>OX031010.1:133325760-143325760 GCA_943735925.1 Pollenia amentaria | reverse complement strand
CCCAAGCTGCAGACTCATTGGGATGGACCATATAAGGTGATAAAGAAACTGAATGACGTGGTGTATCGAATTCAGAAATATAAGAGTCCAAGATCAAAAATGAAGGTGGTACATTTAGAACGACTAGACAATTAAGGAAACGGAGAAACTGAGCCTATTCGGGACGAAAAGGCTTAAGTGGAGGGCAGTGTTACGAAATTAGATTTGTCTAAGAATTATTTAAGGTTTTAGTTATGAGTTATCTTGTTAATTATAGTTTTATGTCATATTAGTTATTATTTTTATGAACGCCACTGTAACTACATTTTCTAGCAATTGTAATTGTAGACTTTAGATTTAAAATAATTTGAACACAATTTTCTAGAAACTACTAGACGGTTCTTGAATCAACTAGGAATAGTTTTGAACTATAAATACAGGCTAACTCATAAATGTTTAGTTTAGTTTGATTGGAGACATTAAAAGGTTCAGATCGTTACTTACAATAAAGGTTAAATTTTGTGAACATTATAATTAATTTTAATAACGTTTGTTAAGTTAAATTCGTGTGTGCATCAATTTTAATTTGCAATAAAAAGAACTCAAAGGTTTATTAGAAAGGAAATAAACTTTAACGCGTTTTATTAAGTAAAAACGTAACAATATTTTTTTTCCTTTATTGTGCTTAATTCCCTTTTTAAATAATTGATAAAAATACTGAAATTTATTGTTGGGTGATAAGCTGTTCCTATGCGCATTTCACTGGTTGATTAGGCCAGATCATCAGGAAACGTTCTCCTAAATAATTTAAGAAAAGCCAAAGCTATCAGCAAACAAGACTACAGAGGGAATGAGAATTACCAACACTCAAATAAAAATTTTTATTACAAAATTTGTCATATTAACAGTATGTTTTGTTGCTCATTAATTTTGAAAAATATGTTGCAATTTAAAAAAAAAAAAAAATATATGCACTAAAAATTTTAATGTAATTATTTTTTAATTTTAAAGTAATAGAAATCTGATTACAAATATCTTTAACATAAACAGACTTAGAAGTGGATGCAGAAGACGGCTTTAACACGTACACAAAACGGATTCTTGGCACAATTATCAACTATAATTTGAAAACTAGAATAAATAATACCGCGTTAAAACTTCGATAAAAGGTTTTAAATAAAAGCTTTACTTACCCTTAGATGGACTCATGTGCCAATAACAGTCCTATCGCTTATTTTACGAGATTAGTTACTTATTTACGAGATTAAGAAACGAAAATGGTTTTTTTTTTTAAATTTTGTGTTGAATATTATTGACAGAAAATTATTTATTTTTTCAACTAAAACAAATTGTTAATGTGACAATTTAGAAACAATTTAATTGAGAGAATTGTTAGAAATATCAGAAAAGTTTAATAAGATTTTCTTTATTACATACTAAATAATTTTTGTTATTTTTTTCTGTGAAATAATTTTAAAATACATATTTTAGAATATGTAAATATTTTCCTGTCTGTCGAGGCACATTTTGATCTAAACGGCAATGTGAGCAAACAAAATTGTTGAATATGGAGTAATTCTAACCCACAGATACTCCATGAGATGCAATTGCATCCACTTCGCGTCACAGTATGGTGTGCAGTTTCATCAAGGATCATTGTCGGGCCTTGCTTTTTCGAAGAAAACGGTCTTACTGTTACGGTCAATGAGACCGTTACTTAAAGATGTTGAAAGAGTTTTTCTTTCCAGAACTTCGCCGAAAGAAAATCCCTTTCAATTATGTGTGGTTTCAACAAGATGGGGCAAATTGTCACATAGCACGCCTGTTATGACAGTATTGCGGCGAAAAGTTCCCAATAAGCTGATTTCAAGAAACTCCACATTTTGTTGGCCTCCCACGTCTCCTGACCTTACTGTACCTGGTTTTTTTTTGGTGGGGTTATTGCAAACAGGAAGTTTACAAAAGAAACCCAACAAATGTTGATGATTTAAGGCAATTCATCCGAACGATAACTGAGGCGATTCCCGCTGCAACCCTCCAGGCAGTAATGAATAACTTTGTGGTAAGATGTCGCAGATGTGCAACCGAGTGTGGAGGCCATTTGAATTCAATTATTTTCAAAAATTTATGAATTACTTTAATAAAAATGTATTATTTTTCAAATGAATGAATAAAAAATAAATTACATAAACTTTACAAAAAGTTTTGTGAGTTTCTTAATGTAGCAAAATTCATCAGCCACCCGGTAGAACCCCCGCTAATGCTGAAAAGTAAATATTGCGCTGTGCGTATGATTAATATATAATTCAATATGAATTAAACATACGAGTAGCTCATACGTTCTAAATATATCTTAAGAATATTGATTCTCAATCAATTAAATAAACAGCACATAAGACCCATCAACAATTTCATAAGTGTATTAAATCTACCATAAACATGAAAAGCACTCAGATTCAGCACTAAATATTCTTTGAAATAAAAAAACAAAAAAAACTTTCACAAAGAACTCGTAAAAACATAACCCTACGAAGAAAAAGAAAACATAATTTACATTAAAAAAGTTTAAAAGCAAAAAATTTTGATATCTTTTTATCTTGTTTTTTTTCTTTCTTATAATACATTTTTTATCGTTTAGCAAAAAAACTTGTAAGTAAAATTTATGTTTTTTTCATGTCACTTTTTCTGTTTCAAACTTAAAAAGAAAATCTCAAACATGATAAATCTAAACAACATACACATGAACACTTAATAACAAATGTTTTGTTAAGATACATTTTTTTTGAACACAAAAGTAACAGATAGTTAAACTTTTCTTAAGTATCTTTCAAACATGATGTTGAACAAGATATATAAAAAAAAAATTATTGACCTCGGCCTAATTTAGTGATTTATGAGTAGTAAAACAGAAGTGAACACAATTTAGTATTTTTTTTTAAGAAATGGGTAAAAAAGCGAAAGTGGTAGTTTTTGTTTAAAATTTTGTATATAAATTTTTGTTGAAATGGGATTTTTGAATAAAACTTTTAAATATTTTATAAAACAGAGCGGCTTTTTTCAAAGAAGTGTGAATTGATTCTTAAATGAAAATTTGTAACTATTTGACAAAAAGATGTAATTTTTTAAGAAAATATGCGATATTGAAATGAAAATTACAAAAGTCGTGGTTTTGAACCTACACCATTACATATTTGATGTGTGTAACACTAAAAAATATTTATCGATCGGACGATGTCCGTCCGTTCGTCCGGTTGGCTGTTTGTCTATCCATGTAATTTTGTGTGTAAGTTACAGGTCGCAATTTTTAAGATAATTTGATGAAATTTGGTACGTACACAAAAAAAAAATTATTGCTATGATATTTTCAAGCAAACATTTGCTTAATTTTTTTTTTAATTTCAACAAATTTTGTTTACTGTTTCTATAAATATTTTTGTTTGATTTTTATTTTAGCAACAAAAATGTTGACAACTATACAAAAATATGATAAACGCGCTATTGGTTGCAAGTTTTCATAATTTTGTATTAAATATTTAAATTTTTTAATTTTTTTTTTGATCGTAAGCAACACTACTTTAAGTGAAAAAATTAACAACAACAAAAAAAAAACATATACAGTCTATTTTTGGACGCATTAAAAAAGTACAACCATACAAAACATGATAAAAAAGCATGGCGAAGTTTGTTATAAACTTGAGGGTTACACGATCAAGTTTTGTCTATCAAGTTTTAATACACTCACACTTTTTTACCAATACACTCATACTTTTAAAAATTGAAGCGAGCTTGCCTTTAAAATTCTCTTTCAAGTGAGTGTATCAATTTACATTCAAAAAAACAGCTGATTACAAGTTTGGTGAGAAAATTTTTCGTTTGTCTTTATAAATTGTTCTCTTGATGACATCTTGAAAGTAAATTGCTTCAAAATTGCGTGCAGCCTACGTCACAGCTTCCAATTTTTGGAAATTTTGATAGACTGTATATGTAAAGGACTATCAAGAACAACTTGATCGTGTGGCTGCAGTGTAAAGCAATAACGAAAGTAGGTAAAAACGATTCAATGCTTGTGTTGCCACAAAAACAAAACTAAAAAAACAGAATGTTTTGGTTGGTTTCAAAGTTGAAAAAAAGAATGAAAAAAATCCCATATTCTATTTTATTTAATTTTTTAGTTAAATACATCACATTTAAAAAGTAAAATGATGATGAACACCATATCAGGCCGTTTTTAATTGAGATTTCTTCTGTAGCCAAAGAAAAGATACAGCGACAGTGAGGGGGAAAAAACATTGTGTACAACAAGACGAATGGTGGTCGGAAATTATAAAAAAAAGTGTCCCAAGGCCAGCCGCTCTTCACTGATTCAGCAAAATTATTTGTTTTTAAATTTGTATTAATTTCAGTTAACTTTTTTGTTTGATTCAGCTAAATTATTTGTTTGAAAAAATTTTTAATATCAAACACAAATTTAACCAATAATAACAATTATTTGTTTAAAAAAATACGAGTTTCAATAAAGGAAATGCAAAATAAATTGTTTTAATATGCAAATTCGTTTGTAGGTCCTGTTTTAAACAAAAAAAATTTTTAATTTAAAATTTTTTTTTGGAATTGGAAAAATTATTTTTTCGGTGTAGAATTCAACTATCGTAAGAACGAAGACTATTAAGTAAAAAAGGTGCCAATCGGTCCACAATTTCACATACTATGTCGTGTCAACATTTTGCGTCGGTAGATCCAGAATTGAAAATAGGTTCCGTATAAACTCCCTCAATTAAATCACACACACACATACCCACAAAACTCGTATAGATGAAGATATCTGAATAATATTGGGCACAGTGGTCCAATACACAGAAAAATTATTTAATTTCTCCAATCACAAAATTTATTCTAAATTCATAATATCAAGCAAACAAGTTGTTGATTTTGCACCTATTAATTAAAAAAGTGATCAAAAAACTTTGCCATTTCAAACAATATGTTAATTTATTCAAATAAATATTGACTGGATGACCCGTGCGAATATTTCGCACCGTTAGTTGTCATTTTTGTAACATAAAATGAAAATAATTAATAGAAATTTTAGTAACTTCAATACATTTTATTAAAAGTATAAAAATATTAGAAATCAAAATATATATCATAGATATTTACATACATACATACATATGTTTAAATGCTTTTATAATACTTCTTTGAATACAATGTTAGAGGTAATGACATGATCATCGTTAACTTTTTGCCCGTACGAATCCTTAATACAAACAAAAATATCTTTAAACGTACGCAATTATATATAACTGACTTAGTAATAAACGGCATTATAGTAAATAGCGGTATAGCCAGAATGGATTTTAATACATACTATATTATGTAGAACTGCATTACTATTAACCGACCCTGTATTACCACACTTGAACAAAAACATATAATCATAATGACAACAGTATTATCATGCAGTTCTATATAAAATATAATTTTTATCAATGAAAATATTAATTTTTCAATTTCTAATTATTTTTCGTCATTAGTGTTAGAAATAAGCTTTAAAATGAGATATCATTCATTAAACTTGATGCGGTGGTATGGGAGATATTTGCAACCGACAAAAAAAAAGTGCTTTAGAAATAATATATATGATAATTCCCAACAACAATTCTACATTGTTGATTTAAATTATTTTATTTTAAACGAAAAAAGTCAATCAAGATTTTTTGTTATTTAATTCAAATTTTAATTGAAAATTTATTTCAAGACAACTAAAATGTTAATTAAGTCAAAATTAAATTTTTAATTTTCTATGAACTAAAAAAATAATTGATTAAATTATCACATTAATTAAATATAAATACTTTTTAAACCATTTTTTTAATTGATAAAAGACTTTTTTCTGTGTAGTCAAAAAGTCAAATTTTTGTAAACTTTTTAGGAAAAAAGTTTTTTTTTTGTGAAAAACAAAATACTTTTAAAATAAAAAACTTATGAAACCTTCTATTTTACGATTTTTTAAGAAAGCTTGTTTGCTAATATTTAAGGCATGTCCAAAAATTAAAGCATCATTTTAATAATTAGTATTGCGGTTATTTTATTGAACTGTTTATAGGTTTTAATCCAACTCGTTTCATGTTGTAAAATTCTTTTCTTCATAAAAATACTTTAGAGAAAATTAAATTTAATGAACTTTAGCCTGAATAAAATATTAAAAATTTGGATTAAAAATATCATTGTAATTTAAATTAAAAGTAGAGTTTCTTAAAATATTAAAAATACTTTTATTTCAGTTTATTACAAAGAGGTTCCGGTTGAAAATAAAAAATTATGTGGGTCAAGTGACCTCCCTACTGGCTCGGCAGGCTCCCAATCTTTTATCAAATTTCTCAATCAAGTTTTTCAAGAAACTGTTGTCAATGATTGATATCTGCTCGATAATGTTGTATTTAAGCTCTTGAAATATTGTGGGATTATGTCTATACTCTTTAAATTTCAAAAAACCCCACCAAAAAATAGTATAGAGGTGACAAATCGCACGATCTTGGTGGCCTTCTCTTCTTCTCCTCTACGAAAAATACCCAGATTTTTAAAATTTTCCTTCAAAATAACCATTATCCCTTGCGTGGCACCATTCTATTCAAACCATTGATTCTCCAGGTCTAAATCATTAATTTTCCGCCACAAAGAACTTCGGACCATTTTCCTCTAGCAATTTCTATTGACCACTGATACCTCAAATTTAGACACTCATTACATTTATTAATAACAAAAAAATATAATTCATAAATATAAGAAAGCAATAATAACAAAAACATAAAAACCTTAAAGTAAAAAGTGTACAATATAATTTAAAATTGCATTAAAAAAAAATTTTTTTAAAACTTAATATTTAGTTTGTCCATCCTCAACACTCGATATAGGTTGCAAATGTCGAGACATTGAATTTACTAAATATTCTGTGATTTCCGGAATTCTTTCTGCCCAAGCTCAACTTAAAGCATTTTCAAGAAGTTTTAGTGTTTAGAGAATAATGAAATCTATTGTTTATCTACAATTCTCTACCTACGCTGCAAAGCCAGAAAATTTCAAAATTTCAATAGATCGAAAAAATGTTTTACTTAGCCACTCAACATGCCACTACATTCCGAAAGTGTTGAAGACACGGTCACCCCTACACCTAGTAAAAGTTCTGATAAGTCTGCAAGAACTGACCTTTGGAGTATTTGAAAGGATCTTAAAAGAAAATTTGGAAAATCCTCTGTCCATCGTACGCTGTGGTTCACGTAAATAAGAAGAAGTCTAGATATACCTTAGATCTTCTAAATTTTTCTAGAGATGCATATCTGTTTGTTTTCTGGCATTATTTAATATAATACTTAAAATTTAAGACCAGGGCGCAGAAATACTTTAGTTTTCAAATGAGTTCAGTCACATTTGAGAGACGAGTTTTTACTGCAGGTCTGCTTCGAACGGAGTTGCGAAATTATCTCCGCAAAAGTTGAGAATACTTGGGTTTTGAAACAAAAATCTTATTAATATTATTTTAAACACTTACCCAGCAAGCATTTGGCTGATTATTTTTTGTAACAATCACTCAAATGAATATTTTTAGAGCAGTTTTGATAATTTAAAATTAAAAATGTATCACTTGTGCGATGGGACCCGAGCCCCTTCGATTTGAATTAAATTTGGTGTGAAGGTTCCGTTCCTTTCATCGTATAATGAACATATATTAACGAAAAAAATTTTTTAAAATTTTGTTGCAAAAGTTACATCATATTCTAAATATCATAATTTCGCTGAATAAGCCGAATGTGTTGAGTTTATTTTTTCAATATCTCAAAAACTACTGCACATACGATTATGATTTGTATGTCATTTTAAAGAGAATTATTATAAGATTCTTTACAGTTTTTGTCTATAGTTGCCCTATTGAATGACAAAGACTCATATCAGGAAGTACCAATACATATTTGTTTCAGTAACGTTAAAAAATTGTCTGCATTTAAAACGAAAGAATTTCAAATTACACATGATCAACACCTACACTAAACTACCCACGCTCTACATACGGCAGTAAAAATTACACCCAATTAGGGTAATTACTAGGGTATTCATTTGGCTAATTACTACCCGATTAACTGATCGGTTAATTCAAAATTGGGTACTTTCGATTAACGATTAAACCGGTTAATTTCAGTCGAATAGCCGATGTAATAAAAATTTTAATTTTTTGTAGTATTATAACACATTTTTTGTGTTTTTAATTATTTCTTTCGTCTCATATACACAAAGAAGGTGTTCAGTGATCTTCATTTAAAATAATTGTTTGCTGTCAACAGCTTTTTGTCATGTACTTTTTATACGTACCATGCGGGAAATTTGTGTCAAAAGCACTTATCCCGTGACCAATGAACAAAATTTCATAATTAAAGGGAACGAATTGTGATATGTGAAAACAATACCTATAACTTAACTGGTGATAATGTATTTAGAGTGTAGTTGGTCCAGAGGAAAGGTAATTGGTACAAAACTATTCATGTGACTGGATTTTGTGCAGGTAGTGGCTGATTCTCTCTAGTTCTATTACTTTATATGAAGGGGATCCATTATATTGACATGGTTCATTTGTGACAATATCTGCGACAGGCATTATTTTAATCGAAATTGGATGTGTCCATTAAGGTTATTTCAATGACCTGTTACAAAGTGTCAAAAAGGTGCCAACCCTTCGTAGGACATCGCCATGTTAAAGTGACTTGTCACGTGACATGTTTAGTGTTAGTTCCCTTTCCCCTAGGGTATGTGTTTAGTAATTATTTTCTTCTCATATCAATATTTTAACAGAATTAGCCGAAACAATAAGAAGAGATAAAAACTTTAAAAAAATTAAAACAGGACTCGAATGGCATAATAAAAGATTTTATACGTTTAGAGAAATCCGGAAAAGGACTGAGAAATTAGATATTCTGTATTATGGGTTGCTTTCATTAAAAGAATTTTTTCGAAACTAAAGAAAATAATCGCTTAAATTCTAAACATTTTAACTAAATAATTTTTCTAAAAGGTAATATTTTAAGATCTCTTTAAACTATTGAAATAACTAATAAATTTATCCTGTAGCTTATTTTTTTATTAATACATACTGGTGGATATTCTTGAAAACGCGTCGAAGGAGTGAACATTTACATGAAAACAAAAACAAATTTATAAAATTGTTTTTGCTTATTATACAAAATTTATAGTTTTAAAAGAGGCAGGAACGCGTTAAAACTCTCACGTTAATAATATTTTAGAAGTGTATAGATAACAAAAACCATTATCGTAAATTTTGTTTTTGTTTTCATGTAAATTTTTACTCCTTCGACGCGCTTACAGGAATAGCCACCAATATTTATGTATTAATTAAAAAATATGTAATAAATATTTATGAATTATTTTTGCTCGTTTTATTTCAAAAACTGATTATGTTTGTTATTGTTTTTTTTTTTTACTAATAAGCTCCAAATAATAAATAATTTATTCATTTTTATAAATAAATAAATATAAATAATTTATTCATTTTTATTTATTGAAATAACTTAATTTATAAAAAAATCCTTATTAAGCGGTTAACCGATAAATTACAATATTAACCGATTATTAACCGATTAAATAGTGAAGCCGCGATAAGGAAAATATTTGTCGGGCACTGGCACGACATGAATTTAAGTATTGGGATAAGATTTGATTACTTATTATTAGTTCATATTTAATATATGAAGATTCAATAAAGAAACTCTGGAAAAAAAACCGATTAAGCCAAATCGAGCGATTAACCGGTGAAATCAAAAGCTCGATTAAATGAATACCCAAGTAATTAATCATAAATTGGCAACACTGCTTTTTTTTTATCAACAAGATGACTTTGTTGTAAAAATCTTACTCTTATTAGTCAAAACAATTAAAAATAGTTTCCATCAAGTTTTAGTTTTTTGTTTTTTTTTTCTTTTTTATTATTAAAAATTTCCCTTAACATAAATTTCATTTATCTATGGCAGTGCATTTTTTATAACTTGATGATTATAACTTTTTCTCTAAACAATCCATTTATTTTCCATTAGCTAAATGACTAGCTAAAAATAAATATCTATAAAAATAAAAACCATTCTACATTCTATCATCAAATTATTTACAGGACAATTAAAAATAGCCTTTTAAAAATTCGTAAATTTTTTAAAACTAAAAAGTAAAACCTTTAACCATTAAAAAAGAAATCATTTGAATAGGAAATGGCAACCATTATTTTATTCCTGACTATAACTGTTTAATTCCAAATGACATTTTAAGTATTAAAAATCATTGTGTCAACTTATTGTCTTTGTGTTTGTTGAATGTGAGTTGTAAAAGAACTGCACAACATTTGCACTCATTTTAGTTTTAGCTAAATTTCCACTTTATGAACATTTAGTTTTGCAAACTATTTGACTTTATTTTCGTTACTATTTCTATAAACAGAGAAGAAAACGTAGCAAAACACTAAAATATTGTATGTACAATATAAAAAAGGAAATTAAATAAAATACTTTTTGTTTTTTAATTTCACTTGCAGCAAAAGAAACAAAAAACACATAAATGTTTACAAATGTTTTTTAATTAAAAAGCCATTCATGTTTGCTATCGTGGAGGATGGCATGAACGAATGAGAATAAATGAATCTTCAGTTGTTTCTTTTCACGGTGCATGTGTAAGAAGTCAGGCGAGCAGACAGACATCCAGATACAGATACCAGTTACTTGTGTAAGTTGTTGCAAGCAACAACTATTGTTATTATTATTGTGTAAGTTTTTACCAAATGATGTTGCTGCTTATGCCACCACTGCCATCATTTTGCTGCTTGTTGCCTTTAAACTACTTGATGCTTTTATTTTAATGCATTTTCCATTTACTACATATATTTTTTAACTACTACTGCAGCTATTGTAGTATTCAGTTCTGTCTGATAATAGTTGATTTCGCCAAATCCCCAAAACTAAATAGGAAAGGAAACACATTTTAGCCAGTTTATTATTCTGAGTCAAAATGCACACTAAATTTTCATATTAAATATTTGTTAGTCTTATTTCTCTTATTCTATTGTTGTGTTTTTTTTTTGGATTATCTTTTTTATCTTTATAAATTAATATTTTATTTTGGAAAAAAAAAAAATAATAAAGAGAAAATATGGTAGAATAAAATGAAATTGCAGTTTAGGCAGCCATGTAGAAAATGGTTGAAAATTGAAAAAATGGTTAAAATGCATTTACTTATGAAAATTAAATGAAACTAAAATTCAGACAAGTGCTGAGCCAAAGCTTTGCAGCAAATTGCATTAAAAAAATCTTTTTTTTTTATAGTCAGCTCTTTGTTCTAAAAGGCCTACAGAATTCCATTTGAATACACACTAAAATCATTGATCAAATTTCAAAATTTCAAAATTTATACTGTAGTTTCGGTGTCACAAGCAAATACTCTCTGAACGTGTAGAAGCGAAAAACAAATGCTTCACTATAGTGGCATTTAAATGAGAAGCGGCTATGAAAACTTCTCTCAAAATTTAACCAGTAAATGGAAAATA
The DNA here is from genome assembly GCA_943735925.1 of Pollenia amentaria. NCBI lineage: Eukaryota > Metazoa > Arthropoda > Insecta > Diptera > Polleniidae > Pollenia > Pollenia amentaria. The sequence goes on along the minus strand of OX031010.1, from coordinate 143,314,191 downwards.
CACGCAGCAATTAGTGCTGGATTGAAAAAGATCAGTGCTCGAAAATAAACATTATATAATGGCGTTCAGCGTTCGGTACTGTAGAAATATATGAAAAACACAAACTCTAATGGCCGTTTTCTTATTAGCCGATTATCTTGTTTTCCAACGAAAAACTGCACATTAAAGAAATCGCTTAGTTAACCGGCACTCATCTGCCAATTATTTATTTGCCGTTTATTTGCCGTACAGATAAATCAGCTGGCTCCCAACTTTTTACAAGTATTTTAAAAGGTGTTGCCAACTGAAAACAATGTTTTTTGTCGGTGTATTGAGAAAACCAAAATTTTTTTTCGATTTATATCGACTGTTACTTAATACAGGCAGTTTGTCGATACATTGATAAAATGGCCATAATAGTGTTCGTGTAGTAAATACCTTAAAAACTTTATTAATTAATTCATTTATTAACGACGTACTAAACTTCCAAATTTTATTTTTGATAAAAACACTGAAATTTATTGTTGAGGGAAAGCTTGTTTCTATGCCCATTTCGCTGGTTGCTTAGGCCAGCTCGTCAGGAAACTTTTTCCAAGGGCTTTAGAAAAGCTAAAAATATTATACATATAAGACCATAAAGTGAGTAAGAATTTTAAAACACTCATGTCTTACGCGTAACGATATCAAAGCTTCAACAAAGCCACAACAATATACAGTGAATTTATCTTTTCTTACATTCCCCTGTAGTTGGCTGGTTTTTTTCCAACACGAATTGTAGGGTAAAAAGAAAAAAAAAACAAAATTAAAAAAAAACAAATTGCTTAAAAACCATTTCTCTGTTTGGGATCTTCGTACACAATAAAAATACTGTACTAATCCAATTAAAAATAAAATTCAGAAAATTTCATTGCGTTCGGTTTTTTCGTAAAAAACCACAAACTTCGTTGTGTTCGGTTCAGCACATTAATATTCGTTCGCTTTAGTCGAGTTCATCCGCTGAGCTTCAGCGATCCTTTGGCTGGTAAACATAACAAACATTTTTGCACAAAAAAAAAATAATTACATCTGTGTTTTTAACGAAAGAAAAGCAAACATCTTACTAAAAATTTTTACAAAACAAAAATATCGGGTCTGTTCTGAAAACCGCGTGATTTCAAATCACATGATTTTAAAATCACATGTGTGGTTTTTTGGTGCTCTGAAAGTCATACAGTTTTTGTGTTTATCGGTGTGCTTTCGAAAAATGAAAACTACACCGAAACACGCAAAAACGGAACGCCAAAATATCACACGTGTGATTTTAGAAGGCAAAAGTAATTTGAAATCACGTGATTTGAGTTAAAGTGATTTTCAGAACAGTCCTGTATGTATACAATACAAACACAAGCCTTTTGGGCAAACAACAACAACAATACTAGTGAGAAGCGTTGATAAAAATTTTCGTTTGCTCATTCCTTCATCAATGTAAAAAAAAGTAAACACTAAACAACATTAAAATATAATGTATGTCTGCAGAATCACTATAATTGTTCTGTTTTCCAACGAGAAACAGAACACTACCTAATTTGTGTTACTTTCGTGATAATAGTTAGGAACGGTAGTAAGGGTTGTGTACTAATACACAAACACTAAAAAAAATACCGTTTCTTGGTGTGTGTACTAGAGATGTTACGAATATTCGTATTCGAAATGCCGAATATTCGTCTATTTTATGACATTCGTATTCGTTTTCTCCTTCATCAAATTCAAGCTAATATTCTGCGATTACGTTCCAAAAAAAAAAAAAAAAATCAAGCCTTTGCTTCATTAGAGTCATAACTCAAAAAACCATATTTTTAAGTTAATGTGTTTAATTCCTAGGGCCGCCTACTAGCTAAGTATGGCGAGTTAATCAAAAATATTTAATCCAAATTGTTTATATTTTATTCAGGCTAAAGTTCATTAAATTTAATTTTCATTAAATTATTTTTGTAAAGAAAGGAATTTTTACAACATGAAATGAGTTAAAATTTATTGATAAGTTTTCATTCCTGACTGAGCTGGGAATTGATACCAGGTTTTCGCGAACAGGTTGCACTGATATGTTTCAATTGTAATCTCCTTTATTTTATATTTATACCAACTATATTTTTTATGTGCTGAAGTATCTGAAGATGAGAAAATAGACTTCTGAGTTTATTCTTTATATGCGTTCGGTGCGGTGAACTGAACAGAGTATATCATCTATCGACAATATAACTGAAATGCACGAGACATTCAAAGAAACTCGGAGAGATCTTTTCGTTCTGCTTGCAGAGTGCAACACATAAAATGTGTCCTCGTGGGAAATTTCTCGAAATTTGATTGCGTTTTTTTATCACGAAAACCTATTGGAATTTAGTTTTTTGTCTTCGGCGTAATTGCAACTTTAAAATATGTCGAAAAACTTAAAATTTTTTTACTAACCCCCATATTCATAAAAAATATTTTAGGTTTCAAGCAGGTTTATGAAACGAATTTTCTATGAAAATTTGTTTAATAAACCTAATTAGGCTTGTTATATTACTGGTTGAAAATAAATAAATAAATAAATAAATATGTAAGACTTGTGTGATAGTGAAACTTATCCTTAAACACTTTCTTAAAGTACATTAAACAATTATCCTCTTACAAATAAAGTTTAGCAAATCAATAAAAATTGTTAAAAATAAAGCTGGTCACGCTTTTCTAGGGTTTTCCGTCAAATACCTGTTATATCTGAACATACCTAAAGAATTATTAATAGACCTTCCATGGTTAGATTATGTGGTGGTTTTCCTCTCCCCGTTGCCATTTGTCTCAATATCTGTATATGTTTGTATACATACACACATACATACAAATTCGTATCTATTTTATTATGATTAAACCAAATATGGAGAAACAAGTACATTTATTATGTTTCTATTTTATTTTTCAGTCTTTAGCTCTGCGGAAGTTTATAATCGTTTACATCCGGTTTTGAAGGATTTTTGTGTATCGTTTTCATAAAACAACTGGAGGGCGTTCATGGTAAATGAAAAACATTTATTTTATTAAAGCAAAAGCAGAAAATTTGGATTATTTTTGAGCAGTAAGAGATTAAGAATTTAAGTGAAAATATTGTAAATTTCTTAAGTAATTTTTAAAAATATTTTACACTTTCGTCTCTATGCCATCACTTGTATCAGACTGTGATGTCTTTCGTAAAACTACTACCTGTACACAGACATTACATACACTGATAGAAAAAGCGTCATAGCGCTGATGTAATTTGGCATCAGTACCATAATAAGTGTCTTCGTCAACCTTAACAGCACTTGCCCATATTGTCATTAAGGTCAAAAATTGAAATAACGTCATCAATGGATTGACACATCGGCATTACAGAAATGACGCACCGGAGTCAGTTTAACAAAACATGTCATCAGTGCGATGACTCAGTAACATTGAAGAAAAGACTCATTAGGCTCAATTTAATGACAATTTGTTATTGGGATTGACTTAATTCAAAGTGAGAGAATATCATTATTTACTTTCCCGTTACACATGTTTGATTCACTTTTGTTACGTTCCGCCCTTTGTTAACAGAAGAATTCTCAATTACGAAACAACAGCTGCCTGCACGATATATTAGTTTTCGTAATCATTCTACTTGGAAATTTGGATGTATTTAACTAAATAATTTAAATAAATAGAATGTGGAAATTTTTGCTTCTCATTTTACTTTTTAAACATGAAAATACTGTAAATAGTACACAGAAATGATGTCACTGTAGTCAAAGCATTGATGACGCATAAAACGTTCGTCATTGGATTGATGACCCTTTTTGCCTTAATGATGTCATTTGTAATAACATTGGCATCATCAATATTAAGATACATATTTCTATTTATAAGTGTATTATTAGTCTTTCCTTTTTACATAGCATCCATTAATATGCAGAGTATGCGTGTTTAGCAAACTTGAGAAGCAAGTGTGCTGCATGCGATGCAATTGTGTCAATCAATTTAAAAACGTTCTTTATAACCCCAATTTTATGAATCGTCAGTTTATGATGAAATGATTTTCGCAAACTTTATTCCCTTCTTTTGAACAATAATATCTCTACTCTTATAAATATCCGCTTAAAGTCTTGCACATAAGTTAGTGGCTGTGGTTGATTTGGAATAATGTTTGTTTTTCAAGTGTAACACTGCACACAATTGATTTCGAATAGTTGCAAAGTGCTCGAAGGAACTCAGAGACTAGAGTGAGTATGGGTGATTAAATATTAAAGTGTGTTTATGCACATGAAATACTATCCGCAAAATAATATTCCATTTTTCAAAACTGATAAAGGATAATATAAAAAAGGATAAAAAAAACAGTTTGAAATATTTTAAGGTAAATTTATGTATTGTTGAATTGTTAATTTATTTTTTTTAAATTTTACATTTGGCTTTTTAATATAAATATAGAAAATAAATCCAAATTTTTTAATATTTTATTCAGGCTAAAGTTCATTAAATTTAATTTTCATGAAATTATTTTTATGAAAAAAGGAATTTTTAAAAAATGAAATGTATTAAAATTTATTGATAATTTTTCATTCTTGACTGAGCTGGGAATTGAACCCAGGTTTTTACGGACATTTTGCCCTGACATGTTTCGATTGTAACCAACACAATCTCTTCAAAGGGGTTTGCCGTCTTAACACTCACAGCCATCGAAGGCGGCTGGCAGTCAATAGCCAAACATCAAACTTTAAACTGAATTAGTAGATCGAAGTTTGTTTTTGAATGCTTATCTACTTTAATTAATTTACATGTTCAACTTAACTTATGTTTTTCAATTTTAGTAAAGAATTCTTATTGAAGTCCAAAGTAAATTTTTCTGTTTTTCATGTTTTGGCTTTCTTTTTCTCGTTGTAAAAATAGAGCTTGTGCCTTAGCTGTTTAACAATTAGTATTGTGGTTATTTTATTGAACTGTTTAAGGGTTTCTTTTTAATCCACATTTTTTATTATTTTTTATTCAGCCTAATGTTCATTAAAATATTTTTATGAAAAAATGAATTTTTACAACATGAAATGAATTAAAATTCATTGATAATTTTTCGTTCTTGACTGAGGTGGGAATTGAACCCAGGTTTTCACGCACAGGTTGCCCTGACATGTTTCGATTGTAACCACACAATCTCTTCAAATCCTGGGTCCAATTCCCAGCTCAGTCAAGAATGAAAAATTATCAATAAATTTTAATTCATTTCATGTTTTAAAAGTTCCTTTCTTCATAAAAATTATTTAATGAACTTTAGCCAGAATAAAATATTGAAAAATTTTGATTAAAAAACCTTAAACAGTTCAATAAAATAACCATTATACTAATTATAAAAAATAAATTCTATCTTTTCACAAGTTTTTTACATACTGTACTAATATCTTAAACAATTTTTATAAACAGAATTCAATTTTTTTTTATTTAAATCCAATATTTCCCCTCATATTCTTGTGCAAAAAAAAAAAAAAAAAAAGAAATAAATTAGACTGCAAATTATTATGCATTAAAGGGATTTATAAAACTAAAGCCTACTGAAATTGGTTCTCATGGTCCTAGTTCATAAAGTATACTTTAGGGGATTATTTTAATGTGAAGACATATTATTAAATAACCTCTAATTATAGAGTAAGTGAAATTAGAATTATATTGAAAGAAATGTTTGCAAACAAATGAAATGCTCGCCCATTTTCAACAATTTGAATTGATTAATAAATTATTATTAGGAAAGAAAAAGTTATATTTTAAGAATCTTTTTTTAAAAGGCCTAAGAAAAATAGGCGAAATGCGGAAAATCTATATAAATATAAAAAACCAGTTTTTTTTAAAGTTCGGAATTTTATTTCAATTCAAAATTAGAAAATATGGTTATTTCGCAAACTCATAAAAAATTGATACGTTAGTTTATTTCGATTTCAAAACTTTGGTTTATATAATTTTGTCTTCGAAATTTCGGAATTAAAACCAACACGACCCAGTGAAGTTAATTTCGAGAACTCAAATCAAATCTGAAATTGAAAATGCAAAATAAACAACATTAGGCTTTTTATTTTAACACGTGGTTTGTGTCTTTAATAACGTGTAAATCATTTCGGAAAGTTTAAATCTGTCATTAAGCGGCCCAAACATTTGCAATATAATTGCTTAATTTTTCGTATTGTACAATTAAATCGCCAATGTGTATGTGATATTCGAACACTCAAAAGAAAAATCAATCCATCCGTAATCAAATCAATCCAAAGCGGTATCAATAGTACGGTGAGTACGGATTTTCTTGATGCAAGTACAGAAAGATTGGTTCAAGAACGGATTATTTAATCGCGAAATACTCAACTTATTCATATTCAATCCCGAATTCGTACTTTTAATAATCCGAAAATGAGATTGATTTAAATAAAACTGAGATTGAAGCAATCTCAAAATGCTCTTGATTCAAGAATTATAAAGTTGATTTAATCCCGAATTCGTACTTGAAATTTACGAAAAAGAGATTAGAAATAGAATATTATTATGACTGATTTACTTACCCGTTTTACACATTACAGAATTTCAATTATAAAACACCAGCCCGATATGGGTTTTACGTTAAAAACTTAATGTTCATATTTAACTAAAATTAAACTAAATGCGGACTCTTGCTTTCAATTTTACTTTTTAAACATTAAACGTTTAATTCACTTGATTACATTTTTAATTAAAACTGATTTTATCTTTGATTAATGCTTTCACTGGGGACACATTTTTTTCTGTGTACCCATACCCGCGACTTGGGTTTTTATTCACTGTATCTCTTCGTCAAAAAAGATGTCTTTCGTTGAACCCTTTTATTGGGCTGGACGGAGAGCAAATTCAAGTGAAGCAACCTTCTATCAGAAAACTACAGTTTTCGGAAAGAAAATCACCCAATTAGACAGGAAGCATTTCCTGCAAGAAGCCAACTAACGGGGGCGTCAACCAGCATTCCGACCAGCGCAGTGTTACCGGGGGTTACTGACTCCCTTCCAACCAGATAAGAAGGAAATGAGCTGCACTGATAGAAAAAGTGCCATAACGCTGATGTATTTTGAAATCAGTACTATGACAAGTGTCTTCGTTCCAGAACTAACATCACTTGCCAAATTATCATCAGGGTCTAAAATTAAAAAATTACGTCGTCAATAAGTTGAAACATCGGCATCACAGAATTGAAGAATCGGAGTTTAATAATACATGTCATTAGTGCGATGACTCAGTTACATCGAAGAAACGACTCATTAGGCTAAATTTAATGACAGTTTGTGATTGCGATTGACTTAAGTCAAAGTGAAAGAATATTATTATTTTCTTACCCGTTCATATGTTTGTTTAAATTTTACTGTATTCCGCCATTTGTTTACAGAAGAACTCTTAATTATAAGACACCAGAAGCATGCCCGATCTAGTTTTCGTAATCATTCTACTTTGAAAGCTTTTGAATATGGGAATTTTCGCTTCTTATTTTACTTTTCAAACATGAAGATAATGTTAATAATACACAAAACGTGACATCAAATTGATGTCAGTGTAGTCATAGCATAGATAACGCATAAAATATGACAAAATTTTGCGATGACGTTTGCCATTGGATTGATGACACTTTTTGCCTCATTGATGCCATTTGTAATTAAATTGATGTCACAATTGTGATGTTAGGGAGTCATCAATATCATGATGCATTTTTCTATGAGGGTTCTTTGTTTACTCCTTTGCTTTCTATTCTGCTTTGTTTTTAGCACAGATTTCTATATTTATGGCTTTATTTATTTGTTTTATCGATTTTTATTTCCAAACTAGCGTTTTATTTGGGGAGTTGCTGATGTGGCAACACAGTCTTTTGACAATAAATAATTGAATTACGTTACAAACGTTAAAACCACTTTCAACCGACAACTCAAAAGTAAGTGGGCAGCTTAAGAGAACGATAATAAGTGACTTGTTGTCGCTCGCTTAAGTTGTCGATCGGCATTGGGGCCCAAGCTGCGAAAATTACGTTTAAAAAATAATGTTCGAAGTATTGAACTAAATCGATATAAGGTTAAAATTAAGAGAATTGATACAACGATTTTATGAACAAAATTAAGTTTAAATAGTTTGGCCATTTTCGAAACTTTAATGGCAACTTCAATTTCGGAATTATCAATAAAAAAATTCGATCATTATAGCGACTCACCAAAAAAAGTGCTCAATGTACCCTCCTAAAAATGAACCTTGGACTTTTTAAGATGACATTTAAAATATTTCGGCTCCAGCTTTGACCTCTCGTGAGCTTTGTATGTTTTGTTAATTTGAGATTCCTTACCAACATATACAATATGAGTTTCATAAGAAAGGCGACAGGCATTTAAATCACGGCACAATGAACAATTATTAAATTTTTTTTTTTTTTAGCTTAAACTGATAAACTTAAATTTCTAATTTTGTTTTTATGCATTAAATTTTTCATACAGCATACTTTGATTTTATATTTTTGCAAAAATCTAAATTATTTACATACAAAGATGATGTACTTGCCAAAAGAAAAAATGTGATACCCATAATGCCCTATTTAAAACGAAGGGGTACCACCCCATTGCATTTTTGTCAAAACGCGAACTAGCACGAATTTCAAAAAAAGCTGAGAACCGTATTTAATTAAATCGACTAAAGATTAAATTATGTTATTTTGGCATTTTTATTACAAACAACCCCGAACAAAAAATTCAAATACCGTTCTTTTTTACAAAATATCCTTAAAAAAAGGACATGGATGATCGTCCTTGTATATTCAGTTGGACGCGCCTTAAAAAACCTTTCTTATGATACCCATATTGTAAATGTTGGCAAGCAAACAGATTTTCAAATTAAGAAAACATGCCAAATTAGACCCTTTTTCAAAATGGTCCAGCTCACGAGAGGTCAAAGCTGGAGCCGAAAAATTTTAACTGTCATCTTAAAAAAGTCCAAGGTTCATTTTGAGGAGGGTACAACTTGCACGAATTTCGCTTCCATACAACGTGAGTCGCTCTAATGTTCATAAATATTTTTTTGAAATTTTAAACTTAATTTAAATTTTTGGATTTAAGAGCCACTCAGTACGTCCCTGATTTTAATGAACATGGTAATTTTCAAATTTGGTAAATTTAAAACTTCAATTTCGATATTATCAGTATTTGACAATTCTGTATGTTTATAAAAACATTTTTTAAATTTTAACTTCTTGCAGTTAAAGGCCACTCAGTACGTCCCCGATTTGAATGAATTATTGAACACATACAAGAGTAATTTACAATTGCAAAATCATCAAATAGTTTTTACCAACACTTCAAAGTTCTTACACCGAATTGCGCTTAAAAAACTGTGCTACACTTTTGAAAGCTATTTAAAAAAAAAAGAGTTAATAATTATAAAAAAAAATTTCTAAATAATAAAAATAAACAATGATTTCTAGTAATTATTTTTCAATACAAAAGTTAACTTTTTCTGGAATGGGCATATATCTCTCGAGCAGTGATACTAAATCCCAGGGTACTCTTATAAAACATCCAATTGTATTGTATGGGATATTACTCTTTTCATTATTTCATCTCGTACTTGTTATTCACTATGCCTGGATGCACATTACCGATTTTATAGAGGTAACCGATTCTATGCCTTTGTTATGTCAATTACTTTTGTGTCTATTGAAAATGGCCATATTTTTATATAAACGTCAGGAGATTTTATTGCTGATAAGAGAAATACACAGAATCAATTTAAAAGGTAAAATAAAAAATTGCGATTAAAAAAGGCTTTAAGAAAAAGGTGGTTTTCTTTCAGCTAAACATGAGGAAATGGAAATTGTATGTCGTGAAAATGCCAAGGATTATTCTTTATGCTTTCTTTACTTACGCCTCGTAATGGTTACGGGAAGTTTTGGTGTTATACATCCAGTCATATATGGGCTTTATATGTACACGACAAGAGAAGAGATTGTTTTAAATGAATCCAACAAGGCATCGTAAGATTGCTATATACATACGTATATACAAACATACATACATACATACATACATAGATACATAAATACATATTTACATGCCAGCTAGCATTTTGATGATTATTTTTTGTAAAAATCATTAAATGGGCCTTTTCGGATCACTTTTGATGATTAAAAACTGAAGTATCAATTGAGCGATTTAAAAAGGGTTCGTATATGATTCTTCATTCATATGCACAAAAAGGAATCAGAAAGTTGTATCACAAATGATTCTTTGAGGTGATTCATCTATAGGGTACCATTTTCTCATAGCGAGAGTATCATTTATGATCGAAAAATGAGCTCATAGACGATTATTTTGCTCTTGCAGCTGATTCCTAAAATATTCGATTATGATACAAAATGCTGGCTGGGTGCAGTGTTACAGCATTCGCTTATACGTTTTGCTACTGCTTTAGTACTCTCTTAATTTAACAATATACTAGTAGTTTCTGTAGTACACATTTTAAACTGCAATCTAGAGGAAATTATATCAGCAGCCATAGAATATTATCTAGAATCGAAAACCAGTCCAGCAAAACAAAAAATTCTCTCTTAAAATGTTGCACGTGTGAAATTGCAACAACAAATTAAACACATTTCTTACTAACGCAATCATAAAGTTAGGTTTTTTTGACAGCACAGATAAGTTTTTTCTCTCAGTTTCGATTCTAGTCAATTGGCTACGTCAGCAGCAATCTATGCGGTTAAATGGACTGTCTAGCTAATTAAATTTCTCTTCTTTTTCTAGCTACTTTTGGGATCACTCTCATTTACCGGGCTACTCAGTGCTTTACATGTTAAATATTTTTAGTGTTTATTTTACCTGTTGTGTATCATTGGCATTTGATACTCTTTTCTCGTGGTTTGTCAGCAATATTGTGGCGCAATTTCACATCATTTGTCATCGTTTCGACAAATTTGCTGCGAACTATTCTAAATTTGATACCATCAATAGTGACAAACATCAGTCCACTAAACAACTTATAGAGTGTATACAATATCATCGCAAAACTCTCTATTTGGCTGAAAAACTAAGCCATGTTTTTGGTGAAATAATTTTTATAAAATTCATACTTGTCTGTACGGAAATCTGTAGCTTGGTTTTTCGTGTCAGTCGTCCAAACGATTCATTGGCCGAAGTGGCCTACAAATGTTTGTTTCTGTGTGCAGTGGCCTTACAATTGGTGTTGTATTGTTGGAATGGTCAGAGGATAAAGGATGAAGTAAGTGTTTATCTTGAGTTATTTATAAAAGATTTTGAAAAATGATCCTCGAATTTTAGAATTTTTTTTTTAAACTGTACACATAAAAGCAAAGAAAACTGGATATGCCATTTTTTTCAATATTTCTAGGGTTTCAAATATACGGCCTGTTTTTCTTACTAAAATAAAAATTTTCGTTTAGAAATTTGTATTGAAAACAAAAACATATTAGAGTTTTTTTTATTGTTGTTTCAATATAAATTCTCAAGCGAAAATTTTTACTTTATTTTGAAAAACAGACATTTTAACGTTTATTTCCAGAGATGGGTTGATTTTGAAACGTTTTAAGATCAGCGAAATTGTTAGCGTATTGAAATTAAAAAAAAAAATTATTTTAACAATTTTTATTTTTCGAATGTGTTTAATGAATCAATTGAAATTAGAAAATTTCAAAAAAGCTTTATATATTAGAATTTGATTCAATGAACATTCTTCGAATGAAACTGGTAAATAAAATAAATAGAACTTTAAAAAAGAAATAATTCTTACATTCTATTTTCTAAAAAAATTATTTTTAAAACAATTTTCTAAATTTTTAACAATTATTTTAAAATTTTCGAATTTAGTTAAAATTTCTTATATTTCAAGAGCAAAATAATAGCACTTATGATATTGTTATTGCTTAATTTGGATTTTTGATATAATATGAATATATAACACTTGCAAATAATAATAGTAATAAATAACACTTGCAATTAGTTTTATATCTTCGAATTATTGTAAAGTATTCTCTAATAACAATATTTCGAAAGGAAAATGGCAAACTAAAATACTTCAATTTTGTATTTTCGAACATGGAAAAAGTTTTTTAAAACTAAATATTCCATTGAAAAAAATTAAAAACTATTTACTAATTCGAATATTCAAACTAATTAAAAAAATTAACTTAAATTTTTACCCCCATATTCATAAAAAATTATTTTGATTAATAAAAGGTTTATTAAACAAATTTTCATAGGAAATTCGTTTCATAAGCCTGCTATAAACCTAAAATATTTTTTATGAATATGGGGGTTAATATCTTACAAGTGATTAAAAATAAATAAATTCATTTAACTTCGAATTTAAAAAATTACAAATTCGAAGATATACATATTATGTTATTTTGAAGCGATCGAAAAAGAAATGACTACTGAATGTTTAAGGATTTTTTAAAAATTTATTGTAATTTTTACTTTTCGTAATTAACATCGAATGTTCGTTAAACTTATCAAACTTTGTAAAACTTGAGTGGAAGTCTAATTGAATGCTTATTTTTTTAATGAGTTAAATTCAAATTAAATTGATGGTTAACATTTTCGACCTTTTGTTAAAGATTTTGCAGAAAGAAGTTGCTTAAAGCCTCGTACACAATGCTAGCAACAATTTTTTTTCTTTTATCTTATTTCTTCCCAAAAAATTTCATATATTTTCCTTTCATCTTTCGAACAAACATGTACCTAAGGTTTTTTTTTTAAAGTTGAATCTACTTCTACGTCAGCAACAATTTGTATGAAATTATAATAATTTGATTTAGTTTTGAATGAAAATTTCAACAAAATGTTTTGCAAAATAATAATAAATACGTAATTTTGTTCTGGGAAAAATTTGCAAACGGTTTCTTATCTGAAAATGTGTGTGGTTACAAAAAAATTGTTTAAATCCCGCGAAGCTTTTCGCTTAAAACGCTTGTAAAACGGTCAGTGGAGTTCTTTCAACGTGAATTGAATTGGTGGTGTTATTCTTAGTTGGTTTTTGCAAGGAATTTGGTTCTAATTAATAAAAATTACAAAATAAATTTATTTATCGTTATAAAATAAAACCCATTAACTGAATAAAATAATATAAAACTGAATTTGATTTGTGAGTGATTTTATATAAAAATTTAAAATAAAAGAAAACTATTTGAAAATATACATACATGTGAAACGTGTTTTTCTTGAAGAAAAAAGTCAAAGTCGTAAGAAGTTTACAAAGGAAAAAGGCAGCAGCCAAATAGTGAAAGCGAGCAGCTTATATCTCAGCCTCGGAACTACAAGCAACTTGATATCAGCCCCCACTCAACTAGATACCAGCCCCCACAGTAAGTACCATCCAGTATTCTCTCTACAGCCATCTTTTACCCATACATGTATGGGTACACGGGGGTAAAATTACAAGTATAGAATAATTTGAGAGTACTTACTGTGGGCTGGTATCTACTTGAATGGGGGGTTGGTCTCAAGTTGAGTGGGGGTTTCCTGCTGACTTTTTCCCTTGTAACCGTCTTACATTTGATTTTCTTTTTCCTGTTGACCAGCTCTGTGTGAAGGCCTCTGTGTTTGACCTTTTAAATCCCCGAAGAGCTCCGTCTTAGAAAAGCAACGCGGACGCTCTTCAATTTGTTTTGGGTTTCCTTGTAAAGTGTTTGCGTTTTCAATTAATTATTGCAACAATTAAACAAATCGTAATTCTTTAAAATAAACATGTGTTTTAATGGGTCTTAAGGGTTATTTTTTGTGACACTCCACGAAACAAATCCACCACTTGAAATTGGTTTTCTGTTAATTATTAAATTTTCTTAAATTGACTGGTTATAACACCTTTTTCTTTACACCAAATCTAGCTGAAAATTTGTCAACTTATTGTAAATTGAAGAAAAAAAAAATATTTGCTACTTTTTGAACAGATTTCGTTTATTTATTAAGCTTGAGAAAAAAAAGTTTAATTGACTTTGAAAGAACTCCACTGACTGTTTCACAATAAAAAAAGAAGTATTCAACTGCGACGACTAGGCCGCCTCATCCCATTTCTCGGCGACACCGACACCGGTATTTACACCAGACCCTGTAAGTACAATCACATTCTGCTAAATCTATTTTTATCCCCGTGTACCATTACATTTTGGTCCTTCGAACCGGTTGCTCTATTATGAACACTAGTCAAATTGTTGCTGCCTATTGCGAACGAAGCTTTATAGTTTCGAAGCTAAGTTGAAGCATAACAATAGTTAATACCAGGACTGTGGAGTCAAAGTCCTAGTCGGAGTTGAAGAGTCGGTGTTGATGTTTTTGTACCGGAGTCGGAGTCGAAGAACAAGAACCCACAAAAAATCTTCGGCATAACAAATGAAAAAAAATATTCTAAAATTTTCCAAAATAAAAATTCTTTGAAATTGGCGATGCAATATGTATTTAAAATATCGATTCGTAATTTTTATAAAATATTTTTCTTGCTATATTTCACCATTTAAAAGGTACTGCATTAAAAAAGAGTCAAATAAGGACCGGTCTTATATACATTAAGCATCAATGTAAAAGTAGGAGTCGGAGTTGGAGTCGGAGTTAGAAATATTTTTGGACGACTCCACAGCCCTGGTAAACACAAATCTTGAATTTACGAACTTTCAAAATTAATTTCGAATATGGCCAAATTAGTTCACTATTTAACTGCTCTAAGGTTAATTCTAAAAATTTCAAAATTTTGTTTGTTATTTAATTTAATTTTTGAGTTTTTTTTAAGTGTTTTCTCTTTTTTTAATTTTTAATATCAAGTTTACTATGGTTTCTTCTTTTTTGCCCCATCTATTTATAGAGCATGCAAGTGACAACATCCATTTATTGTTCCACTGACTGGTCCAATTTATCCCAATCGTACAAAAAAATGCTTTTACTTTCTATGATGCGCTCTCAAAAATACGCTAATGTTAGAGGTGTCTTTTTTGAGGTGGATTTGACTTTGTATTTATGGGTACCGAATTGAATATTGTTTTGCAAAAATACCTTTTAATTAACATTTTTTATCCTTACAGGTTTTTAAAACTGCAGGCTCCTTGATAACTGCCTTAAAGACCCTGGATGAAAATCAAGAATGATGAAGTAGCAAAACGATATAAAATTATGCTTTGGAATAAGAGTTCTTTAACACTATTTAGATTAATTAAAAACATACTGATATCTTTTTAAAAGTCGTTTAAAAAATATTTTTTTTGGGGTTCAGAATAATAGTACTACAGGAAAATCTAATATTATAAAAAAAAAAAAAATAAATTTACGTAGTAGATTTTATCAAAAATCATATTCAACAGAAAAAAATATTTCGGGAAGTATGTGTATCCAACGCCCAAAAGGATAAGGAAGAAATTTACTTTAATTTTATTAAAACTATATTACCAATTTATTCAAGTTTGACAAACAGGTCTTCATCCAGAAACTGTAGTTTTTCGTAATGGTAAATTGAAAATTATAGGTTTGCCTTTTTTAAATGACTTATTTTCTGAAGAGCAAATGAGTACGATTGGAAGCAGTTGTGCTAGACTAACCGTAGGAACACAGTTACACCGTATGAACGTAGTAGCGTATGACGTAGAAACGTTGTCAAACTAACACGCATTTCATTTAATGCAAAGGCACACAATAGTTCCCACAGACATAAGAGCGTATATACGTCGTACGACGACATAGATCTAATTCTATTTCATACGCCGCACAGTGTTGCTATTTTTAAATAGCGGCCAAAAGCCTTTTTATTTCTTGCCGACTATTTTAAATTTTACATTTTAAATTTTACATAAAGTAAACATCTGAGAACCTCAGAAGCCAAAAACTCAGATCTTTCCGTAAACTTTTTCCCTATAAACAGGATGATGCGCCTTTTTATCCTCTGACTTAAAAGTATGATTTTGTAATAAATTTTGAAAATTCAATCGCTTATAAATTTTTATTCTCAAAAGGGATATTTATAAAATAAACTGTTTTCGTTAAAATGGTTCCTGAGCTTTAATGCCAATTTAGATTTATGTTTCCACGACTATTGAAATCGAAATCATATTATTTTAAAAAATGTGTTAAATATTACATAAATTTTATGTTTGATGGACTAGAACCCTAGGGAATTCCTAATATTTCGTAAAAAAGTACCATATACCTAGTACCATTTTAAAGTACGTACTCTCTCCTTAATTCGCATCACCATTTCGCTTTGTTTTTTAGCTCGTTTTGAACTTGCTCAATTTTTCTGACTCAAGTCTGATCTCTATACTCTATACAACCATAAAAGTTGTATATTTTAAATAGATTCTTGTAAACAAAGTACAGGTCTAAATTTTCAACGGAATTCTAAGAAATTCTATATACTGTAATTTTTTTTAACAAAAACGAACCTTGCTGACTTGGACTTAAATCGGTCCACTTTTTCGGGTACCTCCCATACAAATGACCTACCGGAAACCAATTAAACGCTTATAAACGTCCAGCAAAAATAGATATAACGATCAAATTAGGCTAGAAGAACTCTTGTCTGAACATCAAATATTACACAAAATTGTATTACAATCGGTCCATATTGGACCATACCCCTCATATAGCTCCCACTCCCGAAAGGCACCTATATGCCATACATATACAGCGCACATAGGGGTCCTTTTGCAAATCTAGCCGGACACTAGGCAAAAAATTAAATTAAAGAAATGTCAAAATTTAAGTGCGCAGCTCGTCAGGCAACAAAATTCTGCACTCTATAGTAAAGTCGTTTACTTGAGATTTGTCGTTTTGCGACACCGATAAGTTCAGGAAAGTTGACTAAATTGCATAAGTTCTTATTGAAGTTTACGGTCTTGAGGGGTTCACAATATAGATATTTTTGAGGCTAAACGAATAAAGATTTAACACATATATTTTTTTCCTGTGAAATACTTTATAAACAGCTACGTATAGTAGAAACATTTTAATTTAAATTCTTATTATAGAAAACTTCGTTCGAAGTTAAAAAAAAAACGATTTTTTTGTTCACTTTTTATAAAAAAAAGAATTAAAAAATTAAAGTAAAAATCCTCACAATTTTATAAATCACGATAAAATTGGAAATCTGTAACTTCTTGAAGATGAAAATCTTAAAGTAAAAATCCTCACAATTTTATAAATCACGATAAAATTGGAAATCTGTAACTTCTTGAAGATGAAAATCAAGAATATTTAGACAATATTTTCACTTTGAATAAAAATAATAATTAATGTGTTGTAATTATTACTTCTTATTTATTTTATAATTATTACTTCTTATTATTTATTACTATTATTATCTCGTTACCACTATTATCATTATTTATAAAATGTTAATGGAAAATAAAATATTTCACGCAGAGGAAAAACATGATTAATGAATGGTCACTACGACTATTTTTATTCATATTTGTATTATACATATGTTTACCCTAATAAACTTATTATAATCCTTATTTGACTTGAAAAAATATTATTCCTCCTTAACATTTTTTAATTCACTATAATAATATTATATGGTGTTTTATACCTAACAAGTTACCATGATCTAGCTAAACATATTAAATAGTGTGAAATATTTGCTACTATAATTTATATGTATATAAACTATACAATTAAAATCATAATATTTGCTGTACACAAAAGGTTTGTTTGATACCATCATTTTTGTTCGCTTTTTTGTCAAAACAAACAGTGTGTGTTTATACCCAGCAAAAACTTAACTTACAATGCTACTTTTAATGACTGCCTGAATTCATTACTTTGTAGCTTTATTCGCCACTTTTTGCATTATTAGTTATACATAAAATAATTACTTTATTAATATATCTTAAATAAGTCATAATTATAAATTACAAAAAAATACTTTGGTGTAATGGCTTAAATAAGTTATTATTATATGATTTGAAATAATTTTTTTAATCAATTTGCCATATATTATATTAATATTTGTTAGAAATCCGGCAATATTATAAAATTTTAAGAATAATTTCGATGTGAAATACATGGAAAATCATAAAATCAATAAAAAAAAAAAAATTACCAACACAATATATTTTCGTTATTATAATACTAGTAGTGATATCATTCTAATGTTAACGATGTTTTTTTGAAGAACATAATTAGGCCTGTCACAGAAATTGTTTGGAATTGTTTTGAATTCGTATTTTAATTTCGATCGATTTTTGAAATTCCGACAAATTTTAATTTTGTTATTTTTAAGTTAAATGTGGCAATATTGTGCAAACTAAAACAAAAACTTTTTTCAAATGAAAAATTAAAATGGATTTCATTCCGAGAAAATTTATCGGTTTTCGTTTTCTGAAGAAGCTTTCTCGGAATTAAAAAAACTTTCGATCGAAATTTATTTCTGTGACAGGCCCGTATAATAACGTATATTAATACACACATTGTTATTACAGTGTTAAAGCTATAAATGATTTTGTGCAGCAAAAGCACTCTTTATTATTTATTTTCTTACATTTCGAAAAATGTATTATTGCGTTCCCTTTTTCAACATAAGTTCCATAAGATTTCAGAGCAATTGTAATTAATGTGTTTTAACCTTTTTTAAAGATAATTTGAAAGTACTTATTTCTTGTCTCTTTCGGTAACTACATATTTTTATACAACTTTAAAGTATAAAACAAAGGTATTATTTTTTAAGTTGTAATTGTCCAAATTATAAAGGATTACTTTTGGGACATCGCGAACAAAAATAAGTACTTTTTCTAGTAGAAAAAAGTACTCTTTTCCTCAAGTTCTCAATATTTTTCTGCTTATTTTGTAAGCAAAGTTTTTGCTGGGTAAAGCAAATAAAATCTTCTTCTACGTAATTTTCCGTCTGCGAGAGTCAGTTAATCGGGAAACATGAATGACTACAAAATATTTAAAAGTTTTTCGGCAAAAAAGCCATGCATGATTGCAAAATTAAGGAAATAAATTATTATACGTTTTTTGAAACAGGTGAGTTATAAATATATTTATAAATGTATGTATTTAATTTTATTTATTAATATATGCTAAGCTGTATATGTAAATATGTTGCAAAGTATATGTATGTATTTTTATTAAGCCATAAAATTTTTAAAATAATTTTTTTTTTATTGCTTTTATTGTGAAAACCATATAACATGTTCAACTAGACATGGTTAGGAAGATCATTTGTGTTTTTCTTCTAAACATAATAATATTTTTGAGACAATTCTAAGCTATAAACCTGTCTGAACATATATTGTTACTGAATACGTGTTTGACACAATCATAACCACAAACATTAATGATAGTTTGCGATTGTGATTGCATCAACCATGTTTGTTCTTTGCGTGTTATAATAATAAATTTTTCTAAGAAAATTAAACATTTTATTTAAAATTGTTTTAATTATTCGACAAAAAGATGGACTGCCATCTGTAAATACTCAACTTTTTATTATAAATTTCATTTACAAATTCAAAAAAAAAAAAAAAAAAAAAAAAATTCATACTCAAATTAAGACTAATTATTCTTTAGAAAAAAACTATCAATTTTCTAGACATCATAACTACATTCCACCACAACCTACTATACAAACTAATATACCAAATTAAGGGTAAAAAAAGTCGCCTATCAAGCAAAAAAAAGACTTCATTAAAAATTCCGCCTGTTTTAAAAGTTAAAGACGTATTTTTAAATTTGCCACACTGTGCGCAAGTTACAAACGTATTGTCATAGAAATAGAAAAATTAAAAATATGAAATGAAATAATTTTTTTATTTTCATATTGAATATTTCAAAACAAATATCGTCCCCTAAAATGCAAAAGGCAGTAGGAAAGAAATTTCGAAATAAAGTTTTTGATTGATTTTTGTTCGCTTTATTAAGCTACATGTTCACAAAATTAATATCCCTGCTATCAAAAATGGCGACTTTATTAAAGAATTTCAAATGCGAAGTACACCTTGTTTTTATTGATTTTGTAAAGCCTTTTGCTTCTCCTGTAAAAATATAAAATGTGTTGTTACGCCCTCTTGCATTTGAGGTGACGTTATGTAAATAGAAGGAAAAATAAACAGAATTTTCAATGTATTGGGATTTTCTAGGATTATTTTCACAAAATACGTTTACGACGGAATTGTGGGTAAAAAGAGCGTATTTTTAGAAATTTACGGCGTTACGTCCCACGTCTTACGACGTACGACCCAGTTGTGCTTCTAGCAAATGAATTTGATAACAAACGAATAAAAAAAAGGTTAAACACAAACAAAAACTCTTTGCTTTACATCATAGGATGATGCACTGACCGGGATAATATTTTTTTCTAATATGTACTTTATTAACATTTTATTAAAATTACAACTCCTTTTATATGACCTCAGCGCCAAAGAAGCATTTTTTCACAGTGCGAATTTCGAATACATAAATATAATAAATGTTACTACAGAATTAAGGCCTCGGTACCTTAACGTAAGCGTATACGTTGCGGATCTGCTGTTTTATTTTCCTTACCAAGATTATGTATAATAGCTGTCACTTATGTTTTTATAGAGAACGAACAAATAACGAAGGCAAAAGTTTATGATACATTTTTTTGTGTAATCATCGTTACAAGTCTAGATGTATTTTAAGTAACTTCCCAGGGTCAAGGGAACTACGGGTGCCCCGGTAGGCTAGCTGGTAGTGAGCTTGTCTATCAGTACCGGGGTTGCGGGTTAGATTCCCGCCAGAGACTCTGGTCTCCTGCAGACAAGCAATAAGCTTCGCGGGATTTAGTGTAGGAATAATAAAAAAAAAAAAAAAAAAAAAAAAAAAATCGTTACCGTTGGATATTTTCCAAAAGTACCAACAAGAGGATTCTTACAAAAAAAAGTGGCACCAAAAAAGGTGATTTAAAAAAAAACCGGCACATGTTTAAAAATAGGAAGAAGTAAATTTCCAATAACATTTTTAAATGGTAAAAAAAAAATCCAGTAAAGATTATATCAAATGTAAGCAAAAACTTGTTTATGTGATTTTAATTGACCTTAGCTTGATGATTCCAAATCTGTTCAATGATTGGCTCTATCAGTTCTAGTTTTTTAAAAGCCTTTGAGTCATCCATATAATTTTTTTTTATTTTCAACTGTTTCGAAGTTATTCAGAAATTAGTGGCAATATATTTTTTGCAAAATTAGTACTATTTTTCTTTTCAAAAATTCATACAAAAGTTATAATGACAAGCATTTGACATTTTAATCATTATCCTAAAAGCCACGAGTATGAATAAAATATGGAATATTTCATTAAAATCGTAGGACAATTGTTAGTTTTATATATTTTTCATTGTTGGGGGCATGATGCTAATATCATGACTTGTTAGCGATGTGTCCGAATGGATGCTATTACTAGCGAATGATTTGGAATTAAATTCCCTTTTAGTCATCTTACCAATATTTTTTTTATTTTCAACAGTTTCGGAGATATTAAAAAAATAATGGGTACATTTAAAAAAAATAAACATTTTCAAAAAATTATATAAGCAAACATTTTACATTTTTATAAATTATCGAAGCTACGAATAAAATAAGCCATAAGCCATGAAAATGTTTATTTAACTGTTATATAAAAATCAAATATTGCGATTTTTGGCGAATTTTTCGTAACAAAAATCTTATGAAAATTAAATTTGTCGTATTTTGGCGATTTTTGGTGTATAATTGGTCACGAAGGTGAAAAAAATATGACAACCCTGATTTATATAGGCATAAGTATACGCCATGGTATAAGTATGTATTTATTTCATCATGGTATACCGCGCTTACTTGCGACTAATTAATATAATAACACCTGTTTCATAATATATATTGCAATAAATGCATAAATTATTTCAGAAAAGCTTGCTTACATATCGTCACCTAATATGCAAAAGGGCGTTACAACACTTTTTATTTTTTTATAGGAGAAGCAAAAAACGTTGTAGAATTAAAGATATTTTAGATTTAAAAGACATATTTTATTGTCTTGCTTAAAACACCACTACAGACTTATTTCTTAAGATTTTTTTTTATTTATTGTTAATATTTTTTAAGTTATGGTTGTTATGTCTTTTTGGCATTCGATTTTCTGAAACAAAAAGACGTAACAACATTAAAAATGAGAAATGGTGATTTTGTTTTTAGAATATAAGTATTCTTCCCACTTTATTAAGTAATAAACATGTTTTGTAGTAAGTTTATTAAAAACAAAATTTATTAAAATTCATTGTAATAAAACAGTACATAAATATTTTAAAATATCTATTAATTTAATATTTCAAATGATTTTTAAAATTATTTATTAAATAATATAATTTAGTAACAGATCGCCGTGAGTTTTCTACGTAAATACGTTTTCTATTGATGCATTCAATAAGATTACTTGCATACACTTTTTTTGTTCCCATGACATTTTCCAGAACCGATCAAATATTTCCTTGCGCATGTCTTCTGAAAAAAGGTTGCAATGCCGAACTTTACTTTTATCACAATAAGTTGATGAACATGCCACTTTTAATTCTCTTGGATTTCTTTCACATACTTTTCCCATGGAAAATCGTATGCTTTGCCATTCATCCGTTTTCTTTTATTTTCCACTCTTTTATTTGTTTTTTTGGCACTATGTTCAGTTTCATTATTATTATTTTCCATTTTACTTTTTTTTACAAATATTTTAATATTTATTTAATTTTTTGACAATACCACTCACTCAAAATATTACCGTTAACATTGAACGAAAAAATTACAAACACAAATTGACAAAAAAATCGTAGTTATTCAATAATAAAAAGAGTCAGTTTTTTCCTTCAAGTGTGTTGTTACGCCTTTTTGTTTTTGAAATTTATACACTTGTTGTTACGGCCTTTTGAATTTCGTTTGTAAAATCGTTTTTTCTTGACGTAAAAGTTCAAAATTCTGGAGAGACATGTAATTTAGTTTAGTGCATTATAATCAATCAAAAACTCGGTTTTGAATTTTTTTGTTGTTACGCCCGTTTGCATATTAGGTGACGATATATAATAAAACAATTATAGTTTATATTAAAGCTGGGAGTTGAAATAAAAAAGAAAGTTCAAAAAGTATCCTTTCCTTTAGTAAAAAGTACCAAAAAAGTGGCAAGAATTACAAAAAGTATCACAATTGGGTGCATTTTGTAAAAGTAGCAAAATAGTATACAAGCAGCCGAATAAGTGGCAAATTGCTACTTTAGTAGCACCAACGGTAAAGCTGCTTGTAACGTGATAGTCCTGAAGTGGTAGATACCGCTTCTATTTATTAAACTTTCTTTATATGAAGCGAACTGGGCAGTTAGACATGGCGATATCCTAAAAGGGTTACTGAATTTCAATTCCGGGGTAAACAATGCCTATCGCAGATATTGTCCCGAGTGAACCATGTTAATATGATAGATCCCCTTAAAAGAATCAGCTACTGTCTGCACAATATCAAGTCACATGACTTGTTTTGTGTCAATTAGGATTCCTTTGGAGTAACTACACTTTAAACACAAAATCACCAGTTATTTGCGACTATTTATTTAAACTCCCTACAAGGAGCATAGGGCCACTATAAACTTTTATTGAATAATCTTCTATAATTTTTTTGTGTTTAAAATTCGTTAATTCAAAAAAAAAATTTTTTTTTATAGATAATTGTATAAATAGCAAAAATATTAAACAAGTCTAATATGAACTTTATTTTGCACAATAGTATTTTGATTATATGTCTGTTTAGTGTATAATTATAGAAAATTTCAAAGAGCAAAATTTAAAAAAATTATTTTTAAAATTGGTTGTAATAACAGTTTTGCCTGGTAGTGGGAATAAATACAATAAATCAGGTGGTAAATATAATAAAAGGCTAAAAGAAGAACAGGCCTTTTGCTGGCTGATTCCCCAATAATGTGATTTTTTTTTTTTGGTACACTTCAATGGGGCATTCCTGGTAAATTTTTAAATTTTTTTTATTCCTCCTTTAAAGTACTCTTTTTTTAGTTTCTTCTTCATAACTTTCTTAATAGTGGTCCCAAATGGATTTTTTTGTGAAGTATTTGTTAAAAAAAAAAAAAACAAAATAGGAAAAAAACGTTCACAGAAAAAAGTGTTTTATCAATTAAAAAACTGGTTTAAAAAGTATTTAAAGTTAATTAATGTGATAATTGAATCAATTATTTTTTTAGATAAAAGAAAATTAAAAATTGAATTTTGATTTAATTAAAGTTTTAGTTGTTTTGAAATAAATTTTCAATTAAAATTTTAATTATATAACCAAAAATCTTAATTGACTTTTTTCGTTTAAAATAAAATAATTTAAACATGTAGAATTTTTGTTGGGAATTGTCAATATTTAATTAAATTAATTAACACATTGTTTGAAATGATAAAGTTTTTTGATCATTTTTTAATTAAAATTAAAAATATCATTTATTGAAAAAAACTTTTCACAATTTTACAATTGTTAGTAATCAATATAATCATTTTGGTAATAGGTGCCAAATCAACAAATTGTTTGCTTTATATTATGAATTTGGTATAAATTTGGTGATTGGAGAAAATTATTAATTTTTTCCGAGTACCAAGTTTTTTTTTATTAAGATTTTTGGTTTCGAAATTTTAAATTGCATTTTTCAAAATGAGTGTATCCTTTGTTTTTTTTTTGAGAATGTATAATTTTAAATTTCTATCCATCCAACAACTTGAAAGCTCGGTCCGTTAGTGGACCTTCTATAACTTCTATTTTTAGTTTATTTTTAAAATTTAAGAAATAAAAAATCGGTATCTTAAATGAAAAGCTTTTGTTTTTTAAAATGTTTAAAAATGGAAAAATAGAAAATGTGGAAGGCCCACTACCGGACCGGGCTTAAAAGTTGTTGGGTGCAGAGACGTTTAAAACTATTAAGAAAGATTTTGTTTGTTGTGCTAAATTCCCTTTTTTAATAATTGATAAAAAATACTGAAATTTATTGTTGGAGGATAAGCTGTTTCTATGCGCATTTCACTGGTTGCTTAGGCCAGATCATCAGGAAACGTTCTCCTAAATAATTTTAGAAAAGCCATGCAACAATATGCAAAAAAGACTTTCTGAGTGTTTGTAGGTAATTCTCATTCCCTCTGTAGTCTTGTTTGCTGATAGCAATAAAAGAGTTCTTTGAAGTAGTCTTCAAATAAATTGTCAAAATTTACCAAGAAGGCACTTTTGAAATGAACTAATAAATACAACAAAATTGGGAAAATAAAAATAAAATTTTTTTAAACCATCCGATTTGGATTTTTACATATTTTAAATCTAAACAAGAATAATTTTTTTTTTATCAATTTTAATTTTAATTTTTTTTTGTTTTTATCTAATGTAAAATTTTATAAGCTTGTATCAATTTTTTTATATCCACCATTATATTCACCATTTGTCATTCGGTTTGTAATTTCTTCAATATTGACCTTACCCCTTATAAAGTATATACGTTCAGGTTCTAATAAAAAAGCTAATGTTACGATGTCCATCTGTCCGTTTCTTTGTGTGTTGGTTAAAATTGGATTTTCCAAGACTCTAGATATGATGGGGACTAGGTTCCCTGCAGATAATATTGGACTACGTGGTCCATTGTGGCTTGAATGGACTATTTACTTACAACATGGTCCAATGTACTGTAGGTTGTACCATATTAGACAAATAAACATGCAGTGCTGCCAACAACTGCATGATGTATAGGTATACTATACTATAGTTTACATTATTACACATTGGTAGCCCTGATGTTGTCCATTATTAATTGCTTATTTTAAAGTAAAACAGGAAAGTTTCTTAAGATTTGTGAAAAAAAAATAAAAAAAATTAAAAATACCAAGTAAATATATATAATAATAGCAATAATGGATTACAGTGCACGCCATAAAAGGCGATTAGTGAAAAAGTAGTAACATGGAGTACTTTTGAAACTAACCCACTTGAGTACTCCATGGAGTAGTTTATGGACTACTTTGGTGGGTTATATGGTCCACTCCTAGGACATCGTAATGTTAAATAGACCACCTTTTTACCATATAATTGGAGTAGTTTTGGAGTACTCCTACTCCTTTATGGACAACTCTTTATACGCATGTATGGACTAGTCTCGATATCTGCAGGGTTCTTATAACATATTTATATAGTTTGCTATTGATATTTTGTCTGATTGGTCCACAAATGGCTTAGATGTGATCAAAGGAGCACTGCTGCTCATACTACATGAATAAGGAGGAATTAATTGGCCTCAGATATTTTTTATACACAATGAGAAAAAAATATTGAAAAAAGGGCAAAATCAGTTCATTATTTTACCTGTCCTCTGAACAAGTGCAAGCCAGAATTTTGGGTGTTGTCTATACAAAACAAGCGCGGTTGCTAACATTTTGCTGAAATATTCCCTATATATGAGATTTGTTTAGATGGACCAAATCGACATATTATTTGACCTAGCGCTTATACAAATGTGCTTCCGGGTTTTCAATACTATACACAGGAAAAATTCTCGCAAATTGTTCACCAATTAAAGCATTATTCAAAAATAAAATCAGTTTTAATTACAAACTTAATCAAGTCAATTAAATGTTTAATCAAGTGAATTAAACGTTTCATCAAGTGAATTAAACGTTTATTCAAGTGAACGAAACGGTAAATTGATGCTAATAATTTGTTTACTGGGTCAAATTTAATTAATTTTTTAATTAATATCACAAATGTTTTAATTTAAATCAATTTTTATTTATTTCTGTGCACTGAAGGGTATAAAAGATTCGGCATGGCGAAAAATAGCATTTTTAATTGCTTTATTTCACTCAGTTTCATTTCAATAAATTTTTCTTTAATACAAACTGAAAATTGAGCCCACAATAAAAGGCCTTTCAGTAAGTAGTTCGGCTTTACTCAGTCCTTCCTCTTGTGCCAAAATTTAGAATGCATATAAAATTTCAACAATTGTTACACCTTTTAATATCAAATTCTACCAAATATTCCAGTCATTTGTGTTACAGCCATTGTTTGTTTAAGTTCTAACTAGAGATGGTTGTGCAACGTTACTTTTTCGTGCAACAACTATCATTTGCCCTTTGCGGTATTGACACAAAGGCCACAAAGTCGGAATTAATTGTGAAACGGCCTCTACTCTGTTATGTTCCATTGCTGTTTGCCATCTCTCATGTTGTGGCCATTGTCCACTATGCCTTCGTTAATCGTCATGATTATGTGGAAGTGACCGATTCTCTGGCATTGTCCTGTCAATCGCTGTTGGCCATTTGGAAAATGTTAATATTCTTGGCAAAACGCAGGCAGTTTGTGGAAATGATAAATGAAATACATTTGGGAAATTTCAAGGGTGTGTTAGAATTTAAGAATTTACTAAAACTGTGACTTATTTGGAATTTTGCTTTTGCAGCTCATCGCCAAGAATTAGCCATGATAACAGCGGAAAATAAAAAAGATGTTCTATTTTGTAAAATTTATTTCAGTATTGTCTTAGTTGCTGGCATTTTTGCATTTTTAAATCCCATTTTTGAAGCGTGTTATATTTATTATACATCTGGGGAGCTGATTTTAAGGGTGCCGTACAAGGCGAGGTAAGTTTTTTTTGGGTACTTAAAATAAATTGACTTAAATATTCTTATCTAAAGACATTGGCTGAGTTTTAAGACATTAAAATACTTTAATACTTACAAAGTCCAAAATTTATTATCAAGTTAAACGATCATTTTTTTACTGCACTTTGAGCCAGTTAACATTGAAAAATTCCACAAGGTTTCATTTTACCAAAGGGCTATACATTATCCGGAAAAATTTTAATAAAAAAAATTTAGCAAGAACAATTTTAGCGGAATTTTTTTTTCTCGGACTTAACAGAATTTTTTGGAAAATTTTTTCTCCAAAATTAATATTTAAAAAGTATTAACGCAAAACCACAGAAACAGTTAAAAATGGTCTCTAATCTACCAATTTATACCAAATTCATCATATCAAGCAAACAAGTTGTTGATTTTGCATCGTTTACCAAAGAAAAAAAAAGAAAGACAAAAAACATGAAAAACAAAAAATGTACTTTGGATTTCAAGAAGAATTCTTGACAAATAGTACGAAAAAACAGAAATTAGGAAGAACATGTTAACTAATTAAAATAGATAATCATTCATTCAAAAGCAAATTTCGATCTACCAAAGTGAAATACCATTTGGTTTAAGGATTGATGTTTGACTATTGACGTCATCCGGCTACAATAGCCGAGTGAGTAAAACGGCAAGCCCCACCGACGAGATTGTGTGGTTACAATCGAAACTAGTCTGGGCAACCTGTCCGTGAAAGCCTGGGTTCAAATCTCAGTGCAGTCAAGAATGAAAAATTATTAATGAAATTTTTATTAATTTCGTGTTGTCAAATTCCTGTCTTCATAAAAATAATTTAATGAAAATTAAATTCAATAAACTTAAGCCTAATTAAAATATCTAAATTTGGATTAGATTACTAACTATTGTAAAATTGTGAATATTTTTTTAACAACAAATGATATTTTTAATTTTAATTAAAAAAAAATTATCAAAAAACTTTGCATTTCAAAGATTGTGTTAATTTATTTAATTTAATATTGACAATTCCCAACAATAATACTACAAGTTTTAATTATTTTATTTTAAACGAAAAAGTCAATTAATATTTTTTGATATTAAATTAATATAATAATAATTAAAAATTTATTGCAAAATAACTTGAATAATAATTAAATCAAAATTATATTTTTAATTTAATTTAATTTATTTTTTTATTTATTTAGCATTTAAGTATAAGGTAATTTAACAATGTTTTAAGAGTTTAGGACTATTTTCCTCTTCTACTTAATTATTTAATATCAATAATGTGTAATTTATTTGCATTTAAGTTTAACATTGTTTAGAGAAGGAAAAATTTACAAAAACCTTACTGAACATTTTTGATTTTTATAAAAAGAGATTTAATGTTAGAAAATAAAATTACGTTGAGCCCAGCTCATTAATGTGGTTAAAGTCAGAGTCATGGCATCTGTTATTAAAATTCGTAGTAAGCCTGTGGATACGAGTGTTGACAAGTTCAACGTTAGCAAGGTTATGTAGCCGTTGAGTAGAATAATGCCAAGGCAAGTTATGTATCATTTTTAAAAGTTTATTTTGGGCTATCTGTATTTTTTTAATATGACACTGTGCAGATGTAGACCACAAAGGGGCAGCATAGAACATAATAGCTTGAAATACAGATTTAAATATGAGAGTTTTATTTGCTATGCTGAGTTTAGAATTTCTGTTTAATAAAGAATACAGTAGTCTTATTATTTTATTGATATTATATTTTTAATTTCCTTTCAACTAAAAATATAATTGATTGAATTATCACATTAATTAAATTTAAATACTTTTTAAACTATTTTTTTTATTGATTTAACACTTTTTTCTGTGACGCAATAATTTTTTTTACAGTCGGGCTTGAATTTTTTTTAGTTAGGGCGTTTTGCGAATTAGGTGACGATATTTATTTGTATAAAAATATTTTTGGTAAAAAAATTATTTTGTCGTAAAACAATTTTTGGTAAAATACTTTTTAACGTTAAAAACTAATCTCCCGATTTATTTCGATAAAAATAACGTTTTCGATTCATTTTTCTGCAAAAAAGTCTTTTCGAAAAAATTCGCTTTATACCCTTCACCACCACTAGTGGTGAATGAGGGTATACTAAGTTTGACATTCCGTGTGACTTCATAAAGTATTTATGTATATTCTGGTACCTTGAGTAATTCTAAGTCGATTAAGCAATGCCCGTCTGTCTGTCCGTCTCTAGAAAACACGCACACTTTCGAAAGACTCAAAAGAAAAGAACAAACTTGGTGTCAAATTGCTTGTTGTCATTCTAAGCAGTTGGTGATCAAAATCCAGCAAAATTAGTTCAGTAGGATCAGAGCAATGAATCAAAATGTCGAACCACCATCCTAAAAAAATTGATAATTTGGTTACAAAAACTAACATTACTGGTGGAATGTTATAAAATTTTGCACAAATTCGTTTTATATGACTAAAAATCATAGTGCTAAATTTCATGCACATCGGTCCATGATTTACCCTGGGTCTCATATAAGTCCTGATCCAGGAAAACAGTTTAGTACGCCTAAAACCGTAATAAATAATGTTATAGTAATAAGTTTTGGTATGTAACAGTTTTAAAAGACTAGAAATTAGTCTGGTAAATTTCGTGAAGATCGGTCCATAAATTACCATAGGCCCCATATAAAGACTACTCTCGGGAAAGAGTTTATCACGCCTAAAACAGTATTAAATACAGCTATCATAATAAACCTTAATACTGCACAGTTTTATAGGACTAGAAATTTTACTAATAAATTTCGTGATGATCGGTCCTTAATTTACAGTAGGCCCCATATAGAGCCCACTCTGGGAAATTAACTAAATACGCCTCAAGCCGTAGCAGATATACATATTGCGGTAAAATTTGTTCCAATTTAGCTTCATATGACCGTACAAAATGGCATGCAATTTTGTGATATCCCATATTAGTAAGCCTTCTGGAATTCACTGTAAACGCTAAACTAATTTCAATGCGGTATTGAAATTTATTATAATTTTTAAAACTAGAAATCACTCTATAGAATTTTGGGATAATTGATTAATACTTTACCATGGATCCAATATAAATTCCTCTCCTGAAAAAAGTTTAAGTTTGGGCAAAACTGTTACGAATCGTATTATTTTACTCAATCTAGCTTAAATTTTTAAAAATAAAAGCATAAAACTTTTCTCTTGTTTTAATTTAGGTCTGAACTGCAAGCGTCCGTTTTTATAAAGATTAATTAATAATATATTGAGATTAACAGACCCCACTACCGGTGGAGGTTATAAAAGATTCGGCACAGCCGAATATAGCCCTTAAACTTGTTTCAGTCATAAGGGTTGTTTTTATTTTATGAAAATAATTTTCTTCGGTGAAAAAGTTGCTTTTCTGTTGAAGTTAAAACAAATTTATTTGCTTAAAAGTTGTTTTTAGGTAAAAAGGTTGATTTTTACGGAAAAGTTGGTTTCTCGATGACACTCATACTTTTCCGTGAAATCCAGATTTTCCGTAAAAAGGTAGATTTTTGGTAAAAACTAGATTTACGGATGATAGGGTGGATTTGCGGTAAAAGCTTAGGAAACTAAAATTTCTTTAAAACAAAAGTTTCTTTTATGTGGGAACAAAAAAAAGTAATGGTTTTAATAGAAGTGTTTTAAAACTTTCGCACGAGAGCGTGTGTGACCAATTTTTTATTCAAGAATTAGCAAGCGTGTTCTTTCCGTGAGAGTGCGTGAGCACGCGTTACCAACTTTTTGCCCGTGACATTGCGTGATAAGAAAAATTTATGGCCCTTAAGAGGGAGGAAGAGTTTCAAAGATCGAATTAAAAAAATCATTTATTTTGGTCCAGTCGTTTGGCTAAAAATACGTTTTGGCCAAAAATATTGAAAAAATTTCCCATAGTGCAGTCTTTTTTTTTCAATGAGAACCACTTTTTTTTATATTTTTTCCAAAACTGTGTGTTTGTGTTTTTTTTTTTGTAAGAAACCGCTTTTTTCATAGATGGGGTTTACATGGTGTCTTTTCAGACATGTCTAACAAACACGTTTGTTTTGCTTTTTGACGATCGGGTTGAAGAAGAAAGAGGGGTTGTCAAACAGAAACTTATCGAGCTTTCATGTTTGTTTTTATGTATTTTCATGTTTTTTGGTTTGTATGTATATGGATATTTTACAATTAGACTTGAGAGCAGACATGTTTGGAGAGGCATCTTAAAAAGACAATAGGTTTTTGGAAGAATGTTCAAAATAGAATGATTAAAACAGACATATCTGAAAAGACACCGTGTAAATGCTCCCATTAAATAATTTTTGAAAACCACTTTAAATAGAAAAAATTAGTTCATGTCGGTGATGACAATTTTGAGTTCTAGTTCAAAAACTTTTTTCTGAATGAATAACAATTTTCAACGCGAAAAAGAAACAAAATTATAATTTTATTTCATATACCCCTTAATGACTTAATAAAAAAGTTGAGCTTCAAATGCAGCCAGTTTGTAAGGGAGTAATAAAAACGTTTCGCTTACAGAAGTCATGAAATTTATATGGCGAGTTCCTTCTTTAAAGCAATACAATTTTGACACAAAAAGCGCTTTGTTCAACGTATAAAAAACGGGTAAGTGAAGGATCAGCTTTTCATACTCAATTGTTGTTTTAGTTATTTTTATATATTATCGCTTACAAAGAGAATGGCGTGGATTTTTAAAAGCAATTTTTTTTTTATTAAAATTTGTTAAGAGTTCGTTCATTTGCTTAACTGCATCTCTGTATGTCTCACTCCGTGCCACATGAATGTGAGCATTGTTTTTAAAATATACCAAAAGTGCTTTGCAAAATTAGTAAATTTTCTATTGGGGACTTTCTATTTATAAGTCCTGAGGCTGCGAATCGGTAAAAAAAATTTGACACTATCGAATTCATAATAAAATTCTGTAGAAAATTATTAACAATCGATACTACTGAAAGCTTTTATTCCCATTCATTTCATTTCCTTTTTCTTTCAGCTACTTTTGGAGTCACACCAAACTTCCGGGCTACTCTTTAGTTTTTTTCTGGAATTTTTTAAGTATCTACAATCTTTTCGGCATAACAATGGCCATAGATACACTATTCACTTGGCTGGTCAGTAATATTTCAGCACAATTTCATATTTTATGCTTTCGTTTTAAAGAGGCTGCCAAGAGTTATGCCGAAACAACAAGTGGCGGCAACGAGTTCAATGACTCTCAAAATTTTTTAAAAATCATCAAGTCATGCATTGAGTATCACAATCAAACATTGCAGTTGGCTGCAAAATTGAATCAGGTTTATGGTGAAATAATTTTCATAAAATTTCTCATCTCCTGTTCGGAAATTTGTTGTTTGGTGTTTCGCTTAAGTCGACCCAGTGAATCGATGGCTGCTGCAGCGTATCAGTGTTTGTTTCTATTAACGGTGGCCATGCAATTAATGTTGTATTGCTACAATGGCCAGAGGATAAGGGACGAGGTGAGTTGGTATTGAACATAAATATTTTTTTTTAGTATTGAAATACATACATATAACCAAGTTTTAACTGCTAAGGAAGGAAAATTAATGAATTTGGTTAACTTGTTATCAAGTAAAAAAAAAAAAAAATTTAAGAAATTTCTTTTTTACTATTTTCATTTGCTGTTCAGTAAAAATGGTTACTTTTTTGTTGGGTTTTCTTGTTTCAAATTTCTTGCTCTTTCTTTTCTTTAACAGAGTTTGCAAGTGGCGCCTGAAATCTATTTTGCTTTTGACTGGTCTCATTTGGCAAAATCCTCTAAAAAATTACTTTTGCTGCCAATGATGCGCTCACAAAAGTGTAGTCAATTAAAAGG
This sequence comes from Pollenia amentaria, assembly GCA_943735925.1. Taxonomy (NCBI): domain Eukaryota; kingdom Metazoa; phylum Arthropoda; class Insecta; order Diptera; family Polleniidae; genus Pollenia; species Pollenia amentaria. Next base: position 143,280,715 of record OX031010.1, on the reverse strand, counting down.
AGTCTTTTTTGTCGTCGATTTGAGTTTATTTTTATGGGTAAAACTATAATTTTTGACACCACCAACAAATGACTTTAAGATGTGAATATAAATGTAAAATTAAAATTCTATTTTTCTATTCATTTTTTTCAGGCCTTTAAAACGGCAGGATCATTGATTGCAGCTTTAAAGACTTTAGAAGAAAATCAAGATTGATTTATAAGATTTGCCCTAAGAATGTCCCTAAATATTTTCTAATTTCATCAGAAGCTTTGAAACTTTTCTTCTCGTTGTTTTTCAATGTCTACGTTTAAGTTTATTTAAATTTAATGAAATAATCTTAAAGTATATTGTTGTTAATTGATTTGAAAAGTTACTCTTATTTTGAACAAATATTTAATATGAAAACTATAGTGAATTAGCAGAAATATCTTGCACATAATTGTTAGTATTACTTATTGTAGTCGTAGTTGTGTTAATCAGTATTCATTTTAATACATTTTTTTTTTGGCTTTCACCGATTTATTAATAAAATGCCATATACATATCGAGCCTTTTGCTGCAATAGAGTTATAATTCAAAAAATCTGATTTCTGAGCTAATGTATTTAACTCTTTAATTCCCAGTGGGACAGAGGACTACCTACTTGCTAAGAATGTGGAGTTAATTACCATATCGATTCTTCATATTGTGTAAAAATCTCATACAAATATCTTATATACTCAAATCTAGAGAGAAAAAATACATTTTAAGGTGCTAGAAAATTTGAGTGATGACTCTATTGCAGCAAAGTCTCGATATGTATTAATATTTTTGACAATTTCAAAATCTGTTTTACATAATCCATAATAAAGTCAAATTTTCGATGTATTTTTGTGAATAAACCTAAGAAATGTGAAAACGGATTTACATGAGCACCTGCCATATGGCTTAATATCATGGTGGATCTTAACCACTGGGAGATCCATTTATGCATTTAACAAATGCTCCCGTGTGTGGACAGATACTTCACACTCAGGAAGCAATTTCAATTTGTAAGCCGACAAATACTCGCCCCTTGTTAAAAAGGATCAGAGCCATATAACCCTCCCTGCTATTTTAAATTCTAGTAGCATCTGTCGAACAGCAACAGTACCTAAAAAGCCTTCACAGAAAGAACTTTTCCACAAGACTTTTGAAGAGTCTCCCTTCCGCGCTTTTGGGTAAAAACCACAGCCACTACGTAACCACCGAAAAAATTCCTTCGTGAAGTAATTTCCCCCCTGTTGCCAGAAAGACAGCTTTCCATCACAAAAGCCATACGTCCGCAAAGACAATCATCCTCAAAGACAGCAATCATTTCTCGAAAGAAGACTAATGGAGGCCTCGACCAATAGTCAGACCGTTGCCTTGCACTCCCCAGGGGCTACTAATTTCAGTAGCACCCGCTAGTAAGAATCTCGGACAACAAGAAATCGGAAAGACTTTAAGAAATATTATATGACATACATTTTTTTCCAATGCTAATACCGCAAAGCTCTACGCTTGTCTTCAGGAGACCAGAGTCTCTGGAGGGCATCAAACGCGCAACCCCGGCACTGATGGACTAGCTCACTACTAGCTAGCCTACCGGGGCACGCCCCGGTCAAAATTCTAGTCGATAAGAGTCTAAGCAACAAAAGTCTCGTCGACTGAAGACTAGCGGAATATTAATAAGCTGATTAAAGTGAAAGCGGCAAAACTTAAGTCCATTGGGCACTTACCGACGAGAATCAAATCAACAGGATTTTAGTCGACTAATGTGTGATCAACAAGAGTCTTGCCAGTTAAATACAAGCTGGCAAGTGCTTAGTCGACTAAGTTTTAATCGAGAATTCTCTTAAATTTAAATTGACAGGATTCTAAAAGATTAGAATTTAATCGATAAGTTTGGAGCGACTTAGCGACTAGCAAAGGTTATCAGTAATATCAACCGTTAATCAATTGCCAGAGAATTAAATGTCAACATGAATCTCACCAAAAAAAGACAAGCAGATAAGTGATAAGGTTAGGCTAGGTTAGGTTCCATTGGCAGCCGTGATCAAGCACAGCTCACGTGGGTCCATTAGTTAGTCCCCGTTGTGTTACCATATCACACCGGCTCCCATGGGTCCTATGAAATCTGGCTGCTAGTATTCCCATGCAGCCAACCGGCCGATTCAATAAAGGAGTGGATCCTGTTTACATCAACATCAGAGAGACAAGTTTTGTCCCCAATTCGCGAGGGATTTAGCTGATGAAGTTTTAATTGAAAATTCTCTGGTCGTTTAATTTTGTATTGACAGGATTCTAAATGATTAGAGTTTAATCGATAAGCTTGGAGCGACTAGCAAAAGTAATAAGTTATATCGATTTTTAATCAATTGCTACAGAATTAAATTTTAAATTCAAGAATTTAAATTTTTTTTAACTAGCTTAAAGGCTGCAGCCACAGGCCTTTCCGACGCATTAATACGGTCAATTAAAGGCTATTGTTGCTTACAGTCTAATCATAGTCTTGAAAATGGAAATCTAATCGACCAGAGTTAAGTCGATTGGGTCGCTAAGTGGCGAGAATAAATCAACATGATTTAAGTCGATTAGTGTTTTCTCAACACGAATCTCACAAAAAAAAAAAAAAAGACAAGCAGATAAGTGGTTAGTTGATTTAGCTTAAATCGAAAAGACTTCGATCGATAATATTTTAATCGACAAGATTGCTGAATGTTAGAGTCTATTGGGCAAGCCTCTTGTAGACTGGAGTCTAATTAAGATGTTAGTCAGTTAGAGTCTCATAGGCAAGTTTGCAGCGACTCCAACAGTAGCTGGCAGAAAAAAAGAGATCGAAATAAATAGCAGTATTCAGAAGTATTGATTTTTAATCGTTTGATATAAGATTCTAGTTTAAATTTAAGAATTTAAAATTTCAGCCAGAAGAAACTGCAGCCATAGAACATTCGGCAATACATTAAAACTCAATTTTGAATTTTTCAAGTTTTTCAAGGGATGGAACAACTTAAAAAACACTTCAAAACCGCCTTATACGAATACTAGATGAATCATGCAAGTTTTTCTCAGCGACCTATAGGAAAGCCGGAAATGTGGCCAACACTGAAGGAGAAAAGCTGCGGACATTGAAGGTTATCAACGCCACAATATTGAACTAATTGATTGATCACATCTCTTAAGTCTTGTTTCATAGAATACTGATACCAAAATCTATATACATACAAGATACACAGAAAAAAGTGTTTTATCAATTAAAAAAATGTTCTAAAAAATTCTTAAATTTAATTAATGTGATAAATGAATCAATTATTTTTTTAGTTGAAAGAAAATTAAAAATTTAATTTTAATTTAATTAAAATTTTAGTTGTTTTGAAATAAATTTTCAATGAAAATTTTAATTAAATAACAAAAAATATTAATTGACTTTTTATAAAATAAAATAATTTAAACATGTAGAATTGTTGTTGGGAATTGTCAATATTTAATTAAATAAATTAACACATTGTTTGAAATGGCAGTTTTTTTTTAATATTTTAAATTAAAATTAAAAATATCATTTATTGAAAAAAAAATATTCACAATTTTACAATTTTTGGTAATCAATATAATCATTTTAGTAATATGTGCAAAAACAACAAATTGTTTGCTTGATATTATGAATTTGGTATAATTTTGGTGATTGGAGAAAATTAATAATTTTTTCTGTGTAGCTGAATACACAGAAAAAAATGTTCACAAATTTTTGTCAATTAAAACCATTAATCGAAATAAAATCAGTTTTAATAAAAATGTAAACAAGTCAACTAAACGTTTACTAAAATCAACAAGATTACTGCATAAAATGTTGTTAATATCAAAAAATATTTAATTGATACTATTAATTTGTGTACTGATACAACTTCAATTAATATTTGAATTCATATCAGAAATTTTTTAATACCCCGAGAGGGAAGCGAACTGACACCAAACTAGTCCCGTGAGAGATCTTTCGTGGTAGTGACCGGTTCCAGTTCTAACACTTTATATGAAGTATGTCCCCTTTTCCCCTTTCACATTTACATGGGGTTGTCATTGGAAGGGGTCAGTCAATTGACACCTAACAGCCACCATTTGACATGTCACACATCTATTCTCAACAAACGTGTTTAGTGTTAGTTACTACAATAGAGAATTATTTCAATACTATACTGTGTATTATTTCAGTAAAACAAGAACTAGAACTAAATTTAAGAATCAAATTTTATAAAGTCCCAAAAAAATGTGTCACACCACCGGTGAATACTGTACTGTATGTAGTTTATTACTTTTTCTACCTTTTGGTACTTCATATACCAGTTAAATGAGTGGTAATGAGTTCTTTCTGTTTGTACTTGTTATATTTTCACAAGTCCCAGGACCAGTCTGTTGGACCAATTGTTACAAATTTCCCGTAGGGACATACCAATTTTAATCTTTGTCTGTTTGGTGATTTCAGGATCTTATCATCATATCACGATCTTGGGTACAGGGATATATAGGGAAACATTACGGCGGATGAGCTTCATAAACTCTTCTCCCCTTTGCAGGCTCTACATAACTTAAAAGCCGATTGTCTATCGGTAATGCGAATAAAAGATTATCAGTTAGTAGTGGCCCCATTCCATGTCCCTTCTATCGATGACGAGAGGGAATGTGTCACTTGAAGTATGTACAGCATCTGAGAAATAGACACGGCCACACCTGTGATGATGAAAATGAGGAAGTAAACGTGAAACACATCCCATGTAATTCGATTCACCACTTTCTATGAGTTGTTTGATATTTATGCCATTGATCTTCAGTGCATTTTCAACTTCGTCAAAAGTTCGGGCTGGTTCTGCGGTGAGAGTTCTATTAAGAAGAATTCCATCGTATCACAATGGGCCTAATTGTGTGATTTGAATATTGACTGCCATTTCTTATCTAAAGCTAGAAATTTAATCATTACTGAACAATTTTAATCTTATTAAATATTGATTACACTACACACGATTACTCCGTAAATTGTTTGGCAAAGCTGAGTGCGTCTGCTTTTCCGCCCATCACTTTTAAGAAGTGGTAAGCTTAAAAGTTCGTTAAAAATATGTTTGTGCTTGAAGACTCAACACATCACAATGTGACATTATTTATGTCAAAAATTTCTTTTTTTTTACTGGATTTTTTTATCAACCATCACAAATTCTTTAACAATGTTTGATGAATTTTTCTTCGGCACTAGCTCCTTCAAAGAAATGATATTTTATATTTTTGTTTTAACTCGGCTGTGATGTCAAATGTATAACAAAATTTGTTAAAAATTTTAATTTATTTTTTAACTTAATTATGCGTCATATTCATTTAATTGCCATTTTTATTGGTCACACAGTAAAAAAAGAAATAATAATAAAATGGTTTTTGTACTAGTAAAGCAAATTAATTAGTTTGTCATTAACCAATTGCCAATAACCGCAATTTTAAAAGTTGAAAATTATTTGGATGGTCTGTTGAGTTGCATAGAGCGTTTGAGGCATTTGAATTCGTTCAATAATTCTTTCGTTTTATACCTTTTTCACACTATGCGACATGCCGCACAAAAAAAAATTTCAGAAGACACAAGATTGGAGACGAAGCGTGTAGGTGGCAGCTTAGGGGTTAACAACGTCGCACGAAATTAAAAAACCAAGCAACAATTTGCTGTTCCTTCCTTTTTAATATGTTTTGAAACATTTTTTTTTTTAAATTTAATAGTTAAATTTGAATTTAAGACTTAAACGTACAAATTGTAGCTTTTGGCGTGGTGCCACAAAGAACGTCTGAACGTATACGAAATTTCGAAGGTACAACGGATACTGTTCCATAAACAGGTCGCATAGTGTGAAACAGGCATCAAACCTTACACATAAAAAATTAAATAAGCTGAACGCAGCAATCAGAAAAAGCGGAACTGAACGCTATTGTCATATTTACTACGTTCCTTTAAAGTTGCAATAAAAAAATCTAATCCTGAACGCGTATTTTGTTATGTCTCGAAATACTCCAAGCTATCGATTGGATGAACGAAATATTGTAACAAATAAAATTTTCTAATAAGAAACTGAATGTTAAGTTCAGCTTTTTTAATTAAAATAACTAATTCTTTACTGAGCGCAAGTTTAAAAAAAACTGAATACAAAATTCAGTAAAATTCTTTTTGGATATCATAAAACGTTACGTTCAGCGAAGTTTTTAAAAAAATCTTAGCACATCAGGATGCGCTGTTTAAAAAAATTGAACTTACGTTCAGGATTGTAAAAACGGAACAAACATTTTTAAAAACTGAATGCACGTTCAATTTTGCAGATGCTGAACTCTGGACAGTAAAACACTGAACGCACATTCAATGTAACCCTGCCTTTAGACCCCTTTCAGACAAGCAAAGTTAACTTTGCAAAGTCTTGAGTTTATAGAAGAGAAGGGAAAAGAGCATAGCGGGGGAGAACATACTTTGCTGTACTCACAAATTCGTTTTGTTTTTCGTTCGTAGATTATACCTGAAGTTGGCTGCAACTTTATATTTATATACAGCGTTTCCAGAATCTTTGGAATGAAAATTGTCATATGGCGAAAGAAATCATATTTTGAAGAGGAAAATCTTAAATTTTTTTTTCTTAATTTACATTTTTTAAAACAAGGGCAAAATAGTAAGAATTATTAATTTTTTATAAAAACATACTTCTTATTATTTAAATTGAAATACATAAAAACATAATTCATAAAAATAAATTTTTTCTTTTCACAAATATTTTTTTATCAATATTCTAACTGCCTATTTCCGATGTGCGAAGGAATTATTTACTTCGTATAAATACATTTAAAACAAAAACAAAGTTTTTAGAATTTGTTTTTGTTTTAAGTGTAGTTGTTCGAAAGAAGGAATTCTTTCGCATATTGGAAATAGGTAATAATATGCCTTTTTTAATATTTTTTATGTCCAGAAATAATGATCCAATTTTGTGTATTCTAGATACTGGGTACAAAAGTGTGCAGCACCAATGCGCATCAAGCTGATGCAAAACTTCATTGTTTTAAAAAGTGACTGTTTAAATAATCGTGTATTTTGTATAAGCAAAATTAAAGTAAAAATCAGAATTTCTAAAACTAAAAAATCATCATTTGAGAAAAAAATCTTTAATCATATTTTTGTTTAAAAAAATAATCCAAAATATGATAAAATCATCATTCTGGCAACGCTGTTTATATATTATATTCAAACAAGAGAAAACAAAAATTTGTCAAATTAAACTTTGTGTGTCTGAGCCCCAAACAAAGTTTAAAAGAGAATTCAACAGACTTTGTCAAAGTAAGCTTTGCCTGTCTAAAAGGGGACTTACACATGCAAGTAATTACTTGCAAGTAGTGTATATGTATTATCAACAAAAAATGTCGAAGAAATAGCCGAAAGTCTTACAAGTAGCTTAATGGCCATTTTCTCAATGTATCGACAAGCCGCCTGTTAATTAATGTCGACATAAATTTATTAGACCGATAAACTGATCGTTAACTGTTTTGGTTTTCTCAATATACCGAGAAAAAACGTTTATTTCAGTTGGCAACACCTCTCAAAATACATATAAATAATAAGTTGCGAGTCAGCTGATTGAATTTATCTGTACGGCAGATGAGTGCCGGTTAGCTTTGCGACAGAATAGAAGCAAATTAGACATTGAGAAAATCCAATTTTTTAATGTGCAGTTTTTCGTTGGGAAAAAGTTAATCGGTTAATGAGAAAACGGCCATAAGTGTTTACACAATCAGTTGCAATTTTTTTTTTCAAATGTTCTCGAAGCGAAAACATCTTATGAAAAAGCTTTATTTTTGGGTTTAAAAAACATTATCATGTTAATGTTATCACGAAATTTATTTTATAATATTAAATATAAATAATTTAGTGGTTTCTTTATTTTATTTTTGGTCCATCTTGATAAAAAACGTATATTTTTTTTTAAATATGTGAATCCAGTATTACCGTAGTTACCGATATCATAAAATTTCTGAGAAAATATTCTGATTACCAATTTTTTTTAAATGCTTGCAATTTATGTTTTAAAATACCATGAAGACGTGTTGCTTTGTATTTGTTTTGTTTTTTATTTTTATAAATACACAGAAAATAAACTTTTATATTACTAAGTATGCACTAGTAAATTTATACCAAAGGCATCCACGGTAACACTGTTTCTTAATTTGTCATTTTACTTGCTGCAAGTGTCAAAAATTTACTTGCAAGCAAATTCGCTGCAAGTACGAAAAATGTGATGGTGTTAGTAAAAATGTGTGAGTGTATTGAGTTTTTCGAACTTGCACTTGCATGTGTAAACCCCGGGTGAAGCTGAACGTTTTGTTTGATTTTTTACTACGGGCGTTAAGGTGCAAAATCCTAATAAGTATTCAGAAAAACTAAACGTTTGTTTAGGTATTTACTCGTTATTTTTTCTGTGTATGATCGTTACCAAAAGTTTTTCCTTATTTATACCAAGGCGAATTCATTACAGGTAAGTCCCAATTTACATTATACGATTTTTGTCGTTGCGATTCTTACCTTGTAGGCGAGAAGAGAGAGAGGCATAAAAAGGGGTACACAAACGAGTGTACTCTTCGATTCGTTTTGTTCATTCATTCGTAGTGTCAAAATATATGTATACACAAGAAGTTGTTACGACAAAAATCGTACAATGTAAACATAAGACCGACTTCAAAGACGAAACGACAATAATCGCAACGACAAAAATCGTATAATGTAAATTGGGACTAATCTCGGTTCTACAAAAAGTACAACTCGTACAAAAACCCCAAGCAATTTGTTTTTGTAAAATCATTGAACAAATGTCAAAAACTGAAACAAAGAGAATTAACAAAATTTTAACGTTCAACAATTAAAAAGCTATAAAACGGTCATCAGCAGAGCTTTTAAGAACACCTGTAATGAATTCGCCTTGATGTATTCCAAAAATTTTAAATATGGATTAGAAATAAAAAACAATTTTTTTTGCTTATAAAAATATTTTGAATAGTAATTTTTTAATATTACAATTTTTTTTTTCTTTTTAAGAAATATTTATTTTAATTCAATGTTTTACAGGTTTTTAGAAATTCGACTTTTTTCTCTATTTTCATTGAACGTTTCTGCCACATTTTTATGGTTAGTGCTCAAATTACCCAAACGATTTTAACGTATATTAATTAGTATGAAGGTGGCATTAATAAAAATGTTAATAAACAAAAGGCGGTAATCATAAAGCGAGGTGGTTTTAAATATTTATGGTTAAAATGTTTGTTTAATTAAAGTTCAATAAATATGGTAATTATTCAAAAAGGTGAAAAATTGATTAAATAAAAACTCATCGAGCCGAATGTGAAAAAATATATCCTGAGGGGTTTTTTCGTTCTCCCATTTTTTTCTATACAAATTCAATTGTAAACTGGGAAAAGAGAAAAAACTCCACGGGAGTTTTTATTTATAATTATAATTATTATTGGGCTGTTTATATTGAAAATATTTTATATTTTTTGTATTTCAGTAAAATTTAGTAATTAAATTAATCTGTTTTTTGTTAAAATTATTAAATTTCTGTGCAAATGTTATTTATGCAAATTCATTGTAAACAATTAATAAACAATTTTCCATTAAACTGATCGATTTGATTTATTGTTTGATTGATTGATGGTTGGCAAATATTTGTTAAATAATTAAAACCACAACATTTGGTCAAAAGTTGGGCACACACCATACACTTAAATAAATATGGCACCAGAAATAGAAACTAATTTAAAATCCGTTAAGGGCAATAAACTAACACATACACGTACTAATGCGAATTGTTTTTACACACACACAGACTCTGGCAGCAGTAACACATACCAAGCAACATTGATTTCTATTCTTCCTCTCTTTTCTCTTTTCTTGTTTTTACACTGAAAAATATATAAATGACTTAGAAGTACAAAAACTGTTGTGTTGTTTACGAAATATTTTGTTGCTTTATATCACGATAAGTTTTTGTTTATAACAGTGAACATTTTTTAAATATAGAGTGAACAAATAAGGAGTTTTTTTTAACAGAAAATTAATTTAGTTATCATAAAAATCACTTGGGCTCATAATTTTTGCGATATGTGTCAATTAGATCTGAGTCTGGTCGATAAGACTCTATTCAATACAAGTTCTGTCGATAAGATTTTAATCTTCAGGGATTTAGTCTATCAAAATTTAGTCAATTTAGGCCAATGGAAAAAAATCTCTTTTTAACACAAATTGAATCGACAATATTCTCGACCAAAAGGGGTCTGGTAGACAAAAGTTTTACCGAAAATTGTCTAATCACCGGAAATCTTATTGATGAAATAAGAAAAACGATGGTAGTTTTAAAACACGTGGTTTGATTTAAATAAAATGTTACGTATCTTCAGACCATCTATTAGAATCTTTTAGATCTTCGTATGTTTGATTAGAGTCTACTTAGTCAAAGTCTAGATGAAAAAAGTCTATTTGACAGGAATCTAGTCGCTTAGACTCTGTTCAAATGATACGAATTTAGTTCATTAAAGTTAAATCGGTAAGATTTGAACTCCTTAGATATTGGGATTCCAAAATTATACAAATATTTGAAAATAGTATATTTTTTAAATTATTATTTAAAATATGATAACGCTGGAGTCCAGTCGAAAAAGTCAAATTGACAAGTGTCTTCTTGACTAGAGTTTGTTTAATCAAAAATAGTTTTAATTTATAAGGATTAAATCGAGTTGGGAATCAAATGGGAATGTGACGTGAACATTAGTTGATAAATTTAATTGTGTACACCGGAGTTTAAAAAACTGCAGTGAAAGTTGAGAAACTGCCATTTGTTTCACTTCTTCATTTGTCATTGGCTGAAAAAAAACTGTTGCTTTTACTTTTGAATCATTAAATATAAACAGGCGCTATCAAACTAACCCAACAAGCGAAAATTTGTACACAATTTGTCGTTTTCTGTTCGACACTTTTTGGTTTCGACAGCAGTTTTTTAAACCCTGGTGTACACAGCCAATCCTTTTCAAAGGTCAAACTCACCCACTCTACAGACAGAAGTTGGTCTCCTGTTTTTAGCTAACGAGGCTCTGGTAACCGGTCTAAGATACTATAACCTTTAAATCTGTGTAGAGGAAAATCTTTTGCACACTCCGAGCCAATAAAGAAGGAGCAACGGACCACTCAGTGACCCAACAACGTCCCAGGAAGAAGGAGGAATATAAAAATTGACTCTGAGTCATTGGTTCCAAAAACTACAGTAAGTTTGGGTGCTCAGATAGCAACTCTATAACCAAACTAGGAAATAAAATAAAAATTGCTACCGAATCGTTAAAAGACGCCCTGTGCTCGATTAAAGTTTATTCCATAACAGCCTAGTCCACTGCAGATCATTCGACAATATTATAGCAGATTTGGAATCAGTGCCGTCCGAAGGACCTTATACTATTAAGGTATAATTTACAGAAGTTGGGTCTTTTTAATTCTATTTAATCGATTAACATTTATTCATGAACTTTTAGCTTTTCACGGACAATGTGGAAGTTAAAAGAAAGAAGAGGAAATAAATCTTCAGGTTCTCGGCAGGTGGTTCGTTTTGGAAAAAAATTTTTTTATATCTAAATATTTAGAGCAAGCAGCCTCAAAAGGCATCCTTTTTTAACCAAATTTTCAAGTTTTTCGAAATTGATATTCTCTACTCTTAAAAACAGGAGTTCAGAGTCAAAATTAATCAAAATTATGTTTGTTTTTTGGCGCTTTTTTATCGAGTAATAATATTTCTACAGCATTGCTCAAAATTGTATTCGCATTATGTGTAAAATATTTGAATAGTTAATTTTCAGTGTATTTCTATCTAAACATTTGGTACGAAAGTCATTAGCAAGTGATAAAATTGCAATTTTCTTGTATGTAGATAAGTCATCTGTTTCTTGTTTTTTGCTATTCTGTTTTAGTGCTCTATTTTGTTCTCCATTTTATATGTATTATGTACTTACGAAATAAATATGGCAATTTGCTAAAACAGACACACACACACACACACACTTGTGTGCATACCCAGTGGAAAAACCTAGAAGACCTTCTTACTTCAGGCCTTATTTAAGGCCTGATTATACATATTTTTATTGAATTACTATTCTGATCTAACCGCTAAAGAATTCCTTATAGAAAGCCTCGGCTCTTTCTTAAACAAGATAAGATACACATTCCCTTCCATAAGGAGGGAGAAGAGAAGGAGTAGAATTTGTTGTTTTGTTTTTTAGCCAAAGCAAAAGTATACAATTTTTTTTTTATCCAGTGACCATTCTAATGTACCTGCCAAAGAAGCGAGAGCGGATGGCCTACCCCGCAATGACTGACAACGGGTGTAAAAAAGATATGAGTATGGAATGGAATGAGCAGGCCTTGTACATCCAAAAGAAGGAGTACATAGGCATCCATGCTCCATCTTTTTCCCGCTGGGTATGTATGTATGTGTATGAGTATATGTGGGTTTATATTAATTTGTATTAAAATACATGGAAATTAATATTATCAAACATGTTATATGATGCATACTCAAACGATAAAGTTTTAAAGATACAGTAGAGATAACAATAATGGTACTGTTAATGGAAAAAAATTATAAGACTTAACGTTAATATAAAAGAAATTATCCTCAAAACTCTTATTTCCATTTATTATATACTACTTAAAGCTTGAATTAAGTTTGTTTCGTAAAGGAAAAAAGGAGGAACAATTATTTTTTTAGATTTTGCTAATTTTTGGACTTAACGAGACTTATGTGGGTTCAGGAAATTTTAAACTAATTGCATCAAAATTACTTGAAGATTTTTAAGAGCAACTCATGTGTTATTTTTTTTTTGAATTTTGAAAATCTTTTCCTGTAGCCCGTTTCTGTATTTCTCGCATCGTAAAATTTTCCGCATGAAACAAGTGAATTATAAAAAAAACAGTCCAATATGAAACAAAAAATGGTTTTTCTCACATAAGTGTTTCTGTATATTTACTTTGGGAGAATTACCTGTCATTTAAATAATTTTCCAGCATTTATTGGAAGGATGTGAGAAAAAGTGTTTCTGTTGCAATATTTTGCTAAAAGTTTCTCACAAGAACTGTGGAGCATAAATTATGTATGTATGTACACAAGAATGTGTATTATTTTTTTTTTTATTTGAAGAGAAAGAATTTAAATGATGAAAATAATTAAAAATTGTTATATTTTATTATTTTAAATTTTTTAAGCCCTTTATTGTTTTCGTTTTATGCAGGGCTGCCCGATAAATTTTTAAAAAAATCGTTAATTTCCTCTGAAAATAAAGGTTGATATGTTTTGTGATGATACCCAAAATATTTTGGTTCTAGCGTTGACCATCCGTGAGCTGGACCATTTTTAAAAAAGGTCTTTTTTTCAGTTTTTCGAATTTTTTTGTACTTTGCTCCAAGACGGCTTAAATAAAATTTGGTATCATCGAATAGAGTTTTTGAAGCAGCATCCAATGGTATATAAAACTTGACCACTTCCGACCTACTAATTGAGATATTTAACTAAATACATATTTTCGTTTCGGGTTTTGATTTTTTATCATTTCATTATTTTGCTTTTAAAATTTTTCAAAAATATGCGAATTTTTTTAAATCAATTTCGTAAACAACAAACATTAAAGGCGCACTTTACATTATCAAGGCCGTCACTAAAAATTTTTCAATTTAAATAAATTTTTGTCGCCGTCAACGATATGTGTGACTGGCGTCCTCAACGTCTGCAATTTCACATCGGCTTCGAGTAGAATATTATGACATAATCTCTTTTGATAGTTTTCGACATGAGTTACAGACAGACGTTTTTCTCACTTTTCGAGAAACGATGGAATATTTTGTTTCACATCTTTTCGATGCGAGAAGTTCTCACCAAAGTTACAGATCTGCACCCAGATCATGGAAGTTTTGGTTAACTAGTTCCTTAAAAATTTACTTTTATATGTACATATATAATATTATATTTTACTTTTTGAATCCGATTTTGGTATTGATACAAATATTTGAATAAGTTTTAAAATGCCACATTTTTTCGCAAGATAAGTCTTAACTAATTAACTTGTATCGCCGATAGGGGATCGAGGCACTATGGAACGGCGAAATCCTTTAAAGATTTTTTTAACAAAAATTTGTCGAGGTCCAGCAATTTTGGATACACACTGTATTCCTTTCAAACATGAATATGCCATGCATGCTGTTTCAAATCACTGCATGTATTCATATGTTTGTATGCATATGTGTGTTAGCTGAAGGTGTGCGTTTGTTTACTTCTGTAGTTGTCAGCATGAATATTTTCTTTGTTTGTTCATTTGTTTGACTTGTAACTTAGATCCTTTTAGTGTTTATAACTTTATCCTCTGCTCCGTATGAAATATGCAAATTTTTTATATCCTTAAGTGTTGAGCTCAGTTGTTGGTGTTGTCTCATCACACAGCACAAGTCAGTTAGTCTGTCTGTCAGCCAGTCAGTCATTTCAGCAGTGGAACAATACATTCTATTTCTATACTTAAAGAATATTTTACCATAAAAGTCTTCCAGATAGTACAATTTAATAGTTTCTAACATTTTGTCACAGAATTCATGTGCTGTAATTTAATCTGATACTTATATATAGTCCTGATTGTATATCATTGTCTGCGTATGTGATAGTCTTAATATCATTGTGTAAATTTGATATGTCGAAATCAAGTCAAATTTGTCAGTACAACAATGAAAGTTATATGAAGACAAGTATGTGGATATGGATAATTTGAGTAAAGTAGATGTATAAAATTAGAAATGAAAGTAGACACCAGTTGAGTGAACTACGCTCAGAGAAATAAATTAGGGAATTTATTAAATACATAACTTAACAAAGAAGTTTTCTAAATAGCGATCCGGTTTTTTCTTGTAACCGACATTTTACCCTCTTACCGGTTAGACCGTCTCAATACGGTCTATGATTTTTGGCTCTAGTCCTGTTTTTTCGATATAAAATAGGGAAACGTGTCTTTGGACAGCACGTTTTTGCATTTTTTTTTACTTCCCAACATATTCCGTCAGCTGTGATCAATTTAAATTTTGTATTAAGTGAAAAAAATTAAAATAAAATTGTTATTCGAACCAAAAAGTGAAGTCCTTCTTCAGACGGATTTTTCGGTTTGAGTGTACAAAAATATCCCCCTATTTTTAATTATTGTTTTTACCATTTGTTTATAAAAGCACTATTAATTGCGTATTTTTGTATTATTTGGTCTCTTTTATTCACAATTGTGTTAGAGATGGATCTTATTAAACGTCATTTTAAGAAAAGTAAAAATTTGGAGCAAATGTCTGATGAACAATTGCAAAGTTCTGTAGAGACCACCGATGAAAGCTAAAGTAGCGATGGCAGTGTTGCTAGTCCCACTAATGTTTTCGATAATATCTATACCGATATATTGCCAGAGGACAGAAAAATTAACGAGTCGATGTGAATACTGTGTTATGAAAGAACGCACTGGTTCCTTTTAAGAGAGTCAACTCAATATTTTTCAATTCTCACTTTATGCAAGAAATCATTTGTCAAAAAAAAAAAAGAAAAAAATTAAATGCAATTGTATCCCCTTTGCGATATAAGAGTACATATAAAAAGAAAACAGTTTTTTGTTTCTACTGAAAATTTATAAATTTAGAGTTAACCCCCCTTAGAGGAACCAGTGCGAAATGTGTTCGCCTAGTATCGACATATATCAGTATTGAAGTTTTTAGAAGAACCAACCTTGATGAACAATAATCAAAGATTCCTCACCATAAAAGAAAGCAGAAAAGATTCATCGTAATTAACTGCCAACAAATCATCGTTGAATACAAGGCTCACATGGGTGGAGTTTATCTCGCGGATAGTCTAATGAATCGATAACATATTAAAGACTCGCTAAACACCCACCATTATGACTAGATTGTACTGCAAGTTTGTGGACAATGACTGTACAAATGCATTCATACAAGCGATTCTACGCCGAGGAGGCTGGGGCTTCCAACAATCTATCCAGTGCAGAAACAATTTTACAGCTTTCAGATTTTCGTTGATTAATAGCTGCTTCACTCGTTTTATTCAAATATAAATGGATTATTTTTGAAGAAAACGAGTCCAGCAGCCATTTCTTCACGAAAATGTGGAAGCTGTAAAATTTGTTCTGCTGTAAAATTTGCGCTGCTGGACTCGTTCTCTTCAAAAATAAACCGATTATTTGTAAAGGAAACGAGTCCAGCAGCCATTTTTTCACAAAAAATTTGGAAGCTGTAAAATTTGTTCTTCATTTGAAACTTTTTTGGAAGCATTGGCAACGTTTGAAGGGCGGTAATTTTCCCAAAATTTTGATGAGCTTTTAACGCCCTTAGCTGTCATATCAGGTGTTGCGGAAAATGCTGTTTATCGAGCTGCTGATGCTTCGAATTTTTTCTATTTGGGTAGCTAGAAAAGCCAAAAAAGGGCAAACACTGCAAGAACACGGCACCCAAATCATTTGTTCTGAACACTTACACAATCATATCGATAAAAATTGTTTCTTATTACATGCAAACCGGCGAGACCGTCTAGACACGATCTTCAATATTTTTTTACCTGACGCTCGTTCAGAATGTTTTTTTTACCTGAATATTAAGACTTGTGATTGTTTTGACTACATCTACTTAAAAAAAGGTCTTCGTCCGATAATTTTTACAGTCTTTCCGATTAGAGGGTTAAAGTGAAAATGCCATACAGAGACAAAATTAACTCAAATGATATTGAAAATAATTAAAATTTATTATCTAATTGAATGAAAATCTGTACTTAGTCTCTATACAACTCAACCTTAAAGCAAATCTGGTGCATTGGTATTCAGTTATGGGGCAAAAACTTGGTCTCAAATAATAAAAATAGCCAAAGGCGCCACAACAAACTGCTTCAAATGATCATTTACCCAAGTATTCACAAGGATCACAATTTGGCATCAGTATAAAAATGCATCACAAAATATCCAGCAAAATATCTACAATAAAGGCTTGAATTGACCCAAAATCCACTAGCTCGAAATATTTTAAATGATGGCGCTCTTATCCGATAAGAAGAGCGCTGAACATCTACATACATATGTGATCAGAAACCGTGATGGGAAAAACATTTTTTTCTGGCAATGGCTGGACGTAAAATAAAGTTTTATAACAAGATTTGATTAATTTTTGTTAGTTCATATTTAATTTGTGAATCAACAACAGAGAAAAAAGGGTTTTATCAATTAAAAAAATATTTTAACAAGTATTAAAATTTATTTAATGTGATAATTGAATAAATAATTTTTTTAGTTGAAAGAAAATTAAAAATTAAATTTTGATTTAATTAACATTTTAGTTGTTTTGAAATAAACTTTCAATTAAAATTTTAATTAAATAACAAAAAATCTTAATTGACTTCTTCGTTTAAAATAAAATAATTTAAGCATGTAGAATTGTTGTTGGGAATTGTAAATATTTATTTAAATAAATTAACACATTGTTTGAAATGGCAAAGTTTTTTGATCACTTTTTTGATTAAAATTAAAAATATAATTTATTGAAAATATTTTTTCAAAATTTAAAATTTTTGGTAATCAATATAATCATTTTGGTAAAAGGTGCAAAATCAACAAATTGTTTGCTTGATATTATGAATTTGGAATAAATGGTTGGAGAAATTAAATAATTTTTTCTGTGAATAAAAAAATATTGAAAAAAAAATTTTATATTCAGAAAATTTCGAGAAATTAGCAACCCTTATCGTTAGCCAAATTTAAAACTTTCATTTAATATAAAAATTTTAATAAAAAAAAAATAGTTTTTAACTAAGAAATATTTTAATTCTACGTCTCATTTTGCACAATTGAATTCCTATTTACATACAAATTTTGAATCGTTGATAGTCATCCGAAAACTAATATTTTTTTTTTACTAATTTTTTGAAACATTATTTTTCCAAGTGTATTTATCTTTCTCCCTATGAATGTCTTTTACTCAAAGATGCATTTATATCCGGCTTAATGCTGACAATTTTAGTATCAGTGTAGGTGCGCATAATGGGCAATTGGCTAAAAGGACTTTAAGTTGACAATAAAGGTAAATATACATATCGTCAAGTAAACTTCATAATTCCGCAAACTACAAAACATTCAAAACCGACTTTTTGATTGATTATGATGTTCATTGGAGTCTTACATCATAATTAATTAAGAAGTCGATTTTGAATTTTTCGCCAGTTACGGCCCTCTGGATTTTAGGTGACGATATGTATTTAGACAGTTGTATAATGATTGCAGTATTAATTCCTTTGCTAAGCTTTATTTGCATTTAATCTCTTATAAAATTGTTGGCAAAGCAAAAATTATAATGTTAATCTTATTAGATGTGGTTTGCTGATGTTCACGTCAAATTTAATTTTTTGAAAAAAGAAACTAAAAAAGTTCAAGTGCACCTACATACATATACTTGAGGATAGTTATAATAAAAAAAATAATTAAATACTTATTTAAATTAGTAAAACTTAGTGAAAAGAGATTTATATCTGCAAAATATTTATATTACTGGTTTTTTAATTGTGTTAGCCGTTAGACATTTCGAATTTGATGCCGGTCGCGAAACCACTCCAAACTACTAAATATGACATCTAGTTATTCGACTTTATTATGAGAGTCGAAGTCAAAAACCAGTCGTGTTAGGATATTGATATTATTATTGTCATAAGCGTCATTAAAAACGACAAATTTTCTATGCGTTTTACATTGTTGTTGTCGTAAAATTTAAATGATAACGACAAACATTTTAAACGACTAGGACCTTGAACCCTATAATGGTTGTCGCACTAAGACTATTTTTTTTTCAGAGCGCAGGATAGCGCAATCCTGCATATGCTCAGATGCAGAATTGCTAGTAAATTGTGACGAACATGCGTGTAAATTGTGAAGGACAATTAGCCATTCAGAGACCAAATTTAGCAATTTTTCACCTCGTTTAGCCATTAAAAAATTAATTTACCCATTAGCTATTTTTTTTTTAGCCATTGTTGCATTTTTTTAGCCATAAAATTTTTTTGCCGTTTTCCTTTCAAATAATTATTCTAATTTTTAAAATACATATATAAAAATTTATAAAATTGAAACAAGTAAAATAAACATTTTTAACAATAAATAAAAAAGTCAAAATTTGGCTCACATATTTTAATTGGTAAATGGTAAAGAAATATAAAAAGGAAGGATTCGCATCCTTCCAATATATCCTGAAGTGAAAAAATGTCATAGAATATAGAAGAAAGTATATTTGTATATTTGTGTATATTTATTGAATTTTATACACTTAAAGTTTTGGCCAAGTTTTATCAAAATCGAAGAAAAAATGTCCTTGTTCCAAAAATTAAAAAAAATGAGAAAAATTTTATTTTCGAATTTTTCTTTGAAACGATGGTTTTTGCCCCAATTTATCTTTTAACTAAATCGAATTTCCTCATATTTTTTTAATTTTTGTGTAACATATTCCTCGGAACAATGTTTTACTTCAATCCAACAATTGAAAAAATCGCGTATTTTCATATGAGCTGACACTAAAAAAATGCAATAAGTTTAAAAGTTGCGACGAGCCGCACCTAAAGTTATGTTTTTTTTTATTAAACGTACTTGTAGTAATTAAATGATATACAAAGTTCTGGGGGATATATCGAGATACTTTTTTTAAGCTTCTGTCAAAAATTGTGATTATGCAGAAAAATTATTACTGTTTTGTTATTGTCTTTGTTATTACGGTATTCCTATTGTCATTAATATATGAAATTAAAAATAGCGTTGCCATATTAAAATCATATTAGACTTAATAATTTAGTTAACATTTTTTTATGTTTATCGATGTAATTTACTTTTTTAGACCTTTAGAGCCCATGCCAATTTGACTTATTTTAAAAAAAATTATTGAACTTGTTTACAAAGTGCAAATTTTACGTTTTATAACTTCGCCTAAAAATAAAATTTTTATTTAATTCTTTTTTAATTTTCTTAGTCAGAGTGTATACTTTTAAATAGCATCAAAATATTTTTGGGCTTCAAGCACTCCATTTTACTATTTTTGGCCGCCTCACAACACTGTGCGACGCCTTTACAACTTTTATAAATGTTGAAAATCGCTGATAAAACCAGCGAAAAAATTTTACACAAACAAACCGTTGGCACAGTACACACACAACCTATTCGTGCTGTGGTCGTTGACAAAAAAATTTTTGTTTGCTCATTTCTTTATCAATTTGAAAAAGAAACACTATAGAACATTAAAAGTATCCTAAATCTTTCGCATTGTTTATCATATATATAAGTGTATAAAATAAACATAAAAATCATATCTAGTGTATGTCTACAGAACCACTACAATTGTTCGTTATTTACTTACGTTACGTTAGTGTTCGTTACTTTCTTGAAAATAGTAACGAACGGTATTTAAAGTTGTCTTCGTATACACACACAAAAAAATATATATCGTTTCTGGGTGTCTGAGCCGTACGCTAAGTAATGTTCTGTTTATTTTTTTGAACACTGCTTTTTGTAGACAAAAAAATATCTCCTGACTCATAATGTATGGGCACTTTTATGCCAAAATCATTATTTTAGGACGAAAAAGTTGTAACTTTCTAAAACTCGGTTGTTTATGAACCGATTTTTTGTTAATTTTTACTGCTTATATTCTACTTAGTTTATTTCAGTTAAAAAAAATTTAATTCATTGACTATAAAAAGATTGCAAAAAGGAAAGTTTTATTGGTAAATAATTAATATTTCATTGTAGATTTAAAGAAAAATTTAAAGAAAAACATGTTAAGATGACAGAACTCTTTAATGACGCAAATAAAAATTTTTTGTGGCGGCAGCACGCTGTTTTGAAACCGAGGACTACTTTGGTTTCTGCAATAACTATGCCAAAAAAACAGAGATAAAGTCAGATGCAAATTACAAGTACGTGTGTGACTAAATATTATAAAGCTCAAGTAAAACAGCAATTTTGCTAGACATGCACAATTACATGTGACTTGTAAAGTTGACAAGTCAGATGTAAAAAACATGTCGTGTACATGCACCTTAAATAATTAATATTTCATTGTAGATCCATTGAGTTGAATTTTAATATCAAAATATTCCGGACTATATAAATATATAGCAACCTGGTCATATCTGGAATCTGCGGAAAACACATTTTAACATTCACACGGACAGACAAGCTGACAGATGGAGAGACAGACCGACATCGTTTAATTGACTCCGCTCCTCTTAAAGGTGCTCGTAGACGACATGTTTTTTACATCTGACTTGTCAAATTTCCCACTGTGAAATACATACATGTCGTGTGTTACCGTTACAACATTGCATCTGTAAAAGTCAGGCGGAAAGTCATCTGACAAAATTTCAATTAAAGCGTGCTCTATTTTGTTCTGACAAGCCATCTGACATTAGCTGTGTCAGAAATCTTAGCCGGGTAGAAGCCTGCAGCGGCGGTGCACTATTGACGGAATCATTAGCCGGCTGAAGTTAATATATTACAATACCGATATATGTATGATAATTTCACCATTAAATAGAAATGATGTTCATATATATAAAAAACTTTTCATTATAATATCCCAAATTAGTTTCTTTGAATTAAAAAAAAAAAAAAATGTTAAGATGGCTGAACTCTTTTACGGCGAATATAAAAACTTTTGTGGCGGCAGCACGCTATTATGAACCGAGAACTTCTTTGATTATTCTTCGAATAATCACATCCACTCCCTGGTATGTCAAAAACTCAAATATCGACAAGGATCTCAATGAACCATTAGTAAAAACTATGATAACGAAATATGCAGTAAAATATTTAAAAAGGCTGGAACTTCACCCAAATCCACTAGCTCGAAATATTTTAAGTTATGGCGGCCACACTCACTTAAGGAGAAGAGACACTGCAGCACTCACACAATCTGATGAACGACAGCACTCACACAATCTGATGAACGAACCCGTGCTGACTAAATCTTTTTTGCCTGGCACTGGCAGGACATTAGGTAAATATTAGGATAAGATTTAATTAATTATTGTTAGTTCATGTTTAATATATGAAGATTCAATTAATAAATACTGAAAAAAACTTTGGTTTCTGCAATAACTATGCGCAAAAGAGAGAAAATGTCAGAAGCAAATAACATGCACGTGTATGACCAAATATTATAAGCCTTATTTAAAACAGCAATTTTGACAGACATGCACAATTACAAGTGACTTGAAAAGTTGACAAGTCAGATGCACCTTAAGGCTCATATTATGTTCATAGACCTAACAGGGACTTAGATTAAAAATATAGAAACGCAATGACAGACAGACTGAAGGGTAAACAAAAATTTCCTATAAATAGCAACCTTTTAGCAAAACATTCCAAAAAAGTACATTTTACTATAAATTTCAATAAATATTGTAAAAAATAATTAAAAATTTTTTTTTTAGTTTTTCATCCTGAATGCTGTAGGAATACTCGTAATTGTTAATGATACATACAGTCACCAACACCGAGATAAATAAAAATTATCTACGTGCACATAAATAATTAATATTTTAATTGAATTTTCATAAAAATTATATTTTACATTAATTTAATAGAGTTATGCTTCGAATGTAAACAGTGCAAACCAACACGAACTCTGTTAAATACAATAATCAGAGAAAAGATTTTATATTTTGAAATTTGCATGCAATTTACATGTTTCTTATTGAATTTCATTCTGAACATAACAAATGACGCATGATTGGTATTTAATTAATACATTTTACTGATGTATATGTGAACTTACTTGTGTAAATGTATTGGTTACAAATGTTTCATTAAAACGATGCTTTCTTTCGAATACATATTTTCTACATGTTTGCAAATCTGGTCTTGTCTACTGACATGCTCTTTTTCATATGCATTTGTTACATCAATTTATCATTTACTTATTGTTACTTGTTTATACTTGAGTGTTTTTTAATGTCAGAGTTTAAATTTTTAAAAACCTTCTTAATGAAAGAGAAATAATTAAATCATTTGTGCAACAGGAAATTTTTATGAAAATGTTTATATAAAAAGTTATTTTTAACAATAAATTGCTGTGAAAATAACATTAAAGTGCAATTTCCTCTAAAAAGTATTTATACCTCCTCCACAATAGTAAAGAAGTATTATGCGTTTGTGTCGGTGTGTGTAACACAGAAGAAGAAGGTAATGGTGTCTGTCCATACAACCTTGTGCGCAAAATATTATTTTGAAAATAGTTTGATAAAACTTGAACATAAGTCTCAGTTGTCATGAGGGCGAAGCATATTGAAAATGGTGAGAAACGGTCCATACTTTGCATAGCCCTCCTACTAAGATCCTTCCGAAATATAGTATTTGTGCTCTTAAGCCATCTTATTATCAAAACTTTATACAAAAAGCAAATTTTAGCAAATTTTTTTAATAAAATATTCCTATAAAAAGTCGAATTTTTAAAGATTTTAGTACCTACAATATTTGATTTTTTAAATATTTTTGTACTTTAAAAAATATTTTATTGTAGCAAATTGTTTTTGAAAAAACCGTTTAGTTAAATTTCATTCAAATTGCAAATTTCATATAAAACGCTGTTTTTAGCAAATTTGTGTGAAAATAGGAATGTAAAACAAATATTTAGCACAATCTTCTTTAAAAAGAAAATTTTAGTAAAATTTCTAATACAATTTTAAGTAAAACACAGAAAAAAGTGTTTTATCAATTAAAAAAATGTTCTAAAAAGTATTTAAGTTTAATTAATGTGATAATTGAATCAATTATTTTTTTAGTTGAAAGAAAATTACAAATTTAATTTTGATTTAATTAACAGTTTAGTTGTTTTGAAATAAATTTTCAATTAAAATTTTAATTAAATAACAAAAATTCTTAATTGACTTTTTTCGTTTAAAATTAAATAATTTAAACATGTAGAATTGTTCTTGGGAATTGTCAATATTTAATTAAATAAATTAACACATTGTTTGAAATGGTAAAGTTTTTTGATCATTTAATTAAATTTAAAAATATCATTTATTGAAAATATTTTTTCAAAATTTTAAAATTTTTGTTAGTCAAAATAATCATTTTGGCAAAAGGTGCAAAATCAACAACTTGTTTGCTTTTTATTATGAATTTGGTATTAATTTGGTGATTGGAGAAATTTAATAATTTTTTCTGTTAAGAAAAATTTTCTTTAAACAGTAATTTTTGGCAAAATTTTATTAAAAAACCAAATTAGTAAAATTTCCTCTAAATAGAAAATTTTATCAAAATTTCCTAAATTTTTGTGAATTTTCCCATTAAAAGCATTTTTCAGCCAAATTTCTTAGAATTAGAAAATTATTGCATTTTTTGGCTAAAAACTTTTTTATATAAAAATACATTTAAATTCAATAGCAAATAATAATGTTTCATTAAAAATTTTTTACTATGAAATTGTAAATTTATTTCAATTTATTACATAAGAATAAACGTAGTTTTAATATTTTAGTATTTAAAAAATTAAATCATCAAAAAATTTAATGTCGTTATGGTTCAGCTCATAGGAATCACTTGTGCATATTAGTTTTAAATATTTTGAATGTAAATCATAATCATGACAATATTTACCCAACCTTTTAAATCCAAATCTCCAAAAAAAAGGTAAAAAATATTTTATTGTTATGGTTAAAATATTTACCTAATTGATAAAATCGAATTAACGTTTGGTTTATGTAACTTATTTCTCAAATTACTTTTAACGATATTTACTTGGCTAAATATCCTTTCTATTTCAGCCCTAGACCATTGAAGTGAGAGCAACTTTGTAGTTAATTCTGAAGTTTCTGAAAGTTTTTTGTGTCCACCTGCATCATTATATTGAAATAATTTCGACCAGAAAGAAACAGTCTTGTTTGGGTTGATCGATTTTTAAATTTAATATTGGAATGAATACTGGTTCTTTATTTTGAAAGGTGCTTAATCATCATGGTTTAAAGCGATTTTTAACATTTATAAAAGTTTCGATTTTAACTAAATGCTTTTTAACTGTTCAAAATGTTTATTTTACTTTTATCAATTATATAAATTTTTATAAGAAAATTAAAATAATTATTTTAAAGGAAAACGGCAAAAAATTTGTATGGCTAAACAAGTGGAAAAAATGGCTAAAGAAATAGCTAATGGCTAAACACTTTTTTTTAATGTATAAACAAGGTGAAAATGGCTATATCTAGCCAAAAAATGGATAAATTCGCATTACTGATATGTCATACAATTTGTTTCGCTTTTTTTTTAAGAACTTAACAATCGTCTTAGGGAGTAAAAATTTGCAATTAACTGAAGCAAATGAAAGGAAATTATTAAAGAATTAAAACCAAAATGGTCACCCAGGTGGGCTAAGAAAAATTTCCTACAAAAGCAAATTTGCAATGTTTTCTACATAAGTACTTTTTAGCATTTTTTTTTTAAAGTTAAACTCATTTTATCGTATTTATCTTGAATATAAATATTTTCGATGAATAAAAGTGTTAAAACATTATTAACTGTTTCTGATTGCAGTTAAAAACTTAGTTCTTATTTAACAAAATTTTTGCATTTTATTGCAACTGGGCCACACAAAATACAATTTGGAGATTTAAGCGGAAGAGGAAGCGAAAGTCATAGGTCTTAAAATAATTATACAAAAAAAAAATTACTGCTGTGAGCAACTGCTCATAATTTCCTCCTAAAAAGTTTCGGCCGCTCTGCTTGGAATTATTCTGTGTTGTTATGACAAAACAATAAAATTCACATTATTTTAGGACTTTTTTGTTCGAAAAACAACAACAATTTCTTAAAACTGTTGTAAAATATTAAAATATTATGACAATAAGACTTGACAGCATACTGCTTTAATCCCCCAAATATGTTTAATTCAATAATCTGCATATTCCCAATTTCTCAGCCCGTGTTCTTAAAGAAACAAGCCTGATTGCGCTATCCAGTTCTCTTTTTATTTTCACTGTAAACCAGTGGTGTCAATTATGATTGTGTTGGTGCGATTACTCTTGTCTCTTACATTCACAGCGGGAGAAATCTGCGGTTGCGAGGCCTATTACGAGGCCTAATTAACATACATATTTTGCTATGAAGACTTTAGAGCAATTAATAATAATACAATTATCGAAAAATGTTGAGTTATGGACAGACACAATAAGTTATTATACTAATGTGTTATTTGGCCAAATTTTAATAAATATTTCATGTTTGAATTGCATCAAGTCAGCTAATTAGGCCTATATTATTTAATGTAAATAAAAAACTTTTCTTTACATGTTTTCCAACGTTTCGTCAATTATTTGTTGACTTCATCAGGGTTACGTAAATTTAACATTAATTTTCACATTAAATTAAATATAAATAAATTTTACAAAAAACAAAGAACATTTAACATAAAAAATAAATTAAAACCACAGCTTAAAAATTAATATCACAGTTTGAAGTTATATTGCAACTCAATTCAAACATGAAATACAATAAGTTATTATTTAAATAAATTTAATTTGGAACCTGCATTTCGCAGAAACTTTGCTTATTTTTTTTGGAAAAATTGAGCACTTGACAATATTTGAAGTCTTTTTACAACCTTATACAATTCTTTCCAATATTTTTAATTTTTTTAAAATCATTGAACAATGTTAAAAACAGAAATAAAACAAAACAGAAATAAAACAAAACAGAAACAAAGATAATAAATAATAAATATATTATTTCTGCTTAGAGGCATCAAAACAGGCCGTACGATATTTCCCGCTGAATGAGAGTGTTTTGCAGTAAACAATTATATTTTACGCTCGCAAAATAAAAGAGCGTAATCGTACATGTGAGTTTTGCTTACACAATTGTGTATGACGCTGACGTTCCTGCTGTAAACAACTAGCAGAACCAGGGTTGTCAGACGTTTTTCAAATATTATTCCCAATTTGTAAATTTTTATCCCGAAAAATCCCCAAAATTTAATTTTTTTTCATCTACCAAAATCCATATTAAATATTCTTAAACGTTATCATAAAATATTCTATTTGTATTGCATTTAATTTCTACATTTTGTTTTAAATATTTGATACTAGCGGATACACGGCGTGTGCTACAACGTCCCCCCTTCTTGTAGTCCCATTTTTTTAAAATATTCATGGCTTATGTTTCTTTCTAAATAGAGATCTATTTATGTTTATAATTTCATAAAAATCGGCTAGATTGCTTCGAAAAGGCAAAAATTGCCCCCACCCTCCCAACGTGGTCCGATTTTTGAAAAAATGCATATCTAATATGTCCATATAAAAAAAAGACACATCTGCTTAAATTTTATTCGTATATGATTAAAGAAATGCATAGCTAATATGCCCATTAAAATAAGGATCAATCTTTGTTTTAAATTTCATTGCCCCATTACAAAATTGCCTTTCTAATGAAACCGGCTTGGAGCACATCGGTTGGATGGTTTCAAGGTCTATAAAGGACATGGGTAATTACAATGTTTGTGTTTTATATATATAGATTTAATTATATTCAACATTTTTTATTTTTCGAATTTATTTATAAATAATGGAGATGAAAAATAATAACAAGAAAATACAATATAATAGTCTGGTAGTATATAAAGTCATTCCTTAAAAAAAATTTAAGGAAAAGAGCTATTATAAAAAGCTTTATAAAATACATAACTGAAATTTAACTCATAGAATAAATTCGAAAAATAAAAAATGTTGAATATAATAAAAAAAAAAAAAAAAATTGCTTATGAAAAGAAATAATTCCCAATATCTATTTGTTAAAAAAGTTGAGTTAAATACATTCAATTTATAAAGTATCACTATCCAGTGTGACACAAAGAATGCTGACAAAGGCCGTAGCGGGCCAGAAAATGCATTGCATTCTGCTGGTGTCTAATAATTGTAAATTTTTCTGTACATACAATATACTTCATTGCTATCCAACGGAAAGCTAAGGTGAAATGTAACAAGAAAATACAATATAATAGTCTGGTAGTATATAAAGGCATTCCTAAAAAAATTTAAGGAATAGAGCTATTACAAAAAGCTTTATAAAATACATAACTGGAATTTAACTCATAGAATAAATTCGAAAAAATAAAAAATGTTGAATTAAATAAAAAAAAAAAAGTTGTTTATGAAAAGAAATAATTCCCAATATCTATATAGATTTAAGTTATAAATCAACTTAATAAATGTTAATTTGATTCAATCAAATTGATCATCTTGCTTAATCATTTTTGGGGATAGATGAAACGTGTCGCGACAAGTTGAGTTACTTTTAAAATGAGTATTAATAATGGTTCTATCAATTTCGTATTGCATTTAATTTAATTATTTTTTTTTTTGTTCTAATTCATTTCACTGGTTGGAACACAAAATAGTGTTAAATCTTCAAATGGTCGTGATCAAGCGACAAGTTGATATTAAAAAACTTCAGTCAAAAATTAGCTTAAAGTATTACATTTTTGTACGTCAAATAATTCTATTAATTTAACAAACCCCAGTCTTCTTGATTGTGGTTTATAATTTTGAAAGATTGATTTTTATAACCGGTCGTATTATTTTTATAATTGAGTTGAAATTGGGCTGTTCCAACGGATAACAGCATATATTTGGAGAAAAATGTTTGTTACTCGTAATAGAATTTAGATTTGGTTGGTTTCTCACGCTTAAACATTTGTTGCAATTTACTTTTAAGATATAGAAAACATATTTTCTTTACCTTTAATGCACCACTGGATCTTTCGATTTAATTCTTCTTCAAGATCGTAACTCAAAACCATTTAAAATAATGCTAAGTAGTATGAATCTGTTTCTATCTTCATAACTGTTTTTGTTACGTCTTCACTAAATACACTCGACATGAAAATTGTTCAAAGATTGTTTCTTGGTTAATAAAAAATTTAATGGAAATACTAATAAGAAAAAATCCCCCAAAAATCGCCAAATTTAAAATAAAATCCCCAACAAAATCCCCAAATCCCGAACTCAATTTTTTTGTCATCGTTTTAAAATCTGACATTAACCATTAACTTTTGTTGCTCTGCTGTTGCTTCTTCTGCTTTACACACACACTATTATTAAAATTGCAATATATGTTGCCCGCTTCTGGTAAAAACTAATTAACATGTTTAAAATTAAACGAATTCCTTAATTTTGCACCCAAAATTTATGAGAGTTAATTGATTATAAGAAAATATCCTTAAGCGTTTGCATCAAGAGCACACATGTGCCAGAATATTTATAAAACCCTAATTGTTAATTGTTTTAATTGAACAATCAAATATTAATAAATGAAATTAAAATGAAATTTATTTGCAGGAAATAACACTAGAGGTGATGATACAACTTTGGTGAAAAAGTCATTATTGAATGCAATGGATTATTTGTAAAATAACAAAAATATTATGAAGATTTTTTTGTGAAGGAAAAAATATTATTTTAGAAGCCTTTTCTTTAGTGAATAGTAACTTTAACTTATACGAAAACTTATAATAACACTGTACGAGTTGAAAAAAACAGACAAGCCAGGAACTTGGCGCTTTTCTTATTTTATCCCCCTTAGACGGCTCCTTGGCAGTTATGGGGCTTTTTCTTTAATATATTTCTAGCCCGTATTGACAATTTTGTATGGGATACCCCCTAAGGAATGGTGATAAGGGGTAGGTTTACTAGCAATAAATGATGGAGATACAAAATAAAGTAGAGTACAGTACGATGCCCGTCTTGGGGCATCGTAGGCGCTGCAGGGGCCAAATTTTCTAATTTCATTAAACCGCCATATTCGAATGGTTAAAAATAAATGAACTTGCAGCGGCTACGATAACCCTAGACGCTAGACGGGTCAAATGTTCGACCGACCCCACTTTATTTTTTATCCCCATTATTTATTAATAATACACCTACCCGCTATCTCCATTTCCTTAGATGGCTCCCATACAAAATTTTCAATACAGACTAGAAATATATTGAAAATAAAGCCTCATAACTGCCAAGGAATCGCCCCAAAGGGGATAAAATGTATGAACGACCTCTATTAGTTTTTTGTTATTAACATTTTCCCAAAAACATACTTGCACTTAACTCATTTACGACCACTGTTCACATTTGAGAACACTTATTTGGGTGGGCATATATAAAAGTTGTTGACATTTTTTATAATTTTTTTTTCATGATTCATAAGCTTAAAGTTTAGACACTATATATAGTTTAAAAAATATTTATTGCAATACGCGGTTTCGTGGTAAAAATCACATAAATTTCACTATTAAGCCATGTGTAAGGTTAGGTTAGATTAAGAAGGGTTAAGCGCCCAAGGGCGCACCTCCACTCGGAGACCAATGCGGTCCATTGCGAATCGCTTCGGTAAGGAGATAGATAAAAGAAAGATTTGGAGAAGGAAAGAAATAAACAGAAAGATAGAGTAAAAGATGTTAGTAAGCACTACGTAGGAAAGTTACTCCCTCTATAGTGTCCTCAACAGAAACAGCCGTCGTGGATTACACACAGCGATGCACCCCAGTTCCTCGTAAAATCTATCCCCAGCCATTTCTGTCTGAGACCCTGCACTCTAGGACAGTGGCACAGTACATGCTAAACCGTCTCTAGCTCCTCAGAATCATCGCATAATCTGCAGAAGTCCGGTATGGCATTGTCCCATTTACTCGTAAAAGCCCTAACAGACACAATAACCCATAAAGAACCCTATAAGAGTCCTTAGACCACTCCTATCCAATACCAGCAGACCCTTGGTTGCCCCTGCGTCCAATCCAGGCCATAGTGCCCTAGACACCCTGCAAGCCGTTCTGTCTTTCCAGGATCGGCTAACTTCATCACGGAATCTTTCCCGTATCACCTCTTGTAGTAACATAGGGGGCTTTACCCCCGTTCCTTACCATTAAGTCCAGACTCGAACCCTCTCTCGCGAGTTCGTCCGCCACCTCATTGCCATCCACCTTGGAGTGTCCGGGTACCCAACACTGCCTTAATGTGAATACCTTCATGAGTTCCAGAGCATCCCTACACCGAGCGACCAGGCACGGTCGCACCGTATAATTTGTCAATGCCCTAAGCGCTGCCTGACTATCGACTTAAATTATCACCTCAGATCCACCCACGATGTGATTCAGTATCACCTCCGTCGTCCTCCAGATCGCTAGGACCAGAAAGCCATGTGTAAAGGTGGATATGAAATTCTAGTAATTAGTTTAAATGCAAAGTTTACATCATCATAATTACTTATTTTTTGGAAAATTCGATGTGTAATGAAACAGAGAAAAGCATTATTAATCTAATAAATTAATTTTGTATTATTGCATAGCACTTGAAATATTGCTGTGCCAATTTGGGTACAATGGCCACAACTGTACCATATATTAGAATTCTACAAACAGGCAATAATAACAAAACAACGCATAAAATCGTTTTAGGAATACACGTAAGAAGCATCTTTTCTACAAGTAATGACCTTGTTCGGGACTTATACGATTTGGGCTCTCGTATTACGGAAATTATCCATGAAAATCGCAAAGAAATGCATACTGCTCCAGGATACGATACCCCAGCCTCCGTTGCTTCCATTTCCACTACTATAAGCTAGGTTTTGGATAGGCGACCCCTTCTTCGGCTTCCTTGAGTTGAGTACTCAATACCTTGTGTTGTTACCTCATCCCGTAATTTGCATAGGGTCTGTAATAGCCAGGAACATTTAAGACATTTTATTTCTGTACGATTCGGTGTCTGCCCTGTCCGTTCCAAAAACTCATTATATGTGATGATGTAAGTAAGGCAAGAATATTCAAAGAATTCTACGCAGACGATTCAAAAAAACTTGCATTGTTTCTAATTCGCGGTTGGATGGCTTCTACGTTTCATATGCGTAGACGAGACCTGGCTTTACGTTGGCATTAGAGATGTTTATTTTTGTGTCTCTGGATATTGTTGTAGATTACCACACCGAAGGCTGCTTTAACCTTACACAAATGTACCTTCATATCTTCACTGGAACCGCCATTACTGGAGATAATACTCCCAAAATATGTGAATGATTCAATATCTGCGTCATACAAAGTGACTTCATATCTTCACTGAAACCGCCATTACTGGAGATGATTCAATTTCTGCATCATACAAAGAAAAAAGCATATTCGCCAGAGTATTAAGCGTGAATATAGTGTTTGACAGTAATATTAAACCCGCACTCGGCTGCCACATTGCACAATAATAGCAGTTAAGATGGCATATGGGAATTTTTATGAGCAAAAAGAAATAACTTTAGTCATCTAGCTGTCAAAGACGACCGCATGTAATGCCAGTGTTTGTTGGGACCGCGTTGCCCAGTATGTTGCCCAATTCTATGTTGAATAATAACGATGAGAGAACAGATCCTTGCCTAACACCATTTCAAGGCATGCACATTGTGTCATCTGCAACAACAGAACCCTTGGAGTGGCAGAAAAATCCAAGAAAACTCACTGCGTTGATAAAGGTCGCTTTTTAAAATTTTACAGACATCTGGCCACTGTGCCAATTTGGGTATACCCCTTTTATGTCCTGAAAAATGTTATTTTTTATTTTTTTTGGTTTCTGGTTTCCTTTAGTCCTCTTTTTATATAAATAAAGAATTTTTAAAGTTTTCATTGTTGTTTCATTCTTGGAGGGGACTCCCATGTAAATATTGCGTTTTATGAAATTCATATATTTTATTTTGTTTCTTGTGAATATAATCAAAAGTTGTAAAGTGATTTTAATTATTTATAGCTGGTTTTGTTTGCAACTTTTTTTTTTATATATCTAGAAAAAAGGAGAAGCATATCTGGATTTTCCAATTTTTTTATGGGTTTTTAAAAAACAAACTCTGGAAAGTTTACGAATACAGGAAAAGGCTACTAATGCACTGAATACAAAAGAGGACAAAAGTAACATGAACGCAATATATACAATTACAATATTAGAAATTTTGTCACTGTGATAAAGTTTGTTAGGAGTTTATACTTTAACATTAATGTTTTAATAGTCATAGTTTTTATATTTGTCTTGTTAAATTCAATTTTTGTTTTTTGTTGTGTGTAAACGTTAAATACGTAAAATGTAAAAATTTGCAAAAAGATTATATGTGAGTTATATTTTTCTTGTGAAATACCAGATCAATAATAAAATTATCTCCCTGAAGATGTCGGGAATCTTAAACGAAACGTCGGAAGAAAAAGTATGGATTTATCCTTTTATTTGCATAGAAGATACGACCTTAATAAGCCCGATTAGAGTTTTCTAAAAAAACAAAACAAAAAAATTAAGAAAAAGTCGATAATAATTAATATAAACAAAAAATTTCGAAAAATGGCTAAATAATACTTTTTTGTTGCAAAAAAAAAAAAAAAAGAAAAAAAAAAAATAAAAAAAAATAAAATTATGTTTCGTATTAGAAAAAAGGAAATTTTATTGTGGAATTTCGGTTTATTTACTTTGTTCAATAAAGTTGGCTGTTTTTGAGGGACGCAAACAAAAGTTGTGCAGCATCCTCCATTTTATCTCGAAAATAAGAGCTAACCTAAAAAACGGTTAGCGCCAGGTGTCCGGCTTGTCTCAAAAAAATAGTGTCAAATTCTAGCATATTGTCATTTAATAACAGATCATTTGAAATTTCGTTGTGCGTAAAATTTTTTAACGAACACAATTTTGGTTTCGACGCAGCAAATAAATTTAAAAATATAGCTGAAAGTGTTAGTATTTTCTTTCTATGCATGAGAGTAATCATTACCGATATTTATTGTTTGGCTTTGGGGGAAAGCTCTCAGGAGCAAAATTACTTTTAAATTTTGCCGCTGTATAATTGTATTTGATCCAGTTTTGGCAAATGTAATTTTTAAAAAGTTTTAGAATTTCTGACATTACTACATATACAGTGTCCAAGTTCAAACATATTTTCGTTTCCAAGTACCCTGAGCACAAAGCAGTTGCCAATAATATTAATGCTTGGAGCATACATAATTACAAAGTCGTATCCTTTTCTAATATTTTGAAAGCGACCCTAAAATTTTTTTGTTGCTTCTAGCCAGTTTCAGCAAGCAAACATCTTCCTCAGATAAATCATCAGACCTGAATTCCATCAAGATTATGTTTAACTTTGATTTTATTTTTTAGATTTGTAAACAAACATTTTTAACGATGTCCATCCGTCCGGCTAGCAGTCCATGTGCGCAAAGTAAAGGTCGCAATTTTGGAGATAATTTTATGAAAGTTAGTGATTTTCACAAGGACCATTCCCGACCAAGCTATGGGGAAAATCCGGCAATAATTTCACATAGCCCTCATAACAGCTTTTTTCCGGAATAGAGTATTTGTACCCGTAAGCCATCTCATTATATTGGCATTCAGATAAAATTTGGTCCAAACTTATTTTATTGCAATCTAAATCATTACCAAATTTTATTGGAATCGGTCCACATTTTAGCATAGCTCCCATACAAATACTTTTACCGACAATAATAATAGGTCCCTTGTAAACCTCCTTCCTAAAACCAGTTACAGGCAAACGAATCTCATATAGTTGAAGATGTGTAAATAATATTCGACAAAAAAAAAACCATTTAAATTTATCTTAACCTTATATTACAATTTTGTTCTAGCGTAGCCACAATTGCCCATGTGTCCTAAATATTGTACACACTCGAAAATTTGTTTTTAAATACTGTGATCTATGGTTTCATATAGTTGGGCTAACCAACTATACTTTCTCACTTGTTTAATTAACCTTTAAATTAAAGCTAAGAATAAATAATAATCATAAATAAAAAGTTTTTTCGAGCTCGAGGCCAACGAAAAAACTTTTTATTTTTGAATAAAAAAAAGGTCGAAGGAATAATATTTCTAATAAATCTAATAAATAATAATTTTAATTTTCAACCAAAACTTTGTTCTATTCAATCACACAAAAATTTAATATTTCACAAAAAAAATCTTCAAAGCTTTCACAGAATTATTTGTCTCAGACATCTGTTCAATATAATAAGAAAAATTTTTAAAATTTTCTCTAACTTCTTTTACGTTTTCCAGCGAAATCTGTTTTATTACAAATGTTTTTTTTTTGATTTTTCTTAATTTCACTAGAAAAAAAAAAAAAATAACGTTGTCGGGACATTTTCCACATGCACATATTAATGTATGTGTGTTCTTTAAATAAACGTATGTATGTATATATGTCTGTATATATGTATGTATGTTTAAGTCCGTTGATGTGTTTTAGTGTGAGAAAGTTCGTTCTAGTGCTGCCTTAAATTTTCATGTCTTATTGTGTTACCACAATTTTTGGCCAAAATATGGTCATGTTTTGTAGCCATTTGGTGTTAACAAGTTTCCAGCATGACTTTTATTGCCCTAAAAAATAAAATATTTGTGTTCTGAAATCTTTTCTCTGCAATTTAGTTTATTTTTCTTTATATGAAAAGATTAATTTCATGACAATTGCAGACATGTTTGAACAAATATTTATTTTGTGTGCACTCTCTATGAAATGCTTAAAATTTGAAAAGAAAGTTTAAGAAAATTTTCTCAGTTTTGTGAAATTGGGGATTTTTAAAATGTCAGTAAAAAAAACTTGTACTGCATGTAGTTTTAAATATGTCACGTCAAATTTCAATCAATTGTGGAAAATGCAGTTTCAAACAGAAATTATACGTTTTCCTTAACTTCAAAAGTTAAGACGAACATGTTAGCAATTTTTTGGTGGAGGGGGGAATTTATAAGAGCAAAATTCTTTTTTTTTTAAATAAAGAAGCCAAGAGTGCTCATCTACACTATATTAGAATTCTGTTAGGTTGAAAATGCAATAATTGTTAGCTAGCACATAAATGTACTGAATAAACAGCTCTAGCCCCAACTTACAAATATATCTTAAAAAAGTATTTATTTTTCATTAATATTTTATAAAATAAACTTTTTTCTGAAAAATATGAATAATTTATTAAAAAAAAAATACATTTTTGTATTAAAGTACTTTTAATAAAAACCTCTTTTTTCTTAAAAGCTCCTCTTTTCAAAATTTAATTTATGATAAATTTATTTTTTTTTTTTTTTAAAAAGTTTTTAAATTTTTTAACCTAAGAAAAAACTATTTTATTTATTGTTTTTTTAAATGGTACTTATTCCTCGATATGCACTATTTCCCTAGAAGCTTTTGTGCTTGAAAGAAATAATTTTTAAATGTGTTTTTCAGTAATTGTAATATTTTTAGGAAACATATTTTCTAAAAAGTATTGTTTTGGTCTAGGGGAATTTTTTTTATTATAAAAAGGTCCTTTTTCCAAAGGAACCCTGGTCATATTTTTTTTTAACTACTCTAGTGGAGTTTTCTTTTCTATATAAATAAAATGTATCATAAGTGTAACATGTGATTTTACAAAATTGATTTAAGGTATTAAAAATAACAGAAATTTCAGCATAAAACAAAACAAAAGTAAAATTAGCGTTTAAGATTTGAAGCTCTTTTAGACCACTTTTTTCTCAGAAGAAAAAAATAATAGAGACGAACTAAAAAATAATTCATTTTATCAGAAATAATAATAAAACCAGCTTTTAATCTAGTGCTGCGCACTCATATCCGTTTAATTAAAATAAATGTTGAACATGAAGCATTTTTTTCTTTTTAAGGGGAACCAAATGAAAAAAGAACACGTTACACTTTTAAAATAACACATATTTTTCAGAAAAGAACATAAAGGAATCTAAGCGGCAGAATAAATGCAGAATATAACTAAGAAAAGAATACGCCATAAGACTATTTTCTTTTAAAAAGGTACCTTTTTTAAAAAAACTACGTTTTTCTTAACGTTGGTTTTTTAAAGGATACAGTTTTTCTACTAACATATTGGCCCATACCTATATTTAAAAGAATGTATACTTTAAGCTAAAACCGGCTTTAAATGCATGTGAACGCCATTGTTCTAAAGGATACTTTAAAAAAAGTCGTCTTTATATATGAATATGATTATGGGCCATTGTCTTTGAAAAAGAACATATATTTTAATCAAAAAGTTATTTTTTTAAAAATGTAGTTAATTTTTTTTTATTTCATCCAAGTGGCTTTTTATTGCACTTTTCGTATAGATGTTAGTTCGATATTATGTTTGGCCAATGGACTCGCAAGATTCTCCTAAGATATCTGTTTACGAATGCCTGGATTCTGCAAATTACTCTTGCTGATGTATTCCATGCTACGCATCTATAGAGTAATATAGATTTTACATTGGAGCTTATTTATTGGTAGTAAAATATTGAAACCAAAATTTTGCAACATACCCAAAATTTTTTTTTTTTTTTATTATTCCTACACTAAATTCCGCGAAGCTTTTCGCTTTTCTGCAGGAGACCAGAGTCTCTGGCGGGAATCGAACCCGCAACCCAGGTACTTCTTCTGAAAAGGTACCAACAACTTTTTTTTTAAGAGTTATTAAAAGTTTTAGGCGGCATTCTTTTTATTTAAAGTATTTCTTATCACTAAAGTCCGAGATTATTTAACGGCTCCTTTTAAAATTAGTTGAGGTCTTTTTTACCAATTTAACAATTTTAACCAAAGTACTTTTTGTTGTAAATTATTTACTAAATAAAGGAACTGTAAGGTATGTTACTGTTAATAATTTAAACAAAAACTATTACAGACTTAAATACCCTCATGTTTTAGTCCAAGAAAATCCTTACTAATAACAAGTCTTATACAAAAAAAAAAAAAAAAAAAAAAATAATAATTTTAATAAACCCAAAAATATTAAAACTAAAAGAATTGACAATGAAAAAAAAACTTTAAATTTCTTTTAGCAATAGCAGCGAACAAAAAAAAAAAAAAAAAAAAATAGCGCCAGGGGTTTTTTCATTGCCGTTTTTCATTTGAACAACTAAAAATGTTTATTTGCGAACATTTTGTGTTTGGTTGCATGAATGAGCAAGCGCGTTCATGGAAGGAGAACAAACATTTTGTTGCATTTTACTTTGTTTTGGTTTGTAGATTTTGCTTGTAGCATTTTGTTGGGTCTTTGTTGTCTTACTTTTCCATTTGATTTTTAATGTTTGAAAAAGAAGCATTTAAAGAAAAATAGAAATATTAATTTTTTTTAAATTAAATTTTTAATAAAGTTTTTCGGGTTTCAAGATTTTCCTTCTGACATAAATTGTTATGTCACGACAATGACTGGTTTGCTTACGTCTGTTCTGTTTAAGTTCGCAAAAAATTAAATCAAGAAACTTAAAAAAACTTCGTCAAAAAAAAAATATGTACATTTTCTTTTTTTAAAAAAGTACTTTTCTTAAAGAAAGTTTTTAAAGTAATAAAAACGTTAAGAAGAATATTTTTAAGTTTCTCTAATAATGAATTCATATTTTACTCTTTACTAACATGTAT
Organism: Pollenia amentaria; assembly: GCA_943735925.1. Taxonomy (NCBI): domain Eukaryota; kingdom Metazoa; phylum Arthropoda; class Insecta; order Diptera; family Polleniidae; genus Pollenia; species Pollenia amentaria. The sequence continues at coordinate 143,242,201 of OX031010.1, read as the reverse complement.
ACTTTTTATTAATAAAGGTACTAGCTTATAATGAGTAATTTTTTTTAAGTACTTATTTTAAAAGCAACTTCTCCAAGAAGGAGTTATTTTCTTTAAAATTTATTTTGTAAAAACACATTTTTTAAATTGTACTTTTTCTTAAATTTTTTAAATCTTTCTAAAAATGTATATTTAAGTTTAAGAAGGATTTTTAAATGTACCTTTTTCTTAAAGAAACCAATTCTTATGTGATACCAAGCTGAAAAAAGTACTTTTTGTAAAGGGTTATTTCGGTTTCAAAAAAGACTTTGTTTTTTAAAATGCTGCTTTTTTCCAAACGTTTTTGCTTTGCACTAATAAAAAACTTTTTTTTAACAGTATTTTTTTTGTATAAAAGTTATTAATAACAAAAGTACTTTTTATTATGAAAATTATACCTTAAAAAAGTGCTTCCATATAGAAAAGCACTTCTCTAAAGAGTACTTTATCTTAAATGTGCTATTTTTAAAAATTTTTTTTTTTTTGCTAATTTTTGTAGTTTTTTAAAGGGGTAGTTTTTAAAAAATGCATTTTTTTACAACAACAGCCACTTCAAAAATTTATTTGATTTATTAACAATTTTCCAGTTTTTTAAAGATTTTCCCTTCAGAATTAATACTTTTTTAAAACCGTATCATATGTTTAAAGGAAGGCTAGAGAAAAGTTCTTTTTCTTAAAGCAACATATCGCTGGCGCAATATTAAAAGGTAGTAAGTGAAATAGCGAAGATATGGAGAAAATCGAGTTTATAGTTTCTCATTAAGCTATTAAGCCAGCCATATATTAAAAATTAACTAACAAAAAATTATTTTTTATTAAATAAAATTTCATAAGAAACAGTTAAAAAAGTTAAATTTTCGAATAGGTGCTTTTTATACCCTCCAACACTAGTGGCAAATGAAGGTTTACTAAATTTGTTATTCCGTGAGCAACTTTTATTATATTCATCTAAGACCGCATAAAGTATTTATGTATGAAAGGAGGTCATAAGCATCACGACCCAAAGAATCTTCTCAATAATTGTGGCAAAATATACTTTGATATAAATATCATCATATATGTACTAAGAATATTTCTTTCACAAAAAAATCAAACAAAACAAACAAACAAGAAGCAAACCATAAAGTATATATATTCTAGGTCCTTGAGAGTAATTCTTAGTATATTGTAAAAATCACTCACTGCCAAAAAACTTAACAGAAAAGAACTTTTCTAATTATTCTAATGGTTATCCTAAGAAGTATGGAACTAAAATCAAGAACAATCATTTCATTTGGAAAGAGTTTAGTAGTTTGAGGCCAGTTCGATATAAAAATAAATTATATGTTGTTTGAAAAGCTACTAAAGTACGCGTCGAACACTGGCTAAAATACTGGCTTTGATCCACTCTAACACAATTTTTCCTTGATTTTAATACAAATTTTAAAAGAAAATCGTTCTTTGAAGATATTTATTTTAATAGTGGTTTTTCTGAATGGTACTCTTTTAGATATACTTTGCTCTTAACAAGTTGATTTTTTAAAAATACTAGAGATTTAGGCCCTAATCATGTAAAACACAACGCAACGCTAAAGAATAACATTGAAAGCACAAACAATATCATAAATATTTTGAAATTTTGTTGTTGCTTCCTACAGAAATTCACATTGCGTTTTCAAATTTCAAACGCTCAATTGCTTGTGGCGTTGAAAATTTTAAAATAGTATTTGCAAAGAACAGTGCCATTGGCCGTATAATTAATATTTATTAATTAAATATTAAGTATACGTACCGTATTGCTTACGTAGTAACAAAGACTATAGAGTGAAAAAGAAGTGATCATTCTATAAAATAATTTATAAATAATTGCGACCTACGGAAAAATAGGGTTAACATATTATGTTTAAAGTAGCATCATATTATGATGTGAAATATCTGTAACAGTTTTACGATAAGGTTGCCAGTAAGTAAGTAAGCATAAATATATATTAAAAATATTGTTCGGTTGTAGATTTAATCTACATATTATTATGATTAACATGACATTAATATAATTACTTCTTAACTTATTATGATTAACATGATAATAATGTAATTACATTAAATGTGTAATAAAAGCCAATTATGATAAAGGGAAAAATATGATAATGTAATATTACGAATATATTTGGTCATAATATAATTCAATAATAATCGTAATATGTTGACTACAATCATAAGTCTTATCATAATATGTTGCTCTTAAAATAGGTTTATCACAACCATGTTTTTTCTTTGCGCGTGGCTTAAGTTCTAAGACTAATGCGTCAATGACAAACGATATTTGTAAATCTGAAGCAGCCAAAAACTTTAAGTTCATTTCAGTCATAAAAGCAGATTAAAATTACGTTTCGCCAACTTATTACATACACGAGCAAGTTTTAACCCCAAACGTAAACGATAATAAGGGGGTCCTATCTATTAAAAAGTCTTCAGTACTGTATGTGAGTTCGTCGGAGTTATAGAGAACATAATTCACTTAACAAAACTTTAGTGTAAGCAGAATTGTAAAATATTTTTTAAAAGTAAAGAAAAATGGAAAACGTTTATTGTGATAATTATTGCAATGAGTATCCAGAGATTATTTACTTCATGACCAGGGAAACTGGAAATATGCTCTTAAGCGCGTTTTACGCGCATTATATATTCAGTAAAATTTCGAAAATATGCCCTGAACATTTTTAAAAATATGCCCCAAAAAATCAAAAATTGTCAATTTGAAAACAAAATATTCAACAGTTTAAAAACATTTGCATTAAAAAAAAACAATCCTAAAATTATAATCGGCAAAGCCCAAACGCCAGACGAAACCGCCAGATGAATAGTTTACATAGGCTTACAAAAAATAAAGTTATGTTATGAGGTTAAAATCCATATACCAGACGGACGGATGGACATCCTTAGATCACTTTAAAAAGTGATTCTGAGTTGGACGGTTTGCTAAAAGATTAGTCCAGATTTCTATGTATTACATCGCCAAAAACGTATATAATTGCTTTTTCCTTAATTTTTGCTTACATAAATAAAAAACTTGAAAGTTTAAAATAACATTTATCTTTCATGCCAACCTGCTAACAATTTTAGAGTAAAATTAAATGTAGATGGCGAAATCGAAGCAGCACGTTGGGTGTACAGATAGATATTTAAAAAAGAAAATCCAGAATTTTCAAAAAAAAAATTTTTTTCTGCGAAAGCTCTTGTAAGCATTTAAAAAAAATTTAATATGTATCAAAATATGCCTCAAAAGAGCAAACTAAAAAAATGCAGCAAAAATGCTCTTTTAAATAGATTATGCAAAAAATGCTGTAAAGGGTAAAATATGCCAAATTGGCACTAACAATTCGTTGCCAAAATTATTAAAAGGCTATACAACGGATAAATCTATTGATTCTGCCTTCATTGGTCGCACAAGGAAAAACATGCAATTGCCTATTTATGGTTTCCCTGGTCACGACTAATATGCTTTACCAGGAACAGATATTGTTTTGAATATTTCACAACTAATTTCGATTTTGATTTAGTTTATATGAACAATTTTTATGAGCTCATAATTTACTGCCAGGCCCACAATGTCGACAAGAACATTTCTTTCGCATTTTTATATTGAAAACAACAATAAAAAACTAAAATTTGTTTTTGTTTTCAATATAAATATACGAAAGAAATGTTCTTGTCGACATTGTGGGCCTGGATGTTAATATTTTTTTGTTTTTTAGTATGTTTTTTTTTGAATTGTGTTTTCTTTTTTTTAACGAAATGAGCAGGAGCTATATCGAGGGTTATTATTCAAATAGTGCTATCAGCAAAATCACAATTTTACTAAACTTTGTTTTACAATGTAATTCAAAATAAACGTCTTAATCATACATATATGAATTTTATTTTAATTCTAGATATTCGCCCTTATATGTCTGATAGCACTATTTACAAATTAAAATTTTATCGATTTGAACATTGAAATAAGAAGATAGCACTATTTGAATAAAAATAAAATGAACTGTAATGAATACTATTTTAGACTTTAATTTAAGTTACACGAACTTTTATTAAAATTATTAGTTTTTTTTTAACAAAACAATATTTAAAGAAAAAGTAAAATATTAAGAAACGCGTAATCGTATTAATATAACTCGAAATTATTAATTTATTAATTTTACATAACTATATTCGAAAGCAATAAAAAATTAATTTTTATTCTCATGTTTTAAATTATCATAAAAAGAATGATATTCTTGCGGAATAACAGGCTTCAATGCTTGTAAGTGCTTCCATTGCTAAGTTGAATAGGACGAGAGCCAGATTGTAAGGGATTCGCTTCTATATGACCGCTGTATGTTTTAATTGTAGTCGGGAGGTTATTGCATTCGTTATCAAATCTAACTGTATACTAATGTCACCACTTGGTAGATATATGAGAGATTTTATTTGTGATACGGTGGGATCACTTTTTTATCGACCAGGTCTAATGGATATGAAGCGAATAAGTTTTTTGTTGGTATAGTCTTTTAAGAAATCACAATTCAGATATAGACTATCAAAAGGCATTAAAACCATTTTATTATTAATTTTGATTGCCTTTCTGGCATCTTTTGTTATTTTAACATAATCCTTGGGCAAATAAATTGTCCGATTTTTCAACTTTATCTCAATCTTAGAGTGTGCACTGTCGCACTCCATTTGAGTGCCCCCCTTCTCTAAGTACTTCTGCCAATTTTCTTATTATTTTCTATTTAAAAAAACCAAAAATTACATTCGATAAATAGTGGTTATGATTTTGATAGCCACAACCATCGGAATATATTATAATTTGGTACAATTTATAATTTGGACAAACAACGGATCTTTAAATAATGTATAATACATGAAATAAACGTCGATGCGGACAGATTCCCATTACTTTAATTCCACCAGTAATTTGAACATTGATGGGTTGCGAGCTTATAAATTGTAAAGTTGTGTAATTGAAGGCGCTGTTTATAGTAAATAGCGGATGCTTTTATATCGAGACATAATTTTACTGCTTGTGCATTCATGGGTAGCACATGGCATAAATAAATATAATAAAAATCTTAATAAAAATTTATACTATTGACAAAAACTCATCCAGAAATTTTTTGTAGTTTTGTTTTGCAAAATGTCTTTAACGAATTTTAAAATAATATTAGTTTTTGATATGAAGACATAATTCCCAACCTTTTGATGTATAATATGTCTACTTTGTAATAAGAATTTTTATAATTTTATTATATACAGTAATATTTTTTTTGTAGATAGCACTTTTTACCAAAAAAAAAAACGTGTGTGTTATATAAAATCTCGCAAAAATTTTATTTTTTCAAATTTAAATGGCGGATGCCCCTTCAGTCAGTGAATTCGTTTCTATAAAAAACACATTTCGAAAAATTGCAGATAGCACTATTTGAATAATAACCCTCGATATGTTTACATTTGTCCTTCAAGTTTTGCTGTAAAATGTCAACAGAAAAAGAAAGTCAAAAACATGAAAAACAAAAAATGTACTTTGTATTTCTGGAAGAATTCTTGACAAAAAGTGCGAAAAAATAAGAAGTAAGGAAGAACATGCTAATCAATTAAAATAGGTTATCATTCATTCAAAAGCAAATTTCGATCTACCAACGTAAAATGCCATTTGGTTTAAAGATTGATGTTTGACTAATGACGTCATCCGTCGTCAACGGCGGTGGAGCTAAACGGCAAACCCCACTGAAGAGATTGTGTGATTGCAATCGAAACTAGTCAGTGCAACCTGTCTGTGAAAACCTGGGTTCAATTCCCAGCTCAGTCAAGAATGAAAAATTATCAATAAATTTTAATTAATTTCATGTTGTAGAATTCCTTTCTTCATAGAAATAATTTAACGAAAATTAAATTCAATGAGCTTAAGCCTGATAAAAATATCAAAATTTGGATTAACAACCATTAACAGTTCAATAAAATAACCACAATACTAATTAAAAAAAATTATATTAAAAAAATTGCTCCTTATTTTTTATCTCTATCGCTGAATGACACACATCACTCCCATTATATTTTTAGTCCTCCTAAGAACAGTATAGCATCCATTTTAAGTGCACCGATCCATAAATTTGCAGAAGGCATTGGTGTGTTTTAGCATAAAAGCTAATATAACATTTTTATTAAGAACCCGAGGTATAAGAAACTAAAATTCAAAATAAAATTGAAATTTATTAAGCCTAACTGTAACAACTTAACATTTTGACACGAATACTTAAGAACGCATTTATTTTTTAGCGAACAACATCGCTCAAACCAAAATTCATTGGAAAATGTGGTTGTAAAAATTAAAATTCTAAATGGGACATATGTGCCTCATTCGTCGTTAGGGTTAATTTAATGTATAAAATTTAAATTTCTACAACTAGAAATAGAACTCAACTAGAACTGAACTAAAAAAAACTTAATTTTTTTTGTATTTATTTTTAATAATTTTTTGCATATGTGCAACATTTGGCTTATTCTCTTCCACTGTACTATTGAACGTATAATTGATATTAATTAATTCAATATTAAGTATACGTATCTTACTTTCAGGCATACTCATCTTATGAAATAATACTTTAAATTGATGATAATTTTAATTTCTACAATTTGTGTAACACAAAACCCACATCCTTCGATGTTACATCTATTCAAAGTAGTTTAATGATAACACAATTATAAAAGTAAAATGATGATGTTGTTGATAAAATAAATCAATAAAGCAAACAAAATTATCACAAGCATAAGAACCAGCATACAATACTGTTAGGTAAAGATATTTCTTGAATGCGATTAGGAAGTATTCTAGAAAAATCAATTTCAAGAAGATTTCATCTTTCCACTGAGGCATCATAAATGCACAGGAACTATTTGTGAACAAATTTTATTATACCTATACTTTCAAGTATTTCTTTTTATTACACTTAGAAAGAAAAGTAAATGTTATTAGGAAGTTGATGACAAGGTTGGTTGGAGATCAGAGCTGGGGTAATTGCTTTAAAGTGTTAGGGAAAAAAGAAAATTCAATGGTAATGGGAAATAATTAAATAGTAAGGAAAATACTTAAATTAAAATGATAGTTCCATGAATTTATATTTCTAAATTTTGTTTGCAATTTAAGTTTCATAAAAAGAAAAAAAAAATAATTTTTTTTTTATAACTTAAAACTTATCAAACTAATCTATAGAGTTGATGTTGAAGTACATACAATATATGTATGGAAAGAACATTATTGCAATAAAAAAGGTGGGCACATAGCTGGTTTTTCGTAACAATATTTTGTTAATTTGAGCCATTAAACCAACAAGTTGAGAAAAGTCAACTTTAAACAAGAATAAACAATTTAACTTAAAAAACTTCCAACACATAAATTTTTATATATTCTTGTTTTTTATACGTTTATAATGCTCGAATTCATTCAATGTGTAAATATGAAATACAATTGTATTCTTCTGTTTGAGTACTTTAACAAACGATCTCACTCCTTCTTGTTTTTGCTTTCCCAATGGCAACATTGTCATGCGTTAAACAGTGGCACAAAATAAAAATAATGTTAAATATAGTGCTCAATGTGCTGGTTAATCTCTATATAAATACGAGTATAAATTTTTAGTAATTGAATTTAAACAAAAAATTATTTTGGAAAATTTCAAGTTTTTATTTTGTATTTTTTCCTTTTGAGCGTTTGTTTTTTTGAATTGTATAGTTGATCAAAGTTTTGGCCATTGTTAGCTATTATATGTTTTTTGGTTTTTTTGAAAAAAGTTGAACTTAATAAGAATAATGACTTTTTTTTTTAGAACATAAATTATACAAGTCAGGTTTTGATACCCTTTTCTGATGCATATTCCAATAGGAACGTCCTGCATTGATCAAAACAAATTATCGTCGTAAGGTGCAAGTTGTAGACTCTAAGGACGGTAACGAAAAAGTTAAGAATCACTATGTTTTAAATAGGTTTACAGGGGTTCTGAAACATGTAGCCGAAAACATTTTCCTGATAGAAAATTACGGCTTCATGTCAAAAGCAAATTAAGCCAGTTTCTGATACCCTGCTCTGAAGTAAAGCACGATCCAATAGGAACGTCCTGCGTTTATCAAAACAAACTATTATCGTGAGGTGCAATTCGTAGTATCTAAGAAGGGTAAGGCAAAACTTTAGAATCACTGTTTTTAAAATAGTTTTTCAGTGGTCTTGCAACGGGAACCTTTTCATGAAGAAAATTAAGGCTTCATGTCAAAAACAAATCAAGTCAGTTTCTTGTTCCAATAGAAACGTTATGCATTTTAAAGCAAATCATCGTCGAAAGGTGTAATTTCTAGACAATTAAGAGGATGAGGCAAAACTTTCGAATCACTATTTTTAAAATAATTTTTCAGTGGTCTTGCAACATGCAGCCGGATATTTTCATGATGGAAAATGGCTTCATATTCCAGACATTTTTTTTTGGCCAGAGCTCACTTTAAACGAATCAATTGTGTCGGGTGTAGGGTCAGTCTAAGCACCTCATTGTCGATTGGACCCTTTTAGACCCTCATGATTCAGATCATTACCTTGGCGCCATTGATATTCGAATATGGCGTCCATTCAGCGGGTTTCACATGCAATTTCATGTGCTTTTGGTTATCGCAGTCGATCTATTTATTCTCTCCCGCCATTATTTTTTTTTATTTAGTGTATGGATTTTTAAGATATAATGCAAAATGTTAAAGATAAAGGCATAAGCTTCTGTAAAGTTTAATTAAGTAAAGTTTAATTAAAAAAATTTCAAAAACACAGATTTGATTTAACAATAATATTTGTTTTAATTTTGCGTAAGATCTTTTCTGTAAGTATTCGAGAATTTTATCATGTTTATATTTGTCTTTAATCTTACACCACTGTGCTTTACTACGACAAGCAAAAAAAACCCTAAATGCATTAAACTTGTCTTTATTAGTCAGACGTTCTAGTTGTGATTTTTTTTATATTATCTGCCACCCTCAAAGACCACTCGATCTCTTGGGTATTGTTCCGTTATTATGTTAAGACTTAATGGCAAATAGAGGAGTGAATGGAATGTGGAAAAGAAGCAAAAATTATTGAGTTGGGGCAACAAAGAAATAACAATCTACAATATAATTCTATTGTTTACTTTTGCTTCTTTCAAACGAGCAAAAATGAGAACAAGATAGAAAATTATAGCAATTTATGGCATTCCGATAGACATCAGTTGAACTCAATAGCAAACAAATGCATACCAACAGACAAAGAAGTGTATAAAGAAATGTTTGAATGAATGTTTATGAATCGTTGCTACTAAACAACAGGGTTGCTATAAAGGAAGTGGTGTGTTTGGAAGTGACAATTTCAAAATTAATTTTCGTGGAACTTAATTTTTTTTTATGAAAATATATTAAAGTTATGAACTTTACGTAAAACATAGATTGTGGCTTATTCCACAACAGTTTAGAATTTGATAAGCAAAATAATAAGACATACTTTTAAGTGTGCACAATTTTTGATGAAATGTAGGAATTTCTTTGTGTGTAGTGAAGCGCGTTCGATTCCCGCCAGAGACCCCGGTCTCATGCAGACAAGTGAAGAGCTTCGCGCGATAAGCATAGGAATATAAGCAAGTCTTACGTATTCCATAACACTTTGTAATAAACAAAATCTAATTTGACATTACAGTTTGTGTTCACTCTATCACACATGATCATGCTTTTGTTAAAATGCAACCCTGATCAAATGAAATTTATTGTTATTGAAAAAGCGATAATAGATATGTAGAAGGTCATAAGCACCACGACCCAGAGGGGTTTTTGTACAGACTATGTATCTAACCACGTCAGCTGCAGACTACGTCTAAAGCCAATTTCCCTGCCTGGTGAAACATCATACATTTCAGCTGGGCTCATCAGTTGCCCCCTGAATGGTACTAACATTGCTTAGAAATTCAAAAAAAAAAAAAATGGCAAGTAAGCCCACAGTGGCCCTTAAAAAGGCCAACAAGAAGCGAAAGTTCCCCCTTCTCAAGCAGAAGTAGCCTACATGCCCTGCTATGGCTCATGGTCACAAATTTCTTGGACTGTCTCACGCCAGAACTAGACGTCCATGTGTAAAGGATTTCACGTTCGGACCATGTTTGTATCGTCCGTTTAATATGAGCGATAAGGATGCAGAAGAAAGGCTCAGGGCCTATAAATTGTCGACGAGCGAATTAAGCAATTTCATTGCTCTCATGGCCGGGTACCCAATGCAAATTCAAATCATTGTGTTTCCCCAGATTCTTCAGAGATCTAAAACAGTCCATGACTTACCTGGACTTAAGATCTAAAGAAGATTTCCCAGCGCATATAAGGATAGCGTAGATCTGTGCCTGAAGATCGTAGGCTGTTTGCCCACAGGCAAGCCCCTTTGAAAACCCGGGCTTAAAGTAATCGTCCCAGTATCTTCATTCATCTGTATCGTACACTCGGCGAACATCCGCGACCAGAACTGGTCCATCCTAACAGGTATAAGGAGATTATAATTCCTATACAATACTAGACTAGGCAGTATATGATCACCAAACAAAATTATTGGATCATTCCCAAGAACTTCAAGGACACGCATGTTATCCACAAAGTAATCTGATTTGTATTCAACAAAACCAGCACACGTGGTGGTCTCCCGTGACCTTGCGTCCAACGCCTTCTCAATCATACCTAAAACAGTCAGTCAACGTCGACTTACGATGAAGGCAAATAATTGAAAATATGCCAAATGCATAAATATGACTACCAAAATCTAAATTTGATATCGGAAAGGTCAGTCAAATGTGTCTAAATAATCACTTCACGTTTGGAATAAACTTTGATTGTTAGAAAATGCTGCCAGGTTGTTAGTGGCAAAAATGGACTTGAGGCTATTAAAATGTGTATTCCAGGATAAGGGAATACTATATGTGACGCGCAAAATAGAAAGTAACCTAAGGGTAAAAACCATTTAAAACCATTTTAAAGATTTAAATACGTGTATCTTTGGTGTACCATGTACCATCACTGAGCGTGTTGGTATTGGTCTCATTTGAAAGCGACACATCTCATGACGTCAGGAACGTGCTGGTCAACATTGAAAACGCGCTCAGATGTTGTCCACATAAAAAAAAAGGGAAAATTTATTTTTTTTTACCCTTAGGTCCCTTTCTCTATGCCCTGTCACATATGGTTAATTATGGACTGATCATTACAAAATTTGAAGATTCAAGTCTTATAAATTTAAATTGGACAAAATTTTGTTTCAATAGACTTCATTATTCGCAATGTAGTCCTATAAAAATATTTCTGGCGGGTGGCTTTACATGTATGACATATGTACCGAAGTTGTAGTAGTTGTAGTTGTTGGTAGTATAATTTGTTGTCCTGAAAAACGTATTTGTGACTTAACATAATCGAATTTTATGCAAATTTTTGATATTTTATCGCGCTAATACATGAAATAAAAGTGGGCTTGCATAACAATTTTGTTATAATAACTGGATATTTTTGGGATATATGAAAAAGTTATAAATAATAAAAAAAAAAAATTAATTTCTATTCGGTTTACACAGTATTGTTAGACGAATAGAAGTATAAATCTATTTCCGAAAGTTGGCCAAAAATTTGTTTCTATTGATCCGATTGCGTTAAGTCCAAACTGCACAAAGGAACTGCAAAAATATTGAATCGTTATTTTCTGTTGATTCGTTCGAAAATTGTTGCGTTTTTAATAGAAGGGCAGACAGATGGACTTGGCTTAATTGACTTGTAAATTACTGATGGAATATATTCAATTTTTTTTTGATCTTTAATGAATATTTTTTGGTGTTATACATGAATTGATAAATTTAATATGCCCACATTCACCACTTGTAAACTTTTTTCAGCATTCGGAATTTTTTTGCGAGTTTGGCCAAACGTTTGAGCTCTATTTGGGGTGCTAATTAGTACAAAATCAGTATTTGGAAATAGGACTTGTATCGGGACATATGTGAATTAATAGTTTATTTTTTAATATGCTTTAGCTTTCTGTGCCAAAATTTGGTAAAATTATCTCTTTAGTTGCAACCAGCTTCCGAAAAATTTCATATGGATAGAGAGTCAAGTAGATGTACGTGTAAAATCGTTTAAGTTTCAAGAATATGCAGCTTATGTTTATCAATTACTTACCAAAGCTTTTCCTAAATATATTCCGGCGATTTTATCGAGCGAGAGATGGGTTGGGTGTGCGGTTTGAAAGTGTTGATAATGAAATGAAGGACAAAGACCACCCTGATCAGCCAAAATAGTCAAAAGATGATGAATTGGAGGCGTTAATCAATAGAAATTGTTGTCAAACTCAAGAAACCTTCTGAAATCATTGGGAGCCGTCCAAGCTGTATTTTTAAGACGTCTTGCAAGCAGCAGGGTCTATTTAAAAGCAAAGAAATCAGTAAGCACCGAGTTAAAGCTGAGAGATCTCAAAATACGATTTTGCGTACAGCTAAAACACTATAAAATAAAGTCATTTTTAAATCGCATCGTTATTGGCGAAGAAAAATAAATCCACATTGTATGTGCTGTCTAATGAATGGTAAAGACGAATATATAAAGTGGCTCGGTAGTAACGGGTTATTTATTATTCGCTTTCAAATGTAAAGATAAATAAAAGCTATGATTTCGATAAAACTTTATTTCATTATTATGTTTGGACCTTGACATTACGTACCAAAAACAATGTCATTTAAATGACCATCTCTAGATTGGTTGCAGCAGTTGACCTTTTTGAGGTAGTTTTCGGTAATTTTTACGCACATTGAGAGAGGTATCTTGACGATAATTTGTTGAATGTTGGCTTTCAAATACTTCAACGTTTGGCGTACACGCGGTCTTTGGTGTAGCCTCACAAAAAATTCTAACGGCGTCAAATCGAATGATCTTGGTAGCTAATTGACGTCTCCAATACGTAATATTACGCGTTCTGGAAACTTTCTATGCAATAAGGACGAAATTCGTCATGCTGAGTAGCTCATGGCACAGTTTTGGTAACACCACATATCTTCCAGTTTAAAACCTTGAATTGCAGGCCAAAAAAGTGGGTTATCTTATGGACATAACGCTCTGAATTGACGTTAATGGTTCTTTAATATTTTTGGGCTCATTGTGATGATACTCAGGCCTTACAAAATTTTTAATGCTCCCAGGCTCTTCAAATTTCTTTAAAATCTTGCCAATTCCTTTCACAGTAGGTCGATTATGACGACCATAATGCCCTGTAATACTCGAAAAATGGTCACGTTTGAAACACCACTTTTGTAGTACGTTTAAACAATTTTTACGCGTTCTTTGTTTTTAAAGCGATCAATATTCTTACATGGCAAACCTTTCAGTAAATCAATGACAATTCAATTAACAGATATTCAACAGCTTTGTTAGATCGGCGGTTTTGAAAGCACTAAATGGATTACTCTGTACTATGATTTAATTTGACAAAAATTTTCCCATATTTTATAAGCCATTGAAAAACTCGAAGAATAGCCGATCAGAATAGGAGATCGATCGTTCGACTTTTTTCAAAAACCGGGGTTCGAATATTGCGAAAAGTTGCTATTTAAAAAAAAACCGGTTTTCGGTTAAGAATTTTTAAAATAACCGGATAACCGGTCTTAATTCGAATACATAAAAATAAAATAAGTTTTTGTAATAAAACGTTAATTTAAATAAAAAGAAAACAGTGCTTAAAGATAAGGAACCAACAAAATACATAGATATGACATAAGGTATGTTCAGAGCTAACAAATATTAAACGATAAAATCCAAAAAAATGTGACCAGAAGTGCGATTCTGTAAAAATTTTTAAAAATAGTTGTCATTGTTAAAAAATTTAACAAGAAAATTAACGATTTTGCCATTCTGTAACATTTTAAACAACACTTCTTATCGTGAAGTCAGCTTTTTGTGTTAAGTAAACGAAAACTTTTTTAGTGTTGTTTATTTATTGTTTAATATCGAAAAAAATTTAGTAGAAAAAAAATCATAGGAATTCAAAAAATTTATTATTTTTAATCAGTTTTAATTTGTTAGTGGTTAAGCATGTCTATATAAATCAGTAGGCTTCAACCATATTTTTGAAAATTTGCAAACAAAAGCTCTTAACCAAGATGTTATATTTCGAATTATTTTGTTTCAGCATTATAGAAACGAGTAGTATTATGAACATGTTTTTTGCATGAAATATCTGTCCATTCGTCGGCCACAATTTTAAGTCTTCCATTACATTGTTTGATTTCTTCAATTTTGTTTTTTAGTTCTTGGTGTATTAATAAAGAAAACTGATGAATTTTTTCCATATCGTTAATTCCGCCGGAATGTTGTAGTTTTAAGCCTGATACTCTGTACAGTTTTTCGTGCGAAATATTGTCAAACTCAATATAAAAAAATTTCTGTGAAATACAATCGAAAAAATATTGATAGAGTTGTACTCTATTTATGTTATGAAAAACATTCGAAATATTTCAGCAGCTCATATTATTTTTTATAATTTTTTTATTTTGTATTTGTAAAGTGGTTTTTATAACAAGCGTTCCACGAAGAAAAATGTGGAAGGGTGCCAAAATTAATATTAAAATTAAACTTTTTTGATTTGGAAAATTGTAAAAATAATATTCTTTTACTTTTTTTTAATGACAATAAAAAAAAAAACATGATTTTTGTTTACCTTCGCAAAACAATAGTGTATACTTGCAGCTAATAAAAACGTTAAGTTTTGAAAACTCGCGAGGTAGATAATATTGATGCAAGTCAAAATTATCGTGTGGAATAATCAATGTTGCCCAACATGTTTCGCAAGTTCGAACAGAGCACTAGGCGTTAAGCATGAAGATATGCTATAACTACTTAAGAGTTTTCAGTGGCTTAACGTCCTCGGCAACACAACGGGCTATTTATTTCACCCAATTTTACCCATTTTTGGCTGCGTATTTTAAAATAGTACTATTTGTCGTCTCTTTAGAACTACTTTGACCGGAGTATCTTTTCATTTAGAGTACATTAATGTCAAGCATGTGGACTAATTAAAGGTGATTAGTAAGTCGTGACGTGGAAGAACCTTTGTAACTTATCATTTTAGGGCACTTCAGGCACCTGGCTTTGTCCTTTTAATCCTGTTCGAAATATATCCGGAGATAACATCCATATAAAAATATATTTAATACGAGAATACTCTCGCACAAATTACTATTAACTTTGTAACTGAACACTTTTTTGTGGTATTTTGAATTGTTTTTGGTTTTTTTTTTAACAAGAAAACACGCTTTTATTAGCAATTTGTATTTACATCGTTCATAATGTTTTTTCACATTTGCCCAATATTCAATTAGAAAAATACTTAAATTAAGGTAATGTTTACAACAAGAGTATGGAAAACGTATATAAATTACACATTATTAAAATAACCGGTTTATTATACCAATATAACCGATTAATTCGATATACGAAAAATGGACATTTTAAAATAACCGGCTTTGGCAAAACTAAAATATCCGGTTAAAACCGGTCGAATAACAACCGTTCGATCTCCCTAATATGAAGCCATCCCAGCAAAAACTTTACTTACATGGTAAGTTAGCAAGTAACATTGGAGACATATGAACACTACTTATTTTTCGGCTGAATAACTACTTATTTTTGTTCGAGTTGTCCACAGAATTCAGTACTTACTATACACTTACTAGAAGTCACTAAATATCTAGTTATTATTTAACTACCAGTAAGTTGAATTGTAAGTACTTACAATATACTTACTATAAGCCAAAAAATAACTAGTTTTTATTTAATTCGCGCTAGTTAATAGACCTAATAAGTAGCTATGGAGCTAGTTACCAGTAAGTAAATATTCAGTACTGAAAACCAGACAACTGATAAGTAGTTATTTAGCTGATTATTAGAAAACAAATATTCATAACTGAAAATAATAGTAGTGAAAAGTACTTACTGAGGTCATTACTAGCAAGTACTTATTGAGGTTTTCAGAATAATGATAATTGTAATGGCAACTACTTACCAGGTAACGTATGAAATAACTACGACCTATTACCAAAATTCAAAAAGTTTTTCCTGGGATAATTTAAAATTTATTAAAATGTTAACAGCACAGAAAAAATTATTAAATTTCTTCAATCACCAAATTTATTCCAAATTCATAATATCAAGCAAACAATTTGTTGATTTTGCAGCTATTACCAAAATGATTATATTGATAACTAAAAATTTTAAAACTTTGAAAAAATATTTTCAATAAATGATATTTTTAATTTTAATTAAAAAAGTGATCAAAAAACTTTTCCATTTCAAACAATGTGTTAATTTATTTAAATAAATATTGACAATTCCCAACAACAATTCTAGAAGTTTAAATTATTTTATTTTAAGCGAAAAAAGTCAATTAAGACTTTTTGTTATTTAATTAAAATTTTAATTGAAAATTTATTTCAAAACAACTAAAATGTTAATTAAATCAAAACTAATTTTATAATTTTCTTTCAACTAAAAAAAATAATTGATTCAGTTATCACATTTATTAAATTTAAATACTTTTTTAATCATTTTTTTAATTGATAAAACTCTTTTTTCTGTGAGTATGTTTTGTTGACCTTTCATGATGTTGTGGCTTATTTTTTTTTTAATGTTAATTAAAGATACAAATTATTTATTATAAATTAACTAATTTTACATCTCACTATAAATTCCCCTTTAATATTTTTTTATAAACATATTTAATGGTTAAATATAATTTTCAGTAAACCCTTTATTTGACACATAAATGGTTTAAAAAATGGATAACAATGAGTGAATATAAAACAGTGAAAAAAATCAATGTTTATAATATTTTTTTTATAGCATACTTAATAAAAGGAACGTGATTTTCATAAATACTTCAAAAAAAGAACATCGTACTACTGCATACACACAGGCACTTGCGTTGCAATGAATGTGATTTCAAATACAAGTTGTAAGTATGTTTTTGTCTTCCAGCAGAAAAATCATCTCGAGTTATGTAGGAAACGTTATGATATTTTTATGTGGCACAAGAATGCAGTGTTAAAATATCAGCTTAACTTGTACATCTAGAAAGTGGTAGACAGTACAGATTTGCTATAACATATTTTCCCTGCAAGCATTTAGAAGATACTCAAAAGAAGGAAGTTTCTGGGAGTTACTTTTTCTTTATTTCTAAATAAAATACAACTTCATTATTTGATTATATTTTTTTCAGCACTTCTAGAAGATAACGCACACCTTTCATAAAGCTGGAGGTCCACACTAGAGGTCTACATCGAAAAAGTTTTTATTGTACATGTGAAGTTCTTTCGAGTTACGCACAAACTTTTTGACTTTCTCATCACTCAAACAATGAAGAGAACTAAATTCTTGTTTTTAAAATACTTTCAAGCATTTAAGCCACAGACAAATAGTTTTTGAAAAAAAATTAAGTAATAAGTATGTATGTATGAAAAACTTATATGAATACGAAAATACAAGCACTGCAAGGACTTATGCACTTCATATGGTACAATTAGTATTTTCGAGTCATTTAAAAATAACGATTGAATGAAGTTATTTACGTAAGAAACAAAACCACGTTATTTTTGTTGTATTAACCCTTTCGTCGTAATACGCATTTCTTCACGAAAAACTGATAAATATCTGTTGACTAAAGCCAATACTTTATTTATCGCTAAAGGGTACTTCATACTATCACACAAGTCTTTCGCATTGTGAGGAAAACACAATCCTGCTACGATAAGTTGCTACGGTTTTTTGAAAATTTTTAAACAATTATTAGATTAGGAAAGCATACTCGACAAAATACGTAAGACTTGTGTGATAGTGTTAAGTACACTTTTAGGCCGTTTTACACTATCACACAATTCTTACGTATTTTGACGAAAAAGCCACTCTGATTTAATTATTGTTTGAAAATTTTCAAAAAACAATCACGACTTGTCATGACAGAGTCATCGATAGATTCATACCACTATTATTTATGTAGCTTAATAATTGTTATATGTTTCATACAGAGTGAGGTAAAAGATTCATGCGATGATGGTTTCACAAAAAACTCTTGAAATCATCATTAAAAGATTGTTTTTTTTGGGACTTGCATCGCCATCATTCTAAGATTAAACGACAAGCGTGTTAGAAAATGTAAAGAAATTAAAAAACAAAAACATGTCTGTGTAATTCTTGCTCGCCAGATCATCATCAGCGCTGCCAGATGTGGCGATTTCTCGCCAAACGTGGCGATTTCCAAACTTGTTTGGCGACCTCAATTTCGATTTTTTGGCGATTTATAAAACAGTTGGCGATTTTGTTGGCTATTTTTGATGAGCCATGCATTTGTTTTGACATTTATTAAATTTAAAACGAAGAAATATTTTTTTTATTCTAGTATTTCAATGTACGAAATTTGATGCATTCATATGTATGACCAGTATTTAAAACTAAATTGTATTGAAATGGCTGATGAAGATAATGAAAATCTTCGAGAATTTTTTTTTTTCACATTTAAATGTGCTCTTGAAAGAAGTAAGAAGTAAGTGACAAATTATCACAAATAAAATTCGTTGTTGTTAAAGATATTTTAAAGATTTTTATGAATCCCAACGTACCTTTGGATGTTAATGAAACATAATGGAAAATATACCGTTTGGTAAGAGAGAAATTTAATGAAGATATTCAATCTAATTTAAATCAGTTTAGGCCTACAATTTATAGCTACAAGGATACGACAGGGACGTTCCATTTTATGGAACTTGCATTGGCTGTTCTTTATACGCTGGTTATAACAACAAGTAATGCCTGTGTTGAAATTATAAACTCCACTTAAATTCGCCTTCAAAAGTAGAATGCGATATGAAGTTTTCGGCACGTTTTTACGAGTTAAAAGTTGTATGAATGTAAATAGTACACGTTGCATTTCTTTTGTACCTTTACAATGTGTTCCATAAAGAAGACAGAAAGGGAGTCTTCTTGGTGAAGTATATAGCGTTTTAGATATATAATAGAACTGCAACCACACACATGTCCTGTATATCCAATATTTGTTTAATGCTTACCGCAAAAATTCTTATTTTGTTGCTTTAAGTAGACTAAAAATATTTTAAACATTGCACTTTTTTTGTGTTCACTAATAATTTACCCAATAAAAAATTGAGCTTCCAACGAAGCAGGTTTGTAAGGGAGAAACGTAAAAGTTTCGCTTACCATATCGCTTACGGAAGACATGAATTTTATATGGCGAGTTCCCTCTTTGAAGCAATACATTTTTGACACAGAAAGTGCTTTATTCAGCGCATACACAAATTGGAGAATGTAACGGTCAGCGTTGCACACTGAATTTTTTGTTACCGTTACTCTTTTATATGCTCCCTTACAAACCTGCTTCATAGTAAGGGAATGCCGTGGCTCTTCAAAATTGTTTTTATTTATTAATAATTTGTTCACTAACCTTACTGCATCTGTGTATGTCTTATTGCGTAGCGCATAAATGTGTGCTTAGTTTTTAAAATGTACCATTAGTGCTTCGCAAAATAGGAAAATTTTTTATGGGGTTATACTTTGTTCTAAATAAAAATTAAACAAAATAAATCATGGCTACTTTTTTTAATCTTTGGCAGATTTTAGCGTTACGAAATTTTTTTTTTGGGATTTATAAAAATATATTTTTAATTGTTCTAAAAATACATATATTATTGTCAAAAACTAAAAAAATAAATGCTTTGGCGATTTTTGACATTGAATTTGGCGAAAAAGTTCAAAATCAATCTGACAACCCTGATCATCATCAAAAAATCCTTCAGGAGTTGTTAATACAATCGTCTATGAAACAGCCTAATGCTAGCTGGGAGTGTTTACGCCTTGCCACTTCACGTGTACTTCTCAGATACAATGTATTTGTACAGACCCCTAGTCCACACTACATTTTATGCTCTTTCAAATCAGTGTAATTGTATTGCCAATTTACTCAGCAAACGCCATCAAAATAAACAGCTTTTAAAGCTGAACAACAAAAGGACTCGCTGCTTTTTTTTCCACGACCTACAATGGGTTTATCCAAAAATAATTGGTTCCCCCTTTTCGTTACTAAAGCCAATATCTTTAAATAAAGCTGTTGCTAGACACATTTCAAAATTAATTGTGTCGTACCGCTTAGCATAAAGTCCCCTTTTGCGTTAAACCGGCTCTTTTGCCATCTGTTTTCCAACTTCCGTGATAAGAAATGCTTGCATGGTAAACACCAATAAATCTGTGCATGTGTGCTAATGTGTTGAAAATACCCATATGTATACAAGCATATTGTTGCATTACACAAACTCACACAGCATACAAACTGTTCTACTTAAATCTAATTTAATCTATTCAATAGCAGTGTATCATCATCGTCATCATCACAAAGGTAACATCAGGCAACTTTTATAACAAAAATACTCATATCCATTAAAAAAAATAATACAAAAAGCAGACATGTTTAAATGGTTAAGTGCTCCTATTTTATCCCCTTCTACACTGGCTTCCATTGTGCTTTTTCATTCAATTTACTAATTTTATTAAAAATATTATTTTATTAGTTCCTGTGGAGACCAGCTGCAATTTTAAATGTTAAAATTGTTATAAAAATACGAAAATATATGTGCTGAAAAAGATACTTCAAACGAGTAGATAGTTGCTTATAATGGTGTTAAGTCTTTTTTAATATAAATATTATTTATTAAAATTTATATTAAAAAAAAAATGTGAAATGAATTTAATTAAGGTTTCCCGGAATGCTTTCATAGCAAAAATATTTATGTAAATTTTAATATTTATTGAGTTAACAGAAACGTTTTATTATTATTTTAATTTTATAAATAGTTTCAATGGTATGCTTTTAGGAATTCCCAAGCAGTGTTGAATTTTAACCCTGGAATGCATTGACAGGTACAAGAGTGCCCATCAGCTACTTTTAACGTTTGTAGCTGCAAAACAAATACTAATAGAGTAAAGAAACTTCTGATCTAGGAAATTTAAGTCTTTTTGTGTAATTTTCTTGATCATTTATGAAATTTGGTGCAGTGGTTCCATGTCCACTTGCTTCCAAAGATGATGCCTACGCAAACTCATAAACGAGGTACACAATAGTTCTTTAATGAAAAAAATTAACATATAAAAGGCTGCCCAAAGATGTTTTTTAAACTAAATACATAAAATTATTTAATTAATTTTTCTAAAATTTTAATTAAAGGATGCTTAATAAAAAATTTTTTTTTAAAGGCAAAACTTATAATGGGGTACACTTCGTCGGTTAATAATTTAAATGTCGTATGTGGATTTTTTGCGGTTTTGAGTTGAGATCGATTCCTTAGGTTTTCCGACCTGATCTTTCATTTGGCGTAATCAGTTTTTCGATACCTCATACGGTTTTCGAGATATGGAGTGTTGAGTTTGTCGTATGTGGTATTTGCTGAAGCAATTTTAAAATTAAATGTATGCAAACTCAATTTACTCGAAACTATCGGAATCCACATACGACAACTAAATTATCAGCCGACGACTTGTAGCCTGGATTTGTGTTTATATAGTATTTTTTGGTTATGTGTTAAACGGTTAAGGTATAAAGTGAAAAACTGAACAATAAATACCTAAAAATTTCTGCATATATATTTTAAGGGCCGATGTTGAATGTGAACCACTCCTAAACGTCAAGCTTTTTTCTGCATTTCTTTTCACATTTCTTAATTTAAGACTAACTCAATTTGAACCATAGAAATATACGCGTGTAACGTGTGAAA
Organism: Pollenia amentaria; assembly: GCA_943735925.1. NCBI lineage: Eukaryota > Metazoa > Arthropoda > Insecta > Diptera > Polleniidae > Pollenia > Pollenia amentaria. The sequence continues at coordinate 143,220,335 of OX031010.1, read as the reverse complement.
GTTATTCAGGCTTATTATGAAAATGGGCGTTTAAATCAAAATGCATATCGTGAAAATCATCTTCAGTGATGAGGCACATTTTCACCTCAGTGGATTCGTCAATAAGCAAAATTGCCGAATTTGGGCGAATGATAATCCAAGACTGATTGTCGAAAAGCCAATGCACCCACAAAGAGTGACTGTTTGGTGAGGTTTATGGGCTGGCGGCATCATCTGGACGCATTTTTTCCAAAATGAGGCCGCTCAGGCAGTTACTGTGAATAACGAACTTTTTATGGCCCGAATTGGAAGATATGGATGTGGACGATATGTAGTTTCAACAGGACGGTGCCACTTGCCCCACATCTAACGAAGCAATGGCTCTTTTGCGCGACAAATTCAATGGCCGTGTTATCTCACGTGGTGGAGATGTCAATTGGCCGCCAAGATCATATGATTTGACACCGTTGGACTTCTTTCTTTGGGGTTATTTGAAAGAAAAGTGTTCGTCGATAAGCCACCAACAATTCAAGAGCTAAAGGATGAAATAATTCGGCACATTAATGGCATAGAACCTCAATTATGCCTCAGCGTCATCGAAAATTTGGACCATCGGACGGAGGTGTGCCGCCGAAGTCGCGGCGGCCATTTGGACGATATTTTGTTCCATACATAATTGAACCATACCAATATTATCATATTAAAAAGAAATGACAATAATTTCCTAAATAATTTGTGTTTTATTCAAAATCAACATCGGCCCTTAAAACGTAATCACCCTTTAGCAGAAAAAGGCTTTAGTACAGGGTGGCTGATAAAAGCCGCTACCAAAAGAAAACTTGATCTGAACGGCAACGTAAATGAACAAAATGGCCGCATATGGAGTGGGTCAAACTCATAAATACTGAATGAAAGGAAATGGCATCCAATTCTCGTCACAGTTGGGTGTGCAGTTTCTTCATGCTGTATTGTCGGGCCATACTTTTTTAAACAAAACGGACACATCGTATCGGTTACTGGATACCGTTTGTTAAGAATTTTTCTATCCGGAACTACGCCGAAAGACAATTGCTTTCAACTCTCTGTGGTTTTAACAAGGTGGTGAACCTGCACACATGGCTCAGCCGGTTATGGGCGTATTACGTAGAAAATCTCCTTACAGGCGCATTTCAAGAAACTCAACCTTCCATTGACCCCCGAGGTGGACTGACATCATTAAGACTTATTAAAAAATTTTTAAAACAATTCAATGGGCTATCAAATGAAAAAAGATTGAATTAATTCCATGCACTACAAAAAAGTTATTCCAGTTTCTTAATATAGCAAAATGCATGCAAAATTCATCAGCCACCCTGTAAATGAAAAGCACTTAGGTTTTAAGCACAAAATCCTATCTGTAATTCTAATTCAGTTTCGACTCTGTTATAGTTCGATGCCGATTGGAAAGGTTGAATTTTTAGTTTGATTTAATTTTGATCTATTTATGTAGAGCGCTTCCGAGCTTTGACAGTTAAAAGCGTCCTTATTATTAAAGCTATATTTCTTGAATTTGGCCACAGTATCATAACCCTGCGGGAAATTTGTGTCAATTGCTCTTAAAGCACTTATCCCGTGACCAGTGAACAACATTTTATAATTAAAAGGAACGAATTGTGATAGGTGACAGCAAAACATATCACTTAACTGGTGATAATGTGTTTAGAGTGTAGTTAGTAAAGAGGAACAATCATTTGGGACAATATCTGCGACAGGCATTATTTTAACCGAAATTGGAAGGTTATTTCAGTGACCTGTTACAAAGTGTCAAAAAGGTGCCAATTAACCCCCTCGTAGGACATCGCCATGTTAAAGTGACTTGTCACCTGACAAGTTAAGTGTTTAACAAGATGTGCAAATGATAATAGCAAAAAAAATGTTAAACTGACCCGAATTTTTGTCAAACAAAAAAAACTTTAGCAAAAAGGACCCTTTTCTGGTTGAATTGGTACGCCGAATTATTACCGAATTTGGAATAGGAATCCCCACGAGACCTAAGAGCTTTCAATGAATTCCAAAAAAGGCAATGGTTGGTATGTATTTTCGGCTAGTGGCATCATTGGTTCATATTCCCTTCAAAACGACATAATTTCACGTGAAGGTGATGTGAAGTAGCTAACGATATTGTCCGATTTTAAGCAGTTTGACTTCTTCGTCTAGGGTTTTCTTGAGTTCCAGGTCTATGTGAATACTTCACGTACCACAGCGAACCGCAAAGTCATCATAAATTTAGCCTGATCTATTCGCCAGAGTTATTGAAAATTGGACATTTCGAATGCGCTCCGCACGGAAAGCCTCGTCGATGTTATATTTCACTTACACGAAAAACACATATCAAGAAAATCTCTAGTCCAGGGGGCTAATTCTGACAGTCGTGATCGAACACTTTTTCGATTCGAAAGCAATTTTATTTCAAATTCTTTCAGTCGATAGTGAAGGAATCGAAATTATTTTTTCAGTGTTGTGAAAACTCACAAGATGCTTTAAAACACTGAAAAAATAATTTCGATTCGTTCAGCATCGACTGGAAGAATTAGAAATAAAATTGCTTTTGAATCCAAAAAGTTCTCGATCACGACTGCCAGAATTAGACCCCAGTTCTAGTTGAGTTTCTCAAATAAAAATTTTTTCTATCATAAATTTTTATAGAAATTCGAAGGTGTATTCGGGCCAGAAAATGCATTACATTCTGCTGGTATCTAATAGTTGTATACATTTTCTATACAATTTACTTCATAACTAGACAAAGGATAGCTAAAGTAATGCTAGGAACACAACTGGGACGAACGACGAATTTCGCCCAACACGACGAATTTTTCCGTAAAAATTCGCTGAGTAAATTCGTCGTATGAAGCACAATAACGACGAATAACTGGCAGATTTTATAATTGAGAAAGTTGATCACTGATTTTGCAAAGAGAGAGAAATAGTGTGACCATATTCAAAAAAATAATGCTTAAAAATAAAAACATAATCAAAAACACAACTTAAAACTATTTTTATAGCAAAGTACTTTGTATACTTATTTTATGTGTTATACAATAAAAAAAAACAATTATTAAAGTAAAAAGTAACTTTATTTAAACTACTTCTTAACTAAAACCAAACATGGTCACCTAGTACTGATTTGTTCGTCGTTCGCCGGCGTATGAAATATAATTAAATCTATTTAAAGTTCGCCGCGTCTGGCGAATTTTCGCCGGCGCCCTGATTGTGTGCATTTTCATATACACAAACGTCTTTTATTTTTGGCGACGAATATTCGCGGCCAAAAATTCATCGTTCGCCCCAGTTGTGTTCCTAGCATAAGCCTCGTAACAGAAATATACAAATAACTAAATTCTGATAGTGCATAGAAAATAATCCTGGAAAATACTGAAGGAATAAGACTATTAAAGTATGAAAGCTTTAGAAAGTGTAATTTGACTTAGAATATAGATTCGAATTAATATAAAAATTTATTATCAAAGTTGTTTTTGGGAATACTATTATTTATTAAAAGATTTTGTTTGTTGTGCTTAATTCCCTTTTTAAATAATTGATAAAAAATACTGAAATTTATTGTTGGAGGATAAGCTGTTCCTATGCGCATTTCACTGGTTGCTTAGGCAATATCATCAGGAAACGTTCTCCTAAATAATTTTAGAAAAGCCAAAGATATCAATTATTTAAAAAGGGAATTAAGCACAACAAACAAAATCTTTTAATAAATAATAGTATTCCCAAAAACAAATTTGATAATAAAATTTTAGCAAGTGCACGTGCGTAAAAACCTGAACTGGCAAATTGTTTTTATTTTGATTTCTTGTGAAAACAATAAAAGCACTTTGTTTTTGTTTTTAATATGTTTTATCTTTACCCACTTACAACTACAATTAATGTTGGGAGAATTCCAAATAATTGTAGCGGGAAATGTAAGAAAAGATAAAACTCATCACTGATTTATTGTTTGGTATTTTGTTTAAGCTTTGATATCTTTTTGAGTGTTTGTAGGTAATTCTCATTCCCTCTGTAGTCTTGTTTGCTGATATCTTTGGCTTTTCTAAAATTATTTAGGAGAACGTTTCCTGATGATGATCTGGCCTAAGCAACCAGTGAAGTGCGCATAGGAACATCTTATCCTCCAACAATAAATTTCAGCATTTTTTATCAATTATTTAAAAAGGGAATTAAGCACAACAAACAAAATCTCTTAATATAAAAATTCATGAAAAAATCAACATGATCTTTAAAATTTCTGTGTTAAATTAAATTCAAAATATATAGTAGGTTAGGTTAGGGTTAGGTAAAAATAGCAGTCGGTATCAATCTAACACACTTATGGTAATTTTCTCAACGTATAGACAAACTGCCTGTTTCTTAATGTCGACATAAATTTATTGGACCGATAAGATCTCCGTTAACGATTTTGGTTCTCTCAATATTCCGACAAAAACAATGTTTTTAGCTGGCAACAACTCTCAAAATACATGTAAAAATTAGGAGTCAGATGATTGAATTTATCTGTACGGCAACTTAACGGAAAATATATAATTGACAGATGAGTGCGGGTTAGCTTTGCGACAGAATAGAATCAAATGAGACATTGAGAAAACCAAATTTCTTTAACGTGCAGTTTTTCTTTGGGAAAAGCTAATCGCCTAATGAGAAAACGGCCGGAAGTTTAAAATGCGCTTCAGTTCAACGCCACACAGGAAACAATAAAAATTGTATACAATTAAAAAATTTGTGTAATTAATTAAAAAATTAATTCAATTTACACCAGCAAAAAAATTAATTGTATCAACTAAATATTTACTCCCATATTCATAAAAAATATTTATAATCTATAAAATGTTATTACAATGTATATTATAATTTGTTGTAGGAAAGCTGGTTTATTTTTGTTTTGGTTGTAGCTTAAAAAAGTGTTGCATGCTAATGCAATTACAGTACATATTAGCGCTGTTGTGTTTAAAAGCCTCCAATTTCTTTGTTCTATTTCAAAATACCTGCCGTTTTTTTCACATTTTTTTTATATTAAGAACATTTTCTAGTAGTGATGTTGTTGACATAAGTGAACGTTTAATTCACTTGATTAACTTTTTTAATAAAACCTGATTTTATTTTTTTATAAATTGCTTAATTGAAAAAATGGCGGGAATATCACACAATCCATCAAAGGCGGCGAGAAGTAGTAAAAGTGCATTGATCGCCTTTTTCCCATAAAACCCTCTCACAATATTATTACATTAACGGACTGTAGGTTATTCAAAAAGTATTCCGTTCAGTCATTTTTTAATAAATTAACATTTAAAATTCCAAGCAAATTTATTTTTAACTAATTCTAAAATTTATTAAAAAAACTAAGTGCGCATTAATACGAATTTCGGTTGCATTTAATATGGTCCGTTAATTAAGTAAAAGTATTCTGTATGTAAAATTAAATGAAAATTAAATTTAAAACAACTTAAAATTTACTTAAAACCCGATCTACTTATTTTGCATTTTATTTTAACGAAAAGTTAATTTAATTTTTTCAACCGCGAATTCCATAAAAAATTAACCACAAATTCCGTAAAAACAAATAAATTTTCAGTTATTTTATATACTTTAACTCCCAAAGAATAAATTTTCAGTTATCTATTTATAGATCTGTGGCAAAAAGTAAAAGTAAAAAACGATTTGCTTGTTTTGTGTAGAAAATTCCCATATTCTATTTGTTAAAATTATTTAGTTAAATACATCAAATTTTTAATGTAAAATAATTGCAATACCTTATCGGGCATGCTGCTGGTGTCTTATAATTGGAAGTTCTTCTGTAAAAAAGTGGTCAGTACAAAAAAAGTAAAACTAACATGTATAACGGGCTAAGTAAATAAATATTCTCTCTATCTCTCTCATTAGAATAACAAACGGACAGGAGTCTGGTATTTTTTTTAGAAATTCGAGTAAAACCTGTATTATATAAAATTACCGAATTACATAAAATAACTGAACATTCATTTGTTTTTACGGAATTCGTCGGTTATTTTTTTGATAGTTAATTTTAATAAAATAACTGAACATTCATTTGTTTTTACGGAATTCGTCGGTTATTTTTTTGATAGTTAATTTTAATAAAATAACTGAAAATTCATTTGTTTTTTCGGAATTCGCAGTTGAAGTTTTAAAATTTAAAAATTAAATGAATTTTTCTTTAAAAATTAATGAAAAATAAGTAGACCGGCTTTTAACTGCATATTCATTTAATTTATATTACAATTTCAGTTAATTTTACGTACAGAATATTGTGAGTGCACTTTTGGCAGTTAGGCTCTTTTTTCTTTAATCAACCATAATTCATATACAAAATATTTTCTATACACAATGTGCCTGCCGCAAAGTGTAATGGAAAAGATAAATTTAAATATTTCATAGAAGCAACTAGTGATTAGTGTTTTATGGATAAAACATATCGTCATAGTAAATGCAAAAGGATGTTACTACACTTTTTAATATTTTACAAAACGCGTTATAAGATAAATATTATTAAAGTTTTGTTCCATTTTTTTTTTCATATTTTTCGTATAGGATGGTGACTTCTTATTTATTTTTTCGTGAAAATGTAGTTCTATGAAATGAATGTACGACGAAATGAACGTTCGATAAAATAACGATGATCAATTATAAACACGTTTTAAAATTTTTTTGCAGTTACGTCCATTTACATTTATTATGACGATATGTCAGTTATACACACTGTATATATTTACTAAACATAATATACGTATAGTAAATATGCTATTATTAAAAAGTATATTTTATAAATATTTTGCTTGTTTTAGCACTTTTTTTCGAAGTAACTATAAACAATGCTTCACAAAATTTTAATTTTGCTTCAAGGCAATTTTTTATATATTTTATTTTTCCAAATATGATAAACTAACTAACGATAAAGCTTTTGTGATAGAATTATTTTTTGATTTTAAATTTAGTAACTAAAAATAAAAAAAAAATCCTTCTAAATTGTTGTTTTTTAAAAAAGACTGACCCTTAACAACTTTTTCTAACAACTGCTAACTATAGCATGAAATTTTTTTTTTTGGAGGTTTAGATTAATTGATATTGAATTTGAAACATGTAAAAATATTAGATATTTGTTGATGAGTGAAAACTTTATTTTTCAATTAAAATGTTATTTCAAACAGCTGCTTTCTCAATGATTTGAAGAGTTGTTAAAACCTTAAGCTATTTCCAAATTAACTGAATGAAGGATGCATGTGTTTCAAATTCGAATTTTTCAGAACCTTTTAAACTTTTTTTTAATTTTTTTATTTACTTACCCCTCCTGTAACGAATCCTTTATGCTCTTTGCAAAGTATCATAAGAAAACTGAAGTAAATTATTGGAAAATATTGTTTCTTAATTCACGTATAAGCTTTTTGCAAATATTATCTTCATTTGGCACTGGTCATATGCCAACGTTCATTAGATTTGATATTTAAGTTTCAGGTTAAATTTACATGGGCACCTGCAGTTGGACACGCTCCATGGTGTATCTTAACAATACGTTTAATAGCCGCCCGAGTGTGAGAGCAGCCAGCACACCTACACAGAAAAAATTCTCCAAAGTTTTAACCTTTTATTATAATATCCTAAATTGGTTTCTTCGAATTTAAAGAAAAAATGTTAAGATGGCTTAACTCTTTTACTGCGCAAATAAAAATTTTTGTGGCGGCAGCACGATATTTTGAAACTGAGAACTACTTTGGTTTCTGCAATAACTACGCGAAAAAACAGAGACAATGTCAGAAGCAAATTACATGTACGTGTTTGACCAAATATTATTAACCTTATCTAAAACAGCAATTTTGACAGACCTGCACAGTTACATGTGAATTGAAAAGTTGACAAGTCAGATGTAAAAAACATGTCGTGTACATGCAGCTTTAGATGTACTATTTTTTCTTCATATTAACATAAAAATTTATGGTCGTATTTCGACTATAAGGCAAACACTAGTAACTATTAATTAGCAACAGTCCACATAGTTGAACTATGGGCCAGACCATAGTTGCGACTATAGACTACAGCTGGAACTAAAGACCAGACTTGAGTTAAAATAACACTAAAGTCTATACCACAAAAAATCAAACTATAAATCCGACTATATTTGTGGTTGTAGACTAGACTATAGCTTAAAATATAGGTGAGACTGTGACCGGGGGATCGAACCCACGTTCACGTACATGTCGATTTGACATGTTTCGATAGTTACCACAATAACACTCACCGCCATTGACGACGGCTGGCAGTAAATAGCGAAACATCAACCTTTAAAGCAAATCGTATTTTCACCTTTTTGGTAAATCGAAGTTTGTTGTGAATGATTAATTATATTAATTGATTTACATGTTCTTCCCTACTTCTATTTTTTATACTTCAAGAATTCTTCCTGAACGTCAAACTGTAACTACGACTATGAACTGGGATATGTATGAGACTTCAGAAATATGTGTAATTTTTTTCCTATTAGTATCTGATAAGGAAATTTTTACTTATCTACAAAATTTCGAGGTTTCTTACTTTTTTAAAGAAAAAAAAAAAACACAGAAAATTCCAATTTATCATTTGAAAGAACATTCTTTGGCATTTATTTTTTGAAGATCTATCAAATGTTGGCCGTTGCTATGTCGCAGATGGTGCCTCCGTTGAGTCCAATTGACTCGTTCGTGCATTTCGACTGGTAACTGGCGAATGACACGGGTGATGTTTTCCTCCAAGGCCTGAATCGAAGCGGGTTTGTCCGCATAAGCTTTAGACTTTACATATCCCCACAGGAAAAAGTGTAACGGTGTGATATCACACGATCTTGGTGGGCAATCGACCGGCCCAAAACGTGAAATTATGTGCTCACCGAAGTGTTCTCTCAATAAATCCATTGATTGATGCGATGTGTGGGAAGTGGCGCCGCGCCTTCTTGCTGAAACCCACTGTCGCCGAGATCACGAGCTTCAATTTCAGGCATCAAATAGTCGGTTATCAAGGCACGATAACGGTCGCCATTGACGGTTACGTTCGCACCATTTCGCATAATTTTTAAAGAAATATGGACCGATGATTCCACCGGCCCACAAACCACACCAAACCGTTGTTTTTTCTGGATGAAGTGGCAGTTCTTGAATCTCTTCAGTTTGCTCTTCGTCCCAAATGCGGCAATTTTGTTTGTTTACATACCCATTGAGCCAGAAATGGGCCTTATCGCTGAACAAAATTTGCGAGCGAAGCGATGTCTCTTGGGAAGGTCGAGCGGCTTCAGTTGTTGCACAAGCTGTATTTTGTAAGCTTTCAATTTAAGATCTCGACGTAAAATGCGCCAAGTCGTTCCATACGTCAGTCCGAGTTGCTGCGAACGGCGCGGAATCGACCCGCCACGGTCTTCGTGTACACTCTCAGCTACGGCCGCTATATTTTCTTCACAGCATGCTGGACGTGATCTATTCGGTCGAATATTATCCAATAATGAATGCTGGATCTCAAAATGGGTGATGGTGTTGCGAATAGTACGCTCAGTGGGCCGATTATGTTGACCATAATTTGAGCGAAGTGCACGAAACACATTCCTCACAGAGCGTGAATTTTCGTAATAAAGTTGAACGATTTGTAAACGTTGTTCAGCCGTAAGTCTTTCCATTATGAAATGCCAAACAATACTAAACAAAAATAACATGTCAGCATGACACGACTCAAACATGATCTGTCAATAAGGCTATTGAAAATAGTATCTCTACTTGAATCACACATTATATTTAAAAACAATAAAACTAAATTTTAAAGATTTTAAAGCGGACACAATTTTGTACAGACTGTCATTAAGTTTTTCTACCTTTTGATAAAAAAAGGACGTTAAGTTAACGGCAGAAAATTACAAATCCCTTTTCTATCATCCTCCGACATATTGTGCGTTCCTTCATTAATAAAAAGAAACTCTCGTAATTCTAATTAATTAATTTCTCTAAAATTAAAAAATAATAATGATTAATGAGTTTCTTGTTGCAATTTCTGTACATGACCAGTTCAAATACAACATTTGCTCAATACAAGATTCAAACATGAAATGAAAAGAATTGTATTGTATTACGTGCTTGTTTCATATTGTATTTAATGTAAATACAAACCAACAAATTTATTAAATATTTATAAACATTATTTATGGTTAACATTTGCAGGTTCGCTACACTTCAATAATGAAGGAAAAATAAACACCCTGGGTGCAATATTCAACATCTATTATATGGCATTTTATAGTCGGCTACAACAAAGCAATCCCTTGATTCTTCATTACAACGGCGCATTTGAGCGAAAGAGTATTGTGAAAAATAGTCACGAAATCGGAAACGAAAAAGCAAATAGTCTTAAATTGTATTTTTTTTGTTGTTTGAAAAATTTTATTTAATGTTAATGTGTGGTCACTTAAGTGGCTGGGATTTCGTGTATTGTCACCAATCTCAAATTATGAAACGTTTGTAAGTGGTTGGCCCAAAAAAAAACTTTATATATTATAAAGAAAGTTAAGAAAAATATTAGAAAATAGCTGGCAACATTTATAAAGAAACCATTTATTCAACCTCAGACTAAAAATTTCGTTTTAATTTATTATACAATATTTTATTTGTCCTTGTACCTTTTGGGTTCAATATGTTCAACCAGGAGTTATGGGATAAGTACCTGGAGATTTTGTTAAAACAATTTATTAATGTTCACTTATGGATTTTACTAGACCGAAAACATGTTGTTTGTTTGCCTTTAAAAAAAAGGACGCAAAGAAAAGGACGTTAATATTAATGTTGTGGCATGTTATTTGTGATTAATTTGGGAAAACAAATAAAAGCAGAAACCTAAAATAAGGAAATAAGTAAATAAAAATTAAATTATTGCTACTAAGATATTGCTTAAATAATTACAAGGAAGATGCTATAACTTTTACAAATGGCGTTTAGCGTGAGTTCTGCTTTGAAATTTGTGATGTTTTTGAATTCCGGATCCTTTTCTGTAGAAAGCAACAACAAAATTACAAAATATTTATGACATTGTTTGTGCTTTCAATGTTATTCTTTGGCGTTGCGTTAGTTCTGTGGCGTTGCGCTGCGTTGTACATGATTAGAGCCTTAAACTGTTCTCCCCTTTAAGCGAAAATTTTGCAAGTCCATATCCTTGGTGAAAATCACAAAAATAAATAGACTTTTAAAATTTGGCAGTCTTAATGGAGTTGCTTAAAATTCCCAATTTTACCCACTTTTATCCTCTAAAAGACCGATTATCAAAATTAACTTTGTTGAGACATGCGGCGTGCTAAATAATAGAAAATAATCACTTGCTTCAAAAATTGTTACTGGTAAGTGTTCACGTTCTCGCAAGATAGTAAAATAGATTTTGCTTGCGAGATAAAAGATGTTTTAAAAAATCCTTCTGGTACAAGTTTTATCAGCAATAATTATTTAAACACGTGTTTCATGTTTTGGTTTGCAAAACAAACTTTTAAATATGTTTAAGTAAATTATAACGGACGTCCCAAAATTGTAGAATATTTATGAACTTTGAACACCGATAAATTTTCAAAATTTGTTTGATTTCAATTTGACGTCATTTCAGTTTCTAGAACATGGCCGGATATATTTACATACTTTTGGGATTTTCTACTTATAGTGTAAGAAACGTAATGAAAAACACTTTTATTATAAATATTTAAATTAGATTAAAAGAAAAAACATTATTTTTAAAGCTTTTATAAGATTTAAGAATATTAAAATGTTTTTTATTATTAAAAATTCTAGTTAATTTAATTGTAGACAATTTCAGTTAACTTTATATAGCATACTTTCACAATATTTATTTAATATAATTGTATTGCATACTTTTCAGGTGCTCATAACTCATACGACACCCTTAAGTCATTACTGCACATGTAATTTGAAATACTACCAAAAATTAAAACACAAATATTTACACAAAAAAGTCAAATTAAACTTTGTTAACAAGAGAATATATTTCCATGTTTTTTCTTTAAGTATGTTCAAGATTACGTTACATACTTTACTTGCAGAGAATAAAATACATAAAATATATTGCATATCTTAAGGCATATATGTATGTTTATATAAATAGTTTATAAACTTTTCGTACTGCATTTAATTTCATAGTTATTTTGCTATTTCCTTCATTTCTTAATTTGATTTGTTAAGTTTTTTTTTCAGAATGTAAGACGACATTCATGCATCATTTAATTTTGATCAAAACAATGTAAATAAGTGAAAATGAGAAATTTTACATAGTTATATATGTATGTGTGTATGAAGTATGTATATTAAATCTTTTTTATATATAGTTTCCAAGAATGTAGATTTTATTTTTTTTTAATTTCTTTTGTCTAAATGCGATTAAAAATCAACATAAATTAATTTAAAAAAAAAATTGTGATTTTCTTTCTGTTCCTTATTATTCTAGAGCAAATAATATTTTTAGCAATGAACAAGTTTTCTCTTACTAATTGTATTTATTACATTTGTTTAATGCTACACAGTGGCGTAAGCTTTAAATAAATAGCTAATAAACAAATCATTAACAATGCTTAAGATATAATGAATTCAGATTTGAGATCCTTCGTCTACAGCATTCAAAGTCATGCATTTTTATATAAGTAAAACAGTTAAAGCAAATCAATTATTAGAAGCTTCTGAGCAGGTCCTTTTAATTATTGCATTTCGACGAATTCTTAAAATCATTTTTTATTTTAAAGTTAAAGCCAATAAGCCACTATTTGACGCTTTATTTAGTATCCTTTTAAATAAGATATGGGCGGCTCCAGCTCCAGATTTATTTTCCAATTTTTGAATTTTTAAAATCTTTGCTCGTTTAAGGTACATATGGGAATTTCCAGCGAAAAGTCTACTTTTTGTAACGTGACGCCAGAAGTAATTTTACTTATTTCTTAAAAAATTGTATATCTATAATTTATTTTTTAAAATTTTGGTATACAGCTTTAAATAAAGTTACAAAAGGGATAACATTTGAACAACATGGTCCTTAAATACGACCTTATTTGCTTTCTGGCGTTACATTACAAAAAGTAGACTTTTCGCTGGAAATTCCCATATGTACCTTAAACGAGCAAAGATTTTTAAATTTGAAAACTTGGAAAATAAATCTTTATAAGTCCAAAGCTTACCAAAAAAGGTTTTTATACGAAAAGTCTTGCTTAATTCGAAGACTTATGCAATTTTGTAATGCAAGTCAAAATCCATTTCTGTGTTTTGTAACGTCACGCCAGAGCATATTTTTGATTATGTATATCTTCAAATCCTTAGGGTTGATTGTTTTAAATTTTTTCTAAATATAGTACTTATTCATTACTTTGCAAATATAAAAAAACCTTTTTACAAACTTGATGTCTTTATTTAACTTTTATCGTACATATATCACAACACTTCACAATGGAAATGCCCATATAACACATTTAAATTTAACCAGTCCCTGACTCTGGATGGCGGCTGAAAGAGAAGTATTCAGCGAAAAACACAAATGTACCGTTATCTGATAAATGTGACGTGAGGCAACAAAACCGAACTTATATTTGGACTAAGCATGTCAAAGAGCACAAGAATCACTTGCAATTGTTAAAAAAAACCTTTTCAATGACTACCTGTGTCAAATATACAATTAAATGGTCTAAAGTTGTGTTTTAGAACAGACTAAAGAAGAGAAACTATTAACAAGAATATGGTCAGAAGTCTCTAGACTCTTCAAGCATATTATCCTTGTCTTTGACCATGTTATGGCTAATAATAACAACAATTTGTCTATCAATATTAATGCCCTCCTTAGAAGGAAAGTCACAAGTGCGTAAATTAAAAATTGAGATGAGGGCAGATTCGGAACCTTGAATGTGTATCTGATTTTTTTGTGTTTAGCTTAAAAGTCCTTTTTGTAAATGACTGAAAAACATTACGCAAAAAGGTCACATCTATCACTTCTTGCGTGTTTCATAAACAAAAAATTCTTTTCTGCCATATACTATGATAAAAAGTCACATTGGCCAAAATTTTAAGCTCTTAAGACTTCTTTCCATAGTATCTTTGATGTTTTCTTGGATAGTATGAGTTTTCTTCTTTGTGTGTGTAATACTACGGACAAGTTCTTGCAAACACCGATAAGTACGAATAACTTTAAGAAACCAGAGAATATTGTTCTTGGATCTAAATATAATTTCAGAGTAATACAGAGTGAGCAAAAAATAGTATCGCCAGCTCAATCCCAAAACATGTTAAGTCTAAAAAGTTAGTTTCGCATAAGCAGCTCTTTAAGTTTACGGGCGATACATCTTTCAGCTGTATGCTGAATTACTTTTTGTGCATATCTTTGGCTCGTATAAGCCGATCAACATCAATATTTGACATAATTAAAACTGAACAATACTCAACTCAAGAACGTTGAAAAATGAAAACCATGCTTGGTCGACTTAGTATGTTTTAGAATTGAGTTATTGGTATGAAATAAAATTAACCCTGTGCTTTAGTTTACATATAAAAACATTCATTCATATATTCATACACACATTTTGAAGCTGCAGGTTAGAAGACTTCATTTAAAAAATTAATGCAGCGTTTTGGATTTGAGTATTTCTGTATTTTTTTAATTTTTCCCTGCAGGAGATTAAGAGTTAATTGTCAAAATGCCACTAGAACAAGAGCTCCTAGTCCTAACGGGGTTGGAGTTTTTATATAAAAATACTGATGTAGCAAAAGGGCGTCACTTGTATACTGATAGAATTTTTGTGAAGCAAAACTAAAATTAGAGTACATATTTGCATTTTAATACTGTTTCTTAAATTTGATTTCAAATCATTTATTTATGCCATTTTTTTATTAAAAAAAAAGTTAAAATTCAAAATGTTAGTTTTTTCTATAGACAAAAACTAGTAACAAACTGGTTCTCAAGCACCCAATTTGGTTCTAGTGTACTAGTACACGTCTAGAACCAATAGTACTAGTGATTTTCCAAGCACACTCAATGCTAATTTGAGCATTAAGATGGTATAGAAAAGTTTAAAGTTGAGAACTAGTACTGGATATTTTTGTACTACTTTGTTACTAGTAAAGTACTAGTTCGATCTTCGGCAGGGTTATTACAAATTTATTAATTTTTATTTGTATAACTATAAGTCATACGTTGCTTATGTTACATGATAATAAAAATTGAAAATAGGTCGGAAAAAAACTTTTAGCAATTAAAAACTCCGACCTTGCTAAAAAAAAATAATAAGGTGGAAGTTTGCAGCTGAAAAGAAATAATCAACCAATAAATAAAATTGTGATAATGACCCATCATTCACACCGCTAGAAGAAGAAGTGCAAAATTGTACATCCCCGAAAAATCGTGCTATACCATCGCCATAATCTGCTGATCGAAACATACCGTCTACGTCACCGTCACCATTGCCTAATATTGAACAAAATAAAATTGTAGCTGTAGAACCTGCCTCGCGAATTTCATCAGAATCTCCATATGTTCAACTGACGAAAAATGGCTTGACAACGAGAAGAAATAGCGGTTGGGTTAATTTTAAGGGCCGATGCTGAATGTGAACCACACCTAAACGTCAAGTTTTTTTCTGCATTTCATTTGACATTTCTCAATTTCAGACTAACTTAATTTGAACAATGGAAAGACACACAATCGAGCAACGCGTTTGAATTATTCAGGCTTATTATGAAAATGGGCGTTTTTATCAAAATGCATATCGTCAATTTTCGAAGAAAATCATCTTCAGTGATGAGGAACATTTTCATCTCAGTGCATTCGTCAATAAGCAGGACTGCCGCATTTGGGCGAATGATAATTCAAGAGTGACTGTGGAAAAACCAATGCAACCACAAAGAGTGACTGTTTGGTGCGGTTTATGGGCTGGCGGCATCATCGGGCCGTATTTTTTCCAAAATGAGGCCGGTTAGGCAGTTACTGTAAATTGTGTTCGCTATCGTGAGATGATAACGAACTTTTTATGGCCCGAATTGGAAGATATGGATGTGGACGATATGTGGTTGCAACAGGACGGTGCCACTTGCCACACAACTAACGAAACAATGACTCTTTTGCGCGACAAATTCAATGGCCGTGTTATCTCACGTGGTGGCGATGTAAATTGGCCGCCAATATTATGTGATTTGACACCGTTGGACTTCATTCTTTGGGGTTATTTGAAAGAAAAGGAGTACGTCGATAATCCAGCAACAATTCAAGAGCTAAAGGATGAGATAATTCGGCACATTAACGGCATAGAACTTCAATTATGCCTCAGCGTCATCGAAAATTTGGACCATCGGATGGAGGTGTGCCGCCGAGGTCGCGGCGGTCATTTGGACGTTATTTTGTTCCATGCATAATTGAACCAAACCAATATTATCATAATAAAATGAAATGACAATAATTTCCTAAATAATATGTGTTTTATTAAAAATCAACACCCTTAAAATTTAACCACCCTTTATAAGCACAACATTTCTAACTTTAGAACCTCTTTGTACAATTTGGTTTTCGTAAGATTTTTTTTTTTGAGAAAAGTTATAAGTTAAAAAGAAATAGTTATAAGACCATTTTTATCATCAAAATTTCCCCTGTCTGTTATGGTAATAGAATCGATTCCTATAATATTTTTTTTTTCAGATAATTTTTGAGATTTGTGGAAAATATTAAGGCCCTAGTCATGCAAAACACAACGCAACGCCAAAGAATTACATTGAAAGCCCAAAGAAAATCATAAATATTTTGTAATTTTCTTGTTGCTTTCTACAGAAATTCACATTGCGTTTTAAAATTTCAACGCCACAAGCGGTACATGAATTTCTGTAGAAAGCAACAACAAAATATTGTTTTTGCTTTCAATGTAATTCTTTGGCGTTGCGTTATACATGATTAGGGCCGAAATTGTAAAACGCAAAAGAAAAAAAACATAAAATCAAAATATCTGAAAACAACTAAAATGAAGATCTGACTTTCTTTTTAAGGATGGCAGAATAGTTGTATGGTTGCTAATTAACAATAGCATTTATTTTAGTAGTAAAAATATTATTATGATTATTAACTATAACGGTTACAACTATATAGTTAAAGTAACCATAATATATTTAAATATTTTTCATTCAAAATAGTTTTGTTGGAGCTGACTATATTAAAATTTTTTTTTTATATTCCCTATGCTAATCCTGCGAAGCTCTACGCTTGTCTGCAGGAGACCAAAGTCTTTGGCGGGAATCGAACCCGCAACCCCGGCACTGATAGACTTGCTCACTAGCAGCTAGCCTACCGGTGCACCCTGGCAGATATCAGATAAGATTATATAACACTATTTAGAAAACACTATAGATGGAAAAAAACTTACAATTAAAATGCTTATGTATGCTTTTTTTCAAATTTTACCCACTGTGTCTCAGAAAAAATAAAACGTTACAAAAATGAAGTAAATTCTAAAACATTACATCATCCTTCATATCACATGCTTCATTTGCATAATTTTCTATGAATATCATTTTAATTTTTCTTGTCTTCTCAACAGTGATGAATTAAATATTCTTTCATCATGCGAGTGTAGTTTTAATGTAATTTTCATTTAACTTTTTTTTTTATTCATAATATTTTGAATTAATTATGTTGAAAAGTGTATTCGATTAAATTGTGATATTTTTAATTTAAACTTAAGTGTTTTTTTATAGTTTATCAAGAGGTGGGTGGGAAGTGGGTTAAATATCTATTCTTGATTTAAGCTTAATACAATTATTTGTTTAATCGAAAAACTATTGTGTGGAAATTAATAATCTTTTATATCTTTATCTTATTAAACTTGTTAAATACTAACCAATTTTCTGGATAAAGTTTAACTTTTGTGATTTGTTTGTTTGAATTTATGGTATTAAAAGTACTTGTGCCTCTGATGCAGTGATGCCTATAGAAGGGAATTTTTCCTTTTTTTGTAGGGATTTTTTTGGAAAATTTCAAGCGTATGGGAAAAAGGACAGATTTTTTATTTTAAGCCAAATGTAGGGAATTTTCAAAATGATATCTTCTGATATCAAAATGATATATTTCATTATTTTCATTTAAAAATTAAAAATTTTCATATAATTTTAATTTATAAATTAACAATAACCCTATTTTATGAGTCCTAACAGCCTGTCAATCGTCAAAGCCATCTACCCGAATATTCGTCGCACCCTAATATTTAATTAGCACGTGAAGAATATTCGGGTTCGCATTTTGGAACTATTCTCTATTTTTTTTCTATTTGCATTCGCACTCACATTCGCTAAACTGAATGCGAATATTAAAAGCGAATATCTAGTGAATGAAATTTTTACAAGGAAATTAATTTTGTACCGAGAAAAAAAACAATCAAATCTTCTAAACTAAGAGAAATAAAACAATACAATTTTGAATTTTTAAAAAATTTTTAGTAAAAAATTTTAAGGATATGGAAGGATATATTCTTAAAAGGAATTTTTTTTATATTTTTGTTCAGGGGAACTTATATAAATATTTTTTTAAAACTCTACAGATCCTTCCCTTTTATTTGGTGCCGAGCTTGCTATAAATGATTAGATAAGTATTCTTGAAAAATATTAAGTTCTTTAAAAAGGACAAAAGATGAGGAAATTAAAAATCAAATATGAAGTATGATTATGTCTTTTCTCTAGATGAATGCATATATAGAGGCCAGAGCTGCCGTTTTTGGTTATTTCTAACCAAAATTGGTCATTTTTTTTCTCAATGTGGAGATGTGAATATTTTTTCATTTTGGTTACTTTTTTTTCTAAAATATAAAATACGTATGAATATGTTTTTCTTGATATAATTGCAATTTCCGTTTTTTAAAATTTCAACGTTTTTATTAACATGAAGGGTAATCGCGTATTTTAATTCGAAGTAAATTATTTATGACTTCGAATAATGTTTACTTTGTACTACGATTTTTTCATTATTTGTTTTAAATGAACGGAAGTTTTTATACTTTATCGAAAACAACAAATCCCTCTCAAAACAGCTACCAGATATTTTTGTTAAGAAAAAAATTGCCAAATGTGATTTTTATATCAGAAGCGACCATGTTCTGAAATCGAAATCAAATGAAGTTTTAATTGATGGAAATTGTCAATTGATTTTTTTTTGCTGGGCCTTTTTGCCTGATTTCAGAACATGACTGAAAAAGTACACAAAAGTAGTTTTAATGTTTTTAAAAACTTGAATGTTCTAAATTTACATTATTTCCAGTAATTATATTCCTATTATTTCGACCTTTTTTCAATTAAATATTATATTTCAATATATTTTTATTAAGCTTTAGGTCACTCTTTTATAAAAAACAATTTAAATATTGGAAATCTTCTTCTGGAAATTTTTAAAATAATATAAAATTAAAAAATTATTTTTGACAATAAATGGAAAAATAACAAATGAAAAATTAAATTAAAAATTTCAATTCCAAATTTTAAATAAAAAGTGGAAACCAAACAAAATTTTTAAAAATATTCAAAACCTAAAACCTATTTTAATTTCCTTTCCGTCAATATATTTATTTTTATCTAATATATATTTTCAGTCTGTGCTGTGCCATCTGAACTAAAATTTATAAATAATCAAAGACAAATACCTATTTAAATTTTCCCTTCCATCAACATATTTATTTTAATTCAATAAATGTCTATTAATCTGAGCTAATCCCTCAGTATCTTTTTTAAAATTAATCCTTTTCTCAAATGGAACATTATTAATCTGTAACATTTCTAGCATATATCTACGTTTCTTAAAATTTTCTATATTCAAAATAGATGTGTTTTCAAAATCAGGATAATGATTTAAATCCCTGCAATGTTTTGACAATGCCGTTCCATGGGCTGAATTATAATTTCTATATTTTTGGTCATGTGTATGTCCTGCTAATCTAGTTTTCAGCTTTGTCCCAGTTGTTCCTCCATATATATTCCTACATTGTTCATTATCATTGCCACCACAATGAATTTTATAAACTAAATTAGACATATCCGACTTTTGTAATCTATCCTAAGTTTTTATGGATAATCTCCCAACATTATTATTCACCTTATGTGCCATTCTGTATTTCCCTTTGTCATATATATTTGAGTTTTCTAATCTTTCCGAAAACCCAGGTATATAACTAAATGTTTTATAAATTTTTGGTTCCAAAATTTCATCAATATGACGAGATTTTCTTTTATTGTATTGTCGAACTAATTTGCAAATAAGTTTGTTAGGAAAACTATTATTCCTCAAAATATTTCCAATAACTACCTTATTTTTCTTATGGAATTTATTATCACTAATTGTTAATATCCTATCTAAAATAAAACTCAATTTTAAGAGGGATTAGCTCAGATTTATAGACATTTATTGAATAAAAATAAATAGGTTGATGGAAGGGAAAATTATAAATAGGTATTTGTCTTCAATTATTTATAAATTTTAGTTCAGATGGCACAGCACAGACTGAAAATATATATTAGATAAAAATAAATATATTGACGGAAAGGAAATTAAAATAGGTTTTAGGTTTTGAATATTTTTAAAAATTTTGTTTGGTTTCCTATTTTTATTTTAAATTTGTAATTGAAATTTTTAATTTATTTTTCCATTTGTTATTTTTCCATTTATTCTCAAAAATAATTTTTTAATTTTATATTATTTTAAAAATTCCCTGAAGAAGATTTCCAACGGAAATCGAAATATCAAAAAATCAATAATATTTAAATTGTTTTTTATAAAAGAGTGACCTAAAGCTTAATAAAAATATATTGAAATATAATAATTATTTCCAGTAGTATGTTTTAATATATTGAAGTACACATAGGATTTTGAAAGATTTTTGAAATGTAAATTTATATATAGTCTATAACTGTAGAATTTATGGAATTTCGTGGAAGAATGATCAAACGTAAATTTCCATCGCCAAAAGGATTAAAAATAGCCACATTTTACAGCCCTGCAACCGACAGTTAAAAAACGGAAACAATATAATTTTTCCTTTTCTCTTATTTATAGCTGTGAATTACAAATTTCGTTTATTGTAAATGACATATTCAGAAAAATCCAACTTATTAACTTTAAATATACTGAATTTTATATGGAAATTTGACAGGTTTAAGGCCCAGAACAGACGCAACTACGACGAAACTGCAACTTCTATTATTTTTTGAGTTTCATTTTCGTTTATGCCATAGACTCCTTTGAGGGATCACAAATGACACGAACAGAGACAGGCAACGCATAGAAAATCATTTGCATTGAAACCGGCGTGTAGGAAACTCGTGTTTGCGTTTCATCTGCTCTCAAAGAAACCCGAAATGGTTGTGATAATTTCATTATATACCGGTACAATTAAGGCTGTGGAATACGATTGATACTGGGTTAAAACAATAATTTTTAAATGGTTTCGTTGCAGTTGCCTTGCACTGCCTGTTCTGGGCCTTACTCTTTTAAATAAAAATATTTTTTATGAACAAGTCTAAAATAAATAAGGACTTTTAAGTTTCTCGTAATTTTTTAATATGTACAAGAATTACATTTCTTGGTTTGTTTTCTTAATTTGTAATGAATATTTCCTATTACCTGCAAAAACCTTTTGTCTTAGAATCCAACTCAAAATAAATTTTATTGCTTTTCTCCATAACCAAAAGCTATTTCTAATTTGGTTATATTTTTCTACATTTGGTAACTTTTTCAAAAATTTTGTTTGTAAAGATTTCATTAGTTGTGGCAGCACTGATAGAGGTGTTTCGGTCAAAAAGAAAAAATTTAAATTTGTCGCACAGTGTATATTTTTGGAATTGAATTTTGTATAGTATTTACAATTTATTTTGGTTTTGTTTCCTTGTTCATAATAAAAAAATGTTAACAAAATACGTATTTGTTTCAGTGTTGCTAAATACAAAAAATGTTTAACGTAGGGAAAAGTATAGGGAATATTTTTTTGTTGTAGGGAAAAAAGGATTTTTTTTTTAGACACGTAGGGATTTTTTGAATTTTCTAATGGCGCGTCTCTAATGTTATAATACTAAAAATAAAAACTATTGCATTTTTCTTGGAAAAGGTACACGACACATTGAAAATTTAATATTTTTATAGTTAAAACGAAGAAAATAAATTTTTCTTTGTAAATTAGTTCTTTGTTCGTAGCAAAATTCTTCAGCAGCCATAAAAACGCTCGTTGGAGGTACTTTTTGGCTACTGCCTTAATGACTAGAATTTCAGCTTTCATACATATTTGAGTTTCCAGAACTTAAAGACTCAAACATATAAATTCTAATTTTGTAAATAATTTATTTGCATGCTATTCTGGATCGTCGAAATATCGTTGCTGATTATGTTCTTTAAGATCAGCGTTATCGGTCTGTGATTAATGAATACTGCCACAGCTGCAGATAACCAGGAACTGAGGAGACAGTATTTCATCTCCTAATCGATTGCCCAGCATTTAATTCAACACGACATGGATTATTTGAAAATTATCTTTTACAAGGACTCTCTGAGATATTGTGGTTAAAACTCGGAAAACGGAATGGCCCTAGCCACCTCTGTATTACCCTGGGTCACACTTGATTCGGGATTCGTACTTTTGACGAGTTGTGTGGTGTCAAAACGGAGTCGCTTTCGGCACCTTTTGCAGCACGACTAGTTTAGGGTGAGCTACCACGTTAACCAACAACCAGCAGTACTCAAAAGTATAACTTATTTTGCAATAAAAAAAAAAAATTTTATACTTGTTTATGAATCCACATAAAGGTTAAATTGCCAAGAATACGTTGCAGCTATATATATAGTGAGATATCTTGTCCTTTATTATCCTGTAAAATTCATTATACAACACACACATTGTTCAATTTAGATTACCAGAATTATTGTTATTGTAGAACAACAAACATAAGAGAACTTGTGCTGCGGTTAGATCTTCTAATAAAGGTTGCCAACGAGTTAGCAACTGCCATAACTTGTGTTTAGTTTAATTTCTTTTTATACCCTCCACCACCACTGTGGTGAATGAGGGTATACTAAGTTTGTCATTCCGTGTGAAACTTTTTTATTATACATCTAAGACCCCACAAAGTATATATATTCTGGGTCCTTGAGTAATTCTAAGTCGATTTAGCCATGTCCGTCTGTCTGTCCGTCTGTTGAAAACACGCTCACTTTCGAAAAACGCAAACGAAAAGAACAAACTTGGTCTCAAATTGCTTGTAGTTATCCTAAGCAGTTTGGGATTGAAATCCAGCAACATCGGTTTAGTAGGATCAGAACTATGAATCAAAATGTGGAAAAAAAATTGATAATTTTGATACAAAAACTAACATAAATGGTGGAATAATGCACGGAATGACATACAATTTTGCACGAATTCGCTTTATACGACTGCAAATCATACTGTTAAATTTCGTGAAGATCGGTCCATAATTTACCATAGGCCCCATATAAACCCTTCTCGCGGAAAACAGTTAAGTACGCCTAAAACCGCAATAAATAACGCTAGCATACTTAAATTTGGTACGTCACAGTTTTATAATACGTCAAATCACACTGTAAAATTTTTTGAAGATCGGTCCATAATTTACACTAGGCCCCATATAAACCCTTCTCGCGTAAAACAGTTTAGTACGCCCAAAACCGCAATAAATAACGTTAACATACTTAAATTTGGTACGTCACAGTTTTATAGAACCAGAAATCACACTGTAGAATTTTTTAAAGATCGGTCCATAATTTACACTAGGCCCCATATAAACCCTTCTCGCGTAAAACAGTTTAGTACGCCCAAAACCGCAATAAATAACGCTAGCATACTTAAATTTGGTACGTCACAGTTTTATAGGTTTTTATAGTTATAGGTTTTTTTTTTTTTGGTACGTCACAGGTAAGGTTTTTTGAAGATCGTTCCACAATTTACACCTACTCCCGGAAAACCGTTTACTACGCCTAAAACCGTAATAAATAATGCTATCAAATTGAAGTTCGGTGCGTCACAGTTTTATAGGACGAGAAATCACACTGCCAAATTTCGTGAAGATTTGTCCATAATTTACCATAGGCCCCATATAAACCCTACTCTCGGAAAATAGTTTATTGCGCCTAAAACCAAATAAAGCCCACTTTGGGATTTATAGATATTGCGGTGAAATTTTTTACTTAAATTCATATGGCAAGAAAAACTATCATGCAAGTTTGTGAAATTTACTGTTAACGCTAAAACTAATTACACTGCTGTATTGAAATTTATTCTAATTTATTTTTTGTAATACCAGAAATCAGTCTTCAGAATTTTGGGATAATTGGTTCATAATTTACCATACGTCCAATACAAATAACGCTCCTAAAAATCATTTTAGTCCGGCTAAAACTGGTACGAATAATGATATTTTACTCAAGCCAGTTCAAAGTTCTTACAAGAAACGAATAACATTTTCTTATTGTCGGTCAATAATTTAATTCAGGTCTAACCCACAACCAATTTTTATGCTGACGTTCGTTTTTGTGAAGCTTAATTTATAATATATATGTATTTATCATATAGAGCCAACTCCTGTCGGTGGAGGGTATCAAAGATTCGGCACAGCCGAATATAGCACTCTAACTTGTTAAAGGTAAAATTCATTTTGTTTGTTAAGCTCAACACAAAATATGCTGGCTACACGTTCCTTAACTCAAACAATAACCGCAGCTGTAATAGTAGCAACAAGACGGATAGACAGCAATAACAACAGCATTATTTTCATTCTATTGGCAAAGTTTGGTAAATCCTTACATCTTATAAGCTACTTAAATATCTAGAGACAAAAAGGTTATTAAATACAGCTAAACCCAAAAGCATAAAAATGTTGGTGAGGGAATAAGAGAAGATGGTTGGGGAAGCAAAAAGGAAAGAAAATACTAGTTTAAGTTTCTTGTTGTTCTGTTCTCAAAGAAATTCTCTATTTAAGTTCTAGTGGTGCTAATTTTATTAATGTGTTAAATAAATAAAAATACAGTTTTCACTATTATGTGCTTAATTTTTTTTACTCAATTATTTTGTTATTGAGTTAAAACGAGTTTAAGGCAGTGCTGTGTTGTCCAAACTCTCTAAGACCTTAACGATTGCATGTTTAAAGCAAAATTATATTTTAAGGAAATAGAAAATTTAATGCAAGTGTGATTTTTTAAGTAATTTAATAATCTAAGATACCATGATATAAAAAGTACTTTTTGAAAAAGCAAAATTCAAAAAAAAAAAAAAAAAAAAAAAAAAAAAAAAATTAATAAAAGGAATTTAAATATTGTATTCGAGGATACCCAGTTAGCATTTTAGTGATCATTTCTTGTAAAACTGAGTCTTCAAATGAGTCTTCTTAGATCTCTTTTTATGATTAAAAACTGATTTATCACTTGGGCGATTAAAAGAGGATACATATTCTCATTCATATGTTCAAATTAGGATTTCTAAATATTTTGAATTGAAAACTTTTATATCACTAGAGCGATTGAATAAGCATTCACATATGATTCATTCATAAGCTCAAAAAAGAGTCAGAAAATTGTATCACAAATGATTTTTTGAAGTGATTCATCGGTAGGGTAGCATTTTTTTAACAACGAGAGTATTATTTATGTTCAGAATATGAGCTCATATGCGGATATTTTGCTCGTGAAGCTGATTCCTAAATCACTCGATTATGATTCAAAATGATAGCTGGGTACTACCAATTTCGCTACAGTTTAATAACTAAATCAGAAATATTTCCACACAATACTAGAATTCTCTTTATGCCTTTAACAATTTTTGTTCGTTAAATTTTGTGCGTGAGCAACAAGTGTCCATTTATTAGGGTATTTATTCGGTTAACCGTTAACCGGTTAACCGATTAATTACTACCCGATTAACTGATCGGTTAATTTAAAATAATTTTTTTCGATTAACGATTAAACCGGATAATTTCAGTCGATTAAGCGATGCACCAATTTTTTTTAATTGTTTGTGGTATTATAACTACAGTATCCAATTATTTGACTTTTGGTTTTGTTTGAGTACGTATTTTAGTAATAATTTTCGTAGATTTTAATGCTTGAAGTAAAAATTAATTCTCAAAACTATTGTAAATCTTTTACATATATATTTATTTTAAAATAAATTGTTTTTTAGAAAGGGCGAACTTTGATTTAAATCATTTTTTAAAGAATTAAGATCAGCCCTTTTTCCTTATAGAAATAGGACCTTTTACGAACAGTAACCTTAAGAATTAACTTTACAGCATTTATTTACATAGTAGTCGTGTTCTTTGAAGTTAATTGTTTTTTAAAAGTTATGGCTGAAAGTCGGCTGATACTCTAAGAATATGTTTGATTTCCATTTTTGTAGGGATCTATTAACATTTCAAACATTGAGGTTTCCATCTCTGTCAACAAAGCAAAAGCTGAAGAAAAAAGCTTCATTTATTTCTTTATTATTTCATTAGCTTATAAATACATATCATAAGGTAATATTAATTTAAGAGCAATATCAACAATGACCTTTATGTACTGAGTTAATTAATATAAAAAACAAGAAAAAAATTATTAAATGTTGATAACTTAGATGTTGTTAGATGTTTTTAGAAAATTTATAATTTTTCCTATATATTCGAGGAAGTGAAAAGGAAGAATTCCAACTAGGTCTGTTCCTTCAAAGATCTTATGTCTTTCAGTAGCGAATTTGAAACAGTATATAAGAATATCTGAGTAATCCTGGGTGGAAGATGCAAATTTGTTTGTTTTATCCTCGTGAGCAGTGTGGCCAGGTCTAAAAAAATTTTACAGCTAAATCTGGCCTTATATATGTCCAAAAAATGCTTAAATTTTTTAAAATAATTTTTTTTTTAAAGATTTTTGTTAAAAATTTATTACCAGTATGAAATGTTGTTCGAAACTTAATACATTTCAGTGACTAATTTTGTAACGAAATGCAAATAAATGGTTATATTTAAGCAAGTGGCTAGATTTTGGTAAAGCATCCTATACATAAATATGTAGCACAGGTGTTGAGATTAAATGTTCAATTTAGGGGGCTGCAAACTATGATTTATGCAAAATTTAAAAATTTTTAGATCTTTTTATTTTTATAGTTTAAAAAAAGTTGAAGCTTTAAAATAATTATTTTTTCAGCAGTCTACAGCAAACAATTTTTTTAAACATTTAAACCATTCAATTTTTATCTAAATACAAAGTGAAATTTCCTTGTACTCTTATATCGTAATATCAAAGGGCAACAAATATTTACAATCAACATGATGAGGCCATTTCTAATTTACCCTGTATTTTTTTAACAGGACAGGTAAGCTGTTTCTTAAAATAAGAATTATCCATTTTCATACGAAATTTCATTTTGGGTACAACTAGTTTTAGTCAAAATTTATTATAATTTATAAATTTTTTCTTAGTAAAATCAATAAAACTATTCTTCCAAATTTGTTAAATAAATAATGCTAAAAAAGCTAAAAACATTTTCCAAAAATGCTTAATAAAAGAAATTTTTAATGCTAAATTTAGTTGCAAAATGGCCACACTGCTCGTGAGAAATAAAAAGAGTAGAGAAAAACTATTTTAAAA
The DNA here is from genome assembly GCA_943735925.1 of Pollenia amentaria. NCBI lineage: Eukaryota > Metazoa > Arthropoda > Insecta > Diptera > Polleniidae > Pollenia > Pollenia amentaria. Next base: position 143,192,693 of record OX031010.1, on the reverse strand, counting down.
TGTACGTGTGCCGATGTTGTGCAAACAAAAATTTTGCTAGTCCAGGGTAAACAAAATTGATCCATTTGTACTGTTTTTGATAACGTTCGATAAAAAAAACAATGCGCACATTCATAAGACGTAACTGTTGTGCACTGAAACTTCGATGACTTATTTTGTATAATTTACAATTTTCCGTATCCAGACTGGTTACACAGGACTACAAGCAAAACTGCATCAAATTTGACGGGCTGAATCTGACGAGAGTTGAGCCACTGTCAGGCCTTTTTCGAATTGCGATACAAACACCTTGGGAGTGACGTCATATTGGACTTAAGATCCCTGGGGAACGTTGACTGGAAAACTTTAGGGAATTACGTCTGAGAAACTGGGTTTCTTAATGCAGGACGATAACTCCTCTCTAATTCTTAATTTTTCTAAGGAGTGCACAACAGGCCAGTTAGAGACCTAGGTGTATATTGTATTGATATAAGCTTGCATCACATTGGTGATTCGCCCTCTTTTGAACCTTACCTCACCTAACCTAGAATTTTTCAGTTTAAATTTTTGTACGTTTGTCTAGCGGCAATCTATATTTATTAAACGGAACCTTGTGGCGTAATATAAGTAACACATTTATGTCAAAAACTTAAACATACTACCACCGGTCCATTATCGTGAGTAACATAAAACTAATTTCAACGGATTTGCCTTAAATTTGCACAATAAATTGCACTGCAGACTGAAGTGATGAAAAGGAACTGAAGTCGTCGTCTCGTTCATTTAACGTAGAATTTCAAGTTTTGCAGAAAAAGTTTACCAGATGATGTGATAACATAATTTTGTTCAGGCGGGTCCATGAACAAAATTATGTTATGAGGTCAATATTCATGTAAAAGTTTTTTATTCCAAATATTATTTAGACATCTTCATCTATATGAGATTTTATGATATGGACCTTCCTGGAAAGCATTCTGGCATGACACAGAAGCTATTGTATAAGTTATTATGACCAATTTTTATGTTAATACCAACATTTACAAGGAAGTTGAGGCTTTAAGAGCTATTTTCGGGAGTAATATTTGTATGTTCAAATATGGATATATTACAATAAAAGGTAAGATAATTGAGGTTATAATAAAATAAGTTTGGACCAAATTTAATCTTTATACCAGCATAATGAGATGGTTAATGGGTACAAATACTCTATTCCGGAAAGAAGCTTGCATGAAGCTATGCAAAATTATGGACCGATTTTCCCCATTTTTAACAGGCTTTGTCCTTGTGCCAATTGGAACTTTTGTACGAATATTCATCAAATAATCTCCTAAATTGCGAATTAAAGGTGGGTTTAGGACAAACATCAGCACAAATGCATGGTACCCTCTTTACTATTGCGGTGTGGTTATAAAATAGGATGGAGTCACTCAAGAAAATTTGCATATCATCTTTTTTAATTTTACGGTAAGCACAAAAACTCTTTAACTTTTTTGTGTTTAAAATTTTTTTTTTTATCTGGAAACGAAATTTAACACTCAAACTTATCAATTTCTAATGTCTACACTGATAGAAAAGGCGTCATAACGCTGATGTATTTTGACATCAGCACTATGACAAGTGTCTTCGTTTTCGACCCCATGACACAAAACATCACTGTGATATCAGCCTTAACATCACTTGGCCAAATTGTCATTAGGGTCAAAAATTTAAATTGTGCCATTAATGGGATGACACATTGGCATTACAGAAATGACGAATCGGAATCGGTTTTATGAAGCATGCCAACAGTGCGATGACAAACTGCCATTTTAGTCATTGTAATTGACCATAAGTCAAATTTTTTTTCTAATTTGACTTTTTAAACATGAAAATAATGTAAATAATATTTTATGACATGATATATTCATATATATTCATCGCACTTATGACAGTTTGTTTTCGCACTGATGACAACTTGTTATCATGAGTGATATGACATGATATATTATGTCATCGCACTGACAGGATATATTTTATCATCGCGCTGACAACAGTTTGTCATCGAAGGGATGAGGCATCGTTCTGATGACAGATTGTCATCGCACTGCTGACAGTTTGTCATCGCACTGATGATATGATATATTATGCCATCGCACCAATGATAGTTTGTCAACGCACTGATGACAGTGTCAAAATACTTCAGAGCTATGACGCCTTTTCTAGCAGTGTACACAAATTGTGGCATCGAATTAATGTCATGACAAAATATGTGACAAAATTTCAAGATGACGTTCGTCATTGTATTGATGTCACTTTTTGCCTCATTGATATCATTTATATGATATTGATGTCAGAATTCTGATGAAGATGCATTTTTCTATGACTGTAAAACCAACCATTTAAAAAGTATGGTCCGTTGATAGTAATGTCTCTTAGGACTTAACATTTTTTTTTGTTAAATACATATGAGTAACTAAGTGCAGAAAGGGAACTACTGACATTTACTTCATGTACCTTATTTGAGTATTGCTAAGAAACCAGTGTAAAAACTGTCATCGTAGTTTTCAAATTAAAGTCAGTTCTCCCCTCTATGAGCTAAGAACATAACACTTGCATTAAATATTATTTAGTACACTGTTCTAGTTGATTATCTCTAAATGAATGTGTTGAAAATGATCCCTTTCTGTTCTGCAATTAGCGATTCAAATAAAAAGTCTTATTATTTTATTGTTATTAGAAAACATGTTTTTGACAGTCATGCTGGTTTGTATGTGTGTTTGTATTTCAAATAAGTAGAAAATGCCATCCTTGTGGCAAATCATCAGATGATTTTTGATGATTTTGAAAATTGCAGGTAGCAGTACTTTCTGTCGGTTATTTTTCTGGGGCGGGCGTTATAGGCCCGGGCTTCCAAAGTGGCTTGCTAATGGGCAAACATCCTACTGTCTTTCAGGCGGAGATCTACGGCATATGTGCTGTGGAGTATCTGAGGAGGGGCGCAAGGACCCCCTGTTTATAGTGCCGGATAGCCAAGTCGCTCTAAGAGCACTGTCTTCTCTGGAGGTCTGGACTGTCTTATTTCTCTGAACGAACCGGAGAGACACAATGTATTGAGTCTGTGTTGGGTGCCCGGCCATGCGGGCAACGAAAAGGCTGACTGCTTAGCAACCAGAGGCGCTTGTCGACCTTTTATAGGCTCTGAGCCTTTCTTCGGTGTCCCTGCTGGTCACATTAGGCAGACGCCCCGGACAGGGTTCGAACGTAAATTCCTTCGCACATGGACGTCCGTTTCTGGGTTAAGGCAGTCCAAGATATTTGTGACCCTGTCCCGTGGCAGGGCAGGTAGCTACTTCAGTTGGAGAAAAGGGAACTAAGGCTGATTGTTGGCTTATTTACGGGGAACTGTGGTCTCAGATACCGTTAATATATAATGGATATTATTAGTACCAAAATATACAGATTTTGTGGGGTTGTTAATGAAACGTGAGAACATCTTCTCTGCTGTTGTCCCGCCTTGGGGACTTCTAGGCGGAAATTTTTCGGGGGGCGAATGATGAGCCCAACTGAAATGTATGACCTTTCACCGGGCAGGGTAATGGGCTTTATACGTAGCCTGAACCTGTCATAGTGATACACATAGAATGCACAAGAGCTCCGCTGGGTCGTGGTGCTTATGGCCTTCTTTCTACATACATACATCCGGTTATTTTTCTTCTTTCTTTATAAAGAGGCTGCAAATTGACCATTGACCACCATTTCTATTAATTCTTTGCGACCAATTTCTCTATTCTTCAGAAAATCAACGCTTTATGTAAATTTTAATAATTGGGTAAGATAGATTTTTATAAAAATCTCAAAATTATATCTATAAGATTTCGGTGCAATGTAAATGTGCTTTAAGACCTTAAACGAAAATTCACTAATTAATTTATAAAACAAGATTTCGCTTCCTTAATTATTCTTTTAAAACAACTTTTTACCAAAACTGTTTTAAAAATTTTGTATGTTCAATATGTTATAAAAAATTCAAAAAATTCCTTAAAAACTTTCAAAATTTTTCTTAGCGATCAATCATAGAACAAATAAAAACTTAAAATGCTTCCTTATGATTTATTTTGAGATTTTTTTGAAATAAGAAATAAAGCACAATAAGGAAAAAGTATCACCATAAAACTTTATGCATGTGTAATTTTTGGGTTTCCTTAAACACAAAAAAAAAAAAAAAAAAAATTGTTATTAATCATCGCGTCAGGTGCACAAATCATACTAGAAAAAAAGGAAACATTCGAATAAGAAAAAGAAGAAAAATAAATAAAAAAGCATATGAAAACCTTAACAACAATTCAAATAAATTACACATACAATCATAAAAAAAGATTAAGGTGCAATATAAAATACAGTTTTCATCCGATCCCAAGTTCTTTTGTATAACGATGTACAGTGGCTTAAAATTATTAAGGAGGCATTTTTTTTGTAAACTACTTAGGCTGGGTTTTTGAGATCTCAGTTAAACTAGGGTTAGTTAATCTGAAAACAGATTTGTACCGCCATTACCAAGTTTGTATTAAAAACGTTGACAGCTTAGTTTTGCTTAAAATGTTGGTCTTTAAAGAAATAATAAAAAAAATTACATCTCGCCGGAAAAATTCCAGATTAAGGGTACGTTAAACCAAGTTTAAACTCAATTCACATCTCAAAAACACGCCCTGAGTTGTTTGGCATGAAATAATTTATAATTTGCAGATGACAACGAAATTATTTTTGCTTTGAAAATGGCGAATTTTGTGCCAATCATACTGAATTCACGGGAAGTTTTGCTTTCTTATTTTAATGAAAAAAATGCAGCTAAAACAAATTTATTGCTCACCAAAACTTATCCCAAATATGTTTCATAAGTTTCAATATTCGAAAGATACTTTGAGAGTAGTGATTTTAAAACGCAAGACAAAGTCAGTCCTGGTGAGCAAAAAAAAAAAAAAAAATTAATTCGAAGATAAAAAATTGGAGGCATAACTCCATTTAGATTGTTTTCAAGTCCAAGAATAACTTGGACACTTCATTGAGAGTTAATCAAACAGCATTTGAAGGTGCTGGTAAGCAACAGGATTTATTCAAGACCAAGAAAAATGGGTACAATCCGAGTTAAAGCCGAGAGACATGCGCTATAAAAAAGAGACATTTTTGCATTGAGTTAATTCTGACGGTCAAAAATGGACCTTTTATTACAACTCAGAGTGCCTTCCCGATTAAACGCCAAAGCTAAATAGTTTTGACAAGTAGTTTTTGTGAACAACTTGAGAATGATTTACTGAATGTGTGGCTTCAGGGTTAAATAATTTTTTTTTTGCATTTGTTTCAATAAGTTCAAGTTTTTGGATTACTACATTAATTCAGTAATCAGTAAACATTTACTGGTTACTGAAAATTTTTTCAGTAAGCAGTTCGCCCGTGTATGTGAATTACTCACTCAACATGACTGTTTTTTTTTAATTTCAATGGACACATATATTTGACTTGTTTATTTGACTTAAAGCTTTAAAAAATTAAACATTTGACAGAAAAACCAAATACATATGTATTGTTATTCGATTAATCGGCATAAATTCTTTGATAAATCCTTTAGTCGAAATTAGCAATTTTAAATTAATCGAACAATTAATCGTCTAAAATTGTTCTATTAATTGAACAAGAATTAATCGACTGAATACCCTATGCCGCACCATCGTTAGATCATTAAAAATAAACCCCGTTAACATGATGAATTAAGGAACCCTTATAACACAAAATTTTTCGATGATTTGTAATTGCTTTTTAGCATCATTTTAAAAAACTCATTTCATTTGAAATATGTTACTAAACCAAAATTTGCTTTGTAGTCAATTTTTATTTTTTTTCTGAGGTTTGAAGAAACAAAAATGATAAATTTTTTTTTTAATTTTTTTTAATGTCGCATAAAAAAGGGGTGAGAAAAAATTTTAACACTAAAAAACAAATTAAAGATGCAATGAATATTAACTCGGAAGAGATAAGTATTTTGTTTTTGGCAGATTTTTTCATTGTTTAATTATTTTGCTTTTAACATTTTTTAAATATATACGAATGTTTTCAAAGCAATTTTGTAATCAACAAACATTAACGTCGCACTTTAAATTTTTTGGTATAGCCGACGGTTGTAGTTTCAAAGTTCTAAAATTATTACCAATTTTTTTTTCTAAAATACACCACTGTGCGGTGTATGTGTTAATAAACCCCTTTTTAAATAAATTCAAATTCTCTCAGTACAGTAGTTGTTGTTAATAGGAAATGTTTATTTACAGCAGCATAAAACACTATTCGTACTCTACGAGTACTACAATACAAAATAAATATTTACTTACGGAGGTGTTTACTTTTTTTTTAGTGTGCGTATATCTCTGTTAGCCTGAATTTATTTGTAGGTGTGTATATATATGTGTGTGTGTCGTGGAATCATTTCATAAATGTCAACATTTATTCACACATCATATTTCAATGTGCACAAAATCTAACAAAAAAAAAAAAACCGAAATTTATGCCATTGCAAATAAAACTGTGGTGAATATGCAAGTACGAGGGATGTGTGAGGGATGATGATTTATAAAAATATAAAACCATAAAAATTCAAGTTGTCCACAAGATCATTAAGATACTTTTTACTATGCTTTTGATAAACTAGGATTATCTAGATACACTCAGCTCTATGCAAAGAGCTATGCAAAAGATCTACAAACGTTAAAATGATTTTCGGAAATGGATCTTAAAGTTTAATTATGGAGTTTTCTTGAAAACTATATAATTTGTTTAAAATTACCACTTACAGAATTTGTAAAAAAGGAATAATTTAAACAATTAGTTTTTTTAATTTTGTTTTTTCTTTTTACCCTATTAAAACTACAATTCGAGTGGGAAAAAACCAGCCAATTGTAGGGCAATGTAAGAAAAGATAAAATCTCACTGTTTATTGTTGTTATTTTGTTGAAGCTTTGATATTGTTAGAAGTAAGACCTGGGTGCTTAAAATTCTTATTCGCTTTACAGTCTTATTTTAATAATACTTTAAGCTTTTCTAAAGTCTTTGGAAAAAGTTTACTGACGAGCTGGCCTAAGCAACCAGCCAAATGGGCATAGAAACTGGCTTTCTTTCAACAATAAATTTCAGTGTTTTTATCAAAACTAAAAATTGAGAATTTAGCACATTATAGATAAATCTTATTAACAATAAATTTTGTATACCCGAAAACAACTTTTGGGAATAATCTTGTGCTAATTAAATATTTGTTGCCGTTTTTTTTTTAATTTTTTTTAAATTCCATGCAGGTTTTCTAGAACTGGCCCCATACGGAAGCTTTGAGTTATTCGGGCATGTTCTGAAAATCACGTGCTTTCAAATCACTTGCTTTTTAAATCACGCGTGTGATTTTGTGGTGTTCTGAAAAACAATTCGTTTTTATGTTTCTTCGTATGCTTTCGGCAGTTGAAAATCACGCCAAAACATACAAGAACGGAACACAAAAATATCAAACGTGTGATTTTAAAAGACACATGTCATTTGAATAAAAGTGATTTTCAAAACAGGTCTGATTATACAAAATTCGAAATGATTTTTGTTTTATTAATCTTTCATAATTCCATACATGTGAAGTTGCAACAGGGTTAACACATTTTTTGTCTTATGAGTTTTGTTTATTATGTATCTTCTCGTTCTAGTCAATCAGGCGCGGACTTAGCTTTTTCGTTATGCGGGTAGGGGGCTTGTAAGAAATTTATTTAAACAAAGCTATGTTATTTTGCTTTGACCAATTTATTTAAATCTATACATATATTATAAATCAACGAAATGCAGACTGCAACCTCTTAACGGACATAGAATATTTAAGGTTCCAGTAAAGTGCTTAGGAAAGGGTCCTGGAAATTTGTATTTTTTCAGGCACTTAAGAGAAAAAGTGCATAATCGAGCGCTTCATTAAGAGAGCTCTTATACAGCAGTAAATAATAACGACTAAAATGTACAAAAAAAGCTGACAACGAAGAAGGTTTTAAAGAGAAAAAAAATAAATAAAAATATATTATGGTTTACGAAAATGCTTGAAAAAATGCATTTAAAACAGTAAAATAAAATTATTAATGAATATGTTAATATAGTAAGCCTTTTAAAATCATTTTAGGAGTGCTTTATTTGTTATGTTAAAAGAAGCGCTTATAGTCAGCAGAAAATAGTCCTCCAAACCTGAAACACCCCATACAAAAATCAGGTATCCAATCAGCAAGTTTGAAGCGATTTCAGTTATGAATTCATACATAAAACCTTCTCCTTATGGATCACAATTTTTTCTGGGACTATACTATACCTGCCATATTTGCCGATTTATCAGCATTTTGCTGATTTTTTGCCTTAAAATTTTTTGTTTAACACCTAAAACACGGTAACTTCGCTTGTTTACGTGCATTAATTTTGGGCAACTTTGGAGTACTTGTCTCAATCTATACAACCAAATGGAAAACCTTTTTTAAACTGTATTAACTCATTTGACTTTACGGAATTTATGAACACAAAGAGGAGTGCTTGGGCTTATTGGCTAATGAGTTGCTATTAAAATCAAAAGTCAACAAAAGCGAAATTAGCAAAATTTTTAATAACTGTATTAATTTTAATATAGAACATGCAAATCAAATATTAAAACGAATTGATTTTGAACAAAAATCTTATAAATCTTTAAATATGATTAGCACTAACAAAATTATGAAAAAGAAAAATATTTCTTTTATGGAAATTCTGAAAGAGTTCCCCAGCATTATTTCTGAAAAAGAAAAACAAATTTTTGATCCTGAATTGAGAGAGTTAAAATTTTTGGAATTGAAGTAAATTTGCAAACTTTTTGGCAAAAAATTTCAGACTTAAAACATGGGGATTCTATTCGATGAAAGTTGAATCATAGATATATCAGGGTAAATAAAACACACAGGGATATATTTTTTTTAAACCTTGGACAAATAGGAGACATAAAAGCCATTTCTGCCTCTCCGATTCTATTCAACCTATTTTAATTTTACTTTTATGGTTAGTCAAAAATTAAATGTGGGCGGACACGGCTAATATTGTATAAAATAAAAACAACGAACAAAATTCAGCAATAAAATTCTGATTAAATGAAATTTAGGGCTAATTTAAGTAAATAGTCAATTTAAAGATACAACAATATAATTCATATTATATTTAAAAAAAAAAGTAATTTATTTTTTTTATATCTATTTGTGTATAAACATAGTTCTTTGGATACGTGTTTCAAATCTCCTAAGAAGCAGGAAAAAATATTAAAAAAGATTATTTCTCAAAATTCTGAAGGATCTAGCCAACCTGATCACAAAACTATTATTTTTCAGGAAGCACAAGAATATATCAAAGAGCTAAGGCATACACATTATTTTTAACGTTTTAAACAATTTGCCAATTCGCAGTGTTCTAAGGTGCTAACTACTTAAGAACCATTTTTGGCTTAGTATTTGATATTTCAGTGTAAAAGGCAAAATTAAATGGAACTTGGGCGAGTGTACATTTTTGTTATCTATTTTTTTTTAAAGAAAAAAAAAAACATCTGTCAAGTTACTTGGTTACGTATGAGTATTATTTAATTCCAATTTATTAACATGCATACACCATGTGGTACAACTAATAAATCAAAAAGCAATAAGTGCAACAATAAGACTTTTTGTAAAAGTAGGGCTTTTTCTGAAGAAAGTCATGTAAAATTAAATTCTTGACTTGTTGTAGAATAGAGTGAATTTTAAAAAAAAAAATTTATTTATATAATTACTCTAACTTTCTTGAAAAAATGTGGTGAAAGTTTACGGACTTTTGAAAAAAGTTACTTTTTTTTTTAGGAAATAGTCACTTTTAGTGCAAAAAATTTCACTTTTTGTGAAAAAGACACTTTTAGTGAACAAAATGTGATTTTTAATGAAAAAGTCACGCCTCAAAGAGTTTATGCACGATCAGCATAATCAGAGAATACTAACAGTCGATGCATTTGTGATGGAAAATAAAGACCAAGGAGCCACGGTTATGTCATAAATGGCAACAATGCAACCCGATTATTCACCATACGTACCGCCATCATATTTTGTTCACTAAGTGTCTCTTTTCCACAAAAAGTTAAATTTTTTTTCACTAAAAGTGACTATTTCCTAAAAAAAAGTAACTTTTTTTCAGAAGTCCGTATATCTTCACCACATTTTTTCAATAAAGTTAGAGTAATTATAAAAATCAATTTTTATTTTTTTCAAAACAGTCACTATGGGATACGTCAATAAAAAAAACTGCCGTATTTGGAGTGATGATAGTCCTCAAGAGACCGTTACATCCAGAAAAATTTGACTGTTTGGTGTGTGCTTTATGGGCTAGAGGAATCATAAGTCCGTACTTCATTAAAAACCATGCTGGTCAGAATGTCACAATGAATGGTGACCGCTATAGAGTCATGATTACTAGCCCTTTCGTTCATCAATTGGACAACCATGATGTACAGGAGCTGTGGTTTCAACAAGACGGCGCGGCATGTCACAAATGTTAGAAAAAGTCATCGAAATTTAGACCTCCAGATTAGTTTTCATCTTTATAAAAATTCTATGAAAAAAATCCCTGATGATGAACTTCAAAGAAAATCTAAATATTGGAAGGAAATAAAAAGGAATACCCATTTACAAAAAACTCGAGGCCGGTGGTTTTAATTTTTAAATAGTTATTTCTTTAATTTTATTTCACTAATAATTTAATAATTTCCCTTTTAATTTGTTGACTTAAATTCTGTGATAGTTATAATAAGTTGATGGCCTAAGAATGTCAAAAGAAAATTTCAGACACTTTATGGTGAAGAAAACAATAATGAAATTTGCAAAAAAAAAAAAAAAAAATTTTATATAAAAATAAAAATAATTTGAATAACTTAATGTGGTATTCATAAAATTTATATGAATACCACTCAGTTTTTTGAATGCTTTTCATATACATTTAATTCACGTTCAATTACTTGTACTTCAATCAAAAATCCGAGAAGACGTACAAAACGAACTGGTAAAAATCGAACAAATGAGAAAAACATTAATATTTTACTTTTTTTTTGAATTTTTTGGCTTAAAACTTCATTTTTACACACTAGGCCTTTTTTCTCGGAAAAGGTCACAAATAATCAAAAATATGTATATCAATTATTTCAAAAAAAAAAAAAAGAAACAGAAAATTATAAGCCATCCGAATTAAAAAACTATTTGTTTTTTTCCTTTTAAGAATAGCCTTTTCAAAATCCTATCAAATGATTTTGAGCTATTTTTCGATTACAGCTCAACCTAGTATTACCACACAAACCTTTATAACTCGGAATTCAACACCATATGACTGATAATCAAATTTTATTTGATATAAATATATATTATACGAACATGTTCTGACAATCGCAAGATTTGAAATCGCAAAATGCCCGATAGATTTATTTTATGGTGCTCTGAAGCTCGTGCGCTTTGATTGCGATCTGCTATAGTTTCCAATCAAGCCAACTTTTCCGACTTGAAGTCGCCAACCTTCTTGTGATTGCTTATTACACAGAAAAAATTCTCGCAAATTTTTCACCAATTAAAGCATTAATCAAAAATAAAATCAGTTTTAATTAAAAATGTAATCAAGTCAATTAAATGTTTAATGAAGTAAATTAAACGTTTAATCAAGTGAATTAAACGTTTAGTTGATACTATTAATTTGTTTACTGTGGCAAATTTAATTAATTTTTTAATAAATATCACAAATTTTTTAATTGAAATCAATTTTTATTTTTTTCTGTGTACAGAGCGCCTATTATGCGATTTCAAGACAGAATCGCAAATGTTAAGCGTTTGTAACATGGTAATATTGCCATGTTACATACATATCTGTTGGTACAATATATTTTAATACTTATTATTATTATTATCATTTGCTTTGATGGTTTTGTGATTTGTTACCATGTTACAATACATATTAATACACTCTTAGTTATATTATTATTATTATCATTTGTTTTGATGGGTAATGTAAACACACATTACGAGTACGCAATAATTCTCATCCGGTTAATAACCAGCAATGGATAAGTACACAGGTTTTTGTTTTAATCGGGGCGTTTCTCACAATACAAGAATCCGCAATACAAGCCTCGGAAATTACAATAATTGAAGAGCCGACTGAATTCACGATTGTGACTTCGGTTGAAATATTTTTGAACTATATCTTACCCTTGGGTTTGGTATAGAATACATATTACAGTGACTTCGGTCATCTGTTCCGACAGTAATTTTGGTTATCTGTTCTTACAGTGACTTCGGTCATCTGTTCCGACAGTAATTCAGTTCATCTGTTCTTACCGTGGCTTCGGCCATCTGTTCCGACAGTAACTTCGGTTATCTGTTCTTACAGTGATTCGGTTCATCTGTTCTTACAGTGATTCATTTCATCTGTTCTTACCGTGGCTTCGGCCATCTGTTCCGACAGTAACTTCGGTTATCTGTTCTTACAGTGATTCAGTTCATCTGTTCTTACAGTGATTCATTTAATCTGTTCTTACCGTGGCTTCGGCCATCTGTTCCGACAGTAACTTCGGTTATCTGTTCTTACAGTGATCCAGTTCATCTGTTCTTACAGTGATTCATTTAATCTGTTCTTACCGTGGCTTCGGCCATCTGTTCCGACAGTAACTTCGGTTATCTGTTCTTACAGTGATTCAGTTCATCGGTTCTTACAGTGGCTTCGGTCATCTGTTCCAGTAGAGTAGAGCAATTTCTGTATTATCGTAGAAACTAGTCTTAAGAAATATTGTACATATTTAGAGAATTCCTGCAAATCCCGAAGTCCGAACCAGCAACATCGTATTTGAGCCCGAAGCCGACCCGACATCATTCCTGAATTCCCGAAGATAATCAAACGAGTTTTGCACGCGACAACTCCCGAAGTTACACGACAGCCGAACACCCAACCTTCCGACCAGTAGAGTTCGTGTACCAGCCGAGTGCTTTTATCCTACTCGAACACATATTATCGCAGCTATCATATCGTATTAACTTTGTATTGGCATTAAGAAATACAATAAAGAATAAATCTATTATTAACCCCCAGAAAAAGGTAAAATCTAAATCTTATCACTTAGGGTTCGTGGATCCGTAAGTATACCCTGGATGCGGCTAAGCTGCCTCAGCCTGAGAAAACCACGTTACACGTTTTGCTTTTGTCAGAACATGACTGATATATTTTCAACAATAACTTTAACCGCAAGCACTTTCACGTCACACGATTGCTCTTCGCATACTTTATGTAGATGGCATATATTTAATGAATATACAAAGAAATTTTGTATAATAATAAAAGCCTTTTATTATTTGCAAATCGTTTATAAGCGAAATAATTCCATGCCTGATTCAACCTTCTATGGAGTATTGTTTTTCGGTTAAAGTTTTGTGACTTAAGACTGATCATAATTCCTTAAAAGATTCTCTTCGGAAAAGCACTTTAACACGAATAGGAATATAAATAAAATTAGTTAGGAAAAACCCGTACCTCAAATTTAACCCTTTTAAAAAATTTTGTTTAGATTGGTTAACAATATATCCAATTTCTATTTATTTAAGCTTATGGTCTAGTTTTAAATAAATAGAAATTGGAAATAATATAATGGATGGTCGAATAATTTATAAAAATATTGGTTAAGAATAGTTCACAGGTCCTAGATCATTGAACTATGGTAAATCGATAACTAAATACGGAACCCATATAGGGCTTATTCTCGAAAAATATATTAAGCACTTATTATTTCATTAGTAATAAAATAGCTATTTGCAATTTTAGTTAACATTCTTCGTTGTTTTTAAATATACTGCCTGTTTTTTTTTCTTTTTTTTCACTATTTATTTATTGAATCTTCATATATTAAATATGAACTTACAATAATTAATCAAATCTTATATTAATACACTCACAATATTATTACAGTAACGCACTGTATTCCAAGAAGTATTCTGTTCAGTCATTTTTAAATAAATAAACATTTAAAATTCCAAGCAAATTAATTTTTAACTTTTGAATAAATGTTTGAATCATTTATTAAAAAAACTAAGTGCACATTAATACGGATTTTCGGTTGTATTTACTATTGTCAGTTGATTTAGTAAAAGTATTCTGTATGTAAAGTTAAATAACAATGAAATTTAAAACAACTGTAAATTTACTTAAAACCCGATCTACTTATTTTGCATTTTATTTTAACGAAAAGTTAATTTAATTTTTACTGTCAAAATTTCAACCGCGAATTCCATAAAAAATTAACTACAAATTCCGTAAAAACAAATGAATTTTCGGTAATTTTATGTAATTTAACTAACAAAAAATAAATTTTCAGTTATCTATTTATAGATCTGTGGCAAAAAGTAAAAGCAAAAAAAGATTTGCTTGTTTTGTGTAGAAAATTCCCATATTCTTTTTGTTTAAATTATTTAGTTAATACATCAAATTTTTAGGGTAAAATAATTGCGAAGGCATGCTGCTGGTGTCTTATAATTAAAAGTTCTTCTGTGGCAAAGTGGTCAGTACAACAAAAGTAAAACAAACATGTATAACGGGGTAAGTAAATAAAAATAAATATTCTCTCTCTCTCTCTCATTAGAATAGCAAACTGACAGGTGTCTGGTATTTTTTAGAAATTCGAGTAAAACCTGTATTATATAAAATTACTGAAAATTCAATTGGTTTTACGGAATTTTCAGTTATTTTTTGATATTTAATTTTTTTAATTCATTTGTTTTTACGGAATTCGCAGTTGAATTTTTGACAGTAAAAATTAAATAAACTTCTCGTTAAAAATAAATGAAAAATTAGTAGACCGGGTTTTAACTGAATATTCATTTATTTTATATTACAATTTCAGTTAGTTTTACGTACAGAATATTGTGAGTGCACTTTATTTTTGTCCTTCCGATGCTAGACGACAATTTTTCTCCTCACGGTCTCTGTTTACATATGTAGATGTTTAGCGCTCTTCTCGTCAGATGGGTCCTGCAATATCCCTTCTCTTAATCTAAAGTGGCCGCTGTCATTAAAAATAATTCGAACTTGTGGATTTGGGTGCGACTCAAGCCTTTTTAAATATTGTACTACATATTTCGTTATTATAGTGTTTTTTAAACTAAAATAAATTTTTGATTAGAAATTTATTTTGAAGACAAAAACAAATTTAAGTTTTTTTATTGTTGTTTGAATTTATTTTCCTAAGCGAAAATTTTTATTTTATTTTGTAAAACAGGCAGATAGTTGTTAAAACTTTCCAACTTTGATAAATACCCACCCCTCGTATTTTTAAACCTTTACAGAAACAACAAAGCAGTAAATTTCTGAAAAAAACTTACACAGTTGCATATCAAAACGACATTTAAACCAATTTTTTTTTAGACATGTTACCACAAAAGTGAGTTTAACTAAAAAACTAAAAGCACTATAAAAAAAATTGCACACTGCGTTGCATACGGGTACAAATATGTTTCATTTGTTTTTTCCGTGCCACTGACAAAAAAATATGAAGCATGAAACATGTCTTATCAGACACTCGCATGGCCGCATATGGTCGTAATACAGAAAAAGGAATAGAGGTAACTAAAATGTATAAAGTTCAGCTTAAAAAAAAAACGTTGGTTAAATACGGGTAAATTGAGGCCTTTTTTCTACTGAGTGCATTTAACACAAAATGTTTGGATAAGTAGAGTTTTTTTTTTATTTATAGAAGATGAAGGGGTTCTTAAACTATGAACTTTAAATAAAGAGAATTTTTATTGAAATTAATTTTGAGGATGAATTGAGTAAGTTAACTGCAAAAAGATACAGTGAACATTCTCCAAAAAAAAAAAAAAAAAAAAACAATTTTTCTCATTTGTTCAGGTAACTTGGAGGTTCTGAAAACTCCAAAGCTGAATGAAAAAAAGTAAGTTAATACTCAATAATAAATCAAAAATTTTTGTTTTGGGTACTTAAAACTATTTCAAGCAGAAAGGGTAAGACTATGTGCCAATTCTTACCATTTTGCCTTTGAGCCAATATTTTATTTAGCTTTCTTCAAAATTAAGATCTTTCCTACAAAGTTAACATGCCAGCCACCCAGCTAAACAAAAGGACCTTTGAAAGTGATTCTTTGTCGATCGGTATACTAAAACTTCAGTACTCATTAACTTTATAGGGATTATAAACCTAATTAACTTTATAGGGACTATAAACTGCCCCCCCCCCCCCAAGAAAATCTCAAATAAGTACAACTCGGCCAGCAAAACCCAAAATGATTTAATAAAAAGACAATTAAATCATTTTGAGTTTTGCTGGCCGAGTTGTACTAATTTGAGATTTTGTTGGGGGGCAGTTTATAATCCCTATAAAGTTAATTAGGTTTATAATTAGGTTCAACACTGTTGTTAAAAAAAGTCACATGACACTTGCAAAAAAAAAATATATACGGTAAATTAAACTATTTATTTATTAAAAAAAAACTAAGATTGGTCTGGTAAGTTAATAATTAGTTTTAAAAATGTCACTAAACGAGCTAAACCGTCGCAAACTATTTTGTGAATTTTGTAAAGAAAATGAAAATAAAACCAAAAGTGAAATTTTTAGCCATTTGAAATCCTAAAACAATCTAATTGCTTTTTAAATTACCTAAACAAATTTAGGAAACTTACGAAATTTTGCTAATTTTCTAACCAGAAAAACAAAGAAACTTAATCATAAGTACACATTTGCATCACCTGTTTCACTTTAATGTATGCAAAATGTCATTAATTCTTGCACTTATTAATAATAATTTTCAACAGACATGAAGTAGCAAAAACTAAAAGAATAATACCTTTTTTACCTCATCATCATTTATTTAAATTTTTGAAAAGCATTTGTAACATGTGTCAGCTCGAATTTGTAGTGATTATCGTAGTTTTAGCATTACATCGTAGTTTCAAAAAAAAAAAAAAAAAAACAAAACGTTTATCTACAAGACAATAAACTTGTATAAGAATAACAAATCGATCGAAAGAAAATGTGGATCAGGTCGGAAATGTAGTTTGCAAGACTCTAAAGTTCGGTCAAACTAAAACTTGAGACAACAGGTTGCAGTGCAAAGTCCTATCGCCAATTGGGTAAGAAATATAATTGTGATAAAAATACAAAAAAAAAAAATATTTAGAATCGATGGGAGTCGAGAAAAAAACAGCACCCTTTACCACTGAAAGACAACAAAAGGCTATTAAATGCAGACTACGAAAGCTGTTCAGAAATTACTTTTCTTGCTCATCAGTATACAAATTCGTGATGGATGCTGAGTCATATTTTACTCAAAATATTATTTTGAGTCTTCCAGTCGCAAAGCATCTGAAAGAGCTAAATTTATACGGAAGACAATGTTTCTAGGTAAAGTTCTGTTGTGGTTAGCCATAAGCGAACGTGGCATCAGTGAACCAGTTTTATTTAATGGTGGTTTAGCTGTGAATGCCCAAGTTTATAATGAAAAATGTGTACCAGCACTTAGCAATTTTATCGAAAAATACCACAGAAATGAAAAAATAGTTTTTGGCCGGACATAGCTTCTTCACATTACGCGAAGTCCACAATAGAGAACTTGAAGGATAAAAAAATTTAATTTGTGCCAAAGGAAATGAACACCCCAAATGATCCAAAATTGCGACCCATCGAAACTTTTTGGGCTAATTTAAAAAGAAAAGTATACGAAAACGCATACAAAGCCAAAAATGTTGATTCCTTATTTTTAAAAATAAAAAAGGAACTGAAAACCATTAATGCAGAGGGCATTCAGAGGTCAATGAGTGAACTACCAAAGAAAATCAGGAAAGCAAATCGCAATGGAGCCAATTTTTTTCTGTAAATTTTATCTTACATACAATCATAAAAAATAAATATTACTGAACTTAAAATAATTCTTTTTAATGTGTTTTTCTCAATTTTATAATTGTTCGTATTTTATTCACTAAACGTTAGTGGTGGCACACTGTACTACTTTTCTTACTCAATACATTCCACTCGGGTACTCAATACTTCTCAATACTTTCAAAAGTTTTTTTGAGTTGCCAAATTTTTTTTTTACATTTTAATATTTTTTTTTTGTGTTTTTTCTTAAGCTAAGATCATGCGATTGCGGCAATGCACCAATTTTCACACTTTTCAATATCCTAATCGTGTGACTGCACAATTAAACGGCTCATGTACCAATCGAAAACAATATTGTGCTTTCTTTTACCAATGAAATGCAACCCTGGGCCCTATTCCACCAAACAACTTATCAACTTTTCACTTTGCACTTATCAAATTTCATTTTTTGGCAAAGTGATAAGTGTTTCTGCTCCACAATATTCTTTGCAAATCTCACTTTGCAGTAAGCAAAGTTTTGCAAAGATTTTGCTTTTTTTGAAAAGACTTCGCCCTCTTTGCAAAAACCTTGTTCTCTTTGCAAAGTCTTTGCGCTTTCATGCAAAGTGAGTGTGCAAAGTGTTCCACAAAGCATTTAATCATCTTTGCATTTCTGCCTTATTATCACTTTTCACTTTGCGTTGCTAAATAAAAGTTATAAAAATGAGCCGCAAAATAAAAATGGAGAAAAAACTTTCAGTTTTAAATATTATTAAAGAAAAAAAAGATATTTTATTCGCTAGTATTCAAAACAATAACCTAAGTATTTTTTATATAAAATTATTGTAAATATTTAGAACATATGTATAATAAAAATTTTGAGCTTGAGGTCTTATTTTTTATATAAAAATTATTATTTTTCGGCACTGCTTTATGTTTCTTCTTCAAGGTTTTTTTCTTTCTTTATTATTAAACAAAATTTAGCAATAAAAATTTGATCAAGATGGAATTGAAAACACCAGCATGCATAGCTGCAACTCCATGGTACTGGCAACCATTTCCGAGCCAATGCAAGCACAGTAGCAATTGATTTTCAGCCGACAGAGCATTACTGCGCTGTGTATTGTGTTTTAACTTTTCTCCAATTTTATTTAAAAAAATGAAATCAACTTGGATTTGATTTAAACGAAAGCACTCTTTAAAATTAAAGTTTTGTAGTCCCGAAAAATTTATTCGGTCTCTATAATTTCTTGTTATAACCACTTCTTCAATATCGTCAAACAAAAACTCACGTCTTAACATTTTGAAAGCTTCAAAAGATATAAGAATATGAATTTGCAAAGCGATCGTTTACCTTGCAAATTTTTGACAAACTTATCAAAATTTCCGTTGCAAAAATAGGATTTACGGTTTTTGTGGAACGAAACAGCATAATTATTTGCAAAGTCTCTGCAAATTACACTTTTCAATATTAACTTTGCACTTTGCATAAGAGAACGTACGTGGAACAGAAATTGCAAAGAGAGTATACAAATTGCAAAGAGTTTGCAAATTACACTTATAAATTTCAACTTGTCACTTATCAAATTTAATAGTTCGAACATAAAGTTTTGCAAATTGACGAAAAATTTGATAAGTGCAAAGTGAAAAGTTGATAAGTTGTTTTGTGGAATAGGGCCCTGGTGAGGCAATCGTGTGACTGCTGGATTAGCAACAGCACGTCAATAAATATAACAAAAATTTACCAATATTTACTTTGTTCTTGTGCGGCACTTAAACAACACAATATGCGCCAATATCTGTATTTTTTTTAAATTAATTTACTTTTGTGTGTTTCTTTAAGCAAGTAATAAATATACATCAAAAATTATTTTCGGGAATGAAATATTTATTATTAATTAATTCATTTATTAATGATGTGCTTATATCCCAATCTTTATTTATGATTAAAAACACTGAAATTTATTGTGTATCAGTGTTTTTAATCATAAATAAAGATTGGTAAATAAGCACATCATTAATAAATGAATTAATTAATAATAAATATTTCATTCCCGAAAATAACTTTTGATAATAAATTTGCATGTGCCCAGCAAATAAAAAACTGAAATGGCAAGCAGCTTTATTAAGCAATTTGTTTTTTGTAATTTTGTTTTTTTTTTTTCTTTCTATCCTGTTACAACTACAATTCATGTTGGAAAAAACCAGCCAGTAGTTGTAGGGGAATGTAAGAAAGAAAAATTCACTGTTTATTGTTGTGGCTTTGTTGAAGCTTTGATATTGTTACAAGTAAGACGTGAGTGTTTAAAATTCTTATTCACTTTATTGTCTTACTTGTATAATATTTTTAGCTAATCTAAAGTATTTGGAAAAAGTTTCCTGACGAGCTGGCCTAAGCAACCAGCGAAATGCGCATAGAAACTAGCTTTCCATCAACAATAAATTTCAGTTTTTTTTATCAAAAATAAAAATTGGGATTATTAGCACATCATTAATAAATGAATTAATTAATAATAAATATACATATTTATTTATTATGCATTATAATTTTATAATTTTTTTCTTTTTTAAATTAGTGCTATTAACAAAATATGTATGTATGCATGTTTACAACAAAGCGGTTCAGTATGAATGTATTTATGCAAGATATTAATTAAAATTGAAATAAACTTAGTATTATTTCCCGTATTCATAAACTATTGTTAAATTTAACAAACGTTTTTTTAGGAAAATTTTCATACAAAATTTGTGTCATACATATTTATTAAAAAAAACTATTTAAAAGGATATATACAGAAAAATATGAGGAAATGTAATAGACATTTTATAATATTTAACAAATAGAATGTGGGAATTATTTATTTTTAAAAGTTATTTTTATCATATTAACCATTCTTTAAAATATTTCAACTTTGAGTTAATATTTCATAAAAAAAAAAATATTTGCCAACTTGAAAACGAGAATAACAAACTCATAAGGTAACCGGCATTTCTCATGGCTTAACGATATCGGTTATATAATATTATTTTTATTCTCACCCTGCCTTTACACATGCAAGTAATTACTTGCAAGTAGTGTATATGTATTATCAACGAAAATGTCGAAGAAATAGCCGAAAGTCTTGCAAGTAACTTGAGTGTTTACACAGTCAGTTGTAAGTTTATTTTTCAAATGTTCTCGAAGCGAAAACATCTTATGAAAAAAGGTTCATTTTTGGGTTAAAAAAAAAAAACATTATCATGTTAATGTTATCAAGAAATTTATTTAATAATATTATATATAAACAATTTAATTATTTCTTTATTTTATTTTTGGTCCATCTTGATGAAAAAATTATTTTTATTAATAATTAGTATTGTGGTTATTTTGTTGAACTATTAATGGTTTTTAATCCAAATTTTTACTATTTTTAATTAGGCTTAAGTTCATTAAATTTAATTTTCATTAAATTATTTTTATGAAGAAAGGAATTTTTACAACATGGAAGATCAATTAAAATTGTTATTGATAATTTTCATTCTTGACTGACCTGGGATTCGAAGCCAAATTATCAATAACAATTTTAATTGATCTTCCATGTTGTAAAAATTCCTTTCTTCATAAAAATAATTTAATGAAAATTAAATTTAATGAACTTAAGCCTAATTAAAAATAGTAAAAATTTGGATTAAAAATTATTTTTATTTTTAAAATATGTGAATCCAGTATTGCCGTTGTTACCTTTATCATAAAATTTTGTGAGAAAATATTTTGATTAAATTTTTTTTTAAATGCTTGCAATTTATGTTTTAAAATACAATAAGAATGTGTTGCTTTGAAGTAGTGTTTTTTTGTTTGTTTTTTTTTTTTTAAACACACTGAAAATCAACAACAAACATAATTTTTATATTACTTATGGCCAATTTTCAGGATTGACATTAAAACACATTTATGTTTAAAATCGTTTTAAATAATGCCTGACTTTTAGTTAATCAAAGCTAAGAAAATTAGAATCTGGGAATTAATTCTTTTTTAAGTTACTTTATTATATTCAACATTCTTTATTTTTTCGAATTTATTCTATGAGTTAAATTTCAGTTAAATATTTAATAAAGCTTTTTGTTATAGTTCTATTCCTCCAATTTTTAGAAATGACAAAAAAATAAAGAATGTTGAATTTTGTGAAAATTTTAACGTTTTTCAAAAATTTTAGTTGTTTTATCCGTCCAAGGTCAAATTACCTTGCCGCGTTATTCAGTAGCTTATTTAACCAGCCCTTGACTCTGGATGGCGGCTAAAAGAGAAGTATACATCGAAAAACACATTTAAAAGAAGTTTATTAAGGCAAATATATAGACCAACATCTACATATATGTTTTATACTAAAAATATAAAAAAAGATTTTTCATCGCATACCCTTGTTATTACTATCAAATCGGCCTGGAGAGGCAGATTAAGAGTTCTATATTTTCACCACTTTTGTAATTTTATATCACTGTCCCCTTAAAAAATAATTTTTTGAACATTTTTAGTGTCTAGCAAAACTCTTTTTCAGCGTTTTATCACAAAAAAAAAAAAAAAATATTTTCAAGCTGTTGAAATTTGTATGGCAAACATTCGAAAATAAAAAAACGTCCCAGTTAATTAACTAACAAGTCATATTAAAGTTACTCATGCAAAACAGTTCACAAATTTAACATATTTAAACCCACATACAAGACCCTCAAGTGTTTTCAAGTACAATGAATATCGCAATGAGAAAAAGTTAAAAAATGAAGGAATAATTTTCGTGAAAACGTATAAAATACATTGGGCGTATGTTAAAAAAAAAAAAATTATTTATATGAAAAATAATAAAAAAGACATCTGTTATAACTGCAAGTGACAATTATGAAAAATATTTTCATTTCCATATTTTTTCCTTCTTGCTCTCTCTCTCTCTCTTTCTCTCTTTCACCATTGACTGCTCTTTCTGTGGCACCGACATTTCAAGAATAATTTAATGTGGCAAAAATGTAAGTGAAATGTTTTATTTTCTATTTGTATAATTTATTTTTCACTTTTTCAGCTCGTTCGCTGCTTTGTTAAGATGTCCTTAAGCAGTTCAAGTATTTTAAAATTATAGTGGTTTTAAATGGGAGCAAGGAAAGGCAGGTTTAAGGAAAAGGGTAGAAAGGTTTTTAAATTTTTGAAAGTTTTTTTTAAATATTATTTGTATGATTTACAATGTCTTCTACTCTTTAAGAATTAATATGCATTTGAAGGCCCAATTAGTTAACACGTTCTACGAGTTTTAATGCTTGAACAATTCAGAGAGTAACATCCGTATGAAGGAGAATGAACCTTGAAAGACAACTTACTAGAACTGTAAAAAATAGAAAAGTTGCGTGTTTGGGGCACATTTTAAGCAAAGATTAATATAAACTACATCAAAAAATCTTGAAAATCAAAATTAAAGGAAGACACGTTGGAGGCAGAAGGCAACTTTCACGGCTGAAAAATATCGCGATAAAATAAATCTCCCAAATGGATCAAAATAAACTGCTAAAGTTTACTTTTATTCTACCTGTTTATTTTATCTCAAATTGTAAAAATTGTATCGGGTGGTTTTCAGCTTTACAGCTGAAAATGTCAAGCTGTGTTGACTTTTCCGTTCAGTAGGATTTGGCAAGTCATCATGAAAAGACTCACACCACAACAGCGTCCCCAAATGGGCTCTGGAAAAACTCAATGAAAATTCGGTCTTTTATCGTAAAATCTTGTACAGTGATGAAACAAATTTCTGACTCAATGCATACGTTAATAAACAACGTTGCCGTATTCGGGCTGATGAGCAGCCCGAAGAGTACCAAGAGCTACCATTACTTACATTAAAGCCAACATTATGGTGTGGTTTATGAGCTGGTGGAATCATTGGTCCATATTTTTTCAAAAATGAGGGTATCAGAATGTTGCAGTCAATGGTTACTGTTATCGCACCCTGCTAGCGGACTATAGGGTGATCCATTTCGAGGTTCCCTACTTTCTTAAAGAAAAAAAACACAGAAAATTCAAATTTAATGTGGAATGTTTATTATCATTTGAAAGATCATTCTTTGGCATTTATTTTTTGAAGATTATGTCTATCAAATGTTGGCCGTTGCTACGTCGCAGATGGTCCACCCGTTGAGTCAAATTTTCGATGACTCGTTCGAACATTTCGACTGGTAACTGGCGAATGACACGCGTGATGTTTTCCTCAAAGACCTGAATCGAAGCGGGTTTGTCCGCATATACTTTAGACTTTACATATCCCCACAGGCAAAAGTCTAACGGTGTGATATCACACGATCTTGGTGGCCAACCGACCGGCCCAAAACGTGAAATTATGTGCTCACCGAAGTGTTCTCTCAATAAATCCATTGATTGATGCGATGTGTGGGAAGTGGCGCCGTCTTGCTGAAACCAAATGTCGCCGAGATTACGAGCTTCAATTTCAGGCATCAAATAGTCAGTTATCATTACACGATAACGGTCGCCATTGACGATTACGTTCGCACCAGCATCATTTTTAAAGAAATATGGACCGATGATTCCACCGGCCCACAAACCACACCAAGCCGTTGTTTTTTCTGGATGAAGTGGCAGTTCTTAAATCTCTTTAGGTTGCTCTTCATCCCAAATGCGCCAATTTTGTTTGTTTACTTAAACATTGAGCCAGAAATGGGCCTCATCGCTGAAAAAAATTTGCCTCGAAAACGTCGGATCTTCTTGGAACTTTTCTAGAGCCCATAGACCGAAGCGATGTCGCTTGGGATACAAACAATACTAAACAAAAATAACATGACAGCATGACACGACTCACACGTGATCTGTCAAAAAAGGCTATTGAAAAAAGTATCTCTACTTAAATCACCCTATACTACCTGAAATTCAAGCGCATGGGGTCGGTGATCTCTGGCTCTCTGGTGAACTCTGGTAAATTGGCCACCTAGATCGTGGGATATCACACCTTTAGACTATTTTCACTGGGGATATGTAAAGTCTGAGGTCTTCTGGAATAAGCCAGCTATGATTGATGCTTTAGAGGCCAACATTACTCGTGTTTTTCACGAGATACCAGTCGCTATGCTCGAATGATTCGCCCAAAATTGGACCTTCCGAATGGACCACTTCTGATGTAGTCATAGCCAACATTTACACGATATAATTTTCAAATAGTAAATGCCATTAATTCTACTTTCAACCGATAATAAAAATTTGAAGTTCACTTTTAAATTTATGTGTTTATTCTATAATACAAATCAAACCTTACGATGAATCACCCGATATAATAATTATATTTATAAATGGCATCAATACATACTAGCTGCAAAAATGCCACAATGGTCACACTGAGACCTTCAATATTGTTAATAAAGCTTCTCTTCTTTCTTAAGAAGGAGTTAATGAATATACTCAGCAAAAACTTAACTTACAATCCTACTTTTAATGACTTCCTGAATTCATTACTTTGTAGCTGTATTCGCCACTTTTTGCATTACTAGTCTTTTCCTTAAGTTCTCATTATTTTTCTGCTTATTTTTTAAGCAAATTTTTGCTTAGTACTTAACCACTGATATGTTTTGCGTTTTTTCGCTTTTCATCGCATTTTTAATTATGATCAGTTCGGTTTGCGTCGTTGTAATTTCAATCTGCTTCCTTCTGGTTTTCATTGTTATGACTATGATTATGCCAAAATTGCATCACTGGCTGACTGTTTGGTTGTGGTTGTTAGAATGAGTTATTTTAACTTCACACATACTGCTTTTTTCCCGCTCTTTCTATTCTAGTCGTCTTTTATGCTAGACATTTCAGTTTTTATTTTTTAGTAACGTAAAATATTGTTTTTACTCTATACGCTTTTCTAGAGCTACAGAGGTCTGAAGTAGTTAAAAAAAAAACAAAAAGACAGTTAATAATTTTTTTTAATCAATTACTAACAAATATTCTCAGCAAACAAAAACTAAGTCTTAACACATTGTCAAGCCTTCTAAGTCCTTTGCAAATATCTCTGTCAAATTACACGAGCTTTTGATTTCACTTTGCTCTTTTATTACTATGACATGATGTTCTTAATTTGTATTTATTACACAGATGATAATAATTTGTAAAATTACACATTTACGATGTAAATGGGTATTAGTCACAGACTCTTGAATATACGTTTATATTTTATTTGAAATAAAATTCTACTTTCATACCCAACAAACAAAAAATTAAAGATATAATATGCAATGATTTTCATTTATTATTTGGATATTTGTGAGTATTCAAGTTAAGATGTTATTTTCAAGTCATAAGCTATTTTCTAAATCTTGTTTAATTTTTATTCAAGTAAAATTTTTATTTCAAACTATTTTAACCCTCCGTCTTACACATGTTTTGATTTTTCATTCAATAGGTCAGGACAGACTCATGAGTAAGAAGAAGGGTTAAGTATAAAATATAAAGATGAATTTTAAAATTTGGTATTAACAAGAGATAAATCTGATTTGAAATTTTAAATAAAACTGTTTCAAAAGCATTACAAATAAAAAAAGATTCTAGAATAAATCTTTTAAAAAAAATTCTATATTTAAAAAGTTAAAAAATTTTCAATTTCACATAAAAAATCCTTTTTTTGTTAAGAAAATTATCAACTTACCGCACTTGTTCAATAGTACTGTATTAACCCTAAATTTAAAAGCTTTCAGTACACAACAAATCATTTTTCATTTAGCATTGAAGGCATGTCAAAAACAACTTTAAAACCAACCGTTTCATCAACAAAAAGTAGAGAAAATAGCACGAAATTTTTACAGGGGGAAGAAAAGTTAATACCCTCTTGTTGATTAAGTGCGAAATGTATTCGTAGAAATTTCTTAAAATTTGTTCAAAAAAAGCAAAAGTTTTTCAATTATTTTTTTCAAATGTTTGAAGTTCAGGAACAGATTTGTTTTCAAATCATTGTCATTCAAACCGTTCTGTTTGTTGGACTAGGACTTGTTGAACTTTCATACACAAATTAAGTACTAAATTAAAATGTTTTAGAAAATTGTTTATTGCACGAGGACTTAAGAGCTAACTAAGATACAGGAATCATGTTAAGAGAGCAAAATAATAAAAGAATATAGAACGTATGTATTTAAGACTTTTGTCTGCTTAATTATAAAATACGTATGTTTGCTGCCACCCAGTTGGCCAAAGCATTGTAACGATGAAAAATGCTGAAAATATTTTTTGTTTTTCTCTAAACCTTTAGATGTAATTAAGATGTAATTTACACGAGAAAATCATTATTGTTAGCTGGCAATACCTTTTAAACAAAGATGTAAATGTTAGGAGCCCTGCTGACTTAATTTATCTATACGGCAAATATATAATTGGTTGATGACGACGGGTTAGCTTTGCAACAGAATAAAATAAAATAGGACATTGAGATAACCAAATGTCATTAATCTGCAGTTATTTGATGGCAAAAAAATAATCGCCTAATGAGAAAACGGCCATTAGTGTGTGAATTTCAGTTCGGATAAAACGGAAAAAATTCAAAACCAGTGGAGCTTTATTAGTGAGCAGGTTTGGGGTACCAATATGATAATACAAAAGAGTTCTGGATCCAAGTGGATCCAAAAATCATTTTAAGAAATTGTAAGAGTCTGTAGTTCTGCCTTTCTCTAATACTCAAGTAAAGCGTTTGTTTTTATTAATGGAGTTAATAACAAATAAGAAAGTATATTCGGTCTGGTCCGACCATATGATACCCTCCACCACAGTATATAAACATTTTTTTCGAAGGGCACTCTATTTGAGACCCATGGGCAATCATGGACCCGCCTGAACAAAATTATGTTATGAGATAGACATTAATGTCAAAGTTTTTTGTACCGAATATTATTTAGATATAATCATCTATATGAGATTTTAGGATGGGGGACCTCTGATTAATTTTGGACCCTCCTGAACAACATTGTGTCATGACATAGTAGCTATCGTATAAGTTATTTTTGCCAATTTTTATGATAATTCCAACATGTTTA
The DNA here is from genome assembly GCA_943735925.1 of Pollenia amentaria. Classification (NCBI taxonomy): domain Eukaryota; kingdom Metazoa; phylum Arthropoda; class Insecta; order Diptera; family Polleniidae; genus Pollenia; species Pollenia amentaria. Next base: position 143,164,796 of record OX031010.1, on the reverse strand, counting down.
AGGAAGTTATGGCTTTAAAAGCTATTTTCGGGAGTTCTATTTGTATAGGAGCTATGGTTAAATATGGAAATATTCTCTAGTTTTTCTAATTGTTTTATTCGTAATATAAAAAATAAATCTAGCACTCTCTTTTTTTTAGCTGTACAACATTTTAGCACATTTTTAGGCGACTTAGCACATTTATTGATTCATCTAATGGCAACACTGGACGTCAATATAAGAGATACATCTTTACTCTCATCTTCTCCATAATTTTGTTAACGCCAATATGACCAACAAGACGTTAATCAACTTTTCAGGCATATTGTGGAAAAATTCGATTGGCGTCAAATTTTAGCTGAGGAAAACTAATATACAGAAAAACTGAAAGTTTTAAGATATGGCTATATCAAAGAATCTTGATAGTGTCATAGACACACTTTTATTAAAATCTATCGATTCTAAAGAGACTGAAAATCAAATATCGGCAATTAAAAAGGATAAACAGATCGCTTTTGAAATATTTCGGCCACATTGCAAGGAGTGAAGCAACTATGGAAAGACATGTTCAAACAAATTGAGATAGATTTTACCTAAATGTTATATACAAGGAAAATTATATTCTTTGTTGTCGATTTTTAATTATATAATCAAAAACAGTTAAGCGACATTATCCTGGTTGTTCCGTATTTGCCGTAAAGGATTTAACACTGTCATGTACTCATTTCCAAGGATGTCGTTAAGATATGGCCAACTGGGCTAAACAGGTATCACTTACGATTAAATTAGAAATGAATTGGATACGTATCTAATGAATACAGGGTGTCGTGTAACCTAGAGAACAGATTTAAAAAGAATTTTAAGTGGAAGAACATGATTGTTGTATTAACTTTCAGATAAAAAAATTTGCTTAAAAATAAATCAAAAAAACTTAATTTTAAAATTAAATTTTTTACTTAAAGCCTCAAAAAATAAACAAAAACACACAATGCCATAAAAATTTTAATTAACGCAGAATACAAAACCTCAAATTGAACACTCATACGCCATAGAAGAGTATCTATTAAAGGCTAGTTTACATGGTAATACAATGTATTACGACTTTGTGGAATCAAAATATTATGAAATTCTCTCCGTGTTTAAAATAAAAAAATAAAAATCTGTTGGTAAGTATTTTTTATGTTTACACGGATGGTTTAAGTAAAATAAAAGCAAAGTGAGTTAATAATAAAAAAACAGATGGTTGCAGTTTTACAATATTTACAAAAACAACATGAATATTTCCTGAGTTGATTCTGCTTGTTTTTGTAATTTTATAAAAATGTTACCACCTTCAATATACTCTGTTAAAATGCGACTCTGGTGTGATGAGAATACATAAGATTCTAAAATGGTTTAGAAAACGAACATTTACCGACCGATTGTCATATTTTTATCCGTATTCTCTCTTACTCAATGCATTTTGCTTTTACATGATAAGATTTTTCTCATTCTACATCATTTTTTGACATGTCGTAAGACATTGTATTACCGTGTAAACTAGCCTTAACAGGTAAAGGCTCATTTTTCGTCATCAAATTTTTATATGTATGTGTAGTTTTCCACCTTCACCTCATAAAACATTTAAATTAAATATTAATTTGAGCTAAGCAACCCAAAAATATACGAAAAGTTAAAGAATACATTTTAAAGAATATTTATTGTCCATAATTGTGTAAATTCAACAAGTTGGTAGGTAACCAGTAAATAAATTAGAAATAAAAACCAGTAATAAATCCAAAAATAAATTATATTTGAGTGTTATTTGGGGCAAGTTTTACAAGCTTTTTTCTCGAAAAATAAATCGTTGCATATTTTGCAAAATTTTTAAAGCAAGCTTGTGTTACAAATTTTACCTATAGATATATTAAAGCCGTCGACACTATCCTATACAGTCGTACGACTTGTCAAAAGTATCGTGTTGGTTCATAATGTATGACAGTGTGGCTTAAAAATGCATTGAGTGACAGATATTTGGACAAGTCTGTCCGAATTGCAAATGTTTATGCTAATGTTCATAAAATGATGGATTCTATGCGATCAGAGCTTCATTTTCTTGTAAAGTAGCTGTTGATATTTTCTTCGGGAATATCAACAAGGTGTTTGGATCTTTGGCGGATATTCTGGAGCTGTATCCCACTAATCCGTCCATTCCCCACGATACCTGTCGGCGTTTCGTCAGGACCACCATAGCACGTTATCGATGTTTTTACTATCGATTTAGCTTGGAATTAAATATTTTTTTTTTCTTATCGATTTTTATATAAATTTTCATTTGATTTCAAGAACTATCAAAAATACAATATAATAAGTCATTAAGAGAGCTCTTATACAGCACTAATTGATAACGAATAAAATATAAACGTGCTATTTTAGTGTTGACAATTAAAAATAATAATATATTATGGTTTACGAAATCATAACATTAATGAATATGTTAGCCATTAAAAAAGCTCTTTAGGTGTGCTTAATTTATCACTTAAAAAAATGGTATTTAAATTTCATTAATGTGATAATTGAATCTATTATTATTTTTTTAGTTGAAAGATTCGATTTAATTAATATTTAAGTTTTTTTGAAATAAATTTTTAATTAAAGTATTAATTAAATAAATAAAAGAACTCATTTTGAGCTCGAGGTCTTTTTTTAATTATTTTTATTTTATAATAATTTATTAAATTTTGTCGATATTTCGTTGTTCATTGAAAAACACCTTCTGGGCTACAATCTAGAAATTACAAGTAACAAAAATAAACAAACAAATGTAAAAATACAAAATTCAAAAGCGTATGTATATAAAAACAATACAACTCTTACATTGAAAAAATTATTAAACAGAAAAAACTAAACTGTTACTATGTTGTGTTAACATCGTCTAATTGTGAACTGAGCTTATACAAGAAAAAATTGCACTTTGTACGTTTCTTGACGAGATGTCTGTACACTCTCGCAGAATTCTCATCTTTTGTAGTGTTTTTTCACTCTGTAACACTTGTACATTTTCAAAATCAGGAGAGTGTTTTCTTTGTGCACAGTGGGATAACAATGCCGTTTTTGTGTAGGAATATTATTACGTAATTTTTGGGGATGCTGGTGTTTTGGAAAAACCACTAGACACCTGCATTGGAAAATTAAAAACTAATCCTAAGTTTCTATCTAAGTATGTATGGAGACCTTGATTTGGTTTGAATGATAAGGATTCAAGCGATTCTTTTCTTTAGTTTTGATAAAACTTGAATTGGAACAATTATTTCCTTTGTCGTAGATATTGGAGAAATTTAAAGCAACCCATAATACAGAATATCTAATTTCTCAGTCATTTTGCTGGATATCTAAACATATAAAATCTTCCATTGTGCCATTAAAGTCCTGTTTTATTTTTGAAAGTTTTAAACACTTTTAATTGTTAATTCTGTTAAAATATTAATATGACAAAATATGAGAAAAAATAAATAACCTTTTGTATATGAGACGAAACAATTTATTAAAAACACAAAAAAATATCTTATAATACTACAAATAATTAAAAATTTTATTACATCGGTTAACCAGTTAATCGACTAAAATTAACCGGTTTATTCGTTAATCGAAAACAATAACGAAATCTAATTTCTTGACGATTAAATTTTTAAGTGCTAAAAAATATTTAATTTTCCTTTATTTTTAAGTTACAAATTTATCTCATTTAACAATTTCTTTGTCAAAAAACTTTTAATGAATTATTTTGTTTTATTACGGAATATAAATGTGTTTTTATTTAAAAAATTTGCAACACTGCTCAGAACTAATCAATGACATACAATATACGAGTATAAACTTTATGGGGTCTGGATGAATATTTGAACTTAGTAAGACATTTTCCGAAAATCGGAAATATTGTTCCTATTTTTATTAATTTTTTTTAAACTTAAAAATGGTTTTCACTGATTTCCAACACCTATAAAGACTTTAAAATGAAAAAGTTCATGCATGAACTCATAAAAAAACGTTTTTTATCGGTATCTTTTGATTTTTAAGGGTTTGAATTCAAATTCTGAAATTAAAAGTTAGGGAGCATTCACATGGTGTCTTTTCAGACATGTCTGTTTTATTCATTCTCTATTGAACATGCTTCCAAAAACCTATTGTCTTTTAACGATGTCTTTCCTAACATGACTGCTTTAATGTCTAGTTGTCTAATATCCATATACATACAAATTAAAAAACACGAAATTCATTAAAAAAAACAAGAAAACTCGTTTCGTGTCTGTTTGACAACCCCTCGTTCTTCTCTAACCCGATCGCCAACAAACAAAATAAACCTGTTTGTTAGACATTTCTGAAAAGACACCGCGTAAACTCCCTTTTAAAGTGATGCCGCACTGTGCTTTTTACGGTGATATTTCGGAAAGTTTACTTTTGTAGTTAGTAGTTGATTTCCATTAAAATATGTTAATAGATTTCTCAAACGTGTTTATAAAATTACTTTAATCTCTCAACCGTAAATTAAAGTCAAATTAATTCGGTGCCATAAATTATAGCGCATGTACAACTAGAAATGTGAAAAATATACAAAGACAAATGTTATAATAAAATATGACACTCTTAATAAATATGACACATCTTTGTATAAATTGTATATTTGTTAATGTCAGACTGAATGTCTTCTTTGCAATTTTATTATTTTCTGTATTAAATTTGCATTAAATAAAACTTAATTTATAAAAAATCTAGTTAAAAGAAATATGTGATTATACTTAAAGAAACAGGTGAAAATTTGAAGAGATTTTATGCCAGTTGTGGTATCGTACAAAAATTGTGTTTGAAAAACATGAGATAACTAAATTAAAATTGTTATGAAATTTATTAAAATAAAAGATTTAAGTTATATTTTGACAAAAATGCTTAAGGCTATTAAACTTAATTATTTTGCACATTATTATATAAAAAAGGAATTCTTGCTCTTACTACTTTCTCATTTTAAAAAGTAAAATGAATTTCTAATAAAATTTTTATGAAAAGCATTTCGTAAATATTTATATAAATTTTTTTTTTTTTTTTTTTTTTTGTAAAACAAAAGGCTTTTTAATTTTTAAATTATTTACAAAAAGTAAAATATTAAACAGCAATTGCAGAAAGAACTGAATGTAAAGCAAATATGGCATATTTAAATAATTCATTGTCAGAAAAGCACAAGTCCTTTGAAGTTGTTAATAAAACAATATAAATATTTGCATTTAAATGTTTTCTGTTTGTACCTCCTTTTGAGTTTTCTCTATTTTTTTGGTATTGTTTTACTTTTCACCAGTGCACATTCATAAGCTGGTTACTAAGAATTTAAATTTTTACAACAATAATGTAAGAATTTGTAGTAACCGGTTCGCGTTTCATTCACCACCACTAGTAGTGAATGAGCGTATAAGAAGTTTGTAATTCCATGTGCAAGTTTTTTTTTATTCATCTATGACCCCATTATGTATATTCTAGGTCATAGAGTAATTCTCAATTGATTTAGCAATATCCGTCTGTTTGTCCGTCTGTTAAAATCGCGCTCACTTACTAACGACCAAACAGAAAATAATAACATTTATTTTAAATTGTTTCTGGTTCTCCTAAGCAGTTTTGTATTCACAGAAAAAATCAAAAAAATTTATCTAATCACCAAATTTATACCAAATTCATAATATCAAACAAACAAGTTGTTGATTTTGTACCTTTTACCAAAATGATTATATTGATTTCTAAAAATTGTAAATTTATGAATATTTTTTTTTCAATAAATGATATTTTTAATTTAAATTAAAAAAAATGGTCAAAAAACTTTGCCATTTCAAACAATGTGTTAATTTATTTAATTAAATATTGAAAATTCCCAACAACAATTCTACAAGTTTAAATTATTTTATTTTAACCGAAAAAGTCAATTAATATTTTTTGATATTTAATTAATATTTTAAATAAAAAAATTTTTCAAAACAACTTAAATATTAATTAAATCAATATTATATTTTTAATTTTCTTTCAACTAAAAAAATTATTGTATTAATTATCATATTAATTAAATTTAAATACTTTTTAAACCATTTTTTTTAATTGATAAAAAGTTTTTTCTGTATTGAAATTCAGCACAATCAATTCAGTAGGATAAGAGTCATAAGCCCTTATTTCTAATTTATTTTATTATTTATTAACTTCTAAAATAAATTTATATATTAATAATTATAAAATTAGGAATTGGCTGTCTCGGCCTTCATCCTCATAAGCTCTAATAAAAAAGGTGGTCCTTTAAAAATTTATATTTCTATTATAAAAAAAACATAAATTTTTGCACATAGGCCTCATATTAAGTTCCCTCTACGAAAACTCTCTAGTACTAATGAAAGTCAAACTCACGCGGACCAAACCCATAGGTTTAACCCATTTTTAACATACGCGCAATCTTAAGCGTACCTTTGGGATAATATTTTCAGCTCAATTTTATAAAGATTTGTGTATGATTTTTAGACCCCATACAAAATCCAATCCTTATTTATTTTCGGTAAAGGGAATCAAAAATTTGATACAGTACAAATATGCATTCTAAAATAATGCAAATTATTTGTTAACTGCTTGCATATAACAGTTAAAAAGAAATCGGTACACAAAAAAAAAAAAAAAAAAAAAAAAAAAAATTTTTTTCTGTGGCTAAGCTGAGATTCAAAGTAAGTAGACTGCAACATATAATTCTATATGTTCTTGGTAATCCTGCGTCTTACTCACTTCTCCAAGTTCGTATTATTATAACCTTCATAGAAGGTAAAAGGGTTTATATAACTTTCTGTTCTTATTACACCACGTTGTTATATAAGGGGTATATAAGATTCGGCATAGCCAAATATATCACTCTTACTTGTTTAATTGACAGTTAACAAATCCCAGCGATAAAAATAATGAGTAAAAAGGCCTATTAGAAGATCTTATTTATCAGACACAAGCCCTCCTCGCCGCATTCCATACTTATTTATTTTTATACAGGTTTTCATTAGGAGCAAATCCTTCCACACTCCCTTTAATAACAAATTCGTTGTCTGCCCAAAGAAGGGAGTAAGGAAAGGCACTAAAAAATATTAAAACTGAACAATTTTCTTTCTCCCTATTTTGGTACTCCCTTCTTAAAGAATGGGTACTGAATATTTTGGAAGGTCTCTCAAAAAGAAATGTATGCCTCCTAGAAGCCATACTTCTGAAGGGAGGAAATCATACGAAGTGAATCTTTTGGAAGGCGTAAAGATGCCTTTAAACAGGCCTGTTCCTTACGGTCCTTTCAATATTTACCGCTGCGATTGTTTAAACTAACAAATATTGATATAAATATATTTTTCTCGCTGGCTCAAGCTAACTGGGCTAGAGGTTTGACTTTGAATAAACTACTTTTAATTTGTCAGTTGTGTTTAGTACCGTTTGGCAAGTCATTATCGAAAGACTCACACCACAATAGCGTCTCCGAATTGTTCAGCTGTATTACGTTTTTCATGCGTTTCGAGAAATTTACGGTGCACATAATCGACCTACGGAAATCACTATTGCAAACATCATTCGCAAATTTGAGTCCCAGTTTGCATTAGTGGATAATCAACGATAGCCAAGCAGCTATTTTAGCACTCTCTTCCTGGAAATTGTCCTCGTTGTTGGTGGAGGAATGCCGAGAACGGCTACAGGAGCTGGGCGCAAGGAATATAGGGATGCTCTGTTGCGTGCCGGGACACTCAGGGTTCCTGGGAAACAATAGGGCTGACGAGCTGGCTTTGGCTGGCGAGAACGCCCAAATGGTGGGTACGAGCCCTTTTGAGGCTTAAGTTGGGCCACTGCCCAGTCGCTTTTAGAGAACTGGGTTATCAGGGAGCAAAGGGTATCACGTCCAGGAATACGTTAGGCAAAGGAACTGATCTTTCCCGGGAGTACAATAGGGCCGAGGGGTCTCAATAGACGGGAACTACGACTGTTGGCGGCTTATCTGACACGCCTCCACACGATCAAGTACCACCTGTTTCGGATGGGCCTGGCAGATGACCAGGAATACAGACTGCTCGTAATGGGGACAATACCACAGGACATATGCTGTGAGACTGCCCGGCGCATTTTACGTAATGATTTCGGCCTTTAAACGCTCTGGCTTTAACAAGACGACTCTACGAGCCCTACAGAGCGTGAAACAATTACCTTATTAAGAAATCATTTTGGTGAGCACTTAATTTCACGTTTGTCTACGATAGATTGGCCTCGATCGTGCGATATCACACCTTTGGACTATTTTCTCTGAGGATATGTAAAGCCTGAGGTCTTCAAATCTCACTATGAATCACCCGAGAAATGCTAATTATTATGTGAATTACGAGAAAGTACTTCATTAATTTGAGTAATGTAATGAGTTTATTAAATACAATTAGATAAAATTAATTAAGGTGGATAACTAGTACACATTACTTTGTAGCCAGTTATACAACTATCAGCTATAACCATAATTAAATAAAATTTTCAATTTGATCCCTAGAACAGTAAGAAGGGTAGAAATGGCAAAAACATGTAATCTAATACCTCTAAAATTAAGACAGATGGAATCAAAATTCAAAAAAGGAATGCCACCCAAAAAATAAGCTGAGGCACACATCAGTATTGACTATTGGTATGGCACCGTCAGGACAGATGCTCCTAGCATAACAAAAAAGCTGCGGAGGGTAAATAGCTTCAGCTTCTAAGCAAGAGGCGAGTGCATAATTCTACCGGCGTGTACACGCAAATTGCTAATTGTGTGTGCTGGTTTCTCTCACACACAGGGGCGGTTGAAAAACGCATTGTTTGTCACAAAGTGCTCAAGGCCACCATGAGAATAGGCCAACAGGGCAGGTGCTCATGTAAATCTGGAAATTATTCTATCAATGTTAATGATTATCGGTCCACAATTTCCTTTAGGTCCTGCATAAGGCCAAATGACGGAAACCAGTTTAAAATGCTTTTAATATTTAGTTTTGTGCAAGAAAAATCATATTGTTAATTTTCCATATTTTACCATTGGTTTCCTATAAAGTCCATTCGTAAATAATGCATTAATACGCCTAAAACTGTGAAATATTAAATAACTATAACTCCCATAATAAGATCATTGCCGAAAAACACTTAAGTACACACACGAGATACTAAATTGTGATTAAATTCGGCACACAATTATTAAATATGACTGGAAATTTTGTTTCAGATCTTATAAAGATTAATTCATATATTTTTATATCTTGGTGAAGGGAATCTAAGATTCGGTAGAGCCGAATAAATCATTCTTACTTGTTTTTTTTTCAAAGTAAATGTTTATGTCAAACAAACAATTTGTGCATTTATGTGCGCATACATATTCATTCGTATATCAACATCATTGTCCATACAATTTCAAATTTCTTTTTCTGAATTTCAATTTAAACGAGAATTGAAAAAAAGCAAAGAAAAGTTATTCAACTGCACAGGAAAGCACTTATCATGTGAAAGCTAAAATGTCAGTTATATTTTAAGGTTACTGGTTTATAGATATTTATATCGATGTATATTGAAAACTCATACACGAATTGAAAGATGGCAAAAGAGGAAAAAGCAAAATGTGTTGAAGAAAAAATAAACACTTCAATGTTGTAATATTTTAAAGTGGTTTCTGCAATGACTCAATATTCTGTGACTTCTACACGAAGAACAAGAATTTTTATATGCACTTTGTAATAGATTTGATGTTAAACAATTGCACAGTGGCGTATAATTGGCCAAAATCAGAAAAAATAAAAATAAAACTTCGTCATCAGCTAACGTGGTTGCAAAAAGAGCGTAACTTGAATACACATAAAAAAGTTACGAGTATTTTATAAAGTGTTTCGTCGAAATTTATGAATTTCATAAAACGCAACATTTACATGGGAGCCCCTTTAAGAAGTGGTGATAAAGGGCAAGTATGTTTTGGGAAAATTTTAAGAACAAAAAACTAATGGAAAACTCCTGGGAAGTTATGGGGCTTTTTCTTCAATATATTTCTAGTCTGTATTGAAAATTTTGTATGGGATGCCCCTCAAGGAATGGGCATAGCGGGTAGTTATGTTAGAAATAAATGATGGAGATGAAAAATAGAGGGGGGCGAGTCATACATACGAGACATAAATTTAAGATTTTCTTTAAACCGCCATATGTAAATGGAGTACCCCTAAGGGGTAGAAATATATGGCAAGTGTGCTTTGAGAACATATTAAGGACTAATGGAGGTCAATCATACATTTTATCCCTCTAGGGGCCACTCCGTGGCAATTATGGGGCTTTTTCTTCAATAAACTTCTACACCTTTTTCCAAATGTAATTCCAAAATCGTCGATTGTAATTCAGATTAGTCAATTGTTATTCAGAAAGCGTCAATTGTTATTCAGAATATAATAAATTTAAAAAAAGGAAAAATCATTAAAAAAATTTTGGTCCAAAATTAAAGCCTATTCTAAAACAACATTCTTTTTCCAAGTGTTTCAGGTCCTGGCGTGATAGAACAAAGACTGAACTCTTGGAGAATATTGTTACGAAATTAGATTTGTCTAAGAATTATTTATGGTTTTAGTTATAAGTTATCTTGTAGATTATAGTCTTATGTCATATTAGTTACTATATTTATGAACGCCACTGTACTAAATTTTCTAGCAATTGTAATTGTAGACTTTAGATTTAGATGTATAACAGTTATTTTAAAATAATTCGAACTCAACATTCTAGAAAATACTAGACGGTTTTTGAATCAACTAGGAATAGTTTTGAACTATAAATACAGGCTAACTCATAAATGTTTAGTTTAGTTTGATTGGAGACATTAAACGGTTTAGCTCGCTACTTACAATAGTGGTTAAATTTTGTGAACATTAATTTCAATAAAGTTTGTTAAGTTGAATTCTTGTGTGTATTTATTTTGACTTGCAATTAAAAGAACTCAAATGGTTATTATAAAGGGAATAAACCTTAACGCGTTTTATTAAGTAAAAACGTAAAAATATTATAGATAATGCAACAAATACCGTAACTTGGGCCCATTGGGGTCGTTCTGTGCAACACTGTACAGTTCACCAAGCTACTACGTTGTCGATGAATGACATGGCGGTCGGTCGATAATTATAAATATAGGTTTAAGGTTACCCTGGTTGTGTGTTCGTGTGACATGTTTTTGGACTGTATTAGCCGCACAGAAAAAATTTAAAATTTTCTCTAGTCACCAAATTTATATCAAATTCATAATATCAAGCAAACAAGTTTTTGATTTTGCACATATTACCAAAAATTACTTAAAATTGTAAATTTATGCATATTTTTTTTCAATAAATGATATTTTTAGTTTTAATTAAAAAAATGGTCCAAAACCTTTGTTTGCCATCTCAAACAATGTGTTCAATTATTTATTTAAGTATTGACAATTCCAAACAACAATTATACAAGTTTAAATTATTTTATTTTTAACGAAAAATCAATTAAGATTGTTTAATATTTAATTAATATTTTAATTAAAAATTTATTTCAAAACAACTTAAATGTTAATTAAATTAAAATTTTATTTTTAATTTTGTTTCAACTAAAAAATAATTGATTCAATTATCACGTAAGTTATTTTTTAATACTTTTTAAACCATTCTTTAATTGATAAAAAACTTTTTTCTGTGCGTAGAACGATCAGAAAAAAAACAGCAAACGTTTTTAAAATTTTTTTTTTATATATTCTTTATATATGACTGATTTAGTGACCACAATAGGCCTAATACGTCTTTGATATTACTAGCCCCCTGCCAATATTTTTTAGAATAAATAGACTGACTATAAGGTCCGTGTTGTTTTTTAGAAAATTAAAAAAAATATTTTAAAGAGTTCTGAGTTCATGGGGGCCCATGGGCCACCATGGGGCGGCTGACCAAAATTATATTATAGGGGCATGTGAAATTGTGGTTCAATAGGCTAGGTCCTTGTGCCAATTAGAACCTTAGTACAACATTTTATTAAATTATCTCCATAACTGCGACTTGTAATTACGCACAAAGTTTACATCTACAGACAGCCACGGACGGACGGACATAGTTAGATCGACTTATAAAGTGATTCTGAGTCGATTGGTATACTTAAAGGTGGGCCTTGGATCCACTTCAAATGTTTTCTCCACTATTGTGGTGTGAGTTAAAATACTATTTTAAAATTTGAGCAAAAAGACGCAAAAATTACTATCAAAATCTAAACGTCAAGCTCACAGAAAGAAATAAAATTTAAAAAATATGTTAGATAAATAAAAAATTAATTAAATTTTCACTTATTAGTTGTTTTTGTTTGGCTGTAGGTCCACGTAAATAAATAAAATAAAAAATAAAAATTCGTAATATTTTCGTTTTTTATATTTTTATTATTTTCCCAATATTTCGGTAAGCATCACTAACCATCTTCAGGGGTCTAAATAAATAAATACAATAATAATTATTATTAACATTAAACAAAAAACACAAAACATAATATTACAAAAATAATTACATGTAAACAATTAAAAAATATAATAAATACAAAACTTCACAATAACACTTGTGCCACTTCTTATTAGATTTTATTAACTAAATCTATTTTATCGATCGTCTGTTTTTGTTTATTAATTGTCTGTATATGTGTGCACAATTTTTTGTGTCTTGTCGGTAATTTAGACGAAGCTGTGGATTAACATCAATAATATGTAGCATCTCTAATGTAAATCTCCTCGAATAATTCCTCTCTTCATGTAATATTTTTACTCCTTCAAAATGTGGTTTATGATTTTTCAACGTACAGTGGGCTGCTAGTGCAGTTTTTTGTTCAATAGGTTTGTCAATAGCTTTATGCTCAGATTTGTGCGAAGATATTCTTGTCTTAAGTTTTGTTTTTGTCGTCCCAACGTATACTTTATCGCATATATTGAGCCCGTCGCCACTACAGGGAATTTTATATACCACATTTGACTTGTCTTCCTTTTTAATTTTTGATTTTGTTTTGCTAAATAACTGATTCACAGTGTTGTCCGTTCTAAATGCTAGTTCAAATTTTTCTTCGTCATAAATGTCTGAGTTTTTCCATCTTTCCGAGAGTCCAGAAACATATGATATGCTTTTATATCTTTTTGGTTCTCTTATCACCTGTTGCCTGTTATTTTTTGCACGTTTTATAAGATTTTTAATTGTTATAGTAAACTAATTATTTGAATCATACTTTTTTTTTTTTTTTTATTCTTTTATGAATTACAATACGTTTTAATTTAATTATAATATTAACAATTAACTATTTAATTGATGTATTCTTATAATTTTGCATTCTTATTTATGTTAAACCCGTCTTATTTTTTTGTTTTGTAGTTTTCATTAAGCACAGCTGAACAAAGTGTTGCATGCTAAAGCAAATACAGTACATACAGCCATGTCACAGAGCTTAATTCCGTTCGGAAGTGGAATTGATTCCGTATTTTGCTTCTATGGAAAATGTAAAACGAAATGTACAAACTATACAAAATGCATCGTTATCAGTAAAGCACGCTGTCTTTTTGCTTTCTTATCTAAAATAAATATAATTTTATGTGAATTAAATAAAAAAATTTTAATTTTTCTAAATGCTTTCCAAAAAAAAAAGAAGAAAAATAAACGGAATTTGTCTATTTAATGTTGCCATATTTCAATTCTTTCTTGCCATATTTAATTCACAAAAAGTGGTTTCATATTTTTTTGAGGTTTAATGAATCCGAACGGAATCTATAGAAGCTAAAACCATTCCGATCGTAATGGTAACTACGGAATCATTTCCATTCCGAACGGAATTCATGACATGCCTGATATTAACGCTTTTGTGTAAAAAGTTGCCAATTTCTTTGTTTTATTTGAAAAGCTTGCCATTTTTTACATCTTTTGATATAAACCTTCTGTAATTATGTGCTATAAATTTAAAGTTAATAAGACAGTACAACATATAACATCGACTTAAAATTTGCGCCTAAGGGCTAATAGGACTTTTTGTTTAAACTGTGCTTAAACCAGCCAATCTATAAATCAGTAAACATATAAACCACCTATAAACGCATAATATTGGGCGTTTAAACTACCAATACAGACCATATGAATTTGACAACATTTATCGAAGTGTTGCCACAACATATAATATATAGGGCACTGATTCACAGCTGTTGAGTTTAAGCTACATATTGTTACGTTTTTACTTAATAAAACGCGTTAAGGTTCATTCCCTTTATAATAAACCTTTGAGTTCTTTTAATTGCAAATCAAAATAAAAATACACACAAATTCACCTTAACAAACTTTATTGAAATTTATGTTCACAAAATTTAACCGCTTCTGTAAGTATCGATCTGAACCGTTTAATGTCTCCAATCAAACTAAACTAAATTTTCATGAGTTAAGCTAGAGGTCCACACCACGCATTACACGCCTTCTCGCAGCCTTCGCAGCTGTCAAAAAAGTAGAACCTGTGTAATTATATGTAACAAGTTACATGCACAAAAGCGTAGGATGCATTGAGGCGTTAAATGCAAAAAGTAGGGTTACTTTCTACTTTTGCAAGCGTCACAAGCAGCATTTGAACAAATCAGCTGATGTTGAAAAATTAAATCTTATTTTTACTTGTAGTAATGCCGCATACAAAGCGTTGCATGTAACTTGAAACGTAGAACGCAAGTAAGGTATAAAAATCATGCAATGCGTGGAGGCGAAAAAGCGTGGAGTGGACCTCCAGCTTTTGCCTGTATTTATAGTTCAAAAATATTCCTAGTTGATTCAAGAACCGTCTAATATTTTCTAGAATGTTGTGTTCGAATTATTTTAAAATAACTTATACATTTAAATCTAAAGTCTACAATTACAATTGCTAGAAAATTTAGTACAGGGGCGTTCATAGTAACTAATATGACATAAAACTATAATCTACAAGAAAACTTATAACTAAAACCATAAATAATTATTAGACAAATCTAATTTCCTAACAATATACACTTAAGTTTAGTTCAACTAAACCAGCGTTTAAATATTCTCTGATTTATTAGCCTTAAGAAAGTTTTTAGTTGAATATTTTAGGCTGAAATATTTTCGTTTAAAAAATGTTTTCAATTAAAAATTCGTAGCTTGTAAAATTGAGTTATTACCAATTTTCACTAAGAAATTTTTTTTTCATAATAACATGATTATGAATTTTTGTGAATACCAATTTTGCTGTTAAATATTTGAAACATTTACTGATTAAATAATATAGTAATCTTATATGACGCCATGTAAGACACATATTTATTATCCATATATACACCCAG
The DNA here is from genome assembly GCA_943735925.1 of Pollenia amentaria. Lineage (NCBI taxonomy): Eukaryota > Metazoa > Arthropoda > Insecta > Diptera > Polleniidae > Pollenia > Pollenia amentaria. The sequence goes on along the minus strand of OX031010.1, from coordinate 143,149,459 downwards.
AGAAGAAACATGTTTATATATGGTCGCCTCCAACAAAACTATTTTAAAAGAAAAATCTTAAACATATATGTAATTTTAAATTTAATCATACTTTTGTCATCGACAAACATATTATGGTTAAATTTGTCCTCCATCAAGAAGCCACAACCATATTATGGCTGCCTCCAAACATGTTTTCGTTTATAATAACTAGAATGTGCTTAAAACTTATAATAGCATGGTTGGTTTTCAACCATAGCATGTTGCTCTTGGAAAAGAGGAAAATACTATGGTTAATTTTAAAACATATTATTGTAATATTTAAGCACAACATGTTTTAAGACAAACATAATATGGTTGTGGCTTCTTGATGTTGGACCAATTTAACAATAATATGGTTGTCGGTGACAATAATATGGTTAAGTTAAACATAATACCATTCATTCAAAAGCAAAATTCGATCTACCAAGGTGAAATACCATTTGGTTTAAAGATTGATATTTTACTATTGACCTCATCCGGCTTCAATAGCCAAGTGAGTAAAAGACGGTAAGCCCCACTGAAGAGATTGTGTGGTTACAATCGAAACTAGTCTGGGCAACCTGTTCGTGAAAGCCTGGGTTCAAATCTTAGCGCAGTCAAGAATGAAAAATTATCAATAAAATTTTAATTAATTTCATGTTGTAAAATTCATGTCTTCATATAAATAATTTAATGAAAATTAAATTCAAAGAACTTAAGCCTAATTAAAATATCTAAATTTGGATTATAAACATAATATGTTTAAAAATTTTCTTTAAAAATAGGTTTGTTGGAGGTGACCATGAGTTATCCATAGATATATGTGTATACATTTGTGTATGCATATAATCACATGTGTTTATATACTATATTATAACCATAATTTATCATATCTATTTTTTACACAGGTAGTAAAAAATCAGGAGGCGGAGGAGGAGCATACATATATATTCCACAAATTACAAATAAAATCTTTACAAAAGAACACAGGTTACCTCCAATAACCGTTTTTTTAAATTGTGTACAAAACTTTTGGGCCGTTAATGCTTACTTGGCCAACCCCTGTATGTATATGTCCAAAATTAAAGCGAGGGATCAAATACTCTGCTCTTAAGTTGGCTACCAAATTTTAGCTATTTATTTAAAAAAATAAAAAGTTTATGGATTTTGGCCGGAATTCAACACAGTTGACTGCGGCGCCTGCCAGTCTATAGTCAAATCTCAATCGTTAACTAATCGTATTGGTGGATCGAAATTTGCTGTAATTGATTATCAATTTTTTATTTTATTTACATGTTTCGAAGTTTTCTTAATAAAATATTTCGTTAAGAAAGATTTATATGGTCCTTAATTTTCTCAATAAAGTTTTTTTGGTTTTATTCTTTCGTTAAGAAATTTCTCTTTTTAAAAATATTTTTGATTAAAAATTTTCTTCAAGAATTTTCTCGATTAAAAATTTGCGATAAAAATAATTGTGAGTTAAAATTTGTTTTAAAAATATTATCGATAAAATTAATTTCGTTACAAAAATGTAGTCTTCAAAGAAATTTTTTTAAGAAAATTTTTCGTTTAAATTAATATAAATTTGTACTTTGTGGTTGGCTATTCAAAACTATTCTTTTAAAAAAGAACCTTTTGAAAAAAGCTTTGTTCGTTAAATAACACAACCTGTCCAATATCCAACTGGCATTTTTTAATCAGTTTCCATAAAATAAAATTCTCCTTTGCTAATCTAAATTGTCTCTGCTGCCCATCTAAACCAAAAATTAGTTTAAAATAATGAGGTTTTTCATTAGCAAGTATTCTAACAACTTTCCAGAAAATAAGGTGACCATTTTGTTTGTTCTATTTTTTTTAAGGCTTATGGTTTTAATTCGTTTTGATACCTTTTAGCAACATTCTCATTTTCCCCTCATTAACTTAATCCAATTAGAAGTGTATCTGTTTCCCTGTCTGTCCAAGCACATATGTTTGTTCGCTGGGTTTTTTTTGCTAGTTGTTACTTTTTTCCGGTGTTTTTTTTTGTATACCAACGGAAGGGAAATTTTTAATTTCCTCTTTTAATATCTGGTCGCTCATTTTTGTATATCCTGCAGGTTAAAAAATAATAGAAACAGCACATTAAGGATGTTTTTTACTGGGTCGTAGTAATTTTTGCATATGTATTTGGGTCTATGTATGTGTGTGTACGTGTGTGTGAGAGTTTGTAGTGTGAGTTGAACACATATTTGCACAAGTTGTTTTTAATTGCTTCAAGCTACAAGAAGAGAAAATGTATTTGTGTTTATTTTTGAGAGTTTGTGATTTTTTTTTTAATTAAAAGCAGAACATTGCGAATAAAAATTAAGCGCGGCAGAGCAGCTATTGATATTTTTTAATTGCTAGTTTAATGTACTTAAACATTTTTTTTATAAAGAATGTTCAATGAAAATTAGATTAACAGCTAATTCAGTTATAATTAACTATCAGTTATAACTGTGAAAAACTTTTTTTTAACTGAAAGTAAAATTGACAGTTAGTTATAACTAAACTTGGTGAAATTGGCCGTAAAAAACTTGTTTCAAATAAAAAATTGGTTTGGAAAATCTTTTATGGAAAACTTTTTTAACTCTGCAGTTAGACGCTTAAGTTCTTCTTGATGGTGTATTTACTCATACTGCTTGTAAATACTCACAAAATGCTAAAGCTGTGACGAAGGCTGCACGCAATTTCTAGGTAATTTGTTTTCAAGATGTCACCAATAACACAATTTATAAAGACAAAGGAAAAATTGGCTCATTAAAATTGCAATCAGCGGGTTTCTTAACTGTAAATTGAAACACAAAATTGGAAAGAGAATTTGAAATCAAGTTCGCATTAAATTTTAAAACTATGAATGTATAAGTGAAAAAGTGTATGTGTATTCAAACTTAAAACAAAATTTGCAGCAAAACTGGATCATGTAACCACCAAGTTAAACAAATTTCGTTTAAGAAAATTCCGATGCAGCGATCTGTCAAATCAGATTTTTCGGATATTTGACAATAAATTCACCTTATAAAGGTTTCTTTGATGTAGACTGTATGAAAATGAGAAGTTTTGACATACAAAATCTCTTACCGCTCTTATTTAGTTTGACCAGTTTAAAAAAATCAGTTTGAGAAAATTTTTCGAATAAAAATTTCTTAACGAATATTTTACAAATTAAAGTTCCGATAAAAAATTGGCTTAAGAAAATTTCTTATTTAAGCGTCATGGCCACGCATCAAACTCACATTTTCCTATCAAACTCACATTTTTGTAATAAAAAAAACACACTTATTGTTTGATGTAAATTTTAACAAAAATATTTGATGCCAGTTTTTTGTGTGTTTATTAAAATCTTATTTATGTTTTGTTAATAATTACAATTTTCAGATTCAAAACGTCCTACAAAAACAAAAATTTATATATATTTTTTCCTTAAGTTATATTTTTATTCGACCTTTAAAATTAAATTTTAAATGAAAATTATATATTTTATAAAGATTTTTGTAATAGTTCTATTCCTTAAAAATAAAAAATGTTGAATATAATAAAGTAGCGTTTGAAAAGAAATAATTCCCAGATTCTATTTGTTAAAATAGTTGAGTTAAATACAAAAAAAAAAAAAAAAAATATATAAAGAAAAAATTGTATAAAGAAAATATCACCCATAATCCATTGTGACGCCTTAATTACTGAAAGTATGAAAGAATAGGAGAAGTAAAGAGTGAAAGCACAGTAAAAGAAGGTAGAGGAAGATAAAAAATTGGACAGCTCAAGCGAAAACAACCGTACCAAACAGAAAACTGCCCTGTATATGCCCAGTCTCATGCCGCGCAGTCAGGTCATTTCCATTACGAATACCGTCAGATTCTCGAGTCCGCAGCCCATATCCGAATTCATGCAGGAATCTGCTACCCAGCCACCTCAGCCTGCTCTTCTGTAGCCTGGGACAGTGGCACAGCAAGTGCTCAACTGTCCCCAACTCCTCTATGTCCTCACACAATCTGCATATATCCGACAAGTCAGATCCCATTCTCACCGCCAAACGAGCAGTTTTTATGTATGAATTCATACCTCAAATCGCTTCAAACCTGCTGATAGGATGCCTGATTTTTGTATGGGGTGTTCCCGGTTGGGAGGACTATTTTCTGCTGACAATAAGCGCGTCTTTTAACCTAACAAAACATGCAATTAAGGCAATCATAAAGTGCTTTTTTAAGGGCTAACTATATTAACATATTCATTAATGTTTTGCTTTTACTTGTTTTAATTCCTTTTTTTCAATCATTTTCTTAAACCATACTATGTTTTTATTTTTTTTTCGCTTTAAAGCCTTCTTCTGTATCAGCACTAAAATAGGAGCTTTTTTGAATATTTTATTCGTTATCATTTACTGCTGTATTAGAGCTCTCTTATTGAAGCGCTCGATTATGCGGTTTTTCTCTTAAGTGCTTCAAAAATCACAATTTTTTTACTGGGAACTTTGTTTTGTCGCGCTACACAGTTTCGATTAACATGAGTACGTGCCATACACGGAAGGATCTATTTTCTAAATCTCCAAAAAAATATGGCTGGAACCAAGAAAACTTTGCATGATCTCGCCCAAGCCAAAAATTTCTTATTCTAAATATATGTGTGGGTTGGTTTTAACAAATTGTTTCTTTATTTAAGAAAATTTTACATAATAGGAACGAAATAAGTTAAAATCAAGAAAATAGTATGGACTTTCTTGTTTTAAGAAACGAAATTGATTACTTTTGAAAATAAACTTCTTTTCGTTTATGGACGAATCTTATGGTGATCTCAACCATCTGGTGAGTCAATATATGCACTTAAATGTTTTTCGCACAATAGCTCCATTCATACCATACGAGATAGGAAAAGAAAATTCCGACAATATATTTCTTAAGAATAAAAAATATTGGGTGGTATTATTGATTCTGCACGGAAAAGAAAATTCAACGGAAATAAATATCGAGCGATATGCGAATTGCAATTATTTATTTCTGCGGTAAAAGCTTTCCGTAAAAAATTTTTATCATCTCTGTGTTAATAATTTCTATGTAGATATTGTGTCAACTGTTAGTAAAAAAACAGTTAAATCAAATTGTTGAAACTTTTGAGAGTGTATAATAATTTTTACGATATAAAATTATTTAAAATAGACAAACGCAGAAAATGTATAATTGTAATATGGAAACAATTGCATTTTTTGAACACAGCAGTGACAAGGATTGCTTAGACCTTCGGATAAAAAGATCAGTTTTACAATATAAATCTGAAGAAGTGTTGCAAATGAAAGATAGGGAGTGAGTTGAAATAAAAAATTCAATACCTGGTTATTGTTGTTATTATTATATTATTACTAATATTTTATTAGGCTGGGGAGCCAATTCGTAAATTATTGTAAATAATAGTTATATTGTACATATAAATTTATTTGTAATTAATTGTGCTTAATTTCAGAATTTACATTTACATTTGTTATATATAATTTTTGGCCTTATGGGCTTTTTATTTTACTTGGAGTGAAATAAATAAATATATAAATAAATGCTTGTTTAGGGCATTAAATAATTTGTTTAATTTTTCACAGCTTTTTAAAGAATTTTCAAGGAGCTCTTTCGTTGACTCAAGCAAGGTCTTGATTTAATTAAATTAAATCCACCATTGCTTCTACTTCCAATTTGCTTGTATATTTATGTCTTTTATTCTTGCAATAAAATATTTTTATAAAATAAATAAACTAAATTTTCTTCTTTTTAAATATTATATTTCTTACATTTTTATTCCTTCCGTTAGCTTCTCGCTGTAAAATTTTACCGTAAGCAAAATGGAGAAAAATATTTATATTGCGGTTTCAATAAGATGCCAATGCCGCGCCGCAATAGTAGAGATTATACCGCAGCAGCGGAAGGATACCGCACAAGCGGAATGAATAATTGCAAATTTTGCTTCCGCCCAAAAATTGCTTTTCGCAATCGCGGAACGGAATCAATAATACCACCCATTATATATTAACTGCCTGTTTTCAAAATTAAAAAAAAATTTCGCTTGGAAATTTATATTGAAACAATAAAAATAAACTCAAATTTGTTTTTGTTTTCAATATAAATATCTAAGCGAAAATTTTTATTTTAGTTAGAAAAACAGGCAGTAAACATGAGCCAAATCGCTCCATTTTTTCCAAACAAGTGTTCTCCCGAATTTATGGACCCATACAAGATAAATTTTGATAATTGGGGAATTCACAAGGTAGTCATAAAGTTGTAAAGTCATATGTCTTAAAATAATAATTACAAGAAATATTTATCATTGCTGTGGGCAACCGCTTATAATTTTGATTTCTATTGTACAATTATGACGAATCAGTGAACACAGCATTACAATTTTTATTTTGTTTGAAACACAACAATATTTATTTTAAACAATTGTAAAATATTATTTAGGACATTATGACCATATGACTTGATAGCACACCTTATGAATCCCCCAAATAAAAAAAAAAAAAAAAAAACTGAACTGCCAAGTTGCTTTATTAAGCAATTTGTTTTAGTTAGGTTTTTGCTTTTTACCCACTTGCAACTACAATTCAAGTCGGAAAAAAACAGCCAATTGTAGGGGAAAGAAAGAAAAGATAAACTCTCTGTTTTTTGTTGTTGTATTGTTGAAGCTTTTATATTTTTAAAGTAAAACCTGAGTGCTTAAAATTCTTATTCTAATTTGTATAATATTTTTAGCTTTTCAAAAGTCTTTGGAAAAAGGTTTCCTGAAGAGCTGGCCTAAGCAACCAGTGAAATCCGTATAGAAACTAGCTTTTCCTCAACAATAAGTTTCAGAGTTTTTATCCAAAATAAAACTTGGGAATTTTGCGCGACATAGAGGAATCTTTTTAAAAGTAAGTGCAGTTGCAAAATTATGCCGAAATACTCTCTCTATTATTCCACCTAGCGCCCATTAAATATTGTTCCCGGGATAAGGGTTTGAAATAATACCGCCCATACCATATGAGCTACGGAACTATTGCCTTTTAAATATTATGGTGAAGGGTAAATAAGATTCGGCACATATGAAAATAGCACTTTTACTTTTTTTTTATTGTAAAAAAACTTTTCTATGTTTTTTAATAACTTTCACATAAAAAAACCGCTCAACTTGAAAACCAAAAATTGAGTTAACAAAAATATCACACAAAATCAATATTGATGGACAGCATATGACAACGGTTCATCAATCTATATAAAGTTTGTAAATATTTTACCAACTAAATGTTATTCAAATACATACAGGGAAATTTAAATTTCCCTGTAAAATATTTGCTATAGTTTTATTTTTTTTTTTTATGTACTAACCAGTGACCGAAAGTTATTCGAGCATAAATGGATGTGGATAGTGGAGAATAAGCATTGATGCATGGCTATTATTTTATGTTAATGTGGTTTATCAAGGAGCACTTTTATGTGTTTATACAGGCTTTAATATAATCCTTAAATACGATATATCATACAGATGAATTTCACCTCATTAGCATTTAAAACCACACAAGTTTTACTCACATTCAGCAAAAATGATGGAAGTGAAGATGCCTCTAACGACAGACTACTAAATTATTGTTATTGGAAAAAAGGAAATTCCATATACAATTTTTGGTATTAATTTTTTTTTAAAGTTTGTGTTTAAGACAAATAGGTTTTTGAATTTAATTTATTACAAACATTTTTCAAACAAAAAAATTTTTTAAATTAAATTTAATTTACTGAAGATGCTAACCAAAGGTTAGCGAAATATTGAAAATAAATAAATAAATATTAAAAAAACCTAGAGCATAAATAAATATAAGCATTTATTAAATTAAATAAGGTCAAATAAAAACAAAATATAAGTTTAACTTGAAATTTACTAATTTCCTTTTCACAATAAATATCTGCAGTTGAGTCCTTTAAGTATTTTATTTAAGCTTATGTTTTATGTTTGCAAGTGAATCCTTTGAAATACGTGAAAAGGAGAAACGAATTTGAGTTGGCTGTGATATTTAACTTTTTTGAAATTAATAGTATCAAAAACACAACTATAAAACATTTGAATGAATAATTTCAAATGTTGTGATTTAACATATTTGTGATTTACCCCAACTTTAACTTGTTTACGTTAAGTAATATTAGATTTCAACATGACGTATACATTTACCTATTTTTCGCCGCACCAAGTAAACTGACAATATAATAACGAAATAAGATTTAAGGTAACTAACATTCACAGAAAAAATTATTAAATTTCTCCAATCAACAAATTTGTTCTGAACAAACAATTTGTTAATTTTGCACCTTTTACCAAAATGATTATATGGATTATTAAAAATGTTAAAATTTTGAAAAAATATTTTCAATAACTGATATTTTTAATTTTAATTAAAAAAGTGATCAAAAAACTTTGCCATTTCAAACAATGTGTTAATTTATTTAATTAAATATTGACAATTCCCAACAACAATTCTACATTTTTAAATTTTTTTATTTTTATTTTAAACGAAAAAAGTCAATTAAGATTTTTTGTTATTTAATTAAAATTGTAATTGAAAATTTATTTCAAAACAACTCAAATGTTAATTAAATCAAAACTAGATTTATAATTTTCTTTCAATAAATAAAATAATTGATTTAATTATCACATTAATTAAATTTAAATACTTTTTAAACCATTTATATAATTGATAAAACACTTTTTTCTGTGTTGAAACAAAAAAAAAAAAAAAAAAAAAAAAAAAGTGCTGGTGATTATAATCACCGGTCGGCGAAGAATGGGTTAATACTTCTTGTAGGCACAAGAGTATCAGGTATTGAAACTGGATCAAATGATTTTATATTTTAATATTGACTCCGGTTTAAAATTAAAAAGCCAGTATAAACGATGCCGTACTGGGTTCATTCGAAATTTATGATTAAAATAGTATATGGGCATTTTCATACGTGAAATTTGTCTTCATACGTGACATATGTACGCCTTTAGAGGGTAGAGATTTTTCAAAAATAGTAGTAATTGGAAAATTATTTTATCATTATGTTTCATTTCGAGGGTACTTTAGTTGAAAAAAAAAAACAATGTCACATTCGGAATCTTGCCGTCCGAGATATGGGGCAAAATTGGTGCATATCACACGTGACATCAAACTTATGTGATTATAAGGTCAATGCAAAAATATGCTAATTTCGGAAGGTGATTTTTTTTTTTTTAATTTCTTACATTAAACCAAATATTTTTCCTTTATAATCCGAAATTTAAAAAAAATTATTTTGGATGGTTTTATAATGAACTAAATTAAAACTCGTTCTTGACATACCGTACGTGACAAATTTTTCTCTTATAGAATTTATAAGATATGAAATATGTATGTGTATGCAAAAACTTAATACAAAAGAGAACGAAGGTATTGTCGCTCAAGCCGGACCACATTTTACCTTTGACCACAGTATTTAAAATCAAATTTTCGAGAGTGTATCCTTTTTGGGACTTCTTCCCTGGCTCTGACATTTGTCTTTACACAAAAAAACGGTTTAATCAATTAAAAAATGGTTAAAAAGTATTTAAATTTAATTAATGTGATAATTGATTAAAATATATTTTATTTGAAAGAAAATTAAAAATTTAATTTTTATTTAATTAACATTTTTCCTGTTTTGAAATAAATTTTCAATTAAAATTTTTATAAAATAACAAAAAATATTAATTGATTTTTTTCGTTCAAAATAAAATAATTTAAACATGTAGAATTGTTGTTGGGAATTGTCAATATTTGTTTGAAATTGCAAAGTTTTTTGTTCATTTTTTTAATTAAAATTAAAAATATATATAAAAAGAATTTAAGCTGGATAATTTAATTATAGTATAATTAAAAATATAATTTATTAAAAAAGAAATATTCAAAATTTTAACATTTTTAGTAATCAATATAATCATTTTGGTAATAGCTGCAAAATCAACAAATTGTTTGATTGATGTTATGAATTTGGTATAAATTAGGTGATTGGAGAAATTTAATAGTTTTTTCTGTGTATCACTAAAGGTTTATCGAGCAACAAAAATAAATTTAACTGAATTTTTATGTACCTGAAAAATTTCCCTATAAAATGTTTAAACAATAATTTTTTAGCTGAGATTATATTAAAGTCTAAATTACCTGTGTTTAATTAGTTTAATATTTTAGCATGTCAACATTTGAAATTAACATCCTTGTTGTAAGTTTCATTGTTTTCCGTTCTTTTTTTTCTATATTTTTTTTTTGTTCTTTTGTCAGATGAATAAACGAAATGTTTGTACAAGTGAATGTTGTAATTATCCCCGTGACTCATGTGTATGCATAATTGTTCTCTCATTAGGCGTGTAATTAATGTCAAGTATTCTTTTTTTTTTATGTGTATTAATGTAAAATTTATAATAAAAATCTACACGAAAAAAAAACCTCTCAGCTTAGTTACCAGAGTACAGGGAGTGAGTGCACCAGCACAAAATCGTGGTTTCTGATTTCCATTGAAAATAGTATAAAAAACAAGTTAGAGTGCTTTATTCGGCTGTGCCGAATCTTTGATACCCTCAATCTGCAGTAAGAATATTTCCGGAGTAGGCTTTATGTAGGACTAAAGGTACATTATGGACCAATCTGCACGAAATCTTACAGTGTTATTTCTTGTCTTATGAAACTGAAACGGACTGAATTTTATTACATCATAATTCGTTACGGTTATACGGGTACTAAACGGGTTTCCGAGAAAAGTTTCTATATAGGGCCTATAGTTTATTATGGACCGATCTTAACGAGATTTCACAGTGTGATTTCTAGTCCTATAAAACTGTGACGTACCAATCTTATTACAGAAGCACTATTTGTTATAGTTTTAGGCGTACTAAGTCGAACACTTCTAGACCTGGTAAAAATACAACACTTTTCAAAACATATAAAAATTAATTGTAATTACAATTAGACAACACTTTTGTTTGAAAATTAGTTATCGTCCAGACTGGCAGTTTTTAAAAAAAGTGCTTTGAAATTGCATTAGTGTCAATATTATGAAATTATTGTTTTGCAATTTTTTATTTTTACCTTGTCTTTCCTCTTCTCCTTTTTTATTATAATACGAGGGCGGATCAATAAGTCCGCTTTTTTAATGAAACACAGTTTTTTTTATTTGTGTATACCTTCGAAAATAGGAAATAGTCACTGGCGGCTAAGGGTAATCGATGTGGATCGCAAAAACTCTTTCGAATTGTGGTTAAACAACTCCAAACAATCGTTTGAAGTTGTCACACGATTACGTTTATGGTCAATTGAGAGCAAACGCGGCATCCACCTTGCAGACAGCTCATCATTTAAAATCGAAACCACACTGCCATATTAAATGCCTAAGGCATCAACAATCTCACTCACTTTTACTCTTCGATCGGCCAACACCATATCGTGAATTTGTTCGACATTTTTGGGTGTATTGACTTCAATTGGCCGTCCAGAAAGTTCAGCGTCATTTGTACTTGTGCGACCACAACGAAAATCAGTAAACCACTTTTTACCATTGAAACCGATGGTACAGAGTCCCCATAGTATTTATCAAGCTTTTCCTTGGTATGATTGCCGGTTTTTTTTTAGCAAAAAATAATGTTTAATGAGCACTCAAAATTCACTTTTTTCCATTTTTAAAAAAATCCACGAGGTTGTATATTTTGAACAGCTGTTAAACGCAAAGTAAATAACGGAACTTGCTTAAAACTTGACAATACAGAGGACATATTATTTTCAAGAGCTTACGAATCTCTCTGATTCTAAGCAAGTTTCAAAAAAAAGTTCTTTATGTACACTTAATCCATTTGTGGATTCTCAAGGTCTAATTCGAGTCAACGGTCGATTGGCTAATGCCTTGCTTCCATATGATGAACGATTTCCAATAATAATTCCAAATTCCTCTCAGTTCTGTAAAATTTTCCTAGAATTTGTTCACAAATTACTAATGCATGCTGACATATCTCTTATGATGAGCATAGCAAGAAGCCAGTTCTATATTCCTGGCCTTAAAAGAACCGTCAAGAAATGTGTTCATCATTGTTTAACTTGCGTTCGATATAAACAACAGGTTAAATCACAAATCATGGCTGCTCTGCCATTGGAAAGATCAACTCTTTCATTACCGTTCTCACATGCGGGAGTCGACTTTGCTGGTCCGTTTCAAATTAAGTCAGGTAATTTGCGAAATTCTGCATACATTAAAGGTTATGCTTGCGTATTTGTTTGTTTTTCCACACGAGCAATTCATCTTGAAGCCTGTTCAAGTTTAACCTCAGAAGCCTTCTTAGCTGCATTTGCTCGATTTGTAGCAAGGCGGGGGTTACCCAAATCTATTATGTCGGATAATGGCACAAATTTCCTAGGGGCAAGTAAGTCCCTTTTAAAAGAATATTCCTTGTTTCTTAGACAAACTGCCAAAGAGATTACGGAAAAATATGCTATTCATGGGTTTGGATGGAAGTTCATTCCGCCAAGTGCTCCTCATATGGGAGGTTTATGGGAGGCTGGAGTAAAGAGTTTTAAGCTCCACTTTAGGAAGGTTGCAGGCACGCAGAAGTTTAATTTTGAAGAGTTCTCTACTCTTTTAGCGAGAATTGAATGTGTTTTAAACTCTAGACCTTTATCCCCAATGTCAGAGGACCCAGACGACTTACAGGCCCTCACACCGGGCCATTTTCTACGGGGAGGTCCATTAATGTTTGTTTCGGAGCTACCATCTCAGAACCTATCTTTGATTAACCGTTGGGAACGATTAAAAGCACTCCATCACAAATTTAGTCAAAGATGGAAAAATGAGTACCTACACGAGCTACACAAAAGGTATAAATGGCAGAATCCACGACGTGATCTACAGGCGGGGTTGGGCAGAATTGAAACTGTGCACGTGGGTCCAGATAAACGTGTACGAGTGGCTGATATCCGAACGTCAAGTGGGAGAATGGATCCAGCTCAGCAGCCTGAACTATGTGTTGTGTGCTTTAACTACCATCCATTAAGATATTGCAAAATGTTCCGGAAGCTCTCATTGGACCAAAAACTTTATTTGGTGAGGATCCACAAATACTGCTCCAACTGTTTTTCGAGGACACACCAAATCGGAAGTTGCACATCAATGGGGGCATGCCAAATATGCGGTGATCTTCATCACACGCTCCTCCATCGAAGGCCCGTCAATCAACGGTCCCAGGGCAGTCGTCTGGCTCAAGTTTCCGCTAGGGTTCGAAATGATCGCAGATCCAGACGAACACAAGCTGTAAGTGCTAATTTGCAACCACCTTCCAACCCGCCTCAGCAAAGGGCACAACTACGTTTGCAGCGCTTGAGGCAGCGCCTTCGTCGCCAGCAACAACAACTTCAAAGGCAGCAACAACAGCTACAACAACAAACAAGAGGACGGCAGCGGCAACCTCAGCCCTCTCCAGCTCTTACTGAGGTCCCGCATACCACCCAGGGGCTCGTAAATCAAATCGTCGCGGCTTAAGGACAATTAACTGGCTCAACAATTGCACCAGTGCAAGGGGGGCGGCATGTTCAAGATCGATCAGCCGTTATTGAAGACGATCTTATCGATCTTGAAGATGATTTTATCGACTTCGATGACGGCCTTATCGACTTTGACTGACGGCCTCCAAACACTTCCATAACTAGCCTTCGGGGCGATGAAAAAACCAAAACCGAAAACGAATGAAGTGTGCGCGCTCGACAGCTGCTCTTTTTAAATAAAAAACTAAATTAAAAACCAAATTAACAAAAAAAGAAAAACCCCGCAATCCCGGTGCAACAAAAAAATATTGTGAAGTAATAAAACCCCAATTAATTTTTAAACCCAAAACCCCCCGTGTTTTCATAGAGAAAAAACCCAACAAGTAAGTAACAAATAAAATTTCTCTTGTTTTATTTGTGCCTTATTCAACGCTGTTGTTGAATAACCACAATTTCCAAAATAATTAATTGGAATTTGTTCAGTCCATTAACAAGTGGTTCGAAAAGTCCTCGCCCTCGTATAAATACAAATACACCTACAGCCAACTTTAAGTTAAAAAGTGTGAGAATAACAAAACAAAACAAAGCAGATTATATGAAACTGAGTGCCCCTCCCCAGTCTTCTCAACCCACTCACCAGTAAGTTCAAGAATTGCTGCAACAAAAATTACAAGCCTGGATGATGATTTACCAACAACAATATTACAACTTTGTAAAATTAGACGATTATACAAAGAATTCGACGATAATGCGAGCTTGTGAATTGGACAATTGTTGTGTAAAACAAATAAGGTCCTAAAATAATAAGACTTTGTAGGCTGTGTTGTTGGTTTTGTCATAACAACTTAGTAGAAATCTAAGTTATGAGGAGTTCCTCACATCAGTCATATTTTTTTTTTGTCCTTTTTTTAAGACTCGATGACTATCGTTTGAATATCCCAAATATTTAAATACATTTACTATATTTGTTTTTACATTTTCTCATTCATCATATGTTTAGTCTCATTAATGGCATTGTTAAAAAAATTCATTTTATATTTCAAACAGGGGATTTAAAAGACTACAGATTTTTTTTGTTATTGACTTTATTTAATTTATGTAATTTCAGTAACCAAGCCTTAAAGCAATAATCGCTTTACAAATTTCTATCTAATACTTATTAGAATTTGTATTTAATATTAAAATGAAATTTGTAAACCGATTATATGACATTTACCGATATGGTTACGAAAATTAATGGAAAAAAATCTTAAGTCTTTAAAATCCCCAGTTTGATTACTGAAATTCCTTAAACAAAATTAAAGTAGAAATAAAAAAAATTAATCTTTTAAGTCCTCTGCAATAAAATTTTTTTCTGCTTTTGTTTAATTCCAATTTAAAAGAAAATGTAGATAGTCCTTTTAACCCTTTGACACGGGAATTAATTTTGGCCATCGCAAAATTTTAAATATAGTTTTTATAGCATAAAAATGCTTCAAAAAACATGTGTAAAAAATTGTGGGTAAAAATTTTTATTCTAAAGTGGGGTTTGAAGATGTACATTTTAATGTACAATCCGCTTCAATTCATAAACTTTTTTACTTTATTTTACGTTTTTTTATTGGTTTTAATTTTTTGTAGTATACATACATTTTTATATAAAAGGAACACATTTCAAAACTCATTAAAAAAAGAGAACAAATTAAAACATTATTATTTGGTATGCATTTGTAGGAAGCAATTTCGTTCTTTAGTAATACATAAATGAATTTTACACTTTTGGCAAAAGAAATGAGTTCTTCCAGCTACTCCTTGGCTGGTTTTGCAATTATTTTTGCATCTTGTTGCTTCTTTTTTTCCATAATGGCATGGCATGTGATCAATGCCATCCAATTGTACGTCTCGAATTGGTCTTACCTCAATTTTTCGTTTAGATGATACAGGTGATGACGTTGAAGGAACGGAATTTGTATATGAGGGGCGTCCCCGCTTTTGTGCTGACTGCTGACCTTTGTATATAAGAGTATTCCCAATTTCTAATCGGAAATGCATAAGATCCAAAATCTCTCGTTTTGACCTTCCCTGTTTTACTGCATAACTTTGATATTCGAGAAAACTAGCAACTAAAGCGAAATCAAGGAAATGTGTTATTATCCGAAGAGTCCATTTCCTAGATTTCAAGAAAACCCTATAGTAGGAAATATATTGATCAAGGAGATCAACTCCACCCATTCCTGAATTATATAGCTTTACGATGTAAGGACGATTGAATTCTTGAAAAGCTTTTGTCGACTTATTGTACCTGCATATAAGACATAAAATAAAAAATAAATAATAACTGAAGGTATCGTTCGTCATATACACCTACCTTTTAACCATTTCATCCTCTTCTGATCCCATGAAATTTGATGCCAAATGTATCGGTTTATTGTCATACCATTTCACCAAAAATATATTTCCGTCCCTACTTACGACCAGATCCGAACTTCCTCGTCCTTTTTTCTTTAATTCGTTGTCATCTATCAGAGGAGGTGCTGCAAACCGATTAACTCTTACAGTTCCTACTGCATTTATATATTTTTGACGAAGTATTTCCAAAAGCTGGTACGTTGTAAAAATATTATCACAATATAATGTGTGACCTTTATTTGAAATTCTTTCAGATAATTTGAGAACAACTGAAGTTCCAAACCCAAATTGGGATAAATTGTTGGCGCTTATATTAGTAGAACTTCCTTGGTAAAGAAAGAAGTCGTATGGCATTCCAGATTTACCAGCTAATACGTATACTTTTACACCCCAAGGATTAGGTTTTCCTTTTATATACTGTTTCGTTGACAATTTTCCGGTATAAGGAATGATTTGCTCGTCTACGGATAGTACTTCTTCTACTTCTAACTCTAAACATCTCCTTCTGACGGCTTCAATAACAGGTCTGACTTTCCAAAATTTGTCAGTGGTATCTCTATTCTTATCCAAATTATCAACAATATGTAAATTATTCCGCAACTGGCAAAACCTGTCACAAGTTAATGTGTTTCGGAAGCTTTCAATGCCAAGCAATGGATCCCAGTAAAGTCTGAGCCTAGAGAACTTCATACTACCAATCAAAATGTGCAATCCAAATAATTTTTTTATTTCGTTGCAATCAGTATTTTTGAAGTTTCTTACATTATTTTGAGTTGCATATAAATTTGTGTAGAAGGCAAAATTTTGAAATAGTTCATCAGTAAAATATTGTTGGAAAAATTGGTATGGTGTTTTCTCATCATCATAGCCTACAATATTTTCACATTCAAATGGAATTGGATCATTTTTAGAGTTCCTTCGGCGCCAGTTTATATCTTGCTTCCTTGTATATGTATAATTTGTCGATTGATTAACATCGGATTCATTAAAAGGGACAGACATTTTACGGTTGATATCTGCATTAGGAATATTGTCTTCATCCTCATCTTGTTCATCATCCGATGAACTACGCGTTACGCGATTTACGATAACAATATCCTCGTTTTGATTTTCAATTTTATTATCATTTTCACATAATTCTATATCTCCTTCGATGTCCGATTCATTCAATATATCAAAAATTTCTTTAATTTTTAAATTCGACATAATTTCTATTTAAAAAAATCCAAACTTTTGTCTTATTAGTATATTTAAATGTAATGTACATTTAAATGCACATTGAAGATTTCACTAAATGTACATTTTAATGTACATTCTTTTTTTAGTTAACATTAATGCCTCAAATACCGTATTTATGTAAACCGTATGTTTACATTAGAAAACTATCGAAAAAATAAGCAAAAAAAACTTACCTTTGTTATGAAAAACACTAAATTTAATATATATTTTTTTATATTTGAAACTAAACTTTAACACATAATACGCTGCATTGATGATGACAAGACAAAAGATGCAAAACTGATCTCACGTTGTTTTGAACTTTTACAGCCTTTTAAGAATTTAAACAACAACAAAGCAACGAACCGATAACTGTAAATTAATTGCATGTATGCTAAAATTTAAATCAGTGACGGGCTGATCAAATCGACGTACATTTTAATGTACACCACGCGTCAAAGGGTTAAACCGCTTGCAAAAATTTTCTTTTTTTTTAATTTTCACCGGAATTTGTATATGGTTTGAATTCTTTATAATTATTGTATTTAATTTATTTTTTCAGCATTTTGTTTGAAAAATTAAAGGAATATATATGAATAACATTGGGAAGAAATAAGATAGAAGAGAAAAAAAGGAATTATTGTAAACATTGTGAACGAAGCTTAAATCATTTTATTTTCAAATTTGTAATACAAAATTTCATTGAAAATTTTACATAAAAAATTTTTTATTACAAGTTTTATAGGAGGAACACAATTTTGGCACCGTAACATTACGTTTTGTTTATCGCACAGCTCCATATTAACGAAGTAACGTAGCACGTTATACATACGTCATATGTATAAAACTTGATGCAAAAGTACACAATAGCTGGTGCAAACGTAAAACCGTATCTACGTCTAAGTTGACTTAGATCCAATTCTATTCAATACGGCGGTTGCGACCGTATTGCCATAGAAAAAGAAAAAATTAAAAATGTAAAATGATATTACTTTTGTATTTTCAAGTTGAAATTTTGAAAACAAAATAAAATATGGAGAAAATAAACATCCTTAATAAATTTAAGATTTTCTAATATTATTTTAAAAATAAAACACAATTTTTACGACCGAATTGTTGGTAAATAGCAGAGCTGTAAAAAACTCCAATCAATTATGATTAAAAAAAAAAAAAGAATTTCAACCAAACTGATTTAAATTTTTGATTTAAAAATAATTTTAGATCTCGAAATGGAATTTTGTCAAAAGATTGCAATATTTTGTGACTGCAATCATTTTAAAATCATTCGTTTTAAAAATTATTATATGCAAACAATTCGATTGCAATAAAATTTTAATTGAAATCATGCGATTTGCATTAATTCCTCTGAAATCACATCTATACGGAAAGTCCATTGATATATAATATTCTTGGAAATACTATCAGGCTTATTAGGGTGATTTTTAGGGCAGGGATTTTCTATTGGACATATTGGAAATAACAGATCATTCATCACGAAATTCTGTAGTGTGATTTCTATTCTTATGAAACTGTGAAAATTTGAAGAGAACGAATATTTTGATTCTGCTTCAATTAATTTTGATGGCAATTACTGGATTTGATTGCAATTGATGTATTGTAATCAACTGTTTACATGAATTGATTTCAAAAAATTAAATAAAAAACATATTAAAAACAAAAACAAAGTGCTTTTATTGTTTTCGCAAGAAATCAAAATAAAAACAATTTGCCAGTTCAGTTTTTTATTATTTATTAAAATTTATTATCAAAGTTGTTTGTGGGAATACTATTATTTATTAAAAGATTTTGTTTGTTGTGCTTAATTCCCTTTTTAAATAGTTGATAAAAAATACTGAAATTTATTGTTGGAGGATAAGCTGTTCCTATGCACATTTCACTGGTTGCTTAGGCCAGATCATCAAATGTAAGAAAAGATAAAACTCATCACTGATTTATTGTTTGGTATTTTGTTTAAGCTTTGATATCGTTGCAAACAAGACTTTCTGAGTGTTTGTAGGTAATTCTCATTCCCTCTGTAGTTTTGTTTGCTGATAGCTTTGGCTTTTCTAAAATTATTTAGGAGAACGTTTCCTGATGATCTGGCCTAAGCAACCAGTGACAGCTTATCCTCCAACAATAAATTTCAGTATTTTTTATCAATTATTTAAAAAGGGAATTAAGTACAACAAACAAAATCTTTTAATAAATAATAGTATTCCCACAAACAACTTTGATAATATTTTTAATAATTAAAAAAAAATTGTTGGGTAAAAGACCCTTAAACTTTAAGGAATGGAAGGAATTTATTAAATAGCAAAACTTCGCAAAAATTTTTTATTTTGCGACGTTTGCCTCAAAGAGCAACAAAGCTATGCGAAAATAGCAAAAATTTGCTTAAATAGCGAAAATGTTGAATTTTTTTTATCAAGCCATGAACAAAACTGTTCAAAGGGCCTAAAACTATAAGGAATGTCAAAAATGTTATTGTTATTTTATTTATTTATTTAAAATCGGTAAAGTTTAAAGCTTTAATCAGAAAACTTACAGGAAAAAATCGCTTCAATCGCATGGCAAAAATTTGCTGAATATTACAGAATTGAAAACAAACCCTAAAATTTATTGGAAATCGCCTAATAATTTCAGATGGAATTTTGTTCTCTCATATTTTCGATAACTAGTCGACGTCGTCACAACATTCTTAAAAAATACCAAATTAACGTCAAAGTGATGTAAGAACAATTCAAAATTGACGTCGTAATCGACAAAGACTTACTTAAGAGGAGTGATTATTAAAATTTTTATTCAACTTTGAAACGTCAATTACAATTTCCAACAAATTGTTGCTGTAGTAAAAATAGAATGTTCGAAAAGTGAAAGGAACATATAGGAACAATTTTGGGAAGAAATAATACAGAATTAAAGCCAAACTGCTGCTATCATTGTGAGCGAAGCTGTAATTGAAAATTATTTTTTTCTTAAAAATTGCCTTTTTATTCAGAATTGTTTATCAAAACATTTTCAGAATGATTTCAATTGAAATTTATTTCGAAATTCTAGTGAAACCAAGAAATTCATTTCAATAATTTGAAAACAAAACTTATCAAAATCTACTGTTACTTATTTAACATCTTTTACAATTTACTACCGATTCAACTTTGATGTTTTAATATATTTAAAAGTTTTTAACCCTCTCATCTATTTGAAAACCACCTGCATGCAAAATAAGCATATGAATATTTTATTAAATGAAAACTTATTTAGAAAATTTGCATAAGTTTCTGGTTAGTAACTTTTAGTTTTGCAACATTTTCTAAAATATTTTTTTTTTTTTTTTGTTAAACAAATTGAAATATTTTAAATGAAAACCGAAATACACAAATGCTCTAATAAAATATTCACACATACAATTTGACATAAATTATAGTTTAGTTCGCATTTAATGCCAGAATATGTTTCATAAATTTGTCAGAGCACTTTTTTTTTCTAATTGGCCATCATCCCATTTTTTTTTATAAATTTTATTTTATATTTTTTATGAATACATAATTAAAAAAAAAAATGTTGAAAAGAATAGAGAAACAGTACAAATATAAAATTAATTTTTATAATTTCAAACAAAATGCAAAGGATTATTTCTCATAAAGAGATTAATTTTGTATCATTTTGACAAGTGTACGAGGTAAATTTTCCTATTGAATAAAAATTCAATGGTGTGTGAAAATATTTATTGAGTGATTGATTTTCAATCAATATGTTAAATTTTATATAGAATTTAGAAAAAAAACAAAATGCTATTAAAATTAAATAATAAAGTTTATAAATGAATAGTAAAAATATAAGGAGAATTGCCATAATATTATTGTCAGCAAGAGATATATTTTTTTAGAATTAGCATAAAAATAAATTGGAAAGGAAAAATCTTAGTTTTTATTTTATTTATTATAAATAAACAAAAGGGATACAATTTTATAAGCACGACACTTTTTTAAGTATATGCTCTTAAATAATATACATTGAAAACAAAATACAGAGGTCAACATTGTTAATTTATAGCAAAGTTAATTTTGATGAAATACATAATCTAATTCTGAAATTTTTTAGTTATAAGGGGCCATATTGTTGCAGTCACCATGGACGGATTTTGTGCTTAACTGCACAATTGTCCTTCAAGTTGTGCTGAAAAAGGTCAACAAGAAAAATAATTCAAGAAGAATTCTTGACAAAATGTACAAAAAACATATGTAAGGAAGAACATGTAAATCAATTAAAATAGGTAATCATTCATTCAAAGCAAATTTCGATCTATCAGGGTAAAATACCATTTGGTTTAAAGATTGATGTTTGACTATTGACATCATCCGTCGTCAATGCCGGTGAGTGTTAAATGGTAAACCTCTTTGAAGAGATTGTGTGGTTACAATCGAAACTAGTCAGGGAAACCTGTGTTCAATTCCCAGCTAAGTCAAGAATGAAAAATTATCAATAAATTTTAATTAATTTCATGTTGTAAAATTCCTTTCTTCATATAAATAATTTTTTAATGAAAATTAAATTCAATGAACTTAATTAAGCCTGATTAAAATATCGAAATTTGGATTAAGGCACGTGCAAATGTTTAATTTTAATCAAATTTTTTTAAACTAAATCTTATTTCATCGAAAAATCATTCTTGGTGATGAGGGGTACGTCAACTAATAAAATTGTCGAATTCATCCCGAAAATGTTACTGTGTGGTGTGGATTTTGGGCTGGTGGCATCATCGGTTAATATTTCTTTGGAAACGACGTTGGCCAAGTCGTAGCCGTCAATGGCAAACACTATATTTCGCTGATCACCAACTTATTTTCGCCTAATTTAGATGATGTGGATACCAAAAGCACGTGGGCTCAACAGGACGGCACTATGTGCAGCTTACCGCATGCCACAATTTGATTGATGACACACTTTTTTTTTATTAAAATTTAAAAAAAGCTCAAAGAAAGAGCTTTTAAGCGGCATGGCCACCCATCTCAACCGGCTCATCAAAAACGAAAATCGAAATATTTTTGATTTCCATTAAAAATGTTAGGCGAATTCATAACAGGTGGTGTTTAAAGCCCTGATGATAACTATTTTTCAGCTTTATACACAGAAAAAAATCATCGGCACTTTTTTTTAATTAAACCACTAGTCAAAAATAAAATCAGTTTTAATAAAAAAATTAATCAATTGAATTAAACGTTTACTTAAATCAACAACAAAAATTACTTAATTGATACTTTTAATTTGGTGCAATTTTAATTAATTCTTTAATTAATCACACATTTTTTAATTGAAATCGATTTTTATATTTTTCTGGTTAATTGTTAGATGTCAAAATTTTTTTTATTATCTTTATTTCTGCAGAAAATATTTATATGAAAAATTACTTAATTGATACTTTTAATTTGGTGCAATTTTAATTAATTCTTTAATTAATCACACATTTTTTAATTGAAATCAATTTTTATATTTTTCTGTTTAATTGTTGGTTGTCAAAATTTTTCTTATTTTCTTTATTTCTGTTTTTGTTTTGCTTTTGACATTTTACAATAATTTGACAAAACCAAGTTGCTTGTGGTTTTTGTACTACAACAACTACAACTTTGCAGTGCCGCAATTACCTGTAATGAATTTGACTTGATGTGCACGTAATTTCTTCAAATTTTATTTATTTTATTTATTTGCTTAGAAAAGTATGAAAAAAAAAATTATTTTGAAATTTTTTTTATTGAAATTTTATTATTTGACAAATAATTTTATATTTTCCGACCATAAAATCTAATTTCATTTATAATTGCAACAACTTTTAAATGACGTTTGATGGCCTGAATTTGATGTGTGGCTGTGCTTAGCAAAACCAAATATTACCAACACATGCGTAAATTTGAAGAAACAGTTTGATGTGTAGCGATGTCGCTTTGGGAAATTATTTTTTTATATTATCATAAATAAAAAAAAATTGTTGAATTTTAATATTTATTAAAGAAAACTGTGACAGGAATAATTTAATTTCCTTTAAATCCCTCATTTCTTCTGAAAATGTATAAAACTATTTATATTTCTTCCTAAGTTGCAAGATATGCATAAATATGCAAAAAATAAAACATAAAGTATTTTAAAAGTTTTTTTTAAAACCACACACAACAGCTTATTATTAAAACAAAAAGTTTATAATCTTTTCCTGGGAACAAGGACTAAAAAATAGCTTGATTACTTAAAAAAAGTTAAAATTCATCAAAAAGTCATAAAGGTTGAAAAACAAATCTGCAAGCAAATATGATGTAACTAACCAAAATGCATCATAATCAATTAAAAAGTAGATTTAGATTTTTTTTGCGGTTAGGGCCTATATGATTTTAGGTGGTGACAAAACTTGTGACATCTATTTATATAAAAGTTAATGTATGTTTGTATATATGTATATTTGTGCCTTATAGGAAGCCAAACCACTTGACCGATCATCTTGACATTTTCACAGAATAACTGTGACCCTGGAAGAGACATTACAACCCAAATTTTAAAATCGTTATATCTTAGGCATTTATTGGCATAGGATGATGATATTTAGTACATATGGTGTTAGTATGAATAGAAATAAGCTCCATGAAAAAAGAGGGCGGAGCCAAGCCCCTTTATAGAAAAAGTAAAAACCACCATATCTAATAAACTACTGAACCGATCGTCACCAAATTTCCACAGTAGGCGACTGCATTGAGTTACGGAACTTAAAGCTATATAAAAATGTTGTTGGAAAAAGGGGCGGTGCCACGCCCATACAACTCAAAACATAAAATCCTCATATCTTAGCCACTATTTGGCGTAGGATGATGATATTTGGTATATACGGCATTGTAATGAATAGAAATATGTTGCATGAAAAAAGTGGGAGGGGCCACGCCCCTTTATGCCGACTATATCTAATGAACTACTGAACCGATCATTATAAAATTCTCACAGTAGGCTGTTGTTATTAATTAATGATCCCTAGGCTATGTAAAGTTGTCGTTGGACAAAGGGGCGGTGGCACGCCTAATCAACTCAAAATTTAAAATCCTCTTATCTTCTATACTGTTTCACGTATGTAGGTGCTGGGATGAATTTAAAAGGGAATTTTTTACACATGTTAATTAAATAAGTGGGGTAAACTAAAAACATTGTGTATCCTAATGCATTGCAATAATTAATTAATAATTTAGTAAAAAAAATTTTGTTCATATATAAATATTTTTCTTGCATTTTATAACGATTGGGGTAGCGAAACACACCGGGTTAAGCTAGTCTATATATATAAAATTGTAACGTTATTGACTGGTTCATCATCGCACAAGCTAAACGCCTGAAGCTATAAGCTTGGGGAAGAAGTTGGTCTCTTCCCAAATCGATCCACTAAGATTTTTGAAAATTCGAATGTTTAGGGGGTAAAAAGGGTAAAGACAGGTAGATTCGGTAACTTTTTATCTCCAGAACTAAAAGAGATTAAAAAAAAAAAAATGTTAAGCTTCTAGTTGTTCTTTAGAAAAATAAGTGGACAGGTGTCTGTTACTTTTTTGAAATTCGGCCCTTTTACGCAGTAAATGGGTGAAACCTGTATTTTGGAACTTTTTTTGTTCCCCACATGCAGGCAACCATATTCTAAGAGCAACATACTATGGTTGGCTTTCAGCAATGCTTATGGTTGCAGGTTACCATATTATTGTTAAATATGACCATAATATGATTAACATTAATAAACATTTTCCCGAAATCTACCATAATAAGGTCAAAATTAATACAATTTGGTCAAAATTAACCATATTTTGGTCTATATAAACAATAATAATGGTCAAAATTAATCATATTATGGTTAATTTTAAACAAATTATGTTTGAAATAATTTTGTCAAAAATGTCTGAATTTGGACAAGAGTAACCACATTATGGTCAGAATTAACGATAATATGGTCAATGTTAACCATTTTATGGTTATTTATTTCTGCCATTTTTTCAATTTAAGTTTTAAGTTATAATTTTATTCAGTTTTTACGTTTTACGTTCCAGTTTTATAAGCAATCCCATTTAAATCATTTTCCATCCTTTGCCGGCCTTCATTAGCACTCTTCCGGTTTTACTTGTTCATACTTCTACGTTAATTTATATATTAAATTAAAATGAATGAGAATTTTCAGCAACGAAGCAAGTATGTAATCAAAAAGCATTCAACTATTGTAGAGAGCGAAAAAAAATGATTTTGTTGCTTTTAAACATATTATTTTAAATTTTTAATTAAACATACTGTGTTTTAGAATAATATTATTTCAAACATATTATTGTTATTTTTAACCATAACATGTTTGGAGACAATAATAAAATGATTATGGCTTTTGGATGGATCAATTTAACCATTAAGGCGAAAGCCTTAACTCCTTTTGGTACTTTTTTACAAAACATTGTTCTCCATTCATTATATACGAATTTATTTATGAGGTCCCAAGGCAATCTTAAAATTCTTGATACTTTAATCGGGCGAAAAAGTACCAAAAAGGGGAAATAAGGGAAATTAAATATCTTTCTTTAGCTTTTTGTTTTACAACTGGTGCTTTCTTTAATTATAATAAAATTCAACATCCAATGTCCTGAGTGGATAAGAAGCTGTGAGTGAATTGTTTGGTACTTATTCTTTAACTGGTATTTTTTTGAATTTCCGTTAGTATCGCATAAAGAAACATAAAATTAAACGTACAAGGTCCTGAGGGAATGAAACGTGGAAGGTTCTTAGAGAACGAAAATCTATGAGGGCTTTTGCTACTTTTTTGTTCTTTAACTGGTACTGTTTGATATCCCGTTAGTATTGGACCTAGAAACATAAAATTGCACATGCAAGGTCCTAAGTGAATGAGAATCTGTAAAAGGGATATTTTTGGTACTTTTTCGTTCTTTAAGTGATACCTTTTTCAAATTTCTTTAATATTGCACCTATAAACATCAAATTAAACCTGCAATGTCCTGAGCGGATGACAATAACTGTTTGGTACTTTTTTGTTTTGCAACTGCTCATTTTTTAATCTAGAAACTTAAACTTGGGCATATAAATATATATGACCACGAAAGAAAGGGAGACGCACGGAGCAGCGGAATTAATGCTAGTCTTACAAAATATCACATTTCATCCTCAATTTCTGGCAAATATTAAAATCCCACTGAATAATTTCTGTAGCGCATTTATTTTGATCAGCAATCTTGTACAGAATAAACCAATTTAAAAAACTGCTATACAAGATAATACAGGTTTAGTTATTGATAAAATTTGTTACCAAATTACTTTAATTCTTTTAAAATGTTTGTTCTGTTATGCATAAATGCATATTTTATTAGTTCTCAGAGCATATTTTGAATTTCGTTAAGAGCATATTTTCCAATAATAAATGCAATAAATTCCATGCTCTACTAATTAGTTTAGATTTTTTAAAAATTGTTAAGTGATTTCAAAATGCAATTGTAAAATCATTAAAAGTGTGTTAAATAAATCAACTCGATTATCAAAATATTTATAATCGTAACTATGAAAAATCGTGTTTAGGTACAAACCCTTGTAATAACGTATACATTTTCTTAAGGAAGTCCTCGTATAAAACCATTAATTTTTACCTTTTTAAAATACTAAATTTAATTCTACAGATTCAAATCTTCTCATGTGTTTATTACAAAAATGAAATATAGATTTTGTAGCATTGTGTGTCCTTTTGAAATCATTTCAAAATGGCAACACATATTTTTTTTTTTATCAATATTTCATCTTTTTTGTATATTCAGTTTTGCCTGATATCAAGACACAATTGATAAAGGCAAAAAGTTATTGAAACAGAAACGGAAATAAAATTTATATCGATGATGTTAGATGAGGGATTTCATTTTCCAGTAATATTAGATTTTTTGCTTAAAAAAAAGAACATTAAAAGTAATGCAGTACAATCTGCCTTAACGGATGCCTCTTTACAGGGACCCTACTGCATGGTCCTGTAGGCGTTCCATCAGGAGAGCATTAAGTTCTTTGGAAAGGACATTCCTCTTGTACGAACACATTTCAATGGACCCTTTGGTGTCCGGTCATATGAAATCCCACTGTAAATATAACTTGAAAAAATATTGGACAAAGCCTACATATTTGATTTGGAAAATTTTTTACTTTAGTTTCAATAAAAAGCAATAACAACGAGAAAAAATTTTATGGTTTAAAATTGGAAAAATAAAATAGATTATGTTTAAATATTTTTATGTAAAAAAGGAATTTATTTTATTATTTTTTTTTCCATAAGCAGCCAAAGAAAAAAAAACTGTACTGTGGAAGGGTGAAAGAAAGGGTTTATTGTTGAAGTTTGACTCTAAAAGTATGGCATTTTATTTACAACACTTTGTAACATTCTTTATCAAAAGACATGTTATGTTTTGCAAATAAAAATTTAAATTGAAAAATACTTTAAGGAAGTATACTTTTTTAATAAAGATTTACAGGAATGCATTAGAATCAATATAATAAATATATTTTTTTTTTTAATAATATTTTAATGAAACTAAGAAATGCTAAAAAAATGGTTAGAGAAAAGAAAATTTGATATTTTGATATGAAGAAATAATTGCTTAACTGGTATCTTAATTAAGAACAGAAAGGTAGATTTTTTTAACTCATTTTAGGCCGCACCAAGTACACTGGCAATATAATAATGTAATAAGATTTTAAGTAACTGACAGAAAAAATTGTGCAAAAAGAAAAAAAAAACAGTATTAGTGCTGGTGATTATAATAACCGGTCGGCGAAAATGGGTTAATTTTGTATTAGTTTTGTATTAATTTTGTTTTAATAATTTTTTTAAACAAATGATTGTTTAATTATTAGAACCGTTTTTGTGGCAGGCTCAGTAGGTTCAAATGGTGTGATACATTTCTGTAGGATTATTTAAAAATTATTTCTTAAAATTAATTCAAGGACTTTTTTTATTGGAAGAATACCAAGGACTAGCATTGTTGTAACTAGAATTAAACAGGTTTTTTGAGAATAGATGACTGGTCAATTGTTGGC
This sequence comes from Pollenia amentaria, assembly GCA_943735925.1. Taxonomy (NCBI): domain Eukaryota; kingdom Metazoa; phylum Arthropoda; class Insecta; order Diptera; family Polleniidae; genus Pollenia; species Pollenia amentaria. Next base: position 143,121,243 of record OX031010.1, on the reverse strand, counting down.
TGTTTGGTGTCAATTAACCCCCTCCATTGTAAAAGTGATAGGTCCCATTCATATAAAGTGTTATAACTAGGATCGGTCTCTGCCACCAAAGATCCCATCACGGGACTACTTTAGTGTCAGTTCGCTCCCCTCTAGAGGGAAGACACATCGGCATCACAGATAAGACGAATCGGAATCAGTTTGATAAAACATGCCATCAGTGCGATGACTCAGTAACATTGGAGAAATTACCCATTGGGCTCAATTTAAACTGTCATTAATTTCAGTCATTGTGATTGAGAGAATACTTACCCGTTACAACATAAACACAATATTGTATAGTTATACGATTATACAACAAATACGACATTACGACGAGCTTGTGAATTGTACTATTCCAAAATTTGTTTTTGTTTTAACTAAAAATGTACGAATAAAAATTTTCATTAGATATCGACAAACAGCCAGTAAATCTTCCATCTCCGACTCAAAGAAAAAATACGTTTTATGCAGTTTTTAATCAAAATTTAGCAGAATCGTGTCAATTAGGAAAATAATTATGGATCCATATGTACACTAGTCGGCATAAGTATTTTGACGAAATAGAGATCGTGCATTTTTACGTTTGATTTTTAAACGGCTTTGTTAAAAATTATTGTTTATTTTTTTCTTTTTATTTAAAAGTTGTATTGTTATAAATTATATTGTAAGTTATAAATAAAAAGGAAAAAATAAACAAGAATTTTTAACAAGGACGTTTAAAAATTAAACGTAAAAATGCACTATTCTTATTTCGTCAAAATACTTATGCCGTCTAGTGTATGTGAATCAACTAGGGATGCCAAACGAGAAATCCCGAATCCCGAAATCCCGGGATTTTTCGGGATTGATAAATCCCGAATCCCGGGATTTATTTTTATGAGTCCCGGGATTTTTAACATATCAACTTTTATGTACAAAACTGTTAATTTTTATTGAATTATTATGCTATAAACAAAAAAATTATTAAAAATGATATTTGAGTTATATTTTTAATTGCAAATAATTCTTATTTTTGAGTTTAATTTGTGTTTTTGGTGCACAGCGAGTATTTAAAATTTTTAATTTTTACTTGATATATGACGACTATTTCTGAATTTTTGTATTTTGCTTAATAAAAACCATTATTTTAAGTAGAAACGAAATTTGCAGATTCACATCTCAATCCTTTTTTACAATTACGTTTAGCAAGTTAAGCTTTGGCTTAAGACATAATTCGAAAATAAAAATGAATTTTTTTATGCAAAATATAAAAATCAAGAAATAATTGTTATATATCAAGCAAAACATAAAAATTATTCACGGTCTAATTAAAGTTTTATTCAGAAACTAAAGAATAAAAGTTGATATAATTATAACAATTAAGTCGTAATATTGATCAAATAGCTCCTATTCCTTCCGGTCCAATAAAAATAAAAAATTTGCTTAAAAAACATACGGTAAATAAAATAATTTTTTTTATAAATAAACACTATTTGACGTATTCATAAATAAATTATTTAAACTTGAAATCTATTTTAAGAAACATTTGTATAAACATTTTGTTTTAAAATAAATTTCAAACTACTTAAATTATTGACTTTAAATCTGTCCCTCACCCTGGAGGTGTACTGCACTGCTGTCGGCATAGTGTTACAGTTTTTACTCAGCCGTGTATTACTGTCGTCACAACTTAATATACAATAAAAATTGAATTGATCTAGAAAAACTAAGAGATACGTATATTTTTCAGAATCTGATCAGCTTGATCATGGGTGAGGCCAGTGTTATAAGCATAAGTATAAAATAAATTGTTTTGTTGTTTTCATTTTTAAAAATTTATGTTTCGTATATAAAACCTTTTGAGTATTCAAAAAGTGTTGTTTATTAAAAAAAGTAGTATCTTAAAGAAACACATTAATCCCGAATCCCAAAAAATCCCGAAAAAAGTAGCATCTTAAAGAAACACATTAATCCCGAATCCCCCAAAATCCCGAATTTCGGGATTTTCAAAACCAGTCCCGATTGGCATCCCTAGAATCAACCTCCCTCAAATTAATATTTGTATTCTTTTTGCACATCATTTATTATTAATAGCCGATATTAATTACTGTTTTTAATATATCAAAACGATATATTGTTATTTCAATATTTGTTCACTAACTCCGAAAATTTGGTTGGAAGACCTTAAAGCCGTGGGATGTGGGAAGGCCTGAAAAAAGAGGTCTTATTATCTTCCACTTTAATGGAGATGGACAACTGCAGGATATTTTGGAACGCAATGGTAAAAAGGTGTGTAAAATGCAAGAAACACAAATGTTTTTCACTTAATGTCAGTATAATTTTTGTGGATCTTATAATAAGAAATGCTTCAAAATTTTTCATACATAATAAGCAAAATAAAACGTGATGAAAAATCATCTCTTGTTGAAATTATTTCATTCGTAATCTTAATTTTTATTTTTTAATCAGATTCATTAAATTTAATTTTCATTAAATTATTTTTATGAAGAAAGGAATTTTACAACATGAAATTAATTCAAATTTGTTAATAATTTTGCATTCTTGACTGACCGGGGGATCGAACCCACTTTCACGGACAGGTCGCTTTAACATGTTACGATAGTAACCACACTATTTCGTCAGAAATCTTTACCATTTAACACTTACTGCCAGTATGGCCATTTTGGAATTTTTGCAGCTAAATTTTGCATTACAAATTTATATTAAGCTGCAAAATTTTTATTTATCACTTGGCATTTTATTTAGCATTTTTATAACATGTTTTTGCCTTTTTTTTTAGCATTATTTTAAAAATTTTGACGAATAGTTTTTTTGATTTTACTAAAAGTTTTTTTTTTATAAATTATAATAAATTTTGACTAAAAATAGTTGTACGCAAAATGGAATTTCGTACGAAAATGGATAATTCTTATGGTAAGAATGGGAAGACGTAATAGAAATGGCTTGATATTACGATATAAAAGTACAAAGAAATTTCACTTTGTATTTAGATTAAAATTCTTTAGGGTAGCAGTTTGAAAACAATTTTTGCTCTCAACTGCTAATAAAAAAAATAATATTTAAACTTTAACTTTTCATTAACTATACGAAGTACTTAAATTGATCTAAAGATTTTGTATAGCATAGAAATAAAATTTTGCACGTATCAGAGGTTTGCGATTCCCCAAAATTTAAAATTTTATCTCAACTACCTGTGCTATATATGCTGATGTCTTTCCAAAATCTACCCATTTGTTTAATATAATCATTTAATTCAATTTCGTTAAAAATAAGTCACTAAAATGTATTTAGTTTCTAATAAATTTTTATACTGGTAATAAATTTTTAACAAAAATCTTTAAACATTTTAGCATTTTTTAAAATTATTTTTAGCATTTTTTGGCCATGTATAATGCCAGATTTAGCTGCAAATTTTTTTAGGAGCTGGCCACACTGCTCACTGCCATATACGACGACTGGCAGTTAATAGTAAAATATCAAACTTTAAACCAAATGTTATTTTCACCCATTTGGTTGATCGAAGTTTTTTGTAAATGATTATCTACTTTTAATTGTTTAACATGTTGTGTTTTATTTTTGTTATTCATTCTTTTTGTCAAAAATTCTTCTTAAAGTCCAAATTACCTACTTTGTTTTTTTTTGCCTTTCTTTTTATCGTTGATCTTTTTCACCACAACTTGAAGGACAAATGTAAACATAGAGCTTGTGTCTTAGCTGTTTTATTCTTTTATTCCAATAACAGGAAAATCCGCCTTTTGTAGGTTCGTATGTATCTAATATTTCTCAAGTTTTTACTTAAAACTTAATCATTTTTTTTCCAAACAATTCCCTACTTTAATTTTTCAGCCTAAAAAATTGGCCGGATAGAAGGTTAAACAATTTTTTTTCCACATTTTTGTAAAATTGTAAGTTCCTTTGAGTTCGATAAATTATAAGAAAATTGTTGGGCTTAACAGGGTGTACTATAATAATTCTAAATTCAAACTTTTTAAACCATAATTGTGGGTCTTTCCATATTTTTGCTTACATAAGTGTTTAGCCAATTTCTTAATCGGTCATCTTCATTTAGTTTTAAATTCAAATTATAAAGTTTCTAAGGTCTGTCTATTTAAGCCTTCATTATGGGTATTTTCACGTTTATTTCTTTAATTATTATTTATATTATAATTGTTCTTTAATAGAGATATATCTCAAACGTGAATAATACACTGAAAGAAAAATCCATCTTCGTATTGATGATGCCCTAATATCAGAATTGTGACATCGATGTTATTACAAAGGGCATCAATGAGGAAAAAAGGGACATCAATTCAATGCCGAACGTAATCATAAAATTTCGTCATATTTTACGGGTCATCTATGCCATGACTACAGTGACATCAAGTCGATGCCACATTTTATGTATTATTAACATTATTTTCATGTTTAAAAAGTAAAATTAGAAGTAAAAATTCCCATATTATATTTTTTTTTAAATTAAATTAAAGTTAAGTAAATTTTTAGCTTATTAATTAAATACATCAAATTTTCAAAGTAGAATGATGACGGAAACCATATTGGGCATGCTGCTGGAGTCTTATTATTGAGAGTTCTTCTGCAGACAAAGGGCGGAATACAACAAAAAATACAAAATAAAGTGAAATAAACATGCGTAGCGGGTAAGTAAATAACAATATTCTTTAAATTTGACTTAAGTCAATTACAATGACCTAATGCGTCCTTTCTCCAATATTACTGAGTCATCGCACTGATCACATGTTTTATTAAACCTAATCCGATTCGTGATTTCTGTGACGCCAATGTGTCATCCCATTGATGCCATAATTTAAATTTGTAATCCTAATAACAATTTCGCCAAGTGGTTTAAATACTGACTTCACAATGATGAAAAATATCATGAATTCAAACACGAAGACACTTGTCATAATACTGATGTCAAAATACATCAGCGCTACGACTCCTTTTCTATCAGTGCAGTAAAGGATTCTGTGACGTTACATTGGAATTGAGTGCCATTGTATGCTTGTTAGTAGAACGCTAGTCTATTAGCCTGGTAGTTACAAGCTCAATTCCCACCAAAGAGATTTTGTCGCAAGGTCTACTTAACTATTGATCTCTTAGTAAAGTAGAAAATATTTTTTGTGATTGTGTAGAAACATATTTTCATTCACCCTGTATTTTACAGAATACAAGGCCAAACAAATATTTTCTTAAAATAATCGTAAATAAAAAATATTCATATAATTTTTTATTTAAATAGACTGACTCCTCTGCCTTTGTTTGTTTAGAATTTTCCAGCAAAAATGTCTGTCTCTGCCTGCTGTCATTGTCCTTAATGACAACATGTGATACATAAATGTCAGTCATTGTGGAATTTATTTTTGGAAAAAAAGTTTTGTATTTCACAGAAAAGTGGGTGAAAAAACCGTACATAAAAAGTAAAAGTAAAAAGGTTACATGACAAGTAGCAGCTTGTCCAGAATTAAAGACAGAAAGGTGCTGCTGTAACAGTTTTTGTCATTTCAACTTTCTATTGAAAGCAAAAAATGTCAATTGTTTGGTTTCTGTAAATGATGAGTCTTACCATTGTAATGATGTTGCTTCTAATAGACAATGGGGATATTGAAAGCTTGTCTGATGTATCAGTGTGACTTATGTAAGGTAGTCCTGTAGTTAAAAAAAATAGCAAAAGGAATAGGAAATTGATTTTTAATAAAGTTGGATACCTGGCAATTATTTCAAATCAAAGTTGCCCAGAGTGATGAAACTTGGCATTTATTTAGGAGAAGAAGAATTGAATTTTTTTGAAGTTGAATTTTGTCAGTTGATTCCAATTTTTTAATATAACGAAAACAACAATTTTATATTGAAGTTCTTGGTTTTATTTTGTAAAAAGCAGGATATTAATTTAAAACTTTTAAATTAAAAAACTTACAGTGCTTTTATAATATTCTTTGCCTTTTTCTTGTTAAAGTCCTAAGGCCTTAGAAATTTTTCTTTTTAAGTAAAGAAAAAAGGAAACCTTGCTAACATTTGTCTATTGTTTCTGTTAGTAAATGTTAATGTACCCTTAAAAAATTTGAGAAATTAAATTTATTGTCAACCTTATTTTATGGCATCTTTTGTGAAATTTGTGTTAACTGCTGCAGTGAGTAACGAACAAGATTGATATTCTTACAGATGTATTTAAGTTTTCTAGAATTCGTTCAAATAGAAACAATTACATTTGCAATAATTAGCTGAACTAGTAAAATTATACCATATGTTAAAGAAGTGTTTTAAATTTCTATAAAAAATTTATATAAAAAAAAATTATAATTGTAAACTTTATTATTATTAAATAGCAGCTTTAGCTAAATAAATAATATTAATAATCAGCCTTATTACGGTTGTTGTTGTCGTCAACGACTGTGAAATAGATTAAAGAACACAGGTTATATGTTACTTTAATATATTACATTCAACATTTTTTATTTTTCGAATTTATTCTATGAGCTTAATTTTAGTTATGTATTTTATAAAGCTTTTTGTAATACAGTAATCCCTTGATTTACGTCGCCTCGATTAACGTTGTTTCGGTTTGCGTCGCCAAATTTTGTGTGACTTCTAAATTTAATTTGTGTCGCCATTCGATTTGCGTCTTCAGATTTTTTGTGCCTTATTAACTCGATTTGTGTCGTCATTCGATTTACGTCGCCTCATTTGCTTATGCATTATAATCAAAAAGCGGGGAATCACAGTTTTTAATTGAAATGTTTGTTTAGGTTTTTCATGCGTGTGTAGCTATTCCTATCTTTACATGGATACATTTTTGTTTTTCTTGTCAAACACAATGGACAGAAATATGAGATCAAAAAAACACAATCACCACAGTTATGAATAAAAATTCTCAGGAAATTTTTTCCCTTTGCCCATTTTTACAATAGAATTGAAATAGGAAAAATGGGAGAAAGGAAAAAACTCCCCGGGAATTTTTATTTATAATTGGGCTGAATATGTGGTGGAAAGGGAATTATGCGTTTGTGCTAATGTTTGTAACACCTTAAAATATTGGTCCTAGACCCTACTTGTAGAATTCCGATCGACTAAGAATCAATTTTTAAATCGATCTAATGATATCCGTTCGTTCGGATGGCTTGCAGGCTGTGAATGGAATCATTGTACGCAAATTACAGTTCGTAATTTTGAAAATGGTGAGTATCTGTTCATAATTTCACATAGTCCCCACACAAGGTTTTTTCGGAATTGAGTATTTGTACCCATGAACGCACTTATTATGTTGGTATTTAGCTTAAATTTGCTCCAAACTTATCTCATTGCAATTTAAATCATCCTAAAAAATTATATTGGAATGGGTCCATATTTGACCAAATTTCCCATACAAATACTATCCCGAAAACATATTTTTTGTAAACGTTGGTATTGACACAAGATTAAGCGAAAAAACCACTTTAACGATAGATTCTATGTCATGGCAAAACGTGGTATTTGAAGATCCACCTCCACCCCCTTATCTAATATCATTTGAACTAATCTCATATAGATGAAAATATCTAAATAATATTCGGCATAAAGAACTTTTAAATGAATGTTATCCTCATAATCCATGCCCATGGGTCACAAATACGCTACATTTTTGAAAAAAAAAATTTTAAATATACTTTCTTACTTGTTTAATTTTGTAATTGTTTTGTAATTTGTTTATAAATTAGTCTTTCTTTATGTTTTTAATAAAAGTATATTTTATAGAACACATATAAACATGTTTAAATTCGATTTACGTTGTTTCGGTGTACGTCGTCATTTTCTGGAACTAATTGCGACGTAAATCGAGGGACTACTGTAGTTCTATTCCTTAAATTTTTAGGAATGACTTTATACACTACCAGACTATTATATTCCTGTTTCATTTTACCTTATCCATCCTTTGGATAGCAAAGAAGTATATTGTATGTACAGAAAAATTTACATTTATTAGACACCAGCAGAATGTAATGCATTTTCTGGCCAGCTTCGGCCCCCTTCAGCATTCTTTTTGTCACACTGGATAGTGATACTTTATAAATTTAAGGTATTTAACTGCACTATTTTAACAAATAGAATCTGGGAAAAATAAACAATATAGTAAAGTAGCTTATGAAATAGAAAAATTCCCAGATTCTATTTAATATATTACAAGAAACTACACGGTCATTGACGACAACGACAACCATAATAAGGCTGAATACAAATTTAATCTTTTTAGTGATTTGAGAAATATTATTTTCTTTAAATAGTAAAAATAGCTGGAACTTGTTAATCGAGACCACTTTTATTCGAAAATAAAATAAAAAATTCAGCTAGCTGAATATGCGTTATTGAATTGGCTAGTAAAATAATAAAAAAAATATAAAATTGGTTGTCTTTTTGCAACCTATTTTAGCCACTTAATTTAAAGTTGAACCACCTTATGCAAAAAAAGTTAAAGTTCACATTACTGTGGTTTTCATGGGTAATCGTGTATGTACATTTTTTCAATTTTGAGATGTTGATCCCATATTACTTAATTTTAAACGCTCTTTACGTGGTTCTTCAAATGTATGAAAAAATACGGAATAATTCCGATTTGTTTACATAATGACCAATTTCAAAAGGTTCAATACCTAGCCCATAGTTCGATCTAGAATTCTTTTCCGCTCTCCTGAAAAATTTGATTTTAAGACATACGCGGTAACCCATGAAAACCACAGATTAGTTAACCAAAACATTAATCCCCTTTCACCTTTGCTGGGCTTAATGTGTTGGTTAACTAATGTAAGCTTTATTTTTTTTCATAAGGCGCAACATTTTTAAAAATGTTATAATTTTAGAAGACTTTTTCAAAAAAGTTCATTTTATTCAGAGTTAAAATATAGTTTAAATCGGATATTCATCGAGCTGAATATGCAATATTTAAGAAAAATGGTAAATATGCTATCAAAAGAAGATGCAAAATGATCTATAAAAATTACATTTGGCTATTCAGCTGAATCAATTATGTTAAATAATTAATCATATTAACGGCCCTTTTCACAATCTAAGATTAAATGTTAATTGACACTTTAACCGTAAGTAAGCAAAATTTGCTTTTCACAATCTACGATTAACACGTAACCGAAACTATTTAACGCAAAAGTTGTTGTTAAATATAACCGAAGAAAATATCCCGGTTAAGTTTATATTAAAATAAAAATCTAAAGAAAATGGAGAAAATAGCAATACAAATTTTCATTCAAACAACATTATTTTAGGAAGTGTAAAATCAAGAATTAAAAATGTTCTTAAAAATTGGAACCCTCTTTATTTATCGGCATATCTTGAAAAATGTTAAAAGCTTGATAAATAATTGTATGCTTAACGCAAATATTTGTTGCCAATATGTAAATTTTATTTTGGACATGGTTCGATTCAAAAAGCACGCACACACTTCCATTATGACAAATATGACCATTGATCAAAAAATCTTTACTCCTTATAATAATTAAGAATTAAAGGTCCTTATAATGAAATAAGATCAAATTTTTACCATTATAATTTAATTTTACAAAAAATGTTGTGCTATCGATTTTTTTTCACAAACGTACAATACATACACATATGTACGTACATACATATGTATACATACATATCTTTTGATCAAATATGTTCATATGTTCGCTTTTATTGCGTAGAGTAAAGCTCCTTTATCTGAAAACAAATACTTTTTTTAAGATTTTTTAATTTATAAAAAATATTTACAATTAAAAATCAATTTTTTGTTTTGCATTACACGATTTTTCGTAAACAAACGGAGATGGTATTGCCACACTTTCTATCTAAAGTTTTTGTTATGTAACCGAAAGATGGTGAAACAGAAACCCTTAACCGTTGGTTAAAAAGTGTGTGTTAACCTAACCGACAGTTTGTTAATTTACATGTTAAATTAATTTAATTTTATATTGTGAAAAGGGCCGTAAATATAATTTATTATATAAAATTAAATTATTAAATCCATTTTTAAAGGTTATTAACTTTAAGATTATGCCAGGAAACCATGTCTATGATATAAATAATTGATAAAAACCAAATTCAGCTATTCAGGTGGCAGCTGTACAGTTTTAATGTAAACGTTATAGTTATGGTTTTATTTTCTAAACCAAAATTTTCTTTAAAAGTATGTATTCAGCTAGCTGAATTAGAATTTAAATCATTTTTAGTGTAAAAGATTTGATAATTTTCGAAGAAAGTTTTACTATATAGTAAAAAAACATTGTTGAATAACATATTAAGCTAGCTGAATACAAAAAGTTAAAGGAAGTACGCTACGAAAATTAAGTAAACAATACATTAATATATTAATTAAGACTGTGTTACTCTATTTAGCTAAGTTAATATCTAAAACAACTGGAAAGAATTTGTTTGAAATTTTTTGAAAGTTTTTGATAATTAAATTTAATTTGTAAAACTCAGTTATAAAAAATCAAATTACTGTTAGCATATATTTCTTCTTATTTACAAGTATATCCAACTAGCTGAATTGAAGTTTAAAGCCTTAAAGTGAACAATTTTTAAAAAGAAAATGTAATAGGAAAATTAAAACAAATTTAAATATTAATTAAAACTGTGTTCCTCTTTTCAGCTAAGTTAATATTTATAACAATTGTAAAGAATTTCTGTAAAAGAGGATTTTGTTAATTTCATTTAATTTTGAAAATTCAGTTATAAAATAGCAAAATACTGTTAGCAAATATTTCTTCTTATTTTAAACTATATTCAGCTAGCTGAATTTCAGTTAAAAGCCTACAAGTTATTAATATTTCAAAGAAAAATGTTTTATTATATTCAACATTTTTTATTTTCTATTTGTTTAAGATGTTTTATAATAGGAATACTGTTCAAAATTGTACTCAGCTTAAGGAAGAGGTGATGCTAAAGAAAATTGAATAAGATTTTTATGAAATACGTTTTACTAAAAAATATTTTTATTTAATATTCATTAAATTTGTCTTCGTTAATATGAAAACTTAAGAGCGATTACATTCTTATTTCAATTTAAAGAATTTTATATACTTAAAAAAATATATTTACTTTTTTTTCAAAAGGGTTGGCAGTCGTATAAAAATATTCGATTACATATTCATAAGAATGCCAACCCTTGATAAAGTTTTCAGTTTTATTCTGCTAAACACTGTTTGTAGACCAATCTTCAATACTTTTGTTATACATTTGTGCTTTTATGTATTTAAACTTCCGTTTTATTGAGGCTTTTCGTCATTTTCATATTGTTGCGATAAAAAACCTTGAGCACAAATATACAACTATTTGTTTAAATATATAGTATAATAAACCCGTAAAGGCAGAGACACACACATATTACTTATGTTTAAATGAAAATATTCACATTTTATTGTTTAAAATCTACTATTAAACTCTTATCCATAGATAAGCATTAAAAGGCAAAAATGGAACAGAATATACCATAAAACCAAAACTATCATTTAGCTACTTCTAACTGCCATCCATCTAAATGTCTGACCTCGACCGATTTTTTTTTCAAAGTTTCTTACACACTCAAACACAAGCACACTCACTTTTACAATAGTGACTTTTGTAGTAAATACATAATTTTGTGGCATCTGGGAATGTTAAGGGTATTGTGTCTTTTTTGGTTATTTCCTTTGAAATTTTCATTATTTTCATATTCTTAGCAGAATAAACACTGAACCAAATTGTAGTAATAACAAGGAACATTTTTTATAAATCCTTAAAATAAAAACAATCAAATCTTCAGATTTTTCTTTATTAAATCTGCAGATATTTTATGCAATAGAACAAAGTCTTTCGATCAAAACCATTTTATAAATAATTTATTGCATTAAAACCGATTTTTCACTAAATCGGTTTTAGAGCTGATAAAAATGTTAATAAAACTTTTTTTGGTTTAAAAAATTATCATCCCTAAAAGTCCAACTATAATATGCTTAAGTTGTCTTAAGCAACTGTACGAATAAATGTGTCAAACCATATTGAGCTTAACCCTAGAATCGTTGGAAACTTTTTATAACTTAGCTCTCCTCTTGGTCTGGCCAGACCACAATTAGAAAAGCTGAAAACCCAATTAAATAAAAAGGAAATCAATATAATATTGAAATTTTTCTTTTTCATAAATTATTTTTAATTGTATCATTAATTTTTTTTATATACAATTGAAATACATTTGTTTTAAATACATTTTCTTAAAATAAATTATGTTGCAAGGTTGGTCATCGAACAGACTTGCAATTTTTGTTGCTGCGATTTTTAAAAATTCTTCTTTAAAATTGTATTAGTGTCCAGATTATGAAATTCTAGTTTGGCAATTTTTGTATTTTTATCTTGTCTTTGCCCTTCTCTCTTTTAAATTTTGTATATAAATACAAATACACCTACAGCCAACTTCAAGTAAAGAAATGTAAGAATAACAAAACATAAGAGAATTGCAGAGTACATGAAACTGAGTACCACTCCTCAATCTGCTCACCCCTCTCACCAATAAACTCAAGAATTGCTGCAATACAAATTGCAAGTCTGGACGATGATTTAATTTGAAAAGTTTGTTAATTCAAATAAATTTTCTAAATTTAATCAAACTGTGTTATCCTTATGTAATTTGATTAATTAAGTTAAAGAAAAAGAACAAAGTTTTTATTATTTTTATAAAAATTTTTTTATTATGATAAAACGATTTTGTTTGTTGTGCTTAATTCCCTTTTTAAAAAATTGATAAAAAAATACTGAAATTTATTGTTGGAGGATAAGCTGGTCCTATGCGCATTTCACTGGTTGCTTAGGCCAGATCATCAGGAAACGTTCTCCTAAATAATTTTAGAAAAGCCAAAGCTATCAGCAAACAAAACTACAGAGGGAATGAAAATTACCTACAAACACTCAAAAAGTCTTGTTTGCAACGATATCAAAGCTTAAACAAAATACCAACAATAAAACAGTGACTTTATCTTTTCTTACATTCCCCATTACATTAATGTTGAAAGAATTCCAACTAATTGTAGTTGTAAGTGGGTGAAGAAATATAAATAAAATTTTTAAGAAAAGAGTGTAGGTAATTCTCATTCACTCTGCGCATAGAAATAGCTTATCCTTCAACAATAAATTTATCAATTATAAAGAAAGCGAATTAAGCACAACAAACTAAATATTTTAATGAAAAATTAATTTCCAATTTTTTTTTTATAAATTCAATAAAATTTTATAAAAAAAAAATTATATAAATTTCATTACATTTTTCATAAGAGTGTATGATATATAAGAAATTTGTTCAAAATTCAAATGTCAGGTGGAAATTACAAATTGAAAAAAGAAAATTATATTTAAATTTAGGAAATTAATGTAAAAAATCTTGTTCAATATATAGAAAAAAACCAAATCATAAGCAGTTATTTTAAAATTCAGTTAACTTAGAAAATTGTTTGTACAATTTAACAAAAGTTTTTTTAAATTAATTTCCAATTAAAAAGGAGTAAACACTGCCTTAACTCTAAGAGTCTGTACAGACTTTTTGCATATAAAGATGTATGAAGCGTGTTAGAGACGAATCTGTCCACGACTTCTTAATACCGGCTACGGCGAACACATTAAGCTCAAAATCAGAATGCTTATGTTTTTTTGTGCGGTTTAATTTACGATTTCAAGCGAAACGGCTCATTAACACTTGATTTGGTCAAGGTTTTGTGGATCAAACATTTGCCAATTGTATAAACCAAGCGCAAAGATAAAGCTTGCATTATGCCAAAAAAAAAAAATATTTTTCTTATCATTTTCACACAATTTTAGGACCTCGGCCTTTATATTTCCATACAATTCTCTTGTAGGTCTGAGCAGACCTAATTGGACCACTTTGTGCCTTGAACCTTATACACAGAAAAAATGTTCAGTAGTTTTTTATTAATTTGAAAAAATTGTTTAAAAAGTATTTCAATTTAATTAATGTGATAACTAAAGGTACGTTCAGACTAATGAAATATTTGACGAAAATATTTGTTCTGATATTTGCTTCAAACTGTGTGAAACAAAAAAATATTTTGTTTAATGTTCAAACTAAGCTCAAATATTTGACAATTTTTCTTTGATGAAACAGTTGGCAAACAGTGTTAAATAAAATAAATTAATTCATGTTTGCCATGCGTTCAGACTAGCGATTCGTTAGCAATTTGTGATTCGGGAATGTGGGCTGCTAACCCTCGTCCCCTAGATTGGTGATAGGGCTGCTATCCACGTGTCCAATCCCACGATGCAACCATGTTTCAGCGGTTATCGCCTACTTTCCTGAGACGTCCTTTCGACCATTCAGGATACATGGTTGTGGCGCCTTCTAACTGTGGCTAGCCTTAAAGCGGATGCTACAAAGCCATTGCCCGGGGGGTACTTGGTCTAAGACCGGAAGTAGTTAGCTGCTTGGACAGTTCAACAAAGGAATCGTCCTGGCCACTCCCAAGTGAGGGAGTGGCCAGGCGCCCTATGCTCCAATGGGAGTTAGAGGAACACATATATATATATGCGTTCAGACTAAAAGAAATATTTGCATCAAATTATTTAATAAAAGTGTTCAAAAATAAAAATATATTTCTCAAATAGTAAAAATGAGCGCAAAAACTAATTTATTTATTTTATTCTGTGGATCAGCATCTGTTATAGTGTTAGAACAGGAGAATGTAAAAGAAAATAAAATGGAAGCCACTGGGAAACGGGAACATGGCTAACATTTGCGAAAAATTGCAAAGTTGGAAACAAACCCTAAAATATATTTGAAGTCGCTAAATCGGTTAAAAAACAAAATGTCAAAAGAAAAATGTTGCAAAAATAGCGAAAATTCGCGAAAAATTTAGATATTTCAAACAAGCCATAAAATTTATTAAAGGTGCCTAAAACTATAAGGAATGGCAAAAATTCGATAAAAATTGCTAAATTAGCGGAAATTCGCAAAAGTTTGCTAATTATCGGTGATAGCAAAGCCTAATAATTATTAAAAATCGTTAAAGCTGTAAAGATTCACAGTGAAAAATCGCTTCTTCGCGAGCATGGCTTAAATTGCAAACTTAGAAACAAACCCTAAAATATATTTGAAATCGGTTAAAAAACAAAATGTAGGAAAATAACAAAAAAATTTTTTTTTCCAAAAATAGCGAAAATTCGCAAAAATTTTTTATATTCAAACAAGCCATAAAATTGATTAAAATTCCCTTAAAAGTATAAGGAATGGCAAAAATTCTATAAAAATTTCTAAATTAGCGGTAATTCGCAAAAATTTGCTGATAGCGGCATGATACCAAAGTTAAATACTCATAATTATTAAAAATACTTAAAGCTGCAAAGAATCACCGAAAGAAATCGCTTATTTTGCGAACATGGCTAAAATTCGCAAAAAATTGCTAACTTGGAAAAAACCCTAAAATATATTTGAAATTGCTAAATCGGTTAAAAAACAAAATGTAGGGGAAAAACAAAAAAAAAAAATGTTGCAAAAATAGCGAAAATTCGCGAACCATTTTAATATTTCAAACAAGCCATACAATTTATAAATGTGCCTAAAACTATAAGGAATGTCAAAAATTCTATAAAAATTTCTTAATTAGCGGCAATTCGCAAAAATTTTCTAATAGCGGCACGGTAGCAAAGTCTAATAATTATAAAAAATCTTTAAAATTGTATAGAATCCGAAAACTTACAGGAAAAATTGCTTCTATCCGGAACATGGCTAAAATTATTTGTCGTTGTTTGCTCTTACAAATAAATGTTTGCTCAAAAATTACTAAAATATTTGATTTTTTGTGTTCACACTGTGTTCACATTGGACAAATATTTGTTTGCCGGCAAATACTTTTATTTGCTCAAAACCAGCTGTTATTTTATTTGATACTCAAAAATATTTTGCGTTCAGACTACGTTAATGAAATATTTGATGTTTGCTTTCAAATATTTCATCAGTCTGAACGTACTTTAAATCAATTATATTTTTTTAGTTGAAAGAAAATTAATTATATAATTTTGATTTAATTAACATTTTAGTTGTTTTAAAATAAATTTTTAATTAAAATATTAATTAAATAACAAAAAATCTTAAATGATTTTTTCGTTTAAAATTGAATAATTAATATTTTATTTGAAATGGCAAAGTTTTTTGATAATTTTTTTTAATTAAAATTAAAAATATTTTTTATTGAAAATTCTTGTCTTCATAAAAACAATTTCATGAAAATTAAATTCAATGAACTTAAGCCTAATTAAATTATCTAAATTTGGATAAAAAAAAAAAATTTTAAGTTTTAAATTTTTACAATTTGTAGTAATCTATATAATCATTTTGGTAATGGGTGCAAAATCAACAAATTGTTTGCTTGATTCTATGAATTTCTGTGTAGGGTTAATTAAATTGAAACATTTTTTTTTAAATACAAAGTGGAAATACAAAAAAAAGTTGATTTTGAATTAAAAATTTCACTGCTTTAAATCGAAACTCTGTAAGTTGATTTGGTATTTGTTATTCTACTTACTTTCAGTGTTTTTAAAACAAACAATAAATGGGTCTTTCATAAAATGTGCGCAAATAATTTAAATGTTTGCATTCAATATTTTCTACATGCTAGACCAAAAAAGTATTTTGTTATTTCTCCTACACTCAAAAGCTGTTTGTTTGTTGGTTAATACTCGTATTACAAAAGAACGAAAAAAAAGAAAAAAAACTACACAACAAAATGAAATAGTAAAAAAAAAACAAATAACAATAACTAAAACGAAGAAAAACTTATATATTTATCAAAGCGGAAACGGAAATATGTTGTTTTGTTTTGTGCATTCTCACAATATTAAATATTTTTGTTTTTTATTACTTGTTTTGTGCGTGTGTGTCTATGCGTGTTTGAGAGAGAGGGAGAGTAGTTATTTGTCTGTTGACAAACATTTACAAATAAATATACTTAACATGAATACAAACATAAATATTGATACAACACAAACGCACGTTTTTAAACACACATATTTCAATTACTATTTGTAATGTGTTATTAAGCTTTGTTATATTTGATTTTTTTTTTAAGTTTTCATTTAGTTTGTTAACGTAGGAGAATTTGTAATTTATTATAAACAAATTGCATGTTTTCAAAGTTGTTTTTGGGAATACAATTATTTATTAAAATATTTTATTTGTTTGGCTTAAATCCCTATTTTTAATTTAGATAAAACAACTGTAAATTCAAATCCAACAATAAATTTCCAGTTGTTCTATCAAGAATAAAAATAGGGAAGTAAGCGCAACAAATAAAATCTTTTTAATTGCATGTTTTAATTATTTTAACAAAATCATAGCAATCAGTCACTTTTATAAATTTTTTAATAAAGGAAAGTAAAATAATTTTTTGTAATTGTATTTGTGTCGTACAATAACTAATAAAATGATTAGAACTTGTCGTAGCACAAATCCAGATGGGGTAGGCTACTCTCTGTTGGGATAAGACAGAAAATGGTACCAAATCTAGTGACTGGTACTCTTTAAGGCGTTCGCGCGTTTATCTTTCGCCTCTTTTTATTTTTCAAATTGTTTGCATATCATCCCTATTTATTCATTTTAATCATTTGATTTATTTCATTGCTGTCAATCCGCGTCATCTTTAATTTTGATTGCCAGTATTGCTAAATGTTCAAAAAGTTTTGCACAAGTGATAGGGAGTACCAAATTGGCTTAAGCTTTTGTATAAAAATTGAATTCGCATCATAATAGAGAGTTGCCCTCACTGGCTTTAATTGTTTATTCTTCAAAACTTAAGTTAAGCCTTACTCTTGGAGGTCTTAGAAGACAAATTTTGTATTCATTATAACTTTAACTTCTATCAAACTTTTAATGTTATGCCGTCTTGTTCATCCGAATACGTTCATAAATGTTTTCCTCATTATGAGGATCTTAAATGGTGTTTACAAACCAGGCCGGTTTTAAATTACAAACTACTGCCTCTATGTCGGCATTTAAATTATCAGGCCTGTTACAGAAATTAATGGCGATCGAAAGTGATTTAGTTTTGGGGGAAGCAATTACTTCCACTTTCGATCGGAACTGATTTCTGTGACAGGTTGTATATTTTTTTTCGTTAATTTACAATTAACAATTGCTATACCAGATTCGCGCCCAATGTTAATCCCGCTCTTCTTGACCTTATGTGTACGTCTAATAGCGCATTAACTATTCACTTTGATCAGTTTTCACTTGCCGGAATTTCAGACCATGACATGCTGTTTCTTGTTAATAATTTCGACCTGCACTGCACTGAAACAAACACTCACTACTATTCGCGCAATTATAGACAGATCAATGCACAACTTTTAAGCCTTGATGCGGCTAATGTAAACTGGAATGAATGCTGGTTCTATGAGAATATTAATGACAAATTAGCCTGCATCTCTAGAAACGTATTAATGCTTTTTGAGAAACATGTTCCTTTAAAAAGAATAAAAATTAGCAAATTTAATCAGCCTTGGTTTAATGAGGAAGTTAAATCTGCAATAAGGTTACGGAATAGACTATATGCCATTTGGAAGAATAGACCGTGTGGGTTTAACTGGGAGAGGTATAGGTTAGCCAGAAATCGAGTGCATGTTGTTACTAAAAATAAGAAATGTGATTACTTTAGGAGTAAATTGAACACAAATATTTCGTCTAGTGAGCTATGGAAAAATTTTGAGCAACTTGGTTTGAGAAAAAAGAAAAGTGAATGTGATATATGTCCAGAGGCCATGAATCAATTCTTTCTAAAACCATCTGTCGTAAATAGTACTGATAACTACCATGTTAATCCAAACATTTTATATGAGGGTGACCTGTTTTCCTTCAGCACTTTTAGCACTGAGGAGGTTGGCAGATCAATTTCGGCAATTAAGTCCACTGCAGTTGGTTATGACGGGATAAGTATAAAATTCATAAAGCTCATTCTACCATTCATACTCCCTGCAATTACTCATTTTTTTAACCACATTGTTACATCATCAACATTTCCTAATGATTGGAAAATTGCTAATGTTATTCCAATCGCGAAAAAGACTCAGCCTACTGGTTCCGAAGACTATCGACCTATTAGCATCCTACCATCTCTTTCTAAAGCTTTTGAAAGATTGGTTTCTAACCAAATTGTAAATCACCTACAATGCCAAAACCTCTTATCTGAGAATCAATCTGGCTACCGCACGGGGAAAAGTTGCGCTACTGCCATAGTAAAAGTCTTGGAGGATATTCGTCCATATTTTGATAAAGGTGAACTTACTATTGTAGTTCTCATTGATTTTTCAAAAGCTTTTGATACTGTCAACTATGATGTGCTATTACTTAAACTGAAAAAGTACTTTGGTTTTAGCAATTATTCTGCCAATCTTATCAGATCATATCTTACGGATCGCTACCAACGAGTTAGTTCAAAGTCGTCATTCTCAACAGTTAAACCTGTGTTATCTGGAGTTCCACAGGGATCAATACTTGGCCCTTTACTCTTTAGCATGTTTATTAATGACATCGTTCACTGTTGTAAAAATTCTAGTATTCATTTATATGCAGATGATGCTCAAATTTATCTTTCACGGCCTGTGGGACTTACAGAGGACTTAGTTTTTCGTCTTAATGAAGATCTTAATGAGATTTGTGAATGGTCCATCAAGAACAATCTTAAAATAAACACATCAAAAACGCAAGCTCTTTCCATTCATGTAAGGGGATACCCTGGAAATATCTTGCCAGAAATTTGTATGCATAATGAAGTTGTGAAATATATTAGGGTTGTGAAAAATCTTGGTATTGTTATTAACTCTGAACTTACCTGTAAGGACCATGTCAGCTATTCCATTACTAGAATGTATAATGTTCTTAGGAAACTATGGTATTCATCGGCATTTATTACGAGTGATATAAAACTCAAACTAGTTAAAACTCTCATAGTTCCCATCATAACATACGGTGCTATTGTTTTTGGCGAACTTGATGCAACTTCAAAATATAAATTACAGAAAGTCATCAATAATTGTGCCAGATACGTGTTTAACAAAAGAAAATATGATAGAATATCTCAGTACTCAATACAGATTCTGGGATGCAGTTTGACATCGTACCTAAATATACGTAACTTAGTTTTTCTTCACAGGGTTATATATTCGCGTGAACCTGGTTATATTTTCGAAAAACTATGCTTCTCTAGATCTGGTCGCACTTCTAACCTGATTATACCCAACTATAGCTATTTATCGTCCTCAAGATTGTTCTTTATTAGTTCTGTGAAATTATGGAATAACTTACCCAATTATATAAAAGCCGATCCCCGTGCATCGTCTTTCAAAATGGCAGTCAAAAAACTTTTTAGTAATAAGTAATTAATTTTCTTGTTCATATGATTATTTTGTTTATATAATTTAAAATTTTTGTTTTTTTTTTTAAATCTAGTACTTAAGTTTATTATAGATGTAATTCTATTAAATATTTACATTTGTTTGAGGTGCTTTAAGAGACTTCGAGTCTTATTTGTACTAATTATGGTTTAAATAAATAAAAAAAAAAAAATAAATAAATAAAAAAAAAAAAAAAAAAAAATAAATTTGAATACATATATAGTTTTTATTTTATTTAAAGCAAACATATACAATTTTCGTTGGATATCGAAAGACAGGCAGTTATTTAGAACTTTCTAAATACTGCTTAGGCTGAGTTTTTGAGATCTCAGTCAAACTAGGTTTAGTTAATCTGAAAAGAGATTAGTGCCGCCATTACCAAGTTTGTATACACAATTTCGACGGAACAGCTTAGTTTTGCTTTAAATGTTGTTCTTTAATGAAATCATAAAAGAAAAAATCATATTTTGCCGGAAAATCCGAGTTTCAGAGTACGTGAAACTAAGTTTAAACTTTATCCACATCTCAAAACCCCGTGACTTTACCAATATGAAGCATTAAAAATAAAACATAAACTAGTTGTTAAAAAACACAATTTAATGCGCATAAGAAATCCAAATGATGATCACACATTAAAATAAATTTTTATGGACAACTCAATAATTGTAACACGTACATTTCTTTAAAGAATGACTTTTATTTTTGCTCGAAAAAAAAAATCATAAAATAACTGTTATTTTTGATCGAAAAAATAAAAATCAAAAATAACTGTTAAAAAGTAAAAATAAAAATCAAAACTTTAATATTAATATTTTATCGTACAAAAGTTCATAAGGATCAATATGGTATACTTGAATCAGTTTGCCTGCATTTACTTCTATATGCACGCAGAGAAAAAACTTGTTTACATATGGTCACCTCCAACAAAACTATTTTTAGACAACATTTTAAACATATTATGTTAAATTTAACATTATTGTCACCGACAACCATATCATTCATCAAGAATCCACAACCATATTATGGTTGCCTCTTAACATGTTATGGTTAAATATGACAATAATTTGTTTATAAATTAATAATAGTATTTTCCTCTTCTAAAAGAGCAACATGCTATGGTTGAAAACCATCTATGCTATTATAAGTGTTAGTTATTATTAGTTTAGTTATTATTGACCAAAATATGTTCGGAGGTAACCATAATATGGTTGTGCCTTCTTGATGGAGTACACATTTAACCATAATATGGTTGTCGGTGATAATAATATGGTTAAATTTAACCATAATATGTTTACCATTTCCTTTAAAAATAGTTTTGTTGGAGATGACCATATTTAAACATAGTTTTTCTCTGGGTGTGCTCTTTTTGTTTTAAAATTTCAAAACAACTGTTGTTTTCGGTCCTTGTGCAAAACTGGTAAAGCCTGCCCCTACCCATGTCTTCATAATTAGTTATCCGATGATAAATTCAAATCTTGAAGGGGCTAAAGGCTGTAAATGTTAACATTTAGTGCATAAAGTAAATCAAAAAGCGTAAGAGCACTCCCTCCTATTTTGACAACGAAAAATGTGGACGTTAACGATTTAAGCTTTAAGCTTGAACTCTCTGGATTTGCAAGGTATGTCACCGCATCTTCTACGATCTCCGATTATCCAACTTCGGAATTTGATCCCTGCCACGAAATCAATGTACTATTACATTCGCATTTGCAATGACAATCAATAAGTCGTAAGGCCAAACGATGTCTATTTGCGCTTAGATTAAGCCACATCATGCTTTTTACACGGACAGTCAGACGTGGCATGTTCTCGCGTTGGCAAGCCATCGGGCTTATTTGCGTTGGCAAAGGACGGTCTAAGGGAAAATATATTACAGGATAAAAAACATCACTTTTTTATGTTTAACTTTTGAATTTGTAACGAACAGAAAAAAAGAAATAAATGGCTATTGTTTTTTTTTTCATCGGCGATCATGGTATAAAGCGCTTCATTCCTCTTTCTGATATAGATCCCATCCCCACACACTTAAAAATATTCACTAGAAATAAATTATACGGCAAAACAACGTCTGCCGGGTCGGCTAGTAATTGTATATTAAACTATAACCCTCTTAATAAAAAAAAAAAAAAAAAAAAAAAAAAAAAAAATTTAAAAATTTACATTTATAAAACGTTTTTTAAACGCTGAAATAACATTTTTCCAATGCTTAATTTGTTTCACTTACTTTATTCATGTAAATCATGTCAGTTTTCAAAGCGTGAAATAAAAATATTTCAGATCTCTAAAGCAGAGTTTCTACGCTAAAAACTTTGGGTTTTATTACTAGAAACATACACAGACAAAATTAAAAATAATTTCTAATTACCAAATTTATAGAATCAAGCAAACAATTTGTTCATTTTGTACCCATAACCAAAATGATTATATTGATTACTAAAAATTTTAAAAATTATCAAAAAACTTTGCCATTTCAAACAATACGTTAATTGATTTAATTAAATATAGCTTAGGTTTTGACAATTTCCACCAACAATTCTACAAGTTTAAGTTTTTTTTAAGCGAAAAAATTCATTGAGATTTTTTGTTATTTAATTAATATTTTAAGTAAAATTTTATTTAAAAACAACTAAAATATTAATTAAATTAAAAATATATTTTTAATTTTTTTTTCAACTAAAAAAATAATGGATTATGGATAATGGATAGTTAATTAAATTGAAATACTTTTCAAATAACTTTTTTTTAATTGATATGAAACTACTGAAAATTTTTTCTGTGTACATTTATAAAATTAAATAGGTGTTGATTATTATTTTTTAACGTATATAAGTTTTGCAGGCTCTTCCTGACAGACCGGGAGCGAGTATGTGTCATATTTTCTCGTACGTATTGGAAGGTTAAAAGGACTTAACAGTTCATTATAAAGGGAATAATGTATTTGCTATTTATAGCCTTGTAATTTTGTTTAACACTGAAAAAATATATTTTCAAATTTTCCTTTCTAAAATGTAATTTACCATTTAAGTACCTTTTAAATCCACTCTACCTACACCCACATCCGTTGCCTTCTTGTTTTACTTACAGATAAGAGTAAATAAATATCGATAAATGACTTTGTAAGTCTGTGTATGTGTCTGTGTACGTTTTATTTCATTTGAAACAAATGTATGTCAAGATTTTTTTTAAGACCATTTCACCCATAAAGTCCGCTTTTTGATTTCAATGTAAATTCTCATTATTGTTAATAATAATCTATAGACCCTGACAATTGTCAGACCCATGTCATCGTAATGTTTTTGCCTTCTTCTACTATTTAATTTGCATTCTTTTTGTCTCCGCTTTCAAACGGAAGATGTTTATAAAAATTATCAGTTTCACTCATACTTGTTTAAATTTTCAACTTAAATTTGTAACTTTTGTTGCATATTTGTTAAGTTTTTTTTTTCGAATTTTTCCTTTGTTTTCCTTCGAAAATATATGTTTACGGCCGTTGATTTCCTTTTTATTATTATTTATTTGTGTTTTTTTTTTAATACAAGTGGTGATGATTTGAAAGTTTATTTTTATAAACAAACATACATACATATATATTCATTCATAATGTCAGTTAGTTTTGATTTTGATTGACCATAACAAAGAGACACAGAGTTGATGAGGGTTCAAATTGTATTGTTCTGACATATTGACATTTGTTGTTCTTGTTGAATTTTAAACAAATAAAAATCATCCTAAACATGTGTTAGTTTATATATACATATATATATATATATATATTTATATAGAAAAAAAGAGAAAATGTATAAAAAATAATAGCAAGAAATTGTAATTTCTATAATCATCATTACCATCATCAAGTTAATGACCATCAAGTGGCTAAATGTCAGTGGGAGTTCAAAAAATAACAAACAAATGCAATTTCAGAGAAATGAACAACAATATCAAAAAGTTTTTTTAGCGTGTTATTATATAGAATGAATTTATGATTGCCATTAACGCCATATGGATCTTAGTATCGTTAGGAACTGGCAATCAGCCGAATAGTGAACATTTTTAACGAAAGAAAAAAAATAAATTTTCTAGCTTAAAATTGATTGATAAATATTAAGCTGAAAGAGAAATTGTGTTTGGCTTAAGAGATGAAAGTGAAATGGATTAAAGAATGCGGCTAATCGTCAGAATTCCTTTTTTTAAAGATTTACTTATTGAGTTTTTATTATCTCACCATTTTAATTTGCTTTTTAGTTCCTCCTAATTGAATTCAAGCAAGCCTTTGACAGCCTTGATAGGAAAGCAATCCCGCAGGCATTCTCCGTTTTAGGAATATCCTTAAAGCTCACGAAACCTAGTTGTGGCATAATAATAAACATGAATGGCAAACTCGTAGTCCAACAGAAGGAAACAGAAGTCTTCTACACATATAGTAAAGGAAAACAAAGAGACCCACTTTCAACGGTTGTACTCCACTTGGTTCTGCAGTACGCAGTTAAATATCTTAATTAGTAGATCTGGTCTGACTATTGCCTCCGCAGATCACGTCGCAAATGAGGGGCTTAAACCACATGGGGTTTAAGTGCTCTATTTTTGAAAATTTAGATTAGGTACTCATGTACTACTTGTACTCCAAGCTAAACAGTTATTTTAATGACAACTGCCATATCTCGCTACCAGATGAGAATACCACATGTGTTCTGAACTTCTCTGAACTTCACCTACTTATTCCATATGTAATCTCAATTTTTTAAAACAGCACTTAAACCCTTTATGCTATGAGCCCCTCAGTTGTGGCAGGGTATGTCCGTAACATGGACGAGTTGTTCACAAATATCGAAAATTCAGCAAAGGAGGTAGTGGGCTTCAAAATAAATGAACGAATAACTAAATACATGATACTGTCAGCCAATGCAAATAGACGACAAGTACAAAATATTCAAATCGAAACCTAAAACTTTGAAGGCGTAACGAGCTTTGTATAACTGAGCGCTCTGCTAAAAAATTACAACAGCATGCAAGCAGAATAAGTGACCGCATGTCTGCACAAAATATAACCTATTTTTGCCCAGAAGAGAATCTTCTTGGATTCTAAACGTGGCCCGTGACAGCTAACGAACAGTATTTCCTAAGAATATTTGAATATACATTGCGGGAAATTCGTTTCGATTGTTCTTAATATTTAATATATGAAGATTCAATAAATAAATAATGAAAAAAAAGATTGTTCTTAAAGCAGTTATCCCGTGACCAGTGAACTCAATATTGTAGTAAAAATGAACGAATTGTGATGAAAACAAGCCATAACACTTAACTGTTGTTAATATGTTTATGGTGTAGTTACTCCAGAGTAACGGTAATTGACACAAAACAAGTCATGTGACTGGATTTTGTGCAGGCTGATGCTATTGGTTAATATTATTTTATATGATTGGGTTCTATCATATTAATGTGGTTCAGTCGGGACAATATTCGCGACAGGCATAATTTTAACCGAAATTAAATGTGCTTATTAGGGTACTGCACTGACCTGTTACAAAGTGTCAAAAAGGTTCCAATTAACCCCCTCATAGGATATCACCGTATTAAAGTGACCAGTCCCCTTCATATAACTAAAACCAGTCCCTGCCACTTTAGAACTGTCACTCGACAAGTTTGGTGTTAGTTTCCTTTCGTCTAGGGTATATACGGATATTTGGATTTGATTTAATGCATAATCCATTTATATTATTAGTGCAAACATCTAGTAAAACGATTCAAAAATTCTAACTACACCCAGAGAAAAACTATGTTTAAATATGGTCACCTCCAACAAATTTAACCATAATATGGTTGTCGGTGATAATAATATGGTTAAATTTAACCATAATATTATTACAATTTTCTTTAAAAATAGTTTTGTTGGAGGTGACCATATTTAAAAATGTTTTTTCTCTGCGTGTAGAACTCTAAAAATATACTGTTAAATCTCTGGTTCCGAGGTCTATCTATGTTCCTACCACAACTACCTTTTCAATAGTTTTAAGGTCAGAAGTGGATTTGCATTGACAGCCTCTAGTTAAATGACTACAGCACAAAGCATTGTCGGGTTTACAGTTGGCCAGTACTACTGGTGACAAAGTCAATACGGAATCATGACAATTTTACTATTGACAGGGTTTTTACCCATACACTCATACAAAAATGCAGATTCATATTGATGATGCCCTTACAACAGAATTGTGACATCAATGTTGCTACAAATGGTATTAATAAGACTTAAAGTGACATCAATCCTAGGACGAACGCCATCATAAAAGTTCGTCATATCTTATGCGTCATCTATGATATGACATCAGTGACATCAATTCGATGCCACAATGTGTCAATTATTGATATTACACAGAACAAATTAAAAACTATTTCTAATCACCAAATTCATAGAATTAATCAAACAATTTGTTGATTTTCCACCTATTACCAAAATGATTATATTGATTACTTAAAATTTTAATAATATAAAATTGTGAAAAATATTATCAAAAAACTAAATAAAGCTCAGGTTATGACAATTCCCAACAACAATTCTACAAGTTAAAATTATTTAAGTTTTACTGAGAAAATAAATTAATTTTTTTTTTAATTATTATTTTAAATAAAAATTAATATCAGAACAACTCAAATGTTAATTAAGGAGCTTAGTTTATAAATCCCTTCACCTTGCGTTGAAATTTTTTTCATATAAAATTTTTTTAATTTTAAAAAATTTGAATGAATATAATTTTCAAGTGAGGTGAAGTGTTTTACAAAATAATCCCCTTAAGTCAAAATTTTATTTTTTAATTTAAATTTTTAATTTTTTTTCAACTAAAAAAAAATAATTGATTCAATTATCACATTAATTAAATTGAAATACTTATTGTACAACTTTTTAAATTGATAAAAAACTACTGAAACCATTTTCTGTGCAATTTCATGTTTAAGAAGTAAAAATAAGAAACAAAAATTCCCATATACTCTTTTTTTTATTTTGTTTAATTAAATATATTAAATTTTCAAGATAAAGTGATTGAGAAAACCAAATCGGGCATGCTGCTCGTATAATATAATTGAGAGTTCTTCTGTACACAAAGGGCGATATACAATAAAAGTAAAACAAACATGTATAACAAGTTAGTAAATAATAATATTATCTTAATTTGAATTAAGTCAACTCCAATGACTCAATTTAATTACAGGTTGTTATAAAATTGAGCCTCATGAGTCCCTTCTCCGATGTTAACTGAGTCAATGCACTATTGACATGTTTTATTTAATCTCCGATTTGGCATTTCTACGATGCCAATGTGTCCTACCATTAAAAACATAATTCAAATTTATGACCCTGATGACAATTTAGCCAACTGACGTTAAGGTTGACATCACAATGATGAAAAGTGTCAAGGCGTCAAAAACGAAGACACTTGTTATAGTACTGATGCCAAATGTCATCAGCGGTATGACGCCTTTCCATCTGTGAACACAAATTTTAATTGATTTCCAATACAGCATTTGTCGCTTATATGCATTTCATAATTTGTACGTTTTTGGTGCTTTTAGTCAAGAACATAAATCTATTAACTTTTAAAATAAATCAAATGAAGAGCTTATAGTTTTGTAACTAAAGCCTAGAGTACAAGGAATATGAAAACCCACATGTTCTGAGGTAGTTTTGACGTCATTACACAGAAAAAAGTGTTTTATCAATTAAAAAAACTGTTTAAAAAGTATTTAAATTTCATCAATTATTTTTTTAGTTGAAAGAAAAATAAAAATTTAATTTTGACTTAATTAACATTTTAGTTGTTTAAAAATAAATTTTCAATTTAAATTTTAACTAAATAACAAAAATCTTAATTGACTTTTTTCGTTTGAAATAAAATAATTTAAACATATATAATTGTTGTTGGGAATTGTCCATATTTATTTTAATGAATTAACACATTGTTTGAAATGGCAAAGTTTTTTGATCACTTTTTTAATTAAAATTAAAAATATCATTTATTGAAAATGTTTTTTCAAAATTTTAAAATTTTTAGTAATCAATATAATCATTTTGGTAATAGCTGCAAAATCAACAACTTGTTTGCTTGATATTATGAATTTGGAATAGATTTGGTGATTGGAGAAATTTAATAATTTTTTCTGTGTACTAAGCCACAATGGCTTTTGTGTTTTTTGTGATGACGTCAAAATTACGTCTGAACCACAAGCGTATGTAGCGTTTAACATTCCATGTACTCTAGGCCTGAGATGGTCATAAAAATACGCGACCACAAAAAAATAGGATAAATACTTAAAGAAAAATTTCAGAAAGACAGCGAAGGTTTGATTAAAAGCTATTTTCGGGAGCAGTTTTTGTATGAAAAAAATTTGTTTGGGCCAAAGTTAACCTAAATACCAATATAATAAAATGGTCTACGGGCACAAACCCTCTATTCGGAAAGAAGCTTGTATGGGGGATATGTGAAATTATGGACCCATTGCCACGATTTTCAATAGGCTTGGTTCTTGTCACAATGGGAATCCATGTACTGCATTTCATAGAATTATCTCTAAAATTTCGGCCCGTACTTTGCGCAAGCAGCCATCCGTCTTACGGACATCCGAGATTAGGACTTCAAAAAGTTATTCTAAGTCGATTCTAAAAGGTGGTTCTATCAATATTTTAAGGTGTTACAAACATTAGCAGGAACGCATAATACATTTCCACTGCCATGGGGTCTTTATTAAAAATCAAAATTATATTGTATTGTGATGCATGAATGCGAGATATGCAATGCATATTATGCATATGCATTTCATGTTATGCAGATGCATATTATTCAGAGTTATAAGAGATTGCTTACAAACAAACAACTTCGCCTGTTTAAAATCGCAAACTATAATTGCACAAGTGAATATGCATTAAAGCGTTAAATGCTTATAACGAGTGTGCATATAAGCGATAAATATTGTATTATGAATTTAGTGAAATATCTGCCCAGCAAAAGTATTTTGCTTTAAATGCCAAATTTCTAAGAATATGAAAATCTAAGGGAAAATGTTTATTTCTTGCTTTTTTTTTTTGCTAATTCACACTATTTTATGCATGTAATTTATATTAACTCCGAAAGGAAGATGAAATTTTATAATTTTCGTTTTTCAATTCTGCAGAAAACCACCAGTCATTGTATGTTTATAATATTTTTGCCAATATGTTGCAGACGTGCTTTGAATAATTTATTTACTAAATATTTTATTTGCTAAGTTTTGTAATATATAATGATGTTTATTTAGTGCATACATGATATTTGGGAAAATTTCCTTTTCAATTTTTTTTTTAAGTTAAAGGGTGCAGATATTAAAAATAATGTTTTCTATTTAAGAAAATGTTGGTGCCTTAAAGATCTGTACGCAATAAAATAATGAAAAAATTTTTATTTACTAGAAAAGTTTTACTTAGTCTTCATTTTTTAATTATTAAAAGATTAACATTAAAAGAAAGACGAAATATTGTCTAATTGATTTGCTATTATTTCTGAACTCTTTAATTATACCCTTCACCACAGGTTGAAATGGTATATAGAAGTTTATCATTCCATTTGTTAATTCTACAAAATCGTTGTTAGACCCTACACTCAAAAGAAAAATCAGTCCATCCGTACTCAAAACAAGCCGAAGCGGTGTCAATAGTACGGTGAGTACGGATTTTCTTGAATCAAGTACAGAAAGATTGATTCAAGTACGGATTATTCATTCGCGAAATACTCAACTTATCCATTTTCAATCCCGAATTCACAATTAAAATAATCCAGCAATGAGATCGATTTAAGTAAAACTGAGATCAAATCAATCTCAAAATGCGCTTGAGTTAAGTATTATAAAGTTGATTTAATCCCCAATTCGTGCTTGAAATAAACCAAAACTGAATTTAGAAGGAGCATGTCTTCCTAGCATTACAGAGGATGAATTATAAAACACCAGCATCATGCCCGATATGATTTTTACTTTAAAAACTTAATCTACATATTTAACTAAAAATATAAACTAAATGAGAACTCTTGCTTTCAATTTTACTTTTTAATCATGAAAATAAAATGTTTTCTTTTTGTTCTGTTGTTTCTATACACAACAAACAAATCGCTTTTTAACTTCTTGTGTGGTGTTGTTGTAGTGTCTACAACAAATTTTGATAAGTTATATGAGAGTAACACGGTCACTTTGTAATTTTACTATTAGAGTTACACTACCAACGAAAAGTTCAATCTTTTTTGTACTTGGTTTAAGAATTTTAAACTTATTTTAAGAAATTCCGGGATTGATTTTCGCAAGTTATTCCATTTGTGATGGTTTTGAGTACGTTTTAGTGCTATTCGTACTTGAATTTTTGATTACGACTCGTACTTAAAGTAAGTATAAAAAGCTTAATTTATCCCCAGTGTTTTTCTTTCTGTGTATAAAGTATACACAGAAAAAATTATTAAATTTCTCCAATCACCAAATTTATACCAAATTCATAATATCAAGCAAACAATTTATTGATCTTGCACCTATTACCAAAATGATTATATTGATTACTAAAAATTGTAAAATTGTGAATATTTTTTTTCAATAAACGATATTTTTAATTTAAACAATGTATTAATTAATTTAATTAAATATTGACAATTTCGAACAGCAATTGTACATGTTTAAATTATTTTATTTTAAACGAAAAAAGTCAATTAAGATTTTTTGTTATTTAATTAAAATTTTAATTGAAAATTTGTTTCAATACAACTAAAATGTTAATTATGTCAAAATTAAATTTTTAATTTTCTTTCAACTAAAAAAATAGTTGATTAAATTTAAATACATTTTAAACCATTTTTTTAATTGATAAAACACTTTTTTCTGTGTATATATTCTTGGTCGTTATGAGCAGCGGAGTTGATTTAACGATGTCCATCTGTCCGTTGAAATGGGTTTTCCGAAGACCCCAGATATAATGGGAACAAGGTTGTTATAAATTTGTATCACATATAGTCCGCAATTGATTGCTATTGAAATTTAGGCCGAGTTGTTCATAAACGGCTGTGATATGAGTCAAAAACCACCACTGTGGAATATATAAGCTTAATGCATCTCATAATTTTTTTTTGCAAATTTTTGAAATAAACCATAAAAGAAGTTCTATCGTAAAGCTTAGATTTTTTTTTTAATCCTTTTAATTAAGCTTGAGGTCTCTTTTTTTTATAAAAAATATTTAATAAATTATATATTAATAAATTTAATATTTTTTTAAATTTAGTATTTTATGCCATCAGTAAAAACTGCAATTCCAAATTATTAAATAAAATATTTTTAAAGGCTTCAACTGTCGCCCAAATCCGCAAGCTGGAAATATTTTTAATGATTGCGGCCACACCCAACCAAAAGAATATATTGAACTGAATTGGGAGAAATCGCTTGGAATTGACAGGTCATAAAGTGCAGAATTCGAATAAAATTTGATCAATTATTGTAAGCTCATATTTTGATATTCATAAATATTGCTAAAGAAAATTAAAAAAAAAATATATTTAACCAATCGTAAAAGGTTTAGTAAGTAAGTCCTTTAATTAAAATTGAGTAAATTTTAGTGTAAAATAACTCCACCAGCATATAACCATCAATTGGATTGGTGCCATGCTGAGGCAGCGGAGAATTAACGTCTCTTGGGATGATGCTAGTGTCAGCATTAGTGCTGTCAAAGGTTGTTCACAAGGTGAGGTACTTTCTCCTCTGCTTGTAATTGATAACCTGCTCGTCAGACTTGAGGGATATGGCCTTCGGGCCATTGGCTATGCGGCCGACCTGGCCATCATTGTGACCGGGAAATTCGAGGGAACAATCACTGAGGTGATGCAGGGTGCTCTCGACAAGGTTCTCAAATGGTGCCAAGAAAGGGGGCTGAACATCAACCCCAAAAAAGCGGTCGTAGTCCCGTTTGCGAAAAGGTATAAATACAGGCTGGTTAGGCTGTCAGTGAATGGGACGGAAATCGAGTACTCCAATGAAGTCAGGTACTTGGGAATTGTTCTGCACAAACGGCTAAATTGGAACTCGCACTTTGATACGAACCTGAAGAAGGCACTTAGGGCCTTCTGGGCCTGCAGGAGCTTCTTTGGGAAGACCTGGGGCTTTGGCCCTAGCATGGGCCGGAAGGAGACCGGCAAGAGACCTTCTTGGATTCCTCTGGGAGGAAGAGGGTCTTTTGGCCAACTAAATGGGGGTGGGTACAATGGACCTGGCTTGGTCTCGGTACCATCTCCGTTGGGTGAAATCTCCCCGATCTCTCTCTAAAAAAAAACTCCAAAAGAACAACCCTACCCTATCTGACCGTATTTTCCCAAATCTTCTTCCTATCCTTGTCTTAGGCCTTGCTATTTGATTTTTTTTCATCCTAAAAGTCATACGTCATGGTCTCATGAAGCTGTCGCATAAATTTGTTTTAAATTAACATTATAACTAAATAATCACGCAGATTTTTGTGATAATAAAGACTTTTTATTTTTCTTAATCACACGAGAACACAAGCACAAACACATACACAAAGGCATATTAATTTATACTTTAAAACACAACTGCTGCCACCATTTTAAATTGATGATAGAAAAGAAAAGTTAGAAAGAGCAACATGTTTCATGTCGCCAGCCATTCTTAGCTGTTGTTCACTGTTTTATGTGTCAAGGAATATTTTTCTGTGTATATGTTGCGGTATGTCATTGTACAAAAGTATGTGTTTGTTTGTAGTATGGATTTGTGTGTGCTTAAATTTTCGAGAAGAAATCATGCGTAAGGGTACAAAAAAATAAATTAATAAAACAACCAAGTCAAATTTTTGAGCTCTAAAAATGATTAATGAATTTAATTTAGGAAATTTACAAGGATTTACATGGAATGGAATTCTTCTGGCTTTGTTACGCCATTTGGCATGTCATTTGAATAAACATGATGCGCTTAATTGAGAACAAGATAAAAACATTATTTTCTTAAATAAATCTAAAACTTATTTAATAGAAAATATTTTTAGAAAACGAAATTTTTATTAAGTACCACATAATGAGCTATAACTAGTGATTATGTTCTTGAAGAAGGGAATTGAGAGTAAAATGAACATGTTACAAAGAACACTCTTACTCTTAGCTTTACTCTTATCTGATTGTGCTCTAACTCGGCTCTAACCAGTGTGGCCAAAATTTTTACAGATATATCTGGCATTAGACAGGGTCAAAAAATGCGAGAAGTGATTTTAAGAAATCCTAAAAATTATGCTAAAATTTGTTAAAGATTTTTTTTTATTACCAGTATGAAATTTTATTCGAAACAAAATACATTTTAGGGACTAATTTTTGAACGAAATTGAAATAAATGGTTATAGCGTACCGACTACAATTATTGGCACTACAAAATATTGCCCTAATTATTGGCACCTCCTACTTGCATAGAATTTAAAGTTCCGTTTTTTAAGTTCATTTTTTCTTACTCTGTGATCTCTTTCCATCATTTTTTCTGAACTGATGCAAAACATTAAAACGCTCAGTTGCTTGTAATCTTCCAAATAAGAAGGGTGTTTTTAAACGGAGCTTGTGCGCGGTTTTTAGGGTGGATTTCGATAGCGAGCAGAAGTTTGGTAAGTACCATTATTTTTTATTTATAGATGTTTTAATTAAGCCTTTTGATTCATTGACATACTAAAACATTAAATAATATAATTTTACCTTAATAAACACAATATCTCCAAAGTATTGTAATAAAACATCAGTGCCAACAACAGGTTCCAAAAAAACTATAATTTCTATTATTGGCAGGTGTTGCCAATAATTTAATTTGAAATTACTACAATAATTGGCACTGCCACTCATTGTACCTTTTTTGAGTGCCAATAACTGAATTTTGTGTATTTTCAGATTTTTCTAAAAAAACAATTCATATAAAGAAAGTCTTCTGCAGAAAGCTCTGTCCGAAATTAAAGATGGCAAAATTTCAAAAAAAGCTGCATCAAAAACTTTTGGGATACCACGGTCCACGCTACAATTTCTTTAAAGCCATAAATTTTCTAAAATTCGACCAGATCCACCAACCATTTTAACAGAAGCAGATAAAGAAGCCATTGTCGACTGGGTGAAAGTCTCTCAGCGGAAAGGTTTTTCCAAAAGAAAGGAACACGTACTCCATGCCGTTAAAGACTTTATCGATGTAAATACGCGGCAACACCCTTTTGGAGAAGAAAATTTGCCGGGAAAATGATGGTTTACTTAATTTTTGAAGCGGCATCCAACATTAGCATTTAGAGCCACCGCTGCCGTCTCATCCGCTAGCGCCAATGTAGCTGTTAAATAGCTATACTCTATTTTTTATATAATATGAATTAATGTGTAAATAAAATTTGTTTTGCTTATTTCTCTTGTTAAACAGAGAAAGAATTATCACAATCCTCTAACTCTACTCTAACGAGGGGAACTGAATAGTCGCTGTAGTACAACGTTACGTATAGCGCTGCAAACTGTGAAAAGTTTAAAATTACAGTTTCAAGGTAGTGTCAATAGAATATGTAGTTGTAGTAGTCCTTGCAGTTGAAGTTGAAGCGCAAAGTTCGAACTTTTGCACTACAGAACATTCGTTAGCTTCAGCTACGTTATTCTGTTGCTCGACTGTAACTCTAGTCTAACTTTACTATGCTCTAAATCTACTCTTACTTTACACAAACTCATTTCTAACTCATATCTAAAATGGAAGATGGAAATGAACCAACATAGAAATAATAAAATAAATAAAATAAAAAAAAAATAATAAAAGAAAAGGTATCGAGAAAAAATTCGACACAAAAATATTGTAGTTCAGATTCACTAAACAATCTTGTCTGAAAATAACTTAAGCTCGAAAGTAAGAATTAATTCGTAAGAAAAAAGGAAATTTAGAACTGATTTTAATCCTCTCAAGGGTGTTCTGTAAGCCCGATAGAAATTTCAGCCGAACAAGAGCGCAAGGCGAAGCTAAAGATTAATAAAGTGTATAATGTAGTCTCAACAGGATGGCGATACGTTTTCTTCTTCATTATTCAACATTATGTATACAGTTTTTCTTATGTTAATCCCGCGAAGGCCTACGCTTGTCAGCAGGAGATAATGCATAAGTCAAAACTATGAAAACATTTTTATTTATTTATTTATTATTAAGAGTAATAAATACAATTACAAATTTACTGAAACCTTATTATCCGAGCAACAGTAACTTAAACCTTCAGTCCGTTGTAGTAAAACAGACCAGAGTCTCTGGCGGGAATCGAAAACGTAACCCCCGCACTGATAGATTAGCTTACTACCAAGTACCCTACCGGGGTACTTCAACGTCCTCGAATGGATCTATGAATTGACCTATAAGGCCTTGCTATTTGTCAACTTTCGATTATTTCCGTTGGCCTATATAAAGTCACTGATAAATGAGCTCCAACTGATGCCTTGGAGGCTTACTTTGTAGGTGTTATTCGTGAAATAAGGCCAGCAATACTTGAGAAAATGTCCCGAATTTGAAAGTCCAGAATGCGCTTCGTCAAGAATAATTGCGGTGGTTATATGTATTGACCTCTCGGATAACAATTTATTTGTATTAAAGTAAAATTTTTTGTGTTAAATTCTACTATTTCAAGTTCTATCAGGCCTAAAGAAAATACTCTTTACTATCCATGCTAGAAACACAATTGTAACGAGAAAGACAAATTATTCGCA
This sequence comes from Pollenia amentaria, assembly GCA_943735925.1. Lineage (NCBI taxonomy): Eukaryota > Metazoa > Arthropoda > Insecta > Diptera > Polleniidae > Pollenia > Pollenia amentaria. Next base: position 143,085,079 of record OX031010.1, on the reverse strand, counting down.
ACGAATATTCGTTGTCAGAAATAGAACACATTGGTGCATGTGAAAATAAACACAATCATTGCGTAGACCGAAATTTGTCGTGCGTAACGAACTCTGCGATAGGATTATTTATATTTCTTACGCAAATGAACGGCGAATAAATTCGGTCAGGGTGACCGCTTTTTATTATAATTTCTTAAGTGTTTTAATAAATAATGTTAATATTTCTTTAAAAACTGTTTTATTTTATATGCATTTATATCATATAAATTGAATAACCACTTGTTTAATTATACTTATAAAGGGTGGTTAAATTTTAAGTGCCGATGTTAAATGTGAACAACACCTTAACGTCAAGTTTTTTTCTGCATTTCATTTAACATTTCTCAATTTCAGACTATCTCAATTTGAACCATGGAAAGGTACATGGGCGTTCAAATCAAAATGCATATCGTCAATTTTCGAAGAAAATCATCTTCAGTGATGAGGCCCATTTTCACCTCAGCGGATTCGTCAATAAGCAGAATTGCCGCATTTGCGCGAATGATAATCCAAGAGTGATTGTCGAAAAACCAATGCACCCACAAAGAGTGACTGTTTGGTGCGGTTTATGGGCCGATAAGCCAGTTACTGTGAACGGTGTTCGCTATAGTGAGATGATAACGAACCTTTTATGGCCTGAATTGGAAGATATGGGTGTGGACAATATTTGGATTCAACAAGACGGTGCCACTTGCCACACAGCTAACGAAACAATGGCTTTTTTGCGCGACAAATTCAATGGCCGTATTATCTCATGTGGTGGCGATGTCAATTGGCCACCAAGATAATCTCATTTGACACAGTTGGACTTCTATCTTTGGGGTTATTTGAAAGAAAAGGAGTTAGTCGATAAGGCAGCAACAATTCAAGAGCTAAAGGATGAGATAATTCGGCACATAACGGCCTCAGCGTCATCGAAAATTTGGACCATCGGATGGAGGTGTGCCGCCGACGTTGCGGCGGCCATTTGGCCGATATTTTGTTCCATACATAATTGAACCATACCAATATTATCATAATAAAAAGATATTACAATAATTTCCTAAATAATTGGTGTTTTATAGAACATTAACATCGGCCCTAAAAATTTAACCACCCTTTATATAATATTGTTTTAAACAAATTTTTGTCATTTTTTTTTTTTTTTCTTTTTTGTTGAAATGTGGTCACCGTATGATTTGATAAATGTAAGCAAACAATTAAGAAAAATTAATAGAAAGAACTTTTAATCAAAAATTGGTGCTACATATCTTAAAAAAAAGAAAATGGATAGATAGTAGAGTATCCACTTAATTAATCGCTGTCCGATTATTCGTAGAAATTTTTCGCCATTATTTGATCGAATAATTAAAATAACCAATTTCAAATAACGAATTACTCGAACAATATATGTCAATTAATCGATTAAAATTAATTTCTTAAAAAATGCTACTTTTTTAATATAAAAATATTTTTTTTTTTTAGATTTCTAACTACATAAGATTTTGTTATATTCTGTATCTGTTGTATTACAAATACAACTGAACATATTTTAGTCCCTTTTTAGATATGGGTGCGTGTGAGCAAATTATGTGATAAACGATTAACTAAATACTAATTCCATAAGTAAGAATTTTCGGACTAAAATAACGCTTTTTCATATTGAGTTTGACGTGCATTGTAAAAAAAAAATCATCAGCATTTCTAAATGTGTACACCAAGCACTGTCAGCTTATGGGTTACCTGTTTTTCCCAGACCTTCGTCTTAAAAATCAAAGTGTCCTTAGATGGGGTGTTGATAATAAAATCACGGATTGTTGGCACAAAATAGTGTTTTGTAAAAAAAAAAAAAACAAATTACCCAAACCTATAGAGTAGAGTTTTAAAATGAAGGAAAAAAATTATCAAAATTATATTCGGTAAATCGAATGCGTATTAGAGAAATTAAAATCGAACAAACTTTGAAAACGATCCAGTTTAAAACCCAGAACTTCTCTTAACATCAGGAAAAATACGGAGTTTAAACAATAACTGAGAATTTCCACTGATTTAAGTTTAACTTGATTTTCAGGAATAATAAATAAGTTAAATGGAATAACGAATAATAAATTTGTTTAAATAGGCTGTACCTCTAATTTATAAATTTTATGTTGAATTCCAGTATTAAGTTTAACAGGAGGGACATAATTGAAAATTATACACTGAAATAAAATTAATGTACACCGACTGCTGCTAAGCCTTATGCATATATTAAGCTTTGGCTTTCAGGTCATTTTATAGTCTGTTCAACCGAAGTAGTATCTACTTTGTTTTGTAGCTTATTTTTATTTTTTTCCTTAATCTTGTTTCGGTCTGTTTAGCGCCTTAAAAACTGAATGTTTTGCAGCAGGGCTATTTGATTTTTAATTATTTGTTTTATTTAAAAGTTTTAGAACTGTATACATGCTACACAGAAAAAATTATTGCTAAAATATTTTCAAGCAAACGCTTGTTTGAAAATTTTTTAATTTTCAACAAAATTTCTTAATTGTTTCTATTAATATTTTTTTTTGATTTCTTATTTTCGCAACGAAAATGTTGACAACTACACAAAATATAATATACGCGCTATGGGCTTAAAGTGTTAATAAATTTGTATGAAATATTTTAAATTTAAATTTTTTTTTATCGTAATCAACACTACTTTAAGTGAAAACAAGTTAGAGTGCTATATTCGGCTGTGCCGAATCTTTGATACCCTCCACCGACAGGAGTGGGCTCTATATGATAAATACATATATATTATTAATTAAGCTTCACAAAAACGAACTTCAGCATAAAAATTGGTTGTGGTTTAGACCTGAATTAAATTATTGACCGACAATAAGAAAATGTTATTCGTTTCTTGTAAGAACTTTGAACTGGCTTGAGTAAAATATCATTATTCGTAACAGTTTTAGCCGGACTAAAATGATTTTTAGGAGCGTTATTTGTATTGGACCTATGGTAAATTATGGACAAATCATCCCAAAATTCTGAAGACTGATTTCTGGTATTACAAAAAATAAATTAGAATAAATTTCAATACAGCAGTGTAATTAGTTTTAGCGTTAAGAGTAAATTTCACAAATTTGCATCATATTTTTTCTGGCCATATGAATTTAAGTAAAAAATTTCACCGCAATATCTATAAATCCCAAAGTGGGCTTTATTTGGTTTTAGGCGCAATAAACTATTTTCCGAGAGTAGGGTTTATATGGGGCCTATGGTAAATTATGGACAAATCTTCACGAAATTTGGCAGTGTGATTTCTCGTCCTATAAAACTGTGACGCACCGAACCTAAATTTGATAGCATTATTTATTACGGTTTTAGGCGTACTAAACGGTTTTCCGGGAGTAGGGTTTTTATGGGGCCTAGTGTAAATTGTGGAACGATCTTCAAAAAACCTTACAGTGTGATTTCTGGTCCTATAAAACTGTGACGTACCAAATTTAAGTATGCTAACGTTATTTATTGCGGTTTTAGGCGTACTAAACGGTTTTCCGCGAGAAGGATTTATATGGGGCCTAGTGTAAATTATGGACCAATCTCCAAAAAATTTTACAGTGTGATTTGTGGTCCTATGAAACTGTGACGTACCAAATTTAAGTATGCTAGCGTTATTTATTGCGGTTTTAGGCGTCTAAACTGTTTTCCGCGAGAAGGGTTTATATGGGGCCTATTGTAAATTATGGACCGATCTTTAAAAAATTCTATAGTGTGATATCTGGTTCTATAAAACTGTGACGTACCAAATTTTAGTATGATAGCGTTATTTATTGCGGTTTAAGGCGTACTAAACTGTTTTCTGGGAGTATGGTTTATATGGGGCCTATTGTAAATTGTGGACCGATCTTCAAAAAATTTTACAGTGTGATTTCTGGTCCTATAAAACTGTGACGTACCAAATTTTAATATGATAGCGTTATTTTTTACGGTTTTAGGCGTACTAAACTGTTTTCCGGGAGTAGGGTTTATATGGGGCCTATGGTAAATTATGGACCGATCTTCACGAAATTTAACAGTATGATTTGCAGTCGTATAAAGCGAATTCGTGTAAAATTTTATGTCATTCCGTGCATTATTCCACCATTTTTGTTAGTTTTTGTATCAAAATTATCAATTTTTTTGGGGTAGTGGTTCCACATTTTGATTCATAGTTCTGATCCTACTAAACCGATGTTGCTGGATTTCAATCCCAAACTTCTTAGGATAACTACAAGCAATTTGAGACCAAGTTTGTTCTTTTCTTTTGCGTTTTTCGAAAGTGAGCGTGTTTTCAACAGACGGACAGACAGACGGACATGGCTAAATCGACTTAGAATTACTCAAGGACCCAGAATATATATACTTTATGGGGTCTTAGATGTATAATAAAAAAGTTTCACACGGAATGACAAACTTAGTATACCCTCATTCACCACAGTGGTGGTGGAGGGTATAAAAAATGAACAACAACAACAAATAACACATACAGTAGACCGTCTCAGTTTTTATACTTTTTTCGAAATTCCTTCATGAACATCGATTTTCTTTATCTACTATAAAAACCAAGAATTTTGGTGTATAACACTTAAATATTGATGAACGGGAAGTGGTCTCTCAAATCGTTTTTTCATTTTTTTAGGCAAAATGCCTTTTTTCCAAAAAATTAAAAAATCTTGATTTAGTAATTTGCCTCAAACTGAAGCAGTTCTGAATGGATTTGATTATTATTTAATGCATTAGAAAGCTTTTTTAATTTCCTAAATGTTTCTTAAAGCAACATTGCCATTTTGTTCGATGGTTTTTTATTCATAGCACTACAAATTCAGATTTTCAAATACAAACTTAACATTTTTTTTTAATTTTTGCTTACCTTTTCATATATAAAAATTGAACGAGGCAAAACTTTTATATTCTGTAAATGCAGTATGGTAAGAAATTTTAAAATAAAGATTTTGGTGTAAATAACAGTAGCATTCTGTTAAGAAAAACTGCAGTTTTAGTTAAAATGAGTAAATTTGTTTGTTTGAATTGAAAAATAATTTTTTCTGTGTATAAATGAATTGTTATTTAATTGTTTATTGTTTAACTATATTTTTATTGTATTGTTTTTTTCGGCTTATTAATATAATAAAAGTATCAAATCAAATAGACATGCATGTTTTTCCCATTGGATAAAATTATTTGAATTTTTCGAGTTATTCGAACATATTAAGACTCTTTTTCGATAAATCGAGCAAAATTAAAATTTAAAAATCGATTAGGTCCTTACTCGAGCAAAATCAAAAGTCAAATAATGGGATACTCTATTAGAAAGCAATAAAATAATTAAAAAAAGAAGTTAGGAAAAATAAATCCTTATATAATCTGGAGTTCAAGGTATTTATTGTTATAAATTAAAAAAAAAAATTTAAATGACATTAATTTGTATTCACGCACTTATTGTGTCTCATTTAATGAATTAACGCAACGAATTATTACCGACAAATTCGTCCCAGTTGTGTTTATGCCACTACAATTTGCAGAGAAGTAACATTTATATTTCCTATTATACATATCTAATAATAATTGCCCCTAGATCTTCAAACTTTTGATATCAGTGAAAGACGTTTGTTTACCTTTTTATTATAGTCTACAGAAACGTATTTTATTTGATGTCTTATAAATCGCCCCAAGTGCTTTAATAATTTATTAATAAGAAATATTTGCTTAAAAATAAATACAATACATATTTCAAACAAAGAGCCAAACAAACCTGCTCTAGAAAAAAATTTTAATTATAATTTCTTGCATAAAGAATAAAATTTTAAGACATAAAATATTTTTGCTTTCCTTAAATAGCCTGAAAAAAAATACCATAAAAGCGATATTAAATTTTCATATTACAAACTATTTATTATTCTTAAAAGAGAGAGGAATAAAACCTAAATGTATGTGAATGTATTTTTTCTTCATTTATAGCAAAAAAAAAAAAAAAAAATTCACATACATGTTTACACAAGCATATGAAAACCTTTACTTAATTTTAACTATAAAGTTAAAGATAATGCTGCTTTTACATTATTAATAAGACTTTCCGAAAATATGCTTCATAACAAATCTTTATAAGCCGATTACTTATAAGAATTTTGGTTAACACACACTTCCACATACAATTGCACTCTGAACAAGTAAAGGTGCTCTAGTCGGTTGTGCCGAATTTTTGATACCCTCCATCCAGATTAATAATATTTCAGGACTGGGCTTTATATCTTAAAATTGTAAGTCAATATTAATAAAAACTTACTTCAAGTATAAAAATTCGTAAAAGTTCTAGGCGTTCTAAAGTGTTTCCTGCAGGGACTGTAACGGCTATTTTATAACAGATATTTTGTGAATTTTTAAAAAAATCCTTCCAAAACAGTTTTTTTTTCAACGTAAAAGTAAAAGGTCGAAACAAATTCTTAAAAAAAGAGTTCTATATCACCTTCATAAAATAAAACTCTTTTAAGGAGTTTTATTTCGCCTTCATAAAATAAAACTCATTTGAGGAGTTTTTTTTCCGTCAGAAATAAAAATCATTTAAATTTAAGTTTTCACGTCCGAACTCTCGTTTTAAGAGTTTTTTCGATCTTTTATTTTGAAGTTGAAAAATAACCCTTTACTGTGGAGTTGACATTATTTTTTTAAGATCACCATAGATTCTGAAACAGCTCGTCAATACGAATATAATGGTACATGACATTTAAGGTGTCCGTTGACTCTAACATGAAGAGTTTTCACGTTTAAATTGTCTGGACAACTGTTATTTACGGTCACTGGTTTTCCGAAACCGGGGTTTTTATGGGTCCAATGGTAAATTATGGCCGGATCTTCATAAAACTTCGTATTATGATTTCTAGTCAGATAAAGCAAATTTTTCCAAAATTTAATGAGAATCGACGAATTCCGTTAAGCATTTGTGTGAGTTTTTGTAACAAAAATAACAATTTTTTAGGGAGGGTGCTCCACATTTGAGTGCATAACTCTTTTTTCACTAAACCGAATGGGCCCGTTTTTTATTCCAAGCTGCGGAGAAGAACTAGAAAAAATTCGAAACCTAAATTGTAATTTTTTGTTGGGTCGTTCGAAAGTGATCGTGTTCTCAGCAGACGTACATACCAAGGACCCAGAATATATATACTTTATGGGGTTTTGGATGAATATTAAAAAAGTTTCACACGGAAAGTCAAACTTAGAATACCCTTATTTACGACTTGTGGTGGACAGGGCTGTCAAATATGGCGATTTCTTGCCAAACGTGGCGATTTGGAACGTGATTTTTTGGCGATTTTGTTAGCTATTTTTGATGAACCATGAATTTGTTTTGAGAATCGTTAAAGTAAATACAAAACAAAAATTATTTTTATTATGGTATTTTTATAATGAAATTTGAGGATTTCCTCCCTTAAGCATGATTATGGGTATTTAAAGACTACGAAATTTCTTCATTTTAGAATATGGCAATTTATTATCACACACAAAATTCACTACACAAACTATCTCTCCCTCAACAATAAATTTCAGGGTTTTAACAAAAATAAAAATTGGGAATTTAGTACGTCAAAGAGAAATCTAATTAAAAATTCATTGTTTTAAAGATATTTTGAAAATTTTTGGCTCTTTTTTTGTTTTTTTTTTCTCAGCTTTTGGTGTTTTTTGGCTTAGCTTTTTTGTGTAAACAAATTTTAAATTTTTAAATAAAAAAATTTTTTGTTTAACAAAAACTGAACATAATTAACTTTTGGCGATTTTTAATATCCGGCTTTGCTCAGACAAATCTGCCAGCACTGGTGGTGGAGGGCATAAAAAACAAACACAAAATATTTCTCCCTCTCTCTATATTTTACCTTATTCTCATAGTTTGGCGCAAAGAATCGTCAAGTTGAACCGGGGTCGTCACAAATATCGTTAAACAAATGTCAGATACAACTTCGCCGCGTTGCGTAACGTTTCAAACTTTGAAAGAAAAGCGTAAAGCCTATAGTACACGGCATGTAAAAAGACACATGCGCATGTGGTTCTGACGTAATTTTGACGTCAATGCAAAGCCACGATAAACATTGCGTGTTGTGTGATGACGTCAAAATTACGTCAGAACCACATGCGCATGTGTCTTTTTACATGCCGTGTACTATATGCTTAAAGCAAATTTTGACAACACTCAGGCATTGTTCGGTAACCTTTAAAAGCGGTTGGTAAATTATGCATTTAATTATTTGTTATAAAAATAAAAGTTAAACATTTTATTAGAAGATTTATTGGAATTGCATTTTGCAAAAAATATGAAATAGAAGAAAATTATAATAGCTGATTGTCAAAGCGCAAGAAGATGAGAGTTGCCTAACTTTTCACTTCGCTCTGCTTTAAAAACACTTTATGTGATATGTTTCATATAAGTATGTATAATTCATCTTAGATATCAAAGCGAATCTGTAACGCAACGCGATGTAAAAGTTTTATTTGAAATGGCCATTATTGTCATGGTAGAATAAAAAAATAATTTTTAGAAATATACTTTTTAATTTTATTTCAAATGTTATACTACAATAAAAAAAAAACAATTATTAAGGTAAAAAGTAACTTTTTTTACTAAAATACTTCTAAACTAAAACCAAACATGATCACCTGGTACTTATTTGTTCGTCGTCAGCCGGCGCATGAAATATACGCCGTCGCGTATGACGAATTTCGGCAGACGCTATTATTGTGTGTATTTTCATATACACCAATATGTTTTATTTTTGGCGATGAATATTAGTGGCCAACAATTCATCGTTCGTCCCAGTTGTGTTCTTAACAATAGTCATTAGAAATTTCGTTCTCAACATGGTAGAACAAGTATAGTCATTAGAAATTGTGTTTTCAATTTTTACAACCCATATAAAGTCAGACACAAGATCATAAAGAAACAAATTAAACAAGCGTCAAAAATCAAATAAATTAATTTCACATTTCATGGGTAAATAATGACAGCTCTCTCTAATGAACATACCTGGTTAGTAAGTACCATGGTTCTCAATTTTAAAACCTATATAACGTCAAACAAAAGAAAATAAGGAAAATCAAATACAACAATCGGCAAAAATCAAATAAATAAATTTGACATTACATGGGTAAATAACGACAGCTCTCCCAAATGCACATACCTTGTACTTATTACACTATCCTTATTTTCTGTTTTTGAAATAAAAATTAAAATGTTCGTGTTCGTTAAAGAATTTACATTGAAACAACAAAAAAAAAATCCTAAACGAAAATGTTTACTTCACTTTCAAAAACAAGCAGTAACTTTTATTATCCCAGCAAACATTGAAATACACCATACACCTTATTATACATACACTCACAATATTCTGTTCGTAAAATCAACTGAAATTGTAATATAAAATAAATGAATATTCAGTTAAAAACCGGTCTTCTATTATTTTTTATTTATTTTTAACGATAAGTTTATTTAATTTTACTGTCAGAAATTCAACCGCGAATTCCGTAAAAAATTAACCACAACTTCCGTAAAAACAAATGAATTTTCAAAAATAAATAGATCGGCTTTAAAGAAAATTTACAGTTGTTTTAAATTTTATTTTCATTTAATTTTACATACAGAGTACTTTTACTTAATCAACGGACAATATTAAATGCAACCGAAATCCGTATTAATGCGCACTTAGTTTTTTGAATAAATGTTAGAATCAGTTAAAAATAAATTTGCTTGGAATTTTAAATGTTTATTTACTTAAAATGAATGAACGGAATACTTCTTAAATAACCTACAGTCCGTTACTATAATAATATTGCTCCGGGTGGAGAGTGGGCCTTAGCGAAATATCTGTAGTCAATTCTATTTTTGGATAGTTTTTCCAATTCATTCCAGGATTTATTCGTCTGGTTTAGTTCAGCATTGGTGTTGCGTCGCCATGATGTTTTCGGTTGACCTTGATTTCTCGATCCTTGCGGGTTATAACACAATGCTTCGCGACAAGTTTCCTTTACGTGATTTCTGAGGGTATGGCCCAGGGTGTTCAATTAATCGGCATTTTTTCCGATTTAACGATTAATCGATATTTGGTATTTTTGACTTATTCGATTAAACGAATAAAATTTTAAAATTAATCGACTAATTCAAAATCCAGAAAATTTATAAATTAAGAGATAATATAATATAATTTTGGAAAAAATTGGCACTTGAGTAAATAAACATTAATAATTACAAGTATTTTAATATTTTATTAACAAAAAAACAAAACAAACGTAACAATTCACACTAATTGATAAAACCTTTACAACGATAAAAAAATAAAACATGTTTTGAGATCAAATAATTTTATATGTACAAACAATTAAACAGATCTTTAAAAATAAAATGTTGTTTAAATATTTGGATGTACTTGGATGCCACACGATCAAGTTTTGTCTTTCCTTTTAATTTGCCATACTCTCTCACTTTTTTGTACTAACGCACTCACACATCTTAAATAGACCACGAGATTCCTCTCAATTTTACCTTTCCATTTGTTTGCCAATTTTACGTTCAATTTAACAACTGAGCACAAATTAACTTTGGAGCTTTCTTTATGAAAAATATATTTCTTAAAAAATAAATGTGCTTTATTAAAAAAAAAAATTGTGTTCTAAAAAATTCTTGTGCTTTTTTTACAAGATACTTTGGGTCATTTCTTTGAGTTGTTTCGTCGTTTTAAAATGAAATTGACTATAAAATTGAGTGCAGCCTATGACACAGCTGTCAATTCAAACCAGTTCTGTCAAGCAGTTTTTATGAACAACTTGAAAGTGATTTATTGAACGTGTGGCTCCAGGGTTAAAAATATTTTTATTGCATTTGTTTCAATAATAAGTAAAAATTAATGGATTACTGTTTTATTTTAGTAATCAGTAAAAATTTGCTGGTTACAGATAATTTTTTCAGTAAGCAGAACGCCCATGTATGTGAATTACTCACTAAACATGACTGTTTCTTTTTTTAATTCCAACGGACACATACATTTGGTTTATTTATTTGACTTAAAACTTTAAAAAATTATACATTTGACAGAAAAACCATATATTTATTGTTATTCGATTAATCGGCATAAGTTCTACGATTAATCCTTTAATCGAAATCAGCAATTTTAAACTAATCGAACAATCAATAGTTTAAAATTATTCGATTCATCGAAAAAGAATTAATCGGCAGAACACCCTAGTAGTGGATAGGCCATCCATCGCCAATTTCTTCTTTTAATTTCAAGGTAAATTGGAATTTCTTTAGTTGCACCAAATTTTTAAAATTTTCCCTAGACATTGGTTCGATTAAGTTTGTAGTTTTCTTATAAACCCTTTCCGGGTCAAAAATAAATTAAGTCGAGCTTAAAATCTAAAAACTAATATTTAAGGTAATGTGATGATGCTGAAGCCAGGAAAAATTTTAGTTTTCATCTTAGCCATCTCCGCTCAAAAATAAAGAAACAACTGCAATCTCTATATTATAATAAATTTTAAATTTGTATATCGCTCAAACGCATACAAACAGAGCACAATGTAATGTCTAATATATTCGACAAGAACACGGAAAGGGTTAAGGTTGATGTTAGAGTCCAAGATTCGCACCCATTGAATTATATATTCTGATTTTGGTTTTGACTGATATAGAGTTGGAACCTCAAATTTTTTGGAGTTGGTAGAAGGTTCCTCTAGCCTTGATTAATCGAGAAGTAATATCCTGGGATATGCCACCGCTTGGCGTTATCATACTTCCAAGTTAACTTAATTGGTTAGTTTGTTTAATGGGCTCATTATAGATGCTAAAGGAAGGGACACTTTGTGATGTTGTGATATATTCCGTTTACTTAACATTAACACGCAGGCCATACACTCCGGCATTTTGGCTTAAGAGGTTAAGTTTTATTTCCATGTCCGATCTTCTTGTCGACAGTAAAACACCTTATTGCTGGATAAAAAAAAATAATATTGCGGCAAAAATCGATTTCGTAGTGCGGAAGATCCTTCCTTCGGAAAGAAACGTGCCTCGAGACAATACGGAGGCAAATCTGCTACTTATCATATTTATCGCAATAAAGTCAAATAACCGCTTATAAGAAAATAGGAAGATAACGCCAGAATATCATTAGGATGATAGGAAGAAGATTTTGCATTTTGAAAAATATTATTTTATATATAACCATAGAGAACGAGGAAGTATTACAGTGTAACAGAAACGAAAAAATATTATTTTTATTTACCCCATGTACGACACTTGACTTAAATCATTCTTCAATTTCCGTAAAAATTTCGACAATTAATTTTACTTTACAAGAAAAACTTTTGAAACCAATTTTGTAAATAATTGAACATAAATTCTCATTATATCAATTTCATTTCATTTCGATTTCTAGAACATGCCCATATATTTTGTAAATTTTTTTAAAAAACTATTAAAGTCAGAAAATGGAAAATTACTTTCATTATTTTCTTCTAGATGACAATTTGGGAATATTGCTAAACTATTGCCTTAAGGGATATCTTCCATTTGTTTGCTGGGATATTTTTGGAATTTTTTTTGGTAGTATTAATTTCTGTTGCTTAAAACAAGATTTTGAATTTCACTTACAAGATTTTGAATTTCACTTACAAGATTTTTACTTATCATTTAATGTCAGGCTTCATTTATCTAGCTTAATATTTCGTTGAATTAGTTCCCTCCCAGGTGAATTCATTTCTTTAGAATGTAAAATTCCTTTAAATGATTAATATTTTGTAAAATCCAGTTTCTTTACATTTTGAATGTTTTGTTTTTCTAAACAATTTTATTCAATGATTATATTTTCCAATAAAACCTTCATTATGGCTACTCCAAATTAAATAATATAAAAAAATGTAAATAGAACTCTAAAAGACTTTAATATTTCAAAGGCAATGAAAGTAACATTATTAAAATAAAATTTTCTAAAGATAAATTCCTGCCTTCACCTTAGGTTGAGAAAATTTGTATTAAATTTTTGGAAGTTTTTCAAATTTGTATGGAAATGTTTTTTTTTATGGGAGAATATTTAATTAAAAAATTAAATTACGTCAAGGAATTCCACATTCTATAGAAATGAATTCATCTGTGAATTTATTGCTCTAAAAGTAAAGCTTCAAAGAGTTAAGAAAATAATTAGTTCTGTAGGAATTGAATAGCGGGATTAGTAACACAACCAAAAAATTTTAAAAGTATTAGCATTTATAAATAAAGTAAAAAATGTGTGAACTTAAACCTAGAAATATTGAAGACCGAACTCTCACGAAGTAAATCCTGTTTCAGCGCTTCAAAAAAAAAAGGAAAAAAAATCAACGTATTCCATAAATCTAAGCGTACACTATATTTTTTTAAAACTTAAGAAACAGGAAAATATAACGTCAAAGAATAATATTCCAAGCAAAACACATTGCTTAAAAATGTTTTTGATAATAAAATTAAATTTTTTTGATATTTAAAAATTTACATTAAAAACAATTAATTTACATTGAAAATAAAGTCAAATTTGTTTTATTTTTTGTTATTTTAATTTTAATGTACTTCCTAATCTTGTTACTTTTACTTTTCGAGTTTATTTTTGTTTTTTTTTTATATTTCCTAATGTTTTTCATTTCCTTCAACTGGTAATACTGACTTTTAAATAAATGTGTTTTTCTATTAACTTGTTCGACATTTATTCAGTGGTTGTTTTGTACCAGAGTTGTTAGTATTCATATTCTCTTGTTTAAGTTAAAAAAAATAGCTGCATCTTACTTGTCTCTAAAATTTCGTGTGTTTGTTGCTTTCATTTCGTAGTTATTCATTTTACTGAATAAAAACGAAGCAAATACAAAATTATAATGAAAGTTTCATGAATATCATGATTAAGTTTCATGCAGATGTTTAATAGGTAATCATTCACAACAACAAATTTCGATCTACCAAGTAAAATTCAATTTAGCTTAAAGATTGATGTCTGACTATTGACTGCCAGCCGTCGTCAATGACGGTGAGTGTTAAGCGGCAAAGCTCTCTGAAGATATAGTGTGGCTACTAACGAAAAATGTCAAATCAACCTGTCCGTGGGTTCAATCCCAGCTTCAGTCAAGAATGAAAAGTTATTAATAAATTTTAATTAATATCATATTGTAAATTCCTTTCTTCATCAAAAATAGTTTAATGAATATAAAATTTAATGAACTTAAGCCTAATAGCCAATTTACACTACAACGAAATCTAGTACTTTCGAGATTTCGAGCCAAATCTTGTTGTTTTAGGCTAGATTTCCCGTACAAAACAAAATTTACTCCGTAACTAGATTTTGACAAAACTTATTCGAAATCTAGTAGTGTACTTATTGATGCAACTATGTTTTTCCCCATATAGCACTAAAAACTACTCCCCTCCACAAGAAAAAAATGACATGTTAACAAAAAACAAAACAAAAACAATAATAGTTGCTTGGTAAAATTGTTAAAAAAAAATTCAAAAATTTTGTAAAATAGTAAAAAAATGCAAATGACAAATAGTATTGATAAAATAAATGAAGTTGATTATAAAGAAAATGTAATGCAAATTTTTAAATGCCTATTTCTTTATATGTAAGTATGTGTTACACAAAAAACTTTCAGTCGGCGGTTTTGTTGTGAAAAGCAAATCTCGCTAATGTCAAACAAGTATAATGTAAACGAACTAGCCTTCTAGGAAGATTTCAAATGAAATCTACTAGATTTCGATGTAATGTAAATGCCCTATAATTCAAATAAAAAAATTTGGATTTAAAAATTTCTCTTTAGGCTTAATTAACCCAAAAATCGTCAAAATGACGATAGATCATTACATCTGGCAACCGTGCTTATACTCTTTGATATGTTTATTTAACGTACTTATACACTTGAAAAACAATTATCAAACGACCACTATCAGTATTAACATCATCTTCATCATCACCACCAGTTTTCTCTCTATCAATTCCATTTCATTATTATTACTATTATTGTTATGTAAATAGTTCTTAAGAGAAAACCGAACAGCAAAAATACATTTTGAGCAAAAAAAAAAAATAAGGATTATTTGCCATGAATTTTGTAGGTGAATGTGTGTCGGTGTGTGTATACGTTGCCATATAATGCAGATTTACATAAAATTGCAATTATAATTAAAACGGGAAAAATGTGGATCCCTTTACGAGGGGACTTAACAGGTATTAACTTTTACCTTTTAAGCGCTTGTGACAACAGAATTATAATAAATATTTTTGTAATTATTTAAGCAAAATACTTAAACTAAGTAGGGCATTAAAAGGTGGTTAAATATAAATGGAGAGGAAGGAGTTTTTAGCTAAATGTTTAAAGATGAGTAAATAACAACTTAAGTTATTTTATTATTTTTGAAATTTTTAAATTCAAAATATTTGAAACGCCATTGTAGTTTTTGTAAAATATTTAGCGATTTGTGTTATTTTTAATCTTCTGTCTGTTCCAGCGAAGCCATTTGGTCTGTGTGCAGGATGTAAGAATTAAAATTTAAATAAAATAATAATATAACAAGTAAGAGTTCTATATTTGGCTGAGCCGAATCTTTGATACACTCCACCGACAGGAGTGGGCTCTATATGATAAATACATATATATTATTAACTAAACTTTACAAAAACGAACGTAAATTATTGACCGATAATCAGAAAGTTTTATGCGTTTCTTTGTAGAACTTTGAACTGGGTTGAGTAAAATATCATGATTCGTAACAGTTTCAGCCGAACTAAAATGAGTTTTTGAAGGATTATTTGTATTTGACCTATGGTAAATCATCCGAAGAGACTGATTTCTGGTATAACAAAAAATAAATTGGAATAAATTTCAATACAGCAGTGTAATCAGTTTAAGCGTTAACAGTGAATTTCACAAAAATATCATGCATATTTTTTCTGGCCATATGAATCTAAGTTAGAAGAAATTTTATAACCATCTGTTATGGTTTTAGGCGAATTTAATTATTTTCCCAAAGTGGGCTTTATATGATTTTAGGGTTTTTATGTGGATTAGGGTAAATTAATGACCAATCTTCAGAAATTTGGCAGTGTGATTTCTGGTCCTATAAAACTGTGACGTACCAAATTTTAGTATGATAGCGTTATTTATTACGGTTTTAGGCGTACTAAACTGTTTTCCAGGAGTAATGTTTATATGGGGCCTAGTGTAAACTATGATCCGATCTTAAAAAACTTTACAGTGTGATTTCTGGGCCTATAAAACTGTGACGTACCAAATTTAAGTATGCTAGCGGTATTAATTGCGGTTTTAGGCGTACTAAATGGTAAATTATAAACCGATTTTGAAGAAATTCAACAGTATGATTTGCAGTCGTATAAAGCAAATTCGTGCAGAATTGTATGTCATTCCGTGCATTATTCCACCATTTATGTTAGTTTTTGAATCAAAATTATCAATTTAGGGTGGTGGTTCCACATTTTGATTCAAATTTCAGATCCAACTGAATCGATGTGGCTGGATTTAAATCTCAAACTGCTTACACAGAAAAAAGTGTTTTATCAATTAAAAAAATGGTTTAAAAAGTATTTTAATTTAATTAATGTGATGATTGAATCGATAATTTTTTTAGCTGAAAACATTTAAAAATTTTAGTTGTTTTGCAATAAATTTTCAATTATAATTAAATAACAAAAAATCTTAATTGACTTTTTTCGTTTAAAATAAAATGATTTAAACATGTAGAATTGTTGTTGGGAATTGTCAATATTTATTTAAATAAATTAACACATTGTTTAAAATTTCAAAGTTTTTTGATAACTTTTTTAATTAAAATTAAAAATATCATTTATTGAAAATATTTTTTCAAAATTTTAAAATATTTATTAATCAATATAATCATTTTGGTAATAGGTGCAAACTCAACAACTAGTTTTCTTGATATTATGAACTTAGAACAACTTTGGTGATAGGAGAAATTTAATAATTTTTTCTGTGTAGGATAACTACAAGCAATTAGAGACCAAGTTTGTTCTTTTCTTTTGCGTTTTTCGAAAGTGAGCGTGTTTTCAACAGACGGACAGACAGACGGACATGGCTAAATCGACTTAGAATTACACAAGGAGACAAAATATTTATACTTGATGTGGTCTTAGATGTATAATAAAAAACTTTCACACGGAATGACAAACTTAGTATACCCTCATTCACCACTAGTGGTGGAGGGTATAGCAAAATAATAATCAAAAATTTAATTAAATGCATAATATTTCAATGCGTGCTTATAAAATCTATTTTCAAATATAACAGAACTAGAACTAAACTAGAACTGAACTAGAACTGAACTAGAACTGAACTAGAACTGAACTAGAATTGAACTAGAACTGAAGTAGAACTGAACTAGAACTGAACTTGAACTGAACTAGAACTGAACTAGAACTGAACTAGAACTGAACTAGAACTGAACTAGAACTGAACTAGAACTGAACTGGAACTGAACCAGAACTGAACTCGAACTGAACTATAACTGAACTAGAACTGAACTAAAACTGAACTAGAACTGAACTAGAACTGAACTAGAACTGAACTAGAACTGAACTAGAACTGAACTAGAACTGAACTAGAACTGAACTAGAACTGAACTAGAACTGAACTAGAACTGAACTAGAACTGAACTAGAACTGAACTAGAACTGAACTAGAACTGAACTATAATTGAACTAGAACTGAACTAGAACTGAACAAGAACTGAACGCACCCTGGAGCGTTCAGGTGGATAAGATCCCCCATGAAGTATGTCATAAGGTAGAAATCCATGTTAATTTTTTTCACACTGTATGTTTCATACATATTAATAGACTACGGAAATTATTAAAGGATTTCTTATACTCGTATGTATACGTTTAATTAATATAAAAAAATAGCAGTTTATGCAGAAAAATGTAAAAAAATACATGCATCCAATACACTGCTGGTCTTTTGGTAGAGCCATTGATGTTCCGGCATTACATAACTTCCCTTTTCCACTTTCATCACTTTGTCTTTGATTGTTCAAAAGTAAACGAAAAAAAGAGTAGGCTTTTAATTCCAGATAACAGAGGTAATACTGAATAATAAAGACATCAGTGGCAAAAAAAATTTATTAAAATCGATGCAAAAAATTGTTTTTATTTCCCAGATATTTTATATGTCAGGTTAATGGAATCACAAATAATCGAGGCCCTGTTCTACAACTGAAGTATTGGAGAACTATTTCTATTTCAAAATCATTTTAAATATTTTATTTTGATGTTAACCAAAAATATACTTTTAAATTTTGCAAGTTGTTCAAATAATAAAATAATAATCACTTATTTATTTGAAATTTCAATTTCGCAAACTTTTCTTATTTATTGTTAACTTTTTGCCAGTGTGTTCCTTCATCAACTTTAATATTTTTCTTTTGAAACTTTATCCATAAATTAGCAATATTTACATATAAAATATCTGTTTGCTTTAAGTTTATTTTTTTTTTTTTTTGCTTTTTAATATTGAGTCTTGTACTTCCTTATTAACTTCTGTTCTTGTTTTGTTCTCTGAAAACTTTTTTTTTTTGTATTCGCTTCGAAATTAATTAAACATGTCGGTAAAATCGTGACAGCAATGAAAAGAAAAAAACTGGAGTACAACATCCAACATGAAAAATGAAATTTGTTGCATGGCTTTTTTTTGGGTTGCAAGAAATATGTTTCATTATTGCAAAATTTGTAAAATAATATTTTGTAACTACTTACATATATGGATGTAGAGCTAAAAAGAGAATAATTTAATTAATGCCTTGACAAAAACGTAGAAGAAGAAAGGAATTAAAGCATGTAATTCTTGCCAGGCAATATTATTTTCCTGCTTTACATGGCGATTTTGTTTGCAACAGTCATGTTGTTTGCTAACTTATTTAATTTTTTATTGTTGAAAAAAGAATTATTTAGGTTATTGTTTTTATTATTACGGATTATTCTTTAAAAGAAAAGCTCTTGATATCAGCTGCTAATTACGTATGTTGTCTTTTTGTATCCTTGAAACTTAATCCGATGCGCTTCGATAACCCCATTAAAAGAAAATTAGTAAATTCTCTCTTTTTTTGGAACAGATCTCGTGTATTGACAACGAAGCAATTTGTTACAAATTTAGATCATTTTACAGATAAACAGAAAGAACTCTATAATGTGGCTATTTGAAGCTGTTATGGTAACTCCTTCCAATCCAGGCCACTTTTGACAGATATTTTGTTTTTATAACCAAAGAATTTGTTCAAAATTTGAAAAGTTTTCCTGTTACCGTTCTTCAAATATATAGAAATCTAAACTGTATTTTTATGGGAGATACCACGCCCACTTCTACAATCTCACACAGTTTTTTAAAGATGTTGTGTATTGATAATCAATTCATTGGTTTTATATTAGAAAAATTTTTACTGTAACCGTTTTACACATAAAAGTTAATTCCTATTGTCTTGGTATGGGAGGTGCCACGCCCTACTTGAAAATTTACAAGTATTGATAGCCTATGCTAAGCGCTGGATAATCAGAAAAAGACTGTAAAAATTTTAGAAAATCGGTTTAGTTGCTTGAGACCAAAAAACCAACATACAAACTAATGCATTGTCATTTTTATATACCGCCACTTTAAATGCAAACGGACGTAACTACATTTTAATTTTTTTTTTGCAGGAATAGCAAAATTTTTTACAAAATCAATAATAATAATTTCATTAACCAAGTCGCCATTATTGATCGCAGGGTTCTTAAAATTTGAGTGTAGTTTCATAAAACGAACAAAAATCAATAAAAAAGTAAAATTTGATTTTTTGTTAAGTTACGTCCGTTTGCATTTAAGGTGACGATATATACATATATGTAGAAGAAGACACGAGTATTCAAAATTAAATAGTTCTTGCTATAAATATTTAGAGGAAATGTAGAATCGTTTATACACAAAAAAAATTAATAAATTATTCTAATCACCAAATTTATACCAAATTCATAATATCAAGCAAACAATTTGCTGATTTTGCCCCTATTACCAAAATAATTATATTGATTACTAAAAATTGTAAAATTGTGAATATTTTTTTTTTTCAATAAATGATATTTTTGATTTTGATTAAAGAAATGATCAAAAAACTTTGCCATTTCAAACAATGTGTTAGTTTATTTAAATAAATATTGACAATATCCAACAACAATTCTACATGCTTAAATTATTTTATTTTAAACAAAAAAGTCAATTAAGACATTTTGTTATTTAATTAATATTTCAATTAAAAATTTATTTCAAAACAACTTAAATCAAAATTAAATTTTTAATTGTCAACATTTTTTATTTTTCGAATTTATTGTGCAATATAATAAAGTAACTTATGAAAAAGAAATAATTCCCAGATTCTATTTTTAATTTCCTTTTAATTAAAAAAATAATTGATTCAATTTTCACATTACTTAACTTTAAATACTTTTTAAACCATTTTTTTAATTGATAAAAAACTTTTTTCTGTATAAAATAAAGTCAATAAAACTAATAATGTAAATGCTGAGCTTAATTTTGGGTTTACTTTTAAAGAAGTTGTTAGATTGAGAAAAGTTTCTTCAGTTCGGAAAGAGATGTTAGTCAATTGTGCTCTTTAAATATTTATAATAATATTGCATATCAAAAGCTGCTATTGGGTTAGTTCTTTATGATTTTACTTTTAGTTTTTAAAATTTTGCAGATATGTTTTTCCGTTATTTCAATGTTGTCAATTTTTGCAATGTAAATTTTGGCGATTTTTTTTTTTGTATCGCTGGCTTAACATTCAAAGGCTCTAAGTTCACTTTTTTTTAGAAATTGAGATTTTAATGGTATAATGTGCAAAAATCAAAATATATTGATAAAAAAAAAATTTAAGTTATCTCGTTTTTTGTTATTGCTTTGGAGTGATACGCAAAAGCGCTTGGTCCAATTTATCGCAAGAAAAACCTCCAAGTCCAAGAAACTTATTTTTTTTCATTTTGCTTATATGCACATAAAAAACAAAGAAAAATAAAAAAAATTGCGTTTACAAAATTCAAAAATTCTTACACCGAAAAAATTCAAAAATTTCTCTAATCACCAAATTATTATCAACTCATAGAATCAGGCAAACAATTTGTTGATTTTGCACCAATTACAAAAATGATTATATTGATTACCAAATATTGTTAAAATTGTTAGTTTTTAATAAAAAAAATTTTCAAAAAACTTTGCCGTTTCAAACAATATGTTAATTGATTTAATTAAATGTGGCTCAGGTTTAGACAATTCCCAACAACATTTCTCCAAGTTTAAATTATATTCTTTTAAACGAAAAAATCAATTAATATATCTAATTAAAATTATATATAAAAATTTATTTGATATAAAATTGTAACCCTAAATGGTTACTAGAGATGAGCGATAATTCTATACCTGTGATTTAATCACTGTTACTGAAAAATCACGAATCACAGTTGTGACCAAATTTGTTAAGTAACAGGTTCTTGCTAAGTCGTTCTTTTCGTTTTTTGTTACATACACAAATTTTTGATATTTTAATGTTTGTGTGGGTAACAGCCAGTGTGGCCATTTTGGCATTTTTGCAGCTAAATTTAGCTTTAAAAATTTTTATTTAGCTGAAAAATTTTCATTTAGCACTTGGCATTTTGTTTAGCATTTTTTGAAAATGTTTTTAGCTTTTTTAAGCATTATTTATTTTAAAAATTGATACGAATAGTGTAATTGATTTCGCTTAAAAAAATTATAAATTATAATAAATTTTGACTAAAAACAGTTGTATCCAAAATAAAATTTCGTATGAAAATGCATAATTCTTATGTTAAGAAACATCTTACCTGCCTTGTTAAAAAATAGAATATTCAGGGAATACATATAAGAAATGCCCTTATCATGTTGATTGTCAATATTATTTGTCCTTTGATATTATGATATAAAAGTACAAGAAAATTTCACTTTGTATTTAGATAAGAATTCAATAGTGTAAATGTTTGAAAAATTTTTTGCTCTAAACTGCTGAAAAAAATTATTTTAAAGCTTCAACTTTTCTTAAACTATAAAAACTGAAATGATCTAAAAATTGTGCATAAATAACCCGTTTAAATTTATAATATATCAGAGGTTTGCAGGTCCGCTAAATTTAACATTTAATCTTAACTCCCTGTGCTACATTTTTATATATAACATATGCTTTACCAAAATCTAGACTAACGATGTTTTTTTGAAGAGCATAATCAGGCCTATCACAGAAATTGTTCAGAATAGTTTTGAATCCGTATTTTCATTTCGATCGATTTTGTTTTATCTTCTTCAGACTTTGATCGATTTTCGTAATTCCGACAAATTTAAATTTTTTTATTCTTAAGTTAAATGTGGATATATTGTGCAAACCAAAACAAAAACTTTTTTTGATCGAAAAATTAAAAGTGATTCCATTCCGAGAAAATGTATCGATTTTCGTTTTGTAAAGAAGCTGTCTCGGAATTAAAAAAACTTTCGATCGAAATGTATTTCTGTGACAGGCCTTGCCCGTATATTTACATATATTAATAAACACATTGTTATTACAGTGTTAGAGCTATATATATGTGCAGCCAAAACACTCTTTATTAAATGTTTTCTTACATTCGATAAATTTATTATTGTGTACACTTTTTCAACAAAAATTCCATAAGATTCCAGAGCAATTTTAATAAGTGTGTTTTAACCTTTTTGAACGTACTTATTTCTTGTCTCTTTTGGTAACTACATATTTTTATAAAACTTTTAAGTATTAAATAAAGGTATTATTTTTTAGGTTGTAATTGGCCAAATTATAAAGGATTACTTTTGGGACATCGCACAACTTTTTCTAGTAGAAAAATAAGTAGTCTTCTCCTCAGGTTCTCATTATTTTACTGCTTATTTTGTAAGCAAAGTTTTTGCTGGGTATAACTATTTATTTCAATTTCGTTCAAAAAGTAGTCACTAAAATTAGTTTCGAAAAAAATTTCATACTGGTAATAAATTTTTAACAAAAATCGTTAAAAAATTTTAGCATTATTTTTAGCATTTTTAAAAATCATTTTTAGCATTTTTTGGCTCTGTCTACTGGCAGATTTAGCTGTAAAATTTTTTTAGACCTGGCCACACTGGTAACAGCATTTCACTGTTTGTGTGGGTAATAGCGTTTTTTGCATGCAGTAACATATAATCTTGCTATTTTTTTTTATCGACAGTAAGAAAACCACAAAGTTTTTGTACATGATAAAAATACCTTGTTAAAAGAACTTTATTTGTAAAAATACATGTGTTAGTGCATATCCTGTTGTTTTTTTAGGTTCTGAATCTATTTACTTGATTCGTGCAATAACAAATTAAACACACACTAGAAAATAATGATAACTATAAAAGAACTGAAAACTTAGAAACCGTAATCACAATCACAGTTTTAAAGAACAGTGATTTTTTAATCACATTCACTAATCACGATGTTCCTTAAAAATCACGGGATCGCTCATCTCAAATGGTTACTGTTCGTATAATCGTCAAAGCTCATTTACACTTTATCATATAACTTTTTTATGTGTATTAAAATAACGCACTTTTTTTCAACAACGTTAGCTGATGACGAAAGCTTTAAAAAAATAAGAACTTGGTTCCAATGACATCACCGTGTTAAAATAATGAGTTAAAATGTCAATGTATAAGTGGTGAAGAGTAGTTATATTAGCTTCTTAACTCATTACTTTGCAATGCAAGTTTTTGCTGGGTACTTTCTTTTAATTACATAAAACAAGAATTGGCTCCCTGCTTTAATTTGTTTTTAAATTTTCCCGTTATAAGCGATTTTTGTTGCTTTTTTAATTTGGTAAATAAATGATTTTCTGTTTTTGCGTACTTTAAATGTTATTTCCATAATCTTGTATTAATCGGTTTCAGCCGTTTTTGAAATTTTTTTTAAAAATGTCCAAAATTACATACACGTTTTATATTTAAGCGATTTTCTGTCTTTGGCAAATTTTTTCCCTTCTTATTATTAGTTTATTTTTCTTTTTTTATTTTTTTTTTTTATTTTAACAATTTTTAATGGTTATTTGCGACTTTTTTTATCAAAGAGATTTTATATTAATATAGCGATTTTTTAATTTCTTTTTTAAATTTCGATTTAAGGTTTGTTAGAAAATTTTTGGCGATTAAAGAAAATTATTTTTCTCTCGGGGGTTTTTTTAATTAATGTAATTTCTCTTATGCCAAAAGGTCCAATAAAAAAATAAAACTATATTGATGATTTGACCCAGTCTTGTTTTCAAATTGATTTATTTTTTTCTCTGTCCAAAATTTGAAAAGTTGTTATTATATAAAATATTTTTTTTAAATCCTTATTTCTGCGATATTTTTTGTCTTGTAAATTTTTGTTCTCATTTCTACGAATTTTTTACTGTCGCCGATTTAATGAATGTTTGTTTGTTTTGTATGCTTATTATTCCCATCGAAATGTTTTAATTGTATAGTTTCAATTCCGATCGTATTTGCTGTAACTTTTTTTCGTTTTTTTTTTTTTGAGAAAGAAAATACGGAATTACTTTCACTTTCGATCGGAATTGATTTCTGTGATAGGCCTTTTTGATAAAAACTTTTGATTTTTTCCCTCTTCACTTTTGCCTTATTTCAAGTGGCGGGATTTTACTAACATTTCAGTACATTTTATTGACTTTTAGCGATAATTGAGTTAAAATAATTTCCTGAATTTTAATAGAATTCTACACGAGATAAATTTGGATTAAGACATATTTACATAAAACTCTTAACTTTGTCATATTTTAAGATGCAAAACACAAAATAAAATAAGCAAAATATGTAGCATGTTTTTCTCACACTTACTTTGTTCGTAAGTATAGCATACCTTTAGGAGGTATTATATTTTTTTAACATTGTTTCTTTTTTTTTATTATTTATGACGGAATAAATATCATATTTTTCTCTTACAGTATACTAAATTTTAAACCAAATAAATCTATATCCGCCTTCATGACATTATAATCAAATTTGTTTGGTTTTTATTTTACGTGTGTTATAATATTTATTTTTTTGATGTTTATTTTAATAGTATCTCTTATTCCTCTTAACAAATTCAAATGTCTTTATATTAATGCCATAATAAATCATGATCTTTATAAAGACTTATTTTGCAAAAACGTAAGAGAAAAAACAAATATAGACACAAAATTAAGGAAAATCACAAATATGCCAACCGAGTTTATCACAACCAACAACACAATAATAAAACCATAAAAATGTTATTTTTACAAGAGGAAGAAAAAAAAAACGCCAAAACTGATTATACCCATTCATGATACTTTTGCTCCTATACAAAGTTTCTGTTTTCCGGAATTACCATGAAAAACAACATGACAGATGAATAAATATTTACAAAAACCCAACGAAAATTTATTTAGAAGGAGCAAAAGGCTGCAAGAACAAACTGCAGTAAATGAGGCAGATTTTTGAATTTTGTTTGAAAAATATTCAGAGATGGAAAAATATTTGTTGTATATTCAAGCATATTTTTGCTAAGTCAGCAGTATGAAAATAAAATGACAATGCACTTTGTCGTTATTTAGCTAAGAGGTTTATTTGTAAAAGACAATTTTATGAAAATACCAAAAATAGTTAAAGGAAAGCACGTATTTTGGACACAGTTAAGATAGCAAGTAAATGTGGAACATTAAGAAATTTTCTTGTAGCATGTTTTTAGTTCAGAAAACTATAGTTTATCTGCAACTGAGAATGAGTGAAATTGGTAGGTATTTGTATTGTCTTTTGGTTTATTTCTTAGGGAAATTCATTATCTAGTAATTCTGTAAATGTTTGCAATTTTAAGATATAAAAAAAATATATATATATATATATAGGAAACTTTGTTAAAAATGTTCCATTTTATTTACTCAAAACTTAAAACAAGTAAGAAAGTATAACCGGTCAAGCCCAACCATTTGATACCCTGCACCACAGTATATAAAGATAGAGTATATCTGGGACCCATGACCAATCATGTATCCTCCGAAACAAAATTATATTGTAAGGTTAAGACTCGTATAAGGGTTATTTGTGTTGGATATTATCTAAACACCAATATCTATAAGAGATTGGCTAGTCTTAATGCGTGTTTTTATGGGACCTATGGTCAATTATAGACCTACCCGCCATGACATAGTAGCTCAATACCATATCAATACTAACATTAATAAGGAATTTAAGGTATTCCCAAATATTTTCGTGCGCAGTTTTTGTACGGGAGCTATGGTCAAATATGGACAGCTTTGAAAAAAATTTGGTAAGACAATTTATGTTGCAGTAAAAAATATTTTTGAGCCACATTTAATGAAAATACCACCATAATAGGATATTTAAGAAAGAAGTTAGCTTAAGGGCCATGTGTAATTATGGACATGTACCTCATTATTTTGAACCGGCTTCTTCCTTATGACAATTAAGACGTATGTCTGATCTAATTACCTGCAAAATTGCGACCTATTTTTAGCGCACAAGTTAGATGGACGCACAACCTACCAGCCGGAAGGACGAGAAAAAGTTTGCTATTTTTAGGAAATTTTGGAAAAATTTTGCTATTTGTCGGAAATTTTTCTATTTATAATGAATTCTGCAAAAAGTTGCTGTATATAAGATATTTTGCAAGAATTTAATTTTTAAAGGATATTTTGCAAAAATTTGCTATTTTTGGGTCCATTTTACAAAATTTTCTATTGTTCGGAAATTTTGCCATTCATAGGAAATTCTTCAATAGTTAGCTATACATAGGAAATTTTGCAAAAATTTACTTTTTAAAGGAAATTTTGCAAACATTTGCTATTTTTAGGATATTTTGGAAAAATTTGCTATTTAGAGGAAAATATGCATATATATGCTTTTGATTAAAAATTTTGCTATATACTGAAAATTTTGCTATTTATAAGATTAGCTATTTGTAGAAAATTTTGCAAAAATGTGCTTTTTATGGGACACTTTTCAAAAATTTGTTATTTATAGGAAATTTTACAAAAATTTAATTTTTAATGGATATTTTGCAAAAATTTGCTATTTTTCGGATGTTTTGGAAAAATCCGATATTTATGGGACAATTTTAAAAAATTTGCAATTGGTCGGAACTTTTGCTATTTATAGGAAATTCTGCAAAATGTTGCTATTAATAGGATATTTTGCAAAAATTTGCTATTTATGGGTACATTTTAAAAAATTTTCTATTTTTCGGATATTTTGCCATTAATAGGAAATTCTGCAATAATTAGCTATATGTAGGAAATTTTGCAAAAAATTTACTTTTTAAAGGAAATTTTGCAAACATTTGCTATTTTTACGATACTTTGGAAAAATATGCTATTTAGAGGAAATTATGCAAGAATATGCTCTTTATTAAAAATTTTGAAATATTTCCTATATATTGAAAATTTTGCTATTTATAGGAACGACTAGCTATTCGTAGAACATTTTGCAAAAATGTGCTTTTTATGGGAAACTATTAAAAAATTTGTTATTTTTAGAAACTTTGCAATAATTTGCTATTTATGGGACAATTTTTAAAAATTTGCTAGTTTTGGGATATTTTGCTAAAATTTGCTATTAATTGAAAATTTGGCAAAAATGTGCTTTTTATGGGAAACTTTTCAAAAATTTGCTCTATATAGAAAACTTTGCAAAAATATGCTATTTATAAGAAACTTTGGAAAAATTGGCTATTTATAGGAAATTTTGCACAAATGGGCTATTAATTGAATATTTTGCAATTATTTGCTATTAATAGAAAATTTTGCAAAGTTTGCGCTTTATAAGACATTTTGCAAAAATATGCTATTAATCGGATATTTCGCAAAAATTTTTTATTTTTGGGATATTTTGCAAAAATTTGCTATTTATGGGACAATTTTAAAAAATTTGCAATTTGTGGGAAATATTGTTAAAATTTGCTATTTATAGGAAATTCGGCCAAAATTTACTTTTTAAAGAAATTTTACTATTTTTCGGATATTTTGAAAAATTTGCTATTTAGAGGAAATTATGCAAAAATATGCTTTTAATTAGAAATTCTGCAAGTTAATAAAAATTTTGTTATTAATAGGATTTTTGGGAACAATTAGCTATATGAAGAACATTTTGCAAAAATGTGCTTTTTATGGGAAACTTTTCCAAAATTTGCTGTTTATTAGAAAATTTGCTATTTATAGGAAATTTTGCAAAAATTTGCAAGTTATAGAAAATTTTGCAAAATTTGCTTTTCATAGGACATTTTGCAAAAATTTGCTTTTTATCGGAAATTTTGCAAATATTTGCTATTTATAGGAAATTTAACACAAATTTGCTATTTATATAATATTTGGCATTTATAGGAAATTTTAGTAAAATTTGGCATTTATAGGAAATTTTTCAAAAATTTGCTTTTTATATGAAATTATGTTAAAATTTGCTATTTTTAGGAAATTTTGCTATTTGCTGGAAATTTCCCAAAATTGTTTGCTAATTTAAGGAAATTTTAAAAAAATTTGCCATTTATGACCATTTGTGGTAAATTTATACTTTTCTTCTTTATTTGTTGTTGAATACTAATAATTTCCAGCCAATAGAATTGTAATTGCTGATTGTAAAGATTGATAATCAACTTAAATAAAATTTTCAAATAACAATAGAAACTTTTTTTTGTAAAAAAAAAAAATAAACAAGAAGAAGTAAAATCTTCTTAAGTATTACAAGAAAAGTTTAGTCAGTTTTTGCTTTAAGAGGAAAAAGTTTAAGTAGAAATATAATTAAATATAATTGGAAAATCAATGATAAATGTAGAAAACGTTACTCATATTATGAAGATGTGAGGACAGTAAAGAAAACTATACGAAAAACATAAAATATTTATCCGTTAAAGCTGTAAGATAAGAAGTATTTTTTATAAAGGAAGTTCTAGATATATAATTAAACATTTTGACAGCAAATATAAATATCTTATGAGCAAGATGTCAAAAATATTTAATATGTTTTCTTAAATAATTGTAGAAATTTAATTAAATTCTTATAAACTGCTTAAACTGGTTACATTAAAATTTTACTTCCATGGAAAAGATTGTAATTTTAACTTACACAAAAAGAAATGCAAGCAAAAAAGCAAAATATTCACTATCTTAAAAAAAATTTAAATTCTTGCTACTAAATGAAAATAAATAGCAAACATATTTCTTTCCTTTTGCCGTTTTCCCGTTGAAAAAAATTAAAAAACAAAAAAAAAAAAACATCTAACCGTATAAAAGTCCATATTTTCTCAATATGGATTAATTCTCAAAGGATTTGCAAACGAAACATAAACGTAATGCAAACTCAAAGAACTAAAACAAAAAGCTCAGATGTTGCATTAGGTTAACGAACATGTACGTATATAAATAGGAATACTCATGTTTATACGTACGTGTTTTTGCAAGCAAGTTCGTATTTGCTACGTGTGTATACAAAAATATGAGAGTATATTAAATTTGTGTAAACATGACTCTGTCATAATAAGAAAGCAGAATATGTAACGATGAGTGTATTTGCAACAGGAGGAAAAATTCTGAATTTTTGAAATGTTTTTCGAACTAAAGCAGATTTTTATTTGGTTTTTTTTAGATAAGAGTTGTTACATAAGAAAAAATCAAAACTAACGTGTTGTAGAAAACATGCAAGTGCTAAAGGTTTGAGTTGGCTTGTATAGTTTGCGGGACTATTTTCAAGGGCCCTTTTTGATTTTGGATGTATAATTTTTAGATGATGGTATATCCCTTAGACTTAAAATTAAGAGAGTAAAATGAATGAAACTGTGTAAACAACAAAGTTTTTTTTATACTTCAAAATTGTCAAACTTTGTGCCAACATAACACCTTTTGTGGAAAGTTCTGCTTTTATTTATAAGAATAAAAAATTACTAATAGATTAACAACATATTTTGTTTACCGAATCTTATTCTAAGCATGTTTAACTGATTTGCGCGTGCGAAGGATGGATTGTTCGGTTCAAAAGTGGCGATATTGATACGTTAGACCGACTACGTCAGCCACAAACGTGCGAAGATGAAAGAAAGTCTTTCACAAATAACTGGGGGATTCACATAGTAGTCATACAGTCATTAAGTTATATGTCTTAAAATAATAGCAAGAAAAATTATGAGTTGTGAAAGCAAGCCCTCATAATTAAGATTTCTACTAATAAACACAACAAACACATCATAAAAAGTCTAAATATTTTAGGAATTTTCTGTTTGAAACACAACAACTATTTTAAAATATTGGGATATTATGACATTTTGACTTGATAGCACACCTTGTGAATCCCCCATATAATTGTTGTCAACAACAGAGGAAAAAATAAAATTTGATTTCAATAACGAAAATTCGTGATATTAACAAGGACCGGAAAACGTTTTTTTTTTATGTTTTTTAAAAATATTTATCATTGGTGTTCGAAAAATATTTTAAATTGTACAATAACCAAAAATAGATAAAAATATTTTGTTTGATATTGTTTCTTTAAGTTCAAAATAATAAAGTTCTTATAAAAAAAGGTTTTTAGAAAAATATTTTGTTTTTGTACAAAAAATTACGAACCGAAAATTTTATTTTTTCTTTTTAAAAATTTAATTTAATAATAATAATAATAATTTTTTTTGAGCTAAAATGATTAAACATTTAAAATTTGTTTGTTTATACCTAAATATGAAAAAAAAAATTTTTTAGGTAAATCGGATCTGTGGGAGCCCAGATAAGCCCCGTTGCGAAAATGCAACGATGGGCCTTGACGATATAGAAATTAAACGCATTTGTATAAATTTTAAATTAATATATACTTTATTCACGTCTTCAGAAAAAAAGTTAAAAAGATACACATACATATACATTTTTTATATTTAATTCAATTATGATATGCTCCAAAGCACTTCGGGTGAACTGCTACGCCAAATTTGTACATTGCCGACATCGCAAATGTTTTTCTTGGCGAACAGTTTTATGATCGACTCGTTCAGTTCGAATCACTGAATTAGTACCACTACTTGTGGAAGCTATTATTCTCTCACACTTTTCAGTCCGCAAAATAGATTCAATTATAATCATTCTGAATTGGAGCTTGTTCTTCACGTTTTCTCAATAGGCAATGTAATTTCCAGGAATTTACTAAAGCTGCATCTAGAGCATTAGTAAAAAGTCGCCAGTACCATTTATTTCCTCGGATTTGAATACTGTAATAATTTATAGCGTTGTCGAATAAATCAGCGCCACCCATAGTTTTATTGTATTCATATATGGCATTAGGCATGGAAATCGTAATCGTTTTTATTTTTTGCAGTCGTATCGCTTAACTTGTTTCAATGGCTCTAAAGAAACAAAATTTAACAAAGTGGAGACTACAGAGCTGTCATTACAATACTTATGTCATTCTTCGATTCATAACAGTGAACATAACTTCAACGTTATTTTTTCTTTAATATCTTGGGGGATGATAATATCGCATTACTGGTGCGGGTTTCGCTTAGTTTACCTATTGATGTAAATAACACACTGTGCATAAGAAAAATAAAGAAACTTACATAGAGAATTTACATACTGCGAAATATCCTGCATTTTGCCAATTGGCCATTAGTTTGTAAGATGTGATAAAATTATCGAAAAATTTTCGAAAACAATAACCATACATAAGTACATGTTTTTATTGTGCCGTTTTAGATATCAAGTGATTGTATAAATATGTTTCCATTTGATCATTTTATGTAATTTTTATATCGTTTAGGCCCAGTGTTGCGTTTTCGCATCACGGATATATCCAATCATAAACATAGTGGCAAATGTCTAAGAGGATTGGCTTTTTCAGTAGAAATAATAATGTTCGTATGTTAGCTACCTCCATTAAAAGTTTGAGATAGGTATATTATATATTACTTTAGTTTTTTATAGCAATTTCTAAAAGTACAAAAAACAGGAAAAATATTTAAATAAAATTTTTTTATTAAAAAAACTTATGTATGATAAAAATCTAAAAACAGATCAGTTAGACCTTAAGTTAATTTTATTTCACTGTTCTTTATTACAATATCATGTAATCACAAAATGCCTGAGGGAAGGTTTAAATGAACGTTGCGAAAACGCAACGCAGGGCCTTAATGGGTTAATAATAAGTAGTTATTACATGATAAAGATTATCCTAGAACTAAATAGTAATCTTATCAAGTAGCTTGATGTTGAGTTTGAGCAACAATAAATTTTCTACATGCTCAGAACTTAAATTCCTTCTTTTTTTGGTCATAATAATTGGCAAAGCGCTGAAGGCTGTCTCCACAGATACCTGTGTTGCGGGTACAGCTAATGCAACAGCAGCTAGTTTTGATAATTAAGAAAATCTGAAGATTTTTTGTAATTGCTATTTTAAACACAATTTTATATTATAATTTTAGTTAAAATTCACAATTTGAACTTCAAATTGAGTTTTTATTGTTAGTTTCTAAAAACAAAAAAAAAAATATTTTTCTCAGAAACGTTTTTTTTAAGAACTTTATTATTTTGAACTTTGAAGAACAAAAAAAACAATATAATTTTAATTTTTTTTTTTTTTTTTGTACAGAAAACATGTTTTGAACAACAATGATAAATATTTTTCAAAAAAAAAATAGAAAATAAAAAAAACGTTTTTGCGTATTTTTCAAATTTTAAATTTTTGTTTTTTTGTTTCTTTTCATGTACAAAACACATATTGTACTTTAAAACTAAATATCTTTTTTTGTGTTTCCTATTTTTTTTTTTAACTCACAGAAAAAAAATTTTATTTTGTACGCATGAGTTTTGAATTTTTAAATTGAAAAACTTAAATTTTAAGTTTTCGGTACTTAATTTCTAATGCCTGGATATTAATTTAAGTTACACCAGTAAACAAATTCATTGAATCAATTAAATATATATATATATATTATTAATTAAAATAAATCTTAATTAAATAATAATATATTTGCTTCTGTGATACTTAGTTTAATATAATTTAATTATACTGTGATATTTTTATTTTTATTTATATTTTTGCATTTGTTTTGTTTAATTAAATTTATGGTTTATGTTGTGTTTATGTAAAACGAAATGTGTGTTAAATATTCAAAATGCAAAACTATTGACGAAAGATTATATATCTAATAAAATATCCCTGATGATGTTGGGAATCTCCAACGAAACGTCGGAAAAAATTATGAAATAATCTTTTATTTGCATAGAATACATGACCTTAATAAGCCCGATTTAGAATTTTCTAAACAAATCAATAATAAAATAAGGAAAAGGTCGATAAAAACTTAAATATAAATAATATAAACAATTAAATATTTTAAATTGATGTATTTTTATAATTTTGCATTCTAATTTATGTTAAGACCGGTTTATTTTTCTGTTTGTATCGTAGTTTTAAGTATAACTACACAGCTTTAAAAAGTGTTGCATCCTAAAGCAAATAAAAAATGGTGCTTCCAACGAAGCTCGTAAGGGAGAAACGTAAAAGTTTCGCTTATCATATCGCTTACGGCAGACATGAATTTTATATGGCGAGTTCCCACTTTGAAGCAATACATTTTTACCACAGGAAGCGCTTTATTCAGCACATATGAAAATTGGTGAATATAACGATCAGCTTTACACACTGAATTGTTTGTTACCGTTACTCTTTTATATGCTGTCTTACTAACCTGCTTCTTAGTAAGGAAATGTCGTGGCTCTTTAAATTTTTTTTTTAATTTATTAAGAATTCGTTCACTTACCATACTGCATCTGTATATGTCTTATTGCGTAGCGCATAAATGTGTGCTTAATTTTTTAAAATTAGCCATTAGTGCTTCGCAAAACAGAAAAATATTTTATTGGGTATAAGCGCTTTAGCGTAAAAAAGTCTCCAATTTCTTTGTGTTGTTTTTTTTTGCGAATTTTTTTAAATTTTTTGATTTTGAAAACGTTTAATTCACTTGATAAATTCTTTAATTAAAACTGATTTTATTATTTACCAATGGTTTAATTGAAAAGCAACAAAAAAAATTGCAAGATTTTTTTTCTTTGAATGGAACTTGTAAAATCATTAGAAGCTATGTAAGCAACAATTTTTAAATATTTGCAAGCAGCACGCGGCAAATTACGGCATTCGATATCGATCGATGTTTCCATTCAAATTGTATTGTAAAATCGATCGATATCAAATGCCGTAATTTGCCTCCTGGATTTAAATAGAAGTAAGGAATTTGGGTGCTACACGAAAAAAAAAAAAAAGAATTTTGCATGTCCGAAATGTTGTTAGATTGTAAAAAAGTTATTGAATAATAACAGCCTAAAATGCAACCCAATGCACGCCAAAGCCAGACGAGGAGAGGCTACTTGCATCGAGTACACCTCTAATGGGTGTGCGAAGCATCTTAGAAAATGCACCATGTTTTGGCAAAACACTCTTGAAGGAAAAGAGGGTTTCAACATTACCGTTCGAAAATCATAGGGCATATAAGTCCCTTTTGGTATTACTAGAACTTGTAGCTTCTGACACTTAGGCCGTCGACTAGTTATGAGTGAGACTTTTTCGGGAATCACATGTGAACTGTGTTTTCAAACTCAAAATAATGGGAAAGGTCATTTAAAAAGACCAGCTTTATGAGTGGGGTTTCTCCACATTGCAGGTGCTATTGCTTATAACTTAAAGCTGCAGTATTTTAGCAGTACACAAACATCAATTTCTTCCTGTGTGTGCAGTGTTTACATATACTTACACATGGGAGCGCCTGAGGATAAATGAGTGTGCATGCAGTTTTTTATAACACGGTGTGGTTGGGCAAATACGGCAGGTTCTTACGATAAACATGAACATATTATTAACTAAATACAATTTATTCGTGGGAAGTGAGTATTGACCGAAAAGGACCTATATAAAAGATAATTCGTGAAGGTCCTGTCAAACTTTTGTTCTAATTGAAAAATTGTATTATAATTATTATGGAATATTTTGTTTCTTAGTGGCTCATTTCGAGAAACATTTTTTAACAAAGAGTATGAATTAATTAAGACGCTCATCACTCAGTACTTTTTCGCATTTTCTGTCCAACCTCAGAAACAAAAAATATGTGTCATACATATGTGACATGACCCAAACAAAAACTAAATTTTAAAAAAAAAACTTCTCAGCCTAGACATAAACCGCAGCACTTTTAGTTATATCATATTGTACAAGAGACTCAAACGTACAAGAAAAATACTTCCAACAAACTTTCAAGAAATAAGAGTCGAATACATTTTACTAAAAATCCGACCCATATATGTGACATGAGTTTCTGTGTAGACTCCCATGTCACAAATATGTGACGCTAAGTGGTGAACGTATTAAAAGCAAGAAAAATAAATAATTGATTTTTACATATTAAAATGTGTTTGAGGAACTTTGTAGTCTCAAACCTTTTACTGCGAAAAACTCTTAATACATAATTTCCATTTAGCAGCCATTTAAAAAAATTGCAAGCACTTTTTAAGCACCACCCTATTACTTAACTAAGTTCTCTCTGTACTCATTTTTTTCCTCTAAAAAATTGAAATCAATTACTCATACGACTTCCTGTGCATTCACTTTAGGTCGATTTTTCTTTGCTTCATTTTCTGTTAGTGTCCTTATTACTCTTAGGAATTGATTACTCAGACGAAGATGGAGAAAATGCATTGAAATGAAATGAAGTTGCTGTAATAGTTTTGTTTTAGAAATGTTTTACATAAATTGCTTTAAATTTAATTTGTAAAAAGTGTTGAAACTTCAAGGGAAAATATTTCTTCGAAGCAATTAGATTTGATGAAGTATAAGCGATAAAAAACCTGATATGATTTGATTAATTTAAAAAAAAACTTGGGAATACATTAAAATTAAGTGCGGACATTTTAACTAATAAGATGTAAAAAAGTTGTAGCTTTTAATATAATGAAAGTTTTTTTACAATAGTTGGTAAGAATTGCGATTCTTGTAGTTTTGCTACAATGGATTGTGTATGAAAAAACACGCGTATTTTTAAAAGAGAAAACACGAATTAGTACTTTTCGGACGATAGAATTAAAATTTGCTCAAGTCTTTTAAGAAAAATTTTTTCCAGCTTTTGTCGAGTTTTTATTTATTTTACTAACATCAGATAATTTTACGAACAGAATACTTTAACGTAATCAACGGACAATGGTAAATGCAACCGAAATTCGTATTAATGTGCATTTAGTTTTTTTACTAAATGTTACACTCACAATATTAATACAGTAACGGACTGTAGGTTATTCAAGAAGTATTCCTTTCAGTCATTTTGAAATAAGTAAATTAATTTTTAACTGATTCTAACATTTATTCAAAAAATTAAGTGCACATTAATACGGATTTTCGGTTGCATTTAATATTGTCAGTTGATTAAGTAAATGTATTCTGTATGGAAAATTAAATGAAAATGAAATTTAAAACAACTAAAAATTTACTTTAAAACCGATCTACTTATTTGGCATTTTATTTTAACAAAACGTCAATTTAATTTCTGCTGTCAAAAATTCAACCGCTAATTCTATAAAAAATTAACCACAAATTCCGTAAAAACAAATGAATTTTCAGTTATTTTATATAATTTAACTACCAAAGAATAAATTTTCAGTTATCTATTTATAGATCTGTGGCAAAAAGTAAAAGTAAAAAACGATTTGCTTGTTTTGTGTAGAAAATTCCCATATACTTTTTTTGGGCAAATTATTTAGTTAAATACATCAAATTTTTAATGTAAAATATTTGCGAATACCATATCGGGCATGCTGCTGGTGTCTTATAATTGAAAGTTCTTCTGTTAACAAAGTGGTCAGTACAACAAAAGTAAAACAAACCTCTATAACGGGGCAAGTAACTAAAAATAAATATTCTCTCTCTCATTAGAATAACAAGCGGACAGGAGTCCGAAATTCGAGTAAAACCTGTATTAAATAAAATTACTGAATTACAAAAAATAACTGAAAATTCATTTGTTTTAACGGAATTTGTCTGTTATTTTTTTGATAGTTAATTTTAATAAAATAACTGAAAATTCATTTGTTTTTACGGAATTTGCAGTTGAATTTTTGACAGTAAAAATTAAATGAACTTTTCGTAAAAAAAAAAATGAAAAATAAGTAGATCGGTTTTTAACTGGATTTATTTTATATTACAATTTCAGTTAATTTTACGTACAGAATATTGTGAGTGTAGAATCAGTTAAAAAAATATGCTTGGAATTTGGAATGTTTATTTATTTTGAAATGACTGCAGCGAAAACCTCTTAAATAAACTGCACTCCGTTACTGTAATAATATTTCGCGTATGGATCTACTAAAATTTTTCTTAAAAGTGATTTATTGTAAATATTTAATAACAAAACTAAATTTTCTATAATGGAAAATAAATTCTCCAGAATTAAATAAATTCTCAAGAATTTATTTATCGTTAGATGTTCACTAGAATTTCCGATTTAATTTTTTTTATAACAATATTAAATCACAATCGAATGCCAACTAACACTATTTGTCACATAAAATCTATTTTGATCTGTGATTTTTTTTCTGTTACATTTATTTAATTTTTTCTTTAACAAATATTATTTATTTAATATTTCCTGGGAATAAAAATAATCCATAACAGTAGGAAATTATTGAACAAGCATCCACAAATACTGATAAAAAACATTTTTAAATTTCACAGGCACACACACACACAAACACACACACACACACACACACACACCCACGTAAATTCGCACATGCTACCATTTAAAACAAGTTTTTTTGTAATTGTATTTTAGACAAAGAACATCAGGCTTTGTGGGTATGTGTAATGTAAATGGTAATGTATTCGTGTCTTATTATAAACATTATTACAACACTGATGTGTTTCATTTCAATATTTCGGTACATTTTTTATTTCTTGATTCAATTGTTATCGATATGACATAATAATACAGTTAAGATCAAATAAAAACAAAAAATAATATTAAATAAATGAAATTTATAAATTATATTCCTTGATGTGTAAATATAAACCACACATACACTGAAAATAATTTACGCTACATTTTATGATAGAAACCTTCTCAGCAATTTTTTTCGTATTATTAACAAAATTTTATATTAAATTCATCATTTTTTTATTTTTCGAATTAAATCTATGAGCTAAATTTCAGTTAGTCCTATTCCTTAAATATTTAGGAATGACTTACACTACCAGACTATTATCTTGTATCTTCCCAGTTTCTATTTGTTAAAATAGTTGAGTTAAATACATTCAATTTATAAAGTATCACTATCCAGTGTGACACAAAGAATGCTGACGAAGGCCGCAGCGGGCCAGAAAATGCATTACATTCTGCTGGTGTCTAATAATTGTAAATTATCCTGTACATAAATATACTTCATTGCTATCCAACGGAAAGCTAAAGTAAAATGTAATAAGAAGATACAAGATAATAGTCTGGGTGTGTTTAAAGTCATTCCTAACAAATTTAAAGAATAGAACTATTACAAAAAAAAAGCTTTATAAAATGCATAACTGAAATTTAGCTCATAGAATAAATTCGAAAAATAAAAAATGTTGAATATTTTAAAGTAACTTATGAAAAAGAAATAATTAGATAATTCAGTATACCGTTCGACTATGCCGATCTTACGATGTCCGTCCATCCGTCCGGCTGGCTGTACTTGTAAATCTAGTGCGCAAAGTACTGGTGGCAATTTTGGAGATGATTTGGTTATGAATTTGGTAAATAGGTTTTAATTGGCACTAAAATGGTAACAATTGGTCCATAATTTTTACAGAGCTCTCATGCAAGATTCTTTCCGAAATATAGTTTTTGTTCCCAAAAACCGTCATTATATGTTTTTTTGATAGGTTTTAAAAAATGTTGTGCTAGTGGGTCCAAAATTAACCTTATGTCCCATATAAGCCCCCATCGTAAAATCACTTAATGGTTAACAAATCTCATATAAAATCTGGGAATTATTTCTTTTTCATAAGTTACTTTATTATATTCAACATTTTTTATTTTTTGAATTTATTCTCTGAGCTAAGTTTCAGTTATATATTTTATAATGCTTTTTTGTAATAGTTTTATTCCTTCACTTTTTAGGAATGACTTTATACACTAAAAGACTATTAACCACATTTTTCCTAGAAAGTTAGAGTAATTATAAAAATCATTTTTTTTACAAAAAGTAACTATATTCTACAACAAACCAAGAATTTTAGAAAAGGCCTAATTTTACATGACTTTTTTCAGAAAAAGCACTGCTTTATTAAAAAAATCTTATTTTT
Source organism: Pollenia amentaria (assembly GCA_943735925.1). Taxonomy (NCBI): domain Eukaryota; kingdom Metazoa; phylum Arthropoda; class Insecta; order Diptera; family Polleniidae; genus Pollenia; species Pollenia amentaria. The sequence continues at coordinate 143,045,675 of OX031010.1, read as the reverse complement.
TCGCTTATTGCTTTTTTAAAAGTTTGATTAATTAGTTGTACAACATGGCGTATGCATGTTAATAAATTGGAATTAAATAATACTCATACGTAACCAAATAACTTGACAGATGTTTTCCTTGCAGATTTTTCTTTAAAAAAAAAAAAAGATTACAAATATGTATACCAGGGCGGGTCGATTTAAAAATCGCAAAAGTGACAAGGGTGGGTCGGCCCTCCAAAGTAAGTGGGGGTCGGTCATACATTTACACTCGATTGGGGGCACTTTAAAAGGGTTAAAGTGGGATTTTTCAAAATTTGACCTTTGGTTCAAAATAAGGAACATCAGAATTCATTTTAGAGGTATGATTCCATGGGCAAAGTTTCTTATTTTGATCCCTAGAATACGAGTTTCTTTGTCACTTGAGTGATTTTTAAATCGACCCGCCCTAATATACACATAATAAAATTGTATACGATCTAATCGATTAATCAAATTCATTGATGAAGATATCTAAATTATATTCAGCCCAAAGAACAACCCAAAGAACAAAGAACCCATAATATAATTTTCTTCTGATGGGTCCATGCCCATGGATCTGATAAAGAGTACACTCTCGTAAATTTCTTTTGAAATCCTGTGGTGAAGGGCTTGAAGGGAAGGAATTGTCGGGCTTGATCGACTATCATCATCATCATTAATTGCGCTGCGATCCTTCTTGAATCTTGGCCTCCGGTAAAAGTTTGTTCCATTTATCTTTATCTCTGGCAATCGTTCTCCAATTTCTGCAGTTCAGTTCCAGCGCATTTTCTTCTACATTATTCACCCACTGTTGTTTCTGTCGTCCGATTTCATTTGGATTGTATGAGTTGTTTTGGAATATTGTCTGTGTTGGATTATCTGGGTTCATTCTTTTGTTGGTTTTGCTAAACACTTCTGTTTGTGATCCAACTTAGATACTCTTATGAGTGTTAAAACATTACGCAAGACGCGCTGTTTTAGGTTCTGTAACGAATTCGTTTGTTGTCTGACTTTCGTAAACAATACGAAACTTTTTGTGAGTTACAAAAAAAAAAGTTTTCTAGATTCTTTTAAATTAAAAAGATAATTATTCTAAATACCTAAATAGAGCAATAAACAATATTTTCGTTAAGTCTGTGGCCACAAGCAATAACAGCCTTAGTCGAAATAGTTTCTGAGAAAAGTCACTTTATATTTACGCTTGCGTTTCGGAAAAAATTAATTGCATTAGAAAAAAAAGTAATTCAGAATCAAAGATTCTAATCGCCACAATGCTAAGATAAATAAAAATTATAACTAATGTTGTATTAATTTCAGAAATATTTAATAAAAACAAATATAAACTCAATTGTTTCTTAAGTCGACAAAGGCGGTTTCAGCTAGTGACCACAGAATTATACAAACTAAAAAATATTTTAAAGTTGAAAAATTTTCTTGAATTTTTTGAAAAAAAAATTAGCCAATTGTAGGGGAATGTAAGAAAAGATAAACTCACTGTTTATTGTTGTGTCTTTATTGTATCTTTGATATGGTTCAAGTAAGACCTGAGTGCTTAAAATTCTTATTGGCTTTACAGTCTTATTTGTATAATATTTTTAGCTTTTCTTAAGTATTTGGAAAAAGTTTCCTGACGAGTTGACCTAAGCAACCAGTTAAATGATCATAGAAACCAGCTTTCCCTCAACAATAAATTTCAGTGTTTTTATCAAAAATAAAAATTGCGAATTTCACACGTCATACAGAAATCTTATTAATAATAAATTTTGTGGTTTCGTTTCCTAAATTGTATAGCAGTTTTTTTCGGTGTAGACATTAAGAAAAACAACATCCTTGTGCTTGTGTTCAAAACAAATAAGAGTCGTACTATTTGTACATATCGTGCCTGTGTATTTCAACTATGAAAATATTTTGTTAAGAAGATGCTTAGAGACAATTTGATAAGTGTACATATAAAATTGAAATTTCTTAGAAAAAAAAAAGAAAAAACAAAAAACAGTTACAACCAGAAGGAAGAAAATCTAAATTGAGATTCTGTATAAAAATAAATAAAGTTGAAAAGAACCAGTATTAGTTATTTTTGAGCCTTAGGACTGTAAAATTTACAACGAAAATATAATTTAATAAAACAAAAGAAAATGAAATGGATAATAAATTAATAAATTAAATTTAACCAGAGGTTAAATTTATCGATTTTGTAGATATTATTTGATTTATATACTTCTATTAGTCGAAGAAAGAAGCCAAAGTGTAAGACGAAATAAACTAAAAATGACATATATGTTCCCGTGGTTCTTCAAAGGATCATATGATAATAACAAAGTTCTGCCATTCTATTTTATATGGCGCCAGGTTCATAGTTTTATCCCACCTTTTCTTGAAATCTTGATCTGTTTCTTTGCCTGTCTATTCCAGGTATGTGTAGAACGTTCTTTTCTGTGGATTCCTTAAGGAGTTCCATTCGATTCCAGTTTGAGCTATGTCATCGGGGTCTTTTACAAAGGTGTGATTAATCCTGTTCCATTTACGCTCTGGGAAATCCAGGACAATTGGATGTGTACGTGATCACCGCTTTGGGTTGGATATTATACTTGGCTGGAAAATTTTGAGAACTCTGTGCATACACCGATTTATAAGGAACTGCAAAGCATTTATATCAGAAGGTGGTCGTCTCGCAACCGGAAAGCATGATTCAGTTAACATTAAAGCTAAATTTTAAGATCTATACATTGCGGGATAGTGTTGTTGATCTAAAAAGTTTCTAGGGCTACCGCACAGTGCTCTGTCCCCATATAGTGAATCCGCAAAACTAGAGTTATTATCGCAGAACGACAAAATAAGTAAAGCTACAGTCACATTTGGAAATATTTGATGAAAAAGACGTAACCAACAGTCAAACTAATATATAATTTCCTTAAACTGCAATATTTATTTTGACTATAATACTACATCATACAAAAAATACTTATTTGCAGTATTTGGCAGTATAATTAGTTTTATTTTGTGATATTAAGACAATGTCAAGCCTTACTAACTGTTAATAAAATTAGTGGTTATGCTTATTTGGTCAAATATGTAAAAAGTGTGACCGTAGCCAACATACACAAATATTGGTGCTAGAGTCTATATCCAAATCTTAGTATACGAATAAACTCAGAACTACTCTCTGATGTGCTGCCAATTTCCATCCGTCCGGCGGTTTTACATTGTTACAAGGACAAAGTCTAGTGAAAACAACGGAATCGGTTCATAGCTTTACATTGCTGCTATGCAGGTTTCTTTCCGGATATAGTCTTTGTTCTCATTAACCATCTTATTATGTAACTAAGAGGGCGGATCAAAGAGTCCGTGTCTTTTCGAACTTCCCTCGTAGTTATATGAAATGCAACACTGCTCCCATCAAGTACCACCTGTTACTAGACTACTGTTGCGTTTAACAGCTGTTTAAAATATAAAACCTCGTGGATTTTTTTTAAAATGGAAAAAGTACATTTCGAGTGCTCATTAAACATTATTTTTAAAAACCCGTCTATCAAACCAAGGAAAAGCTTGATAAATACTATGGGGACTCTGCACCATCGATTTCAATGGTAAAAAAAGTGGTTTACTGACTTTCGTTGTGGTCGCACAAGTACAAATGACGCTGAACGTTCTGGACGGTCAATTGAAGTCACTACACCAGAAAATGTCGAAAAAATTCACGATATGGTGCTGGCCGAACGAAGAGTAGAAGTGCGTGAGATTGTTGATACCATAGGCATTTCATATGGCAGTGTGGTTTCGATTTTAAATGATCAGCTGGGTTTAAGAAAGCTGTCTGCAAGATGGGTGCCGTGTTTGCTCTCAATTGACCATTAACGTAATCGTGTGACAACTTCAAAGGATTGTTTGGAGTTGTCTAACCGCAATTCGAATGAGTTTTTGCGGCGTTTTGTAACTGTGGATGAGACATGGATCCATTACAACATTCCGGAGACCAAGCAGCAGTCTAAACAATGGCTTTCTCCGGGTGAACCGGCTCCGAAGCAGGCCAAAGTAAGTTTATCGGCTAATAAGGTGATGGCAACAGGTTTTTGGGATGCACGCGGGATAATCCACATTGATTACCTTCAAAAGGGAACAACAATAAACGGCGAATAGTATGCCAACTTATTGGACCGATTTAACGAGGATTAAAAAAACGACTCCATATGGCCAAGAAAAAAGTTCTGTTTCATCAAGATAACGCACGGGTGCATACGTGTGCAGTCTCAATGGCAAAATTACATGAATTGGGGTACGAATTGGTACCTCATCCGCCATATTCTCCGGATTTAGCCCCCAGTGACTATTTCCTATTTCCAAACCTAAAGAAATGGCTCGGTGGAAAGAGGTTTAGCTCCAACGATAAAATTATTGGTCAAACAAACATTATTGGACCTCGAAAAATCCTATTTTTAGGAAGGGATACACAGATTAGAGAAACGTTGGACTAAGTGTATTGAGCTAAAAGGAGATTATGTTGAAAAATATTGATCTGCCCTCGTATGTAGATTTAATTTGGTCCAAACATATTTTATTGCATTTTTAATCATCCCACCAAATTTTATTGGAATCAGTCCTTATTTTACCAGAGTTTTATACAAACACTACATACTCTGAAAATAACATATATTGCCATTACGTCCTTCCTAATATGGCAATTGATATACAATTTTTGTGGCACTAACTTTTATAATATCTACTATGTTATGCCAAAATGTTGTAGTGGTAGGTCCTAAATTTACATAAAGTCCCATACAAGGCCCTTTCCTTAAATCTCTTTAGGACCAAAAAATTTCATATTGGTAGATGTGGATAATTTTTAGTTCATAACATAATTTTGTTTAGGTGGTTCGCGATTGACCACGGGTTCGAAATAGGGCACACTTGCGAAAAACTGTCTATATATATTGTGGTGTAGGGTATCATAACACCAAATATAAATTTTACTTATTTCTAATTGAAGAGTCAAAGCCAAACTAAAACCAATTGAGGCATTGTTGGCACGAAATTCGATATATTCGAAGAAAAATAAAATAGCTTATCAGTTACCCAAACGATGTGTAAAAGTTACGATATCTTTTTTTAATATCGCATGTTTTTTAGATAAACGCTCAATACTTTTATCACAATATTAACAAAACCGCACTGATTGACAGGCTTAAGTCTTATTAGAATAATTCTGAAGAAGTTTACCTAAAGCTTTAAATGTATTAAATCGAAGGGACTATAATTAACATCTGGTAGAGGAGAAAACTTTTCCTACTGACTTTCCCAAATAACTTCCTTTGAGGCTTAAAAAAAGAAAAAACACACACTTCTCACTATTTATGTATAGTCTTGCTAAGGTTATTTTCATTCTTTGTAAAACAAATTTTTTACTAATGTCCTACTTAAGTAAATCCCATAAATCGCATTTAGTATAAAGCATCACAATGTTCTATGCCATAAAAGACCACAAAATAAATGAACTGAGAAAGGATACAAAATAATGGTATATCTTCTTTAGCACATCATGTTTGTCATAAATTAAAATGTAAAAAAGCCACATGTGGCTAAAACTCTAGGCCTAAAGAAGATTGAACAAAATAGAAACCATTAGACATATTGCATATACTAAATATAAAAACCATACACTCTCTCACGTTTTTTTACATTTAAATGCGTCGTTAAGGATTCTAAAGGTATGACAATCATAAATTTATTTTACATTAAAAAAATATCTACACATTACACGCATTTAGTGCCATAAAAAGGATCCTTTTAACTGCAAACTAATTTAGTATTTATAATCATGATTGACAGCTGGCAATAAAGAAAAAAAACGGAAAGCCTTATTATTAAAAAGCGTTTAAACAAATTGAAAGGACATTTAATTTTAAATACGAGAATTTATTTGCCAATAGATACCAGGGTTTTGTATTTTTTTTTTCATTTTTTTTTAATACTCATCCAAAGCCATCCTTTTGATTAAAAATTTTCTTTGAGATATTGTCATTATTGTTATTTATTGCAAAACAATTCGTAGTTAATGCGTTAGAAAAATGAAATAAATTAAAAAAAAAACAATAAAATATTTTAATTACTACCTATTTTACACCTTTGGCAATTTGGGATTATAAAATTATTTGCAATAATGTAAAATGTTTTAGGGCTTAGCATACCTAGCAGGACGGAATAAATAGCTTTTCTCTGGCATACTTTCAGGCCTGAAAATAAATATATATTTTTTTGGTTGCCATTTAAAATTTGTTTTTAAACAGTTTTCCATATTTCTTCTTAAAATATATTGTGTATTAATTGAAGTTTTTGAAAGTTTAATTACCCTGCGGGAAATTTGTGTCAATTGCTCGTAAAGCACTTATGCCGTGACCAATGAACAAAATTTTATAATTGAAAGGAACGAATTGTGATAGGCGAAAACAAGACCTATCACTTAACCACTCGTAGGACATCGCCATGTTAAAGTGACTTGTTACTTGACAAGTTAAGTGTTAGTTCCTTTTCCCCTAGGGTAGGCCTAAGTTCATCAAATTTAATTTTCATTAAATTATTTTTATTGAATGAAGGAATTTACAACATGATGTGAATTAATTTTTTTTTTGATAATTCTTGACTGAATACGGGATTGAACTCGAGGCGAATTTACATGTTTCGAGAATAACCACATTCCCATCATCAGAATTCTTTGCGTTCTACCGTTTGCGCCATTGCGGCGCCTGCCAGTCTATAGTCAAACATCAATCTTTACCCAACTGCATTGGTAGATCGAAATTTGCTATAATTGATTATCAATTTTTAAATTTTTATTAAATGTTTTTTCCTTTCTTCTTGTTTTTTTCGTACTTTGTCTTGAAAACGTAGGTACATTTGGTTTTTTTTTAGAAAATTGGGTTAAAGATTGATGTTTGACTATAGACTAGCTAATGGTACATTTAAAAAAGTAAGCACACATTTCAGCGCTACGCAATAAGACATACCGATATGCAGTAAGGTAAGTGAACGAATTCTTAATAAATTTAAAAAAATATATAAAATTTGAAGAGCCACGACATTCCCTTACTACGAAGCAGGTTTGTAAGGGAACATATAAAAGAATAACGGTAAAAAAAATTCAGTGTGCAAAGCGTATCGTTACATTCGTTAATTTTGTATGCGCTGAATAAAGCGCTTTCTGTGTCAAAAATGTATTGCTTCAAAGTGGGAACTCGCCATATAAAATTCATGTCTTCCGTAAGCGAAATGGTAAGCGAAACTTTTACGTTTCTCCCTTACAAACCTGCTTCGTTGGAAGCTCCATTTTTTATTGGGAGGGCCGCAGTCGTGCAAACGGTAGAACGCAAAGAATTCTGATAACGAGAATGTGGTTATTCTCGAAACATGTAAATTCGACCCGAGTTCAATCCCCTGTTCAGTAAAGAATTGTCATACAAATTTTTATTCATTTCATGTTGTAAATTTCTTCTTTCAATAAAGATAATTTAATGATAACTAAATTTGATGAACTTAAGCCTAATTAAACTATCAAAAATTTCAATTAAAAACCAACAGTGTTTAATTGACTAGTGGCCAAAGGGCAAGAAAGAACTCCTTGAATTGTTGAACTTAACCATTTAGTCAGACTAGGCATGATGCGCGTATACAGGACATCCGATACCAAAAGGCGACGCTGAACCTCGACATCAAATTATAATTATTATTATTTGTTGCTTTTACGCCAGATCGTGGGCGCATAGTGCCAACGCAAAATGATTCCAATCATTATCTATTTGAACTTAAGGGCTTTATTCTGTTCCAAGATACATTTCCTTGATGTAGGTTTATCTCTTCTTCAAGACTTCGTCTCCAGCTAACTCGTGGTCTGCCTCTTCTTCGCGTTCCATGAGGATTCCCATCAAAGGCTTCTCTACATATATCACTTGCTGGCTTACGTAGAAAATGTCCTATCCATCAACAATTCCTTTCCCGAATTTCAACAGCCATATATTTTATATTGCTCCTACGTTACAACTCGGCATTTGATACCCAGATTTTTGGCCACCATATGTGGAGAATATGATGTAGGGATCTGTTCACAAAGGTTTGCAATTTGTTATCGATTTCAACAAACGTGAGCCAAGTTTCGCATCCAAAAAGCAGCACTGATAAGCCGTTGCTTTTAACGAGACGTATTTTTGTTTTGGTGGTGATTTGATTACTTTACGAGATCTTATATTGGCTTGAAAAATCAGTTCTAGCCTTATTAATTCTGTGTGGTATATCAACACGCGTACCTCCGTCTGGTGGAATTTGACTGAAGGTAAAGCCTGTGACTGATTCAATGTTCTGGCCATGCAGAGTAAGTGGTTCCGTGTGTGTAATATTTATATTTTTTTTTTTTTTTTTTTTTTTTTTTTTTTCATTATTTATTTATTGAATCTTCATATATTAAATATGAACTAACAATAATTAATCAAATCTTATCCTAATATTTGCTTTATGTCCTGCCAGTGCCAAACACAAAAGATTTAGTCATCACGGTTTCTGTTTACATATATAGGTGTTTATCGCTCATCTGATTGGGTGAGTGCTGCAGTGTCTCTTCTTCTTAAGCGAGTGTGGCCGCCATAATTTAAAATATTTCTAGCTAATGGATTTGGGTGCAGTTCCAGCCTTTTAAAATATTTTACTGCATATTTCGTTATCATAGTTTTTACTAATGGCACATTGAGATCCTTGTGGATATTTGAGTTTTTGACGTACCAGGGGGCGGCTGTGATTATTCGAAGAAGTTTATTTTGGCGCCTTTGAATTTTTTCGATGTTAGAAGCCGAGGCAGTGCCCCATAACTGAATACCGTAGCACCAAATTGGCTTTAAGATAGAGTTGTAGAGTAGAAGTTTGCAATCGAGACTAAGAACAGAATTTCTTCCAATAAGCCAATTAATTTGGATTGCTTTTAGTTTCATTTGAGTTAATTTCGCTTCTATGTGCCATTTCCACGTTAAACGCCGATCTAGATGTATACCGAGGTATTTTACATGCGAGTGTTGGGGTATTATTTGATTATTTATTTTAATAGGGGGGCATGTTTCCCGACGCAATGTGAATGTTATATGTGCGCATTTTTGCTCATTGATCTTTATCCTCCATTTTTTTAACCACCTTTCTAGTTCAAATATATGATCCTGTAGATAACGAGATGCTTCTTGACAGTTTGCGTGTACGCTTAGAAAAGCTGTGTCGTCCGCAAATGTTGAGGTATGGGTGTAGCTGTTTGTTGGCAAGTCCGAAGTATAAATTAAGTATAATAGAGGGCCCAGGATGCTGCCTTGTGGGACTCCAGCCTTAATTGGCTGTGGAGAACTTAAAAATTCGCCTTCTTTAATAATAAATTGACGACCGACTAAGTAGCTTTCTAACAGCTTGTGTATATTTGCTGGTAAGTTTTGCTGCAATTTCAGTAGTAAACCTTCATGCCAGACTTTATCAAAAGCTTGAGACACATCGATGAAGAGTGCAGAGCAATATTTTTTTTCTTCCAAGGCTTTTCTTATGACATTTACTATTCGATGAGTTTGTTCAATTGTGCTGTGTTTTCTTCTAAAACCGAATTGATGATTGGGAATACAACTGTTACCATTTAAAATCGGCGTTAATTTAGACACTAGAAGTTTCTCAAAAAGCTTTGATATATTAGACAATAAGCTTATAGGTCTATATGACTCAACTTTTGTGGGATCCTTTCCTGGTTTAGGTATCATGGTAACTAAGGATACTTTCCACTCTTGTGGGTAGTATTCAAGGCGTAAAATAGCATTAAAAATTAGTAGAATAATTTTCTTTGCTATGCTGGGTAGCTCCAAAAGCATTTTGTTACTGATCTTATCAAAACCAGGGGCTTTCTTAGGGTTTAAATCATGAATAGCCTTCTCGATTTCTCTTATCTCAAATCTTAGTGGAACAGCTGATCTAACAGCAACAGGTGGTAACTCGACCGCAGTATCGAAAGATGTATGAGGGGTAAATACGGTTTTCAAATGATTAACGAAAATATTTCCTTTTTCTATGTCATTTCGTGCCCAACGTCCATTTAAGTTTCTTAATGGTGGTTTAGTGATAACTGGTCTTTTAAGATTTCTAGCTGCACGCCATAATGAGTAATCAGATTGAGGAGTTGCATCAAGTTCCTTAAGATATTTTTCCAGAGAAGCCGTTTTTTGAGACTGCAGTAAGTTTCTTAGCCTTTTTGTGCACTCTTTTAGTAAATTTTTAAGTTGAGGGGATCTGTGCAATTGCCACTCTCTTCGAACTCTCCTTTTTTCAATCAAGAGACGCTCGACATCAGTAGAATATATTTTACTATTTTTGATATTTTTGCGGGCTATGCTAGAATGTTGAACAGCTAGTTTGAGATAATTGTCAAAATTTACAATAGAAAGATTCACATTCTCCGGTGTTCTAAGCGGAATATTTTCAGTGCAGTGGGTACTGAGATATTTTTTATATTTTAACCAATTTATTTGTGTGGCTGACGTCACTAAGTAACCAGACGGAGATACAATTCTATAAGGGTTTGATATGGTAAGAATTGTAGGTGTGTGATCAGAAGATAATTCTAAAGAAGCTTCAACGTGAATCGTTTCTGCGGGGATGTTTTTAACCACGCCAAAATCGATGACATCTGGAATTTTTTGCTGATCAGTAGGCCAATAAGTTGGTTGTCCACTCGCGACCACATTTAAATCCATTTTAGACATTATATTATACAAAACACGACCCTTTGGTGTAATGAGCCGTGAACCCCAGAAGGTATGTTTAGCGTTGTAATCGCCAGCGGCTAGGAAACAGGGTCCTAATGATTTAAAATATTTATAATATTGGCTTTCTGATATTGAAAATCTAGGTGGAGAGTATAAAGATGAAAGTACAAAGTTTCGATTTAGCTCTTCAACACAAATATTCGTTGCTTGCAGATAATCTTCACGATGATCACACATTAAGTGGTGTTTGATTCGGGTTTTTATCAAAATAGCAGAACCTCCACAAGCTCTATCTCGAGGGTCCTTGGTATCATATAATATATAACCATTAATTTTAAACGTATTTCTTGAGGTCAAATGAGTTTCAGAAACCATCATTACATCAATTTGTTTACTTTTAAGAAAATATTCTAGTTCATTTTTATGTTGGCGAATGCCATTTGCGTTCCAAAAACAAATTTTTAAACAATTCATGGCTTGTTAAGTACAGCTTGCAATAACATCGATTGCATTCTTAACATTTCCTGCATCATATTACCCATTGTATTCGTAAAGTTTGTTACTGTTTGTACTAGTGTTTCCATGGTTTTTTCTAGACGACTTAAATTAGAAACTGGGGTCTCATCATTATTTGGCAAATCACCTTGCATTGGCATATGGTTTGATTTTAGGACGTTAGCGTAGGATGTTCTGTTATTACTAGGCTGCGGTACCTGAATGCCATTAGTATTATTTTGATGTGTTTCCTGAATTTGAGGTGGATTAGGTTTCGGTCCAACCGAGCGCTTGACGATAGAGTATACAGGGCATCCTCTATAGTTGGCAGTGTGATTACCACCACAGTTGCTGCATTTTTTTACATTGGGGTCGTTTTTAGACTTATCGCAGAGAGCTGTACCATGCAATTCTCCACATACAACGCAAACAGGTGTTAAATGGCAGTATGCCTTAGTGTGACCAAATTCTTGGCAGTTTAAACATTGCACGGGACCGTTCCTTTTATGCGGCTCCTCTATCGTTATTTTCCTATACAGGATATATTTCAGACTGTAAATGGGATGAGTTTCGTTTTTTTTAAGCTTAACGTCGCCGGGTTCTAACTCCACTCGAAATAGTGGCTGGGGATTTTTTTCTCTATTTTTAATATTAACTACATTTTTAATTTTAAAGCCCTTCTCTTCTAAAAACGTTTTTATTTCACCTGGGTCTACGCATGAATCAATGCCCTTTATCACTACCTGAAGACCTTTACTGCTCTTCAGTTGGTATGTATAAAAGTTTTTTTTTTAGTGCTTCTAATTTAGTTATTACTTTACGAAAATCATCTTCACGATTAACTTGTATTTTAGTTTCATTTATACTACCACGTTTTATTGCAGCTACATAAAAAGAATTTTCACCTATTACCGAGATCAAATTCTTTATTAAATCACTTGAGTTTTGCTCTCTAAGATATATCGGGGGTGGCTTAGAAGATTTTGTAACGTTTTGTGCTTCCGAGGATTCCTCTTCCAAAATTGCAAACCGATTTTGAGAACTTATTCTATCAGCTGTACCCTCTTTTAAAACTTTTGGGACAGAAGCAACTGCAGAAGAAGTTGGGCTGCGACCCCGTTTTAGCACTGTTATGTACCTATCCATTCCAACTTGTACTTGAGGCTTTTGACCGCTTTTCACCTGTGATACTGAGTTTTCCATCATGCCTGATTTGGGGGTAATCTTTTCATCACTTGTTAAAATTGTTTCTGCCACTGAGGCACCGCTTGCAGGTTTTATATTTTTTATTGTATTCGAATCAACCGTATTATTAGACACCGAAGGTGATACAGAGTTTTCTATTGTGCCTGATTGAGGGTTAATATTTTTATCACTTATTAAAATTGTTTTTGCCTTTGAGGCAATGCTTGAAGGTTTTATATTTGTTAGTGTATCAACCGTATTATTAAAAACAGAAGGTGAGAGGGATCGCGTACGAGTAATAGGTTTAGCCGTTAGGTATTTGCTATCATCGACTCTTTTTTTTATTTCTGCATTTGTTTCGTTAACACTCACTGTGATATATGCATTTCTATCATTATGCTTAATTGTTTTTGCACTGTTTGCACTCATAAGAGTTTTTTTTTTTTTTACTGTTTACAGTTGTGCTCTTCTTATTTGTTATTGTTTATCAACACCGAGAATAAAAAATGTATATGTTTATGTATGTATGTACATACATGTATTTTTTTTCTTTTCTTTTATTTACTTTTTTGTATACTTTATTTGTTCACGTTTTTATAAAAAAAAAAAAAAAAAAAAAAAAAAATAAACCGTATGCCGAGCTTAGAAAACACGTCTATCTTCAACGAGCGCGACAGACATAAACGATATTTATATTAAGGGATTTGATTTTGCTGGCATTAATCCTAAGGACATAAATACTGGATATAGTTTCGATACGAGATCAGATGCCCAAGTCAAAAGGGACCGACCAAGACGAAAACTGCGTTTGATGACTGCCAATAAAAGTCGAAAAAAGTGTAAAATTTAGGAGAATAATGGAGAAAAGGTGAACAGGTTAAATCTTATCCTGAGCAGAAAACCTATTACGAGAAGAAGAAAAGGCTTACTTAACGAATTTTCATAGAAAATTCGTTCTTAAAATTTGTTTACACCTGAAACATTTTCTAATGAATAATGGCTCTTATTTAACTTTGTTAGTTTAAAACGTTAGTTATGCACAGAACAAAGTTTTTTATCAATTACAAAAATGGTTTAAAAAGTATTTTAATTTAATTAATGTATTAATTGAATCAATTATTTTTTCAGGCGAAAGAAAATTAAAAATATAATTTTGATTTAATTAACATTTTGGTTGTTTTGAAATAAATTTTTAATTAAAATATTAACTAAATATCAAAAAATATTAATTGATTTTTTTCGTTTAAAATAAAATGACTTAAACTTGTAGAATTGTTGTTGGGAATTGTCAATATTGAAGTTTTTTGATCACTTTTTTAATTAAAATTAAAAATATAATTTATTGAAAAATTTTTTTAAAACTTTTAAGATTTTTAGTAATCAATATAATAATTTTGGTAAAAGGTGCAAAATTAACAACTTGTTTGCTTGATATTATGAATTTGTAATTAATTTGGTGATTAGAGAAAAATTTAAATTTTTTCTGTGTACGAATTTTATCGGCTTTTAAATATAAATTTTTCCATATAAATTTGTTAACCTTTTTTTGTTGAAATATATTGCATGTTTTTGGGAGAATTTAAGAAATATAATTGATTTTATTTTTTTTTTGGAACATCTTAAGGCAACTGTAGTGATTTATAGTACGATTTCAATCAAATTTGCTAACGTGATTTAGATTAATATAAGATCGTTTTGGCTTGTCCTTGAACCTTAAAAACCAAAGTCCAATGATGTAAATTTTTAAAATTTAAATAAATTATCTCCTAAATTCCAACTTTTACTTTATTTTACAGATACTATTTTTTCAAAGCCTTTAAAGTTTTAAAACAAAATACCGGGAATGGGAGATAGATTTTCCAGACAAAATGCCGTTACACACCAGCATGACAATGCTCGACTAAATGTTGGCAGATCCAGTAAAATCTCTGATGAAAATAGTGGTTAGGAAGTTCTGCCTAATGCATCGTGTAGGGCAGCTTCTTGGCTTCCTTCCATAACAACAATTTTTTTTTTTGGTTTTTCAAAAGTCACATTATCACAAATCGGTATCTAAAATAACAAATATTTTTTTTTTTAAACTTCAATAAAATGGAAAATAAGAACTTAGTTATGGAACGTCCACTACCGGACCGGTCTTAAAAGTTGTGAGAAGTTCAAAGTTACACATTTTTCAAAAAACTGATTTCAAACACACGATTTTAAATTTGTAATCCAAAACTCATAATTAAATACAAATGGAATATTAATTTTCTATTTTTTCTGTAAAAAAATCTAAAAACGAATATTTCACAAAAAGAATCCAGCCAACTTCACTACTTAAGCGCTGTCAAAATAGTATTTTTCAATTGGAAAACGTTGACGCCGCGATAGTTGGCACACAATTTGTATGAGCATGATAAGTTTTGACAGATAGCAAACGCTTTACGCGCTGATTTAGGTTGGTCTGTAAGTCTTCCCATTAGAAATAAATAACTTTGTTATCAATACACAACATCTATGAAAAAGTGGGCTGGTTTGGAGAAGTGTGCATGGTACTATTTATACAAAGGCAATATAATTTTCTGTATATCTGGAGAACGGTAACAGTAACAGTTTCCAAATTTGGTGCATATAGCATGATTATCCATCCAGCCACAACATCAGCCAAAAGTAGGCTTAACTAGAAAGGTGGGAGTGGCACCTTTCACACAAAGACAATGAAGATTTCTATATTTTTGCAGGACGTTTACAGTTAAAATATTGAAATTTTGTTTGTAGCTTGGGTCTTAATACACAACATTTGTAAAAAACTAACCTCAATTGGAAAAGTGGGTGTGGCACCTACCATATATAGATAATATAAATTATAGTAAATCTAACGAGCAGTAATAGTAAAACTTCTCAAATTTTTAAAAACTAGAAAATCGAAACAAAAAAAAATGTCGTCAAGTGGGCTGGAGAAGCTTCAATATAAACACATTATAGATAAATCTATATGGGTATTTCCGCCGAAAAATCTATGGAAATGCCCATATTTGGAGAACCGTTGCAATGAAAGTATATAAATTTGGGACAAATTATTTCGCTCATTATACACGAAATCAATTTAACTAAATGTTTATAAATTTTATTTGAACGGAGGTAACGAAGCGCACCCGCTTAAGCTGAAAATGAAATTGTTTGTTCCCTATACACAGAAAAAATTATTTTTCCAATTGAAACAAAAAAATTTTAGAGTCAAAACCTTTTTTGGACCTAAAAACGAATTTGCATATTCAAACAATTTATTTTGCACTTCGTTTATTGAAAAAAACCTCGGATTTGTTCAAACAAATTGTTGTTATTATTGGTTAAATTTGTGTTTGATATTTAAAAAAATTTCAAACATATAATTTACTGAATCAAACAAAAAAGTTTACTGAAATTAATAAAAATTTCAAAACAATTAATTTTGCTGAATTAGTGAAGAGCGGCGGCTGGGGTTGGGCCACATTTTTTTTTTAATAATTTCCTAACATCATTCGTCTTATTGTACACAATGCTTCTTTCCCCCTCACTGTCGCTGCTGTATCCTTTCCATCGATACAGAAGATGAAATCGCATTAAAAACAGCAGCACTACGATCCGATATGGTTTTCATCATCATTTTAATTTCAATTTGCTGTATTTAGCTAAACAATTGAAAAAAATTGAATACGGAATTTTTTCATTCTTTTTTACCAACCAAAAAATTCTGTTTTTTGGTGCTGTGGCGACACAAACACTGAATCGTTTTTACCTACTTTTGTTATTGCTTTGATAACAAACTTCGCCACTCTATTTTATCATCTTTCTTATTGTTGTACTTTTTTAATGCGTCCAAAAATAGACTGTTTAGTGTTTTTTGTTTAAAAAAAAAAAACGAAAACTTTAAAGAGCGTTAAATATTTCATACAAAATTTCCCAGTAAAAAATTTGTGTTTTTTGAAGCACATAAGAGAAAAAGCGCATAATCGATCGCTTTAATAAGAGAGCTCCTATACAGCAGTAAATGATAACGAATAAAATATTAAAAAAAGCTGCTATTTTAGTGATGACAACGAAGAAGGTTTTAAAACGAAAAAAAATCAAAATATATTATTGTTTACGAAAATGCTTGAAAAAAGGCATTTAAACAAGTAAAAGCAAAACATTAATGAATATGTTAATGTAGTTAGCCCTTAAAAAAGCACTTTAGGAGTGCTTTATTTGCATGTTTTATTATGTTAAAAGAAGCGCTTATTGTCAGCAGAAAATAGTCCTCCCAACCGGGAACACCCCATACAAAAATCAGACATCCCATCATCAGCTTTGAAGCGATTTGAGATATGCATTTATATATAAACCTGCTCCTTTTGGAGCACATTTTTTATTGGGTATTAAGACTTCTAACCAATAGCGCGTAAATCATATTTTTGTATAATTGTCAACATTTTTGTTGCTAAAATAAAAATCAATCAAAAATATTAATAGAAACAGTAAAAAAAATTTGTGGAAATTTAAAAAATTTTCAAAGAAGCGTTTACTTGACAATATTTTAGCATTAGTTTTTTCTGTGTAGACTCCTAAAGTACTGAACCGGCGTTTATGAAGGCTATAAAGATTTGAAAATTCTCAATTGGGCGTGGCACCTCACATACAAAGTCAATATAAAAATAACAATATATTTGGAGAATATTTGCAATAAAAGCTTGTAAATTTTTTCAAATTGTTTTTCTATCAAAAAAAAAAATGTATCAAAAAGCGAGCTTAACTGCAAAAGGGGGCATTAAACCTCTCATACAAGAGTAAAATAAATGTCTAAATATTTGGAGAGAAACAAGAGTAAAAGTAACTGAATTTGGTACAAATTGATGCGTTATCAATAAACGCGATCTATTTAAAAAAAAATTTACTGATCTTTTTTGCAGTGGCAGTGGAGAAGGGCACCGGGCTTAGGCAAACAGATTTTTCTAGGAAACTTGCTTTTCTAAATATACCAACTCTTTTTTACCCCTCCTTTGTAATTGGGATTATATAAGAGTCCTTAAGATGTAAATACAAAAATATTAAGGGTTTTACGTTTTTAAGCATGAAAACATTAAATATCAACTGTTATGAGGACGTCTCTGCTCACTGGGAAAACGACTAAAGGAGAAATTTTTACAAAAAAAGTTTAAAACATTGTCTCTCAAAAGTCCATACGTGAGAAGTTACAACAACAAAGCAAGCAATACAATCATAGAGTTAGTTTTTTTTTGTTTGCCAGCTGAGTCCTTCCGTTCTAGTCGTTTTCTATGTCCCTGCTTTTGGAAATTTATTTGTACATTTGTATAGAGATATGCACATGTATGTATATGTGTTGCTAAGTAAATAAGCTGATTACTAAAGGTGTGTATAAATAAGTAGCTAAGTACTTACTAATAAGTTTAGTCTAAACATAAACAGTTATTTACAAAGACGATATGAGAAATACAGTCTACTCTCGATAACTTGAAACCCGTTAATTTTAATCTACTCTCGATAACTTGAAACCCGTTAATTTTAATCTCTCGAAAATTTTAATTGTTTGCATATCCCTAAAAAAAAACATTTAATAAATTTTTTGTAAACGTGTTCGTTTTTTTTTGAAACCAACAACTCTGGTTAATATAAACACTCGATTATTTAAAGTTTTGCTTTAATCCAAATTATCGACAGATTACTGTAGTTAAAGGTACATAAGAATAATAAATACTGTATGTAAATAAGAATATAAGTTTATTTTATATGTTTATAAGCCTTTCAGTGTATGAGTTACTTCTTTATAAAGTTGAAAAGTATTTGCTATTTAAAAGCAATTTGATAAGCAGAAAATTCTGACAGTTGTTAATCTCTTAACACTTGGACAACTTTTCTTTGCAATATTTTTCTTTAAAAAAAAAAAATAAAACCTTAAGTACATAAATAACAAAAAAAACAAAATCATAAATCAAGTGCTTTGTTAAAGGACCTTTTAAGCAATGAGTCACACATCTGATGTCCTACATCTCCAGCCAGGGATAAGACGTTACTTTCAAATACAACGTTTTTGTTTTGCTCGTATTGGCATAAATGTCATCTCAACGAAGCGGATAATTTTTAATCATTTTATGGTTTGGTTTCCCATGCTGTTAGAAGCTTCCTCCTGTTTACCCATTTTACTTTATGCCGTGCAAAATCTCCATGATTTGGATAAAGTAACAGATTCACTGTCACCATTTTGGCAAAGTATTTTGGCACTTTTTAAATTTGTATATTTTTTATGGAATAACAAGAAGATTATCATGTTAATACGGAAATTATGGCTCTGGAATTTAGAAGGTGAGATAAAAGCAGAAAAATATTTTTCAAAAAGATTGTTTGAAGGGCTTTAAGAATTTTTTTTTTTTGCACAGAAGAAATGTAAAAAAATAATATCTTTAATAAATTAAATTATAACAAAATCATTTAAAAAACATAATCTTAAAAATACTACGAATCCAAATTTCGATCAGGGTTAAGTTCATTTTATTTAATTTTCATTAAATTATATTTATGAAGAAAGGAATTTTACCACAATACTAATTATAATATGTACTATAAATTGATTGTTATTGATTTTATTTCGAAAATTTGTATCTTCATTCCAAGTAAATTTTTTTTATCTGTGGGCTAATTCTGGCAGCAGTGATCGAATAGTTTTTCGATTCGAAAGTAATTTTATTTCCGATTCTTTTAGTCTTTGGTGCACGAATCTAAAGTATTTTTTCAGTGTTATAAAAACTCAAATTAAGCAAAAAAGCTTGTATAATATTTAAGTCAAAAGTCGCCAAAAATAAGAGGAAAAAACAAAAAATCGTTAGAATAATAAAAATCTTCAAAATAACTTTAACAACAATGACTTTTGTTTGTGATAATAAATTGTAATATTTAAGAAAGGATTGTAATATTTTGTATTGCCTTTACACAGAAAAAAAAATTTTATCAATTAAAAAAATGGTTAAAAAGTATTTAATTTTAATAAATGTGATAATTGAATCAATTACTTTTTTAGTTAAAAGAAAATTAAAATTATAATTTTGATTTAATTAACATTTTAGTTGTTGTGAAATAAATTTTTAATAAAAATATTATTTATATATTAAAAAGTATTAATTGACTTTTTCGTTTAAAATAAAATAATTTAAACTTGTAGAATTCTTGTTCGGAATTGTCAATATTTAATGAAATAAATTAACACATTGTTTGAAATGGCAAAGTTTTTTGATCATTTTTTTAATTAAACTTAAAAATATCATTTATTGAAAATATTTTTTCAAAATTTTAAAATTTTTAGTAATCAATATAATCATTTTGGTAATAGGACCAAAATCAACAAACTGTTTGCTTGATATTATAAATTTGGTATAAATTTGGTGATTAGAGAAAATTTTTAATTTTTTCTGTGTAACGGCTGCCAGATATGACGATTAATCGTTATTTCGACGATTTTGGAGTCAAAAAATTGCCCATTGGCGATTTATACCAGAAATTTTACGATTTTTCATATGACAAATTTTGTACTAATTTACAAAAGTCTTCAGTATTCCCCCTTTTCGTGGTTGGCGAATTAAAAAAAAAAGGCTGAGCCTGTTTGATAATAGATTAAAGAGAACGATAACTTATTTCCTTTAATCTATTACCAAACAGTCACAGGCCAATCACGATAAGGATGATTATTTTTGTTTTTTAAACAACTTCTGGGATACTTTCCCGTATTTGGTTGATACCAACTGTAAACTAGTAAAATAGTTTGCAGTTGTGATTCTGGTAATATATTAATTTTTCAACCATTTTTTTTTTAGCACTGAAACAGAATTTTGGTTGAGTAAAATCAGCGTTCGATGTTTCTCAGTAGTTGTGGCTGGCACCCAATTTTTGTACTTTTTTATGAAAGATTAAAGGCAAGGAAGGTTATTTTTTGCAAAGCTTCGAGAATTAAATTATATGTATGTACTACCAAAATGTTTTTCAAATAGTTTCCTATTTTGGATCACTAAAAATCAGAATTTTTTATATTTAAAAATGCTTGCAGCTTTTATTTAAGTTGGTCTGTAAAAGAATTTAAGCTTGGATTTATAGCCAGTCAATAGGAGTGAGGATAGTGGCTTTATTTTTAACTTTTTTTTTAAACAACAACTACATATGTATGACTTTTTCTTATTTCAAATAAAACAAGTGGAAAATAGCTAAAATTTTAAAAAAATAACATAAGTTAGTTTTAATTTACAATGACGATTTTTGTGACGATTTAAGTTAAACAGAAAAAAGTGTTTTATCAATTAAAAAAATGGTTTAAAAAGTATTTAAATTTAATTAATGTGATAATTGAATCAATTATTTTTTTAGTTGAAAGAAAATTAAAAACTTAATTTTGATTTAATTAACATTTTAGTTGTTTTGAAATAAATTTTCATTATATAACAAAAACCCTTAATTGACTTTTTTTGTTTAAAATAAAATAATTTAAACATTGTTGTTGGCAATTGTCAATATTTATTTAAATAAATTAACACATTGTTTGAAATGGCAAAGTTTTTTGATCACTTTTTAATTAACTGCCAGGCCCACAATGTCGACAAGAACATTTCTTTCGTATATTTACATAAATAATAAAAAACTAAAATTGGTTTTTGTTTTGATTATAAATATACGAATGAAATGTTCTTATCGAAATTGCAAAGAAAAAAGTGTTTTGTCAATTAAAAAAATCGATGAAAGAAAATTAAAAACTTAATTTTGATTTAATTAACATTTTAGTTGTTTGGAAATAAATTTTCAATTAAAATTTTAATTAAATAACAAAAAGTCTTAATGGACTTTTTTCGCTTAAAATAATATAATTTTAACATGTAGAATTGTTGTTGGAAGTTGTCAATATTTATTTAAATATATTAACACATTGTTTGAAATGGCAAAGTCTTTTGATTACTTTTTTAATTAAAACTAAACATATCATTTATTGAAAATATTTTTTCAAAACTTTAAAATTTTTAGTAATCAATATAATCATTTTGGTAATAGGTGCAAAATCAACAACAGGTTTGCTTGATATTATGAATTTGGAATAAATTTGGTGTTGTGAGATATTTAATAATTTTTTCTGTGTACAGCCAAATTCAAGTTAAAAAGTGTGAGAATTACAAAACAAAACGGAATTGCAGATAACTTGAAACTCAATAACCCTCCCTAATCTTGTCACCACTCTTTCCAATAAACTCAAGAATTGCTGCAGCAAAAATTGCAAGTGTGAAAGATGACGAAGGAAATCTTTAAAGGAATTACTCCTATATATATATATATGTATATATAAACGGTGGTTCAAGTAGATATACTTTTTTCAATAGCCTTTTTTTGACAGAGCACGTATGATTCGTGTCATGCTGTCATGTTATTTTTGTTCATTATTGTGTGGCATTTCATAAGGGAAAGACTTACGCCTTCCCAAGCGACATCGCTTCGCTCTATGGGCTCTTAAAAAGATCCAAGAAGATCCGACGTTTTCGAGGCAAATTTTTTTCAGTGATGAGGCCCATTTCTGGCTCAATGGGTATGTAAACAAACAAAATTGCCGCATTTGGGACGAAGAGCAGCCTGAAGAGATTCAAGAACTGCCACTTAATCCAGAAAAAACAACGGTTTGGTGTGGTTTGTGGGCCGGTGGAATCATCGGTCCATATTTCTTTAAAAAAGATGCCGGTGCGAACGTAACCGTCAATGGTGACCGTTATCTTGCCATGATAAACGACTACTTGATACCTGAAATTGAAGCTCGTAATCTCGGCGATATTTGGTGTCAGGAAGACGGCGACACTTCCCACACATATGCGATGTCAATGGATTTATTGAGAGAACACTACGGGGAGCACATTATTTCACGTTTTGGGCCGGTCGATTGGCCACCAAGATCGTGTGATATTACACCGTTAGACTTTTTCCTGTGGGGATATGTTAAGTCTAAAGTTTATGCGGACAAATCCGCTTCGATTCAGGCCTTAAAGGAAAACATCACGCGTGTCATTCGCGAGTTACCAGTCGAAAGCCTTAAACGAGTCAGCGAATATTGGACTCAACGGATGGACCATCTGCGACGTAGCAGCGGCCAACATTTGATAGATATAATCTTCAAAAAATAAATGCCAAAGAATGTTCTTTCAAATGATAATAAACATTCCCCATTAAATTTGAATTTTCTTTGTTTTTTTCTTTAAAAAAAGTAGGGAACCTCGAAATGGAACACTCTATATATATATGCCGCCGTGTATAAAGCAAAGAATTTCACTGCAACAAAAGCAAATATTTTAAGTTTTTCTTTTAATAAAAAACTCCTTATTTTTTCTGCATTTGTAAGCATCTCAACATCTTTACTTAAGATTATGTTTCACATTAGCTCCTTAAGAATATGCTAGAAAAAGTATTACAAAAAAGCTCATAAAACTATATTAATGCACATACAATGTTTTTAAACTTAAAAATGCTTTTAAATTAATAAATTATTTTTAAGATCTGCAAAACTTAAAATGCATTACTCCTAAAGGTTGCAGTATATAAAATAGAAAGTTTCATTATTCCTTTATAGTGAAATAAAGTAAATATTTTTATAGCTTTTCTTCTAATTTTATGGCGGTGAGCAAAATGGGCCAAAAAGAAAATGAAGAATGTTTGGGGTTTTCTCATTTTTTCGTTGGGGTGTTTTTGCATTTTAAGTGAAATTAAAAATTACCCCCAATATCAAGGAATGGAAAATGGCCCTAAATAAAATCACAATTTTTACTCTAAGGCTATTTTTCAATTACTAATGGAAACTGTTTTAAGAAATGAAAAATTCCTCCTAAATATTTTATAAAATTTTATATAAAAATTTTTAGCGATGTTATTAAAATCCCGAATTTTTATACCAACAAGGAAAAAATCCTTGCCGGATATTCAGGAATGCTTTAGTTAGCGAAACCGGAGTTTGTTATACCATAGAGGAGGAAATCCATGCGCCCGGACGAAGGGCGGCTTTGTAGCGAAGCTTAAGTTAGCTAAGCCAGTATTCTTTATACCAAAGAGGCAAAATCCTTTCGCTCGGCTGAAAACCGAAACTGTATAATTATTCGAGATATTAAAATTAAGGATTTTTAAGGTCTAGATTTTTTAAATTGGAATTTGGATATTCGAGATTCTAAATATGATATGATTAAGTTAAGGAACCTAACCCAAATTTTAAATAAAATTTTCATTGCGTTTTCTTTTTAATTTTAACTTTTTTTGTGGTAAAAATGCATTAAAAATATTGAGGTGATTTTCATAATGACGACTTGCCCCAAATTTAATTTTATTTTTAGGGCTATTTTTCATTTTTTTCATCATATTGCATTAGAAATAAAAAGCCCCAAATTTGGGGTAAATTTTAATTTTTATTGGGCCTATATTTCGGACCGCCAATTGTTACCTTCACTACAGGTAAAAAGGTTGTATATGTAAATAAAATATAGCGGAATGGTTCCTCTAAAAAGAGTCAACTCAAAATGTTTAAATTTTCATTTTATGCAAGAAATTAATGTACAGTGGTCATATCTTCCCACTGTAATATATTAAGGCCGTAATCATGTAAAACGCAGCGCAACGCCAAAGAATAACATTTAAAGCACAAACAATGTCATAAATATTTTGTAATTTTGTTTTTGCTTTCAACAGAAATTTATGTACCGTTTTAAAATTTTCAACGACACAAGCTTTACAATGCAGCGTTTAAAATTTTAAAATGCAATGTGAATTTCTGTAGAAAGCAACAACAAAATTACAAAATATTTATGACATTGTTTGAGCTTTCAATGTAATTCTTTGGTGTTGCGCTGCGTTTAATATGATTAGGGCCTAAAGCTTAAATCATTTTCTCTAGTATTTTGTCAATAAAAAAGTCCAGTTGTATCCCCTTTTGTTATTTAGGAGTACAATAAAAAGAAAACAGTTTTTCCCTCTACTGAAAATTTATAAATTTTGATTTAACCCCATTTAGAGGAACCAGTGCGATATATATACACTTTTTAAACTATTTGTGGTCTACTGTGAGACTCGGAAATTATCAACATCAGCATCAACAAACATCAAATGAATTTTTAAAAATCGTCGCAAAACTATACAATATTACGCTATCTTTCCTTTAGAAATTCCAAATATGTCAACATTTTACCTTTGACCTTCAGGATTTTAGGGTTTTTGTTTTCCGATTTTAGCAAAACCTTCAGAGTATATTTAAAATTGTTTGGACTATTAGTATTATGGTTAGTTTATTGAACTGCTTATGGTTTTTAATCCAGACAAAACGGCAATCCCCTTTGAGGAGATTGTGTGGTTACAATCGAAACATGTCAGGGCAACCTGTCCGTGAAAACCTGGGTTCATTTCCCAGCTCAGTCACGAATGAAAAATTATCAAAAAATTTTTATGCATTTCATGTTGTAAAATTCCTTTCTTCATAAAAATAATTTAATGAAAATTCAATTTAATGAACTTTAGCCTGAATAAAATATTAAAAATTTGGATTAGTTGGACTATAATATTCTAAATAATTTTTACTAAAAATTCATAACATTACGGAAATTGGGCCCTTTCGCTAATATATGGCAAAAAAAACAAATAGCTTTTCCCGAAAATCGCAAAATTTAAATCGCTACGCGAGACATTGACATAATTTTTTTCATATATTGATTCTGTTTTATATTCCTAATATATCCCAATGTGTTGATAAAAAAAACTTCTGCTTCTTTTTTAAAAATTTTTAAATGGAGTTTTAAAATTGCTGCCAAGAAAATTATTATTTTTTTGGTCATGTCTGCGAATATGTAAACGGTATTCTACGAAGACAATTATACAAGTAAACACGGGTAAATTTTAAGTAAAAATCAGCTCTTATTCAAATACTTCTAGTTCAAGTGGCCTTAGACACGATAATGGCCTTGGGAGATTTTAATAACTTAAAAAATTTTTTTTTTACCAAAATTTGTCTTTTATGTCTCATTAGAACGACAGTTACGTACACATTTCGATTCTTTACATTTAATTGAAACTGTCAGTTTTTAATGGCAAAATTTGAATAAAACCTGATAAAAAAAATGTTTTCCTTTTTTAAATGCACTTTTAAACTTCAGCTGAGGCACTAATACGATATCCTATTATGTCTCCTAATATTTTACACGACGTGTATCTTCAATACATAAAACAGTTGTAGGGGGGGGGGGGGGGGTGTATGGTCAAAATTCGCCAGTTCAGTTTTTTGTATAAGTTTGTCATTCCGTTTGTTATTTCTACAATATGGATTGCAGATCTTATAAAGTATATAGTTAATACTGGATCCTTATAAGTAACGAAGTTGATTTAACGATATCCGTCTGCCTAATGAAATGGGTTTCCTAGAAACAAAAGGAAAACGACTGATACATCCTTCGGTCACAAATGCTCCATCGAATTTTGCTATTGAAATTCAGCCCGATCGGTCCATAAGTAACTGAGATATAAGCAAAAAACCACGATTGCCTCTAATTATTTCATTAAACCCACTGTTGTTGTTGCTGTTTTAGTTTTTTATATATTTTGCTTTTTTCTACACATAACAAACACCTGATAAGCAGCTTTATTAGAGAAATGTGATTAAGCCCTCCGTGTTACACATATTTTGATTTTCCATTCAACATGCATTAAAAAAGACTGGCCCGACTCCTGAATAGGACAACCCTTCGTCCTAAGACGTAAACGTAAAAATGTACTTAACAAATATTATTTTTTGTTAAATTCTGTTTCAATAATGTGTGCTAGTGGGTTGAGTAGGCTTGAAAGCTGCATTACGTTAAGTGAAGGGTATTAGGAATTCGGCATTTAGCCTTTAAGATATCCTTTAAAAAATTTTCTTAATAGCATCCCAAAATTATGCTACGAAAATTAAAAAAAAAACGATATCTATTAATAATTCATTAAAGATGTGAAATCACACGACCTTCAAATTTCTATAAGAGCAAAAAATATAACTAAATATTATTGTCATTTTTGGGAAAGGCTTAAAAAGCGCCTCATCCTACAAATATGCTTTGGCATATATAACGCAGGACATCACTTGTTTAATTAAGTAAATTAAAATAAATTTTTTAATGGCAAAATTAAGTATTAGGGATTCGGCATTTAGCTTTTAAGATATCCTTAGAAAAAAATGTTTATAGCAGCCTAAAATTATGCTACGAAAATTAAAAAAAGAATATCTATTAATAATTCATTAAAGATGTGAAATCTCACATATTATTTTTAATAGGAAAGACTTAAAAAAGCGCCTTATCCTACAAATATTCTTTGGCGTATATAACGCAGGACATCACTTGTTTATAAATAAAAAATAAAAGCAAATATTTAAGATCTTTTTCCAGAAAACTGGTTTTGTTTTTTAATTTTTCTTCTTTGCAGCCAACGGTGAAGAACTTGTCATATTAGCTGAAGAAAATCGCAAGGATATCATCTTCTCTAACTTTTATCACATGTCAGTAGCCATCTCAGGCACTATGGCACTTTTATCACCACTTGTATTTGCTGGCTTTTACGCCTGGAATGGTATGACATTTATTGAATATTTAGAGCCACCTTTAAAGGGATAGTGAGTTCAAAATTATAATTATTTTTCTTCAATAAAATCTAAGATATCCTTAATTATTTTTTTTTAGCTATATCATAGACAAAAAATCGATCCTCGGCTATATTATTGTTTTTATTTGGAATGTTGTTGCTGTTTACTTTCTTATCTATAGTTCGTTATCAATTGATAGTTTATACTCCTGGCTTATGAGCAACATTGTGGCACAATTTCGTATACTCAAGTATCGGCTGCGTCAGGCTGGTGAGCAGAATGATGGTGACTGTTCGATGAAAACTATTCGCGAATGTATTGCATATCATTGCCGTGTCATAAAATTGGCCAAGGATTTTAATGATGCCTTTCGTGTTGTAGTTTTTGTAAAATTTGCTATAAGTTGCCTGCAAATTTGTTGTTTGGCATTTCAGTTTAGTCGTGGCGGCGAATTGTTTGATCAAGTATTTCATGGCTTATTTTTACTATCGGTATCGTTGCAGTTGATATTGTATTGTTATGGTGGTCAGAGGATACAGGATGAGGTAATTCCATTTATTCCATTTATTATGTAATATCTTATTCTATTTTATTAGAGTGATTCTATTACCAATGAAATTTATGATAGTTTTCATTGGGAATCATTGACGTTGGCCAGCAAAAAAATGTTAATTTTTCCCATGATGCGTTCTCAAGTGCCCTGTAACGTTTCTGGCATATTTTTTACAGCTGATTTAAGTTTGTTTTTGTGGGTGAGTATTAAGGAAGGATTGAAGAAACTTCCAACACTGAATTCTATACAGAACTAAAAAAACGGTTTTTTTAGGTTTATCGTACGGCAGCTTCATTTATTACACTCTTATGGACCTTGGAGGAAAAGGAAGAAGGATTGCAATAGAAATATCTTTGGTTACAAAAAATTAAATTAACTGTTATTTTAAGTTTTTTTTTGACTATAAATTAGATTTAAATAATGTTTTTAATAATCTGTTCTCTAAACAATATTTCCATACAAATCCTTTGACCCTTTTGATCGTAATTTTACAGTTTTACAAGTCAGTATCTCATTAAAATCTAACAAACATCTGACTCCTTTATTTAATTCCAATTTTCTGTTTGTTTTTGAATGAAAATTTATGGGAAAATTTACCATCACAAAGTCATTACTGGCCAAAGCAACACTAGTTGCTGCTGGTCTCATTACACAAAACGCCGTCAAGGAAGCACTTTTCCTTAATCTAAATAATCACATCTCTGTCTTGCATAAATGGTTTTGTTTTCAAACCGTAACTGGTTATTTAAAGTATGTGTATTTTAAAGTATAAAGGATGTGTTTTTTTGCTTCAATATTTTTTACTAGTTCGTGCTCATGTATCTCCAAGTGCAAATTAAAATTCCAACGACAACTGCTGCTCCTACGGCTGCTGTCGCTACTAACCCAGTGATGTTCATTTGCCTTTGTCAGGTGAAACTGTAAACACGCCAGAGCAAAGAAAAACTGGAAATAAAGATTTTCTTGTTTATTTAACCGCACACTCAACTGCCACAAAGGTTTAGCCATCCTCCCCTTTTACCCCCTTCCCCACAAGCAGCAATGTAACTAAAGGTAATAAGACTTGAATTTATGTTTACAAATCCTAGTTAAATTTGCTTCCGTAGGTCTCTAAATTTGATAAAATTCAAACGAAAATGTGTTTCTTGCCACGAATAGATAAATATTAGAATGCAGTAGTTGCCACAAAATACAGACTCACTGAAGAAGTACATGAGAATTTATTTAAGAAAGTTTTTTTTATATCTTTAGTGAGTTTTTCTCCATCTCGTTTATTTATGACCTTTTCTTAGGAAATAAATATCACTGAATTTCATTGTGTAATAAAAATATTTAATTTAAGATTTATGCTAAACGTACAACAAGTATTGTATAAATTAATGAGTTTTTGAGTCTAACTCTCAGGCATTGAATTTCAGGATTTTTGTTACCGCTATCAAGTTTAAATAATGGCAGTTTGTTTATATAAGACTTAAGTGTATGAAAAGTTCCGTTTTGCTTAAACTGTACATAATTCATAAAAACAAACTTTCTGAAATATACTTTGTTCTCTTTAACTGCGAGCACAGGTTTCTTTAGGAGATCTCTGCCAAAAATAGAAAACACAAGACCTGCGAATCTTTAAAACCGTTCATGTAATATAGCGCCTGGAGATAAGATCAAACTAGCGCATCTATGTCCCAATTTTCGTTGCATTTCATGTGTCGATAATGCGAACGCACGTAATTTTTTATATAAGACAATCGGCGCCACAATATTGCTACTTTAAACAATGAAAAGCAAACCTGATGTACCGATAATGTGAACACTCTTTAGCACAATGTAAAGCAATCAAAATATTACAAATGCGCGAATTTTATCGCTACTAACTATTTGTGGGCATTTTTGAAAAACTTTGCTATCAATAAAAACTTACCATTTATAGGAGAAATCGCTAAAATTTTCTGTTTATAGGAAGTTTTATTAAAATTTATTTCTAAAAGGAAATTTAGATTAAATTTACTTTTTATAGGATATATTGCCAAAAAATATTTTTATAGGAAATTTTGCCAAAATTTTCTTTTTATAGGATATATTGCTAAAATTTACTTTTTATAGGATATATTGCCAAAATTTACTTTTTATAGGAAATTTTGCCAAAAATGACTTATTATAGGAAATTTTGTTAAAATTTACTTATTATAGGAAATTTTGCCAAAATTTACTTTTTATAGGATATTTTGCCAATATTTACTTTTTATAGGCAGTATTGCCAAAATTTACTTTTTGTAGGAAATTTTGCCAAAATTTACTTTTTATAGGAAATTTTGCCAAAATTTATTTTTTATCGGAAATTTTGCCAAAATTTATTTTTTATAGGAAATTTACTTTTTATAGGATAATTTGCCAAAATTTACTTTTTATAGGATATTTTGTAAAAATTTACTTTTTATAGGATATTTTGCCAAAATTTACTTTTTATGGAAAATTTTGCCAAAATTAATTTTTTACAGGAAATTTACTTTTTATAGGATTTTTTGCCAAAATTTACTTTTTATAGGATATTTTGCCAAAATTTACTTTTTATAGGATATTTTGCCAAAATTTTATGGAAAATTTTGCCAAGATTTATTTTTTTGTGGGAAATTTTGCCAAAATTTATTTTTTACAGGAAATTTTGCCAAAATTTACTTCTTATAGGAAAGTTTGCTAAAATTTACTTTGTGCCAAATTTTTTTTTTATAGGAAATTTTGCCAAAATTCACTTTTTATAGGAACTTTTGCCAAGATTTACTTTTGTAGGAAATTTTGCAGAGATTTTCTTTTGTAGGAAATATTGCAAAGATTTACTTTTGTAGGAAATTTTGCAAAGATTTACGTTTTATAGGAAATTTTGCCAAGATTTACTTTTTATAGGAAATTTTGCCAAGATTTAATTAAGAAATTTTGACAAAATTAACTTTTTATAGGAAATTTTATTAAAATTGACTTTTTATAGGAAACTTTGCCAAAATTTACTTTTAATAGGAAACTTTGCCAAGATTTACTCTTTATAGGAAATTTTGCCAAGATTTAATTAAGAAATTTTGACAAAATTAACTTTTTATAGGAAATTTTATTAAAGTTTTGTTAACATTTGCTTTTATAGGATATTTTGCTAAAATTTACTTTTTAAAGAAAATTTTGCTATATTTTTTTTTATAGGATATTTTGTAAAAGTTTATTGTATTACTTAACTGAAATTAAAGGTACTAAGCTGTCTTGTGAAAATGGTTTATATAGGGCCTATAGGGAACTATGGACCGACATACACGAAATTTAAGTATGATTTCAGGTCCTATAAAACTGTGACCTACCCATTTTTATTATGAGAGCAGAAGTTTTTATAGAAAATTTTGCAAAAAATTTTTTATGGGATATTTTGTAAGATTTTATTGTATTACATATTTATTACAGATTAAGGCGTACTAAGATGTTTTGCGAGGGTAGGGTTTATGTGGGTCTAAAAGGAAATTATGGTGCGACCTTCGCGAAATTTTAGTGTGATTTCAAGTCCTATTAAACTGCGACGTACCCATGTTTATTATGATAGCAATATATATTACGGAGTGAGGCGTAGTTTTTATAGAATATTTTGCGAAAATTGTTTTTCTGGGATATTTTGTAAGAATTTATTGCATTTTTTATTACCCTAGGGAAAGGGAACTAACATTAAACTTGTCACTTGACAAGTCACTTTAACATGGCGATGTCTTACGAGGGGTTAATTGGCACCTTTGTGACACTTTATAACAGATCACTGAAATAACCTTAATGGCACATCCAATTTCGGTTAAAATAATGCCTGTCGCTGATATTGTCACAAATGAACCTTGTCAATATGATAGATCCCCTTCATATAAAGTAATATAACTATAGAAAATCAGCCACTACCCGCACAAAATCCAGTCACATGAATAGTTTTGTCCAATTACCTTTCCTCTGGATCAACTGCACTCTGAACACATTATCACCAGTTAAGTGATAGGTCTTGTTTTCACCTATCACAATTCATTCCTTTTAATTATAAAATTTTGTTCACTGGTCAGGGGATAATTGCTTTAAGAAAAATTGACACAAATTTCCCGCAGGGTACAGTTTAAGGCATTCTACGCTGTTTTTCGGTAGTAGGCTTTCTATGGGACCTATGGTAAATTATAACTACAAGTAATTAATAACTACAAGTAATTTGACACTAAGTTTGTTCTTTTCTTTGGAGTTTGTCGAAAGTGAGCGTGATTTCGACAGACGGACGGACATGGCTAAGTCGACTTAAAATTACTCAAAGAGCCAGAATATATATATTTTATGGGGTCTTAGATGTAAAATAAAAAACTTTCACACGGAATGACAAACTAAGTATACTCTCACTCACCACTAGTGGTGGTGGATGGTACAAAAACAAACGGCCTAATCTACCAAAGGCTATAAGATAAATGCTAAAATGCCTTACCAACAGTTAGAATAATATTAAGCATTGTCAATTGTCAAAACAACTGGTAGGCTTTATAAGAAAAATAGAAAAAAGTAATTTATAGGGCCTTTTGCAATTTAGGTAACGATATGTTTAGTTCGAAAAATGCATGTATAAGTAGATGCTTTGTTTAACATAAATAACACTTTTTCAAAAAATTACACTTTGACCCAAAAATTTCTAAAGCAGTGCTCTTTCCCGAAAAGGATGCTTTTCCACAAATGGGTAATTTTCCTTTAGTTACTACTCCTATACTTTTTAATTGTTTAAATGGGCACTTGTTTAACTTCTAGAAATCATTTAAAACAAAATAGAATTTATTTTGTACAACAGTACTTTAAAAATTGTAGTTCTTTAAGCAAAACATTTAATCAAATACTGGTTCTTCACAAAGATATATCGCTAAATGACACCTAGTTTCAAATACACATCGATTTAAAAAGGAATTTAGAAAAAGGATTTTTTTAATAAAAAGGTTTAGTTTTCAAGGAAAAAAGTATTTTCAAAATGTTGTTTTAAAGAACGAGTTATTTTTTAAGAGAAAGTACGTTTCTCATCTTATGTTATGTCTGATCTTGAAAAATACTTTTTTTAAAGTTTTTTGTTAAAAATAACGACTGCTTTTTCAAAAATGTACAAAATTTCAGAGGTAACCCCTTCTAAACTTATATATTTTTGCATAATTTTTTTTTAAAAATTGAATATTTAGAAAAAAAGGAAAATTACTAATAAGCTTTTTGAAAAAGGTGACAGTGAAATTTATATTTTTTTTTTTTTCTAAAAAATCCTTAACAATACGAAAATCTGCATATCTGCATAACAGAACGTATCAAAAATAGCTTTTGACTCTGACAGATTAAATTTAAAAAGACTTTTCTTACTATCTCATGTCCTTAATAAAAAATAGTTGTTCACTTTCTGAAAATTAAATGTAGCATTTGATATCCAAGGAAAATTTCTTAATAACTATTGTGACTATGAACGCTAAACACTCCTAAGTCATAGAAAATTTTAAAAATTTTGGTATTCATAGTATTCCACTTCCTTATGCTAAAAAAGAGCGCAATTCAGCTTAAACATTTACTGTCACACATATTTTACCATTTAAATGTGTACTCTTGCACCCTCCTACACAAACCTTCTAGCTACAGAGACAATACTTAAGAAGGACAAATAAAATAATGATAAAAAAAATAAAAGTCCTTCATAGCTAGAAAATATAGCACACGGGCTCTTTTATACATACACAATGTAAAATACACATACATATAGAAATGTGGTAGATAGAGAGAATGAAAACAAGAGGGGGTTAACAAAACGGCTTATAATTAGAGCATAAACTAAAAACAACAAGTGTTTTTGATGTTGCAGCTTTTGGTTTTGTGTCAGAAAAGTTTTACCGCCTGTTAGATTTTTCGACTGGTAACATCAACAACTATAAGACTTGAAAATAAGCACAAACATAAGGGCAATTCGAGCTAAACTCGATTTAAATCAAAAATTCAAATTTTTGTACAAAACGTCATCTTCAAAAACCATTTATTATAAAGAAGATACAGATTTTACAGGTTTTAGTTTTTTTTACCACAACAAATTGAACTTTTTACACCAAAAAGTACAATTTTTCAATTAAATTTCTAAAGTTAAATTTAAAAAATTAAATTCTTAAAACTCACACATTTTTTTACGAGCACTTTTCGCAAAAATGTCATAAAAAAGTCACGCTTTTTATACCAAAATTAAATCTACCCAAAAAAGTCGCGACTTTTTCGAAAAAAATTTAAAAATGTTTACAAAAAACCATCGCAATTTTTAACAGAAAAAGTCACAAGGTTTTATTAAAAAGTCACAACTATTTACAACAAAGTCAAAATTTGTTTACAAAAAAAAGTCATAATTTATTACATTAAGTCTTATAGAACACTTATAGAACACTTTTAACAAACAGTGAGACATTTACATAAAAATCTTTACTTTTTACCCAAAAAGTCAGACTTGTGAACAAAAACAAAAATCAGATCTATTACAGAAAAAAGCAGACTTAAGATGCAAAGCTTTAGACTTTTTACACAAAAATTTTGATTATTTACACAAAAAGTTAGACTTTATACAATAACTCCGACTTTTTGCACAAAAATTCTGACTTTTTACAGAAAAAGTCAAACTTTTTAACTAAAAAAGTATGATTTCTAACACAAAAAGTTTAATTTTTTTACACTTAAGTCAGACTTTTAAAAAGTAAGACTTTTAACACAAAAGGTAGTCTTCGTACCCAAAAGTAAGATTTTTTACCAAAAATTTAGACTTTTTACACTAAAAGTCAGATTTTTTTACACAAAAAGACACTTTTTTCACAAGAAGTTTGATTTTTTACACCAAACTCAGACTTTTTATACAAAAAGTCAAATGTCAAATCTTTTTACGCAAAATTTTAGACTTTTTACACAAAAATGCTTAACTTTTTACACAAAAAGTCGGATTTTTTACACATTCATACTTTTTACACAAAAATACTGATTTTTTACACATTCAGACTTTTTACACCAAAAGTCAGATCTTTTACACATAAAGTTGAACATTTTACACAAAAAGTTTGATTTTTTTAGACTAAAGTCAGACTTTTCAGACAAAAAGTATGACATTTAACATAAAAGATAGACTTCGTACCCAAAAAGTCAGATTTTTTACACAAAAATTTAGACTTTTTACACATAAAGTCACACTTTTTATCAAAAATTATTTTCGGGAATGAAATATTTTATTAATTAATTCATTTATTAATGATGTGCTAATAATCCCAATTTTTGAATGAAAACACTGAAATTTATTGTTGTGGGAAAGCTAGTTTCTATGCGCATTTCGCTGGTTGCTTAGGCCAGCCCGTCAGGAAATATTATACAAGTAAGAACATTAAGTGAATAAGAATTTTAAAACACTCAGGTCTTGCATGTAACAATATCAAAGCTTTAACAAAGACACAACAATAAACCGTCAATTTTTCTCTTACAACTACAATTCGTGTTGGAAAAAAACTAGCCAATTGTAGGGGAATGTAAGAAAGAAAAATTGACGGTTTATTGTTGTGTCTTTGTTAAAGCTTTGATATTGTTACATGCAAGACCTGAGTGTTTTAAAATTCTTATTCACTTTATGGTCTTACTTGTATAATATTTTTAGCTTTTCTAAAGTTTTTGGAAAAAGTTTCCTGACGAGCTGTCCTAAGCAACCAGCGAAATGCGCATAGAAACTAGCTTTCCCACAACAATAAATTTCAGTGTTTTCATTCAAAAATTGTGATTATTCACACTTTTTAGTTTTGATTTTTTACGCTGAAGTCACACTTTTTAAACAAAAAGTCAGACGTTTTACACACAGAGTTAAATATTTTTACGCAAAATTTTAAACTTTTTACACAAAAAAGTTGGCCTTTTACACAAAAGGTCTGACTTTTAACGCAAAAGCTACCCTTTGTGCACAATAAGGCAGAATTTTTACACAAGATGTCAGAACTTTTACACAAAAAAATAGTTAATTTACACAAAAAGTCAGACTTATTACGCACCACGGGCGACTTTTTACACAAAAGTAACCAAGTAATAAGATTTTTAAGTAAAAGGTGACATTTTTTACACAAATTTTTCTGAAAATATTACATTTTTACACAAAAATCAATTGCTAATGCAAGAAGTCACATTTAACTCAAAGAATTGCACTTTCTTTTACTTATAAGTAAAAATATATTTTGCTCCGTGTATTACAAGGACAAAGTTATATCAGTTTTACAATTCCCATCACGTACAAAAAATCAAGTAAAATAACAAAACGTCACAATAGCTTTTAATATCAAGGTACATAAGAACAACTAAAGGCCCAACTAAAATGTGCTTAACCAAACTTAAGCTAGTGTCAAAATTCAACGAAAAGCATGTCAAATGCTTAAGTAAATTACTGAAGACTTTTAGGTGGCTATATTGTACTTATTGAGCTTAAAGACTTTCTACACTTAGTTGCAAACATTTGTACTTTTGGAAAACTATTTTCGTTTTATTTCTTTAAAATGTAATATTTTTGACGAAATGTCATTTAATTTGTAAAAGTTATAAATATATTACCATAAACAAGTAAATCTATGTTTATCTTTTATTAATTTTTAAAGTAAACGAAAACTAAAATAAAAAAGTACTAAAAAAAGCAAATGCGGTTGCATCTTTTAATTGTAAACAATGTGTCATTTGCTTAAGCAAGAGCGAAATTGACCGCACTTTCCTTAAGCAAATGCCACTTGACAAAACTTAACGAAAAGTGTCTTAAGTACATTATAGTTGTATACATTTGATTGTGTGTATTCGCACATTTGCTTGAGGTTCATTAAGCACATTATAGTTAGGCCTTAACTATGGAGATGTGGCAGCCAAATTAATTAATATATTTAAATGATTTTTGCTTTGAATAATAATATCAAGGAATTGAAACAAATTCCTGACAATTCATTTACGGTCATTTAAATTAATTAGGGTGACAGTTACGTGTAACGTTTTAATTTCTTTCAGGTATTTGTCGAATTGGACCATTTATATTCATTTTCTACTTGCTGAAACATGAGCTCGCCGTCATAGCAATTAATTATTTTATTGTTTCTTGTTAAAGCAATGACAACTTTTCTAAGTGAGATTATTCGAATCTTTATAAGTGATATGAGATCTATTCATTACTGCTTTTTACCTCACACATCGGTCAATACCAAATAGTCAATTAATAATGCTTTCCTTTACGAAAAGAACATTCTTCAAATTGTAACGGACGTTTAGTGCCACAAGGTTTAATTGGTTTAATCCATTTTATTGAAAGGTCTACTTTTTTTTATGTGTTTAGTCTACCATAAAGAATTTGTATGTCTTTGCTTGAAAGATTTTATTAGTTTTTAAGCAGAAAATATCGCTTTCCCCTCCAGTTTAATATTAATGACTGCATCGTAAACATAATATTTTGCACAGTACAAAATATTTAATTAAACATTTGGAGAAATTTTCTAGCAACAAGCAAATTCTTATAGAAATTCTGCAAAGCACACAAAATAAGAACAAATAAAAATAGAGGAAAAATGACGAAATTGAGTGTGGAGATAAATGTTTATCAACAACGGATTTTTTTTCTATTTCTGCTATTTGCTATAAAAACACTTTCGTACAAAAGCTCACAATTTTTACAAATGGTCATATTCTTTCACTTTTCATAAAAAAGCCACAGTTTTTAAGCAAAAACTCAAACTTTTTATTCTAAGACTAAGAATTTGTATACAAAAATTTACACTTTTTATACGAAACTCATAAGTTTTTAA
The DNA here is from genome assembly GCA_943735925.1 of Pollenia amentaria. Classification (NCBI taxonomy): domain Eukaryota; kingdom Metazoa; phylum Arthropoda; class Insecta; order Diptera; family Polleniidae; genus Pollenia; species Pollenia amentaria. The sequence goes on along the minus strand of OX031010.1, from coordinate 143,008,241 downwards.
CACATGTCTAGAAAAGTTACAACTTTCATACAAAAAGTCATACCTTTTAGAAAAACAGTCACAGCATTTACAGAAAAACTTACACTTTTTATATTAAAAGTGTCACTTTTTTAACAGAAGATCCCCCTTTTCATATAAAAAAGTTATTATTTTTTTATTAAAAAAGTTAGAAATTTTATGAAAAGCGACACTTTCTTACAAAATCTTATACGTTTTCAAAATAATTTACATTTTCAACATTTTATATAAAAAGTCATGTGTGTTAGTCACATATATTATACAGAAGGTCATACTTTTTATACACCAAGTCACAGTTTGTATAAAAAAAAGTCACACTTTTTATAAAAAAAAATTCGCATTTCTTATACCAAAAGTAATATTTTTATTTACACTTTTATACAAAAATTCAGATTTTTCATACAAAAAGTCACTCTTTTTATACAAAAAGTCACGTCTTTCATAGAAAAGCACACTTTTTAAACCCAAAGTCATACTTTTTCAAATTCATATTTGTATTCAAAAATTCCCAATCTTAATACAAAAAGTCAGATCTGTTATACAAAAAATTAAAGTTCTTATAGAAAAAGTCACACCTTTTATCAAAAACTTATACCTAAAGTCAGATCTTATACAAAGTCTCACTTCTAAGACAAAAAGTTACACTTCTAAGACAAAAAGTCACATATTTTATACAAAAAATCACTTGTATATAGTCATGTCCCCCGGGAGTTTGTGGGAATCATCTTAAAGATATTTCATCCACTTGCGCAACATCCTCCAGGGAAATCAGATGCAGTTAGTACCTGGGATTCGGCAAAAATCCTAAACTGAGAGACCTCTTGAGATGGCGGCTGACCAGAGATTATATCTGGTAGCACGGGTGTCAGTAACCTCTGGTGGCACGGTACCATACTGACTATTGGGTTAAGACTCTGATAGTATACTTCTTGCGGGATATTCTTTCTGGGGAGTTTTACCTTTCCGTTGAAAAGATACTTTCGGGGATCACGTGGTGGCTGTGGTTTAGACCCAAAGTCGCGGGAAAGTTGTTCCTGAAAAGCTCCCCCAATGGCTGATTGTTCACCACTTGTAGGAGGGTTCGGCCTGAGTGACGGATCATCTCTAGGGGCTCTTGCTACCTACCAGATGCTGCTGGCATATTTCCAAAAGCAGCGGACTTAAGATAGCTCCAGCTCCTAAAAAAGGTTCGGATGTATAATCTTGCCGGCTAGTTACACCCACACACGGGGGCTGTTGGCAAGCGCATTGCTTGTTACCCATGTTTATGATCCACAATGAGATAAAGTCATATGGCAGGTGCTCATGTAAATATTTTCCACATCTGTTAATAGGCATGTGCCTCAATTGCCACATACACGTAAATTTAAGGTACATGCATTCGTTGCTAGTCGCATAATCTTATTCCGTGTTCAAAGCGTTGTATCTATAGTAATTAATTAATAGCTAATTTCTTGAAATTTGAATTGAAAAGTAATTTCCCGAGGAAAAAACATTTTTTTTAAAAGAAGCACTTCTTCAAAAAAAAAGTCTGAATATAAAAGTTTTGACTTTGTAGAGATTTTCTATTACTAGTAACACTGCGCTCGTCGCAAATTTTAACAATCTGGGCACGCTTACGCTGAATTCAATGGTAAAAGACGTTTTTTAAAGTTTGCGCTCGTATTCAATACTAATGTACCATAAAACGATATTTTTAATACATTTATGATCATTCTTCGATTTAAATCAATTCAACTTTTTTAAATAATTTTTTTTTTTTGGAGGAAACATTTTTTTCGCGATTTAAAAAAAAACCTATTGAATAAATACAATAAAGCAAAACGTTGTAGCTTTTATTTGTAGAAAAAATGTTTTTGCGAAATTTTTTTATTGATATTGAATTAATTGCGAAGTCAACAAAAAAAAAAAAAAAACAATTTGCGAAAAAATTAGCATTAAACAGAAATTACAGCTTTTTTAAAATTTTTAATTACGAATACGGTTGCTTACTTTGAATTCAGAGTAATGGTGTTACACTTATCAGTTGCTGGGCACTCTACTTTTTACAATTTTCCACTGACTCTATTAATTTCACTGCGTATTCAATTGAGGTAAGAAACAAAATTCTTTGAAAAAAAAATCGAGAAAAAAAATGTGGGCGAATAAATATGACGAATAATTATATTTAACAGAGTTGGACGGATTTAAATTGAACAATGATAGTAATGTATAATAAATATCGTTTTATGGTACATACGCATGAACATTTTTAATAGCAAAAAATGACTAGCACCATTGAATTCAACGTACTCAAATTGGCTTTACTGGCAGGGTGCCCAGCGTGTAAAAAAAGTGTCAAATTCCTGCACAATGTAATTCTTATCAAATAGGGTAAGGCCAGGCTTTATTGTTTCTAGGCTTATCAATGTTATTAGAAGCCCCTTGGCTTGGCCATTCTAACTTTCACTAGCTACGCACTATATCTTGCGACTAATGCTTAAAAAATATGGTACGATTATGGCCAAAAACCCACTTTTTCGATTTCATTTTGTCAGGTGTTCATAATATTTTATCAATCTTTAAAACTATTATCAAAATTCACAACCTCTAAGCGACTAGATTATACATTTAATTAAACGTTAAATCACCTTTGGGTATAAAAGCCACAAACTTTGAAACTAAAATATTTATAAAAAAAATCCCAATTTTATTACAAAAAATCCTTTATGTAATACAATAAGTTACATTTTTTATACAAAAGTCACATCTTTTATTAGGGAGATCGAACGATAATTATTCGACCGGTTTTAACCGGTTATTTTAGCTTTGCGCAAGTCGGTTATTTAAAAATTCCCATTTTTCGAATATCGAATAAACCGGTTATTTTGGTATAATAAACCGGTTATTTTAGTTATATGTAATTTATATACATTTTCCTTACTCTTGTTGTAGATGTACCCGTAATTTAAGTATTTTCTAATTGAATATTGGACAAACTTAAACTTTTTATGAAGAATGTCAAAACAAAACCTAACAAAGGTCAAAAAACATTACGAACACTGTAAATACAAATCTCTTATAAAGCGTGTGTTCTTGTAAAAAAAAACCAAAAACTATTAAAAATACTACAAAAACGTGTGCAGTTAAAAAGTAAATAGTAATTTGTGCAAGATAATTCTAAAAATTAAATATATTTTTATATAAAGTTTTTCTCTAGATATTTTTCGAACGCGATTAAAAAGACAAGGTTAGGTGCTTGCAGTGCCCTAAAATGATAAGACAAAGGTTCTTCCATGTCACGACTAATTAATCACCTTTAATTCGTATACATGCCTGACATTAATGTGATCCAAATGATACTTAACTCCGTTCGAAGTAGTTCTAAAGAGACGACAAATAATACTTTATTAAAATACGCTGCAAAAAATGAATCATTGGGCGAAATATTAGCCCGTTGTCTAGCCTAGGACAAAATGCCCGTTAAGGCACTTAAAACTCTTAAGTAGTTCTAGCATCTCTTCATGCTGAAAACAACAACATTACGCCGGAATCAACGATATGGGAAAAATGTCTACCAGTTATATTTATTAAAACACCAAGAACTAAAAAACAAAATTGAAGAAATCAAACAATGTCATGGAATGTTTTAAATTATAGTCGACGAATTGACAAATATTTTACACAAAAAGAATGTTCAGTTCACTATTCGTTTCTATAATGCTGAAACAAAATAATTTGAAATAGATAATCCTGGCTAAGAGATTTTGTTTGCAACTTTTGAAAAATATGGTTGTTTTATATAGACATGCTTAACCACCAGCAAATTAAAACTCATTCAAAATAAATTTGGGAGAATATTAATAACTTTATTAAATTCCTATAATTTATTTACTTTTGTAAAACTTTTGTCTAGATCAAATATCATTCAACAGTTTCTAAATTACATTAAACAAATATCTTTTTACAAATAAAGTTTAGTTAATCAATAAAAAATTGTTGAAAACTAAGTTCAAGTTTGATCAATTTACTGGTCCCACTTTTCTTGGATTTTATCGTAAAATATTTGTTAGGTCTGATCTAAGTCATATCTACATATGTATTTTGTTGGTTCCCTACTTTTGCAAATTGTTTGGTTTTTATTCAAATTAACGTTTTATTTTAAAAACTTATTTGATTTTTGTGTTTTTAAGTATTCGAATTAAAACCGGTTAACCGGTTATTTAAAAATTGCTTAACCGAAAACCGGGTTTTTTAAAATAGCAACTATTCGTAATATTCGAAAACCAGTTATTGAAAAAAGTCGAAAAATCGATCTCCCTATTTTTTATACAACCAGTAATACTTTTTATACAAAAGCTTACACTTCTTATACTAAATACTAACATTTAAAACAAAAAGTCACACTTCTTGTACAAAAATCACATCTTTTATACAAAAAGTCAACTGTTTTATATAAAAAGTCACACTTTTATACAAGGAGTCACATCTTTTATACAAAAGATACGTCTTATATACAAAAATTCTAAAGTTGTTGTACAAAAAGTCACGCTTTTTTATACAAAAAGATACACCTTTTATACAAAAACCTTTATACCTCTCATAAAACAGGCACATCTTTTGTAAAAACAGTAACACTTTTTATACAAAAGCTCACCTTTCTTAAACAAAGTCACACTTCTTATAAAAAAAGTCACAATTTTTAGACAATAAATCGCCGTTTTTATACAAAAACTCATACTTTTTATATAAAATCACACTTTTTATACAAAAGCTACACATTTTATACAAAAAGTCCAACTTTTTTACAAAAGTCACAGTGTAACGCCCGTATTCATAAAAATATTTACCCCCATATTCATAAAGCATACTACTTAAGGTTAATGGCAGGTTTATGAAACGATTTTTTTTAATAATTGTTTAATAAACCTTTTATTAATCAAAAATATGTTTTATGAATATGGGTGTTAAAATTTAATAAAGATTTATAAAACAAAATTTCTATTAAAATTTCCTTAATAATCGTTTATGAATACGGGGGTAAATGAAAAAAATTAGAACTATAATTTTTTTTTACAAAGTGCCTTACTTTTTTCAAAAAGTCACACTCTTTATTGGAACAAGGACACTTTTTATACAAAAAGTTAAATTTTTACAAAAAGTGAAATTCTTAAAAAAAAGTCAAAATAACAAATCATCCACAACAAAACTCTCTATACAAAAATAAAATAATGGCAGCCATTAGCTATTTCCGTCTACACTTTACGCTATTTTGATTTTTTCAAGCCTTTAAATAAAAAACGTTTTCGTTAAATAAAATAAGTCATTGGCTAAGAAGCAAATAATTTTCTTGCTACTTGAACATTATTGTACTTATGTTTTGGAAACAAGTGGCAGTTTTTGTAATTGAATAAATGTTCAGTTGAAAAAGACCCTCAATTGCTTCTTTGAACGTCTTGGTCTAATTTATAAGCTTTTGAATAGCTCACTGGGGGGCAGTCAATAAAATTATAATTGTTTTTTTTTTCTAAAACATTTTGAAACATTTATGAAACCTGTGTGAAGTAGTTTCTTTGCCAGTTTTTAATAGAATTTTTCGTAGTACGAGTACGAAGTTAGCAACTTTTGTCGTCTTTGTTTCGCTGGCAGAGATGTCGTCGTAAAGCTTTTTTTTTAATTTAAAATTTCTAAAGAGTAAAAATACAGAGAACTCTAGATTAAAAACTTTTGGAAAGAGCTGTTGAATTTAAACTAAAATTTAATGCATAATATGTAAGTATTTTCTTTAGTGTATCGAAGGTCTTTATACTCTACAAGTGATATAACCAAGAAATACTACTCCTGTTTAAATTCCATTTGCCTTTGGGGAATAAAAGCAGCCTTTGAATTACATACTTTTAACATTGCGACGTTGATATCCTTTTCTTTTCGTTTCATGTATGTTTTGGTGTACAAATGTGTTCTGTAAACTTTTACCCACTTTTTGAACATGAATTTAGGCAACTCATATGTCACAATCACAAATATTTAATAGAGACACTTTCATGCCCCTTAAATGAGTTTCAAATCTTTTCTCTCATTATTCACCAACTGGAAATATTAGTTTCGAAAAAACTTTATACAAATTTTTGAATTTTGTTTAATATTTAAGGTACTTATTTGTAGTTGAAAAAAAAATAAAATTAAATAAATCCTAAATGCTTTAAATCAAAGTTTGGCTAAATAAAAAAAGAGGAGAAAAATCCAGAGTTTCACAAATGAGAGAAAACAATTGTAGAAACAGATTAAGTCAGAGGTTCTCAAATCACATATGATTACTTTTATCAGTAAGAAAATATGAAATATATTCTAAAAATTTTCTATTTTAAAATACTTTCAATTTATAGGAAATTTTTGAAAAAATTTGCTTTTTACAGGAAATTTTTTAAGAATATGCTATTTACATAAAATTTGGCAAACATTTGCTATTTATATGAAATTCTGCAAAAATTTGCTATTCATGGGAAATTTTGCAAAAATTTGCTATTAATAATAATTTTTTCAAAAATACGCTATTTACAGGAAATTTTGCAAAAATTTTCTTTTTATTAGAAATTTTGCTCTTTATTGGAAATTTTGCAAAAATTTAATATTTATAGGAAATTTTGCATTAATTTGCTATTTACAGGAAATGTTGCAAAAATGTTTGCAGCAAATTATTATTGGAAATTTTGCAAAAATTTGCCATTAATTAGAAATTTTGCAAAAATTTGCTATTTACAGGATATATTGCAAAATGTTGCTATTTATTGGAATTTTGGCAAAAATTAGCTATTGATAGGATATTTTGCATTAATTTGCTATTTACAGGAAGTTTTGCATAAATTAGCTATTTATAAGAAATTCTGCAAAAATTTGCTATTTATAGGAAATTTGGCAAGCATTGGCTATTTACAGAGAAATTGGCAAACATTTGCTATTTATATGAAATTTTGCAATAATTTGCTATTTATAGGAAATTTTGCAAAAATTTGCTATTTATAGGAAATTTTGCATTAATTTGCTATTTACAGGAAATGTTAGCAGCAAATTATTATTGGAAATTTTGCAAAAATTTGCCATTAATTAGAAATTTTGCAAAAATTTGCTATTTACAGGAAATATTGCAAAATTTTGCCATTAATAAGAAATTTTGCAAAAATTTGCTATTTACAGGAAGTTTTGCATAAATTAGCTATTTATAAGAAATTTTGCAAAAATTTGCTATTTATAGGAAATTTTGCATTAATTTGCTATTTACAGGAAATGTTGCAAAAATGTTTGCAGCAAATTATTATTGGAAATTTTGCAAAAATTTGCCATTAATTAGAAATTTTGCAAAAATTTGCTATTTACAGGAAATATTGCAAAATTTTGCCATTAATAAGAAATTTTGCAAAAATTTGCTATTTACAGGAAGTTTTGCATAAATTAGCTATTTATAAGAAATTCTGCAAAAATTTGCTATTTATAGGAAATTTGGCAAGCATTGGCTATTTACAGAGAAATTGGCAAACATTTGCTATTTATATGAAATTTTGCAATAATTTGCTATTTATAGGAAATTTTGCAAAAATTTGCTATTTACAGGAAGTTTTGCATAAATTAGCTATTTATAAGAAATTCTGCAAAAATTTGCTATTTATAGGAAATTTGGCAAGCATTGGCTATTTACAGAGAAATTGGCAAACATTTGCTATTTATATGAAATTTTGCAATAATTTGCTATTTATAGGAAATTTTGCAAAAATTTGCTATTTATAGGAAATTTTGCATTAATTTGCTATTTACAGGAAATGTTAGCAGCAAATTATTATTGGAAATTTTGCAAAAATTTGCCATTAATTAGAAATTTTGCAAAAATTTGCTATTTACAGGAAATATTGCAAAATTTTGCCATTAATAAGAAATTTTGCAAAAATTTGCTATTTACAGGAAGTTTTGCATAAATTAGCTATTTATAAGAAATTCTGCAAAAATTTGCTATTTATAGGAAATTTGGCAAGCATTGGCTATTTACAGAGAAATTGGCAAACATTTGCTATTTATATGAAATTTTGCAATAATTTGCTATTTATAGGAAATTTTGCAAAAATTTGCTATTTATAGGAAATTTTGCATTAATTTGCTATTTACAGGAAATGTTAGCAGCAAATTATTATTGGAAATTTTGCAAAAATTTGCCATTAATTAGAAATTTTGCAAAAATTTGCTATTTACAGGAAATATTGCAAAATTTTGCCATTAATAAGAAATTTTGCAAAAATTTGCTATTTACAGGAAGTTTTGCATAAATTAGCTATTTATAAGAAATTTTGCAAAAATTTGCTATTTATAGGAAATTTTGCATTAATTTGCTATTTACAGGAAATGTTGCAAAAATGTTTGCAGCAAATTATTATTGGAAATTTTGCAAAAATTTGCCATTAATTAGAAATTTTGCAAAAATTTGCTATTTACAGGAAATATTGCAAAATTTTGCCATTAATAAGAAATTTTGCAAAAATTTGCTATTTACAGGAAGTTTTGCATAAATTAGCTATTTATAAGAAATTCTGCAAAAATTTGCTATTTATAGGAAATTTGGCAAGCATTGGCTATTTACAGAGAAATTGGCAAACATTTGCTATTTATATGAAATTTTGCAATAATTTGCTATTTATAGGAAATTTTGCAAAAATTTGCTATTTATAGGAAATTTTGCATTAATTTGCTATTTACAGGAAATGTTAGCAGCAAATTATTATTGGAAATTTTGCAAAAATTTGCCATTAATTAGAAATTTTGCAAAAATTTGCTATTTACAGGAAATATTGCAAAATTTTGCCATTAATAAGAAATTTTGCAAAAATTTGCTATTTACAGGAAGTTTTGCATAAATTAGCTATTTATAAGAAATTCTGCAAAAATTTGCTATTTATAGGAAATTTGGCAAGCATTGGCTATTTACAGAGAAATTGGCAAACATTTGCTATTTATATGAAATTTTGCAATAATTTGCTATTTATAGGAAATTTTGCAAAAATTTGCTATTTATAGGAAATTTTGCATTAATTTGCTATTTACAGGAAATGTTAGCAGCAAATTATTATTGGAAATTTTGCAAAAATTTGCCATTAATTAGAAATTTTGCAAAAATTTGCTATTTACAGGAAATATTGCAAAATTTTGCCATTAATAAGAAATTTTGCAAAAATTTGCTATTTACAGGAAGTTTTGCATAAATTAGCTATTTATAAGAAATTCTGCAAAAATTTGCTATTTATAGGAAATTTGGCAAGCATTGGCTATTTACAGAGAAATTGGCAAACATTTGCTATTTATATGAAATTTTGCAATAATTTGCTATTTATAGGAAATTTTGCAAAAATTTGCTATTTATAGGAAATTTTGCATTAATTTGCTATTTACAGGAAATGTTAGCAGCAAATTATTATTGGAAATTTTGCAAAAATTTGCCATTAATTAGAAATTTTGCAAAAATTTGCTATTTACAGGAAATATTGCAAAATTTTGCCATTAATAAGAAATTTTGCAAAAATTTGCTATTTACAGGAAGTTTTGCATAAATTAGCTATTTATAAGAAATTCTGCAAAAATTTGCTATTTATAGGAAATTTGGCAAGCATTGGCTATTTACAGAGAAATTGGCAAACATTTGCTATTTATATGAAATTTTGCAATAATTTGCTATTTATAGGAAATTTTGCAAAAATTTGCTATTTATAGGAAATTTTGCATTAATTTGCTATTTACAGGAAATGTTAGCAGCAAATTATTATTGGAAATTTTGCAAAAATTTGCCATTAATTAGAAATTTTGCAAAAATTTGCTATTTACAGGAAATATTGCAAAATTTTGCCATTAATAAGAAATTTTGCAAAAATTTGCTATTTACAGGAAGTTTTGCATAAATTAGCTATTTATAAGAAATTCTGCAAAAATTTGCTATTTATAGGAAATTTGGCAAGCATTGGCTATTTACAGAGAAATTGGCAAACATTTGCTATTTATATGAAATTTGGCAAAAATTTGCTATTAATAAGAAATGTTGCAAAAATTTGCTATTTTTTAAAAATTTTGCAATAATTTGCTATTTATAGAAAATTTTGAAATAATTTGCTATTTACAGGAAATTTCGCATAAATTAGCTATTTGTAGGAAAAATTGGAAAAATTTGCTATTTATTTAGGAAATTTGGCAAAAATTTTCTATTAATAAGAAATTTTGCAAAAATTTGCTATTTATAGAAAATTTTGCAAAAATTTACTATTTATTAGAAAGTTTGCAAAAATTTGCTTTTTATTAGAAATTTTGCAATAATTTGCTATTTACAGGAAATTTTGCAGTAATTTGCTATTAACAGAAAATTTGCTATTTATAGCAAATTTATAGGAAATTATGTGTTAAAAGTGCTAAAATTTGCTTTTTATAGAAAGTTTTGCAAAAAAGTCGCTTTTTATAGAAAACTTTGCAAATATTTGCTGATTATAACATTTTAGATTATTTTACAAAAAAAAAAAAACGTTTTTATACGAACTTTTGCAAATAACTTGGCTTTTATAGGAAAATTTGCTGAAAATTTTGCTTTAGAAAATGTAAAATTTAACAAGTTTTCTTTTTCTCTCTCAAGTGTATATTGTATTTGCCGCGTACACCTACGACTACTAGCAACAAATGTTTTATTTTAAAAAGAATAATAACAAAAAACAAAACAAAAAGTCACAGCACCAATGCATTGCAATGCTAAAAAGAGATTAAAGAAAAACCCATGAAGTTCAAAACACCACATCATGGATAAACTTTCATTTATTCTTTTTTTTTTTGCTCTGTTGCTTTAGCCAAAGCTCAGAGGCCAAGATTTTAGTTGCCGTTTAATTTTTTTTTTTTTTTGATATTTCACTGCAGGTTTTGGCTGTTGCATTTTAGTAAAATTATTTAACAAATATAAAAGATTTTTATCGTAAAAACTGAAAATATTTACTTAGCAGAGAGATTTATAGCAAAGTTTATGGGATTTGGAATCTGCTAAATAAATATAAGAAAAAATAATTGGGAAAACTATTTTAAAAATATCTTTTAAATAAAACTCTGGTGAATTGTAAAAATGGCTGGGAGTAGTTTAAGTGTTTTATTAAGTTGGAAGGATAGATGACTTTGTAAAGTTGGTGTATAATTTTAGAACTGAATTAATCAAAACTTTTTCAAATATTTCAAATAGCTTTTTATAGATTTCCATTGACTGTTTTTTTCAATTAAATAAATTTTATTTTAAAGCAGTTATTTCAACTCAAAGTCTTGAAGCATTTTTATTTATTAGCTCTTAAACTAAAAACTGTTGTGTTCACATCATTAATTATTGAGAATGTTCTTTAACAATTAACAGGTATTTTAATTAAATTGTTTATTTATTTATAAATAACTTGTTGTTAAAAAAAAACTGCATTTTATTTAACGCATTTTAAGCCGAATAACAATAAAATTCATTTTAATTCAGTTTATTCAAGTTTAAATTAATTTTTTATTTTAACTGATTAACATAATTAAAAATTGTTTGTTAATCATTAATGATGCAATTGCATTAAAGTAGATAGTTTATTAAAAAATAAAATATCAAGATGAAAAAATTCTTTTTAATATGTAGAATGTTTTCCGTTTAAATAAAAATAAATTTTAATGAACAAGTGGCTACTTTTACCATAATATATTACCTACAGGAAATTCGAAAGAAATATGCCATTTATAGCAAAGTTTTCAAAAATATGCTCACACATTAAAAACAATTTGGCATTAACTACGTTCAGTATTAGGGGTCCAATATATCGTTGCACTTTAATGGCATCTGTTGGAAACTCTGTGTATTTTGTTTGTGGGTTTAAGAAAAGAGCTACGATATTTTGCATTTGCTCTTTTGCAAGCTTAATACTGAGCTACGCTATCGTTAAACATTAAACTTGCAAAAAAAGAAAATCTTACGCAAGTTTGTGTTTTGTAGCAAGTTTGCTAATTATAAAAGACTTATTAAAAAACTTGCTATTTCGAGTTTTATAGAAAGCTCTGTTATTTATGTGACATTTGATACCTATAGGAAATTTATGAAAAAATATTTTATGCAGAAAGGCACAATTTTTATACTAAAGGTCTACATTTGTATACAAACAAAACGTCACTACTTTTATACAAAAACTCATACTTTTTATAAAAATAGTGATAGTTTTTATACAATAAGTCACACTTTTTATACAACAAATCACACTTTTTCCACAAAAAGTAACAGGACTTGTACAAAGAATCACACTTTTTATACAAAGAGTTACAATTTATATACAAACAATCGCAATTTTTATACAAAAATTAAAAATTATTAAAAGGAAATACTAAAGCTCGAGGTCTGTTGTACTGTAATGTGTAGTTTTTGATGAAACGTGAAGAGCTATTACTCCTTTTTTGTAGTTTATGTAAATATTTCATCAACCATTCCCTGATGATGATATTCAAAGAATATCGAAATATTGGAAACAAATAAAGAACATTTTACATACAACAGATCTCGAGCTTGGGTTTTTTTTTTTTAGTATTGAATTTTAAAGGTCGAACAAAAGGAAAAAAATTAAAATTAAAAATTTTTATACAAACAATAAACAAAAAGTCGTCCTTTTTTTTAACCAAAAAGTCGTCCTTTTTTTAAACAAAAAGTCAAAATTTTTATACAGACCATAAACAAAAAGTCACTATTTTTACACAAACACTCATACTTTTTATAAAAACAGTGATAGTTTTTATACAATAAGTCGGACTTTTTATGCAAAAAGTCACACGTTTTGTACAAACAATCACACTTTTTATACTAAGAGTTACAATTTGTATACAAACAAGCACACAAAAAGTAAAAATTTTTATACAGACCATAAACAAAAGTCATACCTTTTTTTTTAACAAAAAGTCACACTTTTCTAACAAAAAGTCAAAATTTTTATACAAGCTATAAACAAAAAGTCATACGTTTATACAAAAAGGCAAATTTTTTACACAAATAGTCACACTTTCTATAAAAAAAAGTCAAATTTTTTACAAAGCGTCAAACTTTTTATACAAAAAGTCACACCTTTTAAACAAAAAACCAACACTTTTTATTCAAAAGATCACACTTTTATACAAAAAGTCGCACTGTTTATACAAAAAAGTCACATGTCACATGGCTTATACAAAATGAGAATTAAAAAAAATTAATCTATTTATGAGAATGGGAATGGGCATTTACTCTATTTAAAGGAAATTTTGCCACACTTTTTCCATAAATTTCCTACTAATAGGAAATTTTGCACAAATTTATTTTTAATAGGAAATTTTTCAACAATTAGCTTTTTTTTATTGAATATTTTGCAAAAATTTACTTCTTATAGAAATTTTTGTAAAAATGTGCTATTTACAGGCCATTATGCAGTTATCTATTTATAGGAAATTTTTGTAAAAATTAACTTTTAATAGGAAACATGCTTAATAAGTTTTTGTAAAAGTAATCTGTCTAACATGTAGCTCAAACAGGACGGAGCCGCGTGCAACACAGTGCACTCTACAATATTTTACGCAAAGAAACTTCAGACGAACGAATAGTTGCACGTAATGGATCTGTTATTTGGCAAACAAGATGTTTAAATTATTTCTTTGGGTTATATAAAGGCAGTCGTCTACGCGGATAAACTTGTAACAATGGAACACGTGGAAAATAAAAATCGACTAGTTGTTAGTAAAATGCGGCCGCTAATGTTGCGAAAAGTGTGTGAGACTTGGAATTAATATTTTTACATGAATACCATCGAATTATCTATCCACTCAAGAAAAGTTCTTTAACATAATAACTTAACAAATTTCTTCTATTCCAAAATATTTGCCGCTGATTTTTTAAATCTTCCTTCCATCCATACTAGACACTTCTGGCAATAAAACAACAAAAATTTTTTTCAAAATTTTCTTTTTGACAACAAAAATCAAAGACTTCTTTGTACAGTTTTCTGTTAATTCCTTTTCATGTGTAAATCTGTATAAGTATGACTATATTTTTAAAATGAACTGATGATTAAATTAATAAAATATTAATTTCCCATTAATGCCATTTATTTAACAATCAACACTCGTTTAAATATTATTATACAACCAGTTGGCTGTCAATACAAAACACATTTTAAATAATTTGCATTTAAATTAAATAGAATATAATAATTGTTCTCCCACTTAAACAAATTTATTAATGTTTTTTTTTTATATTACAAAAGAACTTCATTCGTTGAAATGTTTATTTTTAAACAACAATTCCAACACAAATAAAAAAAGTAGCGAAAATAGTCATGTAAAGGGAAAAATATATTTGTTAAATAAATTTTGTTTTGTACAAAAAAATTTAATTTGCATAATTTATGGAATTGTTTATCGAAAAGTATTTAAGTATGTTCTTTTTTTTATTAAAACAACTTTGTTTAAAAAAAAAATGATTTCATTAAAATTATGTATATGTATATTACCGAAATAGTTTAAAAAAATGTTTATGTGTAATACAAAGAATTTTATTTTAAGGTATGCGTATGAGGGATATGGAACTATATTAAATATTAAGTAGACGTGCAGTAGGGTTTTAAGAGTGAGAAGGTGCTTAGAATAGTTGGAGCCATACGAGTTTTTATATGAGCGTATGAGTGATATGAATTCGTTTTACATATTAAGTATACGCACAGTAGGTTAAGTTTAGGCTGTTTTAAGATAAATCATTTCACTGTGATGTTTTCTTCCCAGTACCCATGTTCTGTAACTTTGATGAGAACTTCTCGCATCGAAAACATGTGAAACGAAATATTCCATTGTTTCTAGAAAAGTGAGAACAAATTGTATCTGTAACTCTATAAAAAAAATTACGTCGTTACGATATAAATGTCATAATCTTCCACTCGAAGCCGATATGAAATTGAGGATGTTGAGAACGCCTGTCAACCATAACGCCAGTCAAACATAACGGCGACCAATTTTGACAAAAATTGAAAAATTTTCAACGACGGCGGCGAAAATACAACAGTCGGCTATTGCAAAAAATTTAAAGTGCGACTTTATTGTTTGTTGATTACAAAATTGCTTTGAAAACATTCGTAAATTTTTCAAAAATGTTAAAAGCAAAATAATTAAACAATGAAAAAATCTGCCAAGAACAAAATACTTATCTCTTCCCCGTTAATATTCATTGCATTTTGCATTTTAGTTCAAAGCGGGAACTTTCTCACAAAAATTTTACAGACACACTTTTTCAGTATATTGGCGAGAAATTTCCTGACGTGACAGTTATTACTCACCAAAAATGTTACAGACGCAGTTAAGTGAGTAAAACAGCTGTTTGTTTCAATTTATGGCTTTTTTGTTTCATTCCTGACATTTAAATCGAAAAGTTTTTTCGACGCGGGAGCTACAGAACATGGGCACAGGATTTCTCGGGAAATAATTTTAAATTTTGGCTTTTTTCGGGATATTGCTTTATAAAATGGGTCACTATGCGTTTGAGTTATATGGAATTCTTAAGGATACCCTGCAAATAATAAAGGCCTAAGTTATAAAAAATGCAACATTTTCATACAAAATGCGTTTCATAAGCCCTTTATTAACCAGTTTTTTTAGTTAGGCCGTAATTAATTATGAGTTTATTGTATATTAATAATATTTAAAAAACAGATATTAAAATAAAAAATTCAAAAGTACCAGATTTTTTTCACTTTTTTCTATAAGTGGCATATCTGCCTTTCAACAATGTTATAAAACACTTTTTAAAATAAATTATCTCAAGATTAACACCCAAATCAAAGTCAACCTAATCAGCATATACTTCAAATTGTATTTAATTTGTCTTAAAGGCTTTAACTGCCTTCAGGGAAACATCAACAAATATTAACTACTTAAATTAATACAAACAATGATTTTAAAACATTTTCACGTTATTCTTCGCACACAAAAAAAAATCCTAAAACATAAATCCAACCAGGAGGAGCTCCCTTAACAAGAGATGAGGTGGGTAAGCAAACAATGTTTATTTTAAGACAAAGTCCCAAAAAGATGAAAATTAAAAAACGACTTATCTTCATTAACACCTCTTCGAAAGGGCAAAAAGCAACGTTGCCACCGACGCCTCCGTCGTTGTGCAGGTGCTTACTAAAGCATAAATAGAAAATTGTGTGTGTGTTCTTTTGAACTTGTTTCTTTTTTGCTGTGCCTTTGCGTATTTAAGGTAAAAGAGATTAAGGGCAAAATAACAGCGTAATGAAATACAGAAGGGGTAAAACAACGTAACTCGTACATGAAAAGGAAAAATAATAAACACCCAATGATACAAATTAATTAAGGACTAATGATTTTGGGAAACAAACAATAAAATAATACTTTAACTTAAAATTTTTTTTAGCGGGATCAAAGACAATAAACGATTTTTGAAAAGGGAATAATTATTTTGACAGGAGAAATTTAATTCAAGACATCCTTGTTTATATAATTCATAGATAGTCTTTTAATTTCCAATTGACGTATTTTAAAAAAGGAAGTTGTTAAATTATAAATATCTGATATAAACAAAATTTGTAGGAGATAAATTTCATACTCTTAATACCATAACGATACTCAGATGTATCCTTAAATAGCTTTGCTCTAATTTTACATTCGCTGGTTTCTAAAGTGTTTCTTATAAAACCTAACGTAAAATTAACTGATTGGTTAGAAAATGCAGCATATCGTGACTTAAAACGCAAAATGCTCTAACTAATAAAAAGTTCAAAATCGGCGTTTGTACAAATTCCGGTGTACTTTGATGAGATGCAGCGGAGCTTGTGAAATAGTTGGCATGCATTTTTTGTATGTAAGGGAGTTTTGCGTTTTAGGTAACGATATTTTAGATTCTTAAGGATCCTTATTATATGCAAGTTTTTACGTTTTTTTTTTTTTTGATAATATTTGTATATTTGCCTCATTTTATATATTAGGCATTTTATAAAATTATAAGCAAAAAAAAAAGCAATTTGAGGACGTATTAATTTATTTATTTTATTATTATACCCACACCCCAATAGTGGAGCATTTATGCTGATGGGCCTAACACCTTAAAATATTGGCCCTAGATCCACCTTAAATTATACCGGCCGACTCAGAGTCACTTTCTGAGTCGATCTTACGATGTCTCTCCGGCTGGCAGTCCATGTAACCTTGAGCGCAAAGTACAGCTCGCAATTTTGGAGATAATTTGGTGAAATTTGGTTGAATTTTGAGTTTCAATTGGCACAAGAACTAAGCCAATTGAAAATTGGGCGTATTGGCCAATAATTTCATATAGTTCCTATACAAGCTGCTTTCCAAAATAGGCTATTTGTGCTCACTATCAAACCGATTTTAAGAGATTAGTGGCAATTTCTGCCTTTTCGAAACTATCTAACAGATTTTGGTGACATTTTAAGCATTTATAGATCTTTATTCATATAGCCATACAGTATCGAAAATTTGTTTTTTAATACTGTAGTGTAGGGTATCATAAGGTCGGGCTTGAGCGACTATACTTTCTAACTTGTTTATTTATGTTATGCTTAAAATCTATAAGACAAAAATCTTTAGTATATTAATGTATAAATATGATACTGAAACATCCACAATAGTGTTTTCATTTACGGGATTTTTTAAATCATAAACGAAACTTAACTCTCTGTTTAATAAAAGTTCCCATAAGATACTTAGGAATGCAAAATACGATACTTTAATGTCCAGAAGATACTATAATATCTTGAAGATAACATTAAAATGATTTTGTTTAAGTTGCTGTAAAAAATGTGCAGTTTGTTATGTGAATTAGATTTTTTTTTTTTAATATAGATCATTTAGTTTGAATAAGTATTTTAAAAATTCTTAAAAATATAAGATAAACAAAATATTCTGATATTTTCACGAATTACAGAAACATATTTTAACTAGCTCAGTATCTTTAAGATACTTCAGTACTTTAAAGATATTTAAATATTTCATGATATAAAATTTTAATAGAAATTGTATACATAAGTACGTAAAAGTATCTGTAGAGTTTTAAAGATACTTTTGAAACACATAAATAATTTGGACAACTAAATTATAAAACACATAAAAGTTATACTTAAAATTACAACTATATACCGCCTATGTTATAAAAACTTAGGCCAATAATTTATTTATATTGTAAGCTCATTTCTCCTTGACATTATGAAGAATATGTTAGATTGAGACATTCCATTAATAATTTTTATTTTTCGAGTGTATTGAATGCATCAAATTCTTGTATATGAAGATTCCTTGCAATAGTGCTATTCCCTCAATATTTCGCATACTTTTTTGCTTAAGTCAGCCTTTGGTTAACATTGAAGTTATAGATATTTACACTTAATAAGGAATGATTCTATACACTACCAGATTATATTGTATCTCAATGTTACATGTTTTTACTTAAGCTTATCTTTGGTTAGCAATAAAGTAAATTTTGTATGTACAGACAAATTTACAATCATCAGACATCAGCAGAATGTAATGCATTTTCTGGCCCGCTACGGCCTTCGCCATCATTCTTTGTGGCACACTGAATAGTGTAAAACATGTAACATGAAGATACAAGATATTAACTAAAAATCTCTAAGATATAAGATTATTTAGAAATATTAAACTTTCTGAGAGATACTTAAATATCTAGAAAAACTAAAGTATCTAGAAAAGGTTAAGTAATTAGATATACCAAAGTATCTTAGATATACTAAAGCATCTTAAAGATACTAAAGCATCTTAAATATCTATGCCTTACTTTCTCAACCTCGTACCTTAAAAAAATACGGTTTGGACTTTTTCATATAAAACGATTGTTTTTTTTTTGTGTTCTATTCAATTTCAATACTTTGTCTCAATTCTGTAAATGTTAATAAATTATTGAAATAATAAGTTTTTGCAGTAATAGAGCACAAAAAAAACAATCGTTTTATATGAAAAAGTCCAAACCGTATTTTTTTAAGGTACGAGGTTGAGAAAGTAAGGCATCGATATACTAGAACATCTCAGAGATCTTAGAAATACCAATGTGTCTCACAGATACTTAATTATCTTACAGTTAATAAAGAATCTTAAGGAAGAAATACATAACACGCGTTAATTCGTCGACGTGTTTCGTGCGTTTAAAATCTTTAGATTTCGTAAAATTGCACGTTACTCAACGCGAGTTCTTAAAGTCTTTTCTGTCATCTGTGTTTTATTGGTTTACTTATTTGAACATTGAAAATGGATTCGAAAATATATCCAAAGTTTTTGGGATTTTGTTGAATTTGTTTTATTTGAGTATGTTATACATTTTTTAACATCTTCAACAAGTTTTTCTTCCACAATTCACAAATTTTTTAAATTATCCTTTTTTTATTGTCAGCTGATACAAAACACGTTAAAAAGTTTAAGGCTAACCAACTTTCTGCCGCAAACGCGTCTAAATGTTTTTTTTTATAATATGTTCTATGAAAACCACTAGTTTAACTTTATTTGACGGAGGTCTGCAAAGCTCTCGCGTATTATGTACTTCTTCCTTTAGAGATACTTAAGTATCTTAGAGATACCAAAGTTTCTTAGAGATACTAAAGTATCTTATAAATACTAAAGTATCGTAGAGATACTTAAGTATCTTAGAGATACTAAAGTATCTTAGAGGTACCTAAGTATCTTATATACCTGAAATACACTTAGGTCTTTCAAAAATACTTTACTTTCAAATGTAAACTAGTATCACTTATACACTATAGTATGTCTAAGATACTTTGGTATCTCTAAGATACTAAGGTATATCTAAGATCCTTAGGTATTAAAGAAGGTATCTCTAAGATCCTTAGGTATTAAAGTATCCTAGGGATACCAAAGATTCTTAGACGTACTATAGTGTATAAGTGATACTAGTTTACATTTGAGATATTCAAGTATTTTTGAAAGACCTTAGTGTTTTTCAGATACATAAGTAATAGATACTTATGTATGTACTTATGATATGCTAAAGAATCTTTGAGATAACAAATTATCTTTGCGGTACTAAGGTACCCTTGCGGCACTGAAGTATCTTAGAGCTACTTAGAGAAACTAAAGATACCGAAGAATCTTACAAATACTAAAGTATCTTAGAGATACTAAAGCATTTTGGAAATATTAAAGTATCTTAGAGTTACTAAGGTATCTTAGAAATACTTATATATCTTAGATATACTAAAGCATCTCAGACATTCTTAAGTATATAAGATTCTAAAGTATCTTAGGTATAGTAAAGTATCTTAGACATTCTTTATTATATAAGGTATATTAAAGTATCTTAAAATTACGAAAGAGTCATAGAAGTATGTATGTATTTGAGAAACTATAGTATTTTCGAGATTTCTAAATATCTTTTAATTACAATTGTATCTTTGAGATACTAAAATATCTTTGATGTACTTAACTATCTTTGAGATACTAAAGTATGTTTTAGATACTAAACTTTATTTAAGATTTTAAAGTATTTTTGGATATTAGAAAATTTGCAGGTACCAGAGTTTTTTTTCTTTTTTTTGAACTAGAGTATTTTCAGAAACAGAAGTTGCCTTCAGATCGTAAAATATTATTCAGATACTAGAAACCATGTTATTTCCCTTAAGTAAAGTTTATTTGTGATTCTAATTTATTCATGAGATAATAAAGATTTCTTTAATTCCATTATAATCTATTAGAAAATGAAAAATGTTCCTAACACTAATGTGGCTTTATGATAGAAAATAATAATTTAATATTTATGTACACTGTGATACCTTTTTTCTATGAGGCACAAAATTGTCTTCGAGATTCCAAAACAACTTTCATATTCTAAAGATGTTTTGTGCTTAAAATATTTACGTTTCTTTAGGATTATATTGTTTGGATAATTTAAAACAGGTTTCTTATTATATATTTGGTTAAATTTGCTGTTTTGGTTTTTTTTGCGGTTTTATTACAAAAAAAATCGAATAAATTAGAATAAAATTTTGGTGAAATTTTTTTTAAACATAGAATATACACAAAAAAGTGATAAAGTTTTAGTTAAAATGAATTGAGTAGTGATAAATATTTTATAAAATAATATTCATTTGAAATTATTTATTAGTAATAAATTTTAAACAGTTTTTGCTTTAACAAAATTGTACGGCAACAAATTTAAATTTAAAAATATGTTTATCGTAAAATTTATTTCATTTTAAGCCAAACAATTTTATTAAAGGAACGACTGTTTCTTGTATTTGCTGTTGGCAAATTTGAATGAAAAATAATGAAAAGTAAAAACAAAAAAAAAAAAAAAGAAAAATATTTATAATTATAATAATAAAAATGTTGTACGTTACGATTTGCGTTTCCATTATTTTTGTTGCTGCTGGATGATTTTCTTTCATTTTGCTTTTTTCTTTTTTCGTTCCCTTTTTTTTTGTTTAATTTCTCTTTTTTTTTTTATAGAAAATTGTTTAATTTGTTATAGTTTTTAGTATGTTTTAAAAATTTAAACAATTTGAAGTTTATGTTCTTCCTGTAGATTTGTTTTTTATTTTTTTTGGTTGAAACCTTTTTTTGCTAAATTAAAATCTGTAGGATATTTATTAAGACTATCGTAGTTTATGTTATTCATTTTAATTTGTTGGCAAGTGTTGCAAAATTTAGTTTTGTTGCATTTGTTATCTATTTATATAAAATTTTTTTATAAATAGTTAAATTTTTTTTTATATATAGACAAAGAACAAAGTTGTCTCACTAGTTTAAACTATTTTTAATTTTTTATACTTTTTTTGTTGGTTATTGTAATTTTTGATTTAAAGTTTTGTTTTTAGTTTTTTGATTTTTTTATTTGTATTTTTTTTAAATAATCCATAAAATTTGTTTTGTTTTTATTTTATCTAAATCAGTGTTTCATTTTCCTGTTTATTTTCTGTTGCATGTAAACAAAGTTTTATGTTTTAATTAAAAAATGTTTGAAACAGTAGTTTGCTAAAAGAGTTGCTGTGGAAGCTGTTAACGTTTTGTACATGTAAGAGACTTTTTGAATTGGTTTTTAAATGGAAATTTCGTCAAGTTGTGGGCTATTAAGTATAACGTTAACTTTCTACAGGTCTTGAGACAAATTCTAGATTGATCCGATAATAAAATTATTTATCATAATGAAACTAATTGAAAAAAAAAATTTTTTGCTAAATATTATTACAATAATTTTATTATTAATGGCACGACTAAAGGTGTATTAAAGTCTTTTGGGCGATTGTTTTTTTTTTATGGGATCCATGGTAAAATTATGAACCGACTATCTGAAATTAAGCAGTTTAACTTCTAGTCATATACTTTTAATTATGTGTACACCGCAACATGCCAGCGATTTTATGTAAATTTTTTATATTAAATTTTTATGCTGTAGCGCCCATCTAAAAGGGCGGCTCAATAATTTTTATACCCATCACAGAAGGTAAAATAGTATATATAAGTTTGCTATTTCGTTTGTAATTTCTATAATATTGATCTTAGATCCTATAAAGTATTTCTATTATGGGTCTTTATGAGTAGCGAAGTTGATTTAACGATGTCCTTCTGTCCGTGTGTATGTATGAAATGGGGTTTCCGAAAAACACAGAAATGGGGGACTGGATTGTTCTTTATATTTATGTCACATCTACTCCGTTTAAGTTTGCTATTGAAATTCAGCCGGATCAGTCCATAACTGACAGAGGTATGAGCGGAAAAGAACGACCTCCTCTAATTTTACCCCTAAATTCCTTGTTGTTGTTTTTTTTTGTGGTATCTTGGAAACGGCAAGATCCAAAGTTTTTATATCAGATACAAGCTATCAATACACAACATTGGAAAAAAATTTAAGCGGCTGTGGATAAGCGGCCGTGGCACAAAATAGGTTTGTTTATATCTAAAGAACGGCATGTATATAACGTTCTGTTCTTAACGCACTAAGGTAAAGGGCATATAAGATTTGGCATAGCAGAATGAAGCACTCTTTTTTGTTTTTACTAGATTCATACAAAATTTTTTATAATTATTGTTGCTGTTGTATCAGTTGTTGCTGATTTGACAACTTTTAGTCGCTGTTCAAAGAACTCCGTGTCGCACTCTTGGAGATAAGGCTAATCTAGCAGCGCAAAATCCATAGTTTCTAAACTAATAATATGATCCACACACACATATTAATGTGTGGGTGAATTATAGGCAGGGATGAAGGCTTTACGCTTCGTTAAAAATAGGTAGCTATTTTTTTAAGACAGTGGGCGCCATATGTCTCAACCACAAAAATGTATAGATAAATAATAGGGATTGATGTACGCTATAAGCTCGCTAAAAATTAGGCACATATTTTTGATACAATACGTGCTATATGCTTTAAGATAAGAACTCCTTTGACGATAAAATTCCTTAGTCGGATATGAAAAAATATCTGGCCATATTGTCATCAGTAGTGGGTCGAAACACTGGTTAAGGTATATCAACAATTAAAACAAAGTTGCTATATTTAGTAGACATATTACCAGATCTAAAAATCATTCTTTATATAGTCATCTTTGAACGTGAAGAAGTTACACAAAAAAAAAAATATATAAATTGCAGTTGTTCAAATTTGTTGCTAAACTTTAATTGTCAACGTCAAACTCGCAATAAAAAGCTTCGGAGGACATGAAAAGTATTTCCATAGTATAAAATGGACTATGGAGATTGCTGTAAATTACCAACAGTATGCATGTTCAATATTAACTTTGTGACCATTTAAATGGTTAACAGTATGCATTTATTGTTGTTGGGGATTGTTAAACCCTGAGTTATATTTAATTTAATCAATTAATACATTGTTTGAAATGGCAAAGTTTTTTGATAATTTTTTAAATTAAAATTAAAAATATCATTGATTAAAAAAAGCACTATTTTCCATTTTTAGAATCTTTAGTAATCTATATAATCAATTTGCAAATAGCTGCAAAATTAACAAAGTGTTTGCTTGATTCTATAAATTTGGTGATTAGAGACAATTTTTAAATTTTTCTGTAAAAACAGCCTATAAATAACTTTCTTAGAACGCTAACGGCCAATTTCCCCAAGTTCAGTTAAATCTAACTATCCCTTCCAATTGACAATATGTTTTTGATAGTAGCAATTGGTAGTTTTTTATAACTGAACTTGGTAAAATGGGCCGTAAGTCAGAATATTAAGTTTACATCAAAATTTTGCGTCAGAAATTTTGACTTGAATTTTTTTTTAACCTGTAAAAAAAAACTTTTTTAATTTGTCAAGCTATTAATAAATTTTTAGGGAATCTTACCTTTGATTTGATAAACAAATTAATGCAATAGACTTTTTATACACTCCACCATCAGTGGTGAATGAGGTGGCACCAAGTTTGTCATTCCGTGTGAAACTTTTTTAATATTCACAGAAAAAATTAAAAATTGTCTATAATCACCAAGTTAATAGAATCAAGCAAAAAGACTACTAAAAATTGTAAAAATGGAAAACTGTAAATAGTTTTTCCCAATAAATGATATAAATGATATAACCGATATAATTTAATTACAAAAATTAAATAAAAACTTTGTTGTACAATGTGTTAATTGATTTAATTAAATATAGCTCAGGGTTTGACAATTCCCAACAACAATTCTGCAAACTTAAATTTCCGTCTTAAATGTTTTAAAAGGGGAAATATTCAACATATGATTTAATTTTTTTCATTTAGTCGTTCTAGACGCAATTGACAAATTTTGGTTCCTAAGTTAACTTCCCTAGTGGAGAGATCATTTCATGTAAGGGTTGCACGAATTTTCAATAAATTACCAAGAACTCTAAAGTCCTTTGAGTTTTCTAGTTCTACTTATGAACGTAAATTGTTGAGGCATGTTCAGCGGAAGAAGATGTAAGTCTCTTTCAATGAATCTTTTTATTATGAGTTGGGCCACTAATGTTATTAAGATTGTTTATATTTCTCTACGATAACCTAATTTTAATTTTAAGCTATTTATATCTTATATTAAGATTATTTCAGTTGTCATTTAATTTCTTTGATTTAAAATTATTGTTTGAATACTCAGGTATGTGATGGTAATCTTTTGGAAACAGGACGATAAAAATCCGTAATGTCGTTTTCATGAAACTGTGATTCAGAAGTGGATTTTAAAGAATACGAAAAAAAGACGTACGTTTGCAAATCTAAAGCTTGTCATCACATATCTAAACTAAACAAAGGACAAAAAAAAAAAATTTAAAAATGTAATTGTTATATTTTTAAGTTATTTTTATTATTCATAATTATTATTATTCATATTGTTTGTTGAGTAGTATGTTTTGAGTTGTATATTTTAACCATATATGGCCCTTTGGGCTCGGTTTGTGTGTAACGTTGATTAAATAAATAAATAAATTATTTTATTTTAAGCGAAAAAAATCAATTAAGATTTTTTGATATTTAATTAATATCAAACAACTCAAATGTTTATTAAATCAAAATTATATTTTAGCCCCCATAAGAAATATTTAAGGTTTATAACAGGTTTATGAAACGAATTGTCTTTTAAAATTTGTTTAAAAAACTTTTTTTAAATCAAAAATATTTTTTATGAATATGGGGGTTAATTTTCTTTCAACTACAAAAAAATTTGTTTCAATTATCACATTATATATAATTAAATTGAAATACTTTTTAAATAATTTTATTTATTGATGAAAATCTAATGGTAATTTTTTCTGTGTTCATATAGGTCCCTATAAAGTATAAACATTCTGGGTCCTTGAAAAATTATAAGTCGATTTAGTACGTCTGTCCTTCCGTCTGTCCGTCTGTCTGTCCGTCCGTCTGTTCGTCCGTCTGTTGAAAACACGATCACTTTCGAAACACTCACTTAGCAGAAAAGATTGTTAAATTTTTTATAGTTCTTCAAAACAGTTTGAGATTTATTTCCAATTGGCTTAGTAGGAAAAGAGTTTCTAAAAATCTAATATTTTTTTTACAAAAAATAATATCAATTGGTGATATAATGCACCGGTACTCAGTCAATTTTGCACAAATTTGTTTCATATGACTAGAAATCAAACAACTTAATTTGGTGAAGATCGGTGCATAACTTTCCATAGGTCCCATATAAAACCCACTCTCGGAGAACACCTTAGAACGCCTTAAAACTTAATGAACAATGCTATTATATAAAATTTGGTTAAAAGTTTCATAGCAGTTGAAAACACACTACCAGATTTCAAATAAATCGGGTTGGCTCACAACATTAAGCTGCGAACAAAAATGAGAATTGTTTAATACCAGCACAAAAACGGCTCGGATACTAAGAAAGTTATATACTTTATATACAAAAATTTTCAGATATTCAGGAATATTTTTGGCTTCCATGATCTCGAATTTGGAATTACAAACGATGAGTAACAGCGAAAAAGTAATGGCTGAAATTAAAAGAAGGGAGTGGCGGTGGCTAGCCCACACGCTACGCTAAGTTAATGATGATATAGCGAAAATAACTTTCGGGTGAAATCCTCAGGTCTCGAGGCATCATGCAAGATACAGTATGACGTGAATAAGATCCACATGCAAATATTATACCCTTAGATCCAAAGGGATGTGGCGCAGATTAAGACCATGACACAAGGCGCACAGCCATGCAATGATTTTGGGTCCGCCCTTTTAAGAGCAGAGAAGTTTTTTGCTTATCACATGTGTAAATGTAATTATTATGTGTAATGAACGTGTAAAATGGTTATCGAAGGAATAAAAAAATATCTACACATCGATATCTGTGGCATTTTGGCAAAACATCTTAAGGCAAATTTAAAAAGTGGAAAACATTTTGTTAGTCGTATGAATTGTCATTCAAAAAATATTTTTGCTTACGTTTTTAAAATTGATATATGAAATTTATGTTATAAACGATAGTTTTCTTCAATTTTGGTTTTTTTTTTATTGTTTGATAAAAATGATTTTTTCACCGAGTTTTTTTTTTTAACTTTTTCGCTATCTTATCTCGACTTAAGATGTTTTGTCAAAATGCCACAGTTCTATAATTTGTCTGCCTTGATTTTCCTGTTTATAACATAAACTAATGAGAAATTGCACATCATAGAATTATGCGCGCCTATAAACAGGTTCCATTTTTTTATATACTTGGACAACGAATAGATCTCGTCTTCTTCTTGTTAATTATACGCCACTTGTAACTATTTTCAAAAGATGGGAGATTTTTTTTTAATTGACGTTGTAAAATTGTGACTGTTTGTATGTTAAGGGTATTTCAAATCAAATTGAACAAAAAGGATTGATCCTTTGATATAAATTGCAGATGGTTTTGTACTTAAAATTGCGTTACTTTTAATCTAAATTTTAATCTAACAAAACTTTCAGATTTAACATTTACAAGTCTATTTTTTTAAATAAATTCTTACGTGTCAATTTAAAATTTTATGGATTTCTGTTTTATTTTTTTTTTTATTTTTTGGTATTTTATTTAAATTGTTTATTATTATTATGTTCCTTTTAATTAAATTATTACTTTTATTTATTAAAAATTTTTTGTTAAATAAAACTGTATCAAAAAAAGTTATAATAATTTTAAATGTTTTATTCTGTGTTTTTTAATTGTTTAGAAATTATTTCATAAATTATTATATTAATTTTCACTCAAATTTTTTAAAAAAATTAAAATTTTTTTTTAGAATAACTCAAGTTCTAACCTTAAAAATTAAAATTTTTTTTTAAATTTTTAAAAATTGTTTTAAAAGATACACAATAATTTTTATATATGATTTTGTTTTTTTTTTTATTTGTTGTACTGAGTATTTAGTTATTTAAAAAAATTATATAAAAAAAATGTTTTCTTTTTTTTAACAAATATTTTTTTTTCTTTTTTATAAATTTATTTTTTCTTGTTGAAATATATTAAAGCAACTGAAAGTTTTAAGTAAGAACTGATAACAAATTTCCTTTAGTTTAAAGCGGAACGACCGCTTTGACGTTACACGTATAAATAACTGTAAAGGATGTTACAACTGAAGCATCAAGCTACCAAAAAACCAACACACAAACACACACACACACACATATATGAGCAAAGGGAATGTTTTGTCTTTTATTATAATTTTTTGGAAGGAAGTAGAAGTAAATACACACACACAAACACACACACACATACACACAGTTATAGCTTTTATAACGGCAACAAGGATAACTAGTACCCAACTCTCATTAACTAGAGCAGATTTTTACAGGGATCTTAAAAGATGAACATTGTAGTCACATGGCTGTCATCGTTAATGTTTTTTTTTTTAGAAAACACAATAAAATTTTTTAAATAAACATTTTTTTTATATTTTTTTTTTTGGTTTTTATTTACTTCAAATATTTTTGAATTTATTTACTTATTTTTATTTATTTATTTTAAAAATAGTCTTTTTAAATATTTTTTCAAAACTTGTAGCAGTAGTAACTTTACTGTTACGTGTTTAACTATCAACTGAATTTGTGTTGACCAAGTCCTTAATTTCTTTTGCTGTTACAAAATGAAAAGCAAAAAACAAAAAAATAAAAAGGATGCTGTTGTTACTGTTTTCCGTTTTTTGGTTTTTCTTTGTTTTTGCTATCATTTCATTTTTTTTTTGTCGTTGGCTGCAATTATTACTCATTTTCAAATTGTTGCTCTTGTTGAAAATCAACAAGAACCAATTTGAACATGTTCATGGTCGTTAAAACTGCACTTTTATTACAAACACTATTCTTACACACTCATATACACTAAAAACCTTAGCTATCCTTTAACCATAGAAAAAAATCTCTCTTTTGCTCTCCTACAAAATAAATCAGCTCACCACAAAAACAAAAATTGCCTTTAAAAGAAGCAACATGTTGTAACAATTTTTCAATTTTGACTCAAATTTTTGAATTTTAATTCTAATTCTCTCAAACTCTCCTTTACACACCCTGGCAAAGAAGCCTTAAGCAAAACAGAACCGATTTTTGTGGGAATTGTTTCTTTATATTTGTATTCTCACACTTGAGTTGCTGTGCGTTTTTGCCACAACAACAATATCATCCTGTTTTTAACGTTTTGAGTTTGTTTTGCCTTTTAACAGTCACGTGTTGCATGTCGTTTGTGTGTTTTCCTGAGTGAAAGCTTTTCGTTTTACACTCAATGTTAAGTACCCCACCTTATTTGTTACCCCCACACCCCCTCCACCCACCACCCTAAACAAAAAGCAGTTTTTAAAACATGCGCTCTTTTTTACTAACAAATGTTCGTAAGCTTTATTTTCTTTCGGGAAGATTCGGGTTTCCTGTTGGTTTTTGTGGCTTTCGTGTAGATGGTTCTTTTGTTGTTGCATTCAAATGGTTTGTAAATTATGATAAAAAAATTAAATGGTAAAAGCTTTTTATTCTTGTAAATTGCATGGACCAAAAGTGTTTATATTTTTGTGCGATTATATGTGTGTGCATGGGTATGTATGTCCTTTCTCATTTATGGATATGCGAGAGTGTATGTGTACGTGCACTGTAAGTAATATGTTGATAAAGTATTTGTTGCTTAAGAGCATACGCCCCACATTGCAATGTTTCCATGCATGAATCTAAATATACCCTACGTCCTGCATCTTATTTCCCTAAGACAATAATATGCGAAAAATTACATATTTTTTTTTATTTCTTATATTATTATAAATAAAAGATTTTGGTCTACTAAAAATTTTCCGTAGAAGCAAAACAATTTTTAATTTTAGATTAAAGGCGTATATTGCAATGCAGCAATATTGCCAGCGTACCACACATATTTAGAGCTTCGTCCAAAAGTCATCGGTCGATCTAAACCTACACAGAAATAATTCTCGCCATTTTTTTTTTCAATTATAACATTTATCAAAAATTAGTTCATTTATTAATGATGTGCTAATAATCCCAATTTTTGAACTAATTAATAATAAATATTTCATTCCCGAAAATAATTTTTGATTTATCAAAAATAAAATCAGTTTTAACTTAAAATTTAATCAAGTGAATTAAACATGTAATTATATAAAGAACATACACAGAAAAAATTGTTTTATCAATTAAAAAAATGTTTTAAAAAGTATTTAAATTTAATTAATGTGATAATTGAATTAATTATTTAAAAATAATAATTATTTAATTGAAAGAAAATTAAAAATTTAATTTTAATTTAATTAACATTTTAGTTGTTTTGAAATAAATTTTCAATTAAAATTTTAATTAAATAACAAAAAATCTTAATTGACTTTTTTTGTTTAAAATAAAATAATTTAAACATGTAGAATTGTTGTTCGGAATTGTCAATATTTATTTAAATAAATTAACACATTGTTTGAAATGGCAAAGTTTTTTGATCACTTTTTTAATTAAAATTAAAAATATCATTTATTGAAAATATTTTTTCAAAATTTTAACATTTTTAATAATCAATATCATCATTTTGGTAAGAGGTGCAAAATCAACAACTTGTTTGCTTGATATTATGAGTTTGGAATAAATTTGGTGATTGGAGAAATTTAATAATTTTTTCTGTGTAACTGCACAAAATGTTGCTTATATCAAAAAACATTTAATTGATTCTATTAACTTGTTTACTAGTGCAAATTTAATTAATTTTTTAATTAATATCACAAATTTTTTTAAGTGAAATATACTTTTATTTTTTTCTGTGTTCGTATGGGAAGGCGAGAAACTTGCGAAATCCACTCCAAAGTATTTTGGTCTCCATAGATTTGGTTAGGTTCCATTAGCGGTGGTTAAGTTATTAAATTCTGCTATGTCACCATGTTTCACTGTCTCCCAAGGGACCTATGTTACCTGACTGTTGACATTTTCACCCAGCCATCCGGTTGAATCAATAAAAGAATGGATTTTGTTCAAATCGATATCAGAGAGACAAGTTTTGTCCTTTAGGGTTCTGCAACTAACCAGAACGAGTCTTAGGTCTCTGAATGTTGGGCAAGGATAGCGAAGATGTTCCGTTGACTCTTCTTCACCTCGTCTCAGCAACTTCTAAATAGGTTATTGCAAGGGAGCCCTAGCTTTTGGGCGTGTTTCCCAATGGCCCAGTAACAAGTTATAAACGAAATCAGGTTTCTGAGGTGCAGCCTAAACAGCTATAACGTCCGCCGAGGCCTTTTTGTCATCTATGATGGGCCAGATTTCCTGGTTTCCCCCCAGGCAGTTTCATCAAACTATCTCTGGTTGCCAATGATGTGCAATTTATGTGCAATAAGTTGCAAACTACTTGGGAGTGAAACATCTATATCATATCGCAACAATAGCGAACAAACTCAAAATTTTTATTTATTTTTGGAAAAAACCAATACATAATATTCATATCTCCATGTTGTAAAAATATCCTGGTATTTTGTCTACTTTTTTGTAATGAAATGGTGGAATGAAAAATTATTTTTCATACGCCTTTAATGTAAAATTAAAAATTGGTTTGCTTCTACTGAAAATTGTTTAATAATTATCATTCAACAAGTGCGATATGTCGAACTGCTACGATTCAGGATGCTTTCTGCGTGCGCTAACAAGTTAGCCATACACTCTCCATGTATGCCTCTGTATCCAGGAATCCACTTAAGGCTAACGACTGAATGCCTTGCTATCTCCTCCAGAGATGCAACAAACGCACTCTCCAGGGATCCTATGGCAGCTTTACTATTGGTAATAATGTAAATATATACCTGCCAGATATCCTACCAAGCCGAATGTGCCCTGCCGCTGTGTAGATGGCCATTATCTCAGCCTGAAAGACACTGCAATGATCCGGCGGCCTAAGAGTTATGTTGCAGTTCAAGTGCTCGGAATTAATGGCAGAACGGACACCATGCAGTGTTTTAGACCCATCAGTGAATTTGGACGTCATCGTATTTAGCCATTCTATCCAAAATTCTTACAGGTGATCCAGCATCAAAGGCTCAGGTGTAACATAATCATCGTTCTTTTGCCTAGTCCACTAGAAAACAATTTAAATTTTAAACGGTTCTCTACCAGTACATGGCCTAAGTTTTATATGGTGCCCCACCAATTCACATCAAGTTATTTATGGGTCCTTAACCAGACAAATACGTAACAAAGTTAAGCTCTAAACGATTGCGTAACGTAAAAAATAAAAGCAGGCAATTAATGATAATAAAGCTCGAGTTGCTTCACCGTCCATAGTACACAGAAAAAATAGAAAATCTACTACAATAAAATAAATCGTTAAGGCACTTAAATTTTTTTTACTAATTTTGCCTCCGTAAAGAATTGATCATATCAATTAACGAATTTTTATTTAGTCAATTAAAACATTAATTCCATAAACTAAAAAATACACAACATATATACAAACATTTAAATTTATGTGTTTTGATTAAAAAAAATTAATTAAAGCAAACAAAAAATTAATTGAAAAAAATGTCCACCAATTAATTTCACTGTACAATAAAATTAAAATTTCTTTAAAATATTTTCGCCGAATATTTCAACAGTTTTAAGGGTGATTTTTTTGCAAAAAGACCCATTTCCAGAGGAGAAAAAAATATAAACAAAATGTTAACTGTAAAGTTCTGAATAAACCTTCTGAAGAGACTTTATTCCAAAAAAATAAGTACCACACGATTTTCTACTACAAAAGGATGCAACTTTAAATGAGTTTCAGATGTAAACTTTTAAAACGCCGTAACATTATTTTGTACCTTAATCAATGTAATAAAATGGCTGTCTAAATCTTTTGTTATTTTGTATATTATGTAAATTTTTTTGTTCTTTTTTATACTCGGTCTGTAAGGATTTAGGCTGGGTTTTTGAGATCTCAGCTAAATTAGGTTTAGTTAATCTGAAAACAGATTTGCGCCGCCATTACCAAGTTTGAGTATAAAATTTTGACGGCTTTGCTAAAATGTTGGTCTTTAATGAAAAAGTAAAACGAAAATCACATATCGCCGGAAAAATCCGAGTTTCAGAGTACGTTAAACTGAGTTTGAACTTAATCCACATCTCAAAAACCCGGCCTTATTCCGTAGACCTTAAATAAATAAATAAATTAAAAAGATTTTTTGTCATTTAATCAATATTTTAATTAAAAATTTATTTCAAAATAACTAAAATGTTAATTAAATCAAAATTACATTTTTAATTTTCTTTCAACTTAACAAAAAATTGATTCACATTAACTAAATTTAAATACTTTTTAAACCATTTTTTTTTAAACTTTGTTTTCCGTACAAAAATACCGACAAGCTCAAAATCAAGCCTGTTTCCCCCTCCCAAAAAAAGTCCCAATAAAAATCCTGTTGTACCGGAAATGATTATGACTATCTGAATTCTTTAAATTTCAAAATGTCCTTAATACATTTTTAAAAACTATCCTCACATTTTGTATGACACAGTAGCACGTTTTGTGGCCACTGTTTGCCATCATCAAAAAGAAAATAATTTTTTTTTTAATTTGTTTTTTTCCTCCACGATTTCATGGTTTTGTATTTGAAAATTGTTGTTGTTTGTTTTTTGATTGCCATAATACGCAACACACATCCTTAATGGAAATTTAAATTTTAAATGCAAATTGTAACCGCCGCAAAAAATGAACGTATGACAACAGCAACAACTTGCAAACAAAAAAATATTAGAAAAAGCAACAAAAAAAAAAGATGAAAAATTAAAGAACAAATATTTTAAAAGGGGAAATTTTGTAAAAATGTTCGTTATCTATGAACATTAAAGCGGTTCCAAAAAACAGTTTATGCGAGGAACTTGGGATGTAACCGATACCGATATATCGGCGATACTCTAGATTTGCCGTTATATCGGTAGCGGCGATGTGCTACTAAAGATACGAAGATATTTTTTAATTTTTATTAAACAAACAATTTAATTTTCAATGCATAATTTTGCATAACCACTAACAGCCGTAAGCAAACAAATGCGGCAGGCGTGTTCTAGTTGTCATGCTCATATAATTTGTATGAAGAATCCCTCAATAGTGCGTCGTCAACGCTTTGCAATTGGAATATCGATTTTGACAGCGCGTTTAAATATTTAAAAATTTTACTCTTTTGGTCAATCTAGCGGTTTTATCTAACACTAAGTTAAAGTTCTGATTAGTCTACGAGAACTGCCGTTTGGAGCGATTGTATAAAAATATTAAGGTAATCTGAGAAGGTTGACGGCTCTCCATCCTAAGCTGTGGTTCTGCTAAAGAAGAATTCATGATATACTTTAGATCTCCTCATAGTGGAAGAGACACAGACATTCTTTTCCACTGGCAAAGGGAGTCTAAGATGAAAATTTGATATGTCTGGTAAACTATCAAATTGCCATCAAGTCCCCATGTTCTACCTCCACGTGGTGACTCCTGAAAACAGCTGGATATTTCCAGTTGGCTAAAGAACAAGGTTAATCTAGAGATGTCAAAAATACACTGCCCTTCTCAGGAAGGGCAGTAAAAATATATTTGTTAATTAAACTTTTATACAGTGATTTTGGCAAAGATCAATATTCGGGGAATTATATGCATTAAGAGTGAATATTCCTTTTGGTATAGTGGTGCCAGGCCGAATATCAGGAGAGGTTACGCCTGGGATTTGTAATGATTCAAAAGAGAACCAAAATAAAATTCAACTAAGCTGGCAACAGGATGCTAATCATAGAGAAGCCGTTGAGAGATATCAGTGGAGTTGTAAATTTCCTTCCGTATGTAGAGTTACTTCCATGGAGTTATTTGGAACAAAGAAATGGTTGAGGTACTGGTTGACAGTACTTCTCTGTTTGTGTTGATATTCTTTCTTCGGACATTGAAAATCTATGATAGCACGTGGTTGATGCATATCACAAAGATGCGACAACGTCTGAAATGCCAGGGCTCTGGAAGGTTTCGGCTTTCCTTAGTCTGGGGAGTTTACCGAAGCTCCCTAAAAAATCTTTTGGCGCTACGGGAAGTGATACAGCCCCCAGATAACAACACTGGCATGACTGATGCTGAGGACTCTGTTAGTGCTCTTTTGGGGTGCTTTCAGAGTGCACGTATTGGTTGTGGTTGCTCAAATTCGGGAGCTTGATCTTAGGATCCTTGTTGTTATCTCCTGCGAAGCTGATTGGTAGAAACTAACAGCGGAGGTTAGACAGCTAAAACTCCTAAACAAGGGGGGTATAAATTTGTCGATTTATACCCAAATTGCCACCTGTTGTATGTGTAGTCTACCCTCATACGCATGGGCTTTTGTACTGCGCATGAACAGTACTATGTGGTTGAGACCCACTGTGAGATGAAACCTAATGGTATTTACTCACATAAATCAAAACCACGTATGTTCACTGGCGAATTCCCGAGGGTTGTAGGAAAAATCTTAAGGATATTTCACCATTTGGTGCTACATCCTCCCAGACAAATCTGGTTGAGGTGATTCCTGGGATCTGCAAGGATTCAATTTGACCATAACTGCATAACTGGCAACAGCTGACGCGCACATAGAGAAACCGTCAATAACGAAAGATTTACCTTTCCTGGTTAAAAGTCGGTCTTCCATGGAGTTCTTTGGAAGAGAGATATGTTAGCGGGCTATAGGACTGTTTACTGTTTTTATGACTGTTTACTGTTGTGTCCGGTAATCTTTCCTAAGGCATTGAAAGTCCAGGCTGGGGCGATCAGATGTATGCATAACTAGCATTAAGCAAACATCCGAAATGACAGGGCTCTTGAAGTTTTCGGATTTCTTGGTTGTGGGGTGCTCACCAGAGCACTTAAATATCATCTGGTGCCAAGGGTATCAGTAGGCCCCAGCTAAGTACGCCGGTCTGCCAGTTGGTGAGGTCTCCGTTAGTATGACTTTCCAAGAAATGCTTAATGGTTCCCGAGGACCCGGAATATGGTCTTGGCCTTCTGTAAATACTTTCGGGGAGCACGTGGTGGCTGTGGTTAAGCACAAATCTTGGATTATATGAGGTGGCATTATTCGTAGGGGAATAATGGTGAAATCATCCTACGATTCTGTTGCTATCAGTACGGAAACCGCATTTAAACAGATTGGCAGTGGAGGTTAGAAAGCTCTAGCTTCTAACCACGGGGAAAAGTATAATTTTGTCGGTTACACTTTCGGCTTGCAACCTGTGTATGAAAAATGGTTCTTGCATATGTAGGGCACTTCGCAAATGCATATATAAATCACCATGTGGTTAAGAGTCTCCATAATTATAGGCCATAGTGCTCGTGCTCATGTAAATCAAGACCATATCTGTTCAGTGGTGCAATGCAATGTTATACCCAAACTTGAAGTAAATGGAGAAGAAATACTTAAGATTTTAAACGAGATCTGTTCCATTTGAGAGACTGTTTTTCGCCGACGAACTTGGGAATTTGCATATCAACCGAAAAGTGTTATTTTTTATTATAATTAAATCACTCAACTTGAGTTCGGTTAATTTGAACTGGAATTTAAATTCAATATGCGTATCGCTATCGCCGATATTTCGTTGTGAGTATCGATATCGTATCGGCAAAAATTCGAGTCGTTGCACCCCTCATTACCGTATCTAAAGATATGGAAGGATACATCGTTCCTAGTATCTTAGCCAGATATAAACAAAGTTCAAAAGTGGGAACAGAGCAAATAATCCTAAAATTATATATTTAAAGGAAATTATTTTCTGTTTTATATTTATGTTTATTTCACCAACATAAAATATGTAAACTTTTAACAGGTTCTCATTAGTTAATCTAATTATCTTAAAAACAGGCCATAATATTATCAAGTACGTTAAAATAAAGCGGGCAAATTTTTTTTTTTTGAACCCCTCTAATGCACATACTTCAAAAGGATTAGAATATTTTGTTAAAATGATGAAATATTGTAACAATTCTAGAATGACAGCAATAAATATTTTTGTTGTTGTTATTTTTTGTTGGATATAATGGAATGCCAGTATACGAAACGACAATTGGATTTGGGAACGGGGAGTCCTTACAAAAGTGACTAAGTTTATGAAATGCAAGTAATTAAGCTTTAATGTCAATCTAACAAACTAAAATAAATATGTAAGTAAATAAAATAGTTTTCTGTAACTGAAATTATGAACTTTTAAAAATTTTTGCAATTAAAAATTTTATTTTTGGAAAATTCGTTAACACAGCTAAAACTTTTTTTGATATTTTGTGAATAACTTAAAAATAAGAGATGCACAATAGACTACGGTATTTTTTACAAATGGTTTGTGTCTTTAATAACTTATGTGGCATACTGGAAGGTGAATATTTGTTATATTTTCTCAATTGGGCATTAACCCTAGAATTTTGATTTTATGTTTTCTTTTGCCTCTCTATAGATTAAATATTGAAGATTTGTACGCATAACATTCGCCTAGAATATTCCACTATACTTATAGAAAAATGCATAAGAATTTAATAATACAACATACCATTGCTTAAAGTCTTCTACCAATATAACAAATGTTTAACCCACTATTGTTAACAGTTTGACATTAAACATAATCCACTCGATAAAAAAATTTAAAATCGTTAAAAAAAATTAACCCAAAAATCCGTTTTATCTGAATATCTCTGAAGGCAAAGGCGATAACATAAACATTTAAGTATAAATGATTTTATTTGTTGAGCTTAATTCCCTATTTTTATTCTTGATAAGACAACTGAAAATTTATAGTTGGAGGATAAGCTGTTTCTGTGCGCATTTCACTGGTTGCTTTGGCCAGATCATCAGGAAACGTTTTTCCAAAACAATTTTAGAAAAGCCAAAAATATCAGCAAATAAGACTACAGAGGGAATGAGAATTACAAATACTCAAAAAGTCTTTTTGCAACGATATCAAAGCTTAAACAAAATTTCAACAATCAAACAGTGTGTTTATCTTTTCTCACAATAAATTTTCAGTTGTTTAAACAAGAATAAAAATAGGGAATAAAGCACAACAAATACAATTTTTTAATAAATAATTGTATTCCCAAAAACAACTTTAATAACTTTTAAAAATATTTTTGTAGGTCAGCTTAAGTAAATTGTTTTTTGCAACCCATAAATACATATGGGGGATTTCATGTCAAGTGACCCAACTTTTGAAATCAATGTCTTCCGATTTGGATGAAATTTGCACCAAGATTAGTCCTATTGGAAAGTAGTTTAGACACAAATTTTCAATAAGATCGGTCAAAAAGTTTCTGAGTTACTTGACAAACTTGACATTTTGGCCAAACAGGTGTTCTTTCTCATCCATGTAACTTATTATCTATTGGCGTTAGCGAAATTTGTCCCAAACAAATTAGATAGCTATTTCTTCCATCTTTCGCAAAAAAATTTTTTTTTTTTTTTTTTAATATGTTTTAATTTTTTAGGACTAACCTTGGTGCAAATTTCATCCAAATCGGAAGACATTGATTTCAAAAGTTGGGTCACTTGACATGAAATCCTCCATATATTTTTGGTACATTTTTTAAAAGTTTGAATATCCGAGGGTACCAATTTTAGAGGTCCACAAGTCACTCTCCCGAGGCTATATGGACCCTTGTTAATTCAAATCAACTCAAAAGCTGCCCGGCTATGACAGTCTCAAGAATTGCTTCAGTTGCAGAATTATTTTTCCAAACGGATACAGAAATAATTAAAAATTGTCTCTAATCATCAAATTCACACCAAAATCATAGAATCAAGCAAACAATTTGTTGGGGCAAATTTCATCCAAATCGGAAGACATTGATTTCAAAAGTTGGGTCACTTGGCATGAAATCCTCCATATATTTTTGGTAAATTTTTTAAAAGTTTGAATATCCGAGGGTACCAATTTTAGAGGTCCACAAGTCACTCTCCCGAGGCTGTATGGACCCTTGTTCATTCAAATCAACTCAAAAGCTGCCCGGCTATGACAGTCTCAAGAATTGCTTCAGTTGCAGAATTATTTTTCCAAACGGATACAGAAATAATTAAAAATTGTCTCTAATCATCAAATTCACACCAAAATCATAGAATCAAGCAAACAATTTGTTGATTTTGCACCTATTACCAAAATAGTATAATCAATATATTATTAAAAATTTTAAAATTTGAAAATTTAAATTTAATTAAAAAAAATTATCAAAAAATTTTGTCGAAATACCCATTAAGATTTGCTGTTATTTAATTATACCCTCCACCACCAATAGTGGTGAATGAGGGTATACTAAGTTTGTCATTCCGTGTGAAACATTTTTCTTAAATACCTAAGACCCCATAAGCTAAATATATATTCTTGAGTAATTCATAGTCAATATATCCATGTCCGACTGTCCGTCTGTTGAAAACACGCTCACTTCCGAAAAACGCAAAAGAAAAGAACAAACTTGGTCTCAAATTGCTTACAGTTATCCTAATCAGTTTTGGATTGAAATCCAGCACCATCGAATCAGTAGGATCAGATATATGAATCAAAATGTGGAACCACCAGCCTAAAAAATTGATAATTTTGATACAAAAACTAACATAAATGTTGGAATAATGCACGGAATGATATTAAATTTTGCACAATTTCGTTTCATACGACTGCAAATTATACCATTAAATTTGGTGAAGATCGGTCCATAACTTACACTAGGCCCCATATAAACCCTACTCGCGGAAAGCAGTTTAGTACCCCTAAAACCGTAATTAATAACGCTATCATAATTAAATTCAGCTCGTTACAGTTTTATATGCCTAGAAATCACACGACCTAATTTCGCGAAGATCGGTCTATAATTAACCCTAGAACCCATACAAACCCTACTCTCGGAAAACAGTTTATTACGCCTAAAACCAAATAAAACCCACTTTGGGAAAATAATTAAATTCGCCTAAAACCGTAACGGATATAGATATTGCGGTAAAATTTCTTTCAAATTAGTTTTATATGGCCAGAGAAAATATCATGCAATTTTGTGATATACGGTCCATAATTTACCTTAGATCCCATATTAAGCAGCCTTCTGAAATTCACTGTTAACGCTCACACTAATTTCACTGCTGTATTGAAATTTATTCTAATTTATGTTTCTTAATACCAGAAATCACTAAACAGAATTTTGGGATTATTGATCCATAATTTACCATAGGCCCAATACAAATTACCCTCCTAAAATTCATTTTAGTTCGGCTAAAAATGTTACGAATCATGATATTTTACTCAAGCCAGTTCAAAGTTCTAAAAAGAAACGCATAAAACTTTCTGATTGTCGGTCAATAATTTAATGTATTTAGGTCTAGAATAGTAGGGAATTTTCCCTTTTTATAGGGATTTTTTCGGAAAATTTACAGCGTAGGGAAAAAAGGACAGATATTTTATTTTAAGGCAATTGCAGGGAATTTTCAAAATATTGTCTCATTTTCGATATATTGTGTTAAAATACGTAAATATTCGTATTATTTTCATTTAAAAATTAAACTTTTTCATATACATAGCATTTAGGTACAAATGTAGTATTTTACTAAGAGCCCCAATAGCCTGGCAATTTACAACAAGTGCCACAATCATGTACGTATATATTAGGGGAGCCGAATATTTGGGTTCACATTTGCGACCTAATCGCTTATTTTTGTTATTTGCATTTGCTCTCACATTCGCTAAAAATATATGCGAATATTAAAGGAGAATGTTTAATGAATGAAACAAAGAGAAATAAGGTCATACAATTTGGAATTTTTAAAAAATTTTAATGAAAACTTTTAAGCATGTGGAAGGATATATATTTAAAAGGAATTTTTTTTTAAAATTTTGAAATAAAGATTTTTTTATATTCAACAAAGCCTTCCCTTTTATTTGGTACCGAGTTTGGTAAAATATATAAGATACTTATATTAATAAAAAAAAGTATTCTTGAAAAAGGTTAAGTCCTTTAAAAAGATGACAAAAGATGAGGAGATGAAAATCAAACACGCAGTTTGACTTAGTTTTGACTCTAGATTGAAGGATATACAGTGGCGTTTCTGCCAAATTAAATTATTAAATTAAATTAAATTTGTCACACAGTATTTTTTTTTTAATTGAATTTTTACATGTGTGAAAATGTTTATTTTGGT
The DNA here is from genome assembly GCA_943735925.1 of Pollenia amentaria. Taxonomy (NCBI): domain Eukaryota; kingdom Metazoa; phylum Arthropoda; class Insecta; order Diptera; family Polleniidae; genus Pollenia; species Pollenia amentaria. The sequence continues at coordinate 142,967,138 of OX031010.1, read as the reverse complement.
TTTTTCTTGATGTTAATAAATGCTCTTTTTTAATAAATGTTAATAAATCCCTTAATTATAATATTTACAAAATGTTAACAGAGTATGTATTTGTTTGCCTGAAGCTAAAAACAATACATTTTTAACGTAGGGAATAGTGTAGGGATAATTTTTTTGTTTGTAGGGAAAAAAGGGAATTTTATTTAGACACGTAGGGATTTTTTTGAAATTTCTCTTGGCATCACTGGTCTAGACCGCAACCAATTTTAATGCTGACGTTCGTTTTTGTGAAGATCAGTTAATAATTGAAGTTTTTGATATATTAATTAGGTTTAAGTTCATTAAATTTAATTTTCATTTAATTATTTTTATTGAATAAAAATCATTACAACATAAAATGATTTTAAAAATTTTTTTTTTTGATAATTCTTGACTGAGCACGGGATTGATCTTGGGGCGAATTTACATGTTTCGAGAATAACCACATTCTCATCATCAGAATTCTTTGCATTCTACCGGTTGCGCCACTGTGGCGCCTGCCAGTCTATAGTCAAACATCAATATTTAACCAATTGTATTGGTAGGTCAAAATTTGCTATAATTGATTATCAATTTTCCAATTTATATTTACATGTTTTTAAGTTATTAATATATATGCAGAAATCATATAGAGCCAACTCCTGTCGGTGGAGGGTATCAAAGATTCGGCAGAGCCGAATACAGCACTTCTACTTGTTAATATTATAATTAAAAATTTACTTCAAAACAACTAAAATGTTAATTAAATCAACATAATATTCTTAATTTTCTTTCAACTAAATAAATAATTGATTCAGTTATCACATTAATTAAATTGAAATACTTTTAAAACAAATTTTTTAATTGATAAAAATCTATTGAACATTTTTTCTGAGTTCGTAAACCATTGTGTAATGTTTCAGTAAAATAAAACAAGCAAAAAAAAAATTTTGCGAATAATTTTATTCAAATAAAATAACTGTTCTTAAGACAGTTCCAGAGGACATTTTTAGCTTTTTAGTACTACTAAAATCTCGTTGACCTCTTTTGACCCTAACAAGTTCTATTCCTCTGAAATTCGAATTTAACTTAAATATAGAGTCTGGGAAAACATTAAATAACAAGTCAGCTATTAATGGTACAGTGATACAACGAACTAGTTGTTAAAGACTGCTACCCCACTAATTAAGGGAGGTTAAATTTAAAGGACCGATGTTGATTTTGAATAAAATACAAACTATGTAGGAAATTATTGTCATTTCATTTTATTATGATAATATTGGTATGGTTCAATTATGTATAAAACAAAATATCGACCAACTGGATGCCGCAAGCTCGCCGGCACACCTCTACCTGATGGTCTGAGGCATAATTGACGCTGAGGCATAATTGAGGTTCTATGCCGTTAATGTGCCAAATTATCTCATCCTTAAGCTCTTGAACTGCTGCTGGCTTATCGCCGTACACAGTTTCTTTCAAATAACCCCAAAGAAAGAAGTCCAATGGTGTCAAATTACATGATCTTGGCGGCTAATTGACAATGCCACCACGTGAGATAACACGGCCATTGAATTTGTCGTGCAAAAGAGTCATTGTTTCGTTAGCTGTGTGGCAAGTGGCACCGTCCTGTTGAAACCACATATCGTCCACATCCATATCTTCCCATTGGGGCCATAAAAAGTTCGTTATCGTCTCTCGATAGCGAACACCATTCACAGTAACTGCCTGACCGGCCTCATTTTGGAAAAAAAAATGTGTCGATGATGCCGCCAGCCCATAAACCGCAACAAACAGTCACTGTTTGTGGGTGCATTGGGTTTTCGACAATCACTCTTGGATTATCTTTCGCCAAAATGCGGCAATTCTGCTTATCGACGAATCCACTGGAGTGAAAATGTGCCATATCACTGAAGATAATTTTCTTCGAAAATTGACGATATGTATTTTGATTTGAACGCTCATAAGTCTTAATAACTTTAACGCGTTGCCGGTTGTGTATCTTTCCATGGTTCAAATTGAGTTAGTCTGAAATTGAGAAATGTCAAATGAAATGCGGAAAAAACTTGACGTTTGGGTGTGGTTCACATTCCACATAGGCCCTTAAAATTTAACCAGCCGTTATAACAAAACAAGATTCTACCCATTATTGATAATAGTTTGCGAGAAATCATAATTTAATTCTAATCAAACTTATGAAAATTAAATTATTTCTAAAGTAACATAAAATATTTGTTTCAAGCAGCATCCCACACACCCACAATTACCAATATTTTGAGCCAGTTTTGTGGATACCTTCGTTCTAATATGTTTGCTATCGAATGGCATAAATATTTTTGAAATCGGCGATAACAAGAAATTGCACTTTTGGCCTATGAAATTTAATTTTTAACCACTGTACGTCGGGCATATGTCGAAACTCATATTTAAAACATAAATGTTAAAAAATTATCTACCAGATTAAAATAAAAAGAAAAAATCATTCCAACAATATTTCTGACTTGTTCTCATGCAGCTAAAAAAAACCCCCCTTTAGAAAAGAAATTTAGTTTTGAATAAAGTTTTCATTAACGAAACAAAAATCTTAATTATGAATGAAACAAAACAAATATTAATCTTTGTGTTTTTTTTTATTGTTCCTTTTGTTTAGTAAAAAAAATTTTTTTCTTGCTTAAAAAAATCCTTTTTATACTTAAAAATGTTCAGGTTTTAATATTTCGTATTTAAATTTTATTGGTTAAGAACAAAAAAAAAAAAAAGTAGATGGGAGAAAAGACAAAACAAGTAAGTATAAAAATAATAATAATAAAACATTTATTAGTACTTCTAATGCCATTAGAATTCCAAAAAACTATCACAAAGGAACAAACTAAAGCTAAAAATTTCATTAAAATATTATGTGAAAAAAAACATAGCTGAAAGGACTGGAGTACAAAGAAAATTCAATCATTCATCATTAAATATTAAATAATAGAAAAGAAGAGAATTGTCAAATAAAAGAATGCTGAAATTTTGTAAAACTCTTCTAAAAAGGTCGAATTGTAAATGCCCTACAAAGTAAATTCAAGAGCTAAAGCAATCAAGAACAAAAAAAAACTATAATATATATAACAACGTGTATGAAGGTACCTAGGCAAATTCACTACAGGTGGCGGCAAAAAGCCTTTTGGGTTTAACAGTTCGAGCCAATTTTTTCCCCATTTACAATGTTTTGTTTGTACTAAGAAATATTCTTAGTACGAATAGGATGATATTTATATCAAAGAATATTTTGTCACAATTATGGAGCGTGTCTAACAATTTCAACTGAGTAGTAGTAAATGCAATGCAATAAACGTCTGTAGTTTCTTTTATTTATGGACTCTACTAGGGTATTAATTCGGTTAACCGATAACTACCCGATTACCTGATCGGTTAATTTAAAATTGGCTATTTTCGACTAACGATTAAACCGGTTAATTTAAAACGATTAACCGATGTTACAAGATTTCTAATATTTTGAAGTATTATAATATATATTTTTGTGTTTTTAATTATTTATTTCGTCTCATATCCAAAAGGTATGTGTTTAGAAAATATTTTTTCATACAAACAAAGAAGGTGTTCAGTGATCTTTATTTTAAATAACCCAGCTACCATTTGGGTGGTAATTTTTTTAAAAATAACCTAAATGAGCCTTTTCAGAATACTTTTGCGATGAAAAACTGATTTATCACTTGATTGATTGAAAATGGATTCACATATGATTCATACATATGATCACAAAAGAATCAGCAAATTATATCACAAATGATTTTTTTTAATTGGTTCATCGGTGGGGTACCATTTTCTCACAACGAGAGTATCATTTATGATCGAAAAATTAGATCATATGGGGTTATTTTGCTCTTGCAGCTAATTCCTAAAAGATTCGATTATGATACAAAATGCTGGCTGGGAAGAGTTTGCTGTCAACAGTTTTTTGTTTGACGTGCTTTTTGTATGTATGTGTTAAGATAGTTGTTTCTTTTCATATCAATCTTTTAACAAAACTAACCAAAACAATTAGAAGTGTTAAAAATTTTAAAAAATAAAACAGGACTCTAATGACAGGATGAAAGATTTCATATAATAAGAAAGATCCAGGAAAAGGACTGAGAAATTAGATATTCTGTATTATGGCTTGCTTTCGATTTCTCCAACATCAATGTCAAGTGAAAGAATTTTTACCAAGTCAAAATTTATCAAAACTAAAAAAAAAAAAATCGCTTAAATCCTAAACATTTAAACCAAATTATTTGTCTGAAAGATTATTTTATAAGATCTCCTTAAACTACGGAAATAACTCACAGTTTATTTTTAAATTAATACATAATATTTATGTATTAATTAAAAAATATGTATTACATATTTATGAATGGTTATTTTTTTTTTTTTTTTTTTTTTTTTTTTTGTTTGCTCGTTTCTTTTTATGTTTGCTATGTTATTGTTTTATTTTACTAATAAACTCGAAATAATAAATAATTTATTCATTTTTATTTATTGAAATAACTTAATTTATAAAAAAAATAATCAAGATCAATAACAAAATTAACCGATTATTAACCTCCGTTAATTAATCGAGTGATTAACCGATTAAAGCAACAGCCCGATTAAATGAATTCCCTAGTATGCACTAAAGGCCTGTATAAATGTATTTGAAAATCATACTCACAACAAAAATCAAATGCATGTACAAAACGTTTGGATACAACTGCAACGCCACATCAAAGAAATACACTCCAGACAGTACTTCTTTCTTTCAAAACCTTTCAATTTAGTGAAACGTTTTTGTATTTGAAAATTGCCAGTCTGCGAGTATGTGTGATATTTACTTATGTGTCGTATATGGGTATTTCCAAAGTGAGGGTCGTTACCGATTTTCGGAGATTTTTTAAATAAAATTTCAAACTAGCAAGCAAATATGCCACGAGGATTGCTTAATTTTCGACTTACGAAAGTTTAAGCATCGCACAGTGTAAGATTTAGCCATTCTAGGGAGACAAAATTAAATATCTTGGAAAAAATTAAACTAGACTTATGAATTTTGGTACAAGGTGTTACTAGGCTACTATGTACCATGGTCAAAAAAATGGGCGAAATTGGATCACTGCCACGCCCACCAAAATTTTATATCTGATATCATTTGCGTTGGATAATCAAAAAGTAAGAAAGCGGCGAGTCTGCATGAGCATGATTAAAATAACTAAAAAAGAGGTAGAAGTAATAATAAGTATTTAATTTTTCTTCATTAATGTTAAAAGAAGAATATATTTCATATGTACATATACATAAATTAAAGTAAGAATAAAATGTTAAAATTTCTTCTGGTATTTCTGGAGATTGCAATAAATGTAGTACTTCAGTAGTACCACAAATCTGTGGTTTTCATGGGTAACCACGTATGTTCATTTATATAGCTTATGAGATGTTGATGCCATATTGCTTAATTTTAAATGCTTTTTACATGGTTCTTAAAATTTCTGAAAATATATGGACCAATTCCGATTGTTTTACGTAATGACCAATTTCAAAAATTCCATACCTAGCCCATAGTCCGATCTAGAATGTTTTTTCCGCTCTGCCGAAAAATTTGATTTTAAGACATACGCGGTTACCCATAAAAATCACAGAAATATGGTTTACGAAACGGTCAAGCCTTTCATTTTCAGGTGTCTTAGGCCATATATCAAAAATTTCGTGGTATGTGGTATTATCACTAAATTTTTGTTTCTTTTTTTTATCGGCAAATCTCGACAGATAATTTTATATGTGCCTTAAAGTAGGTACTTCAGACGTTCGTTTTAAACTAATTTATTGATTATAGAATTTATTTTTTTATTCTTAACTTAACGAAAAGAGTAATTGTTTAAATGAAATAGCACTTAAAGAATTTTCCAGTTCTAAAAATAAACTCTCATGATATTTCATTTATCGAAGATGTTTGAGAAATCAATAGCAACCTATAATACAGAATATTTCATTTCCCAGTCCTCTTCCTGGATTTCCTGTTTTAATTTTTTTTAATTTTTAAGACTTTGTATTATTTCGGTTAATGCTGTTAAAAGATTGATATGAGAAGAAACAAATGACTAAACGCATACATATTAAAGTACGTGAAACAAAAATCTGTTTGTATGTAAGAAAAAATATTTTCTAAGCACATACTTTTTGTATATGAGGCAAAACAATTAATTAAAAACACAAAAAAATATGTAATAATACTATAAAAAGTTAAAAATGTTGATACATCGGTTAATAGGTTAATCGACTAAAATTAATTGGTTTAATTATTAATCGAAAATAGACAATTTTAAATTAACCGAACAGTTAGTCGGTTAACCGATTAACGGTTAACCGAATGAATTCCCTACTAGCAACCGAAAGAATTCATAAAAAATTTAATTTCAATACTTTTTTTTGACAATACAAAAAGTAACGATCGTTAAAGGGCATAATAAACCACACAACTTGGCAAACATGTACTTTGTTTTTGCTTCTGTTTGCCAATAAACAACACAATCATATTTCGTACAAACATAAATTTTTCATTTTTGTTTTAATTTCAATGAATGCAGACGACGATTGTGTTGCGGCAATTTGGCTCGCTGTTTGTTTAAAACGGAGAAAAAATATAAATGAAAAAAAAAAATAATTTTGTTGTAAAGAGTACTCTAACAACGAGCTGTTTTGGGGCAAACAATGCTATTAAAAAAATTACAATTTACGCTGAAAATGATTTCATGCTTCTTCTTCTACTCTCCAAAGTTTTCGCTGAAATGATTACTTTTAGCACTAGACTCAACAAAAAGTTTGACAAATATCCAACATGTCTGCCAAATATTAAAAATTTTTAATATTTCTACAAACATTGCTTCAAATGTTTGTCCAAACAGCAAACACCCCAATTAACAACACAAAATATTTGTACAAACGTAAAATTGTGACATGTTTGCCAAGCTATTTGTGTGGTTTATTACGCCCTTAAGTTATAAATGTGGTGTTTTCAAATGTCGTAAACAAACATAATAGTGGTATTCACACCGAACTTGTTAATTTGGCCCTAATCATATAAAACGCAGCGCACGCCAAAGAATAACATTGAAAGCACAAACAATGTCAAAAATATTTTGAAATTTTGTTGTTGCTTCCTACAGAAATTCAAATTGCGTTTTAAAATTTCAAACGATCCATTGCTTGTGTCGTTGTAAATTTTAAAACGGTACATGAATTTCTGTTGAAAGCAACAACAAAATTACAAAATATTTATGGCATTGTTTGTGCTTTTAATGTTATTCTTTGGCGTGGCGCTGCGTTCTGCGTGATTAGGGCCTTGTTACTCGGTAGTTTGTTAATTTGTTAAAGTTACCAACTGTGAACGACCCCCTTTTTAAAACTTTGTTAGTCTAGTAACTTTCGTAGTAAAACAGCTGATTTATTTTTCTGACACAATTTTTTATTCTGGAAAAAATAAAACATGCCACGAGAAAGTGTAAAGAAAATAATTGTAAACCATTTAATTACTCATGCTTTGACACAAATAACGTTTGCTGACGGTAAGTAGACAAGATTTATCGAAGTTTAATAGTTTAATTACAAATAATTTATTAATGCAGAAATTTTCCACGATGATGAAGAACAGTTTATGATTTATAAAAATAAAATAAAAAACCATTTAATTAACATACTTACTCTCAATGTACACGAAAATTGCCAAAACACAAATATTTTTTTTAGAAATGTATCATGACTTTTTTATTATATTTATTTAGAAACTGCAACAGCTGATTGTGAGTTACCAACTAACAACTATTTTATCAGGGGTGCCGTGTCGTTAATTTGTTAAATGTTAATCCGGTAGCGCGTTAAATATACAAAAACAAAATGCGTGTAAAAAAGTTACGATTAACGACTAACAAACTAACAAGATCGGTGTGAATACCACTAATGTATTGGTATTCACACCTGCGAGATGTGTGAAGTAAAAAAATCTGTTTAAATTCTTTGAAATGTTTTGTTTAAGGAATAGGTTTATTATCAAACCAAATAAAATTAGTTACCAAAAAAAAAAATTGTTTTCTAAAAAAATAACGAGTGTTACTTATACTCGTTACTCATTATAAAATTTTAACCTTCTTTGTGTTTGATTTCATTTATTATGGGTTTATTATGGGTAAAAAAAAAAAAAAAAAAAAAAAAAAAAAACATTAACGTATAGCAGGTTAATAAAGGGCTTATGAAACGGATTTTGTATGACGCAATAGAATATCCGACTAAGTTATAACAAATAAAACAGGTTAATAAAGGGTTTCCATACAAAATCCGTTTTATAAACCCTTTATTAACCTGTTTTAATTTTTATAACTTAGCCGGATATTCTATTGCGTCAAATTAGTGAGTTACATTTTTTGCAGTTTTATTCGCTTTCAGATGAACAATAAACGTCATTATAATGTAGGCGTTGAGGCTGTTCATTTTTCAAGTCGATACGCGTGTTAAACCCGATTGCACCGAATTTACGTTAACTTTTTGAAAATAATACTATTGTTGAACATTTTTGATGGGTTTAAATTTTCCCAACTTTTTTTTTAAAAAGTTCGGTTTCTAATTTTATATCGTCTTTTTCGCAATAAAGCACTAAAACACCTTCCAACTTTTTTGTAGTGTTAAAAAAGTTAAAGACTTCTTTTGCAGTGTTTGCTATTGCTTGCTGGGATATAATTGCAGAACACAAGGATCTCTTGACGGTGGCCATCTACAGCACCTTTACCATGACCAGATGCAAAAAAAAGACCAAGTGAAGTCAACATCAAAGTCTGGTTTTGCAAAGCATATATTGAAAAGGTTGAATCTGTTTTTTAAGTGCGCGGCACATCCATCACAAAATACGTAAATGGTAGTTAGTTCTATTTTAGTCTTAAGGTTATCAATGATGAGTTTTAGAAAATACCAACCAACAGCTTTCTGAAGAGAACGAATTAAGTTAAAGACGAGGGTAAAGCCACAGCATTCATGTGTGTTTTTTCGTTCCTGAGTTTGGCGTTCGTCCGCCATCATATTTTTTGATCGTTTTTGTGAGCGCTCTCTATATTTTGCCAAGTAAGCCTCATGCTATCATACGTCTTATTTTCGTTTTTGCTCCATGATTTTTTAGTTAAAATCAGTAAAAATCCAATGAAGTAAGACCAAAAAAGTTCAAATGCAATATGCCAAAAAAAAGGTAACGGTCATTTTACTTTAAAAGAAAGTTTAAAAAAAAAAAAATAGCCTGTTGATGCTTATTTGGGCCTATAAAATTCTTCATCTTAACTACCTTCTTATTTTCCGCTACTATAAAATTAAGGCACTTATCATGTAAAACACAACGCCAACGCCAAAGAATTACATTGAAAGCACAAACAAAATCAGTAATATTTTGTTGTTACTTTCAACAGAAATTCATGTACCGTCTTAAATTTTTCAGCGCCAAAATCTATGCAGCGTTTGAAATTTTAAAATGCAGTGTGAATTTCTGTAAAAAGCAACAACAAAATTACAAAATATTTATGACTTTGTTTGTGCTTTCAACGTAATTTTTTGCGTTGCGTTGCGTTTTACAGGATTAGGGCCTTAATATTAAAAGAAATGGAATTCTTAAGTCCAGAAAATATTTTTGAACAAAAAAAAAACATAAGTTCAATAAGTTTAACTATTGTCTTAACAATTTAACTTAAGCCACAATGATATCATGTATGAGTGGAGAACAGTCGTATATAATTAAATTTTATGAAATTGTGAAATTAGTATGTAAAATAATAAATTTAATATATTTTGATAAATGGATTTGGAAAAGTTTTGGATAAAAATAGTAAAAAACGAAAAACTAAAAAGACGAGGTGGTATTTCCAAATTCATCGAAACTAGAACAGATTTTATTTGCTTTACCCAAAGCAAGTGCCGATACAGAGAGACCACCAAAAAGCGAAACAAATTGTGCCACGCAACTTTAAGTTTAATTGGTATTATAAGATCATTTCCACAAAATAGTGGAAGAGGCTGCATTAATTTCGAATGCACTAATAGTCAATTTAGAAAATTCAGTTCAAAAAATATACATACATCATTTACAAAATATCCTGTTGCTTTTGTAACTAAATTATATTAAAATTATCACTTAAAGATTAGAGCCAAAGAACATATTACATATTTATTTTTGAAATACCTCTTGTCGTTTTCATTGAATTAAATCGAAAATGCACACAATTTTTGTTTAGGTTTATTACTTATTTTTGTTATTAAAGTTTTACTGTACATATGCGAATAAAATAAGTTTTTTATAAATGTTGTTTTTTTTTCGATTTGAAAGCTTTTCGTAGCGAAATATTTTTCAATGTGTGGGGATAAATCGAATTTATTTTAGTATGCGTATGTATTTTTTCAAAATCTTTTGGCAACACTGGTTGTTATATTCAATTTCTAATCGTGGCTCTTAGCAGTTATATTAATATTGAAATCGTTGCTCTTACTAAAATTAAATCGCAGCGTAAATATCAGCAATTTCTAAAATCAATTTTTTGTTGTTTCTAGAAACAAGTTTTGCTTCAAATCCTGCATATAATCCTTTACTTTCAATCATGGCTCTTTCTATATTGTCAATCATATTAGTAGTCAGCTAAGAACGTAGATAAATATTTCAAGGCTTTTACTTTAGCTTTATTCTTAGTTTTGTTTTCTGGAATCAAATTATACCAAAAATGACTAACACACTTTTCATATTTCTATTCTTTACCTAAAATTTATTTAAAAATTCCTTTTAGATAATCCTTGATAATTTCGCCACCTCCTGCCTCACAATCCCCTACAAATAGATAATAACTACAAAATAATTTGCCCTTCTTGTTCGCGAATTCAAAAGTAAGTAACGCCAATTATAGCAGTAGAGAGATGCCAAATTATTAACGCCACCATAAACGTGGTTGACGACAAAGGACGACAAGCCAAGTGTGCCTGACAATGATGACAACTACAACAATTCCACTAAATATTATGATAAGAATGAATTTCGAAAAAAGACGAAAGAGGATATGGCAAGAAATGATGATGTTGTAGCTGTTAGCGGGCTTGTTAGTTCTTTTGTACAGGCTTTTGTTGTTTCATTTCCTTTTATTAACTTGGATTTTTTTCCTCCCATTCAGTTTCTTCGTGTACAAATAGAGTTACAAATTTTTTTTTTTTTTTTTTTTGCCAAGAATAAACAGAACTTTTTTTTTGTAGGCTTTAACTTAAACTTTTGCTGCCTATACCGTTAGACACACTCGAACTCAATCAGTCTTTGTTGGTAGTGGTTTTAACGACGTTTATTGTTCGTATGTATTACGAGTACGTTTCTTACATTGTTGTGGTTATTGTGGAAGTAGTTCTTTGGTACAACTATAGACTTGAGTATGATGACATGGAGCGAGCAGGCCTTGCACATCCGAAAGAAAGAGTACAGAGGCCTTCTAGAAGGCATCCGAACTCCTTCTTTTTCCCACTGGGTATTCATACAGGTATACACAAAGGCTACGATATTTTTCTTTATATTTAAGCGCGAAAAAATAAAAAAAAAATTTAGCTAATAAATGGATATACATATTTACATACTTTTATATCTTAAGTTTCACACACGTAAACAGGCAAGAGAAACAAGAGATCATGTACAATGACGAAAAAAAATAAACGCCATAAAAAATTTATAAACACAAGTTGTGCTAAAGACTTCATGTTAAGTTGGGAAGGTAATTTAGTGCAACATTTAGTTTGAGGCAAATTTGCACACTGGAGATTTTTTGGTAGCATTCAAATCTAGGAGAGGCTTCTTAAAGAGTTCTTAGTCATTGGTATTTATAGTCTTATGTATTGATCAATTCTAAAACTATATTTTACATTTATATTTATATTTTAAATCTTACAGTTTCTATTTTTACTATAGTTAAAAGTAAGTCCCATTTCAAGTTCCTCTGGCATTGAGCTAGTCAATTATTTAGAGACTTGAGGGTTTGATTCGCGCCAGAGACTTCGTTTTGTTTTAATACAGCAGGGTGAAGGAGTACGTTCCTTTCCCTCGGTAAAATTAGTATGAATAAAATTTGTAATATCAGTAGTAATTGCAGTAATAAATAAATAAGTAAAGGGTCCGCCATCTAACATTTTTTTTTTTGGGTCCGCCATCTAACGTTTTTTTTTAACTAGTGCTTATTTCGTGAATGGTAACACTTAGCTCATGTCTGATTTGACAGATAATTAGTTTTATCCTTCCGCTGAACGAATATGATCGTGTATACCTTGAACATTATGGTAATGTTCAAATTATGGTAATGTTGCCGAATGTGTGCGAAAATTGCGTACAGATTTTGGAAGAAGAGAAGCACCGTCAGCTCCGTTTGTTCGTTATCTTGTGAAAAAAGTGAAAGAAACTGGCATCCTCATCGATAAACCAAAGCATGAAAAGCCAAAAACAGTGCGTACACCCGAGAATATTGCTGCTGTGGCAGAAAGTCAATTCACCGTCGTTCTCAACAATTGAAGATTTCGGAGACATCATTGAGACGAATTTTTCATAAAGACCTTGGTATGACGCCATTTGAATGAATTTATTTTTCATTATTAACCGGAAGGATTGTACTTTCAAATAAAAAAAGAAATTTGAGAAAATATTCAGTAGTTTTTTTTTATAGCATTTTCAAAAAAAAAAAGTTATTTGGCGGACCCTTCATAAAGTTTATAATAAGTCTAAAGTATTTTTAAGACTAATTTGATCTACTTTAACAGTTATTAATGAAGTTATAATTAAGAGATACATAAAGGAGTTAAATTTTAGCTCCAAAAAGGGATTTTTATATATATTTATAGAATCTTCAAATGCTGGCTCTTAATAGAGTCAAACTTAAGCTACAAAAATAGCTCTTAAAAGTGTAAAACTTTTGTGGCAAGTACATCTTTTTTTTTTAAAAGTATCATACATATTTGCTATAATCGTTGATCTTCACATAATCAGACTGAAATTCGAAGTTCTAGCTCAAATGGTGACTTTTTATGTAGCCAAATTTAAGATCAAAATTTTACTCTTTATTTTATTGGAATTTAACTTTATTTTTGGTTATTTAATTTGTATTAAATTATTTTAATTAAAAAAGGAATTTTGCAACATGAAATGAATTAATAATTTTTTATTACTGACTAAACACGGGCTCGAACTCAGGTCTAATTTACATGCTCAATGAGTATTTGATGTGTGTCATTGTTAAGTTCAAATCTTAGTACTCTAAAGACCAAAATTTAGCTTAAAATGTAATTGCTTATAGATTCAAATTTAAACACCAATCGCGGAGCTTGTAAGCAATAAATCGTAGATATAAGAGGATACTTGATACCTATTAACTTTAATTATTTTTGCAGTTGCCATAAATTTATAATTTAATTACGGCTGCTTTGGGATCCAATTTTAGCATAACTTTTACTTGTTCCATTTTAAAGAGTTTAATCTTCAATTGTGGCTCTTAGTAAAAACGAATTCTGGATTAATTGTGCCTCTTTGTAAAGACACACAACACACTGCACTTTTGCAATAGATTTAGGAAAAGTTGGTTTAATGAAACAACATTCAAAAGAAGCCAACGACTGAAGTTAAAATTTATTTTAAGTTGTGACTTTCTCCAGTTGCAATGTCAAGCATCTTATGAGACTTATGCTTAAGATGAATTTTATATATTATTTAATGCTTATTGGAAACTAGAAGTTTAGCTTAATTTGAGGCTTTTTCTAGAAACAAAGTTCAGTTTCGATCTTAACCTTTTCAAAAAGCGAATTTTAAACTCAAATGTAACTCTTTTTATACCCTTAACAGGAAATGAACGTAATGATTTATTAAGTGCATACATTTTTTGGTTAAGTTTTATTTTTCTTTGATTTTTTCAGAAATAACTTTGAAAAACTTGGGAAATTTATGATGGAAAGACCGAGCACAGAACATAAAACCCAAGTTGTTCTTTTATATTTTGAAAATCTGCATTTGATTCACAGACACAAAAATCATCTCGAATAATGAGAGATGAATCCCATTTTCACCTCATTAAAAATATGGGTCACCCTAAATCCAAGTGTAATTGTTGAAGATAAAATGCACCTACTTAGATGCACGGTATGGTGTAGAGTAACTTAAGAATATATCGAGCCCTAATCGAAAAAAGGATAATCGACAAAAGCACAATTTTACAGTAGAAGGTTGTTTTTTTTTTATTATATTTCATAAACATTTTCTACGAAGGTTGGCGGTTGGTATAAAATCGTAACGGTTTCTTATGTGACCATGACATTTTAGGACATGATGCAAGTGTTGAAAATAAATTCATTTATCAAAAAAAAAAAAAAAAAAAAAAAAAATTAAAATTGAAAATGATGTCGCTTAAGCTATTTTTGCGGTAAGAGCTCGATATCATTTAAACATATTTTTTCGAAAACGTCGAACAAATTGCAGTTAATGTGAATGGCATTCAATACCGAAAAATAATGTGAAATTTTTTAGATCCCGAGATAGAGAACAATCCAGAATTGTGGTGTTTAATTAGATGGAGCAACAGCACACACGGCTCGTTTCTGGTGATCATAACATTACTTATGCGCCACCCTATATAAAATTGTCACTTCGCTTGTTATTTTTACAATATTGATCGTAGACCCTGTAAAGTGTATATTTTATTGGTCATTATAAGTACCGAAGTTTTTTTTTTGGCTTATATCTCCCCAAGGAAGCTTTATTTTAAAAAGATACTTCATTATTAATGCTAAAAACCTGCTAAGCCACATGGCTTGTCCGTCTTTCCGTCTATCCGTACAGTGTGAATGTCAAAATGGGCTTTCCAAAGACCGCAGATGGGATGGCGACTAAGCTGTTATATATTAATATCAACTATGGTTCGGAACAGTCTGCTAGTCAGCCAAATCAGTCCACAAGAGGCTGAGATATGACCAAAAAATACAACTGCCTCTATTTGGATTTCTAAACTTACGGTATTATCTAGTCTCTGCTGTCCTACTCGGTAACTAGCGTCTTCATATTTTTTTCAAGCTTTAACTGCACCCATATAAATTTAATAAGACTGAATAAAAATAGAAAAAAGTTCAACCTTTTATCAAAGCTATTTTACATCTCTACTCTATTCGGGTGTAAGTTTTTTTTCTTTGTGCGAACTACTTTCATATTTAAGTGAATTAAGTTTCATACAATAAAAAAGGACAGTTTTTTTCCATTTTCTCTGCTATTTATTCACAACATTGCTTTCTTCTTGGTTATTTTAAAGATTCTTCTACATGGGTTGTATTGTTATATATTTAGTTTTTTATGGGATTCGTACTATATTTTTCTAACTTTGCATAGTTCATGTGATTATTTTAAAGAATACATGGAAAAAAAACTGCTGTGGCATATTAAAATAGAGAAAAAATAAAACAAAAAAGTTGGTGGAATGAATGGAAAATAATCTTGTAATAATGTAAGACCTTTTTAAAAGACTCGTAGACAAACACTCTCAACTATGTGGAATTCTTTTATTTTTGTAAACGACTTTGTTTAAAACATGGAGCCTTAATGATGCCACAGAGATGCAACACCTGGCAAACCTTAGGGACTGAAGGGTGATTTAAATTTAAATAAAAAGCTTTACGATTTAGTATGCAATCGGTGAAGTTGATAATTGAGAAATATTTTTCTGGAAGGTAATTAATTGCCTTAGCAATAAGTTCAGTAATACCCATGTTCTTTTTTTGTAGGAACTGTTTTCCCATACCTGCCTTTTGAACCGCCATCATAGCATAATCTCCTATTAAAATTTGCTTTGTTTCTTTGACATTTTCTATAAACAATTGCCTTTAGAATGTACTTGATAAACTAAAATTCAATTCATGAATGTATAGTTTTTAGTGTTTGTATATTTAAGCATTAAAAAAGATTTTTATCACATTGCCTTAAATTAGTTTACAGCCATGTTTAACGAAATTCTATAAACAACAACAAAAAGGAAGGGCACACACAAATAATAATGCAATATTAAACTGTTCCGAATCTTTGGTACTCTTTACCGAGACTTTCAAAATATTCGTTAAAGGACTTAATATAAGAGCCAGGGCTGTGGAGTCGTAGTTGATGTTTGAATACCAGAGTCGTAGTACCAAAAAAAAAAAAACTCACGACTCCGACTCCAAGACTTATCGGCATAAAAATATTTTAAAAATGTTCTAATATTTTCCAAAATAAAAATTCTTCGACATTGGCGATGCAATATTTCACATATCGCTTTGAAATTTTAACAGAATCATTTTCTAGATATATTTAACCATTTAAAAAGTACTCCATTAACAACAAGTTAGAATATATGAAAGCTAGAAATAATTTATATAATGGGGGGATTCACAAAGTGTGCTATCAAGTCATATCGTCATAATGTCCTAAATAATATTTTACAATTGTTTAAAAAAAAAATATTTTTTTATGTTGTTTGAAACAGAACAATATTTTTTTTTTAAACAATTGTAAAATATTATTTAGGACATTATGACGATATGACTTGATAGCACACCTTGTGAATCCCCCCAATATATATTTTATTCGACCTTTATTATTTATACTATAATAAAATTATCGAACTTAAGGTATTTTTATATAAAAAACTTTAAATTTTAAAAGATTTTGTTTGTTGTGCTTAATTCCCTTTTTAAATAATTGATAAAAAAAATACTGAAATTTATTGTTGGAGGATAAGCTGTTCCTATGCGCATTTCACTGGTTGCTTAGGCCAGATCATCAGGAAACGTTCTCCTAAATAATTTTAGAAAAGCCAAAGCTATCAGCAAACAAAACTACAGAGGGAATGAGAATTACCTACAAACACTCAGAAAGTCTTCTTTGCAACGATATCAAAGCTTAAACAAAATACCAAACAATAAATCAGTGATGAGTTTATCTTTTCTTACATTTCCCGCTACAATTATTTGGAATTCTCCCAACATTAATTGTAGTTGTAAGTGGGTAAAGAAAAAACATATTAAAAACAAAAACAAAGTGCTTTTATTGTTTTCGCAAGAAATTAAAATAAAAACAATTTGCCAGTTCAGTTTTTTTGCACGTGCATTTGCTAAAATTTATTATCAAAGTTGTTTTTGGGAATACTATTATTTATTAAAAGATTTTGTTTGTTGTGCTTAATTCCCTTTTTAAATAATTGATAAAAGAAATACTGAAATTTATTGTTGGAGGATAAGCTGTTCAGCTATCAGCTTATCTTCGTTTGTGCAGTAGTTTTTGAGATATTGAAAAAAAAAACTCAACACATTCGGCTAAATCGGCGAAATTATGACATTTTGAATATGACGTAACTTTTGCAAAAAAAATTTTAAAATTTTTTTTCGTTAAAATATGTTCCTTATAGGATGAAAGGAACCTTCACACCAAATTTCATTCAAATCGAAGGGGGTCGTGTCCCACTCTTGGTCGATTTGACATGGAATTACCCATATGTAAGTTGCCAATTTGTGATCAACCAACAATTGCAATCAGTTATATTTTATCTAAAGCAAATGTGGATGATCCTGTAACGTAAAAATCTTCAAATTGAAAATTCTTCACAGTTATGCCTGTGACAAAAAATTTATTCTAGATTCCAATAATAAACATATCAACAACAATTTAGTCTCTTGTCGTAGAAGAAAACGATTCCCTTTTTCTGCCAATAACAAAATCACTGCGAAAGGTCTGCAATATTTAAGCTTTGTACAGATGGTGGTTAGATCTAATAATATTGTCAGCAAAATGTACTAAAAATGTTAAACAACCGTGGAAACGGAAAATTTTTGTTTGGCAATTATGTCAGAAAAGCCATTCTCAGTCCATTGAAAGACAATAATATTGTTAGACATCAGACAATCGTGTGAACATACTTCGTTGACAGTGGCAGATCATTGTCAAACGTTGGATGCTTTTTTTTTTTTTTTTTTTTTTTTTTTTTTGGCATATGTGCGAAGTTTATGCGTCTGAGAATGGAAATGTTGTCCTATTTAAAACACCAACAAAAATATAAAAGACCTTACATTATTGTAAGATCTGACCACCGTCTGCACGAGGCTTTAGGATTTTCGACAGTACTCTTTCATGTAAAGTCTTTAAACTATAATTTCAAATTCCATTACATGTTTCTTAAGATTTTACATTTCCATAATATTTTTTATATTGAATTCTTAAAAAAACTATATATATTAATAAAAATTCGTGTTACTAAAGTTAAAGCCACACTAAATTTTAATTTCAGCTCATTTTTATTTTTGTTCAAATTGTGATATCTGCTTATTTAAATGTTTGAATCGATGAAACTTTAGCTTGTAAAAAATGCTATCAAACATATAAGCGCAAATATCTGAAATTAATTAATAAATTGACACATCTAGGATTTAGACGTTGTTTTTTAATAACATTATAAAACATTTTTTAGTTATTACTCCTCAAGCTAACGAAAAAAACAAGTTTTTACGTTCTTCAGCAAAATTGTGATTTTGCAGATAGCACTTTTTGAATATAAGCCCACGTTATATTTAAACAACAACCCATCAAAATTTCTAGAAACATTTTTATACCTTAATTTTGTATAAAGATTATTTTGAGGATTTTTTTTTAATTTTTCTCTTGCTACTTTTTCGTTAGAGAATTAAATAAAATCAGATCTTTGGCGAAAACTTTTTTTATACCTCTAATAAAAAAACTTAAATAAATAAAATGATATTTTGGCACACAACTTTAAATTAAATTCAAATATTGTTTAGAATTTTGTATTTTTTTTACAAAACTTCAGTTTATTATTATCTTTCATCATCAGCATTATAATTCCAAATCAAAAAAACAAAAAAATAAAAATAAAATAACACAAATAAGGGACAACATTTTAATAACAAATAAAAAAAAACCTCAACAAGTTGTAAAGTTTTAGTGTAAAAGCCACGAATTTAATGTTTATATACCAATAAAAGTAAATAAATAGCTGCATATGCCTGTAAAGCACAGATACATGAGCACACTTCTATAGTTTTTCATATCCTCTTTATCCAACACACACGCACACATACATTTCTCAAAATTTACATTTGCATTGTTAATTATATTCGTTTGTAAATAACAGTGGTCGTTTGTTTGGTCGGCTGATGGGTTGTTTGATCGTTTGTTTAATGAAATTTTTTAAATTTTATTTGTTCTTGTTTTTTTTAAGCCCAACAAAAAAAATTCTCGTGTCCTGTTTGTTTATTCAAGTGGTTGTGTGTGTTAGTACATGTGTTTGAGCTACAGAGTTTATGGTATAATGTAATTTTAAATGTCATTAAAATTTTTTTTGCTTTATTATCAAAGATTTACTTTAAAAGCCGACCTTTTAAATATGGGTTTGCGAAAATTTCATTTATTTTGACAATTTAAAAAACTTTAATATAAAATTTTGTTAGAACTTACAACTGCAATTTGAGTCGGAAAAAGGCCAACCAATTGTAGGGGCATGTAAGAAAAGAAAAAGTCACTGTTGTTTGTTGGTGTTTGTTTAAGCTTTGATTTTGTTACAAGTAAAACTTGAGTGTTTATATTTCTTATTCGCTTTACAGCTTTATTTGTATAACATTCTTAGCTTTTCTAAAATATTTGAAAAAAGGTTTGCTGATGATCTGGCCTAAGCCGCCTGTGAAATGCGCATAGAAACCATATTTCCTTCAACAATTAATTTCAGTGTATTGGTCAAAAATAAAAATTGGGAATTTAGAACGCCATAGAGAAATCTTAAAAGTTGTAAATTTTGTATTCCCGAAATCAACTTTGAGAAGAAAAAAATGGGTTGTTTTTAAACTTTAACTAAACATCATAAAATAAATGAAAATTAAAGTTTAAGTAATAAGACTTCAAAATACAATACGAAAAATTTTAATTTTTTATAAAATTACCCAGCCAGAGGTATTTTCACAACCTTTTTATTTCGTTTACAAATAAACTGACCATAATATATTTTTGTAAATTTAGTCACGCTAATTGTGATTGCAGCCAAATTATAATTGAAAATGCCCCTTTCATGCATGTACCCAGCAAGCAAAATACTCCGACATTGTCTGAACCAGACATTTCTTGCAAATGCCCGACTTCATTCTTAGGGATTTAGTTCAGATTTCTATCAGAATTTATGTACAAGATTTGTCTAATAGATATTTGATTGAATTCATAAAGATGCGTCTGAGTTATTATGTGTGCGTGTTTTTTTTTAAATAATTACAATTCTCATTAAGTTGAAAATATTTTTATTTTATATATTTTTTTGTTAAAAAAAAAAAGATTAAGACAAAAAAATAAAAAATTTATTGTAAGTGGATACATGTAAATTTTTAAATTATAAACTTTCCCTGCAGATAACGAGACTAGTCCATACATGCGTGTAAAGAGTAGTCCATAAAGGAGTAGGAGTACTCCAAAACTACTCCAATTATATGGTTAAAAGGTGGTCTATTTTTAACATTACGATGTCCTAGGAGAGAACCATATAAGCCACCGAAGTAGTCCCTAAACTACTCCATGGAGTACTCAAGTGGGTTAGTTTCAAAAGTACTCCATGTTACTACTTTTTCACTAATCGCCTTTTATGGCGTGCACTGTAATCCATTATTGCTATTATTATATATATTTACTTGGTATTTTTAATTTTTTTTTATTTTTTCACAAATCTTAAAAAACTTTCCTGTTTCAGTTTTAAATAAAGAATTAATAATGGACAACATCAGGGTTACCAATGTGTAATACTGTATTATTAACACTGCATGTTAATTTGTCTCATATGGTCCATACTACAGTACATTGGACCATGTTGTAAGTAGTCCATTTAAGCCACAATGGACCACGTAGTCCAATATTATCTGTAGGGTTTATCTATATATAAAAAAAAAGGATGTGTGTATGTATGTGTGTATGTAACGTATGGACTCCAAAACGGCTGGGCCGATTTTGATGAAATTTTCAGGGAATCTTCAGAATATTCAGGCGGGTGACACTGTGAAGTCTGATTTCTGATTTTCGGTCTGGGGGCGGAGGGTCGTGGCAAAATCCATAACTTGAGAACGGCTTGACCGATTTGAACGATTTTTTTCTTGTAATTGATCGCCATGGTCCAGCTTAGGTTTTTACGGAAAGAAAATTTTGCCCCGCCCATTTTTACGCCCACTTTTTTCGATTTACCTAAAATCAGAAAACGACTCCATCGAGTTGACTAATTTTTCTTTCAAATGTTCGTATTAATCAACTTTAAATTTTCATCGAAAAAAAAATTTACCACGCCTACTTTTACGCCCACTTTTTCTATTAAGCGCATAACTGGAGAACGGCTTGACCGATTTGGACGATTTTTTCTTTAAAATGATCGCCATGGTCTACCTTAGGTTTTGCGGAAAGAAAATGTTGCCCCGCCCACTTTTACGCTCACTTTTTTTCGTAAGATTCACGGCATATATAAACATACATACAACCATATGTATTTTCAAATCAAATGTAAATCAAACATATGTATATGAACAACATTTTAATTTATAATATTATAATGATGAAACAGAACTGGGGATGAACGATGTTTTACATGCAGTTTGACATGAAATTTTGCCAGAGAATGCGGTTTCATGGATTTTTATTTAAAGGCCGTAAATTTCGTTTAAAGATCAATTTAAATCGTCTGGTAATACAACACTAATGTTTGCTTAGGGCCAGCAACGCGGACCGGGTCAGCTAGTTTTCCCATAAAATAAAAGACTTCTTACAGAAATCTGTGTGATTATTAGATTAGAATTTTATTCCATATTCTTTCAGGTATCTGTCAGAAAACAATTAGAATGTCGGCTAGCACATCAGAATTTATCATGCCTTTTTCACTAGATTTCTGTTAGATTTCTATTAGAAATGCCGGCAAAAAAATTGAATTTACCACGACATGTCTGCCAGAATTCGTGTCAACCACTTCATACAATTTTGGGTCAAATCTAACAGACTTCGTCTACGATTCCGACTTCTTTGTCGACGTTTCTCTCAGATATCTGGAAGACGTCGGACTACTTTGATGGCTGGGTACAAACTAGTGTTTGTCCAGTTGTCGAAATTCGACCATAATTTTCCTTCTTAGCGGATCGATATGGCGACGGACCAACCATTAATCCATATTCCACTCACGTCCGTGAATGTTTTATTTTGTAAGTTCAATAATATAAAAAATCAGAAAGTACTTATTGAAAAACCAAATAGTACCAAAATGTCTCTTCTTAAATATTCTCAAACAGTCTGAACTCTGCATGTTGAATTTTACGTATCTAGCCTCAGTATTAGTGAAAAAGTACCCGTTAAAGAACGAAAAAAAGTACCAAATAAATCCCCCTTACAGATTCTCATTCACTCAGGACTTGGATGTTTAATTTTGTGTTTCTAGGTCCAATAATAGCGGATATTAAAAAATGTATCAGTTAAAGAACGAAAAATTACCAAAACGCTCCTCCTTGTAGATTCTTTTTCACTCAGATCCTTGCATGTTTAAGTTTTTATTTTTAGGTCCAATATTAATGAAAATTATAAAAGTACCAGTTAAAGAAAAGAGTACAAAAACCCCTCTTACAGACTCTGATTCATTCAGGACCTTGAATGTTTAATTTTATGTTTCTAGGTCCAATATTAACGAAATTTTAAAAGTTTTAGATCGAAAAAGTACCAAAAAAATGCTTCTTACAGATTGTCATTCACTCATGACCTTGCATGTTTAGTTTATGTTTCTAAGTCCAGTATTAAGAACTCAAACAGTACCAGTAGAAGAACAAAAAGTTCCAAAAAGTTACCTCATATTGATTCTCCTCCACTCAGGACATTGAATTTTTAATTTTATGTTCCTAAGACCAACACTAACGAAATTCAAAAAGTAGTTCCAGTAGCACAGAAAAAAGTGTTTTATCAATTAAAAAAATAGGTTTGAAAAGTATTAATATTTAATTAATGTTATAATTGAATCAATTATTTTTTTAGTTGAAAGAAAATTAAAAATTTAATTTTGATTTAATTAACATTTAAGTTGTTTTGAAATAAATTTTCAATTAAAATTTTAATTAAATAACAAAAAATCTTAATTGACTTTTTTCGTTTAAAATAAAATAATTTAAACATGTAGAATTGTTGTTGGGAATTGTCAATATTTATTTAACCCCAGGATTACCGTCTTGGACTGCCAGATCAAATTTGTGTTTTGCTTGTAAAATTTTTCGCATATCACAAAAAATCAGAAAAAAAACAGGGACGTGAATTCTATAAATTATATGGTCTGAATCGAATGAAACTAATTTGGATTCGATTGGAGCAAATTAGGGTGGTTAAATTCCATTTGTATGTAAAAGTCTATGAAATTGCCCTCTTGGTCAATTAGCCAGACCAAATCTTTTTTTTTTCTTTGAAAGATATTTCAAAAAGGACAAAATATTAAAAAAGCAGATACGTAAATTCTATAAATGACATGTTCTAAATCGAATGAATCAAGTTTGAATAAAATCAGAAAACTACGGCCCATTATGCGCTTAGTTCAATCTAACTTCAACAACCTGACAAAAATCCTTTCAGCTGTGGTAGATGCGAAATAGCAATGTGCGAAATTAAAGACTAAATTTTCGATCACTTGCATATGGAATAAAATAATGAAATAATAAAATTATATAATAAATTTATATAATCTAAAATAATTAGCATACTTTCAATAAAAAATAAATGTATTTACTTTTTATTTAATTGGGGTTTTTAGCTGTACAAATTGTGGTCTGGCCACAACCAAGAGGAGAACTTAGTGGTAAAAAGTTACCGAGAATCCTAGGGTTAAATAAATTAACACATTGTTTGAAATGGAAAAGTTTTTTGATCACTTTTTTAATTAAAATTAAAGTTAAAAAACGAAAAATTACCCAACAGCTCCCCCTTAAAGATTATTTTTCACTCAGTACCATGCATGTTTAATTTGATGTTTTTATGATGTCTAATACTAATGGCTAATAAATCAGTGAGTGTTTAAAAGCTGGTTTAGTTAAACTAATCTTAAATTTATATGTAGTTTAAACTCAGCAGTTGTAAATCAGTGTCCCATGTATTATATGTAATTTAAAAAGTAACATGTGGCAGCACTACGATAAATGTTGTTAAATTCATATGGTCTGCATTGGTAGTTTAAACTCCCAATTAAATGCGTTATAAGGCCTAAGAATTCAAACAGTACCAGTTGAGGAACAAAAAAGTTCCAACAGGTTACCTCTTATAGATTCTCATCCACTCTGGACATTTAATTTGTAAGTTAATGTTTCTAGGTCCAATACTAACGAAAATTACAAAAAAAGTTTCAATTATATAACGAAAAACTCTCCCATACAGATTCTTATTGAGTCATGACTATGCATGTATAATTTTATGTTTCTAGGTCCAACATTAACGAAAATTCAAGAGTACCAGTTGAACCACAAAAGAGTACCAACATTTTTTAATCTTATAGGTTCTCATTCGCTCATGATCCTGCTTATGTAATTTTAAGTTTCTAAGTTCAATATTATAGAAAATTCAAAGATTATCACATGCAGCATGGAAATGTAAAGAAATTGAATATCCCGTATTACCCCTTTTTCCCCATTGAAATATCAAAATTTTCAATATTTTAATAGAAGCCGCGTACATACATACATGTCAATGAATGGAGAAAAAAGTTTTGTAACATAAGTACCAAACATAGGTACGATTTTCAACCCTTAAACTTTCGAATTTCGAAGAAGTACCAAATTTTATATTTGTATTTCTTAGATAAAATCCGAATGGTTTATAGTTTTTATTTCTATGTTTATTGATTTTGAAGATAGATGGGGTAACAAAGAAGACCCAAAATACATGTTCAACCCGTTTATTAACCAAAAGAGGCAATTTTCAGAAATGTACCACCAACATGTTCTATTTTCTATTTTTCTAATGATAATGATAAGTATTAAATTTGTTGGATATCTTTTAGATTTGGAGATATGAGGTTTACTAGTTTACCCGTTTTTACATTTTGTACCCTCTCATTTAAATGAAATATATATCATGCTCTTCTGTAAATAAACGCCTTTAAAATGGTGTATTGGTTATTCAAATCGTTTGATAAACTGAAGAGAATAGTGTTCTGCACTATTTTACCTTATATTAAAGTTTTCCTTTAAAAAAGCAGTGTTAAAAGCAAATAAATATTGCATCGTTACGTTTAGTGTTTCTGTTCAAAAATCTATTAAAAATTCGTATTCTTTATTCAACACTAACAAATTGACAACACTGAGATGCCGATTTGAAACAGAAACCCGTATCAACAGTTTTATGCATTTCTCTCTATATTTAACACAAATAACACTGTACTAGTTCAAAAATGTATTAATGGTATGAAAACTATTAAATAGTAG
This sequence comes from Pollenia amentaria, assembly GCA_943735925.1. Lineage (NCBI taxonomy): Eukaryota > Metazoa > Arthropoda > Insecta > Diptera > Polleniidae > Pollenia > Pollenia amentaria. Next base: position 142,941,629 of record OX031010.1, on the reverse strand, counting down.
AAAACTGAATAAATTGCGTTTTAGGTACTTTTAACGATAATATTCCATCTGAATTACTTTTAAAACTAGAGCTGACCTAAAAAACGGTTAGTACCACTGCATTCAGCGTACACGTTTCGGTATAACCGACGGATGTCCGCTTAAAAAAAAATCAGATTCGAGCACAGTGTAGTTAAAAACTTTAAACAGCTGATTCAAAACAAAAGCGTTCAGAAATTTTTGGTGCAAATAGTGGGTTCATTTGCTTGTTCTTTTTGCTTTTATCTGGTTTTAAAAATTTTGGTATTTTCATAAAAGATTTTTTAAGGAAATTTTTAATTTTTTCCTTAAGTTATACGAGTATTTTTATTCGACCTTTAAAATTAAATATTAAATGAAAATTCTCAAGCTCGAGATTTGTTGTATGTAAAATTTCTTTATTTGTTTCCCATATTTCGATATTGTTTGAATATCATCAGCAGTGAATGTTTAATTAAAATTTACATTTTATGTAAATATTTACAAAAAAATGTTACATACAACAGAACTCAAGCTTGAGTATTTTCATTAAATATTGAAATTTTTAAGAATTCTTTTCAAAATCACGATTTATTTTAGTGAATGTCAAGAATTTAGAAAATTTTAATCTGGCTATGAGTAACATGACTATGAGTAACATTTATTCGCTGAGAATAAAATGATTATAAAATGTAGTAGAGCAGTAATCGTAATAAATATTTTACTCCCTACTTGCACCTCAGCAGGATATCGCATTCATTTTTGACTTATTGACTTTCAAAAACACCTCCAAAAGTATTTTGCTTACAAAATGTAAATACAGACTGGATCAATGGACCCGCATGTGGCAGCCGTTGTATTGGCACAATTCGTATATCTGTTTAATAAAGTCTTCATATAAATTGTTTCTTAATTAAAATTGCTTGTCTCTACAAGTGCTAAATAATCTGTTCCTTTTTATAAATATACCCCCAATAACAACCATAAACAATCAAAATCAAATCAAAACTCCCCATATAATAAAGCCATTTTCATAAAATCATACACAAAAATACTCTAAATACAATCAATGAGACAGTCAGTTAGACAAATACCTTTAGATTTGAATAAAAAAATTGCAAACAACATTTTTATGCAACATGCTTGGCAACATATTGTTGTATGTATAAGATGAAGTACAAGGTGGCGCAAAAGTCTTCGTCCTAGCGTAAGATGCTATAGTTTTCTAATTAAAACGGTTATTGTCAGTAGTGCTCTGAGTTTTTTGAAGTAAGCAGTCACAATATACACGTCAATTACAAATGGAGCGCTATAATACTAGGAACACAACTGGGACGAACGACGAATTTTTGGCGGCGAATATTCGTCGCCATAACACAATAATAGCGTCCGACGAAATTTGTCATACGCGGCGACTTTGCAATATATTTATTTATATTTCATACGCCGGCGAACGACGAACAAATCAGTACCAGGTGACCATATTTGGTTTAAGTTTAGTAGTATTTTAGTAAATAAAGTTACTTTTTACTTAAATAATTATTTTTCTTTTTATTGTATAACATTTAAAATATAAATTAAAGAGACCAACTCGAGTTGTATGGAGCCGAAAAAAGTGTTTTAGTTACCCCTCTGAAAATAAAGGTTGATATGTTTTATGATGATTCCCAAAATATTTTGGTTCTAGCGTTGACCATCCGTGAGCTGGACCATTTTTAAAAAAGGTCTTTTTTCAGTTTTTCGATTTTTTTTGTACTTTGCTCCAAGACGACATAAATAAAATTTGTTATCATCGAAAAAGGTTTTTGAAGCAGCATCCAATGGTATATAAAACTTTACCACTTGCGAACCTACTTATTGAGATATTTAACTAAATACATATTTTCGTTTCGGGTTTTCATACAAATTCTACGTATGTGGAATATAAGGTTCTGCTTTTCAAATTGAATCTGTTTTAAAATAATGTTTATTTTTTTTTTTTTTTTTTGTAATTTTTACATAAAACGCGAAAATCGCGATATATTTGATTTTTTTTTCATATATAGGCAATTTTAAAATTTATCAAAATGTGAAAAATATAATAAAAATAAATTATTTAGTTTTATTTTCTTCGACCTTTTAATAAGTTTGATATAATAAATATTCAAGCGCAAGGTCAATTATATAAAAAATTATTTATTTCCTATCCAATATTTCGCTTTCTCAATGGATAGCTTCTTTAGGGATAATAAAAATATATAAAATTAATAAAAAAATACGTCATGTTGGGCGAAATTCGTCGTTCGTCCCAGTTGTGTTAGTAGCATAACTCTTAAGAACGCGGAATAATTTATCCGACTTTTTTTTGCGAAACTTTTCATCGACGATTATCATGATCGCCAAGGTTCACTTAAATCTCTGTGAATAGGTGAATAAGCAGAATTAGTGTTTCTCTGGCACCATAAATTCGCGAATAATAAACAAAGAGCCGTTTAACCCGCTCAAAGTTACTGTATGGTGTGATGTTTACGCTGGAGGGATATATATATATTATATTATGTCCTGTGGTTCCTATAAGGAACAAAGGGCCACAACGAACTCTTTCCATTCGGTTCTGTTTGATGCTAGGTGTTTGATTTCCCTCCAGCTTAGCCCACTTTGGATTACTTCAGCATCTAGTTGACGTCTCCAGGAGTGCGACGGGCGTCCAACTCTTCGTGTATTTCCATGGGGATTCCAGTCAATAGCAGTTTTAGTAGGGTCGCCTTGCGGTCTACGGAGCGTGTGACCAATCCAGCGCCATTTTCGCTTAAGGATCTCGATGTTGATTGGACTTTGATTTGTTTGTGACCATAGTTGAATGTTTGATATGGTGCTTGGCCAGAATATCTTAAGGATCCTTCGTAGACAGCGGTTAACAAACACCTGTATGGCATTTATTTCACGTGATGTTGTGTTCCATGACTCACAACCGTAAAGGAGCACTGACTGGAGGGATAATTGGGAATTATTGTTTCAAAAACGCCAAAAGCCAACCGACTGCTGTCAACGTCAGACGATACAAGACCATGCTCAAGGGCTTTCGCTACAAATGGACGAATTAAGACTGGAAAACATGTGGTTCCAACAGGCTGTAGCAACGACGCATACAGCAAGACCTACAACCGAAGCTATGAGGACTGCCTTTCCGGGTCCCCTAATTGCCCGATTTAAACGTTCTAAACTTCTTTTGCAGGGGTTCCTGAAGTTATAGCTCTATTTCATCAAGCACTCAAAGAGACTATCCGTCAGGAATGAGGGAACATATCGCCGGAAGTTCTGGTAATAGTGATGGAAAATGCCATAAATCATCATAATTTCTTCTACGCAGAAAAAATTAAAAATTTTCTCTAATCAGCAAATTTATACCAAATTCATAATATCAAGCAAACAAGTTGTTGATTTTGCACCTTTTACCAAAATGATTATATTGATTACTAAAAATTGTAAAATTGGGAATATTTTTTTTTTCAATAAATTATATTTTTAATTTTAATTAAAAAAAAATTATCAAAAATTTTTGCCATTTCAAACAATGTGTTAATTTATTTAATTAAATATTGAAAATTCCCAACAACAATTTTATAAATAAAATTATTTTATTTTTAACGAAAAAAGTCAATTAAAATTTTTTGTCAATTAATTAATATTTTAATCAAAAATTTATTTCAAAACCACTAAAATGTTAATTAAATCAAAATTACATTTTTAATTTTCTTTCAAATGATATAATAATTAATTCAATTATCACATTAATTAAATTTAAATACTTTTTAAGCCATTTTTTTAATTGATAAAAAAACCTTTTTCTGTGTACATAATGAGAACAAAATTTACGGGTCGCCGCTCATATTGAACTATACAAATTTTTTTTTATTTTATATTTCAGCTTGAGCTGCTGGAAACTGAACTTCAGTTCAGCTGTCATCCATAATCGCCCCATTAGACATTAGATTTACTTAATCCAAAATCAAAACTTAAAGTTTTCATTTATTAAAAAAAAATACCGTCAAAGAACATCGGGTGACAACTTTTGTGCCACCTTGTAATTGCATTCATAAGACTGCGAACAAATAGTTTTGCTTGTATGTACATATTTAGAAAATATGAAAACAAGAAAAATATGCTCAGAGTTCTACTATAAATTTTTGGCATAATAGAATATACTGAAAATGTAATGCAAGTTTTCCTTGCGTCGTTTAACCCTTGCGTCAACTCAGGGGGATGTGTAAAGAAAAATAACCAACAACCTTTTCCTACGTTTTGTTTTTCCTTTCTCGTTTTTATTCATAACAAACTCTTCATTGCTCGAACACAAAAAAAAAAAAAGAAAAAATGCAGCTCTTCGGAACAATGCTGCCAAAAAGAGTAGAACCAAAGTAAGACAGTTATTTTATACGTGCAAGACTCTGCTTATTTTCGCAGTTTTTCTCTGCCCATGCCATTTTTTTATATTTTTTTTTTTTTTTTTTTTTTTGGTGCGTTGCATAACAGACAATACGTTGTTGTAAATTTTATCTACCGTTTTGCCAAAAAAAAAGTAAAACAGCTTACAGAATTTTGAATATTTTACAACTTCTTGTATGAAACATCATCACATCATAGAAAACAATATAAAGAAAAAAATAAGAAATTCTAATATGAAAAATTCTTACAAAAAAAAAAACCAAGTTAAAAAAAAAAAAAAAATATTTAAGAAGGAAAAGAATGCATTCGAGTTACCCAAAACAAAACGTTTTAGGTATTTTGGTAGGAATGTAAAATGGCCATGAAACATTTTTTTCTTTATTTCTTCCCCTCACCTAAAAACAAATTATCCATGAGGGTGTAATAAGTTTGTCATTTCGTGTGTAAGAACAAGAAAAATTAATTTTAGACCACATAAATTATATATTCTCCGCGCCTTTGATTTATTCTAAGTCAATAAAGCCAAGTCTGCTTTACTGCCCACCTATTGAAAACTCACTAATTTCCCAAGATCTAAACAAAAAAGAATGACTTTGGTGGAAATTACTGCCCAACGGCAATTGATTTTGAACTTTCGAAGATAATGAAAAGTATGTGAAGTATTTGGAAGACAAAAGTCCTACTAAGCGACCGCCATTATGGATTTCGTAGGAGTCGTTCTACTCGTGACAATTTCCCCGGAAAAATGGTGTAGTTGTATACACGCTTTAGTCGCAAGAATAGTTGTTCCTCTAGATCAGAGAATGACAACAAGTACCTATGAGTAAAATATACCGAGGTATTTACTAGAGATGTCAATCGGGACTGATTTTTGAAAATCCTGGGATTCGGGATTTTGGAAATCCCGATCCCGTAATCCCGGGATTTTTAGGATTCGGGATCAATGTGTTTCTTTAAGATACGACTTTTTTTTAAATAAGCAACACTTTTTGAATATTCAAAAGATTTTATATACAAAACATAAATTTTAAAAAAAGAAAACAACAAAACAATTTATTTTATACATATGTTTATAACACTGGCCTCACACATGATCAAACTGATCAGATTCTGAAAAAAGCTTAAAACATATACGTATCTCTTATTTTTTCTATATCAATTCATTTCGGTTTTTTGACAGCAATTCCATTTTTAATGTTAATTAAGTTGTGACGACATTAATACACTGCAAAGTGTAGTCCCTCATCGATCTCGATAGCTGAGTTAAAAACTGTAACACTATGCCGACTGCAGTGCAGTACATATCCAGGGTGAGGGCGAGATTCATAATCAATAATTTAAGTACGTTTGACATTTTTTTTAAAACAAAATGTTTCTTAAAACAGATTGCGAGTTTAAATAATTTTTTTATGAATACGTCAAATAGTGTTTATTTATAAAAAAAAAATTCTTTTATTTGCCGTATGTTTTTTAAGCAAATTTTTTATTATTATTGGACCGGAAGGAATATGAGCTATTTTATATATATAACGACTTATTTGTTATAATTATATCAACTTTTATTCTTTAGTTTCTGAATATAATTTAATTGGATCGTGAATAATTTTTATGTTTTGCTTGATATATAACAATTATTTCTTGATTTCTATATTTTGCATATAAATAATCATTTTTATTTTGGTAATATGTCTTAAGCCAAAGCTGAACTTGCTAAACGTAATTGTAAAAAAGGCTTGAGATGTGAATCTTCAATTATCGTTTCTACTTAAAATAATGGGTTTTATTAAGCAAAATACGAAAATCCAGAAATAGTCGTCACATAACAAGCAAAAAATTAAAATTTTAAATACAAAAATAAGAATTATTTGCAATAAAAAATAAACTTAAATATAATTAGATATTGGGAATTATTTATTTTCATAAGCAACTTTATTATAATCAACATTTTCATTTTTCGAAAAATGCATTACATTAATAATTGTAAATTTTTCTGTACATACAATATACTTCATTGCTATCCAAGGGAAGGCTAAGGTAAAATGTAACAAGAAAATACAAGATAATAGTCTGGTAGTGTATAAAGTAATTTCGGAAAAATTTAAGGAATAGAACTATTACAAAAAGCTTTATAAAATACATAACTGAAATTTAACTCATAGAATAAATTCGAAAAATGAAAATGTTGACTTAAATATAATTTTTAAAAAATATTTTTGTATAGAGTATAAAAATTCAAAATCTCATAAAAATAAATCCCGGGACTCGGGATTTATCAATCCCGAAAAATATTGGCTAGGAAATGACTACATTTAAGACAAAGAACATTAAAAGTGTACTCCTGTAAAAATTTGTTAAATGTTACTTATCATGAATAATAACAACAGTTATGCACGCAGAGAAAAAACATGTTTAATGAATGGTCACTACGGCCATTTTTATTCATATTTGCCTAATATGTTTACCGTAATAAACTTATTATATTCCTTATATAGCTTGAAAAAATATTTTTTCTCCTTAACATTTTTTAATTCACTATAATAATATTATATGGTGTTTTACACCTAAAAAGTTACCGTGATCTAGCTAAACATATTAAATTATGTTGAATGTTTGCTATTGTAATGTATATATTTTCAACTATACAAATAAAATCATAATATTAGCTTTACACAAAAGGTATGTTTAATACCATCATTTTTGTTCGCTTTAAAACACAATCTCTAAATGAGCAAACATTTATTGTCAAAACAAATAGTTTGCGTTTATAAAGCAAATAAAATCTTCTTCCACGTCATTTTCCGTCTGCGAGAGTCAGTTAATCGGGAAACATAAAAAAGTGCATGGCCTGATTGCAAAATTAAGGAAATAAATTATTATACGTTATTTGAAACCGGTAAGTAATATATGTATAAATGTATGTATTTAATTTTATTTTATTTTTATATATGATACAAAGTATTTTTAATAAAACATGAAATTTTTTAAATAAATTTTTTTATTGGTTTTATTGTCAGACCCATATAACATGTTCAAATAGATATTTTGCATGGTGTTGGGAAATATAGAAACATGATTATGAAGATCATTTGGGGTTTTCTTCTAAGCCCAATAATATTTTTGAGACTAAAATAATCTATAAACATGTCTGAACATATATTGTTACTGAAGACGTGTTTGATACAATCATAACCACAAACATTAATGATAGTTTGCGATTGTGATTGTATCAACCATGTTTTTTCTTTGCATGTGGTTATGTGTTGTAAATGCATGGGTATTACTTATACACTGTCGGATTTTTATTAGCTAGCTCAACATTTAGTTGACCTTTAGCTAACTTATTTACAACTGGCTTCTTAACTAACTCATAATTGGTATAGATTTGAGTCAGTTGTTTTTTCTGCAAATAACTTATTCTCGATAAGTTTTGAACTACCTTTTGGCTAACTCAAAAATTATGCAGATATAAATACAACGTTGTAAAAAAACTTTGGTAAAAAACGTTTTGCTTGTTTTGCGTACCTTTTCAAAGTTATATAAGAAGCAAAAATTTCCATATTCTATTTTTTTTATATTTTTTAGTCAAATACATCTCAGTCTTATAATTTAGAGTTTTTCTGTAGACAAAGGGGCAATACAACAAAAGTGAAAAAAAACATATGTATAACGGCGAGGGGTATTTAATAATATTAATATGCTCTCGCTCTATGGGAGGGGTTAGTGTAACACCCAATTTTCACGATGATTTTTTCCCCTATTTTAAAATCATGTCTTTTTTTGTTTGATAGTGAGCGGGGTAGAGAAGTAAGCAGGGTAGAAAAAAAGACATGAATCGTATTTCTGTGTTTCTTTTTTGACATTCCTCTTTGCACTTATTTGTGTTCTTTAATTTCTGTTTTATTCTTATTTCAAAATGACATGTGCTTATTAAAATATAGAAATATAAAAAATTTTAATAAAAAAAAATTCAAAATATATCAAAATTATGTGGAATAACGAAATTTTAAATATTGTTACGAATAAGAAACTAAGAAAAAATCAGCTCTGACTGCAAAGAAAAGAAACATGGTGAAAATTTAACATGTTTTTGGAAGTTTCTTTAAAAAAGATATACAAAAAAGACATGTCTTTTAAATCATCGTGAAAATTGGTTGTAAGAATTACAATCTTGATTTAAAAAATATATAAAACAAAAATACGTAAATTTTTTTATATTTTTATTAGAGTTTACATATTATATGCGCCACATGGTAATTTCATTAGTGAGCTCATTACGGCCAACCATAAGTTAGCCAGTTCGCAGCTAAATAAAAGTGCACTCAAATTTTATCGCCCAGAAATTAACTAAAAATGAGCTAACTTATGGTCAGCTGAAAGTTATGCAGTGTGAGTGAGTACTGACTCGTACTGCGGACATTGTGTGTAAAAACAAATGAGTTAGTTTTTGAGTCACCTGTGACTAACTTCTGATTAACCATGAGTTAACTTTAAGCTAACTCATTTTCCGACAGGGTACTTATGTACGGGAATATTTCACGCAACCACATTCAGTAAACTTTAATACATGAGTATTAGAGATGAGCGATATTTCTGTACCTGTGATTTAATCACTGTTACTGAAAAATCACGAATCACAGTTGTTACTAAATTTGTCAAGTAACAGGTACTTTCTAAGTCGTTCTTTTTGTATTTCGTTACATATACAAATTTATGATATTTCACTGTTTGTGTGGGTAATAGCGTTTTTTGAATGAAATGTCGAATGATATTGCTGTTCCTTTCATTCTCTCTTCTATCTTATTAGAATTTTTTATGCCAAAATTTATTTGTTCAAGTATGTATGTATATGAAAGTAAATAGATTTGAAAGCTCTTACAATTTGTTGTTGTTTCTTTGTAAAGTGCCTACAAAAGCTCATGCGAAAGCTCGCGCATTGTACATATAGCGTGGCCGCAATTGCTTTAAAAGAACAGAAAACTGATAAACCGTGATCACAATCACAGTTTAAAGGAGCAGTGATTTTGAAATCACATTCTTTAATCACGATGATCTTTAAAAATCACGGGATCGCTCATCTCTAATGAGTATTATGCAGATAAAAATTTCAACGCCTCAAGTTAGGCACCGTTTGAAATTTTAAAACGCAATGTGAATTTCTGTAGAGGGCAACAACAAAATATTTATGACATTGTTTGTGCTTTCAATGTTATTCTTTGGCGTTGCACTGCGTTTTATATGATTAGGGCCATTGTTTTTGTATGTATGGAAATATTGATTTGTATACTGTGCTAATAACAAAGAGCGTTACTGCCACTCAATACATTTATATATGTACTTATAGTGGTTGCTTAATGCTAGGAACACAACTGGGACGAACGACAAATTTTTGGCCGCGAATATTCGTCGCCAAAAATAAAACATATTGGTGTTAATAAAAATAAACACAATAGATTTATTTATATTTCATACGCCGGCGAACGACGAAGAAATCAGTACCAGGTGACCATATTTGGTTTAGGTTTAGAAGTATTTAAGTAAATAAAGTTACTTTTTACTTTAATAATTGGTTTTTTTTTTATTATTGTATCCCATCTAAAATAAATACACAAAGAATTTTGCTACAAAAATAGTTTTTAGTTGTGTTTTTGATTATGTTTTAATTTTAAAACATTATTTTTTTTATATGGTCACACTATTTCTCTCTCTTTGCACAAACCACAATCAAGGCGAATTCAACTACAGGTGGTGTTGAAACGCCATCTGATTTTGACAGTTCGAGCGACTTTGTTTTGATTTGTTATTGTTTTGTTAGGAATGGTTGACATTTTGGACAGTAAACACTAACAATGCAATGCAAACAACCCTGTGTTGTTTCTGTTGTTTTTGTACATTGTTGTGTTTTTGGTGTTGTAACTTGTTGTAGTACCGACACCACCGTATACATGAATTCGCCTTGGTACGGCATGTTGTTTAAAACAGACTTGTCAACTTTTCAGGTCACATAGAATTGTGCGTGTCTGTCAAAATTGCTCTTTTACAAAAGGTTTTTAATATTCTAGCACAAATGAACACGTAATTTGCTTCTGATATAGTCTCTGCATAATCTCGCATAGTTTTTGCAGAAGCCAGAGTAGTTCTCGGTTTCGAAATAGCGTTCTGCCGCCAAAAATAATTTTATTTGCGCTGTAAGAGTTCACCCTTCTTTAAATTTCGAAGATACAAATTTAGGATATAAAAATTAAAAGTTTTATTATATATGTATTAGGGTATTCATTCGGTTAGACGTTAATCGGTTAACCGGTTAATTACTACCCAATTAACTGATCGGTTAATTTAAAATTGCCTTTTTTCGATTACCGATTAAACCGGTTAATTTAAGTCGATTAACCGATTTAACAAAATTTTTAACTTTTTGTAGTATTATACCATATTTTTGTGCTTTTAATTATTTGTTTCGTCTCATATACAAAAGGTATGTGTTTAGAAAACATTTTTTCATACAAACGAAGAAGGTTTTTAGTGATCTACATTTTAAATAAGTTTTTGCTGTTAACAGCTTTTTGCTTCACGTACTATTTATATGTACGTGTTCAGTTATTTGTTTCTCTTCATATCTTCTCATATCAATCTTTAAACAGAATTAACCAAAACAATTAGAAGTGTTAAAAATTTTAAAAAGTCAAAACAGGATTTTATGTGTTTAGAAAAATACAGGAAAAGGACAGAGAAAAAAGATATTCTGTATTATTGGTTGCTTTTGATTTCTTCAACATCTACAATAAATGAAAGAATTTTTTCAAAGTCAAGTTTTATCCAAACTAAAGGAAATAAACGCTTGAATTCTAAACATTTAAACAAAATTATTTGCATAAAAGACTATTTTATAAGATATTCTTTAACTATTGATATAACTTATAAAATGATATAACAGTAATTTGTTTAAATAATACATAACATGTATTAATTAAAAAAATATGTATTACATATTTATGAATTATTCTTTTGTTTGTTCGTTTTAGTACCACATAACAAATAATTTATGCATTTTTATATATTGAAATTACTTGATTTATAAAAAAATTATTAATCGGTTAACCGATCAAAAACAATATTAACCGATTAAACCAAAACCTCGGTTAATTAATCGAGCGATTAACCGATTAAGGCAAAAGCCCGATTAAATTAATACCCTAATGTATGTATGACCATAATTTCTATTAAGTGGTGAAATAAATATACATATATCGGTATTAGAAAATATTGACTTCAGCCAGCTAACGATTGCGTCAATAGTGGACCGCTGCTGTCGGTTTCTTTGTGCTATCTATGTTTTAACTTTCATTAAAATTTAGATATTTTTAATTAGGCTTAGGTTCATTGAATTTGATTTTCATTAAATTATTTTTTAAAACGGCAAACCCCATTGAAGAGATTGTGTGGTTACAATTGAAACTAGTCTGGGCAACCTGTCCGTGAAAGCCTGGGTTCAAATCTCAGCTCAGTCAAGAATGAAAAATTACACTGCGAAACAAAATTGAATTTTTTTTGTGCGGCCGGGAACTTTGTGTTTTTTAAAAACTTCAACGATATCTCTGAAATTACTGACCAAATTTAAAACAATTTTAGTACGTCTTAAAGATAATATTTTAAGCGAATTTCGGTTTTTTTTCTTAAGGGAATATGATGCACCATTTTCATGTTATTTCAATATATGTGCTGAAAGTGCCTTAATTTTGGACATAACGGTATATCTCTAAAACTAGAGCTGATAGAGAAAAATTAAGGTTAGATTTGGAATCAGCGACCTCAAATTAGTAAAAAAATTACACAAAGTTCCAGGCCGCAAAATGGCTGTTCCGCAGTGTTATCAATAAAATTTTAATTAATTTCATGTTGTAAAATTCCTGTCTTCATAAAAAATGATTTAATGAAAATGAAATTCAATGAACTTAAGCCTAATTAAAATATCTAAATTTAAAAACCATTAACAGTTAAATAAAATACTGATTATAATTAAAATATGTTAGATCGTTTCGGAAAGGCAGAAATTGCCCCCTACCGCTCCTCGTAGTCTAACTTTTCAATGCTTTTTTAAACCATTAATGAAAGTACCACCTTTTCAATGCATTTATTGGTTGGTAATTGGGTTCAGTGGTTCTCGAGCTATAAAAACAAAAAGCTTGCCGCCTTAGTCAAATCTTAGTGAACACCTAAACCTCTGGATCGGTTTTTATAAAATGTTGCCAGTATGTTTCTGATAGTCTGGAAGGTTGAATAGGATTTATAATATTTCGAAGCTTTTAGTGGAATTGGCTAACACTTCTTTTCGTCTTTTTGCAAAACTATGGGAGTAAGAGATTTCCAATTTTTGAAGAATCAACCGACTATAAATCTATTTAAATTGCCAGACAGGATTCGCCAGACAGTGGTTATTTACACTTCAAAATATTACATGCGTTAACGTAAAAAATCGTAATATTTTGTATAAATGTTGACTGCATCAATACCAAACACAATTATATATGTCCAGAGAAGCGGAGCGGGTAATGGTAGTACGCATTAAAATTGTAATTAGCTGTTTTCTTTACTATAATACTCAACTTAAAAAGTGTGAGTGAATTGGTAAAAAAGTTTGAGGGTATTAAAACTAGAAGAAAACAACTAGATCGTCTTCCCCAAGTTAAAATAAAATATTGGTTATTTTTCAGTTGAAAAAGTAACCAAAATGGAAAAAAGTAAACAAGTACCCATTGAGAATAAAAGACCCCAATTTTGGTTAAAAGTAACCAAAACGGCAACGCTGTTTAATTTAAATTGAGTCATCCTGTGATTAAGTTTGTTGCTAAAGGCAAATGACCTCTAATGTCAAACTTCCAACCCTATCTATTCTTTTGCAGATGACAAGAAACTTTGCCATTCGTATTCATTTGATTACAGACCAAATGTGTCCGATGTTGGTGCTATGAGGCAGAACATGAATGATACGCTTGGCCGCGACCTAGACTTAATCTCAGAATGGGGTCGTGCAAATAGGGTCGAATTTTATGCCCGAAAGACCCAATGTTGCGTGCTGACGCATAAGCGCGCGACGGATTAAGGTGCCTCATCTGTATATGTGGGTGGTATACATTTTTAGGAAACAGAATCTTTTGAAGTTTTGAGCATGAGGAAACAATGTGATGTCCGATGAACAGAACATATATTTAAGGTGTCGAAGGAAGCATTCAGGTGCCTCGGTTTTTTGAAACGGTGTAAGATACTTCACTCCATCTGACCTCCTTACTATTTATACCACCTATATCCGACCGCAAATAGAATACAACTCTCATGTGTGGGCCGCTGCCTCTATTTTGGAGCTACGTGCAGGGGAAGGCGAAGGTTCTCATTGGTGACAGCAGGGTATCCAATTCTATTGACTCTCTTGAGCACCGTCGCAATGTGGGTTGTATTTGTCTATTTTATCGTTACTACAACGGGATGTGTTCTGATGAAATCAGGGATTTGGTTTCCGAAACCCAAACCTTTGTTCGTAATACACGTTTTTCCTTAAGAGGCCATCCTTTTGTGGTCGATTGGCCGGTGAATGGTACAACGCATTATAGGGAACATTCGTTTTTTTTGACGGACTGTTCGTATGTGGAATAACCTTCCTGCTGAAATCTTCCCTCTAACTTTCAACATGAATAAATTCAAGTCGAATGTTCACAAGCACTACTCCCTCTTTCCTCCTTCTCATAACCTATTTTCCTAGTTCCAACATAATGCAACGCATTAGAAGGGGTCATCCCCTGAGTGCTGGTCCTAACCAAAAAAAAAAAAAAAAAATTGAATAAGAGTTAAGTAAATAATTTATTATAATGAAGATTAGTAGCGTAAATAAGTGTAGTGTGTGTATTTTATTTGATGTGCAATTAAATTAACTCAAAGTTTAATTATAAAGAGACTGGTTACATGTTGAGCATTTTTCTGTTTACTAGGGTTGATCTTGCTTGTTTGATCCGATTTTTATCTCCCACTTCATTCTCTGTACTCTATCACTAGCTAAGGCGTCACAATGGACCATAACCATTAGCACCAGCTTTTCTACATAACCTAAGCTAACCTATGTCCAATTTTCCTAACTCTCAAGAAAGTATAAACTCTTATTCAGACCTATTTTTCTACTGCCGGATAATAAGTTTTATGTAAATAGACATTGTATATATGCATTTAAATACTTCATTAAGCATTTATAAAAGAAATAAATAAAATAAAAATAATAAAAAAACCCATTACTGACCATTGTACTTGAACAGGTACAGAAAAACTCTCATATTTTAATTGTCATAAATCCATTAAGAAATGATTTTTATCAGTGGTTGTTTTGATCTTATGTTAAGTGTACTCTGCTTAATAAAAACGAATTGAAAAAGCAGCGGCAGCAAATAAAAGTACTTCGAATTTTGCTTTGTTTTGTCTAGCCTTTTCCAGATTTTCTCATTTTGGGAAGGTCAGTGATTGTTTGACTCTGCCAAAAGTCTATAGCATAACAATTAAAAAACTGTGTACTTAATTTGCAAATAAAAAGGCTTGTTTTATTCTAATTTAAAATTTTTTTTTTTCATAAAAAAGTGATTTTCAAAGCGAAAGGGAAGTTTTAAAAATAGTGTGCTCGATGGGTACAGTGGCTGATAAAGAACATATTTTGATTAGATTTTTTATATTTTTATATTTTTCGATTTGACATGGCGTTTGAAACCATCAACCCATCAATATTTTATGGCAGAAGATTTAATAATCTAGACAGCGCTTTGGATTTTGTGAAAGGGACTTCATATCAAATTTTTTTGATGTTGCGTATATTCCACCAGATGCAGATATCAATACAGATGAGGAGAACGGTGATGCTGAGGATCTTACCGCCAGATATTCTGGGTAATATAGAGGGTTTTTTTCAACAGCTATAGCAAAGACGTCCTTCAAGGGCTGCGTAGGAGAATCCAGCACTCAACACCAAGTCAAACTTCTCTCAAATGGTCATAAAGAGAGTGTTTCATTCACTTATTTATCTTTGCGAAATCAACTGATAACAACGCTGTAATTTCGATGTTGCTCGACCGAAAAAACCAAGATAAGAGTCCAACAGCCAAAATTGATTGCAGACTACAATTCAGAAATGGGTAGCGTTGACCTTCATGATCAAGCACAAAGTAATAACATGACAAAATTTCGTGGAAATAAGTTCAATGGTCGTCAACTCACTGAAGTTGTACAAGGAAGCCAACAACTCAAAAATGGACTAACTGAAGTTTTATCGTGCCATCGTCCGGCAATTCCTACGAAACCATCGCAACAATTGATATCTAAACGATCGGTTGTTCCTAGTGTAGCACCTAATACTGGAAACAATTTTCCGAAAAGAATTGAAAAACCTTTACGCTATCTTCAATGACACAACCAAATGAGATGTACTTGTAAACTATGTGGCGTAGCTATGTGCGTAGAAAAGGAGTGCTTTTTAAAATTTTCATACAAAAAAATAAGTATATTTGAAAACATGCATTGAGCCATTGTACCTGCTTGGGTACAGCCTCAAAAACCTTAAAAATACACTTTATTTTTATTTTGCATATTTTTTAAGTTCATTATACTTTTACTAAATACTTCACTTATACTAAATAAACAAAATTAATGATTTTTAATTTAAAAGACTATTGGCTTCTAATGGGTTAATTGGACAAAAATTATAATCATCATACACCAGGGGTGTCAGCGTCATACATAATTGTGTCAGCAAAACTTACATGTACGCTTACGCTCTTTTATTTTGCGAGCGTAAAATATAATTTTTTACTGCAAAACACTCTCATTCAGCGGGAAATATCGAAATATCGCACGGCCTGTTTTGAGGCCTCTAAACAGAAATAATATATTTATTATTTATTATCTTTGTTTATGTTTTGTTTTATTTCTGTTTTTGACATTGTACAATGATTGACAAATAATATCTACATTGTTTTGCATTTAAGCTAACGATATGTGTTTTGTTTGTGAAAAAAATTCTTTGTTGCCTTTTAAAGGGTCCCTTTTTCTTTCGTTAAAAAGACGTACCTAAATGCAGAAATTATTAAGAAAAAAATAGCCACAAGAATTTGTTGGTATTTTGTGCTTGTAAAAATATTTTTCTTTCTGTACCAATCGCGTCAATGGGTTTTTTTTCCTTTGAAAACACTTTTCTCAAGTAAGTAAAAATATTTAAAAAAGTCTTGTTTTCCTACAATTTATGTGTAAACCTATACACATAAAAGAAAATGTGACAGCAGGTAAAATTTTTGGGTAAGAAGATGTGTATTATTGATGTATTAATGAAACTTTATTGGTTAATGTCCACAAACCTAAAAAATGTTTTGTTGTTTCGAAACTGCAATTTAAATTTAGAAGATATTATTCGTAAATAAAAGTATATTTTTATAGGCTAGTAAAATCTTCTCTTTTTATAATGGTGGTTAATAATTATAGAATATTTTTAAACTTAATGGAGTTATTATTTGCATTAGCATGTGCAAATGAATTTTCATTGTTGGCATTCGCAAAGGTATGTTGAGCACAAAATTAAAAATATTGGAAAGAATTGTATAAGGTTGTAAAAAGACTTCATATATTGTCAAATGCTCAATTTTGCCAAAAAATAAGCAAAGTTTCTGCGAAATGCAGGTTCCAAATTAAATTTATTTAAATAATAACTGAGTGTGTCTGTCCATAACTCAACATTTTTCGATAATTGTATTATTATTAATTGCTCTAAAGTCTTCATAGCAAAATATGTATGTTAATTAGGCCTCGTAATAGGCCTCGCAACCGCAGATTCCTCCCGCTCAGAATGAAAGAGACAAGAGTATTCGCACCAATACAATCATAATTGACACCACTGTCATACACTCACTACTTTGTACAATATTTACACAAATGTACATTCACATACTTATTCATATTTTTTACACACCAAAATATTTTCAGTTCAGTTATTTAATTGATAATAAAACAAAACAGAATTGTGGATATGATGATAAAGACATAAGTAAGTGATACTTTCAACAGTTTTTGCTATAAAATGAAATGATATTAATCGTAATTATCATCTCATCATCATCTCACCATCATCATTTCACATCACCCACATTTTATTATCCCTGCAAGTATTTACTGAAATTTATTTTGAATTGTAAAATGTTTATTTCGTTGGTATTTGATTATGATGAGCAAGTAAACCAAGTATGTAAAATGTCTTTCTTTTGGAAAACATTTCTCTGCATCAGCTGCTTCTGTTGCAAATATGGATGATGGCAATGTTGTGTTGCGTTGCATGTAGTTACTAAATATGTGGCCACTGAAATAAGTGGATAAGTAAGTCCAACAATGATTATGTTGTTAGAGTGCGTTCTCAACTTGGAAAAAAAATAGGCAATTCTTTTTCTTTTTTTGTTGTAATTCGTTGGGATGGCGACTGGTAAAACTTTTAACTCAGTAAAGTTTTTACTGAACAACAACTGGTTGTTATTACACTAAGAAGAATTTGAAAATGGTAAATTATTTAAACAATATTTTTTTTTTATTGGGTGGTACATTATTTATCGCTTATTTGCACACCGGTTATAAGCAGTTAACGCTTTTATTCATCCAAACTTGAGCAATTAGAGTTTGCTATTAAAATTTGCCGAAACTATTTCGTTTATAAGCATTTTCTTATATGCATAATCCGCTTTTATGCATCGCAATATAATACAATTGTAATAAATTGATTTAACAAAATTCTCATATAAGCATCGTTTCAAACTTGAATCAAATACAATAAAAAAATGCACAAAAATTATTTCATAAAAACAAAATTTGGTAAATTTTAATCAATATTTAATATTGTTCATGCACTTTCGATGCAAGTAAAATTGGTTTTTTTTTAATGAAGCTGATGAAGCTACATGGTATATGCATATAAGCAAGTTTAAAACATGGATTTCACGTTTTAAAGCACCAAAAACCGTGCAAATTATGAAATGCTTATAAACGATAAATACTGTACACGAAAATGTTACTTGTTGTATGAAAAGAGATTTTTGAAACAAAAACTGTACTTTTCTAAAAGATCAATTTTTTTTTAAGGTGAGCTTTTGTGAAAAAACTGAGCTTTTTCTAACAAAGAGAATCTATTGGGTGATTCACAAGGTGTGCTATCAAGTCATATCGTCATAATGTCCTAAATAATATTTTAGAATTGTTTAAAAAAAATATTGTTGTGTCTCAAACAAAATAAGAATTTTAATGCTGTGTTCGTTCATTGATTGGTCATAACTGTACAGTAGAAATCATATATAATTCTTGTAATTATTTAAAGACATATGAGTTTACAACTTTTTGACTACCTTGTGATTCACCCATATAATTTTTGATAAAAACAAGTTTATATGAAAAAGCCAAGACCCCTTTGGAAAGGTAGAATTTAGCAAAAACAAACAGAGTTTTTATATACACTCTTCCTTTTGTAGAAAAATTTCATGTTTTTGTAAAATGTGAGCTTTTGTAAAAATAATAATTTTTTTAATCGGTTTTAACACAGAAAAAAGCTTTTTACCAAGTAAAAAAATGGTTTAAAAAATATTTAAATTTAATTAATGTGATAATTGAATCAATTATTTTTTTTAGTTGAAAGAAAATTGAAAACATAATTTTTATTGGATTAAATAAATATTAATTGATTTTTTCGTTTAAAATATAATAATTTAAAGTTGTAGAATTGTTGTTGAGAATTGTCAATATTTAATTAAATAAATTACCACATTGTTTAAAATGGGACAGGTTTTTGATAATTTTTTTAATTACAATTAAAAATATCATTTATTGACAAAAATATTCATAATTTAAAAATTTTTTTTCTCTGAATTAAAGTTCAGAAAAATTTCTATATAATCGTTCATATTTACTAGGGTATTCATTCGGTTAACCGATTAATTACTATCCGATTAACTGATCGGTTAATTTAGAATTGGCTATTTTCGATTAACGATTAAACAGGTTAATTTCAGTCGATTAACCGATTCACCGATGTAACAAAATTTTTAATATTTTGTTTTGTTTTAAACTTTTTTTGTGTTTTTAATTATTTGTTTCGTCTCATATACAAAAGGTATGCGTTTAGACAATATTTGTTCATTCAAACAAAGGAGTTATTCAGTGATCTTCATTTTAAATAAGTGTTTGCCGTCAACAGCTTTTTGTTTTACGTACTTTTTATAGTATCTTTTAGTTATTTGTTTCTTCTCATATTTTCTCATATTCATTTTTTAAAAGAATTAACCGAAACAATTAGAAGTGTTAAAAATTTTAATAATTGAACAGGACTCTAATGGCATAATGAAAGATTTTATATGTTTAGAGAAATCCAGGAAGAGGACTTTCAATTTCTCTCTAAATGAAAGAATTTTTCCCAAGTCAAGTTTTATCAAAACTCATGAAATCACTTAAATCCTAAACTTTTTAACCTACTTATTTGTCTAAAAGATTAGTTTATAAGATCTTCTTAAACTATTGAAATAACTAAAAAAAATTATCACACGGCCTATTTTTTAAATAATATATAATATTTATTAATTAAAAAATATGTATTACATACGAGTATTTATGAATTATTTTTTGTTTGCTCGTTTAAGTTGAAGAATTGTTATGTTTGTTATGTTATTGTTGTTTTTTTTACTAAAAAACTCAAAATAATAAATAATTTATGTATTTGTATTTATTGAAATTACTTAATTTATAAAAAAAAAACTTTATTAACGGCACGAATAGCCTGTGCAAGGCGAATTCAACTACAGATGGTGTCTAAAGGACATCTGATTTTGACCGTTCGAACCGATTTGTTTTGATTTGTTAGGAATGGTTGACATTTTGAAATGTTAACGCTAACAATGCAATGCAAAAAACCCTTTGCTATTTTTGGATTGTTGTAGTATTGACACTACCTGTAGTTGAATTCGCGTTGATCCGGTGTGTGTATATAATACATATTTTGCTTGTTTTTTTTCTTGTGAAGGAGTTTTATATGAATAAATCAAATTTTTCATAGTTGAAAAATTTACATTTAATTTGTGTGTTGGCTTTTTATAAGTGAGAAACACAACGCTCGCTCATGTGTAAATAATGAATAAACAAAAAAAGCAACTGATTTAAAACGTTACTTTCACTGTCAGCTAACTGGGCCTTAAGTGAGCTCTTGCTTTAAAACAGACTTCTTATAAAAAATTAAGGTTTTTGAACAAACTTCATTTGAAACAAAAAAACTGAGTTTTATTTAAAAAAGTAAGTTTTTTTTATATGGATATATGTAAGCTTAACAAAAGTGAGCTTTATAATTAAAATAAGCTTTTTTCAGTAAGTTTTTGTGAAAATGAGAAGTTTTGTGCTTTTGAAAAGAGTCAGCTTTAGTAAAAAAATTTTATATTTTGTAAAAATACTGTATTTTTTATAAAAAGTTATTTTTGTGAATACAAAATTTATTATTAATAAGATTTATAAGATAATTAAAAATTTCTTGTAGCAGTAAATTTTATTTTGTTTTCTTTTATGAGCATTTGCAAAAAACGGAAAAGAAGAATAGCCAATAAAATTGCTTTTTCCAAAAAGTGAGCTGATATATTGGGAATAAACTTAACTTAAATGTGTAAAAAACGCGTAAACACAAAATTTTAGTAAAGAAATATGATTTAGTGCAGTGCTGTCCAAATACACATACTTTCCCAATAAAAAGTTTTCCTATTTTCGAAGCACTAATACATTTTAAAAAGTAAGCACACAGATGCAGTAAGGTAAGTGAACAAATTATTAATAAATAATAAAAATTTTGAAGAGCCACGACATTCCCTTACCACGAAGCAGGTTTGTAAGGGAGCTTATAAAAGAGTAACGGTAACAAAAAATTCAGTGTGCAACGCTGATCGCTACATTCACCAATTTGTATATGCGCTGCTTCAAAGTGGGAACTCGCCATATAAAATTCATGTCTTCCGTAATCGATATGGTAAGCGAACTTTTACGTTTCTCCCTTACAAACCTGCTTCGTTGGAAGCTAAATTTTTTATTGGGTTGATATTTGCATTTGCTGAAAACAGCTTTGAAATTTATTACAACTTGTTATTGTTGTATTGCTAATCATTTACAATTTCTGGTTCTTTCTTAACAAAGTAAGCAGCAAGCATTTTTGTCGCCGATATCTTATTGTCTGTTGTGCTCTCGTTGATGTGAAAGCCCAAAGCTCTTTTGAAAAAGCTCGCATATTCTGCACAAGGCTTGAACTAAACAAAGCAGTGCCTTGTGCAAAAAAAAGCTTTTTTATTTTTCGAGATTAAAATAAACTAAAGTAAAAGGGTTGATATTCTTGAGCAGCGTTGCCAAATATGCAGATTTATCTGCATTTTGGAGTTTTTCCAAACATTGAACAGTTTTGAAGTTGTTTATAAAATAAAAAAGTTTTTTTTGTAAATTGTGCAGATTTTGCCGTTTTTGCATTAAATTATTTTTATTTTTAATTCTGTTATATTATGTTTTATTTCTTAAGCCATAATCTTATCTAATTTGCTTAACACATACTCATATAACAGAGGCATGCTTTAAGAGCCAAACAAAAACACAAGCGCCTTGGGAAATATGCACTCTCCGTTAACAAATAAACCACACAAACCTTATTAATAGTTTTGCAATAAATTCTAATCAAAAACTTTTATTCTTAATATATTTTTATGCTTCTTGACTCTTAAATGAATAAATTTAGCACTAGGTAGCGCAAAAAGTTTGGAAAATATGCAACATTTCGATTATTCTACAAAAATTTATTAATCGTTTGTTAAATACCACAATAAACAACGCAAAAGGATTATACAAACATACAATTTTGACATGTTTGCCGAGCCGTTTGAGTAGTTAATTTGGCTTTTACTTTTGAAAGTGTAATTATGTCCCTGCTTACATTTTGTGATTTTTGTTGTTTCTTTATAAAGTTGCATTTATATTGCGGCCATTTTTCATGTATGTTTACTTGACAAATAGCAAATCTGAGCCGGAACTAAAATACATTTTGATTAAATGAAGAAACACAACAAATCGCAAGACTATATGTACTTGTGTACCCTACTTAATTCCATTCTCTTTCATCTTGGCAACAAAGTAACGATATTCGTTAATAATATAATATGATATTTAAGTAAATTATATATATTTCTTTGGGCTATTTTTATGTGCAGTTTTTCTTACGTTAAAATCAGTTTTTGTTTCTTAAGATGCAGTTATTTTCAAAAAAATTAATGCAAAGCTGCTCTTGAGATAAACATATTTCGAGACAAGTTTTATCTTTGTATTTAAAAATGTTTTTTTTTTTATGAAACAGTAAATTAACGAGAAAATCTTTTAATAAAATCAATCCATTTGTTTTGAGATATTTCGTAAATAAATGGGTACGCTTTTTTACAAAAACCTTTTCCAACTGTGTTGTGTAAAGTTTTATAAAAATAGTTTCTTTTTTTGTTTTCCGAAAAATCCAGCTTTAAAAAAAGCTTTCAGGTTTTAGTAGAATCTTTTTTTTTATATCTCTTCTAATTTTTAAAATATTTTTATAAAAATACAATTACAGCAAAAGCGATTATGGAAACTTTAAATACTCTTTTATATGGAAAATATTTTGAAAACTGAGTGCTTTTCATTGATATTTCCTATGCAAACGTTTTAGCGTTCGAAATCGTTGAAGAGGCAGATAAGCCTTTAAACTTTACAACATTTAACAATCACAAATATTCTTAAGCATTTCATTTTAAAAATTTAAATTGATATAAAATTTTATTATTATTTAAAGATAACATCTTTTTCATAAATAAAATTATGATGTCTTTATTTCTTAATTCCATACAATTATTTTCCCTTAGAAACAACTTAATGGTCATTATTTTTTAATTTCCCCTTTTTTTTGTCTCTTTCTCTAAAGTTTATAAACAAACATTATAATTTTTCATGTTGCATCCCGAAAGAAATTAAAATAAATTGTTTAATTTAATTTTAATGAATTAAAATGACCCAACGTTGGCGATAAAAATAGAGAGACAAAAAAAATTTAAACTAAATAAAAAAAAAACTTTTGCTGGAACTTATTCTTAAGGGCCACAGTGTTGCACAGGGCGCCAGTATTTGTGTAGAGTTGTTGAAACGCGGTTTGTAATTTAGGTTTTTTTTTTTTTTTTTTTTTTTTTTTTGTCAGGGTGTATTTATCCCTTTAGTCCTGTACTCCTTAAATTTTATTCGACATTTTTTCTAATTTTTTTTTTTTGGTTTGCTTGAATTTTGTTATAAAATTTTTTAACCTACTTCAAGAATGGTTGGAATGCCTTTTCATGTCTTTGTATTATATATACAATACATAGATACTTGCACGTGTATGTGTTTTCACAAATGTGTGTAAATGGTAGTGGAATGGTCTTTTTTATACTCATACATACCAAAGGGTTTGTTAACAAGCTTCTGTTGTTTTTTTTGTTTATTATTGTCCTTTCTAGTCTTTTTATGTCAATTTTCTTTAAGTTTCGTTAAAATGCTTTTGAGTTTGTCACAATTAAATTGTTTTGGTTTTTGTTGATTTTTAATGGCCTCCTCATGTCAAAATAGAAGCATGTTGGCATGTATTGTAACTGGAATTTTTGTACGAATTTTGTAGCGGGTTATTAATTATAAAGAACTTTTTGAGAAATTAATGTTGACTGTATTAAGTGAATGTTTTTTCAAAAAAATAGATTTTGGAGGCAAAAAAATACGTTTACACAAATATTCAATTTTAAAAAAAAGTCACACTGTCTACTTCAAAAGCTGCACTTTGTAAAAAGAAAGTCACATCTTTTTCTCAAAATCTAATTTAGATTAATTTAAATTAAGAGTTTTTAAATAAAAAATTATACTTCTTACACATAAAACTGTAATATTTACACAGAATGTGAGCCTTTTTTCGTAAAAAAAAAAACGTTTTTATCAAACATAAACATTGGGAATTAAGCACGTTCTAAATCTTATTAATAAAAAACGTTATCTTTTTTAAACAAACAAACTTCTCTTGGTAATATTTTGCATTTATTCTGTCTTTTGCATTTCAGTATGTTCTTTTCTGAAAAATACTTGCTATTTTAAAAATAACACGTTCTTTTCTCATGATGTTCCCCTTAAGCAGAAAAAAATGCTTCATGTTCAACAATGATTTTCATTGAAAAGTAAGAAGGGTAAGTGCAGCACTATATTAACAGCGAGTTTTGTTATTATTTCTGAAAAAAATTTATTATTTTTTTAGTTCCTCCCTTGTAGTTTTTGTATTTTTCTACTTAGAAGTTTGTGATATAAATTGTAAACGCTAATTGTAGATACTTTATTGTTTTATGCCGAAACTTGTGTTCTTTTGTAAGCGTAAAATATGCAACACTTCTTAAAAATCAGGTAAGCAATTAAAAATGTTGCCAAATCACATATAACACTTATGATACCCTTTATTTAGAAAAAAAGAATTAGTTTGCATAAACAGGTGACCGTTTCGCAAAATAAAGCTGACATTTTGTACGAACAAGCTTTTTGTGAAAAAGGGAAATTTTTTTGAAATAACTGCCTTTTTAAAAAAAATGAGCTTCTTATGATACAAACTAACTTTTTGCGAAAAAAAAACAATTAAAAAAAAATTTTTTTTTCTGTAAAAAAATTAGCTTTTTGTAAAATAACAAAATATTTGTGATTAAACAGACTATTTGCAAAAAGCGGTGTATAAAAACGTGACTGTCCGTGAAAAAATAAGATTTTTGTACATAAGATAACTTTTTGTAAATAAGTAAGCTTTTTACGAAAACAATGATTTTTTTTGTATAAAAGTGAGCTTTTTGTGAAAAATTGAAACTTTTTCTTAAGAATCTACTTTTTGAAAGAAAGTTGGCTTTTTGGTGTAAGAAAAGAGTTTTTTGTGAAGAAGTAAGTTTTTTGTGAAAAAGTAAGCTTTTTGTGACAAAGTAAGCTTTTTGTGAAAAAGTAAGATTTTTGTAAAAAAAAAAGTAAGCTTTTTGTGAAAAAGTATGCTTTTTCTGAAAAAGTAAGATTTTTGTGTAAATGTGAGATTTTTGTAAATAAGAAAGCTTTTTGTGAAAAAGTAAGCTTTTGTGAGCTTTTTGTAAATAAGTGAGCTTTTTGTTAACAAGTGAGCTTTTGGTGAAAAGGTGAGATTTTTGTGAAAAAGTGAGCTTTTTGTAACAAGTGAGCTATTTTGAAAAATTAAGGTTTTTGTGAAAGAGTGATCTTTGTGTGAAAATGTGCTTTTTGTGAAAAATAAGCTTTTTGTCAAAAAGTGGGCTTTTTCTGTAAAACTTAGCTTTTTGTAAAAATTAAGCTCTTTACGAAAAATAAGCTTGCTGTTAATATGGAAATTTTTTGTAAAACAATGTGTGTTTTTTTTGAAAAAATTTCTTTATGTAAAATTTTGGGAAAGCTTTTTTTTATAAAAAATTTATTTTCTTGTATAATAGTGAGGTTATGTCAAATACTAAGCTTGAAAAGCTAAATTAAAAAAAATTAATATAAATAATTGTAAAGGTCGAATAAGAGACAATTTATTTAAAAGGAAGGTTTTGTGAAAAGCTGTGGAGTTGCAAAACAAAGGCCAGCTTTCGCCAAAAACCGTAATTCTGCAAACATAATGGGAATAAAAAACTATTTACGAAAAAACAGAGCTTTTGTAAAAAACTTACTTAATTTTTTAATAAACATTTTTAAACTTTAAATAAATAAAATATGAAAAATTTTCAACGCAATGTGAAGTTATTTGAAGTGTTGCGAAAAAAAAATCCAGCTTTTGTGAAAAAGTCGTGCTTTTGTATATAAGCGAAGTTTTTTGACAAAATTGACATATACAAGATGCACAATATGTTGGCCTTAAAAAAAGAAGTAAATTAAAAATGAGCCATATCATGAAAAATTGTTTCTTGCGAGTTTGCTTTTAAGCTTTTTACTGCCTGTTTCGGATAACGAGCGCAAAACTCACTCGTTTAGCTGTCATTTAAAATAAAAACAAAATTTTAAAATTTTTGTTTGAAATGTAAATTAAACAAATAAATGCGTACGTACCTCCATAAAAATCACACTTTGGAAAAAAAAGTCCAAAATTTGTTATTCGGTTAAACTTGTTGCAGATTTTATGTTGTTGTCTGTTTAGTGTTTATTTACCACATTTCTGTTTTATTTACTTAAGCTTGTTGTTAAACAACTATCCAGTTATAATAAAATTAACCCATTATGATATTTAATCAAAAGTATGATGTTTTAAATTTAATAATTTAAAACATGAACAATTTTTAAACATTTTTTTTCACAGTTAAGAACAAATCTAAAGCAGTCCCCCATCTATTTTCCCACTTTCGCTGAACATACGATTCTCATTTACACAATCAGACCTTAAGGCGTTAATACATTATTTTAGCTGCTGTTTATTTTTATTTTTATGTGTTAACGTCTACATAATTTTTTTTTTTTTTTTTGCTATTTTCAGCTTTAGCTCTTTACTATCCATAAAATGGTTCATGTCTGTGTGTAACTCTAAGTTTGTGTTTGTTAGCAGTTATCATTAATATTGCCTAAGGGCGTTTTTTTTGCTGGTATATGGACCATAAAAATATTGCTGTTCTTGGCTGTGTTAACAAAAAACAAAATTAATAAAGTACCACTAACAAAAATAGCAGCACGACTAAAAAAATCGTCTTTTAAATAAATAATAAGTGTACATAAGTTGTTTTTAAAGTGATTTTTACTTTGATGGTGGCACAAAAATAAAAAATTGTCTTTAACTGGCAAATGTCAAATAAAAAATTTGTGTAAATAAGTTTTAGAAACAATAAGGGAAAATGTTTTCAAAAAATTAGAAAGTAATTATAATGATTAAACTGTTTAAATAAAACTTTTTAATGTGAATATTTTAATTAGAAAAAATCTCTTCTTCGTAAAATATTTTAGCATAAAAAGAAAAAAAAAGTATGAAATTTAATTAGGAGACAATTTCAACACAAAAAGTAATTTTTCATATAATTTTTTTCAAAATAAATATATACATTTTTTTTTGTGTAAAACAAATTCACTTCATATACGAAAAGGCACTTTTAATACAACAACTCAATTTTTTTTATAGAAAAGTCATTCTTTTCACATAAAAAGTCACAAACTTTTTACAAAATAAAAAACTTATTTTTTATAAATAAAAAATAAAAAATTACTTTTTTATATAGGCACACTTTCTACATTAAAGTCACACTTTCTTCATTAAAAGTCACACCTTTTTACAAATTTTACATCAAAAGTAACAATTTTAATATAAAAATTTAAACTTTTTACAAAAAATGTCAAATTATTTACAAAAATTGTTAGATTTTTTAGATAAAAAGTCAAAATTTTTGAATAAACGCTCAAATTTTTTACTTAAAAAGTCAAATGTTAACATAAAAAGCCAAATTTTTACATAAAAACTAAAATTGTTTACATTAAAAGTCACACTTTTTACATAAAGAGTGGCACTTTTTACATTTAAGGTTAAAATTTTTATATAAAAAGTCGCACTGTTTATATTAAAAGTTACACTTTTTATATAAAGAGTTAGACTTTTTACATAAAAAGTCACACGTTTTACATAAAAAGTCACTCGTTTTACATAAAAAGTCGCACTATTTGCATAAAAAGTCACACTTTTTACATAAAAGGTCACACTTATTTACATAAAAAGTCACAGGTTTTACATAAAAAAACACAGTTTTTACATGAAAGGTCACACTTTTTAATATAAAAAGTCACACTTTTTACACAAAAAGTCACACTTTTTACATAAGCAGTCACACTTTTTACATAAAAAGTCACACTTTTGCAAAAAAAAAGTCACAATTTGTACATAAAAAGTCACACTTTTTACATAAGCAGTCACACTTTTTACATAAAAAGTCACACTTTTGCAAAAAAAAAGTCACACTTTTTACATAAAAGGTCACACTTATTTACATAAAAAGTCACAGGTTTTACATAAAAAGTCACAGTTTTTACATGAAAGGTCACACTTTTTAATATAAAAAGTCACACTTTTTACACAAAAAGTCACACTTTTTACATAAGCAGTCACACTTTTTACATAAAAAGTCACACTTTTGCAAAAAAAAGTCACACTTTTTACATAAAAAGTCACACTTTTTACATAAAAAGTCACACTTTTTATATAAGAAGTCACACTTTTTACATAAAAAGTCACACTTTTTACATAAAAATTCACACTTTTTACATAAAAAGTCACACTTTTTACATAAAAAGTCACACTTTTTACATAAAAAGTCACACTTTTTACATAAAAAGTAACACTTTTTACATAAAAAGTCACGTTTTTTACATAAAAAGTCACACTTTTTACATAAAAAGTCACACTTTTTACATAAAAAGTCACACTTTTTACTTAAAAAGCCACAAGTTCTACTTAAAAAGTCACACTTTTTACATAAAAAGTCACATTTTTACTTAAAAAGTCACACTTTAAACATAAAAACCCGCTCTTTTTATTTAAAAACCCGCACTTTTTACATAAAAGGTCACACTTTTTACATAAAAAGTCTCCATTTTTATATTAAAAGTCAAACTTTTTACAAAATATGTCAAACTTTTGTTTAGAATTGTTCACATTTCTATTCATGTTATACTTCTAACACAAAAAAAAATACCTTTTATCCTAAAAGTCAACATTTCACACAAAAAAATACTGTTCACGCAAAAAGTCAATTTTTTCCTGAAAGATTCACAGTTTTTATAAAAAATTTAGTTTTTACTCAAAATGTTCCACAATTTCACATAAGAACTTGACTTTTTAATTAAAAAAATTACACATTACGTAACAAGTTACGTTTAAGTACGTTCAATATTTTATTAAACTCAATATTTTGTAAATTTCATGTAATTTGTCCTTAAGTAGAAGTAAAAACTTACATAACTAACAAAACAAATAAATTTGTTTTATGTCTAAAAAAAAAAAATAGATATTAATAGCAAAACTTTTATGTAACCAAAGACACAAAGAATTGCATAAAAAATTGTGCAAGTGAAGAACATTTATTAGAGATGTGTTTCAAATTTCTCAATAAGAGAAACAAAAAAGTTTTGTCAAAACTTTACACAACCAGATCCGCCGAAGAAAAAAAGCCATAGAATAAAATGTACAGTGGTATTGATTCATATTTTTTTAAAGATATTTTCAACGGGATATCTGGTTCAAATATGATTTAAAATTATTAAAGACTGTTACAACTAAATAAAACATTAATCATACGCCCCAGTATATTGCAATAAATATTGATATTTTTTAAATTTATGTATTGTAAAAAAAAATTTGTTAAGTAATCTTTGATTTCTTTAAAATGTCAATAATTTTATTTTTTACTGTTGTCAAGATTCAACTTTTATTTCTTTTAATACCGGCATGTGAGGAGACTTACGCAAAATACATAAATATTTTGTGAAACAAATAAATATGAGCCAAATACGTATAGAAACAAAATGAAAGGAATAAAGTTCTAGTTTTATGTAGAATAAAAAGATTTTTAATAGAACACAGAGACAGAAGTAAAAAACGAGGGTGGTTAAAAAAAGTAAGTGTATGATTTCATAACAAATGGCAAAAAAAAAACAATAGCATTTAAAGGTCCAAGGCATTCCCTTATTACGAAGCAGGTTAGTGAGGGAGAGTATTGAAGAATAACTGTAATAACATAAAATTCAGTGCGTTAAGCTGATTGTCACGCTCACTAGTTTTGATAAGCGTTCAATAAAGCTTTTTGTGTGTCAAAAATGTCTTGCTTCAATGTGGGAACTCGCCATATAAATCATGTCTTTCGGAAGCGAGATGGTAAGCGAATCTTTTATATTTCTTCCTTACAAGCCTGCTACGTTTATAGCTTCATTTTTAAAAATGATGATAATAAAAACAAAAAAAACTATTAACAGTTCAATAAAATAACCACAATAATAATTATTGTTAAATAAAATGTTTAAAACTTCTTGGCTAACAGCCTCGTATATTAACATAGTGAAATAAGTACCAGGTATGTTCATTCGGGAGAGTTGTCATTATTTACTCATGTAATGTCAAATAAATGTATTTGATGTTGGTTTTAATTTAAGGCCCGTTTTCACGACTTACCGATAGCTAAAGGTAGGATTTTATCGGCCGTATAACAAGTGTTCCAATATTCCAACTTTACTTTAACCTAAAGTGAGCGATTAGTTGAAGGAAGGTTCATACTACCTGATAGGCTTAAGTAAAGTTTTAATAAGGGAACACTTTTTATGCCGCCAAGAAAATCCTACCTTTAGCTATCGGAAAGTCGTGAAAACGGGGGTAAGTCTTTATTTTTTTTTTGTTTAACGTTAAATGTGTTTACTTTAATTTCTACTTTGTACTTATTCTACCATGTTTTACCTGCACATTTAAAATATTTCGATTAAGAAAATGTTAATATATATTTTCCTTCAAATAATCTGATTTGATAATTTTTCATCAAAACAGTAGAATAACGTTGAGCCATTTTCTGATCTAAATAAAAAGCAAATTTAAGCAAAATTTACTTTCAATGGCAAATTTAGGGAAAATTTCATATAAAACCAAATTTAGGCGAAATATCTTATAAAAAGCAAATTTGTACAAATTTTTCTATTAGAGCAAATTAAGGCCAACTGTTCGTTTAAAAAGGATATTAAGGCAAAATTTCCTTTAAAAAAATTGTCGCCAAAATTCCTTAAAATACTTTTTTGATCAAACTGCTTTAAAAAGCAAATTTTGCAAAATTTTCCATAAGAGCAAATTGAAGAAAAATTTCCAATGAAATGCCAATTTAGGCAAAATGTTCTACAAAATCAAAATTTACGCCAAACTTTTTGCAAAAATTCAATTAAGGCAAAATTTCCTTTGAAACTAAATTTGCGCAAATTTTCCTATAAAAAGCCAATATGCGCCAAATATTCTATAAGACAAGCGTCAGCAAAATTTCCCATAAAATGTAAATTTAGGCAAACTTTTCCACAAAATTAAATTTGGCAAACATTTCGCTTAAAAAGGAAATTTAGGTAAAACTTCTTATAAAAACCCAATTAAAGAAAAATTCACTATAAACTGCAAGTTCTCGCAAAAATTCCTGTAAAAAGCAGATTTGCAAAATATTTGAACAAAAAAAATATGCGCAAAATTTTCTTTGAAATACAAATTTTCTACAAGAACCAAATTAAAGCAACGTTTTCTACAAAAAGGCACTTTTGTGTAAACTTTCCTATACAACAAATTTTCGCAAAATCTCCTATACTTGGGGATCGTTTTGGATAAATCGCTTAACTGGAACGCACAGTTATCCCATGTAACCCGAAGGGCAACAAGGGCAATATATGCCTGCCAACGTCTCTTCGGGAAGACAAGGGGACTGAAGCATAGAATTATCTACTAGTATTTAGCCTAACGTGGTGGACAAAAACCAAACAGGTCAAAACAAGAGCGATGTTCGATAAGGTTTATCTGCGTATCGATCAAGGGCGCCATGAAGACCTTTCCCACTCTGGATTTAGGGGCTATCCTGCACATTCCTCCGCTACACATATCTATAAAGGAGGAGGCCTGCAGGCATGCCAGCAGGATGCCGCGCGTTGCTGAATACAGAGCAGGGGACTATGTGGGTCACATGCGGATCCTTTAAATTCTCAATAACCATCCATCTATCTTGGTAAGTGATCACATGCTGCCTAGTCTGATATTGGATAGGAACTTTATTGACCTTATACCGGATAGGGACCCATGGCGCAGGCGCGCGTACCAGGTCTGGTTCACCGCTGTTTCGAAAAAGACGAATGATGATACTCGAACGGGCATTAAGGGGCCCGGGTTTCCAAACGGGCTTGCCAATGGGCAAACAGTCTTCGATCTTCCAGGCAGAGATCTACGCTATCATCATATGCGCTGGGGAATGTCTGAGGAGAAGGGCAAAAAAGGGCTTCAGGATATTTATAATGTCGGATAGCTAGGCTGCTATTAGAGTACTCTGTTCTTTAGAGGTGAAGTCCAGCTTGGTCATGGACTGTGCTGCATCTCTGAACGATCTGGGGAAGCATAACGAATTGAATTTGTGTTGGGTATGAAGGGTGCAACGAAAAGTCTGACTGCTAAGCAAACAGGGGCGCTCGTCTCAATTAAAAGGCCCTAAGTTATTCGTCCGCGTCCGTGCTAGTCATATTAAAGGGGTGTTGCAACGTGAATTCCTTCACCCATGGATGTCCATTTCTGGATTAAGACAGTCCAAGAGATTTGTGACTCTGTCCAGTAGCAGGCTTCTTGTTCTTGAGAAGTGGGAGCTTAGGCTTCTTGTGGGCCTATTTACGGGGCATTGTGGTCTTAGATATCATGAACATATAATGGGTAATTTTGGTATCAAGATATGCATATTTTTTGAGGTTGATGGCCAAACGTCGGAACATCTCCTCTGCTGTTGTCCCGCTTTGGAGACATCTAGGCGGAAATTTTTCGGGCGCCAAATGATGGACCCAACTGAAATCTACGATCTTTCACCGGGCGGGGGTGATACGCTTTATACGCAGCCTTAACCTGACATGGCTGCACAAAAGATCCTCTGGGTATTTATCCGATATCAAGCAAATAAGAGAAAATTTAGGCAAAATTTCCATGGAAAGCAAATTGCGCAAAACTTTCTATAAAAAGCAAGCGTGTACAAATTTTGCTATAAAAGCCAGTTTAAGTAAAAAAATTTTTAAAAAAGCCTATTTTCGTAAAACATTGTCGCAAAGATTCTTATAAAAAGCAAAATTGGGCAAAAAAATTTCCTATAAAAAGGGAATTTCTTCAAAATTTTATATAAAGTATAGAAATTTATCACCAATTGTTTGGTTATCAATACAAAACATTTGTCAAAAAGTGTGTTTAGTTAAAGGAATGGGCGTGGCACCTTCCATAAAAATAAAATACAGAATTCTCTATATCTGGAAAACGGCAAGAGAAGAGTTTTGTAATTTGGTGCCAAATAGTTGGGTATTAATTAGAGTATTCATTTAATTGGACTTTTGCTTTAATCGATTAATCGCTCGATTAATTAACCTATGTTTTGGTTGAATCGGTTAATAATCGGTTAATTTTGTTATTGATCAGTTAACCGATTAAAAAAGTTTTTTTTTATAAATTAAGTAATTTCAATATACAAAAATGCATAAATTATTTATTATTTGGAGTATATTAATAAAAAAAAAAACAATAACATAAGAAACTAAAACGAGAAAAAAAAGAATAATTCATAAATATGTAATAAATATTTTTTAAAGTTAAAAAATACACTGTTAAGATCTGTGAAGATCTTATAAAATAATCTTTTAGACAAATAATTTGGTTTAAATATTTACCCCCATATTCATAAAAAAAATATTTTATGTTTATAGCAGGTTTATGAAACGAATTTTCTATGAAAATTTGTCTAACCGATGAACGGTTAACCGTTAATATCTGTCAAGGTCGGATTGATTTAAGAAGTGGGCGTGGCATCCTTCTTGCAAGGATAATATAAAATTCCGTTTATCTTAAAAACGGTAACATGAAGATTTTTTTAATTTGGTACAAGTGGTTTGGTAGACAAA
This sequence comes from Pollenia amentaria, assembly GCA_943735925.1. Classification (NCBI taxonomy): domain Eukaryota; kingdom Metazoa; phylum Arthropoda; class Insecta; order Diptera; family Polleniidae; genus Pollenia; species Pollenia amentaria. Next base: position 142,907,492 of record OX031010.1, on the reverse strand, counting down.
ATATAACAAAAAGTTGGCTTTATTAGTGAACTGGGAGTGGCACCTTCGATACAAACACAATTTAGGTTTCTGTATATCAGGAGAACACTTACACTGAAAGTATCCAAATTTGATACAAATAGCTTCGTTATCAATAGACCAGATCTGTATTAAAAATATTTACTTATGTAAGTGGGGTAGCAAAGCGCCCTGATTTGAGCATTTTCAAATGAAAAGCAAGTTTGAGCAAAATTTCCTTAAAATTACAAATTGGCAAAAAATTATTCCTTTAATTATGAAATCGATAATTTTTTAATAGTTTGACTATTTTCCGTCTTGCATCCTACATTAAAAAAACATTCTTTCGATATAGAGCCAGATATCGACAGAACGAGATTTACTTTCGATTCAAGCCGTATGATTTTACATACTAGAATTTTACTTGCAAATAAGACCACATAAATATTTTTTTTTTTTTTTTTTGTTGTAATTTCATAACTTTACCATCAAATAAATTACTTATTATAGCATGCTGAAAAAGTTCCGTATAACTATCTAATAGTCATTGAAATTTAATAGTATCGTGCAGAAAAACTCTGAATGAAAAATTCTGAAAAATAAAAAAAGCCAAGCAAAAGAAAAAAACTGAATTTTACTCCTACAAAAATAATGCGAGATGTTGGAAAAGTACTACAATTCGTAGTATTACGACTTTTTTTCTCAGTAGAAGAGAAACGCAGTGGCAGTATATAAAATCCTTCAGAGAACTTTAACAATACAACTGTAAAAAGTTGTGTAAAATACAATGAAACAGGACTAAATACTCTACTATGAAAAAACAAAAGAGGTAGAAAAGAAGAAAAAAATTTTAAAAAAAACTATAACAAAACAAGAAAAAAATCCTATAAAACAGAGGAAATTGAAACGAATGATTTTTAATACTCTTGTGTATGTTTTTAGTTAAAAATTGAATACTCTTTATGGCATAGAAAGCACATGTTTATTTAAAATTGCATATACTTACAAATACATGTTGTTGCATCAAGTATTGTGTACTTTTTTTTAGCTTAGAACTAATTAAATACATATGTATACATAAACACTGGCAGCAATTTATATATTTCTAAGGAACAAAATAAAAATACTTTAAATTTCAACCCTCTTATTTATGATTCAGTTTCATCAAATGATTATTAAACAAAATTTGATTGGAAGTTTGTAAATATTGTTTTATACATAAGACGTTTCGTAACTAAATTATGTTTAAATAAAGGGAAAAATTTTTATAAAGTCAATCAAAAATGTTTATAGAATTTGTTAAAGCTTTTAAGTGGTGGTACAACAAGCGACTAAAGGATACTTTACACTATCACACAAGTCTTACGTCTTGGAGGTATTTTATATGTCAAATCAATATCTTCTAGGGTATTAATTCGGTAAACCGTTAATCAGTTTACTACCCGATTAACTGATCGGTTAATTGAAAATTGGCTATTTTCGGTTAACGATTAAACCGGTTAATTTTAGTCGATTAACCGACGTAATAAAATTTTTATTTTTTTTGTAGTATTATAACATACTTTTTTGAGTTTTTAATTATTTGTTTCGTCTCATATAAAAAAGGTATGTGTTTCGAAAATATTTTTCAATACGAACAAAAAAGGTGTTCTTCATTTTTAACAGGGGCCTTATTATGGCAGTCGTGATCGAGTACTTTCTCGATTCGAAAGCAATTTTATTTGTGATTCTTTCAGTCGATTCTGTACGAATCGAAATTATTTTTTCATTATTGTGAAACTCAAATTAATGCTTTACAACACTGAAAAAATAATTCCGATTCGTTTAGTATTGACTGAAATATTTAGATATTAAATTACTTTCGAATCGAGAAAGTACTCAATTACGACTGCCAGAATCAGGCACCAGGTGTTTGCTGGCATCAGCTGTTTGTTTCACGTACTTTTTATATGTATGTGATAACGAAATATTTTTAACGCTTAGAGAAATCCAGGAACAGGAGTTAGAAATTAGGTAATAATTAGGATTAAGAAGAGGCAAGACAAAAGCACAATGTAATAAATATTATAATTGATCCAGGAATGCAACAAATTTTTTAAAGAATTGTTATGTATAAAGTGTTATCTTATTGTCTTATTATACTTAAAAACTCCAAATAATAAAAAATTTTTGCATTTTTATTAATTGAAAGTACTTAATTGATGGAAAAAAACTTATTTAATCGGTTAACAGATCAATTACAAAATTAACCGATTATTAACCGATTAAACCAAGACCTCGGTTAATTAATCAAGCGATTAACCGATTAAGCCAAAAGCCCGATTAAATGAATACCCTAATATCTTCTATGTGTCAAATTCATATAACAACATACGAAAAAAAGGGACAGCTAGAATCATAGTGCTGTTACCCTGTGTAAATGTGTTGGTGTAAAGAACCCTTAAATAGAATTATCGATATTATCATTATTATGATGACTTTTAAGGTTTTGTTAAGTGTTAACTGAAATACCAATTAGTAAATATCCCAGCAAGCATTTGGGTGATAATTTGCTGTAACAAGCACCTAAATAAATCTTCTCAGATCACTTTTGATGATTACGAATGAAAATATATGATTCATTCATATGTTCAAAAAATTATTTCTAAAAGTTTTGAATGTAAAACTGATTTATCACTAGAGCGATTGAAAAAAGGATTCACATATGATTCATTAATATGATGAAAAGGGAATCAGAAAATTGTATCACAAATGATTCTTTGAGGTGATTTATCGGTGGGATACCTTTTTCTCGCAACGAAAGTATAATTTATGATCGAAAAATGAGCACATTAGCATTTAGTTTGCTCTTGGAGCGCATTCCTTAAAGATTCAATTAAAATCCTATGAAAAGCAAACTGGGGCACATTGACGGGTAATCACCGCCCCCCCCCTCCCCCCTCACCCGTACAAAAAAAATATTATTTCGCTTATATCTGAATAAATACAATAGTAAGGCACACTTAATTTCTTGTTCGTTACTCATAGAATAAACGGAAAACACAAAATCTAAGAGGCATTTGAAGGAGGAGACGGTTACCTCCCATACAAAGCATTTATTAATTTTCTTATATCTGCAGAAAAACCATAGTGAGGCACACTAAAATTTATGTACGTAACTCATAGAATAGACTGCATGTTCCAACAAAATCTTGCTGGTATAGGAGGGGTTGACGGGTACTCCCTCCCCCCCTTCCTATACAAAAAATTATTATTTAATTAACCCGGCAGGAGATAACCCTGGTGACATAATACTGTACCCTCTTGTGGAAGGGGAGATAACCGATGGAGAGGTAAAGACAAAAATTAAGGTAACTTCGATCACTTTCTTAAGCGAATGCTAAATATGTGTAGTAAATTATGCACAGTGTAACATGTAAGTGACACTCCTATAAAATCGGTATTAGCAATATTTTTTATAATTCTGATTTTTTTACTTATATTATTTGAAAGAAATAATAAAAGTATAGGAATTGCCGGGTTAATAAACGTGATTTTTAAATCACGCACGCTTCCGCTGAATTGCCTGCCATTAAATGAGTTCGGATACAAATTACTAAGAAATGGTTTTTTTTTATAAACCTTAATTCTCGAGTGCGTGAGAATTTGAAATACAAGGGTTCTTATAGTCAAAAAAATTTTTAGTGTAGCACCTTCTAAGACCGTATGTCTTACTGTGTTTTTGTATGCCACATTAAGCCGACGTGTGCTGCTCACGTCACATTAAGCAAAAAGTTCACATCCATATAGCAAAGCTGGAAATATATAAGTCCTGGCCAGTAGCAATCTTATCCTCAGTGGTTTAAATTACTAAGTAGACCACAAAGAGCGAAGCTTCACATACGTCTGGGCGACAATATTTTTAACATGATCTGGCCATGTAAAGTTACTGTTGAATGTTATTCCCAGATTTTAAGCAGATGAAACAATCGAAATTTTTTTTGGTTGTCTCTAAGAGTATCATGATCGATAACTGGCGGCTTGTTGCTCTTTTATGAATGATCATGCAATTATCTACCAGAAAAAAGTGTTTTATCAATTAAAAAAATGGTTTAAAAAGTATTTAAATTTAATTGAAGTGATAAATGTATCAATTATTTTGTTAGTTGAATGAAAATTAAAAGTTTAATTTTGATTTAATTAACATTTTAGTTGTTTTGAAATAAGTTTTCAATTAAATTTCTAATTAAATAACATAAAATCTTAATTGACTTTTTTCGTTTAAAATAAAATAATTTAAACATGTAGAATTGTTGTTGGGAATTGTCAATATTTATTTAAATCAATTAACATATTGTTTGAAATGTCAAAGTTTTTTGATCATTTCTTTAATTAAAATTAAAAATATCATTTATTGCAAAAAAAAAAAAATATTCACAGTTTTTAGTAATCAATATAATCATTTTGGTAATAGGTGCAAAATCAACAAATTGTTTGCTTGATATTATGAATTTGGTATAAATTTGGTGATTGGAGAAATTTAATAATCTTTTCTGTGTATATATATAAAAACGTTTGTGCCATGTATGTGCTTCTAAAACTCAAGAACCGCAGGACCGATCGACACCAAACTTGGACAATAAATTATCTTGGTCGGGAGCTAAGTGTCTATTAAGTTTCTATTGTTGTCGTGATATCAATAAAATTTAATTTATGGCTGAAATTGTTTATTTGGCTGAAATTCACAAAATATATTAATTAAACATAAGTAAGTTTACTGATAAAATTTTGAACCAGTAGATAGCGCTGGGGTCAGGTTATTAACAAAATTCTCCAGTATTTTAATTTTTGTTTTTATATAACCCTGAAATTTACCGCCCAATTGCAATTTTTTCGCCACTTTCCAAAGTTATGGAGAGTATGGTAAATCACCATCTTGTAACATTTTCAGAGTCAAATAACCTATTAAGCGACCGCCAGTATGGCTTTCGTAGAGGTCGTTTTACTGGAGACCTACTGGCCCTGTTATCAGAAAAATGGTGTCGTTGCATTCACCATTTTGGTGAAAGTAAGGTCATTGCTTTAGATATTTCTAAGGCGTTTGACAGAGTCTGGCATGGTGCACTCTTGTCTAAAGTTGTTGCATTTGGTGTCGGTGATAATTTATCTCGATTTATATGGAGCTTTCTCAAAGATCGCACTATACGAGTTGTTATATATGGGTTTCCATCAAACGAGTTCAAGATTCATTCAGGGGTGCCGCAAGGCTCCGTTCTTTCTCCTACTCTATTTTTTATTTTTCTAAATGACCTCTTATGTCAAACTTCCAACCCTATCTATTCTTTTGCAGATGACAGCAACCTTTGCCATTCGCATTCATTTGATTATAGACCAAGGGTGTCTGATGTTTGTGCTATGAGGCTGAACATGAAAAATACGCTTGGCCGAGACATAGACATAATCTCAGAATGAGGTCGTGCGAATAGGGCCGAATTTAATGCCCGCGAGACCCAATGTTGCGTGCTGATGCATAAACGCGCGACGGATCAAGGTACCTCATCTGTATATATGGGTGATATAATTTTTGAGGAAACAGAATCTCTTGATGTTCTGGGCATGAGGATACAATGTGATGTCCGATGGACAGATCATATATTTAAGAAGCATTCAAGTGCCTCGGTTTTTTGAAACGGTCTAAGATATACTTAACTTCAACTGATCTCCTTATTATTTATACCACCTATATCCGACCGCAAATATAAAACAAATCTCATGTGGGGCCGGTGTTTTAAATCTATTTTAGAGCTTCTCGATCACGTGCAGGAGAAGAAGAGGTTTTCATTGGTGACAGTAGGGTATCCAATACTATTAACTCCCTTGAGCACCGTCGCAATGTGGGTTGTGTTTGTCTATTTTGTCGTTACTACAACGGGATGTGTTCTGATGAAATCAGGAATTTGGTTCCCGAAACCCATACCTTTGTTCGTAATACACGTTTTTCTTCAAGAGCCCATCCTTTTGTGGTCGATTGGCCGGTGAATCGTACAACGCATTATAGGGAAAATTCGTTTTTTGGCCGGACTGTTCGTATGTGGAACAACCTTCCTGCTGAAGTCTTCCCTCTCACTTTCAACATGAATAAATTCAAGTCGAATGTTCACAAGCACTTCTCTTTCTTTCCTACCCCCCCCCCCCCCCCCACCATAACCTATTTTCCTAGTTCCAACACAATGCAACGCATTAGTAGGGGCCATCCCCTGAGTGCTGGTCCTAACCAAAAAAAAATTGGCATATGAACTCAATTTTCGATCAAATATGATACTCTCGTTATGGGAAAATGGTACTCTTTCAATTTTTGAATCATAAATCAGTTTCAAATTTAAAACGTTTAGAAATCAGTATTTGAACATATCAATGAATCATATATGAATCCTTTTTCAATCGCTTAAGTAATAAATCAGTATCTTATCATGAAAAGTATTCTGAAAAGAATAATTTAGGTGATTTTTATAATAAGTTATCACCCAAATACTAGTTGGGATTAGTAACATAAAAAGAACTCAAATTTAATACTTAGAATTCAGACCCAAAAATCATGTCGACCGGTGTAATTTAGTGTTTTAGAAATATCTTTGTCGGTGTTGGTGTTGTTTGTTGTCGACTTCAAAAGTTTTTAATTGTTGTAGATACAAATTTATCTCATAGGTACTTCTTTAAGTTTTAAAACTCCATAATTTAAAATTATCAAACTAATTTATTTCTACTTTGACTTTTTGGGCAAACATGACACACACGAATAAATGTTCAAGTGTATGTAAATATATTTAAGTTTGTGTCGACTACATTTTGTAAAAGTATTTTACCTTTTTATATGCAAATTTTTTCAATGTTAATTTGTCTGTCTGCCTGATTGTCTATGCATATTTACTAACATTAACACATGTGTGAATGTTATTTGTAAGTTATTATTTTTGAAAATCATTGAAGTGTTGCACGCATGTTGAAATAATTTGACATTTAATTAGAAGTAAAAAAAAATTGGAAGACATATTACCTTTTCTAGACTACTAGCTTAACCCGGTGCGCTTTGCTATCCCCATCGAAATAAAATTGGTAAGATTTTTTTTTTGAAAAGTAAAGCATCTTGGACTAAATTTGAATGATTTTACAGTACCCGTTCAACAGATGATATGCAGAGATTTCAAGTGTCTTCGTATGGGTGCTGCCATGCCAACTTTTCCCATTAAAACTACCTTTTGAAATATGTTGTGGATTATTATCTAAGCTATTTGTACAAAATTGGAATACTTTCACTATTACAGTACTTCAAATACGTAGAAATTTTTATTGCAATTGTGTGGGAGGTGCCACGTCCGCTTGTCTAATCCAGCCTGCTTTTTAGCAAAAGTCATGTATTGATAACGAAGTTATTTGTTTCATATGGGAAAACTCTTATTGTAACCATCCTCCAGATATAAGGTTATTCATATTTTTAGTGTATGGTTGTCGCCACGCCTACTTGATTAAAAAATATTAATAGCCTATGCAAAGCGCCGAGTAGTCAGGAAATTACTGTGAAACTTTCAGGAAAATCGGCTCAGTAGCTTAGGAGTCTGTATATTATAATTTTATTTTTAAAGGTGTAGTTTACCATAAGAGTGGGCCTTACAAAGCTTGAAGACTTTTGTCTTCAGATATGAAGTATTTAATATTTTCGTCCTATGGAGGGTATTGCTCCTCCTTCGTCGAACCCCACCCATTTTTATTTTGGAATTTATAACTAACCATAATAGTGGATTTAACCACATTTGAAGACTCTCGCTGTAATAGTTTTCAGTTACGCGATACTAAATATATGCTTCCTATGGGGGTATTACTCGCCCTGCGCCTACCCCCTTTATTTATATTTTTAAAGGTGTAGTTTTCCATAAGAGTGACTAATACCAAGTTTGAACATTCTCACTATAACAGTTCTTACGATATGCGATATTTAACATTGGCGTCCAATGGGGGGTAGCACTTCCCCTGCAGCTATCTTACTTCTCCCAACACCTACATACATGAAACAGTATCGAAGATAAAAGGATTATTTTATTTTGAGTTGATTAGGCGTGCCACCGCCCCTTTGTCCAACCACAACTTTACATAGCCAGGGCTCATTAATTAATAACAACAGCGTACTGTGAGAATTTGATGACGATCGGTTCAGTAGTTAATTAGATATAATCGACATAAAGGGGCATTGCCCCTCCCTTTTTTTTCATGCAACGTATTTCTATTCATAACAATACCATATATACCAAATATCATCATCCTACGCCAAATAGTGGCTAAGATATGAGGATTTCATGTTTTGGGTTGTATGGGCGTGGCACCGCCCCTTTTTTCAACCACATCTTTATATAGCTTAAAGTTCAGTTACTCAAGGTAGTCGCCTACTGTAGAAATTTGATGACGATCGGTTCAGTAGTTTATTAGATATGGTGGTTTTTACTTTTTCTATAAAGGGGCGTGGCTCCGCCCTCTTTTTTCATGGAGCTTATTTCTATTCATAGTAACACCATATGTACTAAATATCATCATCCTATGCCAAAAAATGCCTAAGATATAACGATTTTAAATTTTGGGTTGTATGGGCATGGCATCGCCCCTTTGTCCAATCTCAACTTTATATAGCATAATGTCTTTTCCAGGGTCACAGTTATATTCCGTGAAAATTTCAAGATGATCGGTCAAGTGGTTTGGCCTCCTATAAGATACAAATACATAGATATATATATATATATATATATACAAACAAACATTCACTTTTATATATATAGATAGATTGCTCAAATACTTGTCTAAGTATTTGTGCCAAAAGCATTTGAAGATTTTGTAAGTTAAATTTCTATTTTAAAGTAATTTATGCAATTTGATATTAACTCTTAGAATTATGAATGATTTCATACAGTTTTCGCTGAAATTTCAATACAAATGAGTTTTTGTATTTGTATTAAGTTAGACAGCTCACTCGTCTGTGACTATTCTCAGAAGAATATAAAGCAGACAAACATTTTCTAAGAGTTTTTAAAGCGAACGTTATTGTTTTTTTTTTTTTTTTTTTTTTTTATTTTTTTTGAACACAAACTTACTCTCATTCTTTCGCCCACTGCTCTTTAGAATTTACAAATGTGTTAAATTAGTTTTTCTGTTTAATAAAAAATTTAACGTAAATGTGTTTAAATACACAAATACAATATCATGTTAGAACATTAAAAACATAGTAAATTAGTTCTTATTTTATAATAAATTATTTATTGCATTTGCTTAGAAATTTAATTTCAAATGTACTTGTATATTTTATGTTTATTGAACCCTATTTAATCCACTACATTTGAACACGCTTTACATTTTTCCATTTAACTGGAAACGAGTTTGGATAACATTTATATAATTTAATAGATTTTGAACATTTAAATTTATAATATTAAAAAGGGAATATTTTGTGCAACATTTCACATATAACTAATTTTTAGCCAAAAAAAAAAAAAAAATAAAAAAAAAAAAAAAAAAAATAATTAAAAAAGTTTTCAATGATTAGCAAAATTTTTTAAAAATAGGTAATTTTTTTATTAATTCTAAATAAAGCCAATTTACGATAAATTCCTTATAAACAACTTTAGGCAAATTTCCTATAAAGGGAAGATTTGGCGAAAATTTTCCATAAATAGCCGAATTTCCTATAAATACCAAATTTGGATAACATTTTCTTCATAAATATAATTTAATGAAAATTATATTCAATGAACTTAAGCCTTATTAAAAAATATCTAAATTTGGATTAAAAACCATTAACAGTTCAATAAAATAATCACAATTGCGTCGGGAAACATGCCCCCTATTAATATCAATAATCAAATAATACCCCAACATTCGCATGTAAAATACCTCGGTATACATCTAGATCGTTTAACGTGGAAATGGCATATAGAAGCTAAATTAACTCAAATGAAACTAAAAACAATCCAAATTAATTGGCTTATTGGAAGAAATTCTGTTCTTAGTCTCGATTGCAAACTTCTACTCTACAACTCTATCTTAAAGCCAATTTGGTGCTACGGTATTCAGTTATGGGGCACTGCCTCGGCTTCTAACATAGAAAAAATTCAAAGGCGCCAAAATAAACTTCTTCGAATAATCACAGCCGCCCGCTGGTACGTCAAAAACTCAAATATCCACAAGGACATCAATGTGCCATTAGAGTGAAAACATGTCAAACCATCATGCCGTTCGGATACAACACCTCTGATTTCAATGAAATTTACCACAACTGTTGTATGTTATTGGACTTTAACAAAACATAAATTTTCAGACCCCAGATTCTTTCGGCTTCCGAAATATGACGTCATAAAAGATGTGAAAAATGTTAAAAAATCACAAGTCTCCTTACAAAAGGGTATAGAACTTCTGAACTATGCAAGATAATTTAGTTTTTTTGGTATCGTTTTAAAGGTGAAAGTGCACCCTTTAAAATTATATACATATTGTGTTTTTTTTAAGAAAAGGTCAAAGGTCATTTTTTGGGGTCTTGAGTTTAAAGGTCCATATCTGAAAAAGTATATTTTTTTAAATTCTTAAAAAATATATGTCAAGTATTAGACCCTCTTCTACATTCGCAGAAAATTTTAAGGTGGAGACTCGATTGGTGTCAGAGTTTTAGACCAGAACGTGATCCTAAGTATGTTTTGTGTTCATATTCAATTGATTGTTTGTTTTGCACAAGCTGAAGTATATATGTGCACACTTTCTCTTTCGATTGTTTTTCCAGTTTTTTTTTAATACATCAAAAATTTCGTAAATTTGTGCTATCAAAAGAACTAAATTATCTTGCATAGTTTAGAAGTTCTATCCCCTTTTGTAAGGAGACTTTTGTGATTTTTTAAAATTGTTCACATCTTTTATGACGTCATATTTTGGAACCCGAAAGAATCTGGGGTCAAATTTTTTTTGTTTAATTATACTCTTATAGTGTATGATATTTGTGTTGGATTTCATTGAAATCGGAGGTGATGATGTCGAAAATTCCATTTTTTCGTGATGGTTTGACGTGTTTTAACTCATTAGTAAAAACTATGATAACGAAATATGCAGTAAAATATTTAAAAACGCTGGAACTGCAACCAAATCCATTAGCTAGAAATATTTTAAATCATGGCGGCCACACTCGCTTAAGAAGAAGAGACACTGCAGCACTCACCCAATCAGATGAGCGATAAACACCTTCATATGTGAACAGAAACCGTGATGACTAAATCTTTTTGTCTGGCACTGGCAGGACATAAAGTAAATATTAGGATAAGATTTGATTAATTATTGTTAGTTCATATTTAATATATGAAGATTCAATAAACAAATACTGAAAAAAAAAAACAATTTTTACATTTGTCCTTCAAGTTGTGCTGAAAAAGGTCAACAAGAAAAAAGAAAGACAAAAGCATGAAACACAAATATGTACTTTGGATTTCAAGAAGAAATCTTGAAAAAAAATCAATTAAAATAGATAATCATTCATTCAAAAGCCAATTTCTATCAACCAATGTGAAATACCATTTTGTTTAAAGATTGATGTTTGACTATTGACGTCATCCGGCTTCAATAGCCGAGTGGGTAAAGACGGCAAACCCCACTGAAGAGATTGTGTGGTTACAATCGAAACTAGTCTGGGCAACCTGTCCGTGAAAGCCTGGGTTCAAATCTCAGCGCAGTCAAGAATGAAAAATTATCAATAAAATTATAATTAATTTCATGTTGTAAAATTCCTATCTTCATAAAAATAATTTAATGAAAATTAAATTCAATGAACTTAAGCCTAATTCAAAAATATATAAATTTGGATTAACACTTATTAACACAATAATAATTATTAGTAACATATTTAGACAAAATTTCTAATAAATACCAAATTTGGACAACATTTCCTTTAAAAACCATATTTGAGCCAAATTTCCCATCAAATCCAAATTTGCGCAAAATGTCCTATAAAAAAATAAATTTATACCTTAAAGTAACTTATTTGGACAACATTTCCAACCAATTTTTTCTAACATAATGTGGACAAAATTTCCTTTAAAACCCAAATTTGCGCAAAATTTCATATAAAAGCCAATTTGCATAATATTTCCCTTAAAAACCAAATTTGGACAAGATTTCCTCCTATAAATAACAAATTTGGACAATATTTCCTATAAATACCAAATTTGCCCAACATTTCCTATCAAATCCAATTTTCACCAAATTGCCTATAAAAACAAATCTGACTAAAATTCCTATAACTATCAAATTTTTGCAGAATATCATACCAAATTTGCGCAACATTTATCATAATTACTAATTTGGCGCAAAATTTTTTATTTATACCAAATTTGAGAAAAATTTCTTAAAAATTCCAAATTTACTCAAAATCCATAAAATCCAAATTTGCGCAAAATTTTCTAAAAATACTAAATTTGCGAAAGATTCACTATAAATCCCAAATTTGGACAAAATCTCCCATAACAGTACAAAATATGCGCAAATTTTGCTGTAAATCCAAATTTGCGCAAAATTGCCTATAAAAAATATTTTCGTAAAATTTACTATTAAAACCAAATTTTCGCAAAATTTATTTTGAATAATTGTATTTCAACTGCACTGTGTGGAACTTTCTATAAATGGAAAAATAATTTTTGTAACTTCTAAATGTAGACTTTAGATTTAGATGTATAATAGTTATTTTGAAATAATTAGAACAGAAAGTTCTGGAAACCTCTAGAAAATGTTGTAAACTTTAAACACAGACTGACTAAACATATATGTGAGTTTAGTTTTATTTGAGACATTAACCGGCAGTGGTGAAAAATTCAGTGCTATCGTTCTATTTTCAGTACTTTTTTCTTTATTAAAATACCACGGTTAGTTTCAGTACTCTTTTTCTGTTATTTTTATTTTTTTATTTATTTTTTTTCCTTAAGTTATATTTTTATTCGACCTTTAAAATTTAATATTAAATGAAAATACTAAAGCTCCAGATCTGTTGTATGTAAAATTCCAATATTTCGATATTCTTTGAATATCATCATCAGAGAATGTTTAATTAAAATTTACATAAACTTCAAAAAAGGAGTAATAGCTCTTTACATTTCAGTATCAAAAACAATTATTTTTTTTTTTAAATATTGACAACATTTTCTACGTGCCCATACAGGGTACACGTAAAATTTTTTGTTCTTGTTTCGTCCATGTTTTTTGTTGAAAAAACTTTAAAGCTTGAAACACTAATAACATTTTTTATGCGTTTTAACTACATGGGATAATAGTATAACATATTATGTATTTTGAACGCCACTAGAAAATATGTAATTAACTTTTTGTTCCGGAATTAAATACGAAAATAAAAAAATGCCTTTAAACTTTGTAAAAAATGGATGCTGGTTTAAAAAGTGCATATCTTATATGTCCATATAAATAAGGATCTTAATTTTTGGAAATTCGAAGGTTTACGGGGTAAAAAAGGCAAAAACGGGTAAATTCGGTAACCTTATATCTCTAAAACTAAAAGTGATACAAAAAAAATTTAATCCTTTTCGTGATTCTTTACAAAAATAAGCGGACAGGTGTCTGGTACTTTTTGGAAATACAGCCCTTTAACGGAGTAAACGGGTAAAACCTGCATTTTGGTACTTTTTTTGTCACCCCATCTATCTTTTAAACCCATAAACATAGAAATAAGGGTTATATCACATTTGAAACTTATATACAAAATCTAAACACGAATTCGGTACATTTTCGAAATTCGGTCGTTTAAGGGGTAAAAAGCGTAACTATTTTTAGTACTTTTTTTATAAAACATTTTTTTTTTATTTATTGACATAAACGTATTAAATTATGGGCTCCGACTACAATATTGAAATTTTTCATGCTTCAATGGGGAGAAAAAAAAGTACCAAAAAGGGGAAATACGGGAAATTTAATTTCTTACTTTAGCTTTTTGGTTCTACAACTGGCAATTTTTTTAGTTATCGTTAATATTGGACCTAGAAACATAAACTTCAACATGCAATGTCCTTAGTGGATAAGAACCTATGAGGGTACTTTTTGCACTTCAACTGGTACTTTTTGAATTTCTGTTAGTATTATACCTAGAAATATAAAGTTAAACATGCAAAGTCCTGAGTAAATGAGAATTTGTTAGAGGGATCTTTTTGGTACTTTTCGTTCTTTCACTGGTACTTTTTTAATTTTCGTTAATATTAGACCTATTAACATCAAATTAAACATGCAACATGTAAATGAGAATCTGTAAGAGTGGTCTTTTGCTACTTTTTCGTACCGTTAAGGCCTAAAAACATAAACTTTGGCGTAAAAATATGTCCAAGAAAGAAAAGGAGACGCTAACGAAGTAGCGGGTTAAATGCTAGTAATTCTATAAAATTTAAGTATAAATAAATACATTTTTCTGCTGTCAGACTAAAATGATGTCTGCTTGTTTGTGCTCCATGTTTTTGTTGCTTTACTTCTTGTAATTTATGTTGCTGTTGTTTGTTGTCTTTTTAATAATATTGATAAATTGCTGTATTTTATTTAATGGTTTGTTGTCTCCTTGAGATTTTTTTTTTTTGTTTTATTATTTATGACATTTTCTATTTGCAATATTATTTCTTATTTTGCTTTTCTGCTGAATTTCTCCTTAACGAAATTTTAAATTGATTTTAGATTTATTTTTACCAAGATAAATTTTCTTTTAAGTGGTGAAATATTTGTTATTATCTTATTAAGTAAATACAAGTTTTGTAAGTGGTAACGAATATTGAAATTCGAACATAAGTAACTAAATCTTAAAGTGTTCCAAAAAATTAGGACAGCTTTAATATATAAACAAAATTATTAGAAAATAACTATCGCATTTATTAAAGATTCCTTTGATCTAATTTTCTGTTTTGTGATTTTATTTTTTTTTTTTTCATTCTTATTAAGAAAAAGTTTTTGTTTTCGCTTAAATCTTTATCAAATCTTAAGTGTATGGAGCTGCTTCATAATTGTAATATTTATTAACTCCCTTCTATTTTTCGTACTTAAAAAAATAAACAAAAACTTTGTGTTTCCTTGGAAATGAAAAACAATGAATAATAATAATGAACTACAACTTAAATATAAAAGAAAAGAATTAAAAGGCTTTGTACTTTTTAAGAGAAAAAAATAAAAGCTTAGATAGGGGAAAGATGACCCCAGAACAGCACGAGGACTTAGATGATTTTTTTTACAAGAGATACATTTTCTAGTTAATTTAGATATAGACGGCGGCGTAGATGGTGATTTTAATTATTTATAACATTTATAAATTTAATTTTTTTCTTTGTTTTTTTTTTTGCATTTTATGAAGAGCACTTGGTGAATTTTAAAAGAATAACTACACAGAAAAAATTAAAAAATTTCTCTACTCACCAAATTCAAAATTCTAAATACCAAATTCATAATATCAAGCAAAAAATTTGTTGATTTTGCACCTATCACCAAAATAATTATATTGATTACTAAAAATTGTAAAATTGTGAATATTTTTTTTCAATAAATGATATTTTTAATTTTAATTAACAAAATGATCAAAAAACTTTGCCATTTCAAACAATGTGTTAATTTATTTAATTTAATATTGACAATTTCACAACAATTCTACAAGCTAAAATTATTTTATTTTAAACGAAAAAAATCAATTAATATTTTTAGCTATTTATTAAATATTTTAATTGAAAATTTATTTCAAAACAACTAAAATATTAATTAAATCAAAATTATATTTTTAATTTTCTTTCAACTGAAAAATAGTTGATTCAATTATCACAATAATTAAATTAAAATACTTTTTAAACAATTTGTTTAATTGATAAAAAAAACTTGTTTCTGCGTACACAGTCGAATTTTTAAATTAACAATCCATTTTGTTAAAACAGGGTGCATATTAAGGATGCCAATCGGGACTGATTTTTGAAAATCCCGGGATTCGGGATTTTGAAATCCCGATCCCGAAATCACGGGGTTTTGTGGATCCCGGGATTTCGGGATTTTCCGGGATCAATGTGTTGCCTTAAAATGCTACTTTTTTTTAAAACAACACTTTTTAAATATTCAAAAGGTTTTATATACGTAACATAAATTTTAAAAAATGAAAACAACAAAACTATTTATTTTATTCATATGTTTATAACACTGGCCTCACCCATGATCTGAAACTGATCAGATTCAGAAAAAAGCTTAAAACAATATACGTATCTCTTAGTTTTTCTAGATCAATTCATTTCGGTTTTTTGACAGCAATTCAATTTTTAATGTGAATTAAGTTGTGACGACAATAATACACGCAAAGTTTAGTCCCTCATCGATCTCGATAGCTGAGTTAAAAATTGTAACACTAAGTCGACTACAGTGCAGTACACCTCCAGGGCGAGGGCGAGATTCATAATCAATAATTTAAGTACGTTTGAAATTTATTTTAAAAGAAATGTTTATACAAATGTTTCTTAAAACAGATTTCGATTTTAAATAATTTATTTATGAATACGTCAGAAAGTGTTTATTTATAAAAAAATTATTTCATTTACCGTATGTTTTTTAAGCAAATTTTTTATTTTTATTGGACCGGAAGGAATATGAGCTATTTTATCAATATTACGACTTAATTGTTATAATTATATCAACTTTTATTCTTTAGTTTCTGAATAAAACTTTAATTGGATCGTTAATAATTTTTATTTTTTGCTTGATATATAACAATTATTTCTTTATTTCTATATTTTGCATAAAAATAATAATTTTTATTTTGGAATTATGTCTTAAGCCAAAGCTAAACTTGATAAACGTAATTGTAAAAAAGGCTTGAGATGTGAATCTGCAAATTTCGTTTCTACCAAAAAAAAATTGGTTTTTATTAAGCAAAATACAAAAATCCAGAAATAGTCGTCATATATCAAGCAAAAATTAAGAAGTTAAAATACTCGCTGTGTACCAAAAACAAAAATTAAACTCAAAAATAAGAATTATTTGCAAAAAAAAAATATAACTCAAATATAATTTTTAATAATTTTTTTTGTATAAAGTATAAAAATCAATAAAAACGAACAGTTTTGTACATAAAAGTTGATATGTTAAAAATCCCGGGACTCATAAAAATAAATCCCGGTATTCGGGATTTATCAATCACGAAAAATTCCGGGATTTCGGGATTCGGGATTTCCCGTTTGGCATCCCTAGTGCATATCGTCGTCATTGCGATAAAGCCCATTTTTGATTAACTGGCAGCAATACTGCTGGATTTTGGACATGGAAAATCATAGAGCATTTCATCAGCCACAATTACACCACCTGTGTGTACTGTTGTTTGCACCAACTAATTGAACACTTTGCTGTGGAATATCATTCAAAAAAGGATAATTGGCCGCATTTTGTTTATATGACATTCGCATTTCAATCATCATTATCGGGGGGTGCACATCGGCCGTGGTTGGAAAACCAGTCAACCTTATAATTTTAAAACATGAAGCCACTCTAGTATATCAAGCATCATTTTAAAGCTTTTTGGGTCAAATATGTTCCAGATTTTTCGGAAGAGGCTTAGAGGTCGCACAACTGGAGTTTATATTTAAAATGGGGGTTTTCGGCCGTTTTTCTAAAATTATTCATAACTTGGTCAATAACCACGTTGTTTAAATTTTTCGACAAAAGATTTTTAAGAGAAAAATCGTCGGTTGATAATTTAAATGTCGTATGTGGATTTTTTGCGGTTTTGAGTTAAGATCGATTCCTTAGGTTTTCCGACCTGATCTTTCATTTGGCGTAATCAGTTTTTCGATACCTCATACGGGTTTCGAGATATGGAGTGTTGAGTTTGTCGTATTTGCTGAAGCAATTTTCAAATTAAATGTCGTATGTAACTGCCACATACGACAAATTTCCATAAAAAACGACCTAAAAATTGATTTATTATTTAAATGTCGTATGTGGATTTAATAAGAGTTCAAACTTCAAACTCAATTTACTCGAAACTATCGGAATCCACATACGACAATTAAATTATCAACCGACGAAATGTCAAAACTTTAATTCTATGTTCATAAACCATAAGTTTCGGCAATATTTTTGCAACATTAAGGGGGCATATATTTAATTTTTCTGTACACAGAAATAATGAAAAATTGTCTCTAATCACCAAATTCATACCAAATTCATAATATCAAGCAAACAATTTGTTGATTTTGCACCTATTACCAAAATGATTATATTGAATACTAAAAACTGTAATTTTAATTAAAAAATTTTAATTAAAAAAATGATCAAAAAACTTTGCAATGTGTTAATTTATTTAATTAAATATTGACAATTCCCAAGAACAATTTTACAAGTTTAAATTATTTTATTTTTAACGAAAAAAATCAATTAAGATTTTTTGATATTTTAATTAAAAATTTATTTCAAAACAATAAAATGATAACACTACGTGACAAATGAATCTGACACCTAATCTTTATGTAAAATTATCCCCTAAATCCGAATATGAAGTCAGAATTGTCAAAAGTAGAACAGTTTTCGAGATGTTCCAAAGAACCGTTACTTCTGTTTTTAAAAAAGATTATATTATTTAAATGCAAATATTTTCAAAAATGTTAGACCGATTATGTATGTATTTGGTTTTTATGAAAAACAATAAAATTACTAAAATACCCACGGGTCGTTTGTAAACATTGGTCAAGAAATGACAGAGTTACAGTGGACAAAATTTGAAAATTTATGAAAAATTTTATGATTATTTGCAATTTTGTTCTTTTGAAGTTATTTTTTTTAAACCAAGCAAAAATGCAAAAATGACAAAGCTACAGAAGATTTAGTGAATTAACCCACTTTTCGCTTTTTATCGAATTAAAAACGCAAAGGAAGTAAATACGCAGAATTTGAAAAACGAACGCTGTAAATATTAGAAACATTGAATTTTGTAGAAAAAATCACTAAAAAAAGCTTATGTTAATAAAAATAATGCGCGAAAAAAATTTTTGAGAATGGAAGAGGGTAAAAAGCTTCATTCATTAAAGATTTTTGACGACACTGCCTTTTTTGCTGACATTGTTTTTATGGACAGCTTACAATTACAAATTATTTGGTAAACGTTTTGATTTTCTTGTAACGTAGAATTCGATCTAACAAGAACAAAATGCATAGTGCAAAACGTGCTTTTATTTGCAAGAACAATAGCGGAATTCACCCTTGATAGTAAAGTCCCTTGTAGACCTTGTTAATCTTATAATTTTAGTAAAAATACTAACATTTACAACACTGCAAAAACAAAATGAATTAGACTACAATATACCACGCTGTGGTTGAAAAATCCCACAAAAAGCTTACTACTGCTTTTTCAACAAGTGTGTGAATTTACCAGAATAAAACAGTTGATCAAAACTTTATCTGTCTCTTTCTCTCACTTAGCAAATTCATTAATTTACAATGCATACGAAAAAGACACTCACGCTTTGAAGTATAAAATCGTATTAATTATAACAGAGTTGTACTCTTAATACAAAGGGTGAAGACCGCTAATCTAAACAATTTTTGTTTTGCTTGTGGAGTATATAATTTTGCGCAGACATCAAATTTTTCAAGGCAATTACAAAATGCATTTTGGCTGTATTTTAAAGTCAATATTTCGAAATCTTGGACCCCAAATACTTTATGCAATTCATGCAAAACTCATTTAACTATGTGGATTAGAGATGAGCGATATTTCTATACCTGTGATTTAATCACTGTTACTGAAATATCACGAATCACAGTTGTGGCCAAATTTGTCAAGTAACAGGTACCAAAAGCTCTTGCGAAAGCTCACGCATTGTACATATAGCTTGGCCGCAATTGCTATAAAAGAACAGAAAACTGATAAGCCGTGATCACAATAACAGTTTAAAAGAGCCGTTATTTTTAAATCATGTTTACTAATCATAATGATCGTTAAAAATCACGGGATCGCTTATCTCTAATGTGGATGTCGGGCGCAAAGTTAGTATGCATTTCTTAATTTTGTGTTTAAAAAATATGCCTTCAGAATCTTATGTTAATTTCCTATACCGCAGTCGGTATATGCCATTCGGTTATTCTGCAATTTGGCGTAAACCTACGAACTACGACGTTGACTGTTATTTTTGCTTAGCCAAGGTAAAGCAAAATGGACGTCATAAGTCTGTTCAATATGCAGATGTAAACTCATTCACAAAACCAACTCCTCATATGCCTGAATTAAATTAATATTCATTTTTATATCTTACTTAAAAAAGGATCAAATATGTCTTTAGAAATATATGTACATTCTGCATTCCCACTTAAATTTCTTCTCAAATAGCCTTGGCGATGAAAGTGACGAGCATGGTGAGCGCCTTCACCAACAAATACAAGAAATGGAGCGTCGGTATCAAGGGGCGTATGATGAGGCGATACTGGGCGACTACTATTGGTTCGTTGTGCGAGAGACAATCACAATAGGCAAAGCCATTCAACAGTTTTAAGCCATTTTTTATATTAATTGTTACTACCATTAGCTTTTTTATTTCATAAAAATCTAAAAGTGGGATAATTTAATTAATCTACTGTAACTTTGCCATTTTTGCACCGATCTATTTCCTATGGGGCACCAAATGTTCGTATTAAAATAAACTATCGTAATAATTGATAACACTTAAGAAAATTCAATGTTTGGTTGAATAAAAAAATAAGTTAAAAAAGCTAAATTCCAAAAAAAAAAATAAAAAATTTTGTGAAATTTTAAATTTGGTCCACTGTGTCAGTAATTTCTTGACCAATATTTACAAACGGCTTGTGGTTTTTTTTGGTAATTTTGTTATCTTTCAAGAAAAGAAAACATATTAAACCGTCATTGCATATTTTCGAAGATATTTTTATGAAAGTGACATGATCTGCAAAAAGCGGTAATTTTACATTTCTCGAAAACTGTTCTACTTTTGACCTTTCTGACTTCATATTCGGATTCAGCGGTCAGATTCATTTGGTCACGACTTTATTGAAAATTTGTGACACAGTGTAATTAAATCAAAATTTAATTTTTAATTTTCTTTCAACCAGGGCTGTGGAGTCGTCCGAAAAAAGTACTAACTCCGACTCCGAGTTAGTGTGGAGTCGTCCGAAAAAAGTACTAACTCCGACTCCGACTCCAAACGCTGAAATTTTTTAAGTGCGACTCCGACTCCGACTCACGACTCCGACTCCTACTCTTACCGTGATGCGAAATGAATGAGACGTAAAATTATTTCTCTTTTGTGTAGAAACATCTTTATTAAACGAATTATGGGAATCTCCGCGTAATGTGCATAAGAAAAACATGAGTGTTATGGTAGGAATTAAAGGCAGGCCGATAGAGATGTTTCTACACAAAAGAGAACTAATTTTACGTCACAATTTTTCTAATACTTACTAGTATTTATGCGCTATAGCAACACTTATTCTGTAGAATGTTGAAAATATTTCAGCGTTGATGGTTAAAAAATTCTGATATTAAAATTATTGGCAATTCCTGTCATTAACATTTTTTAGCATGAGTAAATTATTAAAAAAATCACACATCTTTTTCAACTAGATCAATAACTGAGTATAAGTTTTGCTAATGTAATTTAGACTTTTTCCCTCACGTATAAAAAATATACCTAAATATACTTAAATAGTAAAGTAATTGAATCAACTATTTCTCATAAAATAAATTAAAATCTACTTATTCATATTGATCTGCAAAATATTGGTTCGCCAATTTCGAAGAATTTTTATATTGGAAAATATTAAAAATTTTTTTAAATTTTTTATGCCGAAAAATTTTGGAGTCGGAGTCGCGCGTTTTTTGGGTACTGCGACTCCGACTCCGACTCCGGTACAAAAACCTCAACTCCGACTCTTCAACTCCGACTCCGACTCCGACTCCACAGCCCTGCTTTCAACTAAAAAAATAATTCAATTATCACCATTGGCGTAGATAGACCGGTCTGGGGGGGGCTAAGCCCCCCCCAGAAACAGTTTAGCCCCCCCCAGAATTTTTTCCTTTTTTTGTATTAATTTTTGAATACATTTTTTTTAAATTCAATTAAAATTTTCTTTAGGTTCTATTAAATGTCTTTATTAAAAATATTGTTTTTGTCTGTGCACTTAAGAATTGTTATATACGTATTAGTTAAAATGCACACTACTTTGCAAATCGTTTTGTTAAGTGTTAAACACACCGCTTACTTCATAACTTTTCCGTGTAGTTGAACATATGAACGTAAACATAATATGTAAACAAACAAAAAAAAAAAGTTAGCCGGCTACAAAACAGAGAGCTGCAAGGAGTATGATCGAGCCTGCTCAATCACTACAGCTAAAAATTTAGTTTAAATCAAAAAAGTATTCACAGTTTTAATCTAGTTCAAACGTCAATACGAACCAAAAAATTCCGTAAGAAGTATGAATCAGTCGCAAAATTATGCTGGTATTTGTTTATTGAAAAGTGATGCATCTGTTTTTATTTTATTGTGATCAGTTGCAACACCACTCGAATTTTATGATTCAATCGGTTTTGTCAAACATCAAGAAATGATTTTGATCTAAAGAGCTCATTTCAAACCGTCAGCTTGAATTCATGTTCGTTGCGAGTACAATAATTCAAGCTGATTGCTTGAAATGAGCTCTTTAGATTAAAATCATTTCTTATTGTTGAATAAAAACGGTTTGAATCATAATTCAGAGTACATGATTGGATATACTCCAAATTTTAGTATTCGTTGCAGTTCTCTGCTACAAAATATAATATTTAATTTTATTAAAAAAGTGCTAAAAAGTTGATTAAAACAGAAGCAGATAATAATATATAATAAAGTTTTAACAGTGGTACGTATAAAGTAAACTAAAATATAATAAAATATGTTAAGAAGTTTTATTTATAGCCATGAAAAAAATACATGATATAAGATCATTTTTTAAACCAAAACAAAGTGCAAGTGCTACTGAAAGTTCTGAAACTGAGCCAATAAATGTAATTCATGCTGATGTCACATCTTTAGAAGAGGAGCAGCCTCAAACATCAAAAAATAGTTTACAAATTGGTGATGTGTCAGACTTAGGAACAAAAGGAAGCGGTCCACAGAAACCAAAAATAGCTTTTAAAAAGACATTTGTTGATGGACAAAATAGATCGTTTTCTTCAAAGTACTATGACACATATGATTGGCTTGAATATAGTGTGGAAAAGCAAAAGGCATTTTGTTTTGTATGCCGCAATTTCGGTTCAAAAGAATGCCGGCAACAAAATGAAAAATTTGTAGTTTCCGGCTATGAAAAGTGGAAAAAGCTTAATGAAGCCCTCAAAAAGCACAACAATTCTGTCACCCATATGCAAAGTATTCAGGGATACAAAATGTTTCAAAGCTCACCGGAGGTTCATGATTTAATTTTAAAACAGCATTCGGAACAAATAGAACAGACCCGTGAATATCTCAGAAAGATTATTGATTTAATTTTGGTTTTAGCACGGCAGGGGCTTCCTCTTCGTGGACACAGAGAGGACATAAACTCCAAAAACAGAGGAAACTTTCTCGAGATCTCAGATTATTTTGCAAAATATGATGACAAGTTTAAATCAAATTTTATCAAGCCTAAAAATTATTGCAGCCCATCTATACAAAATGAATTAATAACTATTTCGGCGAATGTTGTAAATAACATAATCACACAAAGTGTTAAAAAATGTGGCTTTTATTCCCTGATGGTAGATGAGGCGAGATGTTTCAAAGAAGAACAGTTATCGATAGTAATAAGATTCACAAATGAGCTCGAAGTTGAAGAGAGATTTTTAGGATTTGTAGATTGTTCTTCAGATAGAGACTCTAATGCCTTACAAAACTTATTATTAGACTTTTTTGAAAAAACGGGTTTAACTGGTATACCAATTATTGGGCAGTCCTACGGCGGCGCTAATGTTATGTCTGGCTATAAAAATGGATTACAGGCCAAAATTAAAGAATCAAATCCTCAAGCAGTTTTTATTCACTGTTTAGCTCACAGATTAAATTTGGTAGTTGTGGATTCCTGTTCAAACATAAGAACAGCGACGTCATTTTTTAATGCGATTGAAGCATTATATACCCATTTTTCGAAGCCCGGAAACAACAACGAATTAAAAAAAGTTTGTCAGTCTCTTCAAATTAATACTGTTTCAATTAGAAGTCTCAGCACTACTAGATGGAGCTGTCGGTATGAGAATTGCAAATCTATTATTAACAATTTTGTGCTTATTAAAAATGCATTGGAAAAAGAAATTAATGAAGGTAGAGATAAAAATGCAATTGAGGCACTTGGTATTCTGACTTCAATAACTAAACCTGATTTTATTGTAAACTTACATATTTTTTATTTTGTACTTCAAACCATTAATGTATTGAGCAAGTTTTTTCAAACAAAAGATGCAACTCTTGGACAAGCTTATGATTCAATTATTGCTACAATAGATACATTTAAAGTAAGCCGAAATAATTTTTCGACAATTTGGAGTCAAATAGAACAATTTGCAAACGAAAATGATATTTCACTGGAACCTCTTAGAATATCAAAAAGAAAAAAAGTAAGCTCTTTAGAAAAAGAATTCTATTTTGATTCAACATTGGGTAAGGATCAGTTTTTAGATTTACCTAACAACACTTCAGCAGCAGAATATTGGAAAATAAACATTTACTTTCCTGTTGTTGATAATATATCCTCCAACTTAGAATACAGATTTCAAAGTATTCCGTTTGCTAAATCTGTTAATGCATTCTTCAGATTAGATTTAGAAGAATCTGCAGAATTCATTGATAATTATAAATATATTTTAAAAATTAATTGCGACTCTCTCAAAGCAGAAGTCACTGTTCTTAAAAATTTGATCAATAATGTATCTAATGAAACATGTGTAAATATAAGTTTACTTAAATTTAAATCTAAAATAGATAAAAATATCTACCCAAACTTATTCAAACTCCTACAAGTGGCAATGAGCCTACCTATTAGCTCAGCTGGATGTGAAAGAAGTTTTTCGGCTATGAGAAGAATTAAAACATGGCTTCGTTCAACAATGAATCAGGATAGATTTTCAAACATGGCCATTTTAAATATTGAAAACGAACTAGTCAAAACTCATATTTGTGCAGAAGATATTCTAAATATATTTTGCAAAAAAAATAGAAAACTTATCTTCGAGTGATGCTAAATATGATTAATTTGTGTACTTATATTAATTAATTTTATTGTTTTGTTAAAGTTTTTGTTTTTTATAGTTTTTGTTTTGTTATATTTAATTTTTTAGTTTTTTAATGCCTGAATTTTATATTTTACTGTTAAAAGACTAAAATAATTTTAAGATTTGTTTTATTGAACTGAATATGTGTAATTTTTTTTAACCTGATTTTTATTTAAATAAAAAACAAAAAGTAAACATTTTTTTCGAGGGTCTATAGCCCCCCCCAGAAATATGGTCTAGCTACGCCAGTGATTATCACATTAATTAAATTTAAATACTTTTTAAACCATCTTTTTAATTGATAAAAAAAAACGTTTTTCTGTGTAGTTTTTGAATAAATTTTGAAAAAAATGGCTTATAACTTTTAAAATTTCTATAAAGAGTATAAAAACTAGTGATGCATTTCTAAAGATGGATAGATTCTAAACAATTTAATAAGAAAATGCAATTTGGTCTTACCTATGGTTCAATGAATAGGTCTATGAAAATCAACACAAATAAAAATGTTCATCACATTTCAGCAAAGGTTGGAGTCCATTGACAAGTCTAATTTTTCTAACTGTATAGACCACAAGATGGTTAAAAAAAATATCCCGGAAAAAATACGCAAAGATTTGAGCAATTTTATTTAAGGCCAGCTTGAAGACATGCAATCAAGAGAAGACTATAAATAATTGCTTCATCTGAGCCTAATCTTTCTGGGTGATAGATATAAGCCCTGTCCAACAGTAGCTTCCAATAGGAGCTTTTAATCGGGCTCGCTGGATGATGAAAATTATATATTCTTTAAAAATATATATTTTTCGAAACCAGCTGCAATCTAACATAGACAATTCAAAACTGAATGCCTTGCTTGAATTAAGTTCATTTATTTTAAGAATATATATTTAAGATTGGTACCTGTGCCAATTCCCTCGATACGCTCTAGTGAATGATCTACTGTGCGGTGTCCACAATACAAGTCATTAAACGTGTAGAATATTTTATATAAAAAGCACTTGAAAAACTGACCCCAATATTCATTAAAAAACATTTTTGATTAATAAGAAGTTTATTAAACAAATTTTCATACAAACTTCGTATCATAAGCTTGCTATAAATCTTTAATATTTTTTATGAATATGGGGGTTAGTCTATTAAAGCTGTTTTATAACTACAAAGTTATCAATGTAGCACTTGCACGCGCCACGTTAAAAACTTTTCTAGTTCATCAGTGGTATTTTACCCCTAAATTGTCTACCTTGGCGATTTTTGATAAGTGTATCGACACTAAACCTTTGCGTTTACTTCCAAAAAACTCTACATACTCAAAGTAACAAGAATGAAGTAGTAAATGCAATTTTAGCAGAATGCCACCTTAAAAATAAAGAAATGCAAGTTTTTATTTCAAAACCAGTCTTATTGTTTTTAAAGCTTGCAATATATCCCTTGATCTTTTTCAAAACAGATCCAGAAATTGAAAAAAATTGAAGCCAACAAGTCATTTCTAGAAGCAAAGAATTAAGTGGGGTTGGCCATACATTTGACCCATCTAAATTTTAACCATACAAATATGGCCCATGTAGCGCGTAGGCTGCTCCTAGATGGGTCAAATGTATGGCCAACCCAACTTAATTTTTCATCATTTATTTCTAACAAACCTACCCGCTATTGGCATTCCTTAAGGGAGCTCCTATACAAAATTTTCAGACTATAAATATATCGAAGAAAAAGTCCCATAACAGCCCAGGAATCCCTCTTAGGCTGATAAAATGTATGACAAATCTCCATTAGTTTTTAGTTCTTAACTTTTTCTCAAAACATACTTGCCCTTTATATGCACTTCTTAGGGGGGCTCCCATAAAAATATTGCGTTTTAAGCAATTCCTAAATTTAATTAAAATTTTCTGCTTTTGTGACTAAAATCAAAAGTTGTAAACAGAGTTTAATTACTAATAGCTTATTTTGTTTGCAACTTCGTTTTTCATATGTCTGGAAAAAATTAGATGTCAAAATGTTTGTTTTTTAAATATTCATAAAAAAATTTATCTATTCAATTTCTAATAAATTTTTAAAAATTTCAACATTTTGCTAAACAATTTATTTTTTTCCAAAAAAAAAAAAAAAAAAAAAAAAAAAAAAATGGGAAAATTGTAAAAGAAAACCTTTATCTTCATAAGCAAATAAATTTACTTACATATAGTTTGAAAATTTTCAATTTAAACTAGACATTTCCGGTTTTCCGCGGTTCAACAATGCAATAACCACTTGTATGAGTATAAAGAAATTTACATAATTTTTAAACTATTAGATGTCATCTATCTATGTATATATATAAAATAGGATGTGTGTATGTAACGTATGGACTCCAAAACGGCTGGGCCGATTTTTATGAAATTTTCAGGGAATCTTCAGAATATTCAGGCGGGTGACGCAGTCTATTTTGCGGTCTGGGGGCGGAGGGGCGTGGCAAAATCCATAACTTGAGAACGGCTTGACCGATTTTTTCTTTAAAATGATCGCCATGGTCCAACTTCGGTTTTTACGGAAAGAAAATTTTGCCCCGCCCACTTTTACGGCCACTTTTTTCGATTTACCTAAAATCAGAAAACGGCTCCATCGAGTTGACTAATTTTTCTTTCAAATGTTCGTATTAATCAACTTTAAGTTTTCATCGAAAGAAAAATTTACCACGCCTACTTTTACGCCCACTTTTTCTATTAAGCGCATAACTGGAGAACGGCTTGACCGATTTAGACGATTTTTTCTTAAAAATGACCACCGTGGTCTAACTTAGGTTTTGCGGAAAGAAAATGTTGCCCCACCCACTTTTACGCTCACTTTTTTCGTAAGATTCACAGCATATATATACATACATACAATCATATGTATTTTCAAATCAAATGTAAATCAAACATATGTATATGAACAACATTTTAATTTATAATATTATAATGATGAAACAGAAGTGGGGATGAACGATGTTTTACATGCAGTTTGACATGAAATTTTGCCAGAGAATGCGGTCGTGAAATAAAATCAATTTTATTTTGAGGACGTTTTTTCTAATGCTCTCACATATAGACACTTGTCATCTTAACAATGTGCCATACTTTCATTCAATTTCATACATTTTGTAAACAAAGAAAAAAAAGAACAAAAAAAAAAGAAAGAAATGAGAGAGAATTTGAAGTTACTGCCGACGTTTTAATTATGTGCTTTAGAATTTTTGCCTGAAGCTTAAGACTCAATTCTGCTTCATCATATATTATCAATCGATGATAAACAACTTTGTGTACTCTTGCATTTAAGATACCTACATTTTGTGCATATTTTTGAGTTTTACTCAAACGCTGATAAAAAATAACGGCACATTCAAACAAACCTTGCTTTCAATTACTCACTGATTGCATTTGAATTGTTTTGCGTTAATTGTTGTTTTGTGCACATAATTCAAAAACCTAAAAGTGAAATCAATTTAGTAAATAATAGGTGTTTTGCAATTTGCAATAATGTTTGCTTAGGGCCAGCAACGCGGACCGGGTCAGATAGTATAATTAAAAAAATACAAACAAATTATTACTAATTTAGAAAACTTTTGATTGAAATTGGTAATTTCTGGTTTTTCAGATGAAAAAAAAATTTTTTTTTAAATAAATTTTTTTATTTAAAGATCAATTTTCTATAAGAATCACTTAAAAATTTTTTTTTGTTTGAATAGTTTTTAGTTCGAAAATGTAATTGAAAAAAACATTTTTTTGAAAAGGGCAACCCTTTACCACCCCGTAGCTCGTCAAATAAACATCACAGCATGAATATATTTCGCACACTTAGTCATATCTACTAGAACTATAGTTGTGCCAAATATACAGGAATTCCAAGAAAATTGTTGTATTGCGTTGTCCGCTTCACAAATAATGCCCCATTTATAAAAATGAAAGTGCGTTTGTTCGTTTGTGCCCTATAGACTCCTTAACTACTGAACCGATTTGCCTGCAATTTTCTCAGTAATTTCCTGATTATCAGGTGCTTATCATAGGCTGTTAATATTTGAAAACTTTTAAGTGGTCGTGACACCTCCAGAAATTACTTTATATGTATGTGATGAACGGTTACAGTCAAAGTTTTCAAATTTAAGTCAATAACTTTATTACCCTTAAGCAATATCCCAGTAAAAAATATGGGTTTTTTGTAGCACTTAAGAGAAAAGGCGCATAATCGAGCGCTTCAATAAGATCTTATACAGCAGTAAATGATAACGAATAAAATATACAAAAAAAAGGTGCAATTTTAGTGCTGACAACGAAGAAGGTTTTAGAGCGAAAAATATGTTATTATGGTTTACGAAAATGCTTGAAAAAAGGCATTTAAACCAGTAAAAGCACTTTAGGAGTGCTTTATTTGCAAATTTTATTATGTTAAAAGAGCCGCTTATTGTCAGCAGAAAATAGTCCTCCTAACCGGGAACACCCCATACAAAAATCAGGCATCCCATCAGCAGGTTTGAAGCGCTTTGAGGTAGGCATTCATACATAAAAGCTGCTCCTTTTGGAGCACACTTTTTACTGGGAACTGTCAAAAAGTGTGCTAGATTACATAAGTGGGCGTAACACCTCCCATACAAAGAGAGCATAATTTTCTGTATATCGGGAGAACGGTAACAGCTTCTACATTTGGTATATCTATACTGATTATCAATCTACAATATCTATCAAAGAGTAGGTTCAATTTAAAAAGTGGGCGTGGCACCTCCCGTACAAAGAAAATATAAAATTATAATTATTTGAAAGTTTTTAAATTTGGCACAAACCGTTTGGTTATCAACCCACAGCATCAAACTAGGTCCAATTTAAAAAGTGGGCGTGACACCTCCCGTACAAATATAATTGATATTACAGTATATCTACAGAACGGTTAAACTAATACTTTCCAAATTTTTAACAAAAAATTTGGTTATCAAAGCAAAACATCTGTCAGGCATTAGGCTAGACCTTAGAAGTGGTCGTGGTGCTTCTCATACAAAGACAATATAGTTATCTATATATCTGGAGAATGGTAACAGTAAAAGGTTTCAAATTTCAAACAAATAGTTTAATTTTCTAAACTATTTGTTTCAAACAGTGGGCTGAATTGGATAAGTAATCATGGCAGCTGCAATATAAACACATTATAGATTTATGTCAATCTGAAGAACGGTAACAGAAAACGTATCTTAATTTGGTCTAAAAAATATTTACAAATTTTGTTTCAATATTAAATTTATCTAATAATAATAAAATAGTATAAAAGCAATATACAGCATGCTGAGCACATGTCCCTGACTAGTTTATAAGTCCTTCTTATATTTAGCTGATAAACGTATAACAAGTCGCTTTGCATTTGTTCAAAAATAAAACTTGAAAACGCAATAGTCAATGAACACTTAAACAATTACTTTGGCTAAAAACAAAGAAACCTTTTACGATTTTCTCTTAAAAATAATCATAATTTTAATATTTATTACACGGCTATTTTAACAAATTCAAGGTTTTCGTTCATGGCTAATGTTCCCCATTTTTAAGAATAAGACACTGGAAAATGACATAAAAAAAAGTTTTCCTCTTGTTCTGTGTATTTTACTTTAAAAAACACGTCAGCTTATTATCTGCTAGAAAACCTTCCTTGACGATAACAAAAAGTACGAGAAACTGAGAAAATATTAACAATCTAAAGAAGTTGTATATTTAAAAAAAAAAAAAAAAAAAAAATAAAAAAAAAGGAACTAAGAACGAATATAGAAAAAAATTAGACAAAAACAGTCGCAACAACATTTTAATGTTATAAACAATTTAACTTTTGTTTCTGTGCATGGACAGAGAAAAAAACTCATCCCAACGGGATAACTCGCTTCTTACTTCAGGCCTTATTGAAGGCCTGCCTACAGTTTTTTTTTATTTAAATACTATTATGATCTCATTGCTAAAGAATGGCTCTAAGAAGCCATTGACTCTTCCCTATTAAAGATAAGATACCTATTTCACATTCCCTTCTATGAAAAGGGAGAAGAGAAGGAGTGCGATTTTTTTTTTTTTTTTTATTTTTGCCAAAGCAAAGCCAAAGAATTCCGATGCCTTTATAAGATCACCATTCTCTGGAAAGCCTTTTAAGAGCCATTAATTTGAATAATTTTCAGAATCTCTGGCGAAAGAAGCGAGAGCGAAAGGCCTACCCAACGCAATGATAAAGCGTGTAAAAAAAATATGAGTATGGAATGGAGCGAGCAGGCCTTGTACATCCAAAAGGAGGATGGCAAAGGAGAGGCCTTCTAGAAGGCATCCGTACTGCAATTTACTGATATACACGCACAAGGTTCCTTACAAAAGATAAAAGAGAAAAAATAAAAGTTAATCATATTTAATATAAAAAAAAGAAAAACTAAATCAAACATTGTTCTAAACATACAAACAGAAGAAAACCAGCAAGAAATTTCTTTAAAGAAAAAAAAAAAAAATAAATTCTTTGAAAACAAGTAAAACATTTCTGTTTGTAAATTTTTAAGCGCTTTTTTCTCTTTTTAAATAAGAATTTCTTAATAACGCACAGTGGTACAAAAGAGTAAAAATTGTAACGAACATTCGAATTCGTATTCGAAATGCCGAATTCGTATTCGCCAAATTCAAGCCAATATTTCTTGTACATTTTGTTAATACATTCCAAAAGAAAAGAAAAATACAAAAGTGTAAAAAGTACATAAAATGAAACCAAAACTATTAATTTTTAATAATTTTTATTAAAAAAAACCTTTTGCCTTCAACGAAAAATAAGATCTTCTTTTAGTAACGTACAAAACAAACAAACATTGCGGCGCCACAAAAAGTATTTATGAAAATTACTCAAGTTGATTTTAATGATTCCTAGATAAACTATATCATTTGCAGCAATTGTCTAATAATCGTACGGAAATTATCGACAACTGGAATGGGTCAATGAAATATCAAGATAATTCCGATCCCATTACATATTTTAGAAATGCGTTCACTGCGGATGATTGACATTAATATTTAAGGAAAATTTTAGAGATATTTTCGTTCTGCTTGTTATAAAATAATTAGGAGTGGGAAGCTAAACAGTTTGATATCCATTACTAAACACTGTGAGAAAAAATAAGTTAAATATTAAATAAGTTAAATTACTAAGTAAAAGCGAAAAAGAGTGCGAAACCCGAAATTTTAAAGTATTTAAGTATGAGTATCAGTGTGACAATTTTAGCATTTTTGCAGTTAAATTTAGCATTCAAAATTTTGATTTAGCTGCAAAACTTTCTTTTAGCATTTCGATATTTTATTCAGGGTTTTAGATTTTTTTAGCTTTAACTGAATATTTTTTTATAAACTTTTTTTTAAATTTTGACTACAAAAGATGCACTCCAGAAGAAATTCCGTTTAAAAACAATTTTGTAAATTCATGGAATCTTAGAAATGCACTAATCATGTTGATTATAAAAATTTTGTAAAAATTGAATTAAATGATCCCAAGATAAAAATTCAATGGTGTAAATATTTGGGCATTTCATGTAAAAACTGCTCTAAAATGTCTTTTTACAGAATCTTTTAAATCAGAGCAAACCATAGAATTAAAATCGCTTATATTTTGCTTACATCAGGGGTATTGCAGGCCGCCCTAATTTGTTAAAATATTTCCAATTTTTTAAATTTTATTTAAAATGAGTTCCTAAAATTTGTGTAGCTTTTAATAAAATTTAATACTGTAATTGAATTGTTAACAAAAATCTTTTCATTTTCTGGCCTTGTCCAGCGCAAGATTTAGCTGCAAACAATTTTAAAATCTGGTCACACTGTTAAGTATGCAAACAGTTCCTTGGAGTTATCTTAATGATTTCAGGTGAAGTATATAATCTCTCACCGTGTAGAACAACTTGCTTTATTTGTAGACTTAATATACTTCAGTAAACACTAGGGTGTTCAGCCGATTAATTCTTGTTCGATTAATCGAAAAATTTTAGACGATTCATTCTTTGATTAATTTAAAATTGCTGATTTCGATTAAAGGATTAATCAAAGAATTTATGCCGATTAATCGAATAACAATAAATATATGGTTTTTCTGTCAAATGTATAGTTTTTTTGAAGTTTTAAGTCAAACGGAATATTACTCCAAACAGTTTAGTACTGCAATTAATTGCCGACAAACTTGGAATAAATGCTCACAACAGTATTGACTTTCAAGTGAATGCAAATGTGCTTAACAGAACATTTACTAACGCTCCTGTTATCCAAGCAAATCCCTCTTTTTTTAATTTTTCCTCAGGCGCTTTAAATACACATAATGGTATGAAAACCCGAAACGAAAATATGTATTTAGTTAAATATCTCAATTATTAGTTCGCAAGTGGTCAAGTTTTATATACCATTGGATGCTGCTTCAAAACCCCTTTTCGATGATACCAAATTTTATTTATGTCGTCTTGGAGTAAAGTACAAAAAAATTCGAAAAACTGAAAAAAGAGCTTTTTAAAAATGGTCCAGCTCACGGATAATCAACGCTAGAAACAAAATATTTTGGGAATCATCATAAAACATATCAACCTTTATTTTCAGAGGGGTAACAAAATCACTTTTTTTTTGAGTCGCTCTAATGTACATGCTGCTTGTCTTTGGAACAATCTTCCACAAAGTCAACAACTAGAAAGCAGTGCTAATAGTTTCAGAACATTTTTATTAAACTTTTTTAAATATTTTTTGATTTTTAATTTTTTAATTTTTTTTTTTAATTTTTTGATCTTTATTTTTAATTTTTTTTTATATATATATCAATATTGTTGTATTTACTTGTATCAAGTTTGTTTTGTAAGGTAACGTATTACCTATAAATAACTATTAATATAAAACCCAATCTTGTTGTACAGGAAATGGAATAAATAAATAAATAAATAAATAAACCCCGTTGGAATTTAAAAAAAAACAGTTATGTTTAGTATTTAATTCACATACATGTGCGTACTGCTTACTGAAAAAATAGTAATCAGTATAAATTCAAAAAATTCGTTAATTCTTACTTATTATTGAAACAAATGCAAAAAAAATATTTTTAACCCTGGATCCACACGTTCAATAAATAACTTTCAAGTTGTTCAAAAAACTGCTTGTCAAAACTTGTTTGAAATGACAGCTGTGTCACAGGCTGCACCCAATTTGATAATCAATTTCATTTTAAAACTTACCCCCACCGAAGAAACAACTCAAAATAGTAGCATTATTCAAAGTATTTTGTAAAAAAAAAGCACAAGAAATTTTTAGAACACAATTTTCAAAGCACATTTATTTTTTAAGAAATATATTTTTATAAAGAAAGTGCCAAAGTGAATTTATGGTCAGTTGTTAAATTAAACGTATAATTTGCAAAGAAATGGAAAGGTACTCGTAAAATTGAGAGCAATGTCGTGGTCAATTTAAAAAGTGTGAGTGCGTTACCCAGCAAAAACTTTACTTACAATGCTACTTTTAATGACTTCCTGAATTCATTACTTTGTAGCTTTATTCGCCACTTTTTGCATTATTAGTTATATATAAAATAATAACTTTATTATTATATCTTAAATAAGCCATAAATATATATTACAAAAAAATACTTTGGTATAATGACTTAAATAAGTTATAATTATATGATTTTAAACATTTTTTAAAATCAATTTACAATATATTATATTAATATTTATAAGATATCCGGTAATATTATAAAATTTTTAGAATAATTTCGATGTGAAATACATGGAAAATCCAAAAATCAATCAAATGTATGTAAATATATACATAAATATGTTCCAAAATTACCAACACAATATATTTTCGTTATTAGTGATATCAATCTAATGTTAACGATGTTTTTTTGAAGAACATAATCAGACCTGTCACAGAAATTGTTCGGAATTGTTTTGAATTCGTATTTTCGTTTCGATCGGTTTTCGTAATTCTGACAAATTTTAATTTTGTTATTTTTAAGTTAAATGTGGCAATATTTTGCAAACCAAAACAAAAACTTTTTTCTATCGAAAAATTAAAAGTGATTTCATTCCGAGAAAAATTTATCGGTTTTCGTTTT
Organism: Pollenia amentaria; assembly: GCA_943735925.1. Classification (NCBI taxonomy): domain Eukaryota; kingdom Metazoa; phylum Arthropoda; class Insecta; order Diptera; family Polleniidae; genus Pollenia; species Pollenia amentaria. The sequence goes on along the minus strand of OX031010.1, from coordinate 142,872,136 downwards.
CTGAAGAAGCTTTCTAGAATTTAAAAAAACTTTCGATCGAAATTTATTTCTGTGACAGGCACGTATAATTACATATATTAATACACTCTTTATTGTGCACACTTTTTCAACATCAAATCCATAAGATTTCAGATCAATTTTAATTAGCGTGTTTTAACCTTTTTCAATGTTAATTTGAAAGTACTTTTTTCTTGTCTTTTTTGGTAACTACATATTTTTAAGCAACTTTTAAGTATAAAATAAAGATATAATTTTTTAGGTTGTAATTGTCCAAATTATAAAGGATTACTTTTGGGACATCGCGAACAAAAATAAGTACTTTTTCTAGTAGAAAAATAAGTACTGTTTGCCTTAAGTTCTCATTATTTTTCTGCTTATTTTGTAAGCAAAGTTTTTGCTGGGTAGTAAAAAAAAAAGTGAGAGAGTATAGCAAATTAAAAGGATATACAAAACTTGATCGTGTGGCTGCCACGTAAAGCATAACATTTAAACCACATTTTATTTTTAAAAGATTATTTTAAAAGGTCTGTTTAATTGTTTGTACATATAAAATTATATGATCTCAATACATGTTCAATTTTTTTTTGTCGTTGTAAAGGTTTAATTAATTAGTATGAATTGTAACGTTTGTTTTGTTTTTTTGTTAATAAATTAATAATGTTTATTTGCTCAAGTACCAATTTTTTCTAAAGTTATCGAAAAAAATATCTTAACTCATAAAATTTCTTGATTTTGAATTATTCGATTAATCGATTAATTTTAAAATTTTATTCGTTTAATCGAATAAGACAAAAATGACAAATATCGATTAATCGTTTAATCGAACAAAAACAAGCCGATTAATTGAGCACCCTAGTAAACACTTGGGCTCCACATTAGACCCTTTGGGCCGCGGCTTTTATACAATAATAATAATAATGTTGGTATACAAATTTAAATATGTTCAGTAGTGGCATTCAGATGCGAACTTTGTAATTTCATTTAGTGGTGTGCCAGTTTTTTTCCTAATTAGTGTTATGGACGAGAATGGGGGATTTTTCAGTCAAATTTTAAATATCGTTTGGCACTTAATTTAAAATTGGATACTCGTATTCGTATTCGGCGAATATTGCCGCAGATATTCGTAATCGTATTCGTATTCGTTTTAGCGAATACAAAAAAATTGTTATTTGTAACATCACTATGTAGAGTTTGAAAAGTGGTTTCATCAAAATGGCAGGATCGCCATGTCGTTTGAATGTAGAGTTTGAATGTTATTTTTTAGTGTGTGTACGCGTGTCTTATATTTTCCCTATAGCCCAATATAATTTTATACAGCTGTAGCGGACCAGCTTAATGGTTAGGCGTTCCTGCGAACAGGCAAATTGTAGACTAAAATAAATTCAACTAGGCAACAAGTGCCACTTTACATTTCCAGAATTAAAGTCCGTTTTATTCTTGGGCTACAACCCCTTTTATACTTAATCTAACAATACTCTTTACTTACTCTAACTTATTGTAATATTTAATAAAGTCTAGTTCTCTTTGTCAGTACCATGTAATAATCGAGGTTTTCCCCCCGCATAATGTTCCAACCAATCAGAGTGTATGAGTAAAGAATGCACTCATTTACATTTGACACTCCAAAATTGTGTCACTCACATTCTGATTGATCTGCTTTACTATTGCCCTATTCGTATTGACTCATCCAAACATATTGAGTCACTGGGTAAATGCCGTTATTTGATCTTTTATGTATGGCATTTACCCTACAGTAATTGGGGTGGGATGTAAGCATTTTAGAGTGGTTATTGGGTAAGCAGTGGACACTTATAAGGTACACTACAACTAATATATACAACAGATATTCTTCATATCCAGATTTGTTTTTCAACTGAACTTAAGTTGTATGATATTTTTACCTTTTGTTCCACAGTTCTCGTCAAATAGCAGCGGAATTCACAGTGTTTTTCTTGAAGGAATTATTGTAGTTTTTTTTTTTTTTTTTTTTTTTAAATTGGATAATTTTTTTTACATTTTTCTGCAAAGAAATTGATATTTGGCGTAAGTAACGAGGGGGTTATGAATAGTACTAATGTATCTCTATCTTATAATATACAGAGTTTTGGATACTTCTGTGTGTAGAAAACGTGATCTTAAAATGGGATTTCGAAAGTTTCCAAAATTGTTAGGGACCAGGTTGTAAAAGGAACATATATTTTTAAGACGAACATTTTGAATAATTTTTGACTTATAATTCAGCCAGCTAACTATTATGTTAAAACTAGCTAAATTTAATGTAATGTAAAGATATATAGAACTATGCAAGCTAGATGCTTTAATAAATAAATAATTAACATAAGTCGCTTTCAGTTAGCTGAGTATAAATCATTGGAAGAAGTTAATGGCAGATAGCGAAATAAAATAATTCATTTAGTTGCTTAGATTGTATTCAGCTACATAGCTGAATTTAAACTTAAAGCAAAAGAAAAACCCAAGAGTTTTAATGCATTTTGAATAAGATCTTATTACAAAAACCAAGTTTTTAAAACAGCTTATTACCGGCTGAAAATATTATTTTAAAGAAATTATAACTGATGCCAAAACTTTCTAATTCAGCTGAATTGTTTTAAAAGCTGTAAAAGGGAAATAAATTTTAAGATATTTGTAAGTATTTTTTATTTCTAAGATTATTCAGCTAGCTGAATATAAAATACTATAGAAAATTTATAAAATGTTTATTAAATAAAACAAAATTTTTTTTTAAAGATTTTATTTAATTAGCTGAATTAAAAGAAATATATTTTTAATTCAGCTAATTAAATTAAATTTTTAATCGAATAATTGCATAATTATATTCCTTTTTCGAATTCAAATTATGGAAACGACCACATTATTAAATAAATAACAAATTTAATTTATTTTCAATATATTAATAAGTCAAGTAGCTGAATTGTTATAATTAGTGGCTGAATATAATGTTTTTACATGTATGTTAAATTCTATTATAAGTCGAACATGCGTGTGAAATGCCATAATAAGAGGCTGAAACCCTATATAGCTTATATAGAAATAATAGCTGAAATTGGAAGCTGATTCATGTCCAGCGAGATAACAGGCTATAATTAAGTTATCCAAATGGGTCTGCTTGATCAGGAAAGTATTCCGGGGGGAATCTCGGATCATAGGAGTGTGACCTTGGACTTCGGTGTAACACCACCGGTGGAGTTCCTGGATAGGGAAGTTTGGCGTGGATCCAACGGACTGTTTGAGGGGTGGGCAGTATATAAGGACGGGTCCAAGACACTGGCACTGGGGCTGGTGTTTATATTGCTGACACTGACGTGAAAAGGTCATTCAGACTCCCGGATGAGTGCAGTGTCTTCCAGGCTGAGATCCTAGCGATCTGGAGGGCGACGGAAGTGATACTGCGTCACATCGTAGGGGGATCTGTGGTGACAATCTACGTCGACAGTCAGGCTGCGCTAAGAGCATTGTCGAATTATACGGTGCGATCATGCCTGGTTGCACGGTGTAGGAATGCTCTGAGGGAGCTCATGTTGGCATTCACAATAAGGCTGTGTTGGGTACCAGGACACTGCAAGGTGAATGGCAACGAGGTGGCGGATGAACTCGCGAGAGGGGGTTCGAATCTAGACTTAGAGGCAAGAAACAGGGGGGTAAAACCCCCCTTTTGTCACTACTATGGGGTGATACGGGAAAGATCCCGTGATGCCGTTAACCGGTCCTGGAGGGATAGAACGGATTACAAGGTGTCGAGGGCCTTATGGCCCGGATTGGACGCAGGTGCAACCAGGGTTCTATTAGGAGTGAATAGGAGTAGTCTCAGGACCCTTATAGGGTTTCTGACGGGGCATTGTTCTGTCAGGGCTTTTATAAGTAAATGGGACATTCCGATACCGGACTTCTGCAGGTTGTGCGGGGATGACGAGGAGCTAGAGACGGTGAAGCATGTGCTATGCCACTGCACGCAGAGAAAAAACATGATTAATGAATGGTCACTACGACCAGTTTTATTCATATTTGCCTAATATGTTTACCCTAATAAACTTATTATAATCCTTATTTAACTTGAAAAAATATTTTTTCTCCTTAACATTTTTTAATTCACTATAATAATATTATATGGTGTTTTACACCTAAAAATTTACTATGATCTAGCTAAACATATTAAATTATGTGAAATATTTGCTACTATAATGTATATATTTTCAACTATACGATTAAAATCATAACATTAGCTTTACACAAAAGGTATGATTGATATCATCATTTTTGTTCGCTTTAAAATACATTCTCTAAATGAGCAAACATTTATTGTCAAAACAAACAGTGTGTGTTTATAAAGCAAATTAAATCTTCTTCCATGTCATTTTCCGTCTGCGAGAGTCAGTAAACCGAGAAACATGAATGACTGAAGTTTTTCGGGAGAAAAAGGCCATGCATGAATGCAATATTAAGGAAATAAACTATTATATGTTTATTGAAACAGGTAAATTATATATATATATATATATATATATATAAATATATTTTTTTAATTTTATTTATTAAAATATGCTAAGCTGTAAATGCATGTATTTTTAATAAAACATAAAATTTTTGAAAAAAATTTTTTTATTGGTTTTATTGTGAGAACCATATTGCATGGTGTTAGGAAAATTAGAAACATAATAATAATAATATTTTTGAGATAATAATAAGCTATAAACATAACTGCACATATATTGTTACTGAAGACGTGTTTGGTTCAATCATAACCACAAACATTAATGATAGTTTGCGATTGTGATTGTATCAACCATGTTTTTTCTTTGCGTGTGTAATAGGATGCACGGCCACAAGCAGAAATGGCTAGGGGCTAGATTTCACGACGAACTGGGGTGTATCGCTGGATGTAAACCAACCGATCTGCTGGGGTTTGTCAGGGAAATATGACGGCTGTTTCTGTTGGGGGGACCATAGGGGGAATTTTTCCTACGTATCTACTAATCGGTACCAAGCCGTAGGTCTATTTTCTACTTTTCTTCTTTAATTCTCTTTTTCCTTTTCTCCTTTACTGAAGGGATTCACAACCTAACCTATCCAAACATCCGAATTGCTAAAACGTTTTTAAACCCAAAGGACAAACATTATGTATTTCAGATTTAGTGCCAAAAAAAATTCAGCTGAATTGCTAAAATACATGGCTGAATATGATACGTATTAATTAATCTTTAACTATTTTCATCAAAATTATCACTATCCAAATAGTTAACAAACAGGACTATCTATGGGATTATCCTGATTCGAACTAAATACATAAAATAAAAAAACATGACAGAAAGCTTAGCATCTACCACAGCGTTAACCCTCAATTTTTGTGGCGTGTGGTAAACAAAAAGTGCAACATGTTGCAAGATGTATGTTAAAATACAAAAGTGAAGAAGTCAAACTTTATTTAAGTCTCTAAGTTATGTTGCTCGTTGCTATTTTACAAGTTTTATGTTCTTTAAATTTCTTTGTTTATTTTGTAACAACAAGAACTTTTTTTATATTTTTTTGCTGCTGCCATCATTGTTGACTTTTAGCTGCAATATTTTCTTTTTAATATTCTCACATTTTTGTTTTTTCTATCGCTTTTGTGTTCAGTGTTGCGTGCATCAATGTATTGTGCATTTTATTTTCATAAACAACCTCCTACTAGAAAACTGCATGTAGACTATCTCAGCAGTTCCAAAATGGGAAAATTATTTTATAGCAAGCTTTTGGGAAAATTCCAATAAGTAGCAAATTGTTTATAAATATGTAATGCATTTTTAGAAAACTGTTATAAACAAAAAATTTATAACAAAGTTTCCCAAAAAAATTATAACGGATGGTTAAACTTTAAGGGCCGATGTTGAATGTGAACCACACCTAAACGTCAAGTTTTTTTCTGCATTTCATTTGACGTTTCTCAATTTCAGACTAACTCAATTTGAACCATGGGAAGATACACAATCGAGCAAAGCATTAAAGTTATTCAGGCTTATTATGAAAATGGGCGTTCAAATCAAAATTAATATCGTGAAAATCATCTTCAGTGATGAGGCATATTTTCACCTCAGTGGATTCGTCAATAAGCAAAATTTCCGCATTTGGGCGAATGATAATCCAAGAGTGATTGTCGAAAAACCAATGCACCCACAAGGAGTGACTGTTTGGTGAGGTTTATGGGATGGCGGCATCATCAGGCAGTATTTTTTCCAAAATGAGGCCGGTCAGCCAGTTTCTGTGAATGTTGTTCGCTATCGTGAGATGATAACGAACCTTTTGTAGCCCGAATTGGAAGATGTGGATGTGGACGATATGTGGTTTCAACAGGACGGTGCCACTTGCCACACAGCTAACGAAACAATGGCTCTTTTGCGCGACAAGTTCAATGGCCGTGTTGACTTCTTTCTTTGGGGTTATTTGAAAGAAGAGCTAAAGGATGAGATAATTCGGCACATTAAGGGCATAGAACCTCAATTGTGCCTCAGCGTCCTCGAAAATTCGGACCATCGGATGGAGGTGTTCCGCCGAGGTCGAGGCGGCCATTTGGCCGATATTTTGTTCCATGCATAACCATACGAATATTATCATAATAAAAAGAAATTACAATAAGTTCCTAAATAATTTGTGTTTTATTTAAAATCAACTTTGACTCTTAAAATTTAACGACCCTTTTTTTAACAAATGCTGTTTAAACAGAATATTTTCAAAAGGATTCCTATTAACAGAAATTTTCGAGAAACTTTCCATAAATAAAAAGTTAATTAGCAAATCTGCCCAAGATTTTAAAAAAAACTATAATTTGATACTCGTAGCATATTTGCGCAAATTTTATATATGCTGGCGTTTTCCGCGCAGAGTTGCCTTTGAGAACAAATTTGATTAAAAATTAATATTCCATCAAATAGCAAATGACAGCAAAATTTCATAAAAATATCACATTTGCTGTAAATATTATGTATGTGCAAAATTGTATCCACAAAGCCAACTTGCAAAAAGCTAATTTGCTTCTATAAGAAAAATTTGCGAAAAAAATTTTATAAAATTTTTTTAAATTTTCTGGAAAATTTGAACAAAAATTTTTTAAAGTAGCAAATTTGCCCAAAATTTTTTATACCCTTAAAACGCGAAATTTTTTCCTATAAACAGAAAATTTTCAGAACAGATCCTATAAATAGCAAATTTACCAAAAAAAAAAGTTTTTAATATTAAATTTGGCGGCATGAAACAATGCTCAAAACCCCCTCCCCCCCCCCCAAAAATTAAATGTGCAGAAAGCAACAACAACGATATTTGGGGGTTATTTAATTTTGTTTGGGCTGGTATTTCACTTTTATAATTGGGGATTATTTCATTTGAAATTACTCCGCAAAAAATCACTACGAAATAATGCCCCAATAATTTTTGGGGGATTATTTCATTTTTAAATTTATAACGAAAACGTTTTTGGGAGCAAGAATTTTCTCCTTTATGGTATAACCGACACCGGCTTCGCTAACATAAGCTTCTCTGCATAGCCGGCCGCAAGGATTTTTCTCCTCTACGGTATAACAAATACCGACTGGCTATGCAGAGAAGTTTCAGTTAGCAAAGCCGGTATTTGTTATACAATAAAGGCGAAAATCCTTGCTCCCGGCCGAAGTCCCAACCATGCTATATATCGCGTGTTTCTTAAGACCGAACCTATACAGTTGTATATTGGTGTTTTATTTCATTTAGAAATTGGGGTCATATTTCATATGAAACAACACCACAAAAATGGGGGCATTATTTCAATTTGGTTTGGGGTGCTATTTCATTTTATTGGATGCTATTAATTTTCCAAAACTGGGGTTGTATTTCGTATAAAATAGGCCCCACGCTTTGGGAGGTTATTTATTAATTTTTTTTTTTTTTTTTTTTTTTGGGAATTAATTCTTGGGGGGTTATTCCATGCCGACATCAAACTTACTTAACATTTTCTATAAATAGCAAATTTTGTAAAAAAAATTTTGAATTAAACAAAAATCGAAACATTTTCTATAATTAGCAAATTTCCACAAAATGTTTGTACATTTTTTACAAAATTTGTGCAAAATGTTTATACATAGCAAACTTGCGCAAAATTTTCTAAAAACAGCAAATTTTCAAAAAAAACTATTATAATATAATAGAGGGTCCGTAAAAAAATCGAAACATTTTCTATAATTAGCAAATTTCCACAAAATGTTTGTACATTTTTTACAAAATTTGTGCAAAATGTTTATACATAGCAAACTTGCGCAAAATTTTCTAAAAACAGCAAATTTTCAAAAAAAACTATTATAATATTTCTATAAATTGTTTTCAAACTATGCGCAATATTTTCCAAAAATAGCAAATTTTCCCAAAAACTTAAGTAAAATTTCCACCAAACTTTCGCAAAATTTTCTAGATATAGCAAATTTTATAATTTTTATAAATTTTATATGCAAAATCTACAAAATTTATGCAAAATTTCGAATAAATACTAAATTCGCGTTTAGTATTATGTATGTATGTGCAACCTTTTAAATACATGGCAAACTTGTGCAAAATTTAAATAGAATAACAGCACAATCTTTTCCGAAAAATTTTCTTTTAATAGCCAGTTTTCAAAAAATTTCTTATTAATAAAAAATTTGTGTAAACTGCATATTTGCGCAAAATTTCATACTTATACGTGTAAATAGAAAATAAATACAAAAATTGCTTAAAAATATCTTTGAAAAAATATTTCTTGCAAATTTGGGGAACCTCTGAATTGTATGATGTTGTTATAAATATGTGGCATATTTTAACAGTGATGCCAACTTAGTGCTTTTGGCACTATTTATAGTGCTTTTTGATGCCTCGAAACGCAAAAATGTTATCTTTAGTGCCACACTAAGAAAAAGCACTAACTTGGTGCTATTTCAATTATTCGCTAGTGCCGTTAGTGTCTTTAGTGCTTTTTACAATTTTTATTTTTTGTTAATCGCAATAAAGACGATTTATATAGTTGTTTTCGTTACAGATTTTATTAAAGACTAGCATTTAACCTTCTGCTTCGTTAGCGTCTCCTTTCCGTCGTGGACATATTTTTACGCCAAAGTTTATGTTTCTAGGTTTTAACCCGCTACTAGGAACGATTATAGGAACGATTTTCATCTCTTAAGCGTTCGAATTTCGAAAATGTACCAAATTTTTATTTGTATTTTTTAGATACGTTACGAATGTGATATTTTTTTATTTCAATGTTTATTGGTTTAATAGATAGATCGCGTGGCAAAAAATTTTAAATACGGGGTTTACCCCCAAAAAAGGGTCGAATTTCAAAAAAGTACCAGACACCTATCCGCTTATTTTTTTGATGAACATGAGGTTAGGGAATTTACCCATTTTTAGCTTTTTTAACTTCTAAAATTTTCAAAACTCCCATCCTAGGGGATCGATTTAGCGAGAGGCCAACCTGCCGCAAATTTCAACATTTTAGCTTCAGGCGTTTAGGATGTGCGATGATGAATCATTCAGTAACTTTACATTTTTATATTATATAGGTAGATGAAGAAAAATGTTTTGAAACAAAAATAACAGAATTAGGTACGATTTTACCCCTTAAACGTTCGAATTTCGAAAAACATCACATTTGTATTTGTATTTTTAGATTTTATGAATGTGATATGTTTTTTATTTTACTGTTTATTGGTTTAAAAGATAGATGGCATAGCAAAAAAGTTTTAAAATACAGGTTTTACCCGTTTACTCCCCAAAAATGCCGAATTTCAAAAAAGTACCAAATTCGTATTTGGTGATATAACCCTTATTTCTATGTTTATGGGTTTGATTGTAAAATTTTAATATTGTAGTGGGAGCCCATAATTTAATACGTATATGTCAATAAATAAATAAAAAATGTTTTATAAAAAAGTACCAAAAATAGTTACGCTTTTTACCCCTTAAGCGTCCGAATTTTAGATAAGTTTCAAATGTGATATAACCCATATTTTTATGTTTATGGGTTTAAAAGATAGATGGGGTGACAAAAAAGTACCAAAATACAGGTTTTACCCGTTTACCCCGTTAAAGGGCTGAATTTCCAAAAAGTACCAGACACCTGTCCGCTTATTTTTCTACAGAACAACGATAAGTATTAATTTTTTTTGTATCTCTTTTAGTTTTAGAGATATAAGGTTAACGAAGTTACCTCTTTTTACCCTTTTTAACCCCTTAACATTCGAGTTTTCAAAAATCCCGTTTTAGTGGATCGATTTGGGGAGAGACCAACCCCTAGTCCAAATTTCAAGTTTTTAGCTTCAGGTGTTTCGGCTGTTCGATGATGAATCAGTCAGTCAGTCAGTCAGTCAGTAATGTTACAATTTTATATCTATAGATAGATGTAGCCACTGTTTTAAAAGTAGAGAATTGCATGGAAAATATTAAGAATCGTGAATGGAGAAATAAACAACGAACAGATCTTTTTGGATAGAAGTCAACGATTTTAAAGACTAAATAGGACAAAATCCATTTATAGATTTGCCCAATTTTGTATTAAGAATGTTCAGTTTGCCATACTCTTGCACAGAAGCTTAAAGAACATTTGTTCGATGAACTGCAGTAAATCCAAAGGTAGAAACGGATTATCCTTGAATTCTATTAATTCAAATCCTCACATTAAATATGAATTTCGTCCAGATAACTCATGCTGTAATGATTACACTCTACCACCTAATGTCTGCAGTTATATCTTTTCCAATGAAACACAAATATTTAAAATATTACTTAAAAACTTTTTTATGATCCAATTCAAACTCAACTTGTGATGATCCAAATAATTTGGATTATATTATATTTATTGAAGATGATAACAATAATTTTTAATTACACTTTTAAAAATTTGTATATAAATACAAATCTAAATATATTTATTATTTACTATCAAAGTTGTTTTGTGGGAATACTACACAGTACAACATTTTTCAGTTAATTGATTGCGAACTCAATTCTGTGAACTGTATGTGAAATAAGACCCAAAAAGAAGAATTTCTGCATCATTCGTTTTGTCTTCTTACCTGCGATTTGAAGTTAGTATCGATTTGAAGTTAGTACTATCGTATAGGGGAATTTATCACGTTTTAGGCCCTGTTGTTTGACATAGCTCGACAACCACTAGCCCAATTTAGTTGAAATAAATTTTAAAAAATTAAGAATTACAATTCCCTTAATCTGTTCATATATTGTTTTCCTATACAAGTAACACTTTCGAAGTTAAAAATGAATGTATGAAGGGAAAAAATTATTTTTTGCCTAAAAATTTAAATTTTTTTTTTTAAAAATACATAAAAAATCCAAAATGGAAAAAAGTTTCAAGTCTAGTTATTTTTTTGCAAAGTCACATAACCTATGAGCAAAATGAGACAAAGATCATAAAAATCGATGCACGCGTTTCGCTTTTATTCGCAATTAAGTAAATGTATGAATTTCAAAAATTTGCTCGAGATATGCACAACATTATTTGGAGAAAACATTGACACCTTTTTCATGATTCTGAGAATTAAAAAAAAAGGAATAAAAAAAGGTTATTTGATTTTTATGATTGCGGTAATAAATGTACGTGGACAATTAAACGGATAGTGGACCTTTTTATTATTTGGGTTTTTCCGGTGGCTACCTATATGATTTTTTTACAGAAATTGCACCCACATTTAAGGGTGGTCATTATTTGGAAAGTTTTGCACAGTTTGAAACGTACAAGTGCTGAATCAGGTATATAGCCAGCCGCCCTTAAAATATGCGCCCATTTATAAGTACCTGGCAGTAAAATATTCAAAAATACGTAGTATTTATAGGTGTGCATTGATCGATTTTTGGCATTCAGCCAGTGCCGACGAACGCGAACAGTAAAAGTGATTTTTCTCCAGTTTTTTAAAAGTGAATAACAACAAAACATAAAATATATCAATATGGAAAACAACAAGTGCCCATATTTGGATGAATATTGTTACGTTTGTGGTCATATCGTCCGAAAAATACAGAAAAAAGATCGAAAAAATTTGTTTACTGAGCAATTCAAAACCGCGTATTGTAATTATTTCGATGAAGCAGATTTAAGTGGTGCAAATTTTACGCCGAACACAGTGTGCAACAGTTGTTATACTACCCTTCTAAAATGGATTCACGGAAAAAGTAGAAAGTTATCTTTTATGAAGCCAGTAATTTGGGTGGAAGACACAACTGGACATGATGAATCCAGGTGCTATGCATGCATAAATTTTCGTCCTGGATTAAACAGACAACAATTGAAAACAAAAGTATACACTGCTGCATTTACTGCCACACTTCCAGTGCAACGCCCTGCTGATACCGATGCACCTAAACCTCCGAGTGCGGATACTGTGTCCCTGCTAGCCGAAACCGTTTTCACCAATCCGACCGATTTGGATGATGCTGATTAGATACCCGATACCCGCTACCACAAATCGAAATGGATTACATTGTGGCCAAGCTGGGACTATCACAACACGACTCCGAATGGCTGACATCATTTTTGAAGAGAAGAAAACTCACACAGCAAAATGTCAGCGCAACATCATACCGACAACGCCAAGCTGATTTTCAGAAATTTTATTCCGTTGACGAAGCAAATACGTTCACGTACTGCCATGATATCCCAGGTTTAGTGAAAAAATTGGGAATGGATTATATCGCTGGCGACTGGCGTTTATTCATCGATGGTTCAGTTACTAGTTTGAAGGCTGTGCTGCTGCACAAAAAAAATAAAAAACCATGCATTCCATTGGGATTCAGCACAACTATGAAGGAAACGTATGAAGCATTGGGCGAAATTTTGAAGAAAATCAAATACGATGAACACAAATGGAACATTTGTTGAGATCTGAAGGTGGTCAGATCAAGGGATTATAGAAAAGGGCGGATATCCAAAATACTTCTGCTTCCTTTGTAATTGGGATTCACGATACAAAGGAAATCAATATCAATGTAAAGATTGGAAAGGAAGAACTCCCGAGCTCAACAAACAATTAAAATTACGCAATGAACCTATGATAAAGGACCTGGATGATGTTTTGTTGCCACCGCTCCACATGAAACTGGGAATAGCTGGGAAATTCGTTGAAGTGGTGGTCAAAAAAGTTAACGGCGGCTTTGACTGTTTGAAATCCATCTTTCCGAAACTCAGTGATGAGAAAATTAAAAACGGTACGTATCGTACTCTGTATTTCAATATTGTCATATCGAAATTTGTTAATTTCTATACATTCACATTACCAATAATTTTTTCGTTTTTCTTATGTATTTAAAACAGGTATTCTCAATGGACCTGATATTCGGAAATTGATCAAAAGTGATTCTTTCACACATTTGCTTTCAGAGCATCACGACCACCAACATGCATGGAACGCATTGAAAGAAGTAATAGAAGGCGTTCTAGGAAAGAACCGTGTCCAGCGAGAAGAGATACAGCAACGAGTGGACAGGTTGCTGTTTTATTTCGAAAAAATCGGTGCATCCATGACGCTGAAATTGCATTTCTTGCACCACCACCTCTATACTTTTTTGGCACAATCAACTCAGGAATCAGACGAACAAGGAGAGAGGTTCCACCAGGTGACCATGCCATTTGAAAAGCGGTTCAAAAGCAAAAAATTGGATGCATTGCTTGCGGAGGTTTGTTGGTGGAGTTCCACAATTATGCAGTTTGAAGAAAGCACCGAAGATGAAGACATTGAAATTGGTGGACACAGTGAAAGAAACACGCCCTTGAATAGTATGTGTATCTCGGATGACGATACAGACTCAGACCATGAATATGAACAACCTACGAAGAAAACAAGATCATCAGAACCACAAGCGTCAACTTCTACAAGGATGGATATTGCCAATAATTGAAAAAATGTTCTAAATTTTGTTTTTATGCATATTATAATTGCATATTATTTTATTTTCATTAAGTTTTTATAAATAAAGTTTTTTTTTGCATGATAATTTTTTAATTTATATTTTTATTTTTATTTTAAGGGTGGTGGCTATAACTGATTTTTGAAATTCATACCTTTACTCAATTGCGAATAAAAGCGAAACGCGTGCATCGATTTTTATGATCTTTGTCTCATTTTGCTCATAGGTTATGTGACTTTGCGAAAAAATAACTAGACTTGAAACTTTTTTCCATTTTGGATTTTTTATGTATTTTTAAAAAAAAAAATTTAAATTTTTAGGCAAAAAATAATTTTTTCCCTTCATACATTCATTTTTAACTTCGAAAGTGTTACTTGTATAGGAAAACAATATATGAACAGATTAAGGGAATTGTAATTCTTAATTTTTTAAAATTTATTTCAACTAAATTGGGCTAGTGGTTGTCGAGCTATGTCAAACAACAGGGCCTAAAACGTGATAAATTCCCCTATACGATAGTACTAACTTCAAATCGATACTAACTTCAAATCGCAGGTAAGAAGACAAAACGAATGATGCAGAAATTCTTCTTTTTGGGTCTAATTTCACATACAGTTCACAGAATTGAGTTGGCAAATCATGTGTTGTACTGTGCTATTATTTATTTAAAGATTTTGTTTGTTGTGCTTAATTCCCTTTTTAAATAATTGATAAAAAATACTGAAATTTATTGTTGGAGGATAAGCTGTTCCTATGCGCATTTCACTGGTTGCTTAGGCCAGATCATCAGGAAACGTTCTCCTAAATAATTTTAGAAAAGCCAAAGCTATCAGCAAACAAAACTACAGAGGGAATGAGAATTACCTACAAACACTCAAAAAGTCTTGTTTGCAACGATATCAAAGCTTAAACAAAATACCAAACAATAAATCAGTGATGAGTTTTATCTTTTCTTACATTTCCCGCTACAATTATTTGGAATTCTCCCAACATTAATTGTAGTTGTAAGTGGGTAAAGAAAAAACATATTAAAAACAAAAACAAAGTGCTTTTATTGTATTCGCAAGAAATCAAAATAAAAACAATTTGCCAGTTCAGTTTTTTATGCACGTGCACTTGCTAAAATTTATTATCAAAGTTGTTTTGTGGGAATACTATTATTTATTTAAAGATTTTGTTTGTTGTGCTTAATTCCCTTTTTAAATAATTGATAAAAAATACTGAAATTTATTGTTGGAGGATAAGCTGTTCCTATGCGCATTTCACTGGTTGCTTAGGCCAGATCATCAGGAAACGTTCTCCTAAATAATTTTAGAAAAGCCAAAGCTATCAGCAAACAAAACTACGGAGGGAATGAGAATTACCTACAAACACTCAAAAAGTATTTTATGTTCTTATAACAACTTTTTTTCTAGCTGTGTACATTTTAGTTCTGAAATAAAATAACAATTTTAATTTGTAGTTTTAAAAACCTTATAAATTGTGTTTATTAAAGTTATGTTCAAAAATGGTGCCCTAACAATGCCCACGCCATTTTTTTAAAAATATTTGATAACTTGTTTGGTTTTCAATTACACTGGTTTACAGCCAAAAAAATACCTAGAACGCCACATGCCTAGATAAGTTAATTGGGCTCCACAAGGGTTTGAGTGGGACCATGCACCGAAAAACACAAAAGTACCATTATCTAAAAAACGGTACTTAGAAAAAAAAAATTACAGCGTTTTTCGTGTTCAGGAGGTCCCAATTAGCTTATCTAGGCATGTGGCGTTCTTAATATTTTTCCAAATTAAAAATTTGTAAAGCAGTGTTATCGATTAAATCGAAAAAATGACTAAGTGCTTTTTACGCTTTTTTGTTGGGAAAAGTGCTTTTTTTAATTTTGCTTTTTGCTCTAAAAAAAGTTGGCATCACTGTAGTGTAGTAGTAAAGGAAAGTTCGAAACATCTTGTGTTGACTTTGTTTTGTTGTCTTATTTAATATTTTATTTTTACAAAAATTCTTACAAGCATAAATAATTCAATAGTTTAGTTAGAGTTGAGGATGATGATGCTGCATGTTGCATGCTGCTTCTTAAAAGTAACCAGGGGTGATGGTCTTCTGTTTTTGTAAATGTTACTTTTTTGTCCAATCATTGTTAATTTTCCTCTTTAGAATTGACACGTTTTGTTTGAAAATAATTTCAAAATGATGAGTTTTTGTTTTAAATTTTTTTCTAGTTTCATAATTTCATAATACAGACTAAATTGTTCTCGTATATAATTTGGCAAATAAAGCATTTTAATCTGTTTGAGTTTAATTTTTATAGCAAATAATCTTTATTATCTGTTAAGGCCATATTAAACAATTCTTAACAATTCAATAGAATCTTTGAAAGTAAACAAAAAAGAAATTGCTGTAAAAAATAATATTTTGAATACGTATTTGCTTTTTGCAGGAAATTTTGCTATAAAAATGTTTTTTCATATTTCCGATAACTAGAGAAATTTTTTATATAAAATTAAAGTTGCTATTTAATGGGGGTTTTTTTTAGTTAATTTTCTATTTAAAGAAATTTTTAAAATAATTTTGCACAATTTTTGATTTTTACACTGATTTGCTTCTATTTATAATTTTGCACAAATCTGCTATTTATGGAAAATTTTGCACAAATTTGCTACTTATAAGAAAATTTGCACAAATTTTTTATTTATAGGTAATTTTTAACAACTTTGATATTTATGGGAAATTTTGTACAAATTTATTATTTAACAGAAAATTTTGGTATTTATAGGAAATTGTGCACAAATTTGCAATTTATAAAAATTGTTGCCAACATTTGCTATTTCTACAGATGTCGAGCGTCTCTTGACTGAAAAAAGGAGAGCACGAAGAGAGTGGCAATTGCACAGATCCCCTCAACTTAAGAACTTACTAAAAAAGTGCACAAAACGGCTAAGAAAATTACTGCAGTCTCAGAAAACGGCTTCCCTGGAAAAATATCTTAAGGAACTTGATGCAGCTTCGCAATCAGACTACTCATTAAGGCGTGCAACTAGAAATTTTAATAGACCAGTTATCACTAAACCACCATTAAGAAACTTAAATGGAAGTTGGGCACGAAATGATGTAGAAAAAGGAAATCTTTTTGTTAATCATTTGAAAACCGTATTAACTCCTCATACATCTTTCGCTACTGCGGTCGAGTTACCACCTGTTGCTGTTGGATCAGCTGTTCCACTAAGATTTGAGATAAAAGAAATCGAAAAGGCTATTCATGATTTTAACCCCAAGAAAGCCCCTGGTTTTTATAAAATCAGTAACAAAATGCTTTTGGAGCTACCCAGCATAGCGAAGAAAATCATTCTATTAATTTTTAAAGCTATTTTACGCCTTGAATGCTACCCACAAGAGTGGAAAGTAGCCTTAGTTACCATGATACCTAAACCAGGAAAGGATCCCACAAAAGTTGAGTCATATACCCCTATAAGCTTATTGTCTAATATATCAAAGCTGTTTGGGAAACTGTTAGTCTCAAAATTAGCCCCAGTTTTAAATGAAAATAGATGTATTCCCAACCATTAATTCGGCTTTAGAAGAGAACATAGCACAATTGAACAAACCCATCGTATAGTAAACGCCATAAGAAAAGCCTTTGAAGAAAGAAAATATTGTTCCGCTCTCTTCATCGACGTTTCTCAAGCTTTTGATAAAGTCTGGCATGAAAGCTTATTACATAAATTCAGGGGTATAGATGCAAAGGCCGCAATCTCCACATTTATGGTTTTCGTAATAACTAGTATTTTCGTATTTATTTATTGTATGTTATGCTATTCAGTAAATAAGAATATGATGAAGATATGACGCAAGTTTCAACCAAATCGATATAGCGGTTTGCTGGAAATTGTAATAATAAAATTGGAGATTGCTGTGTTTGCTCTAATCAAATGGACATTGCTGCTTTTGAATTAATTGAATAAGGATTTTGTATTGTTTGATTTGATTCCGAAATAAATAACACAGTTTTGTTTTTAATCCAAGATTTTTTATTATAGCATTGGCAATGTACTTAAAAAAATCAGTAGTTATAAAATTCTTAAATAAAACTTAACAAAGGCTTAATTCAACCTATTTCGACTTTTAAGCAAAGAACGGAAATTATTAAGAAATAAAATTTTTATTAATGGTGCTTCTTCTATGAATTTAGAGCAGTACTCTTCTTTTTGGGTGTCATCTTCCGCAACGATTTGATCTTGTGAGCTGTTAACAATGTCTGCATAAAATTTATGGCTTTCATCATTCTGCCAGTGCTCGCCAAAGTGTTTTTTCAATAAATGACTAACGTCCTTAATCTTCAGCGAATAAATTTTTACAGAGTATAATTGCATCTGTCCTGGTTGCATATTCCCCAATTTAAAATTTTTTTTGCAGATACCGCGAAAATTGTTTTGATTGTAATAGCTCCTGTAATTTTCTTCACCAGTAATAGTAACTTGTCCCTGATGTGTTTTTGTGAGAAAAAATGTTTTTGCTAAAAAAAAAACATGCATTCTCGAAAATAGTTGAGAGAAGAAGAGCTTAACAAACTATGATCATGGCAAAAACGACAATCTCCAATGGAAATTGCCGTTTTTGCATCAATTCTTAATTTTTGAACATACTTTTTTATGGGATAAAAGTGTATCTGGTAATGCCATATTCACTAATCGGAAGCATTCATTAAATACAACTAAAAGGTGTTATTAGTTACGTTTGTGAAAAAAGTGGAGATTGCAGCTTTTGCATCTATACCCCTCAATTGAAGCTAAACTTACCAGTAAACACACACAAGCTGTTAGAAAGGAACTTAGTCGGTCGAAAGTTTATTATTAAAGAAGGGGCTTTTTTAAGTTCTCCTCAGCCAATTGCCGCTGGAGTCCCTCAGGGAAGCATCATGTGCCCACTGTTATACTTAATAAATACCTCAGACATGCCAACAAATAACCACACCCAAACTTCAACATTTGCTGATGACACAGCCTTTTTAAGCGTACACGAAAATTGTCATGAAACATCTCGTTACTTGCAGGATCATATATTTGAACTGGAAAAGTGGTTAAAACAATGGAGGATTAAGATCAATGTGCAAAAATGCGTACATATAACATTCACCTTGCGTCGGGAGTCATGTCCCCCTATTAAAATGAATAATCAGTTAGTGCCCCCACAATCCCATGCAAAATATCTCGGTATTCATCTAGATCGGCGTTTAACATGGAAATGTCATATAGAGGCAAAACTAACACAAATGAAACTAAAAGCAATTCAAATTTATTGGCTTATTGGAAGAAACTCTGTTCTTAGTCTCGATTGTAAACTTCTACTTTACAACTCTATCTTAAAGACAAAATGGTGCTACGGTATTCAGCTGTGGGGCACTGCCTTGGCCTCAAATATCGAAAAAATTCAAAAACGCCAAAATAAACTTCTTCGAATAATCACAGCCGCCCCCTGGTACGTCAAAAACTCAAATATCCACAAGGATCTCAATGTGCCATTAGTAAAAACTATGATAACGAAATATGCAGTACAATATTTAAAAAGGCTTGAGTTGCACCCAAATCCACTAGCTCGAAATATTTTAAATGACAGCGGCCACTCTAGATTAAGAAGAGGAGATACTGCAGGACTCATCCGACGAGAAGACCGCTAAACATCTACATATGTGACAGCGCATAGAGAAAGGCCCCTTAGGGTAAAATAAAAAATCTATTTTCTATTTTTTTTTTTGATGTGGACAACATCTGAGCGCGTTTTTAAGGTTGACCAACACGTTCCTGACGTCATGAGATGTGTCGCTTTCAAATGAGACCAATACCAACACGCTCAGTGATACACCAAAGATAAACGTATTTAAATCTTTAAAATGTTTTAAATGGTTTTTACCATTCACATATGTGAACAGAAACCGTGAAGAGAACAATTTTGGGCTGGCATTGGCAGGACAAAAATAAAGTATTAGTATAAGATTTAAATAATTATTGTTAGTTCATATTTAATATATGAAGATTCAATAAATAAATAATGAAAAAAAAAAATTGCTATTTGTAAGTAATTTTGCACAATTTGGCTATAAAAAGCAAATTTTGTAAGAATGTGCTAGTTTCTGTAAAAATTTGCTATTTATAGGAAATTTTCTACAATTTAGCTATTTAATTTTGCACAAATTTGCTATTCATAGGAGATTTTGTAAAAAATTCCTGTTCATAGAATATTTTGTACATATTCGCTTTTTATAAGAAGTTTTGTGCAAATTAGATATTTTAAGGAAATTTTCTACAATTTAGCTATTTATATGATATTTTGCTGAAATTTGCTATTTTTAGGAAATTGTGCTCAAATTTTATATTTCGTAAATTTTGTACAAATTTGCTATTTCTAGGAAGCTCTGTACTAATTTGCTATTTTTAAGAAAATTTTCTACAATTTAGAAATTTATAAGAAATTTTTCTCGAATATGCTATTTATAGGAGATCGTGTACATATTCGCTATTTATAAGAAGTTTTGTACAAATTTGCTATTCATAGAACATTTTGTACAAAGTTGCTATTTATAGGAAGTTTTGTACAAATAGGCTATTTATAGAAAATATTCTACAATTTAGTTATTTACAGGGAATATTGCTCGAATTTGCTATTTATAGTAAAGTTTGTAAGATTTTGCTATTTATAGAAATTTTTACAAATTTGCAATTTATCAGTGATTTTACACAAATGCTATCTATCACTAATAAGAAATGTTGTACAAATTTGTTATGTTTAGAAGATTTTTACAAATTTGCTATTTTTAGAATGATGTAACTAAATTTTTTTAAAAATTTTTTCACAAATTTCTCATTTTAAGAAATTTTGTAGAAATTTGCTATTTACAGTTAATTTTAAATAGTTTCTAATATAAATAAAATTTTGAACAAATTTGCTATATAAAGCCGTGATCCATTTCGAGGTTCCCTACTTTTTTAAAGAAAAAACACAGAAAATTCAAATTTAATGGGGAATGTTTATTATCATTTGAAAGAACATTCTTTGGCATTTATTTTTTGAAGATTATGTCTATCAAATGTTGGCCGTTGCTACGTCGCAGATGGTCCATCCGTTGAGCCCAATTTTCGATGACTCGTTCGAGCATTTCGACTGGTAAATGGCGAATGAAACGCGTGATGTTTTCCTCCAAGGCCTGAATTGAAGCGGGTTTGTCCGCATAAACTTTAGACTTTACATATCCCCACAGGAAAAAGTCTAACGGCGTGATATCACACGATCTTGGTGGTCAATCGACCGGCCCAAAACGTAAAATTATGAGCTCAGCGAAGTGTTCTCTTAATAAATCCATTGATTTATGCGATGTGTGGGAAGTGGCGCTGTCTTGCAGAAAGCAAATGTCGCCCAGATCACGAGCTTCAATTTCAGGCATCAAATAGTCGGTTATCATGGCACGATAACGGTCCGAGTCTTCGTGCCCACTCTCAGCTACGGCCGCTATATTTTCTTCACATCCAATTATATAATAATGAATGCTGGGTCTCAAAATGGGTGATGGTGTTGCGAATAGTACGCTCAGTAGGCCGATTATGATGACCATAAGTTGAGCGAAGTGCACGAAACACATTCCTCACAGAACGTGAATTTTCGTAATAAAGTTGAACGATTTGTAAACGTTGTTCAGGCGTTAGTCTTAACATGACAGCATGACACGACTCACTGATCTGTCAAAAAAAGGTTATTGAAAAAAGTATCTCTATTTGAATCACCCTTTATAGGAAATTTTGCACAAATTTGCTCTTTATAAGTAGTTTTGTACAAATTTGCTTTTTACAGGTAATTTACAAAAATTTCTTATATATGAGCAATTCCATATGAAAACGATCAAAATTGGCAAATTTTTGGACGACCCCTCTCCGATTTTAAAATAAATAGTCTCAATCGATTGCCCAGCAAAAAATAATGTACCTACATTTTTTTTTTTTTTTTATAGTGACTGGTTTAGTGGTGGTGTACACCACTGTCATGTGACAAAATTGAAGAATTCTTCAAAAGGGACCTCATTGAAAGTTTACCTTTAAATTTTCCCAAGAAAATTAAATTTTCCGATTTTCCACAGAAGCTCCTAAATTTTCCGGCTAATTTTTTTTTTTTTTTGGATTCCTCATAATTTTTGCTTTAAGAATCAACAATAAAAAAATGGGCCCCGACTCCTTGTTTGGACAGGAGAAGAGCATTTAAGAGACCACCTTGTTAAAAATACATTTTAAAAATTATTTTACAGTTAAAAATACATTTATGAAGAAAAAAGCTTTCTTATTTTGCTGCTTATACTTAATTACAATATTTATTAAAAATTTCAATTGTCTTGGCATCATTATAAAATTAAAGTAACTTTAAATTTAGCACGTCGGCAGACGAAGAGTACCGCTTTACATTAATTGACATATCAGAAATATTTGGTATGAAGCAATGAAACTTTTGCGTTCCAGTTATAGTTTTGACATTATTATATCTGTTTTGAATTCGTCGCTCCATGGCATCGTGTTCTTTTTGAGTGCATAAAACTGTGTTAATGGCAATTTCCACGAAAACAAATGTTGTACATTTAAGATCTGGTCAGTATATGGCCTTTGCAAACTTGCCTTAGTCGCCATGCGTTTTAGGGTTCCCCCTAACGCATCGCATGGGCCCTTACCGTGGGACGTCGCGAAAAAGTGCCACTCGACCTTGCAGTTTTGTTCTTCTTCAATTATGCAAAGATTGTACAAATTATTTTTATTCTTGTACTGAGAAGCCGCGCCGTCTGAGAAAAACGTTACTTTGTCGATTGCATCGAATTTTGATCTTAAGAATTCAAACAGTTTCATTTGAAATAAATAAACGGACACATAATTATGAGCTAAACTCTCCGCGACAACAACAAGGCTTACGGTCTGTAGTTCGTTATCTTCGTTTTTGAAATAAATGCAAAAAGGATGCACCGTGCACTGGTCGTTTGCCCAGTGATAAGCCTGAATTTCATCCTCAAAGCGAAAAGTGTAATTCTCGGCAAATTTCGATTGCATCTCGGATATGAAATGGTGCGCCTTCAGTTCATTCAACTTGAATCCGAATTCCTCGATGAATTCCGGAATCTGCTTTACCACGGTCTCAAGGGAACATCTGCCGCTGCTAATTATCCACTGTTTGAAATGCACCTCCTGAATTAACAGCTGTTCAAACTTTTCCGCCAAATATTGCTCTAGCTCGTCAATCTTCGGACAATTGTCGCATTTGGACAGATGACAATTTTCCGTGTGGTATGCGCACAACGACTTCGACAGGAGGTCCCTATATGTTTCAATTTCACCGTGAAATACTTTCAATTTCTTGCATGGAAAGAAAATTAATTTGATGTTTTGATGAAACATGCAAACGCAGACTGAATGCGTTCCGTGCCTGTCTAATGCCAGCACGCATTCTTTTGGTCGTAGGATGGCAAACTTTTTTTTGGATTCCTCATAATTTTTGCTTTAAGAATCAGCAATAAAAAAATGGGCCCCGACTCCTTGTTTGGACAGGAGAAGAGCATTTAAGAGACCACCTTGTTAAAAATACATTTTAAAAACTATTTTACAGTTAAAAATACATTTATGAAGAAAAAATCAATTTTTTTTTAAGAGCCCCAAGTTGAGTGTGTAGTGAATATGGTCTGCCTGCCTTCACAAGATCGGCCATAAATCCATGGATAATAGCAGCAGTGGCATGTAATGGCACACCAAACCCGACTGAGGCAACAGGTCATAAAATGTTTTGTACATTTTTTAAATTACCAGGTAATAAATATTTCGCCTAAAATGACACGTGCAGAAACAAGTCATAAAACACGGATTTTCCATAAATATGGCGAAATATTTATTACCTGGTAATTTAAAAAATTTGCAAAACATTTTATGACCTGTGGTCGGCTTATTGGCAGTAACCAATTAAGTCCCTTTTAAAAAACATTTTATGACCAGTAGTTCACGAAAATTTTCCTATTAAAGAAAAGCAAATATCGCTTATTTTTTTACCTATTTTTCACCAAAAAATAAATATAAATACTTCACACACTCTGAGTCAAATTTCAGTTGAATACTAAACGTGAAAGTGTTAAAGTGTTTTTTTTTGTAAAGTAAAGAGTGAAGCTGTAAAGACAATTTAAAGTAAAATGAATAAATTTTGCTGCAATCCGTTTAACAAGAGTAGACATCGTTCGAAAAAGATAAAAGTATTAAAATTAACTGGTGTTTCGAAGCGATACATGAATGAATTAAATATACAATACGGTGAAGAAGCAGAATTCATTTGCCTCAAGTGTAAAATCGATTTGTCTCAACAAGCAAATGCATTGAAACAAATGCAGCCACAATCCGAGAGTGAAATGACAAGTGAACAAAATGTTTCATCTGATAGTGAGGCAGACATTCCGATGGTCAATATGTCTTTGAGTTCTTTGAATGAGGCTATTACCACTTTAGGTGAAACGCCTATTACAAAAAGAAAGTTGCGAAGTGAAACATACAGGAAAGAGAAAAAAGGCAAGGTTATGAGTGCAATCGCGACAATATTTGATGAAGGCTCTGATAACGAATGCAGTCAAGCAGATGACGGCAAACAAATGATTGAGCAGTTGAAAAGAAAATTCAATTTAGCGACCACTTTTCCGGAGAAATATCTCATTTTTTCTGTGCTGCCTCAATCATGGTCTATACGCAAGATTTCTGAACAGTTTCAAACATCTTTTTACATCGCGAGAAGAAGCAAAGAATTAGTTCGACAGAAGGGCATATTGGCGACTCCCACCAAGAAATTTGGCTCAAGGACCCTCAGCGAAGCAACGGTGAAATTGATTAAAGATTTTTACTGCAATGATGACAACAGCCGCGCCTGCCCAGGTACACGTGACTATGTTATCACACGTGAAGATGGAGAAAGAGTACACAAGCAGCGCAGATTATTATTATGTAATCTATCCGAAGCATACCATCAGTTCAATGAGAAATACCCAGCAGAAAAAGTGGGATTTCCTAAGTTTGCCATCCTACGACCAAAAGAATGCGTGCTGGCATTAGACAGGCACGGAACGCATTCAGTCTGCGTTTGCATGTTTCATCAAAACATCAAATTAATTTTCTTTCCATGCAAGAAATTGAAAGTATTTCACGGTGAAATTGAAACATATAGGGACCTCCTGTCGAAGTCGTTGTGCGCATACCACACGGAAAATTGTCATCTGTCCAAATGCGACAATTGTCCGAAGATTGACGAGCTAGAGCAATATTTGGCGGAAAAGTTTGAACAGCTGTTAATTCAGGAGGTGCATTTCAAACAGTGGATAATTAGCAGCGGCAGATGTTCCCTTGAGACCGTGGTAAAACAGATTCCGGAATTCATCGAGGAATTCGGATTCAAGTTGAATGAACTGAAGGCGCACCATTTCATATCCGAGTTGCAATCGAAATTTCTAAAGGAAAGTAAGGAGAAATTAGCCCAAAATGAATTCATTGTGATAAGCGACTTTGCCGAGAATTACACTTTTCGCTTTGAGGATGAAATTCAGGCTTATCACTGGGCAAACGACCAGTGCACGGTGCATCCTTTTTGCATTTATTTCAAAAACGAAGATAACGAACTACAGACCGTAAGCCTTGTTGTTGTCGCGGAGAGTTTAGCTCATAATTATGTGTCCGTTTATTTATTTCAAATGAAACTGTTTGAATTCTTAAGATCAAAATTCGATGCAATCGACAAAGTAACGTTTTTCTCAGACGGCGCGGCTTCTCAGTACAAGAATAAAAATAATTTGTACAATCTTTGCATAATTGAAGAAGAACAAAACTGCAAGGTCGAGTGGCACTTTTTCGCGACGTCCCACGGTAAGGGCCCATGCGATGCGTTAGGGGGAACCCTAAAACGCATGGCGACTAAGGCAAGTTTGCAAAGGCCATATACTGACCAGATCTTAAATGTACAACATTTGTTTTCGTGGAAATTGCCATTAACACAGTTTTATGCACTCAAAAAGAACACGATGCCATGGAGCGACGAATTCAAAACAGATATAATAATGTCAAAACTATAACTGGAACGCAAAAGTTTCATTGCTTCATACCAAATATTTCTGATATGTCAATTAATGTAAAGCGGTACTCTTCGTCTGCCGACGTGCTAAATTTAAAGTTACTTTAATTTTATAATGATGCCAAGACAATTGAAATTTTTAATAAATATTGTAATTAAGTATAAGCAGCAAAATAAGAAAGATTTTTTCTTCATAAATGTATTTTTAACTGTAAAATAATTTTTAAAATGTATTTTTAACAAGGTGGTCTCTTAAATGCTCTTCTCCTGTCCAAACAAGGAGTCGGGGCCCATTTTTTAATTGCTGATTCTTAAAGCAAAAATTATGAGGAATCCAAAAAAAAAAAAAATTATCCGGAAAATTTAGGAGCTTCTGTGGAAAATCGGAAAATTTAATTTTCTTGGGAAAATTTAAAGGTAAATTTCTAAGAAAAATTAGGAATATTTTATTTTTCAATTAAAGCCTGATTCAATACCTTTACAACGAGCTATTACTCGTTGCGATCGCTTTAGTAGTTTTTTTTAAAACAACTTTCAATGAGGTCCCTTATGAAGAATTCTTCAATTTTGTCACATGACAGTGGTGTACACCACCACTAAACCAGTCACTATAAAAAAACAAAAAAATATGTAGGTACATTATTTTTTGCTGGGCAATCGATTGAGACTATTTATTTTAAAATCGGAGAGGGGTCGTCCAAAAGGTGATCGCTTTCATATGGAATTGCTCATATAGAAAATTTTGAGCAAATTTGCTATTAATAGGAAATTAAGCCCAAATTTACTATTTATACAAAATGTAAAACACATTTTCTATTTAAATTAAATTTTCACAAATTTGCTATTTATAGAAAATTTTGCACAGATTTTCTAATAATAGGAAATTTTCCACAAATTTTACACACATTTGCTAATCATATGAAAAGTTCCTCAGATATGCTATTTATATGAAATTTTGCTCAAATTTGCTATTTAAAGAAAACGATTTTGCAATTTTAGTTATTTCTTTTTATAGATCACGTTTCCTCTTCATAATATTCGGCATATTACAGAAAAGGAGTTTTCTTTTATAATTAATTGTTCCTAAATGCATTTATTGGCCGCAATGTTTCTTAGTCTTCCCATTTGTCTGCGTAATGTCTGAGTTGATGTTTCAATGAAACTTTAAATCATTTATTCCGCTAATTAATATTTCTAATTAACTTTTCTTTTTTGTTCAAAATTTCAATAGGAATACTCGCAAGTTCAATTATAGTTCATTTGTTTGCCTTAAAATTGTACACAACTGTTGCTCCTGCTAAAATCCTGTCCGTTCTTTTGATTCTATTTTATTCTGCCAACAAAAAGCTGTGAAGAAGCATAATTAAGTACCCAAAAAAAACCACACTAAAATTCTAACATGGAGAACTAAATGGAAATTTGGTAAAATTTGTTATAACTTTGCAAAAATTATTTTCATAAACTAGTTGCTGCTAACAGAGTTTCCCAAACAAAAAAAAAAAAAAATTAATATAAAAAAATATTACGAAAATTTATGCCCAACATTTTTTATCTTTCGAATTTATTCTATGAGCTAAATTTCAGTTATGTATTTTATAAAGCTTTTTGTAATAGTTCTATTCATTAAATATTTATGAATGACTTGATACACTACCAGACTATTATCATGTATCTTTCTGTTACACTTTTACCTTAGCTATCCTTTGGATAGTAATGAAGTATATTGTATTTAAAGAAAAATTTACAATTATTAGACACCAGCAGAATAATAATTCTCAAATAATAATAATAATTCTCAGATTCTATTTGAAAAATTATGCCGACTTTCGGTAAAACTTTAACAATCCCTGCTTAGTTTTTGCCAATAGCTGGTTGCCTTTAAAACAGCTTTAATACATATCCTTTCAACAATGTTGAAGAGGAGCACAAGATATTTTGTGGGAATACACTCAATCATTCGAGATTAATACAAATATGTTCTTAGTCATTCTACTGCATTTAGGTAATTTATCATTGGAGTAAAATTATTTTGATTTAATTTGATTTACACATTTTCTTCTTGCTCCAAAAGAATGTTGTACATGTTTTTTTTTTTCATTAAGACAATAAAAGTATCTCTGAACAATATTAAGATACACAAAATAGCAGAATATCAAAATAATTGATTATGTATTCATTTCAAGGAAATTTTGGTCGTAGGAATGAAAGAAATGTTGCCTAACTCTAGTAGTTATATAAAAATTTATTAAAATTTCTCATGTATACAATATTTTGCGCAAATTTGTTTTTTTATGTACGAAATTTTGATCAAATTTGGAATCGTGTTTTTTTTTTTTTTTTTTTTTTTTTTTTTTTTTTTTTTTTTTTTTTTTTTGGAAATTTTGCGCAAATTTTCTGTTAAGGAAATTATTCACATTTTATGTTTTTTTTTAAGGAATTTTGTGTAAATTTCATTCATAAAGAAATTTGCTTTCTAAAGGAATTTTGCACAAATTTACTTAAAGAAATTTGGCGCAAACTTTTTAGTTAAAAATTTTTTTTTCTATATAAAAGAAATGTTCAGTAAATTTGTTATATGGACAAATCCCAGAAACTGTCCACCAACCGAAAATTTTTCATATTAATCTGTTTAAATTTTTTTTTTTTAATGTAATATTGGACTAGATGTATAATTTCAGAAATATTAAAAAAAATTGTATTTCGATGATCATAAATACAAAATGTATAACCAAATCTTACCCTACATCAGTTCTCTAAATGTGATGCTAGAAATTAAAATTTTTTTAGATGTTCATAACAATACTTTAGTGTTAATATAGATGGTCCGATTCTAAGTTTTATTTTTATTCACTCACTTGTCTTAAATTTTGGTATAAAATTATTTTGTTTACTATTTTGGAAAGATTGATATTAGATATGAAATGTCAGGTCCGATGGTTGTAGCGTGCGTCACGCAAAATAAGGTTTTTTTTATTTAGTGAGTAGAATGATTGTTTTTTCAAGTCGTCTATAATTTTATTTCTATTTTATTACCTCCTTTTAAGCAAATAAAAAATTTAAGTTAGACAATAAGAAAATAAAAAAAATTTGCGTATTAAATTCTGTAGCGTGCGTTACGATTTGAGTTCTTCCAAAAATTGTATTAAAAATTCAATAGTTATTTTCTTTTCTTATATCTTCGCTTCTTATTACATTTCTTTAGAGTTAGAGCTGTTGTGAAGCGAAATATTTGGCAGGTTTTTGGCAAAACTTTATATATCAGGCATGTCACAAATTCCGATCGGAATGGTTTTAATTCCGTATGTTCAATTCCGATCGATTTAGTTTTAGCTTCTTCAGCTTCCGATCGATTTTGCTAAATATGTTTTTTTTTATAACAACTCTGGTTTTACAATTGGATATGGCAACTTTACGTAAAAACCATATGATATTTGTGTTAAGTATGGCAATGTTCAGCGTAGAAATGAAAAAAGTGGTTTGTGAGGGAAAAAGGTGGCAGCGCAACGGTAAAGAATTTATTATGTTTTTAATAAAATCAATATAAAGTAAAATAAATAAATCAAAAGTGTGTTATTTCTTCAATCTATATCATAAAAAACATTTATTTATCCATAAAAAATAGTTTTAAGTAGTTTTTTCGGTTATAAAATACTGAAACGATCAATTCCACTTAGAAAACCAAAAGTGGTTTCATTCCGAAAAAAATTTTCGTTTTTCGTTTTCTGAAGAAGCAAAATACAGAATTAAAACCCCTTTCGATCGGAATGGAATTCTATGACAGGCCTGATAGTCCGTTGTATTATATTATTTTGATAAATAAATGTATCAGTATGAATTTTTCGACTTCTATGGCTAATAGATCAGTGAATGTTTAAACACTGCTTAAACACAACAGCTGTAAACAGTGCCCCATATATAATTTGTAGTTTGAAAAATAATAATGCGGAAGCCCAAAGACAATTGTTGCAAATTCATACGGTCTGTATTAGGAGTTTAACCCTAGTCGGACGGAAGAACTTTACAACGTTAAAAGGCGGTACAGGTACAATTGTACCCACATAGAATTTTCACTATAGATTAGACTTTTCACGGTTAATAAGTTAAATAATTGTACACAAAAATTATTAATTACCGAAAATACAGAAATATGTCTAAAATAAAGTCATAATTTACTTTAATAATCAATTTTAATATACTCACAAAGTAATTAACTTACAAAATATATAAAATTGTGATTAATTTACTAAGCCATTATATGAAATTAACTAATTCATTATAAGTGTTATCGAAACTGGAGCTAGTACAAGTCGTCATCGTGTTTGTAGGTAAGTACAATTTCATTAAGCATTCCTTAGGTATTACGTGATGTAAATAATTTTGTAAGTAGATTTACTTCCGACGAAATGAGGCAAATGATTGAATGCTCAGAGGATGAAGAAATATTTGCTGCGTCTGATAATGAACACTATTTGTCACAAATTGGTTATACATTTGATGAAGATTCAGACATTGAAAACGAAGTTGTCATAGAGTGTGAAAAAGAATACGTTTCAGATGATAGTACTGAAGATGAGCAAAGAGACGGCTGTATTTTGACTGGAAAAGATGGAACTCAATGGTGCAGTGAACCTTTACCAAGTTCACAAACCAAATCTCGTAACATTTTACGTCAAAAAGGTGGACCTTCAGCAAAAAACATTTCTTTTTTTTGAAAAAGAAATTTTCAAGTCAATTATTACTCCAGAAATATGTGGCATTGTATTGAGAGAAACAAATCGAAAAACATAGAGTCTGCGAAGCTTTTAACAATAAGACCGCACAAATGTTTCCCAATTTTTCTGAAAAAGTTCCTAAAAAACATTTCAGCCATTTACCGAAACTGAATTTGATGCATTTTTGGGTATTCTTATTGCATCTGGTTTACAGAGAGACAGTAAAGCTAATCTGGGCGATTTGTGGAATCCCGATTCAGATCTGCGTGAACACTCAAATCAAAATACAACATGCATATCATGCACACAAATTCAATAAAAATATTTCTATTTTCTCATGTAAATTCAAGTGTTCATGATTATTGAAGCGTATTAATAAAATAAATATAATAAAATTTATTTTAATTCGTTTTCTTTTCTTATTTTCATATAAGATATATGAAGATACAATTGTACCCTGTCAACCTTTTAAGGGTGTCATATCAACTTGGCCTTATAAAATAGGTAAGACATTGAAATATTTTTCTGAAATTTTAAAAATATTAATCGTAATCAAAAGTTTGAAGATGTCACAGAACTTCAGATATCTTTTATTTGTAGAAAAAAAGTTATTTCAATTTAAAAACGGAAAAGGTACAATTGTACCTGTTCCGTCCGATTAGGGTTAAACACCAGTTCATGCGTGTAGAGATGGTTTATATTTTAATTGATTTAAATATTTGCTAGCTTAAACACATTTTAAACCAAAAAGAGAGCTTAACTTGGACTGATTTATAAGCCCTAAGAGATTTTAGCGAGGGGTTTATCTGACATCTTTGGTAAATTCTAGACCCACCAGCACAACATATTGGAATATTATAGTAGCTATCGTAAAAGTGTTGTCGCCATATTTTTATTACCAGCAGTTATAAGGAAATTAGGGTATTAAAATACTCTTTTCCGAAAAGCAGCTTATATGGGGGCTATGTGAAATTATCGAGTGATTGCCACCATTTTCAATAGGCATGGTTCTTATGACAATGTTAACTAAGGCACATACCAAATTTCATCTAGTTATATCCAAAATTGCAATCCAAAATTGGACATCCAGCCATTAAAATATAAAATTCTTTAATAAACAAATTGACATTCATTGATAAATGGTTTATACAGGCATGTCACAAATTCCGATCGGAATGGTTTTAATTCCGTATGTTCAATTCCGATCGATTTAGTTTTAGCTTCTTCAGATTCCGATCGATTTTGCTAAATGTGTTTTTTTTTTACAACAACTCTGGTTTTACAATTGGATATGGCAACTTTACGTAAAAACCATATGATTTTTGTGTTAAGTATGGCAATGTTCAGCGTTGAAAACCCAAAATCATGTGTTTTTAATAAACAAAGTAAAAAAGATAGACATTTTAAAATATTAAAAATTGTCAAAAATTCAAAAAATGCCAGGAGTATCAATAATTGCAGTAATGGAGGCACAGAGTGACCAAAACACTCATGCAAAATTACGTCGGCGTATATTAAGGGATGCTTCCTTGCCAGTATTTGATAGATGTTAATTTTCGTTCAATGAATAAAGTGGTTTGTGAGGAAAAAAAGGTGGCAGCGCAACGGTAAAGAATTTATTATGTTTTTAATAAAATCAATATAAAGTACAATAAATAAATCAAAAGTGTGTTATTTCTTCAATCTATATCATAAAAAACATTTATTTATCCATAAAAAATAGTTTTAAGTAGTTTTTTCGGTTATAAAATACTGAAACAATCAATTCTACTTAGAAAACCAAAAGTGGTTTCATTCGGAAAAAATTTTTCGTTTTTCGTTTTCTGAAGAAGCAAAATACGGAATTAAAACCACTTTCGATCGAAATGGAATTCTATGACAGGCCTGATAAATAAAACATTTGTATTCACAATGGCGCATATTCAGAAATCATAACTAAAGTCGGAACTAACAAAACAGAAACTTAAAAATAGTTCATAGATAGTTATAGATCTTATTCACAATTCATAACTAACGTAGCAACTGCTCTCAGCTTATAAAGGGTCCGCCATCTTACGTGTTTTTTGATTTGACAGTTTTTGATTTGACAGATAATTAGTTTTATCCCTCCGCTGAACGAATATGGTTGTGTATACGCTTGAACAACGCTGGGAAATATTGCGACATTACTTTGAAAATCATGGTAAAGTTGCAGAATGTGTGCGAAAATTGCGTACGGATTTTGGCAGAAGAGAATCGCCGTCAGCTCTGTATGTTATCTTGTGAAAAAAGTGAAAGAAACTGGCATCCTCATCGAAAAACTGAAGCGTGAAAAGCCAAAAACAGTGCGTACACCCGAGAATATTGCTGCTGTGGCAGAAAGTGTGCGTGAAGCGCCATCAACATCAATTCGCCGTCGTTCTCAACAAGTGAACATTTCGGAGACATCATTGCATAAAGACCTTGGTGTGACGCCATACAAAGTCCAATTGGTTCAGGAGTTGAAGCCATCTGACCATCCAATGCGTTTTCGCTTCGCTAAGTG
Source organism: Pollenia amentaria (assembly GCA_943735925.1). Classification (NCBI taxonomy): domain Eukaryota; kingdom Metazoa; phylum Arthropoda; class Insecta; order Diptera; family Polleniidae; genus Pollenia; species Pollenia amentaria. Next base: position 142,838,887 of record OX031010.1, on the reverse strand, counting down.
GGCCTGCGATCGACTTACAGAAGATGCCGATTTTGCCAAAAAAAAATCCTCTTTTCAGATGAAGCCCATTTTGAAATTGGCGGGTATGTAAACAAGCAAAATTGTCGCATTTGGGGCACAGAAAACCCGCACGCAAACATTGAAAAGCCGATACACCCAAAACGAGTCACTGTTTGGTGCGGATTTTGGTCCAGAGGCATAATTTGGCCATTTTTCTTCGAAAAGGAGCAAGGAGTGGCCGTTACAGTTAATGGCGATCGTTATCGGGCCATGTTGAACGAATTTTTGTTCACAAGAATTGAAGAGGAGGATATTGGCAACATTTGGTTTCAACAGGATGGCGCTACGTGCCACACAAGCCGAAGCTACACTCGATGTTTTGCCGCCTGTTTTTGAAGATCGCATTATCATTGATGTTGTTTGGCCACCTCGGAGCTACGATTTGACACCGTTGGACTATTATTTGTGGGGTGCCGTCAAAGATAAGTGTTACGCCGAGAAGCCAGAGACAATTGACGCTTTAAATGACAATAGTCGTGAAGCCATTGGTGAAATACAGCTGCACACAATTGATAATGTGCTGAAAAATTGGACCGATCGTGTAGGCTACTGCATGGCCAGCCGAGGCAGGCATTTGAATGAAATTATTTTCCATTATTAACCGGAAGGATTGTTCTTTCAAATAAAAAAAGAAATTTGAGAAAATATTCAGTAGTTTTTTTTGGCATGTAGAGAAAATTAAATGTCGATAATATTTTAAACGATATATTTTGGAATTAATTAAAAAGCTTACCAAGCTATTAAAAATATTTCTGTTCTTTAAAAAATTAATACAAACTCTAAAAAAGTTTTTTTTTGGTTATAATTAGTATATAAATGAATTATAATAAGGGCCTGAAAAAAAAAATTTTAATAGAATTTTGTTGACCAAAAACACATCTCTAGTTTATGTTTTTTTTTCGTATGAGTGTTTTTTGGACGCAGTAGATATGGACGCAAGTTGGAAATATAGTAAGGTAAGTTTATTAATTAAAAAATTATAGGAGTATTTATTGTTTTGTTCTTTTTAGGGAGACACAAGTTGGTCGCCAGATGAAAAAACGGCATTTAAAGATTTGGTGTCCAAATATGTTAAAGTCATCGACGATAAGAGAACCATACAAAGATGATTTTTAAGAAAAAAGAAGCTTGGTAGCACATTAACGAACAAATTATGTCAATCGGCTATATGAGGGACACTAGTCGTTTGAAGCAACAGTGGAACAGGATGAAAGCTCAAACAAAAACAAAGTTGGCAGCTGTCCGTAAGTCTTCATCGTCCATTTCAAATGGATTGCACCGTGTTTTATACGTCTTAACTTTTTTCGTCATGTTTTCATCTGATAATATTTGAATATCTCTTATAATTTTTTTCATTTCTTTATTTTTTTATAATAACTTCAAAATTTTGTTCTTTTCAAATAAATTATAAAATTAAATCAATCAGCTGTTCTTTGAATGTATTAGTTAGTTAGCATTTAGTTACAGCCTTACCCATAACTAAGTCTAAACTTTTTATGCTGAAAGTAACCAACTGTGAATAACTTAAATAGGTACTTAAAAAAGTTAACACTTGGTGATCATTTATGAATATGCGCCAATGTTAGTAAAAACAAATATAAATGTTTATTTGTTAAACTAAATACAATTGTGTTTCTTTATATGTTACTGGAAAAAATGTGACGAGCGTTGCGTGGCGTGCGTTACAATGGGTTAACGGCATTTGATAAAAAACGGCAATATTTTTTGACTGCAAATAAGTTATTTTTTAATTCTCTTATGTTCCTTATTCTTTTAGGGATGAGATTTTGTGTATTTTATTATGCGAAATTCGCTAAAAAAAAATAAGCAAAAACAGTTTAACTCTTAAAGGTACTTCCACTTTTTGTAGCATGCGTCGAAAAACGCTATGATCAATTGTTTTGCAACAAATACCTGCTAAGAAATTAAAATATATGCCATTTGATAGAACACAGCAATGTCACTAAGCACTATGTATAAGATGAAGCTATATCTTTTTAAAGATCAAAAAATGTTTATATATTAATCAGAAAACGCAAATGAATGTAACATTCGTCACGCAGCATTTGCCCATATCTAAATAATTTTGCGCGAATGCGATTGTTATAGACATTTTTGTGCAAATTTGTTTTCATAAAAAATGTTGTGCAAATCTGCAATTGATAGAAAATTATGCGCAAATTCACTATTAATAGGCAGGAAATTTTAAACAAATTCACTATTAATAGAAAGGAGATTTTGCGCCAATACACTTTTTATTTGACTCAAATTCGCTATTTATGAAGAGTTTAACGCAAATTTACTTTTTATTGAAAATTTTGAGAAAATTTATTTTTATTGAAAATCTTGCGAAAGATTGAATCTTATGGGAAATTTTGCGCAAATTTTCATATATTTTTATTTAATGTTGACTTTTATGTATGACATAAATTTTGCTCGAAACACATACCACTTAAAAGTAACTTTTACGTATTTCACTAAAATGAGACACAAAGTTTTTCTTTTTTTTTTAATTAATCCTTTTTTTTAAGCTTGAGGTCTTTTTCTTTTTTTTATAAAAAATATTAAATTTTATTGAATCCAATATTTCGGCACTCCGTTGTGTGCCTTCTTCAGGGATTTTTTCTTGAATATTTGACAAAAAATACAAATTTTGTGTTACACAAATTGTAGAAATTAAAATTATCATCAATTTAAAGTATTATTTCTTAAGATGAGTATGCCTGAAAGTAAGATACGTATACTTAATATTGAATTAATTAATATCAATTATACGTTCAATAGTACAGTGGAAGAGATTAAACCAAATGTTGCACATATGCAAAATTATAAAAAAATAAATACAAAAAATATTTAACTTTTGTTTCTAGTTCAGTTCTAGTTGTAGAAATTTAAATTTATACATTTAATTAACACGAATGAGACACATATGTCCCATTTAGAATTTTAATTTTTACAACCACATTTTCCAATGAATTTTGGTTTGAGCGATGTTGTTCGCTAAAAAACAAATGCGTTCTCAAGTATTCGTGTCAATGGTTAAGTTGTTGCAATTAGGCTTAAGAAATTTCAATTTTAGTTTCTTATACCTTGGGTTCTTAATAAAAATGTTAAATTAGTTTTTATGATAAAACACACCAATGCCTTCTGCAAATTTATGGATCGGTGCACGTAAAATGGATGCTATACTTTTCTTAGGAGGGCTAAAAATATAATATAATAAAAATATAAAAATATAACTGATGTGTGTCATTCAGCGATAGAGATAAAAAATAAGGAGCAATTTTTTTAATTAGTATTGTGGTTATTTTATTGAACTGTTAATGGTTTTTAATCCAAATTTTTTTATTTTTAATCAGGCTTAAGCTCATTGAATTTAATTTTCGTTAAATTATTTCTATGAAGAAAGGAATTTTACAAAATGAAATTAATAAAATTTTTTGATAATTTTTCATTCTTGACTGAGGTGGGAATTGAACCCAGGTTTTCACAGACAGGTTGCCCTGACTGGTTTCGATTGCAACCACACAATCTCTTCAGTGGGATTTGCAGTTTAGCTCTCACCGCCATTGACGACGGATGACTCATTAGTCAAACATCAATCTTTTAATCAAATGGTATTTTACCTTGGTAGATCGAATTTTACTTTTGAATGAATGATAACCTATTTTAATTGATTAGCATGTTCTTCTTTACTTCTTGTTTTTCGCACTTTTTTCGCCCTTTTTCAGCACAACTTGAAGGACAAATGTTAACATATAGCTCGTGCTCGTTTAGTTATAAAAAAGAAAACACAATTCAAAAAAAAAACATACTAAAAAATAAAAAAATATTAAATTATGAGCTCATAAAAATTGTTCATATAAACTAAATCAAAATCGAAATAAGTTGTGAAATATTTTAAACAATATCTGTTCCTGGTAAAGCAAATTTGTCGTGACCAGGGAAACCATAAATAGGCAATTGTATGTTTTTCCTTGTGCGACCAATGAAGGCAGAAACAATAGATTTATCCGTTGTATAGCCTTTTAATAATTTTGGCATCGATTTGTTATTGCATATTTTTGCACATTTTACCCTTTACAGCATTTTTTGCATAAACTATTTAAAAGAGCATTTTTGCTGAATTTTTTAAGTTTGCTCTTTTGAGGCATATTTTAATACATATTAAATTTTTTTTTAAATGCCTTCAAGAGCTTTCGCAGAAAAAAATTTTTTTTTTAAAAAATTCTGGATTTTCTGTTTTAAATATCTATCTGTACACCCAACGTGCTGCTTCGATTTCGCCATCTACATTTAATTTTACTCTAAAATTGTTAGCAGGTTGGCATGAAAGATCAATGTTAATTTTAACTTTTAAGTTTTTTATTTATGTAAGCAAAAATTAGGAAAAAAGCAATTATATATGTTTTTGGCGATGTAATACATAGAAATCCGGACCAATCTTTTAGGAAACCGACCAACTCAGAATCACTTTTTAAAGTGATCTAAGGATGTACATCCCTCCGTCTGGTATATGGATTTTAACCTCATAACATAACTTTATTTTTTGTAAGCCTATGTAAACTATTCATCTGGCTGTTTCGTCTGGCGTTTGGGCTTTGCCGATTATAATTTTAGGATTGTTTTTTTTAATGCAAATGTTTTTAAATTGTTGAATATTTTGTTTTCAAATTGACAATTTTTGATTTTTTAGGGCATATTTTTAAAAATTTTCAGGGCATATTTTCGAGATTTTACTGCATATCTAGTGCGCATAAAACGCGTTTAAGAGCATATTTCCAGTTTCCCTGGTCATGAAGTAAATAATCTCTGGATACTCATTGCAATAATTATCACAATAAACGTTTTCCGTTTTTCTTTACTTATAAAAAATATTTTACAATTCTGCTTACACTAAAGTTTTGTTAAGTAAATTATGTTCTCTATAACTCCGACGAACTCACATACAGTACTGAAGACTTTTAAATAAATGGGACCCCCTTATTATCGTTAACGTTTGGGGTTAAAACTTGCTCGTGTTGTAATAAGTTGGCGAAACATAATTTTAATTTGCTTTTTTGGCTGAAATGAACTTAAAGTTTTTGGCTGCTTCAGATTTAGAAATACCGTTTGTCATTGACGCATTAGTCTTAGAACTTTAGCCACTAGCAAAGAATACAAAGTTAAGTTAAAATTAAATTAATTTTTATTTATTAAAAAATTTGCCAAAAATTAGCTTTTTAAAGGAAATTTTGCGCTTTTTTGACTGCGAGATTTTTCTTTGTAAATGAAATTTGCTATTTATAGAATATTTTGCGCAAGTTTGTTATGTTTAGGTAATTTTGATCAAATTTAAAAATTTTTTTTTTTTTTAATTTTGCGCAAATTTGCTATGAATTGAAAATTTTCAATTTTGCTCAAAACCCATATAACTTTTAAGTTAAGGTATGTTCAGACCTAACAAATATTTGACGTAAGAATCCAAAAAAGCATGTCCAGAAAATTGATCAAACTTTAGTTTTATTTTTAAGAGCTTTTACTGACTTCCTTACTTTATTTGGAAGAAGATAATTGAAGCAAAGCCGCGAATAACGTTGTAAAAGCCACTTTTTGCAAAAACAGTTTTTTTGCAGATTAGCGTTAACATTACTCTCTTACACTGTTTAAACGTCAATTCACCCAAAATTATGCACCTTAACACCATCATAATGCTATACAAAGAGCCAGCCAGTGGAAGAACGTTGTAAGTTACTAACACAATGATACAAACGAACTGGTTTTTCAAGGTGGAATAACGTTCTAAAAGCCGCTTGTGTAGTGGAAAAACGTTTTAAATGACATCGCGATTGTGGATATGAAACGTTTTTCTACTAAAAAAAAGAATATAAACTGTAATTAAGCATGTTATTTAAAATTCGATTTACTTGATATTTTGCATAAATATTTTTATTGTCATTATTTTTGATAATCTAAAAAAAAAAATAAAAAAATTAATAATCCTGCCTTCTAAAAACGTTTTTTTGCTCTACTGAAAAATATTTATTTTGTAACTTACAACGTTGTTCGCGGCTGTGCTTCAATTGTATAATTTATTTAGGAAACTGTGAAATGAAGTTTGATCCAACAAACGTTTTGCAAAAACAAACAATTTCAAATATTTAATAGGTGTGAACAAAGCTTTACTTAAACGTATGTCACAAATATGTGACACAAAGTTTCTCTTAAGAAAATTTTTATATTTATTGATAATTTCGCCTAGAATTTGCTTTTTGAAGAAAATTTTGCGCATTTACCTATTATGTCTTTAGCGAAAAGGAAAAAGTGCTTAAGACGACTTAAGCTAAATCTGAGTATATGACACCTTTGTAATCATGAAATTTAGAAGTACCCCGGAAAAAGTTTTAATTATTTTATACGATTTTTTAAGAAGTTATAGCAAAACAACAGCGAAGACAAGCGAAGGGATTCGCGGGATTAGCGTAGGAATAAAAAAAAAACTATAACATCTGGAATAACAGCTTTAGTTAAGCTCCGATCGGCCACGTTAGGAGTATTTAGGAATAAAAACTTAGAAACGCTATAACCGAATAGAAGTGATGATATAATTTTTTTTAAAATTCATTTATTCCAATTTAAAATTTCGTTTACAAAATCTTCTTATACTAGACCTGCAAAGCTTTAGGCAAAAATAACCTTCGAAGTTTAAATTGGCCTTCCTACACTGATAGAAACGGCGTCATAACGCTGATGTATTTTGACATCAGTACTATGACAAGTGTCTTCGTTTTCGACGCCATGACACTATACATCACTGTGATGTCAGCCTTAACATCGCTTGGCCAAATTGTCATCAGGGTCAAAAACTTTAATTATGGCATCAATGGGATGACACATTTTCATTACAGAAATGACGAATCGACGTCCGTTTTATAAAGCATGTCATCAGTGCGATAACAGACTGTCATTAAATTGAGTCATTGTAATTGACCTTAAGTCAAATTGAGAGGATAGCATTATTTACTTACCCGCTACACATGTTTGTTGTTAAGCGCCCTTGGGCGCCTAACCCTTCTTAACTTAACGCAAGACAACAGCAGCTTGTCCGATATGGGTTTCGTAATGATTATACTTTCAATGTTTGATGTATTTAAATAAATAATTAATAAAACAGAATATGGGAATTTTTGCTTGTAATTTTACTTTTTAAACACGAAAATAATGTTAATAATATATTATGTCATCGCACTGATGACAGTTTGTGATCGCACTGATGACAGTTTGTAGTTGCACTGATGACAATTTGTCATCACACTGATGACATGAGATATTATGTCATCGCACTGATGACAGTTTGTCTGTTCTTATTTATACATCAGCGTTATGACGCCCTTTCTATGAGTGTACACAAAATGTGGCGTCGAATTGATGTCACTGTAGTCATAGCATAACAACATTTTAGGATGTCATTCGTCATTGGATTGATGTCACTTTTTGCCTCATTGATGTCACAATTCTGATGTTAGGACATCATCAATATGAAGACGCATTTTTGTATAAGTGTACAAAATTAAAAATAATAGACGAAAGCACGTTTTCCTTACTGCCACAGATGTAATAGAAAATTTTGCTATTTGCACAAATTTGCTATTTATAGGTAATTTTGCACAAACTTTCCCTTTATCGATTAGGTATTTTAATATGTTACACAGACCAGGAAAAATCGATGCTACCTGTTGGGGTGTAGGGCATAATCATATAGAAGAATTATTAAACAGCATGTATATTTGAATACGTTACTACTTCCATAATTTGTATAATCTTGCTGAAAATTGAACGCGAAAACCAACTGAAATGTGTTTGTGAGTGTATTCTATGCACATTTAAAATAGCATAAGTAAGTGAATATGCCAGTGTGCGTACTTCTGCTCTCACTGGCATATTTTGTTTTTTCTATTAAACTAAACTATAATTTACTCTACACTAGAGATTTGCAATTGGAATAATTTTTCACACAAACACACACCCATTACGGATCTGCTTAATGCACACACACACACACAAAATTTCTCAATGAAGTTTGTCATAAGAAGTATTCATTACACAAAAGACACACACACACACGCCCATATTTTGAATGTTATAGGAAAACTTTGTTTTTATAGTTTTACACTGAAACTCATAGATGCTGTGAAAATTATCTCCCACAAAATTAGGAAATTTTCAAAACTATTTTTTTTTCGTCATTTATTTTGTTAAAAGTGGCTGTACTTAATTTTTATTTTTTTTCATAACGTTGTTAAATAGTGTAATAAGAAATTTTTGGAACATTATGACAAAGTATTTATACTCGTATGCATATTTATTAGAAAATGAGCAGGATAATATATATGTGAGTGTGTGTGGATTATTCAGGGTGGGGCATGCAATTTTATTTAACTTTTAATAAAATTAAACTTACTTATTAAGAGGGGCTGGATCTTTAGCATTTAAGTTAAACGTGGGTTTTGATCATTTTTAAATGCGGTTTGTGATGAATTAAGACTATTTATGCCCACACCACAATAGTAGAGAGGGTATTATGCATCAGTTGTTATTTGTGTAAATACCTAAAATATTGGTCTTAGACCCACCTTTAAGTATGCCAATCGACTTTCTGAGTCGATCTAACGATGTCCGTCCGGCAGGGTTGCTGCAAGGCTGCTCTTGTGGGCAAAGTTGATGTCGCAATTTTGAAGATAATTTGATGAAATGGTACATAGGTTCTAATTGGCACAAGGGCCAAGCCTGCTAAAAATTGGGCGAATCGGTACATATTTTCATATAGCCCCCATGAAAGCTGATTCCGGAATAGGGTCTTTGTGACCACTATCCAACCGATTTTAATGAAATTTAAAACAAATCCATATTTATATGGACGCTTAAGTCATGCTTTTTTTAAAAAAGCAGGAGCACGAGGGGAAGATTGAGAGCACTTTGTGCCTCTCAGAAACTGTAACACCGATTTTGTTGAAATTTAAATCATAGATAGATTCACATTTACACAGAAAAAATTATTAAATTTCTCCAATTACCAAATTTATACCAAATTCATAATATCAAGCAAACAATTTGTTGAGTTTGCACCTGTTACCAAAATGATTATATTGATTACTAAAAATTGTAAAATTGTGAATATTTTTTTCAATAAATTATATTTTTAATTTTAATTAAAAAAATGATCAAAAAACTTTGCCATTTCAAACAATGTGTTAATTAATTTAATTAAATATTGACAATTCCCAACAACAATTCTACATGTTTAAATTATTTTTATTTAAACTAAAAAGTCAATTGAAATTTTTTGTTATTTAATAAAAATTTTAATTGAAAATTTATTTCAAAACAACTAAAATGTTAATTAAGTCAAAATTAAATTTTAAATTTTTTTTTTCAACTAAAAAGAATTGATTCAATTATCACATTAATTAAATTTAAATACTTTTTAAACCATTTTTTTAATTGATAAAACAATTTTTCTGTGTATATAGTAGGGAGATCGAACGGCTATTATTCGACCGGTTTTAACCGGTTATTTTAGCTTTGCCCAAGTCGGTTATTTTAACAAGCCCATTTTTCGCATATCGAATAAACCGGTTATTAGGGTATAATTAACCGGTTATTTTAGTAATGTGTAATTTATATACATTTTCCTTACTCTTGTTTTATATGCACCCGTAATTTAAGTATTTTCTAATTAAATTTTGGCCAAACTTAAACTTTTTATGAAGAATGTCAAAACAAAATGTAACAAAGGTCATACAATATTATGAACACTGTAAATACAAATCGCTTATTAAAGCGTGTGTTCTTGTAGAAAAAAAACCAAAAACTATTCAAAATACTACAAAAAGGTGTGCAGTTAAAAAGTGCAAGAGCATTCTAAAAATTAATTATATTTTTATATAAAGATTAACACCAGATATTTTTAGAACGCGATTTAAAAGACAAAGTTAGGTGGTTGAAGTGCGCTAAAATTATAAGTTACAAAGTTTCTTCCACGTCACGTTTTATTAATCACCTTTAATTAGTCCACATGCCTGACATTAATGTGATCCAAATGAAAATAAACTCCGTTCGAAGTAGTTCTAAGGAGACGCCAAATAATACTTTACTTTACTAAAATACGCTGCAAAAAATTATTCATTGGGTGAAATATTAGCCCGTTGTGTTGCCGAGGACGAAATGCCCGTTAAGGCACTAAAAGCTCTTAAGTAGTTCTAGCATCTCTTCACGCTGAAAACTACAACATTACGGCAAAATCAACGATATGGGAAAAATTTCTTCCAGTTTTATTTATTTAAGCACCAAGAACTAAAAAACAAAATTGAAGAAATCAAACAATCATGGAATGTTTTAAATTGTAGTCGACGAATTGACAAATATTTCACGCAAAAAGCATGTTAATTTTCCTATTCGTTTCTATAATTCTGAAACAAAATAATTTAAAATAGAAAATCCTGGCTAAGAGACTTTGTTTGCAACTTTTGAAAAATATGGTTGTTTTATATAGACATACTTAACCACCAACAAATTTGAACTCATTCAAAATAAATTTTGGAGAATATTTCAAATAATAACTTTATAAAATTCCAATAATTTATTTGCTTTTGCAAAACGTCAAAATCAAAATCAAATATCATTCAACAGTTTTTAAATTACATTATACAAATATCTTCTTACAAATAAAGTTTAGTAAATCAATAAAAAAAATTTTAAAAATTTAGCCAAAGTTCGATCAATTTACTGATACCACTTTTCTTGGATTTTATTGTAAAATATTTGTCAGGTCTGATCTAAGTCATATCTATGTATTTTGTTGGTTCCTTACCTTTGCAAATGGTTTTGTTTTTATTCAAATTAATGTTTTATTTTAAAAACTTATTTGATTTTTGTGTCTTTAAGTATTCGAATTAACACCGGTTATTTAAAAATTGCTTAACCGAAAACCGGGTTTTTGAAAATAGCAACTATTCGTAATATTCGAAAACCGGTTATTGAAAAAGTCGAATAATCGATCTCCCTAGTATATATCTACATAAGTAAATAGGTACACTTATATACTGTGGTGTAGGGTATCATATTCTTTATTCGTATCTTTCTTACTTGTTTTAACATAAAAATCTTTTATTTTAAGAAGTATTTGCGCGAGTTTCGGTGTACTATCACGTTCCATGTAATTTCTGTCGTCCCAAATGTCTTATTCCGGAGGGACATTTATAGGCGGGATAAGTAAAATAAAGAACTGTCTAACTTAGGTAAACGTTATACCACACTTGATCTTTCTAAGTTCATTACTCCAAGCTCAATTGCGCTAACGACAACTTGTTGCTACATCTTCTAGGGTACATTATTTTTGGCCAATGCCGTAAATTGACTAAGGCCTGGTAACAGGTCGCGCATCATAGAGAAGATGTCGAGAGGTATCGGAAGATTTATCTTTTCCGTTTTATAGTCTTCCTTCATGGAGTTCCTTTAGAGCAAAGAAATGGTAGTGGACTAGAGTCGCATGGCGTTTTCTGTTGTGTCGATATTCTTTCCTCGGACGTTGAATATGTATGGGCGTAAAGCAGATGAATGCAACCAGGTATGCAACCTGATATGCAAATGGCTGAGCTTCTTGTGATCCAATGGACTTCAGGGAATTCGAAGTTGTACCTCAGAACTAAACTGATGGTACCACTGGAGACAGTAGCTACCGGTGAGTGCATGCATCGGTCTGACTATTGGTTAGGTCTCTTTTAGTATGCTTCTTGCGAGAAATGTCTCCTGTCTTTTAGGATCGTTCTCTTAGCGGAAGCTTGCTTTTTCTATAGAAGGTTATTTTTCAGTAAAGACAGGTGTTTACGTAAATCGGTATCGCAGTTTTGCTTTCAACAAATAGATGGGGGGACATCGCCTTAAAATTTTACAAAGACCAAAATATTTAAAAAAGTCTTTATAAAAAAAGAAAGAGTACTTTATGCTTAAATACCCTTCACAGAAAAAATTAAAAATTGTCTCTAATCACCAAATTCATAGAATCAAGCAAACATTTGTTGATTTTTCACCTATTACCAAAATTATTATATTGATTACTAAACATGTTAAAAATTTTATATTGTGATTTTTTTTTCAATAAATGTTATTTTCTGTTTTAATTAAAAAAATGACCAAAAAAACTTTGCCATATCAAACAATATGTTAATTGATTTTATAACAATGAGTTATAGAGTTTCACAACTCCCAACAATAATTCTACATGTTTAAGTTATTTTATTTTAAGCGAAAAAATAGATTAAGATTTTTTGTTATTTAATTAATATTTTAATTAAAAATTGCTTTCCAAACAACTAAAATGTTAATTAAATCAATATTATAATTAAAATTTTTTTTTTCAACAAAAAGAATTATTTATTCAATTATCAGATTAATTAAATTGCAATACTTTTTAAACAATTTTTTTAATTATTTAAAAACTACTGAAAATATTTTCTGTATACACCGAGAGTTCGAATATTTTAGGAGTGACCTGATGAACGATCTTTATTTGGTATCTCCAATATAAAATCCCCTCCGGAAAATACGCCCAATAATATTTCTGAAATATATCATGATATTTTTTTTTAATTAGGCAACGAATTATAATACTGTGAGTTCAAGTTTTATAAAGATTGGCTTATATTTAAAAGATTATTATTGGGCGTATTGGGCGTATGGGGATTTTATATTGGAGATACCGCAAAATAAAGATCGTTCATCATAAAATTCGGTAGAGTGATTTGTAGTTTTAATAAAAAACCTAAATTAGACGAAATTTAAAAACAGTAATACAGCTATTTTATAATTGAATGATTTTTAAGTTGCTTTTCATGAGGACGCTTTAAATGGGATCTATGGAAAATTATGGATGAATTATCACAAAATTAAATTCTATTATTTCTGCCCAAAGTATGGGGCCTATAATAAACTATAGACTTATATTCACGAAAATCGGGGGAACTGTTCCTAATGTTTCTGTGCCAGACTAAATTTTGCTCCAATGCCTTTATTCGTTACGGTTTTACGCGTACTAAAGTGTTTTTGGAGATTGGGCTTTACAAGCGGCTTATGGAAAATTACAGTCCGATCTTTACGAAATTCGGCAGAGCGGTTTGCTATTGTATGAAATTAAGACAGGCAAAATTTTTCTACAATAGCAGTGTTAGCCATACTAAGGTGTTTTCCTAGAGTGGGCTTTATATGGGGCCTATGGTAAATTGTGAACCGAATTTTCATAGTAAGATTTGCAGTTATATAAAACATTCAAAATTAAATAAGAATCAGTGCATTCTTGGTTAAAAATGATGCCAGTTTTTGTTACAAAAAATACATTTTTTTAAGCAGGTGGTGCCACATTTGGGATCATAACTCTTCCTACTACACCAATTGTGCTGGGCTTCAATCCCAAACTGCTAAGGGCAACTAGAAAGAGTTTGATACCAATTTGATTCTTTTTTCTTGAGCCTTTTCAAATGAGCACATTAAAAATTCTCCAAAATTGTTCACCAATTAAAGCATTAATTAAAAATAAAATCAGAGAGTCAAACGTTTAATCAAGTGAATTAAACATTTAATTGATACTACTAATTTGTTTACTGTTGCAAATTTAATTAATTGTTTGATAAATATCACAAATTTTTTTTAGTTAAAATCAATTATTATTGTTTTCTGTGAGCGTATTTTAGCTACACAGAAAAAAGTGTTTTCTCAATTAAAAAAATGGTTTAAAAAGTATTTAAATTTAATTAATGTGATAATTGAATCAATTATTTTTTTAGTTGAAAGAAAATTAAAAATTTAATTTTGATTTAATTAACATTTTATTTGTTCTGAAATAAATTTTCAATTAAATTTTTAATTAAATAACAAAAAATTTTATTTGACTTTTTTCGTTAATCCCTCTTAAACGCAGGCAACTAATCAAGGAAACACGTACGGCGTCCAGATGCCTCAGCCAAATAATAACAGAACCTCGTACGCTAATGTATTAAAATCTAATCCTATGCAACTTCAAGGTGATGTACCAAATAACGACGAAATTCCCATTTCTAATTTAACTCGGCTAGAAAAAACTATGGAAACATTAGTGCAAACAGTTAACAATTTTACTAACACAATGGGTAACATGATGCAAGAAATGTTAAGAATGCAATCGATGTTATTGCAAGCTGTACTAAACAAGCCATGAACTGTTTAAAAATTTGCTTTTGGAACGCAAACGGCATCCGCCAACATAAAAATGAACTAGAATACTTCCTTAAAAATAAACAAATTGATGTTATGATGGTTTCTGAAACTCATCTGACCTCAAGAAATACGTTTAAAATCAATGGTTATATATTATATGATACCAAGGACCCTCGAGACAGAGCTTGTGGCGGTTCTGCCATTTTGATAAAGAACCGAGTAAAACATTACTTAATGAGTGATCATCGTGAAGACTATCTCCAAGCACCGAACATTTGCGTTGAGGAATTAAATCGAAACATAGTAATTTCATCTTTATACTCCCCACCTAGATTTTCTATATCAGAAAGCCAATATAATAAATATTTCAAATCATTAGGACCTTGCTTCCTGGCTGCTGGCGATTATAACGCTAAACACACTTTCTGGGGTTCACGACTTATTACACCTAAGGGTCGTGTTTTGTTTAACACAATTTGTAAAATGGATCTAAATGTGGTCGCGAGCGGACAACCAACATATTGGCCTTCTGATCAGCAAAAAGTTCCAGATGTTATCGATTTTGGAGTGGTTAAAAACATCCCCGTAGAAACGATTTATGTTGAAGCTTCCTTAGAACTATCTTCTGATCACACACCTACAATTCTTACAATAACAAATCCTAATAGAATTGTATCTCCGTCTGATAACTTAGTGACGTCAGCCACTCAAATAAATTGGTTAAAATATAAAAAATATCTCAGTACCCACTGCACTGAAAATATTCCGCTTAGTACACCGGAGAATGTGGATATTTCTATTGTAAATTTTGACAGTTATCTGAAACTAGCTGTTCAACATTCTAGTATAACCCTCAAAAAAACCAAAAATAGTAAAATATATTCTGCAGATGTTGAGCGTCTCTTGACTGAAAAAAGGAGAGCTCGAAGAGAATGGCAATTGCATAGATCCCCTCAACTTAAGAATTTACTAAAAGAGTGCACAAAAAGGCTAAGAAAGTTACTGCAGTCTCAGAAAACGGCTTCCCTGGAAAAATATCTTAAGGAACTTGATGCAACTTCTCAATCAGACTACTCATTATGGCGTGCAGCTAGAAATCTTAATAGACCAGTTATCACTAAACCACCATTAAGAAACTTAAATGGAAGTTGGGCACGAAATGATGAAGAAAAAGGAAACCTTTTTGTTAATCATATGAAAAACGTATTTACCCCGCATACATCTCCCGATATTGTAGTCGAGTTGCCACCAGTTGCTGTTAGAGCTGCTGTTCCCCTTAGATTTGAGATAAAAGAAATCGAAAAGGCTATTCATAATTTAAACCCCAAGAAAGCCCCTGGTTTTGATAAGATCAGCAACAAAATGCTTTTAGAGCTACCCAGCATAGCAAAGAAAATTATTCTTTTAATTTTTAATGCTATTATACGCCTTGAATACTACCCACAAGAATGGAAAGTATCCTTAGTTACAATGATACCTAAGCCAGGAAAGGATCCTACAAAAGTTGAGTCATATAGACCTATAAGCTTATTGTCTAATATATCAAAGCTGTTTGAGAAGCTGTTAGTGTCAAAATTAGCCCCAATTATAAATGTAAATAGATGTATTCCTAACCATCAATTCGGCTTTAGAAGAGAACATAGCACAATCGAAGTAAACGCTATAAGAAAAGCCTTTGAAGAAAAAAAATATTGTTCCGCCCTCTTCATTGATGTTTCCCAAGCTTTTGATAAAGTCTGGCATGAAGGGTTATTACATAAATTGAAGCTAAACTTACCAGTAAACACACACAAGCTGTTAGAAAGCTACTTAGTCGGCCGAAAGTTTATTATTAAAGAATGTGATTTTATAAGTTCTCCTCAGCCAATTGACGCTGGAGTCCCTCAGGGAAGCATCATGGGCCCACTCTTATACCTTATATATAC
This sequence comes from Pollenia amentaria, assembly GCA_943735925.1. NCBI lineage: Eukaryota > Metazoa > Arthropoda > Insecta > Diptera > Polleniidae > Pollenia > Pollenia amentaria. The sequence continues at coordinate 142,822,676 of OX031010.1, read as the reverse complement.
CTCAGACATGCCAACAAACAACCACACCCTAACTTCAACATTTGCTGATGACACAGCCTTTTTAAGCGTACACGAAAATTGTCATGAAAAATCTCGTTACTTGCAGGATCATATATTTGAACTGGAAAAGTAGTTAAAACAATGGAGGATTAAGATCAATGTGCAAAAATGCGTACATATAACATTTCCCTTGCGTCGGGAGTCGTGTCCCCCTATTAAAATGAATAATCAGTTAGTGCCCCAGCAATCGCATGTAAAATATCTCGGTATTCATCTAGATCGGCGTTTGACATGGAAATGCCATATAGAAGCAAAACTAACACAAATGAAACTAAAAGCAATTCAAATATATTGGCTTATTGGAAGAAATTCTGTTCTTAGCCTCGACTGCAAACTTCTACTTTATAACTCTATATTGAAGCCAATCTGGTGCTACGGTATTCAGCTATGGGGCACTGCCTCGGCCTCAAATACCGAAAAAATTCAAAGGCGCCAAAATAAACTTCTTCGAATAATCACAGCCGCTCCCTGGTATGTTAAAAACTCTAATATTCACAAGGATCTCAATGTGCCATTAGTAAAAACTATTATTACGAAGTACGCAGCAAAATATTTAAAAAGGCTTGAGTCGCACCCAAATCCACTTGCTCGAAATATTTTAAATGACAGTGGACACTCTAGATTAAGGAGAAGAGATACCGCAGGACTCATCCGAAGGGAAGACCGCTGAACATCTACATATGTGAACAGAAACCGTGAAGAGAAAAATTTTGGGCTGGCATTGGCAGGACAAAAATAAAGTATTAGTATAAGATTTGATTAATTATTGTTAGTTCATATTTAATATATGAAGATTCAATAAATAAATAATGAGAAAAAAAAAAAAAAAAATTAAAATTTTAATTAAATAACAAAAAATTTTATTTGACTTTTTTCGTTAAAAATGAATTAAAAAATTTTTAATAATCAATATAATTATTTGGTAACAGGTGCAAAATCAACAAATTGTTTGCTTGATATTATGAATTAGGTAAAAATTTGGTGATTGGAGAAATTTAATAATTTTTTCTGTGTAGTGATATCATTGGACTTTATTCCTTTAACAATGAAGCCGGAGCCCGCGTTACGGACAATAGAGATCGTTGTTTGAAAATATGGATGACATTCATCCGGGCGATATGTGATTTCAACAGGATGCACAGAAAAAAATAAAAATTGATTGCAATTAAAAATTGGTTATTTTAATTAAAAAATTAATTAATTTGCACCATTAAATTAATAGTATTAATTATAGGTTTAATTCACTTGATTAGACTTTTAATTTACTTAATTAAAGGTTTAATTCAATTCATTAAATTTTTATTTAAAACTGATTTTATTTTTGATTAATGCTTTAAATGAAGAAAAATTTTGGAGAATTTTTTTCTGTGTGGCGCTACGTGGCATGCGTCGACCAAAACTATCCACTTATTGAAATCAAAATATGGCGATTAATTCAATTCGAGAAATGAATCTGTTGATTGGCCTTTAGGATCGTACAATTTGTCACCTGTAGGTTAATTGCTGGGGGGCTGCGTGAAGTCACTAGTTTGTGTTGATAAACGAGGAACACTTGATATCTTTGAGGCCAATATTGGGCGAGGTGTTCGTATCACATGGCCAGCAACTCTCGAAAAAGTGGCCAAACCTTGGATGGCAAGAATGCCCTCTGTCAAGAATAGACGCGGCCGTAATAATTTTCAAATTTTAATGCCATGTATTGCTTGAATAAATATATTTTTTTTATACATATGTGTATGCATAATTTATAGATTAAATATAATTTTTTTAATAAAATTAATTTTTTTTTTTTTTGTTATTTTTGCAACTTCGAGTGCCAATTGACTTAATAATACACCCTTTACATAAATAAATTTATTCCCAGTAATTGATCTGTCTTATTGTGTTTCCAATACAAAGTTGGAAGTTATTTAAGAAAACGGTTTTTATATAAAATACCTTAATAAAGTTCCTTAAATTTAGTCTATTTTTAGGTAAATTCTATTTTAATTAAGGTACAGTGATTGCTTCTTTCCCACAAAAAGTTTTAGCTTACAAATATGTAACTCACGCAAAAATCTAATTTCTATGTAAATTATAGTGATTTGCCATTAATTTTTCTTTGTTTCTTCTTCCTTTCACAAATATGTACTATAATTATCCTCATAATCATCAAAGTTTCAATATAAAAAATTCCTTTTTATCAACCAAGAGTAGCAAAATTTTATACAAATACAACACACCCTAAAATTACTATCATCTCCTGGTAAATGCAATTTCTAAATACAAATACACTTACAGACACACGACATACTCACATGCACAACAAATACGCATTTTATGCCCAGTCGAAATGAGTTAGTGTGTATGTGTGTGTATACATGGCATTAATGGGAAAAATGCAACATGTGATATAATTGTCCTAGATAAACAAGATATGTATGTATGTACCTTCAAAAAAAAAAAAAAAAACAACGTGTATGCTCTTTACAAACGTAGTCACCAACACATACTCACACACTTTTCTATAAAAAGGGTGCCGAAAATAGAAACGAAATTAAGAAAAGGGAGGAAGAGGAAAAAAATTATGATGTAACACAACAATGCAATTGAGTGTAGAAGAAACACCAAGCAAAACTACAGAGTTTTTTGTTGAGTTAAAGCTTTAAAAGCTTAAAGAGAGAATTTTTGGGGTTAATTAGCTTTTTGTTGGAAATGAGAGCAACAATTAAATAAGTTTAAAGCTTAAGGGTTGTGGTTTTTAAACTTGTAAAAAGTTGATTAACAAACCTAAAACAATTATCTTTCTAGAAAAGCTTTTATTGGAGAGTTGGAATGAAAAGTTTTTTTTTATACAGTAAAAGTATGAAACTAAGCTTTTTTAAGGGTAAGAAAATATACTGTCTTAAAAGCTTTTAGGCTTTTAAAAGTCAAATATTCCTTGATTAACAAACGTACATGTGTGTTGAAATTTAAAGTAATTGAGTTTAATATATTACAGTAAAATAAGCTTCCCAACTGACCATTCCATAAGCAAAATGAAACTGAATGGCGGAATAAGCTTATTATCAGAGATTTCCTAGAACTTTTAAATGCATTCTTATAATAACCTTATTTAAGTAAAAAAAAAAATAGTTTAATGTTTTTAAATAGTGTTATCAACTTGCTTCTCATGAACTTTTTACAATAATACTTGCTATACACTTAGTGTAGATAACAATTTAACAAATATGTTTGCAAATGACTTATGCTCGTCTTATAACCTTATTTAAGTAAAAAAAAAATAGTTCACAGTTATTAAATAGTGTTATAAACTCGCTTCTCATGAAAAACTTTTTACCATAATACTTGCTATACACTTAGTGTAGATAACAATTTAACATATATGTTTGCAAATGAATTATGCTCGTCACAGTTTTGTAAGTTTTTATTCTTCGCCAAAAACAGGCAAGAGTCCCCCAAGAAATCGGTGGGTACAACATAAACAAATAAATATAATTTGGTTGTATTCCTAATCTTACAATAATATTATGAAAGTAAGCTTATTATAAGCATGATTATATAAAACAATTTTTCTGTAAGCCTACTCTATTTTTAGGGTTCTAAGCTGGTTTTACACTGCAGACGAGCAATATTAATGCGAACGTTCAGTTTCCATTATTAAACAATTTTTAGGAAGCCTTTTGCAATAGTATTCACAATACTTATCTAAGCTTAAGGCTTGTCTTAATAAGCTTGTTACAAGTTTTATCTAAGTCGTTTTGGTTTTGTTAAAGATTTGAATAATCGAATTAATGAGGAGATTTTTTTCAAAACTTGATTATTCCACTGTGGACAGAAATGGTTTTGAATTTTTTTGTTTGTTTCGTAATATTGAAATGAAAACTCTTCGAAAATAAAATTGGAAAAAAACTCAATATTTACACCCGAAAAAAAGTAATAAAAGGCATGATTTCGTCAAAAGCAGATAATTCCACTTCAAAATCACATTACTCATTTCAAATATGCGGTTGTGGATTAAAATATGATTTATCCAGATTATTTAAAGGTGTACCTCATGTTAGTTAATTCAAAATAAGATTTCTGATGCCTAATTAGTTTCAGAAAGACAAGATTAATCCACAGTAGCTTGAATCAAAACATGATTGTTCCTCTAGAGCACATAACAACACCTGATTATTTAAATTAGCCGCGTTAAAACTAGATTATGCCATTTCAAATTTTATATTTATTCAAAATATGTTACTGCTAGATTTTTGAATCCTGTTCAAAGCGTCTATAATAACGCACCAAAAATTCGGGTTAAATACATAGTTGCATTTCTAAAAAATAATTTTCTCAAATTGTGCAAAAACACAAAAAGTGGAATAACTAAGTTTTGAAAGGAACAGTGTTGCCAAAGCTGGGTGACCAAAAATGGCTAAAAATGGCTAATTTTTTTTTAATAAAAACACATTAAAATTCAATAACAAAAAAAAATAATTCATTAAAGGCTTTTTACAATAAAATTGTAATTCGAGATCAATTTGTAACTTAAAAATAAACGAAAATTAAATAGCATTTAACAAATTAAATCGCCGATAAATTCGATAGTTAAGGGTTTATTTTATAAATATTTTATTATAATTCCTATGTACATAAAAGTAAGTAAAATAATAACATAAAATGAATTTAAATAATAACATAAAATGAATTTTAAATATGCTAAAATGAATTAAATTAATATTTGAATTTACACTAGTTAACGACCAGAAGTATAAATGTAAAATCTAGTTAATATAAATTACTACAATTTGAAAACCATTGAATTAAAAAGAATTTGGTACTATAACTATCTGTATTTGTAAAGGGTAAATGAATTTGTAAGCCCTTTTTAGTACTTATTATACCAAACCTCTTCGGTTATCTGCGAACCGAAGACAAGTTAATATTTAAAATTAAATGTATTTATCCATCACTTATCTCTTACCAACAGAACCTTATAGTCGAACCTAAACCTAACTTAAAATATTAAACCTAAATCTAACTTAAAATAGTGTGTGAACTTAACCTAAAATATGTACCTGCTCATCTCTTGGTTTTAAATAAAATTGTATTTACTTTAAATTTATCCGAGTGGCCTTTGAACTTTACCTACGTTGGAACTCACCTCCGAAAACTACAAGGTAATTAATTCTAGCCAAATTGGTCTACATAAAACCAACCCTCATACTTGAAACAGAACCCATTCTAACTCTTTCCTTTTATTTCTGTTTACTCCAAATCCCTACAATTATAATCACTCAAATGAGTGATTATAATTACAATCGCAATTAAAGATTACTCCATATCTTTAGTACCCTAAAGTTCTGGGATCAAACAGAGGCGATTGTTTAGAATTCTTTGTGGCACCTCAAACAAAGAATTGCAGTCGTTATTGTTCATCTCAAAGGAATCACCTATATGTATATGTACCTATTTGTTTTAAATATTTTGAAGGTAAATCTTAATCATGCCAACATTTACCCAACCTTTTGAGTCCAAATCTCCAAAAAAAAAAAAACCAAAAAATATTTTATTGTTATGGTTAAAATTTTTTCCTAATTGATAAAATCGAATTAACAGTTGCTTAAGGCAACCAATTTTTTAGATCAGCATTAGATCAACTTAAAAGTAAATTCCGAAATATTCTAAAAAATCTCTTGTAGCCACCTGCACACAATAAACTGTTGGGTTTTTTGACGATAAGAGGTGTTGCTTTGTTGTTTTTTTTTTTCTTTTTTTTTTTTTTTTGTGGGGTGATAACTGATCGTTTATAGAGATTTTTAACATTTGTAAAATTTGTTATTTAAATTAAATGCGTTTTAATTGTTAAAAATGTTTATATTATATTAAGCATTTTTATAAATTTTTATAAGAAAATAAAAATTATTATTTTCAAAGAAAAAACGAAAAAAAATTTTACGGCTAACAAGTTCGGAAATGGCTAAAAAAAAATGGCTAATGGCTAAACAAGCCACCCGCAATTTGTCTATTGTCAAAATGTCTTAGTTATAGATATCAGTATGTCCAAACAACGTCCAAGACATCAGAATTACTACCTGTTACATGAAGTGTTCCACAGGGATCAATTTTAGGCCCACTTTTGTTTGCAATGTACTCAAACGATCTTCCTAATGTTCTCACGCGCTGTGGGATAAGAATGTATGCAGATGACGTTCAACTCTACATCAGTTGTAATGAAGCAACGTTGGATCAGTGTGTAATTACTTTGAATAAAGAACTACAGAAAATTTATTTGTGGACAAAGGTAAACGGTCTTGGAATCAACACCCAAAAATCAAAATGTATTATTATCCGTAAACGTCTGTCAAAATTTAACTTTATGCCCAATATTTCCATTAATATTCAACGTATAGAAATTGTTAATACAGCAAAAAACCTTGGAATTATTTTTTAAACACGCTTACATGGTCTGACCACATAAAATATGCATGTGGTCGAACGTTTTCCATGGTAAGTACACTTTAGCGAACTCAATATTGCACACCAATAAAAATCCGAATGCTACTCGCTAAAACGTATCTAATACTAATTTTATTGTATGGATGTGAACTTTTGGCAAGCTGTGACACAATAAGAGAAAACAAACTAAACGTAACATTTAATAATATTATTCGTTATGTCTATGAATTAAAACGTCGGGCACGAGTTTCAATATTGGCAATCAAATTATATGGCATTTGTTTCAAAGATCTGCTAAAAATGCGTATTTTAATTTTTCTGCACAAAATCATCTACATGAAACAGCCTGAATATTTATATGAAAAACTAAATTTCTCGAACTACGAAAGTCGAGGAAAAATACTAATACCATATAGACACTATAGCCTTATATCATCGTGGCAATTCTTCATCCACGCCATTCACCTCTGGAACTCAATTCCATATAGTTTTCAACTTTTATGTAACGCACTAGAGTTTAAAAAGTCAATAATTAGCTTGTTTTCCACATTTAATTGATTATTATTTGATTTTGATAAAATTAATACTTTTTGATTCATGTTTTCAATCTATATCTTTTTTAAAATCCATTTCTTTATTATATATAAATTTTTGTAACTAGTTTTAAGATTTAACATTACAACAATTTGCTAATTCTTAGTTCTGTACTGCAATATGAGACCCTTGGTCTTGTGTCTGGAACGACAAATAAATAAATTATTAAATAAAAGGCTTAATTGGCAACACTGGAAAATAACCTCTTCAAATAATGTAATGCAAATCAATCAAAGATTAAGTCCAGACAAAATTGGTTAGAGTTACAAAGTACTCGTAACTAATTCATTTAATAAGAGCAAAATTAAACTGTTTTAGATAAAATACTATTACAAGAAATTACTCTATTACAGTGGGAACTAATTACTCAATGTAATTGTTTCTTATTTATTAACAGGACTTTACAAAGCTTTTTTCAAGTAACTGATTACCTGTATAATGATAATAGAAAATGCAATTACAAATTTCAAGTAATTGAAAATAATATTGGTTTTAATTGCAACCACATGTATTTGTAATGGGAAGAAACTCCAAATTGACATTACAATTACAAGTAATGCAATTGAAATTGTAGACAAATCGTGGCAAAAATTACTGGTTCTTATGTATATGTATTTAGAATTGGCGTTTTCCAAATACAAATCACTCGAAAATAAAAGTTAGTGAATTCTCAATTTTATATTACAAGTAATTTAAAAATAAAATTGCTTTTATTTCGAGCTCGAGGTCAGTAGTGAAAATAACTTTTATTTTTGCTTGTTGCCGATATTTCGATACTCTTTGAGTATCATCATTTCATTTATAGTATTTAATTAAATGTAGCAATTAAAAAAATGCAATTATGTATATGTAATTTCTTAAAAACGAGTGTAATCAATTGCAAACAATTACTTTGTTACTGTTTGTAATTTATTAGAAAGACTTTAAAGAAAACACATTTTCAAAATGACAGATTACGCGTAGTTACTGCAAGTAATAATTGCTGAAAATTTGTAATTACACGTAATTACATTTAAGTGTAACTACAGTTTTCATTTAGGCAATAATAAATTACAATAAAGAGATATTTTTTTACTACAATTACATGTAATTGCGTAATTAGTAATATAATAAATATGAACTGCGGCACAAAAGATCCTTTGGGTCGTGGTGATTATGTCCTCCAACACATATACAATATGAACTGGAATTCTATTATTTAATTATTTAAATGATATGAGTCTTATATTAATATAAGACTTATATGTATACATTATTATATGGCACTCGCTAAAATATGAAAAAAAAGGTTTATTAGAAAATATTTGTAATTGGTTTTAATAGCCGTAATGAGAATCTGTAATTAAAAAACTACTATTACAATTCTTAATCATAATTACTTAATTAAAGTTGTTATTTATTATGTAATAAATAATTATTTATAAAAAAACACAATTCAAGTGAGTAATTACTTCTAAATATATTTTCCAATTACAAATTTCAAGTACTTAAACATTTTAAGTAATTAAAAATTTCAAAAATTTGTAAATGAAATTGTTCATTTAAGTTGCAGTTACAGTGGAGTATAATTTCTGTTTTAATTATAACAACATGTAATTGCACAAATGAATAACAAAATGTAATTGCATACATGTTATAATTTGTATTTAAATTACTCTTAAGAAAGGAACAATTCAAAATTTTACATTTACCTAAAATTATAGTTGAAAATGTCCATTTACAAGTAATTGTAATTGAACATTTTCAATTAGCAGCAATTGTTATTCATTGAGGTTTGAATTACAACAACATGTAAGTGATATTTAAAAATTTTTAATTACAGTTTCTTATAATTCATTCAATAAAAATTTAATTGTGAGCCCTGATATTTGAATTTCGGTAAGAGCTTTTTAAAAAGGGAAAATTGTTAGTATGTAAACATTGTAACTAAAATTGTTATTGTACTATTTAAATACAAGTAATTGTAATTGTATCTAAATCATATCAAAATAATTGTAATTAAAGTGTAAAGATTAAAGGTTACAAGAATATTTTATTTTGATGTTTGAATACAAGTACTTCTAACATTTAATTACACGCCATTGTCATGCATGTTTACAACTAATTACAATTTTAGCTTTAAATGACTAATTACAAATTATTGTAATTAAAAGAATATTAATTGAAAGTTACAAGTAATTGTAATCGGTAATAATTTTAGTGTTTTATTTAGGGAACTAATACCATGTTCACACGGACAGCAATATTCGTGTTTCGCTCTCCCATTCCTGTTTCGCGCCCCAAACATGATTGAAACAACAAAATTTTGAGAGCGAAACAGGTCGTTTCATTTTGAAACATGTTGCGAAACAGGAAAAATATACTATCATCTCCAATTTTGATAACAATTATCGTTAGTTTATCTGAACTAGCTCTCAAAAAAAATCAAAACAAAGAAAAAAACAAAATAAAAATTCATGTTAAATAAAATAAAGTGAAAATAATTAAATAATAATATTAATAAAAGTTTTAAATAATATATTTTGAATTTTTACTTACATTTTAATCTATTTTAAATAAAATCACACTAACAACACAAAAAAAATGTCAACATGAAACAAGAATGAATCGTATGAACAGCGTGTTTGGCAATCGAGTTTCAGAGAGCGAAACGAGTGGTTTTTATCGTCGTATGAACATAGCATAACGAATACCGATATATCGGCGATACTTCACTTTAGCCGATATATCGGTATCGGCGATATTTTACTGTCGATACGCCGATACTTTTTTTAATATTTTTTTTTTTTTTTTGAACAAAGTATTTAATTTTCAAGGCCCTTTCTGCTTAGCAACTAAAAGCAAAAATCCAAACAGAAGAATAAATTCTTTCTTCTAATACTCAAGCTGGAGGTCGGTCCACACCACGCTTCATGCTTTCGATATGTATATGCATTTTATGCGTTTGCAACGTTACTTTTCAATACACCTTTACACTACGATTTTTTGGACTGATGCAAAAATTAGCCGTTTTGCTTTGCACCATAATGGTAAAACGGTTTCCCATTGATAGATCTTGTATGCAATTTAACGTTCTAAGAATTGTCTGCCAATTTGTAATGAAAATCTCAAAGACAAAAGATCGAAAAAACGTCTTACTGAGCTACTCAACATGTCTACATTCCAAAAGTGTTGAAGACACGGTCACCCCTACACCATTCTACTGTCCATTCTACATCTAAATAAGAAGTCTAGATATTCCTTAGATCTTCTAATTTTTATAGAGACGCAGATCCGTTTGTTTACTGTCGCTATTAAATATTATATTGAATTTAAGATCATGGCGCAGAAATACTTAAGTTGTCAAATGAGTTCAGTCACATCTGAGAGACGATATTTTATAGTTGTGAAATTATCTCTGCAAAAGTTGAGAATACTTTGTTTTTAAACAAATATCTTATTTATATTAATTTTAAATATTAATAATCTCTTACACTGTATTTTTGTATAATAAAGAAATTACTCTACTTGAGATTTCGTTTTGGTATCGGTATCGGCGATATTTCTTTTTTAATATCGGTATTGGTATCGTATCGGCTAAAAGGCGTATCTTAACATCGCTAGTTTTAATACAATTTATTTTTTTTTTAATATTTTTTTTTTTTTTTTGAAATATTTGTAATTGTAATGATCAATTACAAGTAACTGCTACTAAAATTTTCAACTTTAAATCACATGAGTAATTTCAGGTGTAATTTAGTATATTATAATTATCGAAGAAATCATTTTGTAAGATGTTTTTCTGTTTTATTTCAAAAATACATTATTTACTTAATTACATCTTTTAATATAATTTTCTAAACATAAAAAAGGGGAAGGAATTCGCCTGCTTTTTAAATATCAAAAACAAAAAAATTTATAATATCAAAAAATTACGAGTACTTCCGAAAATTAAAAATTCATTAAATTTTGTGTTATTTTTAGAATTTTTCTAATCATTACAAATGACCTTGAAAGCCTGATTAGAAAAATTCTAAAAATAACACAAAATTCAATTGAAAAAGGTCGAAACATATATAAAATTCATTAAAATTTTTTTTTCATAAATTTACAGCCATTGATTTGTGTTATGAAAGGAACTGTCCATTTCCATCAATTCCTTTCAACTGAACGAAAATTCTTTTTAACCGAATCTTCGTCAAGTCGAGAATGTTTTCAGTTAAGAAACATCCTCATTAGGGCAACAAATACATTAAAATTTAAATGTTCCATACTTAAAAATATTTACATATTTGTCAATAAAATCATAAAAATAAGAAATTAGAAATTGTTTACGTATTTTAGTTGTTGTAAAAAAATGTACTTACATTTCTTTTCGAATTCTAAAAATTGTCGTTATTTTTGTAATTTTCCAAAAAAAAAATTTTATAAAATAATTTTTTTTTTTTTTTTTGAAATATAAATAAAAAAAGTGGAAAAATAACAACAACACGCAATTAGAATTTTTTTTTTAATACTGTTTTTGAAATTAGGAATTGTATAAAATTCAAAACTATTAACACAAGAAGAAGAGTTAAGTAATAGAAAAAGGTGTAAATTTAAACTAAAATAAATTTCATTTTTGAATATTTTAGTTTTTTAAAATAAATTTAAAATATTTTTTTTTAGTTTATATTTTTTTCAAATATTTTAGCAAAAAGCATCCAGGTTTTTTTTTTTTCTTAAATATAAAATGTTCCATTTTCAATAATAAAAAATACATTTATCTCATTAAAAAACAAAAAATTAAATGAAAATTCAATTTTTATAGGAAAAAAATTAAAATGAAATTTTTGTAAAATGTAATATTTTCTATGTACTCACCCATATCATCGATTATAGGCGCCATGCGTAATGTAATGCCGACCAACATGAGGCACATGAGCAGCAGCAAACATGCTGTGGCAATTATTGTCCAACGAGCACGTTGTGGCAAATCATCTGGATCGATTACCTACAAAAATGTTCAATATTGGCCAAGAAGAACAAAATTGTTTGCGATTTATTAGATTGCACACGTTTTTCTGTTTCATTTTTTGTTATTTAGAAGAAAATAAATATGATTTACCTTGACTTCCTGGGTTTCTAAGTCTTGTACAAGTATTTTGGGTTTTTTATGGCGATGACGTTTTTTGTGACGATGGTGGCTGAAAGTAAAATGGAAATATAAACATTTATGTAACTCGCTTTATTTGTTTATTTATTAAATGTTTTTGATAACTTAGGCAATAATTAAATTGAAAGCAAAAACAAAGTCAAAAATATTTTATAATTTTGTTGTTGCTTTCCACAGAATTTCATATTGCGTTTTAAAATTTTCAACGCCCCAAGGTATGCAGCGTTTAAAATTTAAAAATTCATTATGAAAGCAACACCAAATTGTAAAATATTTTTGAATTTGATTTTGCTTTCAGTTTAATTTTTGGCGTTGCATTGCGTTTTCCACAATTAGGGCCTTAGTCTATCGAGCAATAGTAACGTAAACTATTACCATGTTGTTGTAAGACATATCAGAGGAGTCTCTGGCGGCAATCGAACTCACATCCCTCCCACTACCAACTAGACGACAGGGCCACCTTAAAATTAGCAGATTTCACAAAGCAAATTGGCCATGAATTTTTTATATTTTTTTTACAGTCAAATTTTTACAAAATATCTTATGAATGCCAATTGGTGCAAATTTTCTATAAAAAGCAAATTTGCAAAAATTTTCTATAAAATTTCAATTTGCGTAAATTGTCTATAAGAAACCAATTTAGGCAAATTTTCTTTAAGAAAACAATTTGCGCAAATTTGCTTTTTATAAAAAATGTTATATAAAAACCCAAAATGCTACAAATTTTCTATAGACCAACAGTTTGCGCCAAATTTTCTATCAAAACCCAATATGCGCAAAATTTTCCATAAAACCCAATTTGAGCAAAATTTTCTATAAAACCTGATTTGTGCAAATTTTCTTTACAAACCCAATTTGCGCAAATTTTCTATAAAAGTCATTTTGAGCAAATTTTCTATAAAAGCCAAGTTGCGCAAATTTTCTATAAAACCCAATTTGCGCAAATTCTCTAAAAACCCCAATTTGCGCAAATTTTCTATAAAAACCCAATTTGAGCAAATTTTCTTTAAATAACCAATTTACGCAAATTTTCAAATTAAAACCTAATTTGCAAATATTTTCTATAGAATCCAAATTAGGAAAATTTTCTATAAGCACCCCATTTGCGCAAAAATATCTGTGTTAATGCAATAAACAGAATAAATGAAAAAGTCGATTTTTAATTTTTATTTAGTTAGGGCCTTTTGCAGTAGTCCGAAGTAGTTTATTGCCTAGATGTAGAATTGTTAAACATAATTATTGACAGTTGGTAAGTTTTATAACAATGACTAAAAAAGAGTAAATAATACAAAACAATAGATATAAAATATTGACTAACTACAATTCAGAAATGTATTTCCCCTTTCAAAAATTATCATTTATAAATCGATAATTTTCATCACATATTTATATAACAATTATTTCTGGAACAAAAACAACAAGAAATTAAAAAGCATAGACGCGATTAAAATACTGCTTGTGAACTGGCTCTCCGATATTTTCTTGTGGCTGATTGTATTCCTTTAAAAATTACATAAAAATAATTATTTACGGCTCCTGAAAATAAGAAGAGCTTTGTGATCTGAATTGATAGAATTTTGAGAAATAATATTTCTGAAATTTTTGCTGCTTCTTAGGTAATTAGGAACTCTTTTACAAAGACTTATGTTTATACACAAATATTTAAAATTTTTCGTTTCTTAATAGGAATTAATTGCCGTCTTATTTTTATTATTCACTTAATTGATATATTTTTTTAATATTTAAATAGAAAAATTTTTTTTTTTTTTTTTTTTTTTTTTGTAAAATTAAATTACTGAAAAAACGGTAAAGCTGGATCCGAACCTGCATGCCATGTAACAGAAATAAATACGAATCTGACTAACAACCAGGGAAACCAGAAATATGCTCAAGTAGAACTCAAGCTCAAGCAGGAAGAACTCGAAAGTATGCCCTGAAAATTGTTAAAAATATACCCCAATAACTGAAAAAATTTTCATTTGAAAACAAAATATTCAACAATTTAAAAACATTTGCATTTAAAAAACAATCCTAAAATTATAATCGGTAAGTCACAAACGGTAGACGAATTTTCGAGATTTTTCCCTATTTGGAAACGATGGGCAGCCATGGGCTCACAAGCACAAAGTTATGTTATAAGTTTAAAATCCATATGAGAGTTATTTGTTGCAAATATTATCTAGATATTACAATACATAAGAGATTTTTTGTTTTAAAGGGATTTAAGGAACGTTTAACAGAAAGTTACTTGTAGATGGGAGCTTTGAGCAAATGTGAACGGATGCGTGAAGAATTTAATTGAAGTAAAATATTTTTGCGGCGAATTTAATCTATATACCAACATGATTAGATGGTTTACGGACACAACAAGTCTTATTTGGAAAGAAGTTTTCAATGATTAATATGTGAAATTTACAGAGACTTTGTCCTTAGTACAATTAAAATGTATTTACCAAATTTGATAAAATTATCTACAAAATTGCAACTTGTACTTTTCGCACAAGGTTAACATGGACAGACAACCAGCTAGACGGACGGATGGATATCGTTAGATCACTGTAAACAGTGATTCTGAGTCGGTCGGTATACTAAAAATGTTCTCCAAATTTCAAAGTGCTTTATCGCTAAAAACGTATATAATTGATTTTTTACTTTTTGCTTATTTAAATATATAATTTAAAAGTATAAAATAGCATTCATTTTTCATGACAACCTGCTTCGACTTACAATATTATAGTAAAAATTAAATGTAGATGGCGAAATTGAAACAACACGTTGGGTGTACAAATAGATATAGAACAGAAAAACCAGAATTTTGAAAACTAAATTATTTGCTGAGAAAGCACTCGTAAGCATCTAAAATAACTTAACATGTATTAAAATATGCCTCAAAAAGGTTAAATATGCGCTATAAACTTAAAAAATGGTGCAAAAATGCTCTTTTAACTACATTATGCAAAAAAATATGCCAAAATATGCACTAACAAATCGCTGCCAAAATTCATTAAAATCTATAAACGGATAAAGACTTTATTTCTGCCTTCATTGGTCGCACAAGGAAAAACATGCAATTGCATATTTATGCACTCAAAAGAAAAATCAATCCATCCGACCTCAAATCAATCCGAAGCGGTATCAATAGTACGGTGAGAACGGATTTTCTTGAATCAAGTACAGAAAGATGGATTCAAGTACGGATTATTCAATCACGAAATATTCAACTTATCCATATTCAATCCCGAATTCGTACTTGAAATTATCCGAAAATGATTTAAGTAAAACCGAGAATAAATCAATCTCAAAATATGCTTGATTCAAGTGTAATAAAGTTGATTTAATCCCGAATTCGTACTTGAAATACACCAAGAGCGAAATTAAAAGGACAATATTAATATCATTGATTTAAAAACCCGTTTCACACCTAACACAGTTCCAATAATAAAGCAACAGCTTTATGACCGATCAGTGATGTCAGATGGAATTTTTAAAATTCCCTAAGTTTTGATAAAAAAAAATGCCCACATTTCCCCACAACAGCAAATTTTCCACCCTACAATTTTCCCTACCTTATATTAGTTATAGGTAAACTCAAAACTTATAAATAATTCTATATAGTATATTTTAATTACACAAAACACACAACAAAAACATAAATTTTAAATAAATTTCAAATAAAAAGACAGCGGAAGCTTGTACAGTGTAGTGTACCTCATAAGTCGCCACCGCATACCCTTAAACTACTCTTAAACCAACACTTACCAACTTATATAGAGTAGGGTATTTTAAATATCAAATAACGATATAGACAAATGACGACAACCGGAATGTAAGTGAATGACACCACATTGAGTTAGAATTGAGTGCATTCCAACTTCCAACATTCTGATTGGCGAGAATAGTCACGAGGGTTTGTTATTGTTACAATTTATTGATATCTCCATATGACTGACAAAGACAAACAGAATAATGTAAATAATTAAAATAAGTTAGAACGGTTAAGTTAACAATTCATGTATAGTATATAAGCACTTGTAAATTTAAAATAAATCAGACTTGAAATTATCAATCAAAATCGGCAATAACTTGCCTTGTGTTTTTAGTTACAAGCGTCAAAAAATTCGGTAGTTCTTTTGAACGCCTTGTAAATTAGCTGGTACCCTAACAGCTATTAAAAATAAATAAGGGCTATAGGGATTATACACTACACATCCTACACTACATGGCGATCCTGCCATTACACTCCCACACTACATGGCGATCCTGCCATTACACTCCCACACTACAACAGTTTAACATATTTGATTGTAAGTGAGACTGAAGAATACATATGGAATCTTAAACTTCGTGACTCAGTTTATCTCTTTTTTTCGCGCGGATGTCACTACCAATTGAAAATATCCTCCCAGCATCTGCATTGGTATGTGGTAAACTCAGTAGAATTTTGGATAATTTTGAGTGACAAGGGAATACTAAATTCTCATTAATATTCTTAGTCTTTGACCAAAATGGTTCCAAATCCATCTTTGAAATATAATTTATTTCTTGTTCTGAAAAATTATATTCTAGGGTTAGCCATTATTGAGTAAGTAGTAATCTGTGGTATATTTTACCGTGAGCAAGTTGGCCCCCTTCAAGACTAGACAAGTTACTTGCGCAAGTCTATTGCGCAACTCTTGATTTGTTGATGTCAGGGATAAGGTGGCGGTAAGGGGTAAAAATTGCGTACAGACTTTGTTGTACTCGGCAAGTTACTTGAGCAACTAGAGTCTGAATGGGGGCTTATAAAAATGCAATAATTGCCGCTTTAAAAGTTATAAAAGAATTGAGTACAATTATTTAATAACAAAGTAGCCATATTGTAATTATTGAAGCGATATTCTTTTATACCACAGATGTTTTTTCAGAAGTCAGTTAGATTATATTTGAATTTACATACAAAGGAAAAATTCCCTTCATTTTTACGAATATACAAAATCTGTCTTTTATCCCCTGCAGGAGAAAAATCCCTACAAGTAGGGAATTTTCCCTACATCTGACATCACTGTGCCCGATATGTTTTTACTTTAAAAACTTAATGTACATATTTAACTAAAAATATAAACTAAATGAGAACTCTTGCATTCATTTCTGCCTTTTAAACGTGAAAATTATGTGTTTTCTTCTTGTTCTGTTATTTTTGTTGTTTCTACACACAACAAGTAAATCGTTTTTTAGCTACTTGTGTGGTGTTGTTGTAGTCGCTACAACAAATTTGAATAAGTTATATGAGATTAAAGCGCTCAATTTGTAATTTTACACTCAGAGTGGCATTACCAATGAAAAGTTCAATCTTTTTTGTACATGGTTTAAGAATTTTATACTTATTTTAAGAAATTGCGGGATTGATTTTTGAAAGATTGAAATGTGTAGGCAGTGGCAGGATCGCCATGAAATGTGTAGTAGTTTTTCCCTATAGACCTTGGTTATTTTTAGTACCTAGTTGTTAGGGTTTCAGCTGATTTGCAAGGCGTTCAAAGGAACTGCCGAATTATTTTTGAGTCTTGGAATAAAACATAGGCAAGTTACTGCCGGATTAGTTTTGTGATTTCAAGTCTGGTTTTATTGAGATTTGCATTGTCTTATATACTAGGTTTGAGACTTATTGTTAACCCTTCCTACTTATTCTACTTATTTACATAGTTCATTTTGTCTCTGTCGGTCTTATTGAGATATCAATAATTACTCTGTTTACGATTATTCAGACCAATAGGAATGCTTGTGATTACACTCATTCCTATTTGTCACTCAATTTATAATTCTGATTGAGTAGAACTTATTGTTTATGCTTATCGTATTCATACCCCAATTAAATTGCCCAAATTCCAATCGATGTGTGTCAATTGGTAAATGCCGTTACTTGATCTTGCACAATTACTTTCCTCTATTTAGGTTAGTATGTATAGATTTCAGAGTATTTTAAGGGTATGCGGTGGCAACTTATGAGGTACACTACAAGTTATCCCATTTAAGATTGTATTGAGTTCGTTTAAGTGTTATTCGTACTTGAATTTTTGAGTACGACTCGTACTTAAAGTTAGTATGAAAATTATTATCAAAGTTGGTTTTGGGAATACTATTATTTATTAAAAGATTTTGTTTGTTGTGCTTAATTCTCTTTTTTAATAATTGATAAACAATACTGAAATTTATTGTTGGAGGATAAGCTAAGTATGAAAAGCTTAATTTATCCCGAGTGTTTTTCTTTCTGTGTGGTTTCCCTGATTATCACATATTAAAGTTTAAAAAAAACCGCTATTTTAAACCTTTTAAGATTATACAATATTTTTTTTATCATTCATTCATATAGCTTTTGAAAAAATGAACAGTATTTAGCAATTAATAGTTGTTCTTAACTACCAATACACACCATACATACATATTTGTGTTAATAGCACCTCAATATTTGTAAAGTTTTTTAATAAAACTTTTAAATAAAAATCATTAAATAAAACAATACAAGCCAAAACAACAAGTTAAAATGAAAAACAATAAACTAATCCCAAAAATACTTGTAGCAGCCCCCCTATAACCACTCTCGCGCATACATGCAAACGCACTCACATTTTAGTAAAAATGCAGTCAATATTTCAATCCATATTTTTTTTTTGCACATCATTGACTTCAAAAGGAGGATTGTGAGTAAAAAAAAATCCCTTTTTATATTTTTTCCATATACATTTTTTTTACTGCATTATGAGTTTTTTCTTTTTTGTTTTTGCCTTCGAAAGAGTGTGTGAGCTCGTAAATTTGTTGGTTGGCTAAATGTTCCTCGATGTAAATTAATTTCATTTTTTCCCCTCTTATTTCCAAACAACATGCATCATATAGGCTTAACACTCATCTTTTTGTACTGTTAAACACATAAACAAATATCAACAAACACTCGAACGCACACACTGCCATGCAGTGAAATGCTCAGAACTGTTGTCAGTGTGGCCGCATAAATGTTGTATGTACAAAAACTACCTTGACCCAAATATGTAGTTATTTTGTAAAATCAAAAAAATTAAATAAAAAAATTAAATGAAAATAATAATAATAATAATAATAATAAACAGAGAGAAACATGAAAGATAGTGATAGAAAAATATTAAAATGTATGGGACTTTTCAATCACCCTTATTATGTAAGTCGTTGTCGACGTCGACATTAATTTTTATTTGTTATCACATAAAGTCGACGACTACATCACTTCGACGTTAATTTGGTTTTTTATAAGAAAGTTGTGTCGACGTCGACAAGTTATCGAAAATCTGGCAGAAAAAAAATCCCATCTCCTATTTTTTTCTATTATTTTTGCTCTTCATCATTAAAGTTAAATTTGCTAACGCTATTTATGCTATTTTCCGACATTTTGTTTTTTTAACCGATTAAGAGATATCAAATTAGTTTTAGAATTTGTTTCCGATTTTGAATTTTTCGCGAATTTTTGCCAGGTTGGCGATAGGAGCTATTTTTTACTGTAAGTTTTCTGATTCTTTAATGCTAGGAACACAACTGGGGCGAACGACGATTTTTTTGCCGCGAATATTCGTCGCCAAAAATAAAAGACGTTTGTGTATATGAAAATGCACACAATCAGGGCGCCGGCGAAAATTCGCCAGACGCGGCGAACTTCAAATAGATTTAATTCTATTTCATACGCCGGCGAACGACGAACAAATCAGTACTAGGTGACCATGTTTGGTTTTAGTTAAGAAGTAGTTTAGTAAATAAAGTTACTTTTTACTTTAATAATTGTTTTTTTTTTTATTGCATAACACATAAAATGAGTATAGAAAGTATTTTGCTATAAAAATAGTTTTTAGTTGTGTTTTTGATAATGTTTTTATTTTTAAGCATATTTTTTTTGGAATATGGTCACACTATTTCTCTCTCTTTGCACAAACAGTAATCAACTTTCTCAATTATAAAAGCTGCCAGCTATTCGTCGTTATTGTGCTTCATACGACGAATTTACTCAGCGAATTTTTACGGAAAAAATCGTCGTGTTGGGCGAAATTCGTCGTTCGTCCCAGTTGTGTTCCTAGCATATAGCTTTAATGATTATTAATATATACACGACTTTGCTATCATGCCGCTGTTAGCAAATTTGTGCGAGTTTCCGCTAATTTTGCAAGTTTTACCGAATTATTCCTTATAGTTTTAGGGACTTTTAATTAATTTTATGTCGTGTTTGAAATATTAAAAATTTTCGCGAATGTTCGATATTTTTGCAAACTTTTCCAAATTTTTGCAATTTTGCGTAGGTTTGTTGCTCTTTGAGGCAATCGTCTTAAATTAAAAATTTTCGCAAATTTTCGCTGTTTTACCAAGCTATTCCGAATTTTCGCGTTTAATTTACTATTAAAATTTGTACCCCTAACTTCTTTTAAATACGCTTTTTTTATTTTAACGTACTTAATCAATATGTTTACATTCTACTTAAAATTCCTTTAACTTTCATTCAAGTCGTCGCAAAATTTCCTGTCGACTAAAACAGAGACAATTCTACTCGACGTCGACTTAAAAGCGCCCTAGAAAATATCAAGTGACTGTCAATAGTAATCGATTATTGTCAGAAACGACTCAGAAAATATAATTACTGTTCCGATGCCGTCGACTTATGCCGACGTCGACTTTCGTAATAGGGGTGAATATATGTGCGTGTGTGTGTGTGTGGCACAGTGTTGGCATAATTTTTTTCAAAAATACCAATGCAATCAATAAAAATCGAAAAAAAAATTTTGTTACTTTAATCCCTACAAATTAAAAATAAATTTAATTACAACTGGTAACAAAAAGTAGTCGGTCAAGCCCGAACATTTTATACCCTACACAGCAGTATGCACATTTTGAAGAATGTATTTTTTTATAACCTATAGGCAATCATTGATCGAGCAAAAACAAAATTATGCTATGGGGTTAAGATTTATATAAGAGCCCTTTTTGCCGAATATTACAAAGCAGGGATGTTAAATGGGGTTTCAAATTTTGTACCAACTTTCAAAAAAAAAAAAATGTACTTTTTGGACCTTCACGGTACCATTTTTTTTTTTAAATTTATTAAAACAATAAAAGAAGTACATAAAAAATTCAATTGTACACAAAAAAACAAAACTTAACATTAACTTAGATTATATGAATGAATAAAATATGGAACATAAAAGTCTTATGAATATAAAAGAACAAAATCAGGCACTTATTTGTTAAAAAACTATTTGAAATTTTTACATGATAGCAGCATGAATTTGTCGATCTTTACCAATCCTTTGTTTTTATGAGACTTGATAATGTTGGCACATGTAGACTGTTTCTTTCGTAAGGCTTCGCATGGACGGTTGTCAGATGTTATAATATTAGGTGTGTTCCACAAGTTCTCGGGCAAGTTCGGACTAATGACAGTAAAATGAAAATTACTCTCTGAATTTGCCAAAACTACCCAATATAACTGGAACGCAAGAAACCATTTTTGCACTTCTTCAAATACGAATGATGCTTACTTTTCAACTTAAGATCTATTTAAGTGATTTTAGACGCTTAAAAGTCATAACATTATAAAACCAAAATATTTGCATCATTGTAATTTTTTATATTTTGTTTTTATTTATGTTAAAAATTAAGGGAAATATGTATGCAATAATGTATTTACAACTTTAATTTTTTCATTAAAATTTTACATTTTGCTTTCTTATATATTTTTTAATAAAACCTAAACTTTTTCTTTTGCTTGTAAATTTCCTGATTAATTTTTCAGTTTCATATGTAAACAAAAACAGCTGATTGTGTATTCTTGTCCGAACTTAGCCAAAGAAGAAGTTCGTGCAAATTTGTACAGGAAATGAAAAAAAATACTCTCTCAATTACTCTTAAAAATTGTTATGTGGAACGCTTTTGGTTAACTTTGTGCAAGTTCGGACTGTTTCGTTATGCATCTGGAACAGAGCTATTGTAAGCCGGCGTTTCCAATAGAAATATTTTTTCTTACAATGGTGCCATTGTCAGATGCATTAATTTTACACGTCTGCCAAACACAAATTAGCTTATAATGTTCACACATTAAAGCAACGCTGTTTACCAATATTGGAAGATCTGACAACCGCCTATACGACGCTTTAGTTTTTATTATATTTTAAAAAGAAAAAACTCTTTCCACATTGCAAACCAATGTGGAATGGATACAATTCCAGCAACGATTTTAGAAATATCAGGAAACATATGGCCATTCAGCTCATTTTGTAAATTAGCTACTGCCAGCCAAAAAGTTCAAATGTTTTCAGTTTTTAACGACTGCAGTTGCTCGACATCAACTAAAGCTCTAAATTGATTATTGATTGAATCAAAATTTGCAATTTCATTCGAGAACATTTTTACTAGAAGAGGAATAACACTACTTTTTTTACCTGAAATAACATTTTCAGGAGTAAATTTTTGGAACCACATTAAAGCTTCGTTATTAAAGTCGACTTTGGTTCTTTGAACTTCTGAAAATTTTATATAAAATTGTTTTCCATTTTCTTTAATTTCTTTAACAATAAAAATATTGATATGTTTTGTAGAAATATATAAATCCACTTCTGTTTCGCAATAAATTTATTCAAAGGGCATGTGAGTTTTGTAACGGTCTACGATAGATATATCACATTTATCCAAAATATTATTATTCATGAAATTTCGTGCTATTTGGCGGAACAAAAAAATTAGCCTTTGTAAAAATAAATGCATTCGAGTATCTTCTGATTGCATTTCTAAATTAACCATATTAATAATTTAAAGTGCATATTGCATAAATAAAAATGCAACTTAAAAGAAGGATTTTAAATCCTGATGAAAGAAATAATAATTTAAAAAAAAATGTAATGAAAAGGACTCAATAATTTGTTTGCTATACTAAAAATTCAAAAAGGGGGAACTCTGACAAATTTTTAAATTGTACCAAATGAGTCACGATAGTACCACGGTATTTTAAAAGGTCAAAATCTACCAAAAAAAAGTACAATTGTACCAACATTAACATCCCTGTTGCAAAGATATCTACATCTATGTAAAACGTGTGTCAGGTTTAAAGATGTCAAGATGTTAGGGATTAAAGGCCCAACCATAATGCGCTTAAGTTGGCTACAGCAAATGTGCGATTAAATGTAAATCATAGTAGGCAAACCATATTGAACTTAAGGAAACGTTTTGGTAAGTTTTATGAAATTATCATTTGCTTAAGCAAATCAAATTTTTTTTTATTTTGTTTTTGTGTTTTTAAATACATTTGAGAGGTTTTCATTGGTGAAAGTAGGATATCCAATTCTATTAACTCCCTGGAGCACACTCGCAATGTGGGTTGTATTTGCCTGCTTTATCGTTACAGCAATGGGATGTTTTCTGATGAAATTCGGGATCTGGTTCTCGAAACCCGTTCGTTTCTTCGTAATACATGTTTTTCCTCAAGAGCTCATTCTTTTGTGTTTGATTGGTCGGTGCATCGTACAACGCATTACGGGGAAATTTCATTCTTTGGCCGGACGGTTCGTACGTAGAATTACCTTCCTGCTAAAGTTTTCCCTCTCACTTTTAACATGAAAAAGCTCAAAACGAATTTTCACAAGCACTACCAGCACAATGCAATGCATTAGTAGGGGCTACCCTGAGTGCTGGTTCGAACAAAAAAAAAAAAAAAACCCAAAATTCAAAGTTCAACTTGAGTACCAGAAATTTCATGGAAAACGTGTTTAAATATAAAACGCCGATTTTTCGCAAAAAATCCCATGAAAACTGTCATAAGTGATAAATGGCCTTCAAACAAAATAAGGTTCCAGACTTTGCATTTCACAGAAAAAATTATTAAATTTCTCCAATCCCCAAATTTGTTCTAAATTCATAATATCAAGCAAACAAGTTGTTGATTTTGCACCTATTACCAAATTATATTATATTGATTATATTGATTACTAAAAATTTTAAAGTTTTGAAAAAATATTTTCAATAAATGATATTTTTAATTTTAATTAAAAAAGTGATCAAAAAACTTTGCCATTTCACACAATGTGTTAATTTATTTAAATAAATACTGACAATTCCCAACAACAATTCTACATGTTTAAATTATTTTATTTTAAACGAAAAAAGTCAATTAAGATTTTTTGTTATTTAATTAAAATTTTAATTGCAAATTTATTTCAAAACATCTAAAATGTTAATTAAATAAAAATTAAATTTTTAATTTTCTTTCAACTAAAAAAATAATTGATTCAATTATCACATTAATTAAATTTTAATACTTTTAAAACCATTTTTTTAATTGATAAAACACTTTTTTCTGTGTTATTAAGGAAAAAACAAAGAATTTTTATATTTAAGAAACAAATTACTTCCTCCTTTTGTGCTGCAGACAAATAAATTTCGTTACAAATCTATCTCCAGATGTTCTCAAAAATCAGCAGCATTAACTCTATATTCAACCAGCTGAGGACTTTCCTAGTCTAAATAGCAAATTTTACAAAATTTTATAAATAAAAGCAAATTTTTTTTACCAAAATGATTATGAAATATTAATTCTTATAGAAAAAGTTTTTTATAAATTGCAAATTTGAAGCAAAAAATATTTAAACAAATAGAATCTGGGAATTATTTCTTTTCATAAGCTTCTTTATTATATTCAACATTTTGTATTTTTCAAATTTATTCTACATAACTGAAATTTAGCTCATAGAATAAATTTGAAAAATAAAAAATGTTGAAAAAATATTTTAATTAGAAAATTTTCAGCCAAACATGCTTATAAATTGCATCATTGTTAAGAGAGTTTTCTATAAAATAGTGAATTTCTTGCAAATTATTAAATAGGAAATTTTAGTAATTTTTGATTTAAATCGAAAAATTTAAATTTTTAGCAAAAAGTATAAAATAACAAAATATAAAATGTTAATTTTATTGAAAATTTCGTGTAAATAGTCACGGCCAAATTCATGAAAAGTTCTTATTTTAAGCTTAAAGTATGTAATAACTATAAAATGATTTTTGTCTTTTAAGCCTTTTATAAAAATTGGTATTCATAAACGTACATTAACAGCTTCTTATCTGTTTTTAGCGATTAAGTGCTTAAGTATGGCAACGTTATTTAAGTTTTTTTTGGCTTTTTATTGCTAGTGATGCATGAAACTTCTATTCGGTTCACATGATATTCCATAATTAATAATTTTTTTTATAATTAAAGACCTTAAAAATTACTCTTATAAAATAAAAATACATATTATTTTATTTTCTGAACAAGATTCTGCCGAAAGGTATTAAAAAAAAATGTTTGTTTGAAACTTTTTTTTATATATACGATAAGAAAGTATTCGAATAAAAGGTTTGTTTACTTTTTATTAATATCACTTTTAATATGATTTGTTTTTTTATTTTTTTGAACAACAATTCCTTGTTTAAAACCTAATTGCAATAATTTAATAAATAATAAAAAACAATATCTGCATTTGCCCCTGAACCTACTAATTTAAATCACATAAAATTTTTTTTTAAATATTTAACAATATAACTTTAAATTGGTTGTCTAAATTAAAATAAATTTTGTAAAATATATTTATGTAACATGTCCATTAGTGTGTCCCATTAAAAAAAAATTTTTGGGGATCATTCTTAATTTCATTCAAATATATTAACAAAATATTTTAATTAAAAAGACGGGACTTCTTGTAATAATTACATATGTTATTGTTATGTATGACTGGTAAGTAACTATTATTTTATTTGTAAAACATTTTCTAAATCCAATTATTTAAAGTTTAAAGCAATGCAAACCTAGTTCACACCTTATAGTATTATACATTTCATACAATGTGTACAAAGCTTTAAAAGGGTATAACTCGAGAACGGTGAGAGA
Organism: Pollenia amentaria; assembly: GCA_943735925.1. Classification (NCBI taxonomy): domain Eukaryota; kingdom Metazoa; phylum Arthropoda; class Insecta; order Diptera; family Polleniidae; genus Pollenia; species Pollenia amentaria. Next base: position 142,796,571 of record OX031010.1, on the reverse strand, counting down.
AAATTCATTTTTTTTTTTGCTAATTTATTTAAAACTTCATAATCTTTTAAACTGAATCATTAGTTTTTTTTAGTCTTAATACAAATTTTAAAAGTTATAAAGCATTTTTTTCATATTTGCTGAAAATTTACGAAAAACTGATATATAATGTATCAAAATGTGGAAAATCCCTGACGAAAATTATTATTTATGCATATAAAATTAAAGATCGGAAAATTTTCTTTAAGAATATTTACTCAGAAGCCGAAAAAATACCGATTTTTTAGCAATTTTCAATAATAATTCAATAAAAGTCAAAAACGCTAGATTTTTGGTACAAAATCAGTTTGCGCGACCTGTAAAGCACTTCCGAAAAATCTGATAAAATTCTCAAAAATACTTTACCTTATGAGTATCCAAATTAGGAAAGATCTTCCGAGAAAATCCAAATTTTTATTTTTTTTGGGACAACCTAATGTCCATATTAATAAATAAGACATTTTTCGATTATTTTAAAACATATTGCCCAAAAATCATTTAATTAAATGCAAACATTTATCAAAATGTCAGAAGGGTAAATCCAACAATAAATGTTCATACTTTATGAACGGTTTATTAAAGGTTTAATAGACTATTTTTCGTTTATGAATACAACTTTGACACTTTTTGCTTATAAATGGTTTATAAATCATAAATAAATTTTTATGAATACGGCTGTTAATCTCAAGCAAAAATAGTACAAAATTTGTATATCTATATACACTTTTAGCATGATTTCCGATAAAATATAAAAGTTTTACTACATTAAAAAAAAAAAACAAATGTTTACCATTATATCTGTGCTTTATTTAAAAATTAACGGACTTATTGATCCGACCTCGTAGTATCGAGGCACACTAACAGCATCTAACTGGAGTCAACAATGGCGATAAAACCGTTACTACTAGAATACATTTTAATTTTGGCGCCCATAATGACAGTTAAATGGGTATGAAATAAATTTTTGCTTAAATTTTGTATCCATCGTTTTCATTGTGTTTTTGTAGTACAACACGAGACTAGACTACAAAAGCTGAAAAGCAACACCAGATGCAAGCAGTCGTATTCTGTTGCATACGGAAACGGAAGTATTAACGACAACTTTCTAAACCAACAAATATCATTGTAAAATGTAAAGCGAGTAGTTTATTATAAGGACAGAAGTGTGCAAACTTTTGCTAAACAAAGAGGAAATTAAATAAAATATATTTTTACACGGTTAATGTAGAAAAACAAGCAAAAGTGCTATATTCGGCTGAGCTGAATCGAAAATGACCTTCAGCTTTGTATTGAGAGGCAAATTTTTCTCTAGCTCATATAATATGGGCGATATCGTGTAAAAATCCGGCGGTATGAACTAAGTCCCCAATGAACTAACTCCCCAAACCCAAAATGAACTAAGTCCCCAAACGACTGTATGTGAGAAAACAACAACGATATTTGGGGACTTCGTTCACGTTTTTGGCGGCATCGTTCATTTTATTTTTTGGGGAGTTTGTACATATGAACGAAGTCCCCAAAAAGTAGTAATGAACTAAGCCCCCAAATTAATTTTTGGGGACTTAGTTCATTTCTTAAATGTGTTTTTTTTAAATTTTGCAATGAAAAATCATTTTATTGCAAGGGACCGTTATAAAGAAAAAATTTGGGTACCCAACTTCTATTGAGTGGAACGAAAAGTATTTGGGTAATTGCATGTCAAATCGACCAAGAGTGGTACCCGACCCCCTTCGATTTCAATGAAATTTGGTGTGAAGGTTCCTTTCATCCTATAAGGAACATATATTAACGAAAAAAATTTTAACATTTTTTTTTTGCAAAAGTTACGTCATATTCAAAATGTCATAATTTCGCCGAATTAGCCGAATGTGTTGAGTTTATTTCTTCAATATCTCAAAAACTATTGCACATACGAAGATGATTTGTATGTCATTTTAAAAAGAATACTTGGGGCTAAAAACAATATCTTAAAAAAATTTCACAAAACAACAAAACAATTTATTTTATACTTATGCTTATACCATTGGCCTCACCCATGATTAAACTGATCAGATTCTGAAAAAAGCTTAAAAAATATACGTATCTCTTAGTTTTTCTAGATCAATTTATTTCGGTTTTTTGACAGCAATTAAATTTTTAATGTTAATTAAGTTGTGACGACATTAATACACTTCAAAGTGTAGTCCCTCATCGATCTCGATAGCTGAGTTAAAAACTGTAACACTATATCGACTGCAGTGCAGTACATCTCCAGGGTGAGGGCGAGATTCATAATCAATAATTTAAGTACGTTTGAAATTTATTTTAAAACAAAATGTTTATACAAATGTTTCTTAAAACTGATTTCAAGTTTAAATCTATATATATAAAAGAGTTGCGTGAGTGACTGACTGACTGACTCATTCATCATCACCCAGCCCAAACCGCTGACCCTAGAAACTTGAAATTTGGACTAGCGATTGGTCACTCTCAAAATCGATCCACTAAGACGGGATTTTTCGAAACTCGAATGTTTAGGGGGTAAAAAAAGGTAAAAACGGGAAGATTCGGTAACCTTATATCTCCAAAACTAATAGAGATGCAAAATAAATGTAATACCAATCGTTGTTCTTTAGAAAAATAAGCGGACAGGTGTCTGGTACTTTTTGAAAATTCAGACCTTTAACGGAGTAAACGGGTAAAACCTGCATTTTGGTACTTTATTGTCACCCCATCTATCTTTTAAACCCATAAACATAGAAATAAGGGTTATATCACATTTGAAACTTATCTAAAAAATCCAAATACATATTTGGTACTTTTTCGAAATTCGGACGTTTAAGGGGTAAAAACCGTAACTTGTTTTGGTACTTTTTCACAAAACATTTTTTTTTTTTTTTATTCAAAAATTTAGTTTTTATTGTTGTTCAATAAAAAAAATAAGCGGACAGGTGCCTGGTATTTTTTTGAAATTCGGCCTTTTTGGGGAGTAAACGGGTAAAACCTGTATTTTAAAACTTTTTTGCTATGCCATCTATACCTTATTCTGTTATTTTTGTTTCAAAACATTTTTCTTCATCTACCTATCTATATATATAAAATTGTAACGTTACGCACGTCCTAAACGCCTGAAGCTAAAATGTTGAAATTTGAACGGGAATTTGGCCTCTCGCTAAATCGATTCCCTAGGATGGGAGTTTTGAAAATGTTTATGGTTAGAGGTTATAAAAGCTAAAAACGGGTAAATTCCCTAACCTCATGTTCATCAAAAAAATAAGCAGAGAGGTGTCTGGAATTTTTTTGAAATTCGACCCTTTTGGGGAGTAAACGGGTAAAACCTGTATTTTAAAACTTTTTTGCCACTCAACCTAACTATTAAACCAATAAACTTTGGAATAAAAAAAGATCACATTCGTAACGTATCTAAAAAATACAAATAAATATTTGGTACATTTTCGAAATTCGAACGTTTAGGGGTGAAAATCGTACCTATTACAAAGTAGCGGGTTGAAACCTCAGAAACATAAACCTTGGCGTAAAGATATGTCCACAAAAGAAAAGGAGACGCTAACGAAGCAGCGGGTTAAATGCTAGTAATTTATATATGAATACGTCAAATAGTGTTTATTTATATAAAATTATTTTATTTACCGTATGTTTTTTAAGCAAATTTTTTATTATTATTGGACCGGAAGGAATATGAACTATTTCATAAATATAACGACTTTATTGTTATAATTTATCAACTTTTATTCTTTAGTTTCTGAATAAAACTTTAATTGGATCGTGAATAATTTTTATTTTTTGCTTGATATATAACAATTATTTATTGATTTCTATATTTTGCATAAAAATAATAATTTTTATTTTGGAATTATGTCTTAAGCCAAAGCTGAACTTGCTAAACGTAATTGTAATAAAGGCTTGAGATGTGAGTCTGCAAATTTCGTTTCTACTTAAAATAATGGTTTTTATTAAGCAAAATATAAAAGTCCAGAAATAGTCGTCATATATCAAGCAAAAATTAAAAATTGTAAGTGCTCGCTGTGTGCCAAAAACAAAAATTAAATTCAAAAATAAGAATTATTTGCAATAAAAAATATAACTCTTATATAATTTTTAATAATTTTTTTGTATATTGTATAAAAATTCAATAAAAACGAACGGTTTTGTACATAAAAGTTGATATGTTAAAAATGGCTGTGGGAAAAATCGCCCAAAGAAAAATGGCCCAAAAAAAGAAATGAAAAATCGCCCAAATGAAAAATCGCCCAACAGAACATGAAAAATGACCCAAAAAGTTATATATGAAATTTTGCCCAAAAGAAACGAAAAAGGGCCCAAAAAAAATGAAAAATGACCCAAAAAGCAAAAACGAATTTTTTCCCGGTGTCATGTTATAACGTCCAGTGTCCGTTATGACACTCCAAAAAGTGTCATAGTGTCCATGGACACTGCGCTAACTAAAGCTTCTCTGCACATAGAGGAGAAAATCCTTGCGCCCGGCCAAAGGCCGGATGTGCAGAGAAGCTTTAGTTAGCTAAGCCGGTATTTGTTATACCATAGAGAAGAAAATCCTTGCGCCCGGCCGAAGGCCGGCTGTGCAGAGAAGCTTTAGTAAGCGAAGCCGGTGTTTGTTATACCATAGAGGAGAAAATCAAAAAAATGGGCCATTTTTCATACAACATTTTTGGGTGATTTTTCATAATAAAAAATCACCAAATTTAAAAAACGAAAAATCACCCAACAATAACGAAAAATAGCCCAACAATTTTAGGTCACTTTTCATATGAATTTAGGCCCAATTTTACATGGAATTTTTTTGGGCGATTTTTCATTTCTTTTTTTGGGCCATTTTTCTTTGGGCGATTTTTCCCACAGCCGTTAAAAATCCCGGGACTCATAAAAATTTCCCGTTTGGCATCCCTAGTGCTCACAGAAACTACTAGTACATAAAAATGCTTTTTATGTGGTGCTACTTCCAGAGAATTTAATAACATTGACAAAATTATTTCTTTGCAAGTAAAAACAGAAAATTTGGAGTTCGGTTTGTCAATTCTGCATGGATGGATCAGATTTTTTTAATGCCTGCTCCATGTGGCATAAAAGCTTCCAACAAAGAAATGGCAAGCTAGATCGGACATCGAAAAACAAGTTTTTGCAGAAAATTAAGCACGTATTCAAGAGGAGTTCAAAAAAAAATGGTCTTATTATTGATCATCCGAAACCTGGCTTTGGAAATTCGAATGACGGCAACACAGCTCGGCGCTTCTTTCAAAATGCGAACATTTCAGCGCAAATTACAAAATTGGATGCAAAATTGTTAAGACAACTGCATTCAATTATGGTAACCGTTTCTAGTGGTTTTTAAATAAACACTAATGCCTTTCGAGAGTTCGCTCTTGATACCGCAAGGTATTTTAGACAACTGTATCCCTGGTATTATATGTCCCCAACTATCCATAAATTTTTAATCCATGGACCAGAAATAATAAAAAACGCTTTATTACCTATTGGACAGTTGACGGCAGAACCACAAGAAGCTCGAAACAAAGATATCAAAATTTTTAGGGAGCATTATTCGCGAAAATGTTCTAGAGAAAAATCAAATCAAATCAAATTTCCCACAACAATAAATTCAGTGTTTTCATTCAAAAATTGGGATTAGTAGCAAATCATTAATAAATGAATTAATTAATAAAATATTTAATTCCCGAAAATAATTTTTGATAATAAATTTGCATGTGCCCGGCAAATAAAAAACTGAAATGGCAAGCTGCTTTATTTAAGCATCTTGTTTTTTTTTTTTAATTTTGTTTTTTTTTTCTTTTTATCCTCTTACAACTACAATTCGTGTTGGAAAAAACTAGCCAATTGTAGGGGAATGTAAGAAAGACAAAATTGACGGTTTATTGTTGTGTCTTTGTTGATATTGTTACATGTAAGACCTGAGTATTTTAAAATTCTTATTCACTTTATGGTCTTACTTGTATAATATTTTTGGCTTTTCTAAAATATTTGGAAAAAGTTTGCTGACGAAGTGGCCTAAGCAACCAGTGAAATGCGCATAGAAACTAGCTTTCCCACAACAATAAATTTCAGTGTTTTCATTCAAAAATTGGGATTATTAGCACTTCATTAATAAATGAATCAAGTGAATCTATATATATATAAAAGTGAATGTATGTTTGTATATATCTTAATATATAAAAAATCCGTGTCACTGTGTATGTTTCGAATAAACTCAAAATCGAGTCAACTGATATTCATGAAAATTGGCATATATATGCAATTTGGTCCAACTTAGATGATAGGATAGTTATTATTTAAATTAATGGCCTGGGGGCGGAAGGGCGTGGCAAAATCCATAACTTGAGAACGGCCTGACCGATTTGAACGATTTTTTCTTTGAAATTATCGCCCTGGTCCAACTTAGGTTTTTACGGAAAGAAAATTTTGCCCCGCCCACTTTTACGCCCACTTTTTTCGATTTACCTAAAATCAGAAAACGGCTCCATCGAGTTGACTTATTTTTCTTTCAAAATTCGTATTAATCAACTTTAAGTTTTCATCGAAAGAAAAATTTACCACGCCTACATTTACGCCCACTTTTTCTATTAAGCGCATAACTGGAGAACGGCTTGACCGATTTGGCAATTTTTTCTTTAAAATGATCGCCATGGTCCAACTTAGGTTTTTACGGAAAGAAAATTTTGCCCCGCCCACTTTTTTCGTAAGAAAAACTTTATGATAGGTATTTCATGGATTTTTATTTAAATGCCATAAATTTCGTTTAAAGATCAATTTAAGTCGTCTGGTAATACAACACTAATGTTTGCTTAGGGCCAGCAATGCGGACCGGGTCAGCTAGTGTATATATGTATATATAATTGTGCCTTATAGGAGGCCAAACCACTTGACCGACCATCTTGAAATGTTCACAGAATATAACTGTGACCCTGGAAGAGACAATAGGCTATATACAGTTGAGATTGGATAAAGGGGCGATGCCACGCCCATACAACCCAAAACATAAAATCCTCATATCTTAGCCACTATTTGGCATATATGGTATTGTTATGAATAGAAATACGTTGCATTAAAAAAGTGGGAGGGGCCACACCCCTTTATGTCGATTATATCTAATTAACTACTGAACCGATCGTCATCAAATTTTCACAGTAGGCTGTTGTTATGAATTAATGAGCCCTAGGCTATGTAAAGTTGTGGTTGGACAAAGGGGCGGTGGCACGCCTAATCAACTCAAAATTTAAAATCCTCTTATCTTCGATACTGTTTCACGTATGTAGGTGTTGGGATGAATTTAAAAGGGAATTTTTTAACATATATACCCATGCTTGATACACATGTTAATTAAATTAGTGGGGTAACCCTATTATCATTCACCCACGCCCACAACTAACTGTAATAAAAAAAAATTTGTTTATATATAAATAGTTTTTGTTTCATTTTATAACGATTGGGGTAGCGAAGCACACCGGGCTAGTATACATATATTTAAAAGACTATTAGTTACTTCAGATCCAGCAATAACAAATATGAGAAAATTTAAAGAGAAAAAAACCCCATAATTTGCCTATGGAAGCAATTCAATTGCTAATATTTGAATTAAATCTCGATGGTGAAGAAGATGCCAATAATAATGACAATGATACCTATACTAAAGAGCTGCACAAGCATAACAAATATTGCTTACAAGCAATTTCATTAAATTCTAATAGTAGGTGTATATTACTCTCTCATTACAAAACACATACTTCCAAAAAAAATTGCTTTGCTTTACGATCAAAATATAGAAGAATAGAACAAAACTGCACTAGAACAATGCTGAACTAAAATAAAGCTGAATTAGAACAAAGATGAAGTAGATCATTTAAACAGAAATAGAACATTCCAAGCATGTTTGAATGTTTTGATTGTAAACATAAACCAAAGAGAAAATTGCAAAGGGAGAAACTTTTGATTTAATTTCGTTTGAGTTGTTTTCAATGGGTTCGGTTGTAGGTTCCTTTAATATATTATTTAAAATTTAGGAAATAATATAACTAAATCATTAAGCTTAAAGCCTTTTTCTTATTTTTATATAAACTTAAAACGTTTATTTAACCAATATTTCGGCACTCCTTTGAGTGCCTTCTTCAGGGCTTTTCCTTATTTTATAAATTTTCAACAATTTTTAACAAATTTAACAATAACTGACAAATTAAAAAATTTTTTAATGAGAAATATTGGTTAAATAAACGTTTAAAGTTTTATATAACAATAAAAAAGACATCAAGTTTGATAATTTAGTTATCGGTACCTAATATAATAATAAAGGTCGACTAAAATAAAATATACATTTAGGAAATAATTCAAAAAAATCAATTTTGCTTACATTTAATGCATCCATTTCTGTTATAAGCTAAGATCATTTTAAATTTTTTAAATTCCTAATTACGTGCACTCGATGCTTTTACTATAATTTACCGTTTCTTTATTTCATTGTCTGTTTTTGTGTTGATATTCTGTTTGTTTTGATAATACAAGCACTAACAAAGCAGAAGAGAAAAACTTTTCAAGTTATGCTTGTTTTGTTTTGGTGAGAGTAATGTGTTGTTATGTTTGTTTTGCTATGTATATTTACAGTGAAATAATATGATTGATAGTTGTGTGAAGTAGAACACAGAACATTAAGAATATTTTGCGCAGCCCTTTAACCTATACTAATTATAGAGATAATGATGATGATAATAATTGATGATGCTAAAGAATCGGATAAGGAAAGGAAATGTGTGAATAAATATTAATCTTTTTATTTGTTTGGAAATATTGCAATTTTTAGCAATATTAAAGGTATGTTTTAATAAATTAACTAATGGAAAATAAATAAAATTTGTACTAAATAATATTAAAAAATTAATTAGTTTTACTTCTTAAAGTGAATTTGAATGAAAAAAGTTAAAACTAGAAACAGGGAAAGTTACCTCGAATTAATTCCCACTTTTAGTATCAAAAACCCCACTGTGCGTTGGTGCAATGCAAGTAGAACTTAGATGCCTAGGCCCGCGTGCTTAGAAATGTATATTACTTAGCACAACAATTTGCCAAAAATTGTATAACATAAACATTTTTGTCCCTTGATTTGCCCACCACCGTTCTAACGTTTGTTCTGGCTAATAGGAAATTAAAAAAAAAGTCTTCAACAAACTGTAAAAAAACATCATATAAATGTCATAAAATGTGACTATGTATGTTAAGTTTGCAACTTATACCAAAATGCTTCATTGAAAATATAACTTTTTTTGAAAAATCAGTAAAAAAAAAATAGCGAATGCCATCATCATCATTATCGCCAGTTGTTGCCCATTTTACTCATACCATTTTACAACCGGTGTGGTTTTCTTTTTGATTCTATTCCATGAGCAAATACGAGTAAGAGTATGTTTGTGTTTTGGTTTTTTTGATGGTTTAACTTTACAACTGGCATGAAGACTTTTCGTATTTGTTGTATTTCATTTCCGTTTGCCCAAGCTTACAGCACTTCCGTTTGGAATTTAAAACATATTAGAGGTTAGTTGCAATACAGATGAGGCACAATTTGTTGAAAATAATACATAAAATGAATTTTAGTTGTTTTTTTGTTTATCTTTTCTAGTTTTGCTTTTTTATTTTTGCAGTAATATTTGAATTTAAAATGGATGTTGTGGAACAAACATGGAAATTCCAAATTTGTACATAAATATATTTGATACCTATTTTTGTTATTTATAAATAAAGAAATAATATATTTTATCCAGGGATTCAACACATGATATTGATTGGAAAAAAGAGATTAATCGATAAAAACGAGAGCACTTACTGTCAGAACCAGTATTTTCATTTAAGCCTTTTTTAAAGGGTTAATTTATTTTAGCCTTTTTTCAATTTCAAAATGCCCTTTAAAATGCTAAATTTTTATCTGCCAGAAATGTATTACTAAATTAAAAACGCTTTTAATGAGAAAATAATGTGGTAGAGTTTTTTTGATTGGATCCCAACAAACAAGTATTTTGTTTGAAATAAGTGTTACAGTATTATTTTCTCTTAATAGCTAAAAAATGAGTTGAGTTTCAGGACACATATTTCCAAAAAAATATAGCAAGAAATCAATATATTAGAAATTTGCCAAGATATGCGCAAGTTGCGCCCTTTCTAGATCCTACAATAAATACACACACATATTATACAAAATATCAGGTCTGAACAAAAAAAAAATATGTTGAAGTACAGTCGGTCAAGGCCAACAATATGATACACTAAGTCATACAAGTGCGGTCCACATTAGAGATCAGAGGGGGGGAGGTTCCAATAGTAAAAATTTAAGTGGGACATCCTCCACGTCCAATATATGATTTAAGACTAACAGCGCCTAACTAGCTCAGGGCAGGAGCGATGACCCTCATCACACCTCTAGGATTCCCAAAAAAAAATTCTCCAATATTTTTCACGAATTAAAGCATTAATCAAAAACTAATTCAACATTTTAGGTTTAATCAAATTAAATAATTTGCGTTTACCGATACGAGGGCGGATCAATAAGTCCGTGACTTTTCGAACTTCTCTCGTAGTTATATGAAATGCTACACTGCTCCCATCAAGTACCACCTATCAAATTTTGAGCAAGTTCCATCATTTACTTTGCGTTTAACAGCAGTTCAAAACATCCAACATTGTGGATTTTTTTAAAAATGGGATAATCCACATCGATTACCTTCAAAAGGGAAAAGCAATAAACGGCGTATATTTTGCCAACTAATTGGACCGATTTAAAGAGGATTTAAAAAAAAACGACCCCATATGGCCATCAAGATAATGCACGGGTGCACACGTGTACAGTCTCAATGGCAAAATTACATGAATTGGGCTACGAATTGGTACCAAATCTGCCATTTTCTTCGGATTTAGCCCCCAGTGACTATTTCCTATTTCCGAACCTAAAGAAATGGCTCGGTGGAAAGAGATTTAGCTCCAACGATGAAACTATTGGTCAAAAAATGCATATTTTATGGACCTGGAAAAATTCTATTTTTTGGAAGGGATACACAAATTGGAGAAGCGTTGGACTAAGTGTATTAGTCTATTAACAGGTGGTACTTGATGGGAGCAGTGTTGCATTTCATATAACTACGAGCCAAGTTCGAAAAGTCACGGACTTATTGATCCGCATCTGATTTTTTTTTAATTATCTCCAATTTAGCGAATCAGTAGAATCTGTAAATGAGATGTCCAGGTTCAGAAGAATTTTATCCAAGGACCCTGCGGTGCCGGGATTTTTTTCAGATACCGGTCGACTCGTGGGCGGAATCAAGCTCCGAATCTATCTGTTTGCTTATGGAGACTCACTTTCCAGGATGTGTGGATCCTGGGATGGGTGAACAGATGGAGTGTGGTAACCTCATCTCTGGGTCAGGCTCGGGAGTTTAGGTAAAGGAAGCGCTGGGGGATATGATCACCTTGGATAATGTAACATGAGCGGTAAATACTTTTGTCGTACGGATCGGCAGGACCAGCTGGTATCTTTCCGGCTATGCTACAGAATATCTGGGGAGCATCACTTCTATTGCTGGTAGAACTATTCAGGGTCTGTTTGCTTAATGGCTGCATTTCTTGAGGGTGGAGAGAGGTCAGGGTTATTTTCATACCAATGGCAGGTAAAACCGGTCACTCTAAACGCAAGGATTTTAGACCAATCAGCCTATCGTTTTTTTCTTTTGAAGACATAAGAAACCCTGATTGGTCTACATTTGAGTACAAAGATTACCGCCGGCATAATCAGCGGCGCTCAACACGCCTATCTTAAGGATAGATCTCTTGAGAATGCGCTTCATGATGTCGTGGGTTGCAAAATAAGGAATTGGGGAATGCAAAAAGAGGAATACACCTTAACGCCATTCCTGGATATAGAAGGAGCCTTTAACAATTTGAGGATAAAGGCTAACAGGCAGGTACTGAGTAATTTAGAGGTTCAGTTATCCTTGGTCGAATGGATAACTCTGATGCTCAGCAGTAGAGTTATTCACACCTCTAATCTAATCGAGCCAGAGGGAGCCGCACGGACTGCAGGGTATCGCACGTGCTGTGGCCGGTGCTTAGGAAGTACGATTCGGATTCGCTGCTGGGCAGGAGTAGGGTCTGCGTAGGGACCATGATAGCACAGCAAAAACTGATGCTTCCTCGAAAGCAGTAACGTAAGGGAGATTTCGAAGTGAAGCGCTTACACTTCTATGAAATATTACATGATTTTTGTTTGGAATTCCTCGCGTAGAAGCTCTGCTTTAGAGATCTAAAATATGCTTATTTCATACCTTGAAAACGGACATGATTTACGTGAAAAAAAAAGTGAAAAAATTATACATATTATATATATTAAATATTTATTTTTGGAAAAATAGGGTTATAGTTTTATAACAAATTATATTTAATTGTTGTAAAATTTAGTTAAATTTTTTTGTTTTTTATTGAAAAAAGAAAAGGATAAATGAAATCTTAAAAAACCAATAAACAGCGATTTACTTCTAGTATTCAGCACCACAATTAAAGATTGCAGGAGTATATGCCTTATCTTACAGCACTAAAGTAAGGCAGTCATATAAAGAAGCAAAAAAGGAAGCGGTTTGGATGCAGTATACGTATTTACTGCTTCCAAACCCAGAGGAGTTGGAGGCAGTTGAGCACTTTCTGTGCCACTATCCCAGGCTACATAACAGCGGGCTGAAATGGCTAGGTAGTAGATTTCTGGGCGAAGTGGGAGATGTCTCGAGTTAAGGGCTCGACAATTTGGCGTAGTTCATAATGGGATTGACCTGGCTGTGCAGCAGGAGTCTGGGGAGTGGGTACATGTAGGACAGTTTTCTGTTTAGTAGGGTTACTCTTGCTTGCGTTTTCCGATTTTTATCTTCCACTACTTTCTCTATTCCTGTGCTTACACTCTTTATTTCTCCTATTCTTTACTTACTAGAATTTTATCACTAACTAAGGCGTCATAATAGACCATATTGGTATCTTGGTGAAGGTGTGACGTTTACTTCGCAGCAGCCTTTCTACTTAACCTAACCTAATTATCTCCAAAATTGCGAGGTTTCATGGACAGCAAGTAAGCCGGACGGATGGACAGCGTTCGATTGATTCAGAGTCGAATGGTTATTATGCGTTTTTATTTTTAGCATATGAACTGGAGAGGGGCAATTATGATGGTGTGGGTGCAAATAGAAAAGTTAGTACAAAACAATTGTCCTTCCCTGGTTTCTATGAATATAAATGAGATTCAAAATGAGTTTTCACTTTCTATTTCCTCAACTTTCCAAACTACAAAAATAACTAACAGGATCTATTACAATTTTAATTAACATCTTCCGTTTTAACAATTTTTTTATTATATTAATAAAAAGAAAATAAAATCCATTTTACTTACCGACGTTTATGATGTTTACGTTTTGTACTATCACTTGGAACTATTTTTTCGAGGTCATCATTTTTATCAGATTCTATCTGAAGTTGTACATCGTAAGCATAATCCTCCGTATATGGATATTGACTGCAATCAGTTTGAACATGAAAAAAGAGAAGCAACATCATGGACAATTTTACGCCAAACAAAGAAAGGAACGAACAAAAAAAAAATCCATGAACCAATCCAGCATTTTCGTAGATACATCCATTCATTCATCCAAATATCCATTCATTTATTCATTTTATTTTTTTGTATTGTTGTGTTAAACGTTCACCAACAAAACAACATTTATAAAGAGATGTCAGGATACAAATAGAAAGAAAAAAGATAAAATGCAATGAATGAAAGAGAAAAATCTCAAAATAAAAGCATTTTATTAATGATTCTAATGTCTGGAGAAAATGTTCATTTAAACATTTTCGTTCAGATACAAATCTTAATAAATGTTCAATCTTTATCTTGTTGTATCTTTATTAATAAAGCAATACGCTTCTGATTTGTGTATAAATTTGTTACGACTTACATGGGATCATTGGGTGGCATGCTCAGGATACAATGCTGTAATCCACTGGGCGTAGGATACACTAATACTGGGTCTGAGCAGCGATGATAGCGTTCTAGTAAAGAAATTAAAAGAGAAATATAGAAGAAGATTAATTATCAGGAATAAAAAAGAGTGTATTAAATATATTTAATTTTGTTTATTAAAATAACAAAATATACAGCACTAAACAAATTGGAAAGCTACTTCAGCTATGATGAATCTCTGATATTTTGCACTTTAAGTTAGAAAAATACTAATTTAGAATATAAGAAGTTATGAAATTATACTACTTAAAAGAACCAAGTAGGTTAGCCAAGTAGGCCGCATCTCCACTCGGAGACCAATGAGGTCCATTGTGAATCCCTTCAGTATAGAAAAAAGAGGAAAGAGAGAAGTAGAGAAGAAAAGAAGAAAATAGCCCACTGGTTTAAGACAGATATACAGATACTGCGTAGGACAAGTCCCTCCTACGGTCCTCCCAACAGAAACAGCCGTCCTATTTCCCTGATAAGACCCAGCAGATCGGCTGGATTACATCCAGCGATTCACCCCAGTTCGTCGTTATATCTCTACCCTAGCCATTTCTGCCTGAGACCCTGCATCCTAGGACAGTGGCACAGTACATGGTCAATAGTCTCTAACTCCTCGGCATCAGTCTGCAGAAGTCCGGTATGGAATTTTATCATTTACTCATAAAAGCCCAAAAAAGAACAATGACCAGTCAGGAACCCTTTAACGGTCCTGAGACGACTCCTATCCAATCCTAATAGAACCCTGGTTGCCCCTGCGTCCAATCCGGGCCATAACGCCTCCACACTGCAATGTGTTTTGTCCCTCCAGGACCGGTTAACGGCATCACGTTAAGTGACATTAGGGAGGTTTTATCCCTCTGTCCCTTACCACTAAGTAAAAGAACCAAGTAAGAATGAAAAATATTCGACTCTGCTGAATCTTTGATATTTACCACCAAGAGTTACATAAAATTTTTCGGGAGTGGCCTTTTAATAAGATCTGCAATTATTTATGAATTAATATTTCTTAAGCTTGTTACTACAATTTTTTATCACATAGAACTAATGTTTGCCAAATTGTATGGTAGTACTATTGTTCGTTACAGTGGTAGGCCTATTAGTGTTTGCCGAGAGCGGCCTTTATATTTGACATATGGGAAAATTAGGAACCCATGATCACAAGATTTTGTTAAATGATTTTTAGTCTTGTGGATCTGAATTGGAGAATTTTTTTTAATTGGTTAGCGATTTATGCACAAAGAGACATAAAAAACGCAATATCTTCCGTCTCGTGACAGCTCTGTATAGTAGTCTGTGCTGGTAACTCAGGCCGTCAGTCAGGGAGATTGTTATACCCATTGCTATATATGGATGCTGTGTTTGGTGGGAGGCAATGGACTGGAAAGTTGGAGGAACCTTCTGTATAAGGCTCAAAGGTGTGCTTCGATCGGAATGACTGGGACCATGAGAATTTCTTCTCAAGTGGCCTTGGATGTTATTCCACATCTTCTGCCTTTTAAGCATTGTGTGATGGAAATGGCAGCCTGAAGTCTTCATAGACTTAGGGTACTGAGACCTTTTGGAAATTTCATGATAGGTTGCGGATCTTTGATGAGATTGGCATTGGTGGTTATTGCCTGCGCCCGTCCGGCTCCACGGATTACGGGGGTACTTAAGTCGACTTTAAGCATTTTAAGAGAGTGGAATTACCGTCTAGGTAATGCTGGTCAAGACAGGAGAGGTTACGTGAGGCCTTTGTCATTTGCTATTTTTACTGATGGCTACGGGTGCACGAGGATATAGATACCACGAGGATATAGATATAAGAAGGTAATATAGGCTTCTTGAAGACTGCAGCGTATTTTTGGCAGAGTATTGATAACAGTTTGCTGGGGGTTAGAAGGTCACTGTATATTCGGACAGCCAGGTGGCGTTAAGGGCCCAGACTGGTTGTTATTTGTCTTAGGGGAGCAATTAGTGATGCTATTGTGAGTAGTACTGGGTCACTGCAACATCACCGGTAATGAAATGGACGGTGAGTTGGCTAAACTGAGCCCGGAAGTAGGGGATACTGACTATGTGGAGATAGTTTGGCCTCCGAGGATTTTATTTAGGGAATATTAGCGAACGGTTTCTTAACTTTACAAATGGCAATATAGTCACCGAGGACATTAATTTGTTTGTGCTTCATGACCCTTCAATCAACGTGTGGTCAATTTCTAGAATATTTTGCTCATATTGGACTTTTACATTTAGCATCGCTCATCCCAGATCAATTTAAAATATGATTTTAAAAGGAGTGTTATTTTCCGAAAGGCTTTTTTTTATTTTTTCAAATACACAAACTATAAAAAGAGGTATGAAAAATGGTAGGCTCTGGTTAAAAGATCCGAAGAAAAACAGCAAAAGTTAAAAATGTAGATTGATAATTTGCAAAAAAAAAAAATACTTATTACTTATTATTTTACTTATTTAAAAGTTTACAAGCGACAAGTGTTAAGATTTTGCTATAAAATTTTATATAAAAAGGGGACTTTGCACTTTTACGTTTCATTGCAAAGCAACGATTCAAACATATAAAATAGTTTTTTTTTGCACACTCTGTATTTTTGTGAACTCAATTGCACTGCATTAAAAACTGAATTTGGATAAAATGTGGGCTTAGGTCCTTTACGAATGAAGGACATGTCTAAATGTCATGAAAGAGCGGAAAGCCTTTTCCAGCTGTCAAAAGTTCTCATGCCGATACACAGAAAGAGAAACAATGGCGATAAATTAAGCTTTTTATACTTACTTTAACGTTTTTACGAGTCGTACTCAAAAATTCAAGAACGAACTACACTAAAACGTACTCAAAACAATTCTAAATGGGATAACTTTCGAAAATCACTCCCGGAATTTCTTAAGCCAAGTACAAAAAAGATTGAACTTTTCATTGGTAGTGCCACTCTGAGAGTAAAATTACAAAATTAGCGTTTTAATCTCATATAAGTTATAAAAATTTGTTGTAGCCACTGAAACAACACCACACAGGTTGTTAAAAAACGATTTGCTTGTTGTGTGTAGAAACAACAAAAACAACAGAAAAAGAAGAAAACACATTATTTTCATGTGTCAAAGGTAAAAATGAAAGCAAGAGTTCTCATTTAGTTCATACTTTTAGTTAAATATGTACATTAAGTTTTTGAAGTAAAAACATATCGGGCATAATGCTATTGTTTTATAATTGGAATTGTGTAAGGTGTGAAACGGGTAAGTAAATCAATCATTATAATATTCTCCATCTGTTTTTTGGTGAATCAAGCAGGTTTGTCTCCATTTTTTATTTTTACTATGTGGGTTTTATTAAACAGGAAAGTTAACACTACTGCCCGTGACTCAACGTTGACGCTTTAATTCAAATATGGTATTTCAGCGTAATAGCTAAGCGGAAGAAAACGTTCCGCCTTCCGCTCTTATTTAGCTATGGCTGTTAGTTAGTGGACTATCGTTTACTAAAAAAGTTTTAAAGCGATTAAAAATCAATTCCGAGGTAAAAGTAATTTTTTCAGAGAAAACTAATTTTTTTCAAATGGCTGACTAAACTATTTTTAACCTTTACTATATATTAGTTACCTCCAACCATTTTGTAGATGAGTGAATCCTTCATAATTAAGCCACGACCCGATACTATGGTCTTCTGATCATAATATGTTAATTAATAACATAAATGTATTTGCTACAAATAATTATATGGTTCTTATAATATTCTTAACACATTTTCGCCGCACCAAGCAAACTGACAATATAATAACGAAATAAGATTTTGAGTAACTGATAGGAAAAAAAACATTGCAACAGAAACAAGTTAGAGTGCTATATTCGGCTATGCCGAATCTTTAAGACCCTCCACAGACAGGAGTGGGCTCTATATGATAACTACATATACATATATTATTAACTAATCTTCACAAAAACGAAGGTCAGCATTAAAATTGGTTGCGGTTTAGACCTGAATTAAATTATTGACCGACAATAAGAAAGTTTAATGCGTTTCTTAATAGAACTTTGAACTGGCTTGAGTAAAATTGCATGATTCCTAACATTTTTAGCCGATTTGAAATGGTTTTTAGGAGGGTAATTTGGAGCAATCATCCCAAAATTCTGAAGACTGATTTTTGGTAATACAAAAAATAAATTAGAATAAATTTTAATGCAGCAGTGTAATCAGTTTAAGCGTTAACAGTGAATTTCAAAAAATTTCATGATATTTTTCTGGCCATATGAGTCTAAGTTGGAGGAACTCTGTGGTGGTTTTAGGCGAATTTAATTATTTTCCCAAAGTTGGCTTTATTTGGTTTTAGGCGCAATAAATTGTTTTCCGAGAGTAGGGTTTATATGGGGCCTATGGTAAATTATTGACCGACCTTTACGTAATATGACACTCCGATTTCTAGTCTGTGATATACCCAATTTTATTATAATATCGTTATTAATTACGGTTTTAGGCGTACTAAACTTTTGTGAATTCTGGTCGTATAAGATTGTGACGTACCAAATTTTAGTATGATAGCGTTATTAAATAGGACTTTAGGCGTACTAAAATCTTTTCCGGGATAAGGCTTTATATGGGGCCCAGTGTAAATTATGAACCGATCTTCAAAAAATTTTACAGTGTGATTTCTGGTCCTACAAAACTGTACCGTACCAAATTTAATTATGATAGCATTATATATTACGGTTTTAGGCGTACTAAACTCTTTTCCGGGAGTGGGGTTTCTATGGGGCCTATGATCATATCTTCACGAAATTTAACAGTATGATTTGCAATTATATATAGAAAATTCGCGTAAAATTTTTTTTAGTTCCGTGCATTATTTCACCATTTTTGTTAGTTTTTGTATCAATATTATCAATTTTTTTCGGGGGGTGGTTGTTTCACATTTTGATTCATAGTTCTGACCCTACTGAACCGATGTTGCTGGATTTCAATCCCAAACTGCTTAGGATAACTACAAGCCATTTGTTCTTTTCTTTTGCGTTTTTCGAAAGTGAGCGTGTTTTCAACAGACGGACAGACAGACGGACATGGCTAAATCGACTTAGAATTACTCAAGGAGCCAGAATATATTTACTTTATGGGGTTTTAGATGTATAATAAAAAAGTTTCACACGGAATGACAAACTTAGTATACCCTCATTCACCACTAGTGTTGGAGGGTATAAAAAAAGAGTATGAGTACTGGTGATTAGAATACCCGGTCGGCGTAAAATGGGTTAACAAAGCAAAATGTTAGTGTTGCTACCAGAACACCATCGAAGACAATCATAATATGTTTGTGGCTTCCTTATGAACAACTTTAATATAAATTTAGCATGTTCCTTAAAAAGCATATAATTCATTCAAGTATCAACCTCAGATTAATAATATATACTCACTATACTTTCGTTTCTTTTTGCGATACTCATCATCACTTCCACTTTGGCCCAAAGCCACCTGCGGTTTAAAACGCTGTTTCTCTTTAATGCGAGACGTTAACTTCGTTGATGTACAACAGCCTGTGGTGGGCCCAATACTAGAGCCCGTCGATGTTGAGGTCATGCGATGTAAATTCGCTGTATCACTGGCCACCACCGAGGAATTGGCCACTATGGCACCGTTAACCAGAGCACCGTTGCGTATTGTCGATGTCGTGCCGGCTGAAAAGTACGGTGCAGCAGCGTTAAGAGAGGCATCGGTGTGAGTGTGCGTATCCAATGTATCGATAACTGAATACTGTTGAGGCAATGTTGTCGCTGTGGTGACGGTAACAATGTGCAGAGATTGTGGTATTGGTGCTGCTGGCTGGGCCTTTGATGAAGTTGGCGTGAGTGCTTGGGACGATGTTGGGGACGAAGTGACTGCTGTTGTGGTTGTCGGGGGCTTTGGTTTATTATGTCTAATATTGCTTTGAAGATGCAGTTGCTGCAATTGTTCGATTGGAAGAACTTGTGGTGCTAAAGTCGTTGTGGGTGAGTATACGGCTACGGGAGAATGCTGAGCAGTTTCAAAGGGTGGTGGTGGTAATGGTGGTGGGCGTGTACGACCATTACTTAAGGCTACTAACAAACTAGTACTTTTAGATTTAAAACGATCATTTATGGAGACCGGCTTGCCTGGTACAGGAGCGTGCAAAGACAACGAATCACTTTGATTGAGTAATGTACTCACTGTTAGATTGGCACTATCCTCGGACGTATTTTGCCGGGATATATTACGTGATTCAAATATGCTCTCGGTATAGGAAAATTGATTGGGCAAAAAGCGTGTTGGAGTTACTTTGGAAACTGAAAGAGATTCCACAGGCATGGTGCTGCTGGCAGTGGTAGTTATGGTTTGGTTTACAGTTACTGCAGGTGTTGCTGCCAATTTTATGCTAGAAGGTGACATGGGGGCGTGTACTAAGGTCTTGATAACATGTCGGGGTTGTAGTATGGGACTGCATTGAGCACTTATGGATTTCGCTTCCAGGATACGCTGTCTCTTGGCCGCCTTTATGCGTTCGTACATATTGACATCAAAATCTTCGGGTATAACCTCAGTGGCGCCAAAACTCACCGTACAGCGAGAACTGGCGAAGGATAGACTCTCTATACTGTCTCTTATAGAGGTTAAGCTATCATCGGCCATAGTTGAGGTGTGCAAACGGGCCCCAGTACCATTTTCGTAGCCACTAGCCAAAGACGTAGTATCTTGTGTACGCTCTAGAGACAAAGGTGGTACAATAGAATATGTTTGATTGCCATTGGATTGGGTGGTTTGGGCATTTTTCGAATCGCCCGAGGAACTAGAAACAATTAAAGCCTCTTGGGGCATATGAGTCTGAGCCTTGACCAACACGCTTTGCTTGGCAATCACTTTATCTGAGGAATTGCTTAAGGTGCTAGTTAAACTATCATCGGCTTGCTGTTGTTGTTGACGTTGCTGTGGGGTTAACTCTGGCTCTGATGGTTGTGATGGTGAGTCCGGGCTGGCAGTGTTTGTTTTTAATTTAGACCTTGTTCTCGAGCGTTGTCTGGCTAATTTCGCCGTAACCTTTTCTAAATCTTGGTTTTTAAGTTGTTGCGTTTGCTCTATTTGTTCCGATGTGGCAGTTGTTGTTGTGGATTTCATTGTTTTTTGTGGCGTTGATGGTTCAGTTCTGGCATGCACCTCCTCTATGGCCATCTCGCTTAAACTGGAGGTCTTACGCGAATCCATGCTAGTAAACAGTCTTTTGGCAAAAAATATACGTCCTATTGACTTGCGTTTCAAACGCTTGGCTCTCTTGCGCTCCTCACAATCTCTTTTCATGGCCATCATTTTCTTTTCCAGCAGACTATTAAACACCAGCTCATAGGTTACAGCCCTTTGATAGTCCTGCAAATCGGGTATGCCATAAGTTGAAACCGCTTTGTCCGCAGACATTGCCAGAGGTTTATCAAAACTCGTCGGCTGCTTTCTGTCTAGCTGGGAAACTAAAACTGTTTCTTGGACCAACTCTTCTCCTTGTTTTTCCTCCTCCTTCTCTTTCTTTTCCTTCTCTTTCTGATGAACATTGCCATGCTTATGTTGCTCTTTGGTTTTAGGAGTTTCCTCACACTCTTCATTCATGTTGTCTTGTCTGTTATATTTTTTTAAAGCTCCAGATTTAAATTAAATACTATAATGCTGGTAGAAAAATCTGTTTTAACATTTGTCCAGCTGGTGGCAAATGTATTGACAGTTGATACGGCTGCTGTAATCGTTTTTGCCTCCTCGCAGCCAAAGAGAGTTTGGTAAAATATTGCCTTAGTTGTTGTTTATCTCTCGTTAAGGACAACAACGATACTGACACTTTGATTGATGAGGCCTGTATTAAATATACTGATGCTGCTGTTGTCTCCAAATCAGTTATTGCTGCTGTTTTTACTAGTGACGTTGTTGTTACCGATATAAATGATTTTTTCAATTTGCAAAGCATTTTTTATGTATTTTTACACGTTTCACTTTAAATGTAGATGTTGACATCGATATTTTATTAAATTCCTTGTATTTCCAAACAGCCAACATATTGTAGAATTTCAACAAGAACGACAACGAAAACGAACTGCACTAGAAATATAGGCCATGTAATTTAATACGCCAAGAGATTGCCAATATTTGAAAAATAAAATAAAAATAATAGATTTATATTTTTCACGCGCTTAATGTGGCAGCTGCGGGGAGAGAACAAATGAAGGTTCTATTTTCAACAATTCAATTTTTTCTGCTTTTTTTTATTCTTTTCTTTATGATGGCAATTGTGATTTTTAATCAGAACTAAAGCATTTATAAGTTGTTTTTCGGATGCAAACTATTGTTGGAATGGCCTTGTGGCAGAAAATCTAAAAAATAGAAAAAGAAAAGCAAAAATTAAATAAATTTTTAAAGAAATGGCTAAAGATAGTTGTAAGGAAAAATTTTAAATAAGACATGGTAAGATGCTATAATCGGCTATACTGCAGCTTTGATATTCTCCATCATTAACCAGACATAAAAATATTTGAAACAAGTAAGAAAGTAAAGTCGTTAAAGCCCGACCATATGATTCCCTAAACCACAGCAATTAAAAATATATTTTCGACAGTGTACCCCATTTGGGATCCATGGGCAAGCATGGACCCGCCTAAACAAAATTATGTTATGAGGTTAAGATTCTTGTAGAAGTTCTTCGTGCCGAATATTATTTAGATATCTTCATCTATATGAAATTTTAGGATGGGGGTTTAAATGGGAGCTCAGTTAATTTTGGACCTACCAGTACACCACTTCGTAATGACATAGTAGCTTTCGTAAAAACTATTGTCACCAATATTTATGTTATGTTATTCAGTTGAAATGGGAGGTGCCAGACCCACCATTGCTAATGCTTCCGTCTCTTATCTAGATAATCATATAGATGTCAAAGTTGCTGTGGCAAAATTTAGATAATCTTACTATTTTCGTTTTCCATATACATATATAGGAATTTTGCCTCCATATTCATAAAAAATATTTGAGATTTATATCAGGTTTATGAAATGAGTTTTCTATGAAAATTTATTAAATAAACCTTTTATTAATCAAAAATATTTTTTATAAATCATTGTTAGTAATTTTTTAAGTTGCTAGTAGCTCTGCATAAACGTATGATAGTCTACCTACTGTATATAAAATATGAACGTAAACAATTTATTCTATGAAATAGTGAAACAGTAAAGAAAACAAAAATTCACTGACTGATTCATCATCGCACAGCCTAAACGCCTGAAGGCAAAAACTTTTTAAAAAATTTGGACCAGGGCTTGGTCTCTCCCCAAATCGATCCACTAAGACGGGATTTTTGGAAATTCGAATGTTTAGGGGGTAAAAAAGGGTAAAAACGGGTAAAAACCAGGGCTGTGGAGTCGTCCGAAAAAAGTACTAACTCCGACTCCGACTCCAAACGCTGAAATTTTTTAAGTGCGACTCCGACTCCGACTCCTACTCTAACCGTGATGCGAAATGAATGAGACGTAAAATTATTTCTCTTTTGTGTAGAAACATCTTTATTAAACGAATTATGGGAATCCCCGCGAAATGTGCATAAGAAAAACATGAGTGTTATGGTAGGAATTAAAGGCATGCCGATAAAGAAGTTTCTACACAAAAGAGAAATAATTTTACGTCACAATTTTTCTAATACATACAAGTATTTATGCGCTATAGCAACACTTATTCTGTACAATGTTGAAAATATTTCAGCGTTGATGGTTAAAAAATTATTGGCAATTCCTGTCATTAACATTTTTTAGCATGAGTAAATTATTTAAAAAATCATACATCTTTTTCAACTAGATCAATAACTGAGTATAAGTTTTACTAATGTAATTTAGACTTTTTCCCGCACGTATAAAAAATATACCTAAATATACATAAATAGTAAAGTACTTGAATCAACTATTTCTCATAAAATAAATTAAAATCTACTTATTCATATTGATCTGCAAAATATTGCATCGCCAATTTCGAAGAATTTTTATAATGGAAAATATTAGAAATTTTTTTAAATTTTTTATGCCGAAACAATTTTGGAGTCGGAGTCGCGCGTTTTTTTTGGGTACTGCGACTCCGACTCCGACTCCGGTACAAAAACCTCAACTCCGACTCTTCAACTCCGACTCCGACTCCACAGCCCTGGTAAAAACTAACGTTATATCTCCAAAACTAAAGGAGATACAAAAAAATTTAATACTTATCGTTGTTCTTTAGAAGAATAAGCGGACCTTTATCGGAGTAAACGGGTAAAACCTGTATTTTGGTACTTTCTTGTCACCCCATCTATCTTTTAAACCCATAAACATAGAAATAAGGGTTATATCACATTTGAAACTTATGTAAAAAATCCAATTACGAATTTGGTACTTTTTTTGAAATTCGGACTTTTATGGGGTAAAAACCGTAACTATTTTTGGTACTTTTTTACAAAGCATTTTTTTTATTCAAAAATTTAGTACTTATTGTTGTTCAATAAAAAAAATAAGCGGACAGGTGCCTGGTACTTTTTTGAAATTCGGCCTTTTTGGGAAGTAAACGGGTAAAACCTGTATTTTAAACCAATAAACAATAAAATAAAAAATATATCACATTCATAACTTATCTAAAAAATACAAATAAAAATTTGGTACATTTTCGAAATTCGAACGTTTAAGAGATGAAAATCGTTCCTATTACAAAGTAGCGGATTAAAACCTAGAAACATAAACTTTGGCGTAAAAATATGTCCATGTAGCGGGTTAAATGCTAGTAATTAATAAAAACAAAAGAAATACAATTTTAGTGCAGATATTTCAAGCAGTTTGTACACATTGAACTGGAATTGGAACTGTCATCCTCGAACGATTTACTACTACAAGGAGGACTCAGAATTTGTTTTCACGCTTTTACTAAATGAAATTTCGGAATAAAAGGTGAACGCTGAAGACAAAAGTCATATGGTTCTTGCGTATGCAAATGATATTGACCTTATTGAAAGACACTTTCGAGATTTAACTGCTTTCTGTGAGAAGATTAAGAAGGATTCAGCTAACAGTAGTCTGGGTATAAACGAGGAAAAAACTGGATATAAATTTATTTATTTATTTGTTCAAGTCAATGGATTTAAAATCCTTACAGACTATAATTAAATTACAACCAATATTATTAGGTCATGTATTTAATCCTGAAATTTTACTCTTCATATTAGTACATTAAGGTTACTCTTTGTCGAGTCGACAAAGTATTTAAAAAAAATTCTAACGAAACTATTTTTAAAGTAAAAAATCAACAGAAATTTTTTTTAAAATAAAATAAAATTAAGTAGAATAAAGCATAAAAACTAAATGCCTGTTTAACGATTTCGAACGTCAACGTTCGAATAGAAAATTATATTTAAAACAAAATTCTAAAATTTGTTTTTGTTTTAAATATAATTTTCTATGCGAACGTTAACGTTCGAAATCGATGAACAGGCTGTAAAAGTTTTTTTTTTCTCTCTCAAAATTTTATAAGAATTTTAACTAAATTTTGTGTTAAAAAATTTATTTTTTTTTAATAAAGCTTTCGTCATCAGCTAACGTTGTTGAAAAGAGCGTAATTTGAATACAAATAAAAAAAAGTTATATGATATAGTATAAATGAGCTTCGTCGATTCAACGAACAGTAACCATCCAGGGTTAAAAAAAAGGTATTACTACGTTTAAAAACACTAACATTCAAAGAAAAGTTAATAAAATTATACATTTCATTTAAATCTTTGCATATTCTCCGAAAAGGATTAGAATTCTGAGCAAACATTAGCATTAAGCAAATTAACTTACACCCAGAGAAAAATCCTGTTTATATATGGTCAACTCCGACAAAACTTTATTAAAAGAAAAATATTAAACATATTATGTTTAATTTAATCATACTTTTGTCACCTATAAACATATTATGGTTAAGTTTGTCCTCCATCAAGAAGTTACAACCATATTATGGTTGCCTCCAAACATGTTTTAGTTAGTAATAACTAATATATGCTTAACACTAATAATAGCATGGTTGGTTTTCACCAATAGCATGTTGCTCTTGGAAAAGAGGAAAATACTATTGTTAAATTAAAAACAAATTTTTGTTCTGTTTAACCAAAACATGTTTGAAGACAACCATTATATGGTTGTGGCTTCTTGATGGAGGACCAAGTTAACAATAATATGCTTGTCGGTGACAATATTATGGTTAAATTAAACAAAATATGTTTAAAAATTTTCTTTAAAAATAGTTTTGTTGGAGGTGACCATTTATAAACATATTTTTTCTATAGCACGTAATGTTTAGCATTTTTATTCGGCTTTCCAGTGAAGGCAATTTAAATCGTTCAAGTCTAACAGAATAGGATGGAAGAGCTTTAGGAGAACAATAAGCAGAACAATAAAAATTGTTTTTTGACAGATTCTATTCGATTTATGTGAACATTATAATCAGGATCCCAGATAATAGAACCATATTCCAATATTGATCTTGCCAAAGATGTGTATAACTGCTTCGTAATTTTAGGATCAGTGAACTCCTTAGCCCAACGCTGTATAAAAGCATGAACTCCACGTGCCTTGTTAATCATTGTCGTAATATGTTTTATTAAATCTAATTTTGAATCTAGTAAAACACCAAGATCCAAAATCTTTTTAACTAATTTAAGTTGGCTGTCACCCAAAGTATATTTTCCCATTTGGGTGCCCCGGTAGGCTAGCTGGTAGTGAGCTAGTCTATCAGTACCGGGGTTGCGGGTTCGATTCCCGCCAGAGACTCTGGGCTCCTGAAGACAAGTGGAGAGCTTCGCGGGATTATCGTAGGAACAAAAAAAAACGCATATGCATGCACTTTATTAAATTAAGGCCCTAATCATGTAAAACGCAACGCCAAAGAATTACATTGGAAGCACAAGCAATGTCTTAAAATTTGAAAAGCTGCATAGCTTGTGGCGTTGAAAATTTTAAAACGGTACATGAATTAATGTAGAAAGCAACAACAAAATATTTATGACATGGCTTGTGCTTAAAATATTTATGACATTATTTGTTCCAGTGATGCAAAATGTGGCACAATTGTGCCATTTGTGGCACTTTTGATTGTTTGATGGCCCTGTGGAAATCTATTTTGGCCCTTTCAGGTCAAATTTAACTAACTACTTTTAATCGTTCAATACATATTTTTAAAGTTATTTTTTCACTTTTTTGAACACTAGTTTTATTTACGAAGTTCTTTTGATTGTTTAGGGCCAAATAAACCACACAAATGGTTTGATCTATATTATAAAAAAAAAGCATCTTAAGGATGTTTGTATAAAATCGACGTTTCTTACAGATAGATACATTAAAGACGTCGCTCTATTTTAATGGCTTGGTTAAAATGGAACGAAAATGGACAAAAATATTTTAAAAGAAGTAACAGGGCTATGTTCGTCTGTACCGAATCTTTGATATCCTCCAATGGCAGTAAAAATACTTTAGGAGTGCGCTTTATATGGGGCCTATGGTAAATTACGGACTAACCTTTAAAAATTTTACAGTGTGATTTCTAGTCATATATAGCTGTGAGAGGCCAAAATGTATTACAATAGCATTGCTCGTTAAGGTTTTAGGCGTACTATAGTTTTTTGAGATTGGGCTTTATAAGGGGCCTATGGTTAATTATGGGCCGATCTTCATGAAATTATGAGGTATAAACGAATTTGTGTAAAATCTTATATCAATATTTGCATTCCGGCACTATTTATGCTAGTTTTTGTAAAAAAATTATTATATATATTACTCTTACTACTGAACCAATTTTGCTGGATTTTGGAAACAATTTGGTATCAATATTGTTCTTTTCTTTTAAGCCTTTCGGAAGTAATCGTGATTTCGACAGACGCACAGACATACGGACATCGCTAAATAGACTTTGAAAAAGACAGGATATACTTTATGGGGTCTTAGATGAATATTAAAAAAATATAAACACGGAATGATCAACTAAGTATATCTATCCTCTTCACAACTACATGTGGGGGAGAGTATAACAAAGCGAATGTTTCGTCTTATTCTTAATAAAAGAAAACACTACTAAGTTTTACTATTAGTTTTATTTAAAAACTCAGCCAGCAAACTAGTCCGACTTCTTCCAGATAACTGAGAGAGTATTTTGCTGGTTGGGTACAAACATAATAATCAAATATATTAAAATTTTTTTTGGCCCTATTAAAGTTCTTTTGGCCCTTTCAAATCGTTAATTTGGCCCAAAACAAAAAAGCTCAAAATGCATCACTGATTTGTTCTTTCAATGTAATTCTATGGCGTTGCGTTGCGTTTTACATGATTAGGGCCTAAGATTGATGAGGTTGATATAACACCATTTAAAAAAATTATCTAATTGATTGCAACTGCAAAAAAATTCAATGCACATCAAAAATCTCGCTATATTTTTGAAGTGCTATAATTCCGAAGAATTTACCAGCCTTGAATCCGCTGAAAATAACATCATCCTAGGAAAAAAAATACGATGGATTGTGCTTGCAAACAGGTGTTATTATAGACTAAGCAAGCATTTCAATAGTAAAGTCATCTCCAGGAAAACACAAACCACGTGTGATACCTGTGCCAAAGCTTGGGTACTTGCAAAAATCTATAAGTTTGTATGTGTTTTAAAGAAAAACGAATTGTAAAATTTGCTTTGACGAAGACTAGAGACGATTAATGATTCATTTTCTGTATGAGATTTACACCACTGTGAACAAAATAAGATTCATAAACATACAAAGATTGCGCTGACTAAGACTCTTTAGAAAAATGAACGCGGATATTCCAGAATGAAAGACATTCGAGAATCTATATAAAAGAAAGAAAGCGTAATCGGGCAAGACCTAAAAATCACTGGTAAATCAAACTGGAGACAACGTACAGAAGATCGAAGCGCATGGAGAACATTTTTTATGTAGGCCGATACCAGCAACAGGTTGTAATACCATCTAAGTAAGTTAAAAGCAGGGCTGGGGAGTCGGAGTTGTGGAATCGGAGTTGAGGTTTTTGTTCCGAAGTCGAAGTAACCTCAACAACTCGCAACTCCGATTCCAACATTTTTCTGCATAAAAATTTAAAAAAAATTTTCCAATATTTTCCAAAATAAAAATTCTTCGAAATTGGCCATGCTATATTTTACAGAATAATTTTAACCATTTAAAAAGTATTGCTTTAAAAAATATAGTTTAAAGACAAATAAGGAATATTCTCATATATATTAAGCATTAAAGTTAGAGTTGGAGTCGGGTTTGGATTTGGAGTGGAAGTTGGGGCTGGAGTTGGAGTTGGAGTCGGAGTTGGAATCGGAGTTGCACTTAAAACATTTCAACGGTTGGAGTCGGAGTCGGTTAGAATTATTTTTTGACGACTCCACAGTCTTGGTAAAAAGTATCTTTTGCCGAGCCCATGAATATTTTACAGCGTATTAACTAGATATTTAGTGTGAAAGTGTTTGTTTTCAACGTATCTTCTATTAAGGTACCCGGATAATTTGTCACGCTACAATTAACAATTTATTACATGTTTATGCCATTTTCAGTAGCTGGCTTATACTTTAGTCTGGACCGAGCGTGTTAAAAACGGAATGAAAAACTTAATATACCACTTGTGGTTGTAAAGAGTATAAAAATATCCACTTACTTTGAAATTTGAAATAAAAACAAAATGAAAATATTTTTCAAATATATTTTTTATTTATTTATTTTTTGGCCAAGGTGTTAAATTTGAAGTTTTAGATATTCTAGTAAGCTAAAAGCAAATTTTTCTTAAAACAATACTTTAACTGTATGACTAAACAGCGGACAAAATTGATTGATTTTCTGATAAATTCGTTTTTATGATACTTAAGAAATGTCAATTTAATTTACACTTTATAAAAAGTTATCAATCAGTCTTTATGTTTCTTTTTTAAAATCTTAAAAAATATTTTAGTGCCAAAAGGAAACAAACAAAAACTTCTAGGGAAGAGAATTTGCTAAAATATTAAATGTAACAGGATAAAAGAATTGACACTCAAACACAAACAAAAATGTGTCTCAGTTAACAAAAAGTTTATTTTAATGATTTATTAGAATCCCTTTATATTTCTTGTGTAGCAAAGTGATATTTTACACATTCTGCCGCTACGTTTGGGTTTGATGGGTTATCTAATGATATGTACTCTTCTAAGGGAATGTTGAGGGCATGCACAGATGGTTCCAAGAAACATCACATGATATTTGGAGTTGTTTTTTTAAAGAAACTGATTATTTTAGTTCCGCTTTACCCACAAGAAAATTTTAAGCAGTGATCACAGCTGAAGGGGGTACCTACACGACCTCGAAACCAAATGCAAAATATCCAATATCTCTTAATGAGGACGCTAGTACTGGTACTAAAATGCATTGACTGCTAAGGCAATTAAGTTGTCGATGATATTGCCAGACAATAAGGTCGTCTTATATGCCTCATAATTTCAACTTAATTGCTTTCTGTAGGAAACCTACTAAACTTAAGCCGGATAGGCTCACTGATAAGGTATGACAAATCTTCTCATTCTTTGCCTAATACTAAGCCCCTTATTCATAAAAAATTAATAAGGTTTATAAAAGTTTTATTAAACAAAGTTTCAAAGAAAAATCGTTTCATAAACCTGACGAGCTGGCCTAAGCAACCAGCGAAATGCGCATAGAAACTAGCTTTCCCAAAACAATAAATTTCAGTGTTTTCATTCAAAAATTGTGATTATTAGCACATCATTAATAAATGAATTAATTAATAATTTTATAAACCTGTTTTATTTCTTATGAATAAGGCCGTAAGTATATTCTCTAACTGCAATTTGTATGACCTTAGAAATTCGAATTTTTTTCTTAACATCATTAATTAAATGAATTAATTAATAAAATATTTCATTCCCGAAAATAATTTTTGATTATAAATTTGCATGTGCCCGGCAAATAAAAAAACTGAAATGGCAAGCTGCTTTATTTAAGCAACTTGTTTTTATTAATTTTGTTTTTTTTTCCATCCTCTTACAACTACAATTCGTGTTGGAAAAAAACCAGCCAATTGTAGGGGAATGTAAGAAAGAAAAAATTGACGGTTTATTGTTGTGTCTTTGTTGATATTGTTACATGTAAGACCTGAGTGTTTTAAAATTCTTATTCACTTTATGGTCTTACTTGTATAATATTTTTAGCTTTTCTAAAGTATTTGGAAAAAGTTTCCTGACGAGCTGGCCTAAGCAACCAGCGAAATGCGCATAGAAACTAGCTTTCCCACAACAATAAATTTCAGTGTTTTCATTCAAAAATTGGGATTATTAGCACATCATTATTTAAATGCATTAATTAATAAAATATTTCATTCCCGAAAATAATTTTTGATAACAACTTGACCATATTTTAGAGTTTTGCGTTGCAATTTATTTTTAATTAAAACATAACTTTTTGGTTACATGTGTAGTTGCAGTGTTCGAATAATATTTTAGGATGTGTTTCATCTATATCAATTCAATCTCTAAATTCCTTAAATTGTTCACCTTAAACACTTTTAAAATAAATCTTAAAAGTTTTTCTCGCATAACATTTGAATAGTTGTGTGACAAAAAACTAAAATTTATGTGAGATTTCTAAACTAATACTTGTTGCATGAATGCCAAAGCACTTCCTTTTAAAACACACATACACACACTCACATGCATTTGTATATACACACGAACACACACACACATACCTGCATTTATTCAAACATAAATGCTCATATTATATTCATATAATGCATTGCAAATATAACATTTCTTATGCAGTACTACACGTTGCAGAAGTTTGTTGAAATATGTGTCCGTACATATTTATGAAATACGAACTAGAAAAACAACAAACTTAGGAAATTTCTTATAATTTTACATACACACCACACAAGCACACTCGTATAGCAGATCCCAGCAGGAAAACTAAGGAGTACGGTTACCTTCTAGAAGGCCTCGGTACTCCTTTTTTTGGATGTACCAGGCCTGCTCGCTCCATTCCATACTCATATCTTTTTTACATACGATGTCATTGCACCATTCCACCCTCGCTTCTTTGGCAGGTACATAACAATGGCAACTGGATAAAATAAAGAAATAATTCTTAATTCTTGGCAAAAAATAAAACAAATAATGCTACTCCTTCTTTTCTCCCTTATCATAGAAGCGAGTGTTAAATGTGTATCTTATCTTTTATAAGAAAGAGCGAAGGCCTTCTATAAGACATTCTTTAGCAGTTAGATAAGAATGGTAATTGAATCAAATAGAAATTTTAAGCAGGCCTTTAATAAGGCCTGAAGTAAGAAGGTGTTCTCAGTTTTCCCGCTGGAATACTATTGGCATTGTTATGGTTAATATAATTTTACTAGTGAACGTTAGTGTTTAGTTGTGTGAATGTGTATGTGCGTTTGTTGCAAGTGTATGTTTTTCCATATTGTAGCACGTTCAACAAACAATTTTTACACTTGTACATGTACAAAAGGTTTTTTTGTTGATGCCATTGGATGGTTGCCAATAATATAAATGCATTTTTATAAGATCATGTTCAACACGTTTGCTCGATTTATTAGTGGAGCAACATTTTGTTGGGGGAGCAATTTGTTAAAAAATATCATGATTTTTAATTATCAAATATCATTATTTTTAATGATCATAAAGAGAGTATTAACACCCTAATGCCAAACTTAAAAAAAAAGAAGGGAACATATTATACGAAAAATTTTCTTAGGGTATTTTTGGTCATCTGTTTACTAAATCATTTTTAGTTTCGAATACTTTTAAGCACTCGCTTTTACTGATATGTTGGCTCGTTCTTCATACAAAGCGAGCTTCATGCATAAAAATATTACACAATAACTTTTTACTTGTACATGTGTTAACTACATAAAGTAGTAAGAGCCCAGAAAAAAGTATGAACAATATCACAACCACTTAAAGCAAAGTTTCGTGTTTTTTCTATTTTCATATTCGGTAACTTCTTTGTATTTAACTTACACGACTTAGGTGTTACGATCAGCTCGTAACAACAACATTATCGGCATATTCCTTTAGTATATGTTCGTGTATTTAAAATTCAACATTAAGTGAAAACGTGGCTGCCAGATTTTATGATTTGTCGTAGGTTAGACGATTTTAGGCGTTTAAATGATTTAGTGCAAGTTTTGTTGTTTATTTTATGAATGAAAACTAGTAATGCTTTTTTAAAGTATTTTATTTATTATTATCTATAAAATTACATTACGCCAGATACAGACCTACATATATTGAACCACCTGCTGTCATGAAAATTGATAAACTAAATATAAGATATCAAAACAATTTTCTTAAAGAAAAAACTCAATTAGGAGCCGATTGTAATAAAGAGCGCACTCAGCCATTTAAAAAAATGTTCTTATGTGCATCTTTATCATCATAGAATATAATTGTGTGTTTGTTGTAAAATTTGTTGGCAAAAATGCATAAATATATAACAAGTAAATTCTGTGTCTACGTCGCACAATGAAATAACGGACTGCGATGCGTTGCCATTGGTCAACATTTTTGTAAAAATATTTACATATAAATGAAATTGACGTATAAAAAAATTGTGATTCATAAGCCTGTCGCATTCGTTATATATTTAAATTAAAATTTTTCTTATAATAACTTTTAAATTCATTTTATTTCATAATGAATTTAGCCCTACATGTTTACTTAAATATACGATCATTAATTTTTTCCTAAACCATCTGGCAACGCTGCTTTAAGTATTACTACCAGTGATGGAAAATTTAAAATTGGAGATGGTACTGACCACTAATCAAAAGAGTACTTTATTAACCATTTTGGTACTTTTTACATAACCAATTTTTTTTTTTTTTTTTTTTTTTGAAAAATATAAAAAAACAAATATTTAAAAGAATAAAATATTAATCATAATTAATATTAATATTAAAATTATAAAATTTTGCTTAACAAACTAAAAATTAATTTGTTATTAATTCCCGAACAAAAATGTTATTACATATTTTCTAGTGGTGTTCAAAATATGTTTGTTAATTATTGGTGAGTAAAAATAGGAAATTTATACTTGTATGTTATGCCGTCATCGAAACCATGTAGTTAAAACGCATTTAAAATGACATTGATGCTTGAAGAATATCAATATTTTGCAACAAAAAACATGAACGATAAAGAACTTTAAAGTGTATGTGTACTCTGTATGTTATTGGCAGGTAGGAAATATTTAAAAAAAATAGCAACGCTGGATTTCTTAACAAAGAAGCATAACAAGAAAAGAGTACAAAACTGACGTGGGGGTACTGCGGTATTTATGAAAAGAAAAAGTACTGAAAATAGTACCATAGTACTGATTTTTTCATCACTGATTACTACGAATGACGAATGCTGCGAGTAACCAGCGCCAACCAAAACACCAAAGAGTGCCTTGAGGCACCCTGGGGCATTTAGTAATAAAAACACATTAAATTTTTGGAGAACTCAGTTCATTAGTTTGTTTTGAAAATAAAAAGTAACGAAACAAATCAAAAATATTTTTTTTGGTTTATAAGAAACAATTTTTTTTGAGCAAAATAAATGTAGAAGCATTGTGTTCGAGATTGTTTGCAATGCCTAAAGAGCTTTTAACAGCTCTCGAAGCTTCCACAAATATTGTGCTACATCTTTTAGCAACTCTAAAAAAGATAACATAATATAAATAAATTAGATATTGGACGTCAGTAAAACTTTTATGAAGAGTGCCTTAAGGCACTCTTAGGCATTAGAGGGTTAACTCCAACTTTAAAATTTTTCAGTAGTAGCAAACACTTTTTTATTTAACATTCAAAGCTTGAAAACAAATATTTAAGTCAATCGTTTGATTACCAAAAAGTAGACAAAATAGTACGATATTTTTACAACGGGAATATAACGTGTCGATTTTTCCATAAAGAAAAAAAAAGTTATTTTGAGTTAAATAAAACTTTTGAGTTGTGATCGAGTGCGATATGTTAATATTTTTAGGTTAAAGGAAAATATATTGTAAAATATTTATTTTAATGTAACATTCATTAAATTATAGCATATGAAACAATAGAACACTTTGTGAATTGCCTTAATTTTTCTAAATTAATTTGGTTTAAATTTGAAATTACATTGTAACCAGTGTTGACAAAACTTTACGACCACAAGTGGCTAAATTTACTGGAAAATGGCGTAAAAATGGCCAAAAACGTTTCTATATAAAAACACATATAAATTTAATTTAAAATTTTTTACAATGAAATTGTAAATTAAGATCAGTTTGTTACAAAAGGATAAACGTAATTTAAATATATCATCAGTAGAAAATTAAATCATCGATATGTTCGATGTCGTTATTATTCTTCTCATAGGAATCAATTGTGGATATTAGTTTTAAATATTTTAAAGGCAAATCATATTCATGACAACATTTTCCCAACCTTTCGAGTCCAAATCTACAATAAAAAATAAAAAAAGATAAAAAATATTTTATTGTTATGGTTAAACTACTTCCCAAATTGATAAAATCAAATTAATGGTTGTCAAATGTAATTAATTTCTCAAATTTATTTCAGCAATGTTTAATTAGCTAAAAACGCTCGCTTCAGCATAGACCACGAAAGTGGTTTCTAAAACTTTTTTGTTGCGACCAGAAAGAATCAGTGTTGTTTGTGTTGATCGTTTTTTATAATTTAATATTGTAATGAATACTTTTCCTTCATTTTTAAAGATGTTTCAGCATCATCGTTTGTAGCGATTTTCAACATTCATAAAAGTTGTGATTTAAATTAAATGCGTCTTAATTGCTAAAAATATTTATTTTACTTTTAGCAATTTTATAAATTTTTATAAAAACTGCAAAAAAAAATGTTATGGCTAAACTCATTTTTGAATGGCTAAACAAGGTGAAAATGGCTAAATATAGCCACTTAATGGCACAGTAGATCAAATAGACCATGCAACTACTAGGACTTGAGAGAACGGTGCGTATACTTAATAAAATAAATAAATATTGTTCATAATCCGAAGGCATACAACAAAATAAAAAGTTTTATAGATAGTCATCTTTAGTGAAATTTTCCATAAAAGCAATTTTGCGCTTAATTTCCTGTTGAAAGGATATTTGATCAAATTTCTCTATAAACTTAAGTTTGTACAAAATTGTCATTGAAAAGCGAAATTACGCCAAATTTCGTTTAACTAACAAAATTGTAAAACATTTTACCTAAATAGAAAAATTGCGGAAACAAATACTTTATAAAACAAATTTGTGCAAAAATAAAACAAAGGAAAAACTTGCACAACTATTAAAATAATAAGAAGTAATTTTTTTTAAAGGCGAGTTTGCCAAAATTTTTCTGCTAACAGCAATTTCTTGCTATAAAAGTTTCTACTTAATAGCAGAATTTTGTTTAAATTTGCCAAATTTCTAAAAAATTGCAATTTATAGCAGTACATTTTTCCTATAGAATAGCAATTGTTTTGGTTCAATAGCAACTTTTTTTAGTTTAATTATCTATTTTTGAAAAATTTTCTTTTAAAAAGCAGTATATAAAAAAATTTCCTATAAATAAACAAATTTTAATATATTAATTATAACTTTTTGGAACATTTTCTATTGAATTGTAAACTTTGTACAATTCCCAATGAAATACATGGCATATTTTACGAAATTTGCTATAAAATAGAAAATTTTACAAAATTTCCTATAACATAAAAATTTTTTTAAAAATTTCCTATAAAATAGCAAATTTTAAAAAGTTTCCTATAAAAAAAACAAATTTAACAAATTTTCCTATAAAATAGCAAATTTAACAAATTTTCCTATAAAATAGCAAATTTTACAAAATTTCTAATATTCCAAAACTTCCTTTAAAATTATAATATTTAAAAAAACTCCTTAAAAAAAATAGTAAATTTGTTACCAACTTTTCTATTAAAAAACAAATTTTACAAACTTTCCTATTAAAAGCAAATGCTATAAGATTTCTTATTAAATGGCAAATTTTATAAAGTTTCCTATTAAATAGCAAATTTTACAATATATCCAAAAATAACCTAAATAAAATTAAATACCACATTTTACAATAAATTCTAAAAATTCGTAAATTTGCCAAAATTTCTTATTAAATAGAAGATTTTACAAAATTTCTTATAAAATAGCGAAGCTTATAAAATTTCCTATATTTATATTTACATATGATATTTACATAATTGTCTATAAAATATCGAGATTTCCTATTTAATAACGAAATTTACAAAATGTCTATATAATAGCGAAATTTGTAATGAGAAGCGAAATTTATAAAATGGTAAATTAATGCATTGTTTGTGAGCCGGTGCTGCGACCACCATTAGGTGGGCTACCATGGTAAGTACGCACGTAAATCTTTCGCATTATCGGACTGTTTTCGTATGTGGTGAAGGGTATACAGTGCATTACCCTTTAGCACACGCATTTTTATAGAAAATTTTTAGCAAAAAAAAAAAAAAAAACAATTAAAAAAATGTATCAAAGTTTCATTAAATATTTTTCTTCCAGCCAAACTTGGTTCAGGGTATGTGTGAACCTGTAGCAAAGTTTTATGGTGTATTAAAATTGTCAAGAATTTCTACGATATAGTCAAAATTTATACTAATCCCAAGGGTTAGTGAAAATTTATTCACCTCAACAGTGTCAAAATTTGACTTTAATGAGTACTTTGCTACCGTTTCACATTAGCAAAATGGTGGAGTGCAATAATGCCTTACGAAATAAGGCCTTTAAGGCTTTATTTCACTTTCAAAGTGCAATAAAGCCTTTTTGCAAATAAAGGCCTTATTTCTCAATTGAAAGTGAAATAAAGCCTTAAAGGCCTTATTGCACTTAAATTTTTTTTTTAATAAAGCAATAAAATTTTTTATTTTTCTTATATTTTATTGAAAAATTATAAAAAAATTTCATTTTAACAAAAATTAATAGAACATTAATAATTAATCCAACTTCTGGAAACGAAATGAATCCCACCAAAATGAGAAAAAAAGAAAAAAAAGCATACACAAATATTAATTTAACCGCAACAATATTGAAAATCTTCACTTAATAAAGTTTTTCTGCGTGGCGGCCTGCGGCCGATCTTAGGGATTTTCTCCTCCATAGGACGCGGCAGGTGGCTTCGCTGAATAAAGTTTCCTTGCGCGCGCCACACTAGGGAAGATAATGAGACGCGCGCAGGAAAACTGTGTTCAGCGAAGCCACCTGCCGCGTCCTATGGAGGAGAAAACCCCTAAGATCGGCCGCAGGCCGCCACGCAGAAAAACTTTAATAAGTGAAGATTTAGGTGGCAAGAAAATCAAAAAATATAAAATAAAGGCTTTATTGCACAATTGGCTAAATGTAAATAAAGGCCTTATTTCACTTTCAAAGTGCAATAAAGCCTTTTTGCAAATAAAGGCCTTATTTCTCAATTGAAAGTGAAATAAAGCCTTAAAGGCCTTATTTCGTAAGGCATTATTGCACTCCACCTAGCAAAATTTTCCCTGAATATAAAATGTTTCCTTAAAATTTGAAAATTTATAGAAAAGTATGTACGCACCTAATGAATTCTTAGATTTTTTTTTAGCATTTTACGAGTTTATAAATGGCAAGACAATTTTTTAAACAAGAAACTGAACAAAGGAACTTAAAGTTCTTGACATAACACTCACACCCGTGGTACCAATATGCAGCTTACAAAAATACAGGGTGACTAATATATAATGAAACAGAAACAAAAATATTTAAAATTTTTTAAATATACATTTCTAGCCCACGATGTTGATCGACTGCTTTAGCAAGCGACTACAAGTCACTCATTAACGTTCTAGTAAACGCCTCACTAGCTATCGACTTGTCGGTCGACAGGCTTAACGTTTCTAACGTAATCAACTTATATTTTGTCAAATTACTGTATTGCCACATCAAGAATTCCACAAATGAGACGCTAGGTAAAAAATAAAAATCGGCAACACATGTTAATTAAGTCATAAAAATACAACTCTGTTCTACAAACAAAACAGTAAGCAAAATATATACCCCCATATTCATAAAAAATATTTTAGGTTTATAGCAGGCTTATGAAACGAATTTTCTATGAAAATTTATTAATTTATTAATCAAAAATACTTTTTTTGAATATGGGGATTAGAATTAGGGAGATCGAACGGTAATTATTCGACCGGTTTTAACCGATTATTTTAGCTTTGCCCAAGTCGGTTATTTTAAAATGCCCATTTTTCGAATAGCGACTAAACCGGTTATTTTGGTATAATAAACCGGTTATTTTAGTTATGTGTAATTTATATACATTTTCCTTACTCTTGTTGTAGATGTACCCGTAATTTAAGTATTTTCTAATTGAATATTGGCCAAACTTGAACTTTTTATGAAGTATGTCGAAGAAAAATGTAACAAAGATCAAAAAACATTATGAACACTGTAAATACAAATCGTTTATAAAAGCGTGTGTTCTTGTAGAAAAAAAACCAAAAACTATTCAAAATTCTACAAAAACGTGTGCAGTTAAAAAGTAAATAGTAATTTGTGCAAGAGTGTTCTAGATGTTAAATATATTTTTATATAAAGGTTATCTCTAGATATTTCTCGAACGCGATTAATAAGACAAAGATAGTTGCCTGAAGTGCCCTAAAATAACAAGTTACAAAGGTTCTACCATGTCACTTATTAATCACCTTTAATTAGTATACATGCTTGACATTAATGTGATCCAAATGAAACTTAACTCCGTTCGAAGTAGTTCTAAGGAGACAACAAATATTACTTTACCAAAATGCGCTGCAAAAAAATAATCATTGGGTAAAATTTTAGCCCGTTGTGTTGCCGAGGACGAAATGCCCGTTAAGGCACTAAAAACTCTTAAGTAGTTTTAGCATCTCTTCATGCTGAAAACTACAACATTCCGGCGGAATCAACAAAATGGAAATAATTCATCAGTTTTATTTATTAAAGCACCAAGAACTTAAAAACAAAATTGAAGAAATCAAACAATGTCATGGAATGTTTTAAATTGTAGTCGACGAATTGATAAATATTTAGAAAATAATAATATATAATATTATAATATATATAGAAAAATATGGTTGATTTATAAAGATTACTTAACCACCATCAAATTAAAACTCATTCAAAATAAATTTGAGAGAATATTTCAAATAATAACTTTATAAAATTCCCAAAATTTATTTGCTTTTGCAAAACGTTTCTCCTGATAAAATATCATTCAACAGTTTTAAATTGCATTATACAAATATCTTCTTAAAAATAAAGTTTAGTAAATCAATAAAGAATTTGTTGAACATTTAGCAAAAGTTTGATCAATTTACTGGTCCCACTTTTCTTCAATTTTATCCTAAAATATTTGTTAGGTCTGATCTAAGTCATATCTACATATCGCTCATTTCGTGCAAGACCGTCACAACTCAAAATGTGGCATTTTCGAGTTAGTAATGCAGAAATGTTCTCCTCTTAAATCTCTTCAAATTGATCTAAGAACGGAGAGAATTATCGAAAAAATAACGGTAATACAGATGCTTTTGACGCTATGACCTCTTGTAACAAACTTGAGCAATTAACATCAACAAGGTCACATTTCAGTTTTTTTGTTGGCATTCCTCTTGTACATGTGGTTTTCTTTGTAGCAAAAAAGAAACATTTGGTTTTATAACTGTATATAAAATAAATAATAAAATAAATAATAATAGGTTGGAATCTTAAAAAGGCTCTCCTGTAAAGTTTCAAATTTTGAGTTGTGACGGTCTTGCACGAAATGAGCGATATGTATTTTGGAAATTGTTTTGTTTTTATTCAAATTAACGTTTTATTTAAAAACTTATTTGATTTTTGTGTTTTTAAGTATTCGAATTACAACCGGTTAACCGGTTATTTCAAAATTGCTTAACCGAAAACCGGGGTTTTTAAAATAGCAACTATTTGTAATATTCGAAAATCGGTTATTGAAAAAAGTCGAATAATCGATATACCTAGTTAGAATAGAATTTTGTGAAAAATATTTTATAAAACTGTTCAATTTTATTAGTAGGGTGGTTTAAAAAAATGTTATTTTAAAAAACTATTTACCTCTGATGTGTAAAATTAAATTTCGTTAAGCATTCCAACAAAATGCCTCTGTTCACAAGCCAAAACACTATTGACTAATTTTGACATTTGTGGTCGCATAATATTTCTTAGTGGGCCGCAGATGTGTATAGAAAATATTACGTTATCGGTCGCTTGCATTGTCGATATACTAGTCGTGCTGAAAATTGTTAGTGGGGCACAAATCAGATGTTTGTCGTTGAAAATGCAAGCGAACGGTCGACATCGTTTGCGTTTGATACAAATATCAATATTTATTTCTTTTGTAAACAATTGGTTGTGTTTTTAAAATTTTATGTCACCCTGTTCACATGCTAAACATTTTAAAGGTCTTTTATTTTATTATTGGCTCGTTATAACTTTAAGTAACAAAATTTCATATTATAACTAGACAAACATATTTCAACATGAACTCTTACGTTAAACTATTTTTCCTTCTCTTGAATAAGTAGTAAAGGAACAGCAAACATATGCCTTGGTCAAAGCGATCAAATATTTGACAAAAATGGCATGGCCCCCAAATAAGTTTACAAATAATAAGGTAATATGGTTCATTAAGTAGTTGTTTTTAATGTGACTTGATCACTATCGGTTTGGTTCTTTCATATTTTGCTAATTAAAAAACGAACATCAAGGCTCGGCAGACTGATTAAATATTTGATGAAAATACTACTACTTAATAAAACTTTATTTTATTACACAGAAAATAATGGATTTCAATTAAAAAATTTGTCATTTTCAATAAAAAATTAATTATATTTGCATCAGTAAACAAATTATTAGCATCAGTAAATTATGTGGGGTGTTTCACTTTTGGGGTGTTTCACTCTATTATTTGTTTCGGCTTAAGGTCTTGGAATGATAAAATATGAATAAAAACAAATTTTTTTATTTTATTTTAACAATTTATTTTCTCCGATATTACGGTTAACTTCGTTAATCATTTTCAATGAATATAAAGGGGGAATCTTTTTTACCGCGTCTTTTTTTTCAAAAAAATAAAACATTGAAAAATTGATTAGTTTTGTTCAATGTTTTAGGTTTGTGAAAAAATACGCGGTAAAAAAGATTAACCCTTTATATTCATTGAAAATTATTAACGAAGTTAACCGAAATATCGGAGAAAATAAATCACATTTTGTACATTTAATTTAAATGCTATAACTTAAAAAAAAAGCTATTATTAAAAGAAAAAGTAACTTTATTTACTAAAATTTTAGTTTCAGCGTGCACGCACATTTATGAGCGTTTATTATTTTGCTACCGCAATCGTAAAACAACCTTTCGTTTATTACTTATTTTTTTAATTCTGAAAAATATAAATGTCATAAAGGTTTTTTTCCAAACAATTTTCTACACGTAAAGAGGGTTTGCCGAAATCCGGGTCGTATTATTATACCATTTTCTACAGTGCTTGTAAATATGCGACAGCTTCAATTAATTGTAATTAAAAAACCTTAACCATGCACCGATCTTCATGATCCATATCTTTTT
Source organism: Pollenia amentaria (assembly GCA_943735925.1). Lineage (NCBI taxonomy): Eukaryota > Metazoa > Arthropoda > Insecta > Diptera > Polleniidae > Pollenia > Pollenia amentaria. The sequence goes on along the minus strand of OX031010.1, from coordinate 142,753,836 downwards.
TAATTCACATGATATGTAGCTGTACTACAAATAAATAAAATATAATACCTTGTGCCGTTTTCGATTTTTTCCAGATTTTTTTCTTCCGAAAAAAAAATTTTTTTACCAATTTTTTTATTTTTTGGCTAACAATTTGTTTCATAACTTTGAAACTATTGATCGCATTAAAAATATTTGTATACATCATTTAAAGATATTGTAAATCATGATTTTTGTAGATTTATTTTAACAAAATCGGACAAGTTGTTTTTGAGTTATGATAATATAAGTGGAGAAATTTCTCAAAATATTAACAATTTTACTTATTTTAAAAAAAAATTATCCATAGAATTAAAAAATGTTACCATTTTTGTACTTAGGTAGCCATGCTGCATCAAATCTATATAGTAGTTATTCAAGCCCTTTTTTGCTGTTGACCTGTGATTACTTGAAAACTAAAACCAAACATGATCACCTGGTACTAATTTGTATTGACTCGCATTGCAAAGTCGCCGGGTATGACGAATTTCGTCAGACGCCATGAATGAGAATATTTTCATATACACAAATATGTTTCATTTTTGGCGAAGAATATAAGTGGCCAAAAATTTGGCGTTCGTACCAGTTTTGCTCCTACCCAGCAAAAACTTTACTTACCTGGTAAGTTAGCAAGTAACATTGGAGAAATATAAACACTACTTATTTTTCGACTGAATAACTACTTATTTTTGTTCGAGTTGTCCACAGAATTCAGTAGTTACAATACACTTACTAGAAGTCACAAAATATCTAGTTATTATTTTACTACCAAGAAGTTGAATTGTAAGTACTTACAATATACTTACTAGAAGGTAAAAAATAATTAGTTTATATTTAATTGGCGCTAGTTAATAGACCTAATAAGTAGTTATGGAGCTAGTTACCAGTAAGTAAATATTCAGTACTGAAAGCAAGAAAACTAATAAGTAATTATTTAGCTGATTATTAGTTAGAAAATATTCATAACTGCAAATAATAGTAGTGAAAAGTACTTACTGAGGTCATTACTAGCAAGTACTTATTGAGGTTTTTAGAATAATGACAATTGTAATGACAACTACTTACCAGGTAACGTATGAAATAACTACGACCCATTACCCAAATTCAAAAAGTTTTTCCTGGGTAATATAAGGCTTATTTTTTCTTCAAGGGATTTTAGGGACGGTCGCCAAATTAATGTTAAAAAATTAAAAGGAAGGTAAAGCTATTTACGGATGGGAGCTATGGTCAAATGTGAACCGATTGCAAAAAGCATTTAATTTGCAGTAAAATATTTTAGATGGTCTGTAAACAAAAAAAGTCTATTTCGGAAACAAGTTTGTATGGAGACTATGGGACATTATAGAGCAATTCGAACGTTTTACATAGACTTCGTCCTTAATACAACCACACACAGAAAAAAATACCAATGTTAAATTAACATGGAACGACGTTGATTGAAGATTACAGTAAATTTCTGCAAAATTGTGAACTTTATTTCAAAATATCACTGTTTCATATTAATTTTAAATGAAATGAAATGTTAAAATAGCATTGTTCAATATTTAACCCATTAAATCCTTTTTAACTTATTTTGTATAGAAACCACAACCACACTACAAGAACATAAAAAAATTTTTTTAACAAAAATTATTTCCGGGAATACAAAATCTATTTTAATAAGATTTCTCTATGACGTGCTAAATCCCTAAAAAAAAATAGAATATTCAGGGAATATTAGAAATGTCCTTATCATATTGATTTTAAATATTTTTTGCCCTTTGATTTACGGTATAAAAGTACAATCAAATTTAACTTTGTATTAAGATAAAAATTCCATAGTGTAAATGTGTGAAAAAATTGTTTGCCCTAAACTGCTGAAAAAATAATAATAATAGCTTCAACTTTTCTTAAACTATAAAAAATAAAATGATCTAAAAACATTTGTATATTATAGAAATAAGTCGTTTAAATTTAGCATGTATCAGGGGTCTGCGGGCCCCTAAATTTAAAAATTTTATCTCAATTACCTGTTCTTCATATTTGTGTGTAGCGGATGCTTTACCAAAATCTTTGCACTTGTTTAAATATAACCATTCATTTCAATTTCGTTAAAAAAAAATAAGTCGTTAAAATGTTTTAATTTCGAATAAAATTTCATACTGGTAATAAATTTTAGAAAAAATGTTAGCATTATTTTTAGCATTTTTTAAAATAATTTTTAGCATTTTTTGGCCATGTTTAATGCCAGATTTAGCTGTAAATTTTTTTAGATCTGGTCACACTGAACAGGGAAATAAATAAAAGTATTCTCATTCTCTCTCTCTCTCTCTCTCTCTATCTCTGGTTCCGGTTGAAGTGTTAAGATTTATTCTAAAATAAATACATACACAGAAAAAATTAAAAATTGTCTTTAATCAAACAAGCAAACAATTTGTTGGCTTTGCACCTTTTACCAAAATGATTATCTAGATTACTAAAACTTTTAAAAATTTTAAATTTTGAATATTTTTTTTTAATAAATGATATTTTTCATTAAAAAAAAATGATCAGAAAACTTTGCCATTTCAAGCAAAGTGTTAATTAATTTAATTTAATATAGCTCAGGATTTTTAATCCAAATTTGAATATTTTTAATTAGGCTTAAGTTCATTGAAATTAATTTTCATCAAATTATTTTTAAGAAGACAGGAATTTCACAACATGAAATTAATTAAAATTTATTTATAATTTTTCATTCTTGACTGCGCTGAGAATTGAACCCAGGCTTTCACGGACAGGTTGCCCTGGCTAGTTTTGTTTGCAACCACACAATCTCTTCGGAGAGGTTTACCGTTTTACTCACACCGCCATTGATGACGGATGACGTCAATAGTCAAACATCAATGGTATTTTACCTTGGTAGATCGAAATTTGCTTTGAATAAATGATTATATTTTTAATTGATTTACATGTTCTTCCTAACTTCTGTTTTTCGTTCATTTTTTCAAGAATTCTTCTTGAAATCCAAAGTACATTTTTTGTTTTTCATGTCTTTGCTCTTCTTTCTTCTTGTTGACATTTTTTCAGCACAACTTGAAGGACAAATGTTAACATAGCTCGTGCCTTAGCTGTTAACAATAATTAGTATTGGATTTGGCAATTCCCAAAAACAATTCTACAAGTTTAAGTTATATTATTTTAAACGAAAAAATCGATTAAAATTTTTTGTTATTTAATTAATATTTTAATAAAAAATTTATTTCAAAACAACTCAAATGTTAATTAAATCAAAATTATACACAGAAAAAAGTGTTTTATCAATTAAAAAATTTCAATTCTTTTTTTAGTTGAAAGAAAATTAATAATTTAATTTTGATTTAATTAACATGTTAGTTGCTTTGAATAAATTTTCAATTAAAATTTTAATTAAATAACAAAAGAATCTTAATTGACTTTTTTCGTTTAAAATAAAATAATTTAAACATGTAGAATTGTTGTTGGGAATTGTCAATATTTATTTAAATAAATTAACACATTGTTTTGTATTGAAAATATTTTTTCAAAATTTTAAAATTTTAAGTAATCAATATAATCATTTTGGTAACAGGTGCAAAATCAACAACTTGTTTGCTTGGTATTATGAATTTGGAATAAATTTGGTGATTGGATAAATTTAATAATTTTTTCTGTGTATTTTTCAATTTCTTTGAAATTTTTGATATTTTAATTAGGCTTAAGCTCATAAAATTTTATTTTCATTAAATTATTTTTATTTCTCTTTTAAATAAAAAATAATTGATTCAATTATCACATTAATTAAATTGATAAACATTTTAACCCATTTTTTAATTGATAAAAAAAACTACTGATAATTTTCTCTGCGTATGGTTTCTTTGAAGCTCCTTTTCACTGTTATTTTACACCCAAATCCAACAGATTCTAATACATGAAATTCACGTTGTTTCAACTTGAAATAGCTTTAATTTAACGCGATTCGTAGTATTACTACAATTTCAATGTTATTTTGCTCTAACCTGAATGGAATGTTTAATTAATATGAAGAATAGTTATTTGAAAAGAAAAAAAATTTTGTTCCCAAGTTATTCTAAAACAGAGGTAATCACAAAGAGAGGCAGTTGAAAATGTGTTTGTAGTGGTGAGTGTATTTTGGGTGCACTGAAAGAAATTTCTTGATAAACATGTCGAAAACAAATTTTTGTGTACTAAACATGTTTTTTGTTATATAATTGCATGTATGCACTTATTTTATTTTTTTTTTTAATTTGTATGCAGCTTTATTCAAAATATTAGATGAAAATTAAAACTTTTTCCCCACTCTATTTTACACATTTTAATAAACACATGCAATAGTAGAAAAATATTCAAAGTGTACTGAAAATATTTGAAGTTTTGCAAAAGAGAGATAAATAAAAGTACTCAGTTGAGATATTTACTACATATGTGTTTTCTTTTTGTTTTTAAATAACAAAAGCGACGGCGCACTGTGGCTGAAAATTGAATTTCATCGGCCAAAAGTCCAATTTTTTGTCATCGCCGATTTCAAAAATTTTAATGCCATTCGATAGCAAACATATTAGTACTAAGGTATCAAAAAAAACTAGATTAAAATACTAGATTAAAATATTCGTAATTGTGGCATGCTGCTGGAAACAAATATTTTATTTTGTTTTAGAAAAAAATTAATTTTTGTAAATTTGATTAGAACTAAATTATGATTTCTCGCAAACCGTTATCAATAATTGATCGAATTTTTTTTTGTTATATTAATGGGATAGTAGTCTTTAAGAAATGGATCATTACATCAATGTATTATTTATACCTGATGTGTTATTAAATGTTTCCCCAGGTTCTATATTTTAGTTAAATCCGAATTTTAGAGGAGTAGAACTTGTTAGGGTCAAAAGGGGTCAAAGAGATTTTAGTACCATCAGAAAGCTGAAGGTGTCCTCTTTAACCCCATATATACTTGTGTAACTGTTTGGAACTGTCTGTTGAACACTTTTTTCATTTTAATGAAATTACTCGCAACATTTTTTTTGCTCTTTTTATTTAAGCTGCTCCTATGACTGAAATATAACACAATGGTTCACGAGCGTTTTGTTTTGAAAAATAATTTTGCTTCTTATGAACGGCTGAACATATTTGAATGAAATTTTAAACTGTCATGGCCGGGTAGCTTTTGTGTTGAATTGGAAGAACACGGGTCCATGGAGGGTCGGGAGAGTGACTTGCGGACCTCTAAAATTGGTAACCTCGGAAATTCAAACTTTTAAAAAATTCACCAAAAATATATTTATGGATTGCAAAAAAAAAAAATTTAACTTAAGCTGAGTTACAAAAAATATGCCTAGGAGGCTTTTATATATTACTGTGAATGAAATAAATAAATAAATGTTTAGGTTATCTCCTTTGGTTTTGGAGATATTCGGATAAAACGGATTTTTTGGCTTGATTTTTATTATGTTTTATGTCAAACTGTTGACAATAGTGGGTTCAACATTTTTTATATTGGTAGTAAATCAGTCTTTAAACAATGTTATGTTGTATTACTGTACCGATTATACCTGCTGTGTTATTAAATATTTTTTCAGGTTCTATATTTTAGTCAAATTGAAGTTCAGAAGAATAGAATTTATGAGGTCAAAAGGGGTTAAAGAAATTTTACTAGCTCTAGGTAGTTGAAAGTATCCACTTTAAACCCATATGCACTTTTGTACCAGCCTATAGAACACTTTTTTAGTTTGTGTAAAATTATTCGCAACATTTCTTTTGCTCTTTTAATTTTACCTATTCATATGACTGAAATATAAGTGTACCAAGCCAAGTATTTTATATTATATAATTACCAATACCTGTGGGATTTTAAGCGTTTCCTACTTAAGCCCATTTTAGTTCTTTATTCTACCTTGTTTTGCTACCTAGGAACACAGTATAACGCAAGCTATGTATAAAAGCCAGTGGTATTCGAATAAAATCTCAGTTGTTAAAATATATCTAAGCATAAACAATCTAATTTTTTTAATATCTATAAAAATGGAGAGCTTCAGCTATAAAGAATTATCCGAAGAGTATTTTAAAAATAAAAAGGAGGAAGATGTTTTAAGTTACATTGAAGGAAAACTCAACATGTATTCCTGCAGCACTGAAATACGATGGGAACTGCAAAATAAAATAACCGATTTCGTCAAAAACTTAAAAAGGCGCTTCAAACAAGTTGGATGGAGTAAACCTAGATTTTACAACAGTTTTGCAAACTGGTTAGATGGCAAGCTCAGTGTCCAGATATCTTCAGAAGGTACAAATGAAAAGAACCTTGGGAGACCAAAGAAATCACTTGAGAACTGTAGCGATAGATCTAAAAGGCGGAAGCTAAGGATATCAACGAAGAAATCGGGGATACAAATATTCAAGAAGCTTTGCTATATCAACTGCGATCACAAAAACAACTCACAAAAGTCGATATTATTGAAAAAGTGTTTATCGCTAGTCCCAAGAGAACAAAACGGATTCTTAAGAGTGTTCCAACGCCAAGCGATGAAAAACAGTTTTCAAATTAAGAGGCATTACCATTATTTTTAGATTTGAAGTTAACAAAAGAGCAATATATTCAGAATACGTGCAATTGAAAAAGGTTCAAATCTGTATCCTGCTTATCATCACATAACTGCTGCTAAGAAGGAATGTTTGCCACCAAGGGACACTATTAAAATCACACCAATTTCGGCAGAGGTAAAACTTCAAGGTCTACTTAATCTACAAATCAAATTTTTCAAGCAAAAAAAAAAATAATTTGAGTAAAAAATTCTAATAATTCAACACACCGATTTTTATACAATTAGAACAGTAATGTTTTCTAATATGTCCATTATTTTCTAGAAAATTCTGATCAATATCGAGGGTAAATTGTATTGCCTTTTTTGAACAAAAAAAAAAATTTAAAGCCGTTTTCCGGGATTGGGAATTTGGGTATTTCTTAATCAAAAATGGGGATGTTTTTCAGTCCACTTAATCTACATAACTGCCAAAATTCATTATGATACCTAAATTCATGTTAGATTTATAGAATGTCAAACATTAAAATTATTATTTATATAGTGTAAATGAATAAAAGGGCTTTCAACATGAGTAAAAAATAATAATTTTAAGGTTTGACATTCTATAAATCTGACATGAACAAAGATATATTAATGAAAGTTGGCAGTTACGTAGATTAATAAGTTCTTAAAACAGTGGGCAGAAAAACATCCCACTTTTTGAATAAAAAATACCATAATTCTCAATCTCAATCATTAGCATTTTCATACTAAATGCTAAAAAACATCAAAAGTTCAACTTTGACCTTAAATTTCTCAACAACTACTGAACTGATTTTAACAAAATTAACACTGCAAAAAAGTTCAAGAAGTCTTCTCTCCTGCAAAAAAAAATTTGCATTATCTCTATCGGTTTAAAAGTTACAGATTTTTGGCCGATGAAAAACGATTTTCAGCCACTGTGCGGCGATCTGCTTGTTTGAAAGTTAGCATACAACTGAATCTTTGTGAGTTTCGGTAACGTTCGCGTTGTGTGTGTGAAAATCCCGAAAAGAGCTCGGCCCCTGGGGGCATAACGTGATGACCGTTGTTCTAAAACCATGGTTAAAAAAAAAACATGAAGTATCTTTAAAGCAAAATCACTAGGGAAAAACATAAAATCAACCTTGATTTCGCAGTTTTACATTGTTGTTTTTTTCTGTGTAAAACGTTTTTATTTATTTATTATATTTCCTATTACATTGCCTTTTAAGGCCATAATCAAAATTTTATAAAATTATCAACAAAATGGTAAGTTGTACTTTGTCACATGAGGTTTACATGTACAGACAGGCAGTCAGATGGACGGATGGATATCGTAAGTTCCCTGTAAAAAGTGATTCTGAGTCGATTGGTATACCAAAAGGTGGGTGCAGATTTCTATGTATTACAAACAGCAGAACAAACGTATATAATTAATTTTTCCTTACTGTTTGCTTATTTATAAAATTTTTTTTTTTTTTTGGTTAGGACCAGCACTCAGGGGATGACCCCTACTAATGCGTTGCATTGTGTTGGAACTAGGAAAATAGGTTCTGGGAATGAGGAAAGAGGGAGTAGTGCTTGTGAACATTCGACTTGAACTTATTCATGTTGAAAGTGAGAGGGAAGACTTCAGCAGGAAGGTTGTTCCACATACGAACAGTTCCCTGTAATGCGTTGTACGATTCACCGGCCAATCGACCACAAAAAGATGGGCTCTTGAGGAAAAACGTGTATTACGAACAAAGGTATGGGTTTCGGGAACCAAATCCCTAATTTCATCAGAAAACATCCCGTTGTAGTAACGATAAAAAAGACAAACACAACCCACATTGCGACGGTGCTCAAGGGAGTCAATAGAATTGGTTACCCTACTGTCGCCAATGAGAACCTTCGCCCTCTCCTGCACGCGGTCGAGAAGCTCCAAAATAGACTTTGAAGCACCGGCCCACATATGAGAGTTGTATTCCATTCGCGGTCGGATATAGGTGGTATAAATAGGGAGCAGATCAGATGGAGTGAAGTATATCTTACACCGTTTCAAAAAACCCATGTAGATGGCGAAATTGAAGCAACTCGTTTTAGAGAGAATTTACAACAGAAAATCCATTTATTAATAAGAATTTAAAATAAAAAGCATTTTTTTTAGTCGCTGCGAACGTATTCAAAAAAAAAATTTACGTGCCTAAAAATATGCTTAAAAAGGTTAAATATGCACTATAAACTATTTTTACTAAATTAAGCAAAAAATGCTGCAAACGGTAAAATATGCAGTAACAAACCGATGCCAAATCCATGAAAAGCTCTAAAACGTATTAATATATACATTCTTTCTTTCTCCATTGGTCGCACAAGGCAGTACATGCAATTGTATATTTTCGGCTTTTCTGGTAATAACGATTACTTTAGCAAATATTGGAAAAACATGTATAACTAAAGAAATATTTATATATCCGGCAGTGTTGCCGCTACACTCATAAAATTATTACAGTAACTGATTGTATGTTATTAAATTCGTTTTCAATGCTGTAAAAATTTAATAAAAATATAGTTATTTTATGAATCAGTTTATTTCTTAACATTTATGTTTGTTATTTAAAAAACAAGCTATCACAATAAACTATCAAGAAATACTGTTTTCCGTTATAATATTGTTATGTAGTTTTTTTGTCAGATAAATTATATTTTTATAAAGCAATAACTGTTAAATTTTACGGAATATACTGTTAAATAAAAAAAAATTCAAAAATGTATGTAAAATGTATTTAATTTAAACGAAATGTAAATGATCCGTTTTTTAAATAAATTGTTTGTTGTCTTAAATGAATTTTCTGTGGGATTTACCTACATAATATTTTGAGTGTACTAGTAGCACTATTAGTAGTTCATTTTTTTATTATGCCTTTCATGTAGACTTGGCTGATTGACATTAATATTATACGAGTAAACTTAAGGAGAGAAAAAAATTAATTAGCCTTAAAACATTTTCATTGTCTGTTGTTTGAAATTTTCTTTTTTATAACTAAAAAGCGATAAAAATTAAAGAGCTGCAAAGACTATTATTATTTTATTACAAGAACAAGTGTTATATTTACTACAAACATTCGAAAGAGAAGAAACAAAAGTTAAGGATTAGATGAGGTTATAAATATAACAGCTGTTTTTTTGAAAATAAAGGCCGTTTTTAACCTGATAGATGTTAAAACTGTGAAAAGTTAAAGAAAAAATTAAATTTCAATCAACATGATCGAACGATACCCAAGAAAAATGGGCCTTCCAACGAAGCACGTTTGTAAGGGAGAAACGTTAAAGTTTCGCTTATTATATCGCTTACGGAGGACATGAATTTTATATAGCGAGTTCCCACTTTGAAACAATAAATTTTTGACACAGAAAGCGCTTTATTCAGCGCATATAAAAATTGGTAAATGCAACGATCAGTGCCCATGTTCTTTAACTCTCTCTTCGAGAAACTTTTCGAGTGAAATGCGAGAAATAAAAGAAAAATGCCATAAATTTAAACAAACAACTGTTTTTCTCACTTAACTGCGTCTGTAACATTTTTAGCGAGTAACAGCTGTCACGTAAGGAAATGGCTCACCAATTTATAGAAAAAGTGTGTCTGTAAAATTTTTGTGAGAAAGTAACCGCTTTGAACTGTCAAATAAACTCACACATAAAAACGGGGTAAGAAAAAATATTACCCCTAAGAAATATATTAAATATGCAAAATGCAATGAATATTAATAATATGGAAGAGAGAACTATTTTGTTTTTGACTGACTTTTTCTTTGTTTCTTTATTTTGCTTTAACCTTTTTGAAAAATATACGAATGTTTTCAAAGCTATTTTTTAAATAAAAAAAATTAAAGTTGCACTCTAAATTATTTGCTATAGCCGACGGTTGCATTTTCGCCGCCGTCATTGAAAATTTTTCAACTTTAATAATTTTGGCCGCCGTCAACGATATGTGCTACTGGCGTTCTCCACGTCTGCAAGTTCACATCGGCTTCGAGTGGAATATTATGACATTTAAAACGTAACGACGCAATCTCTTTTGATAGTTTTCGACATGAGTTACATACAGATTTTTTTCTCGCTTTTCGAGAAACGATGAAATATTTTGTTTTACATCTCATCGATTTGAGAAGTTCTCACCAAAGTTACGGAACATGGGTACAGATTTACAAACTGAATTTTTAGCTACCGTTATTATTTTATATGCTCCCTTACAAAGCTACTTCTTAGTAAGGGAATGTCGTGGCTCTTCAAAATTTTATACATTTTTCTTTAAATTTATTAAGAATTCGTTCACTTACATTACGGCATCTCTGTATGTCTTATTACGTAGCGCACAAATGTGTGCTTACTTTTTAAAATGTAGATGTAGATTTTTTATTGGGTAGCAATAGCGTGTAAGCCGCATTTTTCTGGAGCGGATATTGTTTCCCTTGATTCTGGCAGATTACCTATTAATTGCTTTGAATTTTCTTGGCTGTTGCGAATACATTTTGAACAGCCTCTAATATATTTTTAATCGAGGTCAATATATCTATGATTCGATACATATTTTCCTCTTAAAGTTGGTTCATAGAAAAAATGATTGCTAAAATATTTTCAAACAAACGCTTGTTTGAAAATTTTTTTAATATAAAAAAATTTTTTTACTATAAATTGTTGTTATTTTATTGAACAGTTTATGATTTTTAATCCAAATTTTTAATAGTTTTAATCAGCCTGAATTTCATTAAATTTAACTTTCATTAAATTTTTTTTATGATGAAAGGAATTTTACAATATGAAATGAATTAAAATTTGTTGATATTTTTTCATTCTTGACTGAACGGGGGATCGAACCAACGTTAGTGGACGATAATAAGCACACTATCTCGTCCGAAATCTTTGCCGTTTAATACTCATCGCCATTGACAGTCATTAGTCAATCCTCAATCTTAAAACCAAATGGTATTTTCCCCTTTTTGGTGGATCGAAGCTTGTTGTGTAAATCTATTTTAATAGATTTAAAAAAAAAAAAAAAAAAAAAAAAAAAAAAAAAAAATCTGAATTTTTTGGTGGGTTTCAAAATTGTAAAAAAAAAAGAATGAAAAAATTCCATATTAGTTAAATACATCAAATTTCAAAAGTGAAAGGAGGATGAAAACCATATCAGGTCTTAATTCTGCTGTTTTTAATTGAGATTTCGTCTGCTATCGCCAAGGAAAGGATGTAGCAACAGTGAGTGAGAAAGAAACATTGTGTATAACAAGACAAATGGTGTTCCGAAATTATTTCAAAAAAATATGTCCCAAAGCCAGTCGCAACTTACCTCGCCTTCTCCCTCCTCTTCATCGTCTCTTCTACTGCATGCTGGGTAAGCGTCATTACTCGTGCAGCAGGAGTAAACATTTTTGCTTTCTGTAAACTATTTTGTTTGATTCAGCGAAATTATTTGTTTGAAAATTTTTTTATATAACAAACACAAATTTAACCAATAATAAAAATTATTTGTTTAAAAAAATCAGAGTTGTTTTTCAATAAACGAAATGCGAAATAAATTGTTTGAAAATGCAAATTTGTTTGTAGGACAAAAAGCTTTTGTTTCTACATTTCTTGCTTGAATTGGAAAAAAAAACATTTCTGTGTTCAACCGTACGATTACCACCATTAAATGTCGATAAATGTGCATCTTCAATCAGCAGTGATGTCGAAAAAGATTTCCTCAAAATTAAAGATTTCGGCTGATAATATGGCAAATGTGAATTTTGCAATGTACCGCCGACACGAGGTAACCCATCTTTATATATCAGGAGAAACAAATTGGGTAGCATGCTGCTTTTATTCACCATTCCATTTACTTTTAAGCTGATCATGTCCGCTTTAAGCTCAGCTTCTTGTTGGCAGCGTAGAATTCTCTTTTCAGCTATTACTAGCTCGTGCAGAGATAATTATTGTGAAGATAGCTGTTTCTTTCGGACTTCATTTATTATTCTAAAGATTTATGCAACTACTCTTTGAAGTGTAGAAAAGCAGGCTCATCGCTCAACATGATTTTGCAATAAAATATCGATAACAGATTTTCAAATAAAATTTGGATAATTTGGTAGCCTTGTTTAAGCGTAAATCTATTCGTAATGATCAGGGAAACCAAAAATATGCTCTAAAAAACGCGTTTTATGCGCATTAAATATGCAGTAAAAACTCGAAAACATGCCCTGAAAATGTTATATATATGCCAAAAAAAATTAAAAATTGCTCATTTTAAAACAAAATATTTAATAATCGTCGACAATGGCGGTGAGAGCTACGCGGCAAACCCCACTGAAGAGGTTTATGGTTACAATCGAAACTAGTCTGGGCAACCTGTCCGTGAAAACCTGGGTTTAATTCCCAGCTCAGTCAAGAATGAAAAATTATCAATAAAATTTTAATTCATTTCATGTTGTAAAATTCCTTTCTTAATAAAAATAAATTAATAAAAATTAAATTCAATGGACTTAAGCCTGGTTAATATATCAAAATTTGGTTTAAAATATTTAATAATTTAAAAAAATTTGCATTTAAGAACCAACAATCCTATTATTATAATCGGCAAAGCCCAAATACCAAGTATTTACAAACGAGTTTTCGAGATGCTACCCTATTTGGCAGTCATGGGCTCACAAAGCCCAAGTTATAATTATTATGAGGTTTAAATTCATATGAGAGTTATTTGTGGTGATTATTATCTAGATAATAACATCTATATGAGATTTCCGAGACGGTCGCTAAATTGTTTTTTAAAGTTAACATTTAAAAGAAAGTGAAAGCTATTTGTAGATGGGAGCTTCGGGCAAATGTGAATCGACTCGAAAAGAATTTCATTTGCAGTAAAATATTGCGGCGAATTTCATCTTAAGACCAACATAATAAGATGGTGTACGGACACAAAAGTCTAATTTGGAAAGAAGTTTTTATAATTAATATGTAAAATAATAGACCGATTCTCACCATTTACATAGAGTTCGTCCTTAGTACAATAAAAATGTATTTAGCAAATTTGATAAAATTATGTATCTACAAAATGGCAACTTGTACTTTGCGCACAGACGGACGGATGGACATCGTTAGATCACTTTAAACAGAGATTTTATGTCGGTTTACTAAAAGATTTGTCCAGATTTCGATGTATTACTTCGCCAAAAACGTGTATAATTGCTTGTTTCTAAATTTTTGCTCATATAAATATAAAATTCGAAAGTTTAAAATAATATTTATCTTTAATGACAACCTGCCTTGGCTGACAACTTAAGAGTAAAATTTAAATGTAGATGGCGAAATTGAAGCAACACGTTGGGTATACAGATAGACATTTAGAAGAGAAAAAACAAAATTTTGAATAAAATAAATTTTTTATTTGCTGCGAATGCTTACAAGAGCTTTTCAAAAAAGATTTTACATACATCAAAATATGCATTAAAAAAGCAAAATTTGCTCTATGAGCTTGAAAAATGCTCTTTAGAATAAATTATTAAAAAAAAATGCTGTAAAGGGTAAAATATGCACTAACAAATCGATGCCACAATTCATAAAAAGCTCTAAAACGGATAAATATATTGGTCACACAAGAAAAATTTGATGATTTCAATTGTTCAGAAAATTAATAATAAATAAATGACGTTTCTGATTCTGTATTTTATTCTGTTTTGAATGACAACTATTAAAGGGTGTCCCAACTAGAACGCAATTTTTAAATTTTAAATAAAACAGAGATATTTAAAAAAAAATCGTGAAACTTTATTATATCGTAAAGTAGACAGAATGAGGTTATGTATGGAACAATATATCGTGCAGATGGCCGCCGCGGCTTTGCTGGCACACACGCGATCTTTTAATGAAATTTTCAATGACCAATTTTCCCTTTTAAGGCTTGAGTCGTCGTACCTTCTACTAGCAAACAATAACAATTGTTCAAATGTCAAACAATGACACTTCGAATGGCGCCAAATTTAAAAATTGCGTTCTAGTTGGGACACCCTTTAGAAACCGGCAGAATGTAATGCATTTTCTTGCCCGCTATGGCCTTCTTCAGCATTCTATGGACATATCTTACAACGGGATAGTGCTTATTGTAAATTGTATGTATTAAACTTAATTATTTTAACAAAAAGAATCTGGGAATTTAGTTCTGCTAGTGCATAGAAATTATACCTGGAAAATATTGAAGGAATAAGATTATAATTAGTATTGTGGTTATTTTATTGAACTGTTAATAGTTTTTAATCCAAATTTAGATATTTTTAAGACAGGAATTTTACAACATGAAATTAATTAAAATTTTTATTGATAATTTTTCATTCTTGACTGCGCTGAGATTTGAACCCAGGCGTTCACGGACAGGTTACCCAGACTAGTTTCCATTGTAACCACACAATCTCTTCAGTGGGGTTAACCGTCTTACTCACTCGGCAATTGCTGCCGGATGACGTCAATAGTCAAACATCAATCTTTAAACCAAATGCTATTTCATCTTGGTAGATCGAAATTTGCTTTTTGAATGAATGATTTTCAAATTTAATTGATTTACATGTTCTTCCTAGCTTCTGTTTTTTCGTACTTTTTGTCAAGAATTCTTCTTGAAATCCAAAGAACATTTTTGTTTTTCATGTTTTTGTCATTCTTTTTTCTTGTTGACCTTTTTCAGCACAACTTGAAGGACAAATGTAAACATAGCTCGTGCCTTGCTGTTAACAATAATTAGTATTGTGGTTATTTTATTGAACTGTTAATAGTTTTTAATCCAAATTTAGATATTTTTAATTATGCTTAAGTGCATTGAATTTAATTTTCATTAAATTATTTTTATGAAGACAGGATTTTTAAAACATGAAATTAATTAAAATTTTTATTGATAATTTTTCATTCTTGACTGCGCTGAGATTTGAACCCAGGCGTTCACGGAGTAAGACGGGAAACCCCACTGAAGAGATTGTGTGGTTACAATCGAAACTAGTCTGGGCAACCTGTCCGTCAACGCCTGGGTTCAAATCTCAGCGCAGTCATGAATGAAAAATTATGTAAAATTCCTGTCTCCATAAAAATAATTTAATGAAAATTAAATTCAATGAACTTAAGCCTAATTAAAAATATCTAAATTTGGAATAAGATTATTTAAGTATGAAAGATTTATAAATTGTAATTTGACCTAGAATACGCATTCGAATTAATATGAAAATTTATCCTTATTAAGTTTAACACCCTCCATTAAGAGGGTGTCAAATATACTCAATTTTTTATCTAACTAGAAGGGAAAAATGTGACCTAAAAATAAAACTTTTTTTTAATCCTCTTTAAAGCACTAAGTAATTTGTAACATTTGCTTGTTTAATTGTTTTTTTTTACTTACCCAAATGTAACCACCACCAGCAAAACAATTAAAATTTCAACAAATTTTTGCCTTGACATTCATTATGGTGGCCAGTGTGCACAAATTTGTACAAAAGAAAAAAAAGACAAATGGTCATCATGTATATACCTGTATTAGCAGAAACCAGTAAGTGTTTGTTTAATAATAGAGAAAATCCCAGTAAGCAGAACAAGCTACTTTTAAAAAAAATTTTATTAAAAATAATGCGCCTAATACGTTTAACAACTCATGTCTAGTTTATTTAAAATTTTGCAGTTTTGTCGTACTGTTTACAATCCTGTGTTAATGCGGTTAACAAACACATGAAACATTTAAAACTCATCACTAGCAGTTGTAAAGTTAAGTTTCAATTCAACTGAGTTGAGTTGTAAACCGTAATGGGGGCATAAGTTAGCATGTCTGATAATTATCAATTACGTTATTATCATACAACATTTTTTAGATACAAAAAAACAATATAAATTTCACATATCTAAAATCTATACTGCCCTAAACTTTCATGTACTAAAATTTCTTACTGGGTTATTTTATTTATGCAGACTAATGACCCATACCCACATCGAAGGACAGAAAGACATGTTTACGAGATCTGATTACATCGTCATCATCACTGCTATTGCGTTGTTTATTTGACAGCAAAACTGTCGTCAAAATAGTTGCTACTGTTGCCAAATGACAATAGTGATGTCAAGTGTATAAACAAAAATCATGAAGGACAAAATGGAAATTTATTAGTTCGTAATTAAAATTTAAGCTTAAAAAGGATTTTGGAGATTATTAGATTAAGGGATTATTTTTTAAACAAAATGAGTTAAAAAAAATGTAAAAAATTTTTTAACAAATTTTATACTACAGCATTTGTTATCTTTTAAAAAAACGTACTTTAAGTCTACTGCAACTCAACCAAAGTTTTATTATTACTCTATTCTAGATTAACTCAACGCCCTCTAGATAATCTTATATAACTCTAACTCTAATGCTTCACTTACTCTACCCGCTTTCACTCGGATCTAAGCTGGTCACAATTGAAGCAGAGTAATATATAAATAGAAAGTAGAATTCATTTTACAAATCGCCAAAATAATCGCCAACTTTTTCCAATATCGTCAAAAAAAATCGTCACGTGGGCAAACACAAAATTGTATTGCCAAATCGGTTCAAATAGCGCCACGTTTGGTGAGAAATCGTCACATCTGACAGCCCTGGCATGTATACTGTCTGCACACTGGCAGCTACTGACTTCTGTTTACCAGAAGGGATCTCTGATTAGCCGCGATCTCAAGAGATCTGTCAATTTTGGCCGAATCGCAGGTATCGCCCGCACCTGATATACTTTAGAGGATTTTACACTTTAAGGTGAAATATCCTTGATATGAGCCCTACAGCCAATAACAAGCATTTGACGAAAAAATCCGAAAAAAAACGAGACCACTTAACTTATCGACCACTCATTTTCTATTGAACATTTTCAATTGAGTTACTTAACTTTATTTATAAAAAAAATCTCAGCAGAATTTAATTCAGAAAATGTTAAATGCTATTTGATCTGTAAAAGTTATACATTTAAAGAAGAACAAAAGTTTAATAAAAAAAAGTGGTTACGTGTTGGGCGTCAAGTGTGACCATAGCTTAAGAGTAGATTAGTGAAGGTTAAGAGTCGTTATAAAATGGAACAAAAGAAGAGTTCAAGTAAAGTAAGAATTAATAGAGATTATGGTGATTGTTTTCCTACGGTTTAGAAGTCGTTTTTTCTGTTTTTTCAAAGACATTTTTAAAATTGAGGTTTTTCGAATGGCGAATAAACTGGACTTTTTGTTTAAACCCCAGTTTTTCTACTTTTTGATTTTTTTTTTTAATCGATTTGTTACTTTCTGGCCAAATATTAATTTTTAATTTAAATTTTTATGGAAATTCGTTGAATAGAACTTCTAAAAATTTATTTTATGAATATCTTAATAAATAATTTTTTCAAAAAATTTATCAGAGTGATGACTTATTAGTCACTACTTGAGTCGTAATTATATCTTTCTAGTGAAACCTCCCTCTTGAAATGCCAAGATTGAGAGAGATTTTGGATAAATAAAAATTATTAATAATTAAAGTTTTTATTGCATAAATAAAAAGTAGTATTGTGGTTATTTTATTAAACTGTTTAAGGTTTTAATCCAAATTTTTAATATTTTATTCTGGCTAAACTTCATTAAATTAAATTGTCATTAAATTATTTTTTTTTTATGAAGAATGGAATTTTTACAACATGAAATGAATTAAAATTTATTTATAATTTTTCATTCTTGACTGAGCTGGGAATTGAACCCAGGTTTTCACGGACAGGTTGCCCTGACATGTTTCAATTGTAACCACACAATCTTCTCAAAGGGGAGAAGATTGTGAATTGAACCTGGGTTCAATTCCCAGTTCAGTCAAGAATGAAAAATTATAAATTAATTTTAATTCATTTCATGTTTAAAAAATTCCTTTCTTCATAAAAAAAAAATAATTTAATGAAAATTAAATTTAATGAACTTTATGCTAAATAAAATATTATAAAAAAAAAATTATATTATTGACAAAAAAACAAAAATTCAATTTGTCGTCCTTTTTTGGGCAATGTCTTTAGCAAATCATTAAATATGCAATCATTAAAAATATTTTTAGTTTTTTAAATCCATACATTATTTGCTACACATGGATGTATAATATGTCTTCCTATACTTATTTGTAGAACTCGTCCAGAAGATTTTATTGTAAAAAACTTTTAAAATCGGGCTTCAATTAAGAATCCTGGATAGTTTTTCATTTCTGTAATACCCGAGGTGCTCTACTTTGAGAACGTATGGCGGTCCTTCTGATATGTCTAAAGATCCCAAATCCAAAACTAGAACTTGAATACTAGTCCTTAATTGACATCTGATATTTTATTGTAATCAGACTAACGGTTTATAAAGTACATAATTGTTTCTATTCTTTTTCCAAAATCTCACACTGTTTGTTGTTTTCAACACGAGTTTATTTTGCGGCTATTGATGTTTTAATAACAGATGACGCTTAAATAACATATAACACAAGTTATAACACTTTAAGTAGTTTACTTAAATATGACGCGCCTTTTTTAATTAAATTAAAAACACCCTGTTTGCTGCTATTTTTGAATTTTAAAAAGTTCAATCGGCTTTTTAAAAACTTAGCCCCCATATTCATAAAAACTATTTTTCATAAATAAAAGGTTTATTGAAAAAAATTTCATAGCAAATTCGTTTCATAAGCCTGCTATAAACCCAAAATATTTTTTATTAATGGGGGTAAATTTTTTAACTATTCGAAAACCTGTTTTTGAAAAAGGTCGACAAATCGATCACTTTATTTGAGATATACTGAAATTAACTTAAAGTTAGAGTGGCGTAAGAGTAGAGTTAAAGTAGAATTTTAATGAAATTTGAACAGCATTAGAGTAGGATTAAGGTGGAAAAAGAATAGAGTTTAAGTAGAGTTAAAGCAGAGCTTAAGTAAAGTTGGTAAAGAGTAACTTCCTTATTCATAAAAATATTTTTAATTTAATAAAGGCTTAATAAACAAATTTTCTATGTTAATTTTACTTAATAAACGTTTGTTAAATTGAATTATTTTTATGAATACGGGGGTTAGTGTAGACTTCGAGTAGAGTTAAAGTAAAGCTTAAGCAGTTTTTCAGTTAAGATGAGAAAAAGTAAGAGAAAAGCTAAATGTAATAAAAGAACAGCTAAAGTAACGAACTGTCAATTTAGTGGTTTTAAAACCGCTGGTCTGGCAAGGTTGTTAGCTGTTAAATATCTGTCAACTAAAGTCTCATTTATTTAATGAAATGGTACCCATTTACGGATATGAATCGTTTAAGAACCGAACGCGTAAAAATAGTTAAAACATACTACAAAATTGGGGATTCAAGCGTGGTACACTTTTAGAGCATTACGGGATGATTATGGTCGTCGTAATCGGCCTACTGCGCAAGGAAATCGCTAGAATATAAAGAAATTGGAAGAGACAAAAATCGTTACGGATGTGGTCAGGCCTGTACATCTCAGAAATGTGAGCACTGCCGAAAATATCGCTTATGTAAGTGAGAGTGTGGCGGATAACTTGAGTTCGTCGATTCAACGGCTCTGAGCGCTATGGCCGTATAATAACCGACTTTTTTACCTGCAATTGAAGATGATGAACTGGAAGATATGTGTTACCAACAAGTCGGTACCATGTGTCACGCAATGCGATCGGTCTTGCCTTTATTACATAGGGAGTTTCCAGAACGCATAATTTTACGTATTGGTGACGTTAATTGGACACCAAGATCATGCGGTTTGACGCGGTGGGGCTACATCAAAGACTGTGTCTACGCGGATAATCCCGTAACGTTGGAGCATTTTAATACTGACATTCGTCAAGTTATAGCCGAGATACCGCCCGAAATGTGCAAAAAAGTGGTCGAAAACTACCTCAAAATGATCGACTGCTGCAACCAACCTAGAGGCTGCCATTTAAATGGCAGCCTCTAATAAGGTCCAAGCATTACAAAGAAAAAAAAGTTTCATTGAAATTAAAAATGGATAACCGTAATTAATAAAAATGAATTTTGCGTACACGCAAAGAAAAAATATGCCTCCATATGGTCGCAGCTTACTTCAACCATATTATTGTCAACTAAAATCATATTAAGGTTAAATCAGTACCCCGTAAAGAAACAACAACCATATTATGGTAATGTAATGCTTTCTAATTAATAAAATTAATGCATTTCCCACAAATAATTATTTTCATGTTTCTCTTTAAATATTATAAAGGAACAAATTGCTATTATTTAAAGGGTCAACTTAAAATGATTAAAGTTGCACTAAACATGGTTTAGGATCACCACAATATGATTGCGGCTAACTCTTATGAAATTGTTGTTTTCCATTTTATGGTTGCCATATGCTTGAAAGGGGCCAATTAAGTGATATTACGCTTGTGGCTAAAACTAATGTGATTAAAAAGGCCAATATATTTTTCAATTTTCTGGAGCCATGCTAAATTAGTTGTCCATGACCATACACAATGGACCGCACTGGTCTCCGAGTAGAGGTGTGCCCTTGGGCGCACAACCCTTCCTAACATAACCTAACCATACAGAACCATATTGTTTAGAGTTAGAGTAAACTAAGAACAGTGTTAGATTAGCATAAGAGCGAAGCAAAAAAAATAATTTATAAAATGTTTGATCATAGTTAGGAAAAAAACAACACAATTCTCTTAGTAAAAAGAGTAAATTAAAGCTTTTTATAAGAATGCTTGCCAAAAGTACTTTCCTTAACATTTTTGATGCTAGAAAATAAAAAATTAATAATTTTTGGTTGTGTAGAGGTTGATGTGGCTTTATAAAATAGGTATTTGAATAAAAAGATAAAATCTTATTGCAAATTTTGGCTGTAAAATATTTTGAGCTGAAATCTTTAAAAATATGCTTAAATTGTGACATTATCTTGTAGTTAAAAAAAATTTATTTTTATATTTATTTCAACCATTGCTCTTAAAGATTTTCTTCTTAAACGCTTTCTTTGGAAAATATTGTAGAAAATAAATTAAATTTCATTTAAAAAGAGAAGCACACCCACAAGTATTCAATGACAACATAACAAAAGACAACATTTACAGTTAAGGATATTTTATCTAGATTGTTGAATGTGCAAGCGCTCTCATACATGGGCACTTGAAAACCCAGAACACACACACACACACAACCACAACCACACACATATACATATAAAGATTTATTATATTTTGAGTTTAAAAAGTATTTAAACGTTTTGAGAAGATGCGAGTGTGTTTTCTATTATTTGTTTGTACTTTTTGTGGCTTTGTATTTGTGGTTCACAAAATTTTACGTTCTGTTTTTATAAAAGTGGCAAATTGATTTTAAATGTTTTTCTATTTTGTGGTTTTGTTCATGACTTTATTAATTTTATTATTTTTTATATTCTGTATTAAATATATGCTTAGAAAAAGGAGAATAAAATTTAAATTTTTGACTATAATAAGCTGTTTGTTAAGATAAGCCTTCTTATTATTACATTAAACATAACATATATTTTACTGTAATAGGGAAGGAACTGTTCAAAAAAATTTTAAATAAACACACTAGAGAAGAATCAATTGGAAAGTTTTTGGAAAATTTACACAAACTAGCATATTTACACTTCAAAACCCTTGTTTGGCACCCATATTACAGTATTCTAACTCTCTTACGGTTCTTTAACTCTACTCTAGCTCTTCTCTAACTGTACTCACTCACTGTACTTTAACTCTACTGCAACTCTACTCTAACTCTAATCTAACTCTATTCTAACTCTACTATTACTCTACTCTAACTCTGCTCTTACTCTACTCTAACTCTACTTTAACTCTACTATAACTCTACTCTAACACTACTCTAACTCTACTCTAACTCTACTCTAACTCTACTCTAACTCTACTCTAACTCTACTCTAGCTCTACTCTAACTCTACTCTAACTCTACTCTAACTCTACTCTAACTCTACTCTAACTCTACTCTAACTCTACTCTAACTCTACTCTAACTCTACTCTAACTCTACTCTAACTCTACTCTAACTCTACTCTAACTCTACTCTAGCTCTACTCTAACTCTACTCTAACTCTACTATTACTCTACTCTAGCTCTCCACTTACTCTACTCTAATTCTACTCTAACTCTACTCTAACTCTACTCTAACTCTACTCTAACTCTACTCTAACTCTACTCTAACTCTACTCTAACTCTACTCTAACTCTACTCTAACTCTACTCTAACTCTACTCTAACTCTACTCTAACTCTACTCTAACTCTACTCTAACTCTACTCTAACTCTACTCTAACTCTACTCTAACTCTACTCTAACTCTACTCTAACTCTACTCTAACTCTACTCTAACTCTACTCTAACTCTACTCTAACTCTACTCTAACTCTACTCTAACTCTACTCTAACTCTACTCTAACTCTACTCTAACTCTACTCTAACTCTACTCTAACTCTACTCTAACTCTACTCTAACTCTACTCTAACTCTACTCTAACTCTACTCTAACTCTACTCTAACTCTACTCTAACTCTACTCTAACTCTACTCTAACTCTACTCAAACTCTACTCTAACTCTACTCTAACTCTAACTCTACTCTAACTCTACTCTAACTCTACTATAACGCTACTCTAACTCTACTCAAACTCTACTCTAACTCTACTCTAACTCTACTCTAACTCTACTCTAACTCTACTCTAACTCTACTCTAACTCTACTCTAACTCTACTCTACTCTAACTCTACTCTAACTCTACTCTAACTCTACTCTAACTCTACTCTAACTCTACTCTTACTCTACTCTAACTCTACTCTAACTCTACTGTAACTATACTCTAACTCTACTCTAACTCTACTCTAACTCTACTCTAACTCTACTCTAACTCTACTCTAACTCTACTCTAACTCTACTCTAACTCTACTCTAACTCTACTCTAACTCTACTCTAACTCTACTCTAACTCTACTCTAACTCTACTCTAACTCCACTCTAACCCTTCTCAAGCTCTACTCTAACTCTACTCATTTCCTATGTTTTATTTGTGTTAGTATGGATTCCTCGTTGTAGAGGTTCCAGAGATCCGCGTTGGTGATGTTGTTTGCCAGAATATTCTGCATATGGCTATGAGGCACTTGTTGATGAATACCTGTAACTTTTTCGTGACGTTATTTGATGCAAACCAGATTTCAGTTCCGTAGAACAGAGAAGACTTTACACGTGCGTTGAATATTCCTAACTAGATTCACCTGCTTATTTGTGAGGTTCTCCATACCGGTTGTAGGCTGCCGAATGCCGCTCTCGCTTCATTGTGTCTGTTATTTATATCTGTTTAAGCACTACCATTCATTGACACTGTACTGCCTACACAGCAGAAGCTTTCTACGTCTGTTGTTAATTCTCATAAATTTGGTTTTCTTGATATTTATAAAGTCCAACATTGCGTGATAATCTTTCCAAATCTTTCACATTTGCTTGCATTTTGGAGATCGTGTGTTTAATCCAAATCCTCGAGTTGACGTAAAATACTCCATGTGATTCCTCTTCCCTCTGAACAGACTTCGCTCAAGATGCCATCCAGCACTATAGTGAATATCAGGGTTTAAAAAGTGCATTCTCGTTTTAACCAGCGTTTGTGTAATAAGAGTTGACGTATATTCCTGTTGTAAAGAACTGAGTGCTCTGCATCCTCGTACATCTCTCTGATGATTCGAGTTATTTTCTGGATACTAATTTTCTTCTGAATGTTTCCCATATAACAGTCCGTCTAACGGTAACGAAGGCTTTCTTGACATCTACGAACTGTAGGTACAGAAAGTACGCCATCAAGGGACTGTTCTATTATAATGCGTACAGTGTTGACCTGTTCATCTCATAGATTGTTCTCGATGGATGACTAATGGATTGATGCAAATTTTATTTAACAATGACCAATTTTGCAATCTTGTGTAAAATACTTAAAGCTTCAGTCATAAATGATTAGTGGTTACTAAAAAAATAAATGTTTGCCCTTTTTGCAAAAAAATTGCCTAAAATGTACTATAACCGTCCTTATTTAAATTGTGTCCTTTTTCAAGCCGGGTTTTCCTATGTCTTTACGCATTTAGTGAACCAAAGTTGGCATCACTGCTGTACGAAATTTTGAAAAAAAAACGGGCACAAATTATGCAATTTCTATAAGATTGTTGTTTTCTCCATCCCCATACACAATAATCTTAAACAAATGAGATACATTTCATCTGAAATAATTTGGCTACAGCCTCAACTCTAACTCTACTCCAAACATAAAATCTCTAAATACACAGATTTTACTTAGGCCAGGTTTTTGAGCTGTGGATTGATATTAAACTTTGTTTAACGTAGTCTGAAACTCGGATTGTAGGCTGGACGATATTATTTTTCGAAATTTTTTTTTATTTCTTAATTAAAGACCAACAGTTTAAGCAAAACTAAACTGTTCCTCCAAAAATTTGTATAAAAACGTTTTAATGGCGGCACAAATCTGTTTTCAGATTAACTAAAACTAGTTTAACTCATATCTTAAAAACCCGGCCTTATTTAGTTCGATGTTGATGCCAACATGTGTGGCAACATATTGAAAAAAACTGTGATAGAAAAAGCCACAACAACACAACAATTCCAATGAATAGGGGTTAGTAGAGTTTATAATAAACTTTTATGGAAAAACAATTTATAGCGAGAGTTTTATGGAACTAAATGACTGTGAACGCCTGTTTGCACATACCAAAGAGTACTTGATTCGGTCATTAAATAACGCAATAACAAAAACAATAGGCGCCTTATGTGCATTCGCTTTCAAAATATTTATGTGATATACATGATTTAGAAAAAAAGTTTCGTAAAGTAGTATTTTGCTATAAAAATGCAGTTTGTGGTAAGTTAAAAAATACATATCGGGTGTTCAAAGATCCTTAAACGCCATTTGGTTAACATTGCATATGACTGATGGTACGTTTCATAACTTGAATAGAGTTAATTTAATTTAATATTAGTTAAGTAAGCTTTTGTCAAGGATACAGACTAAACTACTTGCCTATAGTGAAGTTTATAGTCGTGCAATAACTGGAGTTAAATTCAATTCTATGAGCTGGAATAAAATTATACCGACTTGATCTTCATAGTCTTTACCATAGTCTAATCTAAAATCTTGGTCATATAGGCTTTAAAAAGATTTTTGTCTAGTCAATAATCTTTTTTAAGTACATGAATATGACTCTATAGTGTTGAGTATAGACCAGACTGTAAGCTTGAAGAAAGTTACGTACAAAATCTTTAATTTAAACTTAGTTCCTTATTGTTTACTCCATACAGATGTCTTTAGTCCAATCTGAAATATATCTATAACCTTGTCTAAAGAATGGACTGTGGGCTGGTCGATATTATTTTTAATAGACTTGACTAAAATCTTATCCATAATCTGTGACATGGCTGTATATGTCACAGGGTACAATGCCGTTCGGAAACGGAATTCATTCCGTATTTTGCTGCTTCAGAAAATTAACTACGAAAAACAAATTTCGGAATGAAACCACTTTTTTCATGAACGAAATGGAAGTTTTCTGTATCTAAAAAGTCAAATAACTATCAAAATATAAATTCCACCAATAAATAAATATGTTTTCATTATTTATTTTTAAAAAGAAGTATATTTTAAATAATTAATTGCGCTTTATTTCAAAAATATTAAAAACCCTTTACGAAAACTTTAACAAAGAACAACATTTTTTTTTTTTTTTTTGTTATATTTGTTAAAATTTACAAAGCCGAAACACTTGTTTTTTATGAAAAGAGCCAAGCAAAAATCAAAATAATTAGAATTTTCCTCCAGTGCACAGTGGGTTTGATAGTACCCAAAGTGGCGATTAGTTCACGGAAGCCGTAGTTTTAAAATATTATATGTTTTTATTGATGAGTTTTTATAAGCACATAAAAACAAATCCTTTTATAAATAAAAATTAAAAAAAACATTTTTTAACCCGTTAAGAGCATTATTGTTTTTTTTTTTGGAAAAAAGACCTTAGCTCACAATTTATATTATAGACTATTTCAACTTGAACCATGGAAAGATACACAATCGGGCAATGCGTTAAAGTTATTCTGGCTTATTATGAAAATGGGCGTTCAAATCAAAATACATATCGTTTTTTTTTTTTTTTTTTTTTTTTTTTTTTTTTCTTTTCGTTATTTATTTATTGAATCTTCATATATTTAATATGAACTAACAATAATTTATCAAATCTTAACCTAATACTTTATTTATGTCCTGCCAGTGCCAGACAAAAATTTTCGTCATCACGGGTTCTGTTCACTTATATAGGTGTTTATCTCTCATCTAGTTGGGTAAGTGCTGCAGTGTCTCTTCTCCTTAAGCGAGTGTGGCCGCCATGATTTAAAATATTTCGAGCTAAAGGATTTGGGTGTTGTTCAAGTCTTTTTAAATATTTTACTGCATATTTTGTAATCATAGTTTTTACTAATGGCACGTTGAGATCCTTATGAATGTTTGAGTTTTTAACATACCAGGGGGCGGCTGTGATTATACGAAGAAGTTTATTTTGGCGCCTTTGAATTTTTTCGATATTAGAGGCCGAGGCAGTGCCCCATAGTTGAATACCGTAGCACCAGATAGGCTTTAAGATAGAGTTGTAAAGTAGAAGCTTGCAATCGAGTCTAAGAACAGAATTTCTTCCAATAAGCCAATGAATTTGGATGGCTTTTAGTTTCATTTGAGTTAATTTTGCCTCTATATGGCATTTCCACGTTAATCGCCGATCCAGATGTATACCGAGATATTTTACATGCGAATGTTGAGGAATAATTTGATTATTGATTGTAATAGGGGGGCAAGATTCCCGGCGCAGGGTGAATGTTATATGTACGCATTTTTGCTCATTGACCATTATCCTCCATTGTCTTAGCCATATTTCTAGTTGAAATATATGATGCTGTAGGTAACGAGATGCTTCATAACGGTTTTCGTGGACGCTTAGAAAAGCTGTGTCGTCTGCAAATGTTGAAGTTTGGGTGTAGTTGTTTGTTGGCATGTCCGAAGTATAAATTAAGTATAATAGAGGGCCCAGGATGCTGCCCTGTGGGACTCCAGCGCCAATCGGCTGAGGTGAACTTAAGAAATTTCCTTCTTTAATAATAAATTGACGACCGACTAAGTAGCTTTCTAACAGTTTGTGTGTGTTTGCTGGTAAATTTTGCTTCAATTTGTGTAATAAGCCTTCATGCCAGACTTTGTCAAAAGCTTGCGAAACATCGATGAAGAGTGCTGAGCAATATTTTTTTTCTTCAAATGTTTTTCTTATGACATTTACTATTCGATGAGTTTGTTCAATTGTGCTGTGTTTTCTTCTAAATCCGAATTGATGGTTTGGAATACATCTATTTTCACTTAAAATCGGTGTTAATTTTGAAACTAATAATTTCTCAAATAGCTTTGACATATTTGACAATAAGCTAATAGGCCTATAAGACTCAACTTTCGTATGATCTTTACCTGGCTTTGGTATCATGGTAACTAAGGAAACCTTCCATTTTTGAGGAAAGTATTCAAGGCGTAAAATAGCATTAAAAATAAAAAGAATAATTTTCTTTGCTACGCGAGGTAGCTCTAATAGCATTTTATTGCTGATCTTATCAATGCCAGGTGCCTTCTTAGTGTTTAAGTCACAAATAACCTTTTCGATTTCTCTCATCTCAAATCTTAGGGGAATAGCTGCTCTAGCAGCAACAGGTGGTAAATCGACCGCAATATTGTGAGATATATTAGGTGTAAATACGTTTTTCAAGTGACTTACAAACAGATTTCCTTTTTCAACATCATTTCTTGCCCAACTTCCATTCAAGTTTCTTAATGGTGGTTTTGAGACAACTGGCCTTTTGAGGTTTCTAGCTGCACGCCATAATGAGTAGTCCGATTGTGGAGTTGCATCAAGTTCCTTAAGATATTTTTCCAGAGAAGCCGTTTTCTGAGTCTGCAATAACTTTCTTAATCTTTTTGTACACTCTTTTAGCAAGTTCTTAAGTTGAGGAGATCTGTGCAATTGCCACTCTCTTCGTGCCCTCCTTTTTTCAGACAAGAGACGCTCGACATCTGTGGAATATATTTTAATAGTTTTTGTTTTTTTGGGGGCAATATTGGAATGTTGAACAGCTAGTTTCAGAAAACTGTCAAAATTATCAATAGAGCGATCTACATACTCCGGTGTACTGAGCGGAATATTTTCTGTGCAATGGGCACTGAGATATTTTTTATATTTTAACCAATTTATTTGTGTGGCTGACGTCGCTAGGTAACCAGTCGGAGATACAATTCTATTGGGGTTCATTATAGTAACAATTGTAGGTGTGTGGTCGGAAGATAATTCTAGGGAAGCTTCAACGTGAATCGTTTCTGTGGGGATGTTTTTAACCACGCCAAAATCGATGACATCTGGAATTTTTTGCGGGTCAGCAGGCCAATATGTTGGTTGGCCGCTCGCGACAACATTTAAATTCATTTTAGAGATTGTATTAAACAAAACACGACCCTTTGGTGTTATTAGTCGTGACCCCCAGAAGGTATGTTTAGCGTTATAATCGCCAGCGGCCAGGAAACAGGGTCCTAGTGATTTATAATATTCACAATATTGGCTTTCTGATATTGAAAATCTAGGTGGAGAGTATAAAGATGAGATTACAATGCTACGATTCAGCTCTTCAACACAAATGTTCGTTGCTTGGAGATAATCCTCACGATGATCACACATTAGGTAGTGTTTGACTCGATTTTTTATCAAAATGGCAGAACCACCACAAGCTCTATCTCGAGGGTCCTTGGTATCATATAGTATATAACCATTGATGTTAAACGTATTTCTTGAGGTCAAATGAGTTTCAGAAACCATCATGACATCAATTTGTTTATTTTTAAGAAAGTATTCTAATTCATTTTTATGTTGGCGGATGCCGTTCGCGTTCCAAAAACAGATTTTTAAACAGTTCATGGCCTGTTAAGTACAGATTGCAATAACATCGATTGCATTCTAAGAATTTCCTGCATCATATTACCCATTGTGTTCGTAAAATTAGTTACTGTTTGCACTAATGTTTCCATGGTTTTTTCCAGACGACTTAAATTTGAAACTGGAGTTTCATCATTACTTGGCGCAGCACCTTGCGTTGGCGCATGGTTTGATTTTACGACGTTAGCATAAGAGGTTCTGTTATAACTAGGCTGCGGGGCCTGAATGTCACCAGTGCTTACTTGATTTGTTACCTGCATTTGAGGGGGATTAGTTTTCGGTCCAACTGACTGCTTGACGATGGTATATACAGGGCATCCTCTATAATTGGCAGTGTGATTACCGCCACAGTTGCTACATTTTTTTACGTTGGGGTCGGTTTTAGACTTATCGCAAAGATCTGTACCATGTAATTCACCACATACTACGCAAACAGGGGGTAAATAGCAATATGCCTTAGTATGACCATATTCTTGACAGTTTAAACACTGAACGGGACCATTTCTTTTGTGTGGCTCTTCTATAGTTACTCTTCTATAGAGAATATATTTCAAATTGTAAATAGGGTGCGTTTCATTTTTTTTAAGCTTTACGTCGCCGGGTTCAAACTCCACTCGAAAAAGTGGTTGGGGGTTTTTTTCTCTATTTTTTATATTTACTACATGTTTTATTTTGAAGCCTTTTTCTTCGAGGAATGTTTTTACCTCTTCTGGGTCCACACATGAGTCAATTCCCTTAATCACTACCTGGAGACCTTTACTGCTTTTCAGTTGGTATGTATAAAAGTTTTTTTTAAGTACTTCAAATTTGTTTATAATTTTGCGAAAATCATTCTCATTATTGACTTGTATTTTTGTCTCGTTTATACTACCACGCTTGATAGCAGCTACGTAAAACGAATTTTCACCTATCACCGATATCAAACTCTTTATGAGCTCATTTGAGTTTTGCTCCCTAAGATATATCGGGGGAGGCTTGGACGATTTTATGACGTTTGGTGCTTCAGAGGATTCATCCTCCAGAATTGCAAATCGATTTTGAGAATTTATTTTATCAAAAGATGGTACTTTTGAGGCCGAAGCAACTGCTGCAGAGGTAGGGCTGCGACCCCGTTTAAGCACTGTTATGTACCTGTCCATACCAACTTGTACTTGAGGCTTTTGACCACTTTTTACTTGTGGAGCTGAGTTTTCCATCATGCCTGATTTGAGGGTAATATTTTCATCACTTATTAAAATCGTTTTTGCCGCTGAGGCACCGCTTGCAGGTTTTATATTTTTTATTGTATTAATATCAACCGTATTATTAGACACCGAAGGTGATACTGAGTTTTCTATTATGCCTGATTGGGGGTTAATATTTACATCACTTATTAAAATTGTTTTTGCTGTTGAGGCAACGCTAGCAGGTTTTGTATTTGTTATTGTATCAACCGTGTTATTAAATACAGACGGCGAGAGGGATCGCGTACGAGTAATAGGTTTAGCCGTTAGGTATTTGCTATCATCGATTCTTTTTTTTATTTCTGTATTTTTTTCGCTAACACTCACTGTTATATATGCATTTCTACTGTTTGCACTCATAAGAGTTTTTTTTTTTCTTTTACTGTTTACAGTTGTGCTCTTCTTATTTGTTATTGTTTATCAACACCGATAATGAAAAAATGTGTGTTTATGTATGTATGTACATACATGTAATTTTTTTTTTTTTTTTTCTTTTTCTTGTATTTACTTTTTTTATACTTTATTTGTTCAAAAAAAAATAAACCGTATGCCGAGTTTAGAAAACACGTCTATCTTCAACGACCGCGACAGACAGAGTGAAATACATACATATCGTGAAAACCATCTTCAGTGATGAGGCACATTTTCACCTCAGTGGATTCGTCAATAAGCAGAATTGCATTTCTTTTTACTTTGATAATATTGGTATGGTTCAATTATGTTTGGAACAAAATATCGGCCAAATGGCCGCCGCTATTTCGGCGGCACACCTCCATCCGATGGTCCAAATTTTCAATAACGCTGAGGCATAATTGAGGTTCTATGCCGTTAATGTGCCGAATTATCTCATCCTTTAGCTCTCGAATTGTTGCTGGCTTATCGGCGTACACCTTTTCTTTCAAATAACCCCAAAGAAAGAAGTCCAACGGTGTCAAATCGCATGATGTTGGCGGCCAATCGACATCGCCATCACGATAGATAACACGGCCATTGAATTTGTCGCGCAAAAGAGCCATTGTTTCGTTAGCTGTGTGGCAAGTGGTACCGTCCTGTTGAAACCACATATCGTCCACATCCATATCTTCCAATTCGGGCCATAACAAGTTCGTTATCATCTCACGATAGCGAACACCATTCACAGTAACTGCCTGACCGGCCACATTTTGGGACAAATACGGCCCGATTACGCCGCCAGCCCATAAACCGCACCAAACAGTCACTCTTTGTGGGTGCGTTGGTTTTTCGACAATCATTCTTGGATTATCTTTCGCCAAAATGCGGCAATTCTGCTTATTGACGAATCCACTGAGGTGAAAATGTGCCTCATCACTGAAAATGATTTTCTTCGAAAATTGATCATCACTGTTGCCATTTCTTGCCACCGTTCTGACCATTGACGATGTTTGGAATGGTCAAGAGGCTTTAGTTCTTGAGTCAATTTCACCTTGTAAGAGTGTAAATGCAAGTATTTATGCATAATGTTCATCAACGACGAGCGTGAGAGATGCAATTTTTGGGCACGACGACGAGTTGAGGTGGACGGCTCTTCAGCCACACTATCGCGAACAGCAGCAATATTTTCTGCAGTACGAGCTGTACGAGCATGCACTGGTATTTTCGCATCTCCTACAGACCCGGTTTGCTCAGAGTTTTTTACGATTTTTTCGATTGTACGCACATTTGGACGATTAAATTCACCGAACAAATCACGCAGTGCACGATATGCATTTTGATTTGTACGCCCATTTTCAAAATAAGCCTGAATAACTTTAACGCGCTGTGTATCTTTCCATGGTTCAAATTGAGTTAGTCTGAAATTAAGATTTGACATTTCTCAATTTCAGACTGAAATGCAGAAAAAAACTTGACGTTTAGTTGTGGTTCACATAAAACATCGGCCCTTAAAATTTTACTACCCGATATATAAAATTGGAAAGTATAAAATAGCATTTATCTTTTATGGCAGTCTGCTTTGGCTTACAATTTTAGAGTAAAAAATTTAATGTTAATGGCGAAATTGAAGCAAAACGTGGTGTATACAGATATATATATAAATATAAGGAACAGAAAAACCAGAATTTTGAAAAAAAAACATTTTTTGCTGCGTAAGCTCTTGTAAGCACCTAAAAAATTTAACGTGTATCAAAATATGCCTCAAAACTTAAAAAATGGTGCAAAAATGGTATTTTAACTAAATTATGCCAAAACATGCTGTAAAGAGTAAAAAAATGCAAAAATATGCACTAACAAATCGATGTCAAAATTCGTAAAAAGCTCTTACAGATAAATATATCTGTGGTTTTCATGGGTAACAGCGTATGTCCATTTTTTCGATTTTGAAATGAGCCAATAGTTCGAACTAGAATGTTTTTCCATTTTCCGGAACATACGCGGCTACCCATGAAAACCGCAGATATTATTTCTGCTTTCTTTGGTCGCACAATGAAAAACATGAAATTGCATGCTTATGGCTTCCCGGGTCATTACTATAAACATGACAATATTTAGTCTGTAGTCTCGACAGTAGTCCAGTCTTTAAAGTTTTGGTTCGACATGACTATATTCTAGTTGATACTATGAACTTCTAGTTCATATATGAAATTCATAGTCTTGGCTATAGGGTTGACTATAAGTGTGTCTACAACCTTGTGTAATATTCTTTTTAATTTCTGGACTATAAATAGACTTGACTTAAGCACATAAATTTTTTCGCTTTGAACGTATGAATCTATTAACCATAAAATACAAAACTTAAATGATTAATGACTTTTTTAATTTTTCTAGTGCAATTCCAAATATTTTTTTTCCCGATTGACAATTTTTTACATTTTATTTTGATTAATCGCTTTAAAATAAACCACATACTATTAAACGCAGATATTAAAAAATATTTGCAGGATATCGAAGAAATATGTACATACCAATAATTGCACAGTCATATTTTATAATTGATTATTATCCCATTATTAAGCCCTAAAAAACCAATTTATCATTTTAAATCATAATTTAATAACGCAACAACTAAAATGAGATTTTTGACTTGTTTGTTTTGATTGAATTCAATGCCTGACTTAATCTAAAATTTTTTGGATTAAATGTCAAATTTATAAATAATAAAGTCAATAGGGAATTTATGGTAGAAGTGATGAGGTAGAAAAAGAATAATTTTTTTTTAATAATCTTAAAAGGGACAGAAAAAGCTACTGGGGCATGACTAATGGAAAAAAGGAAAATTTTAATTTAAATTAAAAAAAATGGTATATTGAAAAAATTCTTGTTTGCTAAAGCCTCTAAAAAGCCACTTACCCAGCAAAAAGTTTGCTTACGAAATAAGCAGAAAAATAATGAGAGCTTGAGGAAGAGAGTTCTTACTTTTCTACTAGAAAAAGTACTTATTTTTGTTCGCGATGTCCCAAAAGTAATCCTTTATAATTTGGCCAATTACAACCTAAAAAATAAGACCTTTTTTATACTTTAAACTTGTATAAAAATGTGTAGTTACCAAAAGAGACAAGAAATAAGTACTTTCAAATTAACTTTTAAAAAGGTTAACAAATTAAAATTGCTCTGAAATCTTATGTAATTCTTGTTGAAAAAGTGTACATAATAATAAATTTTTCGAAATGTAAGAAAATATTTAATAAAGAACAAAAAATTATTTATAGCTCTAACACTGTAATAACAATGTGTGGATTGATATATGTAAATATACGGGCCTGTCACAGATATCAATTTCGATCGAAAGTTTTTTTAATTCCGAGAAAGCTTCTTCAGAAAACGAAAACCGATAAATTTTCTCGGAATGAAATCACTTTTAATTTTTTGATCGAAAAAAGATTTTGTTTTAGTTTGCACAATATTGCCAAATTTATCTTAAAATAAAAAAAATTAAAATTTGTCGGAGTCACGAAAATCGAACGAAATGAAAATACGGATTTAAAGCCATTCCGAACAAGTTGTAAAACTACTGCTGAATGCCCATTACCTAAATCATTACCTTTTACCACTTTGAATATTTTAATCTTCACTCCTCGTTCTTTTCCTTTAACTCTTCCTCCCTTTGTCTTTCTGCTTCTCTTTCTCTTGCCAATCTTTCTGCTTCTTCATCAGCTTTCTTCTGCAGTTGTGAGAATACATTTTGTAATATATCTTGTGTAGTTAAGCTATTTGTGTTGCTTAAAAAATTTGATTTGACATTTGATGCAATTGGTGACAATTCACCGTGATCATCAAATACTTTTTCCTTTCCTTTATCATAGTGATTTGGGTTATAGATTGCATACAGAGGATAAAAACCATAATCTGCAATTGACGCTCCGTCAGGTGATAGTTCCATTGAGAATCTATAGTAATTAAGTGGAAGATTGGAGGTTAAATATTTACCGTTATCATCCCTAACGTATAGCTCACTTCTACCATTGTGCTCACTATATTTGTTGTAGTAGATATAAAAATTCTCATGGTTAAGATTGAAGTGATCATCTCAAAAAACATCATTAACATTAGAATGATATCACTAATAGTATTCTAATAACAAAAATATATTGTGTTGAAAATTTTGGAACATATTTATGTATATATTTACATACATGTGATTGATTTTTGGATTTTTGTATTTCACATCGAAATTATTCTTAAAATTTTATAATATTAGCGGATATCTAACAAATATTAATATAATATATTGAAAATTGATTTAAAAAATTATTTGAATTCATATAATAATAACTTATTTATTCATTATACCAATGTATTTTTTGTAATGTATAATTATGTCTTATTTAAGATATAATAATAAAGTTATTATTTTTTATATAACTAATAATGCAAAAAGTGGCGAATAAAGCTGCAAAGTAATGAATTCTGGAAGTCATTAAAAGTAGCATTGTAAGTCAAGTTTTTGCTGGGTATTAGCGCTGAGAAAAATTCATTAGAATAAAAAAATAAGTATTTAATGAACAGCTGCTTTACAGCCTGTTTTTGTAAAACACAAGTGTTCTCACTTGAAGTTTTCGTATTAAAACGAAAACGTTTTAAATATGGTTTTTAAAAAACATTTAAAAGCTTTCGTCTATTCTTGTTTGACATAATTATAGCTTTTTTCTATCGTTAAATAACGTTATTGCCAATGCGTTTATTTTCGTCTCTTTTTATGCTTTTTTGTATAAGGATTTTGTGTTCAAGGCTAACCCTGGCTTTTGTTTACAAAAATAAATTATAAATTTAAAAAACAAAAACTTCTATAAAAAAATATTAGTAAATGTTAAAACTAAAAATGTTGAATTAAAATGTTTACAAAAATTGCAATAAATAAACGCATTATATGAAGACGATTTTTTGCTACACATCAACATATAGAAATGGTGAAGGTATTTGCGTGATAGCAATAATTTTTTAAAACATACGGAAGAACTTACATACACACATATGTACTTATGTACATACTTGTTTCTAGAATTTTTTGAACCTATAAATACATATTTATGTAATTAGAAGCATTTAACCCGCTACTATTCATATTATTCATAATCATATTTGTGTGCCTAAGGTTATAGTTCTGCTACTAACATTTTTTATCTTATGGGATAATAATCACTCAGGACCTTGCAGCTTAATTTTGAGTCTCTTCAAAGTACCAAAAAATAAATTACGATTATCGCCCCTTAAACGTTTGAATTTCGAAAAAGTGCCAAATTTGGCTTTGCATTTTTTAGCTAAGTTTCGAATGTGATATAACTTTTATTTCTATGTTTATTGGCTTAAAAGATAGGGGGATGACAAAAAAGTACCAAAATACTCCCTGATAGAGGAGAATTTCAAAAAAGTACCAGACACTCGTCCACTTATTTTTTTTAAAGACAACGATAGGTATTATATTTCATTGTATCTCTCTAAGTTTTGGAAATATAAGGTTACCGAATTTACCCTTGTTACCCCCTAAACATTCGACTTTCCAAAAATACCGTTTTAGTGGATCTATTTGGGAAGAGTCCAGCCACCGGTACAAATTTCAAGTTCTTAGCTTCAGGCGTTTAGGCTGTGCGATCATAAATCAATCAGTCAATAATGTTACAATTCTATATACATATACATATATATAGATACACAAACCTTTAATAATATTGTAAATAATTAAGGGTTCTTTCAGTAAAATATCCTTTTTATTTTCTATTTATTTTTTTAAACGAATGCATTTTACTTATCGTCTTATTTTGGCATTTGTGTTCGTTTATTACGAAGATGTTCATTTTATAAGAACCAAACGTGTGTGGAGAAAAATGAAAGCTTATTCAGTCACTCACCTAAAATGTGTTTTAATTTTATGAAAACCTAAATCACTTTTCGTTCGTTTTTTTTACGAACGAACAAATATTTTCATTTTCTAAAAACAGGCTGTTAATCTTAAAGCGATAAACAGAACTCATATTGATAAAATTATGGACAACTTGCATATGAATAGGACTCCTGGCTGTGACAATTATACCACAAAAATTGTTTTGGTGCGCAAAGCTACTATTTCTGAAGAAATTTTAAAAATTTGTTAATAATATAATTGAAGAAGAAAAATATCCGGATGTATAAAAAATACACAAGATAATTCCAATACCAAAATCAGAAGGAACTAACAATATACAAAATTTTCGTCCAATATCTATAATATCAACAGTTGACATAATTATAGAAAAAAATATTTTTGAACAACTATCTAGTTATTTGGAAGAGAATAAAATATTATTTGATTCAAAAAAGGTACTGGAACAGAAGCAGTGGTGAATGTGGCTGAGTATATTTGTAACGGACTGGATGTTGGTTACAAAGGGGTTGCAGGTTTTTTTTTTTTTTGGTCTATCAAAAGCGTTTGAATTGGTGGACCATGATATATTATGTGAAAAGTTTGGTTTTATCGAATTGTCACGAAATGCAATTAAATTATTTAAATATTATTTAAAGGAAAGAAAGCAATTTGTTCAAGTAAATCATTCAAAGAGTGGCGTGTTAAACGTAAAGTGAGGAGTTCCGCAAGGAAGTGTGCTTGGGTCACTGTTATTTAAAATTTATCTGGACAACTTAAAAAATAAAAATTTAATGGACATTTGTTTATGTATGCCGACGACATATGCCTGTTCTATAAATATCAGCATGAAAAATTCTAACGAACACAGATTGAGTATGATGCAGCAATTTTATCTGAGTTTCTTAGAATAAATAAACACTTGTTAAATGGGCAAAAGACTAAATTTATTAGATTCAAACCTTATATTGGCAGATATGAAGAGCCTATGAAAGTACATGTTGATGGCAACCTAATATGTGAATCTGCAAGT
Organism: Pollenia amentaria; assembly: GCA_943735925.1. Lineage (NCBI taxonomy): Eukaryota > Metazoa > Arthropoda > Insecta > Diptera > Polleniidae > Pollenia > Pollenia amentaria. Next base: position 142,715,718 of record OX031010.1, on the reverse strand, counting down.
GTTATATATCTTGGCATACAATAAAGTCAAAATTTATTATGCGATAATCACATTAATAGTATAAAAAGTCTTCCAAGTAAAAATGTCTTCCGGAATCGGAATTCTTTACAAATTTAAAAATAAATTTGATACTAAAACCAAACTTCTACTTTACCAGTCCTTAACTCATTCGCATTTAACATACCTTCCTATGATTGTTGCAATCAGCTCAAAATAAAGCGCTGAAAATCGTATTAATCTCCCGTCAATTAACATATATCTAGGATATGTAAAAAATTTACTTCCTGTAAGATGACTCTATAAGCAAGAGTTTCTGCTTTATCTGTTTAAGTGTTTAAAAGGAATTGGCTCAAATACTATTTCATTTCCCCGGAATACATCAAAAACACAAGTAGTTACCAGACAGTTAAGAAATTTGCATACTATAAGGTGTCGTCTTGAACTCACTAAACAACGCATTGGTTACAGTGGACCAACTGAATATAATAGATTGCCAGAAAGCTTAAAGACTTTACCGTTAATATTTACCTTTAAACATAAATTAAAAGAACACTTGTTAGAAAATACAGAAATACTTCTTAAGACAGCAACTCTTTTATTACGAAAAATAAGTTTATACCATTAGTTCGTTTCTGTATTTCTCGCATCGTAAAATTTCTCACATTAAGTGTGAAACAAAAATTCCATCGTTCCTCGATTTGTGAAGAAAAAGTGTTTCTGTATTTTTATGCGAGAACAGACGACACAGATTCTATTTGAACTGGAATACTTCCAGCAATTAAGTGTCAAATGCAAACGAAACGTCAACGACAGAAATAAATATAATAATAAAAAGTCGGCCAGATTTAATAATTTATCGTCATTTTGACGATTTTTTGTTCCGAAATTGACAAAGTGTCGATTTTTTTCTAGTGTTTGTGTATTAGGCACCACAAAAAAAAGATATCTTTAGAAACAAGGCAGCTAAAATTTTTATTTTTATCCCTATTGTGAAAATTGTCCTCGAAATTGCTTGTCTGTACCCGAAAAAATGTATCGGAAAAAGCAAAATTTCTAGGGAAAACTGTAAAATTTTTATTTCTTTGGATTATTTAATACATTTAATTATGTGATCAAAAGATTAAACTATTACCCCATTTTTCATTCAATGCACTATAGGAAATTGTTCCCTTTTTTTTTTGGCAAAAAGTGTTCTTTTTAGTTCAATATGAAATTTTGTCACGCCTTTGTGTGATTTCCTAAAGGAAAAACAACAATCTGAAGATTTAAATTGTTATCGAATTAAAGAAAAAATAAAATAAATAATTTTATATAAATAGAACTCAAGCTTAAGTATGTGTTAATCAAATATGTACAAAATACCCATGAACTTTAACTTTTTTTCTTTTTTTTTTTTTTTTTTTTTTTTTGTCAAAATTAATTTTAAAATAACAGAGGTTAGGAAGAACATGTAAATCAATTAAAATAGATAATCATTCATTCAAAAAAGCAAATTTCGATCTACCAAGGTGAAATACCATTTGGCTTAAAGATTGATTTTTGACTATTGACGTCATCCGGCTTCAATAGCCGAGTGAGTAAAACGGCAAACCCCACTGAAGAGATTGTGTGGTTACAGCCGAAACTAGCCTGGGCAACCTGTCCGTGAAAGTTTGGGTTCAAATCTCAGCGCAGTCAAGAATGAAAAATTATCAATAAAAATTTTAATTGATTTCATGTTGTTAAATTCCTGTCTTCATAAAAATAATTTAATGAAAATTAAATTCAGTAAACTTAATTAAGCCTAATTAAAAATATCTAAATTTGAATTAAAAACCATTAACAGTTCATTAAAATAACCACAATACTAATTATTTTAAATTGTCCAATTTTTTAAAACAAAAACGACGATTTTTTTTATTTTTTCTAAGGAAATCAACGACTTTTTCACAAATTTATCTGGCAGCCCTGCATAAAACAAAAACAATGAAAGGCTAAAAAAAATTTATTTTCATCATTTAAATACTTTCTTTTCAAATTAAAAAAAATAATAAAGATTATTGTGTACATACATGTGTATATGCATATGGGGAATTTCATGTCAAGTGACCCAACTTTTGAAATCGATGTCTTCCGATTTGGATGAAATTTGCACCAAGGTTAGTCTTATTGGATACAATTAAAACAAAAAACCAAAAAATATTTTTCGAAAGCTTGAAGAAATAGCTATCTAATTTGTTTTGGACAAATTTTGCTAACACCAATAGATTATAAGTTACATGGATAAGAAAGAACACCGGTTTGGCCAAAATGTCAAATTTTGACCCCCTCTAACTCAGAAACTTTTTGAACGATCTTGTTGAAAATTTGTGTCTAAACTACTATCCAATAGGAGAAATCTTGGTGCAAATTTCATCCAAATCGGAAGACATCGATTTCAAAAGTTGGGTCACTTGACATGAAATCCCTCATATACATAATTATTTTTTCAAATAATTTGGGATCCATTTTTTGAAATTAAATTTTTCTCGCATAAATTTAAAATGTGACTTATTTTGACAGTTCTTGTGAGAAACTTTTCGCAAAATATTGTTAGAGAAACACTTTTTCTCACATCCTTCCAATAACTGCTGGAAAATTATTTAAATGACAGATAATTCTAGCAAAGTACAGATACAGAAACAATTATGTGAGAAAAATCATTTTTTGTTTTATATTGCACTGTTTTTGTCCCGAATCACTTGTTTCATACGAGAAATTTTGCGATGCGAGAGATACAGAAACGGGCTACAGATTTCCCGTTTGTTTTCTAATACAACTCTGCCGTCGTTTCGATCGAGTACAAACTCGTAAATTATTCCTTTCAAATCGAAATATGCGGTAACACCACTGTCTTTTTTTACTATAAAAGACTCTTCTTGCGTTTTCGATTTCCAGAATACCCCTGACTGTTTTCGGGCAAAACTGACTTTTACAAATTTGTAAATTGAAGTTATCACAAAAAGAAAAAAAAATATTAAACTGCCCTTTGTTACCAAAAACACAAGTGTAGTTTAACAAATGTTCGCCTTTTATTGCATAATTTTGATCTGCTGCCAAATTTATCACATTCTTTAGTTTTATCCTTAAAACTGCGCAAAATAAAATTCTATTTAATACGATTCATTTTCTTAAATGAAAACAAAAGTTCAAGGCTTAGATCAAACGGAAAGAACTTTCCTAATCAACCCAAATACTCATACAGTAAAGAAACAAAGTCAAGGCCAAAAGGAGACAAAAAATTTTGTACAAGTATGAGTACATTTTTTTTTTAATAAAAGAAAAAAAAAGTGGAATAAAGGATATATGTTACAAACGCATTTTCACTTGTACTTAAGGAAAATGAAAAGAAATGTTTGAAATGCGTGAAATTTAAGAAGCCAGTCAGTGCCAAACAAAAATTACCAGGGACCGTAAATAATAGTTATCCAGAAAATTTAAACTCAGAAACTATTCACATTAGAGTCAACGGAGACCTATACTGTCATATACTGTTAGATTGACGTATTAACGAGCTCTTTTAGAATCTATGGTTATCTCAAAAAAAAAAAAAGATCGCAACTCCACAGTGAAGAAATATTTTTCAACGTAAAAATAAAAGGTCGAAAAAAACTCTCAAAAAGAGAGTTTTATTTTTCCATCTCAAATAAAACTCATTTTCCAGACATAAAATTAATTTATTTCGAAGAGTTTATGTTGATTAAAACATAACATAAGTCAGAAAAAGAAACAAAAATTCCCAAATTCTATTTGCTAAATAAATGAGTTAGATACATCAAGTTTTCAAACAAATTATGACGAAAAACATATCGGACCGTCCTGCTGGTGGCGACTGGGTAATTTCATGTCAAATCGACCAAGAGTGGGACCTGACCCCTTTCGATTTGAATGAAATTTGGTGTGAAGGTTCCTTTCGTCCTATAAGGAACAATATTAACGAGACACATTGTTTTTCAAAAGTTACGTCATATTCAAAATGTCATAATTTCGCCGAATTAGCCGAATGTGTTGAGTTTAGTTTTTCAATATCTCAAAAACTACTGCATATACGAAGATGATTTGTATGTCATTTTAAAGAGAAGACTCGGGGCTACAAATAATATATTAAAAAAATTTTATTTATTAAAAAATATAATATCTACAAAATATTATATTTAGCGAAGTCGATTTTTCTTTGGCTCTACTCCTACCGATTGTGTCATGCAGCCATTCCTATTTCGAATGAATATATTAAAATAAAAGCTTCCTCTTCTTCTAGCGAAGAACAGGATTTTAAATTGAATAATACTAATATCGACAAGTTTCTAAACGAAGTAGACGTTAAAAAAAGGTAATAAATAACGTTTTAAATGCAAATATTGAATTATGCTTCAACCCTGCAGATAATATTGGACTACGTGGTCCATTGTGGCTTAAATGGACTACTTACAACATGGTCCAATGTACTGTAGTATGGACCATATTAGACAAATTAACATGCAGTGCTGCCAACAACTGCATGATGTATAGGTATACTATACTATAGTTTACAGTATTACGCATTGGTAGCCCTGATGTTGTCCATTATTAATTGTTTATTTAAAAGTGAAACAGGAAAGTATTTTAAAATTTGTGAAAAAATTAAAAAAAACCAAGTAAATATATAAAATAATAGCAATAATGGATTACAGTGCACGCCATAAAAGGCGATTAGTGCAAAAGTAGTAACATGGAGCACCTTTGAAACTAACCCACTTGAGTACTCCATGGAGTAGTTTAGGGACTACTTCGGTGGGTTATATGGCCCACTCCTAGGACATCGTAATATTAAATAGACCACCTTTTAACCATATAATTGGACTAGTTTTGGAGTACTCCTGCTCCTTTATGGACTACTCTTTACACGCATGTATGGACTAGTCTCGTTATCTGCAGGAAATGTTCATATCGTTTCAAGTAAAAGCAGCCAGGCATCAATTCAGAAAATTTAAGTTTTAATATATTGCGTACTATTCAGTTCTTAGTTTTTTAAGCATAAGCTTATTTAAAGGGAGAATTAAATATTAACGGCCGTATTTATAAAAAAATAATTTGGATATGAAATCTATTTTAAGGAAAATTTGTATGGAAATTTGTTTTTAAAATACGTTTGAAATCTATTTTATTTTTTATGAATACGGCAGTTAATATTTTTTTAAGTATTAAAAACGTTTAGGAGAAACTTAAAGAACACAACACACTGCCTCCTTTTCATTTCTCATTAGTAAATTGTTTCCGTGACATAAAGTGTACTTTTCTTTGAAAGTGCCCACATTGAGCTCCAACAAAAAATGCAACAAATAAACATAAAAAACTTTATCAATGTCGATACTTTTTTTTAACACCTAAAATCACACAAATCAGATTTAATAAATACTTATGTCTCAAAATTATTATATTAAAATTTTATTTTAGGACCATTTTTTACAAGTTCCAAAGATAAAAAAAATAATTTCTTTAAAAAAAAACACCTCATTCAAAGTTCCAGTATTTTTAAAGAACAGTTTGACGAATTACATAAAAAAAGTCAGCCAAAAACAAATTAGGTTTTTGACTTAGTCCATTTTTATAATTTAATATTTTGTAGATATTACATTTTCAAAAAAATTTAATTTTTTAATATAGAGTAAGTGCGGGTAATGTGGTACAGTGCCTTTTTTCTTAAACTAACAAATCAAGCGTAATGAAACCAATCTAAATGGTTTGTCGCTCTCAAAAAATTAAGAAATCTTTGATCTGTTTTATTTTTGAAAGTCATTCTTAGTGTGAGTGTCGAAAAATTCGATTGGCTGCGAAGTCGACTTTTTTTTTGGGTGCTGTTAACAAATAAGGTTTTGTTGTAAAGGTGCATTTAAAAGTTTTTAAGTGTATAACTAAAGTAATTGGGAAGTACCAAATTAGTGAAAAATATATGCAATTACCCAAATAATGTAGTAAATAATTTAAAATTAATAAATATCTGCATTAACCTCAAGTGCGCCTAATGTGGTATACCTTAAATCAGCTAATTTGTTATAGTATACCACATTACCTGTCAAATAAAATATTAATGAAATTGTTGTTTGTTTACATGAATTGTTGTTGTTTTCTTGTTTTTTTTTTTTTTGCAATAAAGTAAAAATTTATATATAACACGACTAATTTTAAAGAAAATACTATGATTTGGTAATGTAGTTCACTATACCACATTACCATCACTTGGTGTACCACATTACCAGCACATTTTTTGAAGTCGTATCTAATGAGATTTGCAATATTTTCTTATATTCCTCTGAAAGTGTGGGTTTAATATTTTTCGCAAATGGCTTCGTGGGAGCCTAACATATGAAGCATGTAAATAGGTAAATCATATTTTAATTAAAAATTAAAAATTTGTCAATCTAAAAACAAAAAGGTATACCACATTAACCGCACTTCCTGTATTGTTTGTAGTGCCGAGTCTTCTCTTTAAAATGATATACAAATCATCTTCGTATGTTCAGTAGTTTTTGAGATATTGAAAAAAAAAACTCATCACATTCGGCTAATTCCGTGAAATTATGACAATTTGAATTTGACGTAACTTTTGAAAAAAAAAATTTTAATTTTTTTTCATTAATATATGTTTCTTATATGATGAAAGGAACCTTCACACCAAATTTCATTCAAATCGAAAGAGGTCGGGTCCCACGCTTGGTCGATTTGACATGGAATTGCCCGGCTGATAATTGAAAATTTATTTCTTTGGAAATATTTTTAAATACCAAAAGCAAATTTAACTAATGGCGATTTCTTTTCTGAGAAAAATGTTGCATAAATGGTACATGCTCTACACAAAAGAGATAGAGCATGTTCCATTTATGCAACATATTTCTCAGAAAAGAAATCGCCATAATTTTCACAATTATTTGATGAAAAATATTAGATATTTTCTTTAATAAGCTAAATGCAAAATAAATTCTTCGAATATGCAAATTTGAAGCTGAAGGTTAAAAAAAACTGAAATGGGTTTCATTTTCTGAGGGAAAAAATAAAACTCCTCAAATGAGTTTTATTTTATGACGGCGAAATTAAACTTATCAAAAGTGTTTTATTCTATAACGGCGAAATAAGATTCTTTTTTTAAGAGTTTGTTTCAACCTTTTATTTTTACTTTGAAAAAAACTTTTTTGGATGGGATATTGTTTTTTAATTCACAAAATAACTGTTATAAAATAAATTTTTCGATATCACTTATAACTGTTACGGTCCCTGAAAAGTACCAAACCAAACAATTTCTGCATTTCATGGCTTGTTTTGCCAGTAGAAAAACTAATGCAAACAATTATTAACTGCCTCTAACTATTTTTGCAGCACTAAACACACTAGAGCACATGTAAACTCGTACATAACATAAACTCTTACTTACATTCAACAACCATCTGTATACTTTTCCTGTTTTCAAAGGTACACAGACACACACACCCATGAACGTATGTTTATGAGAGTGCACCTGTATGTTAATTTTGGTTTTGAACGGTTGACATTTCTGGTAATTTAAATATCAAGTTCGCTGTATGTTAAAATTACGCTGCAATGAAAAATGGCTGTTATCATTTATTTCATTGTGTATGTACAAATACATCAATACATAATTGAATATTTGCAAACAAAAAATACGTCATAAAAGTGTAAAATAAAAAATAAAATTGAACAAGAGACAACTTTACCCATAAAAACGTTAACAACTACGCAACCACATACCAGAAGCCAAAACCGATACAAATGTTCGTTTTCTATCAACGAAATAATTGTTCGTTAGTATGCACGCAAATATCCTGCAAAGCACGCACGCATTAAAAAGCAACAGGAGGAATTAGTTTGTTTCATGTTTTTTTTTTTCTCTTCTGCCTGTTTTTTCGGCAAAAAAATATACAATCTCTTATACGGCCACGGGAGAGAGTATACAAATGTGTTAATTATAAATGAGAGATGGAGAAATTTATGCAGTTAATCTTTAAAAGATTTTCTATTTAAAAACGATAAACTGTTGAGTTTTTGAACTCAAAAAGCAGATTTATGCGGAGAACAAATCAAACTCTACTTTTATATTCTATATCAGATTTTAACGAATTCAAACTAGAATGTAAAATATTGTAAGAATTTAAATCTTAAGACAACTTTGTAGAACATTTTGCAAAAATTTTATAAAGGGTGTTCCAACAGAACGTTTTATATTTTAGAGCCCTCGATTTTAACAGCTGACATGACTCAACCTGTAACAACTTTAAAGATCACAAAGAAGAACTACCCAAATAATCAAGTTATAACGATAAAGCTTCAACAACACAGAAAAAATTACACAGTGCAGCACTTATGATGGTAGAAGAAACCCCCTAGCTGGGTTTTGAATTAATAGCTAAGGTTTTGTTTAATTCATTTTTGAAGTTTTCGACTAGGGGGTCGATTTTAGTACAATTTTAAAAAAATATGTACTGATTCTTATGTCCATATCTCGTTAACTATTCGAAATATTGCTTCTCTCTCTTCAGTTAATTTTTAGCTCTTAATCAGAGGACTTGAAATAAAATCAAAAAAAAACCAACAACATCTTACTCACATGTCGCAGAGAAATCTGTACCATGTAAACACCGTCATTTTGAATGTCAAAAAATTAGCATTTTTGAATTTGGGAAATTTAAATATTACGGCATCCATTGCAGAAAGAAAAAGTTGATATTGAAAAGTGTTGGAAGCTGAACTTGTTTTGCTACGTTTGTGGTGTTAATGTGCCCAAACGTTCAATGAAAACACAAAAAACAAATTTTACTGCTGAATTTAGAAATGGGTGCCTCTTATATTATTCTGATCAGTTGGACTAATTGGATTGTTCGTGGACACCAAATGTAGTATGCAGACGTTGTTTTTGTTAGATCTTGAACTAGATAAACAGAAAACTAAGCCATATGGAACACCAGTATATGGACGGATCCAAAGAGATACGATGAAAACACATGCTACGGATGCATAAATTATAAAAGTGTATGGAATCGAAAAAAATGTCAAATGTAGTTTACATTCCTGGTTCTTATGCTTCTCTCCCGCCAGAACATTCTGAAGCCAACCCACCACTAAGACCATCGAGTCCAGGCAGAGCAACTGTATGCTCCGAAAGCGACGACTAAAGTCTTCTTATATTTTCCATCATCAACAATAAAAATCTATGACGCAATTTTACGTTTTTTTTTAGAGTTTTGCTGTTTTGAGTAAAATGTTGTTATTTTGATTTTATCTCAAAGTAAAATTGTTAGATCTGATCAAGAGCTAAAAATTTGCCGAAGAGAGACAAGCAATATTTCGAATGGTTCACGAGATATAGACTTAAGAATCAGTACATGCCCTGCGGGAAATTTGTGTCAATTGCTCTTAAAGCACTTATCCCGTGACCAGTGAACAAAATTTTTTAATCAAAAGGAAGGAATAGTGATAGGTGAAAACAAGACCTATCAGTTAACTGGTGATAATGTGTTTAGAGTGTAGTTAGTCCAGAGGAAAGGTAATTGGCACAAAGCTATTCATCAGACTGGATTTTGTGCGGGTAGTGGCTGATTTTCTCTAGTTCTATTACTTTATATGAAGGGGATCTATCTGATTTGGGACAATATCTGCGACAGGCATTATTTTAAACGAAATTGGAAGGTTATTTCAGTGGCCTGTTACAAAGTGGCAAAAAGGTGCCAATTAACCCGCTCGTAGGACATCGCCATGTTAAAGTGACTTGTCACGTGACAAGTTTAGTGTTAGTTCCCTTTCCCGTAGGGTGTTTTTTGAAAATTGTACTAAAATCCAGCCCTCAGGCAAAAACTTCAAAAATGAATTATAAAAAAAACCTTAGCTAATAATTCAAAACCCAGCTAGGGGTTTTCTTCTACCATCATAAGCTTTCAGATTTTGCGGGTCTCAATTGGTTGAACATTTTGAAGTTGAAAAATGTCGTACTGTGTTATCAGTAGTTTCTTATCAATTAAAAAAAATATTAAAAAAGTATTTCAATAATGTAATAATTGAATCAATTATTTTTTTTAGTTGAAAGAAAATTAAAAATATAATTTTGCTTTAATTTACATTTAAGTTATTTTGAAATAAATTTTAAATTAAAATAATATTTAAATAACAACAAATCTTAATTTATTTCTTCATTTCAAACAAAATAATTTAAATAATTTAATTTAAAATATACTTTGTTATAAATATCATTATAGAGTACAATACTCGTATCATCATAAATATCACTAAGAATATTTCTTCCATAAAAAATCAAACAAAACAAACAAACAACAAACTTGTAGAGTTGTTGTTGGGAATTGTCAAAATCTGAGCTATATTTAATTAAATCAGTTAATAAATTGTTTGAAACGGCAAAGTTTTTTGATGGTTTTTCTAATTATAATTAAAGATATCATTTATTGAAAACAAAAATTTTACAATTGCAAATTTTTAAAATGTTTAGTAATCAATATTATCATTTTGGTAACAGGTGCAAAATCAACAAATTGTTTGCTTGATTCTATGAATATGGTATGAATTTATTGGTTAGAGAAAATTTTTATTTTTTTCCTGTAAATGCATTGAAATTCTTAATATTCACTAGACAGAAAAATTTCTCCAAAGCTTTTCCCCAATTAAAGCATTAATCAAAAATAAAATCAGCTTTAATTACAAATTTAATCAAATTAATTAAACGTTTAATCAAGTTAATTAAACGTTAAATTGATGCTTTTTTAGTTGTTAACTGGTGCAAATTTAATACATTTTTTAATTAATATCACAAATTTCTTAATTGAAAACAATTCTTTTTTTAGTTTTCTGCATACAAAGAGGGTGAAAATTTGAGTCATCGTGAGGCACCTTCTCGGCCAGCAATTGTGAAACGAAGAGAATAATTTGACCTGTTGGGATATGTTGGAGATGTAAAGAATCGAACTAGCACACATCGCTCGAAAGCAATTGAGAACATTGCAGTTGTAGCCCTTGATTCGAAGAAAGTCAAGATATGTCCATTTCTCTTCTATCTTTATAGTCGGTCACTGCCCAAACGATACACGGCATCGTAATTTGCATAAAGACTTACGACCTAAGTTATAAAAAATAAAATAGTTTATAAAAGGTTTATTTCATAGAAAATCCGTTTCATAAACATTTTATAACCCTGTTTTATTTTTTATAACTTTGGCCGTTAGGTCTTAAGGCTTTAAAAATGTCAACCATCCATTAACAACGTTATGTCTTTGCACATTGTGTCCTTGAAATGTATCAATCTAATCCGGAATCACAAAAGATCCGCGAGATCTATTGATTTAATGCCTTTGGACCTTTTTTAAGGGCTGCGAGAAAGATGAGTTCTACAAAAAAAAATTGCTCAAAATCGATTCAAGACCTCCGAGATGAAATCCCTTATGTAATTGAGGACATACAGCGCAAATGTTCCAATTTTTTCAGAGTGTTTTGCACAAATTTGCTGTTTATAAAACAAATTAAGCCAATTTTTCCTAATTTCGGCAAAATTGTGTTTGTATAAGAAATTTTGCGCATATTTAATTTTTTATAAATTGTTTTCTGGAAATTTGTTTTCTACAAAAAGGTTTGCGAAAATTTTCTTTTTATAGGAAATTTTTATTTAATTTATATCGTTTTGTACAAATTTGCCTTTTATATGAAATTTAGTGCAAATTAACTTAAAAAAAAAACGTTGCGCATGTTTTCTTTTTATTGGAAATTTTGCGTAAATCTTCTTTTCAGGCAAAGTTTTGCGCAAATGTGCTTTTCAAAAGGAACACGATTCTTATAACATATTCAAAGCAAATATGTTTTTAGTAGAAAATTTTGCGAAAATTTTTCCTTCAAAAAAATAAATCTTCTCTATACAATGTATTATTAAACACATATAAAAACGTGTGTTCCGGGTATGTGCTCTTAAAACTGAACAGCCGCTGGACCGGTTGACATTAAACTTGGACAAAAATCATCTTAGTCAGGAGCTAGGCTTCTCTTAAGTTTAATCCCGATAGGTAGCGCTGATGTCGTGATATTAAAATTTTTTTAATTTATTGTACGATTTAATAAACCAAAATTAGTTTCCTGATAAAATTTTGACCCGGTAGATAGCGCTGGGGTCAAGTAATTAACAAAATTCTCCAGTATTAATTTTTTTATTTTTATTAAGAAAATCCAAAGCAGCGCCGGGACCATACAGCGAGTACTTTTTTAAACTTTCGAAAGTTTTTTATATTTATTAGTATTGTGGTTATATTATTGAACTGTTAATGGTTTTTAATCTAAATTCAGATATTTTTAATAAGGCTTAAGTTCACTGAATTTAATTTTCATTAAATTATTTTTATGAAGACGGGAATTTTTACAACGTGAAATTTATTAAAATTGAGGAAAACGGCAAACCCCACTGTCGAGATTGTGTGGTTACAATCGAAACTAGTCTGGGCAACCTGTCCGTGAAAGCCTGGGTTCAAATCTGAACGCAGTCAAGAATGAAAAATTATCAATAAAATTTTAATTAATTTCATGTTGTAAAAATTCCTGTCTTCATTAAAATAATTTAAGTTTTTTATATTTTAAAAAATATTTAAGGATTTTTACGGGTTTTGTTATAAGAAAAGAAAACAAAATTAAATTCGGTGTTTGTTAAAATATAATATATCATTTTATTCGCTTTTATTTTCTATTTAAACTTTTTTCTTAACCCGTTGTGGGACGTGCACATCTACGCTGACAACCGCGTAAAGAACACCAGCGATTGGAATTGCCGCCACAACCCAAATGTGGCATTTCTATGCAGGTGCGTGTTGCCTGATTATAGTACCACATTCTACGTGGAGGAGCTGTAGCACACCTTGTGCCAACATTGCGTGGACCAACGCATGTGGGAGGACCTTAAAAATATTAAAATGAATTAAAAACTGTTGGTTAGACATTTTGTTTGATAAACTTACGAGCTGCTTGAGGACATCTGCGACGTTGAGCTGTGGTGCTGGCCACCAAAACCACAACCAGAATTGTTAATAAAAGTACAAATTTCATTTTTATTGAGAAATTTAGTTTTTTTCGAATTGGAAGCTGAAATGAGTTCTGTTTAATTGATTTTTAATTCACAGGTATTTATACGAATTTAAGTTGAGGTTTCGACAGATGTTTGCAATATTTTAAAGCTTTTGAAGAAATGTGTTCTTTTAATAAAAGTTTGTAAATGTTTTTGAATAGAAAATGCTTAAAACAACAATGTTGTTAATTTTTTTATAAATATTTGTTAAGCAAAAAGCACGTGTTTTGAACAATTAATTAATTTTTTATAACAGTATTACGCGCCGATTTGTTCTAAAAACAATGGGCTAAATTTAACAATTTAAAGAAAAATTTACACATTTTTGCTGGTGGTATGAATATTTAATGAAGATGTTTATAAACAAAGAGGTCTATTAAGCTTAGGGGTTAAAAATAGAGAAAAACTAATCCAACAAATGCTGGAAAAGGCTTTCAATTAATTTTTATTTATAATGCGTGATCCATTTCGAGGTTCCCTAATTTTTTAAAGAAAAAACACAGAAAATTCAAATTTAATGGGGAATGTTCACAGAAAAAATTATTAAATTTGTCCAATCACCAAATTTATACCAAATTCATAATATCAAGCAAACAATTTGTTAATTTTGCACCTGTTACCAAAATGATTATATTGATTACTAAAAATTTTGAAAAAATATTTTCAATAAATGATATTTTTAATTTTAATTAAAAAAGTGATCAAAAAACCTTGCCATTTCAAACAATTTGTTAATTTATTTAATTAAATATTGACAATACCCAACAACAATTCTACATGTTTAAATTATTTTATTTTTACCGAAAAAATTCAATTAAAATTTTTTGTTATTTAATTAAAATTTTAATTGAAAATTTATTTCAAAACAACTAAAATGTTTATTAAATAAAAATTAAATTTTTAATTTTCTTTCAACTAAAAAATAATTGATTCAATTATCACATTAATTAAATTTAAATACTTTTGAAATTAATTTTTTAATTGATAAAACACTTTTTTCTGTGTTTATTATCATTTGAAAGAACATTATTTGGCATTTATTTTTTGAAGATTATATCTATCAAATGTTGGCCGTTGCTACGTCGCAGATGGTCCATCCAATGAGTCCAATTTTCGATGACGCATTCGAACATTTCGACTGATAACTGGCGAATGACAGGCGTGATGTTTTCCTCCAAGGCCTGAATCGAAGACGGTTTGTCCGCATAAAGTTTAATTGATACTTCTAATTTGCACCAGTAAACAAATGAACAGTAACAATTAAACCTTTAATTCACTTGATTAAACGTTTCATTCACTTGATTAAACGTTTAATTTACTTGATAAAATTTTTAGTTAAAACTGATTTTATTTTTGATTGATGCTTTAATTGGGGAAACCATTTTTTCTGTGTACAATATGCCAATCAGTAAGTCGAAGTTGGCCCACTCTGTATAAACAAATCTTAACAATAAAAACATTATTTTCATTGCACTTATATTCGAAAACATGACTATTTATCCAAAAACTGATACGTACCACACCTTTTAACTTTCACTGCCGAACTCAACAGCGACACCTAACAACTTATTTTTGTACTCAATCAGCAATGGTAATGCTTTTGTTTTTCGGAAATTGTAATTGTATAAATCCAAAAATAAGCTACAAGTAAAGACGTAACAAATATTTGTTTTACAACTACTGCTCTATTGGTAGTTTAGGTATTACTGTAATTGCACCATTTCGAATTTTATTTTTTTAACATTCAGCAATAGAACCACATAATAATTAAATGACTTAAAAACATTTTAAAAGTTTAACTGCTACTGTTATAGAGTATAATTGGAAGCAGTAGTTGTATTTACATCTATAAAATTTGTAGCAATTGCAGCAACACTGCTATTTATAGGGTACTCATGCGGTTAGCCATTAATCGGATAAACTTGTGTTTGCGTAAATTTTCTTTTTATACGAAATTTTTCGCCAATTTAAGCTAAAATAATATTTTGCACAAATTTGCGTTTTATAGGAAATTAAGTTCAAATTTATTTCAAAAAATAACTTTGAGCGTGTTTACTTTTTCTTAGAAATGTTGTGCAAAACTGCTTCTTATACAAAGTTTTGCGCAAATATAATAGTCTACCTAGTTAAAGTTGCGTAAATTTGTTTTTCTTAATTCTTTTTTTTTTAATTTACTTTTTATAGAAAACTTTGTGCAAATTTTTCCTTAAAAAAATTATATATTTTTATAAATTTTTAAAAGTTTTTTCTATTTTTTCCGATTTTTATTCTAAACATAGCTGGGGAATTTCGATTAGAATTAGAAATCATTACGATTAGAGAAATAAAATAATCTAATCATTAGAATTGAATTTTGATAAAATTTTCAGATTACTAATTGATTTGATTAGAAATAATCAAAAATCTAATCACAATTAGTGACGATTAGCATTTCTAATCTAATCTAATCAAAACTAATCCAAAAAATAATTGATTATATTTCTTGATTATTTTTGATTAGATTTGATTAGATCAACTATTTTTAACTATTTTTGTAAAAATAAAATATTTATATATCACATTTGTTGCTATATTTACATAATATAACAGTTTTTGAATATTGCATAAAATTGCATTATATATTGCCACATACATATACATATATTTACATACTATTTACATTTATACATACTATATATAAGCAGAATCAGCATACATTTAAAACGACGTAATTGTTATATATATACCTATTTTCTTTTTTTTTACAGAACTTACTGAATATGCATTTTTTTTTTTTTTTTGTTTGACATTCTTTAAAATTCGTTCTTTATATTTATTTTAGGCATAGTATGTATAAATGTAAATAGTATGTAAATATATGTATATGTATGTGGCAATATATAATGCAATTTTATGCAATATTCAAAAACTGTTACATTATGTAAATATAGCAACAAATGTGATAAATAAATATTTTCTTTTCACAAAAATAGTTAAAAATTGTTGATCTAATCAAAAATAATGAAGAAATCTAATCAATTATTTTTTGGATTAGTTTTGATTAGATTTGATTAGAAATGCTAATCGTCACTAATTGTGATTAGATTTTTGATTATTTCAAATCTAATCAATTAGTAATCGTCTAAAATGCCTAACTAATCATAATTAATCAATTTTTCAGCACAATTAAAATTTCTAATCCAATTGCTAATCATTAGGATTTCTAATCATTATTCCCAAGCTATGATTCTAAACATAAAAAAAAAAAAAAAAATAAAAATCGGTTTTTGTTATTATATTATTTATCATTTTATTCGCTTTAAATTTCCATTTAAATTTTTTTTCTTAACCCGTTGTGGGACGTGCACATCTACGCTGACAACCGCGTAAAGAGCACCAGCGGTTGGAATTGCCGCCACAACCCAAATGTGGCATTTCTATGCAGGTGCGTGTTGCCTGATTATAGTACCACATTCTACGTGGAGGAGCTGTAGCACACCTATTGCCAACATTGCGTGGACCAACGCATGTGGGAGGACCTTAAAAATATTAAAATTAATTAAAAACTCTTGGTTAGACATTTTGTTTGAAAAACTTACGAGCTGCTTGAGGACATCTGCGACGTTGAGCTGTGGTGCTGGCCACCAAAACCACAACCAGAATTGTTAATAAAAGTACAAATTTCATTTTTATTGAGAAATTTAGTTTTTTTTCGAATTGGAAGCTGAAATGTGTTCTGTTTAATTGATTTTTAATTCACAGGTATTTATACGAATTTAAGTTAAGGTTTCGACAGATGTTTGCAATATTTTAAAGCTTTTGAAAAAATGTGTTCTTTTAATAAAAGTTTGTAAATGTTTTTGAATAGACTTTTTTTATTTTACATAAAATGTTTAAAACAACAATGTTGTTAATTTTTTTATAAATATTTGTTAAGCAAAAAGCACATGTTTTGAACAATTAATTAATTTTTTATAACAGTATTACGCGCCGATTTATTTTAAAGAAAATGGGCTAAATTTAACAATTTAAAAAAAAATTTACATATGTAAAACATTGCCTATAACAGTGTCATTAAAACAAAGAAATAGCCTGAAACCGTAAGATCAAAGCAATTTCAAAAACAAAAAAAAACCCCTGAACATCTGGAGTTCTTTATTGGTTGCATTAACATTATAAAGTACCTTTTAACTTGCTTTATTAATTTTTAACAAATTTTTATAATTTAAAATAAAACTACTCGAAAATAGTATGCATTTTTGCTAGTGATATGAATTTTTAATAAAGAAAAAAGTCTGTTAAGTTTGGGGGTTAAAAAATGGAGAAAACTAATCTAACAAATGTAGAAAAAAGCTTTTATTTAGTTCTTATTTATTTATCAAATTTTACATATAAAATTTCAAATTAATTTCCAACCTAATTTTCCAAGCATTAATAACAAAGACATTTAGCCCTTTGCACAGTGGGATGGCATCATAAATGTTTGTGCAAAAACTATGAAGAGAAGCATTATATTGACAGAGTTAAGAAGGCAAATAAGTATCATCATAATCGACCAAGCGCACCTCCCACCGAAAATGCAATCCAAATTGATTTTCTCGCATAAAATGTTTCCTATCCTATCAGAAGTCTTCCAATTTGGCAAATGCACTTATATTTTAAAATTTTAATTATGCACTCAGGGAAAAATATGTTTGGGCATGGTTGCGGCAACTACACTATGTTTATTGTAACATTATATTGTTGTCCTACACAAAATATTGTTATTTTTATTTAATATCAACAATATTATAGTTATTGTAAACACGTCAATGTTTATCGCAATTATAAATTTAATTATGGTTCACTGAAAAATAATAATTTTTATAACAACTTTGAAAAGATATTATATTCCTCACAACCATTTAATGAGATTCAATAGCCATAACATGATAACTTTCTATACCTGTAATTATAATATGTTTAAAATGCAAACAAAATATCTTTACCCTAATAATATTTTGTTATCGCCATTTGTAAAATAATTTTGCTTCAGTTGTGTCGTTTGCTTTACAAATCCCTATCGAATTATTTGTTATTCAGGGGTTAAACAATTAAAAAAAAATACCCATTATTTAAATAAATTACAAAATAAAGCAATTGTATGTACATACAAAAAAAAATTGTAGTGTCACAAAATAAAATATCAATTCTAAAAAAAAATTTTAATATTGTTTGAAAATGGTGCAAAAATATTGACCATTCTTTTGTGTTATTCAAGAGAAAAAGAATGAAAATTCTATAAAATAATTTATAAATAATTGCGAACTACAACAAAAAAAAGGTTAAACATATTATGTTTAAAGATGCATCATATTATGATGTGAAATATCTGTAACAGTTTTACGTTAAGTTTGACAGTAAGTAAAAAAGCATAAATATATATTGCAAATATTTTTCAGTTTTAGATTTAATCTACATATTATTATGATTAACATGATAATGTTATGATTACTGCTTAACTTATTATGATTTACATGATAATAATATGTTTACAGCTTAACTTATTATGATTCACATGATAATAATATGATTTCATTAAATTATAATATGATGTAATAAAAACAAATTAGGATTAAGGGATAAATATTATAATGTAATATTACGAATATATTTGGTCATAATATGATTCAATAAAAATCATAATATGTTAACTACAATCATGAATCTTATCATAATATGTTGCTCTTAGAATATGTTTACCACAACCATGTTTTTTCTATGCGTGTAGCGTTCTGAGACTTGGAAGTATTCCAGATTGCTGGTATCCAACATTCTTATCAACGATGATGGCTCCCCTCCCAGCCAAGAAGAGGGGAAATTATCATTAAAGCGGTTTAAAAATAATTAAGTATTAAGCGCGGATGAAATACCGGCAGAGCTGTTTTTTTTTTTTTTTTATTTATTATTCCTTCGCTGATCCCGCGAAGCTCTTCGCTTGTCTGCAGAAGACGAGAGTCTCTGGCGGGAATCGAACCCGCAACCCCGGCACTGATAGACTAGCTCACTACCAGCTAGCCTACCGGGGGCAATGAAAACTAAATTTTAAGCAAGTAAGAAATTATAGGCGGGCCCGTCCGATCATAGAATACACCGTTTGCGAGTATAGATATGATTTTCAAAAGTGATCCTTAAAGAGAAATTTAACTATACATGGATCCAACATACCAAAATAATTGATTGAGGTCTAAAATTAAAAAAAAAGAGTCAACTGAGACTAATATATTGGGCTTAGAAGCCCATATGGACCGGTACCACAAATTTTTCTTAAAAATTAAGGTTGTTTGTGGAAAGGTTATTTATGCCGAGTGATTTTCGGAAGAAGGTCTTTGTAAATCTTACGACAAATTTTGGATCTAAAGTAACAAAATTATGTGTTGGTTGGTTATAAAAGTTATTCATACCAAATCTCGATGCCAAGGACTATTACATATTTGTGGTGTTAAAATTGATTTTTGAAAATAATGTTTGCCTTTTTAATTAAAAGCTTTTTATTTAACTTGCAATGTTTGTATGTATGTTTGTTCGGGAGAAGTCTTGCTACTCAATTTTGTAGCGGTTGAAGATATAACCGATTGAGCTTAAATTTTGTATACACGTTCAGTTAGGGTGACAATTCATAGGTAACTGTTTGCTGTCACTCTAAATCTAACATGGCGCCACACACAAGATTGCGGAATATTTATATTAAATGCACTCCCAGAATATGGGTATCAAATGAAAGGGCTTGCTAAGAATACCTCTAAACATTAAGTGACGTCAGTCTAGGTCCAATATGGCGGACTTCTGAAGCTTGAAACTCAATTTTGAAGCAGATATCTTTAACTGATTGAGCTGCAATTTATATACACATTCAGTTTGGATGACAATACATTGGGTACGTTCGTAAGACGTAGCTGTTGAGCTCAACTGCTAGAAAACTGTTGACAACTGTTGAGCCGAACATTTTCGTCTTAGAAACGGCATTATGAGTATAATGCAAAATTAACAGCTGATAAACATAAACAATTGAAAAAAATAAAGGTTGAGTGAGGTTGAGCACAACATGTTGACTTTAGGTAGCTAAAAAATTTTATGATGGAATAAATGGCCTCAAATACCCAACTGTTGTGTTGAGCGGAAGTGCTCAACTATGCGTTTCTAAGACAAACACTAAACGGTTACACAATAGTTACGCCTTATGAACGTGCCCATTGTTAGCTGTGCGAGGTTATTCACCCAAGATGGCGTACTAAATTAATTAATCCGCCATCTTGGAAGTTGCATTCCTACAATATGGGTAAGTATCAAATGAAATGGCTTGCTGAGAATAAGTCGAAAGGAAACGTGATGTCATTTTGAATCTAATATGGGGGACTAAGGTTTTAACACTTGACTACAGTATGGGCTTTAGATGAAAGGATTTACTGAGAATACGAATGCGAGTTTTAAATAAAATCAAGCTTTTATTTAAATGCGCTCAAAAGTAGAAAATAAACTTTTTTTTCCATCTTAACCTCACAATAAACGAAATAATTTAACAAGTAAAAAAGTGGCTAATTTAAAATAACATCAATTCTTATGTGCATCTTAAATAATTTTTGCTAAAAGTGTATACACAGAAAAAATTATCGGTAGTTTTTTATAAATTAAAAAAATTGTTTAAAAAGTATTTCAATTTAATTAATGGGATAATTGAGTCAATTATTTTTTTATTTGAAAGGAAATTAATTAATATGGATTCAATTATCATTTTCGTTGTTTTGAAATAAATTTTTAATTAAAATAATATTTAAATAACAAAAAATCTGAATTGATAATTTTCGTTAAAAATAAAATAATTTAAGCTTGTAGAATTGTTGTTGGAAATTGTCAAAGCCTGAGCTATATTTAATGAAATCAATTAACACATTGTTTGAAATGGCCAAGTTTTTTTTAATAATTTTTTTTAATTTAAATTAGAAATATCATTTATTAAAAAAAATATTAAAAATTTAAAATTTTGAGTAATCAATATAAATAATCAACAAATAGTTTGCTTGATTCTATGAATTTGGTATAAATTTGGTGATTAGAGAAAATTTTAAATTTTTTCTGTGTAAGAAATAAAATAAAAATTTATCTAAAATTTTAAACCAAAAATTTTAAGAAAACATAAATACATTTTCGTCTTGCTTTAAATAATAGTCCAACAATTGTATCTTTTTACATAAGGCAATTTACTACATACTGGTGCCATTCCAAAAAGGATAAATTCTTATTGTTTTTTAAAATACTGCTTAATGTCTATCTGACTCAAAAAACTATTTTAACAGATCTGGCACCAAATTAAATATGTATTTTGAAAGAAAAAACAGAACACTTAACCAAACTGAAATCCATCAAATCTTCGGATAAAAACATAGGAAAAAGAAGATAAATAAAAAAAAAAACTAATTGCATTGGCAAACTCCAGGAACTGCAAATTTTTAACCTATTGTGGAATTCCTGTGAGAAAGAAATAATTTATCATTGATAATTTATACGTTTGGTATGCACAAACGTACATTAACAGCTTCTTGGCTATTATCTGTTTGTAGCGATTCTGTGTTTAAGTATGGCAACTTTATTTACGTTTTATTGGCTTTTTATTACTAGTGATGCATGAAACTTCTATTCGGTTCACATGATATTCTATAATTAATATATTTCAACAATTAGTATTGTGGTTATTTTTATTGAACTGTTAATGGTTTTTTAATCCAAATTTTGATATTTTAATCGGGCTTAAGTTCATTGAATTTAATTTTCATTAAATTATTTTTATGAAGAAAGGAATTTTACAACATGAAATTAATTAAAATTTTTCTTGATAATTTTTCATTTTTGAATGCGCTGAGATTTGAACCCAGGGTTTCACGGACAGGTTGCCCAGACTAGTTTCGATTGTAACCACACAATCTCTTTAGTGGGGTTTACCGTCTTTACTCTCTCGGCTATTGAAGCCGGATGACGTCAATAGTCAAACATCAATCTTTAAGCCAAATGGTATTTTACCTTGTTAGGATCGAAATTTGCTTTGAGTGAATGAGTCAAGAATAAAAAATTATTAATAAATTTTAATTAATTTCATGTTGTAAAATTCCTTTCTTCATAAAAATAATTTATTGAAAATTAAATTGAATGAACGTAAGCCTAATTATTATATCGAAATTTGGATTAATATATTTCTTTATAATTAACAACCTTAAAAATTATTATTATAAAAAAAAATTCACATTATTTTATTTTCTTAACAAGATTTTGACGAAAGGTATCAAAGAAATGCTTTTTTATATAAACGATAAGAAAGTATTGAGTTAAAACACGTCAAACCATCACGAAAAAATGTAATTTTCGGCATCATCACCTCCGATTTCAATGAAATTCAACACAAATATCATACACCATAAGAGTATAATTAAACAAAAAAAATTTGACCCCAGATTCTTTCGGGTTCCAAAATATGACGTCCTTCAGGAATTAAGCAATGATATTTTTGTGTACCTTTAATTATGCGTAGCCCAAAAAAGCGTCATTATGGCCTTTTCGATGGCTAGTAGCGAAAAAGTGCCATTCAGCATCGCATCGAAAATCTTCCTTATAATAGCACAAATTTACGAAATTTTTGATTTATTAATAAAAAAACTGCAAAAACAATCGAAACAGAAAGTGTGCACATATATACTTCAGCTTGTAAAAAACAAACAATCAATTGAATATAAACACAAAACATACTTAGGATCACGTTCTGGTCTAAAACTCTGACACCAATCGAGTCTCCACCTTAAAATTTTCTGCGAATGTAGAAGAGGGTCTAATACTTGACATATATTTTTTTAAGAATTTTAAAAAATATACTTTTTCAGATATGGACCTTTAAACTCAAGACCCCAAAAAATGACCTTTGACCTTTTCTTAAAAAAACACAATATGTATATAATTTTAAAGGGTGCACTTTCACCTTTAAAACGATACCAAAAACTAATTTATCTTGCATAGTTCAGAAGTTCTATCCCCTTTTGTAAGGAGACTTTTGTGATTTTTTAACATTTTTCACATCTTTTATGACGTCATATTTCGGAAGGCGAAAGAATCTGGGGTCTGAAAATTAATGTTTTGTTAAAGTCCAATAACATACAACAGTTGAGGTAAATTTCATTGAAATCAGAGGTGTTGTATGATGGTTTGAAATGTTTTCACTCTATTCGAATAAAAGGTTTGTTTACTTTTTATTAACATCACTTTTATTATGATTTGTTTATTTTATTTTTTCTTATTTTTTTGAACAACAATTTGTTGTTTAAAACCTAAAAAAAACTAACTGCAATAATTTAATAAATAATAAAAAACAATATCTGCATTTGCCCCTGAACATATTCATTTAAATCACATAATTTATTTTTTAAATATTTAACAATATAACTTTTAATTGGTTGTCCAAATTAAAATAAATTTAGTAAAATGTATTTAACATTGCCATATTAATAAATAAGACTTTTTTCCATTTTTTAAAAAATATTGCCCAAAAATAATATTATTAAATGCAAACATTTATCAAAATATCATTTTATTTTTGGTTTAAAGAAGGGTAAATTCAACAAGAAATTTTCATACTTTATGAATGGTTAATTAAAGGTTTAATAGACTATTTTTCGTTTATGAATACAACTTAAGCACTTTTTGCTTATAAACCGTTAATTAATCATAAATAAATTTTATTTTTAAGTGAATTTAAATAAAAGCTTGTTTTTAAAAAGGCTTTTTACTTTTCATTGATTTATTAATTGGTGCTGTAATTATTTTATATCCAAAAATGTTTTTAAAATATTTCTTCTTCTTACGTTTGTTAACAAAAGACTAGCTAGACTCAACCAAATTCCTCGATTTCAGATACTGCAATAATGTTAAATTCCTAAAATGTTGCCAACATTAACATTCTCTCTGTTAACTTTAAAATATAAAATTCCTCTCTAAATTTCACAAATTTTTTTTAACCTCATTTTTCTATTAACGTCTGCGCTTGTCTTTTTTCAAAATCTCTTCTACATTTTGCATGGTATTTTCTCTTCATCTCTTGTCCAGAATATTAAAAAAATATTTCTGGCAGTAAATAGAAGTATCTCCCAAGAGAAAAAAAAAGAACCAAAAGATAAAAACAAAAAAACATTTGTGGGCATAAATAAAGTACTAAAAAAATCATTAAAATCAATTGTTGTTACAATTTGTACAGAGTCAAACACACAAAAATCTCAGACGAAACACGCGCTTGGTACGAAGCAACAGCTGAAACTTACTTTATGGTCATTAACTGTGAAAATGGGGGTAATAGAGAGAAGGGTTAAATTCCTCTTGAAAACATTAAGTTATCTAGGGAATGTGATTTATAAAATTGGGTGGAATTTTAATGTCAAACTTAAGGAAATTTTTTTTAAAGGTACTTTTTTCTTAGATATTCGAGCACCTAAAAGAAAATTTCTAAGAATGAAAGGTTTTTTAAACTTTTCAATATAAATGACGTTATTTACTAACCTAGTGTGCAATGAAATTAAGCAAAAGAGAATGGATTGGCTTATTAATGTTCATTAACTCTACCACACGCAGAGAAAAACATGGTTGTGGTAAACAAATTATAAGAGCAACATATTATGATAAGATTTATGACTGTAGTCAAAACATATTATGTTTATTATTAGAATCATAAAATATCATATTATGACAAAATATATTCGTAATATTACATCATAATACTTTTCCCTTAATCATAATTTGTTTTCATTACATCATATTATAATAATTATTATTATTATAAAATACTCTTATCATATTAAACATAATAGGTTTAGAAGTTATCATATTGTGATAGAAACTAGTTGTGTTATGTTTTAAAGTTATTATATACACAGATCATCAGGAAAACTTTTTCCAAAGAATTTTCAAAAGCTAGAAATATTATGCAAATAAAACTGTAAAGCGAATGAGAATTACAACCACTCAAGTCTTACTTGCAGTGAATCTGAAAGAATCATATTAGTACTAATATTATTTTTACAGTAATCATAATAAAATCGTTTATTATCATAAAATGGTGTAATGGTTATTAGATATCATTAAATTGTTGTAACTAATAAAACATGTTTTCAAAGTTATCAATATTTAGTTGTTAGAAAAATAACTATTTTTCAGTGAATCATACTCAAATTTATAATTGCGATAATCATTGAAAGGTTTACAGTAACTACAATATTGCTGATATTCAATAAAAATAACAATTTTTGGTTTACGGCAACAATATATTGTTACAATAACATAGTGTAGTTGCTGTAAGCATGCCGAACCATATTTTTTTCTGCGTGTAAGGACTACTGAAAAAAACACTTTATGCCAAATTAAATCGAAACGTATTATTGCAAATCGTTTTTTACTTTTACTTTTGCACAGAAAAAATTATCAGTAGTTTTAAATCAAGTAAAAAAATTTTTAAAAAGTATTTAAATTTTTTATGTGATAATTGAATAAATTATTTTTTTAGGTTGATAGAAAATTAAAAATATTCAACATTTTTTATTTTTCGAATTTATTCTATCAGCTTACGTTATTCTAAAGTTATGTATTTTATAAAGCTTTTTGTAATAGTTATATTCCTTAAATATTTAGGAATGACTTTATACACTACCAGACTATTATATTCACAGAAAAAAGTGTTTTATCAATTAAAAAAATGGTTTAAAAAGACTTTTAATTTAATTAATGTGATAATTGAATCAATAATTTTTTTAGCTGAAAAAAATTAAAAATTTAATTTTGATTTAATTAACATTTTAGTTGTTTTGAAATAAATTTTCAATTAAAATTTTAATTAAATAACAAAAAATCTTAATTGACTTTTTTCGTTTAAAATAAAATAATTTTAACATGAAGAATTGTTGTTGGAAATTGTCAATATTTATTTAAATAAACACAATGGGGGGATACACAAGGTGTGCTATCAAGTCATATCGTCATAATGTCCTAAATAATATTTTACAATTGTTTAAAAAAAAAATTTTTTAAACACAACAATATTTTTTTTTTTAACAGTTGTAAAATATTATTTAGGACATTATGACGATATGACTTGATAGCACACCTTGTGAATCCCCCCATTGTTTAAAATCTCAAAGTTTTTTGATCACTTTTTTAATTAAAATTAAAAATATCATTTATTGAAAATATTTTCTGAAAATTTTTAAATTTTTAGTAATCAATATAATCATTTTGGTAATAGGTGCAAAATCAACAACTTGTTTGCTTGATATTATGAATTTAGAACAAACTTGGTGATAGGAGAAATTTAATAATTTTTTCTGTGTTGTATCTTAAAAATATAATTTTGATTTAATTAACATTTTAGTTGATTTGAAATAAATTTTTAATCAAAATATTAATTAAATATCAAAAACTATTAATTGCTTTTTCCTTTTTATACTTGTATAATTGTTGTTGGGAAGTGTCAATATTTAATTAAATAAATTAACACATTTGAAGTTACAAAGTTTTTTGATCATTGTGTTAATTAAAATTAAAAATATCATTTATTGAAAAAAAATATTCACATTTTTATAATTTTTTGCAATCAATATAATTAATCAATTTGGTAATTGGTGCAAAATCAACAAATTGTTTGCCTGATATTATGAATTTGATATATATTTGGTGATTGGAGACAATTTTTAATTTTTTCTGTGTAGCCACAGATCTAGAAATAAAAGGAGATTATGTTGAAAAAAAATTTTTTTTTGGAAAAAAAAACTGTAATTTATTCAAAAAGTCACGGACTTATTGAGCCGCCCACGTAACTAAAATTTAATCTTTTTGTAGTTAAATTATATTAATAAATGAAAATTCATTTGCTTTTACGGAATTTGTCGGTTATTTTTTTACGGAATTCGCGGCTCAAATTTTGATAGTAAAAATTAAATGAAGTTTTCGTTAAAACAAAATGCAAAATAAGTAGATCGTTGTTTTAAATTTAATTTTCATTCAACAGACAATATTTAATGCAACAGAAAATCCGTATTAATGTGCACTTAGTTTTTTGAATATATTTTAGAATCAGTTAAAAATTAATTTGCTTGAAATTTTAAAAGTTTATCTAATTAAAATGAATGAACGGAATACTTCTAACCTACAGTCCGTTACTGTAATAATATTGTGAGCGGTTCACTCGGGACAAAATCTGCGACAGGCAGTATTTTAATTGAAATTTAATGTGTCCATTTGTGTTATTTCTGTGACCTTTTTAGAAGTGCCCAAAAGGTGCCAAATAATAATAAGTATAAAGTATTAGAACTATAACCGTTTCCTACCAGCTTAGAACTGTCCCGTGACAGGTTTGGTGTAAGTTTCCATTCCCCTAGGGTATTTAATTAAAAGTAACGAAAATAGCCAACAAAAACTTTGATGAGAGCTGGCAAAATTTTTTTCTGTAAAATTTGTATCACTTTTGTAAAAAATACTCAAGTTTAAAATAAGAGGAATGAATTTTCATTGAAAATATCACCCTTTTTTCTGAGTGATTTTTTGTAATTTTTGGGTAATAATTCACTTTTACCATAGAACAGACACATTTTTTTTTTCTTTTCTTTTTGGCGATTTTTCGTTTTCTTATTTCGATAAGTTCTTCAATGAGGCAGTTTATCCAATCGGACGGAGTTTATCCAATCCAGCGCCCATGCCGTCGAAAAGTAGTAGCCGACATAATCGGGGTCTTTATATAAATGAGTAGGTTTATTATCAAAATCCGAATTTCCAAATCCCGAAATGTCAAAATTCCGAATTTTTTAAAGTCTCGAATCTTAGAATTCTAAATCTTAAAGTCCCGAACTGTATAATCTCAAAATTTCAAATCCTAAATTTAAAAATCCCAGTATGAATTTCCGAACTTAGCAGCTTTAGTGAGCCAGGCCGGTGTTTATTAAGCCATATAGAATGAAATCCTTACGACCGGCAGAAGGCTTGCTATGCAGAGGAGCTTTAGTTATCGATACGGAATTATTAAATTCCGGAATTCAAATTTTTGGTGTATGACCCCAACCTATAAAAGTATATCTGTTTAACTCCATACCATGCAGACTGGAAGATAGGCAAACTACATTTTATACAATTTTCAATATTATCAAATAAAACGAGTATGAAATTATAGTCGGTCAAGCCCGACCATATGGTGTACCTATTTGTGAACGAAAATACATAGCTAATGTGGCTTTGGGTTCTATATCTGTCTTAAATTTCATTAAAATCTGTTAGATAGTTTCGGAAGACATAAATTGCCCCTTATCTTCCCTCGTGGTCCTATTTTTTTAAAATGCACAGCTTATGTGTCCGTGCAAAAATGCATCTATTTATGTTTTAAATATCATTAAAATTGGTTTGATAGAGGGTACAAGTCCCCTATTCCGGAATGCAGCTTGTAAGAGGCCTATATGAAATTATGGACCGATTGGCCCCATTTGCAATAAGATTGGTCCTTACGTCAATTAGAACCTATATGTATCAAAACTCATAAAATTATCTTAAAAATTGCGGTACTTTGCCCACAATGTTAAATGGACAGCCAGCCAAACTCTTAGAAAAATGCACCTTCATATTGATAATGCTCTACCATCTGAACTGTGACATCAATGTTATTACAATTGACATCAAAAAGGCAACAAGGGGCATCAATCCAATGACGAACGTCATCCTAAAATTGTATCATATTTTATGCATCATCTACGCTATGACTACAGTGACATAAATTCGATGACACATTTTGTGTATTAATAAAATTATTTTCATTTTTAAAAAGTAAAACGAGAAGCAAAAATTCCCATATTCTATTTTCTTTAATTATTTATTTAAATATTTCAATTTTTTAAAGTAGAATTATTACGAAAACCATATCGGGCATGTTGCTGGTGTCTTATAATTGAGAGTTCTTCTGTTAACAAAGGGCGGAATACAACAAAAGTGAAACAAACATGTGGAACGAGTAAGTAAATAATAACATTCTAATATTCTCTCATTTTGACTTAAGTCAATCACAATGACAAACTATCATTAAATTGAGCCTAATGAGTCTTTAATCGATGTTACTGAGTCATCGCACTCATGATATGTTTTATTAAACTGGCTCCGATTTTCTGTGATGCCGTTATGAAATACCGTTCTTTTCTTTCTCAAATTCTGGGAAAAACGAAATACTTCGCTCCTTTTTATTTTTAAAATTGTCATGGCTTTGCGAAGCACCGAGATCGTTCAACAAAGCTATAATTTCTTCACTTTCCCATTTTATCTTAAATCGCATTCTTGCCCAATGTAATTAATTCTTTAACCAAAAATAATAATTTGTATTTTCACATGAAATTCCGGTTTTCTAAAGTCAAATTCACTTCTCTGAATATATAATTTTTCGGTAGTTATAAAAACATTTAACTTTAAAGGCCATTTTTTAATGATACTCGTATCATTTATTTTTCGCTTTAGTGTTGCCAATATTATTTTTGATTTTGATAACAATTTGATATTAAATTGATGAAAGATTTTACGTAAAATATTTTTATTCACAGAAAAAAGTGTTTTATCAATTAAAAAAATGGTTTAAAAAGTATTTAAATTTAATTAATGTGATAATTGAATCAATAATGTTTTTAGTTGAAAGAAAATTAAAAATTTAATTTTGATTTAATTAACAATTTAGTTGTTTTGAAATAAATTTCCAATTAAAATTTTAATTAAATAACAAAAAATCATAATTAACTTTTTTCGTTTAAAATAAAATAATTTAAACATATAGAATTGTTGTTGGGAATTGTCAAAATTTAATTAAATAAATTAACACATTGTTTGAAATGGCAAAGTTTTTTGATCACTTTTTTAATTAAAATTAAAAATATCATTTATTGAAAATATTTTTTCAAAATTTTAAAATTTTTAGTAATCAATATAATCATTTTGGTAATAGGTGCAAAATCAACAACTGGTTTGCTTGATATTATGAATTTGGAATAAATTTGGTGATTGGAGAAATTTAATAATTTTTTCTGTGTTCAAATTATTTTCAATTTGAATTCAAATGTTAAAATCAAACAATTGAAAATGGTTTGAGAAATGTACTTGATATCAAAGGAATAAGACATTTCATAAGTTTTTTTTCTAATTGTGTATGTGTGGTGATAAACTTCAGCAGCAAAATGTTCTTTTTGTCGATTGTAGAATTCTGTCAAAGAACGGAAATATAAATTACAACAATAGAGCTAAATATTTAACCACACAACAACAAAAACAATAAAAAACCAACTGATTGGCATGATAACGGACACGTTCCTATTTCTATTATTTTCGCTTGTATGAAATGTGGAAGTGTGTGTAAGTATGTGTGGGTGAAGGAACGGTGGTGGAATAAGATGTCGGTTGAGTTTTGTTGGTCTTGTTGTGAAAACTTTATGTGGAAGTGTTGGTGCTGAATTGTTTATTAAAAGACATAATGACAATTATTTTTATTCGCTTTTTAATTGTTTTCTTGTATGTGTAATAGTATGAAAAATGTAGGAAAATTATTTCACGAAAATAAAATTAAAAAAATAATAAATGACTTATAAATGGAATTTTTTTTTAATTTTATAAAGTTCTCAAAATCTAAAGTACACAACTGCTAAAAGTTCTAGAACCAAATAATTACCTTATTTATAAGAAATTTTAAGACTAAAAGGGCTTTTTAATTAAATTTTCATAGAAAATTTGTTTAAGGCATTTAAAAGTGCTTTTCGGAATGCGACTTTATATAAGACTATAGGTCTGAAATCATCTAAAGGAAGGGTTTTAGGCGATACGAACGAATTCCTTAATAAACTAAGGCGTGGAAACTAAAATGAACTAATTCCTTAAAATTCATCATTATGAATTAAATACCCAATTTTGAAAATGAAACAAATCCCCAAAAATATAAGATAACTTCCAAAACAAAAATGAGCTCAAACCCCATTTTAAAATTGAAAAAAAGTACTTAAGTTAAAAAAAAAAATAGTAAATTTTAAACTTAAAATCTTCATATTTTAAATCTTAGCGAACTCGGTGTTTGTTAGAGGAGAAAATCCTTGCGCCCCGCCGCAGAGAAGGTTCACTTTACTATTCGTCATTTTGGAATTCGGGATTTTAAGTTTCGCGCATGAGACCCCAAACCTAAAAAATGTAAATGCAATTTGAATGATATTTGAAATTAGTCCCAAAAAAATTTTAATTGGGTCTTATTTCCGTTGCAAAATTTTAGATCTTATTTCATTATGAAACACTGGCTGCCAGTAAAATGAAGCCCAGAAATTTTGGTGAGTTTGCAATTAGCCTTTTTTACGCAATTTTTCGTAATTATTATTTAATTTTAATTAGTATTGTGGTTATTTTATTGAACTGTTAATGGTTTTTAATCCAAATTTAGATATTTTAATTAGGCTTAAGTTCATTGAATTTAATTTGCATTAAATTATTTTTTATGAAGAAAGGAATTTTTACAACATGGAAGATTAATTAAAATTGTTATTGATAATTTTCATTCTTGACTGACCTGGGATTCGAAGCCAGGCTGTCTGGCGTGTGATTCGAACCCAGGCGGCTGGTTACCCTGACATGTTTCGACCTCAACCACTAGGTCTTCTCAAAGGGATTTGCCGTCTTACACTCGCAGCCATCGATGACTGCTGACGTCAGTAGTCAAACATCAATCCTTAAACCAAATTGTATTTTAACCTTTGGTAGATCGAAATTTGCTTTTTGAATGATTATCCATTTTTAATTGATCTCACATGTTTTTCCTTACTTCTGTTTTTTCGTACTTTTGTCAAGAATTCTTCTTGAAGTCCAAAGTACATTTTTTGTTTTTCCTGTTTTTGTCTTTCTTTTTTCTAGTTGACCTTTTTTTTCAGCACAACTTGAAGGACAAATGTAAACATAGCTCGTGCCTTAGCTGTTAACAATAATTAGTATTGTGGTTATTTTATTGAACTGTTAATGGTTTTTAATCCAAATTTAGATATTTTAATTAGGCTTAAGTTCATTGAATTTAATTTGCATTAAATTATTTTTTATGAAGAAAGGAATTTTTACAACATGGAAGATTAATTAAAATTGTTATTGATAATTTTCATTCTTGACTGACCTGGGATTCGAAGCCAGGCTGTCTGGCGTGTGATTCGAACCCAGGCGGCTGGTTACCCTGACATGTTTCGACCTCAACCACTAGGTCTTCTCAAAGGGATTTGCCGTCTTACACTCGCAGCCATCGATGACTGCTGACGTCAGTAGTCAAACATCAATCCTTAAACCAAATTGTATTTTAACCTTTGGTAGATCGAAATTTGCTTTTTGAATGATTATCCATTTTTAATTGATCTCACATGTTTTTCCTTACTTCTGTTTTTTCGTACTTTTGTCAAGAATTCTTCTTGAAGTCCAAAGTACATTTTTTGTTTTTCCTGTTTTTGTCTTTCTTTTTTCTAGTTGACCTTTTTTTTCAGCACAACTTGAAGGACAAATGTAAACATAGCTCGTGCCTTAGCTGTTAACAATAATTAGTATTGTGGTTATTTTATTGAACTGTTAATGGTTTTTAATCCAAATTTAGATATTTTAATTAGGCTTAAGTTCATTGAATTTAATTTGCATTAAATTATTTTTTATGAAGAAAGGAATTTTTACAACATGGAAGATTAATTAAAATTGTTATTGATAATTTTCATTCTTGACTGACCTGGGATTCGAAGCCAGGCTGTCTGGCGTGTGATTCGAACCCAGGCGGCTGGTTACCCTGACATGTTTCGACCTCAACCACTAGGTCTTCTCAAAGGGATTTGCCGTCTTACACTCGCAGCCATCGATGACTGCTGACGTCAGTAGTCAAACATCAATCCTTAAACCAAATTGTATTTTAACCTTTGGTAGATCGAAATTTGCTTTTTGAATGATTATCCATTTTTAATTGATCTCACATGTTTTTCCTTACTTCTGTTTTTTCGTACTTTTGTCAAGAATTCTTCTTGAAGTCCAAAGTACATTTTTTGTTTTTCCTGTTTTTGTCTTTCTTTTTTCTAGTTGACCTTTTTTTTCAGCACAACTTGAAGGACAAATGTAAACATAGCTCGTGCCTTAGCTGTTAACAATAATTAGTATTGTGGTTATTTTATTGAACTGTTAATGGTTTTTAATCCAAATTTAGATATTTTAATTAGGCTTAAGTTCATTGAATTTAATTTGCATTAAATTATTTTTTATGAAGAAAGGAATTTTTACAACATGGAAGATTAATTAAAATTGTTATTGATAATTTTCATTCTTGACTGACCTGGGATTCGAAGCCAGGCTGTCTGGCGTGTGATTCGAACCCAGGCGGCTGGTTACCCTGACATGTTTCGACCTCAACCACTAGGTCTTCTCAAAGGGATTTGCCGTCTTACACTCGCAGCCATCGATGACTGCTGACGTCAGTAGTCAAACATCAATCCTTAAACCAAATTGTATTTTAACCTTTGGTAGATCGAAATTTGCTTTTTGAATGATTATCCATTTTTAATTGATCTCACATGTTTTTCCTTACTTCTGTTTTTTCGTACTTTTGTCAAGAATTCTTCTTGAAGTCCAAAGTACATTTTTTGTTTTTCCTGTTTTTGTCTTTCTTTTTTCTAGTTGACCTTTTTTTTCAGCACAACTTGAAGGACAAATGTAAACATAGCTCGTGCCTTAGCTGTTAACAATAATTAGTATTGTGGTTATTTTATTGAACTGTTAATGGTTTTTAATCCAAATTTAGATATTTTAATTAGGCTTAAGTTCATTGAATTTAATTTGCATTAAATTATTTTTTATGAAGAAAGGAATTTTTACAACATGGAAGATTAATTAAAATTGTTATTGATAATTTTCATTCTTGACTGACCTGGGATTCGAAGCCAGGCTGTCTGGCGTGTGATTCGAACCCAGGCGGCTGGTTACCCTGACATGTTTCGACCTCAACCACTAGGTCTTCTCAAAGGGATTTGCCGTCTTACACTCGCAGCCATCGATGACTGCTGACGTCAGTAGTCAAACATCAATCCTTAAACCAAATTGTATTTTAACCTTTGGTAGATCGAAATTTGCTTTTTGAATGATTATCCATTTTTAATTGATCACACGCCAGACAGCCTGGCTTCGAATCCCAGGTCAGTCAAGAATGAAAATTATCAATAACAATTTTAATTAATCTTCCATGTTGTAAAAATTCCTTTCTTCATAAAAAATAATTTAATGCAAATTAAATTCAATGAACTTAAGCCTAATTAAAATATCTAAATTTGGATTAAAAACCATTAACAGTTCAATAAAATAACCACAATACTAATTATTGTTAACAGCTAAGGCACGAGCTATGTTTACATTTGTCCTTCAAGTTGTGCTGAAAAAAAAGGTCAACTAGAAAAAAGAAAGACAAAAACAGGAAAAACAAAAAATGTACTTTGGACTTCAAGAAGAATTCTTGACAAAAGTACGAAAAAACAGAAGTAAGGAAAAACATGTGAGATCAATTAAAAATGGATAATCATTCAAAAAGCAAATTTCGATCTACCAAAGGTTAAAATACAATTTGGTTTAAGGATTGATGTTTGACTACTGACGTCAGCAGTCATCGATGGCTGCGAGTGTAAGACGGCAAATCCCTTTGAGAAGACCTAGTGGTTGAGGTCGAAACATGTCAGGGTAACCAGCCGCCTGGGTTCGAATCACACGCCAGACAGCCTGGCTTCGAATCCCAGGTCAGTCAAGAATGAAAATTATCAATAACAATTTTAATTAATCTTCCATGTTGTAAAAATTCCTTTCTTCATAAAAAATAATTTAATGCAAATTAAATTCAATGAACTTAAGCCTAATTAAAATATCTAAATTTGGATTAAAAACCATTAACAGTTCAATAAAATAACCACAATACTAATTATTGTTAACAGCTAAGGCACGAGCTATGTTTACATTTGTCCTTCAAGTTGTGCTGAAAAAAAAGGTCAACTAGAAAAAAGAAAGACAAAAACAGGAAAAACAAAAAATGTACTTTGGACTTCAAGAAGAATTCTTGACAAAAGTACGAAAAAACAGAAGTAAGGAAAAACATGTGAGATCAATTAAAAATGGATAATCATTCAAAAAGCAAATTTCGATCTACCAAAGGTTAAAATACAATTTGGTTTAAGGATTGATGTTTGACTACTGACGTCAGCAGTCATCGATGGCTGCGAGTGTAAGACGGCAAATCCCTTTGAGAAGACCTAGTGGTTGAGGTCGAAACATGTCAGGGTAACCAGCCGCCTGGGTTCGAATCACACGCCAGACAGCCTGGCTTCGAATCCCAGGTCAGTCAAGAATGAAAATTATCAATAACAATTTTAATTAATCTTCCATGTTGTAAAAATTCCTTTCTTCATAAAAAATAATTTAATGCAAATTAAATTCAATGAACTTAAGCCTAATTAAAATATCTAAATTTGGATTAAAAACCATTAACAGTTCAATAAAATAACCACAATACTAATTATTGTTAACAGCTAAGGCACGAGCTATGTTTACATTTGTCCTTCAAGTTGTGCTGAAAAAAAAAGGTCAACTAGAAAAAAGAAAGACAAAAACAGGAAAAACAAAAAATGTACTTTGGACTTCAAGAAGAATTCTTGACAAAAGTACGAAAAAACAGAAGTAAGGAAAAACATGTGAGATCAATTAAAAATGGATAATCATTCAAAAAGCAAACTTCGATATACCAAAGGTTAAAATACAATTTGGTTTAAGGATTGATGTTTGACTACTGACGTCAGCAGTCATCGATGGCTGCGAGTGTAAGACGGCAAATCCCTTTGAGAAGACCTAGTGGTTGAGGTCGAAACATGTCAGGGTAACCAGCCGCCTGGGTTCGAATCACACGCCAGACAGCCTGGCTTCGAATCCCAGGTCAGTCAAGAATGAAAATTATCAATAACAATTTTAATTAATCTTCCATGTTGTAAAAATTCCTTTCTTCATAAAAAATAATTTAATGCAAATTAAATTCAATGAACTTAAGCCTAATTAAAATATCTAAATTTGGATTAAAAACCATTAACAGTTCAATAAAATAACCACAGTACTAATTATTGTTAACAGCTAAGGCACGAGCTATGTTTACATTTGTCCTTCAAGTTGTGCTGAAAAAAAAAGGTCAACTAGAAAAAAGAAAGACAAAAACAGGAAAAACAAAAAATGTACTTTGGACTTCAAGAAGAATTCTTGACAAAAGTACGAAAAAACAGAAGTAAGGAAAAACATGTGAGATCAATTAAAAATGGATAATCATTCAAAAAGCAAATTTCGATCTACCAAAGGTTAAAATACAATTTGGTTTAAGGATTGATGTTTGACTACTGACGTCAGCAGTCATCGATGGCTGCGAGTGTAAGACGGCAAATCCCTTTGAGAAGACCTAGTGGTTGAGGTCGAAACATGTCAGGGTAACCAGCCGCCTGGGTTCGAATCACACGCCAGACAGCCTGGCTTCGAATCCCAGGTCAGTCAAGAATGAAAATTATCAATAACAATTTTAATTAATCTTCCATGTTGTAAAAATTCCTTTCTTCATAAAAAATAATTTAATGCAAATTAAATTCAATGAACTTAAGCCTAATTAAAATATTATTTAATTTTTTACATAGTTGAGAAAATAATGGTCCAGTTGAACAACCTTTATTTTCAGAAATTTATATATTATAAAGGGTGGTTAAATTTTAAGGGCCGATGCTGAATGTAAACCACGCCTAAACGTCAAGCTTTTTTCTGCATTTCATTTGACATTTTTCAATTTCAGACTAACTCAATTTGAAAGAACCACAATCGAGATACATGGAAAGATACACAATCGAGCAAAGCGTTAAAGTTATTCAGGTTTATTATGAAAATGGGCGTTCATCAAAATACATATCGTGCACTTCGTGATTTTTTTCGGTCAATTTAATCGTCCAAATGTGCGTACAATCGAAAAAATCATGCAAAAATTTGAGCAAACCGGGTCTGTAGAAGATGTGAAAGTACCAGTGCATGCTCGTACAGCTCGTACTGAAGAAAATATTGCTGCTGTTCGCGATAGTGTGGCTGAATAGCCGTCCACCTCAACTCGTCGTCGTGCCCAACAGTTGCACCTCTTACGCTAGTCGTTGACGAACATTATGCATAAAGACTTGCATTTACACGCAATTCACTTAAGAACTAAAGCCTCTTGACCATTCCAAACGTCGTCATTGGTCAGAATGGTGGCAACAGTGGATGATCAATTTTCGAAGAAAATCATTTTCAGTGATGAGGCATATTTTCACCTCAGTGGATTCGTCAACAAGCAGAATTGCCGCATTTGGGCGAATGATAATCAAAGAGTGATTATCGAAAAACCAATGCACCCACAAAGAATGACTGTTTGGTGTGGTCTGGCGGCATCATCGGGCCGTATTTTTTCCAAAATGAGACCGGTCAGGCAGTAACTGTGAATGGTGTTCGCTATCGTGAGATGATAAAGAACTTTTTATGTCCCGAATTTGAAGATATGGATGTGGACGATATGTGGTTTCATCAGGACGGCGCCGCTTGCCACACAGCTAACGAAACAATGGCGCGACAAATTCAATGGCCGTGTTGTCTCACGTCGTGGCGATGTCAATTGGCCGCCAAGATCATGGATTTGACACCGTTGAACTTCTTTCTTTGGGGTTATTGGAAAGAAAAGGTGTACTTATCGGCGTACCACAATTCAAGAGCTAAAGGATGAGATAATTCGGCACATTAACGGCATAGAACCCCAATCATGCCTCAGCGTCATCGAAAATTTGGACCATTGGATGGAGGTGTGCCGCCGAGGTTGCGGCGGCCATTTGGCCGATATTTTGTTCGATACATAATTGAACTGTACCAATATTATCATTATAAAAAGAAATGACAATAAGTTCCTTAATAATTTGTGATTTATTCAAAATCAACATTGGCCCTTAGAATTTAACCACCCTTTTTTCTCTTCTTTAGTTGGCGAGTCGGGATTTGAAAATTCGCGATTTTGACTTAATTAAGTATGTAGAATTAAAACTTCTTTGTAAGAAATATTAAATAAAAATTTGATACTAAAAATTGGGTGATTTTTCAATATTTTTGGGGCATTTTTTTTATCATTTTACGTTATAATTCCCATTTTATATTTTTGAGCCATTTGTTCATTTAAGTTGGGTAATTTTTTGTTTGGGTGATTTTTTATTTACGCCAATACCCCGGTTTACGTCGCTTCGGTTTGCGTCGTTTCGAATGTGCGTCCTTTTGAAATTTCTGCAATTTACAAGTTGCGCCGTTTTTGTTTCAGCTTGCATCTCATAACTTCGAGGTTGCGTCGTTAATGCTTCGTTTTGCGTCGTTAGAGCCTAGTACTCTGTTCCTATTTGTGAAAAATGTTCAGCAACATTTATTATTCCATAAGAAAAATTTAACATGTATCAATGTTACCTATCTCGAGAGTTTGCACAATTTGACGTTTTTAATAGTTCAAAGTATACGACATTGTTTTGCATTTGTAAACAAAACCCACATGTATTTTACTAAAAAGTATTTTTTTAAATAAAAAATTAAGTAAAAATGAAAGTAAATATGGATGAAAAACTGTTACCGGTTGTGTTATTTATGTTTTGCAGTTCTCATTTTAATATTAAGTTTAAACTTGTTTTCATTTGCTTAAAATTCCATGTGAAATAAGTTCAGCTTATATTATTTCGCAGTTGTAAAAAAATGTTGCCAGAAACATTGCGCAACTTTTTCAGAAATTAAAGAGAGTACAACTCTATCAACATAATTTCATAGAAATTCCGCACCTGTTTTTTTCATATGAGTTTATACAGCATTTAAGGTGAAATATTGAACAGAGTACCAGGCTTAATATAAAAATATTTGCACAAGGCTAAAACAGAAGAAGGTAATTCCCCGTTTAAGTATAATGCAAAGCTGTATGCGAAAGGCTGCTTCTGGTTGCATGTTGAAGGTCGTTAGTATGTAGTTTCAAGTTGCAATTGCTGAAATGAAGTTAAGTCTAAATATTTTACAACAATGTGTCAAAAAAGAAGGCAAATAAGTTAAGATCAAAAACTATATATTTTGAAAACTTTCTAACTCAGGGACAATGCTGTTGATATTGGAAGAAACCTTGGACTAGCCGGTTCTACAATAAAATATATTTGTTGTGCCAGAGACGCTGATAAAATTAAAAAAGTTTTTAAAACCGCCACATCGTTACAACATAAACAGGTTTCAAAAATTAAAAGTCCTTTAATGAAAAAAAAAAAAAATTGAGCCACTTCTTAGCATTTGGATTAAAGATCAAAATCTTTAACTTTATTGGAAGATCTAAAAGAAAATTATCCGTTACCAAATCTATCAAGTCACAATATATTTTTTCAGCTTAAATTATGAATATCGGAAACAATTAAATGGAAATTAATACAAATATACGGAAAATCGTGTTTCGATTTGATTCGCATTTATCCTGTCACAATTATCGACGCAAACCGGGGTATTGGTGTATTTCATAAGGCGATTTTACTTAGGGTAATTTTCCTGGCAGCCTGAAACAATCCTCCAACACAAAATTAAACATTATTTCATATATAATTAACAAAATCCCTAAAAGTCGTTGTTGTTATTCTCTGCATTAAAAATTTGGGAATTAGTTCATTTAAGTTAGAAGCGCCAGTTTTTTAAACCCTCAAAACTAAATTTACCCAAAACTTTCAACACAAAATAATTATTTGTCCCAGTTAAAGTTGTATTAAAGTGATACAAAGAAAAAAGTTTTTTATCAATTAAAAAATGGTTTAAAAACTATTTAAATTTAATTAATGTACTAATCAATTACTTTTTTAGTTGAAAGAAAATTAAAAATTTAATTTTGATTTAATTAACATTTCAGTTCTGTTGAAATAAATTTTTAATTAAAATATTAATTAAATAACAAAAAATCTTAATTGACTTTTTTCGTTTAAAATAAAATAATTTACACTTGTCGTTGGGAATTCTCAATTAGTAATCAATACGATCATTTTGGTAATAGGTGCAAAATCAACAAATTGTTTGCCTGATATTATAAATTTGGTATAAAGTTGGTGATTAGAGACAATTTTTAATTTTTTCTGTGTAGATAACAAGTTTTGTGAAAATATGACTGGCCAAATATTACTAGCATTATTTTAAGAGTGTTTGTTTGTAGTTCTAATTGTTTTCCGGGTTTGGTCCAGTATAGACCAATATTGGCCAAATTTAATGACGAGAAATTATCATATAAAAGGACTTTGTGCAAAATTCCACCCCCCCCCCCCCCCCCCAATTTTTTTTTTGGAAACTTTGTCTCTTTCCGTTCTCCAGATATAAATAAACTTATAATGCCTTTGTATTGGCACAGCCAAGCCCACTTCTCCTTTTTTAGAGAGGTTGTGTCTTTATAACCGACATGTTTGTACTTAATTTGAAAACTGTATCTCTTGTCGTTCTTGCCTGATATACAAAAAAAAAATTTAATAGAAATCAACAACAATGACGGATTTATGGGTAAAATTAGAGACAGTCGTGGTTTTTTGCTGATTTATAGGCCGATGGATTTATATACCACACTTTAACGGAGTATACGTGACAAAAATGAATAACATCCTAGTCCCCGTAAATTCTGGGGCCTTCGGAAAACTCATTTCAGCATTCACACGGACAGACGGATATTGTAACATTCACTTCGCTACTCAAAAGGACCCAGGGTATATATACTTTAAAAGGTTTAAGATCAATATTGTGGAAAATGCAAACGGAATGACAAAATTATACATACCCATCTTCTATCGGTGCAGGGTATACAAAAGAATTATTTTTTATTTATAGTTTTATAAAAGGGTGCCCCGGCAAATTTAAATAAAAAGCTTGATTCCAGACATGAATTGCGTCATTCGATCTATGAATTTTTTCATAGAAAGTAAACCAATGAAACTTTTCATTTTTTCAATGAAGATAATTCATTATGTGTCATATATAGTATGAAACAATTTGAAAGCTTTACGACGAAACTCTTTCATTAATGGAATGATATGATACATAGATGCAACGACAATATTTCATTGATGGCATGAAGTGCTTACATCCCGTAAATGATTTTTTTTTTTTTCATTAATAGAATGCAGTTGTTTCATTAATTCAAAAACTGAGTTACATCAATAAAATAAAATTGTTACATTCATTTAATGTCGGAGTTTTATTACTCTTATGAAATTGCTTCATTAATCTGATTAAAGTTTTCATTGTTCCTATGAAAATGTTTACTATGCAAATGCTTACTACCAATATAGTTGATAGTAAGCTGGTATATAAGTGCAAGGTGCAGTTGCGAGTTCAGAGACCCTGGTCTGTTACACTACAACGAACTAAAGGTCTGAGTTACTTTTGCATCATTTAACGAGTAAGAATGTAATTTGAAATTGTATTTGTAGCTCTTATGTGTTGTTTTCACAACACAAGTGATTGAACGTGCTGTAAAATAAAAATGATTTCATCCAAAATAGAGATGGTATTCCTATACTTTATCATATTTACAGGCGAGCCAATATCAAAGCTATAAATTGTAATGAACTAACGTCTGAAAATTGTCGTTTTGACACAAGTATTTATTTGAATGATAAAAATATTAAACCTAATCTAAACCTTAAAAAATATTGGTGGCTTACCTAATAGCTATTTTTTAGACTCGTATTTTAACTCTTGACCCTACTTTTTATCCTTACCAATATAAAAGTAAGTTTTTTTTGCTAATCTTTTTGCTTACATTTTCTATGATCGTAGTATTTTTTCTTGTATTATGTATATAGTTATCTATTAGAAAAATAACTTTATTTAATAAATATTATACTTGAGAGCTCGTTAAAATGGGACTTTGTATATAGAAATAAGCTATATTTATACTTTTTGTTTATTTGAAGTTTGTAATTATATATTCATATTCATTAAATAAACGTTTAAAAAAAAAAAAAAAAAAAAAAAATACTACACGTTCAATCACTTGTGTTGTGAAAACAGCACATTAATAAATAAATAAACAAAAAGTTTTACCAGGTGAAGTTTTAAAATTACTTATTATATCGATTCCGCTGATTTTCAGTCCTGAATTTCATAGGCGAACTAGTAACAACATTTTACTAAAATAAATTGTTTCGGATTTCTTTTCCAGATTTTAAAGTTGTTTTCACAAAAAAGATGAATAAATTGACAGCTGAACACTTTAAATATTTAAAAAGGACTCTGAATATACATAATTATTTAACGTTGCCCCTAAAAATAAAATATTATACAAAGTATTGTGTACGTGTGCAAGTACGAAAATGATGACTTCTATAAAATTACTAGCAACACAATCTCACATCATTTCTAAAAGCATCTGCAGTAGTTACACTAATAATTTGCCCATTTTCCATTATTACATTTTGATACAAACATCATGGCGTTTATAATTAACAATTTTTGAATTCGCAATGAACATTCCACAAAAAAAGTACAGAAGATAAACCCAAAACCACTACATGAAAAACAACATTCCCATCCATTTTAATGCACATGACGCTGGCACAAGCTGTAGCCGTAGTAGAGTTGTAAAACATTTGTAATAAAAATTTCTCATAAACTTGGTCAAACAAAAACAATAAAGTCTAACCAAAACTATCAGAGTGGTCCATTTATGCATTTGTAATTATGGTTAAATGGAAACAATGTCGAAATATGTCTGAGTGAATGTTTTTTAGTAATTATGTAACGAATTTTTACATTAATGTAAGTTTGGTAGAAAGCGGAATGTTAAAATATCAGGTTGCTTTAGAAAAATAATTAAATTAAATTTTATATAAGGAAAGTCAGAAAAGTTATGAGTTTTAATGAATACTATACAAACTATAAGCAACAATTTTAAAACAACGACAGGACTTGTGTAGTAAATCAATTTCTATGAATTTTCCGAAAAAAGTGAATTTATTTGAAAAAGGTTGCTTGTTGTGTAAACAGTAAATTTTTTTTTTGCGTAATATGTGACTTTTTGTGTAAAATGTGACTTCTTGTGTAAAAAGTGACTTTTTGAGTAAAAAGTGACTTTTTGTATAAAAAGTGACTTTTTGTATAAAAAGTGACCTCTTGTGTAAAAAGGGACTTTTTGCTTACATAGTGACCTCTTGTGTAAAAAGTGACTTTTTGTGTAAAAACAGACTTTTTGTGTAAAAAGCATGGACCGAAAATAACAGTTATTTAGAAATTTTAAAACAAAAAAAGCATATAGAAGTAAATACTGGCAAACTGATTCAAGTATAACAAATTGATCCTTATGAACTTTTCTAGGATAAAATTTTATGATTTTTAAAGTTTTGATTTTTATTTTTTCGATCAAAAATTACAGTTATTTTTTTATTTTTATTTTTTTGAACAAAAATAACAGTTATTTTTTGATTTTTATTTTTTCGATAAAAAATAACAGTTAATTTATGATTTTTATTTTATTGAACAAAAAAAACATTTATTTTTTGATTTTTATTTTTTTCGCGCAAAAATAATAATTATTTTTTAAGAAAATGTACGTGTTATAATTATTTAGTTGTCTTTAAATATTTATTTAAATAAGTGATCATCATTGGGATATCTTATGCGCATTAACATAAATATTTAAAGTCAACTAAATAATTATAACACGTACATTTTCTTAAAGAATAATTTTTATTTTTGCTCGAAAAAATATAAATCATAAAATAACTTTAATATTTGATCGAAAAAATAAAAATCAAAAAATAATTGTTATTATTGTTCAAAAAAATAAAAATCATAAAATAACTGTTATTTTTGATCGAAAAAATAAAAATCAAAAAATAACTGTTATTTTTTTCAAAAAAATAAATATCATAAAATAACTGTTATTTTTGACCGAAAAAATAAAAAATAACTGTTATCATCAGACTTTTATGAAAAAAGGAATAACTGTTACGGTCCCTGGTAAAAAGTGACATTTTGAGTAAAAACAGACTTTTTGTGTAAAAAGTGACTTTTTGTGTTAAAAGTGACTTTTTGTGTAAAAAGTGACTTTTTGTGTAAAAGGTGACTTTTTGTGTAAACAGTGACATTTTGTGTAAAAAGTGACTTTTTGTGTAAGTGACAAAGCATCTGACATCAGCTGGGTCGTATTAGCAAAATTGTTTGTGGCAGCAAAAA
The DNA here is from genome assembly GCA_943735925.1 of Pollenia amentaria. Taxonomy (NCBI): domain Eukaryota; kingdom Metazoa; phylum Arthropoda; class Insecta; order Diptera; family Polleniidae; genus Pollenia; species Pollenia amentaria. Next base: position 142,671,296 of record OX031010.1, on the reverse strand, counting down.
TTAATTGAAATTTTATCAAATATAAATAATAATAAAAAAAATAAAAAATACACCAATAATTATTATTTTAGGTACGTATAACCACTAAGCTGTTTTAAGATTTATTTTCTTGATAGGTTATGTCAAATGTACTTTACATACCAACATTTGAACATGAAAATTATAAACCTTATGTATAACTCAAATTTTCACATACACATGAAATTACATGTGCGTAGAAAAGTGGCATTACACATGACAAATACACATAATGTGAACATAGCTTTACTATGTAAAAAGTAAATTTTTGTGTAAAAAGTTAATCTAAACAAGATAGACTTTTATACGCAGCTGTGCCGAATTTTTGATACCCTCCACCTACCGTTAGAATATTTCCGGAGTGGGCTTTATATGGGACCTATGGTAAATTATGGGCCAATCGTAAAGAATTTGACAAAGTGATTTAGAGTCTTATAAAACTATGACTGACCAACACCTGTTACAATAGCATAATTCGTTACGGTGTTAGGCATACTAAAGCGTTTTCCGAGAGTGGGCTTTATTTAGGGCCTATGGTAAATTATGGACCGATCTTCGCAAAAGTTTACAGTGTAATTTCTCCTCTTATGAATCTGTAACATACTGAATTTTATTATAACACTAGCATTTAACCCGTTACTTCGTTAGCATTTCCTTTTCTTTCGTGGACATATTTTTACGCCAAAGTTTAAGTTTCTAAGTTTAAACCCGCTACTTTGTAATAGGTACGATTTTTACCTCTTAAACGCTCGAATTTCGAAAATGTACCAAATTTTTATTTGTATTTTTTAGATAAGTTATGAATGTGATATATTTTTTATTTTATTGTTTATTGGTTTAAAAGATAGATGGCATAGCAAAAAAGTTTTAAAATATAGGTTTTACCCATTTACTCTCCAAAAAGGCCGAATTTCAATATAGTACCAGGCACCTGTCCGCTTAATTTTTTTATTGAACAACAATAAGTACTAAATTTTTGAATAAAAAAAAGATGTTTTGTAAAAAAGTACCAAAAAAAGTAACGGTTTTTACCCCTTAAATGTCCGAATTTCGAAAAAGTACCATATTAGTATTTTGATTTTTTAGATAAGTTTCAAATGTGATATAACCCTTATTTCTATGTTTATGGGTTTAAAAGTTAGATGAGGTGACAAAAAAAGTACCAAAATACAGATTTTACCCGTTTACTCCCTATTTCCCCTTTTTGGTACTTTTTTCTCCCCATTGCAGCATAAAAAAATTTCAATATTGTAGTGGGAGCCCATAATTTAATACGTATATGTCAATAAATAATACAAAAGTTTTTGTAAAAACGTACCAAAAATAGTTACGTTTTTTACCCCTTAAATGTCCGAATTTCGAAAAAGTACCAAATTCGTATTTGGATTTTTAAGATAAGTTTCAAATGTGATATAACCCTTATTTCTATGTTTATGGGTTTCAAAGATAGATGGGGTGACAAAAAGTACCAAAATACAGGTTTTACCCGTTTACTCCGTTTAAGGGCTGAATTTCCAAAAAGTACCAGATACCCGTCCGCTTATTTTTCTAAAGAACAACGATAAGTATTAAATTCTTTTGTATCTCTTTTAGTTTCAGAGATATAAGGTTACCGAATTTACCCGTTTTTACCGCCTAAACATTCGAATTTCGAAAAATTCCGTCTTAGTGGATCGATTTTGGGAGAGACCAAGCCCTGGTCCAAATTTCAAGTTTTTACATTCAGGCGTTTAGGCTGTGCGATGATGAATCAGTGAGTGAGTGAGTGAATCAGTAACGTTACAATTTTATATATATAAATTATTATTCTTTACGGCTTGATGCGTACTGAACTGTTTTCCGGGAGTAGGGTTTATATGGTCCCTATGGTAATTTATTGACCGATCTTTATTAAATTTCACAGTGTGATTTCTAGTTATATAAAACTTTACCAGACCAAAACTTATAACAATAGCCTTATTTTTATCGGTTTTCAGCGTACTAAAGTGTTTTAATAGAGTGGGCTTAATATGAGACCTATGGTAATTTATGGAGTGATCTTCACTAAATTTTGTGGTATAATTTCAAGTCATATTGAACGAATTCGTGCAAAATCTTATATCCACATGCGCATTCCGTGTCTATTTATGATAGTTTTTGTAATAAAATTATCAATTTTTTGGGATGTGGTTGTTCCAAATTTTGATTCATAATTCCTATCCTACTGAACCGATTTTGCTGGATTTCAAACCCAAACTGCTTAGGAGAACTAGAAACAATTTGACACAAATATTTTTCTTTTGAGTCGTTCGAAAATGTGCGTGATTTCAACCGACAAACAGGCAGATAGACATAGCTTAATCGTCTAAGCGCTGCTCAAGCACCCTGAATATATACATATACTTTAAGGAGTCTTAGATGAAAATAACAAACAAACAAACAAAAGAGGATATAAATAGTAAAATTTTTATGTCAAAAGTGTCTTGACTTGTTGTGTAGACAGTTTGTGTTGACGTAACTTTAAAAAAAAATAAGTATACAATTGCCATTTTTATGCAGAGTAGTAATTTTTTTTTAATATTGCTTTTGTTTTAAAGAAAGAATTGTGAGTAAAAGAACATGATTTTTGCATTACCACATCTACGCTCACAACCAGCCACGCTACACCAGCGATTAGAGTTGCCGCCACAACCCAAATGTGTCATTTCGATGCATTTGCGAGTCGCCGAGTCGTAGTACCACATTCTACGCGGAGGGGTTCCGGGACATCTTGAACCTACATTGCGAGGACCAAGACAACTTGGGGTATCTGTGAATTGATAAATTAAATTTAATTAAATTATAACTTTTAAGGCTGGTTATAAAACCTACCAACTTGTTGAGGACACTCGGGTCGTTGAGCTTCGGTACTGGCCACAAAAACAACCACAAAAATTGCAAGAAAACCTACGAATTTCATTTAGAATTTTCTTTTTAAGCCAGTGGTGATCTGCTGTTGAAATAGGCTTTGGAACAATTTTTTAGCTTTATATATGTAAATTTTAAACAGAACTTGTATAACAGAAAGGATTTACAACAGCTGGCTTATATTTGAACATGTTTTTTCTTTATATACTTAAACATATTCTTCTTTTTTACTTAATTTCTTAAAAAGGTATTCATGTAATATTTATTCAATTGTAATTGTGTACTACAAAAACAATTAAATGCCAAATTTTGGTTTTGTAAAAAATGTTTTATAAAATTGTCTATTTAGAACTTTACAAACAAGACGTTAAAAGAAATTAAAGAGAAAAGAAGTTAAGCATCATAAGAATATAAAGAAACAGCATATTTAATCAAAAGACCAGCTTTCTGTTAAACAAATGCCATTTTAAATGCACTTAAAAAGGTCTGAAAATTATTCCAAAACATACTGCAACTGACTTACGCAAACCAAAGCATCACTGCCTTAAAAAATAAATTAAAAATGTAATGAAATTCTTAACTTTGCTAGCAGTTCTTGTTGCAGTTTTTGTGGCCGCTACCACACTATGATGGTCCACTATGATGACCTACAAATTCCTGCGAATGCGATTCGAATATTCACGGACTGTATGGTGTCGGTTCTGGCATATACTCCGAGCAGCTAAACTGGAGCGTTCCTATTAGGCTGCCGGACCACTCGACAGTGTCCATCTACACAGCCGCGAGACGCACCCGGTACGGTGAAATATCTGGAAGGGATATTCACATGGCGGACTCGTTGGCGCATGCAGGCACCACCTTGAATCGAGACGGCCCAACATATATTGTAGGTCTTTCACTCACAAGAAATGAGCACCTTATTGCGCACGAGTTTCAGCTTATTGCCAGTCAGAGGTGGTACGATGAAAGTATCTGTGAGGAAACCTGGAAAATCTGGCCCATCATGGATGAAAAAAAGTACTCGGCGGGCATTACAGCTTTCCAGACATCACCTCAGAAACCTAATTGCGGTGATAACTGGCCACTGGCCCATACGGAGACACGTCCAGCGGCTGGGGCTTCCATGCAATGACTTATGTAGAAGTTGTGGTGGCGAGGAGGAGGAAGAGTCAACGGAACATCTTCTCTGTAATTGTCCGACATTTGGAGATCTGACACTTTCTATGTTTGGTCGAAGAACTCTTGGGGACAAAACTTGTCTCTCTGTAATTGATTTACACAGAATCCACTCCTTCACTGAATCAACCGGGTGGCTGAGTGAGAGCATTAGCAACCAGGTAACATAAGACCCTAGGGAGACGGTGCAACATGGTAACACAACGGGAACTAATTAATGAACCCATGTGAGCTGTGCTTGATCACGGCTGCAAATGGAACCTTACCTGACCTATATGCATTTAAAAGGGAATTTGTTTAACAGGAAGATTTTCAAACTGCTGGTCTTTTGTTTTAACATGCTGTTTTTTTATATTCTTATGAGGCTTAATTTCTTTTCTCTTTGGTTGGCAATTAATTGTTTTTAAGCTCACGGAATAAAGATCATTTGTAGTACACTATTACAATTGAATATATATTCACAGAAAAAAGTGTTTTATCAATTAAAAAAATGGTTTAAAAAGTATTTTAATTTAATAAATGTGATAATTAAATCAAAAATTTTTTTAGCTGAATAAATTTAAAAATTTAATTTTGATTTAATTAACATTTTAGTTGTTTTGAAATAAATTTTCAATTAAAATTTTAATTAAATAACAAAAAATCTTAATTGACTTTTGTCGTTTCAAATAAAATAATTTAAACATGTAGAATTGTTGTTGGGAATTGTCAATATTTATTTAAATAAATTAACACATTGTTTAAAATTTCAAAGTTTTTTGATCACTTTTTTAATTAAAATTAAATTTATCATTTATTGAAAATATTTTTTAAAAATTTTAAAATTTTTAGTAATCAATATAATCATTTTTGTAATAGGTGCAAACTCAACAACTTGTTTGCTTGATATTATGAATTTAGAACAAATTTGGTGATTGGAGAAATTTAATAATTTTTTCTGTGTTGAGTAAATACTTATTAAAGAAATTAACTAAAAAGAAGAATATTTTTAAGTATACTTATATAAAGAAAAAACATGTTCAAATATAAGCCGGCTGTTATAAATCCTTTCTGTTATACAAGTTCTGTTTAAAATTCACATATAAAAGCTGAAAAATTGCTTCAAAGCCTACTTCAACAGTAGATCACCACTGCCTTAAAAAGAAAATTCTAAATGAAATTCGTAAGTTTTCTAGCAATTTTTGTGGTAGTTTTTGTGGCCAGTACCGAAGCTCAACGACCCGAGTGTCCTTAACAAGTTGGTAGGTTTTATAACCAGCTTTAAAAGTTATCATTTAATTAAATTATCAATTCACAGATACCCCAAGTTGTCTTGGTCCTCGCATTGTAGGTTCAAGATGTCCCGGAACCCCTCCACGTAGAATGTGGTACTACGATTCCACGACTCGCAAATGCATCGAAATGACACATTTGGGTTGTGGAGGCAACTCCAATCGCTGGTGTAGCGTGGCTGGTTGTGAGCGTAGATGTGGTCATGCAAAAATCATGTTCTTTTATTCAAAATTTTATCTTTAAAACAAGTCATATAAAAAAAGTCACAACTTTGCATAAAAACGGCAATTTTATACTTTTTTTTTAAATTTACGTAAACACACACTTTCTGCAGAAAAAGTCAAAACAATTTGACATAGAAATTATACAATTTATATCCTCTAGCATAACTAGTTGTGAAGAGGGTGTACTAACTTTGCCATTCGGTAATTTAATATTCATCTAAGGCTCCTTAAACTATATATATTCTTAATCTATGAGTAATTTTAAGTCGATTTAGCTAAGTCCATCTGTCTGTTGTTCTGTTGAAATCACGCTCACTTTCGAATGACTCAAAGGAAAAGAAAAATATTGGTGTCAACTTGTTTCTTGTTATCCCAAGTTATTTGGGATTGAAATCCAGCAAAATCGGTTTGGTAGAATAGGTATTATGAATCAAAATGTGGAACAACCACATCCTAAAAAATTGATAATTTTATAACAAAAACTATCATAAATAGTGCCGGAATGCACATGTGGATATAAGATTTTGCACGAATTCGTTCTCTATGACTAGAAATCTCACCAAAAAATTTTGTGAAGATCAGTCCATAAATTACCATAGGTTTCATATTAAGCCCACTCTACTAAAACACTTTAGTACGCTTGAAACCGATACAAATAATGCTATTGTTATAAGTTTTGGTCTGGTAAAGTTTTATATAACTAGATAACACTGTATAACTAAATAACACTGTGAAATTTAATAAAGATCGGTCCATAAATTACCATAGACCCCAAATAAATCCCACTCTCGGAAAACACTTTAGTATGGCTTAAACCGTAACGCATAATGCTCTTGTAATAAATTTTAGTCAGTCATAGTTTTATAAGACTCTTAATAACTTTGTCAAATTTTGTAACGATTGGCCCATAATTTACCATAGGTCCCATATAAAACCCACTCCGGAAATATTCTAACTGTAGGTGGAGAGTATCAAAGATTTGGTACAGCCGAAGATAGCACACTTCTTAAGATTAACTTTTTACACAAAAAAAAAACTATTTACTGTTTTTTTCTAAAAAAAATATACTTTTACACAAAAATTTCCAATTACATAAAACTTTTGGCCGAAAAGAGTCACCTTTTTTCCAGTAACTAGCTGACCCGGTCGGCGTTGCTGGCCCTAAGCAAACATTTGTGTTGTATTACCAGAAGATTTAAATTGATCTTTACACGAAATTTACGATCTTTAAATAAAAATCCATGAAACCGCATTCTCTGGCAAAATTTCATGTCAAACTGCATGTAAAACATCGTTCATCCCCAGTTCTGTTTCATCATTATAATATTATAAATTAAAATGTTGTTCATATACATATGTTTGGTTTACATTTGATTTGAAAATACATATGGTTGTATGTATGTTTATATATGCCGTGAATCTTACGAAAAAAAGTGAGCGTAAAAGTGGGCGGGGCAACATTTTCTTTCCGCAAAACCTAAGTTAGACCATGGCGATAATTTTAAAGAAAATATCGTCCAAATCGTTTAAGCCGTTCTCCAGTTATGCGCTTAATAGAAAAAGTGGGCGTAAAAGTAGGCGTGGTAAATTTTTCTTTCGATGAAAACTTAAAGTTGATTAATACGAAGATTTGAAAGAAAAATTAGTCAACTCGATGGAGCCGTTTTCTGATTTTAGGTATATCGAAAAAAGTGGGCGGGGCAAAATTTTCTTTCCGTAAAAACCTAAGTTGGACCATGGCGATAATTTTAAAGAAAAAATCGTTCAAATCGGTCAAGCCGTTCTCAAGTTATGGATTTTGCCACGCCACTCCGCCCCCAGACCGAAAATCAAAAATCAGACTTCACAGTCACCCGCCTGAATATTCTAAAGATTCCTTGAAAATTTTATCAAAATCGGCCCAGCCTTTTTGTAGTCCATACGTTACATACATACACTATTTTATATATATAGATTTATTTTTCCAGACATCTTCATTCGATATATAAAAATTTCCTTTTTACTCAAAAATTTATTTTTTTTCGCAAACTTTAACTTCTACACAAAAATTAAAATTTTACACAATAACTCACTTTTTACACAAAAATCGATTTTTTACATACCACACTTCTACATAAAAATTGAATTTTTACACAAAATATTTACTTTCACAATGGCATTGATTCAGCACAAAAAACTCTTACATAAATCTTTACCTTATAACATAATTTCTGGTGTAGGGTATCATGTGGTAAAACTAAACCTGACTATAGTTTCTCACTTGATTTTTATTATAAATATATTAAATGTTGTTCGTTTTTTCTATTAAAGCTTAGCGAAGAAATTTTTTACTTTCTTAAAAGTTCTCGAAATTAAATGTTTGTTAATGTGATGCGAAATGTGCAGAATTTGACCATTTGTGGAACTTTGGACTATTTGATAGCCCTGATTTTTCTAATTTATTTTAACCCTTTAAGCTCAAAATTCTGGGTACACACGCTTCCACTTTTGATGTTGGTTGGTTAACGTGGTAGCACGCACAGATCTAGGCGTGCTGCAAATAGCGTCGACAGTGACTCCGTTTTGACAAGACACTTTTGATGTACTCGTTCGTACGCTTTATACTTTTATTCGAAGTAATATGAACAAAGACGACTGCAAGTAATTTTTGTTCTTTTTCTCCATAATTCGCTGTGAAAAAATTTTGTGAACCCTAAATAACCACTTTAAGCCGTTTAGTACATTTTTCATACAAGGGCATACTGCACTAAAAAAATAATGCGTTAAAATTTTTAAATTTACTGCTAACTGAAATTTTATTTAGTTTCTTCAACAAATTAAACCGTTTTTGAGATACGCGAATATCTGTTGTACAACATCCTCCATTTTCGAAACGACCTAATGGCGATTTAATTTCTGAGAAAAGTATGTTACAGTATATACATGTAACACTTCTCTTATGTTACCTATAACCTCTCAAAGTGTTACATGTTGTGCAACTTCAATAGAACAAAATCAGCGGCTTTTATTTACAACCATTATGGCCAATTTTCAGGATTGATTTTGAAACACATTTATGTTTAAAATCGATTTAAATACAAAATTCTCTTATTCAGCTAAACACTTAAATGAAACTCATTTCACCGATTTGGTACTTTTAAGGTCAACTTAAGTTTTCAGTGTAATAACTTGATAAGGTGGCCTCAATATCTTAACAATACAACAACAACAGGCAACGTAATAACATTTAGCTGTTTTTTGAGGCCTTGTAAATAAATACACTTTTTTATATCTTTTTTGTATTTAGTAGTGCTTCCATACTCTTATACTATTTAAATAAGACTTTTCAAATAAAACTTAAGAAATTAATATGATTTAACGTTATATGCAAATTAACATAATAAAGATATAAATACTATCCTGAAAATTGGACACTTTTATCATGTACTTCATTAACGATTTTTAAACCTATTTAAAAATTAAATTTCAAAAATTATATCACTGGAGCTTGAAAAAAATTAAAACGATAATAATAAACATAGAATTTATTCATTTTAATATGTAAAAAATGTTATATTTTATTTTTAACAATCTTTTCACAAAACAATGAGCGGTATGAATTGAATCGTTTATTTCAGAAACTCATCAACTGACATTTTTTCAAAAATTTTATTATTATAGATTATGAATGGCCTACTTAAGTCACATCGTCTTATGCAGGAAAGCGTCAACTGTTTTGTCTTTTAAAGGATTGTATATTGTTTTGCAATTTCCGTTTAGTGCAGAAAACGTTTATTAATTTAAAAATTATTATTAAATATTATTATTAAAAATTATGACAAACAAAATAAAACATTGGTTGTACAAACAAAGTAGTAAGTACCAAATTTGTAAAACAGGGCAATATGAACACCTTAAGTAAAAGTGAGGGTAAAATATGCAACATGTCTTGAATGTTTTGTATCAACATATTCACAAAAGCACTTGAAAATTTTTCCCACAGTTTTATTTTTTGTACAAATGAACGCAAACATGTAGTAAATAAAATATTTGTGCAACATATATCTCAGAAAAGAAATCGCCATAAAAAACTGTTCGAATCACTGGATTCAGCGTACTCGAATTAAGTTAATTTGTTGTTGTAGCAGCTGCAATAACAGATTAACGTAATTCGAGTACGCTGAATCCAGTGATTCGAACCGTTTTGTATGCCGATTGTATGGCATTAATCTGTCGGATGCCCCGCTCGACATTATTTTCCACGAGCATAGTGTAATCAGCCGAACGGATGGACGGACTCCGTTAGATAAATTTGACAAGTGATTTTGAGTCGATCGGTATTCTTCGTGTTAAACTCTTTAGCACAATCGCATAATACCCTCCTCATATATCATGATATTTATGTTTTTTTTACCAATTATTTTTCTAGTCTCATTTGACACTTATAGTGTTAATAACAATAAATTTAGCTCAATTGAACTTGGCGTATATTTAAATCGCTATAATAAAAGAAGTTAATTGAAACAAAAATCTCACTTAAAAAAAAATGTTTAGTATGATAAAATATGTACAAAATATTTCATATAAACAACACTTGTCATCGGACAAATTATAAAACATATCGTCACCTAAAATACAAACGTACGTGCCTACACAAAAATTTGAAATCGACTTTTTGATTGATTACGTTAGACAACAAGAAAAATTAAGCTAAAATTTGTTACCGGTTCTTAAATACTTTTGATATACAGTATACTGAAATGAATAATTTATAGCTGCATACAAATCGTCTGTTGGTTATTGGTATGCCGCTTGGCATTAATCAATTCTATATTATAATTGTGTCCTCTTTTTAAGCCCTTAACTCATTTTGTGTATATCTCGAACACTCATATGTATTAATAGCTGTTTTACACTATCACACAAGTCTCACTTATATTGGAAAAAATACAACTCTCTCATGATAAGATGTAAATGTTTTTTGAAAATTTTCAAACAATATTTAGATCAGAGATGCATTTTCGTCAAATAACGTAGGACTTGTGTGATAGTGTAAAACGGCCTTAAGTGATATCGAGACCTATCATTGCCTCATATCCACAATTTAAGTGTTCGGAAGTTGTTATGCTATGAAGCAAGTGAACAATGTAAAATCAATAATATATAGGGTGGATAAATTTTAAGGGCCGATGTTGATTTTGAATAAAACACAAATTATCGGCGGCACACCTCCATCAGATGGTCCAAATTTTCGATGACGCTGAGGCATAATTGAGGTTCTATGCCATTAATGTGCCGAATTATCTCATCCTTTAGCTCTTGAATTGTTGCTGGCTTATCGACGTACACCTTTTCTTTCAAATAACCCCAAAGAAAGAAGTCCAACGGTGTCAAATCACATGATCTTGGCGGCCAATTGACATCGCCACCACGTAACACGGCCATTGAATTTGTCGCGCAAAAGAGCCATTGTTTCGTTACCTGTGTGGCACGTTACAAGTGGCACCGTCCTGTTGAAACCACATATCGTCCACATCCATATCTTCCAATTCGGGCCATAAAAAGTTCATTATCATCTCACGATAGCGAACACCATTCACAGTAAGTGCCCGACCAGCCTAATTTTGCAAAAAATACGGCCCGATGATGCCGCCAGCCCATAAACCTCACCAAACAGTCATTCTTTGTGGGTGCATTGGTTTTTCGACAATCACTCTTGGATTATCATTCGCCCAAATGCGGCAATTCTGCTCATTGACGAATCCACTGAAGATGATGAATAACTTTAACGCGTTGCTCAATTGTGCATCTTTTCATGGTTCAAATTGAATTAGCCTGAAATTGAGAAATGTCAATGAAATGCAGAAAAAACTTGACGTTTAGGTGTGGTTTACATTCAACATCGGCCCTTAAAATTTAACCACCCGTTGGAAGACTAATTTCCATACCTAAATTTTAAAGAACTCAATAATTTTCAAATTGTTTGTTTAATGTTTCTTTGTATTATAAATATTTTTTGATATTATTTTACTTTATATTTCATTTTAATTGTTTATTTTTACTTTGCCTGAATTAGCCGAAAAGGCTTTGTAATAATATTTATCTTTTAATACCACTGGTCGCAAAAAAAACAAAAAAAGTCGTGGGGGAGAGAACTTAATTATGCGATTTTAATTGTCCTTAACGTACTAAATCCAAATCTCTGCAAATTTTTAATCAATCACGTCTAGTTATCAGTAAGTTTACTGATTTTCATGTTAACATGGCTTATTTTATTCGTTATATACCTGGATTTCTGATAAAATTGTAAATATTTGTTCTTATAATTTTTTTAATGAGTTTTTGAAAACCAATATCTGCATAAGTGGCTGTAATTTTGAAATTAAGAAAATATTATTTAGAAGACTCAAAGGAAATTTTATTCCTAATCATTTTGTAAATGATCACTATCGTATAAATCGTTCTCAGTTTATGATAAAATGTATTAGCAGAACCTCTTTATTTCGGGCGAAATATTAGTCTAGCCCATAAAAAAGTAGACATGAGAGAAAAAATCAAAAACGTATTAGAATTTAGCGCTTTAAAAGATTTATTTATCATATATTTTAATTTAAAACGGTTTTTTTTCGCCAACCATTTAATTAAGTTTGTTATTAAAATTTTACTTAGCGCTTTTTGACTGGGGGCACGGCGCTTTTTAATCATAAATAGTTCATAACCCTGGTAATGATCCCCTACCCACAAAAATAGTCGATATATAAAATTCAGTGGATACATGTTTTTAAAAATTGTTTTTTCTATAATATGGGGTTTTTGAAGAGGCTGTTCCACCGATTATATAATAATAACTTAGAAAGGGGTTATCCAATTTTATTACAAGGATAGCTAAATAACTTGAAATAAAATTGTCTTTAAGTCGTACTGATATTATTTTTTTATATATTCAATGGCTTCAGAATAATTCAAATAAATTTTTATTTTTTTTGTTCTTTTTTTAAAACTTATGAAAACTTTAAATGAAAAAACTACGAGTTTTATAATATTTTCTTAAAGCTACGTATATTTACGGTGACCATATGAAAAAATCGACATTTCGAAATGTAGTAAAAATGATAAATGGTATCAAGGTTATTATTGGATAGGTATTAAGATAATTCAAACAATATGATACTAGCAAGTAGAACTATTAGTAAAACATATGGGTAATTCCATGTCAAATCGACCAAAAGTGGGACCCCTTTCGATTTGAATGAAATTTGGTGAGATGGTTCCTTTCATCCTCTAAGGAACATATAACAACGAAAAAAAATTTTAAATTTTTTTTTTTCAAAAGTTATGTCATATTCAAAATGTCATAATTTCGCCGATTTAGCCGAATGTGTTGAGTTTATTTTTTCATTATCTCAAAAACTACTGCACATACGAAGATGATTTGTATGTCATTTTAAAGAGAATTCTTGGGGCTACAAACAATATATATATATATATATTTTTTTTTTTTTTTTTTTTTTTTTTTTTTGAAAAATGTAATATCTGCAAAATATTAAATTTTAAAAAAAGTCAAAAACCTAATTTTTTATTTGGCTGATTTTTTTTATAAAATACTTCAAACTGTTCTTTAAAAATCCTGAAACTATGAAGGAGGTGTTTTTTTTAAGATATGATTTTGTTTCTTTCGCAACCTTTAAAAAAATCATCTTAAAATAAAATTTTCATATTGTAATTTTGAGTAATAAGTATTTATTAAGTCTGATTTGTTTGATTTAAGGTGTTTTAAAAAAAGTAACAAAATTGATAAAGTTTCTTTTGTTTAATTGTTGCGTTTTTTTTATTTTTTTTTTTTTTTTGGAGCTCAATGTGGGCACTTTCAAAGAAAGGTATACTTTTTGTCACGTTACGTCTCCAACAAATTTAATGAGTTGTATCCTTTAAAAAAAAAGAGCAGCCTTAGTCATTGTAATGTGTTGTAACTCTAGTCGACAAATATATTTATGGAATATAAGAGCTTGGGTATGTGTCAAAAGTAACCACAATCCAGCACAGGAATCATCAAAATAATGTTTGCAATATCATCGGACTCATTTGCTGTGAGAGAAAATAGGCTTTCAATGGCACGAGTAATTGTAAAATCCGCTTTTACGCTGGCGTTAATGGCGTTAAAGGACAAACTAATGTCCTCTTTTTTTAAAAAAATCTCAAAGGACATCGTGTCAAAATAAAGGACTGTCCTCTTAAAAAAGGACGGAATGGTCACCGTACATATATTCCAAATAAAATCAGCTTTATTTCATGCAAATCGATGAATATATGTTGATTATTCACAATAAAGTGAAATATCTTCATTTTAGCAAAAATTTAGTTTTGAAAAGAGGTGTCCACAATTTTTTTATACCCTCCACCACCACTGTGGTGAAGTTTGTCATTCCGTGTGAAACTTTTTTATTAGACATCTAAGACCCCATAAAGTATATATATTATGGCTCCTTGAGTAATTCTATGTCGATTTAACCATGTCCTTCTGTCTGTCCGTCTGTTGAAAACACGCTCACTTTTGAAAAACGCGAAAGAAACGAACAAACTTGGTGTCAAATTGCTTTTGTAGTTATCCTAAGCAGTTTTGGATTGAAATCCAGCAACATCGGTTTAGTAGGATCAGAACTATGAATCATAATGTGGAGCCACTACCCAAAAAAAATTAATAGTTTTGATACAAAAACTAACATAAATGGCTTATTAATGCACGGAATGACATAAAATTTTGCTCGAATTTGGTTTGTTCGACTGCAAATCATACTGGTAAATATCGTGAAGGTTGATCCATAATTAACCCTAGGCCACATATAAACCCTACTCTTGGAAACCAGTTTATTGCGCCTAAAACCAAATAAAGCTCACTTTGGGAAAATAATAAAATTCGCTTTAAACCATCACAGATATAGATATTGCGGTAAAATGTCTTACTTTAATTCATATGGCCAGAAAAAATATCATGCAAATTTGTGAAATTTTCTGTTAACGCTAAAACTAATTACACTGCTGTATTGAAATTTATTCTAATTTATTTTTTGTAATACTTGAAATCAGTCTTCAGAATTTTGGGATGATTGGGCCATAATTTACCATAGGTCCAATACAAATTACCCTCCTAAAAATTATTTTAGTTCGGCTAAAACTTTTACGAATCATGATATTTTACTCAAGCCAGTTCAAAGTTCTAACAAGAAACGCATACAATTTTCTTATTGTCGGTCAATAATTTAATTCATGTCTAAACCGCAACTAATTTTAATGCTGACGCTCGTTTTTGTGAAGCTTAGTTAATAATATATATATATTTATCATATAGAGCTCACTCCTGTCGGTGGAGGGTATCAAAGATTCGGCACAGCCGAATATAGCACTCTAACTTGTTTTGTTTTAATGATGAAACAGAATTGAGTCTTCAACTTCAGGCAAAAATTCTTAAGCCCATAATTAAAACGGCGACCGTAACTGCAAATTTTCGCTCATTTCTTTCATTTTCTTTTGTTCTTTTTTTTTTTTTTTTTACAAACTTTAACGAAAGTATGGTAGCATTATTGGGAGAATAATTGTCTATATGTGAGAGCATAAGAAAAAACGTTTTCAAAATAAAATTGATTTTATTTCTCGACCGCATTCTCTGGCATAATTTTATGTCAAACTGTATGGAAAAGATCGTTCAGCCTCAGTTCTGTTTCATCATTTAATTGAGACAGATTCGCTCAAGTTTGTTAAAACTTAATGCAAAAAAAAAATATTAGCACGACTTAAAGACAATTTTGTGTAAAGTTATTTAGCGTTTTTTGTAATAAAATTGGATAACCTCTTCCTAAGTTATAATAAAATCAGACGAACAGCTTCTTTAAATCCAGCAATCTTTCGCAAAAAAAAATTTAAAAATGTATCCATAGAATTTTATATTTCGACTGTATTTAAAGTTAGGGGACCATGACATATGAAAAATAAATTGGTCATCAAAGATCATGAGTTATGACAAAAGTTCCAATTTGTAGCATGGTGTTATGGCTCGTTTTATCAAACTGCATGTTCGCGCATAGTTTTCGACCCCTGGAAACAAAAACGGCAACTTTATTAAAAAAAAAAATTCAAGCGACAAGAAAACTTTATTATTATTGATTGCATTTTATTTTTATTGAAAAGCTTTTTATTTCTTTTGTAAAAAAAAATGTGTAGATACGTCCGTTTGAATTTAGTATGACGATATCATATTCCTAAATTCATTAAACTTTTTTTTCTTTGAAATTTATTTGTGAGTTTTATTTCTAATCCCATTACCAACTCTATAAGTTTGACATTTAATAAAGCGAATAAAATACGCGAGACGAAAAAATATAAATAATTTAAATTTTATTACTCGTGGGTAAATAGAAGAAAATCAACAAATGTGAAGAAATATTTGCATAAATGAATAAAGAATGGAATTCAGCCATAACAAAAAATATCATGAATCAAGACAAGACATGAAAAATAAGTGACATTTGTTTTGGTTGTCATAAACTTTTGTGGATTTTTTTTTGTATTTGCCCTGTAAATAAAGTCTGTGTGGGGAATTATGTGCAAAAGAGGGAAGTAGAATTTAAATGAAATTTATACAATTGTAAACAGAAATTACAAAAAATGATAATTAACTTAAGAGAGTAATTTAAATAATAGGGTAATAAAGTACTTAAATATAAAAAGAACAACCAACATACTTGCTTAAATAATGTATCTAATTACTGACTAGGGATGCCAAACGGGAAATCCCGAATCCCGAAATCCCGGTATTTTTCGGGATTGATAAATCCCGAATCCCGGGATTTATTTTTATGAGTCCCGGGATTTTTAACATATCAGCTATTATGTACAAAAATTTTCGTTTTTTTTTTTTTTGAATTTTTATACTCTATACAAAAATATTTTTTAAAATTATATTTAAGTTTATTTTTTATTGCAAATAATTCTTATTTTTGAGTTTAATTTTTGTTTTTGGAACACAGCGAGTATTTAGAATTTTAATTTTTTGCTTGTTATATGACGACTTTTTCTGGATTTTTGTATTTTGCTTAATAAAAACCATTATTTTAAGTAAAAGCGTTTAGCAAATTCAGCTTTGGCTTAAGACATTATACCAAAATAAAAATTAATATTTTTTTGCAAAATATAGAAATCAATAAATAATTGTTATATATCAAGCAAAAAATAAAAATTATTCACGATCCAATTAAAGTTTTATTCAGAAACTAAAGAATAAAAGTTGATAAATTATAACAATAAAGTCGTTATATTTATGAAATAGTTCATATTCCTTCCGGTCCAATAATAATAAAAAATTTGCTTAAAAAACATACGGCAAATAAAAGAATTTTTTTTTATTAATAAATAAAAAAAAATTATTAAAACTCGAAATCTGTTTTAAAAAACATTTGTATAAACATTTTGTTTTAAAATAAATTTCAAACGTAATTAAATTATTGATTATGAATCTCGCCCTCAACCTGGAGATGTACTGCACTGCAGTCGACTTAGTGTTACATGTTTTAACTCAGCTATCGAGATCGATGAGGGATTGCACTTTGCCGTGTATTAATGTCGTCACAACTTAATTCACATAAAAAAAAATAAATTGATCTAGAAAAACTAAGAGATACGTTTATTTTTTTAAGCTTTTTTAAGAATCTGATCAGTTTGATCATGTGTGAGGCCAGTGTTATAAACAGTTATATAAACTAATTTATTTCGTTGTTTTATTTTTTTTAAATTTATGTTATGTATATAAAATCCTTTGAATATTCAAAAAGTGTTGTTTATTTAAAAAAAAGTCGTATCTTAAAGAAACACATTGATCCCGAATCCCGGTATTTTCAAAAATCAGTCCCGATTGGCATCCCTAGTACAGACAAAAATACTTGATTAGAAAAGCCCCAGTAACTGGCAGTAACAGTTATGTAACCATACAGTAAAAAAGTAAGAAAAATCTGTTTTCTACATATTTAGACGTTACGGTTAAGTTTAAACTTATTGCTTACTATCAGGCGCGGATTCAGGGGGGGGAGGATATTTCCCCCCCCCCTAAATTGTAAAAATATGTTTTGCTTATTTCGATAATACACGAATTTCCGAATGTACAAAATTTTTGGAAATCTCATCAAGTTTTTTGTTTTTTATAGAATCTCTAATCAAATTTTCAATAATTATCCAAGTATTTATCCTAATAGTTATTTATTACATATTTCCAATGAAACATCTAGTTTACTGTATTTAAATACATATTATTCTACATTCAATCCCAGCAAGTGCCATCTATTTCCGAAAAATAAACGTTTGGGTTGAATATGCGAGCGGTTGAATTATTAGTATATTCAATATTTTTATTTGTGCTATGATAATTATTTACTATATACATTTGAATATAACCGTTTTTCGTATCATATTTTCATAATAGTAGGATTTGAATTGGAATTTTATATGCATTGCCATTCTACCTTCCCATATATACATATGAATATATGTATTAGTCTAGTAAAAGTTCACCAACGAAGAATTATATAACTGTCAAATTTCAAGTGCATTAATAAGAAAAGTTCTTTTGATATACAAAAATACATAAAAGGAAAAGGATGTAGTCCAACGTATAAATTTTATAGGAGAGAGAAAAAATTTTCTAAGGTCTTTAGTTCTGAATATATTTGAAGTCTGTAAATCCAGTTTTGCTTCACTGATTACTCTTTATTGGCTTGCAAACCAACTAAAAATAATACATTTATGTTTTACGTAGCTTTTTGTGAGTTATCACCTTTTCTATTGAATATTTTATACTTTTAATGTACATTTTAGTATGTCAATTTGCAAAAAAAAAAAAAAAATATACTATAAAATTATTTTATTTATTTCAATGTTGACTATTAACAAATATTTTAATGGGACCTAGCGCTTTCTCTTTAGCATTTTTGGACTTAGAACTTTTACATATCGTTGCAAAACAAAAACTAGAAAAAATATTTGTATTTTTACCGCAAACGATGTATTTTTGTTTACTCTATTTAACTGCATCAAAAACTTAATTTTCAAAAATTGTGGCATTAGCGCATTTACGACTGAAGGTACATATGTACGTATGTATGTGCAGCCAAAATTATTTTTGTCTTTCCATTGTTATAAGCTTTAAAATTCCTTTCTAAATAAAAATAATTTAAATAAAAAAATTAACTGTAATCAACTTAAACCAGAATAATTATATATGTATCTTTAGATTAAAACCCAAACAGTTCGACTAAAATTCATAACTTAATTTTAAAATTAGTGAACCAAAATTTTATTAACAATTGCATATGTTTTTTTTTTTGGTCGAAAAATTGTTCAAACAATTTAGTATGATGTAGTCAAATAAATTGTTTCAAATAAAAAAAAAAACATTAAAAATAATTAAAATTATTTTTATAGCAAAAACGTTATTAAAAAAGATTAATTTATTTTAATTTATATTGAACTGATCTTATATTCTATTTTACCTTATTGTTGAGTTTTTTTTAATATAATATAAACATATCGTTTTTAATAAACTTTTAAAAACAAATTTTTTACTTGTTTTGTACCATAAAAAATTTCCCTCCCCCCCTAAGACTCAAGCTGGATCCGCGCCTGCTTACTATAATAGTTCTAATTGCTTTAAATTCAACAACAGCTAACTGGGTCTTAAACCCAGAACCTAATAAGCCACAAGGCTACAAAACTGCTAAACTGCTGTACTGCTAAGCTACCAAACAAGCAGAGTTGCCACTTTGTGGGTAACTACTCGAATTTGGTGTAATTTTTACTCTCGTGGGTAGAGCTTGGGTAATTCCTTTAAGGTGTACATCAGGTATAATTTGAAATTTTTTCATTTCAAAACAAATAATAAAAGTATCAGATTTTAGTGATAAAATTTATACCATTTAAGATATTGTTGATCTAAAATATTTACAGTATATTCAACCAAAGTGACTGTTTATATACCAAAAGAAAAAGATTTCCATAGCTTATTCAAGGAAAATATTGAATGATTGGCGCCATAGAGGCAATTAGGTTTTGTTAAATATGAGCCGAAGTTTATTAGAAATAGAAGGTATTTATTAAAAAAGCAACTGGAGGAAGATATGTTTCCAATATTACCAAAAGTAATGAACTTTGTGTTTGTTTTAACATTTAAAATGCTTAAGCTGAAAAATATTTAGCGCCCGTAACATTCGTGGATTCAATGGGCTGTTTGAGGGGTGGGCAGTATTTACGGACAGGTCCAAGATGGGTGTTTATATTGCTGACACTGACGTGAAAAGGGGATTCAGACTCCCGGATGTGTGCAGTATTTTCATTGCTGAGATACTTGCGATTTGGAGGGCGACAAATTATACGGTGCGATCGAGCCTGGTCGCACGGTGTGTGAATTATCTGATGGATCTCATAATGGCATTAACAATAAGGCTGTGTTGGGCACCCGGACACTGCAAGGTAGATGGCAATGAGGTGGCGGACGAACTCGCGGGAGGGGGTTCGAATATGGACTTAGATGTAAGGGACAGAGGGGTAAAGCCCCCTTTATGTCACTACAATGGGACCACTGCACTATGCCACCGTCCTAGGATGCGGGGTCTCAGGCAGAAATGGCTAGGGGCTAGATTTCACGACGAACTGAGGTGTATCGCTGCATGTAATCCAGCCGATCTTCTACGGTTTGTCAGGGAAATAGGATTGCTGTTTCTGACGGATGGACTGTAGGAGGGTCTTGGCCTACGTAGTATCTTTTATCTGTCTACTAACCTTGAACCTGTCAACTATTTTCTTCTATACTTCTCTCTTTCTTTCTTTCCTATACTGTAGGGATTCACAATGGATTGCATTGGTCTCCGATCCGAGAAGGTTCCGATTGGATCCTTCTTAACCTAACCTTCCATAACCCTAACATTCGTTAAACTGATTTCAGAAACAGTAGGTCAACAGAAACCATTGCAGGAATTTTATTTACTTAATAATGTATACAAAGGAATGGCAACGAATATTTTGAACCTTTCCAAGATGTATGGAAGTAGTACTTATTTTTTTAAGTTTAAGAGCTTTTAATTTGACTGCCTTTCAGAATCTCTGGTGTAAGAAGCGAGGGCGGAAGGTCTATCCCGCATGTGTAAAAAGAAATGAGTATGGAATAGAGCGAGCAGGCCTTGTACTTCCAAAAAAAGGAGTACATAGGAATTCTAGATAATATCCGTACTCCTTATTTTTCCCTACTAGGAAGTATTATGAACTTGTGCTGATGTGTGAACACATATAAATTTTTGTTGTAGTTATATGTTTTCTGAAAATTTTGAGAATCGGTATGTAATTTCACATGGTCTCCATGCGAACTCATTTCCTTATAGAGCCTTTGTGCCCATTAACCATCTTATTATGTTGATATTTGGACAAAAGTTGCCCCAAATATATTTTATTTCAAATAGCTTGTTATGCCATAACTACCGTATAAAAATAAGTACATAGATAAGCAAAAATAGCTACTAGATAAGCAAAAATGTACTAGGTCATGTAGAAACCCCATTCCTTAAATCACTTAAAGACGAAAAAATCCTTAAAAGATGTAATTACTTAGATAATATTCGGCGTAAATAATTCTTATATTATCCGTCTTAGCCTCATAACATAATTTTTCATAAAAAGGTCCATTGCAAATGGGACCTAACAAGGGAAAACTCTCGAAAATTTGTCTGTGAATACTAAACCCCTGCACGAATGCATTTGTTTCTTGTACACAGTTGTCAACACCAAATTATTGTTGTGTCAACTACTGTAATTTTTTTTAAATCAGCTCGAATGATCCATTATGAAAAACCAAATCAATGTTAAAACAGTAGTTCGTTTCAAACAAATCCGTGTTAAGCAGTAGTTGGATTTAAATAAATCAACTCAATCCATAATTTGATTTGAACGAAAAAACAACACACAACAATTGTGGGTCTATAATACAGTTATGTACGGTAAACTTTTCAATTCACAGTGTGTGATCTTGATGTTTATTGCCGATTGTTTCTCAGATTTTGATCGTTGTATGTATTATTTTTATATTAATTTTAAAACTAATAGAATACCTTTTAATTTTTTTTACTTTTAATTAAATATTTGATAATATGTTTCGGTAATAATAAAATAATTTAAAATAAAAACTTAAATATTCTATAAAAATATTTTTCATCTTTAATTGTTTGTTGCTTCATACAACTCTAGCTAGTCATACCTAATAATTAAAAAAAAACAAGATAATTCATACTTATCACCTATTTTGCTACAGTTCTTTCGTGTGATTCGTGTGATTTGGTTTAGTTAGTGTGATTTGTTTTGCTTTGTTGCTGTTTGGTGTAAATTCCGAACTCTTTACACTTCGTATTTGGTCGTTTATAACACACTAATTACAATTAATATGCAATTGTGTGTTTTTATTTATTTTTTGCTATATGTTTTTTGCACAACATAGTATTTGATTCGTTCGCAAAGAGTGAGCGACAATCAGTATTTCACTCATTCGCGGACAAGACGGCATATCCCGTCAAAATGATAGAAAAATGTTGGGACACGACGGCATATACCGTCAGCAGTTGTTTATACTATTGGGACAAGCCGGTATCTACCGCAGTAAACATAATGTTAAATTATGGTTTGTTTTTGTAAACGTCCCAATAAATGTTCTTCTATGTGTCATAGAACAAAAAATAACGGCCACTAACTTTTGCAAACACTTGTTGCGATTAAGTACACATTCGCAGAAGCAAGACGGCATATCCCGTTAGTTTTCAGTTCATTTTCTTACTTGTGTCCAGTGGGACTTGTTGTTTTTTAAAAAATAAAAGCAAATAAATTTGCTGGTAAAGGTGAGTAAATTTTATTAAAAAAAACGAAATCATGTAACTTCTAAATTAAAAAAAAAAGTTTTTATCAATAAATAAAGAAATATTGTATTGATATAGTGATTTTTTGTGATAAAATGGACCAGTACAACAGAGAGAGAGAGATAGAGTTTTGAAACTGTTCGATGAAATTGATTCTGGCGATGAATCTGCATGTGATCCTTTCAGCGAAGATGGAGAGTACGGTAGCGATCCAAATTATGAACCAGATGGAGAAAATTCCGACGAAATCTCAGGTAAAGAAGAAAACCCTACTATCAGTAAATCACAGCCGTCAGACGTACCTGCGACTTTTACACTTCGTGACAACAAATTACTGCCTGAGGATGAAGCAGAAAATATTCTCGATTATGAGGATGGTGACTCTGATAATACTTCAGACTCAGAAGAACAGGAGAAGACCCACCCGCAAATGGAATTTGAAGATGAGTGGCTCGAAAACACGATAGATATACCTCAATTTAATTTCGATTTAACAATCTGTGGAGTAAAAATCGGCATTGATAAGGATTGTAATCCGAGAAATATTTTCGATGAGATTTTTTCGTCGGATATAGTTACAAAATTGGTAAGCTCAACGAATATTTATGGCTCCAACTTATGCTCTAATAGTCGTCCACATACACGAAACGCACGCTTCGCTATCTTAAAGCCCACCTGTAATGAAGAAATGTTTCAGTTTCTGGGACTTTGTTTACTCCAAGGCCAAATCAAGGCGCCTAAGATTCGTGATATGTTTTCGAGTGATCCCCTATATTATCATCCAGTATTTCGTAACACTATGACTGGTCGTAGATTTGAACAGCTACTACGCTGTTTAAGTTGCTCTTCTGAAAAACACGATGAAACAAAACTAAAAAAAATCAAGCCATTACTGGATCTTTTTATAAAAAGTTTTCAAAAAGCTTACTACCCTGAAGAGTACCTTTCTTTGTATGAATCCCTTCTACTTCATCGTGGACGCCTCCGTTTCCGGCAATATATAAAAGGAAAAAAAGCCAAATATGGAATAAAATTGTACGAGCTTACATCAAACGATGGGTATGTTTTGAATATTGAAATATACCAAGGAGCAGTGGAAAAAAATCAACCGTCTAAAGTTGGAGATATTGTTCATCGTTTAATGTATCCATACATAAATAAAGGTCACCATCTAATAATGGACAATTTTTACAACAGCGTCGATCTCTCTAAGACTATGTTATCGTACAAAACACACATCACAGGTACACTGCGAGCAAATCGGAAAGGAAATCCGAAAGCTGTTAAGGGTGTTAAACTTTCTAAAGGGGAGTATATATGGCGTCGTCAAAGCCAGGTTTATGTATCTAAATGGCGTGATAAGCGAGAGGTACTGTGTATAACAACTGCAAATCACCCTGAACTCGTTGCAACTTCTACAAAATGGGGACGAGATGTTTCAAAACCAAAGGAGATCATCACTTATAATAACTATATGTCAGGAATCGACAAAATGGATCAAATGACATCCTACTATTCGTCACCGCGAAAAACTATTCGCTGGTATAAAAAAGTTATATTTCACTTATTGGATGTTGCAGTCTGGAACTCCTTCTATATTTTCCATATTAAAAGTGGATCAAAAATATCGCTCATAGGCTTTAGAAACATACTAATCAAATCTTTGATACAATTGCCGGAGTCCATACAATCTGGAAAAGAATTAGTCTCAATGGGCCCAGTCCATGGAGGAAATAAGAGGGGTTCTATAACACATACTAATCACATGCAAAGCCCACATTACATCGAGAAAATACCTCTGGCAACTGATAATAGAAAGAGAAAGACAATTTATTTAAGATGTAGCCAGTGTCAAAAATCTAAGGTCCGTAAGGAAACATCATACAGGTGCAAAAATTGCCCCAATAAACCTGCTCTTTGTCCTGGAAAATGTTTTGAAGATTACCATTCATGCGAGGATTAATTAAATTATTTATTTTTAAGTTTACTTTTTATTTTTCTTACCAATGTCCTTATTTTTAATCATAAATAAATGAATTTTTTGTTATATCTTTTATTTGATGAAGTTTTCATTTCATTTGTTTAATTTTATTGCCTAAAAACAACTTAATTACCTTAATTTTAATCAAAAAATAGTGTTTTTCTTCAGATACGATATATTTAAATCCTGACGGCACTTCCCGCTTTGTCACATCGTATAAGCTTTGAATAACCACGTAGGACATGACGGTTGAGGCCATCAAGACGGGTCTTCCCGTCATGTCCTGTGATATCAATTTGTAGTTGTGGCAAGGACATGACGGCAATTACCGTCAGATTAAATTATTCACAAACTGCAAGTAATATAATTTTATTCTTAATTCTAATTATTTTACTCTAATCCCGGATTAATTATCTTCAGTAAATCCAACGCCTAGTTGGGCGTGCTACCACGTCAATCAACCAACCAAGCGATATAATTTGCAGTTTTTAACGATTTTAACCCCCTGCGACCGACGTAGTGGTCTAACAGACACCAATGAAAGAAAAACGGGATTTTCTCCGTTCCTTTTCAAACATCGGCTCTCACGCATTCAGTACCTTCTTACTACGTTTTCATGTGTACGTTGGTGTGACGAACGCGATCAAGGAGAGCGCACCCGTCGCGCTAAGCTGAAAAGTGTCTTCAAGACAACCACGTCAATATTTAGGTAGGTGTAAGAGAAACAACCCAGCTAGCATTGGTTGTTTGTTAGACGATTATGTTCAATATACAAATCCGAAAAGAGTCTTCTGATGATTATCTGACGAGTTACAAAAACAAAAACAGCAACATTTTTTTTTATTTAATACTTTTTTATATATTTTTGACACGCTTGTTTTTTAATCTTGGATTGAACCTTTTGCGACTCTCTGTAAGAATTACTGAGCTACCTAAAGAAGAGCGTTTTTGAAATAAGAAAATTCTATAGCCAATACAATTTCAATAAAACAAACTGACGTCTGGATCCGTAAAATAAGATTTTCCGACAGGATGGTGTTGATTTCGCGACCTTAAGGTTTGTTTGATATAAATTGTATGAAAATTAGAAGTTTTGACATGAAAAACACGCTTGATGCCCTTATTTAGGTCCCAGCTAGCATAGGCTGTTTGTTAGACGATTATGTTCAATATACAACTCCTAAAAGAGTCTTCTGATGATTATCTGACGAGTTACAAAAACAAAAACATCTAATTTTTTTTTATTTTTAATTTTTTTTTTAAATTTTTGACACGCTCGTCTTTTAATCTTGGAATGAGCCTTTTGAGACTCTCTGTAAGAGTCATATAAGAATTATTGAGCTACCTAAATAAGAGCGTTTTTGAAATATGAAAATTCTATTGCCAATACAATTTCAATAAAACAAACCGACCTAAGGATCTGTAAAATAAGATTTTCCGGCAGGATGGTGTTGATTTCCCGACCTTAAGGTTTGTTTGATATAAATTGTATGAAAATTATAAGTTTTGACATGAAAAACACGCTTGATGCCCTTATTTAGGTAGCTCAGTTATACGGCTGAGCATTTGACGAGTTGTAAAATAATCCCTTTATGAGTCTCATACGACTCTTGGCATGATTTTTGAAAGACTCGTTAGATAATCTCTACATACATCGTAAACGATTCCCTCTACGATTAATATAAGCGTCCTCCGCTGTGTTGTAGAAGTATCTCACAGAGGAATCAGCTTGTGTAACAGTTACTCCCGTGCGAGGAATCGTCTACAATTAAAAAATGAGCTCGTCGACGATCAAAAACACTCGTCATGAGATTCCCAGTAGACTCCCAGACGATTGAAAATGCTAGCTGGGGTAGCTCAGTTATACGGCTGAGCATTTCACGAGTCGTAAAATAATCCATACGTGAGTCTCATACGATTCGTTAGATAATCTCTACATACATCATAAACGATTCCCTTTAGGATTAATATAATAGTCATTTGCTGAGTTATGGAAGAATCTCTCATACGAATCAGCACGTGGAATCGTCTACAATTAAAAACGGAGCTCGTCGACGATCAAAAACACTCGTCATGAGATTCCCAGTAGACTCCTAGACGATTGAAAATGCTAGCTGGGAACCATCTCAATAATATTGTTATGTATTTGTTATATTTTTGTAGTGTCTCCTAAAGGCCGTTTTATAGTCTTACGTATTTTGACGAAAATGCATCTCGGATCCAATTATTGTTTGAAAATTTTCAAAAAACAACAACAACTTATCATAGCAGGGTTGTATTTTTTTCAAAATACGTAACAGTTGTGTGATAGTGTAAGGCAGCTATAAACAACGCGTCAATAAAACTGTTTCGACTTTTATTTATATCGCTTATTACTTTTGTTTTGATAGAGCGGATTCTGCAGATTCGTGAAGAGCAGATTCTGAGCTTTGGATCAAATAATTTGACATATGCATGTAAGACTGTCTGGTTCATACACTAGATAAATTAAGTTTTATCTTTTTATTAAACCATTAAAATTATCTAATTTTTCCTATCCTTTTTAGCTCAGATGAGAACTTAAACTAGTGAAAAACTTGTAAAAAACATATAGGAAATTTTTAATTTTTTCTTTGTTTTTGTATAGATGTGAGTTCTTTAAAGCCATTTTGTGCCATGCCATTAAATAGTGTTTAAAATTAATTGTCGTTTTGTTCTCAAAAATGAAATAACAGCAAATAAAAATCTCAAACAAAAAATATTTTCAGAAGGATTACAAAACAGAACTTGGAAAATAAACGAAATCAAAATGGTGTATAATGTACTCAGTGTACTTTAGCATTAACATTTTTTTTTAGCTGCAGAATTTTCATTTAGCACTTGGCATTTTAAGAAAATGTTTTTAGCTTCTTTTTAGCATTATTTAAAAGATTTGGTCGAATAGTTTTATTGATTTTACTTAAATTTTTTTTATAAATTATAGCAGATTTTGACTAAATATAGTTGTATAAAAATTAAATTTCGTATGAAAATGGACATTTCTTATGTTAAGAAACATCATACCTGTCTTCTCAAAAAAAAAACAAATGGAATATTCAGGGAATATTAGAAATGCCCTCATCATGTTGATTGGAAATATTATTTGCCCTTTGATGTTACGATATAAAAGTACAAAGAAATTTTACTTTTTATTAAGATAAAAATTCTATAGTGTAAATATATGTCCACACCTATTCAATATTTGACGTCCTACACGGTACCCCTAGTTTTATTAAAAAATTATTTGCTTTTGTAAACCGTTTGGCTAAATCAAACATCATTTAACAGTCTCTAAATTACTTTAATCAATTATTTCCTTACAAACAAAGTTTAGTAAATCAAAAGAAATTTTTAAAATAAAGCCAAAGTTTGATCAAAGTACTGGCCATGCTTTTTTTTTTGATTATTTTCGTCAAACATTTGTTAGATCTGAATATCCCTTTAGTGTTTGAAAAAAATTTTTGCTCTAAACTACCGAAAAATAATAATTTTAAAAAATTTTTATAATAACTTTTAACTATAAGAAATAAAATGCTCTAAAAAAATTGTATAGCATAGAAATAAAATCGTTTAAAATTTGCATGTATCAGGGGATTGCGGGCCACCTTAATTTAATCTCAACTTCCTGTGCTACCTCTTGTTTAAATATAACCATTAATTTAAATTTCCTTAAAATATAAGTTACTAAAATTTATTTAGTTTCAAATAAAACTTTAAACTAGTAATACATTTTTAACAAAAATATTAAAAAAAAATTGTAGCATTATTTTTAGCATTTTTTAAACTAATTTTTAGCATTTCTTGGCGATGCCTAATGCCTGATTTAGCTTTAAAAATTGTTAAGATCTGGTCAGACTGAATGTACTACCACTTCATTGGAATTGTTATTATAAAGTCACGTCAGACGCAGAGGGTTAAGTTATGTTTACATAATACATACATGCGCAATTTCATATGGATTTCTACATCTGACAAAGCCACTGCAAAATACATGTCGTCTAAGCTTACCTTAAGGTACAAAACTACTTTGTATTTAATCAGAAAAATGCGGGATTAATTTTAATTCATTTAATAACTCATACGTCATTTCAAGAAAATTTCTGTTGTTTGTTTTCGCTTAGTCATTAAAAGAAATAGTGTAAAAATCAAAGCTTTATTTGCGAAAGGTTTTGCTTAACTTCTTCAATATGAAGAAAAGTGCTGCTCAAGCATATCGATTGTTCGCCGAAATCGGTCAACGAGACGAAATAACACCAAAGCCAATATCCGTGGAGCCAAGGTAAAATGATCTGTAATTGGCAGAATCAGAACGATATCATCTTATATGAACTACTGAAATCGGGACAGACGATCGCAGGAGACCTGTATCAAATATATATAATTCGCTTGAAACGTTAGTTGCAAAAACGCAGAAGAATGAGAGCGCTCGGCTTCATGTTGCAATATTAGCAATGAAGAAAATGGTGGTAGGAGAGTTTAGCTTGATTCATCTTGGCCCTGTCCGACTACCATTTGTTTTGATCGACGCAAAACGCTTCTACACTCTATCCAGAATTGATAAGATTTGTTATAGGTTTTTTTTTTTTTTTTTTTTTTTTTTTTTTTTTTTTTTTTTTTTTTTTTTTTTATTTATTTATTTATTTATTTAAAAATTCATATTACAATAGGATCCGCAAAGCTTTAAAGCTTGTCTGCAGAGAGTACTAGTTGCTAATATTCATTTAATCAGAAATATTATTATTAAAAATAAAAATTAAATATAATTAATAAATGTGTAAATAATACAATATAATAGTAAAGTAAAGTTTTAAATATCTTAAAAAAGATTTTTTTTTTTTTTTTTTTTTTTTTTTTTTTTATTGCAAACTAATAAGGTGCTTTTTAATTAATAGGTTTCTTTTCCTTCCATTGAATATATTTATTAAGTTGGGTGGAAGTTGATTGAATGTTGTGGGCAAAATTACAGGTAGAGTACATCTGCCATATTCATTGGAAAAATGGCTCACTTTAAAACGACCTTGTGCACGTCTCCTGGTGTTGTACGAATGGTCGATTTCCTGCAAAAATCTACTATCTTTGAAAAATTCTTTGGCTATAGTTGAGTAATAGATATTTTTAACGTTAAGAACGTGCAGAGTTTTTGTAAGGCAGTTTGTGTTTAAGTTTGTAATGCGGCTGTTACTGTTGTTGGAGTGTTGATTGTTGTTATTTACCATGTTGTTGTTGTTGCTTAGGAAGTTGACGTTGGTACTGTTGTTGCTGATAATTGCATTGTTGCTGTTGTGAATAATAATATTGTTGGTGATAACAGAGTTGCTGTTGTTCATGTTGTTGTTCCATTGGTTGATATCATTTATATTATTTGAGACTTGTGGTGTTATGGTGTTGCTTTCACGAATAATAAACGAATGGCTGTTGCTGTGGTTGTTAATACTGGTGTTGTAGACGATATTACCGTTGTTATTGAGGTTGGCGATTATATAGTTTTCGGTGTTAATACTGTTGTTGCTGACATTAATATGGTTTTGTTGTGGTATTGAACTATCAATTATGTTGTGTGTTTGGTATGTTTTTCTTAATTTTTTCAATAAAATTTTTAATATTTGGTTTTGTGTTTTTTGAAGTGTGGTGCTATATTTCACGCTTCCCCACGCTGTAATACCATGCCGAATGTATGACTCCGTTAGCGAAAAATATGCTTGTCGTAGCACACTGTATGTTGCACAGTGGCTTAAGTGGTACAGCATGTAGGATGTTTTTCTGAGTTTTTTTTGCAAGTTTTCTATGTGTACTTTCCATTTAAAACTATTGTCAACGTATACTCCGAGATACTTGTATGTTTCAACTTTCTCTATTATTGTGGAGCATTCTTCAACGAAGTTTGTGTTGTTTGGTACTTTGGCATGTAGACAGTCTGTGCTGTGAAATATAAGATTAATTTGTGAACATGGTAGATGACGAGGTTTAATGTGCATAATCTTCGTTTTTTTAGCATTGATTATAAGGCCGTTGTCATGACACCACTTTGTTGCGACATCCAATTGACTTTGCATTGTTTTTGTTGCATTTAGAATGTTTTTATCTGCAACAATAACAGCTGTGTCATCTGCGTACGCAAAAGTTTCGCAATTTTTTAAGCAATTTAGCATACCATTCGCGTAAATTATATATAAAATTGGTCCCAGCTTAGATCCTTGTGGCACTCCACAGTCGTACTGTACTTCCTTGCTAAGATTATTGCTTATTTTTACATAATATTTATTGTTGTTGTTTTCCTCGAGGCCTACAGCTTGATAAAGAGTGTTGGGAGATTTTATGCGCGGTTTACATATGTGACACTTCCATGTATTTTTCCTCTCGCTGGACATGGTTATATAGGTGCTTTCCGACAGAGGGGAGCAGGTTGTAAAATGGTAATTTGAGTTGCAATTGAAACATTTCAAATAATTTGGTGCTGTAATTTCTATTTTACATTGGTTGCATATCACGTTTTGACTCATTTTTAAAAAATTTTTTTTTTTTTTTTTTTTTTTGCTGTTTAAAGAGATATTGAATTTTGAGTACTTGCACTTATTGATTTGTCTTTATATGATTTCTGTATATTGTTTTTCTTAACAAAACTGTTTTTTGATTTGATTTTGATTAAAGATATTTCATTTCTATACGACCGGCTAGATTAACAAAATTTTTTTTTTTTTTTTTTTTTTTTTTTTTTATAACGATAATTTCAAAAACAATTTATTTGCACTTTTAGAAGGATTTTTCTGACTATTATGTAGAGCACTTATTAAACACGTCCGCTCGCCAAAAAGAGCAACTAGCAATGAAAAATTACCACTTGTTTTGGCGCTTAATCCATACTCTACCAGAAAGATGGGAAACAAATCATATTTATATTGCACCAATATTCTATTTGCTAAAAATCGGATTTTATACACCCATCTCCAAAATGCTTAAGCGACTTAACAACTCAAGTTAACAACTCAACCGAGCAAACAAGCTTCTAGAGTACAAAGCTGTTTTAGTTAAATATAAAAAAATAAACCGATTTACAGCTTAATTATTTAACATTTTTAACAACATAAGTAGCTAAGAGATGCCTAAAATACTAGACAATTCGAGAACTTCTAAAACAAACCTATTAAACTCTCTGTACTGCCGCTCTACCAAGTAACCAGTGATTAACTAAACTAATAAATAACCGTTGAACTCCTACTCATTAGTTTACTTAATGACTGGATTGCTAAATAACCAAACGATTATGTTTTTCCAACCTTCATGTTGCTTAAGACTTAAGAAATTTGGTTTTCTCAATGTCTCATTTGCTTCTAATCTGTCGCAAAGCTAAGCCGCCATCACACAGAAAAAATTATTGCCAGTTTTTTTTTTCAATTAATAGTGAATTTTGAATTTAAGAATAAATTTAATTACGCTCTTAATTAATTAAATTAAAACAAAATATTTTTTTTCATTTAACATTTTTTTTTGATTTTAACGTTTTTTTTTAAGTAAATGTTTAATTGAATCAATCAACTCTGTTGTTTGAATTGAAAACTTTGTTAAAATAATGCTAAAACCAACACAAATTGCGTGATCAAGACAAAAACACAAACCCCGCTTTAGTGCGTGTGCGCTCTGTAGACTTCTGTCAAAAAAAAAGTTAAACTACTGTTTTTTATAGAACAAGTTACACAACAAACTTTTTGACGCGTAGGCCGCACAAAGTTGGTTAACTTTGAAATTTTTAACGCGTTATGAGTTTTTGACACGTAATCAGCTGACAACAAGAACTTATAATTTAACAAATTTGTGAATCATGGAAGAAAAAATTATTGAAAAGCTTATTAAACATACGGTATCATATTAAAAAGTGCTGAAGCTTGGAATTCTTTAAAACTAGTGTTAAACAAATAAAAAACAGCTGAAAGAGAAGGATTTTATAACGCGTGTTGTGTAACTTATCATTTTTCACGCGCTAATGTTATTAAACGCACGATATTCGCCGACCAACTAACGCGAGTTCTGTTCAACAAACGTTCTATTTTGTGCAAAAAAAAATGTATTTAGTCAAATTGTTTCGTTTTATAATGTTATTTTCTGACCTAAATATTATTTACTAGTGTTGCATCGAGAATAATTTTATTATTTCTCACAAATTCACAATTGTGTGAACAAATTTGATAGGAAATATTATTCGATTTATGTTTATGTTTGGACAAAATTGGATTGTTTTTATAAAAATTTTACATTGACATAAAATTTTATTTACAAACACAGGTAAGTATGTATATAAAAAAAAAATTAAAAATTTTGGAAAAATTTGCGGTTTTTGAGTCCAGCGGTTTTTTAAAGTAAAAAGTTGACAACGTTGTAAAATAAAACCAGATTGAATTGCTTAAAAGCAAAAACAATATACATGTGTTTCTGGAGCAGGGATGTCAGCGTCATACACAATTGTGTAAGCAAAACTCACATGTACGCTTACGCTCTTTTATTTTGCGAGCGTAAAATATAATTTTTTACTTCAAAACACTCTCATTCACAGGGCTATATCACACGGCCTGTTTTGAGGCCCCTAAACAGAAATAATATATTTATTATTTATTATCTTTGTTTATGTTTTGTTTTATTTCTGTTTTTAACATTGTACATTGATTGACAAATAATATCTACATTGTTTTGCATTTAAGCTAACGATATGTGTTTTGTTTGTGAAAAAAATTCTTTGATGCCTGTTAAAGGGTCCCTTTTTCTTTCGTTAAAAAGACGTACCTAAATGCAGAAATTATTAAGAAAAAAAATAGCCACAAGAATTTGTTGGTATTTTGTGCTTGTAAAAATATTTTTCTTTCTGTACCAATCGCGTCGGTGGGTTTTTTTTCTTTGAAAGCACTTTTCTTAAGTAAGTAAAAATATTTAAAAAATTTGTTAAAAAAGTCTTGCTTTCCTACAATTTATGTGTAAACCTATACACATAAAAGCAAATGTGACAGCAGGTAAAATTTTGGGTAAGAAGATTGATGTATTAATGAAACTTTATTGTTTAACGTCCACAAACCTAAAAAATGTTTTGTTGTTTCGAAACTGCAATTTAAATTTAGAAGATATTATTGGTAAATAAAAGTATAGTTTTATAGGCTAGTAAAATCTTCTCTTTTTATAATGGCGGTTAATAATTATAGAATATTTTTAAACTTAATGGGGTTATTATTTGCATTAGTATGTGCAAATGAATTTTCATTGTTGGCATTCGCAAAGATATGTTGAGCACCAAATTAAAAATTTTGGAAAGAATTGTATAAGGTTGTAAAAAGACTTCATATATTGTCAAGTGCTCAATTTTTCCAAAAAATAAGCAAAGTTTCTGCGAAATGAAGGTTCCAAATTAAATTTATTTAAATAATAACTGATTGTGTCTGTCCGTAACTCAAAATTTTTCGATAATTGTATTATTATTAATTGTTCTAAAGTCTTCATAGCAAAATATGTATGTTGATTAGGCCTCGTAATTGGCCTCGCAACCGCAGATTTCTCCCGCTGGGAATGTAAGAGAGCAATATTGTGCTTACTTTTACCAATAAAATGCAACCACGGTGCGGCAATCGTGTGACTACTTGATATGCAACAGCGCGTCAATAAAAATGACAAAAATGTACCAATATTTATTGGGTTCTTGTGCGGCAATTAAACAACACAATACGCGCCAATATTTACCTTTTTTTAAAAAATTTACTTTGTGTGTTTCGTTTAGTAGGAATAAATTAAAAATAAAAATTAAATTTATCAAAAATAAAAATTGGGAATTTAGTGCAATAGCTGTTCAGGACAATATAAAAGAATATATACAGGAAAACGGAGCAAAATGTATTGAAATTCTTTAAAGCGAATTTATTTTTGAATATAAATATTCTCTATTTCTTTATATAAATAAATTAGAATTTTACTTTGTTTAATTTTTGGAATTTCATATATTTTACTTAAAAAATTTTAAATAAAACTATTCAACAAAAATTTGTTAGAATATATGATAAAATTTTCTCTTTTTTAATGAACAAGCCAACTAGATATTTCAAACAAATAAAAAAGCTACCACAACAGCGGTTTTCGCAGTTGACACAAGTAAGAACAATCGTGTGATTGTGATGCGGCAATTATTGTACACATTTCGCTTTGTACCAACTAGCGGCAATTAAATTTGTATAAAACAGGGCAATCGTGTGATTTCAGAATATTTTATTGCGGCAATTTCATTATTGTGCGTCAATGAAGCACAATCAAAATTGTGTCATATTGGTGCATTTGCGGCAATCGTGTGATCCCAGCTTTAGTACGAAACAAAAGTAGCACAGCTGTGCTTTCAACGCCACCTGGTAAATGAATTCGCCTTGATACAGTCTGTGCGGCGCTCTCATCTTATAAACATTTGCGTTGTTGCTGAGTTTGTTTTTTATTGTTAACCAGGTGTGTAAAATTAATTTATTTTACTTTTTCTTTCACAATTTTTATATTTATGTAAAACAGTAGTTTGCAACCTTTAATTATATATGTATATTAAACATCTGCATGAAACTTAATAATGATGTTCATGAAACTTTCATTATAATTTTGTATTTGCTTCATTTGTATTCAGTATAATGAATAACAACGAAGTGAAAGCAACAAACACACGAAATTTACGAGACGAATAAGATTCAGTGTTTTTGTTTACTTAAACAAGAGAATATGAATACCAACAACTCTGAAACAAAACAACCACTGAATAAATGTCGAATAAGTTCATGGAAAAATACATTTATTTTAAAGTCAGTATTGCCAGTTGAAAGAAATGGAAAACATTAGGAAAAGTAAAAAAAAAACAACAATAACCATGAAGAGTAAAAGCAACAAGATAAGGAAGTACATTAATATTTAAATAATAAAAATAATACAAATTTGACTTTGTTTTCAATGTAAATAAATTGTTTTAATGTAAATTTTTACAATTCAAAAAAATTTCATTTTATTTTAAAAAACATTTTTTAGCAATGTGTTTTGCTTGGAGGTGTTAATTTAATTAAAAAAAGGCTTTACGAATAAAGTATATTATTGTAAAGGTAACAAAAAAGAAAAAATTACATAAATTTACTAAGTGGCAACATTGCTATTGAGTATTTACATTTTTTTTTTTTTTTCTCATTATTTATTTATTGAATCTTCATATATTAAATATGAACTAACAATAATTAATCAAATCTTATACTAATACTTTATTTTTGTCCTGCCAATGCTAGACGAAAATTTTTCTCTTCACGGTTTCTGTTCACATATGTAGATGTTTAGCGCTCTTCTTGTCTGATGAGTCCTGCTGTATCTCTTCTCCTTAATCTAGAGTGGCCGCTGTAATTTAAAATATTTCGAGCAAGTGGATTTGGGTGCGACTCAAGTCTTTTTAAATATTTTACTGCATACTTCGTAATAATAGTTTTTACTAACGGCACATTGAGATCCTTGTGAATACTTGAGTTTTTAACATACCAGGGAGCGGCTGTGATTATTCGAAGAAGTTTATTTTGTCGCCTTTGAATTTTTTCGATATTAGAAGCCGAGGCAGTGCCCCATAAATGAATACCGTAGCACCAAATTGGTTTTACGATAGAGTTGTAAAGTAGAAGTTTACAATCGAGGCTAAGAACAGAGTTTCTTCCAATAAGCCAATTAAGTTGAATTGCTTTTAGTTTCATTTGTGTTAGTTTTGCTTCTATATGGCATTTCCATGTTAAACGCCGATCTAGATGAATTCCGAGATATTTTACATGCGATTGTTGGGGCACTAATTGATTATTGATTTTAATAGGGGGACATGACTCCCGACGCAAGGTGAATGTTATATGTACGCATTTTTGCTCATTAACCTTTATCCTCCATTGTTTTAACCACTTTTCCAGTTCAAATATATGATCCTGCAAGTAGCGAGAGGCTTCATGACAGTTTTCGTGTACGCTTAAAAAAGCTGTATCATCAGCAAATGTTGAAGTTAGGGTGTGGTTGTTTGTTGGCATGTCTGAGGTATATATAAGGTATAACAGTGGGCCCATGATGCTTCCCTGAGGGACTCCAGCGTCAATTGGCTGAGGAGAACTTATAAAAGCACCTTCTTTAATAATAAACTTTCGACCGACTAAGTAGCTTTCTAACAGCTTGTGTGTGTTTACTGGTAAATTTAGCTTCAATTTATGTAATAAGCTTTCATGCCAGACTTTATCAAAAGCTTGAGAAACATCGATGAAAAGGGCGGAACAATATTTTTTTTCTTCAAAGGTTTTTCTTATGGCGATTACTATACGATGGGTTTGTTCAATTGTGCTATGTTCTCTTCTAAAGCCGAATTGATGGTTTGGAATACATCTATTTACATTTAAAATTGGGGTTAATTTTGACACTAACAGCTTCTCAAACAGCTTTGATATATTAGACAATAAGCTTATAGGTCTATATGACTCAACTTTTGTAGGATCCTTTCCTGATTTAGGTATCATGGTAACTTTCCATTCCTTAGGGTAGTATTCAAGGCGTAAAATAGCATTAAAAATAAAGAGAATAATTTTCTTTGCTATGCTGGGTAGCTCCAAAAGCATTTTGTTACTGATCTTATCAAAACCAGGGGCTTTCTTCGGGTTTAAATCATGAATAGCCTTTTCGATTTCTCTTATCTCAAATCTTAGTGGAACAGCTGCTCTAACAGCAACAGGTGGTAACTCGACCGCCATATCGAGAGATGTGTGAGCGGTAAATACGGTTTTCAAATGATTAACAAAAAGATTTCCTTTTTCTATATCATTTCTTGCCCAACTTCCGTTTAAGTTTCTTAGTGGTGGTTTAGTGATAACTGGTCTTTTAAGATTTCTAGCTGCACGCCATAATGAGTAGTCTGATTGTGGAGTTGCATCAAGTTCCTTAAGATATTTTTCAAAGGATGCAGTTTTTTGGGACTGCAGTAACTATCTTAGCCTTTTTGTGCACTCTTTTAATAAAGTCTTAAGTTGGGGGGATCTGTGCAATTGCCACTCGTTTCGAACTCTCCTTTTTTCAGTCAATAGACGCTCGACATCTACAGAATATATGATATTGTTTTTGGTTTTTTTGAGGGTTGTGCTGGAATGTTGAACAGCTAGTTTGAGATAACTGTCAAAATTAACAATAGCGAGATCCACGCTCTCCGGTGTGCTAAGCGGAATATTTTCTGTGCAATGGGCACTAAGATATTTTTTATATTTTAACCAATTTATTTGTGAGGGTGATTTCGATAAGTACCCAGAAGGCGATACGATTCTATTTGGAATCATTATAGTAACAATTGTAGGTGTGTGGTCGGAAGATAATTCTAAGGAAGCCTCAACATAAATCGTTTCTGCGGGGATGTTTTTAACCACTCCAAAATCTATGACATCTGGAACTTTTTGCTGATCAGTAGGCCAATATGTTGGTTCACCGCTCGCGACCACATTTAGATCCATTTTACGAATTGAGTTAAACAAAACACGACCCTTAGGCGTAATAAGTCGTGACCCCCAGAAAGTATGTTTAACGTTATAATCGCCAGCAGCCAGGAAGCAGGGTCCTAATGATTTGAAATATTTATTATATTGGCTTTCTGATATTGAAAATCTAGGTGGTGAATATATTGATGAAATAACTAGGTTTCGATTTAATTCCTCAACGCAAATGCTCGTTGCTTGGAGATAATCTTCACGATGATCGCACATCAAGTAGTGTTTTACTCGGTTTTTTATCAAAATGGCAGAACCTCCACAAGCTCTACCTCGAGGGTCCTTGGTATCATATAATATATAACCATTGATTTTAAACGTATTTCTCGAGGTCAGATGAGTTTCAGAAACCATCATAACATCGATTTGTTTATTTTTAAGGAAGTATTCTAGTTCATTTTTATGTTGGCGGATGCCGTTTGCGTTCCAAAAGCAAATTTTTAGACAGTTCATGGCTTATTTAGTACAGCTTGCAATAACATCGATTGCATTCTTAACATTTCTTGCATCATGTTACCCATTGTGTTGGTAAAATTGTTAACGGTTTGCACTAATGTTTCCATGGTTTTTTCTAGCCGAGTTAAATTAGAAATGGGAATTTCGTCATTATTTGGTAAATCACCTTGCAATGGCATATGATTAGATTTTAAGACATTAGCGTACGAGGTTCTGTTATTATTTGGCTGCGGTATTTGAACGCCGTTAGTGTTTTCTTGATAAGTTGCCTGCGTTTGAGGGGGATTAAGTTTATGTCCAACAGAACGCTTGACAATAGAATATACCGGACATCCTCTATAGTTAGCAGTGTGATTACCACCACAGTTGCT
Organism: Pollenia amentaria; assembly: GCA_943735925.1. Lineage (NCBI taxonomy): Eukaryota > Metazoa > Arthropoda > Insecta > Diptera > Polleniidae > Pollenia > Pollenia amentaria. Next base: position 142,632,458 of record OX031010.1, on the reverse strand, counting down.
ACATTTTTTTACATTAGGGTCATTTTTTGACTTATCACACTGGACGGTACCATGTAGTTCTCCACATACGACACAAACAGGGGGTAAATAGCAGTATGCCCTAGTATGACCAAATTCTTGGCAGTTTAAATACTGAACGGGCCCATTTCTTTTGTGCGGCTCTTCTATCGTTATTTTCCTGTACAGGATGTATTTTAAACTGTAAATGGGATGCGTTTAATTTTTTTTTTAGATTAACGTCGCCGGGCTCTAACTCCACTCGAAATAATGGTTGGGGATTTTTTTCCCTATTTTTAATATTTGTAACATTTTTAATTTTGAAACCCTTTTCTTCTAAAAATGTTTTTATTTCGTCTGGGTCCACGCATGAATCAATGCCCTTTATCACAACCTGCAGACCTTTGCTGCTTTTCAGCTGGTAAGTATAGAAGCTTTTTTTAAGTGCTTCAAACTTATTAATTAATTTACGAAAATCATTCTCATTATTAATCTGTATTTTTGTTTCGTTAATATTACCACGCTTGATTGCAGCTACGTACAACGAATTTTCACCTATCACCGATATTAAACTTTTAATTAGCTCACTTGAGTTTTGCTCTCTAAGATATATCGGGGGTGGCTTCGACGATTTTATGACGTTGGGTGCTTCAGAAGATTCATCCTCCAGAATTGCAAAACGATTTTGCGAATTTATTCTATCAAAAGATGGAACTTTCGAGGCAGAGGCTACAGCTGAAGAGACAGAGCTGCGACCACGTTTAAGCACTGTTATATACCTAGCCATACCAACTTGCACTTGTGGTTTTTGACAACTTTTTTCTTGTTTGTTTACCATTGCGTCTATGTTTGGGATTATGGTATCAATGGTAACGCTTGCAGTTATTGTATCAGTGGTAACGCTTGTTTTGTTTATTTCCACATTGCTTTCGCTAGAATAAATATCATTTATTTTTGTTGTTTTATCATTGATACTACTCATATAGAGTTGTTTTTGTTTTTTTTCACCGTTTTTTTATTTTTTTTATTTTATTATTTTTTTTTGTTGACTGTGCTCTTTTTATTATGTATAAAGTTAATGTAACACCGAGATAATAAAAAAGAATAAATAATAGTTTGCACAGATTATTTGTAAGTATGTATTTGCGTACATACATTAATTTTTTTTCTTGTATTTTTTCTTAATTGTTTTTTTTTTTCACTTTTATATTGAGCGTCCAAATTCGCCTGTTAAATGATCTTATTAACAAATTTATGTTATATAAAAAAAAAGAATCGTATACGGATTTAAAAAAAGAAACACGTCTGTTCACAACGAGCACGACCGAACGAATGTAAAAGTATATTATGTAAAAGTATTTACATAAAAAAAAATAAGAGAGATTAAAAACTGTAAAACAAAAGTCGTTTCATTGAACAAAGTCTTTATGTTTGCCATATGAAACGAAATGTGTTTGCTAGTACCATGAATAAAACAACAGTTTGTTCAGTGGTCTGAATTTTGTTTGAATACGAACTTCATTGAATAAACATTTCAGGTTGTTCACGAATGAAGTTATTCATGCAGCCCTTTAATGTATATGAAGAAATATTTTCCTTACTTTTAGTTTGGTATATTATAAGTATTTTCGATTTTTTTTAATCAAGTATGACAGTGTGAATTTGTTACAAAAAGGCCAAAAATAATGATGGATTTTTGTGACCAATTTATTAAAAGTATCAAATTGTTATCGAACCTAAACTAATATTTTCGAATCATTCTTAACAATATTGAAACAAATATGTAGACAAAAAAAAATACCAAAATACAGGTTTTACCCGTTTACTCCGTAAAAGGGCTAAGTTTCAAAAAAGTACCAAACACTTGTCCGCTTATTTTTCTAAAGAACAACGATTAATATTACATTTTTTGTATCTCTTTTAGTTTTGAAGATAGAGGTTACCGAATTTACCCGTTTTATTCTTTTTTACCGCCTAAACATTCAAATTTCCGAAAATCCTGTCTTATTGGATCGATTTGCGCAGAGGCTAACCTCCAGTCCAAATTTCATGTTTTTGGCTTCAGACTTTTAGGCTGTGCGATGATGAATCAGTGAATCAGTCACAAACGTTACAATTTTAAATATACAGATTATTTTAGTTTAGATTTTAAAAGTAATATTTTGCAGCAGTTTATAGCAAAAATTTCTTTTTGGATACATAGGTATGTATCCATAAAGAAACAGCTGTGCTACTTTTTTTTATTACTTAGAGAGAGAAATGTCAAAAGTTGCTTGTGTTTTTGACATATCGATCAACGAAAGCAACAAAAAATACATTGTTGTGTTTTTGGTGTTGTTACTTGTAGTAGTATCGACACCACCGTATACATGAATTCGCCTTGGTCTTGCCCTTTTACATATTGACAGCAAAAAATTGAATGCAATGCTTAGCAACAACAAGAGAATTCATTACATACATTCCCTTAATCCAGTGGTGTCAATTATGATTGTGTAGGTGCGAATACTCTTGTCTCTTACATTACCAGCGGGAGGAATCTGCGGTTGCGAGGCCTATTACGAGGCCTAATCAACATACATATTTTGCTATGAAGACTTTAGAGCAATTAATAATAATACAATTATCGAAAAATGTTGAGTTATGGACAGACACACTCAGTTATTATTTAAATAAATTTAATTTGGAACCTGCATTTCGCAGAAACTTTGCTTATTTTTTGGAAAAATTGAGCATTTTACAATATTTGAAGTCTTTTTACAACCTTATACAATTCTTTCCAAAATTTTTAATTTGGTGCTCAACATATCTTTGCGAATGCCAACAATGAAAATTCATTTGCACATACTAATGCAAATAATAACCCCATTAAGTTTAAAACTATTCTATAATTATTAAACACCATTATAAAAAGAGAAGATTTTACTAGCCTATAAAAATATACTTTTATTTACCAATAATATCTTCTAAATTTATATTGCAGTTTCGAAACAACAAAACATTTTTTAGGTTTGCGGACGTTAATTTATTGCGTTGTTTTGAGCAAATGTATTTCAAATCGGAAAATATTTGTTGGCAAAGATATATTGAGGAAAAAAAGCGACAAACATTTGAAGGAATTTTTTTTTAATACAGGATATAGTGCCCCGTCTAAATTTTTCCAGAACTTAATATTTTCCCTATCTGGATGATTAAATTTTTAATAAACTCATCCGCTTGTATGCTCGTTATCGCTGTCTACAAGACTAATTAATAAAATTCAAATTTGAAGTTTACAGAAGCTCAATAAACACAACATCAAGGCGAATTCATCACCTCGTACAAAAACCACAAGCAATTTGTTTTTTTTTTAAATCATTGTACAATGTAAAAAACAGAAATAAAACAAAACAGAAACAAAGATAATAAATAATAAATATATTATTTAAAATAATAAATATTATTTATGTTTAGAGGCCTCAAAATAGGCCGTGCGATCGTGCGATATTTCCCGCTGAATGAGAGTGTTTTGCAGTAAACAATTTTATTTTACGCTCGCAAAATAAAAGAGCGTAAGCGTACATGTGAGTTTTGCTGACACAATTGTGTATGACGCTGACATCCCTGCCTTAATCTATCATGACACAACAGCAAAATACATACATTACTTCTTTCTATTTTGTTGTTGCATTAGTTATGTTTTCCCCTTTGAATGTTTTATTCTATGTTAAAAAAACTATAAACCTCTATAATACATACATATACATACAAACGCACATATTTTTGTCACCAAAAAAAAAAAACAGTAAGTGCCGCGTGCAAAAAAAACTATCAACAAGTAAAAAAACAAACAGGTTACTGAGATTTGTTATAGTCTAATTATAATCAAGACCACCAAATGTCAATAATGGGATTACATTCATATATTATGCGTGTAAATAAAAAATCGCCTTGTGGCTGATCGCATTGTTCACTGTGGTTATGGTCGGTATTGAAATTTGCTGTTTATTTTATTTGCTTTTTAATTCTTGAATCATTTTTCGGCGTCATTTCAAGTTGTTCATTTAATGTGAAAGGGTGTTCTTTGTGGTTAAAGGTACATATTAAAAAAAGCTGTAAAAGGAGAAAAATAAAAAAAGAAGTGCGTGCCATATAAAAAAGCCAATTGTAATGTAAGTATTAAAATTTGTTTAGAATAATAATTAATGTCGTCTTTTAAATATAGTTAATTCATTTTTACAGCACTTGCCGATAAATACAGCGAAGCCCATACATACATAGGTATGTATATAAGAAAGGATTAGCACCTGTATGGTTTTTCTCTTCGCCTAACTTAAGATATACATATTTGGCCATGTTCTAGAAACCGTACTCTTGAAAAATGCAACATATACATTCATAATATTTTAAATATCGTCGGTCCACCAATTGGTGTAGTAAAAACTTCACAAGGAAAACCAATTTTAAAGTTAAAGGAATATTACAAAAACATATACTAAAATGAATACTACTGATATTGAAGACCTTTTAGAAGAATGGAAAATAGGCCACTTGTACAACATATTTAAAGGTAAATAATTCGATTGTGTTATAAAAAAAAATGTTGAAAAATACAATAATATTTATTTTCTTTTTCAATTTACAGATCAAAAAATTACGACAGAATTACTTCAAATCTTAACTCCTAATCACATAGCTAAACTTTTCGCCGATTTGCCAATTGGAGATCAAGCCATTTTTGAAAACAAACTAGCGAACTGGAAGAAATCTTTTGAAGCTGATGTTACTAATGTCAATTTTTTGACAGCTTCAAAACATACAAGAAATAGTATTTCAGTAAGAGAAGTTCTTAATACTACACACAATGGCAAAGAGATCCAGGCATTTTATAAAAATAATCACCCTTATTCTGCGTTTCGATTACGTTCCCGCATTCAGTTACGCTCGAATCGAAAATAGGTATTCTAAAAAAAACCTTATCGAAAGAAAAGAAGAAGAGAAGAGTATGTTTAAACCAGCTGCTTTGTTATGAAACGTATGAAATAGAAACATAAAAAATAAAAAATTTTGTAAACATTGTAATTGTTAAACTATAAAAATAAAATTTTATGAATAAACTAGATGACCCGGTCCGCGTTGCTGGCCCTAAGCAAACATTAGTGTTGTATTACCAGACGATTTAAATTGATCTTTAAACGAAATTTACGGCCTTTAAATAAAAATCCATGAAACCGCATTCTCTGGCAAAATTTCATGTCAAACTGCATGTAAAACATCGTTCATCCCCAGTTCTGCTTCATCATTATAATATTATAAATTAAAATGTTGTTCATATGCATATGTTTGATTTACATTTGATTTGAAAATACATATGGTTGTATGTATGTATATATATGCTGTGAATCTTACGAAAAAAGTGAGCGTGAAAGTGGGCGGGGCAACATTTTCTTTCCACAAAACCTAAGTTAGACCATGGCGATCATTTTAAAGAAAAAATCGTCCAAATCGGTCAAGCCGTTCTCCAGTTATGCGCTTAATAGAAAAAGTGGGCGTACAAGTAGGCGTGGTAAATTTTTCTTTCGATGAAAACTTAAAGTTGATTAATACGAACATTTGAAAGAAAAATTAGTCAACTCGATGGAGGCGTTTTCTGATTTTAGGTAAATCGAAAAAAGTGGTCGTAAAAGGGCGGGGTAATGGGGACCATGGCGATCATTTTAAAGAAAAAATCGTTCAAATCGGTCAAGCCGTTCTCAAGTTATGGATTTTGCCACGGAAGAAAATAGCCAGATTATAAGCAAACGGTATTTGTGGCCAAACTATTCCAGTGTAAGGAATCCTGAAGCGCCGCACAGTGGCGCCATTTGAGTTTTTTCGTTGTAAAAATCATATCTTTTGAACCGAATAAGATAATTGAACAGTTTAAACAGCATATGATAGATAACTGTTCAGCCTATGAAATGAGCGTTTGGAAAGGGTGCTACGCTTTGTAGGGGCCTACTTATGGGTTATCAAAGTTAAAATTAGTAGAAAAATCAATTTTATGGTAACTAAAAAAAATTTTTTTTACATTTTTAGATTGTTTTTATTTTTTTTCTTAAGGGTTTTATGTTTTAAATTATTACCCAACAAATTAAAAAAAAAATTATTTTTTTTTTTAAATTTATTTTTTCAATTTTCTGTAAAATATTCATCACAATTCGTAAGAGAAGGTATATCTAAAAGACTAACCATTTCTAAACTATAATTATTTTGTAACTCTATTCGTGACTTCACATGCCGCAGGGAAGAAATAAGTGGATCGGAAGATGCTGCCAACATGTTGAAGAGGTCCTCATTTTGCCTCACCCTTGATGCTTTGAATGTGTTCTGCAATCTATATTTTTTATAAAATTTGTTAAGAGACTCCTGTGCTTCTTCAGAAAGCTCTCCAATTGGCAAAGACTGGTACTCAATTATATCTTTACCATGCGCCAATATTTTATGGACGGTCGGGGTCAACTTCTTCTTTGGATACATTTCTGCTAAAAGATATGCAGTTTTCGACGCATATTCTCCATATTTTGTAGAATTGACATTTTCTTTGCAGTTTAAAACATCCAAGATCGTTCCCAATCTTTTCACGATTTGATTGTCAATTCCAATGATTCTAGTTACTGCCTCATCATTTTCAAAAAATCTCCTAGAAGTGTTTCCATCGTTTGAGTTACCGTATCCGTGCTTGGGACAGTCTACTTTTAGTCCAACTTGTTTAAAAAAAGCATCCTGTATTTGCTTCTTTCTGATCTTTTCCTTATCCTTTATTGATGTATTTTCATCGAAGTTTTCTTCCTCTTGTGGTAGGGTATATGCCAGTTTTAGCAAGAATTCCATACACCTTATCCTTGCGTGCAATGGTGACATTCCATATTCGTAATTCTCCTCATTTGTAGAATCGTTTAAATTACCAAAGTTCTTCTGACAAATAATAATATAAAATCAATAAAAAAAATATAAAAATAAAACGAAAAAAGGGGTTTAAATAGGTTTTTGCTAAATTTTTACCTCCAATATAATTCTGTCTATATATATGTATATGATAACTAATTGAAATATGTTATAATTAAGCAGAAAAAGATACTAATCTTAAACTCTTTACAACTAATTATATAAAATTGAGATGTAACATATTATATATGAAATAAATTGAATTGAATTGAAAAAAGTTCTTCTGACTCTTTTTGCAAATCGGGCATGACATTGTTGAGGTTGTTCCTGTCAGTTCGTTTACGACTTTTCCGTCAACCATGGTCAGGTGGAACTCGTAATTGCATTCAATATATTTTCCTTCTCCAATTTGCAGCTTTGTAGGCTTAATCTTGCTTATTTGTTCTTTAATGTCCTTCACCGTAGTCCTTATGAGTTCTGCCGATTCCCTTGCAAACTGAAACATTATTGGTCGGCAATAATGCACTGATGACGGACGTGGATTTTTCCAGTGTAGGGAATCATCCGATTTTAGCCGCAAAGGAACAACAGATGCCATAAACATATTTCCGTCCGATATTGTAGCGTCATCGGGAGATATCCTTTGCTTATAAACGCTTTGTCCGGATGATCCATCGCAGCCTCATTTGCTGATCAATGTCAACTTCTCAGGAAGAATTTTCACTTCCGTGAAAAACTTTGGTGTGGTTGACTTTCTAAACAGTTCAAATAATTTTAAATTGTACAACGCCATGTTTTCAGTACTTAAATTGTTAAATGGTTTCAGTAATTGTTGCGCCAACTTTCAGGCGTAGACTAATCCAGGCATTATGCTTATTTTGCAATATATAGGCTTATGCTACCATGCCTAAAAATTTACCTGTTCCCTGCATACATATGGATTTATGCTGAATAATGCAATTTTGATATTATGCACGTGTCCAAATAAGATTTGTGCCTACCTGTAGGGACCATAAGTCAATATTGTTCCTGACCATTTGTACGCCAAAGTATTGTTTATGTGAGGTACGTACCTGCTAATATAATAACTATTAGATCAAACTACTGTCAGTCAAAACATATAAGGGATGGACGCCATACAATTTCTGCAACCATGTCTTTTTAAACTTTTTTACCTCTAGAAGCCAAACGGGCACGTACGGGCAGATAAAACCTTTTGAATTATGTAAAGAAATAATCAAAGAACAGGTTTTGCAAATATGGCAAATATAGAAAAATATAGTTTTTTTTTATTTTCCGTCAAAGTTGAAAAATAGTGAAAAAACGGATAGTTTTTAAATAGTGATTTACCAGGAGAAACACAAAGCAAACAGTTAATTTTTTTTATCATTATACATTTAATAAATACATCAATCAATACAAACAAAAAATAAGGCGATTCGTTACCTATTTTTCGTGATATTACACCTGAAATCGCAACAAATTGACTAAAAATTGTGTGTTTTTTTGAAAACCGAAAGTCGGTCAACTTTGAACGGTTATATCTTCTAAACTAAAAATGTGATATTATTAAGAGTGGCATATTTGAAATCGTTGAAAAGTTTCCTATAACATGGGTTTATTCAAAACTTCGTCGGCATTCATGAAAATTTTGATCTTTGCAACCTCGCTTGCTCTACGGGCGCCACTGTGCGCCGGAGCAAAATTTTTATTTTCTACACATCATTGCAAAAGAAAAATTTAATTTATAGAATAAATGGAATCGACAGCAGCGACGTTGTTGTTGGAAGGGGAGAACAACGTGGTCCAGAATGCAGAATCAAGACTAGAAAAGCGGAAATTGAGAGACAGTTGCAATCCATTCGAGATGAGTGATAAATTGTAAGATATTTGTTTTAAGTGTGTGTAAAATAATTAATTTAATTAATTTTTAAATTAAATAATATTAAATAAAAAAAAATAAATTAAATAAAGCTTTAAAGTTACAACAAAAAAAAATTTATTACAAAATAAATTTATAGCATTTTAACTACAGAAACAAAAATCGTTAAACTTTCCGTTATTAAATAAACAACTTGAAAAAACGTAGCTGCGATCGTAACGCAGAAAATATAAAATCGAAAAACAAATCGAATTGATACGGGGAACAGAACGCAGAATACTAAAGTTGCCAAACTGAGAAATTTACGATCCGAATCGAAACGCAGAATAAGGGTGAATGGCAAATTATATGATGAGCAGAGAAATCTTTTTATTACCACAATTACAAAGTATGTTGAAGGCAATGGCATTGATTATTCGCTGCCCGACTGTATAGAACTAGAAAAAGAAATCTGGTCTATATTCCCATCCGAAGAAATAGTACGAATTAGTTTACTTATGGCAATTAAAAGTATTTCAAAGTATACAAACAAAATTATTTTTTAAATATTTTAGGAATTTTACAGAACAGGAAAAAGAGGAAGACTTTACAATAAAGTAGCAAATCTTAAAAGAGTAGCAAAAGGTGCTTTAAAAAGCAAAATCCCTGTACCTTGTGAAATTGAAAATGGTACGTATTATGTATGTATATGGATTTGGTATTTATAAATGTAAAATTTTCATGTACTTATTTTTGCATGTACTTATTTCACAGCTATTTTAATTAATAACTTTTATTTTTACCTTTAGAAATTGAAGAAGATTATGATCTTAGTTTGTTGTCCTTGAGAGACGGCATTTCCCTACAACAGAAAATGTTTCCCCTTACAATTTTCCCTACCTTATATTAGTTATAGGTAAACTCAAAAATTATAAATAATTCTATATAGTATATTCTATTTACGCTAAACACAAAACAAAAACATAACTTTAAAATTAATTTCAGGTAGCTTAAAATAAAAAACCAAAAAAAAAAAAACAAAACATAACATAAAAATCTTCGTATGTTTGTATACGTTACATTTAAAAAATTTGTTTTTTGTAAAGCAATTCTCTTAAAAAGACAACGGAAGCTTGTACAGTTTAAAATTTTTGATTGTAAGTGAGATTGAAGAATACATATGGAATCGAAAACCTCGTGGCTCAGTTTATCACTTTTTTTCGCGCGGATGTCACTACCAATTGAAAATATCCTCCCAGCATCTGCATAGGTATGTGGTAAACTCAGTAGAATTTTGGATAATTTTGAGTGACCAAAATGGTTCCAAATCCATCTTTGAAATATAATTTATTTCTTATTCTAAAAAATTATATTCTAGGGTTAGCCATTATTGAGTAAGTAGTAATCTGTGGTATATTTTACCGTGTGCAAGTTAGCCCCCTTCAAGACTAGGCAAGTTAATTGCGCAAGTCCCTCGCACAACTCTTGATTTGTTGATGTCAGTGGTAAGGCAAGTTTCTTGCGCAACTAACTTGCCGAGTCTGAAAGGGGGCTTATAAAAATGCAATAATTGCCGCTTTAAGAGTTATAAAAGTATTGAGTACTTGGGTACTTGATACTCAAAAACAATTATTTAATAACAAAGTATCCATATTGTAATTATTGAAGCGATATGATTTAATACCACAGAGGTTTTTTTAGAAGTCAGTTAGATTATTTTTAAATTTACATACAATGCAAAAATTACCTACATTTTTACGAAAATAAAAAATCTGTCTTTTTTTCCCTACGGTCTGATTTTTGGAGAAAAATCCTTACAAGTAGGGAATTTTCCCTACATCTGACATCACTGCGACTGCGGAGGACTTTGATATATACTGGAGACAATGTGCACCATTGAGGTTTAAGCAACTCGAAAGTTTAAAGAAAACCTCAGACATTTTTAATTTGTGGCCGGAGTATAAAAAATCTTCTGCTTGGCAACTGGTTAATAGTATTTTTAATTTACAATAATATTTTTCAATAAACTTTTCCTCGATATCGACTTCAAGCTAAAATTTCCCGCAGCAAAGAATTTATTTGAACGATGGTCCCAACAACTAGGCGATAAGCTATTATATGTACTGAAACAAAACGTAGTTTCAACATTTTCTTACTCTACTTTTTTATGTATTTATAGAGTCAAAACATTTTTCAATATTATGGTACCTTCATTATTTATCTCCTCCAATCCAAAAAATTAACACCAATCCAAGTGGCAGCAAAATACGAAAAAATTTCTCCATAGCCGATTCGCAATATGGTTTTGCTATAATAGCAGATACCAAAGAGGAATTGGAGACGAAAATTAAACTGATGCAACTTCAAAGTAGCAGCATTCAGCCAAAACTGTTAATTGTTGGACAGCTTCCCAACATACAATTAATAAACATATATTTTGACAATTACAGATATACATTTTGTAATGTAGTAAATGCATTTGATATACTTTTTAAAATATTTTTTGTTTTCAATCTTGAATACCCTGAAGAATCAGAGTTATTTTATAATTTTCTACAAAGTTGTATGTACGAAATTTCTTTGTCAAAAAAATCTTCCAAAATTTGTACAATTAAACATGAGCTGTTACAATTAAATAAATAATACAAGTAATTTTTAAACAATATAAAAATAAAACATACATACATTTGTATATTTAAAATATATTTAAATAAATAGTATTATACACAATTTTTTACAAAATGTATTTAAAAGATCTCCAATAAATTTGTATTTATATTTATGTTTTTGTTCAATCTATATAAACTATAAAAAACAAACTTATCTAAAAAAAAAAACAAGTTAGAGTGCTATTTTCGGCTGTGCCGAATCTTTGATACCCTCCACCGAAAGGTGTGGGCTCTATATGATAAATACATATATATTATTAACTCAGCTTCACAAAAACGAACGTCAGCATTAAAATTGGTTGCGGTTTAGACCTGAATTAAATTATTGACCGGCAATAAGAAAATTTTATGCGTTTCTTGTTAGGGCTTTGAATTGGCTTGAGTAAAATATCATGATTCGTAACAGTATTAGCCGCACTAAAATGATTTTTAGGAGGGTAATTCGTATTGGACGTATGGTAAATTATAGACCAATCATCCCAAAATTCTGAAGACTGATCTCTGGTATTACAAAAAATAATAAGAATAAATTTCAATACAGCAGTGTAATTAGTTTTAGCGTTAACAGTTAATTTCACACTTTTTGCATGATATTTTTTCTGGCCATATGAATTTAAGTAAAAAATTTTACCGCAATATCTATATCTGTGATGGTTTTAGGTGAATTTAATTATTTTCCCAAAGTGGGATTTATTTGGTTTTAGGCGCAATAAACTGTTTTCCGAGTTAAGGGTTTATATGGGGCCTATGGTAAATTATGGACCACTCTTCACGAAATTTGGCAGTGTGATTTCTCGTCCTATAAAACTGTGACATACCGAATTTCAATTTGATAGCATTATTTATTACGGTTTTAGGCGTACTAAACTGTTTTCCGCGAGAAGGGTTTATATGGGGCCTAGTGTAAATTACGGACCGATCTCCAATAACTTTTACAGTTTGATTTCCTATAAAACTGTGACGTACCAAATTTTGGTATTATAGTGTTATTTATTACGGGTTTAGGCGCATTATTCCACCATTTATGTTAGTTTTTGTATCAAAATTATTAATTTTTTTGTGTAGTGGTTCCACATTTTGATTCATAGTTCTGATCCTACTATGCCGATGCTGCTGGATTTCAATCCCAAACTGCTTAGGATAACTACAAGCAATTTGAGATCAAGTTTGTTCTTTTCTTTTGCGTTTCTCGAAAGTGTTTTCAACAGACGGACAGACAGACGGACATGGCTAAATCGACTTAGAATTACTCAAGGAGCCAGAATATATATACTTTATGGGGTCTTAGATGTATTATAAAAAAGTTTCACACGGAATGACAAACTTAGAATACCTTCATTCACTACAACTAACTGGTGGTGGAGGGTATAAAAAATTAAATAAAAAAATCGTTTCGAATAAAATCAAACGTTTATTAATTATTTTTGTTTTTTTTGGAGATTGGGTGGAGTATTTTCAGTTACTTATTTAATTGAATTAAAATAAAAATTTAATTAACATTTTAATTAATTCAATCATCTACTTGATCAAATTTGAATACAAACTAAAACAACATTTTAATTTATTCAATGTTCTACTTAATTCAGTTAAAACAAAAATTTGGTTATTATTTTGCTTCATTTAATCGTCAGCTGAATATATTTACGAATTAATTCAATTAACAATTTGCTTGATTGAATAATTTACGTAATTGAATTAAGCCTGTATTTCATATGCACTGATTAATTTATTCAATTAAAAATTTAATTGATTTAAGGCAAAAATTATATTATTTGATTTAATCAATACAATTATTAAAATTATTAATTGTCTGTATTATAATCAATTACGTAAGTAATTGGTGTAATTAAAACATTGATTTTTTTAATTACTTTGTTTATTCATTCAATTAAAAGATTGTTTAATATTAATAATTTTTTAATTTTTTTTTGTAATTGAAATATAAAAACATGTTAATTGGAAAAAAAATCCTTGTTTTGCAATTTTTACAATTTTGAGTAATTGGTATAATCATTTTAGTGATAGGTGCAACATTAAACATTTTTTTGATTAATTCAATTATTTTGGTGATTAAAACCATTTTTTAGTTTTTTCTGTGCAGCCGCTAATAACTCAACTGGCTCACAACTTTCACATCCATTTCGAGAGGCAGTGGCAACTGATAATAAGGTTTATGTCGGTGTATTGAGCAAACCAAAATCGTCAAAAAACAGTTTATCAGTCTAAGAAATTAATGTTGATATATATAATATATTAATATATATAAACTGCTTAAATACAAAAGTACTAATTTAAGAAACTACTAAAAGACAAAAACTATGACTTATTTATTTAATAAGTGATTTATATTCTTAGTACTTTAGATACCAAAACACTACAGTACTAATAAAAGAAACAACAAAAGTACTAAGTTGTTTTATTTCTACAGAACTACATTAAAGTATCAATGTTTCCTACAGTTCAAAGGTACCAAATTACTAAAATAGCCAAGTACTTAATTTTGAAAATATTCAGGTTAAATAGAAATGACAGTCAGCACTAGTCTGAGACACTTAGACCCAATGATATATTGTGATACCATTGAGTCCCACTGTACAGAACTCCAACAGTAGAACCAACTCAAACTTCTAACGAAGCTAAAAATGCACTCCAGTTAAACGACAGAGATATCAGAAAATCCGTCAAATGTGGCTGATCTCATTTCGGTTAGTCGCCTTCTCGCCAGTGTAGAAAAGTTTTTTTAATGGCAACTGCGGCAGTAATCATAGTGTCTGGCTCCCAGATAGTTTGCTTGCATACCTGTAAGATAGTGTTGCGTGATAACAGATACCAAAAGTAATACGTCCCTTTTAGTCATCAATAGCAGAGACATGGTACGCCCGTCAGCCATGCGGGGCCACAATTAAACAAAACACTAAAATAAAAATAGTCCTACCCCCTTATGCAAAAAAAAAGTTAAGGTTCACGTTAGTTAACCAATACATTAAGCCCACTAAAAGTGTACGGACTTAATGTATTGGTTTACTAATGCGAAATTTAGGCCCTTATCATTTAAAACCCAACGCAACCCCAAAGAATTACATTGAAAGCACAAACAAAATCATAAATATTTTGTAATTTTGTTGTTGCTTTCTACAAAAATTCAAATTGCGTTTTAAAATTTCAAACGCTGTATAGCTTGAGGCGTATAAATGTTTAAAACGGTACATGAATTTCTGTAGAAAGCAACAACAAAATTACAACATATTATTGACATTGTTTTTGCTTTCAATGTAATTCTTTGGCGCTGCGTTGCGTTGTACATGATTAGCTTAACTTTTTTTTTTTTTTTTGCATAAGACGGCTATTCTATTGCGATTTAACAATATAACTCCCTAATTCATAAAAGATTATTAAATTTAAGAAACTTTATTAAGTAAAATTTTCATAGAAAATTTAACGAGTTCTTTTTTAATTTTGGCCACTGTGCATTGTAGTTATTTATATAATTACAAGCCTACGGTGCTATGAGTGCAATAGTAAGTAGTTGCATTTCCGTTTTCTATAATTATCGCTCTGTCTTTTTCAAAACTACACCATTTACAAACTCACACATGCTGAAAATTTGTTAAGAACTACAAACACAGACACGCTTTAAAGCAAGCACATTTATATACACACACACACACACAAACACACTAATATTTTATCAAACCATTTAGTGTGCCACTTATGCGGGCATCTCTAATTTGTTAATTTAAATTGCATTATAATGCGACACCGAGAAAATTATTTGTGTGTGTGTGTATGTGTTTGTTTGTTTGCTTGTGTACATTTGTGCGACCATGTGTAAATTTTTGTCGCATTGTTGTATTTAATTTTTTTCCCCCGTTATTTTACAATTTTACATTAAGCTGCACACACATTTGCATACATTATTAAATTCAGCCAAAGGCGGGAGAAGAGCAAGAGATTTAAAGAGAAAAACTAAAGATAAATAGACTTTTATACTCGTACATAAACGTTTGAAATTGTTTGCTGATGTGCAAACAAAACAATTTAGAGAAAATGACACTCCCTGTTTGGCAACATTTAAATGTGCAAACGAAACAATTTTCCATACCGACTGATGTGTAGATGCAAATACATACGTTTCACACACAACTACAGATACGTATATACATATGTATATCCCGCATACAATAAAAAATTACAAGGATGTTTTAGTTACATTTTTGTCTCTTTAATATTTCCTAGTCAGTAGACATTTACAGTTTAGTAGCACATTGTTTTCGGAAAAGCAAAGAAGAATCTTTAAAATTTTCATGAAAAGTAAAAAATTAAAGTTTATTGTTTTAGTATGTTAAAAAATTTTAGTCCTAAAGTTATTTAGTACTTTAGTACTTTGATACACAAGTACGTTAGTATTTTAATACTAGCACTTTAGTATATAATTTACCTAAAGTATATTAGAAGTTAGGAACTTTAATATTAAAGCATTTAGTAGTTAAATCCTTCAGTATCTTAGTTATTTAGCGCCTTGTTAATTTAGTCGATTCTTAGACAAAGTGCAAATTGAAAAAGCGCATTAGAAAGAGATGTTCAAAAGTAATCATTATCATATAATTATAGCGCTACAGCTCGGGGTGAGCTTTAGCTTGGTCCAATATTCTTCTCCATTCTGGTCTACTTTTGGCTTCTAATGCCAGTTACGTATACTCATTAGAGCGACTCACCAAAAAAAGTGCTCGATGTACCCTCCTAAAAATGAAGCTTGGCCTTTTTAAGATGACATTTAAAATATTTCGGCTC
This sequence comes from Pollenia amentaria, assembly GCA_943735925.1. NCBI lineage: Eukaryota > Metazoa > Arthropoda > Insecta > Diptera > Polleniidae > Pollenia > Pollenia amentaria. The sequence continues at coordinate 142,616,237 of OX031010.1, read as the reverse complement.
CAGCTTTGACCTCTCGTGTGCTGGACCATTTTGAAAAGGGGTATATTTTTGCATGTTTTGTTAATTTGAGAATCTGTTTCCCCACCAACATATACAATATGGGTATCATAAGGGTTTTTTAGGGCGCGTCCAACGTATATACAATTTGTCCAAGAACGATCACCCATGTCCTTTTTTTAAGGATATTCTGTAAAGAAGAACGGTTTTTGAATTTTTTGTTCCGGGTTGTTTGTAATAAAAATGCCAAATTAACATATTTTAATCTTAGTCGATTTAATTAAATACGAGTCTCAGGTGTTTTTTAAATTCGTGCTAGTTCGCGTTTTGACACAAATGTAATGGGGTGGTAACCCTTCGTTTTAAATAGGGCAATATGGGTATCAAATTTTTTCTTTTGCCAAGTACATCATTTGTGTATATAAATAATTAAGTTTTTGCAAAAATATAAAATCAAAGTATGCTGTATGAAAAATTTCATGCATAAAAATAAAATTGTAAACTTAAGTTTATCAGTTCCCAATATCGTTTAAGGTAAAAAAAATTAAATAATTGTTCATTGTGTCATGATTAAAATGCCTTTCGCGTTAGTTGAATCAAACCGAAAAAGATTACCAAAATTACTAAAATTGAATTACGAAAGGTTTGCTGTAACGCTGTTTAAAATCGCAATAAATGAGTCTTAAATGATTTTGTAAATATAAATCTTTTAATAAATAATAGTATTCCCAAAAACAACTTTGATTATAAACAAAATTTAATTACTTTTTTTAATTTGCGAAAAAAATATGCCGCCAAAAAGTCGTGGATCATTTCTTTTCTTTCGTTAGTCCTATTTTCATCCATACATGATCTAGAAATAAATCCGCTATCACATTAGAGTTAACACAAAATTGCACTTGTATATATTCCAGAGCACCGTGTAAAATGCATCTAATTTCCAAAAATCGAAATTATTTACATACAAATATGATGTACTTGGCAAAAGAACAAATTTGATACCCATATTGCCCTATTTAAAACGAAGGGTTACCACCCCATTGCATTTTTGTCAAAACGCGAACTAGCATGAATTTAAAAAAAAGCTGAGACCCGTATATAATTAAGTCGACTAAAGATTAAAATATGTTAATTTGGCATTTTTATTACAAACAACCCCGAACAAAAAATTCAAAAACCGTTTTTCTTTAAAGAATATCCTTAAAAAAAGGACATGGGTGATAGTTCTTGGACTAATTGTATATACAGTTGGACGCGCCCTAAAAACCCCTTTCTTATGATACCCATATTGTATATGTTCGTAAGGAAAAAGATTCTCAAATTAACAAAACACGCAAAAAAAGACCCTTTTTCAAAATGGGCCAGCTCACGAGAGGTCAAAGCTGGAACCGAAATATTTTAAATGTCATCTTAAAAAAGTCCAAGGTTTATTTTAAGGGGGAACACGTTGCACGAATTTCGCCCCCCATACAACTTGAGTCGCTCTAATACTCATTATTCTTAAATCAGCTTTCCATCGATTTCTTGGCCGACCTTTTCTCCGGTGGCATCTGATGTTATAAATTAACATGGCTTTTTACAGTCTGCTGTCTTCCATCCTTATCACATGTTCAGCACTGCTAAATTATGATTTTATAGTTATCACTATGTTATTTCCTTTACAATATCGAAGCAGTTCGCCATTGCTTCTTTGGACATAATCACCATCCATCTTAGTCTTGCCTTGGGCCAAATATTTTTTGAAGGATTTTTCTCTAAAGTATTTTGCCGTCAAGCAGGCGGTGCTTATTTTATTTCTAGTCTAAGACCAGGGGTCACATCGACATGTGGCTGTGGGTCTAATTATGGTTTTATATAAACATATATTTAGTTTGCATGGTTTTCCATTTGCCGCAGCTCTTTGACTACTTATGCCCTCAGGCATATTGTTGTTATGTTTAAGCAATGCTTCCAAGTATGTGAAGGTGGTTGTTCTATCATAGTTTTAGTCTCCGATTTGAATGTTCTGTACACAGAAATAATTAAAAATTGTCTCTTATCACCAAATTTATAACAAATTCATAATATCAAGCAAACAAGTTGTTGATTTTACTAAAAATGTTGAAATTGTGAATATTTTTTTTTTTTTTTCAATAAATGATATTATTAATTTTAATTAAAAAAATGATCAAACGACTTTGCCATTTCAAACAATTTGTTAATTTATTTAATTAAATATTGACAATTCCCAACCACAATTCTACATGTTTAAATTATTTTATTTTAAACGAAAAAGTCAATTAATATTTTTTGATATTTAATTAATATTTTAATTAAAAATTTATTTCAAACCAACTTAAATATTAATTAAATTAAAATTATATTTTTAATTTTCTTTCAACTAAAAAAATAATTGATTCAATTATCACATTAATTAAATTTAAATACTTATTAAACCATTTTTTTTAATTGGTAAAAAAAAACTCTTTTCTGTGATATCCCAGCCGTAAACCTGCTAGTCATAACTCTTAACATACTGGGAGCATTGATTTCAGGGCCGCGTTCCCAGTTTTATTTTATACCCTTATCGGCAATTTGCGATTTCCAAAAGTCTCCATTCCCAAAAGTCTCCAAAAAATATTTTTTCTTATCCCCAAAAATCCCCCAGATACTTAGAAATAAAATAATATAAAGTCAAAAAAAAAATATGAATATTATTAATTAAATCCATTTATGTAATATTATTAAAACTAATTTTTATACCCTCCACCACCACAAGTGGTGAATGAGGGTATACTAAGTTTGTCATACCGTGTGAAACTTTTTTATAATACATCTACATAAGACCCCATAAAGTATATATATTCTGGCTCCTTGAGTAATTCTAAGTCGATTTAGCAATGTCCGTCTGTCTGTACGTCTGTTTAAAACACGCTCGCTTACGAAAAACGCAAAAGAAAAGAACAAACTTTGTCTCAAATTGCTTGTTGTTATAGTAAGCAGTTTGGGCTTGAAATCCAGCCACATCGGTTCAGTAGGATCAGAACTATGAATCAAAATGTGGAACCACCACCCTAAAAATATTGATAATTTTTATACAAAAATTAAGATAAATGGTGGAATAATGCACGGAATGACATAAAACGAATTCGCTTTATACGACTGCAAATCATACTGTTAAATAAAAAGTGAAGATCGGTCCATAACTGACCATATGCCCCATATAAACCCTTCTCGCGGAAAAGCAATAAATAACGCTATCATACTAAAATTTGGTACGTCACTGTTTTATAGGACCGGAAATCACACTATAAAATTTTCGTTAAGATCGGTCCATAATTTACCCTAGGCCCCATATAAACCCAACTCTCGGAAAACAGTTTATTGGGCTTAAAACCAAATGAAGCCCACTTTGGGAAAATTATTAAATTCGCCTAAAACCATAACAGATGGTTTTAAAATTTCTTCCAACTTAGATTCATATGGCCAGAAAAAATATGATGCAAATTTGTGAAATTTACTATTAACGCAAAAACTAATTACACTGCTGTATTGAAATTTATTCTAATTAATTTTTTGTAATACCAGAAATCAGTCTTTAGAATTTTGGAATGATTGATCCATAATTTACCATACGTCCAATACGAATTACCCTCTTAAATATTATTTTAGTTTCAAGCCATTTCAAAGTTCTAACAGGAAACGCATAAAAATTTGTTATTGTCGGTCAATAATTTAATTCAGGTCTAAACCGCAACCAATTTTAATGCTGGCGTTCGTTTTTGTGCAGATTAGTTAATAATATATATATATTTATCATATAGAGCTCACTCCTGTCGGTGGAGGGTATCAAAGATTCGGCACAGCCGAATATAGCACTCTAACTTTATTATTAGTACTTTGAGCTCTGAGAATATCTACGTACAAATGCTTATAAAAAGAAGATGGAATAAATTTGTCACAGCAAACATAATAATTTTTAAAGTGCATATTTATTCTAAGAAGAGCTTATAATAACTTATACTACATTCTCTTGCGAATTTTGGTTGTTTTCATTGTGGAAAAAACTCGTTCAACACAAGCGTTAGTTGTTGGCAAAGAAAGCAGATTTCAGCAAGCCCTTGAGAAGGCTTTAAGCCACGAAAAACGACTTAAAGTCTTCATTTTTATCCACATTTTTACTGAACTGCTTTTAGCATTGAAAACAGAGTTCGAAAAAAAACTGTACACTAACGCAGTGTACTTGTCTTACCACACAAACTCTAAATCTGATTTTTTTTGTTTGTGCATTTGTACACAAACAAAATATGGTACATAACTATTGTGAGCTGACGAACAGAAACACTTAGATAACTTACCGAACTTATTTTAGAGTCCGTGTTAAGTTCTTTTAAGGTACTTATCTGTACTTTTTAGTGAACACGTAGTTAACTTTTAGCTAACATTTATGTGTTTTTTAGTGTCTGCGTAGTTGTTATTTATTGAGAAAAGAACCCAAAATATAATTTGAAAATAAGTTTTATAACAGGAGTGCAGAAATATAAGAAACAAATAGTGCAAAAATATATGAAAAATTTGAAAAAATTCACGTTAAAATTCAAGAAAATTATGTAGTAAAGAGGCCTAATAGAAGGCCTTTTTGCAGACTAAAGATCTCCCAGCCGCATGCTAACTTTATTACCAATTAACAAGGTGTGTCATTGGAGACCAACACCTTGCACTTTTGCATCAATTTTAAGCACTTCTGGAAGGGTTTCTAAAAAGATTTAAGAATAAAGCTTTATCCAAATTTTATTGTTGTGGCAAATAATACTAAGTAAGTCAATTAATAACTTAACTTGCAACACGTTCTAACATAACTACTAATAAAACGATTGCGACAGGCCTTATCTTAGAAAAGAAAAATTTTAATTTGTAAAATATTTAATAAAAACTTTTCTAAAAGACGTTTTCAAAGAAGGCAGAGTGGAGTAAGTAAAAGTTTACTTACAATTTAATTGTGAACCTTCTTAAAGGCCTAAAAAGTGAATCGCTTGCAATTTTCACTGCTGGGCAGCACGATTAGCCTGTGTGTATTTTTTTTTTTTTTTTTTTGTAAAATTATTTCTTGACTGGTGAACCAAATTGTATGTGTTGTTTTTTTTTTGTAGGCAAATATTATTGAAATAAAAAAAAACTAAGAGAACTGCACATATCGTTATCTTAAATGCAGAATATTGTAACATCAAATTTCATAAGTTTACATGAGAAGCAAAAAACATTGTAAAATGGAAATTATATGAGAGTATTAAATATTTAGAATAAAAATGCGAGAACCGATATATTTTTTATAAAAAAATATTATTTTTATTATATTCAACATTTTTGATTTTTCGAATTTATTCTATGATAGTGTATAAAGTAATTCCTGAAAAATTTAAGGAATAGAACTATTACTCAAAGCTCATAGAATAAATTCGAAAAATAAAAAATTTTGAATATAATAAGGTTGCTTATGAAAAGAAATAATTCCCAATATCTATTTATTATTTTTATTGTTATTTATTTAGTTATGTGTGTTGCGTTATTTTAAATTGAATGTGTGTTGCGTTATTTTAAATTCTCTGAAACAAAACGACAAAAATTTAAATATATTGTTAAAAATTACAGGAATAATTGAATATTAAGATACTATAATAGAATATTAAGATAATAATCGTATAATTAATATGTAGCAAGAAGTAAATTTTAATTAGTTAATTTCTGAAAAATTTAAATAAGAAGAATGAACGTTTTTCAATTAAGAGTAGTATTGATAGCAGCCCCCGTATTCAGTGAACGAAAATGTTGTACAAAGAAGCACTTATCCTAAAAAAAAAATACTATTAGTATTTAATAAAGCCGCAAAAGGATTAACAGAAAATATAGCTAAATAATTTATATTCCAGCACTTTATAATAAATGCTATTATGTATGTGATGTAGAAGACAAGTAATTTATTATTTAACACAAAAATCTTTATAATAGTCTTTTTGAGGATATTGAAAAAAATAACAGGTTATTTTAAATAAACGTGGAAAAAATATTTCTATTGTTTTATAAACATTCTATATCAATAATGAAAAAATATTCTGGTCCAATAGTAACAGATAAATTATAGGAAACTCGTCTGTATTAAAATTTATTAAAAAGTATATATGTACATACGAGTATATTAACTCATAACATTAGAAACGAAACAAATAATGGAAAAATCCTATCATAAAAATAATGGCATCCTGCTGGAAGCAAAAATCTAAGGATCTGCAGATGTTACTATTTATTCTTGGAAATTCTTAGCGTATGGGAGTGCAATGGGTTAAGCTGTGTAATTTCTAACAATCCAATGAAGAAGAAGCTGATAGTCATACTTAATATAGGTTTTCATACATATGTATATATGGATTCGGTTTATATTAATTTTACCGCACGGTTTTCCTGTTTGCTTATGCAACAATTTGCAATTTGATCACTTATTCCACTAACACGTTCAGAGTATGAAACAGAATACCCATTTTTGACGTAAAAAAATTATGTGTTCGTAAAAATATATCAAATACTCTGCTAATTTTTTTTTAATTAAGATTATTCATTATGTAGTTTAAGTAAATTATATACTTAATGATAAGCCATTTTTGATTTTGTTAATAGCTTGGATATTTTTTAAGGTGGAAGTTTAAAATTTTTTTTAAATATTTAACGTAAATCGTAATCAATAATAAAGTCTATTTCAAAATTTTCAATGATGCATTGCTTTGCATCTTAGCAAACGATATGTATACTGTTGTAAAAAATTCTTTGATGCTTTTAAAAGGAACCGTTTTTTTCTTAAGCAGACATAAAGGCAAAACTTATTGAAAAAAACTCCATGAACAAGTATAGAAACCTGGGCGCTGTTTCTCAAAACTACAAATTACAAATCTACAAGTAAAATACATTTGAACAAAAACCAAAGTTGTAAAATTGTTGCTTCTTTTAACGTTAATGAAGTGATTTTATGGTCCCATGCAGTTTTATTATAGGGAAGTTCGATTGTACCTGCTGTCACATTTGCTTTTACGTATAAAACCTTTTTTACTTTAATTTCAAATATGCGTTACCTATTTAAGAAAAATTTTATCAGCGAAAAAAATCCACACTCACAATATTATTACAGTAAGGGACTGTAGGTTATTCAAGAAGTATTCCGTTCAGTCATTTTTAAATAAATAAACATTTAAAATTCCAAGCAAATTAATTTTTAACTGATTCTAACATTTATTATAAAAACTAAGAGCACATTAATTAATACGGATTTTCGGTTGCATTTAATATTGTCAGTTGATTAAGTATAAGTATTCTGTATATAAAATTAAATGAAAATGAAATTTAAAACAACTGTAAATTTACTTAAAACCCGATCTACTTATTTTTCATTTTATTTTTATTTTAACGAAAAGTTAATTTAATTTCTACTGTCAAAAGTTCAACCGCGTATTCCATAAAAAATTAACCACAAATTCCGTAAAAATAAATGAATTTTCAGTTATTTTATATAATTTAACTATCAAAAAAATAACCTACAAATTCCGTAAAAACAAATGAATTTTCAGTTATTTTATATAATTGAACTACCAAAAAATAAATCTTTTTATAAATCTGTGGCAAAAAGTAAAAGTAAAAAACGATTTGCTTGTTTTGTGTAGAAAATTTCCATATTCTATTTGTTAAAATTATTTAGTTAAAAACATGAAATTTTTATGGTAAAATAATTGCGAATACCATATCGGGCATGCTGCTGGTGTCTTATAATTGGAAGTTCTTCTGTAACACTGCGGCCACACGATCAACTTTTTGTTGATAGTCTTTTACATATACTGTTTGTCAAAATTTACATTAATTGAAAGCTGTGACGTAGGCTGCACGCAATTTTTAATCAATTTACTTTCAAGATGTCATCAAGATAACAATTTATACTGACAAACGAAAATTTAGCTCACTAAACTTCTAATCAGCTGTTAAATTGAGCGTAAAATTGCCAAACAAATGGATAGTTAAAATTGAGAGCAATCTCGTGATCAATTTAAAAAGTGTGAGTGTGTTAGTGAAAAAAATGAGAGTGAGAGCAAATTGAAAGGAATTGAAAGACAAAAATTGATCGTGTGGCCTCCAAGTAAACAAAGTGGTCAGTACAACAAAACTAAAACAAACATGTAGGTATAACGGGGAAAGTAAATAAAAATAAATATTCTCTCTCTCTCATTAGAATAACAAGCGGACAGGAGTCTGGTATTTTTTAGAAATTCGAGTAAAACCTGTATTATATAAAATTACTGAATTACATAAGATAACTGAAAATTCATTTGTTTTTACGGAATTTGTCAGTTATTTTTGTATAGTTAATTTTAATAAAATAACTGAAAATTCATTTGTTTTTACGGAATTCGCAGTTGAATTTTTGACAGTAAAAATTAAATGAACGCTTCGTTAAAAATAAATGAAAAATAATTAGTATTGTGGTTATTTTGTTGAACTATTCATGGTTTTTTAATCCAAATTTTACTATTTTTAATTAGGCTTAAGTTCATTAAATTTAATTTTCATTAAATTATTTTTATGAAGAAAGGAATTTTTACAACATGGAAGATTAATTAAAATTGTTATTGATAATTTTCATTCTTGACTGACCTGGGATTCGAAGCCAGGCTGGCTGGCGTGTGATTCGAACCCAGGCGGCCGGTTACCCTGACATGTTTCGACCTCAACCACTAGGTCTCCTCAGAGGGATTTGCCGTCTTACACTCGCAGCCATCGATGACTGCTGACGTCAGTAGTCAAACATCAATCCTTAAACCAAATTGTATTTTAACCTTTGGTAGATCGAAATTTGCTTTTTGAATGATTATCCATTTTTAATTGATCTCACATGTTTTCCTTACTTCTGTTTTTTCGTACTTTTGTCAAGAATTCTTCTTGAAGTCCAAAGTACATTTTTTGTTTATCATGTTTTTGTCTTTCTTTTTTCTTGAAATGAAAAATAAGTAGATCGGTTTTTAACTGGATATTCATTTATTTTATATTACAATTTCAGTTAATTTTACGTACAGAATATTGTGAGTGCACTTTTTTGGTTGGTAAAACTGTATTACAACAACAACACGTATTGAGTACTTGGAATTTTGTTTGAATTAGTTTTGCCTTTATGTCTGCTTAAGAAAAAAACGGTCCCTTTTAAAAGCATCAAAGAATTTTTTACAACAGTATACATATCGTTTGCTAAGATGCAAAGCAATGCATCATTGAAAATTTTGAAATAGACTTTATTATTGATTACGATTTACGTTAAATATTTAAAAAAAATTTTAAACTTCCACCTTAAAAAATATCCAAGCTATTAACAAAATCAAAAATGGCTTATCATTAAGTATATAATTTACTTAAACTACATAATGAATAATCTTAATTAAAAAAAAATTAGCAGAGTATTTGATATATTTTTACGAACACATAATTTTTTTACGTCAAAAATGGGTATTCTGTTTCATACTCTGAACGTGTTAGTGGAATAAGTGATCAAATTGCAAATTGTTGCATAAGCAAACAGGAAAACCGTGCGGTAAAATTAATATAAACCGAATCCATATATACATATGTATGAAAACCTATATTAAGTATGACTATCAGCTTCTTCTTCATTGGATTGTTAGAAATTACACAGCTTAACCCATTGCACTCCCATACGCTAAGAATTTCCAAGAATAAATAGTAACATCTGCAGATCCTTAGATTTTTGCTTCCAGCAGGATGCCATTATTTTTATGATAGGATTTTTCCATTATTTGTTTCGTTTCTAATGTTATGAGTTAATATACTCGTATGTACATATATACTTTTTAATAAATTTTAATACAGACGAGTTTCCTATAATTTATCTGTTACTATTGGACCAGAATATTTTTTCATTATTGATATAGAATGTTTATAAAACAATAGAAATATTTTTTCCACGTTTATTTAAAATAACCTGTTATTTTTTTCAATATCCTCAAAAAGACTATTATAAAGATTTTTGTGTTAAATAATAAATTACTTGTCTTCTACATCACATACATAATAGCATTTATTATAAAGTGCTGGAATATAAATTATTTAGCTATATTTTCTGTTAATCCTTTTGCGGCTTTATTAAATACTAATAGTATTTTTTTTTTAGGATAAGTGCTTCTTTGTACAACATTTTCGTTCACTGAATACGGGGGCTGCTATCAATACTACTCTTAATTGAAAAACGTTCATTCTTCTTATTTAAATTTTTCAGAAATTAACTAATTAAAATTTACTTCTTGCTACATATTAATTATACGATTATTATCTTAATATTCTATTATAGTATCTTAATATTCAATTATTCCTGTAATTTTTAACAATATATTTAAATTTTTGTCGTTTTGTTTCAGAGAATTTAAAATAACGCAACACACATTCAATTTAAAATAACGCAACACACATAACTAAATAAATAACAATAAAAATAATAAATAGATATTGGGAATTATTTCTTTTCATAAGCAACCTTATTATATTCAAAATTTTTTATTTTTCGAATTTATTCTATGAGCTTTGAGTAATAGTTCTATTCCTTAAATTTTTCAGGAATTACTTTATACACTATCATAGAATAAATTCGAAAAATCAAAAATGTTGAATATAATAAAAATAATATTTTTTTATAAAAAATATATCGGTTCTCGCATTTTTATTCTAAATATTTAATACTCTCATATAATTTCCATTTTACAATGTTTTTTGCTTCTCATGTAAACTTATGAAATTTGATGTTACAATATTCTGCATTTAAGATAACGATATGTGCAGTTCTCTTAGTTTTTTTTTATTTCAATAATATTTGCCTACAAAAAAAAAACAACACATACAATTTGGTTCACCAGTCAAGAAATAATTTTACAAAAAAAAAAAAAAAAAAATACACACAGGCTAATCGTGCTGCCCAGCAGTGAAAATTGCAAGCGATTCACTTTTTAGGCCTTTAAGAAGGTTCACAATTAAATTGTAAGTAAACTTTTACTTACTCCACTCTGCCTTCTTTGAAAACGTCTTTTAGAAAAGTTTTTATTAAATATTTTACAAATTAAAATTTTTCTTTTCTAAGATAAGGCCTGTCGCAATCGTTTTATTAGTAGTTATGTTAGAACGTGTTGCAAGTTAAGTTATTAATTGACTTACTTAGTATTATTTGCCACAACAATAAAATTTGGATAAAGCTTTATTCTTAAATCTTTTTAGAAACCCTTCCAGAAGTGCTTAAAATTGATGCAAAAGTGCAAGGTGTTGGTCTCCAATGACACACCTTGTTAATTGGTAATAAAGTTAGCATGCGGCTGGGAGATCTTTAGTCTGCAAAAAGGCCTTCTATTAGGCCTCTTTACTACATAATTTTCTTGAATTTTAACGTGATTTTTTTCAAATTTTTCATATATTTTTGCACTATTTGTTTCTTATATTTCTGCACTCCTGTTATAAAACTTATTTTCAAATTATATTTTGGGTTCTTTTCTCAATAAATAACAACTACGCAGACACTAAAAAACACATACATGTTAGCTAAAAGTTAACTACGTGTTCACTAAAAAGTACAGATAAGTACCTTAAAAGAACTTAACACGGACTCTAAAATAAGTTCGGTAAGTTATCTAAGTGTTTCTGTTCGTCAGCTCACAATAGTTATGTACCATATTTTGTTTGTGTACAAATGCACAAACAAAAAAAATCAGATTTAGAGTTTGTGTGGTAAGACAAGTACACTGCGTTAGTGTACAGTTTTTTTTCGAACTCTGATTTAAACTTGTGGAATTGTTGTTGGAAATTGTCAAAACCTGAGCTATATTTAATTTAATCAATTAACACATTGTTTGAAATGGCAAAGTTTTTTTACTCATTTTTTTATTAAAATTAAAAATATAATTTATTAAAAAAAAAATATTCACAATTTTACAATTTTTAGTAATCAAAATAATCATTTTGGTAATAGGTGCAAAATCAACAAATTGTTTGCTTGATTTTAAGAATTTGGTATAAATTTGGTGATTAGAGACAATTTTTAATTTTTTCTGTGATTGGAAAATATTTTGTTACATACGTCCAAATAATAAATACACTGTTTTAAAAGAAGGAAAAATTCCTGAAAGCGATTTAGAATTTTAGTACTTTTGCTATATTAAAACTTAAATTACACAGTTGTAAAGTAAACTTAAAATGGAAAAATAACAAGGCCTGCAAATTTGGAAAAGTTTGGGAGTAGATTATACTTTTCTAAGAGCATGAGTTGCGATAAATCCGAATCTATACTCAGAACTGCCTCATCGCAACTGGTCTTCGAGATATAATGGCTAAATTTAAAACCTTTTTTATTTATTAGTTTGCATTTGTGCTGATGTGTGTAAAATATTAGTTCTGGACCCACCTTAAAGTATAGCGATCGACTCAGGACGATGTCCGTCCGACTGGCTGGCTGTCCATGTAACCTTGGGCGCAAAGCACAGGTCGCAATTTTGAAGATAAAATGATGAAATTTGTTACATAGGTTCTAATTGGCACCAAGACCAAGCCTATTGAAAATTGGGTGAATCGGTCAATAATTTAATATAGCCCCATAAAATAAATCTGGACTCATCCTCCAAAGAACTCTTAAGGGTAAATTGTCAAGAAGTCGCTTCAACTCACTCTGTTAAAAATCCTAATGATAGCAAACGATGGAGGAACTTATTATCCACAAATCCTAATCATTTTTCTTCGCCAACGTTGGCTCCTTCTCCAGAAATCTGGATTTATCCCTCATAAAAGCGTTAACATACGTTAAGTTAAGTGGCTAACATTATTCTGTTAACATAACAGAATATGGGTAGGGTTATAAATATTCGCTATGCATTAAAAATATAGGACCACGAGGAAATATAGGGGCAATTTGATTTTTGTATATTTTTTAAATTTAAAATTTTTTTTTTTTGTGATGGACAAATTCGGAGTACAGATTCGATTTAGAGCAACTCAAACCCTTAGAAAAGTATAATTTACTGCCAGCGTTTCGACTTTTTACAAATTTTGAAGGCCTTTGCAATTTTTTACATTTTATGCTTATCGCTATAGTAAAAAAGCAAGTACCTAAGAGCTTGGCATCTTTATTGCTATATCATATTACAGGGACGGTATATGTTTTTTTTAATTTTGTATCCACTTTCAAAATAAATCACGTAAAGTATTGGTATAATTTTGTCAATGACTATGCTTTTATTATTGTATTTTTTCCGCCTTTAATCCTTATTAAGCGGCAGTGTCAGAAATTCATTACAAACAGGATTATGTCGCGACATTTTATAACCAACTACAAAAGACATGAACAAACATGAAAGCTCTAGCTGCCAAATAACAATCATCCTTTATTGTCACTATCTTCAGCTAAGCACTTTGCATGTAAATGCTATTAATACGAATAACAAACGAAAAGTACTTTCCATGCAACTACATGTTCAATGTCGCACATACTTACATACGAGTATATAAACTACTGAAAACACCAAAATAACATAGAATTTATACAGCATTTCTTAGCATATTGAAAATGTCATAGTAAGACAAAATAGAAATTTAGTACTTTAAATAGTTTGGAGGGAATGAAACTAAAACGAGATAAAGCCTAAAAAGAATTCGATTTATATTTGATCATCTCAGTACCAATATAAATTTAGAATAGACAACTTTTATGAAATGCTAAGTTTCACCAAATATTTTTTGTGGGATGAGTTTAAAGTATCTGCCCTTAATCATCACGACAATTATTGCAAAAGAATTGTTACTTTTAATATTGACCATAGCCATTACATAAAAGGGTTAACAAGCAGGTTTATTGTACCTGTAAAAAATTTTTTTGGGATGTGTGACACCGACGATGTTCGATGGAAAATCAAATCAATTTAGATATTACGTCAATTACACAAAAATCACAATATTATTACAGTAACGGACTGTAAGTTATTTTAGAAGTAGTCCATTCAGTCATTTCTAAATAAATAAACATTTAAAATTCCAAGCAAATTTATTTTTAACTGATTCTAAAATTTATTCAAAAAACTAAAGGGCATAATAAACCACACAAATTGCTTGGCAAATATGTACCTTGTTTTTGCTTCTGTTTGCCAATAAACAACACAATCATGTTTTGTACAATTATCAATTTTTCATTTTTGTTTCGTTTTCAATGAATGCAGACGACGATTGTAATGCGGCAATTTTACTCGCGTTTTGTTTAAAATGGAGAAGAAATATAGAAGAAAGAAAAATAATTTTTTAGTAAGGAGTACTCTAACAACGAGCTGTTTTAGGGCAAACAATTCTGTTAAAAAATTAGAATTTACACTGAAAATGATTTTATTGCTTCTTCTTCTACGTCTTTACTTTGCAAAGTTTACGCTAAAAATGATTAATTTTAGCACTAGACACAACAAAAAGTTTGACAAATATCCAACATGTCTGCCAAATATTAAAAATTTTTAATATTTCTACAAACATTGCTTCAAATGTTTGTCCAAACAGCAAACACCCCAATTAACAACACAAAATATTTGTACAAACGTAAAATTGTGACATGTTTGCCAAGCTATTTGTGTGGTTTATTATTTCCTTAAGTGCACAATAATACGGTTTTTCGGTTGCATTTAATATTGTCCGTTGTTTAAGTAAAAGTATTCTGTATGTAAAATTAATTGAAAATTAAATTTAAAACAACTGTAAATTTACTTAAAAACAGATGTAATTATTTTGCATTTAGTTTTCACGAAAGGTTCATTTAATTTTTACTGTCAAAAAATCAACCAGTAGCTCGTTTCTGTATTTCTCGCATCGCAAATTTTCTCATATTAAGTGTGAAACAAAAAATTCCTTCGTTTCTCGATTTGTGAGAAAAAAGTGTTTCTGTATTTAAATGCGAGAACAGACAACACAGATTTTGTTTTAACTGGAATACTTCCAGTAATTAAGTGTCAAATGCAAGCGAAACGTCAACGAAAGAAATATATATAATAAAAATAAGGCTGCCAGATTTAAAGATTTATCGATATTTTGACGACTTTTTTTTTGTTCCAAAATTGGCAAAGTGACAATTTGCTGATTTTTTTCTAGTGACGATTCAGTCTTTGAAATAAAACAATTTTAAATAGTTTTATATGTTTGTGTATTAGGCACCACAGAAAACCGATATATTTAAAAACAAGGCAGATTAAAAATGTATCGGCAAAAGCAAAATTTCGAACGGAAACTGTTTAATTTTTATTTGCTTGGATTATTTAATACATTTGTTTATGTGATCAAAAGATTAAACTATTACCCCATTTTTCAGTCAATTCACTTTAAAAAATTTTTGCCTTTTACTTTGTCCAAAAGTGTTTATTTTATTTCAATATGATATTTTGTCACTCCTTTGTGTGATTTCTGCAGGGAAAAATAACAATCTTAAATTTTAAACTCTTATCGGATTAAGGAAAATAAAATAAATAATTTTATTTAAATAGACCTCAAGCTTATGTATGTATAAAATATGTATTTTACCCATGAACTTAATTTTTTTTTTTTTTTTTTTGATTATGTGTTTATATGATAACAATTTGTGATTATATGATAAAAACCGAACAAAATTCGTCAAAATTAATTTTAAATTGTCCGAAAAAAAATAGACGATTTTTTTATTTTTTCTTAGGATATTGACGTTTTTTTCACAAATTTATCTGGCAGCCCTGCATAAAACAAACACAATGAAAGTCCAAAAAAATTTAAATAACAAAATATAACAATTGTGTTTTATATACTTATTTTCATCATTTAAATTCTTTCTTTTAAAATAAAATAAAATAATACACATTCTTGCGTACATACATACATAATTTGGGCTCCATTTTTTTAAATTTTGTTTTCTCGCATCAATTTCAAATATGACTTATTTTGACAGTTCTTGTGAGAAACTTTTTGCAAAATATTGTTACAGAAACACTTGTTCTCACATCCTTCCAATAATTGCTGGAAAATTATTTAAATGACAGATAATTCTCGCAAAGTAAAAGTACAGAAACACTTATGTGAGAAAAATCATTTTTTGTTTCATATTGCACTGTTTTTGTCATAATTCACTTGTTTCATGCGGGAAATTTTACGATGCGAGAAATACAGAAACGGGCTACAGGTCGCAATTTTGAAGATAAAATGATGAAATTTGTTACATAGGTTCTAATTGGCACAAAGACCAAGCCTTTTGAAAATGGGGGGAATCGGTCCATAATTTAATATAGCCCCATAAAAGAAATCTGGACTCATCCTCCAAAGAACTCTTAAGGGTAAATTGTCAAGAAGTCGCTTCAACTCACTCTGTTAAAAATTCTAATGATAGCAAACGATGAAGGAACTTATTATCCACAAATCCTAATCATTTTTCTTCGCTCCCGTTGGCTCCTTTTCCAGAAATTTGGATTTATCCCTCATTCAAGCGTTAACATACGTTAAGTTAAGTGGCTAACATTATTCTGTTAACATAACAGAATATGGGTAGGGTTATAAATATTCGCTATGCATTAAAAATATAGGACCACGAGGAAATATAGGGGCAATTTGATTTTTGTATATTTTTTAAATTTAAAATTTTTTTTTTTTTTGTGATGGACAAATTCGGAGTACAGATTCGATTTAGAGCAACTCAAACCCTTAGAAAAGTATAATTTACTGCCAGCGTTTCGACTTTTTACAAATTTTGAAGGCCTTTGCAATTTTTTACATTTTATGCTTATCGCTATAGTAAAAAAGCAAGTACCTAAGAGCTTGGCATCTTTATTGCTATATCATATTACAGGGACGGTATATGTTTTTTTTAATTTTGTATCCACTTTCAAAATAAATCACGTAAAGTATTGGTATAATTTTGTCAATGACTATGCTTTTATTGTTGTATTTTTTCCGCCTCTAATCTTTATTAAGCGGCATTGTCAGAAATTCGTTACAAACTGGATTATGTCGCGACATTTTATAACCAACTACAAAAGACATGAACAAACATGAAAGCTCTAGCTGCCAAATAACAATTATCCTTTATTGTCACTATCTTCAGCTAAGCACTTTGCATGTAAATGCTATTAATACGAATAACAAACGAAAAGTACTTTTCATGCAACTACATGTTCAATGTCGCACATACTTACATACGAGTATATAAACTACTGAAAACACCAAAATAACATAGAATTTATACAGCATTTCTTAGCATATTGAAAATGTCATAGTAAGACAAAATAGAAATGTAGTACTCTAAATAGTTTGGAGGGACCCTACAAAAAACGTGCGTGTATGGACTACTCTATAAGGAAGTAGGACTACTCCAATACCTAACCTAAATGTATGTAAAAACATACTCCAATTTACATTGCGATGTCCTAGGGCTGGACCACGTAACCCAGCTATGCATTAAAAAGGAGTACTTTTAAAACTACTCCATTGTATACACAAGAGGATTAGTTTTAACTTCGTTTAAAAACGAAAACATGTCGTTAAAAAACGAAGACATGTCGTCTCACTACAAACACTTTTTAACAATGACATGGTCCATGCTTGCATTACATCGGACCAGTCCATGGAGTAGTCCATTTAATCAAATTGGATCAGGTGGTCCAATATTATTTGCAGGGGAATCAAACTAAAGCGAGATAATGCCTTCTTCCACAAATCTCTTTTTTATAGATTAATATATTTATGAAGTACCAAGATCAATTTAGAATAGACAACTTTTATGAAATGCTAAGTTTCACAAAATATTTTTTGTGGGATGAGTTTGCAAAAAATTAGTTACTTTTAATACTGTTCATAGCTTTTACATAAAAGGGTTAACAAGCAGGTTTATTGTATCTGTAAAAAATTTTTTAGGAGGTGTAAAATTATTCTGTATGTAAAATAAAATGAATATGAAATTTAAAACCATTGTAAATTCATTTAAAAACAGATCTACTTATTTTGCATTTCGTTTTAACGAAAAGTTCATTTAATTTTTACTGTCAAAAATTCAACCATGAACCCCGCAAAAAATTAACCTCAAATTCCGTAAAAATAAATAAATGTTCAGTTATTTTATATAATTTAACCAACAAAAACATAATTTTTAGTTATCTATTTATAGACCTGTGGCTAAAGCCTAGTTCTCTGTTCGAATTTGTGGAAAATGTTCAGCAACATTTATTATTCTATACGAAAAATTTGACATGTATCAATGTTACCTATCCCGCGAGTTTTCATAATTTGACGTTTTTAATCTTTCAAAGTATGCGACATTTTAATATCTTGCCTATTGTTTTGCGTATGTAAATAAAACCCACATGTAGGTATGTATTTTACTGAAAAATATTTTTTTTTAAATAAAAATGAAAGTAAAAATGGATGAAAAACTGTTACCAGTTGTGTTATTTATGTTTTTTTGCTCTCATTTGGTATAAAGTGTATTTTTTTTTTAATTTGCTTAAAATTTCAAGTGAAATAAGTCCAGCTTATATTATTACGCAGTTGTAAAAAAAATGTTGCCAGAAACATTTCGCAACTTCTTCACAAATTGAACAGAGTACAACTCTATCTACATTATTTCATAGAAATTCCGCACAAGTTTTTTTCATATGAGTTTTGACAGCATTTCACGTGAAGTGTTGAACAGAGTACCAGCCTTTAAAATAAAATTAAAAAACGATTTGCTTGTTTTGTGTAGAGAATTCCCATATTCTATATGTTAAAATTATTTAGTTAAATACATTAAATTTGTAAAGTAAAATGATTGCGAATAACATATCGGTCATGCTGTTGGTGTCTTATAATTGAACACAAAAAAACTTCTATCGCAAATTTTTCCCAATTAGAGCATTAAACAAAAAAAAATCAGTTTTTATTAAAAATTTAATCAAGTCAATTAAATATTTAATTAAGTAAATAAATTGTTTAATCAAGTGAACTAAACTTTTATTGATTGATACTATTAATTTGTTTACTGGGGCCAATTCAATTAATTTTTTAATTAATATCACAAATCTTATCTGTGAAAGTTCTTTTGTAAAGAAAATGGTCAGTACAACAAAAGTAAAACAAACATGTATAACGGGTAAGTAAAGAACAATAAATGTTCTTTCTCTATCTCTCTCTCATTAGAAAAACAAGCGGATGAGGCAGGGGTGCCAGACAATTTTGATAAAAAATCGGCATATTTTCAAAAAAAAAACCGGCATTATCGGCACTTCAGTTAAATAAAATCGACAAAAAAAAATTCGCAAATTAAAAATATCCCTTTTAAGAACAATAAAACTTATTTTTATCAACACAAAAAATAACAAAACAGAATAATTCAGCATTAACTTTCATATGAGTATAACCCATATAAAAACGTAAAATTAAACGAAAAAGAATATTTTTATAAAGAAATTGTAGTTAATTTAATAAATTTTTTAGGTTAAAATTGTTTTTATGGTTGAAAATTTTTTTTCAACATTTTATTTTAACAAATATTTTATAGATACATATATCGTCACTGTTTTAACTAACCAACCTAACAAACATTTAACAAATTTTAGAGGAGAGCTCTTTTAATGTTTCTTGTCTTAAATGTGGTAATTTCCTAGCCAAAATATGAATGAAATTGGGTTTATGCATTATTTTGTATGTAGTATAACATCTTTTGTTATGTGTTAACTAAAGAAAAAGACAAATATTTTTATTTTTTGTACTTAACTCAATTTTCAAAATAATTTCAGTTAGGTCAGTTAGTAAAAACAGCGACGATATGAGTTTAATAATTTAATTAAATCCATTTTAAGATCAACATCAAAACAGTTTGCATTATTAAATTTTAAGTAATCATTAGAAAAAAGAATTCCTTGAAAAGATTCACTTTCCAGGGAACATCGAAATTTGGTTTTATTAAGGTCGACTTGTCTAAAACTTCTTTACACATTTGCGGAAAAATGTTCTAAAACCATAATTTGTTGTAGGTACAAACTTTGACAGCACTGGAAATGCATCCGTAGAATCCCCACGTTTTAAGTCTGAATTTTTTTGCCAAAAAGTTTGCAAAATTACTTCAACTCCTTCTAAATCTAATTAATAGTTTAAACATCATAACTCTCTAAATTCAGGGTCTAAAATTTCTTTTTTTTTGTTCAGAAATATAACTCTTTCAGAATTTCCATAAAAGAAATATTTTCCTTTTTCATTATTTTGTTATGGTTTACCATTTTTAAAGATTTATTAGATTTTTGTTCAAAATCCAAACGTTTTAATATTTCATTTGAAAATTCTATATAAAAATTAATACAGTTATCAACAATATTGGTAATTTCGCTTTTGTTGAGTTTTGATTTTGATAGTAACTCATTAGGCAATAAGCCCAAATGCTCCTCATCAAAGTTCAGAACAATCTTTGTTTTGTAAATTAAATTTTTTAATTTTTTTATATAAAATTAGTTAATACAGTTTTCAAAAAACTTTCCATTTGGTTGTATAGGTTATGACAAGTGCTCCAAAGTTACCCAAAAGTAATAAATTACACGGTAACAAGAAAAGTTAGCCTTGTTAAAATGTTTATCAAAAAATCGGCATTTTTGCAGCAAAAATCGGCAAATTGGCACTTTGCTAATTTTATGGCAAAAAATCGGCAAAATGCCGAAAATCGGGAAATATGGCAGGCCTGAAGCGGACAGGTGTCTGGTAGTTTTTTAGAAATTCGAGCAAAACCTGTATTATATAAAATAACCGAATTACATAAAATAACTGAAAATGCATTTGTTTTTATGGAATTTCGCCGTTGAATTTTTGACAGCAAAAATTAAATGAACTTTTCGTTAAAAATCAATGAAATATAAGTAGATCGGCTTTTTCTGAATATTCATTTATTTTATATTACAATTTCAGTTCATTTTGCGTACAGAATATTGTGAGTGTACACAAGTTTGACATTAAGCATTTTGAGCGGCTAAGCCCCCCTTAAGGCCACCACCCAAATATCTATCTTTCTTTAACAAATTATTGATAAACGTCGGTATTGGGCTAAAATCGAAATCACTCTTGCTACCTTAAACTTCCTCTGCCTATGTTCTGTAACTGCCGCGTCGAAAACTTTTCGATTTAAGTTGTCCGAATGATTGCCTTGCTTTGTTTATGTGGCTTGAGATGTCAGCCTTAGAACCACTACTTTTGTCCAGTATGCTTCCCAGATAACAGAATGATTCTACCTCACCAAGCCATTAATTCTGATCGGACAGTCTTTGCTCATTATTAAAGTTTATTCTCATTGTTTTAGTATTACCAATTAAGTTTGCAATGTTGAAATTTTTAAAATACCCTGTGGAAACGGTGTGATTTGCTAGCACCAAAAATTAAAAAAATAATATTTAATGGACATATCTGCATAAAACAAAAACCACACAAACATAACTAAACTATCTTATAACAGGTCATGAATTTATAAACTACAGGCCATATGTACATTAGGGGCATCAAAAAAAAAATGTACCCACTTTTTTCTTTAAAATTACAGATAATATGCCATTTTTCGTTATCAATGTCCAATTTATAAAGCAAAATTAAATTTTTATTTTAGCCGGCGTCATCCTTAACTTAATTTTACTCCATACAATTGGAACCACCCTAATAGTATTATATAAAAATTTTTAGTTCTTTGTTTTTTCTTTTTTTTTTTTTTTTTGGGGTATTTTTCTGGAGGCAGTAAATGGTCAGTGTGTGGTGACAAAAAATATTAATTGGATTGTTGATTTTTGATGGTGACTCTAATAAAATTATCCTTGACATTATTGTGTTTTGGTCAGTAACTTTTCTGTTTGTATTTCACTAAAATGTTTAACTTTAGAAAAATGTTTCAACTTAGACGAAAATTAAAAAACTCAGCGAAAATTTCCAAAACTTTTTTGGTTTTTAAGATTTAAAAAACTTAAAATTAAAATTTGTTAATTAAAAAAAAATCCCTTTACCAATTTTTTCTATAAATATATAGGTAGAAATTTATTTGTATATGAGAAGAACTAAACGAAACTTAATTGCTTAAACCAAAAGGATTTACAATAGATTTGCTATAGAACTATGTATGTAATTACATACTTTTACAACTTTGCTAAAATGTCTAAATGTTTGTAAATAACGAAAGTATTTATTTTAACTAAATTTTATTTAACTGTAATAACACATAAATATATTTTGTAAACCATTGTAATCTACTACAAAATTTCATTGTTGATACTTTTTAAAACTTAACGAAACGTTTCTGCTAATTATGATAACTACTTATATATCGATGGTCTCAAGTAGAAAGGCCCTAACTCGCATTTTTTACGAAAGTGAGTTTTCCAGTTATTCCAATAAATTTTACACAAATACACCTCGTCACAAAAATGCATTACATTGTTGTAAAGAATAACGGCTTTACAAGCAGTTGTATGAGCAAGTTTACATTATGATACATACAGTTTCTATTATGTTTTTACCTTCTCCTGTACAGTTACAATTATTTGAGTTAGGGCCTTTCTACTTGAGACCAACGATATATATATGGATTTTATTTCATTTTGTTTTTCCCTTTATATAAGGTTTAAATGTTTTTCGATCAAATACAAATTTATTAATTTGCCTATTTTAAAAACTTAACGAAGCTTTGTTTTCAAAACTAAAAGTATGCCGGTTAGGTCTTCTATATGGTCTTTACAAATACAAAAGTGACAACTAATATCTATTAGAAACTGGCGCTTTTTCGGGCTTAGGCACCCAGATCGAAGACCCTGTTGCACAGATAAAAAGCCTACAAATGAGTATCTTTCAAATATCATACATATACGAATAAGTGTCATTCTGTTTGTAATTTCTAAAATATTGATCTATATTTTCAGGCTAATGAGTAGGAAACTTTACTGAATATTGTTTGTTAGTCCGCGTTTTAGTTAAAATAGGTTTTTTTAAAGACCTTCAGCTATGATTGGAACCAGTGTGTCTTATCAATTATTTTACATATAGACTGCTGAAATTTGTTATTGAAATTGAGTCACAAAGATCCCACATAAATAAAAGGCCAGTACCCATGTTCTGTAACTTTGGTGAGAACTTCTCGCATCGAAAACATGTGAAACAAAATATTCCATCGTTTCTCGATAAGTGAGAAAAAAGTGTGTCTGTAACTCATGTCGAAAACTATCAAAAGTCATTACGTCGTTACGTTATAAATGTCATAATATTCCACTCGAAGCCGATATGAAATTGCAGATGTTGTGAACGCCAGTAAAACATACGTTGACGGCGACCAAATTTGACTAAAATTGAAATATTTTCAACGACGGCGGCGAATATACAACCGTCGGCTACAGCAAAAAATGTAAAGTGCGACTTTAATGTTTGTTTTTTACAAAATTGCTTTGAAAACATTAGTATATTTTTTAAAAATGTCAATAGCAATATAATTAAAAACGAAAAAATATGCCAAGAACAAAATAATTATCTCTTCCGTGTTAATATTTATTGCATTTAGCATTTTGAATTTATTTTTTAATGTTAAAATTTTTTCTCACCCCGTTTTTATGCGTAAGTTTATTTGACAGTTCAAAGCGGGAACTTTCTCATAAAAATTTAAAAAAACACACTTTTTCAGTATATTGGCGAGAAATTTCCTAACGTGACAGTGAGAAAAACAGTTTGTTTCAATTTATGGCATTTTTGTTTAATTTCTCACATTTCAATCGAAAAGTTTCTCGGCGCGGGAGTTACAGAACATGGGCACAGGACTGACTCTAATTGTTTATTAAGACCCTTTCACACTATTTCACAAGTCTTAAGATTTTTGCTCCCATAAAATCCAATGATTTTGGTCTGATTGTTAAAAAATCCAATAGAAAATTGATTTTTGAGTCTGCAATATCAATCACACTTCAAGCAAAAAGCTTAGTCTTTGTCAGGATATTCAAACGATTAACCGTTGTCCGATTAATCGATTAATTTTGGGCGATTAACTGTTTGAATAAATAAAAATTTATTATTTTCGAATAACGAATAATTCGAATAATTTACGTGAAATAATCAATTAATCAATAATTTGTTCTTTTTCACAAGTTTTTATTACTTTTTTTCTTTTATGCAAAACACAAGCCGGAAAGTTTTAAATGCCCTTTTATTGTTTCTTAACTCAGGAACATTTCCTTCGAGTAACAATTTTTTTAAAATATACCACAATGACTGAAACCAAAGAGTTTGGGAATAATTTGTTTTCAAGAATTTTTAGTACACAATAACTGCGTTTTATGGCGTAGCTTTATTTGGAAATATTTGAACAAAAATACGAAATTAAAAACTTTATTTTCTTCATATCTTCCTTTTTGGACATACAGCCTTGCAATATTGAGCCAGCGCACAGTGGCGCCCGTAGAGCAAGC
Source organism: Pollenia amentaria (assembly GCA_943735925.1). Classification (NCBI taxonomy): domain Eukaryota; kingdom Metazoa; phylum Arthropoda; class Insecta; order Diptera; family Polleniidae; genus Pollenia; species Pollenia amentaria. Next base: position 142,591,764 of record OX031010.1, on the reverse strand, counting down.
GAGGTTGCAAAAATCAAAATTTTCATGAGTGCCGACGAAGTTTTGAATAAACCCATGTTATAGGAAACTTTTCAACGATTTCAAATATGCCACTCTTAATAATATCACATTTTTAGTTTAGAAGATATAACCGTTCAAAGTTGACCGACTTTCGGTTTTCAAAAAAACACACAATTTTTAGTCAATTTGTTGCGATTTCAGGTGTAATATCACGAAAAATAGGTAACGAATCGCCTTATTTTTTGTTTGTGTTGATTGATGTATTTATTAAATGTATAATGATAAAAAAAAATTAACTGTTTGCTTTGTGTTTCTCCTGGTAAATCACTATTTAAAAACTATCCGCTTTTTCACTATTTTTCAACTTTGACGGAAAATAAAAAAAAACTATATTTTTCTATATTTGCCATATTTGCAAAACCCGTTCTTTGATTATTTCTTTACATAATTCAAAAGGTTTTATCTGCCCGTACGTGCCCGTTTGGCTTCTAGAGGTAAAAAAGTTTAAAAAGACATGGTTGCAGATATTGTATGGCGTCCATCCCTTATATGTTTTGACTGACAGTAGTTTGATCTAATAGTTTGAAAAAAACTACTCATTGAAATTAGCAGGTACGTACCTCACATAAACAATACTTTGGCGTACAAATGGTCAGGAACAATATTGACTTATGGTCCCTACAGGTAGGCACAAATCTTATTTGGACACGTGCATAATATCAAAATTGCATTATTCAGCCTAAATCCATATGTATGCACGGAACAGGTAAATTTTAAGGCATGGTAGCATAAGCCTATATATTGCAAAATAAGCATAATGCCTGGATTAGTCTACGCCTGAAAGTTGGCGCAACAATTACTGAAACCATTAAACAATTTAAGTACTGAAAACATGGCGTTGAACAATTTAAAATTATTTGAACTGTTTAGAAAGTCAACCACACCAAAGTTTTTCACGGAAGTGATAATTCTTCCTGAGAAGTTGACATTGATCAGCAAATGGGGCTGCGATGGATCATCCGGACAAAGCGTTTATAAGCAAAGGATATCTTCCGATGACGCTACAATATCGGATGGAAATATGTTTATGGCATCTGTTGTTCCTTTGCGGCTAAAATCGTATGATTCCCTACACTGGAAAAATCCACGTCCGTCATCAGTGCATTATTGCCGACCAATAATGTTTCAGTTTGCAAGGGAATCGGCAGAACTCATAAGGACTACGGTGAAGGACATTGAAGAACAAATAAGCAAGATTAAGCCTACAAAGCTGCAAATTGGAGAAGGAAAATATATTGAACGCAATTACGAGTTCCACCTGACCATGGTTGACGGAAAAGTCGTAAACGAACTGACAGGAACAACCTCAACAATGTCATGCCCGATTTGCAAAAAGAGCCAGAAGAACTTTTTTCAATTCAATTCAATTTATTTCATATATAATATGTTACATCTCAATTTTATATAATTAGTTGTAAAGAGTTTAAGATTAGTATCTTTTTCTGCTTAATTATAATATATTTCAATTAGTTATCATATACATATATATAGACAGAATTATATTGGAGGTACAAATTTAGCAAAAACCTATTTAAACCCCTTTTTTCGTTTTATTTTTATATTTTTTTTATCGATTTTATATTATTATTTGTCAGAAGATCTTTGGTAATTTAAACGATTCTACAAATGAGGAGAATTACGAATATGGAATGTCACCATTGCACGCAAGGATAAGGTGTATGGAATTCTTGCTAAAACTGGTATATACCCTACCACAAGAGGAGGAAAACTTCGATGAAAATACATCAATAAAGGATAAGGAAAAGATCAGAAAGAAGCAAATACAGGATGCTTTTTTTAAACAAGTTGGACTAAAAGTAGACTGTCCCAAGCACGGATACGGTAACTCAAACGATGGAAACACTTCTAGGAGATTTTTTGAAAATGATGAGGCAGTAACTAGAATCATTGGAATTGACAATCAAATCGTGAAAAGATTGGGAACGATCTTGGATGTTTTAAACTGCAAAGAAAATGTCAATTCTACAAAATATGGAGAATATGCGTCGAAAACTGCATCATTTTTAGCAGAAATGTATCCACAGAAGAAATTGACCCCGACCGTCCATAAAATATTGGCGCATGGCAAAGATATAATTGAGTACCAGTCTTTGCCAATTGGAGAGCTTTCTGAAGAAGCACAGGAGTCTCTTAACAAATTTTATAAAAAATATAGAATGTAGAACACATTTAAAGCATCAAGGGTAAGGCAAAATAAGGACCTCTTCAACATGTTGGCAGCATCTTCCGATCCACTTATTTCTTCCCTGCGACATGTGAAGTCACGAATAGAGTTACAAAATAATTATAGTTTAGAAATGGTTAGTCTTTTAGATATACCTTCTCTTACGAATTGTGATGAATATTTTACAGAAAATTGAAAAAATAAATTTAAAAAACAAAAATAATTTTTTTTTAATTTGTTGGGTAATAATTTAAAACATAAAACCCTTAAGAAAAAAAATAAAAACAATCTAAAAATGTAAAAATAATTTTTTTTAGTTACCATAAAATGGATTTTTCTACTAATTTTAACTTTGATAACCCATAAGTAGGCCCCTACAAAGCGTAGCACCCTTTCCAAACGCTCATTTCATAGGCTGAACAGTTATCTATCATATGCTGTTTAAACTGTTCAATTATCTTATTCGGTTCAAAAGATATGATTTTTGCAACGAAAAAACTCAAATGGCGCCACTGTGCAGCGGTTTGGTGAAGCTCGCCTTCAGAAGTTCTGCATCCAATAACATATTTCACTTTAAAGTTATGCAGTATAAAATAATTAGTCATTACAAGGTAATAAAAAATGTTAAGAAATAGCCATAAATTAAATTTCACAATAACTTTAATAGTAATAATTGTGATAAGTAATAAATAAATGAAACTTTTTTATATACATACATATATTAGAAAATAAGGAAAGAGTAAAAAAGAATTCCTACATACTACGTTCCCCCTGCTGAAAAGTCAACTTATTTCATTTATTCTTGTTTTATTTTGAAGCACAATGTCACATTTTTTGTGACAACTAACAAGTGTAAACACTTATTCATGCACATACAAGAGAACTTGAATGTAATTTTTTGTGTTTGTTTTTTTATTACCTTTTTTTACATGTGTCCTTTTTACAATATTTACTTGACCTGACATGTGGACACCTTGTCGCTATTTTCCTGTGTTTATTTTTTTATGTGTGTTATTTCGTTGACTTGTGATAAAACATGTTAGTGCGGGCACATTTGTACAGCAAAATACTAGTAATTCAGATGAGTACGTACCTGCAAAGAGAATGAGAAAGAAAAAAAATTTATAAATACAAAATAAAGAATAAAACATGTAAATTAAAGGGCATAGAGAACAGGGCAATTTAATGTAAAATTTCTGCTTAAATTAATAATGGTAATATATTCGGATCATACTCATATCCTAATGATGTTTTTTAATGTACAACTCCATATAATAAATCGGTGACTGCTTTACTTTTATGGGTAAAAATACAGAACAATTCTGATTGTTTGCTTATATCTCAACCGTTTTGAAGCGATTTGGCTGATTTTCTATAGCAAATTTCTGCAGATTATAAAATAACCCGGCGTTTACACATGCAAGTTCAAGTTCGAAAAACTCAATACACTCACACATTTTTACTAACACCATCACATTTTTCGCACTTGCAGCCCAACTTGCAAGAGAATTTGCTTGCAAGTAAATTTTTGACACTTGCAGCAAGTAAAATGACAAATAAAGAAACAGTGTTACCGTGGATGCCTTTGGTATTAATTTACTAGTACTTAGTAATGTAAAAATTATGTTTATTGTTGATTTTCTGTGTGTTTTTAAGAATAAAAAACAAAACAAAAACACTACTACAAAGCAACACATCTTCATTGTATTTTAAAATATAAATTGCAAGCATTTAAAAAAAAAATTTTTAATCAAAATATTTTCTCAGAAATTTTATGATATCAGTAACTACGGCAATACTGGATTCACATATTTTTAAAATAAAAATAATTTTTTCATCAAGATGGACCAAAAATAAAATAAGGAAATAATTAAATTATTTATATTTAATATTATTAAATAAATTTCGTGATAACATTAACATGATAATGTTTTTTTTAACCCAAAAATGAAGCTTTTTTCATAAGATGTTTTCGCTTCGAGAACATTTGAAAAATGAACTTACAACTGACTGTGTAAACGCTCAAGTTACTTGCAAGACTTTCGGCTATTTCTTCGACATTTTCGTTGATAATACATATACACTACTTGCAAGTAATTACTTGCATGTGTAAAGGCAGGGTAAGGGTAAACGAAAACCGCATTGAAACCAACACACAGATAGACAGAATTTTTATAGTGGAAAGAAAGTATGTAAAATGTTTTTCCTTTCTTGGGTATTGGGTAGAGTATCCAATTATTTGACTTTTGGTTTCGTTCGAGTAAGGAATTATTCGATTTTAAAATTTTAATTTTGCTCGATTAATCGAATAAGAGTCTTAATATATTCGAACAACTCGAACAATTCAAATAATTTTATCCAATGGAAAAAACATACATACATACATTTCCATTTGAGTTAATACTTTTCTTATATTACTAAACAGAAAAAAACAATAAAATAAAAATATAATTGAACAATAAAGAATTAAATAACAATTAATTTACACCACGAATACAGTCTTAAAACTTTTAAATAAAATAAATAAAATAAAAAGGCTCTAAAGAGGCCGATTTAAGACTAAGGAAATAAAATAAAAATAAACTTTAACAAAGTAAACACTACTTCGGTTGAAAATGATCTGAAAGCCAAAGTTTAATACCTGCATTTCGTTCAGCAGAAATCGGGGTCCATTAATTTTATTTCGGTGTATAATTTGCAACTATATCCCGACTGCTAAACTAAATACTAGAATTCACATAGCGTTCATCTCATATTTTTATTAATTTTTGTTTTTATCATTTATTTTAGACTTTTTTGTCGTGGCATTTTTACGATAGGTCCAGCCTATTTAAACAAACTTATAATTCGTAATTTAATATAACTAATATGTTATTCCTGAAAATCAAGTAAAATTGAATTCAATGGAGATTCTCAATTATTTTTTTTTTAAATCACCGTATTTTCCCTGCTTTAGGAGAAGTTTTGGTTAAGGTAAGAAATAAAAGTATGAAGAAGCTTTTTAAACTGAATAGTTTTCCAAGTTTGTTCGATTTCAATTTCACTCTCATATGTATTCCATTAACCGAACATGGCTGATAACTTTATTTTTCTTCATTTTAAAGCTCTACTCTATAGGCTTGGGTAATTTGTTTCCTTTGACGTATTACTAGTTTGCGCCAACAATCCATGCTTCTGTTTTCAACTACCTATCTAAGGACACTTCGGTTTTTAAAACGAATCCAACCTAAAAGGTCAACATTCATCCAGCCGTTTGAATGGTAAGAAGAACGGGTAAAACAGGTAACCCATAATCTGACAGTGCATGGTTTACAAATTTATAAATGATGCTAAATTTTTTTACAATGAACGTCAAACTCAATATGAAAAAGCGCTACTTTAGTACGATTATTTCTTACGTATGGAATTGGTTTTGAATGATTCATCTTACACACACCCACATCTAAAAAGGAACTAAAATATGTTTAGAAGTGTGAGTTACGCAATATATACAGAATATAACATCATGTTTTTAGTTGTTATGTATTTTATTAGTTAAAAATCTAAATGAAAATATTTTAACATGCAAAAAGTAGGTTGAATTTTCTAAGAAATTTATTTTAATCGATTAATTGATATAAATTGTTCGAGTTATTAGTTATTTAAAATTGTGCGGTTACAATAGAAACATGGCAGGGTAACCTGTCCGTGAAAACCTGGGTTTAATTCTCAGCTCAGTCGAGAATGAAAAAAAATTATCAATAAATTTAAATTAATTTCATATTGTAAAATTCCTTTGTCCATAAAAATAATTTGATGAAAATTAAATTTAATGAACTTTAGCCTGAAAAAATATTAAAAATATATATTTAAAGTTTATCAATTGTTTATAAAAATTTTATGTTTAATTTAAGCGATAAATAAAATTTTTCGCACCAAGTTCCAAGTGTAAAATATACTTTATAGTTAATAGACAGACATTTAAATTCTTATTTTATAAATCCTATGCGAATAGTTATTCATTTTGGGCACTTCATTTTTTTATAGTAAATTAACTTAAAAACACGTTTCGCTATTTTATTCGATTTCATGTTTAAAATTTTACGCACACGCAAATCCAAAAAAAAGGAATAAATTCATTTTGTGGTTTAAAAAAAGAACATTGCACAGATCAACTTAAAATGCAATATTTGTATGCAAAAAATGATAAAAAAAATAAAAAAAATAATACTATATTTATCAAGTGTCATGTAAAATTTCTCTACGGCAATTTATCAAAACCATATTCCGCATTCATTTTCAAAATAAATGCAGTTTTTTTTATTTAGATAGTATTGAGAGAAAAAGTCAAAATAAAATAATGCTTGTGAATAAAACCCATAGGAATAACATTAATAGTAGGGCAGTACCAAAACTGATGTTTTTAAAAGAGATAAACACATTTATAATAAATGTTATTTAGTCTTATTTGACCTTTCTTTTTTTATAAATATTTTTTATTGTTTAAGCTTGAGGTCTTTTTATTTATAAAACATTATATTTATTTATTTCCATCGATATTTCGCTAACCTTTGGTGAGCATCATCAGGAAATTAAATTTATAAAATTTTATAAAATTATTATAAAATTTTTATAAAATTTATTATAAATTTGTTATAAATTTATTATAAAATTTTTATTAAAATTTATTATAAATTTATTATAAAATTTTTATAAAATTAATTATAAAATTTTCATAAAATTTTTAAAAAATTAATTATAAAATTTTGTAAATTTAATTTCCTGACGATGCTCACCAAAGGTTAGCGAAATATCGATATAAATAAATAAATATAATGTTTTATAAATAAAAAGACCTCAAGCTTAAACAATTGGAAATAATTATAGGTTTATGATAAAGTTATAAAAGCATACAAATCATTATTATCTAAATATATAACATGATATTTTATCCCTAAAACTTCCAAAAGTTAACCATTACAAATAAAAGTCTGTAAAAAAAGACTTCAAAATAGTTGATGATGTTTTTAAATATTACTGCTATTAACCGACACTTAAATATAAATACTTTTATAATTAAGCAAAAGTCCTTAAACTATTTGTAACAAAAATATACAACAACGTAATAATTAACACACCAGGGGTCTTCGGAAAACCTATTTCAACGAAAATATTTTTGAGTTTTATTCACTAATAATTTTTTATTAATGGAGGGGTTTCATTAAAATTAGTTAGATAGTTTCGGAAAGGGCGCACATTACCCCCTACCCCGTTATGGTCTTATTTTTGGAAAAATGCAAAGCTTATGTGCCCATCTATCTTTGTTTTAAATTAAATTAGTCCCTTCCTCCTGTCGCGACCCTTTTTTCAAAAGAGTACATTGCTTAAATACTAGCCTGAATCAGGGATGTTAAAGTTGGTACAATTGTCCTTTTTTTGGTACAGTTTGACCTTCTAAAGTACCGTGGTACTACCGTGACTCATTTTGTACAATTTAAAAATTTGTCATAGTTCCCCCTTTTTGAATTTTTTTAGTATAGCAAATAAATTGAGTCTTTTTTATTGCATTTATGTTGTACAACAAATCGTTAATGTAATGGGCGCTTAAATATGCGACTAGAATTCTGGTGTATAGAGCGCTTAGTCCCTTTTTACAATGTGGCAAGTGAAAGGCAGACAAATGAAGTTTGTTGGCAAGGGGGCCGACGCTGTATGCGTGACACACTTTACTTTTTTTCCTCTCTCGCCTACAAACTTCGTCTATCTGCCTTTCACTTGCCACTTTGTAAAAGGGGACTTATGGTACCCACAGACGAGGCAACATTAGTCAAAACCTGTGTTACTACTTTTCTTTCCTTTTTATTACAGACAATGACACTAAAAGCAAAATATGGGTTTCTCCGGGTGAACCGGCTCCGAAGAAGGCCAAGGTAAGTTTGTCGCCAATAAGGTGATGGCAACAGCTTTTTGGGATGCACGCGAGATAATCCACATCGATTACCTTCTAAAGGTAAAAACAATAAACAAAAAACAATAAACCGATTTAACGAGGATATAAAAAAACGACCCCATATGGCCAAGAAAAAAGTTCTTAAAAAATAAATATTTTTTTGTAAAAGAAAGAAAACTGTGTTTCTTTCAAAAAGTCAGGAACTCGTATTTAACTTAACAAATAATAACGAAAGCATTTTTTCATATCATGCTTTTTTTTTTTGTTTGCCTTGTTTTATTTTTATAACTCTCACATTTAACGTCCCACCATTCTGTAAAAATTGTTAATCTATTTATAAAATTTCTGCTTTTTTCCTTGTTTTCAATGTTCGTCATTTTTCCTTTTTTTTTTTTTTTTTTTTTTTTTTTTGTGTACAATTGAATTTTTATGTACTTGCTGTTGTTTTAATAAATTAAAAAAATGAAGGTCCAAAAAGTAAATTTTTTTTTTTGGAAATTAGTACAAAATTTAAAACCCCATTTAACATCCCTGGTCTTAATTATATTGCTTTGACAATGTTTCAATGACTCTATTCTGGAAATCAGCTTATATGGGGCCTGTGGTAAATTATGGATTTGTTGGGATTTAAGGCGAACCAAAGTGTTTTTCGATAGCCGGCTTTATATTGTGCCTATGCTCAGTTGTGGGCCGATCTGAACGAAATTAAAAAGTAAGAGTTTTATTCATATAAAACGAATTTGCACATAATTTAAAGCCAATCCATGCCTTTTGCCACCAATTTATGCGAGTTATTGTAACAGAAATATCCATTTATTAGAAAGGTTGTTTTACATTTGGGTCTATAACAATTTTCCTACGAATGAGATTGTACTGGACTATAATGAAGGATAACTAGACACAATTTGACACTAAAGTTATTCTTTTCTGTTATGCATTTCGAAAGTGAGCGTGCTATTAACAGAAGGACATGGCTATATCGATTTAAAACAACTTAAGGACTCGGAATATACGTAAATATTGGAATTTCGGTGAGTATTAAAAAAATTTGGTCGGAATGATAAACCTATTAAACCCTATTCACAATTAGTTTCGGAGGGTATACAAAAAGAGATTTTGAAAAGTATGCCGTTAAATCTAATTTAAATTGAGAAAGCTTCCGTTGAAGGTCCCCTCCTAAATAACACTTTAATGCGTCTAAAAATTGATCGAGAGAAGCCATTATTACAAAATTAAGCACTGAAATTTTAAATGACTGAAAATTATCCGAAAAAATCTTTTTAAAAATCAGTCCATAATAAAAAAGATTCATCCAGCCTTAATAAAAACAATACTTAACATATCGCACTGGTTTCTCTTAAGGGGGGTTAACTTCAAATTTAACAATACAGTTTTTTTATAGCAAATTAATTTCATATGATTCGAGTTAAAAAGATACAATATATAATATGTTTTAGTCTGTTATTTGTCGTTACCCCATTGATGCACTCGGGTAAGACTATATGCATTTTTGATATAGTTTTATTTTAAAGGTCTCAATCAATCTCTATTTGCAACATGTTAAGAAAATACATTTTTCGATATGGTCACCTTCAACAAAACTGTTTTTAACAAAAAGATTTAACCATATTATTCCCGATCAAGAGGCCACAACCATATTATGGCTGACTCCGAACATGTCCTGTTTAATAATAACAATAATATGTTTAACAATAGTAATAGTATAGTGGGTTTTCAACATTAATATGGTTTCCGATGGCAATAATATCATTAGAGTAACCATAATTTGTTTACAGTTTCTATTTCCAAAATAGTTCTGTTGGAGGTGACCATGCGTGAGTTTCTAAGGTTTTTTTAATTTTTTTTTTTTTTTTTTTTTTTTGGAAAAGGTCAGGTCAGTTAAATAAACAAACTTTATAAACACTACAATTTGTTGAGATCTTTTAAGCCCCTACTATGCCCGATTTCTACTATGACTTTTCCTTGAAGAACAGGTATGACTTTAAATTAGGCAGGTGGCGAGACTACAACAAGTCAACAACACAAAAATCAACATTGTATTTTGTTTTTGTTTTTCGGTCATGGAATGTCAAAAAACGGGCGAATTAATATATAAATGAGTTCGCCTTGCATAAAACATTTGAATAAAGCAGGGCTACCAGATTTGGGATTCTTATCTCAAATTCTATAAAAAAAAAATTTATTTCGGGCTTATTTTAAGGGTGTAAAAGAAATTTTTTTTTTTCTTTTTAGGTTTATTATTTAAAGTTTTGTTTATTTTACAAGCTAACCAAAAAAAAAAGTCTTATATTTCTTATGTAAAAAACTCCTTTAATTTATATTAAACAAATTATAGTGCAAATTCAATATCTGTCAGCTGAAAAATCTGATTTTGTTGATCGCCACATCACTTTTTTATTCAAATTGTAACTGGCGTTTCGCACAAACCTACTAATTGGACCATATAAAAAAACGTTTATTTACTTCTTTTGTTTAGGTCAACCTGTAAACATTCTAAGAAGTAAAATTACTTTTAAACTTATATATGACCACAAATATTGATATTTCACGCGCAAAATTAATATGCTTGTGGGGTCGTTATAATTTTTTTTTTTTTTTTTTTTTTTTTTTCGTTATTTATTTATTGAATCTTCATATATTTAATATGAACTAACAATAATTTATCAAATCTTAGCCTAATACTTTATTTATGTCCTGCCAGTGCCAGACAAAAATTTTCTTCATCACGGGTTCTGTTCACTTATATAGGTGTTTATCTCTCTTCTAGTTGGGTAAGTGCTGCAGTGTCTCTTCTCCTTAAGCGAGTGTGACCGCCATGATTTAAAATATTTCGAGCTAAAGGATTTGGGTGTTGTTCAAGTCTTTTTAAATATTTTACTGCATATTTTGTAATCATAGTTTTTACTAATGGCACGTTGAGATCCTTATGAATGTTTGAGTTTTTAACATACCAGGGGGCGGCTGTGATTATACGAAGAAGTTTATTTTGGCGCCTTTGAATTTTTTCGATATTAGAGGCCGAGGCAGTGCCCCATAGTTGAATACCGTAGCACCAGATAGGCTTTAAGATAGAGTTGTAAAGTAGAAGCTTGCAATCGAGTCTAAGAACAGAATTTCTTCCAATAAGCCAATGAATTTGGATGGCTTTTAGTTTCATTTGAGTTAATTTTGCCTCTATATGGCATTTCCACGTTAATCGCCGATCCAGATGTATACCGAGATATTTTACATGCGAATGTTGAGGAATAATTTGATTATTGATTGTAATAGGGGGGCAAGATTCCCGGCGCAGGGTGAATGTTATATGTACGCATTTTTGCTCATTGACCATTATCCTCCATTGTCTTAGCCATATTTCTAGTTGAAATATATGATGCTGTAGGTAACGAGATGCTTCATAACGGTTTTCGTGGACGCTTAGAAAAGCTGTGTCGTCTGCAAATGTTGAAGTTTGGGTGTAGTTGTTTGTTGGCATGTCCGAAGTATAAATTAAGTATAATAGAGGGCCCAGGATGCTGCCCTGTGGGACTCCAGCGCCAATCGGCTGAGGTGAACTTAAGAAATTTCCTTCTTTAATAATAAATTGACGACCGACTAAGTAGCTTTCTAACAGTTTGTGTGTGTTTGCTGGTAAATTTTGCTTCAATTTGTGTAATAAGCCTTCATGCCAGACTTTGTCAAAAGCTTGCGAAACATCGATGAAGAGTGCTGAGCAATATTTTTTTTCTTCAAATGTTTTTCTTATGACATTTACTATTCGATGAGTTTGTTCAATTGTGCTGTGTTTTCTTCTAAATCCGAATTGATGGTTTGGAATACATCTATTTTCACTTAAAATCGGTGTTAATTTTGAAACTAATAATTTCTCAAATAGCTTTGACATATTTGATAATAAGCTAATAGGCCTATAAGACTCAACTTTCGTATGATCTTTACCTGGCTTTGGTATCATGGTAACTAAGGAAACCTTCCATTTTTGAGGAAAGTATTCAAGGCGTAAAATAGCATTAAAAATAAAAAGAATAATTTTCTTTGCTACGCGAGGTAGCTCTAATAGCATTTTATTGCTGATCTTATCAATGCCAGGTGCCTTCTTAGTGTTTAAGTCACATATAACCTTTTCGATTTCTCTCATCTCAAATCTTAGGGGAATAGCTGCTCTAGCCGCAACAGGTGGTAAATCGACCGCAATATTGTGAGATATATTAGGTGTAAATACGTTTTTCAAGTGACTTACAAACAGATTTCTTTTTTCAACATCATTTCTTGCCCAACTTCCATTCAAGTTTCTTAATGGTGGTTTAGAGACAACTGGCCTTTTGAGGTTTCTAGCTGCACGCCATAATGAGTAGTCCGATTGTGGAGTTGCATCAAGTTCCTTAAGATATTTTTCCAGAGAAGCCGTTTTCTGAGTCTGCAATAACTTTCTTAATCTTTTTGTACACTCTTTTAGCAAGTTCTTAAGTTGAGGAGATCTGTGCAATTGCCACTCTCTTCGTGCCCTCCTTTTTTCAGACAAGAGACGCTCGACATCTGTGGAATATATTTTAATAGTTTTTGTTTTTTTGGGGGCAATATTGGAATGTTGAACAGCTAGTTTCAGAAAACTGTCAAAATTATCAATAGAGCGATCTACATACTCCGGTGTACTGAGCGGAATATTTTCTGTGCAATGGGCACTGAGATATTTTTTATATTTTAACCAATTTATTTGTGTGGCTGACGTCGCTAGGTAACCAGTCGGAGATACAATTCTATTGGGGTTCATTATAGTAATAATTGTAGGTGTGTGGTCGGAAGACAATTCTAGGGAAGCCTCAACGTGAATCGTTTCTGTGGGGATGTTTTTAACCACGCCAAAATCGATGACATCTGGAATTTTTTGCGGGTCAGCAGGCCAATATGTTGGTTGGCCGCTCACGACAACATTTAAATTCATTTTAGAGATTGTATTAAACAAAACACGACCCTTTGGTGTTATTAGTCGTGACCCCCAGAAGGTATGTTTAGCGTTATAATCGCCAGCGGCCAGGAAACAGGGTCCTAGTGATTTATAATATTCACAATATTGGCTTTCTGATATTGAAAATCTAGGTGGAGAGTATAAAGATGAGATTACAATGCTACGATTCAGCTCTTCAACACAAATGTTCGTTGCTTGGAGATAATCCTCACGATGATCACACATTAGGTAGTGTTTGACTCGATTTTTTATCAAAATGGCAGAACCACCACAAGCTCTATCTCGAGGGTCCTTGGTATCATATAGTATATAACCATTGATGTTAAACGTATTTCTTGAGGTCAAATGAGTTTCAGAAACCATCATGACATCAATTTGTTTATTTTTAAGAAAGTATTCTAATTCATTTTTATGTTGGCGGATGCCGTTCGCGTTCCAAAAACAGATTTTTAAACAGTTCATGGCTTGTTAAGTACAGATTGCAATAACATCGATTGCATTCTAAGAATTTCCTGCATCATATTACCCATTGTGTTCGTAAAATTAGTTACTGTTTGCACTAATGTTTCCATGGTTTTTTCTAGACGACTTAAATTTGAAACTGGAGTTTCATCATTACTTGGCGCAGCACCTTGCGTTGGCGCATGGTTTGATTTTACGACGTTAGCATAAGAGGTTCTGTTATTACTAGGCTGCGGGGCCTGAATGTCACCAGTGCTTACTTGATTTGTTACCTGCATTTGAGGGGGATTAGTTTTCGGTCCAACTGACTGCTTGACGATGGTATATACAGGGCATCCTCTATAATTGGCAGTGTGATTACCGCCACAGTTGCTACATTTTTTTACGTTGGGGTCGGTTTTAGACTTATCGCAAAGATCTGTACCATGTAATTCACCACATACTACGCAAACAGGGGGTAAATAGCAATATGCCTTAGTATGACCATATTCTTGACAGTTTAAACACTGAACGGGACCATTTCTTTTGTGTGGCTCTTCTATAGTTACTCTTCTATAGAGAATATATTTCAAATTGTAAATAGGGTGCGTTTCATTTTTTTTAAGCTTTACGTCGCCGGGTTCAAACTCCACTCGAAAAAGTGGTTGGGGGTTTTTTTCTCTATTTTTTATATTTACTACATGTTTTATTTTGAAGCCTTTTTCTTCGAGGAATGTTTTTACCTCTTCTGGGTCCACACATGAGTCAATTCCCTTAATCACTACCTGGAGACCTTTACTGCTTTTCAGTTGGTATGTATAAAAGTTTTTTTTAAGTACTTCAAATTTGTTTATAATTTTGCGAAAATCATTCTCATTATTGACTTGTATTTTTGTCTCGTTTATACTACCACGCTTGATAGCAGCTACGTAAAACGAATTTTCGCCTATCACCGATATCAAACTCTTTATGAGCTCATTTGAGTTTTGCTCCCTAAGATATATCGGGGGAGGCTTGGACGATTTTATGACGTTTGGTGCTTCAGAGGATTCATCCTCCAGAATTGCAAATCGATTTTGAGAATTTATTTTATCAAAAGATGGTACTTTTGAGGCCGAAGCAACTGCTGCAGAGGTAGGGCTGCGACCCCGTTTAAGCACTGTTATGTACCTGTCCATACCAACTTGTACTTGAGGCTTTTGACCACTTTTTACTTGTGGAGCTGAGTTTTCCATCATGCCTGATTTGAGGGTAATATTTTCATCAGTTATTAAAATCGTTTTTGCCGCTGAGGCACCGCTTGCAGGTTTTATATTTTTTATTTTATTAATATCAACCGTATTATTAGACACCGAAGGTGATACTGAGTTTTCTATTATGCCTGATTGGGGGTTAATATTTACATCACTTATTAAAATTGTTTTTGCTGTTGAGGCAACGCTAGCAGGTTTTGTATTTGTTATTGTATCAACCGTGTTATTAAATACAGACGGCGAGAGGGATCGCGTACGAGTAATAGGTTTAGCCGTTAGGTATTTGCTATCATCGATTCTTTTTTTTATTTCTGTATTTTTTTCGCTAACACTCACTGTGATATATGCATTTCTACTGTTTGCACTCATAAGAGTTTTTTTTTTTTTTTTTCTTTTACTGTTTACAGTTGTGCTCTTCTTATTTGTTATTGTTTATCAACACCGAGAATGAAAAAATGTGTGTTTATGTATGTAAGTACATACATGTAATTTTTTTTTCTTTTTCTTGTATTTACTTTTTTTATACTTTATTTGTTCAAAAAAAAAAATAAACCGTATGCCGAGTTTAGAAAACACGTCTATCTTCAACGACCGCGACAGACAAACAGTTATAATAATGCTAATTTTCCACATTTGAAATATTCACAGCTTCAAAAGTTAATTTTCAGGCTGAAACCATTAATGCTAAAAGTATGTTTGACAATAAGCACATTTTGCTTTTATTATATTTAAACCAGCAGTCAGTATTTATAATATTTTGGATTAACTGAATTATCCCTTTTCTTTAATATCGCATATTTTTGGTCAGAATTTGAAAGAAAATTACCAAATTGTGAAATTGGTTAGAATACACTATTGCTGTACTGTGAGTTTAAAATACAAATTTATTAGTGGGATAATCCCCACTAATAAATAATATTAAAACATTAATTTATTATTTTTAGATATTTTAAGAAATTTTTATTTTAAATTTGAGATTGAAGAAAGAACGTAATGAAAGAAGCTCTAGCCTCAAATGAACAAAAACATTTGAGTCAAAAAATAAAAGAAATAATTTTTAGAATTAAGAAAATAACAGTTTTATAACATAAACTTGTGCAATTTTTGTGAGCACTAAATTGCAAATTCGGTTGAAGTGAACGTTGCATTGAAATTAATTTAAACCGTTTCTTTTCTGTACGCATTTTATGCATTTGAACATTAAAACAGCACATAAACATAAAAACGCCTTTAAGATATAGTAATAACAGTAAAAATAATTTTTTGTGACCAAAAACGATCTGTACTTAATTCTTACACATATGTAGTTTAATTAATCGTCTCTTTATTTTTTTAACTTTTTCATTAATAAGTTGCGAACTAAAATTTAATTTAAAAACACAATTTTAAAAAGCACATGCAAAGAAAACTTTTGACAATTCTGGCATGACTAAAAAAATAAACGGCTGTCTATTTGCCGCCACCTGAAGTAAATTCGCCTTGGTCTGACTTGGAAAGCCAGGGAAAAAATTTTCATATTTTAATTTTTTCGTTGCGACAGTTGAAATTTCGTGTAATTTGTTTTCATAAATACTTCTTTTATAAACCTATAAAATTTTCATTTTGTTTATTTATAAATTTTCTTAAAAAAAAAAAACAAAATATTCTACTTCTTTTTAATCATAATGAACAAATTTCTGTTTACATTTACGAGATAAAACTGCGTCTTCTTAAATATTCCTAAATGAATTTTTTTTGTTTCTGATTGTTTAAACACGAAATATTTAAATAAAACGTTTATCTTTTCTTTAATACGCAATTTTCTCTATTTTACGTTTATTTTCATTAATTTTTTTGTTCTGATTTTTTTTTGCCATAATTTTGCAAATATTTTAAATAGTCTGCAAATTTTTATATTCATTTTGGGTTTGTTTTCGCTTTATTTTTTTGTTTCCAAATGTTTTCTTTGTAAATATTTTTGTGAGATTTTTTTTCTCAAATACTTATTTTGATTCACAATAAAAATGGTTTTTGTGGACAGAAAAATTCAAGAGAAAAATTCAAAAAGTTACAAGAATTATTCTGTTTACAAATAACGAATTCAATGTGATGAATGACTAAATGAAACGTGTTGAAATTTTTATTTATGCAAACAAAAATTTGCTTTAATATTCAATTGAAAATCCCACACGAGATGATTTTTAAGGTAATAAAATGATGAATTTTTAATTACTGACTTATTTTTGAAAAACACAAGAGGGCGTTAGCATCGTTAAATTTCTTTTTTAAAACCGTGTATAATAAAAAATAAAATGTTTTTGTTTAATTTTCTTTTCCGTTGTTTGATATAAAATTCATTCGTAGATAGAAAAATTTAAGAAAAATTCACTAAATATTCAAAGTCACACGCCAGCCAGCCTGGCTTCGAATCCCAGGTCAGTCAAGAATGAAAATTATCAATAACAATTTTAATTAATTCTCCATGTTGTAAAATTCCTTTCTTCATAAAAATAATTTAATGAAAATTAAATTTAATGAACTTAAGCCTAATTAAAAATAGTAAAAATTTGGATTAAAAACCATGAATAGTTCAACAAAATAACCACAATACTAATTATATTCAAAGTTTTTTTTGTTTAGCCCTTATCCTGTACTAAAAAATGTGGTATTTTGGGGTAATTTTGCCCACTATTGAAAGTTCACCATAGATTTGGTTAACCTGCTTGTATTTTTTACATTCAATGCTTGTAATAAAAAATTTGGTATATACACCAATACCCCGATTTGCGTCGCTAATTGGGACTGGAGAAACGAGACGCAAACCGATACGATGCAAACCGAAGCACTATTTTCCTTACATTTGTATTTATTCTCATTTAGATGGTTCCGACATTCATAATTTTAGCTTAAAAAATTAATAATAATTAGTATTGTTGTTATTTTATTAAACTGTTAATGGTTTGTAATCCAAATTTTGATATTTTAATCAGGCTTAAGTTCATTGAATTTAATTTTCATTAAATTATTTTTATGAAGAAAGGAATTTTACAACAAGAAAAGAATTAAAATTTTTTTATTGATAATTTTTCATTCTTGACTGAGCTGGGAATTGAACTTAGGTTTTCATGGACAGGTTGCCCAGACTAGTTTCGATTGTAACTACACAATCACTTTAGTGGGGTCTGCCTTTTTTTTTTTGCTCTCACCGCCATTCACGACGGATTACGTCATTAGTCCAACATCAATATTTAAACCAAATGGTATTTTACCTTGGTAGATCGAAATTTGCTTTTGAATGAATGATTACCTATTTAATTGATTTACATGTTCTTCCTTACTTCTTGTTTTTTCGTAATTTTTGTATAGAATTCTTCTTGAAATCCAAAGTTTTTTTTATTGTTTTTCATGTTTTTTTCTTTCTTTTTTTTTTGTTGATATTTCTCAGCACAACTTAATTTTGATAATTCAAATAATAGAACTTGATTGATAAAGTTAAAGCTTTTTTTGAATTAAAATTTGACGCTGATTCTGTACCCATGTCCGAAATGAACGTCTTCATTGGACCATAGGTAAGAGTCAAATTTTCAAATATTGCTTTCGCAATGGATTTTGCACTTTTATCTTGTATAAGTACCGTTACAAGATGTTTTGTCATATCACATATTATTGTGACGGCATATTCATTTCCGAAGTATGATTTTGGTAGTGGACCTATAGTATCCACAATTACCGTATCAAAAGGTTTATTTGGTGTATTTGTCAATGTCAGTGGTATTTTCGTATGTTTTGTTATTTTAGCCGTTTGGCATTTTTGGCACATTTTAACGTATTTTGTTATATCTCGAGTCATATTTTTCCAATAGTAGTATCTTTTTATTTTATTTAGAGTTCTTGAAACACCGGAATGTCCTCCCTCTGCGGGCTCATCGTGGTATCGTTTCATTATCTCTGTTATTAATTTGGCATTTGTTACGTGGATCACCTTATTAAGTAGCGCTACTTTTGATCATTTTAATAATTTATTGCCCATTTCTTTAAATTCATTAATAGAGATAAATTTGAAAATTTTCTCACTGGGTGCCACTTGTACTTTATGAATATTTAATTTACCGGCCACTTCTTCGAGCCTAGGGAAAAATTGTCCTAAGTCAAATTTCCCATTAGTAAACAATTCATCTATATTTATACATGCTATTATAGATTTGCCACGTTTAATATAAACTTTTTGTGGGGTAATCTTTAGCTTACAAAATTTTCTGACGTCTGAATTTATAATTGGTTCAAATACTTTGGGCTTCTCATTTTCTTTATTTAAATGCTGTTTATTTGGTGTAATTGGATATTTATTTTTAAGTGCCTTGTTTGTCATTGCTCGAGTTGTTACTTTGTATACATTGTTGTTTTTATTATTTATTTCTTTTAAATCATTTATTGTTATGCGCGACAAAGCGTCGGCCACATAATTATCTTTTCCCCTAAGATATTCTACAGTGAAATCATATTCTTCCAAGTCCAGTCGCATTCTAGTTAGTTTTGAGCTTAGATTTTTCATGGAAAATAGGTAAGACAGAGGTCTGTGATCAGTGCGGACAAGAAAATGTTTTCCATAAATATATGGTCTAAAATGTGTGATGGCCCAGTGTATCGCGGTTAATTCTTGTTCAATTGTGGATTTGTTACTCTCGCCTTTTGTAAATATTTTGGATGCGTATGCTATTGGTAGTTGCTTTCCCTCATGGTCTTGAGTTAGTACAGGTTCACAAGCATGTTTGCTTGCATCTGTTGTTATACAAAACTCTTTTGTGATATCTGGATATTGAAGTAATTTTGGACTCATTAATGCTTTTTTAAGATATTTAAATGCTGAATCACATCCATTCGAACTGCACACCCTTTTTGGACAATCTTGTAAGATGTCTAGAATACTCTGAAATTTTTTTGATAAATCTGCTTCATTTTTTGTGGAAAATTTTTTGATTTTTATCAGCGGCTATGGAACAACAAATGGATTTTATTCTAGAAGGGAGTAGTCCAAACTTTCTTCCAATATCAACAGCCTTTTCCTCTGATTTAGAACGTTTCACAATGAAAATTTTTTGTTCTAAGCTTATTGGTTTTCATTTTTGCCTCATTGTTGAAAAATCTTTTTAATTTGAAACAACTAACGACCTTCAACTTGCAACCAGCAGACAACCTTCACATATACAAATACATATTTGCATTAGACTTAAAAGGGAAATACCCTTTTTCTGCTTTAGTTTTGTACAAACACTTTTATATTAAGGACGCAAATTGAAGCACAAACAACTAAACTGCGAAGACATGCGACGCAAGCTGAAACAAAAACAAAGCTACTCCGAAATCACAGATATTAAAAAAACGCTACTTCGAAACGATACAAACCGAAGCGACACAAGCCGAGGTATTGGTGTATTAACTATTCAATAAAAAAAATTATCGACTATTTTTGAAAATAATAAGCAATAAAAACTGTTCGGGCAGGTTTGACCCATGAATACAGGATTAGGGTTAACATAACTATTTTTTTTTTTTTTATTCCTACACTAAATCTCGCGAAGCTTGTTGCTTGTCTGCAGGAGACCAGAGTCTCTGGCGGGAATCGATCCCGCAACCCCGGTACTGATAGTCTAGCTCACTACCAACTGGCCTACCGGGGCACCCTTAATTTATGTGATAAAAGAAATGCGTTGAAAAATTTATTTAGCCGAGTGAAAACTTTTTCAATCATTTAAGAATAACAAAAGTTATGGCAAATTAAATTTTTTTCTTATTTGTAATACCACAAGAGTGCGCTGACATAAATACCTTTTATACCCATCACCACAGGTGGAAAGGGTACATAAAATTGCGGTAAAGGTACGAGTAAATTCAATAATTAAATTTTTTGTTTAAATATACCAAATGTCAACTTGTTTTGTTCGGAAACTTTTTTTAAAGCAGCGAAACAGAAAGATGGTGTTTCTTATTTTTTTAGGGCTATTTTAGCTAGAGCATTTAAAAATTGATATTTATAAAAATATTTTAACGGCCACGTGTACCCCTAGTACACGTACAAAAAAATAAGGTTGGAGGTTAATATGACTAAAATTAATCATTATTTGATCGAAATTAACCCTATTTTGGTCAAATTTAACCGTATTATGGGTTATTTATTTAAGCCAATTTTTTGTTGCAAAATTTTATTTAGACATTATATTGTTTTCAACCATTGCGGAGACTATAATATGGTTTTTAAGCCATACTTCAACGATGTTTTTTCTGCTATAAATAAAAAGTTAATGCTAACTTGGAAAGTACTTAGGAGGACTTGTTCAGAAAAGAGAAACAGACCTTTAACCAACTAACGGAGATGAACTACTAGCGCTAGGGTTGTCAGATGTTTATTTTCCAAATTTTATCCCCAAGCTGTGAAATTTTATCCCAAAAAAAAATCTATCGCCACAATTATTTTTGTTGCGTCTTTCCTAAATAAAAAATCTCATTACTCAATGGACAACTTACAAGTCATACATTTTTATTTCAAAGATGATTTTTTTTGCCTAAAAAAAAATTTATGAAAATAAAAATACAATAACAATATAAGAAAAAATGCTAAAGATATGTAAAAAATCCCTAAAATAAAAAAAAATCCCAAAATCAAAACTGTTATCCCCGTTTTAAAATAAAGTTGGCATTTCGGAGATAAGTCACTGGTGCTAACCAAAAATTGAGAGACCTTGGGTCTAACGAAGAGCTACTGCCACAACTGTTATATATCTTTCAAATTATTGTGCATGGAAAATTTTAAGTACATGTACGTGAAACCTTTCACAATATCTGCAGATTGATCAAAAATCTCGTAACTACTCTTCTTCTTGCTATTATTTTTTTCTATTCCAAACTGCAGTTTACAATAAATTTTTAGCAAAATTTGTAATGCCCTTTTTCTTTTTCAGAGGTAAGTTCGTTTTTCACAGGACCCATGATCTTGGACAATTATTATAAAGGATTGAATAAGAAATTAAAAACTGAAAATATATATTCGCATTCTCTCATAACCGAACACCGAACGGCCTATGAAATATGTTCATAAAAAAAGAACGTAATGATTTTCTTATCGAACGCCGGCGGGACTAGGAAACAGTGTTCATTGAAAAAAATTTAGTAAAAGAATATTTTAATAAGAATTTAAAAGAAACCGTTGTTTTCTCGTCAGATATCGGAAGAACATTTGTATAGGTACTTACAAAAAAAAAAAAACGTATAGCAGCTGGTTGGATGGGTAGTTAATGGGGATACAATCAAACAACCAATCAAGTAGGGTCTGAAGACCGTGTTTTGACTAGACCACACCACTCGTTGAATGCAAATACCCACATCAAAGGCCAGAAATTAGTCGCTGAAATATACTAGATCCATCCTGTCGTGTTAAAGAATCTGTTAAGTACCCATGTTCTGTAACTTTGGTGAGAACTTGTCGCATCGAAAAGTTGTGAAACAAAATATTCCATCGTTTCTCGAAAATTGAGAAAAGTGTATCTGTAACTCATTTCGAAAACTATCAAAAGAGATTACGTCGTTACGTTATTTATTTTTTATTTTTTTTACTTAAAACTAAAAAGTTTTTGGCTGACTATTTAAGTCATATTGCCAGGGTATCACACGAATTTTTGGTGCCTCAACCAGAAGTCCTCGTTCGGCCTAAACCTTCGTATAGGAAGGCGAGAGCTTTCAGAATCCACTCCAGAGTATTTTTGGTCTCCAGCAGTAAACGTCTCAGTTTTTTATGGTTCTTCACCAGTCACGTTGAGTTATAATTGGTTCTCCACCAGACAAAACATTGAAGTTACGAACGATTGCACAAAGTCAATGCTGGCAACCGCAAAAACTGTAAGTTGGTACAGTTATACAACGCCACGCCATTAACTAATGCGAGATGACAACGCCAAACGCCCGAAAAGTAGACAAACAAGAAGATCTGATTGTCCTTAAGAAATAATGAAAACGAGCGCGAGAACTGTTTTACGAGTGTCGTTACCTTATAAATGGCAAGATATTCCACTCAAAGCCGATGTTAAATAGCAAACATTGAGAACGCCACTCACACATGTCGTTGACGGCGACCAAAATTTACTAAAAACGAAAAATGTTTAACGACGGCGGCGAAAATGTGACCGGCGGTTATACCAAATAATGTAATGTGCCACATTAGTGTGTGTTGTTTAAAAAAAATTAAGCCATTTGTATATTTTGCAAAAATATTAAAAGCAAAATAATTTAACAATAAAAAAATCAACCAAGAACAAAATACTTATCCCTTCCGTGTTAATTAATAATAATTGCATTTTGCATTTTTAATTCGTTATTAGTGTTAACATTTTTTCTCATCCCGTTTTTATTCGTGAGTTTATTTGACAGTTCAAAGCGGGAACTTTCTCACAAAAATTTTACAGACACACTTTCTCTGTAAATTGGCGAGTAATTTCTTTACGTGCCAGCTATTACTCAAAAAAAATGTTACATACTATCTCAATTTATGGTATTTGTGTTTCATTTCACACATTTTAATCGAAAAGTTTATCGACGCAGGAGTTACAGAACATGGGCACAGGTTACCTAAGCTGATTGTCGTTCTTGCCATAGATCGCCCATTATATCTTTGCCTAGAAGTCCTTGTCGAGTCAACTAAAGTACCAGAAATTCGAAAGGAAGATGAACAACTGGCTATTTTGCCTCTGGTAAGTGGCAGCTGCAACTGCTTCTATTAAATACGATACCCTAGTCAGCTCGCATGTTCTCCTTTGGCACTTATGCGCGATTAACACGAATATTAGTCTTGTAATATCCTGGCTATTTTAGTTATTGTGACGAAAGGTTCTTGCGTAACCTCGGCCTCAGTGCCACTTGCTTTCAGTACTCTAAAAATAATATCTGGAGATATACCATTTGATGGTCCCTGGAGATGACGGGACCAACATCGAATTCGAGATGTCTAAGATAGATAACGCTCTATCGCCACTTTCCGCCTTTATGTTACCCGAGAAATCGCTGTGCTCGGGAATCCATAGCAGAGTTACGTCAGTTAACTAGTTGTATAGTTTATAGTGGATACCACGTTTTCACATTCACATACTTGACTGCAGGAGATGAAATACGATCTGAATGCCATCAATGCCGCTTGACTATCACCTGTATTGTCTGGTAGCACTTTATTCGTATTAATTAGTCCTTTCATTTAATATTTTTTTTTCTTTTAAATAAAATGCGATTAAATTTTATCCTTTATTGCAAACAAATTTATTATTCACACATTCTTTTATGTGACTAGGGCAATTAATTATACTCACACACGCACTTACTCTCTCATTTTGTTTAACCAATGAAAGGAGCGTGAAAAATGGATAATGAAATTAAACCGCAGAAGCTGGAACTGTATAATAAAAATTCATATTCATTAAAAGTGTTTCAAACTGAAAAATGTAAAGTGAGTCCATTCACACTTCACATATTAATTAAACAATTAATTATTTAAGTTCATACAAATAAATCACTGAGTGCGGATTCATCGTTTGACCCTGTATTTACCGAGCAAATATGTCTATTAATGGCGTATATGAGTGTTTCAGTATCCACTTCGCTACTTTAGTAATAAAACCAAAGAATTAATAAAATATTCATTTTAATTTTATGAAATATGTTTCTCTTAATATTTGTTATGACAAATTGTTAAGCAACATGCAAAAATAATATTAATCTGTAAATGGAGTATTTAAAAAAAATAGAAAATTTAAATGATATTTGACCATTTAGCAAAATCGACTTGTATGATAAAATTAGGGTAAATAGTACTGGTCTTCAGCAAAAATCGCCTTTAAATTAAAATATATGAAACAAAGGGTGGCCCAACCATAATGCACGATCTTAATTGTGAGTCACACCTAAACGTCAAGTTTTTTGCCCAACTTAATTTGACATTTTTTTGTTTTAGTGTTAAACAAATTTAACCATATTGAGCAGTGCGTTAAGATTGGTGAAGCTTTTTACGAAAATCGGATTTGAAATTAAAATGCTTTTCGTACACCCCGCGATTTTTTTTTGGTCATCATAATCGACCAAATGTGCCCACAATCGGGTGAATTGTGGGCGAATTTCAGCAAACCGGGTCTGTAGGAAACGTGAAAACAGCTGTGCAGACTCGCCCAGTTAGTTTTGCGGAAAACATTGCTGTTCTTAGCGGTAGGTCCGTGCTTCTTCGAAAATAAGTTCGGCCAAGCAGTGGCCGTGAATGGTGTTTGCCATCGCGAGATGATAACGGAATTCATATGGCCAGAAATTGATAATATGGACCTGGACGATATGTGGTTCCAACAGGATGGTGCCCCTTGCCACACAACCAACGAACCAATGGCTCTTTTGCGCTAGAAATTCAATGGCCGTGTTATCTCACGTCGTGGCGATGTCAATTGCTCGCAGCGCATGTGATTTGACACCGCTGGACTTCTTTCTTTGGGGATATTAAAAAGAAAAAGTGTACGTCAACAAGCCAAGAAGGCACATTAACGACATTTAACCTCAATTATGTCTCAGATTTGAAAATATGGACAATCGGATACAGGAATGCCACCGAAGCATTGACGAGCATTTGGCCGATATTTATCATAGATCCTTCTATTATAATAAAAAATAATTTAGATAATTCTTTTAAGTCTTTTTGTTTTATTTACAATTTACATCGTGCGTTTTGGTTGGACCACCCTTTATTAAGATCTTAAAGTGCTTAATTCATAAACGTTTTCAATTTCTTGTCTACCGAGCACAGATTTGTTTTATGGGCTTAATAAAAATTTCGCCTTAAATGCAAAATTTTTGTAATTTTTGTCCGATGTAAAAGTTTTGCGCTCATATTTTTTTATGAATTTTTGAAAACAAGAAATTGAATTCATTAAAAAAAATTTGAAGCCCCTAATATCTGAGTGTCTCCAAAACTGTTGAGAACATGAAAAACTATTGTTAAAATTACTTAGGCCGGGTTTTTGAGATGTGAATTAAGTTTAAACTTAGTTTACCGTACTTGGAAACTCGGATTTTTCTGGCGAAAAGTAATTTTTTTTATTATTTCGTTAAAGACCAACATTTTAAGCAAAAATTTGCTGTTCCGCCAAAGTTTTGTATACAAACTTGATAATGGTGGCACAAATCCGCTTTCTGATTAACTAAACCTAGTTTAACTGAGATCTCAAAAACCCAGCCTTACAGGGAATTTTATTCTAAATCATCAGCTGCTAATTTTCTCCAAATCGGACAATCTCAAGTTATGATGAAATATATTAGCATAGCCGCCTTATTTCGGATGAAATATAAGTTTGAGACCGATATAAAAAATAATTTTAAGAACATATTTGAATTAAGCGCTCTAAAATCTTTATTGTCCACCTATTTTAGCTTAAAGGCACGAAAAGTCTTTGTTGTTGAATACATACATCTTTACACAAAATATTGATAATAAGCTATTCTGCGATAAACATGTTTATCTTGTGCTGTGCGGAAGCTATGGCCTATTATGCACCCATGTAGTTTTCTAATTTAGCAATGGAAATACCTATTTGAAAACTAGGATCTGCTGCCTACACAAATTTTTTTTAAGCTATCTGTATATGAAAATTGTCCCTTAAAAGCTTTTCAACAATATATAAACCTATAAATTAAGTGATTTTCGGCGGCTATGGCCTATTATGGACCGATGCTTATTTTCGCCAATTTTCGATCTACGAATATATTTAACTTAGTTGCGGTAAAAGTTTTGGTTTTGCGGTAAAATTTTTTTCAAAATTTTTTTAGCTTGAATTGTCTCCTTGTGATATCGAAATAACGGGTTTCGTTATAATTATATATACACACACTACAATAGTGGAGAGGGTCCCTGTAGGATTTGTATAGGCTGGCTCAACGTAAATTTGACTTTTTGCTAACTAATATACAACTGACTTCAAAGCCAACCCATAAATGATACAGTTGTGAGTCAATAATTTTTTGTATGACTGTCTTTTTCTCGAAAAGTATCGAACTAAATTTTAGCTAACTCAGAAGTTATGCAGAGATTATTGAGTTGTTTTTGCACAACTGACTTCTTCCCGATAAATATTGAACTAGCGTTTGGCTAACTCAAAGCTGATGCTGTGGAGTTTGGAAAAAAAAGCGATCTGCTGGACTTATGTAGAAACACCACGCAAAAAAAAACATGGCTGTGGTAAACATATTGTAAGAGCAACATATTATGATACGATTCATGATTGTAGTCAACATATTACGATTATTATTATATTATTACCAAATATATTCGTAAGATTACATCATAATATTTGCCCCTTAATCCTAATTTGTTTTTATTACATCCTTTTATAATTTAATGTAATCATATTATTATCATGTTAATCATAATAATATGTAGATTAAATCTAGAACCGAAAAATATTTTTAATATATATTTATGCTTATTTATTTACTGGCAACCTTAACGTAAAACTGTTACAGATATTTCATATCATATTATGATGCAACTTTAAACATAATATTTTTAACCTTTTTTTTGGTCGGTCGTAGGTCGCAATTATTTATAATTTATTTTATAGAATTTTCATTATTTTTCTCTAAAATAACACAAAACAATTGTCAATATTTATGCACTTTTTTTAAACAATATTAAAATTTTTTTTGCATCGATATTTTATTTTGTGACACTTTACAATTTTTTTAATGTACTCGTGCCTACAATTTCTTTAAACTTGGGTTCTTAAATGGGTATTTTTTTAAATTGTTTAACCACTGAATAACAAATAATTCGATAGGCATATGTAAAAACAAACAACACAACTGATTCAAAACTAATTTACAAGTGGCAATAACAAAATATTATTATAGAGTAAAGATATTTTGTTTGCATCTTAAATATGAGTACACGTATAGAAAGATATCATGTTATGGTTATTAAATATCCTTAAATGGTTGTGAGGAAAATAATATGTGTTCAAAGTTATCATTATTTAGTTGTTATAAAAATGATTATATTTCAGTCACATGCTTACAGTAACTATAATATTATTGATATTTAATAAAAATAACAATATTTTGTTATAATAAACATAGTGTTGTTGCCGAAACCATGCCCAACCATATTTTTTCTCTGCGTAAAGAACAACACCACAGAAGAAAAACAAACATTATTTTCATGTTTTAAAAGGAATATCAGAAGCAAAAATTCCCATTTTATATTTGTTTAAATTATTTAGTTAAATACATCTCATTTTCAAAGTAAACTTATTATGAAAGCAATTTTGGTCAAACTGATGTTGTCTTATAATTGAGTTTCTCTGTAAAAAAGGGGCAATACAAAAAACGTGAAATAAAACATATGTATAATGGGTAACTTGATAATAATATTCTCTCTCTCTCTCTCTCTCTCTCTGGTTCTCTGGTCTAGGTAATTTAGATCATTCTGTACTTGCTTTAAAAAAAAGCAAAAATACGTTAGATTATTTTTATTTTATTTTTTAGCCAGAAACAAACTCAAAATGAGTTTACATTTGATTAGTGAGTCAGTTGTCATTATTTTTTAAGGAACCATAAGTTAGTTCTAAGTTGGTCTTAATGACAAAATAAGCCACATAAATGGCTTGACAAACATTCACTTTGGTTATGTTTGCAAATAAACGATACAAACATATTTCGTACAAACATTCACCCTTATCGTTATCGGCGTTTTTGTGGCGAAAGTTAGAAGTTTTTAAAAAAACGGTTTCGTGGTTAGCAAAAACGGCACCATATACGACACTGTTTACAAATCTATTACAAAAAAGGCTAAGGTGGTTGGCGTAGTTGTTGCATAAACTGTCGTTAAGTTTTTAATCACGACAGCGTATATGCACAAATTTTCGTCTTAATACGGCTACGCCGACCACGATAAGGATGATATATTTTGAATTTTTGGTTTTGTTGCCAATGAATGCAGATGCCGATGGTGCTGCTGCAATTTTGCTCCCTATCTATTTAAAACGGAGGAGAAATATAAGAGAAAGGGAAAAAATTGCAAGGAAAGAGTGCTTTTAACAACGAGCTGATTGCTTAAAAAATTAGAACTTTTGCTAGAAACACAACTGGGACGAACGACGAATTTCGCCTAACACGACGAATTTTTCCGTTAAAATTCGCTTAGTAAATTGGTCGAATGAAGCACAATAACGACGAATGACTGGCAGCTTTTAAAATTAAGAAATTTGATTGCTGTTTGTGCAAAGAGAGAGAAATAGTGTGACCATATTAGAAAAAATAATGCTAAAAAATTAAAACATAATCAAAAATACAGCTAAAAACTATTTTTATAGCAAAATACTTTGTATATTTAGTTTAAATATTATACAATTAACAATTATTGAAGTAAAAAGTTACTTTATTAACTAAAATACTTCTAAACTAAAGCCAAACATTTGTTCGTCATTCGCCGGCGCCTATGAAATTGAACTAATTCTATTGCAAAGAATCCCAATGTATGACGAATTTCGGCGGACGCTATTATGTTTTATTTTTGGCGACGGATATGCACGGCCAAAAATTCGTCGTTCGTCCCTGTTTTGTTCCTAGCATTACGGCTGAAAATGGTTGTAGTGCTTTTTCTTCTACTTCTTCATTCTGCAAAGTTTTCACTAAAATGATTACATTAAGCACTAAAAAACACAAAAAGTTTGACAAATATCAAAAAAACTGCCAAGCGAATTGCGTGGCTTATTTTCCCCTGTAGACCCGCCTTATTGTTGACCTAACGATGTTCGTCCGTCTAACTGGATAGCTGTCTGTCCATGTAAACATTGTGCACAAAGTGCAGGTCGCAAATTTGATGATTATTTGATGAAATTTGGTACAAAATATTCTATTGCATCATAAATCATTTTGCCATTTTTTTTAATCGGTCTTATATAAATACCAATTCCGAGAACAGCTGTAAATAATATAATACCACAGTATGGGATTTTGTGCGAAAAATTATAGGCAGTCTTGGGTTTTGGCTCATATCCCAGCCATTTATGGACCGATCTCGCTGCATTTCAATAGCAAAATTTAAAGGAGTACATCTGACAAAAATTTATACCAACAAAGTCCCTGTCATATCTGGGGTCTTCGGAAAACCCATTTCATCAGACGGACGGACAGACAGTCAACCGGATTTGAACTTTACTTCTCATAAGGATCCAGAATATATATTTTATAAGGTCTAGGATCTATATTATGGAATTTTCAAGCGGAATGACAAAGTTATATATACCATTTTACATTTGGTGAAGGGTAGAATTAAGCGATGATGACTTTTGTTATAACTTCTATGGCATGGCAACATTTTGTACTGGTATGTCCCATATAAACCCTGTCTCTAAAATTGCTTTAAGACAAACAAATCTTAGTCGGCTAAAGATATATAAATAATATTCGATACAACGAACTATTATATGAATTAAGCATCACGTTTTGATTTTATTTTGCCGGGTCCATGACTGTCATTGTCTGTATAAACTGTGTTGTAGGGTATCAAATGGTCGGGCTTGACCGACTTTTTTATTTGCTTTCAACAGGTTTTAGTGCTTTTTGATATTTTGGCTTATATGGAAACTACGGCTGCTAATGAAATGTTTATTACGTCTTCAAAGTGGGAAAATTTTCCCGGGGAAAAAACTATCTAAAAATGTTGGTATTAAGATAACGTTCGCCCTAAAAATATTTTATGGCAATCTAAATTTAATGTGAGTCAATATATTTGACCATAACTCTTATACAAATACCACTTCCGAAAATAGTTTGAATGCTATAAGTTGGTATTGCTAAAAAAAATATTGGCGACAATAACTTTTGTTATAGCTACTATGTCATGGCAAAATTATGTACTGGAAGGTCCAGAATCGACCATAAGTCGCATATAAATCTGCTCTCTTAAATGACATTAAGACGAAAAATATAATAGATGTAAATAAAGCCGGCGACACTATCCAATTGCGTCGTACGATTTGTGAAAACATCGTGTGTGCTCATAATGTATGACAGTGTGGCCTAATAATGAAATGAGTGACCAGTGTGGCCATTTTGGCATTTTTGCGGCTACATTTAGCATTTAAATTTTTTATTTATCTGCAAAATTTTCATTTATTTTATTTAGACATTTTATTAAGCATTTTTTGAAAATGTTTTCAGTTGTTTTAGCAGTATTTATTTTAAAAATTTTGGACTAATAGTTTTATTGATTTTACTAAAAAAAAATTTTTTTTTTAAATTTAAAATTTTACTAAAAACTGTTGTACCGAAAATTAAAATTCGTATGAAAATGGATAATTCTTATGTTAAGAAACATCTTACCTGTATTGTTAAAAAAATAGAAAATTTAGGAAATATTATAAATGCACTTATCATGTTGATTTTAAATGTTATTTATTTCAAAGCTTCAACTGTTCTTAAACTATAAAAAATTTTGTATATCATAGAATTAACCGTTCAAATTGTGCATACATCAGAGGTTTATTTAAATTAAATCTCAACTACCTGTGCTTTACAAAAATCTAGCCATTTGATTACTTTGAGTGCACACGATCAATTTTTGTCTTTCAATTCCTTTCAATTTGCTCTCACTCTTATTTGTTTTACTAACACACTCATACTTTTTAAATTGACCACGAGAGTGCTCTCAATTTTAACTATCCATTTATTTGGCAATTTTACGTTAAATTGAACAGCTGATTAGAAGTTTAGAGAGCAAATTTTTCGTTTGTCAATATAAATTGTTTTCTCGATGACATCTTGAAAGTAAATTGCTTAGAACTTGCGTGCAGCCTACGTCACAGCTTTCAATTTATGTAAATTTTGACAAACAGTATATGTTAAAGAGACTATCAACAAAAGCTTGATCACGTGGCCGCAGGGTTAAATATAACCATGTCAATTTCGTTAAACAATTAGTCACTAAAATGTATTTAGTTTCGAATTAAATTTCATACTGGTAATACATTTTTAGAAAATCTTTAAAAAATGTTAGCATTATTTTTAGCATTTTTTCAAATCATTTTTAGCATTTTTTGGCCATGTCTTATGCCAGATTAAGCTGTAAATTTTTAGACCTGGCCACACTGTGAGTAACACATTTTTTTGACAAGTCTGCCCGACTTCCAAATTTTTATGAAAATTTTCATAAAATGATAGATTCTATGCAATCAGAGTTTCATTTTCTTGTTAGGTAGCTGAGTCATTTGAGTTTGCATCTGTTTTATGGGATAGCGTGGCATTGACAGCAGATTGTGCAGACATTTTTTATGTCGGATAGAATTTCGTCAGATTTTTGTGTGCGTGAATCGTACGATTGTGTAGGATGAATCCTGGTCTTAAGTATACAATATTCGGTACAAAAAAAGCCTAACAAATCTAAATTAGAACAAAAATAATTACCTTTATAATATTTCAAAAAAAGTTATTTTCAACAAAAAATTGCTAAAGCATACCAAATGTCTGGTCATGACATATTTAACTTTCTCTGTTCAAAAATTTAACTTTCCACATAAAGCAAATTTCTGTTTATTTAAAAAAAAAACTGTTTCTCACAATTAACTCTTTCTGCCTTTTCTCATTTTCTTCTTAAAAGATTTTCGCATACAATTTCCTTGAATTTTATTGAAGTCTTAAATTAACAACACAAAAACAAAATTTACATACAGACATAAATACATAAATATTTGTGGCAGTTGCATGAATTCTGCTGCAAGCGATAAAGAGAAGTTGCAACAAAGAAATAAATAAAGACGAAAATAAGGAGCAATTTATATTAAAAAATTCATTTGCATTAAGAACAGAATCTTAGCAACGGAAAATTGTTATAATTGTTTTAATAAAGCAAAGGAAAATATAATGATTAAATTTCTAATATATATATATATATATATATATATATATATATATATATATTATATATCGTTACCTAAAACGCTAAAGACGCTTATTAACTAAAAATTTAAAATCGACGTTTTAATTGATTCTTATTTATTGCATCAACACAACTGTCCACAAATTTCTTTCGACCAGAACTAGGGATCTTATTAACAAAAACCAAGCGTACTGATCCATGGTTGTCAGATTTGTTTGACCTTCATCGCTAAATAGTATACCAAAAATCCCCAAAATCGCCAAAAATTTATTTTTCTAGATTTTTGGTAAACAAAATTCGCCAAATAGAAGTGTATTTTACCTTTTCAAAATTTTCAATATTTAGCATGATTCTAGTAATGTGTATATTAGGGTATTCATTCGGTTAACCGTTAATCGGTTAACTACTACCCAGTTAATTACTACCCGATTAACTGATCGGTTAATTTAAAATTGCCTATTTTCGATTAACGATTAAACCGGTTAATTTCATTCGATTAACCGAATAACCGACGTAACAAAATTTTGAATTTTTTGTAGTATTATAACATATATTTTTTGCGGTTTTAATTATTTGTTTCGTCTCATATGTAAAAGGCAATGCGCTTAAATAATATTTTTTCATTTAAACAAAGAAGGGATCCTCATTTAAAATGGATCTTTGCTATCAACAGCTTTTTGTTTCACGTACTTTTTATATGGGCATTACCATTGTGACGTGACGTGATATTTGTACAACAAAATGTTAAAAAAATTAAATGAAGAAGTCAAATTTTTAAAACTTTTTTCTATATTTACAAAGTAATGAAGCAGCACTATATTCAGAAAAAAATCAACAACATTCAACACTAAAGATTTGAAGATATAAGCAAAAATATGCGCCGGCGTGGCGTTACAAAAAACCGAAGTCGATTTTGACTTGCATTACAAAACTGCATAAGTCTGCGAATTGAGCCAGGCTTTTCGTATAAAATCTTTTTAATAAGCTTTGGACTTATAAAGATTTATTTTACAAGTTATCAAATTTTAAAATCTTTGCTCGTTTTAGGTATATATGGGAATTTCCAGCGAAAAGTCTACTTTTTGTAATATAACGCCAGAAAGCAAATAAGCTTTTTTTTTTTGGACCATGTTGTTCAAAAGTAATCCCTTTTGTAACTTTATGTAGAGCTAGTTGCGCTTTACACAACATATAAGAAAGTAAATTATAAAAATACAATTTTTGATAAACGATTTAAATTACTTCTGGTAACGCCAGAATAGAGTTCCAAAATAGAGACTTTTCGCTGGAACTTTCTATATGTATGTATGTGTTAAGTTATTTGTTTCTTCTCATATTTTCTCATATCAAACCTTTAACAGAATTAACCGAAACAATTAGAAGAGTTGAAATTAAAAAAATTAATACAGGACACTAATGACATAATTGAAGATTTTATACTTTTAGAGAAATCCAGGTCAAGAACTGAGAAATTAGATATTCTGTATTATGGATTGCGTTCGATTTCTCCAACATCAACGATAAGTGAAAGAATTTATTCCAAGTCAAGATTTATCAAAACTAAAGGAGAAAATCGCTTAAATCCTTAACATTTTTCTAAAAAACTATTTTTAAGGTCTCTTTGAACTATCACAGAAAAAATTATTAAATTTCTCCAATCACCAAATTTATTCCAAATTCATAATATCAAGCAAACAAGTTGTTGATTTTGCACCTATTACCAAAATGATTATATTGATTACTAAAAATTATAAAATCTTGAAAAAATATTTTCAATAAATGATATTTTTAATTTTAATTAAAAAAGTGATCAAAAAACTTTGCCATTTCAAACAATGTGTTTATTTATTTACATAAATATTGACAATTCCCAACAACAATTCTAAATGTTTAAATTATTTTATTTTAAACGAAAAAAGTCAATTAAGATTTTTTGTTATTTATTTAAATTTTTAATTGAAAATTTATTTCAAAACAACTAAATATTAATTAAATCAAAATTACATTTTTAATTTTCTTTCAACTAAAAAAATAATTGATTCAATTATCACATTCCATACTTATTAATTTTTTACACAGGTTCTCATTGGGCGTAAGCCCTTCTGCCCTCCGTTCCTTTTACAGGCATAATTAAAGGCTTTCAGAGGGATGACTTCAAAAAGGAAATATAAAGAATGTTGTTTAGCTCTTGTTATTTGATCATTTTGAATAAAATTATAAAAAATGTCGATAACATACGGATGCCAAATATGGTTCAATATATCACCTTCGTATATGGAAAACCTAAGAGTTTTTGAGAGGAAGTGCTTGAGAGCGTGTACTTTTCTTTTCAGATATCCTAATAGTAACTATTTAAAATATGTTGCAAATAAAAAGTTATATAATGAGGCAAAACTAGGCAGGATTGATAACTTTATTATTCATCTAAGAAGGAACCATATCGTTAAAAGCTCTGAGTGTTCAGAAAATAATTTAATTATGGCTCCATACTATGCTAGCGACGAATTTATTAAAAAAAACACTCCAAAATGGATATATACCACCTGAGGCTTTTGTATACCTCGATAGCAATAATTACATCCAAAATGAGTTCGGCGTTCCTATACTTTATCATTTGTATAGACGAGCCAATATTAAAGCAATTCAAAGCAATCAACTTACAGATGCTAATAAAAGATTTGACACTAGCGTTTACGCAAAAGATAAAAGTACCCAGCAAAAACTTGGTAATGACTTGTAATTACTGAACAGCTTACTTTTCAATGACAACTTCATACTAGCTGCATTGCATAGAAGTAGTTTAGTAATGGCTGACATATAATCTGATACATAAGCACTTGTTTATTAGCTGATTAACGAAATTTATAATTAATTCATATTAAAATGCATTTAAGGTTTTATTCAAATGTAAAACAAATTGATTTAAAATACATATTGGTTCTTACAGTTTGTTTTTTTTTTTTTTTTATTTCTTATAAATGAAGAACTATTTGTAATAGAATTGATTATGAATAATTTAAATCCTTAATTGATGTCCTTAGTGTATGGTAGTCAAATTAGAAAGTAAATTAAATTAAAAACACAATTTGGTTGACAAATTTAGTTTTGATACCAATGTAAAGTACCTATTTTTAAGCGTAATGTGGTAATGTGGTAATGACTTATTTTACTCCCTATTTGTAAGCGAGGGTGGTAAGTACTTGCCTCCAATGACACCACCATGTTAAAATAATGAGTTAAAATGCCAATGTATAAGTAGTGAATAGTAGTTATATTAGCTTTTTAACTAATTACTTTTCAATGTAAGTTTTTGCTGGGTATGTTTCCAAACATAAATATTAAAACATTTTGGTGGCTTACAAACTAAGTTTCACTTCCTCTTCTTTTTACCCTTAATAACTTTTATTTTTTTTTTTTTTTTTTTTTTTTTTTTTTTTTTTGAATAGTTAAGTAAGGTTTTTTCTTATTTTTTCTTTACATTAAATAAAAGATATGTATATACAAATGTAAATATTGTATAAATATTTGAAATTTAGGTAAAAAACATATAATGTAATAATTAGTTTACTAGAGAGTTTGATTCTGGGACAGTGTATAAGGACCTATTAAGATACAAGTACTGTTGTTTATTTAAGTTTAAGAATATATAATTTTGTTAAATAAACTATTAAAAAAAAAATAAAAAATGTCGATTGAACGTTCGCTTTATCAATAAACATAAACAACACAAAATTCGTTAGCAGCTGATACGTAAAATTGGAGAAAATATAAAAATATTTTATCATGTTCATCCGCAGCGCAACGTCACGTTTATGGTAGAGTATATCTTCTATCCCTTCCCAGAAAATGGAGTGAGGAATATCACTAAAAAAAAACTTAACGCCTTCATTTCTCCTTTCTCAAAGAAGAGAGTAGCAAATGTTTAGTGAATATTCTAGAAGGTCTTTCTTAAAGAAATTCATACCTTCTAGAAGGCATATTTCTAAAGGCTGGTTTTCATTAGAAACGAAGCGCTTCGAAAGGAGTATGGAGGCTGTCAAAACGGCCTGCCAGTTGCGGTTCTTTCAATGTTTACCTCTTTGTTATTTCAGTGTAGAATAAAATAGATATGTACAAGTATTATTTTTTTTATTCGCTATTATTTTTAATTTATTCAAGCCCTTAAGTACCTTTCTAATTTTTTTCCAGACAAAGCTAAATATTTTGCTAACATTTCTATTTAAATTGCAAACGAAAAATCAGAGATTATCAGCATTTTTTTGTTTAATATCACCTGCCATTTAAAATTCTATTCTTATTCCAATTTTATTTTCACTAACAATTTATTTTTGCCAGACGAGTGTTTATGTTCTGCCGTAGATTTTGTGGTAAATTATTTTTTTTTTGCGCTTAAACAATATTTCGCACAAATTATTCAGCCACTTGAACATCCAGCTGTTCCATACAACTGAGAAGACGCATACAAACATTTCACAGCACAACCAGAGTAGAGCAACAAATTTTTTATACGTTTTATTAGCATTTCAGTTTATTTTAGTTTAATTTAAATGTTGGTTTTTGGCGGTTGACTAATGACTAATATTTTAATATTATAAACAAAGTTGGTATTTCATTTATTTTAGGTATGTATTACTTTTGCTAAAGTTTATTGTTGGAAATTTAGGGGGCTGTGATGTGAAGACGGAAAATTGTTTTAAATTTAATATGAAATTTTTAGCTAAAAAATCTTTAAAAGTTAGTCATTTAATAAGAGCTACAAGCATTTATTAAATTTTATATTGAAATTACTAATATATATTGGAAGTATAATTTACAAATATAGTATCGGTTACACATCGGCCATGATCATAAAAAGGGTATAAACTCAAAATTTAAAAATTTTCCGTAAAAGCAAAACAATTTTTAAATCAATATTTAAGGCATATGAACAAATATTTAAACTTATTTAAGTTTATTTACCAAAGAAGTAGGCAGAATTTCACGTTATATTTATAGCAGGTAGATATGAATATTACATGTCGATTTCTTGAAAAAATTAAAAAATTTTAAAGAAAATGATCATGTCGCACTTGATCATAATGAGGGTGTTAGTACCAACCGCATTGTACTCCTCACTTTTCTCTAGCCGACTAGCATATTCTTCAATCGACGCAGAACTCTCAAATACCTATTACTTCAGAACAGGATATGTGAAGTTGGCTTAATTCAATCTTGACCTAAAAAAATAAGCAGTTGTCTTGGTTCGGAATCTATATGTTGATGGGAAAACTTCATGATTAGCGATGACCAATAATTTGAATACTTTTATATTGTAACAGTCAAGGCGAATAAATTTTTCAGTTGACTTTGAAAGCATAGCTGTGCTACTTTTTTTCTTACTTAGAGAGCGAAATATGAAAAGTTGTTTGTGTTTTTGACATATCGATCAACGAAAGCAACAAAAAAAATACATTATTGTGTTTTTGGTGATGTTACTTGTTGTAGAATCGACACCACCATATACATGAATTCGCCTTGGTAACAGTGTTTGACAATGAACACTTATAGAGAATACAAGTTCCCTTTGATCCTATAATCCAGAAATTTAAATAAGCTATTAACCAGGGTTGCCAATGAAGAATTCTAAAATTAAACACGACGGCGCACAGTGGCTGAAAATCGTTTTTCATCGGCCAAAAATCTGTAACTTTTGAACCGATAGAGATAATTTTGCAATTTTTTTTTGCAGGAGAGAAGGAGACTTCTTGAATCGGTTCAGTAGTTGTTGAGAAATTTAAGGTCAAAGTTGAACTTTTGATGTTTTTTAGCATTTAGTATGAAAATGCTATTGATTGAGATTGAGAATTATGGTATTTTTTATTCAAAAAGTGGGATGTTTTTCTGCCCACAGTTTTAAGAACTTTTTAATCGACATAACTGCCAAATTTCATTAATATATCTTTGTTCATGTCAGATTTATAGAATGTCAAACCTTAAAATTATTATTTTTTACTCATGTTGAAAGCCCTTTTATTCATTTACACGATATAAATGTTAATTTTAATGTTTGACATTCTATAAATCTAACATGAATAAAGGTATCATAATGAATTTTGGCAGTTATGTAGATTAAAAAGTTCTTAAAACAGTGGACTGAAAAACATCCCCATTTTTGATTAAGAAATACCCAAATTCCCAATCCCGGAAAACGGTTTTAAATTTTTTTTTTGTTCAAAAAAGGCAATACAATTTACCACTCGATATTGATCAGAATTTTCTAGAAAATAATGGACATATTAGAAAACATTACTGTTCTAATTGTATAAAAATCGGTGTGTTGAATTATTAGAATTTTTTACTCAAATAATTTTTTTTGTTTTTGTTTGAAAAATTTGATTTGGAATAGGGCATATGGGAGTTAAGATGTTAAACTGACTAAAAATTGCTTCTACAAGCATACTCATAATGTTTTCTTTCGAAAAATATAAACATTTTTTATTTATTTCTGGATTTTAATAGTGTCCCTTGGTGGCAAACATTCCTTCTTAGCAGCAGTTATGTGATGGAAAGCAGGATACAGATTTGAACCTTTTTCAATTGCACGTACTCTGAGCTGAATATATTGCTCTTTTGTTAACTTCAAATCTAAAAATAATGCTAATGCCTCTTCATTTGAAAACTGTTTTTCATCGCTTGGCGTTGGAACACTCTTAAGAATCCGTTTTGTTCTCTTGGAACTAGCGATAAACACTTTTTCAATAATATCGACTTTTGTAAGTTGTTTTTGTGATCGCAGTTGATATAGCAAAGCTTCTTGAATATTTTTATCCCCGATTTCTTCGTTGATATCCTTAAGCTTCCGCCTTTTAGATCTATCGCTACAGTTCTCAAGTGATTTCTTTGGTCTCCCAAGGTTCTTTTCATTTGTACCTTTTGAAGATATCTGGACACTGAGTTCGCCATCTAACCAGTTTGCAAAACTGTTGTAAAATCTAGGTTTACTCCATCCAACATGTTTGAAGCGCTTTTTTAAGTTTTTGACGAAATCGGTTATTTTATTTTGCAGTTCCGATCGTATTTCAGTGCTGCAGGAATATATATTGAGTTTTCCTTCAATGTAACTTAAAACATCTTCCTCCTTTTTATTTTTAAAATACTCTTCGGATAATTCTTTATAGCTGAAGCTCTCCATTTTTATAGATATTAAAAAAATTAGATTGTTATGGCTTAGATATATTTTAACAACTGAGATTTTATTCGAATACCACTGGCTTTTATACATAGCTTGCGTTATACTGTGTTCCTAGGTAGCAAAATAAGGTAGAATAAAGAACTAAAATGGGCTTAAGTAGGATACGCTTAAAATCCCACAGGTGTTGGTAATTATATAATATAAAATACTTGGCTTGGTACACTTATATTTCAGTCATATGAATAGGTAAAATTAAAAGAGCAAAAGAAATGTTGCGAATAATTTTAAACAAACTAAAAAAGTGTTTTATAGGCTGGTCCAAACAGGTACAAAAGTGCATTTGGGTTTAAAGTGGATACTTTCACCTACCTACAGCTAGTAAAATTTCTTTAACCCCTTTTGACCTCATAAATTCTATTCTTCTGAACTTCAATTTGACTAAAATATAGAACCTGAAAAAATATTTAATAACACAGCAGGTATAATCGGTACAGTAATACAACATAACATTGTTTAAAGACTGCTTTACTACCAATATAAAAAATGTTGAACCCACTATTGATAACAGTTTGACATAAAACATAATAAAAATCAAGCCAAAAAATCCGTTTTATCCGAATATCTCCAAAAGCAAAGGAGATAACCTACACATTTAAGCATATTTTTTGTAACTCAGCTGAAGTTAAATTTTTTTTTTTGCAATCCATAAATATATTTTTGGTGAATTTTTTAAAAGTTCGAATTTCCGAGGTTACCAATTTTAGAGGTCCGCAAGTCACTCTCCCAACCCTCCATGGACCCGTGTTCTTCCAATTCAACACAAAAGCTACCCGGCCATGACAGTTTAAAATTTCATTCAAATATGTTCAGCCGTTCATAAGAAGCAAAATTATTTTTCAAAACAAAACGCTCGTAAACCATTGTGTTATATTTCAGTCAAATGAACAGCTTTAATAAAAAGAGCAAAAAAAAATGTTGCGAGTAATTTCATTAAAATGATAAAAGTGTTCAACAGACAGTTCCAAACAGTTGCACAAGTATATATGGGGTTAAAGAGGACACCTTCAGCTTTCTGATGGTACTAAAATCTCTTTGACCCCTTTTGACCCTAACAAGTTGTACTCCTCTAAAATTCGGATTTCACTAAAATATAGAACCTGGGGAAACATTTAATAACACATCAGGTATAAATGATACATTAATGTAATGATCCATTTCTTAAAGACAACTATCCCATTAATATAACAAAAAAAATGTTTATTATTGATAACGGTTTGCGAGAAATCATAATTTAGTTCTGATCAAATTTACAAAAATTAATTATTTTCTAAAACAAAATAAAATATTTGTTTCCAGCAGCATGCCACAGCCACAATTACGAATATTTTAATCTAGTTTTTTTGATACCTGAGTTCTAATATATATGCTATCGAATGGCATTAAAATTTTTGAAATCGGCGATGACAAAAAATTGGACTTTTGGCCGATGAAATTAAATTTTCAGCCACAGTGCGGCGTATGAAAAAGAAATAAATCTAATGCAAAGACGCCGATATGCGGTATTTCACACTTTTTACAATCTAAATGGAAGTGAAGTTTAAAAAATTCTTTTAATTTCTGCGTAATTTAAAAAGAATTGTCAAATTAAAAAAAAATTAATAAATAAACATAAATCGAAAAAAATTACACACATTCTACACATGCAAGTAGAAATAACACACAATGAAGTTAAAATTATGACTAATTTTGCAAATTTTCTACTTTTCAACTAATCACGAAATATGCATTAAAATATTTAAAAAGGCTTGAGTTGCACCCAAATCCATTATCTCGAAAAATTTTAAATAAATACGGCCACAGTCGCTTAGGAAGAGAGATACTGCAGGCCTCATCCGATTATAAAAGTGCCAAATACCTAAATACGAAACAGAAACCGTGATGGGAAACATCTTCGTCTAGTTCTGGCACGATATATTTCCATAATTATTGCTAGTTCGTATTTAATATATAAAGAATCAATAAATAAATATTGAGAAAAATAACAACTTTTGTGATATCTAAGGCTGTGTTCACATTATGTGTATTTGTCATGTGAATTGTCGCTTTTTCACATGTTAAATTTGTACATATCGTCTGAACACCTCCAAGCAATATCATATGTTATTTCTCTGTGTACAGTACACACGCAGAGAAAAAATATAGTTCGGCATGGTTGCAGCAACTACACTGTGGTTATTGTAACAATATATTGCTGTCGTTAAAAAAAATTGTTATTTTAATTGAATACCAGCAATATTTTAGTAACTGTAAACATTTCAATGGTTATCACAATTATAAATTTGAATATGATACACTGAAAAATAATTATTTTTCTAACAACTAAATATTAATAGCCTTGTAAACATATTATATTAGTTATAACTATTTAATGATACTATTACACCATATTATGATTACTGTAATAAAATTTTGAATCATAATATGATTCTTTCACATTCACTGCAAGTAAGACTTAAATGGCTGTCATTTTCATGAAATAAAAAATCAATCCATTCGAACTTAAGTTAAGCCGAAGCGGTCTCAATAGTACGGTAAGTACGAATTTCCCTAAATCAAGTACAGAATGCTTGAATGGCGATCGGATTTTTTAAGTGCCCCGTGCTTAGAATAATCCGAAAATGGCGATAAGTGAGATCAAAATTAATCTCAAACTATGCTTGGTCCAAGAATTTCTAAGTTGGTTTTAATCCCAAATTCGTACTTGAAATAATCCAAATCTGAGATTTTGATTCTTACATAAACACTTACTTCAGAAAACCAGGGATAGAGCATTTTATATATTATTTACGTACATGTTTACAGATATGCTTGTGTAGTGTAAGTACTTTAGAGTTAATGATATTCATGCGATCGAATAAGTTTTGAATTTTGAATATTGTTGTAAAAACATTTTTATTTGTTGAATTTTAAAAAAAAATTAAAAAATAATTTTACTGAAATATTTTAGTAAATAAATAATTTATTTATAAATTCTGCTACACTTGTTTTATTTCACACTTGTTGTATAGTACAAGCTAGGGATGCCAATCGTGACTGGTTTTCGCAAATACCGGTATTAGGGACGTTTTTTTTTTTTTTAATAAATATCTATAAAAAGCATTTATCTTTTGACTTTCAAAAATCCCAAATCCCGAAAAATGCGGGGAATTAATTTTTTGAAAGTCAAAAGATATATGCTTTTTATAGATATTTATTTAAAAAAAAAGGTCTTTAAATGATTTTTACAAACAAAAGTTTTATAATTCATAAAATATTACAAGCTTATTTATTTAAAAGTGTGATTTTTTTCTTTTTTAATGAATAATTTAATTTAATTAATTTAAAATCTATATTTTATTCAATAACCTCAGTTGTTTCAAGCTTAATAAAAAAAAAAAACACAGAAAAAATTATTAAATTTCTCCTATCACCAAATTTGTTCTAAATTCATAATATCAAGCAAACAAGTTGTTGATTTTGCACCTGTTACCAAAATGATTATATTGATTACTAAAAATTTTAAAATTTTGAAAAAATATTTTCAATAAATGCTATTTTTAATTTTAATTAAAAAAGTGATCAAAAAACTTTGAAATTTTAAACAATGTGTTAATTTATTTAAATAAATATTGACAATTCCCAACAACAATTCTACATGTTTAAATTATTTTATTTTAAACGAAAAAAGTCAATTAAGATTTTTTGTTATTTAATTAAAATTTTAATTGAAAATTTATTTAAAAACAACTAAAATGTTAATTAAATCAAAATTAAATTTTTAATTTTTTTCAGCTAAAAAAATTATTGATTCAATTATCACATTAATTAAATTAAAATACTTTTTAAACCATTTTTTTAATTGATAAAACACTCTTTTCTGTGTAGTAATTGATTCATTTGTAAGATTCTATTCAAATTTTTATTAAATGAACTAAGATGAATAATTGAAAGTTGAATTCGAAATTAATTAACAAAATCACGTTTTATACCAACCATCACTTGTGGTAGGAATTATGTAGTGTATAAAATACACTACTTAATATCGTGAAATCGCTCCATAACTAACCGTACGTCCCATTTCCTCTCGGAAAACGCTTTAATGAGCCTAAACTTGTCAAGAGTAAAGTTTAAATTTTGCATTTGGTTTACCAGTTGATTCAATTAGAAAATAAAACCACACGGAACTTTTGGTTTTTCTTTTTGTTTTGT
This sequence comes from Pollenia amentaria, assembly GCA_943735925.1. NCBI lineage: Eukaryota > Metazoa > Arthropoda > Insecta > Diptera > Polleniidae > Pollenia > Pollenia amentaria. The sequence goes on along the minus strand of OX031010.1, from coordinate 142,547,570 downwards.
GCATTTTAAAAGATATTTCTCTCTTTAATTAATTTTCTTCTTTAATTATTTTCAGCACTTCTCACATTAAAATTTTTTTATAATTATTGGACACGCTGAAAAAGAATAACAAAGTTTAACTTTTTTCTTTCGTTTGCAGTAACAGTATTAAAAGAGTTAATAAAATAAATATAAAAGGTCAGTATTGTGTTCCCTATTCCCTCAAAGGAGAATGTCATGATGAATTTCTTTTTATAAAAAAGGTAAAACAGAGCCATTAAGTTAACGATTTCGGGATTGACTAATTTTCAATCCTAGGATTCGGGATTGACATCCCTAGTATAAACCACCCCCTTTTTTGTTTAGAAGAGAACTCATAATTATTAGACACCAGCAGCATGCCCGATATGGATTTCGTAATCATTTTACTTCTAAAATTTTATTTTACTAAATAATTTTAACAAATAGAAATCAGGAATTTTAGCATTTGATTTTACTTTTGAGACATGAAAATAATGTGTGTTTATCTTATTGTAGTATTGTTGTTGTTTCTACAAAAAACAAGCAGATCGTTTATTACCTATTTTTATTATGTTGTTGTTGTTCCTTCAACTAACTTTTACAATCACACACGTATGCACGAAAGTAGTCTCGTGCTAAAAGTGGAGAAAACTTTAATTTAGTTCGAGTTTTTTTCTTCCTGTGTAACAAATTTAAAAGCCAATTCAAAAACAAACAATTCATTAAGAGACTTTGAATTGATTACTCTTTTTTAAAGCTTCCACCGCGTACGGTCTTTTATCAGCTTTAAGCTCCGATTAAATCCCGTTATTAAAAGTATTTTTTTTTTATCTCGATAGAGCTTACGAAAGGGCTAGTTGTCAAACGAACTGTCATAGTGCGTTCACTTCTTAATATTTACGACCACCGTACTCCTAAAACAACGCTACAAAACTTTTCGAATTTATTGTAAAAACTTTGTAATTTTTTGTGTTTGGCGATGAGGCTTAACGGATTTGTTAATAAACAAAATTGCCCCAAATGGAGTCATAGCCATCCATAAAGAACTTTCAGACTTCATTACATCCAGAAAATGAACCGTTTGGTGCGGTTTGCACCACAGATTACACACAGATATGTCACGAGACGGAAGATTTTTTGTCTCTTTCTTAGAAAGCTGCCCTTTTTGAATTCCTCTTTGAACCATTTTTTATGCCGCAATACCATGAACACAAATTTATTTAGTTAAGATTTATTTGTAAAACTTTTGTAAAAATTAACTTTTAAATTTACTACAACACAGGTAAATAATATTTAAGTAAGTAAATAACATTATAAAAAACAAACAATACTAGATGACCCGTGCGATTATTTCGCACCGTTAGTTGTCATTTTTGTAACATAAAATGAAAATAATTAATAGAAATTTTAGTAACTTCAATACATTTTATTAAAAGTATAAAAATATTAGATATCATAATATATATCATACATATTTACATACATACATACATATGTTTAAATGCTTTTATAATACTTCTTTGAATACAATGTTAGAGGTAATGACATGATCATCGTTAACTTTTTGCCCGTCCGAATCCTTAATACAAACAAAAATATCTTTAAACGTACGGAATTACATATAACTGACTTAGTAATAAACGGCATTATAGTAAATAGCGGTATTGCCAGAATGGATTTTAATACATACTATATTATGTAGAACTGCATTACTATTAAGCGACCCTGTATTACCACACTTGAACAAAAACATATAATCATAATGACAACAGTATTATCATGCAGTTCTATATAAAATATAATTTTTATCAATGAATATATTAATTTTTCAATTTCTAATTATTTTTCGTCATTAGTTTTAGAAATAAGCATTAAAATGAGATATCATTCATTAAATTTGATGCGGTGGTATGGGAGATATTTGCAACCGACAAAAAAAAGTGCTTTGGAAATAATATATATGATGATTGCTAAATACACTTTTTTGGACAAAATAAAACGTTTGTTGAACTAATGCACTTGTTAAACGTGGTTTGTGTTTTGTTATTTTTGTTTTAATCACGCAATTTGTGTTGATTGTACCGGCCTGTTTTTACTGTCTTCGAAAGCTGACCTCGCAACTGATTTGGACCTTTTTCATACTTCACTTTTTATTTATCTGTGTAAAATCTGTATTTTGCACTCTGGTGGCATTACCTTCTTTAAGAGTGAATCCGGAGCTCGCGTTACGGTCAATGGAAATCGTTGCCGCAACATGATCAATGAATTGCTGTTCGAAAATAAAAATTATATATAAATTATAATAAGATGTTGTTTCAAGGTGATCGCACTACGCGCCATACGACGACCACACCCATTTTGAATTATTGTTTTAAAAATTTGGCGATTAGTTGATTTTTGGAAATAGACCTTTCAATTGTTTTCCGAGGTAGGGCAATTGGACTCCTCTCGGTTATTTCCTGTGGGGCTACGTGAAGCCACTAGTTTCTGCTGATAAATCAGCAACAATTGCTGCCTTGGAGGTAATCATTGCCCGTGTTGTTCGAAAAAGGGGCCGGAAATTTGACGTCTAGATTGCGCTTCATCAAGAACTGTCGCGGTGTCCCAATGCCCGGAATTATTTTTAAATATATCGCACTTAATCAACAAGAGAGTATTAACTTAAAATTTCAAAATTTTCAGCAGAAGCAGAACAATTTTTAATTTTAAATTGAAGGCATATGAGAATGAATTTTTAAAACAACAGTTGCATTACCAAGACGGAGACGAAATAATACGATATTTTTACAGCGTGTAGATATGAACATTACGTGTCGACTTTTTTCAAAAATTGAATATATAAAAATTATCAGTTAACACCCTCTTGATGATCAAGTGCGATATGTACATTTCAAATAAAAAACAATGTTTTGATTAAAATTAAAATTTTTGTTTTAATTGGTACAATTTTAATTTCCTCTATATATAAATTGAAGTAAATCGGTCAATAGTTTTTCTTAAGTGCTTAATTCGAAAAAATCGTTGTGGGTACAAAAGATTCGCCTCAGCCGAATCTTTTTGTAGCTCTTAATTCATTCAAAAAACAAATATTTTCATTCCTGTTGTTTAGATCTTTCAATCTAAATACTTCTAATTGTGAAATTGTTGTTGTTGTTTTTTTTTTATTCTATTAAAAAATAACTCAAATAAACAAAAACAAACATAAAATAAACAAATATAAAAAAAAAAAAATAAAGCTACAAAAAATGTTCATAGAAATTCTGAAAATAGAAAGAAGACTTGCTTTTCTAGAATTAATAAGACAGATAAAAAGACAAATTGTTGAAACAGTTTGTGGTATAATTTTTTCCCATCTCTTAACAATGCCGCCCTCTACGGGGAACATTTCAATTTGTTTCTGAAAATGTTTAACAAAATTTATGCATTTTGGTATTTTTATTCACAATTTTATTATTTTTTTTCGTTTTTAGTTTGATTATTTTCACTTTCATTTACTATGCGATTTTCTGTAACAGAGTCCATTGTGTTTTTAAGAATAAATTTTCATTTTAATGAACTTAAAAGGATTACAAAAAAAGAGCATTTTTTACTCAATAATCATAAAATTAATGTGCGGTGTTTACAACACAAGTGATTGAACGTTTAGTAAAATTAATATAAAAAGCACTCAATTTTTTGAGTGCACGTTCAATCACTTATACGAGCACATATTGTGAAAACCGCACATAAATGGCTGTGAGTGAGTTCGAATTAAATGGTGAATGGTTAAGTGGTGTCAAATTTTATTAAGGAGGACTTTTAGGGTTAATTCTACTAAAATCAAGTTTTTAAGTTTCAGATTATTTTTCAATGTTAGAAATTTCGATTTCTTAGATTTCTTAAAATTCAAAAATATATATTTTTATACCCTCCACCACCACTTGTGGTGAATGAGGGTATACTAAGTTTGTCATTCCATGTGAAACTTTTTTATTATACATCTAAGACCCCATAAAGTATATATATTAGGGTATTCATTTAATCGGGCTTTTGCTTTAATCGGTTAATCGCTCGATTAATTAACCGAGGTTGCGGTTTAATCGGTTAATAATCGGTTAAAGTTTTTTTTTATAAATTAAGTAATTTCAATATATAAAAATGCATAAATTATTTATTATTTGCAAAGCAATGACATAACAACCTTAACAATTAGTCAATTCACAAGGTATCCTAACATGTCATATTGTCAAAATGTCCTAGTATTTCACAATGGTTTAAAAATATTGTTGTTGGTTTGTTAACAAAAAGTGTCTTAAATAAATAGAACGTTGCTTGCTGTGTTTATTGTGCTGTCGTAATTAATCAGAAAAGTCCAGCGCTGAGCGGCTGAGCCGTACAACAATATTTTTAAACCATTGTGAAATATAAGGACATTTTAACAATATGACATGTTAGGATACCTTGTGAATTGACTAAATAACAATTCTTGAGCTAAAACGTGCAAACAAAAAAGTAATTCATAAATATGTAATACATATTTTTTAATTAATACAAAAATATTATGTAATAATTAAAAAATATATTTTATTAGTTATTTAAATAGTTGAAGGAGACTATAAAAATAATCTTTTAGAAAAATGTTTAGGACTTTTTTATCAAGCTTTTCCTTGGTTTGATTGACGTTTTTTTTTTGGTCCTAAGTAGGGCTAAGGGTATCATTGACCGATTATACTTTCTTACTTTTCCTTTCTAAAAAAATTGTTATGGCACACTAGCGCCTACACCAAGGTATTTATTTAATCGGACTTTGGCTTTAATCGGTTAATCCCTCGAGGTGTTGGTTTAATCGGTTAATAATCGGTTAATTTTGTAATTGATCGGTTAACCGATTAATAAAGTTTTTTTATAAAATAAGTAATTTCAATACATAAAAATGCATAAATGATTTATTATTTGGAGTTTATTTTTAAAAAAAAGCAGTAACATAACAAAAATAACAATTCTTGAACTAACACGAGCAAACAAAAAAATAATTTATAAATATGTAATGCATATTTATTAATTAATACATAAATATTATGTAGTAATTAAAAAATAAACTGTTTGATAATTTTATAAGTTATTTCAAAAATAGAAAAAAGTGTTATATCAATTAAGAAATGGTTATTAAGTATTTAAATTTAATTAATGTGATAATTGAATCAATTATTTTTTTAGTTGAAAGAAAACTAAAAATTTAATTTTGATTTAATTAACACTTGACTTGTTTTGAAATAAATTTTCAATTAAAATTTTAATTAGATAACAAAAAATCTTAATTGACTTTTTTCGTTTAAAATAAAATAATTTAAACATTAAGAATTGTTGTTGGGAATTGTCAATATTTATTTAAATAAATTAACACATTGTTTGAAATTTCAAAGTTTTTATTAATTATATCATAAAATATCATTTATTGAAAATATTTTTTCAAAATTTTAAAACTTTTAGAAATCAATATAATTATTTTGGTATTACACAGAAAAAATTATTAAATTTCTCCAATCACCAAATTTATTCTAAATTCATAATATCAAGAAAACAAGTTGTTGATTTTGCACCTATTACCAAAATGATTATATTGATTACTAAAAATTTTAAAATTTTGAAAAAATATTTTCAACAAATGATATTTTTGATTTTAATAAAAAAATTGATCAAAAAACTTTGCCATTTCAAACAATGTGTTAATTTATTTAAATAAATATTGATAATTTCCAACAACAATTCTACATGTTTAAATTATTTTATTTTAAATGAAAAAAGTCAATTAAGATTTTTTGTTATTTAATTAAAATTTTTATTGAAAATTTATTTCAAAACAACATTTTAGTTCTAAATTAAATTTTTAATTTTCTTTCAACTAAAAAATAATTGATTCAATTATCACATTAATTAAATTCAAATACTTTTTAAACCATTTTTTTAATTGATAAAACACTTTTTTCTGTGTAGGTGCAAAATCAACAATGTGTTTGCTTCATATTATGAATTTGCCCCATATTAACCCTACTCCCGGGAAGCAGTTATAAATAATGCCATCGCAATAAATTTCGTACGTCACAGTTTTATAGGACTAAAAATCACACTGGTAAATTTGGTGATGAACGGTCCATAATTTACTTTAGATCCCATATTGGGCGACCCAATAAAAAAATTTCTTGTTTTGCGAAAAACTAATACTAAATTTTTAAAAGTAAGTGCTCATTAATGCGCTATGTAATAAGGTACACACAGATGCAGTAAGGCATGTGATTGAACTCTTAACAAATTTTAAAACAATATATAAAAGATTTAAAGAGCCTCGATATTCCTTTACTACGAAGCAGGTTTGTAAGGGAGCATTTTAAGAATAGCGGTGGCATCAACAATTTCAGTGTGTAAAGCCGATCGTACATTTACTACTTTTTATATCCGCTGAATCAAGCGCTTTCTGTGTAAAAAATGTATTGCTTCAAAGTGCGAACTCGCCTTAGAAAATTCATGACTACCATAAGAGAGATGGTAAGCGAAACATATGCATTTCTCACGTACAAACCTGCTACGTTGGAAGCTCCATTTTGTATAGGGTAATAAACGTCTGTTCTGCAGGAAATAGAGAGAAATGGATAGACGAGAGTGTGAGCGTACTAATATGTACAGGAGTCAGAATGAGAGAGTAAAGAAGCAGAGTGATGGCTTTGGAACAGGCACATCCTTCTGTAAAAATGAAGAAGACTATCTGGTAACATATGCAGATAGAGTTCTGAAGATATGGAAAAAGAATTTTTCTAATCTGTTGATATCCGGTAGTAGCTCATTGTGGCTAGATATCCCAGAGCCACTCCCAAACGACTGTCTTTGGGTCAAAATAGCAGTAGCCCAGCTGAAGAATAACAAGGAGTCGATGGGCTGCCGACGGGACTATTTAAGACCGGAGGCGACACACCGATATAGTGTATGTATCAGCTTGCATTCCCGTAATTGGAACCTCACCATGTATGTCCCGTACATGAGGCATTATGTGCTAACTACAGAGGAATAAGTCTCCTATCGAGTGTGTCAGATTTAATCGCTCTATTAAATCTAGAGTCGATTAGATTATTGGGAGTAGTCAGTGTAGCTTTAGTCCTGGTTAATCCACCGTCGACGACATATTCTCAATACGCCAAATCCTGAAAAAGAATCAAGAAAAGAAAATCGGTACCTATCACCTATTCGTTGATTACAAGCTGCTTCCGATAGCTCCATACGTTTAAAAATGTTTCCAACGATGTCTTAGTTTTCTATTCCTGCAAAACTAATACTACTTTGCAAGAACTGCCCAGTTAATAATTTTTGTGTTTTTTGAAGCACTTAAGAGAAAAAGCGCATAATCGAGCGCTTCAATAAGAGAGATATTATTCAGCAGTAAATGATAACGAGTATAATATACAAAAAGCTGCTTTTTTAGTGCGAAGAAGGATTCTTGACAAAAAAAAAGTATGAAAAACAGAAGTAATGAGGAACATGTAAATCAATTAAAATAGATAATCATTCAAAAAACAAATTTCGATCTACCAATTCGGTTTAAAGATTGATGTCTATTGAAGGTTATTGACTGCCAGCCGCCTACGATGGTGGTGAGTGTTTAAACTGCAAGCCCCTCTGAAGAGATTGTGTGGTTAAAATCGAAACATGCCAGGGCAACCCGTCCGTGAAAACCTGGGTTCAATTCGCAGCTCAGTCAAGAATGAAAATTATCAATAAATTTTAATTAATTTCATGTTGTAAAATTTAATGAAGTTTGGACTGAATAAAATAAAAAAAATTTGGATTTAAAATTAAAAAATTTTAAAATTCGATAATAGTTTCGAAAATAAAATTTTCAGAAATTATTCATAGAAATAAAAACTTCGAAGATTGTTCCAAAACCATTTTTGGTCTACTGATGTTTGTAACTTATAGGAAAAAACTTTCAGAATCGCTTTCGAAAATGATCTAAATACGGGTTTTCGTCGGGTTACTGGTCGGCTTACTGGCTGTCTTTTTTATAAACCGTTTGCGTTTCACAGAAATTGGGCTTATGTATGTTTTTCCTTTTATCTTCGTTATAAGAGTAACTTTCAATTGCTAAAAATTTCTAATGGATGGGGTTATTGACGAAAAATTTGCCTTTAATAACTGTTATGGAAGCTTTAGAATTTATACAGTTTATTAGGTTTATAACTAGTCATATGGCCAATATCAATTGCTTGGGGTGTAGGGTACGAATCATACGAGTATTTAAGGCCTGCTCCGTCTGTACTGTTAAAATTGTTTTTGGCACAATTTTCCAAAATCGAAACCAACAATTAGTATTAAAATTAAAATGATTTAAGTGAATTTTCGTAAATTCTAAATTCGAAAATGTGGTTCGTATTTTAAAATAACTTGCAATTTATCATTTTTAAAATTTTGACATTTCGAATAAAACCTTAATTTGTTTATATTCTTTTTTTTTTTGACACATTTTTGTTACATATTCGGAAACTAATTTTGAAATTACATTATAATTTAAGGTTAATTGTTCGTTCCTTTTCTTATCTTACAAAATCATATATATTTTTTTTTTTATTTAAACGTAATTTTTTCTAGAAAATATAAAAACTTTTAGTTCTCTGTAATTTTAGCATAAGTTTCAAAGTTCGAAACTACAATATTGTCGAAAAAAATCAAAACTAAATATTTTTTACTATTTTTTTTTCAACTGAGTAGCAAAATATAAAAGTTTTTAGCGGACGTTCGAAAATGAGTTCGAATTTTCAAACATTTTTATTTTTATTCGATATCACAAAACAAGAATTGTTGTTATTTATAATTTAATTAAATAATTTTTAAAATTTTTCAAAATTTGCTTTTTCATAAAGCGCTTGAATTTTTTTCATTCTTAAATAGAACTATTTTTTAAATTCTAAGGAATGCACTATAGGAAATTTTCCCCCTTTTTTGGCCAAAATTAATTACAACCAAACGGGTGCACCGATTTGAACTATGTTTTGGATTTGACGTTTGGTAAATACTAAAGAGAGAGGGAGTGACCGAAAAAGTTTTTATACGCTCAGAAAAAAACATAAGTAAATTTAACTAAAAAATTAACAAATAATTAGTTCTAAGAAGGGGTTACGGGATATAGGTTCCCGCATCCAAGATTTTTTTTAGATCTTTGATAGATAATCTGGTTCTCTAAACTGCTTTTGTCGAGTGTACACTTACCTTTCGAATATAACAGTAGAAATTAATTTTACCAATTTAATGAAGTAACAAACAAAGTCATGTTTAAAAAGGATTTTATTCAACAATTTGATTTTCGAGTTCCAAACCGTCAACTAAATGTATTATACATGGGTTCAAAATGCCACCACAATGACAATAAGTACGGCGTATAAAATTTCGTTTTTTTGGTTTCCATTAAAGCAGATAAAACATCCTCTTGCAGTTTTACTATTCTTTCCGATGTATGCTTCAGTAACATTTCCAATGGAACTTTCGCTAATGTCTCAGTAAATATTACGCCATCTGGTCTGCATTTATATTTACTACATGTAATATCTTTAAGTATATAGAGGATATACATATATCGCAATTTCTGATTTTATTTTCATATCTTGTATTGCAATATTGCTCTAGAAGAAAGGCTAAGCTATCTGCTGATGAAGGACTACATCAGCAGATAGCTTAGTTGGAGTTGCTTTTGAAATTATTTTCCGTATTTTCGAAGCTATAGTTAGAGTACTGACAGCCTCTTTTAAAACCACTGCTAAATCTAATTGGTTACAATTACGAGCAGACGTAGATGCAGCAAGAACTAGGAATTCCACTTCATTATTATAATCTCTATAGATTTCTGCTGCAACTCGTCGTTTTGTTCTCTCGGATTTTTGGCAAAAAAGCATTTGCTGTCGTCCAGGTTTCGATTTAATGGAGGCACACTGCGTTTTACGTTTTATGATCGAAGTACGGGCTTTAAGTACTGGAACTATTACGCTATTTTCTATTCATATTTGAACAAAATAATAGTGAATGCTCTTTTAAATGCTGCTTAAAGTTTTCGGAACAATCACTCTCAGAAATGTATGACAAGAAATGGGCGTAAATAGCGGCTCCTTTGTCAATTTCGCTGTGTTTTTCTAGCCATATATTGAATAATTCTGAATTTGGCACGCAGTAGTCACCTGGATAAAATCTATTTTTTTAAACTCGCAAAAATTCGCAGATGAAATATATTACATTTGGAAGATATTTGATTGTTCTAGAGAACTATTATGATATTATGTCTAACATGTGTAATCATTTTTTTGTAAGTCTATATAAAATTCTAATTGATAATTATATTAGTTCATATTAAGATCATTTTAATTTTTCCAATTTAATCGATTTAATAGATGAACTTACCAACATTTTCCTATAGAATGTAAAAGTACTCACTTCGGCAATAATTCCCTTTTTTAATTTTTCAAAAATATAAATTTTTGTTAAGAAAAATTTTATTAGAAGATGTCACAAAATTCAATACACTTAAATGTTTTCTGATAACTGGTTTATAAATCGTAATCAAAACAACTGTTAAAGTAGCAGAAATTAAATTTTTTTGAAAAATTTAAAAAGCTATGTTTACTTTGTTATATTTTTTATTATATTAAAGCAAAAAAAATAAACTTTGCAAAAATTAAAATTTTTACTTTTGGCCAAAAAAAAGGGGGAAAATTTCCTATAGTGGAATGTAAAAAAATTTTGATTTCACTTATTCTATTAGATTAAAGATTTTTTATGTTTTGCCATTTTTAAAGGATCTTAATGTTCAAAACAAAAAAAAAATTAAATGAATAATTCATGGAATTCCATTTATTTTATTTTTAAGTTCTTTTTTTTAACTCGAAACCAAAAATTTCTAGAGTAAAACTTTTCAAAAAAAAAAAAAAAAATATTTATGGCCCATAAGTTATGGGAATTAAATTAGTATAAAAACGTAAATTAGTAAGATTTTGTTTGTTGTGCTTAATTCCCAAAAATACACTGAAATTAATAATTGGATTTGTTTATTGTTGGTATTTTGTTTAAGCTTTGATTCCCTCATTCCTTCTGTAGTTTTATTTACTGATATATTTGGTTTTTCTTAATTCTTTTTGGAAAAATATTTTCTGATAGTCTGGCCTAGGCATCCAGTGAAATGCTCATAAAAACGGCTTATCCTCCAACAATAAATTTCAGTGTATTAATCAAGAATAAAAATTGGGAATTAAGCACAACAAACAAACTCTTCTTAATGAAAATTTATGTATTCCCAAAAATAACTTTGATACAATTAAATGAGTATAAGAAAATTAAGCTCATGTTCGAAAATAATTCTCATTTCTATTTTATCTAAAACAACACCCAAGTATACGAGAGCCTAATGTATTGAATAATCAGCCCTGTTCCGGAAATCAAATTCGATTGAAATCGAACCAATTTTCAAAATTATCCTGTTTTAAAGGTTCACAAAAAAAAAATATTCCGTTTTTTTATACGTTATACTTTGAGCACACCTTATATTTTTTAGAATAACTCTAAAAGTCATGAAACACTACGTTCATTTGGAAAATAATTGAACTGAAAATTTCCTTTGATTTTAATATAAGTCAATTTCGATTTCCCGAATATTACGGTTTTGTGGTTTATGTAATTTTCAAGTCTATTTCAAAAGATTGTCAACAGCTTCCTTTAAAAAACCAAACTTTTAATTAAATTATTTTCTTGAATACACCTCTTTTCAGAAAACCCTGTACACTCTTTTTATAATAAATTTACTAAATAATGCATTCACTTTATGTTTTTATTAACAGCATAGTTTAATGTTGATGGTTCATGCTGAGAGTTGTGGTTTGTTTATAAATTAAAAATAAAATATTAAAATCGGCTTTTAATTAAGTCATTTTTTGACTTAATAATATTCGAAGTTATTTCAAATTTATGGCCATATGGTCATAAAATATTTGCAACGAGGACGGACATGGTAAAATGTTTAATAATTATGGGTTGCAAAATGAAAGTTAAAATAGCTAATTTTATTTTCAATAGAAAAGAACATAAATAAATTGGCTTTTATACACAGAAAACATTTGAAAACACAGTGGATTTTTATCAATTAAATAAATTGTTTGAAAAGTATTTCAATTTAATTAATGTGATAATCGAATCAATTATTTTTTTAGTTGAAAAAAATTTACAAATATAATTTTGATTTTATTAACATTTTTGTTGTTTTGAAATAAATTTTTAATTAATATATTAATTAAATAACAAAAAATCTTAATTGATTTTTCGCTTAAAATAAAATAAGTTAAACTTGTGCAATTGTTGTTAGGATTTTTTTAATTACACTAGCTGACCCGGTCCGCGTTGCTGGCCCTAAGCAATCATTAGTGTTGTATTACCAGACGATTTAAATTGATCTTTAAACGAAATTTACGACCTTTAAATAAAAATCCATGAAACCGCATTCTCTGGCAAAATTTCTTGTCAAACTGCATGTAAAACATCGTTCATCCCCAGTTCTGTTTCATCATTATAATATTATAAATTAAAATGTTGTTCATATGCATATGTTTGATTTACATTTGATTTGAAAATACATATGATTGTATGTATGTATATATATGCTGTGAATCTTACGAAAAAAGTGAGCGTAAAAGTGGGTGGGGCAACATTTTCTTTCCGCAAAACCTAAGTTAGACCATGGCGATTATTTTAAAGAAAAAATCGTCCAAATCGGTCAAGTCGTTCTCCAGTTATGCGCTTAATAGAAAAAGTGGGCGTAAAAGTAGGCGTGGTAAATTTTTTTTTTCGATGAAAATTTAAAGTTGATTAATACGAACATTTGAAAGAAAAATTAGTCAACTCGATGGAGCCGTTTTCTGATTTTAGGTAATTCGAAAAAAGTGGGCGTAAAAATGGGCGGGGCAAAATTTTCTTTCCGTAAAAACCTAAGTTGGACCATGGCGATCAATTACAAGAAAAAAATCGTTCAAATCGGTCAAGCCGTTCTCAAGTTATGGATTTTGCCACGACCCTCAGCCCCCAGACCGAAAATCAGAAATCAGACTTCACAGTGTCACCCGCCTGAATATTCTGAAGATTCCCTGAAAATTTCATCAAAATCGTCCCAGCCGTTTTGGAGTCCATACGTTACATACATACATACACACATCCTATTTTATTTTATTTTTAATTACATTATAAAAGTTGTTTTTGGGAATACTATTATTTATTAAAAGATTTTGTTTGTTGTGCTTAATTCCCTTTTTTTAATAATTGATAAAAAATACTGAAATTTATTGTTGGAGGATAAGCTGTTAATTACAATTAAAAATATCATTTGTTGAAAAAAAATTCCTAGTTTGCAATTTCTACAATTTTTATTAATCAATATAATCCTATTGGTAATAGGTGCAAAATTGTTTGCTTGATTCCATGAATTTGATGATTAGAAACAATTTTTATTTTTTTCTGTGTAATATAAAATAAATAAACGGCTTATTGAAAAATATCATACGCCATATAAAGTTAAAAAAAAAATAAAAATAGATCTTTCATGAAATTGAACAGTATAATTAATAACTTTAATAACTCCATTAAAATGGCTACTATCACATGCCCATTGGTGGAGGACAGCAGCATTGCGGAAATCGTTGTTTTCAAAAATTACTGTGGCTTTATGATGTTACTGCATACACTTTTTGAAAAATTATTTTATATTTTGTTTATTTATATACATGTATGGCTTATGATGTTACTACAGAAAAAATTAATTTTTTTTTTCTAAACTAAAATATTTAATGTATTTGCATTATTTTTGATTGACTTTGGTTCGTTTTATTAACCCATCTGGTACCACTACCCGAAATCTTTAACATATTTACATGAGTTTTAGTTTGCAAGCTCTTGTCAACCTCCTGATCACGAAAATCAAAGTAAGAAAAAATCGGATGACCGTATTGGTCGTAGTGAACTGTTGCGAAAACGCAACGTTGCACAGTGGCGCCATTTGAGTTTTTTCGTTGAAAAATCATATCTTTTGAACCGAATAAGATAATTGAATAGTTTAAACAGCATATGATAGATAACTGTTCAACCTATGAAATGAGCGTTTGGAAAGGGTGCTACGCTTTGTAGGGTCTTACTTATGGGTTATCAAAGTTAAAATTAGTAGAAAAATCAATTTTATGGTAACTAAAAAAAATTATTTTTACATTGTTTTTATTTTTTTTCTTTAGGGTTTTATGTTTTAAATTATTACCCAACAAATTAAAAAAAAAATAATTTTTTTTTTTTTAAATTTATTTTTTCAATTTTCTGTAAAATATTCATCACAATTCGTGGTGTGGTTGACTTTCTAAACAGTTCAAATAATTTTAAATTGTTCAACGCCATGTTTTCAGTACTTAAATTGTTTAATGGTTTCAGTAATTGTTGCGCCAACTTTTAGTCGTAGACTACTCCAGGCATTATGCTTATTTTGCAATATATAGGCTTATGCTACCATGCCTAAAAATTTACCTGTTCCCTGCATACATATGGATTTAGGCTGAATAATGCAATTTTGATATTATGCACGTGTCCAAATAAGATTTGTGCCTACCTGTAGGGTAGTCTAATTTCAATGAGTAGTTTTTTTCAAACTATTAGATCAAACTACTGTCAGTCAAAACATATAAGGGATGGACGCCATACAATTTCTGCAACCATGTCTTTTTAACCTTTTTTACCTCTAGAAGCCAAACGGGCACGTACGGGCAGATAAAACCTTTTGAATTATGTAAAGAAATAATCAAAGAACAGGTTTTGCAAATATAGAAAAATATAGATTTTTTTTATTTTCCGTCAAAGTTGAAAAATAGTGAAAAAACGGATAGTTTTTAAATAGTGATTTACCAGGAGAAACACAAAGCAAACAGATTATTTTTTTTATCATTAAACATTTAATAAATACATCAGTGAATACAAACAAAAAATAAGGCGATTCCTTACCTATTTTTCGTGATATTACACCTGAAATCGCAAGAAATTGACTAAAAATTGTGTGTTTTTTTTGAAAACCGAAAGTCGGTCAACTTTGAACGGTTATATCTTCTAAACTAAAAATGTGATATTATTAAGAGTGTCATATTTGAAATCGTTGAAAAGTTTCCTATAACATGGGTTTATTTAAAACTTCGTCGGCGCCCATGAAAATTTTGATTTTTGCAACCTCGTTTGCTCTACGGGCGCCACTGTGCGTTGGCTAATAACATGCAAATCACATTTGAGGTAAAAGTTAGTATATTGTTCTATGGTAGCAAAAGAATCATTTGATTTTTGCATATTAAAATAAAATAAAGTTTTTATTTATTATAGAAATGTTTTATACACTATTTGAGTGCGATTTTTAAAAGCACTTTATAACAATTTTTGCGTTGATAATTGTCTCGAGTTTTCAAAATAAGGTGCTTATGAACATTAGCACGGCGTATATGTTGTAAAATTTCCAATTCGTTTACCTCTAAATCATCTATATGCCTTTCCTCGTTAACTTTTTCTTATAATAGCAGCAATTAGGTAGCTATTTTAGCTTTAAACGCTATTTGCGATATTTGCTTGCTAGGTTTTATCAATAAGACATTTTCAAAGCTTTTACAGTTGTACTATTAATTGCATTCGTCCATTAGGTTTACCACCACTTTTTTCCACGAACTGCAATACGATAATTTGATACTGAGTTATCGTGAAAAGCTACGCATATCATATTTTTATTGTAATAATTTTAAAGATGAAAAAATTCTGGACTAGCAGCAACAAAATTTTAAATTTCGGTAACTTTTGAATTACCCTGCCAACGAGAAACGAACAACATATTAATTTTTTTCGATATGGTATTTGTTAAAATTAACTAACTAATATACATAGGTATAACAAAGTCTATTTGTACATTTTTCATACCATACTAGAACACTGAAAATATTACACATTTTAAAATTTTATTCCATTGTTTTTGCTACATACGTATCGCTTTCATTGCAAAAAAGTCCAGTCTGCTTACATATTATTAATTTTTATCGTCGGAAACTTTTCAATATAAAGGTTTAGTGGTATAGGGTGAAAAAAACTATTAGGTATAGAAATACATAATATTTCTTTTTGTAGGAAAACAGAAAGGTGGGGTAAAATCATAGATTTACGATGGCGACTACTTCGCATAATACCAGAAACACCCGATCTAGTAAAACAGCAACCAATCAAAAGACCAGTTTGGGCACAGCTGCCAATTTCACGACTACGACAGCAACTACAACGTCTCTAAATCAACAGAGCGCAGATAATAATCCTCCAGTGTACACAAGTGCAAATGTGATAACTCCACTACTGTCTTTGCAATTTCCACCAGGATTAGGTCCTCAGACATCATCATCGCCTGAAACAGTCAGTACGATACGGTCGCCGGAATACAGTAGTTTGACAGCTCGAGGAATAGCTCAACAACGTTCGAATAGAGTACACCAACAGACTCAGATGCCTACCCTCAGCGAAGAAATAAGTCTGGATATGGGCGTTAACGAAGATGGTTTATCACTACGGGAATACGTCAGTGCATCAGTGGGAGCGGCACAAGCTACAATTATGAGACGGATGCAGGAAAACCTTATGGCGGTAGTACCACAAATGATTCGCGAGTCATTAAGATCGGATATAAATTCCACATTTGGAAACCACCCAGACATTCGAAACAGAAATGCTAATTGTAACCACCTACCCAACCAAAGTCGTAATAGTCGTTCGAATTATGCAGATCAAACATTTGTACCACCTCAACATCAACCACCTCAACCTCAATATATCCCACAAAACCTTACCTTCGGTTCTTTTCATAATACACCTTTACAGATGGAAAAATGGGGCGTAAAGTTTGACGGAAACAACCAATCAATCAGCGTGGAAGATTTTGTTTTTCGCATAGAAGCACTTCGTGAAGATTATCAGTGCCCGTGGAATGTGTTCATGAAAGGTTTTCACCACCTCATAGTCATGCTTTTTGAGCGAGCCACCAGTAACTGAACTGAATTGATTCCAACAACTATAAAGCTAAATACATTAGTTCATAAGCCAAAGTTATTGTCGTATGATGAAACTAATTCTGCATATGAATTAGCTTCAAACAAATATTTAGTATAGAACAAAGCCACCAGTACTGAACATATGAACATTATGTCGGCCAAAATAAGTTATTATTTGCCCATCTAATAACAAATTCGTTTCAAATATAACAAACTGCTTATACTTCCGATTAAAAGCGGCAATAACTGGACGCACCTTAGCGAATCTATCAAAACTATCATTTTGTTATTGTTACCAATCATGTGAAAAACACTTTTAATTTTTTAATCATTTAAAATGATAGATGCTTGACGATGGGAACACCCAATTGAAGGACCAATAATGTTGGATATGGGGAATATTATGGTAGCCTGACAAAATTTGTGTACCTATGAAATGGTACAAATCACTGATGGAAAATTTAGTACTATGGTACTATTTTCAGTACTTTTTCCTTTCAAAAATACCACGGTACCCCCACGTCCGTTTTAGTACTCTTTTCTTGTTATACTTCTTTGCTTAGAAATTTAGCGCTGATATTTTTTTAACATTCAAAACCAGGGCTGTGGAGTCGTCAACGAAAAGTACTAACTCCGACTCCAACCGCTGAAATTTCAACTCCGACTCCTAATCTTTCCTTAATGCTAAATGTATATGAGACTGGTCCTTATTTGACTTTAAACTCTTTTTTTTAACGCAGTACCTTTTAGATGGTTAAATATAGCAAGAAAATTATTCCGTAAAAATTTCGAATCAATATTTTAAATATTCCATCGCCAATTTCGAAGTATTTTTATTTTGGAAAATATTTTTTTAAAACGACTTACTTTACATATGTACATACGTATTTTTAAACAATTTCTTATTCAAATTTATTACATATTCGTTATATTAAAATTCCTCTCTTCATTAGGATAATTTAATGAAAATAAAGCAAGTTGAATCAAAACTTGTATTAAAAATCATAAACGATTCAATTAACCACAAGAAAACAAATTATTGTAAAGCTATGGCCCGAGGTCTATGTTCAAAAATTTAAATATCCTTCAGGCTGTGAAAAAATTTCAATATAAAAAGAGAAAAAACACAAAAATTAACTTTGGTATTCAAGAAAAATTCTTGATAAAAGTACTATAAAACACAAGTTAGGAAGAGGCGTAAATAAATTAAAAACTTGATTATCAATTACAGCGGATTTCGTTCCACCAAAAATTGCGTTGGTTAAAAGATTGATGTTTGCCTATAGACTGACAGCCGTCGTAGTGGCGGAAAGGGTGAAACTGCAAAAAGTCTGATGAAGAGAATGCGGTTATTCTCGAAACATGTGAATTCGGCCCGAGTTCGATCCCCAGCTCAGACAAAAATAAGAAAGATCAATAAAATTTTAACTCATTTTGTGTTGTGAAATTCCTTTCTTCATTAGAATAATTTAATGAAAATTTAACTCGACGAACTTAAGCCTGATTAAAAAAATTAAAATTTGGTTTAAAACCCATAAACAGTTCAATTAACCCCAAGAAAACTTAAATTCATTTTTATTAATCAAATATTAAGCATAATTTTTTTTTTATAAAAATTCAGAAGATTATCATATTGTAAGCAAATTTAAATTTTTTTTTTTTTTTTTTTTTAATCTTAGCCGATTTTCTTCATTTTACGATTTAGCAGATTTTATCATAAAGTTTTGGCAAATTCTTATCAAAAGGCTATGGCAACACACGGCAAATAAAAAACTGAAATGGCCAGCTGCTTTATTTAAGCAACTTGTTTTTTTAATTTTGTTTCTTTTCTTTCTATTCTCTTACAACTACAATTCGTGTTGGAAAAAAAACCAGCCAATTGTAGGGGAATGTAAGAAAGAAAAGATTGACGGTTTATTGTTGTGACTTTGTTGAAGCTTTGATATTGTTACATTTAAGACCAGAGTGTTTTAAAATTCTTATTCACTTTATGGTCTTACTTGTATAATATTTTTAGCTTTTCTAAAGTATTTGGAAAACGTTTCCTGACGAGCTGGCCTAAGCAACCAGCGAAATGCGCATAGGAACTAGCTTTCCCACAACAATAAATTTCAGTATTTTCATTCAAAAATTGGGATTCTTAGCCCATCATTAATAAATGAATTAATTAATAAAATATTTCATTCCCGAAAATAATTTTTGATACAGCTTGTTGATTATTTTAATGTCAGATGTCCACATCAGAATTTTGCTGTTGAAATTGAACAGCTCGGTCCATAAATGGCTGAGATATGGGCAAAAAAATTATGTATTTTAGTTTTTTATTTTTAAGTTTATTTTCCAAAAAAATAAAAAAAAAATATGTTTGAAAAAAGTACCAAAATGTTGAAAAAATACTCTTTTGCTTGGTGGTTAGTACCATATAAAATTTTAAATTTTCCATCACTGGTACAAATGCTTCCTAGTGGTTTGCACTGATATGTCTTTCTGCTCACCATAAGTATTGAAATAATTTCTTGATCAAAATATTGCTGACATTGCAGAAAGGGATACTTTGCATCTATGTATGTATATTATCGAATTTTAATAATAATAATATATACATGTGTACATATTTATGTAGATATATTTCATAAATACTTACTCATTGACCCAACGATTTTATTCTGAAGTGCAACAATATGAGTGTAAAGAAATAAAAACAAGAGTTTCATTAAAGAAAGAAAAATATATAACATTTTATTAAGAACAGCTCTGTTGCGTCAGTAGTGGGCGGAGAAGAAATGGAGAAAAGTGATTTGCTTGCCATAAGCCATTGTTGCGTTTTCGCAACAGTGAATTTGATAAGTTTATACTGAATAAGTGGGACTATATTTTCATTTATGGTTTTTTGATAAACGTGTTTCAATGGTTTTACTATCTGAATGAAAGAGCGGAAAAAAATTTTTTTTTTGTTTAAAGATAAATTACATCGTTTTTGAAAAGGCATTTTTTTGGACTGTTTTTAAAGTTGGTTGATCTTAATGAAAGTTTGTTGATTAACAAAGGAGGAATGTTATTTTTATAGTAAAAGCGTTATAGTAGAGCCCCTAAACTAACGATAAAAAACTAAATCATTAAAATCGAAGTTTTATATGCATCCCAAAATGGTGTAGCAAAAATGCAAAGGCGGTACAAAATGGGTTAAACTACACGCTTACAAAAAATCTTAGATCCCTGCGATCAATTATGGCGACTTTATTTAAGAAATTCAAACCCCAAGTACACCGTGTTGTTATTGATTTTGTAAAGGGTTTTGCTTCACCTGTAAAAAATAAAGTGTTGTTACGCCCTTTTGCATTTTAGGTGACGATATGTATGTAGAAGAAAAATTATTTTCTATATAAAATAAAAAATTTGGAAACTAAAAACTATACAGAAGTTGAATTTTATACGTATACCAAAAAAATGTTATCTTTGTCAGAATAAATTTTTGGTTTTATTAATTAAATTGTCTGCGTAAATAAATTTGGAGGTCTTTAAACAAAAAAAAAAACAATTTACCTCACTTGGAAAATTTTTGCATAAAAATGTTTGAAAATGTAGAAGATTTTTATTTAAATAATTTTTTAGCGAAAGGTCAAGGGACTTGCAAAATTACCCCCTTTTAAAACATTCTACACCCACACAGAATAAATTAAAAATTGTTTCTAATCACCAAATTCATAGAATCAAACAAACAAATGATTGATTTTATACCTATTACCAAAATGATTATATTGATTACTAAAAATGTTAAAAATGTGAATATTTTTCTCAATAAATGATATTTTTAATTTGAAATAAAATAGATCAAAAAACTTTGCCGTTTTAAACAATGCGGTACTTGATTGAGTTAAATGAAGCTCATGTTTTAACAATTCCCAACAATAGTTCTATTTACAAGTTTAATTTTTTTCATTTTAAACGTAAATCTCAATTAAGATCTTTTAATATTTAATATAAAGAAGAGGTAGACCCGCTAACACCTGGAGAAGGCTACTAGAATCCGAAATTAGCAAAACAGGAAAAACCTGGTCTGAAATAAGACTAATGGCACAGGATAGATCCGGATGGAAGGATTTCGTAACGGCCCTTTGTTCCAACTTGGAACCATAGGAATCAATATATACAATCAGCGTCAAAAGAAAGTGTACAGCGATCCGTTCAACATTTATAAGTCTAAGGATGTTAAAAGGGGGAGAGTACAAATAAACTGTTTTAATTTTTTTCAAGTGTATTCAGTACTTGTTTATTTAAATAAAAAAAAATTTGTCATTTATTTCTTCCTCATTTTCAAATTAACAATAATCTCAGAAAACGCCTTATTTTACGCGTCAAAAAAAGTGTACACTTTCATATTATTTCAATGTTCCAGTGTTATAACGGTAAAATGACCGCTACTTTTGGTTTTTTTATTCTTGCCTTCATATTACTGATGTTTAATTATCCCTACTATATAAACGGATCAATAACAAGTCAAGTGAATTTTGGCTTATAAATAATAGTCAACATGAGTAAGCAGACTACAGTAAGAACTCGTAATTTAGTGGTAAAATTGGCATCTGAAGGCAAATCTTTGGGAGAAATTGGCAGTGCTATTCCGGGATCTTTGGGAGAAATTGGCAGTGCTATTGACAGTTCTATTAGCAGATGCCATAATACTATTAAGCAAAATATATGATAAGTAAAAAAGGTGAAAAGTGTTAAAGACCTTCCGCGCTCTGGCAGACCTAAAATTTTGTCCGGCATAGACAAGAGGACAAGAGTTTGAAGAGTAAAGGCTAATTCCTGGTGCAGGGCAGTAAAAATATCAGAGGAACGGACATTAACACTAGGAGTAAGGGTACGCGCCAGTTCTGTTCGCCAAGCACTACATGAAGATGGGCTTTATGGTAGAGTTCCCAGAAAAAAGCCACTTATATCTGTGAAAAATCAAAAAAATCGTATGGAATGTGCGAAAAAGCATCAAAACAAAGACAATTCATTTTTTACTTACTTATCATATATTTTTTTTAATAGTATTATGGCATCTGCCAATAGCACTGCCAATTTCTCCCAAAGATTTGCCTTCAGATGCCAATTTTACCACTAAATTACGAGTTCTTACTGTAGTCTGCTTACTCATGTTGACTATTATTTATAAGCCAAAATTCACTTGACTTGTTATTGATCCGTTTATATAGTAGGGATAATTAAACATCAGTAATATGAAGGCAAGAATAAAAAAACCAAAAGTAGCGGTAATTTTACCGTTATAACACTGGAACATTGAAATAATATGAAAGTGTACACTTTTTTTTGACGCGTAAAATAAGGCGTTTTCTGAAATTATTGTTAATTTGAAAATGAGGAAAAAATAAATGACAAATTTTTTTTATTTAAATAAACAAGTACTGAATACACTTGAAAAAAATTAAAACAGTTTATTTGTACTCTCCCCCTTTTAACGTCCTTAGACTTATAAATGTTGAACTGATCGCTGTACACTTTCTCTTGACGCTAACTGTATATAATATAATATTTAATTTATATTTTAATTAAAAATTTATTTCAAAACCACTAAAATGTTAATTAAATCAAAATTATATTTATAATTGTCTTTCAACCAAAAAAATAATTGATTCAATTATTACATTAATAATATTGAAATACTTTTTAAACAATTTTTTTAATTGATAAAAAACTACTGATAATTTTTTCTGTGCAGAGAAAAGAACATTTTTCAATATGGTGACCTCCAACAAAACCATTCTTAGCGAGAAATCTTAAACATATTATGGTTAATTTAACAATATTTTTGAATATGTTTGTCACCTGAAACCATTTTATGGATAAATTAGTTCTACTTTAGGAAGCCCCAATCATATTTAGGTTGCTTCCGAACATTTTAGGGTTAAGATATATTTAACACTTATCATAGTATAGTAGCTTTTCAACCATAGTATTGTGCTTTTGGAAAAGAGGAAATTATGAACTCTTGTTTCTTTTAAACCCAATTAATATTAGTGGTAAACAAATTATTGTCATATATGAAAATAGCATGTTAAGAGGTAACCATAAAATGGTTGTGATTTGTTGATGGAGGACTTATTTAACTAATATGCCTACCGGACCGGTGACAATAATATGGTTGAATTAGTCCTTCATCAAGGAGTCACAAACACTTTATGGTTTTCTCTAAGCATAGGTATATCATGCTGTAAGTTTAAATGTAAGTTTAAAATTGTTCGTTAAAAGCAGTACTGTTAGAGGTGAACATATTTAAAAATGATTTTTCTCTGCGTGTATGTTAAATTACAGTTGCTGTACACGGAAAAAAATAAAAACTGATTTCAATTAAAAAATTAATTAAATAAATAGTATCAATTAAACGTTTAATTCATTTGAGTAAATGTTTACTTCACATGATTAAACGTTTGATTTTTTAATTAAATTTTTAATTAAAACTGATTTTACTATTTTAATTAGGCTTAAGTTCATTAAATTTAATTTTCATTAAATTATTTGTATGAAGAAAGGAATTTTACAACATGGAGAATTAATTAAAATTGTTATTGATAATTTTCATTCTTGACTGACCTGGGAATCGAAGCCAGGCTGGCTGGCGTGTGATTCGAACCCAGGCGGCTGGTTACCCTGACATGTTTCGACCTCAACCACTAGGTCTCCTCAGAGGGATTTGCCGTCTTACACTCGCAGCCATCGATGACTGCTGACGTCAGTAGTCAAACATCAATCCTTAAACCAAATTGTATTTTAACCTTTGGTAGATCGAAATTTGCTTTTTGAATGATTATCCATTTTTAATTGATCTCACAAGTTTTTCCTTACTTCTGTTTTTTCGTACTTTTGTCAAGAATTCTTCTTGAAGTCCAAAGTACATTTTTTGTTTATCATGTTTTTGTCTTTCTTTTTTCTTGTTGACATTAAAAATGGATAATCATTCAAAAAGGAAATTTCGATCTACCAAAGGTTAAAATACAATTTGGTTTAAGGATTGATGTTTGACTACTGACGTCGGCAGTCATCGATGGCTGCGAGTGTAAGACGGCAAATCCCTCTGAGGAGGCCTAGTGGTTGAGGTCGAAACATGTCAGGGTAACCATCCGCCTGGGTTCGAATCACACGCCAGCCAGCCTGGCTTCGAATCCCAGGTCAGTCAAGAATGAAAATTATCAATAACAATTTTAATTAATTCTCCATGTTGTAAAATTCCTTTCTTCATAAAAATAATTTAATGAAAATTAAATTTAATGAACTTAAGCCTAATTAAAATAGTAAAAATTTGGATTAAAAACCATGAATAGTTCAACAAAATAACCACAATACTAATTAAAACTGATTTTATTTTTGATTAATGCTTTAATTGGAGAAAAATAATTTTTTCTGTGTACTTATTAAATTAATTCGTTAAGACATTTTAAAACTTTTAAAAAATTTGCTTAATAAAAGAGATCGATCTGCTCAATCAACCGTCCCCGTAAATCTTGAGATTACAGTTTTGCTGACACTTTTGGTAAAAAATCTATTTTGGAGCCAAGAAAGCTTATTTTAAGTCTAAAAACATAGTCTATTATCTATAACTCCGATATAGAATTCTTTATAATCTTTTGAATAAGCAGAGATTCATATTGAACTTGGTAAATATTAATCAAAATCAGAAATAGAACATTATTTGATAGTAATCCAAGTGTAATAACGCTCATATTAACCACATTCCTGAAAACCATATTTATTTCTTAGTCTAAACCAAAATGTATGCGTCATATCTCTATTTGCATTTATTTTATAATTTTCATTACAAAAACTCTTTGATTGCAATTATGTAAAAATTTTCTTTTGATACCACAACTAAAGTTCACATACAACTCATTTAAAAATCAGTAAATATAATTTATCCTTGCTGCCGTTCAGTTTCATATTAAATCAAGGACATTTTGCACATCTAACGCTCCACAAAGCACCAATATAGCGCCAAACATTATTAAGTCGATTGTCCCAAATGAACACCAACAATTTTCATTAAAACACTTTTGGGTCCTTTCGAATTGCTACTGAGATATTGCACTTCAGAGAGTTTAATGAACATTTTGGATGAACATCATGATGTTTCTAGTTCATGATTATTATTTCTGCTTTTAGAAATATTTGTGAAATTTTCAATTCACATTCCAAAAAATGTCTGGCTGGTGTTATTTGCAATAAGTAAAATTGTTTATTTTTATTTTCAAAAGAAACTGACTTATTGACATTTAGTTAAATAAAAAGGTTACGTTTCCTAAGAATTGCCTGGTAAATATTAGTTTTATTTTGCGTGTTGGCCAATAGCGTAACATTAAAGATTAGAAATTTAAGGTATTTGAAACTAAAAAACTTTAATCTACATTTTCCCACTACATATCCGAAAACTCCAAAACAAATTTAAAACATGAACTTCTTTCAAAAATAATAATATTTAGTTCTTATTTAGTGCACTTCTCGTCAGTTCCTGCAAGAACCAAGTCCTTCTGTAAAATTTCAAATTCCTGCCCAACACAGCAGAGGAATTCTAAAAATTATCAAAAAACTTTGCCATTTCAAACAATGTGTTTATTTGTTTAATTAAATATTTGCAATTCCCAACAACAATCCTACCGATTTTATGGCCTGTTCAACGATTTCGAAAGAACAACTTCGATCGCATTCTAAGCGATCGAAAACTGATTTGGGTTCAACTAACTCTATTCTGTACGATTATTCGAACGAACGACAACTCGAAAGAAAGCGTAAGTACTTTCATACAAAAAGCGGTTTATCAATATCGAAGGTATCGTCAAGATTACGAACACAAATGTCAAAACGACTCACTTGTTGTTTTGTTGTCGAATCGTTGAATTTAAAAAAAAAAAGAAATATTTAAAAGTAATTTAAATAAAAAATAAATAAAAATGGAGCACATTACCACTTGTCACATATGGACATATGTAAAATAAAAATATTTTATTGATTGTTTAAACGTAAAATTATAGTTTAAACAAGTAGGAAAGTATAGTCGGACAAGCCCGACCATTTGGGACCCACGGGCAATCATGGACAATTCTGAACAAACTTATGTTATGAGGGTAAGAGCTGTAAGTGCGGAATATTATTTAGGTATCTTTATCTAAATATATGAGATTTTAGGATGGGGGTTTATATGGGAGCTATGGTTTATTTTGGACCTACCAGGATAACATTTTATTATGACATATTAGCTATCGTAAAACTCATTTGGCGTAGATGTGAATACTAACATTTGTAAGGAAGTTATGGAATTAAAAGCCATTTTCGGGAGTATTATTTGTATGAGAGCTATGGTCGAATATAGACCTATTCCAATAAAATTTGGTAAGATGATTTTGATTGCAATAAATTAGTTTGGGCAATATTTAGTCTTAATATCAGCGTAATAAGATTATTTATCGGAACAAAAACCCTATCCGGAAAGAATCTTGTATTAGGGCTAAGTAAAATTATGGGCCGATTCGGCACATTTTCAATATGCTCGGTCCTTGATCTAATTTGAACCTATGTGCCAAATTTCATCAAATAATCTCCAAAATTCCGACCTGTACTTTGCGCACAAGGTTACATGGACAGCCAGCACGCCTGTCAGCTGGACGGACATCGTTGGATCGACTTAGTATGATTCTGAGTCGATCGGTATACTTTAAAGTAGATATAGGACCCATATTTTAGGGTGTTATACACATCAGCACAAATGCATAATACCCTCTCCACTTTTGTGGTGTGGGTATGAAAAGTCTACAATGCAGCAACTGCTAACATTTGTCGAATACATGTACGAAAATCTTAAGTTGGCGAAAGGTGCACTAGTGCTTGGAGCAAATAAATTTTCGATGGACGAACAACGGAAGAGTAGAAGCCAAAAACTAAACGCCATTGTACCACCTACGCGTTCTATTACAGAGTAGAAGATGGTAAACGTCATTATATTTTAAGGCAGAAGAAAACCATAGGTTTGAATTGATTTTGAAATAATATTTATATTTACATTTAAAATGCAGGACAAAAACAACAAAAAATAAAAAAACAACAAAAGCCTGCAAAAACTGGTCCCGGTATTTACAAAGGAAACTTTTTAACTTTTCTAGTACAGAAAATTAATGGCTCGCTGCTTTTGTAATTGGTTTATTTATTTGTTTGCATAATTTATTTATTTTTTTCAAATAAGTTCTTTTATTTATTTTTTTGTGTATATATTTTGTTTTTAATTGAATTTAACCTTTGCTTACACTTTTTTTAAGTTTTGGTATCCATAAAAAATGTTTTTTTATTTTTTGACATTTCTATACAGCTGATAAAATTTCAAACACAGTTGTATTTGTAATCAAGCAAATTAGTATTAATTTTGATACTTTTGAATAAAAACGCAAAAAATTATAGAAATATCTCATATGGCAATACTATATTTTTTAATACGTAAGAAACAAATATTGACACTCGTAAGAGCAAGTGATCGAAAGCTGTCGAAATGGTTGAACCCAATCTGTTTCGAAATCGAGCGAATGGATGGCGATCGCTTCGATTTGCTATCTAGATCGCTGAACAGGCTATTAATTATTTTATTTTGAACGAAAACATCAATTAATCTTTTTTTATATTTAATTAATATTTTAATTAAAAATTTATTTCACAATAACTTAAATATTAATATGATCAAAATTATATTTTTAATTTTCTTTCAACAAAAAAAATAATTCATTCAATTATTTCATTAATTAAATTTAAATATTTTAAAACCATTTTTTTAATTGATAAAAAACTTTTTTCTGTGTAAAAATTCAATGCACAATTTAATTTTAAAACAAATAAAATTAAAGAGAAAAAAGTTATTTGCTTCATTCTAAAAACTAAAGTAAACAAATAAAAATTCATTTGTTAATTTATTTGTTTCTAAAAAATAGGCATACATTGCTATTAAACATCTTCATGAAACTTAATAATGATGTTCATAAAACCTTCATTATAAATTTGTTTTCGCTTCGTACATATGTATTCAGTAAGATGAATAACTATGAAACGAAAGCAACAAACACTCGATATTTCAGAGACAAGTAAGATAAGTTAATTTGCTTACTTAAACAAGAGAATATGAATACTAACAACTCTGAAACAAAACAAACACTGAATAAATGTCGAATAGTTTCATGGAAAAACACATTTATTTTACTGTCAGTATTGCCAATTAAAGGAACTGAAAACATTAGGAAAGATAAAAAAACAAAAATAACCATGAAGAGTAAAAGCAACAAGATAAGGAAGTACATTAATAATAAAATAATACAAATAATATAAATTTCACTTTGTTTCAATGTAAATTAATTGTTTTTAATGTAAATTTTTAAACCTAAAAAAAAAAATTTTCTTTTTATTTTCAAAAACATTTTTAGCAATGTGTTTTGCTTGCAAGTACATAAAAAAACTTGTTAGGAAAAAAATTAAAATTTATTTTTAAAAATGCTTTACAAATTAAATATATTATTGTAAAGGTAACAAAAAAGAAAAAATTACATAAATTTACTAAGTGGCAACATTGCTATTGAGTATTAATATAAAAAAAATTAGAGAGAGTGAAAACTCGAAACGAAATGTGTTTGCTAGTAGCATGAATACAACAACAGTTTGTTCAGTGGTCTGAATTTTATTTGAATACGAACTTCATTGAATAAACATTTTAGTATGTTCATGAATGAAGTTATTCATGCAACCCTTTAATTGCTATTAAGCGATTTATAATCGGCCTTATTACGAGAGCCGCTTTCGTGATCGTAGTCGTGGTCGTTTGAAATTTTGGCTTTATCAATTAAAATTTACGAGAATGACATTACAAAACATATAACAAATTGTCGTATTTGTGTCGTTTACGAAAATCAAAATACCAATTTTTAAAAACGAGGGGTTTTCGACTACGACAACGATACTCATAATAAGGCCTCTTAGGTCAAACTTATCTCATATCTTAAAATTTTGGACGTGAAAAATATGTATATGATTGAAAATTTTGAGTTTTTAATTTTGCATTTACAACTTACAGACCAAATTAATTCAGTGCGTCCAGCGTAATGTCTTCTATTACCTGGCTTTAACGGTAAAATGAAATAATGACAAAAAGAGCTTTAATGTTGTGTCGTGGCCAGTACCGTTTACTTATCCTTTTTAATAAGCCCCATACAAAAGAAGAAAATTGCCAGGGTTTTCTGAAAACAACTAAACTGCTTTTCTTTTTGTATAATAGCAGCTTCGCTACTTATCGCGCTGTCGAAATCATATTTTCAATTACAATGCGGTGACGCCGCGCTATTTGAGTTTGCTTCACTCATTTCGAAAAACCATGAAAATTTTTGACAGATAAAGAATATGGTTTGTTCGTAAATGAACAAAATCTGTGTAAATTTTGTTGCTGATGCGCATCACCCTTTTCGGTGGTGATGCTGATGCATTTTCCTGCACAACTGCTTTGTGCAAAGTTTGCACACAAGCTAAATTTCAAAAGTTTGATAAGCGAACATAAAATAATAATAAAAATGTTATCAACGAAAACGATGACAAGGTTTATTGAAAATATTGAACCAAAAAGTGACAGTTTTCTTATAAACTAAAAAGAAAAACAAACAAAGAAAAATAAAATGATTTATGTTATACCAAAAGTTATTGCATCAGACATTTAACTAATGCAATAATTTTCAAAATTTACTGCAGAGCTACGGCATCACTGCATAAAAAACATTTAATAAGACCCCTGTCAGACAAGCAAAGCTTACTTTGCAAAGTCTTGAGTTTATAGAAGAGAAGGGAAAAGAGCATAGCGGGGGAGTACATATTTTGCTGTACTCACAAATTTGTTTTGTTTTTCGTTCGTAGGTTATACCTGAAGTTGGCTGCAACTTAATATTTATATACAGCGTTACCAGAATCTTTGGAATGAAAATTGTCATATGGCGAAAGAAATCATATTTTGAAGAGGAAAATCTTAAATTTTTTTTTCTTAATTTAAATTTTTTAGAACAAGAGCAAAATAGTAAGAATAATTAATTTTTTATAAAAACATACTTCTTATTATTTAAATTGAAATACATAAAAACATAATTCGTCAGTATATGAAACTTTATAAAAATACATTTTTTTCTTTTCACAAATATTTTTTTTTTTTATCAATATTCTAACTGCCTATTTCCGATGTGCGAAAGAATTATTTACTTCTTACAAAGTTTTTAGAATTTGTTTTTGTTTTAAATGTAGTTGTTCGAAAGAAGGAATTCTTTCGCACATTGGAAATAGGTTATAATATGCCTTTTTTTAATATTTTTTATGTCCAGAAATAATGATGCAATTTTGTGTATTCTAGATACTGGGTACAAAAGTGTGTAGCACCAATGCGCATCAAACTGATGCAAAACTTCATTGTTTTAAAAAGTGACTGTATGAATAATCGTGTATTTTGTATAAGCAAAGTTAAAGTAAAAATCAGAATTTCTAAAATAAAAAATCATCATTTGAGAAAAAAATCTTTAATCATATTTTTGTTTAAAAAAATAATCCAAAATATGATAAAATCATCATTCTGGCAACGCTGTTTATATATTATATGCAAACAAGAGAAAACAAAAATTTGTCAAATTAAACTTTGTGTGTCTGAGCACCAAACAAAGTTTAAAAGAGAATTCAACAGACTTTGTCAGGTCTCCACCTGAGATAAGATATAAGATTTTTATATCAGCAATTGTCAAATTCAATCGCAGAGAGCATAATCTTACGTGTGGACTCTCAAATAGTGTTAGTATTAATATTATAATAAATGTTATGAGACAGTTGTTATAATAAATCTTATAACAACTATCTTATAAGATGAGCTGTTAAAAATACACATACATACACACAAATAAAACAATAATAAGCCACCATTATTAAAATGTGTAATTTGTTAATGCAAATAGTGCCAATATTGTGAAAATTGTTAAAAATAACAATATTTTAAACTAAAAAGCTAAAAATAGAATAAAAAAAGAATAAAAAAGATACAAGTTTACTGTACGAGAATCAGTCGATTATGAAATCTTATAAGATACGTTTGTTTGATATTAAGATTAACATAAAGAAATGTACTCTCTCATTCTGCCGACGTTCTCTCAGATATTATATCAGATATTATCTCAGGTGGAGACCCTGTGTAAAAGGGGACTAACGTAGTAATATTAAGAGTGTGATGCCAAGTTTCTGACAGGTGATACTTTAACGAACACTTAACTTTACCAATGCGCAAGTGATGCCCAATAACTGCAATTTACGAACGTACCCATACTTGGCGCGCTAATTAGAGTTGGTCTGTAAACCTGCAACATCTAAAATTCCATTAAAATCAGCCAAAAGCCAAATACCCCGATTGTGCGAAATTTAAATGCCATACAGTTCACAGTTAAATTGTGAAAATTTACAAACTCGTGCTTTTAATATATCTCCTAAGTATTTATGTATTAACTTTTTTTTTTAACGAAGTCCACAGTTTAAAATTGTGACTATGAATTTTTTAGACTTACATGTTTGTAGTCCTGAGAAGGAAAACACCATTATGTATTTAAGGCCAGGTTTTTGAGATGTGGAATAAGGACCGAATCATGTAAAACGCAACGCCAAATAATTATATTGAAAGCACAAATAGTTTCACAAATATCTTGTAATTTTGTTGTTGCTTTCACATACAGTGCATGAATTTCTGTAGAAAGAACAAACAAAATATTTATGACTTTGTTTTTGCTTAGGGCCTAAGTTTAAACTTAGTTTAACGTACTCTGAAACTCGGATTTTTCCGGCGAAATGTGATTTTTTTATTATTTCATTAAAGACCAACATTTAAAGCGTAACTGTTCCATCAAATGTTGTATAAAAACTTGGTAATGGTGGCACAAATTTGTTATCAGATTAACTACACCTAAATGAGATCTCAAGAATCCAGCCTTAGTGTCGTAGTAGTTTTAATCCTTTTTTTTAGATTTTCATTTAAAATTAGAAGCTTACAGAAGAAGAAAATTACTCTTGTACAAGTTTGGCAACTTATTTTCGCCTTAAATTCCAACTGTTATTTTCCTTGTATGCCAATTTCAAAGTTTTTACACATTTTGACTTAAAACAGGCCATACTTTGTGGTAATTTGCCATCTTTTACTATTAGAAGTTGTTGTTTTCCACTTCAAAACGAAACTATTTAATAATTTACTCTCTTTAAAGAGTAAACTCTTCCCAAGGCGAACTCAAATTTGAGGTGGCGTTGAAACAGCGTTGACATAATCTTTTTGAAAATAACTGCATCTTAAGAAAAGAAAACTGATTTTAACGTAAAAAAACTGCACATAAACATATCCCTAAGAAATATATATAATTTACTTAATTATTATATTATATTATTAACGAATATCGTCATTTTGTTGTCAAGATAAAAAAGAGAGTGGAATTAAGAAGGGTACACAAGTACAATTAGTCTTGCGATTTGTTGTGTTTCTTCATTTAACCAAAATGTATTTTAGTTCCGGCTCAGATTTGCTATTTGTCAAGTGAACATACATGAAAAATGGCCGCAATAGAAATGCAACTTTATAAAGAAACAACAAAAATGACAAAATGTTAACAGGGAAATAATTAAACTTTCAAAAGTAAAAGCCAAATAAACTACTCAAACGGCTTGGCAACAAGTCAAATATATTCGTTTGTACAATCCTTTTGCGTTGATAATTGGGGTATTTGGCAAACGATTAAAACATGTTTGTAGACAAATCGAAATGTTGTATATTTTCCAAACTGTTTGCGCTACCTAATGCTAAATTTAATCATTTAAGGAAACATTTTGCAGCGTCAAGAGGGAAACGACGAAACATAAAGATTAAAGAGAATAAAACTTTCTTATTTTAATTTATTGAAAAATGATTAATTAGATTTGGGTCGTTTATTTAGTAATGGAAAGTGAGTATTTCCCAAGCCGTGTGTGTTTTTCGTTTGGCTCGTAAAGCTTGCCAGTATTATACTAGTATGTGTTAAGCAAATAAGTTAAGATTATGGCTCAAGAAATAAAAAATAATATAACAAAATTGAAACTAAAAAAAAATTTTATGCAAAAATTGCAAAATCTCCAAAATTTACAAAAAAACTTATTTTTTTAACAAAAAACTTAAAAACTGCTCAATGCTTAGAAAAACTGCAAAATACAGGTAAATCTGCACATTTTGCAACGCATTTCAACGGTTGAAGAGGAAAATATTTCTTTTATGGAAATTCTGAAAGAGGTTTCTTTCTGAAAAAAAAAAGAAATTTTAGACTCTGAATTTAGAGAGTTCAAATTTTTAAAACCTATTGTTTATCTAAAAGTCTTTAATCGTATCGAAAAAAAGTATTACTGGTCTACTATCACTATGCACTCTGAAATTGTAGAAGACTCGGTCATCTTTACACTTAGTAAAAGTTCTGATAAGTCTAAAAATGGCCTTTGGAGCGTTTGTGAACAAATTATGATTAAATCCGAGGAGAATAAGCCTCGGTTCATCCTAAGCTGTTGTGGTTCTGCTAAACAAGAAGATCCACTTGGTGCAAAAATACTAAAGTTTTCAAACGACTTCTGTCGCATCTGAGAGACTTTGACCGGATATGCGATCTTTGCAAAAGTTCAGAATACCTTGTATTTTTAACCAAAATCTTAATAATTTAAATTTCAAATATTTATAATCTCTTACATTGTTTTTTTTTTCTATAAAAATATTATTTATTTTTTTAATATTACCATAAAATCAAATGTGTGTTTTTTTTAAATCAAAATACAATGTCAAGTGACTTATGGCGCTTCCTGTATTTTGTTTTACCTTTTGTGATATTTTAAATTAATTTAAAAAAAAATTGTTTTAATATGATCTAGGTATGTACGTATATCTATAACAAAAATACTTACATAAAATATTAATGTACATATGAATTATGGGTACAATATTATCGGAAAACTATTTACTTTTATTTCATTTACACTTTAACACGTTTTAAATAAAAAAGGCCATATTTTGTGGTAAATTACCATCTTTTTAATAAATGACGATCATTTCATACTTCAAAACAATCACAGATGTATATTTTTCTTATTTACTCTATAAAAAATTTACTCTCTTAAAGAACTTCAAACAAAAAAACAATGATATTTCTCTTTAATTTTGCATTTACTAAAATTTTTTATTTCGCTTAAAATTTGATTTTATTTCCTTCTCACAAAACACACAAACATTCACTCGTACTTATTTACCGAAACACAACTTATTTTCTGCTTCTGCCCACTGCAGCAACACAAAACTGCGCCACTCATCACTTAAACAGAAGGCCAGCAGAGATTGCGCTGTCCATTTAAATGAAGAAATTTTCAAACTCACTTTTCACTAATAAAAAACAAATAGTTTTAATAATTTTTTTCATTAACTTGTTAATTAATCATTAGATTACATTTATTTATAAAAATTATTAAATTTCCAGAACTTTTAACTATTATTTTATTTAATTAAAACGAGAATTTACAATTAACCGTCCGCGCACCATAAACATTTTCTACAAACTAAAAGTGGAAACAAAAAGGAAATAGTACAAAAGGCATTAGTAAACCGATTGGTTTACGTGATGTATGAGAGAGAAAGAGTTTGAGAATGGGGAGCTTTCATGGTACAGCTAGTGCAGTTGTACCTACCATGGGAGCTTTTCTAATAACAAGACCAACAACATTAAGAAGTGATTAGGATATGAAGAGTTAAGAGGAAATAAGATTAAATTGTTTTGGCTGTTGGCAGTGATGGGTAATTGTAGTTGTCATAAATACGTACCGGGTCGGTCTTCCATAAGTTTTTAAATTTGGTAGTTTTAAATATTTATCTTTTTATAAAGACTACAGTATGAAAATAATTATGCACAAGTGTCCAGATAATATCGAGCGTTGCCATAGTTTTAATAAGTCTTCTTAAGTTGGATTTTTTTATATTATTTATGTCATATTTTTACAGCTTTAACACACTGACTTCAAATGAAATAGTTTTTCCATGAATTAAGTTAAGATTTATTCAATGGTGGTTTTGTTTCACATTTGTTAATGCTCATCAGTGTTGCCAATGAAAAATTCGGAAAACAAACATGAGTGTGTACCAAATTACACATTTTTAGCAAAATTACACAAACAAATCGAAAAAATAGCTTTGCTAGATTCGCTAAACTCGCCTTGTAAAACGTTATTGATATTCTTTATTTGTAATTAAATCGTTAGGTTAAGCAAATCTTACCAATTGCTGTAGTTAGAAAGAACTGGATGAACATGCATAACGATACGTATCCGTATTTATTTTCGAACATAATCAGTAACGTCGGCGGAACAACAGCACAAAAATTATTTTGTACAAGCATAATCAATATAAATTTTAAAAATTCGTTGTCAATGGTCCTGACGGGTTCTAACAAAGTTATTGGCTTAAGATACTTATAGACAATATTATTGAGTACTTTATAGCTATAATTTTAACGCTTTGCTCCACAATATTTAATAAGTTGTGTAATATAAAAAAATATATGGCGCAATTTTTAGTTAAAATTAATTTTTTATGTAATAAAACATTAGGAACTTTCTTCTTAAATTCTAAAATGTCAAGAATGTTCAGATTTTTTTTTATTATATACCACAGAAACAAATGTCAGGGAAATTAAAATCAAATTTGACAGTTTATGTTGAACATGCTTTTCTTCTCTGCCCTCACAAATAAACTCGCACTTTCGGAAAGAAAACTTTCGTAGTGTCAACCCAGACGTTGACAGTGATAATCTACTGTCAAAGCTCGTAGAGATGGAAATTGAGAAAAATCAGGCTGTAAAAAGCAAACTGATACTGAAAAAATATAAAAACTAAATGTTCGAAAAAAACCTCGACTGTCAAAAATAAACCTGAAAGTAAAATTACACATATATTACACATGCAAGTT
This sequence comes from Pollenia amentaria, assembly GCA_943735925.1. NCBI lineage: Eukaryota > Metazoa > Arthropoda > Insecta > Diptera > Polleniidae > Pollenia > Pollenia amentaria. The sequence continues at coordinate 142,511,450 of OX031010.1, read as the reverse complement.
AAAATTACACGCAATATGTGTAATTACACATGGGTTGGCAACACTTATGCTCATATTCTCTTGTATAAGTGAACAAACTAGCTTAATCTCTCTCGGCTCTTAAACATCGAGTGTTGATTGCTCCCATGCATACATTGGCGTACTGCATTATGTATAGCAGTAACCAGTAATGTTTTACAGGTTGCTGAAAAAATTTTAATCGTTATTGAAATTGTTTGCAGTAAACAGTAAATTTAGAATATTTAGTTCATTTTTTTTTACTGCAGTATGCCCATGTATGCGCTCATGCCATAGTTATTAATCTAACTGAATACGAACGAAGCGAATAAAAAATTATAATGAAGGGTTCATGAACATCATTATTAAGAGGGAAAAATACGGTATAAAAATACCAAAATTGACTCCATCCGTTGTCAAAAGTGAGCCAACTACGTTTGTGTTCAAGTTAATAACAAATGGTATCAACATTTTGTTACCACCTCGTTGTCATTTTTTGACCATTTGGTCTTATTCTGACAACAAAAAGCTAATATATTTTCACCATAATGGTGTCATTTCGACAACACGTTGTTTTCATTTTCACACACTGTTGGTTTATTGACAACATTCAGTAATCAATTCGACAACACATTGTTCTGAGTAAAGCATCAACCATTCTGAGCCCAAGCAATACAAAAAACATATCAAATTCATTTATTTACATTTTCAAACAACAAAACATAAACCTAAGTTCACATCTTCTTTATTTATAAGCCGCAATATCCTATATGTCACATAAGCATCTTAAATAAAGAAAATTCCATATTATTTTATTTTTGCTTACCTCTTAAATAATCATAAATACCTTCCATATTTATACATACAAGAAGTTTTTAATCCTTATTGTCGTCGCCGATATTTTGTGGCCGAACATATTTTTTATCTTGTGGTAGAATTTGACAGCTGCAAAAGTAATAATTGACAATAATTGAATTGTGGTCTGGGGGGATAGCAACAGCCAAAACCAAGCTAACAATAAAAAAAACCAAGCTTAAGGAAAACTTTAAAAGAATCGGCCCATCTAAGATATGCATGAGCAAGCTTAAGCTATTGCCAAAAACTAACGCAAGGCCTCTAAAATTCATTTAAAATCAGAAACTACATCATTCCGTACGGAATTGGCGATCAGTTTCTCACTTTTCTTATGCAAATGACAGTTTTAGGTCACATATGATTAACATGTATTCGCACAGTTGCTCAAGCCAGCTTATGCATATAACAGTTGCGCCTTTTTTCTGTTTGTAAAAAAATTTAACATAACGGATATTAAAATTCATTTAAAATCATTTTTTGATTTGAAACGTTGCTTGAAAAATCCAAAAAAAAAAAAAAAAAAATTGGTAGAACTATTTCTCACCATTTTCAATAGGCTTTGTCCTTATGATAATTAAAAACTATCAAATTATCTTTAAAATTGCGACCTGCACCTTGCGCACAAGGTTACATGGACAGACAGCCGGCCAGCTAGCCGGACGGACGGACATCGTTAGATTGACTCAAAAAGTGATTCTGAGTCGATCGGTATCATAGCTGCCAGATTTGACGATTTATCGTCATTTGGACGATTTTTAGGTACAAAAATGGTCTATTGACGATTTGACGATTTATACACTCAATTTGGCGATTTTTCCAATGAAAAAATTTTATTCAAATTTACAAATGCTTTTAATATAATTTCACATATTATTTTAGCTTCTAAGATAATTTGATTTATTTGACTGACAGTAATTTTCATGTCATTGCTGTCATCATATAAAATAGGTTTTTTTTAGCACCTATGCATATTTTTAAGAGTTCTATTTGATCAGTTAGTACCAGTGTGGCCAGATCTTAAAAATGTTTACAGCTAAATCTGACATTAGACACGACCAAAAAAATGCTAAAAATTATTTTAAGAAATGCTAAGAATAATGCTAAAAGTGTTTAAAGATTATTGTTGAAAATTTATTACCAGTATGAAATTTTATTCGAAACTAAATACATCTTAAGCTGGGATCACACGATTGCCGCAAATACACATTATGACACAATTTTGATGGTGCTTTATTGATGCACAAAAATAAAATTGCCCCAATAAAATATTCTGAAATTACGCGATTGCCATGTTTTATACAAATTTAATTGCCGCTAATTGGTACAAAGCGAAATGAGTCACACGATTGTTCTTACTTGTGTCAACTGTTGAGGTGGCTTTTTATTTGTTTGAAAGTTCTAGTTGGCTTGTTCATTAAAAAAAAAGAAATTAGTATCATACATACATATGTATATTAGACCGGGTCGACCTCCATACAAAAAAAAAAGTTGTGCCAGTCACCCCCTAGAATGAAAGATATGCCAATGAAGTTTCTAAAACAGAAAAATTTTTTTTTTGCCACGCCCCAAAATACAGCACTTTTGGTTTTTTATATGTAGCGCTGCCATTTAAAGTCCGATCTTATTATATCACATATCGTTGTTCATGGGTTGACAGTGGCTTCATTTTTGCCTTCGGCGACTTTTCAATCCGACATCAAACTCTGGGCGCCACTTATGCCATCTCGGATACTTCCCCCAATTATAAATTTTTTTAAACGTGCCAAGAAAGTCCTTGTAAAACTAAGTATGTCTAGCTTTTATTATACTCACTTTTATGCCACGCCTCAAAATTGAGCCCCTTTTTTGTTTTTCACAAACATATTACATTAAACCAGATAGAAGCCAATACAAAAACCAAAAAAATATCCACCAGCGACTTCATATAATAAAAGTCATATATATTGAATTTCAAGAGCTTACAAAATTTTTTTACCATGCCCTAAAATGCAGCCATTTCTGTTTTATACACATATATAGCATCGCCAATTGAAGTCCAATCTCATCGTATCATATATCATTATTAATGGCTAGAATATGGCTTAATTTTTATATTTAGTGCTTTTCTATGATAATTATTATAACTGAGATCATTCCGTTCTTATGTAAATTTTTTATAAATCGAAGAGAACCCCTTCTGATTATTTGTAAGTCAAGTTTTTTAACTACTCACTTTTTACACACGCCCTTTAATTATGTTCCTTTTATTATTTCCTCACATAGCAATTACATCGCCACTTGTAATATGATCAAAAAATATCGCGTATATTTGCATGACTTGTATCGTAGATACAATTTTTTTTAATTTCGGTATTTGTACTGTCAAAGTTTTCTGAAACTACTTCTTAGTTATTTATTTTTTAATACTCAATACTTATTTTTATTTATTTCAAAATCTAAATAAAGACATTTCTAAAAGAGAACATAATGCCAATTATGACACCTTGGCGCATAGTTAAAACAAGAACTAAAAAAAATAAAGAAATTGCATTATTCTGGAAACAAAAAAAAGGGCGTGTGTAAAAAGTTTTGATAAATTTAATTTTTAATTTATTCCTACTAAAAGAAACACAAAGCAGTAAATTTATTAAAAAAGGCAAATATTGGCGCGTATTGTGTTCTTTAATTGCCGCACAAGAAGCCAATAAATATTGGTACATTTTTGTCATTTTTATTGACGCGCGGTTGCATATCAAGTAGTCACACGATTGCCGCACCAGGGTTGCATTTTATTGGTAAAAGTAAGCACAATATTGCCCTCGATTGGTACATAAGGCATTTGATTGTGCAGTCACACGATTGGGGTATTAAAAAGTGTGAAAATTGGTGCATTGCGGCAATCGTGTGATCCCAGCTTTAGTAACTTATTTTTTAACGAAATTTAAATAAATGTTTATATGTATATAAACCAGTGGGTAGGTTTTGGTAAAACATCAGATAGATATAAATATGTGGCACAGGTAGTTGAGATTAAAATTTTAATTTAGAGGGCCCGCAAACCTCTGATACCTTCAAAATTTAAACGATTTTATTTCTATGCTACACAAATTTTTTTTAGATCATTTTATTTCTCAAAGTTTGATAAAGGCTGAAGTTTTAAAATTATTATTTTTTCAATAGCTTGGAGCCAAAAATTTTTACAAAAATATTTACACTATAATTTTTATAATATAAGAGGGCAAATAATTTTTACAATCAACATGATGAGGGCATTTCTTTTGCCTTGAACAGAATTGAATTGAACAGAAGTTAGGAAGAACATGTAAATCAATTAAAATAGATAATCATTCATTCAAAAAGCAAATTTCGATCTACCAAGGTGAAATACCATTTGGTTTAACAATCGAAACTAGTATGGGCAACCTGTCCGTGAAAGCCTGGGTTCAAATCTCAGCGCAGTCAAGAATGAAAAATAATCAATAAAAATTTTAATTGATTTCATGTTGTAAAATTTCTGTCTTCATAAAAATAATTTAATGAAAATTAAATTCAATTTCCTAATTTAATTAATTTTGTTGACGAGCGCGCCTTACACAAACAATGGCGTGGGCACGCACTTCTCTACTACGAAACATTGGGGCCAAGGCGAATAAATTTTTTAGGTGGCGTTGAAAGCACAGCTGTGCTACTTTTTTTTCTTACTTAGAGAGAGAAATGTCAAAAGTTGCTTGTGTTTTTGACATATCGATCAACGAAAGCAACAATAAAATACATTGATGTGTTTTTCGTGTTGTTACTTGTCGTAGTATCGACACCACCGTATACATGAATTCGCCTTGATTGGGGCTGAGTCTCGATCTAAATGCTCATGAGTATTGCGAAAAAGTTTTCAATATAAGAAACGCTGCAAATGAACTGTTGTTCAAGAATTTAAAAAAACGCAATATGTTTAATTTTTATACTTCCATTTTCCAAAGCGTGTGTGGAGAAAAGATTTAGCCAACTGAAACTTATTAAGACTGACATTTAATGATTTTTATTCTAAGCAATGTTTTTGTAAAAGTAATGAATTTGTTGTCTATATGTTATAACAGAAATATGAAATAAAAATATTTATTTTATCTTAATCACATAAATTTACTATTTATTTATTAAATTTATTATTATTTTGCCGAAAAACGTAACTTTTTTGAAAGAGCAGCGTAACTTTGTTGATTCTTCCCCTGGCAACACTGGTGGTTGTTATAAAGACCGAAACAAAATTAATACAAATAAACAAAGTAAGCTCTACTTCGGTTTAATAGATTATATTATAAGTTTAGATTTTAATGTTAAAGTTTAATTATAAAGCCTAACTCAACTGTATTGAACACCGTTTAAATCTTCTAAAGTGGAGCAAAAATAGCTAAGTAAAGAATTGTTGAATTACTTTCAATTTTGGTTGTATTAAAAAAATTGTATTAAAAAAAAATTACAAAATGATCTACTTAAAATATATAAATACCTATACCTACAATGTTAAGGACTAATGGCGCATTTTGTATTTTATTTTACTTTTTGTGATATTTTCCATAAAGAAATTAATTTAAAAAATTCTTTTAATATGTTTTAGGTATGTACTTTATCTTTATTATCTTTAACAAAAATACTTACATTAAAAATTCATTAAGGTACATAGGTATGCATTATAGGTTCAATATTATTGGAAAACTATTTACTTTTATTTCATTTACACTTTAACACGTTTTAAATAAAAAAGGCCATATTTTGTGGTAAATTACCATCTTTTTAATAAATAACGATCATTTCATACTTCAAAACAATCACAGATGTATATTTTTCTTATTTACTCTATAAAAAATTTACTCTCTTAAAGAACTTCAAACAAAAAAACAATGATATTTCTCTTTAATTTTGCATTTACTAAAATTTTTTATTTCGCTTAAAATTTGATTTTATTTCCTTCTCACAAAACACACAAACATTCACTCGTACTTATTTACCGAAACACAACTTATTTTCTGCTTCTGCCCACTGCAGCAACACAAAACTGCGCCACTCATCACTTAAACAGAAGGCCAGCAGAGATTGCGCTGTCCATTTAAATGAAGAAATTTTCAAACTCACTTTTCACTAATAAAAAACAAATAGTTTTAATAATTTTTTTCATTAACTTGTTAATTAATCATTAGATTACATTTATTTTTAAAAATTATGTAATTTCCAACACTTTTAACTATTATTTTAATTAATTAAAACGAGAATTTACAATTTACCGTCCGCGCACCATAAAAATTGTCTACTAACTAAAAGTAGAAACAAAAAGAAAATAGTACAAAAGGCAATAAGAAAACCGATTGGCTTATTTGATGTATGAGAGAGAAAGAGTTTAAGAATGGCGAGCTTTTCTAATAGCAAAACCAACAACATTAAGAAGTGATTAGGATATGAAGAGTCAGGGATGTTAAATGGGGTTGTAAAGTTTGTACCAACTTCCAAAAAAAAATGTACTTTTTGGATCTTCATAAAAATTAAATTGTAACAAAAAACTGAACATTAAAATACATTATATATATGAATTAAATAAAGTACATAAAAGTCTGATAAACATATGAGATTAACTAGAGATGAGCGATATTTCTGTACCTGTGATTTAATCACTGTTACTGAAAAATCACGAATCACAGTTGTGCCAAATTTGTCAAGTAACAGGTACTTTCTAAGTCGTTCTTTTTGTATTTTGTTACATATACAAATTTATGATATTTCACTGTTTGTGTGGGTTATAGCGTTTTTTGAATGAAATGTCGAATGGTATTGCTGTTCCTTTCTTTCTCTCTTCTATCTTATTAGAATTTTTTTATGCCAAAATTTTTTTGTTCAAGTATGTATGTATATGAAAGTAAACAGATTTGAAAGCTCTAACAATTTGTTGTTGTTTCTTTGTAAAGTGCTTACAAAAGCTCATGCGAAAGCTCGCGCATTGTACATATAGCTTGGCCGCAATTGCTTTAAAAGAACAGAAAACTGATAAACCGTGATCACAATCACAGTTTAAAGGAGCAGTGATTTTTAAATCACATTCACTAATCACGATGATCTTTAAAAATCACGGGATCGCTCATCTCTAATCTTAACCAATCCTTTGTTTGTATGAGACTTGATAATGTTGGCACATGGAGTCTGCTTCTTTCCTTAGTTGTTATTGTATTTTGAAAAGAAAAAACTCTTTCCACATTTGCAAACGAATATGGAATGGATAAAATTCCAGCAACAACTCTAGAAATGTCAGGAAATATATAGACATTCAGCTTATTTTAGAAATTAGCTACTGCCAACTAAAAACTACAAATGTTTTCAGTTTTTAACGACTGCAGTTTCTCGACATCAGCTAAAGCTCTAAATTGATTATTGATTGAATAAAAATTTACAATTTTATTCGGGAACATTTTTACTAGAAGAGGTACAATACGATTTGTTTTACCTGAAATAACATTTTCAGGAGTAAATTTATGGAACCGCATTAAAACTTCGTTGTTAAATTTGACTTTGGTTCTCAAAACTTCGCAAAATTTTATATAAAACTGTTTTGCATTTTCTTTCATTTCTTTAACAATATCAATATTGATACGAGTATTATTTGTAGAAATATAAATATATATAAATTTCTTCAAAGAGCACGTGATTTTTGTAAAGGTCTTCGATGGATATATCACATTCATCCAAAACATTTTTATTCATGAAATTACGTGCTATTTGGCGGAACAAAAAAATTAGCCTTTGTTAAAATACATGCAATCTGATTGCATTTCTAAATTAACCATGTTAATAATTTTAAGTGCATATTGCATAAATAAAAACTACAATTTAAAAGAAGTATTTTTAAATCCTGATAAAAGAATTTATAATTAACAAAATAAATTCAATGAATTTGTTTGCTATACTAAAAATTAAAAAGTGGGAACTATGACAAATTTTTAAATTGTACCAAATGAGTCACGGTAGTACCACGGTGCTTTAGAAGGTCAAAAAAAAAGTACAATTGTACCAACTTTAACATCCCTGAGCAAAACCAACAACATTAAGAAGTGATTAGGATATGAAGAGTTAAGAGGAAATAAGATAAAATTGTTTTGGCTGTTGGCAGAGATGGGTAATTGTAGTTGAATAAAATACGTACCCTGTCTTCCTAAAGTTTTTAAATTTGTTAGTTGTATGAAAATAATTACAAGTGTCTAGATAATATCGAGCGATGCCATAATTTTAAAACAAGTCTTTTAAAGTTTTTATTCCTTTAATTTCATATTTTTACTGACTTTATATCAAATTGTTTTTCCATGAACTTAATTAAGATTTATTCATTGGTTGTTTTGTTTCACATTTGTTAATGCTCATCAGTCTTCGTAGTGAAAAATTCGGAAATGAAACATGGGTGTGTACCAAATTACACATTTTTAGCAAAATTACACACAAAATTCGAAAAAGTAGCTTTGCTAGAATAAATTCGCCTTGCAAGACTTTATTGATATTCTTTATTTGCAATGAAATCCTTAGATGTACTAAAAAAGCAAAGCTTACCAATTGCTGTAGTAAGAAATAACTGAGTGAACACGGACAGCGGCACGTATCTGTATTCATTTTCGAACAGAAACAGTAACGTCGGCGGAAGAACAGAACAAAAATGATTTTGTACAAGCATAATCAACATAAATTTTAAAAATTCGCTGTGAGTACTTCTGTTGGATTCAAACAAACTTATTGGCTTTAGGACTTATCGACTACACAATGTTATTGAGTATTTTATAGATATAATTGTCGTCGCTTTGCTCCACACCATTCAATAAGTTGTGCAATATACAAAAATATGTGGCGCAATTTTTAGTTTAAATAAATTTTTTGTGTAATAAAACATTAGGAACTTTCTTCTTAAATTCTAAAGTCTCAAATATGTTCAGATTTTTTTATTATATAGCACAAAAACAAATGCCAAAGAAATTAAAATCAAATTTGACACTTTATGTTAAACATGCATTTGTTTTCTGCTCGCATAAATATCCTGGCACTTTCGGAAAGAAAACTTTCTTAGTGTAAACCTAGACTTTGACAATAATACTCAACTGTCAAAGCTCGTAGAGATGGAAATTGAAACAAAGTCAGGTTGTAAAAAAACAAACTGATACTGAAAAAAGTACAAAAACTCAAAGCTCAAAAAAAATACCTTGACTGTCAAAAATAAATTAAAAAATAAACCTGATAGTAAAATTACACATAGATTACGCATGCAAGTTAAGATTACACGCAATATGTGTAATTAAGTAAGATGAATAACTATGACAAGAGAGCATACATGGGCATACTGCTGTAAAAAAATAATGCACCAAATATTTTAAATTTACTGTTTATGAAAAAAATTCAGTAACTATTAAAAATTTTTCAGTAAGCTGTAAAACGTTGCTGGTTACTGCTATACATAATGCAGTACGCCCATGCAGTAATGCATTTCGAGTTTCTAATTTTTGAGCCAAAATATGATTTAAAAGGGCCAAAATACCTTTGATATAGCCAAATAATTTCCCCAGAAATATCCTGCTTATATTGTGGCAAAATAGAATCAGTGATGCTGGCTTGTGGTAAAAAAATGGCGATGGATTGTCCATATATTAGAAAAACCATAAAAAATATTGCTCAATTTTGCGCTTACCTATCACAGTAAAGCGAACAAAAAATTGAAATACAGGTGCACGGTTGAGGTCATTTAGTCGAATAGGAGAAAAGAATGACAGATGATAATTGACAGTTTACTACAGTGAATTTTAGTATTAACTTGATATACATACATACTTAGAAAAAATAATTTTTATTTAAAACAAGATAGGGTTGTCAATAAACAAAACAATGTTGTAAATAAAATTCGTGTTTGAAACACTGAAAAAATTACATTGAAAAATGTACTGAACGATTAATAGTAGTTAGTTGAATTTTGAGCTAAAAGGGCCAAAATAATTTAGAAAGTACCACAGGGCCATCAAACATTCAAAAGTGCCACAAATGGCCCGATTGTGCCACATTTTGCATCACTGCGCCCATGTATGCATGGGAGCAATCAACACTCGAAGTTTAAAAGCCGAGAGAGATGAAGTTAGTTTGTTCACTTATACAAGAGAATATGAGCATCAGTGTTTTTAATCATGTGTAATTACACATATGCGTGTAATCTTAACTTGCATGTTAATCTATGTGTAATTTTACTATCAGGTTTATTTTTTAATTTATTTTTGACAGTCAAGGTTTTTTTGAGCATTAAGGTTTTGTACATTTTTAAGTTTCAGTTTGTTTTTTACAACCTGACTTTTTTCAATTTCCATCTCTACGAGCTTTGACATTAGAGTATTACTTTCAAAGTCTGGGTTTACACTACGAAAGTTTTCTTTCCGAAATTGCGAGTTCATTTGTGAGGGCAGAGAAGAAAAGCATGTTTAACATAAACTGTCAAATTTTACTTTAAGTTCTTTGACATTTGTTTTTGAGCTATATAATAAAAAAAATCTGAACATTCTTGACATTTTCGAATTTAGGAAGAATGTTCCTAATGTTTTATTACATAAAAAATTAATTTCAAATAAAAATTGCACCATATATTTTTTATATTGCACAACTTATTGAATAGTGTGGAGCAAAGGGATAATCATTATAGCTTTAAAGTACTCAATACTATTGTGTAGTCTATAAATTAAATCAAGAGTGCCCAAAAATTCCTTATGGAAGACCAAACACCAACACATATAAAGAAAAACTAAATTTTATTCAATATTTTTTGTTGTAAAACCAATACATACAAAGAAAAAAGAAAAAACCTATTTCATAAAAAAATAATTTTATTTGCTTTTTTGTAAAAATTATCTGAAGTGAAAAAAAGGTTAGTGCGTGTAAATTTTATTTCAAACCCGTACATACCAATCGAAATGTCCTTTAAATTTATGTCAATATCAGTTGTAGATATTTTTAATAAGGCCTACAAATTTTCGTTGCTCATTTTACTTCTATGCTTGTTTCAATGCGAATTCATACAGGTGACATTTTCGAGTCATCTGCTTATTGTTTATTTATTTGTGTGTATACTGAATGTCAGGCTTTGTTTACATTTTGTGAAAAAATTAGTTAAAATTAAAAATTTTATAAAAATCTAAATACTTGAATAAAAAACTTATTTAAAATTTATAAAACAAAAAAAAAGTGAATATAAAATATAAAATCAAGGAATAAAAAGTGCGTAAGTAAAAAGGGGAGCCACAATAAATTTGCCATACAGGAAAACCATTTACCTTCTAAAGCAATTGTGTATATTTTATAAACAAAAACAAAAAATCCCTTGTTTATGTTTTCAACAAATAATTTTGACATTCACTCTAAGTTATTACAAAAATGAAATACAATGTATTTTCTTAAAAAAGGGATAGCTAGCATAACTCTATGTCATGATGCGGTCACCTGTATGAATTCGCCTTGGCTTGTTTTTTTATTAATTTTAATTTTGAAAGTGCACTTTCACATATACCTATACATATGTGCTACCAATCATGGAATACAAACTTAAATTTTACTTGAGAAGAAAAGAGTATTTATTTGGTTTTAAAGATTTCCAAAACTCAGTGCCACTTAAATTAGAAATTTTAAGTTCAGAGACGCATTGCAGATCACATAGCTCCATTTCTAGCTCAGGCTTTTGATTGTATATGCTACATGTCATTGTAGCATATATTGATCCACCTGCTATATTATTGGCAACGTTGTCTGCATGAAGTGTCTTAAAATGCCTTTCAATATTATTCTTAGTGTTAGTTTGAATTATTTGAAAGCATATAAAACTATAAGTAAAAAAAAATCATTTTCCCATTTATTTTGCAGATCCATTTTGTAAAGAATACAAAAAAATCACAAAAACGTTTTTATTTATTTGAGAGTAGATTGTGAGTAATCGTACAAAAATTTTTCTGTGAACAATAAAAGTTTTAAATTTAAATCTAACACCAATTTTTTCCAAGTGCTTTTCAAAACACATTTTTTTAAACGATATCATACGTTAAGCATAAAAAAAATCAACAATGATGATCGCTGTCGTCAATGTTTACCAGCAAAGCATACGAATGTGTTGTTGCCTTGCACTTGCGTGTATCAGGGATGTTAAAGTTGGTGCAATTGTACTTTTTTCGGTACATTTTGACCTTCTAAAGTACCGCGGTACTACCGTGACTCATTTGGCACAATTTAAAAATATATCATAGTTCCCCCTTTTTGAATTTTTAGTATATCAAACAAATTATTGAGTCATTTTCATTGCACTTATGTTGTGCAACAAATCGTTAATGTAATGGGCGCTTAAATATGCGTTTAGTATTGTGGTGTAAGAGCGCTTGGTCCTCTTTTACAATGTGGGAAGTGAAAGGGAGACAGACGAAGTTTGTTGGTAAGGGGGCGACGCTGTACGTGTGACAAACTTTACTTTTTTCCTCTCTCGCCTACAAACTTTGTCTGTCTGCCTTTCACTTGCCACACTGTAAAAGGGGACTTATGGTACCTACAGGCGAGGCGACATTAGTGAAAACCTGAAATTTATTACGAAAAGAAGTGGATTTATATATTTCTACAAATAATATCAATATTGATATTGTTAAAGAAATAAAAGAAAATGCAAAACAATTTTACACAAAATCTTGCGAAGTTTTGAGAACCCAAGTCAACTTTAATAACGAAGTTTTAATGTGGTTCCATAATTTAACTCCTGAAAATGTTATTTCAGGTAAAACAAGTTGTATTGTACGTCTTCTAGTAAAAATATTTCCGAATGAAATTGCAAATTTTGATTCAATCAATTGAGAACTTTAGCAACTGCAGTCGTTAAAAACTGAAAACATTTGTAGTTTTTGGTCGGCAGTAGCTAATTGACAAAATGACCTAAATGTGCATATGTTTCCAGACATTTCTGGAGTCGTTGCTGGAATTTTATCCATTCCACATTCATCTGCAAATGTGGAAAGAGTTTTTTCTTTTCAAAATATAATAAAAACTAGGAAAAGAAACAGACTACAGACCAACATTATCAAGTCTCATACAAACAAAGGATTGGTAAAGATCGACAAATTCATGCTGCTATGATGTAAAAATTCCAAATAATTTATTAACTAAATAAATAAGTGCCTGATTTTGATCTCATATATTTATAAGACTTTTATGTACCTTATTTTATTCATACATATCGCACTGCTTTCTCTAAAGAGTGTCAACTCAAAATTTTTAAATTTTCACTTTTTACAAGAAATCGATGTACAGTGGCCATATCTACCCACTGTAAAAATCTTACATCATTTTCTCTAGTATTTTGTAAAAAAAAAAATTGAATTGTATCCCCCTTTGTGATATAAGAGTACATATAAAAAGAAAACAGTTTTTTGTCTCTACTGAAAATTTGCTAATTTTGAGTTGACGCTCTTTAGAGAAAGCAGTGCGATGTTAATGTTAAGTTTTGTTTTTTTTTTTTGTACAATTGAATTTTTATGTACTTTTTTTGTTGTTTTATTAAATTAAAAAAAAAATGGTACCGTGAAGGTCCAAAAAGTACATTTTTTTTTGGAAGTTGGTACATAATTTAAAGCCACATTTAACATCCCTGGCGTGTATACAGTGAAAAACGACAAAACAAAAACACTAATAATAGTACGTTTCCACTTACATGTTTTGGGCCACAAAACCAGTTTTGCTGTAAAACAAGTGTTTTGCTACTTGTTTTCCCATACATTTTTCATGTTTGAAAAACCCAAACAAAAACTAGTTTTGCTCCAAAACATATCAAAAATTTTTGAAAATCATGAATACAACTCTGAGTTATCCATTATTGATGATTGACAAATTCGAAAAAGTTACATATTTACCAAAACAACCAGACTTTTTAAAAAGGAAAACAATAAAAGTACTTTGTTTTTGTTTTTAATATGTTTTTTCTTTACCCACTTACAGCTACAATTAATGTTGGGAGAATTCTAACTAATTGTAGTGGGAAATGTAAGAAAAGATAAAAACTCATCACTGTTTTATTGTTTGGTATTTTGTTTAAGCTTTGATATCGTTGCAAATAAAACTTTTTGAGGGTATTGTAGGTAATTCTCATTCCTTCTGTAGTTTTGTTTGCTGATAGCTTTGGCTTTTCTAAAATTATTTAGGAGAACGTTTCCTGACGATCTGGCCTAAGCAACCAGTGAAATGCGCATAGGAACAGCTTATCCTCCAACAATTAATTTCAGTATTTTTATCAATTATTAAAAAAGGGAATTAAGCACAACAAACAAAATCTTTTAAGAATGAAATAATATAATAAAAAGGTAGTAAATTATGTGTTTTTCTACACGTATAATGTACGTTCAATTTCGTACATATGTATATGTATATCTGTGTATTAAAAACAAACAAGGAAATTCTATGCTAAAAAAAATATTTTTGTTCAACACATATTTTGTCTGGCTTTCATGTTTGCTTACAACATAAATGTCACATTAATTTCGAAAATTCGAAAACCAAAACGACTTTGACAAGTTTTGCTCAAAACAAGTTGTTTTGCTCATAGTGGAAACATAGTATAAGACAAAATTGTTTGTGCATTTTGTATTGCTAGTGCTCAAGGCGAATTCAACTACAGGTGGTGTCGAAACGGAATCTGATTTTGACAGTTCGCGCCAATTTGTTTTGATTTGTTAGTGTTTTTTTTAGGACTGGTTGACATTTTGGACCGTAAGCAACAGCAATGCAATGCAAAAAACCCTATGTTGTTTCTGTTGTTTTTGGATTGTTGTAGTTCCGGCACCGCCTGTAGTTGAATTCGCCTTGCTAGTGCTGAGTGCTCTATGTGTGTATTAAAACACACAGCCTGTAGCTCAGTGCTTTTACAAAAACAAATGAGCACCAAGCGCATAGGGCTTGGAAATCGAATTTATCAATAATAAGTAATTTAATTATTTTTACACCGAAATTCTATTAGATAGGTACTAAAAATTATATTTGGCCGATTTTCACAACAGAAACAGCAGAGGTATTTTGCACTGTATTATTAGTTCGAAGCCGTTTCTCATAAAAACAAAACAGATTGGTTCGAACTGTCAACATCAGATGGTCTTTTTCCCCCACCTGTAAATTAAATCGCCTTAAGCAAGTGTGTACGTATTAATTATTCGCAAAATATACGTATGTACATGAGCCAATCGCGTATGACAAGAAAATAATTTCATATAAGTTTGCATACATGCATATGTACATATGTACCTATTAAAGCAGTACATTAAAGCTGGTAGTTTTAAAAAACATAAAGTACAAAAAAGAATCTCTTAATTAAAAAAAGTATCAAAAATGTGGAACGAATTGCAAAAAGTATGAAATTTGGGTGCATTTTGTAAAAAAAGCAAAATTTTATCGAAGCATTCGAAAAAGTGACAAATTGCTAATTTAGTGGCATCAACGGTAACGCTGATTAAGGCCGTAATTTGTTTTCCTCTTAACTCTTTCTATCCTAATCACTTCATAATGTTGTTGGTTTTGCTATTAGAAAAGCTCCCCATTCTCAAACTCTTTCTCTCTCATACTCCAAGTAAACCAATCGGTTTTCTTATTGCCTTTTGTGCTATTTCCTTTTTGTTTCCACTTTTAGTTTGTAAAAAATTTTTATGGTGCGCGGACGGTTGATTGTAAATTCTCGTTTTAATTAATTAAAATAATAGTTAAAAGTGCTGGAAATTTAATAATTTTTATAAATAAATGTAATCTAATGTTTAATCAACAAGTAAATGAAAAAAATATTAAATCTATTTGTTTTTTATTAGTGAAAAGTGAGTTTGAAAATTTGAACAGCGCAATCTCTGCTGGCCTTCTGTTTAAGTGATGAGTGGCGCAGTTTTGTGTTGCTGCAGTGGGCAGAAGCAGAAAATAAGTTGTGTTTCGGTAAACAAGTACGTGTGAATGTTTGTGTGTTTTGAGAGAAGGAAATAAAATCAAAATTTAAGCAAAATAAAAAATTTAAGTAAATTCAAATAAAAGAGAAATATCATGTTTTTTTTAAAGTAATTAAAGAGAGTACATTTTTTATAGAGTAAAGAAAAATATAGATGTGATTGTTTTGAAGTAATTGTAATTTATTAAAAAGATGGTAATTTACCACAAAATATGGCCTTTTTTATTTAAATTGTGTTAAAGTGTAAATGATATACAAGTAAATAGTTTTCCGATAATATTGTACCTATAATGGATATGTACCTGAATTTTGAATGTATGTTAGCATTTTTATTATAGATACAGGTAACTACATACCTAGATCATATTAAAAAAAAAAATTTTAATTCATTTTTTTTTATGGAAAATATCACAAAATGTAAAACAAATTACAGGATGCGCCATTAATCACTTAACATTTTTTTTATTAGGCCGATCGAACGGTTATTATTCGACCGGTTTTAACCGGTTATTTTAGTTTTGCCCAAGTCGGTTATTCCAAAATGTCCATTTTTCGAATATCGAATAAACCGGTTATTTTGGTATTATAAACCGGTTATTTGAATAATGTGTTATTTATATACGTTTTCCTTACTCTTGTTGTAAATTTACCCGTAACTTAAATATTTTTTTATTTGAATATTGGCACACTTAAACCTTTTACGAATAATGTCAGAAGAAAATGTAACAAAAGTCAATAAACATTATGAACAATGTAAATACAAATCGCTTATAGAAGCGTGTGTTCCTGTAAAAACCAAAAATAATTCATAATACTACAAAAACGTGTTCAGTTAATAAGTAAATAGTAATTTGTGCGAGAGTACTCTAAATACTATTATAGATGTTATCTGTAGAGATATTAAAGAGACAAAGTTAGGTGCTTGTAGTGCCCTAAAATGATAAGTTGCGTAGGGTTTTCCACCTTTAATTAGTCCGTATTAACTCTGTTCGAAGTAGTTCTAAGGAGACGACAAACAATACTCTACTAAAATACTCTGCCAAAAATGAATCACTGGGTGAAGTATTAACCCGTTGTGTTCATTCTTAAAAGTACAACATTCCGGCGGAATCAACGATATAGAAAAATTCATGAGTAATTTTTATTAAAACACCAAGAACTAAAAAACAAAATTGAAGAAATCAAACAAAGTCATGGCAGGTTTTTAATTGTGGTCGACGAATGGACAGATATATTATACAAAAATCATGTTCATATTTCTATTCTTTTCGATACTGCTGAAACAAAATAATTTGAAATATATAATCCTGGCTAAGAAGTTTTGTTTGCAACTTTTCATAAATATGGTTGAAGACTACTGATTCATATAGACATGCTTAACCACCAACAAATTAAAACTAATTTAAAATAAGTTTTAGAGAATATCTCAAATAAAAAATTTATTAAATTCCTATAATTTTTTATTTGCTTTTGCAATAACAGTTTAACAGTTTCTAAATTACATATTGGGAATTATTTCTTTTTCATAAGCAACTTTATTATATTCAACATTTTTTATTTTTTCGAATTTATTCTATGAGTTAAATTTCAGTTATGTATTTTATAAAGCTTTTTGTAATAGCTCTATTCCTTTAATTTTTTAGAAATTACTTTATACACTACCAGACTATTATATTGTATTTTCTTGTTACATTTTACCTTAGCTTTCCCTTGGATAGCAATGAAGTATATTTATGTACAGAAAAATACAATATAATAGTCTGGTAGTGTATAAAGTAATTTCTAAAAAATTAAAGGAATAGAGCTATTACAAAAAGCTTTATAAAATACATAACTGAAATTTAACTCATAGAGTAAATTCGAAAAAATAAAAATTTTTTCTAAATTACATTATACGATTATCTTCTTACACATAAAGCTTAAGGTATGATCAGACCTAACAAATATTTGACGAACAAATATAAATTTATCAAACTTTAGCTTTATTCTTAACAATTTTTATGGATTTTCTTATCTTTATTTGTAAGAAGTTAATTACACAATTAATCAATCAATTAAGAAACGGTAAAATAATTTTTGATCCAGCAAACGTTTTGCAAAAGCAAATCATTTTTTAATAAAACTAGTAGTTACGTGTTGGGCGTGAAATATTTAATAGGTGTGAACATAGGTTAAGTAAATAAATAGAACTTGTTAAAAATTAAGCTTAAGTTTTATCAATTTACTGGTCACACTTTCCTTGGATTTTATTGTATTTTGTTGGTGCCTTACCTTTGTGAACTGTTTTGTTTTTATATAAATTAACTTTTTATTACAAAAACTTATTTGATTTTTGTGTTTTTATGTATTTGAATTAAAACCGGTTAACCGGTTATTTTAAAAAATTTTAACCGAAAATAGCAACTATTCGGAATATTCGAAAACCGGTTATTGAAAAAGTCGAATAATCGATCTCCCTAATTTTTATATAATTTATAAATGTCCCAATATAATAAATAGGCCGACTTTAGTAGATCACTTTGTAATTTTTTTAAAATACAATTACAGAACCAAAATTTAAAGTAATTGACAACAATTCATAACTTGGTTATTTTTGTTCCGATTTAGAAGATTTAAACGGCGTTCAATAGAGGACAGTGGGGCTTTATAAAAAACTTTAACATTAAAATCTAAGCTCATAATATAATCTATTAACCCCAAGTAGTGCTAACTTTGTTTATTTATATTAATTTTGTTCCCTTAAAGTTGTTGCGGTATTTATAACCACCACAATAGTGGGGAGGGTATTATGGGATTGCGCTGATGTATGTAATACTAAAAAATATTTAGTAGGTATACCGATCGACTCAGAATCACTTTTTGAGTCCATCTAACGATGTCCGTCCGTCCAGCTGGCTGGCCGGTTGTCTGGCCATGTAACATGTGCGCAAATTGCAAGTCGCAATTTTAAAGATAATTTGATAGTTTATAATTGGCATAAGGACAAAGCCTATTAAAAATGGGAGAAATAGTTCTTCCAAATTTATTAATTTTTTTTTTTTTGGAGTTTTCCAGCAACGTTTCAAAGCTAAACAATACTTTTAAATTAATTTTAATATCCTTTATGTTAAATTGTTTTACAAACAGGATAAAGGCGCAACTGTAATATGCATAAGCTGGCTTGAGCAACTTTGCGAATACATGTTAATCATATGTGCCATAAAACCGACATTTGCATAAGAAAAGTTTTTTATTATTATTATTAATAAGGAGACCAGAGTCTTTGGCGGGAATCGAACCCGCAACCCCGGTACTGATAGACTAGCTCTCTACTAGCTAGCCTACCGGTGCACAAGTGCGAAACTGATCGCCAATTCCGTAAGAATTAGATGTTTTTTGATCTGGTTTCTGTTTTTTTAATGCATTGCGTTAATTTTTGGCATATTTTAGTTGTGCCGATTCTTTTAAAATTTTCCTAAAGCTTCGTTTATTGTTGCTATAATACATTGCTGAGCAATTATCATTTCACACAAGCTGTCAAATTTTATTGTCGTTTACTTCAAAGAGGTTTTTTTAATGGTACAAAAAGAAAAACACAAAAAATTAGGAAAACTTAATTATGGACACTAGGGTTATGACCTTTTTTTTACAAGTGATAGTCAATACTAAAAAGGTGATAAAATCGTGTTTGATGGACATTTTTGCAGAAAACCATACCCTTTGTTTATTTGTTAATATTTTTATGGACATTTTGGCTATGGCATATACAATTTAAAACGTTTTAAAAGTCATAACTTTATGTACACAGGCAAAATTCAAAATTGCCCATAATCACCAAATTCTTAGAATGAAGCAAACAAATTGTTGATTTTGCACCTATTACCAAAATGTTTATATAGATTACTAAAAATAAAAATTGTGAATTGTTTTCACAAAATGATACTTGCAATTTTAATTAAATAAAATGACCAAAAAAACTTTGTCGTTTCAATTAATGAGTTAAATGATTTAATTAAATATAGCTCAGGTTTTGGCAATTCCCAACAATATAATTCTACAAGGTTTGAATTTTTTTTAGTAAGATTTCTGTATGATGAGCTAAATCTTAATAATAATACATTACGTATTCCCGAAAATAATTTTTGATATTAAATTATTTTATTTTAAACGAAAAAGTGAATTAAGATTTTTTGTTATTCAATTAATATTTTAATTCAAAATTTATTTCAAATTAACTAAAATGAAATACTTTTAAACAATTCTTTTAATTGATAAAAATCAACTTATAATTTTTTTCTCTGTATTTTTAAAACACTACAAATAAATAAAACAGAATGATAACTTTCCTTTAAAGCAGGTTAATATTTAATATTTTTGTTTTTAGCGCTTATCTTTTCCTTTGCTATGACAATAAGATACAATTTCTGTTCCGCATATTTTTCAACTTATGTTCTAAGATATGTACTTGTTTGCCACCTGAAGTTATGACCTCGAACATTGGCAATTCGACGCAGTTTTTCTGCCGGCGTTATTGCTTGTGTTAAGACATCACAAATTCTTGTCGTGGTCGGGGGGTTAAATTTGGTAAATGTATTTTCAAACAGTGTTGTATTTTAAAAGAAAACAATTAAGGCCCTAATCATGTTAAACGCAGCGCAACGCCAAAGAATAACATTGGAAGCACAAACAATGTTATAAATATTTTTTAAGTTTGTTGTTGCTTTCTTCAGAATAATAACAGGGCATTATCAACACTGTCGATTAATACGGGGCGTAAAGTGCAATACCTTATGCCATTAGTAAGGGTGCATTTTGTAGAATAAAACAAGCCACCCTTTTAGAGAGCGAAGCATCCCAGCAAAAACTTTACTTACCTGGTAAGTTAGCAAGTAACATTGGAGACATATGAACACTACTTATTTTTCGGCTGAATAACTACTTATTTTTGTTCGAGTTGTCCACAGAATTCAGTAGTTACAATACACTTACTAGAAGTCACAAAATATCTAGTTATTATTTAACTACCAGTAAGTTGAATTTTAAGTACTTACAATATACTTACTAGAAGCCAAAAAATAACTAGTTTTTATTTAATTGGCGCTAGTGAACAGACCTAATAAGTAGTTATGGAGCTAGTTACCAGTAAGTAAATATTCAGTATTGAAAACAAGACAACTAATAAGTAGTTATTAAGCTGATTATTAGTAAGCAAATATTCATAACTGAAAATAATAGTAGTGAAAAGTACTTACTGAGGTCATTACTAGCAAGTACTTATTGACGTTTTCAGAATAATGACAATTGTAATGACAACTACTTACCAGGTAACGTATGAAATAACTACGACCTATTACCAAAATTCAAAAAGTTTTTCCTGGGATTCTTAAGAAACGAACACCAAATTGCATTTTTTTTAAATAAAATGTCACATTTTTTGTAGAAAAGAAAAAGCCATAAATCATTTTACAAAATTTTATTGGAATCGGTCTATATGTGACCATAGCTTCAATACAAATACCACCCCCGGAGAAAGCTTTTAATGCCATAACTTCCTTATAATGTTTAATAATTATACAGTGGAATCTTTACTGACCGGACACCGAAGAAACCATAGAAATGTGTCAATGCAAAGGGGATGTCCTCTCAAAAGAACTGAATGCTTTCCTATTCCAACGCTGGTGGGACTAGGTTAAAGTGCCAGTCTGCTATTAAAGGGAGATAACACTGCATATATACATACATATATATATTAAATACAGTAAGTCATCGTCCAAACTTGCAATTTTTGTTGCAGCTATTTTTGAGTTTATCGGTGAGAGGGCTGCAAAAAATTGGGGAGGGGTACCTAGTTTCATGTAATTTGCAAATTCTCTTTTGTTTTGTTATTCTCACAGTTTTTGGCTTGGAATTGACTGTATGTGTATTTTTATTTATATAAACAATATAAAAAGGAGAAGGGGAAAGACAAGATAAAAATACCAAAGTTGCAAAACTATCAGCCCAATTAGGAATAAAATTCCCTGGGAGTTTTTTCCCATTTCCTATTTTTACAATATAATTTAAAAAGGAAAAATGGGAGAAACAGTCCCGGGGAATTTTTATTTATAATTGGGCGGTATAGTTTCATAATCTGGACACTAATGCAATTTCAAATCAGAATTTTTAAAAATTGCAAGTCTGTACGATGACTAAGTAACAGTTTCTGATAAAACAAATGGCAGTTATTATTATTTAAGAAGCTTATTTTTGCCAGAAATTAATTAAATTGATTAACAAAATATTTTATTCACCTTTCATCCTAATTTGAAAAGAAAATTGTGAAATCATCAGTTCTTCTTCCCAAATCGAATTAAATTGCCATCATTTGTTGCTTTTTTGTTGTTTGTTCACAAAAACAAAACCAACACACAAAATAAATAAACAAACATTTACATTTTTATTTTAACAAAATACTGGAAAACATCTGTGTAAACAATTAAGAAGTATTAAACGTTTTTTGCTTTTTTTTCTTTTATAACAAAAAGAATTTATTTTCATTCTTATTGCTGAAACTCAATGAATTGCACGAGTTCCATTGTAGAAAAAAAGACTTTCTGTTCACTTTTTCGTTTACTAAACATTTTATTTATTTGTTTAAGACGATATTCATCAAAAGTTAATAAAATTGGTTTTTTAATATTATTCGGATGCCTTTTGAGCGATAAATAAGATTTATTTTTTTTTTTTGCTTTTTATACCCGCTCCACAATAGTGGAGAGGGTATTATGCGTTTGTGTTGAAGTTTGTAACACCTTAAAATATTGATACTAAACCAACCTTTAAATATTCTGACCACCTTTAAGTATATCGACTCAGAATCGCTTTCTGAGTCGTTCTAACGATGTCCGTCCGTCCAGCTGGCTACCCCTGTTAACCTTGTGTGCAAAGTTCAGGTCGCACTAGGTTCTAATTGTCACAAGGACTAAGCCTATTAAAAACGAGGAGAATCACCTCTAAATAAGCTTCTTTCCAGAATATGGTCTTTGTGCCTGTTAACCATTTACTTGTGTTGGTACTAGGGTATTCGTTCGGTTAACCGTTAATCGGTTATCCATTAATTACTACCCGATTAATTGATCGGTTAATTTAAAATTGGCTATTTTCAATTAACGATAAAACCGGCTAATTTCTATCGATTAACCGATTTACCGATGTAACAAGATTTTAAAATCTTTAATGTATTTTAATATATGAGAGGCTCTAAGTACAAGGGGTTTGTTTAAGTGCATTTTTACATTTGGAATTAGTAGATGAAGTTCAGAAAAGTTCAAAACACAAGAGGTGAATGTGGAATTCTCATCCGGTAGCGAGATAAACCGACAAATTCTAGCAATTGTCATTTCGCTTGGAGCACACGGGGTATATGAGGACTTACTCTTAATTAAAAACAACAGGCTTTAAGCTCCTCATATTTGTTTGTGTTTTTAATTAATTGTTTCGTCTCATGTACAAAAGGTATGTGATTAGAAAATAGTTTTACTTACAAACAAAGAAGGTTTAATACGAAATTTTAAATAAGTGTTTGCTGTCAACAGCTTTTTGTTTTACGTACTTTTTATATGTACTTTTTATGTGTTTAGTTATTTGTTTCTTATCATATCATAATCTTAACAGAATTAACTGAAACAATAAAAAATGTTGAAAATTAAAAAAAAATAAACAGGTCTCTAATGACATATTGGAATTTTTATATGTTTAAACAAATCCAGCAAAATGTCTGAGAAATTACATATTCTGTCAACATCTACGATATATGAAAAAAAAATTTCCAAATTGACTTGGTCCAAACCGCAACCAATTTTAATGCTGCCGTTCGTTTTTGTGAATCTTAGTTAATAATATATATGGGGGATTTCATGTCAAGTGACCCAACTTTTGAAATCGATGTTTCCGATTTGGATGAAATTTGCACCAAGGTTAGTTTTATTGGATAGTAGTTTATACACAAATTTTCAACAAGATCGGTCAAAAAGTTTCTGAGTTAGAGGGGGTCAAAATTTGACATTTTGTTCAAACCGGTGTTCTTTCTCGTCCATGTAACTTATTATCTATTGGTGTTAGCAAAATTTGTCCCAAACAAATTAGATAGCTATTTCTTCAAGCTATCGAAAAAATTTTTTTTTGTATTTTTAAATTTTTAAAAATTTTTTTTTTTTAATTTACAAAATAGTTTTAAATTTAAGAAAAAAAAAAATTTTTAAAAATTTAAAAAAAAAACAAAAAAAAATTATTAAAGGACTTATGTGATTGATATTAAGGCCCTAATCATGAACAACGCAGCGCAACGCCAAAGAATAACATTGAAAGCACAAACAATATCATAAATATTTTGTAATTTTGTTGTTGCTTTCAACAAAAATTCATGTACCGTTTTAAAATTTTCAACGACACAAGCAATGGAGCGTTTGAAATTTTAAAAAGCAATGTGAATTTCTGTAGAAAGCAACAACAAAATTACAAAATATTTATGACATTGTTTGTGCTTTGAATGTTGTTCTTTGGCGTTGCGTTAGTTCTGTGGCGTTGCGCTGCGTTGTACATGATTAGGGCCTAAGTTTTTTAGATTATTTATCTCCTTGTTTTTATTATTATTATTTTATATTTATTTAATTATTATTACGAATAAATAAAAAGATTTCATTTGTCAACATCTCTATAGAAAAAGTGATTTTATTCCTGGGATTAACATATTGTGGGTATTACAGTATCGAGGGAATGAAATGCTAGATCGGTATGTTATATACCGTCGAAAGGTTAATTTGTCTAGTTTCTCAGCATAAGTTTTATTTTTAAGATTTTAGAAACACTTACACATAAAAAGGAAAAAAATTCAAAATAGTGCATATGCTAAAAATTGAAAAACCCTCGTCTTGAGTTAGAAATTATTTTTTTTTATACATATCCCACTCTCATCCCACTAAGCGACCAAAACTACCTAAAAGAAAAATGCATAAGCTTTCTTTTGAGCAAAAAAAAAAAAAAAAAAAAATACAGTTTCCAAAAAAAATAAAAAATAAGTTTTAAATTTAAAAAAAAAATTTTTAAAAAATTTAAAAAAATACAAAAAAAATTTTTTTCGATAGCTTGAAGAAATAGCTATCTAAATTGTTTGGGACAAATTTTGCTAACACCAATAGATAATAAGTTACATGGACGAGAAAGAACACCGGTTTGAACAAAATGTCAAATTTTGACCCCCTCTACCTCAGAAACTTTTTGACCGATCTTGTTGAAAATTTGTGTATAAACTACTATCCAATAAGACTAACCTTGGTGCAAATTTCATCCAAATCGGAAGACATCGATTTCAAAAGTTGGGTCACTTGACATGAAATCCCCCATATGTATTTATCATATAGAGCCCACTCCTGTCGGTGTAGGGTATCACAGATTCGGCGTATCCGAATATAGCACTCTAACTTGTTAATGTAATTCTAATTATTTTCAAATTAATGTCAAATAAAATGGATTTATTTTTATTTTTTTTAAATATTTTTTTAGCATTTTTTTGTTGGTATTTTATAGAATTTTTTTCATTAAGTTTTGGCAACACTGATTCTAAGTCAAATTACAATTTATAAAGCTCCCATACTTCAATAGTCCCATTCCCTCAAAATTTTCCAGGAATATTTTCTATGCACCATCAGAATTTATTTGTTTGTTTATTGAGGGAATGGGACTATTGAAGTATGGGAGCTTTATAAATTGTAATTTGACTTAGGATACACATTCGAATTAATATAAAAATTTATAATAAAACAAGTTTCGTAAAGCATTAAAAAAAAAATTTGATAGTTATAATTTGATAATTTTCTTTTGTTTTACTCAGAACACAAATAGTAAAACAAACACAAATAGTAAAATATCCTACTTTTTATTATAAAGAGCAATAAGAAAATTTTATTTCAAAAAAATACTTTTTGGAGCCAAAAGCGATACTACTAAATCTAATTGACATTAAACTACCAAAACACTCTAATTCATCATAAAATAAAGGGTGGTTAAATTTTGAATAAAACCGATGTTGATTCTGAATAAAACACAAATTATTTAGGAAATTATTGTCATTTCTTTTTATTATAATCAGGGCTTGGATTTTCATGGACTAAAAAATCAACAATTTGCGCTTATAACATGCGCTACAAAATGGAAAATATGCATTTCAAATAAAACAATATGCACTAAATAATATATGAAAAACATATCAAGTTATTTGTTTAAATTATATTTATTAATAACAAAAATAATAATTCAGGTTACTACGTAAACATACATATAAAATTTATGGCGGCATGAAATAACCCCCCAAAATATAAGTCCCCAAAAAAATTATGAAATAAATCCCCAATTTTTAGGGACTTATTTCATATGAAATAAATCCCCAATTCTTAAAATGAAATAAATCCCTAATGAAATGAAATAACTCCCAAAATCAAAATGAAATAAGTCCCCAATATTTAGGGACTTATTTTATATGAAATAGTTCCCGAATTCCAGAAATGAAATAAGACCCCAATATAATACATATTGTTCAGTTTTGGTTGGGCGCAAAGACTTTTTCCTCTATGGTATAACAAACACCGGCTTCGCTAACTAAAGCTTTTCTGCATAGCCGGCCTTCGGCCGGGCGCAAGGATTTTTCCCCTATATTGTATTCCAAACACCGGCTTCGCTAACTAAAGCTTTTCTGCTAACCCGGTCTTCGGTCGGGCACAAGGCATTAGTTAGCGAAGCCGGTGTTTGGAATACTATAGAGGAGAAAATCCTTGCGCCCGGCCGAAGGCCGGCTATGCAGAAAAGCTTTAGTTAGCGAAGCCGGTGTTTGAAATACCATAGAGGATAAAATCATTGCGCCCGGCCGAAGGCCGGCTATGCAGAAAAGCTTAAATTAGCGATTCGGGATTTTCGAATTCGAAATTATAAAGTTCGGGACTTAGAGATTCCGATTTCTGAAATTCAGGACTTAAAAATAATCCCAATTTTTTTAGGATTCTGAAATTATAGTTTTTGATACTTAGTCCCTTTTTTATGTTTGGTAAACGTATGCAGTGAATATAACAAAACACAATTTGTCATCATTATGACTTTTAAAATATGTAATTTAAAAATTAAATAAGTCCCCAAAATATTTTTAGGGACTTATTTCATTTCAGATTTTTGGGGAGTTATTTCATATGAAATAATCCCCCAATTGAAAAAATGAAATAACACCCCAAAAAAAAGAAAAAACCCCCCAAAAATCGTTTTTGTTGTTCTCTGTACAAATTTTTGGGGGGTTATTTCATATTTTTTTTGGGGCGTTATATTTTGGGGGGTTATTTCATGCCGCCCAATGGACCATATTTGAATGATACCAGTTTAAGGGGAAAATATTAATTTTCAATTTTATTTTCATTATTAAATTCAAATAATCTTACATTTTATTTATTTCATGAAATCCTATATTTTTTTTTGCAATATGTTTAATTTTGTCAGATATTTCTATATATAAAGTATTAAATATTAATTATTTGATTTAAATTTCTTTTAGAAAATATGCAAAAACAAATCGTTGCCATTTTCCTGCAAATTATTTTGTATGGAAAAATAACTGATCGAAATTGATTTTTGATTACCTACAGCAAATATGCATTTGCATGAAAATCCAAGCCCTGATTATGATAATATTGTTATGGTTCAATTATGTATGGAACAAAATATCGGCCAAATGGCCGCCGCGACCTCGGCGACACACCTCCATCCGAAGGTCCAAATTTTCGATGGCGCTGAGGCATAATTGAGGTTCTATGCCGTTAATGTGCCGAATTATCTCATCCTTTAGTTCTTGAATTGTTGCTGGCCTATCGACGTACACCTTTTCTTTCAAATAACCCCAAAGAAAGAAGTCCAACGGTGTCAAATCACATGATATTGGCGGCCAATTAACATCGCCACGACGTGAGACAACACGGCCATTGAATTTGTTGCGCAATAGAGCCATTGTTTCGTTAGCTGTGTGGCAAGTGGCACCGTCCTGTTGAAACCACATATCGTCCACATCCATATCTTCCAATTCGGACCATAAAAAGTTCGTTATCTTCTCACGTTTGGGAACACCTTTCACAGTGACTGCCTGACCGCCCTCATTTTGGAAAAAAATAAGGCGCGATGATGCCGCCAGCCCCTAAACCGCACCAAACAGTCACTCTTTGTGGGTGCATTGGTTTTTCGACAAACACTCTTGGATTATTATTCGACCAAATGCGGGAATTCTGCTTATTGACGAATCCACTGAGGTGAAAATGTTACTTAAATTGACCGAAAAAATCACGAAGTGCACGATATGCATTTTGATTTGAACGCCCATTTTCATAATAAGCCTGGATAACTTTAACGAGTTGCTCGACGAGTTGATCTTTCCAAAGCTCAAATTGAGTTAGTCTGCAATTGAAACCTGTCAAATTAAATGCAGAAAAAAACTTGACGTTTAGATGTGGTTCACATTTAACACCGGCCTTAAAAATTTAACCACCCTTTATATTTACTTAGTGGCTTCTACATGTTAATATTACCACAGTGGGACCCGAACGATGTAACAACATCAATAAAAATGAAATAGCAAAAGCGATGGATTTTTACTAACTGGGGAAACCATTTAGATTATTTTTCAATCGAAATTGTATGCAGGCTATTAAGATTAAATTTAGTCCGAACTTATTTTATTGCAATCTAAATCATCTCAAATTTTATTGGAATCGGTCCATATTTGTCCATGGCTCCCATACAAAACTACTTTCGAAAAAAGCTTTCAATGCTATAACTTCCTAATGTTGGTATGGACATAAAAATTGGCGACAATAACTTTTACGTTAGCTACTATATTTGGACTAAATATTGTGCTGGTAGTTTCAAAATTAAAAATATGTATGTCCCATATAATCCCCCATCCTTAAACCACTTCAAGGCAAACAAATCTCATGTAAATGAGGGTGACTAAATAATATTCGGCATGGAATACTTTTACATGAGTATTAACCTCATAACATAATTTTGTTCTAACGGGTCCATGATTGCCCATGGGTCCCAAATAGAAATTTTGTCTTTAAATACTGTGGTGTGGTGGTGTATCATATGGTCTGGCTTGACCGACTATGCCTTCGCAATTGTTTCTTTGTTATTTCATTTTGAATGTGGAAATATTTATTTATTAATATTATCTTTTTTTATTTTGTTTTTTCTTTGTTCAAAACAACCTTTTGATTGAAAACCAAAAGTCAACGCCCACTTGTTTTGAATATATTTTTTTTTGGTAACACACCACTCTCGACTCTTCGGTCCCAGTTCACTTCAAACGGCAAAAGAAAACATTCCACATTATTCACCAAGAATTAATGGGATATTTTTAGTCTGATATATTAAATGGTTTTTGTGTTTTTTAACAATAAACAATTGCAAATTATTTATGTCTTATTTAGCATTTTATGTGCTGGAAAGGAGATTCATTTCCTTAATTGGTAAATACATTGTTCTTGTTTTTTTCTCTTTTTTTTTGCATCTTTCATTTACCAAAATATTGAAGTAAAAACATTTTGGTTGCTTTTTTTTTTCTTTTTTTTTCTATTTTTCAAACAATTTTTTTTTTGCAAACTAAAGAAAGCACTAATGACCATAAGAAAGGTCACAGATAAAAATATAAAAGAAAAGTACACATTTAAGAACAAAACTCTTGAACTTTTCACTGTAAAAAACATAAACGCACACACAATTACACTTGCTGACACCGAAAAATTAAATCCAAACTACAAATGTCACAAAAAGGATATGCAGGACATTTGTTAACAGCCATTTTACAAACATAAAAATAATTGCAAAAAAAGAAGAATGCAAAATTTGGCAGTGTCGGAACTTTGCTACCCTCCACAAAGAATTTAAATCATTTTTATTTAGACTTAAGAAAGATTTTGGTGTTTAAAAATTATGCCACATTAAAGGGCATCTCATGCTAATCCATTTTTTTCACTAATGTAACAATATATTACTTGGATATACAGTGATAGCTCTACTAAACGACAGCTTCTCTACTCGGACACGGAGCTGTCTCTAATTTCCCTCTTAAAATATTAAAACCAACGATCCTGCAGATGGATATTTTTGGTCAGCGAAGAAACTTGCTCTGGCGGTTGGCTCTCTTCTGCGGAAGCTTTCACTGTATTCACAATATCATTTATGTTTATTATAACTTCCCTACACCCAGAGAAAAACTATGTTTGAATATGGTCACATTCAACAAAACTATTTTTAAAGAAAATGGTAAACATATTATGGTTACATTTAACCATATAATTGTCACCGATAACCAGATTATGGTTAAATGTGACCTCCATCAAGAAGGCACAACCATATTTTGGTTGCCTCCGAACATGTTTTGGTCAATAATAACTAAAATATGTTTAACACTTATAATAGTATGGTTGGTTTTTAACCATAGCATGTTGCTCTTGGAGAAGAGGAAAATACTATTGTTATTTTAAAAACAAATTATTGTCATATTTAACCATAA
Organism: Pollenia amentaria; assembly: GCA_943735925.1. Classification (NCBI taxonomy): domain Eukaryota; kingdom Metazoa; phylum Arthropoda; class Insecta; order Diptera; family Polleniidae; genus Pollenia; species Pollenia amentaria. Next base: position 142,481,073 of record OX031010.1, on the reverse strand, counting down.
CATGTTTAGAGGCAACCATAACATGGTTGTGGGTTCTTGAGGAAGGACTCATTAAACAATAGTATGGTTGTCAGTGAAAACAATATGGTTGAATTTAAACATGATATGTTTAACATTTTGTCTAAAAATAGTTTTGTTGGAGGTGACAATATTTAAACATGTTTTTTTTCTGCGTGTATGTGTATGTATTTATGTGTGAAAAAGGAAAATATCTTTTTTTTTTTGAGGAAAATATATATTTTCATGACTTTTTTTCCTATTAAGCCGAGTTGGGGCTTTTGATCACAAACAAGTGTTATATCCACCGTTTGGTGTTATATCCTACTGGAAAATTAAGTGCAGTCAATACCTGGGCTTCGGCAAAAATCCAAAATTTACAGATCCCAGGAGATCTTCACGATCTCTTGCGATCGCGGCTGACCAAAGATCTGGTACCACGGGAGTCAGCAGCTCACGGTAGATTAGCACCGGCTTAGGCCTCTGTTAGTATGCTTCTTGCGCGAAGGATACTATCCGGGATCAAGTGGTGGCTATGGCTTACTACTTAAAGTGGCGGCAAGGGATATCCTTAAAATCCTACCAAAGGGCGGATTTTTCACCACTTGCGATAGAGTTCGGCCTAACGGAGGATTAACCCTAAGTGCTGTTCCTACTCAACATGTGCTGCTACACTGCTAGCAAAGGCTTCATAACGCTGATGTATTTTGTTATCAGTACTATGACAAGTGTCCTCTATTTTGATACCATGTCACTTTCCATCATTGTGATGTCAGCCTTAACATTACTCGGCCAAATTGTCATCAGGATCAAAAATTGGAATTATGTCATCCATGGGATGGCACCTCTGCATCACAAAAATAACGAATCATAATCAGACTAGTAATACATGTCATCAATGTGATGACTCAGTAACATCGTAGAAAGAACTCATTAGGCTCAATTTACAAACTGTTATTAAATTGACTGGCATTGGGATTGAATTAAGTCCAAGTGAGAGAATATTATTATTTACTTAACCGTTACACATGTTTGTTTTACTTTTGTTGTATTCTGCCCTTTGCTTACAGAATAACTCGTAATTATAAGACACGAGCAGCATGCCCGATATGGTTTGCGTAATCATTCTACTTTGAAAATTTGACGTATTTAATTAAATAATTTAAAAAAATAGAATATGGGAATTTTTGCTTCTCATTTTACTTTTTAAACATGAAAATAATGTTAGTAACAGACAAAATGTAGCATCAAATTGAGGTCACTGTAGTCATAGCACAGCTGATGCATAAAATATGACAAAATTTTGTGATGACGTTCGTCACTGGATTAATGTAAATTTTTGCCTCATTGATGCTATTTGTAATAATAATGTGTTACAATTCTTATGTTAGGGCATCATCAATATGAAGATGCATTTTTCTATGAGTGTAGCATTTTTCCAAAAGCAATGGAGGTTATATAGCTCCAGCTTCTAATCAAAGGGTGAGTGTATAATATTGCAGGATTGTGCTCTCAAATTGCTACCTGGGTGTTTTGGTTGGTGTAAGACTCAGTTACATTCTTACCTGCAGCCCAGTACGCATATGCATGAAATCTTCTGAGGAATCTGAGGAACAATTCTAAATCGACTTAGATTTTTCCAAGTGCCCAGAATCTATAAACTGTAGGGGGTCATGGATTAATATTTGTTGGTGTTACGCCTGAAATGACAAACTTAAAAATACCCACATTATACTTTTAATGGTGGAGGGTATACAAAAAGTATTTAAAAAGAGTAAAACAAATGTAACATGCTGGGAAATGACACTTTGCACCAAGTGATATCAACTCTTGCAGTTTTATTTTAAGCTGTTTTTGCTAAGTTGTTTTTTCTTCAAAGGACGAAGGAAGTGTTTTAATTTTGTTATGACTATTAAACACTTTTAAATGTTTAGTTAAAAGTAACAACATTTTGGTTGAGCTTTTTTTTTTCTTTATTATATTTAAGGACATTTTATTTATATCCGAAATTTAAGATATGAGACTCTTTAAAATAAAAAGAATCAGAGACGGATGAACGCTTTTTTCTTTGGTTTTTTTTCTATGCTAATGCCGTAAAGCTACAAGCTTGTCTGCAAGAGACCAGAGTCTCTGGTGGGAATCGAACCCGCAAACCCCGCACTTATAGACCTGGACACTACAGGCAAGCCTAATTTCTTAAGGTAATTTTTTTAATTTTTTATTAGAAAAGAAATATCTTGCAAAGAAAATTGCGAAGAAATTGTTTGGGCAAATTGTATTTCAACTTCTTCCGTAAAGGGTTTTATACCTGTGGGAACTATTTTCATCCATTAGTTGGTTGGTTGGTTAGTTCGTGTGGCTGCCAGTAAAGAAGCAATCAAGTAGACTCTGAAGATCCAATTTTGATAAGACCATATCACACAATAAGATGTAAGTATCAAAATCAAAGCCTAGACATTAGTCGCATAAAGATAATAGATCCAACCTGAACAGGTTCGAAAATGTGTTCTGGTTTCCTAAGCTGATCGTCAATACTTCCGATAGGTCGCCCAGCACATGTATGCCTACACGCATAGAAAAAACATGTTTTAATATGGTCACCTCCAATAAAACTATTTTTTAAGAAAATTTTAACAATATTATGTTTAATTTAACCATATTATTGTCACCAACAACCATATTATGGTTGCATTAGTTCCCCATCAAGAAGCTACAACAATATTATGGTTGCCTCTAAGCATATTATGGTTAAATGTGACAATAATTTGTTTTTAAATTAACAATAGTATTACTCTCTTTTAATAGAGCAACATGCTATTGTTGAAAATCAACCATGCTATTATAAGTGTAAAACATATTTTAGTTATTATTAACTATAACATGTTCGGGGGCATGAGGCTTCTTGAGGAAGGACTAATTTAACCGTAATATGGTTGTCGCTAGCAGTTATATCGAGCCATAACCGCAAAAAAAACTTAAGCGACAAAAACAAAATTTTACAGGAGAAGGTTTTTTTTTTATTATATTTCATAAAAATTTTGTATGAAAATTGGCGCTTAAACTAAAACTGTTTTTGATATAAAATCGCAACGGTACCTTCTGCGACCATGAGATTTTTGTAGATGATGCAAGTGTTGCAAATAAACACATTTATAAAAAAAACGAAAATTGAAAATGTTGTCGCTTAAGCTTTTGTTGCGGTTATGTCTCGATATGGTTAAATTTAACATAATATGTATAAAATTCTCTTTAAAAATAGTTTTGTTGGAGATGACCATAATAAAACATGTTTTTCTCTGGGTGTAGATGTCTCTGTCGAGTCAAGTGTAGTCCTATTTAGACGCGGAGCAGATGAAGAACTGTCTCCCTTTACTCTGGTACGTGGCAACTGCAACAGTTTATATTCACCCTTATTCCAGTTGTCGTCCTCAACGTCGCCGTCGTTTTATTGTCAACACCATTTTGTGTCAACAATAACATCAATTCGATAACAACTTATCATTCAATAACAACACTGTGGCGACGTTGAGTGTTTATCGTTTAATTCAAGATATCAAATACACCTCTCAAATTTTTTAATCAGCTGACGTGGGTTTTTTGTTATTTTAAAATAAAAATTTGTTTAAAAATAAATAAAATGTTTTTAAGTCTCGACAAACCTACAATTACTTCAAATTTACTCAAGTCGTTATCAAAAATGGCGACGACAAGTTCAGAGTCGTCTCGACACAACACCGCCATCAAATTTTCTTGTGGAATGTAAACCAAATTTTGACAGTCGTCGTAAATTTTCGATAACGACAACTAGAAAGGCAATTTTAGGTTGACAACACAAGACAACAATGTTTTATATCGATGTTGACAACTGGAATAAGGGTGATTAAACGGAAAACCCGGCATGATCGCCTGTTCTTCTATGGCCCAATACCCGGTTAACAGATCTATTAGTCAAGTCTTCATAACATTTTTGTAGCTGTTTGTGTCGATTTTAAGACAGTGAGATATTTTTAGTGGAATCTTTTCTGCCTAAAACAAAAACATCGTTATTGAAAGATATTTGAGAATTTGGCTTTATTGCGAAGAGAATTTGATTAATTAACCAAAAGGTGTTCGCTAAGATTGAATGATATCACATCTCTAATTTGATAATTTTTTTTATACGAAATAATCTGTCAATTTATCTGGGTAAACAAAAAATAAATGAAACGTAATAGATCGGTAATATCCAAGCCTTTTAAAAGCCTTTAAACACGAGAAACGTGTATTATTTATGTGTTTTACAAACCATAAATTGTCTACCTTTGACCTTAAAAACAAGAAGAATAACAACTAAAGTTATTAAAAACAAAAATGATAAAAATAACAACAAAAGAAAAACCACAAAAAAAATTTCAAAAACACCAGGCTAAATGAGCTGAAAAAGGGCAGAATTTGTAATGTATTTTTAAGTACCATGAGACGAACACGAGAAGAAGAAAATGTACAACACATTTCGAAGGAAATTTGAATGTAGTTCATTGGCTGTTATATTTATATCCTTCATAACACGTGGCAATGGGTAAACTGAAAATAATCAATGCTACAGTTTACGCTTAAAATTTTCATAGGTCTTTTTTTTTTAGTAATTTTTAAAAAAGTTTTGAACATAATACCAGAAAAATTTTTGAATTTCTTTAAAACTAATTAATCTCGTTTTTCGTAAATATGAAGAACAGTCATCAGAAATTAAGAACCGAAAACTTAAAATTGAAGTTTTTCATTTGAAAAATTCAAAACTCATGCGTACAAAATAAATTTTTTTTTTCTGTCAGATAAAAAATAGGAAACACAAAAAAAGATATTTATTTTTAAAGTACAATATGTGTTTTGTACATGAAAAGAAACAAAAAAACAAAAATCTAAAATTTGAAAAATACACAAAAACATTTTTTTAATTATTTATTTTTTTTTTTTTTTTTTTTTGAAAAATATTTATCATTGGGGTTCAAAACATGTTTTCAACTGTACAAAAAAAAATTATTTTGTTTTAAAATTATTTTGTTTTTGTTTTTGTTCTTCAAACTACAAAATAATAAAGTAATTAAAACAAACGTTTTTGAGAAAAATATTTTTTTTTTGTCTTTAGAAACTAACAATAAAAACTCAATTTGAAGTTAAAATTGTGAATTTTAATTAAAATTATAATATAAAAATGTGTTCAAAATGATAGTTCATTAAGTACCACTGAGCAGATTTTGTCAATTTCTAAATCGTTAAATAATAAAAACTCAATTTAAAGGTAAAATTGGGAATTTTAATTAAAATTATAATATAAAAATGTGTTCAAAATGATAGTTCATTAAGTACTACTGATCAGATTTTGTCAATTTCTAAATCGTTAAATAATAAAAAAATCCTTCGGCTTAGACGGTATTTCAAATTTCATCATCAGAAAACTTCCAGCCAAAGCTTTTGATTATTTAGCAATTATTTTCAATAATTGTATTAGCAATGGATACTTTCCAAATTCTTGGAAGATAGCAAAAATTTGCCCAATCCCAAAAAAACATAACAATTTTGAATTAGATAATGTAAGACCAATTTCACTTTTATCCAACGTAGGGAAACTCTTTGAAAAGTTTATTCGAGTTAAGATGGATATAAATTAAGATACTTCATATATTCCAAATCATCAGTTTGTGTTTAAAAAATGTCACTCTACTAGTCATGCTTTACTAAAATTTAGTGAATAATTTGAGAAAAAAATGTTGTACTATAGCAGTTTCCCTTGATATTGAAAAGGCTTTTGACCATGCTTACCACGGTGGCATAATTTTTAAAATGATCAATATAATATCGAACCTAACATTATTAAAGGTGTTATGATACTTGCTATTTTTTGTGTTTTTTCTATATTGGAGAACAGTGCAAATATATTTGCATAGGAAAACTGACGAAGTGTAAAGAGTTTGATTATACCATAAAAAATCTTGAAATGTCAAAAAAATATACGTGTGTTATCGATAAATAATCTTAGACTGTCAAAAAAAATATAAAAATTTGTAACTTAAAATTGACATTTCCAGATTAAATGTTAGCACTGCTGCTAACTTTTTTTAGTTTTTGATCGAAAGTAGCGGGTTTTAACTTTTTTTTTTGCAATTTATAGCTTTTTTGACGGTTTTTGTGGGAACAAAACGTGGGCAATATTGTTTGTTTTGTTAACATATTGTATTTCTTGTTCTTTCTCGCATTTGTTGTTTCATTCAGTCAATCCTAAAAAAATCAAATACAAAAAATAGCAAGTATCATAACACCTTAAGTAAGATCAAAATTTTTTAAAAAATAGAAAGTTTTGTGTCCAATTACAAGACGAAAATTCCATGTATGGTAATATTTCTTGCGGTGTACCGCAAGGTTCTATTTTGGCTCCTCATTTGTACAACATTTTTATCTATGATTTTCCACATCAATTTGATTGTTCAACTGGTATTCTTTACGCTGATGATTCGCTACTTTACGCTCATGAAACTTCACCTAAGAATACATTGAGTTCTATTTCGTCATATTTAAATTCGATTAATAATTTTTACAAATTATGGGGTATAAAGATAAATGCATCTAAAAGTGAAGCCATTTGTTTAAGGAATGCTTCAGGAAAATGCAAATATTTTGTTGTACCTGAGAGCAAGCAGCTTAGTTTGTCCCTTGATGGACAGGATATTCCTTTTGTACACAATATTAAATATTTAGGTATTCATTTTAATAAGCTTTTTAAGTTTAGCCGTCATGCTTGAATTTGTCCTAACAAAGCCCGAAGAATCAAAATTTCTTTTGGAAAATTATTTAATAGCAGCTATTTACCAGAAAAGACAAAATTGTTAATATATAAATTAAGTATACGGCCGGTTCTAATGTATGCATTCTCCATTTGTTTTTCATTTTCACCTTCGGTAATGAAGGAATTTTAAATTTTTGAATTTAAAATTCTTAGACTTTGCGTTAACAAACAGCGGGTCACTCAATTTTTTGAGTGCTTTTCATATAAATTTTTCTACACAATCTATTGCTTGTCACCTGAAAACAGCACATTAACTTTTGTACGCATGACTTTTAAATTTTTGAAAAGAAAAAATTATATTTTCGGTTCGTAATTTTTTGTACAAAAGTACAAAAAAAAAAATATTTTTCTAAAAACCTTTTTTTTGAGAACTTTATTTTCAACTTAAAGCAATAATATCAAACAAAATATTTTTATCTATTTTTGATTATTGTACAATTTAAAATATTTTTCGAACACCAATGATAAATATTTTTTAAAAAACATAAAAAAAAAAATGTTTTCAGGTCCTTGATAAAGAATTTTTTATTCTTCCAAAAAAAAAAAAAAAAAAATATTTATATGTGCATAAATTTTTCCGACAAAATTTTTCGCGTTCTATTTCAAAAACTCAGGGCCATTATTACAACTTGGCGATGTAAGCAATTAAGAACTAATTTCGTAAAATAAACGAATTAAAAAATGTTAAATTTTAAACATTAGCTACTTTGCAGAGTAACCACAGTCCCATCAACAGAATTCTTTGCGTTCTACCGTTTGCGCATGTAAATAAAAATTGAAAATTAATAATCAATTACAGCAAACTTCGATCTATGATGTTTGACTATAGACTGGCAGGTGCCGCAGTGGCGCAAACGGTAGAACGCAAAGAATTCTGATGATGGGAATGTGACAATTCTCGAAACATGTAAATTCGACCCGTGTTCAATCCCTTGATCAGTCAAGAATTATCAAAAAACAATTTTAATTCATTGCATACTGTAAATTCCTTCCTTCAATAAAAATAATTTAATTTAAATCAAATTTGATTAACTTAAGCCTTATTAAAATATCAAAAACTTTAATTAAAAACAAACAATTCAATTAAAAATCACAATTGTTAAAAAAATTTGTGTAGAATAAAATGAGCTTTTTGGGTTTAGGACCAATATTTTAAGATGCTACAAACATCAGCCCAAACGCATAATACCCTCTTATTTTAACGAAACGTGGTTTTTTCAAATTAAAAGTCCTTTTATTTTATACATGCTTGACATTTATTGTTGCGACTTTTTGTGGTCTGTTGCATTTTATGATAAGGAAGGAACTTTTTATATTTTCTGGGTTCATGTTATAAATCAATGGGGTGAAAAAAATAATCTTCGATTTCCCTAAATTTTGAAAAAATTAAAAAGGCAAGTTATATTATGCTACTTCCAAAATATCGGTAAAAACAAAATCACAAACAAAAAATTCTGACAGCCAATTAAAAAAGTTGGGCTTAATAGTCAAAAATTTGCGCAAAGTTGGATACACTGAGTCCATAATGTTAATATTTAAGTTGTTGCAATAATCGAGGAGTTGCGCTAAACAAGGGTTGCAGTAATCGAGGGCACACTGTAGTTGTTTTTCAACCATAACGTGTTGCTCTTGAAAAAGAGCCCAAAAACAACCATCTAATTATTTTGATATGTAGATTCAATTTGGCCAAAATATATTTTAATGCAACCAAATTTAATGAATATTTGACAACAGCTCGCATACTAGTAGTACCACCTCCAAAAAAACTTTTACTTCCATAATATCCTTATAAGTGTTGGTACTGATATAAAATTTACCGACGATAACTTTTATAACACAGAAAAGAATAAAAAGTAAGTTCAATTAAAAAATTTATGATATTAATTAAAAAATTAATTAAATTTGCACCAGTTAACAAATTAATAGTATCAATTAAACGTTTAATTCACTTGATTAAACGTTTTTAATTCACTTGGTTAAACGTTTAATTAACTTGATTACATTTTATATTTAAACGGATTTTATTTTTGATTAATGTTTTAATTGCTGAAAAATTTACGAGAATTTTTATTGTGAATAGCTACTCTATCATGGCAATTTTGTACTTGAATGTTCAAAATTTACCAAAAGTATTATATAAACTCCGTCCAAAAAATCACTTTAAGATAAAAACGAACTCTTATATTGATTTTAATATCTAGATAATATTCGGCAAATATAACTCTTATATGAATCTTTAATTCATAATGTTAGGAACACAACTGGGGCGAACGACGGATTTTTGGCCGCGAATATTCGTCGCCAAAAATAAAAGACGTTTGTGTATATGAAAAGGCACACAATCAGGGCGCCGACGAAAATTCGCCAGATGCGGCGAACTTTAAATTGATTTAATTCTATTTCATACGCCGGCGAACGACGAACAAAGCAGTACTAGGTGACAATGTTTGGTTTTTGTTAAGAAGTAGTTTAGTAAATAAAGCTACTTTTTACTTTAATAATTGTTTTTTTGTTATTGTATAGCACATAAAATAAGTATTCAAAGTATTTTGCTATAAAAATAGTTTTTAGTTGTGTTTTTGATTATGTTTTTATTTTTAAGCATTATTGTTTTTGAATATGGTCACATTATTTCTCTCTCTTTGCACAAACAGTAATCAACTTTCTCAATTATAAAAGCTGCCAGCTATTTGTCGTTATTGTGCTTCATACGACGAATTTACTCAGCGAATTTTTACGAAAAAATTCGTCGTGTTGGGCGAAATTCGTCGTTCGTCCCAATTGTGTTGCTAGCATAACATAATTTTGTTCGCAATTAGAGTACACTTGATTCAATTAGGGTGCTCTTTCGAAAATTTCCCGCAATACTGGCGTGTAGGGTATCATACGATCGGCCTTGATAGACTACGCCGTCTTACTTGTTTTATTTTCTTTTCTATTAACAAGTCACAAATGTTAAAATTCTTAATAACTAAAAGCTGAGTATAAATAAATGTGAAAAAAATTAAATATTTCTTTTCTTCTTGTTTGTAATAGTCTCTACTACGAGTTCTGTCAAATATAATAACGGCAACAAGGCATGTAATTTAATCGTTTTTCATAATTCGCAATCAATCATTTTTAAAAGTAATAATTTCATTTTTTTTATTACACATTAAATCATTTTTGATATTATTGGATTCTTTCACCTTTATTTATACATATTTATTCATGCCAAAACTCATTAAAAATTATTTTGTAATATTTTTTTTATACACCAGAGTCAATAGCAAAAAAGGAAATTTTTAAATTATTGCAATTAATTGTGCTATTGTTGCTATTAAATTTTTGATTTACTAGATAGAAGAAAAGACATAAATAAGCGAATTAAATGGCAATTTCTATTTAGTTAGCATACATTTTAAAAAATTATAAAATTCGTTTAAGATTTTTTTTTGTAAAAAGACGAGTGCCATTATATACGATATAAGCTCTACAAACGGACAGCTTAAAAAAAAACAAAGCTTGGAATTCTCTTAGCAAAGTGTATAGTTTTCAATTTACAAATAAAAAACAGTTGACAGAAAAGGAGTTTATAACGCACGTTTAAAGCTTGCCATTTAACATGCGCTAAAGGTTTTAAGCGCTCGATACGATAAGACGAGCTATAGCGTGTTATGTACCTCTACCCTTGTCACGTGAAATTTAAATCGAACAAATTTTGAAAACTCCCCCGTGTTCAAAGTTTATAAAAATATATCTTTGTATAACCGCATACATTGAGGACCACTTTTCTCTACCTAAACTACTTTTAAAATCAGAAAAAGCTACGTTAATTTTTACAAAAATTCAATTAAAAATCTTCATCGATATCAATTTTACGTGATTTCGATTTCCAGAACATGGTCGAATGAAACCTATTGTTTGTCTTTAACATTTAGCCTTCGATACAATGCTCGAATATTTCAAAGATAATTGACTTATATCGTACCAAAAAAAGGTGTTATTTAGTTCCTTAACATTAAAACACGGTCACACCTACAGGTGGTACATTTTCTGATAAGTCTACAAGAACTGGCCCTTGGAGCATTTGTGAAAAAATTATAAGAGGATCCGAGGAGGATGAGCCTCTTTTCCTTCGATGCTGGCCACCAAGATCGTGTAATATCACACCGTTAGACTTTTTCCTGTGGGGATATGTAAAGTCTAAAGTCAATGCGGACAAAGCCGCTTCTATGCAGGCCTTGGAGGAAAACATCACGCATGGCATTCGCCAGTTACCAGTCGAAATGCTCGAACGAGTCATCGAAAATTGGACTCAATGGAAGGACCATCTGCGACGTGGCAACGGCCAACATTTGACAGACATAATCTTCAAAAAATAAATGCCAACGAATGTTCTTTCAAATGATAATAAACATTCCCCATTAAATTTGAATTTTCTGTGTTTTTTTCTTTAAAAAAGTAGGGAACCTGAACATGGATCACGCTTTAAAAGAAAAGTTGACAGCAAACACTTATTTAAAATGTAGATCACGGAACACCTTCCTTGCTTGTATAAAAAATATTTTCTAAGCTCATACTGTTGTATATTAGACGACACATATATTTAAGAACTCAAAAGAATATGTTATACATAATACTATAAAAAATTAAAAATTTTGTTACATCGGTTAATCGAATTAATCGGTTTAATCGTTAATCGAAAATAGCCAAATTTAAATTAACCGATTAGTTAATCGGGTAGTAATTAATCGGTAACCGATTAACGGTTGATTAAAAATAAAATGAAGCAACATAACAAAAATACGAAAAAAGACACAGAGTCCAAAATTAAGGCACTTCCACTACATATATTGGAATAACTTGAAAATGGTTCAACATATTTAGTTAAAACAAAAAAATTAAAATTCGTTAAGTATAGCGTTGCCTAAAACGCAAAAGGCCCTAACTAACCAAAAATTAAAAATCGGCTTCTTCATTGATTCTGATGTATTGCATCAACACAAATGTCCACAACAAATTTGGGAATCTTCAGCCAAAATTAGCGATTTTATTAACAAAAAATAAAAAGCCCTACCTACAAAATATTATACGATAAACGCTAAGGGCCATTATTACAACCTAATGATAAAGCTGCTGATAGTTAACGTGAACAATAGCTATCTTGAACGATAAAGTGACCAATAAGTTTTTTCCATTATTACAACTGTCCGATAAAATAAAAAATGTAATTTATATACTGTGGCAACATTGCAGTATATACCGACTACTTTTGGTTGTTAAAATACGTAGTGGCAACGACTTGCTTTTGTTTCTTTCTTTAATTAAAAAAAGAATTCAATTTTTGTGCTTTATTTTTGTTCTTAATGGTAAATTGTTTTGTCTTTTGTGTTAAATTGTGTTTTTTTTTTAAGTTTGCATAATTTAATTTGACTTAAAACTGTCACTGATGCTACCATATCTTCAGCAGAAATATGGCATCTTCAAGTTCTTAAAGTTCACTTGTAAAGTTACCATGAGGACAAAACTGATGTTAGCTTATCAGTCACTTTTTAGGTTAATGTTAACTTGTAACAACCAAAAACTATTTATCTGTCAGATAGCATCCTAAAAATAACTATTTGTAAGTTGTAATAATGGCCCTAAAAGACATAACTAACAGATTAGATTATACACAGAAAAAAAAAACAGTCGGGATCAATTAAGCTTTTTATACTTACTTTTAGTACGAGTCGTACGCAAAAATTCAAGTACGAATAACACTAAAACGTACTCACAACAATCCTAATAAAATAAAATGAAGCAACATAACAAAAATACGAATGTGTGCAAAGAAAAATATAAAAAAAGACACAGAGACCAGAGAACGTGTTTTTTTCTCTACCCCGCTTGCTTCTCTACACCGTTCGCCTACAAACACCAAACATCATGTCTTAAAAAACATGGAAAAAAATCACCGTCTGAACCGCGTGTTAGAATTTATAACAGCTCAATTTTTTCAACAAATATTTAGATTTGTTATGCCCTAACTTTGTTAAACAGTACATATGTATGTATTTATGTATATACAAATATTCATACATATTCATGTATGTATATGCAAACACACCTTAAATTACACATAAATCGATCCACAAACAAATAATTATTGCTAAATTTTCTGACCACAACAAACAGAATTTACAGCCATAAACGTACAAATGTCACCATTAATCTTAGCACGATTTTCACCTTAAATTTTGTTTTCCTTTCAAACTGTTGGTTTGTTTCTGTTTTAACAAATTTTTCTAGTACAACCTTGACATTTAATTGTATTACCAATTTTTAAAGTACCAATAATTGTTTTGTCAATAACTATAGAAAATGGTTTGTAAATCAATAGAGTTATTTATTGACGTCATGTATTTCCATAAAAGACATGACTTGTAGAAATGATACAAGTATTGATAATTTCAAAACATGTCATCAATTAAATGTAAATTTTTTCTATTTTTCGTTATACAAACTATACATATAATTTATTTATTTATTTTTTTTTGGCTTATGCAATAGTGTTAAGGACGTTTAGAAAATAAAAATGTGTTTTCATGCCATACAAATATAATTAATATTGTAATTGAGTTTTATTTTATCTACTAGTTTATTATGTTTTTTTTTTTAAGGAATAAATATCTATTTCATGTCCTTTGACAGTTAGAATAGAAATAAGTTTTAGAGAGTCATGCAGCCCAATTATAAAAATTCCCCGGGAGCTTTTTCCCATTCTCCAATTTTTCCTATTTAAATGCTATTGTAAAAATGGGAAAGGGAAAAACTCCCGGGTAATTTGTATTCATAATAAGGCTAATGGGGATTAGGAGTGTCCCAGTAAAAACGCGAGCCATGTTATAAGTAAAAGTACCGGTTCGAGAAGCCTTAAAACAAATCATTTAACAGAATTTTAGCGATCAGCGTATGAATCAGCTAAGAGTATGAATAAATACGGAATAGTTAAAACTCAGTTCCATAGATGTTTTTAATTAGTGCAATATAAATTTTGTAGCCTTTAAAAAATGTTCTAGATCGATGCGTGCATCCAGAAAAAAAAAATATGTTTAAATATGGTCACTTCAACAAAACTATTTTTAAATAAAATTGTAAGCATACTAGTCCTCCATCAAGAAGGCACAACCATATTATGGTTGCCTCCGAACATGTTTTGGTTAATAATAACTAAAATATGTTTAACATTTATAATAGCATGGTTGATTTTCAACCATAGAATGTTGCTCTTGGAAAAGAGGAAAATACTATTGTTAATTTAAAAACAAATTATTGTCATATTTAACCATAACATGTTTAGAGGCAACCATAATATGGTTGTGGCTTCTTGATGGAGGACTAATTTAACAATAATATGGTTGTCGATGACAATAATATGGTTAAATTAAACATAATATGTTTCAAATTTTCTTTAAAAATAGTTTTGTTGGAGGTGACCATTTTAAAACATATTTATTCTCTGCGTGTGTGTAAGGTGAAATCAACTTTTCGAAGACCGCCAATATACTGGGTACTTCGTTGTTTTGCATTTATGTTTATTATGTATTTTACAGTCTGTAGGCATTTGCTATTGAAATTCAACAATATTGATATCTAAATAGCTGAGAAAAACAGATAAAAATTCTTGCCAATTATTTTTTTAATTAAACCATTAATCAAAAATAAAATCAATTTTAATTAAAAATTTAATCAAATGAATAAATAATATTACTGGAGAAATATTGTTAATATCAAAAAATACACTGAAAAAATTATAATTGATTTTAATTAAAAAATTTGTGATATTAATAATTAAATTTGCACCGGTGAACAAATTAATAGTATCAATTAAACGTTTAATTCATTTGATAAAACGTTTAATTCACTCGATTAGGCGCTTAATTCCCTTGATTACTTTTTTAATTAAAACTGATTTTATTTTTGATTAATGCTTTAATTGAACAAAAAAAACAATTCGCGAGAATTTTTTCTGTGTATTATTTTGCTTGCTGGTGCAAGTTTAATAAATTTTTTAATTAATATCACAAAGTGTTTAATTGAAATCAATTTTAACTTTTTTCTGTGTATTGTCAATTAAATATTTTTTGTAATTAACACCATTTTCTGTAGTAATGTTGTTTATATAAGTCAGCGTTTATAATAAATTTCTTTACAGGCTGCAAATCCGAACGAAATTTAAAAAGTAGTGCAAATGTCTAACAAATATATTAATTGAAGTTGAATTTTAAATGTTTCTTTGAAAGTGTATTTTGAGTGCTCTGAAAAAAATTCGTTCTACATAGTTAAAAAATTACTTTTGTATTATTTTCAATAATATAAAGGAATGTTTTATATAATAAATGTTAATTCAGAATTATACATGTGTTTCCAAAACGTGTAAATATTGTTTGAAACCAACCTACTTTTAAATTTTACCACATTCTTTTCAATAAAATAAAATTAAATATTTTAAATAAAAAGCTTTTGTATTCATTATTCAAAATCGAACAGTTTTAAAGGATTTCTTTGGGGTGTTTTTAATAAATTACATTTTTTTTTTTTAAATAAATCTTTATTTTTTGGAAAAAAAATCATATAACTTTAACAGCTCCATTGTTACAGTTGTAAAAACCTTAAATTAATATGAAATTCCTCCATATTTTATCTTTACTACTGGTCACCTTGTTGGCTTGTGCCACGGCCCAAAATTGTCCTGGCAGTCCACGTAAGTTTTTATTGAATATAAATAAAATTTTCTTGAAAATATTGCAACTATTCATTCTTAATTGTACAGGTAATCCATCCTGCAGCGGCCCGCGCAACACTGGTCGCGGCTGTCGACGCTGCAGACCCATCCGTATGTGGTATTACGATGCTAGATCAAGACAATGTCGTCAACTCCGTTATTTGGGTACCCGGGGTAATGACAACCGGTGGTGTAGCAGAGCCCTTTGTGAGCAACGCTGTCGTCGTTAAGTATATCAAGTGTGAGAATTAAAGAAAAAAAAAAATCCAATGAAAATGCAAAAATAAAGTTTTTAATATTGAAAGAAAATACCGATGGAGAAAAATTCTATTATTTAAAGTAAATGAACAAAAATTGATGTAAAAATTAAATAGACAATCAGTGGGATGTCACTGAAACTGAAACGTTTTAAACTCATATAACTTATTCAAATTTGTTGTAGCCACTACAACAACACCACACAAGTAGCTAAAAAACGATTTGCTTGTTGTGTGTAGAAACAACAAAACAACAGAACAGGAAGAAAACACATTCACCCTAATCGTGGTTGGCGAATTTAAAATACGCCTGCAACTATTTGGTAATAGATTAGAGAGAACGTAAACTTATTTCCTTTAATCTATTACCAACCAGTCGCAGGCGTATTTTAAATTCGCCAACCACGATAAGTGTGATTATTTTCATGTTTAAATCTTAATCAATTTTACTTTTTACTTTTACTTTTTGAATTTCTCACTTAACATTTAGTTTATATTCTTAGGTAAATATGTACATTAAGTTTTTAAAGTAAAAATCATATCTGGCATGATGGTGGTGTTTTATAATTGGAACTTTGTTTATAATTGGAACTTCTAATTTCAGTTTTGATTTATTTAAAGTACGAATTCGGGATTAAATCAACTTTATAACACTTGACTTAAGTAAATTTTGAGATTGATTCAATCTCAGTTTTACTTAAATCAATCTCATTTTGGGATTATTTTAAGTACGAATCCGGGATTGAATATGGATAACTTGAGTATTTCGCGATTGAATAATTCGTACTTGAATCAATCTTTCTGTACTTGATTCAAGAAAATCCGTACTCACCACTATTGATACCGCTTCGGATTGTTTTGAGTACGGATGGATCGATTTTTCTTTTGAGTGTATGCACCATTGTTTTTTGTCAAAAGCATTGGTAGGTTTTACAAGAAAGATAGAAGAACAATTTTTTATAAACAGTTTAAAGCAATTTATCAGTTTACCATTTTAAATAGTTTTTTTCTTCTCCTGTAAAATTTTCAAAATGTTAGATAGGGCTTTTTGCATTTTAGGTAACGATATATATAGTCTTTCAGCCGTTCTTACATCGGTTTGATATTTTCCCAGTAGTTTCAAAAATATCGTTGAAAAAAGAACAATTAAAAAAAATTTTATTTTTGTTCTCTAAAAATTCATAAAAAATAAAAATAAAATCGCAGTTTTTGTCTAAAAATATGTAGTTAAATATATGTCGAATGGAATGAGCTTTATTTCATTGTAATACTGGGAAAACTGTATTGATAAAAATTGCGATTTCCATACAAAAATGTGTGTGTTTGTGCTGCTGTACTATTTATGGACGTTTTTTCCTTCACTTAAATATGAGGTACCTTCACTTAATTGTGAATAATTGAGAAACGCGTTCAGCGATTTATAGGATCTATATCTCATTTTGTTCATAGGTTATGTGACTTTACGTGAAAGTAATAAGACTTTAATTTTTTCCCGATTTGAGTTTTTCATGATTTTTCAATATACAACATTTGGCATTTTTTTTACGTAAACAACTATTACTCAGCTCTTTGTTCATTTGGTGATCTAAAAAATTTTACTGTTACATCTTTAAAAAAAAAGAAAAATTTTGACAAATCGCTTAATGAAGAGTAAAGTTATGATTTTTTGATACAGGTGGTTTTATTTTTATTGATATATAATCATTTAAAAGTTGTAGGGATATTTGTAGGGACAATTTTTTAACGCGTAGGGAAAAATAGGAATATTTTTCGGGCTGCGTAAGGACTTTTCAAAAAAGCTTATAACATCACTGATTCAAGTTACAGTTTGGAATTGGCAAACCATATATAGCGTGATCCATTTCGAGGTTTCCTACTTTTTTAAAGAAAAAAAACACAGAAAATTCAAATTTAATGTGGAATGTTTATTATCATTTGAAAGAACATTCTTTGGCATTTATTTTTTGAAGATTATGTCTATCAAATGTTGGCCGTTGCTACGTCGCAGATGGTTTATCCGTTGAGTCCAATTTTCGATGACTCGCTCGAGCATTTCGACTGGTAACTGGCGAATGACACACGCGTGATGTTTTCCTCCAAGGCCTGAATCGAAGCGGGTTTGTCCGCATAAACTTTAGAATTTACATATCCCCACAGGAAAAAGTCTAACGGTGTGATATCACACGATCTTGGTGGCCCATCGACCAGCCAAAAACGTGAAATTATGTGCTCACCGAAGTGTTCTCTCAATAAATCCATTGGTTGATGCGATGTGTGGGAAGTGGCGCCGTCTTGCTGAAACCAAATGTCACCGAGATCACGAGCTTCAATTTCAGGCATCAAATAGTCGGTTATCATGGCACGATAACGGTCTGAGTTGCTGCGAACGGCGCCGAATCGACTCTCCACGGTCCTCGTGTAAACTCTCAGCTACTGCCGCTATATTTTCTTCACAGACTGCTGGACGTGGTCTATTCGGTCGAATATTATCCAAAAATGAATGCTGGGTCTCAAAATGGGTGATGGTGTTGCGAATAGTACGCTCAGTAGGCCGATTATGTTGACCATAAGTTGAGCGAGTGCACGAAACTCATTCCTCACAGAACGATAATTTTCGTAATAAAGTTGAACGATTTGTAAACGTTGTTCAGGCGTAAGTCTTTCCATTATAAAATGCCAAACATTACTTAACAAAAATAACATGACAGCATGACACGACTCACACGTGATCTGTCAAAAAAAGGCTATTGAAAAAAGTATCTCTACATGAATCACCCATTACATACGTATATCATGATAGTCGTAAGAAAAAACCAAGCAATAACTTTCATATTAACAGGATTATTTTTTAAAGTAATCAGATTTTTGAAATCGGGGTATTTAGTTTCTTGACATTTCCAATAATGATGACATTTAAGCTGATAAAAGTTAATTCAGAGTCTTGCATGTGTTTCCGAAACGTGTACATATTGTTTAAAAACAACCCTCTTTTAAATTTTACCGAATTGTTTCAATAAATTTTTTTAATAAAAAGCTTTTGTATTCATGATTCTGAACAGAATTGTGTTATCCAATTTCTTTGATTATTTTTTATTAACTTAAATTTTCCCTTACAAGTAAATTTGTCAAGTTTTGCTAAAAAAAATCATAAATCTTTAACAACTGAATAGTTACAGTTGTAAAAAAAAAGTTAAAATGCAATTACTCCATCTTTTATCTTTACTGCTGGTCGCGTTGTTGGCTTGTGCCTCGGCCCAAATTTGTCGTGGAAGTCCACGTAAGTTCTAAATAAAACTAAATAAAATTAATTTGAAAATTTTGCATTTTTTTTTTTATTTATACAGGCACTCCATCCTGCAGAGGAGCACGTAACATTGGGCGTGGCAGTCGCCGTTGTAGACCCATCCGTATGTGGTATTACGATGCTGGATCTAGACAATGTACTGAATTTCGATATTTGTGTACCCGGGGTAATGACAATCGGTGGTGTAGCAGAGCCCTTTGCGAGCAAAACTGCCATTAAAAAAGTCAAGTGTGGGAATTGAAAAAATGCAATGAAAATAGTAAAATAAAAAAATAAAACTCGAAAGAAAAAAACCAATGCAAAATTCTATTGCATAAAGAAAATAAATAAAAAGTTATTTAACAACTTTAACAGAGGGATGTTAGTGAAAGTGTCATTTCTGGTTTCATATTTAAGCCAATTTGTATGCCACTTTAAATATCCATCCGACGTCTTTTAAAAACAAAAAATGATCAATTGTAGACCGATTTTCAGAAAATTTAGTGGCAAAATTTTTATTACTTACTAAAGTCTTCACTCACAATATTTTTACAGTAACGGACTGTATGTTATTTAAGAAGTATTCCGTTCAGCCATTCTAAATAAATAAACATTTAAAATTCCAAGTAAATTTATTTTTAACTGATTCTATCATTTTTTTAAAAAACTAAGTGCACATTAATACGGATTTTCAGTTGCTTTTAATATTGTCAGTTGATTAAGTAAAAGTATTCTGTATTTAAAATTAAATGAAAACGAAATTTAAAACAACTGTAAATTTACTTAAAACCCATCTATTTATTTTGCATTTAATTTTATTTGTTAAAATTATTTAGTTAAATACATCAAATTTTTAGGGAAAAATAATTGCGAATACCATATCGGGCATGCTGCTGGTGTCTTATAATTGAAAGTTCTTCTGTAAACAAAGTGTACAGTACAACAAAAGTAAAACAAACATTTATAATGGGGTAAGTAAATAAAAATAAATATTCTCTCTCTCTCTCTCATTAGAATAACAAGCGGACAGGTGTCTGGTATTTTTTAGAAATTCGAGTAAAACCTGTATTTTATAAAATTACTGAATTACATAAAATAACTGAAAATTCAATTGTTTTTACGGAATTTGTCAGTTATTTTTTGATAGTTAATTTTAATAAAATAACGAAAATGCATTTGTTTTTACGGAATTCGTCGGTTATTTTTTTGAAAGTTGAATTACATAAAATAACTGAAAATTCATTTGTTTTTACGGAATTCGCAGTTGAATTTTTGACAGTAAAAATGAACTTTTCGTTAAAAATAAATGAAAAATAAGTAGACCGGTTTTTAACTGAATATTCATTTATTTTATATTACAATTTCAGTTAATTTGAAAAAATCTAATTAACATTACAGTTTCCGTTCACCCTACCACACATGAACTTGGTTTTGCATATTAACCCTGATCAAAAAAAAAAAAAAAAAAAAAAAAACTAGAAAGTCGTATGGGACTTCAAATATTTGTTGACACATTGCACTCACACTATCACACTTTTACATATAGCTTGAGGTTTTGACATGCTTAATACAAAACATAGTAGTGTAAACTAGACTTAACCCAATTAACCAATTTCTATTTTAAAGATTGTTAGCTATTTTCGAAAAATATAGTTTTATTTATTCAGTTTATTCAATTATTTATGCATGATCCCTAATGGTTGAAGTTGTATATTTTATTAAAACTGTTATACTTTTAAATTAAATCTGCGCAGTCCAGAAAATTTTCATGTTGCTTACCCGGGGCTTACACATGCAAGTGCAAGTTCGAAAAACTCAATACACTCACACATTTTTACTAACACCATCACATTTTTCGTACTTGCAGACCAATTTGCAAGACAATTTGCTTGAAAGTAAATTTTTGACACTTGCAGCAAGTAAAATGACAAATAAAGAAACAGTGCTACCGTGGATGCCTTTGGTATTAACTTACTAGTACTTAGTAATATAAAAGTTATGTTTATAGTTGATTTTCTGTGTAATTAGAAAAATCAAAACAAAACACTCAAGCTACTTGCAAGACTTTCGGCTATTTCTTCGTTATTTTCATTGATAATACATAAATATGCACTACTTGCAACCCTGTAGTCAGCCTAGAACCATATGTATCTTTGTCTCCACACTTTTCTCTAGCGACAATTGCACTAGTTAAAATGTCGCCAGCTTTCCTTTAAAGCGCGAGTAGAGATACGTTAGAGACAACCGTACTAGTGTATTTCTGGTGACATTGTCAACGAACGCATCAACAGTTAGTTTTTTTTTATTACGCTGTGCACTCAATAGGTTGAGATTATATATAATCGCAGAATAATTACAATTTCACTATTGACATTGACCGAGGCAAAATAAAATGTACTAGTAAATCCTTGGTTTAAATGTCGCCATGTGATCACAAAAAAACTACCTAGTCAGTAGTGCTACAGTCTACTGGTGGATTTGCAATGACAAGCTAATGCTAAATGTCAATAGAAGATTACATTGGCTGGGGTACACTTGGTCAGTAGTACTACTGACAATGTCACTATATATTCACTACGGTTTTACTATTGGCATTCCCTGCAGGGAAGTAATTGGCAAATATTTCACAATTTTACGCTTGTACAAATATTTTGTGTTGTTAATTTGGGTGTTTGCTGTTGGTGCAAACATTTGAAGCAATGTTTGTAGAAATATTAAACATTTTTAATATTTAGCAGACATGTTGGATATTTGTCAAACTTTTTGTTGTGTCTAGTGCTTAAATTAATCATTCAAGCGGAAACTTTGCAGAGTAACAGACGTAGAAGAAGAAGCGTAAATTCTAATTTTTTAACAGCATAGTTTGCCCCAAAACAGCTCGTTGTTAGAGTACTGTTTACTCCAAAATTATTTTTCTTTCTTTTATATTTCTTCTCCATTTAAAACAAAAAGCGAGCAAATTTGCCGCAACACAATCGTCGTCTGCATTCAAACAAAACAAAAATGAGAAATTGATGTTTGTACGAAATATGATTGTGTTGTTTATTGCAAACAGAAGCAAAAACAAAGTACATAATTGCTAAGCAATTTGTGTGGTTCATTATGCCCTTTAAAAATTCAGCACAAGTTAATTTAAATTTTGATATTTCAAATCAATGTCAACAACACAATGTGTGCTTAAATATAAAAACAATCTGAAGAAGGTTATGGTGAATAGAAAACGTTTTAAATTCTAAACGTCATATGTATAGTATTTATTCAAAAACCATATTCTGTTGCTTTGTCTTCGAAATCTTGTGTGGGATTCTATTGTAAACTTTCCGCGCATCATAGTCTTTTTGTCCTTGTACCCCTTCTAACACTGAAGTGCCGAAGAACTTTCAACATTTAAGCCCCGATTACCGTTTACAACAGTTTTTATTTTATTGTCGTATTTTTAAAATGCGATCATGATTTACAATGGTTGTCAACACTGTAGTATTTGGAGTTGTCTATGTTCTGTAACATCGATTATCGTTTACAACATGTGTATTTATGTGTTGTCAGGACTGTCAAAAACTTACAGCTGCTTATTTGTTGTTGTGTTATGAACGTTGCAAGTTGAAGAACGACAATGGATAAAAATTTGTAAGTATGCATATAAAATTTTCTTTGCAAAATATACATAACTGTAAAAATTTAATTTATTATAAATTTATTATTAATTACAAATATTTCTTAGCAAAATTACAAATAAAAAACAAATGGAAAAGCTGATTGAGCTGATGAGAATTCATCCAGATATTGGCCGAGGCAAGCTACCATTTGGATGGATGTAACAAAATGCAACTTAAGGGTACATGGGATACATTTACAGAGCAATTAAATAGCTTGGGATCGCCGATTAAAAGCACTAAAGAATGGCAAAGAATTAGTAGCAGATGTAATATCTGATATAAATTATATTACTTAAAAAAAAATTTTATTTTATCATAGGTATGCCCTCACTATAAGGCAAATTTAAAAAAGAAAATTGGCTGCAAATAAAAGAAATTTTCAAGCTACTGGTGGTGGTCCGTCCACAGAAATAAGCTTGAGCTCATTAGAACAGATCACTGTGGAATTTGTCTCAATGCAAATCCAATTGGTTCTGCAATGGATTTGAAATATCAAGAAGATTCAGATGGAGCGGAATCAACATTTAGACCTGAGGTGCCTTTACAGACTATTGAATCTACGGAACCACAACTGCCCAAAAATCGCAGGAAGAAAGACGACGAACTCTTACAAATTTTCAAAACACAAGCAACAAATCAGGAGGAGATCTTAGAAACGTTGAAAAGGTTGGAAAGTAATTCAAACAAGAATTACCAAAGGAACAAAAAAAATTATGAATTAAAAAAAAGAAGTCTGACTTACAAATGAAATTGGTACAAGCCAAACTTCAATTAACAAATAAAAGAATTCAGGAGCTGTGATAAATATATGTGTACATTAACTACCTTTTGTTATAGTTTTAAGAATCTGGTGATATTTTCATTACATATGAATAAGTTTTTAAGTTCATCTTTTTTTTATATTCTTTTTAAATTGCAACTGAATCAAAGCAATAAATATGTATGTTATAAAATAGATTTATTCATTTAAAATTGCAAGCTTTATATTATTTCTAATTTGTTGCGCAGACTCTTCAATGTTTGTTTCTGTAGGCTCTCCAACTTCTACTTCTGTGTCTACGGCAAACCCCTCTGAAGAGATTGTGTGGTTACAATCGAAATTAGTCAGGGCAACCTGTCCGTGAAAACCTGGGTTCAATTCCCAGCTCAGTCAAGAATAAAAAATTATCAATAAATTTTAATTCATTTCGCGTTGTAAAATTCCTTTCTTCATAAAAATAATTTAATGAAAATTAAATTCAATGAACTTAAGCCTGAATAATATCAAAATTTGGATTAAAATACATAAATTATTTATCGTTTGGAGTTTTTTTACAAAAAGAAAAAAAAAAAAACAATAACAACAATTCTTGAACTAAAACGAGCAAACAAAAAAATAATTCAAAAATATGTTAACATATTTTAATAATCTGTAAAATAATTTTATTAGTTATTTCAATAGTTTAAGGAGACCTTAAAAAAATAATCTTTTAGAAAAATGTTTAGGATTTAAGAGATTCTTTTCTTTACTTTTAATTAAACTTGACTCGGAAACAATTCGTTTATTTCTCGTAGATGCTGAATCAATTCATGATACAGAATATCTAATTGCTCAGACCTTTTTCAGCATTTCTCTAAACATATAAAATCCTCAATTATGTCATTGCAGTCCTGTCTTAATTTTTAAAATGTTTAACCCTTATGCATATGAGACGAAACAAATAATTAAAAACTCAAAAAAATATTTTATAATACTACAAAAAATTAAAAATTTCGCTACATCGGTTAATCGACTACAATTAACCGGCTTAAACGTTAAGAAAAAATAGACCATTTTAAATTAACCGATCAGTTAATCGGGTAGTCATAAATCGGTTAACCAATTAACGATTAACCGAATGAATACCCTAATTTCTAGTAATAATGGTTTTGGTACCGACGTGCAAAATATTTACCTGCCACGTAGGCCTGCATTGTGGCTCATATCTACTGGGTGAATTTCAGAAAGAAAACTATCATAATGCGAGCCTCTGGACTAACATTTCTATATGGTGTTATATGTGCGCAACTCCATATTTGTTCAAAATGGTCATTCAAATTATGATATTTTGTCTCCGTAGTATATCACTATGACTGCTAAGTGGTTAAATTTGCTCTGTTAACTGCCAAATGAGCAATGCTAAAAAAAAAGATTGCGTCTTTGCTAGTAAAATTCGAATTTATCTTCACACACGTCGTGTCATGAAGGTAGTTATAACTTGGCAAACATGTTCATATTTATCGGGGTTTTTTTAACAATCGGTAGTACAGTTTCATGACATTTCCAATAATAGGCTGTTGTAATTTTTAACTCATAAAAATTTATTCAGAATCTTACATGTGTTTCCGAAACGTGTACGTATTGTTTAAAAACAACCTACTTTTAAATTTTACCAAATTCTTTTTAATAAAAGTTTAAAAATGCTTTAAATAAAGAGCTTTTGTATTCATAAATCAGAACAAAAACAATATCTTTGTGTTATTTTTTGTCATAAGTAAAAATATTTCCTTATAAATAAAGCTACAAATTTCCGAATGAAATCATAAAACTCTAACAAGTGAATTGTTACAGTGGAAAACAAAAAATTAATATGAAATTACTACATATTTTAACTTTACTACTGGTCGCTTTGTTGGCTTGTGTCTCGGCCCAAAATTGTCGCGGTTTACCACGTAAGTTCTAACTAAAATTAAATTAAATTTACTTGAAAGTTTAGTTACTATTTATTCCAAATTGTTCAGGTAACCCATCCTGCAGCGGTCCACGCAACCTGGGTCGCCGCTGTTTGCTTTGTAGACCCGTCCGCATGTGGCATTATGATGCTGGATCTAGACAATGTCGTGCATTCACTTATAATGGTCAATGGGGTAATAACAATCGGTGGTGTACCAGAGCCATGTGTGAGCAACGCTGTCGTCGTTAAGTGTGAAATAAAGTATGAAAATTTAAAAAAAAAATCAACGAATATGATAAAATAAAGAATATTGAAAGAAAATACCGATGCAGAAAAATTCTGTTTATATAAAGTTAATGAGCAAAAATTTTTTAAAGAAAAAAAACTTCAAAAATCTTTAGAAAATTAATTAATCTTGTTAAATTGTGTTTTTATACACATATCACAAAAGTGGAGAGGGTAAAATGCGTTTATGCTGATGTGTGTGACTCCTGTGTGATATTGGCCTTTGACCATTTTAGTAAACCGATCGACTCAAAATCTCCTTTGAATCCTGCCGAACGGCTTCTTGGCTGTACATTTAAACCTTGTGAGCAAAGTACAGGTCGCAGTTTTGAAGATAATTTAAAATGAAATTTGTAACAAGGACGAAGCCTGTTGGAAATGGTGAGAATAGAATTAAAACAAATTTTACATAGTCGCAATACCAACTTCCTTCCGGAATAGAGTCTTTGTGTTCATTAAACATCTAATTATGCCGTTATTTAGCTTAAATTTGGTCCAAACTTTTTTGCCATTCTTTTTTTGAAACGGTCCATATTTGAACATATGCCGCTTATGCCAAAAGCCACTTCTGAATGCCACAACTTCCTTATAATTGTTGGTATTAACATTAAATTTGGCGACACAAACTTTTGCGATAGCTACTATGTCATGGCAAATTGTAGTGCTGGTACGTCTTGAATTAACCGTAGGCTAATTCATCAATATTTTTGTTCCTTGAGCCGTGTCTTTCTTAATCCCTTGAGCCATGTCCGTCTGTCTGTCCATCAGTAGTCTGTTGAAATCCCGCTCACTTTCGAAAGACTCAACACAGAAAAAATTATTGAAAACTGTTCACCAAATAAAGCATTAATCAAAAGTAAAATCAGTTTTAATTAAAAATTTAATCAAGTGAACCAAAGGTTTAACCAAGTGAATTAAATTAAATTAATTATAACTATTAATTTGCTTAATTTTTTAATTAATATCACAAATTTTTATTTTTTCTGTGAAAGACAAAACAACAATATTAGTGTCAAATTCCAACCATATCGTTCCAGCAATATCAGTTTAACTAAGGAACAGAAACTCTTAAAAAATTGTTAATTTTGTTACAAAAATTTTATGACAAAAATTAATTTTCACAAATTCGTTTTATATGACCAGTAAAACCGTTTGAAGGCAGAAACAATCAGCCATGTCACAGAGTACAATTCGGTGCGAAATGATTCCGTTCGGCCCCGAAGAAAACAAATTTGTTTATTTATAGAATGTATATTTTGATAGTTTTTTGGCCTTTAAGATACAGAAAACTCCCATTCCGTTCATGAATGAAAAATAGTTTCACGAAAACTAGTTTAATTTCGCAAAGAGTTCTCATTATATTAAAAAATTTTTCGAATGTGCTTCTATGAGTTGTATTTCAATTTATAAAGCTTTTTACAATAGTCTAATTCCCTCAATATTTCACATACTTTTTTACTTTAAAGTCATTCCTAAGTATAAGTTCATATCTAAAGCTTCAATGTTAACCAAAGGTTGGCTTAAGCAAAAAAGTATGTGCATTATTGAGGGAATAAGACTATGGTAAAAAGCTTTATAAATTGAAATACAGCTCATAGAAGCACATTCGAAAAAATGTTTAATATAATTAAAAATAATTTATGAAAAAGAAAAAATTCCCATATTCTATTTGCAAAGTTTTTTTTCGTAATTTTCTGAAGCACCAAAATACGGAATGAATTTATCTAAATATATTTATCCGTTTTAGAGTTTTGTATGAATTTTGACATCGCGATCGATAGTGCATATTTTGCCTTTTCAAAATTTTTTTTTTTTTTTTTTTGTTTTGCATATTTTAGCTAATAAAACTTTTTTTATAGGAGTTTTGAAATCTATAGCACATATTTCACCTTTTTTAAGTATTTTTTTTTTATTTGCTGAACATCAATATCATGTTCTAAATTCTGGTTAAAAGTTACTTTTTGTTATAACTTTTTACATTTTTATACAGCTGACGTGTTGCTTTATTTTCGGCATCTACATTTCGGATTGCATTCGAGATTTCATCAACATCAAAATATTTTGAGGTTGCACTGTCTGTATCGTGATTTCATGTTTTTATCAGTTTAGTTTATTGAAAACAAGCAAGCTATAATCAATTACATTCAAAATTTTCGCAAACTCATAAAAAAGTCAAGCCGATTGCGTTTATGATTTTATTGTTGATTGCAGTGTGTGTGTTAAAAACATGCAATCTGGAAAGTTTTGCATTTGCTTTTTAATTAGGAAAAAATTAATGCTTAAGCACATCGATTGCTCATCAATTTGGAATATAATATATCGATTTTTGAGAGAAAGATTGGTTATGGGTTTCAGAAGTGGTGATTTTGAAACGAAATACAAAAAAAATTTTAAGAAGTTCAAGTGGATGCATTACTCCAATAAGATTGTTGTTAAAATCAAGAGATCATTGGAAAATATTTAAGCCGCTGTTTAAAAATCCTTGCAAGTTATAGAATTCATTGACAAGCAAGAAAATTGAGTACCATACGTAGCAAACCACTAAACAAAGGATCGACTCAATATAACAAATAAAAAAATGATCCCAATTTTTTTCGTATTGGGATAATTTTTTTAAAAGTGCAAGAAATTATTTGCGAAGTCCGGCCAAACAGCCGAACCAACATCAAAGCCAAATGTCAATGGCCTTTAAGAGACCAAGAGACCAAGTCCTTTGAGAGCCCAAGAGGCTTCAACCAATTACGAAAATCTTAAGTAGGACCAAACGATCACAAGGAATTTCTACCGAACATCATTAATTTTTTTGAAGTGAGCATTTGCCGGAAACCATTCGATGTACGCGACCAGACGTAACATAAGTTTGAATCTATTTAGAGAATAGTGCTGTTATATTTTTGCCTTACCGGCCATACTTTTTTTTCGATGCACAACTCCCGCTCTGAAATAAGCTTTACTTTAAATAAGCAGTTCGATTTAGCTATTGGCTAAGCTTCGAAAAATAAACAGCTTTTTATACCTTCGCCACAGGTTACGAATGTAAATATATTTCTGCCATTTCGTTTGTAATTTCTACAATATTGACCTAAGACCCTATAAAGTAAAGGGTGTTTTTGTATAGAGGTACAAAACTGTAAGTTGCAAAACACTTTTTTAACTGGCGTTCATTTTGTCTGCTATCAAGTGCTTTATGTTAAGTTTGATTTGGCATTTCAACATAATTAGACTGACGCCTGAACAACACGCTTCCAAATTGTGCAAATTTATTTTGAAAATCATCCCGACTTTTATAAGCGAATTTTGCTTAGCGACGAAGCTCACTTTTGTTTGAATGGATCTGTCAATTAACAACACCGCCGTATTTGGAGTGATGATAACCCTCAAGTGTATGTTGAGACACCGTTACATCCAGAAAACTGACAGTTTGGTGTCATTTATGGGCTGGTGGAATCATTGGTCCGTACTTCTTTAAAAACGCTGCTGGTCAGAACGTTATACAAAAAAAAAAAAAAATTCAAGCAAATATTTTACCAATTAAAGCACTAATCAAAAATTAAATCAGTTTTAATTAAAAAATTAATCAAGTGAATTAAACGTTTAATCAAGTAAATAAAACCTTTAATCAAGTGAGTTAAACATTTAATTAATACTATTAATTTGTTGACTGGTGCAAATTTAATTAATTGTTTAACTAATATCACAAATTTTTTAATTGGTTTCAACAAGTCGGCAACATGCCACACACCTTGTGCCACAAGGAATTTATTAAAGGAAATGTTTGGCTACCTCATAGTTTCACGTTTCGGACCCGTGAATTGGCCTCCAAGACCGTGCGATTTAACACCGCTAGACTATTTTCTGTGGGATATGTGAAGTCGCTAGTCAACGCCGATAAGACCGAAACGACTGACCACTTGGAGGACAAAATTCGCCGCGTTATTGCCGAAATACGGCCACAAGTGTTGGAAAAAGTCATCGAAAATTTAACCTCCAGATTGGACTACGTCCGAGCTATTCGTGGCGTTCATATGCCAAAATTCAAAATTTAATTATAATGCTAGAAGATTATCGTTCGAATAAAGTAAATTTCGAGTCAATTTTAAAAATTCATTTTTCTTTTATTCCATTTCAAAGTTTTTTACATCTATAAAAACACCCTTTGTTTATTAAAAATTTCATTAACAATTTTTTATTTAAAATTTTACTGTGGGTAAATTATGGCATTCGATATCGATCGATATTTCCATTTAAATTGTATTATATTTCGGTCGATATCGAATGCCGTAATTTGCCCCCTAATTTAATGTAGGTTTTTTTCATTCCCCGTAAACAAACAAAAAAAAATCGAGTTCCCCCTTTTTTATATTAACCCATTGATATGTATATAAATAAATAACACCTTTTATATTTATTTTAGGTTCTCATCTATAGCGAAGTTGATTTAACGATATCCGTCTGTCCAGCCCGTCGGTGTGTCTGTCCTTGTATATTTTGAAATGGGTCTTCCGAAGACCCCAGATATAAGGGGTACTAGTTTGTGGTTTATTCATATCACATATTTTCCGTTAAAGTCTTCTATTGAAATTCAGTCAGATCAGTTGACAAACTACTGAGATTTGAACAACACAATACGGACTGCCTTCAATTTTACCCAAAACCTTTAATATTTGAAGTCTTCTTATAATCAATGGACTTTATTCTTCCACTTTCATATGAAATAAACTTAGACATTTCATAAATGACCTAGTTATGGGCAAATGTGTACCTTTTTTTCTAGTAGGGTATTGATTTAATCGGGCTTTTGCTTAAATCGGTTAATCGTTCGATTAATTAACCGAGGTTTTGCTCTAATCTGTTAATAATCGGTTAATTTTGTAATTGATCGGTTAACCGATTAATAAATTTTTTTTTTTATAAATTAAGTAATTTCAATAAATAAAAATTCATAAATTATTTATTATTTGGAGTTTATTAATAAAAAAGCATTAACATAACAAATAGCAATTCTTTAACTAAAACGAGCAAAAAAAAAATAATTCATATATGTAATACATATTTTTTAATTTATACATAAAGATTATGTAGTAAATAAAAAATAAACTGTAAGATAATTTTATTAGTTATTTCAATAGTTTAAGGAGACCTTAAAAAATAATCTTTTAGAAAAATGCTTAGGATTTAACCGATTCTTTTCTTAACTTTTGATTAAACTTGACTTGGAAACAATTCTTTTATTTCTCGTAGATGCTGAATCAATCCACGATACAGAATATCTAATTTCTCAGTCCTTTTTCAGCATTTCTCTAAACATATAAATCCTCAATTATGTCATTACAGTCCTGTCTTAATTTTTAAACTGTTAAACACTTCAAATTGTTTCAGTTAATTCTGTATAAAGATTTATATGAGAAGATATGAGAAGAAACAAATAACTAAACACATACATATAAAAATTACATGAAACAAAAAGATGTTGACAGCAAACACTTATTTAAAATGAAGATCACTGAACACCTTCTTTTTTTGTATGAAAAATAGTTTTTCAACGAATGCCTTTTGCATATGAGACGAAACAAATAGTTAAAAACTCCAAAAAATATTTTATAATACTACAAAAAATTAAAAATTTCGCTACATCGGTTAATCGACTGCAATTAACCGGTTTAATCGTCAATCGAAAATACCCAATTTTAAATTAACCGATCAGTTAATCGGATAGTAATAAATCGGTTAACCAATTAACGGTTAACCGAATGAATACCCTAATTTCTAGTAATAATGGTTTAGGTACCGACGTGCAAAATATTTACCTGCCACGTAGGCCTGCATTGTGGCTCGTATCTACTGGGTGAATTTCAGAAAGAAAACTATCATAATGTGAGCAGTGACTAATTGGCCAGCCATACACAGAAAAAATTAAACATGGTATCTGATCACCAAATTCTTACATAATTCATAAAATCAAGCAAACAATTTGTTGATTTTGCACCTATTACCAAAATGGTTTGCCAAGTTACAACTATCTTCATGACACGTACACAGAAACAATTATCATTAGTTTTTTATCAATTAAAGAAATTGCTTAAAAAGTATTTCAATTTAATTAGTGTGATAATTGAATCAATTACTAAAAATTTTAAAAATTGAAAATTCTGAATATTTTTGTTTTTAATAAATGATATTTGTAATTTTAATTAAAAAAAATTATCCAAAAACTTTGCCATTTCAAACAATGTGTTAATTGATTTAATTAGATATAGCTCAGTTTTTGACAATTCCCCATAACAATTCTACAAGTTTAAATCACTTTATTTTAAACAAAAAAATCAATTTAGATTTTTTTTATTTAATTAAAAATTTATTTCAAAACAAATAAATTTTAATTTGACTTAATTATATTTTTAATTTTCCTTCAACTAGAAAAATAATTGATTCAATTATCACATAAAATAAATCTAATTACTTTTCAAACAATTTTTTTAATTGATAAAAAACCAATGATAATTTTTTCTGTGTACATGTCATGAAGATAGTTGTAACTTGGCAAACCTCTTCACATTTACCGGTGTTTTTTTAACAATCGTTGGTTCAGTTTCATGACATTTCCAATAATAGGCTGATGACACTTTTAACTCATAAAAATTTATTCAGAATCTTGCATGTGTTACCGAAACGTGTACGTATGGTTTAAAAACAACCTACTTTTAAATTTTACCACATTCTTTTCAATAAAAGTTTAAAAATGCTTTAAATAAAGAGCTTTTGTATTCATAAATCAAAACAGAAACAATTTCTTTGTGTTATTTTTTGTCATAAGTAAAAATACTTCCTTATAAATAAAGCTACAAATTTCCGAATGAAATCATAAAACTCTAACAACTGAATTGTTACAGTGGAAAACCAAAAATTAATATGAAATTACTACATATTTTAACTTTACTACTGGTCGCTTTGTTGGCTTGTGTCTCGGCCCAAAACTGTCGTGGTAGTCCACGTAAGTTATAACTAAAATTAAATTAAATTTACTTGAAGGTTTAGTTATTATATATTCTTAATTGTTCAGGTAACCCATCCTGCAGCGGTCAACGTAATATGGGTCGCCGCTGTCGCCGTTGTAGACCCATCCGCATGTGGTATTACGATGCTGGATCTAGACAATGTCGTGAATTGCCTTATTTGGGTTCACGGGGTAATAACAATCGGTGGTGTACCAGAGCCATTTGTGAGCAACGCTGTCGTCGTTAAGTATATAAAGTGTGAAAATTAAAAAAAAAAAAACTAAACAAAAAAAAAAAAAATCAACGAATGTGGTAAAATAAAGAATTTTGAAAGAAAACACCGATGCAAAAAAAGTCTATCATTTAAATTAAATGAACAAATATTTCTGTAAAAAATAAAATTAAAAAAATTCAGAGAATGTAGTGGCGTCGCCAGTGGCGCCCGTAGAGCAAACGAGGTTGCAAAAATCAAAATTTTCATGAGCGCCGACGAAGTTTTGAATAAGCCCATGTTATAGGAAACTTTTCAACGATTTCAAATATGCCACTCTTAATAATATCACATTTTTAGTTTAGAAGATATAACCGTTTAAAGTTGGCCGACTTTCGGTTTTCAAAAAACACACCATTTTTAGTCAATTTGTTGCGATTTCAGGTGTAATATCACGAAAAATAGGTAACGAATCGCCTTATTTTTTATTAATTAATTCATTTATTAATGATGTGCTAATAATCCCAATTTATGATAAAAAACACTGAAATTTATTGTTGTGGGAAAGCTAGTTTCTATGCGCATTTCGCTGGTTGCTTAGGCCAGCTCGTCAGGAAACTTTTTCCAAATACTTTAGAAAAGCTAAAAATATTATACAAGTAAGACCATAAAGTGAATAAGAATTTTAAACACTCAGCTCTTACTTGTAACAATATTAAAGCTTCAAAATTCTTATTCACTTTATGGTCTTACTTGTATAATGTTTTTAGCTTTTCTAAAGTATTTGGAAAAAGTTTCCTGACGAGCTGGCCTAATCAACCAGCGTAATGCGCATAGAAACTAGCTTTCCCACAACAATAAATTTTAGTGTTTTTTTTATCATAAATTGGGATTATTAGCACATCATTAATAAATGAATTAATTAATAAATATTTCATTCCCGAAAATAATTTTTGATAATAAATTTGCATGTGCCTTATTTTTTGTTTGTATTGATTGATGTATTTATTAAATGTATAATGATAAAAAAAATTAACTGTTTGCTTTGTGTTTCTCCTGGTAAATCACTATTTAAAAACTATCCGTTTTTTCACTATTTTTCAAATTTGACGGAAAATAAAAAAAATCTATATTTTTCTATATTTGCCATATTTGCAAAACCTGTTCTTTGATTATTTCTTTACATAATTCAAAAGGTTTTATCTGCCCGTACGTGCCCGTTTGGCTTCTAGAGGTAAAAAAGGTTAAAAAGACATGGTTGCATAAATTGTATGGCGTCCATCCCTTATATGTTTTGACTGACAGTAGTTTGACCTAATAGTTTGAAAAAAACTACTCATTTAAATTAGCACTTAAACAATACTTTGGCGTACAAATGGTCAAGAACAATATTGACTTATGGTCACTACAGGTAGGCACAAATCTTATTTGGACACGTGCATAAGATCAAAATTGCATTATTCAGCCTAAATCCATATAGATTACAGAACACATTCAAAGCATCAAGGGCAAAATGAGGACCTCTTCAACATGTTGGCAGCATCTTCCGATCCACTTATTTCTTCCCTGCGGCATGTGAAGTCACGAATAGAGTTACAAAATAATTATAGTTTAGAAATGGTTAGTCTTTTAGATATACCTTCTCTTACGAATTGTGATGAATATTTTACAGAAAATTGAAAAAATAAATTTAAAAAAAAAATTATTTTTTTTTAATTTGTTGGGTAATAATTTAAAACATAAAACCCTAAAGAAAAAAAATAAAAACAAACTAAAAATGTAAAAATAATTTTTTTTAGTTACCATAAAATTGATTTTTCTACTAATTTTAACTTTGATAACCCATAAGTAGGCCCCTTTCCAAACGCTCATTTTATAGGCTGAATAGTTATCTATCATATGCTGTTTAAACTGTTTAATTATCTTATTCGGTTCAAAAGATATGATTATTGCAACGAAAAAACTCAAATGGCGCCACTGTGCGTCGTGCTAAATTGTGTTTTTATACCCACACCACAAAAGTGGAGAGGGTATAACCATAGCTGCCAGATTTGACGATTTATCGTCATTTTGACGATTTTAAGTACAAAAATGGTCTCCTGACGATAAGACGATTAATACCCTAAATTTGACGATTTATTTTAATAAAAAATTTTGCATTATTTGATTGACAGTAATTGCATGTCTTAAGAGGATTGTGCACGGTCAAATGCTTGTCATGTAGGCGAATTCACTTGTGTACGTGTGCTGCTTAATATTCGCCGTCGTATCTAAAATTTTTGATTTTTCATCCAGCATCGTCGGTGTCACGCATATAAACACATTTTCACTAATACTACCATAAGCTTGATGAGAAATGCTTGACCGTAAACAGACACCTTTAGATGGTCATCATCAGGGCAAGTTTTAATGGCATATGCCATTTTTTGCCATTTTTGCCATTCCGTAAATTTTTTTGAAAAAAAGCCATTTTTGGTCCATCTTGCCAAAAAAATACCTTTTTGCAACCTAGGAGAAATTTTTATACCTCAAAATTTTTTCTTTTACTAGAATCACCCTGTTGAAATTTATAAAATTTTAAAATTTTTAGTCAATCTGTTTACTAACAATATACATATGCGTCCCTTTTTTCCGTACATGATTTATATTTTTAGTAGTTGTTTCAAATACTTTTATTATAAAAACTACAATAGAAGGCCATGAAGGTAACGTTATATTACAAAAAAAAATCAAAAAATTAGTTCCATTATAAGGTGTAATTTTAGTTGTTTGCTTTAAGTATAGGTGCACATTTAGATTTGTTTAAAAAAATGCCTAAAGAGTCGGTAAAAGAATTTAATTCAAGAATGGTGAAAAAATTTCCATTTAATATATTTATTTAACTATTTCATATTTTAAACAGGCATCAAGTACAATAGTGTTTTACTTGTGTTGACAGACGCTGCACCATATATGGTGTCTGCAGTCCGATCGCTTAAAACATTATTTCCAAAAATTTTACACATAACGTGCCTGGCGCATGGGTTGCACAGACTAGCTGATTTTATTCGTTTACATTTTGAAAATGTTATATAGTATATATATATAGCTGTAAAGCTGTAAAGCTATATTTCTTAAGGTAAGTTTAAAACCAGTGTACATATTTACAAGGTCACTGTATTATTTTGTATTTTGGAGGCCCCTTTTCGTAACAATCTTTTAAAATTAATGTTTCCGAACTTAAAAAACCTCCATCTCCTTGTGTCACTCGATGGGGAACTTGGATTGAAGCTGCAATATATTATTGCGACAATTTTAAAGAAATCTCCGAAGTTTTAAAAAAGCTTAGCGAACATGAGGCAGAATCTATTCGGAATGCTAAATTAATGTTGCAAAAATCGGACTTAAAAAGAGACTTAATGTACATAAAAGAGCACTTTCAATGCATCTGCTCAAGTCTCTTGAAATTACAAACAAAAGGGCTTTCTATAAACGAAAGCTTAGGCGTAATTGATCGCGTTATGGAAAATATTAAAGATGCCAATAAAAAAGATTTTGTCGAAAAGTTTAAAAAAGTTTTAGATCGTAATACCGGATTACAAGCTTTAATTAAGATAAGAAATAGTATATATTTGAATGAAAGTGAGACGAATGAATTTATTGACAATCTTTCTACATCTGAACTATTAGCGTTCAAATATGCTCCAGTTATATCTTGCGATGTTGAAAGAGTGTTTTCCATTTATTCAACCGTTTTATGCGATAACAGGAGATCATTTATTTTCGACAATTTGAAGAAACATGTTGTTGTACTTTGCAATCAAAACTTAATAAAATAAATGTTTCTTAAATATATAACAACATGTTTTTATTTTTGCCAGTTTTGCCATTTTGTGCCATTTTTCGTGCCATTTTTTATACTTTTTCGTGCCATTTTGCCAGCCATTTTTAACCATTTTTCGTGCCATTTTAAACTTGCCCTGGTCATCATATAAAATAAGATTTTATTAAGCACGATGCATATTTTTAAGAGTTCTATTTGATCAGTACTACTTTATTACAGGCATTTTACAACCACTCTCTTAAGTCTGGGTTCACATTATAAAACTTTTCTTTCATAAAGTCTGACTTAATTGGTGTTTGACAGCCTTAAGTTCTTAGGCAGGATTTTCGGCGTAAAAAATAGGTGTTTAGTACTTATTGCCCAATAAAAAATGTTCTTATTTTTCGAAGCACTAATGACTGGTACATTTTAAAAAGAAAGCACACATTTTGCTCTACGCAATAAGACATACAGAGATGCAGCAAGGTAAGTGAACGAATTCTTAATAAATTTAAAAAAATATTTAAAATATTAAGAGCCACGACATTCCCTTACTTCGAAGCAGGTTTGTAAGGGAGCATATTAAAGAATAACGGTAAAAAAATTCAGTGTGCGAAGCTGATCGATACATTCACCAACTTTTATATACGCTGACTAAAGCGCTTTCTGTGTCAAAAATGGAAACTCGCCATATAAAATTCATGCCATCCGTAAGCGATATGCTAATCGAAGCTTTTACGTTTCTCCAATACAAACCTGTTTCGTTGAAGCTCCATTTTTTAATGGGTAGTTTTAGTTGGTTTTCTTATGAATGCCAATACTTTTGAAAAATGTTTGGTTGTGTTGCTTCTATATAAACGAAAATTTTTAATTAATTTCAAAAACAGGCAGAATATATTAAAATTTTATTAGCAACGGAGACTAAATATAACAATCAATTTTCAAAATTTATTAAAGTTAGTGGTTTTTTACAATGGCGATTTCTGTGACAATTAACTTAGTCAACTTGACGATTTAGACGACTTTCAACCAATTTTATCTGGCAGCTTTAGGTATAATGGGTTTATGCTGCTGTGTGTAACTCATTAAAATATTGGTCATAGACCATTTGAGTAAACCGTTCGACTCAGAATCTCTTTTTGAATCCTGCCGTGCGGCTTATTGGCTGTACATTTAAACCTTGTAAACAAAGTACAGCTCGCAATTTTTAAGAAAATTGGAAGTGAAATTTGTTACAAAGACGAAACCAGTTGAAAATGGTAAGAATATAATCAAAACAAATT
The DNA here is from genome assembly GCA_943735925.1 of Pollenia amentaria. Lineage (NCBI taxonomy): Eukaryota > Metazoa > Arthropoda > Insecta > Diptera > Polleniidae > Pollenia > Pollenia amentaria. The sequence goes on along the minus strand of OX031010.1, from coordinate 142,443,042 downwards.
TTACATAGCCGCAATACGAACTTCCTTGCGGAATAGAGTCATTGTGTTCATTAAGCATCTATTTATGCCGGTATTTAGATTAAATTTGGTCCAAACTTTATTGCCTTCCTTTTTTTGAATCGGTCCATATTTGAACATATGCCGCTTATGCCAAAAGCAACTTCATAAAATTTGGCGACACAAACTTTTGCGATAGCTACTATGTCATGGCAAATTGAAGTTTGAATTAACCGTAGGCTATACATAAAAAAGCATATACTTATCTATATTCATGGTCCTTGAGCCGTGTCTTTCTTAATACATTGAGCCATGTCAGTCTTTCTGTACATCAGTAGTCTGTTGAAATCCCGCTCACTTTCGAAAGACTTAACACAGAAAAAATCCTTCAAAATTGTACAACAATTAAAGCATTACTCAAAAATAAAATCAGTTTTAATTAAAAATTTCATCAAGTAAATTAAAGGTTTAACCAAGTGAATTAAACGTTTAATGAAGTGAATTAAATTGAATTAATCGATACTATTAATTTGGTTAATTTTTTAAATTAATATTACAAATTTATTAAAAGATTTTGTTTGTTGTGTTTAATTCCCTATTTTTATAGTTGATAAAAAATACTGAAATTTATTGTTGGAGGACAAGCTGTTCCTATGCGCATTTCACTGGATGCTTAGGCCAGATCATCTGGAAACGTTCTCCTAAATAATTTTAGAAAAGCCAAAGCTATCAGCAAACAAGACTACAGAGGGAATGTGAATTACCTACATACGCTCAACGTATATCAAAGCTTAAACAAAATACCAACAATAAAAAAGGTAGTTTATCTTTTCTTACGTTCCCCACTACAATAAGTTGGAATTCTCCCAACATTAATTGTAGTTGTAAGTGGGTAAAGAAAAAACAAAATAAAAACAAATTGCTTTTTAAAAAAGTATGTGAAATATTGAGGGAATAAGGCTATTGTTAAAAGCTTTATAAATTGAAATACAGCTCATAGAAGGACATTCGAAAAAATTTTTAATATAATTAAAAATAATTTATGAAAAAAAAAAAATTCCCATATTCTATTTGCAAAGTTTTTTTTTCGTAATTTTCTGAAGCACCAAAATACGGAATGAATTTATCTAAATATATTTATCCGTTTTAGAGTTTTGTATGAATTTTGACATCGCGATCGATAGTGCATATTTTGCCTTTTCCAGATTTTTTTTTTTTTTTTTGCATATTTTAGCTAATAAAACTTTTTATGTAGGACTTTTGAAATCTATAGCACATATTTCACCTTTTTTAAGTATTTTTTTGATATTGATGTTCAGCAAATAAAAAAAAATTGTCCTAAATTCTGGTTAAAAGTTACTTTTTGTTATAACTTTTTATATTTTTATACAGCTAACGTGTTGCTTTATTTTCGGCATCTACATTTCGGATTGCATTCGAGATTTCATCAACATCAAAATATTTTGAGGTTGCACTGTCTGTATCGTGATTTCATGTTTTTATCAGTTTAGTTTATTGAAAACAAGCAAGCTGTAATCAATATCATTCAAAATTTTCGCAAACTCATAAAAAAGTCAAGCCGATTGCGTTTATGATTTCATTGTTGTTTGCAGTGTGAGTGTTAAAACATGCAAACTGAATGAGAAATTCGTTGCGTAAATTCATTACATAGTGTGTACCCAGCATAAGATTTACGAATTTGAAGAAATATTTGCACTTTATAAGACCTGGCAGCCGCAATATAAAAACAACTTTCTTAAGTTCTCAAGGTGAAATTATTAGCAGTTCGCGTGATGTCATTTGTCCGACATGCGCGAAAGATTTAACTTTGTTTTTGGGATGGCAGAATCTTATCTCAATCATTCTTGGCTATTAACTGTAAAAGTGAGTTATATTTCTAAAACACCATTTAATGTGTAAGACTTTGGTTTGCAAAAGAGCCATTTATATTTGGAAAATCCAATAAACAAAAGAATAAAACATTTTCGTATAAAATAATTTTATTATTTTCTTACAAATTTTGTTTTAACTTTTAAAGCATTAACCAAAGAAAAAACTCCCCTTAAAACTATGTTTATGTAGATCAAGACAACAATTTTTTTTGCTTATACAGGGGGAGTCATCATTGCAAAACGGCAAAATAGAAACTGACAAATATTTAAACTTTTTTCCGATGGCAAATGCCACTGACATTATTTCCAAAAATTGCACAGTGGCGTAAACTTACAATAAGTAGTTTCAAATATAAAACGCTTAAACTTTTAAGATTATTTGTAGGGAAAGCGAGTTAAAACAAGTTAGAGTTCTTTATTCGGCTGTGCCGAATCTTTAATACCCTCCACCGACATTTCGAATATTTAAGGAACGCGCTCTATATGATATCTATATGCTAATCTTTATAAAAACGGACGTTTGGGGGTTTTAGACCTATATTAAATTGTTAACCGACAATCAGAAAGTTTTATGCTTTTCTTTTTTTTGAGAAATTTGAACTAACTTGAGTAAAATATTATGATTTTAGCCGAACTAAAATGATTTTCAGGAATGGAATTTATATGGGACGCATGGTAAATGATGGATCAATCATCCCAAAATTCTGTAGAGTGATTTTAGATATTAAAAATTAATAAATTACAATACATTTCAATACAGCAGTTAAAACAGTTTTAGCGTTTACAGTGAATTTCAGAAGGCTAATTAATCACCCCTATCGTGAATAATTTTTCCCTCGTAATTGGGTCTCTTTTCACGTATTTGCGATTATTATAAACTCCCACGAAAAAATTAATTCATTGGGGACTTATTACGTGAAAAAATTTCGCGGGAAAAAAGTCCCCCTTATTGTGAAAATTTTTTCCCTCGTAATTTTTCTTCACTTTTCCCAGGAAACGTTCTCCTAAATAATTTTAGAAAAGCCAAAGCTATCAGCAAACAAGACTACACAGCAAATGAGAATTACCTACAAACACTCAAAAACTCGTCTTTGCAACGATATCAAAGCTTTAACAAAATACCAACAATTAAACAGTGGGTTATCTTATCTTACATTCCCCACTACAATTTAATATTTCTTCTTTTTTACATTCACTGAGAACTGATAGTGCCAAAAATTGTTCACATGAGTTTCACGATAGCATGGAACCAATTTTACTGCAATCTTTATATCTGCCACACTTTTAGACGTATTTAGATAATTTCCCCGAGTGGGCTTTATATGGGGCCTGGGGTAACTTATGGACTGATCTTCACGTAAATTATAGTTCTATGAAACTGTGACGTACTTAATTTTATAATGATAGCATTATTTAGTACGGTTTTAGGCGTACTAAATCGTTTTCCGGGAGCAGAGTTTATATGGGGACCAGTGTAAGTTATGATCCGATCTTTATGGAATTTAACGCTATGATTTCCAGTCATACAAAACGAATTTGTACAACATTTTTTATCATTCCGTACACAATTCCACCATTTATGTTAGTTTTTGTAACAAAATTATAATTTTTTTAGTGTGGTGGTTCAACATTTATTTCATAGCTCTGATCCTACTGAACCGATTTTGCTGGATTTCAATCCCAAACTTCTGATAAAGAACAAGCATTTGAGACCAAGTTTGTTTTTTTCTTTTGCGTTTTTCGAAAGTGAGCGTGTTTTCAACGGACGGAAAAACAGACGGACATAGCTAAATCGACTTAGAATTACTCAAGGTGCCAGAATATATTCACTTAATGGGGTTTGAAATGTATAATAAATAAGTTTCACACGGAATGACAAACTAGGTATACCCTCATTCACCACTAGTGGTAGTGGAGGGTATAAAAACTGTGCCGAAACTTTGATATCCCCGCCGAGAAGTTTTATTGGATCTATAATAAGTTTTCTGAAAGAAAAATAGCGGATCTTTATGTATTTTCATCTGCTGATGGCGATGGAGTTATTAACTTTTCCCTACCAGTTCTAGTTTTAAAAATATATTGGCTTATCACTCCATTATTGCAACATAGTTATATTTCAAAAATAATCAAAGTTGGCAAAATTCTATTGTTTTCAAAATGTAGCTAACTGAGCTACGTAAACAAGGGCGGCAAGCGTTTTTTTAAACATGAAAATTCTATTTCAAACACATTTTCAATAAGACAAATCGACATAGCGATTTGTCAAATAGGATTTTCCAGCCGGGTGCTGTCGAATTCGCGTTCTAAAAGGTTTTTTCGTATAAACTTTATGCAAATGAAAAGTTTTGACACACAAAAAACGCTTGCCGCTCTTATTTAGGTAGCTCAGTTATATACTTATTTAATAAAATATATTATTCTACAACTTTTGTTCATTTTTATTTATAACACTGATTTTTTAATATATAAAGAAGGTATGAAGCAGCACTTTCGCTTCATTTTATTTTTAATTTCTTCTGTGTTTATGTACCCTAAGTTTTAAAAGTTTAGCCAAACAATATAAAATTATAAATGTTACGTTGGCCCTTCGCATGTTACGAAAAATGTAACCAAACGGAATCACTAATATACATGTTTTGAAAGAACATTATAAAGCTAAACTGCACACCACATGGGTTTTCAAAGTCATAGCAGCGAATGAACAGACAAAAATCCAATGAATTGAAATGACTTGTAAGCGGTGTTGTTGCAGGCCTCTAGTGTAACCCCTTTATTATTTTTTGTTCATTAATTTTTTCTTTTATTTTTTATATTTTGGGCCGCTCTGTTATAGTACCGGGTAGCTCTGCAGAGCATTAAAGTGGTCAATTTGGGTTTTGGATTGAAAAAAATTTTTTTTTTCAAATATTTTTTATTATTTCCAATAATTTTCTTCAATCTGTATGTTAAGGCCATTCTTTTTTATTGTTATCATTTGAGGCAGCCAGTTATAATTCCACGTAGTTCTGCAGGGAATTCGAAATTAAAATACTTGCAAAAATTATTTTTGGGAATGAAATATTTTATTAATTAATTCATTTATTAATGATGTGCTAATAATCCCAATTTTTTTAAATGAAAACACTGAAATTTATTGTTGTGGGAAAGCTAGTTCCTATGCGCATTTCGCTGGTTGCTTAGGCCAGCTCGTCAGGAAACTTTTTCCAAATACTTTAGAAAAGCTAAAAATATTATACAAGTAAGACCATAAAGTGAATAAGAATTTTAAAACACTCTGGTCTTAAATGTAACAATATCAAAGCTTCAACAAAGTCACAACAATAAACCGTCAATTTTTTCTTTCTTACATTCCTCTACAATTGGCTGGGTTTTTTCCAACACAAATTGTAGTTGTAAGAGGATAGAAAGAAAAAAACAAAATTAAAAAAACCAAGATGCTTAAATAAAGCAGCTTGCCATTTCAGTTTTTTATTTGCCGGGCACATGCAAATTTATTATCAAAAATTATTTTTGGGAATGAAATATTTTATTAATTAATTCATTTATTAATGATGTGCTAATAATCCCAATTTTTTTAAATGAAAACACTGAAATTTATTGTTGTGGGAAAGCTAGTTCCTATGCGCATTTCGCTGGTTGCTTAGGCCAGCTCGTCAGGAAACTTTTTCCAAATACTTTAGAAAAGCTAAAAATATTATACAAGTAAGACCATAAAGTGAATAAGAATTTTAAAACACTCTGGTCTTAAATGTAACAATATCAAAGCTTCAACAAAGTCACAACAATAAACCGTCAATTTTTTCTTTCTTACATTCCTCTACAATTGGCTGGGTTTTTTCCAACACAAATTGTAGTTGTAAGAGGATAGAAAGAAAAAAACAAAATTAAAAAAACCAAGATGCTTAAATAAAGCAGCTTGCCATTTCAGTTTTTTATTTGCCGGGCACATGCAAATTTATTATCAAAAATTATTTTTGGGAATGAAATATTTTATTAATTAATTCATTTATTAATGATGTGCTAATAATCCCAATTTTTTTAAATGAAAACACTGAAATTTATTGTTGTGGGAAAGCTAGTTCCTATGCGCATTTCGCTGGTTGCTTAGGCCAGCTCGTCAGGAAACTTTTTCCAAATACTTTAGAAAAGCTAAAAATATTATACAAGTAAGACCATAAAGTGAATAAGAATTTTAAAACACTCTGGTCTTAAATGTAACAATATCAAAGCTTCAACAAAGTCACAACAATAAACCGTCAATTTTTTCTTTCTTACATTCCTCTACAATTGGCTGGGTTTTTTCCAACACAAATTGTAGTTGTAAGAGGATAGAAAGAAAAAAACAAAATTAAAAAAACCAAGATGCTTAAATAAAGCAGCTTGCCATTTCAGTTTTTTATTTGCCGGGCACATGCAAATTTATTATCAAAAATTATTTTTGGGAATGAAATATTTTATTAATTAATTCATTTATTAATGATGTGCTAATAATCCCAATTTTTTTAAATGAAAACACTGAAATTTATTGTTGTGGGAAAGCTAGTTCCTATGCGCATTTCGCTGGTTGCTTAGGCCAGCTCGTCAGGAAACTTTTTCCAAATACTTTAGAAAAGCTAAAAATATTATACAAGTAAGACCATAAAGTGAATAAGAATTTTAAAACACTCTGGTCTTAAATGTAACAATATCAAAGCTTCAACAAAGTCACTTTTCTTCCAAATTTATGCCACTGTGCACCACAAACAGAAATGACAAACAACCAGGCTGTTGATAATAAACATCAAAAAAGAAAATAAAAACTCGAACAATTTTTCAAGTGGTTATAAACAAAAACCAAAGAAAAAAAAACTGCAAGCAAAAGGAAGATAAAAAAAATCCAAGTCCAACTACATAGACCACCAACTAGACTTCACAAGAAGGAACGAACAGTTTTGTATCCAAAATTTCCAAACAAAACACAAAAACTTCAAAAAAATTTTAAAAATTTTTTGTAACACATTTGTTTGTCATGTTGGCACATTAAAGTTCAAGCATGAGATAAACTTTAAGAGCTTTTGAAAGGCAAAAACTAAAAAAAAAATAAAGAACGTCTAAAAACTTGAAATTCATTCATGTATTGGTAAAATTTGCAAAAATATACCAAGAAATAGATGAAATATTCCACACAAAAGATGTTGTTTTAAATTTCATTTTAAAGGAAATGGAAAAAGTTTTGTTTACGACTTTTTTTAAAAATTCATAAAATAAAGAAGAAAAATAAATTCGTGTACAAGACATGATAAGTTTATACTTGGCGATGACTGTGATTATGGCAACGATAATAAGCCTGATGATTATGCTAAAATTGTAAATTGAAAGAAAAAGTTATAAATGAAAAGTTGTACTTTGATTTTAAGTACTAATATTTTTTAAGATTTGAAAACAGTGTTGGGAATATAACAGTGAAGGGCATAATCTCAACTTGTTTGGATCTTATTTTATTCCTTTTCGATGAACTGTTCATTAATGAAATACCATTTGGGAGTTATTTCATTAATTTATTTGTGAGTTATTTCATTACGAAATAGCGCCCATAAGTTGGGATTTGTAACATTTTTGATTTGGAAATTATAAAATTTTTTTTGGAATTTATTGCTTTTTTCCAGTGTGGCTGGTACTTATTTTATTTATTTTGGAATTAATTTCATTGGGAGTTTTTGCTTTGTGACTTATTGCAACTGGGACTTATTTTGCAGTGCCGAAAAAACAGTCCGCAATACCAATATGTAGATGGCAGCACGGTTAAACACGAAATGCACCACACTTTAGGATCAGCTAATTACGGAAAGGTTACATTTAAAGTTTTCGAATTTGGAGCAAAAAGTTTCGTTATAAGTACGAAATATCTGTCAAGAATGAGCTAATCTAGAAAAGTGAGCGTTAAACCTTCGATATAAGGACAATTGTCTAAATATCTGGAAAAGATTATTAGTAAATGTTGGAAAGAGCTCTTAAAAATAGCAAGACGTGATAGAAAACAATCAAAAACGAACTTGAATTTGCTTTCAAAAAATCTTTTTGTTCCATATATTTTTTTTAAAACGATTTTTTTGGCGACCTGTGATTATTGGAATAGAGGAAAAAGTAGTTGATTGCAGACCATGTCTCTCAGTTATTGAATGAAGTTTAAGTTGTTGGCAAAGTTCATTTTAAAAATTACATTTAACATTCCTCTCCTACAAAACTAAAAAAATAGACTTAAGCATTTTCTCCTTATTGCCATAGTTATAAAAACATTTTTACTCAAATCTAAACAAAATAGCAGCACAGCCTTAAAAATTCTTTACGTCTACACTAACAATTATTGCTCAAAATTATCTTTATTTGTTTCTTCGTATTCCAAATTATTTAAGCTAAAATACTTTTAAAACTTAAATAAACCCAAAGCTATGACAAACTTTTAGGAAAAGAAAAAAAAACAAAAGTTTAGCATGACTTTTCAACTTTACAAATTATAAATTGTTGGAATACTACATGCCCCGGCATATCCTGGCCATTATCTTTCTTATTTTGTTAAACATTTTGCTACTTTGTGATCATCCTCGAAGCAATTCCAGAGCTTAATTTTAAAAAGCAGTTTTTTTTTTGAAATAGTTTTCTACTATAAACTTTGAGAATATTTTCAACAACTTTTAATTAACAGGGTGTTTCAAGTTTGAGTTTTTTTTTAAAAAAAAAATTTGAGAATTTTTTTTTGCTATTGTTAAATGTGCACAATAACTTAAAATTTGTGTTTTTAATTACTTTTCTGGTATTTGGCACGGTAAACATTCGTCATTTACACTTAGTCACTTAAGGGAAGGTACAGATCGCCGAGTTCGAAGCAGCAATTTCTAAATATTTGTAAGAAAAAGCGTCCGATTTCTTATAAGCCGCTAAAATCGGACCACACGATCACAGTGAACCTGTACTGAACACAATTAATTCGTTTAAAGCGAGTGTTGGTAGGAAAACGTCCCGCCTTGGCTACATTTTGCAAGAACAGTTAAAAGCTATTGAGAAAATAGTAGTTGGGCAGTTATATCTAGCCCACCTTATAGTCAAGACCTTGTCCCGTTCGACCGCCATACGGTTTGCTAGTTGCAATACGCTGTCACTGGAATACGCTTTACTTTATTACACGGTTTTCGAAATGGGCTTGATTCCTTCTTGGCCTCAAAAATTTACGTCAATATGATAGAAAAAAATTAATTACCTTTACGTTAATGTCTACTTTCCCTTAATGTAGAATTTGTTAATGTTTGGAGTGAATTTCGGTCTAATAGGGACATTGCTCCATTTTTTATGAAAATTCCAACCGAAAACTCGCTTACAGTAAATTAATAACGATATCGTGATATGCAATAACTTTGTTTTGGTTTATTGTTATGGATGTTAATAACATTCAGTTAAAGTAAAAGTTGTCGGATTCTACACTGTAAGACTTTTTTTCTGTGTGGTCCCTTCCGAGATAACGTTTATTTCAAAAAAAAAAGTCTTGAAATGTAATCTTTTCGATCTGAAACTAATTCCACAAATATGGCAAAATATCATCAACAATTTAACCAACAGAATTGGCAAGATAAATAATATAATAAATCAAATTTTTTGGACACTAGTCAAAAATTAAAAAAAAAAATTAATAATTTTCTGTTAAAAATATTTCTTCAATTTGAATTTAAAGGGAAACTCATAGCTGAAAGACCCTGTAGTTTCTTTCTTATTTTTGAAAATGCATCGTTTATATCAACAAAATGTAAAATTTACAAAATGTATATGTGAATACTTATGCATACAGACATATATTACAGATATTTACAAACACACATGCACAAATGTACAGGGTAGGTCAAAAAAAAGCGAAGCAGTTCTAAAATTTCTTTAAGTAAATTCAACTTTTTTTTCTTACACTTCATTAATTAACGCGGAAATCACTGCCTATTTCACTAAATTCGAAAGAACTCTTTTTTTTTTGCACAACTAAAGCGTGATCCATTTCGAGGTTCCCTACCTTTTTATGTCTATCAAATGTTGGCCGTTGCTACGTCGCAGATGGTCCATCCGTTGAGTCCAATTTTCGATGACTCGTTCGAGCATTTCGACTGGTAACTGGCGAATGATACGCGTGATGTTTTCCTCCAAGGCCTGAATCGAAGCAGGTTTGTCCGCATAACCTTTAGACTTTACATATCCCCACAGGAAAAAGTCTAACGGTGTGATATCGCACGGTCTTGGTGGCCAATCGACCGGCCCAAAACGTGAAGTTATATGTTCACCGAAGTGTTCTCTCAATAAATCCATTGATTGCTGCGATGTGTGGGAAGTAGGGCCGTCTTGCTGAAACCAAATGTCGCCGAGTTCACGAGCTCCAATTTCAGGCATCAAATAGTCGGTTATCACGGCACGATAACGGTCGCCATTGACGGTTACGTTCGCACTGGCATCATTTTTAAAGAAATATGGACCGATGATTCCACCGTCCCACAAACCACACCAAACCGTTATTTTTCTGGATGAATTGGCAGTTCTTGAACCTCTTCAGGTTGCTCATTGCTCAAAATGCAGCAATTTTGTTTGTTTACATGCCCATTGAGCCTGAAATGGGCCTCATCGCAAAATTTGCCTCGAAAATGTCGGATCTTCTTGGAACTTTTCAAAAGCCCATAGAGCGAAGAGATGTCGCTTGGGAAGGTCGAGCGGCTTCAGTTGTTGCACAAGCTGTATTTTGTACGCTTTCAATTTAAGATATCGACGTAAAATGCACCAAGTCGTTCCATACGTCTGTCCGAGTTGCTGCGAACGGCGCCGAATCGACTCTTCACGGTCTTCGTGTACACTCTCAGCTACGGCCGCTATATTTTCTCCACAGCGTGCTGGACGTGGTCTGTTCGGTCGAATATTATCCAATAATGAATGCTGGATCTCAAAATGGGTGATGGTGTTGCGAATAGTACGCTCAGTAGGCCGATTATGTTGACCATAAATTGAGCGAAGTGCACGAAACACATTCCTCACAGAACGTGAATTTTTGTAATAAAGTTGAACGATTTGTAAACGTAGTTCAGTCTTTCCATTATGAAATGCCAAGCAATACTAAACAAAAATAACATGACAGCATGACACGACTCACACGTGATCTGGTAAAAAAAGATATTGAAAAAAGTATCTCTACTTGAATCACCAATTACATCTTAAACAAATACTAAACAATTTGTTTGTGTTTCAAATGTACTTCGCGTAAGTAAAAGTGTCGATATAGTCGAGCATAGTCGAACTCTTTCTAGGACATATTGCCTGTTTTTTTTTTTATTTCCGGTACTATCGCTCGATTTTCTTTTTATATGTAATTTTTTCTGTTGGTGTATGTTTTGGGGCTAATGCACGTACACACGTTCTTGCACATGACCCTAACGAATGCATTGGGAGTAGTAAAACCTGGCGAACGAGGCGGTTTATTAAAATCGCTGCCTCTTTAAGAAATGCTTTTGTGTAAAATGTCTCGTAACAGCTTAACTGTGCTCTTCTATTTCCTTGCTGTCCCCCGGGGTTTGTAGGGATCATCTTAAGGATATTTCACCTTTTGGTGTTACATCTCCGATTTACTATTAACCCCAGGAGCCCAATTTAAGCATCACGAAACTTTTCCCTTCTTGATGTTGCATCTACTGGTGAAATTACGTTTGGTCAATACCTGTAGTTTGAAAGGATTCCAAATTGAACAAACTCCTGGCAACAGGAATGTACATAGTGAATATCGTTTCTGTTTTAAAGTCGTACTGCCATTTAGATCTTTCTTTTAGAGATATGGTAGATGGACTAGATGAGCACGACATTTATGTTGCGTTGATATTTTTGAGGTGCAGCTGATACTTGGAATTTAACAAAAGTTTAAAATCAGTAGATCTGTTGAGATTGAGGCTTACTAGAAGTCTTAACTATCTGGTGCCTCGAGAGTCAAAAGTACCCGGCATGTTGCCGGACTGACTGTTGGTTGAGGCCTCCGTTATTATGTTTCTTGGACGAAATGCTTCCTGTCTTTTCAGGATAATTGTTTTTGATAAAGCTTTACTTTTCTGATAGAAGGTTGCTTTTCATCAAGTTGTTCTACTGCCGATAGTGGATGGCCTCTTTCAAGGCATGAAATTACAATCGTGTTAAACGAAAATCAGCTTTTTGGCAAAGAGATACTTTCGGGAATTACGTGGTGGCCGTGGTTGAAATCCAAATCACGGTCAGGGATATCATTAATCGGCGGAAGAGCTATTCACTTGTAGAGGGCAATAGGTTCGATAACAAATTATGCCAAGGTGCTATGGCTGTTCGAACCGATGCTGCTAGCAATTAATTAAGCAGTAGCGGTAGATAGCTCCAGAACAAGGGGCAAGTGTACAATATTTGCCGGATTATTTACTAAAAATTGCTACCTGTGTGTTTTAGCCGAGCACACTTGGGGCGGTTGGCTGTTGGTGAACGCATTGTTTGTGAACTTGTGGCTTTTATCAACCATGAGATTAGGCAATATGGTAAGTGTTCATGTAAATCTTTCCAACATTTGTGACCACATTTGTGGGCCGCTCATTGTCCAAAGCGGATCACACGATATTTTGCAAAATGCTTTGGCATAAAACAGTACCGATGGATAATACATTAATTATTATTAGAATTATTCTCCTCTACTAATATTTTAACGTTATTGAAATTTGGTTGGTGTCCAGTAATTTCACAGTGGGCCGCGAGTGCGGTTTTTTGCTCCAGAGGTTTGCCAATTGCTTTTATATCAGATTTATGTGATGAAAGCCTGGTTTTTTAATTTTGTTTTAGTTGTTCCTACGTATACCTTCTGGCATATGTTGGTATTGTCACCTTTACAATTGATTTTGTACACTACATTTTGATTTTTCCTCGGTTTTCAAGTTTGATTTTGTTTTACTGAATACCTTATTAACAGTATTGTTACATTTAAAAGCTAACAGGAACTTGTCCTTATTATAAATATTAGAATTGTTCATCCTTCCGGAAAAGGTTGGTATATATTTTATTGAATTAAAGATTTTCTCCTCCGATTCTATAGTATTTGTTATGGGACTTTTATTTCTCAAATCGTTTATTGTCTTTTTAGGGAAGTCATTTATTTTTAAAATATTCATGATTTTATATAAATTTTCTCTGCACGCAAAGAAAAAACATGGTTGATACAATCACAATCGCAAACTATCATTAATGTTTGTGGTTATGATTGTGTCAAGCACGTCTTAAGCAACAATATATGTTCGGTCATAATGTTTTTATCTAATTATTGTCTCAAACATATTGTTATGTTCAGAAGAAAAACGCAAACGATCTTTCAAACCATGTTTCTATATTTCCCGACACCATGCAAAATGTCTTTTTCAACAAGTTTTATGGTTCTCACAATAAAAACAATAACAAATTTAATTTCAAAAAATTTATGTTTTATTACAAATATACAGGCATATATTAAAAATTTTTATTTAATACATATACATGTGTATGTGTTTTAATTTATAAATTTTATATAATGTTTTGTGGTAAAATATATCATAAAAATAAGAATGCAATAACACTTTTTCAATATTTTTATCCTTGCACTTAAGACTTGTAAAAATAAAAACACACACAAACTTACCTTTTATTTCTTTTATGAAATCAACTTTATTAATAAACTTTAGCAGTATACTGTTGAACAGATATGGAAAAAAGTTCGGGGCTAACGACAAAATTTTGTGTCAAAATTTCTATGCCGGTTTCAATGTTGTAGGTTATTTTGCTGCAACAAAGACAAAGTAATTGCATATTTTAATATTTTTATAATTATATATAAATAACTTACCTGTTTCAATAGATGTATAATAATTTATTTCGTTAGTTTAGCAAGGCAGCATGATCTTGTGCCTCCCGAAAAAAGTTTTGATTATGTCGTAATCAGTCATGTTTTCTGATTAACTGACGCTGGCGGACGAAGAACATTTTACTTTCTTTAGAAATACGCACTGTTTGTTTTGACAATAAATGTTTGCTCATTAAGAGAATGTGTTTTTTAAAGTAAACAAAAATTATGGTACTAAACATACCTTTTGTGTGCATCTTATATTATGATTTTAATTTTAAAGTTGAAAAAATATATATTATAGTAGCAAACATATAAAATAATTTAATATGTTTAGCTAGATCAGAGTAACTTTTTAGGTGTAAAACACCATATAATATTATTGTAGTGAATTTAAAATTGTTAAGCACAAAAAACAATTTTTTAAGTTATAATAGGTCCAGAATAAATTTATTAGGGTAAACATATTTGGCAAATATGAATAAAAATGGTCGTAGTGACCATTCAGTAATCATGTTTTTTCTCTGCGTGTGTGAAACTGATTGTCACTTATATCTAAGACCCTGCTGATGAAATTGGTTGCCGTATTTATAATAATTCGTTTTGGATGTTTCGAATAGAAATGTATTAATCTACCCTACGACGATAGTTTCTGGTATCAGTCCAGTTTTAGCAGATTCCCTTGTCTTTTTACAATTGAGTTCAAGTACGGTAGTTTACCATCACATTCCCTCTCCATGGAAAATTTAGTTTGTGGGTTGAATGAGTTTTAGATTTTTAGTGTTTCATCAACTTTGTTCTTTTTTATGATTCCAAACAAATCATCAACATATTTGGAGAGAAATCTGGGGTTTGTCTCCATTTTATCCATAGTCGTGTCCAGTAGCTCCTCCATAACTATGTCTGCAATCACTGGTGATTTCGGAGATCCCATGGTATTCCTTTTAATTGTTCGAAAAATTTTTCTTCAAATTTAAAATATCTGGTGTCCTTTATGCAAAAACAAAATTTTAATAAGTAACTTAATATTGAACGTTTTCATTTAAAATTTTTCTTATCTCTTTCACAACCCGCCTCCACTGTCCAGCAACTTGGTATGAACATTGAACAAAACATATGTCGCAAATGAATTCTACCAGTGTAGACTGTTTGGCTTCATATTTCGTTCATGTGCTGCAATCGTTGCCTTAACATTTGCCTTAGCATCCATGTTCTCCAATATGTTCGCCTTACAATTCCATTTTCTGTCTTCAACCACACACTCGAAAAAATAAACAAAGCGAACTCTTTAATAAATCACAACATGAGCATAAACACGTATTCGCCACATACAAGAACATGAACAAATTAATGCCGTTAATCTGCCGGCATTGTGTTCATGTCTTGCTCGAATCGATAGCGCATGAAGAGGTGGTGCTTGAACAATCTAAACAAATAAAAACACATTCATTTGCAAAAAAAGTTATATAGAATTTAAATTCTCTCGTTTTTTTGCGCCACCCTGTCTGTATATTTTATACTTTATGACCAGCACAACCAGAAATTAAAAATGCTCATACGTATAAATGAAAAAAGTAATACAGTTAAGGACTGAGAAGAGGCGAGTTAGAATTTAAACAAAGTGCTAAAAACTAATCATTTTTCAACTGGAGTCCCTACCACTGATTTGAGGGTCCTCCATCAAGACCCATATGTTGATCTGTGTTACCATCTTCCAGGAATTGCAATTTTAAATTAAAATTTTCCTTGAAATAACTTAAAATCACTTTCAGAATCGATCTAACGATGTCTATCCATCCGCCCGGCTGGCAGGCTGTCCATATAAACCTTGTGAGTCAAGTAGATATTGGTTCCTTTGGCTCCTATAAGGAGCATGGGGCCTCAAGCATAGTCCGCAAGTTACAGATCGTGATTTTAAAAATAATTTAATGAATCTTGTTAAATAGAAAACGATTTCGTTTCCTATTTTTGTCTTAATTTTTAATGTCATTTTATAAATAAAATCTGCCAGTCAAAAGTTATCACGGAAATGGAAATTTTTTTTTTTTTTTTTGTATACTAAATACACAAACTTTCGTCCTTATTTACCTATATATTGTATGCTGAATCCACATTTGTGCATTTTAAAGCATGTATCAACATTTTCTTTTTCTCTCAATGTGTTTTTCCTTATTTTTTTTGGAGGGAGAGGGGGTGAATGTAAATTACAGTAAGAGAATTTCATTCAAAGTGGTATGAGTTATGAGTCCTTAATATTTGTGCCATTGTGCCTGTGTGTTAGTTTAAGGTTTTTGTACCATAAAAAATATCATCACATCGTATTATAATGTATGGTGTATACGTGTATGTGTGTATGTGTGTATGTGTGTTCTTGTTTAATGGTTGTATGTAATGTTAACTTAAGTCTTCAAGGGTATGACCTTCTTTCTCTTAAAGCTAAATAAATAAACCGTATAAAACGATGAGTACAAGAAATAAAAAAACACGACAAACAAAAATTTATGTACACAAATAAATAGTTGTATCATGTTATCAGAGCCAACAACATTAACATCCCAAATCAAACAAACTGTACAATTTTGGGGGAAACTGTTTTAGGCAGGTGTAGTTAAATGGGTCGGGTAAAATTACAGTATGACTCAAATAATATACAAATATCATCTTCGAATTACATGTTGTATTTCAAACAAAAATATTCTTAAATAATTTACTAAACTGTTGAAAAGTGTGGGACTTTGAGTGCACGCAAAGAAAAAACATGGTTGCGGTAAACATATTCTAAGAGCAACATATTATGATAAGATTCATGACTGTAGTCAACATATTACGATTATTACTGAATCATATTATGATCAAATATATTCGTTATATTACATCATAAAATTTTTCCCTTAATCCTAATTTAATTTTATTTCATCATATTATAATTTAATGTTATCATATTATTATCATGTTAAACATAATAAGTTAAGAAGTAATCATATTATTATCATGTTAATCATAATAAGTTAAGAAGTAATCATATTATTATCATGTTAATCATAATAAGTTAAGAAGAAATCATATAATTATCATGTTAATCATAATAAGTTAAGAAGTAATCATATTATTATCATGTTAATCATAATGAGTTAAGAAGTAATCATACAATTATCATGTTAATCATAATAAGTTAAGAAGTAATCATATTATTATCATGTTAATCATAATAAGTTAAGAAGTAATCATATTATTATCATGTTAATCATAATAAGTTAAGAAGAAATCATATTTATTATCATGTTAATCATAATAAGTTAAGAAGAAATCATATAATTATCATGTTAATCATAATAAGTTAAGAAGTAATCATATTATTATCATGTGTATCATAATAAGTTAAGAAGTAATCATATTATTATCATGTTAATCATAATAAGTTAAGAAGTAATCATATTATTATCATGTTAATCATAATAAGTTAAGAAGAAATCATATAATTATCATGTTAATCATAATAAGTTAAGAAGTAATCATATTATTATCATGTTAATCATAATAAGTTAAGAAGAAATCATATAATTATCATGTTAATCATAATAAGTTAAGAAGTAATCATATTATTATCATGTGTATCATAATAAGTTAAGAAGTAATCATATTATTATCATGTTAATCATAATAAGTTAAGAAGTAATCATATTATTATCATGTTAATCATAATAAGTTAAGAAGAAATCATATAATTATCATGTTAATCATAATAAGTTAAGAAGTAATCATATTATTATCATATGTATCATAATAAGTTAAGAAGTAATCATATTATTATCATGTTAATCATAATAAGTTAAGAAGTAATCATATTATTATCATGTTAATCATAATAAGTTAAGAAGAAATCATATAATTATCATGTTAATCATAATAAGTTAAGAAGTAATCATATTATTATCATGTGTATCATAATAAGTTAAGAAGTAATCATATTATTATCATGTTAATCATAATAAGTTAAGAAGTAATCATATTATTATCATGTTAATCATAATAAGTTAAGAAGTAATCATATTATTATCATGTTAATCATAATAAGTTAAGAAGAAATCATATAATTATCATGTGTACCATAATAAGTTAAGAAGTAATCATATTATTATCATGTTAATCATAATAAGTTAAGAAGTAATCATATTATTATCATGTTAATCATAATAAGTTAAGAAGTAATCATATTATTATCATGTGTATCATAATAAGTTAAGAAGTAATCATATTATTATCATGTTAATCATAATAAGTTAAGAAGTAATCATATTATTATCATGTGTATCATAATAAGTTAAGAAGTAATCATATTATTATCATGTTAATCATAATAAGTTAAGAAGTAATCATATTATTATCATGTTAATCATAATAAGTTAAGAAGTAATCATATTATTATCATGTTAATCATAATAAGTTAAGAAGAAATCATATAATTATCATGTTAATCATAATAAGTTAAGAAGTAATCATATTATTATCATGTGTATCATAATAAGTTAAGAAGTAATCATATTATTATCATGTTAATCATAATAAGTTAAGAAGTAATCATATTATTATCATGTTAATCATAATAAGTTAAGAAGTAATCATATTATTATCATGTTAATCATAATAAGTTAAGAAGTAATCATATTATTATCATGTTAATCATAATAAGTTAAGAAGTAATCATATTATTATCATGTTAATCATAATTAGTTAAGAAGTTATCATATTATTATCATGTTAATCAAAATAAGTTAAGAAGTAATCATAATATTATCATGTTAATCATAATAAGTTAAGAAGTAATCATATTATTATCATGTTAATCATAATAAGTTAAGAAGTAATCATATTATTATCATGTTAATCATAATAAGTTAAGAAGTAATCATATTATTATCATGTTAATCATAATAAGTTAAGAAGAAATCATATAATTATCATGTTAATCATAATAAGTTAAGAAGTAATCATATTATTATCATGTTAATCATTATAAGTTAAGAAGTAATCATACAATTATCATGTTAATCATAATAAGTTAAGAAGTAATCATATTATTATCATGTTAATCATAATAAGTTAAGAAGTAATCATATTATTATCATGTTAATCATAATAAGTTAAGAAGAAATCATATAATTATCATGTTAATCATAATAAGTTAATAAGTAATCATATTATTATCATGTGTATCATAATAAGTTAAGAAGTAATCATATTATTATCATGTTAATCATAATAAGTTAAGAAGTAATCATATTATTATCATGTTAATCATAATAAGTTAAGAAGAAATCATATAATTATCATGTTAATCATAATAAGTTAAGAAGTAATCATATTATTATCATGTGTATCATAATAAGTTAAGAAGTAATCATATTATTATCATGTTAATCATAATAAGTTAAGAAGTAATCATATTATTATCATGTTAATCATAATAAGTTAAGAAGAAATCATATAATTATCATGTTAATCATAATAAGTTAAGAAGTAATCATATTATTATCATGTGTATCATAATAAGTTAAGAAGTAATCATATTATTATCATGTTAATCATAATAAGTTAAGAAGTAATCATATTATTATCATGTTAATCATAATAAGTTAAGAAGAAATCATATAATTATCATGTTAATCATAATAAGTTAAGAAGTAATCATATTATTATCATGTTAATCATAATAAGTTAAGAAGTAATCATATTATTATCATGTTAATCATAATAAGTTAAGAAGAAATCATATTATTATCATGTTAATCATAATAAGTTAAGAAGTAATCATATTATTATCATGTGTATCATAATAAGTTAAGAAGTAATCATATTATTATCATGTTAATCATAATAAGTTAAGAAGAAATCATATAATTATCATGTTAATCATAATAAGTTAAGAAGTAATCATATTATTATCATGTTAATCATAATAAGTTAAGAAGAAATCATATAATTATCATGTTAATCATAATAAGTTAAGAAGTAATCATATTATTATCATGTTAATCATAATAAGTTAAGAAGAAATCATATAATTATCATGTTAATCATAATAAGTTAAGAAGTAATCATATTATTATCATGTTAATCATAATAAGTTAAGAAGAAATCATATAATTATCATGTTAATCATAATAAGTTAAGAAGTAATCATATTATTATCATGTTAATCATAATAAGTTAAGAAGTAATCATATTATTATCATGTTAATCATAATAAGTTAAGAAGAAATCATATTATTATCATGTTAATCATAATAAGTTAAGAAGTAATCATATTATTATCATGTGTATCATAATAAGTTAAGAAGTAATCAATCATATTATTATCATGTTAATCATAATAAGTTAAGAAGAAATCATATAATTATCATGTTAATCATAATAAGTTAAGAAGTAATCATATTATTATCATGTTAATCATAATAAGTTAAGAAGAAATCATATAATTATCATGTTAATCATAATAAGTTAAGAAGTAATCATATTATTATCATGTTAATCATAATAAGTTAAGAAGTAATCATATTATTATCATGTTAATCATAATAAGTTAAGAAGTAATCATATTATTATCATGTTAATCATAATAAGTTAAGAAGTAATCATATTATTATCATGTTAATCATAATAAGTTAAGAAGTAATCATATTATTATCATGTTAATCATAATAAGTTAAGAAGAAATCATATAATTATCATGTTAATCATAATAAGTTAAGAAGTAATCATATTATTATCATGTTAATCATAATAAGTTAAGAAGAAATCATATAATTATCATGTTAATCATAATAAGTTAAGAAGTAATCATATTATTATCATGTTAATCATAATAAGTTAAGAAGAAATCATATAATTATCATGTTAATCATAATAAGTTAAGAAGTAATCATATTATTATCATGTTAATCATAATAAGTTAAGAAGTAATCATATTATTATCATGTTAATCATAATAAGTTAAGAAGAAATCATATTATTATCATGTTAATCATAATAAGTTAAGAAGTAATCATATTATTATCATGTGTATCATAATAAGTTAAGAAGTAATCAATCATATTATTATCATGTTAATCATAATAAGTTAAGAAGAAATCATATAATTATCATGTTAATCATAATAAGTTAAGAAGTAATCATATTATTATCATGTTAATCATAATAAGTTAAGAAGAAATCATATAATTATCATGTTAATCATAATAAGTTAAGAAGTAATCATATTATTATCATGTGTATCATAATAAGTTAAGAAGTAATCATATTATTATCATGTTAATCATAATAAGTTAAGAAGTAATCATATTATTATCATGTTAATCATAATAAGTTAAGAAGAAATCATATAATTATCATGTTAATCATAATAAGTTAAGAAGTAATCATATTATTATCATGTGTATCATAATAAGTTAAGAAGTAATCATATTATTATCATGTTAATCATAATAAGTTAAGAAGTAATCATATTATTATCATGTTAATCATAATAAGTTAAGAAGAAATCATATAATTATCATGTTAATCATAATAAGTTAAGAAGTAATCATATTATTATCATGTGTATCATAATAAGTTAAGAAGTAATCATATTATTATCATGTTAATCATAATAAGTTAAGAAGTAATCATATTATTATCATGTTAATCATAATAAGTTAAGAAGAAATCATATAATTATCATGTTAATCATAATAAGTTAAGAAGTAATCATATTATTATCATGTTAATCATAATGAGTTAAGAAGAAATCATATAATTATCATGTTAATCATAATAAGTTAAGAAGTAATCATATTATTATCATGTGTATCATAATAAGTTAAGAAGTAATCATATTATTATCATGTTAATCATAATAAGTTAAGAAGTAATCATATTATTATCATGTTAATCATAATAAGTTAAGAAGAAATCATATAATTATCATGTTAATCATAATAAGTTAAGAAGTAATCATATTATTATCATGTTAATCATAATAAGTTAAGAAGAAATCATATAATTATCATGTTAATCATAATAAGTTAAGAAGTAATCATATTATTATCATGTGTATCATAATAAGTTAAGAAGTAATCATATTATTATCATGTTAATCATAATAAGTTAAGAAGTAATCATATTATTATCATGTTAATCATAATAAGTTAAGAAGAAATCATATAATTATCATGTTAATCATAATAAGTTAAGAAGTAATCATATTATTATCATGTGTATCATAATAAGTTAAGAAGTAATCATATTATTATCATGTTAATCATAATAAGTTAAGAAGTAATCATATTATTATCATGTTAATCATAATAAGTTAAGAAGAAATCATATAATTATCATGTTAATCATAATAAGTTAAGAAGTAATCATATTATTATCATGTGTATCATAATAAGTTAAGAAGTAATCATATTATTATCATGTTAATCATAATAAGTTAAGAAGTAATCATATTATTATCATGTTAATCATAATAAGTTAAGAAGTAATCATATTATTATCATGTTAATCATAATAAGTTAAGAAGTAATCATATTATTATCATGTGTACCATAATAAGTTAAGAAGTAATCATATTATTATCATGTTAATCATAATAAGTTAAGAAGTAATCATATTATTATCATGTGTACCATAATAAGTTAAGAAGTAATCATATTATTATCATGTTAATCATAATAAGTTAAGAAGTAATCATATTATTATCATGTTAATCATAATAAGTTAAGAAGTAATCATATTATTATCATGTGTATCATAATAAGTTAAGAAGTAATCATATTATTATCATGTTAATCATAATAAGTTAAGAAGTAATCATATTATTATCATGTGTATCATAATAAGTTAAGAAGTAATCATATTATTATCATGTTAATCATAATAAGTTAAGAAGTAATCATATTATTATCATGTGTATCATAATAAGTTAAGAAGTAATCATATTATTATCATGTTAATCATAATAAGTTAAGAAGTAATCATATTATTATCATGTGTATCATAATAAGTTAAGAAGTAATCATATTATTATGCATGTTAATCATAATAAGTTAAGAAGTAATCATATTATTATCATGTGTATCATAATAAGTTAAGAAGTAATCATATTATTATCATGTTAATCATAATAAGTTAAGAAGTAATCATATTATTATCATGTGTATCATAATAAGTTAAGAAGTAATCATATTATTATCATGTTAATCATAATAAGTTAAGAAGTAATCATATTATTATCATGTGTATCATAATAAGTTAAGAAGTAATCATATTATTATCATGTTAATCATAATAAGTTAAGAAGTAATCATATTATTATCATGTGTATCATAATAAGTTAAGAAGTAATCATATTATTATCATGTTAATCATAATAAGTTAAGAAGTAATCATATCATTATCATGTTAATCATAATAAGTTAAGAAGTAATCATATTATTATCATGTTAATCATAATAAGTTAAGAAGTAATCATATTATTATCATGTTAATCATAATAAGTTAAGAAGTAATCATATTATTATCAAGTTAATCATAATAAGTTAAGAAGTTATCATATAATTATCATGTTAATCATAATAAGTTAAGAAGTAATCATATTATTATCATGTTAATCATAATAAGTTAAGAAGTAATCATATTAATATCATGTTAATCATAATAACATGTAGATTAAATCAAAAGGGAAAAATATTTTTAATATATATTTATTCTTACGAGGGCGTATCAATAAGTCCGTGACTTTTCGAACTTCCCTCGTAGTTATATGAAATGCAACATTGCTCCCATCTATTAATAAACTACTGTCAAGTTCCGTCATTTACTTTGCGATTAACAGCTGTTCAAAACATACAACCTCGTGGATTTTTTTAAACTAGAAAAAAGTGAATTTCGAGTGCTAATTAAGCATTATTTTTTTTGCAAAAAAAAATCCGTCAATCAAACCAAGGAAAAGCTTGATAAATACTATGGGGACTCTGCACCATCGATTTCATAAAAAAAGTGGGTTACTGACTTTCGTTGTGGTCGCACAAGTACAAATGATGCTCAACGTTCTGGACGGTCAATTGAAGTCACTACACCCGAAGATGTCGAAACAATTCACGATTTAACGAGGATTTAAAAAAAACGACCCCATATGGCCAAGAAAAAAGTTCTTTTTCATCAAGATAATGCCCGGGTGCACACGTGTGCAGTCTCAATGGCAAAATTACATGAATTGGGCTACGAATTGGTACCTCATCCGCCATATTCCCCGGATTTAGCCCCTAAAGAAATGGCTCGGTGGAAAGAGATTTAGCTTCAACGATGAAATTATTGGTCAAACAAATGCCTATTTTATGGACCTCGAAAAATCCTTTTTTTTTTGGAAGTATTTTATAGAATTTTCATTCTTTTTATCTTATCACCATTTTCAAATAATATTAAAAATTATTGCATTGATATTTTTTTTGTGACACTTTACAATTTTTTTTTAATGTACCTACAATTTCTTTATTTTTTAATTTCTTTTAACTTGGTTTTTTAATGGGGTTTTTTTTTAAATTGTTTAAACACTGAATAACAAATAATTCGATAGGCACATGTAAAACAAACGACACAACTGATGCAAATTTATTTTACAAATGGCGATAATAAAATATTATTAGAGCAAAGATATTTTATTGTATCTTAAATATATTATGAGTGCACGTATAGAAAGTTATCATATTATGGCTATTAAATATCATTAAATGGTTGTGAGGAATATAATATGTTTTCAAAGTTATCAATTTTTAGTTGTTATAAAACTGATTATTATACAGTGAACCATAATTAAATTTATAATTACGATGAACATTGATATGTTTACAGTAACTATAACATTGTTGATATTAAATAAAAAAAACAATATTTTGTGTACGACAGCAATATATTGTTACAATAAACATAGTGTAGTTGCCGTAACCATGCCCAACCATATTTTTTCTCTGGGTATGGGGGAAATCATAGTTTCTAAAAAGATTATCGGATTTTGAAAAAAGGAAAGGATTTTTGAAACAATAGTAAATTGCTCACATCATTTTCCATTGGTAACTTTGAACTTTATGCATTCCTCTTGAAACATATAAATTCCGCGCTGAAAGAAGTGATTAGTTTTGGACTATGAAAGAACCAAGCAAATTTTATATATCCTGTTTTGAAGCGAAGCGTACTCCAGTAAGTTCGATCTGTATTGATCGAATCAAATGGTAGTCGGATGGCGTAAGGTCTGAGCTATAAGTTTGGTTAAGCAAAACTTCTTAACCACTATTTTCCGAAGTAAATACTAGGGAGATCGAACGGTTATTATTCGACCGGTTTTAACCGGTTTTTTTTAGCTTAGCCCAAGTCGGTTATTTTAAAATGTCCATTTTTCGAATATCGAATAAACCGGTTATTTTGGAATAATAAACCGGTTATTTTAATCATTTGTAATTTATATACATTTTCCTTACTCTTGTTGTAGATATACCCGTAATTTAAGTATTTTTCTAATTGACAATTGTACAAACTTAAACTTTTTATGAAGAAATTTTTATGAACAATTTAAAATACTACAAAAACGTGTGCAGTTAAAAAGTAAGAATTTGTGCGAGAGTATTCTAAATATTAAATATATTTTTATATAAAGGTTATCTCTAGACATTTTTCGAATTCGATTAAAAATACAAAGATAGGTGCTTGAAGTGCCCTAAAATGATAAGTTACAAAGGTTCTTCCATGTTACGACATATTAATCACTTTTAATTAGTATGGATCACATGCTTGACATTAAAATGAAACTTAACTCCGTTCGAAGGAGTTCTAATAAGACGACAAATAATACTTTACTAAAATACGCTGCAAAAAATTAATCATTGGTGAAATATTAGCCCATTGTGTTGCCGACGACGAAATGCACTTTAAGGCACTAAAAATTCTTAAGTAGTTCTAGCATCTCTTCATGCTCAAAACTACAACATTACGGCGGAATCAACGATATGAAAAAAATTTCTACCAGTTTTATTTATTAAAACACCAAGTACTAAAAAACAAAATTGAAGAAATCAAACAATGTCATGCAATGTTTGAAATTGTAGTCGACGAATTGACAAATATTTTACACAAAAAGAATCTTCAATTCACTATTCGTTTCTATAATGCTGTAACAAAACAATTTTAAATAGATAATCCTGGCTAAGAGGTTTTGTTTGCAACTTTTGAAAAATATGGTTGATTTATATAGATACCTTAACCACCAACAAATTAAAAGCCATTCAAAATAAATTTGAGAGAATATTTATAAAATTCCTATAATTTATTTGCTTTTGCAAAACGTTTCTCTAGACCAAATATCATTCAAAAGTTTCTAAATTACTTATACAAATATCTTCTTACAAATCGTTACTTAAAACGCAAAAGGCCCTATCTAACATTTTGAAAATTTTACAGGAGAAGCAAAAAACTAATTAAAATGGTAAATTTATAAATTGCCTTAAACTGTTTATAATTAATTTGTTTTCTATTTTTCTTGTTAAACCTACCAGTGGTTTTGACAAATAACAATGTTGCATATAATGCAAGCTGTTAGTTATATCTATTAGCGTTTATCGTATAATATTTAGTAGATAGGGCTTTTTGTTTTTTGTTAATAAAATCGCTTATTTTCTTCGAAAGATTCCAAAATTTGTTGTGGACATTTGTGTTGATGCAATACATCAGAATCAATGAAAAAGTCGATTTTTAATTTTTCGTTAGTTAGGCCCTTTTGCGTTTTAGGTAACAAAATAAAGTTTAGTAAATCTTGAAAAATTGTTGAAAATTTAGTTAAAGTTTGATCAATTTACTGCTCCCACTTTTCTTCGATTTTATCGTAAAATATTTGTAGGGCCTGATCTAAGTCACATCTACATATGTATTTTGTTGGTTACTTACCTTTGCAAATTGTTTTGTTTTTATTCAATTTAACGTTTTATTTTAAAAACTAATTTGATTTTTGTGTTTTTAAGTATTCGAATTAAAACCGGTTAACCGGTTATTTGAAAATTGCTTAACCGAAAACCGGGTTTCTTAAAATAGCAACTATTCGTAATATTCGAAAACCGGTTATTGGGAAAATTCGAATAATCGATCTCCCTAGTAAATACCCAGTAAAAAATGTGCTCCGAATGGAGCAGATTTTATGTATGAATTCATACTTCAAATCGCTTCAAACCTGCTGATGGGATGCCTAATTTTTGTATGGGGTGTTCCAAGTTGGGAGGACTATTTTATGCTGACAATAAGCGCTTCTTTGAACATTATCAAAAATGCAAATAAAGTACTCCTAAAGCGCTTTTTTTAGGGCTTACTATGTTAACATATTCATAAATGTTTTAATTTGACTGGCTTAAATGCCTTTTTTAATCATTATCACATAATATATTTTTATTTTTTTTCGCTTTGAGCCCTTCTTCGTTGTCAGCACTAAAATAGCAACTTTGTTGTATAAATCATTCCTTATAATTTAACGCTGTATAAGTGCTCTCTTATTGAAGCGCTCGATTATGCGCCTTTTCTCTTAAGTGCTTCAAAAAACACACATTTGTTTTACTGGGTAGCTTTTAAAGGGGTTGCAACATTTAGAAAACCCCTATTTACAGTCGTTTTTCACCAATGCTCGTTTTAAACGCATTAATTATGTTTATTATACGCCCCCTCTGATCGTCTGGTCCGATCTCAGCAGTTTACAAGAGATGACTATGTTTTGGTTTTACCAAATACGGGAAATTACCATGGCGTTATTAAAATTCGGCCTTAACGTTGTTCTGAATGTTTGGCCGGCCTTCACATATGATTTCTTAAGCTTCGGGTTGTCATAATAAGTCCAATTTTATTTGTAAGCAATGATTCAATGCAAAAAAAAACAACTTATTTTTATGGCGTTCAAGCAGCATTTCGGACATATATTGTATATATACAATATATGTACATCTATTGTCAAAATTCTCTTTCATATGCCTTTAATGTAAAATTAAAAACTATTTTGCTTTTACTGAAAATGTTTAGATTTTGGAAAATACAATATGGTTGAGCAAGTGCGATTTGCTACTGTATTTATGCCGATTTCATATGTTACTTTTAATCAGAGTTCAGAAAAATTCATATATGAACGCTCATATTTAACCATTCACGAATTTTTTCATGATTGAAGAATTTAAAACGTGTAATTTTTTTCACAACCCTGAATGAATTGTGAATTTTTCGCCAATTCATTTATGAGCGTGATGAAAATAAATTTTTGCCCTTCTTCAGTTATGAAGAATGAGGAAACAAAAAATTTTTGTAACGCTCCTCACCAGTTATGTTGTTGTTGCTCGACATTTTGCATGACCACAGCACGAAATGCCTTTGTGTGTATTTTGCCAAAGTGTGTGTTGAATTTTTTGTAGGCAAATATTATTGAAAAAAAAAAAAAAAACTAAAAGAACTGCACATATCGTCATCTTAAAATTTAAGACTTAAATGCAGAATAATATAACATCACAGTTTTCATGAGAACCAAAAAAACGTTATAAAATGGAAATTAATTGAGATATAGAAGCAATTTTAAATATTTAGGATAAAAATGCGATAACCGATTTTTTTATTTTTTTTTTTGGAGGGAAAAATATTATTTTTATTGATATTTATTTAGTTTTGTGTTACTACGTCTATACGCACAGCTTTTTCGGAAATAATTCTGTTGCATCGATGTCAAAAAACATCGGTACAAACACGATACATCGATGTTTTAATTTTTTTTTTATTATTATTGAAAGATTTTATATGTACCCAACAAAGAAGTCAGTTAAGTAAACTTTTGAGGAATTTTCTTGACAAAATGACATGAAATGCAAAGTATTTTAAAATAAATATTATATAATTTCAGTAATAAAAAAACATGTTAATTAAAAACTTCATGGCACTTAGCGCATGTACTTTTTTAACAATAGCAAAAAGATAAAAATGCAATTCTTAATATTTTTCCATGCCCTATACGATTTTACCTTGGGAGAACTGATATTTGCAAAAAATTAAAAAACTTGTAACCCTATTACACAGTAGTTATGCAATGCATATTATGCAGGTATGTACATACATATGTACGTGTTTTGTACACGCCGAGAAAAAACATGTTTAAAAATGGTCACCTCCAAAAAAACGATTTTTAAAGAATATTTTCAACATATTATGTTAAATTTTACCATATAATTGTTACCGACAACCATATTATTGTTAAATTAGTCCTCCATCAAGAAGCCACAACCATATTATGGTTGTGTGTTACAATTCTATTTAAAAATAGTTTTGTTGAAGGTGACCATATTTAAACATCTTATTTCTCTAGGTGTACGGCTTTACTTTGAAATACACTTTTTTA
Organism: Pollenia amentaria; assembly: GCA_943735925.1. Taxonomy (NCBI): domain Eukaryota; kingdom Metazoa; phylum Arthropoda; class Insecta; order Diptera; family Polleniidae; genus Pollenia; species Pollenia amentaria. Next base: position 142,413,848 of record OX031010.1, on the reverse strand, counting down.
TATTTTTAAATGAAGGGTTTAATTGAAAAAATAAAAATTTAAAATGGTAAAAATATTATAAAAAAAATTTAAATAAATGAAAATATTAAATAGACGAAGTCGATGTTTTTTAGTTTTGACGGCGATGTATCGCCGATGTATCGTCCATCAAAACATCGATGTTAACATCGGTGCTTATGACCAATAGATCGATGTTTTCTAAACATCGATGTATCGTTTGCATCCCTAGTTGCAAGTAGAGAAAATTTCCGCATAAACAGTGAATTAAATTTTTATTTGCGAATAGCTAACTCACGAAAACAATTCCTGATAAACAGCACTATTTGTAAATAAGATTTAAACATTGCCACACTTTTAACCGTTTTAAGTTTTTATTTCGATTTGATAACAAATTTAAAATTAACTAAAAATTGTTCAAATAAAAAATATAAATACACAATAATGTATTTTTTTTAAATTTTTGATTTAAAAAAATAAAAAGGTTATATACATACAGTGCTACTAAATGATTAAATTTTCCATCTGGCATCACAAAAATAAGAATTTTCTGTAACAAAATTGACATATAAACAGTAATTTAGTTAATCGCAAATAATTTTTATTTACGAATAGGCTAAGTATAAACGTATTATGTGTTAAGTTATTTTAATTTGTAATTCTCTGAAACAAAACGCCGTATCATCAACGAAAGTATGATAGTATTAAGTTAAACAAACATTTAAAATATTAAATAATGAAATATTTTTGTTAAATTACAGGTATAATAGAATATAAAGATAATGCACTTGGTTGTAAACGAAATACTGCGTTTAAACAATAAATTTAAATATGGTTAAATGCACATATAAAAGTGATAATCACACAATTAAATATGTAGCATTATTAGGTTTGCGTTGACATTGTGAAACAAGTTTGATTTTCAGATTCAGCGCAGGCAGTAACTGCATTAAGTTTTAATAATAAAATTTCCAGTTTTAACAGCCTAAGTTATAAAAAATACAACAGGTTAATAAAGGATTTATGAAACTGATTTTGTGTGAAATTTAAATTAAAATTCTTGCACGTACGTTAAATACTGAAAAATATATTCCAAATTCCAATTTCATCTTTTATGGCATATAATGAAAAAAAAAAAGAAAAAATAAATGCAGTAACATTTTATCATCATTAAAACTTAACTATTGGTGTCCTTAGCATCTTCTTGTTACTTGCAATCTGACGTTTATTTCCACTTAAGTAGTTTTGTAAAGGTAGGTCTTGTAATTGCTAAGACTATTTTTTTTTTTAAGTTTAAAGTAAAAAATTGTTCTTTCTTCTAAACGTGCACTTACAATTTTTTCTTACAGATACCTCAAGGCGTTTTGATACATGAACAGTTGCAGTAGCAGGAGCTGGTAAGTTGTTTTTACTTAAAGTGAAGGTATCATTTTGAAATTGAAAAATATTAGATCAGTTTTGTAGCCAGCAGATATGAAACTGTTGATGAGCTAAAGAATGCGTTTGGTAAAGTCATTCTTTTAGACGAAATTCAAGGAAATCTAATCATATTTTATTGTTAATAGGAATTTTTGGAATACATCACTATTTTTAAAAAATTTTGCGAAACTTTACTTTTGAAGAATACTTTGTGCAATTTCATTATTTGAAGGAAATTTGGTGAATAAATTCTATTTGAAGAAATTTGGCAAAATTTCACTTTCTAGCCTCTTCGGTCCTGGCGTGCAGCCCGCTGGACATTTTTCTAACGTATTTTATGAAATTTGTGAAGAGTTTTACTTATTTATGACCATTTGTGCAGATAGCTGGAAACGTTGTTTTTTAAATCGTTTAGCAAGTTTTTAACTATCTGGCATCTACAAAAGCACTTGTGGAAAATTCTTCATCAGTTGCATCAGCACTCGGTATTTGCCTACCAGCTCCTAAAAAAGTGCATTTTTTTACGGTTTTAATCTGGTTTTTACCTGTAATTGTTTTCGATTGACTGAATAGACTTGTTTTCTTTATCTTCATAGTAAAGGTAAGCAATTTGATGTAAATTGTGGCCCATAATTAATGACAATGCATTCTGTCCAGCTGGCTGCACGTTTGTAATAAATACAAAAAAAAATGGCGGTAAAAAAAGCACTTTGAGTTATTGATGGAAAGTGATTTGGAAGACTTTTCAGACGATGAAGGCGAAAACGAAATTTTTGATACCATTTTAGATGACCAAGGGGAAGAGGATGTTGCCCCCGAAGCTGTGGAAGAAGTGCGCGAAATATTAGAAAGCACTATAAGAAATTTAAAATGGGCTTCGAAAAAATTCATTTCTAACTATTTTTTTTTTTTTTTTGGTTAGGACCAGCACTCAGGGGATGGCCCCTACAAATGCAATGCATTGTGTTGGAACTAGGAAAAAAGGTTATGGGAAGGAGGAAAGAGGGAGTAGTGTTAGTGAACATTCGACTTGAACTTATTCATGTTGAAAGTGAGAGGGAAGGCTTCAGCAGGAAGGTTATTCCATATACGAACAGTCCGGCCAAAAAACGAATGTTCTCTGTAATGCGTTGTGCGATTTACCGGCCAATCGACCACAAAAGGATGGGCTCTTCAGGAAAAACGTGTATTACGGATAAACACACGGGTTTCGGGAACCAGATCTCTAATTTCATCAGAACACATCCCATTGTAGTAACGATAAAACAGGCAAATACAACCCACATTGCGACGGTGCTCAAAAGATTCAATAGAATTGGAAACCCTTCTATCACCAATGAGAACTTTCGCCCTCTCCTGCACACGGCTGAGAAGCTGCAATATAGACTGAGAAGAACCGGCCCATACATTAGAGTTGTATTCCATTCGCGGTCGGATACATAGTAAGGAGATCAGATGGAGTGAAGTATATCTTACACCGTTTCAAAAAACCGAGGCACTTGAATGCTTCTTTCGACACCTTAAATATATGTTCTGTCCATCGGACATCACATCGATCCTCATGCCCAGAACATCAAGAGATTCTGATTCCTCAATGATTATGCCACCCATATATACAGATGAGGCTCCTTGATCCGTCGCACGCTTGTGCGTCAGCACGCAACGTTGGGTTTTTCGGGCATTAAAGTCGACCCTATTCGCGCGACCCCATGCGGAGTCGAAGATAAAAATAAATATATGAGATGCCACAAAGAGGGCTGCCAACAAAAAACGCGATTCAAGTGCACTTCTTGTAATATATTCCTCTGCATTGCCGAAGAAAGACAATGCTTTTTTGAATTTCATTCTTAAATCATTTTTTCAATTAATGGTTCCTAATTGTTTTATTGTTTATTATTGATTTGTAATGAATTAATGCATAATTATTGTTTTACTGCCCTAATAAATTGAAGTTTATCAAAATTTATATTAAACTTTATACGTTCCAAATGTCCAGCTGGCTGCACCTGACATATCTACATAGTCCTGCTCCTGACAAGAAAAATTTTTACTAATTTTTCTAAATTGAATGCAGCCAGTTCAGGAAAAAAATGTTTTGAGAGTTTTTCTTCAGGGGCCCGCTTCCGGGACTGAAGAGGCTAGGAAAACTAGGAAATTTTGAGAAATTTCAATATCAGCAGAAAATTTGGCAAAACGGCAAGATATGTAGCAAATTTAGCAACATTTTTTTCTTCAGCCTTATTTCACTAATTAAAGGAAATTTTGCAAAATTTTGCTATTAAAGGAAATTTCGCTAAATTTCACTATTTAATCGTAATTTCGAGAAATTTCGCTATTTTTTAGGTACGCACATAAAGGTATCAATGTAGCTCCAGCTACAAAGAGAGCACACCAATGTTATTAATATAACAAAACACTTTAGGGTGCATAGTTGTAGATGAACTATAATTTACTTACGGTATTTTTTTTCTCATCTGTCTAGCACACATTTTCAGGGCAATTTTTTTTTTTTTTGTTCTTCCAGTTGAATTCTAACTAACATACGAGTACATTTCACAAAACTGACACATTAAGAATATTTTTGCATACAACTTTTCTCAATAATAAAAGAAACCAAATGGAAAATAAGAAAACCCCTAGTAGCACTTTAACAAAAACTTGTACTTTATAGGAAATGTAGAGAGGAGTAAAAAAAAACAACAATATCGCACACACAATCCCAGAGAATTATTTCAGTTGTTAGCGGAAATGTGGACAACATTTTCATTTGTATGCACGAGTGAGTTTATTTTTAGGTTTTTAACATTTAAAAACAAAAAAAAAAACAATAAAATAATCTACATAAAATAGAAAATAATAAATGGAGCAAAAAACAAACAGTTTAAGTTTGTTTTGGTGTGAGGAAGGAATATCTATATTCCTTTCGAAAACACATCTGCACGTACTGTTGTGGTTTTAACTTTATTGGCGAATGTATGAAAAAAAAATTTATACTCATTTTGAAAATGGTGAAGTTTTGGGGGTATTTCTGCCTTTTGAGGTTGTTGTTTTACCAACCAAAAAAAAAAATTGTTGCATTTTGGTAATATTTTGTTTAGCATTTTAAAATATGGCTGGAGAAATTTTTATAGTTGTTTTTATAAAAAAAAATAGAGAATTTTTTTTTTTTTTTTAAATATGAAAGATTTTATTATTTATTTTATTATTGTTTAATACGGTTGTCCATTTCGTGCAAACAGTTAAAAAAAAAGAGATCACAATGAATACCAATGTGGTATCAGATCCATCCTGTAGCCATGAGACCTCGCAGTAGGACATTTAATCAGGACTTAAAAATCTCACCAAGGTTAGATAGCGTGTAATTGCCCAGTAATTAATCTTTTCTGAAATCTAGGGCCTGCCCTAGCAGAGAAGTGGAAGACAGTTTTTTTTCTGTAACTGCAGAAGCGACCGTGATCGTTGAAGAGAAGTACGAGTTGACTTGCATGCTTTCCTAGCATCCAATATCCCATTAATACTGCCATCAACCTTGATATTTCCCTTCTATTAAGGGCTAAATATGTTGCATAGTCCTTTTCTAACCAAGAAAGATCCACATTAAATTGCGCCATCTATTTTAAGCTTTTCGAAGAAAGGGCTTGAAAATGCCACTAGGAATAGAATCAGGGGACTTGCGATTGACATCGTATTGTAGGTATTAAAAGAAGATCCAACTCCGGATAAATCGTCTACCTGACATTATTATTTATAGGAATTTTCAAAAAATTTAACTATCTATAGAACTTTTAGCGAAATTTTAATATTTGCAGAAATTTTGGGAAACTACTTTTCTAAAATTATACAATTTAAAGAAAATTAAGCGAAATTTCACTATTTATTGGAAATTTGCGAAGTTTAATAATACGAGTATATCGGAAATGTGGTAAAATTTTCCTTTTTAAAGGATATTGGGAAAAATTTCACTATTTATTTTTTAACAAGAATTTTTTTTATATATTGCGAAATTTAAACTTTTACAATTTATAGGAAATATAGCGAAGTTTCACGGTTTATAGGCAATTTATCGGAGTTTCACTATGAGTAGGAATTTTTGCGAAGTTTTACTTTTTATAGGAAATATTGCAAAATTTCAGTTTTTATGAAAAATTTGGCAAAAGTTCGCTTTTTAAAGAAAATTTGCCAAAATTTCACAATTTATAGGAAATATAGCGAAGTTTTACTTTTTATAGGGAATAATGCAAAAGTTCACTTTTTAAAGAAAATTTGGCAAAATTTCACAATTTATAGGAAATATAGCGAAGTTTTACTTTAATAGGAAATATGGCAAAACTTCTTTATTTATAGGATATATAGCGAAGTTTCACTGTTTATAGGAAATTTGGCAACATTTTACTGATAACAGTTTTACTATTTTTTTTTTTTGGAAATTTGGCAAAACATTTATAGGAAATTTGACGAAATTTCACTATTTATAGGAAATATAGCGAAGTTTTACTTTTTATAGGAAATATGGCAAAAGTTTACTATTTAAAGAAAATTTGGCAAAATTTCACTATTTATAGGAAATATTGCGAAGTTTTGCTTTTTATAAGAAATATGGCAACATTTCAGTATTTATGCAAAATTTGGCAAACGTTCACTATTTAAAGAAAATTTGGCAAAATTTCACTTTTTATAAGAAATATAGCGAAGTTTTACTTTTTATAGGAAATATGGCAATATTTCAGTATTTATGCAAAATTTGGCAAAATTTTACTGATTTTTTTTTCCGAAATTTAACAAAACAGTATTTATAGGAAATTTGACGTAATATCACTATTTATAGGAAGTTTCACTGTTTAGAGGAAACTTGGCAAAATTTTACTGGTAATAGGAAGTTTTGCGATATTTCACTTTTTATGGGGAAACTTTACTATACATAAGAAATTCTGCGGTATTTCACTTTTTTAAGGGAATATTTAGAAAAATTGTACTATTGATAACATTTTTAAAAAAAATTTCACTATTTATGAAAAACTGTACAAAATTTAACTTCTATTCACAAGAAAATTTGCAAACTTATACTAATTATAGGATATTTCCCAAAATGACACATTTATAATAAATTTCGCAAATTTTCACTTTTTATAGGAAATATGCAAAATTTTGATTTTTTTTGCAAAATTTTACTATTTATAGAAAATTGGGCAAAATTTAACTATTTGTAGCAAATTTCGCAAAATGACACTATTTATAGGAAGTATTTTATTTAATTTTTAGTGGTTAGGACCAGTACTCAGGGGATGACCCCTACAAATGCAATACATTGTGTTGGAACTAGTAAAAAAGGTTGTGGGAAGGAGAATAGACGGAGTAGTGTTTGTGAACATTCGACTTGAACTTATTCATGTTGAAAGTGAGAGGGAAGACTTCAGCAGGAAGGTTGTTCCACATACGAACAGTCCGGCCAAAAAACTAATTTTCTCTGTAATGCGTAGTATGATTTACCGGCCAATCGACCACAAAAGGATGGGCTCTTGAGGAAAAACGGGTATTAAGAACAAACGTATGGGTTTTGGGAACCAGATCCCTAATTTTATCAGAACACATCCCATGATAGTAACGATAAAACAGGCAAATACAACCCACATTGCGACGGTGCTCAAAAGATTCAATAGAATTGGAAACCCTTCTATCACCAATGAGAACTTTCGCCCTCTCCTGCACACGGCTGAGAAGCTGCAATATAGACTGAGAAGAACCGGCCCATACATTAGAGTTGTATTCCATTCGCGGTCGGATACATAGTAAGGAGATCAGATGGAGTGAAGTATATCTTACACTGTTTCAAAAAACCGAGGCACTTGAATGCTTCTTTCGACACCTGAAATATATGTTCTGTCCAATGGGCATCACATTGTATACTCATGCCCAGAACATCAAGAGATTCTGGTTCCTCAATGATTATACCACCCATGCATACAGATGAGGCTCCTTGATCCGACGCGCGTTTATGCGACAGCACGCAACATTCAGTTTTTCGGGCATTAAAATCGACCCTATTCACGCGACTCCATTCCGAGACTATATCAAGGTCTCGGCCAAGCGTATCATTCATGTTCTGTCTCATAGCACCAATATCGGATACGCTTGGTCTATAATCAAATGAAAACGAATGGCAAAGGTTGCTGTCGTCTGCAAAAGGGTAGATAGGGTTGGAAGTTTGACTTAGGAGGTCATTTAGAAAAATAAGAAATAGAGTAGTAGAAAAATATGCGAAATTTCGTTGTTTATAAGGAATTTTTCTATTTTTCTAAATTGTCAACAATGTTTTCTTATAAATGGTGATTCGTCGTGAGGCTTGATTTTCAATATGCTTTTTTACAGATCATGCATGACTCATATCAAACAACCTTGTAATTTCAATATCGTTTGGCAATTCATCATCATAGAGAAACTCATACCACAAGAGCGTCTGCGAATTGTTCAGCTGTATTACGAAAATAAGCTTTCTGTGAGAACTGTTTTATCGTGAAATTTTGTTTAGTGATGAAGCACATTTCTGGCTCAATAGATAAATTAATAAGCAAAATTGCCGTTTTTGGGCTGATGAGCAACCGGAAGAGTATCAGGAGCTACCATTACATCCACTTAAAACGACGGTATTGTGTGGCTTATGGGCTGGTGGAGTCATTGGTCCATATTTCTTCGAAAATAAGGAAAATCAGAATGTTACTGTCAGTGGTAACCGTTATCGCACTATGTTAACGGACTATGTGTTCCCTGAAGTTCAAGCGCATGGTCTCGGTGAGCTCTGGATTCAACAAGACTGCGCTACGAGCCATACAGAGCGTTAAACCATGACCTTGTTCAGAAATCATTTTGGTGAGCACTATATTTCACGTTTTGCAACGGTTGGACATCTAGAGCGTACGATATCAAACCTTTGGACAATATTCTCTGGAGATATGTAAAGTCTTAGGTCTTCAGGAATAATCCAGCTGCGATTGACGCTTTGGAAGTCAACATTACTCGTGCTATTCGCGAGATACCAGTCGCTGAGCTCAAACGAGTCGCCCAAAACTGGACGGAATGGACCACCTCATACGTAGTCATACCCAACATTTATATGATATAATTTTCAAATAGCAAATGCCATAAATTGTAGTTTTTTGCATTCAAATTAATGTGTTTGGTATAACATTCTAAATCAAACCTCAATGATAAATCACCCGATATATTTTGAATAAAACTATTAAATTTATCGTTCCTTAAGTTGACTATTTGTTAATAATTTATAATGCTGAAATAACCTTAAAATAAGCATTTATTAGACATATTCACATTTTCATTATTTGTACGTTTAGTTGGCTTAAACAATCATTAAATAGGTATTAAATTTAACTTCCAACAAACAAACTTTAAAAAACTATTTCACACTATATACAAATATACATTATATGAACCTTAGGGGGTCCAAAAAATAGCTTTTGCGCGTTCTATGTATTAATATCTTGGACACATTTTAAAATTGCATCATTATGAGAACACGAATTTTGACCCCGGGTGTCAAAAAGTTTAGAAGAATTCATTAGAATTTAATTTCTAAAATTTTTACAATATATAACTTGAGAATAATTTCATGAACATTGGGGATAGCATCAATTATTAAGGGATCATATTATATACTTTAACTTTAAACGATTGCTGTTCGTTTTTATAGCCACTGTCAAAAAACGTGGTAGAAATCACATAATTGACTTTTGTTCCCCCGTAATAAAAATTGTTTAAAATCACTCCAATTGATATCGATATTTTTGAACTTTATTTCGGAACCCTTCTAATGTTCATGTGTGCTGAACCCACATACCCACATACAACAGTATCCAACTTAACTGAAGTACTACGTGGCATGATTTATGGCTTAAAAATCTAGGAAATTATATTAAAACTTAAATATCTTAACTTTTCTTGTACGTTTTACGGAAGGAATTATTTAGTTTCCGAACAATTTTTTTTATTTTTTTATGAAGAGATTGTGTGTGCTTAGGAACATTTTCGGGGTTTTTGGAAAAACTGTTGCATGTTAAATGTAATAAAAGAAAATTCTTTGGAGATTTCTTAAGGGTAAGTAAACATTATTTTTTTTTTTATTTTCTTAAGAGCAGAAATTTCTTTGGATATGGGATTATTTAAGATTAATTAGTGAATAAGTTTAAAAATGGCCGAAATTATTCGTTACGAATTTATACGCCTTAAATAGTTTTTCGGAAATGAAAATTTTGGTCCAAATCTACAACTTTTTTATTTTTCGGCATCACGAAACTTATTTGTGTTAAGTTTTGTAACTATATGGAAATGTAAATGTTTTTTTTCCGTTCTAGGTGTTGATCTGTATTGTAATCAGTGATGCCAACATAGTGCTTTGGGCACTATTTATGGTGCTTTTTGACGCCTCGAAACGCCAAAGTCTTATCTTTAGTGCCATACTAAGAAAAAGCACTAACTTGGTGCTTTTTCAATTTTACGTTAGTGCCTTTAGTGCTTTTTACAATTTTTATTTTTTTCTACAATTTTTTAAATTAATTATGAAGTAACAATTTTGTTACGTGTAAAAACATTCTTTTAGTATGGCAACTGTTTATTAAGTAAGCTCACTACAAAGGCACTGCCCAGACTTGCAGTTGTTATTGCCGCAATTCTTGAGTTTATTTGTGAGAGAGTTGAGAAGATTGGGGAGGCCTACTCAGTTTCATGTACTCTGCAATCCTGCTTTGTTGTGTAAATCTCACATCGGCTGTTGACGATGCAATTGATTTCGTTACACATTTTATTAAAGAAAATTGCTTGAAAAATATTAAGAATTGTAAATGGAAAAATCAACAACGAACAGATCTTTTTGGAATTTGAAACGACAACGCCGTCGCCATGTTTTGAAAATATTTCGTAACTTGTTTTGTATTCAGTTATCGACCCAGCAAAAACTTAACTTACAATGTTACTTTTAATGACTTCCCGAATTCATTACTTTGTAGCTTTATAAGCCACTTATTGCATTATTTGTTATATATTAAATAATAACTTTATTATTATATATTAAATAAGCCGGAATTATACATAACCAAATAATTCTTTATTGTAATGATTTAAATAAGTTATTATTATATGATTTTAAAGACTTATTTGAATCAATTTGCAATATTAATTAATATTTGTTAGATATACGGTAATATTATAAAATTTGAAGAATAATTTCGATGTCAAATACATGGAAAATCCAAAAATCAATATATATATAAATATGTTCCAAAATTACCAACACAATTAGTCAATTCACAAGGTATCCTAACATGTCATATTGTCAAAATGTCCTAATATTTCACAATGGTTTAAAAATAATGTTGTACGGCTCAGCCGCTCAGCGCTGGACTTTTCTGATTAATTACGACAGCACAATAAACACAGCAAGCAACGTTCTATTTATTTAAGACACTTTTTGTTAACAAACCAAAAACAATATTTTTAAACCATTGTGAAATATTAGGACATTTTGACAATTTGACATGTTAGGATACCTTGTGAATTGACTAAATATATTATTATTTTTAGAATACTAATAGTGATATCCATCCAATCCTAACTATGTTATTATGAAGAACATAATCAGGCCTGTCACAGAAATTGCTCGGAATGCTTTTGAATCCGTGTTTTCATTTCGATTGATTTTCGTAATTCCGACAAAAACTTTTTTCGATTGAAAAATGAAAAGTGATTTCATTCCGAGAAAATTTATCGGTTTTCGTTTTCTGAAGAAGCTTTCTCGGAATTAAAAAAACTTTCCATCGAAATTGATTTCTATGACAGCGCGTATATTTACATATATTAATACACACATTGTCATTACAGTGTTAGAGCTGTAAATGATTTTGTGCAGAAAAAGCACTGTTTATTAAATATTTTCTTACATTTCGAAAAATTTATTATTTTGTACACTTTTTCAACATAAATTCCATAAGATTTCAAAGCAATTTTGAAAGTTAATTTGAAAGTACTTATTTCTTGTCTCTTTTGGTAACTACATATTTTTATAAATCTTTCAAGTATAAAATAAAGGTATTATTTTTTAGGTTGTAATTGGCCAAATTATAAAGGATTACTTTTGGGACATCGCGAACAAAAATAAGTACTTTTTCTAGTAGAAAAATAAGTACTCTTTTCCTCAAGTTCTCATTATTTTTCTGCTTATTTTGTAAGCAAAGTTTTTGCTGGGACACCAACGATTTGTGTTGCTATCACAGCCCATACAACATATTTTGGAAGGGGGCTTTCTTTGTCGGACTAAGGCCAACTATGTTACCATTCGGCCTTATAATAAGTGGTGTTGTGGTAGTCGAAGACCAGTCGTTTTTTATTATTTGTATCATAAATGCCGTAAACGACACAAATACGTCAAATCTTCTATGTGTTTAACGTTGTTAGTGTCGTAAATTTTAATTTATACCGACAACAATTTTAAACGACTACGACACTTCAATTACAACACTCGTAACAAGCCCGACTATTTAACCCTAAAAAGATAATACTATCAAGACATACATTGAAGATAATCATACACGTACGTAAAACTAATGCATTATTTTAACCTGCTATATTGTTGTATTTTATTTTTATTAATTAGGAACAAAATAATGTGGATTATAGTTTTACATATATTTTAAATAAAAAAGCCGAAATTTTAAATATCGCACTGCTTCCTCTAAAGACGGTCAACTCAAAATTTTTCACTTTTTGCCAGAAATCGATGTACAGTGGCCATATCTACCCACTGTCGGTTGGGTTAGGTAAGGTTAAGAAGGGTTATGCCCCCAAGGGCGCATATCCAGTCGGAGACCAATGAGGTCCATTGTGAATCCCTTCAAGATAGGAGAAAAGAGGAAAAAGAGAAGTAAAGAAGAAAAGTAGAAAATAGACCTAAGGTTTGGTACAGATAGCTTAATACTACGTAGGAGAAGTCCCCTCTATGGACCCCTAACCAGAAACCTATTTCTGACAAACCCCAGTAGATCGGTTGGATTACATCCAGCGATACACCTCAGTTCGTCGTGAAATCTAGCCCCTAGCCATTTCTGCCTAGTGACCTGCATCCTAAGACAGTGGCACAGTACATGCTCAACCGTCTCTAGCTCCTCGGCATCTCCGCACAGCCTGCAGAAGTCCGGTATCGCAATGTCCCATTTACCCATAAAAGCCCTAACAGAACAATGCCCCGTCAGGAATCCTATAAGGGTCCTGAGACTACTCCTATCCAGTCCTAATATAACCCTGGTTGCCCCTGCGTCCAATCCGGGCCATAAGGCCCTCGACACCGTGCAATCTATCCCTCCAGGACCGGTTAACGGAATGACGGAATCTTTTCTGTATCACCCCATAGTAGCGTCATTAAGGGGGTTTTACCCCTCTGTCCCTTACCTCTTAGTCTAGATTCGAACCCCCTCTCGCGTCTTCCACCCCGTTGCCATCCACCTTGCAGTGTCCTGGTACCCAACACAGCCTTATTGTGAATGCCAACGTGAGCTCTCTCAGAGCATTCCTACACCGTGCAACCATGCACGATCGCACCGTATAATTTGACAATGCTCTTAGCGCAGCCTGACTATCAACGTAGATTGTCACCACAGATCCCCCTACTTACATCCTTGTATGGTCATCCCGCCTAGGTCTAATCAACGAAGACTCGTAGAGTCTAAATAAGTTCCTAGCAGCCATAATTTTCTCTAGTATTTTATCAAAAAAAATATGTTTTTATGTAAATATCCGAAGTGCACAGCAACGTATTCCTACTTATTAAAAAGAAATATCAATATTTCGAAAGAGCATGCGTAAAATTTATGCAGATTATCTTATATGTTTAATTGCCTAGAACTAAAAGAAAATGTAGTAAGTTAATGGCAGTATATTTATCCAAAATTGTACTCATCTTTTTATTATTAGGTATTGTGTATAGGTATATCTAGTGCTGAGTTTAATTTTCATTATAAATAATCATTCATTCAAAGCAAATTTCGATCTACCAAGGTAAAATATTATTTGGTTTAAAGATTGATGTTTGACTAATGACGTCATCCGTCGTCCATGGCGGTGAGAGCTAAAACAGCAAACCCCACTGAAGAGATTGTGTGGTTTTCCGTTCGAAACTAGTCTGGGCAACATGTTCGTGAAAACCTGGGTTCAATTCCCACCTCAGTCAAGAATTTTAATTTATTTCATGTTGTAAAATTCCTTTCTTCATAAAAATAATTTAATGAAAATTAAATTCAATGAACTTAAGCCTGATTTAAAGATGGTGAAACTTTTTAAAAGTCATACATACATATTTACACAAAAATTGGGTATGTTTGCTGTTTTCCAAAGCATAGCGGCAGTTCCAGCAAAAAGTCTACTTTTTGTAGCGTAACGCCAGAAGTAATTTAAATTGTTTCTCAAAAAATTATATATGTATGATCGACTTTTTTATACTTTAGTGTAAAGCGCAACTAGCTATACATTAAGTTGCAAAAGGGATAACATTTGAACAACATTGTCTTTAAATACAAGTTTATTTGCTTTCTAGCGCGATATTACAAAAGGAAGACTTTTCGCTGGAATATAGTGCTGCTTCATTAGTTTGCAAATATAAAAAAAACATTTTTACAAATTTGACTTCTTTATTTAATTTTTTTACATTTTGTTGTACAAATATCACGTCACGATAGAAATGCCCATATGTGTAGCTCCATCGCAAAACAAGATGTCTACAAATATAACCAACTTCGCTATAATAATTGGACTCCCCTTATCATCTCGGTAACTATTATTTATTTTCAATATGTTTTTTACGTTGTTCCTTCGGTACTCCTCAATATTTATTAATTATCAAATTTGTCCATCACCATAGTAGTCTCTATACGTAGGGACCGAAACTATAGCAATTTCATTCAGACTACCCAGCCTTGACAGCTCATTATTGCACTGTTTAACCAATAGAGGTGAAGTAGTGTGTTAATTTAGTGCGAGAAGCACCACCTAGCTATCGAAGAAAATACGAATATATCAGTCATAAAATGCTTTACAAACTGCCATGACTGCGTAAATTTCAGCCTGAAAACTCTATATTCATTCGGGAGATGGTGATAAATAAATACATATGTATTTTATGCTTAAGACCCTGGTGCAGAAATACTTAAGTTGTCATATGAGTTCAGTCACATCTGAGAGACGATTTTTTACTGCAGGTCTGCTTCAAACGGAGTTGCGAATTATCTCCGCAAAAGTTGAGAAATCTTTTTTTTTTTAAGCAAAAATCTTAGGAATATCAATTTTGAATACTTATAATCTCTTATACTTTTTATACCCTCCACCACCACTGTGGTGAATGAGGGTATACTAAGTTTGTCATTCCGTGTGAAACTTTTTTATAATACATCTAACACCCCATAAAGTATATATATTCTGGCTCCTTGAGTAATTCTAAGTCGATTTAGCCATGTCAGTCTGTCTGTCCGTCTGTCCCTCTGTCCGTCTGTTGAAAACACGCTCACTTTCGGAAAACGCAAAAGAAAAGAACAAACTTGGTCTCAAATTGCTTGTAGTTATCCTAAGCAGTTTAGGATTCAAATCCAGCAACATCGGTTTAGTAGGATCAGAACTATGAATCAAAATGTGGAACCACTACCCAAAAAAATTGATAATTTTGATACAAAAACTATCATAAATGGTGGAATAATGCACGGAATGACATAAAATTTTGCACGACTTTTCTTTATACGACTGCAAATCATACTGTTAAATTTCGTGAAGATCGGTCTATAATTTACCATAGGCCCCATATAAACACTTCTCGCGGAAACAGTTTAGTACGCCTAAAACCGCATCAAATAACGCTAGCATACTTAAATTTGGTACGTCACAGTTTTATAAAACCGCAAATCACACTGTAAATTTTTTTGAAGATCGGTCCATAATTTACACTAGGTCTTATATAAACCCTACTCCCGGAAAACAGTTTATTGCGCCTAGAACCGCAACAAATAACGCTAGCACACTAAAATTTGGTACGTCACAGTTTTATGGGACCAGAAATCAAACTGTAAAATTTTTTGGAGATCGGTTTATAATTTACACTAGGCCCCATATAAGCCCTACTCCCGGAAAACCGTTTAGTACGCCTAAAACCATAATAAATGATGCTATCGAATTGAAGTTCGGTACGTCACAGTTTTATAGGACGAGAAATCACACTGCCAAAAAAGATTAGTCCTTAATTTACCCTAGGCCCCATATAAACCCTACTCTCGGAAAACAGCTTAAAACCAAATAAAGCCCACTTTGGGAAAATAATTAAATTCGCCTAAAACCATCACATATATACATATTGCGGTGAAATTTTTTACCTTAATTCATATGGCAAGAAAAAATATCATGCAAATTTGTGAAATCTACTGTTACCGCTAAAACTAATTACACTGCTGTATTGAAATTTATTCTAATTTATTTTTTGTAATACCAGAAATCAGTCTTCAGAATTTTGGGATGATTGGTTCATAATTTACCATAGGTCCAATACAAATAACGCTCCTAAAAATTATTTTAGTTCGGCTAAAACTATTACGAATCATGATATTTTACTCAAGCCAGTTCAAAGTTCTTACAAGAAACGCATTTTCTTATTGTCGGTCAATAATTTAATTCAGGTCTAAACCGCAACTAATTTTAATGCACACTCGTTTTTGTGAAGAGTAGTTTATAATATATATTTATGTATTTATCATATGGAGCCCACTCCTGTCGGTGGAGGGTATCAAAGTTTCGGCACAGCCGAATATAGCACTCAAACTTGTTTTTTATTTTTTTGTTTAAAAAATAAATAAATTTGTCCATGAATTTCAATTTATTTTGTTGTTTTTAAAATATTATTAAAATAAATTTAAATATTAACTAATAATCTCTTGCACTGTAATTTTGTATAATAAAGAAATTACTCTACTTGAGTTTTGGTTATTTTACCTTGAATTTAAATTTAATATTCGTATCGGTATCGGTATCGCTATCGGCAAAAAGGCGTATTTTGACATCCCTAATCTAAATGGACTTAAGAAGTAATAAATATCAGAAATATATAGAGGTCCAAGGAGAATATTTCATACAAAGAATTCCTCAATTGTGATATTTGAGGTAAATTCTCTTATAAAAACAACTTCTTCTTTTTTTTTTGCAAACTAATCAAAATTTTTATTTAATTTTTACACTCCACAACACGTAGCCGGGAATTTTAACTTAACGACGACATCTTTGTTGACAGGCAGCACGTGTGCACCAACGGTTGTTGTTGCCAGCACAGCCCAAGTAACGCATTTCACGACATTGTCTGCTGCGGGCATCATAATACCACATGGTACGTGGAGTACAACGGGGGCCGCGACGTCCAAGATTACGGGGACCACTGCAGGAGGGATTACCTGATAAATAAATTAAAGTTATTTAAACTATTAGAAATTTAATTGAAATTAGGCAACTTACGTGGTCTTCCCACACATCTTTGAGCCGATGTATAGGCCACCAATGT
Organism: Pollenia amentaria; assembly: GCA_943735925.1. Classification (NCBI taxonomy): domain Eukaryota; kingdom Metazoa; phylum Arthropoda; class Insecta; order Diptera; family Polleniidae; genus Pollenia; species Pollenia amentaria. The sequence continues at coordinate 142,396,852 of OX031010.1, read as the reverse complement.
TACCAAAAGTAAAACGAAAATTTGTAAAAATTTCATCGTTATTTAATTGAATTGATTAACTTTGTTTTAAGTTAAATTGTATGTGATTAAATTTCTGAATTTAAGTTACTATTTATACCAAAATTAAATTCTTTGTTAAAAAAATCATAATTGAATAACTTTTATAAACAAAAAGAAAAATTGTTTACAAAAATTTTGTTTTGTTAACATGCTTTTGGAAATTATAAACTATAGAAAAAAATTTAAGTTTAAAATTTAAAATGAATTAAACAATGTTAAGGTAGACACAAGTGTTTTTTTTTTGTATTTTTTGTTAACAAGTGTTTTATTTATTGTATTTGTTTAGCACAAAATTTTTGTGGGAAATGATTCTTAAAAATTTTATTTTCTTTTTAAATGTTTATTTTTATAAATTAATTAAGGTTATGGAAGATAATTTATAACCTAAATGCTCTATAGAAAATTTAGTTTTATAAATGGGTTTGAAAGGTCAGACAACGATAAAATGAGGGGAATGCTCCCCCGGAAATGGTTGGCGTTGAGGGAAAACAGAGATATTCAGAGTCAGGGGATCATTTTCCTTAAAGATCAGCTAAAACAGTTTAATGATTTATTTTCATTCCGACCAATATATTTTTAGCAAAAATGTAACACAAAATTTTTCACGAAAGTTAACACTACTGTTTGTGACAAAACGCTGACGCTCTTGTTTAAGTATGGCAAATCAGCGTTAAAGCTACGCGGAAGACAGCGTTCCGCCTTCCGCTCTTGTTTATGTACGGCTGTAAGTAATTTTGAGATTGATTCAATCTCAGTTTTAGCTAAAACAATCTCATTTTCGGATTATTTCAAGTGCGAATCCGGGATTGAATTTGGATAACTTGAGTATTTCGCGATTGAATAATCCGTACTTGAATCAATCTTTCTGTACTTGATTCAAGAAAATCCGTACTCACCGTACTATTGATACCGCTTCGGATTGTTTTAAGTACGGATGGATTGATTTTTCTTTTGAGTATACTAAATTTGATAAAATTTTCCCCAAATTGCCAGCCAGCCAGCCTGCCTGCCGGCCAGACGGATGGACAGACTTCTTTATTTCACTTCAAAGAATCACTTTCCGAGTCGATCGGTATATTGGGAGTGGGACCATTATTTCAAGGTGTTACAAACATCAGCACGGACGTATAATACCCCCACTCCTTAATATTGTGGTGTGGGTATAAAAAAAAAACACTTGTCTTTTAATTTATTTTAAATACAGTATATTTGAATTTAATTAAATAATTCTTTTTTTTTACAAAAAAATAAACAAATATTAAATTTTAACAAAGATTTCAATAACTAAATAAATTTTAAGTTCGTTCCACATAAATACAACTCGAAATAGTAGAATTGAAGTACTAGTATAACAATATTTAATCAATAACGATGAAATTTCTACACATTTTTGTTTTATTGCTGGTAACTTTAGTGGCTTATGCCTCTGCCCAAAGATGTAACCCAAGTAAGTTTCTTTAAATTCAATTTAATTATTCATAGTTTTACTTAATTTGAATTTTCATTCCTTCTCCAGATACTTCCTCTTGCAGAGGTGGCCGCAATGTGGGACGTAGTGGCCGTGGTTGTATCGCTCGTACCATGTGGTACTATGATGCCCGCATCAGACAGTGTCGTGAAATGCGTTACTTAGGCTGTGGTGGCAACAACAATATTTGGTGTACTCGTATCGCCTGTCAACGAAGATGTCGTCGTTAGGTTTACATAATTTTACTAACTGCCTGTCCCTTGATTTCGATTGAAAATTTCGACACATTTAAAATACATTGATTTTTTTTTTTTTTTCGTTTTAAATTTCGAAATCAAGCGACAGTCAGTAAATGCTCATGATTTTTGTATGATTATTAACGATAACATAAATTTTTACTCGTATTAACCACTACAACTTTGAAATGTTTTCTTAATAAACAGCCCAATTATGAATAAAAATTCCCTGGGAGTTTTTTCCCTTTTCCCATTATTACAATTGAATTAACATAGGAAAAATGGGAGAGGGGAGAAAACTCCCGGGGAATTTATATTCGTAATTGGGCTAATTAATTATTTTATAATCTAAATATATATATAAAATACAGAAAATGTTTCTATCTATTTCTGCTATAGACTCCGAAACCCTCCCACCGATATTTCACCGGTTTTATTAGAAAGGCAGTTTTGTGAAGATGGTGTAAGGCTATACATTTTTCCAAAATTAGGACCACGAGGGGAGATTGCCCCTTAAAAACAATCTAACATATTTTTATGGAATTAAAAACCTAGATAGATTCCAATTTATATGGACCCATTAGCTATACGTTTTTAAAAATAGGATCACGAAGGGAGGTGGGGGGAAATTTCTTTCCCTCCGAATTTATCTAGCATATTCGAATGAAATTTAAAACAAAGATAGGTCCCTATTTATTTGGACACGTTAGCTATGCAACTTTTAAGAAATGGGACCATGAAAGGTGGTGTGGGGTAGTCTCTGCCTCTCCGAAACAATCTAACCTATTTATTGAAATTTTAAAGATAAATATATCCCTATTTATATAGACTAACTACTTTTTATTATGTTCGTTCTATATTTCGTTATTAAATCTTCACTTGGAGTCCATTATTTCACCTCCATTTCGAACAAATTAAGGGACAACAGTATTGAATCGCAAATTTCTGTCTTAAGTCTGTTCAAAATTTATTTTTAAGCAATGCCAATTTCGAAAACTAATTTATTTAAATTTAAGTAAATGTTTTCGATAAATCTGTTTTTTGAATTTCCGACCTCAAAATTAAACTTTTTCGCCAATGGCTTTATAGGTTTTGTTATTTACTACATGTTGTAAATTTGAATTTACTTTGTTATAACTCAAATTTGTTAAAAAAAAACCCCTCTGCTTTAAAAATGATGTCTTGAATTCGGGAACAATTTCAATATAATATATGTATGTATAACATAATATATAATATATCTTGTTTGGATTTTATAAATACGCGTATTAAAAATCTTAAAAAACATTCATTCTCGTCTTTTTTTTTTTATTTATTCTTGATACAATTTCGTGGCATAAAATTAAAAATAGTCAAAAGGTGAACTAATTTAAAATGATACAAAAGAGTTCTTTATAAAAGGGTCCTAAAAGTAGTAAGGCCCTTTTAAAAAAATTGTAAAATTTGCCACTTTAGTGGAATAACGGGAACGCAGTGCATATGCCGCTTAAGGGTAGTTTACACGATCACAAAGTCGAACTGCATTTTCCAGAGACACCAGCTGTGATGGGGACTTGGTTGTTATATAGTTATCTATATCGCATATAGTCCGGAATAGTTTTTTATTGAAATTCTGCTAAGTTGGTACACAAAGGACTGAGGTATAAGCAAAACCCTCGACTTTCTCTAATTTTTCTCATAAGTCTCTTACTTTTATCCATTAACTCTTACTTTTTGAAGTCTCCTTACAGCCGTACCTCAACAATAATGGAAGGCGGAACGTTTTCTTCCGCTTAGCTTTTACGCTGCTAAACAAGAACAATAACTTCAATAAGGCTGAATATTTATAAACTATAGCGGTCAGCTATACTATTAAATAAAAAAAGTAAAGTAAATTAATAATAATATTCGCCTTCTCTCTCTTTCTTGTTCTCTCGGGTAAGTGTTTGGGTTAGAATCCAATTCACTTTCTTATTATTTGAAGTACGAATTCGGGGTTAAAACAATTAAGAAATTCGTGAATCAACCCCAGTTTGAGATTAATATTTATCTTAATTTTACTTAAGTCAATTCCGTTTTCGTTTTTTTTAAGTACGGGGCACTTGAATAATCCGTACTTTAATCAAGCACTCTGTACATGATTTAAGGAAATGGATGGATTGTTGTTTTCTTTTCAGTATATCGACTAATATTTCGATACGCGTCGAATAAGCAAATCATAGCATACAATTATTAACGGTTTACAGCAAGGTACAGTGAACTCACCAATTCTTATTAATTTATTTATACTAGATCTCTTGAGTGAAATTGAAAATATCATATCCTTTGCAGATGATATTATAATATATCAGGCTGACAGAACCATTGAAACAATAAATCAAAATCTTCAAACTAATTTTAATACGGTAGAAAAATATACAATTGATTGGATTATGACAATTAATGCACAAAAATGTGAAACAATCCTATTTCGACCACCAGTTGATAAGTGTAATGCTAATATAAAGAAAAATTGGAAACAATTCGGAATCAAATCTAATTCAAATAATATTAATATCCCAAATAAGGATACAGTAAAATACTTAGATCTACCTAGATAAATTTTTATATTTTAATAATCATATAAATGAGATATTAAACAAAGCAAGAAAAGCCTTTTTCATATATAAATCTTTATTTTACTCAAAATATGTTAAACCAAGAGTCAAAATTATTATGTACCAAACATTAGTTCGACCTATAATTACCTAATTACCTAAGGCTGCCCTATCTGGTTCAATATTTCACCATTGTGAGGTCTCAAAAATAATATTTTTTTTTCTCCACTCTGTAAATTTCTACTTGGTTTAATTCAAATAAGTAACTTTTGTAATTTTATTTTTTTTTTTTGTAAAAACATTTTGTCAAAAATTTTCACATAAAATTAAATTTTTATAGTGTGTGGTTTGCAAAGTTAATTGCGCAAACATTTTTTTTTTGGTTTGCTAAATTTTATTGCTTGGATATTTTCTTTAGAAGAAGGGACAACAATTTTAATTGAAAATTTAAGAAATAATTGGCTAAAAGGTAAGGTCACTGTTTGAAGTTGACATTTTTGGAATTTTGTATAAATTTGTGTGGTAACTGTGTTTTATGTATGTAGATTGTTCAAAAAGAGGAAAATTCCATTAAAAATTCTTTCTTTGAACGAAAGCTCAAATCCTGTATAAGGAGTTAAACTCCTCGACAATTGTGTGATTACTAAGATAATGATTATCGTTCCAGTTTTCAAATTATTGCTTTCGTGGTAGATGTGTTTTGGGGTTAAGCTTACGATAGTTAAAGCAGGTCACCCTACACCAAGTGCACATAAAACTAATAAGGATTAGAATAATAATATATTTTTTTATTATTAAACGTTCAACTTCTAATTTTGGTTTTGGTAGCCTACATTGGCATTCTGGTTTTACATATCGGTTATGAAAACAAATTTTATGGCTAGTCATAACTGAGAATATACATATTAAAAAAAGAAAAAAAATATAACACGTTAAAATTTAAAATTAATTTGTAATCTAACTTTAAAGTAAATTCTTATCTTAACGTAACATTAATTAACAAAACGTAGAAAGTTCGCGGTTAGTTTTTTTTTAAGAGAGAAAGAAACAAATAAGAAATCTTTATATATATGTAAAAATTTCAAATTTTTAAACTTAACATGTTTGCACATACCCTACGCACATAACCACTTATTTATTTTACCAATTACGCAACATACATACATAAATTCTCAACACTATATAAATACATGCACCCTGCACTAAGAATATACATTTTTGTTCATCAATTTTAATTACTTTGTATCCTACGTAACTATCATAAAACCTAACTTGCTTCGAGATAACAGCGCTGGGATCTTCGATGGATTTTGTTTGGTAAGTGAACATTTAAGAACATTTAAGAAAATAAGAACTATTATTTTTTTTATTGAAGTTCAACACCATTTCTGCACAATGATAAATATTAAAATATTAATTGAACAAGAATGGGAAAAAAATTGATTAACATACATATACTACATACATACATATATAACGCAAATTTGAAATTTAATTATTGCTTTCATTTCTATTTTGGTTTTTTTTTTAACATTGTTATTATTAATTTTTCATTCATTTTATTAATCAAAGTTGTTTCATATATTTTTTTAATTCCTTAAACTTACTGTGTTTTCTATTATAAATAAGTTATCTTTTGAATGAATAAATGTTCTTTTAAATCATGATGATTTACTAAATTGAAAATAATTCCACGAAAAGTTTAGGTACAATAATGTCGGGTTATTGTTGGGCTATTTAGAGAATATGAGAGTAAAAATAGCATGGTAGGGTGGGTAGAGTCAGAGGGCTAATTCTATATTGGTCCTCAACATGAACTCCTTCGCGTATTTCCGTTTTGTTTCCTAACTTGTTATTTTTAAATTTTTTTTATTTAAATTATTTTTGTTTTTGTGATCGACTTAGAAAATTAATTTTCTGCTACCTTTATTAAACTATTTATTTAATGGTTTAGTCCACCTATAAGGAAGAAAGAACACCCCTCATTTTCCCTGAGCACGGCCGGATTCATAGGTAGCTTATTTTCCGAAGTGGTAGGACTAGTACGACCGTTACACCATCTTGTATGGAAAAATTAAGAATGTTTGAAAGAAAATGTCTTAGGGTTTGTGTATCTAAATTTGTAAAGTATATATCTAACAATACTTTGTACAATTTATCAAATATAATAAGAATAGATAATTTTATTATCTACCTAATAAGAAACCACATCACAAGATGTATAGCATACTCAAGTAATAATCTAATAATGGATCCATATTATACAAATGAAGAGTATATTATTGATACATTGGAAAAGGGGTTTGTACCTCTAGAAGCCTTTTTGTATTTAGATAAAATTAATATCATACAAAATGAAAACTTAGTCCCGATATTTTATCATAACTATAAACGGGCTAATGCTATGTTCATACGACGATAAAAACCACTCGTTTCGCTCTCTGAAACTTGATTGCCAAACACGCTGTTCATACCATTCATTCTTGTTTCATGTTGACATTTTTTTTGTGTTGTTAGTGTGATTTTATTTAAAATAGATTAAAATGTAAGTAAAAATTCAAAATATATTATTTAAAACTTTTATTAATATTATTATTTAATTATTTTCACTTTATTTTATTTAACATGAATTTTTATTTTGTTTTTTTCTTTGTTTTGATTTTTTTTGAGAGCTAGTTCAGATAAACTAACGATAATTGTTATCAAAATTGGAGATGATAGTATATTTTTCCTGTTTCGCAACATGTTTCAAAATGAAACGACCTGTTTCGCTCTCAAAATTTTGTATGGCAAAACATGTTGTTTCAATCATGTTTGGGGCGCGAAACAGGAATGGGAGAGCGAAACACGTCCGTGTGAACATGGTATTACGTGAAACGTGTTTGTTGTAATTCAACAACAAACGATTTTAGATATTGTACAAGTATAGGTAATAAAGTACCTATCTCGTATTACTCGAAGACTAAAAAATAAAAATTTTGGTGGCTAAATCTATAATTGTTATACTATTTTCCTTTTATTCTTTTGACAAACTTAAATCAACTCTAAAAAAAAAAAATTTGTAATGTTTTTTAAATTTTTCATTGCAAATAAAAAAAATAATATATATAATATTGAAGTACATAAAATATAATTTATACCTACAGAAGTCATTATGTATGGGACATTGTATAATTTGAATTTATATTATTAACTATTGTTTAATTAGTTTAATATACATATATCAAAAATGTAAATAAATAAACGTTGTAAAAAAAAAGTATTCAATCAAATTTTTTTAACAAAATGTAAACGATTTAGGAATTATGTTTTAAAAGTTAAACCAAAAATAATAATAATAATGGCGGTCAAGCAGCATTTCCAGCACAAAAAATCGTCATTCAACGTTTCTCGGTTTCAACTATTTTCACAATTTTCTCACTTTTGAATAAATCCTGCAAACACATCTTAATGGGCTCTAAGAAGACTTTTTCTTCGCGTGACACTCGTAAGTGGGGGTTTACACTATGAAAATTTTCTTTCAGAAAGTCTGAGTTTATTGATGAGAGTGGTGAGAATAATGGCATGTTCTCTTCTCCTCTCACCAATAAACTCAAACATTCTGAAAGAAAATGTTCATAGTGTAAACCCAGACTAATGACAATCCTGATACCTACTGGTGGCGGGGGGTTAAAAAATTTGTTTTCCCCTGTGGTTTAATTGAAACATTTATTTAATCGAATCAATATATACGCACTCGTATATATCATTAAAATAAACACCAGATTTTTATTTTTGCAGCACATTGTGGCAACAATCAACCACAGGGAACATCATTGACAAACCATCAAACCAACCAACCAACATCAAACAAATAATAAAACAATTTGTTGCTGTTGTTTGTTCATAATTACCGGATGTTAAATTTTATTTGCAACAACAACTATCCAAGCAAATTAAAATAAATTAAAAGAGCTGTTATTTCACGTTTCATTCTGTGTGTGTGTGTGTGTCTGTATGGCTTTGTGTGGCAAGTTAGTTGCTTTAACGAAATAGTCGACCAACAAACTAAATGAAAAGAAAAATTAAAAGAAAAATCCTTTTGTTTATATTAAAATTGCGGAAACTCCGACCATTAAATAGTGTTTTATTTAAGAAAAATAAACAAAAATAGAAAATAGAAAACACTTAGAATATTTAAAAAAAATTTTCTTTTGAAAAAGAAGATGTGGTACAAATTTTGGAAATTTTTTTTAGGTTGGGTTAACCAAAATACAGAGATTTTAATTGTGTTAAACGTACATACCCTTCCTAACGCCCTCACACATAATCATTTTTTACATTTATTTCAGATCTATGAAACAAATTTCCATAGAAAATACATTTTACAAACCATTAGAACTTTTTTTTGTGGCGCACAGTGGTATTAACTCCAAAAACAGGTTATTAATATTTTGCCAAATGTTAAGCATTTTTTGTGAAATATTGGTGAAATATAAATTTATTCACAATTTTTTATATCTTTACATACCGTTCCGCCTAGCCATCGCTTTGGTCAAACAATATCTTGTGCACACATGAATTTGTGAAGACTGACGTTGTCAATATTTTGTTCTTGTTTAAACATCGTTGATTCAACATTTGTTCGCACAGTGATGTCTTACATCACTGCAATATTGCCAACAATAACAACCCCACCTTGATTGTTATTGTTGCCTTTGGTATGGCCTGTCGAGCCGTACCTTTTCCCCATATCAAAGAATTTAAGCAATTGAACATCGCTAATTCTGCCAACGTTTTCTTCTTGTGCACACATAACAATGTATAGACTGGACGGTGTGTTAGTTCTGAACCATCTTGCTGGCAACACATGAATTTCGCATAGAAAGAAGCAGGGGCCGTAATAGGTATAGGTGATATCAAATAAGTTCTTTTATAACAGTTATTTTTGGAACTAGAAACAAAAAAAATCCATCTAAAATAGTGGTTTTTTAACGTAAAAGAAACAAAGAAAAAATAAAACTCCTTTAACACATTAACACCGGATGGGTAGAAAAATACCCAAAAAAAGGAGCAATTTTAGAAAAATTATAGTAAAAGTTAGTTGAGGCAATTTAATTGGTTTTTTAGCATTTTATTTTCGGGGGGAAAATTAAAGGGCCAAATATGACCCATTAATTGCTGCACTTTTTTTGGAATATATGCACAGAAAGAAAAACTCTCGGGATAAGCTAAGCTTTTTATACTTACTTTGAGTACGAGTCGTACTCAAAAATTCAAGTACGAATAACACTAAAACGTACTCACAATAATCCTAAATCTGATAACTTTCGATAATCATTCCCGGAATTTTTTAAAGGAAGTATAAAATTCTTAACCCAAGTACAAACAAGATTGAACTTTTCGTTGGTACTGCCACTCTGAGAGTAAAATTACAAATTGAGCGTTTTAATCTCATTTAACTTATTCAAATTTATTGTAGCCACTACAACAACACCACACAAGTAGCTAAAAAACGAGTGGCTTGTTGTGTGTAGAAACAGCAAAAACAACAGAACAGGAAGAAAACACATTATTTTCATGTTGAAATCTTAATCAATCTTATTTTTTAAACTTTAAAAAGTAAAATTGTCTTGCCTTCAATTTCTCACTTCTCATTTAGTTTATATTCTTAGCTAAATATGTACATTAAGTTTTTAAAGTAAAAATCATATCGGGAATGGTGGTGGTGTTTTATAATTGGAACTTTGAAAGGTCTAATTTCAGTTTTGATTTATTTAAAGTACGAATTCGGGATTAAATCAACTTTATAACACTTGACTTAAATACATTTTGAGATTGATTCAATCTAACTTTTACTTAAATCAATCTCATTTTGGGATTATTTTAAGTACGAATTCGAGATTGAATATGCATAACTTGAGTATTTCGCGATTGAATAATCCGTACTTGATTCAATCTTTCTGTACTTGATTCAAGAAAATCCGTACTCACCGTACTATTGATACCGCTTCGGATTGATTTGAGTACGGATGGATTGATTTTTCTTTTGAGTGTGCCAAAAATAACGACATCCGTATTTAAATACCCACTTCGACACTAAAAGGTTCGCAAATAATAAGTTACTTTGACTTGCCTCCACATTGTCCAAATCGGCTACGTTTTTTAATCTTTTTCATTATGGGCTAAAATTTATCTGTACGCTTTGCAATTTGTTGTGCATTGACAACCTCACTAGAAGCACCACGTCGTTTTTCTGGAAGTGCTACAAATGACTCGATAACAGTCACGCGAAAGTCTTACTGTCTCAAGATTGTCGCATCTTCACATCTTCTACACATGCAGTGTAGCTTCAGGCATTCACCATGTGTGAGCAGCGGCCAATACCATATTCCTGTGGTTTTCACGAATAATCGCGTAAGTCGGTTTTTACCGAAATTGAGATAATGATGTCAAAGTGATACATTTTGCATTAGGTTTTTATAAGTATTAAGCTTTTTAGAACATAATGTAGTATTATTAATTTTTTTCTGTTAAAAACAACTTAAGTTAACTGTTTAATAAAATATTTTGTTATTATAACGATTTATGTCGACATACATCGCCAAAAATTGTAAAATTGCTGAATATGTTTCCAAATAAAAAGCATATGTGATGTTATGTTGTTATTCGTGCAAAAAATATGAAAGTATTTTTTGAAAATTTTTCTATTAATAACAACTAAAGTCGTAAAAATAACAACGTAAGTCGTCATGTGTGACAAAAACGATAACATTTATTTTCACAAAAAAGAACTTATGTGGAGATATGATGTTATATTGCACACACTTAATGAGTCAATCAAACATATGCATTTTTAATCCTTTTACAGATTGTGATCCTGTGAGGATTTTTTCATGAAAACTATGTATAATACGTAGAAAGTTAAGAGGATAGTAAAGAAAAAAGTTTAAAAAAGCATCTACAGAAGCCGCCATTGAAAAAAATAATTGTTTTTGCTCTCCTGAAAAGTTTGGTTTTATAACTTACGCGATTATTCGTGAAAACCACAGATTTTTCCTTGAACTCGGATAAGGCAAAGTTTCATGGCATTGTCGAACAAATCAACCCACCATTCACTGATTGTATACGTGTACTACTTATGACTGGTCAATATTGGCCATATTTTGGTTTTTACGAGCAAATCTCTTTGCATAAAAATTTGGCATTACAGTGGCCACTTATAATAATAGCAATACATTTTGAAGTATCTAATCTTCATAGTACATACATAAACATATATATGATAATTTAAATATTATTGCCTTTCAATCCAAATTTTTAATATTTTATTAAGGCTAAAGTTCATTAAATTTTCATTAAATTATTTTTATGGAACTGGAATTTGAGCACAGGCTTGCACGGACATGTTCCGATTGTAACCGTTTAACACTCACCCGCCACCGAAGGCGGCTAGCAGTCAATAGCCAGACATAAATCTTTAAACCAAATTGGTAGATCGAAATTAGTTTTTTGAATGATTATCTTTTTTAATTGGATTAAAACTTTGGATTAAAAGTCATAACCAGTTCAATAAAATAACCACAATACTAATTGTTATTGTTTTTATCGAAACAAAAGTCAGACGAACAGTACATGTCGAAAAATAACCTTTTTGAGACAGTATGCACACCGGCTTATTTCTAATAGAAAGTTATCAAATACAACATTGTGTTGGGGTGGCGATTTTCCAATAATCGTACTACAACCTTTTCTGCAATGTCATATTTCTATGGTTTTTATGGGTAACCACGTATGTATGTCTTAAAATCTAATTTTTCAGGAGAACGGAAAAAACAGTTTAGATCGAACTATGGGCTAGGTATTGAACTTTTTGAAATTGGTCATTACGTAAAAAAAATCGGAATTGGTACATATTTTTTCAGAAATTTTAAGAACCATGTAAAGAGCGTTTAAAATTAAGCAATTTGGCATCATCATCTCGCAATCGAAAAAAATAGACATACTCGGTTACCCATGAAAACCACAGAATTATCATCATTGTTAGCAGAATCAGCAGTATACGGGTGTTTGAGTTTATGACGGCGAAATGAATTCTTAATTAGTGGGAAAAAATAAAACTCCTCAAAAGAGTTTTATTTTAATTTTTAAGAGTTTCATCAGAACTAGTTGGTAGTGAACTAGTCTATCAGCGCCGGGGTTGTGGGTTCCATTCCCGCCAGAGACTCTGCTTTCTTTCCTGCAGACAAGTGTAGAGCTTCGCGGGATTAGCATAGGAAGAAAAAAAAATTCATTGCAAAATAAGTCTTAACTGTGGAGTAAAGACCGCTTTTTAAATTCACCATAGATTCTGAAGGAGCACTTCGTACGAATCCATGAGAAAAATACAGTGAAGGTTAACTTTAATATGGAGAGGAGTTTTTCACTTTAAATTTTCTGGATAACTGTTATTTACGGTCCCTGTATAGGACTGCTTATTTGAAAAGTCCTAGAACGAATCAAGCCATTGGTAGTTGGACAGCGCAATGGGTGGACTATATGGCGGATAATGCAAAAGACTTCAGAATTTTCTAAAGGGTAATTACCTGTGTTATTATATGTGTTGTCGAATATTCCGCGTGTCTTACGGCCAAACCTCGCTTAAAACGAATCAATTGTCTTCGGAACATGTACTCCGTAATCGTCTGGCCTGCGTTTGCCAGCTTCGAGCTTTACCATATACCATACCCTACCCTACCATATGGTGCTATGGCTATTCGGATTTGGCGTTAATTCGGCTATTTGACCGTGCGTCAGGTACCATTTCCTCAGCTTTGGGTTGTCTAGATTAGGGAGATCGAACGGTTATTTTTCGACCGGCTTTAACCGGTTATTTTAGCCTTGCCCAAGTAGGTTATTTTAAAACGTTCATATTTCGAATATCGAATAAACCGGTTATTTTGGTATAATAAACCGGTTATTTTATATGTAATTTATATAAATTTTTCTTACTCTTGTTGTAGATGTACCCTTAATTTAAGTATTTTTCTAATTGAATATTGGGCAAACTTATGTGCTGTTTCCAGGTGACAGGCAATTGATTGTGTAGTAAAATTTGTATGAAAATCACTAAATTTTTTGAGTACTTTTCATATAAATTTTACTACACAATCAATTGCCTGTCACCTGAAACAACACACTAAACTTTTTATGAAAACTGTCAAAACAAAAGTAAAACAAACATTATGAAAAATGTGTCCTTGTAAAAAAACCAACAACTATTCAAAATACTAAAAACGTGTGCAGTTAAAAAGTAAATAGAGTATTTGTGCGAGAGTATTCAAAATATTAAAGTTATTTTTATATAGATGTTATTTCTAGAGATATTTCGAACGGGATTAAAAAGACAAAGTTAGGTACTTGAAGTGCCCTAAAATGATAAGTTGCAAAGTGTTTTCCACAGCACGATTTATTAATCATCTTTAATTAGTCCACATGTTTTATATTAATGTGCTCTAAATAAAACTTAACTCCGTTCGAAATAGTTCTAAAGAGCCGACAAATAATACTTTACTAAATCATTGAGTGAAATATTAACCCGTTGTGCTGCCGAGGACGGAATGCCCGCTAAGGCACTAAGAAGTCTTAAGTAGTTCTAGCATTTCTTCATGCTTAAACAACAATAATTCGCGGGAACCAACGATATGGAAACAATTCATCAGTTTTATTCATTAAAACACCAATAACTAAAAAACAATATTGAAGAAATCAAAAAATGTCATGCATGGAAGGTTTAAAATTGTGGTCGACGAATTGACAAATATTTGATACAAAACGAATGTTAAGTTCACTATTCGTTTCTATAATGCTGAAACAAAAGAATTTAAAATATATAATCCTGTCTAAGAAGTGTTGGTTGCAACTTTTCAAAAATATGGTTGAAGTCTACTGATTCATATAGAAATGATTAACCCGCAACAAATTAAAACTCTTTTAAAATAAATTTGGGAGAATATCTCAAATAATTAATTTATTAAATTCCTATAATTTTTTATTTGCTTTTACAAAACGTTTATCTAGATCAAACATAATTTAACAGTTTATAAATTACATTATGCAATTATCTTCTTACAAATAAAGTTTAGTTAATAAATAAAACTTGTTAAAAATAAAACTAAAGTTTAATCAATTAACTGGTCACATTTACTTTTATTTTATCGTCAAATATTTGTTAGTTCTAAACATACCTTAAGTCATATCTTTGAATTTTGTTGGTTCCTTACTTTTGTGAATGGTTTTTTATTTATTCAAATTAACGTTCTATTACAAAAACTTATTTGATTTTTGTGTTGTAATGTATTCGAATTAAAACCGGTTAACCGGTTATTTAAAAATGTTTAACCGAAAACCGGTTTTTTAAAAATAGTAACTATTCGTAATATTGGAAAACCGGTTTTTGAAAAAAGTTGAATAATCGATCTCCCTAGTCTAGATACATAAATTTGTTATCTTATGATTCAAAACAAAAATTACTCCTTTACATGGGATTTAATCAGCCATACAGCATCTTCCTTTAATTTCGGATTTAACTCGTGTGGCACTTAACTATTTAGAAGAGAGTTGCAGCTTTAAAATGTTTCGGCAATGGCTGCTTGAGGTCTTCTTAATGATTTTGAATGCTTTTCTATCAACACAATTTCATTCAATGACTAATGGCCTATTTCATCAATTATATTTAAGTACTTGTCAATAAAGTCTGTAGCACTGTCATACATAATGAGCACACACGATTTGTTTGACAAATCGTACGAATCAATAGGATAGTGAATCGCATTAGCTTTGATTTTAATTTTGATGGAAAGTAAATTTGTTTACCTTAAACCTTATCCCATGGTGTTTATTTTAATTAAAACAGCCTCCGATTTACTAAATATTTTATTTTAAACCCACTGTGCATTACATTTGTGCATTGCATCCAAATGGTATAATCAAATATCAAGAGTTTTCTTCTATTTTCTTAATAATGAAACCAAATTAACAATCTGGTTTACAAATGTTTTTGCACAGACTAATTGTCTTGTACGATTACTGTGTAGATTAATCATGTTTTTGCTTAATTGTCGAAAACATTAGAGAACAATAAATAAGACATGATTATCTTTTCTTCGTTTACAGTTAAATTGCAATTGAACTAAAAGAGATAAAGTTTTATAAATTGTCAATATGTTCACAAAATTAATTAATACGTACAATGGAAATGAGTATAAAATAGATTATTTGGATAGAAAATATTTATATTTTACATTAGGGTCGCCCCGAAAATTCTGTCGTATGTTAAAAATAGTTCATCGTTACCTTAGTCGGAAAAAGTGCTAAGTCCATTTTTTCAAATTATTCAGGAGATACAAAAAACTGTGTAATTTTTTTTTTAGTAGACTTTTTAAAAATCTGTAAATGCAGTTTTTTTCTTTAGTCCATCCTCTTAAATTACCAGTAGTTGGAGGATTTTAAAATAAATCATTTGCGGACTTAAAGACTTTTTTGGACTTAGCATATTTTCTCTTTGAAATTTCATTATTTTAGTAGGGACTTAGCATATTTTCCATAAATATGTTTTCTTTTATTTCTGGAATTTAATATAAGGAATTGTTCCTTATGAAGCCTAATTCGTTACAGGAGTGTTCGCTGTAACCAAAAAAGCTCAACAAAACTATTAAAATAGTAAATGTATTTGGTGTTTACAAGAATGTAGTTATTTTTTTTTTTTTTTTTTTTTTTTGTTGGGACCAGCACTCAGGGGATGACCCCTACTAATGCAATGCATTGTGTTGGAACTAGGAAAATAGGTTATGGGAAGGAGGAAAGAGGGAGTAGTGTTTGTGAACATTCGACTTGAACTTTTTCATGTTGTAAGTGAGAGGGAAGACTTCAGCAGGAAGGTTATTCCACATACGAACTGTCCGGCCAAAAAACGAATTTTCCCTGTAATGCGTTGTACGATTCACCGGCCAATCGACCACAAAAGGATGTGCTCTTGAGGAAAAACGTGTATTACGAACAAAGCTATGGGTCTCGGGAACCAAATCCCTAATTTCATCAGAACACATCCCGTTGTAGTACCGATAAAATAGGCAAGTACAACCCACATTGCGACGGTGCTCAAGGGAGTCAATAGAATTGGATACCCTACTGTCGCCAATGAGAACCTTCGCCCTCTCCTGCACGCGGTCGAGAAGCTCCAAAATAGACTTTGAAGCACCGGCCCACACATGAGAGTTGTATTCCATTCTCGGTCGGATATAGGTGGTATAAATAGTAAGGAGATCAGATGGAGTGAAGTATATCTTACACCGTTTCAAAAAACCGAGGCACTTGAATGCTTCTTTCGACACCTTGAATATATGTTCTGTCCATCGGACATCACATTGCATCCTCATGCCCAGAACATCAAGAGATTCTGTTTCCTCAATATTTATACCACCCATACATACAGATGAGGCACCTTGATCCGTCGCGCGTTTATGCGTTAGTACGCAACATTGGGTCTTTCGGGCATTAAATTCGACCCTATTCGCACGACCCCATTCTGAGATTATGTCTAGGTCACGGCCAAGCGTATCATTCATGTTCTGTCTCATAGCACAAACATCGGACACGCCTGGTCTGTAACTAAATGAATACGAATGGCAAAGGTTGCTGTCATCTGCAAAAGAATAGATAGGGTTGGAAGTTTGACATAAGAGGTCATTTAGAAAAATAAGAAATAGAGTAGGAGAAAGAACGAAGCCTTGCGGTACCCCTGAATGAATCTTGAACTCGTTTGATGAAACCCCATCTATAACAACCCGTATAGTGCGATCTCTGAGAAAGCTCGATATAAATCGAGAGAAATTATCATCGACACCAAATGCAACAAGTTTAGACAAGTGTGCACCATGCCAGACTCTGTCAAACGCCTTGGAAATATCTAAAGCAATTACCTTACTTTCGCCAAAATGGTGAATGGAACGACACCATTTTTCTGATAACAGGGCCAGTAGGTCTCCAGTAGAACGGCCTCTACGAAAGCCATACTGGCGGTCGCTTAGTAGGTAATTTGACTCTAAAAATTTTACAAGATGGTGATTTACCATACTCTCCATAACTTTGGAAAGTGCCGAACAAATTGCAATTGGGCGGTAATTTTCAGGGTTATTAGCCACTCCTTTTTTAGGAATTGGTGTTACATTAGCAACTTTCCAGCAGACGGGAAATTCACCAGCATGGTATAGAGTGCTGAAAAGATTTGCTAAGGGACGAGCTAGCGTCGAAGAGCACTGCTTCAAGACCAGTGCATGTATACCATCCGGGCCAGGAGACTTGTTTATGTCGAGATCCGCAAGAACCTTTTTAACAGCTCGAGCCCGAAAAAATATTTTAGGCATAGTTACGGATACTTTTTCGAGTTCGGGTAGTGGTTGATTGCTATCTGGTAAGTTAGAATTATTTGCAAATAATTCGGCAAAACAATTAGCCTTATCAACCAGGTTCGTGAATGTTTGGCCATCCTTTAAAAGAGTTGGTATTGAAGAACTAGCATTAACCCTTACTCTTTTAACGAATGACCAGAAGCCATTGCTATCCAACGGAAACCTAAGGTAAAATGTAACAAGAAGATACAATATAATAGTCTGGTAGTGTATAAAGTCATTTCTAAAAATTTAAGGAATAGAACTATTACAAAAAGCTTTATAAAATACATAACTGAAATTTAACTCATAGAATAAATTCGAAAAATAAAAAAATGTTGAATGTAATAAAGTTGCTTATGAAAAGAAATAAATCCCAATATCTATAAGTACAAAATATTTAGAAAAACAAATCTTAGATGAGCTAGATCATCATAAAAACGGTGATGGTCCTTGGGTAAAGTCAGTTTTAAAAATTGCAGGTCTTTATATTTTCTTGCCGTTATTTTCCTTCTTTCGCTGTAGAGTAGTTCCAAACTCGAAAAATAAATAGGTTTTATATTTTATTTATTTTCTGTGGTAAATTTTTCCACTCTTCGGTGAAACGAAGTTAATACTTTATTTCACAATTTGGTGTATATTTAATTGCACGAATATCCGTTACTTTGTGATCTCCTTTACCTCGTCCAGGCTAATAAATAATACAATACAATAAATAGTTACCTTCGGCGTCAAAACAATTGTATAATTATGGTATTTTGCAATATTTTATATTTTTTAAGATTCGCAAACCCGTATATAATTCGACTGAAGACAGTCGAATACTTAAGTTTGTGGTTATAACAAGGACGAAAAAAATATTGAAAATAACCAGATTTGGTTAAGGATTGATGTCTGACTATTGACGTCATCCGGCTTCAATAGCCGGGAGAGTAAAACGGCATACCCCACTGACGAGATTGTGTGGTTACAATCGAAACTAGTATGGGCAACTTGTCCGTGAAAGTCTGGGTTCAAATCTCAGCGTAGTCAAGAATGAAAAATTACCAATAAAATTTTAATTAATTTCATGTTGTAAAAATTCCTGTCTTCGTAAAAATAATTTAATGAAAATTAATTTCAATGAACTTGAGCCTAATTAAAAATATCTAAATTTGGATTCAAAACCATTAACAGTTCAATAAAATAACCACAATACTAATATTAATAACCAGAATTCTCAATGCATGCAAAAGCATTTAAAACTGTAATCACTTTGATATAACGAATTATATGAAATGCAATATTTAATATTGCAGCAATTGCCAAATTGCCGTAATTCTTTATAATCCAAATTGAAAAGAAAAGGCTTTATTAAAAAAAAAAAAAAAAAAAAATTTTGTTCGTTTCAACTGGACTTGGTATATTTGCCCACCACTGCATTCCAGCAAGAAAAAACATAAAATGGTATTATTTTTGCTTGTAAATCTCAATTTCGACGAAAAGTGGACTTAGCACTTTTTCCGACTAAGGTAACGTCATGTTATTTTTAATGTTATCAAGATCCTTAAAATGGCTTAACAAGAGAGAATTTTTTTTTCATTAGTTATTTATTGAATCTTCATATATTAAATATGAACTAACAATAACTAGTCAAATCTTATACTAATACTTTATTTTTGTCCTGCCAATGCTAGACGAAAATTTTTCTCCTCACAGTTTCTGTTCACATATGTAGATGTTTAGCGCTCTTTTCGTCGGATGAGTCCTGCAGCATCTCTTCTCCTTAATCTAGAGTGGCCGCTGTCATTTAAAATATTTCGAGCATGTGGATTTGGGTGCGACTCAAGCCTTTTAAAATATTTTACTGCATACTTTGTAATAATAGTTTTTACTAATGGCACATTGAGATCCTTATGAATATTTGAGTTTTTAACATACCAGGGAGCGACTGTGATTATTCGAAGAAGTTTATTTTGGCGCCTTTGAATTTTTTCGATATTTGAGGCCGAGGCAGTGCCCCATAGCTGAATACCGTAGCACCAGATTGGCTTTTATATAGAGTTGTGCAGTAGAAGTTGTCAATCGAGGCTAAGAACAGAATTTCTTTCAATAAGCCAATAAATTTGAATTGCTTTTAGTTTCATTTGAGTTAATTTAGCTTCTATATGCCATTTCCATGTTAAAATCCGATCTAGATGAAAACCGAGATATTTTGCATGCGATTGTTGGGGCACTAATTGATTATTGATTTTAATAGGGGAACATGACTCCCGAATCAAGGTGAATGTTATATGTTCGTATTTTTGCTCATTGATCTTAATCCTCCATTGTTTTAACCACTTTTCCAGTTCAAATATATGATCCTTTTTTTATGTTTATTTATTTACAAAATTTAACAATTTCTACTATAATAAACCCTTGTATAATATAATACATATTTACATAAATACAAAGTCCCAGAAACGAGTTCACGAGTATTAAGGATATAACATTAATTTTCATTTGCAAATATAATAAATGTTTATGTATTAAAACTACAAATTTATATTTTTATTTGTAATGAAAAATGTGAATAAAAACATTACATATATATGGCAAAAATAAAAGCAAAAGTTAAAAAAATAAAAAAGAAAGTTTTATATTTTACTATTCTATTATCCACCAAAACTTTTTGGTTTTTGTGCTTTGTAATGCAAGGAATTCTTTATTAGATATACTTTTATCAAACCTGATTGAAAAATTTGATATACTGTTGCAATCAATTGCTTTGACATTGGCACGTCTATAATTATGATAGAAAATTGGAATACCATTATTGTCTTGTATTAATTTTAATTTGTCTAAGAACAAAAATGACTCTGGGGGACCAAAGCCATTTTGTAGAGCATTAGATATATAATTAAAATTTGTGTAATAAGGTGCCATTATCAAATTATTTTCATTGCATGAAGTACATCTCAAAATGTAGTTTCTTGTTAAACTTATTATAAAATTGTCTATCCTTATAATGTTTGATGTGTCATATAATTTTTTATTAGATACGTATTTTAAAAAGTTACTATGAAATGATCTAAATAACCCTGTGCAAGCTCTCAAACATTTTCTTTCAAATACCCTTATTTTTTCCATATATGAAGGTGAGATATTAAACCATATCGGACATCCATATGTGAGGATTGGTCTAATGAGCGATTGGTACATTATTATTTTTACTTTAGGCTTTAGGTATTTTGAATAAAATAATGCTTTATACATGAAAAACGCTTTTTGTGCTTTTCTTATTGTTTCAATGACATGATTATTATAGTATAAGAATTTATCTAATTGAATTCCTAAATATTTGACAATTTGTTTGTTTGATATATTGGCATTATTTAAATTCGATCTAATTCCGAAGCATTTCCAATTTCTTTTAATATTATTATTACATCTTTTAACTGGCGGTCTAAATAAAATTGTTTCGCATTTATTTATATTAATTTTCATAAACCAATCAACTGAAAACTGCTCTACTACATTGAAATACTCTTGAAGTTTTGAATTTATTTTTTCAATTGTATCATCAGCATGATATATAATGATATCATCTGCAAAAGCTATAATATTGTCTATTCTTTTGACTAAATCGAAAATAAAAATGTTAAATAGTGTAGGGGAGTTAACTGTACCTTGTTGCAGGCCATTAGCAATATTAAATGATTTATTACTTTCGTAGTTTTTGTAATATACCTTGAAAGATTTATTACTTATCATTTCATAAATAAGCAATATCATATTAAAAGGGAATTTAAGTTCTATCAATTTATATATTAACCCCGGAATCCAAATGCTGTCGACAGCTTTTTCCATATCTATTAAACAAGCTCCTGTGCATAATTTTTTGTTCCAATTCCAGTTAATATTTGAAGTTAGATAATGTATTGCATTAGTTGTCGAGTGCTTATATTTAAAGCCAAATTGTTTTTCATTAACGTTTCCTTTTTCATTACAAAATTTATTTATGTTATTATTAATGCACATTTCAAATATTTTGCTGATATTAGGCAACAAGCTTATAGCACGTAGATTTCTTGGATCCGACATATCTTTATCCCTTTTAGGTAAAAGGACTACTTTTGCTATTTTCCATTTGAAGGGGAAATACGAATTATTTAGCATATTATTAAAAAGGCAACAATACTCTAAAATTAAAATTTCAGGTAGGTTTTTTAGGACAATATTTGGAATTCCATCGTTTCGATTGTAACCACACAATCTCTTCAGATGGGTTGCCGTTTACCACTCACCGACCTCGCAGGCGGCTGGCAGTCAATAGCCAAACATCAATCTTTAAAACCAAATTGCTGGATAGAAATTTGTTTTTGAATTATAATTTAATGACAACTAAATTTAATGAACTTTAGCCTAAATAATATATTCAAGAATGTGGATTAAAAACCATAAACAGTTCAATAAAATAACCACAATACTAATAAGTTTTAAATAATGGAAATTTTGCAGAGTAATAAGAAATTAAAGTTTTTAACACTCACAGAAAAAATTAAAAATTTTCTCTAATCACCAAATTCATAATATCAAGCAAACAAGTTGTTGATTTTGCACCTATTACCAAAATGATTATATTGATTACTACAAAATTGCAAAATTGTGAATTTTTGTTTTCAATAAATGATATTTTTAGTTTTAATTAAAAAAAAATTATCAAAAAACTTTGCCATTTCAAACAATGTGTTAATTGATTTAATTAAATATTGACAATTCCCAACAACAATTCTACAAGTTTAAGTTATTTTATTTTAAACGAAGAAAATCAATAAATATTTTTTGATATTTAATTAATATTTTAATTAAAAATTTATTTCAAAACAAGTACAATGTTAATTAAAGCAAAGTAATATTTTTAATCTTTCAATTAAAAAAATTATTGATTCAATTATCACTTTAATTAAATTTAAATATATTTTAAACCATTTTTTAATTGAGAAAAACTTTTTTTTTGTATGGTAAGAGCCGTATGACTGTCGAATTTCCTTGCGTATTTTTTGACAGTTTATAACAAATTGTTTTCTTGTTTTATTATATGCTGCAGAAACATAGACAATAAAAGCGAATGATGAGAAAAAGCTTGAGTCCTTTGAAATGTGGTTATACCGAAGAATACTGACTGAAGATAGCCTGGACAGATCGAGTTAAAAATTATGAGAATGAATTAGGAGAATGAATGTAGATCGACAACTGATTAAAAAGGTAAAAACCGGAAAAGTGTCATATCTGGGACATGTGATAAAAAATGATAAAAACAAATTACAAGGATTAATCGAAGAATTTATTCCAATTAATCGAATAACAATACATATATGGTTTTTCTGTCAAATGTATAATTTTTTAAAGTTTAAAGTCAAATAACAGTCATGTTTAGTGAGCTATTCACATACATGGGCGTACTGCTAACTGAAAAAATTTTCAGTAACCAGCAAATTTGTACTGATTACTGAAATAATGCAGTGATCCTTTCATTTTTACTCATTATTGCAACAAATGCAAAAAAATATTTTAACCCTGAAGCCACACGTTCAATAAATCCCTTTCAAGTTGTTCACAAAAACTGCTTGTCAAAACTTGTTTGAATTGACAGTTGTGTCCAGTGTGACCAGATCTTGAAAATATTTGGAGCTAAATCTGTCATTAGGTAGGACCACAAAATGCTAAAAATTATTTTAAAAAATGCTAAAAAGAATGCTAACAATTTCTTAAAATTTTTAACAGTATAAAAATTTATTAGAAACTAAATACATTTTAGTGACTTATTTCTTAACGAAATTTAAATAAATGCTTATATTTAAACAATGGGTAGATTTTGGTAAAGTATCTGACGCATATAAACATGTAGCACAGGTAGTTGAGATAAAATGTTAAACCTTTGGTACCTGCAAAATTACGATTTTATTTCTATGATATACAACATTTTTTAGAGCCTTTTATTTATTATAGTTTAACCCTAACTCGGGCAGTATTTACATTTGTAAATATTCAATTGCTATAATTTTTTTATTTACGGTCCTATTGGGCTATGTTCCGGACTCAGCGACTAATTTTTCATGCTCTCTTTAAGTCTCTTCCGAAATAATTCGGAAACCATATAAAAGTACACATATTTTAAAATTTAAATTCTGCCCGAATTCGTAGTAAAAAATTGGTGCTCAATTTAGGGTTAAGAAAAGTTGAAGTCTTAAAATTTTTATTTTTTTAGCTGTATAGAACAAAAAAATTTTTCAAATATTTACACTATAGAATTTTTATCTAAATACAAAGTGAAATTTCCTTGCATTTTAATATCGTAATATCGAAGGGCAGATATATTTTACAATCAACATGACGAGGGCATTCCTAATATTCCCTTTCTTAACATAAGAATTATCCATTTTCATACGAAATTTCATTTTTGGTGCAACTTTTTTTAATTAAAATTTATTATAATTTTTAAAACAATTTAAGTAAAATCAATTAAACTGTTCATCAACATTTTTTAATTAATGCTAAAAAAAGCTAAAAATATTTCATAAAAATGCTAAAGAAAATGCCAAGTGCTATATGAAAATTTTGCAGCTAAATACAAATTTGCAATGCTAAATTTAGCTGCAAAAATGCCAAAATGGCCACACTGGTTGTGTCACATGCTGCACTCAATTTTATAGTCAATTTCATTTAAAAAATGCCCCCAACGAAGAAACAACTCAAAGAAATGACTCAAAGTATTTTGTAAAAAAAGCACAAGAATTTTTAAGAACACAATTTTTTTTTTTAATAAAGCACATTTATGTTTAAGAAATATATTTTTTATAAAGAAAGCGCCAAAGTGAATTTGTGGTCAGTTGTTAAAGTGAACGTAAAATAGGCAAAAAAAAATGGAAAGGTAAAATTGAGAGCAATCTCGTGGTCAATTCAAAAAGTGAGAGAGCATGGCAAATTAAAAGGACAGACAAAACTTAATCGTGTGGCTTCCAAGTAAAGCAAAACAATTAAACAACATTTTATTTTTAAAATGATATATTTAAAGTTCTGTTAAATTGTTTGTACATATAAAATTATATGAACTCAATACATCTTTTATATTTTTATCGTTGTAAAGGTTTTATCAAATACTTGAAATTAATAACGTTGTTTTACTTAAGTACCAATTTTTTCAAAAATTATCGAAAATAAATCTCTTAATTTATAAAATTTCTGGATTTTGAATTATTCGATTAATCGACTAATTTTAAAATTTTATTCGTTTAATCGAAAAAGTCAAAAATGCCAAATATTGATTAATCGTTTAATCGAACAAAAAAAAGCCGATTAATTGAACACCCTACATGGAACATATCTTTGCTTTGTTAATACGTTGTAAAAGTTATTGTACGATCGTAATATCCGAATAACGGATGCGCAAATACAAGATTTTAAATTTGTTTCAGTTTATGACATGAGGTAATACTCAGCGTTATAGTGTAAAAAGGCCTTAAGTGGAATCGGTATTAATAACGGTAGCGGCTTCCACCTTCCTTTTTAAACATTTTATCTAAAGTAGGTATATAAAGAAAATGTCGTATTTTTTTTTTTTTTGATTTATGGTATGACTTGTAATAAATTATAATACCCTGGAAATATTCTGCAAAAACCTTACAAGCATAATACCTCTTTCCCTATTATGGTGTGGGTATTACAATCAAAACTCTGAAATAACTGCATTGCAGATGTTACGGCCAATTCCAAGAAATATAGAAAATTGAATTAGCACAAATTCGAAAAAATATTTCTTCATTTAAATTTTTATTTCTAAATAAATAGCAAAACAAAATAAAACAAATTTGTACATGTTTTACATTTTAAATTATAAAGTATTTCTTAGTTTTCTTACCTTGCACGGATATTTTTTTCGGTAAAAGAATTTATGGCTGCAATTGCATCTGCTAAATAGGTTTTTTTTATTTAGATGAAACTTGTTGTTGCTACTGCTGCTTTGGTAGTTAATTTTTATAATTATGTTTTTTGTTTTAATAATTTTTTTTGTTGTTTACTTTAAATTCCAATTAATTGCGGTCGGGTTCTGGTGTTGCACGAAAAAATTTCTATGAGCTGAATGTTTTTTTTTTTTTTTTTTGTAGTAAAAACAACAGATACAATTTTTTTTTCTTAATTTTTCACTTTAATAGCAAACAATTATTATTTGGATTATTTTTGTATATATTTTTTTTAAACTTTTTGGAAAAATTATTTTGCTATGATAAATTTTATTAAAGGAAATTAGAGATTTAAGATTTTGATTTTTTCACACCGGAAATTTTTGGCCATATTAATGAAGCCCAAAAGATCAAACAAAAGAAATTATACAGAATATCACACTTATTCTAAAATTGTTGAGAAAAGTATTAAAAAAATTTTTAATTTTATATTCTACTTCTTAAGTTAGATTAACCGCCCAATTTTAAAAAAAATTCCCCGGGAGTTTTTTTCCCTTCTCCCATTTTTCTTATTTATATTCCATTGTAAAAATGCGAAAAGGCAACAAACTCCAGGGGAATTTTTATTCATAATTGGGTTGTATATAGAAAACAAGTAAGAAGAGGTAGGGATATCCTACGACTAAACAATGGCTAAACTCTTTCGATATTTTTTGTTCAGGAGGTTACACCGACCCCACAAAATGAATACTTTCAGGCCTGTTTTGAAAACCACTTTAATTCAAATCACTTGATTTCAAATCACATGTGTAATTTTAAATCTCACGTGTAATATTATGGTGTTCCGTTTTCGTGTTTTTCGGTGTTATTTTCAATTGCCGGAATCACACAGGGAATAAAAAAGAAAACGTGTGACTTGAAAAGTATAGGATTTGAAATCACATGATTTTCAGAACAGACCTGATAATATCTTGGAAATTTTAAGAAGATAGACTAAGGAGGCTCAGACTTAATTTTTGTTTTCGATTTGAGTTTGCCTAATCGCATCCTGTGAGGCCCAATACAATAACCTACAGAGCTGTTATCCTGTCAATTTGATGCCACAGAAGCTGATATTTCGGGCTCTTGATATTAATCGCCAGCAGAAATCATTGTAATTTCATAATCTTAATTATGGCCTAAAGTTGGTTACTCCAGACTGTCTGAAGTGCCTGTCTCAGCAAGAGTATCATCCTTCAAGATGCACATTTAGTCATTCATTTTCATTAGTTGAATCAGTAGTTGTCCTTCAGGAAATAGTTTGGCACAATAAATTTTATATAGGAATGGTGTGTGTGGGGCGTTGTCTACTTTCGAATTTTTTGTGCCCCCTGTCACCTTTCGACTAAACCTTAGTTAACCTGTCCTAAATTACTCCCCCTAAACCTGGAGAAAACATAATTTTCGATATGGTCTCCTCTAGCAAAACTATTTGTAACGAAAAATTTTGAAAGAAATGATTCTTTATATGATTGTAAAACAAGTAGTTGTCAAGGGCAACCTCATTATAGTTATCGTAATCTTCCAAAGAAGAGCCACAATCGTAATATCCCAGGAATTTTTTTTTGAATTTTGGTAGTAGTTCTTCAATACGTTACCTGGTAAGTACTTGTCATTACAATTGTCATTATTCTGAAAACCTCAATAAGTACTTACTAGTAACTACTTTTTAGTTCTATTATTATCACCACTAAATATTTGCTTACTAATAATCAGCTCAATACCTACTTATTAGTTGTGTTGTTTTCAGTACTGATTATTAACTTACTGGTAACAAGCTCAATAACTACTAATAAAGTCTATTAAATAGCGCCAATAGAATAAAAACCAGTAATTTTTTTGCTTCTAGTAAGTGTATTGTAAGTACTGAAATCTGTTAACAACTCGAACAAAGATAAGTAGTTATTCAGCCGATAAGTAAGTAGTATTCATATGTCTCCAATATTACTTACTAACTTACCAGGTAAGTAAAGTTTTTGCTGCGATGGTTGGCTCCCTTAAGCCACATCGAAAAAAATTCTGCCCTTTTAATCTGGATTGTAAAAGTTCTACTCTACAACTCTATCTTGAATCTGGGTTTACGAAATTCAGTTTTGGCCTGCAGTGTCTTGGCCTGCAAAATAGAAAATAAATCAAAAGGTTGCCAACAAAAATTCTTCAAATCATCCCTTTCCTTTCCTGATATGTTAACAGAAAACTCGAACATTTTCAAAGACCTTAATCATCAGTAAAATCTATGATCACAAAATATTCAATAAAATATCGTAAAAATGCCTGAAAAGTAGCCGGATGCACTAGCTCGATATATTTTATATGATGTCAGCCACATTCGCTTATGGAGTAGAGATACCGCTTCACTTATCCCATCAGAAGAACGCTACACAGTTATGTGAACCGTGATTAGGAGAATTTGCGTCCATAGCATAACATGACCATAATATAATCGGAGACAACTGTGATTTGGTTGTGGCTTACTAATTTAGGACTGTTTTAACCATAATATAGTAACCTCTGACAATAATATGATTGAAGAAGCCAACTAATATTTGAAAAACTCCCGTTTCAATTTGTTAAGTCGATCTTGGCCGACTATACGAGGGCGGGTCAATAAGTCCGTGACTAATTAAATGAAGCACAGGTTTTTTTAATAACAAAATCATGCCATTTTTTAACGTAGTCTTCTTTGAGCTTTATATAATTTGCCCAACGTTTCAACAATTTTTGTTTTTAATAAAAAAGTCATGTTATTTTTTAACGTAGTCTCCTTTGAGCTTTATATAATTTGCCCAACGTTTCAACAATTTCTTTTTTTTAAAAAAAATTTTTTTAATAAAAAAGTCATGCCATTTTTTAACGTAGTCTCCTTTAAGCTTTATATAATTTGCCCAACGTTTCAAGAATTTCTTTTTTTCACCTTACAAAAAAATTAGATTCCCTTACAAAAAATGAGATTTGACATGTCATCAAAATCGGTATTTGTTTTTGAGATTTTTTCATAGTCGGAGTTTTTTCTCTTTCCGCCAAACCCTTGCCTTAGGTTAGAAAGCAATAAATATTTGCTCGGGCCTAAATCCGTAGAATTAGACGGATGGCGGAGCAATTGGTAGCCTAATAAACGGATTTTTGCACTCGAATGTAGCTTATTTAAATTCTGATAGGTATCAAGAAAAATATGTCTGTTGCTAGGAGAGGCGGAAATTCCAAAACTGGCGGACTTATTGACCC
The DNA here is from genome assembly GCA_943735925.1 of Pollenia amentaria. NCBI lineage: Eukaryota > Metazoa > Arthropoda > Insecta > Diptera > Polleniidae > Pollenia > Pollenia amentaria. Next base: position 142,367,917 of record OX031010.1, on the reverse strand, counting down.
GCCCTCGTACTTTCTTATTTGTTTTGACTAAAAGTTAAAATAAGAAATATTTAACGGATTTTTGCAATGCACTGTAGCTTATTAAAATTCGGATAGGTGTCAACCAAAAGATGTTTGTTGAATAGAGAGGCACAAAATTCAAAAAGACTTATTGGCCCGCCCTCGTGCTTTCTTAACTGTTTTGACCAAAAGTTAAGGTTATAAATGTTCACTCGGGCCTTAAAACGAAGAAAAAGGCGGATGACGAAGCAATTGGTAGCCTAATTAACGGATTTTTGCAATGGCATGCAGCTTGCTTAAATTCTGATAGGTGTCAAGCAAAAGATGTCTGCTGATAGGAGTGGCGGACTTACTGCCCCGACCTCGTACATTCTTACTTGTTTTGACTAAAACTTTAGTGGTTTTGTATCACATCTCTCTTTGAGTTCTGGGCTTAAATTTTGAAAGTTAATACTTACAAAATTTATTATTCTACTTTTACTTTTTATTTTATTATAATTTACTAAAATTTTCTTATTTTTTCTTTACAATTACCACACTTTTTTTTGTTAATTTAATTTCAATATATATATATATATATTTTTAATAAAAAATTTACTTTATTATTATTTGAAATTATTTAATGATAAGATTTTTTATATATTAATTAAATTATATTTCATTTTTGATAAATTTTAGAATATTTTTAAATATTTTAGAATTTAATTTTACAAATTATGAAACTTTTTTTCTAAATTTTATAAATTCTTCTATTAAATTTTAGACTTTTTTTTTACAAATTTTTAATTAAATTTACATATAATGGTTTTTAATTTGTTATAAAATTTTTTTATTTAAAAATTTCTTGTTTTAAATTTTTATTTACTAATTGATTTATTAATTACAAGATTTTTTTCAATTAACTTTTTTGCAATATTTATATTTTTGTATATGATACTAATAACTATTTTTTTGAATTTTTTTTTATTTGCTAAAATTGTTCTTAATTTCCTTATTTATTTATTGAATATTTTTTATTAGCACAATAAATTTTTTATTATTTAATAATTGCTCGTATTTATTTTTTTGCTTTGACCTGAACACTAACAAATTTGTTAAAAATCAATTTTTTTTTTATTAAAAATTTTGTATGTTTTTCTGTATTTTGAATGATAATAACTAATAAAAGGTTTAATTGTTTTTCTTTTTTTTTTTTTGGTTAAACGTATTTATGTTGTTGTTTATGTTGTTATGTTATAGCTTAATGAATATTTAATTGATTTTTAAATTATGTACATTTTGTTGTAATTTGTTGAGAGTTGTCGATGAACTGGAAAAAAGAAGAAAATAAGTTGTTAAATTAGTTTAAGAGCTTAAAATGATTTTGAAAGGAAATTTTAATTAAATTATAACAAAATCAATATTTAAGTTTTATTTAAAATTTATTCTTTTAACAACAAGTAGTAAATGTATATAAAACAAAACGTTTATATGAAATACTTGCTCAACCAAGTGTGTGCTTCAATATCAACACGTCCACTTCTCCCTCCCCGACCATTTTCTTATAGAAGGGCGTATATTGTAAAGCAAGCTATTTGTACCAAATTTGTTTACGTTTACTGTTACTATTCTCTTAATATTTGCCATCTCAGCCTGTTTTTTAAAGACTTATGGCCATTTTCTCAATGTATCGACAACTGCCTGTTACCTAATATCGACATACATTTATTAGACCGATAAACGGATCACTAACGATTTTGGTTTTCTCAATATACCGACAAAAACTTTGTTTTCAGTTGGCAGCACCTCGCAAAATACATGTAAAAAGTTGGCAGTCATCTGATTGAATTTATCTGTACGGCAAATAAATAATTGGCAGATGAGTGCCGGTTAACTTTGCGACAGAATAGGTCTGTCTGCGTACACATATTTTGCATAATTTTGTACAAAATGTCGCAAAATCTTGCAAAATGTTGTCTGCGTACTCCAAATCTCTTACAGCGAGAGAGCCAAAAAGAGAATTTTTTGACAGTTGGAAATTAGAGAACTTGCAAAATGTTACTGGAGAAATTTCCTCTGGTAAGATTTTGCAACTAGTTTGAACAGCTGTTTTTATATACTGTTTGAATGAAAGAGCTTACGTGTGCCAAGATAGCGTCGACGAAATGGCGTCGAATTTGGGAATTTAAAAACCGGGAAACCAAAATACCCAAATAATGGGGATTTACAGTATATGAACAAAAAGTTAGCGTCGAATTTAGGAATTTAAAAAGGGGAAGTAAAAATATATTTATATTTTTAATAAAAATACTATAAATATTTACCACAGGCTTTTGCACGGTATAAACTGTATATTTTCTGAAAGTAAATAGTTTTCTGGACAAAATGAGCGATGCGTGCAAAAAATATACAGTTTATACCGTGCAAAAGCCTGTGGTTCATTGCATAAATCAGTAAAGATTTTTACTGATCATTTTGGATGAACCCAGATTTCTCGGAAACTGTCCGAACGATTTTTTGCACGCATCGCTCATTTTGTCCAGAAAACTATTTACTTTCAGAAAATATATAGTTTATACCCTGCAAAAGCCTGTGGTAAAAAAAATATAAATATATTTGGGCTTAAATCTAGTTTACCGACGCAGCTTCAAATAAAAAAAAAGTACCTAGGGTGATAGAAAATGGAAAAATAAGAAGAAAAAATTATAATAAGAACGCTTAGTTTTCGAGTTATGGGCGTTTTCAGTTTTTATATAAATATGTGATTTTGCAATACATTTCCAAATGTATATGGCTAATATTGGTATCATTGCAAAGCGTTTCACTAAATCTTTCTGGACATACAGAATTTATTTTAATATTTTTAGTTTATTAAGAAGTGGGACGAGTTTGCAAAATACAAAAGTTTTTTAGTAAGCATAAAAACAAATTTATTAATTTTTTCTAATTCTTTAATGTATGTATATACTACATACTAATTTATTTAAGAATTTTAATAAAAATACAAGTAAAATGTTTATGTTATACTAATGAGGAGAGAATCCTTGCCCATGGGCAAAGGCCATAGGGGAGAAAATATTTGCGCCCGGCCGAAGGCCGTCTATGCAAGGAAGCTTTAGTAAGCGAACCCGGTATTTATTATACCATAGAGAAGAACATCCTTGCGTCCGGCCAAAGGCTGGCTATGCAAAGAATTTTTTTTTGTTATTTTATAAAATTTGTATTACACTTTTATTTAAATAAACTACATTCTTTCCTAGTGCACTTCCGTAACATTTCGACGTAAAATGAAAAAAACTGTTATGTGATCTAAAGAATTTAATATTTTGAAATAAATTATGTATATCCAGAAAAATCTGTTCAAGAGCTTTAAAATGATACCAATATTGGCCATATACGTTTAGAATTGTAGTGGAAAATCACATATTTATGTGAAAACTTTAAACGTCCATAACTCGAAAACTAAGCGTTTGCGCCAACTTTTTTATTTTATTTTTTCCTTTTCCATCACCCTGTGTATTTTTTTTTATTTGGAGCTGCGTCGGTAAACTAGATTTGTTCCTATATTTGTACTTCCCTATTTTAAATTCCTAAATTCGACGCTAACTTTTTGTTTATACTGCAAATACCCATTATTTGGGTATTTTGGTTTCTCGGTTTTTAAATTCCCAAATTGGACGCTATTTCTTCAACGCTATCTTGGCTCACGTTTGTTATTTCAATTGTTTACACACCGATCAGCTGTTTTCTTGCAAGATTTCACTGGATACTGTCTGCGTACTTTTTGAGATATTCTCAGCCGAAAGAATAAAATTTGTCTTACTCTCCCAAAAAAATTTACTGAGTATTTGCTACTGGAAAAGTACCCAGACAGACCTAATATAAAAGCAAATGAGACATCGAAAAAATCAAATTTCTTTAATGTGCAGTTTTTTGTTGGGAAAAAAATAATCGAAAGATAAAAGTTACACGGCCACTTATGCCATACTGCCCACCTTTTAACCGATTATGTACTTTATAAAGGTACCTATTTAGACCATAATCCTCTATTATCGTTCTCAAAATAAATAAGCATCAATATATACTTTGCATAGGCGTGGCACTGCCCACTTTCAAAATATTGGTTCAGTAATTTGGGTACTTATAATTTTAATTTTTATACATACAGAGCTGGATATAGGGATGGGCAAATTGAAAAAATATATCGTATCTATAATTTTTAAGAGTATTTATATATATATATTTATTAATTAATACATATTTACATATGTACAAACATATTACATGTAATTCCGCTCTAACTTTTTATTATTTCTTTTAATTTCAAATTTACGGCCTGTCCCTCGATTTCGAACGAAACTTTCATTCGCTTAATTTTTTTTTAAACAAAAACCAATTTTAAAATTTAGTTTTTAAGGTAAGTTATGCGAACGAAGTTTTCGTTTGAAATCGAGGGACTACAATTAAAATAAATTTTTAAAAAAGTAAAGAATACAAAAAATTTTTTTATTTATTCGCCATATGAAAAAAAAAATTAATTGGGATTATATAATGCCGGATTATATACTGCCGGATTATATACTGCCGGTAAACGAAACTTGTGAAACATACTCAAATCAAATACTGTACAATATTTTATTTTTAATATAATATAAGAACATGCTCCAATAAAAAACTAATTCATTTATTAATGATGTGCTAATAATCCCAATTTTTGAATGAAAACACTGAAATTTATTGTTGTGGGAAAGCTATTTTTTATGCGCATTTCGCTGGTTGCTTAGGCCAGCTCGTCAGGAAACTTTTTCCAAATACTTTAGAAAAGCTAAAAATATTATACAAGTAAGACCATAAAGTGAATATGAATTTTAAAACACTCAGGTCTTGCATGTAACAATATCAAAGCTTCAACAAAAACACAACAATAAACCGTCAATTTTTCTTTCTTACATTTCCCTACAATTGGCTGGTTTTTTTCCAACACGAATCGTAGTTGTAAGAGGATAGAAAGAAAAAAACAAAATTAAAAAAAAACAAGTTGCTTAAATAAAGCAGCACAACAATAAATTTCAGTGTTTTCATTCAAAAATTGGGATTATTAGCACATCATTAATAAATAAATTAATTAATAACAAATAAATATTTTTTATTATTATTTACATTCTAACTTTCACGAGTCTATTGCTGCTAATACGCCATAATTAAGGCGATAATTTGCCTAATTCTAGGAAACATTTCCAGAATATTTTTTCCGCTCTTATTTTCTTGTTTTTTATTTGATTATTGATAATCAAATAATACCCCAACACTCGCATGTAAAATACCTCGGTATACATCTAGATCGGCGTTTAACGTGGAAATGGCACATAGAAGCAAAATTAACTCAAATGAAACTAAAAGCAATTCAAATTAATTGGCTCATTGGAAGAAATTCTGTTCTTAGTCTCGATTGCAAACTTCTACTTTACAACTCTATCTTAAAGCCAATTTGGTGCTACGGTATTCAGTTATGGGGCACTGCCTCGGCTTCTAATATCGAAAAAATTCAAAGGCGCCAAAATAAACTTCTTCGAATAATAACAGCCGCTCCCTGGTATGTTAAAAACTCAAATATCCACAAGGATCTCAATGTGCCATTGGTAAAAACTATGATAACGAAATATGCAGTAAAATATTTAAAAAGGCTGGAACTGCACCCAAATCCCTTAGCTCGAAATATTTTAAATTATGGCGGCCACACTCGATTAAGGAGAAGAGACACTGCAGCACTCACCCAATCAGATGAGCGATAAACACCTACATATGTGAACAGAAACCGTGATGACTAAATCTTTTTGTCTGGCACTGGCAGGACATTAAGTAAATATTAGGATAAGATTTGATTAATTATTGTTAGTTCATATTTAATATATGAAGATTCAATAAATAAATACTGCAAAAAAAAAAAAAAAATTTTCTTGTTGTCATCTCTTAAAAAACTGAGACAAAACTGAACTGTGTAATCTATGAAAATGTACAATGGAAAAGCGCCCTTATTTTCTTAATATTAGTTAAAAAACATATGATGCAATTCTTAAAAAAACAACAGTATTGTCAGCAGTTGAGCAACGTTAAAATGTTGAATTTTTTTAAAAAGAGATCTTAAAAATATCGAATTTGATAGTCGTAGATAAATATCGATATATCAATATATGGGTATTTTTAATATAGGCGATATATATCGATTATAATTTATTTAAACATCGATATTTTCATATATCGATATTTGTTGCCCATCCCCAGTTGGATAAAATATTTCCTCGAATTTTTATTAAACTTCTTCTTGAAAAAATCTATATCTATCTATCTATATATATAAAAATGAATTACACAGTACAACACATGATTTGCCAACTCAATTCTGTGAACTGTATGTGAAATTAGACCCAAAAAGAAGAATTTCTGCATCATTCGTTTTGTCTTCTTACCTGCGATTTGAAGTTAGTATCGATTTGAAGTTAGTGCTATAGTATAGGGGAATTTATCACGTTTTAGGCCCTGTTGTTTGACATAGCTCGACAACCCCTAGCCCAATTTAGTTGAAATAAATTTTAAAAAATTAAGAATTACAATTCCCTTAATCTGTTCATATATTGTTTTCCTATACAAGTAACACTTTCGAAGTTAAAAATGAATGTATGAAGGGAAAAAATTATTTTTTGCCTAAAAATTTAAATTTTTTTTTTTAAAAATACATAAAAAATCCAAAATGGAAAAAAGTTTCAAGTCTAGTTATTTTTTCGCAAAGTCACATAACCTATGAGCAAAATGAGACAAAAATCATAAAAATCGATGCACGCGTTTCGCTTTTATTCGCAATTGAGTAAAGGTATGAATTTCAAAAATCAGTTATAGCCACCACCCTTAAAATAAAAATATAAATTAAAAAATTATCATGCAAAAAAAAACTTTATTTATAAAAACTTAATGAAAATAAAATAATATGCAATAAATACGCAATTATAATATGCATAAAAACAAAATTTAGAACATTTTTTCAATTATTGGCAATATCCATCCTTGTAGAAGTTGACGCTTGTGGTTCTGATGATCTTGTTTTCTTCGTAGGTTGTTCATATTCATGGTCTGAGTCTGTATCGTCATCCGAGATACACATACTATTCAAGGGCGTGTTTCTTTCACTGTGTCCACCAATTTCAATGTCTTCATCTTCGGTGCTTTCTTCAAACTCAGCTTGGCGTTGTCGGTATGATGTTGCGCTGACATTTTGCTGTGTGAGTTTTCTTCTCTTCAAAAATGATGTCAGCCATTCGGAGTCGTGTTGTGATAGTCCCAGCTTGGCCACAATGTAATCCATTTCGATTTGTGGTAGCGGTTGTGGTGCACTATTTTCAATATCGGGTATCCAATCAGCATCATCCAAATCGGTCGGATTGGTGAAAACGGTTTCGGCTAGCAGGGACACAGTATCCGCACTCGGAGGTTTAGGTGCATCGGTATCAGCAGGGCGTTGCACTGGAAGTGTGGCAGTTAATGCAGCAGTGTATACTTTTGTTTTCAATTGTTGTCTGTTTAATCCAGGACGAAAATTTATGCATGCATAGCACCTGGATTCATCATGTCCAGTTGTGTCTTCCACCCAAATTACTGGCTTCATAAAATATACTTTCTACTTTTTCCGTGAATCCATTTTAGATGGGTAGTATAACAACTGTTGCACACTGTGTTCGGCGTAAAATTTGCACCACTTAAATCTGCTTCATCGAAATAATTACAATACGCGGTTTTGAATTGCTCAGTAAACAAATTTTTTCGATCTTTTTTCTGTATTTTTCGGACGATATGACCACAAACGTAACAATATTCATCCAAATATGGGCACTTGTTGTTTTCCATATTGATATATTTTATGTTTTGTTGTTATTCACTTTTAAAAAACTGGAGAAAAATCACTTTTACTGTTCGCGTTCGTCGGCACTGGCTGAATGCCAAAAATCGATCAATGCACACCTATAAATACTACGTATTTTTGAATATTTTATTGCCAGGTTCTTATAAATGGGCGCATATTTTAAGGGCGGCTGGCTATATACCTGATTCAGCACTTGTACGTTTCAAACTGTGCAAAACTTTCCAAATAATGACCACCCTTAAATGTGGGTGCAATTTCTGTAAAAAAATCATATAGGTAGCCACCGGAAAAACCCAAATAATAAAAAGGTCCACTTTCCGTTTAATTGTCCACGTACATTTATTACCGCAATCATAAAAATCAAATAACCTTTTGTTTATTCCTTTTTTTTTAATTCTCAGAATCATGAAAAAGGTGTCAATGTTTTCTCCAAATAATGTTGTGCATATCTCGATCAAATTTTTGAAATTCATACATTTACTCAATTGCGAATAAAAGCGAAACGCGTGCATCGATTTTTATGATCTTTGTCTCATTTTGCTCATAGGTTATGTGACTTTGCGAAAAAATAACTAGACTTGAAACTTTTTTCCATTTTGGATTTTTTATGTATTTTAAAAAAAAAAAATTTAAATTTTTAGGCAAAAAATAATTTTTTCCCTTCATACATTCATTTTTAACTTCGAAAGTGTTACTTGTATAGGAAAACAATATATGAACAGATTAAGGGAATTGTAATTCTTAATTTTTTAAAATGTATTTCAACTAAATTGTGCTAGGGGTTGTCGAGCTATGTCAAACAACAGGGCCTAAAACGTGATAAATTCCCCTATACGATAGTACTAACTTCAAATCGATACTAACTTCAAATCGCAGGTAAGAAGACAAAACGAATGATGCAGAAATTCTTCTTTTTGGGTCTAATTTCACATACAGTTCACAGAATTGAGTTGGCAATCAATTAACTGAAAAATGTTGTACTGTGTTATGTATGTTTGTTTGTCGCTTTATAGACTCCGAAACTACTGAACCGATTTTCCTGAAATTTTTACAGTAACATCACGTGAGCCCTAAAAATAAAATAGGCTACTTATTTTTTCGATAGGGGCAGGGGAATTGGTACCCCCCATAGGATGCCAATATTAATTATGAACCGATTTTCCTGCAATTTTTACAGTAACATCACGTGAGCCCTAAAAATAAAATATGCTACTTATTTTTCCGATAGGGGCAGGGGAATTGGTACCCCCCATAGGATGCCAATATTAATTATGAACCGATTTTCCTGAAATTTTTACAGTAACATCACGTGAGCCCTAAAAATAAAATAGGCTACTTATTTTTTCGATAGGGGCAGGGGAATTGGTACCCCACATAGGATGCCAATATTAATTATCGCATATCTTAAGAGCCGCTGCACGCATTTTGCTGAACTTTTTGTAGTAGGATCTTCTGAGCCCCAGAATTGAAATAAAATAGCAGCGGGGGTATAGGAATACCCCATAGGACGCCAATGTTTAACATCGCATATCTTAAGAACTGTAATAGTGAGAATGTTCAAACTTTCTAGAAGTCGCTCTTATGGTATACTACACTTTTGAAAATAAAAATAAAGCGGGTAGGCGCAGGGGGGAAATACCTCCCATAGGATGCATACATTAAATATCGCTCAACTGAAGAACTATTAAAGGGAGAGTCTTCAAACGTGGTTAAAGCTACTATTATAGTAAACTATAAATTTCAATATAACTAAAGCCAGAACAAAGAACAGCATACAATGCAGTAGTGGATGCCATTCAAAATCAAACTGGAGGATTGTATTTTATTGATGCACCTGGAGGAACAGGAAAAACGTTTTTAATTTCCTTGATCTTGGCCAAAGTTCGGTCGAAAAGAAATATTGCTTTGGCTGTTGCTTCATCCGGAATTGCAGCAACTCTTTTGGATGGCGGTAGAACAGCACATTCTGCACTTAAAATACCAGTAAAAGCGCAATTTTTAGAAGATTTCACTTGCAACATTAAGAAAAATTCTTCTATGGGCAAAGTACTACAATTATGTAAGATTATTGTTTGGGATGAGTGCACAATGGCCCACAAAAAATCTTTGGAAGCTCTCGATCGAACTTTGCAGGATTTGAGAAACAGCACAAGGTTTCTTGGAGGAGCTTTGATTTTATTAGCCGGAGATTTTCGACAAACACTTCCGGTTATTCCTGGTTCAACACCAGCAGACGAGTTGAACGCATGCCTTAAATCATCGTTCCTATGGCGCAATGTTCGCACATTGAAATTAACTACAAACATGCGTGTACAACTTCAAAGTGATGGAACAACTACTCAATTTTCTGAACAACTTATGGACCTTGGAAATGGAAAAATGCCAATAGATGCAGTCACGAAATGTATTACATTTCCATCTAACTTTTGCCGGTTAACTAAATCAATCGAAGAACTAATCGACTGTGTGTTTCCAAATATCGAAAACAACTTCAATAACAGTCAATGGTTATGTGATCGAGCATTACTTGCTGCCAAAAATATTGACGTACGCTCTGTTAACCATAATATACTTAACAGAATCCAAGGAAATGCAAAAACATATAAATCTGTTGATACTGTGACAAATGAAGAGGACGTGGTTAATTATCCAGCCGAATTCTTGAACTCTTTGCACCTGGCTGGCTTTCCACCACATGAGCTGCTATTGAAAGTTGGTGTTCCTATTATTTTATTAAGAAACATTGACCCACCTCGCCTTTGCAATGAAACCAGGCTAAAAGTGAAAAAGCTGTTGAACAATTTAATCGAAGCGACTATTATCACGGGAAAGTATATAGGTACCGATGTCTTGCTACCTCGAATTCCCCTATTATCAACTGAAATGCCCTTCCAATTTAGGAGATTACAGTTTCCTGTTTGTTTAGCATTTGCGATGACAATAAATAAATCGCAGGGACAAACTCTTCATGTATGCGGCCTAAATTTATCAAACCCATGTTTTTCTCATGGACAACTTTACGTTGCATGCTCACGTGTAGGAACCCCTAAAAATTTATTTGTTTACGCCCTTGAAGGAAAGACCAAAAATATTGTATATCATAAAGCATTACAATAATCATACATAATAAGAATTATTTAATTAAGTTAGCTGCTTTTGATAATATAAATTAATATATATATAGATAAAATTAATTTTTTTGTTAAAAGTATATTTAAAAAAAAATTTTAAATGCAATACGTATGTAAATAAATAAATTATATCACAAAAACAAATACTGTAATTTTTTTCTTATTTTTTTTTTGCCAGTGTAGCGAAGCGCACCGGGTTAAGCTAGTGTTTATATGTATATCAAAAATATGCCTGAAATAATAATAAGGACATTTCATTTTTCCCAAAAAAGAAATTTTTTTTTTTAATTTTACCTTTAAACTCTAAACTAATATTATTCTAAGGTAAACAGAAAAAATTAAAAAATTTCTCTAATCACCAAATTTATACCAAATTCATAATATCGATACCTTCCCATAAGAATGTATTAAAGGCTAGATTACACTATCTCACAAGCCTTACGTATTCCATAATACTTTGTGAGATGGAAATCTAATGAGTTTTGTTGTGACTGTCAACAAATCTAATGTTACATTACAGTTTGTAGTCACACTATCACACATGAACATGCTTTTGTTAAAATGCAACCCTGATCCAATGAAAAGTATTAGCGTTTAGAAATTTTTCAAAAAACGATTAAGTCGTATGGGATGTCAAACTTTTTTCGTAATACTTGTGACACATTGCATTCACACTATCACACTTTGTCATATTACTTGAGTTTTTGACATGTATTAATACAAAGTATAATATTGTAATCTAGCCTTAAGCGACATTTCTAAAATTGTGTAGGAAACGAAAAAAAACGTCTCATTTAGTTATTTATTTGTGTATTTTATTGAAAGGAACATATTTGGAAAGCGATTTTCAGAATACAAAACTTGACATCATTGCAAAACCAAAATTATAATCAGATAAAAAGTTTTTGTCGCTTAGTACATTTTCGTGGTCAAGACATTGGCGCTTGATACAATGGTAAATGGCGCTTAAAACATTGACATGGACACAAAAAATAAAGGTTTAAAATAAATTGTGTCGTTTAATTCATTTTTTATTTGTTCTGTTAAACAATAAAATAAATAAAAATCTATATAAAAAGTAACAAAACAGTTTTAAGATTATTAATAATCATTTTGATTGGCAGACAAATCATCTTCTTCGTCTGGCTCTGCCAATTGGTCTTCTTTCTCACCAAATGTATTTTTTATAATATCCTCGTATTCTTGTACACAGAAAAAAGTGTTGTATCAATTAAAAAAATGGTTTAAAAAGTATTTTAATTTAATTAATGTGATAATTGAATCAATAATTTTTTTAGCTGAAAAAATTTCAAAATTTAATTTTGATTTAATTAACATTTTAATTGTTTTGAAATAAATTTTCAATTAAAATTTTAATTAAATAACAAAAAATCTTAATTGAAATTTTTCGTTTAAAATAAAATAATTTAAACATGTAGAATTGTTGTTGGGAATTGTCAATATTTATTTAAATAAATTAACACATTAATTGAAATGGCAAAGTTTTTTGATCACTTTTTTAATTAAAATTAAAAATATCATTTATTAAAAATATTTTTTCAAAATTTTTAGTAATCAATATAATCATTTTGGTAAAAGGTGCAAAATCAGCAACTAGTTTGCTTGATATTATGAATTTAGAACAAATTTGGTGATAGGAGAAATTTAATAATTTTTTCTGCGTATGTATCGTTCTTGTATGTATCGTTTCATAGAAAAATTATTTAAACTCAAAGACAATCATAATCTGGAGTGTTATAAGCGACAAAAAATGGATCAAGTTCTAGTTGGATGAGTGTGCTAAGCGAAAATTTCGGTTAAACTAAGCGACATCTAACAAAATTTTTGTGTGGACCTTTTGTTGCTTACGACAATTACATTTTTAAAAATGTGGCTTAGCTTAATTTCTTTGGCGGATAATACAAATTTCAGGGAGCAACATTATTCCAGTGAGAAAACTTGACGGTTGATACAATTTTATTTTCTCTCTAGTTTCCTTTGCATCCATGATAGGGCAGCGAAACCCATGCCAAAATGTGGCGCTTAACTTCCAGGATAGTTCCACATCAAAAAGTCATTTTCGAAAAAAGTGTCGCTTAATACATTCTTATCGGAAGGTATCGATATTAAGCAAACAAGTTGTTGATTTTGCACCTATTACCAAAATGATTATACTGATTACTAACAATTTCCAACAACAATTCTACAAGTTTAAATTATTTAATTTTAAACGAAAAAGTCAATTAATATTTCTTGATATTTAATTAATATTTTAATTAAAAATTTATTTCAAAACAACTAAAATTAAATCAAATTAAATCAAAATTATATTTTTAATTTTCTTTCAACTAAAAAAAATAATTGATTCAATTATCACATTAATGAAATGCAAATTCACTGAAAAAAATATCAGTAATTTTTTTATCATTTATAAAAAATTTTTAAAAATATTTCAATTTAATTAATGTGATCATTTTTTAGTTCAAAGAAAATTATAAATTTAATTAACATTTTAGTTGTTTTTTAAATAAATTGTTTATTTAAATATTAATTGAATAACATGAAATCTTAATTGATTATTTCGCTTAAAATAAAATAATTTTAACTTGTAGAATTCTTGTTGGGAATGGTCAAAACCTGAGCTATATTTAACTAAATCAATTAACACATTGTTTGAATCGGCATGTGTTTTGATAATTTTTTTAATTAATCTTAAAAATGTAATTTATTTGAAAAAAAAAATATTCAAAATTTTAAATTTTTACAATTTTTAGTAATCAATTTAATCATTTTGATAATTGGTGCAAAGTCAACAAATTGTTTGCTTGATTCTATGAATTTGGTATGAATTTGGTGATTAGAGAAAATTTTTAATGTTTTCTTTATACTTTTTAAACCATTTTTTAATTGATAAAAAACTTTTTTCTGTGTAGAGTTTCTTGCATTTTAATAAACTTTTGGCACCGCCTGTTCATTGAACCTAAAAGATTAGCCCAAACACTTGGGAATATGAAAAAGCCAACATATTCAATTGCATTAGTGGGCCATAAGTATGGAGTCATGGTCATATCAAAAAAAAAAAAAAATCTTAATTTCTTGCCCATTTTTTCATTTATCTAATTTTTTAGAACTCCATTTATCTTATTTTTTAAGATATCCAAATAGGTGGCCTCTTCGAATTAAGTCCAATGACTGCGATGGCCAGTGCGCTATGTGGCCTTAATTTTCCTATAATTACGATTTTATATTTCTCGAGACGGGTTGAGGATCGTTGTCCTGTAGAAGGTCCCTCTTCAATGGCATTTCTACCTCAGCAAATTAAAGCATTTTACTCTGGAGTTTGGGTGCGTTCGTAAATGCATCACTGCGCTGCATCAGAAAAGCAAACTTTTTTAATGCCGATAAAAAAGTTATTATAATTTTTTTATTGTGTAACTATTATTTTTGTAGAGTATTTGACAATTTTATGGTTCCATATATATTTCATTGATATATATAAACATTTGAAATCACTGATGCAGCGCAGTGATGCATTTACGAACGTACCCCAAATTATCCAAATCAGCCGATTTCACGTGATGCGATTACATACATGGACCGTTTAATTTGCACATATATATATATATATGGGGGATTTCATGTCAAGTGACCCAACTTTTGAAATCGATGTCTTCCGATTTGGATGAAATTTGCACCAAGGTTAGTCTTATTGGATAGTAGTTTAGACACAAATTTTCAACAAGATCGCTCAAAAAGTTTCTGAGTTAGAGGGGGTCAAAATATGACATTTGGCCAAACCGGTGTTCTTTCTCATTCATGTAACTTATTATCTATTGGTGCTAGCAAAATTTGTCCCAAACAAATTAGAGAGCTATTTCTTCAAGCTTTGGAAAAAATTTTTTTTTGTATTTTTTTAAATTTTTTAAAAATTATTTTTTTTAAATTTAAAACTAATTTTTTATTTTTTTTGAAAAAGGTATTTTTTTTTTTTTTTTTTTGCTCAAAAGAAAGCTTATGTATTTTCCTTTTAGGTAGTTTTGGTCGCTTAGTGGGATGCGAGTGGGATATGTATAAAAAAAAAAATAATTTGTAAGTCAATACGTCATATGCTAAACAAATTTAAAAATCCTCGTCTTGAGTTAGAAATTATTTTTTTTATACATATCCCACTCGCATCCCACTAAGCGACCAAAACACCCTAAAAGGAAAATACATAAGCTTTCTTTTGAGCAAAAAAAAAAAAAAAAAAAACACCGTTTTAAAAAAAAATAAAAAATAAGATTTAAATTTAAAAAAAAAAATTTTTTTAAAAATTTAGAAAAATACAAAAAAGATTTTTTTCGAAAGCTTGAAGAAATAGCTATCTAATTTGTTTGGGACAAATTTTGCTAACACCAATAGATAATAAGTTACATGGATGAGAAAGAACACCTGTTTGGCCAAAATGTCAAATTTTGATCCCCCTCTAGCTCAGAAACTTTTTGAGCGATTTTGTTGAAAACTACTATCCAATAAGACTAACCTTGGTGCAAATTTCATCCAAATCGGAAGACATCGATTTCAAAAGTTGGGTCACTTGACATTAAATCCCCCATATATATGTAGTTTTTAGTTTTTGAAAAGATCTTTTGTTGCTTAATTAGATTTTACAGCAATGGCATACATTATACATCACAATTGTGTATTGCACTCGGCAGAAACTCCCTGTCAATCTCACTTTTAGACGAAAAAATCTCATTAAGATGTATATAGATATCTAGATACCTGAATTTAAAATTTTGTTTTGGTTGGCCTATGATAACCAATTAAACCCAAATAAGGTACATGGTGCCATCGACGGGCTGTATTTCCTTACCTGGTTATAATTGGATTAGTCTTAATCTTTTTGTTTACATCAACTCCCAGAGCAACACTTGTCGTAACAAGAAATAAATCAAACTTATATTCTAAAGAACTAAAACAATTACGAAGGCGTTCCAAATTCACATTTACTTTTCCATAAAATTTAAAGTAAAAAGAACACAAAACATTTTTGATTTTCGTAAAAATAGTTTTCAAACTTTGTCCCAACAGCAAACACTTTAAATAACAATGCAAAAGGTTTTTTCAAACATAAAATTTTGGCTTGTTTATGAAGCCGTTTGTATAGTTTTTGTTTATACCTCAAGTTTTTGTTTGAGTCTTATTATTAAGTCCTAAAGAAAAAAAATTAAAGCTGAGAACTAAAATTATTATTTTTTAAGTCCATGTTATTAATAAAAAAAAATATTTTAAATTTATGCGAAATTAATTTTATTTAACTATTCAAACTTTGAAAATTTTACAATTGAGATAAGTTTTTAACGGCGACATCTCTGTTGACAGGCGGCACGAGTGCACCAACGATTGTTGTTGCCAGCACAACCCAAGTAACGCATTTCACGGCATTGTCTGCTGCGGGCATCATAATACCACATGGTACGTGGAGTACAACGGGGGCCACGACGTCCAAGATTACGGGGTCCACTGCAAGAGGGATTACCTGAAAAATAAATTAAAATTTACTTAAATTATTAAATATTTCGTTGGCTTAAAGAAAACTTACGTGGTCTGCCAACACATCTTTGGGCCGAGGTATAGGCCACCAATGCGACCAATAATAAAGTTAAAATGTGTAAGAATTTCATTTTGACTATTATTTTTAATTAATCAACTGAGCAGACAAATGTCAGGTTGTTTATGATTTAATTTAGCAGGTTCAGCTCGTATTTATATGAAAAATTGAGGGTTTATAAAAAGTAAGGCTTTTGTTTAAAGTTGCATCTTTTTACTAAACAGCTGTTTGTTTTTAAAACCTTATTTTATAAAAGTCATATTTATACAAGTGTTTATTGTATAAAAGAAAGTTACTGTATTTGGTTTAAACAAATATTTGTGAAAAGAAAGTAGTTAAAATCGTATCGAATAGCGAAATTAAGGAGCAACTTAATTCTTATGACTATATTTAATGGTATTTCGTGAAAAGTTTTACTGAATGCCCCATCTCAAAAATACCTTATATTTTTATAAAATTAAGCACAAATTCTTTAAAGCTCTTAGAAATTTTTTTGAATTAGGAAACCTTTTGTCCGAGCTACAGGCCACCACAGCCGCAATTAATAAAGTTTAAGTCAAGACCTTCGTGAACCTAAACAAATTTCTTAAGGCATTTATTATTATGTTTTTTTAAGTTGTAATAAAACAAAATGTTGAAGAAATTCCAAAAAATTTTCAATTCCATTATATTAGTTTATTACAATTCATTCTTTAACTTTAAAGGGTTTATATTTTATAAAATAAAAAACTTAAAAATTAAAAAGATGTCAATGGTTTCTCTTTAAATAATTAAATAAATCGCCTAAAAAAGCACAAAAGACAGATGTTTGCTAAAAACAATACATTCAACTGTCGAAATGAATTATTTATGCAGTATTAAGCAGTAATTTTTAAACAAAAGTTTTAAAAATTAAAGAAAATATTAAGTAAAACTTTTTCATATAAATACTACAATAATTTTTAATATTAAATCACAAACAATTTGACTTTCGACTGTTCAATTAATTGTTAGTTTTTAAATTCAATATGAAATTTTTACACATCTTCACTTTAATGCTGGTCGCATTGGTGGCCTATACCTCGGCCCAAAGATGCGTTGGCAGACCACGTAAGTTTTCTTTAAGCCAAGAATTAATTAATAGTTTAAATAACTTTTAAATTGAATTTATTTTTCAGGTAATCCTTCTTGCAGTGGTCCCCGTAATCTGGGACGTCGTGGTCCCCGTTGTACTCCACGTACCATGTGGTATTATGATGCCCGCAGCAGACAATGTCGTGAAATGCGTTACTTGGGCTGTGCTGGCAACAACAATCGTTGGTGCACTCGTGCCGCCTGTCAACAGAGATGTCGTCGTTAAGTTTGAGGCTTTAATTTCTATTTGATTTGCGTATTTTTAATTATCTTTAAATAAAATTATTGTTGAATATAATTATTAAAAAAATAGTTTTGTTTTTTTTTTTATTTGGAATTATTTTAACACATTAAAATAACACAGAATTTAGCTTATAAAATTACACTGATTAGAATATTTGCAGTATCAGTGTGGCCATTTTGTTGGAGATAATGTAGGACAATGGGATATAAGTTGGCAGCCTCCAAACGGATGTTCGATTTGGATAACAGAATTTTTTGATGGTTTAAGAAATTTAATTGTCACTAAATTTCAGTTATACAAAAACGCCAAACGAGTATCAAGTTAATATCAGTATTCCAAAAACTACAACAATATTTGTTAAAAATATGCACAGCTATTGGAAAAAAAGAAACTATTTGTGCAAAATTGTTTAGGGGATTTTTTTCATGCTTTTATGAATAAAAAATTTTTTGCAACATTTCATTATTTTCCCGAAATTTGTTTTTATATAAGAGGTGTGCTTTTGAAAGGTAAGTCTCAATTTACACGTTTCATCTTTTGATGCTCAACTTCTTTTCAATTCCCTTTTGAAGATGCCATTATGTTCACACGCAGCAACCGGTTTCAACTTTTTTTAGCATCACAACAACAACACTTTTATTCAAAGCGAACCAAAGAGAAAAAGAATAGAAAAAAATTTACATCCAGCCATTGTTGTGCATATACCTACGAATGAGAACACAAAGCGTACTGCCCAAGTACAGGCATCTCCGTACCAACCTCTTTTCTTCTTGCTTCCCTCTCCATAAAACACAAGAGTTGAGCATCAAAAGATGAAACGTGTGAATGTAGACTTAGTAAATTATATTCATATTAGAATAGTGAAGCGATCATTATGCGTTTTTGCTGATGTGTGTTAAGCTGGGATCACACGATTGCCGCAATGCACCAATTTTCACACTTTTTAATACCCCAATCGTGTGAATGCACAATCAAATGGCTCATGTACCAATATTAATTGTGTTCTTGTGCGGCAATTAAACAACACAATATGCGCCAATATTTGCCCTTTTTTAATAAATTTACTTTTGTGTGTTTCTTTTAGTAGGAATAAATATATACATATTTATTTATTTTTCATTATAATTATGTATATAAATTTTTTAATTTAGTGCAATAACTGCTCAGGATAAATATTTTTATTTAAGACTAGCTGTACCCGGTAAACGTCGCTCCACCTAACATTGATTTTTTTATATTTCTTCATAAGCTGTTATGAATTCCAATCATCCCTACAACTCCAACTCATTGAAATAGGCAATATTAAGCAGACCATACACGATTAAATTCAATTGTCAACTGAGTCTGTTGTTGTCCAAATCAAAGCATGTATGGCCTTGTCAGTTGATTAGTTTGACGGTTGTCGAGTTGGTTGAAGAAAAATCAAAAGATTTTGATTTTTTCAAGTTGACTACTAAGTCTTTCAATTCGATTGTACTGTGTGTGCTCAAGTCTCTTGATCAGCTGTCAAAATTTATGTAAAAAAAAAAATCTAAATTTGGCAGTTGAATTAAAATCTTTCAATTCAGTTGAAGAAGTGTGTGGCCAAGTATCAATTCAGTTAAAAGACTCAGTTGACAACTGAATTGAACCGTGTATGGAGCGCATTAGCCGAACTTTGTGCGTTGGAGTTTTATTTGGTTAATAAATGAAAATCGTTTCTTTACACTGTTTGAAACATAGTTTTGCATGATTATTTGAAAGCTTAGATGAATTGCATAAAATATTGTTTATGATTCAGTTTTTATAAGCTTAATTAATTTAAATATGATGATTAAATGGGTTTGGTTTCTTTCTGTGCAGCTGTCAATCAATGGGTCCGCCACCAACTGAAGAAATACAATTCCTTTTGGTGGTATTAAGTCAAATTTGCATACAAAACGTACATTTTAGATTTTGTGATTTTTCGACTCTTATTTTTGGCTTTTCTTCTTCTTCCTTTTATCGCAACAACAAAAAAACAAAAAAAAGAATCATTGAAATCGGTCAAGCAATTATCGAGTTTAAGCAGACTAATCCACAACAATTAATGGTGCAATGTAAAATTTGCATACAAAACACAATTTTCGCTATTTTCACCTTTTTTGCGCTTTTCTGAACTTTCTGTTTTTCTAAACTTTCCTCGTGATTAGACGAACAAAAGAAAAAAAAACATACAAATCGATCAAGTAGTTCTCGAGTTTAAAATAAAACGAAGTACTATTTCTTTTTAAGGAAAATTTAGGTATGTAATGAAAATTGCTCGATTTCAAAACGATAAAAATTTATTACTCTCGAGCGATTTTAAAATCTTTTTATGAATTATTTTATAAGGTCTTAATTTTTTTTGTTCAAAACATAGTTTTAATAACACTGCTTTACAAATTTTTAATTTGGAAAAATACCAAGAACACCATATGCCTAGATAAGTTAAGTGGGACCTCCTGAACACGAAAAACGCTGTAATTTTTTTTTTTCTAAGTACCGTTTTTTAGATAACGGTACTTTTGTGTTTTTGGGTGTGGGATGAAAAAATTATGGCGGACCATTCGCGAAGATCCATTCGAAAAAAAAACGGAAAAGTTCAAGTCGCTCTTCATTTTAATATAAATTTTTTGAATTTACGCCGAATATAGTGTGTGAGCAATGAAGAGGAAAATATTGTCGTACCACAAAACCCTTAATAAAAACTTTTTTTATCCGATTTTTTTCAAATTATGCTTAAAATGTTGGTAATTAAATAAACTTTTTGGTAAAAAAGTAAAACATTCCAGATCTTTACTATAACGTAGAAAAAAAACGAAATAAAAATGAAAAATTTGAAAACAAACGTAAAAAATAGGCAAATTTTGAACTTTGAGGTACCATAACTCAACCAGTTCTTATCAGATAGAAATTTTCAGCATATCGACAAAAAATGTATTCAATTACCTTTGCCATTTATCTCGATGGGACTTCTCGGCTGGGCTCCACAAGGGTTTGAGTGGGACCATACACCGAAAAACACAAAAGTACCGTTATCTAAAAAACGGTACTTGGAAAAAAAATTTCAACGTTTTTCGTGTTCAGGATGTCCCAGTTAACTTATCTAGGCGTGTGACGTTCTTGGTATTTTTTGGCTGTAAACCAGTGTAATATATATAATAAACAATTTAAAAAAATATATACAGGAAAACGGAGAAAAATGTATTGAAATTCTTTAAAGTGAATTTATTTTATATATTTTTACCAAATATAATCTGATAATAATTTCTTTTTAAATTTTTATTATCAGCCCTGTTCTGAAAATCACTTTAATTCAAATCACGTGATTTCAAATCACAGGTGCTTTTTAAAATCATACGTGTGATATTTTGGCGTTCCATTTTTGTGTGCTTCGGTGTGATTTGCAATTGCCGAAAGCACACCGACAACACAAAAACCGAATGATTTTCAGAACCCCACAAAGTCACACTTGTAATTGCAAAAGCACATGATTTCAAATCAGAACAGGCCGTATATTAACCATTTTTAAAAATATTTAAACTTTGACGTTTATAAATTTCTCCGATATTTGCCGTAAATATTTCTTAAAGAAAATATTTGTTAACTTAAAAACGAGAATAACAAATTCCTTAAAGTAACCGAGATTTCTCGCTACTTAACGATATCGGTAGTAAAATTAAAGAAGTTACAGATTTCAGGTACTGGTATTTAAATAATATACATAATTTAAAACCGAAATTTCAATCAACTTAAGCGATACTAGTATTTTTAATTTGCATTCTTACCCCCATATTCATAAAGAATATTTTTGATTAATTAAAGGTTTATTAAACAAATTTTCATACAAAATTCGTTTCATAAACTTGCTATAAACCTAAAATATAAACAATAAATAAATAAAAAAAAAATATTCTCTATTTCTTTATATATTTTAAAATAGAATTTTACTTTCTTTAATTTTTGGAATTCCATATATTTTACGAAAAAATTTTCAAATAAATTTATTCAACAAAAATTTGTTTGAATATATGTTACAGTTTTCTTTTTTTTAATGAACAAACCAACTAGAACTTCCAAACAAATAAAAAAGCTACCGCAACAGCTGTTTTCGCACACAAGTAAGAACAATCGTGTGACTGTGCTGCGGCAATTATTGTACCCATATCGCTTTGTACCAAATAGCGGCAATTAATATTTGTACAAAACAGGACAATCATGTGATTTCAGAATATTTTATTGGGGGCAATTTCATTATTGTGCGACAATAAAGCACAATCAAAGTTGTGTCATAATGGTGCATTTGCGGCAATCGTGTGATCCCAGCTTTACACTAAAAAATATTGGTATAATCCCCACCGTTGAGTATAGTTATGACTCAGAATCGCTTTCTGAGTAGATGTTAAGATGTCCGTTTATCAGGCTGTTGTATGTTCATGTACAGGTCGCAATTAATTAGTTTCCCTTAGAAGCACTTCAACTTACACTTTTCAAAAATGATATTATTATAGATTATGAAAGGCCTACTTTAGTCCCACCGTCTTATGCAGGAAACCGTTAACTGGAAAGCCTTTAATGGGTTGTATAGGGTTCCAAATTTAGTTCCCTAAGCAGAACAATAAAAATTGTTTTTCGACAGCTTCTATTCGGTTTATATAAACATCATAATCAGGATCCTAGATAATATTCTACAATTGGTTTTTTCAAAGATGTGTGTAACTGCCTTGTAATTTTAGGATCAGTGAACGCCTTAACCCAACGCTTTATAAAAGAAAGTACTCCACGAGCTTTGTTTAGCATTGTCGTAATCTGTTTTATAAAATTAAATTTTGAATCTAGTAAAACACCAAGATCCAAAATCTATATAACTAATTCAAAATGGCTGTCACTAAAAGTATAGATACCCTGCGGGAAATTTGCTTCAATTGGATTTGTGAAAATAAAACAAGTACAAAAAGAAAGAACTCATGACCAGTGAAAGAATAACCAATGATTTAACTGGTATAGGAAGCACCAAAAGGTAGACAAAGTAATGAATTACAGTACAGTATTCACCGGTGGTGTGACACAATTTTTTTTGGACTTTCTAAAATTTGGTTCTTAAATTTAGTTCAAGGACTTGTTTTATTGAAAGAAGACTCCATTGTAGTAAATAACCCTAAACTCGTACATTGAGAATAGATGTGTTACTTGTCAAATTGTGGCTGTTAAGGTGTCCAGTGACAACCCCATGTAAAAGTGATATGTCACATTTATATAAAGTGAACCGCTCTCTACCACCAAAGACCTATAACGGGACTACTTTGGTGTCAGTTCGCTTCCCTCTAGGGTACTCAGAGAATTCATACAAAACGCATATACTTGCATTTTGTTAAATTAAGAATCATGCGGTTGATATTACACCAGTTATACAAACTATCCTAATCGTGTTAATGGTTGATGATTTCAGAAGATTTTTTGTAGCTAAATAAGTTTTTACATCATCGGCATACATTAATACATCACAATTATGTATAGCACTCGGCAGATACCGATTTAAGACGAAGAAAACTCATTACAATATTTAGATAATTCTCGCAACAAAGAACTCTTGTACGAAACTTAACCTCATAATATAATTTTGTATTGGCGGGTCCATGATTACCCATGAAACCTAAATAGGTTACATGGTGTCATTGACGGACTGTATTTTCTTACTTGTTTATAATTGGATTTGTCTTAATCTTTGTGTTTACAACAACTCTCAGAGCAAAACCCGCCGTAACAAGAAAAAAATCTAAATTATATTCCAAAGAAATAAAATAATTATGAAAGTAACAAACGCTCCCACTTTACATTTACTTTTCTATATACTTTAAAATAAAAAGAACATAAACATTTTTGATTTCATTACAAACACTTTTCAATAGTTTTCCCAAACAGCAAACACCCTAATTAACCACGCAAAAGGTTTGTTCAAACATAAAATGTTGGCTTGATTGTGAAAGCGTTTGTGTAGTTTTTGTTTAGCCATTGAGTTTTCGTTGGAAATTTATTATTAACTCCCCAGGAAATAAGGTTGAAGCTGAGAACTGAAATTATTATGTTTTAAATCCTTGCAATTAATAGCAAAATATTATAAATTTATGCGAAATGAATTTTATTTAACTATTCAAACTTTGAAAATGTTAAAATTGAGATAAGTTTTTAACGGCGACATCTCTGTTGACAAGCGGCACGAGTGCACCAACGATTGTTGTTGCCAGCACAGCCCAAGTAACGCATTTCACGACATTGTCTGCTGCGGGCATCATAATACCACATGGTACGTGGAGTACAACGGGGACCACGACGTCCCAGATTACGGGGACCAGTGCAAGAAGGATTACCTGAAAAATAAATTAAATTAAATTATACTATTAATTAATTCATTGGCTTAAAGAAAACTTACGTGGTCTGCCAACGCATCTTTGGGCCGAGGTATAGGCCACCAATGCGACCAGCATCAAAGTGAAGATGTGTAAAAATTTCATGTTGAATTTAAGAATTAACAATTAATTGAACAGTCGATAGTAAAATTGTTTGTGATTTAATATCAAAAATTATTGAAGTATTTATATGAAAAAGGAAAAGTGTATACTTAATATTTTCTTTAATTTTTAAAACTTTTGTTTAAAAATTACTGCTTAATACTGCATAAATAATTTCATTTCGACAGTTGAATGTATTGTTTTCAGAAAACATCTGTCTTTTGTGTTTTTTTAGGCGATTTATTTAATTATTTAAAGAGAAACAATTGACAACATAGAAACAAGAGTTCTTTTTTTGTTTTAAACAAACTTTTGTAAAAAGTCTTTTAAATTTTTAAATATTTTATTTTATAAAAAATTTTTTTTTTTTATAAAGCTAAAGAATGAATTGTAATAATCTAAAATAATGGAATGGATTTTTGGCATTTTAATAAAAATTCTATTTAATTACAACTTAAAAAAAATATAATTAATGCCTTAAAATATTTGTTTAGGTCCACGAAGGTCTTGACTTAAACTGTATTAGTTGTGGCTATGGTGGCCTGTAGCTCCGATAAAAGGTTTCCCAATTCAAATAGATTTCTAAAAGTTTTAAAGAATTTGTACCAAATTTTATAACAATAAAAGATGTTTTTTAAATTGGGTTTTCAGAAAAATATAGTCACAAAAACTAAGTTGCTCCTTAATCTCGCTATTCGATACGATTTTAACTACTTTCGTTTCACAAATATTTGTTTAAAGCAAATACAGTTTTTTGCTTTTATACAATTAACACTTGTATAAATATGACTTTTATAAAATAAAAGGTTTTAAAACCAAACAGTTGTTTAGTAAAAAAAGCGCAACTTTAAACAATAGACTTAATTTTTTTAAATCCCTAAAATTTTTCATATAAATACAAGTTGAACCTGCTGAATTAAATCATAAAACACCTGACATTTATCTGTTCAGTTGATTAATTAAAAAAAAAATAGTCAAAATGAAATTCTTACACATTTTAACTTTATTATTGGTCGCATTGGTAGCCTATACCTCGGCTCAAAGATGTGTTGGAAGACCACGTAAGTTTTCTTTAAGCCACCGAAAAAATTAATAGTTTTAATAACTTTAAACTTTTATTTATTTTTCAGGTAATCCCTCTTGCACTGGTCCCCGTAATCTGGGACGTCGTGGTCCCCGTTGTACTCCACGTACCATGTGGTATTATGATGCCCGCAGCAGACAATGCCGTGAAATGCGTTACTTGGGCTGTGCTGGCAACAACAATCGTTGGTGCACTCGTGCCGCCTGTCAACAGAGATGTCGCCGTTAAGAACTTATCTTAATTGTAAAATTTTTAAAGTTTAAATTGTTAAATAAAAGTAATTTCGCATAAATTTATTGGGTTTATTATGTAGGGCAACCGAACTGTAGTTAAGTTGCCAGTTGCCAAAAATATATTTGGTTAGGTTAAAAAGAGTATTGCGCCCAAGGGCGCATCTCCACTCGGGGACCAATGAGGTCCATTGTGAATCCCTTCAGTAAAGAACAAGAGGAAAGAGAGAAGTAAAGAAGAAAATAGTCGACAGGTTTAAGACAGGGCCCTACGGCTCCCCCAACAGAAATAGCTGTCCTATTTCCCTGACAAACACCAGTAGATCGGCTGGATAATATCCAGCGATACACCCTAGTTCGTCGTGAAGTCTAGCTCCTCTAGCTTCTCGGCATCCCCGCATTCTGCAGAGGTCCGGTATATCATTGTCCCATTTACTCATAAAAGCCCTAACAGAATAATGTCTTGTCAGGATTGAATAGGAGACCACTCCTATATAATAGATCCCTGGTTGCGCGTGCGTCCAATCCGGGCATAAGGCCCCTCCAGGACCGGTTAACTTCATCACGGAATCTTTCCCGTATCACCCCATATTAGTGACATAAGGGGGTTCTACCTCTCTGTGCCTTACCTGTAAGTCCAGATTCGAACCTCGCGAGTTCGTCCGCCATCTCGTTGACATCCACCCAGCAGTGTCCGGGTACCCAACACAGCCTTATTGTGAATGCCGACATGAGCACCTTTAGAGCATTCCTCCACCGTGCGATCAAGCATGAG
Source organism: Pollenia amentaria (assembly GCA_943735925.1). Taxonomy (NCBI): domain Eukaryota; kingdom Metazoa; phylum Arthropoda; class Insecta; order Diptera; family Polleniidae; genus Pollenia; species Pollenia amentaria. The sequence goes on along the minus strand of OX031010.1, from coordinate 142,341,347 downwards.
CATGAGCATGATCTGTCAAACTAAGGAAAAGCTTGACAAATACTAAGGGGACTCTGCACCATCGATTTCAATGGTAAAAAAGTGGTTTACTGACTTTCGTTGTGGTCGCACAAGTACAAATGACGCTGAACGTTCTGGACGGCCAATTGAAGTCACTACACCCGAATATGGTGTTGGTCGATCGAAGAGTAAAAGTGCGTGAGATTGTTGATGCCATAGGCATTTCATATGGCTGTATGGTTTCGATTTTAAATGATCAGCTGCCGTTTTGCTCTCAATTGACCATAAACGTAATCATGTGACAACTTCAAAGGATTGTTTGGAGTTGTTTACCCACAATTCGAATGAGTTTTTGCACGGGTGCACACGTGTGCAGTCTCAACTGCAAAATTACATGAATTGAACTACGAATTGGTACCTCATCTGCCATATTCTCCGGATTTAGCCCCAGGTGACTATTTCCGAACCTAAAGAAATGGCTTGGTGGAAAGAGATTTAGCTCCAACGTTGAAATTATTGGTCAAACAAATTCCTTTTTTATGGACTTCGAAAAAATTTTTTTTTTTTGTAAGGGATACACAAATAGGAGAAACGTTGGACTAAGTGTATTGAGCTAAAAAGAGATTATGTGGAAAAATAAATTTTCAAAAAGCCAAGGACTTATTGATCCGCCCTCGTAAAATGTTTATTTTATTTCCTTTGCTAATGTAAAAAACACAAGTGAAAATTTAAATATTCTGCTTAATAACGAAGAACAGAACACTATATAATGTTCTTTACTTTCAATAATTATCATTGTGGTTAATTTATTGAACTGTTTTATGGTTTTTAATCCAAATATTCATATTTTAATCAGGCTAAAGTTCATTAAATTTAATATTCATTAAATTATTTTTAACGAAGAAAGGAATTTTGCTACATGCAATGAATTAAAATTTATAAAATCTGTGGTTCAAAGTGATCTCGTTTGCTAAGCATCGTCCGCGGCTGTTGTTTTATTGCGTAATAAAACTTTTCTTTCTAAGGCTATACCGTAATTGTTATTTGAATGTAGCATTCATATAGTATATATCGCTCATTTCGTGCAAGACCGTCACAACTCAAAATTTGAAACTTTACAGGAGAGCCTTTTTAAGATTCCAACCTATTATTATTTATTTTATTATTTATTTTATATACAGTTATAAACTCAAATGTTTCTTTTTTGCTACAAAGAAAACCACATGTACAAGAGGAATGCCAACAAAAAAAACTGAAATGTGACCTTGTTGATGTTAATTGCTCAAGTTTGTTACGAGAGGTCATAGCGTCAAAAGCATCTGTATTACCGTTATTTTTTCGATAATTCTCTCCGTTCTTAGATCAATTTGTAGAGATTTAAGAGGAGAACATTTCTGCATTACTAACTCGAAAATGCCAAATTTTGAGTTGTGACGGTCTTGCACGAAATGAGCGATATATGTAACAATTTAATTTTTAATCAAAATATATTTTCAATAAATTATATTATTTTGTGTTTTTTTTTTACAATTTTGGGGCTTAAATTTAGTATACTTTAATTTATTTTTAACCAAATGAAATTTTAATTCAGTTAATTATTTTTTTAATTAATTTAAAATTTTCAAGTCAATTAATTTTTTAACTGTACCAATTAATGTATTTGTCTGAAAACTGGCATATATTTACGTTAAATATTTTGTTTCACTTAATTAAAGATTTTAATTAAAAATTTTTTTATATACAATTAATTTTTTAATTGACTTGAATTGTGTAGCGAAAATACAAGTCCGTTAAATCTAAATCGATTTTATTTTTTTTCTGTGTAGGATGTCAATTTAAAAATACCACACCGAAAGAGAAACACTCGGGATAAGTTAAGCTTTTTATACTTACTTTGAGTACGAGTCGTACTCAATGGGATAACTTTCGAAAATAGTTCCCGGAATTTCTTAAAGTAAGTATAAAATAAACCAAGTACAAAAAAGAATGAACTTTTCGTTGGTACTGCCACTCTGAGAGTGAAATTACAAATTGAGCGTTTTAATCTCATATAACTAGAGCTGGAGGTCCACACTACGCGTTACATGCCTTCTCGCAACCTTCGCAGCTGTCAAAAAAGTAGAATCTGTGTAATTATATGTAACAAGTTACATGCGCAAAAGCGTAGGATGCATTGAGGCGTTGAATGCAAAAAGTAGGGTTACTTTCTACTTTTGCAAGCGTCACAAGCAGCATTTGAACAAATCAGCTGATGTTGACAAATGAAATCTTATTTTCACTTGTAGTAATGCCGCATAAAAAGCGTTGCATGTAACTCGAAACGTAGAACACAAGTAAGGTATAAAAATCATGCAATGCGTGGAGTCGAAAAAGCGTGGAGTGAACCTCCAGCTTTATTCAAATTTGTTGTAGCCACTACAACAACACCACACAAGTAGCTAAAAAACGATTGGCTTGTTGTGTGTAGAAACAACAAAAACAACAGAACAAGAAAAAACATATTATTTTCATGTTTAAATCTTAATCAATTTTACTTTTTAAACTTTAAAAAGTAAAATTGTCTTGCCTTCTATATCTCACTTCGCATTTAGTTTATATTCTTAGCTAAATATGTACATTAAGTTTTTAAAGTAAAAATCATATCGGGCATGATGGTGGTGTTTTATTATTGGAACTTTTGAAGTGTGAAACAGGTAAGTAAATTAATTATAATAATATTCTTCTTCTAATTTCAGTTTTGATTTTTTTAAAGTACGAATTCGAGATTAAATCCACTTTATAGCACTTGACTTAAGTACATTTTGGGATTGATTCAATTTCAGTTTTACTTAAATCAATCTCATTTTCGGATTATTTTAAGTACGAATTCGGGATTGAATATGGATAACTTGAGTATTTTGCGATTGAATAATCCGTACTTGAATCAATCTTTCTGTACTTGATTCGAGAAAATCCGAACTCACCGTACTATTGATACTAGAGATGAGCGATATTTCTGTACCTGTGATTTAATCACTGTTACTGAAAAATCACGAATCACAGTTGTGACCAAATTTGTCAAGTAACAGGTACTTTCTAAGTCTTTCTTTTTGTATTTTGTTACATATACAAATTTATGATATATCACTGTTTGTGTGGGTAATAGCGTTTTTTGAATGAAATGTCGAATGATATTGCTGTTCCTTTCATTCTCTCTTCTATCTTATTAGAATTTTTTTATGCCAAAATTTATTTGTTCAAGTATGTATGTATATGAAAGTAAACAGATTTGAAAGCTCTTACAATTTGTTGTTGTTTCTTTGTAAAGTGCTTACAAAAGCTCATGCGAAAACTCGCGCATTGTACATATAGCTTGGACGCACTTGCTATAAAAGACTTAAAAACTGACAAACCGTGATCACAATCACAGTTTAAAGGAGCAGTGATTTTTAAATCACATTCACTAATCACGGTGATCTTTAAAAATCGCGGGATCGCTTATCTCTAATTGATACCGCTTCGGATTGATTTGAGTACGGATGGATTGATTTTTCTTTTGCGTGCACTATTCAAATGTATGTGGTGTTAACAATTGAGAGACTGAAAAGCAAAGGAAAGCAATCAAGCTGAAAGTTTTTTTGTTACATATACATAAATGTTTACTTAATATAAAGTAAAGGTCGATATAGCGCAATTTGGGGTTATTAAACAGCTCTGAATTCTTTGTACAATAATAGATATAATAAGTTAGTTGTAATTGCTGCATCTAAATCAATTTTGTTAGTTTTGGCACTTGCACCCCTTTGCTTTTTACCCCTCAATTATAAACTAAATTGCCCTGAGACTAAATTCTCTATTATTTTAATCTGTAAAAATAGTGCAGAGAAAAAATATAAAAGGTTTTCTTTTTAATATATATTTAACAATTATTTTATTAAAAGGTAATTAAAAACATGCAAATCCAATAGAAATTAAAGTTTCAGACTTAACGGCGACATCTCTGTTGACAGGCGGCACGAGTACACCAACGATTGTTGTTGCCAGCACAGCCCAAGTAACGCATTTCACGACATTGTCTGCTGCGGGCATCATAATACCACATGGTACGTGGAGTACAACGGGGACCACGACGCCCAAGATTACGGGGACCAGTGCAAGAGGGATTACCTGAAAAATAAATAAAAGTTAAAAGTTATTTAAACTATTAATTTTTTCGTTGGCTTAAAGAAAACTTACGTGGTCTTCCAACACATCTTTGGGCTGAGGTATAGGCCACCAATGCTACCAGCAACAGAGTTAAAATGTGCAAGAATTTCATTTTAATTTTTATTTTTTATGAGAACAGTCAATTGATCCGTTGAATATCAAGTGATTAATGTTTTAATTTGAATTAATAAGGAGGTATTTATACTCGAATCAATAACAACTGTAATATTTTTAAACATGAAAGTTTTCGTTTAGATTATTTTTATAAATAATTGCTTAAAGACATGTGTTATTCCAACGCATAATGTCAGTAAATTAATAAATTGTTAACAATATTTTGGCAGGTGTTAAAATCATACATTGTATAAAATTTATTTGTTTGAAACAAATATTTATCGAAAAACCCCTTTAATTATTACCTAAATATCAATTATATTATTTATAGAGCTGTTTAAAGATAATAAATTGTTAAATAATTATTTAAACAATATTATTGAGTAATTGATAAAACCTCATCTGTTTTTTAAAATGCATTTGCGTTGTTCACTAAAGGCGGATTATCAGTTTATATGGTTAGGTAGCAACAAAATATATTTAAAAAACCATTTAAATAAATTTATTTTGTTGTTGTGAATATAACTAAATAACCATATAACCTGATAATCAGCCTTCCGTGGACAAACCCAACTATTTTTATAAATAACTATTTTTATAAATAACTATTTTTATAACTGTCGCACAGACGGTTGAAGTCGACAAAAAGGGAAGCCTCCGGATAATGTAATTTTTATTTTTTTCCTCTTATATTTATGTCAAAATAAGAAGATTAAAACTAAACTTAAGTTTATTTTAGTAAATTTTGATTTTAAAAAAATTCATAAAACTATTACATAGTGATCAATTTCTTGAAATATTATTACATAGAAAAAAAGATATATGTATGTAAATTTGTTACTGTTTCTGCTCGTGCATAAACTCGTCATACCTCATCCTCGACCTCGTCCTATTTAATAACATCATCTATGTCATTTGAGGCTTCTGGTAACACTTTTGTCGAAATAAGTAGCTCTTCTGCTGTACTCATGTTCTGTAACTTTGGTGAGAACTTCTCGCATCGAAAAGATGTGAAACAAAATATTTCATGGTTTCTCGAAAAGTGAGAAAAAAATGTGCTTGAACTCATGTCGAAAACTATCAAACGAGATTACGTCGTTACGTTATAAATGTCACAATATTCCACTCGAAGCCGATATGAAATTGCAGATGTTGAGAACGCCAGTCAAACGTATCGTTGACGGCGACCAAATTTGACTAGAATTGAAAAATTTTCAACAACGGCGGCGAAAATACAACCTTCGCACAGAGGAGTATTTGGCCTGAAAAGCTGGCCAAAATTATTAAACGTCTTTTTTGAATTAAAAGTTTTAGTTTTTTGATAGTTTTAGGTGTAGTATGATATAAAAAGTCTAGTGGCAGATTTTGAAAAAATTACACTGCGCAACAAAAAAAATTTTCTCTACCCTAGAAATAAAAGTATGTGGACTATATGGATTTTGATGCCCTTAATTCAAATTTTCTTTTAAAGGCGTGGCATACTTCAACCCCTAAATCGTTGGGTTGCCTTATAAATTTTGCCATAACTTGAAAGGTGGATCATAAGATGCACCGGAAAATTCTGCTTAAACTAACCATGTTGACTCTCGAAGTTACAAAACGGTTTTGATAAAAATTGTGTGCAATAACCATTTATAAGTATTTTCAAGCGCATGCTTTTAATTGGATGGTAGCCTGATACCTGGGTGCCCATGTATTTTTTATGTACCTGTATTTATTTTTTGTTAACTTATTTTTGTCATTAATGCTTTTAATAATTATTCTATTAGGTACGTACATATATTTATTTTTTTAACAAATAATGTTTTGTAGAGCAGGTATATAAAAATATCTTTTATGGGGATGTGTGCGACATTCCCTTAAAACTATTATGGATAATTAAGAATTTTTGCAATTTATAATTACATATTGGCAGGTATTAATATTGTGAAGTGGTAAAAGTGATGTGAATAACAGTTGAAATCAATAATTCAAAATACATAAAAGTTTGTGAAGAAATGTGAAAATTTAAAAAAATCGTCAAAAATAATGGCGCAAACTTGCGCACACTTTTTTTGGTTTCTAAAATTAGAGATTCCAAATTTTATTGTGGTATCAAACATAATTCGTAGACATTTTAACCTCACTTTTAAAAACCTCTACTTTTCCTTTTTTTGCAAAAAAAAAGTGTATAATTTGTTTTTTTTTTAGCTTTTGAACGAATTGTTTCAACATGAATATTCAACATATTTTAATTTTTTTTTTCTTTTTTTAATAACTTTTGATCAAACCTTTCAGCGAAAAAAATAATCTCTGCTAAACCTTTATTCGTTTAGCCGCAAAAAAAATATCATATAAACATCCAGAAACCGAAAAAAACATTGAAATCTCATATAATTTTCTTCACTTTCCTGACTTTAGCAGGGCTTTAGAGCTACAAATCGCAACTAAAAGTCTTCAAAATTTACAATATAATGTAAAATATTGTTGTCTGTCGAGCTGCGTACTTAGTTCTTAAGATTTCTTAAAATTCAGTTTTGCCTTTTTGACCAGCTTTTCAGGCCAAATACTCCTCTGTGCGTCGGCTATTGCAAAAAATTTAAAGTGCGACTTTAATGTTTGTTGATATCAAAATTGCTTAGAAAACATTCGTATATTTTTCAAAAATGTTAAAAGCAAAATAACTAAACAATGAAAAAATCTGCCAAGAACAAAATACTTATCTTTTCTGAGTTAATATTCATTGAATTTTGCATTTTTAATTTATTTTTCAGTGTTGAAATTTTTTCTCACTCCGTTTTTATGCGTGAGTTTATTTGACAGTTCAAAGCGTGAACTTTCTCACAAAAATTTTACAGACACAGTTTTTCAGTATATTGGCGAGAAATTTCCTAACGTGACAGTTATTACTCACCAAAACTGTTACAGACTCAGTTAAGTGAGAAAAACAACTGTTTGTTTCAATTTATGGCATTTTTGTTTCATTTCTCACATTTCAATCGAAAAGTTTCTCGCGGCGGGAGTTACAGACCGTGGGCACTGATTTGTGAAGGAGCTTGTGTATGTACGACAAACGTTTGATAATAATTTTAAAATAAAAATTTTCAAATCTAGAAATGCATATATTTTAAAGTTGCTTTCAAACGTTATTCTCAAATGTGAACTTTAATACAATGTGAAACATAAATTAAATATATATTTTTTATTTTAATTCATTATTTATTTAAATAAACAGTCAGCTAAATATTTGGCTCCATAGCTTAAAGATTAAATAGTGTTCTGTCCGACCTCTAGGGATGAAACGATACCTCTAAGGTATCGATACTTTTACTCGATGTGATATCGCTCGTAAATTATTGATATCTACTAGAGTATCCACTCAATTAATCGTTATTCGATTAATCGAAGAAATTTTTTCCCATTATTTGATCGAATAATTTATGTCAATTAACCGATTAAATTAATTTCTTAGAAAATTCTATTTTTTTAATATTAAATATTTTTATTAAATTTTCTTGGAAAATTCAATATTTTTAATATAAAAATATTTTTTGCAACTAAATGACATATCAAAAATTATTTTCGGGAATGCAATATTTATTATTAACTAATTCATTTATTAATTATGTGCTAATAATCCCAATTTTTGAATGAAAACACTGAAATTTATTGTTGTGGGAAAGCTAGTTCCTATGCGCATTTCGCTGGTTGCTTAGGCCAGCTCGTCAGGAAACTTTTTCCAAATACTTTAGAAAAGCTAAAAATATTATACAAGTAAAACCATAAAGTGAATAAGAATTCTAAGCACTCAGGTCTTGCATGTAACAATATCAAAGCTTTAACAAAGGCACAACAATAAACCGTCGATTTTTCTTTCTTACATTCCCCTACAATTGGCTGGTTTTTTTCCAACACGAATTGTAGTTGTAAGAGGATAGAAAGAAAAAAACAAAATTAAAAAAAACAAGTTGCTTAAATAAAGCAGCTTGCCATTTCAGTTTTTTATTTGCCGGGCACATGCAAATTTATTATCAAAAATTATTTTCGGGAATGAAATATTTATTATTAATTAATTCATTTATTAATGATGAATGAAAACACTTAAATTTCAGAAAAACCTTAAAAACTTTTTTTCATCTCAAAAAACTTGCGAAAAAAGTTAAATCTAACGATATGACAACACTGAGGGGAATGTAAAAAATACAAACACACTGTTTATTAGTTTGGCTTTGTTGAAGCTTTGATACAAGTAAGACCTGAGTGTTTACAATTCTTTTTTCACTTTATAGGCTTTTCCAAAGTCTTTGGAAAAAGTTTCCTGTAGTGCGATTCTCTAACTTTTTTTCGTTAAAATAAATATAACGAAAATTTATCGAATTTGCTATTCAGTAACATTTTTAACGATATTCGCTGTCGATTAAAGTCAGCTGTTACTTTAAGCAGTTTTTTTTCGTTATTTTAACGACAATAATTTTTTTTTTTTCTCATAACAAATTTTATTTACAATCTATCCTATTTTGGATAATAAGCAAATTCGATAAATTTTAACAATTCATTCGTTGTTGCGCTCCAGCGAGGATAACAACATTTTAACAATAAGGTTTGATATACATACTAGTATTAAATTAAGGGGGAAACAAAAATATATATGTACATGTGTATATACAAAAAATATAATCAATAAGTAATATATTAAAGAATAATAACATTTTTAATTATTTTGAAAAAGTCCATAAAGGCGTAAACGTAAGGTTATCTGAAGGGTAAATCAAGGATATAATACCGCTTAAGTCTTCTCAATTCATTGGTATCGTCTAGTAATGATATTGCCAATGGGTTACAATGATTACTTAATCGTTCAAGATAGTTTGCGCTAAACTTCTTGATTTCATCTTCAATTTTTGGAATATATAAATCGTTATGAATTGTTTTATTAGATACATATTTTGGGGCGTTGACAATTAATCTCAGCGTATTATTTTGGTACCGTTGGAGAATTTCAACATTTGAGTTGCTTGCAGTTCCCCACAATTGAATGCCGTAGGTCCACACTGGTTTAAGTATAGTTTTATATATTACAAGCTTAGTTTCAATATTTAATTGGGATTTAGGGCCCAGCAACCAATATAGTCGCTTAGTTTTATTTTAAGATGTTCCTTTTTAGATTTTATGTGGGCTTTCTACGTTAATCTTTTATCAATATGAAGACCAAGATATTTAACACAGTCTTTTTGGGGAATTTCATTATTATTTATAGTTAAACGAGGACAAACTCCTTTGCGTAACGTGAATACAACATGAACGGATTTTTCAGTATTGACTTTAATGTTCCATTTGGACAACCAGTTTTCATTTTGATATAGTTGATTTTGAACGAGATTCGATGCTTCTACCGGACAGGAGCTAGAAGATAATACAGCGGTGTCATCTGCATAAGTTGCAACTAGAATATTGTTAGTCACAGGCATATCTGATGTAAAAATTGTGTATAATATTGGCCCAAGAACACTACCTTGCGGAACGCCTGCATTTATACAATATATTTCTGATATTTCGTCATTTACTTTTACATAAAACTGTCTTTCACTTAAATATGACTTTAAACGACAATAATTTACGTTGTGTTAATTTAATCGATAAAGTTTATTTTATGTTTAAAGTGGGTGAGGACCGACTTCTGAAATACATACTTCATACATACATGCATATTATGTATGTATATTTATGAACAAAAACCAAATTCTAAGTTCAGAATGCACAAAGCAAAGCATATTATAAACAAAAATAAAGTTCTAAATGTAAAATTCACAAAATAAAATATAAAAACAGTAAATTAAGCAGAATTTCTTTTATTTTTCCTTTTTTCTCTTATGTGCTTTTCGTTTACTTTAACATATTTTAGACACAGATGTTACAAAAACTACAGCTGTTTACAATCCTTAAAAATAAATTACAGAATCACACTATCGTGACTGCAAGCGAATATAAATGTCGACAAAAATTACGATTATCGGATCGTAAAAATTTAGTGAATCGCACCACTGATGAGCTGGCCTAAGCAACCAGCGAAATGCGCAAAGACTCTAGGTTTTCCTCAACAATAAATTTCAGTGTTTTTATCAGAAATAACAATTGGGATTTTAACACTTTATGGATAAATCTTTTTGTACTTTTTTATTTCCTTTTCTGCTTCTACAAAATTCGTATAAATGAGTGTGACTCCATTTTACGAACTATAAGCATTAAACAACAAACGCTGCTAAATATCACTCAAATCTTAAATAACATCAAAATGTTTTGTCAAGACCTTTTCATTTGGTGTTCGAAATAGTGGGCAAGATTGCAAACTAATAATTAACGTTTATCAGAATGTTGTCAATAATACATATGGGGGATTTCATGGCAAGTGACCCCACTTTTGAAACCGATGTCTTCCGATTTGGATGAAATTTGCACCTATTGGAAAAAAATACCCTCTTCAAAAAAAAAAAAAAAAATAAAAAATAAGTTTTAAATTTAAACAAAAAATATTTAAAAAAAACAAAAAAATTTTTCCAAAAGCTTGAAGAAATAGCTATCTAATTTGTTTGGGACAAATTTTGCTAACACCAATAGATAATAAGTAACATGGATGAGAAAGAACACCGGTTTGGCCAAAATGTCAAATTTTGACCCCCTCTAACTCAGAAACTTTTTTGACCGATCTTGTTGAAAATTTGTGTCTAAACTACTATCCAATAGGACTAGCCTTGGTGCAAATTTCATCCAAATCGGAAGACATCGATTTCATGAAATCCCCCATATTTTTAATATCGGTTATTATCAACTTCCTTAATTATATCACATGTTTCCGTAAATTTGGGCGGCACGTACAAAAAGTGTTCATTCATTAAAATTTGATATCGATTCCACGGAATTTAAAACAAAAGGATAGTTCTGTAAAAGTTAAGTTTGTGTGATCGCATTGCTTGTAAAATAAACCCCTCGGTTTTATTAAATTTAATTTTTAAGTCCAAAAATCCATTCTCGTAAATTTAATTTACTTGTTTATATATATAGTCTAAAAATTTGTTTTTGTTTTCAATGTAGTAATACGAATGAAAGAATTATTTCGCACATTGGAAATTGGCTATTAGTTACCTAAAACGCAAACGGCCCTATTTACCAAAAAATTAAAAATCGACTTTTTTAATGATTCTGATGTATTGCATCAACACAAATATCAACAAAAAAAAAAATTGAACCTTTCGACCAAAATTATCGACTTTATTAACAAAAAATAAACAGCCTTATCTACAAAATGATAAACTCCAAAAGACCTTACCGTTTACATAGTATGCAACATTGTAAATGGTCAAAACATCAGGTAGGTTTTAAAAGAAAATTCGAAAAATAAAATAATTTAATGAAAATTAAATTTGATGAACTTAAACCGGATTAAAAATAAAAATTTCGATTAAACCCCATAGACAGTACAATAAAATAACCACAACACTAATTATTGTAAAATAGAAGAGAACTATTTTATTTGAGGCAGTTTATGTTAATCAATTTATCATTTTATGATAGATGGGGCCTGCTAAAGGTAACGATATGTAGGTATGTTATTAAAATAAATAGTGAATAAGGGAAAAAATATTCGTTACAGGTAATAGAAAAAGTCCGACAAATTTACAGCTCTAGACCCGATGATGGACATTTTTCAATTCAGTTAATTGAAATTTTAGTGTAGAAATAATAAAATGACTTGCTATATAAATTGCATTCTAGATTACATCAACATAAAAATATTTTGAGATTGCATTGATGTACATAGATTGCACTGTCATTATCCTGATTTCATGTTTTTATCAGGTGCAAACTGAAAAAAAGTGATTTCATTGTTGATTGCAGTGTGTGTGTTCAAACATGCAATCTGACTGAGAAATTCGTTGCATAAATGCATTGATAGTGTGTACCCAGCATTACATACATATGTATTTAAGTCAATTACAATTTCCCATCTCTGCCAACAGCCTCCACAAATTAATTCTATTTCCCTTTAATTGCGCCTCATATTTCATATAAAACTCTTTTATTTTCTAATCATGTCTTTATGTTGTTGTTGTGTTATTATTATTACAAAAGCTCACAATCCTCAAACTCTTTCTCTCTCATACTCCAAGTACCTATACCAATCGGTTTTCTTATTGCCTTTTGCACTATTTCCTTTATGTATCCACTTTTAGTTTGTTGATTGCAGTGTGTGTGTTCAAACATGCAATCTGACTGAGAAATTCGTTGCATAAATGCATTGATAGTGTGTACCCAGCATTACATACATATGTATTTAAGTCAATTACAATTTCCCATCTCTGCCAACAGCCTCCACAAATTAATTCTATTTCCCTTTAATTGCGCCTCATATTTCATATAAACTCTTTTATTTTCTAATCATGTCTTTATGTTGTTGTTGTGTTATTATTATTACAAAAGCTCACAATCCTCAAACTCTTTCTCTCTCATACTCCAAGTACCTATACCAATCGGTTTTCTTATTGCCTTTTGCACTATTTCCTTTATGTATCCACTTTTAGTTTGTTGATTGCAGTGTGTGTGTTCAAACATGCAATCTGACTGAGAAATTCGTTGCATAAATGCATTGATAGTGTGTACCCAGCATTACATACATATGTATTTAAGTCAATTACAATTTCCCATCTCTGCCAACAGCCTCCACAAATTAATTCTATTTCCCTTTAATTGCGCCTCATATTTCATATAAACTCTTTTATTTTCTAATCATGTCTTTATGTTGTTGTTGTGTTATTATTATTACAAAAGCTCGCAATCCTCAAACTCTTTCTCTCTCATACTCCAAGTATACCAATCGGTTTTCTTATTGCCTTTTGCACTATTTCCTTTATGTATCCACTTTTAGTTTGTAGAAAATTTTTATAGTGCGCGGACGGTTAATTGTAAATTGTCGTTTAAATTAATTAAAATAATTGTTAAAAGTGTTGGAAATTTAATAATTGTTATACATAAATGTAATATAATGTTTAATTGACAAGTAAATGAAAAAATTATTAAAATTGTTTGTTTTTTTATTAGTGAAAGCTGAGTTTGAAATTTTCTTCATATAAAGAAATTTTATGGACAGCGCATTCTCTGTTGGTTTTCTGTTAAGTAAAGACTGGCGCTGTTTTTGCGCTGCCGCTGTAAGCAGAAGCAGAAAGTGAGTTGTGTTGTTGTTATTGTGCTATGAGTGAGTGTTTGTATGTTGTTAACGAAGAAAATAAAATCAAAGTTATTTGAGATCAAGCAAAGATGCTTAAAATTTTAGCCAATGCAAAATAATGTAAATAAAAGAGAAATGTCATTGTTTTGGTTGTTTTTTTTAATGAAAGAGTTATTCATTAAAGAGAGTAAATTATTAAATAGTTTTGTTTAAAGTGTAAAATAACAACTTCTAATAATAAAAGATGGCAAATTGCCACAAAATATGGCCTGTTTTATTAATTCAAAATGTGTTAAAAATTTTAAATTGGCAGAAAAGGAAAAAAAATTGTTGGAATTTAAAGCGAAAATAAATTGCCAACAATTAATTTTTACAAGAATAATTTTTTCTTCTGTAACCCTTCTAATTTTAAAATCTAAAAAAAAGGATTAAAACTGTTACCTACGACACTAAAAAACATAATGGCGTTTTTCTTCTCAGGACTGTAAACATGTAAGTCTATTAAAAATTCTTAGTCACAATTTTCCTAAATTAAATACACCCGTTATTTTTTTAAATATAATTTGATACCTTTACTTCCAAATTGTAATATGTACATATACCTATACATACACACTTAGGAGATATACATACATACATACCTATTTAAGGCCTGAATTTTTAAATTGTTACTATTTGATTGTAAACTACATGATATTTAAATTTCCCACAGTGGGGGTATTTTGAAAAAAAGTTAAATAAATCTGCATTCTTTTAACTTTTCGGCCAATTTTGATGACATTTTAGACGTTGAAGTTTTACAGACCAACTAAAATTAGCGCCTAGAGCATTTTCCATCTGTCAAAAACTCCCATGCTTATACAAAATGTATGAAGCAAACCCAAAAAGCGCGGCGTCAACGCTTTGCAATTGGAAAATCAGATTTTGAGAGCCCTATTTCGAGTTGGCCGCTATTGCTAATTAATAATGGAAATTTAGCTATTTTTCGGTCAATCCAGCGGTTTTATCTCCAAGTTTTATATCTATTATGTGGGAAGTATTTAAAAAAGTTAACACTTATGTTCGTGACATAACGCTGACGCTCTTGTTTGGGTATGGAATACAAAATATATTTATAGCTGTAGAACCTGCCTCGCGACGTTAATCAGAATCTTCATATCGCGCTGGTTCATCTAAAGGGGGTTAACTCAAAATTTATAAATTTTCAGTAGAGATAAAAAACTGCTTGCTTTTTACATGTACATACTCTTATATCAGAAAGGGGGATATAATTGCATTTTTTGACTTAATACTAGAGAAAATTTTGTAAGATTTTTACAGTGGGTAGATATGGCCACTGTACATCGATTTCTTGCATAAAGTGAAAATTTAAAAATTTTGAGTTGACTCTCTTTTGAGGAACCAGTACGATATGTTCAACTGACAAAAAATGGCTTGACTAGGAAAATAAATATATACACAGCATCTCAAAAAGAAATTATTTGTAGAATTTGATTTTCGTAAGATTTTTTCTGTTTTCTTGAGAGGCTGTACTAAGCAAAAAAGTCATAAGTCCATTTTTCTCAACTTTATCATCAAAACTTCCCCAGTCTTTAAATCAAATCAAATCATATAATTTTAGATCAGTTTTGGGATATTTCAAAAATATTAAATTTTAAGACGCGAAAGATAAAAAACATAAAAGCAAAATATCTCAAAACTACTAAAAAGGAGGTGTGACTTTCCTTCTTAGGAGGACAGAATTGCTCCCATAGAAATACCACAATACCTAAAACAGCTCTTTAAATCATAACTTTCTTGTAAATGCTGTTATTGACAACAATAACCTTTTCGAAAGCTGATAGATTCAGAATTTACCATATAAGCTCTCACCATAAAATTACTTTAAGACGAAAAAATCTTTTATTGTTATATATCTAGACTAGATGACCCGTGCGAATATTTCGCACCGTTAGTTGTCATTTTTGTAACATAAAATGAAAATAATTAATAGAAATTTTAGTAACTTCAATACATTTTATTAAAAGTATAAAAATATTAGAAATCATAATATACACAGAAAAAATTGTTGCCAAACATTTTTTAATTAAATAATTAATTGGTGAACATTAATTTATTCAATTATTTTTTTTGTTTGCTGCAATTAATTTTTTTAATCAAAACACAAAAATGTATTTTTCAATTTCTAATTACTTTTCGTCATTAGTGTTAGAAATAAGCTTTAAAATGAGATATCATTCATTAAATTTGATGCGGTGGTATGGGAGATATTTGCAACCGACAAAAAAGTGCTTTAGAAATAATATATATGATAATATTTGGCAGAAAGAACTCCCATGTACATCTTAACCTCATAACAGTTAATTAAGGATCCGCAATAGTTAATATGATACCCAAAGAATGTACATTCTCGAAAAATTTTCTGAAAATACTTTGATGTAGGGTGTCTTATTGTCGGACTATAATTTCTTAGTTGTTTATAACTGGATTTGTACTAAACTTTATTTTTAAGACAATTCTCAAAGCAAAATTCGTCGTTACGCGAATAAATCAAAATGATATTCTAAATAACATTTTTAGGATAATTTAAATTAAAAAGAAAATCACAAAGTTTTAATTTTCTTTAAACTTCGATTAAACAGCAAACCCCTTAATTAGCTACGTAAAAGGTTTGAACAAACATGAACAGCTGGCTTGTTTGTGAAGTCACCCTAAGGAATATTGTGAGCGCCTTCAGTCGAAACGAAAAAGTTGAAAGTAGAAATTAAATTCTTTTTTTTAACCTATATAATTAATGGAAAACATTATAAATTTATGCGAAATTAATTTTATTTAACTTTTGAAAATTTTACAATTGAGATACGTTTTTAACGGCGACATCTCTGTTGACAGGCGGCACGAGTGCACCAACGATTGTTGTTGCCAGCACAGCCCAAGTAACGCATTTCACGACATTGTCTACTGCGGGCATCATAATACCACATGGTACGTGGAGTACAACGGGGGCCACGACGCCCCAGATTACGGGGACCAGTGCAAGAAGGATTACCTGAAAAATAAATTAAATTTAAAAGTTATATAAACTATTAATTAATTCATTGGCTTAAAGAAAACTTACGTGGTCTGCCAACACATCTTTGGGCCGAGGTATAGGCCACCAATGCGACCAGCAACAAAGTGAAGATGTGTAAAAATTTCATATTGAATTTAAAAATTAACAATTAACTGAACAGTAGAAAGTCAAATTGTTTGTGATTTAATATCAAAAATTATTGTAGTATTTATATCAAAAAGTTTTACTTAATATTTCCTTTAATTTTTAAAAATTTTGTTTTGAAATTATTGTTTAATACTAAATAATCTTGTTTCGACCCATGAATGTATTCTTCTCAGCAAACATCTGTCTTTTGTGCCTTTTTAGGCGATTTATTTAATTATTGAAAGTGGAACCATTGACAACATTGAAACAAATGTTCTTTTGTTGTTTTAAACAAACTTTTGTAAAAAGCCTTTTTAATTTTTAAGTTTTTTTTTTATAAAATATAAGAGCATTTAAAGTTAAAGATTGAATTGTAATAAACAAAAATCACGAAATGGCAAATTTTTGTAATATTTAAAAAATTTTGTTTTATTACAACTTAAAAAAACATAATAATAAATGCCTTAAGAAATTTGTTTAGGTTCACGAAGGTCTTGACTTAAACTTTATTAGTTGTGGCTGTGGTGGCCTGTAGCTCGGACAAAAGGTTTCCTAATTCAAATAAATTTCTAAGAGCTTTAATGAATTTGTGCTTAATTTTATAAAAATATAAGGTGTTTTTGAGATGGGGCATTCATTAAAAGTTTTCACGAAATAACATTAAATACAGTTATAAAAATTATGTCGCTCCTTAATATCGCTATTCGATACGATTTTAACTACTTTCTTTTCAAAAACACTTGTTTAAACCAATTACATTTACTTTCTTTTATACAATAAACACTTGTATAAATACGACTTTTATAAAAAAGGGTTTAAAAAAAAACAGCTGTTTAGTAAATAAATGCAACTTTAAACAAAAGCCTTACTTTTTATAAACCCTCTACAATTTTTCATATAAATACGAGCTGAACCTGCTAAATTAAATCATAAACAACCTGACATTCGTCTGCTCAGTTGATTAATTAAAAATAATAGTCAAAATGAAATTCTTACACATTTTAACTTTATTATTGGTCGCATTGGTGGCCTATACCTCGGCCCAAAGATGCGTTGGCAGACCACGTAAGTTTTATTTAAGCCAATGAATTAATTAATAGTTTGAATAATTTTTAACTTTAATTTATTTTTCAGGTAATCCCTCTTGCACTGGTCCCCGTAATTTGGGACGTCGCGGTCCCCGTTGTACTCCACGTACCATGTGGTATTATGATGCCCGCAGCAGACAATGTCGTGAAATGCGTTACTTGGGCTGTGCTGGCAACAACAATCGTTGGTGCACTCGTGCCGCCTGTCAACAGAGATGTCGCCGTTAAAAACTTTTCTCAATTGTAAAATTTTCAAAGTTTGAATAGTTAAATAAAATTAATTTCGCACAAATTTATTATATATTTTTTAATAATTACATGGACTTAAAAGTAATAATTTCAATTCTCAGCTTTAATTTTTTTGCTTAGGACTTGATAATAAGACTCAAACAAAAACTCGCAACAACCTTTTATATCATATAAATTGTGCAATGGCGTAATAAGTTGATTGTGAAAGTTTTACAGTAAAAATTAATTTATTTTTTCTTTTTAGAGCACTTAAAAAAAGCTGGTTTTTTAAAAAGTTTTTTTACTTTTAATTTATTTTTCTCTTATTAGCACATTTAAATAAAAGCTGGTATTTTAAAAAGGTTTTCTACTTTTAATTTATTTAAAACTCGCATTTGTATTCTCAGTAGGTCCTTTCATTTGATACCCATATTGTAGGCAAGCATTAAAAAATTATTCCGCCATATTGGAATTAGAAAGGCGTCACTATATTTACTAAGTATTCTTATAATATTGTGTTCACTGCTCACGGGGTAAGTGCTTCAAAAACACTTGACAGAAATTTCCCTCAGGGTTTATAGTTGGCTTATAGATATTTTTGGTAAAATCTTTGGTCGAATTGTTGTAGACTTATATATTAAATATATCTGTAGTGCAATTTCTTGTGTAATATTCTCGTTTTGATTAATGCAGCATCTTGTTTTTGCTTGTATTATTTGGTGGAATCATTTAATTTTTCTTATTGATGACAAATTTTGTATCAATCGCGTAATTGGATTTGATTTTGTTTAAGTTAAAAGTTTTTGATTAAAAGGTCTTAAATGGAAACTTAGACATTCATTCATTTAAGTTTTTATAGATAATTTGTATGAATATCGAATTTTTTCTTACATACGGCCATAATGGAGCATTAAAGTTCAATTATGGTGGTTTTGGTTGATAAAGTTTTACACCAAATCTTTTACATGTACCCATTTTACGTGTATTTATTATGAACAAATTTTAACAAAAAAATGAAAATAATTTTTTACAATACCACGCTCACTTGAGGTGGCGTGTGAAAAACCCTTTTGATTACTAAACGGAAAGAACCGAAAGTTGTAAGCGAAAGTAAGAGTATTTAACTTGTGACGACATAAACTACTCAGTTTTTGAGGCCAAGAGAAAAAAAACCTAATTCAGATACCCTGTTCTGAAGTTAAGCGTATTCCAGTTAAAACGTTCTGCGTTGATCGAATTAAATGGTTGTCGGACGAAGCAAATGAGGCAAAATACCACAATTTTCTACAAGTTTTATACTGGTCTTCTAATAGGGATGGGCAAATTGAAAAAATATATTGATATATATCGTATCGGTATTTTTTAAAAGTATCGATATTTATTATTAAGATGAAATTATTACCAAATTTAAAAACTTAATATGTATACCTATGCCAATATATATTTACATATGTACAAACATATTACATGTAATTCCATTCTAACTTTTTATTGATTGTTTTAATTTTAAATTATCTGCCTGTCCCTCGATTTCGAACCAAACTTTTATTCGCTTAACTTTTATTTAAAACAAAAACCAATTTTAAAATTTAGTTTTTAAGGAAAGTTATGCGAACGAAGTTTTCGTTTGAAATCGAGGGACCGGCAGTTAATTCTTCAATAAAAAAATTCAAAAAAAAGTATAGAATACAAAATTTTTTTTATTTATTCGCCATATAAAATCTAAAAAAAAAATGCATTGGGATTATATAAAAATTAATTGGGATATGCCGGTAAATTAAACTTGTGACACATACTATACAAGTAAACTGTGCAATATTTTATTTTTAATATATAAGAAAAAAATTGCTTAAATAAAAAAATAAACAAAAAAATTTTTTTTTTATTATTAACATTCCAACTTTCATGGGTCTATTGCTGCTAATTCGCGAAAATTAAGGCGATTCATAGCATAATTCTAGGAACACTTTCCAGAATATTTTTTCCGCGCTTATTTTTTTGTTGTCATCTCTTAAAAAACCGAAACAAAACTGAACTGTGTAATCTATGAAAATGTACAATGGAAAAGCGCCGTTATTTTCTAAATATTAGTTAAAAAACATATGATGCAATTCTTAAAAAACAACAGTATTGTAAGCAGTTGAGCAACGGTTAAAATTATGAATTTTATTATAAATAGATCTTAAAAATATCGAATTCGATAGTCGTAGATAAATATCGATATATCGATATATGGGTATTTTTACAATTGTTTTAAATATCGATATTTTGATATATCGATATTTATTGCCCATCCCTATCTTATAACATGTTACGACATCATTTTGGTCGCATATTTTAGGAGGTTTGTTTGCTTTAAATGAATTACATGTATTCGCTATTGCCCAGCTGTCGTTTCTGACTTGATTTCGGTAGCTCATAATAGAAATGACCCTTCAGGTCCCATAGAATGCAGAGTATTACATTGTCGCCATAGACAATCAGATTTCGATTAAATTCGGCTGATTTCTAGAACTTCCTAAACGATTTCTTCCTGTTTGAGTGGTCTCTTAAAGCCCATTTGTCATAGCCAGGAATGACTTTATACAAAAGTTACAGATTTTTATATGTTAAAGCAGTATATTTTAACATCTTTCAGTTTCAACCCGTGTGGTACCAAATTTAAGGTTTTCTTTCATTTTAACATTAACTTTTTTTAATAAAACAATATTTTTAAGAATTTAGATTTTTCTTACTTTTAACTATTTCTAAGAATCGTTTAAATTCGTTAATTTCAAATATATTGAAAAAAGTTACATTTTGCTTTAATTTTGGTTATGTATGTTTTTTTTTCATTCTTAAAAATTCAGCAATTTAAAGAAATTATTAACAGATTTTTTTTTTTTTGCAAATATTTGTTTAAACCAAATACAGTTTTTTTTTTTGTACAATAAACAACTGTATAAATATGATTTTTATAAAAAAAAACGTTTTAAAACAAGCAGCTGTTTAGTACTAAAAAGCAAGACTTGAAACAAAAGACTTAACTTTTTTTAAATCCTTAAAATGTTCAATATAAATACAAGCTGAACCTGCTTAACTAAATCATAAACCACCTGACATTTAGCTGTTCAGTTGATTAATATAAAAAAAAACAGTCAAAATGAAATTCTTACACATTTTAACTTTATTATTGGTCGCATTGGTGGCCTATACCTCGGCCCAAAGATGTGTTGGAAGGCCACGTAAGTTTTCATTAAGCCAACGAAACAATTAATAGTTTAAATAACTTTTAACTTTAATTTATTTTTCAGGTAATCCCTCTTGCAGTGGTCCCCGTAATCTAGGACGTCGTGGCCCCCGTTGTACTCCACGTACCATGTGGTATTATGATGCCCGCAGCAGACAATGTCGTGAAATGCGTTACTTGGGCTGTGCTGGCAACAACAATCGTTGGTGCACTCGTGCCGCCTGTCAACAGAGATGTCGCCGTTAAAAACTTATCTCAATTGCAAAATTTTCAAAGTTTGAATAGTTAAATAAAATTAATTTCGCATAAATTTATAATATTTGCTTTATTAATTAAATGAATTTAAAAAAAAAAAGGTTTAATTTCTCAGCTTTTAACATTTATCCTTATGAGTTAATAATAAATTTTCAACGAAAACTCAAGTGATAAACAAAAACTACACCAACGCCTTCACATATAAGCAGCCAAAAATTTTATGTTTGTACAAACCTTTTTGCGTTGTTAATTTGGGTGTTTGCTATTTGGACAAAAGTTTGAATAGTGTTTGTACTAAAATCAATACTGAAATTTTGTTCTTTTTGCTTTAAACTATATAGAAATATAATATTGATTTAGAATATAATATTGATTTGTTTCTTGTTACGACGAGCTTTGCCCTGAGAGTTAAGACAAATCCAATTATAAACAAGCAAGAAATTACAATCCTCCAATGGCACCATGTAGCCTGTTTGGGTTTCATGGGTAATCATGGACCCACCACTACAAAATTATATTATGAGGTTATGTTTCGTACAAGAGTTCTTTGTTGCTTTACATTAGGTGCGATCTCGTACTTTTTGAGTAAAGTTCGGTAAAATGAGAGTTACCAAAATTTATCTCACTAATGCCCGTAATTTCTACAAATAGATATCTAGCTGTGTATAGATATCTATTGTGTGACGTATTTTAAAACCTATTTCTTACCTACGGGGTAAAGTGTAGAGTAATTTAAACCATCGATTTTCGATAGTTAATTCACGTGGGCCTATTTAACGTTGAAATTTAGCATTTTTAGAAAATGTGTATAGCTTTTTTCAGCTTTATTTTAAAAAATGTTTTATAGATTTTAATTAAATTTTTTTCTATTCAACATTTTTTATTTTTTAACAATTATAATAAAAAATTTGGACTAAAAATAGTTGTACCATAAATGAAATGTCGTATGAAAATGGAGTATTCTAATGTTAAAAAACATTTTACCAGTCTGTTAAAAAAAATAAATAAAATATTCAGGGAATATTAGAAATGCCGTCGTCTTGATGATTGTTAATATTATAATCCCCTGGGTAAAAAGTGCAAAGAAATTACACTTTGTATTTAGATAAAAGTTCTATAGTGTAAATGATTAAAATTCTTTTTTTAAACAAATATGAAAAATTAAAACTAATAATTGTAAGTCTTCAACTTTTCTTAAGCTATAAGAAATAAAATGATCTAATAAACTTCATATAGTATAAAAATAAAATCGTTTAAATTTTGCATGTATTAGACTTAAAACTGAATCTCAACTACCTGTGCTACATTATTTTTAAACTGAATCTCAACTACCTGTGCTACATATTTTTATTTACATGATGATGAATTATCTACCGAGTTGTTTAAATATAACCATTTATTTCAATTTTGTTAAAACAATAAGTCTTAAAAATATATTTAGTTTCGAATAAAATTTCATACTGGCAATAAATTGTTAACACAAATCTTAAAAAAAATTAAGCATTATTTTTTAGCATTTTTTGGCCATGTCTAATGCCACATTTAGCTGTAAAATGTTTTTTGGATCTGGTCACACTGACGGGAACAATAAAAACCAAATTTCTACCCCAAAAGAATTCGTTAGTATGAAATATGTTCAAATAAATCATAAATGACACATTATGAAAGTAAAATTTTGTCATGTTCTTACTTTTTTTTTGTAGTTTTTTATTGTTTATTTTTGCCACTGATTGTTTAACAATATTCCCAATCAGCCCAAAGAAAAAGTACGCGCTACTTCGTGCAAAAAGGAGCAGAACAATTTTACTCTTCAAAGCTCTCTCACTTTACCAAACTTTGAGTAAGGGAACAGTTTTCGGTAAGATTGGGTTTCCGGGCTTCCAACGTTGAGTACAGGATCGCACCTACTATCACACATGTCTTACGTATTTTCAAGTAAATTCAACACTGTCATGATAAGTTGTTATTGTTTTTAGAAAATTTTCGAACAATAATTGGATCAGGAAGGTTTTTTCGTCAAAATACTTTTAAGACTTGTGTGATAGTGTAAAACGGCCTTTAATGAGATTTTTTCGTCCTAACATTAGTTTGGTATCTGCTGAGTGCAATACATAATTGTGATGTATTAATGTATGCCGATTATGTAAAAATCTTATTGAGCTACAAAATATCTTCTGAAATCATTAATCTTCAAAATGATTTGGATAATTTTTATAAGTGGTATAATATCAACCTCATGAAAATTTATTAAGCCAAATGGAAGTATATGCGTTTCTGAAGGAAATGTTATCCTCTGCGTATCTCTACGTTGAGTGACAGCGAACTTGAATTAGTTAACGAGATTTAAGATCTTGGTGTTTTACTAGATTTAAAATTAAAGTTTATAAAGTACATTACGACAGTAATAAACAAAGCTGGTGGAATACTTGATTTTATAGAGCGTTGGGCTAAGGAGCTCATTGACCCTTAAACTGCAAAGTAGTTATACAAATTTTTGGTAAGACCAATCGTCGCATATGATTCTATTATCTGGGATACTGATTATAGTGTTCACATTAATCGAATAGAATCTGTCCAAAAAACATCTTATAGGTCTGTTTAGGGAACTCAACATGGAACCCTATACAACCCATTGATAGGCTTGCCAGTTAACGGTTTCATACATAAGACGGTGTGACAAAAGTAGGCCTTTCATAATCTATATCATTATTAAAAAATTTTAGTTAAAGAGCTTCTGAAGGAAACGAATTAATTGGCGACCTGTACTCTGAGCGTAAGGTTACATGGACAGACAACAAGCCAGATTGCTGGAAGGACGGGAATCTTAAGCTAGACTCAGAGTCATCGGTATACTAAGAGGGGTTGTTAGACCAATACTTTTTAATACAACACACATCAACATAAGCGTTATATCATTTGCACTATTCTCATATGGGTATAATTAACTAACCTTGCGAAAACACAGTTCTCATATAAAAACCAATTTCGGGGAAAAAATTTAATGTTTCTAAATTTTTCTTATTTTTTCCATAAAAATCATTACAAAAAATTCCCATAAACAATTTTGCACAAATGGTTTATTTTTTTCTATAGCTGTTTATCTTTTTAAAAATATTGTTGTAGGTTTTGGTAGGCGATATAAAAAGTCGGCAATACTGAATTACACTTGATACCCGTTCGAAGTTTTTGTTTAACAGAAATTTTCTGACAACCACATGCCATACACAGAAAAAATTAAAAATTTTCGCTAATCACCAAATTTATACCA
Source organism: Pollenia amentaria (assembly GCA_943735925.1). Taxonomy (NCBI): domain Eukaryota; kingdom Metazoa; phylum Arthropoda; class Insecta; order Diptera; family Polleniidae; genus Pollenia; species Pollenia amentaria. The sequence goes on along the minus strand of OX031010.1, from coordinate 142,316,582 downwards.
AATTCATAATATCATGCAAACAATTTGTTGATTTGGCACCTTTTACCAAAATGATTATATTGAAAACTAAAAATTGTAAAATTGTGAATATTTTTTTTTTAATAAATTATATTTTTAATTTCAATTAAAAAAATGATCAATCGACTTTGCCATTTCAAACAATGTGTTAATTTGTTTAATTAAATATTGACAACTCCCATCAACAATTATACAAGTTTTAATTATTTTATTTTAAGCAAAAAAAAAATCAATTAATATTTTTGGATATTTAATTAATATTTTAATTAAAAAATTATTTCAAAATATTATTTCACTATAATGTTAATTAAATCAAAGCTAAGTTTTTTATTTTCTTTCAACTAAAAAATACTAGATTCAATTATCACATTAATTAAAATTATATACTTTTTAAACCATTTTTTTAATTGATAAAAAACTATTTTCTGTGTAAAACATCAAACAAATTTTATGGAAATCTGTGCACATGCACTGTAACTTTAGTGAGAATTTCTCGCATCGGAAAGATGTGAAACAAAATATTCCATCGTTTACCGAAAATTGAGAAAAAAGTGTGTCTGTAACTCATGTCGAAAACTATCAAAAGAGATAACGTCGTTCTGTTATAATTGTCATAATATTCCACTCGCAGCAGATGAAAAGTTGCAGATGTTTAGAACGCCAGTTTGACAGTTCAAAGCCAGAACTTTCTCAGAACAATTTTACAGATACACTTTTTCTGTAAATTTGCGAGTAATTTCATTACGTGGCAGCTTTTACTCGGGACAGTTAATTGAGAAAAACAGTTGTTTGTTTAAATGTATGGCATTTTTATTTACAGAACATGGGCACTGATATCACTGATATCGAACATCCGTTTAGAAACTGCCAACTTTATCCCATTGTCTCACTTTATCCCTCACAATTTGACGTTTTAAGCTGGATAAACTTGTCAATTTGATACTGCAAATATTCAAATCTGTGTTACGATAATAACAATGTGCAAGAAATTGACACTTTTTTTCGTGACAAGCTGGGCACCTGGCGTTTTAACATAATTTGGGTACGCTGAATCCAGTGGTGCCCGCCAAACAAAACAAGCCATAAATTATTAAAATCTGTTTGCAACTTTTGATTTTATTAACAAAAGTCGCCAAATTTTATTTAATTTAAGAATTTCATAAAACGCAATATTTGTATGGGAGCACCCCTAATCTTAAAAAACCGCGGGCACCACTGGATTCAGCGTACCCGAATTATGTTAAAACGCCAGGTGCCCGGCTTGTCTGTTTTTTCAACTAGCATAGTGTAATTATGAACACACTTGACTTACGACCAAATTTTGTATTATTTTTATGTGTTAAAATAATTCAAAATAAAAAATACAAAACTATTTTTTTAATATATTCAACAATTATTTTATTAAAAGATTATCAAAAACACGCAAATCAAATAGAAATTAAAGTCTTAAAAACTTAACGGCGACATCTCTGTTGACAGGCGGCACGAGTGCACCAACGATTGTTGTTGCCAGCACATCCCAAGTAACGCATTTCACGACATTGTCTGCTGCGGGCATCATAATACCACATGGTACGTGGAGTACAACGGGGACCACGACGTCCTAGATTACGGGGACCAGTGCAAGAGGGATTACCTGAAAAATAAATTAAATTTACAAGTTATTGAAACTATTAATTAATTCATTGGCTTAAAGAGAACTTACGTGGTCTGCCAACACATCTTTGGGCCGAGGTATAGGCCACCAATGCGACCAGCATCAAAGTGAAGATGTTTAAAAATTTCATGTTGAATTTAAGAATTAACAATTAATTGAACAGTCGAAAGTCAAATTGTTTGTGATTTAATATCAAAAATTATTGTAGTATTTATATGAAAAAGTTTTACTTAATATTTTCTTTAATTTTTAAAACTTTTGTTTAAAAATTATTGCTTAATACTGCATAAATAATTTCATTTCGACAGTTGAATGTATTGTTTTCAGCAAACATCTGTCTTTTGTGCTTTTTAGGCGATTTATTTAATTATTTAAAGAGAAACCATTGACAACATTGAAACAAGCGTTCTTTTATTGTTTTAAACACACTTTTGTAGAAAGTCTTTATAATTTTTAGATTTATTTTTTAAAATATAGAAAATTTTAAAAGTTAAAGATTGTATTGTAATAAACTAATATAATGGATGGAAATTTTATTGAAATTTTTTAAACATTTTATTTTTATTACAAATTAAAAAAACGCATAATAAAAAAAATGCCTTAAAAAATTTGTTTGGGTCCACGAATGTCTTGACTTAAACTTTATTAGTTGTGGCTGTGGTGGCCTATATCTCGTCCAAAAGGTTTCCTAATTCAAATAAACTTCTAAAAACTTTAAAGAATTTTTACTTTTTTTGGGACGGCAAGTTAAAATGTGTGCATTACTTTGTGACAATATAAGATGTTTTTTAAATGGGATCTACAGTGGTGATGTTAGGAATATTCGTATTCGTATTCGATATTTAACGAATATTTTGTTAATACATTCCAAAAGAAAAACAAATACAAAAGTGTAAAAAATACATAAAATAAAACCAAAAATTTTAATTTTTAGAAATTTTTATTATAAAAAAACTGTTTGTTTTTAACGCAAAATTAAATCTTCTTTGAGGTAAGTTAAAAACAAATAAACATTGTGCCGCCACAAAAGGAGTTTATGAAAATTGCTCAAGTCGAGTTTAATGATTCCTAGATAATCTATCATTTGCAGCAATTGTCTAATTACACTGTGGAACAAATTCAGGTTAGCAAAAGTTAGGTCGATTCTGAGAGTGAGGGGTGAAAATAGAGGCTAAATTAGAAGACCCGTATCGCGGCGTTTGTTTATGTTAGTTCGAATTTTATTTTTAATCGATCTTCAACCTTTGCAGTCAAATGCCGATTTTCAGCATATTGTTTATATGGTTTTTTGCCTATAACTCGTCCAATAATTGATATTTTTTAAATCTGTAAAATCTGCTAGAGACCTGTGCAATAATTAAAATTTTTAAAAAAATTGATTTAGAAAATTTTTGTGGTGCTTATGAAACAACATGTTGGAAAAATTATTTGTTTTTCATGCTTTTTGAAAATATTTTCCACAAAACTAAGTTTTTTTTGCTTTCTGTTTAATCTATAATATGCTTCTCAGTTTCTTCAATAAATTTCATTTGGAAAGAAAACAATCATAATACAAAACTTGCGTTTTACAGCTTAATATTTATTTACTTCTCATTTTTTATGTACCAATTTTTTTAAGTGTTGGTTTTGAAGAAAAATAAATTATAAAAATATGGAAAAAAATATAATTTTGAAATGTTAGTTAGGAAAAGTTTTAAGTAAAAAAATTTAATTAATGAATTGGCCAGTTGCCGTTTAGCAGGCAGCTGTGGATCAACATCACTGCTCTCTCTAATATCTTGGTCATCGCCATCATCATCAGAAAGGTCGATAATTTCGTGTGCGGTGGATTACCATTTAAAATTTAAGGTAAACTAAAGAGATATTTTCGTTCTGCTTATTATACAACAATAAGGAGTGGGAAGCTAAACAGTTTGATATCCATTACTAAAGGCCCGTAGACGACATGTTTTTTACATCTGACTTGTCAAATTTCCCACTGTGAAATACATATCGTCGGCTGATAATTTAATTGTCGTATGTGGATTCCGATAGTTTCGAGTAAATTGAGTTTGAACACATTTAATTTGAAAATCGCTTCAGCAAATACCACATACGACAAACTCAACACTCCATATCTCGAAAACCGTATGCGGTATCGAAAACCTGATTACGTCAAATGAAAGATCAGGTCGGAAAACCTAAGTAATCGATCCACATACGACATTTTAATTATCAACCGACGATATGTGTTGTGTGTTACCTTTAAAACATTGAATCTGTAAAAGTCAGACGCAAAGGCATCTGACAAAATTCATCTGACATCAGCTGTTTTAGAAATCTATGCCGGGAAGAAACCTGCTGCGGCGGTGCACTATTGACGGAATCATTAGCCGGCTGAAGTTAATATTTTACAATACCGATATACAATATAATAATTTCACCATTGAATAGAAATTATGTTCATATACATCTATAAAAAAAACGTTTCATTATAATTTCCTAAATCGGTTTCTTCAAATTTAAAGAAAAAAATGTTAAGATGGCAGAACACTTTTACGGCGCAAATAAAAATTTTTGTTGCGGCAGCACGATGTTTTGAAACCAAGAATACTTTGGTTTCTGCAATAACTATGCGAAATAAACAGAGACAATGTCAGAAGCAAATTACATGTACGTGTGTGACCAAATATTATAAACCTTAAGTAAAGCAGAAATTTTGATAGACATGCAGAATTAGATGTGACTTGTAAAGTTGACAACTCAGATGTAAAAAACATGTCGTGTACATGCACCGTAAACACTTTTCAGAAACAATTTTAATCCAAATAAATTAAATATGTGAAAAATCATTGAAATAGGTCGGTTAATCACTAAGTAAAAGCGCAAAACGAGTGAGAAAAACTTAAAATTATTTTAGTATGAGTATCAGTATGACATATTTAGCATTTTTCCAATTAAATTTTGCATTCAAAATTTTGATTTAGCTGCAAAACTTTATTTTATCATTTCGGTATTTTATTTAGGATTTTTATGAAATGTTTTCGGCTTTTTTTAGGTTTAACTCAACTTATTTTAAAAACAGTTGCACTCAATAATAAATTTCGTATAAAATGGATGAGTTTTAACTTAATAAACGTGTAACCGGTTTTGTAAAAAAATTAACATTCAGGGAATCTTATAAATGGCCTAATCATGTTGATTTTAAAAATTTTGTACAAATTGAATTTTATGATCCCGAGATAAAAAATTCCATAGTGTAAATGTTTGGGCATTTCATGTTAATCCAACAAAATTGCTCCAACAAATTTGTGCTGTAAACTGATAAAACAAATAATAATTTTGAAATTTTAGCTTTTCTTAAACTTTAAGAAATAAACTGGTCTAAAATTTCTTTTTACAGAATCTTTTAAATCAGAGCACCGCATAGAAATAAAATTGCTTATACTTTTCTTACATCAAATATTTCCAATGTTTTAAATTTTGATTAAACTGAGTTCCTAAAATTTATGTAGCTTTTAATAAAATTTAATACTGTAAATAAATTGTTAGCAAAAATCTTGAAAAATTTCAGCATTTACTTAAATGATATTTAACATTTCCTTGCCTTGTCTACAGCAAGATTTAGCTGTAAACAATTTTAAAATCTGGTCACACTGATAAATATGCAAACAGTTCCTTGGAGTTATCTTAATGACTTCAGGTGAAGTATACAATCTCACCGTGTAGAATAATTTGCTTTATTTGTAGCCTTAATATACTTCAGTAAACACTTGGGCTCCACATTAGACCCTTTGGGCCGCGGTGCTTATGTCTTTTATATAATAATAATAATGTTAGTGTTAAAATTTAAAATGTTCAGGTGCGAACTTTGTAGTATCATTGAGTATTGCGCCAGTTTTTTCTTGTTTATTGTTATGGACGAGAATGGTGGATTTTTTCAGACAAATTTTAAATATCTAACTAAATTTAAAATTGGATATTCGTACTCGACGAATATTGCCGCACATATTCGTATTCGTATTCGCGAATATTAAAAACTGATATTCGTAACATCAATAATCTTCAGTAAAGTGTAGTTATTGAGGTTTTCAGAATAAAGGCAATTGTAATGACAACTACTTACCAGGTAACGTATGAATTAAATACTACCTATTACTAAAATTCAAAAAGTTTTTTCTGGGAAGTTACATTTTACTCTAATTTTGTTTCTGTTTAAGTGTTTTTCAGCAATTTAAAGAAATTGTTAAAAGATTTTTTTTTTAAATATTTGTTAAAACCAAATACAGTTATTTTCTTTTATACGATAAACCTTTAATAAAATAAAAGGTTCTAAAAACAAACAGCTGTTTAATAAAATAAAAAAGCGCATCTTGAAACAAAAGACTCAATTTTCTTAAATCCCTAAAATTTTTCATATAAATACGAGCTGAACCTGCTTAATTAAATCATAAACAACCTGACATTTGTCGGCTCAGTTGATTAATTAAAAAAATAGTCAAAATGAAATTCTTACACATGTTAACTTTATTATTGGTCGCATTGGTGGCCTATACCTCGGCCCAAAGATGCGTTGGCAGACCACGTAAGTTTTATTTAAGCCAATGAATTAATTAATAGTTTGAATAATTTTTAACTTTAATTTATTTTTCAGGAAATCCCTCTTGCACTGGTCCCCGTAATCTGGGACGTCGTGGCCCCCGTTGTACTCCACGTACCATGTGGTATTATGATGCCCGCAGCAGACAATGTCGTGAAATGCGTTACTTGGGCTGTGCTGGCAACAACAATCGTTGGTGCACTCGTGCTGCCTGTCAACAGAGATGTCGCCGTTAAAAACTTATCTCAATTGTAAAATTTGTCAATTTTGGAGTTTTTGATAGTTTAATAAAATAAATTTTGCACACATTTTTTCTTTATCATTACATATCAAGAAAAGGGCTTCAAAGTAATCAAAGTCATTACTAAATTTTCGACTTTTTCAAATATTTCTCAGGACTTAAAGTTCAAGTTATATTACAACAAAACGGTGGCCCAAAAGAAACGAATTGTTTTATTAGTATATTACTTCATTATTTAAAGGTATTTCCTTGGGAAATTAAAAATAAAAAAAAAAAACGCACTAATAAGCAACAATTTTAAATAATTGTTTTAAAGAAAATCATGATTTTATACACAATTTAATAATGAATCAGCCTTTTGTTTAATTAAATTTCTTCGTAATGCATGGAGCTTTGTATTGAGTAGTTTAGTAACTGGATTTGGATGCGCTAGATCCACTAGTTGTATGAGGTTCAGAACAAAAATGCATGAGCCAAGAATAGGGGGTGGGACGATGGGAAGGGACGCTTATCGAGCTCAAAGTTGAGCAAAACTGAAACAGAGTAACTCGTTGAAGGGTAAAATGTAGGGCCGACACCTTTACTTTTCCTTTTTCGACATTTTTCTCGCAAGTATCTACCCGCTATCATTGTGTATTAAGGGGGCTCCCATACAAAGGCGAGAGTGGAAAATATCTGACCGCGTTCAAGCTATTTTTTTGAACGAACACTGACCAATTTTAAAGGGGCCTTGCTAATGCTAGATCAAATACTACAAAGAGATGTCTTTTATCTGCCATGCATACATAATATTTATGAGCTATAGAAAAGAATGTTTGAATACAAATTCGGAAAATCGTCTGGTCCAGGATTTCCACTGTTTGAGCGTTTCAAAGACCAATGGCCAAATAAAGATATTAGAGTTTTAGCAAAAATACCAGTAAGAGTCCAAATTGAGATCAAATTATTTTGTTTTGTTCAATTGAACGAAAATAAACTCGAAGAAGACGACGATTTATGGAAGTCGTTATATTTTTTCTTGGTGCAAACGCTCCTAACCGCAGTTACAGCCCACCAGGACCTATCAGTGATGCTCGATGGATGGAAAAAATAATTTACTGGCCGAAACTGTTTTTATTTAGAAAATATCTTGGCCATACTACAAACGAATTAGAAGGATTGCGTGCTGTTAACATTTTCATCGTAACACTTTACGTTAAAGATTGATTGATTTAGGAAAACTAGAATAACCGAAGCTCCAAATAATGATTTAAACTGCTTGAAAGTAATTGCTCGTTATGCTCAAATGGACCAGATTGTGTACCAATGATTAAAAAGGAGATTATGTGAACATCTCTGGTATCGTAGTGGTGATGCTGTTGCTCTTGAGTTATTTGATCCGTACATCTTCTAGTACATTAAGCGGAGAATAGAGATTGCTATTCGTATTTTTATAAGAAGAGAAAGAAGAATACGAGCAGGAGAATTCTGATGGTGAGGTCGACGACGATCCCGATGAGGACTTCAAAAAAGAAAGTAAGTTGAGGGATATTGTCGAAGAAATGATGAATGCGAGTACGATGAAAGCAAAATTTTCTAAACGTTCTCTGCAATGCGGTTGTCTATTCCTTTGACTGGTTGTATTTTTGGCACTCCCAAGAGTTGCCATCACAGGGGACCCTAACAGGGAGTCGATCATTTTTCCTCTTGCCGCACATTGGGTTGAAATTGCTAAAAACGGCTCTTAATTCAGGCGTTAAAAATAGCACTTATTTTTTTGTTTCGTAGTATTAAATGGGTCATTAGTAATTAAAAATATAATTTTTGAAAAAAAAAATTTTTTTTTTTAAACTCCTGGGATATCCATTTGCCTGCCAGCATGAATATTAAAATTTCTTTGCAAATCCAATTTTTAAATATAAATGAATCAAATTTAACGCATATGATACTTTTTAGGTTAGTAACTCAACATACAAAAATTCAACGGAATCGGTAAATGATTTCGTATAGCCCCCATACAATATTTTCCCGGAAATAGGCCATACTAATCTTTATTTATTAAAAAAGTTTTTATTAAATAAAAGTAATATAAATATATACCCTACAAGAAATGAATAACCAAAACAAAAAAAAATTTTACTAACACACTTGCAACAACTATACATTGAATTAATAAATGATAGAGAGAGACATAATGAGTTAGAGAGAGAGGCAAAATCACATGTACACAAGGTTTCGTTCAGTTTTTTTTCATTTTGCTCTTAGTAAACTAATATAAACTATAACCAATATGTCGGTGAGCACTACTGGTCATCTAACTAGTAAAATGGCCTTCTTGTAAGGTAATAAATTTACAGTTTGTTTTTAATATTATTAATCTTAACATTCGCTGTCACTATTATCGGGAGTATTTTCTTCAGAAATTTTAGGTAATATTAGAAAGGCCAATACCTGCTACTTTTCATTTCGTAATGTTTACTCATATTACTGTTTCATTTATTTTTTACACCAAAGAAGAACTCATTCTCTTTTTTGTTTCTATACTAATTACAGCAGTTAAGGTTTTAGCCTTATTAACAGCAAAGTGTTGCCAAACAATGCAACACTGTTTATAATATCACTAATAAATTCATAAAGCAGTTACATTTAAAATCACATTCATTATAAATACATTTTAACTAACTACAGCCTAAACAGCCTTCATAACCTTTTTTCATATCAGTCATTTTAACGTTTAATGGAAAAAATTAAGGTCCACGTACAAAATAAAAATCCGTTCATCAAAATTTCAATTCAATCAAAAGCTATCGATTTTCGACCGCATTCTCGTGAAATCGAACACTGTATGGCTTCCAAGAGAGCATTTTGGACATCTTAAATCTCCATTAAACTTCTTTCAGGTTCTATTCGTGTGGTACACAATTTCTTTGCTTTAAGGATTTTATAACTTTTTTTGAAATTAAAGAAAATTATTTAGATTTTCCATTAAATTCGCTCATGTTGAACCAAAAATATTTTGCTCTAATTTTGTTTTGTTCAAGTAATTTTCATGTTTTAAAACAATCAGCGACTTAAACAATTTCTTAACCGAATTGCTTTTGTTTTTATTCACAAATATTTGTTTAAACCAAATACAATTATTTTCTCTTACAGTAAACACTTGTGTAAATACGACTTTTATAAAATAAAAGTTTTTAAATCAAGCAGCTGTTTAGTAAAAAGGAGCAAACTAAAACAAAAGGCTTAATTATTTTTAAATCCATGAAAGTTTTCATATAAATAGAAGATGAACCTGCTAAATTAAATCATAAACAACCTGACATTTATCTGTTCTGTTGATTAATTAAAAAAAAAATAGTCAAAATGAAATTCTTACACATTTTAACTTTATTATTGGTCGCATTGGTGGCTTATACCTCGGCCCAAAGATGTGTTGGAAGACCACGTAAGTTTTCTTTAAGCCAATGAATTAATTAATAGTTTGAATAACTTTAAATTTTATTTATTTTTCAGGTAATCCTTCTTGCACTGGTCCCCGTAATTTGGGACGTCGCGGTCCCCGTTGTACTCCACGTACCATGTGGTATTATGATGCCCGCAGCAGACAATGTCGTGAAATGCGTTACTTGGGCTGTGCTGGCAACAACAATCGTTGGTGTACTCGTGCCGCCTGTCAACAGAGATGTCGCCGTTAAAAACTAACCTCAATTGAAAAATGTTTAAAGTTTGAATAGTTAAATAAAATTCATTTCTCATAAATGTATATTTTTTTCATTACATAACTATTACATGGATGTAAGAAAAAAATAATGTCCTTTGTCAGTTCAAAATTTTTTTCATTAGGAGTTAAGAAAAAATCTCAAACAAAAACTCAAAGGCTAAACAAAAACTACACAAACGGCTTCAAAAACAAACCAAAATTTTATATTTGTACAAACCTTTTGTGGCGTTAATTAGAGTATTTGCTGTTTGGAGAAAAGTTTGCAAAATATTTGTACAAAAATCAAAAATTTTTTGTGTTCTTTTTACTCTAAATTGTATAGAAAAGTAAACGTGAAGTGGGAGCATTCATTACCTTCATAATTATTTAATTTCTTAAGAATATAATTTTGCTTTTTTCTTGTTACGATGAGTTTTGCTCTGAGAGTTGCTATAATCGCAAAGATTAGGACAAATCCAATTATTAATAAGTAAGAAAGTACAGAAGACACCCTAAACCACAGTATTTACAGACAAATTTTCGAGAGTGTACCCTATTTGAGTTTCATGGTTAATCATCGACCCACCAAAACAAACTTATCTTATAAGGTTGAGTTTCATTCAAGAGTTCTTTGTTCCGAGAATCATCTAGAGATTTATGTACACCTAAATGAAATTTTTGCGTCTTAAAGTGATTTTGGAAGGGGGTAACTCTGGACTTACCAGTACAATAAAACTTTTGACATGACATAGAAGGCATTATAGAAGTTATCGTCACCAAACTTGATATTAATATCAAGATTTATAAGGACGTTATGCCATAAGAAGTATCTTCTGGGGTGGTATTTTTATAAGATATATGATCAAATACGGACCGATTCCAAGAATATGTGATTATATAATCTTCATACAAACATAATAAGATGATTTTTGGCCACAAATACGCCATTCCGGAAAGCGGCTTGTAATATTTTCAAAAGACAATTAGCATATGTGCAGCAAATTTAATTATCTCCAAAATTGTGTTCCGTACTATACGCACAATGTTTACATGGACACACAACCATTCAGCCAGCTGAATGGGGATCGTTAGGTTTATTCAGAAAGTGTTTTGAGTTGATTGGTATATTCGTCTTCAACTATGGTTGTGTGGATATTATAGGGGATTACTATACAGTAGAATCGGGAAAAAGTTAACCAAATCTCTCAAGGGTTGTTAACTTTTTCGAACTAAGTTTTCATCATTACAAAAAAAAATTAGATTTAATTCGTACTGGTTTAAAGTAAACAATTCCTCTTGAACTACAATTTATAGCAAACAATTATACAATCAGTCATGTATTATAAATTAAAGGAGCTGCATCTGAGGTATGTCATAAAAGGAGTTCTTTACAAATTTTCAGATACCGAATTCTATGTATTTTCTAAAAATTTGCCAGCCATCCGTTACCCTAGAGTAAAGGGAACTGACACCAAACTTGTCCCGTATTAGTTTTAAGGTGGTAGGGACCAGTTCTAGTTCTAACACTTTATATGAAGGGAACTTGTCCCTTTAACATGGTGATGTCCTAGGATAACCCCCTCTTACTCCTATTGGCACCGTTTTGATGCTTTGTAATAGGTCACAGAAATAACCTAAATGGACACATTCCATTTTGGTTAATTTAATTATACCTGTTGCAGAAAATATGACAACAATTTCATAATTTTTCAATGAATTTAAAATAAATTTAAAAAAAATCAGGAGGGGGTTATCCTAGGACATCACCATGTTAAAGGGACAAGTCCCCTTCATGCTTATTGTCTTTTGAAAATAACACAAGTGAATGAAACTCAACCTTATAAGATAATTTTGTTTTGGTGGATCGATGATTAGCCATGAAACTCAAATAGGGTACATTCTCAAAAATTTGTCTGTAAATACTAGAGTATCCACTCAATTAATCTTTGTTTGATTAATCGAAGAAAATTTTCGCCATTATTTGATTGAATAATTGAAATAGCCAATTTCAAATAACTAATAACTGGAAGAATTTATGACAATTAATCGATTATAATTAATTTCTTAGAAAATTCTACTTTTTTATATATAATAATATTTTTTTTGTATTATTTGATTTAAAAGTTTAAGAACTGTATTCGTGGTATAAATGAATTGTTATTTTTTTTATTGTTTAGCTACATTTTTATTTTATTGTATTTTTTTGTTAATTAATATAATAAAAGTATCAAATCAAATAGACATATATGTTTTTTCCATTGGATAAAATTATTTGAATTATTCGAGTTATTCGAGATAACCGAACATATTAAAACTCTTATTCGATTAATCGAGCAAAATTGAAATTTCAAAATCGATTAATTCCTTACTCGAACAAAACCAAAAGTCAAATAATTGGATACTCTGGTAAATACTGTGGTTAAGGGTGACTTATGTACTTTCTTACTTATTAATAATTGGATTTGTCAAAATCTTTGCGTTTACAGCAACTCTTAGAGCAAAACTCGTCGTTACAAGAAAAAAATCAAAATTATATTCTAAAGAAATTAAATAATTATGAAGGTAATGAATGCTTCCACTTCACATTTACTTTTCTATACAATTTAGAGTACAAAATACACAAAAAATTTTTGATTTTTGTACAAACATTTCTCCAATCCGCAAATACTCTAATTAACGACACAAAAGGTTTGTACAAACATAAAATTTTGGTTTCTTTTTGAAGCCGTTTGTGTAGTTTTTGTTTAGCCTTTGAGTTTTTGTTTGAGATTTATTTTTAACTCCCACTGAAAAAAATTTTAAACTGACAAATGACATAATTTTTTTTTTCTTAAATCCATGTAATTGTTTGGTATTTTGTTTAAGCTTTGATATCGTTGCAAATAAGACTTTTTGTGTGTATGTAGGTAATTCTCATTCCCTTTGTAGTTTTGTTTGCTAATAGCTTTGGCTTTTCTAAAATTATTTAAGAGAACGTTTCCTGATGATCTGGCCTAAGCAACCAGTGAAATGCGCATAGGAACAGCTTATCCTCCAACAATAAATTTCAGTATTTTTTTTTATCAATTATTTAAAAAGGGAATTAAGCACAACAAACAAAATCTTTAATCCATGTAATATGTAATAAAAAAATATAAGTTTATGCGAAATTAATTTTATTTAACTATTCAAACTTTAAAAATTTTACAATTGAGATAAGTTTTTAACGGCGACATCTCTGTTGACAGGCGGCACGAGTACACCAACGATTGTTGTTGCCAGCACAGCCCAAGTAACGCATTTCACGACATTGTCTGCTGCGGGCATCATAATACCACATGGTACGTGGAGTACAACGGGGACCGCGACGTCCCAAATTACGGGGACCAGAGCAAGAGGGATTACCTGAAAAATAAATTAAAGTTAAAAGTTATTTAAACTATTATTTTTTTCGTTTGCTTAAAGAAAACTTACGTGGTCTTCCAACACATCTTTGGGCCGAGGTATAGGCCACCAATGCGACCAATAATAAAGTTAAAATGTGTAAGAATTTCATTTTGACTATTTTTTTTTTAATTAATCAACTGAACAGATAAATGTCAGGTTGTTTATGATTTAATTTAGCATGTTCAGCTCGTATTTATATGAAAACTTTTATGGATTTAAAAATAATTAAGCCTTTTGTTTAAGTTTGCTCCTTTTTTACTAAACAGCTGCTTGATTTAAAAACTTTTATTTTATAAAAGTCATATTTATACAAGTGTTGACTGTAAGAGAAAGTAATTGTATTTACTTTAAACAAATATTTGTGAACAAAAACAAAAACAAGAAATTGTTTAATTGTGTTAAGAAATTGTTTAAATCGCTGATTGTTTTTAAACATGAAAATTACTTGAACAAAACAAAATTAGAGCAAAATATTTCTGGTTCAACATGAGCGAATTTAATTGAAAATCTAAAAAATTTTCAATTAAAGTTATGAAATACTTAAAGCAAAGAAATTGCGTACCACACGAGTAGCCCCAAGTATTCTCTTTAAAATGACATACAAATCATCTTCGTATGTGGAGTAGTTTTTGAGATATGGAAAAAATAAACTCAACACATTCGGCTAATTCGCCGAAATTATGACATTTTGAATATGACGTAACTTATGCAAAAAAAATTTAAAATTTTTTTTCGTTGTTATATGTTCCTTATAGGATGAAGGGAACCTTCACACCAAATTTCATTCAAATCGAAGGGGGTCGGGTCCCACTCTTGGTCGATTTGATATGGAATTACCCTACTTGGAAAAATTTTGTAGTTTTAATAAATATATTGGTAATTTAAATATTAAATTTTTTAATGTAATTAGCTTCAACATCAGAAGTGCTTCATCTATTGACAAATTTAACAAATTTAAATCATTGCGTTCTAGCTTTTCTAACATACCGGATGTAATTTCTTTACAAGAAACTTGGTTTGACAAAACTCTTACTCAAATTTACATTCTGCCCGGTTTTAAAAGCGTACATTGTTGCCAAGATGATAAATATGGCGGTACGTCGTTATATATTAATAACAATTTAAACTGTTCTGTGGAAATGTGTAAAAGCAAAAATTTTGTCGAATGTATAGTTGTAACTCTGCGTTATTTTACAATTGAAAATAAACCATTGAGAACTATTTCCTATTATCGGTCGCAGAAATGCAGTATTCAGGATTTTCTCAATGAATTTGAAAATGTTTTGAGTGAATATGGGCAAAATCCGATTATTGTTGTTGGAGACACAAACAATGATATATTTTCGAGTCCCCATACTCTTGAATTTTTATCATTGTTCCAAAACTATGATTGCCATAATGCCTACAATTTAATAACAAGGCCAGCCACCAACTCTTGCATCGATCATTTTTTTATAATTTCTCTGAGGAACTTTTTGTTGATGCAATCGAATGCAACTTATCAGATCACAATTTACTAAGCTGCAAATTACAAAATGGAACTTTAGTTAAAAAAAATCATAAGAAAATTTTTAAAACTCACTACGACTACGATAAAGCTATCTGCGTCAACATTTACCAACTAATTTTTCGTTAAGTGTTTCGGATCTAACAAACAAGTTGATTTTTAACATGGAAGCTGCTATTAAGCATTCAACTATTGTAAATGCCAGTAAGAAATCGTTACGTTTCGCAATTTCACCCTGGATTAACAAAAATTTACAGGATTTAATATTATAGAAAGGAAAGTTGCTATTTAGAAGAAGAAGATCGAAAAATAATCAATATACAGGCCTGTCATAGAATTCCACTCCGATCGAAAGTGGTTTTAATTCCGTATTTTGCTTCTTCAGAAAACGAAAAACGAAAATTTTTTTCGGAATGAAACCACTTTTGGTTTTCTAAGTGGAATTGATTGTTTCAGTATTTTATAACCGAAAAAACTACTTAAAACTATTTTTTATGGATAAATAAATGTTTTTTATGATATAGATTGAAGAAATAACACACTTTTGATTTATTTATTTTACTTTATATTGATTTTATTAAAAACATAATAAATTCTTTACCGTTGCGTTGCCACCTTTTTTTTCTCACAAACCACTTTTTTCATTTCTACGCTGAACATTGCCATACTTAACACAAAAATCATATGGTTTTTACGTAAAGTTGCCATATCCAATTGTAAAACCAGAGTTGTTATAAAAAAAACATATTTAGCAAAATCGATCGGAATCTGAAGAAGCTAAAACTAAATCGATCGGAATTGAACATACGGAATTAAAACCATTCCGATCGGAATTTGTGACATGCCTGATATTGAGACATTGAAAAGAATTCGTAAGGTAATTGAAACAGCAGTCAAGAAATGCAGAGATAACTATTATATTGAAAGATTAGCTAAAACTGGTAATGATCCAAGAAAATGCTGGAATTTCATTAATAGTACACTTGGTCGATGTAAAACGAAAGATATAATTCTGAAAGATACTACTGGCCAAAGAATTTTAAGTGATATGGAGAAGGTTGATTGCTTTAATGATTTCTTCTTGATCTTAAACAACAAATTACACAGAAAAAAGTGTCTTATCAATTAAAAAAATGGTTTAAAAGTATTTAAATTTAATTAATGGGATAATTAAATCAATTATTTTTTAGTTAAAAGAAAATTAAAAATTTTATTTTGATTTAATTAACATTTTAGTTGTTTTGAAATAAATTTTCAATTAAAATTTTAATTAAATAACAAAAAATCTTAATTGACTTTTTTTACATATAGAGTTGTTGTTGGGAATTGTCAATATTTATTTAAATAAATTAACACATTAGCTTTGTTTCTTTACTTTGTGGGTAAAGTTCGTGAAAATGAGAGCAAGCATAAATTTCTCTCACAATGATACAAAACAGTGATGGGATTTATGGCACAATTGGGCCATTTTTGGCACAATTCACTATTGCTAGGCCCTTTGGCACATTCGCTCAATTTTAGCCCTTTAAAGATTCACAAATATTTTTTTAGAATTAAATAATAATAAAGTTCGACCCGAGTTTGATTATTGTCGAAAAAACCGGAAGTATACACTATTTAAAATAATTTTATATTAAAATATATATTTATAAACTAAACAAGTAAAAAAGTATAGTCGGCCAAGCCACGTCACAGTATTTTTTGTGTGTTCCACTTTGGTGCCCATGGGCTGTAATAGATCAACCATGTTCTTCAGAAAAATCCAGTTTTAGCCAAAATATTCATGAGACCATAAAGTCCGAATGGCAGCAAAATTATCAAAACCGAAATAGGCGTTTCAATTGGTTTCCAAATAGGAAAACTGATAAAATGAAACATCAAAATCGACCAAAACTATTGAACGAACAGACGGGAGTTCCTCTTATATTTGCTTGTGTTAATTGTTAGCATTGTAATAAAACTACACAAACACATATAAGAATAGATATTCCTGGTTAAATCAAAAAATGAATGCACAATCAAAACTTAAGCCTGGTCTTTTTCTGATTTTTAGTGATAAACCATTTTTACCCTTAAAATCATCTAATAATTTCTATGAATTATAAAATATAATAAATATCCATTAAAAATTGAAAATTTAAACAACACTTTCAAAGTCTTATTTATACAATAAAGGGATTGGGCCCCTTTCAGTCAATTTTGCCCGTTTTCGTTACAATTTTGGCTCAAAATGAAAATTTTCAAATCCCATCACTGATACAAAATTAAACAAAAGTACGGGAACAGAAAAAACCATTTTAAGCACAAAATAAAAAGTCAAAGTGTTTTGACAGTCTTAACAAACCAATAGAAGTTTGCGCCACTTTTGAAAAATTGTATATAATCTGTAGAAATAAACTACTATTACCAAAAATAGAACAATACAAACACTTTTACAATAACTTACATTATTTTTCTTGATATTTTAATATAAAACCTTTTTATTTAATAACACTATTTTATTCCACAACACTTTCCAAAATTTTGTTCATTAGCATTTTTTCCATACCTTTTTTTGTTTTGTTTATGTTTTACAGCTGTTTAACAATTTACACGAAGAAAAAGTTTGGGCTGCTTCGTGCAAGAAGAAGCAGAATTTTATTCTCTCAAACTCGCTCTCTTTTACATAAATTTAAAGTACGGGAACGCTTTTCGTTCAAATTGGGATCCCGAGGGATCCCAAAGTAGAGTAAAGACACAGAGCTATTGTTTGAAATGGCAAAGTTTATTGATTACTTTTTTAATTTAAATTAAAAATATCATTTATTGAAAATATTTTTCAAAATGTTAAAATTTTTAATAATCAATATAATCATTTTGGTAATAGGTGCAAAATCAACAACTTGTTTGCTTGATATTATGAATTTGGAATAAATTTGGTGATTGGAGAAATTTAATAATTTTTTCTGTGTAATGTTCAGTCAGGGGACACTTTTAACTCACTTTGTACACTTTCTGTATTACAACAAAGGTTTTTATTGCATAGTGTCACCACCGCAGATATTGAAGATTTAATATTGCATATGAACGATAACAAAAGTCCTGGCAACGATAATTTAACACCCAAATTTGTTAAAGAATGCAAAGATGTAATCTTGCCAATACTGGCTGATATTTTCAATAAGATGATTGACTCCTCAGTTTATCCCGATGTATTGAAAATTCACAAAGTAGTTCCAGTTCCTAAAGAGCTTAATGCAATCGAGATTGCTAAGTATCTTCCAATATCAGTTTTATCAACGATTGATGAAATTTTTGAAAAATTGTTAAATGATCAACTTCAGAATTTTTTGGAAGAGAATAATGTTTTATATAACTACCAATTTGGATTCAGGCGAGGTTGTGGTACAGATGATCCCGTGCTAAATGTTGCAAAATCTATTTGTAAGGGTTTGGATGAAGGCTTTACTGGAGTGGC
The DNA here is from genome assembly GCA_943735925.1 of Pollenia amentaria. Classification (NCBI taxonomy): domain Eukaryota; kingdom Metazoa; phylum Arthropoda; class Insecta; order Diptera; family Polleniidae; genus Pollenia; species Pollenia amentaria. The sequence continues at coordinate 142,298,018 of OX031010.1, read as the reverse complement.
AGCTATGTTCTTTGATTCTACAAAATCCTTTAGTGGATCACCAAATTTTATTGCAAAAATTAGCATGTTATGGTGTTCAAGGTCGTGAGCTTTTGCTCTTCAGAAGTTATTTTTACCAATAGAAAACAATATGTTCAAACAAACAACGTAAAAAGTTTTGTTGGCAATGTTGATTATGGAGTTCCACAAGGTAGCGGATTGGGTCCACTATTGTTTTCAATCTATTTGAATGACTTAAAAGATCTTGGTTGTATTAAAAAGTTAGAGTGCTATATTCGGCTGTGCCGAATCTTTGATACCCTCCACCGACAGGAGTGGTAAATTATGGACCAATCATCCCAAAATTCTGAAGACTGATTTCTGGTATTACAGAAAATAAATTAGAATAAATTTCAATACAGCAGTGTAATTAGTTTTAGCGTTAACTGTAAATTTCACAAATTTGCATGATATTTTTTCTGGCCATATGAATTTAAGTAAAAAATTTCACCGCAATATCTATATCTGTGATGGTTTTAGGTGAATTTAATTATTTTCCCAAAGTGGGATTTATTTGGTCTTAGGCGTACTAAACGGTTTTCCGGGAGTAGGGTTTATATGGAGCCTAATGGTAATTATGGACCGATCTTCAAAAAATTGTTCAGTGTGATTTGTGGTCCTATGAAACTGTGACGTACCAAATTTTAATATGCTAGCGTTATTTATTGCGGTTTTAGGCGAACTAAACGGTTTTCCGGAAGTAGGGTTTATATGGGGCCTAGTGTAAATTATGGACCGATCTTCAAAAAATTTTACAGTGTGATTTGTAGTCGTATAAATGTCATTCCGTGCATTATTCCACCATTTATGTTAGTTTTTATATCAAAATTATCAATTTTTTTTGGGTAGTGGTTCCACATTTTGATTCATAGTACTGATCCTACTGAGCCGATGTTGCAGGATTTCAATCCCAAACTGCTTGTGGTAACTACAAGCAATTTGACACCAAGTTTGTTCTTTTCCTTTGAGTCTTTCGAAAATGACCGTGTTTTCAACAGACGAACAGGCTTTCAGACGGGCAGAGGGACAGACAGACGGACATGGCTAAATCGACTTAGAACTACTCAAGGTGGCAAAATAAAAAAGTTTCACATGGGATGACAAACTAAGTATACCCTCATTCACCACTAGTGGTTGTGGAGGGCATAACATGATTATTTTTTGCTTAACAAATTTTTTGTACGCAATAACAGTTTTAGCATATAAAGGAAATTTTTATTAAAAAGTTTTTTTTTTACAATTTTTGTAAGCACGTTTAATTCCGTCATATTTAACAAAATATTCCAAAAATTTGTTTAGCCGGATCCACGAGCGCATGCACCCTGACAACCAGCCCGGGTACACCAACGATTGGCGTTGCCACCACAACCCAAATGTGTCATTGCAAGGCAGCTGCGAGTCCCCGGATTGTAGTACCACATTCTGCGTGGAGGGATCCTGATACATCTCCAACCTACATTGCGAGGACCAGCACAACTTGAGGGACCTGTGGATTGACAATTCAAATTTAATTAAATTTTTAATTTTAAAGCTGGTACTTAATACTTACGAGCTTGTTGAGGACATCTGACTCGTTGAGCTGTGGTAGCGGCCACAAAAACTACAATGAGAATTGATAGTAAAGTTAAGAATTTCATTACGATATATTTAATTTCTTTTTTAGGGCAGTTATGCTTTGCTGTATGTTTTGAAATAAATTTCAGCAGTATTTATATGAATTTAAGAGGGAATTTATTAAACAGAAACATTTTCAAACAGCTGGTTTTTGTTTGAAAATGTTGTTTCTTTATATTCTTATAAAGCGGAATTTCTTTTCTCCTTTTGTTTGTTCTAAATTAACAATAAAGTTATAAATAGACAATTTCATAAAAGATTTTTACAAAACCAAAATATGGCAATTAATTGTTTTTTTTTTTAACTCACGGAATTGAGATCATTTGTAGTACACAATTACAATTGAATGAATATTACGTTAATATTTAAGAAATTAAATAATAAAAGAATATTTTTAAGTATACATATAAAGAAAATCTAAATGACACATTTGGTTTGTGGCGCCAACTTTAATCGTTGGTGTAGCGTAGCTGGTTGTGAGCATAGATGTGGTCATGCAAAAGTCACGTTCTTTTATTCACAATTCGTTCTTTAAAACAAACCTTATATAAAAAAATCACTACTTTGCATAAAAATGGCAACTTTATACTTTTTTTTTTTAAAGTTACGTCAACACAAACATTCTAAAAAATAAGTCAAAACACTTTTGACATAAAAATACCACATCTAGTTGTGGATAGTTTGGCATTTCGTGTAAAACTTTTTAAATATTCATCTAAGAGTATATAAATTCTGGGTCCTTGAGTAATCCTAAGTCGATTTAGCTATGTCCATCTGTGTGTTTGTCTATTGAATTCACGCTGACTTTCGAACGACTCAAACGAAAATATATAACGATATTAATGTCAAATTGTTTCTATTTCTGCCAGGCAGTTTGAAATTGAAATCCAGCAAAATCGGTTCAGTAGGATAAGAGTTATGAATCCAAATGTAGAACCACAACGCTAATAATTTATAATTTTATTACAAAAACTGGCATAAATAGTAGCGAAATGGACATATTGATATAAGATTTTGCACGAACTTATTCTAGAATCAAAATTTCGCGAAGAACAGTAGACACTGCAAAATTTGTCTGTAAATATCGTGGTGCTTTGGAGGAAAAGTGAAGAGAAGTTCGGAAAAAAGTGATCCAAATTTTTCGTTGTAACTTTGAAATCAAAATTTTACGAATAAGTTAATAATATGTATTCCTATCAGTATAAATTTGTATCCAGTTTTTGCTTTCACTAAATTCAGTAAATGTAAAAATTAATCTGAAAAAATAAAAAATTTAAAACTTTTGTGTGTGTGAAACGTTAGCAAAGTTCTATGGTGAAATACAATTTGTCTGTGGTAGAAAAATTTCATGTTTGTGCTGTGTAAAATTTTTAAATTTTTGACAACGTAAAATTTTGACATAAAGAAAAGAACAATTTTTTGTTGGCATTTCTTAACAGAAGTCTAAGTCGGCAAATTTTTTGGCGGCGGCGGTTCAGCAAAAAGTAGCCGGTAGTGTTATTCAAAATGAAAAAATTATCTATTACAATTTGTTATTATTTTAAATATATGTATTTGTTTTTAATATAAATATATTTTAACCCGACTTCAAAAGAGAGGATATCAATTCGGTTGTATGTTGCATTTTTTAATGTTTGTTACCACATTACTCCGTCATTTGAAAACCGATTTTTTGCATTTTAATAGGACGTGTCAACAGATTGTACTAACAAAAAATTTTGGAAATCATACGGACAATTTATTTGTCCGGAAATTTTATATTTGAGCTACTCCATAATTTATAAACAAATTTTCAGAATTCGCTCTTACTTTTAATATGATTTGCTAGCAGGTTGCATATGTGAATGAATGTTGAGCAAGTTTTGGAGGTTGCACAATTGTCTTTTTCAAAATGTTTGCTTTTTTAATTTTCGACGCTTTTCTCCGATTTTTTTATTCTCTTCTGGTTGGAACCCATAAATAGATATTTTATGTTTTTTTTTACTTTTAGGATATTTCTCATTTTTATTAAACCTTCGCGAATTGCGCGTTATAGGTAACCCAAATCCTAATAAGCTGATTATGAGATTAATAATCTAACAAACATTATTTATCCAGTTTGTTTATTTAGATTACCTCTCATTCGAATATACTTCCATGTTATTGTGATTGGTTTCTTCCAATAACACTTATATAAGATTGTGCCTTGGCAATATAACAAAATGCTTGTAATGCAAATGTAATTAGCGTTCTGTAGTATATTACTGAATTTTAAATGTATTAAAAAAAAGTATTTTACTTTTATTAGACACCGATGTCAACATGCACAAATTATAATAACAAAAACGTTATTAATAAAAAATTTAATTATCTAACTTATTTTGATCTTATAAAAGCTTATAGAAATATGCAACACGGCTAACAAGAAAATTTTAACTAAAAAATTAGGGTAAATATTATAGTATGCAATTATTTGACTTTTGGTTTTGTTCGAGTAAGTAATTAATCGATTTTTAAATTAAAATTTTGCTCGATTAATTGAATAAGAGTTTTAATTTGTTCGAATAACTCGAATAATTTTTTCCCAATGGAAAAAACACACTTTTATTATAATTTTAAACAGAAAAAAAAACAATTAAATAAAAATATAGTTGAACAATAAACAATAAAATAACAATTCATTTATAACACGTATACAGTTCTAAAACTTTTAAATAAATCATTTAAAAATCAAAAACCCTGATGCAAAACATTACATTTTTAAAGCCAAAGTTTAATACATGCATTTGTTTCAGCAGCATTCGGGGTCTATTAGTTTTATTTCAGTGTGTAATTTGCAACTATTTCCCTCCTGCTAAAGTTAATACGGGAATTCATCATAGGCTTTCATCTCATATTTTTAAGGGGGTCTGTACACGGTCAAGCATTTCTCATCAAGCGCTATCGTAGTATTACTGAAAATGTGTTTGTATGTGTGACACCGACATGCTGGATTGAAAAAAAAAAGTTTAGATATGACGGCGAATGTTACTGGGCATTTACACATGAAAGTAGTTTCTTGAAAGTCGCAATACACTTACATTTTTTCACTAACACATTTACATGTTTCTACTTTCAGCTAGCTTTCAATGAAAATTTCAAGAAAGCGATTTCATGAAAGTAAATGACAATAACTAAGCAGTGTTGCCAATTGAAATTGTTTTTTTCGTATATATAAAGAATTTTAATATATATTTTTAACTAAATATTAAGAACACAATGATTCTAATTAAAATTTATAAATATCATGAAAACTAATAAAAATAAATATTATTTTAAACGAATGTCTGAAGTTCGGCGTGAATTATTGGCTCGGTAACTCTGAAACTTAAAATAAGCAAAACAATAAAAGAAGAAGAACGGAAATTTTTGATAGAAGTTTACCATTTGGCGACATTTTGAAAATGAAATTTCACTTTCATGTAAATTTTCATGAAAGTTTATTATTTTTCTGTGAAATTTGTGGTGATAATACGTATACAGAATTTTCATGAAAGTACTTTCATGTGTAAATGCAGCTTTTCGTCCAGAACAAATACACGAGTGAATTCGCCTGCATGACAAGCATTTTGACCTTGTACATACCCCTTTATAAATTATTTTTTAATTATTTATTTTAGACTTTTTGTCGCGGCATTTCCAGCCTATTTAAACAAATTAATTATTCGTAATTCAATTTTACTAATTCAATTTATTATTCCTGAAAATAAATTAGAATTTAAATCAATTGACCGTATTTTTCCTGATACAAGAGAATTTCTGGTTAAGATAAGAACTCAAAGCATCAATAAACTTTTTAAACTGGATAGTTTTCCAAGTTTGTTCGATTTTAATTTCACTCTTATGCATTCGGTTTGTGTAACATGGCTGATAACTTTAATTTTCTTTATTTTAAAGCTCTACTCTATAGGTTTGTGTAATTTGTTTCTTTTAACGTATTACTATTTTGCGCCAACAATCCGTGCTTTTGTTTTAAACTACCTACCCAAAGACACATCGGTTTTTAAAACGAATTTAACAATAACTTAAATGTTAAAATTCATCCAGCCATTTGAATGGTAAGAGGTAATAAAGAAATTTAAGGTCGGGTAAAAACAGGTAACCCATAATCTGCTTAGTTTACATATTTATAAATGGTAATGAATTTTTTTACAATAAACGTCAAACTGAGTATGAAAAAGCGCTATTTTAGTACGAAAATTCTTAGGTATGGCATTAGTAGTTAATCGCATTTTACTTGATTTTTCTCACACCCACCCACACCTAAAAAGGGGCTAAAATATGTTCAGAAGTGCGTGTGACACAATAGATAGAGAATTAAGCAACATGTTATTTAGTTGTTATGTACTTTATTCGTTAGAAATCTAAAAGAAAAATATTTTTATATTAAAAAAGTAGAATTTTCTAAGAAATTAATTTTAATCGATTAATCGACATAAATTGTTCGCGTTATTCTTTATTTGAAATTGGTTATTTTAATTATTCGATCAAATAATGGCGAAAAATTTCTTGGATTAATAGAACAACGATTAATTGAGTGGATACTCTAGTAAATATGCCTTTCGAGCCGGCGGCGACTTCAACTCAACTCAAAATTTAAATTCGGCGTCAGCTTAGAGGCGACTTTGAGCTGCACGACCTGCGAGTGTATCTATGATAATTGTGTGGTTGTCAAAATTTATACAACCCCCTTGGGATAGTGAAATTTTATTCACCTCAACAGTGTAAAAATTTTACTTTCGTGAGTACTTTGCTACCGTTTCACACACGATCAAAAAAGAATATAAAAAAAGAGCCGCGCATTGTCTGGACTTTTTTTTAATATAGGCTGACATCCTGCACTTTTATGAAATCCATAAAACTTATTCCAACTCTTACTAACTTAATACTTGTTGCCTATAAAATGCGGAAATTATCCCAATTTTGGACCTTATTTATTTATTTAATTGCTTTCCAATACAACAAGATTTATAATTTTTATATTGTACATTTAATAATTTCATCAAAACATACGAATTTAATAAAATAAAAATAATAATAAAATAACAACAACATTAAGAATCAAAAGTTGAATAGTGTTTTTATGCGTAATATTGAAAGAGTTCTCTTTTAAAATGCAGAGCGTTGCTTATAAATTGTATGGACGAAGGTAACGTGTTCCAAAGGCGGACAGAATGAACATAAAATTGCCACTCAGACACTTCGATGTCTTATGTGTATAATCTCATTTGATCTTCTAGAGCGTGTAAATTGGATTTACTCAAAAAGGTATGGTGGTTCACGGGTATATACGATTTTGTGTGGGAGGATCAAAGTTCTTATTTTCAACAAATTACTTATTGTAACTTCATGGAGCCTTTTCGCGTACTGAGAGATATGGTCATATTTTCTCAAATTAAAAACATATCTCAGTATAGAGTTATAAGTGGATATAAGGTTTTTTAAACTTCGGGAGTCGCAGCTGGCATATATTTCGCATCCGTATAATAATGTAGGTATTAATAACACTCTAACCTGGTCTGATCACGTTATATCCGCCTGTGGTAAAACATATTCGATGCTAAGAACCCTATGGCCTACTCAATATTGCACCCCATTGAAAATACGCTTATTACTTGCTAAGACATATTTGATACCAATTTTAACCTACGGATGTGAGATTTTTGCAAGTTGTGATGAAACCAGTAAATCTAAAATGCAAGTCACATATAACAACATTGCAAGGTACGTTTATGGGATCAGAAATTATAACATAAATGATACTTACATTAGTATTACACCTTATTCTAAAAAAATATTCGGGGTACTTTTTGAAGATTTAATGAAAATAAGAACATTAGTATTTCTTCACAAAATTATAACCACCCGTGAGCCAGGTCATCTTTTTAATCGTTTAAAATTCAGTCGACTCAGAAGAAATAGAAATTTAATTCAAATCAGACATCACACATTAATATCTGAATGGCAATTTTTCATATTTGCAATACGTCTTTGGAATAATATTACTACTCCAACAATAAAAGAAATCAGCAATGCGTTACAATTTAAGAAAGAAATATTTAAATATTACTCGTAGTCAACAAGTTTGTTTATAGTTCGGTATAGTTCAATATTTTTCAATATTTTTTGATTTTTTATAAATGTATTTTGATATGTAGTTTTTCGTTATTTATTTGTTTGGTTTAATTTCAATAATTTTATTTATATCAATTTTGTAATAACCATACCTAGACTTAAGTTTATTATTTTCCATGTTTCCAAAATAACACCATAAGATTTCTACTGTTTAAGACTGATGTTTTGTTGTAGAAGTTACAATTTTTTTTTTTAAATAAATAAATAAATAAATAAATAAATTAAATAAGATTTTGCAAGTAGAATTCGAATATTAGGTGGAGTAATAGACTGCGTATTCCAAAGAATTCGTAGCATTGTAAAAGTTTTCCCTGCAGCAGCATTTATGTGGTCAGACCAGGTAAGTGTGCAATTAAAAGTGATACCAAGATTTTTAGCTGTAGATACAGTTTACATTTTTTGGTTATCAAGCATTATTAAAGGTTCAACGGGCAACTTAAAATTTTTCCTAGTAATTACCAAACATTTAGACTTTTTGGGATTTATACATAATGCATTTGTATTTGCCCATTCATTAAGATCCGTATTTACTTTGTCCACACAGTTATTTATCTCCATTAAGTCACTACTTATGTAAAGTTGAACGTCGTCAGCGTACATGTGTATTACAGTATTGAAGTTTTTTTTTCCAAATCATTTATATAAAGTGCAAAAAGTATTGGCCCTATTATTGATCCTTGTGGCCCAACTTTCAAAACAGGTAACGATCGAGACGTTTTATTAATTTTAAAAACGGATTGTATTCGTCCTGATAAATACGATGACATTAAACGTGTTGATAAGGGGGAGAAATTAAACATTTTTTATAGCTTTAAGCGGAGGATTTCATGGTCCACAGTGTCAAATGCCTTGGAATGGTCCAGAAGAACAAGGAATGATATATTACTATCATCAAGCTTACTACGTATTTCTTCAGTTACGTCAATTAGTGCGGTTATGCAGCTGTGACTGCGTCGGAATCCTGATTGCCTTTTTGCAAGTAACCCGTTATCAATAACAAATTTAATAATTTATTGATGGAGTATCGTTCAAACATTTTTGATAAGAATGGCAATATAGCAATTGGGCGATATTCTTTGTTTGATTTTAAGATGGGTATAATTTTAGCATACTTCCAGTTTTTGGGATATGCACACTTCGTGATGAGATTATTGAAAATATATGTAATATAAGGTACGATCAGCGAACATTTATTAAAAAAATATTTACTAAAAAAATTTTACTATATACTTTAAGGTTTGAAGGTTTCATTATAGAAGATTTACTTTTAAAAATAATCTTCTGAATTGTAAAAATTTCCAATTTTTCCACTTTTGTTAAAAACAGCAATAATTTTCTAACTTTGGCCGCGCACTGAAAAGAAAGTCAACATGTTAGTTGCTTGATTTTTACAGCTATTGATGCAGAATTTTATCTACTTTTACCCTATACCAAAATTTATTATAAAAACTTTATTTGTAAATTTCAATCAGGCATCAGAAATTGAGAACCGAAAACTTAAAATTTAAGTTTTTCATTTGAAAAATTCAAAACTCATGCGTACAAAATAAATTTTTTTTCTGTCAGTTAAAAAAAAATAGGAAACACAAAAAAAGATATTTATTTTTAAAGTACAATATGTGTTTTGTACATGAAAAGAAACAAAAAAACAAAAAATTTAAAAATACAGAAAAATGGTTTTTTATTATTTTTTTAAATATTTATCATTGGTGTTCAAAACATGTTTTCAACTGTACAAAAAAAAAAATTATTTTGTTTTATTTGTTTTTTAAAGTTCAAAATAATAAAGTTCTTAAAAAAAAAACGTTTTTGAGAAATATAATTTTTTTTTATTTTTAGAAACTAACAATAAAAACTCAATTTTAAGTTAAAATTGTGAATTTTAATTAAAATTATAATATAAAATTGTGTTTAAAATTGCAACTAGCTGCTGTTGCATTAGCTGTACCCGCAACACAGGTATCTGTGGAGACAGCCTTCAGTGCTTTGCCAATTATTATGACCAAAAATAGAAGGAATTTAAGTTCTGAGCATGTAGAAAATTTATTGTTGCTCAAACTCAACATCAAGCTACTTGATAAGATTACTATTTAGTTCTAGGATAGTCTTTATCATCTTATAACTACTTATTATTAATTAGCTTTATATTTTTTACTATAATTTGCACGTATGAGTTTAAATTTTGTCAATTAAAAAAATTAAATTTTAAGTTTTCGGTTAATTTTTTTTCTTTTCATGTACAAAATAATATTGTACTGAAAAATAAATATCTTTTTTTTTTGTGTTGGCTTTTATTTTTTTAAACTGATGAAAAAAAAATTATTTTATACGCATGATTTTTAAATTTTTAAAAAGAAAAACTTAAATTTTCGGTTCGTAATTTTTTGTACAAAAGTACAAAAAAAAATATTTTTCTAACAACCTTTTTTTGTTAGAACTTTATTATTTTGAACTTAAAGAAACAATATCAAACAAAATATTTTTATCTAGTTATGGTTATTGTACAATTTAAAACATTTTTCGAAAACTAATGATAAATATTTTTTAAAAAAACATTAAAAAAAAACGTTATCCGGTCTTTGATTTCAATTAAACGCCACTTAGATACCATTTGAACCCAATATGCAGCGCCTAATATCATTTTTACTATGCGTATAATTTACTAACAGCTCTCATATAAAAACAAATTTCGAGAAAAAAATTAAATGTTTCTATAATTAATTTACCAAATAGAATCTGGGAATTATTTTTTTTCATAAGCTACTTTATTATATTCAAAATTTTTTATTTTTCTTATTTATTCTATGAGCTAAATTTCAGTTATGTAGTTAATAAAGCTTTTTGTAATAGTTCTATTCCTTAAGTTTTTAGGAATGACTGAAATTAGCTCATAGAATAAATTCCAAAAATAAAAAATTTTAAATAAAATTAATTTAAAACATCATAAAATGTTAATGGATATCTGATATACATATAAATCGAACGAACACCCCTTTAGAAACTGTCAAGTTATTTCCCATTGTTTTGGATAAATCTTTTGGGTGCCAAACTGATACTGCAAATATTCATATTTGTGTTATGTTAATAATTATAAACACTTTTGGCTTAAGACCAAATTCTGTATTAAATTAAATAAAGACCAAATTCTGTATTAAATTAATAATTCCAAATAAAAAATACAAAACGATTTTTTTAATATATTCAACAATAATTTTATTTAAAGATTATGAAAAACACAGAAATCAAATATAATTTAAATCCTCCAATTTAGCGACGACATCTCTGTTGACAGGCGGCACGAGTACACCAACGATTGTTGTTGCCAGCACAGCCTAAGTAACGCATTTCACGACATTGTCTGCTACGGGCATCATAATACCACATGGTACGTGGAGTACAACGGGGACCGCGACGTCCCAAATTACGGGGACCAGTGCAAGAGGGATTACCTGAAATATAAATAAAAGTTAAAAGTTATTTAAACTATTAATTTTTTCGTTGGCTTAAAGAAAACTTACGTGGTCTACCAACGCATCTTTGGGCTGAGGTATAGGCCACCAATGCGACCAATAATAAAGTTAAAATGTGTAAGAATTTCATTTTAATTTAGATTTTTTATAAGAACAGCCAATTGATTCGTTGGATATCAAGTGATTTATGTTTTAATTTGACTAATTCAGGCGGTATTTATACTCGTAAAAAAATATTTAATATTTTTTAAGCCAGGAAGTTTTTGTTTCAGTCATTATATAATTCTTATTAAATATTTTTTTATTATTGTTTAAAAACATCTGTTAATTCAGTGAACAATGTCAATAATTCAATAAACTGTTAACAATTTTTTGGCAGGTGTTAAGATCACCACTTGTGTGAAGTTTATTTGTTTACAACGAATTATTATCGAAAAAATAAGTAATTAAAATTATTATTATTATTATTGAAATTTTTAAAAAGATGTGCTTAAAAAAAGATAATAAATAGGGTTGTTCACGAAAGGCCGATTATCAGGTTATATTTTTATGTAGTTGTATTAACAGCAACAAAATATATTTAAAAAAATTTAAATAAATGCATTTTGTTGTTGTGAATATAACTAAATTACTTAATAACCAGCCATCCGCCAACCCAAATAGTTTGTACTCTGCTTTTCAGCAAATGAAAAATAAAATATGTTTTTAAAATATTTCTTTAAAACTTAAAGGCATTTTAAGCCTCTAATCAAAATATCTCAGCTAATTGCACAGAAAAAATTAAAAATTGTCTCTAATCGCCAAATTTATACCGAATTCATAGAATCAAGCAAGCAATTTAACGATTTTGCACCTCAAAAATGCTTATATAGATTACTAAAAATTGTAACCATTTTAAATTTTGAATAATCTTGAAAATTTTGAAAAATAAGTCAACAATGAAAAATTATCAATAACAATTTTAATTAACTTCATGTTGTAAAATTCCTGTCTTCATAAAAATAATTTAATGAAAATTAAATTCAATGAACTTAAGCCTGAATTAAATATCGAAATTTGGATTAACAGTTCAATAAAATAACCACAATACTAATAATTGTTAAGAGCTAAGGCACGAGCTATGCTAACATTTGTCCTTCAAAGTTGTTCTGAAAAAGATCAACAAGAAAAAAGAAAGACAAAAACATGAAGAACAAAAATGTACTTTGGATTTCAAGAAGAATTCTTGACAAAAAGTACGAAAAAACAGAAGTTAGGAAGAACATGTAAATCAATTAAAATAGATAATCATTCATTCAAAAGCAAATTTCGATCTACCAAGGTGAAATACCATTTGGTTTAAAGATTGATGTTTGACTATTGACGTCATCCGGCTGCAATAGCCGAGTGAGTAAGACGGCAAACTGAAGAGATTGTGTGGTTACAATCGAAACTGGTCTGGGCAATCTGTCCGTGAACGCCTGGTCAAGAATAAAAAATTATCAATAAAAGTTTTAATTAATTTCATGTTGTAAAATTTCAGTCTTCATAAAAATAATTTAATGAAATTAAATTCAATGAACTTAAGCCTAATTAAAAATATCTAAATTTGGATTAAAAACCAATAACAGTTCAATAAAATAACCACAATACTAATTATTTTGAATAATTTTTTTCAATAAATGATATTTTTAATTTTAATTTAAAAAATTATCAAAAGACTATATCGTTTCAAATAATTTATTAATTGATTTAATTAAATATAGCTCAGGTTTTGACAATTCCCAACAACAATTCTACAAGTTTAAATTAAAAAATGAAACTATCATTCCCTCAACAAAAAATTTTAGCGTTTTTATTAAGAATAAAAATTGGGAATTTAGCACGTTATAGATAAATCTTATTAATATCAAATTATTTTATTTGAAAAGAAAAAATCAATTATGATGTCTTGCTATTTAATTACTATTTTAATTAAAAAGTTATTTAAAGGCAACTGAAATGTTAATTAAATCAAAATTAAATTTTTTTCTTTCTTTTAACTAAAAAAATAATTGATTCAATTATCACATTAATTAAATTGAAATACTTTTTTTTTTAACAATTTTTTTAATTGTTAAAAAACTACTGATAATTTTATCTGTTTAGTTTAATTTTAAGCTGATTTAAAATAACAAAGTTCTCAAACATGTTTATGATAAAATGGTTTAAAATGTTAGTCTTCGTTCGTCGTATCTACAGTCCTTGAAAAATCCATTTTAAGTGTTATGTAGTGTTTCCCCTCCCTCAGTGATGCACCAAGCACCATGAGGAGCTGCATATCTCTTGGCTACGTATTCACAGGGGCTAAACTGCTAGAGGTCCTATGTTATCTGGTATTACGAGAGTCAGTAGCTCCTGAAACCAGTGTCAAGGTCTGACTATTGGCTAAATTCCCTGAGGGAATCACGTTATGGTTTTGGCTTAAACCGAAAGTCAGGGGGAGATCTAATGGCAGCTTCTAGAGCTCATATTCCACTCACTGTAGGGAAATTAGACCTACAGAAAACATTTTCTTCAACATTTTTTATTTTTTGAATTTATTCTATGAGCTAAATTTCAGTTATGTATTTTATAAAGCTTTTTTGTAATAGTTCTATTCCTTACATTTTTAGGAATGACTTTATACACTACCAGAATATTATATTGTATTTTTCAGGTATCATTTTATCTTAGCTCTCCTTTAAATGAGATAAAATAATATTAAGGCTGACATCACACACAATAAAGAAAAGTGTCATGGGATAAAAAATGAAGATACTTGTCATAGTACTGATGTCAAAATACATAACCATTAAGATGTTTTCTATCAGTGTACGATTTCTGCCTCTTCGGCTCTTTGGGTCGATGGGTTGGCCACTAAAGCAACCAAGTGAACCAATAAAAATGAGAAAAACAACTTAATTACAAATGCGCATAGAAACTAGCTTTCCCACAACAATAAATTTCAGTATTTTCATTCAAAAATTGGGATTATTAGCACATCATTAATAAATGAATTAATTAATAAAATATTTCATTCCCGAAAATAATTTTTGATAATAAATTTGCATGTGCCCGGCAAATAAAAAACTGAAATGGCAAGCTGCTTTATTTAAGCAACTTGTTTTTTTAATTTTGTTTTTTTCTTTCTATCCTCTTACAACTACAATTCGTGATGGAAAAAACCCAGGCAATTGTAGGGGAATGTAAGAAAGAAAAAATTGATGGTTTATTGTTGTGACTTTGTTGAAGCTTTGATATTGTTACATTTAAGAGCTGAGTGTTTTAAAATTCTTATTCACTTTATGGTCTTACTTGTATAATATTTTTAGCTTTTCTAAAGTATTTGGAAAAAGTTTCCTGACGAGCTGGCCTAAGCAACCAGCGAAATGCGCATAGAAACTAGCTTTCCCACAACAATAAATTTCAGTATTTTCATTCAAAAATTGGGATTATTAGCACATCATTAATAAATGAATTAATTAATAAAATATTTCATTCCCGAAAATAATTTTTGATAACTTAATTACAATTTAATAAATTTTTGTCTTTAATTTACAGCATTTTTGAAAACCTATAAAATCACATGTTGCTTGAGTTAAACTCGGTCAAAGATACATGTGTTTTATTTTAGTATTTTATACATATAATAAAGTACTTTTTTAATTTACAACAATTAAACTTATTACATAACAAAAACAATACATCTTAAAATGTATAAAGGAAATCTTAAAATAAGTCAATTACGACTGTAAATCTAGGCCCATCAGTCATGCACTGAGAATAAATTGTGCTACATTTTACGAAAAAATAAAAAACTGTCGTAGCTACTTGTTTCGTACTGAGTTAAAACACGTCTAACCATCACGAAAATTTGCATTTTCGGCATCATCACCTCCGATTTCAATGAATTTCCACAAAAATGTCGTACACTATAAGAGTATAATTAAACAAAAAAAATTTGACCCCAGATTATTTCGCGTTTCAAAATATGACGTCATAAAAATTGTAAAAATTGTTAAAAAATCACAAAAGTCTCCTTACAAAAAGGGATAGAACTTTTGAGAAGTTTTTTGGTATCGTTTTAAAGGTGAAAGTGCCCGCTTTCAAACTATATGCATATTGTGTTTTTTTTTAAGAAAAGGTCAAAGGTCATTTTTTGGGGTCTTGTTTTCAAAGCTCCATATCTGAAAAAGTATATTTTTTAAAATTCTTAAAAAAATATATGTGAAGAATCAGACCCTCTTCTACATTTGCAGAAAATTTAAAGGTGATAGACCAGAACGTGATCCTAAGTATGTTTTGTGTTCATACAAGACAAACCTTTTATGTTGGATTTTTAATATGACATTAAGGCTTATTATTCTAAGGGTATTTCCCATGCGAATTATTTATATTGTATTATTGAAGAAGACATTATAGTTTTCATTTATTTTTTTAATTACAAAATATTGAACAAAACGTTAAGTTTTTTAACTTCACGTGCCATAAAGTTTGATATGTGGAATTCCTCTATCATCTTGAGAATACCCCAATTTTTAGGCAAAATAGAAAGTAATTGCATTTTCTCGCTATTTTTCGTAAGTGTTTTAAATTTTTCTTGTAATTGTGCTATTATTTATGATTTTGGGCATTGGCGTGATTGATGTTGAAGGTGTTCAATTTGGAAAAACAATTTTTTGATTGTAGTGCTCACATTTTGAAATTTGCTGCTTCTGTACTTTTTAAATAACATTTTTCTGGGTAAAGTTGGAGATTCTTCAAGATATGGTAGCGTCTCGTTTAAATTAGAAACCACAATTTCTTGAACGAAAGAATCTGGGGTCTGAAATTTTATGTTTTGTTAAAGTCCAATGTGAATTTCATTGAAGTCAGAGGTGTTGTATCTGAATGGCATTATGGTTTGACATGTTTTCACCTACTATTTACAAAATTTTCATATTTATATATTACGAAAAAGTTTATTTAGCCTATTTAAAATTATAAAGTAGTGTTTGTCGTTTACCATTCATGCAGTTATAAAATAGTTTCGAAAATTTATGAATTATTTTCATAAAATTGTATTTCATATTTTACGAACATTTTTATACACTGTACAGAAAAATAAAAATAGACATAGGAACTCAAGAAAAGAAAAATATTTTTAGCAAATCTATCTTTAATTTTAGTTTTAACAATCACCAGATGAAACTTAAAAAAAAAAAACATTTATTTATGTTGTTAATTTTTTTTTTTTTTGTGAGGACCAGCACTCAGGGGATGGCTCCTACAAATGCAATGCATTGTGTTGGAACTATGAAAAAAGGTTATGGGAAGGAGGATAGAGGGAGTAGTTATTGTGAACATTCGACTTGAACTTATTCATGTTGAAAGTGAGAGGGAAGACTTCAGCTGGAAGGTTGTTCCACATACGAACAGTCCGGCCAAAAAACAAATTTTCTCTGTAATGCGTAGTACGATTTACAGGCCAATCGACCACAAAAGGATGGGCTCTTGAGGAAAAACGTGTATTACGAACAAACGTATGGGTTTCGGGAACCAGATCCCTAATTTCATCAGAATACATCCCATTGTAGTAACGATAAAACAGGCAAATACAACCCACATTGCGACGGTGCTCAAGGGAGTCAATAGAATTGGATACCCTACTGTCACCAATGAGAAACTTCGCCCTCTCCTGCACACGGTCGAAAAGCTCCAAAATAGACTTTTAAGCACCGGCCCATACATGAGAGTTGTATTCTATTCGCGGTCTGATATAGGTGGTATAAATAGTAAGGAGATCAGATGGAGTGAAGTATATCTTAAACCGTTTCAAAAAACCGAGGCACTTGAATGCTTCTTTCGACACCTTGAATATATGTTCTGTCCATCGGACATCACATTGCATCCTCATGCCCAGAACATCAAGAGATTCTGTTTCCTCAATATTTATACCACCCATACATACAGATGAAGCTCCTTGATCCGTCGCGCGTTTATGAGTCAGCACGCAACATATCAAGGTCTCGGCGTAGCGTATCATTCATGTTCAGTATCATAGCACCAACATCGGATACGCTTGGTCTATAATCAAACGAATACGAATGGCAAAGGTTGCTGTCATCTGCAAAAGAGTAGATAGGGTTGGAAGTTTGACTTAGGAGGTCATTTAGGAAAATAAGAAATAGAGTAGGAGAAAGAACGGAGCCTTGCGGCACCCCAGAATGAATCTTGAACTCGTATAATGAAACCCCATCTATACCAACTCGTATAGTGCGATCTCTGAGAAAGCTCACTATAAATCGAGAGAAATTATCACCGACACCAAATGCAACAAGTTTTGACAAGAGTGCACCATGCCAAACTCTGTCAAACGCCTTGGAAATATCTAAAGCAATTACCTTACTTTCGCCAAAATTGTGATTGGAACGACACAATTTTTCTGATAACAGGGCCAGTAGGTCTCCAGTAGAACGACCTCTACGAAAGCCATACTGGCGGTCGCTTAGTAGGTAATTTGACTCAAAAAAGTTGTAAATTAACGTTTAACGGCCTTACTTATAAAAAATAAACCAGGTTTATAAGAGCTTTATACAACAGGTTTTTATGAAAATTTGTTTAATACACCCTTTTTACACCTGTTTTATTTTTTATAAATAAGCCGATTGTTTTTTTAGAAATTTATTTTTCTTCCTCCTGCAGATTCCAACAAATATCCTCCAAAAGCGAATCAAGTTTTTCGCCACTATACCAGTGTTTGAGTCTGGCTGTTACTGTTTGAAATCTCTCGCCATGTGCATCAGACTCAGCTGGTGATAGTTTATTAAATTTTTTTGCAAAATGTATTTTCAATGACATTCTGAGTTTAAAGTTTTTAAATTTTTTAAAGTCTCATAAAATCACATGTCTGCGTCGTAACACTAAGGGAAAGGGAACTAACACCAAACTAGTCACTTGATAGTTCTACAGTGGTAGGAACAGGTTATAGTTCTAACAATTTCTATGCGAGGGACTTGTCACTTTAACATGGCGATGTCCTTTGAGGGGGTTAATTGGCACATTTTTGACAGTTTGTAACAGCTCACTGAAAAATCCTAAATGGACACATGCAATTACGGTTAATATAATAATGCCTGTCGCAAAAAATATTACAATAATTTCATAATTTTTCAATGAATTTAAAACGAAATAAACAAAAATCATTTTAAATTTCTGGTGACCACTTTTATATTGTCCAAGACAGGATAGGTTCATTTGCCTTCACTATGTGACCCATCACAAAGAGCGAAAATATATAGGTTAACCTCCTCCTAGGCCAACGCCACGTTACTATGATAGATGCCCTTCCTACAAAGTAAAAAAGGAACAAAAAGAATCAGCACCCCCCCAAAAGTTCAATCGTATGAATAGTTTTGTGTCAATTACTTTTCCTCTGGACTAACTGCACTTCAAACACATTATCACCAGTAAAGTGATATGTCTTGTTTTCACCTTCCACAATTCGTTCCTTTTTATTATAATATTGTGTACACTGGTCACGGGATAAGTGCTTTAAGGCCAATTTAGCCAAGTTTCCCGCAGGGAAGTTATTCAATGTCAAACATCACAAAATTCAGTTTTTCATCATCATCTCAGTTTCTATAACTTCAATGTTGTCTTGCAATTGTTTTCTTTTGTTTGGGGAACTCAGCATGGATTTTAAATTATTTTTATTTTATTTCCGTTTCAAAAATGTTTGTTGGAATACTGTTTTATTTTTATTGGTAAAATTAAAATTTTTTAGGATAATTTACTTATATATGCACATACATATTTTGTTTTTTTATTATGTTCTGCACAAAATTCTTAAATGGTTATTGTAATGCATTAATTGTTTTTTATTTGAATACTCCTTTGAATTAAAATAATATTTTCCTTTCATGTATATCCTTTTACATATACGATCTCGCATACATCCTTTCACATGTATCCTTTCACCAAAATTTTAAATTATATTTTCAGCAGAGACCGTATTTTAATACTTTTAAACCCATCTGTTTTGTTTTTTTTTTTTTTCATATAAAAATAAAAAACTTGTGTTAAAAAACTTTTATTTATCCATCTGGATATTTTTATTTGAAACAAAATTAAATAAAAATCCTTTATGATGTTTATCACATAAGCTGAAAATTATTTTCAACTTTTTTTATCGGATGAAAAAATTTTAATATAATAAACATGTGTCGTAATAAAAAATTATATAAGGCAAACAGTAAAATAATAGAATGTTTATATCTATAGCGAAAATGCAAAAAAAAAAAAAAAAAACAAAAACAAACAAAAAATGCAAAATCGAGTTTTTGATGGATTATTATGAATGCTATTAAACTTCTTGTCTTGACCATATTTTACACACTTTCGGTCGAAAATGACGCTTTTATTAACAAAAAACAAAGTAACGTAACTACAAGTGTGTTTATTTGATAATTGCAAAACAACGTAATTACTCATTTTTTCTAATGGAAATAGTTTTCTTTCAAAATTGTTTGAGGAATTCCATGGACGACTATTTAATTCATGTTTTTCTGACGTGAGAAAAAACTTCGTTAAAAATGGTTATAAAGCGTGATCCATTTCGAGGTTCCCTACTTTTTTAAAGAAAAAAACACAGAAAATTTAAATTGAATGGGGAATGTTTATTATCATTTGAAAGAACATTCTTTGGCATTTATTTTTTGAAGATTAAATGTTGGCCATTGCTACGTCGCAGATGGTCCATCAATTGAGTCCAATTTTCGATGACTCGTTCGAGCATTTCGACTGGTAACTGGCGAATGACACGCGTGATGTTTTCCTCCAACGCCTGAATCGAAGCGGGTTTGTCCGCATAAACTTTAGACTTTACATATCCCCACAGGAAAAGTCTAACAGTGTGATATGCCACGATCTTGGTGGCCAATCGACCGGCCCTAAACAAGAAATTATGTGCTCACCGAAGTGTTCTCTCAATAAATCCATTGATTGATGCGATGTGTGGGAACTGGCGCCGTCTTGCTGAAACCAAATGTCGCCGAGATCACGAGCTTCAATTTTAGGCATCAAATAGTCGGTTATTATGGCACGATAACGGTCCTAGTTGCTGCGAACAGCGCCGAATCGACTCTCCACGGCCTTCGTGTACACTCTCAGCTACGGCCGCTATATTTTCTTCACAGCGTGCTGGACATGGTCTAATCGGTCGAATATTATCCAATAATGAATGCTGGGTCGCAAAATGGGTGATGGTGTTGCGTATGGTACGCTCAGTAGGCCGATTATGTTGACCATAAGTTGAGCGAAGTGCACGAAACACATTCCTCACAGAACGTGAATTTTCGTAATAAAGTTGAACGATTTGTAAACGTTGTTTAGGCGTTAGTCTTTCCATTATGAAATGCCAATCAATACTAAACAAAAATAACATGACAGCATGACACGACTCACATGTGATCTGTCAAAAAAGGCTATTGAAGAAAGTATCTCTACTTGAATCGCCCATTAGTTCTCATTTTAAAAAATGTTTTGTTCTTTTGTAAAATTATATTTTTGTAACTTATGCCTTTTTGCATTTTAGCTAACGATATGCACATTTAAGCCCGTTTTCACAATTTACCGATAGCTTAAGGTAGGATTTAAACGGCCGTATAAAAAGTATTCCGTTTTTACAACTTTACTTTAACCACAAGTGAGCGATAAGTTCACGGATGGTTCATCATTCGTTTTGAATAAATTATTACAAGAGGATTTTAGCTCAAGCCACCATTCAAACCAGAAAAACTTAACTGAAATCGATAAAGCCATTTGGGAGCAATGGTGCCACAGACACACACATATTCAAGAGGATACAGCTAGAGAAGTGGAGATAACTTATAATTTGTACCCAGGGGTGCCATAAAATTTCGATACAAAATCGGCATATTTTCAAAATAAAATCGGCATTATCGGCACTTCAATTAAATAAAATCGGCAAATTAAAAATATATCTCTTAAGAACAATAAAACATATTTTTTTAACACAAAAAATACCAAAACAGAATAATTCAGTATTAACTTACATATCAACTATATAAAAACGTAAAAAATAATGAAAAAGAATATTTTTATAAATCAATTGTAGTTAATTTAAAAGCATTTTGTACATTAAGTTGCATTTACACATTAAAGTACTTTCATGAAAATTCTGTATACGTATTATCACCACAAATTTCACGGAAAAATAATAAACTTTCATGAAAATTTACATGAAAGTGAAATTTCATTTTCCAAATGTCGTCAAAAGGTAAACTTCCATCAAAAATTTCTCTTCTTCTTCTATTATTGTTTTGCTTATTTCAAGTTTCAGAGTTACCGAGCCAATTATTCATGCCGAACCTTAGGCATTCGTTTAAAATAATATTGATTTTTATTAGTTTTCATGATATTTATTAATTAGAATCATTGTGTTCTTAATATTTAGTTAAAAAAATATATTAAAATTCTTTATATATACGAAACAAAACAATTTCAATTGTTTTAACCATGAATGACTTCCCAATAATAACAATTAAAAATCTTATAAAACGTGCAAAAAACAACAGGCAACAGGTGATAAGAGAACCAAAAAGATATAAAAGCATATCATATGTTTCTGGACTCTCGGAAAGATGGAAAAACTCAGATATTTATGACGAAGAAAAATTTGAACTAGCATTAAGAACGGACAACACTGTGAGTCAGTTATTTAGCAAAACAAAATCAAAAATTAAAAAGGAAGACAAGTCAAATGTGGTATATAAAATTCCCTGTAGTGGTGACGGGCTCAATATATGCGATAAAGTATACGTTGGGACGACAAAAACCAAACTTAAGACAAGAATATCTTCGCACAAATCTGACCATAAAGCTATTGACAAACCTATTGAACAAAAAACTGCACTAGCAGCCCACTGTACGTTGAAAAATCACAAACCACATTTTGAAGGAGTAAAAATATTACATGAAGAGAGGAATTATTCGAGGAGATTTACATTAGAGATGCTACATATTATTGATGTTAATCCACAGCTTTGTCTAAATTACCGGCAAGACACAGAAAATTGTGCACACATATACAGACAATTAATAAACAAAAACAGACGATCGATAAAATAGATTTAGTTAATAAAATCTAATAAGAAGTGGCACAAGTTTTATTGTGAAGTTTTGTATTTATTATATTTTTTAATTGTTTACATGTAATTATCTTTGTAATATAATGTTTTGTTTTTTGTTTAATGTTAATAATAATTATTATTGTATTTATTTATTCAGACCCCTGAAGATGGTTAGCGATGCTTACCGAAATATTGGGAAAATGATAAAAAATGTAAAAAACGAAAATATCACGAATTTTTATTTTTTATTTTATTTATTTACGTGGACCTACAGCCAAACAAAAACAACTAATAATTGTTATTTACTTTCATGAAATCGTTTTCTTGAAATTTTCGTTGAAAGCTAGCTGAAAGTTGGACTGAAAGTAGAAAGATGTAAATAAATGGGTTAGTGAAAAAGTGTGAGTTTATTGCGACTTTCAAGAAACTACTTTCATGTGTAAATGCCTAGTTAGGTTAAAATTGCTTTTATAGTTCAAAAATTTTTTCAACATTTTATTTTAACAAATATTTTATAGATTCATTGTTTTAACTAACTGACATAACTAACTGAGCTACCTAAATAAGAGCGGCAAGCGTTTTTTGTATGTCAAAACTTTTCATTTGCATAAAGTTTATACGAAAAAAACCTTTAGAATGCGAATTCGATATTTGACAAATCGCTATGTCGATTTGTGTTATTGAAAATGTATTTGAAATAGAATTTTCATCATGAAATTTTCATGTTTAAAAAAAGCTTGCCGCCCTTGTTTAGGTAGTTCAGTAACATTTAACAAATTTTACAGGAGAGCACTTTTAATGTTCTTTGTCTTAAATGTAGTCATTTCCTAGCCAAAATATGAATGAAATTGTGTTTATGCATTATCTGTTATGTAGTATAGCATATTTTGTTATGTGTTAAATGAAGAAAAAGAAAAATATTTTTAGTTTTTGTACTTAACTCAATTTTCAAAAAAATAAAAAAAAAATCAGTTAGGTCAGTTAGTAAAAACAGCAACGATATGAGTTTTATAGTTTAATTAAATCCATTTTAATATCAACATCAAAACAGTTTGCATTATTAAATTTTAAGTAATCTTTAGAAAAAATAATTCCTTGAAAGGATTCATTTTCCAGGAAACATCGAAATTTCGTTTTATTAAGGTCGACTTGTCTAAAAATTCTTTCCACATTTTCGGAGGAATGTGGAAGAACTTTTATTTGTTGTACAAACTTTGACAGCACTGAAAATGCATCCGTAGAATCCCCACGTTTTAAGTCTGAAATGTTTTGCCAAAGAGTTTGCAAATTTACTTCAATTCCTTCTAAGTCTTCTTAAAAGTTTAAACATTTTAACTCTCTTAATTCAGGGTCTAATATTTTTTTTTTTTTTCTGAAATAAAGCTAAATAAATATTTTACTTTTTCATAATTTTGTTAGGGTTAATCATGTTTAAAGATTTATGAGATTTTTGTTGAAAATCCAAACGTTTGTTTTTTGAAAATGCTATACAAATATTACAGTTATGAACAATTTTGTTAATTTCACTTTTGTTGAGTTTTGATTTTGATAGCGAATAAGCCCAAATGCTCCTCATCAAAGTTCAAAAAATTCTTTGTGTTGATAAATTAAATTAAATTTTTTAATTGTTTTTTTTTTTATAAAATTATTCAATACAGTTATAAAAACACTTTTCATTTGGTTGTATAGGTTATGAGAAGTGCTCCAAAGTTGCTTAAAATTAAAAAAACTACACGTTAACAAGCAAAGTTACCGTGGTTTAAGTTTATCAAAAAATCGGCAAATCGGCACTTATTTTAAGGCAAAAAATCGGCAAAATGCCGATAAATCGGCACTGTTGTTGTACTGTTTTTTTTTTTTCAAATAAAACTAAGAGCACCTTTCAAACTAACAAAATAAAATCAAAATCGGTCAAGCCGTTTTGACTCTGCGATGGAACGGACAGATACATAGACACACACAAATATACACAGATGAACACTACAAATTTATAACATCCCTCTTTTTAGGGCGGGGTAATTGCAATCAAAATCATCTTAACAAATTTTGACCATACAAAAACTACTCCCGAAAATAGCCTTTAATGCCATAACTTCCCTACAAATTATGGAATTAACTTAAAAATGGGCGATAAAGCTTACTTAAGCTACTATGTCATGAAAAAATTTTGTCCTGGTATATCAAAAAGTAACCATAGGTCCCATTTATACCCCCATCCTAAAGTCTCATATAGATAAAGATATCTTAAAAATATGCGGCACAAAGAACTTTTACATAAATACGAGGGCGGATCAATAACTCCGTGACTTTTTGAATAAAACACAGTTTTTTTACAAAAAAAAAAAAATATTTATATTTCAACATAATCTCCTTTTAGCTCAATACACTTTGTCCAATGTTTCTCTAATTTGTGTATCCTTTCCAAAAAAGAGGATTTTTCGAGGTCCATAAAAAAGGCATTTGTTTGACCAATAATTTCATCGTTGGAGCTCAATCTCTTTCCACCGAGCCATTTCTTTAGCTTCGGAAATAGGAACTAGTCACTGGGGGCTAAATCCGGAGAATATGGCGGATGAAGTACCAATTCGTAGCCCAATTCATGTAATTTTGCCATTGAGACTGCACACGTGTGCACCCGAGCATTATCTTGTTAAAATAGAACTTTTTTCTTGGCCATATGGGGTCGTTTTTTTTTAAATCCTCTTTAAATCGGTCCACTAAGTTGGCATAATATTTGCCGTTTATTGTTTTTCCCTTTTGAAGGTAATCGATGTGGATTATCCCGCGTGCATCTCAAAAAACTGTTGCCATTACCTTATTGGCCGACAAACTTACCTTGGCCTTCTTTGGAGCCGGTTCACCCGGATAAACCCATTGTTTAGACTGCTGCTTGGTCTCCGGAGTGTTGTAATGGATCCATGTTTCATCCACAGTTACAAAACGCCGCTAAAACTCATTCGAATGGCTGTTAAACAACTCCAAACAATCCTTTGAAGTTGTCACACGATTACGTTTATGGTCAATTGAAAGCAAAGGCGGCACCCATCGTGCAGACAGCTTTCTTAAACCCAGCTGATCATTTAAAATCGAAACCACACTGCCATATGAAATGCCTATGGCATCAAAAATCTCACGCACTTTTACTCTTCGATCGGCCAACACCATATCGTGAATTTTTTGGACATTTTCGGGTGTAGTGACTTCAATTGGTCGTCCAGAACGTTAAGCGTCATTTGTACTTGTGCGATCACAACGAAGGTCAGTAAACCACTTTTTTACCATTGAAATCGATGGTGCAGAGTCCTCATAGTATTTATCAAGCTTTTCCTTAGTTTGATTGACGGTTTTTTTTTTGGTCCTAAGTAGGGCTAAGGGTATTATTGACCGACTACACTTTCTTACTTTTCCTTTCTAAAAAAATAGTTATGGCACACTAGCGCCTACACCAGGGTATTCATTTAATCGGGCTTTGGCTTTAATCGGTTAATCGCTCGATTAATTAACCGTAGTGTTGGCTTGATCGATTAATAATCGGTTGATATTGTAATTGATCGGTTAACCGATTATTTTTTTTTATAAAATTAGTAATTTCAATACATAAAAATGCGTAAATGATTTATTATTTGGAGTGTATTTAAAAAAAAAAAAACAACAGTTACATAACAAAAATAACAATTCTTGAACTAACACGAGCAAACAAAAAAATAATTCATAAATATTTAATACACATTTTTTAATTAATACATAAATATTATGTAGTAATTAAAAAATAAACTGTTTGATAGTTTTATAAATTATTTCAAAAACAGAAAAAAATGTTATATCAATTAAAAAAATGGTTTAAAAAGTTTTTAAATTTAATTAATGTGATAATTGAATCAATTATTTTTTTAGTTGAAAGAAAATTAAAAATGTAATTTTGATTTAATTAATATATTAGTTGTTTTGAAATAAATTTTCAATTAAAATTTTAATTAAATAACAAAAAATCTTAATTGACTTTTTTCGTTTAAAATAAAATACATAATTTAAACATGTAGAATTGTTGTTGGGAATTGTCAATATTTATTTAAATAAATTAACACATTGTTTGAAATGGCAAAGTTTTTTGATCACTTTTTTAATTAAAATCAAAAATATCATTTATTGAAAATATTTTTTCAAAATTTTAAAATTTTTATTAATCAATATAATCATTTTGGTAATAGTTGCAAAATTAACAACTTGTTTGCTTGATATTATGAATTTGAAATAAATTTGTTGATTGGAGAAATTTAATAATTTTTTCTGTGATAGTTCAAAGAGACCTTAAAAAAATCTTTTAGAAAAATGTATCCTTTAGTTTTGATAAATCTTACTTGGAAAAAATTCTTTCACTTATCTCTGATGTTGGAGAAACCGAACGCAATCCATAATACAGAATATCTAATTTATCAGTCCTTTTATTGGATTTCTCTAAACGTATAAAGTCTTCCATTATGTTATTAGAGTCCTGTTTTAATTTTTTTAAATTTTTAACTCTTCTTATTGTTTCAGTTAATTCTGTTAAAAGATTGATATGAGAAGATATGAGAAGAAACAAATAACTAAACACATACATACATATACGAATTTCCAGCAAAAAGTCTGCTTTTTGTAACGTAACGCCAGATGTAATTTAAATCGTTTATCAAAAAATGTATTTGTATAATTTACTTCTTTATATGTTGTGTATAGCGCAACTAACTCTAGATTAAGTTACAAAAGTTATAACTTTTGAACAACATGGTACTAAAATACAAGCGTATTTGATTTCTGGCGTTACATTACAAAAAGTAGACTCTGCGCTGGAAATTCCCAAATGTACCTAAAACGAGCAAAGATTTTTAAATTTGAAAACTTGGAAAATAAATCTTTAAAAGTCCAAAGCTTATTAAAAAAGGTTTTATACAAAAAGTATTGCTCAATTCGCAGACTTATGCAGTTTTGTAATGAAAGTCGAAATCGACTTCCAGTTTTTGTAACGTCACGCCGCACAGTGGCGCCCGTAGAGCAAACGAGGTTGCAAAAATCAAAATTTTCATGAGCGCCGACGAAGTTTTGAATAAACCCATGTTATAGGAAACTTTTCAACGATTTCAAATATGCCACTCTTAATAATATCACATTTTTAGTTTAGAAGATATAACCGTTTAAAGTTGACCGACTTTCGGTTTTCAAAAAAACACACAATTTTTAGTCAATTTGTTGCGATTTCAGGTGTAATATCACGAAAAATAGGTAACGAATCGCCTTATTTTTTGTTTGTATTGATTGATGTATTTATTAAATGTATAATGATAAAACAAAATTAACTGTTTGCTTTGTGTTTCTCCTGGTAAATCACTATTTAAAAACTATCCGTTTTTTCACTATTTTTCAACTTTGACGGAAAATAAAAAAAAAACTATATGTTTCTATATTTGCCATATTTGCAAAACCTGTTTTTTGATTATTTCTTTACATAATTCAAAAGGTTTTATCCGCCCGTACGTGCCCGTTTGGCTTCTAGAGGTAAAAAAGGTTAAAAAGACATGGTTGCAGAAATTGTATGGCGTCCATCCCTTATATGTTTTGACTGACAGTAGTTTGATCTAATAGTTTGAAAAAAACTACTCATTTAAATTAGCACTTAAACAATACTTTGGCGTACAAATGGTCAAGAACAATATTGACTTATGGTCACTACAGGTAGGCACAAATCTTATTTGGATACGTGCATAAGATCAAAATTGCATTATTCAGCCTAAATCCATATAGATTGCAGAACACATTCAAAGCATCAAGGGCAAAATGAGGACCTCTTCAACATGTTGGCAGCATCTTCCGATCCACTTATTTCTTCCCTGCGGCATGTGAAGTCACGAATAGAGTTACAAAATAATTATAGTTTAGAAATGGTTAGTCTTTTAGATATACCTTCTCTTACGAATTGTGATGAATATTTTACAGAAAATTGAAAAAATAAATTTAAAAAAAAAATTATTTTTTTTTTAATTTGTTGGGTAATAATTTAAAACATAAAACCCTAAAGAAAAAGAATAAAAACAATCTAAAAATTTAAAAATTATTTTTTTTTAGTTACCATAAAATTGATTTTTCTACTAATTTTAACTTTGATAACCCATAAGTAGGACCCTACAAAGCATAGCACCCTTTCCAAACGCTCATTTCATAGGCTGAACAGTTATCTATCATATGCTGTTTACTCTGTTCAATTATCTTATTCGGTTCAAAAGATATGATTTTTGCAACGAAACTCAAATGACGCCACTGTGCGCCGGCGCATATTTTTGCTTATATCTTCAAATCCTTAGGGTTGAATGTTATTGATTTTTTTCTGAATATAGTGCTGCTTCATTACTTTGTAAATATGGAAAAAAAATTTAAAAATTTGACTTCCTTCTTTAATTTTTTTAACATTTTGTTGTACAAATATCACGTCACGTCACAATGGTAATGCCCATATAAAAAGTACGTGAAACACAAAGCTGTTGATAGCAAAGACCTATTTTAAATGAGGATCCCTTCTTTCTTTGTATGTAAAAATATTTTCGAAACACATACCATTTGCATATGAGACGAAACAAATAAATAAAAACACAAAAAAACATGTTATATAATTCAAAATTTTTTTATGGCGGTTATTCAGGTAATAGACTGAAATTAACCGGTATAATCTTTAAACGAAAAAAGCCAATTTTAAATTAACCGATCAGTTGATCGGCTAGTAATTAATCGCTAGCCTACACGATATGATGCAGATCTGTGAAACAATTGAGTTTTCAATACTGTGGTTAAGGGTATAAAAGATTCGGCACAGCCGAATGAATGTTTTTTATTAGGTCATATTGGGAATAAATAAAAACAATGCTGCAGAAAACCAGAAATAAATATTAAAAAGCTTCTGGTTTTTATATTTAAGCGTGTAAACAAAATTGTGTATACACTTTCTTTCCAGTTACAATTGTTTTAACCTCTTTTTAACTTTTTTTCCAAAGAAAAAACATATGTTTTCTATAAATAGTGATAAATCCCAAAATGAAAAAATAATAATTTCATTTAAATTTAATCATAAATAGTCCTACAGTTGAAAGTTTAAGTCAAGCTATCATTACAAATAAAATGAAATTGGACATTCTAAAAATCTTGTATCTTCTACTAATTACTTTAGTGGCAATTTCCACTGCCCAAAGATGTGCTGGCAGACCTCGTAAGTTTTTATGAATTAAATTATTAAAACTATATTGAATGAAATAAATTATACAATATCTAAAATTTTTAAGGCAATCCCACCTGTTTGGGACCCCGAAATACAGGCCGTCGTGGCTTTAGATGTGCAGCTCGTAATATGTGGTATTACGATGCAGTTGTCAGACAGTGTCGTCAAATGCGTTACCGGGGTTGTGGCGGCAACAGCAATCGTTGGTGCTCGATGGCTAATTGTCGAAGCAGATGTGTTCGTTAAGGTCTCATAAATTCTTCAAAGTCTAATGTGCAATAAATTAATAAATCTAAATAAAAATAAAAAATATATTTATAGGAAATTTTGCAACATTTCACTTTTTAAATGATTTCATGAAAACATAAATTATTTCGTAGAAATTCTTGGCAAAATTTTCTAGGAAAGTTTTCGAAATTTTGCTATTTCAAGAAAATTGTTTTTTAATTTAACTCTTTAAAGGAACCTTTGCGAAATGTTATTTTTTATAGGAAGTTTTAAAATTTGTTTCCTCTTTTTAAATTTCACTTCTTATAGAAAGTTTTGCAAAATTTCCCTATTTATAGTAAATTTCGGAAAATTTTACTTTAATTTAAAAAAAAAAATTTTTATAAGAAAGTTTGCGAAATTTCACTTTTAATAAAAAAAAAATTATGCGAAATTAGAAACGTGGTTATTTTATTAGACTGTTTATGGTTTTAATCCAAATTTTTACTCTTTTATCAGTGTAAAGTTCATTAAATTTAATTTACATTTCATTATATTTATAAAGAAAGGAATTTTACATGAAATAATTTAAATTTATTGATAATTTTTCATTCTTGACTGACCGGGGACCGAACCCGCGTTCACGGACAGGTCGATTTGACGTGTTTCGATGAATAGGCAATAGAGCCTGAAACTTTGCGTTCAGTTATGCAAAACGTCTGTTTAAGAGCCCAATTGTGCATCGATGCAAATGGTGGTCATCTCTCTGATATTATTTTTCATAATTAAAATTTAGATCATAAAAAACTAATATTATATTTAAAATAAAAACAATAAAAAATAATAATAAACAAAAAAGTTATTCAATTTATACACGCAGGCGTGACTGTTGGCCCACCCTGTAGAAAATTTTTCTGTTTTTAAGAAATGTTTTTAATATCACTTTTTATAGGAATTTTTGCGAAAATTTCACAATATTTAAAAAAATTATTCGAAATTAAAATTTTTATAGGAAATGTTACAATTTATAGAAAATTTTGTAATTATATCTCGTTATGCGAAAATTCACTTTTCATAAAAAATTTTATAAAAACATTTTTAAAAACAATTTTTAAGGAAATTTTGCAAAAATTCCACTACCAAAAAGAGATAATCAAAATTTTTCAATCCAAATTTCGATATTTGAATCAGGCTTAAGTTCATTGAATTTAATTTTCATTAAATTAATTCTATGAAGAAAGGAATTTTACAACATGAAATTAATTAAAATTTATTGATAATTTTTTATTCTTCATAGAAATAATTTAATGAAAATTAAATTCAATGAACTTAAGCCTGATTAACATATCGAAATTTGGATTGAAAAACCATTAACAGTTCAATAAAATAACCACAATACTAATTATTGTCAACAGCTAAGGCACGAGCTATATGTTTACATTTGTCCTTCAAGTTGTGCTGAAAAAGGTCAACAAGAAAAAGAAAGACAAAAACATGAAAAACAAAAAATGTACTTTGGATTTCAAGAAGAATTCTTGACAAAAAGTACAAAAAACAGAAGTAAGGAAGAACTTGTAAATCAATTTAAAAAAGGTAATCCTTCATTCAAAGCAAATTTCTATCTACCAACGTAAAATGCCATTTGGTTTAAAGATTGATGTTTGCTATTGACGTCATCCGTCGTCAATGGCGGTGAGTGTTAAACGGCAAACCCCTCTGAAGAGATTGCGTGGTTACAATCGAAACTAGTCAGGGCAACCTGTCCGTGAAAACCTGGGTTCGATTCCCCGCTCAGTCAAGAATGAAAAATTATCAATAAATTTTAATTCATTTCATGTTGTAAAATTGCTTTCTTTATAGAAATAATTTAACGAAAATTAAATTCAATAAACTTAAGGCTGATTAAAATTTCGAAATTTTTGATTGATAACCCATTAACAGTTCAATAAAATAACCCCAATACTAATTATAATCAAAATTTCATTTACTATTCCATCGTAGTTTTACCCAAAAAAAAAAACATCCTTCTTTCACTTTATTGAAAACGAAGGCTGAGTTGCAAAACATCATAGAGTCAAGAATGTATCAATAGTTTTAACGATGCGTAGTTTTCTTATTCTGTACGCGTCGATAACTCTTTTGGTAGACTTTTGGACAGATAAGATTTTTAAATTCTACACAGTTGAGAGAATTGCCATATAACTGACGCTTTGAAACTCACCCTGTATTAAAAGATATTCAAGGCTTTTGTTTTACACTTCTTTTATTTCCTCCTCTTAATGAAAATCTAATTTATGCCTTGTGGCAATTACAGACATGAACCAGAAACCAAGATTAAACAAATAGAAACAAAAACCAGAAGGAAAAATTGAAAAACGAAGAAAAAAATTTACTAAAGCATGAACTAAAATTGTTTCTTGTTTTCTTTCAAGTTTTACAGGTAAAAAATAAAATTAAAATGGATGTGCTCATAAGGCCAATAGTAAAATTTATAAGTGTGTGTGTGTGTGTGTCTTTTTGTCCGTGTTTCTGTTGTTAAAACACAATTTTCGAAAGTTAATATAAACAAAAACACACACATAAATGTACATGTCCTTTATATCCTTACACATTGCAAAGACGAAATAAAAATGAAAACTCCAAAATGTAGAAAAAAATTGAACAAACCGAAAAATGAGTTGGCAAAGATTTCAACCAGAAAAAAAAATGCTAGAAAAAAACGACTACTTCATGGAAGTTTATTGGAATTTACTGACTGTTGCTTGTTAATATCTGAGAAAATAGAGAAAAATGTACCAAAATGAAAATTCTGTTTAACGTGACGCCGCTGAGCAGTTAAGAAACATAATTTGTGAATGGTCAAGTTGATGTTCGTAAAAATGTCATCAGGATTCCATTCTTTGCACTATTTTGGATTTTTTTTATGTACATCAAAGATTTTTCTGTTAATGAACACACATAAATAAATAAACAGAAAAAATTTGAATTTAAATGAATCACTAAGTGCAGAAAAGGAACTACTGACATTTACTTCAAGTACCTTATTTGAGTATTGCTAAGTATCATAAAAAGTGTCATCCTAGACAACTTCAAATTTAAGTCCGCTCTCTTTTCTACGAGCTTAAAATACAAAATTTGCATTTATTACACCAGGGAACAAAATTGAACTTTTTTGTGCGGCCTGGAACTTAATTGCAAATCTTTACTAATCTAATGTTGCTGATTTCAAATCTTATCTCCATTTTTCTCTATCAGCTAGACCTTTTGAGCTATACCGTTATGCCAAAAAATTAAGGCACTTTCACTACATATATTGGAATAACTTGAAAACGATTCACCATATTCAGTTAGAAAACAAAATCCGAAACTCGGCAACAATATCGTCTTTAAAGCCTCGTTCGTACACAATAGGCAGCAACATTTTCACTGGTGTTCAAAATAGAGCAAAACAATTTTTTCGTAACCACACACATTTTCAGTTAAGAAACCGTTTGCAAATTATGTCCACAACAATTTTAAGAATTTATTATTATTTTTTAAAACATTTTGTTGAAATATTCATTCAAAACTAAATAAAATTATTATAAACGTAATATACATTTTCATACAAATTGTTGCTGAAGTAGAAGTACTCTGCAAAAATTAATGCTAAAATATTTTTAAGCAAACGCTTGTTTAAAAATTTTTATATATCAACAAATTTTTTTTACTGTTTATATAGCGTGATCAATTTCGAGGTTCCCTACTTTTTTAAAGAAACAAATACAGAAAATTCCAATTAAATGGGGATTGTTTATTATGATTTGAGAGAACATTCTTTGGCATTTATTGTTTGAAGATTATGTCTATCAAATGTTGGCCGTTGCTACGTCGCAGATGGACCATCCGTTGTGTTGTAACGTGTGTATTGAAAGACGATAATTTGCTGACTAAAACTAAAACGTGTTTATTTCATATATTTTGACATTTCATTTCATATGACATTTATAAGTACATTTTGACATATAATAAGGTAGTGTAGATAATCCTAACATCTCTCCCAGACTTATTTAAAATATATATATGTATCAATAGATCTTCGATATTGTATAAAATAGGTATTATTTAATTTATAAAATTCATATGCTTTTCTTATTATAATACTTTAGAAAACAATATGCTTTAAAATTACTTTGTTAACTGGAGCCTTTCCGGGGCCTTTCTTTCCCGAGTAGATCTTCGCACCAAGTTCTCTGCTGTGTGTAAGACGGTTCCTGTTGATGGTGTAATTGATTCTTGCAACAATATTTGTTTTGGCTTTGGTTCCCGGGATGGGGTCTGATTTGCAATTAATGGTGAAAGATTTTCTGATGTCGGGATATTACAATTAATTGGTGTATCTAGCGATGGCGAATTCTATAGTGGAGTAATATCATTGGTTGAATTTAATGCCCGATTTTTATCTATATTTGAAATCTCATCTCCCACCTTCCTCATTTGGTCAACATGCCTGGTCCATATGCGATTATTATCTAATTCAACTTGGTAGTGTAATTCCCCTTTGTTATTTAACACTTTGCCAAAACACCATTTATCAGTGGACATATAGTCTCTAACCGCCACTCTCTCTCCTGGCTTGAATGTTTTGCTAGGCTTTTCCCTTACAAATTTCTTTACTTCATTGCATTACATTAAATAACTCAATACGGTTTTGGATTTGTCTGCCAAACATGCCCATTGATGGTGACTTTTTTGTGGCTGGGTGAATTGCTCGTCGATATGCACAGAAATGAACAGAAAGGTTGATAACTCATTTTCTAATGTGGTTGATTTCACTTTCATTGATTTCAGTTTGTTTTTTAACGTTTGTATGAACCTTTCGTCTTGTCCTTTTGTCGATGGATGATATGGTGCTCCTTGTTTATGTATTATTCCATTGGATTTTAAAAAATTTTGAAATTGTGTAGAATTAAACTGTGGACCGTGATCTCCAATTTTCGATGACTCGTTCAAGCATTTCGACTGGTAAATGGCGAATGACACGCGTAATCCGCATAAACTTTAGACTTTACATATCCCCATAGGAAAAAGTCTAACGGTGTCATATCACACGAACTCGGTGGCCAATCGATCGGCCCAAAACTCTGAAATTATGTGCTTACCGAAGTGTTCTCTCATTAAATCCATTCATTGATGCGATGTGTGGGAAGTGGTGCCGTCTTGCTGAAACCAAATGTCGCCAAAATCACGAGCTTCAATTTCAGGCATCAAAAAGACGGTTATCACGGCACGATAACGGGCCGAGTTGCTGCGAACGGCGACGAATCGACTCTCCACGGCCTTCGTGTACACTCTCAGCTACGGCCGCTATATTTTCCTTACAGCGTGCTGGACGTGGTCTATTCGGTCGAAAATTATCCAATAATGAATGCTGGGTCTCAAAATGCGTGATGGTGTTACGAATTGTACGTTCAGTAAGCCGATTATGTTGACCATAAGTTGAGCGAAGTGCACGAAACATATTCCTCACAGACCGTGAATTTTCGTAATAAAGTTGAACGATTTGTAAACGATGTTCAGGCGTAGGTCTTTCCATTTTGAAATGCCAAACAATACTAAACAAAAATAACATGACAGCATGACACGACTCACACGTGATCGGTCAAAAAAAGGCTATTGAAAAAAGTATCTCTACTTGAATCACCCACACCCAGAGAAAAAAAAATGTTTATATATGGTCACCTCCAATAAAACTATTTTAAAAGAAAAATTTTAAACATATTATGTTTAATTTAATCATACTGTTGTCACCGAAAAACATATTATGGTTAGTTTTCAACCATAGCATGTTGCTCTTGAAAAAGTGGAAAATACTATTGTGAATTAAAAAACAAATTATTGTCATATTTAATCAAAACATGTTTAGAGACAACCATAATATGGTTGTGGCTTGTTGATAGAGGACCAAGTTAACAATAATATGGTTGTCGGTGACAAAAGTATGATTAAATTAAACATAATATGTTTAAAATTTTTCTTCAAAAATTGTTTTGTTGGAGTTTACCATTTTTAAACATATTTTTTCTCTGCGTGCATTATTAATATTTTTGTTTGATTTTTATTTAAGGAACAAAAATGTTGAAAACTATACAAAAATATGGCAACGTGCTATTGGTCTCAAGTCTTAATAATTTTGTTTGAAATATTTAACGCTCTTTAACGTGGGTCGCTTTTTTAAATTTTTTTTTTTTTTGATCGTAACAAAAAACAAATACAGTCTATTTTTGGACGCATTAAAAAGTACAACAACAAGAAAGATGATAAAATAGCGTGGTGAAGTTTGCTATTAAAGCAATAACAAAAGTGATTCAATGTTTGTATCGCCACAATAACAACACTAAAAAAACAGAATTTTTGGTTGGTTTCAAAGTTGATAAAAATAAAAATGAAAAAATCCCGGATTCTATTTTTTAAAATTTTTTAGTTAAATACATTAATTTTTTAAAGTAAAATGATGATGAAAACCATATCGGGACGTAATGCTGCTGTTTTTAATTGATATCTCTTCTTCTTTAGCCAAGTAAAGGCTACAGCGCCAATAGCGAAAAGAAACATTGTGTGCAAAAAGATGAATGGTGTTAGAAAATTATTAAAAAAAAAAAAAAATGTGTCCCAATTTTTATTAATTTCAGTAAACTTTTTTGTTTGATTCAGTTAAATTATTTGTTTGAAATTTTTTTTAATATCAAACACAAATTTAACCAATAATAACAACTATTTGTTTAAAAAAATCTGAAATATTTTTTAAATAAACGAAATGAAAAATAAATTGTTTGAATATGCAAATTGTCCTGTTTTAAACAAAAAAGGTTTTGATTTAAAATTTTTTTGTTTCGATTGGAAAATAAATATTTTCTGTGTAGACTCAACTTCAAAAAAAAAAAAAAAAATTGTTAAATTTTCGGCGAACGTAAAAGGTAATTATATGAAATCAGGGATGTTAAATGGGGTTTTGAATTTTGTACCAACTTCGAAAAAAATTTACTTTTTGGACCTTCACAGTACCATTTTTTTTAATTTATTAAAACAACATAAAAATACATAAAAATTCAATTGTACACAAAAAAAAAAAAAACAAAACTTAAGATTAACATACATTATATGTATGAATAAAATAAGGCACATTCAAATGTTATAAATATATGAGATCAAGATCAGGCACTTATTTGTTTAGTTAATAAACTATTTGGAATGTTTACATAATAGCAGCATGAATTTGTCGATCTTAATCAATCCCTGGTTTGTATGAGAATTGATAACTGTTTCTTTCACTAGTTTTTATTATATTTTGAAAAGAAAACTCTTTCCACATTTGCAGACGAATGTGGAGTGGATAAAATTCCAGCAACGACTCTATAAATATCAGGAAACATATGAACATTCAGCTCTTTTTGTAAATTAGATACTACTGACCAAAAACTGCAAATGTTTTCAGTTTTTAACGACTGCAGTTTCTCGACATCAGCTAAAGCTCTAAATTGATTATTGATTGAATCAAAATTTGCAATTTCATTCGGAAACATATTTACTAGAAGAGGTACAATTTGTTTTACCTGAAATAACATTTTCAGGAGTGAATTTATTGAACCACATTAAAACTTCGTTATTAAAGTTGACTTTAATTCTCAAAACTTCGCAAAATTTAATATAAAATTGTTTTGCATTTTCTTAAATTTCCTTAATAATATCAATATTGATATTATTTGTAGAAATATATAAAGCCACTTCTGCTCCGCAATAAATTTAACAGGTTTTCACTAATCTTGCCTCGTCTGTGGGTAACATTAGTCCCCTTTTACAATATGTCAAGTGAAAGGCTGACAGACGAAGTTTGTAGGCGAGAGAGGAAAAAAGTAAAGTGTGTCACACATACAGCGTCGCCCCCTTACGAACAAATTTCGTCTGTCTGCCTTTTACTTGACACATTGTAAGAGGGGACTAAGCGTTCTATACACCACAATTATAGTCGCATATTTAAGCGCTCATTACATTTACGATTTGTTTGAAAACATAAATGCATTAAAAAGGACTACCAAAAATTCAAAAAGGGGGAACTATGACAAATTTTTAAATTGTACCAAATAAGTCACGGTAGTACTACGGTACTTTAGAAAGTCAAAATGTACCAAAAAAGTACATTTGTACCAACTTTAACATCCATGTATGAAATACTTTGAGAAGAAATATGACAGAAGAAAAAACTAAATTGTAGTTTCAAGGATATCGATCAAGTTTTGAAAAAAATAAAAATTTACATAAAAAAACTTTTTTTGTTCTTTAAAAATTCGGGCTAGACAATCAAGCAAACCATTGAAGCAAACATTGGCAAAAAAAATGCCTGTAATACGCGATTAGACATTAATTCATAATTTAACATTATGGCAGAAAAAAAACTATTTAGAAAATAGTGGTTAGGATATCTTACCTCTCCAGTCATATAACTCAAATCGTGCTTTGTCTAACTACTTTCGATTGATGCGGAACGCTTTTACTTACATAAGCTTCACTTTAAAATGGGGTATTAAAAATTTGCTGAGTTGTTACTTTATGGGTGGGTTTTTAACATGGAGATCAGAGATTTAGTCATCTTTAATCTGTACTTGTAGTATTTAAAATGAGGATTAATAACTTTTATTTACCAGTTTAAGCGGCCAATGTTGGTGGCTTAAACTTAATCAACAAATGTCAACACATACACATGTTTGTATGTATTAAAAATCAGCTGTTTAAATATAAACACAGAAAAAAATATTCATACAAAAAAGGAAAGATTTCTTTTAGAAAACAGAAAAATGGTTCATTCTAATGAATATGAAGACTTTAGTGATTCTGAAACATGAAAACTTTTATAAAAGAATTATATGAAGAAATTTTCTTTTTATAAGAACTAAAAGGGTGGATTGTCTTCTTCTTCTGTATAAAATGCAAACGGCACTGGTAAAAAGTTGACATGTTTGTTGCCATTTTTGTTATTCCGTATGGCAATTCAGCGAGGTTTAAGCTTCCACTTAAAAACGGCAAACACAATAAAATTTATTCTCAGATTAATTAATTATAGTTTGCTGCGAAGATTAAACTCGATGTTAAAAACCCACTCTATATGTTTTTAAGAAAATCCCGAATAACTCAATAAAATTTCACCAGAACCCCTTTAATTGATCAACTTATTTAGTCATATTTATACTAGGGATGTAACAATACTAGGGAGATCGATTATTCGATTTATTTCAATAACCGGTTTTCGAATATTACGAATAGTTGCTATTTTAAAAAACCCGGTTTTCGGTTAAGCATTTTTTAAATAACCGGTTAACCGGTTTTAATTCGAATACATAAAAACCCAAAAATCAAATAAGTTTTTGTAATAAAACGTTAATTTGAATAAAAACAAAACAATTTGCAAAGGTGAAAAACCAACAAAATACATATATAGATATGTATTAGATCAGACCTAACAAATATTTGACGATAAAATCCAGTAAATTGATCAAACTTTAGCTTAATTTTCAACAATTTTTTATTGATTTACTAAACTTTATTTGTAAGAAGATATTTGTTTAATGTTATTTAGAAACTGTTGAATGATATTTGATCTAGACAAACGTTTTACAAAAGCAAATAAATTATATGAATTTAATAAAGTTATTATTTGAAATATTCTACCATATTTATTTTGAATGAGTTTTAATTTGTTGGTAGTTAAGTTATCTATATAAATCAACAATATTTTTGAAAAGTGGCAAACAAAACCTCTTAGCCAGGATTATCCATTTCAAATTATTTTGTTTCAGCATTACAGAAACGAATAGTAAAATGAGCATGCTTTTTGTGTAAAATATTTGTCAATTCGTCGACTACAATTTAAGACTTTCCATGACATTATTTGATTTCTTCAATTTTTTTTTTTTTGGTGTTTTAATAAATAAAACTGGTATGGGAAACACCCATATCGTTGATTCCGCCGGAATGTTGTAGTTTTCAGCGTGAAGAGATGCTAGAACTACTTAAGAGTTTTTAGTGCCTTAAAGTGCACTTCGTCCTCGGCAACACAATGGCCTAATATTTCACCAATGATTAATTTTTGGCAGCTTATTTTAGTAAAATATTCTTTGCCGTCTCTTTAGAACTACTTCGAACGGAGTTAAGTTTTATGTGGAGTACATTAATGTCAAGCATGTAAATAGACTAATTAAAGGTGATTAATAAGTCGTGACATGGAAGAACCGTT
Organism: Pollenia amentaria; assembly: GCA_943735925.1. Classification (NCBI taxonomy): domain Eukaryota; kingdom Metazoa; phylum Arthropoda; class Insecta; order Diptera; family Polleniidae; genus Pollenia; species Pollenia amentaria. Next base: position 142,257,896 of record OX031010.1, on the reverse strand, counting down.
GTAACTTATCATTTTAGGGCACTTCAAGCACCTAAATTTGTTTTTATCGCGTTCGAAAAATCTCTAGAGATAACCTCTATATAAAAATATATTTAATATTTAGAATGCTCTCGCACAAATTACTATTTACTTTTTAACTGCTCAAGTTTTTGTAGTATTTTGAATAGTTTTTGGTTTTTTTTACAAGAACACGCGCTTTATAAGAGATTTGTATTTACAGTGTTCGTAATGTTTTTTGACCTTTGTTAGGTTTTGTTTTGACATTCTAGAAAATACTTAAATTACGGGTACATCTATAACCAGAGTAAGGAAAATGTATATTAATTACACATTATTAAAATAACCGGTTTACAGTACCAAAATAACCGGTTTATTCGATATTCGAAAAATGGGCATTTTAAAATAACCGACTTTGGCAAAGCAAAAATAACCGGTTGAGACCGGTCGAATAATAACCGTTCGATCTCCTAAACAATACGCCTTCTGGCCGCTACGATACCGATACCGATATTCAAAAGCAAATATCGACGTTAACGATACGAATATTGAACTTGAATTCAAGTTAAAACTTAAAACTAAGTTAAAACAAATTCAAAATAACTCCGTAAGATATAAGGTGCGTTCATTTACTTTACTAACAGGAACTTGCAACGAGAGAGTAAATTTAATATGTGTTTTTATAGTTGACCCTGTTAAAAAAAATTAATTTTTATGTAGTTGTTTTTGTTTGGCTGCAGGGTCCAAGTAAATAAATAAAAAATAAAAGCTCGTGATTTTTTTTTTTATATTTGAATTCCCAATATTGCGGTTAGCGTCGTTAACCATCTTCAGGGATCTGCATGTTTAAATACATAACATAAATATTATTAATGTTAAACAAAAAACAAAACATAATATTTATAAAAAAGATAATTTCATGTAAACAATTAAAACATAATAACAAAAACACTTGTTTCACTGGCTATTGGATTTTCTTTCTACACTCAAAATATTATGTAGGTACATTCCACAGAAAATTCATTTTAAACAACTAAGAATTTATTTAAAAAACGGATCATTTATATTTCATTTAAAATAAATGAATTTTACATAAATTTTTGAATTTGTTTTTTATTTGACAATATATTCCGTAAAATTTTAAAGTTATTGTTTTAAAAAAATATAATTTAACTGACAAAAAATCAAACTACATAACAATAATAATACGGAAAAACAGTATTTTTGGTAGTTGGTTTTTTTTTAATAACAAACACAAATGCTAAAAAAAATTGAATCGTAAAATAACTATATTTTCATTAAATTTTAACAGTGCGGAAAACGAATTTAATAACCTACAACCAGTTACTGTAATAATTTTATGAGTGTAAATATAATTTTTTGATGCTATTTTTTTGTTTATTATTTGTCTGTACATGTTTGCAAAAGTTAAGTTTTTTTCTGCATTTCATATGACTTTTCTCAATTTCAGACTAACTCTATTTGAACCATGAAAGATACAGAATCAAGCAACGCGTTAAAGTTATTCAGGCTTATTATGAAAATGGGCTGACTTTAATCGACAGCGAATATCATTAAAAATGCAAATTCGATATATTTTCTTAATATATATTTTAACGATACGATTATCGTAATAGCAGGGCAATAGCAGAGAAGATGTTCCGTTGACTTTTCCTCCTCCTCGTCGCCGCAACTTCTACATAGTTCATTATAAGGCAGCCCTAGCCTTTGGGCGTGTTTTCCTTATTGTGAAACTTTCGGAGAAACTCTGTCATAACAAGCCTAATCATATTACAAAATTATTCGTCTTCTTTTTTTAGCACAAAATATATGAGACATATTATGAATACTTCAACAATATTATTGTCACTTGTAACCAAATTCTGATTTAAGTAGTTCTTCATCAGGAAATCACAACCATATTACAATTACCTCCGATCAAGTTATGGTCACTCTGGGAAATACACTTAAACCAAAACACGGCCGTACTTAAATAAATTGTCATACTATCAAGGATCTACACTATATTAATGGGTGGTTTGATTTCAATATCAAACAGATCACGCGTGATTCATATCAAACTGATTTGTCATTTTTGTTCAGTATCGTTTGGCAAGTGGAAAGACTTACACCACAACAGCCTCTCCAAATTGTTCAGCTGTACACTGATAGAAAGGCGTCATAACGCTTATGTATTTTGGCACCAGTACTATAACAAGTGTCTTCGTTTTCACTCCATGAAACTTGTCATCATTGTGATGACAGCATTAACATCACTCAGGGTCAAAAATTTAAATCATGTCATCAATGAGATGACACGTAGGCATCACAGAAATGACGAATCGAATTCGGTTAACAAAGCATGTCATCAGTGCGATAAAAAACTGTCATCAAATTGAGTCATTGTAATCGACCTTAATTCAAATTGAGAGAATATCATTAATTTTACAGATCTCGCGTGACTCATATCAAACTGATTTGTCAGTTTTGTTCAGTATCGTTTGGCAAGTGAAAAGACTTACACCACAACAGCCTCTCCAAATTGTTCAGCTGTACACTGATAGAAAGGCGTCATAACGCTGATGTATTTTGGCACCAGAACTATGACAAGTGTCTTCGTTTTCACTCCATGACACTTTTCATCATTGTGATGACAGCATTAACATCACTCAGGGTCAAAAATTTAAATCATGTCATCAATGAGATGACACACTGGCATCACAGAAATGACGAATCGGAGTCGGTTTACAAAGCATGTCATCAGTGCGATAAAAAACTGTCATCAAATTGAGTCATTATAGTCGACTTTAATTCAAATTGAGAGAATATCATTAATGACTTAGCCGTTAAACAAGTTTGTTTAACTTTTGTTGTATGCCCGATATGGTTTTCGTTATCATCCTTCTTTTTAAATTTAAAAACATAGAATATGGGAATTTTTGCTTCTCATTTGACATTTAAAACATGAAAATAATGTTAATAATACACAAAATGTGGCATCGAATGGATGTCACTCTAGCCATAGCATAGATGACGCATAAAATATAACAAAATTTAATGACGACGTTCGTCATTTGATTGATATCACTTTCTGCCTCACCGATGCCATTTGCAATAACATTGATGTCACAATTCTGATGTTAGAGTATCGTCAATATGAAGATTTTGATTTTTCTATGAGTGTATTACGAATATCTGCGTTCTGTGAGGAATATTTTTCCTGCGATTCGAGAAACTGACGGTGCGTATAAACGACGTGCTGAAATCCCTATTGCCAACGCGATTCGCAAGTTTGAGCCCCAGTTTACATATTTGGATGATACTCGACCGGTTAGACCACATCCAGCACGTAGTGAAGTGAATAAACCAGCTGTAGCTGAGAGGGTACGCGAAGACTGTGACGAATCGATTCGTCGTAGTTCTCAGCAGCTTCGCATTATGTTTACGGACTACGTGCATTCTCAAATTCAAGCGTATGGCTACGAGCCATACAGCGCTTGAAACAATGACCTTGTTAAGAAATCATTTCGTTGAGCACCTAATTTCACGTTCTGCTACGGTTAATTGGCCACCTAGATCGTGCGATATCACACCTTTAGACTATTTGCTTTGGGGATAGGTAAAGTCTTCGGTCTTCAGGAAAAGCCCACCTACAATTGACGCTTTTAAGGCAGCATTGAGCGTGTGATTCGCGAGATACTAGTCGCTATGCTCGAAGGAATGGACCACTTCAGACGTAATCATGGCCAACATTTATTTACATATTTATTTAACCGATAAAATAGTTTTAAGTTCACTTTTAAATATATGTGTTTTATTTTACATTATAAATCAAACCTCATGATAAATTACCCGAAATATATATGTATATATATTTCTAGATATTGAACAAATTACAATTGATTTAAAAAACATTTTCTAATGTTTAATTTCCATTAAAAATTGTTTATTTTGCTAAAGCACCAAATGAAAATAAAAATAAATATTGGCGGTATTCAGTAAATGGTGCAAATGGTCTTGCTAAAGATAAAATATAATATATCGTACCTTTTTTATGAAATATAACGGCAGCTCTGTGTATTTTGTTGTGGAATTTTACCAAAGAGCTACGATTATTTGCATTTACTCTATCGCAAGGACATTTGCACCAAACAATAAATACTGCTAATGAAATAATCTAATAAGAAATTTAAATTTATCAAAAACTTTAAGAATAGAAACAAGTGTAGACCGTATAAAAATAAACATTCCTATATATTTGTTTACGTGTGTACATCTCTATCATCCTCAAAAAAGGTAAAATTTTTGTATATGTTTGTATGCAAAGGTTTTGGTATTTTTCCTAAAGATAAGCAAAAAAAAAAAAAAGGACGAAGGAATCGAAATAAATAAAAGTTATTGGCAACAGAACATAAAAGTCAATGTTAACAAATTGATTTAGTTTTTTTTTTAGATTTTCTTTTCTAACAAACATCCAGCATCTGTTAACAATCGTATCAAAACAAATATTGAGATGAACACCACCATCCTCGCATTTCATGCCTGTCACATAGCAAACCCATTGACTTTAAAAGTTAAACATAAAAAGAAAACCCCTCTTCAAAAAGGTCCATTTTTCCATGTTATTTCTTTGTTATATTCGAAGATTTTCCTTTATGTTTTCCAAAATCAACATCATTTGCTGCTTCTTCCTTCTATCATAGTTAAGGTTTTCATATTGATTGCCCGATAACACTAACAGGAGCTAGAGGAGGACAGTAGAAGGATAAAGGAAAACATGAGGGAAAACTGAAACAAACACACACTTTATAATATATTGATAACATCATTAAATTAGGTATTGAGCACCAATACCTGCACACACATACACGTATACACATAAACAGTTTTATTTGCTCGGAGAAACACATACACAAAAAATCATTTCAGACCAGTGAACAAACAGAAAAAAACTAGGAAAGGAACACACGGTGGGGATGATTTGTTAAACCTACGGCAAACTAACAAATAAACTTAATTAACAGAAGTCTAAATATTTTTAATATTATTATTTAATTAAAAGTATAATTCTTATAAAAATTTAAGGTTAATCAAATTTTGAAAGGCGATTTACACATTGTTTTTCCAATTAAAACCTTTAAATCTCTCAAAAAAAAAAAAAAAAAAAATTATTAGTTTAACCTAGAAAATCTCAATTTTAAAATAGTTTTTGAAAATTTTCCTAAAATCGTTTACTTATTTCCTTCATTGAAAGAAAAAATACCTACTTATATTTTGAAAACCGTCCATGATTTCTTAAAAAAAAACATTATTAGTATTGTGGTTATTTTATTGAAGTGTTAATGGCTTTTAATCCAAATTTAGATATTTTTAATTAGGCTTAAGTTTATTGAATTTAATTTTCATTAAATTATTTTTATGAAGACAGGAATTTTACAACATGAAATTAATTAAAATTTTATTGATAATTTTTCATTCTTGACAACCTGTCCGTGAAAGCCTGGGTTCAAAGCTCAGCGCAGTCAAGAATGAAAAATTATCAATAAAATTTTAATTAATTTCATGTGTAAAATTCCTGTCTTCATAAAAATAATTTAATGCAAATTAAATTCAATGAACTTAAGCCTAATTAAAAATATCTAAAAAAAAACATTATTTTAAACAGCTTTCAGCATAAACTCTAAGTTCACTAAAACTAAAAAAAAACAAATATAGAATTTCAATCAATACTTAGTCCCACTGTGCAGAAATTGTTCATCAGAACTTTCAAAAAAAAAAAACAAAGAAAGGATTTCATCCATACTCAGTCCCATTGTGCAGAAACCGTAATATATCTCTACATTTACCAAAACTCAAAAAAAAAAACAAATGATTTAACTCAATACATACATAATGCATCCTAAGTCCCACTGTGCAGAAATCGTCAAATATCTCTTAATTCACCAAAACTAAAAAAGGCAAATAAATGATTTCACTAAATAAATCGCTATATACATATCTACCTAATGCATCGTCAGTCCCACTATGCAAAAATTGTCACAAATCTCTAAATTCGTCCAAGCCTAAAAAATACAAAAAAAAAATTTACTCAACCATACATAGGACATCCTCAATCCCACTGTTCGGAAATCGTCATATATCTCTCAATTCACCAAAACTAAAATGATGATTTCTCAAAAAACACCCAAAATATAACCTCAGTCCCACTGTGCAGAAATGGTCAAATATATCTTATTTCACCAAAACTTGAAAAAAAAACAAATAAATGATTCCATTCAAAACATACATAGTACCACTGTGCACTCGAAAACAAATAAAATTTAACAAATATGTTCGTTCGCCATAGAAAATGAAATGAATGAAAGAGGGGATGTGTGTATGAAAGTGAATGTGCGTGTGTGTGTGTGTGTGTGTGTGTGTGTGTGTGTGTGTGTGTGTGTGTGTGTGTGTGTGTGTGTGTGTGTTTTTATGTTCTTATCTGTGTAAATATGCTTGTGTAAGTTGAAGGTATCAAATGATGGATAAATTTCAATTTAGCACTTTTACGTTTCAGTTTTTTCTCGTCCTTAACGTCCATTATGTTGTTTTAGCATCGTTTTTTCTATTATTACAGCTTTAACAATTCACTTTAACAAATGATAATACACATTTGTAATATGAGAAGTTGTTGGCGAGAAGTTTTCCCAACAGCTCTTTAATATTCTTTTCTGTATTTTGATAAGGGGTTTCTTTGTGATTTTTCATTAAAATCTCCTTCTTTGGCTTTCTTGTGTATGGAAATTGAACTGTTGAAATTTTCATTTGAAACTTCAATGTAATTTAATGGGGGTTTCTAAACCACGACCTTTTTTCTCTAAAATATCATAAAATCCTTGTGTGCTACCTGGTGAATTTGGTTAATTGTTAAACTTGAGATTAAAATTATTACTTTAAAGCAATTTAAATTATTTAAATTAGTTGTCTTATATACATAAAAAATTTTTCAATTATTTTTTTGTGGTAAGTTTACGTCAGAACTAGTAAAAAAAATTGAAATCAACATTTTTTAGGTCGAACATCTTTATTGAAATTTTCCAAATGACAAATTTACATCAACCTTCTGCTTTTTACCGACTGTCAAAGAAGTGTTTACGGGTGTATATTGTAAGTAAATTTCTTTATTACCTCGTTTTTTTTTTCAAAACATCCAGCCGCTTCAACAAGGTATCGTTAAATACGTCTAAAAAACCCTTGTGTTCTTAAAAAATTTTTTAAAAACAAAATGGCGGAAAATGCCAGTTAAACAAACTAATCAAGGAGCGTATCAAATATTCTAAACTGAATGGGGATTAAAAAAATATATATAACTTAAATGTTTATGTTTGATGGAGAGTAATTAAATGGTTTATAAAGATTTAAATAAAATTCTAGCAACTCTAATAAAAACTGCAGGGACAGGAAAAAGTCTAAAATAAATATAATATGCAATTGAAAAAGTAAAAACCCCGATTACACAAGAACAAGACTATTTTTAATGCTCTAAAAAATCGAGGCCAGATTTGGGCAACAAAGTAAATATAATTGGGCGATTCACAAGTTGTGCCAGCAAGTCACATCGCCATAATGCCCTGAATTAATTGTTTAAAAAAGATAATCACCCCTATCGTGAATAATTTTTCCCTCGTAATGTTTTCCCTTTTCACGTATTTGCGATCATGAAAAACTCCCATGTAAAAAATTAATTCAAAGAAGAATAATAACGTGAAAAAATATTCGCGGGAAAAAATTGCCCATATCGTGAAAAAATTTTCCCCACGTAATTTTTCACTTTTCCCTTTGAATTGCTCAGTTTATTTTTGCTGGGGAACAAATCATTTATGTAAGCAATTCTTCCCCCTAATTCGAATATTAAATTTTACAAAATTAATTTTAATGTCAAGATCCGTTAAAAGGGCACAAACTTATATGTATATTACTCAACAAATGCAAAATAATAGGTCGATTGCCTGATGATTTGTGAAGCCAAAGACGTGGTGGCAGAATTTTAGAAATTATTTTACTATTTACATAAATGTGCAAAAAGCTAATGTTGCAATCAAACTATCGCTCCAATACAACTTTTTTTACTTTTCTTTAAAATATTCGTTTATATTTTTGAACAACAATTTCTTTGATTTTTAATGTTTTTAAATCATTCTTCTCTTTTACATTCACTGAGAACTGGTAGTGCGAAAAATTGTTAACGGGAGCTTCACGATAGCATTTTTCCCTTCGAGGGGAATAAAAATTTCATGGGAACAAAAATTCCACTTGTTATTCACGATGGGGGGGTGAATTTTGTGTTTCAAACAAAACTAAAATTGTAATACTGTGTTCATTGATTCGTCATAACTGTACAGTAGAAATCTAAATTAAAAGCGGTTGCCCACAGCAGTCATATATATATCTTGTAATTATTTTAAGACATATGACTTTACAACTTTATGGCCACCTCGGGTATCATCTAAATGTAAACGGCTGAACAGGCTCTATTATGAGCTTTATAAAATATATATATGAATACCTGCCCTTGAGCATAATCTATTGTGAGCTCAACCACGGGCTGACAAATCCTTTACCAACCGCCCCTGAGCGTGAGCCTAACCAACACATCCAGATAGCAATTTGAGCTTATAATCCGACTATACACTCGCCCCTTGTTTAGAGGCTGGAGCTATCTAACCTCTGCTTCTTTAAAAAAAAAAATGCTAGTAGCATCTGTTAAGTAGCATAAGCACCTAGGGAAAATCCTAGCTCAGGCCGGACTCTCCCACAAGTGGTAAAAAATCAACCTTTTAGTGTGATTATCCGGATATTCTTTCCCGCGACTTTGGGACCACATGATCCCCGAAAGAATCCTGTCAGAGTTCAGGCGAAACTTCCGCTAAGACAATCTCCCTAAGAGACAGGAAGCATTTATCGTAAAAAGCATATTATTGGAGCTCTAAACCAGTAGCCTGTATTTTGCCATGCCGCCGGGGTCTACTGACATCCGTGCTACCAGATAGGATCTCTGGTTAGCCGTGATCACAAGAGATCATTAAGATCTATCTCTTCAATTCTACCAATTTTAAATTTGGCAGAGTCCCAGATATTGACTACATCTGGGGGCAAATTCTGGCAGTCGTGATCGAATACTTTTTCGATTCGAAGGCAAATTTATTTCAAATTATTTCAGTCGATACTGAACGAATCGAAATTATTTTGTCAGTGTTGTGAAAATTCAACTAAGTTCTTTACAAAACTGAAAAAATAATTTCGATTTGTTCAGTATCGGCTGAAAGAATTCGAAATAAAATTGCTTTCGGATCGAAAAAGTATTCGAGCACGACTGCCAGAATTAGCCCCCTGATATCCCCGAGGGATATAGCACCAGAAGGTAAAATATTCTAAACACGATCCCTAAAAAATCTCCAGATTAAACTCTACTTCGATTTAACAGACTATATTATGAGATGAAAGTTAAATTTCCCCATAAAATTTAGCAGGCAGGTCAAATTATAAACCGAAATAAAATTAATTGGTTCCGCCTGATTATCTTAATGCAGGTATTTTAGTTTGGCTTCCACCTTAAAATATTGTCTGTTAAACCGAAGAATAGTTTACTCTGTTTATAGTTTACTAGCTTAACCTGGTGCGCTTTGCTATCCCCATCGAAATAAAATTGATAAGATTTGTTCAAAAAGCAAAGAATCTTGGACTAAATTTGTATGATCTTACAGTACCGTTCTACAGATATACAGATATTTCAAGTGTCTTCGTATGGGAGGTACCATCCATACTTTTCTCATTTAATCTACCTTTTGAAATATGTTGTGAGTTATTATCTAAGCTATTTGTATAACATTAGAATACTTTCACTATAACAGTACTCCAAATACGTAGAAATCTTTATTGCCATTGTATGGGAGGTGCCACGCCCGCTTGTCTACTCCAGCCGACTTTTTGGCAGATGTCGTGTATTGATAACGAAGTTATTTGTTCCATATTGGAAAACTCTTACTGTAACCGTCCTCCAGATATAAGGTTATTCATATTTTTATTGTATGGTTGGTGCCACGCCAATTTGAAAATTAAAATATATTAAAAGCCTATGTTAAGCGCCGGGTAATCAGAAAATTACTGTGAAACTTTCAGGAAAATCGGCTCAGTAGCTTACAAGTCTGTAGAGAACAAACAAACATAAACTTTTGCATTTATATACTATATTTTTATTTTGAAAGGTGTAGCTTACCATAAGAGAGGGTCCTACAAAACTTGAAGACTTTTGCCTTCAGATACGAAGTATCTAATATTTTCGTCCTATGGAAGGTATTGTTCCTCTTTCGGCCACCCCGCCCATTTTTTTTTTTGGAATTTATAGTTTACCATAATAGTGGCATTAACCACATTTGAAGACTCTCGCCGTAATAGTTCTTCAGTTACGCGATATTAAATATATGCTTCCTATGGGGGGGGGGGGGGGGGGTAATACTCTCTGTGCGCCTAGCCCCTTTATTTATATTTTTTTTTTATTTTATTATAAGGTGTAGTTTTCCATAAGAATGAATCCTACCAAATTTTTACATTCTCACTATAACAGTTCTTAAGATATGCGCTATTAAACATTGGCATCCTATGGGGGTTGTAGCACTTCGCCTGCAGCTATCTTACTTCAATTTCGCTGCTCAGAAGATCCTACTATAAAAAATTCAAGAAAATTGGTGCAGCGGCTCTTAAGATATCCGATACTTAATGTCCTATGGAGGGTACCACTTCCCCTACGTTTTTCAAAAGTGAGCGCGTTTTCAACAGACGGACATGGCTAAATCTACTTAGAATTACTCAAGGAGTCAGAATATATATACTTTATGGGGTTTCAAACGGAATGACAAACTTAGTATACCCTCATTCACCACAGTGGTGGTTGGCAATTCCCAACAACAATTCTACAAGTTTAAATTATTTTATTTGAAACGTAAAACTCAATTAATATTTTTTGATATTTTATTAATATTTTAATTAAAAATTTATTTTAAAACAACTTAAATATTAATTAAATCAAAATTATATTTTTAATTTTCTCTCAAATAAAAAAATTATCATATTAAATTTAAATACTTTTTAAACCATTTTTTTATTGATAAAAAAGTTTTTTCTATGTATGAACCAGAAAAAACAGTTGTTGTTCTTTAAATAAAGAAAGTAGACAATACAATTTAAAACATATGTCCACGTGTATAAATAAAACTGAAACAGTCTAGAAAGCAGCATTATTGGAATTATAATCTGAGCATTCGTTCAAAAATGAAATTTCAATTAATTTCTGCCTTATTACTTCTCATCTCTGTGTCCAGTACCACAGCCGAATGGCAACAATGTGTTGGCTTACGATGTAAGTTTTCTCTTGGAAATATACGGGCATGTTCTATAAAATAAAATGAAGTAGATTTAAAACCGAATAAATTTTGGAAACGAGAGTATAAAGAAAGTTCATAAATATATTCCTTCTATATACTTTATACTTTGAGTACCAATTATCCTTAAAAGAACAACTCATTAAAACAGGAAAAGCAGCAGTCATCTTGTTAATAATTGAATTGAAAAATCTCTTTCGATTTCAACTCCTTTTCATTTCGATTTCTAGAACATGCCCGATATACATAAACAAATTATTATTATTTTTTTTTTTTATAGGGAGAGCAACTTGTTCCCCAACTAGAAGTTGGGGCTTTCGAGGTCGCCGTTGTGCTATGCCGCGTATTATGTGGTTTTATGATCGTAATAATAGACAATGTCGTGCAATGTATTATTTGGGTTGTGGTGGGAACAGTAATCGCTGGTGTACCCAGGCTGCATGTGAAAGGGTGTGTCGTCGGTAAAAAAAAGAATAGTAAAAAGCAAAAAAATTATTATTTTTGATGGCAATTTAATAAGAATCAATAAAATATAAAGTTTTTTAGCCGATGGCCCTGGCAGCCAGTGCTATTATTATATATTAATTTTATATTTATATAACATTAATATCAAATAAATAAATAAATAATAAATAAAGTTTTTATTTATCAGCAAGAGTTTTCTTCTGGAAATTGTGTCTTTTTGATTCAGTGAAAAGAAGTATTAATAATGTGTATATATCGTTTGTGTCATGAATAAAGCCCATAACTCACATAATTGCAACTTTACAGGAGAAGCTAACAAGATAATAAAAACTGTATGCATCGAATTTTATAATTCTTTGTAATTACGTTATTTTTGATACTGGCCTGTTCTGAAAATCACTTTAATTCAAATCACGCACAGAAAAAATTAAAAATTGTCTTTTATCAACCAAATCATTCCAAATTCATAAAATCAAGCAAACAATTTGTGGATTTTGCTCCTACATATTACCAAAATGATTAAATGATATTTTTAATTTAAATTAAAAAAGGGTTAAAAAATTTTTGCCATTTCAAACAATGTGTTAATTGATTTAATTGAATATAGCTCAGGTTTTGACAATTCCCCACAACAATTCTACAAGTTTATTTAAATTATTCAAAACAACTAAAATGTTAAATAAGTTAAAATTATATTTTTAATTTTCTTACGACTAAAAAAATAATTGATTCAATGATCACATTAATTAAATTGAAATATTTTTTAAAAAAATTTTTAATCGATAAAAAACTATTGCTAATTTTTCCTGTGCGCGATTTAAAATCACACTTGCCTTTAAAATCCCACGTGTGGTATTTTGGTATTCCGTTTTTGTGTGTTTCAATGTGATTTTCACTTGCTGAAAGCACACCGAAACAAAAACAGCATGATTTTCAGAACACCACAAAATCACACGTGTGAATTTAAAGGCACGAGATTTGAAATCACGCGATTTTCAGAACAGGCCCGTATGACATGCAATTTTTATGACAAGGTGCATTTGTGTAAAATTTATTAATATCACTAAAGTAAAAACTCAATTTCGAAAAACCGATTTAGGGCATTTCTACATGAGAGCAACGATATAAAGTTTGTCGTTGCGCGTGCAACATTCTTTTAATACATTCGGCTATACTTATCGAGAATTTGCCCTCGATGTCTCGTCAGTATTTGACACACCGAAGTTTAAGTTTGAATAAGGGTTTTTCTGTAGCGATTCTTATGCGATATTTATTTATCTTAAAGCGACTTGCGAATTTGGTCCGTTTATGAGATCAATTTGGACTAAGCGTTCTTAAACTAAATTATGAAGTTACCCCATGGTGAATAATCCACGTACCCCATTGCAGATTTTCGCTCTTTTATATAAACAATTATGGTCATCATTTCAATTACGTATAAATAGTGTTGCAAAATAGGCCATTGATAAAATTGGCAGCATGAAATAAAACCCAAGAATTAACTCAAAAAATTAAATAACCCCCCAAAAATTTGTACAGAATATAACAATAACGATTTTTGGGGGGTTATTTCATTTCTTTTGGAGTGTTATTGATAAAATTGGCAGCATGAAATAACCCCCAAGAATTAACTCAAAAAAAAAAAAAAATTAAATAACCCCCCAAAAATTTGTACAGAATATAACAATAACGATTTTTGGGTGGTTATTTCATTTCTTGTGAAGTGTTATTTAATTTTTTCTATTGGGGGATTATTTTATATGAAACTACCCTCCAAAAATTATTATGAAATAAAGCCCCAATATATTTTTTGGGGGATTATCTACTTCATTTTCAAATTGTTAACGAAAAGCAAGGATTTTCTCCTCTGGCTTCGCTAACTTAAGCGTCTCTGCATAGCCGGCCTTCGGACGTTTCATTTCAGAAAATGGGGTCTTATTTGATATAAAGCAAGTCCCCATAAATTAGGGTATTAATTCATTTTTGTTTGGGATGTTTAAAAACTTGTTTAAATATGGTCACCTCCAACAAAGCTATTATTAAAGAAAATTATAAAAAATATTATGATTAAATTTAACCATATTATTGTCACAGACAACCATATTATTGTTGAATTAGTCCTACATCAAGAAGCGACAACCATATTATGGTTGCCTCCGAACATGTTTTGCTTTTTGTAGAAAATGGAATCCTCTGGGTGTCTATACTTTGGGTGACTGCCAACTTGAATTAGTTAAAGAGATTTTGGATCTTGGTGTTTTACTTGATCCAAAATTAGATTTTATAAAACACATTACATCAACGATAAATAAAGCTCGTGGTGTACTTGCCTTTATAAAACGTTGGGCTAAGGAGTTCACTGATCCTATGATTACGAAGCTGTTATATACATCTTTGGTAAGACCTATCATCGAATATGGCTCTATTATCTGGGATCCTGATTATGATATTCACATAAACCGAATAGAATCTGTCCAAAAACAATTTTTATTGTTCTGCTTAGGAAACTCAACTTGGAATCCTTCTGAAGCACTTCCTTCTTACTCTGTAAGACTTGCACGCGTTAAATTACCATCACTAGTAAGCCGAAGAAAAATGCTTAACATTGCGTTTTTAGTTAATTTGCTTAATGGTAACGTTAGTTCGGAATTCCTGCTTAATAATGTTAAACTCAACGTTCCTCAGCGATCAACTCGCAATTACATACCATTATAGAGCAATTCCATATGAAAGCGATCACCTTTTAGACGACCCCTCTCCGATTTTAAAATAAATAGTCTCAATCGATTGCCCAGCAAAAAATAATGTACCTACATATTTTTTTTTTTATAGTGACTGGTTTAGTGGTGGTGTACACCACTGTCATGTGACAAAATTGAAGAATTCTTTATAAGGGACCTCATTGAAAGTTGTTTTAAAAAAACTACTTAAGCGATCGCAACGAGTGATAGCTCGTTGGAAAGGTGTTGAATCAGGCTTTAATTGAAAAATAAAATTTTCCTAATTTTTCTTAGAAATTTACCTTTAAATTTACCCAAGAAAATTAAATTTTCCGATTTTCCACAAAAGCTCCTAAATTTTCCGGCTAATTTTTTTTTTTGGATTCCTCATAATTTTTGCTTTAAGAATCAGCAATAAAAAAATGGGCCCTTGTTTGGACAGGAGAAGAGCATTTAAGAGACCACCTTGTTAAAAATACATTTTAAAAATTATTTTACAGTTAAAAATACATTTATGAAGAAAAAATCTTTCTTATTTTGCTGCTTATACTTAATTACAATATTTATTAAAAATTTCAATTGTCTTGGCATCATTATAAAATTAAAGTAACTTTAAATTTAGCACGTCGGCAGACGAAGAGTACCGCTTCACATTAATTGACATATCAGAAATATTTGGTATGAAGCAATGAAACTTTTGCGTTCCAGTTATAGATTTGACATTATTATATCTGTTTTGAATTCGTCGCTCCATGGCATCGTGTTCTTTTTGAGTGCATAAAACTGTGTTAATGGCAATTTCCTTGCTTTGAATCCACGAAAACAAATGTTGTACATTTAAGATCTGGTCAGTATATGGCCTTTGCAAACTTGCCTTAGTCGCCATGCGTTTTAGGGTTCCCCCTAACGCATCGCATGGGCCCTTACCGTGGGACGTCGCGAAAAAGTGCCACTCGACCTTGCAGTTTTGTTCTTCTTCAATTATGCAAAGATTGTAAACATTTTTTTATTCTTGTACTGAGAAGCCGCGCTGTCTGAGAAAAACGTTACTTTGTCGATTGCGTCGAATTTTGATCTTAAGAATTCAAACAGTTTCATTTGAAATAAATAAACGGACACATAATTATGAGCTAAACTCGCCGCGACAACAACAAGGCTTACGGTCTGTAGTTCGTTATCTTCGTTTTTGAAATAAATGCAAAAAGGATGCACCGTGCACTGGTCGTTTGCCCAGTGATAAGCCTGAATTTCATCCTGAACGAGAAAAGTGTAATTCTCGGCAAAGTCGCTTATCACAATGAATTCATTTTGGGCTAATTTCTCCTTACTTTCCTTTAGAAATTTCGATTGCATCTCGGATATGAAATGGTGCGCCTTCAGTTCATTCAACTTGAATCCGAATTCCTCGATGAATTCCGGAATCTGCTTTACCACGGTCTCAAGGGAACATCTGCCGCTGCTAATTATCCACTGTTTGAAATGCACCTCCTGAATTAACAGCTGTTCAAACTTTTCCGCCAAATATTGCTCTAGCTCGTTAATCTTCGGACAATTGTCGCATTTGGACAGATGACAATTTTCCGTGGGGTATGCGCACAACGACTTCGACAGGAGGTCCCTATATGTTTCAATTTCACCGTGAAATACTTTCAATTTCTTGCATGGAAAGAAAATTAATTTGATGTTTTGATGAAACATGCAAACGCAGACTGAATGCGTTCCGTGCGTGTCTAATGCCAGCACGCATTCTTTTGGTCGTAGGATGGCAAACTTAGAAAATCCCACTTTTTCTGCTGGGTATTTCTCATTGAACTGATGGTATGCTTCGGATAGATTACATAATAATAATCTGCGCTGTTTGTGTACTTTTTCTCCATCTTCACGTGTGATAACATAGTCACGTGTACCTGGGCAGGCGCGGCTGTTGTCATCATTGCAGTAAAAATCTTGAATCAATTTCACCGTTGCTTCGCTGAGGGTCCTTGAGCCAAATTTCTTGGTGGGAGTCGCCAATATGCCCTTCTGTCGAACTAATTCTTTGCTTCTTCTCGCGATGTAAAAAGATGTTTGAAACTGTTCAGAAATCTTGCGTATAGACCATGATTGAGGCAGCACAGATAAAATGAGATATTTCTCCGGAAAAGTGGTCGCTAAATTGAATTTTCTTTTCAACTGCTCAATCATTTGTTTGCCGTCATCAACGTCATCTGCTTGACTGCATTCGTTATCAGAGCCTTCATCAAATATTGTCGCGATTGCACTCACAACCTTGCCTTTTTTCTCTTTCCTGTATGTTTCACTTCGCAACTTTCTTTTTCTAATAGGCGTTTCACCTAAAGTGGTAATAGCCTCATTCAAAGGACTCAAAGACATATTGACCATCGGAATGTCTGCCTCACTATCAGATGAAACATTTTGTTCACTTGTCATTTCACTCTCGGATTGTGGCTGCATTTGTTTCAATGCATTTGCTTGTTGAGACAAATCGATTTTACACTTGGGGCAAATTAATTCTGCTTCTTCACCGTATTGTATATTTAATTCATTCATGTATCGCTTCGAAACACCAGTTAATTTTAATGCTTTTATCTTTTTCGAACGATGTCCACTCTTGTTAAACGGATTGCAGCAAAATTTATTCATTTATTTTACTTTAAATTGTCTTTACAGCTTCACTCTTTACTTTACAAAAAAAAAAAACACTTTAACACTTTCACGTTTAGTATTCAACTGAAATTTGACTCAGAGTTTAAATTGTCTTTACAGCTTCACTCTTTACTTTACAAAAAAAAAACACTTTAACACTTTCACGTTTAGTATTCAACTGAAATTTGACTCAGAGTGTGTGAGAAGTATTTATATTTATTTTTTGGTAAAAAATAGCGATATTTGATTTTCTTTAATAGGAAAATTTGCGTGAAGAAACTGGTTATAAAATGTTTTTTAAAAGGGACTTAATTGGTTACTGCCAATAAGCCGACCACAGGTCATAAAATGTTTTGCAAATTTTTAAATTACCAGGTAATAAATATTTCGCCATATTTATGGAAAATCCGTGTTTTATGACTTGTTTCTGCACGTGTCATTTTAGGCGAAATATTTATTACCTGGTAATTTAAAAAATTTACAAAACATTTTATGACCTGTAGCCTCAGTCGGGTTTGGTGTGCCATTACATGCCACTGCTGCTATTATCCATGGATTTATGGCCGATCTTGTGAAGGCAGGCAGACCATATTCACTACACACTCAACTTGGGGCTCTTAAAAAAAAATTGATTTTTTCTTCATAAATGTATTTTTAACTGTAAAATAATTTTTAAAATGTATTTTTAACAAGGTGGTCTCTTAAATGCTCTTCTCCTGTCCAAACAAGGAGTCGGGGCCCATTTTTTTATTGCTGATTCTTAAAGCAAAAATTATGAGGAATTCAAAAAAAAATAAATTAATTAAAAATTAGCCGGAAAATTTAGGAGCTTCTGTGGAAAATCGGAAAATTTAATTTTCTTGGGAAAATTTAAAGGTAAATTTCTAAGAAAAATTAGGAAAATTTTATTTTTCAATTAAAGCCTGATTCAATACCTTTCCAACGAGCTATCACTCGTTGCGATCGCTTTAGTAGTTTTTTAAAACAACTTTCAATGAGGTCCCTTATGAAGAATTCTTCAATTTTGTCACTGACAGTGGTGTACACCACCACTAAAGCAGTCACTATAAAAAAAAAAAAATATGTAGGTACATTATTTTTTGCTGCTTTTCTCAGCGTGCACGCAAACTGTCATGAAGCATCTCTTTACTTGCAGGATCATATATTTTAATTTAAAAAGTGGTTAAATTAATGGAGGATAAAGGTCAACGAGCAAATATGCGTACATATAACATTCACATTGCGTCGGGAAATATGCCCGCCTATTAAAATCAATAATCAAATAATACCTCAACACTCGCATGGAAAATACATCGGTATACATCCAGATTTCTAGAACATGCCCGATATACATAAACAAATTATTATTTTTTTATAGGGAGAGCAACTTGTTCCCCAACTAGAAGTTGGGGCTTTATAGGTCGCCGTTGTGCTATGCCGCGTATTATGTGGTTTAATGATCGTAATAATAGACAATGTCGTGCAATGTATTATTTGGGTTGTGGTGGGAACAGTAATCGCTGGTGTACCCAGATCAGCGTTTAACGTGGAAATGGCATATAGAAGAAAAATTAACTCAAATGAAACTAAAAGCAATTCAATTCAATTGGCTTATAGGATGAAACACTGTTCTTAGTCTCGATTGCAAACTTTTACTTCACAACTCTAGCTTAAAGCCAATATGGTGCTACGGTATTCAATTATGGGGCACTGCCTCGGCCGCTAATATCGAAAAAATTCAAAGGCGCCAAAATAAACTTCATTGAATAATCACAGCTGCTTCCTGTTATATTAAAAACTCAAATATTCACAGGGATCTCAATGTAACATTAGTTAAAACTGTGAATACGAAATAGGCAGTAAAATATTTAAAAAGGCTTGAGCTGCACCCAAATCCACTAGCTAGAAATATTTTAAATTTTGGCAGCCACACCCGCTTAAGGAGAAGAGACACATCAGCAATCACCCAATCTAAAGAACAATAAACACCTAAATACTCGTATATGAACAGAAACCGTGATGACGAACTTTTTTGTCTGGCACTGAAAGGACTTAAAATAAAGCATGAGGATAAGAATTGATTAATTGTTGTTAGTTTATATTTAATATATAAAGATTCAATAAATAAATACTGAAAAAAAGAAGTCGCTACGTTGTGTTCTTAACCTACTAAAAAACCTTAAAAATAAAAGTTGAGAAGAAGTCAAAAACTTGAAATTTGGGCGCCTTGAAAATGAATTTTTTGATGTGTCGTAATGTAACTTTTTTCCCCTCATGCCAAAAGGCTATCGAAAAATCGATGGCACAATATCGATTGCTAAATCGACCCACCCTTACACAGAAAAAATTATTAAATTTCTCCTATCACCAAATTTGTTCTAAATTCATAATATCAAGCAAACAAGTTGTTGATTTTGCATCTATTACCAAAATGAATATATTGATTACTAAATATTTTAGAATTTTGAAAAAATAGATATTGGGAATTATTTCTTTTTCATAAGCAACTTTATTATATTCAACATTTTTAATTTTTTTTTTTCTAAAAAAAAAAAAAAAAATTTAAGGAATAGAGCTATTACAAAAAGCTTTATAAAATACATAACTGAAATTTAACTCACAGAATAATTTCGAAAAATGAAAAATTTTGAATTTTGAAAAAATATTTTCAATAAATGATATTTTTAATTCTAATTAAAAAAGTGATCAAAAAACTTTGAAATTTTAAACAATGTGTTAATTTATTTAAATAAATATTGACAATTCCCAACAACAATTCTACATGTTTAAATTATTTTATTTTTAACGAAAAAAGTCAATTACGATTTTTTGTTATTTAATTAAAATTTTAATTGAAAATTTATTTCAAAACAACTAAAATGTTAATTAAATTTTAAAATTTTTAGTTATTAATACAATCATTTTGGTAATAGGTGCAAAATCCACAACTTGTTTGCTTGATACTATAAATTTAGAACAAATTTGGTGATTGGAGAAATTTAATAATTTTTTCTGTGTATATAAGGGCTTATTCCATTTTAATATGACTGCACTAATAAGAAGTGTGTTAAGTGCGCATAATAATTTAAAATTTTCTGTGATCAGAAAAAAAATGGAGATTGATTTTAATAAAAAAAAATGTGATATTAATTAAAAAATTAATTAAATTTGCGCCAGCAAACAAATTAATAGTATCAATTAAACATTTAGTTCATATGATTAAACGTTTAATTCACTTGATAAAACGTTTAATTCACTTGATTACATTTTTGATCGAAACTGATTTTAATTTTTATTAATGCTTTAATTGGTGAAAAATTATGCATAATTTTTTCTGGGTGTATGGAAACCTCAGGACCATTTTGAAACACACTTTTTAATAAAGCCGGAAATCCGCATTTGAGTAACATAGTAGATATCTGTTTTTGTTTAGTACAATATTTTGTGTAAATAATTAAATCGTAACAAAACAATCGAAATTCCCATTTAAATTATATTGCAGTTTCGATTGATATCGAACGCCGTTACTCGGTCTCTGGCCTTAAAACTTTTATATTGTTCTATATACAATTCCAACCCAACAATATTTTAACATGAATAATGCAATTTGTAAAGAAATTTTGTAGAACAGAAGTGAAACTATTATTTTGTTCCGAACAAAACACAACAAAAGACTTTTAAACAATAAGCAAAATTCAACCAGTTTATTGGTATAAATAGTGTGTCGATCTGCCAAAAATGTATGAAAAGAAAATGAAATTCTTAACAATTTCCGCTTTGTTCCTTGTCGTTTTTGTGGGCTTTTCTAGAGCCCAAGTGCAACGATGTCATGGGAGAGTGTGTAAGTATTGAAAACATTTCGATTTAAGATAAAGATAATTTAATTCCTGTTTCATTGAATTGTAGGGACGGCTTCGTGCTTTCAGCGCGGCAACCCTGGTCAGGGTGGTAGAGGCTGTAATGGTCATTATATGTGGTATTATGATCGCTCAGCTCGTCAGTGTCGTGTCACGTGGTACAATGGCTGTGGTGGCAACAGCAACCGTTGGTGCTTAAGATCCGATTGCCTGCAGACCTGTCGCGGTTGGTAAAGTTTTAATGTCTAAAGGCAGGAATTTTATGAAATTTGTAATTTTATTAAAGAGGATAATTGAAATAATTGATTTCTTATGTAAAAAAATTAATCTACAAAACAAAATTAAAACGGTTTTTATTTTAAAAACTTTGTAAATGCTGTACATATAAAGCACATCGCTCCTTTTTTGCAACGTAAAAAATATCAAACTTGGCAAAATGCGATTGAGGTTTTCAAATTGTAACTTTACATACTGATTTAATGAAATATATTTTGCTATAACTTCGGTTCAGTTTGAGATATAATGGTAGATACAATAGTGATTTTTGTTATTATATAAAGAAGGTATAAAGGAGCACTTTTGCCTAAGTTACTTATAATTTTTGATTTTTTATGATATAACTAGTTATATTTAATTTAAAATTGCTAATTTCGATGAAAAGATTAATCGAAGAATTTATGCCGATTAATCGAATAACAATACATTTATGGTTTTTCTATCAAATGTAAAATTTTTTAAAGTTTTAAGTCAAATAAGCAAACCAAATGTGTGTGTCCGTGTGAATTAAAAAGAAAAACAGTCATGTTCTTACTGAAAAAAATTATGCAGTAATCCGTTAATTTTTACTTTTTATTGAAACAAATTCAAAAAAAAGAATAATGTGTATTTACTCAAGTACCAATTATTTCAAAAAAATCTCTTAAATTATAAAATTTCTGGATTTTGAATTATTCGATTAATCGATTAATTTTAAAGTTTTAATAATGTTTATTTACTCAAGTACCAATTATTTCAAAAAAAAAAATGTCTTAAATTATAAAATTTCTGAATTTTTAATTATTCGATTAATCGATTAATTTTAAAATTTTATTCGCTTAATAGATTAATTCAAATGTGCCAAATATCGCTTAATCGTTTAATTGAACAAAAAAAAAGCCGATTAATTGAACACCCTAGATATAACTACGTTGCAATAAAGCAGCGTTCTATGTATGCACTTAAATAACACATTGCAGCTCTTCTTTTGTTACCGTATTCATCAAAATCCCTAATTTCGGGAGAACATTTGTACAGGGCCTAGGTAAAATAAAAATGAATTTTAAATACTAAAATAACTTTGCATATGAAAAATATTTAAGTCAAGCTTGAAAGACCTAATTCTTCTCTTGCAGTCGCAATCGTTTTAAAGAACTTGTTTTAAAAGAACATTTGCTGATTTTTAATACCAAAAATCCTTTTTTATAGAGATCCAAAATGTATAATACGGGAGGGCACTTGTAAGGGACACCACGTACCAGTTGAGCTTATTTTGAATAAAACAAACAAATTTAGGCCTTCTAGCTCATACGGTATGGGCGCCATCAAGCCAACTTCTTTAATCCGGGAGAATGTTTTTATGGGCGCTAGGTGAAATAATAAATCGAATTAATTTATTTTGAAAACCCAACAAATATCATATAATTGAAATTTCATAAATATTTGAGCACATTTTTAGCAACCGAATTGGTTTTGTATGGACCATATCGTCAACCTTATTTGTTTTGTACGGACTCTATCGTACCAAAAGCCTTAACTTGGGAGGCCAGGTACAATCATGTAGGGCAATTAAATACTCATTATAATTAAGAAATATATGAGTAAAATATATTCCTCCTAGCTCATATTTCGGGTAGAAAAAGGGAGATATTTTTCTATAACTCGGTCATTTATGAAGCGAGTATTCTAGTTTAAGGGAAAAGTTTAAAAGTAATGTTCACATATTATTGGGAGCAAATGTTTATGGATAAAAAACTGTGTTCCAACACGAAAATGAGCGTAAACTTTTACACGGATGGCTCAAAGTAACAAAAAGGCATGGACATCTGAGAACGCTTAAGGGAGCTCAACCTCGATTTATCGCGATGACTGGATCACTACACACTGTCTTAAAGTCAGTTATTAAATGCATTTAAATATTTTTGAAAATTTAAAACTATATTTTAACAGAATTTAAAAATACGCTTCTTACTAAATATTGGAATCCCGTGGATCCAATATTGATATTCTATGGGATAAATTTTGAATTCACACAAGTAAACACTACAAATTCGAGCAGACTGCACGAAGTGCTTTTTAAATACGAGGAATATAGGCAATTTTTTACTGTATTGAAAGGTGTTGCAAAAAAAAACAAGTACTTTCTGGAGTGCATTTTTTTGAGAGAACTCAGAAGACCTTCTTACTTCAGGCCTTATTTAAGGCCTTATTAGACATTTTTTTGATTAAATTACCATTCTGGTCTAACTGTTAAAGAATGCCTTATAGAAGGCATCGGCTCTTCCGTATAAAAGATGAGATACACATTCCCTTTTATGAAAAGGGAGAAGAGAAGGAATACGGTTTTATTTTTTTTTTTTTTTTTTTTTTTTTGTCAAAACAAAATCCCAAGGCGAATTCATTTTTCAGGTGGCGTTGAAAGCACAGTTGTGCTACATTTTTTTCTTACTAATATAAAGAAGTGTCAAAAGTTGCTTGTGTTTTTGACATATCGATCAAAGGAAGCAACAATTAAAATACAATGTTGTGTTTTGGTGTTGTACTTTTTGTAGTATCGCCAGCAACGTTTACATGAATTCGCCTTGCAAAAGCCTAAGAGTTAAGATCCCGTTATAAAATTAAAATTACATATAAAAATACCAAATACAGAACGATTTAATGAAAAAAAGTAGAAAAAGCCTTTTAAAAACCATTCTCTGGAAAGCCTTCTAAGAGCCATTAATTTCAATGCCTTTCGGAATCCCTGGCGAAATAATCGAGAGCAGAACCCTACCCCGCAATGGCAACGTGTGTAAAAAAGATATGAGTATGGAATGGAGCGAGCAGGTCTTGTACATCCAAAGAAGGAGCACAGCGGCCTTCTAGGTGGCATCCGTTCACCATTTTTGTTCCGCCGGGGTGTGGCTGTACGTTTTTTACACCGATATTATTTTGTTGTGTGTTTAATTTTCAGACAAAATTATAAAGGCATTTACTATGAATTTAAATTTTTTTATACGTTCGTATTAAGTTACATATTTGCTTTTCAATTATTTGCATATATACTTATCATTAATTATATTTAGAACTTTGTAGCCCTGTGTAATTTGTTTACCACTCATTAAAAATTCTTAAGTTTTTGCTTTTTAAATAAAATTAAAGTTAATAAACTGAGTCATGGTTTTTTTTTTTTTTTTTAATTAAGTGAGAACTGAAATATTTCGTTTGTAAGTATTAAACAGTGACGTCAAATACTTCCGTTGCTGTTGCAAAATTTGTTTTTTTTTTATATTTACAGGGGGATTCACTTAACATAAATATCAATTATTTATGTAAGTATTTCAATAATTTTGTGCGATTTATATTAAAAACTTAGGTAAATAAAGTATATTTTGCAAAATTTTGATAAATTGTAAGAAGAACTAAAATTTTTAAAAATTAAAGTCCTAACTAAGAAAAGAAATTAAGCCCTTTTCCCAGCAATGAAGTTCGACCACCAAGGTCGTTAAATGTGTAATGGATATGCCGTTGTCTGGGTGTTTTTTTTTTCATTAAAAAAAATTAACTTTTTAACGTTTATAATTATTATGAAATAACCAAGGCCCGGGTTTTTATGCAAATGCATATTTGTTGTCGTCTGTCTGAGATCCACATAAACTAAATATCTTTGCGAATCAAGTAATTTGATGTAAAATGGCATCGATTAGTGAGTGCATATTTTGCTTTAAATGCATATTTTTGCATAAATTGCTGACATTGCATATTTTGATAAACAAAACTTCTTATATTTGTTTTATTTTTCAATGCACCGTGTTGAAGAAGAGATAAGGGGCAACTTCGATGATATTGATTTATTGATTTCTTATGGGAACAAATATTTTGCAAAGCACCTCGCGATTTACCGCATATTAAGAGAAGTATACTGATTTATTTCTTCCTCTACAGCCTATAACAACCAGGTGTGTGGAACGTGGTTGAAAGCAGTTATGCATTATGCTAAATATTTGTACCAATTCAAGGCTGTGGTTCAGTTTCAGAAAAAATTACCAAATATAAAAGATATAACAGAACATATACAGCCGTATTCATAACAAAAAGTTAGCCACAGTTTGTACACTACGTACAACGAGCTGCTAACTAGAATGCCGATTAAGCTTAGCAGCTTGTTAGCATAGAGTTTTTATTAATAACAAATTTCCGTCTGCTAACTTTTAATAAACCAACTCTGAATATTAATGATGCCACATTATAATACTCCAAAATGCAACACGTTTTGCATTAATCATCGCTGGTTTTGTCATTTCATTTCATTTTTTTTATTTTCCCTCTTTATATAAAATTTTGAAATGTTTTTAAATTAAAATATATTTAAAAAAGGACTCTAAACTAAAAAAAAAAAACAGTGCATTAATAAGAAAACAAACAAAATTATTCAAAATAAAACGGCTGTTTATCACAAGTTGGCAAACGTTGGCAGCTTGTTGACAAGAGTTTAGCAAATCGTTAGACAGAGTTTGGTAAGTGTATTATGAATAAACTTTGTGCTAAGTTCATGCCAAATTTTCGTTATGAATACGGCTGATAATGTTTGTGTCTTCAAATTTTGGATCTTTCTCTGAGACTATCGTGAAATTAGAGAAATCTTATCCATTAAGAAATCAAGGTTAATTAATTTTTGATGTCATAAATAAAATATATGCAGTTGAGGATAACTTTAGTACACAAATTCTTATCAAGCTTGATAAAGCTTTTAGAAAAATGAAGGATTCAAAAGAAACTGCTGGCATATTTAATTAAAATTTTTACGAAACCGGCGAAAAATGAATATACCACAAAGGAACTATCAGCATTTAATCATTATGTATTAATTGTTTCTTATTGTTCTTAATTCAATTTATACGCAGATTCAAATATCTATCTCACAAATCACTTAATTTACATGATTATTTTGCTTTTGGGTTTTCCTTATATTTTTTGTGATTCACTTTATTTTAACTTCTGCTTTTGTGTTTATTGTACCTTATTTTCATTTATGAGATTGAATTATTTACGTTCTTATGTTATTTTGGTTTTTCTTCTTGTAATTTTAATGTTTTTTTTTTCATTAATAAATGTTTTAAAAAAAATTTATGTGCATATTTTTCTAATTTTTAACGTATATTCCTTTATTTTTCGTGAATGTTTTATGCGCATAAAAAGCGACTTTAACTGCATAAAAATCGGGGTCCTAGAAAAAACACTTAAAAACTTTATAGTTCCAATGAGTATAAAATAATAAATACATAAAGTTAAACAAATTAATGTTTGTATTTAAGTTAAATGTAAAATTATTACCGGTCGATTCAACGATCATGCATATTTACAAATACATCATTACGATATTAAAGCAAATGTTATGGCCACAGTGGGATAGAATGCACAGAAAAAACTATCAAAGCACTATTTTAATAATTGGACCATTTATATGTTCACGTTTGTACGTATTTTTCGCTAACACTTTCGGCCATGTGCTGAAAATCGCCAATTTTATTTAAGCATGTGCTAGAGTTCACGCGTTTTGTTTTTTTTTCGAAGTAGTGGTCGAAAAATAAAACATATGTTTTAGCTGTCAAATTTGAACAAAAAAAAATAATTATTTGAATGAAAAATGCCGGCTGCTTTTATATTACGTGTTATTTCATTAAAAAAAACTGTATTTTAAAAAAGAACGTATCAGAAAACGTCTTCTAAGGGATTATTACAACCCAAGAGATATTCCTGAACAATGGTAAGTACCATAAGTACATGTTGTTGATAAATGGTTATAATTTCTTACATATTTTTTTCGAAGTTAAATAGAAACAGCTGCTCACAATCAAAACGCAAATTTAAAAGAAATTGTTAAACAACAATCAGTATTAAAACAATGTTGTTTTTTAATTTTATATTTTCTATGAAAATTTTCACAAAAGATTATGAGTTTTTAAAATAAATGGAAAAGAAAAACATTAAATTTCCTTTTTATATGCTATTTATTGATGTTGAAAATAAATTTTAAAGGAAATTTACAAGTTCATATGTGGATCACATTACTGTAGGCTTGTGATTTAAAATCGCCAAATTTAAGGCGATTACGAACTCCAGCACACCTTCTTTGCGATTTCAAATCGTAATCACAACTTTCTTGCGATTTGCGATTTCTAGCACATAGGCGTTTACTTTTTAAACAGATGATACGAAGCGACAGACTCTCATGTGGATCTTATCGTATTAGAAGCCCGTTTTATACCCTCAACCACTAGTGGTGAATGTCTAATGTTGTCCTGTCAAAATCATGCTAGTTCTCCCAAGCAGCTTTGAATTTAAGTCCATCACAATTAGTTTAGTAGGAAAAAAGTTATGAACCCAAAAGTGAAAGAATCTCCCTAAAAAATGCTGACAGAATGCACCGATTCTCATTACATTTTGCACAAAATCGTTAAATATGACTAAAAATTATACTTCTAAGCTGGGTGAAAATCGGTCTATAACTTACCATAGGTCCCACATACAGCTGCCTTCGAAAAGCAATTTGACCCTCCGATGAGTGAGAAAGTCCCTAGGGACCTTTTTGCCTTTTCAAACTGAAATTACTCCTACTTCGGCCACTACAACCCCCCCCCCCCCTCCCCCAAAGTTCCAAGAATGTTGCGCATCTTTTGGAAAAAAAATCAAGCCGATCGGATCATTACTTTAGGAGTTATTGAGGTTTTAGTGAGAATAGTACGCGGACGTGTGAATAGGTCCGTATGAACCTTGTACTGAATTTCACTAATAAATGCATGTTTTTGGGCATCATTATAATTTTTTTATTGTTTCAACACATAATTTACTTGTTCTGAACACAAAGACCTAAACTCAAAGACATTAGGGATGATGATAAAAACAAAAAATTCTAAGAACAAAAATACTAAGAACAAAAAATTTTAAGAACTGGTTTATTGCTAGTAGTATAAAATTAGAATATTGTAAAAAAATTGAAAAAATTATTTTTGTATGTAGAATTTAGTTATAAAAAATAAAAAAAAAAAAAAATAAAAAAAAAATTTTTTATATGAAAAAAACATGATTTACAAAAAAGGTCCGTAGGGACCTTTTCACACGGCCGTGAAGTTCAGAACTGTCACTCATCGGAGGGTTAAGAAGCATAAAATTCTAAAAAAAACGTCTAGTAACTAATTTAGGTGGTTAAAATACTAGACATCAGTCTACCGAATTATGTAATGAACGATCCGTAATTTATATATAATATTTTTGAAACCAATCATGAAATTTTTTGAGAGCCGAGATCAAGTTTTATATAGATAGATTGGCGCTTAATTAATAGATCCCTTATAAAGCCCACTTCTGAAATATTCGAACTCGTGGTGGAGAGTATTTAAGATTTGGCATAGCCGAATATAGCACTCTTACTTGAGACAACAAGATTTTAAGATAATTTTCCCAAATTACTTTTACTGAAACAAATACCATTAAAATATTGGCAAAACTAATGTTCATCTCATTTCTACTTCCAAAAGTCAGTTTCATTACTATACATTTCTCACTACTGTAGGTCTCGTGTAATTCTTTTAATAATAGGTCCATAAGGATAACCAATTGCTATGTAAGTCCCAATATCGTTTTACAATACATAAAATGCCCATAATGAATTATATTTCCTATCTAAGTCCCAGTAAAGTTTAGAGACTAAAGAAAATCATCAGTAATTCTAAATTGGCCAGAAATATCTCTTAAGTTATAACTAAAAACTCTTAGGCTGGGGTTTTGAGATGTGGAGTTTAAAAGTTTAACGTAATTTGAAACTCGGATTTTTCCGGTGAAATGGAATTTTTTTTATTTATTTTTCCTATGCTAATCCCTCGAAGCTCTACGCTTATCAGCAGGAGACCAGAGTCTAAGCTGTTCCGTCAAAATTGTGTATACAAACGTAGTACTGGCGGCACAGATCTGTTTTTAGACTAACAAAACCTAGTTTAACTGAGACCTCCAAAATCCAGCCTGAGTAAAACTTAAATTTTTTTGGTCTATTATTAAGGCAAAAACATTTGGATCGATCTTTCTTATTTGATTTCTTACTTGGTTATATATGTAAGGGTTGTCATGCCAATTTTCAAAAATGCGGGATTCTTTCAGGAAAATAAAATAAAAACTTTAAAGCGTGTATTTCCTACGGGTTATTAAAGCTCGATTTGTATGATCTTACAATTCTTTGCTTATATTTTAGAACGTATTTTATAAGTAAAATGCTGGATTAATATTTAGTTGAATTGTTTAATAAATTAACGATTTAAACGCAACCAATTATTGTTAGATTTTGGATTCGAAAATAAAATAGTTCCGCAAATAGCTTACCTTTATAGTAACGTGATCAAAATTAATATATATCATAATTAAAAATATCAAAAATAATTAAATTTAGACAAATAATCCTTATATGGCCTATTGCTTAGATTTGTGATTGGGTATATGCGTTTGAAACAGAGAATGACAAAATTATAATTTTAAAAAAGTATCTTTTAGCATTAGTGAGAAAACATGTATGGGCATGTATGGGTAAAGATCAAAACCATACACATACATACTATTTACCATAACAAGTTGAAGTTAAATATGTATAAGTATACGCTGGCAATGTGCATTTGTATATTCATTCTTCTTTTAGAAAGTGCATGCAGATATAAAGAAAACTTGTATTGGCTATCTGCAATACCCATAAGAATAAATAAGTATGTGTATTTACGTATGTATAACTTAAGTATACACAGAGTATGTATACCGTCGCAGAGATGGCAAATGCAATTTTTAAAATTTTGGAATTAGGCAGAAATTAAATTTTGGGTGGGAAATGTTTGAATTACAAATCGTTACAGAACGACGTCTTAGCAAACACTAAAAATACATATATAAATGTATTGAGTGGCGGTTACACTCTTTCTTATTAGCACAACATACAAATCAATACTTACATACATAAAAAACAATCAGCCCAATTATGAATAACAATTCTCCGGGAGTTTTTTCCCTTCTCCCATTTTTGCTATTTAAATTCAATTATAAAAATGGGAAAGGGGAAAACACTCCCGGGGAATTTTTATTCATAATTGGGCTGAATATCTTCCGTCTCGTGTCACCTCTCTATGCTATGTGAGTGTGACAGTGCACAAGTGCAAAAAAATTATTTATTTTTGCATGTAAAAAACCTTTACGCATCCGCATAATTTTTTTACACTTATGCTGTCACACGCACATAGCATAGAGAGGTGACACGAGACGGAAGATATTGTTTTTTATGTATGTAAGTATTGATTTGTATGTTGTGCTAATAAGAAAGAGTGTAACCGCCTCTCAATACACTTAGACGCCGTTCTGTAACGATTTATAATTCAACCGTTTCATTTTATGTTTATTTTCGCATAGTTTTTGCAGAAACCAAAGTAGTTCTCGGTTTAAAGATAGCCTACTGCCGCCTCAAACATTTTTATTTGTGCCGTAAGAGTTAACCCATCTTTAATTTGTTGTCTTTAATTTCGAAGATTCCAATTTAGGATATAAAAATTAAACGTTTTATATATACATACAAGCGTTTGTCTAATGGTCAAAATTCGACCATACATTTTTATGTAAATTTGAAAAAAACATAGTACATCTAAGTATATATGAATTTATATGTTTTGAGCATTTATTTGTTCCGTCTTAGTTGATCGATTTGGCGATGGACCAACCTCCGGTTCATATTTTATCTTCCACGTGAGTTAACCTATTTTGTAAGTTCAATATAAAAAATATCAGAAAATATCAATTGAAAAACAAAAGAGTATCAAAGAGTCGTTTCTTATAGATTCAAATCCGCTCATGATATTGCATGTTTATAATTTTATTTTTATGTATGTAGACAAACATTGGCACTGCTGAAAAAAATTTATTTTATGAATCAAAAAAAATATGTACATAGTCCTATACCTGGCTAGTGATCAAAGCACATTTTTGCTAAAACATTTCATACAAAAATTTTTTTTTCATATTTACGCAGTAGTGCCAAAAATACTGAAGGTACCCATGTATATTTTCTTACACATAGATATTTTATATGTATGGCAGATAACCAAAACGCATTCATGGGTATTGAATTATATCTGCATAACATTCATGTATTTAAGTTTACTGAATGTGGTTGCGTGAAATATTGCCGTGCATAAGTATAAGTAATACACATATTTTTTGCAACGCACAACCATAGCTGTTGTTATTATTTGTGTTATAATTGTGGATATACACAATAACGTAAAGCGTGGGTAAATACCTCTGTATATTATTATTATGGGTACTTGTTGTCATTCTCTGGTTTGAAACACAAAACGCATTTTGTTTGTTTTTTAAGGGAAAACAAGATAATTTGCCAAAGTATTTGAAATACAAATTAAAGCTGCAGGCTTTAATTTTCATCAATTTTTGTTTCATTTAGAAAACGGACTCAAGAAGGTTGTTTGCATTCGGATTACTTTGATTAGAAGCAAAGTCCTTGCATTTCTTTTGTCATTTAGTTAATCACACTATTTAATATAAATGCACTTTAATAAATATTAAGACTTTTCTAACAAAAATGGTCCTTCGAACTTAACCAATCCCTAAAATTTTGTGAAAACTTAAAAATAAGACTTTTCTAAATGGTCTTTTGAACTTTGTTATATTAAATAAATAAATATTAGTTCTATGAGTTGTATAGAAGCACATTCGAAAAATGATTAATATAATTAAAAATAATTTATGAAATAGAAATAATTTTCATATTCTATTTTTTAAATAAATATATAAAAAATTGAATTCTCCACAAATGAGTTTCTGCTTTTTGAAGTTCCAGCTTTTTAGAAAGTAACCGTTAAAAAATCATCCTTAAAATGATCATCCGAATTCTACTGTTTTTTATATGATTTTTTCTTTAAAATTATTCTCTTAATAATTATATTGACTTATAATATTTTTTTCTTTCTTTTTCAGGTAAGTCTCAAGCTCAAAATTGCTCGTTATACTGTAAGTAAATTAATATATGTATACCAAATGGGTTCCCCGGTCTAGTTGGTAGTGAGCTAGTCTACCAGCGCCGGGGTTACGGGTTCGATTCCCGCCAGAGACTCTGGTATCTTTTCTGCATACAAGCGTACAGCTTCGCGGGATAAGCATACGATAGGAAAAGAGGGTGCAAATTGCATCTAAAAAGCTAAAAGGATAATGATAAAATATTTTTAAAACATAAACAGAAATTATTTCTGGCTCCAAGATTTAAAAGCCTGGCAATTTAATGTTTTTGTCTTGGGCTGAGATTGGAAAATATTTAGATAGCAAACAAAAAAATATTAAAATAGCAAACCTTTAAGGTCTTTGTATCTAAGAGATAAATTTAAATATTTAAGAAATGTACTTTTCGCCAACGACTAGTTACATTAACTCATTTCCAGTTAAACGGGGACCCTATGCTCCTCACAGGAGTAAAAGAGACCTAACTATATATCCAGCTAATCGAATTGTATGATACCTCTGGTGTTGAACTAGAGCGAATTTTAAACTGCGCACATTAGGTCAAATCACAGCTTTTTCTGTGCTAAATTGATAAAAATCGAAGTGGCGTTTTACTATTGTTGTTGTTGTTTTTTAATTGGAAATGCTTCAAAATAAAGACGTGTGATGTTTTTTTGTTGTAAAAAGAAAGCACCGTTACACATTTGTGCATCAAAGTCAATCAATTCAATTTTTTCTACAAACGTGCTAGATTGTTCAATAGTGCAAGGTCAACTTAAAGTTTGTATTTCTCGATTTGTGTTTATTATAACTTTTTAATTTAAATGGAAAATAAAGTGACAGGTAAGTACTACTGTTTTTAATTATAACAGCTTTATATTTATGTCGGTATAATTAAAAAGAACTTATTCGACAACATTGCCTTAAAAGTGTTTAATTTTTTTAAACTTTTACATTCCGTAAGCGTTTAAAAATTTTGACCCCATTTGACCTCTTTGAAATTGAAAAATTGGATTAAATATAAATGTAATGAGTTAATTTTGGTTTGTGACAAATTGCGATTATTTGCGCTTTATGAGTTATGCCTTTTCTTGTAGGTAACCTCTGTATCAAAAAAAAAAAAAAAAAAAAAAAAAAAAAAAAAAAAAAAAAAAAAAAAAAAAAAAAAACCTTCTGTTTGAAATATGGCAAAAAGAATGCAATAAGAAAGACTTAATACTATTTCGGATGAAACGGATAAAAATATAAAGCAAACACTAATTTTTTTTGCGTACAATTGGCTCAAAAGTGGGGAAAATGGGCTGCAATGGAAGCGGAGGAGAAAACTTGGACTTCGCGTGGACATGCCCATAGTAGGTGGTTTTGGTTCCAGAAATGATGGAAACATTGCTCGACGAGCTTTTACTGAGAATGATATTTATTCTGAAATAACTGATTTTGACAGAGATATAATATTTCGATTCAAAATCATTTTGATTTGCTTAGCCTGCCGGTTCAAAATCGATTCAAATAAATTGGAAATATATTGCTTTGAAACAGCAAACCGTTTTCAGGAGCTATATCCCTGGTTGCCAATGACTGCCACGGTCCATAAAGTGCTCATACACTCAAAACAAATAATAGAAAACAGCGCAATACAATACGTTTTCCTGGCGAAGATGCTTCTGAATCGCGTCACAAAATATACAAACGCGTTAGGTTGCATCACGCCCGCAAAAACAGCCGCACCAATAACTTGTTAGATGTATTTAATAGGACTGTTGATACTTCAGACTATTAGCTTCCACAACATTTTTAACCAGACGCTTACAAAAGCGTAAACGTTATTCACTTCCACCTGAAGTAATTGAGTTATTATGTTGCAGCGAATCCATAGAAGGTATTCAGCTTAGCAACCAAGACGAAGAAATTGATGATATTGAGGAAAGTGATGAACCCCATTTGAATTTAAATTTTCAAAATAAATTAGATTTAAGCTATTTCTAAATGTTATAATATAATAAAAAAAATTCAACACAATGCATTATGTTTGTTTTAATGGTTGAAAAAGGGTTAATTATTGGTCGTTAGTGGGTTAAATTCCATTTTTTTAAATAGGGTTACACTTTCTTATGCAATTCTTACAGGTTTTGGTTTGAATGCCATGTTTTTATAGTAGTTATTAATTTCGCACAGAAAAATTTCCATTTGACCTATAGTGCTGCGTTATAAGTTGGGCCATTTTCTCAATGTATCGACAAACTGCCTGTTACTTAATGTCGACATCAATTTATTAGACCGACAAACTGATCGTTAACGATTTTGTTTTTCTCAATATACTGACAAAAAACAGTGTTTTTAGTTGACAACACCTCTCAAAATACATGTGAAAGTTGGGAGTTAGCTGATCGGACTTATTTGTACGTCAAGTAAATGGCAACTGACTGCCGGTTATATTCGCGGCATAATGGCAGCAAATGAGACACTGAGAAAACCAGACTACTTTAATGTACAGTTTATCGTTGGGAAAAAAGATAATCGCCTAGTGGGAAAATGGCCATCAGTGTGTCAGCTGATTACTGACTGCCATTCATACATAACCTAACTTTTTGGGTATAATATAGATTTATTGCAAAAGTTGGCGACAATAGTGGTGTTTCCTCACATCTCATCAATTTATAAGCCGATCCTGCTGAGGTTTAATAGCAAAGTTCATAAGTAAATAACAACATAGTCCTCATCATATTTGGGGTGTTCGAAAAACCCATTTCAACCAACACAAGGATACCGTTAAATCAAGTGCACTAGTCAGACCTTAAACCAATATTGTAAAACTTTAAAACGGTATCACAAACTTTTATATGTAATATCCTTTCCACCTTTGGTGAAGGATATTAAAATACGTCATAGTACACTGGGAGAAAAAAATGCATAACAACTTTTTTATATATCTATACTTAAATATTACAACCTTAACGCCAAGTTTTTGCACTAAATTCTACAAAGTTTGTCATTCCGTTCGTTTTTTTTCTACAAAACTGATAATAGACCCTATAAAGTATATATATTCTGGGTCCTTATGAGTAGCGAAATTGATATAACCATGTCCTTGTGTATTTTGAAATGGGTTTTCCGAAGACCTCATAAACTATGAGTTGTTAAATGATGGGGACTAGGTTGTTAAAAACAGTGGAATCTCTCATGAACCGACACCAAAGGGACCACTGAAATGTGTCCATTCAATTGGAAAGTCCTCTTAAAGGAACTTAATGTTATTCTCCAGGATCAGGCGAATGTTCCCGTCCAAAGAGGGTGTCCGATTAGGAAAGGCATCTCTTAAGGGAGATTACAATGTACTTATGTCGCAATTGAAGTTCAGACAAATCGTCTGTAAATGGCTGTCTCCCATTTCACCCAAAAATCGCTTGTTGTGTTTTTTTTTCTTTTGGTATATCTGGAGAACGGCAAGAGCCAAAGTTTCTAAATTAGGTACAAGCATCTTAATTATCCTTAAACAATATCAGACAAAATGTGGGCGGGATTGGAGAAGTGCGCGTGGCACGAAATATATATATTTATATCTTAAAAAACGGTACACAGAAAAAAGTGTTTTATCATTTAAAAAAAATGGTTTAAAAAATATTTAAATTTAATTAATGTGATAATTGAATCAATTATTTTTTTAGTTGAAAGAAAATTCAAAATTTAATATTGATTCAATTAACATTTTAGTTGTTTTGAAATAAATTTTCAATTAAAATTTTATCTAAATAACAAAAAATCTTAATTGACTTTTTTCTTTTAAAATAAAATAATTTAAACAAGTAGAACTGCTGTTGGGAATTGTCAATATTTAATTAAATAAATTAACACATTGTTTGAAATGGCAAAGTTTTTTGATCATATTTTTAATTAAAATTAAAAATTAAAATTAAAAATATCATTTATTGAAAAAAATATATATATTAACAATTTTAAAATTTTTAGTAATCAATATAATCATTTTGGTAATAGGTGCAAAATCAACAAATTGTTTGCTTGATATTATGAATATTATGAATTTGGTGATTGGAGAAAATTAATAATTTTTTTCTGTGTAGAAGAAAAATAGTCCAAATTTGGAATACAATTGGCAGGATTGGAGAAGCGGGCGTTACACCTCCTTTACAATGACATTAGAGAGTTCTGCATATCTGAAGAACGGCAAGAAGTATAGGGCACAAATAAGTTACAATGTTGTTGGTTATCGATACACAATATCCGACAAACGTAGGAGGAATTGGAGAAGTGTGTGTGGCACCAAATCTTTATTCACATCTAAAGACAGGGATTTATTTAACTTTCTAATTTTACCGCACCATGGTGAAGGATATGGAAGATTCGACATAGCCTATTAAAGCACTACTACTTGTTTAACGTTTACATTATTCTGTTAACGAAGCATTTTTTTCGTAATAAAATACGGCTTGAAAAATTAATGTTACACGTGTTTCATGTACGAGTATGATCTAAATAAAACATGTTTTCTTCTTTAAATAAAAAAGTAGACAAAACACTTTAAAACACTTGTTCGCAGGTATAAATATCTCTATACGCTACTTGAAAGCAGCATTATTAAAACTGTAATCTGAGTAATCATTAAAAAAAATGCAAATTTTATCAATTTCTTCTTTATTACTTCTCATCTTTGTGGCGTATGCATCAGCCCAATGGCAACACTGTCAGGGAAGAGGATGTAAGTTTTGTGTAGGAACATAATAATTTAGATATAATTAAAAAATAAAATATATTTTTTTTTTTGCTTTTAGGGAGAGGAACTTGTTCACCAGCTCGAAGCCAGGGCCATAGAGGTCCCCGTTGTCCTCCACCTCGAATTGTATGGTTTTATGATCCTAATAATAGACAATGTCGTCCAATGACTTATATGGGTTGTGGTGGTAACAATAATCGCTGGTGTTCTAGGGAAGCCTGCGAAAGGACATGTCGTAGGTAAAGATTTAGCAAAGATCGGAGGAAAATCAATTATTTGCGACGGCAATTTAATAAACTCAATACGAATTTTTGAAAAATAATGTTTTTTACACTGCAGTGAAGAGAAAAGTGTTTTGAGTTTTTATTTAATTTTTTTTTTTTGAGACTCCTACAATTGTGTATATAAAGTTTGTTGTTCCTTATGTAGCAGAAAGAAAACAAATCCTAGACCCAATTAAAATCTATGGCTAAAGGTTCTACAAGATCTTTGATTTAAAAAATACCCATAAAATTAAGTTTTAGGTTTGACCTGCGCTGAATCCGAATGTTTAGTCAAAATTTCTTAGTATTTTATAATTTTTGATTTTTTTTATATAATTTTGACGTAATTTTTTGTTTCATTTATATATTTTTTAAGATGTTTTTTACTTTAAAAAAAATATGAGTAATTAAAAAAATCTTAAACAATTCCAAAAAAATTATAAAAAAAAAATTATAAAAATTTCAAAAAACAAGAAATGGCCAATTTCACCAATTCTATTTAAATAGTAGTATCAATTTAGGCTTGAAATTCGTTTTTCATGTAAAATAAAAATAAAATTATTTTTGGTAATACAAAATGTATTATTAATAAGATGTCTCGGTGGCATGACATAACGCTAAAAAAAAGTGTCATAGTGTCCTTCCGCAGACGTTATGACACTTTGCAAAGTGTCGTAATGTCCACAACTTAAGAAATGAACAAATTCGATAGCATAGTCGGGCTTCGGCGGGTGCAAGGATTTTCTCCTCTATGAACTTAAAAATATCGGCTTCGCTATACAAAGTTTCAATGAACAGACGGCCTTCGGCGGGGCGCAAGGATTTTCTTCTCTATGTTAAAACAAATACCTGCTTCGCTTACTAAAGCTTCTCTGCGTAGTCGACGTTCGTTTGGGGACAAGGCCGATCTTAGAAGCTTTACTTATTATACTATAGAGAAGAAAATGCTTGCTCCCGGCCGAAGGCCGTCTGTTCAGAGAAACTTTAGATAGCGAAGCCGGTATTTGTTATATCCTAGAGGAGAAAATCCTTGCACCCATAAGCGTTTTCGTTATATATTCAATATATATGTAGCTCATTTTTTGTATTTAACTTCTTTTGTAATTATGGACCTTATGTCACTTTTGAAAATGTCATAATGTCCATTTGCAAAGTGGCTTAATGCTTACGGACATTATGACATTTTCAAAAAAGCGACACTTTTTGGAGCGACACAGTGTCCATGGACACTCTGCCACTGGACGTTATGACATGTCACCGATTTATCTATGACGTGCTAAATTTCCAATTTTTATTCTTGATAAAAACGCTGAAATTTATTGTTGAGAAAAAGCTGGTTTCTATGCGCATTTCACTGGCTGCTTAGGCCAGATCGCTTTGATATTGTTATAAGTAAAACCTGAGTGCTTCAAATTCTTATTCGCCTTACAGTTTTATTGTTATAATATTTTTAGCTTGTCCAAAATCTTTGCAAAAATGTTTTTATGTATTTATCAAAAACTAAAATAGGGAACTTAGCACCTCATTGAGAAATCTTATTAATAAAAAATAAAATATTATGAAAAACTATATTTAAATATGAATAGATATTTAAATACAATTGGTGGAATTGGCCATAAGAGGGCTCCATTCGTCCACTTCGCTAATCTTATTCACATTTTATTGGAGGTTGTGTATTGATAACCAAAATATTTGTACTGAATTTGGAAATTTTGGCTCTTGCCGTCCTCCAGGTATATAGAAATGTAAAATGTCTTTGTAAAGGAGGTGCAACGTCCATTTCTTAGAGATATTGTGCATTTATAACCCAGCTTTGTATTCTAAATTTTAGCCGTTTTTTATATATAAATGCATTTTTTCGTACCCCACCCAATTCTCTAATTCCGCCCACATTTGTTCAGATATTGTCTATTAATAACTTAGATACTTGTACCTAATTTGGAAACTTTGGCTCTTGCCGTTCTCTAGATATACATGAAAAAATTAAAAAAAAAAAACAATTAACGACTCATGGGCAAAATTAAAGGCAATCGTGGCATGATGCTCATATCATAGCCGTTTATGAAGCAGTCAGGCTGAATTTAAATAGCAAACTTTAAGCGGCGTATATGTGACATAAATATATAACAAACTAGTCCCCATCATTTATGTGGTCCTTGGGCACCCCATTTCAACATACACATGGACAGACGGACATTGTTAAATCAACATCGCTATTCATAACGACCCAGAATATATTTATTTTATAGGGTTTATCATCGATATGGTAGAAATTACGAACGTTATGGCAAACTTATGTATACCCTTTCCACGTGCGGTGAGGGGTATACAAATAGGCTTATTAATTATGTATTTTAAATCATGATTTTCTTCAATTTAATTATTTGAGATTGTTGATCTGTAGAGCGCCATTTCATTTCAATTTTCAAATATTTCTTTACAACAATCAAAAAAAAAAATAAAAGAAAATTAGCTTTAAATAAAAGAGTTAAAAAAAAAATTAAATAAAATTACTTTTAAATAAAAGACTTATATACAATTAAAGTCCTTCGTTTCTTTTAGTCTACCCTTTTGTTTTGATATAACTTTAAACTTTAAGTTCTGAGAAATATTTTAAGGGACTTGAAAAAACAACGAAAAATTAAAAATGACTTTAAATACATTGAACACCATTTTTTGTATAATAATTATAAAAACAAAATTTATGCAAAATTTATTTTATTTAACTATTGAAAACTCCAAAAGTTTAAAATTTTACAATTGAGATTAGTTTTTAACGGCGACATCTCTGTTGGCAGGCGGCACGAGTGCACCAACGATTGTTGTTGCCAGCACAGCCCAAGTAACGCATTTCACGACATTGTCTGCTGCGGGCATCATAATACCACATGGTACGTGGAGTACAACGGGGACCACGACGTCCCAGATTACGGGGACCACTGCAAGAGGGATTACCTGAAAAATAAATTCAAGTTAAAAGTTATTTAAACTCTTAATTTTATCGTTGGCTTAAAGAAAACTTACGTGGTCTTCCAACACATCTTTGGGCCGAGGTATAGGCCACCAATGCGACCAGCAATAAAGTGAAAATGTGCAGGAATTTCATTTTGACTCTTTTTCGTTAATTAATCAACTGAACAGATTAATGTCAGGTGGTTTATGATTTAATTTAGCAGGTTCAGCTTGTATTTATATGAAAATTTTTGTAAAAATTAAAGCCTTTGTTTCAAGTTGCGGTTTTTTTTAAAAAAAATTAAGTCTATTGCTTCAAGTTGGCGGTTTTTTTTTTTACTAAACAGCTGTTTGTTTTTAAAACCTTTTATTTTATTAAAGTCATATTTATACAAGTGTTTATTGTATAAAAGAGGAATAACTGTATTTGGTTTAAACAAATATTTGTAAAAAATCTTTTAATAATTTTTTTAATTTATAAATTTTTAAGAATGGAAAAAAATACTTAAACAGAACCAAAATTAGAGCAGAATTAACTTCAATCAATATATTAAATATTAACGAATTGAGCGATTGAGTTATCACTAAACCACCATTAAGAAACTTAAATGGAAGTTGGGCACGAAATGATGAAGAAAAAGGAAATCTTTTTGTTAATCATTTGAAAAACGTATTTACCCCGCATACATCTCCCGATATTGTAGTCGAGTTGCCACCAGTTGCTGTTAGAGCTGCTGTTCCACTTAGATTTGAGATAAAAGAAATCGAAAAGGCTATTCATAATTTAAACCCCAAGAAAGCCCCTGGTTTTGATAAGAGCAGCAACAAAATGCTTTTAGAGCTACCCAGCATAGCAAAGAAAATTATTCTTTTAATTTTTAATGCTATTTTACGCCTTGAATACTACCCACAAGAATGGAAAGTATCCTTAGTTACAATGATACCTAAGCCAGGGAAGGATCCTACAAAAGTTGAGTCATATAGACCTATAAGCTTATTGTCTAATATATCAAAGCTGTTTGAGAAGCTGTTAGTGTCAAAATTAGCCCCAATTTTAAATGTAAATAGATGTATTCCTAACCATCAATTCGGCTTTAGAAGAGAACATAGCACAATCGAACAAACCCATCGTATAGTAAACGCCATAAGAAAAGCCTTTGAAGAAAAAAAATATTGTTCCGCCCTCTTCATCG
Source organism: Pollenia amentaria (assembly GCA_943735925.1). Classification (NCBI taxonomy): domain Eukaryota; kingdom Metazoa; phylum Arthropoda; class Insecta; order Diptera; family Polleniidae; genus Pollenia; species Pollenia amentaria. The sequence goes on along the minus strand of OX031010.1, from coordinate 142,216,392 downwards.
ATGTTTCCCAAGCTTTTGATAAAGTCTGGCATGAAGGGTTATTACATAAATTGAAGCAAAACTTACCAGTAAACACACACAAGCTGTTAGAAAGCTACTTTGTCGGCCGAAAGTTTATTATTAAAGAATGTGATTTTATAAGTTCTCCTCAGCCAATTGACGCTGGAGTCCCTCAGGGAAGCATCATGGGCCCACTCTTATACCTTATATATACCTCAGACATGCCAACAAACAACCACACCCTTACTTCAACATTTGATGATGATACAGCTTTTCTAAGCGTACACGAAAACTGTCCTGAAGCATCCCGTTACTTGCAGGATCATATATTTGAACTGGAAAAGTGGTTAAAACAATGGAGGATAAAGGTCAATGAGCAAAAATGCGTACATATAACATTCACCTTGCGTCGGGAGTCATGTCCCCCTATTAAAATCAATAATCAATTAATGCCCCAGCAATCGCATGTAAAATATCTCGGTTTTCATCTAGATCGGCGTTTGACATGGAAATGCCATATAGAAGCAAAACTAACACAAATGAAACTAAAAGCAATTCAAATATATTGGCTTATTGGAAGAAATTCTGTTCTTAGCCTCGACTGCAAACTTCTACTTTATAACTCTATATTGAAGCCAATCGGTGCTACGGTAGTCAGCTATGGGGCACTGCCTCGGCCTAAAATATCGAAAAAATTCAAAGGCGCCAAAATAAACTTCTTCGAATAATCACAGCCGCTCCCTGGTATGTTAAAAACTCTAATATTCACAAGGATCTCAATGTGCCATTAGTAAAAACTATTATTACGAAGTACGCAGCAAAATATTTAAAAAGGCTTGAGTCGCATCCAAATCCACTTGCTCGAAATATTTTAAATGACAGTGGACACTCTAGATTAAGGAGAAGAGATACCGCAGGACTCATCCGAAGGGAAGACCGCTAAACATCTACATATGTGAACAGAAACCGTGAGGAGAAAAATTTTCGTCTAGCATTGGCAGGACAAAAATAAAGTATTAGTATAAGATTTGATTAATTATTGTTAGTTCATATTTAATATATGAAGATTTAATAAATAAATAATGAGAAAAAAAAAAATTGAGCGATATTCAGAAATAGTTAAAAATAAAAAAATCTAAATTCTTAAAAATTTTGTCTTATTAAAAAAAAAAAAAAAAAAAAAATCAATCCTTAAATTTGGTACCACAGGAGTTGGAACTGAAAGATGCTAAAATATGATTTTACATGAGCGGAAAACTGCTTTAACATATGAAAAGCACCAACTTTTGCATAAAGTCATTGCTGGCAATGATGATAGCGAAAATACCATTAATATAGCGAAACCTCGGATTTTTCAAACTTCAGGTTAAGATATCTCGAGAAGGAATAAGATATTACAAAGGTTAAACAGATATTTTAAAGGGATTTGGTATCAGGTTTTATACCAGTGTTCGAAAATAAACTTTAAATATCGTTCCATAGTGTTCGGTTCGGTAGATTTGTGGAAAACACAAACGCTAATTTTGTTTGTGTAGTAAATCAAATCCCTGTTTGTGATCTTCCAACACAAAAATAGTACTGTACTTGTCACAATCAACAAAAAGATGAGATCATTTCTTTTCATTCGGTTTTTAGTAAAAACCACAAACTTCGTTGTGTTTGTATTATTATAAGTGTTGATCGACCTTTTTTCGATTACTCTAAATAGTTTATGTTTCAGCACAATAATGTTCGTTCTTTTCACTTGTGCTTAGCGCCCCCTTTTGGCTGGAAAAAAAACAAATTACATTCCCCATTCCCTATGGAGTGGGAAATGTAAGAAAAGATAAACTCACTGTTTTATTGTTGGTATTTTGTTTAAGCTTTGATATCGTTGCAAACAAGACGTTTTGAGTGCAGGTAATTCTAATTCTCTCTGAAGTCTTGTTTGCTGATAGCGTTGGCTATTCTAAAATTATTTAGGAGAACGTTTCCTGATGATCTGGCCTAAGCAACTAGTGAAATGCGCATAGGAACAGCTTATCCTCCAACAATAAATTTAAGTATTTTTTTTATCAATTATAAAAAAAGGTAATTAAGCACAATAAATAAAATCTTTTAATGAAAATATTATGTATTCCCAAAAACAACTTTTTTGATAAGAAAAACAAAATATATATACGAAAAAAAAAAACAAAAAGCCAGCGAAAAAATTTTACACAAACAAAACATGTGCACAATACGCACACAAGCTATTCGTGCTGTATTCGTTGCTAAAATTGTTTGTTTGATCATTTCTTTATCAATGTAAAACCGAAACACTTTAGTACATTTAAATATCCCAGCGTGAAAGCTCAGAAGACCTTTTATTTCAGGCCTTATTGTAGCCCTGCTTTAAAATTGTTGTGATTCAATTACCATTCTGATCTAACTGCTTAAGAATTACTTATAGAAGGCATCGGCTCTTACGTATAAAAGGTAAGATACACATTCCACATTCCCTTCTATAAGAAGGGAGAAGTGAAGGAGTAGGATTTTTTTTTTTTTTTTTGCCAAAGCAAAATCTCGTTATAAAATCACCATTCTGTGGAAAACTTTCTAAGAGCCATTGATTTGAATGCCTTTCAGAAGCTCTGGCGAAAGAAGCTAGAGCAGAAGGCTTACCCTGCAATGACAACGGCCTTCTAGAAGGCATCCGTACAACTTCTTTTTCCCGCTGGGAAAATGCATGTCTACAAAGCCACTACAACTGTTCAGTTTTATAACGAAGAACAGAACACTATTTAATGATCGTTACTTTCTTGAAAAAAGTAATTAAGGGTTGTGTTCGTATACACAAACTCTCAAAAATAGAAATCGTTTCTGGGTGTGTCAGCCGTACGCTCAATAATGTTTCGTTTATTTTCGAATACTATTTTAAAACTGTTTTTTTTTTAATTTAAGCTAAAATATCTCGAAAATCATATGACGGAGAAATGCTTCCGTGTAACTTGGAAAAGCATATTCCAGTTTATGGGTTAAAAACTGCTGTTGGCCTTTGGAATCATAAACCATATGATATAAAGCGTCAATGTGGAATTGTTCAAAATGGGTGAATCGTGCTACGGAAAACTCTGAGTAAAACAATTTGTACGTAAGAAATTTGTGATTCCACCTTAAACGATAGTGAAATACTTTAGGCAGTGAACAAATTGTTTCACGGGCTGTATGATACCGTCTTGATAAAACCACAGACAAATAACTATGCCGCACAAAAACGCCCGAAGACTATATATAAATTCAAGGCACCATAAAGATTGCTATCAAACTCAAGTAAAACATATTAATTTTATGTTGTAAAATCATTGTAAGCCACTCAACCATAAATTTAAAACCGTTTACTAGCAGCTGGATTTATCTAAAAGAATGAATATTGGGAGCCAATGAAGCCTAAGACGTTCAAAGACGATTGTTCATGATCAAAGTGCTGCTGCGACTCCCTAAAATAAAGTAATTTTTGCGAGCCTAGCGCGATCATGTGATATCTTTTACTACAGTATTTACAGACAAACTTTTTTACACAAATATCGGACTTTATATGGCGGCGCTATATACAAAACACAAAAAGTAGTGGGGGCTAATTCTGGCAGTTGTGATCGAATACGTTTTCAATTCGAAAGCAATTAAATTTTTTTCTATTTCGGGTCGATACTGAACGAATCGAAATTATTTTTTCAGTATACTGGAAACTAAAATGAACACTGAAAAAATAATTTCGATTCGTTCAGTATTGACTGAAAGAATTGGAACTAATATTGCTTTCGAATCCAAAAAGTATTCGATCACGACAGCCAGAATTTGACCCCTATTTTGGGGAGTGGCAAACAATTATTTTTTTTTTACTTTTTTGAAAGTTAATAGATATATCTGTGGCTGGCACAACTGGTTTTTTTTTTTTTTTTTTTTTTTTTTTGACTCTCATTAGTAGAACATGCACAACTAACAAGCCAGCCAGTCGGGTTCAGTAAGTGATTCTGATTCATCGGGGTAGTTAAATGTGGCACTAGAACCAATATTTTTATGTATTATACACATTAGCACAAGCGCATTATAATCTCTAATGATATTGTGGTGTGAGAATTAACAAGAAATTTTGTTTGTTTGCCTAAAAAAAAGTTTTTCGAAATCTGTAAAAAACATAAGGATAACTTTTTTATTTAATCTACATTTACACCTCCAGCTAAATAATTTTGGCGTTTTTTTTTTTAATTAACTACAATTTGTACTTTCTTGTCATGGTTTATAAGAGTCATTGGCGCTGTTTATTTATACCCACACCACAATACTGGAGGGGGTATTATGCAGTAGTGCTGAATTTTGCAACAGCTTAAAATACACTACACTCCTCCTTAGGTATACTGTTCGATTCAGAATCACTTTTTGAGTCGATCTAGTGGTGTCCGTCCGTCTGGGTGGCTGATTACTGTCCATGTAAACTTTGTGCGCAAAGTTCTATTGACACAGTGGTGTCAATTATGATTGTGTTGGTGCGATTACTCTTGTTTCTTACATTCCCAGCGGGAGAAATCTGCGGTTGCGAGGCCTATTACGAGGCCTAATTAACATACATATTTTGCTATGAAGACTATAGAGCAATTAATAATAATACAAGTATCGAAAAATGTTGAGTTATGGACAGACACAATCAGTTATTATTTAAATAAATTTAATTTGGAACCTGCATTTCGCAGAAACTTTGCTTATTTTTTGGAAAAATTGAGCACTTGACAATATTTGAAGTCTTTTTACAACCTTATACAATTCTTTCCAATATTTTTAATTTTGTGCTCAACATACCTTTGCGAATGCCAACAATGAAAATTCATTTGCACATACTAATGCAAATAATAACCCCATTAAGTTTAAAAATATTTATTTAAAGATTTTGTTTGTTGTGCTTAATTCCCTTTTTAAATAATTGATAAAAAATACTGAAATTTATTGTTGGAGGATAAGCTGTTCCTATGCGCATTTCACTGGTTGCTTAGGCCAGATCATCAGGAAACGTTCTCCTAAATAATTTTAGAAAAGCCAAAGCTATCAGCAATCAAAACTACAGAGGGAATGATCTGGCCTAAGCAACCAGTGAAATGCGCATAGGAACAGTGATAATTATTAACCACCATTATAAAAAGAGAAGATTTTACTAGCCTATAAAAATATACTTTTATTTACCAATAATATCTTCTAAATTTAAATTGCAGTTTCGAAACAACAAAACATTTTTTAAGAAAAGTGTTTTCAAAGAAAAAAAAACCCACCGACGCGATTGGTACAGAAAGAAAAATATTTTTACAAGCACAAAATACCAACAAATTCTTGGGGCTATTTTTTTTCTTAATAATTTCTGCATTTAGGTACGTCTTTTTAACGAAAGAAAAAGGGACCCTTTAACAGGCATCAAAGAATTTTTTTTCACAAACAAAACACATATGGTTAATTTTCATTAAATTATTTTTATGAAGACAGAAATTTTACAACATGAAATCAATTAAAATTTTATTGATAATTTTTCATTCTTGACTGCGCTGAGATTTGAACCCAGGCTTTCACGGACAGGTTGCCCAGATTAGTTTCGATTGTAACCACACAATCTCTTCAGTGGGGTTTGCCGTTTTACTTTTAATGAAAATTAAATTCAATGAACTTAAGCCTAATTAAAAGTAGTTCTGCTTCTGTGATACTTAGTTTAATACAATTTAATTATACTGTGATATTTTTTATTTTTATTTATATTTTTGCATTTGTTTTGTTTAATTAAATTTATGTTTTATGTTGTGTTTATTTAAAACGAAATGTGTGTTAAATATTCAAAATGCGAAACTATTGACGAAAGATTATATATCTAATAAAATATCCCTGATGATGTTGGGAATCTCCAACGAAACGTCGGAAAAAATTATGAAATAATCTTTTATTTGCATAGAATACATGACCTTAATAAGCCTGATTTAGAATTTTCTAAACAAATAAATAATAAAATAAGGAAAAGGTCGATAAAAACTTAAATATAAAGTATCTAAATTTTTAAAATATTAATTAAATATTAAAAAATCTTAATGGATTTTTTCGTTTAAAATAAAAGAATTTAAACTTGTAGAATTGTTGTTGATAATTTTCAAAAACCTAAGCTATATTTAATTAAATCAATTTACACATTATTTAGAACGGCAAAGTTTTTGATCATTTTTTTAATAAAAATTATTAATAACATATTCAACATTTTTTATTTTTCGAATTTATTCTATGAGTTCAATTTCAGTTATGTATTTTATAAAGCTTTTTGTAATAGTTATTTTTCTTAAATTTTTTAGGAATGACTGTATACACTACCAGACTATTATCATGTATCTTCCTGTAACATTTTTACCTTAGCTATCCGTTGGATAGCAATGAAGTATATTGTATGTACAGAAAAATTTACAATTATTAGACACCAGCAGAATGTAATGCATTTTCTGGCCCGCTACGGCCTTCGTCAGCATTCTTTGGGTCACTCTGGATAGTGATACTTTATAAACCCAACTATCTTAACAAATAGATATACATAACTGAAATTTAACTCATAGAATAAATTCGAAAAATTAAAAATGTTGAATATAATAAAGTTGCTTATGATAAGAAATAATTCCCAATATCTATTGGAAAAAAAATATTAACAATTTTACAATTTTTAGTAATCAATCAACCATGTCACAGAGTACAATTCCGTTCGGAAACGGAATTCATTCCGTATTTTGGTGCTTCAGAAAATAACAAAAAAAGTTTGCGGAATGAAACCATTTTTTCATGATTCCGTTTTCTGTATCTTAAAGGACAAATAACTATCAAAATATATATTTTCTAGCAATAAACAAGTATGTTTTCTTCGGTTCCGAACGGAATCTTTCCGAACTGAATTGTACTCTGTGACATGGCTGAATATAATCATTTTGGTACTAGATGCAAAATCAACAACTTGGTATGAATTTGGTATAAATTTGGTGATTAAAGACAATTGTTAATTTTTTCTGTGTATCGACTAAAAGAGTTAGAAATGAAATTGCCTTCGAATCGAAAAAGTAATCGATCATGACTGCCATAATTAGCCCCCTTATTTTAGTTTTTTAAATGCCGAATTGGATTTGAGAAAAAGGTATTTTTTTAACAACCTGAATTTGATTTGGAAATGGACGATTAGAAATTAGTATATAGTATATTATCTATGTCTAAATTAAAAAAGCCCACTATCGTTAAATGTACACAGACACAAATAGGCGTATAAATACATTGTAGGAATTTTATAATAATTTTCTTTTATTTTCTGTAAATAAAATGTAAAACTTATGTCTTCTGAGCCAGCAAAATAGACCGACGTATTCCAGATATCTTACAGAAACATCGACAAAAAAAGTCGGAATCGTATACGAATTCTGTCAGATTTCTGACCCAAAAATGTATGAAGTGGTTCCAGCAGACATGTCGTGGGAAATTCTGTTTTTTTGCCGTCGTTTCTGATAGAAATATCAGTGAAAAAGGTACGGGAAATTCTGATGTGTTAGCCAACATTCTTATTGTTTTTTTCTGACAGATAGCTGAAAGAATATGGAATAAAATTCTAATCTAATTGGAAAATAAAAATTTATAATAAAAATTTTACATACATACCATCTATCTTTTTTAAACAATAAAATAGAACTATTTAAAAAAATTTAAAGAATTGTAACTATTTAAAAAAAAACCACACATAACAATCTATATAAATTCAATCAGAAATCTATTAGACATATCGGTACATAAATTCCCTTCGATATATTCAAACGAAATCGACCAGAAAGCAGCCACTCTGTATGTATAATCAATGTCTGACAGAAATCTAAAAGAAGTTTCTAAGAATGAAGTCAGATATTTCCAAGAAATGTCTGATTCAGACAACGTTGGAGTATTTTGCTGGCTGGGATCTTTGTTTAAATGGATATAAAGAAGAAAAAAAACACCACTTGTGTTTTTTAAATTAAATACCCAACTCGGGTGGGTTTGTCTGGGTTACCCAGTGGACAGCCAGGCCTGTTTTAAATACTGTGGTGTAGGGCATCTTATAATCGGGCTTGACTGACAATACTTTTTCTTACTTGTTTTAATTGTATTAGTGGATTAGCGATGGCATTGAATTCAATTCGCCCACACAAAATTTCTGAGCATAAAACTAATTAACATGAAATACACTTCTAAAGCCCTGAGAGCAGATTAAATATGCCATTTCCAGTGAAATTTGTTTTGGGTTTTTTCTTCTTAAATGTCTAATACTTATTTTATCAAAGCCAATTACATATATTTGTAATATTAAAAAAAAAAATGGTAAGAGATGAAGCTTATTTTTGTTTTATATTTCTTCAAACGACATACATACACATTTATATTAAATTTTATTTCAATGAAATATATTTTTAGGAAATTAATGGATACTTAAGAAGCGGATTAAGTATATAAAAGGCATATAAGTCAATCTGTATGAAAGTTTGAAAGAAAAAACAATTCTTACGAACATTTTTCATCAACCGTTTTTCCTCTAAAAAATACCATTTATAATTCTCTATAAAATTTTATTTAATAATTTATTTTAAGTAATAAAAAAATTTTAAGAAACTATTTTTATTGAAGATTTTCTGTGATTTTCCATAAAATATTTTTCTTGGTGATTAACTTGACGAAAGGAAAAAAATTCTTAATAATAAATTTACATGGCAATTTTTGTCAACGAAATATTTATAATGAAATTAAACAAGAATTTTTGTCAGAACTTTTTCTTCTGAGAAAATGTTTAAAAGAGTTTTTGTCTTAAGCCTGGTATTTCGGACGAAATGTTGTGGAACCCAATGTAAACAAAATTTCTGTGAAATACAAACGAAATAATTTTGATAGAGTTGTACTCTATTTATATAACGAAAAACATTCGAAATGTTTCCAGCAACATTTTTATTTTCCGCGCGAAACAAGTGCAACTCATATTATATCGCAGGGAATTTTAAGCAACAGGTTATCATTTTTTGTAATTTTTTATTTTCTATTTGTAAAGTGGTTTTTATAACAAACGTTCTGCAATTAAAAAAGGTAGAAAAGTGCTATAATTAATAATAAAATTTAATTTTTCTGTTTTCTGATTTGAGAAATTATTAAAATAATATTGTTTTACTTTTTTCGCAAGTTCGAGCAGAGAACTAGGCTTTGCAAAGAATTTTTATTAAAAGTTTCCTAAAAGTTTGTCTTTAAAAAAATTAATTTAACATGAATTTCATGAACAAATTTTTATTTACGAAAAAAATAATTAAATAGCAGTTCAAACAGTTTTTTTTGACTAAGATATCTCAGCTAAAACTCTTTTCATAGCGCCGTCTTGTGCTGTATTTATATACAGTGCTGTCTGGGTAGAGTGAACCCCCGATGCTATGAATACCGCGTTAGAGTGAACACCAGAATGTTTACATTGACTTCTCTGTAGAGTGAATACTCATGAACCTCTATAGAGTGAACATACTTTATAGTGAGTTTTTAGGTTTTGCGAAGGAGAAAAACAATGAAGAAGAGTATAAAAATTAAAGAAAAGAAAATAATTGTAAAGTAACGATTCTTTTAGAGTAAGTTGACAAGTTACTCTCACAAATACTCATTCTATGAAGTGTTAATTTATTTAAGTCTGCGCACATGTTCCATTAAGGTCGTGTCTCAAAGTTAATTTCTGAATAATTGGTGTTATATAATTGTTACATAAAAATGGGTTCGAAAAAAAGGAAGCATTTATCCTTTAAACAAAAAAGCGACATTATAAAAGAAATTGAAAAAGGTGCTAGTGTTACTTCTTTGGTACAGCGTTATGGCGTTGGAAAATCGACAAATAAAAAGAAAATCGGAGTAATAAAGCTTATTGGTTGCTATACATTTGGAACCCAAAGAAGAAAGACGCTTAAAAAAGGAGAGTTTCCATGCATGGAAAAAGCTTTGTACAACTGGTTTGTGAGACGTCAGAACAATTTTTCTGTCAGTGGCGATATCAAGAAATGGCGGTTTCATTGCCAGTTCTGGCTGGTTGGAAGGATTTAAGTCACGCTATGAAATTCGACTGTTAAAAGTGTGCGGCGAGAAATTGTTTAAACAAAATTTAAATGACGTAATTCCCGAATTACAGATTTGTGGTAGTCAAATCTACAATGCAGATGAAAACGGCTTGTTTTGGAAAATACTTCCAGAAAAAACTTATGTGACCGGCTCTAAAAAAGTGGCTCCAGGCAGAAAAATGGAAAAACCAAGAGTTACTTCTCTTGCATGCACAAATGCAACTGGAGCATAAAATCAAGCCATTGGTAATAGGTCGTGCGAAGAATCCGCGTTCTTTTAAATCGTTCAAAATTCCAGTAGAGTATCGAAATTCCAAGAATGCTTGGATGACATCTGTTATTTTAAATGACTGGTTCCATACATGCTTTGTTCCACAGGTAAGAATCTTATGGCCAAAGTTTAACCGTTTACATAAATTATACGGGCATGTATCTAACAGGTTCAGCAATTTCTGCAGCTTAAGGGGTTACCACAAAAGGCTCTTCTTTTGTTGGATAATGCTCCCTGTCACCCTCCAATAGATCACTTAAGAACAAATGATGGATCCAAAAGTTGTTAGCCGAACGATACGAAGATGTTCATCAAATCCAAAATTTACTTCAGACCATTTATTCAGATGTAAGTTTGCAGGAAAATGGTTTAATTACTTTTATGTATGAATTGTGTTGATTTTCCTTTTATGTTATTTTCAGACAAACTTTACTGAAGAAGATATTAAAAACTGGAATTCCATAGAGAACAGAGAGCCAAATTCTGGGCAAGACTTCATCGGCACATTTAAAATATATGATGATGAAGACAATGGCGAAACACCAGCAAACAAAAATCCGATATCAACTGCTGAAGTCATTAAGGTTTTTGATAAGGGTATAGAATGAGCTGAGGCTAATACTACAAATTTCGCGAATTTACAAGCTCTACATTGCCTTAACGATCAAGCAGTGCAAATATCGGTAAACAAACCAAAGAAACAAACAACTATTACTAATTTTTTCCAGTCATAAATTAAAACTTTAGTATTACATGGAAATAAATAAAATGTATAACCTATAAATGCATTTAAAATAAATAAATTAGTTTTTTAAATAAAAAAAAATTCAACCTTGATTTAGTGAACAGCCTGGGTATAGTGAAATCACTCTGCAAAAATTAGTTCACTCTACCAAGACAGCACTGTATAATCTTAAACGTCTAGCAATGTCTCGAACATTGACCGTAGTGCGGAGCGAAACTTGTGAGACGAAAAGTGTACCAGCTTTTTATTTAACGACTCTTAAATAAGCATAACGAATATTTCGTTATAACATTCTTACTGGAACAATCTGTACAGTGGTCTCAACACAACAATTATGCTTAAAATTCTTATAAGAACACAAATTACCATTTTAACTTTTAATATACTACAAATTATTCTTCCTATAACAAGTGCCAGGTTAGTCTCAATAAAGCCCTAGAGGCACTGAGATCGTTATTTATTCATTCTAAATACTTCCTGAAAAATCCAACAGATACACATAAGAATTCCTGTGCAAGAAACATTATAGATTTTTAATATGTATTCAAATTTGGTTTTTTAATATTATTTTATTAAGTATGTATATTTGGTTTGTGTTTCAAATTAAATATGTATGCGTATAAAAGCATGAAGTTGTATATGTGTGTGTGTGTGTTTTAAGGTTCATCTTCAATTTAACGTATGTACCTAACGTATGAAAATAATTCTTACTTTAAACAAGTTTGTGTAGATATGTTTGTTCGATGGCAGACACACATTCATTTACATACTCTTAATGATAAATATAATCAAATACAAACACACACATATATACATTTTCATCTTTTTAGAGCCTAAAGAATTTCCTAAAATTAACATTAAACTGAAAATGTGAACAGGACACACTTCTACATTCTTATTCAATCACAACTACACAAAGCAATATACAAACAGACATTTACACACTCCCTCACACTCTCACATTTACTTAAATAAACAATCACTATCAAAAACATCTAATTCACTTAGTGAAATAGAAACACCCACACACACATACACACACACACACATTTGCGTTCCGAAGTGATGAAGGTAATGGCATCTACTTCTTTTATTCACATACACACATACGTACTTAAGCTTTTGCAGATACTTCTTTTATGTACACAATTATGTATATACGATTACACACACAATCATTCGTTCCAGGTACGCGTTGTTTTTGTAAGAGTGAAAATGGTTACAACAAAAATCATCATTAAAACAAAACAATAACAACAAAAAAAAAGTAATGCAAACGGTTAATATTTAAAGAAAGCCCCACAAACCAGGTTGAGAATGAAAACAAACAACAAATTGGTCCAATGCACAGTGGGTTATTTACAGAAAAAAAAAAAAAAAAAAAATTGTTTTAAATGTCAAAGAGTTAGAAAGAATATTAGAAGACAAACAGGCACAAGATTATGGCTACTAAAATTGGTATATAAGTGGGAACAAGATCAAAACTTTTATTGGGTGGTTTACTAGTTAAAGCTCGAATCCAAAATTAACGATATCCGCCTAAAAGAATATTGTTTAAAATAGGTGTGTTCCACAAGATCTCGAGCATGTTCGGACTAATGAGAGTAAAACTACCTAAAATTGCTGGAACGCAAAAAACAATTATTGCATTTCTTTAAATACCAATTCTGCTTTCTTTTCAAATTAAGATCTATTTAAGTGATTTTAGACGCATAAAGGTCATAACATTATAAAAACAAAACATTTGCATCATTGTCATTTTTATATTTTGTTTTTTCTAATATTAAAGATTAATGGAAATATGCATGCAATAATTTATTTACCTTTTAATTTTTTCATTAAAATTTTACTATTTTGCTTTTTAATATATTTTTTAATTAAAACTAAAACTTATTCTTTTGCTTGTAAATTTACTGATTAATTTTTCAATTTCATTTGTAAAAAAAATAGCTTATTGTTTATTCTTGTCCGAACTTACCCATAGAAAAAGTTCGTTCAAATTTGTACAGGAAATGAAAAAAACTGATCTCCCAATTACTCTCTTAATTGCTAAAAAAAAATTGTTATATGAAACGCTTTTGGGTAAGTTCGTGCAAGTTTGGACTGTTTCGTTATGCATGTGGAACAGAGCTTATATATTTTCCAAGGGTTTTTACATCAGAGATGTAAACTATTTTATTTTTGCTTCAATACATTTTTGATATTGTTAATACTGTATAACGCAAAAATTCCAGAATCATGGCAATTAACGTATCATTTTCATATGGTTTATGTCTTTAAAAAATTATATAATATTTTGGTGGGTAAAAATCTATCAATTATTCTTACATTGCAACTTTTGTTGAAAAACAACATCACACTGAGATGTCTGCTAGCAGGCCGAGCTTAAGCGTAAAATTTGGCATTTTAAAAGACTTTTTCAAAATTTTTATTATTATTATTTCCATCGAGGATAAATTGTTTATCCATTTTCTCAGTAGTGTATTTATTCAATCCCATAAGTGCGATTTCTCGGTCTAGAGTTGCTTTCAGAATCTAAGGTTTAAGAATTTATTGGTTGTTGTTGGGCAGTAACAAAAATATTAATTTGAGAATTTCGCCCAAACTGCTTTTAATGGGCTGCAATTGTTTAAACCACCCCTATAATTTATTGCAAAAAATATAAAAAACTACAAAAATTTATTTAAGGTTTTATTTATAATGTAAAAGAAAACATATAAATTTGTAAGTGAACTTAAAATTTTTATTATCGGTAAAAAGAACAATTTATGGCATCTACTGTTTGAAAATGATATAATGAAAATGTTGGCCATGACTACGTCTGAGGTGGTCCATCCGGAGGGTCCAATTTTGGGCGAGTCATTCGGTCAAATCGACTGGTATCTGGAACTGGAATAACACGAGTAGCGTTGGCTTCCAAAGCGTCAATTGTACACCCAGAGAAAAAATATGTTTAAATTTGGTCACCTCCAACAAAACTATTTTTAAAGAGAATTGCAAACATATTATGTTTAAATTTAACCATACTATTGTCACCGACAAACATATTATTGTTAATTTAGTCCTCCATCAAGAAGGCACAACCATATTATGGTTGCCTCCGAACATCTTTTAAATTTAAACATAATATGTTTAAAATTTTGCCTAAAAATAGTTTTGTTGGAGGTGACCATATCTAAACATATTTTTTCTCTGCGTGTAGGTGGCTTAATCCTGAAGACCTTAGACTTTACATATCCCCAGAGAAAATAGTCCAAAGTGTAATATCGCTCAATCCAGGGGACCAATTAACCATAGCAAACGAGAAATTCGGTCCTCACCAAAATGATTTCCCAACAAGGTAATTTTTTTTCACGCGCTATATGACTCGTAGTGCCGTCTTGTTAAAACCAGAGCTCACCGAAACCAGGCGCTTGAATTTCAAGGAGTCCGTTAACATGGTGCGATTATGGTTACCATTGACGGTCTTATTAAAATTTTTCTCATTATTGAAGAAATATGGGCCAATAATTCGCCCAGCCCATAAACCACACCATGCCGTTGTTTTTAATGGATCTAATGGTGGCACTAGGTACTCTTCAGGTTGCTCATCAGCCCAAATACGGCAATTTTGTTTAGTATCCATTGAGCCAAAATTTCACTATAAAACACCGGATTTTCATTAAGTTCGAATGGACCACCTCAGACGTAGTCATGGCCAACATTTGCATGATTTCATTTTCAAAGAGCAAATGTTATAAATTGTTCTTTTAACCGATTATAAAAATTTTAAATTCACTTTTAAGTTTATGTGTTTTATTTGACATTGGAAATCAAACCTTACAATGAATCACCCTTTATTTGAACAACCTGAAAGGGGTTTTTATCGTAATTTCGAAATTTGCAATTGATTTATAAATATTTATTTGAGATATGGGCAGAAAACATGATCTAAAATCTCCGGAAAACAAGGGCTACTCATTACAACCACTATAACAATGGCGGATTCACCCTTTTATTCTGGAAAGGTGTGATGCAGCCGCATAAGGTAATAAAGGCGAGGAAACCTCAAAACTTATTTTGATAATAAAAATACACGTGTTCATCGTTTTAGGTTTGTGAAAAAGACGCGGTAAAAGAGATTAACCCTTTATATTCCTTGAAAATGGTTCAACGAAGTTAACCGAAATATCGGAGAAAATAAATTGTTAAAATAAAATAAAACAAAAAAATTGGTTTTTATTTATATTTTATCGTCACAAGACCTTAAGCCGAAATAAATAAATAATCACACATAATAACACAGGTCAAGAAAAGTAAAACACCCAAAAAAAAAAAAAAAAAAAAATAATTGCCCAATTCACAAGCTCGTAGTATCGCCGTATTCGTTGTATAATCGTCTTATTATACAATATTTTATATTTTTGTTGGTAATTTTCATACAAAAGTGTTGTCTCAATCAATCGTATAAGTGTTTTGAAAAAATTTTCATATATGCCAGGCCTGGATTTGTTCAATTTGTTTGGTCAATCGGTAAACATCTTTTATGTGATAACTACACCAAAATTTATTATAATATAATTCTTCTGAATGATTTTTGAACTATTTTAATTAAAATTACTTATCAATTAATATTAATTACCACTTCATCTACAATTAAAACTCCCATACCTGGTTTATTTTCATGGTATCAACCAGTGTTTTATAAAAGAAGAAGAAAAAATAAATAAAAAACAAGAGTGAAGTAAGAAATTGTAACTAAAATTAAATATTTTTCTTATTATTAATATGAAAATTTAAAATAAAAATGTTACTCAACATGAGAACTAAAATTCCCAGATTCCATTTTTTTAAATAATTAATTAAATACATAAAATTTACAATAATCACTATCCAGTTATAAGATACAAAGACTGCTGCCGAAGGCCGTAGCGGGCCAGAAATTGCATTACATTCTGCTGGTATCTAATAGTTGTATACATTTTCTGTACAATTTACTTCATTCCTTGCCAAAGGAAAGCTAAAGTAAGCCTTGTAATAGAAATATACAAACAAACAAAACTGAGATAGTGGGTGTGTGTGAAACGGTAGCAAAGTTCTATGGTAAATTAAAATTGTCAAAAATGTTTACGCTAATGTTAAAATTCATACTAGCCCCCAGCGCTAGTGAAATTTCATTCACCCCAACAGTGTCAAAATTTTACTCTCATTACTACTTTGCTACTGTTTCACACACATCCAGTGCATAGAAAATATTTCTTGAAAATATTGAAGGAATAAAACTATTGAAGTATGGAAGCTTCATAAATTGTAATCTTAAAATTTATAATAAAAATGTTACTCAACAAGTTGGCTAAAATTGAATTGTCAATGTACATTGAATTGATATTTTCCATTTGTAACATTTAGCAATACGAAAAAAGTAACGATACAATAATTATGAATATTTACAGGTGCATAAGCAAACATTTTATTTTCTTTAAACGACAGAGATTGTGAGTTGGAAAATTTTTTTTATTATCAGGTCTGTCACAGAAATCAATTCCGGTCAAAAGTGATTTCGTTTTTGGGGAAGTAATATACGAAATCACATCCACTTTTGATCGGAATTAATTTCTGTGACAGGTCTGTAAATATTTCAATTTTATTATTCTATTTTAATTAAATAACTCTTTTTTTCTATCTTATCGCGAAACGAGTAATGACATCGTCCACTCATGTATGTACGTGAAGAGTTAGGCGGTATCTTGGAAGGATCAGGTAGTGGATTCTGGACGCAACCAATTGGACCTGGGGGAACCGAGCGGACTGCGGGGTATCACAGATGCTGTGGCGGTGCTTAGGAAGTCCGATTCGGAGTCGCTGCTGGGCAGGAGTGGGGTATGTTAGGAATTACGGCCCATTACATTATAGGCAGGATGGCGATGAGGATGGGATCCGACTTGTCGGATATATGCGGGTTTTGTGAGGACTAGAGTTTTTTTATACCCGCACTTTTTTGATTCCCGGGAAAGCAGGAAATAAATATCAAATTCCCGGGTTCCCGGAATTTCCGTCCTAATTCTTTTATTTATTTATTTACTTATTTCTCCAATGAAACTAATATTTCTTACTGTCTATTATGCTTAAAATAATTTAATCTGGTACCTATTATATAACAAAAACGTAAAAAATTTAAGATTAAAGTAAATTTAAGACAATTAAGAGGTTATTTTGATGCCAATAGGATCATAGAAATCAATGTACTTATACACATTGTCAAATTCAGGGCTCATTAGCATAATTATAATGAAAGTATTGAAGTCTTAATGCAATAAGATTTCTGAAAGGGCGATTAGGAACTGAAAGGACAACATTACGAAATAGAAATTCTGAAACAATTTTACCGTTTAACAAATTCAACAGAAAGGAGAAATGTTATTTACTGCATATATTTAATAACATATTTTTTACAATGTTATAACCCTTAATCAGCAGTGGTGTATGTAGGTATACTAAGTTTGTCATTCCATGTGAATCCTATTTTTAATATTATTGTGAATACTTCATTAATTCTAAGCCGATTAAGTCATATGGATGTCAAATTGTTTCTAGATCTTCTAGGCTGTTTGGGGGTGAATTCCAATAGAATGTACCTATGGCTCCATATTTAGACCAATTTTGTAAATCATGTAAGTATGGCTAAAAGCGTAACGAATACGGCTTTTGTGGTGCAATTTAGCATATTCTACTTTCAAAAAACTCAATATTACTTGAAATGCCGCATATAAAGCACAATCTAGGAAAACATTTTACTACGCCCTTAGCTGCAAAACCTTTTAATATTATTGTAAAATTTACACTTCAGTGTGCTAAGACAAGAAATAAAATTTCGTGAAGATAGGCCTATAATTATCATAGGCCCTATATAAAGTCCATTCTTAAAAATTAGCTTAATAAGCCTTAAACTGTAGTAAATTTAAATATTGTGGTGAAATTAAGTTGGATTAAACTACTAAAGACACTAGTCCGACATAGATTTACTAAAGTTTTAAAAAAAAATTTACTTAAAAATTTCCCGGGATTCCCGCAACTAATTCCTGGGAAAGCGAGAATTTAAAACAATTGAAAATCCCGGGAATACTGAGGACCCAGAGGAGTTAGATACAGTTGAGCACAATCTGTGCCACTGTCCCAGGCTACAGGGCAGCAAATTCTTTGGCGAATTAGGGGATGTCTCGGGCTGTGAACTCGAGAGTCTGATAGGATTCGTAGTGGGGATGGCCTGGCTAAGTGGCAGGAGACTGGGTGCTAGTCGCACATAGGGCTGATTTGTGTTGAGTGGGGTTTCTCTCGGGTTTGGTCCGACATATTTTGTTCTTATCTATCATGTTTATCTTTTCTTATGCTTTTGCTACTTATTTCACCTACTTTCCATCTATCTTTATCTAAACAAGGCATCACAATGAACCATATTGGTCTCTGGGTAGAGGCGTGAAGGAGACTTCACACCAGCCTTTCTACCTACCTACCTACATAGGCGGCCTTCTGCTATTGATTCCTTAAGGCTAGTTAAGAACCACGGGAGAGTGGCATAACATCTTTCTGCAAAGGCTGCAATGGATGCATAGTGGCATAAGTTTTTAAGTCATCAGAAATTCATTGCCATTTTACCATACCATTGGTATTACGGCAAAAAAAAAACTAATTTGAATGACAAAGCTTTAGGGTTATTCAGTATGTGATCGCTTTTGCGGACAGCGTTTATAATCTATAATTGTTTTTGATAACTATTTTATTGTGCGCTTTGCTGGCGAAACCATATCCGAGCATTGATGTTGTTTTTAAATATGCAAACCTAACAACATTTATATTAAACAACTTACTTCTGCAAAATAATTTTTTTGGCTGTTTGCTTTCATATAATTTACTGTTTAATGAGTTTAGAAAAAATAGTTTCCAGTAATTACAAACAAATTTTGAGGAAAAAATCCAAAAAATAGCATGACCAGTAAATTGATCAAACCTTAGCTTTATTTTTACCAAACTCTATTGATAAACTAACTTTATTTGTAAGAAGATAATTGTATAATCATATTTAGAAACTGTTAAATCACGTTTGCTCTAGTCAAACTTTTTGCAAAATCAAATAATTTTTTAATAAAAGTAGTGGTTTTCATGTGGCAGTGACAAATCAAAGAAAGCTTATTTCGACTAAAGAGGGAAAATGAAATTTTAATTAAAATTTTTTATTTTAGACTCCAAAAAGTTATTGCTCTAAAAAATTAAATTTTTGTAAAAGACAGTTTCACAAATTTACCTTAAAATCAAAGTTGAAATGGGGGCAAGCGATCAGCAAAGAAATTTAACAATTTGAAGTGTTGCCGTATTAACAATATTATAAGTATTTTGTCGCAAATTGAAAAAGATTGGCAAATATAGGGTTTTGCCACATTTTTGAAATGTCGCTACCAGGGTTACCGCTAGGAATTTTTGAAAAGTCGCACAAAAGGTCGTTTCATAAAAATAAAGTCGCACAAAAAAGTCGTTTGAGAAAATAAAAGTCGAACATCTTTTTTTAACGTTTTTTAATAATAAAAAGCATAGCAAAACAAAAAAAATTAAAGAAAACAGTCAGTTTTACTTTTTTATTTTCAGAAGCCTCTTTTGCATAAGAGTTTTCATGATGTCGCTTAAAAGTCTCGCAACCTGGGCAAACTGTATATTTTTACACTCTCGCAAATGAACTGTCAAAATTTGTATGAGAATTCAATAACACAAACTTCGTAAATTTGCCTAACAATTGCGCTAATCAATTGTGCATTTATACAAACAAATTTTTTTATGATTACCGTCGTTTTCAACGAAAAATTCAACAATTAACAAGAAATCCTTTTTTAAAGAAAAAAATAAATTTTATTTTTTAAGTTAAAGCAAAATATTCTCATGTTCGTACATGCCTGTCCATGTTTTACGAAAACTTCATCTTTCGTTGACTCGGTGGCTAAAAATTATTTTGTAAAATAAACACTGCAATTTTTTTAAAAGCCTTTTTGCTAAAACGTTATTTTGAAACTTTTACTGAAAATTTTCGAAGAATTTGTTAAACACATGAAAAGGTTGCAAAAAAGTGATAAAAGTGTTGTCAAATGAACAAAAATCTGTGAATTGCTTTAAAATTTTAACGACTTTTTTTTAACGATTTACTACAAGTTAGATGCTTTACAAAAAAAGGGTAAAAAGTCGGAACAAAATTAAATAAGTCGCAAAAGTCGGTGATAAAAAAAAGTCCCAAATAAAGTCGCAGACCGCGTAAAAAGGGTCAAATTGCGACTTTAGTCGGGCAAACGGTAACGCTGGTCGCTACATATTAATGATTTCAAAATATCTGTCCTTCTTTCCCTACGGCCATTTCTTTAGAAGAGAATCCCTACGAATAGGGATTTTTTCCTACGTATAACATCACTTACATTTGCTCTTATATTTAAATGCTTGTATTAAAATCGCACCAATAACTTTGGGAGTTATTTTTTATTTTGAATATTAAGTGCATCAAACCCACTGTGTATTTTTTTGAGGTTTGCAGAATAAAAAAAAATTCCTTTAAAAATATGTAAAGCAGCCACAAAATTTTTTAAGTAAAAATATTAAAGAAAAAAAAAAATCCTAAAACAAATTTAAGCAAGACAAGTTAAGATTCTGACACAACAAAATGTAAAAATAGAAGAACTGAGTATTAAGCAGACATACAAAAAGAAAGTGAAAGTAAAGTAAAATATAAAGATATTGTAAAAAGCAGACCGTATTTCAAAGAAAAGCCATAACAAAAAAGAGAGGAATAAAAAGAAAAGAAGTGCAATAAAAATTCTAACAAAAAAAAAAAAAAAAAAAAATATAACCGTCATGAACTTTCAAAAAATAAAAAATTAAATGTCGAGGAAATAATTGCGATTCTTTATGGTTCTATTGTGTAAAAAAAGGAATTTTTACATATTTTCAATGTCTGTAAAATGGAAATAAAGAGTATTTTCATTTGCCCTCTGGAATATTTTAATATAAATATTTTATTTAAATTGTTTTTGTTATTTTAGTTCACGAAATTTAATTTCTAATATAAAGCAAAACCCCAAAATAATCAAAATAAACTTTAACAGGAACAATTCCGTGAAATTTTTCTCAACTTGAGAATTCTAGAAATATTTTTAATAAATTTTGGGCAAATTTTCCCTTTGTAGGATATTTTGAACAAATTTACTATTATTAGGAAGCTTAACCCCAATTTTAAAATTATTGAAAATTTTTCATTTAATAGGATTTGAGGCAAAAAGGTTGAGCAAAATTCGTATTTACAGAAATTTTTTCTAATAATTTTTTCAGAAAATTGAGTGCAAATTTTCTATTTATTCGATTCGATTCGATTTATATATAATAAAAAATTTGTTATAATAGTAAATTTTGGGCAAATTTTCTATATGTGGGTTGTTTTGAGCATATTTGCTATTTATAGGATATTGTACGTAAATTTACGACTAATTGAAGATATAAATTAATTTGATATTTAACAGGAAATTTAAGGCAAAAAATTTGAGCAAAATTCATACATAGAAATTTTTTTAATAATAATTTTTTTTTTTTTACAAAATATTGTGCAAATTCTCTACTAAAGGAAATTTTGCGCAAATTCGATTTATAGAATATATAATAAAAGATTTATTATAATAGTAAATTTTGGGCAAATTTTCTATTTGTGGGATATTTTGAACAAATGTGTTATTTATAGGAAAATTTACACAAATTTATTAGATATTGAAAAGTTTACTCAAATTTGATATCAATAACTTTTTTGCATAAAGTTTTTGACCAAAATTTTTTTATGTGCAATTTCTCTATTTAAATAAAATTTGGCGCAAATTCGCTATTTATATGAAATTCAAAAAAAAAAAAAAAAAAAAAAAAAAAAATTACTATTTATATAAAATTATTCGCTGATTTGCTATTTACAATAAATTTTGTGCAAATTTGCAATTTATATTAGTATTTATAGTAATTGTTATGTAAAATTGCTATTTGTAGAAAATTTTGTGCAAATTTTAAATTTTTAATAAATTTTGCGTTAAAAGCACACTGACATCTAGTAATATTTGAGCAAATTTTCTTCTTATTTTATTTGCCCAAATCATTTCTACGTTCAGCAAATTTTGCGCTAATTTTTATATTAATTAAATTTTCCGAAAATTCTCTTTTTTTATGAAACTTGGCGCAAATTTCCTTTCTATAATAAATTTTGTGCAAATTCTCATTTTTTTTTTATCAAATTTGGCGCAAATTTGAGTTTTATAGTAAAAAAAATGAAAATTAAAATTTTTAATCGATAATTATGTGCAAATTTTCTATTTATATGAAATTTTTCGCAAATTCGCTATTAATAGGAAATTAAAAATAAAAGCTATTTATATGAATTTTTCGCAAATTTGCTATTTATAGAAATTTTATGCAAATCAAAGATAATTTTGTGCAAATTCACTATTTATAGTAAATAGCAAAATTGCTCTTCGTAGCAAATGTTGTGCAAATTATTTACTTTTATATAATTTTGCGCTAATTTGCTATTTTAATATAATCAAATTTGCGCAATTTAGCTTTTAATAGAAAATTTTGCACAAATTTAATATTATTAATAAATTTTGCGCCAATTTGCGACTTCTAGTAAGTTAATTTTGCTGAAATTCTCGTTTTATAAGAAATTTGTCGCAAGTTTTATGTTTATACTGAAATTTGCACGAATTAGCTAATTATAGCTAATTTTGCCTAAGTTTACTGTTTATTTTAAATTATGCAAAAATGTTCTATTTATGGGAAATTTTGCGCAAAATAATTTTTTATATAAAATTTTGTGCAAATTTGCTTTAAATAGAAATTTGGCGCAAACTTGCCATGAAATGAAATTTGTTATATGAATGTTTGCACAAATTTATCTGCTTACCGTATATAAGGGCAAAGTTGCTATTAATAATAAATTTTCTACAAATTTGCAATATATAGAAAAATTATAACATTTTTGCTATTAATAGAAAATTTTGCACAAATTTGGTATTTATGGACAAGTTTTGCGCAAATTTGCTTTCGAATTTGCTTTTAATAGAAATTTGGCGCAAACTTGCCATGAAATGAAATTTGTTATATGAATATTTGCGCAAATTTATCTGCTTACCGTATATAAGGGCAAAGTTGCTATTAATAATAAATTTTCTACAAATTTGCAATATATAAAAAAATTTTAATATTTTTGCTATTAATAGAAAATTTTGCACAAATTTGGTATTTAAGTTTTGCGCAAATTTTCTTTCGAAAGTTAAGATAATTAAGTTTAGATACTATTAGCGCAAACTTGCCATATACATGAAATTTAGCATAAATTCTGTTTTTATACGCAATTTTGCGCAAATTTTACTGTTTATCGTATATTAGGGCAAAGTTGATATTAATAAAAAATTTGGAGCAAATTCGCATTTATAGAAAATTTTGCGCGAATTTGCTTTTTATAGAAATTTGGCGCAAACTGGCCATGAAATAAAATTTTTTGTATGAATTTTTGCGCAAATTTTACTGCATATCGTATATTTGGGCAAAATTGCAATGCATACTTTTTTTTTTAACAAATTTGCTCTTTATAGAAAATTTTGCACATATTCGCATTTATACAAAACTTTGCACAAATATAATATTTATGGAAAACTTTGCGCAAATTTTCTTAAGAAAGTTTAGATACTTTAGGCAAACTTTAGAACTTGCACAAAATAATTGAGCAATCTAGCGTTTTATTTAATTTAGAAAAAAAAATTATTTTTTTTTTTTTAATTGAAATTGGAATTCCACTATCCACTTTTAATAAAACCCATCGATTCTATTTTATATATATTTTTTGCTACACTTTTTCGTTTATGTTTAAATCTCATTTATCAAAAAAAAAAAAAAAAAAAAAAAAACATAAACTGTACCTCAAATTTGTCTCGTCCTTGAAAAAGAATCCATTTACACTCTTTACTCACACACTATTAGTTCTTCTTTTTGTATCCTTTCAATCGTTGACTGAACATTAAGTTGGCCAAGGTTTGTCATATCAAATGGCCTCAAGCACATCGAAAGAAAATTTAATGAAGAAAATTTAAAAAAAAGGAAAAACCTAAAAACAGAATTATTTTCCATAAAATCATAGTTTAAGGATTAAGTAACAAAAAGGAAATAAAAACAATATGTATGCAACAAATCGCTTATTATTCAATTTATGTTTATTTTTTAGCAAATTAAATTTTTGGGATCTTTGAGCGCTACTATAAATCTTTCGGCAAAGGAGTAACATCAAAAGGCAATTTATCCATCAGATGATATTTTTTTGATCGTTAGTAATAGAAGATCAATATCATGACCTTAGTTTCTTAATAAAAGCCTTCGAAAGACGTTTAAACGCACATAAATCCATTATGCATAGCAGTATTGTCATGAGAATTAACAAACATAATCAATTTACATATTATTAGGAAGGAAGAAATCTAAATTGTTTAAGAGTTGGTTATAATTTCCGTATAAGGCGTATTTGCAAAGAAAAATATGCATTGGACGGGAAAATTTTAAATGCCGTTAAACAAAGAAGTATTAATGGCAAAGTTTCTTTTGCTTTGAAAATGATCGTTTGAATCGAAAAATATGCTCGCAGACATAAAGCCATAATACTTATTTCGTCATGGCAACACTTGGCCACTTGTTGCAGGACTAGTTAAAAACTATTAAGGACATTATGATTGAGAAGTTTTGCCTGTACCGCCTTAGTCTTACAACTTTGCTTCATTCAACTGCAAAATGTTTCAGTCGATGTAGAACGTTTTCACTGGAATATGCACTATATAACAGAGTGGCCGAAACTGGCTTGACTTTCCTGCGGGAAATTTGTGTCAATTGTTGCAACAGACTGGTCCCGGGGCTTATGAAAATACAAGAAGTACACAAAGAAAAAACTCATGACCAATGAAAGGAGAACCAATCATTTAACTGGTATATGAAGAACCAAAGAAAATGTAATGAATTTCAGTACAGTATTCGCCGGTGGTATGACGCACTTTTTTGGGACTTTCTAAAAGTTGGTTCTTAAATTTAGTTCTAGGACTTGTTCATTGATAATAGATGTGTGACTTGTCAAATGGTGGCTGTTAGGTGTCAATTGAGCCCCTCCAATGACAACACCATGTAAAAGTGATAGGTCCCATTCATATAAAGTGTTAGAACTAGAACCGGTCTCTACCACCAAAGACGGGGCTACTTTGTTGTTAGTTCGATTCCCTCTATGGTTGTTCTTGGCCCTTAAAACAAACGAGCAGTTCTTTTGTTGCAGAAATATTAAAAAAAAAAATAATAAATACAGATGGATAATACTTTAAATAAATTTAAAATGGTCTAAATTTGCGATTCTTAATTTTCGCTTAATGAATTTTTGCATAACAGGGGCTTATCTGATACTACTGAGTGTGGGTGTGCAAAGCGACATTGACGTAAGGTATGTTTTTACTAGCCAATCGGGACTAGTTTTCGCAAATCCCGGGATTCGGGATTTTTGAAAGTCAAAAGATAAATGCTTTTTATAGATATTTATTAAAAAAAACGTCTTTAAAAGAGGTTTAGAAACTAAAGTTTTATAATTAATTTAATATTACAAAGTTGTTTAATGATTGATTACATTGATTACTAAAATCTGTAAAATTTTAAAAGTGTGATTTTTTTCCTAAATTAATTATTAATTCAATTAAAAATATAATAAGAAAAACAACGTACGATTTCCAACAATGTGTTAATTGATTCAATTAAAAAATAATTAATATAAATTCTATATTTTACTCAATTTACTCAGTTGTTTCAAACTTAATAAAAAAAAAATATTAATATACAGCCTTGTCACAGAGTACATTTCCGTTCGGAATCGGAATTCATTTCGCATTTTGATGCTTCAGAAAATAACGAAAGAACTTTGCGGAATGAAACCATTTTTGTTTTCATGAAAGGAATGGGAGTTTTCTGTATCTTAAAGGCCAAAAAACTATCAAAATATACTTTCTATCAGTAAACAAATATGTTTTCTTCGATTCCGAACGGAATTGTACTCTGTGACATGGCTGATAGTAATTGGATAGAGAAAACTAGTAATTGATCTATATGTAGGGTTCTATTAGAATTTTTATTAAATGAGTTCAGATGAATAATTGAAATTTGAATTCGAAATTAATTAACAAAATCAATTTTTTTAGTTAACCATAAAAATCTTATTTTAACAAAAACACATTTGTATACCCACCTATCCTTTTGAATCTTTAAAAACCCACTGGTGGTAGAAATTATGTGGTGTATAAATAACACCCCTTAATTTCGTAAAATCGCTCCATAGGCCCCATGCACACTCTCGGATATCACTTTAATTGGCCAAAATTGGTGTAAAGAGTAGAGTTTCAATATTGCATTTGGTGCACCAGTGGAATCAATTAGATAATAAAACCTCACGGAACTTTTGCTTTTTCTGTTTGTTTTGTTAGTTTCAAAAGACATTTCTTTCTTAAATTAATTTCCTTCTTTAAATATTTTCAGCAGTTTTCACATTAATTCTATATAATTGTTGGACGCGCTTAAAAATAATAACAAAGTTTAACTTTTTTCTTTCGTTTCAATGACAATCAAATAATAAAAAGTAAATTCCGGGGTTTTCGGGGTTGACATCCCTAGTTCTTACCGAGTACCTTGACTATGCTGATATTTGAAATTAAGATCGTGTGGGCATAACCTATTTATACTACGTCGGGTAAGAGCTGTATATTGGCTAAATTTCCCCCTGAGGCATTTGTTAGGAGATTACACTGTTATTTACAAACTGATATTCGCGGATATCGCCAAAGTGTCTAATGTACATATCGCTGTTGTGATCTCGCTGTTCGGTTGTACTGAAGGTTATCCTCGCTGTTTCTATATCCTTAGACTGACTTTATTTAGTTGCAAATTTTGGGATATTGCCGCTCTTGCGCTGTCTTGAGAGGTTCGGAAGGAAGAATGTGGCTGATAGCGCTAATTTATTTCCATCTATAATCCCTAATCCAGTCTAATACGTTATGTCTAGTGAGACACTTTATTGGCCTTGAGTTAACTTGTGAGTTTAACCACGTAATTATTGTGTTGTGGTCATTGGTGTTTGTAATGTCTTTGCAAGTTGCCAAAATTTGCTCGTGAGTGCGGCTGTTTTGCTGTTTTGTGATTTAGCTTACAGGAGTCTTAGTGTCATATTACGGCACTCAGAAGCCCCTCGATGTTCGGTTTCAGCCTGGCTATTGGTGGGGTCATTTAGAGGAGCATCGTTGTGGTTGTGTTTTAAACATAAATCAAGTGGAGAATGTTACAACTGTGAAAATTGCCTCTTTTATCCAACTTCCATGACCCATAGTAGCCCTGCCCTGAACTAAGACGGACTTTTTATTCCCAATGTATAAATTCTATTGTCAACTCAGGCGTTATATTTTGTCATATGTTGGGGCATTTTTTAAGCTAACGCGAGTAAAATTACTCTCCCCAAACTAATTTCTTATTGAAAATGCTTCAAATTATTGTTTCGATTTAAACACGCCCCCGAATGAAAGCTTTTCCGTTAAATCAACTACAAATTATGACCTAGAATGAAAATTTCAGCACGAACTTTTCCCATATAAAAGGTAGTTTGGTAAAATAAATAAATTTATTGAAATAGTATTTTATTTTATGTAGCTCCCAAACAAATGTCCCCATGGACATTTTTGTTGCCATAGGGTTAACACTTAACAATCAAAAGTCTGCTCGGTATGGAAAAAGAGAATTTTTTTAAAAAAAAGTGCGAATTTAAGACACAATAGCTCTTTTCCACATACATAACGAAACAGTCCGAACTTGCAACAACTTACCCAAAAGCGTTCCACATGACAATTGTTTAGCAATTATGAGAGTAATTGAGAGAGCAATTTTTTCATTTGCTGTACAAATTTGCACGAACTTTTTCTATGGGTAAGTTCGGACAAGAATAAACAATCAGCTGTTTTGTTTACAAATGAAATTGAAAAATTAATCAGGAAATTTACAAGCAAAAGAATAAGTTTAGTTTTTATTAAAAATATATTAAAAAGCAAAAAGTAAAATTTCAATGAATAAATTAAAAGGTAAATAAATTATTGCATACATATTTCCCTTAATCTTTAACATAAAAGAAAACAAAATATAAAAAATGACAATGATGCAAATGTTTTGTTTTTATAATGTTATGACTTTTAAGCGTCTTAAATCAATTAAATAGAACTTAATTTGAAAAGTTAGCATCATTAGAATTTGAAGAAGTGAAAAAATGGTTTTTAACGTTTCAGCAATTTTGGGTAGTTTTGGCAAATTCAGAGAGTAATTTTCATTTTACTCTCATTAGTCCGAACTTGACCGAGATCTTGTGGAACACACCTAATGCAGAGCCGACATGAATTTTTAATTCATCGGTACGTATGAGTAATAATTAATTATGCAAATATTACTCATACCCAGTGATGCCAATAGTAGGGAATTTTTCCTTATAGGGATTTTTCGGAAAATTTAAAACGTAGGGGAAAAGGAAATATATTTTATTTTAAGGCAAATGTAAGGAATTTTCAAAATTGTATCTCGTTTTCAATATATTGTGTAAAAATACGTAAATATTCGTATTATTTTCATTTAAACATTTAGATTTTTCATATTCAATAGCATTGAAGTACAAATGTAGTTTTTTTTAACAAAAACCCTATACTATAAGCTCTAACAGCCTGGCAATCTTCAACAAGTGGCAAAACCAAGTACGTATGTATATATTTGTGGCGTTGAATATGCGGGTTCGCATTTGCAAACTATTCGCTTATTTTTGCGATTTGCATTCGCAATCACTTTCGCTAAAGTGTATGCGAATATTAGAAGAGAATATTTAATGAATGAAATTTCTACATAGCCGAGAATAAAAAATTACACTTTCTAAACTAAGAGAAATAAATAAAATCATAAAATTTGGAATTTGAAAAAAAATTTTATAAAAACTTTTAAGGATGTAGAAGTATATATTTTTAAAAGGAAATCTTTTGTAATACTATTGTTCAAGAAAATATATTTCTAAAATTCGATAGAGCTTTTCCTTTTATTTGGTATCAAGTTTGCTAAAAAAAAACAGATGCTTATATTAAAAAAATTATTAAAAATAAGTTTTTTTGAAAAAGTTTAAGTCCTTTAAAAGTGACAAAAGATGATAAAATGAATATTACACACGCAATGTGACTTAGTTTAGACTCTAGATTGATATATAGTCGCGCTTCTGGAAAAAAGAAAAAAATTTAATGTGTCTCACTTTTGTTTTTAAATTAAATTTGTATATGTGTTAGTACTAGGGTGTTCAGTCGATAAATTCTAGTTCGATTAATCGAACAATTTTAGTCAATTAAATGCTTGATTAATTTAAAATTGCTGATTTCGATTAAAGGATTAATCGAAGAATGTATGCCGATTAATCGAATAACAATACATATATGGTTTTTCTGTCAAATATATAATTTCGGAAAGTTTCAAGTCAAATAACCAAACCAAATGTATGGTCCGGGGGAATTTAAAAAAATAACAGTCATGTTTAGAGAATACTTCACGTGCATGGGCGTACTGCTTACTGAAAAAATTTTGAAAAAAAGCAGTAATCCGTTATTTTTTACTTATTATTGAAACAACTGCGAAAAAATATTTTTAACCCTTGAGCTACACGTTCAATAAATCACTTTCAAGTTGTTCACAAAAACTGCTTTTCAAAACTTGTTTGAATTGACAGCTGTCTCACAGGCAGCACTCAATTTAATAATCAATTTCATTTTAAAAATGCCCCCGACAAAGAAACAACTCAAAATAGAAGCATGACTCAAAGTATTTTATAAAAAGCACAAGAATTTTTTAGAACACAATTTTTTTTAAAGCATTTTTACTTTTTAATAAATATATTTTTTATAAAGAAAGCGCCAAAGTGAACTTTTGGTCAGTTGTTAAATTGAACGTAAAATTGACAAACAAATGGAAAAGTAAAATTGAGAGCAATCTCGTGGTCAATTTCAAAAGTGTGAGTGCGTTAGTAAAAAAAGTGAGAGAGTATGGCAAATTAAAAGGAAAGAATAAACTTAATCGTGTGACTTCCAAGTAAAGCAAAACATTTAAACAACATTTTATTATTAAAAGATTATTTAAAATGTCTGTTTAATTATTTTAACATCTAAAATTATATGATCTCAATACATGTTTTATTTTTCTTATCGTTGTAAAGGTCTTATCAATTAGTATGAATATTTACGTTTGTTTTGTTTTTTTTTTTTGTTAATAAAATATTTAAATACTTGTAATTAATAATGTTTATTTACTCAAGTGCAAATTTTTTCTAAAATTATCGAAAAAAATCTCTGGATTTTAAACTATTCGATTAATCGATCAATTTTAAAATTTTATTCGTTTAATCGAATAAGTTAAAAATGCCAAATATCGATTTATCGTTTAATCGAACAAAAAAAAGCCGATTAATTGAACACCCTAGTGAGTACATATTTATTTTGGTTTTCTTCTCGTTGTTAATAAATACTATTATAATAAATGTTAATAAATTATCTAATTTTAATATTTGCAAAATGTTAACAGAGTGTGTATTTGCTTGACTGAAGCTAAAAACACGTAGCTTTAAATGGAGAATACAGAAAAGAAAACGGCTGTGCAGTTTCTAAGCCAATTGTCGTATTTCGATAAAAAAAGAATTGCAGATTTGTTATCGATTATTATAAGACATGCAACAGATCAAGTAAACATATTTCGTATCTTTGTTTTGAAAATTGTTTTTTTTTAGTGATCAAAACTTTAATAAATTCTAAAATTCTTTGAAACTTATATAATATTCATTAAATTATTTTTATGAAGAAAGGAGTTTTACAACATAAAATGAATTAATATTTTATTGATAATTTTTTATTCTTGACTGAGCTGGGAATTGAAACCAGGTTTTCACGGACAGGCGGCCCAGACTATTTTCGATTGTACCCACTCAATCTCTTCAGAGGGGTTTGCTGTTTAGCTCTCATCGCCATTGACTACGGATGACGTCATTAGTCAATCATCAATCTTTAAACCAAATGGTATTTTACCTTGGTAGATCGAAATTTGCTTTTGAATGAATGATTACCTATTTTAATTGATCTTCATGTTCTTCCTTACTTCTTGTTTTTTCGTACTTTTATTTGTATAATAGTTATGTACTTTATTCGACCTTTATTATTTTAAGTATAATTAAATTTTCGAACCTGAAGTCTTTTTTTATCAAAAAACTTTTAACGTTTATTCGAACCAATATTTCGGCGCTTATTTGGGTGCATTCTTAAGGGGTTTTTTGTTTTCTTATTTTTCGAAATTTTCAAAATTTTTTTTTGTTTAACAAATTCAACAATAAATGATAAAAAAAGACCTCAGGCTTGAAAATTTAATTATTGTTCGAAATTCTTAGAAAAAAATTAATTGTGATATTTTGCAAAATTTAATTCTGTTTCTTAATAAAACTGTTTTTTTTTTTAAATGTAGCTCCATGAATATATTCACTTGTGAAATTATCGTAGACAAACTCACAGAACTAAATACAATTTATGATTTTTGTTTACAACAATTCCAAAAACCAATAAAGAATTTGAAATATCCAAAAATGGCACCTTTTAATAGGGATGGGCAAATTGAAAAAATATATCGATATATATCGTATCGATATTTTTTAAGAGTATCGATATTAATTAATTTAAAGTATCGATATATCGATGTATCGAACGTATTAAGGTGATATTATTACAAAATTTAAAAACGTAATAACCTTTGTCAATACATATTTACATATGTACAAACATATTACATGTAATTCTATTCTAACTTTTTATTGTTCCTTTTAATTTCAAATTTACTGCCTGTCCCCTTGATTTCGAACGACACTTTTATTAAAAACCAAAACCAATTTTAAAATTTAGTTTTTAAGATAAGTTATGCGAAAAAAAAAATTTTTATTTATTCGCCATATCAAATCTAAAAAAAAAATTTTATTGGGATTATATAATGCCGGATTATATACTGCCGGTAAACGAAACTTGTGACACATACTATACACGTAAACTGTGCAATATTTTATTTTTAATATATAAGAACATGCTAAAATAAAAAAAAAAACTAAATACATATTTTTTTTATTAACATTCCCACTTTCATGAGTCCATTGTTGCTAATACGCCATAATTAAACCGATTCTTTGCATAATTGTAGGAACCCTTTCCAAAACATTTTTTCCGCGCTTATTTTTTTGTTGTCATCTCTTGAAAAACCGAGACAAAACTGAACTGTGTAATCTATGAAAAAGTACAATGGAAAAGCGTCGCTATTTTCTTAATATTAGTTAAAAAACATATGATGCAATTTTTAAAAAACATCAGTTGAAAATGTTGAATTTTTTTACAAAGAGATCTTAAAATTATCGAATTCGATAGTCGTAGATAAATATCGATGTATCGATTTATGGGTATTTTTAATGTCGGCGATATATATCGATTATAATTTTTTAAAATATCGATACCTTTTAATTTATTTTTACTCTAGTTTTTGCAAAGAAGCACAATGAAAAATTCCCTTTGCAAAACAATTTATAATAATTTATGTCTTTGAATTTATGGGCTTTAAATGATTTAAAAACATATTGGTTTTTAAACTGAAACGGTATGTCTTCGCTTTAAGCAATAAATCGAAACAAGGTCGGTCTGAAATTAAAAATTTGGAATTTCAACACAGAAAAAATTATCAATAAAAAAAATTATTTAAAACGTATTTCAATTTAATTAATGTGATAATAGAATCAAATATTTTTTTAGTTAAAGGAAATTAAAAATATTATTTTGATTGAATTAACATTTTAGTTGTTATGAAATAAATTTTTAATAATAATTAGTAATGTGGTTATTTTATTGAACTGTTAATGGGTTTTAATCCAAATTTCGATATTCTTAATTTGGCTGAAGTTCATTGAATTTCATTTTCATTAAATTATTTTTATGAAGACAGGAATTTTACAACATTAAATTAATTAAAATTTATTGCTAACTTTTCATCCTTGACTGAGCTTGGAATTGAACCCAGGCTTTCACGGACAGGTTGCCCATACTAGTTACGATTGTAACCATACAACATCGTCAGTGGGGTGTGCCGTTATACTCACTCGGGTTTGGAAGCCGGATGACGTCAATAGTCAAACATCAATATTTAAACCAAATGGTATTTCATCTTGGTAGATCGAAATTTGCTTTTGAATGAATGATTTTCTATTTAATTGATGTGCATGTTCTTCCTAACTTCTGTTTTCGTACTTTTTGTCAAGAATTCTGCTTGAAATCTAAAGTACTTTTTTTTTGTTTTTTTTTTTAAGTTAAAAAATAATAATAAATAATACATACATTTTAAGACTTTATTAGTTACAAGATTTATTAGCGATTCATACTGATTCATTTGACGACTTTATGTCATGGTTGTATAATCTTCATAATATTTGAAATTGTAAAATATTAATAATGTAAATGAAATAATTGTCTAAAAATAAAGACTCACAACAACTAATAATAAATAATGTTTTTATAGCACAATTGAAAAGTCATACACTCTTTAGCAAAATGACTTATATTAATTTTACATTTGCTAAACAATATATTTGTCCAATTCATAAGCTCGTAGTAACGTCTTGTTCGTTGTATAGTCATAAACTTATACAATATTGTATACTTGTTGTTGGTAAACTTCATATAAAAGCGTTGTCTATTTAAAAATTGGTTGTTATGTGTTTTGAAAAATGTTGTATTCATACCAGGCGTTAAATGTTAGATTTTTTTTGTGTATTTTTAAAAATCTTTTTAGAATGAGAATAATTACATCAAAAATTTTATTTTTTAGAAAGATAAATATGTGTTTACTTAATTTCATGGTTATAAATATTAATTGCTTAACAATTAATACTTATTACCATTTCTCATCAAGTTGAAACTCACATACCTGGTTTAATTTCATGGCATCGAATAATGTGAATGTCAACTTTCGTTGAAGAAGAAAGAAGCAAAAACAATTTTTTTTTAACGATAATCCAAACGACAGAGCTTGTGAATTGGACAATTGGTTTTTGAAATCTAGACACACCCAGTTAAAAATGTACTCAAAAAGTTCATTATTATTATGCTAATGCAAAATAATCGCTTATTGGAAGTTCCCGGTTTGGGGTACCTATTTTTAGCTGAAAAATAGTGCTTTTTTAACCTAATGAAACATTCAAGTTGTATGTGTGTATAATATTAGTATTTTTTTTAACCTTTTTTGTTATCAGCACTTAAAAAGTACCGTTTTTATACAATTTTATTTATAAACATTCACTGCGCCATATCAACACTATTTCTCTTATGAGCTTCAAGAAACACGAGCTTTTTTAAATTGGAAATTTCCTAAGCAATGAACTGTTCTAATTTTTTTTTCTTCGAAAATGTCCCACTGTGCAGCATCAGCATTCAAAAATGATTTTGGGCATGAGAGCACCGCAACTATTCTTGACGAAGGGGTTTTGGCCTTGAAATTTTCTTTATTATTGAATAAATACGATCCGATTATATCACCAGCGTATGGGCATTAAACCGCGCACATTTCTGGACGTAATGGAGTCTGTAGGGTCTGATGTGGATTGTACCCACTCCATATGTGGTAATTTTGCTTACTTACAAACCGGGCTAAGTCAAAATTGAGCCGCATTGATGAGCACGCCATAAAAATCACGAAGTCGTATATAAGTTGCGTTAACCGATAACTCATTTCGCGAACGAAAGACAGAAACAAAGCACAGTATGGAAGGCTGTCTGACAGCTTCCCTATTTGCGTATAGTAAGTTTGTCATTCCGTGTGACACGTTTTTAGTATACATCCAATACCCAATAAAGTAAATATATTTTGGCTCTTAGAGTAATTCTAAGTCGATTTAGCCATGTCTTTCTGTCTGTCCGTCTGTTGAAAACACTCTCACTTTTGAAAAACTCAAACGGAAAAAACACACTTAATGTAAAATTGCTTGTAGTTACCCTAAGCAGTTTGGAATTTAAATCCAGAAAAATCGGTATAGTAGGATCAGATTTATGAATCAAGATGTGAAATCACTACCCTAAAAAATTAATGATTTTGTTACAAAAACTAACATAAATTGTGGAATAATGCACGGAATGATATACGATTTTGCACAAATTCGTTTTATTTGACTGGAAATTAAAGTGTTAAATTTCGAGAAGATCGGTCCATATTTTACCATAGACCTCATATTCACTCACAATATTATTACAGTAATGGACTGTAGGTTATTTAAGAAGTATCCCGTTCAGTCATTTTTAAATAAATAAAAATTTGAAATTCCAAGCAAATATATTTTAAATTGATTCTATCATTTATTAAAAAAATAATTTATATGAAATAAATGAAAATTCATTTGTTTTTACGGAATTCGTCGGTTATTTTTTTGATAGTTGAATTACATAAAATAACTGAAAATTAATTTATTTATACGGAATTTGGATTTTTGACAGTTAAAATTAAATGAACTTTTCGTTAAAAATAAATGAAAACCCGATAGACCGGTTTTTAAGTGAATATTCATTTATTTTATATTACAATTTCAGTTAGTTTTACGTACAGAATATTGTGAGTGTGCCCCTACTCCCGGAAAACATTTTAGTACGCCTAAAACCGTAATAGATAACGCTATCATAATTACACTTAATACTAATTGGTATTGTGGTTATTTTATTAAACTTTTAATGGTTTTTAATCAAAATTTCGATATTTTAATCAGGCTTAAGTTCATTGAATATAATTTTTATTAAATTATTTTTATGAAGAAAGGAATTTTACAACATGAAATGAATTAAAATTGATTGATCATTTTTCATTCTTGACTGAGCTGGGAATTGAACCCAGGTTTTCACGTACATGTTGCCCTGGCTAGTTTCGATTGCAACCACACAATCTCTTCAGTGGGGTTTGCCGTTTGGCTCTCACCGCCATTGACATTAGTCAAACATCAATCTTTAAACCAAATGGTATATTACCTTGGTAGATCGAATTTTGCTTTGAATGAATGACTACCCATTTTAATTGATGTACATGCCCTTCCTTACTTCTGTTTTTCGTACTTTTTGTCAAGAATTCTTTTTTTTTTTTTTTTGTTTTTCATGTTTTTGTCTTTTTGAAAACTTAGGTTGCATATGTCCAGAAGAAATTTCATGCAATTTTGTGATATACGGGCCATAATTTACCTTAGATCTCATATTATACAGCCTTTTGAAATTCACTTTAAACGGTAAAACTAATTTCACTGCTGTATTGGAATTTTTTTCTCAATTTATGTGTTCTAATACCAGAAATCACTCTACAGAATTTTGGTATGATTGATCTATAACTTACCATGAGTCTTAACTAAATTTCTATCCTGAAAATCATTTTAGTTTCGCTAAAACTCTTACAAATCATGATATTTTACTCAAGCTAGTTCGAATTTCTAAAAAGAAAAGCATAAAAATTTTCGATTGTCGGTCTATAATTTAATATTGGTCTAAACTGCAACCTATTTCAATGTTTAGCTCCGTTTTTATAAAGATTATTTAATAATACATTGATATCATATAGAGCCCAATCCTGAAATATTTGAGTTGTCGGTGGAGGGCATCAAAGATTCGGCACAGCCGAATATATCACTCTAACTTGTTTTTTTTTTTTAATATTGTGCAGTGTAATTTATAAGCTTCTAAAACAACAATTCATTAAATATTAGCCAACGTAGTTCCCATTTTTCGCTTATAACAGTAACAGATCCTTTTGATTTTTAACACTATCAATATATTTCTAAATATTCAGCAAAAAAAGCTTTTCGAAATCAGTTCAGGGTAACATATTCTATTTGTATTCAGATAAGAATACAACTTAAAATGTTTTATTTAACATACAGATTAAAATACACCTTGTGGAAAATATTATCAAAATCCCTTTTTTGTGCAACACGCTTATTTGGATTTAATTTAAATAATTATATATTTTTTTAAATTTTTTTCCATGTGTGATGGTGGGCAGCACCCAAAAGATCTGTCCTCACCCTGCAAATCCTTCAAATGGCAAACACATTTAAGAATGTTCAACTTTGTCTTTGAAAGGATTTTATTAAAGATTTTTTTATTCTATTAAATTCTATATTTTTTTTTTTAATTATTAAAACCCAGTTTATTTTTAAATATGTACGTAAATACATATGTTCCCATTTAGTTTACTCTTTTTTATTTTTCTTGTTTAATTTTCTTTTCTTCATATTTCTTTAATTAAACTTAAATACACAAACTTTTAAGCAAAGAAAAAATTTTAACAATTAAATTTGTATTAAAAAAAATAAATTCCCCCAACTACTTGCAGCAAATTGTTGAATGTTTAAATTTAAGGTTAAAGAAAACAGCGTACCTTTTGTTTTATTTCAGTTATTTATATATATTTTTTTTTAATTTTTATTTGACTTTCTTTTTTATTTTATATTCCCTTTTTGTTGTTGTAGAAATCCTTACAAGCATAAAAATCGTTGAAAATACACAGAATTACATACCACTCATGTACTATACACTCTTCATACACATACAGACAAACATTAAGACTTTTTTATGTTTTATTTGAATGCACAGTTACACATATACAAGCACACAAACACATATACACATATTTACACTTTAAAGTACCTTCTGAAAAAAAGGACTCAACAAGAGGAAGAATTATTTACACAAAATTACGAAAAAAAAACAGCCGTTAACAACGAATTGAAACGAGCTAAAACCGAACTAAAACGAACCGAAATGAAAGTGAAACAGCGTTTGTTAAATAAAAAAGAAAAATTAAAAAGAAGGGAAACAAAAGAAAAGCCAACAACTACAACAATGTATAATAAAAGTTAAACAACACGTATACGCACCGTTGTACCGTTGACGTGACCGCTAACGTTTTTTGTATTATTTTTTTTTATTTTTTATTTTTTTTATAAGTTGTTGTTGTAGTTTGTATTTTAAAGATTAGTACACAACAAAAATAAATGGTTTTCTTTTATATGAAAAATTTTATACAAACGATTTTTAAGCACGAATTTTTAAGATCTTAAAAAAATTTTATTATAAATTTTTGTTTTACAATTTTAATTTATAATTTATTAAGATATTCATTTTTTTAATTAAAATATAAATATACAATTGGTGTTATATTTTTTTTTTTTTAATTCAAATTTAGTTTTAAGATTTAAATTTTTAATTTAATTTTTTTTTTTAATTTTTTTTTTTGTATTAATTTTTTTCTTAAATTTTCTCGAATTTTTTTTTTATTTGAATTAATATTATTAAATTTTAATTCCAGGATTTTCTTTTAAATAAATATATTCTTTTAATTTCTTAAATATTTTATTATTTAATTTCTATTTATTAATTTTTATATACATATTTTTGTAATGAAAATTTTAATTATTTATTCAAATAATATATTGATACACTAAAATTTTTCTTTCTTTTCATTTTGTTTCAATAAACATAAACATTTTTTTTTTTAAATTCGATTTTTTTTTTTTTTTATTATTAAATTTTTTGTTGGTTTTTTTTTATCTCACTGAAAATACCGGGCACCACCAAACGCATTGAATACTCGTTTCATACTGGATGGGCACCTCATCAAATAAAGTTTGCCTTGGCAAATATTCTAGCTGCTGGATAAAGCATATTCTATACAAACGAACACACCGACTAACCTATATCTATTACACATATACAAATACAGAAACTTTTGCTGTAACAAAAATGTGCAACAGCTGGAGTGTATTAAATAAAAAATAATACACACTCAATCAAACATGAAGAAAATCTTTAACAAACATCTATAGACATTTAAACCAACAGCAACAGTCATACAAAGAAAATGTTAAAACAGAAAAGTGCCAACAAAAACATGCGTAAAGCATAAAATATAATTTTCACATTTTCCAAACAATTGCAATAAACAAACACAGTCACACACAAAGAAAAAATTCTCTTATACTCGTTTACAATACCATTTATTTTCTTTATACTCGCTTTGTTCTTATTTTAACGGCTTCTCTCTTATTACCCCACTCTCTCTCTCTCTATCTCTCTATTTATTTTGTCGCTCATTTTGTTTAGATTTACTTTCGGTTTCTGTTATTCCTAGGAATAGACCACAAATTCGGCTAATAGGTCAGTTTTTATACTAGATACTTTACAGAGACGAATGTTTTTCTCTTTTTTACCCTTCTTAAAAAAAAATTTATTTTTGTTTTTCCTTTAAATATCTCTGCATTATTTTGTTGTTGTTGTTGTTTTGCGTTTCGTTAAATCCTTGTTTACTTTTCTTTGTAAAGCAACGTAAAAACGGAATTTACTTTCGTGTAAAATAATTATTATTATACTTTTTATTTCCAATGGCATTAAAAAAAAGTTTAAAATCTCAGTAATTTTTTTTTTTAAATTTGGTTGGCTAACTCATTTGGACATACCAACCAACTTTCATACATAAATACCTACAATGTTTTGAATTAACGTCCGTTCAGGCCATGCTGGTCTAACCTCACGCTGCATGTGTGAGTGTCACATCTTACTACAAACACAGGTGGCACTTTTAGTCCGGACCATGACCCTATGCTTGTCCCTTCCTTAGGAGCTAAAGCTGCCTAAGCTCCATTGATTAAATTTAGCAGCTTTTGATGATAGGAAACTGGGCCAATAAAGAGCAGCGAAAAGGCCAAACTTTCTCCCAATAGGTGGAAAATTAGCCAACGGAGCCGAATTTTTATTATCACCCCTTTCACGATTTTGGATATAAGCCGCAGCTACTAGTGATTTCAAAAGCAGCCTCACAAAAAGCCATGCAAGAACCGAAATCACAGGAGCTACTGATACCCGCGGTATCATATAGGATCTATTGTTAGCCTCAGTCTACAAGAGCCTTGCCAATTCTACTTCTGCCGGGCTTCCACCGAGAATGTAACACCATATAGTGAAGTATGCTGTTACGTTCTCGGTTTCCGGGGTAGCAGCTGGGAACTCTAGTAAGCGATGATATACACAAGAGACTTGCCAAGTCTGTCTTTGTCGAGTATATGGTACAAGTCACACATGTATCCCCCGAGGATCTTACACCGGGAGGTGAAATATCCCCAAAGATACTCCTTAGGTACCCTGGGGTGAATCATTGGACAATAGTGCCAAAAATTAAGGTGAGTTCCTGCCATGATGGTTTATCCCACGATGGTAAACTGGATGGCAAGCAAAGATATTACCAACCACCCCACGTGTAAGCGCTCCTGTTAAGGAGCTAAAGCTTTAAATCCAGAGCTCGAAAATAAGCATTATATTCTGTACTTTAATGTTCTTTACAGAAGAAATAAAGAAAACACAAGCACTAAACATATTTGCGTAGTAATCACCTTAAAAAACGTTACTCTGTGATCTTCGTACACAATAAAAATACTGTACTGATACAACTCAACATAAAGATGAGACCTTTTAATTGCGTTCTGTTTTGGGTAAAAAAACACTTACTTTGTTGCGTTCGGTTTGGCGCATTAATAATGTTCGTTCGTTTTAGTTGGGCTCAGCGGCCTTTTGGCTGGTAAAGATAAGAAAATTTATTTATTAAAAAAATAAAATAATTATGTGTTTTTAAATAGCCTTTTACTTTGGCTTTACAAAAACAAAACACGTACACAATACAAATACACAAATAGGCTATTCGTCTGCAAGCAACAACAATATCTACTAGTAAGAAGCGTTGCTAAAATTTTTTGTTTGCTCATTTTTTCATCGATGTAGAAAAATCACTACAGAACATTAAAGTACAGTAATGCATTTCTTCAGAACCACTTCAATTGTACTGGTTTATAACGAAAAACAGAACACTACATACTATTTGTTTCTTTCGTAAAAATAGTTACATATGAACGGTATTAGGGGTTGTGTACTTATACAAACGCTAAAAAATAGAATTAGTTTCTGAGTCTTAATAGTGTTCGATTTATTTTCGAACTCTGATTAAAACGTCCGCTGCGTTTTGATGAAAGCAGAATGTGTTGAGTAGCAACAGCACTTAGGGACCCAGCAGCTGAACTTCCCCTCAAGGTGAAAAATCAACCAGTGAAGAAAACTTTTTAAGAAAGTCTGTTCGTTGCTATCAGGGTATTACAACAATTAAACCAACTAATTGGGGCCGTTGCTACGAGGTGTGAGAAGAAATTTTAAAAAAGTTCTATTTTAATGAATTTGGTTATTTGAAGCACAGCCGCGAATAACGTTGTATATTACCAAAAAATTCTTTTTCAGGAGAGTAAAACAAACGTTTTTAACAGGCAGGTATATTAATTTTTTTTTTTTTTTTTTGGATTGTCAAAAGTAATGACAACAAAAACTTTAGCAAAAGACCAAGAAAATCGAATGTCAAATTACATACTAAATTACAACGTATAATTATTTTTTTTTTTTTAGTGGAAAAAGTTTCACATCCACAATCGCAATGTCGGTGCAAACGTTTTTCCACTAAGCAAACGGCTTTTAAAACGTTTTGCCACGTTGCAAAACCATTGCGTTTGTATTATTTTGTTAATA
Organism: Pollenia amentaria; assembly: GCA_943735925.1. NCBI lineage: Eukaryota > Metazoa > Arthropoda > Insecta > Diptera > Polleniidae > Pollenia > Pollenia amentaria. Next base: position 142,174,512 of record OX031010.1, on the reverse strand, counting down.
ACCTACAACGTTCTTCCACTGACCGACTCTTTGAGTCGCATTTTGGCGGCGTTAAGGTGCATTATTTTGGGTGAATTGATGTTTAATCAGTGTAAGAGAGTAACGTAAACGTTTATCTGCAAAAAACCAGTTTTTGTACAAAGTGTCATTTACAACGTTATCCGCGGCTGTACTATTTATCGCCAAATTTTTAAAAATTTGCTTTTAAAGCTTCGTTTACAATGGCAGCAATAATTTCGTTTTTCTTCTATCTTATTTCCTCCCAAAGTATTATTTTCTTTATTTTGGAACAAATATTTAAATAATTTTTTTTTTTAAAGTTGAGTCTACTCTTAAAGCTTCGTTCACAACAGCAACATTTTCACTGGTGTTCATAATAGAGCAACAATTTTTTTTGTAACCACACACATTTTCAGTTCAGAAACCGTTTGCAAATTTTTCCTAGAACAAAGTTACGTATTTATTATTATTTTTTTAAACATTTTGTTGAAATTTTCATTCAAAAGTAAATAAAATTATTATAAACGTCATATTTATTTTCATACAAATTTTTGTTAAAGTGGAAGGAGACTTTAGTTACATTTTTGTTCGAAAAATGAAAGAAAAATATATGAAATACTTTGGCAAGAAATAAGATGGAAGAAAAAAATACGAAATTGTTGCCGCCATTGTGAACGAAGCTTTAAAAGCAAATTTTTAAAAATTTGGCGATAAATAGCAAATTGTTTAAAAATTACCTTCAAATAGGAAGTTTTTCAAAAATATTGTTTAAAAGCAAATTTTTGAATAACATCCTATGAATCCAAATTTTCAAAAATTTTCCTATAAAAACTAAATTTGAGAAAATTTCATATAAAAACAAAGTGTTTTATCAATTAAAAAAATGGTTTAAAATGTATTTCAATTTAATTAATGTGATAATTGAATCAATAATTTTTTTAGCTGAAAAAATTTAAAAATTTAATTTTGATTTAATTACATTTTACTTGTTTTGAAATAAATTTTCAATTAAAATTTTAATTAAATAACAAAAAATTTTAATTGACTTTTTTCGTTTTAAATAAAATAATTTAAACATATAGAATTGTTGTTGGGAATTGTCAATATTTATTTAAATAATTTAACACATTGTTTAAAACTTCAAGGTTTTTTGATCACTTTTTTAATTAAAATTAAAAATATCATTTATTGAAAATATTTTTTCAAAATTTTAAAATTGTTAGTAATCAATATAATCATTTTGGTAATAGGTGCAAAATCAACAACTTGTTTGCTTGATATTATGAATTTAGAACAAATTTGGTAATAGGAGAAATTTAATAATTTTTCCTGTGTATTCTAAGTCAAATTACAATTTTAAAAGCTTTTATTATTTAATAGTCGTATTCCTTCAATATTTTCCAGGAATATTTTCTATGCAATTAATAATAAAAATTAAAACTCAACATGGGAACTAAAATTCCCAGATTCTATTTTTTAAATTAATTACATAAGTTAAATACATAAAAATTTACAATAAGCACTCGCCAGTTATAAGATACAAAGAATGCTGACGAAGGCCGTAGCGGGCCAGAAAATGCATTACAGTCTAATAAGACTATTAAAGTATAAAAGCTTTTTAAATTGTAATATGACTTAGAATTAGAGTTTGCTTCCGGGATTTTCCATTGTTTTCAATTCCCGCTTTCCCGGGAACTAGTTGCGGGATTCCCGGGAAATTTAGAAGAAAATCTTTTTTTAAAACTTTAGTAAATCTATGTCGGACTAGTGTCTTTAGTAGTTTAATCCAACTTAATTTCACCACAATATTTAAATTTACTACAGTTTAAGGCTTATTAAGCTAATTTTTAAGAATTGACTTTATATAGGGCCTATGATAATTATAGGCCTATCTTCACGAAATTTTATTTCTTGTCTTAGCACACTGAAGTGTAAACTTTACAATAATATTATAAGGTTTTGCGGCTAAGGGCGTAGTAAAGTGTTTTCCTAGATTGTGCTTTATATGCGGCATTTCAAGTAATTTTGAGTCTTAGAAAAGTAAAATATGCTAAATTGCACCACAAAAGCAGTATTCTTTACGCTTTTAGCCATACTTACATGATTTACAAAATTGGTCTAAACATGGAGCCGTAGGTAAATTATGGACCTACATACACGAAATTTGGTGCCTTATAAAAGGAATTTGTGGAAATTTAATGACAAAAGGTGCATTTCGCCACAAATTTATGTTAGTTTTTGTGGAGTTTTTGGGAGATAGTTCCACACTTGGGTGCATAACTCTTTCCCTACTGAAGCGATTCTACTGGAATTCACCCCCAAACAGCCTAGAAGATCTAGAAACAATTTGACACCCATATGTCTAAATCGGCTTAGAATTAATGAAGGATTCACAATAATATTAAAAAAAGATTCACATGGAATGACAAACTTAGTTTAGCTTCATACACCACTGCTGATTAAGGGCTATAACATTGTAAAAAATATGTTATTAAATATTTGTAGTAAATAAAATTTCTGCTTCCTGCTGAATTTGTTAAACGGTAAAATTGTTTCAGAATTCCTATTTCGTAATGTTGTGCTTTCAGTTGCTAATCGCCCTTTCAGAAATTTTGTTCCACTAAGACTTCAACACTTTCATTCTAATTATGCTAATGAGCTCTGAGTTTGACAATCAAAACAACCTCTTAAGTGTCTTAAAATTACTTAAATCTTAAATTTTTTACGTTTTTGTCATAAAATAGATACTAGATTTAATTATTTTAAGCGTAATAGCCAGTAAGAAATATAAGTTTCATTGGAGAAATAGGTAAATTAATAAATAAAAAAAATTGGGCGGGTTCCCGGGAATTTGATATTTATTTCCCGCTTTCCCGGGAATCCAAAAAGTGCGGGAATAAAAAAACTCTACTTAGAATACACATTCGAATTAATATAAAAATTTATAATAAATATGAAAACGCAACAAGAGAACTAAAAATTAGGGATGGGCTATAAATATCGATATATCAAAATATCGATATTTAAAAAAATTATAATCGATATATATCGCCGATATTAAAAATACCGATATATCGATACATCGATATTTATCTACGACTATCGAATTCGATATTTTTAAGATCACTTTATAATAAAATTCAACATTTTAACCGTTGCTCAACTGCTTACAATACAGGAGGCTTATTCTGAATTCCGATGCGAAAATCAATGCGATGCGAAAACACATAAATGCGAACAATTGCTATTCTGTATTGCGATATTCGCAAAGTTTTTTTTTTAATCGCATTTCAAATGCGAAAAGGTGGCAAGTCGGTATTCTACATTGCGAAAACAAATGTCAAATTCGCAAAATTTATTCGACAACAAAATAGCATTCGCAAAGTACAAACATGTAAGTGAAAGATAATATTTTATTTATTTATTCATCATATATTTATTATTTAATTCAGGGAAGCAAGTAATAAGACCATCAAACCGCGTCAATTTGAAATAATGATAGAATTTATGAATAAGCACAGCCAATTGGCAAGAGGCCATTTGAAAACACCAAATGCACGTCCCACAGAATCCATTTTTATTATTTTTTTTTTCGTTACAGAATGTCCTAAATAAATTTTATAAACAATTTTCACAGCCAAGCACAAACAATTTATTTATTTTTAATTTGACGTTTGTTGACACTGACGTTTATTTGAGCAGCGTTGCCACGATTTGAAATAAATTGCGAATGCGATTGCGAAAGTCTAACAGAATACCAATTTTCTTTCGCATCGCATTTCATTTGCGCATCGCATTGATTTTCGCATCGCAATTCAGAATAAGCCTCCTGTTGTTTTTTAAGAATTGCGTCATAGGTCTTTTTTTAACTAATATTAAGAAAAGAATGGCGTTTTTCCATTGTACATTTTCATAGATTACACAGGTCATTTTTGTATTTTGTTTTTTTTTTTATTTGAGCATGTTCTTATATATTAATAATAAAATATTGCACAGTTTACTTGTATAGTATGTGTTACAAGTTTTGTTAACCGGCAGTATATAATCCGGCATTATATAATCCTAATTATTTTTTTTAAATTTCATATGACGAATAAGTAAAAACTTTTTTGTATTCTTTACTTTTTTTAAAATTTTTTTGTAATATGTAATACGTTTGTGCCTATGTAAAAATGTTTTGTCATAGGTATATTAAGTTTTTAAATTTAGTAATAATTTCAGCTTAATACGTTCGATACATCGATATATCGATATTTTTAATTGATATATATCGATACTCTTAAAAAATATCGATACGATATATATCGATATATTTTTTCAATTTGCCCATCCCTACTAAAAATCCCAGATAAATTTTATTTTTAATATTAAAAAATAATAATAAATACGTAATATTTATGTGGGTAAAATTTTTAAACGGTTCTTTATTAAAAAAGTTTCACATCCACAATCGCAATGTCAGTGAAAACATTTTTCCACTAAGCAAACGGCTTTTAAAACGTTTTGCCACTTTGCAAAACCATTGCGTTTGTATCATTTTGTTAATAACCTTCTTCCACTGATCGACTCTTTGAGTCGCATTTTGACGGCGTTAAAAGGTGCATAGTTTTGGGTGAATTGATGTTTAATCAGTGTAAGAGAGTAACGTAAACGGTTATCTGCAAAAAACCAATTTTTGTATTAAGTGTTATTTACAACGTCATTTGCGGCGTCATTCATTTATAGAATATTTTCCGAAAAATTGCCATTGAATAAAAACTTCCCAATAGTCTGCTATTTACATGAAAATTCGCAAAAAATTACTATTTATAGGAAAATTACAAAAAAAAAAAATTTATTATCAGCTATTTTTGGGAAAACATATTTTTTCATAATAAGATTTTGTTTGTTGTGCTTAATTCCCCATTTTTATTCTTGATAAATACACTGAAATTTATTGTTGGAGGATTAGCTGTTTCTGTGCACATTTCACTGGTTGCTTAGGCCAGACCATCGTGAAACTTTTTTCCAAAGACTTTAGTAAAGCTAAAGATATTATGCAAAAAAACTGCAGAGTGAATGAGACAAGCACTCAAACAAAATACCAACAATGCGAAAAAAATGTTGCTTTATTGTGAACACCAAGTAAAAATGTTGCTGTCATTGTGAACGAAGCTTAGCAGAAACATTTTCAAAAATTTGCTTTTAAGAGGACATTTTTCTAACATTTGCTTTTAATATGAAATTGTCAGTTAAATTTCATCTAAATATCAAACTTTTACAAATATTAACTGGATTTAATTCCTCTCTATTGTAATTTTTATTTCATTAACATTTTACACTTTTTTAATTTACAAAGTGTCAAGATCTTTTCGCTTTATTTAGAATTTTTCTTGCCCCAGTATTTTTTCCTTTTTGTTTCTTTAACCACAAATGAAGCCTAATAGTTCGCGTGTTGCTGCTGTCCTCACATCAAAAGGTCTGATTTTAAGTTTCCGCTGTCATTGGGGTTTCCGCTGTTAAAGCACTTAATAAATATTAAGATTTAATCAAAGTTATGTCGATAGTTTTTTTTTTTTTGATGTTGTCATTATTCAAATATCTATTTGAAAACTAAGTGATTATCATAAGCCCTTAGCATAAATGTTTAATAAAGAAGGTAGTTTTAATAAAAATTAATTAAATAGAAGAGGTTTGCTTTAATTAATTCAGAGACTGAAATAATTAAAAGTACTTAAAAGGGGAAAACTGGTCATGTTGAAATGAACTTAATTTATTAATATACATATTTTATTTAAATATTTATTTTTTTGTTTTTTCCAATTTTTTTTTTTATATTTTTCCAATAAATTTCATTTGACAATTTACCTTGAAATTTACATGATTATTACAAGGACATTTAGATAAAAACACACACATACACTCTACATACAAACTGCGACAAACACATGCAGATAACTAGATCACACAACTTTGAAATTGAATTTCCGTTTAATATTTCTTTTTATCGAATTTCTTTCGTTATTGGTGTTGAACACAAAAAACAAAAAAAAGCATTTAAATACAAATGAAATGAAAACATGGAAATTCAAACAATTCATACCAACGTGCAGTACACTGAAACAAAACTAGAAAGCGCATTAAGTAATTTTTTTTTAATTATTGATTTTTTATTTATTAATTTTTTTTATTACACATATCGTCAGCTCATTATTGGTTTGACCTACCGACCACATTCAAGAAACTTAAGTTAGGTTTGTGCTATGTATATATTTATATTGAATAACTCCTTTCTGAATCGAAAACCCATTGCACGAAATTTTTTATGGCTTGTGAGATTTTAAGTACTTATTTTGCTCCATATTTACTATTTGAAAGTTTTTGAAATATTGTTTTGCTCTACACGACACTATTTGGCGAATGCTACAAATTCCTCGTACAAAACGAACAAAATAAATTTAGCTTATAATAGGTTTGACCCACTGACCATTTAAAAAAAATTTAAGTCAAGTAAGTGGTATAAATATATTGAATGCCCCCTTTCTGGATCCAAAACCTGTTTCTCAACTTTTTATTGTTTCTGAGATATTAAACACTAATTTTGCGTCACATCAACTATTTTAAAGTTTTTGAAGTATTGTTTTGATCTACACGCCACTATTTTGCGGGTGCTGCGCATTCCTCATAGAAAAACGTACAAAATAAATGTCACTCTTTTTTTGCTTCATTGCCGTAAGAAAGACCAGTAGTTCTCTCTCACTTTCAACAAGAATAAGTTAAACTCAAATGTTCACAAACAATACTCCCTCTATCCTCCTTCTCATAACCTTTTTTCCTAGTTCCAACACAATGCATTGCATTTGTCCATCCCCTGAGTGCTGGTCCTAACAAAAAAAAAAAAAAAGTAGTTAAAGCGAAAGCAAAATTAAATGACACAAAGAAAGTAAATTTTTCTTTTGCTTTACTTCATTGCCGTAAGAAAAAAAAGTAATAAAAGCAAAAGCAAAAAAAAAAAAATGTAATCCACTCAATTGACAGAAGTTAGTATACGTATGCAGCACAAAAAGGTACTTTTTAGAAATAAATTTAGAAACGTGGCGTATGCAGCACAACACAATAATTTTCACTTTCAATAAAATACTATAAACTTCTAAGTGCGTTAATGAACGTTCACAAAAATTTTAATTTTTCTTTTAAACATATGCCAGAATCAGTGGTGACAATACAAAAAATCTATACGGTATATATTCAGAAAACTTCATGTTAAACTTCATTATCGTTTTTTTCTACTACGACTTTTTGGCATATGCGCCAAACGAATAATGAGCTGACGATATGTCCAATTTTTATTTGACTGTGTTTTCCTAAAATGTATTTAAAATTTTCGCAAATATACAAATACACAATAAGCAAACACCGACATAGAAAGCAGATAAAGGACAAAGTCGATAAGGCGAAATCGATAGGACAATATCAGTTGATGAAAACATGTTAAGCTGTTAAGACGTATCAACTTGTTTGTAGTTTTTCTTATTTTACAGTGTTTTAAATGTATGTATTGATAGATGTTTCCTTGTGTTATTATGTTATAAAATTTAAACATTAAATATATGTGTGTTTAATGTAGATTTAACACTTTAATTATATTCATATGAATTGGAGAATATAATTTTCTATTACTTAAACGTAATATAAGTTTCCATCCCTGAATTTATTTAGTACTCGTTGGAAATTCTAAATGTCACTTTTATCCAAATGTAGAAAACCATAAAAAAATGAAGTAACGCACTTTTAAAAGATACAAAAATTAAACACTTACTTGTACGAATTCAACTTAGCCAGTAGCGATAAGTTCTACACCTCTTCGTTAATAAATTTAACCAAACCCTTGTTATACTCGTGTATTTGATTTTACAAAAGGATACTTACCTCAACTTTACTTTTTTTTTTTTTTTTTTTTTTTTTTTTTTTTTTGTTGGGACCAGCACTCAGGGGATGACCCCTACTAATGCAATGCATTGTGTTGGAACTAGGAAAATAGGTTATGGGAAGGAGGAAAGAGGGAGTAGTGTTTGTGAACATTCGACTTGAACTTTTTCATGTTGTAAGTGAGAGGGAAGACTTCAGCAGGAAGGTTATTCCACATACGAACAGTCCGGCCAAAAAACGAATTTTCCCTGTAATGCGTTGTACGATTCACCGGCCAATCGACCACAAAAGGATGTGCTCTTGAGGAAAAACGTGTATTACGAACAAAGCTATGGGTTTCGGGAACCAAATCCCTAATTTCATCAGAACACATCCCGTTGTAGTAACGATAAAATAGGCAAGTACAACCCACATTGCGACGGTGCTCAAGGGAGTCAATAGAATTGGATACCCTACTGTCGCCAATGAGAACCTTCGCCCTCTCCTGCACGCGGTCGAGAAGCTCCAAAATAGACTTTGAAGCACCGGCCCACACATGAGAGTTGTATTCCATTCGCGGTCGGATATAGGTGGTATAAATAGTAAGGAGATCAGATGGAGTGAAGTATATCTTACACCGTTTCAAAAAACCGAGGCACTTGAATGCTTCTTTCGACACCTTGAATATATGTTCTGTCCATCGGACATCACATTGTATCCTCATGCCCAGAACATCAAGAGATTCTGTTTCCTCAATATTTATACCACCCATACATACAGATGAGGCACCTTGATCCGTCGCGCGTTTATGCGTTAGTACGCAACATTGGGTCTTTCGGGCATTAAATTCGACCCTATTCGCACGACCCCATTCTGAGATTATGTCTAGGTCACGGCCAAGCGTATCATTCATGTTCTGTCTCATAGCACAAACTTCGGACACGCCTGGTCTGTAACCAAATGAATACGAATGGCAAAGGTTGCTGTCATCTGCAAAAGAATAGATAGGGTTGGAAGTTTGACATAAGAGGTCATTTAGAAAAATAAGAAATAGAGTAGGAGAAAGAACGGAGCCTTGCGGTACCCCTGAATGAATCTTGAACTCGTTTGATGAAACCCCATCTATAACAACCCGTATAGTGCGATCTCTGAGAAAGCTCGATATAAATCGAGAGAAATTATCACCGACACCAAATGCAACAAGTTTAGACAAGAGTGCACCATGCCAGACTCTGTCAAACGCCTTGGAAATATCTAAAGCAATTACCTTACTTTCGCCAAAATGGTGAATGGAACGACACCATTTTTCTGATAACAGGGCCAGTAGGTCTCCAGTAGAACGACCTCTACGAAAGCCATACTGGCGGTCGCTTAGTAGGTAATTAGACTCTAAAAATTTTACAAGATGGTGATTTACCATACTCTCCATAACTTTGGAAAGTGCCGAACAAATTGCAATTGGGCGGTAATTTTCAGGGTTATTAGCCACTCCTTTTTTAGGAATTGGTGTTACATTAGCAACTTTCCAGCAGACGGGAAATTCACCAGCATGGTATAGAGTGCTAAAAAGATTTGCTAAGGGACGAGCTAGCGTCGAAGAGCACTGCTTCAAGACCAGTGCATGTATACCATCCGGGCCAGGAGACTTGTTTATGTCGAGATCCGCAAGAACCTTTTTAACAGCTCGAGCCCGAAAAAATATTTTAGGCATAGTTACGGATACTTTTTCGAGTTCGGGTAGTGGTTGATTGCTATCTGGTAAGTTAGAATTATTTGCGAATAATTCGGCAAAACAATTAGCCTTATCAACCAGGTTCGTGAATGTTTGGCCATCCTTTAAAAGAGTTGGTATTGAAGAACTAGCATTAACCCTTACTCTTTTAACGAATGACCAGAAACTTTTACTGCCCCGGGGAGCAGTAAGAACTTCAGCACGAAGACGTTGCTCGTGAAGAGTTTTTTCCCGTCTTAGCACTTTGGCACACGACGACCTTGCCATTTTGCGTAGCAATTCAGTGTCAGCGGTTTTATTGACACGCCAATTTCTGAATGCTTCCTCTCTGGATCTGACTGCTGATTTGCACGTCTGATTAAACCAAGATTTGGACCTAGGTTTATTCGAAGTATTTTTAACTGGAATGAACATTTTCATTCCTAGCATAATAACATTTTCAACCATTTTCGCCATGGCATTGACGTCATTGTCAAGGAAACAGAGTTTCCAATTAAAATGCCGAAAAAAGTCGTTGAGTTCAACCCAACGTGCTTTTCCGTAAACAAATTTTGATCGTTTCATAGCCTGTCGTGAAACGTTCCGAAGTTCGGAGAACGGAAAAGAGGCAGAAATGGTGCAATGATCCGAGTTACCGAGAGGTGCTAGAACTTCAACTTCGTACTTTTGAGGGTGCGAAGAGAGGAAGAGGTCAAGGGTATTGTGTTGGTGCCCATCAACACATGGAATATGTGTTGGTTCATTCACCAGTTGCACGAGGTGATTATGTGCAGCAAATAGCTCAACATATTGGCCTTCATAGGTTGTACGGCCCGAGTGGTGAAGCCAAGAAGAATTGTGGACATTGAAATCACCAGCAACAACGATTTCACTGTCCGGACAATTCTCAAGAATCTTCGATATTGAGTCGGAAAGGGAGTCGAAGCGCGATAATGTGATATCCCTTCCCGCGTTTGGACTTCTGTAAAGAAACCCGAAATGCAAAAAGTGCGTATTGATTTTGAATTTAACCCAAAGACAGTTAAATTCCGCATCAAACATGCCCATTGGTTGCTGGCATTGATACACAACTTCATTGCGTATATATATAGCAAGACCCCGATGAAGATCAAATAGGGATAGAAGGTGATACCCAGGAATCTGAAAATCCAGTGGATCAGAATTTTCAGATACCTGTGTTTCACATAAGGCGAAAACATCCGGCCGATGGAGACAAACGTGAGCGTATACAGAAAAAAAATTCGTTCTCAGCCCACGTATGTTACAGAAGTCGATTCGAAACCGACCTCTCATCACAACACAAAAAAATTCAAATAAAACGCAAAGTACGGATATCTCTATGTTAATTGCCGTTTAGAAACTGTTTGGTGATCAGTGTTATACCTTCATCACCAAAACAGATCAACAACGATTAACACAAATACATCCGTACTAACACGAATATGGTGGACGGTTATTGGGGGTACACAATGAACAATGCCATAAAAGAACCATAAAAGCCCTGATCTGGTCAACGCCGAAAAAGACCATCACTGGCAGATTGTTATTATTGTTGTTTGTTTATTTTGTTATTTCGCTTGTTGTTTTTTATTTATATTGTTATTGGTTTTCTTTTCTGAATGTTGAAACGGTTGTTTGATTTTTTTTTACTTGCTGTAGAAAAGTATACATCAACTTCCGTGTGAGCAACCTATGGAAGATAAATACTCACCTTAATCTAAACCCCCAGCGCTTAATTAAGTAAGTGTCCCCTACAAAAGGTAAGCATCTATAACTTAATCGGTCACCTTCCTCAAAGATTGGCAACCTTGCTAATTCTAACTCCAACCCATAGCCAACCTAGAAGACGCTTTCAATAAGTGGTCACCCGTACAAACACTTATTTAATGTGTATTTTGTAGCCCCTGATGACCATCGATGGATGGTCGAAATATCGGATGAAAAATAAAAAACAAAATTAAAAAAATAAAAAATTGAAAAAAAATTTTATTTATAATTTTTTATGACCTTAAGCCAAACAAATAAACAACAACATTTATTTAAAACATAAAAAATGTATTTTCTGGTCATTATACGCACATTTAGTTGCCAATTTTTTGTTTGTTCAAACAGATATTAAATAGCCTCAAACAAAATAGGGGAAAACATGTTTGCCCTGTGTTCACCTATAAAAAAAATTGCCTTAAAATAAAAGTTTGATCAAATTGTCAAAAATAAATATTAAATACAAAAATAAAATTACGTTTAATTAAAACCCTTGTATAATAAGTACAAGGAAGTTGCATAAGGGAGAGCTGTCATTATTAACTTATGTAATGTCAAACAGCGGAATGTTACTCAATAGCAAATATTTAAAAATTTCAACATATTTTGGTATTTTAAGATATTGCAAACTTACATTTTTATATAAAACTTTATTTAATTTAATATCGTGAGCTTATATTCAAATAGTGCTATCTGCAAAATCACAATTTTACAGGAGCGCGAAAAAAATGATTTTTTCGATAGCAGTAAGAGTAATAACTGATCATTATTTTACAATGTTATTTAAAAACAGCGTCTTAATCATATCTATGGAAAAATTTTTTTGAATTCCAGATATTCGCGCTTATATGTCTGATATCACTATTTACAAATTTAAATTTTATCGATTTGAACATTGAAATAAGCAGATAGCACTATTTGAACTTAAAGCAAATTTATTGCAGAGTTTCGGTTTTTTTAGTTTTTTTCAATAAGCTAAAGCGTTTTTGAGTTACGCGAACATATGTTGTGCAACCTTCTCCATTTTCGAAATAACTGTATATCTCGAAAACCAGAGCTAACATAAAAAAAAAACGACTACCACCACTGGATTCAGCGAACTCGAATTAAGTTAAAACGCCAAGTGCCCAGCTTGTCCGAAACAAAGTGTCAATTTCTAGCACAGTGTAATTAAAATTTATCCGCATATTTTAAATTATAAAGGGCTGCATGAATAACTTCATTCATGAACATACTGAAATGTTTTTTCAATGAAGTTCGTACTCAGATAAAATTCAGACCACTGAACAAACTGTTGTTTTCTTCATGCTACTAGCAAACACATTTCGTTTCATTTGGCAAACACAAAGACTTTGTTCCATAGTATAGAACTAGTATGCCAACTCGAGATAGTGTTCTCAATTTTTAAGTTCACCCCTCACACATATAGGTTCTGTGTGAATTAAAAGCACATAAGAACAACAAAAACAAAAGAAAATTGGAAATTTTTCGATTCAAAATTTTACACAATATAACACTTTATGTTTAATTTTATGACATTAACAAATAATTAATAATTTTTTCCAATACATTTTACTCATTTGCTTTTGCATTATCTTTTTATTTTTCACAAGCTAAAAATTTTTAAATAAATTTATTTGACATTAATTTTTTTCTGTTGTTAATATTATTAAAGCCAGCAGAGTAGCACTTTGTGGTATGAAAATAATATTTGAAATCATACCTATATTATTTAAATAATTTCCGATATTGCAGAATAACAATTTTGCAAACATTGTTTTTAAAAGTTTATAAATGCAGCCAGCATTTAAAAAATTGAAAATTTATTGAACTAATAAAATTTTATTTTGGAAAAAAACAATTTTGCCACATTCTATACGATTTTATGCAACTATGTTTAGTGGTGGAAATAGTTTTATACACCAATAGATTTAAAAAAAATCTTACTAATACAAACATAAATTAGGTTCCACTGACAATTGAGTTGTGTACCTGTCAAAGAGTCGGCATACTAGTTGGTTTTCACTCTCTCTCATTTTTTTTTTTTATAAATACTCAATAGCAATGTTGCCACTTAGTAAATGTATGTATTTTTTTCTTTTTTGTTACTTTTTCAATAATATTTATAATTTGTAAATCATTTTTTAAGTTAAATTAATATTTTTTTCCTAACAACTTTTTTATGTACTTCCAAGCAAAACACATTGTTGAAATTTTTTTTTTTAAATAAAATTAAACTTTTTCGAAGTTTAAATATCTATATATAAATCGGCAAAGGTAAAACAGTTAAGAACACATTGGATTTGAACAAAAAAGTACAATATATGAGAGGTATTTACTTACAGTAGTGCACAATATATATTTCATTAACATCTGCGGGGGTAAAAAGGGTAAAAATAAGGGATCCAAAAAAGAATTTAACGGCCTGTTTAACGATTTCGACCATCTAAAATTTGTTTTTATATTAAATTTAATTTTCTATGCGAACGTTAACGTTCGAAATCGAGGAACAGCCTGTAATACTTATCGTTGTGCTTTAGAAAAATAAGAGGACTTTTTTAAAATTCGGCCCTTTTGGGTACTAAACGGGTATAACCTGTATTTTACAACTTTTTTGTCACCCCATTTAACTTTTAAACCAACAAACATAGAAATTAAGATTATACCAAATTTGTAACTTATCTAAAAATATAAATTTGGTACTTTTCCGAAATTCGAACGTTTAAGCTGTGAAAATCCTACCTATTTTTGGCACTTTTTTACAACATATTTTTCATTATGTATTGACACATTCGTACTAAATTATGGAGTCCCACTACAATATTGAAGTTTTTGGTACTTTTATGCGGAGAAAAAAAAAATCATCAAAATGGGAAAATACGGGATATAAATTTCTTTTTCTTTTCCGTGCTGCATGTGGTAATTTTTGAATTTTCTATAATATTGAACGTAGAAACATTAAATTATAGGTGTGCATGAGAACCTACAAGAAGAAAAATGTTGGCACTTTTTTGCTCTTCAACAGATTTTAATTTTTATTAAAATTGGACCTAGAAACATAAAATTAAATCTGCAGAGTGATTGAGAAACTTTATCTTAGAGAAGACTTTTTTGTCCTTTTTGGTTTTTTAAATGGTAATTTCTGATTTTTTTCTTTTATATTATTGTAATGTTAGTGGAAGAGTGCATATAGACTGGAGGATGGTCACTCGCCAAACCGACCCACTAAGACGAATAAAAAACAAATGCTCGAAATATGTAAATTCATTTTTACTTATATATATGATTTCTTCATATTCGCATAAATAATTATGGTCGAATTTCGACCAGTGGGCAAACACTAAAACAATTAATTTACATTGAAAACAAAGTCAAATTTGTATTATTTTTATTATTTTAATATTAATGTACTTCCTTATCTTGTTGCTTTTACTTTTCATGGTTTTTTTTTTGTTTTTTTTTTTATCTTTCCTAATGTTTTTCATTTCTTTCAACTGGCAATATTGACTTTAAAATAAATGTGTTTTTCCATGAACTTATTCTACATTTATTCTGTGGTTGTTTTGCTTCAGAATTGTTAGTATTCATATTCTTTGGGTTAAGTAAACAAAAAAATTGCATCTTACTCGTCTCTTAAATTTCGTGTGAATACAAACGAAGCAAATACAAAATTATAATGAAAGTTTCATGAACATCATTATTAGCTTTCATGCAGATGTTTATTAAATTATCCTAAAAATAATAGCGGTTTTCACTCTTTGTATAAAGAGTACAACTCTGTTTTTTTTAATACAATTTTATACTACAAAGCGTGAGTGTCTTTTTTCGTTTAATGAATTTGCTGAGTGAGAGAAAGAGACAGATAAAGTTTCTTCAACTGTTTTATTCTGGTAAATTCACACACTTTGTTTACTACTGCTTTTTGTTTGATTTTTCAACCACAGCGTAGTATATTTTAGTCTAATACATTTTGTTGTTGCAGTGTTGTAAAAGTTAGTATTTTTACTAAAATTATAAGATTAACAAGGTCTACAAGGGACTTTACTATCAAGGGTGAATTCCGCTAATGATATTCTCGTAAAATAAAAGGCTACAATATTTGCAAATGCTTCCTTAAAATTAGGACGTGAACCAGTTGAATAGGACGTGAACCAGATTGAACTGGATACGCTTCTATTTATATGACCAGTGCACAGTGTGGGAAATGGAAATAATTCTATATTTTGTAAACGGTTGGTCCGATTGGACTGAAGTTTGAGGCGAAAGTTAACGAGTTGTAGTCGAGTTTAGGTTTTGGTTTGGATTTTTGGTGTATAGAATTATAAGAAGAGGCGCCATAGGTTTCCAAAGTAGGACACCTTGGGTATTTTCGTATTAACATAACAAGTATGTAGGTATGCACCTTGGGTTTTAAAAATAAAAAATGTTTTTTTATAAAAATGTAAGAGTGCTATATTCGGCTTTGCCAGAATAAACATGTTCCAAGACGTTTTATATGGGAACAATAATTAATTTTATGAGCCCCAGTATTATAATTTGTCACAGTTTTAGTTGTATTATGTTAAATTCGGAGAGTACGTTTTTATGGCTCTTAAGGTATGTGCAGACCTAACAAATATTTGACGAAAAAATCCAAAAAAAAACATGACCAGCAAATTGATCAAACTTTAGCTTTATTTTTAACAATATTTATTGCTATCCTTATCTTTATTTGTAAGAAGATAATTATATAATTAACTTAACAAACTGTTAAATGATGTTTGATCAAGTAAACGTTTTGCAAAAGCAAACCATTTTTTTTAATAAAATCGGTGGTTACGTGTAGGACGTCAAATATTTAATAGGTGTGAACATAGCTTTAATTTAAATATTTTGTTTCTAGTTATATAAAACTTTATGGATCTAATTTCAATAAAAGTAATTTTTAGGAATGGATTTTAAATTTGACCTTTTATGGACCGATCATCATGAAATTTGGCGAAGTCATTTTCAGTCTTATAAAACTAAATTAGACCATATTTCACCACTTAAGGCTTGTTTACACTATTATACTTTGTATTAACAGATGTCAAAAACTCAAGTAATATGTAACATTGTGATAGTGTGATTGCAGTCGCATGGGACACATACTTCATTGTTTTTTGAAAATTTTCTAAACAATCATACTTTTCATTTGATCAGGATTGCCATTTTAGAAACAGCATGTTCATGTGTGATCGTGTGCCCACAAACTGTAATGTTACATTAGATTTTTTGGCAGCCGCAACAAAATGTGGAAATACGTAAAACTTGTGTGATAGAGTAAACTAGCCATTAGCCGTTATTCGTTACGGTTTTAGGTGTAATAAAGTGTTTTCTGATAGTTTAGCGGAAATTGGTAGTATTATTTCTAGTCATAAAAATCAAGTTTGTGCAAAATTTTACGACAATCGGTACATTCAGTCACCAACTAATGTTAGTTTTTGTAGCAGGAAAATAAATTTTTAGGCAGGTTGTTCTACATTTGCGTCCATATCTATGTTTCTACCAAACCCATTCTAGAGAATTTAAATCCCAAACCGCTTAGGAGAACTAAGACGAGTTTGCCTTAAAAATTGTTCTTTTCTGTGGAGTCGTTCGAAAGGGAGCGAGATTTTAGAAAGAGAGACGGACGGACATGGCTAAACCAACTTAGACTTACTTATGGACCCAGAATATATAAACATTATGGGATGTTACTCGTAGATGAATATTTAAGCATGGCCCCTGCATATCTCTTGTGTAGCACATTTTAACATTTCATTGATAAATTCTGTCAGATTTGGTTAAGTGTATTAAAACATTGGGGCAAAATTTTAAACGACTAACAGACAAATACCAGAATAAAAACCATATTTTTATTGACAAACCTCTTCTCTTTTACGAAGTTTATAAAATATTCTTAAGCCAACTCATTTGTAAATTTCTATTTCTCTATAAGCTCTAATTTTTTTTTTTTTTTTTTTGCCTTATTTGCTTACGATAAAAATCTATTTTCTGTAACCTTAAAATGGGGTTTGGAGAAGAACTAAAGTATGAACACGAAAAGTTTTATCCAAAACACCAAAATTCACTATCAGGTGGCAATTTTGCCTGAGACAATTTTTATTATGGCGTTCTTACGAAAATCGATTTTTATCGCATATGTCTTGTTGAAATGCACGCAAATATAAAATATAGCCATACTTCAAAATTAGTAACAAATGCGATGCAATTTATTATTATATCACACGTCTCTTTTTACACATAAAGTTATTTGTCTTTATTTGAACTTCCTAAATCCAAGTTAATTAAATTGAATGAATTGCTCAACAAAATTGAACTAAAAAAAATTACGGTTCAGCATAAATATTTTTTCGTGAACAATCATTAACCACAGTCATTTGCATTTGAAAAAGTCTTTTAACTGTAACCAAAAATATTAACTACTCTTTTGCGAAAACACAAGTAAGTGCCCTAAGTATAAAAACAGGTTAGTACGTCTATAACGAATTTTTTATATCCACTACGTTTGGGTAAAATATCAAGGAAATAAAAAAAAAAATATAAAAATCAGATCAAAATCGTAACAATTTTGTTCTTACTAATTTTAAAACGGGATAAAATTTGTCTAAAGATAAGATTCATTTATCTTATATATTTATCAGCGAAGGCAAAACAGTTAAGAACACTTTCCTCCTCTGTTTGTCAACCAACTATTTTAGTGGTATTTGCTTTTAAAAGTAACGGGTGATTCAAGTAGAAATACTTTTTTCAATAGCCTTTTTTTGACAGATCACGTGTGAGTCGTGTCATGCTGTCAAGTTATTTTTGTTTAGTATTGTTTGGCATTTCATAATGGAAAGACTTACGCCTGAACAACGTTTACAAATTGTTCAACTTTATTACGAAAATTCACGGTCTGTAAGGAATGTGTTTCGTTGACTTCGCTCAACTTATGGTCAACATAATCGGCCTACTGAGCGTACTATTCGCAACACCAACACCCATTTTAAGACCCAGCATTCATTATTAGATAATATTCGATCGAGTAGACCACGTCCAGCACGCTGTGAAGAAAATATAGCGGCCGTAGCTGAGAGTGTACACGAAGACCGTGGAGAGTCGATTCGGTGCCGTTCGCAGTAACTCGGACTGACGTAGGGAACGACTTGAAAAGTTCCAAGAAGATCCGACGTTTTTGAGGCAAATTTTGTTCAGCGATGAAGCCCATTTCTGGCTCAATGGGTACAAATGGGTAACAAACAAAATTGCCGCATTTGGGACGAAGAGCAACCTGAAGAGATTCAAGAACTGCAACTTCATCCAGAAAAAACAACGGCTTGGTGTAGTTTGTGTGCAGGTGGAATCATCGGTCCATATTTCCTTAAAATTAATTCCGGTGCGAACGTAACCGTCAATGGCGACCGTTATCGTGCCATGAAAACCGACTATTTTATTTTTGTTGTTTTTCTTTTTGGCCAATTTTTAAATTCATTTGTATTTCCTTATCAAGCTAATACGGCCTAAAATCGTTAATGTAATTTAAACACAATTTTAATACATTTTATCCCGACGTTTCGTCGATATTTTGTCGACTTATTCTGGGGATACGTCTATTTAATAAAAACATAACATTTATTCAACATTTTTAATTTTTCGAATTTATTCTATGAGTTAAATTTCAGTTATGTATTTTATAAAGCTTTTTTGTAATAGCTCTATTCCTTAAATTTTTTCAGAAATGACTTTATACACTACCAGACTATTATATTGTATTTTCTTGTTACATTTTACCTTAGCTTTCCGTTGGATAGCAATGAAGTATATTTATGTACAGAAAAATTTACAATTATTAGACACCAGCAGAATGTAATGCATTTTCTGGCCCGCTACGGCCTTCGTCAGCATTCTTTGTGTCACACTGGATAGTGATACTTTATAAATTGAATGTATTTAACTCAACTATTTTAACAAATAGATATTGGGAATTATTTCTTTTTCATAAGCAACTTTATTATATTCAACATTTTTAATTTTTCGAATTTATTCTATAGTCTGGTAGTGTATAAAGTCATTTCTGAAAAAATTTAAGGAATAGAGCTATTACAAAAAAGCTTTATAAAATACATAACTGAAATTTAACTCATAGAATAAATTCGAAAAATTAAAAATGTTGAATATAATAAAGTTGCTTATGAAAAAGAAATAATTCCCAATATCTATTTGTTAAAATAGTTGAGTTAAATACATTCAATTTATAAAGTATCACTATCCAGTGTGACACAAAGAATGCTGACGAAGGCCGTAGCGGGCCAGAAAATGCATTACATTCTGCTGGTGTCTAATAATTGTAAATTTTTCTGTACATAAATATACTTCATTGCTATCCAACGGAAAGCTAAGGTAAAATGTAACAAGAAAATACAATATAATAGTCTGGTAGTGTATAAAGTCATTTCTGAAAAAATTTAAGGAATAGAGCTATTACAAAAAAGCTTTATAAAATACATAACTGAAATTTAACTCATAGAATAAATTCGAAAAATTAAAAATGTTGAATATAATAAAGTTGCTTATGAAAAAGACATAACATTTATTAACAAAATTTTTTAACAAATAACATTGAAAACTTACATTTTTTATATTATTACATCAAAATGACAAAATTTACATTTAACATATATAACGTAAGAACATAACACATTGAGTTATTTTTATATTTCCACAACACAACTTATTTTATGGCGACTCGATAACTTGCACAAATGTTGTTCGTATCTTCTTGTAGATTCATCGTATTTTTTATGTTTTGTTGGATCCTTAAGCTTTCTTTAGTAAATCGTTTTCTTGTAGAGTCTTCTTTGTCTAATATCCTTATTTGTTGGAAATCATATGCATAGCTAATGCTGTGGTCTCCTTCTGTTTTGCAATGTCCATTTTATGTTCTCCGATCCTTGTAGATAACGCCCTCTTTGTTGTTCCAATGTATGTTTGATTACATTGTTCTTTGTCATTTCCCTTATACCTGATTTCATAAACAACATTACTTTGTTGTTGTTTTTCCACTGGCGCTTTTATTTTCGTAAATATTGTACTTGTTGTTTTGTTCGGTTTGTACGCAAAACATATGTTATTTTGTTTCAGTTTTTCTCTCATGTTTCTGTTGTCAGTAGGGCCAGGGATGTATTGTACACTGTAAGATTTCCTGTTTTCTTTTTCATCAGTGTTGTCAATTATGTTATTATTTTTTAACCGCCTATTTACGTCATCAAATAAAGATTTAATAAATTTTTTTGGGAAACTGTTTTGTGTTAATATTTCATAAATTTTGTTTATGTTTTTATGATGAAATAGTTCGTCGCTGATTTTCAATACCCTCTCTATAAAGTTTTTCGCTGTATTTATGATTTGACTCCTGGGTTGTGTAGCGTTGAAATTCATGAGTCTACCTGAAGCTGTTTCCTTAGAGTACCAATTGAAAACAATTGTATCCTTAATTCTGCTTAGTTTTGCGTCAATATATGCTATATCATTGTTTTCTTCTAATTCAAGGGTGAATTTGATATTTTCATGGTGTGAATTAAAATTTTATGCCTGAAACTGAAGCTCGTGATTTCGGCGACATTTGGTTTCAGCAAGACGGCGCCACTTCCCACACATCGCATCAATCAATGGATTTATTGAGAGAACACTTCGGTGAGCACATAATTTCATGTTTTGGGCCGGTCGACTGGCCACCAAGATCGTGGGATATCACACCGTTAGACGTTTTCCTGTGGGGATATGTAAAGTCTAAAGTTTATGCGGACAAACCCGCTTCGATTCAAGCCTTGGAGGAAAACATCACGCGTGTCATTCGCCAGTTACTAGTCGAAATGCTCGAAAGAGTCATCGAAAATTGGACTCAACGGATGGACCATCTGCGACGTAGCAACGGCCAATATTTGATAGACATAATCTTCAAAAAATAAATGCCAAAGAATGTTCTTTCAAATGATAATAAACATTCCCCATTAAATTTGAATTTTCTGTGTTTTTTTTCTTTAAAAAAGTAGGGAACCTCGAAATGGATCACGCACTACTTGATATATATTTTATTGAAATCTGCTCAATATTTTCAGAGTTATGAGCGTCGAAAATTTGCTACAAACAAAATAAAAAATATATTAAAAGAAATAAAAATAAGGGGTGTAACGAATTCCGATATATCGACGATATTTTACTGCCGATACTTTTTTTTAGTTTTTTGAACAAACTATTTAATTTTCAATGCTTATTTTTTTTTTGCATAACAACTAATAGCAACATATCAAGCAGAGTTATAAATTGTTTCTTTTAAATCTGAAACTGGAGGTCGGTCCACAGCACTCTTTTTATGCGTATCTTTTTTTGACTTTTTTTCGAGACGCATGCTAAAGTTGAAAGTTATCTAACTTCATGCTTTCGATACGCACATATATGCATTTAACGCGTTTGGTGTGTAACTCTTCAATACAATTTAACACTATGAGATTTTGGGACTGATACATGAACGCATTGAACTTTTGGTTTGGACCTGCAGCAGAATTTTCTGCAAAGTGATTTTTATTTTCACAAAAATCACTTCGCTACAACTTTTTGGTTACTTCGAAGAGACCACAAAATGCATAAGTAAAAAAGTCACTGCTATATTTTCTGACGCTATTTCGCTAGTTATCAGTCTACGAACATTATTAGAAAATACGAAAACTAAATAAACTGAGATGCAGAATAATTTAGAGTCCCAAAAACTGGCGATATTATTACAGTAACGGACTGTAGGTTATTAAAGAAGTATTCCGTTCTGTTATTTCTAAATAAATAAACATTAACCCCTGTATTCATAAACGATTATTAAATTTAATAAACGTTTAGTAAGCAAAATTTTCATAGGAAATTTGTTTTGTAAACCTTTATTAAGTTATATATATTTTTATGAATACGGGCATTAAAATTCCAAGCAAATTTATTTTTAACTGATTATAACATTTATTCAAAACACTAAGTGCACATTAAAACGGATTTTCGGTTGAATTTAATATTGTCTGTTGATTAAGTAAAATTATTCTGTATGTAAAATTAAATAAAACGGAATTTAAAACAACTGTAAATTTACTTAAGAATCGATCTACTTAATTTGCATTTAATTTTAACGAAAAGTTAATTTTATTTTTACTGGCAAAAATTCAACCGCGAATTCCATAAAAAATTAACCACAAATTCCGTAAAAATAAATGAATTTTCACTTATTTTATATAAATTAACTATCAAAAAAATAAGCGGCAAATTCCGTTAAAACAAATAAATTTTCAGGTTTTTTATATAATTTAACTACCAAAAAGTAAATTTAAGTAAAAAACGATTTGCTTTATGTAGAAAATTCCCATATTCTATTTGTTAAAATTATTTAATTAAATATGTACATCAAATTTTAAAAGTAAAATAATATCGGTCTTATAATTGAAAGTTCTTCTGTAAACAAAGCGGTCAGTACAACAAAAGTAAAACAAACATGTATAACGGCCAGTGTGGCCATTTTTGCAGCTAAATTTAGCATTAAAATATTTTATTTAGCTGCAAGATTTTCATTTAGCACTTGGCATTTTATTTAGCATTTTTCGAAAATGTTTTTAGCTTTTTTAACATAATTTATTTGAAACGTTTGGACGAATAGTTCTATTGATTTTACTTAAATTTTTTTAAAAATTCTATCAAATTTTGACTCAAAATAGTTGTACCTAAAATAGTTTCGTAGGAAAAGGGATAATTATTATGTTAACAAAATCAGGGACCGTAACAGTTATTCCTTTTTTCATAAAAGTCAGTAGATAACAGTTATTTTTTGATTTTTATTTTTTTGGACAAAAATAACAGTTATTTTTTGATTTTTATTTTTTTGAACAAAAATAACAGTTATTTTATGATTTTTATTTTTTCGAGCAAAAATAAAAGTTATTCTTTAAAGAAATGTACGTGTTATAATTATTTAGTTGA
The DNA here is from genome assembly GCA_943735925.1 of Pollenia amentaria. NCBI lineage: Eukaryota > Metazoa > Arthropoda > Insecta > Diptera > Polleniidae > Pollenia > Pollenia amentaria. Next base: position 142,151,117 of record OX031010.1, on the reverse strand, counting down.
CTTTAAATATTTATTTTAATGTGCATAAGATATCCCAATGATGATCACACATTTAAATAAATATTTAAAGACAACTAAATAATTATAACACGTATATTTCTTTAAAGAATAACTTTTATTTTTGCTCCGAAAAATACAAATCATAAAATAACTGCTATTATTGTTTAAAAAAATTAAAATCATAAAATAACTGTTATTTTTGGTCGAAAAAATAAAAATCATAAAATAACTGTTATATTTGTTAAAAAAAATAAAAATCAAAAAATAACTGTTACTTTTGTCCATAACAATATAAATAAAAAAATAACTGTTATTTTTGTTCAAAAAAATAAAAATCAAAACTTTAAAAATCATAATATTTTATCACAGAAAACTTCATATGGATCAATTTGGTATACTTTAATCAGTTTACCAGCATTTATTTCTATATGCTTTTTTTGTTTTAAAATTTCGAAATAACTGTTATATTCGGTCCCTGAAAAAAATAGAACATTCAGGGAATATTAGAAATGCCCTTATCATATTGATTGTATATATTAACTGCCCTTTGATATTACGATACAAAATTACATGGAAATTTCACTTTGTATTGAGAAAAAAATTCAATAGTGTCAATGTGTGAAAATTTTTTTGCTCTAAACTGCTGAAAAAGTGATTATCCTAAAGCTTCAACTTTTCTTAAATTATATAAAAAATGACCTTTAACAAATTTATGTATTATAGAAATAAATCGTTTAAATTTACCATGTATCAGGAGCTTGCGGGCCCCTAAATTTAAAATTTAATCTCAACTACCTGTGCTTCATTTCATGTGTATCAGATGCTTTACCACTTGTTTAAATATAACCATTCTTTACAATTTAGTTAAAAAATAATTCACTAATATATATTTTGCTTCGAATTATATTTCATACAGGTAATGCATTTTTAATAAAAATCTTTAAAAAAATTTAGCATTATTTTAACCATTTTTTAAAATCATTTTTAGCATTTTTTGGCCATTTCTGATGTCAGATTTATCTGTAAAATTTTGTTAGATCTGGTCACACTGATAACGGGGTAAGTAAATAAAAATAAATTATCTCTCTCTCTCTCTCTCTCTCGCTCATTGGAGAAACAAGCGGACAGGTGTCTGGTATTTTTTAGAAATTCGAGTAAAACCTGTATTATATAAAACACCTGAAAATTCATTTGTTTTTGCGGAATTCGCCGTTGAATTTTTGACAGTAAAAATTAAATGAACTTAAAAATAAATGAAAAATAAGTAGACCGGGTGTTAACTGAATATTCATTTATTTTATATTACAATTTAAGTTAATTTTATGTACAGAATATTGTGAGTGTGAATGTAAGATTTGTGTGTTAAGAGAATAATGAAATCTATTGTTTTTCTAAAATTCTCTACATTCGATACAAAACTACAAAGTTTTAAAGACAATAAATCGAAAAACGTCTTTTTGATCAACTCAACTTGACTCTATATTCTGAAAGTGTTGAAGACACAGTCACCTCTACACCTAGTAAAAGTTCTGATAAGTCTACAAGAACTGACGTTTCGAGAGTTTGTGCAAATCTCAATAGAAAATTTGGAGATCTGTCGATCCTTCGCTGTGGCTCAAGTCTTTAAAATAAAAAATGAAATACTCTGCAAATAAGAAATCTCCTGGAATTATTATTAAAACACTAATAACACTCCAATAATAGAAGTCATGAAATATGTGGCCATTCTCCACATCCGTTTTTAAATGGCACTTGTTTAAAAATGTAAAAAGTCCACAGGGACCTTACCGCGCGTCGGAGGGTTAATCAATGCACTTTTAAAAAACTGCAATCTAAGACGTAGCGATTTTTCACAGGTTGGCTCATTGTGGTGTTAAAATAAAAAAACTTGGATTTGAAAATAGTTTTATTAATTGGGAACTCTCAAATTAGTTTAATAAAATACAAAATATTTCTTATTTGCGTATTTAGTGCAAAAAATGGCAAATAAGCATAAAAATTTATTTAAAAATGTTCTTTATTTCTCTATTAAGAACTTGCACCTTTGCCTATAAAATGTTGTTTTGCACACGCAACATTAAAAACAGATCAACGCCATAGATAAGGCTGGGTCATAATTAGGCTTGCCAGATCCAGATTATCAAAAAGCTGGACATGTGAATTAAAAAAGCTGGATATTAAAAAAAAGCTGGACATTTTGAAATAACATTTTCACGAAAAGTTACTTGTTTATTGTACAAACAATTTTATTAAAAAATACCCATATGTACGTTAATATTATTACATTGTTTGTTTTATAATACTTTACTACAATACTAACATAACAAAATATAACTAAACTTAAATTTTTTCAGTTCATTCATATGTACTATATATCTACATACCTCTCATTTGCTGGAACAACGTCATAACTCAAAAAATTAGTTTCTTATTTTAATGTAGAATTAATTATCGCTCCTATATTTATCTTAAGTAAAAAATTAATGTAAAAATCTTGCATATACAGCTCTTGAGAGAAATATCATTTTCCCATTGACTTACTTCTTTGCAAATTGAAAACTTCAATTATGACTTTTTCCAGCAAATGAGCGATATGTATTTAAGAATTAAAATTAAATAACAAAAACAAAAAATCATACAAAAAAGACGAAAACAAAACAAAAAAAGCTACCAGATATTTTTGTACTTTGAACTAAAAAAGTTATAGCAAATTAATAAAAAAAATTATTTTTTTAGCTGGACAAATTTCTTTTTAGCTTAAAACTGGACAGGCCATTAAAAAGCTGGACAATCCAGCCAAAACAAGCCCGACTGGCAACCCTAGTCATAATAGATATTCTAAGGGATTTATATATTAACTATATTTACTTTAATGGAATTCCCCGGACTTTATTAATCTGTTACAAATGAAATGCCGAATGCAATAAAACTTCCATATTTTACATAGTGTGTGTAATAAAACCAAATGACTGCAAATCAATGTGACAGAAAAACACCAACAAGAGAAAATATTCACAGATATAAATCCCAAAAATGTAGAATATTTCATGATCGAAATATCAACTGGTATTTGTATGCCAAAAACAAACACACTACATCTCTATTCCCATCTCTTACCCCTTTTTAAATATCCCATCAAGAGTTTTTTAAAATGTAACAGCCCCAATCAAAGCATTTGAGTGTATGAGTCATTATTCTTCGTATCTGTGAAAATTTAAATAAATGCAAAAGTAAAGGTGTGTTTGTAAATGTCACTTTGTCCGTATATTAATGTCTTAAAGAGTCTATTTATATAAATCTGTGAATATTTATGTAAAAGTTTTTATGCGTTTGTGTACGATTTTATGTGTGTGTGTCTGTATGTGTACTTCTTAAACTACTAAATAAAATATCAAAGAATTCAAGGATATTTTTCAACAATTTTTCTCGTTTTCAAGCTTAAAAGCAAGTCCCCTTCAATGTTCAAGAAAAGTATGTGTATACATGTGATGATGATGTCGGTTAAAATTAAGTCTTTTTGATGTGACGAGGCCAAGCTTAAAAGTAACTTCAATACAAACACATGTATACGAAGTTACCCAGATGTATCCATTAAAAGGACCGCATGTGGCAGGCCTTTTTTTAAAGGCATCTATACTCCATTCTAAAAGATTCGCGTCGTATGCTATCATGCCTTCTAGAAGGTATACATTTCTTTTTGAAAGATCTTCAAAATATTCAGAACCCATTCGGTACTCCCTTCTTTAAGAAGGGAGAAACGATTTTGTTCAGTTTTTTTGAGTCACCTTCCTTACTCCCTGCCTTTGGAAGGAAAGAATTTGTTACTGTAGGAAGTGTAGAAGGAATTGCTCCCAATGACAACCTGCGTAAAAATTAATAAGTGTGGAATGCGGCGAGGAGGGCTTGTGTCTGCTTAATAAGGCCTTCTAAAAGGCCTCTTACTTATTCTTTTTACCGCTAGGTATCAATACAAAACTAAAAAGTTCTAATAATTCTAATTAATTTCTTAATTGTAAATTTAATTAATTAATAATTGTTAAAATTTAATGTTTAAATTAGTCCACCAAAATTTTAGCCAACACCTGGGTAGATATAATTTCACTTAAGACTTCGGTCAAATGCCCACTATGAAGTAGCACTTGAATAACTAAAGCCTTCAGGATGAATACTTCACTTTTTATTTTTTCTTTAAGTTTTCCAAGAACACACCTCTTAATTAATTTTTTTAATAAATTTATTTAACAAACAAAAATAATATTTGGCACAAATTGCTTTTCTATAAATCGTAACCTCATAACATTATTCTGTTCTAGTGGACTAATGGCTGGCAATGATTCCAAAATAGGAAAGACTCTTAGAAAATTATAAATACTCTGCTGTAGGATATCATATGTAGCTGTAGGGTATCCTATGTAGGTACCTTTTATACTTGTTTTTTATGAGTGTTAGAAAAACCAGAATTTGCAAGGACATGCAAAAAAATTATTTGTAAGACATTTTAAACCTTCCCTCGTATCTTTAGAATACAAATATATATGTCGGTTTTTGTCTGCGTATTTATGAATATAAATGTTTTCTCATTTGAAAAAAAGTTTTGCAGAAGAAAAACCAAACAAATCACTTTCGCACATCCACATTGTTGTGAAAAACTCAGTAAATGCCAACTATAAACTTTTTTAATAGTCGTGGTGTTGAAAATCGATTGCCAAGAAAAATGTAAAGACATGTGCACATTTTTAAACTGAGATTGTTTTACTGCTGCTTCTATTATTTTTGAGTAAAAAAGTATAAAAAATCAAGCAAATTTTTTGGTATTTTAAAGCTGTTTTTTGTATCTTTTTTTGTCGCCTCTACCACCACAGCCATTATTCATACAAAATCCGTAGATTATTAGTAAAGTGACTTGTTATAAATGTTTTCTGTTGTTTTTTCTATCACACACAGATACATGTGTATGATTGTGGTAATGCTTATGAATGTATTTGTGTCTATGACGAATGTGTGCCATTTATGGAGACCCTCAAGGAGATTAAGAGTTAATTGTCAAAATGCCACTAGTACAATTACTGGAACAAATGGTACTAGTGCTAACAGGGCTATATAGTGCTTATATGTACCAGTACTGGATGTAGTACAAGGGCTAGAATTTTTATATAAAAATACAAGTGCTTATGCGTACCAGTACTTGATGTAGTACAAGGGACCACTTGTATTCTGATAGAATTTTTGTGTAACAAAACTAAAATTCGAGTACATATTTGTATTTTGGTACTGTTTCCTAAATTTGATTTCATATCAGTTATTAATGCCATTTTTATTATAAAAAAATGTTTAAATACAAAATGTTTTTTTATAGACAAGAACTAGTAACAAACTGGTTCTTAAGAAACCAATGTGGTCCTAGTATACTAGTTAATGTCTAGAACCAATAGTACTAGTGATTTTCCAAGCACACTCAATGCTAATTTGAGCATTAAGATGATATAGAAAAGTTAACAGTAACTAGCACTAGATATTATTGAACTAGCTTGGTTCTAGTTAGGTACTAGTTCAGGAGAGATGTGGTGCAAATTAAACCTTAACGGACAAAGAAAAAATATTTTTATTAATACTTGTATGTTTAAATTTCAAACTTTTATTTGAAATGTTAACAAAAAATTTAAATGGGTTATTTTGAAAAGCACTTTGTCTCACTTGAATAATGATTTCAAAGCAATTTTGTAAAATTCAAAATTGCTACCTGAATTTAATTGAGATATCGCACCAGTGCTATAAAGGCGGTTAAATCAAACTTTAGAAATTTTCATTAGATATAGCGAACTGTTTTTTTTTTTTTTTTTTTTTTTTTTTTTTTTTTGTTTTTTAGCGAAAGAGTAGAGAAAATATTGTAACATTATTACCGTGGAAAATAATATTAAAAAAAGAGAAAATTTGTAAATTTTCAGTTGACACTTTTTCGAGAATATGTACTTTGTAAATTTTGTTAATCTTTATATACATACTAGCTTAACCCAGGGCGCTTTACAACCCTCATTAAAATAAAATGTGTAATTTTTTCGATACAGATCTCGTGCATTGCTTATGAAGTTATTTGTTCCAATTACGAATACTCTTACTCTTAACATTCTCCAGTTTCACAGAAATCTATATGGTATTTGTATTGAAGTTATCCTGCCTATGGCTACAATAAGGCAGTGGGCCCTTTACAGATATGTGTACCATACTTTTTCCAAATTTGTAAATTGTGACAGAAGTTGATTGTCGATTACCCAGTTATGTGTACCAAATTTGGGCAACTACTACCTTATCGTTTTCTAGACATAAATAAATCTATTTTACGACACGCCCACTTTTCAAATCCCGCAAAGATTTGGTCAGAAGTTGTGTATTACTAACCAAAATGATTGTACCTAATTTGGAAACTTTGGCTTTTGCCGTTCTCCAGACATACATAAATCTATAATCTCTTTGTATGTGCGGTGCCACTCCCACTTCCCAATCCCGCCCACACTTTGTCGGATGTTGTGTATTAATAACTAAGATATTTTTTCCTTATTTTTAAGCCTTCGCTCTAACCGTTCTCTAGATATACAAAAATCTATAATGTCTGTCTATGGGAGGTAACAAGCCCATTTCTCCAATACTGTCTATTTGTTTAGATAGTCTTTGTATTGATAATCCAGATATGTGTACCAAATTTGGACAATTTTTTTGGTGCCATTCTTTAGACATTCATAAAGTCATTTGGTGCCACGCCCACCTATGCAATCCCGCCCAAATATTGTCAGATGCTGTGTATTGATAACCAAGATGTTTTGATCAACTTTTGGAAACTTTAGGCCTTTCCGTTCTTTAGATATACAGAAATTTATAATGTCTTTGTATGGGAGGTGCCACGCCCACTCTAAATTTCAAAAAAAATATGCAGGCTATAGATCCTTCCAGACCATCAGTAATATACTGTTAAAGTTTCATGAAGATTGGCTCAGAGGTTTAGGCGGCTATAAGGTATGAATCAAACAAATAAATAAACATATCGCTCATTTACTTCAACAACGTCATAACTCAAAAAATTAAATTTGGAGTTAGTGATGCAGAATTGTTCGCTATGTTTTTCTTTATATTGTGTATAACATTCATCTCTATATATTTTATACAATTCCCGTTTGAAGAGAATGTATCTTTATTTTTTCTATGTGGTTAAAGCAAATTAAAAACTTTAAACGCAATTTTCTCGAAATGGATTTTTTTGAATTATGACGTTGTTAAAGTAAAAGAGCGATATGTACATACATTCATTTTAACATATATATATAGAGCAAATTTTACAAACGTTAGAGGGTCGTGCATATCATTTTGGCTTCTGGAAATCAGCTCCGAGTTTTGGGAAAATGGTTCCCTACCGATGAATCACCTCAAAGAATCATTTGCGATACAATTTGCTGATTCCTGTTTGAGCATATGAGTGAATTATATGTGAATCCTATTTCAATCGGGTTAGTGATAAATCAGTTTTATATTCAAAACATTTATAAGAAATCATTATTTGAACATATCGTCATATGTTTTCAAAAAAAAGCCTTAAGTTACAAAAATTCAAAATGTACCTTTTGATCGATTATGATGAATTTAATCAAAATACATGTTTCTTAGAACTTTTACCCGCTTACAACTAAAAATACCATTTTTATCAATAAAATTCTAAAATTGTTGCGCAGTTGGCATTTAGTATCATAATCGAATCTTTTTGGAATCAGCTTAACGAGCAAAATAAGAGCATATGAGCTCATTTTTCGATCATAAATGATACTCTTGTTGTGAGGAAACGGTACAGTACCGATGGATCACCTTAAAGAATCATTTGTAAAAAAATTGATCTGGGGCCTAATTCTGGCAGTCGTGATCGAGTAGTTTCTCGATTCGAAAGCAATTTTATTTCTAATTCTTTCAGTCGATACTGAACGAATCGAAATTATTTTTTCAGTATTGTGAAACTCAAATTAATGCTTTACAACACTGAAAAAATAATTCCGACTCGTTCAGTATTGACTAAAATAATTAGATATTAACTTGGTTTCGAATCGAGAAAGTACTCGATCACGACTGCCAGAATCAGGCCCCTGATTCCTTTGGAGCAATACCGTTATGATTTTTACAATAATATGGTCTGTGTTTATTGACATGAAATTATTGCTTATTTTCAATAATTCGGGCATGTTCTGGAAATCGAAATCACGTGAAATTCAAATCGAACAAAATTTTAAATTTATCCTGTGTTAAAAATTTACAAAAATATTTCTTTTTATATGCCTCATATTTAGAGGTCCACTAACCTTTACCACTACCACTTTTAAAATCATGAAAAAAAATTTAATTTAAATTATGCAACGATTTCAATTTCACGTGATTTCGATTTCCAGAACAGGGCCGAAAAACTTGCAACGAGAGAGTGAAAAAGAGCATACAAATTTGAGAGACAAAAAATTTGTTGTAAATTTCTGATAGTAAACTTTGTACTAGCAAGAATTATTCAACCACCCTTTCAGTTTTACAAAACAAAAATAATTTTCATCATTTTTAGATTAAAAGTTTTTCAATAAAATAAAATATTAATATTTCCTAAAATTTAGGAATAATATTCTTGCGCATATAGTTCAAAACAAATGAATTTATTAAGAAATAATGTTGTATCTTACAGCTGAATAGTTCATATTCCTAACTTGCTAGTTTTTGCTGGTAAAGCGTTCATTAACTTTTTTATTTTTTTGAGTAATTTAGAGAAAAAATTTGTTAATTTTAAATTTACTCTGTCATTGCAAGTTCCTGCTAGTAAAGCAAATGAACACACCTATTATTGAGCAGTTTTCATCTCATTTTTCATGCTAGGAACACAACTGGGACGAACGACGAATTTCGCCCTATACGACGACTTTTTCCGTAAAATTTCGCTGAGTAAATTCGTCGTATGAAGCACAATAACGACGAATAGCTGGCAGCTTTTATAATTGAGAAAGTTTATTACTATTTGTGCAAAGAGAGAGAAATAGTGTGACCATGTTCAAAAAAATAATGTTCAAAAATAAAAACATAATCAAAAACACAACTAAAAACTATTTTTATAGCCAAATACTTTGTATACTTATTTTATGTGTTATACAATAAAAAAAAATTATTAAAGTAAAAAGTAACTTTATTTACTAAACTACTTCTTAACTAAAACCAAACATAGTCACCTAGTACTGATTTGTTCGTCGTTGCCCGCGTATGAAATAGAATTAAATCTATTTAAAGTTGATTGCGTGCATTTTCATATACACAAACGTCTTTTATTTTTAGCGACGAATATTCGCGGCCAAAAATTCGTCGTTCGCCCCAGTTGTGTTCCTAGCATCAATCGTAATATATTAATTATATTCTTTTTAATTCGACCATTTTTCAATTAAATATTATAGTTTCATACATTTTTATCAAGCTTTAGGTCACTTTTTTATAAAAATCAATTTAAATATTATATATTTTTCAATATTTCAATTGCCGTTGGAAATCTTGTTCAGGAAATCTATTTAAATAATATTAAATTACAAATTTGTTTTTGACAATAAATGGAAAAATAAAAAATACCTGGATTTTCGGAAAGATTAGAAAATTAAAATATATATGACAAAGGGAAATACAGAATGGCACATAAGGTGAAAAATAATGTTGGGAGATTATTCACGAAAACTAGGGATAGATTACAAAAGTCGGATATGTCTAATTTAGTTTATAAAATTCATTCTGGTGGCAATGATAATGAACAATGTAGGAATATATATGTAGGAACAACTGGGACAAAACTGAAAACTAGATTAGCAGGACATAAACATGAGCAAAAATATAGAAATTATAATTCAGCCCATGGACCGGCATTATCAACACATTTTAGAGATTTTAATCATTATCCTGAGTTTGAAAACACATCTATTTTGAACATAGAAAATTTTAAGAAACGTAGATATATGCTAGAAATGTTACAGATTAATAATTTTCCATTTGAAAAAAGGATTCATTTTAAGAAATATACTGAGGAATTAGCTCAGATTTATAGACATTTATTGAATAAAAATAAATAAGTTGATGGAAAAGAAAATTATAAACAGTTATTTGTCTTTGATTATTTCTACAATTTAGTTCAGATGGCAAAGCACAGACTGAAAATATATATTAAATAAAAATAAATACATATTGGGAATTATTTCTTTTCATAAGCAACTTTATTGTATTCAACATTTTTTATTTTTCGAATTTATTCTATGAGTTAAATTTCAGCTATGTATTTTATAAAGCTTTTTGTAATAGTTCTATTCCTTGAATTTGTTAGGAATTACTTTTATACACTACCAGACTATTATCTTGTATTTTCTTGTTACATTTTACCTTAGCTTTCCGTTGGATAGCAATGAAGTATATTATATGCAGACAAAAATTTACAATTATGAGACACCAGCAGAATGTAATGCATTTTCTGGCCCGCTACGGCCTTCGTCAGCATTCTTTGTGTCGCACTGGATAGTGATACTTTATAAATTGAATGTATTTAACTCAACTATCTTAACAAATAGATATTGGGAATTATTTCTTTTCAAAAAGATACAAGATAATAATCTGGTAGTGTATAAAAGTAATTCCAAAAACTCAAGGAATAGAACTATTACGAAAAGCTTTATAAAATACATAGCTGCACGCAAAGAAAAAACATGATTGATACAATCACAATCGCAAACTATCATTAATGTTTGTGGTTATGATTGTGTCAAACACGTCTTAAGCAACAATATATGTTCAGTTATAATGATTTTAGATAATTGTAGTCTTAAACATATTATTATGTTCAGAAGAAAAATTCGCACGATCTTTCAAACCATTTTTCTATATTTCCCAATACCATGCAAAATGTCTACTTCAACATTTTATATGGTTCTTACAATAAAAACAATAAAAAATGTAATTTAAAAAATTTATGTTTTATTACAAATATAATAAATAAAATATAGCATACATATATTAAAAATAAAATTAAATACACATATTAATATACCTGTGTATGTGTTTTAATTTATAAATTTACGTTGTATGGTACAAATATTTTTTTTTTTTTTTCGAGAGAGAGCGGGGAGATTTCTCCCAACGGAGACGGTACCGCGACCAAACCAGGTCTATTGTACCCACCCCCCTTTAGTTGGCCAAAAGACCCTCTGCTTCCCAGAGAAACCCAAGAAGGTCTTTTGCCGGTATTACACCGACTCGGGACGCGCCCATCGTACCGTGCCCCAAGTGTCTCCTTCTGGCCCATGCCAGCGCGGGGCAGTCACACAATAGGTGCTTTGTAGTTTCGTCCTCTTCACGGCATAGTCTACATTCCTGGTCCTCTGCCAGACCCATCCGAAAGAGGTGGTGCTTGACCGTATGGTGGCCCGTCAGATAAGCCACCAACAGCCGTAATTCTCGTCTGTTGAGACCCTTTGTCTCCAGTGTACTCCCGGGAAATATAAATTCCTTCGCCTGACGCATTCCCGGTAGCGATACCCAGTATTTTTTGTGCTCGCTGAGAGCCCATTCCCCCAATAGAGATTGGGTAGTGGCCCAGCTTAACCCACAAAAGGGCTCGGGGCCCACCATTTGGGCATTTGCTCCAGCCCTAGCCAGTTCATCAGCCCTCTCGTTACCCGGAACCCCTGAGTGTCCCGGCACCCAACAGAGTGTCACTCTGTTTCTCGAGCCCAGCTCCTGTAGCCTTCCCCGGCATTCCGCCACCAACTTCGAGGACAATTTCCAGGAAGAGAGTGCCTTAATGGCCGCTTGGCTATCAGTGAATATCGCAATGCTGTTTCCTATCATTCCCTTGTTAAGAATGTTGCTACAGCACACATCGATGGCGTGGATCTCGGCCTGGAATACACTTGGTGTTCTTCCCATGGCTATCGAGATTCGCGTGTTTGGTCCAAATACCCCAGCACCCACCCCGTGCTCCGATTTGGATCCATCGGTATACCAGCGTAGTCCCTGGTTACCCTCACAGGGATTTCCACTGTCCCAAGCTCCCCCATTTGGGAGGATCGTGCTAAACCTTCTGTTAAAGCTCAGTTCCGTGGTCTTAATGTCCGCCCTTGTGCAGACTGATAGACTAGGAGCTAATTTCATCAGACCAGCGTGTCCGTTGACCCCACCCGACAGTCCGGATGTTTGTTGGATCCTAAGGAGACTCGATATTGCGACCTTCCTTATATGGATGTGTAATGGCAAGATGCCCAAAATAGTTTCAAGTGCCGCTGTTGGACATGTGCGCATCACCCCCGTCAGAGCTACACAGACCATTCTCTGTAGCCTTCCGCACTTTTGAATCGCCGACACCTGCTGAATCTTTGGCCACCATACCAGGGATCCATAGGTGATTATCGGTCTGATCATCATGAAATAAAGCCACTTAATCATGCTAGGGCCAAAGCCCCAGGTCTTCCCAAAGAAGCTCTTACAGGCCCAGAAGGCCCTAAGTGCCTTCTTCAGGGTCGCATCCAAGTGCGAGTTCCAATTTAGCCGTTTATCCAGAACAATTCCCAGGTACTTGACTTCATTGGAGTACTCGATTTCCGTCCCATTCACTGACAGTCTACCCAATCTGTGTTTATATCTTCTCGTGAACGGGACCACGACCGCTTTTTGGGGGTTGATGTTCAGCCCCCTTTCATGGCACCATTTGAGAACCTTGTCGAGAGCACCCTGCATCACCTCAGTGATTGTTCTCTCGAATTTTCCGGTCACAATGATGGCCAGGTCGTCCGCATAACCAATGGCCCGCAGGCCATATTCCTCAAGTCTGACGAGCAGGTCATCAATCACAAGGCACCATAGCAGGGGAGAAAGTACCCCACCCTGTGGACAACCTTTAACAGCACTAATGCTGACGCTAGCGTCATCCCAAGAGGCGGTAATTCTCCGTTGTCTCAGCATGGCGCCGATCCAATTGATGGTATAATCATCTATCCGTTTTTGCGACAAAGCATCCTTGATAGAGTCGTAACTTGTGTTGTCGAAGGCACCCTCCACGTCAAGAAAAGCACATAGTGCAATATCCTTGTTGTTATGTGCCTTCTCTATTTGCGCAACCAGATGGTGCAATGCTACTTCCGTCGACCTACCCTTCTGATAGGCGAACTGCGTTCCGTGCAATGGCGCGGAGATTCTCAGCTCGTCCCGGATGTGCAGGTCCAGTAGCCGCTCAACAGTTTTAAGCAGAAATGATGTGAGGCTAATAGGCCTATAGGACTTCGGCTTCTCTAGCGGCTTGTTGCCAGATTTGGGGATAAACACCACTCTGACCGCTCTCCACGCGGTCGGAATATGACCCCAGGTGAAGCTAGCCTTAAACAGACCAATTAGCGGGTCCATTATAATATTAAGACTTTCCTGTATTAATACCGGGAAAATCCCGTCACCACCTGGTGACTTGTAAGGGCTGAAGGAGCCAACTGCCCAGCGAACCCTATCCTTGTCAAAAATTCTACCGGCCAATCCCGTGGCTCGTCCAGCTCCTGGGATTGCCGCTTCGATCTCAGCGTGTTCATTGCCAGTCACAATTGTAGAGCCTGGGAAATGAACTTGTAGCAGGGTTTCCAGAGTTTCCCTACGATTTGTAGTGAAGGTACCATCCGTTCTCTCCACCAGGCCCACTCCATTTGAGTGTCCTTTGGCCATTACCCTATGAAGCCTTGCCGCATCAGGGAGGTTTGCTATGCCACTGCAAAAGCTCCTCCAAGTATCCCTTTTGGATTTGCGTAAGGATCTGTTGTAATCAGTAAGAGCACATTTGTACTCCTGCCAATTCTTAGTCTTTTTTGCCTTGTTGAATAACCTTCTGACCTGTCGTCGCTTCAGCTCGAGCGTGTCGTTCCACCAGGGAGTTCTACGGCTGGAGCTGAAGCTGCGTATGGTCGTGCTCTCCCGAAAGGATGAGATCAGTGTATCCTCTACAAGGTTGGCTGCTAGCTCAATATCATCGACAGACCCTATGTCGGTCATTAGGAGCCCAGCCTTTCGGCTGACGAGGGACTGGAACTCCTTCCAGTCCGTTCGTCTAGGATTAAAAGCGCCTCTGCCTCTGGATATATATGGTACAAATATATCCAAACAAATAAGAATTCCGTTGTTGAAAAAATTCGGGGCTGATGACAAAATTATGTGTCAAAATTTGTTATAGGTTTTTTTTGGCTGCAATAAAGACAAAATAATTGCATATTTTATATATGTTTTTATAATTATATCAAAATAACTTACCTGTTTCAATAAACGTATAATAATTTATTTCGTTAGTTTTGCAAGGCAGCATGGCATTTTTCTCCCCAAAAAATGTTTTAATTATTCTGTCATCATTCATGTTTCCTGATTAACTGACGCTCGCTGACGGAGAAAATTTAATTTTTAAGCACACACTGTTTGTTTTGACAATAAATGTTTGCTTCTTAAGAGAATGTGTTTTCAAGCAAACAAAAATGATGGTATTAAACATTCCTTTTGTGTTCAACTAATATTATGTTTTTATTTGTATAATTGAAAATATCTGCATTATAATAGCAAACATATCAAATAATATAATATGTTTAGCTAGACCAGAGTACCTTTTTAGGTGTAAGCCACCATATAATATTATTATAGTGAATTTAAAAATGTTAAGGACAAAAAACAATTTTTTAAGTTATATTAAGACTATAATTAATTTATGAGGGTAAACATATAAGGCAAGTATAAACAAAAATGGTCGTAGTGACCATTCATTAATCATGTTTTTTCTCTGCGTGTGAAATTTAACTCATAGAATAAATTCGAAAAATAAAAAATGTTGAATAAAAATAAATACATTGACGGAAAGGGAAATTAAAATAGGTTTTTAGGTTTTAAATATTTTAAAAAAAATTTTGTTTGTTTTACTCTTTTTATTTTAAGTTTGTTAATTGATATTTTAAATTTATTTTTCCATTTTTTATTTTTCTATTTATTGTCAAAAAAAAATTTTGTAATTTTATATTATTTAAAAAGATTTCCTGAACAAGATTTCCAGCGGCAATTGAAATATATAATATTTTATTTGATTTTTATAAAATAGTGACCTAAAGCTTGATAAAAATGTATGAAAATATAATATTTAATTGAAAAAGGTCGAATTAGTAAGAATATAGTTACTTGTTTTTGGACAGTTTTAAAATAAGATTATAAAGTTTACGCATACATAGATATTTACATGCACCAGTAAAATGTTATGGATGGATGCGATTTGGTTTAAATATATCAATTCAATAAAAATCATTCCGAATTTATGTATTTTCTTTCGGATTTTTGGATATTTTTACACTTCAAATATCTATTCAATTATAATTTAAAACAAATTAGAGTGATATATTCGGCTGTGCCGAATCTTTGATACCCTCCACCAACAGGAGTGAGCTCTATATGATAAATACTAAAATATTATTAACTAAGCTGCACAAAAACGACGTCAGCATTAAAATGAGTTGCGGTTTAGAGCTGAATTAAATTATTGACCGACAATAAGAAAGTTTTATGCGTAAATTATGGCACAATCATCCCAAAATTATAAAGACTGATTTCTGGTATTACAAAAAATAAATTAGAATAAATTTCAATACAGCAGCGTAATCAGTTGTAGCGTTAACAGTGAAATTCACAAAATTGCATTATATTTTTTCTGGCCATATGAATCTTAGTTGGAAGAAATTTTACCGCAATATTCATATCTGTTATTAATTATTTTTCCAAAGTGGGCTTTATTTGGTTTGAGGCGCAATAAACTGTTTTCCGAGAGTAGGGTTTATATGGGGCCTATGGTAAATTATGGACCGACCTTTACGAAATATGACACTCCGATTTCTAGTCTTCTAAAACTGTGATATACCCAATTTTATTATAATATCGTTATTAATTACGGTTTTAGGCGAACTAAACTGTTTTCCGCGAGAAGGGTTTATATTGGGCCCATGGTCAATTATGGACCGATCTTCACGAACTTTAACAGTATGATTTGCAGTCGTATAAAGCGAATTGTGCAAAGTTTTATGTCATTCCGTACATTATTACACCATTTATCTTAGTTTTTGTATCAAAACTACCAATATATTTAGGGTGGTAGTTCCACATTTTGATTCACAGTTCTGACCCTACTGAACCGATATTTATAGATTTCAATCCCAAACTGCTTACTATAACAACAAGCAATTTGAGACCAAGTTTGTTCTTTTAGTTTGCGTTTTTAGTAAGCGAGCGTGTTTTCAACAGACTGGCAGACGGACAGACGGACATGGCTAAATCGACTAAGAATTACTCAAGAAGCCAGAATATATATACCTTATGGGGCTTACGATGTATAATAAAAAAGTTTCACACGGAATGACAAACCCTCATTTACAACTTGTGGTGGTGGAGGGTATAAAAACATATTTAAAGTTAATTGTTGTAACGTTATTTTAACTATCAAAAGTCTTAATGAAAATTTACAAAATACTAAATATTGCAATTTTTAAAGATATTTATACGTAAGTACGAATGAATCCGGCGTTATTAATGTGCCAAAACAATGTGAATTTTAAAAATTATGTAATAATTAGGGAATAAATTCCCACTAACGAATCAATTTCCAAACGGTTCGACGTCATAGTTGAACTATTTATTTTATTAGTTATGCCTTTCTTTATATCAACATTAAACAAATACTCATTATTATAAAGGGTGGTTTAAGGGCTGATGTTGATTTTAACTAAAACACAAATTATTTAGGGAATTGTTGTCATTTCTTTATATTATGATAATATTGGTTCAATAAGTATGGAACAAAATATCGGCCAAATGGCCGCCGCGACCTCGGCGGCACACCTTCATCCGATGGTCAAAATTTTCGATGAGGCGGATGCATATTTGAGGTTGTATGCCGTTAATGTGTCGAATTATCTCATCCTTTATCTCTTGAATTGTTGCACGTACACCTTTTCTTTAAAATAACCCCAAAGAAAGAAGTCCAACGGTGTCAAATCACATGATCTTGGCGGCCAATTGACATCGCCACCACATGAGAAAACATGGGCATTGAATTTGTCGCGCAAAAGAGCCATTGTTTCGTTAGCTGTGTGTTAAGTGGCACCGTCCTGTTGAAACCACATATCGTCCACATCCATATCTGTTAATTCGGGCCACAAAAGGTTCGTTATCATCTCACGATAGCGAACACCATTCACAGTAACTGCCTGACCAGCCTCATTTTGAAAAGATACAGCCCGATGATGCCGCCAGCCCATAAACCGCACCAAACAGTCACTCTTTGTGGGTTCATTGGTTTTTCGACAATCACTCTTGTATTATTATTCGCCCAAATGCGGCAATTCTGCTTATTGACGAATCCACTGAGGTGAAAGTGTACGTTATCACTGAACATGATTTTCACGATATGCATTTTGATTTGAACGACCATTTTCATAAAAAGCCTGAATAACTTTAACGCGTTGCTCGATTGTGTGTCTTCCATGATTCAAATTGAGTTAGTCTGAAATTGAGAAATATCAAATGAAGTGCAGAAAAAAACTTGACGTTTAGGTGTGGTTCACATTCAACATCGGCCCTTAAAATTTAACCACCCTATAATTATTTTTTTTTTTAAGTGATTTTTTCCATGAATGGTGGATATTTTTCAATGCAAGAAGTGAAAATAGTACAAAGACATAGTAAGTGACAATGTAAATAAGTTTCCACCAAGCTAAAACAATCTGCAATATAAAGCCACAAATCTTCCAATCTGCATTTTGGTAATTTTGGAGTATAAAATCTGCTGAATGCAGATAAATCTGCACTTCTGGCATCACTGCCAGTGGCGTATGTTTATTTTAAACCATAAATTGTAAGTTATACTTGTTATTGTTACTTTTTCTTTCAATTTAACCCCCTCTCATGCCATCGTATTGTAAAAACCGTTCAAACAGTTTATTTTTGCCACAACTGCATCAGTTTAGTTTAGTTTTGTTTTTCGCATTGTGTTTTTGTGTCTTAAAATAAAGTTTTCCGTATATTTTATTTTTGTTTTTCTTTTATTTTATTCGGTTGTGTTTACAACCGAATCGAAAAAAAAAGTTTGTTAAAGTACTTTTCTTGTTTTATTCATCATTGTTTTTTTCATTGTGTGCTTTTCTTTTTAGCTTTTTGTTACAGTAAACAAACATTGACATTGTTGTTGTCTTTGTCGTTGGCATTCTTGCTGATGTACGAATAAAATAGAAAAAAAAAGTTTAAACTAAAAGAGAAAGACTTTGGTCTGTTAGTTTTTCTTTAATTATTGCTGCAACACAAGAACTAACAAGTATTTGTAAACACAAAAACACTTCTAAAATTATTAGTGTATTTAAAGAAAATATTTAATTGGAAAATAAGGATATATGGCAAAACTGTTATTGAGTTAAACAAAAACTTTAATATTAAACAGAGACCTTTGTAAAAACAACTACTTTTTGTGATGAAAGCACTTTTTGGCAAAACAGGCGAGTGATGTTACGAATATAAATTTTTAATATTCGCGAAAACGAATACGAATTTCTGCGGCAATATTCGTCGAATACGAATACTAATATCCAATTTGAAATTTAGTGACACACGGTATTTAAAAATTGACTGAAAAAATCCCCCATTCTCGTCCATAACAATAAACAGCAAAAAAAACTGGCAGACTACTAACCCAATAAATCTTCACCGCGGCCCAAAGGGTCTACTGTGGAGCCCAAGTGTTTACTGAAGTATATTAAGGCTACAAAAAATAGCAAATTTTTTTATAACTCTAAAATTTCATTGTTCAGGTGAACAAAAGAACTGATTCGTGCGCGAACTTTTTTTTTAAATTAAACTTTCTTCTACAATATTGTCTGAGAATTATAAATGTTGTATACGCATTCTCTTGTTATTGTCCATCCCGTAACTTACTTTGCTTGCGTAGATAGGAAATTGTGCATTAAAATTTTGATACAATTTCTTTTAATACTTTGGGAAAAGAGCTTTTGTATAACAAAGAAAATTTATATCTATTTCTTAATCGGAAAAGGCAAAGCAGTCAAGAACACTGTCCTCCTCTGTTTGCTAACCGATGTGAAAAAATACACTGAAACTTAAGGCCCTAATCATGTAAAGCGCAGCCCAACGCCAAAGAATAACATTGAAAACACAAACAATGTCATGAATATTTTGTAATTTTGTTGTTGCTTTCAACAGAAATTCTTGAACCGTTTTTCAATGACGCAAGATATGCAGTGTTTGAAATTTTAAAACGCAATGTGAATTTCTGTAGAAAGCAACAACAAAATTGCAAAATATTTATGACATTGCTTGAGTTTTCAATGTTATTCTTTGGCGTTGCGTTGCGTTGCGTTTTATATGATTAGGGCCTAAAAATTGTCTCTAATCACACCATTCATAGAATCAAGCAAACAATTTGTTGATTTTGAACTTATTACCAAAATACCCAGCAAAAACTTTACTTACCTGGTAAGGTAGCAAGTAATGTTGGCGAAAAAAAAACTACTTATTTTTCGGCTGACTAACTTCTTATTTTTGTTCGAGTTGTCAACAGAATTCAGTACTTACAATATACTTACCAGAAGTTAAAAAATAACTACATAGCTATTATTTGGTTGCCAGTATTTAAAATTGTAACTAGTTATTTTTCGACTGTTACCGGGTTTAAAAATATGTAGTTATTTCTTTCTTACGGGAGGCAAAAAAATCACTACTAACGCAAATACTGCAAAATTAGTAGTTACCAATCTAATTACTTACCTGATAAATATTTAAATCATTTCTTTATCAAAATGAGCAATTGAATTAAATAACTCTTGTTGAAAAAAAAAACAAAAAACCATTTAAAAAAAAAATTAAATGAAAAAACAAAGCACTTTCAGATTGATATACATATGTACATTAGGGGTATAACCAAAAAAAATACCTATCACGACGGGGTGGCCACTGATGTATATATCAAGAAAACAGTTTTTTGAGATCAATTTGGATAAAAAACCTCCCCCCCAAACCGTTTTTTCTAAAAGCTTCCAAAAAATAATAATATTTGAATTTTTATTTTTTAAATACCATACATACAGTCATGTACTATATATTAACTTCAGATACAAAAATTATCTATGTTGAAGGAAATAAACTTTGGTGGTATAAGTCTTGTGTATTTTTAATAAACAAAAAAAAAAAAAAAAAAAAAAAAAAAATCCAAATACTAAACTTCAAAGTGATTTGGGGGGGAACTTTTTTAACGCCCGCGAAAAAGTGACCCCACTTTTCATCATAGATTTTCATGGTCCATATGGCATGGATAGGTATTTTTTGATAATATTAAAAATTGTTCAAAAGTTATACCCCTAATGTACATATCGTTACCTAAATCGCAAAAGGCCCTATCTTACATTTTGAAAATTTTTCAGGAGAAGCGAAAACTATTTAATATGATAAATTTATAAATAACATTAAACTGTTTATAATTAATTTTTCTTCTATTTTTCTTGTAAAACCTACGAGTTGTTTTGACAATTAGCAATGTTCCATATTATGCAAATTATTAGTTAGTCCTTTTAGCATTTTTAGCGTTATCGTTTGTAGATAGGGCCTTTTGTTTTTGGTTAATGAAATCACTAATTTTTGTCGAATGATTCCAAAATGTTTTGTGAACATTTAAGTTGATGCAATGAAAAAGTCGATTTTGAGTTTTTGATTAGTTAGGACATTTTGCGTTTTAGGTAACGATATGTAGGTATTTTATTATTAAATACATACACATTATTCAATACAGCATGAATAATGTGGAGAAAGCACTATATGTATATCAGAAGCAATAACGTCCTGTTTATGAATACGTCATAGCGCTAGTTTATCTTATCGTTTCATATTTTTTTTTAATTTTTTTATATTTAATATTTGTTGACAGAAAAAACTTTGTGTAATTGGAAAAAAACAAATTTTTTATTTTGTTTTTTTAAGTGGTTTTTTCATATCGAACTTTCTCAACAATAGTGTATTAAGGTTAGTAGCAATTTTGAATGCATATAAATGTAAGTTATTAGTATTAACTTACAGTATTTACTAAATATTTTTAAAATGGTATATTTTTTATTCAATTCAGTGGACAAAAAGAGGAAAAAGCGACATTAACTGTTTTGCCTTTGCCGCTTTATATATATATATATATATATGTACATGGTTTTAAGCTTACGTTAATAAAGGTAATCCACTATACTTATTCAAACAGTCAGACAGATCCACTGAAATAGTTACAGACATAATTCTAATAATTTCATAATGCCGAAATTACTTCAAATAAATTATTCGAATATTTTTGGTTAAAGCCAATTGTACAAATTGAAAAATTGGCGCTAGTTAATAAGTAGCTATTGAGCTCGTTACCAGCAAGTAAATACTCAATACTGAAAACAACACAACTTATAAGTAGTTATTGAGCTGATTATTAGTAAGCAAATATTCATTAGTGAAAATAATAGAATAATAAATACTTGATGAAGTCATTACTAGTAACTACTTACTGAGGTTTTCAGAATAATGATGATTGTAATGACAACTACTTACCAGGTTATGTATGAAATAACTACCACCCATTACCAAATTTCAATAAGTTTTTCCTGGGTAATTATATTGTTTATTGTTATATTGTTATTTAGTCAATTCACAAGGTATCCTAACACGTCATATTGTCAAAATGTCCTAATATTTCACAATGGTTGAAAAATTTTGTTGTACGGCTCAGCCACTCAGCCGCTCAGCGCTGGACTTTTCTGATTAATTACGACAGCACAATAAACACAGCAAGCTACGTTCTATTTATTTAAGACACTTTTTGTTAACAAATCAACAACAATATTTTTAAACCATTGTGAAATATTAGGACATTTTGACAATATGACATGTTAGGATACCTTGTGAATTGACTAATTATATAGTTAAGTTTATTTGTCAGCTTTGCACCTTAGAAATCTGGCATCACACAAATGAATTACAATAGTTGAATATATTTTACGAATAGCTTGTAAAAGGAAATATTTCATGAACCTCACTTTTTTGATGCTTAACCTCGTGCAAGACACAACAATTACTAAAAATTTTTAAATGTTATTTTTAATTTAAATTAAAAAAATGATCAAAAAACTTCGCCGTTGCAAATAGTGTGTTAATTGATTTAATTAAATATAGCTCTGGTTTTAAAAATGCCCAACAACAATTCTGCAAGCGTAAATTACACTGCGGAACAGCCATTTTGCGGCCGGGAACTTTGTGTAATTTTTTTACTAATTTGAGGTCGCTGATTCCAAATCTAACCTTCATTTTTCTCTATCAGCTCCAGTTTTAGAGATATACCGTTATGTCCAAAATTAAGGCACTTTCAGCACATATATTGAAATAACATGAAAATGGTGCATCAAATTCCCTTAAGAAAAAAACCGAAATTCGCTAACAATATTATCTTTAAGACGTACTAACATTGTTTTAAATTTGGCCAGTAATTTCAGAGATATCGTTGAAGTTTTTAAAAAAACAAATAAAAATTTAAGAAAAAAAAAATTTTTTTTGTTTTTTAAAAATTCATAAAAAATAAATGTGCAACAAAAGTCACAGTTTGGGTCTCAAAGCATTTAGTTCAAAATATTTCGAATGAAATGAGCTTTATTCATTGCAATCGGTGCACAACTTTTGATTGTGTTCACAATTTACCGAATTGATAAAAATTGCGATTTCCATAAAAAAAACGTATTTTAATGTGTATGTGTGAACAAAAAAAAAAAAAAAAAATATACATTAAAATATGTTTTTTTTATGGATAAATTGTGAATACAATCAAAAGTTGTGCACCGATTGCAATAAAAAAAAAAATTTTAATTAATTTCATGTTGTAAAATTCCTGTCTTCATAACAATAATTTAATGAAAATTTAATTCAATGAACTTATGCCTAATTAAAAATATCGAAATTTGGATTAAAAACCATTAACAGTTCAATAAAATAACCACAATACTAATTATTAAAAATTATATTTTGAATTTTCTTTCAGTTAAAAAAAAAAAATAATTAATTCAATTATCACATTAATTAAATTGAAATACTTTTTAAAAAATTTATTGAATTAATAAAAAAAACTACTCATAAGTTTTTCTGTGTATACACCGTTTGAAAGGCGTTTACTTACAGAAGTGCATAACATATATATTTTATTAAGACCTGAGGGTGTAAAAAGGGTAAAAACTGGTAAATTCGGTGACCTCAGAGATAAAGAAAAACTTAGATACTTTTCGTTGTTCATTAGAAAAATAAGGCAACAGGAGTCGGATACTTGAAATCGGCCCTTTTGGGGAGTAAACGGGTTTATCCTGTATTTTGAAAGTTCTTCTAAACCTTTAAACATAGAAAAAAGGATTTTAGAAGGTTAGAAATTTATCTAAAAAATACAAATATAAAATTGGTACTTTTTCGAGATTCGTGCGTTTAAGGGGTGACATTTTTACTTATTCTTGGTACTTTTTTACAAAATATTTCTCTCCATTCATTGACATATACGTATTTAGTTATGAGCTCCCACTACAATATTGAAATTTTTGATATTTCAATGAGGAGAAAATGTATTTAAAAAGGAAAAACAGAGGAAATAAATAAATTTCTTTCTTTTACTATTTTAACTGTGGTAATTTTCGAATTTTCTACAATTTGGAACTTAGTAACATAATGTAGACTATGCCGTGAGGAGGACGAGACCACAAGGTACTTACTGTGTGACTGCCCGGCGCTGGCGTGGGCCAGAAGGAGACACTTGGGGCACGGTACGATGGGCGCGTCCCGGGTCGGTGCAATTCCGGCAAAAGACCTTCTTGGGTTTCTCTGGGAGGCAGAGGGTCTTTTGGCCAACTAAAGGGGGGTGTGTACAATAGACCTGGTCTGGTCGCGGTACCGTCTCGTTGGGAGAAATCTCCCCGCTCTCTTTCGAAAAAAAAACATAAAATGATAGGTGCAAAGTCTGGATTGAGTGAGATATATAATGTGAAAAATTTTGTTTCCTTTTTGTTCTTCAACTGGTACTTTTTGAATTTTCGTAAATATTGGACCTAGAAATACAAAATTAAACATGCATTGTCCTGAATGATTAAGAATATGTAAGGGGGAGCTTTTTGGTACTTTTTCGTTTTACAACTGGTATTTTTTTAATTTTCGTTAATATTGGACCTATAAACATAAAACTAGACATGCAATATCCTGTTTGGATGATAATCTTTATGAAGGCACTTTTTGGTACTTTTTTGTTCTGCAACTGGTACTTATTTAATTTCCGTTAATATTGGACTTAGGAACATAAAATTAAACATGCAATGCCCCGAGGGAATGAGCTTCCGTAAGATGTACTTTTTCGTGCACTAACTGGTACTTTTTGAATTTTTATTAGAACTAAACATATAAACATAATATTCAAAATTCAGAGTCCAAAGTGAAATTAAACTATAAGAATAGACTTTTTGGAACTTTTTTGTTTTTGAATTGGTACTTTTTGACCTTCTTTATATTATTGAACTTACAGCATTTACGGACTTGAGTGAAAATGATATTTTCTTCTGTTATCGTAACCAGAAAAGTTTTTAAACGTCCTTTAATTAAAAATATTTTAACTTACTTCAACCAAAAAGGGTTATTGTTTTAATGGATTTGTTAATACCTTAACAAACATTTTTATCTATATATTGCAGTCCCATGAAATTGTTGTGTAAAAAAATTATAAACTGTTTGACAGCTACTTCACAGAAAATAGTTCATTAAAACTTAAAATGCATAATTGTACTGCAGGTACTTAATCCTATTATAACCCTGCGGGAAATTTGTGTCAATAGTTCCAACAGACTGGTTCTAGGATTTGTGAAAATAGAACAATACAAAAAGAAAGATCTCATGACCAGAATCAATCATTTAACTGGTATATGAAGAACCAAATGGTAGAAAAAGTAATGAATTACAGTACAGTATTCACCGGTTGTGTGACACATTTTGTGGGACTTTCTAAAATATGGTTCTTCAATTTAGTTCTAGAACTTGTTTTATTGAAATAATTCTACATTGTATTGAAATAATACTCCATTGTAGTAACTAACACCAAACATGTTCATTTAGAATAGATGTGGGACTTTTCAAATGGTGGCTGTTAGGTGTTAATTGATCCACTCCAATGACAACCCCATGTAAAAGTGATAGGTCCCATTAATATACAGTGTTAGAACTAGAACCGACCTCTACCACCAAAGACCTATCACGGGACTACTTTGGTGGCAGTTCGCTTCCCTCTAGGGACGTGTTCAAACAAAATTAAGATTACTGAACAAACTGCTGTTTTATTCATCCTACTAGTAAAAACATTTCGTTTCATATCAAAATGTTCGAGAGTGTACGCTATTATGGACCAATGGCCAATAATGGATCCGGGAACACAATATTATGTTATGATCATTAGATTTATATAAGAATTCTTTTTGCCGGATATTATCTAAATATCAGCAACTACGTGAGTTTTGTTCTCTCTTAAAGCTATTTTGGAGAGGGTAAATTTCGCACCTAAAGGTACAAAATTTTACGCTGACATAGTAGCTATCATAAAAGTCATCGTTGCCCAATTTTATATCACTCAAATATCGGTCAATTATAGACTATAAGAAAATTTATAAAAAAAAAATAAATTTGGAAAGGCGATTTATGTTGCAAAAAAATATTTTTCACCCAAATTTAATCTAAATACCAACATTATAATAAAGTGAAATTATGGACCGATTCTCTTAATTATAGGCTTCGCTCTTATGACAATTTCAACGAATGTACCAAATTTTCAATTTATCTTCATAATTGCGATTTGTACGTTGCGCACAAAGTTACATGGACATACAACCAGCCAGCCAGCCGGACGGACGGACATCCGTAAATCGATTCAGAAAAGGATTTTGAGACGACCGGCATACTTAAAGGTTGTTTGGTAGGTTTGCTAACGAAGTAGCATGCCCGAAGTAGCCTGCTCGAAGTAGAGTCGACTGTGACTCCGTTTTGACACCATACAACTCGTGAAAAATAGAGTGAACCAGGGCAATACTGAGGTGGCTAAAGCCAGCCCGTTGCTTTGAGATATTTCACCACATTGCCGAGTTTCACCCGCGATATCTCACAGAGCCATTGTAGACGGCAATTCCTAAATAATCCATGTCGTGTTAAATTAAACGCTGGTGCAAACACATAGGAGATGAAATACTGTCTCCTCAGTTTAAGGTTTCCTGCATCTGCCGCAGCATTCATTGAAAGAGAGACCGGGTCTTCTAACGTGCTTACCGATCGTCCAGTGACCAGTAAGTACTTATATCAGTCTCGACATGTCCCTGCGACTGAAGTTGAGAAGTCGCTCAAAGCAACCTTAGTCGTATAAGGACCACGCTAACTTGGTAGCCCTGCAGCCATCCAGTTTCCTCCATTTTACGTTAGCCATATCTAGATATTGTCTGAAGATTTCTCCTCTGCAGCTATAGTCTTGGCCAGCCCATCTGCCTGTTCATTGCCATAATGTTCCCTATGCGCAGGGATCCAAATTAAGGAAATATCAGATAGGCTGCCCAGTCCGGATAGTTCTTTCTTACACTGTTTAACGAGAATGGACGTTATTTTATGTGACTTAAGTGACATCAGAGCCACCTGGCTATCAATGAAAATGAAAATTTTGCCGCCGATGTTTCTACTATGTAGTGTTTTTCTTGCCTCTCTTATCACCAGTATTTCAGCATGAAAAACGCTTGCCTCATCCGGCAGACGGAAAGAGAGATTCACTTGAAGTTCCTCCGAGAAAACCACAGAGCCAACACCACAGGTCATCTATGACTCATCTGTGTAAATCCTCGTGCGGTATTCATCAGCCACGATTCGCCTACTCCATTCTCGCCCTGATATGAAATATGAATTTCTTCTCCAAGTATCATGTAATCCGCTGGTCGTTTAAGAGGTGTGGGTTGCTTTTGTAAGATCCCTCCATGACCGTACGTCCTCGCCTTCCAACATCCCGATGCAGAGAGCCTGACCGCGCTATTGACGGATATGGCCATTAGGCGTAATTCTGTTGGAATAAGGTGTAGTATAGTATTCAGCGCCTCTGAAGGACTGTTGCGTAGAGCGCATGGCGCGGATTCAGGGGGGAGGAAGGAAATTCCCCCCCCCCCCCTAAATTATAAAAATATTTTTTGCTTATTTCGATAATACACAAATTTGCGAATGTACAAAATTTTTGGAAATCTCATCAAGTTTTTTGTTTTTTATTCAATCTCTAATCGAATTTTCAATATGTATCCAAGTATTTATCCTAATAGTTATTTATTATATATTTCCAATGAAACATCTAGTTTACTGTATTTAAATACATATATTTATACATTCAATCCCAGCAAGTGCCATCTATATCCGAAAAATAAAGGTTTGGGTTGAAAATGCGAGCGGTTGAATTATTAATAAGCTTTAGAATATGCAATATTTTTATTTGTGTTTTGATAATTATTACTTACATTTGAATATAACCGTTCTTCTTATCATATTTTCATCATAGTAGGCTTTGAATTTCAATTTTATATGCATTGCCATTCTACCTTCACATATATACATATGAATATATAAATTGTTCTAGTAAAAGTTCACCAAAGAAGAATTATATATGTAACTGTTAAATTTCAAGAGCATTAATAAGAAAAGTTCTTTGATATACAAAAATACATACAAATTAGTCAAACAATGGTGAGTCCGTAATTTTTTTTTAATATAATTTACCAATATAAGTATACATCATTTAGTCGTAAAGGATGTAAGTCCAATGTATAAATTTTATAGGAGAGAGAAAAAACTTTCTAAAGTCTTTAGTTCTGAATATATTTGAAGTCTGTAAATCCAGTTTTGCCTCATTACCGACTCTTTATTGGCTTGCAAACCAACTTAAAATAATACATTTATGTTTTACATAGCTTTTTGTGACTTATCACCTTTCTATTATATATTTTATACTTTTAATGTACGTTTTAGGATGTCAATTTGCAAAAAATAAAAATACTATAAAATTATTTTGTTTATTTCAATGTTGTCTATTAACAAATATTAACAATTTTTTGTTGAAATTTTCACATTTTAGTGGGCCCTAGCGCTTTTTCTTTAGCATTTTTGGATGTATACAACATTTACACCTACACAAAATCTAGTCGATTTTAGTTAAAATCTTAGAGAAATTTTTTTGCGTTTACACTACTGCTTTTTGACATATTGTCGGATTTCATTTTCATAATAAAAACAGCTGATTGAAAAAGGAAAGAAATTGTATTGAGTTATACAACGAAGCTAAAATAAAGGCTAGTTTACACTATCACACATTTCATACGTATTCCATAATACTTTGTAAGATGGAAATCTAATGAGTTTTGTTGTGACTGTCAAAAAATCTAATGTAACATTACGGTTTGTAGTCACACTATCACACATGAACATGCTTCTGTTAAAATGCAACCCTGATCCAATGAAAAGTATTAGCGTTTAGAAAAATTTCAAAAAACGATGAAGTCGTATGGGATGTCAAACTTTTTTCGTAATACTTGTGACACACTGCATTCACACTATAACACTTTGTCATATTACTTGAGTTTTTGACATGTAATAATACAAAGTATAATAGTGTTATCTAGCCTTAAGCAGGATCGACAACTTCATTATTCATCTTATAAGAAATCATGTTATTAAAAGTTCGCAGTGCAGGGAAAATAATTTAATTCTAGCTCCATACTATGCCAATGAAGAATATATACGCCAAACACTGCAAAGTGGATATGTACCACCTGAGGCTTTTCTATACCTCGACAGTAAAGGATTTATTCAAAACGAAAACGGCATTCCTATATTCTACCATACACATAGAAGGGCCACTAACAAAACAATACAGTGTAACGAACTTTCGAACGACAACAGTAGATTTGATAAAAACATATATTCAGGGGATATTTTCATCCCCACAAACATAAATAAATAAAAATACTGGTGGCTTAACTAATACCATTTTGCATTTTTTTTTATCTTTTGACCTTTATAACACTTATAGTCTTCGTTTTATATAAAAGTAAGGTTTTTTTTGTCAAAAACTAATTTTTCTTTACATAAATTATATAAAAATATTTTACATATCAAAAATAATACCCAATTAGAAAATATGTTATAAATTCATATATACATTGTACTCGAGTGCCCGAATATGGGACTATGTATAATAATAAGCATCATTTAGACTTTTTTGTTTATTTAGAGTTTATAAGCATAAATAAGTGGATTAAATAAACTTAAAAAAAAAAAAAAAAAAAAAAAAAAATATTGTATACTTTTATTAGCAAAAATGGAAAGCCAAAAACAAATTTTAATATGTTTTACATCTAGATCTAAAAAATACAATCGGAATTAAGTTTGTTGCTTTAAAAAAACAAATGCTCTTGTTAAATATAAGGTTTCACAAACTCCTGCAAATATACTACCCGCAGTAAATGATACCTGGGAAAAGACGTTTGATACGGAAACAGAGGCGCCAAATAGCGAGGAGTTTACTTACGACTATAACCCAAAAAGTGAACAAATAAGAGACAAAATTTAACATTTTTAAATATAACATTTTTATTGCAAAACAATCAAAAACAATATTAAAAGTATTAAAACCGCCTCTTCGTTGGAATTCCACTGCTTTTTCTTTTTGTAGGTATGTTTTCCGTAAATTAAGGTCACTGTAATGCTACACAGTTTATATTAATATAATTTACATACCTTTTATTAATTATTGGTTTATCCATTTTCACAAATGCTTATTTTTGTATATTATAAATTTGCCGCAAATTTATTTTTCCCCGCTCTTTTTATATATTTTTTTTTTTTTATTTTGTCAAACTGTCAGATTTGTCTTGTTCAGAGCTGTATTTTTTAGTACAGGAAATCTAGTAGAAATGAAGAAGATTTCGCTCAAAATCTCTTAAGTACTAGATTTTGTCTAGGTGTAAATGTAGTATTAGATCTTTAACATATCGTTGCAAAACAAGAACTAGAAAAAAATATTTGTATTTTTTCCGCAAATGATGTATTTTTGTTTACTCTAGTGAACTGCATCAAAAACTTAATTTTCAAAAATTAAAAATTAGCGTATTTACGACTGAAGGTATGTATGTGTGCAGCAAATTATTTCGAATAACACGACTTTTATTTACTTTACAACCAGCAGCAGCACGCGTGTATTCAGTGTCGAACATGTATTCAATTATCGTGTAATAAGTAAATTCACCCCCACAAAAATTTTATTGCACATCTGCCACCGAATAGAAGATAACAATTGCATATCACTACCTGCTATAAAAATGACATTGACTATACAATGTCAACTTTCTGGCTCAATGGAAACCCACTTAATATCGGTTACATACATGACACTCCCATTAAGATAAAAAATTAAAAAAAATATAAAGATTAAAATATAAAACATTGTAATAATATTTTTGCTATAAAAATGTGACAAGAAGAATTTGCGAAGCTTAAAATATTTTTTAAAGTGAATCATACAACACCTAAATAGTGTAATTCTTAATAGTGAAAATGTTGCGAAAGAAACATTTTTTGGTCCGGTTTATTTTGCTCAGCTTGAACACTTATTTTGTTTTGTCCATTACGGAGCAGGACATTCATTCAAGGAGCCACATTAATATGAAAAAGAGTATTTTAGGAAATATCGCCACTGGCAAACACACACCGCCTGAAGAAAAAGATCGGGAATTTTGGTACTCGTTGGCTAATCAAGAGTTAGCCACTCGATTGGGTACGGTGGCGAACTATGACAGGGCCAAAAATATTATATTCTTCTTGGGTGATGGCATGTCCTTGTCCACAGTGACATCAGCACGTATACGCAAGGGTCAACTCAAAGGCAATACGGGTGAAGAGGATTCTTTGAGTTTTGAAAAGTTTCCATGGACTGGCTTGAGTAAGGTAATAACGACTTATGGATATTTCAAAAATTAAAACAAACAAAAAAAAACAGAAAAAAATAGTCCAACCATAGTCTAGTCATATTCTAGCCATAGTCTTGTCATAGTATAACCTTAGTCTACTCATAGTCTGGTCATAGTCTAGTCCCAGTCTAGTCATAGTCTATCCGCAGTCTAGTCATAGTCTAGTCTAGTCAAAGTCTGGTCATAGTCTAGTCATAGTCTAGTTATAGTCTAGTCATAGTCTAGTCATAGTCTAGCCATAGTCTGGTCATAGTCTAGTTATAGTCTAGTCATAGTCTAGTCATAGTCTAGTCATAGTATAGTCATAGTATAGTCATAGTCTAGTCATAGTCTAGTCATAGTCTAGTCATAGTCTAGTCACAGTCTAGTCATAGTCTAGTCATAGTCTAGTCATAGTCTAGTCATAGTCTAGTCATAGTCTAGTCAAAGTCTAGTCATAGTCTAGTCATAGTCTAGTCCCAGTCTAGTCATAGTCTATCCGCAGTCTAGTCATAGTCTAGTCTAGTCAAAGTCAAGTCATAGTCTAGTCATAGTCTAGTAATAGTCTAGTTATAGTCTAGTCATAGTCTAGTCATAGTCTAGTCATAGTCTAGTCATAGTCTAGTCATAGTCTAGTCATAGTCTAGTCACAGTCTAGTCATAGTCTAGTCATAGTTTAGTCATAGTCTAGCCGTAGTCTAGTCATAGTCATTAGCTAATCATACTCTTGTCATAGCCTAGCAATTGGGTAGTCCTAGGCGCATTTCAGTCACATCTATTCATATTTTACCGCTAAAGAACTGTTAACGCATACTTGAATGGAATTAAATGAGTATAATTTTTCCAGACATACTGCGCTAATTCCCAGGTAGCCGATTCAGCCTGTACTTCGACAGCTTACCTGTGTGGTGTAAAAGCCAACATCATGACAATTGGGGTAACTGCTAATGTGGAGTACAATAATTGCTCCATGAGTATGGATCCAAAAAATCATGTTACTTCTCTAGCCCATTGGGCACAGAAGGCAGGCAAATCTACCGGTTTCAAACCCCAATACCACCCTTACCCATGCCAGTCCCTCGGGTATGTACGCCCATACAGCCAATCGGTTTTGGGAATGCGATACTGATGTCTTTAGTAACCAACAAGATCCTGCAACATGTATGGACATGGCTCAACAATTGGTCAAACAATCTCCGGGACGTAATTTGGATGTAATGATGGGTGGAGGCATGGGTAAATTTTTACCAAATAACATTGACGATGCACATGGCCTAAAAGGAGAACGCCGCGATGGCCGTAATTTATTACAGCTTTGGAAACAAATGCATCCTAAAGGAGCTATCGTCACAAATCGTACCGCATTATATAATTTAAGTCTTAAGAAAGTAGATAAAATTATGGGTATTTTTGCTTCCAAGCTAATGGAGTTTCACGCCCATGCCGATAATTTTAAGCAACCCAGATTGGCGGAGATGACGGAAGTGGCTCTTAAATTTTTAAGTCAGAAGAATAAGAAGGGCTATGTCATCTTTATTGAGGGAGGTCTAATAGATTACGGCAATCATTTTAATAAGCCTGGCATTAGTATCGATGAGACACTGGAATTTGAAAGAGCCATATCCATGGCATACAATATGACCAATCCAAAGGAAACTCTTATTGTTGTTACATCCGATCATGCCCATCCCTTAAGTATATCGGGTTATCCTGGCCGAGGTACTCCAATTTTGGGAGTCAATCAACATGATGTTGATAGAAATGGTAGAAATTATGCCACATTAAATTATGCTGTGGGTCCGGAACAATACTTGGATGTGGAGGGTAAAACTGTGGATTTGAGGGAAATTATAGGGGATATCGGTAGGTCTTTGGAAAATTATAATTATTTAATTTTTTTTTAATGATTGTTGGTTTTGTTTCCAGATTCCACTCATCCCAGTCAGATACCTGGTGTAATAGGTGTGCATGCGGGCGATGATGTGGGCATTTTCGCCACTGGCCCATATTCTCATTTATTCAGCGGGGTGCTACAACAAAATTCAATACCACATTTAATGGCTTATGCTGCTGGCATTGGTACGAGTCATTAATCTTTATTGAGCTTTTAGTATATAAGCGGATACTTTTTGTATTTTGAAATTTAAAATGTTCGACCGGATTTAGCTACAAACCAACCGCGGCTTAGACAAATCATATAAAAATAAATTTTTAATCGATTCTGAAAATATGATAGTCTTAAGATATTTTTCTTTGCACAAAAGTAAGTCTTTCGTAAGCTATTATTTGTTGGTTACATTCGCTCTTACGAAGGACCATCCTTAGGGAGCTTTATTAAAATAGTGGATTTTGTAAAACGTTACTGCACTATCTATCTAAAGCATGCTCCATTTCGAGGTTGCCTACTTTTTTAAAGAAAAAAACACAGAAAATTCAAATTTAATGGGGAATGTTTATTATCATTTGAAAAAACATTCTTTGGCATTTATTTTTGAAGATTATGTCTATCAAATGTTGGCCGTTGCTACGTCGCAGATGGTCCATCCGTTGAGTCCAATTTTCGATGACTCGTTTGAGCATTTCGACTGGTAACTGGCGAATGACACGCGTGATGTTTTCCTCCAAGGCCTGAATCGAAGCGGGTTAGTCCGCATAAACTTTAGACTTTACATATCCCCACAGGAAAAAGTCTAACGTTGTGATTTCACACGATCTTGGTGGCCAATCGACCGGCCCAAAACTTGAAATTATGTGCTTACCGAAGTGTTCTCTCAATAAATCCATTGATTGATGCGATGTGTGGGAAGTGGCGCCGTCTTGCTGAAACCAAAATGTCGTCGAGATCACGAGCTTCGATTTCAGGCTTCAAATAGTCATGGCACGATAACGGTCCGAGTTGCTGCGAACGGCGCCGAATCGACTCTCCACGGTCTTCGTGTACACTCTCAGCTACGGCCGCTATATTTTCCTTACAGCGTGCTGGACGTGGTCTATTCGGTCGAATATTATCCAATAATGAATGCTGGGTCTCAAAATGGGTTATGGTGTTGCGAATAGTACGCTCAATAGGCCGATTATGTTGACCATAATTTGAGCGAAGTGCACGAAACACATTCCTCACAGAACGTGAATTTTCGTAATAAAGTTGAACGATTTGTAAACGTTGTTCAGGCGTAAGTCTTTCCATTATGAAATGCCAAACAATACTAAACCAAAATAACATGACAGCATGACACGTCTCACACGTGATCTGTCAAAAAAATGCTATTGAAAAAAGTATATCTACTTGAATCACCCTATACATATAAGAATTATTTGTTTTCATACGAAATTTAATTTTGGTACAACTATTTTTAGTCAAAATTTATTTTAATTTATAAAAATAATTTAAGTAAAATCAATGAATAAATAAAACTATTTGTCAAAATTTTTAAAATAATGTTAAAAAAAGCTAAAAACATTTTATAAAAATGTTAAATAAAATGCCAAGTGCTAAATGAAAATTTTGCAGCTAAATAAAAATTTTTAATGCAAAATTTAGCTGCAAAAATGGCAAAATGGCCACACTGTTTGGAATATTAATAAGTTGATAAAGATTATCTTATGCTGTAAGACATTTATTTAAAATAGTTTTTTAGGTCTACGCTGCATCTGTCCTTTGTTTTGTTTTATAGCCGTTCTGCTTACTTAAGGACAATCAGCTAAGGAACGCAAAACACTAGATGTTGTCAAAACGAGTACGAGGACGAGTCTTTACAGAATTGCTTCTGTAAAAGTCCGACACTTACAGGGTAAAGGTAGTGTTGCTAGTGAAATTGCAAGAAAGATACATTTTAGTTTCCAAAAAGATACACTTTTTCCCAAAAAGATACATATTGAAAAAAATTTGAAAATCCATTTTTAACGTTTAACATTTATTAACATAACAGTTTTATTTCATATTTAATGAATAATGCAAAGAAAATTATATCATATAAATAAAAAAATTTTTATATATATTTAAGTCATAAATATAAGCCCCCATATTTATAAAAAATATTTTTAATTAATAAAAGGTTTAATAAAAGGCTATAAACCTAAAATACTTTTTATGAATATGGGGGTAGGTATGTAATTCTTAATAATACAGTAAGCAAACTTTAAAATTAATTATATGTAACTAACTTTGGGTGTTATCAAAACAAATTCCCTAATACTAAGGCAATTATATTAAAAAGTTCACATAATTTTTTCTTTTAAAATTTTATCTTAACACACATACACAGGAATAAGCAGACGACAGAAGAACTGAGAAAACCTAACATCAAAATACATATTATTTTTGTATAGCTTCGTACAGACGGTGTACAGTGGTCCAAGATGCCAATCTAGCTGGAAAAAAGTCATAACTTATCTTCGGAAGCAGCTAGAAGGATGAAACTTTGGTATTATGTACTTCTTATTGAAAGCATTCCTTGCGCAAAAAGTGGGCGTTGTAGATAAAATGGGCGTGGCAATTTTTAATGGCGTTTTAAGAATATCAAAATGTAACGATTTAGAATGTTATTGTATTAATTAAGAAGAGGAGAAAACTCATTTTGGAAATTTTAAAATTCGACTGCATATGCGCAATCGAACGAGGCTTTCGGGCACAGCTTTTTAATATTAATAATAAATATGAAAAATTTTAAAATAACAAATTCAGGAAAAAATGGGACTTCAAAAAAATATTTTATTTTAATTTCTAAAAAAAATTTTATGAAGAAAGTTAAAAATTTTTTACGTTTTTGGATTATCACGATCACATTTCAGCAAAATATAGGGAGTAAGTATATGCGTGATGTTTTTCTGAAACATTAGAAGTTTTTCCGGAATGAATTGAGCGATTTGAAAAGCATTCAAGAAAGCGCGTAAATTCGCTTATTTTTATGTTATTTGTTTGCAATTTTTCTCCTAAAATCTCTGCAATATACTTACATACCATAAACTATTCATAACTTTCATTTTATTTGCGAAAAACTCAGTATTAAGGCAATAATTTGCACCATGAATAAAGTTCTAATATTTATGAGCAAGTTTTTAAAATCCAATAAAAAAGTTTTGGGGGAAAAAATTCATGCTATTTTCATAATATTTATTAAAAAATTCCTCGCAAATATGTATTTCTTTTTTCTGTGTACATACAAAACAACATAATAATATTAATATATAAAAAAAAAATAATCTTTTATTTAAATTATTCTATATCTTCCTGTATGAAAGGATCTAAAAGTAACGAAATTTCTTCATCATCTAATAGTTCTTCATTTCGAGGGCTAAGAAATGGTTTTGTTGAAAAAGACGAAGTTAATGGATCTGATGACATAAGCAAATATTTAAAAAGATCTTCCATTGTTATCTCTCGTGACATCTTTCTAGTGTGATGTTCACGAATAAATCTGAAATCTTTGTTCCGAGACTCAAGCGCATCCTCCGACATCATTCCTATCGGAAGTGCCGCATTTTAAATTATGTCTGCGCCGTGTATCAAAATTTTGTGCACACTCGATGGCATATAGTACCATTCGTACAATTCCACGTTCCGCAGTATCCATTGTATACTTTCGGAACGCTTCCACATTAATTGCATAACCAGATGACATAGTTCTCAAAATTATTCCTAGCCTTTTTATTAAATTTTCATTTACTCCTGTTATTTGAGAAGTTAAGGAAGGTTGCTGAAAAAATTTTCTAGCGGTATTACCGTCATTTGAACTTCCCTCTCCCGGCTTTGGAATATCAATAAGCAAATTAATTTCTGATTTCAGAGCATTAATTATCTCTTTTTTCTGTTATTCTGTGAAGCTTTATCAGATTCACTACGAGCTTGCCATTTTTTAATTTCAATTTTGTAAGATATATGCAATACACATTCCAGGCACCTTATCCACGCATGCAATGTCGATAATCCATATTCGTAAAAGTTGGCCCTTACACTCAAGGCTTTAATTTCATTTAATTTATTCATAGTGGTTGGCGTTGCTCCACAAATACCACATGTTTGAGTAGAGGAATCGTTAAGAATTGAGAAAACATTGCCATCAATCATTGTCAAATAAAAAACATGTTTAACAATAACTGTGTTATCTTCAATTTTAGTGGATGTTGACACTATTGCATCAATTTGATTTTGTATATAATTAGTTTCGCTTTGAATCAAAGATTTTGTTTCCTTTTCAAAAATCAGTTTAATCGGTCTGCAAAAACGTGTAGATGATGGACGTGGGTTTTCCCATACAATATCGTCACCGGACTTTAGCTGCAAAGGCACCAAGCAAATTGCAAACAAATATTAATCTGTTTTACGGGAATCATTTGAACTAAATTTTTGCTTATAGGTTGAGTGTCCACTGCTACCATCACAACCCCATTTATAAATCAAAGTCAATTCCGTACAACTAAAGTTATTTATGACCTCTTTTTGTAACTTTACAATTCTACATGCAGTGTGATCAACTAAGTCCTGCAGAGGCACTTCTGCTATAACATCGGATACTTTTATTCCATTACTTGGGTAGCACTTTTGTTTAGCTTCTAAAATTCTATGATATGATGGGTATATGTCTGCGTTACGAATCTTAGCACCAGCACGCATCGCATTATAACTTGCTTTCGTATATTTTCCATCGATAAACAGACGTAATGCTTCTTCATCTGTATATGGTATTGGTTCCTTCGATTGTCCACTAAGAATTTTTTTAATCTTAGTTGCTCTTGTTGGAGATTCATTTATGTTTTTTAGAATCGCGGCAGCATCCCTCTTGCCAGATTTATAAGGACTAACGCCAGCAGCGAAAGCTAGTTTCTCAGGTGAACATTCACCAACTAAAGCTGACACTTCCAAGCGCTTTCCCTTTTCAGATTTAGCAAAAAAATCTGATCGAGGTCTGCCAAAATTTGACGTTGACGGTTGGATCCCTAAATCCTCTGGAATTTTTAATGTGTTTTCAGAAGGAAGACAAAAAAGTCCATCTAACCAAATTTTGTTGGAGTCTTCAAAATGTTTTTTAGATCTTTTTGCTTTTATCCATCTTTCGTTAATTGAATACGTTAGTCTCCGTACAGCTATCTTAACTTTATCGCAATAATCTTCCGTTTTATTTTTCTGTAACCCACTCTTAGCAAAAAAAAATACCTAATAACAGCATTTGCCTTTTCTTTGCTTTGTATTTCGGCAATCCACACATTATATAGTTCTCTCCGTGCTATGGGTATGTTATCTATTTATGTATATAAAAAGTTTACCGGTCAATAATTGCAGCTAATTTTTTTATCATCTAAAGTGGACATTACACAGATAAACACGGCACAATTCATTTCACGGGAATCCACGGGAATCCTATTTAAAAGTTACTCTAAAAACCATAAAATGCTAAATATTGACTTCACAAAATACATATATCCTCTTACCCATTATTTTACATACAAAACATTTAAATTCAACATTTATTTATAATATAGATAGAACATACCTGACATAATGCAGTATAAAAAAAATTAATTCAAAATGTGTTATTGTTTGATGTTACAAACAGTTCAAAAGTGATGCTGTGAATCGACTGGCCTTCTATAACAACTGAGACAATGCAGTCGATCATTTTCGAAACATCATAACAAAGCAAATAAGAAAAAAATAAAAAAACCTGATATACAGTTATGTACAGTGGATAGTTGTCTAACAAATACCAAACAAATTATGTGAATTTTGAAACATAAAAAAATTGACTTTTTCCAGCTAGATTGGCATCTTGGACCACTGTGCGGTGGTCAGATCATACAATATTGTAAGCAGGCGTTGCCAATAGAAATATTTTTCTGCCAATGGTGTCATTGCCAGCTGCCTTAATTTTAACCGACTGCCAACAGCGTTACCGTTGGTGCTACTAGAGTAGCAATTTGCCACTTTTTCGACT
The DNA here is from genome assembly GCA_943735925.1 of Pollenia amentaria. NCBI lineage: Eukaryota > Metazoa > Arthropoda > Insecta > Diptera > Polleniidae > Pollenia > Pollenia amentaria. Next base: position 142,112,059 of record OX031010.1, on the reverse strand, counting down.
GCTTGGATACTTTTTTGCTACTTTTACAAAATGCAACCAAATGTGATACTTTTTGTAGTTCTTGCCACTTTTTTGGTACTTTTTCTAAATGATGAGATAATTTTTGAACTTTCCGTTTTATTACAACTACCAGCGTTAATATAAACTATAATTGTTTTAATATATATGTAAGCAAGCTTATCTGAAATAATTTTTTGCCTATCGTAATAAGCTTATGCATTTATTGCAAATATATTATGTTACATGTGTACATATTAATTATTCGCAAGCAAGTGCTCCTCTTGCGAAGTACCGCTTGTTTTTGTGCGTATGCGGTATATAATGATGAAATAAATACTTATACCATGGCGTATACGTATACCTGTATAAATCAGGGTTGTCAGATTTTTTCACCTTCGTGACCAACAAATTTAATTTTCTTAAGATTTTTGTTATGAAAAATTCGCCAAAAATCACAATATTTTATTTTTATTTAACATTTAAATAAACATTTTCATGGCTTATAACTTTTTTATTCGTTATATACCTAGCTTCGATAATTTATACAAATATAAAAGTTTTGCTATTATAATTTTTTTCTTGTAAATTTTTGAAAACGTTTATTTGTTTTGGATATTTTTGAAAAATTTACCAATTATTTTTATAATATCTCCGAAACTGTTAAAAATAAAAAAAAAACCATTGGTAAGATGCCTAAAAGGGAATTAAATTCCAAATCATTCGCTTGTAATATCATCCAATTCGGACATACCGCTCCCAATTCATGATGAAATATACATATTAGCATCATGCCCCCAACAATGAATAATACATAAAATTAACATTTGTCCTACGATCTTCATGAAATATGCCGTATTTTATTCATACTCGTGATTTTTAAATTAATGATTAAAATGCCAAATTTTTGTCTTTATAACTTTTGTATGAATTTTTTAAAGCAAAAATAGTACTAATTTTGCAAAAAATATTGCCACTAATTTCTGAATAACTTCGAAACAGTTGAAAATATAAAAAAAAGTATATGGATGACTCAAAGGCTTTTAAAAAACTAGACCTGATGGAACCAATCTTTAAACAGATTTGGATTCAGCAAGCTAGGGTCAGTTAAAATCACATATAAAAGTGTTTGCTTACATCTGATATAATCTTTTCTGGATTTTTTTTATCATTTAAAAATGTTATGGGAAATTTTAAAATAAATTAAACAAAACACGTGCAAAAACATTATTTTGTGTATATCTTCCTATTTTAAAATACGTGCCGCCTTTTTTTTTCTTAAATCTAATTTTTGGTGCCACTTTTTTGTAAAAATCCCCTTTTTTTGGTACTTTTTGAAAATATCCAACGGTAACGCAGTCTGCCAAATACAAATGAGCTTACAATGTTCACACAGTAGCAAGACATTTTTAGTAAATTTTAATGCAATTTAAACAACGCTGCTTACCAATATTGTAAGATCTGCACTCCGTCTGTAGGAAGCTTATTTAGTTTTCACTGTTTTTTTTTTAGTATTCATAACGAAATGATAACTTTAAAAAACTTTGTCAGATACAGAAAGTTTAATATTTTATTTCTGTACATTTTGCGTACATTTTCAAAAGATACGAAAAATATCAATATCAAAATATCATTCGTATCCTAATGGCATCACTGGGTTTAGGGCTCTTTCACTAGGTACACCGTTTAAGATATTTTGCAGTATTTGTTTCTTATACTGATAGAAAAACCGTCATAACGCTGATGTATTTTGACATCAGTACTATGACAAGTGTCTTCATTTTTGACCCCATGACACTTTTAATCATTGTGATGCGAGCCTTAAAATCACTTGCCAAAATTGTCATCAGGATCAGAAATTTAAATTATGTCATCTGAACCAAAGTCGGTTCAATAAAAAAAATGTCATCTGTGCGTTGTCTCAGTAAAATCGGAGAAACGACTCCTTATGCTTAATTTAATGAAAATTTGTCATTGGGATTGACTAAAGTCAAAGTGAGAGAATATTATAATTTCATTATTTACTTATCCGTTAAACATGTTCCTTTCACTTTTGTTGTATTCCGCCCTTTGTTTACAGAAGAACTCTCAATTACAAGACACCAGCAGTATGCCCGATGTGGTTTTTGTAACCATTCTAGTTGGAAAATTTAATGTGTTTAACTAAATAATTTAAAAAAAATAGAAAATGGGCATTTTCGCTTTTTATTTTACTTTTTAAACAAGAAAATAATGTAAATAATACACAAAATGTGGCATCGAATTGATGTCACTGTAGTCATAGCGTAGATGACGCATAAAATATGACAAAGTTTTATGATGACGTTCGTCATTGGATTTACGTCAGTTTTTGCCCCATTGATGCCATTTGTCATAACATTGATTTCGCAATTCTGATGTTGGGGCATCGTCAATAGGAAGACGCATTTTTCTATAAGTGTATGGTAAGAAGATACTTTTCTTTGGAAATTTATTATAAAAATAAATGAAAAAAGTTCTCATGCAACAATGTTGCTGACAATGATGCTGCATTACAAAAAGTAAAATTAGACAGAATAGAAAGAAAATAAAATGGAACTATTAATAAGATTTCTCTATGACGTGCTAAATTCCCAATTTTTATTTTTGATAAAAACACTGAAATTTATTGCTGACTTAGGTCAGCTCTTCAGGAATCTTTTTCCAAAGACTTTAGAAAAGCTAAAAATATTATACAATTAAGACTATAAAGTGAATAAGAATTTTAAACACTCAGGTCTTACTTACAAGATTATCAAAACTTAAACCAAACAACAACAATAAAAAGTGAGTTTATCTATTCTTACATTCCCCTTCAATTGGACGTGTTTTTTCCAACTCGAATTGTAGTTGTAATAGGGTGAAAAGAAAAAACAAAATTAAAAAAGCAAATTGCTTAACAAAGCAACTTGCCAGTTCAGTTTTTGTGTTTTTGGCCGGGCACATGCACATGTTTTGAAAAAGAATATAAATGAAAACGGGTTGCTAGGAGTCTGAAATGTTATTGTTAAAAGGGCACAATACTAGAAACTGCACAGAAAAAAGTTTTTTAACAATTAAAAAAATGGTTTAAAAAGTATTTTAATTTAATTAATGTGATAATTGAATCAATTATTTTTTTAGTTGAAAGGAAATTAAAAATGTAATTTTAATTTAGTTAACATTTTAGTTGTTTTGAAATAAATTTTTAATTAAAATATTAATTAAATAACAAAAAAATCTTAATTAACTTTTTCCCCTTAAAATAAAATAATTTAAACATGTAGACTTGTTGTTGGGAATTATCAATATTTATTTAAATAAATTAACACATTTGGGGTATTCACAAGGTGTGCTATCATGGTTTATTGTCATAATGGTCTAACATTTTACAATGGTTTAAAAATATTGTTGTTGGTTTGTAAACAAAAAGTGTCTTAAATAAAGAGAACGTTGCTTGCTATGTTTATTGTGCTGTCGTAATTAATCAGAAAAGTCCAGCGCTGAGCGGCTGAGCCGTTCCACGTTATTTTTTGTAGCCGTTGCCGTTGATGGTATAGTTTTATCCGGGTAACATCTGTATTTAACCTGCGGCTAGCAATTTTTGCGACAAATTACTTACGGCGTCAAATTAAATCGGCTTAGGAATCTGCTGTTTGGTAAACAAACAAAATAAAATTTATTTGTAATATGCAACAAAACCGAAAAATGGAAAATACTTGAATTTGCCATCACAACATCTAAAATGTATTTTTCACACAAACTGGCTATTATTTTAGTTTTTTCTCTTATTTTTGGCATTGTGGAAAATTTTTATATTTTTTTTTAATCAGCTGATTTAAATTCAAAATAGCACATTAAATTATGAGGGGTTGCTCACAACAGTCTTATTTTTTCATGTTATTATTTTAATACATATGACTTTATGACACCTTGTGAATCCCCCAATTGTTTTAAATGGCAAAGTTTTTTTAACACTTTTTTTAATTAAAACTAAAAATATCATTTATTGACAATATTTTTTCAAAATTTTAAGATTTTTAGTAATCAATATAATCATGTTGGTAATAGGTGCAAAATCAACAACTTGTTTGCTTGATATTATGAATTTGGTATACATTCGGTGATTAGAGACAATATTTACTTTTTTCTGTGTGTTTAATGAAAGGTATGGATATTTTAAAGTTTTATTTAATCGGTAATATAAAATTGGCGATTTTGAAATCTTCCTAAAAACTTTACGCGAGTTTACCTTTATCGTCTTAATAAACTGAGAACTTTAGTCGACGGAGTTTAAAGCGTTAAAACCCAAATTTCAAATAAATATTTCTGTTTAAGTTGTCTTCTGCGAGGTACTAAGCTTTTCTATTAATTTAAAAGTTAATTTTCTAAAATACTGATCTCATGCGATAAACGATTACTTTAATATTGGGAGTCAATTTTAAGCCAGTTGAGAGGCAGGATTCCAATAGTTTGTACACCGAAAAGAAAAATCATTCCATCCGTACCTAAAACAATCCAAAGCGGTATCAATCAGTGTGGCCATTTTTGCAGCTTAATTAAGCATTACAAATTTTTTTTTAGCTGAACAATTATCATTAAGCACTTGGCATTTTATTTAGCTTCTTTAGCGCTTTTTTCAGCATTAATTATTTAAAAAGTTTGCACGTGTATTATTAATATTACTTGAATTTTTTTATAAATTTTAATAAATTTTGACTAAAATAGTTGTACCCGAAATGAAATGAATACATATCGCACTTGTTCCTCGAAACAGAGTCAACTCAAAATTTATAAATAAATTCAGTAGAGAAAAAAAACTTTTTTTTATATGTATTCTTATATTACAAATGGGGATAAAACTGCATTTTTTTAGGCAAAATACTAGAGAAATAGATCTAAGATTTTTACAGTGGGTAGATATGGCCACTGTTTATCGTTTCCTTGCCAAAAGGGAAAATTTAAAAAGTTTGAGTTGACGATGTTAGATTAGATTAGATTAGATATTTTCTTTATTGAAATATATAATATTAAGTACAACAATATTTGTTTTAATAAAAAACTTTGATATAAAAATTATAATTATATTTAAAATAAAGATATTTACGGCTTGGTTGTTTAACCGTCAGCCGGAAGTTTGCCTTTAAAATATTTTTAACTAATAAAATTTTTTTTTTTTTTAAAAATTGTATTCATCGACTAAAAATGTTCTATTAGTTAATGCATTTTTTACAAAAAGATAAAGTGAACTCAGTTTTCTTCTCTTCCCCCATTTAGAAGATCATAAATTTCATAATTTGTAAGTCTTGAGTACACTAGGAATTTTCTTCGTATATTTGCAAGTATTGGGCACCTTCCTATAAAGTGCAAAATTGTTTCATCTTCACAAAGAACAAAGAGTGGATTGATTGGTGGTATATTTATTTGAATTTAGCATTAAAAAATCTCCGCGAGTTTTCATTATTAAGGATATTTGGTGGTGGTTATATTTTTCGTTGCAATAGGTAACCCTTTTGAGTGGTCTAAAAACTTATATATTCGTTGTTGACTTTTTAGTGCAGTTTCGCGGTAGTTTTGACTAGATTTAGATTTCATAGTATCAATTTACGATTTGCACGAGTTATTCCATATGTTTTTAGATTGGTGTATATTATTTGAATTCAAATCAAAAGAGTTCAAACGATCAACGTAATTTTTGTACCAGTAAATGTTTTTTGATATTATTTTTGATGAAAGTCTGTGAGGTAACCTATGATTGTCATATTCGAAAAGCGTCTTAGAAATATATTGAAGGTGCAGACTGTAAGTATACAGGTGTGCATCTTCTTGACCGGTTTCTAGAGCAAGTACGTAGTTTGGGGTATTTTCTGGTAATTTTAACATGCGTTTAGTAAAAAACCTTTGCAATTTATCAACAATGTCAAACCAACCCAGGCCCCAAACCTGAGCCCCATATGCTTGTATAGATCTGCAAACAGCTTGAAATAACTTCCACTTTGCCTTTAGCGACACATCCCTTTTTCCAATAAAACTTTTGCACGTGATATTTACACAAACTTTTGCAGCATCATTTTTTGTAATTATATGTTTCGTGTAAGACATTGCGGGAGTTAGTATAATACCTAAATACTTGTATTGAGACACAACTTTTACCTCATCTCCTTTAAACTTCCACTTTTCATTTAAGGCAACACGACCACCTTTCCTAAAAACCATTATCTCCGATTTTGTTAAGTTCACTTCCATTCCCCATGTTTCACAATATATTTCCAAATTATTTATCATTCTCTGTAGGACGCTTATATTTTCGGCAAGAATGACAATATCATCCGCATACATTAAAATTCTTATGTTCAGTTCATCTATGAACAGACCGCCTTCCAGTTGCTCATGAAGGTCATTTAGATACAAGGAAAACAACAAAGGCGTCAACAAACATCCTTGTTTTACGCCAGAGTTTGTACTAAAGTAATCTGAGATTTCATCTCCAGTCCACACTGCAGAAAATGTATGTTTATATACATGTTCTAAAAAGTTAACTATTTTTGTGGACAATCCCATTTGGCGTAGTTTATACATTAAAAGTTGTCTTGGTATACGATCAAAGGCAGCTTTAAAGTCCACAAAAAACGCGTAGACTCTCTTATGTTCATGAAACTTGATATTGACAATTGCCGTTAAATTATAGATGTTATCAATTGTCGAATAGCCTTTACGAAAACCTGTTTGGAACTCATTTAAAGTTTTATAGTTTGTGGTCCATTGTGTTAATCTTTCATGTATAGCACCCATCATGATCTTGGCTAAGCAATTCATGAAGGATATTCCCCTTATAATTGCATGGCATATTAGCATCTCCTTTTTTATGTATTGGGAAAACAATACTACGCTCAAACACCTCAAAAGAACCACTTCCGTTTAATATATTTGTAAAGACTCTCGCCAAAGCGCTTAAAAAGTTATTACTTGCGTTTATAAAAAATTCATAGGGTATTCTATCCTTACCCGGCGCTTTGTTTTCTTTGACCTTTGCTAGTACCAACCTAATCTTTTGCAGTGTAAAAACTTTATCTAGATCTGTATCAACTAAATTAGCCGCATACTCCATCTCCAGTGCTCTACTTTGCGGGTTTAACAACATTTCAAAGTATTCTTTAAAACTTTCTGCGCTTAGTTGACGATGTTTAGAGGAACAAGTTCGATATGTATTCAGGGTATAAAAAAATGTCTTCAAATTTATATTTGTTTCAAGAGTTACAAATACAATTAAAAATTATACTCTTACTTAATTATCCGAGCTATAGTAACTTAGACCTTCCTCCCATTGTAGTCAAACAGACCAGATTCTCTGGTGAGAATCGAACCCGCAACCCCCGCAATGATAGACTACCCCACTACCAACTAACCTACCGGGGCACCCGTATTCAGGGATTATTAGAAATGCCCTTTATCATTGATTGTAATTATTATTCGCCTTTTGATATTACGATATAAAAGTACAACGAAATTTCACTTTATATTTCGATAGAAATTCAATGGTGCAATTATTTGAAAACATTTTTTTTTGCTCTAAACTGCTGAAAAAATAATTATTCTAAAGATCAACCTTTCGTAAACTATAAAAATGAAAATATCTAAAAAAAATTTGTGTATCATAAAAATAAATCGATTAAATTTTGCTTGTATCAGGGTTTTGCTGGCCCCTATACTTGAAATTTAATCTCAGCTACCTGTGCTACATTTTTATATAAAAAACTGATGCAAAATTATTTTATAAATAAATAACAAAATATTATTAGGGTAAAGATATTTTGTTTGCATCTCAAATGAGTACACGTATAGCAAGTTATCATGTTATGGCTATTAAATACACTGTGCAAGAAATTGACACTTTTTCTCGTGACAAGCCTGGCGTTTTAACATAATTCGGGTACGCTGAATCCAGTGGTGCCCGCGGTTTTTTAAGATTGGCTCTGGTTTTCGAGATATACCGTTATTTCCAAAATGGAGGAGGTTGCACAACATATATTCGCGTAACTCGAGAACGCTTTAGCCTATTGAAAAAACTTAACAAACCGAAATTCCGCAATAATATTTCCTTTAAGAAAAGTAAAACTTCTTACTAATATCCGCAGTGGTTTTAGAAACATAATTTTTCATAATTCATAAAAAATTTAAAAATCCAAACAAAACAAGCCAAAAATGATTAAAATCTGTTTGCAACTTTTGATTTTATTCACAAAAGTCGACAAATTTTAATTAATTTAAGAATTTCATAAAACGCAATATTTGTATGGGAGCCCCCATAGGGATGGTGATAAAGGGAAAGTATAATTTGAGAAAACGTTAAGAACAAAAAACTAATGGAGGTCAGGGATACATTTTATCCCTCTAGGGGCGACTCCTGGGCAATTATGGGACTTTTTCTTCAATATATTTCTAGTCTGCATTGAACATTTTGTATGGAAGCCCCCTTAAGGAATGGAGATAGCGGTTGGGTATGTTAGAAATAAATGATTGAGATGAAAAATAAAGTGTTGTTGGTCATCCATTTGACCCATCTAGGGGCATCCTAGGCGCTGCAGGGGCCAAATTTAAGAATTTCATTAAACGGACATATTTGTATAGAAGCCCCCCCTAAGGGGTAGAGATATATGTCAACTATGTTTTAAGAAAATGTTAAGAAGAAAAAACATTGGAGGTCGGTCATAGATTTTATCCCCCTAGGAGTGAATCCTAGGGCTTAGAAAGAAATGATGGGAATGAAAAATAAAGTTGCGCGGGTCATAGATTTGGCCCGTCTAAAGATATCTCAGGCACTGCAGATGCAAAATTTAAGGCTAGGGTCTACGCGTATAAAAAACAAAGTTTCAAACAAAATAAGATATAAGTGATTAAAGACTGTCTACTACTTTTGATTTTTTCAGAAAAGATGAAATTTTTTTATTTTTTATAATAACCAAACTTAAAAATTTCAAAACATTTATTTTTGTTGTTAATTACACAGAAAAAAGTGTTTTATCAATTAAAAAAATGGTTTAAAAAGTATTTTAATTTAATTAATGTGATAATTGAATCAATAATTTTTTTAGCTGAAAAAATTTAAAAATTTAATTTTGATTTAATTAACATTTTAGTTGTTTTGAAATAAATTTTAATTAAATAACAAAAAATCTTAATTGACTTTTTTCGTTTAAAATAAAATAATTTAAACATGTAGAATTGTTGTTGGGAATTCTCAATATTTATTTAAATAAATTAACACATTGTTTAAAATTTCAAAGTTTTTTGATCACTTTTTTAATTAAAATTAAAAATATCATTTAATGAAAATATATTTTCAAAATTTTTAGTAATCAATATAATCATTTTGGTAATAGGTGCAAAATCCATAACTTGTTTGCTTGATATTATGAATTTAGAACAAATTTGGTGATAGGAGAAATTTAATAATTTTTTCTGTGTAGTTAAAGTTAAAGTTTTTATTTAGAAATTTATTCTTCTTCCTCCTGCAGATTCCAACAAATTATCCCCTAATAGCGAATAAAGTTGTTTGCCGCTATACCAGTGCTCGAGTTTGGCTGTTACTTGGTGAAATCTCTCGCCATGTTCATCAGACTCGGCTGGTGATTGTTCATTAAATTTTTCGGCATGCTAATGCAAAAAATGTATTTTCAATTACATTCTAACGTTTAAGTTTTTAAATGCGTTTAGTATATTTTAGATTAAAATTCATATATTTTCTATTACTGATTTCACACAATTTCAGGCCAATAGCTCGATATCATTCAATGCAACCTCAAATTGATGGTGCTTCATAAGACGACGAATGTCCGGTCCATTAAGAATTCCTGTTAAATAAAAACATTATGATATGAAATATAAATCTAATTTAATAAAGTAGTTAGAGTTCATACCTTATTTTCCTTTCATGCCGCTTAATCGTGGAAAAATTCGGCGCAATTCGGTAAAAGCAACACCATCTGGGCTCAATGCTTTTATAAAATTTTTTACAATACCCAGTTTGATGTGGAGTGGAAGAAGAAAAATCTTTTCCATCGGCACAAGTTGTAATTCAATAACATTATTTCTATGCAATCTGCCTTCCTCACGCAAAGCCCAATCCCGTGTATTGTACTGGTCGCCATCGAAACGCGTATTCCATAAGCACATGAATGAAGCACATATTTTTAGTATAGCCCAATTGCATGCCAATTAAAAGAGCTACCACTATTAAATCGGCGCATATTTTCCACTTGTGGTCTACATATTTAATTAACTATTATTTTTTTCATTGATGCGTATGTCTCTTTAGTATTTGTGCTTAGTGCTTTCGGAATAGGACTTTTTAAATTAGTGACATGTAGTAAAACTGCTTTTAAGCTACTTTTGGAAGAATCAATGAATAAGCGCCAATCTCCAGGGTTATATTCATTTTGCATTGTTAAAACCAAGCCGCGGATGTCAGTACAATACGCGTTAGAATTATTCTCAATAGATTTTAAAAAAAATCCTAAATCGTCTATGGCGATTGATAGCCCCGTATATGTGTACACCTGGTGCTAAAATATTAGCTCGTTTTAACTCTTTTGTCAAGAGAATGCTCTGTCTTTGAGATAATTTTAGACGCCGTACCATTATATCCAGACGATCTTGCGTGATTTCATTGTGACTGCATGGAACCGTGATGCATGACGGTTGATACATTGAAGTAGCTGGTCCACCCACTTCAACAAAATGAATTATTGAGGGAATATGTTCTGTTGTTATTTGGCTATCCGGAACAGGAATTTCATCAGAATGTGGCAGCGGAAATCGAGCATATGCTGTTTCAGTATAAGATATATAAGTCATTTTTCTTCTGTTCATACCCGCTGTATAATTTATGTACGCATAACACTCATCTTCAACATGAACTATGGGATATCTCCAAATCATTGGAACACCAAATGGCATGGCGTCTCCATTTTTCCCCAACTTATTTAAATGGTAAATGCAGTGTGTACACACTATTGATGGTGTCCAACTCTTACCATATATAACACTTGAAGAAAAATATGATTCATACAAGGTACTTGTTTCAATAGTGATTTTACGGCGACTTGACATATTTTTATATTTCCCACACACATAACAAAAGTAATTAAACTTTGTACACGCCTTCATCCTAGATATTTCAATATAACTGATTAGATACAAGACTGTCAAAGGCTTTAAACTTCACTAATCACTTTCGCAAGCACTTTCCATATGACAGTGAAGGGGTTGAGGAACTCTTATTTATACTGTAATTGTTTTAATCAATGAATTATGTCGAGACATTCATGACCAAGTTTTGTAAAAAAAAAAACAAAGCCAGGACGATTAATATTTCTACCTGTTCCAGATATAACAATAGAATATGTTATTTAAGTTTTTTACAAGACCGATTAGTGCGGTTTTGACTGCACAATAAAAGACCGATTTGTGTGGCTTTGTAAGCACAATAAAATACATAAATGTAAGCATTTATGACTTTATTTCTTAATTCTAAGAATATTTTAATCGGTAACTGTGGATTTTCCAAAATTCCTACCGCAAAGTGAAAGTGTGGTAATAATGCATGCATATTTCTTTGGAATATTATAAATTTGAATATTTGTTCTTTTGTTTTGTATTGCACAAAATGGCACAAAAACCGCATTTAAAAAATTTTACGGCAAAATGTCATTGAAAATAAATTTTTTGCATTGGGACATTCTCCATATCGGCCCTTTGCTGCAATAGAGTCATAACTCAAATTTGAATTTCTAGCATCTAAATATTTAATTATTCTCTCTAGAGTTGAATATAGAAGATATTTGTATGAAATTTTTACACAATATGAAGAAGCGATATGGTGATTAACTCCACATTATTAGCTAGTAGGCGGCCCTATGTTCCACTGTGAGCTAAAGCATAAAATACATTAGCTCAAAAATCAGCGTTTTTTGAGTTATGACTCTATTGCAGCAAAGGCTAGATATATACATTATGTTCAATAAAGAATTTAATAATTAAAATAAATCCTATGAAATGCTCCATATAAATTATATTCTTCATATATATTGAAGAAAAAGTCCCATAAATGCCCAGAAGTCGCCCCTAGTGGTATATATTGTATGACCGACCTCAATTAATTTTTTGTCCTTAACATTTTCTTGAGACATACTTGCCCCTTATTCTCCATTTCTTAGGGGGGCTCCCATACAAATATTGCGTTTTATGAAATTCTTAATTTAATTAAAATTTGTCGACTTTTGTGAATAAAATCAAAAGTTGCTAACAGATTTTAATCATTTATGGCTTGCTCTGTTTGCAGCTTCGTTTTTTTATATGCAGACATATTTTTTTATGAATTTTTAAAAAACTAAATTTCGAAATTTTGATAAAAAAAAATAAATTTTTTTTTTCAAAAAAAAATTATGTTTCAATAACGACTACTTATATTAGAAAAAAAGTTTTACTTTTCTTAAAGGAAATTTTATTGGGGAATTTCGGTTTTTTAAGTTTTTTTAATAACCTAAACCGTTTTTGAGTTACGCGAATATATGTTGTGCAACCTCCTCCATTTTCGAAATAACGGTATATCTCGAAAACCAGCGCCAATCTTAAGCGCGGGCACCACTGGATTCAGCGTACCCGAATTATGTTAAAACGCCATGTGCCCGGCTGTTTTTTCAACTAGCATAGTGGTGTTGTTAGTTCATATTTAATATACATATGGAAGATTCAATAAATAAATAATGAAAAAAAAATTTTTTTAAATACATAATTAGTATTGTAGTTATTTTATTGAACTGTTAATGGTTTTTAATCCAAATTTCGATATTTTAATCAGGCTTTAGTTAATTGAATTTAATCTTCATTAAATTATTTCTATGAAGAAAGGAATTTTACAACATGAAATTAATTAAAATTTATTGATAATTTTTTATTCTTGACTGAGATGGGAATTGAACCCTGGTTTTTATGGACAGATTGCCCTGACTAGTTTCGATTATAACTACACAATCTCTTCAGTGGGGTTTGCCGTTTAGCTCTCACCGCCATTGACGACGGATGACATCAACAGCCAAACATCTATCTTTAAACCAAATGGAAGTTTACGTTGGTAGATCGAAATTTGATTTTGAATGAATGATTACCTATTTTAATTGATCTGCATGTCCTTCCTTACTTCTGTTTTTCGTACTTTTTGTCAAGAATTCTTCTTGAAATCCAAAGTACATTTTGTTTTTGTCTTTCTTTTTCTTGTTGACCTTTTTCAGCACAACCTGAAGGTCAAATGACAACATATAGCTCGTGCCTAAGCTAAAAAAAATAATCGATTCAATTATCACAATTATTAAACTGAATAATTTTTAAACAATTTTTATAATTGATAAAAAAAAACTACTGAAAATTTGTTCTGTGTTTTTTGTTTTTGTCTTTCTTTTTCTTGTTGACCTTTTTCAGCACAACCTGAAGGCCAAATGACAACATATAGCTCGTGCCTTAGCTAGCCTACCGGTGGGTGCCGGGGGGTGGTAGTGAGCTAGTCTATCAGCGCCGGGGTTGCGGGTTCGATTCCCGCCAGAGACTCTGGTCTCCTGCAGACAAGCGTATAGCTTCGCGGGATTAGCATAGGTAATTTAAAAAAAAAAAAACAAAACAGAAATGATTTTTAAACAATTTTTATAATTGATAAAATAAAAACTACTGCAAATTTTTTCTGTTTACCCGTATTATTCTAGCGATAATAGTAATTTTCAAACTAAGTTATTTTAAAAACCAGAGCTACCCCAAAAAGGGGTTAGCACCACTTGCTTCAGCGTCCCCCAATTAGGTATAACCGCCGGGTTCCCTGCTAGTTACATTTGCAAACTACCACAGTGTATCATTATATAAAAAAAATTAATATATTTAAGATCAAACAAATTTTGAATATATTATTACACTAAAAAGAACTACTATTTTTAAAATAAATGAAATATTAATTCCAAAAAAAAAAGATGTTTTTAAATACAAAGAAAATTAATTACAAGATTCGTTTCGATCCTTACACATAGTGGCCCCATCACCAATACAAGCAGCATAAGCCATTGTATGGGGAATAACATTCTGTTCCATGGTACCTCTAAATAAATGAGAAAAAGGACCCGAAGCATAAATGCCAACATCATCTCCCGAATGTACTCCCATAGCGCCAGGGATTTGACTGGGATAAATATCATCTTAAAGCGAAAAAAAAAATATTTTAGAATGTATTAAAAATAAATTCAAAAAGTCCGAAACTTACTTATTCCCCCAATTTTTCCCTCTAGATCCATACGTTGACCATGTTCATCCAAATATTGTTTAGGCCCTACAGCATAATTCAAAGTGGCATAACGTATGCCATTCGTGTCTTCGCCATTTGGATTAAGACTCAAAATAGGTGAACCACGTTTGGGATAACCAGCAATAGTTAAAGGATGGGCATGATCTGCTGACACTACAATTAAAGTTTCATTAGCATTTGTCATATTAACAGCCAATTCAATAGCCTTTGCCATTTCCAATGTCTCATCCGTACTTATGCCCGGCTTATTAGCATGATTGCCATAATCAATCAAACCACCTTCGATGAAAATGAAATAGCCCTTTTCATTTTTGCTCAAGAACTTCAAAGCAACTTCTGTCATTTCCGACAAGCTGGGTTCTTTTTTTTTGCAAGCTAGAGCATGAAAATTCATAACACCAGAACCAAAAATGCCCATGATTTTGCTTGTATTTTTCAGATTTAAATTAAGTAATTCGTTCCGATTGGTTACTAATTTACCGTGAGGATTATTTTTTCCCCACAGAGATAACAAATCGCGACCATCCTGACGCTCACCCATTTTTTTGTGGGCATCCCGCATTGTATTGGGTAAAAATTTTCCCATACCGCCTCCCATCATTACATCTAAATTACGTCCAGGAGCTTGTGTTATCAATTGCTTTGCCATATCCATGCAAGATGAAGGATCTCCTCCCCATTTTTTGATATCAGCATCACATTCCCAGAAACGATTTGCCGTATGGGCATACATGCCCGAGGGACTTGCATGGGTTAAAGTGGTTGTTGTAATAAATCCAGTAGATTTACCAGCCTCTTGCGCCCATAATCCTATCGAATTTACATGATTCTTAGGATCCATGCTCATTGAACAGTTATTGTATTCAACTTTGGCGGATACACCAACTGTCACGATGTTGGCCTTAACACCACACAAATAGGCGGTAGAGGTACATGCGGAATCAGCGACTTGGGCATTGGCACAGTAAGTCTGGGGACAAAAAAAAATTTCATTATTGAAGTGGCATTAATGTTGATCTGAAAAGTGATAAAATTTCTAAAAAAAAAAATTGTTGTGGCTTGAAATCTTAAGTCTTTACACAATATAATACCTACACTTGGCTTTTTGTGAATTTCAGTAAAATCAAAAATTTTTATTTATCCTTTTTGCATTATATTTAAAAGCGCCTGTTTTGAATCCACAAAAAAAATTATTCTGAAATATTAAAAAAATTTTTATTATGCACGATGTTCATTGTGAGTCATACCTTAACGTCAAGTTTTTTGCCCAACTTAATTTGGCATTTCTTTGTTTTAGTGTTTCATAAATTCAACCATGGAGAGGAACACAATTGAGCAGAAAGTAAAGATTGTTGAAGAATTTTAAAAAGCGGCGTTAAAATCAAAATGCAATTCGTGTACTTCGTGATTTTTTTGGTCAGCATAATCGACAAAATGTATCCAAAATCGGAAGAATTGTGGACAAATTTTAGTAAACCGTGTCTGTAGGGAATGTGAAAACACCCGTGCAGGCACGCCCAGTTCGTTTTGCGGAAAGCATTGCTTTTCTTCGCGATGGGGCCGTACTTCTTTGAAAATGTGGTCGTCCAAGCAGTTACCGTGAATGATGTTCGCTATAGCGAAATGAAAACGAACACCTTGTGGCCAGAAATGTCTGAAACGATGTCTATTTTGCGCGAACAATTCAATGGCCGTGTTATGTCACGTCGTGGCGATGATAATTCACAATCATGTGACTTGACACCGTTGGATTTCTTTCTTTGGGGATATTTAAAAGAAAAAATGTACGTCAATAAGCCAAGAACAATTAAAGAGCTCAAGGATGAGATAATTCGGCAGACTAACGACATTGAACCTCAACTATGTCTAAGAGACATTGATAATATGGACCATTGGCTGAAGGTTTGCCACCGAAGCCGTGGCGAGCATTTGGCCGATATCTTGTTTTACACATAATTGTCATATACCCTTCTATCATAATAAAAAAATATAAAGATAATTGTCGGAAAACTTTTTGTTTTATATAAAATTAACAGCGTGCGTTTTGGCTAGACCACCCTTTATAATACTTTTTAATTTGTATGAAATACAGGTAAACTTTGAGAATTCAGAACATTGTTTCTATTTTCGTCGATGTTGTTGTAGATGTTTTACAAAACGTTTGAGTTAAAAAAATATTTAAGAACTGGCATTTTTCCCCTAAGAGAAGTTTTAATAGTCAACTTTGAGAATTTAATTTTGGTAGATATTGAGGTGAAAGTTCCAGAAAATGTTTGAACTTGCAAAATCTTAAAATAGTATTTTCCCTTCGGAGATTTTCAAGCTAAACTTTGAGAATTTAGAGTATTATTTTCGTTGTGATACATGTTGTATTCAAAGTTGTATGAAATTTTAAAAAAATTTATACAATTTAAAAATTTTTAATATTCAAAAAGTTACCAATCACGATTTCTCCACAAGGAGATTTCTATGTTTTATTTAAGGCAATATCAAATTTGCTTAAATTTTCTTTGGGAAAAAATTAAATATGAATGGGTCTACAATATCAAAGTTTTCTTTCAGAAAGTCTGAGTTTATTGGTGAGAGGGGAAGAAAACAGGCCATTGCTCTCCCCCCTCTCACCAATAAAATCAAACCTTCTTAAAGGGAACTTTCATAATGTGAACCCAGACTATCTGTTTTTTTATAATTTGTATTACTTACTTTACTGAAACCGGTATGTGGGAATTTTTCGAAACTTAGCAACTCTTCTTCTCCCGGGTTGCCCTTTAGCTGACCTTGAAGTATGCGTGATGCCACCACGGTTGAAAAAGGCATGCCATCGCCCAAAAAGAATATAACATTCTTGGCCTTATTGCAATTATACGTTTCACTCAAACGTTTGGTCAATTCCTTGCGGGCTGAGGCATTCCAAAACTCGGGATCCTTTTCTTCTTCGGGAGTATTTTTGTATTCCCCCAATTGTCCAGCTGGTCTTTCACCAATCAACTGTTTGATGGAATGGTAATCGGCGTCGTTGATGGCCACACCAAAGGCCATGGTTGCCATAAGCAGCGTTATAAAACTGGTCTTCATGGTGTTATTTGAATTTGAAGTGAAATAAAATCTGTCTGAATGACTGTGAGCTGTTTTTGAAACTGTTGGAGTTCTAAAGAATTTCATTTAAATTTATAGTGAATTTAATATTTGTTTTTAAAATGTGAATTTAACACTTTTTATCTACGACATTAAAATTTGATTTAATGTTTTATCTAAAAATTTTCCAAAAATAAATTTTTTAAGAGATAATACTAATTTGATTTTATGATAGAGCCCATCTATAAAATGTATATTTAATTTTTTTATGTTTACAGTTGTAAAAATGGTTAAACAAAATTTATGGCTTTTGAGCTACTTGGGGTATAAGTTAATTTAGACATAAATACAAACTTGTTCTCACAATTATTTTAGATCAAAAAATTTATTTTGTATTATTTCATAACCCGAATTCAAATATCGCAATATAAAAATATGGGAATTGTTTGGCAATAAATCGAGTTAATATTTAGTATGATTGCGTTAAAGTTCAAGTTAAAGTTGTTATGCGTGTAAAAGTTGTTATTTCAATAAAATTATTTAGTTGATATTACTTACATTTCTTGAAGTCATCATAAACTTAGTTCAATTTATTTATAAAATAATCCACTGTTAATATAAATTATTTGGTCTATAAAAGAATGTTGTCAAACTAACGAAATTCAGTTAAATCGACAAATTATATCTCAATTGTAAAAATTAATCCAAATTAATTAAATTTGGTCAATTTTACAAAAATTTTATAAATTTACCACAAATTTTGTCAAGTTATTAAAAAAATTACTCGAAAGACTCGATACACTCGCACTTTTTGACTAACACACACACTTATCGTATTTTCAGCTACTCGGCATTTCCATCGATTTTTCGTTGATAATACATATACACACACTACTTGCAATTAATTACATGCATGTGTAAATGCAGAGAAATTGAATTGAGAATTTTGTACAAACTAACAAAATTTAGTCAAAATACCAAAATTTTATCAAAATAAAAAAAATGTGTTATATCAACAAACTTTAGTCAAATGAACACAATTTGGCCAAATTAACAAAATAAGGTTGAATAAACAACTTTTTGTGAAATAAATTAATATTTCGCCATTACCCCCTTTGGGAGCTGATGGCTTCCACAAAGCATCTCCATCTTACAGGATTTTCAGCAGTTATTTTCGCGTTTTCCCTTGTAAGATTTCACTCTCCTAGTTCTTGAAGTATCGATCCATTAAGTACTAGTATTTTGCCCTGTAGCAGATTCGTTAATCGGTTGTTGTTCCAGGTCAGATTGCACTATCCCAGTTCTTGGAGTAACGATCAGTGTATTGTACCAGTTTATTTTAATTGGTTGTTGTTCTTGTAGCAGTCCCTAGGATGAAGGGGCTGCTATCTGCTGTTGCCTAGAAACAAAGTCCTCCTTGTCTTTTGTGTTGTGATGGGGAACCTTGCTAATCTTTGATTTCTACCCTTTGACCGAGGGGGTGGCGGCTGCATGCCCTTTACCATGATGGTATCCTCTTTCCCAGGGGGAGCGGAGATCAGAAGGCTTCTTGGATGGATTGTTTGGAGGGTCAAGCAATATTACTGTTTGGCGGTTGCTTGACCCTCCAAACAATCCATCTACTTAACCATGAAAACCATAATAAAAATTATTCGTCTTCTGCCAGGGATCGAACCTGGGGTGCTTGAATTTGTAGGCAAGCACTTGAATCACTACACCCCGCCGCCATAAAATAAATAAAGCGTTGTAAAATTATTAAAAAAATGTTTTAAAATTAACAAAATTTGGAATGGAAAATGTGGATTAATTTGCGTTCTTCTGGGGTGAGGGATATTTCCCATGCAAATAATGATATTAAATGGCCATTTTCGTAATTGTTATAATGAAAGGTCCACTAGAGGTGTGGAAAAATTAAAAATTATCTGACTAGTCTGGTGGTTTTTCATTTTATTGTGTTAACATTTCTGATCTATGAATTGCATTTGGGAAAATAAAAAGCAATGCTTGTGGAGTTGACGGAGTGCCATTCTAATTTTGGAAGTTAACTTTTTCCACTTATATCGGGTCATGTGTTGCACTTATTTGATTCTATAATTACTACCTCTACGTTTTCGGATAGATAGAAATGTGCCAAAATAATTTCAATTCCTAAGACTGGTACTGGTTCCACTTTTATGAGTTTTTTAAGAGTTTTTGAGCACATCTCATTTATTAACTTATATTCGATTTTTTTGATCCCCAATCTTCTGTTAGTTTGCAGTTTATAGCAAACAGTCCTTTGAGTTTGGACAAGGAATGGATGGGATCAAATTAACAACTGATAAATTTATCCGAGCCAAATGTTATGGGCTTTGGAGGATTGGTTTCTTCACCTTTTCATATTCAAATTGGTGGTCAATGGTTAAAGGGATTGAATAAATGCGAGTTTAAGGTGTAATACTTGATAATAAAGTTCATAATATCCACAGTAAATGATAATCAAATACACCCCAAAATTCAAAAAAGTTTACGAGAGGCAGAAAACTGGCTTCAAAAACCCGTTTGCAATTTTTTAATTAAATATTCGTGTTCGCTATAGATATGAACTGGTTTATGAAAAAAACTACTTTGATAAATTTTTACTTGTGCTTGTTTATGATTTAGTGTGCGATATGTATACCTTTCACATTAACAAAAGTATTTCTAGTGTTCATTTTACTTGTCATCGTTTATACTCATTTAATGTATATGTGGCAATACAGTAAACTGATAGGAAAGGCGTCATAACGCTGATGTATTTTGACATCAATACTATGACAAGTGTCTTCGTTTTTGACCCCATGACACTTTTCATTATTGTGATGTCAGCCTTAACATTACTTGCCCACTTTGTCATCAGGGTCAAAAACTTAAATTATGTCATCAATGGGATGACACATTGGTACCACAGAAATGACGAATTGGAGTAGGTTTTATAAAGCATGTCATCAGTGCGATAACAAACTGTCGTCAAATCTAGTCATTGGAATTTACCTTAAGTCAAATTGAGAGAATTTCATGATTTACTTACCCGTTACACGTGTTTGTTTCACTTGTGTTGTAATCCGCCCTTTGCTTGCCTCTCACTCTCACCAGCAGCATACCCGATATGGTTTTCGTAATAATTCTACTTTCAAAATTTGATATATTTAAATAAATAACTAAAATAAAAAGAATATGGGAATTTTGGCTTCAAATTTTACTTTTTAAACATGAAAATAATGTTTATAATATATTATGTCTTCGCAGTGATGACAGTTTGTCCTCGCACAGATGATAGTTTGTCCTCGCACGGATGACAGTTTATCATCGTACTGATGACATGATATTTTATGTCATCGCACTGATGACAGTTTGTCTGTACTGATGTCAATATAGATCAGCGTTATGAAGCCTTTTCTATCAGACTACACACAATGTGGCATCGAATTGATATCACTGTAGTCAAAGCGTAGATGACGCATAAAATATGACAAAATTTTAGGATGAACTTCGTCATTGGATTGATGTCGCTTTTTGCCTCATTGATGCCATTGGAAATAACTTTGATGTTACAATTCTGATGTTAGGGCAGCTTTAATATGAAGATATTAATTTGGGTGCCCCGGTAGGCTAGCTGATAGTGAGCTAGTCTATCATTACTTAAATGTTAAATGACTTAAATATAAAATTAAAAGCGTTTTTTCTTATATCCGTTATCTAATATATTCGTAAAGTTACATTCGATACATTCGATATGTATTTTGTCCGATTTTTGGTTTGCAAGTTCTCTGACAATGTTTATTTAAGTTTACAATATTTAGTTACATTAAGAAAATTTAGTAAAATTAACAAAATTTAGTAAAATTAACAACAATTTTCAAAATTACAAAAAATTTAATTGAAGTTTTGGACATTCAAATTAGGCTTAAGTTCATCAAATTTAATTTTCATTAAATTCGGAAACGGTAGAAAGGCAAAGAATTCTGAAGATTGGAGTTATTCACGAAACATGTAAATTCGACCCGAGTTCAATCCCGTGATCAGTCAAGAATAAAATTATCCAAAAAAAAAAAATTTAATTCATTTCATAATATAAATTCCTTCCTTCACGAAAATTAATTTAATTAAAATTAATTAATTAAAATTAATTTTGAGGAACTTAAGCCTAATTAAAATATCAAAAACGTCCAAACACAAAGTGGTTGTAAAATTTTCAATATTTTGTTAAATCAGAAAAATTTTGTCACTTTAACGAAATGACTAATTACCAAAAATTTAATCAAATAAAGAGATTAACAAATTCATTATATTTATTATCCTGTACCCATGTTCTGTAACTTTGGTGAGAACTTCTCGCATCGAAAAGTGTGTCTGTAACTCATGTCGAAAACTATCAAAAGAGATTACGTCGTTACGTTGTAAATGTCATAATATTCCACTCGAAGCCGATTGCAGATGTTGTGAACGCCAGTCAAACGTACATTGACGGCGACCAAACTTGAAAAATTTTCAACGACGGCGGCGAAAAAACAACCGTCGGCTATACCAAAAAATGTAAAGTGCGACTTTGTTTGTTGGTTACAAAATTGCTTTGAAAACATTCGTATATTTTTTAAAAATGTTAAAAGCAATATAATTAAACAATGAAAAAATCTGCCAAGAACAAAATACTTATCGCTTCCGTGTTAATATTCATTTCATTTTAAATTTATTTTTTAGTGTTAAAATTTTTTCTCACCGCGATTATATTAGTGAGTTTATTTGACAGTTCAAAGCGGGAACTTTCTCACCAAAATTTTACAAACACACTTTTTCAGTATATTGGCGAGAAATTTTCTTACGTGACAGCTATTACTCGCCAAAAATTTTACAGACGCAGTTAAGTGAGAAAAATAGCTGTTTGTTTCAATTTATGGCATTTTTGTTTCATTTCTCTCATTTCAATCGAAAAGTTTCTCGCCGCGGGAGTTACAGAACATGGGCACTGGAACGTTTTGGTATATTAATGTTTTCTGAGACGAGGCATCCATGTTTTATATTTCTTTTTACCTCAAGCTCACGCTAGATAAAGCTGGCTTACTAATTTTGCTATTTCTTGTACCAAAAGTTTCCAGCATAAAGAAAGAAAAAAAAATTATTTTATCAAATTTTTAATGATTTTTTTCTTGTTAGACAGCGTTCTAAAATATTTTTAATTAATAAATATCGATACTCTTAAAAATATCGATACGATATATATCGATTTTAAATTTGCCCATCCCTAGAGAGGATTATATGTGTTTGTGCAAATATATGGAACACATTTAAAAATAGGTTTTAGAGTCTAAAATTTAGACCCACCTTTTAGTATATTGATTGACTAACGAGATTCGTCCTTCCATATAATTTATGCACGAAGATTCCAATAAATAAATATGAAAAGAAAGTCGACACTTCTCTTCAGTATATGTTTTTGAAGCGACGGTACAGTGTAGAGTTTGAAAAATTGTATTTTTATACCAGAACTGTTGAATAACTCTTGTTAAAACGAAGAAGAAGATTTAGGTACAAATTTTTCTGATTCCATTGATATATAACGGGCCATATTTAATTAAATGTACTAAACACATTGTCTCTATAACAAAAAAAAAAAAAATTCAAATAAAATAAAATAAACGAAGCCTTAATCATTGTTCAACAATAAAAAGCAGGAAATTTAAAATTTTCAATAAAATTAATTGTATTAAATAATATCATTGAAATGCTATATTTAATGTTAAACAATTTAAACGTGATCAAATAAAAGCAGATGTTTTTCTACCATTCACCACTAGTGGTGAGTTGGGGTATACTAAGCTTGTCATTCGTTGTGAAACTTTTTTAATATTTTTCTAAGACTCCATAAAATATACAAATTCTGGGTCGTTAGGTAACTCTAATCCGATTTGGCCATGTCCCCATTTCTGTCTATCCGCCTGTTGAAATCACGCTCACTTTCCAAAGACTCATCAGACAAGTTGTGTCAAATTGTTTGTTTATTATTCTTCCTAGAAATTTAGATTTTTTACAAAAACTAACTTAAATGGCTAACGGAAGGCACCGATTCCCAATAAATTCTGCACGGATTCAGAAGATCGGTCCATAATTACGCAAAGCCTAAATATAAAGCCCACTCTCGGAAAATACTTTAGAACGGCCAAAACCGTAACGAATAATTCTGTTGTAGTAAAATTAGGTCTATCAGAGTTTTATAAGATTAAAAACTACTCCGCCAAATTCTGCTAAGATCGGTCCATAGTTTACTCAGACTTGCGCACCGTCCAGTTTTCGTCGGGACAGGCCAGTTTTAGAAACGAATGTCAGCAATGAATTATTATACTCTGCGTTCAGTTTTTATTTATATTGGCTAATAATTTTAAGATATAAGTCCCAATCATGAAATACTGTACTCCGGGTGTAGGGTATCGAAGATTCGGCACAACCGAATATAATACTTTTATTTGTTAAACAAATATAAATCGAACTTCAAGTCATATAAATATCTACGAAAAATGAAATGGATTTTAGTCGTTTCAATATCGGGTTAATACTTTCATAATTCAACAAAAACAAAATCAATAAAAATTTTTAATAAAATTTAAAATGAGACTTCAAGTTTTATTAATAATGTGTGTAACAGTGTTAGTGGCCGCTGTAACAGCTCAACGTAGATGTAACTGGTGTCGCCAAGGAGCCTGTAAGTTTTTTTAAACAAATTCAAATTGTAAACTTAATTTAAATTTTATATTAAAATTTTTTCTATTTATTAAATCTCAGGTCCACCTCGTTGCACTGGTGAACGCAATATCGGCACTAACTGCAACACAGCTCGACCCCGCCGAATGTGGTATTACGATGCTAATAGTCGTACTTGCCGAAGCATGCAACATTTGGGTTGTGGCGGCAATGATAATCGTTGGTGTTCGAAATTTGCTTGTGATTTTAGATGTGTTCGTATTTTGGGTTGAGAAGTGAAATATTTTTTATTTTTCTTTTGTGTACAAAAATGTGTAAGAAATAAAAGAATTTTTTTTTTTTAGATTTAATTTTAAAGTAAATCAGGCTTGTTACACTTTCCGATTTCAAAGGCCGTTCTACATTATTACACACTTTTACAAGACGCAAAAACTTCCCTGATCTATGACATTTTTTCGAAATTTTTTCAAAAAACAATAACAACTTCTAATGGCAGGGTTGTAATTACCTCAACATATTTAAGACTTGTGCGATAGTATAAAGTAGGCTTAAGTAATAACTCCATGAGATTTGACTTTTGAAAAAAATGTTTTTTGTTCTTGTGTGATAGTATAAAGTAGACCTAAATAATAACTCTAATGACCGTTTTCTCATTAGCCAATTAACTTTTTTTTCAACGAAAAACTGCACATTAAAGAAATTTTATTTTCTTAAAGCCTCATTTGCTTCTACCCTGTCGCAACGCTAACCGGCACTCATCTGCCAATTATTTATTTGCCTTACAGATAAATTCAATCAGCTGACTCCCAACTTTTTACATGTATTTTGAGAGGTGTTGCCAACTAAAAATAATGTTTTTTGTCGGTATATTGAGAAAACCAAAATCTTTAACGATCAGTTTATCGGTCTAATAAATTTATGTCGACATTAAGTTACAGGCAGCTTGTCGATACATTGAGAAAATGGCCATATAAGATATACATAACTATTGAAAAAAATAATTTTGTTGCGTCTTTGTAGACCTTTTGTTTGTTAACTTGTGTTGTGTTTAACTTGTGTTGTGTTTATTCGGCTTGATTTTCAGTTGTGTGACAAACTATATAATTTGTGCAAAATTTTATAAAATTAAAAATATTTTTGGTACTCCAAAACTTCTTCGACCACAGTCTTATAAGAATTTAGTTTTAAATTAAACGTTTAATTGAAATGTAACTCAATGTGGGAGCTATGGACAATTTCCAACCAAAGCCTACAAAGTTTTTCGTTAATCGAAACGTTTTAACATCAAGCCCGTTGCGTTGTTATGTACATGCAGAGGAAAAATATGTTTCCATAATACCACTGTTAATATATCGGCTAAATATATACAAAATAAACCAAAGCAAAATCGCCGAAAATAATGTACAGAAAATCGCACAAAGATTTGTAAAAATCCTTGTGACCGGCCAAAGGCCGTTTTTGCAGAGGAGCATTAGTTAGCGATGCCGGTGATTGCTGTTTTTTACAGAGCTATAAAACTTTAAGCTGGCCACTTTTTTTTAACTGGCAGCCATTTTGCCAGTTGTAAAGTGATTGATGTTTATTTTGGTTTGGCCTTTCAACATGAATAGACGGACACCACTAGTGGTGAATGAGGGCATACTAAGTTTGTCACTCCGTGTGAAACTTTTGTAGTATACATCGTAAACCCCAAACCGTCTCACTTTCATTGTTTTTCGAAATTTCTTCATGAACATCGATTTCCTTTATCTTCTATAAAAACCAAGAATTTTGGTGTATAACACTTAAATATTGATGAATGGGAAGTGGTCTCTCAAATCGTGTTTTAATTTTTTTAGGCAAAATGCCTTTTTTTCAAAAAATAAAAAAATCTTGATTTAGTAATTTGCCTCAAACTCAAGCAGTTCTGAATGGATTTGAACATCATTTCATGCATTAGAAAGCTTATTAAATTTCCTTAATGTTTCTTAAAGCAACATTGCCATTTTGTTCGATGGTTTTTTATTCATAGCACTACAAATTCAGATTTTCAAATACAAACTTAACATTTTTTTTAATTTTTGCTTACCTTTTCATATATAAAAATTGAACGAGGCAAAACTTTTATATTCTGTAAATGCAGTATGGTAGAAAATAAAGATTTTGGTGTAAATAACAGTCGCATTCTGTTAAGA
Source organism: Pollenia amentaria (assembly GCA_943735925.1). Taxonomy (NCBI): domain Eukaryota; kingdom Metazoa; phylum Arthropoda; class Insecta; order Diptera; family Polleniidae; genus Pollenia; species Pollenia amentaria. Next base: position 142,085,761 of record OX031010.1, on the reverse strand, counting down.
AAAAGTGCAGATATAGATATTGCGATGAAATTTTTTACTTAAATTCATATGGCTAGAAAAAATATCATGCAATTTTGTGAAATTCACTGTTGACGCTAAAACCAATTGCACTGTTGTATTGAAATTTATTCTAGTTAATTTTTTGTAATACCAGAAATCAGTCTTCAAAATTTTGGGATGATTGGTTCATAATTTACCATAGGTCCAACACAAATTACCCACCTATAAATCATTTTAGTTCGGCTAAAACTGTTACGAAACATGATATTTTACTCAAAGTTCTTACAAGAAACGCATAAAACTTTCTTATTGTCGGTCAATAATTTAATATAGGTCTAAACTGCAACCAATTTTAATGTGAAATTGTGAAGCTTAGTTGTGAAGGAGGGTATCAAAGATTCGGCATAGCCGAATATAGCACTCTAACTTGTTATTTAATAAAACAAAGAAGAAAATATAGACCCTTTGATACTCTAGACTACAGTATATAAAAACAAATTTTCAAGAATATACCTAATTTGGGACCAATGGGCTATCATGGACCCGCCAGCACAAAATTATGTTAGGAGGTTTAGATTCATGTAAAAGTTCTTTGTGCGGAATATTATTTAGATATATTTATCGATATGAGATATGTTTCCCTTTAAGTGATTTTAGGAAGTGGGCTTATATAGGACCAGTGTTTAATTTTGGATCTACCAGCAGGTTTATTCCAAAAAGAATTTTGTATGGGGGCCATTAAATTATATATTGATATAATTTCATGGCCCCCACCATTTTCAGTAGGCTTCGTGCTTATAAATTGAAACCTATGTCCAAAATTTGCCTGCCTACCGGATGAAGGGACATCGTTAAACCTTCTAAGTCGATTATACGATGTCCTTTCGTGATATTAACTTGATCGGTATACTAAAAGTTGGGTCTACGACCAATATATTTGAGTGTTACCATATCAGCACAAACGCATAATTCCCTCTCCACTATTTTGTTGTGGGTATACAAAATTAAGAAGAAGCAAACATTTCCCTATTAATATTATTATTTTTTTGTCAAAGGCAGACAAAAGTGGCCATTTAGAGACATTTGAGCCCAGGCTTCTTAAAGGGTTACGAATACAAATACTAATGTTTGTATATTAGGGAGTGCCGATTTAGCAATCGATATTGTGCCATTGATTTTTCGATAGATTTTGGCATGAGGAAACAAAGTTCCACTACGACATATCAAAAAATTCATTTTCAAGGCGCCCAAATTTAAATTTTTGCCTTTTCTCAACTTTTATTAGGTTTATACGCATTAATTTTTAAGGTTTTTGTACCACCCACCCTTATGTATATATTTAATATTTTGGGATAATATCATGAACATAAATTAACAATAATGCTATTTTTGGTAGTTCTGGTCAGGGTTGGAGATTTTTAATTAGAATTTTTATTATTGAAAAAAAACGTGAGTAAATCCACTTCAAAGAACTCATCAACTTCGTAGGTATTTGTTTTATTATTTATTTTATTTTTTTTAAATTTTACCATTTCGCTCTAACTTGAAATTTTAGATTTGAAAACGATAAACGACTTGTAATCTGCACATTGGCTTTTTCCGAGTAACATTTTGTTTAAATGCGTTTGACTTTATTGATTTAAGTTATTTTTTTTTTTTTTTTATTTTGCACCATTTTTAAATGCAGGTCGCAAATTTTGCAAAAATTTATATGTAAGTGTTATATAGAAAATCCCCTGTATCGGTTTGGGATGTATGACAGGAATTTTGGAAAAATAATACTTGTCTCAATTATCATAGTACATATTCAAATTTAAACCTGTCACACAGCTAATATAAGTTTTCTAACGATTTTAGGTGTTATTCTGATTGTATAAGGAAACCTGTTTACGCTAAAAGTGGAAATTGAACGGAAAATATAAAATCCTAAATATGGGACAGGTAAGTGATTACTTTTTATTAACTTCTATAAACTTAAACCACAAATGTAAAAAGTCGGCGCAATTTTAAGTGTTTTAAACCGATTGACCAGCTGTGGAAAATATTTAGATGGATTCCTGCCCTAGGGCCTAATCCATGGTGGGTTTCAACCACTGGATGACAAACAATGCATTAACCAATTGCACCCCGATTGTGAGTACAACCGACACACTTAGGAAGCAATTTGAGTAATTATGATTATACACTGTCCCCCTGTTTAGAAGCTGTAGCTATCTAACGTACGCCTCCTTGGAGAAAATGTTAGCAGCATCTATGGAGTAGCAACAGATCCAAGGGATGATCCTCCCTCAAGCCGAATTCTCCCACAAGTGGCGAAAAGTCAGCATTATGACGACATGACTTGATAGTACACCTTGTGAGATCCCCAAATATAGTTCTATCAGTCTTCTAATATACACACACTCATAGAAAAATGAATTTTCATATTGATGATGCTTTAACATCAGAATTGTGACATCAGTGTTATTACAAATGGCATCAATGAGGCAAAAAGTGACATCAATCCAATGACGAATGTCATCCTAAAATGTTGTCATATTTAATGCGTCATCTATGCTATGACTACAGTGACATCAATTCGGTGCCACATTTTGTGTATACTGATAGAAAAGGCGTCATAACGCTGATGTATTTTGACATCAGTACAAACAAAATGTCAGCAGTGCGATGACATAATATATCATGTCATCAGTGCGAGGACAAACTGTCATCACTGCGATGACATAATATATCATTTCATCATTGCGATGACAAACTGTCATCAGTGTGATGACAAACTGTCATCAGTGCGATGACATAATATATCATGTCATAATATATTATTAACTTTATTTTCATGTTTAAAAAGTAAAATTAAAAGCAAAAATTCCCATATTCTATTTTTTTGAATTGCTTATTTAAAACCATCAAATTTTTAAAGTAGAATTATAACGAAAACCATATCGGGCATGCTGCTGGTGTCTTATAATTGAGAGTACTTATATTAGCAAAGGGCGGAATACAACAAAAGGGAAACAAACATGTGTAACGGGTAAGTCAATAATGATATTCTCTCAATTTGACTGAAGATCAATTACAATGACTGAATTTGATGACAGTTTGGCATCGCACTGATGACAGTTTGTCATCGCACTGATGACATGCCTTATAAAACCGACTCATATTCATCATTTCTGTGATGCCAATATGTCATCCTATTTATGACATAATTAAAATTTTTGACGCTGATGACAATTTGGCCAAGTGTGGTATTAAGGCTGGCATCACAGTGATATAAGTGTCATGGGGTCAAAAACGAAGCCACTTGTCATAGTACTGATGGCAAAGTACATCAGCGTTATGAGGCCTTTTCTATTAGTGCACGGCAGTTGCTCATATAAATCAACTTTCCTACTCGAAAGAATCCAGATCATATTGGGTATAAGATCAATATTGTAGAAATTACAAAGGGAATGGCAAACTTATATTGAACCCTTTCACCTGCCATAAGGTTAGATTAGGTTCCATTGGCAGCCGTGATCAAGCACAGCTCACGTGGGTCCATTACTTAGTTCCCGTTGTGTTACCATATCACACCGTCTCCCATGGGTCCTATGAAATCTGGCTGCTAGTATTCCCATGCACCTGCCATAAAGTGTATAATAATAATAATTATAATAATAAAATGCGTAAACAGAAAAAATTAAAAATTGATTTCAATTAACAAGTTTGTGATATTAATTAAAAAATTAATTAAATTTGCACCAGTAAAAAAATTAATAGTATCAACCAAATATTTTTTGATATTAACAGCATTTTCTGCAGTAGTATTTTTTGATATAATTAAACGTTTAATTCACTTGATTCAATTTTTAATTAAAACAGATTATTTTTTTTTATTAATGGTTGGCGAGAATTTTGTATGTGTAGCTAAACAAAAAGTTGTAGCGAAATTTCAATTATTAATATATCAAGAAAAAAAAACACCCCCACTCACGACTTCCCCATATGAATTTATCGTGCAGAGGTAGAGGAAAAATTAAAATTCATGTTTACCCCAATAACTTAATTAAGATAACATTAAATGTGTATAAAATTTTATGAATATTTGAGTTGGAGTATCTTTCGAACGAGTTAAAGGTTTAACAAACAACATTAAATTTAAAAGATGAATTAAAGACAGACCGCCACACGTGCCATTCAGATATTGCCAAAAAAAAAGCAGTAACAGATTGTTATAAAATGTTGTTTTAATTCACAATTTAAATCAGTTATCACTTGAACTTGAACAAATCACTATTAGAACTAAAAATTTTAAACATGAAATCGTTTGTAATATCGATATTTTTGCTATTTTTGGTAGCAATTTTTGTTGGTGCTGTAACAACTTTTGATACCGAATATCATCCTGTGCCCGCTTTTCTGCAGCAGTTTAAGGTCTCAGCTGCTCGAAGTAATATAGGAGACAAATTGGGATCTAATAAACGTACTCCAGCTGAAGAGGCTAATGCGGAATTTTGGTCAAAATCGGCCCAAGAAAAGTTAAAACAGAAAACCCAACATCCATTGAATTTTAATAAGGCCAAAAACGTTATATTATTTTTGGGCGATGGCATGGGATTGTCCACAATAGCAGCAGCACGCATGCGTCAAGGTCAACTAAAGGGTAAAACGGGCGAAGAGGAAGCCTTGAGTTTTGAGAAGTTTCCCTATTCCGGTTTAAGTAAGGTGGGTAAAATTTTTTTTATATATCGTTAAATGCAAAAAGGAACTTAAAACTGTTTTTCTATAAAAATAATTTAATGAAAAACAAACAGTTTTTTTCCATGATTATATTCCTAAAAAAGTTCTCATTGGAACAATTTCGGTATATAATCTTATATTCGACAAGAATTTAATCCGTTACTTTCTTCGCGTCTCCCTTTCTTTCGTGGAAATATTTATATGCAAAAGTTTCTGTTTCTAGATTTAAACAAAAGAGTACTAACATTTTCATCAAATAGATTCTCATATGCTCACGACCCTTCACCTATAATTCAATATTATAGAAAATCCAAAAAGTACCTCGTGTAGAACGGAAAAGTAACAGAAAGAAATTTAGTTTCCCGTATTTTCTCTTTTTGATATTTTTTCTCCCCTTTAAAGTATCAAAAATTTTAGTATTGTAGTGGAAGCGTAAAATTAAAAACGTATATTTCAATGAATGTAGAAAAATGGATTGTAAAAAAGTACCAAAAATAGGTACAATTTTCCACTCTTAAATGTCCGAAATTCGTAAAAGTACCCAATTAATATTTTTTAGGATAAACTACGAATGTGATATAATTTTTATTTCGATCTTTAATTGTTTAAAGGATAGATGTGTTAATAAAAAAAGTACCAAAATACAGGTTTTAGCCGTATACTCCCTAAAAGGGCCGAATTTCAAAAAGTTGCAGACACCTGGCATTTTTTGTATATCTCTATTAGTTAAGGAGATATGAGGTTACCAAATTTATCACTTTTTAGCCCCCTAAACATTTGAATTTCGAAAAATTCCATCTTAGGTGAGAGACCAACCTCCAGTCCAAATTGTAACTTTTTAGCTTCAGGCGTTTAGGCTATGCGATGATCAATCAGTCAGTGAGTCAGTAACGAAACCATCTTAGATATCGTTACCTAAAACGCAAAAAGACCTAACTAACCAAAAATTAAAAACCGACTTTTACAGTGATTTCGATGAATTGCATCAACACAAAATTTAAAAATTTTTGACCGAAATTAGCGATTTTATTAACAACAAATAAATGGCCCTATCTACTGAGTTTGCATAGTATGCAGCATTGTCAATTGTCGCAACAAATGGTAGTGTTTTTAAGAAAAAATAGAAGAAAAATAATTATGGCAATTTATCAATTTATAATTTTAAATCGTTTTTTGCTTCACTAGTAAAATTTTGAAAATGTTTGATAGGGCCTTTTGAATTTCAGGTAACGATATAAAGATTAAGTACTTTCTTCATATGAAACTCACTTTAAGAATAAAACAACACTTATTCTACTAAACTAATATATTTTACATTTCTGCCTTTGACCCCACACATTGGGACAGATCAACCCAATTCGGTTAAAAATTTTCGTGATATAAAATTTGATTTTGCAATAAATTAAATTAAATTACCATTAACTCTCATAAAAAAAAAATCAATTCACACTTTGAAAATCCAGATATTAAGTCCAGACACCACCAGTAATTTTCAAGAGCATATATTTTGCGCCCCACTAACTATCGACTTGTCGGTCGACATGTTTTACGTTTCTAACGTATATGGAATAGAACTTTGTGAAAAATATTTTATAAAACTATATAATTTTATTTAAAAAAAAAAAAAAAAATAGTTTAAAAAAATTATAAGAGTTGATGTGTGCTGAAAATGCAAACGAACGATAGCGGGCGACATCGTGGCCCAGGCTGGAAAGCATTAAATGCCAAACTCTTTCATAGCAAAATCAATTTCCGTTTGAAACCTCAATAATATTCTGTTCCTTATTCTCCCACTCTATTATTTCTATTAATTATTTTCGACATACAAACATAAATTAAAAATTTAATTTTGTTATGAAATCTAAAAAAACCAATAGATTTTCATAATTAAATTAATATTTTCTGCAAAGGCTCAGTCAGATATTGGAGCAAACGGATGCCAATAGCCTTCTATACAGTCCGTTTTTAGAGAAGTCTATTAACCATTCCTTATAGCCATAATAAACCATAAGTCTTTTTGTATACTCTTCCGTTCTAGACCTACTGTGTCGATTCTCAAGTCGCCGATTGCGCTTGCTCTGCCACCGCCTACTTATGTGGTGTTAAAGGAAATATCGCTACTATCGGAGTCAATGCCAAAGTCAACTTAAACAACTGCACCGAAAGTGAAAATCCTGCCAATCATGTTCCCTCTATAGCCGCCTGGGCCCAAAATGCTGGTAAAGCGACCGGTATTATTACCACTGGCACTTTAACTCATGCCAGTCCCAGTGGTGCTTATGCCCACACAGCCAATAGTAATTGGGAATGTGATGCTGATATTTTACGCTTTGGAGGTAAAAATGACCCTGCTCAATGTACTGATATTGCTCAACAACTTATAACCCAAGAGCCAGGGCGTAATTTCGATCTGTTGTTGGGAGGTGGTATGGGTAAATTTTTACCTTATTATTTGCGTGACTTACACGGCAATATGGGGCAACGCTTAGACCATCGCAATCTCTTAGCAACATGGCAGGGTATGCACCCGGGCGGAGTATTGGTACACAATCGTAATAGTCTTTTACGTTTAAATGTCTCCAAAGTTTCACATATTTTGGGTCTGTTCCAATCCGGTTTTATGCACTTAAATGCTCTGGCCAATAAACAGAAGCAACCCACATTGGCCGAAATGACTGAAGTGGCCATTAACTTTTTAAGTAAAAAAAGTGACAAGGGGTACTTCATATTCATCGAGGGTGCTCAAATTGATGTGGCCAATCATGCCAATTTGGCAGGTCTAGCTACCGATGAAACTTTGGAAATGGCAAAGGCTGTGCAGAAGGCAAGAAATATGACTGATCCAAACGAAACCTTAATTGTGGTCACAGCTGATCATTCTCATCCTTTGAGTATCGCTGGTTATCCTGAAAGGGGTAACAATATCCTGGGGGTTAATCAACATGACACTGATAAAAACGGCCTGAAATATGCTACCCTAAATTATGCTGCTGGCACAAAACAATATTTGGATGAGACAGGTGCCCGTGTGGATATAGATGGTAAATTTGGTGATAGATTATCAATTCAATATCCCAGTTATATTCATATCAATGGGGGAGTTCATGGTGGTGATGATGTGGGAGTTTATGCCTCGGGTCCATATGAGCATTTGTTTAGAGGAGTCATGGAACAGAGTTTTATACCACATGCGATGGCCTTTGCCTCTTGCATTGGCAAGGGAAAAACTATGTGTGATAACTAAAATTTCAAGAGTTGAGTTTAAAATTTGTGCAAGGAAATTAAAAAAAATAATTATGTGAATATATCATTACCTTAATATAGAAAGGCCCTTACTAATGTTTTCCTTACTTTGCAGGAAAAGAAAAAAACGTAATAATCGCAGATTTTTTTTAAACTCATTTTTTTTATAGAATTCTCTAAACAATTTAATTATGTAACGATTTTTTAAAATTATATTTTTTGAATAAAATATTAGGGTGGTTCACGAAAGGCAGATTATCAGGTTATATGGTTATGTGGTTATATCAAAAGCAACCAAATATATTTAAAAAAAACTTAAATAAATGTATTTTGTTGGTGTGAATAAAACTAAATAATCATAAAATCTAATAACCAGCCTTTCGTGAACAGCCCAATTGTTTGTATATGGCTTGTGTGAGTTAATATTTTGAAAGTTATTGCAAGTTAGGTATTTTCATTACAACTAAAAAAAACAATATTGCTGAAGTCTTTAACTTAAAAAAAAAAATTTTTTAACTGAGAACAATAAAAAAATAAGGATAAATGTGTAAGTACCCCATACACGTTGCGATTTAATTGTCAATTGTGTCTTTCAATTGAATTGTTTTTGGCCACATGCTTCATAAACTGATTTTTGACAGCTGATCAAGCGACTTGAGCACACACAGCACAATCGAATTGAAGGGCTGGATTTTTCTTCAATCAACTCGGCAATTGACAGAGCCATATACGCCTTGATTTTGACAACAGCCGACTCAACTGCCAATTGAATTGCAACTTGTATGGGGTGCTTAAAATATATAGTGGAATAAAAAGAATTATTACAACGTGTGAGGTAAAGTATCATAAAAATTATGGCAATCGGAAGAAATACATTTTTTTTATATATATAATGTTACTGATCCCATATTTGTTATTCTATATACTGACGTTAAGTTGGGACACTAGCTGAATAGTTTGCACATCCATACTGCACATAACAACTGCTCTATATAATGGCAGATTCGGAGCCGTGAATGAGTCTCTGATTTTTGTACAAAGCTTAATATACTATTTTTCATTGGTAAATGACTGAAACCCCTTAAGCCAAATTATCACATCTCGCGTTTTTCCTAGTCAGAAAAGTCTTATTTGCCACTTACCAAAATGTAAGGCTTTTAAGACCTTTTTGCTTAGTATCTACGACTTAATTTTTTTTTTTTTTTTTTTTATAGTAATATTATTATGCACCAGGTGTTGCAAACACCGACAAGTTCAAAACCAGAGAATTTGAGAAACCAGAGATTTTTGGGATCTGCGAATATCATCTCAGAGTAATAAAAAATAAGTGGCACAAAAAGAGGAATTCTGAGAAAAAAAAGAGGCAACTTGCAAAACAATAACATAACATTTTTTATGAACATACCCAGCAAAAACTTAACTTACAATTATACTGTTAAAGACTTCCTGAATTCATTACTTTGTAACTGTATTCGCCACTTTTTGCATTATTAGTTATATATTAAATAATGGCCCCTATTATGAGTTACATTCGATAAACGATTTTCGTTGGCTATCGAATGTTAATTTGGTAATATGAGTTGGCAGCACTGTCGAAAATTTCGTTGTGGATCGAATTTTTCAACGAAACAAATTTGCTTTCGACGGTATAAATAATTAAAAAAAAAAAATAGTTTTGGTGTGCAAATTCCACATTCTTAATTATTTTTGGTTATTTTATGCAAGTCTAAAGTCGCCAGTAGTAAGCAGCAGTTGGAAAAGCTTGTTTTTAAAATTCTAACCTATTATTTCTCACCTTCTTTTTCACTAAAATACAGTTATAAAATCAAATGTTTCTTTTTTTGCTACAAAGAAAACCACATGTACAAGAGGAATGCCAAACACAAACTGAAATGTGACCTTGTTGATGTTAATGGCTCAAGTTTGTTACGAGAGGTCATAGCGTCACAAGCATCTGTATTACCGTTATTTTTTCGATAATTCTCTCCGTTCTTAGATCAATTTGTAGAGATTTAAGAGAAGAACATTTCTGCATTACTAACTCGAAAATGCCAAATTTTGAGTTGTGACGGTCTTGCACGAAATGAGCGATATGTACATAAATGGGTAATTCCATGTCAAATCGACCAAGAGTGGGACCCGACCCCTTTCGATTTGAATGAAATTTGGTGAGAAGGTTCCTTCCATCCTCTTAGGAACATACATATATCAACGAAAAAAAATTTAAATTTTTTTTTGCAAAAGTTATGTCATATTCAAAATGTCATAATTTCGCCGAATTAGCCGAATGTGCAAAGTTTATTTTTTCATATCTCAAAAACTACTTAACATACGGAGATGATTTGTATGTCATTTTAAAGAGAAGACTTGGGGCTACAAACAATATATTAAAATTTTTTTTTGTTTTTTTTTTTTTAAATTTAATATCTGCAAAATATTAAATTTTAAAAGTGGACTAAGTCAAAAACCTAATTTTTTATTTGGGAAATTTTTTTTTATATAATACCTCAAACTGTTCTTTAAAAATCCTGAAACTTTGAAGGAGGTGTTTTTTTTTAAGATATGATTTTTTTCTATCGCAACCTTTAAAAACAATCATCTTAAAAAAACATTTTCATATTGTAATTTTGAGCAATAAGTATTTATTAAGTCTGATTTATTTGAATTAAGGTGTTTTAAAAAAGTATCGAAATTGATAGTTTCTTTTGTTTAATTGTTAAATTTTTTTTTCTTGGAGCTCAATGTTGGCACTTTCAAAGAAAGGTATACTTTTTGTAACGTTACGTCTCCAATAAATTTAATGAGTTTTATGCATTATTTTGGCAAAGTCGTTTTTCATTGCCTTTTTTCCTAACGTTCCTGTAACGGCGGCATTCCTGTATATTAAAATAAAAACTTTTTCTTCATCTAGCGAAGGAGAGGATGTTAAATTGAAAAAATTACTTATATCGACAAGTTTATGAACGAACCATGCTTTAAAAAAGGTAAAAAGTAACGTATAATTTTAAATATTGGATTAACATTGAATTATGCTTCAACATTCATATCATTTTAATTACTTTTAGGTTAAGAAAAGGCAGCCCGGTATCAACGGTAGGAATAGAAACAAACAGAAAAACGACTTCGCTATAAACTACATTAATATTTATGTGCAAATTAAACATTCCATGTATGTAATTGCAATACGTGAGAACGGCTGGATAATTTGTTTTTTATTCGCTTCGAAATTTTCAAGAGATTGTTCGTAAAAAAAATTTTTATTGGTTAAGCTCGGAAAATTTTAGTTTTTACTGTACTATTCACTTATCATTTTTTGAAGCATAAGGTTAAATATTTAATATTTTCCTAATTAAACATCTCTAATTAGTAAATTGCTACACGAGCGAAGCCGGGGTGGTCAGCTAGTAATGTATAAAACTCATTAAATTTATTAGAGACGTAACGTGACAAAAAGTATACATTTCTTTGAAAGTGCCCACATTGAGCTCCAAGAAAAAAATGCAACAATTAAACAAAAGAAATTTTATCAATTTCGTTACTTTTTTTAAAACACCTTAAATCAAACAAATCAGAATTATAATATGAAAATTTTATTTTAAGATGATTGTTTTTAAAGGTTGCGATAGAAAAAAAATCATATCTTAAAAAAGAAAACAAACACCTCCCTCAAAGTTTCAGGATTTTTAAAGAACAGTTTGAGGTATTATATAAAAAAAATTAGTCAAATAAAAAATTAGGGTGCCTATTATGAACTTAATTCGATTTTCGACAGCAGTCGAATTAGTTGATCGAACGAATTTTCATTTGGTATTATGGCACACATTCGATAAAAAAAAAGTACTATTGTGATTTAGTTTATCCACAGTAGTACATTTTATATCAGCTGTCACTTTAAATAAAAAATTTTTGTTAACAAATTTAAAAAATAAAACTAATATTTATAAATCATGACAACTACAGAATTATGGTACGATGATTCATCTGATGAAGATGAACGCTTACTGGAACTGGCCTGTACCTGCAGCCTGAACATTTTTGAAAATTCCTTTTGCCAACAAAGGATTTTGTTCCATAAGGAAAACAAGCTTTTCCAACTGTTGCTTAAGGCCGGTATTCACTATCCTACATAATCGTACGATTCATTCACACGAAAATCTGACGGAATTCTATCCGACTTAAAAAAATGTCTGCAAAATCTGCTGTCGATGCCACACTATCCCACAAAAAAGATGCACTGCCTATTCAACGATTTCGAACGTTCGCATAGAAAATTACATTTAAAACCTAAAAAAGTTTTAAAATTTTGCTTTTGTTGTAAATGTAATTTTCAATGCGAACGTTACAATTAAAACCAAAACTCAGCTACTTTACAAGAAAATGCAACTCTGAACGCATAGAATCTATCATTTTATGAAAATTTTCATAAGCAGTTGCAAGTCGGAAAGACTTGTCAAAATAATCTCTGACTCGATTAATTTTTAAGCCACACTGTCATACATTATGAGCACACACGATTTTTTTTGACATATCGTGCGACTAAATAGGATAGTGAATACCGGCCTTTACTACTGTTGACTTTAGACCTGCATAAAATAACCAAAAATAATAAAGAATGTGGAATTTGCACACCAAAACTAATAAATTAAAAAAAACTTACATTTTCAACAATTTTTTTTAAAATTATTTACACCGTCGAAAGCAAATTTGTTTTCGTTGAAAAATTCGATCCACAACGAAATTTTCGACAGTGCTGCCAACTCATAATACCAAATTAACAATCGATAGTCGATGTTCGATAGCCAGCGAAAATCGTTTATCGAATGTAACTCATAATAGGGGCCTAGGTTTTTGACTGAGTCCATTTTTAAAATTTAATATTTTGCAGATATTAAATTTTTCAAAAAAAAAATTTTTTTTTTATTCTCTTTAAAACAAGGACCGGAAAACTTTTTTTTATGTTTTTTAAAAAATATTTATCATTGTTGTTCGAAAAATATTTTAAATTGTACAATAACTAAAACTAGATAAAAATATTGCTTCTTTAAGTTCAAAATAATAAAGTTCCCAAAAAAAAAGATTTTTAGAAAACTATTTTTTTTTGTACTTTTGTACAAAAAATTACGAACCGAAAATTTAATTTTTTCTTTTTAAAAATTTAAAAATCATGCGTATAAAATAATTTTTTTTTATCAGTTTAAAAAAGTAAAACAAACACAAAAAAAAGATATTTATTTTTTCAGTACAATATTATTTTGTACATGAAAAGAAAAAAAATTAACCGAAAACTTTAAATTGAATTTTTTTTAATTGACAAAGTTTAAACTCATACGTACAAAATTATAGTAAAAAATATAAAGCTAATTAATAATAAGTAGTTATAACATGAGAAAGATTATCCTAGAACTAAATAATAATCTTATCAATTAGCTTGATGTTGAGTTTGAGCAACAATAAATTTTCTACATGCTCAGAACTTAAATTCCTTCTATTTTTGGTCATAACAATTGGCAAAGCACTGAAGGCTGTCTCCACAGATAACTGTGTTACGGGTAAAGCTATTGCAATAGCGGCAAGTTTTGATAATTAAGAATCTCTTAAGATTTTTTGCAATTGCAATTTTAAACACAATTTTATATGATAATTTTAATTAAAATTCACAATTTTAACTTCAAATTGAGTTTTTATTGTTAGTTTCTAAAAAAACAAAAAAAAATATTTTTCTCAAATACGTTTTTTTAAGAACTTTATTTGAACTTTGAAGAACAAATAAAACAAAATAATTTTTTTTTTGTACAGTTGGAAACATGTTTTGAACACCAATGATAAATATTTTTAAAAAAAAAAAATAAAAAAAAGTTTTTGTGTGTTTTCATAAGCAGTTGCAAGTCGGAAAGACTTGTCAAAATAATCTCTGACTCGATTAATTTTTAAGCCACACTGTCATACATTATGAGCACACACGATTTTTTTTGACATATCGTGCGACTAAATAGGATAGTGAATACCGGCCTTTACTACTGTTGACTTTAGACCTGCATAAAATAACCAAAAATAATAAAGAATGTGGAATTTGCACACCAAAACTAATAAATTAAAAAAAACTTACATTTTCAACAATTTTTTTTAAAATTATTTACACCGTCGAAAGCAAATTTGTTTTCGTTGAAAAATTCGATCCACAACGAAATTTTCGACAGTGCTGCCAACTCATAATACCAAATTAACAATCGATAGTCGATGTTCGATAGCCAGCGAAAATCGTTTATCGAATGTAACTCATAATAGGGGCCTAGGTTTTTGACTGAGTCCATTTTTAAAATTTAATATTTTGCAGATATTAAATTTTTCAAAAAAAAAATTTTTTTTTTATTCTCTTTAAAACAAGGACCGGAAAACTTTTTTTTATGTTTTTTAAAAAATATTTATCATTGTTGTTCGAAAAATATTTTAAATTGTACAATAACTAAAACTAGATAAAAATATTGCTTCTTTAAGTTCAAAATAATAAAGTTCCCAAAAAAAAAGATTTTTAGAAAACTATTTTTTTTTGTACTTTTGTACAAAAAATTACGAACCGAAAATTTAATTTTTTCTTTTTAAAAATTTAAAAATCATGCGTATAAAATAATTTTTTTTTATCAGTTTAAAAAAGTAAAACAAACACAAAAAAAAGATATTTATTTTTTCAGTACAATATTATTTTGTACATGAAAAGAAAAAAAATTAACCGAAAACTTTAAATTGAATTTTTTTTAATTGACAAAGTTTAAACTCATACGTACAAAATTATAGTAAAAAATATAAAGCTAATTAATAATAAGTAGTTATAACATGAGAAAGATTATCCTAGAACTAAATAATAATCTTATCAATTAGCTTGATGTTGAGTTTGAGCAACAATAAATTTTCTACATGCTCAGAACTTAAATTCCTTCTATTTTTGGTCATAACAATTGGCAAAGCACTGAAGGCTGTCTCCACAGATAACTGTGTTACGGGTAAAGCTATTGCAATAGCGGCAAGTTTTGATAATTAAGAATCTCTTAAGATTTTTTGCAATTGCAATTTTAAACACAATTTTATATGATAATTTTAATTAAAATTCACAATTTTAACTTCAAATTGAGTTTTTATTGTTAGTTTCTAAAAAAACAAAAAAAAATATTTTTCTCAAATACGTTTTTTTAAGAACTTTATTTGAACTTTGAAGAACAAATAAAACAAAATAATTTTTTTTTTGTACAGTTGGAAACATGTTTTGAACACCAATGATAAATATTTTTAAAAAAAAAAAATAAAAAAACGTTTTTGTGTGTTTTTCAAATTTTTGTTTTTTTTTAATCTTTTCATGTACAAAACACATATTGTACTTTAAAAGTAAATATCTTCTTTTGTGTTTCTTATTTTTTTTTTAACTGACAGAAAAAAAAATTTATTTTGTACGCATGAGTTTTGAATTTTTCAAATGAAAAACTTATATTTTAAGTTTTCTGTTCTTAATTTTCGATGCCTGCTTTAAAATGACATACAAATCATCTTCATATGTTAAGTTGTTTTTGAGATATTGAAAAAATAAACTTAACACATTCGGCTAATTCGGCGAAATTATGACATTTTGAATATGACATAACTTTTGAAAAAAAAATTTTAAAATTTTTTTCGTTGATATATGTTCTTCCTAAGAGGATAAAAGGAACCTTCTCACCTAATTTCATTCAAATCGAAAGGGGTCGGGTCCCACTCTTGGTCGATTTGACATGGAATTACCCAAATATGTTCCAGAATTACCCCACAATATTTTTTTGTTATTAGAATACAAGCTGTGATATGGATCTAATGTAAACGATGTTTTTTGCAGAACATAATCAGCCCTGTCACAGAAATTGTTCGGAATAGTTTTGAATCCGTATTTTCATTTTGATCGATTTTGTTTTACCTTCTTCAGACTTTGATCGATTTTCGTAATTCCGACAAATTTTAATATTGTTGTTTTTTTTTTAAATTAAATGTGGCAATATTGTGCAAACCAAAACATACAGCCATGTCACAGAGTACAATTCCGTTCGGAAACGGAATTCATTCCGTATTTTGGTGCTTCAGAAAATTACGAAAAAACTTTGCGGAATGAAACCATTTTTGTTTTAATGAACAGTATGGGAGTTTTCTGTATCTCAAAGACCAAAAAACTATCAAAATATACTTTCTATCAATAAACAAATATGTTTTCTTCAATTCCGAACGGAATCATTCCGAACGGAATTGTACTCTGTGACATGGCTGATAAACTTTTTTTGATTGAAAAATTAGAAGTGATTTCATTCCGAGAAAATTGATCGATTTTCGTTTTCTGAAGAAGCTTTCTCGGAATTAAAAAAACTTTCGATCGAAATTGATTTCAGTGTGATTGTTATTACAGTGTAAGGGTTATAAATGATTTTGTGCAGCCAAATTATTATTAACAGGCTGTTCGCCGATATCGAACGTTAACGTTCGTATAGAAAATTAGATTTAAAACAAAAACTATTTTTGAAATTTTGTTTTTGTTTTAAATGTTATTTACTATGCGATGATATCGGCGAACGGTCAGTAAATGTTTTCTTACATTTCGATAAATTTATTATTGTGTACACATTTTCAACAAAAATTCCATAAGATTCTGGAGCAATTTTAGTTAGTGTGTTTTAATCTTTTTGAAAGTACTTATTTCTTGTCTCTTTTGGTAACTACATATTTTTATAAAACTTTTAAGTATAAAATAAAGGTATTATTTTTTAGGTTGTAATTAGAGTTTTTTTATTCCCGCACTTTTTGGATTCCCGGGAAAGCGGGAAATAAAAATCGAATTCCCTGGATCCCGGGATTCCCGCCCACATTTTTTTGTGTATTTATTTACTTATTTCTCTAATGAAACTAATATTTCTTACTGGCTATTACGCTTAATATAATTAAATCTAGTATCTCTTATATACCAAAAACGTAAATAATTCAAGATTAAAGTAATTTTATGACACTTAAGGGGTAATTTTAATGCCAATAGCATTTGCATAATTGGAATGAAAGTTTTGAAGTGTTAGTGGTATACAGTTTTCGGAAGGGCGATTAGGAACTGAAACCACAACATTACGAAGTAAGAATTCTGAAATAATCTAACGGTTTAACAAATTCAGCAGAAAGGAGACATTTTATTTACTAAATATATTTAATAACATATTTTTTTACAATTTTATAACCCTTAATCAGCAGTGGTGTATGAAGGTATACTAAGTTTGTCATTCGATGTGAATATTTTTTTTTATATTC
Organism: Pollenia amentaria; assembly: GCA_943735925.1. Classification (NCBI taxonomy): domain Eukaryota; kingdom Metazoa; phylum Arthropoda; class Insecta; order Diptera; family Polleniidae; genus Pollenia; species Pollenia amentaria. Next base: position 142,068,496 of record OX031010.1, on the reverse strand, counting down.
ATCTAAGGTCCGATTAAGGATTTGTATTGTGGGTTCTTCATTCGTTCATAGCCGATTTAGCCATGTGGGTTTCAAATTGTTTCTAGATCTTCTAGGCTGTTTGGTATTGAATCCGTGCAGAATCGCTTCAGTAGGAAAAAAGTTATGCACCCAAATGTGGAACTACCTCCCTAAAATATCAGCAAAAACTATTAATGTTAGTTGTGGCGAATGCACCTTTTGTCATTAAATTTCAACAAGTTCGTTTTATAAGGCACCAAAATTACTTTCAAAAGACTCAAAATTACTTAAAATGCCACATATAAAGCACAATCTTGGAAAACACTTTACTACGCCCTTAACCGCATTGTAAAATGTACACTTCAGTTTGATAAGACAAGAAATAAAAATTCGTGAAAATAGGTGTATAATTTTTCATTGGCCCTATATAAAGCCCATTCTCAAACGATTAATAAGCCTTTAACTTTAGCAAATATAAATATTGTGGTGATATTAAGTTAGATTAATCTACTAAAGACAGTAGTCCAACATAGATTTACTAAATTTTAAGAAAAAGATTTTCTTCAAAATTTCCTGGGAATCCCGCAATTAATTCCCGGGAAAGCGGGAATAGAAAACAATTGAAAATCCCGGGAATTCCCGGGACGGGAATTATTCATTATTCTGAAAACCTCAATAAGTACTTGCTAGTAATGACCTCAGTATGTACTTTTCACTACTATTATTTACAGTTATGAATATTTGCTTACTAATAATCAGCTAAATAACTACTTATGAGTTGTGTTGTTTTCAGTACTGAATATTTACTTACTGGTAACTAGCATCATAACTATTTATTAGGTCTATTAACTAGCGCCAATTAAATTAAAACTAGTTATTTTTTGGCTTTTAGTAAGTATATTGTAAGTACTTACAATTCAACTTACTGGTAGTTCAATAATAACTAGATATTTTGTGACTTCTAGTAAGTGTATTGTAACTACTGAGTTCTGTGGACAACTCGAACAAAAATAAGTAGTTATTCAGCCGAAAAATAAGTAGTGTCCATATGTCTCCAATATTACTTGCTAAATTACCAGGTAAGTAAAGTTTTTGCTGGGCTTATATAAAAATTTCATTATACAGAACTTTTTCACTTTTGTTTATAAAACCCGGTATTTTGGTTTCGATTACACTTCGGCGTACGGCGGCTATAGACTTAAGGCCCAACCATAATATGCATGAGGCCGCTAAAGTCAACTTAAGCAACTGTGTGAATACATATAAAACAAATGTGGCCAACTATAATGTACCTAATGAAACGTTTCATTTAGTTTCGTCAAATATCATTTGCTTAATCAAAGTGCCAAACTGAACGCACATTCCGTACGGAATCAGCTGTTTGTGTGTTATTTCAAAAGATAAAATAAATTAAAATGGATAAAGAAAAACAGGAATATAGAAAAAGAGGAATTTTCCATATTTTTATTTTGTATCGATTTTTTATTAAAAAGTATGCACAACAATCACCAATTTTTTTCTTTTTAAAACGTCGCTGGCAAATTAAATAAAACATAAAATAAACATATACAGGGCTGTAATTTTTGGTACTTCTTTATATGAAGTACTCGCAAGAAAACCAAATATTGCACAAATATGCAACATGGATCTTAAGTTTATGTAAGTACATTATGGCAACCTTAAAGTCTCTTTTCATTTTCTCATGCATTTGACAGACTTTTCGTTAATTTTTGACAGTACGTTAAGCCAACTTATGCATATTATGGTTGGGCTTTTAGCCTTCGATTCATTAATATCCTAAGGCTGGGTTTTTGAGATCTCAGTGAAACTAGGTTTAGTTAATCTTGAAACACATATGTGCCGCCATTCATAGCTGCAGATAATATTGGTGGAAAATCGTCAAATTTTAAGGAAAAAAACCTCAAAATCGTCAAACTGACTTAGCTAAATCTTCACAAAAATCGTCATTATATAAAACCACTAACTTTAATAAGTTTTGAGAATTACATAATTGTTATTTTTAGTTTCCGTTGCTAATTAAATTTTAACATAATCCGGCTGTTTTGAAATTAAATAAAAATTTTCGTTTACACAGAAAAAAGTGTTTTATCAATTAAAAAAATGGTTTAAAAAGTATTTAAATTTAATTAATGTGGTAATTGAATCAATTATTTTTTTAGTTAAAAGAAAATTAAAAATTTCATTTTGATTTAATTAACATTTTAGTTGTTTTGAAATAAATTTTCAATTAAAATTTTAATTAAATAACAAAAAATCTTAATTGACTTTTTTGGTTTAAAATAAAATAATTTAAACATGTAGAATTGTTGTTGGAAATTGTAAATATTTATTTAAATAAATTAACACATTGTTTGAAATGGCAAAGTTTTTTGATCACTTTTTTAATTAAAATTAAAAATATCATTTATTGAAAATATTTTTTCAAAATTTTTAGTAATCAATATAATCATTTTGGTAATAGGTGCAAAATCAACAAATTGTTTGCTTGATATTATGAATTTAGAACAAATTTGGTGATTGGAGAAATTTAATAATTTTTTCTGTGTAGGAACTTATTATTGAAGTACCACAACCAAAAATTTTTCTAAAGTATTGGCATTCATAAGAAAAGTAAGAAAATAAACTAAAACCAAGAAATATCAAAAACCCATTTTTTACGTCGAAAGTCCTGCTTAAGAACTTAAGTCTGGTACACATCAATAAAATAAGACTGCCTGAAGAAAAAGTTTCATATGGTTAACCCAGACTGAAGAAAGTGATTGTAAAATACCTGTAATAAAGCAGTACTAACTGAATAAATAGAACTCTTAAAAGTATGCATCGTCCTAAAAAAAATCGTATTTTATAAAATGAACAGCTAAGACATGAAAATAACTGCCAATCAAATAAATCAAATTATCTAAGAAGCTAAAAAAAATGTGAAATTGTATTAAAAACATTTGTAAATTTCAACAAAATTTGTCATTTTAAAAATTGTCAAATTTAGGGTTTAAATCGTCCTATCGCCATTCACCATTTGTGTACCTAAAAATCGTAAAAATCAAGTTTGGCAGCTATGCCGCCATTACCAAGTTGGTGTACATAATTTTGACGAAACAGCTTAGTTTTGCTTATAATGTGGGTCTTTAATAAAATAATAAAAAAAAACTTCATTTGGCCGGAAAAATCCGAGTTTCACACTTCGTTAAACTAAGTTTAAACTTAATCCACATCTCAAAACACCGGCCCACAGTTGCTGAAAATTTTATTTCATTGGCCAAAAGTCCAAATTTTGTTTGTCACCGATTTCCAAAATTTTAATTTTATTCAATAGTAAACATATTAAAACTAAAGTAGCCCAAAAAATTAGGTCAAAATATTTGTTATTGTAGTCGAGCCATGTTGCTAAACCCAAATTTTTTTTTAATTTAATCCGAAAGAAATTATCATTGCTCAAAAACTATCATCGATATTGACCTGCTTTTTGCTAGGTTGGTAGTCTTGTTATCTTTAAAAAAGTAATATGTGCAACTATTGTGTTATTTATATTTGAGATGTTAAGACATATTTTCTAAACTACTATATTTTCGTCAAATTTCAACTTTAGTAGAATAGAACTTTTGCGGATCAAAAGGGATTAAGAAGGTAAAACCACTAAGGAAAAGGTGGAAGTGTTTTCTTTAACCCTGTACATACTCTTGCACCCGTTTGGACACGTCTGTTTAACACTTTTTTAATTTTAATGAAATTACTCCAAAAATTTTTTTTACAGTTTTTTACAATTTGAAATTTTATTTTACAATTTTTTTTATTCCCCAAAAATGTTTGGAAAACTAACAGAAATCATGTGCTACTGCCTTAAAAAAAATTTTATGATATAGGGAATATTGATATTGATCGGGATCGAACAGAATACAGGTAGTACATATAAAAAATTTTGTTACACAATCAGAAAAACGTATATCTGCCCTGATTCATCCTTATTCGTTTCACTACGTTCACACTAGCGTATTTTAAAGTAGAATAAAAAGCTTAAACACGCGCTTACACTAAACGGGTATATTGTTAATCCCACCTTAGAAGGGATTTAAAAAAAAAATTTTTTTTTTGGTCTTTTTATTTTATCTGTTTTTATGACTCTAATAATATTCTATGGCCCTATAACTATGCAATGCGTTGTTAAAGTTGTGTCAGGTATTTTATAGCATATAAATAAAAGGATTTTAAGTTTTATAATCCTTTTTATTCTACCTGTATTTGGTATGAAAAAAAGGTATGAAAAGTTTTAAAAGCAAGTGACATTCGGATGCAAAAATATAATATATCTGAGCAATAACAACGTTTTTCATAAAAACATAGAGAGCTCCAGCTATAAAGAATTGGCCGAAGAGTATTTTAGAAACAAAAACGATGTTAAAGATTACATTCGAAAAAAGGAAACTTAAATTCCTATAGCAATGAAATGCAATTGGACTTAGAAAATAAATTTTCTGTTTTCATCAAAAATTTAAAACAGCGATACAGGAAAGTTGATTACAGCAAAGATAGATTTTATAAGAGCTTTGCAAACTGGTTAGAGAACGAACTTTCTATCCAGATCGTTTCAGAAACTACAAATCAAAACACTCGTGGGAGACCACAAAAATCGCTGGACAACTGTAGCGATAGATCTAAGAGGCGGAAGCTTAAGGATATCAATGAAGAAATCGGATATGAAAATATTCACGATAATTTCCTACATCAATAACGATCACTGAAACAATTGAAAAAAATGGATATCATTGAAAAATTTGTTAAAGCTAGTCCATTGAGACAAAACGGATTCTTAAAAGTATACCGAGTGATGCAAAACAATTCACAAATGAGGAGGCTTTAGCATTTTTCTGAATATGAAATAAACAAAACAGCAATATATTCAGCTCAGATTGCGTGCGATTGAAAAAGGCTCAAATCTGTATCCAGCATATCATCACATAACAGCTGCTAAAATGGACTGTTTGCCATTAAAGGACACTCTTACAATCACACCAATTTCGGCAGAGGTACAACTACAATCTCTACTTGATCGCACAGCCTAACGCTTGCTACAATCAATAAAAGGAAATGAGTTAAAGAAATATTGAAACACAAACTTAATTCTTTTTTGTAAATGGGGGTGTTATGGTTCTTCCGGACAAAAGCTATACAAACAAGTAGTATGTGAAAATATTTCGGACTCAGATATGTTCGTGGTATCATGTGTACCATTGCGATTAAAAAAGATTTTGGAAGATTCAGAGCCTTCGACTAATGCAACGCAAACAAAGGATATTTGGAAAAATGAGACACCAACTTCTACGAAATACTTCAGGCCTATCAAATTTGAATTTAAAAAAAGAAACTCATGATGCCATTAACAAAGAAGTTAGTGATATTAAGGCCCAAATTGCAACACTTCAGCCATTACAATTAGATTTAAATGGGCAGCAAATTGAAGTTAGCTACCAATTAGAGCTAACAATGATAGATGGAAAAGTAGGCCAGGCTTTGACTAACACGAAGGCTGCATCCAGCTGCATCATATACCATGTAACATCAAGCCAATTAAACCAAGTCCCGACAAAATCATTAGATAATACTGATGTATATGAATTTGGATTATTACCACTACGTGCAAGAATACGACTTATGGAACACATACTAAAAATCAGTTATGATTTGGATTTCGGATCTTCAGGACGACAACGAAACCAACAAGGAGTTAAGAATGTCAAAAAGTTAACATGTTCAAGATGAATATCGCTAATTTGGGTTGATTATAGATCAGCCAAAACTAGGGTCAGGCAATACAAATGATGGCAATACCGCAAGAAGATTCTTTTCAGATCCAGAAACAGCATATGAAATAACAGGTGTTGATTTTAATCTCATTTTTAGATTTAAAATAATCCTAGAAGTACTTCCGTGCAATGAAGAAATTGACTCTAGAAAACTTGGAGATTTTGCTAAGGAAACTGCAAAAATATATACAACCATGTACCCATGGAGAAATATGTCTGCTACAGTTCACAAAATCCTTTATCACGGATTAAATATCAGTTGGTGCCACTTGGAGATTTATCAGAGGAAGCTCAAGAAAAAAGGAATATGGATTACAGATTTTATAGAGAGCACAATATTAGAAAAATTTCACGAAATTCCACAAATGAAGATATATTTAGGGCCATTATTACAACTTACAAATAGTTATTTTTAGGATGCTATCTGACAGATAAATAATTTTTGGTTATTACAAGTTAACATTAACCTAAAAAGTGACTGATAAGCTAACATCAGGTTTGTCCTCATGGTTACTTTACAAGTGAACTTTAAGAACTTGAAGATGCCATATTTTCTGCTGAAGATATGGTAACTTCAATGACAGTTTTATGTCATATTAAATTTATATTAAAGTCGTTGCCACTACGTATTTTAAGCAACCAAAAGTAGTCGGTATATACTGCAATGTTGCCACAGTATATAAATTACATTTTTTATTTTATCGGACAGTTGTAATAATAGAAAAAACTTATTGATCACTTTATCGTTCAAGATAGCTATTGTTCACGTTAACTATCAGCAACTTTGTCATTAGGTTGTAATAATGGCCCTTAATATATTATTTGCAACGTCATATCCGTTCATCTCCGGTATTCGAAATCAATGGAAAGTGGAACATCGGGATTAAGATGAAGAAGTCAAAAAACTACTAAAGAACGGAGATAATACAGAACAGAATATGGAATATTTGCAATCAATCATTCAATTAAATGAACAATATTTATAATTCATTAGATCTAAGACAGACATTGTATTGGTAAAAAATAATAATAGACAGAACCTCACATTGTTACAAAAGCTATTAAAATCTATTGCTGCTTTTATTTTTAAAAGGTTTTTTTATCCACATATGTATGAAATGTTTTAATAAATAAGAAATATTCAAAAAATAAACATCTATATTTTCGTATAAAAATTTAAAAAAAATCAGAATTCAGCGGATTTATTTTGCTAATATTAACAAATTTTACAGCAAAAAATAATAGATTCTTCTGTAGTAATAGTAAGATTTTAGATAATATTTCTAAAGTTTTTTTTAAGTGTAAACAAATTTGACAGCAAAAAATTGTTAATTTTTCAGTAATAATAGCAAAATTTCCAGTAAATTATACTATTTTTTTGTCAATGTTACACCCAATTTTCACGATGATTTAAAAGACATTGTTAAATTTTCACCATGTTTCTTTTTTTATTTTGCAGTCAGAGTTGATTTTTTCTGATTTCCTTAGTTTCTTATTCGTAACAATACTTAAAATTTCGTTATTCCACATAATTTTGATATATTTTGATTTTTTTTTAATTAAAATTTTTTTATTTTTCTATATTTTAATAAGCACATGCCATTTTGAAATAAGAATAAAACAGAAATTAAAAAACACAAATAAGTGCAAAGAGGAATGTCAAAAAAGAAACACAGAAATACGATTCATGTCTTTTTTTCTACCCTGCTTACTTCTCTACGCCGCTCACTATCAAACAAAAAAAGACATGATTTTTAAATAGGGGAAAAAATCATCGTGAAAATTGGGTGTTAGAATTTTTTTTTGTGTAAACATTAAATTTTTTTGAGTGTCCCATTATTACAAAAAATTTTTATGATTATTATTTAAATCCAAATATGATATTTTTAAATAATTAAAAAAAAACATATTTCACGCTAAAGTTAAAAAAATCTAAAGTTTCACTTTGCCCTTAAATTCCCCAATACTCAACCGATTTTAAAGAAATTGAAAGTGGAGAAAAGTTTAAGAATTTGTCTGTCGATTAAAAATTTCACTAAAATATCTCCTTCGGTTCAAAAGTTACAGAATTTTGGCCAATGAAAAACGATTTTCAGCCACTGTGCCTCGTAGCTTTAACGCTGATATGACATACCTTAACAAGAGCGTCAGCGTTGTATTACAAACAGTACTGTAAACTTTCGTGCCTTCTAAAACCCTTATAAAAGAAATAAAATTAAAACCGCTATTTTTACCTTAAAATAACTAATTTGCCATTATTTATTATAAACCGATAAAAGCAGGGTTGTCAAAACCACAAATTAGCTACCCTGCTTATTTTAACGCGCTGTCAAATCGGATTTTCTAATTGCAAAGCGTTGACGCCGCGCTCTTTAGTGATATTTCATACAAATTGTATTGGCATGAGGATTTTTGACAGCTAGAAAACTCGTGCCGCTCTTATTTAGGTATGGCTGTAAGGGGTCAGTACCCGGTCAAAATGATTGTCATGCAGGCGAATTCATTGGTGTACGTAATATTCGCCATCATATCTAAATTTTTTGATTTTCCATCCAGCATCGTCGTTGAAACACATACAAACACATTTTCACTAATACTGCCATAGCGCTTGATGATAAATGCATGACCGTGTACAGCAGTGGTGTCAATTATGATTGTGTTGGTGCGAATACTCTTGTCTCTTATATTCCCAGCGGGAGGAATCTGCGGTTGCGAGGCCTATTACGAGGCCTAATTAACATACATATTTTGCTATGAAGACTTTAGAGCAATTAATAATAATACAATTATCGAAAAATGTTGAGTTATGGACAGACACAATCAGTTATTATTTAAATAAATTTAATTTGGAACCTGCATTTCGCAGAAACTTTGCTTATTTTTTGGAAAAATTGAGCATTTGACAATATTTGAAGTCTTTTTACAACCTTATACAATTCTTTCCAAAATTTTTAATTTGGTGCTCAACATATCTTTGCGAATGCCAGCAATGAAAATTCATTTGCACATACTAATGCAAATAATAACCCCATTAAGTTTAAAAATATTCTATAATTATTAACCACCATTATAAAAAGAGAAGATTTTACTAGCCTATAAAAATATACTTTTATTGACCAATAATATCTTCTAAATTTATATTGCAGTTTCGAAACAACTAAACATTTTTTAGGTTTGCGGACGTTAATTTATTGCGTTGAGCAAATGTATTTCAAATCGCAAAATATTTGTTCGCAAAGATATATTGAGGAAAAAAAGCGACAAGCATTTGAAGGAATTTTTTTTTTAATACAGGATATAGTGCCCCGTCTAAATTTTTCCAGAACTCAATATTTTCCCTATCTGGATGATTAAATTTTTAATATACTCATCCGCTTGTATGCTCGTTATCGCTGTCTACAAGACTAAAGGGCTCATTAGTTGTTACTTTCCGTTGCCGTTCTGTTTCGTTCCTTTCTGTAGCAAATATTTTGTAATTACTTTTTCTGTGAGAGGAATCAGCTGCTTTTAAAAATAAAAGCATTTAAATTGTAAAAAAAACTTTTCGTAAAAAATAAAATATGTATATTTATATGTATATTATGTGTAAAAAATACGTAATTTTTTGAAAAATCATTAATTAAAACCAATTTTTCTAGCTTTAACCAAAAAATTACAGATTTTTCATATCACAACAAACTTATACATACACACTTTGGCCGTAACTTAACGTTGAATTCTATTTTCAACAGATCTGTCCGCAACAGAACAGAACGTAAAAGTAAAAACAAACCACACGTACAGACTTTCTATTGAACAGAAACAAAACAGCTGATTCGTAACAGAACAGAACGTTCAAACTAATTCTGCCTTAATTAATAAAATTCAAATTTTAAGTTTACAGAAGCTCAATAAACACAACATCAAGGCGAATTCATCACAGTTATTCTTGATACTACAACAAGTACACTACACCTCGTACAAAAACCACAAGCAATTTGTTTTTTTTAAGTCATTGTACAATGTTAAAAACAGAAATAAAACAAAACAGAAACAAAGATAATAAATAATAAATATATTATTTCTGTTTAGAGGCCTCAAAACAGGCCGTGCGATCGTGCGATATTTCCCGCTGAATGAGAGTGTTTTGCAGTAAACAATTATATTTTACGCTCGCAAAATAAAAGAGCGTAAGCGTACATGTAAGTTTTGCTGACACAATTGTGTATGACGCTGACATCCCTGGTATACAGACCCCTTAGATTGTTGCACAAAAAAAAATTTACGGTTGACAAGTACATGAATAGTTGCTCTTTTTGGTACTTTTGGTACGTTTTTGGTCAAATAAACAAAGGCAAATTTACTTATTTTGACATTTAACTTACCATTTCCACCAACAAAATACCTGTCGCCTTTTGTTTTTGTAGAACTGAGGTTCAGTGTTACCATTTTAGCATATTTTCTGCTATATATAGCAGATTGATTCAGGGAATTGCATATTTTTTTTTTTTTAATATGCTAACTGGTACTTAAATTTCCTTGTCCAAAAGCAAATGTTTTAGCATATTTTTACTTTTTAGAAAACAGAATTTTTTTGGAATAGTTTTTTTAAAAATAAAAGTTTTTTTTAATATATATTAAAATACCTTTTTTTTAGCAGATTATTAACATATTTTATTAAAGCATATTTTTTTCCTTTTTTTGTAAAAATGTAGCATATTTTTTAACAAATTTTAAATATTGAAAATTTTATGTTTTAATCTTAGCAGATTCTTAGCATATATTCTTGATTTTATCGCAACACTGCTGAGGTCTTTTTATACACAGAATAAATTCTCCAAAAAAGTTGCCCCCAAAATGATTGAAATAATGTTTACACCATCGCAAAAAAAAAGTTTAATAGCCAATCCCACGATGTCACACGTTAACGTTTGCATAGAAAATTACATTCAAAACAAAAACAATTTCGTTCGCATAGAAAATAACATTCAAAACAAAAACAATTTCTAAAATTTGTTTTTGTTTTAAATTTTATTTTCTATGCGAACATTAACGAGTTGGCTATAAATCTTCTGCGCATGTCGCACAAATAACGTCACGCGAATTTCATTCCTATTGGCTAATAATTTAAAGCTGGCAAACTTTAGATAGTTATCGTTTCAATGAGGGGTTGCCAGCTCTTATAAAGTGCATACATTTCTTTTTGGTGAATCTTGTGGACTTTTATACTAAGCAACCCTTGCCACGCACAAACTACGTCATATAACATGAAATCATGCGCATATCGTAAGCCCCCTTTCAGACTCGGCAAGTTAGTTGCGCAAGGAGAAAATAACATTTAAAACAAATACAAATTTAAGAAATTGTTTTTGTTTTGAATGTAATTTTCTATGCGAAAGTTCACAGAAAAAAGTGTTTTATCAATTAAAAAAATTGTTTAAAAAGTATTTAAATTTAATTAAAGTGATAATTGAACCAATTAATTTTTTAGTTGAAAAAAAATTAAAAATTTAATTTTGATTTAATTGACATTTTATTTGCTTCGAAATAAATTTTCAATTAATATTTTAATTAAATAACAAAAAATCTTAATTGACTTTTTTCGTTTCAAAAAAAAAATTTTAACTTGTAGAATTGTTGTTGGGAATTGTCAATATTTATTTAAATAAATTAACACATTGTTTGAGAAGGCAGAGTTTTTTGATCACTTTTTTAATTAAAATTAAAAATATCATTTATTGAAAAAAAATATTCACAATTTCACAATTTTTAGTAATCAATATAATCATTTTGGTAATAGGTGCAAAATCAACAAATTGCTTGCTTGATATTATGAATTTGGTATAAATTTGGTGATTGGAGAAATTTAATAATTTTTTCTGTGTTAACGTGTGACATCGTGGGATTGGCTATTAAACTTTGTTTTTGCTATGGTGTAATCTTTATTTCTATCATTTTTGCTTGCACTAATTTTTCGTACTTGCTCATGGGTAGTGCAAGGTGCAAAAGTCAGTGCGAAATTATTTTCTACATAGACTAAAAATGGTGGCGTGAATTACTCTACTATTTTCTAAATAAATAAATATTAACTCCAAAAAACAAGATTTGTTTAAATACAAAACAAATCAATGACAAGACTCCTTTTGATCCTTACACATAGTGGCCCCATCACCAATACAAGCAGCATAAGCCATTATATGCGGAAGGGCATGCTGTTCCATGACACCTCTAAATAAATGAGAAAAAGGACCCAAAGCATAAATGCCAACATCATCTCCCGAATGTACTCCCATAGCGCCAGGGATTTGACTGGGATAAATATCATCTTAAAGCGAAAAAAAAAACATTTAAGAAAATATTAAAAAAAAATTCAAAAAGTCCGAAACTTACTTATTCCCCCAATTTTTCCCTCCAGATCCATACGTTGACCATGTTCATCCAAATATTGTTTAGGGCCTACAGCATAATTCAAAGTGGCATAACGTATGCCATTCGTGTCTACACCATCTGGATTAAGACCCAAAATAGGTGAACCACGTTTGGCATAACCAGAAATAGTTAAAGGGTGGGCATGATCTGCTGATACTACAATTAAAGTTTCATTAGCATTTGTCATATTAACAGCCAATTCAATAGCCTTTGCCATTTCCAATGTCTCGTCCGTACTTATGCCAGGCATATTATCATGATTGCCATAATCGATCAAACCACCTTCGATGAAAATGTAAAACCCTTTTTTATTTTTGCTCAAAAACTTTAAAGCAACTTCTGTCATTTCCGACAAGCTGGGTTCTTTTTGTTTGTCAGCTAGAGCATGAAAATTCATAAGACCAGACCCAAAAATGCCCATGATTTTACTAGTCTTTTTCAGATTTAAATTAAGTAATTCGTCCCGATTGGTTACTAATTTACCATGAGGATTCTTTTTTTTCCACAAAGACAACAAATCGCGGCCATCCTGACGCTCACCCATTTTGTTGTGGGCATCCCGCATTGTTTTGGGTAAAAATTTTCCCATACCGCCTCCCATCATTACATCTAAATTACGTCCAGGAGCTTGTGTTATCAATTGCTTTGCCATATCCATGCAAGATGAAGGATCTACTCCCCATTTTTTAATATCAGCATCACATTCCCAGAAACGATTTGCCGTATGGGCATACATGCCCGAGGGACTTGCATGGGTTAAAGTGGTTGTTGTAATAAATCCAGTAGATTTACCAGCCTTTTTTGCCCATACTCCTATCGAATTAACATGATTCTTAGGATCCATGCTCATTGAACAGTTATTGTATTCAACTTTGGCGGATACACCAATTGTCACGATATTGGCCTTAACACCACATAAATAGGCGGTAGAGGTACAGGCGGAATCAGAGACTTGGGCGTTGGCACAGTAAGTCTGGGGACAAAAAAATTTCATGATTGAAGTGGCATTTGTGTTGATCTGAAAACTAATAAAATTTCTAAAAAAAATTGTAGTGGCTTGAAATCTAAAGTCTTTTCACAATAGAATTTTTGCACTTGGTTTTTTTGTGAATTTCGGTAAAGTCGAAAATTTTTATTTATCCTTATTGCATTAAATTCAAAAGCGTCTGTTTTAAATACACAAACAAAATGATTCTGAAATATTAACATTTTTTTTTAGTATTTTAAAGAAACTTTTTTTTTGTTATTTTAATTTTCCACGCTTAAATTTAACGGGAGGAGTTTTTTGTGTTGGTTTTGGGAGATTATATGTTTACATTTGTCCTAAAAACGTTGTCAAATTTTATTGAATTTGTTCATATCATCTTTGCCCTATAGCTTTCAACATTTTAGGAAGACATTTTCTAGTTACCTTTAGGGAGATTTTTGTTTGAGAAATAAGGAATTAGAAACAAATTTTCTATCATATTTTCTATAAAATATATTAATAATTAAATGTAAACGTCATTTTTATTCTATAATGTAAACATTTTTCTTAAAAACCCTGTTAAAAGATTTCACCGTAAATAATTTTCATATACAAGTTTTTAAATTCCTGGCAATTAGAGCTCTGGCAAACACGTATTTTAAATAATTAAATATGTGTGTGAAGATAATTACGAGTTGTTAAATTAATTTTTTAAGAATATCGCATGCGATAAAAAATATTTTAAGAAAATATCGCAAGTGATCAAAATGTATTATAAAGACATTTTAAAGTTGTTATGCAAAATCAATAATTTTTATCAAGTTTTTTAATATTAAAAACTTATTTGGTATTTTCTTAGTCTTTAAATATTAAATTTTATGATTTTTGAAATTCTCATGAAAGTGCTGTTCATTAGAATTGTGTCGGTCATGAACGAACTGGTTCAATTGAACGGATTAGTCAGATGAACGATGACCGGCCGGTCAGTTTCATCGTTCAATTTCGTTCAATCGTTCAATCGTTCACTTGGGTCCAAAGCGAATTTATGTATACGGTGGTGTCGATACTACAACAAGTAACAACACCAAAAACACAACAATGTATTCTTTGTTGCTTTCGTTGATCGATATGTCAAAAACACAAGCAACTTTTGGCATTTCTCTCTCTCAGTAAGAAAAAAAGTAGCACAGCTGTGCTTTCAACGCCACCTGAAACTTGAATTCGCCTTGCTTGGGTGTTTTGAATCAGTCGGTCACTTGTTTACCGGACATCTGGTTGAAAAGAAACAACAATACTTTTGTGTTGTATAAGTTATGCCATTATAATATACTTATTTCTTTTACTAATTGCCACATTGCTTTACACATTTTCATAATACAATCAGGGTTGCTTTGACTGTATTTATATGCATTAAATTCCAACTGCTAATGTCTGTGTTGAAATAGTTCTTTTTAATTATTTTCTCTACTAAAACTCGTCTTCAAAATAGAGTGCAATACGATCTTTTTGACACGTTGTTACGACTTATAAATTATATGAATGAATATAGCACTTTTTGTACCTTCACACGATATTTTGAATATACATTGTTAAAAAAACAGTAAGAATTGCCATGCCGGTGAAGTGTATAGCGTTTTAGATACTAAGCACAAAAAACGTTTTGCTTCTTTAATTAGATTATTGTAAACTATTGTATCTTTTGTGTGTTCACCAATCGTTTTACTTTTATTCAAAAAAATATATATCAAGGTGACTTTGTCTCATTATTGGAGAATTTTAGCGATTCAGAAGAAATATATTTTTTTAGGATTTATAGAAAACATTGGAAACATTTTTAAAATAAGTTTTATGTTGTCAAAAACGCAAAAAAGGCTTTGGCGATTTTTGACATTGAATTTGGCAAAAAACATCAAAATAAATCTGACAACCTGGCTGCTTTTCACAATTTTTCTACAATTTACATGAGCGTTGCCAGTTGTACTTAATACAAAACCCGCCAAATGCTAATTCTTTCAATTGAGCAGAAAATTTTTGAAATATTTATTTCATTTAATTTTTTAAATAAGCCCTATAAATAAATAACCAAATTCGATATTCGCTTTATTTATAAAAGTTTACTCAAGTTTTACAGCACGAAATTAGTATGGAAAAAACACTTTTAATGTATACAATACATTCGTTTATGAAAAAGATTCTTAAAATATTTCTTTCTGTTAACACATTCAATCGATTGTAAAGTAAAGAAGAAAAGACAAGTGAACGACTGAACGAAAGCGACAAATGATTCACAAGACAAACTGACCCAAAAGACAAACTGACACAAAAAACAAAGTGACCTGAAATGAACGATTGAACGAAGTGAACGAACTCGTTCATTGTTTCAAATTGAACGATAATGACCGGTCACCTAAACGAACGATTAAGCCCAAGACTACTCTTCATAGCCTTATCCATAACGTTCATGTTCTTATAGGTTTGATTCTCTGAGATGGAAGGGTTTGGACACAGTGTCCATATCCCTCAGAGACCACTTTCATAAGAATTTCACTCCAAGTCAAATTTTCAAAAATGTATAAAAATTTTCACAAAAACAATTTGGATATAGTGTTTATAGATTATGACAAATTTATTCAAATGCTTCATTTTCTAATAGGTTTGATTCTCTAAGATGAAAGGGCTTAAACACAGTGGCCATATCCCTCGCAGAGCATTTTCATGAGAATTTTTTCTTTTATGTATATTGTAATAACATTGTTTAAAGTTTTGTAAATAAAAATAAACTTCTAAAAATTTAAGTTCTTTTTTTTTACTAAAATACACTTTATATATATATATTTACTCAAAGCTAAAAATCTAGGAATATGTATATCATATAAAAATTTTGTTTGTATAAATATTAATGTATCGAAATCAAATTTCAGGATAAATGCTATTTTATAGAACAATCTTTCAAGAAATATTAATTTTTGTAATCGGCTCTTAACTGGCTTATTATACGGTATCTTTAATACATCATGTGAAAGATATTTCGATGTTCATACTTTGTAATGATACCAATATTGATAAAGTTCTCTGTATATTTTGCGACCCATAATTCCTAAACCACGTGCGTTGGTGCAAAGAAAATAATGTATATTTTCATTTTGCATTCTATGGTGCTTTCTTTTCTACAAAAAAAGTACCACCTTGTTAAAAGGTATATATTGTATAAAATGTCTTGCCGACCCTGTAATAATGCAATTTTTTATTTGACGAGAACAAAACACAAATTCAACCGCCCTGTTTTTAACAGCTGACAAAAAGTTTGTTCTTCAAAATATAAAAAAAAATATGTAAATAAATTAAAAAGTTTGTTCTTCAATATAAGTATAAAAAAATATATACATAAACCAAAATTTGTTAGTAGATTGATATTTAATAAATAAATAAATGAACAAATTGTATTTTTTTAAATATATAGACAAGAAAATACCTTTGCCAGATTGCTGATTTATTAACACCAAGTTTTTCAGATTTCTTGATTCAACGTTTTTTTTTTTCAAAAACAATTTTATAACACCGAATCCACTTAAATTTTATATCACTGACAACATCTGATTAACAATGTAATGCTTTTTTATGTATTTACTATTAATGCCCGTAATTCTACAAATCTAGCTGAAATCTATGCTGTGAATGCTGCCAATTTTAAAAGAATACATAAGATAAAAACACGTAGCCCAAATACGCATTGAAATAGGTAAAGATAACTGTCAGGTACGAAGGCGATACCAGATATCTTTTTATAGAAATTACGGGCATAAATAATAGAAAAAATAACTATTAAAATTTTAAATTTTTACTGTCCTGATTAGAGGCGATTTTTCCCAACTTCGTCTGGTAACCTTATATATAAACAGAAGCCATTTTTTTACAGAGCATTTCAACACTGTCGATTTTTTACGGGGCGTAAAGTTCAATGCCTTATGACATTAGTAAATTATGAAGCATAACTGGGGCTGAACGATTTTTCCATACATTTTTACACAGGGATGTTAAAGTTGGTACAATTGTACTTTTTTTGGTACGTTTTGACCTTCTAAAGTACCTTGGTACAACCGTGACTCATTTGGTACAATTTAAAAATTTGTCATAATTCCCCCTTTGAATTTTTAGTATAGCAAACAAATTATTTAGTCTTTTTCATTGCATTTATGTTGTACAACAAATTATTAATGTAATATGCGCCTTAATATGCGACTAGAATTGTGGTGTATCGAGCGCTTAGTCCCCTTTTAAAATGTGGCAAGTGAAAGGCAGACAGACGAAGTTGGTTGGTAAGGGGGCGACGCTGTATGCGTGACACACATTACTGTGTTCCTCTCTTGCCTAAAAACTTTCGTGAAGGTCCAAAAAGTACATTTTTTTGGAAGTTGGTATAAAATTTAAAACCCCATTTAACACCCCTGGTTTGACATTAAATTATGCCAGAGAATGCGGTCGAGAAATAAAATCAATTTTATTTTGAAAACTTTTTTTCTCATGCTCTCACATAGATACAATTATTCTCCCAAAAATGCTACGATACTTTCGTTCAATTTCATTTTATAAACAAAGAAAAGAAAAGAACAAAAGAAAACGAAAGAAATGAGAGAAAATTTGCAGTTACGGTCGACGTTTTAATTATGGGCTTAAGAATTTTTGCCTGAAGTTGATGACTCAATTCTGTTTCATCATTAAGGGTGCATTTTTTAGAATAAAGCAAGCAACCCTTTTAGAGAGCAAAGCATTTTTAAGAAACGAACACCAAATTTCATTTTTATAAATAAAATGTCAAATTTTTTGTAGAAAAGAAAACACCATTAGAGGTTATTTATATGCATTTTTTTATTTAACCATTCGTTAAGATGACTTTCTTTATGAATTCCAAAAAGAACAAAATTAAAATATTGGAACTGTTTCTTGACAAATTAATTTGTTTTTACGTTATACAATGTATTTTAAATAAGTATTTAAGTTCTTGGAGGCTTAAATTCAGTTTTTGTACGAGTACGCAATTTTGCATGTTGTTCCATTTATAAAAATAAAAAAAATAGTGGGACCACTGAAATATAAATAGATAATAAAAAAACAGCTGTTTATATTTTCTTCAAAATAATTTTTTTAATTAGTAGCTGACTACACGACTACAATTGCAACCAGCTGCATTTGTAATCGTCTGTTCGTGTAGCCTGCTGTGGTGAATGTGTTTAATGCAACGTTAGTGCCAAACGTTAGTGCCAAATTGTTGAGATATTCATCTTTGGTGTATACCTGGGGTTAACCACATAATATAAAACAGAATACCAAATTTTTGGTATTTTTTTCTTTGGCAAGTGTGATGATACGTTATTTTGTTTAAGAAAACTATGCACTTGATGATACGTCATTGTGAAATTTGTTAATAACTTGGTTATTTTTTAAGGTCGAAGTTTAAAATTTTGCAAGCATATGTAATGTGATGTAGTGAATCGTAATCAATAAAAAATAAAATTGCGAATTTTTTGATACGTTGTTTTGCCTTTAAGATGTTTTCTTCATATTAGCATAGGTAAATATGGTCGAATTTCGACCCCTGGGCAAACAGTAGTTGTTTTAAGTTTTTACGAAATATGAAATTTTGTATTTCCCTTGAAATAGTCTCTAATAAAGTTTGGGAATTCAGAATATTGTTTTTATTTTCGTAGATTATGGGCTATAAGTTTTACAAAATGTCTTTGATTTTAAAAAATGTTTAAGAGCTGGAATACTTTCCCTTAGAGAAGTTTTAATCAGGGACCGTTACAGTTATTCCTTTTTTTTCAGAAAAGTCATATGATAACAGTTATTTTTTGATTTTTAATTTTTTGAACAAAAATAACAGTTTTTTTCTTATTTTTATTTTTTCGATCAAAAATAACAGTTATTTTATGATTTTTATTTTTTTTGAACAAAAATAATAATTATTTTTTGATTTTTATTTTTTCGATCAAAAATAACAGTTATTTTATGATTTTTATTTTTTCGAGCAAAAATAAAAGTTATTCTTTAAAGAAATGTACGTGTTATAATTATTTAGTTGACTTTAAATATTTATTTTAATGCGCTTAAGATATCCCAATGATGATCACACATTTAAATAAATATTAAAAGTCAACTTAATAATTATAACACTTACATTTCTTTAAAGAATAACTTTTATTTTTGATCGAAAAAATAAAAATCAAAAAATAACTGTTATTTTTGTTCAAAAAAATAAAAATAAAAAAATAACTGTTACTTTTGTCCAAAAAAATATAAATCAAAAAATAACTGTTATTTTTGTCCAAAAAAATATAATTCAAAAAATAACTGTTATTTTTGTCCAAAAAAATATAATTCAAAAAATAACTGTAATTTTTGATCGAAAAAATAAAAATCAAAACTTTAAAAATCATAATATTTTATCATAAAAAAGTTCATAAGGATCAATATGGTATACTTGAATCAGTTTGCCAGTATTTACTTCTATATGCTTTTTTTGTTTTTAAATTTCAAAATAACTGTTATTTTCGGTCCCTGGTTTTAATAGTGAACTTGGAGAATTAAACACATTGCTTTCATTTTAGCAGATTTTTGTTTTTTTTTTCAAAAAAATATTTGAATTTACAAAATCTTAAAAAAGTTGTATACTTCCCTAGGGAGATTTTCAAGCCTAAATTTGGGAACTAAGAAAATTTTTTTTCGTTTTTAAACATTTTGTACTCAAAGTTGTAGGAAATTTTAAGGAATTTCACATTTTTCAATTTTAAATGATCAAAAATTTACCTAATACAAGTTCCCGTACAAGAAGATTTTTATGTTTTATTTAAGGCAATATCAAATTTGCTTAAATTTCCTTTGGAAAAAAAATAAAATATGTCTGGGTTCACACTACGAAAGTTTTCTTTCAGAAATTCTGGGATGAGAGCAGTATGGGTCTTTTGGTGAGAGGGGAAGAGAACAGGCTATTGATCCCTTCCTTCCTACTTATAAACTCAGACTTTTGAAAGAAAAATTTCATAATTTGAACCCAGACTATCTGTTTTTTATAATTTGTATTACTTACTTTACTGAAACCGGTATGTGGGAATTTTTCGAAACTTAGCAACTCCTCTTCTCCCGCGTTGCCCTTTAGCTGACCTTTAAGTATGCGAGATGCCACCACCGTTGACAAGGACATGCCATCGCCCAAAAAGAATATAACATTCTTGGCCTTATTGCAATTATACGTTTCACTCAAACGTTTAGACAACTCCTTGCCGGCTAAGGCATTCCAAAACTCGGGATCCTTTTCTTCTTCGGGAGTATTTTTGTATTCCCCCAATTGTCCAGCTGGTCTTTCACCAATCAACTGTTTGATGGGATGGTGATCAACATCGTTGATTGCCGCACATAATGCCATGGTTGCCATAACGAATATTATAAGGCTGTTCTTCATGGTGCTATTTGAAATTTAAGTATAAATAAAATGTCTGATTGGCTGTGAGGTGTTTTTGAATCTGTTCGAGTTCTAAAGAATTTCATTAGAATTTATAGAGAATTTTAGACAAATTTGTGTGCACATTGAAATAATATTTGTTTTTAACATGTGAAGTGTTAAACACTTTTAATCTGCGACATTAAAATTTGCTTTTATGTTTTATCTGAAAATTTTCCAAAAAAAATTTTTAATAGATAATACTATTTGGATTTTATGATAGAGCCCATCTATAAAAATTATGTTTAATTTTTTTATGTGTATAGTTGTAAAAATGTTTAAAAAATTTATGGTAAAATAACACCTGACCATAGAAGAAACCGAAAATTTGACCTATTTTTGTTATGCGTGTAAAAGTTTTTATGTCAATAAAAATGTTTAGTTTATATAACTCAAATTTTTTAAAGTCATCATATACCTTGTTCAATTCATTGACAAAATAATCCACTGTTAATATAAAAAGAATGTTGTCAAACTAACGAAATTTAGTTAAATCGACAAATTATATTTGAATTGTAAAAATTAATCCTAATTAACCAAATTTGGTCAAGTTTACAAAAATTTTATAAATTTACCACAAATTTTGTCAAGTTAATAAAAAAAATAGTTAAACCTGGCCATAATACATTCAAGTGCAAGTTCGAAAAACTCGATACACTCGCACTTTTTCAATAACACACACACACTTTTCGTAATTTCAGCCACTCAGCGTTTTCATCGATTTTTCGTTGATAACACTGTGCTAGAAATTGACACCTTTTTTTGAGAGAAGCTGGTCACCTCGCGTTTTAACATAATTCGGATACGCTGAATCCAGTGGTGCTAACCGTTTTTTTTAGGTTAGCTCTGGTTTTCGAGATAAACCGTTATTTCGAAAATGGAGGAGGTTGCACAACAAATGTTCGCGTAACTCAAAAATGGTTTAGTTTATTGAGCAAACTCAAAATTCTTAAATTTGGCGCTTGTAGTGCCTAGGATGCCCCTAGATGGGTCAAATGTATGACCAACCCCACTTTATTTTTCACATCCATCATTTATTTCTAACATACCTACTAGCTATCTCCATTCATTAAGGGGGCTCCCATACATAATGTTCAATACAAACTAGAAATATATTGAAGAAAAAGTGTCATAAATGCCCAGGAGTCGACCCTAGGGGCATATAATGTATGACCGACCTCAATTAGTTTTGTCCGTAATATTGCCTCGAGACATACTTGCCCTTTATCTCCACTTCTTAGGGGGGCTCCCATACAAATATTGCGTTTTATGAAATGCTTAAATTAAATAAAATATTTCGTCTTTTGTGAATAAAATCAAGAGTTGTTAACATATTTTCATGGTTTATGGCTTGTTTTGTTTGCAACTTCGTTTTTTATATGTCAGGAATTAGAAGCATAGCTGCACTTTCCCATTTTTGATGAATTTCTAAAAAACAAAAATTTCAAAATGTTGCTAAAAATTAATTTTTTTGCGAAAAAAAAAATGTTTGTTTCTAACACGAATGCGTAAAAAGTTTAACCTTTCTTAAAGGAAATCTTATTATGGAATTTAATTTTTTTGAAGTTTGTTCAATAAACTAAACCGTTTTTAAGTTACGCGATTATATGCTGTGCAACCTCCCCCATTTTCGAAATAACGGCTTATCTCGAAAACCAGAGCTAACCTAAAAAACGGCTAGCACCGCTGGATTCAGCGTACCCGAATTATGTTAAAACGCCATGTGCCCGGCTTGTCTGTTATTTCAACTAGCACAGTGTTATTGTTAACTCATATTTAATATGTAAAGATTTAAAAATTTCGTATTGAGGAAAAAATAATGGAATTCGTCAAAAAAAAAAAAAATTTCAGTGGTGAAGCACACTTTGTGCTAAATGGCTTTACCAATAAACAGAATTGCCACATTGGCGATTATAAGATTTGAGCCCTTCAGAGAAATTCACTGTGGGCCGATGGAATTCTTAGACCATATGTCTTTAGAAATATCGATGTTAAGAACGTAACAGTCAACAGCCAGCGAAATAGCGAAGTGCTTACTAACGTTTGGTTATAATTCGAAGTCGTGATCGAGCTCTTTCTCGATACGAACTCAATTTTATTTCTCCTTTATTCCGTCAATACTGAACGAATCTAAACTATTTTTTCAGCGTTGTAAACACTCAAAAAATGCCTTACAACACTGAAAAAATAATTTTATGTCGTTCAGTTTCGACTGAAAGAAATACTAATAAAATTGCTTTCGAATCGAGAAAGTGTTTGATCACGACTGCCAGAATCAGGCCCCAGATGTTTTTCTTACCTTCACCACTAGTGGGGAATTAGGGTATACTTGCCTTGTCATTCCTCCCGAGTCTTTCTTACTATTCATCTAAGACCCAATAAATTATATTCTGGGTCCTTGAGTAATTCTAAGTCGATGTCTATCCGTCTGTTGAAATCACGCACACTTTCGAAAGACTTAGCAAAGAAAACATTTTGGTGTCAAATTGTTTCTTTTTCTCCTTAGCAATTTGGGACTGCAATTCAGCCAAATCGGGTTTCTAGGAAAATAGAAATGAAACCAAATGTGGATCAACCTTCCTAAAAATTTATATTTTTTACAAAAACTAACTTAAATTGATAACGGAATGCACCGATTCTCAATAAATTTTTGCACAGATTCGTTTTATTTACTAGACTTGATTCACATAAAATTTGCAGAAGATCGGCTCATAATAAATAAGAGGCTACATATAAAGCCCACTCTCGGAAAATACTTTAGAACGGCCAAAACCGTAACGAATATTTCTATTGTAGTAAAATTAAGTCTATCACAGTTTTATAAGATTAAAAAATCTCCGCCAATTTGTGTTAATGTCGGTCCATAATTTACCCGCCGTCCAGTTTTCGTCGGGACAGGTCAGTCTTAGAGCGGAATGTCAGCAACGAATTATAACACTGTGAGGTCAGTTTTTATTTATATTGGCTTATAATTTTAAGATATAAGTCCCAATCATGAAATACTTTACTCCGGGTGTAGGGTATCGAAGATTCGGCACAGCCGATTATAACACTTTTACTTGTTAAAAAAATTAGAAATCGAATTTCAAGTCATATAAATATCTACGAAAAATTAAGTGGATTTTAGTCTTTCAATATCGGGTTAATACTTTCATAATTCAACAAAAAAAATAAATAAAATTTTTTAATAAATATAAAATGAGACTTCAAGTTTTAATAATAATGTGTGTTAAGGCCGGTATTCACTGTCCTATTTAGTCGCACGATTTGTGGCTTTAAAATGAATTGAGTGACAGATTTTTTTGACATGTCTGTCCGACTTGCAAATGTTTATGAAAATTTTCATAAAATGATAGATTATATGCGATCAGAGTTGCATTTTCTTGTAAAGTAGATGAGTCATTTGAGTTTGCATCTTTTTTGTGGGATAGTGTGGCATTGACAGCAGAATTTGAAGACATTTTTTTATGTCGGATAGAATTCCGTCAGATTTTCGTGTGAATGAATCGTACGGTTATGTAGGATAGTGAATACCGGCCTTAACAGTGTTAGTGGCCGCTGTAACCGCTCAACGTAGATGTAACTGGTGTCGCCAAGGAGCCTGTAAGTTTTTTAAACAAATTAAAAAAATTAAATATTATTCCTTCGACCTTTTTTTTCGAGCTCGAGGCCAAAAACTTTTTATTTTTGAAATTAAAAAAACTTTATTTTAATTTTTTATTAAAATATTTTAAATATTGGTGAACGCAATATCGGCACTAACTGCATCGCCGAATGTGGTATTACGATGCCAATAGTCGTACTTGCAGAACCATGGAGCATTTGGGTTGTGCCGGCAATGATAATCGTTGGTGCTCGAAATTTGCTTGTGATTTTAGATGTGTTCGCATTTTGGGTTGAGAATTTAAATATTTTTTTATTTTTCTTTTGTGTACAAAAATGTGTAAAAAATAAATGAATCGGGCACGTTCTAGAAATCGAAATGAAGTGGATTTGAAATCGAGCAAATTTTAAGAACGATTCTTTACTGAAAGCTCATAAAAATATTACGTCTTATCTTTTCCATATTTTCATTACAAATTAGCTTTACATGAATAACTCTTAAGACCAGGTAAAACTACGTTCATTTTGTAAATAATTGAACTTTAAATTTCGGTCGATTTCCATTTCACTTCATTTCGATTTCCAGAACATGCCCAAATGTTGCTCAGCCTGTCGTACACACAAAAAACGACTACATAGAGGAAAATATCGTATATTTTCTCATCAATGAACGCGTGCAAGACAATGTCGCCTAACTTGTCGTTGATGACCACATGCACGACATTATCATCCATTTTGTCTTTGATGACTATATAGACGACAATAGCTTCTACTTTGTCGCCAACGGCTCCGTATAGCTGTCGTTGATGACCGTGTGCACTGCATTGACTTTTACTTTCTCGTCGAAGACAGCTTACACGATGATGTCGCCTATAAAATTATACAAATAAATAAAAATATACAAAAGCACATATTTTTTAAATCATACTTTAATCTTTGACTTCTCAGATTTGAATGACTGATTTTCTTCACTTTGCTTTGGTTTTTTTTTATTCATATCGTTATTTTACTGTTATTTTTGTTTTTTTTTTGTTTTATTGGGAACAAATTATTTTTGTTTGCTTAGAAGACAGCTTACAAGACAATGTCGCTCGTAATGTCGTGTTTAGTAGTTGATAGAAGATATCTTACTAGATACACTTTGATAAAGGACAGCTTACAAGACACTGCCGCTCTTATTGTTGTGTATAGTTGTTGATAGAGGATACCTTACCCTGCCTTTACACATGCAAATAATTACTTGCAAGTAGTGTATATGTATTATCGACGTAAATATCGAAGAAATAGCCGAAAGTCTTGCAAGTAGCTTGAGTGTTTACAGTCAGTTGCAAGTTTATTTTTCAAATGTTCTCGAAGCGAAAACATCTTATGAAAAAAGCTATATTTTTGGGTTTAAAAAATATTATCATGTTTAATAATTTCTTCTTCATTTTATTTTTGGTACATCTTGATGAACAAATTATGTTTATTTTAAAAATATGTGAAAGTATTGCCGTAGTTACCGATATCATAAAATTTCTGAGAAAATATTTTGTTAACAAAATTATTGCAATTTATGCTTAAAAATACTACGAAGATGTACTGCTGTATAGTAGTGTTTTTGTTTTGTTTTTTATTTTTATAAATACATAGAAAATCAGCTATAAACATAATTTTTATTTTACATACTAGTAAATTGATACAAAAGGCATCTACGGTAACACTGTTTCTTTATTTGTCATTTTACTTGCTGCAAGTGTCAAAACTTTACTTGCAAGCAAATTCTCTTGCAAGTTGGGCTGCAAGTACGAAAAAGTGATGTTGTTAGTAAATATGTGTGAGCGTATTGAGTTTTTCGAACTTGCACTTGCATGTGTAAACCCCGGATTAAGCCTGGTACTCTGTTCAACATTTCACGTGAAAATTTGTCAAAACTCATATGGAAAAAAACTTGTGAGGAATTTCTATTATATTATGTTGATAGAGTTGTACTCTGTTGAATTTATGAAAGAGTTACGAAATGTTGCTGGCAACATTTTTTTACAACTGCGAAATAATATAACCTGCACTTATTTCACGCGGAGTTTTGGGCAAATGAAAAAAAGTTTAAACTTAATATTAAATGAGAACTGAAAAACATAAATAACACGACCGTTAACAGTTTTTCACCCATATATACTTTAATTTTTACTTAATATTTTATTAATAATTTGTATTGTGGTTATTTTATTGAACTGTTAATGGTTTTTAATACAAATTTTGTTATTTTAATCAGGCTTTAGTTCATTGAATTTAATTTTCATTAAAGTATTTTTATAAAGAAAGAAATTTTACAACATGAAATTAATTAAAGTTTATTGATAATTTTTCATTCTTGACTGAGCTTGGAATTGAAACCAGGTTTTCACGGACAGGTTGCCAAGACTAGTTTCGATTATAACCACACAATCTCTTCAGTGGGGTTTGCCGTTTAGCTCTCAGCGCCATTGACGACGGATGACGTCATTAGTCATACATCACTCTCTAAACCAAATGGTATTTTACCTTGGTAGATCGAAATTTGCTTTGAATGAATGATAACCTATTTTAATTGATCTACATGTTCTGCCTTACTTCTTGTTTTTCGTACTTTTTGTCAAGAATTCTTCTTGAAATCCAAAGTACATTTTTTATTTTAAAAAATACTTCTTAGTTAAATACATGTAGGTTTTGTTTACATACGCAAAACAATGTCGCATACTTTGAAAGATTAAAAACGTCAAATTGTGCAAACTCGCGAGAATAGTAACATTGATACATGTCAAATTTTTCGTATGAAATAATATATGTTGCAGAACATTTTTCACAAATTGGAACAGAGTACTAGGCTTTAGAAGACAATGTCGGTCATGTTTTCGTGGATAGCCTTTGACAAAGTCAACTTGAAAGACAATGTCGGTCAATCCGTTGTTTAAAAATTTCTTTAGAAGACAGTTCACTAGACAATGTCGAGTATTTTCCTCAAAATTGTCTTCCAGAAATCCTAAGTGATAGAGGACATGTCGTGCATAAATCGTTGACGACAATGTCGTCGACGGCAGTTTTGCCTACTGGGTTATGTTGTGTTTATATATTCGGTTTGATATTCAGTTATGTGACAAACTATATACTTTGTACAAAATTTTATAAGATTAAAAATATTTTTAGAGAATTATCTGGGCCGATTCCTGAAATATTAAAATTATTTTCAATTTTTTGTACTTCAAAACTTTTCCGACCAAAGTTTCACGATAATTTAATTTTAAGTTACACGTTTAAATGAAAGTTAACTTAATATGGGAGCTATGGTCAATTTTTAACCAATACTTACAAAGTTTTTGGTTAGTCGATACGTTTTTACATCAAGGCCGTTACGTTTTTATGTACATGCATAGGAAAAATATGTCTCCATATTACCACTGTTAATATAACGGCTAAATATATACAAAATAACCCAAAGCAAAATCGCCAAAAGTAATGTGCAGAAAATCGCCCAAAGATTCTGCATAATATTTTATTTTTAAGTATGTCAAATGGAGAATTTATTAAACCTTTTTTGAAAACAATTGTAGTAAAATAAATTCTTGGTAAAATTTAAGTTCGGAAATGCATTTCAAATGACTTCTTCTCCGACTGTTAGAGGGCTAACTAAATAATTTAAACAAATAGTATTTGGGAATATTTCCTTCTTATTTGACTTTTTCAGCATGAAAATAATGTATGCTTTTTTTCTTGTAGTATTGTTGTTGTTTCACACTACCTTTCTTGTAGTCTTGTTGTTGTTGTTTCTACAACAAACTTTTACAAGCACATGCGTATGAACGCATAAAGGGCAAAGTAAACCACACAAACTGCTTGGCAAACATGTCAACATTTTACGTTTGTGCAAATATTTTGAGTTGTTAATTAGGGTGTTTGTTGTTTGGACAAACATTTGAAGTATGTTTGTAGAAATATTAAAAAATTTTAATATTTGGCAGACATGTTGGATATTTGCCAAACTTTTGTACTGTATATTGCTAAATGAAATAATTTTAGCGAAAACTATGCAGTGTGGAGACGTTGCAGAAGAAGCATTACAATCATTTTCAGTTGTAAATTCTAATTTTTTAAGTAGCATTGTTTGCCACAAGATAGCTCTTTGCTTAACCCACGCTTTATTCCAAATTATTTTCCTTTTTTTATATTTCTCCTCCGTTTTAAAAAAAATAGTGAGCAAAACTGCCGCAGCACTATCGTTCACTGAACACAAAACAAAAATGAAAAATTAATGTTTGTACCAAATATGATTGTGCTGTTTATTGGCGAAAATAAAACGGAAACCAAGTGTGTGTTTGCCAAGCCATTTGAGTGGTTTATTTTGCCCTTAATGGTTTTTGGAAGTTATCCCATCTTGTATTGTTTTAGGTACTTTTTAGTGTTATTCGTACTTAAATTTTTAAGTACTACCGTACTAAAAGTAAGTAGAAAAAACATAAATTTTCACAAATGGCGGTCCGTGAACGCCTTGTTGTCCATGACAGAAAAAATCTTGTTTTTAAAATTTAAGATCTTTTTTCTTTAAATTTCACAAATTTCAAAAAAAAATTACTTTTTTATGGTTAAATCTTCATAATAATCAAAAAAAAACCTTGGATTGATGTACTGTATACGTTTATTTTGACATACCTATACCCTCGTACCTATTGTAACCAAATGTTGTTGGGGGTCCGCATAAAAGAAGTTTGTTTCTCATGTGATGCGCGGAGCGAAAAAATGAAGGAATCCCCTGCTTTAAAAGATCTTATATCGACTTGCAGCGCCCGTTGCCATCATCCCATAAACTTAAAGTTTTAATACAAGAAGCAGTAAAGAAAATATACATTTTAAGGGCAGGTCAAGTTTATACATAATCATAATTAAACTCTAACATGCAATTCGAATTAATATTGAATTGCCCCGCAAATGTACTAAAAAAATACGTTTTTTGGAAAAATAATACTTGTCTCAATTAACAATTAAACCTGTCACTCACCTAATATAATTTTTCTTATGATTTTAGGTGTTATTCTGGTTGTATAAGGAGGAAATCTCTTTACGCTAAAAGTGGAAATTTAGCGGGAAGTGTAAAATTTTAAATATGTAACAGAGATTGATTAAAGGTAAGGGATTATTTTTTATTTACATATGTATTTTTTACCTAAACCAAAAAAGTAAAAACCGATTGGCCAGCTCTGGAAAATATTTATATGGATACCTGCCCTAATGCCTACTCCATGGTGGATCTTAACAACTGAGTGACAAACATTGCTTTTACCAACTGCCGCCGGCTGTAAACGCAACCTACACAATCAGGAAGCAATTTGGGTGAATAGTCCGGCAGGTTTATGCACTCGCCCCTTGTTTAGGAGCTGGAGCAATCTAACTTCCGATTCCTTGGAAAAAATGTTAGCAGCATCTATTGTACATCTACAGTGAAAGAATCCAAAAGTGAAAAGTTGTACAAAAATTTTTGTTACTTATTTGACAGTTTTTGGTTTCGACTGCAGTTTCTTAAACCCTGGTTCTGCCAATTTGCATTCCACTTTCAATTTTATTCTAATTTGTGGTATTTTGTCGCGTGTAAATATGACATCTAGGTTCTTATAGTGAAGTGCCCTAGTGGGCGGTCAATTTTGTTTTTTACTGGCAAACAATATATCGTTAGGATACATAAAAAAAAAGTAAAAAATAGGGAGGTTAACATTTGGGTCCATTACTTGTTTTACTACTTGTGGACGATTGTGAATGATTTCAATTTCAAATTGCTTTGTAGAAATGGGCATGGCTAAATCGATTAATTATTACTCGTCACCTTTTGAGTTTTAGATGCCGATACGACTTTTTCATTGATTGCATCAACACAAATTTTAAAACTTTTGGCCAAAATTTGCGATTTTATATTAAAAACAACAAACACCCCTATTTACAAAAGATTATATGATAAACACTAAAAGACCTAACTAATAGTTATACATAATAAGAAAAATTAATTATAAGCAGTTTAAGGCAAATTACAAATTTTTTCTATTTATCAAAAATAAATAATAATTGAGCACGTCATAGAGAAATCTTATTAATAATAAATTTTGTATTCCCAAAAATAACTTTTGATAACAAATTTATAATTTTAGATAGTTTTTTGCTTCTCCTGAAAAAATTTCAAAATGTAAGATAGGTTCATTTGCGTTTTAGCTAACGATATTCTTTATGGGGTCTATGATAAATCTTGCTTATGTTACACACGAAATTACGATCATTCAACACTCGGGTTCGAAAAGGGTTTATTAAAATTAACTTCAAAAGAAAAAGCCGTTTTATCAAAACAAAAACTTTACAACGCATTGCACTCAGGGTCGTCTTAACCAAAAACAAATAAATTCAACTTGTCAAATTTATTTATGACATAGGTACTAGAAATATGTATTGAGTTAGAAATAGTAAAAAAAAAATACTGCTAACAACAAGCAAGAGTGATATATTCCCAGTGTTACCGCCAGGTAAACTAAAACCTACACTTGAGATGACACAAAATTACCCAATCTAAATAAATGTACACCTGATATCAAATTAACTTTTAATAATAAAAAAAAAAACTTTTACTAAAAATAACCAATTAGAAAGCACAAAGGACCTATTAAGATAAAATTATGTTATGAGGTTTACCCTAATAATAAAAGAATTCTTAACGCCGAATATTATCTAGGTAACTACATTTTTTTGAGATATTTTTCGTTTTAAAGTGATTTATGTGAAATTATTTTCACATTATTCTCAACATTTTCAAAAAACGTATGAACCAAATTTCATTAAATTTCTTTAAAAATTGAGACTTGTTCTTTGCGCAAAAGGTCTACATGGACAGACAACCAGCCAGCAGGAGGGACGACTCTAGGGATGGGCAATAAATATCGATATATCAAAATATCAATATTTAAAAAAATTATAATCAATATATATCGCCGATATTAAAAATACCCATATATCGATACATCGATATTTATCTACGACTATCGAATTCGATATTTTTAAGATCTCTTTATAATAAAATTCAACATTCTAACCGTTGCTCCACCGCATACAATACTGTTGTTTCTAAGATTTGCATCATATGTTTTTTAACGAATATTAAGAAAATAACGGCGTTTTTCCATTGTACATTTTCACAGATTACACAGTTCAGTTTTGTCTCGGTTTTTTAAGAGATGACAACAAAAAAATAAGCGCGGAAAAAATATTCTGGAAAGGGTTCCTAGAATTATGCAAAGAATCGCCTTAATTATGGCGTATTAGCAGCAATAGAATCATGAAAGATGGGATGTTAATAATGTGTTTTTATTTTGATTTCTTGCGAAAACAATAAAAGCACTTTGTTTTTGTTTTTAATATGTTTTTTCTTTTCCCACTTACAACTACAATTAATGTTGGGAGAATTCCAAATAATTGTAGCGGGAAATGTAAGAAAAGATAAAACTCATCACTGATTTATTGTTTGGTATTTTGTTTAAGCTTTGCTATCGTTGCAATCAAGACTTTCTGAGTGTTTGTAGGTAATTCTCATTCCTACAAACACATAGCTTTGGCTTTTCTAAAATTATTTAGGAGAACGTTTCCTGATGATCTGGCCTAAGCAACCAGTGAAATGCGCATAGGAACAGCTTATCCTCCAAGAATAAATTTCAGTATTTTTTTATCAATTATTTCAAAAGGGAATTAAGCACAATAAACAAAATCTTTTAATAAATAATAGTATTCCCACAAACAACTTTGATAATATATTGTTTTTTTTTATTTGAGCATGTTCTTATATATTAAAAATAAAATATTGCTCAGTTTACTTGTATAGTATGTGGCACAAGTTTTGTTTACCGGCAGTATATAATCCGTCATTTTATAATCCCAATTAATTTTTTTTTTTTTTTTTTTTTAGATTTCGTACCTATGGCGAATATGGCCTATGGCCTTTTTAAATATTTTACTGCATATTTCGTTATCATAGTTTTTACTAATGGCACATTGAGATCCTTGTGGATATTTGAGTTTTTGACGTACCAAGGGGCCGCTGTGAATATTCGAAGAAGTTTATTTTGGCGCCTTTGAATTTTTTCGATGTTAGAAGCCGAGGCAGTGCCCCATAACTGAATACCGTAGCAACAAATTGGCTATTAGATAGAGTTGTGAAGCAAAAGTTTGCAATCGAGACTAAGAACAGTGTTTCTTCCCATAAGCCAATTAATTTGGATTGCTTTTAGTTTCATTTGAGTTAATTAAGCTTCTGAATGCCATTTCCACGTTAAACGTGATGTATACCGAGGTATTTTACATGCGAGTGTTGGGGTATTATTTGATTATTTATTTTAATGTTTCCCGACGCAATGTGAATGTTATATGTTCGAATTTTTGCTCATTGATCTTTATCCTCCATTTTTTTAACCACCTTTCTAGTTCAAATATATGATCCTGTAAGTAACGAGATGCTTCTTGACAGTTTGCGTGTACGCTTAGAAAAGCTGTATCGTCCGCAAATGTTGATGAGATTCGATGACTTCGTTCAATTGTGCTGTGCTATCTTCTAAAACCGAATTGATGGTTTGGAATACATCTTTTTTCATTAAATGGCGAATAAATAAAATTTTGTTTGTATTCTTTACTTTTTTTTATTGTAGAATTAACTGCCGGTCCCTCGATTTCAAACGAAATCTTCGTTCGCATAACTTACATTAAAAACTAAATTTTAAAATTGGTTTTTGTTTTACATAAAAGTTAAGCGAATGAAAGTTTCGTTCGAAATCGAGGGACAGACAGTAAATTTGAAATTAAAAGAAACAATAAAAAGTTACAATGGAGTTCCATGTAAAATGTTTGTACATATGTAAAAATGTATTGTCATAGGTATATTAAGTTTTTAAATTTAGTAATAATTTCAGCTTAATACGTTCGATACATCGATATATCGATATTTGTAATTAATAAATATTGATACTATTAAAAAATATCGATACCATATATATCGATATATTTGTTCAATTTGCCCATCCCTCGACGACTCAAATACTGATTCTAAGTCGATCGATATACTACAACAAATATTTGTATGCGTTTCAGACATCAGCACAAACCGAATACCCTATTCACTTAAAAAAATTAAATATTAGTCATACTATGAAGATTCCTATAGTAATTCAAAATCATTTAACAAAAATAACATTAAAAACCTCAAATAAATTAATAAAAACTTAAAATAATAAGTTCTACTTTCGTATATCTAGGAAAGGTTCAAAATGTTCATTGCCGTTCCTTTGTATACTTTATTTAGTAAAGGAAATTCCTGTAATGGTTTCAGATGACAGTTTGTTTCTCAAATCAGTTTAACAAATGTTTAGGGCGCTAAATATGTTAAATATGTCAAATGTTAAAGAAAACACAAAATTCATTACTTCTTGAAATATTGGAAACATATTTTCCTCTAAATTTTCCAATAAACTTCGGGTTCTAAATCACTGTGAAGCTCATATTTATCGAAATCTAATTGTCCAACTGGCGTCAATCACCATCAATTAGGGATGCCAATCGGGACTGATTTTTAAAAATCCCGGGATTCAAGATTTCGTGATTTTTCTAATATTCAAAAGGTTTTATATACGTAACATAAATTTTTAAAAATGAAAAAAACAAAACGATTTATTTTATACATAATATTATGCTTATAGCACTGGCCTCACCCATGATCAAACTGATCAGATTCTGAAAAAAGCTTAAAAAAATATACGTATCTCTTAGTTTTTCTACGAACCACATGCGCATGTGTATTTTTACATGCCGTGTACGATAGGCTTAACACTATGTCGACTGCAATGCAGTACACCTCCAGGGTGTGGGCGAGATTCATAATCAATAATTTATTTTAAAACAAAATGTTTTTAAAACAGATTTCAAGTTTAACTAATTTTTTTATGAATACGTCAGATAGTGTTTATTTATAAAAAAAAAATTTTTATTTGCCGTATGTTTTTTAAGCAAATTTTTTATTATTATTGGACCGGAAGGAATATGAGCTATTTCATCAATATTACGACTTAATTGTTATAATTATATCAACTTTTATTCTTTAGTTTCTGAATAAAACTTTAGTTGGATCGTGAATAATGTTTATTTTTTGCTTGATATATAAAAATTATTTCTATATATCAATAACAATTTTGATTAATTTCATGTTGTAAAATTCCTGTCTTCATAAAAATAATTTAATGAAAATTAAATTCAATGAACTTAAGCCTAATTAAAAATATCTAAATTTGGGTTAAAAACCAATAACAGTTCAATAAAATAACCACAATACTAATTATTAATTATTTCTTGATTTCTATATTTTGCATAAAAATAATCATTTTTATTTTGGTATTATGTCTTAAGCCAAAGCTGAACTTGCTAAACGTAATTGTAAAAAGGCTTGAGATATGAATCTTCAAATATCGTTTCTACTTAAAATAATGGTTTTTATTAAGCAAAATCCAGAAATAGTCGTCATATATCTAGCAAAAATTAAACATTTTAAATACTCGCTGTGTGCCAAAAACAAAAATTAAACTCAAAAATAAGAATTATTTGCAATAAAAAATATAACTTTTAATAATTTTTTGTATATATGAAGTATAAAAATTCAATAAAAACAAACAGTTTTGTACATAAAAGTTGATGTGTTAAAAATCACGGGACTCACAAAAATAAATCCCGAAAAATCCCGGGATTTCATGATTCAGGATTTCCCGTTTGGCATCCCTACTATCAATCTTTTGCTTCATAAACTATGGAAATCTGTTTTTTTTTATGGGTGCTGCTAGTGAGCTAGTCTATCGGTACCGGGGTTGCGGGTTCGATTCCCGCCAGAGACTCTGGTCTCCTGCAGACAAGCAAAAAGCTTCGCGGGATTTAGTGCAGGAAAAATTAAAAAAAAAAAAAAAAAAATACCCTTCACCATCTTATGATCCATGTAAATTTTATTCCGAAATTATATAAGTACTGGAACAAGGTTTTACCTTGCAGTGTTAATAAGCAGAGTGTCCATGTTAGGAGGTTTCCCCCCAGATTTAGGGGTCTTAATTTCAATCAGGGGCAAATTAGGGTGTACAAATTCTTAGGGGGACAAAAGTTTTTATTTAGGGGGTAACACTTTTTGGTTGTCTGTACATAAAAATAACTAAAGCCTATAGTACACGGCATGTAAAAAGACACATGCGCATGTGGTTCTGACGTAATTTTGACGTCAATGCAAAGCCACAATAAACATTGTGTGTTGTGTGATGACGTCAAAATTACGTCAGAACCACATGCGCATGTGTCTTTTTACCGGCCGTGTACTAAAGGCTTAAGTAATACTAGATATATTTTACAGCTTGTTTTTGGTTGAGCAAAAATCGTTTTTGAAAAGATAAACAAAGAGAGCATTTTAAGGGTGAAGTATTGTATTCATTGAAAAATACGTGTCACAACTTTAATCAAACACCTGAAATGCTAAAACGTTTTATTTCCGATAATATGAACAAAGTTAACGAAAATTATTTGGCAGCACTCGATATTTTTGAAGAAACTTTATTTCAATATTTAAAAAGAGCAGATTTTTACTAAATCTTTTTTGATTTATATATGTACATATGTACATTTGTTACAGTCTTATTTAAACTTTTTATAAGTTGTTTTTTAAAGATATTTTATTAAAATTTAAAAATTATTAAAACTTTAAAAAAAAATATTTTTGGGGAAAACATTTTGCGATTTTTGCTTTATTTAGGTATTGATATTAGAACGTAACTTAAAACTAAGTCAAGTTTAACTTATTGAAATGAAATGATTGTCTTAACTTTTACATTTAAGGAAATTCTTTTCAAAATACATTAAATTTTGGGGGAAAAAAATTACGGCTTTATATATTACAATTTTTAAGCACCCATACCTAAACAAGAGCGGTAAGCGTGTTCTAGCTGCCAAAAATTTCAATGCCCATACAAATTATCTGTAGCAAACCGAAATAACTGTACTCAACGCTTTGCAATATATAAAAAAAGGAGAAAGAAATAAGCAAGAAAAAAATCAGCCCAATTATGAATAAAAATACCCCGGGAGTTTTTCCCATTTTTACAATTGAATTAAATAGGAAAAAAATACTATTGCTTTTTTGTTAATGTATGTATGTGAAAAACATATGACACGTTTTTAAATGTTCTGTAAAGGCAACAACGCCCCAGGGCGAAAAAGAAGGAGTACGGATGCCTTCTAGAAGGCCTTCTCGCTCCATTCCATACTCATATCTTTTTTACACACGTTGTCATTGCGGGGTAGGGCTTCCGCTCTCGCTTCTTTGGCAGGTACATAAGAATGACAACTGAATAAACTCTTGCTTTGGCAAAAAAACAAAACAAAAAATGCTACACCTTCTCTTCTCCCTTCCCATAGTAGCGAGTGTGGAAGGTGTAACTTATCTTTTATACAAAGGAGCCGAGGCCTATGAGGCCTTCATTATCAGTTAGATCAGAGTGGTAGTTGAATGAAAAAATTTTTATACACCCTGTTTGTAAACACTGTTTTATACACAACAAAACATTTTTTAAACAACAAAAATAGACAAATTCAACATTTCTTTTAGCATAAAAATTAATCAAAAAAAGGCTTAAAAGAAATTTGCGGTTAATTAAAAAATGATATGAATATATTTTGTACTTAAGGCTGATTTGTTTTTATAGTTAAAAAAGGTTTTTTTTAATTTTATTATTATTATACGAGTACATACATAAATAAGTAAGATTTTCCTGTTTCAGACTACGCGACATGTCCCCGCAACATTATTCGTATTTTCTTTTGGTATCCCTACGAAAACTCGCATTCGTCAAGGCGTTACGTTTTTTTTTGTGGCTAGCTACAAGCAACAATTTGACGTTTAACCCTTTTATGCAAAAACAAAAAGTTAAAGTTCCCCATACACTTTTGCTGTTTTTGGTTTACTAATGTGAACTTTAACTCTTGCTTACATAAGGGGTAAAGCTTGATTCACCCATGCGTTCCGAACAATTTTTTTGGCCGGAAAATTTTTTTTAATATTGAGTTTGACGTCCCTCTTTTGAGAGAGAAAGAAAGAAATTATTTTGTTTGGAAAGTTTTTTCTTGAATTGGTTTAGTTTTAATTCCTATTCGGAAAAAAATTAACTGAGATGCCATTTGTTTTCAATTTATACATTAAAGTTGAATTGAGCTGCCACATCATATAATGTTTTGTATTTATATTAAACCAAATGTTTTTTTGCTGAATAATTAAGTAAAAAATAAATACCTATAATTTAAAATAACAATATCACTTTCCTGTCAATCAACTCTGCTATTCAAAAAGATTCAAAATATATTAACCTTATGAGGTCTTTCATGAATTTTTTTATGTTACACGCCAAATAAACAACTTTATATACCCTCAATTACAACTCGAGGTTGTGGGATTTAATAAAATAAATTTTAAAAAGAAAAAGTCGCTTCATCAAAAAAAAAAAAATTAAAAGGCGTTTAGGTCTTAAGGTCGTCTTATCAAAAGTAAATAACTAATTGTTAATACTATTTAAATAACAGTTAAATAAGATCATAACTGTGTCAAAACAATTTTATGGCATATTGTAACTATTAAACAAAAGGCATGCAAGAATTCTATTTTCGGCTTTGCCTAATCTTAAATACCCTTCACCATTGTAGCTCTTCTAAATGCAAAATATGTTAGACATGAATTTTCTGTGATTCATAATTGCAGCTCTAAAATAAAATTTTGTTTACAACTTTTTGCTTCTTTGTTCAAATTTTGTAATACTTCTGGGACCACATCACAATAGTGGAGAGGGTATTATGCGTTTGTGTTGATGTGTGTAATAGTCGATAAAATGTTAGATCTAGAGCCACCTTTTAGTAAACCGATCGATTCAGAATCACTTTCTGAGTCGATATACCGACGCCCTTCCGTCTCTCTGGCTAACTTGTCATCGGTAAGAGCTGTGCTAAAGTCTTTATGAATTCGGTTATTAAAATCTACAACGGCTCCTCCGTCTAGGGTTATTATCTACACGCAGAGAAAAAAATATAGTTCGGCATGGTTGCAGCAACTACACTATGTTTATTGTTACAATATATTGTTGTCGTAAACAGCAATATTTCAATGATTATCACAATTATAAATTTGAATATGATTCACTGAAAAATAATTATTTTTCTAACAACTCAATATTGACAACTTTGAAAACATATTATATTAGTTACAACTATTAAGTGATATCTAATAACCATTACACCATATTATGATAACAAACGATTATATTATGATTACTGTAATAATATTTTCAATCATAATATGATTCTTTCAGATTCACTGCAAGTAAGACTTGCGTAGTTGTAATTCTCATTGGCTTTACAGTTTTATTTGCATAATGTATTTAGCTTTTTAAAATTTTTTGGAAAAAGGTTTCCTGATGATCTGTAGATATGATTACTTCTAACCGCAACACAACCACTTTGTATTATAATATGGTAACTTTTAAGCAGTGCTGCCACGACTAATGAAATTTTTACAACCAAAATTATTGGAAAAGTTACCAAATGTGAACAAATATAACCAAATTTGAAATGCAATTTGTTAATTAAAAAAACATTTAAATTAATAGGAAAATATTAAGAGAAAATATGAAGTGTAATTCTTGCATATATTAAAAAAAAAATATCGAGAAATTTAAATTAATAGTTTTTATTTATTTGGGACCTTTTTCATTAAAAAATATTTTTATTTTATACAAAATTCAGAATATTAAAAGTTAATATATGAAATTTTTTGGAATATGTCGTTTACTATAAACGAAATTGGTATTTTACAGTTATAAATGACAAAAAAAGAAATTTTAAATTGTTTTCCGTTTTTAACTGTCAGTGGCAGGGCTGTCAAATGTTTGGCAATATGGCGATTGTTTTGGTAAAGTTGGAAACTGTTGGCAATATGCGAAATAGATTTTTAAATATTATAAATATGCAAAATGTTTTCATTTTTCGAATTTATTCTATGAGCTAAACTTAAGGTATTGTAACGATTCATTATTGTATTTGTATGGGAACGGTGCTACCTATTATATCCGGCCGTGCTCGTCGTTGGGTGGGTGTGTTGTATTCCCATATATAAGTTTCTAACAAAAAAAAAAAATTTTAGAATCAGCTACAAAAACTTTAATTTAGGTAGCTATAAGACTATTAATGATTTACAAAGAAAAGATAGAAGTAGAATTGAAAGAAGGTTTGGTTGGTATCTGCAGTGTAGCTCAAGCTGGAAGTCGCTACACAGATTCCATGCCCACCCACCATGCTGACAGAAATTAATATGTTGGTTATCAGCCCGATTTAATTAAAAACTGTATAAAAACTACTTAACTACCCATACCCAACTTCACCTTTCGCAATTAAAAAAAATAACTAAATTCAAAATTTCATTATCAAAATCAGAATTAGTGAGACAATTTTATTAATATAAATTTAAGGTAAATGTATAGACAATTTTAAGTATCTTTTATAAAATAAGGTCAGAAACAAACAATACAAAAAAAAAATTAACTAATAATTAAATATCTTATTTAATTGATTGGCATCCCGTTTAATTCATGTATATATGTAAATATACACTCAAATAATAAAAAAAAATCGATTGTTTAATCAGTAAAAAGTATTGTTTGAAGGGGTGTAAGGTGTCAATTAATTTGTCATATGAATATTTATGGTATTAAACAAAACAAATAAAACATAAAAACAAAATAGCAACAATACGTTGCGTTAAAGTTACATATTTCTATTATTCCATATCAAAAAAATTGATATGATGACAATATATCGTTGATTTTTGATATTTAATTTAATACTGATATTTGAATTGCGTTAAGATAATATCCATCTCTATGAATGTATGAGTGAAATTTGTTTTTACTGTGAGAATTTTTCTATTCGATATTAACAAAA
Organism: Pollenia amentaria; assembly: GCA_943735925.1. Taxonomy (NCBI): domain Eukaryota; kingdom Metazoa; phylum Arthropoda; class Insecta; order Diptera; family Polleniidae; genus Pollenia; species Pollenia amentaria. Next base: position 142,028,175 of record OX031010.1, on the reverse strand, counting down.
CAAAAATCACTCAACACAAACATACATGGTTATTATGTTTTAAGTATTAATTTTAATTGTGCGTATGTGTGTGTGTGTGTGTGTGTGTGTAGATGTGTGTGTAAATAAATTATTTTTTTTTTTAACAATTGTACGATTCTAATGATTACGTTTACATTGTATATTGTTTAATTGTAAAGTGTGTAATTAATGTATGTTTAAAGAATTAATAAAGTTTTTTTTTTTTTTTTTTTTTTAAGAATTAATATAAGTAGGAAAATTTAGATTTTACGTTAAAAAAAAAAAAAAAAAAATTATTATCAATCAATATAAAGACAAATGAATTAAAACAAAAGAACAAAAATCATTGATTGTCAATATTTACGCTCAACATACGCACAAATTACATTAAACAGGCCAACCCCATTTGGTAATTGATTTCAAACTTAACAGTTCTTATACTCTTTCAGTAGTTTAAGATTAGACTAATAATGGTTAAATAGCTTAGTAATTGACTTAGATTCCGGTTGATTCGTTTCACTATTTTATTTCCACTTAATTCATCCAACGATTTATTTCCGGTTATCCTTTACCACGGGTTATTTAAAATAACCCTTCCAACTACCTTCCTAGGACACAACTTATAACAGCACCACAATATTAATATAACTATATAACAAAAAAACAACATTCTGCTAAATTTCCGAAACCATAAAATAGAATTTCCTAAATATTTCTTACCAGTATTCCTTTCCGATTCTGAACAAACAACAAAATGATCCAATATTATGATTCGTGCCTTTTCCTTTTCAATAAATATTTTCCACTGATTCACAATTTAAAATTAACTTTTTTCTTCCCAAATGGTATGTCTCATTCAAAAACCAAGTTCAATATGAATAAAATTTTCCAATTCATGACAAACTTAAAAAAATAAAATCAATGAAAACTAAATTCCAAATTTGAATATACAAAAAAAAATATTATTTATATATGTAATTATCAAGACCATTTTAAGCCACAATAAAATGTTAGTAAATTCAGAGATAAAACAGTCAATCCATATTCAAAGAAGTCGCCATCACAAAGCAGATAAAATATCAAATATCCTGCAGATATTTTATCTGAAAAAGGTGACTTATTCCAGGAATTTTTAAATACGATAATTTATGTCCACATATCTTTTATATGGTAAACACCAATGTGACCACCCTTGACGTCCTCAAGTTCGTAGTTCAAGTTGCCAATTTTTTTCCTCACAACAGCTTTCACACCCGTGGGTGCAAGTTTAGCGTTAAACCGATCTGCTAAAGAGCTTTGTACAAAATTGCGCCGAACTACTATCTGGCCAACGTTCAACTCTCTTTTACGGGATCTTAGGTTATAATATTTCACATTACGATCATATGCCTCCTTAATTTTTGTCCTTATAGAATCACGAAGTAGTGTAAAACTATCCTGCCTTTCTATGTCCGTATCCGTTTCCGCCAAAAGTTTCAGGTTATGCAAAATTTTGTAATCCTGTCCATGTGTAATCATAGTCTGTCCGAAGAGCAATTCGTAAGGTGTCCGTCCCGTAGTCTGATGTACACTATTGCGGATAGCACAATTTACGCTAGGTAAATATTCATCCCATTCCCGTTGATCGTTACGAATGTATGAACGAAGAGCTTCATTTATTGAACGATTGACTCTCTCGCTCACATTAGACTGTGGGCTGTGTACTGCAGTAAATTGATGTACAATACCATATTCAACAACCAAGTTCCTAAATTCACTTGATTTAAACTGACTACCATTATCGGAAACAATGATTTCAGGTATACCAAAGCAAGTAAATATTTCATTTTTGAGATAATCGATTATAGGCTTAGTCATAAAGTTCTTTAATGATTTTAAAAATGTAAATTTCGTGAAATGATCCAATATAATTAACACTCCCATATTTCCCTTTTTGGTTCGTGGGAACGGTCCGATGAGATCTATGTAAATACGTTGCAAAGGCCTTTCTGTATTTATCATCTGACCCATAGGAGGTTTAAGTGATGAAGTTGGTATTTTAGAAGTTTTACAGGAGTTGCAATTTGTGACATAATCTTTGACATCAGATACTAATCCAGGCCAATAAAAGTATTGCCTTATTCGATGCACTGTCTTTGCTATGCCACCATGTGCTGCTTTGGGTATATCATGAGCTGCGTATATTACATTTTTACGGAGTTCTTCAGGAACAAACAATTTCCAACTAAAAGATTCATCGAAACTACCAGTTGAGAAATTTGTTCGCTTGTATATAAATTTATCAATAACACGATAATCTGGTAAATTAGATTTAGAAAATTCATTTCTTAACCGGCAGTATTCTATACTTTCAAAAGCACTAGAGTCAAGGTCAATGGATGGTAAGGTTTCAAGGCTAACTTCCGCCACATCAAGGTCTTCCGCAAAAGCACGGGATAAAGCATCCGGCACAACGTTGTCCTTACCTTTCCTATGCTCTATAGTAAAAACGTATCCCTGTAACTTGAGAGCCCATCTGGCCAATCGCCCAGAAAGGTCTTTTTGTCTCATAAGCCACTTAAGACTAGCATGGTCCGTAATAACTTTAAATTCATGGCCTTCAGTATACGCCCTAAATTTTTTAATCGCTAAAATTACTGCTAAGCATTCCAATTCCGTTATAGAATAATTTCGTTGAGCTTTATTCAGCTTTTGTGACATATAAGCTATAGGTGTCTCATTGCCATCGTCGTCAAGTTGAGCCAATACGGCGCCAATTCCAAATGTACTAGCGTCACATTGAAGAATGAAAGGTTTACTAAAATTGGCATGTACTAACACAGGAGCTGAAGTTAACTTCCCTTTGACCGATTCAAAAGATTTTTGTGCCTCTTCCGTCCATATAAATGACTTTCTTTTCGATAACAATTCCGTCATAGCAAACGTAACGGTAGCATAATCATCAATAAACCTACGATACCAGCCGGCTATACCAAGAAATTGGCGTAATTGACGCACTGTCCTTGGAACCGGAAACTGTGAAATTGCTCTCACCTTTTCAGGATCCACTTTTAACGATCCTTCCCCAACTATGTATCCTAGATACTGCACCTGACGAAGACAAAAGCTACTTTTTTAACGTTAATTGTTAAGTTAGCTCTTCGAAAATGAGTAGCCACCTCCTGTAAGTGTTGCATATGTTCGTCGTAGTCTTTTGAAATTATGAGAAGATCATCTAAGTAAACAAATACGTTTGTTTTCATATTATACGGAATGACTTGGTCCATCAGTCTACACATTGTTTGAGGGGCATTACACAATCCAAACGGCATTCTTGTAAATTGATACAACGGCCGATTAGGGATTGTAAACGCAGTCTTTGGTCTTGAGGTTTCGTCCAATTTAATTTGCCAAAATGCATCTTTAAGATCCACTTTAGAAATATAGTAAATTGGAGGAAGTCTCGAAATTAGTCCGTCTATGTTCGGAATAGGATAGGCGTCCTTTGTCGTCACAGCATTTAATTTACGGCTGTCCAAGCAAAAACGTATTTTGCCAGGTTTTACAATCAACACGCCGGGAGATGACCAAGGTGACGAAGGGCACTCTTCTATAACTCCTAACTTTAGCATCCGGTCTATTTCATCACACAATAATTTTTCCCTTGCTGGAGATATTGGGTAATATCTCTGCTTAATCGGACTTGCGTCCCCAGTATCGATATTGTGTTCCAATAAAGAAGTACAACCTAGACCATCGCGTTCTGAATTCGGAAAATAATCTACAATTTCCTTGAGTCGCTGGTTTTGTGTCGCTGTCAAAGGTATTTTGTCTTTGTCTTCATCAGAAATAATTTCACTAACATTATCCAATGTCACAATTCGGATATTAAACCTATCCCAAAAATCCATACCACAAATAACATCCTGCGTAATAGATGGGATCAACAAGAATTCAATTAACTCCTTTCGGCAACTATAGCCAATTTCAAGTAAAACAGTTCCTAACACACGTTGAATTTGTCCGTCTGCTGTTTTTACACTACCGTTACTCCGTATATACCCTTTAGACTCTACTATTACTGTACATAATTCACCACCAATGACGTTTACAATCCAATAAAGCAAAATAATTTTTCCCTAATATGTTCAACCTAACATAAGGTCTACCGTCATTCTCCTTGTTCACTAACGAAGAGATGATTTTCCCTCGAAACTGCTTCCTTCGCCTATAAAGTCATGAATCCTTCTTGAAGATCTTCTCGGTCCACAATTTATCGATTGATTAAAAATTCTATCTCTAACTTTATTGTATTCCTCTAAGCGTATATGGTATGGTCTTTGTAATGGATGAGTTTTAGTCGTTTCAGGAAAAATTGGTATATCTAGTAAATTTGAAGTCGAATTTGGAATTTTTGATACAACAGGTAAAGAAGATTCTAAAGCTGATGTGTCATCGTTCGTTGTGACTGTGTGGTTTAATTTTGGCATGGATGCCCGTCCTTCTTCGCACGGACATCCCTTAATCGGTTTTCCCGCTTCTGCAAACACTTGGGACATTGAGGTTTATAAACGTTTTTCTCCCCACAACCATAGCAAAAGACAGTCCGTGGTTGCAGACAATCAATAAAACTATGTCCGTTATTATCACAATTCCAGCATTTGCTAGATCGCACCACAAAACAGATTTCGGAATCTGAATTGTCCAAATTATAATTTTCTTTAGGCTGGATATCATCATCCATGACCTCAGACACTTGTGCCTTTTGATATGCACGTTTGCTATGTTGTGAATATGTCATGTCCTTAACAAATTTCTCATGTCTACGTACCGCACGCCTCAATTGAGATACCCTGTTAAACTCCAAATGTAAAATCTCATGTCTAATCTCTGGTCTCAAATTTCGTTGTAATGTTTCACACAATTCATCCTCGGAAAAAGGATTACGCAATCTATCACAAAGTATAATGACGGAGTCATAAAATTCATCAAATGTTTCATTTGACCTTTGCTTCCTTCGTAAAATGTCGTCCTTGATGTCAAAGTCAGTATTATAATCTTTATACTGGCGTTTTAATGCACTGCACAATTCTTCCCAGTCAATAATTTCACTACTCCGATGGAATCGCCAAAACCATTTTAAGGCCTTACCCTCAAAAAGTATATGAGCATGTTCACATAATAAGTCAAAATCACCTCGAAGGTTTGCGTTTGTAAGAGTATTAACTCTATAAATAAATTCGTCCACGGTCACTTCAGAAGTATCACCGGAAAAATGAATCTTCCAATTCCTAATCAGGTTTAAAATTCTTTCCGAATTTCGATCAAAATCCCTATCAAAATTACGAGGCCCAAATATGCGCCCATTCCGTTCATCCTGCGAACCTACACTACGATTATCATGTCCCGGTTGACCTAAATTTACCTGTTCTAACCGATTTTGCTGCCTGTCTCGTCCCGACGATCCTTGATCCACCGTGAGATCCCTAAGTCCCGCTGTTATCATATTAGTAATTTCCCCTCTAAATTCTCTTAACGAGTCATCTATTAATCCACGAACTCGCCTGATATTAAAACTGTCATGTTCAATTGCTTCCCTTCGAGTCTGTGATCGTGTCACCGGTCTTCCCCGATTCGAAGGAATCCGCATATCACCACCTGCTCTTTCGTCCACAGTCAATGTCTCATCAGCTGCTTCCCGCTCCATGTCAGCTGGAATATTTCCGCAACTACGAACCAAAGGCATCTTAGTCAAGTCTATTAATAGTCAATGAACAATAAAAAAAAAAAAAAACAAAAAAAATAACCAAAATGTAATAGCACAACGCAATCGAAAAACAAGTATTACAAATATCACGAATTAAAATTTAACTCACTCTAAACCAATATTCACAATTAAGGTTAACTGTTTAATGCAACAAGATATATTTAATTACTACTCAGTGAAGTTTTTAGGTATGATAGTTAAGCATTACTAAAAAAAAATTAAAGAAAACTAAAATAAAAATGATACCAAAACTAAAATGAAAGCAAAAATATGATTGGAACAAACAAAATATCTAAAACATTCGATCACCAACCAAAAACCACAAAGGAGTAAACTGAAAAGATACCCATTTGGTGGAAACTTTTTTGACAAAAGCCAAAGAGAATAAGTCCAAAACCAAATATGAGTATAAGGATAAAAGGTAAGCATTGATTATCTGCCGCCGGAAAGTAATCGATAAAAAAACAAATCAATTACTTTAAATCCACACGGTTAGAAGTATCAAGCTTATAATATAATTTTAAAGAGAAATACCAAAAGAAAAAAAAACAGAAGGAGAAGGAAATGAGTCAAATGAGTATTGAACCGATATAAGCCAGAACAACTTCTCTAAATCGAACCCAAGCCCTGATAACTACTGTATCATTAAATGCCAAACCGGGAAATGTTAATTATATAAACAATAAACAAGTAAGTCCACAGTTGCAACTAATAAAACAAATAGCCAAAAGTAGGAAAAGTAAGGGAAAGTATTCATTATAAGTCAAAACACACTAGTGATTCAAAAGACCTCAGCATCTAGATGAAAATTGCACAAAAAATCCTAAAGCTTACGAAAACTGAGGCCCCACGTTGGCCGCCAAAAATCTCTGTAACGATTCATTATTGTATTTGTATGGGAACGGTGCTACCTATTATATCCGGCCGTGCTCGTCGTTGGGTGGGTGTGTTGTATTCCCATATATAAGTTTCTAACAAAAAAAAAAAAATTTTAGAATCAGCTACAAAAACTTTAATTTAGGTAGCTATAAGACTATTAATGATTTACAAAGAAAAGATAGAAGTAGAATTGAAAGAAGGTTTGGTTGGTATCTGCAGTGTAGCTCAAGCTGGAAGTCGCTACACAGATTCCATGCCCACCCACCATGCTGACAGAAATTAATATGTTGGTTATCAGCCCGATTTAATTAAAAACTGTATAAAAACTACTTAACTACCCATACCCAACTTCACCTTTCGCAATTAAAAAAAATAACTAAATTCAAAATTTCATTATCAAAATCAGAATTAGTGAGACAATTTTATTAATATAAATTTAAGGTAAATGTATAGACAATTTTAAGTATCTTTTATAAAATAAGGTCAGAAACAAACAATACAAAAAAAAAATTAACTAATAATTAAATATCTTATTTAATTGATTGGCATCCCGTTTAATTCATGTATATATGTAAATATACACTCAAATAATAAAAAAAAATCGATTGTTTAATCAGTAAAAAGTATTGTTTGAAGGGGTGTAAGGTGTCAATTAATTTGTCATATGAATATTTATGGTATTAAACAAAACAAATAAAACATAAAAACAAAATAGCAACAATACGTTGCGTTAAAGTTACATATTTCTATTATTCCATATCAAAAAAATTGATATGATGACAATATATCGTTGATTTTTGATATTTAATTTAATACCGATATTTGAATTGCGTTAAGATAATATCCATCTCTATGAATGTATGAGTGAAATTTGTTTTTACTGTGAGAATTTTTCTTTTCGATATTAACAAAACAAAAATCACTCAACACAAACATACATGGTTATTATGTTTTAAGTATTAATTTTAATTGTGCGTATGTGTGTGTGTGTGTGTGTGTGTGTAGATGTGTGTGTAAATAAATTATTTTTTTTTTTAACAATTGTACGATTCTAATGATTACGTTTACATTGTATATTGTTTAATTGTAAAGTGTGTAATTAATGTATGTTTAAAGAATTAATAAATTTTTTTTTTTTTTTTTTTTTTTAAGAATTAATATAAGTAGGAAAATTTAGATTTTACGTTAAAAAAAAAAAAAAAAAAATTATTATCAATCAATATAAAGACAAATGAATTAAAACAAAAATCATTGATTGTCAATATTTACGCTCAACATACGCACAAATTACATTAAACAGGCCAACCCCATTTGGTAATTGATTTCAAACTTAACAGTTCTTATACTCTTTCAGTAGTTTAAGATTAGACTAATAATGGTTAAATAGCTTAGTAATTGACTTAGATTCCGGTTGATTCGTTTCACTATTTTATTTCCACTTAATTCATCCAACGATTTATTTCCGGTTATCCTTTACCACGGGTTATTTAAAATAACCCTTCCAACTACCTTCCTAGGACACAACTTATAACAGCACCACAATATTAATATAACTATATAACAAAAAAACAACATTCTGCTAAATTTCCGAAACCATAAAATAGAATTTCCTAAATATTTCTTACCAGTATTCCTTTCCGATTCTGAACAAACAACAAAATGATCCAATATTATGATTCGTGCCTTTTCCTTTTCAATAAATATTTTCCACTGATTCACAATTTAAAATTAACTTTTTTCTTCCCAAATGGTATGTCTCATTCAAAAACCAAGTTCAATATGAATAAAATTTTCCAATTCATGACAAACTTAAAAAAATAAAATCAATGAAAACTAAATTCCAAATTTGAATATACAAAAAAAAATATTATTTATATATGTAATTATCAAGACCATTTTAAGCCACAATAAAATGTTAGTAAATTCAGAGATAAAACAGTCAATCCATATTCAAAGAAGTCGGCATCACAGTATGCATTTTATAAAGCATTTTGTAATAGTTATATTCCTTAAATTTTTAGGAATGACTTTATACACTACCAGACTATTATCTTGTATTTTCTTTTTGGGGAAAGAAATCCAATTGTGTCAAAACACATGATCTTAGCGGCCAATTTACATCGCCACGACGTGAGATATCACGGCCATTGAATTTCTCGCGCAAAAGAGCCATTTTGTGGGTTGTGTGTTAAGTGACACCATCCTCTTGGAACCACATATCGCCCATGTCCATATCCTCTATTTCTGGCCACAAGTAGTCCGTTATCATTTCGCGATAGCGAACATCATTCACGGTAACTGCTTGGCCGACCTCATTTTTTAAAAAGTACAGCCCGATGACGCCGCCAGCGCATAATGTGCACCGCGAGCATGTACAAAAGTTTTCACATTTCCTACAGATCCGCTTTGCTGAAATTTGCGCACAATTTTCCCTATTGTGGGCACATTTGGTCGATTATGCTGACCAAAAAAATCACAAAGTGCTCGAAATGCATTTTGGTTAGAATGACCATTTTCGTAAAAGGCTTCAACTCAATTGCGAGAGGTACGCATGGTTGAATTTGTCAAATAATAAAACAAAGAAATGTCAAATTAAGTTGGGCAAAAAACTTGACGTTAAGGTGTGGCTCGCAATTAAGATCGTGTACTATGGTTGGACCACCCTTTATAATTGCCAGTCTGTCCAGTTTTTCCTGCAACTGTCCAATTCACACTACGTCATCTTCTTAGTCTAGGCCAGTAGACTCTCATTAGCTCAACAGGGTTTGCGTTTTCATCATTTTTGTTTCTTGGGATGTCTTATCTAACGCCGCTACATACGAAAGTGGTGAGAACAGACATCTCTTCTTTACAATCAAGGCAATAACTGCGGTCTTCAAAACATTAATTTCAACAAACACACGGTCAACGGCCACGGAGGTTTGAAAGCTCCAGCTACTCAAAAAAAGAGAGTGTATAATTCTTACGAATTTTCGCTCAATTGCCACCTGTGTTCGTAGAGCACCGTGAAGTTTGATCCACACCATGAAACAAAGAAAACAAGATAGTGCATTGCGCAGGTCCGTTAACTTTTTACTCTCATTTTGACGTCATTTTTACGCAACTGTAGTAAAGAGAATTAAATGTAAACAAACATTCAGCATAGCACATACACGTGTTTGTGTGATCATGTTTGTGCTCATTTGCTACTATGACGTACATGCGCGGAAAAAGAATGTTTTTTTAAATTTTATTGCACTATCTTGTTTTCTTTGTTTCATGGATCCACACCAAGAATGATAGAAATAAAGATTATCAGGGGTGTTTTGGAAATCGAAAACGCAAAACGCAAGAATTAAAATATCGGTTTTTTAATAAGAATTTTGTAGTAGAAGAAATACAAATACAATACACTACAAATATTTCGCTATTTAACAGAATTCTTTAAGAAAATTTAAAAAAATTGGACTTAGAGTGTATTAAAAAGTTCTTCAAAATTCTTGCGTTTTGTCATACAGATTAGATGATGAAGTCTGTGAGCAGCAGGGGTTTCCAAAAGTCCCTTAGATTTCCGAATCTCTCATAAGATGTGTATGCACTTTATAAGGGTAACCCCGCAATTAAACAACAACTATCTTGAGTTTGTCAACTTGCAATTATTAGCCAATAGGAATCTGGTTTGTGTTACATCATTTGTGACAAATGCCCAGCAGATTTAAATAGTGTTTTCAGGATGGCGTTATCTTTATTTCTATCATTCTTAGGTCCACACGACAGGTACTCATGTAAATCAACTCCCCTACTCACAAGAAACCAGAGTTTATTGGGTATAAGATCAATATTGTCAAAATAGCAAGTGGAATGATTAACTTATACTAAAACTTTTCACCTGCCATGAAGTGTACAATAAAAGTAATAATAAAATTGCGTACACAAAAAAAAAATAAATATTTGTGAAATTAATTAAAAAATTATTTTAATTTGCATTAGTAAACAAATTTGTAGTATCAATTATTTTGAAACTACAATTTGATATGACAACATTTTCTGCAGTTATGTTGTTGATATAAGTAAACGTTTAATTCGCTTGATTAAATGTTTAATTAAAACTGATTTTTTTCTGATTAATGGTATAATTTAAAAAAATTGGCGAGAATTTCTTCTGTGTAGCTAAACAAAAAGTTGTAGCGAAATTTCAATTATTTATACACAAAAAAAAAAAAAAACACCCCAACTCACGACTTTCCTCAAATACATTTATCGTGGAGAGGCAGAGGAAAATGAAATTTTATGTAATAACTTAATTTAGATAATTTCTTATTTTTCGAATTTATTCTATGAGCTAATTATCAATTATGTATTTTATAAAGCTTTTTGTAATAGTTCTATACCTTAAATTTTTTTTAGATAACATAAATAAATGAGTATAAAATTTTATTAATATTTGAGTTGGAGTATCTTTCGAATGAATTAAATGTTTAACAAGCAACATCAAAGACATACCACCACACATGCCATTCACATATTGCCAAAAACAAAAAAGGCAGCATAAGACTGATATAAAATGTTGTTGTAATCCAAATTTCAAATCAGTTATCACTTTAACTTGAACAAGTCACTATTGCAACTCAAAATTTTAAACATGAAATCGTTTGTAGTTTCCATATTTTTGCTATTTTTGGTAGCAATTTTTGTTAGTGCTGTAACACCTTTCGATGCCGACTATCATCCAGTGCCTGCTTTCCTGCGGCAGGTTGACCGCTCAGCTGCTCTAGTTGACTTAGCAGACAAGTTGGGATCTAATAAACATACTCCAGCTGAAGAGGCTAATGCGGAATTTTGGTTAAAATTGGCCCGAGAAGAGTTAAAACAGAGAACGCAACATCAATTGAATTTGAATAAGGCCAAAAACGTTATATTCTTCTTGGGAGATGGCATGTCTATGTCCACAGTAACAGCGGCACGCATACGTAAGGGTCAAATAAAGTACAAAACGGGCGAAGAGGAAGCCTTGAGTTTTGAAAAGTTTCCCTATTCCGGTTTAAGTAAGGTGGGTGAAATATTTTTTATACATCGTTAAATGCCAAAAAGGAGCTTAAAATGCAATATTTAATAGAAAAAAAAAATTTTTGTTTCCATGATTATTTTCCTAAAAAGAAATCTCATTGGATTAATTTCGGTCTATAATCTTATATTCGATAAAAATTTAATCCGTTTCTTCGTTAGCCTTTCTCTTTCTTTTGTGGAAATATTTATATGCAAAAGCTTCTGTTTAAACAAAAAAGTACCAACATTTTGGTCTAATAGATTCTCATATGCTCAGGACCCTTCACCTATAATTTTATGTATTTTAATTCAATAGTATAGAAAATCCAAAAAGTGCCTCGTGTATAACGAAAGTAAAATTCAAAAATTTTATTTCCCGTATTCCCCTTTTTGATATTTTTTTTCTCCCCATTAAAGTATCAAAAATTAAAAGATTTTGTTTGTTGTGCTTAATTCCCTTTTTTTAATTATTGATAAAAAAAATACTGAAATTTATTGTTGGAGGATAAGCTGTTCCTATGCGCATTTCACTGGTTGCTTAGGCCAGATCATCAGGAAACGTACTCCTAAATAATTTTAGAAAAGCCAAAGCTATCAGCAAACAAGACTACAGAGGGAATGAGAATTACCTCCATACATTCAGAAAGTCTTATTTGCAATGATATCAAAGCTTAAACAAAATACCAAACAATAAAAAAAACTTACACCTAAAATTATTTACGAGAACGTTTCCTGATGGTCTGGCCTAAGCAACCAGTGAAATGCGCATAGGAACAGATCCTCCAGCAATAAATTTCAGTATTTTTTTTTATCAATAATTAAAAAAAAGGGAATTAAGCACAACAAACAAAATCTTTTAATAAATAATTGTATTCCCAAAAACAACTTTGTGTGATTATTAGTGGGTGATTATTAGGGTGTGCATTTAATCGGGCTTTTGTTTTAATCGGTTAATCGCTCGATTAATTAACCAATGTTTTGGTTTAATCGGTTAATAAACGGTTAATTGTGTTATTGATCGGTTAAATATACATATTATGTATTAATTATAAAAACTGTATGATTTCTTTATTAGTTATTTCAATAGTATTAGGAGATCTTATAATCTGTTAGAATTTAAGTGATTATTTTCTTATGTGTTGATAAAACTTGAATTGGAAAAAATTCTTTCACTTATCGTAGATATATATCGTAGATGTTGGAGAAATCGAAAGCAACCTATAATATAAAATATCTTTTGACATTCCATGAATCTGACATGGATAGAGATAGTATAATGAAATTTGATTAGCTCCACATATTTCTGAACATTGACCATAAAATAAACCAGTACCTATGTTCTGTAACTTTGGTGAGAACATCTCGCGTCGAAAACATGTGAAACAAAATATTCCATCGTTTCTCGAAATGTGAGAAAAAAGTGTAACTGTGAGTGTAACTCATAACGAAAACTATCAAAAGAGATTACGTCGTTACGTTATAAATGTCACAATATTCCACTCGAAGCCGATAAGAAATTGCAGATGTTGTGAACGCCAGTCAAACACACGTTGACGGCGACGAAATTTGACTAAAATTTAAAAATTTTCAACGACGGCGGCGAAAATACAACCGTCGGCTATACCAAAAAATGTAAAGTGCGACTTTAATGTTTGTTGATTACAAAACTGCTTTGAAAACATACGTATATTTTTCAAGAATGTTAAAAGCAATATAATTAAACAATGAAAAAATCTGCCAAGAACAAAATACTTATCTCTTCCGTAATATTCATTGCATTTTTTATTTATTTTTTAGTGTTGAAATTTTTTCTCAACCCGTTGTTATACGTGAGCTTATTTGACAGTTCAAAGCGGGAACTTTCTCACAAAAATTTTACAGACACACTTTTTCAGTATATCGGCGAGAAATTTCCTTAAGTGACAGTTATTACTCGCCAAAAATGTTACAGACGCAGTTAAGTGAGAAAAACAGATGTTTGTCTCATTTTATGAAATTTTTGTTTCATTTCTCACATTTCAATCGAAAAGTTTCTCGACGCTGGAGTTACAGAACATGGGCACTGGTCGGTTAATTAAAAAATTTGTTTGATTTAATCGACAAGGAGTTCCATCGACCTTAACATCTAATGCTGGAATTGTTCAAGAATGAAGAACATCAGCAGCTGTTACTGCTGAAAAACGCTTTTAAAAAAATTATTATTTTTTTTACAAAAATGGCAATACTGTCACTATTTACCACTCGATTTGGATCATACAAATATCTTATATACTCCACTCTAGAGAGAATTACATTTTAAGGTGCTAGAAAATTCAAATTTGAGTTATGACTATCGCAGCAAAGGCTCGATATGTTTATATGGTAGGTTTACTATTCTTAACATGAATATTGGTTTATTACACATAAAAACAACAACAACAAAAAAATTTAAGATATTTTTTCTCAAATGAAGATATTTTGGTCATTAAATGTAGATTTTTCTCCGAAACATTCTGGCACCACTGATTGTTAGAACTGCAAAACAATCGATAGTATTGCTATATTTATTTTTGGCTGACTATCGATTGGTTTTTATCACTATCGATACTATCGGAAAATTTTTAAAGTTACAACAAAGTTGATTAGATGTCAACGAATCATTTTTATCAACTCATTCGACGCAAGTTTTTTACAGTGCATAAACTTTTTTAACGAAAAATTACTCGACTTAACCTAAATTTGAGTTAATGGAACCTTAACGTTCAAAATAACACATGAGTAAAATTTCACTTGTTTTTTACGATGTTTTAGAAAGTTAAAGCAAAATTACTTTTGGCGTATCTTTTTTCAATGTAAGCAATGACTGCCAACCATGTGGCGAATTTTTTTACCTGTTTGTCATTTTTTTAACGAAAAATCTGAAGAACATTAATGGGATTATTTTGTAAAACACTTCAACTCCCTTGAAAAATATTTTTATACAAATTTTTGAAAATGAACAAAATTTTATATGAAAAAATTTTCAACGCAAGGTTAAGGGATTTACATATAGCTGCTTTACACTATCACACAAGTCTTACGTATTTTGAAAAAAAATACAAACCTGTCATGATAAGTTGTTATTGTTTTTTGAAAATTTTCAAACAATAAATAAATCAGGGAAGCATTTTCGAAAAATACTTAAGACTTTGTGGGTTAGTGTATAACGGCCTATAATAACATTATAAATTTCTAGATTTAGAGTGAATATTTTGCAGTCGAAGTTAAAAAAAAACTGACAACTCTGCTGTCATATAACCGTCTTTATATCTGTATAAACTGCAAAAGACACTGAAAGGTAAAACGCTTCTGTAAATGAAGTGTTAAAACTTTTTCATTCTTTACCACCTCCATTTACAGAAGTGGCACATAAAAAACATTTCGATACTATCGATTGGGCCGTCTATCGATAGTTTTGCAGCTCTACTGGCTGTTGACTAAAAATTCAATAACTATCCCTACAAACATTTTTATCAATTCTTGAAAAATAGTCATCGCAGAAAATTCAAAAATATTTTTAATCAGATATGCGATTTGGGTATTCAAATATAAAAATTCTTTTTTTCTGTATGTGAACAATCGTCGTTGCCAATGGCAGATCATTGTTAAACGTTGAAAGTTTATTATTTATTGTCGGATGTGCGAAGTTTATATATCTGGCAACGGTATCAATGTTCCAACAAAATACCTTCCTCTGTCAACACCCACAACAAAAGTCGCATAATATTTCATAGTGGGGCGGAAATTTTGTATGAAAACCATTACGTTATTGTTCGTGTGCACTGTCGATCGTCTTGTCGTGCAGCTGTTTGTCGTTGAAAATGTAAACGAACGATAGCGGTTGACATCGTGGGCCAGGCTGAAAAACTTTAAATGCCAAAATCGTTCATAGCAAAATCAAATTCCTTTTGGGACCTCAATAATATTCTGATCCTTATTCGCCCACTCTATTATTTATAAAAACCATTTTCGACATACATAAACTAAAAGTTTTATTTTGTAATGAAAACTTAAAAAAAAACCAATAGATTTTCATAATTAACATAATTTGTTATCCAAAGGTTCAGTCAGATATTGGGGCAAAAGGATGCCAATAGCCTTCTATCAAGCACGTTTTTAGAGAAGTCTATTAACAATTCCCCATAGCAATAATAAACCATAAGCCTTTTTGTATTCTCTTCCATTCCAGACTTACTGTGTCGATTCCCAAGTCGCCGATTCAGCTTGCACTGCCACCGCCTACTTATGTGGTGTTAAAGGAAATATCGCTACTACTGGAGTCAATGCCAAAGTCAACTTTAATAACTGCACCGAAAGTGAAAATCCTGCCAATCATGTTTCTTCTATAGCCGGTTGGGCCCAAAATGCTAGTAAAGCGACCGGTATTATTACCACTGTCACTTTAACTCATGCCAGTCCCAGTGGTGCTTATCCCCACACAGCCAATCGTAATTGGGAATGTGATGCTGATATTTTACGCTTTGGAGGTAACAATGACCCTGCTCAATGTACTGATATTGCTCAACAACTTATAACCCAAGAGCCAGGGCGTAATTTCGATCTGTTGTTGGGAGGTGGTATGGGTAAATTCTTACCAAATTTTTTTCGTGACTTACACGGCAATATGGGTGAACGTTTGGACGATCGCAATCTCTTAGCAACTTGGCAGGGTATGCACCCGGACGGAATATTGGTACACAATCGTAATGGCCTTTTAAGTTTAAATGTCTCCAAGGTTTCACATATTTTGGGTCTGTTCGAATCGGGCTATATGGACTATAATGCTGTGTCCAATAAACAAAAGCAACCCACACTGGCCGAAATGACGGAAGTGGCCATTAACTTTTTAAGTAAAAAAAGTGACAAGGGATACTTTATATTCATCGAGGGTGCTCACATCGATGAAGCCAATCATGCCAATTTGGCAGGTCTAGCTACGGATGAAACTTTGGAAATGGCAAAGGCTGTGCAGAAGGCCAGAGATATGACTGATCCAAACGAAACTTTAATTGTGGTCACAGCTGATCATTCTCATCCTTTGAGTATCGCTGGTTATCCTCAAAGAGGTAACAATATCCTGGGGGTTAATCAACATGACACTGATAAAAACGGCCTGAAATATGCTACCCTAAATTATGCTGCTGGCACAAAACAATATTTGGATGAGTCAGGTGGCCGTGTGGATGTAGATGACAAATTTGGTTATAATTTATTAATGCAATATCCCAGTTATATTCATATCAATGGGGGAGTGCATGCTGGTGATGATGTGGGAGTTTATGCTTCGGGTCCACATGAGCATTTGTTTAGAGGAGTCATGGAACAGAATTATATACCACATGCGATGGCCTTTGCCGCTTGCATTGGCAGGGGAAAAACTATGTGTGATAAGTAAAATATCAAGGCTTAAGTTTAAAATTTGTGCAAGTAAATTAAATGAATAACAATTTCAATATATCGTAACCTTAATATAGAAAGGCCCTAACTAATGTTTTCCTAACTTTACAGGAGAAAAAAACTCTAAACAAATTATAGTTTTGGAATCGCAATTTTTCATTAAATTCCCTTAACAGCTTTCTGATATAACAATTTTTTTAAATTTTGCATAAAATTGTGTTTGAAAAGGATTTTTGTTAGTTAAAATTTTGAAAGTTTTGGACGTTAGGGCTTAACCTCAAAACATGATTCTGTTTTGGCGTATCCATGATTGTCCATTGGTCAAAAATAGGGTAGATACTAGGGTTTTCATTTAATCGGGCTTTTGCTTTAATCAGGCTTTTGCTTTAATCGGTTATTTGCTCGATTAATTAACCGGGGTTTTGGTTTAATCGGTTAATTTTGTAATTGATCGGTTAACCCATTAATAAAGTTGTTTAATTAAGTAATTTCAATTATAAAAATGCATAAATTATTTATTATTTGGAGTTTTTTAGGAAAAAAAAAAATTAAATAAAAAACAAAACAATTCTTGAACTGAAATGAGCCAACAAAAAAATAATTCATAAATATGTTATACATATTTTTTAATTAATACATAAATATTATGTAATAATTAAAAAATAAACTGTTATATAACTTAATCAGTTATTTCAATAGGTTAAGGAGACCTTCAAAAATAATCTTTTAGAAAAATGTTTAGGATTTAAGCGATTCTTCTCGTTAGTTTTGATAAAACTTGACTTAAACAAATTCTTTCACTTCTCGTTGAGGTTAGAGAAATCGAAAGCTACCCATAATACAGACTATCTAATTGCACATTCCTTTTCCTGCATTTCTTTAAACGTATAAAATATCCCATTATGCCCTTAGAGTCCTGTTTTAATATTTAATTGTTTCGGTTAATTTTGTTAAAAGATTTGTATGGGAAAATATGAAAAGAAATCAATAACTAAACACATACGGTCATGTTCTGAAAATCGAAATCACGTGAAATTTAAATATATATAGATTTTTAATTGAATTTCTGTTTAAATGAACGGAGCGATTACTGATTTCAAAAGTAGTTTAGGTAGCAGAAGTTGGTCCTCAAAGTATAAGATATAGAGCAGGACATATTTTTATGAACTTTGCACTCGGTAGAGTTTCCAAAATATGTTCGATTTCAATTCGACGCGATTTCAATTTCCAGAACATTCCTGATACATAAAAAAGGTAGGTGAACCAAAAAGCTGTTGACAGAAAAAACCTATTTAAAATGAAGATCACGAAACAAATAATTAAAAACACAAAAAATGTGTTATAATACTAAAAAAAAAATTTTTTAAATTTCGCTACATCGGTTAATCTACTGCTGCAATTAACCGGTTTAATCAGTAATCGAAAATTGCCAATTTTAAATTAACCGATCAGTTAATGAGATAGTAATTAATCGGTTAACTGATTTACGGTTTGCCGAATGAATACCCTAGTAAATACACTTGAAAAAATGTGTTCTTACCCTGAAAGAAAAAACGTCATGACCCTGATGTTCAGTATCAGTTATATGACAATTGTCTTCGGTTTTGACCCCATGACAGTTTTCATCACCTGGCTAAATTGGCATCCGTGTTAAAAATTGCAATTATATTACATCGGCATCACAGAAATTACGAATTGGAGTCAGTTTAAAAAAACATGTCATCAGTGCGATGACGCAGTAACATCGTAGAAAAGACTCACTAGGCTCAATTTATTGACAGTTTGTCATTGGAATTGACTTAATACAAATCGAGAAAATATTATTATTTACTGACCCGTTACACATGTTGCTTTCACTTTTGTTGTATTCCACCCTTTGTTTACAGCAAAAGTCTCAATTATAAGACACTTCTTATTTAACTTTTTAAACATGAAAATATTGTAAATAATACACAAAATGGTGCATGGAATTGATGAGGCTATACTATCTTACTTTTTTATTTTGCTTTTGAATATATTTTTATTGATATGAAATAACTTCTTTTTTTATGTGGACAAATGCAAGAAAATTTTGAAATTTGCTTGTTCAATTTGGCGTTCGTCAGATTTTTTGGGTGTCTGTGCTAGGCAAAAAAGTCATAAGTTCATTTTCTCTACTTTTTCAACAAAATATCCCCTAGAATTATTTGCAATAAAAAATATAACTCAAATATAATTTTTAATAATTTTTTTTGTATATAGTATACAAATTCAATAAAAACGAACAGTTTTGTACATAAAAGTTGATATGTTAAAAATCCCGGGACTCATAAAAATAAATCCCGGGATACGGGATTTATTAATCCCGAAAAATCCCGGGATTTCGGGATTCGGGATTTCGCGTTTGGCATCCCTAGTGTGAACATAGCTAAAGTCGATTTACTTCATTGCTAGCCAAAGGACAGATTAAGTAAGCCGCGTAACAGAAATATACAAACAAAAATGTTGATAGTGCATAGAAAATATTCCTAGAAAAATATTGAAGGAATAAGACCATTAAAGTACAAAAGCTTTATAAATTATAATGTCACTTAGAATACACAGAAAAAAGTTTTATATCAATTAAAAAATTGTTTAAAAAGTATTTAAATTTAATTAACGTGATAATTGAATCAATTATTTTTTTAGTTGAAAGAAAATTACAAATATAATTTTGATTTAATTAATATTAAAGTCGTTCTGAAATAAATTTTTAATTAAAATATCAATTAAATATCAAAAAATATTAATGGATTTTTTCGTTTAAAATAAAATAATTTAAATGTTGTTGGAAATTGTCAATATTTAATAAAATAAATTAACACATTGTTTAAAATGATCATTTATTTAATTAAAATCAAAAATATCATTTATTGAAAAAAAATATTCACAATTTAAAATTTTTTAATAAACAATATAATCATTTTGGTAATAACTGCCAAATCAACAACTTGTTTGCTTGATATTATGAATTTGTTATATATTTGGTTATTAAAATTTTTATGTGTAGACATTCGAATTAATATGAAAATTTTTATTAAAAATTATACTCAACATGAGAACTAAAATTCCCAGATTATAAAAGTTAATATTTTGTTAAAAAGTTTTGGGTGTGCATATCTTAAAAATGCGGGACGTTTTCGTGAAGTCGGTAATCTTGGCGGCAAAATTGTTTAGATTTTCGAAAAGGGTTTCTTTCCGTGAATTAACATTGAACAGGTGCATCAACAACTTTCGTCTGGTTTTTTTGGGTCATTTAGAGTTTATTCAAATAAACTTGACACACTTTCTCTCTTTCTTATAAATTTTCTTTATGTTAGCGTTATATTAAATAATTTATGAAAAAAAATAAATTTTTGGGTTTTTTTATTTATTTTGTAAGGGATTTTTCTAAAGTCACCCAGTTTTTATTTTAAAATTTTGATTTAATAATTATAAAAAAGTAAAGTACTTATTTGGTGTGGGTTCATATGACAGAAACTAAAAATCCCGAATCCAAAATTCAGAATTTCCAAATCTGGAGCCGCCAACTAAAGCGACTTTCAGCATAGGCGACCTTTGGCCGGGCGCTATGATTTTCTCCTCTATGGTATAACAAACAACGGCTTCGCTTAATAAAACTACTCCGCATAGCCGGCCTTTAGATGGGCGCAAGACCGAATTTAGAAGCTATAGTTAGCGAAGCCGATGTGTTTTATACGATAAAGGAGAAAATTCGTGCACCCAGTCTAAGTCCGACTATGCAGAAAAGCTGTAGTTAGCCATTCGGGATTTTCGAATTCGGAATTTTAGTAAATAAAATTCGTTAGTATTGGACCTAGAAACATAAAATAAACATGCAATACCCTGACCGGATGAGAATCAATAAGAGGGAACTTTTTTGTTTTCCCACAGGTACTTTTTGAATTTCCGTTGTTATTGGCCCTAGAATCATAAAATAAAACATGCAAGCACCTGATTGAATAAGAATCTGAAAGGGGTTTTTTTTTGTTTTTGTTCGTTCCCCAGCTGGTCCTTTTTTAATTTAACTGGTCCTTTAAAAAAAAAAAGCAAAAAGGGTGTAAACGGGTAAAACCTTTATTTTGAAATTTTTTTATCATGCCATTTATCCAATAAACATAGAAATAAAAATTATATAACAATCGTAACTCATCTAAAAACTACAACTAAAAATTTGGTACTTTTTCGAAATTCGATTCTTAATGGGGTGAAAATCGTACCTTATATTCTTACTTTTTTTAAAACAGTTTTCTCCATCTATTTAAAATAAAATAAAATTGTGATTATTTATTTGTTTCGGCTTAAGGTCTTGTGACGATAAAATATAAATAAAAACCAATTTTGTTGTTTTATTTTATTTTAACAATTTATTTTCTCCGATATTTCGGTTAACTTCGTTGAACCATTTTCAAGGAATATAAAGGGTTAATCTCTTTTACCGCGTCTTTTTTCACAAACCTAAAACGTTGAACACAGTTGATTAGTTGATTAAAATAAAATAAAACAACAAAATTGGTTTTTATTTATATTTTATCGTCACAAGAACTTAAGCCGAAACAAATAATGGGTAAGACCTGTATTATGGTACTTTTTTGTCGCCCCATCTATCTATTAAATCAATTACCATAGAATTAAATGTTACATCACATTCAAAACTTATGAAAAAAAATACAAACACGAATTTGGTACTTTTTCGAAATTCGAACGTTTTATTGGTGAAAATCGTAATTAATTTTGGTATTTTTTTTACAAAACATTTTTCTCCATTCATTGACATATATGTACTATATTATGGACTCCCACTACAATTTTGTAATTTTTGATACTTCAATGGGATAAAAAAGTACTAAAAGGGGGAAATTTAAATTATTTCTTTAGTTTTTTGGTTCGCCAACTGCTACTTTTTTTAATTATCGGTAATATTAGACCTAGAAACTTAAAATTCTACATGCAATGTCCTGAGTGGATACGAATCTATAAGAGGACACTTTTTGGTACTCTCTTGTTCTTTAACTGGTACTTTTTGAATTTCCATAATTATTGGACGTAGAGAAAAAAATTAAACATGCAAGGTCCTGAGTGAATGAGAAACCTTTTTTTTCGTTCTTTTCGGAACTTTTTCGTTCTTTATCTCTTACTTTTTTTAATTCTCGGTTATATTGGACCTATAAACACATAAACTCCTGAGCGAACGAGAATCGGTAAGAGGGATATTTTTGGTACTTTTTCGTTCTTTAACTGGTATATTTTGAATTTGCGTTAATATTGGACGTAGAGACATAAAATTAAACATGCAAGCTCCTGAGTGAATGATAATCTGTCAGTGGGATCTTTTTAGTACTTGGTTAGAGCAATTTAAGCGCGTTTATCTCGAATCGATTTTTTCGAGTTATGTCACTATTGAAGTAATTACTGACAGGAAGCAATAGTCAAGTCGAGCAAAACATGCCTGACGTATACCCGTCGAAGTTGACTTTAATCTTCTATTTTCTTTATATATAAGAATGATAAACGTTTGTCTGCTTGAATGTCCAAAATAAAATAGGCTACTTTTTTTCGACAGGGGCAGGGAAAGTGGTACCCTCCATAGGATGTCATTTTCTTCAAAAATTTTTAGTAGGATCTTCTGAGCCGCGAAGTTGAAATAAGATAGCAGCAGGGGGAGTGCTACGTCTATAGGACGACAGTGTTTAATATCGCATATCTTAAAAATTGTTAAAGTGAGAATGTTTAAACTTGTTAGGAGTCACTCTTATGGAAAACTACACCTCTACCCTCATGGGAAGCATATCGTCGGCTGAATATGCAAACCTGCTAACTTCTTTTCAGCACATTTTACAGGAGAGACAAAACACTTCTTATATTTGATATTTGCAGCTTGAGAGCAGTTTTTCTTATCAAACCTTTTTACACACTTCAAGACTCAAATTGAAGAAAAAACTGGTCCACGATTAAAAAAACTGATTAAATGTTTGATTCACTTGATTCTATTTTTATTTAAAACTGATTTTATTTTTGATTAATGCTTTAATTGGGGCAACATTTTTTCCTGTGTGGTAAACTACACCTATCAAAATAAGAATATAATATATATATAAATGAAAAAGCGTATGTTTGCTTGTTCTCTACAGGATCCTAAATTTATTGTTTATTAAAAACCCTTTAAGCCAAAAATAGGCCTCCTTACTGAACACAATTTTGCTATAAAACATCGATGAAGTAAATTTAGTAGCGTTGTTCAAGATTAAATATATTCCATGATGGTCTGCCGGCGTATACTTATCATCAATCATAAAAAAACCTCTCTAATTTCGTACTATGTACATTATTCCAGTTTACGAGTACCAGCTTTAAACTAACATCTTAAGGCGACTTCACCAATTAATTCCAAACAAAATTGTTCTTCATATAAGGTAAATATATAAAAAAATCTTTTTTTCAGAAAAATCTTTTGAACGGAACTAATGTGTGAATTCGCCTTTCAAACGATAAGACACGGTACACTGCTATAAAAGTTTTATAATTATGATCATAAAAATATTAAAACAATATCATCATGTTAGTGCAGGTCTTAAATATCTTTTTAAATGACTTTTTATTATTGTTATAAAATAATTATAAGTTACCGAAATTTATTAAGCATCAAAAACGGTTTAAAGAAAATTTATTGACTGTTGCCAACTTAAAGATTTATACCATTTGTGATGTTAAAAAAAAAAACTAAAAATAGAATTTATAAAATATTTCCTAAAAATTCTTTAAAAATACCAATTTTAATAAATACCAAATTTTTGTAAAATTTTCTGAAACTAGCAAATTTTATTATCAAAGTTGTTTTTGGGAATACAATTATTTATTAAAAGATTTTGTTTGTTGTGCTGAATTCCCTTTTTAATTTTTTCCAGTATTTTTATCAATTATTAAAAAAAAAAAAAAAAAAAAAGGGAATTAAGCGCAACAAATTCGCTCTTACAACTACAATTAATGTTGGGAGAATTCCAATTAATGGAAGGTGGGAATGTAAGAAAAGGTAAACTCATCACTGTTTTATTGTTGGTAGTTTTTTTAAGCTTTGATATCGCTGCAAAGAAGACTTTTTGAGGGTTTGTAGGTAATTCTCATTCCCTCTGTAGTTTTGTTTGCTGATAGCTTTGGCTTTTCTAAAATTATTTAGGAGAACGTTTCCTGATGATCTGGCCTAAGCAACCAGTGAAATGCGCATAGGAACAGCTTATCCTCCAACAATAAATTTCAGTATTTTTTTTTTATCAATTATTAGCAAGTGTTCTTAAAATTTCGAATAAATAAAAAAATTTCGTAACTTTTTCCTAAAAAAGCAAAATCTCACAATAAGAATTGTGGTTATTTTATTCAACTGTTAATGGTTTTTAATCCAAATTTTGGTATTTTACAGGAATTTTATACATGAAATTAATTAAAATTTATTGATAATTTTTCATTATGACTGCGCTGAGAATTGAACCCAGGATTTCACGGACAGGCGGCCCAGACCATTTTCGATTGTAACCACACAATCTCTTAGGAGGGGTTTGCCGTTTTGCTCACACCGCCATTGAAGACCGATGACGTCAACAGCCAATCTTTAAATCAAATGGTATTTTACCTTGGTATATCTAAATTTGCTTTTATGGAATGATTATCTATTTAATTGACTTACATGTTCCTCCTTACTTCTTTTTTTCGCACTTTTTGTCAAGAATTCTTCTTAAAATTTGACTAATGACGTCATCTGTCGTCAATGGCGGTAAGAGCTAAACGGCAAACCCCTCCGAAGAGATTGTGTGGTTACAATCGAAACTATTCTGTTCAACCTGTCCGTGAAAACCTGGGTTCAATTCCCAGCTCAGTCAAGAATGAAAAATTATCAATAAATTTTAATTCATTTCATGTTGTAAAATTCCTTTCTTCATAAAAATAATTCAATGAAAATTAAATTCAATGAACTTCAGCCTGATTAAAATATCAAAATTTGGAATAAGTAGTTAATTTAAAGTCTTTATAATAAGCAAGTTTTTAGCAAAATTTCTTTTAAAACCCAAATTGTTCTAAATATTTCAAAAAACAAAAAATGTTACTTGAATAGCAAATTTATAAAATTTCTTATAAAAGCAAATATTCCTATAAATGGAAAATTTTTGTTAAATACCCTTTAAAAAGCAAAAGTTTTGCTTAATGTCTTAAAAATAGTAAATGTTTGACACTATGATTTTATTTAATTACCTTAAATTTTGCAAATTTTCATAGAATTAGCAAATTTTCGTAAAATTTCTTCCAAATAGCGTTTTCGAAAAACTTGCAATAAATAGCAAATTTTATTAAAACTGGCTATATATAGCAATTTCCGTAAAAATTTCGTAGAAATAGCAAATTTTCGTAAAATTTCTTCCAAATAGCGTTTTCGAAAAACTTGCAATAAATAGCAAATTTTATTAAAACTGGCTATATATAGCAATTTCCGTAAAAATTTCGTAGAAATAGCAAATTTTCGTAAAATTTCTTCCAAATAGCGTTTTCGAAAAACTTGCAATAAATAGCAAAATTTATTAAAACTGGCTATGTATAGCAATTTCCGTAAAAATTTCGTAGAAATAGCAAATTTTCGTAAAATTTCCTACAAATGGCAAATTTTTTTTAAATTCCGCATATAGAGAAAATTTTTGTAAAATTTTCTATAAATTCCAAATTTTCATAAAATATTCTATAAATAGCAAACTCTTGTAAATTTTCGTCTAAATAGCGAATTATTGTAAAATTTCCTCTTAACAACTAATTTTTTCAAAAGTTTCTTTAAATAGCCAATTCTAAACAACATTTCAAATCTAAAAAACAAAATGTCCAATAAAAGGCACATTTTTTTAAAATGTTCTATAATAAAAATTGCTTTTTAATTAATGAAAAATAAGCACAACCCATTTGCATACCCTTTACCACTAGAGCTCAACAAAAGAGAACACTTTTGTTGTTTCTCGTTCTCCTATACCGCTTGGGATTAAAATCCAGCACAATTAGCTCAGGTCACTGATAGAAAATTCGTCATAACGCTGATGTACTTTTACATCAGTACTATGACAAGTGTCTTCGTTTTTTGATCCCATGACACTTTTCATCACTGTGATGTCAGCCTTAACTTAACTTTTTCCAAATTGACATCAGCGTCAACAATTGAAATTATGTCATCAATGGGATGACACATCGGCATCACAGAAATGAAGAATCGGAGTATTTTGTATCTATTTATTTAATAAAACATGTCATCAGTGCGATCACATCGGAGAAAGGACTTACTAGGCTAAATTTAATGACAAACTGTCATTAAATTGCGTCATTGGGATTGATTTAAGTCAAAGTGAGAGAATATTATTATTAATATCTTACCCGTTATACATGTTTGTTTCTCTTCTGCTATATTTCCCCTTTGTTTAGAGCAAAAGTCACAATTATAAGACATCAGCAGCTTGCCCGATATGGTTTTCGTAATCATTATACTTTGAAAATCTGATCTCTTTAACTTAATAACTTCTAAAAAATAGAATATGAGAATTGTTGCTTCTAACTTTTTAAACATGAAAATATTGTTAATAATACACAAAATGTGGCATCGAATTGATGTCACTGTAGTCATTGCATAGATGATGTATAAAACATTACAAAGTTTTATGATGACGTTCGTCATTGGATTGACGTCCCTTTTTGCCTTATGGATGCCATTTGTAATAAGATTGATGTCACAATTCTGATGTTAGGGCATCATCAATACAGCGTTACCGTTGGTGCTACTCCCAGCTTAAATATAAACTGTAATTGTCTTAATATATATGTAAGCCAGCCTATCTGAAATAATTTTTTGTCTATCGTAATAAGCTTATGTATGCATTTATTGCGAATATATTATGTAACATGTGTACAGATTAATTATTCGCAAGTAAATGCTCTTGGGAAGTACCACTTGCTTTTGTGCGTATGCGGTATACCATGATGAAATAAATACTTATACCATGGCGTATACTTATGCCTGTATAAATCAGAGTTGTCAGATTTTTTCACCTTCGTGACCAATTATACACCGAAAATCGCCAAATTAAATTTTCTTAAGACTTTTATTATGAAAAATTCGCCAAAAATCGCAATATTTGATTTTTATATAACATTTAAATAAACATGTTCATGGTTTATGGCTTATTTTATTCGTAGTATACCTAGCCTCGCTAATTTATAAAAATTTAAAAGTTTTGCTTGTATAATTTTTTTTTTGTAAATTTTTAAAAACGTTTATTTTTTGATTTTTTTTTTCAAATTTACCCATTATTTTTTATTATCTCCGAAACGGTTTAAAATAAAAAAAACTATTGGTAAGATGCCTAAAAGGGAATTTAATTCCAAATCATTCGCTAGTAATAGCATCCAAATCGGACATATCGCCATGATGAAATGTACATATTAGCATCATGCCCCCAACAATGAATAATACATAAAATTAATATTTGTCCTACGATTTTTATAAAATATGTCGCATTTTATTCATACTCGTGGCTTTTAGATTAATGATTAAAATTTTTGTCCTTATAACTTTTGTATGAATTTTTTAAAACAAAAATAGTACTAATTTTGTAAAAAATATATAACCACTAATTTGTGAATAACTTCGAAACAGTTGAAAATATAAAACAAATTATATGAATGACTCAAAGGTTTTTAAACAACTTGACCTGATAGAACCCATCATTGAACAGATTTGCATTCAGCAAGCTAAGGCCAATTAAAATCACATAAAAAAGCTTTTACTTACATCTGATATAATCTTTTCTGGATTTTATTCCATTTAAAAATGTTATTGGAAATTTTAAATAAATTAAACAAAGCACGTGCAAAAACATTATTTGTGTACTTCTTCATATTTTAAAACATGTGCCGCCTTTTTTTTCTTAAATCACCTTTTTGGTGCCTCTTTTTTTGTTAAAATCCCCTTTTTTTGGTACTTTTTGAAAATATCCAACGGTAACTCTGCATCAATATGAAGATGCATTTTTGTAGGAGTGAATAGGCGAAATGAAATTTAAACTTTTTCAGCATGAACATTACAAAAGTAAACAAAATTTAAGTTACTGTCTCTCTATGCCTTTTCCCTTTTTTTTTTTGTAATTCTATTTATCTTAATTATTTTCATTTCATGTATTTGTAGAAAATTATGCGAATGCACAAAATTGATTTCATTATGGATTTAACTTTTTGAATTATTAACCATTGAAATTCTATGTTTTTTCTTTTATCTCAATGTAAATGTCTGTTTGTGTGTATTTCCACAAAATCATTTCCACCAGAATCATTAAATCAGGAAATTTATGCAAAAAATCACTTTCATTCATTCAGTCTTCTAAATGTCTGGTTTTTATTATTTTTGTTACGATGAGCATCATTTGTTGTAACAAAATAGACAGAAACAAATCTAAAAGCCATTCAAATCTACTCATCTATTCACAGACTCCAAGATGATTTTTATAATTTTTTTGTTCTTAACGAAAATGTGTGTTCTATTGAGCATTAAATCGTTGATCTATTCCAAGTGGCTTTAAGTTGGCCATTAAATAATTTGTTTATTTATATTTGTTTGACTTTGGAAGGTTGCGGCGGAAAACAAAAAATCCATAAATTTGACGAAGTGTAAAAGAAATATTGAGATTTTATTAACTAGAAAAATCTTAATGATGTTCATTGAATGGTCATATTAGAGGTTAATGTTATCAGAATGCGGGAAATGATACGAAAGGAATAGTTTAAATTATTAACGTTAAATGAGATTTTTCTGTTTACTATGGCTGTGCAGAATGTATTTGGGTCAAGAGTTTTTTGTAGGCAAACATTTATTAGAGGTCAAAAAAAAAATGCATGAAAATAATTTGAACACTTACAATTGGAAAAGTGGAATTAAGAGGTATGAAGTATGTAACACCATTTAACACTAAGGTTGGATTTTTGAGATCGCAGTTAAACTAGGTTTAGTTAATCTGAAGACAGATTTGTGCCGCCATTACAAAGTTTTGTTTAAAATGTTGGTCTTTAACCCATAACGCCGGATGGGTAGAAAAATACCCAAAAAAAAAGTCATTTTAGAAAAATTATAGATAAAGTTAGATGAGACAAAACTATTTAATCGGATTTTTTAGCATTTTAATTTATGGGGAAAATTAATGGGTCAAAAATTAGAAAATTTTGAATGCTAAAATTTTTCAATGGGAACGGCTCTGTAAAGGGGTTACAAGAAAAATTTCATAAGCAATATTGGGGCTGCATAGACCTATATATTCTCTGTTATGAAAAAAAATATTTACTTCAATTGCTCCACTTATTTGGAATATATTAAAAAAAATAACGGCATGGATATTTAAATACCCACTTCGACACTAAATAGTTTACAAATACGTTTCAAGAAAGACGCTGGAGTCACTCAGGGAAGCATCATGAGCCCATTGTTATACTTAATATATACCTTAGACATGCCAACAAACAACCACACCCTAACTTCAACATTTGCTGATGATACAGCTTTTTTAAGCGTACACGAAAACTGTCATGAAGCTTCTCGTTACTTGCAGGATCATATATTTGAACTGGAAAAGTGGTTAAAATAACGGAGGATAAAGGTGAATGAGCAAAAAAGCGTACATATAACATTCACATTGCGTCGGGAGTCATGTCCCCCTATTAAAATCAATAACACTGCGGAACAACCATTTTGCGGCCTGGAACTTTTTGTAATTTTTTACTAATTTGTGGTCGCTGATTCCAAATCTAACCTTCATTTTTCTCTATCAGCTCCAGCTTTAGAGATATACCGTTATGTCCAAAATTAAGGCACTTTCAGCACATATATTGAAATAACATGAAAATGGTGCATCACATTCCCTTAAGAAAAAAACCGAAATTCGCTAACAATATTATCTTTAAGACGTACTAACGTTGTTTTAAATTTGGCCAGTAATTTCAGAGATATCGTTGAAGTTTTTAAAAAAACAAATAAATATTTAAGAAAAAAAAAATTTTTTTGTTCTTTAAAAATTCATAAAAAATAAATGTGCAACAAAAGTCACAGTTTGGGTCTAAAAGCATTTAGTTCAACATAATTCGAATGAAATGAGCTTTATTTCATTGCAATCGGTGCACAACTTTTGATTGTGTTCACAATTTACCGAATTGATAAAAATTGCGATTTTAATAAAAAAAACGTTTTTTAATGTGTGTGTGAACAAAAAAAAAAAAAAAAAAAAAAAAATACATTAAAATATGTTTTTTTTTATGGATAAATTGTGAATACAATCAAAAGTTGTGTCTTTCTAATATCCGCAGTCGTTTTAGAAACATAATTTTTTTTTTGGAAAAAAAAATAATTTTTTTAACAAAATTTCGAAATTTTTGTTATTTAAAAATTCATAAAAAATTAGAAAATGCAGCTATGCTTCTAATTTTTTGCAGACGTATAAAAAACAAAACAAGCCATAAATGATTAAAATATGTTTGCAACTTTTGTTTTTATTCACAAAAGTCGACAAATTTTAATTAATTTAAGAATTTCATAAAACGCAATATTTGTATGGGAGCCCCCCTAAGGGATGGTGATAAAAGGAAAGTATAATTTGAGAAAATGTTAAGAACAAAAAACTAATGGAGGTCAGTCTTACATTTTATCCCCCTAGGGGCGACTCCTGGGCATTTATGGGACTTTTTCTTCAATATATTTCTAGTCTGCATTGAACATTTTGTATGGAGGCCCCCTTAAGAAATGGAGATAGCAGGTGGGTATGTTAGAAATAAATGATTGAGATGAAAAATAAAGTGTGGTCGGTCATACATTTGACCCATCTAGGGGCATCCTAGGCACTGCAGGGGCCAAATTTAAGAATTTCATTAAACGGCCATATTTGTATGGGAGCCTCCCTAAGGGGTGGAGATATATTGCAACTATGTTTTAAGAAAATGTTAAGAAGAAAAAACATTAGAGGTCGGTCATACATTTTATCCCCCTAGGAGTGAAAAAGCATAGCTGCATTTTCCAAAAAATTAATTTTTTTTCAAAAAAAAAAATTATGTTTCAATAACGACTACTGATATTAGAAAAAAAGTTTTTGTTTTCTTAAATGAATTGCGGAATTTCGGTTTTTTAAGTTTTTTTAATAAACTTAACCGTTTTTGAGTTACGCGAACATATGTTGTGCAACCTCCTCCATTTTTGAAATAACGGTATATCTCGAAAACCAGAGCCAATCTTAAAAAACCGCGGGCACCACTGGATTCAGCGTACCCGAACGCCATGTGCCCGGCATGTCTGTTTTTTCAACTAGAATAGTGTTGTTGATAGTTCATATTTAATATATGAAGATTCAATAATTGAATAATAAAAAAAAAAAAAAAAAAAAAAACATTTTTTTAAGCGCTTTATTTTAACTTTCTGCAAGCTTATGCTTAAAATCATTGTTGAATTGTAAAGATTTTTTTTATTTTCGTTAGGATTTTTTGGAATATCATCATGAAATTGTGCAAAACAGTTCTTTTGATGCAAATTTAGATGACATTTTATGCAGCCAAATTCTGTCTTGCCTCCAAATTGTCCAAAATCGGCTGCGTTTTTTTAATCTTATTCATTGTGGTCTTAAATTTATCTGTGCGCTTTGCAATTCGTTGTGCATTTGTGACAACTTTACTAGAAGTACCACGTCAGTTTTCTGGAATTGTTACAAATGACTCAACAACATGCACGCGCAAGTCTTACTGGCTCATTTTTGTCGCAACATCACATCTTATACACATGCAGTGCATCTTTTAGGCATTTACCAGGACTGCATCCATGGCATTTGTGAGGAACGGCCAATACCATGTTTTCCTCGACCTCGGATGTAGTAACTTTTCATGGTATTGTCAAAAAATTCCAACCAGCCATTCACTGATTGTATGCGTGTACAATATATGATTGGTCAATATTGGCCATGTTTTGGGGTTTTCCGGTCAAATCTCTTTGCATTGGCTTCACGCCCCCAAAACTGGGCTTTACATTGGCCACCTATAACAATATCAATAAATATTGAAGTATGTAATCTACATAGTATTTATGTGATTATTTAAATATTATTGCTTTTATCGAAACAAATGTCAGACAAACAGTACATGTCGCAAAGATACTTTGTTGAGACAATGTGCACAGCAGCTTATGTCTTGTAAAAAGTTATCAAATACAACATTATGTTGGGTTGGATCCGATATAGAACAACGTTTTCGGCAATAGTATAATAACCATTATTGTTAGCAGAAGCACCAGCATATGGAATTAGAAGGGAACAGTATCCTGTCGATGAAGCTAAAAGCCAATATTTGTAGCAAAATCGTAACGGTTTGCCTTTAACAAAATTTTTAGACATCTGTTCATCTATCAAAAGGTTGTGATCAGATACTCCAAATTGCATACATCTTTTGTTGAAAACATTCCGGTATGTGATGAAAGTCGATCGATTTCAAAACGACCGATTTTAAAATCCGTTTCTGAATTATTGTCTTAATATTTTGTTCAGAATACAGCGCAACTTACACATGTAACGAAAAATTTTAAAGATTATAGATGGGAGATAAGAAGTAAATGTACTAGAAATCAGATTTTAATGAAACTGAAAACGATTTTATTGATTTTAAATCGTTTTGTTTTCTAAAACGATTTCCATCACATACCTGATTTTTCAAATTATCAAAATGTTCAACTTTTACAAACTTATCTCTGGCATCGAGACAGTTATACTTTCCACGCGAATAGTATTCACTGCACATAAAAAATGTGTTTTCTGATAATTTTCCCAGGTTATGTTACTGAAAAATAAAAGTATGTTTTGAACTCATTAACGCCGAAGTGGGTAGAAAAATACTTTTACCACAGGTAAAAGAAATAATTATAAGTCTATGTCAATTAAAAAAGCCTATATACCGACTATGTAAATTTTAATCAAAATCGGACAACGAATTCGTGGGTCAGGCGTTAATGGGTTAATGAAATAATATAAAGAAAATCACATATCACCCGAAAATCCGAGTTTCAGAGTACGTAAAATTAAGTTTAAACTTACTCCACAAATCTGGCCTTGAACAGTTAAGAGTACTAATTGGCTTTACAGAACCTCTTAGACCCTATAAAGAGAGTAAATTTCATGTCAAGTGACCCAACTTTTGAAATCGAAGTCCTCCGACTTGGATGAAATTTGCACCAAGGCTAGTCCTATTGGATATTTTCAACAAGATCAGTCAAAAAGTTTTAGAGTTAGAGGAGGTCAAAATTTAACATTTTGACCAAACCGGTATTCTTTCTCATCCATGTAACTTATTATCAATTGGTGTTAGAAAAATGTGTCCCAAACAAATTAGATAACTATTTCTTCAATAGTTCGACAAAAAATTTGTTTGTTTGTTTTTTAAATTTTAAAAAAAATTTTTTATTAAATTTAAAACTTTAATTTTTATTTCTTTAAGTGGGTACTTTTTTGCTCAAAAGAAAGCTTTGGTCTTTTTCTTTAAGGTAGTTCTTGTCGCTTTTTGGGCCGCGAGTTGGTTATGTATAAAAAAAATAATTTCTAAGTCAAGACGAGGATTTTTTAATTTTTAGCATATGCACTATTTTGAATTTTTTCCTATTTGTGTGTAAGTGTTTCTAAAATCTTAAAAATAAAACTTGTGCTGAGAAACTAGACAAATTAACCTTTTCGATGGTATATAACATACCTAACTAGCATTTCATACCCTCGATACTTTAATACCCACAATATGTTAATCCTATTTTTAGATAATTTAGTCATCAAGATCGGAAGACATCGATTTCAAAAGTTGGGTCACTTGAATGCAATCCCCATATTTATTAACCAATGTTTATAAAAAAACACACCTGATAACATTTTACATCATTGCGGGTTTAGACATATGAAAGTCTATTCCTAGAGCAAACTTTATGTGGAAGCTGTGTTAAATTATGGACCGATCATCACAAAATTCGTAGAGTGATTGCGAGCATTAATAAAAATTATAATTTGACCAAAAGCAAAAATAGCAATGAATTATGTATTTTTTTAAACTTTTTTGTCTTTTGAAGCACTTTTCGGAAGGTCGCTTTATGTGGGACAAATGGTTACTTATGGGGCCGATTTTTACAAAATTACATGGTGTTATTTCTAGCCATATAAAGCTTAATGGGACCAAATTTCACCACAATACTTTTATTTGTTACGGTTTTTTGTTAGGTTTTTTGTTTTGTGATTTTCACGAAATTTGGCAGAGTATTTTCTAATCTAATTTAACTAAATACAACAGACCAAATTTTTTAACAATAGCATTTTTCGTTAGGGTTTCAGGCATACCAAGAAAAAAAATTAAAAATATTGAAATTCCAAATTTGTAGACAATTCCCCTCATCTGATAACACTGTCAAAAACATACAAATTCAATGGGGGTTAAAAAAAACATCAACACGTTTAGATACAAAGTGATTATTTCCTCTTTTTCTCTTTGTCTATCAATAAGGACAAAAAAGCTAAAACCGGTGTATTTACCAATGTGACCAGATCTTAAAAATTTTTGATGAAATACGCTACAAATAATATAAACTTTTTTTTAAAGATTGTTGTTAAAAATTTATTGCCAATATGGAATTTTATTCGAAACTAAATACATTTAAGTGACTTATTTTTAACGAAATTTAAATAAAGGGTTATATTTAATACTGGATTTAAACAAGTAGGTAGATTTCGGTAAAACATCAAATAGATATAAATATGTATGTATAAATAGGGAGCTCGCAAGCCTCTGATGCATAAAAAATTAAAACAATTTTATTTCTATGCTATACAAAATGTTTTGGATACTTTTATTTCTTTTGTTTAAAAATAGTTGAAGTTTATATTATTATTTTTTCAACAGTTTAGAGCAAAACATTTTTTCTGATGTTCAAAATAGAGCAACAATTATCTTTAAAACATTTTGTAGTAATCTGAGGACCTTGTAAAATTATGGATCGAACTTCATTATGTATGATTTTTCGATTTATGCAGCGAATTTTTGAGAAATTTAATGACAAACGGCGCACTCTGCCACCAAATAACGTAGTGTTTTTTAAAACAGATAAATAAATTTTCTAGCGAACAAATACATTTGTGTATAACTCTTTTCCTACACTCATAGAAAAATGCATCTTCATATTGTTCAGAATTGTGACAACAATATTATGAATGATGACATTAATGAGGCAAAAAGTGACATCAATTCAACGACGAACGTCATCATAAAATTTTGTCATATTTTATGCGTCATCTACGCTATGACTACGGCGACACCAATTCCATGCCACATTTTGTGTATTATTAAAATTAATCTCATGTTTCAAAAGTAAAATGAGATGCAAAAATGGTCAACCAGGATGGAAAGATAAAATGTATATAATCATCGTATTTTATTGTTTATAATTATAAAAAAAAGTCTAAGTTTTTATAATAGAATGCTATATATGATGTTCTATGATATCTTAACTGTTTTACTTGAGGAAATTGAGCTGGAAACTGGAAAACTTAATATTTTCGTTTTAAACTACTTTTAAACCCATTTTTATATTTAATTTTACATGCAAAAAAATTTGTTATGTTTGCACTTTTTCTTTAAAATCTCTCTATTACAATCAATTAAGAAGAGAAAAGTGTAGGGAGAAGATAAAAAGTTCGATTAACGGTTAATTAACGGTTAAAACATATGGAAAAATCCTACGTTCGCGACCCGTACGTTCGCGACCGGTTCTTAAGCCAATTAAACAAAAACCAATAGAGATATTTTATTGTGTAAATACTGGATAGAGACCTACATTAATACACCTTTAAAATAAATTAATCACGTTTGAATATTCCGTTCCATTTCGTAGATTT
Organism: Pollenia amentaria; assembly: GCA_943735925.1. Classification (NCBI taxonomy): domain Eukaryota; kingdom Metazoa; phylum Arthropoda; class Insecta; order Diptera; family Polleniidae; genus Pollenia; species Pollenia amentaria. The sequence goes on along the minus strand of OX031010.1, from coordinate 141,992,145 downwards.
TAACATTTCACTACTGTCAGCCAAAGTTGACTTCTATTTTGCGTACGTTCGTGACCACATGTTTTGTAACTATCATTATGAAAACTTAAACTCGACGAAATCCATCTTTTGCACTAAAAAATAGAGCTACCAAAATGGCATCGAATTGCAAATAATAATGCTAGGAAAAAGTTTTGTTTTCCATATTATTTATACATCAAAAGCGTACGAACGTACGTTCATGACCCCAGGAAATGCCTATATTCAATTTTTATAAATATTAAGCTAAATACATCAAATTTTCAAAGTAGAATGATTACGAAAACCATATCGGGCATGCTGCTGGTGTCTAATAATTGTGACTTTTGCTGACATGTCTTATTAAACCGACTCCGATTTGTCATTATTGTGATGCCAACGTGTCATCCCTGTGATGACATAATTTCAATTTTTGACTCTAATAACAATTTGGGCAAGTGATGTTAAGGCTGACATCAGATTGAAGGAAAGTGACATAGGATTAAAATCGAAGACACTTGTCCTAGTACTGATGTTAAAATACTTCAGCGTTATGACGCCTTTTCTATCAGTGCAGTGTACCCCAAGAAGAAAATTGCGCCATTCCAAAAACAAATTTGAAATATTCTACGTATGTCGGACAAATGACGTTACGCGACCGGCATTCCATTGGTTAATAATTTCAAACTGGCGAACACAAGATAATTGTTGTTTAATGGCGGGGTTGCCAGTTGTTAAAAGTGCATAAATTTCTTATAAAAAAATTCGCGAATCTTAGGGATTTTCAGACCCTAGCCAAGGACAAAATTAGTCATATAAGAGGAAATCATGTGCATTTCAAGAGCTGTCAAGCCTAATTTTCGGTTAATTTGAAAAAAAAATCGGGCTTTCCCCGACTTTTTTAAACCGGGTTTTTTAAAGTTTCGGGTTACAAACAATATCTAAATTTTGTTTAAGGTTTAAAATGGCAGATCTCCTAAAGATCGCGGCTAACCGGAGCCCTGTCTTCTCTTACATGAACCAGTGATTATATTGGCTAAAAAAAGGCTTGCACTTGTTTTTCGTAAGACTCCATTATTTAGTCATATGGTGGCTCGGGTTTAAGCCCAAATCTCTGGAGAGAAATCTTAAAAATGGCAATAAGTCGCTGCTGGCAGGTATCCCTGAATACTGTTGCTATTACAAAGAAGCTGCTTTTGCAGTGGAGTTTAAATAGCTCTAACTCCCAAGCAGTGGTAAATGCCATGGCTTATGATATCACAAATGCCCCGAGTTTACAGATGGGGCATTAGCTCATATATTGCGTCCACTTGACGTTGAGAGCTCCGCGTTAGACTTTAACACAGCAGCTGTTCTGAGAAATTTTCAAGCCTAAATGTAACAGGCTTAATGTCTATACACAAAAAAAAATTAAAAATAGTCTCTTTTCACCATATTCATAAAATCAAGCAAACAATTTGTTAATTTTGCAACAATTACCAATATAATTATATTGATTACTAAAAATTTTAAAAATCGTGAATATTTTTTTCAATAAATGATATTTTTAATTTTAATTAAAAAAATTATCACAAAACTTTGCCATCTTAAACAATAGGTGTGTTCATTTACTTTACTAGCAAAAACTTGCAACGAGAGAGCAAATTTAAAATTTACAAAATTTTTCTCAAAATTATTCAAAAAAATAAAAAAGTAAATGAACGCTTTACCAGCCAAAACTAGCAAGTAAGATATATTGGCACTATTCAGCTGGAAGAAACGAGATTATTTCTTAATAAATTCAATTGATTTCAACTATTTGCGCAAGAATTTTGTTCTTAAAATTTAGAGAAAAAAAATATCTTATTTTATGGAAAAACTTTATATGTATTTAAAAATTATGAAAATTATTTTTGTTTGGTAAAGAAAAACAAGAAACAGTTAGTTGAATAATTCTTGCTAGTAAAAATTTTACTATCAGAAATTTTCAACAAATTTTTTGTCTCTCAAATTTGTATGCCCTTTTTACACTCCACTCTGTCCTTGCAAGTTTTTCGAGTACGTGAACACTTACTACTAACAATTATTGAAAATAAGCAATAATATTCTGTTAATGAACACACCTAACAGTGATGCATTTTGAGCTTTTTTGTTTTGGGCCAAATTAACGATTTGAAAGAACCAAAATAACTTTAATAGGGTCAACAATTTTTTAAATATATTTGATTATTATGATTGTACCCAACCAGCAAAATACTCCCTCAGATATCTGGAAGAAGTCGGACTAGTTTGCTGTCTAAGTTTGTAAATAAAACTAATAGTAAAACCTACTAGTGTTTTATTTTATTAAGAACAAAACCAAATATTCACATTGTTTTACTCTCCACCACAAGTAGTTATGAAGGGGATATACTTAGTTTATCATTCCGTGTTTATATTTATTATTTATTTTAATATTCATCTAATACCCCATAAAGTATATCCTGTCTATTTCTAAGTCTATTGAATCATGTCCGTATGTCTGTCCGTCTGTTGAAATCACGATTACTTTCGAACGACTTAAAAGAAAAGAACAATATTGATACCAAATTGTTTCTAGTTCTCCTAAACAATTGGGATTGAAATCCAGCGAAATTGGTTCAGTAGGAAAAGAGTAATATATATGATAATTTTTTTTACAAAAACTAGCATGAATAGTAGTGGAATGCAAATATTGATATAAGATTTTGCACAAATTCGTTAATATCACATAATTTCATGAAGATCGGTCCATAATTTACCAAAAACCCCCTTATAAAGCCCAATCTCGAAAAACACTATAGTACGCCTAAAACCTTAACAAACAATGCTAAAAATTGTAATAACTTTTGGCCTTTCACAGTTATATATGACTAGAAATCACGCTGTCAAATGTTTAAAGGTGTGTCGGTAATTTACCACAGGCACCATATAAAGTGCACTCCAAAAGTATTCTAACTGCCGTTGGAGAATATCAAAGATTCGGTACTGAAGAATATAGCCCTCTTACTTGTTTTAAAATATTTATGTCCATTTTTATTCCATTTTAACCCAGCCATCTGTAAGAAACTTTGATTTTATGCAAACATAGATCAAACCGTTTGTGTGGTTTATTTGGCCCTGAACAATCAAAAGAACTTCGTAAATAAAACTAGTTTTCGAAACAGTGAAAAAATAACGTTAAAAAAATGTATTGAACGATTAAAAGTTGTGAGTTAAATATGATCTGAAAGGGCCAAAAGAGATCTCCACAGGGCCATCAAACAATCAAAAGTGCCACAAATGGCACAATTGTGCCACATTTTGCATCACTGACACCTAATGTGTTAATTGATTTAAATAAATAAAGCTCATGTTTTGACAATTCCCAACAACAATTCTACAAGCTAAAACTATTTAATTTTGAGCGAACAAATCATTTAAGATTTTTTTTATTTAATTAATATTTGAATTAAAAATTTATTTCAAAACAACTAAAATGTAAAATCAATCAAAATTATATTTTTAATTTTTTTTCAACTAAAGAAATAATTGATTCAATTATGACGTTAATTAATTTAAAATATTTCAAACTATTTTTTTAACTGATAAAAAAAACTATTGAAAACTTTTTGTGTGTAGGATCCCAAAAAAATATGCCGTCCCCACTTAATGTAAAATTTTTGGTCAGAATCCCCAAATTATTAATTGCCCAACCAGCCCTAGTTCGCTTTGTCCAGAGTATTAAAAAATAAATTAACTCATTGATCTGGATTTCGATGCAGAACCTCCTACAGCAACTTTATTTTGTTGTTTAAGCTATTACAACAAAAGTAGAGCAGTAGTTAACTGGATTATCAAAAATCCTTTTTAAAAAAAAAAAAATCTGTTGCATCCAATAAATCTCAAATAAAATCACTTTACACTTTCAATAAGTTTACCAAAAAATAAAACATACAAAAGTGGCCACAAACAGAATAAAAAAATCGTATAAAACAATTCCAACCATACAAATCCCACACCTGGTGGGCCATTCATACATTTGGTTAACAGTTGGCTCGATGCCAATCAGTTCAAATTTTTTACATGAGTGTATTTCCTTTTGTTCTGACTTCACTCTCAATGTCCGCCTCGTGAAAATGTCCATAAAAGAAAGGTTTCCGGCTAAGGGTTGTAAACTGTGTATGGTGGGATCTATCTGACATGACAGAGGGGTATGTTGGAGCAATTGTTCCATGCAAAAACACGATATTGAGCGGAAGGCAGTTGGTATGTAAATTTTGACTGTATTATGTTAATTGTAAAAGGATAATTAAGTTTTCTTTTGCTTTTTCTTTTTGAAAAATTAAGTCTTACCGTTCTCTTCATGGAGTGGTTTACAAAAACCACTCGAAACTTAAATAGTCAATGAATTTAGCTCTTCTTCTTTAGCAAACAATAGAAATTAACGTTCAAACAAAAACACACCTAAATATGGTTTATTTTCTATGTTCCATGGCTTTCATGGAATGAGAACATTATCTGATATACATTTGGATTATAAACCACAGACATGTTCGTGATTGTTGTAAAATGTGTTGTAATTCAGTGATTTTATAGACAACATGACAAAGAGACAAACAAGCAGACAGATATTTACAAAAGCGTCTATTGCCCTTCTATTGTTACTCATTAATTTGTCAATTGTTCACAGGGAAATGTTTGTTAAAGGCCACTAGCGGGTACTGCGAATTACATTGGCGACCGCCCTACACAATTTAGGCAATTGGCCAATTTGTAGTTTGAATTTGGTATTTTTGTAGTTGTTATTGTTGCGATTTTAATAGTGTTTGATATTTGCTATTGCACTTGTGATTTGTTTTTTTAAGTAATTTTCTTTTAGGGTGACCAGTTTTTTTTAGGGTGACCAGTTTTCAATATCGAAATCGAAATTCCTGATATTTCAGCGATATGTGGTCTCGAGTCGTTAAAAATGGGGTCCTATTATTATTATGTGCGAGTGCTCCCACGGGGGACATATTAACTATATGCCTTAAAAATGGCATTGATTTTACTTTTATTTAAAACAAAATCATTTTCATTACTATCATAAAAGTCTTTTAATTAAAAAATAAGAACAAACGTGTCGCTCTTAATGAAGAACGCTTTGCATTAAGGATTCACTACATCTGATATAATAACTACTATAACAAAATTAATCTGGCCACCTTAAATTAAAATATATACTGCATCTAACTGTAATAAAAGAAAATCTCTTCTAATAACATATTAGAACAATCTCCGGTTTATCTCTGCCACGAAAAAATTCAATATTGTACTCTCACAAAGAAGAAGATATTGATGATGCTACACCAGATGGTTTTATAAACTACTAAAAAAATATTAATTTAGATACATTCATTCCTCTGCTATTGCAAATATCTTTAAGTTAAATAACCCCTTCTTTCTATTTTTCTAGTTGTTAATCTGTTTTTTGTTCGAGTAGAACAAAGTTCAAGGTAAATCGATACAAAGGAAAAGTCATGTAGCAAAGGAAAAGTTAATTAAACAATTTACGAAATAAACTAAAATTCCTAAAAGAGAAAATTATACACATGTCTGTATCAGTGATGGAAAATTCAGTACTATGGTACTATTTTCAGTACTCTTTCTTTATATAAATACCACAGTACCCCCACGTCAGTTTTAGTACTGTTTTATTGTTATGCTTCTTTGTTAAGAAATTCATCCAAAGGAATATTGATGTTCTTAAAGCATCAATTTCATTTTTAATGCGTTTTAACTACATGGTCTCGGCGACGGTATAACATACTAGTATGAATTTCCTATTTTTACTCACCAATAATTAACAAACATATTTTGAACACCACTAGAAAATATGTAATAACATTTTTGTTCTTTTGTTTGAATTAATAATGAATTAATTTTTAGATTGTTAAGCAAAATTTTATAATTTTAATATTAATATTAATTGTAATCAATATTTTATTCTTTTATTTATTTGTTTTTTTATATTTATCAAAAAAAAAAAAAAAACAAATAGGGTATATAAAAAGTACCAAAATGGTTTATAAAGTACTATTTTGCTAAGTGGTCAGTACCATCTCAAATTTTCAATTTTCCATCACTGGTCTGTATACAAGATAATTAATCGATTTTGTAACCCACTTGTTAAAGTTAGGAAAATGTTAATTAAACTTGAGGTAATTTTCGAAAACTAATCAGGAAAAGGATAATTAGCATTAAATAAATAAATATTTATTTTGTATTTTATTTTTAGAATGTTTAAAATTTAAATATTCTATTATAGAAACGGTTTTAATAAATTGCAATAATCAAAGCTTTTAATTGTTAATTGCTCAAGCTTTAACTTTTTGACAGTTAATTTTGACTGTTAATATTAACAGTATTTTACTCTTTTTACCAGTGTTACCGGAAGCCAAATTTAATTTTTCACAGACAAAGCATCAAAATTATCCAAAATTTTATAAAGCTTTTTATTTACCAATATATACAGGGTGGCGCGGAATGAGCTATACGGTTTAAATTGTTTATAACTTTTATTTGTGTGACTATTTCTGTGATTTTGCTACTTAACATAAACAATACAAAAAATATCTCAAAAAAAAAAAAAAAAAATACTGTCAACAACTGTAAAATCCGGTGAACGTGGAGTCAAATGAAAATCGCTTGTGCGCCAAATATGGCCTTTGACCAATATGTCCCTTACCCAATAATTATAGAGGCACCTACAGTATGTGCTGTAAAACCACAAGGTTGCATTGCATAGTTTTCCACAGCTGGCCTAACAAAGTTTTCCAACATCGGATATGCACCAGCATTGACACCAATGTCATTTTCCAAAAATTTTTGGCAAATCATTCACCAAATAGCACACTTAAATTGGTGTAATTGTCACTGTTAAACTCGTCTTGGATTCTTTGTAGCCAAAATCCTGCACTATTGCTTCTTGGCATAGCCATATAATACACTGATAACGCGTCATAACGCTGATGAATTATATCATCAGTACTATGGAAAGTGTCTTTATTTTTGACTTTATGACTCTTTTCATCATTGTGATGTCATCCTTAACATCGCTTGGCATAATTGTTATCAGGGTAAAAAATTGAAATTATGTCATCAATGTTATTCGTGCGATTACTCAGTAACATCGTAGAAAATCCTCATTAGACTCAACTTAATGAGAAACGATCATTAAATTTAGTCATTGGGATTGACTTAAGTCAAATCGAGAGTATAGTATTATTAACTTACCCCTTACACATGTTTGTTTCACTTTTGTTGTATTAAGCCCTTTGTTTTCAGAATAACTCTAAATTATAAGAAACCAACAGTATGCCCGATATGGTTTTCGTTAACATTCTACTTTGACAATTGTATGTCATTAAGGGCTAATAAATCAGAGCGAGTTAAGCTCTATTTTTGGTTTAAAATGTGTTTAAGCCAACAAATTTATAAATCAGAAAACATATAAGCCATATTTAAACGCATAAAATTGGGCGTTTAAACTACCAATACAAACCATATGAATTTGTCAACATTTATCGTAGTGCTGCCACATGTTACTTTTTACGCTACATATAATATATGGGACACTGATTTACAACTGTTGAGTTTAAGCTACATATAAATTTAAGTTTAGTTCAACTAAACCAGCGTTTAAACACTCACTGATTTATTAGCCATAAGCAGATAAATTAAAAAATATATAATATGGGAATTGTGGCTTCTAATTTTACATTTTAAACATGAAAATAATGGTAATAATACACAAAATGTGGAATGGAATTGATGTCACTGTAGTCATAGCAAAGATGACGAATAAAATATGGCAAAATTTTATGATGACGTTCGTGATTGGATTGATGTTACTTTTTGCCTCATTGATGTCATTTTTCATAACATTGATATCACAATTCTGATGTTAGGGCATCATCAATATGAAGATGCGTTTTTCTATGAGTGCAGGAATGAGCATAATCGCTGATTATCAAATTGTGAAAACAATGGACAAAGGAAAAATAATAATAAAAAGCGTTATAAAAAACTAGCGGACCGTGTGCCTGCTTCGGCAGGCAAAACCAAACACAAATTATGAAAATAAGAAGTAAGACACGCTGGTTTTTATTCAACTTTGATTTTTATTTGTTTAAAATATAAATCCTATGCTTTTGCTTAAACTATCGCAGAGCTCTTTCGTAAACAACATACATATGTGTTGACTGCAGTGTAAATAAGGAGAACTGATGGCTTGCCTACACGTGAGCACGATACATATAATTGACCATGGGAGAAGCATGGCTATTCCCATGGCCCATTTAGTAGGTCTGTGCAGAACTACAACAATGCAACAATAGAAAAACGACATGCATTTTGTTTTTTTTTTTAAATTATGTTAAAGATGTCAAAACTGAATACACTCGTTTGTGTAAAAATTGGACAAGATGCCAAACCCAATTGATACAAAAACAATTGTACGATAAAAACACCTCTACAAAAAATCAGCAGGGGTTTCGAGCAGATCTTCTAATTGGGTGACGATATTTCAAATCAATTCCGCACATTAACAATGGTTGCCCTTGTGCCTTATTAATTGTCATATCAACCTTAAGACGTGTCGGAAATTGGAGTCTTTTGAAAGCAGTTTGGAGACTTTGTGGAATTGGTGATATACGCGGAATGAATAAATCTTCCACAATAAATATTAAAAGTACTAATTTTTCCCTGTTTTATCCCTGTCAGTTAATATTCTTAATACATATATAAGTATGTCCCTGGTACACTCATAGAAAAATTCGTCTTCAATATTATTACAAATGGCAGCAATGAGGCAAAAAGTAACATAATTTCAATTACGAACGTATCGTAAAAATTTGTCATATTTTATGCGTCATCTATGCTATGAATACAGTGACATCAATTCGACGCCACATTTTGTATACTCTGATAGAAAAGGCGTCATAAAGCTGATGTATTTTGAGATCAGTATAGACAAACTGTTATCAGTGCGATGACATAATAAACCAGGCCATCAGTGTGATGACAACCTGTCACCAGTGCAGTGGCTTAACTGGATAACTATAGTTATAGAAATTCTGACCAACAAAAATTTTTCATTTTCGATTGCAAAAATGTTTGAAAACACGTGTTTATAAAAGGTGCCAGAAGAAAAATTTTTACCGTGTTTTGCCCCTTAAAGGTAAAATTATTGAAACCTATATCCCTGGTGGTAGATTTAGCCAAACACTATATAAAATATAAATAAGTGTTCAGTTTAAATGAAGGAAGGGTAATTTCAAAACAATCTGCTCCAGTTTTTCTAATTTTTGACTATTTTATTCCTTTCTGATTAAAAAATCCGGGAAAAATTTAACATACAATAATTATTTTTTAACATACTATTTATTGATTTATTTTATCGAAATCGGTTCTGCCGCTTGAGACAAAATAGAATCTGAAATAAAAGAACAAATATATGAGTCAATAAAACGATGAATTTATGGTATCTTGATATATATTTATCGCTCACGTGCGATATAGGTCCCAATACCTAAGTTTGTGTATAAGTTTGACTGAAATCGGTCGACGCGTTTAAGCTTAATGCGGCGACACACGTAAGCCTGACATCGCCTTTACTTTAATATATAAAGATTTAACGATTTTAATCGGCTTGCAAAAACTTCTTGAATATAGGGTGATTCATCGTGAGGTTTGATAATACTGTATTTTATTGTTCAGTGATGACGCACATTCCTGGCTCAATGGATACGTTAATTAACCCTAAAAGATAAGTCTTCATTTTAGTACATTAAGGTTACTCTTCGTCGAATCGACGAATCTTTCAAAAAAAATTCTAGCGGAACGATTTTTAAAGTAAAAAATCAACAAAAAATTTTAAGTTAACCATTTTATTAAAAAATAAAATAAAATGAATCATAAACAATAAAACTTTTTCTTCTCTCTCAAAATTTTATGAGATTTTAAACTAATTTTTGTGTTTAAAATTTACGTTGTTGAAAAAAGAGCGTAACTTGAATAAAAAAAGTTATATGATACAGTGTAAATGATCTTCGTCGACTCGACGAACAGTTACCGTCCAGGGTTAACAAAATTTTCGTATTCCGGCTGATGAGCAACTTGAAGAGTGCGAAGAGCTTCAATGTATTCATTGGTCCATTTTTCTTCGAAATCAGGAAAATCAGAATGCTACCGTCAATGTTAACCTTTTTGGCACCATTCTAATGGAATATGTGCTTCGTGAAATTCAAGCGCATGGACTCGGTGAGCTCTTGTTTAAACAAGACGGCGCTACGAGCCATACAGCGCGCGAAACAATGACCACCTGGTTGAGAAGACATTTTTGTGAGCACTTAATTTCAAGTTTTGCTATGTTTAATTGGCCACTTGGATCGTTGATATGACACCTTTGGACAATATTAGGGACACCAAACGGTTATTATTCGACCGGGTTTAACCGGTTATCTTTGCTTTGCCCAAGTCGGTTATTCTAAAATGCCCATTTTTCGAATCTCGAATAAACTGGTTATTTTGGTATAATAAACCGGTTATTTTAATAATCATATATATTATTTCTAAAGCACTTTTTTTGTCGGTTGTAAATATCTCCCATACCACCGCATCAAATTTAATGAATGATATCTCATTTTAAAGCTTATTTCTAACACTAATGACGAAAAATAATTACAAATTGAAAAATTAATATTTTCATTGATAAAAATTATATTTTATATAGAACTGCATGATAATACTGTTGTCATTATGATTATATGTTTTTGTTCAAGTGTGGTAATACATGGTCGCTTAATAGTAATGCAGTTCTAATAGAATTGCATGATAATACTGTTGTCATTATGATTATATGTTTTTGTTCAAGTGTGGTAATACAGGGTCGCTTAATAGTAATGCAGGTCTACATAATATAGTATGTATTAAAATCCATTCTGGCAATACCGCTATTTACTATAATGCCGTTTATTACTAAGTCAGTTATATATAATTGCGTACGTTTAAAGATATTTTTGTATGTATTAAGGATTCGTACGGGCAAAAAGTTAACGATGATCATGTCATTACCTCTAACATTGTATTCAAAGAAGTATTATAAAAGTATTTAAACATATGTATGTATGTATGTAAATATGTATGATATACATATATTATGATTTCTAATATTTTTATACTTTTAACAAAATGTATTGAAGTTACTAAAATTTCTATTAATTATTTTCATTTTATGTTACAAAAATGACAACTAACGGTGCGAAATATTCGCACGGGTCATCTAGTGTGTAGGTTGTAGATGTACCCGTAATTTAAGTATTTTCTAATTGAATATTGGTCAAACTTAAACTTTTAATGAAGAATGTCAAAACAAAATGTAACAAAGGTCAAAAAACATTATGAACACTGTAAATACAAATCTCTTATAAAAACGTGTGTTCTTGTAAAAAAAAAACCAAAAACTATTCAAAACACTACAAAAACGTGTGCAGTAAAAAAGTAAGAATTTGTGCGAGAGTATTCTAAATATTAAATATATTTTTATAAAGAGGTTATCTCTAGAGATTTTTCGAACGCCCTAAATGCCTAAAATGATAAGATACAAAGGTTCTTCCATGTCACGACTTATTAATCACCTTTAATTAGTCTACATGCTTGACATTAATGTGATCCACATAAAACTTAACTCAGTTCGAAGTAGTTCTAAAGAGACGACAAAGAATACTTTACTAAAATACGCGGCCAAAAATGAATCATTGGTGAAATATTAGTCCATTGTGTTGCCGACGACGAAATGCACTTTAAGGCACTAAAAATTCTTAAGTAGTTCTAGCATCTCTTCATGCTGAAAACTACAACATTCCGGCGGAATCAACGATATGGGAAAAATTTCTACCAGTTTTATTTATTAAAACACCAAGAACTAAAAAACAAAATTGAAGAAATCAAACAATGTCATGGAATGTTTTAAATTGTAGTCGACGAATTGACAAATATTTCACACAAAAAGCACGTTCACTTTACTATTCGTTTCTATAATGCTGAAACAAAATAATTTGAAATAGATAATCCTGGCTAAGAGGTTTTGTTTGCAACTTTTTAAAAATATGGTTGATTTACTCTCTCAAAATAAATTTGAGAGAATATTTTAAATAATAACTTTATTAAATTCCTATAATTTATTTGCTTTTGTAAAACGTTTGTCTAGATCAAATATCATTCAACAGTTTCTAAATTACATTAAACAAATATCTTTTTACAAATAAAGTTTAGAAAATGTATAAAAAAATTGTTGAAAACTAAGTTAAAGTTTGATCAATTTACTGGTCCCACTTTTCTAGGATTTTATCGTCAAATATTTGTTAGGTCTGATCTAAGTCATATATACATATGTATTTTGTTGGTTCCTTACCTTTGCAAATTGTTTTATTTTGATTCAAATTAACGTTGTATTACACAAACTGATTTGATATTTGTGTTTTTGTGTATTCGAATTAAAACTGGTTATTTAAAAAAATGCTTAACCGAAAACCGGGTTTTTTAAAATAGCAAGTATTCGCAATATTCGAAAACCGGTTATTGAAAAAAGTCGAATAGTCGATCTCCCTATACAATATTCTCTGGATATATGTAAAGTCTTAAGTCTTCAGGAATAATCAAGCTAGGATTAACTCTTTGGAAGCCAACATTACTCGTACTATTCGCGAGATACCAGTCGCTACGCTCGAAAGAGTCGCCCAAATTTGGACCTTTCGAATGGACCACCTCAGACGTAGTCTTGGCCAACGTTTACATGATATAATTTTTAAACAGTAAAAGTCATAAATTGTTCTTTTAACCATAAATAATAAAAATTTTAAGTTCACTTTCAAAAGAAAAAAAGATCACCATGAATATAAGCAATTAACAAAAATCGCCCAGAATATACGAAGCTATAAGCCATTATTAACAGTGGCCAATTCCAAAAGCATGTATTTGCTAATTAAAGCTACAGTTCTAATTACATTGACTATTAAATTACATCATACTTAATTATATTTTTTTTAGCATCTTTTGTTTAAAGTTGTTGGTGTCTTACTTTAAAAAATACAGGTAAGGACAAAAATATTCGTACATCGCATCAAAGGCAGTTTTGTTCGATTTATTTATAGCAAAAAAAAACTCAACATATGGGCATTTCCACAAGAAAGTCAACTTTTTGTCACGTTACGACACCAAGCTTTTTAAGTTGTTTCTCAAAGAATAACTTATATATTTTTAAATTTTTTTGTATATTGGTGTAAAGGGCAATTTAATGAATGAGAGGAAAAATTTTAATAACATGGGTCTAAAATACAAGATTAATTAGCTTGATGGCGTTACGTGACACTTCTGTGGAAGTGCCCATATTAAAAAAAAAAAACAAAAAAGTAAAGTTCATAGGGGCAAAGTATTTGTACATTTTTTATACACATACTAGACTTCTTTATTTTTTTTTTTTTTTTTTTTTTTTTTTTTTTTTTTGAAAGCGGTACTTAGTTGAACCTCCGTTTGCATCAATCACGGCCTGTACTTTTCTTTGGATTCGTAATAAATTTTGGGTTAATTCTTGTTTTGAGTGTTTCTCTTACCAACTTAACGTTTTAAAAGATTCACAAAGTGCTCGATCGGGTCAGGTGATTGAGGGGTGAATTAAATTGCCTTGGAGCATACTTAAGCAACCACTCCGTTACTGAACGTGCTGTAAGTTTGGGGTCATTATCACGCTGAAATACCCAGCGTTCGCATAGACCCAAAGCATCTACGGAATCACTGTTGCCAACGGATTTCCAAAGAATATCGTTAAAATAGAATGAAAAATAACTACAAAATAGCTAAATTTTTTGTAAATAACTTTTTCCAAATATTTAAAAATTAAGCTTGAAATCGCCATTTTGCAAATAAAATCAGTAACTTATGTTGAGTTTTATAAAACTAAGAATGAAACAATTTGCTAATGCATCATCAAATGCCATTTTTAAGAACATATTTCAGGAAGTATGTAGAACATACAATCATATATACATACATACATACATAGGTAAATAAAAAACTAAAATAATATAGCTTAGCTATAGGCCTTGCTGAGATCAAATTTTAATACAAATTTTAAATACACCCTCTAAGTCTAAAGTAATCAATAAAAAAAAGGTTTGCTAGGATTTCGTTGACGAAGTTATGCTAAATTTTATTTAAAACTTATGAAAATTATCATAACCGTCATTTAGAACTTCATATAAATTGTTGCTGTAGTAGAAGAAAGTAGTTAAAAAAGTTTTTCATTTCTTTAACAAAACTTCAGTTACATTTTTGTACTTAAAATTAAAAGCAGTGTTTAAATTGCTTGCTTTAAAATAGCAACAGTCGCACATTTTTGCTTTTTTTAAATTTTTTTGCAGCAAATTAAAAAACTGTGTGTCTAAGTGTTTACTTAACTCTTTGATAACGAGTCAGCAAAAGCAAAAAAGCAAAAGCAAAACAAAGAGAGTAAATAATTTGTTTAAACTCGCTATGTGCATGTACTCTGCTAAATCTGTCAGCAAAGAAGCCACTTAAGAAAACAAATTTTCTGTTGCTGTAAGTATTAAGTTTTTGATTGTTTTTTTTTTTGCTTTTGATGCGCTTAAAGTCAGCAAGTTAACTTCTTTGCTGTTGCTGGAACTTAATATATTATGAACGAATTTGTTTCGAATTTTTTTGGTATTTTGCGTTTTTTTTTTAATAAATACATAGGTACATACATACGTAAATGAAACTACACGTTTTTTTAAACTAATTTGTTTATTTTGTGTTATGTAATTATGTATATATTCTATGAAACTAACGCCTGCAACAGCAAGCAACAGCAATGAAGTCAAAAACAGCAAAGAAGTTAATACTCGCTGAATTTAAGCACATCAATTTACAGTTAAGCCAAAGCAAAAAAAATAAACAAAAACTTATTATTTACAGCAACAGCAATTTTTTTTTTCAAGTGGTTGCTTGGCTGGCTTTTTAAGCTGAGAACATAAACATGGTGAGAATAAATAAATTATTTACTCTCACTTTTTCTGCGTTTGCTTTTGCTTTTTGCTTTTACTGTGTTCTTTTTCTTAAGTTAAGTTAAGCAATTACAAAAACATTAAAAATAGTCAAGCATTTTTAAACACTGATTAAAAGAATTTATTTGAATCATCTTGGAAAGATATGAGACATATGGAAAACGAAACGGCAGCTTCCTTTGTGAATGAGGCTTTAAAGTCAATATAGTTTTTTAGAAATAGGAACTGGATATAAGAATTTGATAACAAGATAACAAATTTGTTATATTCACACAAGCACGATTCATGCTTTTTTATATGTTTGTGCAACAGTTTGTGTGGTTTATTTTGTCCTTTTGTTTATATCAAAGCAACTTTATAACAAAAGTGTCAAAAAATTTATTAAAAACGAACAAACCCATAATAAAAAAAATCGCTAGATTCCCGCTAATAGCTAAAACACAATTTTTTCCGCAAAGTTTGACAAAAAAAATCGCTAGATTTGACGAGAAATAGCTAAATTGGCAACAGTGTACGGAATGCTTAAAATTTCCTTCCAATATTCACTTATATTGATGCTCATCCATAACACCACCGCCAAACACCCATCGCCCATCTCCACTTTCAGTTAATAAATATTTTTACTAACTTTTCTTTCGCAAAATAAAACAATCGGCAATGAAGAAACAGTTGAAAATTTCAGGAATAAAATTTCTTTCTTAATTAAATAATTCAAATAAATCTATTTTTATCAATGATGTGGCAAAAGTGTGGCCATTTTGGCATTTTTGCAGCTAAATTTAGCATTAAGCTTTTTTTTAGCTGCAAAATTTTCATTTAGCATTTGGCATTTTATTTAGCATTTTTAGAAAATGTTTTTAGCTTTTTTTAGCATTCTTTAATTTGAAAATTAAGACGAATAGTTCTATTAATTTTACTTAAATTTTTTTTATGAATTGTAATAAATTTCGACTTAAAATAGTTGTACCTAAAATAATTTCGTATGAAAAGGCATAATTCTTATGTTAAGAAACATCTTACCTATCTAGTTAAAAAAATAGAATATTCGGAGAATATTAGAAATGCCCTTATCATATTAATTGTAAATATGTTTGCCCTTTGATTAACGATATAAACGTACAATAAAATTTTACTTTGTATTAAGACCAAAATTCAATAGTGTAAATGTGTGAAAAAATTGTTTCTATAAACTGCTGAAAAAATAATAATAATAACTTCAACTTTTCTTTAACTATAAAAAATAAAATGATCTTAAAGATATGTATATCATAGAAGTAAATCGTTAAAATTTAGCATGTATCAGAGGTCTGCGGGTCCCTAAGTTTAAAATTTAATCTTAACTACCTGTTCTTCATAGATATATTTTTTATCAGATTCTTTACCAAAATCTATCCACTTGTTTATATATAACCATTTAATTCAATTTCGTTAAAAAATTAGTTACTAAAATGCATTTAGTTTCGAATAAAATTTCATACTGGTAGTACATTTTATCAAAAATCTTTAAAAAATTTTAGCATTAATTTTAAGAATTTTTTAAAATCATTTTTAGCATTTTTTGGCCATGTTTAATGCCGGATTTAGCTGTAAATTTTATTTAGATCTGATCACAGTGTGTGTCAATTAGCGTTACCATATACATATATTAAAAAAAAATCTTGTCTCAGCAAAAAAAACTTGTTTTCGCAAGAAAAAACTTTTGTTTTTCAAAAGTGCCAAATTTTTGAAGAGCATACCAAAATGTATTAGGAATTTTTTTCGTTAGACATCCTTTCAGTAAAATATGGTCATTCCATGCTTTTACGTACTTCCCAAGTTTCCTTTTCTAAGGTTTCGTTGAACAACTTGGAGTCTCCGGTTGATTTGTTTCATCCTCTGTAGTGGTTTATTTTCTCGGGACTAAAACAACATAAAAAATTTTATTTAAAAATAGGCATAAATATTTTATTTATATTCTTACCATGGCCAAATACATGTTTTTTTAATGTCTTCCGCACTACAAAGTTAACTACAAACTGTCAATGTATAAAAACGACCTTGTTGTACTTACAGGCAGTATACACAATTAAACACTGTTGCACTAATAAAGGAGTTAGAAAATATAAAATCGTTTGTCTAAAAACATCATTTAATATTATTATCCAATAAGCTGCAAATTTAAAGTTATATATTTATAAAAAACTGGAAAAACTTTATGTATTTATAAAAAAAAAAACTTGAAAAACTTTATATTGTATATGTATAAAAAACTTAAAAAAACTTTAAATAAATTAAAATCTTTTTGGTATCTCAAAAAACTTGCAAAAAAAGGGAAATCTTGACAAATGGCAACGCTGGTGGCAATCATAAAAAAGAGAATTACACTCAATATGCTCCTTTGTAAACAAAAATGCCGGTTTATAAAATAAAAGTTTCAAATATAATGTTAAAAGCTTAGCCAAAGCAACAGTTCTATGTTAACAACACCAATTGTTAATAACATTGCCTGCATGATCTGTAAATATAAAGTTTATATTATAAACACAGACCCTGTTAAAAGCTGCACTCAGCAGCTGTAAAGCTTCGGTGACACTTGGCAAATATTTGACGAAAATGACCTAACCTAAAATTAAAGAATATCTCCTTTAATTACAATATTTATTTTGATTATTATAATACATCTTGCAAAAACAGTTTTTGCTGTGTCTGGAAGTATAACTAGTTTTATTTTCTGATATTTAGACCATGTTAAATATCACTAACTATTTACAAAAGTAGTGGTTATGCTTATTTGGGCAAACATTTAATGAGTGTGACCGTAGCTTAATGCACAATTAATAACAATAACAAGGCATTAATACGAACAACAACAAACTGCAAACATCTGTATCAGGAATGGATAATAGATATTTTTAAAATTGTACCAAATTTGAAAACAAATACGTAGTAGTTTTAAGACCAAGAAGGTAAAATTTTTTTAGTTTTTTTTAAGAAACATGAATATTTTTTTTATCTTTATTGAAATAATAAAGTTTATTTTTAGGCAAAATGAATCTTCGGCTGAACATTTCTGTTAACTGAGTATGTGCGGCTACCGTCAAAATTGGTATTGAAACAAGGCGAATTCATACAGGTGACATTTTCGAGTCATCTGCTTATTGTTTATTCATTTGTGTGTATACTGACTGTCAAGCTTTGTTTACGTTTTGTGAAAAAATTTGTTAAAATATAAAATTCAATAAGAATCCAAATACTTCAAAAAAATTTATTTAAATTTTATAAAACAAAAAAAGTGAATATAAAATATAAAGTCAATGAATTAAAAGTGCCGTAAGGAATAAATGCAGCTACAATAAATTTGCCATACAGGAAAAACATTTACCTTCTAAAGCAATTGTGTATATTTTATAAACAAAAAAAATCCCTTGTTTATATTTTCAACAAATAATTTTGCCATTCACTCTAACTTTTTACAAAAACAAAATGCATAGTATTTAAAAAAGAAGAAGAGAAAGCTAGCATAACTCTATCTCATGATGCGGTCACCTGTATGAATTCGCCTTGTATTGAAAGGATTATTTTTATATTATTTTCAAATTTATTATAGATTTTTATATTAATTCGAATGTGTATTCTAAGTTTTCTTCAATATTTTCCTTCAATATTTTCCAGGAATATTTTCTATGCACCATCAGAATTATTTTGTTTGTATATTTCCCTTACGAGGCTTACTTTAGCTATCCTTTGGCTAACAATAAAGTAAATTGTACAGAAAATTTATGCAACTATTAGAAACCAGCAGAATGTAATGCATTTTCTGGCCCGCTAAGAGCTTCGTCAGCATCTTTTGTATCTTATAACTGGATAGGGATTATTGTAAATTTTATGTATTTAACTTAATTATTTTAACAAATAGAATCTGGGAATTTTATTTATCATATTGTGTTTCATTTTTATTATAAATTTTTGTTATAATTCGAATGTGTATTTTAAGTCAAATTACAATTTATAATGCTTTTATACTTAAATAGTCTTATTCCTTCAATATTTTCCAGGAATATTTTCTATGAACCATCAGAATTTGTTTTTCCAAAAAAAAAATTTTCATGAGGTTTTGGATGAGTTTTTGTCAAAAATTTATTATTTTACGTGTTAATTTGTAAGGTTTTTTAGTACGTACGTTTAAAAAAATTCGCCGATTTAAATTTTTTTAAATATATATCCTGTCTAAGGTGAAATTGAACGATTAAACGATGGCGCTTTCATCGATGACACAATATCGACAAATGTTGGTCCTTACAAATGGGCCAACCCTAATGAACATGCTTTTTGTACGAAATGACTGCCCATTCGCCGACCACAATTAAAAACCTTACAAGACATTGTTTGATTTCTTTAATTTTGTTTTTTAGTTTTGGTATTTTAATAAAAAAAAACTGATGAATTTGTTCCATATCATTGATATCGCCGGAATGTTGTAGCTTTAAGCATAAAAATATGCTAGCACTACTTTTTAGTGCATTAACGGGTATTCCGTTTTTATTGCCTTAACGGGCATTCCGTCCTCGGCAACACAACGGGCTAATATTTCACCCAATGATTAATTTTTTGCTGCGTATTTTAGTAAAGTATTATTCGTCTTTTTAGAACTACTTCGAACGGGGTGAAATTTTATTTGTGGTACATTAATGTCAAGCATATGGACTTATTAAAGGTTATTTATAAGTCGTGCCTTTGCAACTTATCATTTAAGGGCACTTCAGGGGCCTAACTTTGTCTTTTAAATCCCATTCGAAATATTTCCGGAGAAAACATATATATATATAAATATATTTAACAAAAAGAATATGGGAATATTTTCTTTTTTATAAATTAGCTTTTTAATTATATTAACACAGAGAAGCACATTCGAAGAAATGATTTATATAATTAAAAATTTATTTGTTATAATCAGTTCAAAATAAATTTGCTTGGAATTTTAAATGTTTACTTATTTAAAAATGACTGAACGGAATACTTCTTCAATAACCTACAGTCCGTTACTGTAATAATATTGTGAGTGTATATTTAATATTTAGAATAATCTCGCACAAATTACTATTTACTTTTTAGCTGAGCACCTTTTTGTAGTATTTTGAATTATTTTTGGTTTTTTTACAAGAACACACGCTACTATAAGCGATTTGTTTTTACATTGTTCATAATGTTTTTTAACTTTTGTTACATTTTGTTTTGACATTCTTCATAAAAAGTTAAAGTTTGCCCATTATTCAATTATAAAAATATTTAAATTACGTGTACTTATAGAACAAGAGTAAGGAAAACGTATATAAATTACACATTATTAAAATAACCGGCTTATTATACAAAATTTACCGGATAATTCGATATCCGAAAAACGGACATCTTAAATAACCGGCTTGGGCAAAACTAAAATAACCGGTTAAAACCGGGTGAATAATAACCGCTCGATCTCTAGCCACATTCTAACAAACATGTAAACACCCAAATATCAAAACAAATATTAGTAGTAGGTATTTTATACATATGGTGTATTTCATGTCAAGTGACCCAACTTTTGAAATCGATTTCTTCCGATTTGGATGAAATTTGCACCAAGGTTAGACCTATTGGATATTTTCAACAAGATCGGTCAAAAAGTTTCTGAGTTAGAGGAGGTCAAAATTTAACATTTTGGCCAAACAGATGATCTTTCTCATCCATGTAACTTATAATCTATTGGTGTTAGCAAAATTTGTCCCAAACAAATTACATAGCTATATCTTCAATCTGTCGAAAATGTTTTTTTTTAAGTTTTTTTTAAATTTAAAACTTTTTTTATTTTTTTTAAGCGGGTACCGTTTTTTTTTTTTTTTTTTTTTGCTTAAAAGAAAGCTTTTCCGTTAAGGTAGTTTATTCGCTTTTAGGGCCGCGAGTGGGTTAAAAAAATAATTTCTAAGTCAAGACGAGGATTTTTCAATTTTTAGCATATGCACTATTTTGAATTTTTTCCTATTTGTGTGTACGTCTTTCTTAAATCTTAAAAATAAAACGTATGCTGAAAACTAGAAAAATTAACCTTTCCGACGGTATATAACATACCTAACTAGCATTTCATACCCTCGATACTGTAATACCCACAATATGTTAATCCCAGGAATAAAATCACTCTTTCTATTAGTGATGTTGACAAATTAAATTTTTTTTATTTATTTGTAATAATAATTAAATTAATTTAAAATAATAATAATAAAAACAAAAAGATAAATAATCTAAAAAAATTTAATCTTAATCAAATTTCATCCAAATCGGAAGACATCGATTTCAAAAGTCACTTGACATAAAATCCCCCATATTCTTAAAAAAAAACAAAATTTAAGTTTAAAAAACAATTAAATAAATATATATAAATAAAACGTATTTATTAATTAAATTAAATTTTATTCCCTCGATTTTTTTTTTCGCTCGAGGCCAAGTATTTGTAAAAAATATATATTATTTATTCATTAATTTACTCCAATATTCATCGGATATCACTATCAAGGAATGAGTTACAAATATACTTGTAAGAGACGTATGACTATCTCCACATACAAAAATGCGAAGAGATGAAATGTACGATATATAAAACAATACTACCTACGGCTTAAAAACGTTTCTTTTCCTCAAATTTTGAGTTCATACAAAGTGGCCAAAAAATGGGGATTTGAAGATTCCGTGAAAATTTGCTAGTGTCATAATAAATAAAAGAATACATGTTATGGGTTAAAATTACATGTTGTGCTAAAAATAAGCTGCGTGTTCCTAGGAAATCTTGAGAAAAAAAATATGGTATTTATAATTTCAAAGAACGTAGATAGTGCCAAGGTATACACTACGTAGGATAAGAAAGCCCTTTTGCAAAAGTCCACGGTCCCAACAAAATCTTCAATGTACCAAAAAAAAAAAAAAAATAAGGTGGTAGCATAATTTCCATCCCTGATCTGTATGCAGCAGAAGCAGCAGCATCAAAACAAACACCAACTGAGATCAATTCATTTTAGTAGTGAACGTGCAAGAAACAACAGCGTGCAATTGAAGAGTGAAAAAAAACAACAAAATAACGTGAAAATAATTTGAATAGATTAGGAAAACAAAATAAAAAAGTGTGTGTTTAATAAACAAAAAAAAAAGCCAAATTAAAGAAAATCAAAAAAAGTGTATAAATAAATTCTGTTAGGAAATGCTAAAAATATTATTAAATTAGAAAAAAAAAAATTGGTAAGTATACGAGTGCTTATTAGGTGTGTTTATTTACTTTACTAGCAGAAACTTGCAACGAGAGAATAAATAAAAATTTTACAAAATTTTTCTCACAATTACTCGAAAAAATAAAAAAAGTAAATCAACGCTTTACCAGCAAAAAACCAGCAGTTAGGCACATTGCCAGTATCCAGCTGTACGGTACGGAATTCTGTTGTACTTAATTAAATTGTTTTGAGCTATTTGAACCCGGTTATTGTTCCTAAATTAAAGAAAAATGTATATTTTATGTTATTGAACAGTTACTAATTAAAAAATTATGAATATTTTTTTGTCACACATTTTCAACAGTTTGTTTTGTAAACAAAATCATGGAACATCTGTTCTAAAAATGCTTGCAAGTAAAAATTTTACCAGTAAAACTGCAAGAATTTTTATGTCTCTCAATATTAACACTAGTTTAACGCTCTCTACTTTCAAATTCTTTGGGTTAACGACCATCTTCCAGTAACAATTGTTTCAAATTCGTAAAAAATTTTAGTAAATGAACACACCTATTGATAAAAACATAAACAATTGGTAATACATATTTCATAAATTTATACCAACAAGTGTAAACATATTAAATTATCACTGTTGCCATTTTGGCGATTTTCCTACGATTTTAATAATTTGTATGTGCCCATCGCGATAAAATTTTCGTTTTGGAGAAAAGGAGAGCACACACTATTCCAGCATACTACAATAACATATAATAATATTGAATCGTGCTCGAAACACCTACCATACAATCATACTGCTGCAATACTAATTTCTTTAAAAGTGTTGTATTGAATAGATAGAATAGTTTGCTGATATAACACCGCAAACTGTACCATCAGCAAAATACCAAACTCTGTTTCAAGGCGAATTTAAATAGGTAAGTGCAACTCTACAACTACAAAAAGCCACATGTATTCTGTTTTTGCAATTTAATTGCTTGTTCTCAAAAACAGTTGACAAAGGCAAAAATTTTTTCGTTTATTTTGGCGCAAACCATAAATAAAAATATTTTTTTAAGTTTGTGAATTATATCTTGTATTAGGCCGTGGAGACAGCTGACGAGTTGCACTTACCTTTTTTAATTTGCCTTGATCACGCCACAAGCACATACACGGTCCATCGGCTGGCAGAAGTCGAATTCAGCTATAGGAGGTGTCGAAACGCATTCTGATTTTGATAGTTCGAACCAATTTGTTTTGATTTCTTAGTGTTTTGTTGAGAATGTTTGACATTTCGAACCGTAAACACTAACAATGCAATGCAAAAAACCCTATGTTTTTTCTGTTGTTTTTGGATTGTTATAGTATCGACACCACCTGTAGTTGAATTCGCCTTGTGCTAGCATACTCACTTGATTGGACATGCATACTGAAGTCGGGTCTAGGGTCCTTAACCACTTTGCGCCCAATTTTTTATTTTAACCCTAGTTAGATAACGTTATTTTTTTGTACTGAAAAGATAACGTTACACCTGAAAGACGTGTGTTAGTTTATATACTTTAAAGGGCATCTCCGAAAATAATATTGATACATTTTTTGTTAAAATCATTTATTTATTCAATTTCTTTTAAAATAAAGTAATTTTAAAACAGAAAACAATAATAAAAATAAATTGTAATAAGTCGTAAAAAAATATCACATCTTAAAGAGTTATTTATAAAGGACTTCAGCTCTGCTCTAAAAACTAAAATCCTTTTGTTGTACTTTGCTTAGATAATAATATATGTACCAAAAAAAAATAATAAATTCAAATAGCATTATATGCAAGACTTGTAAACTAAATATTTGTGGGCGCCACACAGAGGTGCATTGCATTTTAAACATACCATTTTGGACGTACATCGAATTTTTGATAGATTGAAACCACAGTATTTCTCTTTTTGTTATTCAGGCTGTTCTCCACTGCTACTGTAATTATTGTTTACTTCATCTGTTAAATCATTTTTAATGTTGCCGCGCAAAGTTTTCGGTAAAGTAGGAATTTCTAGCCTTTTGTTTGTTGTATTGAACAATTTCTGAAATTATTTCGGTAGTAAAAAAAAAAATAACGAATCTTGAAATTGGGTCGTACAGTGATTTACATTCCCAAATTAGTCCTCTTGCCGTTCGACCTATATTCATTGAAGAAATTCGTCCAGCGCTTTGACCCTCTGATGTAGTCCAGATATGCTTACTTTTACGTCACATAGTGAGATAATATACAGTAATAATTGGCTATAGGCATATAAGGTGGCTATAAGGTTATTTTAAAACCCCAACTGATTTCGATAGTTTCGGCAGCAAATATGTTTTTGTTTTTATCGTTTCCTCTGTTTAAAATTTTTACGCTTTGCTTTCTCATTCGCTATTTTTTGTTCTTTGTTATTCATATTTAAAGACTATACAAAAAGAAGTTAGATTGCTATATTCGGCTGTGCCGAATCCTTGATACCCTCCACCGACAGGAGTGAGCTCTATATGATAAATACATATATATTATTAACTAATCTTCACAAAAACGAACGTCAGCATTAAAATTAATTGCAAGTTAGACGTGAATTAAATTATTGACCGACAATAAGAAAATTTTATGCATTTCTTGTTAGAACTTTGAACTGGCTTGAGTAAAATATCATAATTCGTAAAAGTTTTAGCCGACCTAAAATAATTTTTAGGAGCGTAATTTGTATTGGACCTATGGTAAATTATGGACAGCATCATCCCAAAATTCTGAAGACTAATTTCTGGCATTGCAAAAAATAAAAAGTTTTAGCGTTAACAGTAAATTTCACAAATTTGCATGATATTTTTTCTGGTCATATGAATTTAAGTAAGAAATTTTACCGCAATATCTATATATGTGATGGTTTTAGCCGAATTTAATTATTTTCCCATAGTGGGCTTTATTTGGTTTTAGGCGCAATAAACTGTTTTCCGATAGTAGTGTTTGTATGGGCCCTAAGGACAATTATGGACCAATCTTCACGAAATTTGGTAGAGTAATTTCTCGTCCTATAAAACTGTGACGTCAACTTTGATAGCATAATTTATTACGGTTTTAGGCGTATTAAACGGTGTTCCGAGAGTAGGGTTTATATGGGACCTAGTGTAAATTATGGAACGATCTTCAAAAAATTTTACAGTGTGATTTGTGGTCCTATAAAACTGTGACGTACCAAATTTTATTATGCTAGCGTTATTAATTGCGGTTTGAGGCGTACTAAACTGTTTTCCACGAGAAGGATTTATATGGGGCCTATGGTCAATTATGGACCGATCTTCACGAAATTTAACAGTATGATTTGCAGTCGTAAAGCGTATAGCGAATTCTTGCAAAATTTTATGTCATTCCGTGCATTATTCTACCATTTATGTTAGTTTTTGTGTCAAAATTAGCCATTTTTTTAGGATAGTGGTTCCACATTTTGATTCATAGTTCTGATCCTGCTGAACCGATATTGCTGGATTTCAATCCCAAACTGCCTAGGATAATTACAAGGAATTTGAGAGCAAGTTTGATCTTTTCTTTTGCGTTTTTCAGCAGACGGACAGACAGACGGACATGGCTAAATCAACTTAAGCCTCTAGTAAGTACACGGAATGTAAAAAGCCACATGCGCATGTGGTTCTGACGTAATTTTGACGTCAATGCAAAGCCACAATAAGCATTGCGTGTTGTGTGATGACGTCAAAATTACAGAACCACATGCGCATGTGGCTTTTTACATTCCGTGTACTAGAGGGTTTAGAATTACTCAAGGAGCCAGAATATATATACTTTATGGGGTCTTAGATGTATTATAAAAAAAGTTTCACACGGAATGACAAACTTAGTATGCCCTCATTCACCACAGTGGTGTATTAAAAACATGTCGTCAACATGACATGAATCATTTGAACGCCAATTCATGTTCAAAGAAGAAAAAGGAAGAATCGGGTCAATAAGACAACGACAAGTACCTTTGTTGTTTTTGAATGGTTGTATTTGAAGTATTGCTGCCGTAGTTGTTTCAAAAACTACTTTGCTATGGATCACATAAGGCAATTTAATTGCACAATTCTTGAGATTATTGAAGAATACGGAGAGGTTAATAAAAAGGGAAACATAATTTCCGGCACTCGGTTATTTTATTTTATTCTGTCATTAATATTTCATATTTATTTTCACTTATTGTTTCGCTTTTTGGTGTCCTCGCTACCCCTAACGGCTATGTAAGAAAAATGTTATAGTCAATCCTTTTTAACTGACCCTCACATCAGTGGAAGAATGTGTTGTAGTCAGACGAATCAAAATTAAGTGTCCAGCATCTGTTAAAAAAAAAGTAGAATCGGTGAAATTGTAAGTGACAACTTTCACAGGAAAACATATAGAATGCGTATGCGAGTAGTACGTATGGAACGCGTGCAGTAAGTTTAGGCCCTAATCATGTAAAACGCAAATCAACGCCAAATAAATATTTTTATATGCAGCTTGCGAAAAGCGACAAAGCCAAAGCGACGAACATTACCAAAAGAAGTTATTGGCTTATTATCCGTACCGGAATATGGAAATGATATTGACTCGGAGTAATTATTTTTATTTCCAGATTGCTTTTTTTTATATGAAATTTTTTGTGTCCAATGCTATATCGATCTCATCATTATTATTGCTTAATTTCATTGTCATATCTACTTTTATTTGACTGTTACGACTTTTGGCATCCTAAAAGTAACAAAAGTCACACTGTGCACCGATTTAATAGACTATTTTCCAAAAATATCATTAACTTTATATACATACACTTTCACACTGTTCTAAATAAAAAAATTTTTTACATTCCTACTAATAGAAAAAGTCAATGAAATAAGGAATCCTAGTATTCCCTACAAGAAGACTACCAGTCATTTTACTAGTTGGATGACCAGTAGTGCTTAGCGATATATTTGGTTATAGTTTCTATTAGTTTATTAAGAGCAATATGGAAAAACTGACCGAAACCTTGTGTACATGTGATTTTGCATCTCTCTCTAACTCATTATGTCTCTCTCTCTCTCTAACTTATTCATTAAATGTAAAACTGTTGCAAGATGGTTAGTAAATTTTTTTTTTTAGTTTTGGTTATTCATTTCTTGTAGGGTTAGTTATACACTCCGTCTGGACTAGCCATCGCTATGTTCGAACAACTAACAATTTCATGTGCGCATATGAATTTGGATCCTAAAGACTGTGTTGTTTTCGATGTTCTTGATGAAACATAAGTTCGCGCCTTGATTTCTAATGCGGCCCCCTACACGTTGTGACTTGGTGTACAATTTATCAAGTTATACAACCAAACAAAACAGTTACACTGGCCTCACCCATGATCAAACTGATCAGATTCTGAAAAAAGCTTAAAAAAATATACGTATCTATTAAGCCTCTAGTACACGGCATGTAAAAAGCCACATGCGCATGTGGCTCTGACGTAATTTTGACGTCAATGCAAAGCCACAGTAAGCATTGCGTGTTGTGTGATGACGTCAAAATTACGTCAGAACCACATGCGCATGTGGCTTTTTACATGCCGTGTACTAGAGGCTTTAGTTTTTCTAGATCAATTCATTTCGGCTTTTTGGCAGCAATTCAGTTTTTAATGTGAATTAAGTTGTGACATTAATACACTGCAAAGTGTAGTCCCTCATCGATCTCGATAGCTGAGTTAAAAACTGTAACAATATGTCGACTGCAGTTCAGTACATCTCCAGCGTGAGGGCGAGATTCATAATCAATAATTTAAGTACGTTTGAAATTTATTTTAAAACAAAATGTTTATACAAATGATTAGTATTGTGTTTAGTTTATTGAACTGTTAATGGGTTTTAATCCAAATTTTGATATTTTTAATTAGGCTTAAGTTCATTGAATTTAATTTTCATTAAATTATTTTTATGAAGACAGGAATTTTGAACGCCTGGGTTCAAATCTCAGCGCAGTCAAGAATGAAAAATTATCAATAAAAATTTTTGTTAATTTCATGTTGTAAAATTTCTGTCTTCATAAAAATATGATGCGCTGCATCAGTGATTTTAAATGTTTATATATATATATCAGTGAAGTAGATATGGACCATAAAATTGTCAAATACTACACAAAAAAAAAAAAAATTGTTACACAATAAAAAAAATTTTATTTCCTTTTTATCGGATTTAAAAAAATTTGCTTTTCTGATGCAGCGCAGTGATGCATTTACGAACGCACCATATGTCAGATAAGTTTATTAATATAAAAAAAAATTATTTAATTTATCGTATGTTTTTTAAGCAAATTTTTTATTATTATTGGACCGGAAGGAATATGAGCTATTTCATCAATATTACGACTTAATTGTTATAATTATATCAACTTTTATTCTTTAGTTTCTGAATAAAACTTTAGTTGGATCGTGAATAAATTTTATTTTTTGCTTGATATATAAAAATGATTTCTTGATTTCTATATTTTGCATAAAAATAATCATTTTTATTTTGGTATTATGTCTTAAGCCAAAGCTGAACTTGCTAAGCGTTATTGTAAAAAGGCTTGAAATATGAATCTTCAAATATCGTTTCTACTTAAAATAATGGGTTTTATTAAGCAAAATACACAAATCCAGAAATAGTCGTCATAAAACAAGCAAAAAATGCAAATTTTAAATACTCGCTGTATTCCAAAAACAAAAATTAAACTCAGATATAAAGATTATTTGCAATAAAAAATAAACTTAAATATAATTTTTAAAAAATATTTTTGTATAGAGTATAAAAATTCAAAAAAAAACGGAAATTTTTGTACATAACGTACAGAACGTGATTAAGCTCTAAACACATCAAAATCGAGATGATTAACCATGCATTGAAGTGATTTGTTAATAAAATGACATGATTACAACTAAATCATCTCATTATTCCCATAGAATCCTCTGAACATACCTCAAACTGAGTATGTTGTAGCTTCGGCCACAATAAACGTACCTCGCACGTGTACAACCGATCACGATTTCTTCTACATGTTTTTTAAACAATTCATTCATTTTTACAATTTCATCATTAATATGAATAAAATATTCTTCTGATAACTTTATTAAAGCATTTTTATCAATTTCTTATACTTTAAAGAAATAAATATGTTTTTGTTGTGTTTTATTTATTAATCAACTGCCATCGTAATCATCTCAATTGTAATGTGAACAGCTTTGATTTACTAAATCAAGTGTAGGTTGAATAAAGAAAATCAAAAGAATTTGATTTACATCCAACTGGTTTATTATACGTGTAGGGGCCGGATAACATTAATGCTGTATATGCGCCGTCTTGATTATTATTCTTGCTTTGCCGTACGTTTCTTGTGCACAGAAAATAAAAGCTATTAATGACGGTGTGCTAATTAAATATATACCGCTCCCAAGAAAAAGCACCCTTTATCTGGTTTCGATAAATATTTTCCATAGCTTGTTGATTTTAGTGTTCTTTTAAAAAAGTATTCCGCTACAAAAATAATGTAGCGAATTCTAGCGTTTTCTAAGTGCGATTTAACGGGAAGTATAAACGAAATGTTGGCAAAAGTGGTAATTATCAACATCAAGCTGAGCATTTTAATTATGATATTAAGTGATTTAAAAACATATATTTTCTTAACATATTAGGAATTCAATTAAATTAATAAATATTTTAATAACGTCTAAATTGTAGAGTAACAAATAAAGCCAAACCAAAATTGTTTAATTTTGCTAAATTGCGTTAGATTGTGTGGACGTGATTACGGTAGTAGTGTTTATAATTCTGTCTATCGGTTATTTGTTCAAATAAAATGAGTAATCATTGTTTAAAAACTCTTATTAAAGTTCAGAATTTTGTTATTTATTTGACGTTTGTATTATTTTGGAATATTATTAAGTATATGTATAAAATTTAGACTCGGTAAGATCTCTGTTTCTCAAAAATAATGTTTTTATGTTATTTTGGATAACACTCTTTTGTTTATGGACCAGTTCTTTTGTCATTTTTGAAAAATATGCTTTGCACTATGTACCTTCAGGTTAGGTTATGTAGAAAGGCATTTGTGAAGTCAATATTCACACACTCATCCAGAGAATAGTATGGTCCATTGCGAAGCCTTAGATAATAAAAGGTGATTAAGAAGAAATAAGGAAAGAAAGAGTGAAAGCATAACATAGTGTAAGTTAATATGAGGGAAGAAAAAAAAAACAACTAAACACAATGGTCCTACATAGCCCCAGTTCTCGGCTGCCTGTTTACAGCAGGGTCATACCCATTACGAATCGCAACAGATTCTCGAGCTCACAGCCCGAGGCATCTTCCAAATCACTTATGAACCTACTACCCAGCCATCTCAGCCTAATATTATGTAGCCTAGGACATTGGCACTTTGTCTCAACTGTTTCTATCTCCTCTGTGTCCTCACACAACCTACATAAAACCGGCGAGTCAGATCCTTGTACCACCCCTATCCTGCCTGTCAAGCAGTTGTCCCTGATAATACCTATCATAGTTCGAACGCGCTTGATCATACCTAGGAGTGAATTAGAATAGGTATTCCCAAGCACCGGCCATAACTTCCGCGAAACTCTACAATTCGTAATATTCCTCCAGGTCCGACTAGTTCCGCTCAGGTTTCTAAACGGAAAAAAAAATCAGGAGTTGCCGGGAAAAAATATTTTTGAAATTACGGGGAATTTTACTATCGGAAATTTCCTCTCAAAGATTCCGACCTACATTTTGGTTTTTTCAATTTACTAATCTCGGAAAAAAAATAAAAAAGGACACCGCTCTTTTTTAAGCTGAACTATGTGTATGTCTAGTTTTCAACATCATTTGAAAAGTTATTCTCATAGAAAAAGCGTCTTCATATCGATAATGCTCTAACATCAGAATTGTGACATCAATGTTATTACAAATGGCATCAATGAGGCAAAAAGTGACATCAAGCCAATGACGAATGTCATCCTAAAATTTTGTCATTTTGTATGCGTCATCTATGCTATGACTACAGTGAGATCAATTCGACGCCACATTTTGTGTACACTGATAGAAAAGGCGTCATAACGCTAATGTATTTTGACATCAGTACAGGCAAACTGTCATCAGTGCGATGACATAATATATCATGTCATCAGTGTGATGACAAACTGTCATCAGTGCAATGGCAAACTGTCATCAGTGCGATGACAAGCTGTCATCAGTGCGATGACATAATATATCATGTCATAATATATTATTAACATTATTTTCATGTTTAAAAAGTAAAATTAGAAGCAAAAATTTCCATATTCTATTTTTTTTTTTTTCAATTATTTATTTAAATACATCAAATTGTTCAAGTAGAATTATAACGAAAACCGTATCGAGCATGATGCTGGTTTCTTGTAATTAAGAGTTATTCTGTTAGCAAAGGGCGGAATACAAACATGTGTAACGGTTAAGTCAATAATGCTATTTTTTCAATTTGACTTAAGGTCAATAACAATGACTCAATTTGATGACAGTTGGCCGTCGCTCTGATGACATGCTTTATAAAACCGACGTCGATTTGTCATTTCTCTGACGCCAATGTGTCATCCCATTGATGACAAAATTAAATTTTTGATGCTGATGGCAATTTGGTCAAGTGAAGTTAAGGCTGACATCACAGCGATATAAAGTGTCATGGGGTCAAAAACGAAGACACTTGTCATAGTACTGATGACAAAGTACATCAGCGTTATGACGCCTTTTCTATTAGTGTAAAAGTTCTAGAGATTTTAAACTTTCAACAAATCAATAGAGTATTGCATAATCTTTAATACCATAATTTTTTGGTAGGAGCTGAGGGAAAAGTTGACTCTCATTTTATCAATTAACATTACCTGAATTTTACTGACAATTTTGTTTTGGCGGGTAAATTATTGCCCATGGGTTCCAAATATGTTACAATCTTAAAAATTTGTTTTTAAATACTGTGGTGTTTTTTTTATTTTTTGGACTAAGCGCATTTTAATTTTACCTTAAACTTATTTACTTGAGAAATAACAATTCCCGGATTCCCCGCGAATAAAAACAATTGTATATGCTCCTGGAAATTAAAAAAAAAAATACAAAAA
Organism: Pollenia amentaria; assembly: GCA_943735925.1. NCBI lineage: Eukaryota > Metazoa > Arthropoda > Insecta > Diptera > Polleniidae > Pollenia > Pollenia amentaria. The sequence goes on along the minus strand of OX031010.1, from coordinate 141,959,733 downwards.
GTTAAGAACACTAGAGTTTCATTATTGACTTTATTTTCCGTAAAACATCGCAAATATTGAGATTACTTAAAAATGGTACAACATCAACGAAACGATTTATTCTTTATTCGGCTGAATTACAGCACTAGTATGACATGTTTGCATTTACTCAAACAAGATAATTTTGGTAAATATTTGCAGTCTAATCTTATTACTGTTAAAATAATAAACATAAAAAAGAGATTTTTTTTTATAAAATGAAACTATTTTATAAGACTAAACAGTTTATTTCATTCGCGATTATTAAAAGCTTTTAGTCTAATTTCCTTTAACTAAAAAAGGTACATCTCATTAGTTGGCCTAACAACACCTACTGATCAACATCTTGAGTGTTTTATCTCTTCAAAATAAAAAGCCTTTTAACTACGCATAAACAACTATTTACTCTTATGAAGAACAAATTTTCTTTTAAATGCAGCTGTGATTAACTAAAACTCCGAAACAGCTTGAAGGGTTTTGTTGCGTCTGTGGAACTTCTTGTAACTAGAACAACGAAAAACAAAATTAGCAAAACATTTAAAGTACAATTTACATCAAATAACAACGGTAAGTTACAAAGTGAAATTTGTTTTGAGAATGCAACAGCTTCAAAGACATTTTCTCGAAAGATAAGAACAAGACTTCAAAGTCAATGTATGTCAGAGAATTTGTGGCGCCTCTATTTGTGTCATTTACACGCATTTTAACTAAAAGCATTTGTGATTTATAATTTTACTTTGATCGAATGAAATCTTATAATATTGGGTGTATGTCTTAAAATTTAGCGAATCTTTTCAAAGTGTATGCATATGTATGTACATATAAAAATATATAAATTGCAAACACATTTAAAACGTTTTTTAAACACTTTAATCCTAAACATTTTATTCAATTTATTTATATATTTCATTAAAATCGGTGGACGATAAGATACTTAAAAATCAACTACAAAATTGTTCCCGTATTTATATATAAGATTTATAAATTTTTTTTGAGAATTGTCGATTTTGGATATAATATTGCCAGATAAAGTTAAAAACAAAAATGTGACAACCCTGGCTAAGCCTACTGAACTGAAAATACCGGAACCTTCGGTATTAATTTATCATAGATTATCCAAAGAATAATTTGTTAGGCCGGGTCTGGCCACATTTTTTTTTTTATTTATAATCCATATTTAAGGCTGTTTTAGACTATCACACAAGTCTTACGTATGTTGACGAAAAAACATGTCTGATGTAATTATTAGGGAGGTAACGAATACCGAAACCGATATGTCGGCGATACTCCACGTTTGCGGCGATATTTAACTGTCTATACGCCAATCCTTTTTTATAGTTTTTTTTCTTTTTTTTTTTCTTTTGAACAATTTTCAATGCTTATTTTTTGCTTAAGAACTAATAGCTAAAAATCAAACAGAATTATAAATTGTTTCTTTTAATTCTTAAGCTGGAGGTCGGTTCACACCACGCGTTTTTCCCTTTTTCGAGACGGTTGCGAAAGTAGAAAGTAATTGTACTTCATGCATTCGATACGTAAATATATGCATTTTACGCGTTTGCTGTGTAACTTGTCAATTCAATTCTACACTACGACTTTTTGGACTGTTGCATAACGTTGGTCTCAAGTAAAAATGCCCTAACTCAAAAATTTGTAACTGTATAGGAGAAGGTAAAAACATATGGGGGATTCACAAGGTGTCATAAAGTCATATGTCTTAAAATAATAACATGAAAAAATACTACTGTTCTGAGCAACCCCTCATAATATAATGTGCTATTAATTACGACAGCACAATAAACATAGCAAGCAACGTTCTATTTATTTAAGACACTTTTTGTTTACAAACCAACAACAATATTTTGAAACCATTGTAAAATGTTAGAACATTATGACAATAAACCATGATAGCACACCTTGTGAATACCCCAATAATAGAAACTGTATGTATCATAATGTAAACTTGCTCATACAACTGCTTGTAAAGCCGTTATTCTTTACAACATTGCAATGAATTTTTGTGACGAGGTGTATTTGTGTAAAATTTATTGGAATTACTGGAAAACTCAATTTCGTAAAAAATGCGAGCTAGGGCCTTTATATTTGAGACCAACGAAAAACGGATTGAACGCTCGGTGTCGACCAGCAACATCACCCGTTTTGCTTTGCATTGATAAATCTTCTATGTAATTGTACGTTTAAAGAATTTTCTGCTAATTTTTAATAATTTTTGTGAAAATAAAAATCATTTCGCTACAAATTTTGGGTTACCTCAAAGAGACCACAATGTTCATAAGCAAAGCTACTGCTACATTTTCTGACACTATTTCAATAGTTAACATAAACAGTCTTCGAAAATTATTAGAATGTTATTAGATAAATTAATAAACTGTATCAGAATAGATCAGATTCCTAATAATTAGCAATTTACGTAGTATTAGCTCTGTATGGAAGATTTGAGTGTTTAGAGAATAATGAAATCTATTGTTTATCTACAGTTCTCTACCTTCGGTACAAAGCTAGAAAATTTCAAAGACAGAACGAAAAAACGTCTCAACATAAATCTAAATTCCGAAAGTGTTCGAGACATCGTCACCCCTACACCTAGTAAAAGTTCTGGAACGTCTTCAAGAACGGACCTTTGGAGCGTTTGTGCAAATCTTAAAAGAAAATTTTGTCCATCCTACGCTGTGGCTCAGCTAAATAAGAAGTCTAGATATACCTTAATTATTCTAATTTTTCTAGACGCATATCCTAGTGTTTCCTGACGTTATTAAATATAATTCTCAAAATTTAAGTTGTCAAAGTTGTCAGCAGTGTTTGTATATTGTATATACAATATATTGTATGATTGTATAAGTAAAATCAAAGTAAAGATATAAAACAGCCGGAGCCTGATTCTGACAGTCGTGATCGAGTACTTTCTCGATTCGAAAGCAATTTAATATCTTATTATTTCAGTCAATAATGAACGAATCGGAATTATTTTTTCAGTGTTTCACAAGTTGAGTTTCACAATACTGAAAAAATAATTTCGATTCGTTCAGTATCGACTGAAAGAATAAGAAATAAAATTGCTTTCGAATCGAGAAAGTACTCGATCACGACTGCCAGAATTAGGCCCCTGAGTTAATAACAAAAAAGCGGATGGTTACAGTTTTACACCATTTACAAAAACAACATAAACATTTCCTGCGTTGATTTTCGTTGTTTTTGTAGTTGTATAAAAATGTTAGCACCTTCAATATATACTTTTAAAATGCACCTCTGGTGTGATGAGAATACATAAGTTTCTAAAATGGTTTAGAAAATAAACATTTACCGACCGTTTGTCAAATTTTGTATCCGTATTCCCTCTTACTCAATACATTTTGCTTTTACATGGTAAGATTTTTCTCATTCTACATCATTTTTTGGCATGTCGTAATACATTGTACAGGGTGTCTGGTGGCAAATTTATATTTTTATATACGATTATTGCAAAAACTAATAAACGGTGCGGAGGGAGGGTGGCGCCGTTGGAAATATCAATTGTGCGGATTTGTCAGTCACGATCACAGATTACACGCAGATATGTAAAAAGTGACGTGTGAAAAAGCCCAAATCAGTTGCGAGGGCAACTTTCGAAGAAAGAGACAAAAAGCGTTTTTTGATAGTGAAGTGGCAATATGTACAAGCAGGCCTCTACAATCAACACAAATTGCGTGATCAAAACAAAAATAACAAAACACAACCCACGTTTAATAAAAGCATTAGTTCAACAAACGTTTTATTTTGTGCAAAAAATTGTATTTAGTAATATTGTTTTGTTTTATAATGTTATTTAGTTACTTAAATATTATTTACTAGTGTTGCGATAAACTTTATTCAACTCGACAGAAGAGATCTGGAAGACATCTTAAAAATTCTGATACCAAAGCCAGGCAAGGATTCGACTCTACCACCATCTTAACGTTCCTTATATGTACAGGAATATTATCCCAGTCCACCAATTTGAACTCCGTGAATATCACGGAACTATAGAACAGGTTATCCGCTTGGATAGATAAAAATATTCTTTAAACTAAAAAATTTTATAAATAAATAAATAAATGAAATATTGTTCAGCTGTTTTTATAGATGTTTGACAAGGTAATTCGAAAGTGTTATCAGTTAATTTGACCTCTGGAGCAATAAACATTTTACCCCACCCCATGTTCCGCCCAAACTTCAAAACTTCGTCGAGGAACAAAAATTAGCACTCGCTCACGCAACGAAAAACATTCATCACAACTTTGAAGTCTCAAATTAAAAGTATAATAATTGCAAACATTTACACTTTTTAACGCCTTTTGCATTTAAATGAGGAAATCATGAGTGTCTGCCGCTGATGTTGTTGTTAATATTATTGTTAAATTTTTTATATGTATATATAGTTGATGTTGTTGCTGTAAATGTTCGCAACTTTTTGTACAATTTTCTTCCCAAACAAATCATAAAAAAGTTGAATTAGCAAAAATACAAAAAAAAAAATATAAACAAAACATTATTTGCATAAACATGTTGCTATTTTGTGTTTTTTTTTTATTGCTTTTTTTAATGTTTTTGTTATTGCTTTTGAGTTTTTTTTTTTATAAGTGCAACGACTTTTTTGTTTTTATTTCATCTTTAACAGCAACAAACACAACTACTAGCACTTTGTGATGCCAGATGCAAGTACTTGTTGTTTTTTCCCTTTGTATACTCTTCACCACCACGAATGTTGAATAAGGTTAAATTAAGTTTGTCTTTCCGTATGTTACACTAAGAAATATACTTATGTACGTCTAAGAACCCACAAAATACATATTCCTTTATGTACAGTGAAGGACTAACAAAGTCTAAATGCAACCATCTGTTTTACAATTTTTCGGAATTGGTAGCGATAATGAAAAATCTTGTTGTACCACTAATTGAGGCACTATTAAATAAGTTTATTTAAAAAAATGATAATCTACATACATATATGTATATAAAATTGTAACGTTACTGACTGACTGGATGACTGACTGACTGACTGATTCATCATCGCACAGCTAAACGCCTGAAACTAAAAACTTGAAGTTTGGACCAGGGGTTGGTCTCTCCCCAAATCGATCCACTAAGACGGCATTTTTGGAAATTAGAATGTTTAGGGGTAAAAAGGGTAAAAACGGGTAAATTCGGTAACCTTATATCACCAAAACTAAAAGAGATACAAAAAAAATATGTAATACTTATCGTTGTTCTTTAGAAAAATAAGCGAACAGGTGTCTGGTACTTTTTGGAAATTCAGCCCTTTAACGGAGTAAATGGGTAAAACTTGTATTTTGGTACTTTTTTTGTCACCCCATCTATCTTTTAAACTCATAAACATAGAAATAAGGGTTATATTACATTTGAAACTTATCTAAAAAATCCAAATAAAAATTTGGTACGTTTTTGAAATTCGGACGTTTAAGGGGTAAAAATCGTAACTATGTTTGGTACTTTTTTTTACAAAAAATTTGTTTTTATTCATTGACATATACGTATTAAATTATGGGCTCCCACTAAAATATTGAAATTTTTTATGCTTCAATGGGAAGAAAAAAGTACCAAAAAGAGGAATTACGGGAAATTGAATTTCTTACTTTTGCTTTTTGGTTCTACAACTGGCAATTTTTTCAATTATCGTTAATATTGGACCTAGAAACATAAACTTCAACATGCAATGTCCTTACCCAGTAAAAAAAATTTGTGTTTTTTGAAGCACTTAAGAGAAAAAGCGCATAATCGAGCACTTCAATAAGAGAGCTCTTATACACTAGTAAATAAAAACGAATAAAATATTCAAAAAAGCTGCTATCTTAGTGCTGACAACGAAGAAGGTTTTAAAGCGAAAAAAATAAAAATATGTTATTGTTTACGAAAATGCTTGAAAAGAGGCATTTAAACCAGTAAAATCAAAACATTAATGAATATGTTAATATAGTTAGCCCTTAAAAAAGCACTTTAGGAGTGCTTTATTTGCATGTTTTGTTATGTTAAAAGAAGCGCTTATTGTCAGCAGAAAATAGTCCTCCAAACCGGGAACAGCCCATACAAAAATCAGGCATCCCATCAGCAGGTTTGAAGCGATTTGAGGTATGAATTCATACATAAAACCTGCTCCTTTTGGAACACATTTTTTACTGGGTAGTTGATAGGAATCTACGAGGGAACTTTTTGGTACTTTGTGTTCTTCAACTAGTACTTTTTGAATTTCCGTTAGTATTGGACCTCGAAACATAAAATTAATAATACAAGGTCCTGAGTGAATGAGAATTTGTTAGAGGGATCTTTTTGGGACTTTTTCGTTCTTTAACTGGTGCTTTTTTAATTTTAGTGAACATAAGATTGAATATGCATCGTCCTGAGTGAATTCAACATTAACTTTGGCTTAAAAATATGACCACGAAAGAAAAGGAGATGCTTAAGAAGTAGCGGGTTAAATGCTAGTTTAAAATAAAAACGTAACATGGAAATTAAAAACATTAAATAAAATTATAAGTAGGACTAAGTCTACATACAACGTGCCTACTTCTAGCAAAACTTGAAAAATACTAAAGGAAACTACGGCAATCCCATTCTTTAAGCTAATGTTGTATTTTGATTGTCATGACAACTTCTTAAATTAGTAACATTATTTTTAAATAAAGCGTTTTGAAAAATTGTTGCTCTTCATATTGGAGAATCTTCAAGAAATATCTATTTCAGTGAGAAATTTAATAATTTTTCTCCGCAAAAGAAAAAAAAAAGTTATGTAGAAATGGCAAAAATGTAAAATCAAGTCGTTCTACAATACAAGCCATTATTTGAATAATTATAATGGAAATACTGCAAATATCCTAGATCTGAAAGGACAAAATAGCTGTCACGAATCGATTTTAGAAGTGTTCTTTAATAAGTAAATGCTAATCCGAAGAAAGTCACCCCAAAACTATACAGCGAGCTTTGCATGAGAATGGCTTTAAAAGCAGAGTTGAAAGTAAAAACCACTTATGTATATCTGCCAAAAAAAAAAAAAAAAAAAACACTTAATCTTGAATTTGCTAAAAACACATTAATAAGACTTCGAAAAGAGATTCGAAATGAGTCTTTTTTACTGAGGAGAGTAAAAACAATATTTTTTTGGAAGCGATGGCCATTTTAAAGTTTAGCTAAAAGTCAGCACAGTCTTAGATACAAAGAATATTATACCCACATTCAAACATGAAGGTGGTAGTGTTATGGTTTTTGGGCGCAATGGCATCATCTGGTTGTGGTAATTTAGTTTTTTTTTTATTGATGGCAGAATGGATCGATATATTTATAAAAATATTTTAGAACATGATTTAAAACCATCGGTTGGGTATTGGAAATAATTGGATTTTCCATTAAGACAATGATCGCTGGCATGCGGCCAACATTGTTTGCAAATGGCTTCTAAATTATGTTTCCAAACAACTAGATATTAAGATATATTTCTTTTCATAAGCAACTTTAATTATATTCATACAATATACTTCATTGCTATCCAACGGAAAGCTAAGGCAAAATGTATCAAGAAGATACAAGATAATAGTCTGGTAGTGTATACAGTCATTCCTAAAAAATTTAAGGAATAGAACTATTACAAAAAGCTTTATAAAATACATAACTGAAATTTAACTCAAAGAATAAATTCGAAAAATAAAAAATGCTTCAAAACAACTCAATTCCCTGCCACAATGACCGCATTTAAGTCCTTAAGAACATATCTGGGATGTTTAAGAAGAAAAAGTATGGCATTAGCAGTAATGAAAGGCAAAAAATGGCGTTGGGCAGAAACAACTCCGGGAATCACAGAAAATTCAGTAAATTCAATGCCTCGACATGTTCAAGCTGTGATCAATGTCAGAGTGGACGCATCATTAAACAATTTTTTAATGCAATTTTCAATTTTATCTTTTCTTTTTTTACTGTATGTACACTTTTGACCTTTGAAGTTTTAATGTTTTTGCTATTATTATTAATTTTGTTATGTTTATGAATTATATTTTTATGTTATAAATAAAAATTTGTATTAATACCTTATATATATTGCAAAACTAATGCCTTAGTATTTTAACGCTACTCTAGTGATAATGCAATAATAATCCATTAATGATGATGTGTTTTTATAATAATTCAAAAACTGCATAAATTGACATACCACTTAATGGTATTTCAAAATAAAGAACTACATTGAAAAGGAAATAATTTAGTGCTAAAACTATTGCATTAAATTGGTTAAAGTTATTGGTAATGCAATAAACTTGCATTAGCATATTTAATGCATCTGTCCCAAGTCTGTTCAAAATACAATTTTTACACTAATACCTGAAATTTCTTACACATTTAGGGTAATCACGATGGTCATTGTGCAAATTTGCAATTTGTAAATTTGCAGTGCATATGATGATTGATCGTGAGCATAGCAGCTTTATTTTTGTGCAAATGTGCTATTTTTGAAAAATGTGTTCATGCCAAAAAAAAAACCTCTGGTAGCACTGTCAAAAATCTACATTTCTTTACATATACAGTGCACTCGCGATAATATGAACTAATTAAAACCACGCCAGTTCGCTTTAGCAAGATTGTTCATGTTTACGAATGGCAACTAGTTTCCCCTTAAAAATATTTTGCGTGTCCGCTAACAGTGATATTTTTGTCTCTCATATTCAAAAACCATTCGGAGAACGCATTTTCAATTTTTGGGTACTCGGAAGGCCGCACGTTTTCCTTTTTCCAGGTCAAATGAACGTATTGTTAATATTTTTATTTTTTGTCCACATATTGTAAAATATTTCACCACAAATTTAAAAGCTAAATTAGTAACACTGACACCTTTTCCTAAATCTTCTAAAATTTCTGACTTTTAAAGTTAAAAACTTTTGCTTTTTTATGCATATTTAAGAACTATTCACGTTGAAATTATGTTTGAAGATGAATATGGAATTCTAGTTGAATGTGAGCACTAACTAAATCGTGTATGCAAGACATTTTGATTGACATTTGAAGACAATTTTAAAGCAAGTAGCTGGAAAAAATCCCCAATTATTATACAGTTGTATATAAATTTATCCACCATCCTGTTGATTTAGACTTAAACCTATATATGTAGATAAAATACGTTAAAAATATAATTATAAGTTGTTCATATTTTAAATCTTTCGCACAAGTAAATATTTTAGAGTAGTCAATTGAAGAATATAAGTGTTCATATTTTGGGATGTTCCTATATTAGAGTGTTCATATTATCGCGACTTCACTGTATACACAAGCACATTAAAATATTGTTTTTCTTTTTAAGTTACTTAATTAACTTCTCTTATTTATATTAAATATCACGGAAATTTTTATAAGTTTCCTTAACAAATAATATGCCGCTAAATATGTCAAATGTTATTGTTTGCATTTATTTGCAACTGAGCAAATATGCACTACTATTTTTGCTCATGGTTTTTCTTAGGGCAAACGAAGTAAAATAAAGCAAATGGAAAATACGTACATTTTGTTGTTGTGTTGTGCAAATGCGTGTATTTTTGCACACATTTCCATCGTTTGTACACTTTTTACTACCCATCGTGAAAACCCTCATTAGTTTTATATAACTAGAATGTGTTACTTCAGGTTTTATAACGTTTGGTTCTTTAAACCCACTCCTCAAAAGTTCTAGCTCTTCGTGAAGGGTATGAACTATTCGACTCTGTCAAATCCAATTACTTAACTGTTTTTTTTTTTTTTTTTTTTTTTGTTAATATTTTTTTATTTTTTATTTTTGTTTAAATCTCTAGTGTCACTTTACATAATTGTTTTACAATGACACTTTGTCAAAAAGATGCTTTGCTCCGGTGCTCTGTTTGGTGAGTGCCATCGTGTCTGTCTTGGGTAGTCCCCAGTAGTGCTTAAAATTATTATTTACACTGATGCAAACCTTAACTGCGAAATAGTCTCCCGACATGTTTCCTTATCCCAAAACGAATTTCCCATTAACGGTACCATGAGTTGCTTGAGGGTAAATGGAAAAAAATTTCGGGAAAATTTGTCAAATTGTAGATTTATAAAAGAGACCTCCATATCGAGACGATCCATATTGTTCTTAGTTTAACTTTTTGTAAAATTCAGTTTACAGATCATGCAAATATTGAGGTTAAAGGTTTTTATTTTAAAACGTTAAATCCGCATGCACAATGGGCAGCAACATTTTCACTGCTGATCAAATTAGAGCAACAATTTTTTTCTCAACCGCACACATTTTCCATTAAGAAACCGTTTGCAAATTATGCACATTTAACTGAAACGAACAAAATTGTTGTTCAATTTTGAACACCATTGAAAATGTTGCTGCCAATTGTGTACGAGGCTTAAAAGTTCAACAGCATATTTTGTTGAAAATTGTCGAATTTTGGATATACTATTTGACGATAAAGGTAAAAAAAAGAATATGACAAGCCTGGTTTTGCATACCGAACTGAAAATACCGGAACCATCGGTATAAATTTATCATGGATTATCCAAAAAAAAAAATTTATTAGGCCGGATCTGGCCACTTTTTTTATATTCCATATTTATTAAATTTCAATACGATTTTTTCCGCAAATTGGAAAATTTCTAAAACAATAATAAACCAAAGCCGAACCAGATTCCAATACTACCACCGTCTTATAGACCTTCCTTGTCTATCGGAAATATTTGAAAATATAATTTAATTGGAAATTATTTTAAATGACAGGAATATTATCCCAGTCCACCAATTTTATTTCCGTGAACATCACGGAACTCAGAATAGGTTATCCGCTTGACTGGAGAGATAAGAAAATTCTTTGAACTAAAAAATTCTGTTCATCAGCTTTTTAGAAGTTGCTCAGGATTTTTGCAAGGTATGACATAAAAGTCTGGCTTTTAGAATCAAATTTCTGCTTCCATCAAACAGCCACAAAATAATAGAGAGTTATTTATCAGACCGTTTATTTAGGATACGAAATAAAGAATATGCGACAAGAGATTATAAGATAAAAGCTGAACCTACTCTCTTTTTTTCAAATGCACCTCCGATTGGCCCATATGCGACAATCTGGTCATTTCCAAAGTTTCGTATGATACAACTCTTCTTATTCCCCATGTGAACCCGCATGACGCTTTTCGGCAACTTAGGCCCAGAACAGACGGTGAAACGCAACTGCAACTTCTAGGTATTATCGAGTTTCATTTGAGCTTATGCCATTGACTTTGATTGACATAGATTTTGAGACCGGTTTGAAACGCATTGGAAATCAGTTGCATTGCAACCGGGGTGCAAGAAACTCGTGTTTGCGTTTCATCTGTTCTCAAAGAAAACCGAAGTGATTGTGATAATTTCATTATATTCTGGTTCAATTAAGGTTGAAGGGTGTGTGGAAAACAATTGAAACTTCAGAACAATAATTTCTAAAAGGTGTCGTTGCAGTTGCGTTTCACCTTCTTATCTGGGCATTAATGACTATCTTAGTGAAGTGGCAACCTGATTGAAAAGTTGGCGAATTCGGTTTCACTTAGAAAAGGAAATTGTCCACCTGTCGAACTTAATAATGTTACAATACCAGAGTCTGATTTTGTTACAGACCTTGGTATACATTTGGATAGACAGCTAATTTGGCGTCGACATATAGAAACCAAGAGACTTCACATGAAGTTAGTATCCTCTAGACTTCACTGGTTAATTAGTGACAAATCTAAACTTAGCCTGGACTAAAAAGTTATCCTATATAAATCCGCTTTGAGATCGATTCGGGCATATGGTATCCAATTTTGGGGAACGACTATCAATTCCATTATGGATATGGGCAATGGCTAGCAATTCCACTGTACATAGGGCACAATCGACAATTCTTAGAACCATGGCTGGGACGAAATGAAAACATCCATGAGGGTTTAGAGATTCCACTGGTAAATGATGAAAAGTCGATGCAATATATCTGTGGTCACAAGCAATAACCGCTTAAGTTTTAGTTTTAGACATACGATTTACGCGGTTATTGCTTGTTTTAAGTTCAAGTTTTAGGATTAGACATAAGACTTACGCGGTTATTGCTTGTGACCACAGATATATTATCAAACTGCACAGTCATCCAAGTCCGTTTGCAAGGTATCTTTTGCAACTTCAAACACGAGCAAGGCTGTGAAGAGCTTTCCCCCTTCTCCGTTAGGTAGATTGGGACTAATTTTTAATTTTATGATGTTTACTAATTATTGTTGGGTTTACATAAGGCTGATTAAGTAAAATGATACAGGGTGGCTGATGCATTTTGCATGAATTTTGCTACATTAAGAAACTGGAATAACATTTTTGTAATGCACGGAATTTATAAAATCTTTTTTCATTTTAAAGCCCATTGAATTGTATTAAAAATTGTTTTATTAGTCTTAAAGACAATTGAACATAAATGCCAGTGTTACCACCGGCAAAATTCAAAACTTCACTTGATATGACGCAAATTTATCCAATTAAAATGAAATGACACCTGATATCAAATTGACGTTTAATTATAAAAAAAAAACTTACAAAAAAGAACAAATTAGAAGGTATTTACAGAAAATTGTTTAATGGTGTTCCCTTGTTAGGTCGTATATGAAAATATGGACCTATTAAAACAAAATTATGTTATGAGTTTAGAACTAATAATATAAGAATTCTTAACGCCGAATATTATCTAGGTAACTGCATATATTTGAGATTTTTTTCGTCTTAAAGTGTTTTATATGACCTACGTTCCTAAACTCCACAGCACAAAATATTCCCATGTGACATAGTAGATATTTTTTTTTTATCAATACATACCAATAGTTATATGTCAGTTATGGCATTACAAGCTATTTTCGTGAGTGATATTTGGAAGGGTGCCATGGTCGAATATGGACTGATTCCAAAATTAATTCCATAAGATAATTTAGGTTGAAATAAAATATGTTTCGGCCAAAGTTTCTCCAAATACCAACATAAGAAGATGGTTAATGGGCACAGTGAAAATATGGACCGCTTCTCAATTTTCAAAAAAAAAACTTATAAACCAAATTTCATAAAATTATGTTAACTTAGACAGATAACCAGCCAGCGGGACGACTCAGATGCTGATTATAGGTCAATCGGTATATTCCAACAAATAATTGTATGCGTTTCACACATCAGCATAAACTCATAATATCCTTTTTCCCCTTATAAGATCAATGTTAGTCATACTATTAAGATTAATATAGTAGTTCAAAATAATTTACCAAAAATAACATTAAAACCCTCAAATAAATTAATAAAAATTAAATAAAAACTTAAAATATTAATTACTACTTCTATTTATCTAGGGGCTAAATGGTTTCAGTAATGGTTTCAGATGACAGTCTGTTTCTCAAATCAGTTTAACAAATGTTAAGGGCGCTAAATAGTTCTCAACTAAAGCATTTCAAATGTTAAAGCAAACTAAAAAATTATTACATTTTGTTATACTGGAAACATAACTTTCTCGAGGGGTTTCTTTTAGTATAAAACCTTCTTTTTCTAATACACTTGGGGTTTTGAATTACTTTGAAGCTCATATTTATCGAAATCTAATTGTCCATCAGGCGCCAATCACTATCAATCTTTTGATTGATAAAGGGTGCGTTCGTAAATGCATCACTGCGCTGCATCAGAAAAGCAAACTTTTTTTAATGCCGATAAAAAAGTAACCAACTTTTTTTTTATTGTGCGACTTTTATTTTTGTGGAGTATTTGACAACTGTGTGGTCCACAACTACTTCATTGATATATATATATATATATATATATATATATATATAAACATTTGAAGTCACTGATGCAGCGCAGTGATGCATTTACGAACGTACCCCAACTACAGACATTTTTTTTTTTCTCATTATTTATTCATTGAATCTTCATATATTAAATATGAACTAACAATAATTAATCAAATCTTATACTAATACTTTATTTTTGTCCTGCCAATGCTAGACGAAAATTTTACTCCTCACGGTTTCTGTTCACATATGTAGATGTTTAGCGGTCTTGTCGTCGGATGAGTCCTGCAGTATCTCTTCTCCTTAATCTAGAGTGTCCACTGTCATTTAAAATATTTCGAGCTAGTGGATTTGGGTGCGACTCAAGCCTTTTTAAATATTTTGCTGCGTACTTCGTAATAATAGTTTTTACTAAGGGCACATTGAGATCCTTGTGAATATTAGAGTTTTTAACATACCAGGGAGCGACTGTGATTATTCGAAGAAGTTCATTTTGGCGCCTTGGAATTTTTTCGATATTTGAGGCGGAGGCAGTGCCCCATAGCTGAATACCGTAGCACCAGATTGGCTTTAATATAGAGTTGTAAAGAAGAAGTTTACAGTCGATGCTAAGAACAGAATTTCTTTCAATAAGCCAATAAATTTGAATTGCTTTTAATTTCATTTGTGTTGGCTTTGCTTCTATATGGCATTTCCATGTCAAACGCCGATGAATACCGAGATATTTTACATGCGATTGCTGGGGCACTAATTGATTATTGATTTTAATAGGGGGACATGACTCCCGACGCAAGGTGAATGTTATATGTTCGCATTTTTGCTCATTGACCTTTATCCTCCATTGTTTTAACCACTTTTCCAGTTCAAATATATGATCCTGCAAGTAACGGGATGGTTCATGACAGTTTTCGTGTACGCTTAAAAAAGCTGTATCATCAGCAAATGTTGAAGTTAGGGTGTGGTTGTTTGTTGGCATGTCTGAGGTATATATTAAGTATAACAGTGGGCCCATGATGCTTCCCTGAGGGACTCCAGCGTCAATTGGCTGAGGAGAACTTATAAAATCACATTCTTTAATAATAAACCTTCGACCGACTAAGTAGCTTTCTAACAGCTTGTGTGTGTTGACTGGTAAGTTTAACTTCAATTTATGTAATAAGCCTTCATGCCAGACTTTATCAAAAGCTTGAGAAACATCGATGAAGAGGGCGGAACAATATTTTTTTTCTTCAAAGGCTTTTCTTATGGCGTTTACTATTAGATGGGTTTGTTCAATAGTGCTATGTTCTACAGAAATCATTTTTAAATAAACAGTGGCTTTAGTTGAATATACAGCAAACGTTTTAAATCAACAATATCTGAAATGGTATAAATTTTATCACTAAAATTTAATCCTTATACTATTTGTTTCAATACGAAAGAATTTCAAATTACGCCTGATCTACACCTAGAAGAAATTACCCACGAGAGTAAAAGTTATACCAAATTCGGGTAATTACCCACAAAGTGGCAACGCTAATAAATGCCTACCCTTAGGTCAGGCGACCTGGGGAGCCAACGGAAGGTGGAGTTCTTAAAAGGAGCCTGTTAGGAAATTGTTTGCGGAATTCGGCCATAACTGGCAGTTGCACCATCGTGTTGAACCCACACAGAATTGAAAGGAATTCTCTTTTGGCGTTGTTCCGGATAGAAAAATTCTCAAGTTACGGTCTCCAGTAACCTTAACTCTGTATACCTTTTGTTCAAAGAAGTATGACCCGACAATACAGCGTGAAGACACTGCACACCACACTGTGACGCGAATTGGATGGAATTCCCTCTCATGCATTATTTCTGGGTTGAAACCACTTCATATGCGACATATTTGTTTGTTTACAGTTCAAGTGTTCTTTTGGTAGCGGCTTTCATCAGCCACCCTCTATTAAGGTATAAAAAATCTATTTTTGTCCAAAAATTTGTCCTAAAAAATTGTTGATACTCGTTAAATTAAATAATATATTCAAGAGTTTTTCAGGTGTCTGCACTGTGGATTTTATAGAGATAAAAATTTTTATTTTCTTATTTTTCTGGACTCAATTTAATAATTCCCTAATCCAGCTATTGTTCAAATTATGAAGTTGTCCTCGGTATCCGTAAATTTATCAAGCACTTACCAATTTTTAAACGCCAGTGGCGTGCACAAAATCTTATTACAAAGAGATCAATGTAAGTTAGAAAAATAACAAAGTACAAAAGTAATTCCTTATCTGCATACACCTAGAAGCTCACGTATCCCTACAGAAAATATTCGAATGGTAACAATACATAGGAACGCAGTGGCCAGTTCTTTTTAACG
This sequence comes from Pollenia amentaria, assembly GCA_943735925.1. NCBI lineage: Eukaryota > Metazoa > Arthropoda > Insecta > Diptera > Polleniidae > Pollenia > Pollenia amentaria. Next base: position 141,943,592 of record OX031010.1, on the reverse strand, counting down.
CATTTCAATTCGCACTACAGGGTAGACTTGCGTGAGTATGTGCAACTTTGCACGATGGTTGTCTGTTTTTCTTTTCTCACCTTTTGTTTTATATTAAATATATTTTTTCTTTTATATAAATTTATTCTGTTTTATTTACTTTTGTAGAAGAGTATTTTTTGTTTCAACAAACAACACGAAAATGTAGTTCAGTTTTTGTAATTCATTAAAAGAAAAGACAGCAGCAATAACAAAATACAACGTTATCTGACAATGACCAATGATTTGGGTATGTTGGAGTTGTTTAAAAGGGAAGATTAAATTTAATTTGCACATGTTTTTCACACTCACGTGGTCTTTACTGATGGAAAAAAAAGAAACAGATCCATTATTAAAATAGATTTTCTTATTTTGTATCGGTGGTTTTTAAGAGCAAAAGAAACTTGAAACGGGCAGCACTGTCTTTTATGACAGCTAATTACTTTGGGCTTAGTTTGATTTAGCCATTTACTATGAATAGACTCATGCCTGGGCAACGTTGTATTTTCAAAGTCATGGTTGAATTCGAAAGCTACTTAGTCGGTTGTAAATGTATTATTAAACAAGGCGATTTTTTAAGTTCTCCTCAGCCAATTGAGGCTGGAATACCACAAGAAAACATACAATAAATATATATGACTGGTGTGGGCAACCGCTTATAATTTAGATTTGTACTGCACAGTTATGACGAATCAATGAACACAGTGTTAAAATTTTTATTTTGTTTGAAACACAACAATATTTTTGATTAACAATTGTAAAATATTATTTAGGACATTATGACGATATGACTTGATAGCACACCTTGTGAATCATCCAAATATATACTTTGGAAATGCCAACAAACAACTACACCGAAACTTTAACTTTTGCTGATGAAATGTCTTTTCGACTTACTGCATCATATAGTTCAAATAGAAATGTGGTTTAAATAATGGAGGATAAAGGGTAAAATGGGCAAAAATGCATCCATATAACAGTCACTTTGTGTCGGGAATCATGTCCCCCTTTTAGTAAAAGCTGTGATTACGAATTTGCATTAAACTATTTCTAAAGGCTTGAGTTGCACCCAAATCCAGTACATCGAAATATTTTAAATGATGGCGGCCACACTCGATTAAGGAGATGGGGAATTTTTTGTCAGGCACTGGCAGGACATACAATTAAGTATAGGAAGAAGATTTGATTAATTACACTGTGCTTGAAATTGACACTTTTTTGAGACAAGCTGGGCATCTGGCGTTTTAACATAATTCGCGTACGCTGATCCAGTGGTGCTAACCGTTTTTTTATGTTAGCTCTAGTTTTTGAGATAACACGTTATTTCAAAAATTGAGGATGTTGCACAACAAATGTTCGCGTAACTCAAAAACGGTTTAGTTTATTGAACAAACTTAAAAGAAATTCAATAATAAAATTTTCTTTAAGAAAGGTTAAACTTTTTTCTTATATGCGCAATCAATTCTAATTTTTTCCAGACATATAAAAAACGAAGTTGCAATTTAAACAATCCATAAACGCTTCAAAGCTTTTAACAACTTTTGATTTTATTCAGAAAAGGCGAAAAATTTTAATTAATTTAAGCATTTCGGGCTCCCACCCCTAAGAAGTGGGGAAAAGGGGCAAGTATGTTTTGAGGAAATGTTAGGGACAGAAAACTAATTGAGGTCGTCTATACATTATATTGCACTAGGGGCGACTTTATTATATTTATTGTCTGTATTAAACATTGTGTATGGGAGCCCCCTTAACCCTTTCAGAGTCAAAAATCAATTTTTGGCGAGATAAAAATCTGAAAATTTGTATTTAAGGTAATGTGATGGCGCTGAAGCCGGGAAAAATAATCGTTTTTGCCTGATGCAGCTCCCCTAGTTAATTTTTGCAATATTTTTTTTTCAAGAAAATACTTATTTACGCATTTATCAATACTTAAAATTTTTTTTAATATCGCCTGAACCACGAAATTACTATTTTTTTCTTCTTCCAAAATCTAAGCTTTTTTACAAATTTTCTGACTTGGGTACGATAATGCACTCAATAATAACAAAACCTCCTTCATTTTCGAAATAACGGTATATCTATAAAACGCCAGGTCTGTTATTTCAACTAGCACAGTGTTATTGTTAACTCATATTTAATATGTAAAGATTTAAAAATTTCGTATTGAGGAAAAAATGGTGGAATTCGTTAAAAAAAAATTTTTTCAGTGGTGAAGCACACTTTGTGTTAAAAGGCTTTGCCAATAAACGGAATTGCCAAATTTGAAGCGATCATAATTTCTGAGCCATTCAGAGAAATTTACTGCCGATGGAATTCTTAGTCCATATGTCTTTACAAATATCGATGTTTAGCACGTAACAGTCAACAACCAGCGAAATAGCGAAGTGCTTACAAACTTTTGGTTATATTTCGAAAATATTCTTATAAATTTATATCTTTTAAGTAATGCACATTATTTGCATCGAACTGATCTGGGGGCTAATACTGGCAGTCATGATCGAGCACTTTCTCTATTCGAACGCAATTTTATTTCTCGATACTGAACGAATCGAAATTATTTTTTCAGCGTTGTAAACACTCAAAAAATGCTTTACAACGCTGAAAAAATAATTTTATGTCGTTCAGTATCGACTGAAAGAATTACAGCCAATTCACATGGAGGCTTTTACGACGTCGTTTTTTCTTAATTCCCTTTTGAAGCAACTTCCAAAAACCTCTTAGTTTATACGATGATTTTTAGTGGCATGTCGCTTTTTTCAATTTTAATTTTTATCTGCAACCAGGGTTGATTTTTATTGCATTATCGGTAAATCTGCTTGATTTTTCTCATTAAGAAAAATATAAAAATGTGTTTTTTTTTAAATAAGAAATACCTATGTAAGAAATATGTTTAAATTAAAACTCGAACTTTTGTTTTATATTATTTTTTATCATTTCCGTATATGTTTGCAACCTGACGCTTTAAAGTAAGAAATAGAATAAAACAAAACAAGAAGAAGAGAAATAAGTTTGAAGAGGAATATAAGAAAACGACATGAAAAACACAAAACAAGTCGTTTTGTTTACCCCTCTTTCTTCTCTACACCGCTCGCCATCAAACCAAAAGAGACGTCGACAAAGCGACGTCGCAAAAGCCTCCATGTGAATTGGCTGTTACTAATAAAATTGCTTTCGAATCGAAAAAGTGTTTGATCACGACTGCCAGAATTAGTTAACCCCATGCTCTTTCCAGATCATTTCCTATTAATTTTCTTAAACATTCAGTTCTCTAATATTAGCCTTAATCCGTTGGATGGTTCTTGGTTATTGATACACACTCCTTTATGTAGCCCTGAAGAAAAAAAATCAGGAGCTTTAAATCGGGCGAATGCAGTAGCCAGTTAAATTAAGAATAAAGCGAACTCGTTTAGGAGATCCATAGTTGGGCGAGCTGTGTAAGCTTTAGGTTCAATTTTGGATTGTTCTCTAGATTTGGCTTTAAAAAATTTTCGATTGGGATTTTCCTTAACACTTGCTTCAATGTTTTTATTATTTTAAAATGCACGAAACCTTCCAGCACGATGAAGATAACAAACAGTCCCTTTTTGCCGAAAACACTCGCTCAACCAATTGCTTAATTATTGTGATAGTAATGGGTGATTTCGAAAGTGAAAGAAATGTCTGTGTGATCTTTGGGTCTAAATAATCAATTACTGACTCTTATTTAATATGGAACAGGTTTGGTTTTAAATCTTTCCATCATAAATGTACCCAATTTGTTTAAAACAACTCTTAAAAAAAAGAAAAAATCACTTAAACGAAAATTTTATTCACTAATGAAATCATAACGTTATATACTTTTTTAGTTTTTCAGTTTTAAATTTTATTTTGTTTGCAGGTAATAAAAAATTTAGTTATATTTTATAATGTCATCATACTCAATGAAAGAACGTCTAAAAATTGTTTCCGGACGATAAATTGTTACAACACAAAATATAACGTTAACATTTATTTGAATACTGCAACAGTTCGCAGTATAAACATGATATGAGCTAAGTTGCACGTTTTGAGATCCAGTGTTTAGTATATAATGAACCACAGCCGTGGATGCTGTATGAAAAAGTGTCCACACGGATCCATCTGAGTGTTCTCGTCGACGTGCTACTTAATTGGGAATTCGCTTCGGCGCATTTTGGGGATGTTCCCATATAAAATTCTATTAACTCAATATTTTTTGCCTAAGGATGCCTCACAACGTCTATAAAATGTCAGGCCGTCAGCCGCAACTGGCCCACTCTGTATAAAAGCCATTTGTATGAAAATTTTAAATTTTATCAAAATTGAACATTTTAGAAAATTCCAATTTATGTACGCCTCTATTTATAAACTCTCTGATCTTAAATGCTTTTTTCCAGCTAAAAATATACAATATTTGCACAGTTGCTAGCAATCGGAATTTCAGATTGAAATTTTAATATTTCTGTTAAATTAAACATTTTATTTTGAAATATTTTTTAATTGAATTGTTTAAATATGAAAAAAATGAAAAGGTCTGTTTATTTAATGATCTCTAGGAATCCCAATTTGCACGAAAATTGTTGCTTTACTTTCAATTTGTGTAAATAAGAGCGGTTTTAAGAGCACGAAATTGCTCTCTTCTTCTCTCCTCTTCTAATCTCTTCTTGCACGAAACAGCCCATACGTTTTAGTCGTGCAAATTGTGTTCACTATCAAACAGCTGTTAAAGAACAAGCAAAATAAAAAATGCCACCAAAATAGTGATATTTATGGAGAGAATTTAATAAACAAGTACCCTAACCACAGCATTTAAAGACATTCTATGTTCCCTATTTGGGACCCATTGGCACTTATGGACCCGCCGAAACAAAACTATGTTATGGGGTTAAGATAATCATCCCTATCGTGATTTGTTCCCTTTTCATTTATTTTCGATCATGAAAAACTCCCATGAAAAAAATTAATTCATAGGAGAATAATAACGTGAAAAAAATGTAAGGTGAACAATTTGTTCCCTCAGAATTTGTTCACTTTTCCCTTTGAATTTCTCACATTATTTTTGCTGGGGAACAAAACATTTATGTAAGTAATTCTTCTCATAATTCGAATATTGAAGTTTACAAAATTAATTTTAAGATAAATTTCCGTTAAAAGAGGTACAAACTTATTGTTCAACAAAATGCAAAAAACAGGTCGATTGCCTGAGGAGTTATGAAGCTTTACAAAGATGTGCTGGCAGAATTTAGAAATTTTTTTTATTACATAAAAGCGCAATAAGCTTATGTTGCAATCAAACTATCACTCCAATACAATATATTTTATTTTATTTTTTTTTAACTTTTCTTTAAAATATACGTGTATATTTTTGAAAAAAAAAATTTTTTTTTTTAATGGTCTTTAATATTTCTTCTTTTTTACATTCACTGAGCACTGATAGCGCGAAAAATTGTTCACCGGACTTGCACGATAGCTTTTTCTCTTCGAGGGGAATAAAAATTTCATGGGAACAAAAATTCCACATTTTTTTCACGATAGGGGTGAATATATTATTTATATATTTTCATCTTTATGAGATAAGTTTACCTTTAAGTAATCTTATGATGGGGATTTGGACCTATTATCACATAATTTTGTCATAATTTAGTAGTAAAAGTTTTGTATGAATACCAAAATTTTTAAGGAAGTTATAGCATTAAAAACGATTTTCGGGAGTAGTATTTAAATGGGATCTATAGTCTAATTCCAATAAAATTTGGTAAGAGGAATAAGATTGCAATAAAACAGGTTTTGATCAAATTTAATCTTAATACCAACATAATAAAATAGCTTATGGGCCAAAGTCTCTATTCCGGAAAGAAGTTTGTATGGTGGCTATGTGAAATAATGTAGAGGATTAAGATTTCAATAAAACAGGTTTCGATCAAATTTAATCTTAATACCAACATAATAAAATAGCTTATGGGCCAAAGTCTCTATTCCGGAAAGAAGTTTGTATGGTGGCTATGTGAAATAATGTACCGGTTCCCTCCATTTTGAAAAGGTTTGGTCTTTGTGAAAATAAGAACCTATCATCAATTTATCTGCAATATTGCGACCTGTAATTTACATTAGGGACGTCTTTTAACCAATACGGTACCGATACTCAAAAAGAAGTATCGGCGATTTCGATACCGATACGAATATTAAATTTTAATTCAAGGTAATATTAAGTAGATTAATTTCTTTATTGCAAAAAATTACAGTGTAATGCATTAAACACATTCGGGACAGCAGGCAACACGAACACACGATTACAAATGCTGCTGGCTGCAATTTGAGTTGCGTAATCAGCCACTGAATCATTTTGAAGACGAAAGCTACAATTGAAAAACTATAAACAGCTGTGTTTTTTTGTTATGTATTTACATATCAGTGGTGCCACTATCAGTTTTAATTTTTATGAATTGAACATCATGATTAATTGCAGACTCGTACACAAAGTTAATTTAAGCCTACATATATATAAATACTTATTTATTATAAATTTTGTAACGAAAAAACAAATGACTTTATTAAAAAAAACATTTAAAATATATTAATATTTTGTTTGGACAAACATTTGAAGCAATGATTGTAGAAATATTAAAAACTAGCATTTAACCCGCCACTTCGTTAGCGTATCCTTTTCTTTCGTGGACAGATTTTTACGCCAAAGTTTATGTTGCATTCACTCAGGAACTTGCATGTTTAATTTTATGTTTCTAGGTCTAATACTAACGGAAATTCAAAAAGTACTAGTTGAAGAACAAAAAGTACCACAAATCCCCCTTACAGATTCTCACTTACTCAGGAGCTTGCATGTTTAATTTTAAGTTTCTAGGTCCAACATTTACAGCAAATCAAAAAGTACCACGTAAAGCACAAAAAAGTACCAAAAAGCGCCTCTTACAGATGCTCATTCACTCAGGGCATTGCATGCTTAATTTTATGTTTGTAGATCCAATATTAACGAAAATTAAAAAAGGTACCAGTTCTCTCTACCTCTTATTGATTCTTGTTAACTCAGGGCATTAACTGCCTGGCCCACTATGTCGACAAGAACATTTCTTTCTTATATTTATATTGAAAACAAAAACAAATTTAAATTTGTTATTATTGTTTTCAATATAAAAATGCGAAAGCAATGTTCTTGTCGACATTGTGGGCCTGGCAGTTAATGTTCAATTTTATGATTCTAGGTACAATACTAACGGAAATTCAAATAGTACCGGTTAACGACCAAAAAGTACCAAAACGTCCCTCTTACAGATTCTCATTTACTCAGAAACTTGGATGTTCAATTTTATGTTTCGAGGGCCAATATAAACGAAATTTCAAAAAGTTCCAGTTAAAAAAACAAAAAAGTACCACAAATTTCCCTCTTATAGATTCTTGTCCACTCAGGACGTTTAATGTTTAATTTTATGTATTTAGGTCCAATACTAACGGAAATTCAAATAGTGACAGTTAAAGAACAAAAAACTACCAAAAAGCCCTTTTACAGATTCTCATTTACTCAGGACCATGCATGTTTAGTTTTATGTTCTTAGGTCCAATATTAACGAAAATTAAAAAAAAGTACCAGTTAAAGAACGAAAAAGTACCAAAAAGATCCCTCTAACGAATTCTCATTCACTCAGGACTTTGCATGTTTAATTTTATGTTTCTAGTATTAGAACTAACGGAAATTCAAAAAGTACCAGTTGAAGAGCAAAAAGTACCCTCATAGGTTCTTATCCACTCAGGACATTGCATGTTGAAGTTTATGTTTCTACGTCCAATATTAACGATAATTAAAAAAATTGCCAGTTGTAGAACCAAAAAGCTTAAGTAAGAAATTAAATTTCCCGTATTTCCCCTTTTTGGTACTTTTTTTCTCCCCATTGAAGCATGAAAAATTTCAATATTGTAGTGGGAGCCCATAATTTAATACGTTTATGTCAATAAATAAAAAAAGTGTTTTATAAAAAAAGTACTAAAAATAGTTACGCTTTTTACCCCTTAAACGTCCGAATTTCGAAAAAGTACCAAATTTGTATTTGGATTTTTTAGATAAGTTTCAAATGTGATATAACCCTTATTTCTATTTTCATGAGTTTAAAAGATATATAGGGTGACAAAAAAGTACCAAAATACAGGTTTTACCCGTTTACTCCGTTAAAGGGCTGAATTTCCAAAAAGTACCAGACACCTGTCCGCTTATGTTTCTAAAGAACAGTGATAAGCATTACATTTTTTTTGTATCTTCTTTAGATTTAGAGATATTAGGTTACCGAATTTACCCTTTTTTAACCCCTAAACATTCGAATTTCCAAAAATCCCTTCTTAGTGGATCGATTTGGGGAGAGACCAAGCCCTGGTCCAAATTTCAAGTTTTTAGTTTCAGGCGTTTAGGCTGTGCGATGATGAATCAGTCAGTCAGTAACGTTACAATTTTATATATATAGATTTTTAATATTTGGCAGACATGTTGGATATTTGTCAAACTTTTTGTGGTGTCTAGTGCTAAAAGTAATAAGCAATAAAATCATTCTCAGCCGTTAATTTAAATTGTTTAACAGCCTTGTTTGCCCCAAAACAGCTTGTCGTTAGAGTACCCATTACTCCAAAATTCTTTTTCTTTCTTTTATATTTCTGTTCCGTTTTAAACAAATGGCGAGCAAAATTGCCGAAGCACAATCGTCATTTGCATTCATTGAAAACGAATAAAAAATTGATGTTTGTACGAAATATGATTGCGCTGTTTATTGGCAAACAGAATCAAATCAAACTGCAAATTTGCCAAGCAATTTGTGTGGTTTATTATGCCCTTTAGTTTGTGAATTCTAGGTCGTAAAAGTTGTAGAGCACTTTATCAATATCTCTTTAGGTAAAAACTGAATCTTAAAAACTTTAGTATCATAAGAAAGTCTTTCGAAATACATTTCACTTGATGTATATAATATATCGATTTATTAACCCCTTAAGAGCCACCATCAAAAATTAATATATCTTCAAAAAAAATTTCTACAAAATGTCATTTATCTTAAAATTTTGTCGATATGTATAATAATATTTATTCAAATATAATATGTTATAGAGAACACTTCCAGTTTTTGTTCGCTATATTTTTAGAAGCTCCATCATATAAAATTTTAAAGTTATTAGGGTTAAAAAAATTTCATTTTTGAATTTATTAATAAGTTTGAGTAAAAATATATATGTGGTAATAATTTATGCACTTTTTACATATTTAATTATAGTAATATTTAAATATTTGAAGAACTTTTTTAGTCAAAGCCCTAAAAACTTTGGTAACATGTGTATATTATTGTTAAATAATTATGGTTATATCGACATCATTTAAAGATAAAGCCAATTTAGTAAAAAAAAAGTCAGTCAATAAGTATGAGTATTTGAAATGGGATCTTAATGGGCCTTAAGAGATATGGATAAAGTATTTTGATACTCTTATGACATAAAGCTCTTACACTAGGAGCGTTGGCGTGAGAAATATCTTCCTATATAAATTCCTTTAAGGATACTGAAAAGTAATAATAATATTTGGTGGTGAGCCGAGCATATATTCTTGGTTCAATCCGGTTCTAAGCTGCTTAACGAAAAAATTATTTTTTTAAGCACTTATTCTTCTAATTTTTGATTATGTTAGCAGCACTGTTTCTGTTTTGTAGCGGGCAAAAATAGAAATAAGTTTAAATTGACTACAACGACAAAATTAGCATAGACAAAAACATGCAGCCATAAAGCCGTGCCGTCGTTTAAATAATTATTTCGATTATTTTCATATACACACATGTATTCTATTTTTGACATATTGAAGTCGGTAGCGTCTGTCTCGAACGTGTTTAAAGCAAAAGAGATTATTAATATATAATATAATTTATGTTAGTTCTCAGGGCTGTGGAGTCGTCAGAAAAAAGTACTAACTCCGACTCCGACTCTAAACGCTGAAATTTTTTAGGTGCGCCTCCGACTCCGACTCATCGCACTGATGACAGCTTATCATCGCACTGATGAAATAATATATTATGTCATCGGAATGATGACAGTTTATCATCGCACAGAGACATGATATATTAGGCCATCGCACTGATGACAGTTTATCATCGCACTGATAACACTTTGTCTGTACTGATGTCAAAGTACATCAACGTTATGGCGCCTTTTCTATCAGTGTACATAAAATGTGGCATCGAATTGATGTCACTGTAGTCATAGCGTAGATGACGCATAAAATATGAGAAAGTTTTAGGATGACGTTCGTCATTGTATTGATGTCACTTTTTGCCGCATTGATGCCATTTGAAGCCGATTAAAAATTTTCGGCGGCGGCTGAAGACTTAAAATTTTCGGCGGCGGCGGCTGAGCTGCTTTGCGCCGAGTTTTTTGACGACTAAAATAAATATTTAGCTGCGCCGAACTTATGTAAAGAAAACACATAAACAAACATGTTAAACAAAACAAAGAGACAAATTATGATTTATTCATTTGAAAACTAAAATTTTTATAAAAGATAAATCAAATTTTTAAGAAGAAAAATACTATTTACAGCAAATACCTTGTTAGTTTTACTACGGTTAATAACGGCGTAAATTGAGATCATTAAGATTTTCTTAAAATTTGGAAATATCAGGCATTTAAAAAAAGTAAATTAATTAATTTTTAAAATTTTTATTTATTTATAAAATTTGAGGTCTATTATTTTTTATAAAAACATTTGTTTCATTTTATCCAATAATTCGTCACGCCATTTTGTGGCTTGTTCAGGGAAAATTAACAATTTAAAATTGCTTAAATAATTATGGAAAACAAATTTCAAGCTGGCATAAAAATGTTTAAATAAAAAGCAAATTTTCAAACCAAACAACAATTTTTAATTGTTATACAAATAAAAAAACTTTCTGCCAGGCCCACAATATCGACAAGAACATTTCTTTCGAATTTTTATATTGAAAACAATAATAAAAAACGAAAATTTGTTTTTGTTTTTAATTTAAATGTACGAAAGAAATGTTCTTGTCGACATTGTGGTCCAGGCAGTTAATCTTTTACAGTATTAAATATTTTTAACCTCCGTTCATGTTCAGAGTAGTTATTTATCGCAGCATCATTTCACTCATTCGATTTGTCGAAATCGCAATCTAAGATTTCTCCGCACCCCTCAGTACAGACTGGTTCTGTACTGGTTCTTCTAGTATTATCATTGATAGTTTTCTATTTTTCGACTCATTCATTACTTTTATTACACAACTGATATTTTTTTAAACTTTTCAAACGAATGAAAACAATTTAAACAAAACAAAAAAAAAAAAAATTAATAATAGGTAACCAATCTTTTTAGATAATCAGTATTCAAAATTATATTTAAATATAACAAGTAATAAGGTGTTGCCAGGCTTTTTTTTAAATATTACAATTAATTTTCAAAACAACTTATTTCGAGTTGAAAGCACTTTTAAAAAAATTATTTTAAGATTAATATTTAGATTTTTAGTCGAACTTTATGAATTATTTCGGATTTTTTTAGTATTTTACATATTTTATTGCAAACGATTATAATAGTAAATTATTCAGGCTCAAGTTCATTTAATTATTTTCCTTAGAAACACAATTTACTAAATTTTCATAACTTCTAAGAATACAGAAAAAGTTAATTGTGTACACAAGTGGCAGAACGGAATAGATGTGAATGAAATGAACTTGTGTCTGAATAACTTATAAATGTAGTTGTTTGCAAAAAAATATTTAAAATAATTAAAACATCCGATTTTGATTTCGTTCAAAATTTTTTTCTAGACGAAAACATAGAAAGCATGCCCAATCTTTAAAAATAAGATAAATATTTGTATATGGTAACACTGGCACTAATTCAATTAAATACCGATTTAGTATTCAAAATTTAGTATTCAAAAATAAACAAAAATAATTTAACAAACAACTTTGGATAACTATTAACAAAAATAGAAAAAATAAGAATCGACTTGAATTTCAGCCGCCGATCAGCCGAGTTCTTCGGCGGTGGCACGGCTTGTTGAAAATAATCGGCTGAGCGGCTGGCCGTGAGACGCGCCGTTGCGTCTTGCTTCTTTGTGTTAGAGCATTATTAATATTTAGATGCATTTTTCTATGAGTGTACTGTGAAATTTTATTGACAAGTTATACAGCAAAAGCGTTGGATGCACATACGTATCGAAAGCATATAGTATAATTATTTTCTACTTAAGCATTTCAGGCCAAAAAAGTAACATAAGCGTAGAACGCGTGGTGTGGACCTCCTGTTTAAGAATTAACAGAAATCAATTACTATTCTGTTTGAGTTAATGCTCTGCTTTGAATGTGTTATTGCTGTTAGTTGTTATGCAAAAAATGTGCATGGCAAATTAAATTGTTTGTTCAAAAACACTTTATAAACAAGTATCGTCGTAGCGCAAGTAAAATATCGCCGATACCGATATATCGGCAAACCCGAACTATCGCCGATATATCGGTCTCGGTATTCGTTACATCCCTAGCTTTCATGGACATTCAGCCGGACGGACAGTCATCGGTTTGCTAAAAGTTGGGTCTATATTTTAAGGTGTTACAAGCATCAGAACAAACCCATAATACTCCCTCCACTGTGGTTTGGGTATTAAAAGTGCTGAAAAATAGTATCTTTAATAAAATGGGAAAAAATTTGTATTAAAAGACATATCCATTCTTTATGGGGCGCAATCTTCAAAGAGGGCTATACATTATAAAAATGCCTAAGAAGCATGATTATAGTATGAGTAAAAAATTTGTATGCATGTAGGATACCGACGATTGCACTGAATGGAAGATCAGACCAATAGTTCGTCAAGCACACGTACACGAGCTTAACATTAAGCTCTTGTTAGACCCCTTAACTGTTTTTCTGACAATGAAAACAGTTTGACGTTCTGCCTTGTGTTAACAACTTGGTTTTTTTGTGCTCCCGTACTTTTACCTTTTTATGACAGTAATTAATTCTTAATCTCAGTTTCACAATCTTTAGCCAAAAAGTAAAGAAACAGAGATAATAGTTAATTCTTTTTTTATAATTTTTAAATTGTATTTCAAAATTTTTTTTACTTTTCTAGGTAATTTATCAACTTTTGCTTCCTTCCCAATTCCGTGTTTCATTCATTATTGCACATTATTGCACATTTTTCCAACTAAATGTATTTACAAATAAAATTTAAACTTTATTTGACTTAAATATAATTATTTATCTCACAGCCACATAATAATTAAATTGATTTATTTCTAAAATCCGTTTTTTTTTTTAATTACAGAAAATTACAGTGCTCATCGTATGTAAACGTGTCTTCTTAGATTCCTCTCAACAACGACGTTATCTAGTTAACAACTTTTCTTTATACTTTCGCTTCAAATTAAATAAAATCTATAAAAAGTGTTCAACGTCAACGTAAAGTATTAGTTTGTTTGATTAGTGATTAAAGAAAATTTTTTAAGAAAAATTATTCTATAGAAAATATTTACGCCTACATTCCAAACACGCTACAATCAATCCTCCTTGAACGCAGCCAGGTGAGTAAGTTGTAAATTATTTTCTCATTGTATTTATTATGTTTATTAACTTGGCCCGCGAATGCAAAAAGCACGTCGTCACACAGTCAGGTAATTCTGCATTTTTAGTTGAACCATCGAAACAAGTTTCAGCTTTATGACACTGGGGTAAACAGTAAAGTAAAGATTTATGACTACAAACTAAATTTTTTATTTACTATTATTTTTTAAGTGTGTACTCTTTTTGTAAGTGGAATGAATAATGTTTTCTTAATAGAAAAAGTTGCTGATAATACAGGGTGTCTGGTAGCAGATTTATATTTTCAAACTTAAATAAAAAACGAAATAATTGACATAAGGTTTTATTAATAGCATTGAACGACAGAATGGAAATGCGGATTTTGTTTTTTAAAGAGTATGTCACCCAGATGTCTTCCGTCGAGTTGAACACACTGTTCAAAACGGAGCCTTGTGTTCTGAGCCACACGCTGCATTAAACTTGGTTCAATTGTGCGGATTTCTCGACGAATATTTTCCTTTAAAGCAACAAGATATTGGGGACTGTCATTATAAACCCTCTCTTTGAGATGGCCCCATAAAAAAATCCATGGGATTTAGATCGGGCGACCTCGATGGCCATGGGATGTCCACAAAGCAACTGATCAGTTTTTGGGGGAAATTTTCCCGAAGCAAATTCATCGAAGCTCTGGCTGTGTGTGCATTCACCCCATCCTGTTGAAACCATGTGTGTGAAGAGTACGATGGATGAGCTCGCATGTTTGGCAAAAAGAATTCCGTAATCATGCGTCGATAATTTTCATCGTTGACATTCGTCGCACAGTGGCGCCCGTAGAGCAAGCGAGGTTGCAAAAATCAAAATTTTCATGAGGGCCGACGAAGTTTTGAATAAACCCATGTTATAGGAAACTTTTCAACGATTTCAAATATGCCACTCTTAATAATATCACATTTTTAGTTTAGAAGATATAACCGTTCAAAGTTGACCGACTTTCGGTTTTCAAAAAAACACACAATTTTTAGTCAATTTGTTGCGATTTCAGGTGTAATATCACGAAAAATAGGTAACGAATCGCCTTATTTTTTATTTGTATTGATTGATGTATTTATTAAATGTATAATGATAAAAAAAAATTAACTGTTTGCTTTGTGTTTCTCCTGGTAAATCACTATTTAAAAACTATCCGTTTTTTCACTATTTTTCAACTTTGACGGAAAATAAAAAAAAACTATATTTTTCTATATTTGCCATACGTGCAAAACCTGTTCTTTGATTATTTCTTTACATAATTCAAAAGGTTTTATCTGCCCGTACGTGCCCGTTTGGCTTCTAGAGGAAAAAAAGTTCAAAAAGACATGGTTGCAGAAATTGTATGGCGTCCATCCCTTATATGTTTTGACTGACAGTAGTTTGATCTAATAGTTTGAAAAAAACTACTCATTGAAATTAGCAGGTACGTACCTCACATAAACAATACTTTGGCGTACAAATGGTCAGGAACAATATTGACTTATGGTCCCTACAGGTAGGCACAAATCTTATTTGGACACATGCATAATATCAAAATTGCATTATTTAGCCTAAATCCATATGTATGCAGGGAACAGGTAAATTTTTAGGCATGGTAGCATAAGCCTATATATTGCAAAATAAGCATAATGCCTGGATTAGTCTACGCCTGAAAGTTGGCGCAACAATTACTGAAACCATTAAACAATTTAAGTACTGAAAACATGGCGTTGAACAATTTAAAATTATTTGAACTGTTTAGAAAGTCAACCACACCAAAGTTTTTCACGGAAGTGAAAATTCTTCCTGAGAAGTTGACATTGATCAGCAAATGGGGCTGCGATGGATCATCCGGACAAAGCGTTTATAAGCAAAGGATATCTTTCGATGACGCTACAATATCGGACGGAAATATGTTTATGGCATCTGTTGTTTCTTTGCGGCTAAAATCGGATGATTCCCTACACTGGAAAAATCCACGTCCGTCATCAGTGCATTATTGCCGACCAATAATGTTTCAGTTTGCAAGGGAATCGGCAGAACTCATAAGGACTACGGTGAAGGACATTGAAGAACAAATAAGCAAGATTAAGCCTACAAAGCTGCAAATTGGAGAAGGAAAATATATTGAATGCAATTACGAGTTCCACCTGACCATGGTTGACGGAAAAGTCGTAAACGAACTGACAGGAACAACCTCAACAATGTCATGCCCGATTTGCAAAAAGAGTCAGAAGAACTTTTTTCAATTCAATTCAATTTATTTCATATATAATATGTTACATCTCAATTTTATATAATTAGTTGTAAAGAGTTTAAGATTAGTATCTTTTTCTGCTTAATTATAATATATTTCAATTAGTTATCATAGACAGAATTATATTGGAGGTAAAAAATTTAGCAAAAACCTATCTAAACCCCTTTTTTCGTATTATTTTTATATTTTTTTTATCGATTTTATATTATTATTTGTCAGAAGAACTTTGGTAATTTAAACGATTCTACAAATGAGGAGAATTACGAATATGGAATGTCACCATTGCACGCAAGGATAAGGTGTATGGAATTCTTGCTAAAACTGGCATATACCCTACCACAAGAGGAGGAAAACTTCGATGAAAATACATCAATAAAGGATAAGGAAAAGATCAGAAAGAAGCAAATACAGGATGGTTTTTTTGAAACAAGTTGGACTAAAAGTAGACTGTCCCAAGCACGGATACGGTAACTCTAACGATGGAAACACTTCTAGGAGATTTTTTGAAAATGATGAGGCAGTAACTAGAATCATTGGAATTGACAATCAAATCGTGAAAAGATTGGGAACGATCTTGGATGTTTTAAACTGCAAAGAAAATGTCAATTCTACAAAATATGGAGAATATGCGTCGAAATTTGCATCTCTTTTAGCAGAAATGTATCCACAGAAGAAGTTGACCCCGACCGTCCATAAAATATTGGCGCATGGCAAAGATATAATTGAGTACCAGTCTTTGCCAATTGGAGAGCTTTCTGAAGAAGCACAGGAGTCTCTTAACAAATTTTATAAAAAATATAGATTGCAGAACACATTCAAAGCATCAAGGGTAAGGCAAAATAAGGACCTCTTCAACATGTTGGCAGCATCTTCCGATCCACTTATTTCTTCCCTGCGGCATGTGAAGTCACGAATAGAGTTACAAAATAATTATAGTTTAGAAATTGTTAGTCTTTTAGATATACCTTCTCTTACGAATTGTGATGAATATTTCACAGAAAATTGAAAAAATAAATTTAAAAAAATAAATAATTTTTTTTTTTAATTTGTTGGGTAATAATTTAAAACATAAAACCCTTAAGAAAAAAAATAAAAACAATCTAAAAATGTAAAAATAATTTTTTTTAGTTACCATAAAATTGATTTTTCTACTAATTTTAACTTTGATAACCCATAAGTAGGCCCCTACAAAGCGTAGCACCCTTTCCAAACGCTCATTTCATAGGCTGAACAGTTATCTATCATATGCTGTTTAAACTGTTCAATTATCTTATTCGGTTCAAAAGATATGATTTTTGCAACGAAAAAACTCAAATGGCGCCACTGTGCGTCGTCTGGCCTCGAGAATATTCGAAAAAAATGGTCCATTTATCTCATGCGTGGATAAGGCACACCAAACAGTTACTCTGGGGCAATGCAATGATTTTTAATGTTTCAATCGAATTTGCGGGTTCTTGGAGACCAGTAACGGCAGTTTTGCTTGTTGGCGCGGCCGTTTAAGTGAAAATGAGCCTCGTCCCTCCAAGAAATGGGATTTGCAGTGCGAAAACGCTTCAACATCGTTTCATAAAAATTTTTGCGTAAATCAAAGTCACTTTCCTTTAGTTCTTGAACGATTTGAATCTTAAAAGGATGGAACTTCAGATCCTTTTTTAAATTTCATGAATAATCGCTCTTGGAAGTCCCAGTAAGGCTGCTCTTTTCCGTATTGAAAGTCGCGGATTTTCACGTAAACTGCTCTCAACCAGTTCAATATTTTCGGTGTCCTTGAAGATCGACTGGGCCCTGGCCGTGGGACATTCATAGCCGAAGCAGTTGCGCGGAATCTCTGCACCCACGAACGAATTAAATTTACACTCGGTCCATCACGTGTTCACCGAATACCGAACTTTAAACAAATTTGTCGACGAGCAATTACGTAAGAATCATTACTTAAAAAAATTAAAAAATGTCTCCACATCGAACGCGCGATGCTCACTCGACCACTGCGACATCGTGACTGACAAATCCGCACAATCGATAAATCCAACGGCGCCACAATTTAATGAAAATTTAATTCAATGAACTTAAGCCTGATTAAAATATTAAAATTTGGATTAAAACCCATTAACAGTTCAATAAAATAACCACAATACTAATTGATAAAAAAAAACTTTTGCTGTGTATACACAAGATCTCCAAACTTTGAACTTATTTGTACAATTTGGTTTTCGTAAGATTTTATTTTTTTTTTTTTGTTTATTATTTGAGAGACTTCCATTTTCTCTGTAACAGTAATAAAATCGAATCATATAATATATTTTTAAATCATTTTTGAGATTTTTCAAAAATATAACATTTTAAAACGCGAAAGATAAAAAACGTAAAACCTAATTATGTCAAAACTACTAAAATGGAGATGTGATTTTATTTCTTAGGGAGGGCAGTATATACATACTTAGGCTTTTTTAAATAACCCCACTGTGAGTTGAATGGGTACGGGAGTAGATAATATTGTTGGGAAAACTCTTTTTCTATCCAGTTGCTACTTAAATGACGTAATTAAGAACTTTCTGTTCTTATTTTGTGAAAGTCACTTTCAAAGTATTTTAAAATTATACTTATCTGTCACATTTCGCTTTTGATGAATAGGTAAAAAACGAAAGTTTTCTAATAAATTATTCTTTAGAATTGCTTAATTAATAATCTGATTTCAAATTCCTTAATCACCATCGAATGCCATCGAATACAACGATCATGTTAATTATCGACTTTATATTACATATAACCCCATTATTACAAGTTTGTTTACAATTGATTGTTCCACTGTTAGGACTTCATTCAATTCGAATGTTCGTTATTGAATCGCATGTTACACTTGATCTACAAATTACACGCAACATTATTTTTTCCCGTTACAGATTTCATGTATTATCATCAACATGTTCTAATGTTTTTTTAATTATCAAATTTGATTGTAAAAAATAATAATAAATTTACGTAATAGTAGTGGATTTGTAAAATATATAAAATTCTAGTTGTGAAATGAATTATACACATAACCCAGAGAGTCATTTTAGTGTGTCTGTGGCAAAATTTTAAATTTTTATTCTGTTGCTTTAAATTAACAGTTTTTTGTTCAAATAAATTTCAACAAATTTTATTTATTTAGAGTTCGATGAATTGCATTCGCCGTAACACCGCCTTAAGGGCAAAATAAACCACACAAATGGCTTGGTAAACATGTCGAAACTTTACGTTTGTACAAATCTTTTGTGTTGTTAATTCAGATATTTTGCGTTTGGACACACATTTGATGCATGTTTGCAGAAGTATTAAAAATGTTTAATATGTATCAGACAGGTTGGATACTAGTCCAACTTTTTGTGGTGTTTGCACCTTTCACAGAAAAAATGTTGCCCCAATTAAAGCATTAATCAAAAATAAAATCACCTCTAATTAAAAATTTTATCAAGTGAGTTAAAAGTTTTATCGATTGAATTAAAAGATTTATTGATACTATTAATTTGCACCATTAAACTAATTAATAGTTACAATTTAATATTTAATTCACTTGATTAAACGTTTAATTCCCCTTATTAAGCGTTTAATTTACTTGATTAAATTTTTAATTAAAACTGATTTTATTTTTGATTAATGGTTTAATTGGGGCAAAATTTTTTCTGTGTTTCCAGTTGTAATTCAGAAATCGTCAATTATAATTCAGATTAGTCAATTGTAATGCAGAAAGCGTCCATTGTTAATCAGAAATTGTCAATTGTAATTCAGAAAGCATAAACTGTAATTCAGATTAGTCGATTGTAAATTGTAATTAAGAATATAATAAATTTAAAAAATAAATATCACTCAAAATGTTTTGGTCGAAAGTTAAAGACTATGCCAAAAGCACCATTCGTGTTCCAAACGTTGTAGGTCCTTTCGTGACAGAACAAAGATTGATCTACTTGGAGAATATTAAAGATAATCAAACAAATACCATAACTGGAGGTGATTGCGCTAGTGCTGTGCAACACTGTACAGCTCACCAAGCTACTGCGTTGTCAATGAATGACAAGCAGTCGGTCGATAATCATAAACATATGCATTTCATAAATACAACGAAATATATACGAATATATTTTGCTCTTTATTTTTTGCTTTCTGAATTACAATTGAGAATTTCTGATTTACAATTGACGCTTTCTGAATTCCAATTGATTATAATCTGAATTACAACTGACGCTTTCTGAATTACAACTGAATAATCTGAATTACAATTGACGCTTTCTGAATTATAATTAACAATTTCTGATTTACAATTGACACTTTCTAAATTTCAATTAGAAAAGGTGAAGTGCTAAATGTACTCATTTCAGTGGAAGCTGTGCAGAGTGAAGGAGTATAAGAAGAAGCACTAAAATCATTTTCAGCCTTAAATTCTAATTTTGTAATGGCTAGTTTATACTATCCCACAAGTCTTACGTATTTTGAGGGAAATACGACGCTGTCATGATAAATTGTTAATGTTTTTTAAAAATGTTCAAACAATAATTAAATCAGAGACGCATTTTCGTCAAAATACGACTTGTGTGATAGTGTAAAACTACCCATAAGCAGCATTTTTGCCACAACTCAGCTCGTTGTTTAAACCTCTCTATATTCCAAATTATTTTCCTTTCTTTTATATTTCTCCACTGTTTTAAACAAATAGCGATCAAAATTACCGCAGTAATATCGTCGTCTGTGTCGTCAAGCACAAATTTTAAATTAGGCCCTAATCATGTAAAACACAATTTTGCTTGTGACGTTGAAAATTTTAAAACGGCACATGAATTTCTGTATAAAGCAAAAACAAAATTACAAAATATTTATGACTTTGTTTTTGCTTTCAATATAATTCTTTGGCGTTGCGTTTTACATGATTAGGGCCTTAATGTTTATACGAAATCAGTTTGTGTTACTTATTTGCAAACTGAAACAGGAAACAAAGTGTGTATTTTCCAAGCGATTTGTGTAGTTTATTTTGTCCTTTATTTAAAGTGCGTTAGTTACAACCAGGGCTGTGGAGTCGGTGTTGAAGAGTCGTAGTCGTAGTCGTAGTCGTAGTACTCACAAAAACTCCGACTCCAAAATTTTTTAATATTTTCCAAAATAAAAATTCTTCGAAATTGGCGATGCAATATTTCAAATATCGATTTGAAATTTTTACAGAACCATTTAAAAGGTACTGCATTAAAAACATATTAGAGCGCTATATTCGGCTGTGCCGAATCTATGATACCCTCCACCGACAGTTAGAATATATGTGAGCAATAAATTATTTATTTATCTTTATAAAAACGGACGTCAGTATAATAATTGGTTCCGGTTTAAATCAATTGGACGAATTTGACCAAATCCTGTAGAGTGATTTCTGTTATTAAAAATCTAAATTGAACAAATTTCAATACAGTAGTGAAATATGTTTTAGAGTTTAAAGTGCTTGGCAGAAGGCTGCTTTATATGGGATCTTAGGTTAATATGGACCGATAATCCAAAAATTGCAGTATTTTATTTTTGGCCATATGAAATAAAATTTGGCTTTTGTAAATAATTTCCCAGAGTGAGCATAATGTTGGACATTATATGGTAAATTATGGACCGAGCTTCTGGAAATTTTATAGTGTGATTTTTAGTCCTATAAATTCTTGACGTACCAAATTGTATTACAATAGCATTTCTTATTACGGTTTTTAACATACAAAACTGTTTTCCGGAAGTAGGCTTCATATGGGGCATTTGATAAATTATGGACTAATATCCACGAAATTTTACAGACTGATTTTTAGTCCTATAAAATTGTCACGTACCAAAGTTTTTTATGATAGCATTATTTGTTACGGTTTTAGACGTACTTAACTGTTTTCCGAGTGTAGGGCTTAAATGCTGCCTAAAGTAAATTATGGACCGATCTTTACCAAATTTGAAGTTTGATTTCTAGTCCTCTAAAACAGTGGCATACCAAATTGTGTTATGATGCACGCAGAGAAAAAATATGTTTAAATATGGTCACCTCCAACAAAACTATTTTTTAAGAAAATGTTTAAAAAATGTTGTGACAACCATATCATTGTTAAATTAGTCCCCCATTAAGAAGCCACAACCATATTATGGTTGCCTCTAAACATGTTATGGTCAAATATGACAATAATTTGTTTTTATATTAACAATAGTATTTTCCTCTTTTCCAAGAGCAACATTCTTTGGTTGAAAATCAACCATGCTATTATAAGTGTAAAACATATTTTAGTTATTATTAACCAAAGCATGTTCGGAGGCAACCATAATATGGTTGTGCCTTCTTGATGGAGGACTAATTTAACCATAATATGGTTGTCGATGACAATAATATGGTTAAAATTAACCATAGTATGTTAACAATTTTATTTAAAAAAAGTTTTGTTGGAGGTGACCATATTTAAACATAGTTTTTCTCTGGGTGTAGCGTTATTTATTACGGTTTTAGACGTACAGTACGGTTTCTAGTCATATAGAAAGAGTTTGCGCTAAATCTTATATCATGTCGTGCTTTATGCCACCTTTTATGTTAGTTTTTGCAACAAAATTGTCAATTCTTTAGGGTGGTGGTTCTACATTCTGATTCATAACTCTGATACTACTGCTCGGGTTTTGCTGGATTTCAATCCCAAACTGCTTAATTACAAGCATTTTGACACTAACATTGTTCTTATCTTTTGAATTTTTTGAAAGTGAGCGTGTTTTCAACAGACGGGCATGGCTAAATCTACTTAGAATTACTAAAGAAACCAGAATATATATACTTTATGAGGTCTTAGATGCATAATAAAAAAGGTTCACACGAAATGACAAACTTGTATACCATCATTCACCACTAGTGGTGGAGGGTATATAAAGAGCTTAAAGTCAAATGAGGACCAGTCGCATGTACATTTAGCAGCAAGGCTAGAGTATGAGTTGGAGTCGTGAGTCGGAGTCGGAGTCGCACTTAAAAAATTTCAGCGTTTGGAGTCGGAGTCGAAGTTAGTACTTTTTTCTGACGACTCCACGGCCCTGTAGCTCTTTTCTGTATTTCTCGCATCGCAAAATTTCTCACATGAAGTGTGAACCAAAAAATTCCATCGTTTCTCTATTTGTAAGAAAACAGTGTTTTGTATTTGAATACGAGAACAGACAACACAGATTCTTGAATACTTCCAGTAATTAAGTGTCAAATGCAAGCGAAACGTCAACGAAAGAAATATATATAATAAAAATAGGGCTGCCAGATTTTACGATTTATCGTAATATGGACGATTTTATGTTCCGAAATTGACAAAGTGCCGATTTGCTGATTTTTTTTAGTGACGATATTATTCAGTTTTCGCAATAAAACAATTTTAAATATTTTTATATATTTGTGTATTAGACACCACAGAAAAAAGATATCTTTAGGAACAAGGCAGCTTAAATTTTTACATTTATCCCTATTGTGAAAATTGTCCTCGAAATTGTTTGTCTGTTCCCTAAAAAATTTATCGGGAAAAGCAAAATGTCGAGGGAAAACTGTTGAATTTTTATTTCTTTGGATTAATTCATTTGTTTTTGTGATCAAAACCTTAAACTTTTGCCCCATTTTTCAGTGAATGCACTAAGGAAATTATTGCCTTTTTTTGGCCAAAAATGTTATTTTTAGTTCAATATGATATTTTGTCACGCCTTTGTGTGACTTCTTCAGGCAAAAATAACAATCTGAAATTTTAAATTGCTATCAGACTAAAGAAAAAGTAAAATAATTAATTAATATTATTAGCTAAAGTATGTGTATACAAAATATGTATAAAATATCCATGAACTTTAACTATGTTTTTTTTTTTGACTATATTTTAATTAAAATCGATCTAAATTTGTCAAAATAAATTTTAAATTGTCCGATTTTTTAAAACAAAAAAGACAATTTTTTTTATATTTTCTTAGGAC
The DNA here is from genome assembly GCA_943735925.1 of Pollenia amentaria. Classification (NCBI taxonomy): domain Eukaryota; kingdom Metazoa; phylum Arthropoda; class Insecta; order Diptera; family Polleniidae; genus Pollenia; species Pollenia amentaria. Next base: position 141,919,788 of record OX031010.1, on the reverse strand, counting down.
ATTAAAGATTTTTTCACAAATTTATCTGGCAGCCCTGCAATTAAAATAATAAAATAATTATAAAATTTGTTTTATTTATTTTCATCATTTAAATTCTTTATTTTCAAATTAAAAAAAATAATACACATTCTTATGTAGATACATGTGTATATGTATTAAATAATTATTTTTTCGGATAATTTTGGCTCCATTTTTTTAAATTGTATTTTTCTCGCATCAATTGCAAATGTGACTTATTTTGACAGTTCTTGTGAGAAAGTTTTCGCAAAATATTGTTACAAGGCGAATTCAACTACAGGTGGTGTCGATACTACAACAATCCAAAAACAACAGAAACAACACAGGGTTTTTTGCATTGCGATGTTAGTGTTTAATGTCCAAAATGTCAACCATTCCTAACAAAACACTAACAAATCAAAACAAAGTAGCTCGAACTGTCAAAATCAGATGGCGTTTCGACACCACCTGTAGTTGAATTCGCCTTGATATTGTTACAAAAACATTTCTTCTCACATCCTTACAATAATTGCTGGAAAATTATTTAAATGACAGATAATTCTCGCAAAGTAAAGATACAGAAACACTTATGTGAGAAAACCCATATTTTGTTTCATATTTCACTGTTTTTGTAATAATTTACTTGTTTCATTAGGAACATTTTACGATGCGAGAAATACAGAAACGGGCTACTGATCACAACACTGTACACATTAGTCTAGACCCCTTTTACAAATTGGAAATTGAAAGGCAGACAAGAAAAGTTTGTAGGCAATAGAGAAATAAAATGGAATGTGCCACCCAGACAGCGTCGCCACCTTAGCAACAAACTTCTTCCGTCTGCCCATCATGTTTTAATATGTAAAAGTGGCCTTACAAAAAGAAAATAAGTGTAACCATTTATTTTCAAGAACGAGAGCTCAGCAAGCTCAATAAAAACAAATACACATTGATCATGTTTTTAATATTTAACACAGAAAAAGAGTTTTATCAATTAGCAAAATGGTTTAAAAAGTATTTAAATTTATTTAATGTAATTATTGAATCAATTATTTTTTTAGTTGAAAGAAAATTATAAATTTTATTTTGATTTAATTAACATTTAAGTTGTTTTGAAATAAATTTTCAATTAAATAATAAAAAATCTTAATTGACTTTTTTCGTTTAAAGTAAAATAATTTAAACATGTAGAATTGTTGTTGGGAATTGTCAATATTTATTTAAATAAATTAACACATTGTTTGAAATGGCAAAGTTTTTTGATCACTTTTTTAATTAAAATTAAAAATATCATTTATTGAAAAAAAAATATTCAAAATTTAACAATTTTTAGTAATCAATACAATGGTAATAGGTCAACAACTTGTTTGCTTGATATTATAAATTTGGTATAAATTTGGTGATTGGAGAAATTTAATAATTTTTTCTGTGTAAGATGACTTATAATGGAAAATTGTACAATATAGTTGACAGCGAGTTAAAAAATGATGATTGTCCTCCGAAAACGTATCGTCGCCTTATGTAAATTGTCAATGAAATTAATCAATTTGCCATTAAATAGACCATAAATATTTTTGTTATCAATATTTTTGCTAAACACTCATTTTTTATTTAGTCGGGCTTTTGCTTTAATCGGTTAATCGCTCGATTAATTAACCGGGGGTTTTGGTTTAATCTGTTAATTTTGTTATTGATCAGTTAACGGATTAATTAAGTTTTTTTATAAATAAAGTTATTTCAATAAATAAAACTGTGTAAATTAGTTATTATTTGGAGTTTGTTAGTAAAATAAAACAATAACATAATAAACATAAAAAGAAACGAGCAAACAAAAAAATTATTCATAAATATGTAATACATATTTTTTAATTAATACATAAATATTACATATTAATTGAAAAATAAACTATGATATCATTTTATTAGTTATTTCAATAGTTTAAGGAGATCTTATAAAATAATCTTTTAGAGAAATAATTTGCTTTAGATGTTTAGGATTTAAGCGATTCTTTTTTTTTAGTTTTGATAAATTTTGACTTGGAAAAATTTTTTCCACTTATCGTTGATGTTGGAGAAATCGAAAGCAACCAGTAATCAGGGTTGCCGAACTTGGTCTTTTCGTTTGGTCGGATGGTAGCCCAAACCTAATTTTAGTCGGTTTGAGAAATAGTTTTATATTGATTTTAACAAATTTAAGACAATGATCGCAAAGAAGACAAGTGCAAAAATAATATACCTTTTAAAAACACAACATTTTTTTATTGTTGATGAAACGATGGATCTGGCAATGAAATCAAATGTATTACGTTAGCAGAAAGTTACTTTGACGGTCAATTCAATTTTTTAATTTCAATTGTTCTTCTTATAAAAAACTTTGTTTCATCAAATATTATTCCTTTAAAAAATTTAATCGGATTGGCAACATTGATTGGCGCTAACGTCATGACTGATAATCACAAAAATATTAAGGTTCTTTGTGGTAATTTTTAAAGTCCTAAAAGAATAACATAAATAGAAGAAGTCCAGGAATGTTGTTCTGTAACACCTCATAAGATATTAGGTGTTTCTTATACAAGTAGACTACTTTTGAGAGAGATATTGTAAGAATTATAGATCAGTGAAATGTTTTGATACTTATTTTTTATCATATTTTTAAAAAGCTAATAGTATAAGAGCCGCAGAACTTTCAGAAAGAATATGTGAGCCCCAAAACGTCTTTTGTAGAGCAAAGATTTTTGTGAAATAATTTTGAAAAAATTTCCAAACTTACAAAGTTAACAAAAATCTGGTTTGCTTATCAGCCAAGTTCTGGAAATCGAATTCGAGTGAAATTGAAATGGACCAAATTTTTAAAAAGATTCTGTCTTAAAGGTTCATAAAAATATTCCGTTTTATATACGTTATAGTTTGAGTTCTACTAATATTTATTAGAATTACTCTAAAAATCATGAAAAGCTACGGTCTTTTTTAAGAAAATTTACTGACAATTTCCTTCGTTTTAAATTTTACCCAATTTCGATTTCTAGAACATGGCCGTATATCTATTATTGCATATGTTCAATGAATTAATCTAGTTTATAAACGTTATTAAATGAATTTATATGTATATACCTTTTGTTTTTGTTTTTTTTTTTATTGTTGCATATAACAAAAAAATAGATTAATAGCTTTATTCAACAAAAATTATACTTTATATCAAAAATACATATACATACATATCGTCATTAAAAATGCAAGATGGGATAAATCATTTTAAAAAAAGGAGAGATAAAACACTTAATAAAAAGGTAACTATTGTGATTATAACAACGAATTTTTCTGATTAATATCGTTAACAAATTATGAATTAATGATACTGACCTAAAAAATCTGCCAGTAATACACAATATCTAATTTCTCAGTCCTTTTCCTGGATTTCTCTAAACATATGAAATCTTCCATCATGTCATTAGAAGCCTGTTTTATTTTTTAATATTTAACACTTCCTAATTGTTTTGGTTAATTTTGTTAAAAGATTGATATTAGAAGATATGAGAAGAAACAACTATCTAAACACATACATATAAGAAGTACGTGAAACAAAAAGCTGTTGAGAGCAAACTCTTCCCAGCTATTTGTGTATCATAATCGAATCTTTTAGGAATCAGCATCAAGAGCAAAATGACCGCATATGAGCTAATTGTTCGATCATAAATGGTACTCCCATTGTGAGAAAATGGTACTCTACCGATGAATCAACTCAAAAAATCGTTTGTTATACAATTTGCTGATTCCCTTTTGATCACATGTATGAATCATATCCTTTTTGAATCGCTCTAGTGATAAATCAGTTTTAAATTCAAAACTTTTAGAAATCATTATTTGAATATATGAATGAATCCATTTTCAATCGCTCAAGTGATAAATCAATGTTTAATCTCAAAAGTAATCTGAAAAGGCTCATTAAGGTTATTTTTACAAAAAATTATCACCCAAATACTAGCTGGGTTATTTAAAATAAAGATCACTGAACACCTTCTTTGTTTGTATGAAAAATTATTTTCTAATCACAAACCTTTTGTAGTACACAGAAAAAAGTGTTTTATCAATTAAAAAAATGGTTTAAAAGTATTTAAATTTAATTAATGTGATAATTGAATCAATTATTTTTTTAGTTGAAAGAAAATTAAAAATTTAATTTTGATTTAATAAACATTTTACTTGTCTTGAAATAAATTTTCAATTAAAATTTTAATTAAATAACAAAAAATCTTAATTGACTTTTTTCGTTTAAAGTAAAATAATTTAAACATGTATAATTGTTGTTGGGAATTGTTAATATTTATTTAAATAAATTAACCCATTGTTTGAAATGGCAAAGCTTTTTGATCACTTTTTTTAATAAAATTAAAAATATCATTTATTGAAAATATTTTTTCAGAATTTTAAATTTTAAGTAATCAATATAATCATTTTGGTAATAGGTGCAAAATCAACAACTTGTTTGCTTGATATTATGAATTTGGTATAAAATTGGTGATTGGAGAAATTTAATAATTTTTTCTGTGTATATGAGACGAAATAAATAATTAAAAACACAAAAAAATATGTTATAATACATACTTCAAAATATTAGAAAGTTTGTTGCATCGGTTAATCGGTTAATCGCCTGAAATTAGCCGGTTAAATCGTTAATCGAAAATAGCCAATTTTAAATTAACCGATCAGTTAATCGGGTAGTAATTAATCGGTTAACCGATTAACGAATGAATACTCTACTATACCCACAAGTGAAACGTTATTTGTTCCAATGTTTTTTAATATACTAAAAAATTGTTTACTGGGCTATATCACAATTTTTTTTTTTTTTTTTTTATTATTCAAATAAACATCAACTGTTATTTTAATCAATCAAAATATTTGAAAACATATTTATTTAAGTTGACATTTTTTAAATCAACAAATTAAACGTATGACTAAAAAATACCTTTACACACAGACGAACGGGCAATTGAAATTCATACCTTTTGTTTATATATCTTTTAAGTTTATTTGTCAGTTAAGGGAAAAAATGAAATGGGGATTATTCCAGAGCAAACAAATGATTAAATTAAACTACTGAAAGAATTTTAGTTTTATTTTAAAGATTTCTTTAATGATTTTAACGGTTACTAATAAAAATGATTTCATTTTATAAACATTTTCTTTTCTTTGTTTTTGTTTGTAAAACTTTAAAATAATAATGATTTATTAAATAAACAAAAATCTACTTGTTGACATGTCTCTCTAGTCAGACATTAAACAAAAGAAAAACAAAGTGAAACATTCTAAAAATAAATAGAGAAAAAGTTATTTAAGGGCTTATGACTTCAAGGCAAAAAGTATCTAAAAAAAAATACACATAAACCTTTAAAGGCACGATCTTTGAGTTTAATTTAAATATTTACAAAAGCAAAATAACTGACTTTATTTTTATCTTCATTATTTACATAAAATGTTTGCGTTGCAATGACTGGATGCACGGGAGGGTACATTTACGAGTATTACAATAGACGCTAGAGGGAAATTCCCAAAACAACCAAGAAACTTACTAAAGAAGGGAAGGTCAACTACATTATGTACCTGGTTGGGCTAAAATTTTCGAATTGTTGAAACTAGGGGCTGGATTTTTATTAATTTTTTATTGTAAAATATGCGCATAGAATATGTTTTCAAAAAGTAAAAATTTAAATTCCCCGAAAAATTTGTGCAAAATTTTCATTTCTTAAAAAAGTTCTGTATAAATTTTCTTGTAAAAGTTTAGGGTGGGCGAGAATGTTCAAAAAAAACTGTTTTAACACAGAAAAAATACTCGCCAATTGTCTTGCAATGAACTAATTTTTATAAAAAAATTATTCAAGTAAATTAAACGTTTACTTATATCAAGGCGAATTCACTAGAAGGTGCGGTCAAGTCAAAATATGGCTATTTTTTTCGGTGGTCGATTTGTCAAAGTTTGTATACAAACTAGTTTTTTATGTAAACAAACATGTTTTTTTCACTAGCAATATTTTTGACAATCGGACCACAACAGCAGTGTAGTCCTTCTACTGAATTCGCCTTGACTTATATCAACAAAATTACTGCATTAAGTGTTGTCAATATTAAAAAAATATATTTAATTGATTTGTTAACTGGTGCAAATTTAATTAATTTTTTAAATAGTATTAAAATTTATTTAATTAAAATCATTTTTTATTTTTTTTCTGTGAATGATTTTTGTCGCTACTTCTAAGATGGTGATTAAATTTGAATGGCAAGAACGTTAGAGACAACAATCGATAGGTATCATTGTCAGACATAGTCATCGCCCAGACTTGCAATTTTTGTTACCGCAATTCTACGTTAAACTGGCGTTAGTGTAAAGATTATAAAATTGCAATTTATATATTTTTAATTTTTCTTCTTCTTCCTTTTATATATTATACAAATAATTAGTATTGTGGTTATTTTATTGAACTGTTAATGGTTTTTAATCCAAATTTTGATATTTTAATCAGGCTAAAGTTCATTGAATTTAATTTTCATTAAAATATTTTTATGAAGAAAGGAATTTTACAACATGAAATGAATTAAAATTAATTGATAATTTTTCATTCTTGACTGAGCTGGGAATTGAACCCAGGTTTTCACGGACATGTTGCCCAGACTAGTTTCGATTGTAACCACACAATCTCTTCAGTGGGGTTTGCCGTTTTAGCTCTCAACGCCATATTATAAAAATATACCTGCAGTCAACTTTAAGTTACAACCACAATAGTGTTTTATGCATATGCGAAAATCATGTTTCAGACTTCTTGTTCTTTCTTAACATCACAGCCCGGGGTGGGCCAAAGCTTCTTCTGCGGTTCGCCTCCAAGTAACACAATCTTTTGCCAATGCCTCATAGTTCTGAATTCTCAATGTTTCATACACAGGTTGCAATTTTAGAGTACAATCGCCAAATCACATTCGCCCCCTGGTTTAGGAGCTGGAGCTGTCTGGCCTCCACTGCTAATCTCATCTAATGCAGTTTCTGTCCTGATAGCAACATGATGATTTAAACATCGCAGCAGTGGCTCCCTCCACATGAACTCCCGTACGAATAATGACACCCAGTTTTAAACCGCAATGTGCTTTCAGGAAGTATTCCTTCAAAGAAAGAAAAGACTATCTTCCGAGTCCTCGGGATTCAGGAAGCATTTCTTGGAAAGCATTCTAACGGAGACCTTACCAATAGTCAGATCAGCTTGCTATGCTGAGGATAATGACTCCCGTGGCACCATCAGGTAAGTACTGAGGCACAATTTCGTACTCCTTGAAATTCTTAGACCCCAAAGAGCCCTGTCATTTCGAATGTTGGCGCATCCTAGGTATGCATATACCTAATCGCCCCAGCATAGATTTTCAATATCCGAGGAATGAATATCGACAAAAAAGTAAACTGTCATGCCCCTCAATTTATAGGACCAGATATCACACTGTAAAATTTTTTTAAGATCGGTCCATAATTTACCATAGTCCCCATATAAACCCTACTCCCGGAAAACAATTTAGTACGCCTAAAACCGTAATAAATAACGTTATCATGCTAAAATTTGGTACGTCCTAGTTTTATAGGACTAGAAATCACATTATAAAATTTTTTAATGTACGGTCCATAATTTACACTATGCCCCATATAAACCCTACTCCCGGAAAACCGTAATAAAAATTGATAAATTATATGTGTGTAGTAATAATACTTTGTTAAAACTTTAATAGAAATATTATTCTTTGATACCCTCCACCGTGAGAAGAATATTTCAGAATTGGGCTTTATATAAGAACTGTGGTAAATTATAAACCAATCTTTATATAAGACCTATGGTAAATTGTTTATTTTTACAACAATAGCATTATTCGTTATTGGGTATTTTATGGGGACTATGATAAATTGTGGACTGATCTTCACTTACTTTCAGGGTGATTTCTAGTCCTATGAATCTATGACAGACCAAATTTTACTAAAATGCCGTCACCAAATTCATAGAATCAAGGCAAACAATTTGCTGATTTTGCACTTATTGCCAAAATGATCATATAGATTTCTAAAAATTGTTAAAATTGAAAATTGTGAATATTTTTTATTTTCCAAAAATGATATTTTTAATTTTAATTGAAAAAATGATCAAAAAACTTTGCCGTTTCATACAATGTGTTAATTAATTTATGCCCTAATCATGTAAAACGCAATGCAACGCCAAAGAATTACACTGAAAGCAAAAACAATGCAATTAATATTTTGTAATGTTGTTGTTGCTTATTAAATATAGATCAATTAATGCCCCTATTACGGTTGACAATTCAACTCAGTTGAGTTGTAATTTCTTAATTTTTGTATTATGGTTTACAACTTTGCTTTATTTCGGCGAACAAAAACATCAAAAAATTACAACTTTATGCCCCTATTACGGTTGTGAACCGTAATAGGGGCATAAATATAGATCCAGTTTTGACAGTTTTACAAAAATTCTACAAATTAAAATTATTTTATTTTAAGCGAAAAAATCAATTAAGATTTTTCGTTATTTAATTAATATTTTAACTGAAAATTTATTTCAAAACAACTTAAATGTTAATTAACGGGCCTGCTCTGAAAATCACGTGCTTTTAAAATCGCATGTGTGATTTTGTGGTGTTCTAAAAATCATTCCGTTTTTGTGTTTCTCCGCGTGCTTTCGGCAATTGAAAATCACACCGAAACACCCAAAACTGGAACATAAAAATATCACACGTGTGATTTTAAAAGGCGCATGTAATTCGAAATCTCGTGATTTGTATAAAAGTGATTTTCAGAATAGGCCTGTAAATCAAAATTATATTTTTTATTGTCTTTCAACTAAAAAAATAATTGATTCAATTATCACATTAATTAAATTGAAATACTTTTTAAACAATTTTTTTATTTGATAAAAAAACTACTGATAATTTTTACTGTGTACTATTTCTGTGTAGGCTTACTAAAGGATTTTCAGGGGATGAGCTTTATATGGGCCTAAGGAAAATTACGGACTGATCTTCGATAAATTTTGTACTATGATTGCTAGCCATATATGACTATGCTTCAAATTAAATTAAAATTGAATTTTTTTTTCAATAAAATTATTACAAATTTTTATTTGGGGGATTCACAAGGTGTCATAAAGTCATATGTATTAAAATAATAACATGAAAAAATACGACTGTTGTGAGCAACCCCTCATAATTTAATGTGCTATTAATTACGACAGCACAATAAACATAGCAAGCAACGTTCTATTTATTTAAGACACTTTTTGTTTACAAACCAACAACAATATTTTTAAACCATTGTAAAATGTTAGAACATTATGACAATAAACCATGATAGCACACCTTGTGAATACCCCAATTATAAATTTTTTTTGAAAGGCCGAGTTTTAAACTAATTTTTATTTCTATTGCTAAAACTTGTTGCTGAAAATCAAAATAAGTTTTTCTGTGTATTAGATAGACGAATTTGTGCAAAATTTATTGAGAATCTGTGCATTATGCCAGCAATTTATCTTAGTTTTTGTAACAAAAATATTGATTTTTTAGAGAGGTTGTTCCACATTTGGGGCTGTAACTATATTTCTCCTAAACCCATTGTGCTGGATTTCTATCCCAAACATCTTAAGGCTAATTTACACGGTAATAAAATGTATTACGACATGTGGAAAAATGGTGTAGAATGAGAAAAATCTTATCATGTAAAAGCAAAATGCATTGAGTAAGAGAGAATACGGATACAAAATTTGACAAGGGGTCGGTAAATGTTCCTTTTCTAAACCATTTTAGAAACTTATATGGTATTCTCATCACACCAGAGGTGTATTTTAACTGTATATATTGAAGGTGGTAACATTTTTATACAATTACAAAAACAACTAAAATCAACCCAGGCAATTTTCATGTTGTTTTGGTAGATATTGTTAAACTGTTAACATCTGATTATTTGTTATTTACTCAGCTGTTTCGTATCTTTGCTTTTATTTAAATTATACCATCTGTGTAACATGAAAAATACTTGCAACAGATATTTATTTTTTTATTTTAAACACGGAGAGAATTGCATAGTATTTTGATTCTACAAAGTCGTAATACATTGTATTACTGTGTAAACTAGCCTTTAGGAAAAACAATATATTGAAAAATAAATATTTTTTTTTCAATATTTATTTATTTAATCATATTCAACATTTTTTATTTTTCGAATTTATACTATGAGCTAAATTTCAGTTATGTATTTTATAAAGCTTTTTGTAATAGTTATATTCCTTAAATTTTTAGGAATCACTTTATACCCTACCAGACTATTATCATGTATCTTCCTGTTACATTTTTTTTAACGTTTATTTAACAAAAAAACATATAATTAACTATAAATAAACAAATAGTCGGAATATAACTTAGTTATTATACACAGTCCCAAAAAAGGGCTCTCAAGTATTTTCTATATGATATAACAATTTTTTGGATAATATATATTAATTTCTAATGATACGATTTATGTATTTTTATATAATTTGACGCAAAGAAAAATTTAAAAAAACCTTACTTGTATATTTAAGGGAATTAAAAACTAAAGTCAAGAATTAAAAAAAAAATAATGGCAATTATTTATTGAGCCACCAATATTGTTTAATATTAATATTTGTGTTTCTTCCTGTTACAGTTTTACGTTATGAAATATATGAAAATAGTGTTAAAATAGTTGAGTTAAATACATTCAATTTATAAAGTATCACTATCCAGTGTGACACAAAGAATGCTGACGAAGGCCGTAGCGGGCCAGAAAATGCATCACATTCTGCTGGTGTCTAATAATTGTAAATTTTTCCGTACATACAATATACTTCATTGCTATCCAACGGATAGCTAAGGTAAAAATGTTACAGGAAGATACAAGATAATAGTCTAATAGTGTTTAAAGTCATTCCTAAAAATTTAAGGAATATAACTATTACAAAAAAGCTTTATAAAATACATAACTGAAATTTAACTCATAGAATAAATTCGAAAAATAAAAAATGTTGAATATAATAAAGTAGCTTATGAAAAGAAATAATTCCCAGATTCTTTTTATTTAATCTTCATCTTTTAAATATGAGCCAACAATTACACTGTGCAAGAAATTGACACTTTTTTTCGTGACAAGCTGGGGAGTACGCTGAATCCAGTGGTGCGGATTTTTCAGATTGGCTCTGGTTTTCGAGATATACCGTTATTTCGAAAATGGAGGAGGTTGCACAACATATGTTCGCGTAGCTCAAAAACCCTTTAGCTAATTGAAAAAAACTTAAAAAACCGAAATTTCCTTTAAGAAAAGTAAAACTTCTTTCTAATATCCGCAGTCGTTTTGGAAACATAATTTTTTTTTTGGGAAAAAAAATAAATTTTTTATCAAAATTTCGAAATTTTTGTTTTTTAAAAATTCATAAAAAATTAAGAAATGCAGCAAGGCTTCTAATTTTTTTGCAGACATATAAAAAACGAAGCTGCAAACAAAGCAAGCCATAAATGATTAAAATTTGTTAGCAACTTTTTTTTTATGGGACTTTTTTTTTAATAGGCGCTTATTCATTGATTCTTCCAAAAGTAGCTTAAAAGCAGTTTTGCCACATGTCACCAATTTAAAAAGTCCTATTCCGATAGCACTAAGCACAAATACTAAAGAGACATACGCATCAATGAAAAAATAATACAGTTAATTAAATTTGTAGACCACAAGTGGAAAATGTTTTTACAATACCCAGTTTTATGTGGAGTGGAGGAAGCAAAATCTTTTCCATCGGCTACTTTTGGAAGAATCAATGAATAAGCGCCAATCTCCAGGATTATATTCATTTTGCATTCTTATAACCAAGCCGCGGATGTCAGTACAATACGCGATAGAATTATTCTCAATAGATCGTAAATCGTCTATGGCGATTGATAGCCACGTATATTTGTACACCTGGTGCTAAAATATTAGCTCGTTTTAATTCTTTTGTCAAGAGAATGCTCTGTCTTTGAGATAATTTTAGACGCCGCACAGTGGCGCCCGTAGAGCAAACGAGGTTGCAAAAATCAAAATTTTCATGAGCGCCGACGAAGTTTTGAATAAACCCATGTTATAGGAAACTTTTCAACGATTTCAAATATGCCACTCTTAATAACATCACATTTTTAGTTTAGAAGATATAATCGTTCAAAATTGACCGACTTTCGGTTTTCAAAAAAACACACAATTTTTAGTCAATTTGTTTCAATTCAGGTGTAATATCACAAAAAATAGGTAACGAATCGCCTTATTTTTTGTTTGTATTGATTGATGTATTTATTAAATGTATAATGATAAAAAAAAATTAACTGTTTGCTTTGTGTTTCTCCTGGTAAATCACTATTTAAAAACTATCCGTTTTTTCACTATTTTTCAACTTTGACGGAAAATAAAAAAAATCTATATATTTCTATATTTGCCATATTTGCAAAACCTGTTCTTTGATTATTTCTTTACATAATTCAAAAGGGTTTATCTGCCCGTACGTGCCCGTTTGACTTCTAGAGGTAAAAAAAGGTTAAAAAGACATGGTTGCAGAAATTGTATGGCGTCCATCACTTATATGTTTTGACTGACAGTAGTTTGATCTAATAGTTTGAAAAAAACTACTCATTGAAATTAGCAGGTACGTACCTCACTTAAACAATACTTTGGCGTACAAATGGTCAAGAACAATATTGACTTATGGTCCCAACAGGTAGGCACAAATCTTATTTGGACACGTGCATAATATCAAAATTGCATTATTCAGCCTTAATCCATATGTATGCAGGGAACAGGTAAATTTTTCGGCATGGTAGCATAAGCCTATGTATTGCAAAATAAGCATAATGCCTGGATTAGTCTACGCCTGAAAGTTGGCGCAACAATACCTGAAACCATTAAACAATTTAAGTACTGAAAACATGGCGTTGAACAATTTAAAATTATTTGAACTGTTTAGAAAGTCAACCACACCAAAGTTTTTCACGGAAGCTGCTTTAGAAGAACTTGATTGCTTATACGGAAATATTGAGAGAAGCGAAATTATCAAAAATAATTTTTATCTGATATATGCAAATATTAAGGCAAAATGGGTGAAATCTAATCGAACCATTCAGAACTTCAACTCCAACCAGAGGAGCAAATGGAAGGCCAAAAAAAAGTATTGATTAGTGTTCAATTTTCACAAGAAAGAGGAAACTTGCCGATGCCACCAATGACTTGACCACGAAGCATTTATCGGATGCGCTGTCTATTAAATATACAAAGGATAGTGAAAGAGTTAGGTCGCAGATAACCAAATCTGTTGCTGATGCAAGCCCACTGCGACTAAAAAGTATTAAGAAAAGCATTCCCACGCCCAGAAACGCACACATTAAAAAGTATGGTTTCGAAGAAGCCTTGGCCTTGTTTTGGACTTAGAACGTTCCAAAGAGAAATATGAGAAACTATGGGCATCTTTAACGCGACACGGCGCTGACGTTTTACCCGGATACAAGCATATTACGCAAGCCAAAATAAATTCACGACCACTGCATACGGAGTTTACGGAAGTCTCTGCGAAAGCCAATCTGCAGGATCTCATGGGCCATACAGCAAAACGGTTGTTGGAGAGTCTTCCTGAAAATGAGGTGATTGCAGAACACATTCAAAGCATCAAGGGTAAGGCAAAATGAGGACCTCTTTTTTTTTTTTTTTTTTTTTTATTATTCCTACACTAAATCCTGCGAAGCTTTTTGCTTGTCTGCAGGAGACCAGAGTCTCTGGCGGGAATCGAACCCACAACCCCGGTACTGATAGACTAGCTCACTACCAGCAAGCCTACCGGGGCAGCATCTTCCGATCCACTTATTTCTTCCCTGCGGCATGTGAAGTCACGAATAGAGTTACAAAATAATTATAGTTTAGAAATGGTTAGTATTTTAGATATACCTTCTCTTACGAATTGTGATGAATATTTTACAGAAAATTGAAAAAATAAATTTAAAAAAAAAATTATTTTTTTTTTAATTTGTTGGGTAATAATTTAAAACATAAAACCCTAAAAAAAAAAATAAAAACAATCTAAAAATGTAAAAATAATTTTTTTTAGTTACCATAAAATTGATTTTTCTACTAATTTTAACTTTGATAACCCATAAGTAGGCCCCTACAAAGCGTAGCACCCTTTCCAAACGCTCATTTTATAGGCTGAACAGTTATCTATCATATGCTGTTTAAACTGTTCAATTATCTTGTTCGGTTCAAAAGATATGATTTTTGCAACGAAAAAACTCAAATGGCGCCACTGTGCGCCGTACCATTATATCCAAACGATCTTGCTTGACTGCATGGAACCGTGATGCATGACGGTTGATACATTGAAGAAGCTGGTCCACCCGCTTCAACAGAATGAATTATTGAGGGAATAGATTCTGTTGGTATTTGGCTATCCGGAACAGGAATTTCATCAGAATGTGGCAGCGGAAAGCGAGCATATGCTGTTTCAGTATAAGATATATAAGTCATTTATATTCTGTTCATACCCGCTGTATAATTTATGCACGCATAACACTAATCTTCAACATGAACTATGGGATCTCTTCAAATCATTGGAAGACCAAATGGCATGGCGTCTCCATTTTCCCCCCACTTCTTTAAATGGCAAATGCAGTGTGTACACACTATTGATGGTATCCAACTCTTACCATATATAACACTTAAAGATCTTAGATATTTCAATATAACTGATTAGATACAAGTCTGTCAAAGGCTTTAAACTTCACTAATCACTTCCGCAAGCACTTCCCATATGACAGTGAAGGGGTTGAGGAACTTTTATTTATACTATAATTATTTTAATCAAAGTACCTGTCGAGACCTTCATGACCATGTTTTGTAAAAAAAAAACAAAGCCAGGACGATTAATATATGAGCTTTTTACAAGACCGATTTGTGTGGTTTTGTAAGCACAATAAAAGACCGACTTGTATGGTTTTGTAAGCACAATAAAATACAAAGATGTAAGCATTTAGGACTTTATTTCTTAATTCTAAGAATTTTTTAATCGGTAACTGTGGATTTTCCAAAATTCCTACCGCAAAATGAAAGTGTGGTAATAATGCATGCATATTTCTTTGGAATAGCATAAATTTGAATATTTGTTCTTTTGTTTTGTATTGTAAATGGCACAAAAACCGAATTTAAAAAATTTTACGTCAAAATGTCATTGAAAATAAATTTTCTTCATTGGCACATTCTTCATATATACATAGTATTGAATAAAGAATTTAATAATTAAAAAAAATCCTATGAAATGCTCCATATAAATTATATTATTCCTGACAATATTTAAGGCGGCTACGTCTGAAATGTTTTTTTTTAAAATAAAATCTGATTTATTTTCAAGATTTTCTTCCCCTGATAGCCATTCCTTCAATTTTTCCAAAAAAATCTTTTTATTTCTAATAAAAAGGTTTTTTTTCCTCATCGGTATATCCAGTCATATCGCTATGAAAAGAATTATAACGCCTCTTAATAACATTTTCCCAATGTCCTTTAAATGTTTGATAACATAAAAGACATTAGGCATTACCAAAGGAATTTTTTTCTTAAAATATTTTTGCCATTCCATATTATTTAGCAACAAACTAACGTAGCCTCCGCGCATGTGCATTCGTCGCTGTCTGACACAGATTACACACAGATATGTAAAAAATGACGTGTGAAAAAGGCCCAAATCAGTTACGAGGGCAGCTTTCGAAGAAAGAGACAAAAAGCGTTTTTTGGTAGTGAAGTGACAATATGTAAAAACAGGCCGGTACAATCCACACAAATTGCGTGATCAAAACAAAAATAACAAAACACAAACCACGTTTAACAAAAGCATTTGTTCAACAAACGTTTTATTTTGTGCAAAAAAATGTATTTAGTAATATTATTTTGTTTTATAATGTTATTTAGTTACTTAAATATTATTTACTAGTGTTGCAGTAAACTTAAAAGTTAATTTTTTCAACAGTTTTGCAATAAATCTTAACTAAATCAATTTGTGTTAATTGTAATTCGGCATAAAAGATGGTGCAAAGAGAAATGAAAAAAGGGCAGCTTTCTAAGAAAGAGACAAAAAATCTTCCGTCTCGTGACATATCTGTGTGTAATCTGTGCTGTCTGATGAGCAACTAAAATAATTTCATTATTAGTTATTTTACACACTGTATTTGAACAAATTTTAATACAGCTATCGTACATGTGCACTTGTTGCTCTCACACGTACGACAAAAATAATGTGCGTAAAAAACAAAGGGGTGGGGCTTCTAAACAATTGTTTGCCTGAATGAGCATCACTGAACTAGATGTATTTCTAGACAGGCTGTTGTTTAAAAATTTTTAGAACAATAGGAACCGCTGACCTATTATTTCAATTTAAATAATTTTGAAAGTGGCCATAAAAGTGATCGAATTAATTTCATTGCAACAGAAATTTTAAAACTTGAAACAAAAATATGTTACCATATTTTTGTTATATATATTAAAAAATTAACGGCGATGATATTGAACTGCAAAGCGAGGTTGCCATATTTTGAAATCCAGAGTAGAATATTTGTTCTTACAAGTGGCGAGACATTTTACAAAAAGGGATGCATTCGTTATATATATCAGTGGAAAATTTAAATTTAAATAAAACCTTTAAATTAAATTTTTTGTGAAACTCGATATGAAATATTTTTAGAAACATGCAAAGTTATCAAGGAAATTGTTAATAAATTGAAAGAAAATGCAAAATCATTTTATATGAGTTTTTGCGAATCAATACGAACTTCATTTTGTTGTAAAAATAAAACCTTAAAAATTATAAGCAGTTTCATTCCGGAAAATATTGTTTCCGGGAAAACCAATAGCATAATACCATTATTATTAATGTTATTTCCAAACAAGAAAGAAAACTGTGAAAATATCAATTCCGTGGACTAGTGGATCTTCCAGAAATAAAGCATTTTAAAACTGCAAGTATTTCAATTTGTTGGAAAAATAAAGACACAAAGAGAACGAAATGGATGAACTTTTTATGGCCTTGTTAACTTAATGGATATCACATTCCTCAGCATCAGTTGAACGCACATTTTCAATGCAAAATGCTATAAAAAGCAAAGAAGAGATCTCGTTTGCACGTAGAAACTGTTCCAAATTTGATAAAAACTACTGATCTATTAAAATGAAATGATAGTTGCAGTTATAGTTATTATATTTCGTATGATCTCTTAAAGTAAATTTGCTTTATCTTATAACACTGAATTAAAAGCTTTATTTTCAAACACAAATGTTTTAGACCTTATTTTAGCACTAAGTTCTTAGTATGCAATATATGTTAAAGTCTGAATAATTGAATAATGCAACTTTGAAAAAGTTAAAACATAAATAGCTTACCAGTGTAAATTTATGTGTACAAAAATCAAAATTTTAATTGTAAAATTTAATTTTCTTTAGAAAATATTGAAAAAATGTACTTTACGCTTATGCAAAGTATTATTTACATATCTACCTTTAATATAAATACTTTATATTTTTAAATACATACATACATATATAAATGAATTCTAATAAAATATTTTTTGTTCCTTTTATTTTTATAATTGAATGTTTTTTTTAGCAAAAAGTACCATTTGGTGTGAAAAAGTACTCTTTTAGTTGAAGTACAGTACCATTTCAAAATTTCAATTTTGCAACACTGCACAGTGGTTGCGCCCATACGACAAAAATAAAAAAAAATATCCTAATATATTGGGCATGTAACGAAACAATTAGTCGCTAATGTCATCAAATGTCACTCCTCTAAATTTGTTTTGATAATTTCTAACGGTAATTTTGATATGTAAACAACTAAAGTGTGAATTTGCGTAGAAGTATAAAGTTGATTAAACGAACTAGGAAAACAAAGTGAAACTTCAGTTTTTAAAATACATTTAATAAAAGTGCCCGACTAAAATTATTAAAATGGAAATTAATGTGAATGGTATTGGTATTATTTTAATAAAATAATAAGTAAATAAATTGTGTTGTGGTTATAGTAAAATACAGATTTTGAAGAAGTATTTTGTTTTACATGGTTTGCTAATCTCCGTAAAAATTATTTAGAGTTTTAGTTAGTTTCCCAATCGAAGCCAATGATCGAATTGGTTTGTAAATGCTAACACATGTATGTAGTTGTATGTTATGTTTAATTCAAGTGCAGATTTTTGCAGTTTTTTTTTATATATCTCCAATATACTACCTCAACCTCTTTATGTAATGTGTTTTTTAGAATTTGTGATGTATGTCGTTTGGTTTAATAAGAGTGAAGTTTTTGTTGTTATTGAAAAGTATATTTGTTTTTATATATTTTTTTTAATTCTTATCATAGAAACGTCCCGTCAATGCATATTTCCACGCCTCTTAATTTTCAAGATTTGGTGTTCTAAGAAAGGTCTAAATTCGGTAAAATCCTAACTAGTGTTCGACGAAGTAATAAAATACATTGATTTTGAATGCGAGGAAGGTGCGTTTTGTGAGTTACGGAAATGTGTACAATATTTATGCAAAAGAATTGTTGACATTTGGAAAAAAAACCATCGCGTAAAATCAGATGTTTTAAAAAATCATTCAGAATGGCTGGCTACCAATGAAGTTGTTTCCTTAAAACTGAAAACCCTACATCTGATTTCTCAAATTCCTCAAAGAGAACAAAACAACGTAGAATAGCAAAGTTGGCTGAAACTGATGCGACTGCAGCGGATGCCTTACGTGGTGCATATTCACAACCAGCACAAATTTGTTCCGAATTAAATGTTGCTCAAGTTCTTGCATTAATAATTGAAACAAATTTAACAAAACATCAGTACTTGCATATCCGAGATTTTATAAACTCTAAGGTTTCCTTTAGTATGCTCCCTAGTTACGAAAAGGTGTTGAGTGAAAAGAAAAAAGCTATCCAAATGTAGAATCTATCGCCGTGAGTGAATCTCAGGCTGAAGTAGATTCACAAAATTTGCTTGACCATACAGCTTCACGTATTTTAGATCTACAATATAAAGTCTGGAAAGACATATTTAATGTTAATGAAAACAACCTCGTTTTTATAGGAAAATGGGGATTTGATGGTAGCTCTGGTTATAATGAGTATAAGCAACGTTTTATTAGCAGCACTGTATATGACAATAGTTTATTTGTAACATCTTATGTACCCCTAGTGACAAAAACTGCAAAATCTGAAGATGCAAAAATAATATGGAAAAATCCTCGGCCATCGTCAACTTGGTACTGCAGACCAATTCGATTCCAATTTAAAAAAGAAACAACCCAAGTTTGTAATGCAGAGAGAGATTATTTCAAGCAGAAAATAATATGTTGAAATACACAAAGTATTCTAAATCTAAACAGAAGATAAATGTTGAACACAAATTGCAACTGACTATGGTTGACGGTAAAGCTTCAACACACACGGAAAATTTCTAGAATTGCAACAAAGACGGATTTATTACATATATTATTGCTGAGTTCGGATCCATTCATTTCAGGTCAAAGAAAATTGCCATGTAAAAAGAAAAGTACTCTATTAAAATCTGCAATTGAATTGCTGCAAGAGTAACAAGTTTAAAACAATGTTTTATTTTATATATTATTGTATTATTTTATGTATTATTTATTTCATTACTTATTTTATTTATTTTATGTATAATTTCATGTATTATTGTATGTATTTTAGAACTATAAAGTGTGAATTTTATATGTCGGTAAACATAAGTATTCTGATGAAGGAAAAAATTTACTTAAAGCATGGGAAAAATATTGTTATTTAATTTTTTCCACTTTTTCACATACAAATGTAAAAAATTGACAATAGGGGCATGTGACCACGCCCATTTTATCAGTATGTCGTGTTTATATTATCAGAAATATACTCTGTAAATTTCAAGATGATATCTTTATTCTAACTTTTTTTGTCGCTCTCCTTCATACAACCACTGTGCACTGCTACCAATAAACCTATGGGCCACACATGTTTTATACTAGCCTTTTTAAAAACGATGCATGGGCCATATTGATAATTACTGTGAAGCAATTATGTCAATTTGTTTATCAGCTATTTTAATTATATTTGTTTATGTATGTGTGTATTTAAAATTGAGTACATTATACACGTTAATATTAAGAGAATTCATTAATTCGATCAATATTAAGAGAATGTATGTAAGTATATCGATAAAATTTAATGAAAGTAAACAATTGAACAGTGTTGCCTGTGTAAAAATTATTCCCATACTGGGGAATTTTAAGTCATCGTCCAGACTTGCAATTTTTGTTGGTGCAATTTTTTAAAATTTTAGTGCTTTTAGCTTTAACCCGTTTTATTTTTTATAACTTAGGCCGTTAGTGTCGAGATTATGAAATTATAGTTTTGCAATTTTTGTATTTTTATTTTGTCTTTCCTCTTCTCCTTTTTTTATTTTATATATAAATATAAATACACCTACAGCCAACTTCATGTTAAAAACTATGGGAATAACAATATAAAACAGAATTGCAGAGAACATGAAACTGACTACCCATCCCCAATCTTTTCACTCCTGTCACCAGTAAACACTAGAATTGCTGCAACAAAAATTGCAGGTCTGGACGATGACCAAATAATTTAAAAAAATTTTGTTTTACATTTTAGGTACAATGCTTTTTAAATAATAAAACGATTTTGTGTAAAAAGAACTTGTATTGATTTTCAATTTAAGAGGGATATTACAAATAAAAAAGTTTCTAACAATTTATTAAACAAATTTTTAGATTTTTAAATCAAAATTATAGGCAAAAAGAAAATTTTTGCTTTTAACGATGCAAATTAAAAACAAAAGTTATTAACAAATGTTTTTATCTTTTTAATTAAGATCAGCTTTGTCAGATTATGGGATTTATTTACAAATGGGGAACTTTATTTTGGAAACGGGAATAAAGAATTTTATTTGGGGATTTTGTTACTGATTTTTATTTTTTTATATAATCTTATAATATATTTTTTTTTTTTTTTAATATTATTTTTATTTTAAATTCCTGTTTTTAGAGTAATTAAAACCGTGTTTGAATTAAGACGCATGTTTGTAAAATAATGACATTTAGAACGCTCCAGAGACCAGGGAACACTGTGCGACGAATGCAGGTGTCCATTTAGGGAGACTACACTGTATGAATATTCTGTATGTTCGTGAGACAACCCAATTTCAGCTTGATTATATAAAGACTTAACCAGTTATATATTTACATAAGAATGTATAACAATGTTTAAAAAAAATACATATCGCTCATTTACTTCAATAGTAGTATAACTCAAAAAATTTAATTTTGGAGTTAGAGATGCGGAATGGTTCGCTATGTTTTTTTATATATTGTGTAAATTCATCTTTCTATCTATCATACCGTTTCAACGTTTAAAGAGAATGTGTCGTTATTTTTTCCAAGTGGTTAGAGCAAATTAAAAACTTTAAACGCGTTTACCCAGAAACTATTTTTTTTTTTTTCTTTTGTTGAGTTAATCACTATTGAAGTAAAAATGAGCGATATGTATATCACAATGGAGAGAACTGTTGCTTGCAAAATGGAAAACTCATTAAACAATACCAATACTTGATTCTGCTTAGCGAATCTTATATACCCTTCTCAATAGGCCTTATTATGAGTGTCGTTGTCGTAGTAAAAAACCAGTTGTTTCGATCGCGACAATGATTCTTTTAATAAGTATTTACATATATAACAACCTAGTCCCCATCGGTTCGTCTATCCGAGCGTTGATAATCCAATGGACTGGTGGTATCTTCAATTCAACTCCACTACTCTTATGGATCTAGAATATATACACTTTATAGGGTCTTTGATCAATATTGTAGAAACCAGGGCTGTGTAGTCGTCAAAAAATAGTTCTAACTTACATTGATGTTAAATGTATATGAGACTGGTCCTTTTTTGACTTTAATCTCTTTTTAATGCAATGCCTTTTAAATGGTTAAATAAAGCAAGAAAATTATTTTTTAAAAATATTGAATCGATATTTTAGAAAATTTTTTTAAGCTTTTATGCCGAAAAGTTATGGTGTCGGAGTTGTGAGTTTTTGTGGTTACTTCGACTCCGACTCTGGTACAAAAACCTCAACTCCAGAGCCTGGCAGAAACTATGAATGAAATAATATAATTCTTTATAAAAATTGAGCCTCGTTGTGACACATTTGAACCATTTCTAGAAATGAGAAAACTGTTATTTTCTCAAAACAGAAATTGGGCAGGATGACAAATTTGAATGCGAACTTTTTGACTTTCTTAAATAAATTAAAATTAATTATAAGTGTTTAAAATTGCGTTATATATTTAATAAGATTTGGAATATCTCTAAAATAATAATGATACCACAGCAAGTCAAAGATTCAAGTCTACCATTACCCTTTTTATAGACCTTTAGCTTACTTCCTTGTCTATCGAAGATATTCGAAGAGCTACTTTACAATTAGAAATTATCCCTAATTTAAATGAGAAGAATATTATCCCAGTCCACCAATTTTTGTTTCCATGGACATCGAGGAACTAAAAGTTAACCGCTTTCAAGCAGAGTTAGGAAAATAATTTGAAATAATAAAATATTGTTTAGTTTTTAAGGTATTGCTCAGGCTTTTAACAAGTCTACTGCCATCAAACACTCACAAAATAACTACAGAGTTATTTATCAGACCTCTTATTTACACAGAAAACAATTGTTTATCAATTAAAGCATTAATCAAAAATAAAATCAGTTTTAATTAAAAATTTAATCAAGTGAATTTAACGTTTAATCAAGTGAATTAAACGTTTAATTGATAATATTAATTTGTTTACTGGTGCAAATTAAAAGTATCCATCAAATGTTTAATTCACTTGATTAAATTCTTGATTAAAACTCATTTAATTTTTTATTAATGCTTTAATTGGTGAAAAACAATTTTCTGTGTAGGGTACGAAATAAAGACTATGAGAAAAGAGGATGGACAGGTGATCCATTTACACGAAAGAGCGGTTGTAAAAAAATCGTGTACATCTTATTGAAAAATTTTTGTGTGAGAAATCGTGTAAGTAAATTTAATAAATAAAATATACATTTGCCCTTCAAGTTTTGCTGAAAAATGACAAAAAGACAAAAACATGAAAAAGAAAAAATGTACTTTGGATTTCAAGAAGAATTCTTGACAAAAAGTACGAAAAACAAGAAGTTAGGAAGAACATGTAGATCAATTAAAATAGGCTCGTTTTAATTCCAGATGCTACACTTCCCATAATTATATTTTCCTTTTTTTTTTGTCGCTTTGCGAATGGAAATAAATTTAGAAACTGTTGCTACTCTGTCTCCTTTACATACTCTATCTAAAATCTGAATTTTGGCTTATAAAAATATTACTTGTCTTTTCGCCTGGCTTTTATTAATAATTTTAGAAATGGAAAAAAATGTTAAACCAAATTATACCATACGAATTTCGCAAAACCAACTTTACAAATATTTTTATATTTCTAAATAAAAATATTTCTAAGATACACACCTCTGATCTGTTCTTGAACACTAATTGTACTACAATATTTATCGCTTATAAGCTGTTCAAACCACATTTGAACACTTAATTAAATATGGAAAAAATGAATTTAACAATCTTAAAATTAAATATGTAAACATGAATTTAAAATCTGAAAGTTTGATGAATTTAGAATATTGAATTTAAAAAGAAAATCTCTTATAATGTAAATAAACTGAATTTAGTATTTGAATCTAATTTGTAACGTTAAAACGAATCTGTTGTTATTCCTAAATGAATACAAATTTTGTTAAAGTTTAAAAGCCATTGGGTTTAAAATCTGTCTTATACTGATCTGTAGATATGAAATGTATATGAATTTGTAACTTCTTAGTACTTACGAAATTATTTCAAACCTCTTCGGCTATCTGCGAACCGAAGACAGGTTAATATCTAAAAATAAAATTATGTATTTATCACTTTACACATAGCAACAGAGCCAACCAGTTGGATTTTCAACCACTATACGTAAATCTAAAATAACTTAACCTAAATCTAACCCTAAAACTTATAATAAAACGTGTGTTGGAAAATGTATATACCCAAGTGTCAACTTATTATTTGTGGCTACGTCGGAAAACCCCCTAAACAAAAGGTAAAACTCAACATTTTCTTCTAAATGCGCTATAAAAAGAAATATTCTAATATCTCATTTTATTTCTTTTTAACCAACATTCTACAATTATAATCACTCATATAAGTGATTATAATTATTATTTTTTTTTTTTTTTTATCCTAAAAACTTAAGTTTTTGGCTGACTATTTTAGTCATATTGCCAGGGTATCCCACGAAATTTTGGAGCCTCAACCGCAAGTCCTCGTTCGACCTAAACCTTCGAATAGGAAGGCGAGAGCTTTTAGAATCCACTCCAGAGTATTTTTTGGCCTCTACCAGTAAACGTCTGAGTTTTATATGGTTCTCCACCAGACAAACACGTTAAAAAAAAATAAGGTTAAAAGCGATTGCATCAAGTCAATGCTGACAACCGCAAAAACTGTAACTCGGTACAGTTATACGACGCCAAGCCATTAACCAATGCGAGGTGACACCGCAAAACGCACGAAAAGTAGGCAAACAAGAACGACCTGATTGTCCTTAAAAAATAATGACAACGAGCGCGAGCTGCTTCCCCACTCAGAGCAGTTTTACGAGTGATGTGATTATAATTACAATCTTGACAAAAGATCATCCCCCATCTTTAGTGCCCTGCAATTCTGAAACCAAGTTAAAGATTGTTTAACGTTCTGTGTGGATCTCTTACACACAGAGTTACATAAGCATTTTACAATTTGATAGCTTTTATTTCTTTTAAACGCAACTCCCTCATATGCATATCAGCATCATGAAAAAAGTTATTTTACTTGCATCGAAAGTGCATGAATAAATTCAAAGTTTTATCAATATTAAGCAAATTTAGTTTTGCCGAAACAACCGTTGTGCGTTTTTTATTGTATTTGACGCAAGTTTAAGGCGATGCGTGTATGAACATTTTTCTGAAATTTATTAAAATTGTATTATGTATATTGTGATGCGTAAATGCTAGGGTATTCATTTAAACGGGCTTTTGCTTTAATCGGTTAATCGCTCGATTAATTAACCGAGGTTGTGGTTTAATCGGTTAATAATCGATTAATTTTGTAATTGATCGGTTAACCGATTAATAAAGTTTTTTTTATAAATTATTAAGTCAATTCAATAAATAAAAATACATAAATTATTTATTGTTTAGAGTTTATTAGTAAAAAAAACAACATAACAAACATAACATTTCTTGAACTAAAACGAGCAAACAAAAGAATAATTCGTAAATATTTAATACATTTTAATAAATATTTAATACATAGTTTTTAATTAATATATATTATGCATTAATTAAAAACTAAACTTTAAGATTATTTTATTTTATTTTAAGGAAACCTAAAAAAAGTTTTAAAAAAATAGTTTGGTTTAAATGTTTAGGATTTAAGCGATTTTTTTTTTTAGTTTTGATAAAACTTGACTTGGAAAAAACTCTTTCACTTATCAATGATGCTGCAGAAATCGAAAGCAACCAATTATCGAAGGCAGATAGCAGATGAGCTGATCAAGGAAGGTGGTCGCATGGATGACACATTCATTGATCAATTCACTGGCCATCCAATGGCTCACTGTAAGTCACTCATTCTGCGCGAGTATTATAGAATTCCTCAAAAGGGATTGACCTGTGAGTCCACCTGCTCCATGTCCAGGGCACTATGGCCTGGCTATGATGAACGGAGAACCAAATCTCTACTTAGGTTCAATCAGGACTATGGTGTCAGTCATGACTGGACACTGGCCTGTTGGGTCTCATGCTAGAAGAATGGGTGTGGAATTAAATGACTTTTGCAGAAGTTGTCATGATGAGAAGGAAGAGGAGACTGTGCTTCACTTTCTCTGTCCATGCCCTGGGCAACGGGGCGTCAGAGAAAAATACCTGGGAGTGCCGGTGTTTTTCTGCTTGGAGGATCTATCTAAAATAGAACTAAGATTGCTTCTTCTCTTCATTAGGAAGACAAATTGGCTCAACTCTACAGTGACGCCATCTGAGTAACTGCTCCTTGGGATGGGCATTGGCGCTGCGTATCACAAAGGGACCGCTGAAGGACCCAAGTGAGCTGTCTCTCGATGACTGCCCATGGAACCTAACCTAACCTAAATATCGAATTTCTCAGTCATTTCCTGGATTCCTCTAAACGTATAGAGTCCTGTTTTATTTTTTTTTTTTAATTTTAACTAGTCTAATTGTTTCGATTAATTCTGTTAAAAGATTAATAGAACACCTTCTGTGCTTGTATGAAAAAATATAGACGAAACAAATAATTAAAAACTCAAAAAATATGTTATAATTCAACAAAAAAATTAAAAATGTTGTTACGTTGGTTAATCGACTGATATTAACCGGTTTAATCGTTAATTGAAAAAAGCCCATTTTTAATTTACCGATCAGCTAAGCGGGTAGTGATTAATCGGTTGAAAACGAATGAAAACCCTAGTAAATGCGGGATATGCAAATAAGCAAATGCTTATTCACGGAACAATTTTGGCTATTTTAAAAAGAAAACTGTAATTGCACAAGTTTGGATGAATAACAGCGTAAAATGCTTATAATCGGAGAGCAAATAAGTGATAAATATTGTATTGATTTTTCATTATATTTTTATTCTTCTTGCGTGTGTGTGTGGTAAAAAGAGAAACTACCTTTTTATATTAAATACCTTGTAAAAGCTTGATGTGTAGAAGCTTCATAATTCTTAAATGAAATATCTATTTTTGATAAATGTGTAGAGTATATTGTCTGAAAAAAGTAAATTTTTCTTAAAATATTAAAAATAAAAAATCGTGTAAATTGAGGTAATTTTTACATCCCTCGATGTAAACGAAAACCAAAACATCGTGTAAAAATGAAATCGTACAAAAACTTAATGACAATTATAGTCATGTGGAAACTTGTTTGAAAAGTTTACGAATTCGGATTATTATTATGACATGTTCTTATTTACAATTCATGAAATTCGAACTTAGTCTAATCACAAATAAATATTTTTTACAAAACTTCTCCATTCCGTTCTATTCCTAGCTATGTACCGCAACTGGTTAAATGCTTTTCTAGTTTCAGCTGCAACTGTTCTCATCCAGGTCGTTTTAGGTATACCAACATTGCGCCGTCCTTGTGGGTTCCATTCCAAGGCAGAATGTGTTATTTCATCAATTCCTTTTCTGAGAGTGTGCCCCAGCCAACCATATTTACGTTTCTGTATTTCGTTTTTAATTGGTAGTTGTCTGGTTCTATTAAGTAAATCCTCGTTTGACACAGTTTGCGGCCACCAAATTCTTAGGATATTGCGTAAACATCTATTGATGAACGTTTGCAACTTCCTGCTGAGTGCTTCGGTTAGGAACCAGGTTTCGCAACCGAACAACAGTGTAGATTTAACACATGAGTCAAATATACGAATTTTCGTTGGATTGGTGATTGTGTTGGATCTCCATACCTTGCTTAACATTGCAAAACTGGCCTTGGCTTTTTTTAATCTGTTTTGTACATCTAGCAACGTCCCGCCATCTGTACTAATTATGCTGCCAAGATATTCAAAACTGGTAACATCAATGATTTCTTGAGCGTTAACTGCGAATTTATCGGAATTTGTTGTGTTTACTCTCATTGCCTTCGTCTTTGATATGTTTGCCTTCAGACCTACTTTCATTGATTCAGTTGTAAGAGATGTTATAAGGGTTTGCATATCGGTCTGTTTGTTGCTTAACAGAACCACATCATCTGCGTATTCAAGATGACCTTATCTTTGGTACATTCTCCAATTTAAACCCACAGGCAATTCGTCTATAGCATCAAATACGATATCCATTACTGTGATAAATAGTAGTGGTGATAACGCTCATCCTTGTCTTACGCCGCTGATTGTTGTAAAAGTATCACTAAGAGCACCATCATGTAACACCCTACATGTTGAATTTTCGTAACTGCTTTTTAAGATGTTTATTATATTTTGGGGGATTCCCCTTGCGTCCAATGCCATCCATATGTACTCTCTTTTTAGGGCATCAAAGGCTTTCTCGTAGTATATAAAAACAAGGTACATTGTCGAATTAAATTCTGCTGCTTGCTCAATCAAGATACGCACAGTACTGATTTGGTCTGTGCACGATCTTCCAGGGCGGAAACCTGCCTGTGTGTTACGTATACTATCATTAAGTGTTTCTGCAATTCTTTCAAGGAAGACTTTATTTTAAAAACCACAGGGAGTAAGGAAATTCCCCTCCAGTTATTGCATTTTTTCTTATCACCCTTTTTGGGAAGCTTGACGATTATTGATTCTTTCCATTCTATTGGAAAACTTTCAGTACTCCAAATTCGACTGAAGAGTGGGTACAAAATTTCTGCCATCACGTATGGTTCAGCTTTGAAACACTCTATTGGCAGACCGTCATTACCTGCAGCCTTCCCACATTTCATGCTCTTAATTGCCGCACATATCTCATTTACATCGGGAGAATTAACGTTAATTCGAATATCTTGACTTAGTCGCCTTCTTATTTGAAATCTATCTTCTTCACAATGTACAATGTTAAGTGTCTTTTCGAAGTGCTTTTTCCAAACTTGTAGTTGTTCTTGTGTAGCTGTCACTAAAACGCCGTTTACATCATCTAAAACAGGAGAGCACCCACTGAAGTTTCTTCCAGCAAGTTTTCTTGTTATTATAAATAGCTCCTTCATATCACCTTTTTCTGCCGCTGTCTGAGCTTCAGTACCCATGTTATCATAAAACGTTTTCTTGTCTTGTTTTATTTGTCGTTTAATAAGTTTACTTAATCTGCTGTACTCTACGTTATGTCTATATTTTGCTTGCGGGTCGTTCTCTCCTAGCATTGATGTTTTGAGAATTCTTCTCTGTTCAATCAAATCCCACGAATCTACAGATATCCACTCCTTCTGTTCTGATTGTCGAATTCGGATTAACTAGTTAAAAATTAAACACCTTACGTTTTCACTCAGGAGAGAAAATTGTCAACCTGTCACACTTAATAATGTTACAATACCAGAGTCAGATTTTCTTACATACCTTGGTATACATTTGGATAGACCGCTGACTTGGGCCGACATAAAGAAACCAAGAAACTTCACTTGAAGTTAACAGCCTCTAGACTTCATTGGTTAATTAATGACAAATCTAGACTTAACCTGGACTATAAAGTCATCCTGTATCCAGTTATAGGGATCGGCTAAAAATTCCAGTATCGAACTTTTACAGAGGGCACAATCGAAAATTCTTAGAATCCATACAAGAACTCCGTTGTGTATTAGAAATTTAAACATCTATAGGGATTTAGAGGCTCCACTGATAAAAGATGAATTACGCAAAGTCCATGCAAAATGTACAACTTTCTTAACTTTAAATGCGAACAAGATTTCGAAGAGCGGATCTCCCACCTAGTTAGGTCGAGGACCATCTAAATATTAATATTCTATTAGAGTGGGACTAATTTTTTATTTAAAGTTTTAAAATGTTTACTAATTTTATTGTTAAGACTACATAAGGCAGACTCAGTTAATAAATATTTAAAGTGTAGAAAAGAAATTTAATGGAATGCAATGCAAAAATATTATTTAAGCATTTTCGGAAATAAAAATTTACAATTTGGGAATGACATTTGAAGAAACATATGGGAACGCTGACCAAAAGGCAGGGCCAACAAACTCATGCAATATGCATAAGTATGTACGTGTGCATTTAAGCTTTTTTTCTTCTGTTTTTATTACGATTATGATCAATCAAGTGAGTAAAATTGTAAAAAAAAACAAGACAATTAATTTGCATTTCGAGTTTGCTTGTTTTTAATCGTTACAGGCAGCAGTAACAAGAGAACATAAATATGGACACTCAGGCAGACGGACAATGATAATCATTACAGTTATTTTTGGTCATAAATCGTATAATATAAAATTCTAAATCGTTTTCCTTTTAAGGTAAAAAAAAAGAAATAAAAAATTCAAGGAGAAAAGTAGCAATAATAACCCAGCCAGCAAAATAGTCTGACGATTTCCAGATATCTGCAAGAAACATCGAAAAAAATCGGAATCCTATTTGATTTCTGTCAGACTTCAGACCCAAAAAATATATGAAGTGGTTGACACGAATTCTGGCATACAAACATGTCGTGAGAAATTCTATTTCTTTGCCCGCATTTCTGATAGATATCTGACAGAAATCTAATGAAAAAGGCACTTGAAATTCTGATGTGTCAGCCGACATTTTTATTGTTTTCTGACAGAAAGCTGAAAGAATATGGAATAAAATTCTTATCTAATAATCGCACAGATTTCTATAGGAAGTCTTTTATTTTGTTGCATAAACATACATACACACGTACCATTTTATTAATCTACGGACAGGTTCAGCCTGATATCAAAGATATATGTATAATTTTGAAAATTTGGGTAATTGTCCTATGTCTTCTCGAATTACCTATTTTTTGGACTTGAAAATTTCCATATATTTTATACTAAGTCAATAAAAAAACATAAATTTCCAAAATTATATATCTCCGATGTCGGGCTGAATCTAGACATATAACTTATAGTCCTGGAATCTACTAGCCCTAGGCTACTTCCAGTCTTCCGCTACCCCTATTCATGTCTTCTCGAAATACCTATTTTTTGGACTTGAAAATGTCCATATATTTTATACTAAGTCAATAAAAAAACATAAATTTTCAAAATTATATATCTCCGATGTCGGGCTGAATCTGGACGTAGAACTTATAGTCCTGGAATCTACCAGCCCTGGGCTACTTTTAGTCTTTCCCTACCCCTGTTTATGTCTTTGAAAAACTGATTGGACCAACCTATATTTGAACCTTTTATAATGTGAATTTCTATGAAAACCCTTTTTTAATGAAAAAACAAGTTAGAGTGCTAAATCTTTGATACCCTCCACCAACAGAAGTGGGCTCTATATTGTAAATACATATATGTTATTAACTTAGCTTCACAAAAACGAACGTGAGCATTAAAATTGGTTGCGGCTTAGACCTAAATTAAATTATTGACTGACAATAAGAAAGTTTTATGCGTTTCATGATAGAACTTTGAACTGGCTTCAGTAAAATATCATGATTCGTAACAGTTTTAGCCGAACTAAAATTATTTTTAGAAGGGTTATTTGTATTGGACCAATCATCCCAAAATTCTCAAGACTGATTTCTGGTATCACAAAAAGTAAATTACAATAAATTTCAATACAGCAGTGTAATTAGTTTTAGGGTGAATTTCATTGAATTTCACAAAATTGCATAATATTTTTTCTGGCCTCAGTAAGAAATTTTACCGCAGTAAATATATCTGTTATGGTTTTAGGCGAACTTAATTACATATTTTCCCAAAGTGGGCTATATTTGGTTTTAGGCGCAACAAACTGTTTTCCGAGAGTAGGGTTTATATGGGGCCTAAGGTAAATTATAGACCGATCTTTTAGAGAATTTGACAGTGTGACAGTGACAGTGTATAATAAAAAAGTTTCACACGGAATGACGAACTTTGTATACCCTCATTCACCACTAGTTGGTGGAGGGTATAAAAAAATATTTTTTTAATAAAAATTTCAGTTTGTTTTTATTGAAAAAATTTTCTTGTTTTTAATTTTAATAATTATATTGTTTTTTGTTTACCAAAAGAAAATTTGTTTGTTTAACCAATTCGTTTAACAGCGGGTAGAACGTATTTAAAATAAATGTGGGACGTATTTAACTGGCGTATTTAACTTCAGACCCTTCGCATAATCAATGTCTGATAGAACTCTGAAAGAAGTATTTTAGTCAGAAGTCCAGTGTTGCTAATTTTGCCATTTAGTGGCTAGATTCAGCCTTTTTTCACCTTGTTTAGCCATTAAAAAATGAGATTAGCCATGTTCCAACTTGTTTAGCCATAAATTTTTTTTGGTTTTTTCTTTGAAAATAATAATTTTTATTTTCTTATAAAAATTTATAAAATTGCTAAAAGTTAAATAAACATTTTAAACACTTAAAGGTAGTACTCTGTTCGAACTTGCGAAAAATTTTGAGCAGCATTGATTTTTTTCACACGAAAATTTTGGCATGTATAAATTTATCTGTCTCCTGATTTTTCTAAACTTAACATTTTTATTAGTTGCAAGTATACAACATTGTTTTGCGAAGGCAATTAAAAATCATTTTTTTTCTTTAATTTACATTAAAAAAAAGTAAACCAATATTATTTTTATAATTTTCCAAAACAAAAAAATTTTATTTTATTATTAATTTTAGCACTTTTCTACATTTTTCTTTGTGAAATATTCGTTAAAAAAAACCACTGTACAAATACAAAATAAAAAAATTACAAAAAATTATAAGCTGTTGCTTAAAATTCCGTGCGAAATAATATGTGCTGCACTTGTTTCGCACGGGGAAAAAAATGTTGCTAGAAACGTTTCGAATGTCTTTTGTACTATAAATAGAGTAAAACTCAATCAACATCATTTCGTTTGTATTTTCGTTTTTTCGTTTGTATGAGCAAAAAGCCACGACTGCCTCTAATTTTACCAATAAATTCGTTGCTGTTGTCTTTTTTTTTTTGTATATCGGCAAGAGTCAAAGTATCCAAATTAGGTACAAGCATCATATTTACCAATAAACAACATCCGACGAAATGTTGGCAATTTTGGTGAAGTGGGCGTGGCACTTCCCATACAGAGACATTATAGATTTCTGTATATTTAGAGAACAGCAAGAGCCAATATATCCAAATTACGTACAGGCATCTTGGTTATTAATAAAAAAAAACATCCGAGAAAATGTTGGCGGGATCGGGAAGTTGGTGCGTCACAAAATAGATTTATGTATTTATAACTAAAGAACGGTATTTATATAATTTTCTCTTTTGATCGCACCATAGAAAAGGGTATATCAGGTTCGGCTTGTTGTTTGTTAACATTCAGCAAAATTTAAAAAAAAAATAACATTTTCCAATTGGTTACAGAAACTACCGTTCTTTAGGCACCTTCATATTTGCATACACCTTTAAGAGCATTTAAAATGAGTCAGTACTCTGTTGAAATTTACTTAAATTATTCATTTCCGATAGGTTACATTCAAATCATATAGTGAAAAAACGCTAAATATTCACTACTGATCTACATATTTATAAACTGCGACAGTTATAAATACATACATACATATGTATGTACACAAATAAATCTTTTTCTGCTAAATATTTATATGTGTTTTTTCGTTTAAATTACCACAATTTTAGATACAAAGCTAATAAACCGTTAAATACTAAAGATAGACTTCAATAATAAGAACTATAAAGAAATGCAAATAGAGCGATTTGTCAACATCAATTAAGAGGAAGAGACAGTGAAAGAGAGTGAGAAACTGTGATTAATTCAACGTTGCCATATTCTAAATAATTATAAGATTAACGTAGAGTATGTCCGATCTTTACGTTAACGGATATCAAGTTCTACAGGTCGCTGATTTGTTTTTGACTATAAACGAGTGTAAGATACTGATGAGGGCCAATACCCATGTAGTATCTTTCTAAAACGTAAATAACTGAATGGAATGCATATATGTATTTTGTTGCAGCATTCCACATCTCACAATATCACATAAAAAGGCAGATTTTAAATTGTAACGCGACATGAAGAAAGGGACCTTATCTTGCCAGGGGTCAAAATCTCAAAAATTAACGAAGTTACAGCATTTTGAAGTTTTTAAAGGTAGTTTTGAGATAATTGAGGTTAAAGTTTGACTATGTTTTTGAACGTGCTTTTAAGGATTTTACAAAATAATTTTTTTACAAAATAATCCTCATACGCCTCTCTCAAATCATCCGGCACATCACCCGGAAAATATTTTTCAATTATTTTGGCATTTTTATGTTCATCCATTTTATTTTTATGTAAAAAGACGCTAAACACACTTTTGTAGCAACTCAAATCACTTGGAACGGCAATATTTTGTTGTTGGTTACAAGTTCTAAAGTGCCAAACACAGCTCATTAAACAAAAGAAAATGACCGATAATGTGATGTAGATACACGAAGAGATATGTAGGTAGCATTAGGTGTCAAAAACCCAAAACATGAAATTTAGACTTTAATTCACATTTTGGCCTGTATTGAAAATTTTACTCTGGCAAGATAAACTTATTGCCATTGTTTTGCCAATATTAATCTTAAGACTAATTGATAATGCGGTATTATTCACTAATGATTAATTTGCCTGAATATTAGAGATTGAGTTCGTTAGTAAGCAGATATTATCAGTAATTTAATTTGACCTATTTCAATTAAAATATTATGATTTGTTTCTGTTTTCGACGTATTAAAGAGATTTTCAGGAGGGGATTTTATATGGGACCTAAATAATGGACCGATTAGCACAAAATACCATAACCGGATTTGTAGTCTTATGGAACTAAAATAGCATTATTCTTTACGAATTTAGACGTACTAAAGTATTTTCTAAGAGTAGGCATTATATGGGACCTATGGGAAATTTTATATCGCTCTTCATGAAATTTGGCTGTGGCCTTTCTAGTCTAATCGAACTATGACGGCTCACTAAATTGTTTTCTGAAAGTGAACATTGTACGGAGCCTATGGTAAATTATGGACCCATTTTCACGAAATTCTGTTGCATTATTTCGAGTGACATAAGAGGAGTTTCTGCAAAATTTAAAAGTTTTTGTAAATTTTATAGAAAGGGTATTGACAATAAGTGATACATGTTTCCATAGGAATAATAAGGGAAAAAAAATTAGAGCATTAACGGAAAATAGTTTTCCAAAGGAAATTATATCGAATTTATTATTAAAATATAATAACCATAAAATAAACCATTCCAACAGTAACGCAGAACCGAAAATTTATAAATCAATAACTTATGTACCAAGATTTTCAGAAAGATAAGAAAAATAAAATATTTGTGATACGAAAATATATAAAATTGCACATAAATCTTATAACACAATAGGTAGATTATTCACTTATATGAAGGATAAAATAATTAAGTTGGAAATGTCAAATGTAGTTTATAAAATACCTTGTAAGGGAAATGTTAATGGACAATGCAGTAAAGTGTATGTTGGTACAACAAAAAATAAACTTAAATCTAGAATAGCAGGACATAAATCTGATCAAAAATATAGGAATATTTTTTTCACAAAAAACAGCTTTATCAACCCATTGTGCAAGTTTAAACCATTATCCTGATTTTGAATATGTATCAGTTTTAAACACGGAAAATAATTATGAGCGTAGATTTATGTTAGAAATGTTGCAAATTATAAAAATTACAACAATATCCAGAATTAATTTTAAGTCAGATATTGAAAATGTAGCTCAAAATTATAGACATTTAATTAATAAAAATAGAAACGGATATGAAAAATTTTTTTAAACTGTAATAGATTAGGTTTAAATTGGAAACCCTTTTTGTATTTAATTGAAAATATGACATTTAGTTAAATTTGTTAATTTTGTTAAGTTTATTAAAAATTGCTAATTTTTTGTCAAATATTCAAGAAAAAATCCCTGAAGAAGGCACACAAAGGAGTGCCGAAATATTGGATTCAATAAATTTAATATTTTTTATAAAAAAAAGAAAAAGACCTAAAGCTTAAATAAGAGGATTAATTAAAATTTTTAAAGGTCGAATAAGAGCCAATTTATAGAAATAATAAAATTTCAAGATTGTTAATAAATATTTTCCTACTGAACCGATTGTGCTGACTTCTTATCCCAAGCTGTTAAGGCGAAATAGAAGCAATTTGACACCAAAATTATTCTTTTATTTAGAGTAGTTCAAAAGTCAAAATGATTTCAAAAGACCAACATGGCTAAATCGACTTGGAATTACTTAAGAACTCGGAATATATATGCATACTTTATGGGGTCTTAGACAAATATTAAAAAAAGTTTCACACGTATGATGAATTCGAGTAATGAATTCACCCCTAGTAATGGAGGGTATAAGAACTCTTACTAAACTTTAACCCCCTTATGTATAAAAAAATAATACAGTACCCATGTTCTGTAAATTTAGCGAGAACTTCTCGCATCGAAAACATGTGAAACAAAATATTCCATAGCTTCTTGAAAAGTGAGAAAAAGTGTGTATGTAACTCATGTCGAAAACTATCAAAAGAGATTACGTCGTTACGTTATAAATGTCATAATATTCCACTACACTAGAAATGTCATAATATTCCACTCGAAGCCGATATGAAACTGCAGATGTTGAAAAAGCCAGTCAAACATATCGTTGACGGCGGCCAAAATTATTAAAATTTAAACATTTTCAACGGAGGCGGCGAAAATACAACCGTCGGCTATCACAAAAAATGTAAAGTGTTACCTTAATGTTTGTGGTTTAAAAAATAGCTTTGGAAATATTCGTATATTTTTCAAAAATGTTAAAAGCAAAATAAGCCCCAATTTTACTATGCAAGTCTTATTGATCAGCTTGCTACTTTATGGGCGAGAGAGACGAGGGGAAAAGAAACAAGTAATCAACTTGATGTACTCGTCATAAACGTTTTGTTTTCTCAATCGCAATAAAAAAAATGTGCACATACTTGCTTACTTCATACATAAAATAGTAATATATCAGCAATAAGATAAACATTGTGTGAACGCCGAAGCTGATTCAAAGAAGGAAATGTGATAAGCTTATCAATAAGACTTGCAACGTATAAATTGGGACTAATTAAACAATTGAAAAATCTGACAAGAACAAAATACTCTTCCGTGTTATTATTCATTGCATTTTGCATTTCTAATATATTTTTTAGTGATACAATTTTTTTCTCACCCCGTTTTTATGCATGAGTTTATTTGACGGGAACTTTCTCACTTTTTCTGTAAATTGGCGAGTAGTTTCCTTACGTGACAGCAAGTACTCGCCAAAAATTTTAAAGACGCAGTTTTCGACACGGGAGTTACAGAACTTGGGCACAGGTTTATAAAAGATTTATTAAAAAAATGTGCATAGAAAACCTTTTATAAACCTGTTTGTTGTTTGTAACAAAGGCCGTAAAACTTTATTTCAAATTACTATAAAAGACACGAAAGCTCCCTCACAGTTGTTCTTCTTCTAAAAATCGCTAAAGAAAAATTCTGGACAAATCATTATGTATTAACTGGTTTCTTTGAGAAGGAAACCTAGAAATTTGCTTTAAAAAAAAAACGTCAATTTACCGCTTCTTTATGTGATCGGCAATATGGTAACACTGAAAGCTTAAAAAAGAGAGCAGCCGATAATAAGAGTTTGTATACAAATAGAAACAAAGTGATAAAGTACCTATAAAATACAACTGTGTGTTTTAACCTCAACTACTACCAATAAAACAAGACATCGATACGAATAAACAGAAAAAGTAAACAAACGGGTGAAAAAACGGTGAGCTAAGCTTTCAAAATTGGATTTAAAGCAGAACAGCAAAAGGCAACAACAACGACAATAAAAGAACGCTCTGAAAAAAGCTAAAAATTGCAAGAAATTTAAAAACTGGCTCAGTTGAAATTTGTTATTAAATGTGAGAACATCTCAAAAAATAAGTAAAAGAAAAAAAATATTGGAAAAATACTGAATTTAAAAAGTGGGAAATTATTATTTGTTTGTTTATAAATTATTAACAAATAAGTTAAAGAAAATCAAATACAGTTTACAAACAAAAAAACAGAAGGTTAATATAATTTTTAAAAATAAATTACCTAAAAATAAATATAATTAAATGAAATTCATACATACATACCTATCTACCGAAATAATTATGCAAACATCATGGAAGTTGATAAGATTTAAAATATTTAACAAATTATTTTCTGAATAATAATTAATAAATATAATTTAATTAAATAAATTATAGGTTTAAAAAAAAACTAAAAAATATGCTTAAAAGACAAAGAAAAATTGAATTTTTTTAATAAAATAAAATGGTCTGTTTGGTTTTTGTTGTAATTGTTAACAAAAAAAAAAAAAAATTCAACAACGTGTTGAAAACATGTTTCTTTTTGTTTTTGTTGTAATTGTTAAAAAAATGCCAACAACGTTTTATTTGTTATACCTATGTAGCTGCTTAAAATTCAAATACAAATATGGAAGTCAATGTCAACCAACGGTGAAATTATTATTTTCAAATAATTATATCAACAACAACAACAACGGCAATAATACATAGACTGTATTAAACCGTTGTAGCTTATTTGTTTATAATGACAGAAATTATTCCACTGTGCTACAGTAGAAACAGAAAAGTCATCTGAAATAACAGTTAGGTATAGGTATCTGTCAAATATTTGGCAGAATAAACCGTGACATTCCGGCCGATTAAGGATGGCAACAAAACTGAAGTTGTGTTGCCAGTAGCTAAATTAGGCAGCGGCGCTGATGCTAAAATATAAAAAAAAAATTCCTTAGTTTATATTTTAACATAAGCGGCTTTGTTGAATTTCGCTGCTGGCAACACAACTGAAGTTCAGTTGCCGTCCGTAATCGACCCATTAGCTTCAAATCTTTGGTCCATGTTTATATCTTAAGGAAGGATACATTTGTTTTAGGACTTTTCATTTGATTTATTTTGAAAGTTTAGACCTTTTAGTAAACCAGTCGCCTCAGAAAATAGTCCTTGTCACGGATTCCCTTCACATAGGTATTTAGCGCTTTTCCAATTGGATGAGTGCTGCATTGTCTTTTCTCCTTAAGGTCGCAATTTTGGAGATAAATTTATAAAATACAGTACTTGTGTATGTATTTATTATCATAAGGACGAAGCCTATTGAAAATAGTGAGAATCGGTCTATAATTTCACTTAGCCCCATACAAATTTCTTTTCGAAATACATATAGTCTTTGTGCCCATTAAACATCTCATTATGTTGGTTTTAAGGTACAATTTGGCCAAATCTTATTGGTCAAAGCTCAAAAAACCACATTCGAAAAAATTTTTAAATAATGAATTGTTTTAAAAAAAGAATACAAAATTATTCCCACATTTTTTGTTTTTAAAAAGACTGAGTTTTAAAAATTAACCCCCATATTCATAAAAAATATTTTATGTTTATAGCAGGTTTATGAAACTAATTTTCTATGGAAATATTTTTAATAAACCTTTTATTAATCATTTTATTAATGGGGGTATATTTTTATCAACAAATCAAAATTTGATAACTAGCACAACAGCTATTGCTCAACATTGCCGTATACTAAAATAATTTTTAATGGGGCACTCCTATTAATGCAGATAATTTAATTGGTACAATTTCTTTATTGTTCCCCAACTTAGCAGAACAAAAACTGTGTAAAATTGGTGAATTTTGATAATCGTGTTATCCTACCTTTAGACTGGATGTTCATTCAAATTTGTTTTTTGCTTGAAAGGATCAACTAAGACGGAATTTTGTAGGTTAATAGTGTAGAAAGTCTACGTCGCATTACCTTATACACTCTTCGCCTACAATGATTCCACAGGCCTATAAGCTTTCAAAGATTAAATATTTTTTTAGATTAGCCTGTTTTAAGCTGGAGGTCCAGTTCACGCTTTTTCGCCTCCACGCATTGCATGATTTGTATACCTTACTTGCGTTCTACGTTTCAAGTTACATGCAACGCTTTGTATGCGGCATTACTACAAGTAAAAATAAGATTTCATTTGTCAACATCAGCTGATTTGTTCAAATGCTGCTTGTGACGCTTGCAAAAGTAGAAAGAACCCCTACTTTTTGCATTCAACGCCTCACTGCATCCTACGCTTTTGTGCATGTAACTTGTTACATATAATTACACAGATTCTACTTTTTTGACAGTTGCGAAGGCGTGCAACGCGTAGTGTAGACCTCCAGTTTTAGGTCATTACTCCTATATAAGCAGTCCCTCGAAATTTAATAAAGTCCAATAACTTGCATATGTATATGATCATAACCTTGATAGAATCGTCAATGATGTTAGCTAATTTTGTTAGAATATATTATTGTTTAAGAAATATCTCTTATATAGGCCCAATTACCAACTATCGCTTTAATTTGCAAAACTTAAAATTTTCAGAAATTAAAAATATATTGGACATTATAAATTTTTATGAAGGCATAAACGTCTTAATTTTGAAGGGAATAGGGCAATCAAAAGGTTCAGCCACGTAGAATCGATTTTCGAAATCGCTTTAACCCATATAAACCTCTAGATCAGTGGTGGCCAATACACATACCATACTATATAAAGTTCCCAGTAAAAAAATTTGTGTTTTTTGAAACGCTTAAGAGAAAAAGCGCATAATCGAGCACTTCAATAAAAGAGCTCTTAAACAGCAGTAAATAATAACGAATTAAAAATTCAAAAAAGCTGTTATTTTAGTGCTGACAACGAAGAAGGTTTTAAAGCGAAAAAAATAAAAATATATTATGGTTTACGAAAATGCTTGAAAAAGGGCATTTAAACCAGTAAAATCAAAACATTAATGAATATAGGAATAAGTTAGCCCTTAAAAGCACTTTAGGAGTGCTTTATTTGCATGTTTTATTATGTTAAAAGAAGCGCTTATTATCAGCAGAAAATAGTCCTTCAAACCGGGAACATACAAAAATGAGGCATCCCATCAGCAGGTTTGAAGCGATTTGAAGTAGGAATTCCTACATAATGTGCTCCTTTTGGAGCACATTTTTTATTGGGTTGTATATCAATGAAAATCTGCACGGAATTTGAATAATTTGTATAGAGAACATATACAGTCATGTCACAGAGTACAATTCCATTCGGAATGATTCCGAACCGAAGAAAACATATTTTTTTATCGGTAGCAAGTATATTTTGATAGTTTTTTATCCTTTAAGATACAGAAAACTCCTATTCCGTTCATGAAAACAAAAATGGTTTCATTACGCAAAGTATTTTTCGTAATTTTCTGAGCACCAAAATACGGAATGAATTCCGTTTGTATGTGCATTTTGTGCCAAAAAAATTTAAAGAATGGGACAGATACTTCTTAAAAAGCTTTAATTTCTTCATTTTTCTAAAATTAGTTAAAAATTAGAGTTGCCAAAATTTAAGATGAAGTTGCCAAAGCGTAAAACATTTTTAAAACTTTTCGTTTTGTCAATTCTTTATTTAGACGGAGGAGTTTATTTCCAGTTTAACTTTCTGTTCACTATAAAAATTCATTTCTAAAGTACTTTTTGTAGCTTAGTGTAACAATACAAATAAGAATTTTAAAATAAATTTATTTTCTATTAAAACAATAAGTTAAATATATTTAATTAGCATTAGTGTTTACATTTGGTCGGTGCTCTTTAAAAATTTATATTCAGACTTCATAACAGAGTTGTAATTAAGCGCTTTTTTCAAAATATTCCCTTTTACAGTTAAATTTTCTTGTAAATTCGTAGATGTTTGATTTTTTGACGTTATAAATGTAATATGTTTGTTTAATTCTGGGTCGCTTTTTTTATTCCAAATACATTTTCTCGTCTTGTTCATTTAAATTGTTAAGATTGTGTTACAATTTTTTTTTATTCATCTAAAAAAAAAAGTATAAAATAATTTAAAAAAAAAATACTATACAAAATTCAGTTACGTTTGTATGCACAAAATGGTTATAAAATACTCACTGTGATCAAATGGCAAAAAAAAAAATCAGCTAAAAACCACTAATTAAATTTTTTTGTTTAATTTAATTGTTAAAAATGCTATAGGAAATTGTAAAATTCACTTCAAAACATTTTATTTTGTTACAGCAGTGAAAAATTAAATGGGTAATTTGAAACCGATATTCAGTGAAGGTCAAAAGTATAGTAGTGTACAAAATAATAGTGCTTCTAAACTAAACTGTA
Source organism: Pollenia amentaria (assembly GCA_943735925.1). Classification (NCBI taxonomy): domain Eukaryota; kingdom Metazoa; phylum Arthropoda; class Insecta; order Diptera; family Polleniidae; genus Pollenia; species Pollenia amentaria. The sequence goes on along the minus strand of OX031010.1, from coordinate 141,877,758 downwards.
GTAAGTGCTGGTTCACACTCTTCAAAATTTTTTAAATTTTTTCCAATCTGTACTTGCATACTTTTCTTCCATTTTGGTTACTTTTTTCAACACAAAAATAACCAATTTTGTGTTTTGGAACAAATATTACCAGCTCCGCTTTTTGACGCTTAAAAATTGTGTGTGGTATTTTTTCATCCAAAACCAATACTTTTTTCATATTTTCAAACTGTGACAGACTGTCAACTTAACCATATAAGGCATATACTTTGAAATGTAGATAGCCATTATCTGCTTCCTTTAAAGGTCATAGCTCTAACTGAAACACTTTTCTATATAAACGATAAGGTCAAAGACCCTTCCGATCCCATCCTGTTTAATGAATATATTTCCACCAGGCAATTAGCATCTATATATAAAAGATCTACCGCATAATTTAGCTCAATTTGCACTTTGATACCATAATAACGCAGCAAGACTTAAAAAGTTTAACTTTTAAGAGCTCTTTATATAAAAAGGTTGAAAGCTCTAGCCCATAAAGTTTTTAAAATTGACGAAGTATCAACTATGTATGGGACGTGCCACGTTCACTAAAAATTTAGAAAAATTTTATAGCGTATTGTTCTTTTCAGACCATTGGCAATATACTGTCAATACTTTTTTAAAATCGTTCCAGCGGTTTATGAGCCTACAAGATACAAACAAACACAATTTATTGTTTAGACATACTTTTAAACGCGAATAAAATAGAACTTTTGATACAAAATAATTTTGGTTACGTTTTTTCGCTCTTGGTTACTTTATTTTTACATTTTGTTTAAAAAAAATTTTTGGTCGTGGCAACACTGGTCAAGTCTTGAGCTTTTAGGAGAGAACGGAAAAGAGAATTCAATTTATTTTCCTCTCTCTCCTAAAAACTCAAGACTTGATGGCTAAAGGCCCAACCATAATATGCATAGCCTTGCTTAACCTACTGTCAAAAATTTACAAAAAGTCTCTCAAATGTATTTAAAAAACAAAAGCAAAATAAAAAAAATTTGATTCCGTATGGAATGTGCCATCAGTTTCGCACTTTGCTTAAGCAAATGACAATTTCATAAAACTTAACAAAACGTTTCCTTAAGTTCAATATGGTTTGCCTCATATGATTTACATGTATTCGCACATTATGGGTGGGCCTTAAGACTTGAAGAGTATGAACCAACACTAAGTGCTGATTCACTCGCATCCAGTTTGTGTCGTTAAATCTTGAGCGATTCATACCATTTAGAACAGGCTTGGTCACCTTTCACCAAATTTCATTAAATTAAGTACAAACTGGCGACCTGTACTTTCCGCACAAGGTTTACATGGACAGCCAGCCCTGCCACTCTGATCGCCGGACGCGGATGGACGGACGGACATTATTATATCGATTCAAAAATTAATTCTAATTCCATCGCTATACTAAAAGGTTGATCAAGGTCCAATATTTTAAGGTATTACAAACTTCAACACAAACACATAATACCATCTCCTCTTTTGTGGGGTGTGGGTATAAACACTGATCAGCTAAACCTGATGCGTCTGAATCAGCACTAAGATCGGATAATTGGCAAGATAAAATAAATTTGTTTGAAATCAAATCCAAATTTTGTATATTATTAAGTAAATATTTCATTATTTAACATCTTTAATAGTATTCATTTATATTTTATTCTAAGCTGATAACATAAAGTATGAAAGGGAACTTTCTGAACCTTCTAGCACTTGTTAATGTAACACTGTGATAACACAAATCGGATCCGTCTACCTGACTTACATGTATGTCTGGTGTGAAAAATAAAGTTAGGGCTCTTAATTAATCTAAATATACTATTTGATTCATAATAATAATAATTGTCTAACTATAAGGTGCCCTTGATTGCAGTATGATAACAAAACACATGATTCTCAAAACTCAAAATCATTGTAGAAAATTTCACTTTTTTAAAAATGGGACAGTTTTTAATAACGTCAATTTTTTTATTTAATTTTTAAAATATAAGAGTCCTATGTTCTATGATTTTTCAAATATATTAAAAAAGTCGACCGTTTCGAATTATGGGTTCTATTGTGAAATATGCAGGCCTTTCGTAATATATATTTTCTAAATTCGAAAATTTTACTACATGCAGAAAAAAAACTTGGTTAAAGAAAACTTTATAAAACTAAGTGCTGGTTCACACTCTTCAAGTTTTAGCCATCAAGTCTTGGGCTTTTAGGATAGAAGGAAAAAATAGAATGTAATTTCTTTCCCTCTCTCCTAAAAACTCAAGACTTGATGGTTAAAACTTGAAGAGTGTGAACCAGCATGTGTGTGTTAAATTTATTTTGTTTTATAAGAAGACAATTTTGACAAGTCGATTATTTTTGTACTGCTCTTCTAAATCAGTCTACCTTGTGTAAATGTACTTTGGTCTAACTTTAGGTTAAAGGGGAATAAATTGTTTGTTCTTTACCACTCTCGCCAAAATACTCAGACTTTCTGAAAGAAAATTTTCATAGTGTGAATCGAGATTAACAGCCGTATTCATAACAAAAAGTTAGCCACAGTTTGTACACTACGTACAACGAGCTGCTAACTAGAATGCCGATTAAGCTTAGCAGCTTGTTAGCACAGAGTTTATTAATAACAAATTTTATCCGTCTGCTAACTTTTAATAAATCAACTCTGAATATTAATGATGCCACATTATAATACTCAAAAATGCAACACGTTTTGCATTAATCATCGCTGGTTGTGTCATTTCATTTCATTTTTTTTTATTTTCCCTCTTTATATAAAAATTTTAAATGTTTTTAAATTAAAATATATTTAAAAAGGGACTCTAAACTAAAAAAAAAACAGTGTATTAAAAAAAAACAAACAAAATTATTCAACATAAAACATGTTTATCACAAGTTGGCAAACGTTTTTCAGCTTGTTGACAAGAGTTTAGCAAATCGTTAGCCAGAGTTTGGTAAGTGTATTATGAATAAACTTTGTGCTAACTTCATGCCAAATTTTCGTTATGAATACGGCTGTAAATGAATTACAATTCTGACACTTTTAAAAAATGTCTGAAATCAACAACTATAATATTACCATTATTTTCTATAGTATGGTTAACATTGGCCATTTTATTGTTAAATTTTCCTTAATTATGATGAATACAACATATTATGAATAGAACATATTATTTTTGAATGAAACTAAATTATAAAACATAATATAGTTAAATTTAATCATTATTCATATGCCTAAAATTAACAAATACTTCAACAAATTTAGCATTGTTACAATCCAACAATAGTATGTTGCTCTTAGAATAGGGTAACTTCCACAATTATTTTTTTTTTTTGCTGTGTGTAGTCTACAATATGTCTATTAATTTGCGTAAAATAATTTGTTAAATTGGACTAACTTTTTAGAAAGTCTAAAATGGTTTCTTTAATTCGCAAATATCACTTGAAATTCCCAAATTCTCATTACGGAAAATCTAATCGTTAGAAAGAGCAATTATTATAATATGGAGTTATGATAAAATGTTTTCGTGTATATGACAATAAGAATGTTATGATTAATAATAATAATAATATGCTAACCACTAATAATTCCCGATCTTAGGACAACAAGGTTCTATCTAACATGTAGTTTAGGTGAAAATATAACCTTGTTCTCCTAAATTTGCGAGTTGTATGGCTGTTTATCCATAAAACCATATTGCTCTTTTAACCATCGACCAAAAAAACCAGTTATTTTGAAATTTTAAAACAAAAAAAGCATATAGAAGTAAATACTGGCAAACTGATTCAAGTTTAACAAATTGATCCTTATGAACTTTTCTATGATAAAATATTATGATTTTTAAAGTTTTGATTTTTATTTTTTTTTTTTTTTTTTGATCAAAAATTACAGTTATTTTTTGAGTTATATTTTTTTGGACAAAAGAAACAGTTATTTTTTGATTTTTATTTTTTTGAACAAAAATAACAGTTATTTTTTGATTTTTTCGATCAAAAATAAAAGTTATTTTATGATTTTTATTTTTTTGAACAAAAATAACAATTATTTCTTGATTTTTATCTTTTCGAGCAAAAATAAAAGTTATTCTTTACAGAAATATACGTGTTATAATTATTGAGATTTCTTTAAATATTTATTTAAATGTGTTATCTTCATTGGGATATCTTATAAATATTTAAAGTCAACCAAATAATTATAACACGTACATTTCTATAAAGAATAACTTTTGTCTTTGCTCGAAAAAATAAAAATCATAAAATAACTGTTATTTTTGTTCAAAAAAATTCAAATCATAAAATAACTGTTATTTTTGATCGAAAAAATAAAAATCAAAAATAACTGTTATCATCTGACTTTTATGAAAAAAGGAATAACTGTTACGATCCCTGCTTTTAACCATATCTTAAAAGGCGGTAAATTTATGGCCAATCATACGGGCAAAGGTGACAATAATATTATTACCATATTATGACAATAATATGGTATCAGTTATAGCTGCTTTACAGTATCACACAAGTCTTACGTATTTGGAAAAAAATGCAAACCTGTCATGATAAGTTGTTATTGTTTTTTGAAAATTTCCAAACAATAATTAGGTCAGGGAAGCATTTTTGAAAAATACCTAAGACTTTGTGGGATAGTCTATAACGGCCTTTAACCAAAATATTTCATAATCTCAGCCACTTTTTTTGATGCTACTGCTGAGACAAATTTAAACTGGCAAATTCTTATACAATAAATTAGTTCCATTAAAAACAAAACTATCAGCCATGTTCTGGAAATCAAATTCAAGTGTAATTAAAATCGAACAAATTTTGAAAACAATTCTCTTAGAAAAGTTCATAACTCCTTTTTTATATATGTACCCAGTAAAAAATGTGCTTCAAATAAAGCAGGTTTTATGTATGAATTTGTACCTCAAATCGCTTCAAACCTGCTGATGGGATGCCTGATTTTGTATGGGGTGTTCTCGGTTTGGAGGACTATTTTCTGCTGATAATAAGCGCTTCTTTTAACACAATAAAACATGCAGATAAAGCACTCCTAAAATGCTTTTTTAAGGGCTAACTATATTAACATATACATTAATGTTTTGATTTTACTGGCTTAAATGCCTTTTTTCAAGCATTTTCGTAAACCATAATCGATTTTTATTTTTTTCGCTTTCATCGTTGTCTGCACTAAAACAGTAGCTTGTTTTGTATATTTTATTCGTTATCATTTACTGCTGTATAAGAGCTCTCTTATTGAAGTGCTCGATTATGCGCCTTTTCTCTTAAGTGCTTCAAAAAACACAAATTTTTTTTAATGGGTATCATCGTGAGGTTTGATTTATAATGTAAAATGAAACACATAAATTTTAAAATGAACTTGAAGTCTTTATTCTCGGTTTAAAGAACAATTTATGGCATTTACTGTTTAATGAATGATATCATGTAAATGTTGTGCATGACTACGTCTGAGGTGGTCCATTCGAAAGTTCCAATTTTTGGCATAGTTCGAGCATAGCGACTGGTACTAGTGAAAAAACGAGTAATGTTGGCTTTCAAAGCGTCAATCGTAGCTGGCTTATTCCTGAAGATCTTAGACTTTGCATATCCCCAGAGAAAATAGTTCAAAGGTATAATATCGCACGATGTTCTGTGTATGTGCTTAATAAGAAAAGAAACCGTCTAGTTTGTATTGCTTGGAATCAGCTCCGACATTAGAACATAGAACGTTCTCGGTTTTGCTTTTAAATTCTTGCCATTGCCGTCAATTCTTGTCGAATGCGTGTTGTCCAATTTTTAAGAAAAACAATTGAATAAAGAGAAGTTGTTATGAGTGACAACTGAACTTCCACTTCTATTATTTAATTGGAATAGGAAAACGAATTTCAAGTCTTTTTAACCGTAGCAAAACGTGCAATTAAGTGCTCAACAAAATGACTTCTCAACAAGGGCATTGTTTCACGCGCTGTATGGCTCGTAGTAGTGCCGTCTTGTTGGAACCATAGCTCACCGAGACCATGCGCTTGAATTTGAGGAAGTACATAGTCCGTTAACGGTTAAATAACGGTTAACAATGACGGTAACATTCTGATTTTCCTCATTTGGAAGAAATGCCACATAAAGAACGCCATACTGTTGTTATGTAGTCTAACCGGTCGAGTATTATCCACTTATGTAAACTGGGACTCAAATTTGTGAATGGTGTTGGCAATAGTGGTTTCAGTAGGTCGGTAATGCCCGTTTATGCACCGTAAGTTCTTCGATTCGCATGAAAAACGCTGATTTTCGATATACAGCTGAACAATTTGGAGACGCTCTTGTGGTGTGAGTCTTTCCATGATGACTTGCCAAACGATACTGAAAAAAATAGCAAAGCAGTTTGATATGAGTCACGTGTGATCTGTAAAATATTGATCTGTAAAATAGGATATTGAAAATCAAACCTAACGATCATTGCGTTTTAAAATTTAAAACGGTGCATAACTTGTAGCGTTAAACATTTTAAAACGGTACATGAATTTCTGTAGAAAGCAACAACAAAATATTTATGACAATGTTTGTGCCTTCAATGTAATTCTTTGGCGTTGCTTCGCGTTTTACATGATGAGGGCCCTAATTCGTAAAGTTACCAGAACTACTCTTAAAAAGGAAAAAGCAACGATCTTTAAATAACCAAAATTAAACATAAAATCTCCATTGATTGTAATTTCTCTCTATTTCAATTTCCAGAACATGGCCCTATAATAATTTCATCAAATTCAAAGAAATTGTCTAAGACTGACTTCGAATTTTAAAAGTTTCTATTTTTAATGTTAAAAAAGTAAAAATAACAGAACTGTAAGAAATAAAGAAAGAAAAAATTAGATAATTTAAATAAAATAATGAAGAAGATAATAAAAAAAACAATAATGAAATTGACGTAAATGGTATTGTTTACTCACTAAACAATAAAACTTGGCAACAAAAGTATATTATTGTTAAGAAAAAGCGCTAAATTAATTTAAGGAAAATTTTAAATTAAAAGTATAACAACCGGTTTATTGTTACCTACATTCCACATACACATACAAGGGTTTCTATCAAGAAAAAAAAACAAAAAAATTCTCGGCAAAAATATTTTAAAATACCCGAGAACTTTTAGTTAGAAAATCTGTTGTGTTTGTAAAAGTTTTCGTCTTAACTAAAAGTTTTTGTCACATTGAATTGCTTTAACTGACAGTTTTCCAATGTCAATTGAAAAAAGTAAAGAACATTTTTCGATCATTGAAAATGATAATGCATCTTACCGCATTTGGAGGAGCTGAACATTTTTTGAGTGTACTTTTCCACATAATTTAAAGAAATTCTTTAAGTTGAGGTAGTTTATCAATTTTATAAGACTAACGAATGGAAAATATTTTATTTTGAAAAGAAGGAAATAATTTAATGACTTAGTCCTCGTCCCCATAATGAAATATTTGCGGCAGAAACTTTTTTGTCCATTGGCACTCCTGGTTCAGACGTTTTTCCGAATTGGCATTCAAACACTTCTTTTGATTGTAACTCATAAATATGATGTCTGCATGGCAGATAGAATAGCTCTTGTGGCAGTATTTGCTCCAGCATTAGCGACGCCCCTTGAAATTAGCTAGTTTTCGTTGACGCATTATCAAAAGAAATTGCAAGAACCCGGTCAGCTATTTTCCACTCTGGCAAAAGCCTGTAAGCGACCTGTGCAATACGTTTACCTTTTCCTTTACCTGGTGGTATTTTTGGAACTCGTAAGAGTTGCTCATCATAAGTGACTAAAACAGAAATTCGATCAACTTTTGTCCCACCGACTTGTGCATCCGCCAACTTTTTTTTATTTCACTGCATTTTTATAAAAAAAACTTCAAAATGGACATTTAGTATGGGAGCCCCTAAAGGCATGAAGCATCTAAGAACATCCTAGAAGCTTTTGGGTAATTTTTTCATAAAATTTTTAACTTTTTATGAGCCTCCTTAAAGAATGGTGATAGAGGGTAAGTATGTTCGGCAAAAATTAGGGGGGATCGTTCCGACAATTTACCCCTCTTGGAGTGGCTCTGACCTCGATTTCCCCTCTTCATACAATTTATTGAAATCAAAATACGCAGTAACCCCTTATTTTCTTAAATCTTTTGTGATGTAAGAAGCAGATCTAAAGACAATTCATGTTACGATATGCAAATTTGTTGGCAATAATTGATTGCATTTCATATCCTTTTTCATATCATTCTTTAAAAATCATTTTCCCGGGAATGAAAGAAAAATTTTGTTCGTTACCGGGAATGCAAAATAAACTAGAAACCCTAATATATACATTTAAACAGACATATAATTATAGTATGTACATAACAAATTCTACAAATGTCTGGTATTTACATAATTATTTAAAAAATAGAAAGTTTTGAACCCAAAAAAAGTTCTTTTTTAAGCGGATTAAGTTAAAAACACAAAAAAAACAAATACATGTGTTTTTGTTTTTAAGCAAATAAATATTGTTCTTTGTAAAATTCCAATAATTATGACGAAACTAAAAAAATTCCCCCACATGAATTTGCAAAAAATGTAGAAGAAAAACTGTAAAATCATGCACAAGTAATGACTCTAATAAATCACAGTAGAGTAGTAAACGTTTTTAGAAGGTTAAAAAAATGAACTTGAACTTGTACGAGTACCAGTGTTGCCAATTTAGTTATTAAATTGTTAATATTTATATAAAAATTGGTGACGATGACTGTTACGATAGCTTCTATATCATAACAAAATGTTCTGCTGGTGGGTCCAAATATAAACCCCCTTCCTAAAATAACTTAAAGGCAAACTCATTTCACATATACGTATGAAGACATCTAAATAATATTCGGGGCAAAGAACTTTTATTGGAATCTTAAACTCATTTACATAAATTTGTTCTGGGGGTCCATGGATCCCAAATAGGATACACTTCTAAAAATGTGTGCTTATATCTGTGGTTTTCACGAATAATCGCGTAAGTTATAAAACCAAACTTTTCAGGAGAGCAAAAACAATTATTTTTTTCAATTGCGGCTTCTGTAGATGCTTTTTTAAACTTTTTTCTTTACTATCCTCTTAACAGTGACTTTCTACGTATTATACATAGTTTTCATGAAAAAATCCTCACAGGATCACAATCTGTAAAAGGATTAAAAATGCATATGTTTGATTGACTCATTAAGTGTGTGCAATATAACATCATATCTCCACATAAGTTCTTTTTTGTGAAAATAAATGTTATCATTTTAATCACACATGACGACTTACGTTGTTATTTTTACGACTTTAGTTGTTATAATTAGAAAAAATTTCAAAAAATACTTTCATATTTTTTGCACGAATAACAACATAACATCACATATGCTTTTTATTTGGAAACATATTCAGCAATTTTACAATTTTTGGCGATGTATGTCGACATAAATCGTTATAATAGCAAAATATTTTATTAAACAGTTAACTTAAGTTGTTTTTAGCAGAAAAAAATTAATAATATGTACTACATTATATTCTAAAAAGCTTAATACTTATAAAAACCTAATGCAAAATGTAATACTTTGACATCATTATCTCAATTTCGGTAAAAACCGACTTACGCGATTATTCGTGAAAACCACAGATATACTGTGGTGTAGGGTATCATAAGGTTAGGCTAGAGAGACTATAGTTTCTTACATTTTTACTTTAAAATCTTAAAAATATAAAACAAAAATTACGGTGTATTTATCAAAAAAAAAAATTGGAATTTAGCACGTCACACACAGGGACAAATTGAAAATTTAGTGCGACAAAATTATTTACTTCAAATGGATTCAATAAATTTTAATGAAAATAGGTACCTCAAGGTTTTTAGGACGCTGATTACGAATCTGATGTCAGTTTTTAAAAACTTAAAATGGCGGATCCAATATGGCGGACAATTTTTAAAACATTGATCGAATTCGCTTAAAACTTATTACACGGGATTTTTTGGGGTCGCTGATTACGAATCTGATGTTAGTTCTTAAAAATTCAAAATGGCGGATCCAATTTGGCGTACAATTTTTAAAAAATCAATCGAATTAAAACTTATTACACGGGATTTTTGATGTCAGTTTTTAAAAATTCAAATTTCAAAACATTAGGCCTAATTAAAAACTTAAAACGAGAATACTTATAAAAAGCGAAATTAATAATTATATTTTTTAAAAGTTTTTATTTAAATTTGATCCACTGGTGATGATACTACTTAACCAAAATATACTGTAATAGTTGTTCAGTACACTTTGATGATGACATATGTATTATAAAATTGTTGCTTTTTCAGTGCATAAAATAACTCCTTTCTCTTCATTTTCATCTTATTTAAAGCACAGATCTTAATACACCCAATGTAGTTACGGAATTGCCCTTTCTAATATATTTTCGTTCACACAAATATCTTGTAAGAAGACGGCACTGAATGAAAAATTTTGCTATTGCGGTTCTGTTAGTTACAATTTAGTTACGGAATTCCCCTTATTATATTTTTTCGTAGCAGCTTAAATATACATCAGTGGTGCACACAAGTATTTTGTGAGGAGACTGCACAGAATGTAAAATGTAGCGAATTAAAAAAAATGTCATTTGCATGTGGGATTTTCAGAATTAGGTGTACTACCTAAGAAAAATAGGCTCTATTTATTGAAAGGGGAACGGGGGGATCTCCACTTGACTTTTTTTACACTTACTAGTAGTTGTTTTTTTTAACTTATAAGGAAAAGTCGTGGAACGGTTTGGAACTTTTTTTGTAGCTCTAGTTAAAGTAAATTTTTCGATATATTTCATAATAAAAACAGTATACTATACCTACACTACATATAATTGTTATTTTAATAATAACTGCAAATTAAATTAGATACCTGATGCTTAAAAATATATTTAAAAAACTTTAAACTGTAAATTTACAAAAAAAAAAAATGTCGAGTGTAGCAACAATAAATGCTATAGATGTTGCTGACAGGTATAAGTGCGTGTAACAGATAATAATACTTTTCACGCACGTACAGACTAATGTGATGCCTTAAAAAAATAAATATTTATAGGTTGATTGCGTACTGGTATATAGAACATATTAAGTGCACAATATTTGTTACATTTAAAAAAATAAAAAATTTCATTTCTGTCGTCGTAATTCGGTTATTTGTCCCTGTGTGCGTCATAGAGGAATCTTAATAATTAATGAAAAATTTTGTATTCCCGAAAAAAAAATTTCATAATTAAAATTATGTTTAAGAAAACATGTAAAAAAAATTGGATATGTTGACACTAGACCGACTCACGTTGTATGGAGCCGAAAAAAGTGTTTTAGTTATTTGGTATCACCGAAAAGAGTTTTTGAATAATTACAAAAAAAAAAGGAAATTAACATTATTTTAAAACAGATTCAATTTGAAAAGCAGAACATTATTTCCACATACGTAGAATTTGTATCAAAACCCGAAACGAAAATATGTATTTAGCTCAATATCTCAGTTAGTAGGTCGCTAGTGGTCAAGTTTTATTTATATACCATTGGATGCTGCTTCAAAAACTCTTTTCAATAATACCAAATTTTATTTATGTCGTCTTGGAGTAAAGTACAAAAAAATTCGAAAAACTGAAAAAAATACCTTTTTAAAAATGGTCCAGCTCACGGATAATCAACGCTAGAACCAAAATATTTTGGGAATCATCATAAAACATATCAACCTTTATTTTCAGAGGGGTAATAAAAACACTTTTTTTTTGAGTCGCTCTAGTAGACACAAATCAAATTTCAACGAGAATTTAAGAAAATTTCAGAATGAAAACGTTTACAATGTAAATCCAGACTTAGTGTCTTTTAGACAATTTTATTGAAGTGAATGTGTGAAACATAGAGTCGAAAGGTTTACAACCAACCCAAGTATGAATAAAAACTCCGCGGGAGTTTTCCCCTTCTCCCATTTTTCCTATGAATATTTTGACTCCACTTCGCTCTGCACACCCCATAGGAAAACACGTATGTTTTATGAGCAAGCGATTAACTTTCGATAGAAATTCGACTCGTATCGCAAACTGGATACTATCAAATGATCTTGTCTTTTTCTGCTAAAATCGAATTTAAAGTCTTTTGATTATTAACGACCGAATGGGCTTGAGTTGAACCATGTATATTTTACGTATTGATTTAAATTCTTTGTTGATTAACCCTAGTAAATACTCAAAAACAAATACTTTATCAGCAAAATACTTTTAAAGCTGAAATTCAAATGGACTTTAAACCTGTAAGACGTAATCAAATAATTTCAAAATTACAAAACAAATACATATGTAAGAAAAACAAATAAAAATTCTATAAGTTTGGCATGAGTTTTTATTAAAGAAATAGAAATGAATTTAGTTTGGTTTTAAGGAACTCCTTCAACGGCAAAGGCTCTGAAGAGAAATTTTTTGGTCATAAATCCATCAAAAAGTACGGCTTACGCCCAATGAGCCTCCTTTACAAGCTTCCAAACGACCAAAACGTTCATATTGGAAACCAAAAGTTCTAAAGTCTGCCTTTTATAACAATTAAAATCAGGGACCGTAAAAGTAATTTCTTTTTTCATAAAAGTCGGGTGATAACTGATAACAGTTATTTATTTGATTTTTTTTTTTTATTTTTTTTTTTTTGAACAAAATTACAGTTATTTTTTGATTTTTGTTTCGAGCAAAAACAAAAGTTATTCTCAAAAGAAATGTACATACATGTTATAATAATTAAGTTCTCCTTAAATATTTATTTTAATGTGCATAAAAAATCCCAATGATGATCACACATTCAAATAAATATTTAGAATCAGCTAAATTATTATAACACCTGCATTTCTTTACCCCAGTTCTACACCAATGAAAAATATCTCAGCAGTTTGGCAATAACGTCTGCAGAATAACAGAGCGATATTTCCTATTGCTCAGCTTATGTCAAGGGCAATGGGAAAACGTATTTATGTAAACTCAAAATTTGGAAAAAAAAAGATCAAGGAAGAAGATGCAACTATTTTTGTTAATATAAATGTTTTCTTATTCGACCTTTATTATTTTAATGCTTATTATTTTTTTTAAGCGTTTTTTTTTTATATAAAAATATTTGGGTTGTTCACCGAAGGCTGGTTATCGGGTTATATGGGTATTTAGTTATATTCACAACAACAAATTCATTTATTTAATTTTATTTTTAATATATTTTGTTCCTGTTAATATAACTACATAACCATATAACCTGATAATGCGCCTTTCGCGAACTAATTAATTAATTAAATTAAACAAATTTTTTTGGGAAAATAAAATTGATATACAAATTTTTTATGAGGAAAGGGATTTTACAACATAAAATGAGTTAAATTTTGTTGATAATAATTTTTCATTCTTGATAAAAAAAAAATAATATTTATTATGGTCGAATTAGAAAAATTTTTTATTAACAACAATAATTCATGCAAGATGGCGTAACTTTTTACACTGCACCTTCTTCCATGATTTTTTTTTAAATTATGAGTTAACATAAATACGTTTTCCCATGTCCTTTACATAAGCTGAGCAATAAGAAAAAATTGTTCTGTTATTCTGCCGACGTTATTGTTGAAATATTTATCTTTGGTGTAGACTAGGGGTAAGGATTTTGCTGTGTAACTTGTCACATACAATTGCACTGATTTAACTAGAACGCTTTGTGTGGACCTCAAGCGTTAAGCCTGGTACCCTGTTCAACATTTCACGTGAAATGCTTTCAAAACGCAGTGCGGAATTTCTATGAAATTATGTTGATAGAGTTGTACTCTGTCTCGGTAACAGTTTTTCATCCATATTTACTTTTATTTTTATTAAATTTTTTATTTAAAAAATTTCTTTTTAGTAATATACATGTGGGTTTTGTTTACATATGCAAAACAATGTCCCGTACTTTGAAGGATTAAAATCGTCAAATTGTGCAAACTCGCGAGATAGGTAACATTGATGCATGTCAAATTTTTCGTATGAAATAATAGATGTTGCTGATAATTTTTCACAAATTGGAACAGAGTACTAGGCTTTAGAAGACAATGTCGGTCATGTTTTCGTGGATAGGCTTTGACAAAGTCAACTTGAAAGACAATGTCGGTCAATCCGTCGTTTTAAAACTTCTTTAGAAGACAGTTCACTAGACAATGTCGAGTATTTTTCTCAAAATTGTCTTCCAGAAATCCTAAGTGATAGAGGACATGTCGTGCATAAATCGTTGACGACAATGTCGTCGACGGCAGTTTTGCCTACTGGGTTATGTTGTGTTTATAAATTCGGCTTGATATTCAGTTGTGTGACAAACTATATAATTTGTACAAAGGCTTTAGATTAGGCTTTAGGCGGTGCAGTTATGCAACGCCAAAATATTAACCAATGCGACGAAATGTAAAATACGCGAAGGCAGACAAACAAGACCGGCCTAATTGACCTAATATACCGTCTAGATTATCCATTGTTATGTGTGCTCAAGAACAAAAGTTTGGCAGAATTAAAGCATAATAAACCACACAAATTGCTTGGCAAACATACCGTTTGCTTTTGCTTCCGTTTGCCAATAAACAACACAATCATGTTTCGTACAAACATTAATTTTTTATTTTTGTTTTGTTTTCAATGAATGCAAACGTCGAATGTGCTGCGGCAATTTTGCTCGTTATTTGTTTAAAACGGAGAAAAAATATAACAGAAAGAAAAATTATTTGAGTACAATGTGCTCTAAACAATGAGCTGTTTTGGGACAGACAATGCTGCTAAAAAATTAGAATTTACTGCTGAAAATGATATTATTAATTCTTCTTCTACGTCTTTACTCTGCAAAGTTTTCGTTGAAATGATTACTTTTAGCACTAGACACCACAAAAAGTTTGACAAATATCCAATATGTTAAAATAAAATAAAATAAAATAAATTATTAAAATTTTTTTAATATTTCTGCAAATGTTTGCACAAACAGCAATCGCCCTCAATTAACCACACAAAATATTTGTACAATCGTAAAATTTTGACATGTTTGCCAAGCCATTTGTATGGTTTATTATACGCTTTAGCGACGCACAATTGTTTATGTTGTTTGATGTGGAAAATATAAAAAGCAACAATAACACTCAAGATGCCATTTATATGGCAATACTGCAGTGATGTTAGACATCGTTGTGCTCACAATTGTTAAAAAAACGTTTTTTTAACAAGAAGAAAACATCGGCAACAGCGGTCTTCACACTGCACAATAAATTGTTTGTTCTTTTAAGATTGCGATGGCTAATCTGGACGACCTGTTAAAAAAAGTGGCAGGCGAGCTGTTTCCCCGTCTACAGCAATTTTACGAAAGAGGCATGACTTTTTGGGAAAAAAATTAAAATGAAAATCCAGTCTAATAGATTTTTGTTTACAAAAATCTTTATAATAATACAATAAGACATTTTTTTATACAAAAATGCTTTATAGATTTAACACCGTATTCATAAAAATATTTTAGGTTTATAGCAGGTTTATGAAACGAATGTTCTATGAAACAAATTTTCATAGAAAATTTAATAAACTTTTTATTAATCAAAAATAATTATTATGAATATGGGGGTTATTAGCTTATTTTTAATTTCAGTAGGAATCGATTATTCATTTCAAATTTTAAAATAAAGTAGTAAACTATTCGCCAAAGAACATGCTCTCAAATTTTCGAGTTAATCATTTTTTTCGCTTTAAAACGCAATAAATTTAATCACGTTTTCAAAAATTGCAAAACAAAAAGAATGTGAACTATTTAAAAAAAAATCTTAGCCATAAATTATAAATGATCAGCAGTGAATAGAACTAAAAATAAGAAAAAAATATGGAACTAGGTAAAAAAAATATTCAGAGAAGAAAATTAACGAAAATATGTTTATGAATGACACTGCGGTTTTAAATTTATGTTTTGGAAACTCTGAGTGTCAGTTGAAATCATGAATACGTTATAACCTGCCTGCCTGCCCTGCCCTCTGATTTTTTTCGTTTATTAGTTTTATAAATAAAAAATAATTATTTTATGTGGTTGTTTTTTTTTTTTATTATTAAGATTAAACTGGTTAAAATAATTTTTTTTTTTAATTTGTAAATAATGAGACCTGCTTAATGAGAATTGAAAAAAAAAACAAAACTTAGCTCGTAAACAATTTTTGCTTGATTTCGGTTAGAAGAAGGAAGTAAATAAAAATAAAAAAATAATTAAATTGTTTGGCGCGATTTTTCTTAGAAACATTTAGAATTCGTTAACAAGTTGTTGTTACTTAGAGTAACTTAAATAAAATATTCGATAATTATTGTGCTTAAAGTCAATTGTATTGAAATTCACATGAAATATGTGACCGAACGAACATCAACAACGTTCGAGTTCAAGATCAAGTTTTAGAGGTAGTGAAATGGAATTTTTTTTATTTAAGTGAGAGAATTTAAGTTTTGTTATAAAGAATTAAAGTAAAGCTTTATAAAGAGCAGAGCGTCATTACAAAAAATAAACATAAGCGCTACAATCTTTATCAGTAAATGGAATTTTTGATTTTTAGGAATCGGAAAATTTGAGATAAATTTTTTTTAAAAAAAAGCAATTTTTATTATTTGACAATTTCTCATTTGACTCAGAGTTCTGGCTCTTTTATTTAATATAATATATTTTTTTAGTGAATTTTTTTGTTACTTCCGTTACTTTTTGCTTACACCACAGTTACACGTTCAGTTTTTTACATATACTATCAAAATTTACAAAAATTTAAAGGTGTGACGTAGGCTGCACGCAAGTTTTAAGCTTCCAGGTTTTCAAGATGCAAACAATTTGTAAAGGCAAAAGTAAAATTTTCTCATTGAAATTGCAATCAGCTGTTTTCTTGACTGTAAATTTAAACAAACAAATGGAAAGAGGATTTGAAAGCAACTTTGCATCAAATTTTAAAAGTATGAAAGCATTAGCCCTTTCAGATAGATTTGTGGAATATATAGTCTCTATATCGTATGAAAATATAACCAATGTTTAGTTTTTACCATTTTAATATCCTTCAAGGATATAAACAATTGATGCATCTTGCATCTCGTTAACATTTTTAGCCCAAAATAATTTTTATTGCATAAAATGGGTTTAATTGGCTTGAATTATTAAAATTTACCATTTTGTTCAGTAAAAATATGCCCACATTAATATTTGTTAACGATTCAAGTAACGGTAAAGCGAATAGCGGAATAATGTGTGACACAAACATAAAGAACAATCAGCGCGCAATCGATGCATGCCGGTCTTTTTGACATTGGTCAAATAGAAGCGATAATATTAAGACCGAAATCCACCCGCACAATCGATGCATCACGGTCTGAGAGGGTTAGGGAAAAATTGTAAGTGTATTAAAACTTAAAAAAGTTACGGAAAAATTCGAATTTGCCTTTATTTTTTTTTTAAATTGTGAAAAAATAATAATAAAAAAATGCTTTTATATACAACTGGCATCTTTTCTGTTTAAGCGTTTTTTTTTTATTTCAGTTTGTTTTAACGATTTTTTACTTTAGTTTGATTTAAACGACTGACTATTTCTTATACTTAGCTAAAGATATCTAAATAAGATTCGGCACAATGAACTTGAAAATGAATCCAATCCTCATAACATAATTTTGTTTTGCCGGATAAATGATTGTCCATAGGCCCCAAATGGTAACCGACTATACTTTCTTACTTATTTATAATAGATATTTGTAAATGCTGGTTCACACTGTTCAAGTCTTAGCCATCAAGTCTTGAGTTTTTAAGAGAGAGAGAGAGAGAGAGGAAAAAAATGGCATTCTCTTTTCCCTTCTCTCCTAAAAGCTCAAGACTTGACGGCCAATTATTGAACAGTGTCAACCAGCACTAACCAAATAAAGAAATTATTTGTTATAATTTGTATTTGTAACCAAAAAACAATATTTTTCACTTTATTTGCTTACGATGATCAATAATGGTTAAAAATAACCAAATGCAAATAAAGGGAATTTTCCCATAACCTTTAAAAAAATAACCAATATTTTTGGTCCCTGATTGAAATTTTTTTTTTTTTGTTTTAATTTTTTACAAAAATAGTTTTTTGTTTGTGTTAAATTCCTTATTTTTCGACTTTTTAGGATAATATATTATATATTAATCATAATAGCAAAAATCCCTATAGATTTTTATTTTTATTGTTTTTGTTTTTTTTTACTTTGAGCCAACACTCAGGGGATGGGTATTAAAAAAAAGGGGAAGGAAAGAGGGAGTAGTGTCTGTTGAAATTTAATTTGAACTTTACCAAATTGTAGCGGACCGGGAAGAGTTCTGGCGGGAGTCTATTCCACATACGTCTAGTTCGACCGAGAAGTTTACGATTAACCATTTTATTTGATTGATTTTCGCAGCATTTGTTTTTTTCGGACTTAACGATCGTTTTTAATTTTTGCCGATTGTTTTTATTTTAAAGTCAAAGGATTTTTATTTTTAAACGATTCTTTTAAAAATTGTTATCTTTTAATTTTTCAAATTTTTAACAAAAATTTATCGCTTTTCAAAATTTTGGCGATTGTTCTGGATTTTGAAAAATGTTTAACTAAGAGATTTTTTTTCAGTTTAAGTTTTGTTGTTTTTAGCAATTTTTAAAAGAAACAATACTTTTCAGTCAATTTTGAATGTTTTTCGTTTTAGCGATTTTTGAAATTTCAATGCATTTTTTTTTTTATTTTATTCGCTTTTTATTATATTTATTATTTTGCATTAATGCTGTGATTTGATTTATATAAATTGTTGGAATCTCTTTAATTAAATTATTAAAGAAAAATTGTGCTTTTAGAGGGTTTTTTTTGTATCCGATAACTTTTTCTGGCGATTTTTGGTTGTAATTTAAGCAGATTTTTATGTAGTCTGATAAGTCTTTGACTTATTGGTTTTAGCGTTTTTGGCTTGCAAAATTGTTTTATTAAAAAGTATTTTGTTTTGACTTTTTTAGCTTTAAACTTAAAGAATTTGTTTCTAATTGAAAGATTTCGAGTTATTTCTAGAAAAATTAGAAAAATTGAGTAAAAAATCACCCTGTTTTTTTACTCAAAATATAGTGTTTTTAGTACTTTTTATTTTAAGCGTTTTTTCGAGGTTTTACAAGATAGTTAGAGAGTTTTAAGTTTTTTTTCATAAAACGTTTACTTCTAAAACTTTTTTCGAAGTTTAAAATGTTCATTTGCAATTTAACGTTGCTGGAAATCACGACTTAATTTCTTTTACCCGCATTTTATTTCATGTTGTTTTAAGCGTATTCTTATTATTTAGTCGTTTTTCCTTATTAAAGCAATTATTTTAATTTAATTTTTTTAAGTTTTTTTTGATTAAGGGAATTAGTATTTTTAATTGTTAACTAAAGGTTTTGGATTTTTTTTCTATTTTTTTGCTTTTGCGATTGAAGCGTTTTTACTATATTTTCACGGCCTTATTTATAAAAAAACAGGTTAAAAAAGGGTTTATGAAACGGATTTTTATGAAAATTTGCTTAATAAGCCTTTTATTAACCTGTTTTATTTTTTTATAAATAAGTCCGTAACTTTAGTTTTAAAAATCTATAATTTTTTTTTCTTCTTTCGACAAAAAATTAAACAAAAAACGATCATATTCAAATCACCGATTATCTCAATTCCAAGATGTTTGCATAATTTCGAATATCAACAAAATTCGACTTTAAACTCAATATATTTATGTTGAAATTGTTTTCCTTTTTTTTAGAAACCAACAATAAAAAACAACTTAAAAAAGTTGCTCCTACAAAATGGAACGTTCGTCAAATCGTTCCGAATTTAAAGAAAATTCTTCAAATTCTAGCTGTGAAAATATTTTAAAAATAGTCGATCATCAACAAAATCATATCAAAACGAAAACCTACAAACATCTCACCGAGCCCACAGAAATACAAAGATCTCCTACAATGTCACTTAAGACTATACAAAATATACCACCAACCTCCTCGTCGGGTACACAACAACGTAAGAAACGTCTGCAGAGACAAAAATCCACCGTGTATAGTGGTGATGAGACAGAGTATGCCGCCGATCTCGAAGAGGAAGGAGACGACGAAGAAGACGAGGGTTATGGACACAATGAAAGAGAATTAAATCTTAATTTACCTGCCGTCTCCATTTTATCGAGTCAGAAAAAGAAACAAGTACGCTTTCGTAATAAGCAACAAAGTGAAAGTTCTTTGAAATTGATGAGTAGTCAACATGCACCCATTGAGAAGACTTTCTCCTCTTCATCCTTGACCTCATCGCTGAATTCATCGGGTACTGCTAGTTCCATTGCTTGTCATGAAAGACGTTTGAAATCAGACGGTTCATTTGATTCGATCTCGGAATTGCCTCATTGTAGTGGAGGTTTCTTGCAGAGACAAAAATCTATTTTAAAACGTGATAACTCAATACATTCCGATTCGAGTCGTTATTCTAGTGTGGATAGTTTGTTGGAGGCTCGCAAACCTGATCCCGAAGCTATTTTAATAAATCTTGGCTTTGGTCCAGTGGGCTCTGAAGATATACTCTCACGCATACCAAAACGTTTCCTTAAACCCTCCCAAGTCCGGGGCATAGATACTGAGGCCTTTATCAAACGCCTACAACTGGCCAATACTTTGGCTGATCACAGTGTTTTGGGTTATCGTGGCCTAACGGGTAACCCCGATATACCACCCTCTCATATTGTGGCCAAAATAATGCAACGTTTTGAGGTAAATGAGCGAAAAAAATCTTTGACTTCTATGGAACTTAAATTGCGATGACAATATTTAGTTTAGACTTTTAAATGTAACAGTCGAAATACACGCATATGCCATTTTTTATCATCGTTATTTTTAATATGTTTTTTTTTATTTACAAGATATTCTTGTGTGATTTTACTTAATTAATAACTCTAGTTTTAATATTTTAGTAAGAAATTGTTAACCTCCTCTTCATAAAAAGAAAAATATAAAATGTATGTACTTATTTTTAATTTTTTTGCCAGTTTGTTTGGTTTAAAATCAAATTGTTACTTAATTTTTAAATAAATGATTAATTTAATATAAAAAAAAAACAAAGACATTTTAGTTAAAATACAGATTGTGGCCATATAAATATTCTAAGAAATTAACTGAAAATCACTGAACAGTGTTTGGAATGGAAATAATTTGAAACCTTTTTGAATTCATTACTTAATAAATTTTTAACATAAAAACGAAATATAAGAATGGAATTTCAACCTCTTAATAAGAAACTGAGAAATTTCAGTATAAAATATTGTCAGAATTCCGATTAAATTTTTTAAATTTGCCGGACTTTTTCAATTTCCGAGAACGTTTGAAATATTTCTTTAGCTCCTAGGAATTTCTAAAATTATTGACAGCTAATGGTCGTGTAGTGCCCCAAAATTTGTCCTATTCGATACAATTTTAAATTATTTTGGACCTGTTGTAGACATTGGAGTGCCTTAACTTAATGAATTTCTTGAAATTTTAAAAAGAGAAACTTTGGAAATTTCTTAAACGAAATTTCTTAAAGGCAATCGTTATAGCAAAAAAGTTATTTTTAATAAAAAAAATTAAGAAAAAAAGATAATAAAAGTAATCCATTTGAATCAAAAACATATATCGTTTCTGCCTTTCTGCTGGTGTTAAATTTTTTTGTCGCTCCTAAAATTTAAAGATAAATTATATATAAAAATTTTGGCAATGTAACGCACAATACATTTTTGTACGAATTTCATATTTTTCTCAATGCAAACTAAATGCTAAATTTAGCATTAAATACTGAATTATGCAATATAAATTAACAATTTATTTGAAACATTTTTGATAACACTCAATACATTGTTTAGGATACAAGCCATTATCGATCCATGAAACCTTTTGCAATATAACACCCAATTTTCACGGGGGATTTTACGACGTCGTTTTTTCTTCATTCCCTTTTGAAGCAACTTCCAAAAATAATTTGCGCTTATACGATGATTTTTGGTTGCATGTCTTTTATATTTAATTTAGGGCCTTGATTATCCGCCATTCGACTTACCGGCAGCATCAATTAACCGGGAAATAAAAATAGTTTGTTTCCATTGATTTACATTTACATTTTGCAAGAGATTACCTCAATTAAAATTACTTCTTTTCCCATATTATTTAAATATTTACATTTTATACTTTCATAAAATAAAAAACACTTAAAAAGTTGATAATCCAGAATGTTGCCGGTCCCGCCTGTTATGGATAATCGAGGTCTCAATGTGACACTTCAAAGTAAGAAAAAGAATAAAGTAAGGAACAGAATAGTCCCAGAAGTACAACGTTACGAATAGCGCTGCAAGTTGTGAAAAGTTAAAAACGGAAGTTTGAAAAAAGTGTGAAGAGAATACGTAGTTGTTGTAGTCGTTGCAGTTGAAGCGCAACTTTCGAAATATTGAACTTTGTTGCGCTACAGAGCATTCGTCAGCTTCATCTTCTACTACAACTACTTTATTCTGTTCTAGGCCTAAAGCGTAGCAGGAAGTAGTTTAAAGAGAAATATAAAAAACGACATGAAAAACACAAACCGAGTCTTTTTGTTTACCCCTCTTTCTTCTCTGCACCCTTTGCCGACAAACAAAAAGCGACGTCGTGAAAATTGGGTGTAACAATCAATATATGACAAATTCAGAAAGTTTTAATAATTTACAGCCAACTTTTAGGTTTGATTTTAAACAATTAAATAAAACTTAGTTCACCAATCTGGTACATATAAATTGAATTTAAGTTTCATTTAGCAAGGTGGCCTAAATATCAGGGCTGTGGAGTCGGAGTCGGAGTTGAGGTTTTTGTACCGGAGTCGGTTTCGGAGTCGTAGTACCCACGAAAACTCGCGACTCCGACACCAAAATTTTTCGGCATAAAAAATTTTCTAATATTTTTCAAAATAAAAATTCTTTGAAATTTGCGATGCAATATTTCGATTTGAAATTTTAACAGAATTATTTTCTTACTATATTTAACCATTTAAAAAGGGATTGCATTAAATACAAGTTAAAAAGTTATATTCGGCTGTTCCGAATCTTTGATACCCTCCACCGACAGTTAGAATATATGAGAGCTATAAATTATTTATTATTCAATATAAAAACGGACGTCAGTATATAAAAATTGGTTCCAGTTTAAATAAATTGGACGACAATCAGACAGTGTTATGCTTTTATTTCTGGAAATTCGAACTAACTTGTATAAAATATCGTGATTCGTAACAGTTTATGCCGAACTAAAATGATTTTCAGGAGGGGAATTTTTATTAGACCCATGGTAAATGATGGACTAATCATCACGAAATCCTGTAGAGTGATTTCTGTTATTAAAAATCTAAATGGAACAAATTTCAATACAGTAGTGAAATTTGTTTAAGCGTTTAAAGTGCTTTGCAGAAGGCTGCTTAATATGGGATCTAAGGTAAATGTGGACAGATTATCAAACAATTGCAGGATATTATTTCTGGCCATCTATATCTGCTACGGCTTTAGACGTATTCAAATAATTTCCCAGAGTGAGCATAATATTGGACATTTTAAGGAGCTAAGGAGCTCCTATAAAACGTTGATGTACCAAATTGTATTGTAATAGCATTATTTATAACGTTTTTTAACTGTTTTCCGAGAGTAGGTTTTATATGCGGCCTAGGCCAAATTATAGACCGATCTTCTGCAAATTTTGAAGTATGACTTCTAGTCTTATATACAGGTTGCCATGACAAGTTTTGATTGTAACCACGGCGGTGAGTGTAAAAACGGCAAACCCCTCTGAAGAGATTGTGTGGTTACAATCGAAACTAGTCAGGGGAACCTGTCCGTGAAAACCTGGGTTCAATTCCCAGCTCAGTCAAGAATGAAAAATTATTAATAATTTTAATTAATTTCATGTTGTAAAATTACTTTCTTCAAAAATAATTTAACCCTTTCAGGGTCAAAAATAATTTTTGGCGAGATAAATATCTGAAAATTTGTATTTAAGGTAATGTGATGGCGCTGAAGCCGGGAAAAATAATAGTTTTTGCCTCATGCAGCTTCCCTGGTTTTTAGGAAATGCCGAATATATTCAAAATTTACCTTCAAATGTCCACAAAAGAACCTACAATTTATTTTTGCAGTATTTTTTTCAAGAAAATACTTATTTACGCATGTATCAATACTTAAATTTTTTTTTAATATCGCCTGATCCCAGAAATTATTATTTTTTCTTTCTTCCTAAATCTTAGCTTTTTACAAATTTCCTGACTTGGGTACGACAATGCACTCATTAATAAGAAAATAAAGTCAATGTCTACCGGTGTGGTTACAATCGAAACTAGTCTGGGCAACCTGTCCGTGAACGGCTGGGTTCAAATCTCAGCGCAGTCAAGAATGAAAAATTATCAATAAAAATTTTAATTAATTTCATGTTGAAAATTTCCTGTCTTCATAAAAATAATTTAATGAAAATTAAATTCAAAGAACTTAAGCCTAATTAAAAATATCTAAATGTGGATTAAAAACCATTAATAGTTTAATAAAATAATCACAATACTTATTATTGTGCAAAAAATCTGGAAATAGAGGCATACATTTATAGAATAGATTTATATGAGCACCTTCCGGGTAGGCCTTATCTCATGGTGGCCTTAACCACCGGTATAAAAACAATGCGTTTACCAGCCACCCCTGCGTGTGTGTACGCAACCATCGCACACATCTATAAATTTGAGTGTATAACTCGGCAAAATTATACACTAGCCCCTTGTTAAAAAGCTGGAGTTATCTAACTTCCGCTACTTTTTGGCATGACAGCACTTAGGGAGATCCGCCAGCCGCTTTTAGCGGCCCACTTTTTAGGATCTTCTTTTCGCGGCATTGGGTATGACCAGCGACCACGAGGGATCCTCAACCAATTGTCAGTTCGAAGATGGCTATTATCCTAAACGCCTGTTGTACTGCAGTAATACAAGGCCACATGTTCTTAAATGCATACCAAAATATTTTCACAATAATTAGTATTGTGGTTATTTTATCGAACTGTTAATGGTTTTTAATCCAAATTTCGATGTTTTAATCAGGCTTAAGTTCATTGAAATTAATTTTCATTAAATTATTTTTGAAGAAAGTAATTTTACAACATGAAATTAATTAAAATTATTGATAATTTTTCATTCTTGACTGAGCTGGGAATTGAACCCAGGTTTTCACGGACAGGTCCCCCTGACTAGTTTCGATTGTAACCACACAATCTCTTCAGAGGGGTTTGCCGTTTTTACACTCACCGCCGTGGTTACACCCAAAACTTGTCATGGCAACCTGTATATAAGACTAGAAGTCATACTTCAAAATTTGCTGAAGATCGGTCTATAATTTGGCCTAGGCCGCATATAAAACCTACTCTCGGAAAACAGTTAAAAAACGTTATAAATAATGCTATTACAATACAATTTGGTACATCAAGTCAAGAATGAAATATTATCAATAAAAATTTTAATTAATTTCATGTTGTCAAAATTCCTGTCTTTATAAAAATAATTTAATGAAAATTAAATTCAATGAACTTTTTGCACATTTCAGCATTAAACCTATTTATTTATAACTATGTCTGAAAAAGATTTTAATACTCAGTTTAGCAGTCCAGAACAGGAATGTCATGTTTTTTTAAAAAAAAAAATTTCAAAATCGTCACGAACATTTAACAAAGTCGTCAAATATTTAAATGTTACAAATCAGAGGGGAATTTAATTTTTTCTTTAAAAATAAAATTTTTTATTGTACAAAAAAGCAGTTTAACAGTTTTTTTTTTCAAACAAAACAATTATTTATAAGTTTTTGAAAAATATATATACCCAGTTGGCCACGTCTTTAAGACATCCTTGAACATGGATGCACAACAATGGCAATTCCTGCACGACATGTGAGGGACAGCCAGAACAAATCGTCTACGACATTTTCGAACAAGTGTCGGGAGAATCGCGCACGGCACAAAGAAAGACATTGTCGCTCTTCATGTCGTTCCTTCGACCATCTACCATTTCTATCTACCATTTTTATAAAGAACAATTTACAAGACACTGTCGCGCATACTGTCATGTATAGGTGTTGATATAAGATACCTTAAAAGACAATGTCGGTCATGTTGTCGTGGATAGATTTTTATAAGGGATATAGTTGTTGATATAAGACACCTTACAAGACAATGTCGGTCATGTTTTCGTGGACTGGCTTGTGTAAAAGACAACTTGGAAGACAATGCCGGTCATGTCGTCGTTTATAAACATCTTAAAAAGGCAAAGCACTAGACAATGTCGAGTATTTTGTCGTCCACGACATTTTTATCAATATTGTCTTCAAGAAATCCTAAGTGATAGACGACATGTCGTGCATAAATAGTTGACGACAATGTCTTCGACGGCAGTTTTGCCAATTGGGTAATGAACATACTGCATACATACATATCGCCATATGATTTCAAAAAAGCCCTAAGTTAAAAAAAATTCAAAATCGATTTTTTTTTTCACCAATTATGATGCACCATATGAAAATACAAGTTTTTTGAAATCGTTACTCTTCTACAATAAAATTGACGTTTTAATCAACAAAATTCTAAAAGGCGTTAGTGCAAGAGCCTTTCGATAAATAATGAATAACAAACACAAAAAAGTTTTGCATTTTATTTTTGTTTATCAACAATAAGTTGCCTTTGTTGTGTTTTAATAAGAAATCTACTGTAATTTTTCTTTTTTTTTTTACAAAAAAAAAATTTTTGTTTCATTTTGGATGGTTTTCAATATACATAGTTTTTCGATTTTCCTGTAAAATTTTTTCAATGTAACTTAGGGCTTTTTGAAATTATGTTAAACAAATTTGCAACCTTTTCGTAGAAATTTGCTGTTGTTAATCTTTCAACAGGGTTGAAAAGCAAAACCAAATAACGAATGGAAATTTGGTAAGGAAGAAGAGAAATTACTCAGGGCTCAATTAAGCGCAGATAAATCAAACTCGGTATGGTTAAACGTTGTAAAACTTCGGTTTATTTTCTGAAGTGGGATCAGCACCAGCTGGTGCACTGGTATATTTTTTTACAACCACCAAAAAAACCTAATGGCGCTTAGAAAACCTTGACAGAATATAGGGCGAATTCCCTCTGTCAAACTTTCTTGGTGCCATTTACGATAGCACACAATTACATCAGGGGCACGATGTCAAGATCAAGAAAGTCGTCCTCCTGATCGAATTTCATTGCGGCTGAAGGCGCTTCAACAATGAAATCAACGTAGTTTTACACTAACCCTATTCGTACAAGTATATACAGGGTGTCCGCCGGGAAGGGGTACTACTTTGTTTGTAAATAGCGTAAATGGTCTTGTGGAAGAAGCTCTTGTGGCAACTGAATCTTAAATGGAAACAAATGCAAATCCTTGTGCAAAATTGTGGCCAAAGTTGTTTTTTGAAGACCAAGCTCCTGAGCACGGCGTCGAATTGAGGTTGATGGATTGTTTTGAACACTTTCTTGAGCAGCAGTAATGCTTTCAGCCGACCTTGCAGTACGTTGTGGTCCATGCTTGGGCCTATCACCCTCCTTCTTAGAAATCATTCACTACACGATAAATAGTGCGTTTTGTTGGCACGTTGTTTCTCCCAAAAATTTCACGTAACTTTCTCATCGTCACAGTAATCGATGATTGATTTTGATAAAATGTTTAAACGATTAAATCGCGTTGGCTTATCAAATATTTTTCCATAATAAATTTACCACGTGTCTACTTCACGACTGTCAAATAGGAACTGTCAAGACTAATGTTTACAAAAATATTTGCACTGAAACAATCTGAAGAACTCATTTCCAAATAATCCTTAACAAACAAAATTCCTTTATGTTTTCAAACGATTTCTGATTTTAGTTTTATTTAAATTTATTTGACTAAAAATTTGTTCAACGGCATTTACACATGAAAGTAGTTTCTCGAAAGTCGCAATACACTCACACTTTTTCACTAACACATTAACATCTTTTTACTTTCAGTCCAACTTTCAGCTAGCTTTCAATGAAAATTTCAAGAAAGCGATTTCATGAAAGTAAATGACAATAACTAAGCAGTGTTGCCAATTGAAATGGATTATTTCGTATATATAAAGAATTTTAATATATTTTTTTAACTAAATATTAAGAACACAATGATTCTAATTAAAATTAATAAATATCTTGAAAACTAATAAAAATAGATATTATTTTAAACGAATGCCTGAAGTTCGGCGTGAATAATTGGCTCGGTAAGTCTGAAACTTGAAATAAGCAAAACAATAAAAGAAGAAGAAGACAAATTTTTGATAGAAGTTTACCCTTTGACGACATTTTGAAAATGAAATTTCACTTTCCTGTAAATTTTCATGAAAGTTTATTATTTTTCTGTGAAATTTGTGTGGATAATACGTATACAGAATTTTCATGAAAGTACTTTCATGTGTAAATGCAGCGTTAGCTGACGAATTTGGTAAAACGAAAAAAGTTAAAAGAAAATCGTCATAACACTAGGTATAATGCAAGGAACACAACTGGGACGAAGGACGAATTTCGTCCAACACGACGAATCTTTCAACAAAAATTCGCTGAGTAAATTCGTCATATGAAGCACAATAACGACGAATAACAAGCAGCTTTTATAGTTGAGAAAGTTGATTGCTGTTTGTGCAAAGAGAAAGAAATAGTGTGACCATATTAAAAAAAATAATGCTTAAAAATTTGAACATAATCAAAAACACAACTAGAAACTATTTTTATAGCAAAATACTTTGTATATTTATTTTAAATGTTTTACAATAATAAAAAAAACAATTATTAAAGTAAAAAGTAACTTTATTTACTAAAATACATCTAAACCAAAACGAAACATGGTCACCTGGTACTGATTTGTTCATCGTTCCCCGGCGTATGAAATAGAAATAAATCTATTGCAAAGTCGCCGCGTATGACGAATTTCGCCCGACGCGATTATTGTGTGTATTTTCATATAAACCAATAGGTTTTATTTTTGGCGACGAATATTCGCGGCCAAAAATTCGTCGTTCGCCCCAGT
The DNA here is from genome assembly GCA_943735925.1 of Pollenia amentaria. Lineage (NCBI taxonomy): Eukaryota > Metazoa > Arthropoda > Insecta > Diptera > Polleniidae > Pollenia > Pollenia amentaria. The sequence goes on along the minus strand of OX031010.1, from coordinate 141,848,637 downwards.
TGTGTTCCTAGCATAACTTTAAAAAAAAAAAATATTTAATTGTCATTTTACTGTATTTTCTTTAAAAAAAAACTTAAAAATGACGAAAAATTGTTACATCTAACACTGCAGTGCCAGAGTAATAGATACAGTGGCAAATATTTCTTCTTTTGTGTTAGCAAATAATGTATTTTTCTCTAAAATGTATACTTAGTAGTCCCACTGTAGGTCATTTTTTTATTAAATATTTTTGTTTCATTATTTACTTAATCGTTTCTTTTATCAATTTCAATTAAAGCCATTGATGTCTTGTATAAATATCTAGATAAAAATTTTATAAAAATATTAGCCAAACCTTTTTTTGCCATTTATTTATTTATTTGCTTATGTATTTTTTTAATTTAATTTTTTTTTATTTTTTTGTTATTCAAGGCACTTTGTAAATAAAAGATATGGAAATATGTATATCAATTTTATCAAAGTGTACCCGTGTATTGATGATGATTGAATAATTGAATGTAAAGAAATTTAAATCAGAGTCTTGAAATCGATATACAAGGTTACAAAGAAAATTTATCATCACGATAGAAATGTGACAGTATAATGTACATACATACATACATACATCCACATATACATACATACATACATACATACATACATACATACATACATACATACTTATATACATGCAACAGATATGTGTATTTCTTGGGTTAAGGAACATGTAGAACAGAAATAAAGTTAACATATTTTAATTGAAGACATTTAATTACGTATTTTTAAATGAAAATTTATTTGTTTGTCTCTTTAATAGAAAATGTTCCGCTCCTATTAAAAAATGTCTAGTATTTGTGAATATAACTAGTAACACATTTTTTAGTTGGCTTTAACGTCATTTTATGAATGACGTTCTTTTAGCATCAAGCACATTAAATATTTACACAATAAATAAGAAATTGTTTAATTTTGAAAAAAAAAACTTTAGAATAAGCTGATTAGGACTCAAAAATCTTGAACTTTTGAGAAAACTAAGAATGCAAATAACTGAACAAAAAATATTTTCAATGGAACACTATTTTAAATACAAATACATTTTAATGCCATTTTTAAATCTTTACTAAATAAATATAAATTCTTATAATTGGCCATGTTCTGGAAATCAAATTGAGTGAAATTGAAATACATTAAGTTAAACTTTTTTTTAACTAACTGTCGCTTTTCCTAATTTTAAGAGTAGTTTTGTGCCCATGTTCTGTAACTTTGGTGAGAACTTCTCGCATCGAAAACATGTGAAACAAAATGTTCCATCGTTTCTCGAAAAGTGAGAAAAAAGTGTGTCTGTTACTCATGTCGAAAACTATCAAAATAGATTATGTCGTTACGTTATAAATGTCATAATATTCCATTCGAAGCCGATATGAAATTGCAGCTGTTAACACCCAGTCTACAACTGACATCAAATTCTTAACATTAACACTAATCTGATGTTAGTGTTTAGTATAGACCAGTGATGGGAAATTCAGTACTATGGTACTATTTTCAGTACTTTTTCCTTTCAAAAATACCACGGTACCCCCACGTCCATTTTAGTACTCTTTTCTTGTAATGCTTCTTTGCTTAGAAATTTAGCGTTGCTATTTTTTTAACATTGTTAACTAGTGCTGTGGAGTCGTCACCAAAAAGTACTAACTCCGACTTTAACCGCTGAAATTTCAACTCCGACTCCTAATCCTACCTTAATGCTTAATGTATTTGAGGCTGTTCCTTGTTTGACTTTAAACTCTTTTTTTAACGCAGTACCTTTTAGATGGTTAAATATTGCAAGAAAATTATTCCGTAAAAATTTGGAATCAATATTTTAAATTTCGAAGTATTTTAATTGTAGAAAATTTTTTCAAAGCGACTTACTTTACATATGTAAATACATATTTTTAAACAATTTCTTATTCAAATTTTTATTACTTATTTGTTAGTCACATTAATAATTTAATATTATTTAAAAAAAAATTTATGATATACATATACTTATATTAAAATTCCTCTCTTCATTAGGATAATTTAATGAAAATAAAACAAAATGAATCAAAACTTGTATTAAAAATTATAATCGATTCAACTAACCACAAGAAAACTAATTATTGCAAAGCTACGGCACGAGGTCTATGTTAAAAAATTTAAATATCCTTCAGGCTGTGAAAAAATTTCAATATAAAAAGAGAAAAAACACAAAAATGAACTTTGGTATTCTAGACAAATTCTTGATAAAAGTTGTAATAAACACAAGTAAGGAACAGACGTAAATAAATTGAAAACTTGATTATCAATTACAGCGGATTTCGATCCACCAAAAAATTGCGTTGGTTAAAAGATTGATGTTTGACTATAAACTGACAGCCGTCGTAGTGGCGGAAAGGGTGAAACTGCAAAAACGCTGATGAAGAGAATGCGGTAATTCTCGAAAAATGTAAATTCGGCCCGAGTTCGATCCCCAGCTCAGTCAAAAATAAAAATGATCAATAAAATTTTAACTAATTTTGTGTTGTGAAATTCCTTTCTTCATTAGAATAATTTAATGAAAATGTAATTCGACGAACTTAAGCCTGATTAAAAAAAATTAAAATTTGGTTTAAAACCCATAAACAGTAATTAACACCAAGAAAACTTAAATTCATGTTTATTAATCAAATATTTAGCATAATTTTTTTTATAAAAATTCAGAAGATTATCATATTGTAAGCAAATTTAAAAATTTTTTGTTTTAATCTTAGCCGATTTTCTTCATTTTACGATTTAGCAGATTTTATCAATTTTTTTAAAAAGTTTTGGCAAATTCTTATCAAAAGGTTATGGCAACACAGCTTGTTGATTCTTTTAATGTCAGATATCCTCATCAGAATTTTGCTGTTGAAATTGAGCAGCTCGGTCCATAAATGGCTGAGATATGGGCATGGCTGAGATATGTATTTTAGTTTTTTATTTTTAAGTTTATTTTCCAAAAAAAAAAATATGTTTAAAAAAAGTACCAAAATGTTGAAAAAAGTACTCTTTTGCTTGGTGGTCAGTACCATATAAAATTTTAAATTTTCCATCACTGGTATAGACCCATCATGTGAGAGGTTTTCTCATGTTATAACACGGTTGTAAATGCAAATGTTTTAACAATGCTTTTATAACATCATGTTATAACAGCAAATCATGTCTGTTGTAGACGTGGAGTAAGAACGCTAGTCAAACATATCGTTGACGGCGACCAAATTAGACTTAAATTGAAAAATTTTCAACGGCGGCGGCGAAAATACAACCGTCGGATATACTAAAAAATTTTAAAGTGTCACTTTAATGTTTGTTTATTACAAAATTGCTTTGAAAACGTTCGTATATTTTTCAAAAATATTAAAAGCAAAATAATTAAACATAATAATTAAAATTAAATACTGGCAAGAACAAAATACTTACGTGTTAATATTAGCTGCGTTCGAGAACACAAAAGTGTTTACTATTTTTTACTGAACTTTACTGCATTTTACCACACATAATACAGTAAATAAGAACACAAATTGTGAGCGTAAAGTGAAAGTTCTTGACTGAGTACTTACAAATTTTTACTGCAGAAATTTTTGCAGTAAAATTTAGTTAAACAAAAAAACAAACAAAAGTAGCAAGCAAAAGGCATACAAATTGTGAAAAAATTGTTTAAAAAAAGAAAAGTTGAAATAAAACTTAAATAAAAACAAAAAATGAATTAATATTAATTAATTAAATTTGCTTGTGAAGAATATTTATGGCTAAATACCAACTTTTGAAACTTTGTTTTGTTATGTTAATTTTTTGGAGTTGTAAAAGTGTCAAGTACTCGGGTACTTAGAACAGCCCTTGTTTTTAAAGTTATCAATAGTAAAAAAAAAGTATTCGTGTACTATTGATCAAATTTAGCCGGACACAAATTAGCAAATTCAAATAAAATAAAAAACAAACAAATATGAAAGATTACATAAAATAATTTGTTTGTATTTTCCAAAAATATTCGTGTTATAAAAAGTATTTAATCGAGTACCGATAAGAAAACGAGTTAAGTAGTCAAAAGTGTAAAGATTTTTCAACACTTCAATTATTTGTCATCAGCTGTTGCCTTTATTTTACGAATTTTTAAAAATATTGCGTTCGCGTACTTTTTTGGACAACAGCTTTTTGTAAGAGCAAATTTTTAAGTTTACTCATTTACTGTAAAAGTACTCAAAAGCACCTAATCATTGCATTTTAAATTTATTTTTAAGTGTTGAAAATTTTTCTCACCCCGTTTTTATGCGTGAGCTTATTTGACAGTTCAAAGCGGTAACTTTCTCACAAAAATTTTACAGACACACTTTTTCAGTATATTGGTGAGAAATTTCCTTACGTGACAGTTATTACTCGCCAAAAATGTTACAGACGCAGTTAAGTGAGAAAAACAGCTGTTTGTTTAAATTTATGGCATTTTTGTTTCATTTCTCACATTTCAATTGAAAAGTTTCTCGCCGCGGCAGTTACAGAACATGGGCACTGGTAAAGATTTGTGAGTGCCCTAGCGGGCAGCGAACTGATACTAAAGTAATCCCGTGATAGGTTCTTTGGTGGCAGAGACCGGCCATAGTTCTAACACTTTATTTGAATAGAACCTATCACTTTTACATGGGGTTGTCATTGGAGTGGAGTAAATTGACACCTAACAGCCACAATTTGAACCGTCAAACATCTATTTTCAATAAACGTGTTTACTGTTAGTTACTACAATGATAGTCATTGGTATTCTTCCAATAAAAAAAGTCGAATTAATTTTAAGAAAAATTTTTTAAATAGTCCAAAAGAACCCGTGTGAAACTGAACAGTCCTAATAAATAAATAAAAAATCATTTACAGATACATATAAAAAAATTATTAAAACAAAATGAATACAAAATTAAAAAAAACATACTTTTTTTCTTACCTAATATTAGTGATTGGTTCTCCTTTCACATGTCATTAGTTCTTTCTTTTTGTTCTTATTCTATTTTCACAAATCCCAGGACCAGCTTTGTTAGAGCAATTGACACAAATTTCCCGCAGGATGGTACTCAAAGTATGAAGTAAAGGATCTATCCTTAAGCGCTTCGTTTGAAAGGCATATTAATGACTTAATGTAAGCAAATATCCGCTGCGGAATGACGCGCATTCGAAATGTCCAATCAAATCAGTCTAAATTTGATTTATAGCATGGCTTATGTGGGCTTTGAGAGGCGTGGCTTATTTTTATACACCTGCGTCCCAATAAAAGACTACAAGAAAAAGTCTAACCGGGTCAAGTCGAACGATCTCTGTTGCCAGTGCACACCATCTTAACGTGAGATGGGCTATGTGACACGTTTCAAAGGGGCGGGGGACATCATGGGGAAATTCTGTAATTCTAAAATCCTGACTTGGGCTTGGAGACTGTCCGAACCGAATTTCCATTATGTGGCCCCCACTAAAAGCAGAACCGTCCTGTGGAAGCCACATGTAGTTTTCATCCAATTCAACCCAAAAGGAGTTTGTTATCATCGACCTTTAGCGTTCAACGTTGATATGGAAGGCCTTCTTTAAAAAATATGGTGACGATGACACCGTCACACAATCCCTACCCCCAAACAGTGACCTCATTGCTAGGGTTAGTTTAAATTTGTTTAAACTATATCATATGCATCATTTGTTGTGATTTGGTAAAACAGACTGAATAAAGAGCCAATTTGCCAGTTGTAGCTCCAACAATATGTGGCCGCTATTAACAGTCAAAGTTCGGGACTCCCTATTGAAAACCCCTTTATATAAAAGGGATTATTTTATATATTAACACTTGTGTAAATTTTGGTATTGTTTTGCCTCTAAAGTGAAGAATAAGTTACGAACTATAAACATTTCCTATCTCGATTGTAAACATTTTCTATTTCGAAATTTGCACCGCTGTCACTTCTACCCCATCTACGAGTATTAATTGTTTAGCTCTCATCATACAAATGTTAAGAACTACAGACAACTAAATTGCCCAAGAGTTTTACTTTTGTACATAAATGGAATAAAATACAAGTCCTATGCAATGTCGCCGATTGATTACATTTAATTGATTTTAATTATTTTGAATGTATAAACAAAGTTTAAGATAAAAAACAAATTGAATCCGCTATTGTTAAAGACATCAGTGGTGTATCCCCACGTACGTATATTTAACAAAACAATTATTAATGTAATTTAGACAACACCGACAAGTAATCTATCTGGATAAAAATTTCATATGATATTTGAAAAAAAAATTGGTTTTATTCAAGAAGAATGACAATCAAATCACTGACCAGATATTTATTTTAAGTAAAATGTATTTATGTCTATCTTTCAAATAGGGAGAACTATAAATATCAGTTATGAGCATTTAGTATCGTGATTGCATATGACTACTAGAGAAATATGATTCATCTTTTAGATACATACAAATGTGTTAATTTTTTTTTTTATTTTTTTTTTTGTTTAATATAATAGAGTTCAGCACCCTTAAGGTATAAGTACATAACACGCGTTAAATCTCTCGTTGATGATTTATCATGTGTTTAAAATCTATAGTGCATGAAAAAATGGTAAGTTGCACAACAGCGTTTTAAAAGTCTTTTTTGGCTATAGAATTCTAAGCATCCCCTGCAGATAACAAGACTAGTCCATACATGCGTGTAAACAGTAGTCCATAAAGGAGTAGGAGTACTCCAAAACTAGTCCAATTGTATGATTAAAAGTTGGTATATTTAATATTACAATGTCCTAGGAGTGGACCATATAACCCACCGAAGGAGTCCCTTAACTACTTCATGGAGTACTCAAGTGGGTTAGTTTCAAAAGTGCTCCATGTTACTACTTTTTCACTAATCGCCTTTTATGGCGTGCACTGTAATCCATTATTGCTATTTTTATATACATTTACTTGGTATTTTGAATTTTTTTCACAAATCTTAAAAAACTTTCCTGTTTCACTTTTAAATAAACAATTATTAACACACTGCTACAAAAAAACACTTTTTGTCAGAACTTGAAAGCCGACCTAGTGGGGGGTTGTAGGCCTAGGTGAGGACATACAAAAACGGTGTTCAAAAATTTTGAAACACCCTCAAAATTTTAAGTTATTTTCAAAAAACTGTTTTGGGGTAGGTTGTAGCACTTTAGTACCTCTAACTCACACATTTTTTGACCGATTTGAAATTATTTTATTATAGAATTAAGCTTTCATGCAGTGTATTCATAAAATATATATTCCAAGTAATTAGGTAAGTGTTTATCAAAAGTTTCTCATTTTTTTATTTTATTCCCGTAATTTTTCAAATTCAACATGAGTTATTTTAATTTTTTTATATAAAAACCTATCTCTTTTTGCAATGTATTTTAAAGACAAATTTATATAGAAAAAAACGAGATATGATTTGTTAAAATCGGTTTATATTTGCAAAAGTTACTAAACTTTTTCTAAAGTAAAAATTTTGCGATTGCAGACTTTTCTTTTGGTAAACCACTTGACTTACAAACATAAATTAAAAACTGCACAAATAGCTTAACCTAAGTTAACATGTATAGTTACGTTTGTTCAACAAACCATCTTTTTCTCGACTGAGAGACCAGCAATAATTTGCTATCATTCTTATGTGGCTCTTTCCGTCAAATGGCTGGCTTATAAACTTTTTGGGCTTAGTTTTCTTAAGCACACTGGGTTCACACCGTTTGCTAGAACTACATATATAAGCAGTTAAAAACTGTATTGAAGGCATTTACCAAGGCTTTATTTTTCTTCAGATCCAATCGATGTTTTTGTCAGCGAATAAACCGCAAACATTTTTTTTTTTTTTTTTTTTTTTTCATTATTTATTTATTGAATCTTCATATCGATGGTCTCAAGTAGAAAGGCCCTAACTCGTATTTTTTACGAAATTGAGTTTTCATTATTTCTTTATTGAGTCTTCATATCGATGGTCTCAAGTAGAAAGGCCCTAACTCGTATTTTTTACGAAATTGAGTTTTCCAGTGATTCCAATAAATATTACACAAATACACCTCGTCACAAAAATTCATTGCATTATTGTAAAGAATAACGGCTTTACAAGTAGTTGTATGAGCAAGTTTACATTATGATACATACAGTTGCTATTATGTTTTTACCTTCTCCTATACAGTTACAATTATTTGAGTTAGGGCCTTTCTACTTGAGACCAACGATATATTGAATATGAACTAACAATAATTAATCAAATCTTATACTAATACTTTATTTTTGTCCTGCCAATGCTAGACGAAAATTTTTCTCCTCACGGTTTCTGTTCACTTATGTAGATGTTTAGCGCTCTTCTTGTCGGATGAGTCCTGCTGTATCTATTCTCCTTAATCTAGAGTGTCCACTGTCATTTAAAATATTTCGAGCTAGTCGATTTGGGTGCGACTTAAGCCTTTTTAAATATTTTACTGCGTACTTCGTAATAATAGTTTTTACTAATGGCACATTGAGATCCTTGTGAATATTAGAGTTTTAACATACCAGGGAGCGACTTTGATTATTCGAAGAAGTTTATTTTGGCGCCTTGGAATTTTTTCGATATTTGAGGCCGAGGCAGTGCCCCATAGCTGAATACCGTAGCACCAGATTGGCTTTAATATAGAGTTGTAAAGAAGAAGTTTACAGTCGAGGTTAAGAACAGAATTTCTTTCAATAAGCCAATAAATTTGAATTGCTTTTAGTTTCATTTGTGTTAGTTTTGCTTCTATATGGCATTTCCATGTTGCTGATCTTATCAAACCCAGGGGCTTTCTTGGGGTTTAAATCATGAATAGCCTTTTCGATTTCTTTTATCTCAAATCTAAGTGGAACAGCAGCTCTAACAGCAACAGGTGGCAACTCGACTGCAATATCGGGAGATGTATGCGGGGTAAATACGTTTTTCAAATGATTAACAAAAAGATTTCCTTTTTCTTCATCATTTCGTGCCCAACTTCCATTTAAGTTTCTTAATGGTGGTTTAGTGATAACTGGTCTATTAAGATTTCTAGCTGCACGCCATAAAGAGTAGTCTGATTGAGAAGTTGCATCCAGTTCCTTAAGATTTTTTTCCAGGGAAGCCGATTTCTGAGACTGCAGTAACTTTCTTAGCCTTTTTGTGCACTCTTTTAGTAAATTCTTAAGTTGAGGGGATCTATGCAATTGCCATTCTCTTCGAGCTCTCCTTTTTTCAGTCAAGAGACGCTCGACATCTGCAGAATATATTTTACTATTTTTGGTTTTTCTGAGGGTTATACAAGAATGTCGAACAGCTAGTTTCAGATAACTGTCAAAATTTACAATAGAAATATCCACATTCTCCGGTGTACTAAGCGGAATATTTTCAGTGCAGTGGGTACTGAGAAGCAGGGTCCTAATGATTTGAAATATTTATTATATTGGCTTTCTGATATAGAAAATCTAGGTGGGGAGTATAATGATGAAATTACTATGTTTCGATTTAATTCCTCAACGCAAATGTTTGTTGCTTGGAGATAATCTTCACGATTATCACTCACTAAGTAGTGTTTTACTCGGTTCTTTATCAAAATGGCAGAACCGCCACAAGCTCTGTCTCGAGGGTCCTTGGTATCATATAATATATAACCATTGATTTTAAACGTATTTCTTGAGGTCAGATGAGTTTCAGAAACCATCATGACATCAATTTGTTTATTTTTAAGGAAGTATTCTAGTTCATTTTTGTGTTGGCGGATGCCGTTTGCGTTCCAAAAGCAAATTTTTAAACAGTTCATGGCTTGTTTAGTACAGCTTGCAATAACATCGATTGCATTCTTAACATTTCTTGCATCATGTTACCCATTGTGTTAGTAAAATTGTTAACTGTTTGCAATAATGTTTCCATAGTTTTTTCTAGCCGAGTTAAATTAGAAATGGGAGTTTCGTCGTTATTTGGTACATCACCTTGCAGTGGCATAGGATTAGATTTTAATACATTAGCGTACGAGGTTCTGTTATTATTTGGCTGAGGTATCTGGACGCCGTACGTGTTTCCTTGATTATTTGCCTGCGTTTGAGGGGGATTAAGTTTCTGTCCAACAGAACGCTTGACAATCGAATATACCGGGCATCCTCTATAGACCGCAAACATAACAAAATTTTACGCTTTATAACACACTGCAGAAATTAAATACAATTTAAAATTTGTTAAAGGATTACAAAAATTACAAACTTACTTATTATTATCAAAGTTGTTTTTGGGAATACAAATATTTATTAAAAGATTTTGTTTGTTGTGCTTAATTCCCTTTTTTAATAATTGATAAAAAATACTGAAATTTATTGTTGGAGGATAAGCTGTTCCTATGCGCATTTCACTGGTTGCTTAGGCCAGATCGTCAGGAAACGTTCTTCTAAATAATTTTAGAAAAGCCAAAGCTATCAGCAAACAAAACTACAGAAGGAATGAGAATTACCTACAATACCCTCAAAAAGTTTTATTTGCAACGATATCAAAGCTTAAACAAAATACCAAACAATAAATCAGTGATGAGTTTTTATCTTTTCTTACATTTCCCACTACAATTAGTTAGAATTCTCCCAACATTAATTGTAGCCAGTGATGCCAATACAAATTTCAAGAAAATCTCCACATGTCTATAAAAAATTCCCTCTTTTCCCTACAACCAAAAAAATTATCCCTACACTATTCCCTACGTTAAAATTGTATTGGTTTATCTTCAGGCAAACAAATACATACTCTGTTAACATTTTGTAAATATTATTATTAAAGCATTTATTAACATTTATTATATAAGTATTTGTTAAGAATAAGAAAACACCAAAATAAATATGTACAATGCTATGCTCAAACATATAAAAATTCAATTAAAAAAAAAACACTGTGTGACAAAGTAAATTTTTTTTTCTTTTTGACGGAAACGTCACTATATATCCTTCAAAAGGCAAAACTAAGTCAAACTACGTTTTTGATTTTCATTTCAAGAATACTTTTTTTAAATAATTTTTTAATATAAGCATCTAATATTTTTTTAAAACTCGGTACCAAATAAAAGGGAAGGAGCTGTATAATTTAAAAAAAAAAATTAACTTCAGTTCCCCTAAATAGGAATATAAAAAAATATATCCTTCCGCATCCTTAAAAGTTTTTATTAAATTTTTTTAAACATTCCAAATTGTATGATTTTATTTCTCTTAGTTTACTTTTTTCTCTGAACAAAATTATTTTCTATGTAGAAATTTCATTCACTAAATATTTCCTTTTTATATTCGCACACATTGAAGCGAATGTGAGAACGAATGCAAATAGCAAAATTAAGCGAATAGTTCGCAAATGCGAGCCCGAATATTCGACGCCCCAAAATGTATACGTACATGTTTTTGGCACTTGTTGAAGTTTGCCAGGCTGTTAGGGCTCATAGTATAGTGCTTCGGTTGAAAAATACTACATTTGTACTTAAATGCTGTTGCATATGAAAAATTTAAATTTTTAAATAAAAATAATACGAATATTTAAGTTTTTTTTACACAATATATTGAAAATGAGATAATATTTTGAAAATTCCCTACATTTCCCTTAAAATAAAAATTCTGTCCTTTTTCCCCTACGCTTTAAATTTTCCGGAAAAATCCCTATAAAAAGGGAAAATTCCCTACTATTGGCATCACTGATTGTAGCTGTAAGTGGGTAAAGAAAAAACATATTAAAAACAAAAACAAAGTACTTTTATTGTTTTCGCAAACTGAACGGACAAATTGTTTTTATTTTGTTTTCTTGCGAAAACAATAAAAGTACTTTGTTTTTGTTTTCACTATTTTTTTGTTTGGTATTTTGTTTAAGCTTTGATATCGTTGCAAATAAAACTTTTTGAGGGTATTGTAGGTTATTCTCATTCCTTCTGTAGTTTTGTTTGCTGATAGCTTTGGCTTTTCTAAAATTATTTAGTAGAACGTTTCCTGATGATCTGGCCTAAGCAACCAGTGAAATGCGCATAGGAACAGCTTATCCTCCAACAATAAATTTCAGTATTTTTATCAATTATTAAAAAAGGGAATTAAGCACAACAAACAAAATCTTTTTATTTTAATAAAATTAAATATTAATAGCACTTCACTTGTCACAAATTTTAAACTAGATACACTTTTTTACTCTTATCTAAAATATAAAAAATATATCCTTCACCAAAAGGTAGTATTTCTCACTTTGAATTGTGTTGGTATTAAATTCGATAAGTTTATGTATTTATCCAAATATATATAACTGAAAATTGCATACACAAACATTCTAAAATTTTTTAATGATTAAAAAAAATAGGACATAAGTAATAAACCCTATTCATCTGTATTATCTTCCAGTTCGATATTTTTAAACAAAGACAGATTAACAATAAAGCAGGGTATTATTTCAATACTTTGTCTCAATTCTGTAAATATTAATAAATTATTGAAATAATAAGTTTTTGCAGTAATAGAACACAAAAAAACAATCGTTTTATATGAAAAAGTCAAAACCGTATTTTTTTAAGATACGAGATTGAAAAAGTAAGGCATCGATATTTATTCTCCATTATCGAATATAATAACTTCACTTATTAAGTAAATACCAAAAACGTAACTGTAAAATTACAACAAACAAGACACTTTGCATTATCTATGTATAGGTATATATATAAAATTGTAACGTTACTGACTGACTCACTGACTGACTGATTCATCATCGCACAGCCTAAGCGCCTGAAGCTAAAATATTGAAATTTGGACCAGGGGTTGGTCTCTCCCCAAATCGATCCACTAAGACGGGATTTTTAGAAATTCGAATGTTTAGGTGGTAAAAAAGGGCAAAAACGGGTAAATTCGGTAACCTTATAACTCTAAAACTAAAAGAGATACAAAAAAATGTAATGCTTTTCGTTGTTCTTTAGAAAAATAAGCGGACAGGTGTCTGGAACTTTTTGGAAATTCAGCCCTTTAACGGAGTAAACGGGTAAAACCTGCATTTTGGTACTTTTTTGTCACCCCATCTATCTTTTAAACCCATAAACATAGAAATAAGGGTTATATCACATTTTAAACTTATCTAAAAAATCCAAATACGAATGTGGTACTTTTTCGAAATTCGGACGTTTAAGGGATAAAAAGCGTAACTATTTTTCGTACTTTTTATAAAACATTTTTTTTTATTTATTGACATAAACGTATTAAATTATGGGCTCCCACTACAATTTTGAAATTTTTCATGCTTCAATGGGGAGAAAAAAAGTACCAAAAAGGGGAAATACGGAGTAAACGGGTAAAATCTTTATTTTGGTACTTTTTTGTCACCCCATCTATCTTTTAAACTAATAAACATAGAAATAAGGGTTATATCACATTTGAAACTTATCTAAAAAATCCAAATACTAATATGGTACTTTTTCGAAATTCGGACGTTTAGGGGGTAAAAACCGTTACTATTTTTGGTACTTTTTTACAAAACATTATTTTTATTCATTGACATATACGTATTAAATTATGGGCTCCTACTACAATATTGAAATTTGTTATGCTTCAATGGGGAGAAAAAAAGTACCAAAAAGGGGAAATACGGGAAATTTTATTTCTTACTTTAGGTTTTTGGTTCCACAACTGACAATTTTTTTAATTATCGTTAATATTGGACCTAGAAACAAAAACTTCAACATTCAATGTCCTGAGAGGATAAGAACCTCTGAGGGTACTTTTTGGTATTTTTTGATCTTCAATTGGTACTTTTTTAATTTCCGTTAGTATTAGACCTAGAAACATAAAACTTAACATGCAAAGTCCTGAGTGAATGAGAATTCGTTAGAGGGATCTTTTTGGTACTTTTCTGCTATTTAACTGGTACTTTTTTGTTATTTTCGTTAATATTGAACCTATGAACATAAAATTAAACATGCATGCTCCTGAGTAAATCAAAATCTGTAAAAGGCTTCTTGGTATCTTTTGGTCTTTAACTGGTACCATTTGAAGTTCCGTTAGTATTGCACCTAAAATCATAAAATTCAACATTAAATGTCCTGAGTGGACAAGAACCTATAAGAGGGATCTTCTTGGTACTTTTTCGTTTTTTAACTGGTACATTGTTTATTTTCGTTAAAATTGGATCTAAAAACATAAAATTAAAAATGCAATGCCTTGAGTGAATGAGAATCTGTAAGAGGGGCTTTTTGGTACTTTTTGTTCTTTACCTGTTACTTTTTGAATTTCCGTTAAAATTGGACCTATAAACATAAAATTAAACATGCAAGTTCCCAAGTGAATGATTATCTGTAAGAGTGGTTTTTTGGTACTTTTTCGTACTGTATTGTTTGCCAACAGGTACTTATTGAATTTTTGTAAGTATTGCAGCTACAAACATAAAATTAAACAAGCAAAGCGTTGAGAGGCAATTTTTGGTACTTTTTTGTACTTTATTTTGTGCTTTTATTGTTGTTGTTCATTAAATAAAAAAGAGAACAGGTGTCTGGTACTATTTCGAAATTCGGCTCTTTTAGGGAGTAAAAGTGTAAAACCTGAATTTTGGTTCTTTTTTATCCCCCATCTACCGTTTAAATCAATGCACATAGAAATAAAAATTTTATAAAATTCGTAACTTATCTAAAAAATGCCAAGTGAAAATTTTGTACTTTTTCTGAATTCGAACGTTTAAGGGGTAAAAATCGTACGTAATTTTGTTACTTTTTCCAAGATATTTTTTCTTCATCTATTTATTTTCATCGCACAGCCGAAACGCCTGAAGCTAAAAAGTTGAAATTTGGACCTGAGGCAGGCCTCTCGCCAAATCGATCACGCTAACCTCATATCTGCTAAGCTAAAAGGGATACAAAAAAATTAAATACCTATTATTGTTCATTAAAAATAAGCGGACAGGTGTTTAGCACTTTTTTGAAATAAGGAGTAAACGGGTAAAACCTGTATTTTAAAACTTTTTTGCTATGCCATCTATCTTTTGAACCAATAAACATTAAAATAAAAATATATCACATTCGTAACGTATCTAAAAAATACAAATAAAAATTTTCGAAATACGAACGTTTAGAGGTACAAATCGTCCCTTTACAAAGTAGCGGGTTTAAACCTAGAAACATAAACTTTGACGTAAAAATATGTCCACATAAGAAAAAGAGGCGCTAACGAAGTAGCGGGTTAAATGCTAGTTAAGGTAATAAATTTGCATGTATAGTTACATAGTTCATATTATTCATATGTTTTGCGCTGGGGGAGAAAATACTAAAAACAGGTGTTAATGAAAAGTTGAATAACTTTTATAATTTTCATCCGATTTAAAAAATGAGAACCATGTTTTGTTAATAACTAAATTTTCTTCATACGTTGGTATAAATTTGTATAAGCTTTCATATTAAAATAAGCAATGAAAAGCTACTAAAATCAAAAAAGGGTACGTCATTTTAAAACGTAATCAGTTTTCTTTTCAAAATTTAAATCGGACAAAAACTGACTGAGTTACAGGTCGATAAGTTGACGAACATCACTGAAAACGGTTTTTTTAGAATAACTTCTGAATTTGAGGGTGTTTCTGAAATTTTTTGACACAATTTATAATGTACTCAAGAAGACCTATAACCCACGCTAGGTCGTTTTCCAAGTTTTTTTACACTATAGCACCGTGTAATAGACAACATCAGGGTTACCAATGTGTAATACTGTAAACTATAGTACAGTAAACCTATACATCATGCAGTTGTTGGCAGCACTGCATGTTAATTTGTCTAATATGGTCCATACTACAGTACATTGGACCATGTTGTAAGTAGTCCATTTAAGCCACAATGGACCACGTAGTCCAATATTATCTGCAGGATCGGATCTTTTGCTTAAGACGAACGTCCTGGCTTCCATTTTTAAACAATACTGTATGTTTTTAGCTTCTT
Source organism: Pollenia amentaria (assembly GCA_943735925.1). Lineage (NCBI taxonomy): Eukaryota > Metazoa > Arthropoda > Insecta > Diptera > Polleniidae > Pollenia > Pollenia amentaria. Next base: position 141,832,713 of record OX031010.1, on the reverse strand, counting down.
CAATAAGTTTTTCCACCATGATACACGAATCTGTTTAAATTATTCTTTTTCTTATTGTCAGCTGATTACTTGGCTGAAATATACAATGCGCTAAGAAGTTTAAAGTTAACCAACTTTCTGCCGCAAACGCGTCAAAATGTTTTTTATGTAACTTGCTCTATAATAAAAAACACTAGTTTAAGTTTTGTTGCCAGAAGTCTACAGCCATAGTATACAACTAGAATGCCGACTCTTTGGCAGGTACATAATTCAAATGTCAGTGGTACCTAACTACATTTTTTTATTATTTATTTGAATAGTAAAATATTTTTTGCGACCAATTCGTGTCTCTCTAAAATACAGAGCATAGTCTATGATACAGAAACAATAAATAATTTTATAATGGGTGATTCAAGTAGAGATACTTCAATAGCCTTTTTTTTGACAGATCACGTGTGAGTCGTGTCATGCTGTCATGTTATTTTTGTTAAGTGTTGTTTGGCATTTCATAATGGAAACTCTTACGCCTGAATAACATTTAGAAATCGTTCAACTTTATTACGGAAATTCACGTTCTGTGAGGAATGTGTTTCGTGTACTTCGATCAACTTATGGTCAACATAATCGGCCTACTGAGCGTACTATTCGCAACACCATCACCTATTTTGAGACCCAGCATTCATAATATTCGACCGAATAGACCACGTCCAGCACGCTGTGAAGAAAATATAGCGGCCGTAGCTGCGAGTGTACACGAGACCGTGGAGAGTGGATTCGGCGCCGTGCGCAGCAACTCGGACCGTTATCGTGCCATGATAACCGACTTTTTGATGCCTGAAATTGAAGCTCGTGATCTTCCCACACATCGCATCAATCAATTGAGAGAACACTTCGGTGAGCACATAATTTCACGTTTTGGGCCGGTCGATTGGCCATCAAGATCGTGTGATATCACACCGTTAGACTTTTTCCTGTGGGGATATGTAAAGTCTAAAGCTTATGCGGACAAACCCGCTTCGATTCAGGCCTTGGAGGAAATCATCACGCCTGTCATTCGCGAGTTACCAGTCGAAATGTTCGAACGCGTCATCGAAAATTGGACTCAACGGATGGACCATCTGCGACGTAGCAACGGCCAACATTTGACAGACATAATCTTCAAAAAATAAATGCCAAAGAATGTTCTTTCAAATGATAATAAAAATTCCTTATTAAATTTGAATTTTCTGTGTTTTTTTTCCTTAAAAAATTAGGGAACCTCGAAATGGATCACGTTTTACTTGTGTCCATTTCTACTGCGTCCAAAAAACATCCACAGAAAAATTAAAATCAACTAGAGATGAGTTTTTGGGCAACGAAATTCTATTAAATAAAATTATTTTTACAGATAGAAGCCTTAATGGATTTATATAAGACTATAAACAAAAAATTACCTTTTTGAGAAATTGATTGAACTTTTTAAAGAACAATAATTGATTTTTATTATAAGCCAAACCATGATTGAAGGCAACCGTATTATGGTTCTGACTTTAATATGATGGGCTGATTAAGCGATAATATGGTTGCACATGGCAATTATATGTTTGGAGTAGCAACACTATTTTTACAAATATTTCCTTTGAAGTGACCATATGAAAAAATATATGTTTTATTAACGAGTAGCAACACGCGATTTTTATTATAACTATTTTGCTTGGACAAACAGGCATGACTTTGAATTTTGATGCCGAAGCGTGTAAAAGTGCGTTTTCTGCCGCATGCCTTTCTGCATCATTGGGTCACAAAATTCAATACTGCTTATCATTTTACAATTCGCTGGTTTAACTTAATTTTAAAACTTTTTTTACATATTAATTTACCATTGTATACGGTAAAGGTTACTTGTACAAATAATATGATTTTAAATCTCCAAAAAGAGAAGTCAAACAAAAAATTAAAAAAAAAAAAAATAACCACTGGTATTTTGTTCAAACATTTTTTGGTTTAAAATAGCAAATAAATTCTAAAAAAATTCATTCAAGCTTTTTCAAAATATTTATAGAAATAAAGATTACCATCATGAATATATTTTTATTTTAATTTAAATTAATTTTTTGTAAAGGAAATGGGATTTTTTTATCTTGCATGAAAAACAAAACAAAAAATTAAAATTGTAAATTTTTTTTATTTTTATTGTTATTTCTTTTTTTTTTTTTTTTTTGCAAAGTACTTGGCGAATACTTTTATTCTCATTTGTATTTTCAAAAGATTGTTGTATATTAATTTAATTCTGTTTCTTTATTCTTTTTTATAAAAATGTTTCGACTTTACCCAAATTTTTTTGTCATTTTACTTAACAAAAAATAAAATGAAAATAAATTAAATTAAATTTTAATGAATAAAAAACACCTGTATTTGATTTTGAAACAGTAGGAATTGTAAATACAAAAAATAAGAAAATAATATAAATTTGTTAATTAAAATGCTTCAAATATTTGACGAACCATTAATTACGTTACGAAGCTGTCGTAAGATCAAACAAAAAGTACAAATGTTTAAAAACACAAAAATTATACATGAATGAAATTTAATATTGGTTGTAGAAATAAATTCTTGTTGTTTTTATACCCTCCACCACAACTAATTGTGAAGAGGGTATACTAAGTTTGTCTTTCCTTCTGGATCCTTGGATAACCCTAAGTCGATTTAGCCATGTCCGTCTGTCTGTATATCCGTCTAGGAAACACAATTCCAAATTTCATAATTTACCGCTCCGAAAATATTCTAACTGTAGATGGAGGGTACCAAAGATTCGTCACAGTCGAATTAAATAATCTTACTTTTTTTTTGCCAAATTTACGACTTAAACATTTTTAAGTTAAACGTATCGGCAGGTATTAGTGTTACTGTTCTCTGTCTTTATGATAACCCCTTTCGGGTTTTGCCAGCTTTACATTTTTGGCAAATTTTTCCCGTATAAGAATCCTATATGGTACTCATAATATTAATTTAGAGTCACAGTTATAATTAACACCAGTAAGTCATCGTCCAGACTTGCAATTTTTTAAAATTTTGCTTTGAAATTGCATTAGTGTCCAGATTATGAAATTATAGTTTTGCAATTTTTGTATTTTTATCTTGTCTTTCCTCTTCTTCTTTTTATATTTTATATATAAATACAAATACACCTATAGCCAACTTAAAGTTAAAAAGTGTGTGAATAACAAAACAAAACAGAAGTGCAGAGTACATAAAACAGAGTACCCCTACCCAATCTTCTCACCCCCTCACCCATAAACACAACAATTGCAAGCCTTGGCGATGACTGGGCACTGATTTAAAATGCTACAATTACTACCAATTTTATTGCTATAACTGTGTATAACTACTGCTTCCAGAAATATTCAGTAGAAGCTACAACGGCATTAAAATGCTTTGTTCCAGTTTAACTTTTCTTTTCAGTACTAAAAAAAAGTACAAAATCAATATGCAATAGAAATAGTTTTTGAAGTAGCAACAAAATAGCCGAAAATCAAATAGTAATCATTATTGCTAAAACCAATCATTATGTGTTGTTAAGTTTGGTATTTAAATGAAAAAAAGTGTTTTCTGTATGAAAAGTTCCTAAGATAATCATGTTTCCTAATATGACTGTAATCAAAAATAATTTTTTTATATTATTTTATCTTTATAACTAAAAATTATAAGATAAAATCTTAGGAAGAGCAATAGCTACCTACATTGGCTTATAGCTCTGGAATTCTAAATTACAGAATTGTTTATTAAGAGACTCTTACTCGAGGAAGGCTCTATACATTTTTATTATTAATTATAATTTTTTTTTTTTTTTTTGTTTGATGGAAGTGTTTTTACCCCCTCCTTTATCGCATCAATCAAGGGGCGTACATCAAACCAATTAAATTAAATATTTGTTTTACATTAATATTTAAATCGAACACGAGTCTTATTAATGTCACCTTCGTAATGTTTTTTGTGTTGGATTTAATTTAATTTTTATTTGAGTAAATTTATTATTGTGGTTGTTTTTATTTTTATAATTTACCCTTTTGTTGCCATCGAGAATCAGCAGTTTTGATCGCTCTTTTAACCACAAAGATAAATCAAAATAAAGCAAAACAAAAACACAACTTTTCTGTGTGGTTTAATTTTGAATTTCAAATAAAGTGTATTTGAAATGAAATAATTTATTTGTTTCTTGTTGTATTATTTAAAAAGTACTCACGTGTTAGTTTTAAAAATAAATAATTTTAATGTTAAAAAAATACCGTACTTAATAAATATAAGGTATATTAAGTTTAATAATTATTTTGAAATAGTTGAAGACGGTTTTAAAATATTTTAGTCAAAAATTTAAAACATAAAAATTTGTTGGAGATTCTAAAAAAAAATATAGTTTATATTTGAAGCAAAGCCGCGAATAACGTTGTAAGTTACAAAATAAATTTTTTTCAGGAGAGCAAAAAAACGCTTTTAGCAGGCAGGATTGCAATTTTTTAATTTTTCTTTTTAGATTATCAAAAATAATGACAATAAAAACTTTTATGCAAAATATCAAGAAAATCGAATTTTAAATTACATGCTAAATTTAAGTTTATAACTTTTTTTTTGGTGGAAAAACGTTTCATATCCACAATCGCGATGTCATTAAAAACGTTTTTCCACTACGCAAGCGGCTTTTAAAACGTTATTCCACGTTGCAAAACCATTTCGTTTGTATCATTTTGTTAGTAACTTACAACGTTCTTCCACTGGTTGACTCTTTGTACCGCATTTTGAAGGCGTTATAGCGCATAATTTTGGGTGATTTCATGTTCAAATAGTGTAAGAGAGTAATGTTAACGGTAATCTGCAAAAAAAAAACAGTTTTTGCAAAAAGTGGCTTTTACAACGTTATTCGCGGCTTTGCTTCATTTAATAATAAATTATAAATTTGAAGAAAAGAGCAAAATTTTAAAATATTCGTTTTCTTAATTATAAATTTTTCATTACTTTTGTAATTTAATAAATATTTTAATTCAATATTAATGTGGGTTAAGTTTTAGATTCCAAAAATTCTCTTAAATATCAACTGACTTAAAGCTAAATTTACTGTAGGGTTTAAAATAAAAACCATATAAATACCAAATTTATTCACTCAATGACTTAAATAAAAAAAATTTTAAACTTAATAAAATTCAAAACATATTCAGCCCAATTATGAATACAAATTCCCCGGGAGTTTTCTCCCTTTTCCCATTTTTACAATTGAATTTTAATAGGAAAAATGGGAGAAGGGAAAAAACTTCCGGGGAATTTTTATTCATAATTGGGCTGATTTTTAAAAAAATTATAAAAGTGTTCCAAGCTTAAGTTTGAATCACCATTTTAAACTATATAGAAAATCTTCTAACTATATATTTTGTATTTAGAATAAGACTATTGTAAAAAGCTTTATAAATTAAAATATATTTCATAGAAGCACATTCGAAAAAATGTTCTAACGCATTATTTGCAATAAAGAATATCTTCCAGCGATATATTTTCAATATAAAAAATCTTCTTACGAAATATTTTCAATATAAAAAATCTTGTAACGAAATATTTTTCATATAGAAAAATCTTCTAATGAAATATTTTCCATACAGAAAAATCTTCTAACAAAATCTTCTAACATATAGAAAAATCTTCTAACGAAATATTTTCTATAAAGAAAATCATCTAATGAAATATTTTCTATATAGAAAATCTTCTAACGATATATTTTCAATATAAAAAAATCCTAACGAAATATTTTGTATCAAAAAAATCTTCTTACAAAATATTTGTTATATACAAAATCTTCTAAAGAAATAATTTCTATACAGAAAATCTTCTAACGCAATATTTTCAATATAGAATATATTTTAGCGATATATTTTCAATACAGAAAAACCTTCTAATGAAATATTTTCCATATAGAAAAATCTTCTAATGAAATATTTTCCATATAGAAAAATCTTGTTACGGAATATTTTCTATAAAAAAATATCATCTAATGAAATATTTTCTATATAGAAAATCTTCTAACGATATATTTTCAATATAAAAAAATCATAATGAAATATTTTGTATAAAAAAAAAATTTTCTAACGAAATAATTTCTATATAGAAAATCTTCTAACGAAATGTTTTCAATATAAAATATCTTCTAAAGACATATATTCTATACAAAATATCTTCTAACGATGTTTTTTCAATATAGAAAACCATCTAGCGAAATATTTTCAATGAAGAAAACCATCTAACGAAAAACGTTCTATATGGAAAATCTTCTAACGCATTATTTTCTATAAAGAATATCTTCTAACGATTTATTTTCAATAAAAAAAAATCTTCTTACGAAATATTTTCCATATAGAAAAATCTTCTAATGAAATATTTTCCATATAGAGAAATCTTCTAATGAAATATTTTCTACATAGAAAATTTCCTAATGAAATATTTTCTACATAGAAAATTTTCTAATGAAAATAATTTACATAGAAAATTTTCTAATGAAATATATCGTCGGTCACAGGTTGACAACTCTTAACATGTTTTTTTGTACTTTTCAGGAGACAAAACAAAACGTTATTACTCCGTTACTAAACCGTGTTGGAAGTAAATAAAAAAAATCAAAATTAGTAGGAGATATTTATTGTAAGATGGTGTTAAGAAAACAAAGGTATTGAAATAATTTCAGATTAAAAAAAAATTAAAATAAATAATACCCCCGATTCGATTTTTTTTGCGAGTTAAGAGTTGTCAACCTGTGACCGACGATATGTTACATAGAAAATTTTTTAAGGAAATATTTTCTATATAAAAATATCTTTTTCCAAAACATTTGTTGTCCAAAAAAATGTTAAAAGTATATTTTCTTTACAAAAACCAAAGTGTCTGCTATCTAAAGAAAACTCTAGTATTTTCACTAGTCAACTGGTAGAAATGTTTTGTGTTGCTTCTGGCTTAAGGAAAATTTGTTTTCTCTAGAAATCTATGTGAAATTATTTCTTTTAATAGAAATATTTTTATAATAGTTGTTTTCTATAGAAAATCTTTTCAAAATATTTGCTTACCATTTTTTAAAAATAAGTAAAAGTGTTATATACGGCCATGCCGAATCTTTAATACCCCCCACCAAGAGTTCGAATGTTTCGGGAGTGGGATTTATATGGTATATATTAAATATAAACCAATCTTTATAAAATCTGACCTCACAGTATTAAAATTCGGTGCCTAATTAAAATAAATTATCAAGATTTGTTAAAGAGATCTATTCAGGCGTGTAAAACAGATATTCAGTGGGGGATTTTATATTGGAGCTGCAGTAAATTATAAATCGTTCGTCGCAAAATTCGGCAGATTGATTTCTAGTACTACAAAAACCTAAATTCGACCAAATTTTTATACAGTAATAAAGTTTTTTAGAATTTAAAGCTATTTATAGTGCTTTTCAGAAGGCCCCTTTACATGGTTAATTATGGACCGATTATAATAAAATTACAATTTCTAGCCCTACAATGCTAAATTGAACCAAATTTACCACAATGTCTTTATTAGTCGTATTTAAATGATTTTTCAGAGTGGGTTTAATATGGAGCCTGTGGTAAATTATGGACCGACCTTCACAAAATTTGGCGGAGTGGTTTCTAATCTTACAACTATTACAACTACATCTTACAACTATGACATATCACATTGAATTGCAATATTATATGGTTCGTTATTACTTTAGGCGTACTAAAGTGTTTTCTAGAGTTGGCTTTTCTAGTTGGAACAAATAAATTTCAATTTTTTCTATCTAATGCTAAATATTTGATTTATCTCCATGTGCGAACTGCAACTAGTGCTTCTGCTGGTATTTTCTGGTCTGCCTGGTCTGCGACTGTCTTGCCTTGGGTTCCAGTCGATGGCAGTTCGGCTGATATCGTCATAAGGCTTTCTCAGTGTATGCCCGATCCACTTCCATTTACGACGCCGAATTTCTAGGTGAATTTGTTCTTGTTTTGTTATAGACCAAAGGGTAGGGTTGGAGATTTTGTTCGGCCAGAATTTTATAAATATTTTCTAAAATAGTAGTTAGTTAACAAAGACTTGCAGAGACCGTATTTATTTTGTAGCCGCGTTCCATGTTTCGCAACCATTTAAGATGAAAGATTTAACGTTAGCGTTAAATATTTACAATTTTGTCGTTTTCGAGATGTGCATCGACCTCCATACTTTGTCGAGCATGCCGAATGCCACGCGACCTTTGTTAACTTGATATGAGGTCTATCGTAAATTATAGACCGATCCTCATAATTTGGTTAAGTGGTTTCTAATCGTATGAAACTATGGCATACCAAATTTTACCATAATAGCATGATCCGCTACGGCTTAAGGCGTGTTTTGCGGTTATATAAAACGAAATTGTGTAAAATTAAATGAGAATCCGTGGATTTTGTCATTAATTTTTGCTAGTTTTTGTAACAAAAACATAAATTTTTTAGGAAGGTCGTGCCACATTTTGGTTAATAATTCTTTTCCTAAGGAGCCGAGTGTGCTGGGCAATGTGGCCTTTTTGGCATTTTTGCAGCTAAATTTAGTATTTGAAATTTCTATTTAGCTGCAAAATTTTCATTTAGCAGTTGGCATTTTATTTGGCATTTTTGGAAAATGTTTTTATCTCTATTTTTTTTTTAAAAAATTTTATTGATTTTACTAAAAAAAATTTATAAATTATAATAAATTTTGACTTAAAATAGTTTCACCAAAAATAAAATTTCTTATGAAAGTGGATAATTCTTTTGTTATGAAAGGTCTTACCTGTCTTGTTAAAAAAATAGAATATACAGGGAATATTAGAAATGCCCTTATCATGTCGATTGTAAATATTATTTGCCCTTTGATATTACGATATAAAAGTACAAGGAAATTTCACTTTACATTTAGATAAAAATTCAATGGTTTAAAGGTTTGAAAAAATTGTTTGCTCTAAACTGTTGAAAAAATAATTATTTTAAAGTCTCAACTTTTCTTAAACTATAAAAAATAAAATTATCTAAAAAATTTTAAGTTTGTATATCATGGAAATAAATCGTTTAGTTTTGCATATATCAGAGGTTTACAGACCCCCTAAAATGTAGCAACTTGCTTAAATATTAAATACTGGTAATCAATTTTTACCAAAAATCTTTAAAAAAATGTTAGCATTATTTTAGCATTTTTTAAAATCATTTTTAGCATTTTTTGTTTTGCCATTTCTAATGCCAGATTTAGCTGTAAAATTTTTTTAAACCTGGTCACAATGGTGCTGGATTTCAATCCCAAACTGCTCAAGAGAGCTAGACAGAGTTTGACATCAATTTTGTTCTTTTCTTTTGAGTCGTTCGAAAGTGAGCGTAATTACGACGAACGGACAGACATGGCTAAATCGACTTAGATTTGCTTAAGGACCTAGAATATATATACTTCATGGGGTGCTAGATGAAATTAAAAAAGTTTCACACGGCATGACAAACTTAGTATACCCTCATTCACCTCTAGTGGTGGTAGATGGTATTAAAACAACAACGAGGGATTTTATGGGTTAAATTAGAGATTGGGTTAGGTTAGCTCGAAAGGAAGACGAAGCCTCAAAGATGCAACCTCATATCGTAGTGCTACCCCATGCAAAATGCAGGGAGACTGGATCTGCTTCGATATTTACAGTGTCCCTGAATTTTTGGCGACAAATTCTAATCTTTCGCTTATTTGGGGACACCCTATATTTTTGTGTGTATAAGATCTAATTTTATAACAAACAAAAATAAATAAAAAAACACAACATACTTAATTTAAAATAACATTTTTATTAATTTATAAATTAAAAACATAGAAAAAATAATCAAGTGATACCAAAACGCCAGTCATTTAGCTGACCGATTTTGAAATCGCGTGATTTCAATAATTTGTGAGCGCAGAAGAACACCTTTTGCGTGATTTGAAATCACTTCGACAAAAAGTGATTTTTACTAAATTAATGGCTCGTGAAGACTGGGTGTTGTCAAAATTTAATGTATTACAATAGAAATGTCAAATAAATGGCAACTGTTTTGAAAGCAGATTGCAAAGCATTAATTGCTCAAGCAATCATTGCGCAATGGATTGCCACTCATGGCAATATGCAGTCTACATGTCGCAAATTTTATGGAGCAATCAAATTTAACGTTTGCCGCATTAAACATTACTACGTGGAGACCCGGGCTTATGAAGCATGTCGAAATATTGTAGTATTAAAATAGAACTTATAAAAAACAAGTCGAACAATTTTGTTTTTGGAAAATATTTTATCGAAATTATTATTTCTTATAAAAATATTTTCGATAATAGTGATTTTTAATAGAATATTTTACTAAATTGATTTCATTTTAAAGAAAATCTTGTTGAAATTTTTTTATAAAAATAATCGCCGAAATATTTTGTTTTTTTTAAACAAATTTTCAATTTTTTTTCAAAGCAAAAAGATTTTTACATTAATTTGGCTTTGCATCGATTACTGTTCTTAAATATTTCAGTAAAATTTAATCAAAAGTTTTGAAAACTTATCAGATTTTATTTTGAACGATTCGGGTGTTGTTGCTTAAATGTTTCAATTTAATATTGTAAATACAAAATGTATTTACAATTTATTACAATTTTTTGTTTTTGTAAACAAATTACGTAATTACTAATAAAATATTATGATTGCATTTTAATTAAAAAGAACATTTGCTGATGTGGGAATGTTTTATGCTGATAAAAAACTTCGTGCGATTGTCAAAGTCGACAAACATACGTCAACATTGGTTTTTCTTTTATATTTTTGTTTTTATTAAATTTATTTGATAACAAGCCCATAGACCAGCTCAATCAACAATTCATTTGGTTTTAACACTGATTTAAGTCAGATTACTCATAAACATCGGCATTAAAACAGATTCATATTGTTATTTTTTAAATTTGAAACATTGTAAATTTTTTTTTTTTTTTTTTAGGTTTTGTAAAAAGTTTTTGGCGAACTATTTAAAGTTATATTGCCAGGGTATAGAGTAACCAATTATTTGACTTTTGATTTTGCTCGAGTGAGGAATTAATCGATTTGTAAATTTTTATTTTGCTCGATTAGTCGAATAAGAGTTTTAATATGTTCGAATAACTCGAATAATTCAAATAATTTTATTCAATTGGAAAAATATACATGTCTATTTGATTTGATACTTTTATGATATTAATAAGCCGAAGAAAACAATAAAATAAATATATAGTTAAATAATAAACAATTAAATAATAATTCATTTATACCACGTATCAGGGATGTTTAACTTGGTACAATTGTACTTTTTTGGTACATTTTAAGCTTCTGAAGTATTTGGTACAATTTAAAAATTTGTCATAGTTCCCCCTTTTTAAATTATTAGTATAGCAAACAAATTATTCAGTCCTTTTCATTGCTATTTATGTTGTAAAACAAATCGTTAATGTGCGCTTAAATATGCGACTATTATTGTGGTGTATAGAGCGCTTAGTCCCCTTGTACAATGTGGCAAGTGAAAGATATAGATATAGCTGAGACTTAAACGGTGAGCTGTGTGAAAGAAGATTATTACTATAATTGCTCCAGCGGAGTAACTGTTTGGTACTGGGTGAAAATGAATACAATAAAAATTCTACATCACCAACCATGGATGTTAAAGTTGGTACAATTTTGGTACATTTTGACCTTCTAAAGTACCGTGGTACTATCGTGACTCATTTGGTACAATTTAAAAACTTGTCATAGTTCCCCCTTTTTGAATTTTAGCATAGCAAACAAATTATTGAGTCCTTTTCATTGCATTTATGTTGTACAACAAGTCGTTAATGTATTGGGCACTTAAATATGCGACTATAACTGTGGTGTATAGAGCGCTTAGTCCCCTTTTACAATGTGGCAAGTGAAAGGCAGACATATGAAGTTTGTGATACGATTTTATACTTCAAAACGTGAGTGTTTTTTTCGTATGCATTGTAAATTAATGAATTTGCTGAGTGAGAGAAAGAGAAAGATAAAGTTTCTTCAACTGTTTTATTCTGGTAAATTCAAACACTTTGTTTACTACTGCTTTTTGTTGGATTTTTCAACCACAGCGTAGTATATTTTAGTCTAATACATTTTGTTGTTGCAGTGTTGTAAATGTTAGTATATTTACTAAAATTATAAGATCAACAAGGTCTACAACGGACTTTACTTTCAAGGGTGAATTCCGCTATTGTTCAGTTAATATGAATATTTTACAATAATTATAATATAGTCTAGTAAAGAGTTTAGCACATTAATATGGCTTTTCATCTTTAGTTTAATTATATGTAGGTAGATGTAAAAGATTAATGTTTTACACATCCATTGGATTAAAAGAGGCAATACAAAATAAAAACTGAATAATATAATTTGATCCAGCAATACAAAATATTTTTTCATAATGAATGTGTTAATTGACATATTTTCAAATAGAGCAAAAAGTTCTAAAAAAAATTCACAATCACACGATTGTTCTTACTTGTGTCAACTGCGAAAACAGCTGTTGTGGTAGCTTTTTTATCTGTTTGAAAGATCCAGTTAACTTGTTCATTAAAAAAAGGAAATTGTATCATATTTTCAAACAAATTTTTGTTGAATAGTTTTTTTTTAAATTTTTTAAGTAAAATATGTAAATGAAATTCCAAAAATTAAGCAAAGTAAAATTCTAAATTAAATATATAAAGAAATAGAGAATATTTATATTCAAAAATAAATTCGCTTTAAACAATTTCAATACATTTTGCTCCGTTTTCCTGTATATATTGTCCTGAACAGCTATTGCACTAATTTAAAAAAAAATTATATATCAAAAGTTATTTTCGGGAATACAAAATTTAGTATTAATTTATTTATTAATGAGTTGCTAAATTCCCAATTTTTATTTTTGATAAATTTAATTTTTATTTTCCATTTATTCCAACTAAAAGAAATACACAAAAGCAAATTTATTAAAAAAGGCAAATATTGGCGCGTATTGTGTTGCTTAATTGCCGCACAAGAACCCAATAAATATTGGTACATTTTTCGTATGTCTGTCTTTCACACCACAATACTAGTCGCATATTTAAGCGCACATTAACGATTTGTTGTACAACATAAATAGCAATGAAAAGGACTGAATAATTTGTTTGCTATACTAATAATTCAAAAAGGGGGAACTATGACAAATTTTTAAATTGTACCGAATGAGTCACGGTAGTACCACGGTACTTTGGAAGGTCAATATGTACCAAAAAAAAAAGGTACCAACTTTAACATCCCTGTTTTGTAGTAATATCAGCCATGTCACAGAGTACAATTCCGTTCGGAACCGAAGAAAACATATTTGTTTATTGATAAAAAGTATATTTTGATAGTTATTTGGCCTTTTAGATACAGAAAACTCCTATTCCATTCATGAAAACAAAAATGGTTTCATTTCGCAAAATTTTTTCGTAATTTTCTGAAGCACCAAAATACGGAATGAATTCCGTTTCCGAACGTAATCGTATGCTGTGACATGGCTGTATAAAATATGTTTAGTGTTTTTAATTATTTGTTTCGTCACATATACAAAAGGTATGTGTTGAGAAAAGATTTTTTCATACAAAGAAGGTGTTCAGTGTTATCCATTTTAGGAAAGTTTTTGCTGTCAACAGCTTTTTGTTTCACGTAATTTTTATATGTACATATGTCTCTATTTATTTGTTTCTTCTCATATCTACTCATATCAATCTTTTAACGGAATTAACCGAAACAATTAGAAGTGTTAAAAGTTTAAAAAAATTAAAACAGGACTCTAATGGCATAATGGAAGATTTTATGTGTTTAGAGAAATTCAGGAAAATTACTGGGAAATTAAATATTCTGTAATATGGGTGGCTTTTGATTTCTCAAACATCTACGATAAGTGAAAGAGTTTTTCCCAAGTCAAAGTTTTATCAAAACTAAATAAATGAATCGCCTAAATCCTAAACATTTAAGCCAAAAATATTTTTTTCGAATAGATTATTTTATAAGATCTCTTTAAACTATTGAATTAACTTATAAAATGATCAAACAGTCTATTTTTAGTTAATACATTATATGTATTAGTCACAAAATATGATTTACATACTTAAGTATTTGTTTTTTATTTGCTCGTTTTGGTTCAAGAATTGTTATGTTGGTTATGTTATTTAGTCAATTCACAAGGTATCCTAACATGTCATATTGTCAAAATGTCCTAATATTTCACAATGGTTTAAAAATATTGTTGTACGGCTCAGCCGCTGAGCGCTGGACTTTTCTGATTAATTACGACTTTTTGTTAACAAACCAACAACAATATTTTTAAACCATTGTGAAATATTAGGACATTTTGACAATATGACATGTTAGGATACCTTGTGAATTGACTAATTGTTTTTTTTTTTAACTATAAAACTTCAAATAATAAATAATTTATGCATTTTTATTTACTGAAATTACTTAATTTATAATTAGTATTGTGGTTATTTTATTGAACTGTTAATGTTTTCATCCAAATTTCGATATTTTAATCAGGCTTAAGTTCATTGAATTTAATTTTCATTAAATTATTTTTATGAAGGAAGGAATTTTACAACATGAAATTCTTGACTGAGCTGGGAATTGAACCCAGGTTTTCACAGACAGGTTGCTCTGACTAGTTTCTATTGTAACCACTCAATCTCTTCAGAAGGGTTTGCCTTTTTACACTCACCGCCATTGACGATGGATGACATCAATAGTCAAATATCAATCATTAAACCAAATGGTATTTTACCTTTGTAGATCAAAATTTGCTTTGAATGAATGATAACATATTTAATTGATTTATATGTATGTTCTTCCTTACTTCTGTTTTTTCGTACTTTTTGTCAAGAATTCTTCTTGAAATCCAAAGTACATTTTTTTGGTTTTTTTATGTTTTAGTCTTTCTTTTCCTTGTTGACCTTTTCGGCACAACTTGAAGGACAAATGTAAATATATAGCTCGTGCCTTAGCTGTTAACAATAATTAGTATTGTGGTTATTTTATTGAACTGTTAATGGCTTTTAATCCAAATTTCGATATTTTAATCAGGCTAAAGTTCATTAAATTTAATTTTTATTAAATTATTTTTATGAAGAAAGGAATTTTACAACATAAAATTAATTAAAATTTGTTGATAATTTTTCATTCTTTTCACGGACAGGTTGCCCTGACTAGTTTCGATTGCAACCACACAATCTCTTCAGAGGGGTTTGCCGTTTATAAAAAAAAACTTTATTAATCGGTTAACCGATAGCTATTAACCGATTAAGGCAAAAGCCCGATTAAATGAATGCCCTATTAGATAGTGAGTGAAGACAAAGAGTTGAAAAATTAAATGGTAAATTAAAGATCATTTTTAGTAATTTATTCTGACAAATTTAAAGTCGTTTAATATGACAGTTGGATTTATCGTACCAGGCAGGTGCAGCGTAGAATAAAATTGCATGGAATCTTACTTTCAAAATTAAAATTTTATTTTCCGTACACAGGCTTAATTTTCGATTGATAAAAGGATATAATATCTTAATCGTGATTTTAACTCTGTTAATAAAATATCCAATATGTTCATTAAATAGGATTTTTTAATCTAAAATGACTCCTAAGTACTTCACGCTAGTCTTCCAAGGAATTTCCACATTATTAACCTTAATATTATAACTTTGATTTATTTTTCTTGTAAAAAATATAGCTTGGGTTTTATTTGAATTTAATAATATTCTCCAGTTATTAACGTCATTGTTCACTATTTCAACAGATCTTTGAAGGTTACTAAGAATGTCATTTTCTAGTATATTTGAACTTAAAATTACCGCATCATCGGCAAAAATAGAAGATTCACAACCTGACAGAATGGGAAAGTCTGTGGTAAAAATATTATAGAGGATCGGGGAGAGACCAGAGCCCTGTGGGCAACCTGCGGCGATATTATATTCCTCGGAAAATTGTTTTCCAATATGTAACCTGAATTTTCGTCCAGTAAGATAACTTTTAATAAAATTAACCAGGTGCGCATGTATTTTTTATTAAGTCTTCTAAAAATAAAAATATTATAGTGGAATCAGCAACTTCTGGTACTGAAGAACCTAATTAAAAATTTTTTTGTTTTCATAAAAGGAGTCAAGAATGAAAAATTATCAATTGATCTTAATTAATTTCATGTTGTAAAATTCCTTTCTTCATAAAAATAATTTAATAAAAATTAAATTCAATGAACTTAAGCCTGATTAAAATATAGAAATTTGGATTAAAAGCCATTAACAGTTCAATAAAATAACAACAATACTAATTATTATTAACAGCTAAGGAACGAGCTACAAAGTAAGTGCATTGTTATCAGAGGAAAAGAATAAATGCTTTGAAAAATTTTATCGAGCTTTTTAAGCCAAATTGAACAAAATGTCTAAAAAGTACTCATAAAATCAAATCTACTCTAAACAACAACACGGAATATCTTTTCAACGTACATTTTTTTCTTTGAATTGTAAGAAGATTGTAAATAGTAATTAAAGATGAACTCAGTGAAAAATAAAACAATTAAAAAAGAAAAAGCGTCTAAAAAATCACATGAAATAGAAATAATAAAAATACTGGACCATTTGTCTGAAAGTAAAAAAATTGTAAGGTAGATAAGTTATAAATTCAACTTAGGATATTGTCAAATGGAAGAAGCGTGATTTAAAAAGACTGTTTCGGAAAAGCTGAAAATTAGAGGTACAAACAAAATGGGGTGCTCAAGTCAAATAAGTGCAACTTTGCTACTTTGCACAGTTGCAAGCGTAAAATAATTCAAGTTAATACCTTAAATGTAATGAAAATAACTTTTAAATACAGAAAAATAATATGTTTGTATGTATATACATACCTTTTATAGTCTTTCATAGTTTTTGCATTAAAGATTTGTTCTTTATGCAAAACAATACTTAAGCCGGTGATACTCTATACTATGTTATGCGATTTGTTTTGTGGGATATTGTGGCATTGACAGCAGAGCTTGCAGACATTTTTTTCGTGTTTGATAGAATTCTGTTGGATGTATGAATCGTACTGTTGTGAAGGATAGTGAATAATAATCTTTAAAATATGTAGTGAATATGGAGCAAAATGAATGTAAATATCTCAGAAACTATAAAACAGGGTTTGGATTCAGAAAGGGGATATTCAAAATATAACACAGGGTCTCCACCTGAGATAAGATATTAGGTTTTTATATCAGCAAACATCAAATTCAATCGCAGAGAGTATTATCTTACATGTGGACTCTCAAATAGTGTTAGTATTAATATTATAATACATGTTATGAGAAATCTTATAACAACTATCTTTTAAGATGAGCTGTCAAAAATAAACATGCATACACACATATAAAACAATAATAAGCCACCATTATTAAAATGTGTAATTTATTAATGCAAATAGTGCCAATATATTGGAAAGTGTTTAAAAAAACAATATTTTAAACTAAAAAATCAAAAAACTAAAAAAAAGAATAAAAACGAAACAAGTTTATTGTACGAGAATCAGTCGATTATGAAATCTTATAAGATACGTGTACCCCTTGTTTAAAATTAAGATTTACATGAAGAAATGTATTCTTTCATTAGGCCGACGTTCTCTCAGATATTATCTCAGGTGGAGACCCTGTGTAAATACATACCCCATACCTAACTCAATTTTTTTTTAAATGGTCGGTAGTTCAAGCCAACAATAACTTGAAGATATATCCAAGGATCTATTTGCACCATAACTAAGTTATGGTGCCCTGAGAAGGCGATATTTTAATAAAAAACAAATTAAATTTACTATTTTTATAATTCGATTTTCTTCTTTAAATTTTTTAATTACCAAGATTTTTTATTTTTATTTAAGGGGGATTTCATGTCAAGTGACCCAACTTTTTAAATCGATGTCTTCGGATTTGGATGAAATTTACACCAAGGTTAGTCTTATTGGATAGTAGTTAAGATACAAATTTTCAACAAGATTGGTCAAAAAGTTTCTGAGTTAGAGGGGGTCAAAACTTGACATTTTGGCCAAACCGGTGTTCTTTCTCATTCATGTAACTTATTATCTATTGGTGTTAGCAAAATTTGTCCAAAACAAATAAGATAGCTATTTCTTCAAGCTTTCGAAAAATATTTTTTTTTGTTTTTTTTTAAATTTAAAACTTATTTTTTATTTTTTTTTGAAAAGGGTATATTTTTTTTTTATTTTTTTTTTTTTTTTTTTTGCTCAAAATAAAGCTGAGGTCTTTCCCTTTAAGTTAGTTATGATCGCTATTTGGGATGCGAGAGGGTTATGTATAAAAAAAATTATTTTAAGTCCAGACGAGGATTTTTTAATTTTTTAGTATATGCACTATGTATATGCATATATCTAAACTACTATCCAATAAGACTAACCTTGGTGCAAATTTCATCCAAATCGGAAGACATCGATTTCAAAAGTTGGGTCACTTGACATGAAATCCCCATTAAATTAAAAATCGGAATAAAATTAAATTATTTCTATAAAATAAAAGATTGGCATCTCTGTTTTGAATAAATTTTATATTTCATATCCGTTTTAGCTTTTTTACAAACCTTTTACGCGGTTGATTTGTCTAGTGTTTAGTGCTTTTACTAGCAACTCTGTATCACAGCTGTGTTACGAAATAAACAACAATTTTAAAAGTTGAGTTGTCATTTTTTTTATTTTCATGTTTATTTCTATTTTATCGGTAGTCTTATTAACATTATTGTTATTTTGTTTTGGAAAGAAAACATTAAAATTAATCAAGCCAACGCAAAATTATTTAAACAAAATACACGCAGTTGTTTTGCTCTTGGCCGTTCAAAGCTCGCTCTTTTAAACATTTTGTTGTACTTAAAATCTAGAAAACAAATACAGAATTTAAAAAAATCAAGATAAAGTTATTGAAAGTATTACAAATTAAGTTTTGTTTTATTAGTTTATAAATCATAAAAACAACAAGTAAAAATGCAAATGTAGCCGTAAAAAATGTGGTCGTTCATTTAAAAATAGCTTAGGAATTTCTTTTATAGGTATATATACATATGTATATCTGTGTGTGTGGTGATTAGTGCTTTTGCATTTTTTAGTCGTGCCGTCAATTATCTACAATTGTTTTGTTTTTTTTTTAATTAACTTTTATTTCCTAAAAACCCAACAAATTTTACTAAAATGTCACAACAAAAGTTTTTGAATTGCACTATTCGTTGTGCCAATTGGGCATCAAACAATTCAAAATGTCAATTTGGACAACAAATGCGAGTTCAACGGGTCTAGATAATACCGTAGGATCTTCTATTCAGCAACAACATTTGCCTCAGCAGCAAATACAACAAAAACAAACTGAACATCGTAAATCTTCCAGCAATTCAATAAGTCATCACCAAAATTCCAACCACAAGACTCAAAGTTCTCCCGGCAGTTTAACGAACATTTTAAGCGGCAGTCATCTTGTTAATCATTCACCCAGCGGCGTCAATACCTCACATTCCAATAACGCTATACATATTGGTGTAGCCGTCGGTGCAGCTACCTCTTTAGCATCTTCGATTGTACATTATAATACGGCCAGCAATCCCAACAATAATAACAACAGCAGCGGCAATAGTACTTATCCCCAACAACGTCATAGTCTTTCGCAATCTCAGATTTTGAGCTATTCGCCACCAAATCCTAATAAGGTAAGTGTGTTTTTTTCATTTAATTTAAGCTTTTTCAATTTTTTTTTTTTACTTTTACCAACGAATTCGCCATGTGTTTTAAGACAACTCTTGGAAGCTGTGTGTTTACCTTGAGATGCTTAAAAAAAAATTTGAAATATTTTATTTACTTTTCAAACGTGTGGAAAAATTATTTAAAACAAACAGCCTCAGTTAGCTAACAGTAACAGTAATGTTACCGTACAGTAAAAAAAGTAATAAAATCTACTTTCTACAGATTTAGACGTTACGGTCTTACTGCTAACTATAATCGTTCCAATCGCTTCACATACAACAAAATTAAGCTGATGGTTTGCAACGTTACCGTTACTGTCAGCCAACTGGGACTTAATAAAGCCGAATTTTAAAGCTATAAACCCCAACTTTTCATATATTTTGTTACCAAAAAATAAAAATTCATGTTCAGGATACACTAAACAGGTAAAAGCATCCGCCCAGCTGATCGTTTTTTATTTGTGAACTTTGTTTCTGTAAATGTCAAAACTTTTTATAAAAAAAAGAGCTACGCTCAAAATAAGCCCTGTTTATGTAAGAAAAATTATATTTATAAAAATTTTGATAAAAATCTATCATAAAAACGTAACAATTTAAAACCAAAATTTTAATCTTCAATATGTGTCTTAAAAATTCTATTTCTAATACATTTTTCACCTATTCTCTGTTCCTTCTAATTTTATATGATAAAAAATGTGACAAAATCGAACAAATTAAGATAATCTTGGAAATCACTAGGCCTGTAGTTTGTGGGCATACTTGAGTAGATAGTTATATGAATGGAAAAAAAAATTTGTAAATTTTAAATTTTCTTTTTCGTTGCAAGTTTCTGCTAATAAAGTAAATGAACACACCTAATATTTCAGTTTAATCAAAGGTTTATTAAACCTGTTTAAAGAAAAATGATTTTATAAACCTGAAATATTTTTTATGAATAAGGCCTTAATTTTTAAAAAAATCGAGTCCAATAATACTACAACAACAATATCTATGAAATTGTAAATGACGTTTTTTAATAATTACACTGTGCAAGAAATTGACACTTTTTTTTCGTGACAAGCTGGCGTTTTAACATAATTCGGGTACGCTGAATACAGTGGTGCCCGCGGTTTTTTAAGATTGGCTCTGGTTTTTGAGATATAACGTTATTTCGAAAATGGAGGAGGTTGCACAACATGTGTTCGCGTAACTCAAAAACGCTTTAGGTTATTCAAAAAACTTAAAAAACCGAAATTTCCTTTAAGAAAAGTAAAACTTCTTTCTAATATCCTTAGTCGTTTTAGAAACATAATTTTTTTTTTTGGAAAAAAAATTATTTTTTTAACAAAATTTCGAAATTTTTGTTTTGTAAAAATTCATAAAAAATTGGAAAATGCAGCTATGCTTCTAATTTTTTGCAAACGTATAAAAACCAAACCAAAAAAATTCCAAACAAAACAAGCCATAAATGATTAAAATCTGTTAGCAACTTTTGATTTTATTCACAAATGTCGACAAATTTTAATTAATTTAAGAATTTCATAAAACGCAATATTTGTATGGGAGCCCCCCTAAGGGATGGTGATAAAAGGAAAGTATAATTTGAGAAAATGTTAAGAACAAAAAACTAATGGAGGTCAGTCATACATTTTTCCCCCTAGGGGCGACTCCTGGGCATTTATGGGACTTTTTCTTCAATATATATGAAGAATATAATATGGAGCATTTCATAGGATTTTTTTTTAATTATTAAATTCTTTATTCAATATTATGTATATATGAAGAATGTGCCAATGCAGAAAATTTATTTTTAATGACATTTTGACGTAAAACTTTTTAAATGCGGTTTTTGTGCCATTTTAAATACAAAACAAAAGAACAAATATTCAAATTTATGATATTCCAAAGAAATATGCATGCATTATTACCACACTTTCACTTTGCGGTAGGAATTTTGGAAAATCCACAGTTACCGATTAAAAAATTCTTAGAATTAAGAAATAAAGTCATAAATGCTCCACATCAAACTGGGTATTGTAAAAAATTTTATAAAAGCATTGAGCCCAGATGGTGTTGCTTTTACCGAACATACTTGCCCCTTATCCCCACTTCTTAGGGGGGCTCCCAGACAAATATTGAGTTTCATGAAATTCTTAAATTAATTAAAATTTGTCGACTTTTGTTAATAAAATCAAAAGTTGCTAACAGATTTTAATCATTTATGGCTTGTTTTGTTTGCAGCTTTGTTTTTTATATGTCTTCAAAAAATTAAAAGCCTAGCGACATTTTTTAATATTTTATGAATTTTTAAAAAACAAAATTTTCTAAATTTTGATAAAAAAATTAATTTTTTTTTCAAAAAAAAAAAATTATGATTCCATAACGACTACTCATATTAGAAAAAAAGTTTTACTTTTCTTTAATGAAATTTTATTGCGGAATTTCGTTTTTTTAGTCGTTTCAATAAACTAAACCGTTTTTGAGTTACGCGAATATATGTTGTGCAACCTCCTCCATTTTCGAAATAACGGTATATCTCGAATGCCAGAGCCAATCTTAAAATACCGCGGGCACTACTGGATTCAGCGTACCCGAATTATGTTAAAACGCCATGTGCCCGGCTTGTCTGTTTTTTCAAGTAGCATAGTGTTATTATAAGTTTTAAATGTACATTTGACCAATATGTTTTTAAAACAATAACTAACACGTAATATTGTTTGGGGCAAAGTTTGTAAAGGGGGTTCTTTTTTGACTGAAAATGTACGTGTTTGTTAAAAAACTGTTACTTTTATTGTGAACGCCAAGTGAAAATGTTTTGAATTCTGGCTTAAAAGTTTCTTAAATTTAATTTTTTTTTTAAAATAATAGTTTTTATTTATAACCAGGTGGGCAATCGATTCCATTATTAATACTTATACCTTTTTAAATCAAATGCCAGTTTTGATACCGATTCCGAAATTCGTTTCGGTTGTCAACAAAAATATTTAAATATATTAAAAAAAAATTATAAATTTTGCTAAGGTTAATACAATAATTACAATATTTTTGAGAAAAAAATTTCTTTGATGATTCCCACCCTTTAGCAAATGTTTCATCCAAGTTGGTTAGACCCACCCATTCTTGTTTGGTTTTGGTTGATAAAATTTTAAAACCATCATTAAAGTTTCTGTACCGGTATACCGATATAATTAAAATGCTGTACATACTTTAATACCGACACTGAATTTCAATTCGATTGTCAACCTCATTTCTAATAATGATGTTGGTGAAAAGTTTACGAATGCGAAACCTAATATTGGCCAAACTCATAGTTTTGACATACAAGGATTAAACGTAACTTGCCAACAGGTATGTGGTGATAATCGAGTGATTGTAAAACGATCTTTTTAAAAGGTGAATTGAACTTTGAACATTTTTAAAATCCATCTCTGAATTAAATTCTTAACTTTTGTTGCAAAATACAGTTCAATTAAAATACAAAATATAAAAAAAGATCCTGTATTCTGAAAAGAAATCAAAATGTTAAAGAAATACATATTTAGAGAGAGTGAAAACGAAATTTTTGGAATTAAATCGTTTCGTTTTTAAATCTATAAAATTGTAACGTTACGGACGGATTCATCATCTCATAGCCTAAACGCCTGAAGAGTTCTATCGGCATCGATCCATTAAGACGGGATTTTTATTATTAATTCGAATGTTTATGTTATAAAAAAAGGTAAACACGTGTAAATTCGCTAATCGTATATCTCCTAAACTGAAAGATATGCAAAAGAATTAAGTCCCTTATCATCTAAAACGCAGCACAATGCCAAAGTATAACATTGAAAGCACAAACAATGTCAAACAATGTCATTTTGTAATTTTGTTGTTGCTTTCTACAGAAGTTCATGTACAACAACAAAATTACAAAATATTTATGATATTGTTTGTGCTTTTAATGTTATTCTTTGTCATTGCGTTGTGTTTTAAATGATTAGGGCCTAAATACTTACCGTTGTTCATAAAAAAAATGGACAGGTGTCTGTTACTTTTTTGAAATTCGTGGCTTTTGGGGAGTAAACGGGTAAAACCTGTGTTGTGGAACTTTTTTTACCCCATTTATCTTTAAGCCCAAAAAACAAAGAAACAAAAATTATATCACACTCGTAACTTTTCTAAGAAATATAAATATAAATGTGGTACTTTTATGTTAACGTTTAATGGGCGATAATCGTACCTATTTTTGGTAGTTTTTTTACAAAATATTTTTCTCCTGCAATATTGAATTTTTGATCCTTTAATGGGAAGCAAAAAGTTTTAAAAAAGAAAAATACGGGAAATTAAATTTCTTTCTTTAACTTTTTCGTGTGGTACTTTTTGAAATTCCAATAATATGAGTTTAGAAACATGTATGAAAGGAGGCCATAAACACCAACAGAGGATCTTTTGTGTTTAGAAACAAAAAATTATAGGTGAAGATTCCTGAGATTTCACCTATAAGATGAAAAATGTTGGAACTTTTTGGTTAAAACCTAGAAACATAAACTTAGGTATATAAATAAATATGCCCACGAAAGAAAGGGAGACGCGAACGATGGGTTAAATGATAGTAAATGGTGTTTTTTGTAGAGGTATAGAACTTTGAAATGGAATAAAATAAAGATGAATTTTTTAAATTGACATGAAATTTACTTTATTCGAAATATAATATTCTGGCATTATAATTTAAATATGACTTCTGGCGTATGACCGCCTCGGCTGGCTCGGACGTTGCCTAATCTGGAGGTCCAATTTTCAATGACTTTTCCCAACATTTGTGGCCATATATCGGCGTTATTGCAAATGTTGTCCTTCAATTGCCAAACGTTTTGGGCTTATCGGCGTTGACTACACGCACGATCTTGGAGGACCGATCTAAAACGTGAACTATGCGGTTACCAAACATTTCCTTCAATAAATCAATTGCGACACGAGCTGTTTGACATGTTGCGCTGTTTTGTTGAACAGCTCCTACACATCATGGTTGTTCAATTAATGAACGAAAAAGTCAATAATCATGGCTCTATAACGGTCAATTGACTGTAACGTTCTGACTAGCATCGTTTTTAAAGAAGTACGGACCAATGATTCCACCAGCCCATAAAACACACCAAACAGTCAGTTTTTCTGGATGTAACGGTGTCTCAACATAAACTTGAGGATTATCATTCCTCCAAATACGACACATTGGTGGGCGTATACATTCAAACAAAAGTGAGCTTAATCGCTAAACAAAATTCGTATTTCAAACAGAACCATGATATTCCAAATAAATTTGCACAATTTGGAAGCGTCTGTTCATGTTGAAATGCCAAACCAAACTAAACATAAATCATTTGACAGCTGGCAAAATGGCCGAGTTAAAAACTGCTGCCAACTTAAAGTTTTATACCTTTATAAAAAAACACCCTTTATTTCTTTAAATTTGGAATATACATATTCGTTTATTGAGCTTACGTTAAGTTGACATAAATTAAAGGTTCAATAAGGCGAGACGTAAACATAATGACATAGCCGTAACCATCACCATGAAAACCAAAATACAATATTCTTGCAGACTTATGTCGCACGACATAAGTCTGAAACAGGCAGTAGTTCATTTTAAGAGTTGACGTAACCAATTTATTTTAATTTTTTCTAGAATATTTTAATATTTTACTTGTAATGAGTGAAAGTATGTTATTTAAAAGTAATTTTTTTTATTGCACGTAAAATTCTGTTTATACAATAGATATTTTTTCTCACTTCGAAAATTTTATTATGTTTAAGAGATCATTTGAAAATTAATTTTCCTGATTTCAAGTTGAGCGACTTTTATTTTTTAATACACAATCTAAACAAATTTCTAACGAAATTCTAATTATTACTTAATATGGTTAATAGAAAAACAAAATTTTATCTCTTAAAAAAGGCTAAAAAAAAAATTTAATAATAGATTCTTCTAAAAATAAATTAATGATCGAATTTTTTATATTTAATTATAAAATTTTAAATTTATCAAATGTTAATAAACATATTTTTTTAGTTTTATGTATATAAGAAGATTAAATTTATTACTTAATGGAAATTTTTTAAAAAAACATTTCGCAGTGCAAAATTTGAAGCTTTTAATAACTTTCATTTAAAATCTTCAATACAAGTTGTCTAAATATTTACTATTACTCTCACTTCGTTAAAATCAATTGTTTTTTGCTATGAAATATTGTTGAATAATTAAAAAAAAAATCTAGGCTACTCATTTTAACTGTCAATCTGAATAACAACCTTATCGTTAATAAATGCTTATTTAATACTGATTTGAAAGCTTTCCATTAGAACAGTGTGACCATTTTAGCATTTTTGCACCTAAATTTATAATTTTAAATTTGGATTTAGCTGCAAAATTTAATTTTGAATTTATTTGGCATTTTTATTACATACTACCTGACCCGGCAAACGTTGCTTTGCCATACAAATAATTTTAAGTGAATATTTTGGTTGTTTAATGCCCATTTATGTACATTTGACCGTTGATGTTCAAAAATGTTTTGCACATGTATTGTGAGAGGATTTTAAAGTACAGTGACAGGCAAAAGAGAGCGCATAGATTCTTATTTATATTTAATAGCAAGAAATTATTTTGGTTGTAATAGGGCATTTACATTACATCGAAATCTAGTAGATTTCATTTGAAATCTTCCTCCAAATTTAGTTCATTTACATTATACTTGTTTGACATTAGCGAGATTTGGTTTTCACAACAAAAACCGCCGACTGAAAGTTTTTTGTGTAACACATACTTACATATAAAGAAATAGGCATTTAAAAATTTGCATTACATTTTCTTTATAATCAACTTCATTTATTTTATCAATATTATTTGTCATTTGCATTTTTTTACTATTTTACAAAATTTTTGAATTTTTTTTAACAATTTTAACAAGCAGCTATTATTGTTTTTGTTTTGTTTTTTTATTAAAATGTCATTTTTTCTTGTGCAGGGAAGTAGCTTTTAGTGCTATATGGGGAAAAACATAGTTGCCTCAACAAGTACTACTAAATTTCGAACAGATTTCGTCAAAATCTAGTTACGGAGTAGATTTGGTTTTGTACGGGAAATCTAGCCAAAAACAACTAGATTTGGCTCGAAATCTCGAAAGTACTAGATTTCGTTGTAGTGTAAATTGGCTATAAAACATTTATAATAATACTAATACAGTCCAAACTAAATTTTCTATTTTTTTAATTTACTTTTGAAATGTTGAGTTTTTTTAAAATTTAAAAAAACAATATCAGGCCTGTTCTGAAAGTCACTTTAGTTGAAATCACGTGATTTCAAATCACATGTGCCTTTTAAAATCACATGTGTGATAATATGGTGTTCCGTTTTTTGGGTTTTTAGTTGTGATTTTCAATTGCCGAAAGCACACCGAGTAACAAAAAAACGGTATAATTTTCAGAAGTGAGAAATGCGATAGAAAAAAAGCAAAAATAAATGCTTAAAAAGTTTGAAGTGGGCAAAAAAGTAAGAAAAATTCAGTTTTAAAGATTCAAAGCGTGTCATTTGACTTGAAGTTGTGTTGGGTGATCGGTCATGAGGGCCATGCGGGCAACAAGAGAGCTGACTGCTTGGCAAATAGGGGCGCTCGCTGTCCATTCATAGGCCCTGAGCCTTTCTTCGGCGTCCCTGTTGGACATATTAGAGGGACGCTGCAAAAATGTTCCGAACGTGAATTCTTCCACACATGGATGTCCACTTTTGGATTAAGACAGTCCAGGAGATTTGTGACACTGTCCCGTGGCACGGCAGGTAAGCCACTTCTGCTTGGGAAGGCGGAACTTAGATTGCTTGTTGGACTATTTAATGGGGCACTGTGGTTTAAGCTACCACCAGTTCCAGGCAGACATTTTTCGGGGGCAAAATATGAGCCCAACTTATGTTTATAATCTTTTGCAAGGCAGGGTAATAGGCTTTATACGTAGTCTGAACCTGTCATGATGAGATAGATGTATGAGCTGCACAAAAGATCCTCTGGGTCGTGGGGCTTATGGCCTCCTTTCATACATACATACATAATAAAATAATTTTTTATGTTATTTTTTTATATTTTTTATTTTAAATTCGGATATAAATTTAAATATTTATTGAATTTTTTAAAAAATTTTTTTTAATAAAATCGGTTCTAACAATGGTGGAGCTTTAAAGGTTGCGCTAGGAGTAAAAAAGCTTGTACCCACCAACAGTACAAAAACTTGTATCAAATTAAGAATGATTTAAAATAAAACCAATTCGCATTCGTTAAACCGGGGCTGTGGAATCGTCAAATAATAGTTCCAACTCCGACTCCAAAAGCTAAAATTTTTAAGGCACGACTCCGACTTCGATGCTTCAATGTATACATATACATATGTATGTATGTATCAGTGATGCCAATAGCAGGGAATTTTCTCGGAAAATTTAAAGCGTAGGGAAAAAAGAACAGAATTTTTTATTTTAAGGCAAATGTAGGGAATTTTCAAAATATCATATCGTTTTCAATATATTG
The DNA here is from genome assembly GCA_943735925.1 of Pollenia amentaria. Lineage (NCBI taxonomy): Eukaryota > Metazoa > Arthropoda > Insecta > Diptera > Polleniidae > Pollenia > Pollenia amentaria. The sequence continues at coordinate 141,804,415 of OX031010.1, read as the reverse complement.
CACAGAAAATATCAATATTTCCTCCAATCACCATATTTATACCAAATTCATAATATCAAGCAAACAATTTGTTGATTTAGCACCTTTTACCAAAATAATTATATTGATTACTAGAAATTTTTAAATTTTGAAAAAAATTTTCCAATAAATTAATTTTTTAATTTTAATTAAAAAAGTGATCAAAAAACTTTGCCATATCAAACAATATGTTAATTTATTTAATGAAATATTGACAGTTTCAAACAACAATTCTACATGTTTAAATTATTTTATTTTAAACGAAAAAAGTGAATTAAACTTTTTTGTTATTTAATTAAAATTTTAATTGAAAATTTATTTCAAAACAACTAAAATGTTAATTAAATCAAAATAAAATTTTTAATTTTCTTTCAACTAAAAAAATAACTGATTCAATTATCACATTAATAAAATTTAAATACTTGTTAAACCATTTTTTTAATTGATAAAACACTTTTTTCTGTGATGATAGCCCCAAATAGAAAAGTTTGTAAAACAAGGAGTTTCTAGGTATCATGTCAAAGCCACAAGAAAAATCTACGAAAAAAGCAAACGTGTAATTGCTATTCAATTTGTTTAAATTGACAATGTTCATAAGATTGAAGATGTTATCTACAGTTGAGTAATTTTTTATAAATCCAGCTTGACATTCATTAAGTACATTGCAGTTGTCGGTCCATTCTGTTATCCTATTTAACAAGACTTTGCATAAAGTGTCAATCAATGAAAGCTCACGGTAATTTGATGGCTGGTTTGTATCTCTCTTCTTGAAGAGTGTATTGAAATAGATTGTCGAAAACTTGAAGGTATTTTTTCTTTTACAAAAATTATGAGATTACGGCCGGACGGACGGCAGTAAACATGGCGGAATAATTCTAAATTAAAATTTTGATAGGCTAATAAATGACTTGAGATTTTTTTCGCGGGAATAATTTTCGAGCACTCCGCTAATTCAAAGACGAAATATGTGCCAAGTTCTACATTACCATCCTTGAAGACCCGTACATTCCAAGTTTGGCCATACTCGGCTTAGAACCACGATAGGATGATATCTTTATGCAGGACAACGATCCCAACCATACTGCGTAAATAGCTTAACTTTTGTTTGACGAATATTGGAAATACGATATTAAATTAACCTTCTCAGTCGCCAGAAAATTATTACTTTTAGCACTAGACACAACAAAAAGTTTGACAAATATCCAACATGTCTGCCAAATATTAAAAATGTTTAATATTTCCACAAACATTGCTTCAAATGTAAAAGTATATCAGTTTTAATAAAAAATACAACTTCACCCATTATAATGGGTGACCCCTTATGAGGGATCATGCACAAATAATTGAATAAATAATAATTAAATAAACTGAATAAATAAAACTTTATTTTTCGAAAATAGCTAACAATCTTTAAAATAGAAATTGGGCGTTAATGAGTATCAATACATGTCAAAACCTCAAGAAATATGTTAAAGTGTGATAGTGTGAATGCAATGTGTTAACAAATATTTGACGTCCATTACGACTTCATAGTCTCTTGAAATTTTTTTTTTTGATCAGGGCTCTTGTGTGATAGTGTGAACACAAACTGTAATGTTAATTAGATTTTTTGACAGACGTAGCAAAACTTATAAGATTTCTATCCCACTAATGGTTTATAAATCAGTGTGTGTTTTATCGCTGGTTTAGTTGAACCAAACTTAGATTAATATGTAGTTTAAACCTAACAGTTGTAAATCAGTGTCCCATGTATTATATGTAGTTAAAAAAGTAACATGTGGCACCGCTACGATAAATTTTGTCAAATTCTTATGGTCTGCATTGGTAGTTTAAACGCCCAATTAAATGCGTTTAAAGATGGTTTATATGCTTACTAATTTATAGATACTAGTATGGGCCAGCAGTCGACACAATCGACTGCAATCTAGAAATAACTTATTTGTACCGTTATTTCTAATATTTATTTAATCTGAAACTTTATTAAATATGTATATACATTAGTGTGTCCCAAAAAAAAATATTATTTTATGCCCCACCTTTTTTTGAAAGCTTATAGTGTGAAGTATTTTTGTGATATTTTTCAGATTTTTCGGAAGAGGTTTAGAGGTCGCTAAAATCGAATTTAACCCAAAAATCGGGTTTTCTCGACTTTTTTGAATTTTGCTGATTACTCGGCCCATTAGCACAATTTTCTTTGTTACTAAGTCAATTTTTTTAAAGAAAACTTCTCAAACTTTACTTCTCTGTGCAGATATTAAAAGTTTCGGTTATTTTTTTGCACATTTGGGTCCCCTTAATCACATTTTTTTTTTTTGGAAAATTTACCATAAATTTGAAAAAAAAAATCCTCTGTAACTTTTGAAATTTATATTGAAGTTAAAACGTACCCACTTATGTACCTTTGGTCCATTCCAAAACGCAAATTTTTCAAGTGGAACTCGGCTAACACCGTATATAAGAATTGGGAGCGTGCCGTTAAAGCTTGGAAAAAAATTTAAGCTAAAAATGCTAGCAACTTTGGGTGTGTGTTTTATCGCTGGTTTAGTTGAACCAAACTTAGATTAATATGTAGTTTAAACCTAACAGTTGTAAATCAGTGTCCCATGTATTATATGTAGTTAAAAAAGTAACATGTGGCACCGCTACGATAAATGTTGTCAAATTCTTATGGTCTGCATTGGTAGTTTAAACGCCCAATTAAATGCGTTTAAAGATGGTTTATATGCTTACTAATTTATAGATACTAGTATGGGCCAGCAGTCGACACAATCGACTGCAATCTAGAAATAACTTATTTGTACCGTTATTTCTAATATTTATTTAATCTGAAACTTTATTAAATATGTATATACATTAGTGTGTCCCAAAAAAAAATATTATTTTATGCCCCACCTTTTTTTGAAAGCTTATAGTGTGAAGTATTTTTGTGATATTTTTCAGATTTTTCGGAAGAGGTTTAGAGGTCGCTAAAATCGAATTTAACCCAAAAATCGGGTTTTCTCGACTTTTTTGAATTTTGCTGATTACTCGGCCCATTAGCACAATTTTCTTTGTTACTAAGTCAATTTTTTTAAAGAAAACTTCTCAAACTTTACTTCTCTGTGCAGATATTAAAAGTTTCGGTTATTTTTTTGCACATTTGGGTCCCCTTAATCACATTTTTTTTTTTTGGAAAATTTACCATAAATTTGAAAAAAAAAATCCTCTGTAACTTTTGAAATTTATATTGAAGTTAAAACGTACCCACTTATGTACCTTTGGTCCATTCCAAAACGCAAATTTTTCAAGTGGAACTCGGCTAACACCGTATATAAGAATTGGGAGCGTGCCGTTAAAGCTTGGAAAAAAATTTAAGCTAAAAATGCTAGCAACTTTGGGAAAAAGTATGGCACAAAGAATTAAGGCAACTAAACAGCAAAGGGAGAACACAATAAACGCTAGGACCTAAAAACAACAATGATCCCATACTGCGCTCATAACTGTTCACATTTAGAGTTCAATACTAATACCTTGTAAAATGTTATAAACATATATTTTTTGGAAGAGTTTTATTTTTAAATTATTAAAATGTACTTCTTTTCATATAGTTAAAAATATTAAATATATATAAATAAAGCAAAAAGATATAGCCTATTTTGCCAATAACACTAATTTCGTATAAACTGTATAAACCTCATATTTTGAAGACCACTATTGAATCTTTAATAATAACTGCTCTTAAAATCAGGAAAAGTATGATTAACTATTTTGATAAAAAGTATTCTAATTTAGTTTCAAACTGATCCCTTCGCCGATGTTGCGATAAATTATAATGTCACCCCGATTTCATATAAAATCCATATGAAAAATTTATTTTCAAACTATTCCAACAAAATATTATTAAAAAAAAATACACCTCTATAACAGACATTTTTAGTCTCATTTTTAATGGGAGCAATAATTTTGCTTTTCATCTATCTAACTCTCTACCAGAGTCTGTTATACAAATTCTTTTGATTTTTTCTTAAACAAATGTTAAAATGTTTAAAAAGTGAGTTTTCTTCTTCCTTCGGAAATTATGAAATTGCTCTCATTGTGAATCCATATTAAAGCTAATATTTTATGAAATTTACTTTTTCCATTTGAATTTGAAGTACACATTATTGAAAAATTTTGCTTGTTATTCAACTACAATATTAGATTTCTTGATAACCTTTTATTGTTTATACAAGAATTAATGATATCAAGCATAGATAATATTATTATTATTATTTTTTAATTAAAATACGATATCAATTTTTTATTATTAGAATTAAACTCAATATCTTTACAAGCTAAACTGGTGGGTGAAACCTACCACATAACAAAAAATTTGTTTTTATTTTTTTATAAAAAAAATCTCTAAATCTTCAAATTTTATAATAAAATAAAAAAAAAATTTAATAATAAAATAAATACATACATAATGTCGGATAGCCAAGCCGCTCTTAGAGCACCATCTTCTTTGGAGGTGAAATCCAAACTAGTCATGGACTGTTTTGCATCTCTGAACGAGTTAGGGAAACACAATGACATGAAGTTGTGTTGGGTGCCCGGCCATGAGGGCTATGCGGTCAACGAAAGGGCTGACTCCTTGACAAATAGTTACAATAAGTTACTTCTGCTTGAGAAGGCGGAACTTAGACTGTTGGCTTATTTACGGGGCACTGTGGTTTTAGATATCACTAGTTTACAATGGGTAATGCATTTACCAAGATATGCAGATTTTGAGAGGTTGATGATGAAACGTCAGAACATCTGCTCTGCTGCTGTCCCGCCTTGGGGACTTCCAGGCAGACATTTTTCGGGGGCCAAATATGAGCCGAACTTATGTTTATAATCTTTCGCCAGGCAGAGTAATAGGCTATATACGTAGTCTGAACCTTTCATGATGAGATGTATGAGCTGCACAAAAGATCCTCTGGGTCGTGGGGCTTATGGCCGCCTTTCATACATACATACATAATAAAATAATTTTTTATACTATTTTTTATATTTTTTATTTTAAATTCGGATATAAATTTAAATATTTGTTGAATTTTTAAAAAAAAAATTTTTTAATAAAATCGTTTCGAAAAATGTATGATGGAGCTTTAAAGGTTGTACTAGGAGTAAAAAAGCGTGTACCCACCAACAGTAGAAAAACTTGATATCAAATAAAGAATGATTTAAAATAAAACCAATTCGCAAACGTTAAACCGGGGCTGTGGAATCGTCAAATATTAGTTCCAACTCCGCCTCCAAGAGCTAAAATTTTAAAGGTACGACTCCGACTTCGATGCTTCAATGTATACATATACATATGTATGTATGTATCAGTGATACCAATAGCAGGGCATTTTCCCTTTTTGTTTTAATTTTTTTCGGAAAATTTAAAGCGTAGGGAAAAAGAACAGATTTTTTATTTTAAGGCATATGTAGGGAATTTTCAAAATATCATATCATTTTCAATATTTTGCACAGAAAAAATTAAAAATTGTCTCTAATCACTAAATTTATACCAAATTTATAATATCAAGCAAACAAGTTGTTGATTTTGCACCTAATACCAAAATGATTATATTGATTACTTAAAATTGTAAAATTGTGAATATATTTTTTTCAATAAATGATATTTTTAATTTGAATTAAAAAAAATTTTCAAAAAACTTTGCCATTATAAGCAATGTGTTAATTTATTTAATTAAATATTGTCAATTCCCAACAACAATTCTACATGTTTAAATTATTTTACTTTAAACGAAAAAAGTCAAAAAAGATTTTTTGTTATTTAATTAATATTTTAATTAAAAATTTATTTCAAAACAACTTAAATATTAATTAAATCAAAATTATATTTTTAATTTTCTTTCAACTAAAAAAATAATTGATTCAATCATCACATTAATTAAACATGTGTGTGAAGATAAATACGTATTTAACTAGTGGAGACATCAACCACAATTTATTAACAGCAACTATTTTCAGTTAACATTGCATTTAACAGTGCTACTGTAATAGGAAAAAGTGCGTTTAGGAGCATTTTCAGGGAAAAGGAACCGGTTCCACAGAAGAAAAAAGTTCTAAGGAGGATTCTGGTAGTGGGATATATAAAATAATTTTGGAATTTCAGAAATTCAGACTTGAAAAACTTCGTTTTTTACGAAAATTTCTGACGAGGATTAGTGACCATTTTGGAAAAATATGGAATGTTACTAGCAACCCACTATATAGAAATGGTGCTCCAAGGGGTCCTCTTTGGAACCATATTAGTGGTATATCTGAAATAATTTTGGAAATTAAGAAAATTGAATTTTAAAAAATGGCGATTTTGAAAAATGTTAAAAGTGGACTTTATGGACGTTGGGCAATATGGAGAAATGGTGATAGTTACTAATATGGGACCATATAGGAATGGGGGAGAAGGGAGTCCTAAAGTGAATTCTGGTAGTGGGATATCTGAAATAATTTTGGAATTTCAGAAATTCAGAATTGAAAAAGTTCGTTTTTGCGAAAATTTCTGGCGAGGATTAGTGACCATTTTGGAAAAATATGGAATGTTACTAGCAACCCACTATATAGAAATGGTGCTCCAAGGGGTCCTCTTTGGAACCATATTAGTGGTATATCTGAAATAATTTTAGAAACTAAGAAAATTGAATTTTAAAAAAATGGCGATTTTGAAAAATGTTAAAAGTGGACTTTATGGACGTTGGACAATATGGAGAAATGGTGATAGTTACTAATATGGGACCATATAGGAATGGGGGAGAAGGGAGTCCTAAAGTGAATTCTGGTAGTGGGATATCTGAAATAATTTTGGAATTTCAGAAATTCAGAATTGAAAAAGTTCGTTTTTTGCGAAAATTTCTGGCGAGGATTAGTGACCATTTTGAAAAAATATGGAATGTTACTAGCAACCCACTATATAGAAATGGTGCTCCAAGGGGTCCTCTTTGGAACCATATTAGTGGTATATCTGAAATAATTTTGGAAATTAAGAAAATTGAATTTTAAAAAAATGGCGATTTTGAAAAATGTTAAAAGTGGACTTTATGGACGTTGGACAATATGGAGAAATGGTGATATTTACTAATATGGGACCATATAGGAATGGGGGAGAAGGGAGTCCTAAAGTGAATTCTGGTAGTGGGATATCTGAAATAATTTTGGAATTTCAGAAATTCAGAATTGAAAAAGTTCGTTTTTTGCAAAAATTTCTGGCGAGGATTAGTGACCATTTTGGAAAAATATGGAATGTTACTAGCAACCCACTATATAGAAATGGTGCTCCAAGGGGTCCTCTTTGGAACCATATTAGTGGTATATCTGAAATAATTTTGGAAATTAAGAAAATTGAATTTTAAAAAAATGGCGATTTTGAAAAATGTTAAAAGTGGACTTTATGGACGTTGGACAATATGGAGAAATGGTGATAGTTACTAATATGGGACCATATAGGAATGGGGGAGAAGGGAGTCCTAAAGTGAATTCTGGTAGTGGGATATCTGAAATAATTTTGGAATTTCAGAAATTCAGAATTGAAAAAGTTCGTTTTTTGCAAAAATTTCTGGCGAGGATTAGTGACCATTTTGGAAAAATATGGAATGTTACTAGCAACCCACTATATAGAAATGGTGCTCCAAGGGGTCCTCTTTGGAACCATATTAGTGGTATATCTGAAATAATTTTGGAAATTAAGAAAATTGAATTTTAAAAAAATGGCGATTTTGAAAAATGTTAAAAGTGGACTTTATGGACGTTGGACAATATGGAGAAATGGTGATAGTTACTAATATGGGACCATATAGGAATGGGGGAGAAGGGAGTCCTAAAGTGAATTCTGGTAGTGGGATATCTGAAATAATTTTGGAATTTCAGAAATTCAGAATTGAAAAAGTTCGTTTTTTGCAAAAATTTCTGGCGAGGATTAGTGACCATTTTGGAAAAATATGGAATGTTACTAGCAACCCTTTATATAGAAATGGTGCTCCAAGGGGTCCTCTTTGGAACCATATTAGTGGTATATCTTAAATAATTTTGGAAATTAAGAAAATTGAATTTTAATAAATGGCGATTTTGAAAAATGTTAAAAGTGGACTTTATGGTCGTTGGACAATATGGAGAAATGGTGATAGTTACTAATATGGGACCATATAGGAATGGGGGAGAAGGGAGTCCTAAAGTGAATTCTGGTAGTGGGATATCTGAAATAATTTTGGAATTTCAGAAATTCAGAATTGAAAAAGTTCGTTTTTTGCGAAAATTTCTGGCGAGGATTAGTGACCATTTTGGAAAAATATGGAATGTTACTAGCAACCCACTATATAGAAATGGTGCTCCAAGGGGTCCTCTTTGGAACCATATTAGTGGTATATCTGAAATAATTTTGGAAATTAAGAAAATTGAATTTTAAAAAATGGCGATTTTGAATTCACTTTAGGACTCCCTTCTCCCACATTCCTATATGGTCCCATATTAGTAACTATCACCATTTCTCCATATTGCCCAACGTCCATAAAGTCCACTTTTAACATTTTTCAAAATCGCCATTTTTTAAAATTCAATTTTCTTAATTTCCAAAATTATTTCAGATATACCACTAATATAGTTCCAAAGAGGACCCCTTGGAGCACCATTTCTATATAGTGGGTTGCTAGTAACATTCCATATTTTTCCAAAATGGTCACTAATCCTCGCCAGAAATTTTCGCAAAAAACGAACTTTTTCAATTCTGAATTTCTGAAATTCCAAAATTATTTCAGATATCCCACTACCAGAATTCACTTTAGGACTCCCTTCTCCCCCATTCCTATATGGTCCCATATTAGTAACTATCACCATTTCTCCATATTGCCCAACGTCCATAAAGTCCACTTTTAACATTTTTCAAAATCGCCATTTTTTAAAATTCAATTTTCTTAATTTCCAAAATTATTTCAGATATACCACTAATATGGTTCCAAAGAGGACCCCTTGGAGCACCATTTCTATATAGTGGGTTGCTAGTAACATTCCATATTTTTCCAAAATGGTCACTAATCCTCGTCAGAAATTTTCGTAAAAAACGAAGTTTTTCAAGTCTGAATTTCTGAAATTCCAAAATTATTTTATATATCCCACTACCAGAATCCTCCTTAGAACTTTTTTCTTCTGTGGAACCGGTTCCTTTTCCCTGAAAATGCTCCTAAGCGCACTTTTTCCTATTACAGTAGCACTGTTAAATGCAATGTTAACTGAAAATAGTTGCTGTTAATAAATTGTGGTTGATGTCTCCACTAGTTAAATACGTATTTATCTTCACACACATTAATTAAACTTAAATACTTTTTAAACTATTTTTTTAATTGATAAAAAACACGTTTTTCTGTGTGTGTAAAAATACGTAAATATTCGTATTATTTTCTTTTAAAAATTAAAATTTTTCATATACAATAGGATTTAAGTGCAAATGTAGTATTTTACTATGAGTCCTAATAGGCTGGCAATTTTCAACAATTGCCAAAACCATGTACGTATATATTAGGGGGCGCCGAATATACGGGTTCGCATTTGCGAACTTCTCGCTTATTTATGCTATTTGCATTCGCACTCACATTCGCTTAAGTGTATGCTAATATCAAAAGAGAATATTTAATGAATGAAATTTCTACATAGCCGAAAAAAGCAATCACACCTTCTAAATTAAGAGAAATAAAATCATACAATTTGGAATTTTAAACAAATTTTACGAAAACTTTAAAAAAAATGTTATCAGAATATGTATTTGTTTGCCTAAAGCTAAAAACAATACATTTTTAACGTAGGGAATGGTGTATGGATAATTTTCCGTTGTAGGGAAAAGGGAATTTTTTTAGACACGTAGGAATTTTTAAGAAATTTCTATTGGCATCACTGGTATGTATGTATATTAGGGTGTCCGTTATTTCTTAAAGTGGAAATATTGTTTGTCTTACCCCTCAAAAAGTTGAGGCTCGATGCTAAAATAAATCTCCAAATATATCACGCCTCTGGGACCATGCCTTCCCGTGACGAATTACGGTTGAAATTTTATTCAATTACACTGATACGGCAGATGAACCACAAGTTGAAAAATATGATAACATCATGAAAAATCATTCTGTACAAAAAAAAAATTAAATTTTAAGAAAAAATTTCACATGCAAATAACGGACACCCCCTAATGTATGTGCTATATGGTAATTGATCCAATATAATTAGCAATATGTCAAAATCGAGCTTTCGCGAAAAAAAGACTTTTTGTATTGTTGAAAGTGGTTTTATGCCCTTGTAAACAAATGATGTAACGACTTTTTGACATTTGGTCTATCCAAAACTTAACCGTTTTCAAAGTAAGATTTTACAATGATCTACAATTTTGCTTAGAAAAGTTATTTTTTATTTAATTTTTTCTTAACATGTCAATCTCGAAAATGTTCCAATAGCGGCAAGCTTGTATTCGTTTTATAACAAATGCTTGATTAGCGGATTTTTGAACCAACTGATGAGGCTTTAGTGCCAAGATAATTTTACAACCTATCCAGAAAAGTACAGCGTATTATCGGCAGCGTTACCGTTGGATATTTTTAAAAAGTAGCAAAAAAAAGGGGATATTTACAAAAAAAAAGTAGCACCAAAAATGGGATTTAAGAAAGAAGGGAACGATTTAAATACAATTACCAGCGAATGACTTGGAATTAAATTCTCTTTTAGCCATCTTAACAATAGTTTTTTATATTTTCAGTTTTTTATATTACAGTTTCGAAAATATTTATAAAATAATGGCGGTAAATTTTTTTAAGTTTTTAAAAATTTTATTAGTATTGTGGTTATTTTATTGAACTGTTAATGGCTTTTAATCCAAATTTAGATATTTTTAATTAGGCTTAAGTTCATTGAATTTAATTTTCATTAAATTATTTTTATGAAGACAGGAATTTTTACAACATGAAATTCATAAAAAAAAAAATTATAAGAGCAACAATTTTAAATTTTTATAATATATCGGAAAGAATAAAATTCGCCATTAGCCATGCAAATGTGGGTTTTATTCAGAATTCATTGAAATTTTTATTTATAATACGCATACAGAAATTTCATGAAAGTACTCTCATGTGTAAATGCAGTGTAAAAAATCAAATTATTAAAATCTTAAAATATTAAATTTGACGAATTATTTTTTTGCGATTTTCATTGTATAAGTGGCGATGAAGGTGAAAAAAATCTGTCTGCCCTGTACAGTACAGATCTGGTCCGATTGAAGGAGCCCATAATAGATGATATCCTTTTGATTCCACCAAATACAAAGCTTTATTTTGGCGCAATGAATAGTTGGCTAGTTGGCCGGCCTTAACATACGATTCCTTGCATAAATAGCTGCACTTCTAAACGTCTGTATGCATTGTCAAAGCAGTGTTTAAATCAAGAAATTATACTTTACAACGTTTGGGATTATGTGATATTGTTGCACTTCAAAGCAACATGCGCTTATAATGGCAGACAATTACTTTTTTAATGACGTTAAACCAGCAATTCGAACATGCATGGTATCCACTTTGAAGATTTTATAAGTTTCTGCTGAGTCTTACAACAATTTGTATAAAATAGTAGTGCCTCCAATTCGGCATCATTGAATTTTTTTGACTGACCAGGACGATCTATTATCTTCAGTGTACAAATTATATTTCAGAACCGGACAAATGATCTCGCACGTTGCAATCGATGGGTAATATTCATATTCAGGATCAAGGGCGGGTCAGCCTTCAGATCAGGGAGGGGTCGCATAGTGAAAATTCTAACCTTTATTTATGATAATAGAATACCAGTGCCAGAGATTCACGTTTGTTTAAAAGAAACTTCAGTGAGAAATTTCAGCTACACTTTTTTAAATTAAAGAAATAAAGCAAATCTAACCGCAAATGATGTTAAAACATACGGCAATTGTTGTGAATCGCTTACTGAGATCGATAGGTTTTGCTCTTATAAAGTATAACGGTCATATTCATAAAATGTTCTTATTTTAAAGTATGTAATAACTATCAAACGATTTTTTTTTTAAATTGGTATTCATAAACGTATGTATATTAACAGCTTTTTACCTATTATCTGTTTGTAGCGATTCTGAGTTTAAGTATGGCAACTGTATTTACGTTTTGTTGGCTTTTTATTGCTAGTGGTGCATGAAACTTCTATTCGGTTAACATGATATTCTATAATTAATATATTGTTTTATAATTAAAGACCTAAAAAATTATTCTTATAAAATAAAAATACATGTTATTTTATTTTCTGAACAAGATTTTGCCGAAAGGTATTAAAAAAAAGTTTGTTTGAAACTTTTTTAATATATACAATAAGAAAGTATTCGAATAAAAGGTTTGTTTAATTTTTATTAACATCACTTTTATTATGATTTACTTATTTTATTTTTTCTTATTTTTTTAACAACAATTCGTTGTTTAAAACCTAGAAAAAAATAATTGCAATAATTTAAAAAATAACAAAAAAAAAAGAATATCCGCATTTGCCCCTGAACATATTCATTTCAATCACATATAATTTTTTTTTTAAATATTTAACAATATAACTTTAAATTGGTTGTCAAATTAAAATAAATTTAGTAAAATGTATTTAACGTGTCCATATTAATAAATTTTTCCATTATTTAAAAACATATTGCCCAAAAATAATAGTTTAAATGCAAACATTTATCAAAATGTAATTTTTTTTTTTGGTTTAAAGAAGGGTAAATCCAACAATAAATTTTCATACTTTATGAATGGTTTATTAAAGGTCTAATAGATTTTTTTTCGTTTATGAATACAACTTTAGCACTTTTTGCTTATAAACGGTTAATTAATCATAAATACATTTTTATGAATACGGCTGTAAGAGTTCGATAAATATAACAACAAAGTAGAAATTTTGTTTACCTATTTTTAAAAAGTATTCTAATAGTTATAACAAACAATCTTTATTTACTCATACTCATATGCTTATAAATTTGCAACAAAAAAAAAAGTTAAAAAACATTTAAAAACTCGTTTGTTTTATGTTTTATAAACATGAAAAAAGACATACACATCCGTAAATAGAAATTTTATTCATTGTTTTTTGTATTGGCAAAATTACGTACAAGCGGCATTGAAAATAATGTCGAAAATGAAAATCGGCAACAATTCAAGCCAATCGTTCGTAACCCACACGAATACATGATTTGTGTAACAGGCGACGGACTATTTGCAAAGGGTGTTTTTTAAGCCTGATAGAAGTTTAAATTGTTATGAAAAACACAACAATTTTTATTCGAAAGATCAATACATGATACATAATGATTAGGGTCATATGGGACCCGCGGCTTTTCTTGACAAAGCCCATTCTGGGCATCCAATTTTAGGCTACTTTTTCGAGCACTGCTGGCCTTGTGTTACGAATAATACAAACAGTGTTGGCCTCCAGGCGCCAATTGTTGCTGGTTTTTTAAATAAACCAGTGGCTTCACGTTACCCCACAGAAAATAATCGAAAGGTGTCAACTTTGGAAGCCAATTTTTCGAAATAAATTTTGATTCAAAAAGTCGACGATTGTGGACGCCTACGGCAGCGATATTCTGTTGAAACCACATCTCGCCTTGATCAATACCGTCATTATTTTCAAACAAAAAACAAATATTATATATTAATATATTGTTTAAGCTTAAGGTTACTTTTTGTTTATTAAATTGATTAAAATATTTTTTTATTTCTCAATATTTCGATTTCCAATGGAAATATTCTTCAGGAATTTTTAATGTATTAAAATATAATATATAATTGAAAAAGGTCAAAGAAATAAGAATATAAATAACAAACATAAAATCATTGATCATGTTGCGGTAACGATCTCCATTGACCGTAACGCGAACTCCGGCTTCGGTTTTAAATCGCCAATTGACAGGTCCATGTCTCGAAATCAATTTTGATTTAATAAGTCGATGCACAGACAAATTTAAAAATTAATTTCAATTAAAAAACGTTTAATTAACTTGTTAATTCACTAAATTAAAGTTTTAATTAAAACTGATTTTATTTTTGATTAGTGCTTTAATTGGTGAATTGTTTTGGAGAATTTTTTTGGTGAAACCACATCTACCCTATATACCCTATATATTTTGATGAAATAAAGTCCGATGATACCGAAGCCTACAAAGACTCTGGTTTCCTGCAGACAAGCGCAGAGTTTCGCGGGATTAGCATAGGGCAAAAAAAAAAAATTGAGTCTTGAGGGTCTCACTCCATATGCTGCAATTTTGATTATTAACAAACCTGTAAAGCCAAAAAATTACCTCATCGTTGAACACAATTTTATCGTCTTCAAGCATTTAACCCGCTACTTTGTCTCCTGGACATATTTTTACGCCAAATCTTATGTTGCATTCACTGAGGAACTTGCATGTTTAATTTTATGTTTCTACGTCCAATATTATCGGAAATTCAAAAATTACCAGGTAAGGAACAAAAAAGTATCAAAAAGTACCTCTTACAGATTATTATTCACTCAGTGCATTGCATGCTTAATTTTATGTTTGTGGGTCCAATATTAACGAAAATTAAAAAGAGTACAAGTTAAAGAACGAAAAAAGTACTAAAAAGATCCCTCTAACAGGTTCTCATTTACTCAGGATCTTAGATGTTTAATTTTATGTTTCTAGAGCCAATACTAACGGAAATTCAAAATGCACCAGTTAAAAAACAAATGTACCAAAAAGTTCCCCCATACATTCTTATCCACTCAGGACATTGCATGTTGAAGTTTATGTGTCTAGGTCCAATATTAACGATAGTTAAAAAAAGTACCAGTTGTAGAACCAAAAAGCTAAAGACAGAAATTAAATATCCCGTATTTTCCTTTTTGGTACTTTTGTTCCTTATCTTGAATTAACAAAAATTTCAATTTTGCAGTGGGATCCCATAATTTAATAAGTATATGTCAATGAATGTAGAAAAAGTTTTTATAAAAAAGTACCAAAAATAGTTACGGTTATCACCCTTAAACGCCTGAATTTCGAAAAAGTACCAAATCTGTACTTGTATTTTTAGATAAGTTTCAAGTGTGATATAGCCTTTATTTCTACGTTTATAGGTTTAATAGATAGATGGCGTCACAAAAAAGTTTTATCCGTTTATTCGGTAAAAGGGCCAAACCTCAAAAAAGTACCAGACACCTGTCCGCTTATTTTTCTAAAAAACAACGATAAGTATTACATTTTTTTTTTATCTCTTTTAGTTTTGGAGATATAAGTTTACCAAATTTACCCTTTTTCCCCCTTTTTTTATCCCCTAAACATTCGAATTTCCAAAAATACCGTCTTAGTGGATCAATTTGGGGAGAGACCGAACTCTGGTCCAAATATCAATTTTTTTAGCTTCAGGCGTTTAGACTGTGCGATGATATATCATATAGTCAGTAAGTCAGTCAGTCAGTCAGTCAGTCAGTGATTCAGTCAGTAACGTTACAATTTTATATATGTGACGCGCAAAATAGAAAGGGACCTAAGGGTTTTGTTCAGGAGAGCCATTTTAAAGATTTAAATTGGTGTACCATCACTGAGCGTGTTGGTATTGGTCTCATTTGAAAGCGACACATCTCATGACGTCAGGAACGTGTTGGTCAACCTTGAAAACGCGCGTAGGTCGTCCCTACCTCTTGTTTTGTGTAGTTGGTTTTTACTGTTCCCTTTTCCTTACTGGTCCCTTTCTCTATGCGCTGTCACATATATAGATAAATTGCCCGAACCGATGGCTGATTTTCAAAGTTGAAACGTGAATTATTCATGATGGTTTGTTACACTATTACTAATCATTAAAGTGCAAACATTGAGCGCAGTGTTACGGCTAACACTTTCGTAAGTTCAATCGAGTCTAAAAAAATACTCTTTATGTAAAAAAGTATAAAATGATAACAAGAAAATAAAGTTATTTAATATTCTTTTTTTTTACTCAATAAGAGTTGTTAACAGGGCAATACTCGTGCACTTAAAAAGCCACTTCAATGAAATACTTTCAGACTAAACAGAACACTTTAGAACTTTTACAACACTTCCGGCTGAATTATTTCAATTTGTGTAGACTTTTCAATAAGTGGGTTTTTAAATTTAGTATGTGAGAAACTTTTGAAGATTGTAATAAGCGCTGAGCCGTGTCATGATCCAGTTCTCCCGTTATTTAAATTTGTTACACAATTCTTAATAATGTTTTAGGGAACTGGTAACAGAACTGATCGGTGTCAATTCACTTTATATTTTCACAATTGTAAGATTTTTACAATATCTCTTTAATTGTAACGCAATTGAAATTTAATTGTGTGAATTTTCTGAGGATTGAGAGATTTTTTATTTCAATTATACTTTTTACATAAACAAAATATGAGGTTCTTAATGAATGATTTTTAAATATTGAAAATATTTATTTGATTGGATTTTTTTCCATTTATTATTACCAAGGACCGGATTTTTATGCAGTTAAAATCGCGTTTTATGCGTATAAAACATGCACTTAAAATGGAAAAATATGCGTTAAAAATTGGAAAAATATGCACATTAATTATTTTTAACACATTGATTATTGATAAAAAAAAAAACAATTAATAAGAAGAAAAACAAAAATAACATAAAAACGTAAAAATTCAGTTTCATAAACGAAAATAAGGTACAATAAACACAAAAGTAGAAGTTAAAATAAAGTAAAGCACACAAATATAAAGAAAACTCAAAAGCAAAATAATCATCTAAATTAAGCCACTTGTTAGATAGTTATTTAAACCTTCATTTAAAATGAATTAAGAACAATAAGAAAAAATTTTGTTTACATAATAAATAAATAATTTTTTTTAATATTTTCAAATGTAAAATTAAGGCAGCTTGGCCTCAAAAAGCTTTTAAACATGGAAAATGATCGTTCAACGCGATGGAAGTGATCGGTACATGATAAAATGCTGTTGGCTCCTTTGTGGTATATTAATTTTCCACTACGCTGTTAACGCAAAAATGTATCCTTAATTTTTCTAATAACTTTATCAAGGTTTTTAAAATTACCTTCCAATACATTAATTTTATTAATGCCATTATCAATTTATTTAATTTGCTTTCTCAATGGATTAGATT
Organism: Pollenia amentaria; assembly: GCA_943735925.1. Lineage (NCBI taxonomy): Eukaryota > Metazoa > Arthropoda > Insecta > Diptera > Polleniidae > Pollenia > Pollenia amentaria. Next base: position 141,787,260 of record OX031010.1, on the reverse strand, counting down.
TCTCTAATTTCACAAAAGTCTCACACATAAATCTATCATTTGAAGACACAAACATAGTCTGAGCTTTTATATTTGATAAATTTGTTTTTTTTTTTAAATGAAACTGCATCACCATCGTTGGAACCTTCCACTACATCCTGGAATTGGTCAAAAATTTCAGCATAATACATAACTGCTTTCAACCACGTTTCCCACTTGTGGTGCGATTCACTAACTTTTAACGATCCGAAAATCGTAAATTTTGTCGACATATATATTCGCTTGCAGTAACGATAGTGGGATTCAGTAATTTATTTTTAACTATTGTAAACAGCTGTAGTTTTTGTAACATCTCCCCAGCAAAAACTTACATTGAAAAGTAATGAGTTAAAAAGCTATTATAACTACTCTTCACTACTTATACATTGGCATTTTAACTCATTATTTTAACTCGGTGATGTCATTAGAGGCAAGTACTTACCACCCTCGCTTACAAAAAGGTAGTTAAATAAGTCATTACCACATTCGCTTACAAATAGGGAGTTAAATAAGTCATTACACATTCGCTTACAAATAGGGAGTTAAATAAGTCATTACCACATTCGCTTACAAATAGGGAGTTAAATAAGTCATTACACATTCGCTTACAAATAGGGAGTTAAATAAGTCATTACCACATTCGCTTACAAATAAGGAGTTAAATAAGTCATTACCACGTACGATTACAAATATGTACTTAACATTGGTATCAACAAAACTGAATTTGTCACACAAATTGTGCTTTTAAATTTAATTTACTTTCTAATGCAAAATTTTACTACCCTTCATTAAGGACATCCATTAAGTATTTGAATTTTTCATACACACAAAAAAGTTGTTACACTTAAAAAAATGGCTCAAAAACTATTTAAATTTAATTAATTGAATCAACTATTTTTTTAGTTGAAAGAAAATTAATAATATACTTTTGATTTAATTAATATTTAAGTTATTTTGAAATAAATTTTTAATTAAAATATTAATTAAATATCAAAAAATATTAATTGACTTTTTCGTTTAAATAAAATAATTTAAACTTGTAGAATTGTTTTTGGGAATAGTCAATATTTAATTGAATAAATTAACATAATGTTTGAAATGGCAAAGTTTTTTGATACATTTTTTAATTAAAATTAAAAATATCATTTATTGAAAAAAATATTCACAATTTTCCATTTTTACAATTTTTAGCAATCGATATAATCATTTTGGTAATAGGTGCAAAATCAACAAATTGCTTGCTTGATTCTATGAATTTGGAATAAATTCAAATCTATCACAAATGGTTTGTCATTTATAAGAAATAAAAAAAAAACTGTAAGAACAAATATGTATTTGAAATCAATTTGTATTAGATTTGAATAAATAAAACCTCAAATGCATTTTATTATGAATTAATTATAAATTTCGTTAATTAGATAATAAGCAACTGCTTATGTATCAGATTATATGTCAGTCATTACTAAACTACTTCTATGTAATGCAGATGGTATGAAGTTGTCATTGAAAAGTAAGTTGTTCAGTAATTGCAAGTGATTAACAAGTTTTTGCTGGGTTTGTCTACAAAATGTTAAAAGAAACGAAAAGCACAAAACAGAATAAAGAAAAAAAAAAATGAAATTGTGCTTAAGTTACTGTTTTTATATTTTATTTTGTGAATTTTACATTTAGAATTTTATTTTTAACAAAATTTGCAAAACAAATGCACTAACAAATCGATGCCATTTTACTTCAAATATCATAATTCTCAAAGATTTTTAGTTTATGTTGATCTCAGACTGACGACAACAAATATGCATTTGCATAAAAATTCGCGCCTTCGTTATTACATACTTTTTAATTTTCCTGAGAATTTTGATTATTTCATTACTAATTTTTTTTTAAATAGTAATTGTGATTTATATTCGGAAGACACTACTTATCTAATGACTGAATGTGATTTTTTTAATATGAAAATATTTTTTATTAATCTGTGATCTGTGCGACAAGATCAATGAAATATAAAAAAAAAATTTGTATTTCGAATAACAACCAAGATGGGTGAGGTTAGGTTCCATTGGCAGCCGCAATTAACTACAACTCACGTGGGTCAAGCAATTAGTTCAATCAAGCAATTAGTTCCCGTTCTGTTACCATATTTCACTGTCGCCCAGAGGTCTTATGTTACCTGGCTGCCATTCTCACTCAGCCAGCCGGTTACTTCAATGAAGGAGTGGATACGCTTTAAATCCATGTCAGAGAGACAAGTCTTGTTCCTAAGAGTTCTTTGGCCAAACAGTTTGAGTTTTAGATCTCCGAAAATTGGACAATGACAGAGAAGATGTTTCGTTGACTTCTCTTCTTCCTCGTCATCGCAACTTCTACACAGGTCATTGTACGCGAGTCTTAGCCTCTGGGCGTGTCTCACAATAGACCAATGCCCAGTTATAACTGCAATTAGTTTCCTGAGTGGATGTATGAACATACTAATCCCGCGAAGCTCTTCGCTTGTCTACAGGAGACCAGAGTCTCTGGCGGAAATCGAACCCGCCACCCCGGCACTGTTAGACTAGCTCACTACCAGCTAGCCAAGCGGGGCACCCTACCATGGGCAATATTTTCCTGGTTTTCCCACAGGTTTTCCCAGTATTAAACAACCAAGATAATTTCTAAACAAACTTTTCAAGATAAAAATTTGAAAGACGTTTCTTATTTTAAAGAACAAATAATTAGTATAATATCGGGTGTTTTTTTAACGGCATGAGAACTTTCGATATGGATAACTATGTTTTGACAGCTGAAAATGTCAAATTGTGCTGACATTTCTGTTCAGGAAGCACTTTGTCCATTATCCAGGTGTTAGCGCGGGTCTACCTCTTCTCCTGCTGCTTTGAGGGTTTCAGTCAATTGTCATCTGGAACATATTATCAGAAGGTCTTTTCAGAATATGGGCAACACAGCTCCATTTCCTTTCTGCAATTTCTATGCGGATTGGTGTTTCGCCTGATCTTTGCGATAGGTCTCTTATGGAAACTACGTTCGTCCGGAAATATCGCAATATGTTCCGCAATCAACGATTAATAAATACTTGCAGATATTGTATGTCGTTTGCAGTAGAGTTCTAGAATTCACCTTCTTTTATATGCGATATGCAATATATTCACGTGATGCGCCTGTGGCGAATATGATGCTTGCTAAGAGCAAAACGATTGCACATTCTCGTGCTCTATTTTGTTGATCCTGAGCTTAGAGAGAATAGTTAATGTTTGTTTATGTTAATATTAAGACCAATACCCGATGTTAGCCCGTGTAACTTATCCAATTTAGCTAATATGTCGGTAGAGTTATGTGCGAGAAAGCAGATATCATTAGCATATCCTTCAGTCCAGATCCTTCAGTCGACCATTTACTCACTGTTATTTAACTACTGTTAACCGACAGTTTTAGTAAAAGCCCAACCATAATATACATAAGCTAGCTTAAGCTACTGTCAAAAATTAACGAAAATCGTTCAAGTCCTTAAAAAAAAATTAAAAAACATCTGATTCTGTACGGACTGTACCATCAGTTTCGCTCTTTGCTTAAGCAAATGACAGTTTCATTAAACTTAATGAACAGTTTCCTTAAATTCAATATTGTTTGACATTTCTTTTAAATATAACTGAACTTAATGAAATTGGCTGTTAGTGCTGGTTTACACTCTTCAAGTTTTAGCCGTCAAGTCTTGAGATTTTAGGAGAGAAAGGAAAAGATAATGCCATTTATTTTCCTCTCTCTCCCCTAAAAACTCAAAGACTTGACGGCTAAGACTTGAAGAGTGTGAACCAGCACTTATTAAATAAAATAAAAAAATTTAATTATTTATAAATGAGTCTTGTTTTGGCAGATATTATCCACTATTTCGGTGTCGTTTTTTCAGTGTTCTCCTACAAAACTATTCATCACTTTATTATAACAATAAAAAAATTTGTAATTTGTCTTATTCTTATAATGATTTAAAAAAAATTAGTGGGACATATTTTTGACAATTTTGCTATAGTTTTCTTTCAAAAAAAATTAATTAATTTAACTACATACTTGGTTTTTATTAATGACCATGATGTCGGTCGCTAGACATTTTGATCTTTGCAGTTAGAGGTCCCTGCGACGCGGCCCGTTATTAATGAGTTATCAAACACATACTTTGCCATTAAAATAAAGATCAATTAAATGAAATTTTGGTCAGCAAATATTACAATCGATAAAATTTTCAATTAAACATTTATGTGCGCTTTCCACAATCAATCGCCTGTACTGTGGAAACCGCACATTAATGTCAAATAAGTTTTTATAGTTTTATGAACCATTTGTTAATAAAATTTAACTTTTGTTACTTCTCGTACTATTTTGCCAAATGTTGTATATTAAAAATAATTCAATTTTATCGCTTTGAGTATCGTGTGACTTATTTGGACATGCTCTTACAGTCAATGATGATGTTTTTGATCTGTTAACTTTTTTGTACATGAAGTTCATTTCATTCAATTAACCGGCAAATGATTGATTGATTTAATTTTTATTTGCCAGTTCGATTGAGTTATTTTGTGTGTGTGCGTTTTTTTTAAAATAGGGAGAATCCAAACTAGTTTTACTTATACTTTAACGTTATTGGTTACACTACTGGTCAGGCTGAATACTCCCAAATTATGCTTTATTTATACCTACTGATAATCCAGATGTTATAAAATTAAATATAAAATCGAAATACTACTGCCAAAGCTTACTGCAATTAAACAATTTTCTATATTCTACTGAACCAGTACGAGAACTAACAATTTTTGGCAGTACGAAATAACCTCTAACCCACTCTAAAAAATTAAAAAACCCCAAAAATTTAGTACAGAGAGCACCAACGACGATTTTTGGAGGGTGATTTAATTAATTTTTTTTTCCTGGGGGGGGGGGGGGGGGGGGGGGGGGTGGGTATATCACCTTTTTTAATTGGGGTATTATTTTATGTGGGTGAAGATAAACATGTCGAACTAAATATGTTACGACGTAATATCTTACGTCTTCACATATTTAAAATACGTTTTTCGTATTTGGGACATTTTTCCAAATATGTTTTTGACAAACTATTAAATAAATTTTCGTATTTGTGACATATTTAAAATATCCGAGCTAGCATAGGCTATTTTTAAGACGATTATGTTTTATATACAACTCCCAAAAGAATCTTCGGATGATTATCTGACGAGTAACACAATCAAAAACACATAAATTTTTATTTTTTACTTTTTCATACATTTTCTGACACGCTCGTCTTTTAATCTTGGAATGAACCTTTTGCGACTCTCTGTAAGAGTCATATAACAATTACTGAGCTACCTCAATAAGAGCGTTTTTTTTTTAAACATGAAACTTCTATTGTCAATTCAATTTCAGTAAAACAAATGGACCTGTGGATTTGTAAAATAAGATTTTCCGATAGGATGGTGTTGATTTCGCGACCTTAAGGTTTGTTTCATATAAATTGTATAAAAATTAGAAGTTTTGACACGAAAAAGACGCTTGATACCCTTATTTTGGTAGCTCAGTTATACGGCTGAGCATTTCACGAATTGTAAAATAATCCCTACATGAGCATGCTTTTTGAAAGACTCACTAGATAATCTCTACATTCATCATAAACGATTCCCTTTATGATTAATATAAACATCTTTCGATGCGTTATGGAAGAATCTCTAATACGAATCAGCACGTGTAACAGCTTCTCCCGTGTGAGGAATCGTCTAAAATTTAAATATGAGCTCGTCGACGATCAAAAACACTCTTCATGAGCTTCCCAGTAGACTAGGTGGGATCAAATTATTTAATATATTCGTATTAGTTACATATTTAATGATATTTGAAAGAACTTAATAATTGTATTGCCAGATACGCTAAGATATTTTTGGAAATTGTAGACAAACGGGAAGACCTTACAGGATGGAAGATACCTCATTTTAAAGCTAATTAAGCCCACATTTGTAAACTATTTTGCTTTTGGAGAAAAACACCTCTGGCCTATTTTTAAAAAAATTTTGAAGTTTTCAGATGTACTGGTACTGATTCTTTGAGGGATTTCTGAAAATTTTGGACAAATACGAAAACATATTTAATAGTTTGTCAAAAAGATATTTGAAAAAATGTCCAAAATACGAAAAACGTATTTTAAATATTTGAAGACGTAAGATGTTACGTCGTAACATATTTAGTTCGACATATTTATCTTCACACACATTATTATTTTATATGAAATAATCCTTCAAAAAAGCATTATGAAATAAAACCCCAATATATATTTTTTAGGGATTATAGAGTTTTTTAATTTTAAAAGAAAACTTTAAATATATTATCAAAGTTGTTTTTGGGAATACAATTATTTATTAGAAGATTTTATTTGTTGTGCTTAATTCCCTAATTTTATTCTGGATAATACAACTGATATAGAAACAGCTTGTCCTCTAACAATAAATTTTCAGTGGTTTTATCAAGAATAAAAATAGGGAATTAACCCTTATGTGACTGACAAAGTACCCGGGTACCTTTTGCGTTTTAAAATTAATTTTTTTTTTTTGTAGAAACTTGAGAGCTCCTAACTTTAGATATTGAATTCATTTTCAGAACTTTGAAAAAAATTTATAAATTCAGATAGGCGTACCATGCCAACGTTCTTCATACACCCTTAACTGTTCGACAATGTCCCCAGGTACCTTTATGCGATTCTATGAAAAAATGCTCTGTAAATTTTTTTTTCCTTTTTGTATTGTAAATTATATGACAAAAGGTAATACAAATTCAGTTAAATTTTACATGTTTACAAAAACAAAATATATATATATATATTAGAGCGACTCAAAACAAAAGTGATTTTGTTACCCCTATATACATACATATGTTCATATTTACATTCATGTGAATATATCATTCATGTACATATTTACGTATGATTATAAATTTATTTAGGTTGATCGCCCTGTAAACATTTTGTGCATACTGGAAGATTTACCGAATGCAAGTTGCAAATTGGTATAGAGCAATTGCTACAAGTTTTGCGTGTTTTCCTTTGCTTCAGACGAATTTTCGAAAAGATATTACCACTTCCTGCTACTGCGATACGGCTTTTATCTCTTTGCACATTTGAGTTATATTGATGTACCGTAGTATCAACATATTTTCCAAGTGTAATATCTATTGCTGTTCGTGTGTGAGCTTTTGCCATCACCTTAAGATTTTTAGCACGCCGCTTTATGTTTTCAATAGACAATTGCACACTGAGATCTTTTAAAAATTTTCTACGGCGGTCCGTAGAAGTGAAGTGTGTATTGTGTTCCATATAAATAATATACGAAGCCAATGCTGCTACATCTATAGCATTAAAAAATAAGGATAGCGTCCACCGACTTGTTCTACGCTTGAAAGTATATTAGCCCAACAACTTATCCATGTTATCGATACTCCCTTTGGTTTTATTGTGATCCTTTATAATTTCGGGCTTAGCAGTCAAAGTGCTTTCGACTGACGGGGTAAAATACATGGTTGATAACATTATTACAGCTTTCTTTTTTGGCACGTAAGAGCACAACGACGACTCTTTGCGAAATACAAAATTTGTAGAAAATGATTGTCTAAAATATATAATTATGAACGTGAATAAGCTCTATCAAGTAAATCTTTGTCAAATGAATATGTAATAATAAACTTACTTGACTATGTGCCTGCAGATTAGCTGGTTGTGGTTTATCCGTTGTGACATTCCTTCCTGAGTTCTTATTTGGACAAACAAGATCTAAGAAAGTCCTCTCTCCCACATTTGTCTGGCGCTCACTTTCTGTTTGTTTACCAGAATACAATTGGCCATGTAAGGGGAAGGAGTTGAAATCATCACAAGCCCAAAATATTTTTATACCATACTTTTCAGGCTGATATTGTGTAAAACGAGTACGTCCACGATATCCGTATAACTGCTCATCTACAGTTATACACTCACCGGGCTTGTAACAAATATCTCGAAAAGCTGCCGCTTTATCGGATTTGGCACGCGATAAACGAGTTTCATCGTTATCAAAACGTATGCATCGTAACAACAACTTAAACCTGGATAAGGACATTGCTGCCCGAAATACTGGCAAATTCATAGGTGTCCATAACTCTGAAATGTGCTCTCTATTTGACTTATGAACACCAGCATGTATTAAAAGACCAAAGAATGCATTTAGTTCGTCTACGGCGAAAGGTTTAAATATATTGTTTTTAGCGGTAACGCTTTTTGTGCCCATATGTGTATTGCAGTTTACGGAAGTTTTTCTCATTTTTCGATTCGTTTCTCGTAATATAATGTCACACATGTCAGGTGACAAAATACTTTCGAATATTTTTATTGGGGTTCACAATTTATATTTTTGGACTGATCCACCGCATTTTCTTAAAACATTTCTATTCGGAATCTGTGTTTAAGGAAATGGCTCCAGTAACCAACAAGAACCTATTGTTGGTTTTATCTGAGTCGTAGGAATCCTGATCTGTTTCTATAATACCTGTAGGTTCAGCATCTGAAGCTTCCACTTCCATTTCGTTATCTAATCATGTTCCTCATCTGAAAAAATAAAATCTTCGTCTCTCGATTCACTCTCACACAATAAATTGTTTATTTCTGTAGAGCTAAATCTTTTCTTACGTATCCTTGTATTTGAGTTAATTTTTTTACTTATTTGAAAACTTTTACAGGAATTATAAAATTTTTCTGCAATACAAACTTCCCTGTGTAGATACAAAAGTAAAATGGAAATAATGTAGGAATACTCTGCCAACGCTAATATTTTTGCTTGTAAGGGGCATCACCTCGCTCAATTTATTTTCTGCTGATATTTTACATAACGACCTTATGTAGACACGGCTAAAACATTAAAGAAATCCTTAAAAGTACACTTAACTTTTGCAACATTTAAAATTTTGTTGCAAAATGGTTTATTTTTCATAAGACCTTGTCGTACAAAACCAGTAGTTTTTTTTTGTCAATCACATAAGGGTTAAGCACAACAAATAAAATCTTTTAATGAAATCTAAAAATTTTTAAATTAACTCATTTTGCTTTCCGCGCTTATTTCATTAGGGATTTAGTTTGTAGCGCCGAATTGTTTATATTTCTAGGTCCTTTTTTTAGGTTAATTCAGCATTTATTAAAATTTCGTTCTACAAGTAATTCTTTTTCGTGCACAATCTTTAATTTTTAGTTCATTAACTGCTCGATATTTAAAATGAATTTAATTAAAGTAGCTTTTTTTAAGTTTCATTTTCAAATAATGTTCTGCTCTCCCAGTTGGTATATTATGTTATTTTCACGGCTGAGACAAGTGTTTTGTAGTCAGTGTTGCCAATGAGGAATTCGGAAATTACACATGACTGTGTACCAAATTACACATTTGACGCAAAATTTTACACGCAATTCGAAAAAGTAGCTTTGCTAGAATGAAATCGCCTTGCAAGCCCGTATTGATTTGCCTTATTTGCAATTAAATCGTTAGGTTTACAAAAAAAAAAACTTAAATTGTTGTAGTAAGAAAGAACTAGACGGACATGTATAACAGCACGTAACTACAGGTACTTATTGACTACACAATATAATTGTCGCTTTGCTTCACAGTATTCAATTAGTGGCGTAATGTGAAAATATTATTTGGCGTAATTTGTCGTTCAAATTTATTTATTTAAGAAAACATTAGGAACTTTCTTCCTTAATTCTAAAATTTAATGTTCGGACTTTTTTTAAAATATCGCAAAAACAAATTTTACATAAATTAAAATCAAATTTGACAGTTTTGGTTATACATGCTTATTCTTCACTCCCCTCTCATCAAAAAAAACTCAGACTTGCTGTAACAAAACTTTCGTAATGTAAACCCAGACTTAAGCTGCCCAAACACGAGTGTTTTGCGCGTGTGATTTCTTCGCGTACCATTTCTCCACACACGACGAATAAATCACTATAACCAGTTTTAGCAATACAATTTGAAAGTAGAGTTTTGCTCGTAGAAATGGAAAGTGAAAAATAGTCGGGGTGTAAAAAACAATTTTGACTGTGATGGAAACTAAAACAAAAATTGCAAACTCAATGTTCGAAAAGAATATCTTGACTGTCAAAAATTAATGAAAACATAGAACTTAAAGTAAAATAACATATAGATTAAGGCTCAGTTATGCGAACGTTGCTGTACCGTATCTGTACTGTATCAATCAGCTGTTCGCTTTTTGGTATATGAAAAGCAATGCAAAAGCTTACCGAAATGTAATGTACCGCAGCTGTAACGTTTCATTCTGTATAAAACAGAAGTTCATACCGTTGTTACGTGACATTAGTAAAACAGTGATGGGTTGCTGCTATGTTAAATTGAATGGGGGTATTTTCGCTCTTTGTTTTGGTACTTTTTTTTCAGAATATCTATGGACTTTCAACCAAACTACTAACAATACATATATATATAAATATACATATGCTTAGATGTACAAAATAAACAAATGCATATGCACATACAATAGAAATGAGATATATATAAAAGGCTTTAAACATTGTTTTGTCCATGCACATTTATAAAATACATATTTGTTTATTCTAAATCTATTATTTAAATATCAGATATTAAATTATTAATGTTTTTTACATACACTAAATACTGTTTTAATACCATTTTAATCGCCTGGAACTTTTTCTGCACAGCGGTCACCATTTAAACCTTTTGATTTCTCATCACTGTGTGTGTTGTTTTATATATGCTATTGCTTTTTTGTGTATGTATGTGAAAAACATATGACACGTTTTTAGATGTTCTATAAGTGCACCAACGTGCTAGCAGTCCGTTACAGTAAGTTACGGGTACAGCAACGTTCGCCTAACTGAGCCTTTACACATGAAACTTATTACGCATGGGCTACGAATGCAAGTAAAAATTACACACAATATTTGTAATTACTCATCGATTGGCAACACTGGTTGTAGTAATAGTTCTCCTTTCGTCATTTTTTCTATTCTTAATAAATTAATTTTATTTTTACTCGCCTATTTTCGTATGTTTTCGCTCTCTATTTATCTCTCTTTCAATGTTGCTTAACAAAATAATGACGACATTGTCTAACAAGTCAACCCAAACCACAATAATTTTTACAGACTACTGCGAAAACGAAGTATCGACATTAAAAACGCGTCTTAAAATTAGTAGTTACCGCATGACCCAACAACCAACAGTCAGTCTACAACATCCCCCAAATCGTTGCGGTTGTTGTTAAACTTACGAATACAAAATTCATCGATATTTGATTGCTAATTGTTACGGGAATTCGTTTATTACTTTTTTTGTTGTATTATCTCGATTCCTCTTGCGCAAAACTTTCTTAAAATAAAACGGTTTTTGATTGCTAAATAAATTGTCATTTAAATTTTGTACATAAAATTTAAAAAAAAAACCGCAAAACAATAGAATGCAGAAGTGAAAAAAAGAATAAAATCAACAAATTTGTAGCAAATTATAATTAATTGTATTCGATTTTGCTGGTTGTTGTCGTGAGTGATTTTTTGTAATTGAAAGCTGAAAGAATTGCTAATTAAATTATAATTATCTTTAAAATCACCCATCAACAACAATGACCATCACCTTCGTTATCAACAGCTCTTGCAAATCTTTGACAGTCAGTCAATTGATGGACGGACCACATTTACTACTCGTATCTAACCACAAAGTCTTCAAAACGTTCCGTGTTTTCTTCAAATAATTATTTGCATTAACGTCTGCAATTTCAAAAAAAAAAAATTTTATTTAATTCATACAAAAGTATGTAAACTAAAAAAAGTACAAGAAAATAAAAAAAATATATAAACAAAAAAAAAATATTAATAATTTTTGTGTGTTGAGTGTTTATTTTGAAATAAAACCAGAATGAATTAAAAAAAAAAGAATTAAAAATATTTTAAAAACGAAAAAAAACTGCAAATGTAAATTTCAATGCTTTGTTTTCATGAGTAATAGTTTTGAAAAAAATCTTTGAAATAGAAATATTTCATTAGAAATTTTTAAAATGATTTATGTTCAATTTACAAAAATTTTAAAATGATATTTTTTTTTTGTAAAATATGGATGATATAATAAAATAATTAAAACTAAAATAGTAATTCAATTTACATAATTTCAAATTAAAAAGTGGTAAAGTTTGCTAAATGCTTTTGATTTAAAATATACATACGAGTATTTATGCAGTGATGTTAAAAAATTTAGCATTACTCTAGTAAAGTGGCTTGCAGATGCACAGATTTTTTATTGAAATGTTTATTTTAGTCATCTTTCCAAAATATACCTATCGCCTATGTGCTAGAAATCGCAAATCGCAAGAAAGTTGTGATTACGATTTGAAATCGCAAAGAAGGTGTGCTGGAGTTCTTAATCGCCTTAAATTTGGCGATTTTACAAGCCTACAGCAATGTGATCCACATGTGAACTTGTAAATTTCCTTTAAAATTTATTTTCAACATCAATAAATAGCATATAAAAAGGAAATTAAATGTTTTTCTTTTCCATTTATTTTAAAAACTCATAATCTTTTGAGAAAATTTTCATAGAAAATATAAAATTAAAAAACAACATTGTTTTAATACTGATTGTTGTTTAACAATTTCTTTTAAATTTGCGTTTTGATTGTGAGCAGCTGTTTCTATTTAACTTCGAAAAAATATGGTGCCAGACATTCAGACGTGTAAATGAACTTGAGAATTTGACTTTTTTCAGAGCTTACATGGCAAAAGTATGAACTTTGTTCAAATTTGACAGCTAAAACATATGTTTTAGTTTTCGACCACTACTTCGAAAAAAAAAACAAAACGCGTGAACTCTAGAACATGCTTAAATAAAATTGGCGATTTTCAGATCGCATGTGATTTTCAAATCAGGCGATTTTCAGCACATGGCCGTATATTTTTACCTTTAAAAACGTGTTGATTTATTTTTTTGAATAAACCGTGAGATCTTCACTTTTACAGCCTTGATTGCAACTTTAACAATAAAGGTCACACAACCCTGTACACAGAATACACAAAAAGTGTTTTTCTTTGCTTCGTCTTCTACTTCTAACAATTGTTTGCCAAATATAATAAAACGATGTTTAGTATGGTCACCACTAGTAATTAACATTATTTTTTTGGTACTCCACCAGTATAAATGGCACTCCACTAACTTAAAGTAAAAATGTGAGCTAAAACACGATTGCATATGGTAAATTTTGAAAATCGCAAAAAACTGTAACTTGGTATGTATATACGACGGCCAGAGCAGTTTTACGAATCCCACTTCCCTTTGCCCCATCTTTTATGACGCGATACAATAAACACAAATTTATTTAATTCAAATATATTTACAAAACTATTCTTATTATTAAGTATACCACAATACACGGTTATTATTTTAAAGTAAGTAAATACATAATAAAACAACGCAAAACCATATTATTTACTTAATAAATATTTTAGCACAAAACTTTATTTTTGTTAAACAATTATTTTTGTTAAATTTGGTATGTTTTTGTTAATTTTATTTTGATCACGAAATTTAAGTTGAATCTGGTGCAGCCTGCTTTTACTCATTACCACCATAAAACGCTTTTTGTTTTTCATGTGTGTTCTACTGTACGCTATGGGCTTGTTATTTACAAGTCAGCGTCTAAAATAAAAACTCTACTCACAGCGCCGCCTAGAGCTATCCTTTAATGTCTAGTAGTTTCTTGAAACTAATCCTAAATTCCTGCATATTTTTTATCTGAAATTATAACCAAATTGAAAAATTATGACATTTATAACTGCTACACATCTTAATTTAGCAAACTGTTTTTTAAACCTAATGAACATTTTGACATAACATTCTAACTGGAACAATATGTACAGTTTACATATTAAAACTTAAGAAACAACTTCTTAAAACTTAAAAAAAATTATTGAAACCCTGGCTCATAGATGCTCTCTTTTAAGTTGTATATTTCTTTGCTAATTCTATCCAAAAATCCACTAAAACACAGATTTTATTAGCTACAGTAGCTAGCAAAAGTTATCACATGCTTGGAAGTTTATCAGAAAAGTCCCTCAAATATAAAAAATAAACAACAAAAAAAAAAAAAAAAAAAAAAAAAAAAAAAAAAAAGCTGAATAAGTATTCATTGCTCAGTTCTAAAAAAAAAGTTTAACAAAAAGTATAAAATATATACATATGAATGATAGAAGGGGAACTATATAAAGGAATCCGTATTCGCTCAGTTTTGCACGTTTCGCACATATACACCCAGAGAAAAAATATGTTTAAATATGGTCACCTCCAACAAATAAATAAAATTGTAAATATACTTTAGTTATTTATTGTCATCGACAACCATGTTATGGTTAAATTAGTCCTCCATCAAGAAGGCACAACCATATTATGGTTGCCTCCGAACTTGTTTTGGTTAATAATAACTAAAATATGTTTAACACTTATAATACCATGGTTGATTTCCAACCATAGAATGTTGCTCTTGGAAAAGAGGAAAATACTATTGTTAATTTAAAAACTAATTATTCTCATATTTAACCATAACATGTTTGCCGGCAACCATAATTTCGTTGTGGCTTCTTGATGGAGGACTAATTTAAAAATAATATGGTTATCGGTGACAATAATATGGTTAAATTAAACATAATATGTTTAAAATTTTCTTTAAAAATAGTTTTGTTGGAGGTGATCATATTTAAACATATTTTTTCTCTGCGTGTAGAGAGGCACTAATAATTTTTATTATTTCGGCCACAGCCCTTTGTTTTTTTGAAACGCTTCTAAAGCCTTTAGGCAAATTTTCAACAATCAGAGGTGTTCTGGAAATCGAAAACGCAAAACGCAAGAATTTAAAAGTGGTTTTTTTTTTAATAAAACTTTTGTAGTAAAAGGAATACAAATACAATTCAATACAAATCGCACTTAATCAACAAGAGGGTATTATCTCAAAATTTTTATTTTTCTGCCCGCTGTAAAAATATCTTGCTATTTTGTCTACTTTTTGCTAATGAAACGGTTGGTTTTAAAATTCATTTCCATATGCCTTCAATGTTAAATTAAAAATTGTTTTGCTTCTACTGAAAATTTTTAAATTTTGAGTTAATACCCTCTTGTTGATTAAGTGCGAAATATTTCTCTATTAAACAGAATTCTATAAGAAAATTATAAACAATTTAATTGAGAGTGTTTTTAAAATAACTTCAAAGTTCTAGCGTTTTGCGTTTTCGATTTCCAGAACACCCCTAAATATTGCCAATCAATGCCATAGTTCTTCCATGTTGCTCGGAGCCCTATGATATTTTCCCAGCCTCTTTTTTGCTATGGCCCAAAAATTCTCTATTGGGTTGTGGTCACCGCATACGATATCGAGCAAAATTGATAGAAATTTTTTATCTTAGTATCATGATACTCGATATCGAATTTGAGATAATAGCATTCGATATCGGGTACCCAAAGACCTAACATCTCTCGAGTTTTCATTCGACACTTCAGTGTCTAGGGTATGCAGAAAAATGCGATAGTTTACTCGATATCAAATGCGCTTATTAGACCCCAGGGCTTTTTGTGGCCCAATCAATTACTTAAAATTGTTGCTGCGATAGCCATTCTTTAACTATTTTAGCGGTATGTTTCGGACGACCGTCGTGGTGGAAGATAACTTGATCTTCTGGGTAAGGGCTCATGTCTACGAATTCTGGCAAAATTGGCTTGCAAAATTTTCAAATAGACCACTTTTTCACATTAACGCACATTTTTACGAGTGGGTCCATCCACGTCACCAAGTGAAGCATCCCAACGCCATCAAACTGCCTCCTCTATGTTTGAAAGTTGACTTCACGTGAGGCCTTTTGGATACTTTCTGTAGTCAGACTAAAAACGATTAATTTTTACCGCGTTTGACCAAATCAATCGTTTCTAGTTTCTATGCTTTTCGCAAATTTTCGACGTGCCTTGATATTTTTGTCGGATAAAGCCGGCTTTTTATTTTTGATAGCCGCTTTATAACCGATTCTATGAAGTGCTTTGTGCGATGTCCACTCGCTGACGTACTTATTTATTAGTTATGTTACTTGCTTTGGTGTCAAAGAGCTAGTTTTTCATAATATTCGAATTATCAGGCGTGCATCTGAAACCGAAAACAGTTATGGTCGACCTCTAACATTTAGCATCCGAACTATATTTTGACGTTTCTGCACGTTAATGACAGCTGGCTTATATTTCAAAAGTCAGCATTACGACGCTATTTTCTAGCTGTACACTTATTTTTCTTGTACTTTCAATATATGATCGATGCTTCAATTTTCAACACTTTTTTGCAACTAACGTCAAGAAAAAAAAACGAAAAAATTGAAGCGTCATAAATAAAAATAATATCGGTAAATGTGTACGTAGTTGTTGGTTATTGCAGCATTTCCTTCTTTATACAATAAGAACGTGCAAAATGAACAAATACCTACGAATTATCTTATATTGTTGCTTCTTTTTCATTCTTATGTTTGTATTTGGTACTTTTTGTCAACGTTTTTTCTTTTAAAGAACTTAGAAATCAATAAGTGCACAAAATTTCGCTTTATTTGGTTGCGTATTTGTATTTTTGCAGGGACTTTTTAATTTAACTTCTAAACATGTGCTCCCTTTTGCTCGCTATTGTATGTATTACACAATTTTTATAAATCTCTTACAAATAAATTCATTGAAACAATAATTCTTGGTCTTGTGAAAACTTGAGACGGCTTTAAAATTTATAAATTCCAAGCAGTTTTGTTTCATATTTCGTATCAATCGCACTTACCGTTAAGAACTGAAAGACTTAAATGAAAAATTTAAATTTTTAGGCTTATTCTCATAGATTTCCTATTATTATTATTTTAATTTATACAAACATTTATATTAAAAATATTATTACGATTTTAAATTCAAATGCGAATTATTAAAATTGTGAGTAATCGATGTTATGGATTTAATTTAAACCAACATCGCGATCTTCAAAGTTAGCGATTAATAGCTTAATAAGTCAAATATTTTTACGACTTTAAATGCTGAGGTTTTTTAGAAAGTAAAGTTATAATCACACCTACACATATCCACTTGTTTTATTGCGTTTGACAGATCAAACACATTTAACAGTTTCTAAATTCCATTATACAATTATCTTCTTAAAAAAGGAGTTTAGTAAATCAATAAAAAATTCTTAAATAAAGTTTGATCTATTTACTGGTCACGCTTTTTTTGGACTTTTTCGTCAAATATTTGTTAGGTCTGAACTAGGGATGTAACGGTACGCCTTTTTGCCGATACGATGCCGATACCGATACTCAAGAAGAAATATCGCCGATACCGATACGAATATTAAATTTAAACTCAAGGTAAAATTAAGAAAACTCAAGTTGAGTAATTCCTTTATTATACAAAATTACAGTATAAGAGATTATTAATATTTAAAATTGATTTTTAATAAGATTTTAAAAACAACGTAATGAATTTAAATTCATGGTAAAATTAATATATTTTTTAAACAAAAAACAGTGTAAGAGATTTTTAATATTCCAAATTAATATTAATAAGATGTTTGATTAAAAAACAAAGTATTTTCAACTTTTGCGTAGATCATTTTGCAACTTGAATGAGACCTGCATCAAAAAATCGTCTCTCAGATGTGACTGAACTCATTTTACAACCAATGATGGTTGTAATGGATTTTTACAAAAATCATTAAAAATCAGCAGAAAATTCTTAAAATGACAAATACATACAAGATTTAGCAATGGAAGAACGTTTTACCATTATGGTGAAAAACAAAACGGCTGAAGTTGCAGGTCCACACTAGGGATGCCTGATTTTTGAAAATCCCGGCATTCGGGATTTTGGAAATCCCGATCCCGGGATTTTCGGGATTCGGGATCAATGTGTTTCTTTAAGATACGACTTTTTTTAAATAAACAACACTTTTTGAATATTCAAAATATTTCATATACATAACATAAATTTAAAAAAAAAAACAAAACAATTTATTTTATGCATATGTTTCTAACACTGGCCTCACCCATAATCAAACTGATCAGATTCTGAAAAAATCTTAAAAAAAATATACGTATCTCTTAGTTTTTCTAGATCAATTGATTTCGATTTTTTGGCAGCAATTCAATTTTTAATGTGAATTAACTTGTCACGACATTAATACACTGCAAAGTGTAGTCCCTCATCGATCTCGATAGCTGAGTTAAAAACTGTAACACTATGTCGACTGCAGTGCAGTACATCTCCAGGGTCAGGGCGAGATTCATAATCAATAATTTAAGTACGTTTGAAATTTATTTTAAAACAAAATGTTTATACAAATGTTTCTTAAAACAGATTTCAAGTTTAAATAATTTTTTTATGAATACGTCAGATAGTGTTTATTTCTAAAAAAAAAATTATTTTATTTACCATATGTTTTTTAAGCTAATTTTTTTCTATTATTGGACCGGAAGAAATATGAGCTATTTCATCAATATTACGACTTAATTATTATAATTATATCAAATTTTATTCTTTTGTTTCTGAATAATACTTTCATTAGATCGTGAATAATTTTCTATATTTTGCATAAAAATAATCATTTTTATTTTGGTATTATGTCTTAAGCCAAAGCTGAACTTGCTTAACTTAAAATAATGGTTTTTATTAAGCAAAATGCAAAAATCCAGAAATAGTCGTCATATTTCAAGCAAAAATTAATAATTGTAAATAATCGCTGTGTGCCAAAAACAAAAATTAAACTCAAAAATAAGAATAATTTGCAAAAAAAAATATAACTCAAATATAATTTTTAATAATTTTTTTGTATATAGTATATAAACGAACATTTTTGTACATAAAAGTTGATATGTTAAAAATCCCGGGACTCATAAAAATAAATCCCGGGATTCGGGATTTCCCGTTTGGCATCCCTAGTTAACACCAAGCGATCAATGAGTTTATGCATCAGTCGAAAAAGCCGTAGTGTAAAATTATATTGACAATATGCACAGCAAATGCGTAAAATGCAATTATATATATCGAAGGCATGAAGTAGGATTACTTTCTACTTTAGCATGCGTCTCGAAAAAAGGAAAAATACGTTGCGTGGACTGACCTCCAGCTTAAGAATCAAAGGAAACAATTTTTTATTCTGTTTGAATTTTTGCTATTAATTGTTATGCATTGAAAATTAAATTGATCGTTCAAAAAAACTATAAAAAAGTGTCGGTATTCCTTACATTCCTAGACTGAACATATCTTGAAAATCATTTCACTTGTATCATAGGCACGTGTTGCCAACAGTGAAACGAAAAATTAATTCAAAACCATAGGAAATTACAAAATAAATATTGAAACAATTGTTGCAGCTATTCGTTTGCTGCAGAGAGTTTTTCCGTCATGAAAAAAATCCGACTGGTACAGCTGTCACTAACTTTCAAAAAGTGACACTTTAAAGATACGTTGTTATGTCCTGTATTTACGCTGATTAGTCCGTTCCACAATTAATATTTCCTACATTAGTATAGAGATCACAAAAGATTTAAAATTATTTTCTAATCTCCATTAAATCGCACCCGCCATTGAAATAAAAATAGTAAAACAAATTTTTGTAAGCAGATCTCGTGCATTGATAACAAAACAATTTGTACTAAATGGAGATATCCTTCTCCAAATATTTAGACATTTATATCGTCCTTGTATCGGAGGTTCCACGCTCACCTTTTCCAATTCAGACAGATGTTTTGTACCGATAATCAAACTATTTGTTCTGTTCCACGAATATACTATAATTTATATTGGCTTCATATGGGAGGTACCACGCACCATAGATTACATGCATATCGAACTCGATTGTAAAAAACCTAAGTCTGCTGTCAAGTCGAAAACCTAAGTCTGTTGTCAAAAAAAACTTAAGTGATGAGAATGTGTAAGTAAAAATATGTAATAATGTTTGTATGAAATAAACCCATCGGGGAAAAAAAGGAGTACGGATGCCTTCTAGAAGAACTCTGTACTCCTTTTTTGGATGATCGCTTCATTCCATACTCAAGTCTTTTTACACACGTTTTCGTTGCGGTGTAGGCCTTACGCTCTCATTTCTTTGGCAGGTACATAAGAATGGCAACTGGATAAAAAAATAATTCTTTTACTTTTGCTTTGGCAAAAATAAAACAAAAAATGCTTCTGCTTCTCTTCTCCCTTCTTATAGCAGCGAGGCCTTCTATGAGGTCTTCTTTATCAGTTAGATCAGAATGGTAATCGAATCAAAAAAATGTCTAAGCAGGCCTTCAATAAGGCCTGAAGTAAGAAGGTCTTCTGAGTTTTCCCACCGGGAATATTCCCACATTCCAAGAAAACACAAATTAAACGTCTGAAAATATATCGATTTTATTTTCATTTTATTAAGAAATTCAGAAAAAATTCACTTTTTAGAGTATGCTACTATTTTTAAAGATATTTAATAATTTTATATCATTTGGTTTTAAGAGAATGGGTTTAATTTAATATCGTTATTAATTTCACATCAAGCTACATTATTTGCTAGGAATAGTGCACCACTTTAATGACACAAACCTATTAATAAAAAAAGTGAAACAGCTAGACTACTTAATACCGGTCACAAAATACTGTGGTGTAGGGTATCATGTAGATAAACCTTCGAGAGTAGAAAACATTAGGGACTAATGAGCAATCACGGACGCAACAAAATAAAACTATGCTATGAGGTTAAGATTCATATATGTCCATTCATACTTATAAGAGTTTCTTGTGCCGATTATTATTTAGCTATCAACATCTGCATAAAGTTTTTTTGAAAGGCGTTTGTTTAAAATCTTTGGTCAAATCTTGAACTACATGGCACGACATAGAAGTAATCGTCACCAAACTTTATTTAATAACTAATCTTTATAAGGTTGTTATGGCATTAAAAGCAATTTTCGGTGATGGTATTTTTATGGAAGCTATGTTTAAATATAGACCGATTCAAAAAAAAAAATTGGGTAGATGATTAAGTTTCGTTCTATTCGTCCTTATGACAACTTAAGTACTTTGCGTACAAAGTTTATACAGTCAGCCGAATGGACGGACATCGTTGGACCGATTCAAGAGCTATTTCTTAGTCGATCGGTATGCTAAAAGAATGGAACATAAAGTGCTAAAGACATCAACACAAACCGAAAAGTAATTTTTCGACTATTACCTTTTAAAAATCTAATGATGGAGTTCTATAGAGAACTGTTTTACTAAGAGAAACTATTGTTGGTTTTCGTATTAAGACACATTTTGTGCTAGAAAACATCTAATGAAGTTATTCAAATATTTTACCACGAAAACAACTGAAAATTTGCATGCAATCTTTTGTGTGTCAGATATTTTCACTCCTAAAATGTTAATGCCGCTTTTAATTGAAATACAGCTCCTTCTTTTTTTTGATTACAAAAAAAAAATTATCAAGATTGCATATTATTGCCTTAATATAGAAATGTCCTTACTCGTTTTTTTAATCGAGTTTCTTGCATATTTCGATAGATGATCCTCTAATACACCGACTAAAAATATCAAAAATATTTGCATTTGAAAAAAGCCCTAAATTATTTTAGTAATTTTTTTTTAAAGCGCTCATTATTATTAATTAAAATATGTTAGGCAACATATCCACAGAAAAAATTAAAAATCACAATTTATACAAAATTCTGTAGAAAGCAACAACAAAATTACAAAATATTTATGACATTGTTTGTGCTTTTAATGTAATTCTTTGCCGTTGCGTTGAGTTTTACATGATTATGGCCTAAATTTATATACATAGTAACATTTAAAAAAAATATATTTTTGATCCGAAGATAAAAATTTGCTTAAACTGCCTTCAAAATAAAAATTATAAAACTCCAAACTTTTTTTAAGTAAAAGAAACAAAATGGTCTAAAAATCTTTAAAATCGGAACAAAGCATAGGATGAAAATGTTTTTATTTTGCTTGTACAAGAGGTTTTGCTAGCAGCCTTGATTTTAAAATTAAACTTAACTACCTGTGCTTCATATATATATCTGATGTTTTACCAAAATCTATCCACTTGTTTAAATAAGACTATTTATTTCAGCGTTGTTAGAAGTAAGCCACTAAAAATTATTTAGATTCAAAAAAAATTGTATGCTGTTAATAAATTTACAAACAGAAATCTTGAAAACATATAAGCGTTTTTTGGCCTTGTCCAAGTCAGATTTAGCTGTAAAAGGTTTTAAGATCAGGTCACACTAATCTTCATATCTCGAAATGACTCACGAAGATAATGAACAAAAGACACAGAACAAATAAAGAAAACGAGAGAAGAAAAGTGCTATGATATAAAAAGTGCGTGTCCTTGTTATGTTCAGTGTTTTGTATGGCTATGCAAGCTATTAAACTAGTGCCCAACTGAACCACTGGGGGCACTTATTTATATAGAAAAGTATATTCCTTCCGATTCCCATAATTTGTATGATAATATACCTCACATCTTGTAATACATACTTCCTTTTAGCCCCCTATATATTTTTCATTTATAGTGCATTTACACTTGTAATTTTCAAACTTAAACTACTGATCTTAAACTACTTTCATAAACTATATCGTTTACATCAGCAGTTTTGACAGTTAACAGTTTAACAGCCGTGGCACAAAACAGCTGACTTCAGTAAAAAAAACTTAAAAACGTTGGTGCACGTACATTTATACATACGATAAACATACCTTTTATTTTCGTTATCCATATTATATAAAACAATTTTCAATTAATTTTTTTAAACTTTTTCTTGATGTGTTCCTTTTTTTAACGCAAACTTTTTTAACTTATTTTTTTTTTTTTTTTATGAAATGTCAAATATCACTAGCGTTGCCAGAGCAAAATTTGAAAAGAACAGAGTTGCATTAACAAAAACTGGTTGTTTGCAACTAGTTTATCTCAAAAGCTAGTTACAAACGTGTTTATAATTTGTATGGATAAACAAGTTTCTTAAACTAGTTTATCATCATAAACAACTTATAACGTGTTTATGGTGTAGGTGTAAATGCACTATTATCCTTATTGTTATTGTTTTTAGTTAAAAAAAACATGTTGAAAGTGAAATACTATATTAAAATTGTTTATATATTTAGCTACATATAATAAAAAACTTGCAATAACTTTCAAAATATTAACTCACAAAACGCCCTATCTAAACATTAGGGATGGGCAATAAATATCGATATATCAAAATATCGATATTTAAAAAAATTATAATCGATATATATCACCGATATGAAAAATACCGATATATCGATACATCGATATTTATCTACGACTATCGAATTCGATATTTTTAAGATCACTTTATAATAAAATTCAACATTTTAACCGTTGCTCAACTGCTTACAATACTGTTGTTCTTTAAGAATTGCATCATACGTTTTTTTTAAACTAATATTAAGAAAATAAAGGCGTTTTTCCATTGTACATTTTCATAGATTACACAGGTCAGTTTTATCTTGGTTTTTTAAGAAATGACAACAAAAAAATAAGCGCGGAAATAATATTCTGGAAAGGGTTCCTAGAATTATGCAAAGAATCGACTCATGAAAGTTGGAATGTTAATAATAAAAAAAATATTTTGTTTTTTTTTTTTATTTGAGCATGTTCTTATATATTAATAATAAAATATTGCACAGCTTACTTGTATAGTATGTGTTACAAGTTTTGTTTACCGGCATTATATAATCCTAATTATATTCCTAATTAAATTTCATATGGCGAATAAGTAAAAACTTTTTTGTATTCTTTACTTTTTTTAAAATTTTTTTGTAATATGTAATACGTTTGTGCCTATGTAAAAATGTATTGTCATAGGTATATTAAGTTTTTAAATTTAGTAATAATTTCAGCTTAATACGTTCGATACATCGATATATCGATATTTTTAATTGATATATATCGATACTCTTAAAAAATATCGATACGATATATATCGATATATTTTTTCAATTTGCCCATCCCTACTAAACATTTAAAAAAAATGTTACATCTCTTAATTTCTTAGAGAATTTAATAAAAAACGTTTAAAAAAATTCGCGACTACAAATGTAAAGTTTTTATTAAGTTTTTTCCTTCTCCTGTAAAGTAAGGAAACCGTTAATTTTCTATATTAAAGTAACGATACGTATGTAGCTTAGTGGATATGAGCGACAGTGTTACCAAAATTTGGTGACCAAAAATGGCTAAATTTACGGAAAACAATGGCTACAAATGGCCAAAAGTTTTTTTTTTTAAATAAAAACACATTAAAATTCAATAACAAAACAAAAATAATTCATTAAAAGTTTTTTACAATGAAATTGTAGATTGAGATCAACTTGTAACTTAAACATAAACGATAATTAAGGCCCCTATTACTGCTAACAACTCAACTCACTTGAGTTGTAATTAAAACAACTGGCTGTGATGAGTTGTAATTTGTTGATGTTTTTGTTCACCGAAATACATATAGCAAAGTTGTAAACCATAATACAAAAATTAAGAAATTACAACTCAACTGAGTTGAGTTGTGAACCGTAATTGGGGCCTAAATATTTGTTAGCATTTTAAAAATAAAATCGTCGATAGGAATCACTAGTGCCTATTAGTCTTAAATATTTTGAAGTTAAATCATAATCGTGACAACATTTACCCAACCTTTTAAGTCCAAACTTTCAAAAAAAAAAAAAAAGATATTAATGCTTGCTAAATGTAACCTATTTCCCAAATTACTTTTAACGATGTTCACTTGGCTAAATACCCCTTCTACTTCAGCATTAGACCATGAAAGTGAGAGCAACTTTAAAGTAAATTCCGAAATTTCTAAAAATGTAGGCCCTTTTGTGTAAAACGCAACGCAACGCCAAAAATTATATGAAAAGAAAAAACAAATTCAAAAATATTTTGTAATTTTGTTGTTGCTTTCTACAGAAATTCACATTGCGTTTTAAAATTTCAAACGCTGCATAGCTCGTGGCGTTGAAAATTTTAAAACGGTACATGAATTTCTATAGAAATCAACAACAAAATTACAAAATATTTATCACATTGTTTTTGCTTTTTAATGTAATTCTTTAGCGTTGCGTTGCGTTTTACATAACAAGGGCCTTATTGTTGCCACCTGCACACAACACAATACACTGTTGCAGTCTTAGGCGCTAAGAGATGTTGCTTTTTTTAGTGAAAACTGATCGTTTATAGCGATTTTCAACATTTGTAAATGTTGTGATTTAAATTAAATGCGTTTGAATTGTTAAAAATGTTTATTTTACTTTTAGCAATTTTAAAAGTTTTTATAAGAAAATAAAAGTTATTGTTTTCCAAAAAAAAACGAAAAAAAAAATTGTATGGCTAAACGAGTTGGAAAATGGCTAAACCTATGTGTAAATGTTTAAACAAGGTGAAAAAAGCTAAATCTAAATAACTAAATGGCTAAGTTGCCAACACTGATAAGCGATTAAAAATACCCTATATAATTCAGTGTTTGCCGTTTTCCTTAGAAAAAAAAGTTAGCTCCGTCTTACTTTAAACATTGCATTTACCCAAAAAAAATCACGAAAATTCAACGATCGCTGAAGAAATTTATAAATTTTCTTACAAAAATCTCGAACACGCAGTGCATGTGATCAAATCTGTTGCATACATTTAGGCCAAAACTTTGTTAACCTTAGCCTTACCAATACCCATCCGGGTGACAATTTCCGTTTTATTTCTTTAAAAACTTTCTTAAATTTGCTTCAGTTAAAAGGAAGTTTTATTACGGAACAAATTGTTTTCTTTAAAAAGACTAAAAAAAATTTGTATGACGAACACTTATTTAAAAAAAAATAAAAACTTTATTATCAAACTAGTTTTTGGGAATACTATTATTTATTAAAAGATTTTGTTTGTTGTGCTTAATTCCCTTTTTTAATAATTGATAAAAAAAATACTGAAATTTATTGTTGGAGGATAAGCTGTTCCTATGCGCATTTCACTGGTTGCTTAGGCCAGATCATCAGGAAACGTTCTCCTAAATAATTTTAGAAAAGCCAAAGCTATCAGCAAACAAGACTACAGAGGGAATGAGAATTACCTACAAACACTCAAAAAGTCTTTTTTGCAACGATATCAAAGCTTTAACAAAATACCAATCAATAAATCAGTGATGAGTTTTTATCTTTTCTTACATTTCCCGCCACAATTAGTTGGAATTCTCCCAACATTAATTGTAGTTGTAAGTGGGTAAAGAAAAAACATATTAAAAACAAAACCAAAGTGCTTTTATTGTTTTCGCAAGAAATCAAAATAAAAACAATTTGCCAGTTCAGTTTTTTATGCACGTGCACTTGCTAAAATTTATTATCAAAGTTGTTTGTGGGAATACTATTATTTATTAAAAGATTTTGTTTGTTGTGCTTAATTCCCTTTTTAAATAATTGATAAAAAAATACTGAAATTTATTGTTGGAGGATAAGCTGTTAATATACGCATTTCACTGGTTGCTTAGGCCAGATCATCAGGAAACTTTCTCCTAAATAATTTTAGAAAAGCTAAAGCTATCAGCAAACAAGACTACAGAGGGAATGAGAATTACCTACAAACACTCAAAAAGTCTTTTTTGCAGCGATATCAAAGCTTAAACAAAATACCAAACAATAAATCAGTGATGATTTATTTAGGAAACTATAATTTTCATAGAAAATTCGTTTCATAAACCTGCTATAAGCCTAAAATATTTTTTATAAATATGGGGGTAATCTATAAAATTGATCATGTTTTATATTTTCGATTATTTGGAAAACTATGAATTCTGAAGAATTAAAAATTTTAAGCATTAATAGAGCATTAGTCCCCATTGTCCGGTTTGAAATTGTCGCAATGGGAGCAGGGAAAATTAAGCTTTATATTAAATGAATACTTTGGATCTGTACAGACATGTGTCTGATCTTACAATTCATTAAAATTAATTTTAATTTTGCAATATTCTTCTACGTCTTTACTCTGCAAAGTTTTCGCTGAAATGATTACTTTTAGCACTAGACACCACAAAAAGTTTGACAAATATCTAACATGTCTGCCAAATATTGAAAATTTTTAATATTTCTGCAAACATTGCTTCAAATGTTTGTCCAAACAGCAAACACCCCAATAAACAACACTAAATATTTGTACAAACGTAAAATTTTGACATGTTTGCCAAGCTATTTGTGTGGTTTATCATGCCCTTATTCTCTGGAGCATCATAATATCGTCTAATGAAGCATTGTTTTGTTCCGCCCATTCTTAGCAATGGTACTCAATACGAAGTTACAAACTGTGCAAACCATCGGAGTTTCCATTTTTGGGGAATTGTTTCCCCCAGATGTCTCATCATCTATAAACACATTAGCTATTGTCACACTTATTAAATATTTAATCAAGTAAGCGTAACCACTACTTTTGTAAATAGTAAGTGTGATTTAACTAATTATACTGCTAGACATAGCAAAAAACTATTCTAATATTTTTTGTGAGATGTAGTATCCATATTCAAAATAGATATTGTAATTATATTTAGATTTGTTGGTCTAGTTTTTTTCATCAAATATTTGCCAAGTGTGACCGTAGCTTTAGTCTGGCTCTCAATTTTGTTATATGGAGTTTTACTGTGGGCGATTAAATTTTTGCTCACAAATGCAATTAAATTTTGTTTTTTGTCATTATAAAAATTATTTTCCCAAATAAAAAAAAAAAAAAAAAATTGCGAAAAAAATTATATTTCAATGTGCCATTTTATTAATCATATCGGGACTAAAATCTATCTTTTTTATTTATAAAATTGTTTCGTTTGTGTAGAAAAGAATTAAATTTTACAATTGATTCGTTCTTGATGTTGGTGGAAAAAATTGGGTAAGTGCGAGTGAAAAGGGATAAGTGTTAAAAATTGTTAAGCATTTTATCAGCCTTTCAATTAGTTGATCGTCTTCGTAAATGTGTTTACAATTGATCGCAAAAAATATTTTATATCGAAATGAACACACAGTATCTCAGAAAAGTTTGTGAAATTGATAAATCTTATAAAAAAAATGGGAATACTTACTATATAGAAATTGTGAGAATTTCTCTAATTTTTACTAAGTTACGAGGGCGGATCAATAAGTCTGTGACTTTTCGAACTTCCCTCGTAGTTATATGAAATGCAACACTGCTCCCATCAACCTGTTTACAGACTACTGTCTAGTTTTGAGCAAGTTCCGTCATTTACTTTGCGTTTAACAGGTGTTCAAAACATACAACTTCTTGGATTTTTTTAAAAATGGAAAAAAGTGAATTTCGAGTGCTCATTAAACATTATTTTTTGCGAAAAAACCCGTCAATCAAATCAAGGAAAAGCTTGATAAATACTATGGGGACTCTGTACCATCGATTTCATTGAAGTCAACACACCCGAAAATGTGCACACGTGTGAAGTCTCAATGGCAAAATTCATGAATTGGGCTACAAATTGGTACCTCATCCGCCATATTCTCCGGATTTAGCCACCAGTGACTATTTCCTATTTCCAAACCTAAAGACATTTCTCGCTGGAAAGAGATTTAGCTCTAACGATGAAATTATTGGTCAAACAAATGCCTATTTTATGGACCTCGAAAAATCCTATTTTTTGGAAGGGATACACAAATTGAAAAACCGCTGGACAAGTGTATTGAGCTTAAAGGAGATTATGTTGAAAAATAATTATTTTTTGTAAAAAAAAAATGTGTTTCATTCAAAAAGTCACGGACTTATTGATCCATCCTCGTATCAACTTTTTTTAAAAATAAATATCACTTAAAACAAAAATAGCTAAATATTAAACAATTTTGCAATGCCTAAAATGTTTTTCAGTGGTCTTAAAAACCAGGCATCAAGAAGTTTCTTAACAAATTAATTCAGATTTTAAGAAGTAGGAAAAAGTTTAAACTCAAAAAATAATATTATTTATGATTTAATCATTTTATTTATTTTTTTTCTTTGTGTTTTAATGTGGTGGACATTAAATAAGACATTTAAAATTAGAAGAGTTTTGTCCAAAGTACATGTTTCTTTAGCAGGGATATTAGTAAGTAGATTCAGACTTTGTTTATTAGTAAATTTTGGAGTCATTAATTACTTTTCTAGACGTTTTTATCTCGTAAATTTTTAAATAGATATCATTAATTTAATGGCGCTGCGTTATACTTAGGGCCAAAGATTAATGCTGTTAAAAAAAAAACTTATGAAAGACACTGTATATGTACATATATTTAATTGGCTAAAGAATGTCAAAAAATTCTTAACGATAAAATATCGGAGAATATTAAATGTCATTTATCAAGTATGCATAATGTTCACATACAATTTTAAAACGAATTCAAGTCTTCATCACCATCAACCTAAAAAAGACACAATTTTCTTACAAAGTAAAAAATTGATACTTGTGAATTTTATGATGCTCAGTAAAAAAAAATGTACATTTGGCATATGACTTTTTACAATTATTGCAAATAGGAAAAACGGCATAGCAAAGTCGAATAGAGCATAAAAAATTATTACTGCCTGTTTTTCAAAAGAAAATAAAAATTTTCGCTTGGGAATTTATATTGAAACAACAATAAAAAAAAAACAAATTTGTTTTTGTTTTTAATATAAATTTCTAAACGAAAATGAATATTTTAGTTTGAAAAACAGCCAGTTAATACCCATTATATTTTTTTTCGAAATGGCAAAAAAGTTTTCGCACCAAACGCAATAATTTTTTTTGTTTAGCCATTTCCTTTATCGTTAAATTTAGAAATTTTAATAAATACTATTTGTGTAAAAATTTTGAAGTGTGACATGCAATACTTACATAAATTGGTCCTAGCTTTTAAATACTTAAAAAATAAATAAATATTTTCCCTATATACAATTTAGAGCAATGCCAGCTCTCAGTAACGCTCATTATCTTTTATTCCGGAATATCGATTGCAATTATTTTCTATTTGTAAATTTGTATGTGATGCTTGGAGCGAAGTCTGGTTTTCTGATCGTACTTTCAATTAAAATAATTTCGCCACACTACAAAAATCATTATCCGGCTTTACAAAAGCAAATTAGTGTTTTCTCAGACATCGGATCAAAAAACTATCATCTAATCAGGAAGTTTTGGAAGCAACCTCTGAGCAGAACGTGCAATTCAAATTGTGCATGACATTTTGCTATTGTATAAATCATCACATACTTTAAATTTAAAACTTATTTCATATAATAATTGAAAACATTTGTGTTTCAAATTAAAAAATATTTTAAAAAAAAGCTGTCCTTTTTTAGAAATCACGTTTGGTGCCGAACATTTTTGAAACCAAATTACCTGAAAAAGTCATATTCATTACTTGTACAATATTTGCCACCATGTGGTATGACAAATTTTTCGTAAAATTTGGTTATTAAAGTACATACATACATATGTATCAGCGTTACCAATGAGGAATTCAGAAATTACACATGACTGTATACCAAATTACACATTTGACGCAAAATTACACACGCAATTTGAAAAAGTAGCTTTGATAGAATGAATTCGCCTTGCAAAATTTATTGATATTCCTTATTTGCAATTAAATCGTTAGGCTTACAAAAAAAGATTCCATTGCTGTACTAAAAAAGAAATGGACGAACATGTATGTATAACAGCTCATGACTTCAGGTACTTATTGACTACACAATATTGTACTTTATAGCTGTAATTATTGTCGCTTTGCTTCACAGTAGATATTCAATAAGTTGCGTAATGTAAAAAAATTATTTGGCGCAATTTGTCGTTCAAATTCATTTTTTATATAATAAATCATTAGGAACTTACTTTTTAAATTCTAAAATATCTAGAATGTTCGCACTTTTTTTTAAATAGCGCAAAACAAATGGTACAGACATACAAATCAAATTTGACAGATTTTGCCACACATGCTTATTCTTCACTCCCCTTTCATCAAAAAAACTCAGACTTTCTGTAACAAAAATTTCATAGTGTAAAACCAGACTTAAGCTGTCCAAACACGAGTGTTTCGTGTGTGTGATTTCTTCGCGTGCCATTTCTCCACACAAGACGAATAAATAACAATAACCAGCTTTAGCAATACAATTTGAAAGTAGAGTAATGCTCGTAGAAATGGAAAGTGAGAAATGTCGGGGTGTAAAATACAATACTGTGATGTTACCTAAAAAAAATTACAAAAACTCAATGTTCGAAAAAAGAATCTTGACTGTTAAAAATAAATGAAAAAATAGAACTTAAAGTAAAATTACACATAGATTACATAAATAAGTATTTCTCAAAGAGAAATCCCAAGGTACACATATGTGTATGTTCTGTATCTAAGGACATGAGCTTTGTATGGACATTAAAATTTTTACGTTATTTTAGGTCCAATTATCATATACCGAAAATTTTTTTTAAATCCGCCAACTTTGAAATTGCTTGGGCCTGAAAAGGCTATGGTAAATTATGGACCGATATTCAGAAAATTTGATAATGTGATTTCTAGTCCTATAAAACTGTGACGTATTAATATTTATTACAATAGCGGTATTCGTAACGTTCCGACAGTAAATTTATATGGGGTCTATGGTAAATTCTGGACCGATCTTCATGAAATTTAGTAGTAGGGGCCTATTGTAAATTATAAACCGATCTACAGGAATCTTGAAAATGTGAATTCTAGTCATATAAAACTTTAACATACCAAATTTTAAACTATTTTTCGAGATTAAGCTTTATATGGTGCCTATGGTAAATTGTGGTCCGGTCCTTACAAAATTTTGCTAAATTCTTTTATCAAACCGTGAATTATACCAACAAAAAATTATCAATTTTTTTAAGTGGTGGTGGTCCAACATTCGGATTCATAAGTCTTATCCTACTGAACCGATTTTACAACTGCTTAGGATAACAAGAAGCAATTTTACACCTATTTTGTTCTTTTCTTTGGAGTTCTTCGAAAGGGAGCGTGTTCTACATGGCTAAATCCACTTAGAATTACTCAAGGACCCAAAATATTTGTATATTCATTACTGAGTCAAATGTGGTTACCCTCATTCACCACTAGTTGTGGAGGATATTAAAAAGTATAAGAAAGATATAAATTGGGCTAGGAATATTGTAGGGTGTATACATATTTTTCTAGAACTTAGACCTGGCCCAATTTTTTTTATACATACAGAGATTTATATGTCGGTAAAATTGATGAATTGAGGAGGTTAATTTCAAAACTGGATTATTCCACTTTCGACAGAAATGGTTTTTGAATTTTTTGTTTGTTTTGTAACATTGAAATTAAAATTCTGCGAAAATTAAATTCTGAAAAAACTCTATAATTACACCGGAAAAAGTAATAAAAGACATGATTTCGTCAAAATTAGATTATTCCACTTCAAAATCATATTACCCATTTCAAAAATATAGTTTTGGAACAAATTATGATTAATCCATATTATTTAAAGGTGAACCTCATGTTACTTTAATTCAAAAAAACATATCTGATACTTAATTAATTTCAGCAAGGCAAGATTAATCCACAGAGGTTTGAATCAAAACTTGATTATTCCAATTAGCCGCGTCAAAACTAGATTATTCCATTTCAAGTTCTGGATTTATTCAAAATATATTAAATATTTCTGCCTTTTTGTGTGGCCTAAATAGTAGAAATTGGGCTAAAGATTCTCTTTTTCTTGGGTGGCCGAAATTGAGAACCTTTTGCCAATTATAATTATAATTACTCGTAGGAGGAATTATTGGGGTTAAAGCAAAGGAAAAAAAACAGGTGTTAATTTTCTTTTCTAGCGTAAGGGATTTGAATGTTGGGCTCTTACCTATGAGGACTATTTTCTCTTACTCGAAATGAGAAGTTGTGTGTGGGGGGGGGGGGGGGGGGTTGTAAAATAAATTTATTGTGATGTTGAGTTGATACCAAAAGAGTCGTCTGCCCAATTGAAGCGTCGAATAAGAAGCAAGTAATAAAATGATGTTTTTAACTTATGCAACCTCGGCCTTTTATCAACACCGAAGGTTGGATAAGTTTTGATCGTTTAATTTTGGTGAGTACTAAATAGTACACTTAAGAAATTTAACTTTGATAACCATCCCTTCAATTAGGCATTTAATTCACCACATCAATTCAAGAAAATTAACAGATTCAGTAATAAAAATTCACAAATCAACTTAGCTAAAATTAATTAACAAAAATTTAAAGTTTAACAAAACAAGTAATTCAATATACAATTCAGTAAAAGAAAAATGCAAAGTTTTAATAAAATAAGTAATTCAATATACAAATCAAATGTAAATTGTACAATATTATTGCTAAATTATTGAATCGTGTAATGAATAATCTTCTCGTCTTTAATAATGCAACAAACGTTCGGGTTAAGCCTCGTACATAATGCTAGCAACAATTTTGCTTTTTTTCTATCTTATTTCTTCCCAAAGTTTTTCATATATTTTCGTTTAATTTTTCAAACAAAAATGTAACTAAATATTTTTAAAAAAGTTGAGTCTACTTCAGCAACAATTTGTATGAACATGTATATGACGTTTAAATAATTTTATTTAGTTTTGAATGAAAATTTCAACAAAATGTTTTAAAAAATAATAATAAATTCTTAAAATTGTTGTGGGCATAATTTGCAAACTGTTTCTTAATTGAAAATGTGTGTGGTTACGAAAAAAATGGTTTCTCTATTTTGAACACCAGTGAAAATGTTGCTGCCAATTGTGTACGAGGCTTTAAATGCAGAGTTGCATTTCTAAAAAAAAAACTTTTTTCTCAAACGCGGAATAGCCAAGTTTTGAGAAGAACCTTCTCAATTACACTGTACTAGTAGAAAAAACAGACAAACGGGGCAGATGGCGTTTTAACCTAATTCGGGTAGGCTGAATCCATTGGTGCTAACCGTTTTTTAGATTAGCTCTTGTTTTCGAGATATACCGTTATTTCGAAAATGGAGGAGGTTTCACAACATATATTCGCGGCTTAGTTTATTGAATAAACTAAAAAAACCCCGAAAGGGCGCTCGCTTGCATATACTATTTTGAATACAAACTAGAAATATATTGTAGAACAAGTCCCAAAACTGCCCAGGAGTCACCCCTTGGGGGATAAAATATATGCCCGACCTCAATTAGTTTTAAGCTTTTTTTATATGTCTAGAAAACATTAGATTCATAGCTGCATATTCCAATTTTTGTTTTTATGAATTTTTAACAAACAACAATTTTGAAATTTTGCTAAAAAAAATGATTTTTTTGCCAAAAAAAAAATATGTTTCTAAAACGACAGCGCATATTAGAAAAAGTTCAAACTTGCTTAAAGGAAATTTTATTACGGAATTTTTTTCTGAGTTACGCGAATAAATGTTGTGCAACCTCCTCCATTTTCAAAATATTAGACTAAAGCGACAAGTCCCCCGCTTGTCTCAAAAAAAAAGTGTCAAATTCTTGCACAGTGCTATTAACCATAAAAGATCGGGAGTTCTAGCAAGTTGCGATGTCAGACATCACGGTAAAATTTTCTTAAATTCTTTCTTTACTTAAATAAAAACCCGTTAGTTTAATTCTTAGTATTAGTTTACATTATCAATTGCTGCCAAGTGTACTGTACACTAGATCCACTAGAAACGGACGAACGGAAAAACAATTTTAATAATAGATACAATCTACTATCAGATTTAAACTACTAGATTTCATTTATAGAAATCTTGTTAAAAAGTTTAAAATTACAAAAAGTCTTGGGGGTGGGTACTGCGGTTATTTTTATTTGATAACTTTTTTTTTCTTAAAAATTATAGAAAAAGTTTAATAGAACTTACTTATGGTTCTAATCTGCGCTCTAGCCTAAAATTTTATTGTTGCAGAATTCTATTTCTCTTTACCTCGCAATTTGTGCCACTAACCGATCGTTGCGCCCATCTCTACTTTCACGATTGTGTATTTCAATAAATAAATAAATAATTGCAAACCTTAAAAAAGTTCCAAAGTTCTTTTCATTTTAATTTGCAATCTTTTGAGTTCCTTTTGAAAATTGAAGGTTTATAACAAAATTGAGTAAATGAATTCAATATTGGATTCTTTACATTTTGTTATATCAATAATGTCTTTTTCTAAGAAGAAGAAGAAGAACCAAATTTCGTAAGAAATATGAATCCAACTAATTTAGTATAATTAAGGATTGAAATAGAATGAAGAACAAAAAAATATGAGAAAAAACCTTTTACATTCATGATTAATTTATTAAAGAAACCCGTAAAAAGCCCAAAAACAAACAAAAAAAATATATTCGAACATCAAAAACCAACCTGAACATGTGTTAAGCTAAATTTTAACCAACAACATAAAAATAAATCAAAATAAAATTGTAAAAAATTTAAACAAAAAAAAAAAACTGTGCAGAACAAGCACAAAATAAACCAACAAATTTGAAAATTTTCCCATTCGAAAATACCAACTGATACCTCCAACAACATCTTTTCGCTGGCGGTGGGTCGAACCACAAGAAATAAAATCTAAATTTTTTCAAAAATAAAATGTTATAAAATTAAAATAAAAATCTCAAGAAAAAAGGAATAAATTCTACAAAGAAATTTGTTTATAATAAAATCAAATTAATTTATTAATTAAAAACAAAAACTTATAGTTGTACGAAAATGCACTTTATCGCCTGTTCATTCATTTATTTGTACAGTTGTGGTTAAATAGAAAGCACTGATAATGAATAAAGATCCGAATTTAGCTTTTATACACTTTACCACAGGTGAAAAGAATATATATATATTTTTTTTTTTTTTGAGAGATTCCTCCCAACGGAGACGGTACCACGACCAAGCCAGGTCTTTTGCACCCATCCCCCTTTAGTTGGCCAAAAGACCCTCTGCCTCCCAGAGGAATCCAAGAAGGTATTTTCCCGGTGTTGCACCGACTCGGGACGCGCCTATCGCGCCGTATCCCAAGTGTCTCACGACACAATCTGCATTCCTGGTCCTCTGCCAGGCCCATCCGAAACAGGTGGTACTTGACCGTGTGGTGACCCGTCCGATAAGCCGCCAACAATCATAGTTTCCGTCTATTGAGACCCCTGGTCTCTATTGTACTCCCGGGAAATATCCGTTCCTTCGACTGACGCATTCCCGGGAGCGATACCCAGTATCTCCTGTGCTCCCTGAGAGCCCATTCCTCTAGTAGCGAATGGCTAGTTTCACAGCCCACAAAAGGGCTCGGGGCCCACCATTTGTGCATTTGGCTGCACGCAACGTCCTGATCCGCGGTGTCGAAGACAATATCTCCTGCTGTGATAACCTGAGCGTTCCGGTCGTGAAACTGTTTGTCGCAGGCGCGGAACCTCATGTCCGTCGCCCTCAGGTAGATGCCTCCGTCGGATTGCCCAGTGGCACTGCCGTTGTTGTCGGCTACCAGGTAGCCCTGTGGTTTGTCCGAGCTAGAAAGCAGTGTTTTCGCTGCGTATTTCCGACCACCTAGATTGATTCATTGGCTCCTACATCAACGGACTACGTGTCCATTTTCTGAAGTTTGGTATAAACATCGGCGTGCCCAATGGCTCCGCTAATGCTAGTAAAGGAGATCGGCGCATCCGCCGTCTCCAGTGCGGATTTTTTGAAAGTATCATCCAACTCATTGTTTTTTTTTTAAATTGATGTTATCCATACTTTATATTATTTGGATAGGGATGGGGATGGTCACCCATGGCAGAGCCCATGTACCATAGAGAAGTCTTTAATTAAAACAGAAGGTCGACAGGTATCCAGAGTCCGCTTACTAAATACCAAAACTTTCCTTTGGCCATGCATCTATTGGAGTTAGCTGTTCCACCGTACACCCAGAGAAAAAAAAACATGTTTAAATATGGTCACCTCCAACAAAACTATTTTTAAAGAAAATTTTTTACATATTATGTTTAATTAAACCATATTATTGTCACCGACAAACATATAATGTTTCCATTAGACCTCCACCAAAAAGCTATAACCATATTATGGTTGCCTCTGAACATGTTATGGTTAATAATAGCTAAAATATGTTTAAGACTTATAGTAGCATCGTTAGGATTCAACCATAGCATGTTGTCCTTGGAAAAGAGAAAAATACTATTGTTAATTTTAAAACAAATTATTGTCATATTTAACCATAACTTGTTTAGAGGCAACCGTAATATGGTTGAAGCTTCTTGATGGAGGACCAATTTAACAATAATATGGTTGTCGGTGACAATAATATGGTTAAATTAAACATAATATGATTAATAATTTTCTTTAAAAATAGTTTTGTTGCATATTTAAACATGTATTTTCTCTACGTGTAGATTGGGGTAATTTTACACTAGAGTGGTCTTATCTACGCCCGACTACCATTATCCAGCATCCAAAGCAGAGACATGACCATGCTAAAGATCTGTTACCAGCCGTCCCCACGTGGAGAGTATAGTCGCACTTCCGGAAGTGAGGCACAGTTACAGCACGATTACAAAGATCATATTAGTTCCCCCTGTGTCTCCTTCTGGCTGACGGCCATACATACACAACACATTAAAAATTATTTCTAATCACCAAATTCTTAGAATCAAGCAAACTATTTGTTGATTTTGCTCCTACATATTACCAAAATGATTATATTGATTTCTAAAAATTTTAAAAACTGAAAATACTGAACTTATTTTTTTTAATAAATGATATTTCAATTTTAATTAAAAAAATGATCAAAAAACTTTACCGTTTTAAACAATGTGTAATGTTAATTGATTAAATTAAATAAAGCTCAGGTTTTGACAATTCCCAACAACAACTTTACAAGTTTAAATTATTTTATTTCACAGAAAAAAGTGTTTTATCAATTAAAAAAATGGTTTAAAAAGTATTTAAATTTAATTAATGTGATAATTGAATCAATTATTTTTTTAGTTGAAAGAAAATTAAAAATTTAATTTTGATTTAATTAACATTTTAGTTGTTTTGAAATGAATTTTCAATTAAATTAAAATTTTAATTAAATATCAAAAAATCTTTATTGACTTTTTTCGTTTAAAAT
Organism: Pollenia amentaria; assembly: GCA_943735925.1. NCBI lineage: Eukaryota > Metazoa > Arthropoda > Insecta > Diptera > Polleniidae > Pollenia > Pollenia amentaria. Next base: position 141,749,105 of record OX031010.1, on the reverse strand, counting down.
AAAATAATTCAAACATGAAGAATTGTTGTTGGGAATTGTCAATATTTATTTAAATAAAATAACAAATTGTTTAAAATGGCAAAGTTTTTTGATCATTTTTTTAATTAAAATTAAAAATATCATTTATTGAAAAAAAAAATATTCACAATTATACAATTTTAAGTAATCAATAGATATAATCATTTTGGTAATACGTGCAAAATCAACAAATTGTTTGCTTGATATTATGAATTTGGTATAAATTTGGTGATTGGAGAAAACTCATAATTTTTTTTGTGTTTAAACGAAAAAATAATTTAAGATTTTTTGTTATTTAATTTATATATTAATTAAAAAATTTTTCCAAAACAACTAAAATGTTACTTAAATTAAAATTATATTTTTGATTTTCTTTCAAATAAAAAAATAATTGATTAAATTAATACATTAATTAAATTGAAATACTTTTTAAAAAATTTTTTTAATTTTTCTGTGTATGCAGGTTCGTTTTTTATAAGTTTGTCATTTTGTTTCTAGTTGCAACAATATTGATCTAAGAACCTTTAAAGTACTCGTATATCTGTAGTAATAAGGAAAAAGTTCTTAAGTCTACTTTTTTAGTTTTGTAGGAAAGCCATGTTAAACCTTACACGGGTTTTTTAAATATATTTTTGTTTTAATAAAATCTTCTCTTCTCCTCAATATTACTAACGTCGCAGATCGGAAGTAAACTTAAGCCTTTATTCCAAATGTTATTGCACGTTTAAAAAAAAAATAAGCAAAAATATATTTTGCTATAACTTCCTAAGAAATGGTACAAAATAGTTAAAGTTTTGTCCATGGATACTTTTAAACATGACGATTACAAAAGTGACATAAACTCAAGTTTTGCTTAAGTCGACTTAGGCTCTTTTTTATTTTCCTACATATGTATATCAATATGGTCCTTGTTTTTTTATTTTTTATTTTCAAAATTGAAGGAAATGGTTGTGCAAAGTTAGGATAAACAAAAGTCGACAAAAATTAAAGCTCGATCGGTTCAAAATTGGCGTGCCCGAGAAGGTTAAAGCTTCTTGAGAACGAAAAAGGCGAAATGGAGATAAAAAAAAGCCCTGAAGTGTATGAGTAATCCCCATTACTTGTGTGTCCCAAATATTTCTCTGGAAGAACAATACCCTCTTTATTCAACCCTTCAAGGGGTCCCCATACAAAAAACTGAACTTTGACGAAAATTTAGCAACATAAAAACCATGAAATTACATCTAGGCTTTGAATGTAGAACCAAACAATTTCTTACCAGAAACATCAGTATTGTGATTGTAAATAGCCGATTATGTACATGTGAAAAGCCGAATGTAGTTGTTTGGCTAGCACTGTTCTAAAACGTGAAATTTGTTTGGGGAATTTTTTGTTTTTCTCTTTTACTGTTTTGATTAAGATAATTCCCGAATTATAGTTGAAATTTTTATATATAAAATATTCGGAAAGGATTAATATCGGGTGATTCATTGTGAGGTTTAATCTTCTATTAAAATAAATAATGCTTATAGTATAATTGGAAATACAAAATCTTCCTTAATTTCTATTGTTTATGTTAGAGGTATGAATTCAAAGCTAAAACCTTTTTATCTACAAAGTTTTGACATTGTATATTCCTTTGTAAAGAGAAATCTACAATTATGAAATCATGTGTAATAAATTCGAAATATATAGATGCGACAGAATTGGCAAAGAGGTGGAGGAGTTTTGATTGCAGAATCGACTCTTTTACCATCCAAACATTTGTCCAACAGAAGTCAAAAATATTTAATTCTTGTCCGTATGCGTTAAATTTGAATCAAAAAATTTTTTTATAACATGTTCATATATTCCTCCAGCATCCAGTTTACGATTATATGAGTTACATCTAAGGACAATTGAATTTGTGGTTGTTCAATCCAGACCTGGTGACATATTGTTAATACTTGGATACTTCAATCTTCCCATAATTTGGAACAAAAACCCGGGCACAAATTATTTTTATCCCTCCATTAATTTAGATCAAAATAACGAACTATTGCATTATATAGCAGATTTAGTTATTTTCCAAATATACAGCATACCAAACATTTTGGGAAGATTCCTTGATTTGGTATTTGCAGATCTACCTGAAGTTTTCAGCATACAACGCATCAAACCTCTATCAACACCTGAGGACAATTGTCATCCTACTCTGGGAATTAATTTGTTCGTTCAAGTCCGACAAATTGTGAATACTAGCACCAACGAGGACATGGTTTTTGACTTTGGAAATGCTGACTTAGTCAATTGAAACACTTACTCGCTACTAAAAATTGGTTTACTTATTAGCCACCTAATCATTTATCACCTACTAAAGTTTATTAAATTTTGGAACAGTTTTATGATGGTCTATTTAATTTCTTTAGAGAATCTATTCCAATAAAAAGTAAAAAAAAAACATTCAGTGGTCCACCTTGGAATACAAAAAGACTTGTTAGTTTAAAAAATCTGAAAAATAAGTACTATAAGAAATATAAAAAGTCATCTCAACCGATAGACTATACTAGATACGTAACGACAAGATCAGCTTAGCAAATATCCAATTTAGCAAATATCCAATGCGATAGGCAAACTATACTATTACATTTTGCGATTGTAGGCGCTTGATGCATTTTACATATGTTGTTGTTAATATTGTCTAATTCTCTACAATGTGTGTGCACACGCACGTGATAAAATAGAAAAGAGAAAACACGGCGCCCTTAATTTGCCGATCGCCGCTCTAAAGTTAAGGACAACATTAAAAGCGATCCAAGATCTTTTCACAACTTTGTGAATTCAAAGCGGCAAGCATCTGGGTTTCCTTCTATGATGAAACTTGTTGACATAGAATCCTCAAATGATCCAAATATATGTGATATGTTTGCTAAATTTTTTTCCTCCTCATATTCCAATAAGGAAATAAATCTTTCATTCGATGATTCGTATCAAATAACTGAATAACTGACTAATAATTAAATCAATTCAATAACAAATTGTCCAATATTACATGAATCAACTGTAATGGATGTTGTCAAAGGAAGTAAATTAAATATAAAACACATAAATTTTACAGTGAACTTAAAATTTTTATTATCGGCTAAAAGAACAATTTATGGCATTTACTGAAAATGATATCATGTAAGTGTTGGCCATGAATACGTCTGAGGTAGTCCATTAGGAAGGTCCAATTTTGGGCGAATAACGCGAGTAATATTGGCTTTCAAAGTGTCAATCATAGCTGGCTTATTTCTGAAGGCCTCAAACTTTACATATCCCCAGAGAAAAAAGTCCAAAGGTGTTATATCGCACGATCTATGTGGCCCATTAACCGTAGCAAAACGGGAAATTAAGTGCTCACCAAAATTATTTCTCAACAAGGTCATTATTTCACGCGCTGTATGGCTCGTAGCGCCGACTTGTTGAAAACAGAGCTCACCGAGGCCATGCGTTTGTATTTCAGGAAGCACATGGTGCGGTAACGGTTACCATTGACGGCAACATTCTAATTTTCCTAATTTTTAAAAAAATGTGAACCAATGATTCCACCAGCCCATGAACCACACCATACCGTTGGTTTAGTGGATGTTATGGTAGCTCTTGGTGCTCTTCGGGTTGCTCATCAGCCCAAATACGGCAATTTTGTTTATTAACGTATCCATTGAACCAGAAATGTTATTCATCACTGAACAAAATTTCACGATAAAACACACACAGAAAAAAGTGTTTTATCAATAAAAAAAATGGTTTAAAAAGTATTTAAATTTAATCAATTATTTTTTTAGTTGAAAGCAAATTAGAAATTTAATATTGATTTAATTAACATTTTAGTTGTTTTGAAATAAATTTTCAATTAAAATTTTAATTAAATAACAAAAAATCTTAATTGACTTTTTTCGTTTAAAATAAAATAATTTAAACATGTATAATTGTTGTTGGGAATTGTCAATATTTATTTAAATAAATTAACACATTGTTTGCAATGGCAAAGTTTTTTGATCACTATTTTAATTAAAATTAAAAATATCATTTATTGAAAATATTTTTTCAAAATTTTATATAAAAGTGAATGTATGTTTGTATATATATATATATATACTAGCTGACCCGTGCGAATATTTCGCACCGTTAGTTGTCATTTTTGTAACATAAAATGAAAATAATTAATAGAAATTTTAGTAACTTCAATACATTGTGTTAAAAGTATAAAAATATTAGAAATCATAATCTCATATATCATACATATTTACATACATACATACATATGTTTAAATGCTTTTATAAAACTTCTTTGAATACAATGTTAGAGGTAATGACATGATCATCGTTAACTTTTTGCCCGTACGAATCCTTAATACAAACAAAAATATCTTTAAACGTACGCAATCATATATAACTGACTTAGGGCTAAGAAATCAGAGCAAGTTAAACTCTGTTTTTGGTTTAAAATGTGCTTAAACCGACATATCTATTAATCATTAAACATATAAACCATCTTTAAACGCATAAAATTGGGCGTTTAAACTACCAATACAGACCATATGAATTTGACAACATTTATCGTAGTGCTGCCACATGTTACTTTTTAAACTACATATAATACACTAGCTTAACCCGGTGCGCTTCGCTACACTGACCCCGCACATTTTTATATTGAAATTTATAGTTTACTATAATAGTAGCTTTAACCACGTTTGAAGACTCTCCCTTTAATAGTTCTTCAGTTGAGCGATATTTAATGTATGCATCCTATGGGAGGTATTTCCCCCCCTGCGCCTACCCGCTTTATTTTTATTTTCAAAAGTGTAGTATACCATAAGAGTGACTTTTAGAAAGTTTGAACATTCTCACTATTACAGTTCTTAAGATATGCGATGTTAAACATTGGCGTCCTATGGGGTATTCCTATACCCCCGATGCTATTTTATTTCAATTCCGGGGCTCAGAAGATCCTACTACAAAAAGTTCAGCAAAATGCGTGCAGCGGCGGAAAATCGTGCGATAATTAATATTGGCATCCTATGGGGGGTACCAATTCCCCTGCCCCTATCGAAAAAATAAGTAGCCTATTTTATTTTTAGGGCTCACGTGATGTTACTGTAAAAATTTCAGGAAAATCGTGCGATAATTAACATTGGCATCCTATGGGGGGTACCAATTCCCCTGCCCCTATCGAAAAAATAATTAGCCTATTTTATTTTAAGGGCTCACGTGATGTTACTGTAAAAATTTCAGGAAAATCGGTTCAGTAGTTTCGGAGTCTATAAAGCGACAAACATACAAACATACAAACATACAAACACACATAATTTCATTTTTATATATATAGATGGGACACTGATTTACAACTGTTGAGTTTAAACTACATATAAATTTAAGTTTAGTTTAACTAAACCAGCGTTTAAGCACTTACTGATTTATTAGCCATTAGGGCTAAGAAATCAGAGCAAGTTAAACTCTGTTTTTGGTTTAAAATGTGCTTAAACCGACATATCTATAAATCAGTAAACATATAAACCACCTTTAAACGCATAAAATTGTGCGTTTAAACTACCAATACAGACCATATGAATTTGACAACATTTATCGTAGTGCTGCCACATGTTGCTTTTTAAACTACATATAATACATGGGACGCTGATTTACAACTGTTGAGTTTAAACTGCATATAAATTTAAGTTTAGTTCAACTAAACCAGCGTTTAAGCGCTCACTGATTTATTAGCCATTAGTAATAAACGGCATTATAGTAAATAGCGGTATTGCCAGAATGGATTTTAATAAATACTGTATTATGTAGAACTGCATTACTATTAAGCGACCCTGTATTACCACACTTGAACAAAAACATATAATCATAATGACAACAGTATTATCATGTAGTTTTATTAGAACTGCATTACTATTAAGCGACCCTGTATTACCACACTTGAACAAAAACATATAATCATAATGACAACAGTATTATCATGCAGTGCTATATAAAATATAATTTTTATCAATGAAAATATTAATTTTTCAATTTCTTATTATTTTTCGTCATTAGTGTTAGAAATAAGCTTTAAAATGAGATATCATTCATTAAATTTGATGCGGTGGTATGGGAGATATTTGCAACCGACAAAAAAAAGTGCTTTAGAAATAATATATATGATGATATATATATATTTGTGCCTTATAGGTGGCCAAACCACTTGACCGATCATCTTGAAATGTTCACAGAATATAACTGTGACCCTAGAAGAGACCATAGGCTATATGAAGGTAATATTGGATAAAGGGGCGATGCCACGCCCATACAACCCAAAATTTAAAATCGTTATATCTTAGGCATTTTTTGGCATAGGATGATGATATTTAGTACATATGGTGTTAGTATGAATAGAAATAAGCTCCATGAAAAAAGAGGGCGGAGCCACGCCCCTTTATAGAAAAAGTAAAAACCACCATATCTAATAAACTACTGAACCGATTTGATTATAAGCTATATAAAGATGTGGTTGAAAAAGGGGTGGTGCCACGCCTATACAACCCAAAACATAAAGTCCTCATATCTTAGCCACTATTTGGCGTAGGATGATGATATTTGGTATATATGGTATTGTTATAAATAGAAATACGTTGCATGAAAAATGTGTGAGGGGCCACGCCCCTTTATGTCGATTATATGTAATTAACTACTGAACCGATCGTCATTAAATTCTCACAGTAGGCTGTTGTTATGAATTAATGAGCCCTAGGCTATGTAAAGTTGTGGTTGCACAAAGGGGCGGTGGCACGCCTAATCAACTCAAAATTTATGATCCTCTTATCTTCGATACTGTTTCACGTATGTAGGTGTTGGGATGAATTTAAAAGGGAATTTTTTAACATATTTACCCATGCTTGATACACATGTTAATTAAATTAGTGGGGTAACCCTATTATCATTCTCCCACGCCCACAACTGACTGTAATAAAAAAAAAATTGTTTATATATAAATACTTTTTGTTTCTTTGGGGTAGCGAAGCACACCAGGTTAAGCTAGTTTAGTAATATATATATATTCATTTTGGTAATAGGTGCAAATCAACAACTTGTTTGCTTGATATTATGAATTTGGAATAAATTTGGTGATTGGAGAAATTTAATAATTTTTTCTGTGCAGGATTTTCATTGAGCTTTTCCAGAGCCCATTCACTGACGCTATTATGGTGCGCGTCTTTCCATGATGACTTGCCAAACGATACGAAAGATTGGAAAAGTTTTAAGAAAACATCCGTCCATTATACCCCTACGCCTATAGTGGAGAGGATATTATGCATTTGTGCTGATGCTTGTAAAACCTTAAAATATTGGTCATAGAGTATATCGAGTCGAGTCGAATTATCGATGTCTCTCCGGCTGGCTGGCTGTCCATGTAAACGTTGTACGCAAAGTGCCACAAAGGTAGCAATTTTGGAGATAATTTGTTGCAATGTGGTACAAAGGTCCTAATTGGCACAAGCGTATTGAAAATGGTGCGAATCGATCCATAATTTCACATAGCCCATATACAAGCGTCTTACCGGAATAGGGTTTTTGTTCCCATAATAAGATGGTTATTATGTTGGTATACGAATTAAACTTCGTCCAAACTTATTTTATTGAAATCAAAATCACCAGACTAAATTTTATTGGAATCGGCCCATATTTCACTATAGCTCCCATACAAATAATGTTCCCGAAAATATCAATAAATGCCATAACTTCCTTATAAATATTGGTATTAACATAAAAATTGGCGATAATAACTTTTATGTCATGACAAAATGTTGCCCGGGTAGGTCCAAAATTAACCATAGGTCCCATATAAAACCCCATCCTAAAATCTCACAAAGATGAAGATATCTAAATAATATTCGGCACAAAGAACTTTTACATGAACAAAAAATAATTTTGTTTAGGCAATGCTCTAGCAAAAATTGTTTTTAAATACTAGGGTTGTTTTTTCAATTAGGGCTTTATTAATGGAACTACATAAAATTTTAGTATTTTTATTTTAGTAAATTTAGTATTTATTTTTTATACCAAAAATCGATTTTTAAAAGAAGGTACAAGTTGCTTCCTTTTCTCGATAAACCCCTTATTAAAAACAATATTGCCCATTTTAGTTTTAAACATCTTTAATTTTAATGTCAAGTTTTAATAAAAAATACAAGTGTTCACAAATTAACCTTCACTTTCTTAGGTTTGAATTAAAACTACTTTTGAACTTTTTGACTAACGATCGAAGTTTTTGTACAAAAACTGACTAAAAAACATATAAGTTTTGACCTATTATCCTCTGTTATACGGTTTAAACGATGGATTAAGTAACCTTTTAAGGAACTACTTGCAGTTTTCACTACTAAAAAAGTTACCTATTGTTTTGTCCCCAAATGTTTCTATTAATGCTCATTCTCATATAAGACTACTATAAAGTACCACAAATAACAAAAAAAACAAAAATAAATAAAATTAGAAGAACCTTTTAATTTTGTATTTGTTTGAATAAAATGTAGACATAAAATTTATGAAATTTCAACATTCTCATTAATAGATTAAAGTGTGAATGTATGTCGTTATAAAAAAAAAAAATCTTAAAAATATAAAAAAATAAACTTTTTAATAAAAACGCAATGTTGCCTATGAATCTACAACAACAAATTTACCAAAGCCAACTGCAACAAAAAGCAATAGTACCACCTCCCTTGCCTCCACCACTAAGGGAACCACGTAGACCACGACGAGAAAAGAATCATCACATAAATCAACGGCAAAAACAGCAACACCAACAACAAGAGCAATCACATTTCTATCAAGCAGAAGATTTTATAAAAACATCAGCGTTGTCGCCGTCGTCCACACAATCGTCAGCATCCGTTTCGTTACCATTTAATCGAAATATTGATGTTGATGGCAAAATGTTTGCAAATCTAAGGTATTCATCATCTCAAATAAATCTCAGCCAGAATAGTCTACTTTTGAATCAGAATGTACTCGATTGCCTCACGGCACCATCTACAGAGGAGGAACAGACAAACGAAGAAGAACCTATAATTAGTGACGACGCAACAGTGCCCTTAACAGCAACAACAGGCTCCACAACAACATTAACAGCTACAATTTTGCCAGCCTCATCCAAGCAATCATTATCAACGTCTCGAACAACAAATTCAGTACAAAATCAACAACAACATCAGCAATATACTCGTTCTTTATCTACCCCACCACTGACACGAGCATCTCTAATAAATCTCTTGGACAACAATCCGCAGCATTACCAACATAATTTTAATCTTAATAATTCGCAACATCAACAGCTTCAAACGTCTGCACCCTCCAGCTCTTCATATCAGTCGCACGAATTCAAACTTTGTGATTCGTGTCGTCCCTTGCGTTTTAATAACTCCCATACAAGTTCGGGTCTTTTGTCACAAAAGAATTTTGGCAGTTCGCGTTATTTAAACTCGAAACGTTATAACGCGGCACCCACATTCACCTCGATTACCGCACCGTTTAACGCTTTGGTAGGCAATCATCCGCCTGCTTCCTTGCTAAACACACAGCTTCCGCAAATACCGCCTCCAAATCCCTTTAATACAATACGTTCATTTACACAATTTTCTCGTTTCCAGCCTCGTCGTCAGAACAGCAGCAGTATGTCGCAATCTGGTGAGGATCTACATTCGCCCAGTTACTTATCGTGGCGTAAACTACAGTTAAGTCGTGCCAAACTGAAAGCATCCAGTAAGACATCAGCCCTTTTGTCTGGTTTTGCAATGGTGAGTACAAGATTTTATTTTATTATAATTAGTTTTTTTTTGTTTTACTAAAAAGAAATTTAAGTAAAAAAGGATTGAGGCAAAACACTGAAAATCATGCCAAAATTTAAAAACGTTTTGTGAAAGAAAATTTCTTATAGATTAAAATAGAAATACGGCAAGTTATTTTAAATCGCAAATGAGGAAATTTGTTGGAAAATTAACACAGTTATTTCTAATTAAATTAAATTATAATCAAAGTAACTTTAACTCTTTGACTACCTCGCTCAGTGCTTTGTCCCATACTCAAAAATCAAAAAATCACTCATCACGGCTTTGAATAAAATATATATATTTTGAAAGCTAATTATCTGCCAAACATAATTCTGAACGATTTTTTTCGTTTGCTCCTCTATATTGCCGCGAGAGGGCGCTAAACTCAACAAATTTAAAATAAAAACAACTATGTAAAAAATCGGATATTAGGTGCTTCAGAGAAACAGCTGCAAAAAATCTATATAAGAAATTTTTAGAAGTTTAGTTTTTTAATTACCTTACAATATTGTTAATAAAATAGAAAAAAAAAGTTTTAAATTTTTTTAATATTTTTATTTTTTATTTCTTTGAAAAACGCACTTATTTCAATAAAATGTTTAAATTTACCAAACTTTGTTGGAGTATAAAAAAAACCTTTTAAAAAAGGTATTTTTATACCCACACCACAATAGTGGAGAGGGTATAATGCATTTGTGCAGATGTGTGTAACAGAGAATGGCAACAAGTACCCATAAGAAAAATATACAGATGTATTTACCCACGCTTTTCGTTATTGTGTATGCACATACTTATAGCACAAATAATAACAACAGCTATGGTTATGCGTTGCAAAAAGTATGTGTATTACTTATACTTATGCATGGCAATATTTCACGCAGCCACAGTCAGTAAACTTTAATATGTACTAGCGAGATCGATTATTCGACTTTTTTCAATAACCGGGTTTCGAGTTGCTAATTTAAAAAAAACGGGTTTCGGTTAAACATTTTTAAACTAACCGGTTAACCGGTTTCAATTCGAATACATAAAAACACCTACAAAATACATAGATATGACTTAAGGTTATGGGACAAAATCCAAAAAAACGAGACCAATAAAATGATCAAACTTTAACCGCATTTTTAACAATTTCTATTTATTAACTAATCTGTTTTTGTAAGACGTTAATTGTATAATACAATTTAAAAACTATTCAATGATGTTTGATCTAGCCAAACGTTTTGCAAGAGCAAATAAAATATTATATCAATTTAATAAATTTATTATTTGAGATATTCTCCTAAATTTATTTTAAATGAGTTTTAATTTGTTGGTGATTAAACCATCTCTATATGAATCAGTACACGCAGAGAAAAAATATGCTTAAAAATGGTCACCTCCAACAAAACTATTTTTAAAGAAAATTTTTAAAAAAATTATGTTTAATTATTGTCACCGACAACCATACTATTGTTAAATTGGCCCTACATCAAGAAGCCACAACCGTATTATGGTTGTCTCTAAATATGTTTTGGTTAAATATGATAATAATTTGTTTTTAAATTAACAATAGTATTTTCCTCTTTTCCAACAGCAACATGCTATAGTTGAAAACCAACCATGCTATTATAAGTGTTAAGCATATTTTAGTCATTAATAACCAAAACATATTTGGAGGCAACCATAATATGGTTGTGGCATCTTGATGGAGGACAAATTTAACCATAATATGTTTGTCGGTGACAAAAGTATGATTAAATTAAACATAATATGTTTAAAATTTTTCTTTTAAAATAGTTTTGTTGGAGGTGACCATTTTTAAACATATTTTTTCTCTGGGTGTAGGCTTCAACCCCATTTTTGAAAAGTTGCAAACAAAAGCTCTTAACCTGGATTATATATATCAAACGATTTTGTTTCAGCATTATATAAACGATTAGTAAAATGAAAATGCTTTTTGTATGAAATATTTTTCAATTCGTCGACCACAATTTGAAACCTTCCATGACATTGTTTGATTTCTTAATTTTCTTTTTTAATTCTTGGTGTTTTAATAAATAAAACTGATGAATTATTTCCATATCGTTGATTCCGCCGGAATGTTGTAATTTTAAGCATAAAGAAATGCTGGAACTATTTAAGAGTTTTTAGTACCTTAAGGGGCATTCCGTCCTCGGCAACACAACGGGTTTATATTTCACCTAATGATTCATTTTTGGCAGCGTATTTTAGTAAAGTATTATTTGTCGACTCTTTAGACAAACTTCGAACGGGGCTAAGTTTTATTTGGGGCACATTAATGTCAACCATATGGACTAATTAAAGGTTTTTTTTTTTTTTTTTTTTTCTCAGTATTTATTTATTGAATCTTCATATACTAAATATGAACTAACAATAATTAATCAAATCTTAACCTAATATTTGATTTATGTCCTGCCAGTGCCAGACAAAAAAGATTTCGTCATCACGGTTTCTGTTCACATATGTAGGTGTTTACCGCTCATCTGATTGGGTGAGTGCTGCAGTGTCTCTTCTTCTTAATCGAGTGTGGCCGCCATAATTTAAAATATTTCGTGCTAATGGGTTTGGGTGCAGTTCCAGCCTTTTTAAATATTTTACTGCATATTTCGTTATCATAGTTTTTACTAATGGCACATTGAGATCCTTGTGGATATTTGAGTTTTTGACGTACCAGGGGGCGGCTGTGATTATTCGAAGAAGTTTATTTTGGCGCCTTTGAATTTTTTCGATGTTAGAAGCCGAGGCAGTGCCCCATAACTGAATACCGTAGCACCAAATTGGCTTTAAGATAGAGTTGTAAAGTAGAAGTTTGCAATCGAGGCTGAGAACAGAATTTCTTCCAATAAGCCAATTTATTTGAATTGCTTTTAGTTTCATTTGAGTTAATTTAGCTTCTATATGCCATTTCCACGTTAAACGCCGATCTAGATGTATACCGAGGTATTTTACATGCGAGTGTTGGGGTATTATTTGATTATTGATTTTAATAGGGGGGCATGTTTCCCGACGCAATGTGAATGTTATATGTGCGCATTTTTGCTCATTGATCTTTATTCTCCATTGTTTTAACCACCTTTCCAGTTCAAATATGTGATCCTGTAAGTAACGAGATGCTTCTTGACAATTTGCGTGTACGCTTAGAAAAGCTGTATCGTCCGCAAATGTTGAGGTATGGGTGTAGCTGTTTGTTTTCAAGTCCGATGTATAAATTAAGTATAATAGAGGGCCCAGGATGCTGCCTTGTGGGACTCCGGCGTTAATTGGCTGAGGAGAACTTAAAAAATCGCCTTCTTTAATAATAAAATGACGCCCGACTAAGTAGCTTTCTAACAGCTTGTGTATGTTTGCTGGTAAGTTTTGCTGCAACTTCAGTAGTAACCCTTTATGCCAGACTTTATCAAAAGCTTGAGACACATCGATGAAGAGTGCAGAGCAATATTTTTTTTCTTCAAATGCTTTTCTTATGACATTTACTATTCGATGAGTTTGTTCAATTGTGCTGTGTTTTCTTCTAAAACCGAATTGATGATTGGGAATACATCTGTTTTCATTTAAAATCGGCGTTAATTTTGACACTAGTAGTTTCTCAAATAGCTTTGATATATTAGACAATAGGCTTATAGGTCTATATGACTCAACTTTTGTGGGATCCTTTCCTGGTTTAGGTATCATGGTAACTAAAGATACTTTCCACTCTTGTGGGTAGTATTCAAGGCGTAAAATAGCATTAAAAATTAGTAGAATAATTTTCTTTGCTATGCGGGGTAGCTCCAAAAGCATTTTGTTACTGATGTTATCAAAACCAGGGGCTTTCTTGGGGTTTAAATCATGAATAGCCTTTTCGATTTCTCTTATCTCAAATCTTAGTGGAACAGCTGATCTAACAACAACAGGTGGTAACTCGACCGCAGTATCGAAAGATGTATGAGGGGTAAATACGGTTTTCAAATGATTAACAAAAATATTTCCTTTTTCTATATCATTTCGTGCCCAACTTCCATTTAAGTTTCTTAATGGCGGTTTAGTGATAACTGGTCTTTTTAGATTTCTAGCTGCACGCCATAATGAGTAGTCAGATTGAGGAGTTGCATCAAGTTCCTTAAGATATTTTTCCAGAGAAGCCGTTTTTTGAGACTGCAGTAAGATTCTTAGCCTTTTTGTGCACTATTTTAGTAAATTTTTAAGTTGAGGGGATCTGTGCAATTGCCACTCCCTTCGAGCTCTCCTTTTTTCAGTCAAGAGACGCTCGACATCTGTAGAATATATTTTACTATTTTTGATGTTTTTGCGGGCTATGCTAGAATGTTGAACAGCTAGTTTGAGATAATTGTCAAAATTTACAATAGAAAGATTCACATTCTCCGGTGTTCTAAGCGGAATATTTTCAGTGCAGTGGGTACTGAGATATTTTTTATATTTTAACCAATTTATTTGTGTTGCTGACGTCACTAAGTATCCACACGGAGATACAATTCTATTAGGGTTTGCTATAGTTAGAAGTGTAGGTGTGTGATCAGAAGATAATTCTAAAGAAGCTTCAACATGAATCGTTTCTGCGGGGATGTTTTTAACCACGCCAAAATCGATGACATCTGGAATTTTTTGCTGATCAGTAGGCCAATAAGTTGGTTGACCACTCGCGACCACATTTAAATCCATTTTAGACATTGTATTGTACAAAACACGACCCTTTGGTGTTATGAGCCGTGACCCCCAGAAGGTATGTTTAGCGTTGTAATCGCCAGCGGCTAGGAAACAGGGTCCTAATGATTTAAAATATTTATAATATTGGCTTTCTGATATTGAAAATCTAGGTGGAGAGTATAATGATGAAAGTACTAAGTTTCGATTTAGCTCTTCAACACAAATGTTCGTTGCCTGCAGATAATCTTCACGATAATCACACATTAAGTAGTGTTTGATTCGGGCTTTTATCAAAATAGCAGAGCCTCCACAAGCTCTATCTCGAGGGTCCTTGGTATCATATAATATATAACCATTAATTTTAAACGTATTTCTTGAGGTCAAATGAGTTTCAGAAACCATCATTACATCAATTTGTTTACTTTTAAGAAAGTATTCTAGTTCATTTTTATGTTGGCGAATGCCGTTTGCGTTCCAAAAACAAATTTTTAAACAATTCATGGCTTGTTTAGTACAGCCTGCAATAACATCGATTGCATTCTTAACATTTCCTGCATCATATTACCCATTGTGTTCGTAAAGTTAGTTACTGTTTGCACTAGTGTTTCCATGGTTTTTTCTAGACGACTTAAATTAGAAACTGGAGTCTCATCATTATTTGGCAAATCACCTTGAATTGGAATATGGTTTGATTTTAGGACGTTTGCGTAGGATGTTCTGTTATTACTAGGCTGCGGCACTTGAATGTCATTAGTGTTAACTTGATGTGATACCTGCATTTGAGGGGGATTAGGTTTCGGTCCAACCGAGCGCTTGACTATAGAGTATACAGGGCATCCTCTATAGTTGGCAGTGTGATTACCACCACAGTTGCTGCATTTTTTTACATTGGGGTCGTTTTTAGACTTATCGCAGAGAGCTGTACCATGCAACTCTCCACATACAACGCAAACAGGGGTTAAATGGCAGTATGCCTTAGTGTGACCAAATTCTTGGCAGTTTAAACATTGCACGGGACCGTTCCTTTTGTGCGGCTCCTCTATCGTTATTTTCCTATACAGGATATATTTAAGACTGTAAATGGGATGCGTTTCGTTTTTTTTAAGCTTAACGTCGCCGGGTTCTAACTCCACTCGAAATAGTGGCTGGGGATTTTTTTCTCTATTTTTAATATTTATTACGTTTTTTATTTTGAAGCCCTTCTCTTCTAAAAACGTTTTTATCTCACTTGGGTCTACGCATGAATCAATGCCCTTTATCACTACCTGGAGACCTTTACTGCTCTTCAGTTGGTATGTATAAAAGTTTTTTTTTAGTGCCTCTAATTTCGTAATTACCTTACGAAAGTCATCTTCACGATTAACTTGTATTTTTGTCTCATTTATACTACCCCGCTTAATTGCAACTACATAAAAAGAATTTTCACCTATTACCGAGATCAAATTCTTTATTAGGTCATTTGAGTTTTGCTCTCTAAGATATATCGGCGGTGGCTTAGAAGATTTGATAACGTTTTGTGCTTCCGGAGATTCCTCATCCAGAATAGCAAAACGATTTTGAGAACTTGTTTTATCAGCTGTACCATCTTTTAAGACTTTTGAGACCGAAGCAACTGCTGAAGAGGTTGGGCTGCGACCCCGTTTAAGCACTGTTATGTACCTATCAATACCTACTTGTACTGGAGGCTTTTGACCACTTTTTACTTGTGGAAATGAGTTTTCCATCATGCCTGATTTGGGGGTAATATTTTCATCACTTATTACAATCGTTTTTGCCGCTGAGGCACCGCTTGCAGGTTTTATATTTTTTATTGTATTAATATCAACCGTATTATTAGACACCGAAGGTGATACTGAGTTTTCTATTATGCCTGATTGGGGGTTAATATTTACATCACTTATTAAAATTGTTTTTGTTGTTGAGGCAACGCTAGCAGGTTTTATATTTGTTATTGTATCAACCGTGTTACCAAATACAGACGGCGAGAGGGATCGCGTGCGAGTAATAGGTTTAGCCGTTAGGTATTTGCTATCATCGATTCTTTTTTTTATTTCTGCATTTGTTTCATTAACACTCACTGTGATATATGCATTTCTACTGTTTGCACTCATAAGAGTTTTTTTTTTTTTTTTTTTTACTGTTTACAGTTGTGCTCTTATTATTATGTTGTTATTGTTTATCAACACCGAGAATAAAAAAATGTGTGTTTATGTATGTATGTACATACATGTATTTTTTTTTTCTTTTTCTTGTATTTACTTTTTAAATACACAAATCAATAATCACGTTTTAAAAATTAAAAAATAAACCGTATGCCGAGCTTAGAAAACACGTCTATCTTCAACGAGCGCGAGAGACAGAATTAAAGGTGATTAATAAATCGTGACGTGGAAACCCCTTCGCCACTTATCACTTTAGGACACTTTAAGAGCCTAACTTTGTCTGTTTAATCCCGTTCGAAATATTTCTAGAGATAAAATCTATATAAAAATATTTTTAATATTTAGAAAACGGTCGCACAAATTAAATATGTATGATATATTAAATAAATTTTTCTATAACATCAGCAGTACCTATGTAAATATATATATAAAAAATAAGGCAACCTATATCTATATAAAATTGTAACGTTACTAACAGACTGACTGACTGACTTACAGATTCATCATCGCACAGCCTAAACGCCTGAAGCTAAAAACTTTAAATTTGGACGGGGTTGGTCTCCCCAAATCGACCCACTAAGACGGGATTTTTGGAAATTCGACTGTTTAGGCGGCAAAAACTGGTAAATTTTACAAAACTAAAAGAAATACAAAAAAAAATTTATATATATCATTGCTCTTTAGAAAAACAAGCGGACATGTGTCTGGTACATTTTGGAAATTCAGCCAGTTTACGGAGTAAACGGTTAAAACCTGCATTTTGGTACTTTTTTATCACCCCATCTATCTGTCACCCCATCTATCACATTTGAAACTTATCTAAGAAATAGAAATATAAATTTTGTACTTTTTCGAAATTCGAACTTTTAAGGGGTGAAAATCGTACCTATTTTTGGTTCTTTTATTACAAAACATTTTTCTTTATTCGTATTAAATTATGGTTTCCCACTACAATAGGGAAATTCGTTATGCTTCAATTGGGAGAAAAAAGTACCAAAAAGGGGAAATACGGGAAATTTAATTTCATATTTTAGCTTTTTGTTTCTAAAACTGGCAATTTTTTTAATTTCCGTTATATTGGACCTAGAAACATAAACTTCAACATGCAATGTCCTGATTGGGTAAGAACTTATGAGGGAACTTTTTGGTACTTTTTGTTCTTCAACTGGTACTTTTCGAATTTCCGTTAGTATTGGACCTAGAAACATAAAAATAATCATGCAAGATTCTGAGTGAATGAACTTTTGGTACATTTTCGGTCTACCTAGTTTTTTTTTTTAATTTTCGTTAATATTGGACCTATGAACATAAAATTATACATGTATGGTCCTGAGTGAATGAGAATCTGTAAAAGGTTTTTTTTTTGGTATTTTTTCGTTCTTTAACTGGTACCTATTTAATTTTCGTTAATGTTTGATCTACAAACATAAAATTAACATGCAATTTCCCAAGTGAATGAGAATTCGTAAGAGTGATTTGTTAATACTTTTTCGTACTTTATTGTTTTTCAACAGGTACTTTTTGAATTTTCGTTAGTGCAAAAAATTAAACAAGCAATGCGTTGAGTAAATGAGCATCTGTAAGAGGCGCTTTCTGGTACTTTGTGTGCTTCACCTGGTACTTTTTGATTTGCCGTTAAAATTGGACCAATATACATCAAATTAAACATGCAAGTTCCTGAGTAAATGAGAAACTGTAAGGGGGATTTTTGGTACTTCTTCTTTCTCAAACTGGTACTTTTTTAATTAAAGTGGTACTTTTTTTTATTAAATAATTATTGTTCATTAAATAATAAAAAAGCGAACCGGTGTGTTGTACTATTTTGAAGTTATGCCCTTTTAGGGAGTAAAGGGGTAAAACCTGTTTTTTAACTTTTTTGCCACGCCAACTATCTTTAAAACTACTAAACATTGAAATAAAAAATATATCACATTCGTAACTTATCTAAAGAATACAAATACAAATTTGATGCTTTTCGAAATTCGAACGTTTAAGGGGTGAAAATAGTACCGAATTTTTTAAATTTTTTTTTTTTCAAAACCTTTTGTCTTTATCTATCTATATAATATAAATTGTGATTTATCATCGCACGTCCTAAACGCCTGACGCTTAAATGTTGAAATTTGCACCGGAGGTTGGCCTCTCGGGTAACGGGTTAAACCCGTATTTTAAAACTGTTTTGCCACGCCATCTATCTTCAAAGCTAATAAACATGGAAATAAAAAATTTATCACATTTGTAACGCATCTAAAAAATACAAATAAGAATTTGGTACATTTTCGAAATTCGAATGTCGTACCTATTACAAAGTAGGGGGTTAAATGCTTTAACAAGTTAAAGCCTGGAAAAATAAACTTTGGCGTAAAAATATGTCCACGAAAGAAAAGGAGACGCTAACGAAGTAGCGGGTTAAATGCTAGTATATATATATATATATATTAAGGTTTTATTTAGTAGGTAATAAACAAAATCGGCTTATTTAAGTTTATTAAATATTACCTTTCTAAGGTGAAATTGTACGCTAATAACGATGGCGATAGCAGTTTTTCAAAAAAAAATATTTTTCTTGAGGTTTTTTACGAGTTGATTTTTAAGGTATTTTAGTAAAAAAAAAACATCACCATCGTTTTGAGCATACCATTTCACCTTGGAAAGTTAATATTTAAAAAAAATTAAATCCGCCGTTTTTTACCTACTAAAAAAAAACTTAAAAATTAAAGTTAGGAAAAAGTAAAAAAATTGAAATTTGGAAGCTTCGCAAATCATTTTTTTTTTGATATGTCGTAGTGGAATATTTTTTCCTCTTGCCAAAAGCTATCGAAAAATCGATGGCACAATATCGATTACCAACTCGACCCACCCTAACTTCAGCCGGCTAACGATTGCTCAATAGAAGACCGCCGCTGCCGGTTTATATGTGATATCCATGTTTTAACTTTCATTTAAATCTGTTAGATAGTTTCGGAGAGGTAGAAATTGTCCCCTACCGCCCCTCGTGGTCCTAACTTTTCAATGCTTTTTTTAAACCATTAGTGAAAATACTCCTTCTCTATACATTTATTGTTTGGTAAATGTGTTGAGCGGTTCTCAAGTTATAAAAAACAATAAGCTTACCGCCTAAGTCAAATCTTAAAATCTTTTAAAATCATATCGATGTTTTGCTGAATAAGAACAAAATGGAAGTTCTACCTTATTCCAAAATTTTTAAAATTGCATTTGTCATCTCTGCGACTGTATACGTACTCTGTGTATATTTACGTTACACATACGTAAAAACACATTCTTTTTTAATTTAGTGGGCATTGCAGATAGCCAATACAAGTTTTATTTACATGTGCATGTACTTTCTAGAAGAAGAATGAATCGACGAATACACATTGCCACCGTGTACCTATACATATTTAGCTTCAAGTTGTTATGTGTAACAGTATGTATACGTAGGGTTTGATCTTTACCCATACATGTTCATACATGTTTTCTCACTAATACTTGAAGAGTACTTGAAATGATACTTTGTCATTCTCTGGTGTGTAACACCTACCGATCAACTCAGAATCTATTTATAGGTCGATCTAACGATGTCCGTCTGGCTGGCAGGCAGTCCATCTAACCTTGTGCGCAAAGTACAGTTCCCAATTTTGAAGATAATTTGATGAAACTTGGTACATAGATTCTAATTGGCACAAGGACCAAATCTATATACAGAATAGGAGTGAATCGGTCAATACTTTCGTATAGCCCACATACAAGCTTCTTTCCGGAATAGGTTTTTTGTGCCCACTATCAAACCAATTTTATTTTGCCTGTGCATTTTTTAAAACTGGGTCCCAAATAGGTACAATTGCAAAAATTTCTTCTTATATACTGTGGTGTAGGGTGCCATATGGTTCCTGTTTTTGAAAATATTTAACATCGCACTTATTCATCAATAGTGAATTAACTTAAAATTTTAATTTTTCGCTTTTTGGAAAAAATCTACACGTACTTTCATATCTAGCCGCTGTTAAAATATCGTGCTATTTTGTCTACTTGAACAAAGTTGTTTTGGATTAGCTGGGCTTAAGAGTAGAGTCGTACGGATGAGGGTCGACTTAGTAGACTGTAGGCAATACTAAACGCAGCTAACTAGAGTCCTATAATAGGGTGTTTGTAGAACCAACTTTGCTGCTCAATGCTTTATAAACTTTAAGCTTTCGCTTGGAGTTATTATAAAGGAATCAGCGTGATGTTGAGCCAAAGAGAAACAAAAGTATAAGCGCTTGTTGAAATTCAATATGATGTTTTATTTCAGCTCACCGTTGGAGTTTAACATAAGATTACAATAAGTTCAAGAGTTTTAGATTAGGTTGGTTTGATTTGAACGCTAGCTTGTTAGTAAAAACTAAAAAAGATTCTTGCTAACAGGAAACTTGCTTTTTACAAAAAAAATATGATTTCGAATTTTAGGCACTTAAGCCATTATTAATAATTCACAATAGTTTTTATGTAACGATTACCAAATAGTCATTACCCTAACGAATGTCTAAATAAGCAGTATTAATAATTCAAATCTACTATAAGATACATATTTGGTTCAGATACGTTTGAGTTCAAATAAATGAAAAATATAAATAATGAAAAAGATTGTTTAAAATATTTTGACTTTAAACACTACTCTTTGGCAATTTGTTTTAAAAATTATTTTTCATATGCTTTTAATATTAAATTAAAAAGTGTTTGCTAATACTAATAATTTTGAATTTTTAAAAGTCCGATAAATATCGGAATAAAATTGTCAAATAATTAGTAGTTATCTCCTCTTTTCTAGCTGAATCTTTTTGATCTATATCGATTTTAATTTAGTTTTTCATGTTTGAATGGTGGCTTTATCTAAATTATTTTTGTACTTATGTATTAAGTCAAAACGCAGGATGAAGCTCCTTAAACATGGTCAGCTTACTTGCCGCTCGCTTTTGGTTAAAGTAAAGTTGTAAAATAATACGGCCGATTAAGTCATACCTTAAGATATCGGTAAGTTGTGAAAACGGGCTTAAATGTGCACATAAATCAGTGGTGTCAATTATGATTGTGTTGGTGCGAATACTCTTGTCTCCTACATTCCCAGCGGGAGGAATCTGCGGTTGCGAGGCCTATTACGAGGCCTAATTAACACACATATTTTGCTATGAAGACTTTAGAGCAATTAATAATAATACAATTATCGAAAAATGTTGAGTTATGGACAGACACAATCAGTTATTATTTAAATAAATTTAATTTGGAACCTGCATTTCGCAGAAACTTTGCTTATTTTTTGGATAAATTGAGCATTTGACAATATTTGAAGTCTTTTTACAACCTTATACAATTCTTTCCAAAATTTTTAATTTGGTGCTCAACATATCTTTGCGAATGTCAACAATGAAAATTCATTTGCACATACTAATGCAAATAATAACCCCATTAAGTTTAAAAATATTCTATAATTATTAACCACCATTATAAAAAGAGAAGATTTTACTAGCCTATAAAAATATACTTTTATTTACCAATAATATCTTCTAAATTTATATTGCAGTTTCGAAACAACTAAACATTTTTTAGGTTTGCGGACGTTAATTTATTGCGTTGTTTTGAGCAAATGTATTTCAAATCGGAAAATATTTGTTCGCAAAGATATATTGAGGAAAAAAAGCGACAAACATTTGAAGGATTTTTTTTTTAATACAGGATATAGTGCCCCCCCGTCTAAATTTTTCCAGAACTCAATAATATTTTCCCTATCTGGATGATTAAATTTTTAATAAACTCATCCGCTTGTATGCTCGTTATCGCTGTCTACAAGACTAATTAATAAAATTCAAATATGAAGTTTACAGAAGCTCAATAAACACAACATCAAGGCGAATTCATCACAGTTATTCTTGATACTTCAACAAGTACACTACACCTCGTACAAAAACCACAAGCAATTTGTTTTTTTTAAGTCATTGTACAATGTTAAAAACAGAAATAAAACAAAACAGAAACAAAGATAATAAATAATAAATATATTATTTCTGTTTAGAGGCCTCAAAACAGGCCGTGCGATCGTGCGATATTTCCCGCTGAATGAGAGTGTTTTGCAGTAAACAATTATATTTTACGCTCGCAAAATAAAAGAGCGTAAGCGTACATGTGAGTTTTGCTGACACAATTGTGTATGACGCTGACATCCCTGACATAAATAAACATTCTTTTATTTTACTGTTTTCCTTATATAATTTTTTTTTAACACACATTTTTATTACATTCATCCGATGAAAAAAGTGGAAACTTTTGTGATAAATATCATTAAATAACTTGAATTATCACTTAATATATAATATATTAACCCAGAAAAAATTAAACTGTTTATTCAAAGTCAGATCCTTTTTATAACCTTTACCACAGGTGGGAAGGTTATACATATATCTGTGGCATTTTGACAAAACTTCTTAAGTCAAATTTAAAAAGTTGAAAAAAATATTTGTAATCATTTTTTTTATCGAATTTTAATATTTGATAAAAATTATTTTTCACCGAGTTTTTTTTAAACTTTCTGCTATCTTATCTCGACTTAAGATGTTTTGTCAAAATGCCACAGATATATAATTTCGTTTTTGATATCAGTTTGTCATTTCGTTAGACCCTCTAAAGGATATTTATTATGGATCCTTATGAGTATCGAAATTGATTTAACGATGTCCTTCTGCGTCTTTTTACTTTTTGGAACATGTGCGTGGTATTGGTCTGATTTTTTTCCAAACATTAATTTTTCTTAACTATTGTAAATGTTACTACTGTGTATTAAAAGTCTGCTTAATTCCTTCTATTTTTGTCCTATCGTTATATGGGAACGACGCATATAGTGAATCGGGCTCACCGGTATTTGATGTAAATCAATTTGGAAAATTAACCATTTAAAATTTTCAGTGTCTTAATATATTTTCTTCTTAATTTTATATTTGGGGATTCACAAGGTTATCATAAAGTCGTATGTCTTAAAATAATTACAAGAAATATATATGACTATTGTGGGCAACCGCTTATAATTTATATTTATGACGAGTAAATGAACACAGCGTTTGAAACACAACAATATCTTTTTTAAACAATTGTAAAATATGAGGATATGACTTGATAGCACACATTTTGAATCACCCAATTATATTTGTAAATTGAACTGTATTTCGGAACAAAAATTAAGACTTAAATTAAGAAATTGATTTCAAAACTCATCGCACCTTTAAAAAAGTATCGCTTTTAAATTAATCGACTTTCATCACACACCTGAATATCTATTAAGTTATTATACCCAGATCTATGAATGAAAAATTATAATGGTCTTATTATAGAATTTTAAACCAGCGTTACTCCACTTGATCATTAGTTTGCCCAACAAAACTATTTAAATCTTGTTGATAACACGACTTTACTAATTTTCAATTTTACCTTCGATCTAAAGATCTTGCTTAAACTAAAAACTAATTTGTTCAACGTTTAATTATGCAAAAAAAATCGTATTCATTCTTAATTATAAGAGGGATCGGATCCAACAGCAAAAGGGTCGAAGCACAAATTAACGAATTTTTATGAGTCGATTACGGATGGCAACTGAACTTAAGTTGAGTTGACAGCAGCGAAATCAGGTCACGCCGCTCATGTTAAAATATAAAAAAAAAAAAAATTTGTATCGTTTAATATCAGCAGCATTGACCAACTGCAGTTGTGTTGCCATCCGTAATCGACGCATTATTCTATCCAATTCAGAAATCGTAATATGCCGTAGTAATGCCACCTGTTTATTTCATCATGGTATCATCTTATGGTGTTTTCTTTTCTACACAAAAAATATCAACTTCTGAAAAGGTGCATTTATAAAATGTCTTGCCAAGAACAAAACACAAGTTATGAAAAAGTGGTTTGTCACCTGACAAAAAATTGTTCTTTATTATTATAGCTTATTTATTAATGCTTTTTATGTTAATTACCGACATTTTTTTTTTGACCGATTAAGCGATTTCGTATAATTTTTAGGGCATGTTTCCAATTTTTCTCGAATTTTAGCCATGTTCGCCATGGTAGCGATCTTTTCCTGTAAGTGTTCTGATTCTTCCGATTCTATTTAAAAACTGTCCAATTGTATTTAAATAATGTCCAAATATATTTCTAAATTATTTAAGATATTTTTAAATTGTCCAATTATATTTTTGAATGTACAAGTGTACAAGAAAACATTTCGACAATTTTAAAATACAATTGGACAATTTCAACGAAAAAAAATTTAAAAAAATGCTCCAAAATTGTTCACCAGTTAAAGCATTAATCAAAAATAAAATCAGATTTAATGAAAAATGTAATCAAGCGAATTAAACGTTTAATTATTACTATTAATTTGTTTACTCGGCAAATTTAATTAATTTTTTAATTGATATCACAAATTTTTTAATTGAAATTCATTTTTATTTTTTTTTTCTGTGTGTGTTTTATTTAATAATTAGTATTGTGGTTATTTTGTTGAACTATTCATGGTTTTTAATCCAAATTTTTACTATTTAATTAGGCTTAAGTTCATTAAATTTAATTTTCATTAAATTATTTTTATGAAGAAAGGAATTTTACAACATGGAGAATTAATTAAAATTGTTATTGATAATTTTCATTCTTGACTGACCTGGGATTCGAAGCCAGGCTGGCTGGCGTGTGATTCGAACCCAGGCGGCTGGTTACCCTTACATGTTTCGACCTCAACCACTTGGTCTCCTCAGAGGGATTTGCCGTCTTACACTCGCAGCCATCGATGACTGCTGACGTCAGTAGTCAAACATCAATCCTTAAACCAAATTGTATTTTAACCTTTGGTAGATCGAAATTTGCTTTTTTTTTTGAATGATTATCCATTTTTAATTGATCTCACATGTTTTCCTTACTTCTGTTTTTTCCGTACTTTTGTCAAGAATTCTTCTTGAAGTCCAAAGTACATTTTTTTGTTTATCATGTTTTTGTCTTTCTTTTTTCTTGTTGACATTTTTCAGCACAACTTGAAGGACAAATGAACACATAGAGCTTGTGCCTTAGCTTTAACAATAATTAGTATTATGGTTATTTTGTTGAACTATTCATGGTTTTTAATCCAAATTTTTACTATTTAATTAGGCTTAAGTTCATTAAATTTAATTTTCATTAAATTATTTTTATGAAGAAAGGAATTTTACAACATGGAGAATTAATTAAAATTGTTATTGATAATTTTCATTCTTGACTGACCTGGGATTCGAAGCCAGGCTGGCTGGCGTGTGATTCGAACCCAGGCGGCTGGTTACCCTGACATGTTTCGACCTCAACCACTAGGTCTCCTCAGAGGGATTTGCCGTCTTACACTCGCAGCCATCGATGACTGCTGACGTCAGTAGTCAAACATCAATCCTTAAACCAAATTGTATTTTAACCTTTGGTAGATCGAAATTTGCTTTTTTTTTTTGAATGATTATCCATTTTTAATTGATCTCACATGTTTTCCTTACTTCTGTTTTTTCGTACTTTTGTCAAGAATTCTTCTTGAAGTCCAAAGTACATTTTTTTGTTTATCATGTTTTTGTCTTTCTTTTTTCAGGTCAGTCAAGAATGAAAATTATCAATAACAATTTTAATTAATTCTCCATGTTGTAAAATTCCTTTCTTCATAAAAATAATTTAAGGAACTTAAGCCTAATTAAATAGTAAAAATTTGTTTTATTTAATTTTATTTTTGAAACCGAAAAATGGATAACCCTTTACTATCGAATTTCATAATGATCGGTCTAAATTATTATAGTATGTTCAAAAAATTGTTTAAGGGGAATTTTTATAGTATTCTCAGTTAACAAAAACAAAAAATTAAAATTGTTTTATTTAAAGTCTGATTATTTCGTATAAATTTACAGCAACAACTTGAAATTTTCTCATTTGTTATAACTTTCCCATTCCTCCCATGACGAATATAAAATAAAATAACCAATAAATAATAAAAAATAAACAACAATTTTTAATTGTCATTTACTAAATGCTAAATAGTTTTGAAATAAAAATTTTTTGTTCTCTTAAATAAATATTTGGTTATACTCGTAGCAAAATAGTTAAGTTAATTAAATTGATTAACCAATTTTTATACGGCTGAGCGAATTTAAATAAAGAATAATTATAATGATAAAAAATTTGTTGTATATGTGTATATTTATCTATGTACTGCATACATACATTTCGCATTTTACACCCACAATTTTTAATTGTATTTTTGCATAAATATCAACAAATGATTAACATGTTATTGTAAAATTATACAAACAAAATGATTTTTAAATAATTTCAGTACCCAGCAAAATATTTTATGAATGAAGTACGGGGAAAATTAGTCAACCTAAAAAAGAAAACACAGCAAATTTGGGAATATTTATTTTTAATTCTTAACATCATCTCGTTGGAGCTCATTTAACTTCGGCCAGCGATATTCTAAAGTTTCGATACCTTGTTTATAGTCAGAACTCCTAAAAATGATCAACCGCAGACAGTTGGGTATTCTTTAACCACCAAGTCGTTTTTATTTAAGTACGAATATAGAAAAAATCCGAGGTAGCTAAATCTGGCGAATGTGGAGCATACACAATGAAGCATAGATTTTGACCATCGCAATAGAGAATGTGTGAACTGGTACATGGTCTTGATGAAATTCTGCTTTCTTTTTCGCCAAATGCGGCCTGCCTGTTTTTCCTGAATTTTATCACTTAAATGTTGCAATAAGTTGGCATAATACAAGCCGTTGATTGTTTTTCCTTTTTTTAAGATAATCAATAAAAATTATTCCTCGCGCATCGCAAAATACAGACGCCTTGACCTTGCCTACAGGTAGAACTGCCTTCGACTTCTTTGGACACGATTCTCCCATTCCAGTTTTCTGTCTTAACTGTTGCTCTGTGTAGAGTCAAAAATCTATGCAAAAAAACTATGCTCTTTTGCGGAGGAACATCGCCAAACACTCTATTGAAACATCTCCACGACGCTGATTTTGTTCCATTGTAAACAAACGTGGTATCTAACTTGTGCATAGTTTTCTCAATTTCGGCCAATATGCGATGTATAGCTCTATGTTTTTAATGAAATTGGCCCCTTTTGTAGAAAAAAATAACAAGAACAAGGTATTTACTAGGGTATTCATTCGGTTTACCGTTAATCGGTTAACCGATTAATTACTACACGATTAACTGATCGGTTAATTTAAAATTGACTATTTTCGATTAACGATTAAACCGGTTAATTTCAGTCGATTAACCGATAAACCGACGTAACAAAATTTTTAATTTTTTGTAGTATTATAACATATTCTTTTGAGTTTTTAATTATTTGTTTCGTCACATATACAAAAAGTATGTGTTAAGATAATATTTTTCAAACAAACAAAGAAGGTGTTCAGTGATCTTAATTTTAAATAAGTGTTTTGGCCCAACCATAATATGCATAAGTTAGCTTAAAGTACTGTCAAAAATTAACGAAAAGTCTGTCAAATGCACGAGAAAATTAAAAGAGAATTTATTTATTTTATGTTTTATTTAATTGGCCAGCAACGTTTTAAAAAGAAAAAAATTGGCGATTGTTTTACATACTTTTAATAAAAAATGTATACTAAATTAATATATGTAAAATTCCTCTTTTACTATATTCTTGTTTTTCTTTATCCATTTCAATTTTTTTTTTTGTAACAACACACAAACAGCTGATTCCGTACGGAATATGCGTTCAGTTTGGCACTTTGCTTAGGCAAATGACATTTGACGAAAAGTTTCATTAAGTACATTATAGTCGCCCACATATGCTTTATATGTATTCGCACAGCTGCTTAAGTTGACTTAAGCGGCCTCATGCATATTATGGTTGGGCCTTTTGCTGTCAACAGCTTTTTGTTTCACTTACTTTCTATATGTATGCGTTTAGTTATTCGTTTTTTCTCGTATCTTCCCAACTCAATGTTTTAACAGAATTAACCGAAACAATTAGAAGTGTTAAACATTTAGCAGAAGTTTTTTTTATCAATTAAAAAGATTTTTTAAAAAGTATTTCAATTTAATTAATGTGATAATTGAATCAATTATTTTCTTATTTGAAAGAAAATTAAAAATTTAATTTTGATTTAATTATCATTTTTGTTGTTTTGAAATAAATTTTTAATTAAACAAATAATTAAATAACAAAAAGTCTGAATTGATCTTTTTAATTTAAACTTGTAGAATTGTTGTTTGGAATTGTCAAAACCTGAGCTATATTTAATTAAATCAATTAACACATTGTTTGAAACGGCAAACTTTTTTGATCATTTTTTAATTAAAATTGAATATATCATTTATTAAAAAAAAATATTCAAAATTTTCAGTTTTGAAAGTTTTAAGTAATCAATATAATAATTTTGGTAATATGTAGGTGCAGAATTAACCAATTGTTTGCTTGATTCTATGAATTTGGTATACATTTGGTGATTAAAGTTAATTTTGAATTTTTTCCCGATTAAATGAATACCTTAGTACTTACGCAGCAAACACAGAAATATATCCTATGTATTGCCAAAGTTATTGCCTGGAAGAAAATATTATTGCGGCAATAACCGATTTCGTATTGCGGAAGTAACTTCCTTCGGGTAGAAACGTGTCTCGATTGCAATAGTCCTAGGCAATACGAAAGCGTTTCTGCTAGATGATAAACTAACAATATCGCCAGATAACCACTTATAAAAAATAGGAAGATATCGCCAAAATATCATTGTTATGATAAAAAGATTATTTTGCATGTTGAAAAAGTTTTCATTTATGTACAAATAAGCACAGCTTCTTATTTAAAATTAAATTGTAAATTACATATAAATATATAAATTATATTTACAAATAATATAATTTATAATTTAAATAAAATTATATAAATATGTGCGCCCCCAATTTAAAGAAAAAAATACAAATCCTTTAAATTTGCATCCATTATGAGGGTTGAGTAATATCTTGATTAAATTTAAAAGGTAACAGATCAATATATACCAGATTTATTTAATTTAAATATTTGCCTTTGCAGAATATTTTGAGAACTAATTTTTTAGATTTAATAATTTGATTATCTTTTATTTTTTATTTATGACGGACATACACATCGCACTTGTTCAACAATACTGTATAAACTCAAATTTACTTTTATGGGTCGATTACGGATGAAAACTGAACTGAAGTTGTGTTGGAAGTAGCTATATAAGGCCGTTCATTTAAAATATACAAAAAATTTATTTTTTTCATTAAATGTTTTAACTTCAACTTGATTTCACTGCTAGCAACACATCCTCAATTCAGTTTCTATCCTTAATCGACCTGTTAAAGTTTTGACTTTTTAAAATAAAATTTACTTCCAAAGTTTTGACTTTTTAAAATTTTGTATAAACTAATTAGTATTGTGGTTATTCTATTGAACTGTCAATGGTTTTAATCCAAATTTTGATATTTTAATCAGGCTAAAACAAAATCATGGTGAAATTACTAGAAGGTGGCAGCACTAGAAGTTGTATTGATTAATTGATCTTTCAAACTGTTCTGTAAGTTTCATAAAAATTTTAAAAGTTTTAAGGCGTTATTTACAAAATTTATGAAAAAATGATATAAAATTACCTTAAAAAAGTATATAGAGCCCCTATTGCGGTTTTCCACTCAACACAGTTTAAGAGTAAACCCAACTTATGCACAACCAAACTAATTTAAGGTATTCTGATACCCAACTGTTTTTAGTTGAGTTTGCTATAAAGTTGCCAAATTAAAATATCGATTTGCCAACTTTAAATAACACGTTTGAACAGTAAAAATTTCATAAAATTAAATAATTGTTTTAAACTATAACTATTTTGTCGAATAAGAAGTATTTATAAAGAATATTAGGGCCGATTTATTTTATGATGATGAAAATAAAAACTCTTGTATAGATGTGCTGCGTATAAGAAGAAAAATTAGTGGTGATTACAACCCTCATAAGCTGCCCAGTGCCAAGTAAAAACTTAATATTAAATGAACTTGACCTCGAGCTTAATCATTTTAATTTTATATTGAATTTTGAAAGTCGAATAAAAATATAACTTAATAAAAAAAAACCAAATAATAATGTTATAGTTAGTGTTAAGCGTGATCCATTTCGAGGTCCCCTACTTTTTTAAAGAAAAAAAACACAGAAAATTAAAATTTAATGGGGAATGTTTATTATCATTTGAAAGAACATTTTTTGGCATTTATTTTTTGAAGATTATGTCCATCCGTTGAATCCAATTTTCGATGACTCGTTCGAGCATTTCGACTGGTAACTGGCCAATGACACGCGTGATGATTTCCTCCAAGGCCTGAATCGAAGCGGGTTTGTCCGCATAAACTTTAGACTTTACATATCCCCACAGGAAAAAGTCTAACGGTGTGATATCACACGATCTTGATGGGCAATCGACCGGCCCAAAACGTGAAATTATGTGCTCACCGAAGTGTTCTCTCAATTGATTGATGCGATGTGTGGGAAGTGGCGCCGTCTTGCTAAAACCAAATGTCGCCGAGATCACGAGCTTCAATTTCAGGCATCAAATAGTCGGTTATCATTGCACGATAACGGTCGCCATTGACGGTTACATTTGCACCGGCATCGTTTTTAAAGAAATATGGACCGATGAATCCACCGGCCCACAAAACCACACCAAACCGTTGTTTTTTCTGAATGAAGTGGCAGTTCTTGAATCTCTTCAGGTTGCTCTTCGTCCAAAATGCGGCAATTTTGTTTGTTTACATACCCATTGAGCCAAAAATGAAACAAAAATTGCTTCGAAAACGACGGATCTTCTTGGAACTTTTCAAGAGCCCATCGAGCGAAGCGATGTCGCTTGTACTGATATTTTTTCACATACAGTGCAGGGTTGTCAGATTTTTTTCAAATTCATCGCCAAATAGTATACCGAAAATCGCCATAAATTTATTATGCTAGCATAATAAATCGGAAGGCTTCGATTTTAAAAAGTTGGGTCACTTGACATGAAATCCCCCATATATAAAGAAATTGTTTTATTTAATTTCGTAAAAAATCGAGTCAAAATATATATAAAAAATTGTCTGCACACCACATTGATACTATTATATAGAACATGATGTCAATAAAAATTTTTTTTTAAAAAAGGATTTACTTTCGCTATTAATTCCACTATTTTTTCATACTACACTATTTTTGCATACTATATAATTTCATAAAATTGAATTTAATAATTCATTTAATATGCAATAAAAATCGTCAGTTTTTAGAATTTTTTTTTTTTAAAAAGATCCAATGATTTATAACTTTTGGAAAGAAAATGGTATTAAAATCTAATAAAGCTTAATTAAGCTTTATTCCAAATTTCTATAGCAACAATTTTTAAATGTTTTTAATGTAATAATCTGGCTATATTATAAACTTATCATCTAAAACAATCGCATTCGTATTGAGATTTTAAGATTTGTTAGAAATGCAAATAAAAAACTATACCCATACTCATAAATTTTTTTTTGATATAAGCAAAAAAAAATGTAAAATTCGTTTTAGAAATCGCCAAATGAGTCGCCAGCTTTTTTAAATTTAGTCAAAAAATCGCCATGTCGCCAGACACAAAATTTTGTCGCCAAATAGGTTTACAAATCGCCACATCTGGCAGGCATGATACAGTGTGTTAAATAAATAATGATGAAATTATGTAGTTGCTCGTCACACAGCGACGTATGCACATGTACGGGAGCTGTGTTGATATTTTGTTGATAAATACTATGGAATTACAAAAATTACAAACTCTACAGATGTCCCTAATCGACGGAAGTTTATCACATACAATTGAGTATTTCAGTGGGAACTACAGTATTATGAATTTTATACAACCATAGCAATTTCTTGTGATTAAATATTAATAAAAATTATGCGCTCACTTTTGCGTGTCACTGTACTTAAAAAATTCTCCCATAATACATATGCAACCCATTTTTGAACACTAATAAATTAAAGTTTTAACACAATAGTGTTCATAGTGCTGAGATAAGAAAGACAAATTTAGGGTTATCGAAAAATGTATGTGGCATATATTCCCCTAATCCTAGTACATTGGAAATTGGTACGGTAATGATCATATAGAACGAACTGGGAAGTTAAAATATGACTTAAACACTTTAGTTCACACTAGTAAAGCAATGCATTAAGCCCAAATTAGTTCGATAAATACAGTTCAGCTCTTGACAATACCCAACATAAGCTTTAACGGCCAATTTCACCAAGTTCAGTTATAATTAACTATCACTATAACTGCTAGAAATTTAGTACTTACGAAATTTCGAGCTAAATCTAGTTGTTTTTGACTAGATTTCCTATACAAAACAAAATATACTTTGTGACTATATTTTGACGAAATGTACTCAAAATCAAGTTACTTAGTGAAGCAACTATGTATTTTTTCCATATAGTACTAAAAAATTATATTTTAATAAAAAACAAAAAAATTCAAACATTTTGAGGAAATAGTAAAAAAAAAATTGGAACAGACAATTAATATTTATAAAGTAAATGAAGTTGATTATAAATTAAGGGATAATTCAAATTTTTTAATGCCTATTTATTTATATGTTTGTACATATTTATGTGTTACACAAAAATCTTTCAGTCAGCTGTTTTTGTTATATTATCAAAATATCGCTAATGTAAAAAAAAGTCCAATCTGAACGCACTAGATTTTGGAGAAGATTATAAATCAAATCAACTAGATTTCGTTGTTATGTAAACGGGCTAGAACGAGAAAAATCAATAAATTTTGATTTATTTAATTAATATTTTATTAACATATTATTAACACTTTAATTTAATTATAAAATTTCAAACAATGTATTTAATTCATAAAAAAAATACTGACATTTTTTTCCCGTGTAGTAACCTGGCTTAGTGTCGTCGGCATTATATAAATTTGCACTGTTTAAGTTACAAAACCAATTCGAATCAATTTGCATACTTAAAAGGTTTACTGGGTAATTTGCAAAATCACAAAATAAAATAGTAAACAGAAAATTTAAAAAAGAAAAATCGAAATGCTTAAGAAAGAAAAACAACACAGGAAATAAAAACAAAAAAAAAAGAAGAAAAACAAAAGCAGCAATTTCAATCACGAGGAAATTGACGAATTGTGTACTAAAAATTTAAATTTTAGACAAAACAAAAGCACGTTAACAAAATAATGAAAAAGCCAAATAGACACAAATGAAATTACGTTAAAACATTATAATTCACAGGTAAAATGTTAAACGAAAAATCCAAATAATTTACAATTAATCAGACAGGCGGCGAAACAAAATTTTATGCTATAAATAAATAACTAAATAAATTAGTAACTGATAAAAAAAATTGTCAATACAATTTAAAGTGAATTCATGTAAAACATGTAATAAATAGATAAATGAATAAATGAACACAATTACAATTAATTAAACATGAATAAATGCATTTGACTGTATTATGTTGTAGAAATGTTACAACATACTACAGTACAATGTTAACCGAGTCAAAAATTTATTTTTCGATTAAAGACCTTATGCCAACCAAGTTAAAGATATTTAAAGAACAACATTTGTTAGCTTTTAAAATAAAAAATAAATGCATTTATTTTGATTGAAATAAAGAAAATCCAATAAAAACCAAAAAAAAAAAGTATTATATTATAATTTAAATCGATGGAGATTTTTAAATGAACCTAGCTTTTCCTGATTTAAAAAGTCGTTCTGGTAAAGATAAGTGGTTCTCAAAGTATGATGAGGTATAGGTTAGGTTACGTAAGGTCGAAAGGAGGACGAAGCATCAAAGGTACAACCTCATATCTATAAAAAAATACACCTAGGCCACTATCGGGCCTGTTGTGCGCTCCTTAAGAAGAAACATGGCGATTTAGGTGAATAGTGCTACACCACCTATAAGGAGGAGTTAACGTCCGGCGTTAAGAAACCCAGTTTCCCGGACGTAATTCCTTAAGGTTTTCCACTCAACGTTCCTCAGGGATCCCAAGCCCAACATGTCAACGAACCCGAGGTTTTGGATCGTAATTCGACGCAGGCCTGCCAGTAGCAGAGAAAGTGTTCCAGGTATCGCGCTCTCCTCGCCACACGCTCTACACTCGCCAGATTCTGCCTGTCCAATTTGTAGTGGTTGTGCCCGTAGTCCCGCATGACCAGTCAGGATATGCACCATCATACTAACTTCGGACTTACTCCCGTTGAGGAGGCTTCTTGCCCTCCTCTCGTCTCGGCTACCCCATAAAATGTTAGTGTTCCTACCCACAGTCCTATTCCAAGTGGCCGTTTGGGTTTTCCTAGCCCACGTCTTCAACTGATGAGAACACAAGAGTTCTTAACCCTAGAATTACCGTCTTGGTATGGACAGACCAAATTTGTGATTTGCTTGAAATATTTTTTCAAATATATCAAAAATTTAAAAAAAAAAAAACAATAACGTGAATTCTATAAATGATATGTGCTGAATCGTATGAAACTAATTGGGAATCGATTGGAGTAAATTAGTGGAGTAAAATTCCATTTGTATGTACGATAAAAAACTATGAAATTACTCTCTTGGTCTAGCCAGGCCCTATTTGTTGTTTGCTTGCAATTTCCTTCAAATACGACGAAATATCAAAAAAAAAACAGATAAAGATATGTTTTGAGTCGAATGAATCAAGTTTGAACCAAATGAAAAAAATACGGCCCATTATGCGCTAGGTTCAATTTTACTACAAAACGCAAAACGCGTTTCAGCCGCGGTAGATGCGAAAAAGCAAAGTGCGAAATTAAAGACTTAATTTTCAATGACTATGATGAAGAATAAAATAATGAAATGACAAAATAATATAATAAATTCGTAAACTTTAAAATAATAAGCATACGTCCAATAAAAAATATATTTATTTACCTTTTATTTAATTGGGCTTATTAGCTATTCTAGTTGTGGTCTGGCCGGACCAAGAGGAGAACTTAGTAGTAAAAAGTTAACGAGAATCCTACGGTTGAAATTTGTTCGATTTTAATTTCCCTCCAATTCGATTTTCAAAACATGACTGAAAATTTAATAAAAAATACAAGTTCTAATGTATGTAAATTTTTAAAGCCAGTTTTACAGCCTGTTTTTGTAAAACACAAGTGTTCTCACTTGAAGTTTTCGTATTAAAACGAAAACGTTTAAAATTTGGTTTTTGAAAAGCGTTTTAAAGCTTTCGTCTATTGATGTTGGACATAAATGGAGCTTTTTTGTATCGTTAAATAACATGGCCAATGCGCTTATATTTGTACCTTTTCATTCGTGTTGCATATAAAGACTTGAAGCCACAGGGTTAAGCCTGCCTTTTGTTACAAAAATAAATTATAAATTTAAAAAACAAAAACTACTATCAAAGAATTTTAGTAAATTGGTAAAAACTAAAAACTTTGAATTAAAATGTAAACAAAAATTGCAATAAATTAAAGCAATATATAGTTACGAAATAATTTTAGTTTAGAATAAGTTTAATTTATTAGTTATTTTGTATTTGCTAGTAATTTTATTAGTTTAAATTGTTATTGTATTACACAGTACAACACATGATTTGCCAACTCAATTCTGTGAACTGTATGTGAAATTAGACCCAAAACGAAGAATTTCTGCATCATTCGTTTTGTCTTCTTACCTGCGATTTGAAGTTAGTATCGATTTGAAGTTAGTACTATCGTATAGGGTAATTTATCACGTTTTAGGCCCTGTTGTTTGACATAGCTCGACAACCCCTAGCCCAATTTAGTTGAAATAAATTTTAAAAAATTAAGAATTACAATTACCTTAATCTGTTCATATATTGTTTTCCTATACAAGTAACACTTTCGAAGTTAAAAATGAATGTATGAAGGGAAAAAATTATTTTTTGCCTAAAAATTTAAATTTTTTTTTTAAAAATACATAAAAAATGCAAAATGGAAAAAAGTTTCAAGTCTAGTTATTTTTTCGCAAAGTTACATAACCTATGAGCAAAATGAGACAAAGATCATACAAATCGATGCACGCGTTTCGCTTTTATTCGCAATTGAGTAAATCTATGAATTTCAAAAATCAGTTATAGCCACCACCCTTAAAATAAAAATAAAAATATAAATTAAAAAATTATCATGCAAAAAAAAACTTTATTTATAAAAACTTAATGAAAATAAAATAATATGCAATTAATACGCAATTATAATATGCATAAAAACAAAATTTAGAAAATTTTTTCAATTATTGGCAATATCCATCCTTGCAGAAGTTGACGCTTGTGGTTCTGATGATCTTGTTTTCTTCGTAGGTTGTTCATATTCATGGTCTGAGTCTGTATCGTCATCCGAGATACACATACTATTCAAGGGCGTGTTTCTTTCACTGTGTCCACAAATTTCAATGTCTTCATCTTCGGTGCTTTCTTCAAACTGCATAATTGTGGAACTCCACCAACAAACCTCCGCAAGCAATGCATCCAATTTTTTGCTTTTGAACCGCTTTTCAAATGGCATGGTCACCTGGTGGAACCTCTCTCCTTGTTCGTCTGATTCCTGAGGTGATTGTGCCAAAAAAGTATCGAGGTGGTGGTGCAAGAAATGCAATTTCAGCGTCATGGATGCACCGATTTTTTTCGAAATAAAACAGCAACCTGTCCACTCGTTGCTGTATCTCTTCTCGCTGGACACGGTTCTTTCCTAGAACGCCTTCTATTACTTCTTTCAATGCGTTCCATGCATGTTGGTGGTCGTGATGCTCTGAAAGCAAATGTGTGACAGAATCACTTTTGATCAATTTCCGAATATCAGGTCCATTGAGAATACCTGTTTTAAATACATAAGAAAAACGAAAAAATTATTGGTAATGCGAATGTATAGAAATTAACAAATTTAGATATGACAATATTGAAATACAGAGTACGATACGTACCGTTTTTAATTTTCTCATCACTGAGTTTCGGAAAGATGGATTTCAAACAGTCAAAGGCGCCGTTAACTTTTTTGACCACCACTTCAACGAATTTCCCAGCTATTCCCAGTTTCATGTGGAGCGGTGGCAACAAAATATCATCCAGGTCCTTTATCAATTTTAATTGTTTGTTGAGCTCGGGAGTTCCTCCTTTCCAATCTTTACATTGATATTGATTTCCTTTGTATCGTGAATCCCAATTACAAAGGAAGCAGAAGTATTTTGGATATCCGCCCTTTTCTATAATCCCTTGTAGTATGTTGACCACCTTCAGATCGCAACAAATGTTCCATTTGTGTTCATCGTATTTGATTTTCTTCAAAATTTCGCCCAATGCTTCATACGTTTCCTTCATAGTTGTGCTGAATCCCAATGGAATGCATGGTTTTTTATTTTTTTTGTGCAGCAGCACAGCCTTCAAACTAGTAACTGAACCATCGATGAATAAACGCCAGTCGCCAGCGATATAATCCATTCCCAATTTTTTCACTAAACCTGGGATATCATGGCAGTACGTGAACGTATTTGCTTCGTCAACGGAATAAAATTTCTGAAAATCAGCTTGGCGTTGTCGGTATGATGTTGCGCTGACATTTTGCTGTGTGAGTTTTCTTCTCTTCAAAAATGATGTCAGCCATTCGGAGTCGTGTTGTGATAGTCCCAGCTTGGCCACAATGTAATCCATTTCGATTTGTGGTAGCGGTTGTGGTGCACTATTTTCAATATCGGGTATCCAATCAGCATCATCCAAATCGGTCGGATTGGTGAAAACGGTTTCGGCTAGCAGGGACACAGTATCCGCACTCGGAGGTTTAGGTGCATCGGTATCAGCAGGGCGTTGCACTGGAAGTGTGGCAGTAAATGCAGCAGTGTATACTTTTGTTTTCAATTGTTGTCTGTTTAATCCAGGACGAAAATTTATGCATGCATAGCACCTGGATTCATCATGTCCAGTTGTGTCTTCCACCCAAATTACTGGCTTCATAAAAGATAACTTTCTACTTTTTCCGTGAATCCATTTTAGAAGGGTAGTATAACAACTGTTGCACACTGTGTTCGGCGTAAAATTTGCACCACTTAAATCTGCTTCATCGAAATAATTACAATACGCGGTTTTGAATTGCTCAGTAAACAAATTTTTTCGATCTTTTTTCTGTATTTTTCGGACGATATGACCACAAACGTAACAATATTCATCCAAATATGGGCACTTGTTGTTTTCCATATTGATATATTTTATGTTTTGTTGTT
Source organism: Pollenia amentaria (assembly GCA_943735925.1). NCBI lineage: Eukaryota > Metazoa > Arthropoda > Insecta > Diptera > Polleniidae > Pollenia > Pollenia amentaria. The sequence continues at coordinate 141,710,170 of OX031010.1, read as the reverse complement.
ATTCACTTTTAAAAAACTGGAGAAAAATCACTTTTACTGTTCGCGTTCGTCGGCACTGGCTGAATGCCAAAAATCGATCAATGCACACCTATAAATACTACGTATTTTTGAATATTTTACTGCCAGGTACTTATAAATGGGCGCATATTTTAAGGGCGGCTGGCTATATACCTGATTCAGCACTTGTACGTTTCAAACTGTGCAAAACTTTCCAAATAATGACCACCCTTAAATGTGGGTGCAATTTCTGTAAAAAAATCATATAGGTCCACTTTCCGTTTAATTGTCCACGTACATTTATTACCGCAATCATAAAAATCAAATAACCTTTTGTTTATTCCTTTTTTTTTAATTCTCAGAATCATGAAAAAGGTGTCAATGTTTTCTCCAAATAATGTTGTGCATATCTCGAGCAAATTTTTGAAATTCATACATTTACTCAATTGCGAATAAAAGCGAAACGCGTGCATCGATTTTTATGATCTTTGTCTCATTTTGCTCATAGGTTATGTGACTTTGCGAAAAAATAACTAGACTTGAAACTTTTTTCCATTTTGGATTTTTTATGTATTTTAAAAAAAAAAATTTTAATTTTTAGGCAAAAAATAATTTTTTCCCTTCATACATTCATTTTTAACTTCGAAAGTGTTACTTGTATAGGAAAACAATATATGAACAGATTAAGGGAATTGTAATTCTTAATTTTTTAAAATTTATTTCAACTAAATTGGGCTAGGGGTTGTCGAGCTATGTCAAACAACAGGGCCTAAAACGTGATAAATTCCCCTATACGATAGTACTAACTTCAAATCGATACTAACTTCAAATCGCAGGTAAGAAGACAAAACGAATGATGCAGAAATTCTTCTTTTTGGGTCTAATTTCACATACAGTTCACAGAATTGAGTTGGCAATCAATTAACTGAAAAATGTTGTACTGTGTTAGTTATCCATATTTCTAATGTAAATCACTGTACAGAATTTTCTAGTACAGATGTAATGTTATAATTGTTATACATAATTGTATAACATAATAGTGTTAAGATTATTGTTAACCCATAAAGTATGCTTTAGTTTATTGATCTATAATAGCTCAATTTCAATTCAGCCATAGTGTTAATGCATAGTGATATTAGCTTTAATATAATAAAAGCTCGAATGGCCCAGAAATTTCGAAAATGTTACAGACATTTTGAAAACGTCGAATGTTCTAGAGCCACCTAGATGTCAGCGAACAGAGTATAAATACTCGCGAAGGTGGGCATCGATAATCAGTAGCGGTTTTCACTCTTTGTATTAAGTTTACAACTCTGCTATATTTTATACTTCAAACGTGGGATTTTTCAACCACAGCGTAGTATATTTAAGTCTAAAAAGTTTTGTTGTAAATTTTAGTATTTTTACCAAAATTATAAGATTAACAAGGTCTACAAGGGACTTTACTATCAAGGGTGAATTCCGCTATTATTAGTACAAACATTTAAGTGTGTACATCGCAATTATAAGTGGTATAATTGACTAAGTTCTAAAAAAAGTGGTGTAAATAGTTTATAGTACAGCAATAAATAAAGTGTTTTATTTATTTTATTAAAGTTGCAACAAAAGAACTCAAGAGGTTTATTATAAAGGAAATAAACCAAAAACGTTATTGAAAAGGCAGTAACGTAACAATATGAAGAAGATCTTTTGCTGCACATCAACATATAGAAATGTTGAAGGTATTGGCGTGATAGCACTAATTTTTTTAAATATATTTACGTACATACTTTTTTCTAGAATCTTTTTAACCTGCAAAGACATATTTATGTAATAACTAGCATTTAACCCGCTACTTCGTTAGCGTCTCAGTTTCTTTCGTTAACATATTTGTATGCCAAAGTTTATGATTCTAGGTTTTAACTTGTTTATACCGCACTTAACACGCTTCTCTGTAAGAAGGTCCTTTTCTTTCATGGACATATTTGTATGCCAAAGGTCATGGTTCTAGTTGTAATATTTGTCATCTAATAGGTTGATAATCACTCAGAACCTTTGAGCTTCAGTATTATAATAAATTCAAAAAGTACCACACGTAAAACACAAAAGTAAAAGAAAGAAATTTAGGCCCTTATTAAGTAAAACGCAACGCAACTCCTAAGAATTACATTGAAAGCACAAAAAAAGTAATAAATATTTTGTAATTTTGTTGTTGCTTTCTACAGAAATTCATGTACCGTTTTAAAACTTTCGACGCCTCAAGCAATGCAGCGTTTGAAATTTTAAAACGCAATGTGAATTTCTGTAGAAAGCAACAGCAAAATTACAAAATATTTATGACATTGTTTTTGCTTTCAATGGAATTCTTTGGCGTTGCGTTGCGTTTTACATGATTAGGGCCTAAAGTTTTCGATAACATTCTGACATAATCGAAACGCAAAATGCCTGTTCTTTTTGTATTTGTGGCAATAACGAAGCCACCTTGGCAAGTAAATACACCATGTGCATGTGCGTTCGTAATTATGAGTTCATTCATAAAAATATTAAAGTAAAAACAAACCTAAAAAAACCAAACTGTTTGTAAGGTTCTGTTAATTGAGGCTTTGTTGCATTAACAGAGTTAAGAATTTGGGTGTTACGATTACCGAAGAGTTGCGTTTTTCGAGGGTTGCATTAACCGAGTTTGCACTGTAGTTCAAGGTTTGGGAGGGGAAAATATTACATCGAGATGTACTAACAACATTTTTTAACATTTACATCAATAAAATAATTTAAGAAAAATAGTTTTTTTTTATTTATAGAAATGAAAATTGCCAAAATAAAAATGTTTATGCATATGAGAAATTTTTTTTTAATTTTAACATTTAAAATAACCCCCAAAAAATAAAAATCATTTAAATAAAAAAATATTACTAATTGAAAAAGATATTGCCACACTAAATCGCAGTAACTTCCATGTCTCAATTGTCTGGTTTATTGTTGTAGACGAGTCACTTTAAATCACAATATTCAGTCACAAAAAAAAAACCCCTGAGTTTAACGGAATTGAAAGAAAATGTAATCATTCCTGAAAATGGAAAAGGTGAGGAAAATAAGGAAATCTACCCAGTTCACGAAATCAATACTCAAAAGAATATATTAGCAATGATACCTTTGGGACTGAATATTTGAAAAATTGGCTTAATTGAAAAAAAAAATTACGGCTTTAGTACAATATCATGTCTATTTTTTATACACTCCACAACTAGCTGTGAAGAGAAAATACTTAGTTTGGCATTCCGTGCGAAACATTTTTAATATCAATCTAAGACCCGATAAAGTCTATACATATATTCTGGGTCCTTAAGTATTTTTAATTCAATTTACCACGAAGTTTCGAGTAAAACCGTAACGAATAATTGTTAAAATAATTTGTTCAAAATGTTACTTGTTCATAAATTCACTTTTACAAATTTAATTATTTCAATAATAAAATTAAATCGAGATAGAACAAAATCAATTTTCTTATTTGAACGAAAATAATATATAAGAAAATCGGATACGAGACAAATCCAAACGTATGATAAATCCAATGGATGCTAGTGGTTTTGTGTCTCTGATTATGGAGGAACCTAAGAGTTGTAAGCAAGCAATGAACTTTCCAAACGAGAATAAGGCCCCTATTATGGTTCACCAGTTGTTATTAAGACAACTGGTTGTGATGAGTTGTAATTATACCCGCCACCACCACTAGTGGTGAATGAGGTTATACTAATTTCGTCATTCCGTGTGAAACTTTTTTATTATACATCTAAGACCCCATAAAGTATATATATTCTGGCTCCTTGAGTAATTCTAAGTCGATTAAACCATGTCTGTCTGTCTGTCCGTCCATTGAAAACACGCACACTTTCGAAAAACCCAAAGGAAAAGAACAAACTTGGTCTCAAATTGCTTGTATTTATCCTAAGCAGTTTGGGATTGAAATCCAGCAACATCGGTTCAGAATTAACTTCGGTACATCACAGTTTTATAGGACGAGTAATCACACTGCCAAATTTCTTAAAGATCGGTCCATAATTTCCCTATGCCCCATATAAAACCTACTTCCGGAAAACAGTTTAGTACGCCTTACACTGTAATTAATAACGCTATCATACTAAAATTTGGTACGTCATAGTTTAATAGGACCAGAAATCACTCTGTAAAATTTTTTGAAGATCGGTGCAAAAAAAAACCCTATATCCCATATAAACCCTACACCCCGAAAACAGTTTAGTACGCCTAAAACCGTAATTAATAACGCTATCATAATAAAATTTGGTATATTACAGGCCCAATATAAACCCTACTCTCGGAAGAAAGCTTACCTAAACCAAAATAAAGCCCATTTTAGGAAAATAATTAAATTCACCTAAGACCATAATGGGGTTTTTCACAGAGGTGCACTTGTGCGGAAAGCTATCTGTCTGTCATCCACTTGGGGATGGCAAGAAGCGATTCCTCTGATTGAAATTCTCAAGCAGCTCACTACTTCCGGTCTTATACCAAGTATCCTTTGGTAATGCTTTCAGACACCCGTCTGTCGGCAGCTAGAGTGAGAAGGCACACAGTTGAGTAACCTGAATGGCACTCCAAAACCGATGCGTCTCAGGTAATTAGGTGTTATCCACTGAAACTCAACTGTTCTTTACCTGCCTAGAGGTTGTTGGCAGCCCCAACACTAGGATCGGATGGGAGGCCTAATCAGTCACTCAATCCTAAACACCAATGATTACTGAAACCACAACAAATAATTACCAACGGATCCCCAAGATGAAAAAAATGACACGAATAGGAACATGGAACGTACGTACACTCCTAGATACATCTAAACTGGCCCAAGTATGCAGAGAATTTGCCAACAACGACCAGATGGCCAGAAGCAGGAGAATTCAATACCTCCGAAAACCTAACCTTTTTATACTCCGGTAAACCGCCGAACGAGCCAAGGTCGAGCGGAGTCGGATTACTCTTATCCAAGGAAGCCCGTAGTGCACTGATCAACTGGAAACCATATGCTGACAGAATAATCACAGCCACAATCCGCACTAGGGCTAGAAACCTTACCTGCGTGCAGTGCTCTGCACCAACAGAAACATCTGAATCTTCGGATAAGGAAAATTTTTACAGTCACCTGAACAGAGTGCTGTCATTAATACCGCGAGGAGATATCGTGATACTCATGGGTGATTTCAACGCACAACTTCGAGCAGACAACACTGGAAGAGAAACCATAATGGGGCAGCATGGCATCGGTAGAATGACGGAAAATGGAGAGCTTTTTACTGAAATATGTAGCAACAACAATCTCGTGATCGGAGGCACCATATTTCCCCACGAAACTAGCCACAAAGTAACGTGGGTATCGCCAGACAGAGTGACCGAAAATCAAATCGATCATATTGCTATAAGCAAATCATGGCGCAGGACTCTTCTGGACGTACGTTCCAAACGCGGTGCAGACTGTTCCACAGACCATCATCTTGTAATTGGAAATATTCGCCTAAAGGTAGCTGCTATCCGTAAACCACCATCCGCTGATCGAAAATATGACGTACGCAAACTGAAAAACGTTCAAATCCGTCACAATTACGTGGACGAACTAAAACGGGGCCACGAGGAACTTGCGTGTAATGCCCAAAAAGCATCTGAAGAGCATAGGCCCAAGGATCTTTACGCAATCACCAAAATACTCACAGGTAAAAATTTCCTTAACACAAAACCACTAATGAACAGTGAGGGAGTACTATCAACATCCAAAAATGAGCAATTGGAAATATGGAGACGTCATTATTCTTCAATGCTTTCAAACGCTCCATCCAACCTTTCGAACATTTGCTCATGCGCAACCTACACAGTTAGGCAAGACATCTCAACTGAACGCCCTGACATTTCAGAAGTTTTAAACGCTATTAATGCTTTGAAGGCAAACAAGGCCCCCGGTACCGATAATATAGCACCTGAAATGCTTAAAGCTGATCCACAACTAACAGCGAACATTCTGCTACCCCTCATCGAGAACTTTTGGCTCACACTCGAACTCGACTCAAAGCTTAAAGAAGGTATCATTGTCAACCTACCAAAGAAAGGCAACCTTACCGATTGCAGGAACTGGAGAGGTATCACAATTCTTAGTGCAGTAAACAAGATTATAGCGCATATTATCAACAAAAGAATATCAGATGCTGAAATGGATGATATCAGGCCTGAGCAGGCTGGCTTTCGTCCACAAAAGTCTTGTGTGGACCATATAAACACTTTGCGAATAATTATTGAGCAGTCCGCCGAGTGGCAGTCCCCCCTGTACATGATCTTTATAGATTTTGAGAAAGCATTCGACACCCTGAGCCACGATGCGATATGGAGTGCTCTCGCGTGTAAAGGTGTTCCACCAAAGATTATCATGCTTACTCGAGCTCTGTATAAGGATGTTAGATGTCGTGTTGTCCATCACAACGCACTAAGCAACAGTTTTAACGTTGTAACCGGAGTGCGCCAGGGATGTATACTATCCCCTCTTCTCTTTAACATCGTCCTAGACGTCATAGTGCGCAGTGCTACTCAGGACAGCAGAGGCATACGATGGGGACTCACTCAACAACTCGAGAGTCTGGAGTACGCAGATGATATTTGTCTTCTGTCTCACAGCTAGCGGCATATGTCAGCTAAACTTAAGTCCGTCGAAACCGAAGCTGCAAAAGCTGGTCTAAAAATAAATATTAAAAAGAGTAAGGTAATGCGCTGCAACACCTTTAATAACAGCAGATTTAAAATACAGGATGTTGAACTAGAGGAAGTAAGGTCGTTTTGCTATCTTGGTAGCATTTTAACTCATACTGGCGGCTGCAGCAATGACGTCGCCTACAGAATGTCAAAGGCCAATCAGGCATTCGGTATGCTCCGCCCTGTATGGAAATCTACTGTTATTTCAAAGCACACTAAGATCAGCATATTCAATTCGTGCGTTAAATCGGTGCTCCTTTACGGTTGTGAGTCATGGAACACAACAACACGTGAAATAAATGCCATACAGGTGTTTGTTAACCGCTGTCTACGAAGGATCCTTAAAATATTCTGGCCAAGCACCATATCAAACATTCAACTATGGTCACAAACAAATCAAAGTCCAATCAACATCGAGATCCTTAAGCGAAAATGGCGCTGGATTGGTCACACCACAAGGCGACCCTACTAAAACTGCTATTGACTGGAATCCCCATGGAAATACACGAAGAGTTGGACGCCCGTTGCACTCCTGGAGACGTCAACTCGAAGCTGAAGTAATCCAAAGTGGGCTAAGCTGGAGGGAAATCAAACACCTACCATCAAACAGAACCGAATGGAAAGAGCTCGTTGTGGCCCTTTGTTACTTATAGGAACCACAGGACATAATATATAAGACCATAACATATCGTTACCTAAAACGCAAAAGGCCCTTAGTAACCAAAAATTAAAAATCAACTTTTTCATTGATTCCGATGTATTGCATCAACATAAATGTCTGTAACCAATTTTGCAATTTTTCGACCAAAATTAGCGATCTTATTAACAAGAAACAAACGGCCCTATCTACAAAAGTTTATATTATAAACGCTTAAAGATCTAACTAACAGTTTGGATAATATGCAACATTGTCAATTGCTAATACAAGTGGTAGTTCTTACAAGAAAAATAAGAGAAAAGTAAATTATAACCAGTTTAAGGCAATTTATCACTTTATCATTTTGTAAAGTTTTTTGCTCATCATGCACAATTTTCAAAATGTTAGATAGGGCGTTTTGCGTTTTAGGTAACGATATATAGATATTGCGGTAAAATTTCATCCAACTAAGATTCATATGGCCAGAAAAAAGATCATGCAATTTTGTGAAATTCACTGTTAACGCTAAAACTAATTTCACTGCTTTATTGAAACTTATACTAATTTATTTTTTGTAATACCAGAAATCTGTCTTCAGATGTTTGGGATGATTGGTCCATAATTTAAATTGGCATCACTTAATTTTAGTAAATAACCAGGGATAGACATTTAAATTCTAGTGCATACGTTTTCATTATTTTAACGTGGTGTCGCTAAAGGCGCTTCTACACTGACTTAATTAAATTACTAAGACTATTTGATCCCTTAACCAACACCATTTTGGGATCTATTTTAAATTTTGTTTGCGAAAAATTCCTTTTCTTTAAATTTCGGTACGTTTTTTAATTTAAGGTGGCACCAAAGCAAATTCACTTCTTTGTACAATAAAAAACACCTGTTTCAATACCATTTCATCCAACCGTGCAAAATGTTTACTAACAATTTTACAGACCACAATAAGAACAAGTAAATGATGTTTAAGGCGTACCAAATCATATGCACAAAGTAAAACGGTCTTTTTGTTAAAGATAATTGGTATTACACAGAAAAAATGATTAAATTTCTCCAATCACCAAATTTGTTCTAAATTCATAATATCAAGCAAACAAGTTGTTGATTTTGCACCTTTTACCAAAATGATTATATTGATTACTAAAAATTTTAAAATTTTGAAAAAATATTTTCAATAAATTATATTTTTAATTAAAAAAATGATCAAAAAACTTTGCCATTTCAAACATTATGTTAATTTATTTAAATAAATATTGACAATTCCCAACAACAATTCTACATGTTTAAATTATTTTATTTTAAACGAAAAAAGTCAATTAAGATTTTTTATTATTTAATTAAAATTTTAATTGAACATTTATTTCAAAACAACTAAAGTGTTAATTAAATAAAAATTAAATTTTTAGAAATGACTTTATACACTACCAGACTATTATATTATAGTCTGGTAGTGTATAAAGTCATTCCTAAAAATTTAAGGAAGAGAACTATAACAAAAAGCTTTATAAAATACATAACTGAAATTTAACTCATAGAATAAATTCGAAAAAATAAAAAATGTTGAATATAATAAAGTTGCTTATGAAAAAGAAATAAATCCCAATATCTATTTGTTAAAAATTAAATTTTTTATTTTCTTTCAACTAAAAAAATAATTGATTCAATTATCACATTAATTAAATTTAAAAACTTTTTAAGTCATTTTTTTAATTGATAAAACACTTTTTTCTGTGTATGTAAAGAAAAATTTTAATTTATAATTTTAAATAAAAAATAAATTTTAAACTGAAAGTTCAAAGTTAACAACGCTGCCTTTAACGCGTATTGAAGTTTTTTTGAATCTTTAATGTGATATTTAAACCACAAACCACATCTTTCCGGTCTACACTTTAACGTTCCCTCGTATTCATGAATTAATCGTATCGTGAATTAAATTTTCCTCGAAATTTGTTCCCCATTTCCCTTAAATAGTATGGGGAAAAGCAAAATTTGAAGATATGGGTGATTATTTAAGGTTTATAATATAAAAGTAAGAATGGATTATGAAAAAATTCACCTTTATCGTGGTTGGCGAATTTAAAATACGCCTGCGACTGTTTGGTAATAATTAAAGGAAATAAGTTCACGTTCTCTTTAATCGATTACACAGCGGAACAAAATTGAACTTTTTGTGTGTTGATTGGAAGTTTGATGCAGTGTTTTACTAATTTGAGGTCGCTGATTTCATATTTAATCTCCGTTTTTCTCTATCAGCTCTCATTTTTAAGTTACAGGTACTAATCGAATGTTTGACTTTTTTCCAAAAACTAAAAGTTCAAAAAATTATAACTTTACTCTTCATGAAGCGATTTTCAAAGATGTAATTGTTAGCTTTGAATGGCTGAGTAATGGTTCTATACGTAAACAAAAAAAAATCCAAAAAATTAAAATGTTTTATTTTTAAAAATCATGAAAAATCCAAAACATAAAAAAGTCAAAGTCTTATTACTTTCATGTAAAGTCACATAACCTGTGAATAAAATGAGATATATATCTATCTATCTATCTATTCTATCTATATACATATATAAAATAGGATGTGTGTATGTATGTATGTAACGTATGGACTGCAAAACGGCTGGGCCGATTTTGATGAAATTTTCAGGGAATCTTCAGAATATTAAGGCGGGTGACAGTGTGAAGTCTGATTTCTGATTTTCGGTCTGGGGCCGTGGCAAAATCCATAACTTGAGAACGACCGATTTGAACGATTTTTTCTTTAAAATGATCGCCATGGTCCAACTTAGGTTTTTACGGAAAGAAAATTTTACCCCGCCCACTTTTTTCGATTTACCTAAAATCAGAAAACGGCTTCATCGAGTTGACTAATTTTTCTTTCAAATGTTCGTATTAATTAACTTTAAGTTTTCATCGAAAGAAAAATTTACCACGCCTACTTTTACGCCCACTTTTTCTATTAAGCGCATAACTGGAGAACGGCTTGACCGATTTGGACGATTTTTTCTTTAAAATGATCGCTATGCGTGTGCATTAGTTGCAAGACCCGTCTGCCCAAACATTCTCAAAACAACTTTTGGACATTGGTAATGGAAAAATTCCATTTAATTGCGCCACGAACGAGATTTCGTTCCCGCCTAACTTCTGTCAAATGAAAATGAATATTCAAGCCGTCGTCGACATGGTGTTCCCAAGTCTAACAACCTCCTACAAAAATCCGGATTGGCTGTGCGAACGTGCAATTTTGGCACCAAAAAATGAGGATGTCAACAAGCTCAGTGAGAAAATTCAATTAAAACTGCCCGGCAAATTAATCAAATACAAATCGATCGACACAGAAATGGCTGAAGATTAAGCCGTCAATTATCCCACTGAATTTTTGAATTCATTGGAACCATCCGGAATGCCACCGCATGTACTAATATTAAAGGTTGGGTAATTCTTATTCGCAACTAAAACGCACCAAAGCTATGCAACGGAACCAGATTGACCATCAAAAACTGTTCACGAAATTTAATCGAGGCAAAAATCATCGGTGACAGATTCAAAGGTGAAGACGTACTTATTCCACGAATTCCGATGATTTCCAACGATTTACCATTTGAATTCAAGCGGCTCCGATTCCCTTTGCGTCTTGCCTTTGCTATTACCATCAACAAAGCACAAGGCCAATCATTGACTATTACTGGCTTAATTTTGGAAAACTCATGTTTTTCACACGGCCAGTTGTATGTGGCTTGCTCCCGAGTTTGCACCCCAAAAAATTTATACGTTTTTACACCAAATAAAAAAACAAAAAACATTGTCTATCCGCTAGCCTTAAGATGAAGTAATCAATAAATATAATTTCCAATTTGCCTTAAATACATGTGTTTCTTTTTTCATTGAACCCATATCTACACCATATGTAAGTTATTCTGTAAAAAAACTTTATGATAGGTATTTCATGGATTTTTATTTAAAGGCCGTAAATTTCGTTTAAAGATCAATTTAAATCGTCTGGTAATACAACACTAATGTTTGCTTAGGGCCAGCAACGCGGACCGGGTCAGCTAGTAGAACATAAAAATCGATGAACGCGTTTCACTTTTATTCACAATCAAGTGAAGTGAAGTGAAGTGAAAGAAAAAACGTCAATAAATAGAACAGCAGCAAACACACACACGTTAAAAAATGTTATTTTTGTGTGGAAATCGAGATTGTTTTCAATTTCTCAGTAAATTGTGAATAAAATCAAGTTGTGCACCGATTACAATGAAATTATAAGCTAACTGTTTTTATACTAAAACTGTGATTTTTGCCGAAATTTAAGTTCAAAAATTCATTAATTTTTAAATAAAAAAAATAATTTTTTTTTAAAAATTTTTTTCTTTTTTTTTTAAAATCTTCAACGATATCTCTGAAACTACTGGGCAAATTTAAAAACAGTGTAATCGCTAATATTGTTAGCGAATTTTGGTTTTTTTTTAAGTGAATATGGTGCACCGTTTTCAAGTTGTTGCAATATGTGTAGTGGAAGTGTCTTAATTTTGGGAATAAGGGTATATCTGGAAAAGTCGAGCTGATAGAAAGAAACTGAGTGCAGGTTTAAATTCAGCGTTTGTTCCCATGAAATTTTTATTCCCCTCGAAGGGAAAAATGCTATCGTGAAACTCCCGTGAACAATTTTTCGCGTTATCAGTTCTCAGTGAATATAAAAAAGAAGAAATAGTAAAAAACATTAAAAAACATCAAAAAAAAATTTTTGGGTTCAAAGATATACACGTATATTTTAAAGAAAAATTAAAAAAAAAAAACAAAATAAAATATATTGTATTTGAGTGATAGTTTGATTGCAACATTAGCTTATTGCACTTTTATGTAGTAAAATAATTTCTAAAATTCAGCCACCACAACTTTGAAAAGCTTCATAACTCCTCAGGCAATCGACCTATTTTTTGCATTTTGTTGAACAATGTACAAGTTTGTACCTCTTTTAACGGAAATTGACCTTAAACTTAATTTTGTAAACTTCCATATTCGAATTATGAACATAAATGTTTTGTTTCCCAGCAAAAAAAAGTGAGAAATTCAAAGGCAAAAGTGAACAAATTACGAGGGAAAAAATTGTTCACAATTTTATTATCTCCTATGAATTATTTTTTTTCATGGGAGTTTTTCATGATCGCAAATATGTACGTGAAAAGGGAACAAATTACGAGGGAAAAATTATTCACGATAGGGTTGAATATTCAGTTCTTAATCAACGAAAACCTTGTTCCCTTGTGTTACCGAACTGTCGCAGGCGTAATTTAAATTCGCCACCCAAGATAAGGGTGATTCATGTTTGTTTTGTAAATTTTTAAATTAGGCATTAAAAATTTAAGTACTTACATATCGTCACCTAAAATGCAAAAGGGCGTAACAACAAAAAATTCGAAACAGAGCTTTTGATTGATTTTCACAAAAAAAAATTAGATCCCTGCGATCGAAATTGGCGACTGTTAAAGAAATTCAAACGCCAAGTACACCTTGTTGTTATTGATTTTGTAAAGTTTTTAGCTTCTTCTATAAAAAATAAAAAGTGTTGTTACGCCCTTTTGCATTTTAGGTGACGGTATTATGCAAAAAGGGTTCTGCAAGAAAATCCTCAGCAACAGTCATGAAATTAAAATACAAATTCAAAAAAACATAATTAAAAATAGGCACAACTAAATAAAAATAACAAATATTATATATTTTATATATTTAAAAAAAAAACAATTTATAAATAATTTAATTGTAATTCTTCTTTTTTGGTTCTCTCTTCTATTTGTGTTGTCCGTTTCAGGTGGCCATGGTAGAAGTCCAATTAAACAATGATACCCAAGTACCAGCCGGCATGTTAGTCGCCTTTGCCATCTGTACCACACTCTTGGTTGCCGTTCATATGCTGGCTCTGATGATCAGTACATGCATACTGCCGAACATTGAGACTGTGTGCAATTTGCACAGCATCTCGTTGGTACATGAATCGCCGCACGAACGTCTACACTGGTACATAGAAACAGCGTGGGCCTTCTCAACGCTACTGGGTCTCATACTCTTCCTGGTCGAAATAGCCATATTGTGTTGGGTGAAATTCTATGATTTGAGTCAGCCTGCGGCATGGTCAGCTTGTGTTGTACTTATACCGGTTTTAATTATATTCCTGGCCTTTGCCATACACTTCTATCGCTCCCTGATGACCCACAAGTACGAGGTGACTGTGTCTGGTATACGTGAATTGGAAATATTGAAAGAACAAATGGAACACGATCATCATATAGATCATCATCAACAGGGCCACCGTAATGGTTTGAATTATGGTGCCAGTGGTGATATTGTTTGAATCTAATCTAAATCATTTTTAGTTCTCTGTTCCCATTTTTTACTGGAGCAATAATTGGAGAACTTGTATTTTCTTAATTGTATTTTTAGCGAAATAAACTAAAAATTTAAATAATTAATATATTTATAATACAACAACTTACTTATTTTTTTTATTATTTAGGTTAAATTATTTTATAATTTATTTAAGATTATTTTCTATGCTAAATCAAAATGAAAAAAAAAACACAATAAATATTTTGTTGAAATCATAATAATTTTTTTTTAAGAAAAAGACATAATTGATTAAGTTAGTGATTGTAAATTAAAATTAGCATCAAAATTTTATAAAAATAAATACAATTTTCTGTAAAAATGTGATATTGTCCAATATATTTTTTACAAAAAAGAATAAAAGTAAAACTTCAAAATAAAAATAAAATTTGAACAGCGAATGACTAAAAAAGATTTGTTTTATTTTTATATTTATGCTTAGCATTTTTCATTTAGTAATTTCTCTGCTCGTAATAAAGTTCAACTTTATATCTTTCATTTGACACCAATTTTATGTAAATATCTACAAACGTTTTAGAATTGTAGCTTCCGAAACATAATTTGCACCCTGGAATTTACCTACTGCAAGATTCTGTTCGCCTGTTATTTCAGGAAAATTTAAAATTTTTAAAAAATTTTTTTTTTTTCGGTCATACAACTAAAAATTTATAATCATCAAAACTTCGCTATTTAAAGAGCTATCGCTATGAAATTTGGCATCCCAAAAAAGTTGTTGTTGGTCTCTAGCTTAACGCAAAAAAATATATGACCACGCCCACAATTAACGGTACAAACGAGCGTTGTAACATACGCTTTCGAATTTCTCTAAGTAGGCGTGGCAGTGGGCATCCAAAACCTTTATCGTAATAAAGTTCGAATTTATATCTTTCATTTGCCACCAATTTAATGTAAATATCTACAAACGTTTTAGATTTGTAGCTTCCGAAACATGATTTGCACCCTGGAATGTACCTACTGCAAGATTCTGTTCGCCTGTTATTTCAGGAAAATTTAAAATTTTTCAAAAATTATTTTTTTTTTTTTCGGTCATACAACTAAAAATTTGTAATCATCAAAATTTCGCTATTTAAAGAGCTATCGCTATGAAATTTGGCATCCCGAAAAAGTTGTTGTTGGTCTTTAATTTAACGCAAAAAAAATATATGACCACGCCCACAATTAACGGAACAGACGAGCATTGTAACATAAACTTTCGAATTTCTCTAAGTATGCGTGGCAGTAGGAATCCAAAACCTTTATCGTAATAAAGTTCGAATTTATATCTTTCATTTGCCACCAATTTTATGTAAATATCTACAAACGTTTTAGATTTATAGCTTCCGAAACATGATTTGCACCCTGAAATTTACCTACTGCAAGATTCTGTTCGCCTGTTATTTCAGGAAAATTTAAAATTTTTTCAAAATTTTTTTTTTTTTTCGGTCATACAACTTAAAAATTGTAATCATCAAAACTTCGCTATTTAAAGAGCTATCGCTATGAAATTTGGCATCCCGAAAAAGTTGTTGTTGGTCTTTAAGTTAACGCAAAAAAATATATGACCACGCCCACAATTAACGGAACAGACGAGCATTGTAACATAAACTTTCGAATTTCTCTAAGTAGGCGTGGCAGTAGGCATCCAAAACCTTTATCGTAATAAAGTTCGAACTTATATCTTTCATTTGCCACCAATTTTATGTAAATATCTGCAAACGTTTTAGATTTATAGCTTTCCAAACATGATTTGCACCCTGGAATTTACCTACTGCAAGATTCTGTTCGCCTGTTATTTCAGGAAAATTTAAAATTTTTCAAAAATTGTTTTTTTTTTCGGTCATACAACTAAAAATTTGTAATCCATCAAAACTTCGCTATTTAAAGTGCTTTCGATATTAAATTTGGCATCCTGAGAAAGTTGTTGTTGGTCTTTAATTTAACGCAAAAAAATATATGACCACGCCCACAATTAACGGAACAGACGAGCATTGTAACATAAACTTTCGAATTTCTCTAAGTAGGCGTGGCAGTAGGCATCCAAAACCTTTATCGTAATAAAGTTCGAATTTATATCTTTAATTTGCCACCAATTTTATGTAAATATCTACAAACGTTTTAGATTTATAGCTTTCCAAACATGATTTGCACCCTGGAATTTACCTACTGCAAGATTCTGTTCGCCTGTTATTTCAGGAAAATTTAAAATTTTTCAAAAATTGTTTTTTTTTTCGGTCATACAACTAAAAATTTGTAATCCATCAAAACTTCGCTATTTAAAGTGCTTTCGCTATTAAATTTGGCATCCCGAAAAAGTTGTTGTTGGTCTTTAATTTAACGCAAATAATATATGTCCACGCCCACAATGAACGGAACAGACGAGCATTGTAACATAAACTTTCGAATTTCTCTAAGTAGGCGTGGCAGTAGGCATCCAAAACCTTTATCGTAATAAAGTTCGAATTTATATCTTTAATTTGCCACCAATTTTATGTAAATATCCACAAACGTTTTAGATTTATAGCTTTCCAAACATGATTTGCACCCTGGAATTTACCTACTGCAAGATTCTGTTCGCCTGTTATTTCAGGAAAATTTAAAATTTTTCAAAAATTGTTTTTTTTTTCGGTCATACAACTAAAAATTTGTAATCCATCAAAACTTCGCTATTTAAAGTGCTTTCGCTATTAAATTTGGCATCCCGAAAAAGTTGTTGTTGGTCTTTAATTTAACGCAAATAATATATGACCACGCCCACAATGAACGGAACAGACGAGCATCGTAACATAAACTTTCGAATTTCTCTAAGTAGGCGTGGCAGTGGGCATCTAAAACCTTTACCGTAATAAAGTTCGAATTTATATCTTTCATTTGCCACCAATTTTATGTAAATATCTACAAACGTTTTAGATTTATAGCTTTCCAAACATGATTTGCACCCTGGAATTTACCTACTGCAAGATTCTGTTCGCCTGTTATTTCAGGAAAATTTAAAATTTTTCAAAAATTGTTTTTTTTTCGGTCATACAACTAAAAATTTGTAATCCATCAAAACTTCGCTATTTAAAGTGCTTTCGCTATTAAATTTGGCATCCCGAAAAAGTTGTTGTTGGTCTTTAATTTAACGCAAATAATATATGACCACGCCCACAATGAACGGAACAGACGAGCATCGTAACATAAACTTTCGAATTTCTCTAAGTATGCGTGGCAGTGGGCATCTAAAACCTTTACCGTAATAAAGTTCGAATTTATATCTTTCATTTGCCACCAATTTTATGTAAATATCTACAAACGTTTTAGATTTATAGCTTCCGAAACATGATTTGCACCCTGGAATTTACCTACTGCAAGATTCTGTTCGCCTGTTATTCCAGGAAAATTTTAAATTTTCCAAAAATTGTGTTTTTTTTGGTCATACAACTAAAAATTTGTAATCATCAAAACTTCGCTATTTAAAGAGCTATCGCTATGAAATTTGGCATCCCGAAAAAGTTGTTGTTGGTCTTTAATTTAACGCCAAAAAAGCCTGCTCGGAAATGCATTACTGCGCGGCATCTGATGCGCATGTGATTAGTTTGCGATGCTCATGCAAATTAGCTGATATCAAATGCTTGGTTGGTTAAATTTTTAACAGCATGTGCATTAGTAAGTTTTGGGATGCATGATTTATATTTGCGCATCATCTGCTTTTGTTATGTATTTTCAAACAGCTGACATTTGCATTAAAACCAGATGCTTAAACAAACGCCAGGCGCATCAGCTGGACTGCAGGAATGCATTTCCGAACAGGCCCGTAGTTCTGGTAAAGATAATTGATACTCAAATTATTATTAATATAAAAAGGAATATTTAAATGAACATACTTAACAAGATCGTTTTCGAAATTTGTTCGATTTTTATTTGACTCGAATTCGATTTCCAGAACATCGCTGATAATTTCTGTACAAAAATCTCTTCACTTTTGGATTCTAAAAGCTTGAAAGTTTACAAAACTCATTCTCACTAAAGCCTACTTTACACCACGATGTTTCATGCTTTACTCTATCACACAAGTCTTACGTATTCTACAATACTTTGTAAGATAGAAATCTTATGAGTTTTGTTGCGACTGCCAAAAAAAATCTAATTTAACATTACAGTTTGTATTCACACATGAACATGGTTTTGTTAAAATGCAACCCAGCTCAAATGAAAAGTACTTAGTAGGGACATAAATACTGTTACTAATATGTTGGGCTATAAAACAAAAACTAGTGAATGGTTTTGGACCAATTTTTGTTTGTATATTTATTGATATGTATTGTATACAAAAATCTTGGTTTTATTCAAAATGTCCGCCCTTAGCCTTCACACACGTCTTAAGTCGCATTGGCCAGTCATCAATAGCTGCACGCACCTCATCCATTGGAAAATTGGCTACAGCGCGAACCAGAGCTGTCTTAAGGGAATCAATGTTAGGGTATCTTTTGTGGCAGACCATATCCTCTAAAACCGTCCACAATTTGTAATCCAAAGGGTTCAAATCAGGGCTGCCAGATGGCCAATCTTCAGAGCATATAAAAGCTGGCAAATTGTTTCGAAGCCAGTTCTGTGTCGTTTTAGCCTTATGAGGTGGTGCAGAATCTTGCTGGAAAGTCCAAGGCTGGTTATGGAACAGGGAATTGTTAAGCGGCTTCA
Source organism: Pollenia amentaria (assembly GCA_943735925.1). NCBI lineage: Eukaryota > Metazoa > Arthropoda > Insecta > Diptera > Polleniidae > Pollenia > Pollenia amentaria. The sequence continues at coordinate 141,691,746 of OX031010.1, read as the reverse complement.
CAACTGCTTCTAAAACGGTGTATTGGTAAACTTTGGCCGATGTTTTGACCCCTTGTTCACAGAAATGCAAGTCAGTCACCCCATCGTAAGACACCCCACCAAACCATGACTGCAGCTGGATGATGACCCTTTTCGACCCGTGGAATGAGTTCTGATGTTTCTTTAGATGACCGAGCATAAACCCTATCATTTTGTTTGTTAAACTTTTCCTGCACGGTAAATATTTTTTCATCCGTATACAATATTTTTCTATGAAAGTTATCAGCGTACTTCACTAAAAGACGCCGTTTGAAAGCTCCAAGACCCAAGTCTTTTTTAATAATACTACTTATGGACTTTTGTGTGATTTTCATCTCACGGGCCATGATTTTCTGTTTCCGGAGAGGATTTCGTTGAATTCTTGCTTTGACGGCTTTGATTACTTGCTGTGTCCGAACGGTACGTGGGCGGCTCGACCGGGGGCTGTCTTTTATATCTCCGGTCTCCTCGAACAATTGTATGCACTTGTAGACGAACATGCGACTTATGCCGAGTGGGCGGAGCGTTTTGAAAATATCATTTTTTTTCTTTCCACACTTAAAAAGTGCTATAACTGCGATACGGTTTTCTTTATCTGACCACTCCATGGTTAAACTTAACACAATTTCAAATTCCCGTAACTGACAAACGCTATAGAGGTTACTTTTCAAAAAACATGTGATAATAAAAGGGTATGTTCAATTTTACTATTCTAATGGGTATGTTCAATGTAGTAACAATATTTATGTCCCTACTAAGTATTATTAATTAGAAAAATGTTTTTTTTTTCGTAATACTTGTGGTTTTAATAGCACATTGCACTCACGGTATCACTTTTTTATATATGACATGAGTTTTTGATATATATTAATGCAAAGTATAATAGTTTAAAGTAGCCTTAAGAAGAAAACACAAATTCGTATGATTTTTATTTTATGTTCAATTAAAATTGTAGTTTTTATTTTACTTTTTAAAATTAAAATTTAAAAAAAAATGATAACCGCTGCATTAAAACGATTTGATTTTCTTTGTATTTAATTTATTTTACCTTACAATGTTCTTTAACTTATAAATTTTTATTTTTATATTTCTTTTTTAATTTTTATATGCAGCCTTTGTTTTTCTTGTTTAAAAAAAAACTCAATGTTTAATTAATTAATTATAATTAATATAATAATAATCATAATTGTCGACTAAGACTAAACATGTTTAACATACGTACAAGTAGAGTTTGATGTTGTTTTTTTATTTTTTGTTTTTGTTTATATTTTATTTATAATTATAATTAATTTTTTATAGGTTTTTGTTGGTTGTTTGTTATGTTTACTATAAATATAATTACTATAAATGTAGGTAGATACAATAATTGTTACTTTTTTATTATTTTAAATATTTTTCTTTTAATATTTATATTTTGAGGTGTTTTAAAAGAATTTCTTTAAAAAATTTGAAATTTTTTAAAAAAATAAAATGTTTTCGATTTTTTTTTTTTTTTTTTTTTTATTTTTATTTTAAGAGTGGGAGAGTTTTGCATTTAATTATAATTATTTATAAGTTAATGAATTTTTATTTTGAATTGTTTTTTAAAAAAGAAAACATTGATTGAAATTTAATTGGTTTTATTTTCTAATTATAATTTATATTAATATTTCTCTTTATGTAGAACTGTATTTTTTATATTTTTTTATTTATTGAATTAAATTTAAGTTTTTGTTTTATACCAACAAAAAAAAAAAAGCTAAATTTTATTATACTTTTATTTGTTTTATTTTGTTTTGACCTCTAATTACTGAAATTTATAATTAAGGTTAATTTTTTTATGTTACATATACATAATTAAATTCATACTAAATTATATGGTTTTTTCCATGTGCATTAGAAAATTGGGTTTCAATTTAAAAACCCATATTACGTCAAACTCAAGAAAATATGAAAAAATTAGAACAAGCGTCAAAAATAAAATAAATTAATTTTTTTTAAAAAAAAATTTTTATTTTAAAAATTTAGTGATGCCAAATTTTAAACAAAATTGAATTGCAAATAATCAACATGTTGAATAAATTATAGTTTTATATCAAAATATAAATTTGCAATATCTAAAAAGTGCAAAATATTAGGCCTGTTCTGAAAATCACTTTAACTCCAATCATGTCCTTTAAAATCACACGTGTGATATTTTGGTGTTCCGTTTTTGTGTGTTTCGGCGTGAGTTTCAATTGCCAAAAGCAGACCGAGAAACACAGAAACGGTACGACTTTCAGATCACCACAAATCCCACATGTGATTTTAAACCACGTGATGTAAAAAATTTAAATATTTGCAGTTAAGGAAGATTTCGTTGTTTGACATACATGGGTAAATATTGACAGCTCTCCCTAATGCCTTAACCTTGTTTATTATACATAACATGATTTTTTCTATATAATTAATAGCACAATGTGACAAAAAAAAATTGAATACACTTTTAAAATGATATAGTGCAGAGTACAGACCTTGTTGAGTAGATCATTTAGCAATATTTCGATTTTTTTGAAATACACTCTTAAAGTTGAAAGCTTCGTTGCTCTTAAGTAAGCGTATACGCTGCGGATTAGTTGTTCCATTTTCCTTACCAAGCTTATGAATAAAAAGGTACTCTTACGTAAACGTAACGTTGCGGATGAACCTAACGAAAAAAAAAATATTTTTCTCCGTTGTTGCATAACGGCTGTTAAAGAGTTTGATGCTTATTGATAAAGCGAACATACCGTCGACGTACACGACGTTTTTTTATATTTTTTATACAGAACGCACAAATAACAAAAGCTTAAATTTATAAATTTTGAGAAATTTCCGGTTTGCTTTTTAATACATTTAAACATTTACGTATTCTTAAGAGCCGTAACGTTAACGTGTCCCTAACATTTGCGTGTCAGTACCGAGACCTTAAAAAAAAAGTAAAACAATTTTAAAGGACATCCCGAACGTACGGCAATTTCATGCAGTTAATAAATTATTTTGGTAAGATGAGCTGTAAGTGTTTTAAAATACAGTGAAATGGGATAAAAACGAATACCGGATTTAACCAAATATTTCAACAACAAAAACTTGTCTTCCGTTTCATTGATTTAGATTAAACAAATTTTAAAATTATTTTAAAACACCCTTGAAAATTTTAATTTATTGGTTAAAAAAAATTTTTTTATTTTTATATGAAATCACGAACGATGGATATTATACGGTCATTCTCTGGGAATCAAAATCAAGTGAAATTGTCAGTTACATTTTTTTTAAATTACAATAGTTTTTTTCTGATTTTAAGAGCAGTTCTGGCTAAAGTATATAAAAGGAAATACGTTTAATAACTATATCGTTGTCAAAATAAGTTCAATTTCACTCTAATTCAATTTCCAGAGCATGGCTTATAATAGTGAAGTTATTTTGCAGCCAATTGATTTGGTACGATTGAAATACGGTTATAACGAAATATGTCAATAACGTACACTTATCTTCGCTTGCATTGATTTAACTTAAAAATTTTCATTTTAATCAATTTGTTTATAACGAAGACTGTTATAGCGAACCGTTTTTTTAACAAACACACTTAAGTGACCCTACATTGTTCGTTGTCTATGTTCGTTATATCTATGTTCTACTATAAAACTTTTGTTAGAAACACAATTATTATTAATTGGTTATGAAAGTATCACATTTTTAACAAAGAACTTACGTGCATGTTATGACATTCGCATATAATTTGCGATTGTGACTTGAACTAACAAGAGGTGTTATGTAAAACGCAATAAAAAGGCTCTTGGCGAGTTCAATTCGTGAATTCAGACTAAACTTAACATCAAATAAGTTAAACTAAATATTGCATTAAAACTTCACTATTTTTCTTACAATTTTTATTAAATATATAAAATTTAAAAAATGGTCTTTTGTTTTGTTAGTTTTATCTGTTCATTGTTTTCTTATGCACTGGCGTTTTCGAGCAGCTAATCGATATTATCTTCGAAAAACGTATGTTGTCAGTGTTGTAAATAATTTTTTTTATTCCATGCTAATACCGCGAAGCCCTACGCTTGTCTGCAGGAGACCAGAGTCTGGCGAGAATCGAACCCGCAACCCCGGCAATGATAGACTAACTCACTACCAGTTAGCCGACCGTTCATTTAAAAGGGGGATTTAAATGAATAACCCGGCTATTTATCAAAAACAAACATGTTTTTAACTTTCGAATGCAACTTTAAAATATGACAAAACGCGTGAGTTGCAGAATGTGCAAAAACAATTTGGACGATTTTCAACTCTCATGAGATTTTATAATCATGTTCTGATAATATATTCGCCGTTACAATGTTAAAATACAATATAAACTAATTCATAAGAAAAAATTTTCGAGATAACAACAATTTCGCAAATAAACGCTATCAACAGCTCTTTTAACATACAGGAATAAAATAATAAGCTTTCAAATAAAGTATTAGGAAAAAAATACCTGCGGAAATTGCAAGTATTGGATGAAAAAAAAAATATATAAAAATAAACGAAAGTAAAGTGATTGACGTCACAAGTTGCATCCTTGTAAACAAATTATTGTCTATGTAGTTGTTGTTATGTTTTTGCACTTTTGCTTTTTTGCAAGGGTGCAACTTGTGACGTGAATTATCTTAGTATTTCTAATAAAATTTATTCAACTTTAAAAACAAACCCAGTCAAAACTTTAAAAAAATTCGAAGAATTTACTTTAAAAAAAATTTTTGCTTGGTAACTTCAGATTTTTAAGGTGTATTGCGAAGTTCTGAAAACTGCAAAATGATATATTTAACAAGGCCTGCGAAGCCTTCAACACTTACTTGAAAGTTAATGTTTACTGTCACACTGTGCAATCAATTTCTTAAAGACATGTATATGTGTTGGAGATTTTGTTGTTAAGTTGTTATTTATACAAAGTTAAAAGTTTTAATAATTTTCTACTTTGATTTTGTTTTTATACAAGAAAAAAATAAAACAATTAAAAACAAATATGTGTGAGTGTGTGTTAATATTTATATTTCTTACAAGTTTTCTTTTTTTAGTATTTAATTTATTTGTTTTTTTTTTTAATTATAAAGCTAAAACTTAAAAATTATATATGTATTTGAAATTTTCAAATTGTGTGTGTGTTTGCAAGAAGGAGGTGTACAAATTTTACAAGTTTAGGATTTGGGTTTTATTTATTTTTATTAATTAAATTTTAATCAACTTTTTATTTATAAGTATTTAATTTATATTTAATTTATGGTAAATTTCATTTTGTTTAGATATCTTTGTTTTTTTAAAATAATTTCTATATTTAAATTTTTAATTTACATCTTATTTTTATTTAAAAAAAAAGAAAATTCATTCAAGATTTTGTTAATTATTTATTGTTAATTTAAATGTTAAAAAAATCTTTTTTATCTGGTTTTTATGTATACAATATTAATGTTTTTTTTAGTATTATTATTGTTTTTGTAATTACTTGTTCAAGTGGGTTAGAGTTTTTATTTTTTAAAAAGAGGTTTTTTTTGTATTTTCAATTTTTTTTTTTATCAAAAATACATCTATTTTTTTTTCAAAAATATCAAACAAAATTCCATTTTGTGTTTTGAAAAAGAATTGAATTCATTGTTTTACATGATACAGTTGAATTTGTTGTTTTATTTTATACTACAAGTTGGTTTTTTTTCATATAAATATGTTATTGTTAATAATTTTGAGTGTTTTTTGTTTACAATTAATTTAAAGGTTTTATTCTACAATTATGTTTATTGATTCTTTTTATCTGAAATGGAGTTTAAAATTAATTAAATAAAACAAAAATATGAATCAGAATTTTTTCTATTATGTATTTATAAAAAGTGTTTTAATCTTAAGTGTATTGTTGACGTTCTCCCTCTTTCTTTATATTTATCAGCCATGTTTCTGGAAATCGAAATCGAGTGAAATTGAAATCAATCGAAATTTTCAGACCAATTTTTCGGAAAATTACCGTAGTTCTTCCATGATTTTTAAAGTTGTTCTGATGAAGATATAAAACGGAATATTTTAATAAATTTTGAGCTCTGGATCATTTGTTTGAATTTTATTTCACTCGAATTCGATTTCCAGAACATGGCTGTATCTCTTTCTTTCTTATCTCTTTTGTTTTGACTTTTGCTTGAATAAAGGCTCAACTCTTAGATAACAACTTGAAAGAAAACCATTAACAAATTTTTTATAACAAATCAATGAGTTAAAGTATCCGGAACTAAAATTATAATTCCGGTATTTTCATTTAAACTTAAAAAAAATAATTAAAATCTAATAAAAGAAATTTCTAATCATGATTTACTTCGTTTGACAAAAAACTTCAGAATTTTAAGTTTAAATTTCAGATTTTTTTAGTTGCATTTCTGAAAACAAACGTTAAAAAGCAAATAAAATTATTATTCAGGTATGTGAACGAAAACGATGTTGAAAACAAAACAATTTGAAATCGATAGTGCTGCTTTCAGTATTTTTAAAAATTAATTTCAAATACTTTTTCCTGTTTAGATTCTTTTAACGTACAATTTCACCAAGTACAGTTAAAACTAACTACTACTTTTACTTCCAGTTAACAATATGTTTTTGACAGTTATAACTGATAGTTAATATAACTGAACTTGGTGAAATTTGCCGTAAATTGTATATTTTATATATTAATTGAACTGTATTTTAAACAAAAAATTAATATTATAAATCAGAAATGAATTTCAAAATCGCTCAAAATTCATATCACCTGCTAAATACGATCGATTTTCATCACATACCATATTATCTCAATATGTTTTCTTTTCTATTTTAAAAGTTTCGATTAACTTTTTGATGCTTCCAAATTTGTTTAATGTACATATTTTATATTAGGGTTTTCTTTTCAGAAGTTCCTAGAATCTTTGAAAAGTTTTTCAATAACAAAAGTCCATGGTTTTAAAACTACATGAGCAGATGGCTACTCTTTAATTAAACTAATTTTGAATAATTCAAACAAAAATTAAATAAAAAATAATTTTAGAATCAAAAAAGCTTCCTTTAAACTAGTAGTTTGAAAGTTAATTAAACAAAATCATTCATAAATAAACTAATTCCTCTATCGTTTCTAACTAGTTGAGGTTTGTAAATGTGCAGTTGGGACAAACTTGAAATGACGGAAAATTAAATTTGATAATAAGTTTTGTATTGTTATAAATTGAAAACGTTTTAAAATCATCAAAGTTGAGATCTAACCATTTTTTCAATTGTCAAAATTGAGATCATAGACTTTTGTTTTAGGTCTAATTTAAATAATTTCCAGCTTATCAACTGTCTTTGATTTTCTAAAAATATTCGGTAACATAACACGAAATCGATCAAAATTCATTATTAAATTTAAAAACAACAATATTGCAATACCCTTTAAAATCTCTCTCAGTTAATAGAAAAATTGAGTTATTAATAGGGTTTAAAAAAAAAAAAAACATATGAACAAAAGAGAAAGAAAACATTCTAAAAGAGATCAAGAGACAACCGAACGATTAAGGAGTTATTGAAAAAAAATTTTTAAACAATATAGTCATCAAATTAAATTTAACAAAATTCAAGACAAAAAACGAGTTAAGGTAATGTAAAGCTGTCTTCTTTTTTTTTTTTTTTTTTTTTTTTTTGGCAAAATATGTAAATAAAACAATGATATATTTTTAAATTAAAGAAAGAAGTCAATACAAGTGATTTTATGTATAATTCCTTTTTCAAATCCATGATTGTAATTGTTTCACATAAAGAAATTCTTAAGGTTATGTATGTATGTGTATGTATGATTATGTAAATATGAATAAAGCTTAACAAGAAACTTAAATTAAAGGAAAAAATAAAAGAAAACGAAAAAACCTATTACTTATAAGTCCGCTGAATTGAAGTCTATACACTATTTCTGTTTTGTTATTAAATATAATTATTAACAATATTATTATTTTTTTTTTTTTTTGTTTTTAATTTGAGTTAAAAGTTTTTTTTTTTGATTTTTTTTAATTAAATTTGTTTTTAAACTAACATTCATTCTTGTTACTCTATTAATGTTAGGGTAGGTTGTTGTTGTTGTTGGTTTCGACAATTCTTTAAATCCATATTTAAATTAAAATAACGATAACTATATTTAATATTAAAAATTAATAGTTGTAAAAATAAATTTTAAAAATAAGAAAAAAGCAGGATAAACTTACACCTTAAGAAAATTAAAAAAACTGAAAATAATAATAATAAATTCACCCTTCCAACTGAACAATAACAAAACAGCCATTCTTTCGCGTACATTCATTTCCAACCATTCATTCCGTAATCGATTGATCAATCAACACATTTATCGTTTTCTAAACTTAAAGAAAAAAAAAAGCTGAAAAAACTGTTGACACCGTTTTGTAAAAATTTTTAAAATCCATTGTTTATTAGCTGCTTTTATAATTTGAATATTCATTTAAGACATTTTCCGCTATTGTTGTTTCATTTTTTAAGATTTAGTGTCTTTTTTCTGGGACAATAAAAAAAGGTTTCCTTTTACACTCTCCCCTCCTTCTTTCCATGTTCGGACTGCTTGTCTTGATAATGTGTTGTCAATTCAACGTTTTGTTTTAGAGGTTTTCTTACGTTTGTTGCTGCTTTGGTTGGCAGCAATTGTTGTAACGCTATGATGATGTTGATGATGTGTTGTTGTTGTATTGTGACTATTACCGCCACTTAGATTTGCTGATGCGGCTGCGGCTACTGCTGCGACAGCAACAGTAGAGGCTGCTGATACAATTTGCAGTGATTCTCAACTTCTCTCGGGTGTACTGTGATGATGGTAAATCTGTTGAATCTGTTGTTGCTGCTGTTGTTGTTGGGAGGCTGCCGCATTACTGGCATGTTGCTGTTGGACTTGCTGTTGACTTGATGAGGTTACAACATCTTGCTGTTGGATATGTTGCGCATGTTGGGTCTGTTGCTGATGATGTTGTTGCTGTATATGCACAACATGTTGCTGTAGATGCTGTGGCGTTTGACTTTGTTGCGGTGTACTACTACCGCCGTGTTGCTGATGCGGCGATGGACTATATTGGAATTGTTGCTGAAACATAGGCAACTTTATAAATTTATTTGTTGACGCAATTGTTGTTTGTTTTATTGTTTGTTTGTTTGATTGATTGTTTGATTGTGTGGAGGAGTTTTTTTTTAGATTTTGGTTGGTTGGTTAAGAAAAAAATGAATGAAATTAAAATGAGAACGATTGTTGGTTAGAAATTGAAAACAAAACAAATAAAAAATAAATATATTTAATGGTTTATATAATAACATAAAAATATTAATAATAATGTCGTTATTAAAAATTTAAGAGTTTCAAACAGATAACAAATTTCATAAAAATTAAAACTGAAACCAATTGGAAAGAAAAATATTGATCTCTATTTTTCATTTTTAGGATACATCCGGACTCTGGTAACACTGTGCCACAATTTTAAACTTTTCCAAAATAACGGGGTTCCGACAATTGATTCTGTTAGATGTATTCTTATATCGGCGTTTTGAAAGATTAAATCGGAATTTTATTTGCGGGGGGTAAAGTGTCACCCTTTTGGCATGTCCGTGCCGCATATCGGTAAATAAAACTGTGTTCTTAAGACAGGTTCAGAACTTTGTCGAAAATTGTACAGCAAATATTTTTGTGGAATACATTAACCCTTTTAAATTTTGGCCCAATTCTAACAAATCATAAAAACATCCCTACCAAGGGCGAGGACGGGGATGAAATGTTCTACAAAAATTTCGGACATGAAGTCTTAAAACATATATCAGAAAACAACAAAGCACAAAACTTAACACAAACAGCAAAAACAGCCAAACTAAAGAGTCAATAAAAAAATGACGGGGTTCTGACAATTGATTCTGGTAGACGTATTTTATATCAAAGTTCAGATTTTCAATGTGTATAGATTTCAAAAAATTATTTGCCGTAAAATTTTCAACAAAGTTGCTGAACATACTTTATACCTCAGTTATAAAGAACACATAGTTCCATATACCGATATGATGCACTTAAACCTCACGAAAATCAAATTCCAATGTGATCTCTCAAAACGATATACATACGTATAGATCTACCAGAATCAATTGTCGTTATCTCGTTATTTTTTTGATTTCGGCGTTTTACAGTGTAAGTGCACTAGGATTGTAAGATGAAAATTCCACTTCACAATAGGCCGAAAATATTTGCCATTTAATATTAGCGGTATTCACCCTTTGTATTAAGTGTACAACTCTGTTATATTTAATATGATTTTATACTTAAAAGCGTGAGTGTCTTTTTCGTATGCATTGTACATTAATGAATTTGCTGAATGAGAGAAAGAGACAGATAAAGTTTCTTCAACTGCTTTATTCTGGTAGTAAATTCACACACTTTGTTTACTACTGCTTTTTGTGGGATTTTTTCAACCACAGCGTAGTATATTTTAGTCTAATACATTTTGTTGTTGCAGTGTTGTAAATGTTAGTATTTTTACTAAAATTATAAGATTAACAAGGTCTACAAGGGACTTTACTATCAAGGGTGAATTTCGCTATTGTTACCAGAGCTTTTTAATTGAACTTTTAAATTTTATTTTATATTTTTCCTATTTTTGTTAAAAAAAATGTTTAAATATATATCTAGAGTCCGACCGAACAAACGTTCGGGGCCGAGTTCTGCAAAAGGCTATGTTAATGAACTTTATAAAACAAATTTTGGACATGTCGTGGGTGGTTACTGGTTTGCCGCATGGCACATTTTTTGTCTAAATTGAAATGAAACAGTCTCTTAATGGTAACCTGGTTGTTTTGGAAGCTGCCAAGAGATAGAAACCAGTAAAAATAAACTAAAAACAACGTAAACAAAATGTATATTTTTATGGAAAGAACATGTCTTAGATATGGTCACACTTAACAAATATTTGACGCACCACAGGTAACCACTATTTTTTTCAAACATTTGATTGATTTTGCAATATGTTATTTAGATCAAAGAGCATTTAAAAGTTAAGTAATAACAACTAACTATTATTTATTTTTTAAGAAATAAAGTTTTCTCAATCCGTAATAACTGTTAAAACTTAAACAAATGGTTAACAAAACTAGTCGTCACACTTTTTTCGGATTTATTTGTCAAATATTTGTTGAATATGAACGTACCTTTAGTACAATTTTTAGAACATTTCGGAAATTTGTAACCGAAAAACATCTGAAAACGTTGCAGTTATATTCCAGAATACATATACACTTACAACAAAATTCAATAGCTTAATTTCTTATTAGCTTTCCATCAAAATGTTTTTAAAACTTTCTGTGAAAAACTTTAAATTTTTTGAAACTCTTAATTTATTTGTTGTAAATAAGTAATAAAAACAAATACAAATGGTATGAATTAAAACAAATATAAAAAAATAAAATAAAAACAAAACGAATCACATCAATAGAATTAAATACTTACCGAATTCTCTTGACTATGTTCAATAATTTCAATACTACCGGAGGTATTTCCTGATGTATTATTTATGGAAGTACCACTTGTATTTGCCACATCATATTTGCCGCGTTTAAAGCGACCATATAGAGAACTATATGGTAGATTATAATGAATAGCAGCCTGATTGATAGACATTTGGCCAATTCTAATCGAACAATATAAAAACAAAAAAATAGCAATTCGAATTAAATAATAAGAATAATTTTAACCTACCGCACAGAATTTAAAGCTTCATTCATAGCATCTTCCGACCAGGGCGTTGGATTTGAACGGGATAATTCAATGCCCTCACGTTTACAACGACCATATAATGTGCCTTATTGTTGACGATTGATTTAGGTGAAAAAATAAAATAATTATAAACTCAATATGTTCTTTTATACACACACACTCAATCTTAGAAAATTTAACTCTCCAATTAGTGCAGGACTTAGAAATTGACGTAGGGGAGTGACACCTACAATCCTCTTCTTTTTTTGTATGTTTCGTTTTCTCAACTTACCTGTTGGTATACCAAATTCTGCACTTGCCTTCTGTACCGATGTATGACCCGCACGTATTGCTTCCAAGGCCCTTTCCAAATCTTCTGGCGTCCAGGTGGTGGGTGCGGCATTAAACGGCGCTGCCAATCGTATACCTTCACGTCGTGCTATTTTATACAACGTCGACGAAGGTATACCAAAGGCTTTCGATGCTTTATTGGCCGATATTTGTCCCGACCGCAAGGCCTCCAGAGCATTGTTGAGCGAGTCTTCGTTCCATGACTTTGTACCTCCTTCCTTCTTCGGTGTTTCGATGCCCATGCGGTGGGCCCTTTGCCAGAGTGTGGTTGAGGGGATGCCATAGGTAACGGATGCTTTCGTCAGGCTCATGTTTTGATTCTTCAGTGCATCTAAAGCTGAATTCATATCATCTTGTGTCCAAGTTTTGGGACCATTAAACTGACCTTTCATATCGCCATGCTGTTGATCTAAATTTGTGTAATGGGGTTCATTTTGATCATGTGGTGAACCGTTGGCAATCATCATTGAATCATCGCTCGTATCGGAATTGTACATGTCTGAAAGGACAGTATTTTTGATAAGAAAAAAAGGTAATAAATAAATCTCTTGTATAGAAGTTTAATGGAATAGAAAGCAGAAATTGATGGTTTAATTTAACGGTTATTTTCTCTTCAGATGTGAAAAAATCTCTAAAGAGTCTGAAGAAAAAAGTTAAACGTAAACAATTCTTTACTAGGAGAAATTAAAAAACGAGAATTAAGAGTTATTTTATATAGACAAACTATTTTGCAATTTATCTGAAACCTTCAGAAAAAATGGAAACTTCTTCTCATTACTCTAAGTATATATATGAATTGGGATTTCACTTCGTCGCAATATATACTTTGCCCATCTTAAGCACCTATTTTTTTTTTTTTTTTTTTTTTTTTTTTTTTTTTTTTTTTTTGCAAAAAATTATGGTGAACTATCGACTTAACGTCGCGACGTCTTCAGTAAGAAAGTATAGAAATATATTTCATTGGTCTCATATTATTTCTGCGAATTTTTTTTACTTTTTGTAGTCTTAAAGCCCAAAAATCAAAAAAAAAAAACGATAACAATTTGATATCTTGTAATTAACCTCATATACACATGAAAAAATTATTTGAATTTTTTTAATCTAAACCGAAACAATAACAAACAAAACGCATCGCAACTCACCCATATGTCCTGTCGTCATCATATTTACAATTTCCGGTGTTATTATCATTCCCGGTTCGTGTTTTATTTGGCTCGGATCAATCTCCATAACGGTGGCTCCGGTTATTTCCTGGTGATGCTGTTGGTGGGCCTGTTGCTGATGATGTTGTTGGTGTGCCTGCTGCTGTTGTTGCTGCTGATGGGCTGCCTGCTGTTGCTGATGTGCTTGTCCTTGCGCTGCTGCTAGTTGTTGTGCATGCAACTGCTGTTGCTGAGCTTGATGGTGGGCGGCTGCAGCAGCTTGATGTTGCTGTTGGGCCTGTTGGTGTTTGGCATCGATAACTTCACTTTTTATATGTTGAACCAGATTCGAATTTGATTCGTCACCGGTCTGATGATGTATGGTATGCATGGGAGATTGATCGAGCCGTTGTATCATGTGCTGAGCTAAGTGATTGTCGATATCGAGCGGTTCTGAGGGATCTGTTGGGAAGAAAATCAGATTTAAATAAAATTATATTACAATTCTACGATTTAAATTAAAAAAATCCAATATATTAATGTGCGTTTCGGCAAGTTTCACGATTTCGAAATAATGTAGGAAAAGATTTATTTTTACGATTTTCATACTGTTTAAACAAAAATTGTCAAATGTAGAATGTCGCAACATTAACGATTTTGTAACAGCGTGCCTGTTATCATATACGACTCATGAGAGCATACTGTTAGAATAAGTTCAAATCAGTGATGGGATTTGAAAATTTTATATTTGTGCCAAAATTGTAAAAGGGCCAAATTGAATTAGAAAGGGTTAGCCAATTCCCTTTATTATAGAAATTAAACTTCGAACAATTGTTTTAACAATCAAAATCAGAAAAAAACAGTCTTTGATTTTGATTCTGAATTAATTTTTAATTTTAAAATTTTATTAAAAGTATTTATATTTCATTAAATCAAATATATATTTGCATATAACGAGTTGTTAATTATTATTACATATCGTTACTTTAATTTAGAAAGGGCGTATCTAACCTATTTGTTTTTTAAAACTTAAAAAAAGTACATATAAAAACTCTTACGCGTACTTTAAGAAGTGTAAGAAATGTATGACATTTCCTAGTTTACGATTAATTAAATTTTTAATAAAGTAAGCAATAATCAGGCAAGCCGTAAATATGCAATTAAAAATTTTTCCTTGTGCGACCAATGGAGGCAAAAACAATATATTTATCCGTTTAAGAGCTTTTTATGAATTTTAGCATCGATTTGTTAGTGCATCTTTTTACCTTTTTTAGTTTTTTTGAAGCATATTTGGACACTTGTTAATTATTTTTAAATGAACAAATGACTCTTAACCTCATAACATAATATTATTCTGGTTGGCCTATTGATGTCCATGGGCTCCAAAGATGAGCACTCAAAAATTTATCTGTACATACTGTGGCGTAGGCTTGACCGAATATACTTTTTTACTTATTTATTATATGCAAATACTATAAAAAAAATAAGTGCATATTTCCGGTTTCCCTGACAATAATCAAACTCAGATTTAACTTTTTTAAATATAAAATTCCATTTCTTCTTCGTTTACAAATAAGATTGTATTGTCAAACTGAAACGCAAAAGTGCCTTACAACTAAAAAATATATGTGAATTTTAATCCGGCCAAAAAATAGCTGATACAAAAATTGCCCAATTGTGCCATATATCCCATCACTGGTTCAAATTATTCTAACACAGGGTCTCCACCTGAGATAATATCTGATATAATATCTGAGAGAACGTCGGCAGAATGAGAGAATACATTTCTTCATGTTAATCTTAATATCAAACAAGGGGAACACGTATCTTATAAGATTTCATAATCGACTGATTCTCGTACAGTAAACTTGTATCTTTTTTATTCTTTTTTTATTCTATTTCTAGTTTAAAATATTGTTATTTTTCACAATATTGGCACTATTTGCATTAATAAATTACACATTTTAATAATGGTGGCTTATTATTGTTTTATATTTGTGTATGCATGTTTATTTTTGACAGCTCATCTACTACTAACACTATTTGAGAGTCAACACGTAAGATAACGCACTCTGCAATTGAAATTGACGTTTGCTGATATAAAAATCTTATATCTTATCTCAGGTGGATACCCTGTGTAAGAGAAGTAATTTTTTTGTAAACGTGACGTTATATTTTTGTGAATGATACGGACGTAAGAAATATATATATATATAAAAAAAACAAAAAAAAAAGAGACAGTGAAGTTGTTAATGTTTGGCAATAAAACTTTACGGATATTTAGGAGTTCGTAATGTTTAATGTTATAGGAACACTCCAGACTTTAAAAGAAAGTTAGAAATTAAAATTTTTCATTTTTCCAAAATCATTAGCAACATTCGATTCTAACTTTGTAATTGAAAAATATGGATTGATAAAATTAATATTAAACTAGGTTTTTATATTTTACAAAAGATATAAAAAAAAAAAATTTTTTAGTTTGTAAACAAGTTAGATGAAGAAGCATTCATCCAACTGCAATATAAATTATGACAAGTATTCACTCCCCCATAACATTATTTAAAAAAAAAACAACATAAAAAAACAATTAAAGAAATAAAGTACCAAAAACTCACTTGATAAATCTCTGGTATCCGTACTGGGGTTACAGGATAAATCTACATGTTCTGTAACCGTGACAGGTGTTGCTGAGGGTGCCGGTGGTTCAGGGGCAAAATCTAAAAAGCCCATAGGGACTCCTAGAATGCCACCATTCTATAACAAAAAAAAGTAAAATTTCGATTTATAACGAAATTTCTTAAAAAAATAACTTACAAACAAAACACAAAAACAAAAAAAAAGTTTTTTTAACTATTTCAACCAAAAGATTAGATTCCAATTAAATGGAATCACTTACCATTCCCATGCCTAAACTAGTCATATTTTTATCTTTTCCGTCTCTTGCTACTACAATTTGTGTTACGATTGCTGTTCCCGAAGCTGTTACCGCAGTTACGCCACCAGCATTATTTGATGCTGATGCCGATGAAGTGGACGCCGGTGAAGCTGAAGATGCTTCAGTTTTACAAATCTTTTGGAGCGAAGGTTTATCCGAATCTGAATCGTCCGCTGTTACAATTGTGGTCTGTTGCTGCTGTTGGCCACCCGCTACACTCGTAGTTACCGTTTGAACTCCAGACACAGGTATATAATTACCGGCCGATGTCTGTTGTAGACTGACAATAGCAGCTTGATTTTGATTTTGTATTAATATTGCCTGCGGATGCTGTTGCGTCTGTTGATGATGCTGCTGTTGTTGCAGCTGTAAATCGGGGGACTTTGAACGTTTGCGTACTCTGGATTTTCGTTGTTGTTGCTGTTGCTGTTGTTGTTGTTGGGGCGTTGTGGCAGGTGTTGATGTTACCAATTGTCCGGCAACGGCTAACTGTTGTGCACTTCCGGGACTTAAGACGGCGGTAGTGGTTATTTGTTGTTGCTGTTGCTGGTGTTGATGCTGCTGCAGTTGCTGCTGCTGTTGTTGCTGGTGCTGATGCTGTTGTGGCTGATGTTGCTGGTGGGGTATAGGAGGGGATTGCTGACCCGGCACTACTGTGGCATTAACAATATTACCAACGACAGCTTGCTGTATATTTTCTGATACTGTTATTGTTGCTGTGGCCGCATCATTCAGATCATCGGCGTTTTCTGCTGTCTCGCAAAGACCTTTGATTTTTAACTGTTCAGCGGTGCGCAAAAGACCCTAAAAATAAAAAAGATATTTAAAAGTTAATTAGTTTATTTTTCATGATATAAAATAAATTTATTTTATTTTATTAAGGGTTCCATCAACTTCACTACTCTTTATACTAAAAGCTTCCAAAAAACTTTTAAATTTTTTTTTTTAGTTTATAAATAACTGAAATTCGTAGTACTGACTTCTTAAGCAAACAGAAAAAAAATATTTTAAAATATAAAAATTGTTAATGCCAGATAATGAAACTGAGTTGGATATTCTCCAGCGTGATTTTTTTCGCCGTTTTCAAAAAGGGATGAAGTTTAAAGGTGTGGATGAATGAATATTACAATATCAAATGCTGATAACTATTGGTAAATACAACAAGACTACATTTGATTGTACATCCACAACAATGAGTTAAAGTTGGTAAGATAAAAAAAAATTAAAAAAAGGAGCAAAATGGTTTAATCAAAATGTAATGCGGTATTTTTTCTTTAATGGGGTTGGTGGGCCAATGTTTTGGTGTGGTCATCAGCATCAGCCTGTGCGTCTTCGTCTTATCTTCTCGTCCGTTGTCCTCGTTGTCATAATAAGAAGCAAAAAAGGAATCATTTTTATGAAGTTGATAAAGAAAAAGGAAAACACTTTTAAGATTTCCACTTTTTCTTCATTTTTTAAGCTGTCAGATGATGAGTTCACTTTTTTATTTTAATTTATATATTTTTTTCTTATTTTTTTTTATATATCTACATACATACATACGAACATACACTTTGAAAGGATTGTATTTTTCCTGTGCTCTCTTTTTTATTTTAGTATATAAGAAATTAATGAGAATTCTCAGAAAAAGTTGGTACTTTCTTAAATTTTTTTTAGGTACATGTATATAAGCCATTTACAAAAAAAAATTGGTCTTCATTTACGAAAAAAAATATAAATAAATTTGAACTCATTAGAAAAAAATTTACATAAAAAGTTATTTTAAGGGGGTTGAGAGCTTAAAAAAAGGATTTTTTTTCCATTAATATTGTTTTTGTTGTTGTCTAATTAAAAATAATGTAAATGATGCGAAACTTTTAGTATACTTTGATAAGTTTTTCTTCAATTTTCTCTGATTGGACAAGTTTTCGATTATACACAAAATATCGGACAATTGCGGAGCTATGATCCTCACAGAAGTAAAAGAAACCAATTACATATGTATATCGAACAATAGCAAATGTTTTTAATAAATTCAAACACCAAAAAAAGCGACAAATTTTGCATACATACATTTTCACCTTTTTTACTTTGTGAATCGCGCAAATTGTCACATTTGGAGCCTGCAATGCCCACAAGTGATTGCCAAAAAAGCATATGCATCCATGAAGTGTAACTTTTTTGTGCGAGTTTTGGAGTAAAAGCATTATTTTGGAAACGTGGCTGATTATGCAGTGACTTTTACTATTGCTCGACGTTGCGACATTATGATGGGAATCTTTCTGTTAAAATTGATTGCTATTGGATGAGGCCTTTACGTGGCTTCAACATGCGATATAACCTGTGAAACAATGCAATTACTGCACTAGATTTTTTATAAGAGCCATTTGTAATCCGTGTCTATGTAAACATGTTCACAATCAACCCTACGTTGCAGGAGGAAATCAAATGCTTTATAAACGAAATTAAGCCACATTAATGCACAATGGTCATGGAAAAAAGGATTTTTAGTACTGCTTTGTGACCAAAGAGCAAATTTTAATACTTTAAGAAGATTGAGAAAAATTCTAACCAAAGTAAAATTTCCATTATGGATCGAAAAGGTATTTGTATTCTTTAAGATTTTGCTTTTCCTGCACTTTTTTTTATTATTATTTTAATTTTATTATGTTCCCGGACGATCAATTGTGTTAATACAATAAAAATATCGTCAAGATTTCAGTACTGCAATGGCTGGCTCCTGTCTTAACATGGTACAAAACATAATAATCCGTTTTAAGAACCGGAGGACAGTAGCATCGATCAAATATTGGTTACACTGTTCACATTGAACAAGTTGTGCGTGAAAATATCCACACGACATCTTCTGAACATTAATTCAACGCGTTCTAAAACTGTTTTTATTCCAGGATAGGTTAGGTTCAATGTGCAGCCGAAACGAGGACGGCTCAATTCGGTCCTTATAGCGGCCCCTTTGTGATACCCTGAGCCAGTTACCAGAGTTAGCCAGTGTCCACCAGATTATTCCCCAGAAATCACTGCAGCCAAGAACCATTTCGACTCCCTGTAAAACAGATACATCAACCTCAGTCGCACATAAGATATAGCATCCAACAAGTGAATTCAGAGGGCTAATTCTGGCAGTGAATCGAATACTTTTTCGATTCGATAGCAATTTTATTTCTAATTCTTTCAGTCGATACTGAAAGAATCTAAATTATTTTTTCAGTGTTGTAAAGCATTTATTTGAGTTTTCACAACACTGTAAAAATAACTTCGATTCGCTCAGTATCGAATTAAATTAAGAATTAAATAAAATTGGTTTCGAATCAAAAAATTATTCGGTGACGACTGCCAGAATTACCCCCCCCCCCCCCCCTGGTCTACAAAAATGCATCATCCTAATAGCGCCGATCCCGGGGCATTGGCAGAGAAAGTGAAACACCGTTTCCTCTTCGTGGGGTTTCCACCTCTTCTAAGCCCTTCTGTATCGCGTTTGATGAGAGTTTTACAGCGAGCCATGGAAATGCCGATCAGGCAGACGACAAACATGTCGTCCAAGAGACAGGTGTGTTTAACCCAGCCGTCTGCAGCTTGTACTAAAGGATGTTTCAATATAAAGTAGTATTAGATCAATTTTTACCTATGTGTGTGCATCAGAACGGTAGAATTCGGTAGTTAAAATGTTTTGCAAGGGAAAAAAATCAAGGAAAAACGTCCACAATACCAGTAATTAAGACGTGCGTATGGAAAATTTAACACAACATAGTTGGAATACAGCACACTTCGGTCAAAGGTGTCTTAAATTAGCTTGATTAATTTTTTTGCCAGAAAAGTCGAGCAGATCATTAAAGCTTTTAATTGCCAATACTTTAACTAAAGGGTGTGCACGGGTCTTGATCTTTTTAGTGTCACGCGTATACCACTCGTGATTGTGATTACCGTTAATATTAATCACGCGTAAATATTGAATCTGGGTGCATGATTAAATTTTTAAAAACTCAACGAATTTTTTAAATACCAACGCACTAACGAAGATTTTTATATAAAAACTATATTCACAAAACTATTGAAAAATGTCTAAATTTAAAGAATTTTGAGCTTAAAAAAAATTATAGAAAAAATTTAATTTTTCATAAGTGTGCTTGATTTAGAGATTCGAAATGATTTGTGCGCGTGATAGCAAAACTTTTTTTTGAATAAGTTTGCGTGATCGTGGGAATTTAAAAATGTCTTCTTCGTAAGCGTGTGTGATTACATGTTGTTTGTTGTAAGCATTCGTTATCTCAAATTAGAAACCACTCACGTGCACATTTCTTAAATTTTATTAAAGCAGATTTTTGACAGGAATATAAGCAGCCCACTTTTAAGTTTTTTTTCCCTTTCCAATTTTAGAATTGAATTACCGGGGAATTTGTATTCATAATTTGGTTAAAAAGACAATTTCTTGGCACTATAATGAACTAAACGAAACGAAATTTGACATATGCTGTTTTTCACGAAAACCATAAACAGATTTATTTAAGGGTTACAAATCATAGATTAAACAAAATAGTAGATTAAACAAAAAATACTAAAAGTTTTGGTAAAAAAGATTTTTTTTTTCATAACTTTAAAATTAATTAAGGTAATACATAAAAGATATTGCAAATCAAGACGTCATATTCATAAATCTTTTCTTTAAAAATTTATTGCGCTAACAATCTGCTCTTTGAAAATAAAAATTATGTATAATTATTGAACATTTTATATCAAAAAGAAATTTTTTTTTTTTTTTTTTTTTTTAATTAAACTTTATTTTGCATAAAGCAATCGATAATTATCAAAGTGTAAAAAAAAACTTCAAGAAAAAATATTCGTAGTAGCAAAATGAAAAATAATATTTTTAAAGTGTCTGTCGGTTGGTTGATTATTTCTCCAATGACTAAGAAGTAAAAAAAAAGAAAGAAATTGTATACAAGTACCAAATAATAATTAATTTTCCAAAAAATAAAAAACAAAAAGAAAACTTACAAATTTTAAAGTCAGCTACATAAAGATTTTACAAAGGAGTGAAAGGAAGTGTATTACAGAAGTCATTGAAATGAAGCGAAATATTCAGAAAAAAAACGAATAAATTAAAGATAAAAAAAAAAAAAATTTTTTTATAAATTGTTGATGGCGATTTGAGATATTTTCCATTGCCAAAGACATAACCGTTCTAGAATTACTCAAAAGAAATATAAAATTTGCTTGTTATAAAAATGCTGTTAACTAACTAAACATCAGTCTGAAATCAAAACCAACAATGCAGACAAGACTCCAACTCAAACTCTCCAAAATATAGAAATATAAATTTCATATGAAAACATGAAACTAACATTTTGTTTTATTAATATAACAACGAACAACTAAAGAAAAACTGCACGAATATTAAAAAAATATATATGTATGTACAGCTACTCCCATTATAAATGGGACACCTCATAAAAATACTTAGTTTTTCATCGTAAATAAATTTTGTAGATATGAATTAAATTGGGATAGTTAATTTCATATAATTTATAAAAAAAAAATCGTATACCTATTTAATGAAAATTCTTAATTTAAACGAAGGCTTTTATGTTGAGCTCCAACCATATCAACATAAGGCTTTTTCTATGTGTCCCACTTGAAGTGTGAGTAGCCGTATATTTTTCGACAATAACAAATATGGAAAAAAAAAATTGAAAAGTCTGTGTAGAAAAAAAATCGTGTTTAATCTCTACTAGAAAAATTTCCAAGAAATGTGCAACTTTACTAATGATATAAAAAATATATTTTTAATACATTCATACATATGTACACTTATACATACATAAATAAAAACAGTTCCTGTTAAGTGAGAAAAACTGTTGGGTTGTTGGGGCTAGAGATGAAGAGAAATGCGAGTAAATGTAGTATTGGCTGCCATTGCCATCATCAATACAGACAGATAGAATTACATAAGTTGAAATCAATGAAGTAAAACAAGGGTTTCATCCATTTTTTTTCTCCTTTTATATATCCAAAACAAATTTACAGGAAAAAATTATTATTACAAAACAAAATCTATATTTTTTTGTATGTATGTACACATAAAACAGAAAAAAAATCTATTGCAAAATGAGAAAAATATATAGATTTCAAACTGCAATCGATTAAAATAGATTGAATTATTTATTGTAACCTTAGATTTAAGCATTATGATGGATAAGGCGAATGCAGCACAAGACAAGTAAAAAATGATTATAATCGGAACTGATCACTACCTGACAAGTAAATTTAAGACAACTTTTCTGTTGTTTTGAGACCCTTAATACATTTTTAGCAGTAACGACATGTTTTAACACTGGGGTTACGTTCCACCAGTGATGTTATAGACTTTTTTGAAAAGTCCTTACGCAGCCTGAAAAAAATACCTATTTTTCCCTGCGCTTAAAAAAAATTGTCTCTACAAAAGTCCCTACAACTTTTTAATGATGGTGTATCAATAAAAATAAAACCATTTGTATTAATATATATACATTTTATTTATAGTTGTTCCAAGCTTTTTTTTGTAAGAATCCCCTAAATGGGTCTTCTCAGATCACTGTTGATGATTAAAAACTGATTTATCACTTGATCAATTGAATATAGAATCATATATTTTTCTTTGATGTGTACAAATTATGGTTTTTTAAATATTTTGAATTGTTGTTCATTCGTCGCGCCAAATAAAAAAAAAAGACAAATAAAGAGATTGGCTAAAAAAGAAACCGCGAATGGAATACAACTCTCATGTATTGGCTGGTGCTTCAAAGTCTCTTTTGGAGCTTCTCGACCGTGTGCAGGAGAGGGCGAATGTTCTCATTGGTGACAGTAGGGTATCCAATTATATTGACTGCCTTGAGCACCGTCGCAATGTGGGTTGTATTTGCCTGTTTTATCGTTACTACAATGGGATGTGTTCTGATGAAATTAAGGATCTGGTTCCCGAAACCCGTGTGTTTGTTCGTAATACACGTTTTTCCTCAAGAGCCCATCCTTTTGTGGTCGATTGGCCGGTAAATCGTAGAACGCATTACAGGGGAAATTCGTTTTTTGGCCGGACTGTTCGTATGTGGAGCAACCTTACTGCTGAAGTCTTCCCTCTCACTTTCAACATGAATAAATTAAAGTCGAATGTTCATAAACACTACTCCCTCTATCCTCCTTCCAATAACATTTTTTCCTAGTTTCAATACAATGCATTGCATATGTAGGGGCCATCCACTAAGTGCTGGTCCTAACGAAAAAGAAAAAAAACCTAAAAATTATTGTCGATTTATAAAAATAAATGTGTTTCTTTTTTTCCTTTGCGTGAACTCGATAACTTCTGCACAGAAAAAAGTGTTTTATCAATTAAAAAAATGGTTTAAAAAGTATTTTAATTTAATTAATGTGATAATTGAATCAATAATTTTTTTAGCTGAAAAAAATTAAAAATTTAATTTTGATTTAATTAACATTTTAGTTGTTTTGAAATAAATTTTCAATTAAAGTTTTAATTAAATAACAAAAAATCTTAATTGACTTTTTTCGTTTAAAATAAAATAATTTAAACATGTAGAATTGTTGTTGGGAATTGTCAATAATTATTTAAATAAATTAACACATTGTTTAAAATTTCAAAGTTTTTTGATCACTTTTTTAATTAAAATTAAAAATATCATTTATTGAAAATATTTTTTCAAAATTTTAAAATTTTTAGTAATCAATATAATCATTTTGGTAATAGGTGCAAAATCAACAACTTGGTTGCTTGATATTATGAATTTAGAACAAATTTGGTGATAGGAGAAATTTAATAATTTTTTCTGTGTGTTTGGTTGAAAATAAAGTTTGTTGAAATATGTAATCAAAACTCATAATGGTGTCTTTTATCGGAGAAAAAATTCAAAACAAAACGACTAAAAATATTTCAAATATATTAAAAAAAAAAAAACAATATAATTTATGATTGAAAAATTACGCGGAAAATACTTTATAATTAATGATTATAAAAACTATCATTAAATTGAGCAAAAAGGGTTCAGAAAATTGTATCACTTGATGACATGATACTTTGAGGTGATTGGTCGGTAGGGTACCATTTTCTCACAACGAGAGTATAAATTATAATCAAAAAATGAGGTCATGTGCGGTTATTATGATGATTCCTAAATTATTTGATTATGATACAAAATGTTAGCTGGGTTATTAATGCTTACTTACATACATATATAAATATAAATTCTTTTATGTATATGAACTATTAAATCTTTACTTTTTATAAACTTAATAAGCAAGAACCAAACGTAAAAAACAAGTTATATAAATTCACTTTACATATATATATTTATTATATTTACATATGTACTTTTGGATTTGGCTTGGATACTAGAAATATAACTAATTTGCCCGTATAAATTTTGTATGGTGATTTCCTAACAATCGTAAGGAAAACCTTTTTTTTTAATAAGTTTCGGTACACTGAAAGGTATAACAATTTTTGAAATCTTCTGGAAAAAAATAGTGGTATGCAACTTTTATAAATTTTCTATGCTCTGGAAAATTAAGTTCAAAAGAAATCTATTATTGTAAGAGAGATTCTCACAAACTAACGTTTTATTAAATTAAAGCTGAAATGGCGGCAAGCGATGAATCAAAGAAGTTTAACAATTTTTAATGTTGCCTTATCAACAATTGATGCTATCACAAACCGAAAAAGGTTGCCGAATGTAAGCAGTTTTGCCACATTACGTAAAAGTCCCTACATATTATCGATTTAAAAAAGTCTATCCACTTTCCCTACGGCCATTTTTTTTTAGAAAAAAATCCCTACGAATAGGAATTTTTCCCTACGTATAACATCGTGTTAAGCAAAATCGTTGTAAACGATACAAGAAACCAATGCAAAAAAGAGGGTTCCGCTCTTTTATATTCAAAAACTCCATTTTTGGCTAAATATTAATTTGCATTTTAAGCAAATATTTGTGCATAAAACATAACAATTAATTGTTTAAATAAACTCAACAGCAACACAGCGATAGAGTGGCTAGATTAAGCAATTTTTCATCTCATTTAGCCACGATAAAATCAATTTAGCAAAATTTTCTTCAATTTTTAACATTTTTAGACAAAAAAATGTTAGAAATGCATCATTAGTTTTGTTATATTGCTTACAAAATAAGCAGAAAAATAATGAGAAGTTGAGGAAGAGAGTACTTATTTTTCTACTAGAAAAAGTACTTATTTTTGTTCGCGATGTCCCAAAAGTAATCCTTTATAATTTGGTCAATTACAACTTAAAAAATAAGACCTTTATTTTATACCTAAAAGTTGTATAAAAATATGTAGTTACCAAAAGAGACAAGAAATAAGTACTTTCAAATTAACTTTCAAAAAGGTTAAAACACACTAATTAAAATTGTTCTGAAATCTTATGGAATTTTTGTTGAAAAAGTGTACACAATAGTAAATTTTTCGATATGGAAGAAAATATTTAATCAAGAGTGCTTTTGCTGCACAAAATCGTTTATAGGTCTAACACTGTAATGCAAATATACGGGCCTGTCACAGAAATCAATTTCGAAAGTTTTCTTAATTCCGAGAAAGCTTCTTCAGAAAACGAAAACCGATAAATTAAATTCTTCGATCGAAAAAATTTTTGTTTTGGTTTTCACAATATTGCCACATTTAACTTAAAAATAACAAGATTAAAATTTGTCGGAATTACGAAAATCGATAGAAATGAAAATACGCATTCAAAACCATTCCGAACAATTTCTGTGACAGACCTGATTAATGTTAGATTGATATCACTACTAGTATTCTAATAATAAAAATATATTGTGTTGGTTATTTTGGAACATATTTATGTATATATTTACATACATTTGATTGATTTTTGGATTTTTCATGTATTTCACATCGAAATTATTCTTAATATTACCGGATATCTAACAAATATAAACATAATATATTGCGAATTGATTTAAAAAATTATTTAAAATCATATAACAATAACTTATTTAAGTCATTATACCAAAGTATTTTTTTGTAATGTACAATTATGAGTTATTTAAGATATAATAATAAAGCTATTAATTTATATATAACTAATAACGCAAAAAGTGGCGAATAAAGCTACAAAGTAATGAATTCAGGAAGTCATTAAAAGTAGCATTGTAAGTTAAGTTTTTGCATTTCAACGGACACAGGGAAATCGTTAAATCAACTACTCATAAGGACCAAGAATATATACACTTTATAGGGTCTAAGATCAATATTGTAGAAATTACAAATGACTTAAACAATAAAAAAAACTGTGTTTTATCGATCATTTGAGCTTTTCGTTATTGTAAGATTTTTCGTATGTTAAGTTTATTGTTACTTAAAATGTATTAATAAAAACAAAATAATCTCTTAAGTGCATTTTCAGAGAAGTAAATACATTTTGTTTTTTTTTTTTTATTAATATCGATGCGTATTTTGCAATAAAATACTTTTTTTGTTTTGCTCTACACGCCACTCTTTGGCGAATGCTGTCAATTTTTTTTTACAAAAACGTACAAAATAAATATCACTCTTGCTTTGCTTCATTCAGCACTAACTATACGTATGCAGCACAAAAATTACCTTTTTAACAATAAATTTAACATTTTTCTTCAAAATATATGCCAGAAGCAGTGCTGAGAATAAAAAAAATTCTATCGGGTATATTCAGAAAACTTCATGTAAACCGTCATTGTGATTTCACTCCACTACATTTAGCATATGCGTCAAACCAATAATGAGAACGATATGTATCTTCTGGGACTTCGAATAATTCTAAGTTGATTTAGCTGTTAAAACACGCTCTTTTTCGAAAGACTCAACAGTAAAGAACAAAATTGGTGTTAAATTCTTTCTAGTTATCCAAAGCAGTTTGGTATTTAAAAACAGTTATGACCCCAAATGTGGAACATTTATATATTTGTTAAAAAAAAACCAGCATTAACTGGTGACGGAGTTCACCCATTCTCATTTAGTTTTGCACAAATTCGTTTTATATGACTGGAAATCATATTTTTAAATTTTGTGAAGAGCGGTGAATCATTTACCATAGACCCCATATAAAGCCCACTCTCGGAAAACAATTTACCATGTCTAAATCCGTAACGAATAATGGTATAGCAGTAAAATTTAGCCTGTCGTAAGATTAAAAACAACTCCGCCAAATTTTGTGAAGATCGGTCCATAATTTAACATAGACCCCATATTAAGCCCATTTTGAAAATCATATAGATATGACTACGCCCGTAACAAATAATTGATATTGGCTTATGTGTCTAGAAATAACACCATATAATTTGGTGATAATCGGTCCATAATTTACAATATGTCCCATATAAAGCGGCCTTCTGAAAAGCCATTTAAGAATCATTATTTTCAAAAAAATTTTATTACAGTACTAAATTCGGTCTTATTGAGGTCCAATATAACATTCCCTCCTGGAATTCACTTTAATGCGACTAATAATATTTTTGAAGCAAAACATATTTTATTTTATTGTAATTAGGCAACGAATTATAATACAGAGAGGAAAGGTTTTATAAAGATTGGTTTATATTTTATAGATACCATGAAAAATCGATAACTGAAATATTCGAACAACCGGTGGAGGATATTAAAGATTCGTTATAGCCGAATATGGATCTCTTACTTGTTGACAGTTAACATCAATTATAATTATTAGATTTAACGCTTTTTCCATTTGGACCTCATATCGCAGTCGACTGAAATTTTAATATGTTATTTTAGTAATAAGTTCTTTTTAATTTGCATTTTTTATTTTGAGTTGTTGCAAAATTTCCTGTCGACTTAATCAGAGTCAATTCTAGTCGACTTAAAATCCATAGAAAATACCAAGTGTCTGTCAAGTGTTAATAGTAATCGATTGTAGAAAGCAACAACAAAATTACAAAATATTTATGTCATTGTTTGTGCTTCCAATGTTATTTTTTGGCGTTGCGTTTTACATGATCAGAGCCTTAATCAAAATTTAATTTAAATATTGCGCTGATTTTGCACTTAATTTTTCACAACGCTTGACCGCTCCACCACTAAATTTTTTTGAAAAAAAAGGAGTACAAAGTGTTTAACTTTTAATCCTCGAAATCGAAATATTTCGTATATAAAGACAGGAGTGTTTTTTTCGAATCCCTTATATGACGAATCCCTTATATCTTAACATGGTGCGACAAGAAAAGAAAGTTATATAAATACCGTTTTTTAGCTATAAATAAATCTATATTGTGTCATGCCTACTTCTCCAATCCCGGCCCATTTTTTCGGAGGTTGTGTATTTAAAACCACAATGCTTGTACCAAGTTTGGGAACTGTGCCTCTCTTCATGCTGCAAGTACAAGAACACAGCAATAAGGGATTTATGGGTAAAATTAGAGGCAGTCGTGGTTTTTGTTCATATCTAAGCCATTTGTGGACCGATCTAGCTGAATTTCAATAGCAAGCTCTTCGGGACTATATGTGATATAAATATAAAACAGCCTAGTCCCCATCATATCTGGGGTCTTCGGAAACCTCATATCAACAGACACGTTAACTTTATAGGGTCTAAGATCAATATTATAGAAATTACAAACGGAATAACAAACTTATATAGACGCTTTTCGTTCAGTGAAGGGTATTTTTTCCAAGTCTGTAATGAAAAGACTTCAGGATTTTTTTTTTTGACAGTTAAAGTTTTTTAAGCATAATATGTATTTTTTAGAATTAAATTAAAATATTTAACCAGGATTGGAAAATAAAGACTAATGGTAGTGAAAACTACTTAACCTTTTATTATCATCGACTTAATGTTTATAAACCATTTACAAAGAAATCTCAGCACGAACGTTGGTAAAACACTGATAAATCAAAGTTAAACATCTATGAGAAAGTTTAAAAAAATATTAGCAAAATAATGTGATAATTTCTAAAACGAAAGTCTTAAACCAGTTTAAAGATGCTTTGTTTAATTTCTTTTTAAATTATGGGACGCCCGTTGAAAATTAAAAATAGTAACTTTCACGTTAAAGGTTTTTTTCTTGTCTTTAAAAGTACTAAAAAGGGTAGTGAATTTTCCATACCTGGTTTGTATTGGTAATGAGAAATAGAACTTTATGCCGAAGGGGGTGGGTGTTAAAAAGTACAATAGATTATGTCCCTTTTTTTTGGTTTAAAACAACTAAAATTATTTGAAAATTACTCTTTTTTCGGGGTTATAAAAAAGTTAAAAATACAAAAAAAAAATCAGTATATAAGGTTGCTTCATTTAAATGACACTAAAGGGTGTTAAAATTATATAGAGATTATATTCCAACAACTACCCCCTGCCACCCGAATTAAAACCAAGAAAGACTGAACAAAAATAACCAACAATTACCAACAACAAAACAAGAAAAAAAATTCACGGAAAATTGAGAAGAAAAAAAAATTATGTAAATGAGTTAAAATTTTTTTCCAACAATTTCCGTATTTCCTCAGCCGTCTTACCTAAAAAATGGAGCAAAAACAAGGCAAAAAAAAAAAAAACTGGAGAAGTGGTTGGTTGTCTGGTGAACAGAATATTTCGTTTCGTTTTGTATGCATACATATATTTTTTTTTAAATTAATTACACACTATGACCAAGTTGAAAAAATGGAAAGAAAAATTAAAAAAATCTATATAAAGTTTAAAAAAATTGTACAATACCTTATAAAAATACACGACGACTACAACGACAATGGAAATGAAGACAACAACAAACTAACGGCAGAGACTTAACACCCAAAATTTACCCACTTGGCTGTGGAATGACCGAACCCCAACCAGTCAAACACTCATTTACTTAGTACAGCCGTTTATCAAAACCCCCAACCCTGATTAATACACTTACACACTCACACAACTCACACGTAAATAACACCCGTTATGTTTGCCTGAATATGAGTGTGAGAGTGAGTGTAAGTGTTAAAGATGAACAGTCCAGTAGGAAGGAAAAAAAATGAAAAGCTGGGTGGTTTAAATGGTTGCTTGGAATTTTTTTAACTGCCCTGCCAATATTATAAATGTTTGTATGTTTGTGGCGGGCAAAATGGGTGTGCAGAATTTTGAGGCTGCCAAGGAACCCAGGGTGTAAGGGTGAGGAAATTGTTGCAAGGGAGCAGGGGTAAGTTGTGAGTATGGAATTGTTGGAGCAAACGGAAATGTAAGCTTGATTGCAACATTATATCATTAATTTTAGAAAAAAAAAAAAAAAATATATAAATACAATATGTACATACAAACATACACAAGTACATCCACATAAATAAAAAAAAATCAGTTTTTATATTGTTTTTAAAAAATATATTCAAGTACATAAGCAGACAAAAACAAGTAGAAACATATAGAAAAAAATGTTGCCAAAGTATATAGAAATCCAATCTACCAATAATTACAAGGAAAAAAAAAAATCATTAATTAAATTTTTTTCTAAATCGAGTTCATATAAATGCGGAAAAAATCTGAAAATACATGCACAAAAAAAAAAGAGTTGAAATTAAATCGAATTTCTTTCTAACCATCACCACTAACTACTACATCACATTTCAGTGACCATTTGTTCGTTATACATTCTTTGTCCCAAAATAACTAGAAAAATATAAATGCAAAGTTTACATAACGTTTTCAAGAAAAAAAAAATGTAAATTCAGCATTAATTTGTATACATTTCTTTTCATTTAATTTTTTTTTTTTACAAAAACAATAATTACAGAAACAGTTTGTAGAGGACCACACCCATTTAAACTAAAAATATTGCAGAATGTTTATTGATTATGCTAAATTGACAAAAAAATATAATTAAACTATTGGATTTGTATTATAAAGAAGTTGAGGAGTTCCGTAAAAAAACAATATACATAATTCAACTTGTACAATTTTTTTGATAAACCAATATTTTCATATAACACTGGTCTTCATTCACTCAGTTTTCAGTTTTTTTCTTCCACGTCTAGTTTGATGAAATGTATTAGCATAACCGCTTTATTTCGGGGAAAATATTAGTCCAGCCCATAAAAAAATATGAGTCCGATAGCAAAAAAACTGAATACGGATGGAATTAAGCGCTTTATAGTTCACATTTTTTTTTATTTAAAGGGTGGTATTATTGATTCCGTTCCGCGATTGCGAAAATCAATTTTTGTGCGGAAGCAAAATTTGCAATTATTCATTCCGCTTGTGCGGTATCCTTCCGTAATGTATCACCTCTACCATTACGGGATTGCCATATTATTGATATCGCAATATAGATATTTTTCGCCATTTTGCTTACGTGAATGTTTTACAACGAACAGCTAACGGAAGGAATTAAATTAAAAAAAAATTTTTTGTTTTGTTATTTAAACAAAAATTATTATTGGAATAAGATAGAAAAATATGCAAGCAAATTGCAATTAAAAGCAAATGATTGACTTAATGCAAGGAAAATAAGACATTGCTTGTGGTTTTAGCCAACGTGCAAGATTTGGCATTGACTCTAAATGCTTTCGGGCATTTAAAGTCAATATAAGAAGAATTAATCGAGCATTAATCTTAATAACTCCCTTCTGCAAAAAAATCTCACACAAAGTTTAATCTCGCAGAAAGTTTAACTTTGGCATAAAGAGCTCCTTTCCGACTACTTCCTGAACTGGCATTCTCTACGTCAGACAAAATATATTTTAATGCTGCCTTATTTAAGCGAAATTTCTTTTGAAAGCTGTGAAAAATTTAACAAAATATTTAATGCCTTACAGCATGTATTAAATTTCTTTTTCCAACATACTCCCTATCATTCATATCATTACATCTTCAGAGTTATATTGCAAAACTCTTCTTTCTACCCGAACGTCTAAGCAATCGTCGTCACTGCTATCTTAAAAAAAATGATTTTGTATGGTATAATTGGAAAAATATTCTGATTTTTTACTTTTGTAAATTTTACATAAATTTATTTTGTAAAAAAATTATTACTCTCAAAAATTTCCACAACTTTTTTAAATATTTTTTTTACCAACATTTGACACAATATCAACTCTTAAATTATTAAAAAAATGCTAAAAATGTTTGCGGAATGCTTATAGCAATTTGCATATCGATCGATATTTATATCCGTTGAACTTTCTTTTCCGTGCGGAATCAATAATAGCACCAAAAGGCTCGAAAAAAAAATATTTTTTTTGCAGACCAGTGTAATTAGTCCAAGAAAATATATTGCAGGGCTTTTAATCGGTGAAGTTGACTCCGCAATTATTTAACAGTTTAAAACGTCAGTATAGTATGTCATTTAACCGTGGAGAGAAAGAATTAGAAATAAAATTACATTCGAATCGGAAAAGTATTCGATCACGACTGCCAGAATAAGCCCCCTGGTTCGATGGTTTTGTCCACAACCAAAATTGTCGCACGTCATAAAAAAGGCGTACCAACAACCTCCAACGGCGATTGCTGCAGAGCAATGATATTTGGAAACAGTTTGAAGCTTGGAACTTAAGCAATATGTTCTTCTAATAGAACGGCTAAACGAGCTACATGGCGTACGACACAATCTAATTATTAAAGACGAAGTTCAGCGAGTTCACGGAACAGTGCAAATTTTTCTTTAGGTTTACATTAAATCGCTCGGGAATGTCAACAAGAAATTTCTGGAGGCTAATTCTGGCAGTCGGGATTTCTTTTTCGATTCGAAAGCACTTTTATTTCTGATTCTTTCAGTCGATACTAATATTATTTTTTCAGTTTTGTAAAGCATTATATGTTTCACAATATAGTTTTCACAACACTGAGAAAATAATTTCGATTCGTTCAGTATCGACTGAAATAATTATAAATAAAATTGCGTTCGAATCGAAAAAGTATTTGATCTAGGCTGCCAGAATTAGCCCTCTGGTATTTCGGCTGGTTTGTACATTTGAGTCATGAAAAATTAAGCGATTAACTCGTGCCAGTGCTTCCGCTGCGAACATTTGATCGATATCTTATCCCACAAACGATGGTTCGAATGTTCTTTAATTAAAATGATTTTAGGTCAGCTTTTTAGTTAATTAAATTTTGATAAAGACTTCATTACTAGCATTCGACCGAAGTCACTTTTTTAGGCCGATGCCGAAGCCGAGCCTTAACTTATCCAAATTAGCAACAAGAAAAAACTTTGAAATTTTGGAGAACAATAAAATAATTAATTAAACAGAATAAAAAAATTATTTATTCAAATTTTTTGTAATAAAAAAACAAACAAATTTTTATTTACAAGTTATATCAATGTACATATCGCACATTAATTGCAGCGTAGTCATATCTCAAAAAATAAAAAATTTGAAGTCGCTTAAGAAAAGTGCTCCTTCATACCTCGTCTACACAGAAAAAGATTTTGCCCCAGTTAAGCATTAATCAAAAATAAAATCAGTTTTAATTGTTACTATTAATTTGTTTACGGATGCAAATTAATAGTATCAATTTAACTTTAATTCACTTGATTAAACGTTTAATTCACTTGATTAAATTTTTAATTAAAACTGATTTTATTTTTGATAAATGCTTTAATAGGGGAAAAAAATTTTTCTGGCTATATATATATATAAAAAAATCAGTATACATATATTTATAGTATATTAAAAAATCAGTATTATATCTCACACTGAACTGAAGTTATAGCAAAATATTTTTAATTAAACTAGTACATAAATTTACATTTTGAAACTTTAAATCGCATTTTCCGAAGTTTGATTTTTTTTTTTTTTTGGGTTATGAATATTGCAATAAAAGAGCGATCGATATGTGCTACATTTTGATTAATATTCAAAATGCAAAAGTTTTATGTGTTGATGACAGGACGGTTATTTTTATACATTGATATCAATGAGGTTATTTCTGCGATTAGAATAAAACTGCCCAGTTGCACTAAACAGTTGCTCGCTGGCATCATTTGTTGGTAGTGCTGAAAGATATTTCATTACTTATGCCTTTAAGTTGTTAAATGGAGTTGCGTTTCAATACTCAATTACAAAAATGCTTATGGGCTTATTTGCATAAGTACGTTATTTCTTTTCGAGAATCTTTTCATTATTTTCTTCTTCTTCAATGTGAGGAATTAAGTCCTGCTTCTCCCATATGACTAGAAGCTTTAAGGGCCATTATTACAACTTACAAATAGTTATTTTTAGGATGCTATCTGACAGATAAATAGTTTTTGGTTATTACAAGTTAACATTAACCTAAAAAGTGACTGATAAGCTAACATCAGGTTTGTCCTCATGGTAACTTTACAAGTGAACTTTAAGAACTTGAAGATGCCATATTTTCTGCTGAAGATATGGTAGCATCAGTGACAGTTTTAAGTCAAATTAAATTATGCAAACTTAAAAAAAAAAACACAATTTAACACAAAAAACAAAACAATTTACCATTAAGAACAAAAATAAAGCACAAAAATTGAATTCTTTTTTTAATTAAAGAAAGAAACAAAAGCAAGTCGTTGCCACTACGTATTTTAACAACCAAAAGTAGTCGGTATATACTGCAATGTTGCCACAGCATATAAATTACATTTTTTATTTTATCGGACAGTTGTAATAATGGAAAAAACTTATTGGTCACTTTATCATTCAAGATAGCTATTGTTCACGTTAACTATCAGCAACCTTATCATTAGGTTGTAATAATGGCCCTAATTTGTTTTCCATTTTTTTATCTTCCGATATTGCTTGCTTGTTTACCATTTTTAGAAACAATACATTTTCCACAGACGAATTTTGGAAAACAAAGTTCAAGTTGATTATTTTTGCATGGTTTTGAAACATTTGCATATAAAAATTGTATAAAAAAGTTCGACCTTCGGCAAAAATCGGCCAAATTAATGCCGAAAACCGATATTTGGCCGAATATCATTTTTTGCCGATACCGGTTTGCCGATTAATCGGTCGGCCACTACTCATTATCCATACGTAAATGTAGCGGACAACACGTAAACGTTGCGGTCGACTTGAGAAAACGTAAACGTGTTGAAATGTATAAAACAGAAAATTTGTCAAAATTTATAAATTTTAGCTTTTGTTATTTGTGCGTTTTGTAAAAACATATAACGGGTGGTAAAATTTTAAGGGCCGATGTTGAATGTGAACCACACCTAAACGTCAAGTTTTTTTCTTCATTTTATTTGACATTTCTCAATTTCAGACTCAATTTAAACCATGGATATATACACAATCCAGCAAGGCGTTAAAGTTATTCAGGTTTATTATGAAAATGGACGTTTAAATCAAAATGCATATCGTGAAAAGCATCTTCAGTGATGAGGCACATTTTCACCTTAGTGGATTCGTCAATAAGCAGAATTGCCGCATTTGGGCAAATGATAATCCAAGAGTGATTGAAAAGCAATGCATTCACAGAATGACTGTTTGGTGCGGTTTATGGGCTGGCGGCATCATCGGGTCGTATTTTTTCCAAAATGAGCCGGTCAGGTAGTTACTGTGAATGGTGTTCGCTATCGTTAGATGATAACAAACTTGTTATGGCCCGAACTGGAAGATATGGATGTGGACGATATGTGGTTCCAACAGGACGGTGCCACTTGCCACACAGTTAACGAAACAATGGCTCTCTTTTGCGTGACCAATTCAATGGCCGTGTTATCTCACGTGGGGGCGATGTCAATTGGCCGCTAAGATCATGTGATTTAACACTGTTGTACTTCTTTCTTTGGGGTTATTTGAAAGAAAAGGTGGTTGTCGATAAGCCCGCAACAATTCAAGTGCTAAAGGATGAGATAATTCGGCACATTACCGGCATAGAACCTCAATTATGCATCAGCGTTATCGAAAATTCGGACCATCGGATGTAGGTGTGCCGCTGAGGTCGCGGCAGCCATTTGACCGATATTTTGTTCCATACATATTTGAACCATACCAATATTATCATAATAAAAAGAAATTACAATAATTTCCTAAATAATTTGTGTTTTATTCAAAATCAACATCGGCGCTTAAAATTTAACCACCCTTTATAAACAAAACGTCGTGTACAAACATTAAATCTTTAAACAGCTGTTACGAAAAAGCGGAGCAAAATTTTTATTTTATCTGGTTCTTCCGCAACACAACATTTCATTTATGTATGTAAGAGCACCTTTTAATTCGTAAGGCAAGGAAAACTGTACAGCTGATCCGCAACGTATACGTCTATGTAAGACTAACGGGGACTT
The DNA here is from genome assembly GCA_943735925.1 of Pollenia amentaria. Lineage (NCBI taxonomy): Eukaryota > Metazoa > Arthropoda > Insecta > Diptera > Polleniidae > Pollenia > Pollenia amentaria. The sequence continues at coordinate 141,655,332 of OX031010.1, read as the reverse complement.
TAGATTTAAGCTTATCGTTACCTTGATTAAATTTGCCAAAAAAAAAAAATATGATTCTTTCTATGTAATATTAAAATGAAAAAGTTAGTGGGAACATTTTAAAATTTTCGAATTAGAAATGTTTAAAATTTGTATTGCAATTGATTGAGATTTCATTATGCACAAAAAAAAAATTAAAAATTCTTATATGACAAAAATTTATTTTTAAATTAATAGAAGATAAGATATTTTTCCATACAAGTTAAAAAAATTTTCAGGAAATAGTTTCGACTCGAAAAGTGGGAATTTGGAACATTTGAATTTCCCGAAAAACCACAGCGGAAATCCCGGAAAAAAATCTCGAAAAATAACAAAACTTACGCACTTAAATGATGTCATACACAAACTGTAGAGCTGGCAACACTTTTTCATAAACAAAAACCTTTCAGCACCACAATAACAGCAAGCTTTTGTACAAAAATATTTTAATTATAGTTTAACGAACTATTAATTAAAATATACAACATTATTGTTGTTTTTGTTGTGGCTGATTAGTAACGTTGTTGTTATTGTTTTTTATTAAATAGTGTTGTGAGTTTTTTTTTTGTATTGGGAATAGATTTATTTATTTATATTTTTATATTCCATTATAAATAAATTTACCTGCAAATAAATTGAAAGAGAAAATTTTGCAAATTAGTAAAACGATAAATATTTTTTTTTTGTTGTTAATAAAAAAAATTCATTTAAATATATAATAAATTAATCATATATAATTAAAACAACTAACATCCAATAATTTTGTAGTTTTTAACAAAATGTTGCAAACTTTTTTGAAAAGTTGAGAGAAAAAAACATAAAATGAGATCATGGTTTTACCAGAGGCTTTGAACTAATTACTACGATTTCATTAACTTTCAAATGAAGTCAAGAAAAAAAGTTAGAAAAAGAAACTCAACTGACAGCAAAAATGACATCTAAGCAAATTTTTTTGTTGTCTCAAGAAAATTTTTGAAATGCTTAAAGCCATAAAATTTCGACAAAAATAAAAGGCAGAATATCAAAGCATTATTAAGAACGTCACTGCCAAAAAAGAACCCAAAAGATAAATGTATTTCTATGTTATCTATTATCGTTTATAAACACGCTCTTTTCTCTACTCTACTGTCATTTACAAGGAAAGGTGATTTAAATTAATTGTTAAAAATAACAAATTCAGCTATTTTTAGAAATTTTAAATAATAAAAAACACAACAGTTTTCTAAATCGAAAATTTATGTTATTTCTTATTATACAAAATCACGGCAGTTTGTGCACTATGGGAATAAATCAAGTGTTTAGGATTTTAATAATTATATAAAATGTATCAAAAATTAGCCATCACGCTTATCTTGAATAAAATATGAACAGTGTTTATTTTGCTTTTCCTGTTAAACTTTTTAGGGAAAAGAGATTAAATTTCGAGGAGAATTTTCATATTTTTGTAAAATGTTATTCATATTAGAACCCAATATAATAATGTCGATATCAATCGCAATATCCTAACCGATGAGCAATATAAGCTAAAATTGTATTGAAAGCAAATATTTTCGTAAAATTTAATCGATATCGAGATCTTTAATGTTGATATCCAGTGTGCAGAGCGAAAATGAAACATAATGAATGACACAGTGTAACACATAAAATGAGCACTTCATTCTGACATCAGTTTCTAAAAGTACTAATCGAAACTAGCAAAAAAAACATTTGCAAAAAAGTGTAAAAATGGTTTTTTGCACTTATTTCACACCTACAATAATGCTGAAGATAGGAAAACAAAATTCTAATCTGCTTAGGAGATATAGCCTTGAGAAATATTACGTTTTCTTTGAAAAAAAAAAAAAAAAAAAAAAAAAATGATCAAGATCAAGTTTCAGTCAAAATATTAATGATGTTATATAATCTAAAGCCGAGCTAAGCCAGAAAAGCTAAACGGGGTTTCGCTAGTTTCGATAAGTTCTATCAGAAACCGAAATGAAAATAAAGTGCGCTTTTGATGACCTTGAAAATGTTGCACTGTTTAATGAAATATTGTAAAATTGTCGCAATTATTTTTCAATAAAATATAACGACAACGAAATGAACTTGTATTTCAAAATCAAAGGCACAACAAAAATCAAATGTGTGTACAAATACGATGATAAATACTATGAGGTACTGTACATCGCACAATTTAAAAAGTGTTGTTAGAGTACAAGAATTCAAAGAGAACCACTCCAGAAAGTACTTGTTTCTTTTAAAACCTTTGAATACAGTATGTATTTTAATATATTTAATATACACCGAGTATTTAAAAGTTGCATCGTGCAGTCTGCAAGAATTTGAGATGTTTACTTGTTTGTCTTTTGCCAACAAACACGGAGGTTTTATTTCAAATTGCAAATGATTTGAAATCAAACCTTTTCTCAAGCGACAAACCTTTGATAATGATTTGAAAATCATTGCATTCTCAATAAAAAGGGGATATAATTTTCAAATTGAGAAATGCATTTATTTTTAACATGCTTTCAAGCGTTATTCTCAAATCTAACATAAATGAAAAACAATTTTTTTTTTAAATTTAAACTTATTGTTTATTTAAATAAACTGTCCGCTAAACATTCGGCACCACAGTTTAAAGATAATATAATGTTCTTTCTGTCCTTAAATCCTTGGAAAGACGAAATACTTGACATAGCACCGCAATCGTACAACAAACTTATATTTTTTTCACTATCCCGTTTCATTTTTATTCACATTCTTACACTTTATAATTAAATTTTTACTCACAAATAATATGTATTTTTTCACGTAACATGTCATTTTTTTTTTTAATTGTAAGCAACATTTCTCTTTAATCGCCATTTTTTAATGTTTACAAATTTATTTCGCTTTAGTGTTGGCAAGTTTATTTTTGATTTAAGAATAACATTTGATAACAATTTGATATCAAATTGATAAAACATTTTATATCAAATTTTTATATTCAAATCTTTATCAATTTTAATTCAAATGTTAAATCAAACAATTGAAAAAGGTTTGAGAATTGAGTTTGACGTCAAATGATAAAGTCATTTCATATCAAAGGTTTGACTTCGTTCTTGTTGGGATGTAGCGGACGCTTACAAAGAATTTGTGATATTTAGTTGTGTGTCCGTATGTGGAATACGCCTACAAATAATTTTTTTTTGCAAAGAATAGTTGGTGCAATGTTATCATACAGCATACAAAATATTTCGTACATACATATCCCAAACTCACATTAAGAAATGAACAATGTGTGTATTTTTTGCTGTCACTCTCATTGCTGCGTGTATTTTGCTAACTTTTGAGAGTATTTTTTATACCCGAACCATCAATATAGTACTCGTAAAGCATTTGTTTGCTTTAATATAGTGCTTCTACACGTTCACACACTTGCTACAATTCGTCGTCTACACTTCTCTTTAGTATTTGTTTGTGAAAGAGACACTACAGTTGGCGTTTGAAAACTGTTCAATGATTAATATGTGTGTTGAAAAGAAATTGTTCAGGCCTTTTATTTGTGGTTTTAACAGGACGGCGCAATGTGCCATACTGCGTACGGCACTATTGAATTATTGAAGACTAGTTTCTAACTCACGTTAGAAGAGCTTCAGGCCAATATCAAACCAAAATTTCCGGTATTTCGGCTGACTTGGAACATTTTGAAAGACTTTTTTTCGGAAGTTTCCACTCAAGTCGTTTTCCTAGAGCCATCAAATTACGGTTTTGCATATCGGAATGATATTGCTGTTATGACTGGGAATAAAAAAAATATTATCTGTTACCAGAATCCCAAGCAAATCCGATCTTTCATACGATGGAATATTTTAGCAGACCCTAAGCTATAATTTTTCAACTTGACCATGGCCGCCCTCATATTGCCGCAACAGTTAACTTTATTGCAATAAGATTTTTTATTATACATATTATTCAAAATATTGCACATAAAGCTATTAAGCCCATTTTAGATAATTCCAATTGAAATGAATCGTATTCCAGGTTTTACATCGATGCAAACAAATGGTTATTAGTATGGGCAAGATCCGATCTATGATGCGAAGAGGCAAAATTTGCCATTCACTCTATTTTTTATAGGGCCTGCTCGGAAATGCATCACTGCGCTGCATCTGATGCGCAGCGCGTTCCTAAAAGCTGCATCTGGTATCATTGCAAATGTCAGCTGTTCGAAAAACATAACAATAGCAGATGATGGATGCGCAAACAAATCTAAAACAAGTATCACAAAAATTGCATATTGTGCTCAAACATATAGCCCAGAAAACAAGCATCGGCATTGTATAATTTGCTCGAGCGTCCCAAACTAATCACAGATGCGCATCAGATGCAGCACAGTGGTGCATTGCCGAACAGGAACTATATAAAATAGAGTGGATGGGAAATTTTGCCTCTTTGCATAATAGATCGGATCTTACGATTCATTTCAGTTGGGATTATCTAAAATTGGCTTGATAGCTGTATAATAAAAAATCTGATTGGAATAAAGTCATATAAAATATTTACACAGTACTTTTGTAAGGTACTTTTTAGAAAACCAATTTCAATCCTCTACTTTTTACTAAAAAATATAAAATTCTTAAATTTTTCATTTTATTATAAAAAAACAAGTTAACTAAGTAATTAAATATGTATTATGTATTACATTATGTAAATTAAACTATATTTTTTTCTGTATAACAGCAATGTTGCCAACCCTACTAACTAGTTTAATGATGTTGTATGACAGTGAATATTCGTTATTTTCTACAACTGATTTAATTAAATATTTTTTTTCGCTTAAAGTCAAAGTCCCAGTAATAAAAACTAAAGTAAAACCTAAAATATATACAATTGAAATTCATATCATGTCATGGCTACAAATCCCAAAAAAAAAAAAAAAAAAAAAAAAAAAAAAAAAAAAAAAAAAAAAAAATTCATAAATTTTTCATGTGAAATTATACACAACAGATATGAAGAGCAGATATGAACCGAATGATTTCTTAAATCTAAAGAATTCTTTCTTAAATCACATTTAAAATGGGAAACGAAATTCATTCATTTATTTTCGTTTATTTGAGTGAAGTTTCTTTTTTTTTGTCTTTCTAACAGTGAAGGGAAAAAAGTTAAAGATATTTTACAATATTCCATTACACTGAAATAAAAAAATTTAATTTTAAAGTCATTTTATTTGAATTTCGAGCGATTTTAATTTTTTATATCTATAATTAAATTTTATAAATTTTAAAGAAAACAGCTGAAGCTATTTTTAGTTACAGCTGATGCTTAATATAAGTAGCTAATTTGATGGCAATAATGTTTAACTTAATAGACGCCAATTTCTTGAAGACATTTTTTTAAACAGCATTGCATAAATCATAAAAATTTCTTGGAATGTTGTCTTTTCCAAGCAAACAATCGTTTCCCTAATCATAAATGCAAAACAGTTTGAAGCAGTGACAGTTTCCGTTCCAAATTTATTAAAACAGTGAAGACGACATCGTGAAATTGTTAGGCAGACTAACAGGCGAATTGCTAAAAACAAAATCACAACAAACATTACGGAAATATAGACACACCAACTGTCAATTGTTGGTAAATGAAAAAGTCATTCACTAATAAAAGAACAATTTAAAAAGTTCGTTTTTAAAATATGCATTAAAAACATGTCGTTACCTAAAACGCAAAAGGCACTATCTAACATTTTGAAAATTTTACAGCAGAAGCAAAAAACTATTTAATATGATAAATTGCCTTAAACTGTTTATAATGAAGTCATCTTCTTTGTTTCTTGTCAAGCATACCAGTGGTTTTGACATATAACAATGTAGTATATAATGCAAACTGTTAATTATGTCTTAGAGCTTATCGTATAATATTTTGTAGATAGGACTTTTTGTTTTTTGTTAATAAATCGCTAATCTTGGTCCAAAGATTTCAAAATTTTGTGGACATTTGTGTTGATGCCATACAACCGAATCAATGAAAATGTCGATTTTAAATTTTTGGTTATATTTATATTTAAAAAAAAAATTATTTTTTGATAGAACACATCAGAAAAAAGGTACGAGTAGCTTAAAAACATGTGTTTTTAGAATAGGTACCTTGAGAAAAAGAGTATATTTTAGGAAAAGTACTTTTTAGACAAAGCAGAAAACGAACCTTTTAGAAAAAGTACCTATTAGGAAAATACCTTTTAGTAAAAGTATATTTTAGCAAAAATACCTTTTAGCAAAAGTACATTTTAGCAAAAATATCTTTTAGAATATGTACATATGTACCTTTTAGCAGAAATACCTTTTAGGAGAAATTCCTTTTAGAAAAACTAAGGTTTAGAAAAAGTTCCTTTTAGAAAAGTTTTAAAAAAGTACCTTTTACAAAAAGTACCTTTTTGAAACAGTACCTTTTTGAAAAAGTACCTTTTAGTAAAAGTACCTTTTAGAAAAAATACCTTTTAGAAAAAGTACCTTTTAGAAAAATTACTTTTCAGAAAAAGTACCTATTTAAAAAACTACATTTAGAAAAAGTTGCCTCTTAAATTAGCTTTTGCAAAAAGTGCCGTATAGAAAAGCACATTTTACCTAATTTTAGTTTTTAGTTTATTTTTATTTTCCAATATTTCGCTACAAAACATCGAGAAGCGTCATCAGGGTTAAAGATAAAAAAGTACTTTTGAAAATAAAATTTTTTTTAAATAAGAACCTTCTAGAAATAAACTCTTTGATAAAGCTTATATGCATGTTAAAATTGTTTTCTTATTTTTGTAATAGAGAATTTAATTTTTTTTTTAAGAGTAGATGAAAACAAAAAACTTTTCTGTTTTCAAGATTGTTCTGTAATATAATCTTATAATTAATTTAAATCTGTTCATCAAAAAGTAGTATCTATATTGTAGTAGTATTAAGTAGTATATTGAAACTTAATTTAATGACATTAGCAAATTCTGCACAGATCTTAGTAATGGTTTTGAAATCTATCCCAGGGTGTTTTTCTCCTTACCACCCCTCCAAACTCGAAAACACTAGAGTTGCTACAAAAAAAAAAACTGAACAATTGAGTTTAAAAGTTCAATGATGGTTACAAAAGACATCGAAAACAAATGGCGAAATGTTTTTTTATAAAGATTGCAAAAAAAAATTCAAACACAATTTAATTTCAAACAATTCATTAAAAAAATCACACTTTATTTTGGTGGAATTAAGAAATGTAAGAAAAACAATAACAACAAATAAAATTTTATGAAATGTTACAAAAAAAAAACTAACGAAAAAATCACAAAAACTCTCAGAAAAAAGTTTATTGAACTTTTTATTTTTTTTTTGTTGCGGTATTTTTTTAAGAGTTCATTATAATTTTGTTATTTACAGCATAAAAAATTAGCAAAAAAAAAATACAACAACCACAAAAATAACACTTCAACTACTGAATACTAATGAATTTTTATACAAACACTTAGATATAACACGTACACTTAAAAAAATATAAACACACACACACACACACACATTGCTATGAAACTTATACTTAAATGTATATTAAATATGTTTTTATATGCATGGATGTAGGTATGTATGTATTTTATATGAGAAAAAAAGCAATAGACATACAGACAGACGGATGGAAATTTATATACATATTTTTTTGTTTTTGTATTTGCGTATTAAATTAGCAAATCAAAAATATACACAAAATTTGTTCGATAAAAATTATCTATTTTTTTTTTTTGATAGTGCTAAGCGCTTGGCTTTTGTAAATCGATTTTAAATTAGCCATAATTTTACTACTGAGAAAGTCAAGAAGAAATTTTTAGCTTAAATATGTAAATTATAATTAATTAATAGTCGTAGTTAAATTTATGAATTTTTTTATTTTTTATACAAATTTTACAAAGAAATTACTAGATGGAAACACGACCGAAACCTCCAATTAAAGTATATTTAATTGTATAATTCGTTTAAAAATATTTTATATTTTTGACATACGAAAGCTTGATTATTATTAAAAAAAATTTAACAAAAATATATTATTTTTATACCGAAAATCAGGACAGTTTCTCATACGACCAATAATTTTTCTAGCAACAAAGGCAGCTCCAGTTTTCTGCACATCACGTTTTGCACTGCCGACTCTGTTTAATGGGGCTGCGTTATAGTAGAGTTCGATTGGCAGGGGCATATATCGTGCAATGCTGAAAAAAGTATGATAACTGAATGTATGCGATGTTCTCCCACGCAGGACCTATTTACGTTGTAAAACTGGCTCCCGGTGGATATTATGGTTAGACACATGGATCTCTGCTGCTCGCGTTACGGCTAGATTCACTTCACAGTTGGTCATCTCGTGATTATAGCCACGCCAGAATCCTCAATCACTCGATTGTTACTGGAGGGTGAATTACTGCTCCACGGAGTCTTTTTCGGTGCAACGTACGCAGCACATACGACAGACATGATGAGCTGTCTATTGAGATGCCTAGAACCGATCCTAAGTCTATACTCACGGTTCGAAGAAGGAAAGTAGAGTTGGTGGGTGTTTATACATTGAGGAAGTGCATATAAATGTTCCTTTTGTTTTCCGGACGATTATAGTGTCCTGCAGGCGGAAATTTCTAGCGGGCGGTTAACTGGTTTGCAGCAGGTGTCTATACGACATCGGGGTTAAGTGCAGAATGTCGGATGTCTTTAAATGAGATTGCGAAGCATTCGAAACTGACGGACACAACGGCAGATAGCAGATGAGCCTGTCAGGCTATGTGGTCGTCTGGATAACAGATTTAGAGATCAATTCGTTGGATTTCCAATGGTTGACTGATAGTCACTTATTCAGCGCGAGTCTTATATACTTGTACAGTTGGTTTGGACACGTAAATCCACCTACTCCGTATCCAGGGCATAATGGCCTGGCTATGGTGAACTTAGGCCATGCTCTATACTGAGGTTCAATAGGGAACAGAAAGGTAGGGACTCATGCGATAAGAATGGGTCTAAAATTCAATGACGAGGAGGAAAAGAAAACTGTGTTTAATCTTCTGTGTCAATGTTAGGGAATTCAGGATATTAGGGATATACATATACTTGGGGAAACCAGTATTTGTCTGTTTGGATGATCTATCTAAGATAGAACTAAGGTTGCGTTTTCTCTTCATTAGGAAGTCTAATTAGTTAAATTCGGCAGTGACACCAATTGACTCTGTAGAATAAACATTAGTGCTGGGTATCACAAATGGACAACTGAAGGACCCAAGTGAGATGTATTCTTGATGGCTACCCAAAGAACCTAAACTAGTGCACATAACACAACGATGTCAGTAAAGGGACAAATTTTCTCTGTCGGAGAAGCGACAATTAAAGCAACGGCACATTAATGAATTAAAGACTTCATCAAGATTTTTTTTTTTTTAACTTATAAAAAGTCTTTACTTTCAAAATATAAAATTAAAAAATTCCTATCTAATACAATTTTATAAAAAATGTAAAAATTATACAGAATTAAAATGTTAAAAAAAATGTATGAAAAACTGCGCTAAATAAAATTCGCAGCATCAAAACTATACTTTTTGTTAAGATTTGTTCACCTTAGAAAAATGGTAGTTAGGGCCTTTATATATTAGGATAACGATATAAACAAACACATTGGATATTTAAGAATTTTAGATTTTCAGTATGTTCGAGTGTTTTTAAAAAATTAAAATGGAAAGGAAAATATTTAAAATGTTTTTTGTTGTCCAATTTGATAAGAAAATAAAAAAGGTACTTACATATATTTTTTTATATTTAATGAATAATTCTGGAATTTCGCTAATTTCAATTTTAAAAAAAATATTTAACTCCCTTTCCATGAAAAAAACGTTAACCGAAAAAGAAACAAATACGAATATGTATGTGAATAGAAAATAAAAACTTCCTTCCTTTTCCGGTTATTTTTTTTTTTCTTTCTTTTATTATTATTATGTATTTATTGAAGTTGAAGGTCTTTTCATAACAGACACCTGAATACTCATGATGAACCACAGCCAAGCAAACATGTGTGAGAGTGTACGTTAACAAGCAACTCCAACCATGTGAACAAGAAACTTCAGCTAAAGTTTTCTTAGAAAATATTTTCTATTTTTATGTTTTGTTGTTGTAACGTTAAGTTCAAAAACAAACAATGATGAGTGTAAAAAAATACTCATACACAACTAAAAGCTCCATAAAAGAAAATGACAACAACAACAACAACAAAAGCAATAAAAAGCCACTAAAAAGAAAATTCCGTCTGTTGGTTTCAGTTTCTGTGAATTGCTGTTTGTTTGTGTGTTTGTTAGAGAGTACCCATGGGTACGTAATGATGGTTATGAGAAGCTTGAGTACCAACAAAAAAAAAAAAAAAAAACAAAATATGTATGTGTACACCAGTGTGACCAGATCAAACAAATTTTACAGCTAAATCTGGCATTAGACATGGTCAAAAAATGATAAATATGATTTTTTTTTAATTGCTAAAAATAATGCTACAACTTTTTAACGATTTTTGTTAAAAATTTATTACCATTATGAAATTTTATTCGAAGTAAAATACATTTTGGTGACTTATTTTTTTAACGAAATTGAAATAAATGGTTATATTTAAACAAGTGGATAGATTTTGGTAAAGCATCTGATACATATAAATGTGAAGCACAGGTAGTTGAAATAAAATTTAGGGGACCGCAAACCCCAGATACCTACATGCTAAATTTAAACAATTTATTTCTATAAATACCTAAAAAAAAAAATTTTAGATCATTTTATATTTTATAGTTTAAGAAAAGTTCAATCTTTGGAATTATAATTTTTTCCAGCAGTCTAGAGCAAACTAGTTTTTCACTCATTTACACTATTGAATTTTTATCTCAATACAAAGTGAAATATCCTTGTACTTTTATATCGTAATATCAAAGATCAAATCATATTTACAATCAACATGATAACGACATTTCTAATATTTCCTGAATATAAGATGAAAGATGTTTCTTAACATAAGAATTATCGCTTTTCATACGAAATTATTATAGGTACATACGAAATTATTTAAGTGAAAATTTATTATAATTTATAAAAAAAAATTAAGTAAAATCAACAGAACTATTCGGCTAAATTTTTAAAATAAATAAGGCTAAAAAAGGCTTAAAGCATTCTCTAAAAATGCTAAATAAAATGCCAAATGCTAAATAAAAATTTTGCAGCTAAATAAAACTTTTTAATGCTAAATTTAGCTGCAAAAATGCCAAAATGGCTACACTGGTGTACACAATTTTCTTTATAGCACGTATGGGAACCATGTTGTTTTTTTGTTTTTGGTAAGTTGTTGTTTCTTTTTTTTTTTAGAAGATGTTTAAGAGGAAAAAAAGAAGCAGGGTTGCTGCAAGCAGAGCGTATGTTGGGTCTGTTTGTTGTTATTGTTTTTCTTTTAAGCAACTTTCTTTTGTGTTTTTGTATTTTATTATATGTTTTTTGTTTTGTTAATAATTTTTTTATTTTTTGAGATTCACCCACATTTTTGGTACTTTGATGTTTATTCTTGTTCGCAATTTTTTATTTGTCTGAAAATTATTTTTCTCCTGTTTATTTATTTTTTTTTTGTTGTTTCTTCTTTGGAAAATGTTACTTTTACTTTTTGCGACTTTATATGTTTATTTCTCCTCTGTTTTAATATTTTTATTACAAATGTGTGTTTTACGCGGCTTTTTTTTTAAGAAAAATTTTCCTGTTTTTTAAGCTTTATGATCTGTCCATTTTTGTGTTCTTTTTTTTATAAAAAATTTTTTGTTTTGCTCGTCGTTTGTTTTTTTAATATTGTAATTTTTTGTTTTGTTCTCGAAATTTACCGGCTCTTTTATTATTTTGTTAATAGGTAAATTTATTTTTTCGTTGGGTCTTTTCTTCTTTGTAGGTATTTATATTTTTAAAGTTTATTTGTTTTTCTTTAAATCTGTTTGTTGTTGGTATTTTTTTTCTTTTTTTATTAAATGTTATTGTGTAAGAAAAATACATAAAATAAATTTAACATTGACACACTTTTTGTGTCTATTTATAGCAAATTTTTCCGATTCTTTATAGTAATTTTTTGCAAAAAAATGCAATTTTAGAAGAAGTTTGCGTACATCTAACTTTTTTCCATAGAGTAGAATTTCAACTAGGACAGCATCTAAACCTCCGAATCCCAAGGATCTGCGCTTAATTTAACAATTTTAAAATTATTTTTCTAGAAACTTAAAAATCGGAAAATGTTAATTGAAATTTGATTTTTTTTTTTCTTCAATACATAATATTATTAAGTGAGTAACTAAAACGTGACGATTTCTTAGTTAAAAATTTGTTCAGTTCAGTTGTATTTTCGATCAAATTCAGTTTTAGTTTAGTTGTCATTGAGTTTTAGTTAGTATACTTCTAGTTGAATTCTAGTTGTTTCAGTGCTAGTTCAATTCTAGTTAGTTATAGTTCAATTCAAGTTCAGATCAAGGTTAGCTCTAATTAAGTTCAAGTTCAATTTTCATTCAGTTCTAGTTTAATTCTCGTTCAGTTCTAGGTTCAGTTTAGCTTATTATCTATCCTGCTGACAATTCGAAAGGCTAAGCGAGAATAGATATAAGAGTAAAGAATTTTAATTTACCAATTGGAAATAAATAAATAAAATTAAGTGGAAAAAAAGTTCTAGTTGAGTTTATTTTCTGATCTTCTTCAGTTATAGTTTTAAGCTAAGTTTTAATTTAATTCTCAGCTCTAGTTAATTTTTACATAAATGACGTTTATTACTGTTTAATAAGTTTACAAGAATTTAGAATTAAAAAAAAAAAAAATAAAAAATAAAAACAAAAAAATCAGGTGTTAATTGTTCGAAATTAAGTTTGTCTTGTCATCATTTTTCACAAAATCTGAGTGGAATTCTATTAAAATAAATTTTGCAAAATAATGAGGTTTACTTCCTTGTAATGATTTCATCATGATTTATTATTGTGGGAAAATGTTAAACATTTTAAAATATCATGTGCATATTGTTTTGATGTTAACAAACTCCATTTATTCCAAAAAAAACAATTACTGATAAATGATTTGGAATTTTTTTGTAAACATAGAGTTCTTATTAAAAAATTTCTTAATTTTTAAACTTTATAAACGTTTTAATAATTTCTTCATTAACCCTTCAGCAGCTGGCAGTATAATTTTTTTTTATATGTACAACAAACACCAGATTATTTCCATTAAAGCTTGATACGTCGGTCTAACTTTAAAGTGCCCTTCTTCTTCTACATTTTTCCTCGTTGTCTTACAATAATTTGGTAGTCGTGTGTGAAAAAAATATAATTTATCGTTAAGAAAATACAAAAATGACTTGGTAGAATTTGTTAAACATCTGTAGCTTTTTACACTGGAAGTAACCAAAAACAACAAGGCCAAAAAAACGCCTTAACAAATTGTTGTATAGAAAAGACATTTGCACTTTTTTAGTTTGTTGCTTTCATTTCGTTGGTATTCATTTTGATATTGAGAATGACGAAGGCGATATGGACTAAATCGTGAATCTTTTTATGCATGGTTGAATTAAATGTATACAGTCTTCAAAAACAAAAAGAGGGAATTAACTTAATTTGTAAGTTTTCAAAGGCAGAGAGGAAAGAGAATTAAATCGTTGAGAATGAATTAAAAATTTAACTGAGAACTGAATTGGAAGTTCTATGAAGATGTTGCTTATGGTTACTTATTTGAACAGTTGATAATTAGGGTATGCAGTGATGTCACTACAATTGAACTAACAGTGAACTAGAATCGATCCAGAGCTAAACTTTATCTGAACTTTAAATGAACTATAACTGAACTAGAACTAGAACTGAACGTAATTAGAACAAAGCTTAAACTAGAACTGGGGCCAAAGCACGTCATTCGTGAACGATCAAAATCGAATACAATCACCTTTATCGTGAATAAAATTTTTCTCGAAATTTGTTCCCTTTTCCTTAAAAAAATTTATGTGAAAAAGCAAAATTCGGAGGGATAATACTGTTCACTTTTTATTTACGATAGGAGTGATTTTAATTGGGAATTTCGATCGATTGCATATGCCGCAACTTGGCCGTCCCCCTGAATAATTTTTCAGGAAATGTGCAAGACTTGAGTTAAAGTAACCTGAGGTTGAACTGAGCAAGAACTTAACTAAAACTCAAATACTCCTTAATTAAAACTGTTTTGGTTCAGAATTAATTAAGAACTGAATTAAATGTATAAAAGAATTAAACTGAACTAATTAGAAAAAATATCGCGGCGGCCCAATGCTCCTTGCAGAAGTAAAAGGAACAAATATATAAATAGAAATAAAAGAAAGAACTTTAATTGTAGTAGAAGTGATCATAAACAGAACTGTAACCAAACTTTTGTAAAATAAACTCTTTGAGAATATATTCCTTTAATTAAATTGGTATTTATTTTTGGCATAAATTTTTGTCGTTACTAAATAAATCATAATCTTGTAGAATAAAAGGCAGTCAGCAATAGTAACGATAATTTCCCACAAATACACAATATTAATGAACATGAGCATGATGACTTCTAGATTCCACAGTATTCCCTTAAGGGAAGCCAAAACTTAAATAAGTTTTTTTTTTGTTTTTTTTTTTGCCATAGATTTCTGTTCAATGCGTCAAGGAGAGGAACAGTAGGGCATAGAAAATACAAAATTAAGCCAATGAAAAACTCAAGCTCATTTGACCACAGTTTGTTGCCAACCAGTCAGTCAGCCTGCCCCCAGATAAACACTATAGTGAATCGAAGAATGGTGGTGCTTACGAAGGGCTTATTTTTATAAAAGGGGGGGGGGGCTTTTATATAAGTTTTTTTTTTAAGTCTGAGTATTTGCAGTTCTCTTATAATCTTCATTGATTGTTTTTTGCTGTTTGTCATATTGTATATGTGATTACGGACTCAGGGTTTTTTTTATGTTATACATTTGTACATATGTACATAATATGTCTTACCATTACGAGTATTTTCATTTGGTTTTGGTTAATTTAACATTTTTATGGTTTCATACCTTTAGTCTGATATACATACATACACAAGTGTATGCACACATTTAAGTCATTCAAACAGCAAGAACAATATAGCTGGCATTCTGTCCTTCCTTTGCATACTCAATGACCCTTTTTCCTTAGTCTGTATCGAATCTTACAAAGCTAAGATATTTTTGTTCTTGGTTTCCAACTTTTACGAGTATGTTTGATTTGTATAGTTTCGTTTGTAAAGGGTGTTTTTTTAGACTTATAGAACTTTTTTTAGTTCACTTTGGCAAATCATCATGCAAAGACTTACACCGGAACAACGTTTACAAATCATGAAAATTTATTTACAAAATTCGCGCTCTGTGCGCCAAACTCATAAAGCAATACATTTACTGTTTTGAATAATATTCATCCAAATCGAGTACGGGGCGTACAGAAGAAGCCATCACCGCTGTGGACTTGAGTGTCACAAGGTCTCGAATTTATCGAACCGACACCGTTCTCAGCAAGTCGGTCTCTGTCCGTCCACTACTTTGAAAATGTTGAAAAGAGATCTTGTCCTTTATCCGTATTAGAACCAACTGGTGCAAAAATTATAGCCACCGGACCATCAATTGCATCGTGTGTTATTGGTGAAGGGGTTGAAAATCATATAGGCTAAGCGAGATTTTTTCAGTCAAATCATCTTCCGCAATGAAGCGGCTCATTTCTGGCTTAGCGGGTATGCAAACAAGCAGAATTGTCGTTTTAAGAGAGAGCACAATCCTCATGAGACTCCATTACATCTCGAAAAAATCAATCTTTGGATGACGCCTTCGGCATATCGGCCCATTTGTATTTAAATCCGAAACCGGTGCCAACATTGCCATGAATGGCGAACGCTACTGGCAAATGGTTCGTGATTTTATTTTATTCCTCATGACATTGCAAGTCAGTTGCAGGAGAAATGGTTCCAACAATAATGGCGCAATGCCATAAATCGCGAGAAACCAACCGATAAGATGGCGTTCATAAGGCGCATATGGTCATTCTATTGAATTTGTTTGGTTTTATTTACAAAAAAAAAGTTCTTTGCCTCTAAAAAAAACACCCATTATATAAAATAAAATTTAATTCAAATATATATTTTTTTTACGATATGTTTAAAAATATTTGTACATGTGTATTTCTTAATTCAATTTTTGTTAAAATTATTTTATACGTTTGTATATTTCTTAAGTCTTTTCGCCACTGCCATTCGTTGTTCTCTTGAAATATTTGCTTGTTCTCAAGCTAAACTTAAGATTTTTTTAAACTACAAGTAAAAAAATATCGTATTTCCGTAAAAAACGAATATTATTATGCATAAAATTTACATAATTTGTTGTGGCATTGATAAAATCCCAAAAGATTTATTGATTTTTTTTTTTTTTTTAACTTTTTTTCAAATAAAGGGTTTCAATTATGCCAAATGGGATTTGTGTTCCTTTTGTTTTTTTTTTTTTTAAGCCAACTACTAAGAAAAGTATGAACAAAAAAAACTCTTTTCCATTTTAATAAAATAAATTTCAAAAAATAAACGTAAATCGACAAACTACGAAAACATTTAGTTTTTGTCAAAAATAAAAGTTTTCCTTTTTTTTACCTTTTTTTCTCTGTACCCTCATAGAAAAATGCATCTTCATATTGATGATTCCCTAACACAGAATTGTGACATAAAAGTTATTACAAAAAAATGAAGCAAAAAGTGACATCAATCCAAAAACGAAAGTCATCATAAAATGTTGCCATATTTTATGAGTCCTCTATGCAATGCAATGACTACAGTGACATGAATTCGATGCCACATTTTGTGTATACTGATAGAAAAGGCGCCATAACGCTGATGTACTTTGACATCAGTACAGACAAACTGTTATCAGTACGATACACTGTCATCATTGCGATGACATAATATATCATGTCATCTGTGCGATGACAAACTGGCATCATTGCGATGACATAATATATCATGTCATTAGTGCGATGACATAATATATCATGTCATAATATTATTAATAACATTATTTTTATGTTTAAAAAGTAGAAGCGAAATATCCCATATTTTATTTTTTTAAATTATTTATTTAAATACATAACATTTTTAAAGTAGAATTATTACGAAACCCATATCGGGCATGCTGCTGGTGTCTTATAATTGAGAGTTATTCTGTAAACGAAGAGCAGAATACAACAAAAGTGAAACAAACATCTGTAACGGGTAAGTAAATAATAATATTTTCTCCCTTTGACTTAAGTCAAGACCAATGGGTCATTATTAAGCCTAATGAAGTTACTGAGTCACCGCACTGATGACATGTTTAATTAAACTGGCTCCGATTCGTAATTTCTGTGATGCTAATGTGTAATCCCATTGATGACATTATTGAAATTTTTGACCCTGATGACAATTTTGCCAAATGTTATGGCTGACATCACAATGATGAAAATTGACTAGGGGTCAAAAAGGAAGACACTTGTCATAGTTCTGATGTCAAAATACATCACCGTTATGACGCATTTTCTATCGGTGTATTGTTTCAGTTTTTAAGTTTAGTAATGCGAAAAAGTAGAAATATAAAAATATTTGAACTTTTATAATTAAAATACATAATATTTTAATTTAAACATTAGAGATCTACCACATAACTAGAAATTAACGAAATCAACTTGAGCATAAGTAGAACTTTACAAGAAAACTTTTGTACAAACTTAAACTGAAATGCAACTTAAGAAGAAGTACACGAGAACTGATCTGAAACTGAATTATGTAGGACTAGTTTTTAACCCGCTGCTTCGTTAGCGTCTCCATTTCTTTTGTGGACATATTTATATGCCAAAGTTTATGTTTTTCCGTTTTAACAAAAAAGTACCAACATTTTGCAACTTATAGGTTCTCATTCACTCAGGACTCTGCACCAATAATTTTTTGTTTCTAAGTTCAATAGTAAAGATAATTCAAAAAATCCTACATGGAGAACGGAAAAGTAAAAGAAAAGAAATTTAATTTCCTTATTTCCCTTTTTGAAACTTGTTTTCTCCCCATCGAAGTATCAAACATTTCAATATTGTACTGGGAGCCCATAATTTAATACGTTTATGTCAATGAATGGAGAAAAATGATTTGTAGAAAAAAGTACCAAAAATATGTACGATTTCCACCCCTTAAAAGTTCGAATTTTGAAAAAGTACCAGATATATATTTTTTAGATTAGTTACGAATGTCATATAATTTATATTTCTATGTTTATTGATTTTAAAATAGACGGGGTGACAAAAAAAATTCCAATATACAAGTTTTACAAGTTTAATCCCCAAAAGAGCCAAATTCCAAAAAAGTACCAAATTTCATAAAAGTACCAAATTTAAAAAAGTACCAAATTTATATTTGTATTTTTTTTAGATAAGTTACGAATGTGATATAATTCGTATTTCTATGTTTATTGGAACAAGATACGTATGGTACAGGAATTTTTGGTGCAAGACTATGCAACCCGGTAAATATTTTGCGAAAAATTTACCGAATTATTAAATGATTGTAGAACTGAAGTAGAATTTTACAGGAACTTAATAAAAACTAAATATTCATTATCAATTGATTTAAATAAAACCCCTTAGACCGCCTAAAGGGTTAATTAATAGATTGAATAAATTACTCCGTATGTTACGTGAGCTTATGATTTTTGTGTGGTTTCCAGAAGAAAAATAATGAGTTTTTTTTAATTAAAATTGACAAAGAGAAACAGAAGAAACATATAACAAAAAACTATTCAAGCTAAACCAGACACGACTGTATGTATACCAAATAAAACACATGTCTACAACACGGATGGAAATCAAGGTACAATTGTACCTCTTTTTGTGTAGATTTTGGACCTTGTTGGTAGCGTGGGTAATACCACGGCTTACTTGATGCGATTTATAATCTCAAAGTTTCGCTATATGACAACATTAAGGGGCTTATTTTGTAAATCCCTTCACCTTGCGTTGAAAATTTTTTCATATAAAATTAATTGAATTTTTAAAAATTGGAATGAAAATATTTTTCAAGTGAGGTGAAGTGTTTTACAAAATAACTCCCTAATTTATTTTTGCGGTGCTTATATTTTGCCCGCCTAAAAAAACCAACAAGCGTTTTCTAGTTGTCAAAATGTGTTATGCAGCAATCGGAAAATCCGATATTGATAGCACGTTTAATAGTGAAGTTGGCCGCTATTGTTAGTAAATAATGGCAATTTAACTATTTTTTGGTCAATCTAGCGGGTTTATCTCCATTTTTTATTTCTATTATGTGGATTTTATTAAACAAGAAAGTTAACACTACTGTTTGTAACACAACGTTGACGCATTTGTTTAGGTATGGCATATCAGCGTAAAAGCTAAGCGGAAGAAAACTTTACGCCTTCCGCTCTTGTTTCGGTACGGATGTAAGGCTCGTGTTTTTGCTGCAACGTAATAGCTATTTTCTTAACTAAATGCGCTGTAATGTTCGTTAATTGCAATATTCGTTAGTACACGCAAAGAAAGAACATGGTTATGGTAAAAATATTATAAGAGCAACATATTATGATAAGATTTATGATTGTAGTCAACATATTACGATTATTATTGAATCATATTATGTCCAAATATATTCGTAATATTACATCATAATATTTTTCCCTTAATCCTAATTTGTTTTTATTACATCCTATTATAATTTACTGTAATCATATTATTATCATGTAAATCATAAGAGGTTAAGAAGTAATCATATTATTATCATGTTAATCATAATAATATGTAGATTAAATCTAAACCCGAAAAATATTTTTAATATAAATGTATGCTTATTTACTTACTGGCAACCTTAACGTAAAACTGTTACATATATTTCACATCATAAAATGATGCAACTTTAAGCATAATTTTTTTAATCTTTTTTTTTTGCCGTAGGTCGCAATTATTTATAAATTATTTTATAGAATTTTCATTCTTTTTATTTAAAATGCACAAAACAATGGTCAATATGTTTGCACCATATTCAAACAATATTAAAAATTTTTTAGCACTGATATTTTATTTTGTGACACTTTACAATTTTTTTTTTATGTACCTACAATTTCATTATTTTTTTATTTGTTTAAACTTGGTTTTTTTAATGGTAATAACAAATTATTCGATAGGCATATGTAAAACAAACGACACAACTGATGCAAAAGTATTTTACAAATGGCGATAACAAAATATTATTAAAGTTAAGATATTTTGTTTGCATCTTAAATATATTATGAGTACACGTATAGAAAGTTATCATGTTATGGCTATTAAATATCATTAAATGGTTTTCAAAGTTATCATTATTTAGTTGTTATAAAAATTATTATTTTTCAGTGAACCACACTTAAATTTATAATTGCGGTAAACATTGACATGCTTACAGTAACCCTAATATTGTTGATATTAAATAAAAATAACAATATTTTGTGTACGACAACAATATATTGTTACAATAAACATACGAGTAGTTGCTGTAACCATGCCCAACCAAATTTTTTCTCTGCGTGTACCTGTTGGCAACTTCACGTCTGTTATGATTTTATGTGGTGAAAAGACTTAAATTAATAACATCTTTAAAACTTATCTTAAATGCAGAACTAGTAAGCAGATTAAGATTAAATTGTTTTAAAATATTACTATTGTAGGGAAGAGTGAATAAAACGATTTCGGGAATAAGAAAAGGAAGAGGGAGCGCAAGGCCACTTTTTAAGTAAATTGAGATTTAAATGCGGTGTGGTAGAGAAAGATACGCCACGTCGACCAGCATTTAGTTTTTCTTTAATTTGAGTCTTGAAGTGCGTAAAACCAACTATATTTTTGGTTTTCCTTTCAAGTTGCAAATATGAAATATACAGGCCTGTTCTGAAAATCACGTGATTTCAAATCATATGTGCTTTTAAAATCACACGTGTGATTTTGTGGTGTTCTGTAAATCACACCGTTTTTGTGTTTTTCGGTGTAATTTTCAATTGTCGAAAGCACAAGCAAACACAAGTTTTTAGCACCCGCTTGTTCTATAAACGCTTTTTATGCTATTTTCCGATAATTTGTTTTTTTTAACCAATTTTGCGATCTCAAGTTGGTTGTAGGGCTTGTTTAAAATTTTGCAATTTTTCGCGAATTTAAGCCATGTTTGCGATAGAAGGCTCTGCTATCTTGTCGCTGTTAGCAAATTTTTGCGAATTTCCACTAATTTAGCAATTTTTACCGAATTTTTGCCATTCCTTATTGTTTTAGGGACTTTTAATAAATTTTACGGCTTGTTTGTAATATTAAAAATTTTCGCGAAATAACAAAATATTTTTGCAAAAATATTTTTGCAAAAATATTTTGTTATTTTCCGATATTCTGTTTTTTTTTAGCCCATTTAGCGATTTCAAATAAGTTTTAGGGTTTGTTTAAAAGTTTGCAATTTTTCGTGAATTCTAGCCATGTTCGCGGATAGAAGCGATTTTTTTCTGTGATGCTTCACAGCTTTTACGATTTTTAATAAATATTAGACTTTGCTATCATGCCGATGTTAGCAAAGTAGCGTTCTTTTATTCAACTAAAAAACAAGCCTGAAATTACAACAGAAGTCACAAAAGCAAATTTTATTTTTGAACTGTCTTCGATATTTCTTAATTTTAAATGATTTGTTGTAAATAAAATAGCGTATTGCATAAAAAATTAATAAACAACAGATTGAATATTTTATTAAGTAATTTATTATGACGTTCATCTTACAATAGTCGCAAAAATAACAAAGTGATTTTAAAAAGTTGTGTACGTTGATGAACGTTTTGAAATCACAAAATAATTTGCCCAGAACACCTTTCTTGTGGTTTCAAATCACTTTGATAAAATGTGATTTTCAGAACAGGCCTGATAAAAAGTTTTTTGTCTCTCCTGTAAAATGTACTGAAAGGGAGTTAGCAGGTTTGCATATTAAGCCGACGAAAGAAATGGACTACATGATCGCACTGTTTTCAATTGGATACAAATAAAAGATTTATTTAAGTCAACATATTTTAAAATAACAGAAAATGTGTTATATAAAATAATTGTATAAATAATTTTTTTTAATATGTATGTAAGTCTGGATTTACACTATGAAAGTTTTATTTCAGAAAGTCTGAGTTTCTTGGTAAGAGGGGAAGAGAACATGCAATTCTTCTTTCCCCTCTCACCAATAAACTCAGACTTTCTGAAAGAAAACTTCTATAGTGTACACCTAGATTAACTGATCACTAGAACTGCAATGACTAATATGTGTAAATTTATGTATGTATGTAATATAATTTTTTTTTTTGTGCACTTGTAAATTTTTATACACATTTTTGTTCTGAATAAATATTACAAAATGGTACCGTCATGGTCTACAAAGTACATTTTGATTTCATAGTTGGGACAAAATCATAAAAGACATTTCCATCCCTGGTCTAAAACCAGTACCAATAAAGAAAAAAACATTAATGAGTTACGAAGAGAGTTATTTCTCTGTAGTTAACACCTTTTTTAAGTGTTGGTGAGTTTTTTTAATTTGTAAAGGTGTTTGAGAACTTCAAGCTTATGCTAGTGTGTGTATGTGTGTGTGTGTGTGCATACATATGTAAGTGATTATAATGATGATAATATTTCTTTCCCAGCTGTTTATTGACCCCAAACAAAATCAAGTCATGGTTATGGCCAAAAGTAAATACATATGAATATAAAATTTATAAAAGAAAATAATAGGATTTTATTTTAGGATTCTGTCACAAAATAAAAATGATTAAACAATTTATTATTTGAAAAAAAAAACTATTATTTCTTTGGAATTATAGAAAAAAAGCCGGTATTTAGAAATAATAAATTTAAGTTAAATAAATCTGAAACTGAAATTGAGTTTTTTTTTTAACAAACTGTCAATTTGTTTAATTGCTGGTGGGGTATTTACCAGCTGTTTTTACTTATCTATATTAACTTTTTTTTTTATGTAGAAATTTTCTGGTAAATAGAAGTTTTTGCTTCTGTTTTTCTCAAAACTATATGAAATACAATCAACATACCATCCAACCATTAAAGCAACCATCCATATATATTCTATAATTCTAGGAAATTAAAACACGATTTACTTGATCACTCATGTTGAAATAATTAAAAAAAAAACAAAATGTTTTTCTTTTTTTAATACAAAGTATGTTGTAGTTAAATACTTGGATACAAACTTCAACACAAAAGGAAACTCATTTCAATTGAATTTTGCTTTTTTTTAATATTAAAGTTTATTTCGCCATGATTATTTACAGAAACAATTTTTCCAATATAAAATTAATACGAAAACTTTAAAAAGTATCAAAGAAATTGACAGTTAAAATGTTATTGATGAAATATAAATTTTTAAATATATCCATGTGTAACTTAAGCCTAGAGTACATGGAATGTGAAAAGCCACATGCGCATGTGGTTCTGACGTCATTACAAAGCCAAAATGCCCATTGTGTGTTGTGTAAGAACGTGAAATTACGTCATTACGTCGTTTAACATTCCGTGTACTCTAGCCTTTAAAACTGCGGGGCTCACCGCATATGATGAATCTGGGTACGTTCGTAAATGCATCACTGCGCTGTGATTTCGCAGTGATTTCAACTGTTTATATATATTTCAATGAAGTAGATGTGGACCAAAAAAATTTTCAAATACTCCACAAAAATAATAGTCACACAATAAAAAAAATTATAATTACTTTTTTTATCTTCAATAAAAAAAGTTTGATTTTCTGATGCAGCGCAGTGATGCATTTACGAACGCAATCTTTTACACATGTTGTATGTCTTTTATAACTTAATATGGCATTTTTGAGGGTTAACATTTGTCATTTTTCCACCTCTTAGGGCCAGTTTTTTTTATGACTTCATATTTTATTTAACTGTGAGTTATAGTTAACTACGAAATTGTGTTTTCCAGTGTTTTTTTTTTTTATAATAAATGAACTTGGAAAAACGTGAATACCCGAAAACATGTACGATTTGGAAATGTAAACACTTTTATTTTTTACATTTGCTACTCTTAAACGTGAACAAAGTCTAAAGCTCCAGTTAGCTGTCAGTAAGGCCCCAAACAGTCGGTGAAACGTAACTGCAACGGAAGTGCAACTTCTAGTTATTTTTGAGTTTCATTTGAGTTTATGCCATAGACTCCTTTGAGGGACCATAAATGACGCGACCATTTTGAGACTGGTTTAAAACGCATTGAAAATGCGTTACATTGAAACCGGCGTGCAGGAGGTAACTTATGTTTCTGTTTTATCTGTTTTCAAAGAAAACCGAAATTATTGTGCTAATTTTATTACATTCTGGCACAATTAAAGTTGCCGGATGTGTGGAAAATAATTGAAACTGGTTTTAAAACAATAATTTCTAAAGGGTTTCGTTGCAGTTGTACTTCACCGTCTGTTCTGGGCCTAACAGTTGCGTTGCACATCAGCTGCTTCATTTTGTTGTACGTAAAGCAATTAGAAGGATTATAGTTAGCAGTAAGGTGTAACTTAACCGTAACGTCTAAAGCCCCAGTTAGCTGACAGTAACAGTAATGTAACCGTACAGTAAAAGAGTAAGAAAAATCTATTTTCTAGAGAATAAATATGTAGAAAATAGAATTTTATTACTTTTTTACCGGACTGTCAGCTAAGTGGAACTTTATACTAATAGCTCCAAAACATTAACAAATTGTTTTCGTTTTATTTGTTGCATTACTTTTTAGTTTGGGGAATCCCAGCATTAAATAAAGCTTTAATATGGGTCGAAATGAAAGGGTTAAGCAAAGTGAGATAAGAGTGTTTATAAATCTTAAAGAAAAGGCTGTTCTAAAGCTATGTTCACACCTATCAAATATTTGACGTCCTACACGTAACCACTAGTTTTATTAAAAAGTCGATTGCTTTTGCAAAACGTTTGCTATATCAAACTTCATTTTACAGCTTCTAAATTACATTATACAATTATCTTCTTAATGTATGTTCAGACCTAACAAATATTTGACGAAAGAAAAGCCTAAAAAATAGAAGCATGACTAGCAAATCTATTAAATATTAGCTTTATTTTTAAAAATTTTTATTGACTTCCTTATCTCTATTTGTAAGAAGATAATTGTAAAATTCATTTAAGGCACTGTTAAATTATGTTTGATCCAGCAAACGTTTTGCAAAAAGCAAAAAATGTGTTAGTAAAACTAGTGGTTACGTGTAGGACGTCAAATATTCAATAGGTGTTAACATAGCTTTACAAATAAAGTTTTGTAAATCAATTAATATTTTTTTTTAAACAAAATTTTAAGTTTGACCAACTTACTTACTGGTCACGTTTTTTTTTTTGCATTTTTTAGTCAAATATTTGTTAGGTCTGAACACACCTGAAGTATGATCGAACAAAACACATATCGTTACCTTAATATAAAAAGGCCCCAACTCATTATTTTTGGAAATCCGTTTTTTTATTGATTATTGTAGAATGGTTGCTAATACACATTCTATTAAAATTTCAAGCAAATTAGATTAAAAATAAAGAAGTTATAAGCAGAATACAAAAAGCCCTAACTCATACACACAATTTTTCTAAAGAAAAAAAGGCCTAACTCATACACACAATTTTTCGAAAGAAATACATATTATGTATTTCAATCTGAATTCCTCGTTTAATTTTAATAAAGATGTTTTTTGACAATGGTTGTGTAGCTATATTATTTCAGCTTTTACTAAGTTTTTTCCTTCTCCTGTAAAAAGTGTTTTTGATGAGTTGGGGCCTTTTTATATTAAGGTAACGATATGTACATATCAGGCGCGGACCCAGGGGAAATTTTTTATGGTACAAGACAAGTAAAAAATTTGTTTTTAAAAGTTTGTTAAAAACGATATTTTTATATTATATTAAAAAAAAAACTCAACAATAAGGTAAAATAAAATATGAGATCAGTTCAATATAAATTAAAATAAATTAATCTTTTTAAATAACGTTTTGGCTATAAAAATAATTTTATTTATATTTAATGTTTTTTTTTTATTTGAAACAATTTATTTGACTACATCATACTAAATTGTTTGACCAATTTTTCGAACAAAAAAAAAACATATGCAATTGTTAACAAAATTTTGGAAGAAGGAATATGCTTCACTAATTTTAAAATTAAGTTATGAATTTTAGTCGAACTATTTGGGTTTTAATCTAAAGATATATATATAATTATTCTGGTTTAAGTTGATTACAGCTAATTTCTTTATTTAAATTATTGTTATTTAGAAACGAATTTTAAAGCTTATAACAATGGAAAGACAAAAATAATTTTGGCTGCACATACATACGTACATATGTACCTTCAGCCGTAAATGCGCTAATGCCACAATTTTTGAAAATTAAGTTTTTGATGCAGTTCAATAGAGTTAACAAAAATACATCGTTTGCAGAAAAAATACAAATATTTTTTTCTAGTTCTTGTTTTGCAACGATATGTAAAAGTTCTAAGTCCAAAAATGCTAAAGAAAATTTCAAGAAAAAATTATTAATATTTGTTAATAGTCAACATTGAAATAAATAAAATAATTTTATAGTATATTTAATTTTTGCAAATTGACATACTAAAATGTACATTAAAAGTATAAAATATACAATAGAAAAGGTGATAAGTCTCAAAAAGCTATGTAAAACATAAATGTATTATTTTAAGTTGGTTTGCAAGCCAATAAAGAGTCGGCAATGAAGCAAAACTAGATTTGCAGACTTAAAATATATTCAGAACTAAAGACTTTAGAAAATTTTTTCTCTCTCCTATAAAATGTATACATTGGACTACATCCTTTTCGACTGAAGGTAATGATATATAATTATGTATATTAAAAAAAAAATTACGGACTCTCCATTGTTTCACTCATTTTTATGTAATTTTTGTATATCAAAGAACTTTTCTTATTAATGCACTTGAAATTTGACAGTTATATAATTCTTCTTTGGTGAACTTTTACTAGACCAATACATATATTCATATGTACATATATATGGGAAGGTAGAATTGCAATGCATATAAAATTCCAATTCAAATCCTACTATGATGAAAATATGATACGAAAAACGGTTATATTCAAATTTATATAATAAATAATTATCATAACACAAATACAAATATTGCATATACTAAAGCTTATTAATAATTCAAACGCTCGCATATTCAACCCAAACGTTTATTTTTCGGAAATAGATGGCACTTGCTGGGATTGAATGTAGAATAATATGTATTTAAATACAGTAAACTAGATGTTTCATTGGAAATATATAATAAATAACTATTAGGATAAATACTTGGATACTTATTGAAAATTTGTTTAGAGATTCTATAAAAAACAAAAAAAAACAAAAAACTTGATGGGATTTCCAAAAATTTTGTACATTCGGAAATTCGTGTATTATCGAAATAAGCAAAACATATTTTTATAATTTAGGGGGGGAAAATATCCTTTCCCCCCGCCCCCTGAATCCGCGCCTGGTACATATATAACAAAAAAAGATAAGCGATTTGAATATGTTTTAATAAAGCATCAGATGTAAGTTAATAGCCAAATTTTTTTTTTCTGAATTTTCGTTAGATTAACATTATTATTATGTATAGAACTTTTACAGCGGAGCAAAAATATATATTTTTAATTTTGATGGAACAGTTTAGTTTTACTTAAAAAATGTCGGTCTTTAATTATATAATAAAGAATCACATTTCCAGCAGTGATGCCAACTTAGTGCTTTTGGCACTAATTATGGTGCTTTTTGATGCCTCGAAACGCCAACATTTTATCTTTAGTTCCGAACTAAGAAAGAGCACTAACTTGGTGCTTTTTCAATTTTACGTTAGTGCCATTAGTGCTTTTTACAATTTTTAGTTTTTTTCTACAATTTTTTTAATTAATTATGCAGTAGCAATTTTGTTACGTGTAAAAAACATTCTTTTGATATGGCAACTGTTTATTAAGTAAGCTCACTACAATGGCATCGCCCAGACTTGCAGTTTTTGTTGCAGCAATTCTTGAGCTTATTGGTGAGAGAGGTGAGAAGATTGGGGAGGACTACTCAGTTTCATGTACTCTGCAATCCTGCTTTGTTTTGTAAATCTCACATCGATTGTTAATCGCAATAAAAACGATGAAATTGTTTTCGCTACACATTTTATTAATGAAAATTGCTTGGAAAATATTAAGAATTGTAAATGGAAAAATCAACAACGAACATTTCTTTTTGAATAGAAGTCCACAATTTTAAAGGTTCAATAGGACAAAATCCATTTTTAGATTTGTCTAATTATATATTTAGAATTTTAACTTAATATGTTTTACATAATTTATTTAAAAATTTTAAGCTTGTCAAACTCCAACGCGGAAGTTGAAAAATATTTATTTCGATGAACTACAGTAAATCCGAAATTAGAAACGGATTATCATTCACCTCTATTAACTCAATTCCTCACATTAAATATTAACTTCGTCGACATTATTCATGCTTTTATGATTACTCTCTACCACTTAGTGTCTGCAGTCATATCTTTTCCAATAAAACATACAAAAAATCAAAATATTACTTAAAAATTGTTTTATGACCTAATTCAAACTCAACTTATGATGATCCAAATTAAAGTTATGAACGAAAATGGTCCTTCAAAAACGCCGTTGCCATTTTTTTTTTTAAATATTTGGTAAGTTGTTTTGAGTTCAATTATCGATTAAATTGAAAAAATGGCTTAGACCTTTTTTACGCTTTTTTGCTTTAAATAGTGCTTTTTAGTGCTATTTTTAAATTTTAAAGTGCTTTTTGCTCCAAAAAAAATTGGCATCACAGATTTCCAGTATCAGACTTCGTTTAACTAAGTTTTAACTTAATCGACATCTCATAAAACCGGCCTTAGGATCAAGTGAAGATTCAAAAAAAATTTATATGAAAAAAAAATGGTTAACTGCTACATCTGGTCAATACTGCTAAATTCCACGGAGTCTTGGGCTCTTAAAACGGACGACATGAATAAGCTTAAAAGTTTTAAATGATTTTATCGTAGACTTCAAGTTACATGAATGGACTTTGTTAAGAAAGTTTACCACTGAGCGTCAACTACTCCATGTGAATAAGATCCTTACAACTTCATAGTTTAGCCACATCATCAGTTTTGTAAATTTGTTTTTGTTTTCATGTACATTTTCACTCCTACCACGCGTTTTCAAGAAATGCCACCAATAATTTAAAAAAATTAGATACAATCAATAATACTATTCCTAAAAATTTTTAAAATATGTAAAGCTAAAAACAGCTAAAAACATTTTATATAAATGCTAAATAAACATTTTGGAGTTAAATCCAAATTTTTAATGCCAAATTTAGCTGCAAAAAGGCCAAAATGGCCACGCTTATACTATGTATGTATATCGTCACCTAAAATGCAAAAGGGCGTAACAACGAAAAAATTTTAAATACAGGTACATGTAAAACGCAACGCAACACCAAAGAATTATAATGAAAGCAAAAACAATGTCATACATATTTTGTAATTTTTTTTGTTGCTTTCTACAGAAATTCACATTGCGTTTAAAAATTTCAAGCGCTGCATAGCTTGTGGTGTTGAAAATTTTAAAACGATACATTAATTTCTGTAGAAAGCAACAACAATATTGATGACATTTTTTTTGCTTTCAGTATAATTCTTTGGCGTTGCATTGCGTTTTACATGATTAGGGCCTAAGCCACATGTTCACAATCCTGCAATCCCTGCAATCAAAAATGGCGACTTTATTAAAAAAACTCAAACGCCAAGTACACCTTGTTGTTATTGGTTTTGTAAAGTTTTTTAACTTCTCCTGTAAAAAACTAAAAACTCTTGTTACGCCGTTTTGCATTTTAAGTGACGGTATATACATTGTTAAATTCACCGAACACTTTCAATCAATTCAAATTGTATGTACAACAAACGTTTAAAAATCCACATTTATAAGTAAAGTTTTTGTATAAGAATTGTAGATACAATCAATGAAGGGAACAACTTTTCTGACGTGTTGAAAAAAAAAAACAAATTCTTAAAAACTGCGTAAATATTTTTGAAACATTTTTTCCTGGCAACACTGCTATCTACATAATACAACATGTAGATGTAAAATATTGTGCCAAATCAACGTCTTAAGGTAGATATCAAATTAAATCAGGTTTTTTAACCACTTTCTGAAGCACTTAAATTTGACCTCATTTTTTCGATTTTAAATGAAAATCAAACTGAAGTTCTCCAGCGGCAAACTAAACATGAATGAAGAAGTCGCGTCGAATCTTCGAAAGAGAAATTGCAAAACAAATAAAATTGCAAAAGGAAAACACATGTCGTAAATGTGGTGTAGGAAAAAAAAGACAACAGAGTAAAATAACAAAAACATCCCAAAAAAAAGTGTAGTATGTTTTGTATTTTTATTTTTTTACTTCTTTTTTATATTTTATTATAGACTGATAATAAAATAAATCTTTCAAGGACGTATAAGCAACATCAAGAAAACCAGCACCAGCATTTTAAGTTGCAAGAACCGAGAAAAAAAATACTCAAAAGAAATAACAAGGAAATATAAAATAAAGCACACATCTTAGTAACACACATACTCACATAAACGCGAGCAGCGGCGACAACGGCGTCAACGTCAGCATTTTGTCGCTGAGATATAAAATAAAACTGGATTCAAGATGTC
This sequence comes from Pollenia amentaria, assembly GCA_943735925.1. Lineage (NCBI taxonomy): Eukaryota > Metazoa > Arthropoda > Insecta > Diptera > Polleniidae > Pollenia > Pollenia amentaria. The sequence continues at coordinate 141,624,544 of OX031010.1, read as the reverse complement.
CCAGAACCAAGTCACCGTCTTCTTTATGGATTTTCATATTTTTTATTGCATAAAAGAAGAGGAACAACCAAAAGGAATATACAACAAACGCCAGACGAACAATAAAAAATTATATACAAAAAAAAAAACTAGACAAAAAAATACAAAACAGCAAAACAACTAGATTTATTAAAGTAAAAAAAAAAAAAAAAAATTAAATAAAAGACCTGATGATAAAATAAAGATGTTGACATCGACGAGGTGTATAAAAAGGTATAAAAATTCAATAAACAGGATGTATGAAAACTTAGTGGTAAGAGGAGTATTTTACAGTGTGACATGTAAAATGTAATACAAAAAACCAATTCCGTATTTAGACACGAACGATTTGGGACATCCACTTATGTCCGTATGCAAAAATAATAGCAATGAGGTACATGATGCAAGTCGATTTTGAAAACGGAACGATTTAAAATCGATCAGTACCTTTAAAAATTGATTTATTATACCTTGTCTTCTTGTTTTCTGCTTATGCATAGTTTTAGAACTATAAGATACGCCTTTTGTAAATAAAAGTGACGATAAATTCTTTTATATTTAATATTATGTACATATCGTCACCTTAAATGCAAAAGGTCGTAACAACACATTTAATTTTTCTACAGCAGAAGAAAAATAACTTTACAAAATCAATAACAAGAAGGTGTGATAGGCGTTTGAATATCTTTAATCAAGTCGACATTTTTGATCGCAGGGACATTTTTGCGAACATGTGGTTTAAAAAAACGAACAAAAATCAATCAAAAACTATATTTCGAAATCTTTTGTTGTTCCGCCCTTTTGCATTTTAGGTGACGATATATACGTTGGTTGAACTGTTTGTTGGTTGAACAGCAAATTTAGGCCCTAATCATGTAAAACGCACCGCAACGCCAGAGAATAACATTGAAAGCACAAAAAATGTCATAAATATTTTGTAATTTTGTTGTTGCTTTCTACAGTTTTTCTGTAGAAAAGGAAAGAGGAATCGTTTGTCCTTACTTCTTTAAAAAGGAGACCGACAAGGACCTTACCATCAACGAAGATCCATAATTACCAATTATATTTGTAACGTGACGTTACAAATTCCCTACCTAGTAATGTTGTCATTATAACCTAACACTGTGAATACCCTTAATATGTGACCAAATACTATGAATACCCCTACTGTTTTCTTATTTCTTACTAAAGCCTAATAATTCTCATTGAGTTTATTTTATTTTTAAATAAATAGTCAAAGTTTGGTTAGAACAAAGGAGAGTAGAAACTGATACTAACCACAGTGTTTACTCTTAGTAGCTAGCAGTATTAATACCTGTATTTATTATCGTAGTTAGTACCGACTGCCTTCGCCTCCCGAATTGCGCTGGTGTCGACATTATTTAATAACCGTAGCTAGTTGCCGAATGCCTTCGCCTCCCGAATTGCGCTGGTGTCAGCATTATTTATAATCGTAGCTAATTGCCGACTGCCTTCGCCTCCCGAATTGCGCTGGTGTCTGCATTAATAACCGTAGCTAGTTGCCGACAGCCTTCGCCTCCCGAATTGCGCTGGTGTCAGCATTAGTCATAATCGTAGTTAGCTGCCGACAGCCTTCGCCTCCCGAATTGCGCTGGTGTCAGCATTATTTATAATCGTAGCTAATTGCCGACTGCCTTCGCCTCCCGAATTGCGCTGGTGTCTGCATTAATAACCGTAGCTAGTTGCCGACTGCCTTCGCCTCCCGAATTGCGCTGGTGTCAGCATTATTTATAATCGTAGCTAATTGCCGACTGCCTTCGCCTCCCGAATTGCGCTGGTGTCTGCATTAATAACCGTAGCTAGTTGCCTTCGCCTTTTCTAAACCAAGACAGTACGTTACTCTCTTTCCCAGGCCAACCACCTGATCGTCGCCGCCCGACTCCTGCAACCGCCCGATCCTCACGCCGCAACAGAATCCGCCCCACACCAGTCTACCCGTTTCCGCCCTCGTTCCCGTCTGCAGCTGCGCCGCATCATCAGGAAGCTGTCGTAGATTTAAGTATTTTACGTAGATTAAGGTTTCGTAAATAAAGCTTTGTTCATTTTTTATATAATCATACACGAAAACATCACGTGTTTCATTTCAAAGGAAGCAGACCTTCGAACTGACCCTGGACAGACTGAGTCATACCTCAGCTGGGAAAGTAAACTGCGTTACAATGGCGCCCGAGCAGGGACCCGATTCCAAAACCGCAACCTGTGGTAAATCATCGCACCAAACCACCAACGGAACTGGATCGGGCCAACAACAAAGCAACGAAACCACACCTACGCCAACCAATCTACGAACGGACTCTCTCGGATGGATCTATCTGCTTCGGAAGGACAAACTGATGGAGGTTTGCCGTCAACATGGCATTCCCATTACCGAGGGCGCTACCGTCGACCAGCTGCGTCGAAAACTGAGCGAGCTGATAAGCCTGAAACGGCAACGAGCCTCATCGGAGAACCTGTTGCGAGCACTAGAGGAGGAAGTCCTAGAAGAAGAAAGAAGGCCGTTACTCGGCTCGGTCAGTATTGAAGTACCTCGTACCGAGCATCGGACGTCTCCGCCGAACGCTCCGAGCGATTCTGAAGTCATGGCTACCATTCGGCGTTGGGACCTAACATACGACGGGGGCGAGAATCTGATGGAGTTTATCGAACGGCTGGAAGAGCTAGCAGAATGCTACGGCTTCGACCGAAGTCGTTTGCTATTCTCTCTACTAGAGATCCTGAAGAATAGAGCCTTACAGTGGTATCGGGTCAAGCGGGAACACATCAGCAGCTGGGACAGCTTCAAGGAAGAGGCCATACGATTCTTTCTGCCGAGACGACACCTAGCTCACCTGGAGGAAACCATCTACCACCGTAAGCAGGGCGGCCGAGAGAGAGCAAAAGATTACATCATAGGCCTTCAAGCCCTCATTCGACAGCATCCCGAGCTACGAAAACTCGACCACACGGATCGCATCTATGACGGTTTGCGCTGCGAGTATAAACTATACGTCCGCCGCACTGACTTTCGCTCACTAGATGAGCTGATGGAGCTGACCGACGAGTACGAGCTGCTCAGAAAAGAAGAATCCAGGCAGGGGAGACCTCAACCAACTCACTACGTCGACTCCGCAACATACAACCGCAGCACCCATTGTTGGCGCTGCAAACAGCCAGGTCATGTAAGGAGGAATTGCCCGAATCCGGGCTTCCGGTTCTGCTCCTGGTGCGGCCAGGAGGGCACTCTGACGCGAGACTGCACCTGCCGCAGCGAACCATCTGCCGACGGGCGATATTACCTGGCTGTCACCATTTGCGGCACCACTATACGAGCCCTAGTTGACACGGGCTCGACGCTAACATACATCGGAGGTAGGGTACGCCAACTGCTCGAAGCCGCGAACATCCGACCCCGCGATCACCAGCGCAGCATCCAGTTGGCCGACGGATCGTGCAGAACCAGCCTCAACGTGTATCCACTATTGGTAGAAACTAGCGGCGGTACTACACGTCTGCTGGCATCCGCCCTTGACAACTTAGCTGAACCGATCATCTTGGGCATGGACTTCCTGCGGCGCCGGCAGGCCCGACTACTGATCGACGGAGTCGAGCTACAGGCTGCCCGGCCATCGGGAGAACCTCGGTTGCATGCGCTACACATGATCGTCACTCACGATGAATTACCGCCTGAGCAGATCTCAGAGTTACACGCGTTTCTAGCCACGGCCAAGACTGCATTCGAAACCATCAGCGGACCATGCACCATGGGGGAACACGTAATTCATATGAAGCACGACAGGCCGATTAAACAACGGTATTACCCTCGCAACCCGGCTATGCAGAAGGTCATAAACAGCGAGGTAGACGAATTGCTGGCAGCCGACCGAATAGAACCATCGCACAGCCCCTACAGCTCACCCGTTGTTTTGGTGCGTAAGAAGCAAGGCACCTGGCGAATGTGCATCGATTTCCGTCAAATCAACGCCGCAGCCGAACCTGACGCTTACCCCTTACCACAGATCAACGCCATCCTGGACCAATTGAAGGAAGCAGCATTTATCTCCACCATCGACCTGAAAAATGGGTACTGGCAAATACCAGTCGCCGAGAGCTCCCGCCAGTATACCGCCTTCACCGTACCAGGCCGCGGTCTCTTCCAGTGGAAGGTAATGCCTTTCGGGTTGCATTCCGCTCCGGCAACATTTCAGCGAATTTTGGATCATATCATTGGACCCGAGCTTCACCCAAAGGCTTTCGTGTATTTAGACGATATCATCGTGTTGGGCCGAACGTTTAAGGAACACTTGGAGGTGCTACAATTAGTCTTCCACCGACTGCTGGCCGCGAACCTGCAGGTAAACTTCGACAAATGCGAATTTGTCCGAACAAGCTTGAAATACCTGGGGCATGTCGTTTGCACAAAGGGAATACACACCGACCCCGATAAGATCGCGGCAATCCAGAAGCTAGAGGCACCCAAAACCATTCGTGACTTACGGCGCATACTGGGGATAGCATCCTGGTATCGACGGTTCATACCGAACTTTTCTGAATTAGCCGAACCTATGACTCGTCTCCTAAAGAAAAATACCCCGTGGGAATGGGGGGACGAGCAAGAAAAAACCCTCGCCACTCTAAAAGACAAATTGACCCACGCCCCGATTCTGAGTTGTCCTGATTTCGACCGGCCCTTTTTCTTGCAGACCGACGCCAGCAAGGAAGGTTTGGGAGCCGTATTATTCCAACGCCAGAACGATCAAGAGACGGTGATCGCCTACGCGAGCCGAACCCTTACTGACCTAGAACGAAAATACTCGGCAACCGAGCAAGAATGCTTGGCGGTTCTGTGGGGAATTCGGAAGATGCGATCATATCTGGAGGGGTATAAGTTCACGGTCATCACGGATCACCAGTCACTCAAATGGCTGCACACGATTCAGAATCCGTCCGGCCGGCTGGCCCGATGGGCTTTGGAAGTTCAACAATACGACTTCGACATCGAGTATAGACGTGGTAAGCTCAACGTAGTAGCTGATGCCCTGTCGCGAGACCCACTGCCAAATATGGAGGTCACGCCGGTGGCGACCATGAGCCCAGCCAAACCAGATTGGTACACCAAGGTCATCCACAAATTGCAGAACAGCGCCACGAAACTACCCGACTACCAGCTTATCGGGGGCAGGTTGTTCCGCCATATCGCAAAGAAATCCACAATATCAAACCTACCCGAGTGGAAGCTATGCGTACCGCATACCGACGTCCCCCGTGTGCTGCAGGAAACTCATGACGCAACCACCGCTGGCCATCTAGGGGTTTACAAAACCCTGCGCCGGACACAAGAGAGCTACTACTGGCCGGGCATGGCACGGGATATACGACGGTATGTACGGTCCTGCAACACCTGCAGTCGCTTCAAGGTGGAACAAAGGCGTAAGGCCGGCCTCATGCACACCACCCCCGTTAACCAGCCCTGGGAGATCGTCTGTGCTGATTTCATCGGCCCACTACCCCGGTCCTCCTCAGGCCACAGTTTCCTGTTGGTGTTCGTTGACAAATTCAGCAAGTGGGTAGAATTGATTCCCCTACGCACTGCCACTGCGGCCGCGGTCATTAAGGGCCTAAGAGAACGCATTATTTACCGCTTCGGCTGCCCCACCGCCCTCATCTCGGATAACGGGCCACAATTCATCAGCAGAGCAGTGGAAACGTTCCTACGCGAATGCGGAATTCAGCACCGTTTAACCGCGCCCTACACGCCACAGGAAAACCCCACCGAAAGGGCAAACCGTGTCGTCAAGACACTGATCGCAGAAAACACCGAGGGAAACCACCGCCACTGGGACAAGTCCGTAGCCGAGGTCGCTTTTGCCCTAAACTCCGCAGTTCACGAAAGTACGACCGCCAGTCCGGCAGAAATACTGTTCGGGCATAACCTCCGACCCCCGAACCAGATCTTCGCTCAGGGCGAAACGCCAAGCGAAGAGTCTGGCAAGATACCCGGACCACCCGAATGGCGAGAAGTCGTTAAGGCTATGACTCGGGCCTCCGAAAAACAACGAGGTTACTATAACCTCCGAAGACGAGCCTGGCGGCCAAAGGTTGGCGACCAGGTGCTCAAGAGAGAGCATCAACTGTCCTCAGGGGTAAATCACTTTGCGGCGAAACTCGCTCCCAAATACTCGGGACCGCACGAAGTCACGGGAGTCATATCACCCACCATTTATACGGTTCGAACCGTTTCGGGGAAAATTCATCAAGTGCACGTCCAGGACCTCAAAACCTACCACAGGAGAGAGGACCCCAACACTATAACAAAACCATAACTAGTACCAAGTACCCCGGCCGCCAGGGAAACCGCGCTGTCGACTTCGCCACGTTCTACCTAAGAGAAATAAATAGTCGACATAAACATCGGAGTGAAAATATTCGTAATAGGTAGTTCGACCACATAAAAGTATAAAAGGCGGAGCGAGCTCACATCCTCATTCAGTATCACGATGGAGCGGAAGCCAACCAGACCTCTGGCCCCAGGCAAAATAAGCGAGTATTTACGCCGCACTACCATGCCTCGCCACGTCCCTCCCTCGTTACCCCCGTTCGAGGCACGGCCCCGGATACAGACAGTAGAGAGTTGTCCAATAGCCCAGTCCGGGGATCCACAAGTTAATAACCTGGCCAAGACATTGTGGGATCGTCGAGTTACCCAACCCCTGCATTTCACCCAGACCGGACCACCCCCGCTGGCTCCATTATCCCGTAACCAGGCGGGTGAACAGGAGAAAAAACCCACAACTCCCCCGGTAACCATCAATCCGACCCTCGGAAACACGCCATCTCCGGCCGAGGAGGATCTCGCAAACGACGTCCTCAACCTCACCCCCGAAGATCTCGGAGGACTAGAGGACGCTGACGACCCCTTTAGGGGTATCACCGTGACCCGCAACCCTCGGCGCAGAGCACGACGCTGGGTAGTATTTCCCGCAGGAAGGCCGAAAGTAGAAGTCCGGATCATAGGAGGAAATGCGCTCCTGCGCTGCCAGGGTAAGGAGAAGCTGATCACCCTTTCCAACCAGTAACGGACCTCAGACATCACCTTAATATTTTTTTTTTTGCCATGGATTTTTTTTTAGTTACCCCAAGTTGGTTATGTAGTTTTGGATGAATTATTTCCTTTTTTTAATTCTTTGCATCTTATTATCTGTATTTTTGAATTGCGATTTAATTGTGGCTACGCCACGCACTAAGGGCCGAGCCAGAGCATCCCACTCTGGTAAATGTTACCTTCGGGTAGTGCAGACCTCCGGTCGAAACTCGCCTAGTGCACAATATTTGTTTTTTATTTTTTTTTATTTTTATTATTTAAAGTAGGGGGGGACTGTAACGTGACGTTACAAATTCCCTACCTAGTAATGTTGTCATTATAACCTAACACTGTGAATACCCTTAATATGTGACCAAATACTATGAATACCCCTACTGTTTTCTTATTTCTTACTAAAGCCTAATAATTCTCATTGAGTTTATTTTATTTTTAAATAAATAGTCAAAGTTTGGTTAGAACAAAGGAGAGTAGAAACTGATACTAACCACAGTGTTTACTCTTAGTAGCTAGCAGTATTAATACCTGTATTTATTATCGTAGTTAGTACCGACTGCCTTCGCCTCCCGAATTGCGCTGGTGTCGACATTATTTAATAACCGTAGCTAGTTGCCGACTGCCTTCGCCTCCCGAATTGCGCTGGTGTCAGCATTATTTATAATCGTAGCTAATTGCCGACTGCCTTCGCCTCCCGAATTGCGCTGGTGTCTGCATTAATAACCGTAGCTAGTTGCCGACAGCCTTCGCCTCCCGAATTGCGCTGGTGTCAGCATTAGTCATAATCGTAGTTAGCTGCCGACAGCCTTCGCCTCCCGAATTGCGCTGGTGTCAGCATTATTTATAATCGTAGCTAATTGCCGACTGCCTTCGCCTCCCGAATTGCGCTGGTGTCTGCATTAATAACCGTAGCTAGTTGCCGACTGCCTTCGCCTCCCGAATTGCGCTGGTGTCAGCATTATTTATAATCGTAGCTAATTGCCGACTGCCTTCGCCTCCCGAATTGCGCTGGTGTCTGCATTAATAACCGTAGCTAGTTGCCTTCGCCTTTTCTAAACCAAGACAGTACGTTACTCTCTTTCCCAGGCCAACCACCTGATCGTCGCCGCCCGACTCCTGCAACCGCCCGATCCTCACGCCGCAACAGAATCCGCCCCACACCAGTCTACCCGTTTCCGCCCTCGTTCCCGTCTGCAGCTGCGCCGCATCATCAGGAAGCTGTCGTAGATTTAAGTATTTTACGTAGATTAAGGTTTCGTAAATAAAGCTTTGTTCATTTTTTATATAATCATACACGAAAACATCACGTGTTTCATTTCAAAGGAAGCAGACCTTCGAACTGACCCTGGACAGACTGAGTCATACCTCAGCTGGGAAAGTAAACTGCGTTACATATTTTATATAAATCTAACTTAAGGAATCTTTTTCTAACAGGACGATGCAAAGAGGAAATATTTTGAGAACTCAATAGTTTTTTAAGTGACTACTAAAAGATCGTACGATTTAAGCTATTTGGATTATTTTTGTAATGATTTGTAAAATTAAAACATAAATTGCAGTATTACTTTAAACTATACGAGATCTTCTTGTAACCTGCCATAAGTCATAACAAAATTAATCTGACTTAAGACCAAACGTCCTCAAATTTTCTTTTTTTAAGTTTAAAGTCAAATTAAAATAAGCAGCTAAAAGTTTTTATCTTAAAAAACATCCTTTAATTGATGACTCATAATGCATTTGTACCATTTATTATCGGCCCCTCTGTAAATCTTAAAGAGCCCCAAAAAAAAAAAAGGAAAACGAGAGCATATGAAAAATAATATTAACAACTTTAAGACTTAGACTAGACAAGGAAATCAAGTTTATTTTGATGTTGTTGTTGTTGGTAATGCAGGGAAACTTTAAACAACAACAATAAGAAAATTGCAATTGTTTTTTATATTTATAAAGAAAAGGTAAATATAAAATTACGCGAATTATAGAAACAACAAAATTATAAAAAGATTACGCACATCAGTGATGTCAAATTAGGAGATTGATCCCCAATTTGGGGATTTTATTAAAAACATGGGGATAAAAAATTTGATTTGGGGATTTTGTTGGGGATTTATTTTTAATTTTAAGAATTTTTTTCGGGGATTTCTTCTAATTTTTATTATTGTATTTTTATTTTCATTCTATTTTTTGTTAAGCAAAATACAATCATTGAAATAAAAATTTATGTGTGGCAAGTCTTTCACTAATGGTGTTTTCTTTTCTACAAAAAAAGGTGCACGTATAAAATGTCTTGGCAACCCTGTAATAATCCTTTTTGTTATTTAACGAGATCTAAACACAAGTTATCAAAAAGTTGAGTGCCCTCTTTTAAACAGCTGACAAAAAGTTTGTTCTTCTAAATTAAAAAAAAAAAATAATTTAAAATTTGTTTATTGCATCAGCAACAAAATGAATGAAGAATTTACAGTTTGCTCGAACACAGTTCAGTGTAAGCAAAAATTAGATTTAAAATAACGTTAGCAAAACTTTAGGACGCTTAGGTGAACATTTGAATATAATTAACATTTCACCCTCATCAGATGACGAGGATGAAACCAATAATTAATTTATTGTAATTTCTGCACATATAATGGAGCTAGAGAGACGGGGGGAAATGAAACGGGTACTTAGCTTAATGTATCGGCATATTCGTTTTGTTTTCTTTTAGTAATGTAAAAACGCATACATATGTGTGTACTTCATACATAAAAAAGTAATATTTCATCAATAAGATGAACTTTATGTGAACGCCGAAGCTTATTCAAAGAAGAAAATGTGATAAGTTTATCAAGAAGACTTGTAACGGGGACTAATATCCATATTTTAACTTTTTTTTTTTTTTTTTTGAAAATACTGTTGCCAGATTGCCGATTTATCGACACCAAACTTTAAAGAATTTTTAATTTGAAGACTTTTTATGAGAAAAAATTTATTAAATCGAATCCACTTGGATTTTATTTAAGTGAAAACGTTCCATTAACAATGTAATGCTTTCTTATGTCTTTCTATAAAATTATAGAAAAAAATTTTTTTACTGCCCTGATTCGAAGCTATTTTTCCCAACTTCGTCTGGTATATATAAACAGAAGTGGCCTGTTTTACAAGGTATTACCAACACTGTCGATTTATACGGGGCGTATAACTCTGACGCTTAGCAGCAGAGTTATTCACTCGGACTGGGGAAACGAACGCTGAATGAAACTGGTGACTAGGAGAACCCCACAGGGGGGAGTTCTTTTACCCTTATTATGGATCTTAGCTGTCAATGTCGTTCTGGGACTTTTTGACAGAACGACATTGACCGACATTAAGCACCGTCACGGACGCTGTGGACGTCTGAACCATCCCAAGATATATGTACCAAAATATTGAGCCAATTTGAGTTGGTGTATAATTTAGATATCAATTAAAACAAAGTGTACAAATGAAATGCAATACAAATTAAATATTTTATGACAAAATTTAAGAGCATTTTTTGGGATGAAAAAAAAAAGAATTTTTTGGGGATTTTTGGGGATACAAATTTACAAGTTGGGGATAAAATTTAAAAAAGATCCGACAGCTCTGACACACATGTATGTAAAGAGAGACACACACACTAACATTTACATATGTATGTAGATATGAGCAAAACATGTAATAAAAAAAAAAACAAAAATAAAGTTAAGAAAAATATTTTTAAAACATCAACAACAACTAGAAGAAAAGTAAGACGACCTTAATAAAACTTAAACATGTTTTGTTGTGTGTGCTTTTTTTAAGACAAAGTAACAACTAAAAATAAAACAAAATTGTAAAAGATTTAGGCCAAAAACACCGCATGGACAGACAAACAAAATACAAGAGACATAGACGAAAAAAAATAATATAAAAGCACAGACTAATAGAAGTAATAAAAATAATATAAAAATTTTTAAGGTAAGAAATGAAAATAGAATAACAAAAAATATACACGTGTATAAAATGAATGAATGAATGCATGAAAAAGGAATGCACGAAAGGAGATGTGTGTGCGAGAAAGTCTGCTAAGACTGAGTACTCTTGAAACAAAATTCCTCCACAGATCTGACGCAATGGGGTTGAAGTTCTTCTGTTTTATAAGTTTTTTCTTTACACATCAATTCTGTGTTACTTTTATTATATTACCTGCCTTTACCTTTCCAATAGCGATTACGTTTATTCTAAGACCATGATGATGCAATAACAAGATTCTTGTATAAGATTTGAACAATAAAAAATATCTACTAGATTAATAAAAAAAAAGTAAAAGTTAAAACACACAACATTTTGGTTTTTTCCTTTTTTTTCATTTATGTGAGTATTCAAAAAAAAAAGTGGCATCATCAAAATGTGTGATAATCAAAATTAAAAAGAAAAGATGGCGATAACAATAACAATTACAACCCCAGCTTTAATAAACAGGTGTAATTTTTGTTGTTATTTTATTCTAACAGGTAGTAAGTAACACGTACACATTTTTACTTACTCACTGATCCATCCCTCTTTGGGACCGACCGTATTTTAGGGGATTAATTTTAAAATACACATTTCTAAAAGAAAATTTCCATGATCATTATTTAATGATAATAAAAAAAGAAAAGGCAGACCATTTGGTTATGTTAAAAAGCCAAAAACCATTCGTAGTAATTTATTGTTTAAATTATCACTTGAGCGATATTTGGGGTCGGTTCTAAAACCATAATTAATCTTGATTTGTGAAAAATTCCTTTAGAATTGAATATTATATTGTTGCGGTACAATGAAGCCAGTCAGACCCTAGTGAGTTAAGCCGACTTTACATTTTTACACTTAGAAAAAACCCCTGTTGAATTAACAAAAAAAAAAAATGTTTACTTACTGCTATTAGTATCAATATTTAAATTTGGGTAAAATGCTTACCTGAAAATAGAAAAAAAACACATATAAATATATAATAGGTATACAGATATTATTTAAAAAATCTTCAAAATGTAAAATATATATTTAAGCCTGATTTATAAACATATAGTTTATCGCTATCTAAAGGCCCAGTAATACCGTTACCGAAAAATTTGGCGTAGAAAGCTGTCATGACATAGAGTCTGTGTTATTTCAATTACGTTTTTTTTAGGTGGCGTTGAGCACTGCTGAGCTACTTTTTTTCTTACTTAGAGAAATGAATGTCAAAAGTCGCTTGTGTTTTTGACATATCGCCCAACGAAAGAAACAAATAAAATACCATGTTGTATATTTGCTATTGTACTTGTTGTAGCAACGGAACCACCGTTTACATGAATTCGCCTTGGTTTTTTCTTACGCTCTCACATAGACACTCATTCTCTAAACAATGCTACCACACTTTTATAAAATTTTATACCTTTTGTTAACAGAAAATGAAGATCAAAAGAGAACCAAAATGTAAATAATTAAAAAAAAAAGAATTTGAAATTACTGCTTCGGAATTTTTGCCTGAAGTTAAAGACTCAGTTCTATTTGAACACTTAAAATCATAACTTTTTTATTAAGTTTTTAAAAAAAAAAAAAAAACATCCATTAACCGTTCGAGCAACTTATTAAATTAAACTGGAACCGTTTTCGCAATAAAAAAAACTTTACTTTAAAACTGGCCCATTTGGGATAAAAGTAACAGCATTTTTAAGTATAAATAAGAAAAATATGGTAGAATTTTAAAGATGGAATGCGTTTTATTTAATCCGGCAGGGATTAAACTTGTCATATGTGGCAACTCTTATAACATTTGGGCTTAATTTGGTGTTTAACTTTATCAAAAATAGAAAACGCTTAAAGAACGCTTTTAGATTGTACTTAAAATTCACTTTTAAAATCGTTGTTACTGTACGTTTTTTTAAAGCTGACAGAACCATTAACTAAATGAGGGATTTCTTTGATTAAACATGGATCTCTTTTGAACCAAGTCCATTTAAGGAAAAGATATAAAAATACACAAACATGTCGCACAGTGTGCACCGTAGTGTGTAGCAGCTGGTTTAGCAATAGTACCTTTTTGGTACTATTAAATTTTCAAAAGTATTTAATTAAGGGAAAATATGTATATAATATTCTTCCTGAAGTCGCATGTATGTATTTCTGATTATGGTTAAAGCGGAACTTCCTATAAATCTTAAAAAAAAATCTAACCTGACATCCGACATTACCATAAAATGTAAATGGGAATTTTGATCGATATCCAATACCGTAATTTTGCCCAATGATCTACGCCTCGATTTGGTAAAATGCACTGTTTTATCAACTTTATCAACCGATAATCCCAAATTCTTTAAAAAATACTATTTTCATGATATACAGCTCGTCTGAAAATAATGAAATAGTCGAGTTAATTTGGTTCCAAGATTAGGCAATTAAACGTCATTAGATTATTTTCCAGATGTTGCCTGAAGTCATTGGTGGTTCTTTAGTTTTTAAAAATTAGACCGGCGTGGTTTATAGAAAGTAATTACGTGGTGTAATTTAACTTAATTTTCCTAGAGGGACGAGCAGTCGCTAATTAATGTGAAGCACACACAGAAAAAAAATTTATTTCAATTAAAAAATTTGTGATATTAATTAAAAAATTTATTAAATTTGCACCAGTAAACAAATTATTGATATCAATTAAACGTGGAATTCACTTGATTAAACGTTTAATTTACTTGATTAAACGTTTAATTAACTTGAATAAACGTTTAATTAACTTGATTAAATTTTTTATTAAAACTGATTTAATTTTTGATTAATGCTTTAGTTGGTAAAAAATAAGTGAATATATTTTCTATGCATGAAAAACGGCATTGTTCAAATGTTTGATGGTTGAAAATTTTAATTCTTGATTATGACAGCCGGAGAGCTTTAAGAAAAATCTCTTACAAACACTAAATAATCTTTCAGTTATCAATTAAATTGAGTCTGATTTCCATAATTTGTAAATTTATATAATAACTATAATTAAGCCTTAATATAATCAGCACCAATACTTATCTTTAGTTGATATTAAAATAAAAATGCGATCGGATTTAAAGTGAACAATTCTTTATAATCCATTAGTTTTAGTAGTTTTATTCGGTATATTAGGTAATCAAGGTTATTAGTCATTGCGACTTAATTTTTAGACTTTTTTATTATTATTATTACTCTTTAAAAATTTTCGTCATTATTATTCATAATGATCATTATAAGCCCCCATTTAATAAAACAATTACTAAGAAATAAATGAAAAAATCTACATGAAATATAAAATACACAGGTACAAGCTTCAAAGCGACATTTGGGTCCCTTCTAAAAACTGTTAAGCAAAAAAAAAATTGATCACTTTTATGCTGGTAGAGATCAGAGTGTAGTAGAGTAACATTATCTGAATACATTAAAAACATTTTTAACAAAAAAGTTTAATGTACTTTTATTTCTAAGCATTCGATAGCGAACAGTGGGCCAAAAAATCCAAGAAAATTTATTAAAGGACTTATGTGATTAAAACTAAATTTTTTAGATTATTTATCTTTTTGTTTTTTTTTATTATTTTTTTATATTAATTTAATTATTATTACAAATAAAGAAAAAAATTTAATTTGTTAACATCTCTATAGAAAAAGTGATTTTATTCCTGGGATTAACATATTGTGGGTATTACAGTATCGAGGGAATGAAATGCTAGTAAGGTATGTTATATACCGTCGGAAAGGTTAATTTGTCTAGTTTCTCAGCATAAGTTTTATTTTTAAGGTTTTAGCAACACTTACACACAAAAAGGAAAAAATTCAAAATAGTGCATATGTTAAAAATTGAAAAACCCTCGTCTTGAGTTAGAAATTATTATTTTTTTTTATACATATCCCACTCGCATCCCACTAAGCGACCAAAACTACCTAAGGGTTGCTTTCTTTTGAGCAACAAAAAAAAAAAAAAAAAAAAAAAAAAAAAAAAAAAACCCGTTTTCAAAAAAAAATAAAAAATTTTAAAAAATATGTACAAAAATTTTTTTTCGAAAGCTTGAAGAAATAGCTACCACTTTGTTTGGGACAAATTTTGCTAACACCAATAGATAATAAGTTACATGGATGAGAAAGAACACCGGTTTGGCCAAAATTTTAAATTTGACCCCCTCTAACTCAGAAACTTTATGACCGATCTTGTTGAAAATTTGTGTCTAAACTACTATCCAATAAGACTAACCTTGGTGCAAATCGGAAGACATCGATTTCAAAAGTTGGGTCACTTGACATGAAATCCCCCATATGTATCTTCATAATTTCAATTAAATGGTTAAAAGAACAAACATATTGCATTTAATCAACAGGAGGGTATTAACTCCAAATCTAAAAATTTTTAGTAGAAGTTAAACAATTTTTTATTTTACATTACGAAAAAAAATTGTAAAACCAACCGTTTCATAGATATGTATGAATATAACACGTCGATTTTTTTCGAAAAAGTGAAAAATAATCAGCCTTATTCCGGTTGTCGTTGTCGTATACGACTGTAGCGTTGTTTGTAGTAGATTAAAGAACACAGGTTGTGTTTTACCTAAATCTATTACAAAAAACGACACAGTCGTATACGACAACGGTAACCGGAAAAAGCTAAATAATTTTCAGTAAATACCGTATTGTTGATTAAGTACGATATATTGGTAAAATATCGGCTTTAGCCGGCTAATGATTGCGTTAACAGTGGACCGTTACTGCCTGCTTCCTCGCGACATAGATTTCTTATATTTGTTTCTTTCACTCCTACAAGGAGCATAGGGCCTTATTTGTCAGATGATAGTAGAGCTCGCTCTAATTCAAATTTTCTCAGTTGCGCATAGTCACTTCAACAGAAGCCATATTATAAAAGTTACATACATGTCGTGTGTATGTATTTTGCAGTGGGAAATTTTACAGCTCCGATGTAAAAAACATGCCGTGTACAATGGGGTTTACTACCAACTATCCTACCAGAGTACCCAAAAAATGAAGTAAATATATATCAGCGTTGAAGATTAACAAAAATTTTAATTCTTAGAATTTAAAATTTTTTAAAAATTTTTTTGTTGCTTTAAAGCGGGAGTCCTGGAACTCCGAGAAATTTAAAATGTTTTTTTTTTTCGCTTTCCTGGGAATCAGAAACGCCTAATCAAAATGAAATGCTGCTTATAAAACATTGAGAGTTTATTGCGGTTAACAAAAACCTTAAAAAATTACAACTCATCACTAGCAATTGTTTTAATTACAACTCAACCTTAATAGGGACACATCAGCCTATTTATTACTTAAGAGCTGCACAAGCACAAGAAAGATTGTTTACAAGCAATTTCATTAAATTTAGAAAGTGGGTGTATATTTTTCTCTTATTACAAAACACATACCTCCAAAAACAATTGGTTGGTTTACGATCAAAATATAGAAGAAACTCTGCACTAGAGCAATGCTGCACTAGAATAAAGCTGAAGTAAAACAAAGATGAAGTAGAACGTTGAAACAGAAATAGAACATCAAAACATGTTTGAAAATTTTGATTGTAGATATAGACCAAAGAGTGGGTACAAAATAAAATATTATTTCAAATTTAGAAAATGTATCCATTTCCGTCTTTAAGATAATCACTGTGAATTTGTTTTAAACCTATTTTTTAAATGTTCTAGTGCGCTTAATGCTTTTACTATGATTTACCGTTTCTTTATTTCATTGTCGGTTTTTGTGTTGATATTCTGTTTATTTTGACAACACAACCACTAACAAAGCAGTAGCCAAAAACTTTTCACGTTATGCTTGTTTTATTTTGGTGAGAGTCATGTGTTAAGTTTGTTTTGCTATTTATGTTTACAGTGAAATACTGTGATTGGAAGGAGTGTGAAGTAGAACACAGAACATTTAGAATATTTTGGGCAGCCCTTTATTTATTACTGATCAATTTTACTTGCCTTTAAACAAAAAAAAAATATTCTGTAAGGTTGTATTTTTTACAAAAATGTATGAATTATAGAAAAAAATTTATACAATTATTAAAAAAAATTTTATTAACGTCCAATTTTACCAAGATCAAGTAAAACTAACAATTACTTTAACTTGCGCAGTCAACAATATGTTTTTGACAGTTAAGACTGGTAGTTAATTATAACTCAACTTGGTAAAATTGGCCGTAAGTGCTCTAAAAAACTAAGCTTTTTTTTCGATTTTGGTGCTTTTTTAAATCTTAAAGTTGAGAACGCTGGTTGTTAGTTTTGTTTAACTTCGAGTTGTGGGTGTAAAACACAAAAAAGGCCGATTGCTTACGGGTCCCGACTGACGTGCTTTTGCAGAGTTCAGAATTTTTCCTGTATGAGCGCTAAAAACACTGACATTTTTAAGAATTCTAAAATTTGTTTCTTCTAATTAGTATTGTGGTTATTTTGTTGAACTATTCATGGTTTTTAATCCAAATTTTTACTATTTTTAATTAGGCTTAAGTTCATTAAATTTAATTTTCATTAAATTATTTTTATGAAGAAAGGAATTTTACAACATGGAGAATTAATTAAAATTGTTATTGATGATTTTCATTCTTGACTGACCTGGGATTCGAAGCCAGGCTGGCTGGCGTGTGATTCGAACCCAGGCGGCTGGTTACCCTGACATGTTTCGACCTCAACCACTAGGTCTCCTCAGAGGGATTTGCCGTCTTACACTCTTCTTTTCAATTTATGAATATAAAAAAAATACAAACATTTTGCTTTGGCTCATTCATGTATGTGATGATTTTAAGAGATTTAAGCCCTAAAACTAAATTAAATATGTCCCTAAATTTTTAATGAAGCTTATTTTAATCTCGGTGGCTCTGCCAATAAGCAGAACTGCCGCATATGGTATTCAGAGAATCACAAGTGACTATTGCGAATCCAATGCATCCACAACGAGTCACTGTTTGGTGTGGATTATGGGCTGGCGGCATCATTGTGCAACTTTTCTTCGAAAATGAGCAAGAAGCCGCCGTTACCGTGAACGGTACCGTGCCATGCTCAACGAATTTCTGTTTCCTAAAATTCAAGAGACTGATATCGACGACATTTGGTTTCAAATAGACGGAGCCACATGTCACACAGCCAACGCAACCATCAAAATTTTACGCACTGTTTTTGAATATTGAATAATCAGCAGAAATTGTGATGTCAATTGGTCGCTTTGGAGTTGTCATTTGAACTCTTGGGTTTATTTTTTGTGGGGAGCCATTAAGGATAAATGTTACGCAAACCATCCAGAGACAATTGAAACGTTGAAACATAAAACCGAAATTGCCATTGAAGAGATTCGGGCCGAAACAACTAAAAAAATGCACTATTAGTATATAAAAAAAATAGTCCTAAAGTAAAAATTGCGACTTAAATTTTGGTTATTTTTCATTTCACCCGAAATGTCAAAACACCCTTAGAGAAAAATGCAAAAAAAAACTCTAAAAACACTGCCCCAAAATTGCCTGAACAACGTTTACAAATCGTTCAACTTTATTACGAAAATTCACGTTCTGTGAGGAATGTGTTTCGTGCACTTCGCTCAACTTAAAGTCAACCAAATCGGCCTACTGAGCGTACTATTCGTAACACCATCACCTATTTTGAGACCCAGCATTCATTATTGAATAATATTCGACCGAATAGACCACGCCCATCACGCTGTGAAGAAAATATAGCAGCCATAGCTGAGAGTACACGATGGCCGTGAAGAGTCGATTCGGCGCCGTTCGCAGCAACTCGGACCGTTATCGTGCCATGATAACCGACTATTTAATGCTTGAAATTGAAGCTCGTGATCTCGGCGACATTTGGTTTCAGCAAGACGGCGCCACTTCCCACACATCGCATCAATCAATGGATTAATTGAGAGAACACTTCGGCGAACACATAATTTCACGTTTTGGGCCGGTTGATTGGCCACCAAGATCGTGTAATATCACACCGTTTGACTTTTTCCTGTGGGGATATGTTAAGTCTAAGGTTTATGCGGACAAACCCGCTTTGATTCAGGCCTTGGAGGAAAACATCACCCGTGTCGTTCGCCAGTTACCAGTCGAAATGCTCGAACGAGTCAATTGGACTCAACGGATGGACATAAATTGGATTTGATAGACATAATCTTCAAAAAATAAATGCCAAAGAATGGTCTTTCAAATGATAATAAACATTCCCCATTAAATTTAAATTTTCTGTGTTTTTTTTTTTTTTTTTTTTTCTTTAAAAAAGTAGGGAGCATCGAAATGGATCACGCTTTATTATGGGTTAGGTAGATTGCTTTGATGATGGTTTGACCATTTTTGAGTTTGATAATCTTTCGAACTTAATCAAAGCATGAATCAGATCAACATCATAGATTTTTTTTCTCGATATTCATACGTATATGCCGATGAATTTACACCTATATTAATGACATTAATTAGTTTTTTAAGAGATTTTAAATTCAAATTTTAATTTTTAAATTTGTTTTTCCCCATCACCCCACAGTCCAACATCTTGGCTATACGCACTTTTTATATAAAAACAGACACACCAATAAAAAAAAATGTTTAAAAAAATCATCATTATGAATTCATTTTAAAAACTAAAACTGACTAACTTCATCATAATCTACCATAATCGTATCGTCATACTGTACAACCCAACATGAAGAAGACAAGTTCAAGGCCTTTTTTGGTTCAATGTAGATGTTGTTGTTGTAGTTACTGTCTTGAAGTGGCTTTATCGAATGCCCGAAAGGATAGTTGGATGGTTGGTAAGTTGTTGTAGTTAATGTGAACAATTATAATTCGAAAATAAGCAAGTGTGCGTAATTATTTAATTTTTTTTCTTTTTAAGGAAAAAAAATGTTTGTCGTAAACAGTAACCAGTTATATACATGAGTACATACAAGTGTTTATATACTATTTATAAAAAAAAAACAGCCGGCTAAAAAACAGCCAGCTAAATCACCAAATACAATGATTTCTATGGAATTATGATTAATTAGTGCTAATTACATGCTTTTATTTCCAACAAAGCAACATTTCCAACACTAAAGTAAAAAGATATAGAGGGAAAGAGACAGAGATAAAACGAAGATGACGATTAAGAAATATCCACCACAATGAAAATAACCATCATTATCATCATCATTTCTACAACCAACCACCAGCCATCCCATCACACCAGGTTGTTACTTTTGGTATGGTCACTATTTCTTGGATTTTTTTTTATGGTACGCATTGGTAACTTTCAAAAAATGTTGCTATTTTAATTGTACATATCTTTTTTTTTTTGTAAATATTTTTCTAATATTTTGTTTCAAACACATGTAGTTTTTGTTTTTATCAACTACCAATTAATTAGTTAATAAGCTTAACTTTTTTTTTTTTGATAAAATTAAATAGGTAAAAGAAGGAAAAATATTCATCAGTTTATTTTTAGTTATGAAATCATTACATTGAAACAAACCCAGCGGAAAATATTGAAAGGATCGCAAGTGGCAGGACTTTTTGAAGGCCTTTATACTGCTTTCTAAAAGATTCGTTTCCTTTGGTATCCTGCTTTCAGAAATATGCCTCCTAAAAGATATACATTTTTAGACATTTCCCGAATTGGAGTGCAGTTTGCTTCGCAATTCTTTTACAGTTTGAAACGTCAGTCTATGCCAGTTTAGGTCCAATTAGACGTGACATGTTATATACATATATTTCATCGTAGGGTTCCATAACAAAGGGCCACATGTGGTTTCAGTCACTGCAGAATTATTTCGCCTTTTTTCTAGATATTCTCCACTATGCAGCGCACACACACATTTCCCCCTTCACACATTTTTGTGCAATATATTAAAGTAGTGGTCCTTGATCATTAAAAGTTGGCACCGAGCATTATTGTGTCTAAATTTAGAAAAAGAAAATGGAATTTCATCAAAATCGGCCACGCCCTCCGCCCATACAATCCTATTCGTTTTTTTTTTTGCATAGCAAGCAAAAGACTTCAAATTTAGTAAATACACTTTCTAGAATAAACAAATGATACATGCTAAGTTTCATCAAAAACAAACACGCCCACCGCTCTTGTATAAGTGTAAACCCAATGATCCTAAAATAAAGAAACATTTTACTAATAAACCATAATCGAGTTCTAAAAGATGTTTATGAGGTTGACGTCTTACACTACTTGTATACGGACCAAATAATGCTGCAAGCAAACGCAGCAAAACATCACCATTTGTTGAAGTTCTATTGCAGCTTTTAGAAAACATTAATCGATACCTCCTGTAATCGTTACTACGTACTTTTTCTTCTTCTTCTAGAGCATGCAAATAGGGAGTTCTGCTGCATCAATTATGTCCTTTACATGTACATACTAGTATTTTAGGGACAGTAACAGGCACGAGTAATCAGTGATGTTTTTTAACCAAATATCTCAGCCGTATTCCACGCAAACTTTTCAAACGTCACAGTATCATTTTTTTATGTGTTACAATTTTATTATTCGTTTGATTTCTCAAATTTGATTATCATTTTAAATGGATTTATTATTTTGGTTTTGTTTTTCTTATTTCGTTTTGCAGTTCCATACAATTGTTGAAAATCAATTATTAACAAATTGTAGTTATAGTTAATCACTCCAAAATTATAAAATATATGGTTTAGCCTAGATGTATGCAAGAGATTTTATAACAAACCTGCACTTTAATATTCGTGCCTTTTTCAGAAAATTTGTAAATCTTTTCAGCGATCGTGGATGAAAGAAAGTTGGTGGATTTTTTCAGTTAATTCAAAGAATACATTTTCGTCTTTCATTTGGTTCCAGGAAGAAGACGGAGGTAGCCGGAGCTAGCTTCTTTTTTGTCCAAGGAAAACTACAAAAGATGAATTTTATTTCATAAGGCCATTTAAACTCATTCATTTCTACTAACACCAAAGGCAATATAAATAATTGTTTTTTTTTTTAAATTTAAAAGCTAAGCATTGTAAATATCTTCCACGTCTTGCCTCAAGATAAGATATAGGCAATTTTGAAATTATAATTGTTTTATTTAAAATGACGAATTGATTTTGAATCTTTCTCAAACTTTTGAATAAAAAAATTTTAAAAACCTCAAAAAACGACCCCATAATATGGGTTCAGTACCAAATCAATAAATGGATTGAATATAACAACAATTTATCTTCTAGACGGAATGACTCGCCTCGAAGGCATGCTTTTTTTTTTTTTTTTTTTTTTTTTTTTTTTTTTTTTTTTTTAATTAAATTAAAGAAGAGAGCAAACAAAAAAAAATACTGCTTTAATGTTACCAATGGTCAATAATTGGAAAAATTAAAAAAAGCGCAACCGTGTAACAAAACAGCTACCGGCCATTACCACCACATTTGGCCCGTTTTAAGCTTCTTCAGCTGCCTATTTTTTTTTTTGTGAACAATTCAATAATGGTCAAGAAAAATTGCAAATGTATGGAAATTTTTTTTGTTACAATATGAAGTCGACATTAATTTTTCAATAAAGTGGAAATAAAAAAAAATTAAACCGTCATAATTGAGTTTTGAACAAAATGCTGATTTTTACAGAAAAATGTAAAACAAATTGAAACTAAAAAAAACTGTGAATTACATGCGAAAATGAAAAAAAAAATATTAAAAACCATAGATTTACAAAACTATAATAAAGAAAACTAAACTAAATATATGCAAAAAAAAAAGATTATTTGAACTATAACATGTGCACGTAACCAGCAAAGTGTTAATTGCCAATATTCAATAAAGATGAACAGAAATAAAAGGAAAATAAACAGAGCTAATGGAAACTTAAATTCATAAAAGTCTCGAAAAATCATACAAAACCCCAAGACAAATCAAGGGGATTGGATATTTTTTTGCTAGTCACTTTAAAAAAAAGCTGTTCGTTCCAAATGATATGCAAAAGACTTATTGGCCAACAAAGATAAACCATCAAGCAAAAAATTGTTTTTAAACTGTACTGTGATTTTAAACAGAATAACAGACACATAACAGTAGCAGCTGAAAATGTTTCAATTACCAACATGATCATAATAATAAAAAAAAAAAAATCTTTAAGAAGGAATACATATATCTTTCTGCAGATATAAATTTAGTTCTGATAATTATTCAAGATGATAATGATGAAGGGGACGAGCGAGTATGATAGTAGAGATGATGGTTGCAGCAAGTATCTTCTTGAATTTAACTACTATTGACTGATTCATAACTAAAGTTACCAATTCTCACTTATACAAACACTCACTCACTTACACACATTACAATATAAGACACGCCAATACTTTTACAGAAGAAAACTAAATTAACAACAAAAACAAATACTTTGTACTAAAAGTACTGATGGTTTCGTTGGAACGTACAATCGACCAACCGGCATAATTTAACCAAAAGAAGCCAAGTAACCGTAAGCCTTATTTAAGTTTTTATTTTTGCATTTTTTCCAGTCTTTCTCTTTTTTTTTCTTTTTTTTTTTTTTTTTGTAGCAACAACAAAAACATTCAAAACAACAGCAATTTTTGCATCATGCAACTGCTGCATTTTACTAACCCGGGTGTTTTTTTTTCTTTGCAAAATACACTGCAGAAAAAAATTTTGTGGTAAAAATTTAATAATAAAATTTACATAAAAGTTCTCAAAATTTAACATTCATAAAATAAATGTCTAATTGTAACGAAAACAAAAACGAAAAATCGTTATGGTCCTTCGAACCTTAAGCAGTTAAACAAGAAGATTGAGGAGTGGACATCCAGAAAAATAAATTTCAGACTTATTAAAAGGAACAACTGTTACAGTAATTTAAACTTCGAGCAGTTATAAAAAATCTTCATAGTTCATTATTAGACTGTTTACATTACCACGAAATTTAGAAGATTTGATTTGAAATCTTCCTCAAAATCTAGTGCTGCAATGTAAACTCACTTTTTTGACATTAGCGAGATTTTGTTTGCATAACAAAAACGCATACTCATATATAAAGCCATAGGCATTAAAAAATTTGCATTGTCTTTTAATTACAATCAACTTAATTTATTTTATCAATGGTTTTTTTATCTTTTCCATTTTTTTTTTTATAATATTTTCTTAAAATTTCGGATTTTGTTTTAACAAGCCGACATAATTTTTTTTGTTTCTATTAAAATGTAATTTTTTTTCTTGTGTAAGGGAAATTTTTAGTACCATATGGAAAAAAACATAGTTGCATTACTTAGTACTGCTAGATTTTAAGTAGATTTCGTCAAAATCTAGTCACGAAGTAGATTTGGTTTTGTATTGGAACTCTAGTCAAAACAACTAGATTTTGCTCGAAATCTCGTAAGTACTAGAATTCATTGTACTGCAAATGGGCTATAAGAATACAAAATAATAAATCGCAGACTTAGAAACAAACAGAAAAATCATTATGGTCCTTCGAACCTCGAGAAGTTAAAAATGTAAAGAAAGCTACAAACTTTAAGCACAGAAAAAATTATTAAATTTCTCCAATCACCAAATTTATACCAAATTCATAACATCAAGCAAACAATTTGTTGATTTTGAACCTATTACCAAAATGATTATATTGATTACTAAAAATTGTAAAATTTTGAATATTTTTTTTTTTTTTTTTTTTTCAATAAAATATATTTTTAATTTTAATTAAAAAAAAATGATCAAACAACTTTTTCATTTCAAACAATGTGTTAATTAATTTAAATAAATATTGACAATTCACAACAACAATTCTACATGTTGAAATTATTTTATTTTAAACGAAAAAAGTCAATTTTTTGTTATTAAATTCAAATTTTAATTGAAAATTTATTTAAAAACAACTAAAATGTTAATTAAATCAAAATTAAATTTTTAATTTTCTTTCAACTAAAAAATAATTGATTCAATGATCACATTAATTAAATTAAAATACTTTTTAAACCATTTTTTTAATTGATAAAACACTTTTTTCTGTGAGCATTGGTCCTTCACACATTGGTCTTAAAAAAACTAACCTCTGGAAGTAAAATGTGGTAAGTAATTAAGAGCTTTATGCCAGACACTAAATTCATATTTTAAGCAAAAAATCATAATAGTGCTTCAAAATAACTTAATATAGAGTCACGCATCTGCGATTCACGAACAAAACAAATATTATTAAGTTTAAAAAGAGTTAACATTATGGGCTTTTACGCCTCCAGCGGAAAAATAATGACATTAATTACTTTCGTTCTAAAAACTTAATACAAATTTTTAAGTTACAAACTATAATTAATCCATTGAAGTTCAAGTTTAATGAAAAATATACCAGTTATCCAACTGGTGCAAAGAACTAAACTCAACTTTATGTTTTATCGCAATATTCTGTTGAATAAGAGGGCCCATTTCTTTAGTTCGTAAGCAAAATTAAAAAATTTCTAAGAAATATAAGTCTACGAGAGATTCCGCAGACACCAAAACATCCATAAAAATTACTATTAGATGCGTGTTATAGATTGGTGGAAGAATTGATCCTTAAAAAGGCCTGCGAGAACATTATTTATGGCCCAAAATTAATGGGATGATTACTAATAAATTATTTAAAGAGTTCGGGACCATATAGTCCTACTAAAACTTAAACGAAACTAAGGTTGTAACTAAATTATAGAAAAATTTCCCTTAAATGAGTAATGAGAAAAACTAGTATTATAATCTTGTAAACTTTGAATAAGAAAAAAAATATAATATAAATTTAAGACAGGGCTCTTTATCTTTAGCCTTTATCAAATATAAAGTGAACAAAAATGCTCCTTCGAAATTTGAATTTTCGAGAAAAAAGGGTATGGTCTTTCGAATATGATTTAGACACATGCAAATTCTTAGCAGTTCGATTTTACGAATTACGAGTTTTAAAGTGAAATTATTAACTACAAACAAAAAATAGTCCTTCGAACTCCGAATGATGAAAAGTCAAAAAAAAAAAAAAATTAATTAAGGGAAAAACGATTTTTCGACCAAGAAATGAATTTTCAAATTGTTAAATCAAAATGGGTCCTCTGATGGAACCAGTATCACTAAATCCAATGGATTTGGTTACTAATGTCGAATATTTTTAATAAATAATAATCTATGAGCTTGGGAATTTAAAAATAGAAATATTTGTTTCCTATGTCTAATAAATCAGTGAATGCTTAAATGCTGGTTTAGTTGAACTAAAGTTAAATGTATATATGTAGTTTTAACCCAACATATTCAGACATGTCATGAATTCCGTTCGGAATGGAAATGATTCCGTAGTTACCATTCCGATCGGAATGGTTTTAGCTTCTAGATTCCGTTCGGATTCATTAAACCTCAAAAAAATATGAAACCACTTTTTGTGTATTAAATATGGCAACACTGCAACGAATGTAGAAAACAAAACAAACAAGAAAACAGATGATCCTGAAAACCAGCCAAATTTAAGTTTTTCTATCAAAGTAAAAAAATTGTGATTTGTGACAAATTCCGTTTATTTTTTTTGGAAAGCATTTAGAAAAATTTTAATTTTTTTTATTTAATTCACATAAAATTATATTTATTTTAGATAAGGAAGCAAAAAGACAGCATGCTTTACTGATAACAATGTATTTTGAATAGTTTGTACATCTGAAAAATGCTTAAAATATGAATTCCACTTTGAAAAATGAAAGTGATATCATTCCGAAAAAAATTTTCGTTTTACATTTTCCATAGAAGCAAAATACGGAATCAATTCCACTTCCGAACGAAATTAAGCTCTGTGACATGGCTGATTATATCGAGCCATAACGCAAAAAAGTTAAGCGACAACATTTTCAATTTTCGTTTTTTTTTTTTTTTAATAAATGAATTTATTGGCAACACCTAAAATCATCTCCTTAAATCTCATGGTCACAAAAGGTACCGTTACGATTTTATAGCAAAAACAATTTTAGTTTAAGTCCAAATTTTCATACAAAATTTTTATAACAAATAATAAAAAAAAACCTTCTTCTGCAAAATTTTCTTTTTGTCGCTTGGACTTTTTTTGCGGTTATGGCTCGATATGTAGTTGAAAGTATAATAATGTGGCAGCACTACGATAAATGTTGCCAAATTCATATGGTGGTTTGTATCGGTACTTTAAACGCCGAATTTTATGCGTTTAGAGACGTTTTATATGTTTACTGATCTTTAGTTTTGCTGGTTTAAACACGTTTTAAACCAAAAAGAGAGTTTAAGTTGCACTGATTTATTAGCCCTTAATATGTCAGAATTTTATGTTCCCCTAAAAATTCTTTCAAGTGTAATTTTAAACTATTAAGATAACAAAATAAAAAAAAACTACAAACATAAGCTTTCATATATATTTTCTACTTGCCATATTCTACTTAACACTTAATCAAACATGAAAACCATTTTACAACTAAATAAGTTGGAATGAGTGAGTGAGTGAATGAATGATTTTGCACCCGACTATTAGTACTGGGCAACAAAATAACCAACAATTTACCAACAACAACAGCAAACCAACCAAAGCCAACCAAACTACCGACCATCTATAGCAACAGCAGCAGTTACGTTTCAGTTTTGTTTGCCAAGTTTCAGTTGCAATTGGCATAAATGTGGCTTCAATCAACAGCAAATATCAGCCAGAAAAGCCATATTAACAACTGAATTAAACAATAAATACACAACTAGACATATAGAGACACACACACACACACACACACTCCCATACACATACGGATGGGGATGGATGGACAGACAGTGGGCATTACAAGTGTCGGCAATTTGCTGAATTGACCGGCCGGTTGGCTTTCAGTCTGTCTGCGATCGAGTCTATTTGTGCAGTTAGTGTGATGTTTTGGGTCCGTTCATTTATTTTCTAGGTTTACTGAAGAAGTTGCTTGTATTTTCATGTCCGTCCATCATGTGGAACGGTTTCGCTACTGTTTAGTTTCTTAAACGTACGTTTTTAGTTTCCAGTATCTGCCAGTTAAAGCTTAAAGTAATATTGAGTATTTATCTCGGTATTTAGACTGATAAGCCAGCCTTTTTGTCTTAGACAGCTAATATTTTAAACAATTAAGACAAATTATGTTGTTTAGCATAAATTTTTGTTAAACAAGAAAGGAATTTGAAAAAAATAAATATTTGCAAAAATGGTCAGGACTTTAAAGAATTTGCCTTTTTAACAAAAATTTATCCTTAACATCTTAATTTTTCTACATTTTGTAAAAATAATTAAGTTTTCTTGCTAATTAAATTTTAAACATATTTTAAACTTTGACTTTGAACCTTCACCACCAACCACTTTTTATCTTCAAACTATCCACAGCAAAGTTACATAAAAATTACCAAATATTAATTAAACTAAAAGTGATCAAATCTCAGATTAACAAAACAAAAGTATGAAATGTCAAGGCAAAATTGTAAAGAAAAAAAATCCACATTTGCTAATTTTGAGGAGAGATATTTAATAATGGTTTCAAATACTTTTTGATTTTTTTTTTTTTTTTTAATTAATGATAATAATAATGGAGTTTAAAATTAATGATGTTTTTTGAAATTAGCATGAAACAGTTTGTGCAAAATTTTAAATACCGCACAAAAACAGGGGTCAAAAAAACTTAACGCATAAGAGGTTAACAAAAATTTTACTACAAACACAATTACGGTCATATGTTGGCACTAAAGATTAAAGACTAAAAAAGGGTAAGAACTCTCTTTGGCATCACTGGTATAATCTTACAACAAACGCCTTCCCTAGGGTATGTAAGGATATAGGAGATATTCCCTAGGGTATGGTAAGGATATATTTTAGGGATATTTCACCACTTGACGCGGCTGGATTAAATTACTGGAACTGAGGCTGACCAGAGATCCTATTTGAAATCACAGGAACCAGTTGCCCTTTCTATTTGTGACGATTTTTCGGGAATCAAGTAGTGGCTTCTAAAGGGATATTTTAAAAATAATAACATTCAAGAAGGATTTCCTACCCAATGCGGGAAATGAGTAGACTCACTCAAATAAATTGGTGAGTGTGCTTGTTTCTGTCGAATCCATACACTTAAAATCGCCAGCCATGTGAGGGATTTCTGGCCATTATAGATAATCTGGGAGACCCACAAGGATGCTACATACCTTATTATATAGATCATTTTGGAACACCAGTTTAGTGTTCCATAAGTTTATTTTTTTAATAAGATTGACAAATTGGCTGTTTTTTAAATGTGTATAGGTGGGCACATGGTGTTCATCCACTGTTTTTGAACACCGTGAGGTAAGATTCACCTTGCAGTTAAATCTTAAGCACTGTTTGCACTACAAACATGTTTTTAAAATTATCCTTTTTTTAAGCTAAACTGTACCAATTTTTGGTACCAAAAAAAATTTTGTACATTGGGTTTTGGTATAATAATGATATTTGATGGCTTTCGCTTAGCTACAAACTCCCTTTCTTTCCTCTTCCATGAGCATACCAAAATAAGTCGTAGATCCATTTATATTATTTCCTATGGGGACATTTAAAATCACTTGGTTATGGGGCACTTACGCGACATTTAATTATCTTGATTCCCCATACATAAACGAAGTGCTAAAAATAATGTAATTTACTTTAAAATAAAGAAATTTTAGACTACTTAAATATCTTTGCTTTTTTTTTAAGCCACGTAGTTTTAATAGTGAACACCTCAACTGCCTTTAAATCTGCTTAGATATGCTTTCTTCAGTCCTCTTTTTTTTAAATTTCATGGGTTCTAGTCAGAGTTGGCAATGGAAGTTTTAAAATTATACAAACTTGTTATTAAAATTTTTGGTTTCTCAACTTGATAGTTTCAAAACACATAATTTATTAAATAATGTTTTATGATATTAATAAAATTAGTAGTAGTAGCTCCTTAATTTCATCTAATTCTCAACTTAATTGACCCGCAAAAACTTTGAAAAACAATGTTATAACCCGAAAGTCTATACAATTGTAGATACATACTTAGGTTGAGTTAAATATCATGACTGGCTGTTGAAAATGTCTAGCCCATCTCCTAAAGGCCCAACCATAATTATATAAATTAACGAAAAGTCTGTCAAATGCATGAGAAAATTAAAAGAGACTTTAAGGTGGCCATAATGTACTTACATAAGCTTAAGATCCATGTTGCATGTTTGTGCAATATTTGGTTCTCTTGCGAGTACTTCAAATAAAAAAGTACCAAAAATTACAGCCCTGTATTTGTTTATTTTATGTTTTATTTAATTTGCCAGCAACGTTTTAAAAAGAAAAAATTGGTGATTGTTGTACATACTTTTTAATAAAAAATGGATACAAAATTCAAATATGTAAAATTCCTCTTTTTCTATATTCCTGTTTTTCTTTATCGAAGCATAATCTAATGTCCAGATATTATGTTAAGACATATACATATGTCGGTGAAATTGGCGATAATTTGTATCTCAGGTTGATTTTATAGGAAGTTTTGTTACTCAGACTGTTCAGTGTTTATATTTCTACTTAATAGGGTATGAAGCGGCAATGTTGCTAGTTTAGTCACTTAGTGGCCAATTTAAGGCAATTTTTGTTCAGAATTTTGTTTAGAATTAAAGAAATGACCCATTTTTTGTTTAACTATTTTCAAGACAAATTCGTTGTTTTCTTTTTCTTCTTTTTTTATTAAGCAACTATTTTAACTGATGGGGTTTTCTTTCTTTCTGATCCCAGCTTTTTAAAATTTATATTCGAGAATGACGAACAATTGAACTCTATCGATGATTTAAAATTTAAGATTTGCAAAAGTTTTGCATTTGCAAATTTGTTTATCAAATTTGTTATTATTCGACCTTTCCAATTTTAAATAAATATAAATTAATCAAGCTCGAGGCCAGCGTTTTTTTTTTTTTTTTTTTTTTTTTTTTGTAAATAAATATTCCTTTTTATTTAATTCAGATATTTCGATCTTCGTTAAAGATCATCATTAGGAATTGTTTCAGTGAATTTTTATAAATACAAAAACTTAAAAATATATTGTGTACGTATCAACATCTAAAATAACCTGCATTTCAAAATATTTGTGGTAAACATAATACTAACATAGTACTAACGATAACATGATCGGCGGCAACCATAAAATGGCTGTTGCTGTCTTATGTAGGACTAATTTACATATTATAAGGCTGAATTAGTCATATATTTGAAGTTGTTTTCAAAGTTGTGAAATATTTTTATAAAAATTAAGCAATTTTAGTATTAAAAAGTTGGCAACACTAAGTAACGGTAACTTTACCTTAAAATGTTTCTTATGTTTAAACAACAATTGTAGTACATCAATTAGTCATGAATGCACCATTGTAATTTGGAGGATTAAACAGCCCAAAAAAAGAAAAGTACAACTGTACCACCTGTTGCAGTTTGTAATAAAGCTTTTACCCAAATTATGTTGTGCGTTCAAATTGGACCTGTTACCAAGTTACGAAATTCGAAATAGATTAATGTGTAGTTTATAGAACACGAGCGCCTTACTCGTCCGTTCAAATAACATTTAAAACAAAAACAAATTTCGAAATTTTGTTTTTATTTTTAATGAAAGTTGAACGGACGAGTAAGGCGCTCGTGTTCTATAAACACCACATAAAATTTGGATTTGATAAAAAACGTTTTTAAATTTCTTGAAAATTTATGAAAAAACTCCAATTATAAATCCAAAAAAATTTTTTTTTTAATTTTCCTTCCAAATTGAAACAAAACATTTGCCTTAAAAAAATCTCATTCTTTTGTTCAGCCATCCTTCTCCTTTATTTTATTTTAAATTAAAAAAAAAAATGACCAACAGAGGCCTACAAAAAAAATCAATACATAAAACATTAAAACAACGCGTCAGCAATAATTAATCAATATTAATTAAAGCAACAACAACAACAGCAACAATTACAATAAGAAAAAAATGATCGTGTATTCAATAAAAAAAATCGAACAATCGAACCAGCCAACCGAACAATTTGAACAACCAACTCTAAACGTAGTGTTGCCAGAGAAAAGTTTTTTTTTAAATACCTCTTTGAAAAATCTGATTTTTTCCTACATTAACGGCGAATTTTTTAAACAAATTTATATTTTATATTTATAATAAGGCAAATTTTAATAAACAAAATTTTAATTCAATTAAAATAAAAATCAAAAACTGCTTGATTCCCCCAACGCTACTACATATTTTTTAGGTAAGAACAAAAACAACATTTAGTAATTTTCTTTCCCTATTTCTGGTAACACTGCTTAAACGTTATAATGAAATCATATTGAAAAAACGCAGTCAAATAATGGTTTTAAAATTGATTTTTTTGAAATTTTATTCAAGAACCAATAACAACAACAAGACAAAAGAAACATGGAGTCGTTTTTGATACAAAATAAGATAAAAAAAAAAGTATAAAAAAGTCAGCATCCGGTTTCAAAATAAATCAATAGAAAAACTTTTTTTAACATATAAATCTTACCTTTTTTTTAAATAAAAATTAATAATCCAAGGAAGCTGGTTAGGTTACTTTTACTGCTTTTAATTAATAAATAAATAAAAAAAATAATTTAAAGAAAATTTTTGTCCAAATTCTCAATTTTTGTTTAGAATTTCCAAGACAAAACAAAATAGGCGAAAAGAGAAAATATTTTAAATGGATTTTTTTTTTTTTTACTAAAGAAAATTATCTAAAGTAAAAGATACACAAAAATATATAAAAAAAATTCGATTTCTTGCCTTTTTAATAATAAAAAAATTAAGTCAAACCAGTTACTTTTATTCCTTTAAAGATCAAGGAAATTCCGAATAAGAGGAATACACAAAAATATTTATAGGAAAACCGGAAAAATACACTTGTTTCTTTTACCAAATTTCTTTTAAAATTAAACAAAAAACAACAATGTTTTGTTAGTTATAAAAATTTTTTTTTTTATTAAACACTTTTTTTTATAAAAATTCACTTTGAAATTTTTTTCTTTCAATTCAATAATTTATTTTATATATAAAATTTCTTTAAAATATTTTTTTAGGAATTTTTTTCTTGAACATTAAATTTGTATTTCAAAAAAATAAATAAAAGAAACCACCGTCACTGTCTCCCGTACCTTTTGTATGTGAAAGAAACGTGTTGTATGTAAAAAATTATACTGAAGCCAAAGAAAAGCAGCAGCAAAGAAATAAAAAAAAATTATTTTTATTCCAAAATCTAAATTGTATATTGGTTCGGTTAGTTTTTTTCCTTTAGTTTTTTTCTATATTGTTGTTGTATATTTTTCTTATTCTTCGTATGTTCATACCTCGACTGTTAACCACCAATACACAGGTAATTTAAACGGCATTAATACACTTACAAAATAATTATGTATGTACTCACAAACATGAACACACACACACACTCACAGTTACAGATACTTTTGGTCTCTTCTCAATTTTTTAAATTGTATGAGTGAGAGATTGATGACTACTACCTATTTTTTCTGTTGTTGCCCAAGAAAGACTTTAATTGCTAAGACACGGTTTAAGGTTTCCGTGGCTAATAAGACAACTCAACACAGCGAGAAGAGAGTTGCCACATTTTAACAAAAATGTATTAAATAAGGGGGATATGAAGTAGATGAATATTGTACATAATAAAAGACAGCCCATACTTAACGTTACGATTTAAGAAGTGAATAAATTTTTTGTTTAAATTATTTTAATACCCTTCACTGAAGGTAAAAGTGTATATATTTCTTTGTCATTCCATTTTCAAAATATTGATCCTAGACCCTATAAAGTATATACATTTATTCTGGATCCTTAAGAGAAGTTTATACCTATACTCCGGGTTACAACTCAACTATAGTTCAGTTGAAATTTTGCACGAAACATCATAATAAAAACATCAAAAAATTACAACTCATCACTAGCAGTTGTTGAATTGTAAACTATAATAGGGGCATTAAGTCCGGTTGACCGTATGTCCATCCGTCTATTGAAATGGGTTTTCCGAAGACCCCAGATATGATGGGGACGGACTTGGTTGGTATATATTTATGTCAGATATATTTTTGTTCTTTTTCACTCCTGCAAGGAGCATAGCGCCGTAGTTCATGTCAGATATGCTCGTTTAAATTTTGCTATTGTAATTCAGCCAGATAGGTCCATAAATGACTAAGATATGAGCAAAAAACCATGACTGCCTCTTATTTTGCACAATTTTCTGGAAATCTGAAGAACGCCAAGAGCCAAATTTTTAAATCAGGTACAATCATCTTGATTATCTATACACAACCTCGCCAAAAAAAAAAAAAGGAACAGCATTAGAGAAGTGGGCGTGGCACTTCCCATACAAGCACATTATACATTTTTTATATCTGGAGAACGAACAGAACCAAAGTTTCCAAATTAGGTACAAGCAAATCAGTTATCAATACACAACATTCCACAAAATGTGGACGGGAGATTGGAGAAATTGGCGTGGCACAAAATAGTAAGAGAAATATTGTCCAAATTTGGTACAGATAGCTGGGTTATTAATACAAAATTTTTTTTTTTTTTAAATATGGGCGGGATTGGGGAAGTGGGCGTGGCACCTCCCGTACAAACACATTATTGATTTCTGCAAGCATCTTGGTTATCAAGACACAACATCTGACAAAATCTGGGCGGGTTTGGGAAGTGGGTGTGGCATAAAATAGATTTATTTATATCTAAAGAACGGTATAGTTATAACTTTCTGCTCTTATCGCATCATGGTAAAGGCCATATAGCACTTTTTTTATTTTTTAGAATTAATTTTGAACAACTTGGGAAATTTATAATGGAAGGACTCAGCACAGAACAAAGAACCAAAGTCGTTCCAATTTATTTTTTAAGTCAGTATTCGATCATTCGGATACAATGATCATATCGAATTATAATCGATGACGCGTATTTTCACCTCATTGGTCTTGTAATTTAACAAAATTTTAAAATATGGGGCATCCAAGAATATTTGTTGAACACCAAATGCACCCACTTAGATGCTCAGTATGGTGTGGAATAAATTAAGAAAAGATCATTGGACCATATTTTTTTCGAAGACTACGAACAAGTTGCCGTTAATGTGAATGGCATTCAATACTGGGCAACGATAGAAAATTGTTTTTAAGGCCTCAGAGGTAGAGAACAATCCAGAATTGTGTGCAAAACAAGATGGAGCCACAACTCACTCTTCTCTTCCAATTATGGGTCTTTTTTGGCGATCGAAAAATATCGCGTTTTTTTCTGATTTTAACTGGCCCCCGCGTTCGCCCGATTTACCGGCTTTCGACTTTTTTCTCTGGATTTACCTAAAGGGTAAGGGTATGCCAATAAGCCAATATGCTCCAATGGGAGTTAGAGGAACACATATATATATATAATAAGCCAAGAACCGTCCAAGAGGTAACGGCGAATATCAGAGAAGAAGTAAGGGTGCTGGGACCTGAAATTCTAAGAAAAGTTATGGGAAATGCTCTGGAAAGAGCACTTTAGGTCGAAGCAAGCAATGGGCAACATTTAAAAGATATTTTCTGCAACACATAATGTAAACATATTTCGAAACATATTCTAAATTTTTTAAAATGCCAACGTTAAATAAAAACAGAAAGAAAAGTTATTCGTTAAATAAATCATAACGTTACTTATGCGCCACCCTGCGGTGGAATGCGGGAAATTTAGATCTTCAACGTTTAACTAGATAATGCACATGCATCTCTATTGTATATGAATAAAGAGGAACTTAGGATATTTAAATTGTCTGGATGAAGAGTCACATTAGGGAAAATTTTCCTGTTGGAAATTTCCAAATTCCCGAAAGTATTGAGAAGAGAAATTTTGGGATATTCTTTGCAAAATAAATGATTTGAATTTTTCAAATAACAATAATTTTTGATACCTACGATTTTTTGGGCGAGGACATGAAAATTAACTTAAAAATGGCCAGCGAAAATATTATACAATTTTAAACATAATGAGACAGTAGGGTCTTCATTTCAAAATATTATTTAATACTTTCTCGATTCAGATTCCTCAGAATGTTTTCAACAATATTTTCCAACTTTAACCAATTATCGAATAATATAATGTTCGAAAGTCTCCCAAAATCTATTTTCTTCATTTCTATTATAAATTTTTACTAAAAGATTTTGTTTGTTGTGCTTAATTCCCTTTTTAAATAATTGATAAAAAATACTGAAATTTATTGTTGGAGGATAAGCTGTTCCTATGCGCATTTCACTGGTTGCTTAGGCCAGATCATCAGGAAACGTTCTTCTAAATAACTTTAGAAAAGCCAAAGCTATCAGCAAACAAGACTACAGAGGGAATGAGAATTACCTACAAAATTTATTGTTGGAGGATAAGCTGTTCCTATGCGCTGGCCTAAGCAACCAGTGAAATGCGCATAGGAACAGCTTATCCTCCAACAATAAATTTCAGTATTTTTTTATCAATTATTTAAAAAGGGAATTAAGCACAACAAACAAAACCTTTTAATAAATAATAGTATTCCCAAAAACAACTTTGATAATAAAATTTTAGCAAGTGCACGTGCATAAAAAACTGAACTGGCAAATTGTTTTTATTTTGATTTCTTGCGAAAACAATAAAAGCACTTTGTTTTTGTTTTAAATATGTTTTTTCTTTACCCACTTACAACTACAATTAATGTTGGGAGAATTCCAACTAATTGTAGCGGGAAATGTAAGAAAAGATAAAAACTCATCACTAATTTATTGTTTGGTATTTTGTTAAAGCTTTGATATCGTTGCAAAAAAGACTTTTTGAGTGTTTGTAGGTAATTCTCATTCCCTCTGTAGTCTTGTTTGCTGATAGCTTTGGCTTTTCTAAAATTATTTAGGAGAACGTTTCCTGATGATCTGGCCTAAGCAACCAGTGAAATGCGCATAGGAACAGCTTATCCTCCAACAATATATTTCAGTATTTTT
Source organism: Pollenia amentaria (assembly GCA_943735925.1). Taxonomy (NCBI): domain Eukaryota; kingdom Metazoa; phylum Arthropoda; class Insecta; order Diptera; family Polleniidae; genus Pollenia; species Pollenia amentaria. The sequence continues at coordinate 141,587,519 of OX031010.1, read as the reverse complement.
TATCAATTATTTAATTTTAAATTTAATTTTTTAAAAAGGGAATTAAGCACAACAAACAAAATCTTTAAATAAATAAAAGTATTCCCAAAAACAACTTTGATAATAAATTTTTACTTAAATCAAGCTTTATTATTTGGTGACGACGATAAAAAAATTTCGAACAAAAGCCAATTTTTTTTTTTTACTTATATCTGAAAAAGACAAACCAGGCAATGCAAATCACTTAGTTTGTTCTGATTAAGCATATTTTATAGCTTAAAAATCCACTTTTTTAATTGCATTAAACGTATCCACTTTTTTACATAATTATTAACAACAAATTCTTCAGAATAATTTAAAAATTTGATACGTTAATGGAAACGGAAAACTTTAGAAAACAAGGAACCCTTGTCTCAGACTAGGCTGCCTTATTCATATTATTGGGTTATCCATTTAGTGGTTTTAAAACCACCGTTCAGGCAAGGCTGTCAGCTGTTCAATATATATGACATCTGAAGTCATCATCTGAAAACATCATCATACAACAACCGAAGAACGCGTAAAAATATTTAAAGCATACAACAAAAATGGTGGTTCAAACGTGGCCACATTTCGAGCATTACGGGGTGATTATGGGCGTCATAATCGACCTACTGTGCATGGAATTGGCATGATAAAAAATTAATTTTAAGAGTCTGGAAGCGTTACAGATTTGGTCAGGCCTATGCACTGATGTAATAGACTTGTTCTAAAAAGTTCCTATGCAGACCGAAAAAATCCTTATTTTCCAAAAAAATTGTCCGCTCAAAAAACTGTCCCTAAAAAATCCTTACAGCTTTTAAATGATAATATATCAATGCAAATAAAACCGTTGGTGTTAATGTATATACATTTTATTTACACATGCATACATACATGAATACATAGCATTAACTCAAAAAAGGAAATATTTCTGTTCTTAGTGAAAGTGTGGCGGATAATACGAATGTGTCGCTTCAGGCTATGTCCGTATGATAATCGACTTGTTTGCCCTACAATTAAAGATTATGAACTGGACGATATGTGGTTTATACAAAACGGTGCAACCAGCCACACAACACGACTGATTTGGACTTTATTGCATGCGAAGTTTCCAGAACGAGTAATTTCACGTTTTGGGGACGCCAATTAGCCACCAATATCATGCGATTTGACGCCGTTTGATTATTTTTGTGCGGCTACGTCAAAGACCGTCTATACGAAGATAATCCAATAAAGTTGGAGCATTTGAAAACATTCGTCTGGTTCTCGTCGAGATACCGCCCGAAATGTGTTAAATTCTTGCAATATTTACTAAAGCGTGATCCATTTCGAGGTTCGCTACTTTTTTAAAGAAAAAAAAAACAGAAAATTCAAATTTAATGGGGAATGTTTATTTTTTGAAGATTATGTCTATCAAATGTTGGCCGTTGCTACGTCGCAGATGGTTCATCCGTTGAGTCCAATTTTCGATGACTCGTTCGAGCATTTCGACTGATAACTGGCGAATGGCACGCGTGATGTTTTCCTCCAAGGACTGAATCGAAGCGGTTTTGTCCGCATAAACTTTAGACTTTACATATACCCACAGGAAAAAGTGTAACGGTGTGATATCACACGATCTTGGTGGCCAATCGACTGGCCCAAAGCGAGAAATTATGTGCTCACCTAAGTGTTCTCTCAATAAATCCATTGATTGATGCGATGTGTTGGAGGTGGCGCCGTCTTGCTGAAACCAAATGTCGCCGAGATCACGAGCGTCAATTTCAGACATCAAAAAGTCGGTTATCATGGCACGATAACGGTCCGAGTTGCCGAATCGACTCTCCACGGTCTTCGTGTACACTCTCACCAACGGCTGCTATATGTTCTTCACAGAGTGCTGGACGTGGTCTATTCGGTCGAATATTATCCAAAAATGAATGCTGGGTCTCAAAATGGGTGATGGAGTTGCGAATAGTACGCTCAGTAGGCCGATTATGTTGACCAAAAGTTGAGCGAAGCGCACGAAACACATTCCTCACAGAACGTGAAATTTTCGTAATAAAGTTGAACGATTTGTATACGTTGTTCAGGCGTAAGTCTTGCCATTATGAACTGCCAAACAATACTAAACAAAAATAACATGAGAGAATTACACGACTCACACGTGATCTGTCAAAAAAAGGCTATTGAAAAAATTATCTCTACTTGAATCACCCATTACATAAATAATTATGATGCTTTTAATTCTTCACATAAACAGAAGATGCTAAGTGTTGTTAAATTAGTTAAAATCAACTTCAGCTACTTTTAAAACTAAAACCAGGCTTAACGTCTGAAGTATGCCTTTGCTGGTCTATAGTAGATCAAAAGTAGGGATTGCTTATCGGTTTAAACAGAAATCGAAACCGCGGTTTTTAATACCTAAAAGCCGAAACCGAAAACCCACAATAAAACGTGGGTTTTCAGCTTTTACTTTAAAAACATATTTATGCTTAAAGATATAGCAAATTATGCAAACATTCGTACTTCTCATGGAAAAAGTTTATACATTACAGCCGGCAACAATGGCAAGGTGTTGCAAAGATTCTTAGAATTACAAAAAGTATTGAGAAGGTGCTGCATCGTTTAACAACAGAAGGATATTTTGTCGAAATTTTGAAATATCCTGTACTTTAAGCAAAGCTCCAAAATAATTTATTTATAGACATATTACTGCCGTACTCATAAAAAACTTAATTGGATATGAAATATATTTTAAGGAAAATTTGTATGGAAATTTATGTGCTGTTTTCACAACACAAGTGAATAAACGTGTAGTAAAATTTATATGAAAAGCACTAAATTTTTTGGGTGTTTTTCATATAAATTCTACTGTTCGTTCAAGCACTTGTGTTGTGAAAACAGCACATTAGTTTTAAAATACGTTTGAAATCTATTTTATTTTTTATGAAAACGGCAGTAATTTTTTTTTTTTTTTTAAATATGCATTAAAGACCAAAATATGCAACGATATGCAAAACAAATCGATGCCTTTTTAACGCAAATTTAATGGTTCAGAAGGATATTTGGTCGACATCGTTCTTAGACTATCGACAAAAAACATGCATTTGCATGGAAATCGCAGCCATAATAATTACCAATAAAATTTGGCAGCATAAAGTTCAACTCGACCAGTCTTTAAAAGTTCACTGATTTAATTATACTTTGTTTATGACTATGGTTATGGCACAATTATTCCAAAAAATATTATCATTAACTAAATATCAGACAAAATAAAATTATCTTTGACAAATAGAATTTGAAGAAATGTTTCTGTTTATAAAGTATTTACTGTTTTAATTGCTTTGCTTATTATGAATGAATATAACAATATTTAACAGTTTTTAAAATTTTAAAAATTAATAAAAATGGTACCGTGATGGTCTTAAGCCTAGTACACATAACACAATGGCCATTGTGGCTTCGTAATGACGTCAAAACTACGTCAGAACCACATGCGTATGTCTTTTCACATTCCGTGTGCTCTAGACTTCACAAGTATATTTTGTTTTGAAAGGTAATAATAATTAAAAACAACCATTTTCCATCCCTGATCTACAATAACTACAGCAACGATTGAAATGCCTAAAAGCAAAGCGGCCGGATCAAATGCAGTTTATTCTGGTATTTTTAATCACGCATTGAGGTCTTCTTTCGATAATGATTAGCAGAATGTTTTCTTTTATGTTACTATGTATATTTCTCCCAATTTAACACAACTGGGCAACCCTCAAATTCCCATGTACATAATTATTTTTGAAAAGCATTTTACACTCATTTTGGTTATTCTTGTTATTACCAAAGTATTTAAGCCAAGAAATAAACATACACATAGCCAAATAAAGAAGATGCTCAATTATTAAACAGACACACAGAAACACACACACACACATGCAAATACAAACAATAAATTTACTCAGAGTTCAGAAATTACCGATATCAACAATAAAAAAAGAAAAAAAAAACCATTACCGACATCATCAATGACCAGACATTTATAGCCAACATTTGATGATAATATTTCTCGTTGTTATTGTGTTGTTTGCATTCATAAATTTGTTATGTGACAAAGTCGAGCATAAATTGTTTATTTGTACGAACATGCATAAGTATTTTTTTAATAACATTTATCAAAATTAACATACAAAATAAAAAGAAAAAAAAGAGAGTGAGAAGTTTACAGGTAGATAACTAAAGTATTTGTTTGTGTGTGCGTGTATGTATTTTCTATACAGTGATGTATGCTCTTTATAAAGTATTACAATCATCATTAACATAAATAGTTTAGTTTAGTGAATTTACCGAAGACGACACACAAAACAAACGACAACGACGACGACAACAATAATGGCAATAACGATGGCAAGCCGATGTTGACGAATTTATAGTCGGTAGAAAACGAAATTAAACGACACTTGTAAGTTTTAATATAAATTCTCAAGTTTGCATGAGTTGTATGTGTTTGTGTATATGGTCATGTAGTACGAGGGCGGGTCAATAAGTCCAAAATAAATGTTAAAAGGATAAAAAATCATTTTATTTCTCATCGTAGTCTCCTTTGTGGTCTATACACTTTGTTAAAAATTTCTCCAATTTATTTCTCCCTTTGAAAAACTAAGATTTGTCAGGCCATCAAAATAGGTATTTATTTGATTTCCTCTTTGGAGTCGAATTTCTTTCCGCCGAGTCATCTCTTCAATGTTTGGAAACAAAAAATATTCACTCGGGGCTAACTCATTAGAATAGCGTGGTGCAGACGCAATACGTAGAATAAATCACTGATTTTTGCAATTGAATGTTTAATGGGAAAACGTTAACTTTTTTTGATACCCATCACCGAAGGTAAAAGGGTATTTATATGTTTGTAGTTCTGTGTGTCATTTCTACAATATTGATCCTAGACCCTATAAAGTGTATATGTATATTGTGGGTCCTTATGAGAAGCAAAGTTGATGTAACAATTTCCGTCTATCCGTGGGATAATATGATGGGGACTAGGTTGCTATATATTTATGTCGCATATAGTCAGAAAGTGTTTGCTATTGCTATTCACAAATGGCTGGGATATATAAGCAAAAAAAAAACACGACTGCCTCTAATTTTACCCAAAAATTCCGTTTTTTTGTACATCTGCAGAACGGCAACAGCCAAAGTTTAAAATAAGGTACAAGACCTTGGTTATTAATACACAACATCCGACGAATTGTGGGCGGGATTAGAGAAGTTGGCGTGGCACTTTCCATACAGACATAGACTTCTGTTTATCTGGATAACAACCAGAGCCATAGTTTCTTAATTAGGTACAAGCATCTTGCTTATCAAAGGACATCATTAGACAAAATATGGGCACTCTCTGGTACACTCTCAAAAAAAATTAACCGTGATTGGAGAAGTGGGAATAAATTGATTTATCTAAAGAATGGTATTTATATAGGTTAGGTTGGGTTAGAAAGGCTGGTGCGAAGAAAACTTCACACCCTTACCCAGAGACCAATATGGTCCATTGTGACGCCTTTATTAGTGACATACGAGACATCTCCCAATTCGTGCATGAATCTGCTACCCAGCCTGGGACAGTGGCACAGAAAGTGCTCTACTGTCTCCAACTCCTCTGGGTCCTTACACAACCTACATATGCATATCCGATAAGCCAGACCCCATTCTCACCGCCATTCTGCCTATCATACAGTGGCATGTGATAATACATATCTTGGTCCTGATGCAGGCCCTACTCTTACCCAGCAACGCGTCCGAATTTTACCTAATAAGCATCTGCCACAGCGTGCGCAATACTCGGCAGTCCGTTCGGCCCGGCCAATCCCGATTAGTCCCGCTCAGAACCCATTCCCTAATTCTCCCAAAGTATAAGCCCATTGGAGGCCTGACCACCTGCAAACTGTTAGGACCCTCCATTTCCGGGCCTAGCCTCGCCAACTCATCAGCTATCTCGTTGCCGGTGATGTTGCAGTGACCCGGTACCCAGCAGAGCCTAAGATTTTTCCTAGAGCCCTCCTGCAATTGTACACTAGCCTGGAGTTCCCATAAGAGCCCATCAAGGCCCTAATAGCCGCCTGGCTGTTCACATATATAGCGACCTCCAAGCCCTTGGCAATGTTAGCCCCTACCAATTCCACGGCCCTGAGAACCCCCAGAACCTTCGTCTGAAATACACTGCAGTCGTCGGGGAGTCTATATGACCTTCTGATGTACAGATCCTCAATGTAGGCCCCTATACAATCTGCCCTGGCCTGACCATAGGGTTGCCACTCGTAATGTTTTAAACAGTACATGTACTGTTTTTTTGTAAAATGTATGTTCTGTTTTATTCACAATACCTAAAACAGTACGCAAAAGTACTTTTTTTTATTTGTACTGTTTTTTGTACTTAGTACATATTTTTTATATAAAAAATTTTTTTGCATTTAAAAATGTTTTTTCATGTGTACGATATTTATGTATAACATTTTTTTGAATCGCCCTGTTTTTATTCCACTTCGTTTCGTTGTATACAAATTTGGTTTGTTTACTTTTTAATCAAAAACTTTTATGTTTGTAATTCAAAAAGTATTGCGTATTTACTTGTTACGTTCTTTTAAGGTGTAGTTAAAATAATATTCATTTACAAAAATAAACACACTGTCATATACCTTAACTAAACGGTAAGATCTTTATTATAAAAACATATTCTGTTTTTACATTGTATTTTTCTTGATTAGTTAAAAATGGAATGCAATTCTAGTGAGTATATAGACTCAAACAGTTCTACCGATGTCGAAGAAATTAACTGCCAATTGCCTAACAGAGTACAAAAAATTGTGAGAAATCGCCGCAAAAACAAATTTAAAGATTGTTGGACAAAGGATTTCAATTGGTTGTTGAAATGCAAGGAAGATGGCTAAGTGTTCGGCTTGCGGGATTTCGTTCTCAATTGGTAATGGTGGTATTAGTGACGTTAAACGTCATATGAAATCCGCCAAACACTAGAGGAATTTAGTTAGCATGCAGCAGAAATCCGTTACCAGTTTTTTAAATCAAAAAAATAATAGCCCAGAAGGTAATCGTGAGTGAAGCGCTATGGCAGAGGCTGCTTTTGCATATCATACGGTTATGCATAGCCACAGCTTCATTTCGGCTGATGGTACCAGTAAGCTTTTCAAACATTTGTTTCCTGACTCAAATGTTGTTACCAATTTTACATGTGGAAGGACAAAATGCTCCGAAATTGTAACTAATATATATATACTTTCTAAATATTCTATCGAAACAGTTATTAAAGACTTAGATAATAACCACCCTTTTTCTATATCAACCGACGCGTCAAACAAAGAAAATATCAACACTTTTCCTATAGTAATAAGATATTTTTCAAAGTATACAGAAGTAAACACGAAACTGTTCAACTTTTATAAGTCAAACTCGGAAACGTCGATCTATATCGCAAACTCTTTAAAGTCAAAATTAGACGGACGAGGCTTAAACTTAAAGAATGTAACCAGTTTTTGCGCTGATAATGCAAACGTTACTTTGGATGTAAAAAAAGTGTTTTTGTGGAACTTAAAAAAAGTAATAATCCAGATATAATCGGTGTGGGATGTTTGTGTCAAATCCTAAATAACGCATTTAAAAATTCATTAAAGCTTTTAAAATATGATTTAGAAAATATTGTTATCAAAGTTTTTAATGAGTTTAGCTCTTCGACAAAAAAAAACTACCAACCTTAAAGAAATATTCGAGTTTTGTGATTTAGAATGGAGTGAAATGCTCCGACATGTAGCCACACGTTGGCTTAGTTTAACTCCAGCTATTGAAAGGCTTTTTAAGAATTATGCAGCAATAAAAACTTATTTCCTCTTTCAAGATTGTCCAACTGTTTTAAAACAGTTTTTTGAACTAGAGAGTACTGAAGCTTATTTGGGATTTTTTCACAATGTAGAACAGAACAGATTGGTGGTAATCGATATTTTTGAAATAAATAAACGTCTTCGCGATAAATTTATACAACAAAAAAATGAAGAGTTTTATGGCTATTTAGCTGGAACCGTATGTAGTGGTTGTGATAATCTCCAGGAAGTAGCATTATTTAAAAAGCGAGCTGACGCGGTTTTAGATTCGATAGTAAAATACATTGAAGACCGTTTCGATTTAAGTAATAATAAATTTGAAAAACTAAGTGTTTTTAATTTAAATTCCAACATACAATTTAATGATTTTGCTGTTTTAATCAAATTGTTTTCTATTAAAAATATTGATATGGATTTACTTTTTGATGAATTCCTATCATTAAAGACTTTTTCTGAAACCATAGAAACACAAAAACTAGTTGACGAAAAATGGAAAGAGTTTTTAAATAGTAGCTCGTTTCCGAATTTTGAGTCAATATGCAATTTTATTTTTTCCATACCACATTTCAATGCTGGTACGAAAAGAATATTCGTTTTGGAGAAAAGAGAGAAATAGATTATTAATAGAAAATTTGGAATGCGAGTCGATTATAAAGACAAATTTTGGATATACATACATGTATTGAATTTTATAATTTTTTGAAGACTGAAACAGGAAAAAATTGTATTGTTAAAAGTGTACAAAAAAGGGATAAATATTTATAATTTTTTTTAATTTTCTTTTTTTGTAAGCTTGAATTATTTTCTCTTATATAACTACACCATATCTAATTGTGTTTTATAATTGATTATTGTATTTTTAAAATGATAATTAATTTTTGCATATATATATATATATATATATATGTATATAGATACATTTTTATATACATATACATAATTTAAAGGTATATAAATATACATATGTCTAATACACTATTAATTTATTAATTATTAAATAATTTATATTATACATTTATACATATATATATCATATATATTTAATAAAAATTAATATATCTCCATTTCTACATAATAATTGTATAAATCATGACTAGTAAAACTTTAATTTAGTACCAGATTCCTTTATTAGATTTGTTTTTTTTTTTTTTTGATCTGGATTAATAGATACCTATTGATTAATTAAATATTTATATATATATATGTATCTATTAATCCTATGAATTTAAAAAATTCAATTAATTTTTCCTTTTTGAATTTTTTCTTTAAATAATATTAAATTAATACTTTTGGAATATTATTTGTTACTTAAAAAATATCAATTGTAATTGACAAATTATCAGTTTTAAAGTATTACTTTATTGTCCATAGAAATTATTATTGTCTTTAAAATAAACTTCAAAAAATTTATTGAAATTAAAATTATAGTCGACTTTAACAAAAAATATTTTCATTTTGTTGAACCTAGATATTATTTTCTTAAATCATAATTTAATTTTTGTTAAATATTGATTTTAATTACAATAACAATTTCTATGGATGATGGAGTAGAAGTCTTCTTAAAAATTGATAATTTGTCAAATTAATATTCTTTAAATTATAAATAATATTCTAAAAGTATTAATTGAAAATTATTGCAATTTTAAGAAACAAAGCAATTGAATTATCAAAATACAAACATATTATAGATAATTTTAAAATTCAACTCGTAGTTTTTGAAATTCAATTACCAAATTTGATTTTCTATTTACTATTTTTGAAATTTAATTAATAACTTTTTAAATACATTAGATCATTTTATAAATTAAGTATGAAAATATAGTGGATAGTTCTGAAATATAGCTAAACATGTTAAAGCATTTGTGATTCGTTTATTCAAACTTATTTTAATATCATTAGAAAAATGACGTTTAATTTGTGTTTTTGATCTCGTATGTAAGTAACTTAGATACTATTTACAGTTCGAATAGATATATATACGCTTTGCCTTTTGAATTAAATGCAATATTTTTTGTTACGTTCTCATAGTTTTTACATGTGTATAATGTTTTTTTTTTTTATTAATTTTTAAAAAAATATGTGATGTATTGAATTAAAAGTTATGTATGTCACCGTTATGTTCTCATAGTTTTTAAATGTTTTTATGTTTCTTATTAACTTATTTTAAATAAAAATGTGATGTATTGAAGTAAAACTTATGTTTTCAATAAATTAAAATATGTACTGTTTTACTTTTTTCGAAAAGTACTGTTTTTTTCTCAATGTACTTTTTTTCACTTTTCAAATATGGCAACGCTACCTGACCAGCTCCCCCTAGAAGGCAGTATCACCTCTGGCAAACGCCCAAAATCGACCATAGTACCCAATGGTATCGCAGTGAAGGGTATATAAGATTCGGCATAACGAATATAGCAGTCTCACTCTAACGTTTTTTTTTATACCCTCCACCACCACTGTGGTGAATGAGGGTATACTAAGTTTGTCATTCCGTGTGAAACTTTTTTATAATACATCTGAAGCTAGATTTACACGATTGAAATTTTCTTCAAAATTGCTCTTCAAAATGCTTCAAACTCGTGTAAACAGAAACATTTCTTTTCATTTCAATATTATTGAAATAAATTTTGATCAATAAATTTTGAAGAAATTTTGCTGTTTACACGAGTTTGAAGCATTTTGAAGAGCAATTTTGAAGAAAATTTCAATCGTGTAAATCTAGCTTAAGACCCCATAAAGTATATATATTCTGGCTCCTTGAGTAATTCTAAGTCGATTTAGCCATGTCCGTCTGTCCGTCTGTTGAAAACACGTTCAGAACTATGAATCAAAATGTGCAACCACCCCCCTAAAAAAATTGATAATTTTGATACAAAAACTAACATAAATGGTGGAATAATGCACGAAATGACATACAATTTTGCACGAATTCGTTTTATACGACTTTAAATCATACTGTTAAATTTCGTGAAGATCGGTCCATAATTGACCATAGGCCCCATATAAACCCTTCTCGTGGAAAACAGCTCAGTACGCCTAAAACCGCAATAAATAACGCTATCGTACTAAAATTCGGTACGTCACATTTTTATACGACCGGAAATCACACTGTAAAATTTTTTGAAGATCGGTCCATAATTTACACTAGGTCCCATATAAACCCTACTTCCGGAAAACAGTTTAGTACGCCTAAAACCGTATTTAATAATGCTATCATACTAAAATTTGGTACGTCACAGTATTATTATAGGACCAGAAATCACACTGTAAAATTGTTTGAAGATCGGTCCATAATTTACATTAGGTCCCATATAAACCCAGCTCCCGGAAAACAGCTTAGTACGCCTAAAACCGTATTTAATAATGCTATCATACTAAAATTTAATACGTCACAGTATTATAGGACCAACAAAAATCACACTGTAAAATTGTTTGAAGATCGGTCCATAATTGACACAAGGCCCCATATAAACCCTACTCTCGGAAAACAGTTTAGCATGCCTCAAACAGTAATAAATAATGCTATCAAATTGAAATTTGGTACCACACAGCTTTATATAACTGCCAAATTTCGTGAAGTTTGGACCATAATTTACCCTAGGCCTACTCTCGGAAAACACTTTAGGAAAATAATTAAATTCGCCTAAAACCATCACAGATATAGATATTGCGGGAAAATTTTCTACTTAAATTCATATGGCCAGAAAAAATATCATGCAAATTTGTGAAAATTACTGTTAACGCTAAAACTAATTACACTGCTGTATTGAAATGTATTCTAATTTATTTTTTTTAATACCAGAAGTCAGTCTTCAGAATTTTGGGATGATTGGTCCATAATTTACCATAGGTCCAATACAAATAACCCTCCTAAAAATTATTTTAGTTCGGATAAAACTTTTACGAATCATGATATTTTACTCAAGCCAGTTCAAAGTTCTGACAAGAAACGCATACAATTTTCTTATTGTCGATCAATAATTTAATTCAGGTCTAAACCGCAACTAATTTTAATGCTGACGTTCGTCTTTGTCAAGCTTAGTTAATAATATATATGTATTTATCATATAGAGCCCACTCCTGTCGGTGCAGGGTATCAAAAATTCGGCACAGCCGAATATAGCACACTTGTTTTTTTTTTTTACCTCTGCAAGCGATCAATTGCTATCAAACACAAAGTAAATGCCGAAGCTTATTAAATTTTTGACAGAAGTCAACTAACACTAGATTCAGACGGTGATTTTTTCCATGTTTTATAAGACACTAGCTTAACCCGGTGCGCTTCGCTACACTCGTAAAAAAATTCTGTTGAGCGATATTTAATTTATGCATCCTATGGGAGGTATTTCCCCCCCTGCGCTACCCGCTTTATTTTTATTTTCAAAAGTGTAGTATACCATAAGAGAGACTTCTGCAAAGTTTGAACATTCTCACTATAAAAGTTCTTAAGATATGCGATATTAACCATTGGCGTCCTATGGTGGGTACCACTTCCCCCGCTGCTATTTTATTTCAATTTTGGGGCTCTGAAGATCCTACTACCAAAAGTTCAACAAAATGCGTGCAGCGGCTCTTAATTATATTTCTATCTATGAGGGGTACTACTCCTCCCCTGTCAACACCGCCCATTTTTATATTGAAATTTATAGTTTACTATAATAGTAGCTTTAACCACGTTTGAAGACTCTCCCTTTAATAGTTCTTCAGTTGAGCGATATTTAATGTATGCATCCTATGGGAGGTATTTCCCCCCCTGCGCCTACCCGCTTTATTTTTATTTTCTAAAGTGTAGTATACCATAAGAGTGACTTTTAGAAAGTTTGAACATTCTCACTATTACAGTTCTTAAGATATGCGATGTTAAACATTGGCGTCCTATGGGGTATTCCTATACCCCCGCTGCTATTTTATTTCAATTCCGGGGCTCAGAAGATCCTACTACAAAAAGTTCAGCAAAATGCGTGCAGCGGCTCTTAAGATATGCGATAATTAATATTGGCATCCTATGGGGGGTACCAATTCCCCTGCCCCTATCGAAAAAATAAGTAGCCTATTTTATTTTTAGGGCTCACGTGATGTTACTGTAAAAATTTCAGGAAAATCGGTTCAGTAGTTTCGGAGTCTATAAAGCGACAAACAAACATACAAACATACAAACATACAAACATACATAATTCATTTTTATATATATAGATGATTTTTGGTGTTTGTCGGCGAACGGTGTAGAGAAGCAAGCGGGGTAGAGAAAAAATCAAATTTTCTGTTCTGTGTGTCTTTTTATATTTTCTTTGCATAAATTCGTTATTTTGTTATGTTGCTTTATTTTATTTCTATTTCAATGTGACAACATCTCTTTGCAATAAAAAACACGGAGCGCATTCAAATTGTTTGTTTTTACAAATTAGCAGGTAAAGAAGACTAACACAGTGCAACACGAAAAAAATATAACCGTTCGGAATTTTGATTAACTCACTGAGGCAAAGTTGTAGCTCCATCATAAAGAACAAAAATTGTCTTTAAAAATTACACACCGTGTTGTTGGCCCGCCCTGGTATTTGTTGTAATGTTAAAAAGTTTTGTTTGTAAAGGGTGGTTACATTTAAAGGGCCGATGTTAAATGTGAACCACACCTTAACATCAAGTTTTTTTCTGCATTTCATTTGACATTTCTCAATTTTAGACTAACTCAATTTGAACTAGGGAAAGATACACAATCGAGCAACGCGTTAAAGTTATTCAGGCTTATTATGAAAATGGACGTTCAAATCAAAATGCATATCTTCAATTTTCGAAGAAAACCATCTTCAGTGATGAGGCACATTTTCACCTCAGTGGATTCATCAATAAGCAGAATTGCCGAATTTGGGGGAATGGTAATCCAAGAGTGATTGTCGAAAAACCAATGCACCCACAAAAAGTGACTGTTTGGTGCGGTTTATGGGCTGGTGGCATCATCGGGCCGTACTTTTTCCAAAATGAGGCCGGTCAGGCAGTTACTGTGAATGGTGTTCGCTATCGTTAGATGATAACAAACTTTTTATGGCCCGAATTAGAAAATATGAATGTGGACGATATGTGGTTTCAACAGGACGGTGCCACTTGCCACACAGCTAACGAAACAATGGTCATGTTTTCTCATGCGGTGGCGATGTCAATTGTCCGCCAACATCATGGGATTTGACACCGTTGGACTTCTTTCTTTGGGGTTATTTGAAAGAAACGGTGTACGTCGATAAGCCAGCAACAATTCGCTAAAGGATGAGATAATTCGGCGACCAATTGGCCGATATTTTGTTCCATACATTGAACCATACCAATATTATCATAATATGATTTGTGTTTTATTCAAAATAAACATCGACCCTTAAAATTTAACCACCCTTTAGAAGGAGTTTGTGCAAAATCTTATACCACGCGGTGCATTATGCCACCTTTTATGTTCTTTTTTTTACAAAAGTTTAAGTTTTTTGGGTTGATTCATAACTCTGATCCTACTGATCGGATTTTGCCCGATTTCAATCCCAAACTGCTTAGGAAAACTAGAAGCAATTCGGCACCAACATTGTTCTTATTTATTGAGTTTTTGGAAAGTGAGCGTGTTTTCAACAGACGGACAGACTGACGGACATGACTAAATCGACTTAGAATTACTCAAGAAACTAGAATATATAGAATATATATACGATTTATTGGGTCTTAGATGTATAATTAGATCATTCACCACTAGTGGTGGAGGGTATAACAAGAGTTTAAAGTCAAAGTAGGACCAGTCTCATATACGAGTACATTTAATATCACGGTTAGAGTAGGAGTAGGAGTCGGAGTCAGCGTTTGGAGTCGGAGTCGGAGTTAGTCCTTTTTTCTGACGACTCCACACCCCTGTTTATAATAATTTTTATTGTTATACTACTTGATCTAATAATGTAATTAATAAAATTTTAAATGCTGCTTGGTTAAGCAAACGTTATGCAAAATCAAGCAAATCAAAGTAGAAACAGTTGTTACGTGTGCGGCGTCAAATAATTGTTAAATGCTTTAGTGTTGCTTAGTTGCTCCCAGTTAAAGCTCAAATAACAACTTTAAAAGCTACTTTTAGAGTGAATAGTATAAAAAATTAATTTCAATGTTAATTTAAATCTAAAGAAGATTTGTTGTAAGTAACTTACGTAAGTATTTCATTCATACATTTTTGAAGAGATTCTTACCTGAAAATAAAAGAAAGAGAAATAAGTAAATAAAATTTTTACAATTATAGCAAACTTTAAGAAAACTTAAAAATTAATTCCTAACTTTCTTTAACGATATAAATTAATATCCTTCTGTAAAATTTTTAATTAGATTTTTGCATATTTGTCGCTTTATATCTCCAGTTTTATGTCGAATGTTGTGTTTAAATATCTTAAGCTAAAGGTTCTATACCATTCAGTATATGCGTTTTTCCTTTTTACGCATCTGTCAGAAAGTAGAATCATTGTAATTGCATGTGACTAGTTACAGAGCAAAACGCATAGAATGCATACACGTATCAACGCATCAAAGTTGGTTTACTTTCTACTTTTGTATGCGTCGCATGTGTGGTGAAAAAATGTCAGCTTTTTTTGATGGCCATGGATGACAAACAGCGTTGCCAAATGTGCAGATTTATCTGCATTTTGCAGTTTTCCAAACATTGAACAGTTTTGAAGTTTTTTATTAAAAAAATAAGTTTTTTTGTAAATTGTCAGGTTTTGCAGTTTTTGCATTAAAATTTTTTTAATTTCAATTCTGTTTTATTATTTTTTTATTTCTTAGGCCATAATCTTACCTAATTTGCTTGACAATAGAGGCAACCTAAGAACCAAACAAAAAACATAAACGACTTGGGAAACACGCACTCTCCGTTTACAAATAAACTACAAAAACCTAATTAATATATATATATATATATATATATATATATATATATATATATATATATATATTTTTTTTTTTTTTTTTTTTTTCAATAAATTCTAATCAAAAACTTTTATTCTTTATAATTTTTTATGCATCGTTGTTTCCTTCGTGACTGCAAAATTTTAATTTAAATGATTAAATTTAGCACTAGGTAGCGCAAAAAGTTTGGAAAATATGCAACATTTCGATTTTTCTACAGAAATGTATTAATCGTTTGTCAAATACCGCCAATTAACAACGTATAAGGATTGTACAAACGTACAATTTTGACATGTTTGCCAACTCAACTCAACTGAGTTGAGTTGTAAACCGAATAGGGGCCTTAATAAGCACCAGTAAACAAATGAATAGTATCAATTAAACCTTTAATGCAGTTGATTAAACGTTTTATTCACTTCACTAAAGTTTTAATAAAAACTGATTTTATTTTTGATTAATTGGCGAACAATTTTCGAGAATTTTTTCTGTTTAAACTATTATCGAGGGAAATTGAACAATTTCAAGTAAATTATATACTTTTTCCTCTGCAGTCAGACAAAAGAAAATAAAAAAGTATTTTTAGAGATATAAAATATGTACTATTCAATATAAAACTTGAACCTGAAAGACCCTGTTCCATTATAGACCTTTTCAAAAACCAATCAAAAATATTGCAGTTAGAAAAAATATCTATTAAAAAAATTTAAATCTTTGCGGAAAATGCATTAAAAAAATGAGAAAAAAAAAACTCTAGAAAGAATTTTCTCAAGGAATGGGAGAGATAGTGGGCGAAACCCAGAAACAGGCAGTTGAAAAAAAAACCAACGAGAAAAAATGTGTATATCGACATCCATGTATGTAAATGATTGAAATTCAAAACTTAATTGCACAGGAAGGAAGGAAACGAAATGAAATGAAAAAAATCTCTGCACACATTCCAACAATTCGTTCATTTTTTTCTGTTCAGTTCACAATCCTCTTCATTTTTTTATTTTGCAATATTTTGCACGACTCAAAAAAATTTATGTATAAGAAGAACCCAAAACGACATTTGAATTGTTAACACACTGAAATGGAGTACCACCAGTCAAAGATGCGCCTGGTGAATGACAATAACAAGAAGATGATGAAGAAGAAGGTGGGTGGTTCGGAAATGACACAGCAGTCTTATAAAAAGAAACAAACACAATATATCATCAAGTGCAACATAAAAAAAAAACAAGAAATCTGAAAAATAAATATCTCTTGGCCAAGTATGGAAATCAAACTCCCGTTTAAATTCACAATTCATATGATGATATGCAACCAAGATGCACGAATGGCCTCTCATGGCCATCACTGTCATAAAGAAAATCGTAGGAGAACGATTAAAAAGATGTTGCCAGTTGAGCAAAATGTCGATGAGGTTGATGCTGAAGCTAAAGCCACTGCTGATTATGACAATTCTTTCTACTACAAGGAAATCGAAATACAGTTGAAAAAATTTCAAGAAAAAAAATATAGAAAATTCGATTATCTACCGAATTGTAATTAAATCTGAGAAACATTGCAACTCAAAGCAAAAAAAAAAAAAAAATAATGAAATATCTGGTATATTCATCATCATGGTGGCTCAACGAAAAAATAAGAAAAAAATTCTCTCCGTGAGGAATTGTATAAGGTAGCGAAAAAAAAAAATTTAACGTAAATCCATAAGAAACATATACTAGAAGGAGAAAAAAGTAGGAAAACAAAGGAAAACAATAACTGCTGATGAATGCAGACAGGGATTTAAAGGAATATTATCATGTTCAAAATAAAAATGTACCATGGCTCTTTTTAAAAACTCTTCTAAGAAAGAGATCTGTTTCGAGGAGTGAGAATTAAAGGAAAACCGCTCATGAGACATTTATAACACACTAACTCTGGTGGAAAAATATTTCGTTACCTTAATATAGAAATGCCCTAACATACTTTTTTATTACTTTTCAGGAGAAGGATACAACTTAATAAAAATTTAAGTTTTGTAGTCGTGTAGAACTTTTTTAAATACAGTTTTTTTTATCAAATTCTCTTAAAAATTTTTTTAATTTTAAATTTTATATATTTTATTAAATTGTGTTAGATAGATAGATAGATTCTTTATTTAGCATTTTTTTTTTTTTTTTTTTTTTTGTTACAAAAGTTAATCTTAATTGAAAAATTTTATTTAAAAATAAACATAAAAAGATAAACAGCTTGGTTTTTTACAAACCCGTCGCCAGCTGGGAGATAGTGATTTTTATTTTTTAAAAAATTGAATTCTGCTATTAACATTTTCCTATATTTTAAAGTAACTCTTACATAGTTATAAAGGCTTGACCAATCAGCAGCTTCAACGAAAGATATGCTTGCCAGACGGTCTAGATTTTTCTTGATTTACAAGAATTTTCAGTGCTCGTCAACAATCAAGAAAAAGTATGTTTTGTCAAGATTTTTTAAGGCCCAGCCGAAAAACACCTTATTATTTTTTAAATTTGTTTACACATTTCCTTTAACAAAGCTGTATTTAAAGCGAAAAAATATTTCATCGTTTTGTTTGAAAATAAAACTACGTTTCCTATATTCAACCATCAATAATGCTGAGTTTAAACAGAAACCCGTATTAAGTGTCGATGTGTATTTTCCTCTAAACTCAACCCTAATAATTGAGGGGCTGAAAAGCAAATGGGTGCAAGTGCCAAATTATATTTCTGGGTTAGACGGCATTTATACGATGATTTTTCAAGTATTTGTTTTTTAAATTTCTTTCAAAGCTTTTATTACTAGATGTTGTCAATATCTCAAAGCTATGAGATATTGACAACATTAGCGCTAGTTACAGAACCGCAATATAAATTATTCTGTAATAATAATTTTAAGTTGTGCTTTACTGTTTTTTGTTAAATGTTTTTGTGCAATTGAAGTTTATTAAAAATCTAATGTTTTTAATGTAAAATAATATATAAATTTTACGACCCTTGAAAAAGTCACCAAAAAAGTGACGAAACGTCGGGTGAAATGTAATAAATTTGTTTTATTTACATCAATATCATTAGGTCTTATTAGCTTAAAAAGAAAAATAAACTGAAAATAAATAATTAATTGGCCAAAGAAATATATACGAATAAACTATTACTAAAATATTTTACATTTTTTTTTATTTGAACAATTTATTTTGACAAACGAATGGAAATAAAAAAAAATTGAAATAACATTAAAAGAAAGTAAAACAAATTACACTAACTGCCAATTTCACCAAGTTCAGTTATAATTAACTATTAGTTATAACTGTCAAAACATATTGGTAACTGGAAGTTAAGTAAGAACTGAAATCATGTACCTATTTCTACCTCTCTTTCTTCTTTACAGAAATCGTTCATAAGTAAAAAAGAATCATGTCTTAACTGGTTTTAACAATGTTTTTATCTTTTTAATAAAATATTATTGTAGAAAGTTTTTAATTGTCAAGAATTACTTTCAAAATAAAGATTTTTTCAAGTGAATGTCAAGAATTTTGCAAATTTCAGTCTGGCAAGGCTAAATAAAGAACACAAATGCAAACAAGAGCGGACTGCTCAGAATCGCAGACCCACGTCCCTTTTTTTTTTTTTGACTGTTTTGACCTATTAAATGTTCGCCAATATAAAATTGAAAGTTTTGGGGCATTCACAGAAAAGTTTGAATGGACAATAAAAATTTCAACGAGGCCTTTTGGTCGATAAAGATTTTAATATTCGAATTATATATCCTTTAATAATATAGCCATTTGGTCGCTTTCCTCTAGCTGAAATCTCAGCCTGAAAATTGTTGTATTAAACTTGCAGCTTGATGTACATCCTGCTCTGCAACCAAAGGTTCGCTTAGTCTAAAGAGTTTTCGGACTTATTATTTTGAGGTAGGACAATTTTTTGTGCTTATAGTAAAAATGAAACTTAAGTGTTGGATAAAGCCCTTTTTTACTATAACTTATCCAACCGAGCAATAGTAACGAAGACCTTCAGACCGTTGTAGTGTAACAGATCAGGGCCTCTTGTGGGGTTCGAACCCGCAACCCTCGCATTCATAGACTAGCTCTCTACTAAATAGCCTACTGGAGCACCTTCATTTAAGTACTAATTTTTCACTTTTTTTTTAATTCCTATTTTGCAAAGATTTTAATTAGAGCATGTTTAATAGTATTTTCAATCACAGCGGATCTCTAGTAAATTTTCAAATTTGTTACAACGGATAACGGACAAGAGAGCATTTCTTTCCAATATTATATTATATGCAAACAAGTAATTTATCTGCTTCAAGCATAGAAGAGGAATTTTATGATGGAGAGCGTTGAATAGTCTTGAGTAGTCACTCACGGTTGTACAGAAAATGGGACATAAAGTTTTTGGATGATTGCTGGATCAGTAAGAGACAGATCTCACCAGAAGAGCTGATTACGTGTGTCTTGACATTTTTTATAATCTTTACCTAAATGTTTTTACTTAAATCTTTTTTAATCTGTAGAACTCTTTACTAAATTGTTTTTTAAAAATTTTCCGCTTTCTGCCTAGAAGAGGAGAATTTCAGGAGGATTGTTTTACAATGTCTTGATTCGTCAACACCAGGTAGTTAAACAATAAAGTCTGCAATAATTCATGGACCATTTACAGTATAAAGTTTAGATTTCATTCATTTGTCCACAATCAATGAAAAAGTTTGTGTCGTTAAAATACTGTTCGTCCTCTGGAGGATCCATTTTCATTGAATAAAAGTGCAGACAAGACATTAAAATTTCCGAAACTTCAAACTTTCGGATCTCTTAAAAATCCGTCTTAGTACTAGTACCCTGCATATATCGAGACAAGTCCATACATGCGTGTAAAGAGTAGTCCATAAAGGAGTAGGAGTACTCCAAAACTACTCCAATTATATGGTAAAAAGGTGGTCTATTAACATTACGATGTCCTAGGAGTGGACCATATAACCCACCAAAGTCCCTAAGCTACTCCATGGAGTACTCAAGTGGGTTAGTTTCAAAAGTACTCCATGTTACTACTTTTTCACTAATCGCCTTTTATGGCGTGCACTGTAATCCATTATTGCTATTATTATATATATTTACTTGGTATTTTTAATTTTTTTTATTTTTTTTTCACAAATCTTAAAAACTTTCCTGTTCAACTTTTAAATAAACAATTAATAATGGACAACATCAGGGCTACCAATGTGTAATACTGTAAACTATAGCAGTTGTTGGCAGCACTGCATGTTAATTTGTCTAATATGGTCCATACTACAGTACATTGGACCATGTTGTAAGTAGTCCATTTAAGCCACAATGGACCACGTAGGCCAATATTATCTGCAGGGTACTAACGAATCGTAGATTTATTAACTGAGAAAGACTTGTAGGTCTAAGCAAAATTGCTTAAGGAAGAAATTAAAATGTTGGATTACGTCCTGATATTTTGTCCCAGACTTAAAAACATCGAAGGTTGAAGGTTATTTCTACTTATGTATTCTTGCTTTCAAACAGAAGAAGATTATCATTGAAGCTTAGATAGCTTACGCCATTAAGCAAAAGCTTTTTCAGGCACAACTCAATTCGCTGATCTGGCCCCCTGTATTGAAGTGCACATGGGAGCATTAATAGATGCATTGTATTTACATGGAGGTAAGAGCACATTGGGATTAGATCTTCCAAACAGATACTCACATTAATCATGAACTCATTAATTCTTAGAACCCAAAAATTTCTTATTACATATATAGACTTCATTCCCATTAAGATCTGTTACAAAAAAAAAAATTAGTAATCCAAAAGGCTCCAACAAAAAATGTATCTCTTAGGAGCATAAACGGTACGAGAATGCAAAAATATTACAAAAAAAAAAAAAAAAAAAAAATCGAAACAACAACCAACAAACTAAAAGATTTCAGTTGAATACAAAATCACGTAAGTAAACTAATACCACACCAAGTCAGTGGAAAAAATGAATATGAACAAGAGAAATAAAGTCGCAACGAAAAAATAAAAATAAAAAAAATAAACGTGAAGGAAGAAAAAATTTTATTCTACATCAGGAGAGAAAATAAAAATCCGGAAAGTAGTAGATAAGAGAGACGAAACAAAGGAAAAGGAGCTGCTAAATAAATGGGTAAATGGGTGTTAGAGATTAAAACGAAGGCGCCCGTTCAATCTAAGACTAATAGAAAAAAATTTCCAAAGGGGGAAATGCTAATGTAAGGAAAGAGTAAGAAGGTTTAGATCCGACGGGCTGGGCAACTATTGAAAGAAACCGTTTGGTGTTGGTTGGTATTGTATCAAGTGGCAGGAAATGTAGTTGTATAGTTAGTGTTTGGGTGAAAGGACAACGATGAAAAAAAATCAGTATTTAATGCACCCAAAACACAGGGCGGGATTAGCATACGAATAAAAAAAAATCTCTATGAGCGAAAAAAAATGTCGAAGAAAAACAAACGGACAACACCAGCCAACAGTTTTATAACAAAATAAACATGAAAAAACGTAGAAATAAATTCTAGAAAAAAAAATATTAGGAAAAAGTATCTACAATAATGTAAAGTATACTTTGGTTATGCAAAAAAAAAAGGCTTCATTAGTTTGCAAAAGGAAAGAATGTATACAAGGAAAATTAAAAAAAAGAAAATCTAAAAAAATTTAAGAAAAAAATGGCAGGATGAATTGCAAAAAAAAAAATGAAATCTGAATTTATGCTTAGATACAACGAGTATCATTGTAGTTGTTAATGAAAGTTCCAGAGTATATAACACAGATATACAAATACATTGAAAAAAAACCTACTAACTTTCCTCCTTAACTCTTACAAAAAAAAAAAAATATTAAATTCCTTACTATTTCCCGACCAGGAGACTCAAAGAAGAACCCTATCCAATATACGCTATATATGTATAATTTTTTTTTTTTTTTTTAAATATATATGACATGACTACAACAACGTCAAACAATCGAAATGTAACTGATTGTTGTTGTTCTACATGATATTGTCCAATGGTTGGAAAAAAATGTATCTATACACTAAAAACAATAGTTCATAGATACATAAATTTAGTTATGTAAAAAAATTCTTTACCCACACTCATAATCTTGGCAATGTATTTAAAAAATCATGTACATGTACATACATATGTCTTTTATATGAAATATATAGATATAAATAAGATATAAATGTATGTTAGAGTACAATAAAGATTAAATGAACAATTGTTTAAGTTTAGATAAAAAAAAATTCGCAGATCCAAAAAAAAAATTAAAACAAAACACTACTAATTGCAGTCAAACTAGGATTTTATTTTCTAGTAGTACTCGTATTTTAAGTATTTTATTTCAAACCCATTTGGATTAATAATCTATAACTTAAATAGTCAAACATAAATTCAACGCCTTAAAGTATGCTACACAAATACATTATTGCTTGCATGCCAAACTTCATTACATGGTATTGAGGATGTTTTGAAAAATCATTATTTTTTTTTTAAGATCACCCACATTAATTAAAAACTTTATATCTGTGGTTTTCACGAATAATCGCGTAAGTCGGTTTTTACCGAAATTGAGATAATGATGTCAAAGTATTACATTTTGCATTAGGTTTTTATAAGTATTAAGGTTTTTAGAATATAATGTAGCATTATTAATTTTTTTCTGCTAAAAACAACTTAAGTTAACTGTTTAATAAAATATTTTGCTATTATAACGATTTATGTCGACATACATCGCCAAAAAATGTAAAATTGCTGAATATGTTTCCAAATAAAAAGCATATGTGATGTTATGTTGTTATTCGTGCAAAAAATATGAAAGTATTTTTTGAAATTTTTTCTAATTATAACAACTAAAGTCGTAAAAATAACAACGTAAGTCGTCATGTGTGATTAAAATGATAACATTTATTTTCACAAAAAAGAACTTATGTGGAGATATGATGTTATATTGCACACACTTATTGAGTCAATCAAACATATGCATTTTTAATCCTTTTACAGATTGTGATCCTGTGAGGATTTTTTCATGAAAACTATGTATAATACGAAGAAAGTCACTTTTAAGAGGATAGTAAAGAAAAAAGTTTAAAAAAGCATCTACAGAAGCCGCAATTGAAAAAAATAATTGTTTTTGCTCTCCTGAAAAGTTTGGTTTTATAACTTACGCGATTATTCGTGAAAACCACAGATATATGATAATATTAAACTGACCCCTTGACGTATACTAAACAAATACTTCATTTAATTTCATTGTTGGTAACATCATCCTAAAGAGCATTTGCGTTAGGAGTAACGCAGAGTATTAAACTTCGGATATGAAGACTTAATGCCTTAACCCATTAGCGCCCAATTTAGGTTTTAACCCATTTTTCAACGGTGATTATTAGGGATGTAACGATACGCCTTTTTGCCGATTCGATACCAATATCGATACTCAAAGAGAAATATCGCTGATACCGACACCGATACGAATATTAAATTTTCTGCCTGACCCACACACAGAAAAAATTATTAAATTTCTCCAATCACCAAATTTATTCCAAATTCATAATATCAAGCAAACAAGTTGTTGACTTTGCACCTATTACCAAAATGATTATATCGATTACTTAAAGTTTTGAAAAAATATTTTTAATTTTAATTAAAAAAGTGATCAAAAAACTTTGCCATTTCAATTAATGTGTTAATTTATTTAAATAAATATTGACAATTCCCAACAACAATTCTACATGTTTAAGTTTTTTTATTTTTAACGAAAAAAGTCAATTAAGATTTTTTGTTATTTAATTAAAATTTTAATTAAAATTTTAATTGAAAATTTATTTCAAAACAACTAAAATGTTAATTTAATCAAAATTAAATTTTTAATTTTCTTTCAACAAAAAAAATAATTGATTCAATTATCACATTAATTAAATTTAAATAATTTTTAAACGATTTTTTTAATTGATAAAACACTTTTTTTTGTGCAATTTCGATAAGAACATTTCATTCGTATATTTATATTCAAAACAAAAACGAATTTTAGTTTTTTATTATTTATGTAAATATACGAAAGAAATGTTCTTGTCGACATTGTGGGCCTGGCAGTTAAATTCAAGGTAAAATTTATTATACAAAATTACAGTGTACGTGATTATTAATATTTAAAATTGATTTTCATAACACTATAGAAGCAAAGAAATGAATTTTAATTTATGGCAAAATCAATTAATTTTTTAAACAAAAAAACAGTGCAAGAGGTTTTTAATATTCAGAATTAATATTAATAATATTTTTGTTTAAAAAATAAAATATTCTCAACTTTTTCGGACATAATTTCGCAACTCCGTTTGAAGCAGACCTGCAGTAAAAAATCGTCTCTCAGGTGTGACTGACAGCTTTGTCAAATAAAGTATTTCTGCGCCATCGTCTTAAATTTTGAGTATAATGTTAAATAACGCCAGTAAAGAAACGGATCTTCTTATTTAGCTGAACCACAGCGTAGGATGGACATAGGATCATTCTTCTCCAAATTTTCTTTTAAGGTTTTCACAAACGGTCCAAAGGTCAGTTCTTGTAGACTTTTCAGAACTTTTACTAGATGTAGGGATGACCGTGTCCTCAACACTTGCGGATTGTAGTCATGTTGAGTAGCTAAATAAGACGTTTTTTTGATCTACTGTCTTTAAAATTTTCTAGCTTTGTATCGAAGGTAGAGAATTGTTGATAAACAATCGATTTCATTATTCTCTTAGCACTCAAATCGTTTATTCAGAGCTAATGATACGTAAATCGCCAATTATAAGGATTCTGAACTATTCTGCATCTCAGTTTATTAATTTATCGTATTTTCTTACAAATTTCGAAGGCTGTTAACTATCGAAATAGTGTCAGAAAATGTTGCAGTGGCTTTTCTTATGAATTTTGTGGACTCTTGGAAGTAACCCAAAATTTGTAGGGAAATGACTTATATTTTCACAAAAATCTTAAAAATACAAAATTTATCAACATTACGGTGCAAACCAAAACGACTGATGTTGCAGGTCCACACCAAGCGTGCAATGCGCTTATGCATCAGTCCAAAAAGTCATAGTGTAGAATTGTATTAACAAGTTACACTGCAAACGCGTGAAATGCATATACGTATTGAAAGCATGAAGTAGAAGGAAAACGCGTCGTGTGGACCGACCTCTTGCGTAACAATTAAAAGAAACAATTTATAATTCTGCTTGATTCTTTGCTATTAGTTATTATGCAAAAAACAAGGATTGAAAATTAAACTGTTTGTTTAAAAAAAAAAACAGTAAAATATCGCCGATACCAATATAGCGGCAAACGTGAAGTATCGCCGATATGTCGGTATTCGTTACATCTCTAGTGATTATAATCACCAGCACTTATACTATTTTTTTGGCAATGTTTTTTATCCTCTCAGTAACTTTAAATCTTATTTCGTTATTATATCAGTTAATACGGTGCGGTGAAAAATGGGTTAAAGATCGATTTTTTTTTTATATATATACTCTAGTTCAGTTAAAGTTTTGTAGTTTTTGAATTGTGGTTTACAGCTCTGTTAAATGGGGCTTAACAAAAACAATTAAAAATTACATTTTACCGCTAGCAGTCGTTTTAATTTCGACTAAACCGATTTGAGTTGTAAACCGTTATAGGGGTAATAATTTTATTTATTAAAATATTTGTTTATATTACCAAATAGGAACATTGGGCGCTAATGGGTTAATATCTGCAGACAAACTCGATGACTTTCGGCCGCGTCTTTCGCTTCGAAAGAAATAATTTACGACTTAGAACAATTTGTACAGTGTTTAACGATTTTCGAACTATTTGTTTCGAACGAACTTTATCGAAAGCAAAATATCCCTTTTAAAACAGCAACTCTCTATTACGAACAATAACTTTTCATCAAATATCCCATTTGTTTATAAATACAACTCTGTCATCATTACGAACGAGTACGAAGCTACTTAGAATTGATATACGTAGTTTGTCATTCCGTTTGTAATTTTTACAATATTGATCTTAAACCCTATAAGGTATATATATTCTGGATCCTTATGCGAAGCAAAGTTTATTTGTCGATGTCCGTTTTTCTGTGTGTATGTTGAAATGGGCTTTCCGAAGACCCAAAATATGATGGGGACTCGGTTGTTATATATATATATATGGAACATATACTCCGTTAAAATTTGCTATTGAAATTCAGCCAGATCGGTCCATAAATGACTGAGATATGAGCAAAAAACCGCGACTGCCTCTTGTTTAAGCAATAATAAATCACTTGTTTTTTTATATCTGGAACTCGGCAAGAGCCAAAGCTTCCAATCTCAATACACAACCTTTAAAAATAAATCTGCGGCATTGGATAAGGGCGTGGCGCTTCCCATATAAATACATTATAGATTTCTGCATATCTGGAGAACGGTAAGAACCAAAACTTCCAAATTATATACAAGCGAGTTGGTTATCAATACACAACATCCGACAAAATGTGGGCGGTATTGGAGAGGTGGGAGTGGAGCAAAATAGATTTGTTTACATCTTAACACCGATATTTATATAAATTTCTGCTCTTATCGCACCATGGTGAATGGTATGAAAGTTACGGCACAGACGAAATGGATCTCTCACTTTTTTTCAACTAAAGTTAATTCTTAAAGGTAAAATTATATTTCAAACAGATCAATACAAATCAATCATTGTTTAGGAGATTCTTTATTTGTAAAATTAAGAATCGTTTTAAGGTGCGTTCGATTGCGATTTAGAATACAACCGACATGACAACATTAAATAGTGAACAGTTAAATGCAAGCAAAACAAATCTTCGCCGTGTGGCTTAGGAAATTTCCATTTTTTTTTTTTTTTTTTTTTTTTTTTTTTTTTTTTTTTTGTCTATTAGACGGGTATAGCAAAACTTCCCAATCACTTTTTTTCTTAACAATTTAAAAAAAAACAAGTGGCTGAGCATTGTCAATATGGAATATTGCGGCTTTTAGTCTGATTTCGGCTTGAATTCTGATCTGATATGTGGCCGAGCGTTGTCCTGATAGAATACTACGGCTTGAAATCTGATCGCATATTGCAGAAGTTTTTTGGGCAATCTTTGCTTTAAACGAATCAGTTGTATTCGGTACAGGTCTCCTGTAATTTTCAGGCCCAATTTCAGTAAATCGAATGCAACCCCTTTTGATGCCAAGAAATACAGAGAAATCCCTTGACGTCATGGTTAATCGGCTTCGTCGTTGATTCGGTTGGTTGGTTGGTTGGTCGCACTTTTGCGCTTAAGGTTGTCGTAATTTATCCGTTTTTCGTCGCCAAAAATGGTTCAATGCAAAATACATTTATTTTTATTCTCTTTTAACGTAGTATAGATGGGGTAGTGCATTCATTTTGCAGTTCAAACACACAGTTAGTTATAGTGCAAAATTATTGCAATCATTTCGTTGATGTTGAGTGATGAATTGAAAATTAGCAGCATCACTAAGCATGAGTGATAGTGCTGCTTAAAAATTTTGCACTCAGAAAAAAAAAGTTTGATTTAAGAAGAAGCATTCATCAGTTAATTGCAACTTTTTTGCTCTTCACTCATTTGAGTGCAACTTAAAATTTTGCACTAAATTGTCAAACAAAAAACTTGTTTTTTCATGATTAAAGCCATGGAGATATTCCGTTATTGATAAATGCATATCATAACAAGAATCAAAAATTATGCTCATACAAAATTAAATTTTTCAAAGTTTAGTGAGAGTCTGTTTATATGCAGCTTATTTTATTGCAAGTACAAATTTTGCACTACATATTTGAATTGAATGCAGATTTTTGCAATCATCATTAAAGCTGGTAAAAAAAAGAGTTTTAACTAATTTTTTGCAGTTTTATTTAGTGATAGTACACTGCTCATTTACATCAATATTTAGTGCACTACCCCCAACTATGAAACGTAGTACCAAATTTCTTTGCTTTTGAATGAATACTTCTCCTTGCAAACGTTTTTAAATTGCTGGTTGAGTGCCTCAAAAAGCTTTTCCAAGACCTTAACTGCAATCTTCTTTATCTTCTCCAATTCATCATTGGCGGTCTTTGCTTCTATGTCAAAATCACTTCTATGATCGGCACAAAGCAGCTCTCGCTCTTGCACGATGAAGTCGATGGAACATATTCAGGATATTTTTGGTGAGCAATCGATATGTTTCAACTGCACTTTTTCTAAATTAAAAGAGTAAAGCAAAACTTCCGCTGACAGAGATCGACATTTTCAAAGCAAAAACAACGAAGGATCAATATGGCTCATCTCTATAAATGGGCGGTATAGTTGTTGAGGAATCACAATCTGTTGATGTTCTGGGTATGAAGATGCAATGTGATGTCCGATTGACAGAACAGCTGTCAAAAGAAGCATTCAAGTGTCTTGGTTTTTGAAAACGGTGTAAGATATACTTCACTCCATCTGATCGCCTTAATATTTATACCACCGACTGCGTATGGAATACAACTCTTATGTGTGGGCCGGTGCTTCAAAGTATATGTTGAACCTTCTCGACCGCCTCCAGGAGAGGGCGAAGGTACTCATTGGTGACAGTAGGGTATCCAATTCTATTGACTCCCTTGAGCACCGTCGCAATGTGGGTTGTATTTGCCTGTTTTATCGTTACAACAATGAGATGTGTTCTGATAAAATCAGGGATTTGGTTCCTGAAACCCGTACGTTTATTCGTAATACACGTTTTTCCTCAAGAGCCCATCCTTTTGTGGTCGACTGGCCGGTGTATCGTACAACGCATTACAGTGAAAATTCGTTTTTTTGGCAGTACTGTCCGTATGTGGAATAACCTTTCTGCTGAAGTCTTCCCTCTCCCTTTCAACATGAATTATTCAAGTCGAATGTTCACAAGCACTTCTTCCTCTATCCTCCTTCCCATAAACTGTTTTCCCTTGTTCCAACACAATGTAATACATTATTATGGGTCATCCCCTGAGGTCCAACAATATTTCGTTAAATGATTAAGTGAAAATAAATAATAGATGTTCAACCTCCCCATATGCCATATAAGTTATTAAAGACACAACCCATGTGTAAAAGATACGCCATCTGTTATGAATCCCGCAATATAGGATATTTGTTATTCTAAAATTACTACTTTATAGTCGTCCTGGTCGTTTAAATAAATTGTGCAGCGTTAACAGTAATTGGGTCCATTTGAAGCCATCACATTGGTTCAAGAAATGAAGCCAACTTAAGGTGCCCGTAGACGACATGTATTTTACATCTGACTTGTCAAATTTCCCACTGTAAAATACATACATGTCGTGTGTTATCTTTAATACATTGCATCTGTAAAAGTCAGACGCAAAGTTATCTGACAAAATTTCAATTATAGAGTGCTCTATATTCTTCTGACGAACCATTTGACATCAGCTGTGTCAGAAATCTATGCCGGGGAAAAACCGGCAGCGGCGGTGCACTATTGACGGAATCGTTAGCCGGCTTAAGTTAATATTTTGCAATACCAATATATGTATGATAATTTTACCATTGAATATAAATTATGTTCATATATATAAAGAAAAACGTTTTATTATAATATCCTAAATTGGTTTCTTCGAATTTAATGAAGAAAAAAATGTGAACTCTTTTATGGCGCAACTAAAAATTATTGTGGCGGCAGCACGATATTATGTCGTTTAGCATCAGAAAAAAATGTTTCAATTTTAACTAACGGAAATTAGACGTCAAAAAAAACTAACACTATGGAAAATGTGGTGAAGCTAATTTTAAGTCATATTTTGGATACTAAAGTGTAGTTTATTCCAACAGGAGTTTTTTTTAAGTGACAACCCAGTCATTTTATCTACAAAAACGATATACAAGCAAAATTATTAGCAACCTAGAAAATAGGAAAGAATCATGAAGAAATAAAAAAACGGAAGTAAACCACTAACAGGAAGCTGTGTTAAATACTTTGCTACTCTATACAACCATAACGAGCTTCTTGTATTTAAACGAGAAGCTGCAATGCTTTTTCCTTGAGCTGCACACAATACATATGAAGAGTCGTTTAGGAATCAACGTTGTCTACAATTATTTCGGTACATATACACTGTGTAAGTTTGATTTTTTCTGTATAAAAAAACTGCTACATGGTATGGTGGGTGTCATTTGTTGTGGAGATTATTTTTCTATATTTTCTATTTTCCAATTGTGTTATTTGCAAAATAAAAAAATAAAAATTTTTTTTCGTTAGTTCTTTCGTTCATATTCATCATTTCTCTTGTCTAAAATATTATTAGTTAGCAAATAAGAATACATTTCTATAACTACCCAGTAGTTTTGATGATTTGTAGCCCCATTGTTAACCCCAGTGATTTGTAGAGCAGTTTTAAATAGACAAAAGGCTCTAAACAGAAACTATTCCGGTATAACTTTTACAGGATTTTTGTGTATTTTATAACTTATGTGACAGTTACAAAATAGTGCAAACAAAGTTTTTATTTAGCTTTAAAAATTTCAAATTTTGTGCCAACAGAAATCAATTACGAGAAGTTTTGCTTTACTTCTTTTTTTCCTCAATATTAATTTATTGAATCTTCATTAATTAAATATTTATGAACTAACAATAACTAATTAAATCTTATTCCAACACTTTATTTTATGTAATGTCGGACAAGTTTTCCCCATCACGGTTTATGTTCACATGTAGGCGTTTACCGCTCTTATAATCGAGAAAAAGTCCTGCAGTATCTCTTCCTTAAGTGAGTGTGACCACCGTCATTCAAAAAAAACATATTTCGAGCTAACGGATTTGGGTGCAGTTCAAGTCATTTTAAATATTTTACTAAATCACGTGCTTTTAAAATTAAACATGTGTTTTTGTGGGGTTTTGAAAATCATTCGGTTTTTGTGTTTCTCGATGTGCTTTCGGCCATTGAAAATAACACCGAAACACACAAAAACGGAACACCAAAATATTACACGTGTAATTTTAAGAGGCACATGTGATTTGAAATCACGTGATTTGAATTAGTGATTTTCAGAACAGGCCTCTATATTTCGTCATCATAGTTTTAACCAGGGCTGTGGTGTCGGAATTGAGGTTTTTGTACCGAAGTCGGAGTCGAAGTCGTTGTACCAACTCGCGACTCCGACTCCAAAAATGTTCGGCATAAAAAATTTAAAAAATTTCGAATATTTTTCAAAACAAAAATTCTTCGAAATTGGCGGTGCAGTATTTCAAAAATAGATTTGAAATTTTTACAGAATAATTTTCTTGCTATATTTAACAATTTAAAATGTTCTGTATGAAAAACAATTCAGAGTGTTTCATTCGGCTGTGCCGAATCTTTGATACCCACCACCGACAGTTAAAATATATGAGAGCTATAAATAATTATTGCCTATTTCCGATGTGCGAAAGATACTTTTCGTTCGAACAACTACATTAATAGCCTATTTCTGATGTGCGAAAGAATTCTTTCTTTCGTATAACTACATTGAAAACAAAAACAAATTTTTAGACTTTGTTTTTGTTTTCAATATAGTTATGCGAACGAAAGAATTATTTCGCACATTGGAAATAGGCTTAAAAACAAAAACAAAATTTTTAGAATTTGTTTTTTTTATTATAGATATTGACATTAGTAATTCCTGAAGACTTTCGGATGAACCTAGTGCATTCTAGACGGAAAGGCGACTGAATTGTCTAGCAACATTGAGAAGGGTAGCAAGTTAACTTTATACGTTGATCGTCAGGCGGCTTTAAGAGCTCCGCAAATTGAAACTAATTAGAGACTACAAAAGAGCTCTTATCGAGCTGACGAACTTACACGACAAGGATCAGCACAAACACGACTGAGTCACTGGGTGAGTACCCAAGCGTTACTTGCGAACTCACACGGTTGCATTCTAAAATGCGATGCGAAGACAATAAGCACACGGTGCACCCTTAAGCTTGAAGATGCATTTTTGGCTTTGACTGCAAAGTATTATGATGTTGTGGCACTTAGATACTATCAAGGAGTCGTTAACGGGCTTATATTGGAAAGGCCGAATGGATTAGTAGGATTAATTCTCAGATACCTAAGTCACTTATAGGGATAAGTAGGAGTAGCCGCCGAAATACAATTGGCGTCATCGCAGGACATTGCTTTATCATGTAAATGTTGGAAAAAAACTAGATAGGGCATCCTGGAATTGTACAGACTGTGCGATTAAGTGGATTAACTATTTCTACGATGATCTAATGCTCTGCTGGAAAATTTCAAGACACCATCAGTTTCCTCATGGGAAAAATATGGATAGCCGACAAGCATTTTGTAAGGGGCGAGGGCTAATGAGGACTTCCATCTTTCACTGCTTTTAACTCTAATTACCTCTTTGGTAAAATTAATTCTCTCTTTCTTCTTTTTCTACGCAAGTGTTATCATAACTCTTTCCTAACCTAACCTATCGATTCAATCGACAATTCAATCAGCCATATCGAGCCCTTAGCGCCAAATTATCGTAAGCGACAAAACACAAATTTTACAGGAGATGTTTTTTTAGTTCTTTTTTGATATGTATACATAAACTTAAAAATTTTTTGATGCGACATATTATAATTTCGTCCAAGCAAGCTACCGACTACAACAAAATACAGTTTGCTAACATTGTGCATTGGTCCTTAAATTTTTAATTTTAGCAATAAAAAAAATATTGAGAAAATGTCGCTTACGATAATTTGGCGCTAAGGGCTCGATATTATGGTTGTTGATGTCGTAAACGACTGTCGTTTTTTGTAGTATAAATTATATATATTCCGCCGTATTACCGTTCTCGATGTCGGTAACAACGTAAGTCGAATTTTGTAGTATATTAAAGAACACAGGTTGTATGTTACTTTAATCTATTACAATAAACAACGCAGTCGTTTACGACAACGACAGCAATAATAAAGCTGAATGTATCCGCTTTTATGTCATATTTTTTAAGCGTTCAAAACAACGTAAAAATAAAAAGCTTTAATAATTTGCAAAATATTTCCTCAAATTCCTTTTTATGTTAGTTAGAAAAGGTTTGTTAGAAAGGCTTTAAGTTGTAAAAAAAGTACTAAAAGGTACAATTTCCATGCCTGCTGTCTTCTTTCCACTGAATTTCAAACACTGCAAATTTCTGTTGCTGTCGTTTGTTTCCGGTTTGGTGTGTTTGTTTGTTTATTGATTCGTATGTGTGTGTATGGATTTCCTTTCCGGCACAAACATAGATATAATCCTACATAAATGTTTTCTACATAAAACATATATTTTTTAATATTTTTTTCTATAAAATATATTTTTTAGTTTTTGTACTGTAACAATTAACAGTGAGTGCTTTACGTATGACTTGGTAAATTAATTATTTGACTCTTAATAACAACATTTTGGGATATAATTGAGGTTTAAATCAAAATTAGATTGCCCCGCGTGAGTGCCATTGTGAGATTTTTTGTCGCTGCTAGTCTTACTTTATGGGTGAGAGGGGAGAGAAATTATTTGCGGCAAAAATCGTACAATGTTAACGGTCACTTAGCGACTACTTTCGAAAGTTCCGATAAGTTTTATTGTAAAGATATAGGGACTTTACACTATACAAAGGAATTTCGTAACTAATTCCTGAATTTCTGGCTATAACAAACCATCAAGAACTTTAAGATGATACCCATCAGGGCTGATCCTTAAGAGCGACTCTAGCTTAAGAGAGCCAGATCTTGAAAGTGGTTTCTAAAGTATATAATACGTCTTCGCTCTTGCAGAGCTGGATGCAATGAGCTCTTACAATACCCCTACAGGAAGTGTCATCACTTTCCAAAATATATTTAAAAACTTAAAACCCGTAGGTTTTATCTACAACAAGAGGATACAGATCTTTTCATCTTTTTCCTTTTTATATATCAAGAGCTAAAATATTCTAGAGATCGTGAAAGCAGTTTAGGTGTTGGAGCAATCGCTTTCCTAAGTATCTAATTATTTGTCGGTTAGTTACAAAAACGGTGTTGAATTAATTCCTCATTCGCTTTGTTAAATTTTTACCAAATTGGAATGCATATACATACATTCAGACATGTATTTAATAGCACGGTTCTTTATGTAGCTTAAAGAAGGTACACGGAATTTTTCCATAGCATTAAAATATCTTTTATCCTCTTGGTATTAAGCGAGGAGTAAAGCATTATGGAAATCTTCAAGCATTTGCTAACAAATTGCGTGTTCTGTTCCAACGTCCATTTTTATTTTATTTTTTTTATAAATCGATAACTCAACTTAAGATGGAGGATCGAAATTTGGGTTCCTAAACTCCGGTGAATAATTGTAAGCAATGTGTTATTCAGCGTAAGCAAACCAGTCGCGAAATAATGGCTGCATTGCCCCCGGAAAGAACATCTATTGGCAGACCATTTGACCATACTAGTGTCGATTTCGCTGGACCATTTGACATTAAATCTTACATAGGCAGAGGTTGTCGAATGTCAAAGGGCAATGTCAAAGTATTTGTTTGCTTTGGCACAAAGGCAATTAATTAATTTAGAAGTGACCGAGAATATGAGCTCAGAAGCTTTTTTAGCAGCTTTTACCCGTTTTATAGCCCGTCGCTCTGCACCTAGACATATGTATTCCGATAATGGAACAGCCTTTGTGGGAGCTGCGAAACTCCTCACCATCGATCGCAAGGAGATGAATTGAAAGGAAAAGTTTTTGCCCTTGTCCCCGAAGAGCCTCTGGAATGGCACTTTATCCCTCCTGGGGCCCCTCATATAGGGGGCTTATGGGAAGCCGGGTTAAGAGTTTCAAGACCCATTTGAAAAGAATTTTCAGTTGTCAGAAGTTTACATACCCAGAGTTCGAGACAATGTTGCCCGCAATGAGGCCTGCTTCAGCGACAACCCCACTGACTTATTGCCTTTAACCCCTGGTAATTTTTTGGTCGGTGGTCCGTTGCTTGGGCGTGCCGAACCAGACACTTCGAACTTGTCCATTAGTCTTGCCAACCGGTATAGAAGCCGGTATAGAAGCTATAGAAGCTAGAGATTCTTCACCATCAGTTTGCCCTAAGGTGGAAAGAGGAATATTTAAAGTAGCTCCATAAACGCACAAAATGGAAACTTCCTGAGAGGGACTTTGTAGTAGGGGATTTAGTTGTCATCCGCCAGGACAATTCGCCTCCGAATTTAGGGAGATTAGGTCGAGTAAAAAAGGTCTACTGTGTTAAGTTAGGGTCGCTGACGTGAGGGCAGCTTGTGGCATTATTACCCGTCCAATTGTGAAGCTTGTTCTTCCTAATTCGAACTCCAACTTATAATTTTTTTTTTCTCTGTTGTTTTTCTTACCCCCTATTTTTTTAAGAATGTCTAAGTCTGTTGTTCGCTTCGAGGTCCACCGTTCCAGTAAAGAGTCCACAGGCGGTCAAGCCGATGTAGCACTTACCCAGCGCGATGAGAGCTTACGGGATTGCCGTGTGTGTAAGAGGGAGCATGCGATTAGGAAATGCCCCAAATTTCGTAAAATGTCGGATGGATGGTGGTTACGAAGTATCGTTACTGCTTTAACTGCCTTGCACACTCGCATGAAGAATAGAATACGGTTGTAACGTACAGTGTGGGGCATAAGTAACGTTATGAATTATTTGATGAATACATTTTTTCTTTGTTTTTATTAACCTTTGGCATTTATTAAAATTTAGAATGTAGCTTGGAATCATCTCCACATTATGTTTTAAAGATATCTTTGTGTTTTGACGTGCTTTCCCATAATTTTTTTTTTTTTTTTTTTTGTATTTCAGGTCCCAGCTTCTCGGATATTAGCCTTAAAATGTTGGATGTTTTTGGGTTAATGGCATAGATCTTTCCCTTTAGTTAAAGCAAAAATTCGGAAGCCGTTAAATCGGGTAAACGCGGTTTCCAGTAATATCGAAAAAACTCGATTTTATTTGGCGACTTGTCTGTTGTGGGTCCATCTTATTGAAACCACAATTCTGGATTGTTTTCTACCTCGGGCCTTAAAACATTTTCAATCAACTTGTTTGTCGTTTCGAAAAAAAATGTGTGCATTTAGTGTCCAACAATTATTCTTGGATTTTGGGTGCCCTTTATCCTGCAATATTTTTTATTCGCGTAACCATTGAGGTAAAACTGGGCCTAATCGCTTTTCGTTATGAACTCTGTGTCTGAATAATCAAATGCTGACTTTCAAAATAAAATTGAAAAAATATGGTTCTTTTGTTCCATCATTAATTTTAAAAGTGTTTTAAAGTTAATTCTAAAAAAAAAATTTATTTACATTAAATCATATCGTTACTTTTACGCCTCCCTGTACTTGGGATATAACGATTTTTTTCAAGAGCGAAAAATGTTTTCCTTTTTTTAATGTACATATATAACAAACTTTGGAAAATTCTTGCTTTTTATAGTTCGTTATAACCTTATTCTACTGTATTTGTATTGCTTTACATTGTTTGTTACACAAATTGCATTTCGACATCCGCTTTGAACAACAATTTCCAATTAGACAACCAGTCGTGTATTACCAGGCTTTAATAGATATGAATGTTGCCATGTTGCCAAGAAAACTACTAGAAACTAATTGTAGCAATGCAGCAATGGCTCCCGGACTAAAAGGCGTGGTACATGAAGAGTTTTTTCTATTTGCTAAAGGTAAAAGAAAACTAGTCCATTTCTGCTTCTAGGTAAAGAGCTCGGAAAAATATGCTTTTAAATCTTAAGGAGTATTGCTGGCAATTTCTTCTTCGCTTTATTTCAGTTTAGGTTTTTTTAAACCTTTCCTAGATGTTTTCCAATATCTTTATTTTTCAATACTGTTTTGAGTAACAATCATTAGAAAAGATGAAACAAGAAACAGAAGTTAGAAAAAAAGAATCCATGGAAAAATTCCATCTCGAATTGTAATTAAATCTTGACCAATGTTCGTTATGCGTATGTGTTTGTATGCCAGTAAAAAATTCTCTACATTTGACCAGTGTAAAAGAAATTTTTTTTTTCTTTGTTCTTTCTACTCGAAGTAGTCTTAGAAATCAATATTTTTTCCTAATGACTTTTCTCTGGTTGTTAAAACAAAAAAAAACTAAATAAATTTTTCTTACATTTTCATTCTGGCTTTACAACTAAAAGTTATTTTCTGTTTTTTTTTCTTTTTTTTTTTTGTACATTAATAAAGTTTTTTTAAAAAAAATTTTTTTTTTTTTGCATAAAGTTTACGATTTCTTTA
This sequence comes from Pollenia amentaria, assembly GCA_943735925.1. NCBI lineage: Eukaryota > Metazoa > Arthropoda > Insecta > Diptera > Polleniidae > Pollenia > Pollenia amentaria. The sequence goes on along the minus strand of OX031010.1, from coordinate 141,549,513 downwards.
TGATGGGTTTTTTAAGTTAAAAAAAAACGTTGTATACTTTTAGGAAAGACTTTGTGTTATAAATAATAACATAAAAGCAACACAAAAAAAAAACAGTTATTGCAAATTGTCTACTCCCCCTTCGCTCCTTTAAGGCTGTTCCAATTTAATTAAAATGAAAATATTTCTTTCAATCTTTAATTTAAATTTAGTTGGAAAGTTTTGTGATTGTTTCCTTGAGAAAATTATAAAAAAATTATTTAACAAGAATTATAGTATTCTTTTAGGCTGTAAGCTTGAATTTTAAAATATTTGTGTTATTTTAATATTGAGAAAATCGTAAACATATACAGTGTGATCTTCTTGACGAAAGCACACCTTCCTTTAGCGGACAACCCCTTTGGAAGGCCACTTTTTCCTGGTCGCAGTAGCGTTTTAAAGAAAAGCATAATTTACTTTCGAGTAGACATTATCCTTGTACCGAATTTAATGGTCATTTCGGTGTCGGGTCATTAGAGATCTCACCGTGTGTGTTTTTTTTTTTAATATGGATTATTCATTGGTATTATAAAGAATTTCATATGTACAGTGTGGCCATTTTAGCATTTCTGCAGCTTAATTTAGCATTAAAAATTTTTATATAGCGGCAAAATTTTAATTTAGCACTTGGCATTTTTTTAACATTTTAGAAAATGTTTTTAGCTTTATTTATTTTAAATTTGGACGAATAATTTTATTGATTTTACTTAAATCTTTTTATAAATTACAATAAATTTTGACTAAAAATAATGGTATCCAAAATGAAATTTCGTATGAAAAGGGATAATTCTTATGTTAAGAAACATCTCACCTGTGTTGATAAAAAAAATAGAATATTCAGGGAATATTAGAAATGTCCTAAAAGTACAAAGAAGTTGCTCTTTGTATTTAGATAAAAATTCTATAGTGCAAAGGTATGTTCACACCAGAGAATAACAAAAGTATAATTTTAAGTACTCTTCAAGTATTAGTAAGAAAACATGTATGGACATGCAAACCATACGTATACATACTGTTACCCATAACAACTTGAAGTTAAATATTTATAGGTATAAGCTTTTAAAAAGTACATGCAGATATAAATCAAACTATCTGCAATACCCATAAGAATAAATAAGTATGTGTATTTACGTATGTATAACGTAAATATACACTGAGTACGTATACAGTCGCAGAGATGGTGGCAAATTTATATTTTTAAATACGATTATTTCAAAATGTAATAAACGGTGCGGAGGGAGGGGGGCGCCGTTGGAATTATCGATTGTGCGGATTTGTCAGTCACGATGTCGCAGTGGTCGAGTGAGCATCGCGCGTTCGCTGTAGAGAAGTTTTTTAAGAGTAATGATTCTTACGTAATTACTCTTCGACAAATTTGTTCAAAAATCGGTATTCGGCGAATACGCGATGGACCGAGTGTAAGTTTAATTCGTTCATGTGTGCAGAGATTCCGCGCAACCGCTTCGGCTATGAATGTCCCACGGCCAGGACCCAGTCGATCATCAAAGACTCCCGAAAACAATGAACTGGTTGAAAGCAGTTTACGTGAAAATCCGCGACTTTCAATACGGAAAAGAGCAGTCTCACTGGGGCTTCCAAGAACGATTATTCATGACATTTTAAAAAAGGATCTGAAGTTCCATCTTTTTCAAATTCAAATCGTTCAAGAACTGAAAGAAAGTGATTGATTTACGCAACAATTTTTGTGAAACGATGTTGGAGCGTTTTCGCACTTTAAGTCCCACTTTTTGGAGCGACGAGGCTCATTTTCATTTAAACGGTGACGTCAACAAGCAAAACTAGCGTTACTGGTCCCCAAGAACCCGCAACCCTCGACTAAAACATCAAAAACCATTGCATTGCCCCAGGGTAACTGTTTGGTGTGCCTTATCCTCGCGTGAGATAATTGGACCATTTTTTTTTTGAAAAATTCTCGAAGCCAGACGACGAATGTCAATGGTGAAAATTATCGACGCATGATTACGGAATTCTTTTTGCCAGACTGCAAACACAGCAAGAGCTTCGATGAATTTGCTTCGGGAAAATTTCACCCAAAAACTGAGCAGTCGCTTTCGGGACATACCATCATGGCCACCGAGGTCGCCCGATCTAACTCCCATGGATTTTTTTTATGGGGCTACCTCAAGGAGAGGGTTTATGTCAATTATTACGTTTTTTATTTAAGTTTGAAAATATATATTTGCTACCGGACACCCTGTACATACATATATATATATATAAATATATATATACAAAGGGTAATATTTTTATATCCTAAATTTGTATCTTCGAATTAAAAAAAAAAGTTAAAGAAGGGTGAACTCTTACAGCGCAAATAGTAACGTATTTTGAAACCGAGAACTACTTTGGTTTCTGCAAAAAGTATGCGAAAATAAACAGAGACTATGTCAGAAGCAAATAACGTGTAGGTTTGTGATCGAATATTTAAAACATGTTGTAAAACAGCAATTTTGATAGATATGCACATTTACATGTGACTTGAAAAGTTGACAAGTCAGTTTTAAAAAAAATTCTGTATCTTAAGCAAACACTATAAGTACAAAAATGTATAAATGTATTGAGTAGCAGTTACACTTTTTGTTATTAGCACAATATGCAAATCAATACTTCCATACACGCAGAGAAAAAATTTGTTTATAAATGGTCACCCCAACAAAACTATTTTTAAAGAAAAATGTTAAACATATTATGTTTAATTTAACCATATTATTGTCACCGACAACAATATTATTGTTAAATTGGACCTACATCAAGAAGCCACAACCATATTATGGTTGTCTTTAAACATGTGTTGGTTAATTTTGACAATAATTTGTTTTTAAATTCACAATAGTATTTTCCCCTTTTCCAAGAGCAACATGCTATGGTTGAAAACCAACCATGCTATTATAAGTGTTAAGCATATTTTAGTTATTATTAACCAAAATATGTTTGGAGGCAACCATAATATGGTTGTGGCTTCTTGATGAAGGACAAATTTAACCATAATATGTTTGTCGGTGATAAAAGTATGATTAAATTAAACATATGCGTAATTAAACATATGCGGATGCGTAAAGTTTTCTTACATGCAAAAATAAATAATTGTTTGCACTTGTCACTGTTACACGCACATAGCATTATGAGGTGACACGAGACGGAAAATATGGGTTTTTTGGATGTTTTTTATGTATACAATGTTTATTTATTTTATGTAAAATAAAAAATATGTACATAGTCCCACATACCGCCTAGTGATCAAAGCGCATTTTTGTTAACACAGTTCATACAACAAACGGGTTTAATATTTACGCAGTAGTGCCAAAAATACTGAAGGTACTCACTGTATATATTGCTACACATAGATATTTTATATGTATGGCAGATAACCAAAACGCATTCATGGGTATTGAATAATATCTGCACAATATTCATGTATTAAAGTTTACTGCATGCGGTTGCGTGAAATATTGCCGTGCACAAGTACAAATAATGCACATTCATTTTGCAACGCATAACCATAGTTGTTATTATTCGTTCTAAAGGGTGCTCCATTTCGAGGTTCCCTACTTTTTTTAAGGAAAAACACAGAAAATTCAAATTTAATGGGGAATGTTTATTATCATTTGAAAGAACATTCTTTGGCATTTATTTTTTGAAGATTATGTCTATCAAATGTTGGCCGTTGCTACGTCGCAGATGGTCCATCCGTTGAGTCCAATTTTCAATGACTCGTTCGAGCATTTCGACTGGTAATTGGTGAATGACACGCGTGATGTTTTCCTCCAAGGCCTAATCGAAGCGAGTTTGTCCGCATAAACTTTAGACTTTACATATCCCCACAGGAAAAAGTCTAACGGTGTGATATAACACGATCTTGTTGGCCGATCGACCGGCACAAAACGTGAAATTATGTGCTCACCGAAGTGTTCTCTCAATAAATCCATTGATTGATGCGATGTGTGGGAAGTGGCGCCATCTTGCTAAAACCAAATGTCGCCGAGATCACGAGCTTCAATTTCAGGCATCAAGTAGTCGGTTATCATGGCACGATAACGGTCGCCATTGGCAGTTACGTTCGGAACGGCATCAATTTTAAAGATATATGTACCGATGATTCCACCGGCCGGCCCACAAACCACACCAAACCGTTGTTTTTTCTGGATGAAGTGGCAGGTTCTTGAATCTCTTCAGGTTGCTCTTCGTCCCAAATGCGGCAATTTTGTTTGTTTACATTCCCATTGAGCCAGAAATGGGCCTCATCGCTGAACAAAATTTGCCTCGAAAACGTCGGATCTTCTTGGAACTTTTCAAGAGCCCATAGAGTAAAGCGATGTCGCTTGGACAGGTCGAGCGGCTTCAGTTGTTGCACAAGCTGTATTTTGTACGCTTTCAATTTTAGATCTATACGTAAAATGCGCCAAGTCGTTCCATACGTCAGTCCGAGTTGCTGCGAACGGCGCCGAATCGACTCTCCACGGTCTCCGTGTACACTCTCAGCTACGGCCGCGTGCTGGACGTGGTCTATTCGGTCGAATATTATCCAATAATGAATGCTGGGTCTTAAAATGGGTGATGGTGTTGCGAATAGAACGCTCAGAAGGCCGATTATGTTGACCATAAGTTGAGCGAAGTGCACGAAACAGAACGTGAATTTTCGTAATAAAGTTGAGTGATTTGTAAACGTTGTTCAGGCGTAAGTCTTTCCATTATGAAATGCCAAACAATACTAAACAAAAATAACATGACAGCATGACACGACTCACACGTGATCTGTCAAAAAAAGGCTGTTGAAAAAAGTATCTTTACTTGGATCACCCTATATAAGTATGCGCATACACAGTTACGAAAAGCGTCGGTAAATACCTCTGTATATGTTTCTTGGTGTCATTCCCTGGTTCACACCTATGAAATATTCGACGTCCTATACGTAACCCCTCGTTGTTTTAACAAATTATTTGCTTTTGCAAAACGTTTGACTAGATCAAACATAATTTAACAGTTTCTAAATTAGATTATAAAAATAAAGTAAAGTAAATCAATAGAATTTGTTATAAAAATAAAGCAAAAGTTTGATCAAATTACAGGTCATTTTTTTTTTTTTTTTTTTCTTTCTTTTCAAATATTTGTTAGGTCTGAACATACCTTTAGTGTTTGAAAAAAATTTTGCTCTTAACTGCTGAAAAAATAATAATTTTAAAACATCAACTTCTCTGAAACTTTTAACTATAAGAAAAAAAATTATCTAAAAAAAACTGTATAACGTAAAAATAAAATCGTTTAAATTTTGCATGTATCAGGGGTTTTCATGCCCCGTAAATTTAATCTCAACTACCTGTGCTACATATTTATATGTATCAGATGTTTTACCAAAATCTACCCTCTTGTTTAAATAAAACAATTTATTTAAATTTCGTTAAAAAAATAAAAATACAAATAAAACTGCAAACTTGTAATAAATTTGTAACAAAAATCTTTAAAAGATTTACCATTATTTTTAGCAAAATGATTTTTTTAAATAATTTTTAGCATTTTTTGGCCATGTCTTATATTTTAGCTGTTAAAATTTTTAAGATCTGGTCACACTGCATATGTACAGTGAACTCGCGAAAACGTGAACACTCGAAAGTGTGAACGTCTCAGAAACGTGAACAAATTTATTTTTACACAGACTATTCTAAAACGTGAACAAAATCTGGAAGCTCTAAAACGTGAACACATTTTTGTTTATTTTTGTATGCTGTTTAAAATGTTTTTTTTTTTTAAATTGGGAAATCCCCCAATGGAGTTCACTTATTGGTTTATGTTACAGCGTTTGTTTTTCTTAATTTTATGTATACGCTGACCTGTTAGTTGTTTTTTGACATCGCTATGTAAAAGTTGAAAGTAATTAAAAATTTTTATTCGTGAAAGTGAAAAATGTCATTAAAAAACCGAAAGGTTTATCTTTGAAAGATAAAGTAAATATTCTTGAACTATTGCAAAAAGATTATAGTGTCAGTGGCTTGGCAAGAAAATATGGTGTTGCTAAATCAACAGTTTGTTCCATTAAAAAAAAAATAGGAAATAACAAATCGTGTAAATAATACTCTTTATGGTACCGGAAAGCGTAAAACATAACGTTCTTCTGAGCTTCCGAAAATGGAAAAAATTTGTTAAACATGGTCGAACAAAAAACTTATCAAAAAAAAAGATGACCGACTTTTTCCTATAAAATTTTTTTCCTCATAAACATTTTTCAAACAAAAAAATGTCCCCATTAGTTTTTGTTAATTTTAGTGTATTTTTTTTAATTTTCATAAGAAATTTATTTTTTATTTATCATATGCAAAGTGAACTGAATTATTGCATATTTGTAAATATATTTTTTGTTATTAAAAATGAATAAAATATTTGTTTTAAAATACTTGTTTATCTATTTATTTTGGAATAGTTAGAGGTGTTATTTTTTTTAAATTTGGCATACGATAACGTGAACAAACTCGAAAACGTGAACCGCCTTGGTAAAAATTAGTTCACGTTATCGCGAGTTCACTGTATATGTACATACGTACAAATATTCAACCAAATTTTATATATTTATATATACCTATTTTAAGTTGTTTAACATTACCTGAAAAAGAAAGAAAAAAAAAGATGAATTAGTTTATTTTCACAACAGTAAAGCCACGAAATTTGTTTACAAAATTTAAATTTAGAAATTTATTTCTTCCATTACGGACCATTATTACAACTTCCCGTTAGTTAAAGGTACGATTTTGTCGAACGTATAACAAGTGTTGTATTATTTTTCCGAATACGGATGTCCAATCTAGGGTCTTCTATTAATCGGCTTATTTTGGTCGATTAAACGATTAATCGATATTTGGCATTTTTGACTTATTCAACTAAACGAATAAAATTTAAAATTAATCGATTAATCGAATAATTCAAAATCCAGAAATTTTATAAATTAATAGATTTTTTTTTTTTCGATAATTTTAGAAAAAAATTGATACTTGAGTAAATAAACATTATTAATTGCAAGTATTTTAATATTTTGTGAAGAAAAAAACGAAACAAACGTACCATTTCATACTAATTGATAAAACCTTTACAACGATAAAAAAAATATAACATGTATTTAGATCATATAATTTTATATGTATAAACAATTTAACAGGGGACTGATTCTGGCAGTCGTGATTTGTTTTTTTACTTTGTGTCATTCTACTATTTTGAGCTGTTTCTTCGTTGGGGGCATTTTTAAAATTAAATTGATTATCAAATTGAGTGCAGTCTGTGACACAGCTGTCAATTTAAACAAGTTTTGACAAGCAGTTTTTGTGAACAACTTGAAAGTAATTTGTTTCAAATAGAAGTAAATATTTGCATTAAAAATTTTAAAGTCGCTTAAAGGCGACGGGACAATTTGTATACAGACCTCACGGTCACGGCAGTATTATAAGGGGAATAGATTGTAGCAGTGACTACACCATTCCGAGGCTGTCATTTGGAAGGAAATCGCGAGTTACCTTGGAGGAGGACGGCTGGTTAGCAGGGCTCCGATCTGGCCATAGGGCCTTCAGTTTCTACACTGACGGCTCAAAAATGAAGGGCGGAGTTGGAACTGCAGTCTACTGCCGGGAATTAGGTATTCGGGAGTCTTATAAGCTTCCCGATTACTGCAGCATATTCCAGTCGGAGATATTTGCGGCCAAGATGGCTGCTGATTTGGCACGTGGCTCCAGTACTAGGAACTCGCACCTAAACTTTTTCATCGATAGTCAGGCGGCGATCAGGGCGATATCCGCTGAATATTCATACTCTTCTATCGTCCAGGAGTGTAGGGACTCGATAGATACTCTGTGCCAATAGGAAGGTACACATCTACTGGATTCGCGGTCACCAGGGCATAGAGGGAAACGAGGAGGCAGACGAATTGGCAAAACGGGGGGTCAATTTACCATACGATAGGGTGATGGCCATTCCGCCTCCAATTCGGAATATAAGGAGAGATACGGACTCTGCTATACGGAGGAGATCAGAGGCGGTTTGGGAAAACACCGGAACGTGCAAGGTTTCCAAGGTAATGTGGGGATCCTATTATCCGGAGTCGACGAAAATTCTTCTGTCGCTATCGAGAAGGGACTGTAGACTTTTGGTAGGTTTTATAACGGGTCACTGTTGGACTGCGGTATACGCCCAGAGGGCCGGTCGGCTGAATAGTGACAATTGCAGATTCTGTTGGGTGCCAGGGGAAAAAGAAACAGTGGAGCATATACTCTGCTACTGTCCGGCACTCGTGCGCTCCAGGGCGAACTGTCTGGGAGATCATTACTTCCAAAATCTCGGGGAAATCTCTGGAATTGGGTTAATGAAACTCCTGGCGTTCGTCAAGAGAGTGTGGGGTACTCTGAGTACCATCACATCGGAATGAGGTTTCTTATTTCTTACTTTCTCCTGCGGGTTATCCGTACAACGTGGTACCGCTAGGGACCTATTTGGTCTATGCGGGGTCCTTGTGACCGGCCATTCTAACCTAACCTAACCTAACGCCCATGTATGTGAATTACTCACTAAACATGACTTTTTTATTAATTTAGTCATTTATTAATGACGTGCTAAACTAACTCCCAATCTTTACTTATGCTTAAAAAACTGAAATTTATTGTTGTGGGAGAGCTTGGTTCTATGCGCATTTCGCTGGTTGCTTAGGCCAGCTCCTCAAGAAACTTTTTCCAAAGACTTTAGAAAAGCTAAAAATATTATATAAATAAGACCATAAAGTTAATAAGAATTTTAAGCACTCAGGTCTTACCTGTAACAATATCAAAGATTCAACAAAGCCACAACAACTTTTTTTTAATTCCAACGGACACATACATTTGGTTTGTTTATTTGACTTAAACTTTAAAAAATTATACATTTGACAGAAAAACCATATATGTATTGTTATTCGAATAATCGGCATATATTCTTCGATTAATCCTTTAATCGAAAGCAACAATTTTAAGTTAATCAAACAATTAATCGTCTAAAATTGTTGGATTAATCGAACAATTTTCGTTTGCGTTGATACCAAATGGTAAATAAAAAAAACTGTCACACTACTAAATATATTTAAAATTATTGTGACATTTCGATCACTAAATTTGAAATTATCAAGATCGCACCTAAATACCACTAAAAACATCTTTGAATTTTTGCACTTACATTATTAATATTATGTAAAGGCTAAAAGCACTGCGAGCCAAAGGATCTTTTTTGCATCCCAAGTGTTCACTGCAGTAGATTAATAGGTCGATTACGGATGGTAATACAACTGGCAGCGCAATTAGGCAACGCCCGCTCATAATCGTTTTATTTTTCTTTTTTGATGATTTGATTATTTATAAGAAAACTGTCACATTTAAGCATTTAGTTTTTCTTACACTAGCAGAAACTTAAAAAAAAAAACTTAGGGAAATCCCTTAAATACCCAACAACAACAAATACCTTCTCAAAAGAAGATCAATTATCAAATTGTTTTCCAGTTTTGACATTTAAACGTTAAAAATAAACAAATAAACTTAATGTCATTGTAAAAAAAATGCATGCGGTATTAAAAAAAAACCAAAGCGTAAATTGCCTACAAAATACAAAATAAAGTGAGCATATGACCAGATTACCAGGATGGACAACATTTTCAAATAAAAACCAAAAAACTTGCATTTCTGAGGCAAAAAAAAGGTCGACAATAAATGGTTTGGCTTGAATGAAAAACGTAGTCATTCAATTAAAAAAAAAATTTTGTAATACCATCAACAAAACACAAACAACAACTCTGTGCAACAGTGCAATGCATTGAGTGCAACATTGAAGGAAACAATACGTTTGCGGAAAAAATAAAGCCAAGCAGTCAACTCCAAGTTACTTTTTATCTAAAAACCAGGGGCCACCAAAAAAAAAAATACTCACACGAGTTGCAAATAATTTTTGTCATTTTTTTGAATAGAAAAAAGGAACTCAACGCACATGTAGAAGAGGCAGGCGGCAAGTTGTTGCAACAACTGGGTTTTTTGTGTGCCATGTAAGTAGTCCGAATGTAACTCCAGTGCACTAGTAATTTGATGGGTCTTTTGGTTGTGGTTTTTTTTTTTTTGTTGCTCTAACGTAAAAAAGGAATAAAATTCGCCGGTTGATTTAGTATGATGAAGATTTGTTGTTGTTGTTCTTCTTTCATCATTTTGTTGTTGGTTTAATGGTTTTATTTTTATATTATTATATTTTCAAGTTTGTTTTGGCCTTTTTTTTTTCGCTGTTTATTTATGTTTTGCTTTTGAAAATCTTTCTCCCCATATGATTTTCTTTTTACTTTTGTGTTTGTTTTTTTTTTTCCTGTTCAGTTTATTTTTATTGTAATAAAAAAACAAACAACGGTTTCTTTAAGTTTTTTTTCTCATGGTTTTACTATTAAAAGGAATGAAAAATATAAATAGAAAAACATGTTATAATAAAGTAAAAGACTTTTCCTTTCTTTAAATTTTTTTTATATTTTTTGGTTTTCTTGGGGAATCCTCTCTATTTTTTTTTATTATTTTTTTGCTACTGTTCCCTCCTTCTATTCTACTCCCCTCATAAAATTTTAACTTTTGCGTGTGTGAGAATGTTTATTTTCGTCATATGTTTATATATTTTTTATGTTTGCAGTTTTTTTTTTATAATTTTTTCGTTTCACATTTCACTTTTTTCGTTAAAATCCTTGTTAGAGTCTGTCATTTTTCTTTTTTACACTTGTTTCGGTAATTTTTTGTTTTTGTTTGTATTTTTCTATTATATAAATATTTACCTTATCCCATTACCTTCGCTTATTTTACAATTATGTTTTTACATCACATGTGTTTTATCTGCCAAATGTTAATGACTTTGTCAGCTGATTATAAAGGGTGTTTTTATAGAGGTACAGAACTTGTAATAAAATGTAGTAAATGTAATAAAACAAAGATGAATTTTTCAAATTTACATGAAATAACTTTATACGAAAATAATCTTCTGGCATTATAATTTACATATGACATATGACCTCCACGGCAGGTTCGGACGTAGTCTAATCTGGAAGTCCAATTTTCGATGGCTTTTTCCAACATTTGTGGCCGTATATCGGCAATAACGCGGCGAATGTTGTCCTCCAAGTGGTCAATCGTTTCGGACGGTTCGGCGCACAGTGGCTGAAAATCGTTTTTCATCGGCCAAAAATCTGTAACTTTTGAACTGATATATACTTTTGCAAATTTTCTTTTGCCAAAGAGATAACTTCTTGAACTTTCCTACAGTTTTAATTTTGTTAAAATCGGCTTAGCCGTTGTTGAGAAATTTAAGGTCTTTGATGTTTTTTAGCATTTAGTATGAAAATGCTCCTGATTAGGATTGAGAATTGTGGTATTTTTTTATTCAACAAGGGCTATGTTTTAAGTGCACTGTTTTAAGAACTTTTTATTCTATACAACTGCCAAATTTCATTATGATATCTTCATTAATGTCAGATTTAAAGAATCTCAAATCTTAAAATTAATATTTTTACTCATATTGAAAGCTCTTTCATTCATTTACACAATATAGAAACAATAATTTTAATGTTTGACATTCCATGAATCTGACATGGATTGATATATCACAATGAAATTTTGAGGTTATGAAGACCGAAAAGATCTTAAAACAGTGGACGAAATGGTATCCCCATGTTTGATTAAGAAAAACCCCAAATTCCTAATCCCGGAAAAATTATTGTTTTTTACAAAAATGGTCATACTGTCACTATTTACCACTCGATATTGATCAGGGGGCTAATTCCGGCAGTCGTGATGGAGCAATATCTCGATTCGAAAGCAATTTTATTTCTACTTCTTTCAGTCGATACGAAACGAATCGAAATATTTTTTTCAGTTTTGCAAAGCATTTATTTCCGTTTTCGCAACGCTGAAAAAATAATTTCGATTCGTTCAATACCAACGGAAAGAAGTAGAAATAAAATTGCTTCCGAATCGAGAAAGTGCTCGATCACGACTGCCAGAATTCGGCCCAGAACTTTCCAGAAAATTATGGACATATTTCAAAACATTACTGTTCTAAATTTATAAAAATTTGTGTGTTGAATTATTAGAATTTTTTTTTGTTAAATTAATTTTTTTGTTTGAAAATTTTTCTTTTCTTTTTTGGATAGGGCATGTGGGAGAAACAAATGTTAAATTGACTAAAAATTGCTTTTACAAGAATACTCCTAACGTTTTCTTTCGAAAAAAAAATATAAACCTATTTATTTATATATTTCTGGAGAAAATATTTTTTATCAGCGAAAGCACATTGCCATCTTTTTGGTGAGATAGTAAAAATGAGTATCCATATGTATTGATTTTATATACATATACATTCGCCTCGAATATTCCACACACTTATAGAAAAATGCATAAGCATTTAATAATACAAATAGCAATGCTTAAAGAAAGGGTGCTTTCCTGCCAATAAAAAAAAATTTTAACCCACTATTGATAACAGTTTGATATCAAACATAATCCACGCGATAAAAAACGCGAAAAATCGTTAAAAAATCGCCCCAAAAAATCCGTTTTATCCGCATATCTCTAAAGGCAAAGGAGATAACCTAAAAATTTAAGGATATTTTTTGTAGGTCAGGTTAAGTCTAATTTTTTGCAATCCCGGAATACATTATATTTTGGTAGAATTTTTTCAAGTTTAAATATCTGAGGTTACCAATTTTAGAGGTCCACAAGTCACTCTCGCGACCCTCTGTGGACCCGTGTTCTTTCAAACAACTCAAAAGCTGCCCGGGTATGACATCAGTTGAAGAATTATTTTTCAAAAGAAAACGTTCGTAAACAATTGTGTTATGTTTTAGTAAAATAAAAAGAAAAAAAAAATGTTGCGAGTAATTTCATTCAAATGAAAAAGTGTTCTACATACAGTTCCAAGCAGTTGCAAAAGTATACATGGGATTATAGAGGACATTTTAAGCTTTCTAATGGGAGTAAAATCTCTTTGGCACCTTTTGACCCTAACAAGTTATATTCCACTGAAATTCAGATTTAACTGAAATATAGAGCCTGGGAAAACATTTAATAATATATCAAGTATAAATGGTACAGTAATACAACGAAATATTTCTTAAAGACTGCTATCCCACTTATAAAAGACTGCTATCCCACTTATACAAAAACAATTCAACCCATTATTGATAATTGATTGCGAAAAATCATAATTTAATTCTGATCAAATTTACAAAAATTAAATTTTCTATAATAACATAAAATATTTATTTCAAGCAGCATGCCACACCCACAATTACCAATATTTTGATCCAGTTTTTTCGATACCTTAGTTCTAATATATTTGCTATCGAATGTCACTAAAATTTTTGAAATCGGCAATAACAAAAAATTGGACTTTTGGCCGATGAAATTGAATTTTCAGCCACTGTGCGGCGTAGGCTAACGACTTCACATATCCCCAGAAGAAAATCAAGCGGCGTTAAATCGCACGGTCTTGGAGGCCAATTCCCGGGTCAGAAACGTGAATCTTTGCGGGTACCAATCGTTTCCTTCATTAAATCAATTGTGGCACGATAAATTTGCACAATTTAGGAGCGTTGTTCAGTGTCAGTCTAATCATGTTGAAATGCCAAACGAAATGGCCGCCAGTTAAAAAAGTTGTGCCAATTTAAAAAACATCTTGTATATACATATACAAGGCATATACATATACATATATATCTGCAAGGCGGATTTATTCAATTATCTGAGAAAATATATGAATTCTCTTTACGGCTATATTTTTCCATAAATAAGGTTATAATTTTGTTATGATGATGCAGCCCAAGAACGTTATGGAGAATTCAAAAATAAAATCATGATAAGCGGATTTATCCATTTGTTTGATTAAATGGACGAATCGAACCTAAAGCAATATTTGCCATTAAAGTAGGCTTAACTTTTTTTAAAATTATGCAACAGGTTACAGGAACTACAGTTGAAAATTCGGAAATCAGTATGTTCTCAATGGCATCTTTTAGAATAACTAAACTTTTTTGGCTCTTAATCAAAATAAGCTGGACATGTACTATCTTGACCTTTGATAGGAATTTAATCATGCATCTTATAGTATCCTGACTTGGCACTGTTTGATTGGACAATTGTCTGAGCTCATGGGTGACTAAAGTTTACGTTACTGCAGAATCAGTTTCGACGGAGAAATTAAAGCAGTCCAGCATTACAGGGGAGGAAATAAATATTTCTTGGTAGGCGTTTCATTTCGGATTTTTATTGTCTCAAGAAAGTTTCTTTAGCGAATCTTATGGGATTTGTAAATAGTACTGATTGGTTGGCAAGGGGCTAACGGGAAAAGTATTCTTTTTAAATTTGCCATTGGAGCAACTAGCTGAAAAAACGTATTCCTTTGGCAACTGTGGTTTTACGGTAGCCTTTTTAAATGTGGAAAATTGTTTTTTCAACCGATAATCAAAATATCGACGAGCAAAAAAGCTTAAGCGACAAAAACACAATTTTATTATATTTCATAAAAAATTTTGTATGAAGGTTGTAGCTTAAGCTAAAATTGTTTTTGCTCTAAAGGAGATGATGCCAATAAATTTCTTTATATATAAACGAAAATTGAATATGATGTCGCTTAAGCTATTATTGCGGTAACGGCTCGATATATTATTTTAATTTTATAAAGAGAAAGAATATTTAAAAGTAAATATCTAGAAGTTAATAATATTTAGAATTTCTCGTTAATACAATTTTTTAGTTAGTGTTTCCCTGGTAGCAGAAAATCCTCCAAGTCGATCCTTTTTACAGTAAAGTTTTTGCAATAACATTCATCCTGTTAAAAATTCAAACATTCACCACTACCCACCTCTTGTGTCCATGAGTAACCATTTCTTTTTTTAATATTAAATTAAAAAAAAAAAAAAAAAAAAATAACAACAATTAAAGCATACTTTGAGGTTAGTTATAGAAAAATATGCATTAAATTACATTTTTTTTAACAGCTAACAAAAAACTAAATACAATAACTCAAAGTTAATGCCAAAAAATTCGAAACAACAAAAAATGTAATTAAAAAATTATTTTCATACCGAAACACAAAAGGAAATCTAAGGAAAAAAAAATTACAAAAATAATGGAGAAAAAAATTAAAAACAAAGAAAAAATTCTCTCAACCGCAAAAAAATGTTCAACCATTAAAAATGGAACATTGCATAAAAATAAAACACTCACACAGAAGAAAAATGCAAATTCGGCGTAAAAGGCAGATAAAGAATTAAGGAAAGGAGAACCAAACAGAAAAAAAAAAGAATCCAATGGACAAAGGAAATACAGGAAGGGATAAAAAACAGAACTGAGTCTTATTTTCATGCTTCAATAGTTATTAATTTATTTAAACAAATTTAAAATTTTTATTATATTTAAAAAAAGTTACCTTTAAAGCTAATAAGAGTGTTCAACATATTTTTAATAAAACATCCTCAGTCAATAGATTATTAAAATTGATCCCGAATTTAAATTTTTTTTAACCCTAAAAGTATGCAACAATTTTGTGAAAATTTCAGAAGAACGAAAGCTAAACTGAGCTAAATTGGCAATTGTTTTAAAATGTCCAAAAAACTGCAAGTGTGTTAAAAAAAATTAATTAGAATAAAAAAAAATTTATTTAAAAAAGATGCTCGCTCGGTAGGGTTCTTGGAAGTGGGCTAATCTATCAGACTCTGGTATGTTTACCTACAACGGGCTGAAGGTCTCATTATTATTGTTCGGTTAATTAAGTTAAAGTATAATTTTTAATTGTATTTGTAACTCTTAATAAGTAAATAAAAAATAAAAAACATTTTAAAAGATACAAAAGAAATTTTATTGTTTACACAATTGTTAGAGAACTATTTATAAATTTAATGGAAATGTGTGCAGTTTCTTCTTGTAAATAGACTGAAATCGTTAACTTCTAAATTAATCATAAGAATTGGAATTTGGTTCTATTTCTGCTTTGAAAGAAATAACAGAAGATTGCCTATATAAAAATGCTCATTGGAAACGTACTCTTTCTTATAAATTTTAAAATTATTTACAAAGTTCATTTTATTTGTTCTGTATTTTCTCTCAGAGATATAATAGCTGACTAGTGACATCAATTCGATGCCACATTTTGTGTACACCGATAGAAAAGGCGTCATAACGCTGATGTACTTTGACATCAGTACAGACAAACTGTCATCTGTGCGATGACAAACTGTCATCAGTGCAATGACAAACTGCCATCAGTGCAATGACATAATATATGATGTCATCAGTGTGATGACAAACTGTCATAAGTGTGATCACAAATATCATGTCATTAGTGCGATAACAAACTGTCATCAGTGCGATGGCAAACTGTTATCAGAGCGATGACATAATACATCATGTCATCAGTGCGATGACATAATATATCATATCATAATATATTATTAACATTATTTTCATGTTTAAAAAGTAAGTAGTAATTCGAAGCCCATATTCCCATATTCTATTTTTTGCAGTATTTAATTACATAAAATTTTTAAAGTGGAATGATTACGAAAACCATATCGGGCATGCTGCTGGTGTCTTAAAATTGAGAGCTCTTCTGTTAACAAAGGGCGGAATACAACAAAAGTGAAACCAACATGGGTAACGGGGTAACGGGTAAGTAAATAATGGCATTCCCTCCATTTGAATTAAGGTAAATTACAATGACTCAATTTGATGACAGTTTGTTTGTCATCGCACTGATGGCATGCTTTGTAAAGCCGACTCCGATTCATCATTTCTGTGATGCCAATTTGTTATCCTATTGATGACATAATTTAAATTTTTGATCTGATGACACTTTGGCCAAGTGATGTTAAGGTTGACATCACAGTGATGTAAAGTGTCATGGGGTCAAAAACGAACACACTTGTCATAATACTGATGTCAAAATACATCAGTGTTATGACGCCTTTTCTATCAGTGTATGGGTTGTCTTCTTGCCATGCGATTTCTCCACATCAGCAATTGTAATTCGGTTATTCTTTTGTTTTTGTATACACGTAACAATGGATAGTCCGGAAGATGTAAAAAGCCACATTCGCATGTAGTTCTGACGTAATTTTGACGTCATCACACAACACGCAATGTTTATTGTGGCTTTGCATTGACGTCAAAATTACGTCAGAACCACATGCGCGTGTGGCTTTTTACATTCCGTGTACTAGAGGCTAAAGAACTATTACAAACTGTGAATGGCTTTTGTTCAACCAGCAAACTATACATAAAATTCTGTTGATCAAACAATTTTTGGAGACAACTGGTTATTGCATTTGTCAATTTATATTATACTTGATCCAACTTTTTATTATAATGCATTTAACGCTCGATCTGAAATTTTATAATCCTAGATCTATACTTAACGTGTTTTGTTGATAATAGTCACCCTAAAAATATGCAATTAATTTTAAACTCTTACATTTTTCTTGGTATGTATATGAATTGTCTTCGAATTTTCTCTCTTAACCGTGTATATAAATTTATTTTGTAGGCATATACAATTTGTATTTCATTGTTTAACATAAAAAAATATACTTCTTAACCTAAAAAAAAACCCCGCCCATTACCTTTCATGTTTGTTGGTGTTTTTTTTTTCAACTTATACATGAATTGTAGACAAATTAATATACACAGGCACACAATCACAGAGGCACTCTCTTACAAATGCAAATTCTTATACACACTCACACATTTAAAGACACAAACAAACGGAAGTGGACTTCCTTCTTATATTACCCTCCCACATAATGGGGTTTATTGGAGTGGGTGAGCATGGGTTTCATCAACACTATTATTTATCTGTGTTGTGTGTTTTCAAAGCAGGCGTGTGCTAACCTTTAAAATTATTTAACTATTAATTAAGCAATCATTGCTTGGGTGTTGATATTTCAGATTTTTTAATCGAAAGCCATTAAAGCCAACTGCTATAGACCTGCAATAAATTTAATATTTTTTAAGAAAAAGACTGAGTTTAAGGGTAAGAAGTGGTATCGGACCGTAGTTCTTGAACATGAATGTTTTCAGATAAGAACTTCGGCCTACTGGCGAATGTCTCTGTGGGCCAATGCTATTTAAGAGAAGCAGTTGATTTGGCACCCTACAATTTAACTCTCATAGTAGGTACTTAAATTAGGCTCCTATTACGGTTCACAACTCAACACAGTTGAGTTCTAATTTTTTAATTTTTTATTATAATCTCAGTTGAGTTGTAATTAAAACATCTGGTTATTATGTTTTTGTTCACCGCAATATAGCAAAGTTGTAAACCGTAATAGGGGCTTTAATTCTAAGCACAGTTGATAGCCGAAAGAGGCTGTGCAGAATCTTATATATCCTTCACCATAGTATCAAAAAGTATATTGTTCCCTAGCCCATATGTTATGGGTGGCATTCTGTCAAAAATATTATTCCGCGAGCATATCCAGGCGAAATAATAGGACGATTTCGCCGATTTCCAAAACTAAACAAATATCATATATGGAGAATATTTGCGCTTAAGTTGATCATCCTAGGCCCTTAATTCAGAAAGGCACTTGTACGGTTCAGGTGAAATAATGGATCGATTTAGTTCACTTTCAATATTTAATACTCTTTATATTTTAGAAATATCTGAGCCGAATTCGGGTTTGGGCGCTCTTGTGCCAAAACCATTATTTTAAAGTGTGGAAGAGTCGAGGGCCCGTTGGATCGTGGTGAATATTAGATAAGTCTTTCTAAGCAGAGAGTATGGTGGTGACTGTCAGTTGTCCGAGACTTAGAACTTAGTATCGAAAAACGGATAATAGTTTCAGCTCCCGGATGAGTTGGTGGAGTGTTGAAGACTGTAGTGATGAGTAGATGGAAGGTCGGTATCGGTTCCACGGGCATCCAAATTGGTAACGGCCTAGGTTTTATGAAGAGCGCAAGTAGAGGTACCGAGGAGAATTGAGAGCCCGTGGAAAGTGCGTTTGTGATGCGAGTTGGGTTGGGTCGTAGGTGAGACTTGGTTTTGAAGTTATGATGAGTCATAAGCCTGAAGGATGAAAATGGTGACTATTCTCACAGAATGTTTTTTTCGCCGAATGTTGGTTATTGCCAACAAAGAGTGCATATCACAAGGGAATTTGCTCTAGGGGATCATGTGGTGGCTGTGGTTGAAGCCAAAAGATCGCAGGACGAGAGTTCATGAATGGCAATGAGAGCTTGTGGAGCTTCCAAGTTTTGAGAACGATTCTCCTCTGTGTGTTGTTGCTATTCAACAGATCCTTCTAGCTATTCCTTAAGCAGCGGAGTTTAGATAGCTCCAGCCCCCAAACAAGGTGTCCATTATATAATTTTTACTGGATTATACGCTTAATTGCTACCAGTGTGTGCTTGCCAAAGCACATTATTTTTGGAAAAAAAAGTAGTTATTTTTTTATACTCGGTCAATTAAAAACTGATTTTGTTAATTTTCACTACCAGTATTAGGTTTATTTAAGGTGAAAGTGAAAAAATAAAGTTCATAGTAAAGATTAGAGATTTATGGGTGAACATTAGAGGCATTCGTGATTTGGGCTCATATCTCAGCCTTTTGTGGAATGATCTGTCTGAGTTTTAATAGCCAACTATTTCGGAAGGTATACTACTTTGTTTTGCCACCATTTTGTTAAACATTAGTCTTGACAGTTCTTATTTGGCAGTCGTGAAGTAGACAAGTGGCAAATTTATTGTGGAAAAATATTCGATAAAACAACGCATACAGCCAGCATTACAATGGAATTACTGCGAAACCTCTTTCCACAACAAGTTATTTCAAGAAATGGTGATGTTGATTGGACTCCACGGTCGCCTGATTTGACTGCTGCGGACTTATTTTTGTGGGAATATCTGAAAAGCAAGGTTTATGCAAACAAACCAGAAACGCTTGAGCAACACAAACAAAATATTCGTGATGAAATTAATGAAATACCGCGTGAAATGTTTGAGAATGTAATGAAAAATGTGCTCAAAAGGGCTCGCATTTGAGGCGAACATTTATCTGATATTGTATTCCATGCATAATTGCCGACACTTAATAAAACATTTATCAATATAAGATCCATTCTCTTTCATTTAATCAAAAATGATAACAAAGTATTATACCTTCCCGGCGGACACCCTGTATAACAGCCTAGTTCCCATCATATCTGGGGTCTTCCAAAACCATATTTCAACATACAAACTTCTCCAGTCATAGGGACCCAGAATATATATTCTTTATAGAGTCTAAGATCAATAATACAAAGATTACAAACGGAATGACAAACTTATGTACACTTAACGGAGGCTAAAAAGCATCAGCTCCTAAACAAAGGGAGAGCCTATAATTCTGCCAGACGGTACATTGAAGATTGAACAAATGAAAGAAGGGATCGACCTCAAACTTTTCATAAAATTGCTTAAAGTTAATTTGTTGGTCCAAAAATCGATATTAAAAAAATAAAGAATAAAGAAAGCCAGGCTTTACTTTAAAACATTCTTGGAGGGCCAAAAATTGTGCACTCGTTGTGAAGAACAAAAGTCGAGAAAAATGCTCTTTTAATGCCAGTTTCTTGCCATCTATTAAATAAAAAAAGTTAAAAAAAAAAAGAAAATAACTGAAGCAAATACTGAAGATGACAGTGAGAGAAGCATAATAAAGATGTATTCGTTTGTTTGTGTGGCATATAAATATGCAATATTCATCTTGCAACAAACACATTTACATATTCAACCTCTCATTCTTTCCCCCCTGTTTTCCACCATCAGTATAAAGCGTTTGCATTTATAATTTCATCTTAAATAAGCAACAAACGGACAACGAATTTCGCAACACACACGCACTTTTCTATACGCACTTGGAAATACAAACATTTGTACATGTGTTTGTGGGAATACTAAAGTTTATGAATGTGTGTGTCTGTCTGTGCATAAGAATGACGCAAAGAAACCGAAAAATAAAAAAAACATGACATAAAAGGAAAAAAACGAGCAAAAAGAAAGTAATTAATGCAACCTCATACATAAAAGTATGCTGGAATTATTACGCGTGTATACAAATTTTAAATGTGCATTGGCACGCATACACACTCATACAGTGTACCACAAGCAAACTTCCATACATAAATACGCAACTACTTTAGCCGTTAAGTATGCAATACATATGAGCATCTAGCATATCTGTATGTTCAACGCAAAAATACAAGAATTACAAAAGGAGCAAAAGAAAAGGAGAAGCAACAACAACAACAAAAAAGACAGCACCATCACTCATACACTAACGACAAAGAAGCCGACACAAGAAGAACGACCACTACAAAGGCATGCAAATAAGAATAATAAGGAATATAAAATGTCACATATTATCGTGTGGTGTAAATACAAAAAAAGGTAGAATGGATAATGATGATCATGCCTCACCAACAGTATCCTCCAAACGAATGTCTGTATGTATGTATTTAACCCATACACACATACAGAGCAACATCCACTTTAGGTGTGATTGTTTGTGTCTCGCTGTTGTGTAATAAAATGTAAAACAGCACAAAAAGAAATATTTAACATTATTTCACTTTAAAAAACCCTTATACAGTTCATACTTTTAGGCTTTAGGAATATTTAAGCAGTATTTTTTTTTTTTTTTTTTTTTTTTATCAGGAATTCTAAAAGCAAGATCTAAGAAATAGAAAAATTAAACTGTCTATTGAATTTGCATTTTTCTTTTCTACATGATTTTCATATTTCATAATAAAAGTATACACAACAAGGTTTAATTTATTTTTCAGACAAAACTATAGCATCTATTTAGGCGGGCGTCTAAAATGTTCCTTGTTTGTGACACAATTCTAAAATATTATCATTCAAATTCTCAACCTGTGTTTCTTTGAAATTATAGAGAAATGGGAATTTTAATACAACTCTTTTAGAGGAGCTTTGAGAAAAAAGTTTGCAAAGTAAGTTATTCTATACATACACACATGTCGGTATTAATTTGTGTAATTTTTAAGCTTTTCTTCAATTTGAGACAATTCGCTTTAATTTACAAGCAAAAATCGAAAACTTCTAAGGAAACTGCATTTTTATTAATTTTAAAATATATTTATTACAAATACCTGACCAAACAGAAAAGTGCTGCCAATATACAACAGCATTAGTACAGGTGGTACGGGGCAGATTGCCTTCCAATTTAAAAATTTTACGCAATATAATTACACTGTACCAAGCAAAAAAATAAAGGTGTTCTGACAATGGTTTCTGGTAGAAGAGGCTAAAAAAATATACGTATGTCGACTTTATGAAAGATCTGACAAATGTGGTAAAATGTTATGGCCAATATTTTTTAAAACATTCAATCCCAGCCATCGCCATTCTTAGGAGTGTTTTTTACGATTTGTTAGAATAGAATAGAGACAAAACTTACCGTTTTGAACACTGATAGAAAAGGTGTCATAACGCTGATGTATTTTGATATCAGTTCTATGACAAGTGTGTTCGTTTTTGACCACATGACACTTTCCATCACTGTGATGAAGGCGTTAACATCACTTGGCCAAATTCCCATCAGGGTAAAAAATTTAAATTATGTCATCAATGGGATGACACATGTCATCAGTGCGATGACAAAGTGTCATCAAATAGAGTCACTGTAATTGACTTTAAGTCAAATGAAGAGAATATCATTATTTACTTACCCGTTACAAATAATTGTATCACTTTTGTTGTATTTCACTCTTTGTTACCAGAAGAACTCTCAATTATAAGACACCAGCAGCATGCCCGATATGGTTTTCGTATAATTCTACTTTAAAAATTTTATGTATTCAAATAAATAATTTAAAAAACTTTTTAAACATGAAAAAATTGTTAATAATATATTATAACATGATATATTATGTCATCGCACTGGTGACAGTTTGTCATTGCAATGATGACAGTTTGTCTTTAATGATGTCAAACTACATTAGCGTTATGACGCCTTTTCTGAATTGATGTCACTGTAGTCAAAGCGTAGATGACGCATAAAATATGACAAAATTTTAGGATGACGTTCGTCATTGGATTGATGTCACTTTTTGCCTCATTGATGCCATTTATAATAACATTGATGTCACAATTCTGATGTTAGGGCATCATCAATATGAAGATGCATTTTTCTATGAGTGGAGGACAGTTAGAGGGCTAATTTCTTTAATAAAAATATTTGCGTAACCTATTCCCTATTCCCTATACCTCAAATGTAAAAAGCACATAGTTGCATGTACAGATATGCTGTACGAGCAGGCCAAACAGGTAAAACTTTAAGCCCCTTAATATAAAATTCTAATGTGAACTTTCAAAACGCCGATACACGCATATATTTTTTTTCTCCTCTACCAGAATCCATTGTCAGAACCCCGTTACTTTGGAAAAAAGTTCGCAAGTTGTTGTACAGTGTTATTATAAATGTTAAAAATGTTTTATCCCATTTTGTCGTATTAAGTCATTAGCTGTACAATTTGAATCCGATGCCGAAATTTTATCTAGTATTGAAAATGGGCGGCGAAGTATTCACTTTTATTCTTCATTTGATTTTTCTTATAAAGATGCTGGTGATATTAAGGCATTAGGAAACATTGCGTTTAAAATTTGTTCACTTCCCTATTTTAATACAGTGGGACTGCAAATGACTTTTGTTATGTTTTATTGTATATATTTTATTTTTCTTTTAAAGGTTAAAATGTACTTTTTAGTTAAAAGAATATAATAAAATGAAATTTTCTATAATTTCTCGATTTTGATGCGTTTTTAAATTTAAAAGTTTACAACGCTAAAAATCATATAAGTTCAGTAAGAGTATCCATAAAAACTTTTAAAAAATCTTGGAGAACAAGAAGGATGCGGATTGATATTAATATTACACAACATATTTAAAATGAGCTTTGGAAAAATTTATGGTAAAAAAAAAAATTTCATTTTAAAAGAAAGTTTGTACAATTTAAAACAATATTAATGGTTTTCGCTTTTTGTTATCGCACATTTTTTAACAAGCGACTTGCGTACGAAAGCCCTTCGTCGTTCTCGTGATGATTATAAAAAAATATTAGTTTTTAAAATATTTCATGTTCAAAAAAGTTTTACAAGAGAAATCAAGCAAATCGACCTGCCGCAGAAAAGAGTAGCTCCGGAAAAACTGGTCCCTATTATATACCCTGTGATACCCCACATATCCAACTATCCAGCCCACCACCCACGAGAGTGTAGGGATCATCTTAAGGGTAATACTTCACTTTTTGGTGTTGCATCCTTCGTGGCATAATCAGATGTAGCAAACCTGGGATCCGAAAAAGATCCAAAATAAAAGGGATCTTGAAGACTTCGTGTTTTTTTGAGACCGAGGTTCTCACCAGAGTACCTTATTATCTCGTGCTCCGGGAGTCAATATCCCACGGTGAACATGCCTCCGGAGTGACTGTCGGGTGACGTTCCCGATGGCATACTCTCTTAGGGATGGAGGTCTTCGTAATTGAGACAAGTTCTAGGAGAGTCACGTTTTATGAAATGGTCAAAATAGTATTGCGTTGGTATGATGGCATGATGGAGTACTAGTCTGTTAGTAGAGAGTAAGTTCGAGAGACCGATAATAGATCAGTGACGAATCTGAAATTAAAAGCAGATGGAAAGCTTAATGTATCGAAGTGCATTGGCGGTTGCTGGGTATTTCTTTAATTTCTGACTATTATCAGAGATGTGATTTTGGCCTCTGCGGTTCTCCCCAAGTGCTGTTGCTATTCGACAGATTCTGCTGGCTGTTCCTAAAACAGCGGAGGAAAGCTGCTCCGGCTCCTAAACAAGAGGGGGGTGTATATTTTTTGTCGGATTTTACACTCGAATTGCCACCTGGGTGTGTGTTAACCGATAACACACGGGGGCAGTTAATAAACGTAGTGTTTATCACCAAGCGGTTAAGATCCAACATAAGATTAGGCCATATGACTGATGCTCATGTAAACCATTTCCACATTGTCCAACCCAATCTTCTTTTGACCAGTGGATTTTTGAACTAATCCAGTAGAATAAACACAATTTATAATCTTGGACCACAATGCAGAGCCCCCAGATTAAATTTGTATAGTTTTAGCTTTTACAACAAGCAAATCGAACATATCTCATTTAATATTCTCCACTCCCTTTAAAAGTCCAGATATTCGGCCATGTTCTAAAAATCGAAATCTAGTGAAATTGAAATCGATGGAGATTTTCAGTTTAATTTATTATTATTATTTTTTTTTTAATTAAGAATTGTTTCCTGATTTTAAAGTAGTTCTGCTAGAGATAAGCTCAACTCAAAGTAGAAGGGAATAGTTTTATTCTATCAAAGTGTGGAGGCTTGAATATTGGCTTCCAATGCTGCAAGAGTTGTCGGCATAAACCAATGACTAACCATAGTCCTATTAAATCGTACAGTCGAAGGAGCCAGTGAGTAACACCAGTTCTGGATTTTGCAATAAATCGATTGTTAAGCGCGCTGTATGGAAAGTTGTGCTGCCTTGTTGGAACCAAATGGCGTTGATGTTTGGCTGATTAATTTTTGGAAAAATTCAGTCAGCCTGGTTCAATAGCGCTCGCCATTCACCGCAACGCCAGCTCCTTGCTCATTTTGAAAGAGCGGATAAACGGAACCAAACAGTAAATTTTAATTGATGTAATGCCGATTCCTTAAAAGCTTGAGGATTGTCGTCGCTCCAAATACGGCTTTGCTTAATGACGTAGCCATTTAACCAGAAGTGAGCAAGTGACAAGTGCTCTTTAAAGTTCGCGAAAAGATTTATTTTATTCAAAGTATTTTTCCAAAATTTAGAAACGTTGTTATAGCGCTAAACGATTCATGATGACTTACCAAACCTAACTGACCAGAAATGTCAACACAGTTTGGCACTATCAGCTGCCAAACCATAGTTATCGATAACGAAAGTTAGCATACAGCTAAAAAGAAACACCTGATATATTTTTATAACAACTTTGAATGTCGAACTTTTAATAATGTGACTTTTATAGCCTACTTTTGTTTCGCATCAATGCACAAAATTCCATAGCATATTTTTAGGCGAGGTATAAACTATGTTAAGTTAAAATAATAAACGAAAACCATAAAAGTGTACTTATGTTATGAACAACTATTATACAATTACAATTTTGTCGATGTAATTTGTGTCAATATGAGACTTGTATGTAAAAAAAAAAAAAAAGTCTGCAATAAAAAAATCGAACCAATGATTAGTGAATAATGGAACCAACTATACTCAATAATCGCAACACCCAAATTCTTAACATTGGTGACTCTGTTACCGGTACTTTTCAAAACATAAAAACTCAATTAACACAACTTTACATACGAAGTTTTGATTTATTCCATCGGTCTATTTTTTACTTTAGGTTTTTTTATGTATGAATTTAAAACTACAAACGGATAGTACGTGCATGGTGTATTTACTAGCCAAAGTGGCTTCGCTATTGCAACAACTACATACAACAATACAAAAACAACAGACATTTTGTGTTTTTATTTATTTTAACATGCTTTTAAAATAAACGCATTTATTAAATTAAAAGCTAACATGTGTCTTTTTTATTTTTATTTTAATTTTTTTTTCCATATACATTTTATTTGGTTTGATATAGTCCCTTTAATCGAAAAATAGGCATAGACATTTTTGAAACGGTTATCACAACAACAACCTCAGTTTTCTCAACGAACTAAATGTCTATTGGTTGCGTTGACCGACGTAACAGTGTAATTTCAAAAGGAAATGTACGAAAAAACAAATTATAGGCTTCGTTACTCATACGTAAATTTCGCGGACACGTAAATGATGCAGTCGATTTCAATGGTTACTAAAAATACGTAAACGTGTTGCAGTGTACTAAGCAGAAAACTCAAAATTTTTAAAAATTTATATAATTTATTAATTTAAGCTTTTGTTAATTTTGTGTTATGTATACGTACGTCGTGTGCGTCAATGAAATGTTTGCTTTATCAACAAATATAAAGCAAACAGCTGATTCGTAAAAACGGAGCAAATTTTTAAATTTTGATAGGTTCGTCCGCAACGTCACGTTTACGTAAGAGCACCCATTTATACATTTGCTTGGAAAGGAAAACGGAGTCGCTGATCCACAACGTATACGTTAACGTAAGAGTAACGACCCTTAACTGCTTATACATACATATTTTCTTATATATTGAATTTAAAAAAAAAACTTTCATTTTAAAAACTTACATTTTTAGATGGTATTAGTTTTTGTTAGATTACACAAATAAAGTCCTTACCTGAAAATAAAAGAAGCAATATTTATAGAAAATTATTTAGCATTTTATTTTATTTTATTAAAATTATAAATATAATAAAAATAAAACGAAGATCGTTATCAACATTTTAAAAAGATTCCCTCGATATTTAATTAAGGGTCAGTTTAGGGCTGCCAGAAACATTTTTTCATTCTCCCGAAATTCAAAAAAAAAAAATTCCCATAATATCCCTTCTAAAAATCCCTTTAAACTGACTAATCACCCCTATTACGTAAGTCGTTGTCGACGTCGACATTAATTTTTATTTGTTGTCACATCAAGACGACGGCTACATCACTCCGATATTAATTTGGTATTTTATAAGAAAGTTGTGTCGACGTCGACAAGTTATCGAAAATCTGACAAAAAAAATCCCATCTTCATTATTAAAGTTAATTTTTTAACGCTATCTATGCTATTTCCCGACATTTTGTTTTTTTTTTACCGAATAAGCGATTTAAAATTAACTTTAGAGTTTGTTTCCGATATTGAATTTTTCGCGAATTTTTGCCAGGTTCGCGCTAAGAGCTATTTTTTACTGTAAGTTTTCTGATTCTTTATAGCTTTAACGATTATTAATAAATATAAGACTTTGCAATCATGCAACATTATAGTTTTAGGGACTTTTAATTAATTTTATGGCTTGTTTGAAATATTAAAAATTTTCGATATTTTTGCAAACTTTTCCATATTTTTGCAATTTTGCATAGTTTTGTTGCTCTTTAAAGCAATTGTCTTATGTTAAAAATTTTCACGAATTTGCGATATTTTAGCAAACTTTTCCGAATTTTCGCGTTTAATTTACTATTAAATTTTGTGCCCATAACTTCTTTAAAATTTGCATTTTTTATTTTAACGTACTTAATAAATATGTTTACATTCTACTTAAAATTTCTTTAACTTTCATTTGAGTCGGCGCAAAATTTCCTGTCGACTAAAACAGAGACAATTCTACTCGACTTCGACTTAAAAGCGCCCTAGAAAATATCAAGTGACTGTCAATAGTAATCGATTATTGCCAATAACGACTCAGAAAATATTATTACTGTTCCGATGCCGTCGACTCCTGTCGCAGTTTGGCAACTTTGGTATTCTGCGTTCCGTTCCCCGTATCAATTCGATTTGTTTTTCGTTTGTATGTATTCTGCGTTACGATCGTAGCTACGTTTTTTCAAGTTGTTTATTTACCAACGGAAAGTTTTTCGATTTTTGTTTCTGTAGTTAAGAAGTGTATAATTAAATAAAATGTGAGTATAAAATGCTATAAATTTATTTTGTAATAAATTTTGTTTTTTATTTTTTGTAACTTTAAAGCTTTATTTAATTTATTGCAGATCAAAAACACAACTCCTGAGCAGTATGAAAAGCTAGAGAGTGTAATGGCAAAGAATGATGATATTGCGTCTGGATATCATAAGCGTCCCATGAGTTTATTTAATTATAGTTACCACAATATTTAGTTTTTATATATGTTTACAATGTTTACAAAATTTTTTATTTGTTATGTTTCTATTTCATACGTTTCATAACAAAGCAGCTGGTTTAAACATACTCTTCTCTTCTTCTTTTTCTTTCGATTAGGTTTTTTTTAGAATGCCTATTTCCGATTCGAGCGTAACTGAATGCGGGAACGTAATCCAAACGCAGAATAAAGGCCGTGTCAGATACAACTTTGTCGCTTTGCGTGACGTTTCTACCTTCGGCAGAAAAACGCAAAGCAAAAGGTGTATGCCACAATGAAAACTTTGACAACACTCACGCATTGTTTGTTAACTTATAAAAGCGGTTGGTAATTTGTACATTTAATTATTTGTTACAAAAATAAAAGTTAAAAATTTAATTGGATGGTTTTTTGGAATTGAATTTGGCAAAAAAAAATTAAAAAAAAAGAAAATTATACTAGCCAATTGTCAAAGCGCGCAAAAAGATGAGAGTTGGCTAACTTTTTGCTTCGCTCCGCTTTGAAAGTACTTTATGTAACATGTTTCGTATAAGTACGTATATTTTATCTTAGATGTCAAAGCGAATCGGTAACGCAACGCGAAGCAAAAGTTTTATCTGACATGGCCTTAAGGGTGAATATTTTTGAATGGTTATTTATTAATTATATTTTTTTGTACTTTGTACCATATTTAAAGCTGATTTCTGTCTTTGAAAAATTCATTGGTATGGAAAGAATTTTTTGTGCAGCCTGAGCCAATTCTTTATGTTTTGTTCCACATCTTCAAAATTGCATTCATTTTAGCTGAACGTAGTTTTGCGAATAATTGCTCCAATTTTTGAATGAAAGTTTATTCCACTTTATCTCACATATGAACATCAGTAGACATATTGTTGTCCAATTATGAATTAATTTACGAACAAGTTTTGTTTTGCCACAGTAAAATTTGGTGTCGTTAATGGATTAATATATTAATATACTGAAGCATTTATATTGTTTAAAAATATAAAGATTTTAAGGTAACCGATTAATTACTTCGTCCATAAAAATTGTTTTTAATGAATAAATGTCGAATAAGTTCATGGAAAAACACATTTATTTTAAAGTCAGTATTGCCAGTTGAAAGAAGTGAAAAACATTAGGAAGGAAAAAAAACCAAAATAACCATGAAGAGTAAAAGCAACAAGATAAGGAAGTATAAAGGAATAAAAATAATACAAATTTGACTTTGTTTTCAATGTAAATTAATTGTTTTTAATGTAAATTGTGATACTTCAAAAAAATTTCATTTTATTTTCAAAAACATTTTTCAGCAATGTGTTTTGCTTGGAAGTTCATAAAAAAGTTGTTAGGAAAAAAATTATATTATTTTAAAGGTAACAAAAAAGAAAAAATTAAATAAATTTACTAAGTGGCAACATTGCTATTGAGTATTAATATAAAAAAAATGAGAGAGAGTGAAAACTGTGAAACAAAAGTCGTTTCATTGAACAAAGTCTTTGTGTTTGCCATATGAAACGAAATGTGTTTGCTAGTAGCATGAATAAAACAACAGTTTGTTCAGTGGTCTATATTTTATTTGAATATGAACTTCCTTGAATTAACATTTCAGTATGATCATGAATGAAGTTATTCATGCAGCCCTTTATTATCGACCCACTATTGCCAACACCATTTGCGTTTAAGCAGATGAGCAACCCGAGAGTACCAAGAGCTACCATTACATCCACTAAAAACAACGGTATGATGTGGTTTATGGGCTGGTGGAATATTGGTCAACTTCTTCAAAAATTATGAAAATCAGAATGAAAGCAACAAGAAAATTACAAAATATTTATGACATTGTTTGTGCTTTTAATGTAATTCTTTGGCGTTGAGTTGCGTTTTACATGATTAAGCCCTTAAATACAGTTTAAAAAAGTAAATATTCGTCGGCTAATGATAAAAAAAAATCATGTAATTACAGACCAATTCGCCTTTATCCCAACGCAATTCATTAAATAATAATAATAAAATAATTGTGTCAATTAAAAAATTTGTGATATTAATTAAAAAATTAATAAAATTTGTAAGAGTATACAAATTAATAGTATTAATAAAATATTGTTTGATATTAACAACCTTATGTGCAAAAATGCTGTTGATATAAGTAAATGGTTAATTAACTTTATTACAATTTTTAATTAAAACTAATTTTATTTTGGAATAATTGAAAAATACTTAGCGAGAATTTTTTCTGTGAAGGATAGGAAGAAATACTTAAGAAAGTAGACAATCGTCAAAGAAAACGACAATACCACGAAGAAACAAACTAACTCTACGATTGTGTAAGAAAGAAATATAAACAGCCAGCAAAATAAACCGACACTTTCCTCATAACTAAGAGACATCGACAAAAAAAAGTAGTTTTTTGTTGGCCGGGTATTAACTTTTTTGTTAGAACTTTACACGAACGAAATTTTTACAGAACTTTTAGTTTTTTGTTTACGTGAGTGTCTAGTCGTTTATCGCCCAAATAAGATTGACGAGATTCGAAAAAGAGAGAATAAAACTTAACTTTATGATTGTGTAATATAGTAACCAATTTGTTTAATTTCAGCCGTACCTAGGACTGGAAGGCGCAATGTTTTCTTCCTCTTAGCTTTTACGCTGATACGCCATACCTAAACAAGAGCGTCAACGTACGTTGTCAGGTACAGTAGTGTAACTTTCTTGTTTAATAAGATATAATATAAATAAAAAAAATTGAGATAAAACCGCTAGATTGAGCAAAAAATAGCTAAATTGCCATTATTTTATAAAAATAGCGGCCAACTTCACTATTAAACGCGCTGTCAAAATCGGATTTTAAAATTGCAAAGCGTTGTAAAAGCGCAATTTATTTCATATTCATAAATTTTATGGGTATGACAATATATGACAACTTAAATACCCGAGCCGCTTGTTTAGGTACGGCTATTTGTTGTAGCCTACTCACTCGTACATAATTTTTAGGTAGAATTTTTTGTGTTGTTTTGAGAGTTTCGTTTCTAATTAATATTCCATGGTTATCGCCAAA
Source organism: Pollenia amentaria (assembly GCA_943735925.1). Lineage (NCBI taxonomy): Eukaryota > Metazoa > Arthropoda > Insecta > Diptera > Polleniidae > Pollenia > Pollenia amentaria. Next base: position 141,517,615 of record OX031010.1, on the reverse strand, counting down.
ATTTCGTGTCCAAAGGCCTAACTATAATATGGTTAAGTTGGCTTAAGCAATCGTGCGAATACATACAAATCGAGGTTCCCTACTTTTTTAAAGAAAAAACACAGAAAATTGAAATTTAATGGGAAATGTTTATTATCATTTGAAAGAACATTCTTTGCATTTATTTTTTGAAGATTATGTCTATCAAATGTTGGCCGTTGCTACGTCGCAGATGGTCCATCCGTTGAGTCCAATTTTCGATGACTCGTTCGAGCATTTCGACTGGTAACTGGCGAATGAGACGCGTGATGTTTTCCTCCAAAGCCCGAAACGAAGCGGCTTTGTCCGTATAAACTTTAGACTTTACATATCCCCACAGGAAAAAGTCTAACGGTGTGATTTCACACGATCTTGGTGGCCAATCGACCGGCCTAAAACGTGAAATTATGTGCTCACCGAAGTGTTCTCTCAATAAATCCATTGATTGATGCGATGTGTGGGAAGTGGCGCCATCTTGCTGAAACCAAATGTCGCCGAGATCACGAGCTTCAATTTCAGGCATCAAATAGTCGGTTATCATGGCGCGATAACGGTCGCCATTGACGGTTACGTTCGCACCGGCATCATTTTTAAAGAAATATGGACCGATGAGTCCACCGGCCCACAAATTACACCAAACCGTTGTTTTTCTCTTCAGGTTGCTCTTCGTCCGAAATGCGGCAATTTTGTTTCTTTACGTACCCATTGAGCCAGAAATGGGCCTCATCGCTGAACAAAATTTGCCTTGAAAACGTCGGATCTTTTTGGAACTTTTCAAGAGCCCATAGAGCGAAGCAATGTCGCTTGGGAAGGTCGAGCGGCTTCAGTTGTTGCACAAGCTGTATTTTGTACGCTTTCAATTTAAGATCTGGACGTAAAATGCGCCAAGTCGTTCCATACGTCAGTCCGAGTTGCTGCGAACGGCGCCGGATCGACTCTCCACTGTCTCCGTGTACACTCTCAGCTACGGCCGCTATATTACCTTCACATCGTGCTGGACGTAGTCTATTCGGTCGAATATTAACCAATAATGAATGCTGGGTCCCAAAATGGGTGATGGTGTTGCGAATAGAACGCTCAGTAGGCCGATTATGTTGACCATAAGTTGAGCGAAGTGCACGAAACACATTCCTCACAGAACGTGAATTTTCGTAATAAAGTTGAGCGATTTGTAAATGTTGTTCAGGCGTAAAGGCTGAGTTAGGCGAACGTTGCTGTACCCGTAACTTGCTGTAACGGACTGCTTGCACGTTGGTGCACTTATAGAACATCTAAAAACGTGTCATATGTTTTTCACATTTCTATTGTGTGTGCATATGCATTTGTTTATTTTGTACATCTAAGCCTATGTATATTTATATATATGGAAATATGTTGTATTTTAAGTCGTTTTGTCGAAAATCCATAGATATACTGGAAAAAAGTACCAAAAAAAGAGCGAAAATACCTGCATTCAATTTAATATGCGAGCAGGCCATCACTGCTTTACAACTGTCACGTAAAGACGGCATGAAATTCTAATTTATACAGATTGAGACGTTCCGTTACTTGACATTTAAATTCGGTAAGCATTTACATTGTAAGCAAATAACAAAACGGACCAGACGTTTCGTTAGGGGACGTTCGGCTAACTCTACCTTAAGTCTCTCCATTATGAAATGCCAAACAATACTAAACAAAAATAACATGACAGCATGACACGACTCACACGTGATCTGCCAAAAAAGACTATTGAAAAAAGTATCTCTACTTGAATCACCCATTATGTGTCAAACCATATTGAACCTTAGGAAACTTTTTGTTAAGTTTAATGAATCTATCATTTGCTTAAGCAAAGTGCGAAGCTGATCGCACTTTCCGTACGGAATCAAATTTTGTTCTTGTTTTTTTAATGCATTTGAGAATTTTTGACAGAAGCTTTGGCAAGCATATTACAGTTGGGCCTTAAATTAGCTGGTGTCATTTAGTCGTCTACAACAACAAAATATTTCGTTGAATAAGTATTAATATTGATTGGTTTTCGTTTGCGATGTGTATTTTTTGTAAGTTTTTTTTTTCTTTCTTGAATTAAGTTTTTTGCCAAGAAATATTTATAGGAATTCAAGGTACACACATACAGATAGAGAAAAAACTGCACACACTTACTTAATACTTTGTAGTATATCTAGTATCTAGAAAAGATTTCAATATTATTTTTTTATTTTTATTATTTTTTTTTTTGTTTTTTTATAGGTATTATTTATTTGGTTGTAAAGGAATATAATGGGTGTGTCTTTCTTTAAATTATTACCATAATCATAATAATTCTAGAAATAAACAACTATTAAGAAATTAGAGCATTTAAACGAAACTTACCTTAAAAACGATTTCGTGGTATTAGAATGACGTTGTAAGCAACAACCAAGTTGGAGAGTTAGATCAAAACTTTTAGTTGCAGAGATAAAATCTGAATTCAACACAAATTGTAGTAGCTGGCCTTATAATTTCTTTTAAATTTTTTAAAAATTGTTTTATTATTGATTTTGGAAACACTTAATTATTTTTATAATATATAATTTTTTTTATTTCCTTTTTTAATTTTGCACTAAATTTCAAATGAATTTCAATTTAAAATATTTTTTTTTTTTTTTTTTTAAGAATTTTAAACAGCCCGCATAAAATACTTTATGAAAGACGATTTATTTTTTTGCAAAAATTCTTTAAGAACACGCAAATTTTTTCTTGTTTTATTACAAAAAAAAAAAAAAAAAAGCAACGAGACCAAAAAAATTTGCTTTTTTTCGAATTCAAAACAGGTTTTTTATGTAAAAAATTCTCATCAACAACAACACATGTGTGATGTTTGATGAGAAACGTTACAATAATAATGATGATGATGATGTTATGTTGATGATTAAATGAAGGAAGACGACAACGACAAATGCTCTCACAGAAAAAAAAATACATACAATAAAAAAACTTACATTACAGCGAAAATACAATGTTGCCAGATGTTTTTTGTGGCAGTATTTAAAACATTTAAGTCAGAATTTGCGTAAAGAGTTTAAAAGCTAAGACTTATTTTCAAAATGCATTAGGTCCATTTTTTTGCATATTTTGAAAAAAATTTACTGCCTGCTCATAGTTTTCGATCGTTAACGTTCGCGCAGAAAATGACATTTAAAACAAAAACAGATTTTTAAATTTTGCATTTGTTTTAAATGCAATTGTCTGTGCGAACGTTAACGTTCGATATCGTTGAACAGGTAGTTAACCCATTTGGTACGCATATGTATCACTAAGTGTCAAATATTCCTTAAATTGGTATTGTACACATTATTTGGTTTAAAAGTGAGCGCTGCCGCAAGGTGTGTTGTCCCATACCCAGAAATCAAGATATCATTAACTCATCACGGATTTTGACGAAGTATATATACATATTTGACAGTTAATTATCTGGCGAATATAATATTAACCGATTTTTTTCGTTTACTTCTCTATGTTGTCAAAAGAGGGCATTAAACAAACTAATTTATAATAAAAAATGTTATGTAAAAAATTGGATTTTAGGTGCTTCAGAAAACACGCTGTAAAAACTGTACTTATTTAAGAAATTTTTATAAGTTTGGGGTTTCAATTACTTTGCAACATTATAAAATATTCACCGCTATCATGAAAGCCGACATTAGTTGACGGCAACGGAACAATTATTGTAGCACAGCCGCGAATAACGTTGTAAGTTACAAAATAATTATTTTTCAGGAGAGCAAAACAAAACGTTTTTTAACAGGCAGAATTATTTAAATATTAATTTTTTTTTTTTTTTTTTTTTTTTTTTTTTTTTTAGATTATCAAAAATAATAATTACTTTTATACTAAATATCAAGAAATTTAAATATACAGTGAACTCGCGAAAACGTGAACACTCGAAAGAGTGAACGTCTCAGAAACGTGAACAAATTTATTTTTACACAGACTATTCTAAAACGTGAACAAAATCTGGAAGCTCTAAAACGTGAACACATTTTTGTTTATTTTTGTATGCTGTTTAAAATTTTTTTTTTTAAATTGGGAAATCCCCCAATTGAGTTCACTTATTGGTTTATGTTACAGCGTTTGTTTTTCTTAGTTTTATGTATACGCTGACCTGTTAGTTGTTTTTTGACATCGCTACGTAAATGTTGAAAGTAATTAAAAATTTTTATTCGTGAAAGTTAAAAATGTCATTAAAAAACCGAAAGGTTTATCTTTGAAAGATAAAGTAAATATTCTTGAACTATTGCAAAAAGGTTATAGTGTCAGTGGCTTGGCAAGAAAATATGGTGTTGCTAAATCAACAGTTTGTTCCATTAAAAAAAAATAGGAAATAACAAATCGTGTAAATAATACTCTTTATGGTACCGGAAAGCGTAAAACATAACGTTCTTCTGAGCTTCCGAAAATGGAAAAAATTTGTTAAACATGGTCGAACAAAAAACTTATCTAAAAAAAGATGACCGACTTTTTCCTATAAAATTTTTTTTCCTCATAAACATTTTTCAAACAAAAAAATGTCCCCATTAGTTTTTGTTAATTTTATGTGTATTTTTTTTAATATTCATAAGAAATTTATTTTTTATTTATCATATGCAAATTGAACTGAATTATTGCATATTTGTAAATATATTTTTTGTTATTAAAAATGAATAAAATATTTGTTTTAAAATACTTGTTTATCTATTTATTTTGGAATAGTTAGAGGTGTTATTTTTTTTAAATTTGGCATTCGATAACGTGAACAAACTCGAAAACGTGAACCGCCTTGGTAAAAATTAGTTCACGTTATCGCGAGTTCACTGTAATAACATGCATATTTACAGTTTATAATTATTTTTTTAGTGAAAAAACGTTTAATATCCACAATCACGATGTCGGTTAAAATGTAACCGTAAGCGTATTTTAAAACGTTATTCGACGTTGCAAAACCATTTCGTTTGTACAATTTTGTTAGTAACTTACAACGTTCTTCCACTGGCTGACTCTTTGTATCGCATGGTGACGGCGTTAAGGTGCATAATTTTTGGTGATTTGATGTTTAAACAATGTAAGAGAGTAATGTTAATGGTAATTTTTAGCAAAAAGTGGCTTTTTCAACGTTATTCGCGGCTTTGCTTCAATGGTATTACAAACAATACATGTTTATTTCTAATATTATGCATTGCATCACTTACAATTCAAAACGTTTAAATAAACAAAACACATATATAGTCAATTCACAAGGTATCCTAACATGTCATATTGTCAAAATGTCCTAATATTTCATAATGGTTTAAAAATATTGTTGTACGGCTCAGCCGCTCAGCGCTGGACATTTTGACAATATGACATGTTAGGATACCTTGTGAATTGACTAATAGTTGCATTGTTTCTATACTTTGTACATTTACATAGTTAAAATACAGTAGTGAAACTGTATACAAACTTTGTATAAGTACGTTTTGGAAGTCAGCCTCACTTGGTATTTTCCACGGAGATTTTAAGTCGACGTCGAGTGGAATTGACTCTGTTTTAGTCGTCAGAAAATTTTGCTTTGCGACGACTTGAATGAAAATTAAAGTCGTTTAAGTTAGAAAGCAAATATATTTATTAATTGAATACGTTTAAAATAAAGAAATGCAAATTTAAAAGGCCTTGTGCCAATATCCTATAATTAGAACAGTGGTAGCACTGGCACTAAGAAAAAAACAACAACAACAACACCAACGTTGACGACGAAATATTTTTATAAATAACAAAAATTGAGAAGAAACCACAAAACATACAAATAAAAAAAACACAAGTTGGCGAAAAAATTTCCAAGTTGAGAAAAAAAAATCCCTTTACGCTCTCAGCGAAATCTGCGAAAAAAAAATTGCATGGGAGAGTAATATTTGCTAAAAAGCAAAAAAAATCCTTTGGCAAAGAACAAAAAAAAAAATAAAATTGAGTAAAATAAATTTTAAGACATGTAATAAAAGTACACATGAATGTCTGTATGTGGAATGTGTCTGAATATAAAAAACGAAACTCATACTCACGGGGGAATGATGAAGAAGTAGTAAAAAAGCAAAAGGGAGGAAGCCCTATCATATGCTCGCTCACCATAAAGAGATATTTTTAAAGATGAGAAAAGGGGCTCTTTTATTCTTTTTTTTTAACATACACATTTATTACAAACAAATGTAAACATAATAGGTGGGTGAGTTAAGTGAGTTACAGCATAAATTTACAAGTGTGTATGTGCATGTAAGTATGTTGCCATTTAGTATGTGTTTAGTATGCAATAAACAATGATGGTGGCATTATGTTGCCACCAGTGAGTGTGTTAATGTGTGGGTTACACGAAGTCTAAATGATAGACAACTTTAAAAAAGGTTGTATGTCAGCCAAGCACTTAACGCACTTGGTAAAAGTAGAAAATAGCAAAAAATTAAAACAAACTCGGATCTAAAACCAACATCTAGTGCCAGTTGTAATCGTCGTCAAAGGCTGACAAAGAGACAGCCAGCCAGCCAACTGCTAGACATTTTTACAATTGCAAATAAAAAATTCAACAACCATCAGCAAAAACGGTATTTACAAGATCTAAAGAAAAAAATGAGGCAAAAGTCGAAGAATTTAAAAAAATTTTAATGCCATTCAGCGTACTTTTTCGAACTTATTTATAAAAAATTACAAAAAAAACAAATACATGCATATGTATGTATGTAGGTACAACATTACCAATTTTTTTTAATAGCAATAGATACAAAACGGTACTTTAAAAAATTTGGTTTTATCAAAAAAAAAGTTCTCTTAAAAGGTACTTTGAAAAAAGTACTTTTGCTTGAAAACACTGCTTTAAATAAGAGTATAACTATTTTATAGTACGGGGGGGAAACAGCAATTAATAAATATGTATTTTATCGACAGTTAAACCGGAAATCCATGGCATCAAGCTTTTTTTGATTATTTTGTCCGGCAATTTTATGTTGGCAGGTTATTAAGCCGAACGAAATCGTTATAAACATTATTCACCAAATTATTAAGGCAGAGCAAGTGGTCTGCAAAAACGGATCCAAGAATTTGATAGGCACTACAAGCTTATTCTTCTTAATCGCCCCTATCGTGAGTAATTTTTCCATCGGAATTTGTTCCCTTCTAACGTATTTGCGATCATGAAAAACCCCCATGAAAAAAACTAATTCATAGGGGAATAATAACGTGAAAAAAATGTTCGCGGGAAAAAATTCCCCTTATCATGAACAATTTTTTCCCCTCGTAATTTGTTCACTTTTCCCTTTGAATTTCTCACTTTATTTTTGCTGGGGAACAAAACATTTATGTAAGTAATTCTTCTCATAATTCGAATATTGAAGTTTACAAAATTAATTTTAAGGTCAATTTCCGTTAAAAGAGGCAAAAACTTATATGTATATTGTTCAACAAAATGCAAAAAAACAGGTCGATTGCCTGAGGAGTTATGAAGCTTTTCAAAGACGTGGTGGCAGAATTTTAGAAATTATTTTACTACATAAAAGTGCAATAAGCTAATGTTGCAATCAATCTATCACTCCAATACAATACAATTGATAATAAATTTGCATGTGCCCGGCAAATAAAAAACTGAAATGGCAAGCTGCTTTATTTAAGCAACTTGTTTTTTTAATTTTGTTTTTTTTCTTTCTATCCTCTTACAACTACAATTCGTGTTGGAAAAAAAACCAGCCAATTGTAGGGGAATGTAAGAAAGAAAAGATTGACGGTTTATTGTTGTGACTTTGTTGAAGCTTTGATATTGTTACATTTAAGACTAGAGTGTTTTAAAATTCTTATTCACTTTATGGTCTTACTTTTATAATATTTTTAGCTTTTCTAAAGTATTTGGAAAAAGTTTCCTGACGAGCTGGCCTAAGCAACCAGCGAAATGCGCATAGGAACTAGCTTTCCCACAACAATAAATTTCAGTATTTTCATTCAAAAATTGGGATTATTAGCACATCATTAATAAATGAATTAATTAACAATATATTTTATTTCGTTTTTTTTTTAACTTTTTTTTAAATTATACGTGTATATTTCTGAACAAAAAATTTTTTTTTTAAGTTTTTTAATATTTCTTCTTTTTTACATTCACTGAGCACTGATAGCGCGAAAAATAATTCACAGGAGTTTCACGATAGCATTTTTCCCTTCGAGGGGAATAAAAATGTCATGGGAACAAAAATTCCACTTGTTTTTCATGATAGGGGTGAATATTTATTCATCGTACGATGCCGGTAACTCTTAAACTATTAGATAAGAACTCTGACCTAAAAGTGCAAATTTGCCAGATCATACTAATTATTTCTTCATCAGATTGATGACATTTGAGAAAATACTATCGGGCATGTTCTGACAATCGCATCTTGTAAAAAATCGCAATTGCAAAAAGTTTGGCGACTCCAAAATAAAAAATATGCTTAAGGGAACTGTAATGTTTTTTAGAAACTATGGCAGATGGCAAGCAAAAGGCACGAGTTTCAGAACACCATAAAATAAATTTGGCGTTTTGCGATTTCAAAAAGTGCGATTGTCAGAACATTGCCGTATATTCGTTTATATTCCTTTGTTTTGTCCTTTTTGCAAACGAGTGCGACTCAATATTAGTCTCTGATTTGACCAGCAATTAAAGCAAAGCCCCGAATAACAACTTTTTTTTACAGATTATCGTTAACATAACTCTCTTACATTGCTCAAACATCAAATCACTAAGCATTTTGCACCTTATCGCCAACAATATGCAATAACAAGGAGTCAGGCAGTGGAAGAACGTTGTAAGTAACTTACAAAATTATAAAAACGAAATTATTCTGCAACATATAATTACGTTTTAAAAGCCACTCAATGATGCTTTGCGTAGTGGAAAAACTTTTTAAAGGCCGGTATTCACTATCCTACATAATCTAACGATTCATTTACACGAAAATCTGACGGTATTCTATCCGACATAAAAAATGTCTGCAAAATCTGCTGTCAATGCCACACTATCCCACAAAAAAAGAGGCAAACTCAAATGACTCAGCTACTTTACAAGAAAATGCAACTCTGATCTCATAGAATGTATAATTTTAAGAACATTTTTATAAACTTTTGCAAGTCGGACCACTTGTTCAATTCAATTCCTTTTTAAGCCACACTGTCATACATTACGATAACATACGATTTTTTTTTTACAAGTCGTACGACTGAATAGTCTATCGCCGTCTTAACTGATATCGCGATTTTGGATATAAAACGTGTCCCCACAAAAAAAAATTTTTTTTAAATTATATAAACATTAATTTACATAAATTTTTTTTCAAATTAAAAATCATTCTGCTTTCCTGAAAAATAATTATATATAATTATATATATTATATATACAATATATATTTATATACAACTAGCGGGCCCGTTGCCTGCTTCGCACGGCAAAACAAAATAAGAAAAGAAACACACTTGTTTTTAATAAAGTTGGTTTTGTTCCCTATTATTCAACTTTTAATTCTAGTTTCTTACAATCTTAGACTATGTATCACTTAAACTATCTTAGAGCTCTTTCGTAGACAACATTTTTGGTTTTGCCATGAGTTGTTGTGTAGATAAAGAGAACTGAAGGCTTGCCAACACGTGAGCACGAAACATATAACTGGCCGTGTGAAAAGCAAGGATATTCTAAATCAATTCCGCACAATTCCAACGATTGCCCTTGCGCTTTATTTATTGTAATAGCAAATGCAAGACGTATTGGAAACTGTAGTCTTTTGAATTCAAAAGGTAAATCTGATGGAATCATTGGAATTCGTGGAATCAATACATCTTCACCTTTAAACTTCCCCTTTAAAATTGTTGCTTCGATCAAATTGTTCATGACCTTTTAAGCCAGCAATAGTCAATGATTGGCCTTGTGCTTTGTTGATGGTAATAGCAAAGGCAAGACGCAAAGGGAATTGGAGCCGCTTGAATTCAAATGGTAAATCGTTGGAATCGGTCATGCCGTTCTCCAGTTATGCGCTTAATAGAAAACGTGGGCGTTAAAGTAGGCGTGGTAAATTTTTCTTTCGATGAAAACTTAAAGTTGATTAATACGAACATTTGAAAGAAAAATTAGTCAACTCGATGGAGCCGTTTTCTGATTTTAGGTAAATCGAAAAAAGTGGGCGGGGCAAAATTTTCTTTCCGTAAAAACCTAAGTTGGACCATGGCGATCATTTTAAAGAAAAAATCGTTCAAATCGGTCAAGCCGTTCTCAAGTTTTGGATTTTGCCACGCCCCTCCGCCCCCAGACCGAAAATTTCAACCAAACTTAATATAAACCATATATGGGCCACTGCCTACGTAGTGTATAAGTTTGATTGAAATCGCACGACGCGTTTATGATTAGTTCGGCGACGTACATATACGGACTTATTTTTATATATGTATATATATTATTTAAGGCTACCTGGTAGAAAGTTTAAAGTTGTTCAAATAATGAAAAGTTTTTTTAATAATACATGGCGAGATTCTTTAAGCACCAAAATATTTTTTTCTGATCCAAGTTTTTTTACTTTGCATAGGTGCATACGTTACTTGTTCAATTTTTTATCAATATGGTTTTCCTGTCCATAGTTGAATCTCTGAAAGTTTAGAGTCATAACCTAAAAATAATAATAATTACAGCATACTTTTGGGATTAAATATGTATGTATTGTTTAGTTTTAGGCTTAAATTAATTAAGCAAAACTCGTTTATTTTAATATCTACATTGGCAAAAATTCTGGAACACTCGTTTTGAAAAAGTTTTGTAGTTTTTTGTTGACTTATGCGTTACTAAAAAATATTATTCGATTATTCCAAAAGAACAACATTAATCGAGCGGTTAATTCGATCTTGAGCATCAAATGCTTCAAGAAATTCTTCGAGAAATAAAAAAAAATCAAAGCCCTAATCATGTAAAACGCAGCGCAACGCCAAAGAATAACATTGAAAGCACAAACAATGCGATAAATATTTCGTAACTTTGTTGTTGCTTTCTACAGAAATTCATGTACCATTTAAAAATTTTTAACGCCACAAGCAAAGCAGCGTTTAAAATTTTAAAACGCAATCTGAATTTCTGCAGAAAGCCACAACAAAATTACCAAATAATTAGTTTTGTGGTTTCAAATTATTTATGACATTGTTTGTGCTTTCAATGTTATTCTTTGACGTAGCGTACATGATTAGGGCCTAAACCTTCGCGTGTGTTCATTTCGCTAAATTTGTAAAAGCCTCTCAAGCCACTACAAACAAGCCGTGACCAAATGGATATCCTCAGGTCAACCTTATGCAAAAAATATTCTTGATTTTTGGAAACATGAAGATAAATATGGGTGGAAAAGGTCTATACAGGTCTTTAGTATAAGTTCATTTATTTATTGGCCCTGAGCCTTTCTTCGGCGTCCCTGTCGGTATCATGAGGGGGCGATACAATCATGTACCTATGTTCTGTAACTTTGGTGAGAACTTCTCGCATCGAAAAGATGTGAAACAAAATATTCCATCGTTTCTCGAAAAGTGAGAAAAAAGTGTGTCTGTAACTCATGTCAAAAACTACCAAAAGAGATTACGTCGTTACGTTATAAATGTCATAATATTCTACTCGAAGCCGATATGAAATTGCAGACGTTGAGACACCTATCGTTGACGGCGGCCAAAATTATTAAAATTGAAAAATTTTCAATGACGGCGGCGAAAATACAACCGTCGGCTATAGCAAATAATGTAGAGTGCGACTTTAATTTTTGTTGAAAACATTCGTATATTTTTCAAAAATGTTAAAAGTAACATAATTAAACAAAGAAAAAATCAGTCTAAAACAAAATACTTATTTCTTCCATGTTATTATTCATTGGATTTTGCATATTTAATATATTTTTTTAGTGGTAATCTTACCCCGTTTTTATGCGTAAGTTTAAAGCGGGAACTTTCTCACAAAAATTTTATAGACACACTTTTTCTGTAAATTGGCGAGTAATTTCCTTACGTGACAGCTATTACTCGCTAAAAATGTTACAGGCGCAGTTAAGTTAGAAAAACAGTTGTTTGTTTTAATGTATGGCATTTTTGTTTCATTTCTCGCATTTCAATCGAAAAGTTTCTCGAAGCGAGAGTTACAGAACATGGCTAAGGTTACTTACTGGTATGTTTACTGGGCACTGTGGACTCAGATACCGCCAGTTAAAAATGGGTAATGTTTTTACCAAGCTATACAGATTTTGTGGAATTGACGACGAGTCGTCTGAACATCTGCTCTGCTACTGTCCCGACTTGGAGACTGCCAGGCGGAAAATGTTCGGGCGGCAATTGGTGAACCCCACTGAAATTTATCATCTTTAATAAGGCAGGATAATTGGCTTCATATGTGCATGACTGTACAAAAGACCCTCTGTGGCGGTGCTTAATGCCTCCTTCTTATATCTACATATCTATGCATATCTAATGTTGACATTCCAACATCTAATGCTAACAACATTAATATGTGCATACCATGCATAGCTACATATGTATATTCCAACTAGAATTCCAACAACAATTAATAAGGTGCTCTTGTAAACAGGGTGGGCAAAATTAAGCTATAAAAAAACTGGTTTTTAACAGGAACTATTTAGTAAAATTAATCAAAATAAAACGCGAACTTGAAATTTGTTCTAATACAGACGAAAATAACAGCAAACAATAAAACCGCTGTCTGCAGGGAAAAACAATAAAAATAAAAGAAACAATAAAAAAAAATATGTATAAAATAAAGTAGACATAGATTTCTAAAATGCAGACCAAAAAGGAAATAATATTGTTATGATGTTGTTGCTATTTCCATTACAAAACCTCAACAACAACAACGGGGCATCAACACAAAATTTAGAGCGAATGCAGTAGGCAAGTGGAGATTGTTAACGGAAGAACGAAAACCAGGAATAAGTGGCAGCGAACAACAATAAAATATTGCCGCCGCCGTCAATATTTGCGATGACGACGACACGTTCTTATGATTTCGAGCTATAAAATGTAAAAAAAAATCATCATCAAAGAGCAAAGTGAGGAGAAAAAAAGCTCAGAAGCTGCTTACACACTTGATGTTGTCAAAAAAAAAAAAAATCATTTAAAATAAAAAGCATACATATAAGTATGTATATAGAAAAACCGGTAAAAATACCAAAAATAAAATAAAAACATGAAAATTAAATAAATAAATAAGAACACAAAGTAAAGGAAGAAGAAGAAGCAGGAATAAAAAGAGGAACCTCTTTTTTATTATTATTTTTATTACTACTACTGTAACATAACACACTCACACACTTTCTCACATGCATTCAAACACACATCGTCGTTGTCATCGTCTTCTTCTTGTGCTTTGTACGCTGCTTCTTTTTGTATTTTTGACAGACTGACTTGACTGAACGAGTGTAAAAAAATAAAGGCGAAGAAGTAAAATCAACGAAAGCGAAATTTTATTTTAGAATTTTGTTGTTATTCCTTATTTTTTATAATAAAACAAAAATTAGAAAAACAACTACAAAAATAAAAGAATTCCCCCATATACGATAAAAATAATAAGTACATATTTTTCTACACACATGTTTATGTTTAGAAAAGTAACAAAAAATAAAAGATATAACAGCCGACCAAAATCAAAGAGATTTTTTCGTTTTCTTGTAAACACACTAATTCAAAAAAAGTCAAAACAAAATTCGCTGGTTTTTGCCAAAAAAAAAATCCAATAAATTTTAAAAACACCTGCCAATAAAATAATATTTGCAGTACATATTTTGATTTAATGCCGACTTCCTTTGTTTAATCAATCTAACAGATACACAAATAACAATAAACAATATATGTATGTAAATATGTAGTTTACTAATTTACATAATTTATAGCATATCTTAAGGCTTGGCATTTCTTTTCTAATGAAAATGTTCGAGTCTTTGCTAGTTTCTATGCGGCATTACACGGTACATACATACATATATACATCCCTACCAACTCTGCTACAAACGCCCACAGGCAATAATTTGAGTATACATTTAGGCTTGAATATGTTTCGTATAGTTTTAGGCTTAAACCATTAATTTCGCTGCTGAAGGCTATACATTTAAATAAAAAAAAAGTTTCATGTTCGTGAAGTGAAATGCATTTTATTTTGTTTCATAAGTTTCCGTCGTCCAACAATTATGCTTTTACAAATAATTTATTATTGAAAATGTCTCTTGTAAAACATGACATAAATGATAACAAATGACGTTTAGAAACTTTGAAAAAAAAAAAGAATCCATATAAAAATATTATTCAAAAATATTAACTGCCTGGGCCCATAATCTGGATAAGAACATTTCTTTCGAATATTTATATTGAAAACAGAAATAAATTTTAGTTTTTTATTATTGTTTTCAATACAAATATGCGAAAGAATTGTTCTTGTCGACATTGTGGCCTGACAGTAAATATTATTCAGAACATCGGTCCCATCAAGTATTGTGGTTGTATCAGTATTAAATTTGTTTTTATGTGTTTGTCGGTGTCGATGATGCTGGATGGAAAATCAAACCAATTAAGAAATTACGTCAAGCACACGTACGGGAGCTTGATGTCAAGCAACATGACAGTGTATTGTGTCCTTTAGTCTCAAGGTTTAACACTGTCCAGTGCTGTCAGTTATGGCAATTATTTACCAAACGTGGTGATAAAAATTCGCGAAATACATGGCGATATTTGAAGGCCTTGGCGATTTTTTATGATGTATTCAAGGTATTCGCGTTAAAAGTTGCACTCTTGCAAAAAAGCAAAATTGCAAAAATATAACAACCACAATTTTGGGTGCTCCGGTAGGCTAGCTGGTAGTGAGCTAGTCTATCAGTACCGGGGTTGCGGGTTCGACTCCCGCCAGAGAGAATAACAAAAATTATCTCGCAACAATTATTTTATATATTTTCTATAGAATTGCAATGATATTTTGTAAAATTACCTTATTTCTTTCGAAAAAACTGTCTCTTTGGCAGCAGTATTACAACTGTTTAGGTATGATTAATAAGGTATGTGCATTAGTGAATATAAGCATATTCGTTTTTATTATCATATTCATAACAACCTTATTATATATTTTCAACAACTAAAATTTCAAACGCTCATATAATGGCGATATTTGGGCAGGGCGGTTTTAGCGGTATTGGATAAAAAACTGCTTAAGGTCGTTTTACACTATAATACAAGTCTTAAGGCCCTAATTTAATAAAACGCAACGCAACGCCAAAAATTTTATGGAAAGCAAAAACAAAGATAAAAATATTTTATAATTTTGTTGTTGCTTTCTACAGAAATTCATATTGAATTTTTAAATTTAAAACGCTGCATATCTTGTGGCGTTGAAAATTTTAAAACGCTGTATGAATTTCTGTAAAAAGCAACAGCAAAATTATAAAATATTTTTGAATTTGTTTTTGCTTTCAATGTTTTTTGGTGTTGCGTTGCGTTTTACACAATTAGGGTCTAAGTGTTTTGACGAAATGCTTCCCTGGTCTAATTATTGTACGCAAATTTTCAAAAAAAAAACAACAACTTATCATGATAGCGTTGTGTTTTCCTCAATATACGTAAAGGGCACACAAATTGCTTGGCAAACATGCACTTTGTTTTAGCTTCTGGCTGCCAATAAACAGCACAATCATATTTCGTACAAACATACATTTTTAATTTTTGTTTTGCTTTCAATAAATGCTGACGACGGTTGTGCTGCGACAATTTTGCTTGCTATTTGTTTAAAACACAGAAGAAACATGAAATAAAAATTCGCGAAGTACATGGGGTGCTCCTGTAGTCTAGCTGGTAGTGAGATAGCCTATCAGTACCGGGGTTGCGGGTTCGATTCCCGCCAGAGACTCTGGTCTCCTGCAGACAAGCAAAAAGCTTCGCGGGATTTAGTGCAGGAATAAAAAAAAAAAAAAAAAAAAAAAAAATTTGTAGTAAAAAAGTGCTCTAAACAAAAAGCTGTTATGGGACAAACAATGCTGCTAAAAAACAAGAATTTACGGCTACAAATGATGTTTTTGCCTCTTCTTCTACGTCTTAACTTTGCAAAGATTTCGCTGAAATTATTACTTTTAGCACTGGACACCACAAAAAGTTTGACAAGTATCCAACATGTCTGCCAAATATTAAAACTGTTTAATATTTCTACAAACATTGCTTCAAATGTTTGTCCAAACAGCAAACACCCCAATTAACAACACAAAATATTTGTACAAACGTAAAATTTTTGAATGTTTGCCAAGCTATTTGTGTCGTTTCTTATGCCCTTAAGTCTTGTGAGATACTGTAAATTACCATTTTACAATACAAAATCGGTAATAAATAAAACAAAATGAATTTTAAATTAATATTTTTTTAACTACAAGACTGTACAATTTTTAAATATTCGAAATAATCATTTCAATGTAGATCTTAATTGTAGGGATCAGAGCTAAACCAAAATTCTTTAACGGAAAAAATCAAAAGTGTTTCTTTGTTCCTTAGTTAACGGTAATAAACCCAAGTCAATGGCTCCAGAAATTAATTTCAGTTCACTTACTCAAACTCAAAATATTTTCGAATTTACCTTTATGACTTGGTTCGTGCTTCAGCTCTGAGCCTTCCAGTTGATCTATTTAAAAAAATATGAAAACTTAAACGTAAGTTGACAAACTAAAAATAGCTAATTTATTTATTATTTTGTTGCTTAATAAAATGAAAATAGCTACAAAATGGCTAAAATGGCAATACTAAGTTGGTGAGATTGGATCGGAAACAATAATGTGATTCAGGAGAAAGAAAACGCCGTTTCTTCTAACTTATAAATTAATAAGTCGAAAACAAGGGCCTGTTCGGAAATGCATCACAACGGCTGCATCTGTTGCGCAGCGCGTTCTTAAAAGCTAAATCTGTCAGCATTATCTGTCATCTGTTCGCAAATATATAAATGCATAACAGAAGCAGATGATATGCAAACAAATCTAAAACACCCATCACAAAAATGGCAAATGCCTATTGTGTTCAAACTACGCAACAAACAAGTATTGGCATCAGCTTATTTGCATGACCATCGCAAACTAATCACAGATGCGCATCAGAAATGCAGTGCAGTGATGCATTGCCGAACAGGCCCTAAGTCAAAGAGCGTACTCTCATGTACCCAAAGAAAACGAAAATAGATGTTGCTATTCTAGCTCATAAAGCACATGAATGCTTTTAATATCCCTATTTGGGGATATTGAAATATCCGCTGCAAATGAAACTGTATTGTACAACATCACAGAGAGATCCGTCGGCAGGCGAACTCGGTGCTTAATTTTGGAGAAAATTCAGTCGGTTATCCAACATTTTTAAATTTATTTGCATTAACGTCAAAGCCACCACAGAAGCCCCTGAACAGCCGCTACCCAATGACTAGTTCAGTACTTCAGAACGGTTTTTTTTTCGGGGGGGTGCTTTTAAACCATGTGAGATAAGGCCATGATGGCTTTATCTCTCATTCAATAGGGAGATAAGGGGCCTTTTTCATTTGAATGGGA
Source organism: Pollenia amentaria (assembly GCA_943735925.1). Taxonomy (NCBI): domain Eukaryota; kingdom Metazoa; phylum Arthropoda; class Insecta; order Diptera; family Polleniidae; genus Pollenia; species Pollenia amentaria. Next base: position 141,500,039 of record OX031010.1, on the reverse strand, counting down.
TATAATGATGTCTACGCATACTAAAGTTCTTCTGCGTGGCGGATTGCGGCCGCGCTTACGGGTTTTCTCTTCCAGTAGGACGCGGCAGGTGGCTTCGCTGAATAAAGTTTTCCTGCGTGCGTCACAACTTTAGTGTTTCTTTTCCCGGAAACACTAAAGTTAAGTATTGGAATTTGGCTTCGCATACTTAAGTTTAAAATATGGCTTTATCTCTCATTTGCGAAAAAAAAAGTGTGGTATATACCTCTCAATGATTGGGCAATAAGGTCATTATGGCTTTATCTCCCATTCAATTGAGCAATAAAGCCATCATGGCCTTATCTCACATGGTTTTAAAGCACCCCCCTTTTTTCAGGGTACTAAATTAGACGCAACGTTATAGCAATTCTTTATAAATTTGGAAATTCGGTTCGGTGTTGATTAACCCATTTAAGCCCAAACAAAAACCACCGGGAAAAAAATTAAATTTGTTTTATTTTATTATTGAATTCATTATATATAAACTAAAAACTAAGAAAAAAATAAAAAAAAATTATTTTTTTAGAAATTAAGGGGGTGTACCCAAATTGGCACAATGGTCACTTATGTGTGAAAATTTTTAAAACATAATTTTTCAATGCAAAGTGTCTTTTTGCATTTTTTGCAGCTCCAACGACTTCTGTTGTGACAAACAACACAGCGCACACGATTTGGCAGTTTCTCGGGCACGTGATCTATTCCGTCTAGTCGTAAACCACTAATGATTGATGATGATGGGCGGGCAGAGTATTTTTGGGGCAATTGGCTAAGATAGAATCTAGCTATATTTCTTCGGAATAGTAATTGGTCCATGCCATTTTCTCTAGATGCTACATGTAACCCCCACGCATTTGATATGGCCATATCAATCATATATGTGAATAATACCCACCACCATTTTTTTCCATGTATACCAATTCTATACACTGATATAGATTGGTCCAAAAAATAAATATCGAAAAAAATAAATCTAATTTTCTGTAAAAAAGTGCACGATTATGTACGATTAGGCTTTAAAAGTTTTTCAAAAGTATAGCATATATTTAGGCTAAATTTTCTTTAAAAATAATCACAGTTCTCTTTAAAACTTCTTTGCACAGTAAAAATATTAAAAAATTTCAGTGAATACATTGAGGCCCTAATCATATAAAACGCAGAAATTCATGTACCGCTTTAAAATTTTCAACGCCACAAGCAATGTGAATTTCTTTAGAAAGCAACAACAAAATTACAAAATATTTCTGACATTGTTTGTGCTTTCAATGTAATTCTTCGGCGTTGCGTTGCGTTTTACGTGATTAGGGCCTTAATGAGAGGCATATATTATGGGAGCTAAGTAAAATAAAAGAACGAATTTGCTTATTATATTTAATCTTTATATTTAAGAAATATCTAAGCCAAATTTGGTCGTCCTAGCTCAATAGTATGACATCGGTCATTTCTAAACAGATTTTGTTATTTTTTACCACCAGCATTCCATTATGTTTATTAAATGTTAAAGATCAAAGTAATTGGTCGATCACGGATGGCAGCACAACTGAAGTTAAGTTGGCTGCAGAGAAATTAGGCAACGCCGCTAATGTTAAAATTTACATAACTTTTTTTATTTCATATTTTTACATGAGCGGCGTTATCTGATTTCGCTGCTGGCAACTCAACTTTAGTTTAGTTGCCATCCGTAGACGACCCATAAAGCTCTAAGGTTAAAAGTTAAAGATAAATGGGTAAAATTTAAAGGCATATCTCAACCAATTGTAAAGCGATCTGGCTAGATTTCAATAGCAAACTATTTCGGACTATATGATATATGTACAAATATATAACAATCACATCAGGGGGTCTTCGCAAGCCCCATTTAAAAGTACACACGGACAGACGGACATCGTTAAATCAACTTCGCTACTCATAATGACCAAGAATTCGAACATATATGTATATACTGAGTGGGGTCTTAGATCAACTTTACTTAAAGCATAACTTTAGGAGAAATCATTAAAATGACTTTAAAATTCTTATCAAATCTAAGTAGATACAATTTAAAAACGTTATGTTTTAAGGGCTACCTACACATTTTAACAAAGTAAAGAAGATCTTAGGGATCATATAAAAAAAATTTAGGTTATCATCTTTATAAAATGTAAAAAACAATACCTTTAGAAAAGTCATATACAGGGTGTCGGTATCAAATTTATATTTTTAAATACGATTATTTCAAAAAGTAATAAACGGTGCGGAGGGAGGGTGGCGCCGTTGGAATTATCGATTGTGCAGATTTGGTAGTCACGATGTTGTAGTCGTCGAGGAAGCATCGCGCGTTCGCTGTGGAGACATTTTTTAAGAGTAATGATTCTTACGTAATTGCTCGTCGACAATCTGGTTCAAAGTTCGGTATTTGGCGAATACGTGATGGACCGATTGTAAATTTAATTCGTTCTTGGGTGCAGAGATGCCGCGCAACTGCTTCGGCTATGAATATCCCACGTCCAGGTCCCAGTCGATCTTCAAGGACTCCCGAAAACATTGAACTGGTTCAAGCGATTTACGTGAAAATCCGCGACTTTCAATACGGAAAAGAGCGCCTCACTGGGACTTCCAAGAGCGATTATTCGTGAAATTTTAAAACAGAATCTGAAGTTCCATCCTTTTAAAATTCAAATCGTTCAAGAACTGAAAGAAAGTAACTTTTATTTACGCAATAATATTTGTGAAACGATGTTGGAGCGTTTTCGTACTGTAAATCCCATTTTTTGGAGCGACATTTTACTGATCTCCAAGAACCCGCAACCCTCAATTGAAACATTAAAAACCATTGCTTTGCCCCAGGGTAACTGTTTGGTGTGCCTTATCCACGCATAAGATAATTGGACCATTTTTTTTTTTTTTTTTTCGAAAATTCTTTTTGCCAGACCTGTGAGCTCATCCGTCTTACTCTTCACACACGTGGTTTCAACAGGATGGGGCGACTGTACACACAGCCAGAGCTTCGATGAATTTGTTTCGGGAAAATTTCCCCCAAAAACTGATCAGTCGCTTTGGGGACATCCCATGGCCACCGATGTCGCCCGATCTGACTCTGGATTGTTTTTTATGATGCTACCTCAAAGAAAGGGGTTTATAATGACAGTCCCCAATCTCTTGTGGCTTTAAAGGAAAATATTCGTCGAGAAATCAGCTCAATTGAACCAAGTTTAATGCAGCGTGTGGCGCAGAACACAAGGCTCCGTTTTGAACAGTGTGTTCAACTCGACGGAAGACATCTGGATGGCATACTCTTTAAAAAATTAAATCCGCATTTCCATTCTATCGTTAAATTTCATTATGAAAAATTTTAAATAAAACATACATTAAACTATGATTTTGGTGAAACTTTTATTCCATTATAATGCTTGGACCTTGCCATTATGTACGAAATACGATGTCATTTTAAATGACCGCCTCTAGAATGTTTGCAGCAGTCGAGATCCTTTTTAGGTAGTTTTCAACTACTTTTTTTGCACATTTCAGGCGGTATCTCGACATTTAATACACGAATATTAGTTTGCAAATGCCCCAGCGAGGAGCTGGTAATATTTATTATTGAGACACGGCTGTAACGACAACGACTAACGATGAACGATGATGATGAACAGAATTACAAATAAGAGATGATGCAAAAAGGCGACCAGGCAATGACTACAATGACGACGATTAGCAAAAAAACAACTACGAAAAAAATAGCAGGAATTTTTCGTGTATATACGGTCTCTGACGTAGCCTCGCAAAAAAAGTCAAACGGTGTTAAATCGCATGTTCTTCGAGGCCAATTGATGTCGTCAAAACGTGAAATTACGAGTTCTGGAAACGTCCCATTCAATAAAGCCAAAATTGGTCGTGTTGTGTGGCCACATCTGAAACGCTTCCAGTCTCTTCCAATTTCTTTATAATCTTGCCAATTCCTTGCACAGTAGGTCGATTATGACGACCATAACCAGCACGTAATGCTCGAAAAGTTTTCACGTTTGAACCACCACTTTTGCAGTAAGTTTAAACTATTTTTACCGCGTTCTTCGGTTGTTGTACGATCCATATTCGTAAATAAGTGACACTTCAGCTGATAGATATTTAACAGCTGACGGATTTGCCAGACTGGAGGTTTTGAAACCACTTACTGCATAACCCTGTACTATACATAAGTTAATATGTGTGAAAATCAACTAAAATTTATAGGTTGTACCAGTAAATATTAATTTTAAAAAAATAAGTCTTTTTCTATTCGAAAGATCTGCACATGACATTAACATATGAAAATAATTTCGCCATTTGAGCACCGATGAAGCGCATTTTGGACGTCCAAATTTGGGCCACTCTTTCGAGCATTGCTGACCGTATGATACGAACAATGTAGGCCTCACTGGCGGCAAGTGCTGCTAGTTTAGCAGCATAAACACGTGACTTCACAGGAAATAATCGAGGTATCAAATCGTACGACTTTGAAGTCAAATTGACAGGTCCAGGTCCACTGCTCGAAATCAACTTATCGCCAAATTTTGATTTAATCAGGTTAAAACCACTTCTACCCCGAATTAATGCCATCCCTATGTTTAAACAATATAACGGTGCGGCTACGATCTCCATTAACCGTAACACGAGCTTCGGCTTAGTTTTTGAAGAAATAAGATCCAATGAAGTCATCAGCGTGTAAACCTCACCAGACGGTGAACTTTCTGGATGTAATGAAGTCTCTAGGAGCTGTTCTGGGTTGGTAAATTCTATGGGGCTTAGAAAAACACTCTTTGTAATGAAACGATTTAATAAAGTTGTTTTATTTTTTTGGTCTCAGATATATTTGTGTAATATACCTAGAATCTAGAAAATTTTGCATTTTTTACTATAAATTAAACTTTTATAGATGTAACCGTAAATATTTATATAACAACATGTATTTTAAGAAAGCTGAAGTTTCTGTAAGATATATTTTTTAGACGTTCAAACGCTCCAACACTTAATTTTTTTGTTCTTAATAGACATCTTTATAAAATCAAATGTAGCTTTATTTAAAGGCTTTTACATTTTTCAGAAAGGTAAAGCATATTTTTAGGGTAAATAAATAAAATTCATTAAAATGTTTTATGTTTTATTAACAACAAATTAAATATTTAAAGGATAAAAACTTTTCTTTATGATTTTTTGGAATCATCCTAAAAGATTTATAAAATTGTCCCTTAAGCAAAAAAAACCTTAATAAAATTTTCTTAAGTATTGAAAAAAAGAATTGCAAAACTTAAAAAACCAATAGGAACGAAACAAAGAAAAACTATTAAAAATTGAGTTGAAAAGAATTCAAAAAAAAAAAAATAACTTTTAAAGTTTCTTTTTTGTATAGAAATTCCATCAAACATATGGCAAGTTATAACAGATGGAAAAAAGGGCAAATTTGAAGAAAATTTATAAAAACAGCAACAACAAACATTAAAAAAGTTGTTCAAAACTTTGTTTCTTCTACAAGAAAACTTGATAAGAACCACCAGAGACTTGGAATATTTTTTCCTAGCTTTTTTGTATTAAACACATTTTTTTGAAATTTCTTTAATTTTTTTCTTATTTTTTTTTTAAATTTTATTAAGAACGCTGTAAAAATTTTGTTAAAAATTACATTTTGGTAAATAATTTAAAAAAAAAAAATTAATAAAACACACACACACTCATGTATTTGAACAAACGAACGTTTGTAGTAACCGATAACTGGACACGGCGTTAACGATATTTGGACGTTTTCAAAGTGGACGCGTTTTTCCAAGACGTTTTGAAACAGTTTAAAAGGAATTTTTCTTTAAGGAATGTTGACGTTTTTCTTTTTTCTTGAATATCTACGTTTATTGAACTTTTCTTTTATAATTCCTTAATATTTTTTTATTTATTTATGTATTTATTTGTTATTTCTTTTATAATATTGGCATGTATGTTGTTGTTAAAGTGTATTTTATATGGGTTTGGATTTGCTTTGATTTTTTTTTCTCATTTAAAAGAAAATTCTAGCGAGAGAGCGAGGAGCTGGTAATATTTATTATTGAGACACGGCCGTAACGACAACGACTAACGATGAACGATGATGATGAACAGAATTACAAATAAAAGATGATGCAAAAAGGCGACCAGGCAATGACTACAATGACGACGATTAGCAAAAAAAAAAAACAACAACTACGAAAAAATAGCAGAAAAAAAATTATAAATAAAGAAAAAAAAATCCAACTACAACAACAACAACATCAGTCAGTCAGTAAGCAAGCCAGAGCAAGCAAAACCATCCAACAAGCCAAGCCAGCCATCCAGCCAAGGCAATGCCAACCAGCCAGCAAAGCCAGCAGTTAGAGTCAAGGAGCAGTCAAAAGCAATATCTCTTCTCCATACACACACACACACACACACAAACCTACACTCACACACTTACATTTACCCTGCTCATGCATGTGGCTGTGTATTCATGTACAAGTGGAAATATAAAAAAATTGAGGAGCGGCGTTAAGAAACGTAAGAAAAAAAATCCGAGAAAAAAATTATATATACAACAACAAATGTGGAAAAAAATCGAAGCGAAAAAAATGTTTAAGAGAACATACAACAACAACGTCGAATACGGCGACTTGGGTTGGAAAAAAAATTGTAGTGGAAATAAATTTTTTTCGTTCTGTTCAACTACAACAACCACAAAGGAGAAATAACAGCAAAAGTAGTAGAACAAGCAGAAGAAGAAGAAGAAGCAGCAAAAGAAGAAAGAAAAAAATCAAAGTAAAAGTCGTTCAGCAGAAAAAAAATTCAGATTGGGGACATACAGTGGGCCATCAGCAAGAAATATGCACAGAGAAACAAAAAGTTAAAGGAAAAAAATCGAAAAAGGAAAACAAAACAAATGAAATATGGTTTCAAGGGTGCAGGGATGTAAATGAATGAAAACATGGAAGTTTTATTAGATAAAACAATTTTACCAGACCCTGAAAAAAGTATTGTAAATCGATGGGAATTGCAATTAAAACGAAAATTCATTTCATTTAAACAATTTCCGACCGATATTAAAATTGAACGAAACAAACTGAGTAAGAGAGTATCGTTTTTTAGGGTAGAAGGTCTCCGTTGGTACAATTTTTAAAACCATACTCTATGGCATCAAACTGGGTTATTAATTGGAACGATGGGATGATTCATGTTGACTTTGAGATTGCAGCTTTCTGACTTCGGAAACCTCATAAAAAAAAGTTCCAGTTGTGTTAAAACGCAGTTTCTTTGTTACTAATTTAAATTGTATTTTTGTAAGCGATGTCAACATTCTCAAATTGGTCAACGTGACCAATATACATTTTACCTAAAGCAGAATTCAAATTCTGATATTATTTGTAATAAATCTCCCTTGGGAGTATGTATTTTGCTAAAGCCTATCATATCTAAGTGTCCACATGTTAAACCACACTATAAAAATTGGTTATCAATCAAAGTTTTAATAATTATTTCTAATATGCCAAAAATTAATTGATTTATTTGGTCTTTTAAGACATTAAATAATTTCGGTTTATGGATATTGACCAACAACTCAAGAAAATCCCTAAAAAAAATGTTGTGTCAATCCATATTTCCTTTATAAGAGTTATTCATCATATCCTTAATTTATTTATGATAAACGCCCACTGTATCGTTCGCATATTGGCAAGGAGACCCGTTCTTCATGAACCACATATAGTCTACGTCCATAAAATTTAGTTATATCTATAGCTATAAGTTGCTTATAATTTATTTACAGCGTTCATAGAGGAAAACATAGGCCCTAATCAAGAAAAACGCAACGCAACGCCAAAGAATTATATTAGCGGAGTTCAGTGTTTTGTGTAAATGGTCTTGCGAAAGAGCAAATGTAAAATTTCGTAGCTCTTTTATGAAATCTAACGGAAACTCTGTGTATTTTGTTATTGGATTTAACAAAAAACTATGATATTTTGCATCTGCTCATTCGCAAGACCATTTGCACTTAACACTGAACACCGCTATTGAAAGCAAAAACAATGTTATAAATATTTTGTAATTTTGTTGTTGCTTTCTACACCGCTTAGTATAAGGTTAGACGTCCGCTTGCAGCCGCACCAATTAGGTGAACAGACGCTGCTATGTAAAGGTGGTACTCACTCACCTTGTCGATGCTGCCAACATGGCATACATCCGCTGGATGTCCGGGACTGCTTATTTGTAAAAAAAACACTTATTCGCAGCTTACCTTTATATCTAAAGGCCGCTCACTATCCGCAACCTGTGACCCGTCCGGTTGCCTCCAGCTCGGCACATGAATTGATTGGCATGAGCTAACACACAAGTCATCGGAGGTCCTATGCTCCTTATAGCATCGATGGGAACATATATATATATATACATATATAAGGTAAATAAAGCTAATAAAAATCAGAACTCAAGTGGACTCTACCGAAATAATTTTGAAATGATGTTTGATGAAACATTGGTTAGCCTGTGCAGCGAACGATTAACTGGTTTATTCTACTCAATTGTACGACCAGTTGCAACGTGTAGGCTGACTTTAAACAAAATCGATCTTAAGATCGAATGGATGAAATCGGTGTGTAACTAAGAGTATAAATAACTTTTATTGCTTCAATTGGTGTGAGAGCAACTTACAAAATAAGGATCAAGTGACATTACTCCTTCAAAAACTGCCTCTAAAAAGGGGCCAAACGTAAAACGGTGCAAGATATTTTAAGAAACTTAAGGCTCATGACAAGGGAGGAAGAAGAAGGGAGGGTGGCAAATAAAGTTGAAAAAAATATAAAAACGGCAATTTTTTTTTTCTTAAGTGAGAAAAAAAAATTCACAACAAAGTATATAAAAATCTGAGAATACAACAACAACAAAAAACGAAAAACAAATGTTTAAGGAGAACATCCCTTAAATACAATACAATAATAAATAGTACCATTTGGTTAAAGAAAAAAAATATGTGGAAATGGACTAACTAAGCTCATACAGAAATTGGGTAGAAATCAGAAAAAAGAAAGAAGAAATCCATATATAACTGCTATTAACTAAGACGAAGGTGGGTTGATGATTGGTGGTGGAGACGTCGGCGATATCACATTGTATTTGTATCATTCATTACACTCGCTCGCTCGCTGTTTCTTTACATGGATTTTTGCTAAAGAAAGAAAAGAAGAAATAGAAAGGACAGGACCATTGTCCAGCAGTACATATTCCACATAAATACATAAAAAAAAGAGCATGTGAGCCATTTGGTGAGGTGCTCCATTTGAACGCAGAAAAATGGAAAAAAATACCAACAACAGGATGACGAGTTACTCAAGATGGCTTTTATTTTCTTATTGAGAAAATTCAGTTTGAGTTGTAAGCTAAGGAAAGGAATCGAATAAGAAGCCTTCGCTCGCTAAAGACAAGAAAAAATTGTATCAAACCAAAGTGACAGTCTTTTTTTTCTTGTTCCTTCAAATGCAACGTTTTCCTTCGTTCTTCATAAAAACTGCAGTCAAGTGTTTTATACATATGCCCATCTTCATAGTCAACGTCATCGTCATCATTACCACCATCATCGTCGCCATAGCAATATTTTGAGAATTGATGTATTGATGCATGTTGTAAAGGAGGTCGGTCCATTATATAAGATTGACCAAAAGACATAACAAAGCAAAAAAAAAAAAAAAAGATTAAGGAAAAAAAGAGTTTATGTTGTTCAAAGGTATGACAAGGTTGGAAGTTGGCAAATGATGAACTCATTTAAAGGCTTGAGAAAAAAAAACACGGTTAAAAAAGAAAAATGTTCACTTGGCCGTACTTTATTAATGACCATTTGGAAGTGAGTGTGTGAATGTATTGGTGCAATGAGTCCATATTCCTTTTTTCCACTTGGAAATCATTTACATAACGAGCGTCTGTATATTAGGTGTGAGATAGATTGTTTTTTAAGTTAAAATGTTCCTTTTGCAATCATAGAAATACCCTCCTAATGTCAGCAACAGTGGGCAAAAATAAAGTGATTTTTTTTTTAATTTTAAGAAGAGACAAATAAAAACTATTTAACTTTTTTTTACTTACACTTTTTTTATAAATACGACTTAAACAATTAATTCTAACCTAAAAAGAAAAAAAAACAAATTTCGATTAAAATAAATTAGTCTGTAAATAATTTTATTATACGAGTACACAGAGCGAAAAAACACGTTAAAAAATTATCAACCAATGGTATTAAAATGATAACAAAGTGTTGTTAATATTTCGACAAAATCTGTTGTCAAATTTTTAACAAGCTGTTGTCAAATTGGTACCAAAGATGTTGAAAATTCCATTGTTGTCATTATTCGCAGTTTATCGAAATAAAATAGTGCAATTTTTTTTAAATAATTTAAATAAGTAAAAAATAAAATAAAAAAATAAAACTTGGAAAGTGGAAAAATATAATAAACTGTTACGTTCACATTTTGTTGCTACGGAAGAGATTTTCTTTTTGAAGAACACTTTAATTTTGACCTTAAAAACATCGACGACTACGATAAGGAATTGAAAACTTCTTGTATCTACATATATATATATGGAAGTTATTTAGGATTATTTAAAAGGTAAGTAAAAATACAATAATATGGAATTTGTAGTTAATTTTAAAATTCCTTTATTGAAGATGCTAATTTGACATATAGAAGCTTGCCGTTTATAAATAAAGAAGATTTGAAGGAAGCTGTACCAAACTGAGGTCTCCGCGCTGAACTCAAAGAAACGATATTTTCATGAAAAAAGCACAAGTATGTAGGTATATCGCACTTCAATTTTGTTTTATTAAAAAATTATTTGCAATCTTTGTTTTGTTGTTTAAAAATCGAAATAAATAAATATATTTCATTTGTTTTTTATTGCCTGGGTTTAGAATGTACACGCAGAGCATTGTGTTGTCGAATTGAAAACTGAATGTTGTCAATAAATTTACAGTGTGTTATCAAAAATGAAAACAATTTATTGTCAAAATGACACCATTATGGTGAAAATATATAAACATTTTGTTGTCAGAATGAGACCAAATGGTGACAAAATGGCGAGGTGGTTAAAAAATTTTGATACCATTCGTTATCACCTTGAAACACAAACGTAGTTGGCTCACTTTTGACAACCGATGGTATCAATTTTGGTATTTTTATACCGTATTTTTCCCTCTGTATACAACCGATACAACTGTCACAAAATAAATGTTTAACAAAGAATTTACAAGGCTATAATATTCTTTTTAATTCTTTTATTTGGAATTAAATAACTTTTACTTGTGACACAGCTACAACAAAACAAAATTCAATGTAAATACGCAAAATAACTTCGATGATGCCACCTATTGTTTTTTCCCACAAGGAATTTTTTTCTTGAGAAAAGTATTTTCCGTGAGAAAAAGTCCTTGGAAATATTCGTCATTGGGCTGTTTTTGAAAGGAGTTATTTTGTTCTCTGTTCAGGCGGCTCATGTCTTACTGACATGATTGCTACTTTGTAGGCGAGAGAGACGAGGGGAAAATAAACTAGTACACAGGTTCATGTACTGTCAGTACTGTCGCTATTTTTTTATTTTTATTTATTTTTTTTTTCTATCTTATTCCTTCAACATGACATGAATTGTTTCAACGCCAATGAAAGTTCAGAGAGAAAAATCAAGAATCATTTCAATAAGACATGAGCCGTATGAACACAGACTAATGTGTTGTTTCCAAATGACAGGCAAGTGATTGTGTAGTCAATATTATATGAAAAGCACTCAGTTTTTTCAGTGATTTACATATAAATTTTTCTACACAATTACTTGCCTGTTATTTAGAAACAGCACATAAAGGTATTACTTTTTCAAGTGTTTTATTCAGCTTTGTACCCACGGTAAGAATGAAAAAATGCAGAAAAAAAACTTTAGCGATTAAACAACAAACAAAAAAAACTGCGCCCTTTTTGCATGCCATACATAAGAACAACAACAACAAATATATCAATTTGTATGTAAAAGATATGAATATAAAATGAAACAGCAACAACAAGAGCAATAATAACAACGATAGCAGCAACAACAATATTAAGTTAAAGATGAATAAAAAATATCAGTGTTATTTTGAAAAGTAAGTTTTTTTTTTTAGTAAAAAAGTATGAGAAACTTAAGAGCTAAAACAACGAAAAAATAAAAATTGTATCTGTATGTTGATGATGAGATGATATAAAAGTGGACAACAATATAAACAACAACACACAAACACACATGTTGTTGTTTGTAGTTAAAAGAAGTATAAGAATTTAACCACGACAAAAAGAATTGGATCAATTGTTTTGCATACAAGGCGGCTAACGACAGAGCGACACAACAACAAAAATTAAACAAACTTAAGAGCAGCAACATACAAAAACTACACACAGCAACGACAACGATGGCAACAAGAACATTGCTCTATAAAAGCGAGTGGTCATACATAAAAAACAAGAACATTTTTTACAACATTATGTTGCTTCTGTTGTTGTAGTCGCTATTGTTGTAGTACTACACCATTTCTGCCACTTCTTTAAACTTTTTTTTAAATACACCAGAGAAAAGAAAAAGTACCAACCAAAGAAAAAATTTTAAAACAAAAAACAAACATTAAAAAAAGAATTGAGTTTCTTTTGGTCGGTCATGCAAAGAAAAAATATCATGAAAGCAAAATTTTTTTCGAATTTTTTTTTTTTTTTTAATTTTTTTTTATTAAAACCAATAACTCAAGCTTTCTTGGTCTAACGTAAACTTAAAAGCCTTAAGAGTAAAAGAATAAGACTCATGACAGCAGCTGAATAAAAAAATGTGCACAAACCAACACATACAAATGAGAAAAAAATTTAAAGAAAAAAAAAGTTGTGCGGAGAACATGTAATTTTTTTTTTCTTTCTTTCTTTTTTGTTGCCACATTTTTATTTTCTGCACAGAAAATAAAAATTCTCAAACAAATCAAGAAAAAAAACTTTAAGAAGACCCTTTTATTTTTATTTTTTTTTTTTTATGAAATACTTATACACACATTCACATAATAATAAGGGTAAGAGATACAATTTTTATAAGGTTGAGAGAAAATATGAAAACAAAACAAGAAGAAAAATCAACAAAGTAGTACTACACCGGGAGAATTATTGTCGGGGGTGGTGAGGAGTTAAGTGGGTGAATAGACTTTGTAAGCTTGTGTTGCTTTTCTGATGGTTCGTTGGTATGTTAGATTTTCAGTGAATTGTTTTCACTTATGTATGTATGTATGTATATCGCTCGCTGGTAGGTAATGTTAATGATTATGCAGCTGATGATGATAATCATGACAATAACCATGATGATGTTTGTATTCACATTTATAAAAAATTATACCGGCTTTACAGTCACCACACGCTCTCTTTTTAAATATTTTTTCCGGAAAAACTTACGTTTTTACAGTAAAGCTGACCGGCATAGCACAAATAAAAATATACAGATACTCACACTATAAGTGGGACACATAGAAATATCTATTGTCGCTATGCATGGAACTTCAAATAAAATTCTTAGTTTAATTTAAAAAAAAATCATGAAACCCCTATACATAATTTTATAATTTTAAATTATCTGAATTTAATTCACACCTTCATTAAATAATTAACATAAAGTATTTTTATGAGGTGTCACTCTTTTAGTAGGAGTAGCTGTATGTACATAACTACTAATCCTACTATGAAAAGATAAACCCAAAGTAAAATGTTAAATGATTTGTTCGCGAACAAAGTCCTTACAAGTACCACCTGATGCCCGAAAATACCTCACCAATAATTTTATGGAACAGTAAATTTGTCTGATTTCCGTGATACTAAACTCGTGGTTATCCTCGCTCCGTATAGCGAAGTGTAGGACGGTGGTAGCTAAAGATGCATAGGCCGGTCTAGAAGTAAATTTGCTGGAAATAATTTTAAAGCAAAGGATCGAATTTAATAAGCTGTATAAACCGGTGATAAGAACCGTTTCTACTACAGGAATCCTTCATCACCATAATACAAGTCGAGTAATGCTCAAAATAGGATTGGTTGGTAGAATCTACTTAGTAATTATAAGGGTTGCTAATTAAATTTTCAGCCTAATAATGAAAAGATAGCAATTATGAACATTATCGAAAATGGTTTTATGGTTTTTTGTAGTATTCTCCATAATGAAAAAATTTTCCGAAGACTTTTTCTACTCCGATTGAGAAACTCCAAGAATATGGGTTTTAATATATCAAGGGCTGTTGCAAAGGATTGCTGTTTTGTTTCGGGCTCGTATGCCTAAATCCAACATTCACCACCTGTATACATGTTATGCATTTTCAGCCTAATCACGAATAAAAATCCCGCGGGAAAATTTTCTCTTTCACCATTCCTATTACAAATAAAACATCCGCATGAAATTGCTCACTTTTTCGCGAAAAAATTCTCTTGCAAAACAGAAGTGAGTTTTTAAAAAAATGTAAGTAGGATTTTTGGAGCGATTCTGAAAACGAGCTTAACCACATGGTGGGCGTTCTAGTTAGCGAAGAAAGGGGGTTGCCAAACAGATGCGAAATTAGTTTTCATGTTTTTATTCATCCATGCGTTTTACTGAGAATGTTCTGCAGAACGATTCACCCATTTCGGAAAATATGTCCGGAAAAACAAAGCTAACATATGGTTTACAGATTTAAACAATTATACAAAATGGTATCACAATTAGCAAACAACTTATAGTGAACTGTTTTCTAAAAGTGATTTTATTATTTTCAATTAATTTTTTATTATTTAACTATTTAGAAAAAAAAGAAGACAATTTTTGTAATATTTTTTTCCTACAAATTCATTTCATTGATAATGATTCTATATAATTTTACAAAGTTTTAATTCTAAGCCCGCTTAGCCAGTGGCTTGGCAGCAGCTAAACACTATATGATGTGGCAGCTCAATTCGACTTTTATGTACAAACTGAAAAAGTGGCATTTTAGTTCATTTTGTTCTGAACAAAGAATTAAAATTAAAGCCAATGCGAATTCACTTTTCCGGTTGCGTTAAAAACACTGCTGAGCTACTTTTTTTCTACCTTTGAGAAAGAAGTGTTAAGGGGTATGTACACGGTCAAGCATTTCTGATCAAGCGCTATGGAAGTATTTGTGAAAATGTGGTTGTATGTGTGGTGACACCGACGATGTTGGATGACAAATCAAAAAATTTAGATATGACGGCGAATATTACGTCCAGCACACGTACACGAGTGAATTCGCCGGCATGACAAGCATTTTGACCGTGTACAGAGCAGTGTGGCCATTTTTGCAGTTAAATTTAGCATTAAAAATTTTTATTTAGCTGCAAAATGTACATTTAGCAGTTGGCATTTTATTTAGCATTTTTAGAAAATGTATTTAGCTTTTATAGCATTAAGCATTTACTTAAAATGTTTTTATAAATTATAATAACTTTTGGGTACTAGTTGTACCCAAAATGAAATTTCGTATGGAAACGGAAAATTCGTATGTTAAGAAACTTCCTTCCTGTCTTGTTAAAAAAAAATTGAATATTTAGGATATATTAGAAATGACCTCATCATGTGGATTGTTAATATTATTTGCCCTTTGATATGACGATATAAAAGTGCGAAGAAATTTCACTTTGTATTTAGAAAAACTTATAAAGTGTAAAGCTATGTACAAGATAATGACAAAAGTATCATTTTATTTGTATCTTTTTATTTGGCATAGCAAACCAAACAATGTTTAATGCACTGCAAATGATAACTTATACAGAAGGCGCTTCATTTTTGCAACTGCAAAGAGAGAAATGGGGTCCAGGATGCACGTCTTGCATTATACATACATTTTTAATAAACACACTTTGCATAACAGTCTCCTTAAGGAATAATGGAGATAGCGGGTAGGTATGTTAGAAACAATCGTTGGAGATGCAAAATAAAGTGGGGTCGGTCATACATTTGACCAGTCTAGGGGCATCTTAGGAGCTGTGGGTGACAATTTTTAACAATTTCATACAAATATAAGCAATGTATGGGAGCCCCTTAAAAAATTGAGAAAGGGGGTAGGTATGTTTGGAAAAAAATTTGGAAAAAAAATGCTATGGGGGTTCAGTCTCTTACATTTCATCTCTTAAGGGGTGACACCTTGGCAGTTATGGGACATTTTGTGAATTTTTCAGCATTTCCTAAAACTTTGACCTCGATGAGCGGCCATTTACTACCATTTGTTCTACTCCTCACAAAATAACAGGTTGCAGTATTTCGACATCTTGTTGCTAAGCATCTCCATATACCACATGTCATAGCTAATGTACACATCAAACTTCTAAAATCATTGTGCTATTTACACAATCACATCTGTTTTATATACATACATATACATAGTATATATATGTATTTTAATGTTAAAAACATGCCATGACTGTTTGTTGCAACATCTTACCCTCAACAGAAATTAAAAACGGAAAAAATTAAAGGTAGAAAGAAGCAGTTAAAATAGCATACCAATTCAAATACCAAGAAGTAGCAAGAGCAATTCAGTTACTCAGGCATGCACTCAGTCACTCATTCATTCACTCATTTATTTAGTCATTCAGTCAGCCAACCAGCCAGTCAGCCATTTGGTATTAAATGTGGTTATATTTGGGTATTTAAAGCCAAGCTGCATGCTTGCGAGCAGACTGGCATGTTTTAGTTTGGTAGAAAAAAATTTTTTTTTCTAAACAAAGTCACACAAAACCCCTTTTTAAAATGATAAAAAAAATATGTATGTATGTATGTATGTATGAACAAGAAACCTTACAACTATAATTTAAAAACGGTTAAAAGTTGTTGGAAGAAAACAGAATAAAAAAAAGAAAAGGGAACTTGCAGAAAACAAATTTCCCCACTATGGTCAGTGAAATACAGTTTAAGACAGAACTATTCGTACATCGCATATTCTGCATATTTATATTTTTAAAATTACATGAAAAATAAAAAAAAATTTAATGCTATTTTATTAAACAAAAATTATTATTCCATTTATTTATAAGAAAAAAAAATAAAAAAATTCAATATAGGTATTTAAAAAAAACTAAAAAAAAAGAAAAATTCATAGGGACAAAAGTATTTGCACATTTTGTATACCGTTCGCATCAATCGCGCAGCCTTCTATACATTGATCGTACGATTTTTTTTTAGAATTTGGAGGTATTTCCTTCCAGGCTTGCCCCAAAGCAATTTTGCGTTTATTCTTGTCCCAAGCGTTCCTTTTACCAGCTTTACGTTTATAAGAGATCCCAAAAGTGATTGATAGGGTTCAGTTCAAGTGATTGCGGAGTGAATTGAATTACATTGTTGCATAATAAAGCAACCACTCCTTTACTGAACGTGATGTAGGTTGGAGTCAATAACCTGTTGAAATACCCAACGTTCGTCAAGACCCAAAGCATCTACGGAATGCTTATAATTACCTTCCAATTTTCGCTTTTATTGATGATCATCTACCAACAAACAACAATTGTCGTCCTACTCCACTGGCTGCTTTAGATGTTCAAAATTTGATACCCACAGTCAAACACGGCGGTAGCAATGTTATGGTATGAACTTTACTTTTTTTAATATGATGAATTTTGAATTTTTTTTATAAATAAATAATTTTGGATTAATAAATAAATAATTTTTGATTAATAAAAAAAAAATTTTGTTTAACAAAACTGCATTTAATTTTTTTTTTTTTTTTAATTTTCATACAATTTTAAGAATATATGCAATATAGGGTAAGTGCACCTAATGTCGGCATGTACCAGTAGTCGGCATCTTTTGCATTTATACGTGAATAAATAAGAAATGCGGTTTTTATATTCTTAAATTGTTTAAAGTTTGTCAAGAGAATTTACTCATCTTTCTAGTTGCAATATTTAAATTGGAGTAAAATGAGTATTTTTGCCAAATTTTATAGCCTTAAGTGACAAGTGTTTGATCATGAGCGCTAGTGCTCGTTTTTTCAAAAAAAAAATTAGTGATAGAGCCAACTTAAAAAGGTAAATAACCATATTATTAAAGGGAATTACTTTAACAATAAGGTCTGTAACTGTAGAAAATCTTTTAAATTTTGTCATAAAAGTAAAACAATTTACATAAAATAAATATTTTTTTAAGTTTGTTGTGGGCCGAGATTAGGAACAAAAATTTACAAAATTTCCTAAGTTCGGCATTGGCTGCCGACTACTGGCAAATCAGTATTTTTCTCTGATTAAGCTCAAATTTGAGTAAATTGCTCATCAATCGCTCCTCTTGCCTATGGGATGACAGAAAATGAGTTAAAAACGAGTTTACCCAGTAGTCGGCATGATTTCTCTTGAGTATCTTATAACCTGCCGACTATAGGATAAATATTGTCCTAAAGTCGACAGCAGTTTTATTTCTAGTTTTAACTAAATATGGGGTCCGAAATCGGTATAATTTTTGAAATTTTTAAAGACTTTTACTTCCTTGTATTTCATATAGATACTTATTTCAATAAAGTTAAATGTGACAAGCAGGGAAAAAAGGCAAAGGTTGTGCTCCACGCTCCACTTTACAGGAGAGAATACATGACCGCGTTGCAGAAGGTCCTTAAAAATAGGTCCGCAAACTGTTTAGTCAAATGTTAAAAAGAAAAATGTAAAATTGATACTTGCTGAATTTAAAAATTATCGTCCTGGAATCGGTATTTAAGCTTAGCTGCTAAGAAAGCAGAGAGAATTAGTAAAGTCGAGCTACAGTCACTGAAGAAGGAATCAGCAAATGTTTAACTGACTTAAAAACCATATTAAACAAAATGATGTTGATATTATAGATGATCCGTCCAGAATATTTAATGGCAATAAGAGAAGTCCCAATGGTTGAATTTCCATATGTTAGATTTTAATTTGAAATCACACAATAAATTTTTCGGATTTGATTGTAATAAGTTTTTTAATTCAATTTATGTATAAATTGATTGCAATTAAAATATTGCATTGAAATTCAGTAATTGCAATAAAAATAAAATCAGAATCAAAGTTTTCATTTCCTTCAAATGAAACTCCTTCTTCTAGAAATAAACCTGACTCTGATGATTTGGAAATGCCAACAATATAAATTTTTGTTTACGACCGATTTGTTCCAAGTATATAGGCATTATTTCATTGGACTTTCACTAGTTGTTGTATTTTCAGAAAAATGGGGTGCACTCGCAAGATTTCAGTAAAAACTTGATTGCAATCGAATTGATTGCATTCAATGATATGTAAAAAGAATGAATTAAAAAAGATTGCAATTAGATAGTATTGTAATCTTACAAATGAAATCAAGTTGGTTGCAATCAGTTTGATTGTAGTTTTTACAGCTCTGCCTCCAATAAAAACTAATTGTCATCGGTGATTTTGGTTAAAATAGTCCTCCATCAAGAAGCCACAACCACATTATGGTTGCCTTAGAACATGTTTTGGATAATAATAACAAAAATATATTAAGCACTTATAATAGCATGGTTAGTTTTCAACCATAACATGTTGATCTTGGAAAAGAGGAAAATACTGTTAGTTTATATTCAAAAAATTATTGGTGGTAAACAAATTATTGTCATATATAACCATTAGGTTAGGTTAAGAAGGGTTATGCGCCCAAGGGAGCATATCCACTCGGAGACCAATGAGGTTCATTGTGAATCCCTTCAGTATAGGAGAAAAGAGGAAAAAGAGAAGTAAAGAAGAAAAGTAGAAAATAGACCTAAGGTTTGGTACAGATACATAAATAACACGTAGGGCAAATCCCTCTTATGGTCCCCCAACAGAAACGGCCGTCCTATTTCCCTGAGATCAGTTGGATTACATCCAGCGATACACACCAGTTCGTCGTGAAATCTAGCCCCTAGCCATTTCTGCCTGGGGCCCTGCATCCTAGGACAGTGGCACAGCACATGCTCAACCGTCCCTAGCTCCTCGGCATCCCCACACAGCCTGCAGAAGTCCGGTATCGCAATGTCCCATTTATCCATAAAAGCCCTAACAAAACAATGCCCCTTCAGGAACCCTATAAAGATCCTGAGACTACTCCTATCCAGTCCTAATAGAACCCTGGTTGCCCCTGCGTCCAATCCGGGCCATAAGGCCCTCGACACCCTGCAATCCGTTCTATATATAACCATTACATTAAAAAATATGGTTGTGGCGACAACAATATGGTTAAAATAACCATAGTAGGTTTTAAACTTTATGTTTAACATGGTTTTGTTGGAGGTGCCCATATTGAATAATTTTTTTTTCTCTGCGTGTAGTGCCTATATAGACCTACAAATGTACATTTTAAGCATTTAAGAAAATAAAGAGCATTAATTTTCAATAAATGAACAATTGCATTCCTGTACAAATTGGTTTTTTCTTTAAAAAATAGCCATGCCGACAATAGGATCATTACATGTCGAAGACTGGTACATCGTATGCCGACTACTGGCAAATGAGCTATATTTTAGAAAAAAGTAAAATTGCTCAAATTTAATAAAAAATTTGTCTAAAAACTGTTATATGAATCGAACAAATACACATTACTGAACTGTAGTGAATAGTTGCCATCCCAATATCACGTTTATATACGTAAGGGCACCAGTTTGAAAATGAAAAAAAAATTAAACTGCCGACTACTGGTACACTTACCCTATGCGATGTTGGAATAGTTATGTTCTTAACTGTATAAAAAATGTTAAAATAAATTACAACAAACTCATTCACAATCTAACATCGGCATTGGCCCTATTGCTTGTTAAGCTCTACAACAAATTACAGCAGCAGAAAACTTATTGTCTCGTCATGGAATTAGTGCTCATATAATGTTGCTGCTCAAGTCGGCACTCTCATTCGAAATTAACAAAAAGTTGGTTGTTTAAAAAAAAACAATTTACAGGTTAAATAGATGTTGCTAAAATTATTCTCCTAAAATTGTATAAAGGGCAATTTTATTTTGTTTAAAACAACTCTAATCAATTTACATACTTTTTTTGGAATCAAAACAGATGGCATCATTATAGTAGGAAGAGTAGATCACTGATGCCATTATTGTTATTGTTGTGTTATATTTGGCTGTTTTTTTTTATGCTGATTTCGAATCATGATTTTCAAATGTAAAAATGTGGTGTACATTCGTAAATGCAGTTGTTCCGCATCACTTGCGCATTAGTAAAGTTTAATGTTCGTAAAAGCACCACTTTTAGAAACTTGGCATCACTTTCATATGTCAAAAGCTTTTAATGCAGTGATGCCGCCCGCAGCTCTGCAGCAAATTTTTTCAATTATTGCATCAGTTAATTTTCTTAAGTAATCTAATAAATTTAAGTTTCCGACAAGCTAAACTACAAGACTGCACCCATATCATGCGATAATATCACGTAAAGAGGATCGATAAACCTCCAGAATACAATTAATTCTATTAAAAAAACTACATGTATTTTATGCAAAATTAGACATTTATCAAAAGTCAGAATTTACGTTTTATTTTAATTAAGTTTTGTTCATCGCAAGTCCTAATTTGTTATCTCTAATTTAGAGACTATCAACGAATCTACGCTATTTTATATATCGATGGCAAGTACAGATCAAACATTTTCCATCAATCGGAACAAACAATACTCGGAAGGCTATGCTAGGATAGGATATTTTAATTTATAATTTGCATTAGATTATTTTATCATGTAGCAAAAGTCAACAAATTTCCTTAAATGCTCGGCTAAAATTAATTACATGTGAAAGCATGAACAAGTGATTTTAATTAAGACTTCATAAAAAACCAAACATTTGTTCCTTTAAATTAATCAACTGAAGCAATCGAAGCGCCTCAACTTTAAAATTTGTCAGTGATGACATTTTTGTTTACCAGTGAAAAAACTACTTTTTTAGCGTTAATGCATTAAGATTTTTTAAAAATATGGCTGACTTCATAAACGCAGTATTGCAATGCAACACAAAAACAAATAGATCCATAGACTGCACAACTTTTCTTTAGACAATGACTTGAATTCATTATTGCAAGATAGCCGTATTCACTGCACAACGGTTGCGAAATTTGTACATTGTACATTGTGATGCTTTGCAATACTGCGTTTCTGCAATCAGCCTATGCCTAATACTTTTTAAAAATAATTTATGTGTAGGAAGAATTGTATTTCATTAAAATGCGGGGAAATATGGGGCAGAGAAATTAGGCAACGCCGCTCATGTTAAAATATACAAAACGTTTTGTTTTTATTTTATATCTTATCATCAGCGGCGTTGCCTGATTTCACTGCTGGCAACTCAGCTTCAGTTCAGTTGCCATCCGTAATCGACCCATAAAATTCCTAAAGTTTTTAGATATGGTAGGTATTGCCAGATATCCTATATTGGTGTAGATTTAAATGGTTTCTTTCTAATTTTACAACGCGAAAATTTGATAAATTTTACTATTATTGCTAGAGTACGAATGATCGACGATTTGACAAGCAAAGTTTTCTTTTAACCACAGATTACACACAGATATGTCACGAGACGGAAGATTTTTTTGTCTCTTTCTTAGAAAACGGCCCTTTTTCATTTCTCTTTGAACCATCTTTTATGTCGCAATACAATGAACACAAATTTATTTAGTTGAGGTTTATTTGCAAAACTGTTGTAAAAATTAACTTTTCAGTTTAACTGAATACTAGTAAATAATATTTAAGTAAATAACATTATAAAACAAAACAATATTGCTAAATACATTTTTTGGCACAAAATAAAACGTTTGTTGAACGAATGCTGTTTTTAAACGTGGTTTGTGTTTTGTTAGGTCACGCAATTTGTGTTGATTGTAGAGGCCTGCTTTTACATATTGCCACTACACTACCAAAAAACGCTTTTTGTCTCTTTCTTCGAAAGCTGCCCTCCCGCAACTGATTTGGGCCTTTTTTACTTTTTACATATGTATCTGTGTGTATGTAATCTGTGCTTTTAACTAATTTTTTTAAATGGATGTGCCTTACACTCTCAAATTTGTTTTTTGTTAAAGATGATTTACTTTTTTCTATTTTTATAGTATAGACTTTTAAGGTGCCACAATGATTAAAAAAATTAATTAAAAAAGTACATGTATTTGTACATGTATATAGTTGTAAACAGTTAAAAATACATCGTCGAATCGACGATCATTCGTTCCAACGTACGTAGGAAAAATATTGTTCGTACTCTAGGGTTTAACGATTTTTAGAATTTGTTTTTGTTTTAAATGTAGTTATTCGAACGAAAGAATTCTTTCGCACATCGGAAATAGGCTATAAGTCTTGCACGCGGTTCAGACGGTGATTTTTTCCATGTGTTTTAAGACATGATTTTTGGTGTTTATCGGCGAACGGTGTAGAGAAGCAAGCGGGGTAGAGAAAAAAACACGTTTTCTGATCTATGTGTCTCTTTTTATATTTTTCTTTGCTCCCATTCGTAATTTTGTTATGTTGCTTCATTTTATTTTTTATTTCAATGTGGCAACATCTCTTTACAATACAAAACATGGAGCGCAATAAAATTGTTTGTTTTTATAAATAAGCAAGTAAAGAAGAATTACTGATAATGGGGAAAAAAATCAACCCTAAAATCATGGGAAAAAGATCTTCGTTTGAATCTGTTGTGTTTTTGGAAGCAACTTTCAAAAAGAATTAAAAAAAAGACATGATTTTTAAATCACGGTCTGAATCTAGTGTTGGTTACATTGTGTAGACTTTTTTTACTATCACTCGTTTAAAAAAATCACTTAATTGTCATTACCATTAGCTACTTGCGAACTTTGAAAATAAGTATTTAATAGGAATATGAACACATTTTAAACAAAAAATCTTTGTAACTACTTACCTCTTAATAATTTAGAAAGGGTGTATTAAAAAACAAAAGATCAATTTTTTAAGCACTAAAAATTTAACGTTGAAACCATCAGTCTTAAATTCACATGACTTTTGATGTGAACCACAATAAAATTTATTATTTTTAAATATGTGCATACATACTACAAAAACAAATAAACTGCTAAGGACAGCAAATCAAGGGAAGAAATAATAAATAAAATACAAAATCACAAAAATATTAAGAATTAAAACAGATGCAGCTGTTGCAAAATAAAAAATTATCAACAATTTCAAGTTTAAAAATCCTTCACCAAAATCGCTGCATTGATAAAAGTTTCCAAAAATAACAGCAGAAACAAATATGTATGTACGAGTAATAATTTTCCGTTTAAAAAAATCACCAACTGTTTCATATTTAGACTCAAAAATAAAATGCAGCAAAAGAAATAATAACAAACAACAACAACAATAATAACGAAGAATTGAATGTTGGTGAAGAACAAAATAAAATCACTACAAGAGAAATTCTCATAAAAATAAACCAAGAACAATATTAACGGTTAAATATGTATGTAAAAAAGAACAAGCAACAACAAATGTTCCTTACTCCATTGACCTTTCTATCCTATTCAAACAAACAAGCTACATACATATGAACATATGCATACATATATTATCCCCACAACATCCCACACATGAGTACATTGAAGTAATCATTATATTATTTTTATTGTTACTAGTATCCATCTCACAAGAAAAGAATCAAGTACTCTGACTCTCTGTGACTTAAAATTAAGAAAAAAAATAAATTATAACTCTTTATAAAAAGTACATATCACTATAATTGTGGTTGGCAATTCGCGTTTTATATCATTTCAAATGTTAAGAGTATCCCAGCGGGAAAATTTAGAAGACCTTCCTTCTTCAGGCCTTTAAATGCCTGCTTAAAATTTTTTTGATTCAATTACCATTCTTATCTAACTGCTTAATAATGCCTCATAGAAGGCCTCGGCTCTTTCGTATAAAAGATAAGAAACACATTCCCTTCTTTGAGAAGGGAAAAAGAGAAGTAACATTTTTTGTTTTGTGTTTTTGCCAAAGCAAAAGCAAAAGAATTATTGTTTTTTATCCAGTTGCCATTCTTATGTAACTGCCAAAGAAGCGAGAGCGGAAGGCCTACCCCGCAATGACAACGTGCGTAAAAAGATATGAGTATGGGGTGGAGCGACCAGGACATCCAAAATAAGCCATACAGAGGCCTTCTAGAAGGCATCCGTACTCCTTCTTTTTCCCGCTGGGATGATTGAGTGCATGCATGTGTGCATTTATTTTGTGTTTTTTTTTTTCTTTCTAAAGAAGAGATATCAACGGAAGAATTACAATAAATACATGCAGTCCAAACAAATGCCTTCCGAATTTTTCTTCATACAATTTCAGTATGTAATATTATCTCTAACAGGAGCATAACAAAAAAAAATATCACAAAACAACGCAGACATACTAATAGAGACCGAGTGAATATAAAGTACTTTTCAGTACCGAACAAATTCAACTAATTTTCTGTTAGTCACAATAAATTTTTTAGAAAAAATAATTATAGCTTCTTTTTATAAAATTGTTAGAATATTTTTTTCTATAAAAAATAATGCCACAAATTTATTTTCTTTGGAAAGAAGTTGTCCCCTATATTCTAACAATTTTCACAAACTTGCGTACAATAAAAAAGTTGTCACAAATTTATTATCAATAAAAGTTTTGTCACAAACTACTTTTACATAGTTTCTAAAGAGAAAAAGTTTGTCTTGTTTAAAAATTATTTTTTCTTTAAAGGTGTTATGATACTTGCTATTTTTTGTATTGGATTTTTTTAGGATTGACTGAATGAAACAACTAATGCAAGAAAGAACAAGAAATACAATACAATATAAAATGTAAACAAAACAAACAACATTGCCCACGTTTTGTTCCCACAAAAACCGTCAAAAAAAGCTATAAATCGCAAAAAAAAAGTTAAAACCCGCTACTTTCGATCAAAAACTAAAAAAGTTAGCAGCAGTGCTAACATTTAATCTGGAAATGTCAATTTTAAGTTACAAATTTTTATATTTTTTTTGACAGTCTAAGATTATTTATCGATAACACACGTATATTTTTTGACATTTCAAGATTTTTTATGGTATAATCAAACTCTTTACACTTAGTCAGTTTTCCTATGC
This sequence comes from Pollenia amentaria, assembly GCA_943735925.1. Lineage (NCBI taxonomy): Eukaryota > Metazoa > Arthropoda > Insecta > Diptera > Polleniidae > Pollenia > Pollenia amentaria. The sequence goes on along the minus strand of OX031010.1, from coordinate 141,473,951 downwards.
AAATATATTTAAACTGTTCTCCAATATAGAAAAAATACAAAAAATAGCAAGTATCATAACACCTTAAGCAATTTTTTATAATTTTATTTTTCATCTGAAAAATTTTGTCCCAATATGTTTTCCGAAAAAGAAATTTTGTTCCAAACTTTTTTTGATAGCAAAATGTTGACCCCATTTTTTATAAATATTTTGTAGCAAAATTTTAATAGAATAATAAATTTTGTCCCAAAATGTTTTTTAAAGTAAAACGTTGTCTTAAAATTTGTTCGGACATAATTATATAAAAACAATTGTCACAAATAATTTTCGCTTTAAGAAAAATGTTTTGCTAAGTCTAGGTGAAAAAAATATTTTTCCAAATTATTTATCTGTTGAAAAAGTCCCAACCCTATTTTTTTAGAAAAAACTTGGCTGATTTTGTTCTTCTATAAAAAAAAAAAACGTTTTTTAAGTACTACCAAATTTAGTACCATTCCGAAAATATGTCATTTAACACCATCCCATTGAACAATCTCACAAACATACATTTGTACATCAATTCGGGCAATTGTAAGTCAGTCAACAGTAGTAGAAAGAAGTTGTAAAAGTAACAAATAGGCAAAACGACAAAAAAAGAAAACAAATGTAAATTGAGAATGAAACTATTTTTGCAGACACACTTGCAACCCAAACAAAACCACCGACAATATAACACACCAACATTCAACCAGCCATCATCCATCTATTCCGCCACATAAACACTCTACATCAAACCATCGTTATTAGCAAGTCATGTAGGTACTCCACTTTTAAACTAACACCAATATCATGGTATCACCATCTCCATGCCATCACACAAACGTAGGACAAACGGATGGAGACGTCTTTGGTTTTACCAGTTTTAACTTCTGTTTGTAGTCAGTCATTCACTCAGTCACTCACCATCATGCCACAACCACCAGCCGCCACCCAACAATTGCCGTCTAAAACTCATTCTCACTTAAAAAGTTTGTACCATTTTTTTATTTTTCCTCACCAGACATTTGTCGGTGGAGGTCAAGGAGGTGGATAATTGAAAAAAAAATTGTTCGCTGCAAAAATTTTAAAAATGGAGCGCGCTGCTACTGAGCTGCGCGTCATAAATGAAATAGAAAGAAAAAATGAGCGAAACTGGGAGAAAAACAAAAGTTTTGGGTTCGTGGCTGCATGAGTGTGTCTGTGTGTTTGAGAATGCAAAAAAAAATCCTGAATAAAAAAATGGGGTAAAACTTTGTTGTACAACAACAAAAACAACGAGCAAAACAAAAGCTAAGGATGACTATACAATTAACAAAGACATTATTTTATTACTGTTGTTGTTGTCGCCGTGGCATAAAAATACACAGACTTTTTAGAGTAAGAACAGACAAAACACAACACATTCACAGCTACATTTCAAAACACACTGTGCAACACACACGAAGACGGAATACATTTGTAAAACTTAAGGAAGTTTATTCGCTTCGTTTGGTCACTACTCAATATTCAAATAAATGGAATTAAACAAACGAAAGGAAGAAGTCTGAACAGTGGGATCGGAAAAATACTAAGGAAATGCTTGAAAAAATGTTGCTTGTTATAAAGGAATAGTGAACACTAACTAAATTTCTTCCAGAAAAATATTATCTCAAATAAGTAAATTTTCTATAAACATTTTTTTCATAAATTGGTTTTTAGAAAAACTTGTCTTAGGTTTCACAAAAATTTGTTTTTTGAATTTCTATAAAGAGAATATTGTGATAATCTGACAACATTTTTCAAAACTTTTCTATTGCAAAAAGTTTTTTTCAGAAATAAATTTGCAAGAGAAAAACAATAATTTCTAAAAATAATACGACAAATTATTTTTTTAAACTAAAAGTTTAGGCACAAAATATTTTTTGTATAAAAAAAATATGTTTTGACGTTTTCTATTGAAAAATATATTACACTGTCAGTTCATCGATTTCAAACGTTAACGTTCGCATAGAAAATTACATTAACAGCCTGTTTTGATAAAATGAAAATATTTGATCGTTCTTAAAAAAAACGAACGAAAACTTATTTAGGTTTTCATAAAATTAAAACACATTTTAGGTGAGTGACTGAAAAAGCTTTCAATTTTTCCACACACGTTTGGTTCTTACAAAATGAACATCTTCGTAATAAATGAACACAAATGCCAAAATAAGACGATAAGTAAAAGGCATTCGTTTAAAAAAATAAATAAAACAAATAGAAAAAAAAGGATATTTTACTGAAAGGACCCTAAATTATTTACAATATTATTAAAGGTGTGTGTATCTATATATATATAGAATTGTAACATTATTGACTCATTGATTCATGATTTTTTAAATTTGTACCGGTGACTGGACTCTTCCCAAATAGATCCACTAAAACGGGATTTTTGGAAAGTCGAATGTTTAGGGGGTAAAAAGGGTGAATTCGGTAACCTTATATTTCCAAAACTTAGAGAGATACAATGATATGTAATATTTATCGTTGTCTTTAAAAAAATAAGTAGACGAGTGTCTGGTACTTTCTTGAAATTCTCCTCTTTCAGGGAGTATTTTGGTTCTTTTTTTTCATCCAATTTTAAGCCAATAAACATAGAAATAAAAGTTATATCACATTCGAAACTTATCTAAAAAATGCAAAATCGTATATGGTACTTTTTCAAAATTCGAACCTTTAAGGGGCGAAAATCGTAATTTCTTTTTTTGTTCTTTTTTTAAAAAACATTTTTCTCCATTCCCACTACAATATTGAAAATGTGAATAGTTCAACGGGGAGAAAAAAGTATCAAAAAGGATAAATACGAGAAATTAAATGTCTTTCTTTTACTCTTGTGTTCTGCGTATGGTACTTTTTGAATTTGTTATAATATTGAAGAGACTCAAAATTAAGATGCAAGGTCCTGAGTGATTATCATCCCATAAGATAAAAAATGTTAGTAGCATAACTATAACCTTTGGCATACAAATATGATCATAAAAAAGGACCGGCTAGCATTTAAACAAGTTAAAGCCTAGAAAAATAAACTTTCGCAAAAAAATATGCTTACGAAAGAAAATGAGACGTTAATGAAGTAGCGGGTTAAATGCTACTAATTACATAAATATGTATTTACAGGTTCAAAAAATTCTAGAAAGAAGTATGTACATAAGTACATATGTGTGTATGTAAGTTCTTCCGTATGTTTTAAAAAATTATTGCTATCACGCAAATACCTTCACCATTTCTATATGTTGATGTGTAGCAAAAAAACGTCTTCATATATTGCGTTCATTTATTGCAATTTTTGTAAACATTTTAATTCAACATTTTTAGTTTTTACCAATTTACTAACATTTTTAATAGTAGTTTTTTTTTTAAATTTATAATTTATTTTTGTAAACAAAAGCCAGGGTTAACCTTGAACACAAAATCTTTATATGCAAGAAGCATGAAAAGGTACGAAAATAAACGCATTGGCAATAATGTTGTTTAACGATAGAAAAAAGCTCTATTTATGTCAAACATGAATAGACGAAAGATTTTAAATGTTTTTTAAAAACCAATTTTAAAACGTTTTCGTTTTAATACGGAAACTTCAAGTGAGAACACTAGTGTTTTACAAAAACAGGCTGTTAAAACAGCAACAAAATTTTAAAATTTGCTTTTGTTTTAAACAAAATTTCGAATGTTAACGTTCGAAATCGTTGAACAGGCAGACAATCTTTGTTTTTTAAATTGACACAAAAAAGTGTCAAAAAATATTTTATTGTTGAAAAGTTTTGTCACAAACTATAGCAACAGTCGGGAGATCGGAGGTTATTATTCGACCGGTTTTAACCGGTTATTTTAGTTTGACCCAAGTCGGTTATTTTAAAACGCCCATTTTTCGAATATCAAATAAACCATTTATTTGGGTACAATTAACCGGTTATTTTAATAATGTGTAATTTATAGAAGTTTTCCTTACTCGTGTTGTAAATGTACCCGTAATTTAAATATTTTTCTAATTGAATATTGGACAACTTAAACTTGTGCGAGAGTATCCTAAATATTAAATATATTTTTATATAGATGTTATCTCTGGAGATATTTCGAACGGAATTAAAGACAAAGTTAGGTGCCTGAAGTGCCCTAAAATGATACGTTGCAAAGGTTCTTAAACATCACGACTTATTAATCACATTAAATTAGTCCGCATGCTTGACATTAATGTACTCCAAATAAAACTGAACTCCGTTCGAAGTAGGTCTAAGGAGACGACAAATTATACTTTACTAAAATACGCTGCCAAAAATTAATCATTGGGTGAAATATTAGCCCGTTGTATTGCCGAGGACGGAAAGCCCGTTAAGGTACTAAATACTCTTAGGTAGTTCTAGCATATCTTTATGCTTAAAACTACAACATTCCGGCGGAATCAACGATATGGAAAAAATTCATCAGTTTTATTTATTAAAACACCAAGAACTAAAAAGCATAATTGAATAAATCAAACAAAGTCATGAAAGGTTTAAATTGTGTGTACCTATTTCATACAAAAATCATGTTCATATTACTATTCGTTTCCATAATGCTGAAACAAAATAATTTGAAATATATAATCCTGGTTAAGGGGGTTACTTGCAATTTTTAAAAAATATGGTTGAAGACATGCTTAACCAACAACAAATTAAAACACATTCAAAATAAATTTGGAAGAATATCTCAAATAATAAATTTATTAAATTCCTATAATTTTTTATTTGCTGTTGCCAAATGTTTGTTTAGATCAAACAGCATTTAACAGTTTTTAAATAACATTATACAATTATCTTCTTACAAATAAAGTTTAGTAAATAAATAGAAATTGTTAAAAATAAAGCTTAAGTTTGATTAACTAACTGGTCACGTTATTTTTGGATTTTATCGTCAAATATTTGTTAGGTCTGAACATACATTAAGTCATAAGGTTTTTAAAGTTCAACAAATGCAGCATTTAAAAATTATTTGGTCTAAAATTTTAAAAAACTTAAAGGAAATTTGGCTAAATAATAATGACTTAATTAATTTTTTTCATGGCTTAACAGATAAAAATGACTAAATCAAGCTACTAAATGGTAAATTGGCAACACTGTTTTTATTAACACATTGTTTGATCCCAATTTTTTTTTTTTTTTTTTTTTTTAATAGAAAATGAAATGCTTCAAACTACTTTACTGTTGTTCCAAATCGTTAAAATATATTAGGGAAACAACTATTTCAAATTCTGTTCTTATAAAAAATGTTATCCCATGGCAAATAAATCTAATCAGCTTTACAGTTGTGATACTAAAGTATCAATTTGACCCTTTTCGACGCTCTTGATACCTTTTATGATCTTTTTTTTAAATTACTCCTTTGTGTCATTTCAAACAATTTCGTGGCACTTTTTGACTGCCCCTTTTTAGATATAGCACTTATATTTTGTTTTTTCGCAACATTGCTGTAACAACTTTTGTAAAGGGTAGTTCACACGATCACACAAGTCGAGCGTATTTTGAAGAAAATGCATCATTGATCTAATTATTGTTTGAAATTTTTCCTCAAAATACGTAAGACTTTGTAATCGTGTAAACTACCCTTAAGCGGAACGTTACAAGCGGATTTTATATGCACAGCGTTGCCGTTACTCCACTAAAGTGGCAATTTTTACCCTTTTTATAAGGGCCTTGCAACTTTTATGACCCTTCTATAAAGTACTCTTTTTTATCACTTTAAATCAAGAATAAATAAAAAAAGACGAGAATGAATGTTTTTTAAGATTTTTAAGATATATAAGATATATAGTTAAGATATAATTCAATACATCATTTTTAAAGGAGATGCTTTTTCAACCAATTTAAGTTATTTAAGTTAAGAAAAGTTTAAGTTTGAGGTCGGAAATTTAAAAAACCGATTTATCAAAAATATTTACTTAAATTTAAATAAATTCGTTTGCGATATTAGCATTGCTTAAAAATAAATTTTGAACAGACTCAAAACACAAATTTGCGATTCCATGCTTTTGTCTCTTAATTTGTTTTAAATGGAGCTGGAATAATGAACTCCAAGTGAAGAATTAATAACCAAATATAGAACGAACATAATAAAAAGTAGTTAGTTAGTATTTGTAGAAACATTTTCTAAAATATATTTTTTCGACTTCTAAATCAATTTTACGATAGTGAAGTACAGATTAAAAGTACAATATCTGCAATAACCTAAATCATATATGTGCATATTTGTCATTATTTTATTTATTGAATAACTTAAGTTAATAAAAAAATAAAGTTAAGTTTTTTATCACTAACTGACTAAAATAAATATGTATTGTTTGTTTATAATAAACTTAGTCTTATATTTTCATTAAAATTCACTTGTATTGGGGGTATCAAGTTTTGCTTGAAATTTTGTTTCAAGTTTAAATATGTACACTCGCATTTTTTTTTAAAGTTGATGCGAATTTGCTTTCAAATTATCTTTCCAATTGTGTTTTAATTAATAGCCAAGAAACAGCTGATTGCAATTTTAATGAGCAAATTTTTCGATAGTCTTTATAAGTCGTTTTCTTGATAACATTTACAAACCAATTTCTTTAAAATTGCGCGCATCCTACGTCATAGCTTTAAATTTTTGTGAATTTTAACAAGCAGTATGTGTAAAAAACTTGAACGTGTGACGCAGCGTTAAGCTTCATATATAGCCTGCAAACTAAAAACTTCGTTAACGTTACTGTTTTAAGAATTTACTTTTTATAAAATCTGTAGATAAATTGTGTATTTTGTACAAACATACTTAAAAAAATATCTTCATTAAAAAAAAAAATCATCTTTTGTGAAAAAAATAATCAAATCATATTTTGGTCAAATAATAGTCACACTGGCAACGCTGCATGAGGTGTACATAAAAATACACCTCGATTAATATGGTTTCAACTTATTCACCATATACGTACTTGCCGGTAGCAAAGACAACAACCCTGTAAAATTATTTCAAATATGTAGCCACATTGTTCGAAAGTAATGATTCGATTTCTACACCAGTTTATTGAGGCACACGTCATAAATTTCCATTGTCATTTGGTATTACGAAATGTGAAGTAAAATATATTTGGAAATGCATATTGAGAAAAACAAAATATTTAAGGTTTTTTTTCATGTTAAATTCTTTAAATTTTTTTTACAAACAAAAAAATTGTGAATTTTTTTTTTTCATATAAAATGATTTGACCATTTCCTTTTACAAAAACATAGATATTTTAATTTCTTGTTAATATATCAGGGTACAATTAATAAGGTAACCCCAAAAGACCAACTGAAAATATTTAACGAACCTTACATTATCGGGCCTGTCACAGAAATCAATTGCGATCGAGTTTTTTTTAATTCCGAGAAAGCTTCTAAGGAAAATGAAAACTGATAAATTTTCTCGGAATGATCAATTTTAATTTTTCGATCGAAAAAAGTTTTTGTTTTGGTTTGCAAAATATTGCCACATTTAACTTAAAAATAAAAATATTTAAATTTGTCGGAATTACGAAAATCGATCAAAGTCTGAAAAAGGTAAAACAAAATCGATCAAAATGAAAATACGGATTGAAAACCATTCCCAACAATTTATGTGACAGGGATGTATGTCACAATTGGTTTACAATTTTGTTTTTTTACAAATAAGAATATTGTTGCTAGAAATACATATATTTATTAACAATAGCGGAATTCACCCTTGACAGTAAAGTCCCTTGTAGACCTTGTTAATCTTATAATTTTAGTAAAAATACTAACATCTACAACACTACAACAACAAAATGTATTAGACTAAAATATACTACGCTGTGGTTGAAAAATCCCACAAAAAGCAGTAGTAAACAAGTGTGTGAATTTACCAGAATAAAACAGTTGAAGAAACTTTATCTATCTCTTTCTCTCCCTCAGCAAATTCATTAATTTACAATGCATACGAAAAAGACACTCACGTTTTGAAGTATAAAATCGTATTAAATATAACAGAGTTGTACTATTAATACAAAGGGTGAAAACCGCTAATATATCAGGCGTTTCTACAAACAAAATGCATGTTGTTTTTGCCTTGTTGTACTTGTTGGAGAACGAATGTAATCTTATTAATTGTACCATGGTCATATATAAAGTATAATAATCCAATTGCGACTTAATCACAATTATTTGAATAAAATATTGTTAAAACTCTTCATTTTCATAAAACCTCATGATGAACTTATTAATTAAATGCAATTGTTAAATAACAATATCCTCTGCGAAGTAGAAAAAACACAAAAGTTCAGCATTATACGCAAATAAATTTTGAATTTTAATTTTATGCAATTATTCGCGGTTTTATTTTCATACACGATAAAAAAATTGCAACAAACTGATGAGACATACAAAAAATAAAAATTAATAAATATAATAAAACAAGTAAAAAGAAAGCCAGCAAAATACTCTGACATTTATTGCAAATGTCTGACTTCATTCCTTAAAACTTTGTTCAGATTTCTGTCAGACATTGAATATACGTACATATGTCCGGCCGCTTTCCGATCGATTTCGCATGGATATTTCGGGAATTTATGTACCGAGATGTCTGATACATTTTCGATGGAATTTATTTAGTACAAACCGAATTACTTACAGGTAATCTCGGCACTACAGAACAAGTTCAACTTCTACATTAGCAAATGGGGTTATTTTTTTAAATTCTTGTACAATAGCAAAAACAGAAACAAAGATAATAACAAAATTTTTACATCCAACAATTGAAGCACAGCCGCGAATAACGTTGTAAGTTACAAAACTATTACTTTTCATGGGGGCTACTCTCTATTGCCATGCGAAAGAAAATTGTAGCAAAATTAGTGATTGGTACTCTCTAATGCGCTTGCTCATTTGTCTTTCACATCTTTTTATTTTTTTCTTTTCGCAAATCATCATTATTTCTTTTATTTAAATTTTCCAATTTGAAATTTGTTTTAACATATTTTACCATTTCATTACAGGATTCCTGCGCTATCTTTGATTTTTATTACCAGAATTGCTTAATTTTCAAACAATTTTGCAAAAGTGATAGAGAGTACGAAGTTGGCAGTAAGCTTAGCTTTCGCATCGCAATAGAGAGTGCAAAAAAAAAACGTTTTAAACAGGCAGGATATTTATTTTTTAATTTTTTTTCTAGATAAAAACTGTTATGCAAAAAATCAAGAAATTTTAATTTTTTTTTTTTTAGAGGGAAAACGTTTTATATCCACAATCGCGATGTCATTTAAACGTTTTCCACGTTACAAAACCAGTTCGGTTGTATAATTTTGTTATTAACTTACAACTTTCTACCACTGGCTGACACTTTGTATCGCATTTTGACGGCGTTAAGGTGCAAATTTTGGGTGATTTGAAGTTTTAAACAACTTAAGAGAGTAATGTTAACGGTTATTTGCGAAAAAACCGTTTTTACACAAAATGAAGCTTTTACAACGTTATTCGCGGCTTTGCTTCAATTATAAAGTCTAAAAAAAAGTTAACAGCAGTGCTGTTTAGTTCTCTGGTAATGAATTCGCCTTGATATAGTAGATTAGTATTTGTTTTGCATTAGTATTTGTGCAATAAAATAAGTTTGGAACAAATTTAATCTAATTTCCAACATACCGCACTTGTTAAACAATTTATTTTTTTCACTTTTTGGAAAAAAATCGACACGTAACATTCATATGCATCTTAACGCTATAAAAAATCCTGCTATTTTGTCTAGTTTAGTAATCAAACGGTTGGTTTATAAATTCTTGTTCATATGCCTTTAATGTAAAATTAAAAATTGTTTCGTTTCTACTGAAAATTTTTAAATTTTGAAATAAAAGAGTATTGTTGAACAAGTGCGATATGTAATAAAAAGATTTTAAGCACAAGCACCCTATTCTGGAAAGAAACTTGTATGGGCACCATGAAATTATAGACCGATACCCACGATTTACTATAGTGTAGTTTCTTGTGACAATTAGAACCTAAGAACCAAATTATCATGAAATTATCTCCAAAACTGCGACCCGTACGGACATCGTTAGATCGATTCAAAAAGTGATTTTAAGTCAATCGGTATACTATTTTGAGATGTTACAAACATCAGCACCAACGCATAATACTCTTTCCACTATTGCAGTGTGGATATAATGAAGAGAAAATCAATCAATTGTAAATATAAACAAATATGACAAGTAATTTACACAAAAGCTAATGTATGACAGAATAACAGAATAAGAGTGAGAAAGGGAAGAACGAACTATTGGAAAAAATAGATTTCGGTCAAATTTAATTGTATGCAGAATTATTATTTTTTTTTTTTTTTTTTTTTTTTTTTTTTTTGTTGTACTTTGTTTATGTATAATTTACATTTTCTCAGTTAAATCAAATGTAATTGATTTTTTTTTTTATTTGTTGCTGTTTGTCACAAAAACGGAATTGATATGCGATCTAAGTGTTAATTAGGAAATATTTTTCTTTGTAATTACAATAACAAATAAAAAATTTGTACGCAAAACGAAAAGTAAAGTCAAACTATTAATCTACAGTTAAATTGGCTCTCATTTGATAAAATAATTTTTATGTGACAAAATATTGAAAACACAAATTGCTATACACTTTATTTATATATGTAGTAGGGTATTCATTTAATCGGGTTTTTGCTTTAATCGGTTAATATTGTTTTTGACCGGTTAACCGATTAAATTTTTTTTTATAAATCAAGTAATTTCAATACATAAAAATGCATAAATTATTTATTATTTGGAGTTTATAACAATTCTTGAACTAAAACCAACAAACAAAAGAATAATTCATAACTATTTAATACATATTTTTTAAATAATACATATTATGTATTATTTAAAAATATTAACTGTTAAATCATTTTATTAGTTATTTAAATAGTTTAAGAAGATCTTATAAAATAATATTTTATACAAATAATTTTGTTTAAATGTTTAGGATTCAAGCGTTTATTTTCTCTAGTTTGGATAAAACTTGACTTTGAACAAACTTTCATTTATGGTAGATGTTGAATCAATCAAAAACAACCAATAATACAAAATATCTAATTTCTCAGTCCTTTTCCTGTATTTTTCTAAACATACAAAATCTTTCATTATTTCATTAGAGTCCTGTTTTAATTTTTTTAAATATTTAACTCTTCTAATTGTTTTGGTTAATTCTGTTAAATGACTGACATATTAAATACATATTAAAAGTTAAACAAGAAGCTGTTGACAGCAAACACTTATTTAAAATGTAGATCACTGAAAACCTTCTTCGTTTGCATGAAAAAATGTTTTCTAAACCCAACCTTTTGTATATGAGACGAAACAAATAATTAAATACTAATTATAATACTACAAAAAGTTTAAAAATTTGTTACATCGGTTAATCGACTGAAGTTAACCGGTTTAACCGTTAATCGAAAAAACGCGATAACTGCCCGATTAACCGATCAGTTAATCGGGTAGTAATTAATCGTTTAACCCATTAACGGTTAACCGAAGGAATACCCTTATTTGTAGTTAACAACAAGGCGAATCCATGTATACGGTGGCGGCTATACTACAAGTATTTACAACAATAAAAAAACAAAATGGTGTTTTTATTATCGTTGGGCGATACGTCAAAAACACATGCAGCGCTCTTAACATTCCCTAAGTAAGAAAAAAAGTAACTCAGGTAGGTGGGCTTTCAACGCCAACTGAAAAGTGAATTCGCCTGGGTTAACAATTTTTACAAATTTGGTGTTTGCATATAAACAATAAATAGGTAAAAAATTTAATAGCATAAAATAATAATGGTTTTGTATAGAAAACGATTTGTGGCAATTTGTTTTCCATTTAAAAAAAGGTTTACACCTTTGTTTTAATTAAAATAAAACAAATTAATTAAAATTACGATATTTTAATCAGGCTTTAGTTCATTGAATTTAATTTTCATTAAATTATTTTAATGAAGAAAGGAATTTTACAATATGAAATGAATTAAAATTTTATTGATAATTTTTCATTCTTGACTGGGCTGGGAATTGATCCCAGGTTTTCACGGACAGGTTGCCCTGACTAGTTTCGTTAGTAACCACACAATCTCTTCAGAGGGGTTTTGCCGTTTAACACTCACCGCCATTGACGACGGATGACGTCAATAGTCAAACATCAATATTTAAACCAAATAGTATTTTACCTTGGTAGATCGAAATTTGCTTTTAATGAATGTTTTTAATTAATTTACATGTTCTTCCTTACTTCTGGTTTTCGTACTTTATGTCAAGAATTCTTCTTGAAAACCAAAGTATTTTTTTTTTCAGTTCAATAAAATAACCACAATACTAATTATAATTTAAAATTTTTGTAAAAACTAGTCTAGAAAAGTGCATAGTAAAAATCGTCACAAAATACCTTTTCTTAGAAAACAACAAATTTTACAAAAACGATTTGTTTCAAAATGGTGAAAAATGGTTTTTGAAGAAAAAATCCTTTCTTCATAACATTAATTTAATGAAAATATCAATTTAATGAACTTTTGCCTGATTAAAATATGAAAATTTGGATTAAAAACCATAAATAGTTCAATAAATTAACCACAATGCTACTTATTGTTAACAGCTAAGTCACAAACTCTTTGTTTAAATTTTTCCTTCAAGTACAGAAGGAAGTAGGGATGGGCTACAAATATCGATATACATATCAAAATATCGAAAAATTATAATCGATATATATCGCCGATATAAAAAATACCCATATATCGATATTTATCTAAGACTATGTTTTTTTACTAATATTAAGGCCCTAATCATGTAAAACGCAACATAACGCCAAAGAATTACATTGAAAGCACAAACAATGTCATGACAATTTTGTAATTTTGTTGTTGCTTTCTACATATTTACATATGTATGTAAATGAGTATTGACATAGGTATATTAAGTTTTTAAATTTGGTAATAATTTCACCTTAATACGTTCGATACATCGATATATCAATATATTTAATTAATAAATATCGATACTCTTAAAAAATATCGATATTATATACAGTTGAACCTCGGTTATCCGGACCTCTATTAACCGGCTTCATCCATTAATCGTCGCGCTGCTCGCTTAAATTTACAACCTCTATTATGCGTGATGTTACCCCTATTATCGGTGCTTCTTTTTTATACCTCTATTCACCGCGCTTTACCTCTATTATCCGTGCAAGTTTGTTTTCTCTTCCAACCAAATACACATAAGCATAATTAAAATACGGTGATTATAATTTTTTGTTATATATGCACTCAAGTTTATACATACTCGTATGTAGAACGTACTAACTTAAAATACCTTTGTAACATGAAGAAAAAGATTTAAGGTTAAAAAAATTTAATTTTTTGTGTTTACATACTATATTATGATTATCCGTGCATAGGCCGGTCCCGTGCGAGCCGGATAAACGAGGTTCAACTGTATATCGATATATTTTTTTAATTTGCCCATCCCTAGAAGTTAATCAATTCCCAACAAACACGAAGTCAAACATTTGATATCACACTCGTAAAACTGCTCTGAGTGGAGAAGCAGCTCGCGCTCGTTGTCATTATTTCTTAAGGGCAATCAGGTCGTTCTTGTTTGTCTGCTTTTCGTGCGTTTTGCGTTGTCACCTCGCATTGGTTAATGGCGTGGCGTCGTATAACTGTACCGAGTTACAGTTTTTGCGGTTGTCGGCATTAACTTTGTGCAATCGTTTGTAACCTCAAATTTTAACTTGTTTTCTGGTGGAGAACCAATAATAACTCAAAGTGACTGGTGGAGAACCATAAAAAACTCAGACGTTTACTGGTGGAGACCAATAATACTCTGGAGTGGATTCTGGGAGCTCTCGCCTTCCTATACGATGGTTTAGGTCGAACGAGGTCTTGTGGTTGAAGCTCCAAAAATTCGTGGGATACCCTGGCAATATGACTTTAATAGTCAGCCAAAAACTTTAGTTTTTAAGGAAAGCCAAAAAAAAAAACATTTGATATGGAATTAATTTATCATTTGACATCAAACATAATTTTCAAATGTTTGATTTTAACATTTGAATTCAAATTGATAATGATGCGAATGTTAACATTTGACATACAATGTTTTATCAATTTGATATCAAATTGTTATCAAATGTTATTCTCAAAGCAAAAAAAAAAACTTGACAGCACGGAAACGAAAAATAAATGTAAACATTAAAAAATGGCGATTATAGTTAAATGTGTTACACAATTAAAAAAAAGTTACATATTACGTGAAGTGAATTCGCCTCTAAAAACCTTAATTTGTTGCTAAAAAATATAAAATACATTTGTGAGTAAAAAATTAATTACAAAGTGTAAGAATGTAAATAAAAATAAAACCGGAAAGTGAAGAAATTATAAAATGTGTTGTACGCTCGCGGTGCTACGCCATGAAAATTCTTAAAACAAAAAGGAGATAAGTATTTCGTTTTTGCAAGAATTAGAGAAAGGAAAGAACACTATTTCATCTTTTAGCTGTGGTGCCGAATGTAAAGCTCACAGTTTATTTAAATAAATAATTACTTAAAAAAAAAAAAACCTTTCATTTATGTTCCACATTGTTTTAATATCACCGTCAAGCTTTAAACGGAAGCTGCTCAATTTGTATCATTAAGTATTCATATTTGTCTTCAAAGGATTACCCAATTTTTAAAAATTAGTTAGTTTAATTAGTTATTAATCATTAATTAGTTATTCAATTAAATTACTCATTATTGTAAAATACTAATAATACCATATATGGCCCTATGGGCTCGGTTAAATAAAGAACATAATAACAATAATAATAAAATCCACATTTGAGAATAACTTTTGAAAGCAAGTTGAAAATAAATGCATTTCTCAATTTGAAAATAATTTTCCCTTTTTGTTGAGAAAGTTATGATTTTTAAATGATTTTCAAATTATTATCAAACGTTTGTCGTTCGAGAAAAGATTTGGTTTCAAATCATTTTCAATTTGTTAAAATTGATAATCAAAACAAATCTCGATCTACCAATTTGGTTTAAAGATTGGTGTTTGACTACTGACTACCTGCCGTCGTCAATGGCGGTGAGTGTTAAATGGCAAAGACTTATGAAGAGATAGTGTGGTTACTGTTGAAACATGTCAATTCAACCTGTCGGTGAACGTGGGTTCGATTCCCCGGTAAATCAAGAATGAAAAATTATCAATAAATTTTAATTAATTTCATGTTGTAAAATTCCTTTCTTCATAAAAATAATATAATGAAAATGAAATTTAATGAATTTTAGCCTTATAAAAATATGAAAGTTTGGTAGAAAAAAAATTTTTTTTTTTTCAAAGATATGTTTCTAAAAGTTTTATTTATACTAGTATGGCCAAAAGTCGACACAATCGACTGCAATCTAGAAATACTTTGTTTAGTGAATGCCAGCTAGCCAAACGGACTTAGTCGATCGGTACACTAAAAGGGGGGTCCAGAATCAATGTTTTTTATCAATTACACATCAGTACAACCGCACTATATCCCTTCCACCAATGCTACTGTGGGTACCAAGAAGATTTATTTTTATACCCAGACCACCAAAGGTAAAGAGGATATTATGCATTTTACTGAGCAAAAATGGTGCTTATTAAAATTGTAATTTCATATAACTAATATACAAAAATCTTTCCGTAATATTATTTTGTGCCCACTAACTATCTTATTTTATTGGTTTTTACATTAAATTTGACCTTAACATATGTTATTGCAACCTTAATCATCTTACCAAATCTTTTTGCAATCGGTCCATATTAGAACATAGTTCCAATACAAATACCACTACCGAAACTGCTTTGAATGCCATAACTTCCTAAGAAATGTTGGTATTAATATAAAATTTGGCAACGATAACTCTTATAATAGCTACTATGTAAATTTTGTACTGGTATGTCCAGATTTAACCATGGGACTCATTTAGACCCCATCCGTAAAATTTCACATCGAAGTTATTGTTGAATTCGGCCCACATATATTGTATAGAATTGCTTGTAAGAAATACGTTTGATATCTAAATACAAAATTGCCTGTTTTTCAAATTAAAATAAAAATGTTCGCTTGAGAAAATACATTAAAACAACAATAAAGAATATGAACGAAAATTGTTATTTTATTTTCAAAAACAGGCAGTATAAAGGCGAATTCATTTTTTTTTTTTACTGAGAGAGAGAAATGTCAAAAGTTGCTTGTGTTTTTGACACATCGATCAACGAGCAACATAAAAATACATTGCTGTGTTTTTGGTGTTGTTACTTGTTGTAGTATCGACACCACCGCATACATGAATTCGCTTTGGGCAGTTAAACAAGCATGAAAATGGTATATTAGTTTCTCTTGATCTTACTAAAGCTTTTGATCGTGTTAACCATAATGTTCTTATCGACAAACTCAAAACTAAATATATGTTTTCAAGGTCTGCATGTAATCTCATTTATTCTTATTTAAATGAAAGATCACAATATGTTTCCTTTCATGGGTTAAGTTCTAGTATCAGTCGTGTCGCTTCAGGAGTGCCTCAAGGATCTGTGTTGGGTCCTATACTATTCCTTGCTTATTTGAATGATTGTATTTCTATTATGGATAATATCTTTTGCAAGCCTTTTATTTATGCAGATGATATTTTTCTGATTTACCAACATAATTCTATATTAGATGCAAATTTTGAAATTCATCTTAATTCTATTTTGAGTTGGATGCGTCAGAATGATTTTAAAGTTAACATGGCCAAAACTAAAGCTATATATTTTCGCTCAACTAGTTGCACTACTGCTACTTATCCTAGAATCTGGATGCGGAATCAACTTATAGAGTATGTAGACTCGCATAACTGTCTGGGCGTTGTAATTGATTCGAACTTAAACTTTGAAAGACATATAAATTCATTATTCAATCAAGTTTCAGTTATTCTGAGAAGGCTATATGCCTTAAGACCATACACTCCTAGGTGTATTAGATTTCGTCTGGCTCATGCTCTGCTTATGTCAAAGGTTAACTACTGTTTGGAGGTTTATTCTGGAACATCATCTACTATTTTAACTAATCTTAATAAAATTTTTAGAAAAATATTCGCTATATTGATAGGGTATCTGAACTCTTCATTGTATTTTTAGGTGGTTGTGATTTCCATAAATATTTGCATTTGCGTCTTTTGCTTCATTTTTATAAAATTGTCAAATCCAGTAGGCATGGATCTATAGTGAAAGAGTTCACATTTCATCACTCTACTCGAAATGTACAGATTGAGATACCTCGTATAAGTCTTTCTGTATTCGAACGTTCATTTAAGATAAGAATATGCCATATATGGAACAAGTTGCCTCCTTCATTAAGGTTATTTTCATATTCTTATTTTACATATAAGAAAAAGCTTTTGAACTTTTTTGGGTAAATAGCTTATTGTTTAATCTCTGGTGATTTCTTAGATTAATTTTTGGAATTAGTTATTTTTTGTTTGTTTTTAATTTTGTAATATTTGTGTGGTTGGGGAGCCACTTATGTATAGTATTTAAGTACTACTTATATAAAACCTTACTTATGTAATACCTTAACTCAATGAATCTCATTATTTTTAGTTTGATTATTAATATGTCTTGTATTTAACATGGATATTTATCTTACAATACATGTATAATTGGCCTTATAGGCTTTCTTTGTATTGATTCAAATAAATAAATATTTTACTTCCATAAAATTTTTCATTAAATGTAAACACTTCAATTCTAAAAATGTATAGTGTACCTAGCTACAATACCTTTAAAAAGATATAGGTTTCATTAAAATCGGTGGACGATAAGATGCTTAAAAATCAACTACAAAAAAAAAATTGTTCCAGTATTTATATACCAGATTGTCAAAAAAAGTTTTTCTTTAAACCAAATGTTGTCACGAAATGATTTTCTTTAGAATTACTATTTATTTTAAAAAATGTATTCCAAAATGTGTTTCTGTAGAAAAAAAATTAATTTAAAATGTTTTTATATACAAAAATGTTGTCACAAATTTTTTTCTACAGAAAAATTTTACCATAAATTGTTTTCTATAAAAAAATATTGTTACAAAATCTTTTTCCAATGAATAAATTGAGACAAAATGTTTTTTGTAGTAAAATTTTCAAATATATTTTATAAAATGTGGATAGTTTAATCAAACTAAAGTTCATTGAATTTAATTTTCATTAAATAATTTTTATGAAGAAAGTAATTTTACAACATGAAATGAATTAAAAATTATTGATAATTTTTCATTCTTAACACTCACCGCCAAACGGCAAACCCCTCTGAAGAGATTGTGTGGTTACTAACGAAACTAGTCAGGGCAACCTGTCCGTGAAAACCTGGGTTCAATTCCCAGCTCAGTCAAGAATGAAAAATTAGCAATACATTTCAATTCATTTCATGTTGTAAAATTACTTTCTTCATAAAATTAATTTAATGAAAATTATATCAATGAACTTAAGACTGATTAAAATATCGAAATTTGGATTAAAACCCATTAACAGTTCAATAAAATAACCACAATACTAATTATTTTATAAAAAATATTTTTTGTTACAAAATATGATGCCTTAAATATGTTCTTTTATAAAAAAGATGTGCTACAAATGTTTTTCTATAGAAATATTTTGTCTAAAAATTATTTTTTTACAGAAAAATTTTGTTTCAGAAAAATTGTGCCCGAAAATTATTTAGAAAAATTGTATCCTAATATTTGTTTATATAGAAAAATTGCATCTTAATATTTGTTTATATAAAAAAATTATATCTCAACATATATGTAATATGGAAAAATGTTTTTTAAAATGTGTTACAATAGAAAAATTTTTTACAAAAATTTGTGGAAATTGTCGAAAAATTAGTCCTAAAAGGTTTTTCTATAGAACAAGTTTGTTAAAAAAAAATTTTATAGTCAAATTGTGTCAACATTTTTTTCTATAGAAAAATTTGTGTCTCAACTTTTGTTTATACAGAAAAATGTTGTCTTAGAATGTGTTTCTATAGAAAAAGTTTGCCCCAAAATTATTTTTTATTAAAAAATTTGTTAATTTTATAAAAAATTATGTTCCAAAAAATGCTTTATCTAGAAAAATTTGTTTTTCCAAAACGGTCTTGTGGAGACATTTTTTTCAAATGGTTTTAAATAGAAAAAAGCTTTTTTCAATATGGTTGTCTATTGCATTTTTTTTCTAAAATACATAATTTTCTATAAAAAAAATTTGGCACAAAATAATTTTGAAAAAAAAATATATTAAGAAAAGCTTCTAATTAAAAAAAAAAAGTATCGGATTTTATCTCAATAGAAAAAAAATTGCCCCAAAAAATTACTTTGCCTCAAATAAGAAAACATTTTTACAATAAATCCTTTATTTCGTTAAACTTCTTCTCTGACTCACCTGTAATTCTGATTCGGTTACATCAATTTCTCCACGATATACAAAATCGATGATTGTTTTCAAATCTGTGAATATAATATCCCCTGGCAATATTATAGTTGGATGTTTACAGGGATTTTCCAATAAGAGTTTTTGAAAATATGATGAACATGCTGAAAGCACAACCTGTAAAAACCAAATAAAAAATATATATAAATTGCATCGCATTAGTATGTATTCCACGTCAAAATACCTTGTGTGCTTTTAGGGAACCGTGTTCACAAGATAGGGTTACATCAACAAATGATAAATCTTCACGTAATTGCTGAAACACCGAAGTCATGGTGTTCTGATAGTTATTCCATCGCAAACTAAAATATTGATGACTTCGTTGAGCCATTTTGATGCCGTAATTTTTTTTTATTTTGTTGAATAGAATTTTAAATATTAAATCTGCACACACCTTGGCGAAATATTACACTAAAAGCTTTATTATAACAATTTGATACAAATTCAAATTTTTGTATCCAGTTTGTGTTTGTTGTGGGATTTTTGAATTGGCTTTTTGTTGAGCATAAAAGCAGTAAAATGATTTAGATTTTGGCGGAAATTCCTTTTAGCAGATCTAGAAAAAAAAGGAAAAAGTAAAGTTAATAAAATTGGACTATTGATAAGGACAAATTTGGTTATGTACTGCAATTCGTCAGCTCATAATTTATTGGTTTGACCTACCAACCAATTAAAAAAAATTTAGTTAGGTATGGGGAATATATATTTTGAATACCCCTTTTCTGAATCCAAAACCAAAACCTGTTTCACGAAATTTTTTTATATCAACTATTTTAAAGTTTATTAATTTTTGTTGTGCTCTTCACGCCACTGCTGCAAATTCCTCATTTCAAAACGTACAAAAATAATTTTCACTCTTGCTTTGCTTCATTGCCGTAAGAAAAAAAGTAGTAAAACCAAAATCAAAATAAAATGGCAACAACTCAATACACAGCAGTAATTATATGTATGCAGCACAAAAAGCTAAATTTAGAAACGTGGCGTATGCGGCACAAAACAATAATTGTCCTATCAACAAAATACTATTAACAGCGTTGTCAACTTTGAAATTTCAAAACGCACAGAAACGCAGCAAGTTTAAAATTTATTTTTTATATAAAATTATAAATTATAATTTTTCTCTACATAATGCGAATTATGTAGAACAACAAGGCCGTTTTACTTTGTGCATATGATTTGATAAGTCTTCAATATCATTACTTGTTGTTCTTATTGTGGTCTGGAAAATTGTTGGTACAAATGTTGCACTGTTGAATGAAATTGTATTGAAACAGGTGTATTTTATTGTACAAAGAGTATTTTTGTCACACTGAAACAAAGAGTTGTGTTGAATTTGCTTTGGTGCCACCAAAAATTAAAAAATGTAAACATATAGTTCATGCCTTAGCTGTTAACAATAATTAGTATTTTGGTTATTTTATTTAACTGTTAATGGGTTTTAATCCAAATTTCGATATTTTAATCAGGCTTAAGTTCATTGAATTTAATTTTCATAAAATAATTTTTATGAAAAAGGAATTTTACAATATGAAATGAATAACAATTTATTGATAATATTTCATTCTTGACTGAGCTGAGAAGGACAAATGTAAACATATAGCTCGTGCCTTAGCTGTTAACAAAATAATTAGTATTGTGGTTATTTTATTGAACTGTTAAAGGTTTGTCCTTCAAGTTGTGCTGAAAAAGGTCAACAAGAAAAAGAAAGACAAAAACAAATGAAAACACTGTAATTTGGATTTTAAGTAGAATTCTTGACAAAAAGTACGAATAAACAAGAAGTAAGGAAGAAGATGTAGATCAATTAAAATAGGTAAACATTCATTCAAAAGCAAATTTCTATCAAGCCCGCAGCCCGAGACATCTCCCAATTCGTGCCAGAATCTGCTACCCAACCACAGCAGCCTGCTGTTCTGTAGCCTGGGACAATGGCACAATAAGTGCTCAACTGTCTCCAACTCCTCTGGGTCCTCACACAGCCTACAAACATATATCCGATAAGCCAGACTCCATCCTCACCGCCATTCTGCCTATCATACAGTGGCCCGTGATAATACCTATCATGATTTTGACGCAGACCCTTCTCTTTTCCAGCAGCGCATCCGAATTTAACCTACTAAGCATCGGCCACAGCGTGCGCGATATTCGGCAGTCCGTTTGGCCCCGACTAGTCACGCTCAGAACCCATTCCCTAATTCTCCCAAAGTATAAGCCCATTGGAGGTCTGAACACCTGCAAACTGACAGGATCCTCCATTTCCGAGCCCAGTATTGCCAACTCATCAGCTATCTCGTTGCCGGTGATGTTGCAGTGACCCGGTACCAAGCAGAGCCTCACAACATAATTCTCTAAGATTCCTCCTAGATCCCTCCTGCAATCGTCCACTAGCCTGGAGTTCACATAACAGACCATCAAGGCCCTAAGAGCCGCGTGGCTGTATACATATATAGTGACCTCCGAGCCCTTGGCAATGTTAGCCCCTACTAATTCCACGGCACTGAGAACGCCCTGAAACTCCGCCTGAAATAAACTGCAGTCGTCGGGAAGTCTATATGACCTTCTGATGTCCAGATCCTCAATGTATACCCCCGCACCCGTGTCCTTCATCTTCGAGCCATCAGTTTGATTCTGTAATATATTTTTAAGGATTGTAAACAGCTGTAGTTTTTGTAACACCTCTGTCTACAAAATGTTAAAATAAACGAAAAGCACATAAGAGAATAAAGAAAAAACAAATGAAATTGTGCTTAATTTTCTGTTTTTATATTTTATTTTGTAAATTTTACATTTAGAATTTTGTATTTGTTCATAATTTGCTTTTTTGTACATTTTGAATTTAAAATTTTGTTTAGAATTTTATACTAACATATGTATGTCGAATGTATGTAAGAAGTCGGGCCTCAGCCGATTTAATTATAAAATACAGTTTATCGATTAAATACACACAACGTACTTTAATCGATAGCGAATATCGGTAAAAATGTTACTGAATAGCAAATTCGATAAATTTTCGTTATATTTATTTTAAAGATACGATTTTCGTAAAAAAAGTTAGTGAATCGCACTACTGGTCTTAAATTTTCAGTATAATATTTAATAGCGCCAGTAAACAAACGGATCTACGTCTCTAGAAAAATTAGAAGAGCTAAAGACATAAAGATGGGCATAGGATTATCCTTCTCCAAATTTTCTAAGATTTTCGCAAAAGCTATAGACTTATCTGAACTTTTATTAGGTGTAGGGGTGACCGTGTCTTCAGCACTTTATGGATTTTGTGGTCTCTTTGAAGTAACCCGAAATTTGTAGCGAAATGATTTTTATTTTCACAAAAATCATTAAAAATAAGCAGTAAATTTTTAAAACGTACAATTACATAAAAGATTTATGAATGGGAGAACGTTTTACCATTACGGTGCAAAGCAAAATGGCTGATGCTGCTGGTCCACACCAAGCGTTCAATGCGTTTATGCATCAGTCCAAGTGGTAGTGTAAAATATTATTGACAAGTGAGACAGCAAACGCGTAAAATACCTATACGTATCGAAAACATGAATAGGATTCCTTTCTTCTTTAGCATGCGTCTCGAGAAAAGGAAAAACGCGTGGTGTGGACCGACCTCCAACTTAAGAATTAAAAGAAACAGTTTATTATTCTGTTTGATTTTTTGCTATTAGTGGTTATGCAAAAAATAAACATCAACAATTAAATGGTTTTATCAAATAAACTATAAAAAAGTATCGGCGTATCGACAATAAAATATCGCCGATACCGATACATCGGCAAACGTGGAGTAGGTTAGGTTAGGTTCCATGGACAGCCATCGAGAGATAGCTCAATTGGGTCCTTCAGCGGTCCCTTTGTGATACCCAGTGCCAATGCCCATCCCATAGAGCAGTTACTAAGATCGCGTCACTGCAGAGTTGAACGAAGTCGTCTTCCTAATGAAGAGAAGAAGCAATCTAAGTTCTATTGTAGATCCTCCAAGCAGGAGATCACCGGCTCTTCCAGGTATTTTTCCCTAATGACCTGTAAACCAGGGCATTGACAGAAAAAGTGATGCACAGTCAACTCTTCCCCCTCATCGTGACAACTTCTGCAGTAGTCATTGAATCCCAGACCCATTTTCCTAGCACGAGTCCCAGTCACAACCGACACCACAGTCCTGATTTGGTCCCTATTGAACCAAAGTAAAGATTTAGTAGGATATGGAGCAGGTGGACTCACTGGTCCATCCCTCTTGCGCAATCCTATAATTCTCGCGCAGAATGAGTAACTTACAGTGAGCCATTGGATGGCCAATGAATTGATCAATGAATGTGTCATCCATGCGACCACCTTCCTTGGCCAGCTCATCTGCTATCTGGTTTCCCGGGCAGTCTGAGTGCCCTGGTATCCATATACGCGTTACCCGTGAATGCTCAGCAATCTCATTCAAAGACATCCGGCATTCCAGAGTTAACCTAGATGTCGTGTAGACACCCGCAAGAGAAGCAATGGCAGCCTTGCTATCAGTAAATATACGTATATCTCCCGATACGCGATAATACTTTAGCCAGTTGTCTGCCCGCTTTATAGCCGAGATTTCCGCCTGCAGGACACTACATCCATCCGGCAGACGAAAGGAAACGTGGATTATCGCCGATATATCGGTATCGGTATTCGTTACCTCCCTAATTAAAATATTTAACTATAAATTAATTTCAAAGTAAACTGACCTAGGACAATAATATACAGAAGCAAAGCTTTAAAAAATAATTTCCTTAAAAAAGAGAAACAATTGCCAGAAGTTAAGAATGTCAGCAGAGGTTAGCATTTTTAGCAAAGTTGCTTAAATTTCCAGTATTCCTTTTATGGCACAAAAAGGAACTGGTTTAAGAAGTTATATGCTGTTCTGTTTTAAAAAAATTTGAAAAAAAAAAATTATAATTTCGCATTGTTTATTTTTAGCAAAAAAACAGAACAAAAAACCTTTAACAAAGAAATATGTACTTTTTGTTTTAAAATCATTTTAAGCCTAAATGCAGTCAGTCAGTCAGATAGCCAGTCAGTCATTCAGTCTGCCAGCCATCTAGCCAATGAGCAAAATAAAACAAAATTACAAATGAAATATTTAGACTTCGACGACAACAAGTTGCTTAAAAGTTTCTCTTTTACTTGCCAGTTTTTTAAATAAAAACAATTTTCTAAAAACAGCAAAAATAAATTGCAACTACGGTATTTGTGGCAACTATAGTTACTAAAAATTTAAAGAAAAAAACTTTTTCTTTTTCCAAAATACAATGCAACCAATTCAGCCATCAACAGCGACAACATAAACAATGTGTTTCGTTCGTTTCAATATAAACCACCACAAATATTTCGCATTCGTACCTTTAATTTCAATTCACTTATTTAAAAAAATGTTTAAACAAACACATACTTCAATGTTATTGGAGGGCTTTGAAAGTAACATCAGAAAAAATTAAAATCAAAAAACACATTTAAAACTAATTTTTGTATATTTGTTTCTACATGTAAACTAAAACGAACAATAAAACTCAGAAAACTATTGTAAAAGCAGAATTATAAAGAAGTCTTATAATATGATGGAAACGACTAAAGTAGTAAAAATTTAACTCAACTAAGTTTGAATAAAATAAGAAATAAACTGAAACTAAAGGTATGTTCAGACCTAACAAATATTTGACGAAAAAAATCCAAAAAAAACCATGACCATCAAATAAATCAAACTTCAGCTTTATTTCTAAGAATTTTTATTGACTTCCTTATCTTTAATTGTAAGAAGATAATTGTATAATTCAATTAAGAAACTGTTAAATGATGTTTGATACAGCAAACGATTTGCAAAAGCAAACAATTTTTTTAATAAAACTAGTGGTTACGTGTAGGACGTCAAATATTTAATAGGTTTGAACATAGCTTAAGTGAAATGAACTAGCACTTAAATAAAATAAGGCTAGATCTGAACGAGAACATAATTAAAACTGTACCAGAGCCATCTCTAAACAAGAGCTATACAGAACAAGAATATACAGAACTAGAATGAACTATCACTAATCTGGAAATGTAACAGAATTAAACTTGAACTAAATAAGAATTGAAATAGAACTAGAACATAACAATAACTAAAGCTGAACTGAACAAGGATTATACTACAATTGAAAGTATAGAATTGAACCAAAACTAAACTAGAACTTAACTATAATTTTTTTCAATTATTTATTTACATTTCGAACTAGAACAAAACTAGAACTTAACTAAGCCCGAACTAGAATTAACCTAGAATTGAACTTTACTTAAGGTCCCCATACACGACTACAGTATGCATGCGCAATCAAGTGATTGTGCAACATAGATGGGGGTAGTGCACTAATTTTTCAGTTTCAACTCACAGTTAGTGATAGTGCAAAATTATTGCAATCATTTTATTGAAGTTGAGTGATGAATTGAAAATTAGCCGCCTCACCAAACATGAGTGAAAAAATTTTGAACTCAAAAAACACTAGTTTGATTTCAGATAAATCAATCATCAGTTTATTGCAACTTTTTGTTCTTCACACATTTGACTGCAACTTAAAATTTTGCACTAAATTTACAAACAAAAACTAATTTTTTCTTGATTAAAGCCGTAATTGACAAAATTTTATGTTGTTTAATTTCATTTGCTTATGCATATCATCACAACAATCAAAAACATGCACCTACAAAATTTCCCTGTTTTAAATTTTGGTTAAAAATTTAATGTTTATAATGTTTATATGCAGCTTTTTTGATTGCAAGTACAAAGTTTGCACTATTTGAATGGAGTGCTGATTAAATGCATTCAATCTCCGTTAGTGATAGTGAAAAAATTTGCAATAGTCGTAGTTAAAAAATAGCAATCATCAGTAAAGCTGGTAAAAAAAAGAGTGCAAACTAGCTTTTTGCACTTTTATTTCATGATAGTGCAATGCTGATTTAAATCAATATTTAGTGCACTACCCCCAACTATGTTGTGCAAGCCGATGGACCGTGTATGTGATTGTGGTGTGATTGTACGCTTTGCTGTAGGGATTTCAAACAGAGTTTGATATTTTGCTGATGGTACCAGATTTTTGTGTTGTGTATGATGCAATTTGCTCAGTTGAGAAAAGTTGTCAAAGTGTAAACATACATTAAAAAACATTATTTGATAAAAAAAAAACAATTAAAACATAAATTATTGTTAAATAAAAAAAATTTTAATAACAAAATGTGTCACTATTCATTACGAATCTTTAATAAAAAACACGAATATTTTTATTATTTTTTTTTTTTCGTTATATAAATAATAAATGCGGTTCGCACTAGTGGCAACAACTCATCTGTATAAAAAATTTTAAGAAATAAAAATTGCACCATTATGGTTGTATGGTATGTGTTTCGAGCAAGATTCAGCATCAATTGATTGTGCCAGTATCCTGGAAGAATGTAAGCCCTGCTTTATCTCAACAGGGACTCAACTAAAGCTAAAATAAAATTTAATTAAAGCTAAACTAAAACTGAACCAGAACTGTATTAGAGCTAAACTAGAACTAAAGTTTGTATATTATATTATTCTTATTTTTTATTTTGTTAGTTTTAATTATGAATTATAATTATAGATTAATGAATATTATATAAATGTAGCTTAAGCATTAATTACTTGTAATATTGATTTTTGGCCTAAATGGCTTAATATAAAGTATAATCAAACGGCAACTTAGCTGAAACTTTACTAGAACCGAACACTGACATAGAACAAAACTATAACTGAACTAAAGCAAAACTACATCTGACGTTCAACTAAACTGGAATTGAAGAAGAACAAAAGTAGAACTGAAATGGAATTAAACTTGAACAAAAGAAGTAGAAGTTGAATTTAATTAGAAATAAACTTAAACTTATGTAGAAGCAAACTAAAACTAATCTAAAACTGAACCAAAAATAACATAGAACTTATCTAAAACTGAAGACCTAAAACGGAATCTCATATTTAATAACAAAAAATAGTTGTTAGCATAAAAATCGGAAACAAAAAGTTTAAAGCGGATTTTAATCGGAAAAATTTGTTAGCTTTATTAAAAAAAGTTCACTCGTTTCTTTAAGATTTTTTTCTTTTGCACAAGTAGAATTTAAAGCATACAAATGTTCAAGGTTTTCACCAATTCATTTAAAGTTTTACCTTTCGCTTAAATATTATCATAACAGTAGAAACCTAACCTATTCTCTTATTGAGAAAATATTATAAAAAAACACAAATTATTTGCTAAAAAAATTTTTTAAAACAACCAAGAATCCTAAATAAATAAATACATATACACAATTTTCAATATAAGAAAAAAAAGACATTTTCCTAAAAAGGCTTTTTCACAAAAAGTAGAGGAGTCAATGTATCCTTTGTGTTTTGTGATCAAGGTCTAGTTGTTGTTTAAAAAGCAAACTGGTTTAGTGCTGGTTGCAAAATTGTTCAAACATTCTTTCTCTTAAGTTTATTATTATTTCCCTTTTTTGTAAGTGGTTTACAATGGTTTTAAAGTTTTTGCTTACACATTATGGTATGTATGGAGAAATTTCGATAAATAAAATAAATTACTTATAGAGTTTAAGAATTTGTAAAATAGGAAGAATTAATTTATGTGAAAGAATTTTTACTTCAAGAAATTTTGGTTTTATTCTCACCGTTTTAAAACTTTTGAAAACACAATATCTTAGACCTTAAACAAAAACCTCATTCATTCAATTCAATGGAAAAATAGTAGGACATTTTTTGGGGATGGAAGTAAAACGTATTTTTTTCAAGACACGGAAAACTAAACTACTCTACAAGCAACAGGGATTTTTTATAAAAGAAGGAAGTAAGGGCAAAGATTTTTTTCACTAAATCCTTTGCACATTTTGAACTCCGAAAAAGACTTACAGTGAGCCACACTCAAAATTGAACGTTATTTCGAAAATGGAGGAGGTGGCACAACATATATTCGCGTAAGGCTAAACTTTTTTCTAATATCCGCTGTCGATTTAGAAACATATTTTTTTTTTTTGGCAAAAAAATTTTTTTATCAAAATTTCGAAATTTTTGTTTCTTCAAAAATAATATAAAACTAGATGACCCGTGCGAATATTTCGCACCGTTAAGGTGCCCGTAGACGACATGTTTTTTACATCTGACTTGTCAAGTTTTCAAGTCACATGTAATTGTGAATGTCTGTCAAAATTGCTGTTTTACATAAGCTTTATAATATTTGGTCACACACGTACATGTAATTTGCTTCTGATATTCTCTATGTTTTTTCTCTGTAGTTATGGAGTAAACCAAAGTAGTTCTTGGTTTCAAAATAGCGTGCTACCGCCACAAAAATTTTTATTTGCGCCGTAAAAAAGTTCAGCCATCTAAACATTTTTTTTCTTTAAATGCCAATATACCAATTTAGGATATTATAATGATACGTTTTTATTTATATATGTACATAATTTCTATTCAATGGTGAAATGATCATACATATATCGGTATTGTAAAATATTAACTTTAGCCGGCTAATTATTCCGTCAACAATGCACCGCCGCTGCGGTTTTCTTCCCGGCAGAGATTTCGGACACAGCTGATGTCAGATGGTTTGTCAGAAGAAAATAGAACACGCTCTAATTGAAATTTTGTCAGATGACTTTGCGTCTGACTTGTACAGATGCAATGTTTTAAAGGTAACACACGACATACATGTATTTTGCAGTGGGAAATTTTACAAGTCAGATGTAAAAAACATGTCGTGTACATGCAACTTTAGTTGTCATTTTTGTAACATAAAATGAAAATAATTAATAGAAATTTTAGTAACTTCAATACATTTTGTTAAAAGTATAAAAATATTAGAAATCATAATATATATCATACATATTTACATACATATGTTTAAATGCTTTTATAATATTTCTTTGAATACAATGTTAGAGGTAATGACATGATCATCGTTAACTTTTTGCCCGTACGAATCCTTAATACAAACAAAAATATCGTTAGACGTACGCAATTATATATAACTGACTTAGTAATAAACGGCATTATAGTAAATAGCGGTATTGCCAGAATGGATTTTAATACCTACTATATTATGTAGAACTGCATTACTATTAAGCGACCCTGTATTACCACACTTGAATAAAAACATATAATCATAATGACAACAGTATTATCATGCAGTTCTATATAAAATATAATTTCTATCAATGAAAATATTAATTTTTCAATTTCTAATTATTTTTCGTCATTAGTGTTAGAAATAAGCTTTAAAATGAGATATCATTCATTAAATTTGATGCGGTGGTATGGGAGATATTTGCAACCGACAAAAAAAAGTGCTTTAGAAATAATATATATGATGATTGGAAAATAAAGCTACTCTTTTAATTTTTCTAGACGTATAAAAAAACGAAGTTGCAAAGTTAATTCAATAGTCTTAACTGTTCTTGTGCTACGCTAATATATGTTGTGCAACGTACTCCATTTTCGAAATAGCGGTATATCGCGAAAACAATAGCTAACCTTAAAAATCGGTAAGCACCACTGGATTCAGCGTACCCGAATTAGGTTAAAGTGCCAGGTGCCCGCTTGCCAACTAGCACAGTGTTATTATTAACACAAAGTTTATGATAATGATTAAAGTGTTCAATTTTGGATGTGGCTCACTGTATTAGTTCCCAATTTTTAAGCTTGGTAACACCTTTCCTGCCTTTCTATGTTAGCCGCTTTTTTGCAGTGAGCTAGTGTTGACAGCAGCTTAAAGTTAGATGATTCCCATTGCAGACACAAAGAAACATTTTGCGGCAGAAAAAAAAAGTTGTTCTGAGATCAACATAGAGTAACAGAAACTGTGCCTTCTAGTCCTGCATAGACCTTGCCGTCTCCAATGTATGTCCAATTTGCAGTGTTCCCAACTCTTTACGACCAAAAATGACATAGTTTTACGACGTAAAACGTAACGTTAATATAAATATATTTTAGCTAAGCGTATTTAAGCTACGCTTTTAGTTAAAGTTGCATTTTTAATAGCTTATCTCTTTTTAACAATTTGTTTTATAATATTACACATAGTTTGTACACTTCGTACAACGAGCTACTAACTAGAAGGCCGATTAAGCTTAGCAGCTTGGTAGCACAGATTTTATTCATAACTGATTTTATCCGTCTACTAACTTTTAATAAATCCACTCTGAATATTAATGATACCACATTATATTGCTCAAAAATGCAACACGTTTTGAAATAATCATCGCTGGTTTCGTCATTTAATTTCATCATTTTTTTATTTTTTGGTTTTCCCCTCCCCATATAAAAATGTTAAATGTTTTTAAACTAAAATAAATTTAAAAAGGACTCTTAATTAAAACAGACAGTGAATTAAAAAAAAACCACCAAAAGTATTACACATTAAACGGCACGGTTACAACAACAACTACATTAAACAACTGTTTTTTACAAGTTGGCAATCGTTTGGCAGGATTAGGTAGGTAGGTAGGTAGGTGGAAACGCTGGTGTGAAGTCTCCTTCACACCCTCACCCAGAGACCAATATGGTCCATTGTGATGCCTTGTTTATAGATAAGAAGCTGAAGAAGAAGGTAAAGAGAAACATCAAAAGCATTAGAAAAGATAAGAATAGATAATAAAAGGAAGTTCTGACCAAACCCGAGAGAAAAGCCTCACTCAACACAACACCAATCCGCCCTATGTGCGGTTAGCTCCCAGTCTCCTGCTGCGCAGCCAGGCCATCCCCATTACGAATCCTATTAGACTCTCGAGCCCACAGCCCGGGACGTCCCCTAATTCGCCTAGGAATCTGCTGCCCAGCCACCTCAGTCTGCTGCACTGTAGCCTGTGACAGCGGCACAAAATGTGTTCAACCGTCTCCAGCTCCTCACACAACCCGCACATATCCGACACGTCGGATCCCAACCTCATCGCCATCCTGCCTATCATGCAATGACCTGTGATGATTCCTATTATGGTCCTCACGCAGACCCTGCTTCTGCCCAGCAACAACTCCGAGTCGGACTTCCTAAGCAGGGGATTAAATAGGTATAAGGTAATTAGCTCTACTTCCGTAATCTTAAAACAAACTTTTGGAGGGTTATTTAATTTTTTTTTTTTTTTTTGGTTATTTCACACCGCCATCGCGAATAGTTCGCGTAATTTAGTAGGTTAATTTAAAATATTTTAATTTAAATCTTTTTTTTCCAATCTAAAAATGTAAAAAATTGTCAAATAAACTAATAAATTGACGAAGGAGCTTAGTAGAAGAGGAAAAAGTGTAAATATCCTCTTTTATTGTCTATACCCTCCCAACCATGCTACCATTGTAGGTACCTACCTATCTTTTTTTTTTTTTTTTTTTTAATTTAATTTTTGTTAATTTTACCATGAATTCAAATTCAATTCGTTGTTTTTTAAATCTTATTAATATAAATCTTATACATACATACTTATGCTAATAATCTCTTACATCGTAATTTTGTATAATTGCTCTACTTTTGTTAATTTTACCCTGAAGTTAAATTTAAAATTCGTATAGGTATGGGTATCGCCGAAAAATCTTTTTAAGCATCGGTAACGTATCGGCGTATCGTTACTTCCCTAATAATAATGCAAAACTAAAAAACAAAAGCGTTTACCAAAGACCAAAAAAAATATTGTTTGTAATGGACACTTTTATGTGTTGGCAAACATTTTTGGAATAAAAATCGGGAAATATAATAACAAAGTGTTAAAAAATCACAAGAAATGAAAAAACACTACCCCCCATTTATCATGATTCAATAAAAAAAAACGCAAGCAAAAGACAAAACTGAACGAAAAACTGTAATCAAAACAAAAATTTGTGCAAAACAATGTTCTTCTTCTTGTTAATACTTTTTTTTCTTTTTCTGGTTTATTCTTCATTTACAACTTTTTCTTTCTTGATGGTAGGTATTTGTTGTTTTTCAGTCAGTCTGTTTTTGTTGTTGTTTTATAAATCATCATTATCATCATCATCATCACTATCTTTACTTCTTATTTTGTTTTGTTATGTCGTTGTTGTTGCTTTCAATTAAAGAACAAGGAGAATATTGTTTTTTTCTAAATGAATGAGTATGTAAGAGCATTGGTGTTTGTTTTTATATTGTTTGCCTTAAATAACAAAAACAACAATTTTTTTCTATATTTAATGGTATAAAAACAATGTTGCCATTTAGATGCCTTTCGGGTATTTTATTACACTTTTTGGTCTCGTTACTCTATTTTTTTGTGGCGCCTTTGTGGATTATACCTATTAAAAATAAAACAAATCCATACAAAATTTCGTTGATGATTCGTCTCTAATAAAAAAAAATAGAAATTTCCCCAAAGGTACTAACATTAAAAACATGGCAAGTTAAGGGAAAACCTGATGAATTTTAGATTGATGTCTACAATTTTAAAAATTCTTTGGCGAAAATCCTTTTCGAGAACTAGCTTACTGTATTATTCGTTTTATTTCGTTTGCTTACTAAGTGCCGAGGTTGAAAGAACATTTGGTTTAATGAATTTTTTTTAAACTAAAGAATCGGCTTTCTTTAAGCTCAGCCAATTCATTCTTGAATATTAAATGCGGTGTAAAACAAGAAAAACATTGTTGTTGTAATTACAAATTGTCTAAAATAAATATTTATTCAAATCAAACTTATAAATTTGAGTACCTATGTATTTCATTAAAACCGTTTTGTAGCCCGGTGATGACGGTCATGAAACAGGTACCTATACATTTTTGAAAAGAAAATGGTTTTTCTATAAAACGGGTTTTTATGTTTATTTAATAAATTCTATTTGCATTTTAAGTTTTCTATTACTCCTAATTTATGAATTGATAAAAAAAATAATTTTAATATTCTTTTTTATAAATATTATTTTTAATTTTCAAACGACTATTCTCGTTCACATGTTAGATTTTAAAATCTTGTGTTCCAATTTAAAGCTTTTTACTCATTTTATCCTTTTTCACAATACACTTGGCGCTTTTCTTCATTTTTAAAATGGCAGCACTGGTGAAAACGCAGCATAATAAAAAAAACACAAATAAATAGAAAGAAGACAACAGGCGTAAGGGAGACTAAATGAGTGGCAGTTAAAATTAAGAATAACATGTGGCTGGACATATTTTTGCTTCATTTTTATTTCTTTTTTAAAATGGCATGTCGATTGTCATGTTTTTGTTTAATGAAAAACATACATACGTACAAATACACAGAGATAAAGAACTGTAAACAGTAATCCCTGCGCTTCTCTTTCTTCTTTTTTAAACCACTTTCTAAACATTTTAAATTTTCCATTTACCTATTATCTTTTCATTTTCGTAAGTGCCTGCCTGCCATGTACCACCACCTTTTTACTTTAAGAAAAACTAATTAAAATGATTTATTTTTTTTTTAATTTCCTTTTTGACAAATTTTATTTTTTTATTTGCTGTAAAGAATATTAAAACAAAAACAATAAAGTAGAATGAAAATTTATGGAAAGGGAACAAGAGAGTAAAAATGTAATCAAAGAAAGTTTTTGTTGGTGTTAATGTTTAAAAAAAAGACAATAATAAAAGCAACATCAAAAAAATGACAAGCAACAGTGTGAAATAGATTTAAGAATTGGTACCTACTTACCCATCTACAAAGGTAAAAAAAAAAAAACAAAAAAAAAAAAAGAGAATCATAAATTAAAACGGAAAAATTACAAAAATGTCAGACGAAATCAATTATAATTAATATTAAATGTATTTAGGTACATACATGTGTATGTACATATGTACAACCTATACAAATTTTAAAACTCACCCGATACAAAATCATCAACAAAAACAAGTAAGAAATTGTAGTCGGTTCGGTCAAGTTGAGAGTACTCATAGGCCAAAATGTAAACGTTTTTCTGTCAATATTATCTAGATAGGTACATACCTTCATACATAATTACATCTACTTACATGTTATTTTTTGGTCTTTAAGTGATATTAGTAAGAGGGTTTATACAGAACATATGGTCAATTCTAGACCTACGAACAAAATTTATCTGTGTCGAAATAACTCTTATAAAATTAATCGTCGCTTAGTTATGTTCCTATCAATACCTACCAACATTTATAAGGAAGTTATGCCATAAAAACAATTATCGCAAGTAGTATTTGAATGGGAGCTATGGTTAAATATTGAGCGATTCCGATATAAAATTATTTGGGTTCCAATAAATTACTTTTGGACCAAATTTAATGCAAATTGTTACTAATATAATAGGATTGTTTATGGCTACCAGTGCCCATGTTCTGTAACTCTCGCTTCGAAAAACTTTTCGATTGAAATGCGAGAAATTAAACAAAAATGGCATCAATTAAAACAAACAACTGTTCTTCTCATATAACTGCGTCTGTAACATTTTTAGCGAGTAAAATCTGTCACGTAAGAAATTACTCGCCAATTTACAAAAAGTGTGTCTGTAAAATTTTTGTGAGAAACTTCCCGCTTTGCACTGTCAAATAAACTCACGCATAAAAACGGGGTGAGAAAAAAATTACCTCCAAAAAATATATTAAATATGCAAAATGCAATAAAAATTAACATGAAAGAGATAAGTATTTTCTTTTTGACTGATTTTTTCATTGTTTAATTATTTTGCTTTAACCATTTTTCAAAAATATACAAATGTTTTCAAAGCTATTTGTTAAACAACAAAAAGTTACAGAACATGGGTACAGATCTGTCAACGATTGAAATTGATTTAATTGCATGATTTCTCGGTAGTGGTTCGATTTAAAATCGAAAAATTGATTGTAAGGTGTTTTCTAGGTTTCGACTCGTACTGAAAACTCAAAACTTTTTGAATCCGCATAATTCATAAATTGGTGTTCTTAAATACGCATGTTTTTGTGTGTTCGAAGTTATTGTTCGTAAAAAATCTTAATGTCAAAACCATAAAAAAGTTTCTTAGCAGCTGTTTTCTTGATAGTATCAAAAAGTATCCCTAAAAAATAAAACTTTTACATAATACTACCAGAAGATGTTGTTTTTATGTTTTTTTTTTTTTAACGCAAGTGCTGCTGTTTAATTAAAATAACTTGATATTTGTGGATAAGTTAAAAAAAGTTTATAGGTATGTATTAATATGTGTGTGAAAATAAATATCTATTTGGGTAATTCCATGTCAAATCGACCAAGAGTGGGACCCGACCCCCTTCGATTTCAATGAAATTTTGTGTGAAGGTTCCTTTCATCCTATAAGAAACATATATTAACGAAAAAAATATATTATATATTGCTTAATATTCACTTCTCGGTTTTTTAAGCATAAGCTAATTTAAGGGGAGAAATTAAATATTTAATATATTTAATATATTTAATATTTATTTTCTAAGTATAAAAGATGTTTAGGAGAAAGTTGAAGAACACAACACACTACCTCCTTTTAATTTATCATTAGTTAATTGTTTCCGAATGAAGCCAAATAATATACACAACTCATTTAATTTCTTGGTGACGTAACGTGACAAAAAGTGTACTTTTCTTTGAAAGTGCCCACATTGAGCTCCAACAAAATAAACATAAAAAACTTTTTCAATGTCGTTACTTTTTTTAACACCTAAAATCACACAAATCAGATTTAAAAAATATTTATTTCTTAAAATTACAATATTAAAATTTTATTTAAGTATTTTTTTTACAGGTTGCAGAAGAAAAAAAATGATATATTAAAAAAGAAAAAAAACACCTCCTTCAAAATTTCAGGATTTTTAAAGAACAGTTTGAGGAATTACATAAAAAAAATCAGCCAAAAAAAAATTAGGTTTTTGACGTAGTCCATTTTTAAATTCTTTACTATTGCATTATACGCGTTTGCTGTGTAACTTTTGTACGTAGCCTATTCGCAAATAAAAATTATTTGCGATTAACTAAATTACTGTTTATATGTATGTCAAATTTATTACAGAAATTCTTTTTTTTTGATACCAGATGAAAAATTTAATCATTTGGTAGCACTGTATGTATATAACCTTTTTATTTTTTTAAATCAAAAATTAAAAAAAAACAAACATTATTGTGTATTTGTATATTTTAATTGCATAATTTTTAGTTAACTTTAAATTTGTTGGCAAATGGATGAGCCACATCGAAATAAAACGGTTTAAACGGTTAAAACTGTGGCAATGTTTAAATCTTATTTGCAAATAGTGTAGTTAATCAGGAATTGTTTTCGTGAGTTAGCTATTCGCAAATAAAAATTTAATTCACAACTTTCTCTACTTGCAATATAATTATTTGCGAATGAGAAGTGCGTATAAACGTAGTATAACTTATCAATAAAATTTTACACTGATTGCACTTTTTCGACAGATGCTTTAACGCATCAACGAACTGAAAGCGTAGTGTGGAGCTTTAGGCGTTTTGATTTGAACCATAATAGTGACTCTGTGATTCTAAGCCCAAGGGTATACTTAAAGGTGAATCTAGGGGGAAAATATTTTTATGTGTTACACATCTAAGCACGAAAGCATAATACCACCTCGACTATGTTAGTGTGGGTATAAAATCGCGAAAGAAAATTATTTACAAAATTATTTGACCACAAAAAAGTTTAAGTAGTAGATCAAAAGAAAAAGTTTTAACAAAAGTAGGTATGTATGTAGGTACACTGAAAATAGTTCATGATTAAAAATACAAAATACTTTTTTTTTAAATTATTTTTTGTGCAATAAACAAAATTTCTGTATATGTATGTATGTAAATTACAAAATTTTTGTATTTAGATTGCGCAAAAAAAATTTAGTTTTAATACAAAATTTGTAAAATATATAAAATAGAAGCGAAGAAAGACTGCAATCAACGAATTATTTATACATTTCACAAAATTTTTCGTATATAAACTTTTGCCGAAACTTTTGTAAAAGATGAAAAAACACGTGTTAAGAAAAGATAAAACAATTTAATACTAAAAATGCAATACTTTACATTTTTTAAAAACATTTCAAATATGATTTTTACTCTTTTATTTTGTCTTCTTTCTAAAAGGGGACACACACAAAAATTCAATCGAAATAAAAATTTCAGTGTTATAGGCAGCGAGAGTTAATTTTGGTCTTCTTAAAAAAAAGTCGTGTAAAAAGTAAGTCCACATAAAATATCACGTTGTCTATCGCGAGTGTTAAAATTTTAATGTTAAAATTTAATGAAATAAATGACATAAAAAAAAAAATTGTTATTTGTGTATTTTATTTTTGTCAAAAAAGTCGTGTTCAAATAATAAAATGTTGCAAACAGGCGTCACTACAAACAGCATTTTTGAAATAATTTATCGAATGGATCAACTTAATCGTCATTTAATTCAATGAAAGTATTCAATAAATAAAATTCAAAATATATTTCCCCAAGTTATTTATCTCAAAATACATATTGATACATTAAAGGTATTCACGTTAAACGTTGCACTCTTGCGAAAAAGCATATTTGCAAAAACATAACAACAACCAAATAGACAATTATTTCACCTGAACGATGCAAAATTGTCAGGGTCTTAATAAGTGCAAAATTATCCGAGTAAAAGCATAAAAATGTTACAACTTTTTATGACGTTTCCACATTGAAAAAAGTACTTATAAAATCAACTCTACACTAAACCACAACGCAGGAATCCCATTTTGACGTACATTGTTTTCTTTTTTTTTTTTTTGAAAAATATTATAAATTGTTCTGTTTAAAGATGAACTTTGTAAAAAATTAAACAATTAAAAAATAAAAACGACAAAAAATTGAAGAAGCAGAATAAATAAAAATACTGGAATACTTATCTGAAAAAAATTTTGAGGTAGATCTAGGTATATATATAAAAATGAATTATGTATGTTTGTATGTTTGTCGCTTTATAGAGTCCGAAACTACTGAACCGATTTTCCTGAAATTTTTACAGTAACATCACGTGAGCCCTAAAAATAAAATAGGCTACTTATTTTTTCGATAGGGGCAGGGGAATTGGTACCCCCCATAGGATGCCAATATTAATTATCGCATATCTTAAGAGCCGCTGCACGCATTTTGCTGAACTTTTTGTAGTAGAATCTTCTGAGCCCCGGAATTGAAATAAAATTGTAGCGGGGGTATAGGAATACCCCATAGGACGCCAATGTTTAACATCGCATATCTTAAGAACTGTTATAGTGAGAATGTTCAAACTTTCTAGAAGTCGCTCTTATGGTATACTACACTTTTGAAAATAAAAATAAAGCGGGTAGGCGCAGGGGGGGAAATACCTCCCATAGGATGCATATATTAAATATCGCTCAACTGAAGAACTATAAAAGGGACAGTCTTCAAACGTGGTTAAAGCTACTATTATGGTAAAATATAAATTTCAATATAAAAATGGGCGGGGTTGACAGGGGAGGAGCAGTACCCCTCATAGATAGAAATATAATTAAGAGCCGCTGCACGCATTTTGTTGAACTTTTGGTAGAAGGATCTTCAGAGCCCCCAAATTGAAATATAATAGCAGCGGGGGAAGTGGTACCCACCATAGGACGCCAATGGTTAATATCGCATATCTTAAGAACTTTTATAGTGAGAAAGTTCAAACTTTGTAGAAGTCTTATGTCTCTTATGTCTTAAGTCTCTTATGGTATACTATACTTTTGAAAATAAAAATAAAGCGGGTAGGCGCAAGGGGGGAAATACCTTCCATAGGATGCATAAATTAAGTATCGCTCAACAGAAGAACTATTAAAGGAAGAGTCTTCAAACGTGGTTACAGCTACTCCTATGGTAAACTATTAATTTCAATATAGAAATGGGCGGGGTAGACAGAGGAGGAGTAGTACCCCTCATATAAAGAAATATTAAATACCATATATCTGAACACAAAAGTTATCAACCTTTACAGGAAAACTTTCAAAACAAAAAAAAAAAGGGGGTAGGTGCAGGGGGAGCAAAAATAAATAAATTACACATTAAAAAAATACTGCAATTTTTTTCTTATTTATTTTTTTTACCAGTGTAGCGAAGCGCACCGGGTTAAGCTAGTAAGTTATAAATTCGACTTGTTAATTTATAAAATTAATCATTTTGTGTATTTTACAAGAAACTAGATGACCCGTGCGAATATTTCGCACCGTTAGTTGTCATTTTTGTAACATAAAATGAAAATAATTAATAGAAATTTTAGTAACTTCAATACATTTTGTTAAAAGTATAAAAATATTAGAAATCATAATATATATCATACATATTTACATACATATGTTTAAATGCTTTTATAATACTTCTTTGAATACAATGTTAGAGGTAATGACATGATCATCGTTAACTTTTTGCCCGTACGAATCCTTAATACAAACTAAAATATCTTTAAACGTACGCAATTATATATAACTGACTTAGTAATAAACGGCATTATAGTAAATAGCGGTATTGCCAGAATGGATTTTAATACATACTATATTATGTAGAACTGCATTACTATTAAGCGACCCTGTATTACCTCACTTGCTATATTATGTAGAACTACATTACTATTAAACGACCCTGTATTACCACACTTGAATAAAAACATATAATCATAATGACAACAGTATTATCATGCAGTTCTATTAGAACTGCATTACTATTAAGCGACCTTGTATTACCACACTTGAACAAAAACATATAATCATAATGACAACAGTATTATCATGCAGTTCTATATAAAATATAATTTTTATCGATGAAAATATTAATTTTTCAATTTCTAATTATTTTTCGTCATTAGTGTTAGAAATAAGCTTTAAAATGAGATATCATTCATTAAATTTGATGCGGTGGTATGAGAGATATTTGCAACCGACAAAAAAAAGTGCTTTAGAAATAATATATATGATTACGGTTCAAATTTATTAAACAAATTGATGTTGTCATATGGAAGGCGCGTTGTTAAAAAATTATTTCGGAAAAGCTGAAAATTTAAGGTGCAAACAAAATGAGTTCCTCATGCAAATATGTGCAACTATGATATTTTGCACAGTTGCAAGAGCAACAAAAATTGACGTGAATGCCTTTATTATAAGGAAAAATTGTTAAATAGGTTTTTGCTACATTTTTACCTCCAATAAAATTGCTTGTATATATGTACATATGTACATATTAATATATAAATAAAGGTTAATATTATTAATTAAGCAGAAAAAGATAAAAATCTTGAACTCTTTAAAAAGTATTTATGCATATGATAAAAAAGCAAATAAATTACATTAAATTAATAGGGTTGTTCAAGTCTGGTTATCAGGTTATATGTTTATGTAGTTATATTAACAGCAAAAATATACATTAAAGAAAATACAAATAAATGTACATATTTTGTTGTTGTTAATACATATATGTTGTTGTTATTACATATAACCTGATAATCAGCATTTCGTGAACTACCCTAAAATTCAATATTTTTATTTTGTATAATTTTTTTCATTTCATTACATTTAATGTACATATACATATATGTATGTAAGTACGGAAATATGTACATATGTATATGTATCAGTTTACCAACTTAATGGCTAAATTTAGCCATTTTTCATCGTAGCCATGAAATTATGAATTTAGACCTAAAAATGTTTTATAAGCAGCATTAGTTGTGTTGTAACGTTTAATTTTTCTTAATCAATTGGCGCAAATGACTTTTACGATAAAAAAAAACAATGTTGTCGATAATATGATCCTTTCGTTATTCATAGATTTGTCTTATGTTAAGTTTATTGTTACTTAAAATGTATTAATACAAACAAAATAATGCCGTATGCGCAATTTTCGTGTAGTACATACATTTTGTAAGTTTTTTATTAATATTGGTACGTCTATTGTAATAAAATTATATTTAGCCATTTTAAAGCCACTATTTAGCCATCGTTTACTAAAAATTTTTTTAGTAGTGAAGAGTTTGCATCACGGGTTTCTTATCATAGAAGAAGACTTATGTGCTGTTTCCACAGTACAAGTGATTGAGCGGGTAGTAAAATTTATGTGAAAAACACTCAGATTTTTGATTGGAAACACCACATTAAGTGAAATGAAATCATTCTTTGATATAAGAAAAGTAAACTTATATTATTGTGAATAAATAAATAAATATTTATTTTGTTTTAATTTTAAAAATACATTAAAAAAAATTGACAAAATATTTTGTATATTTTACAAAATTATTTCAACATAAAAACGGAATTGTTTCAAAGTTTTGAAAGTTTGGGGTTATTTTGATTCAAGTGCATTTATGGGTCCGTCTTCATTTTTGCACTGTTTTGTCTTCGTACAACTTCAGCTACGAACACACTGGGCAAATATTTGACGAAAAAAAACGGGACCAACAGGAAAACTAAAATATAATTTTCTTTAATTCCAATATTTATTTTGATTATAATCCCTCATTTTACAAAAAACTGTTTTTTGCTTTGTCTAGCAGTAGGTATAACCAGTTTTGTTTTTGATATTAAGACCATATAAAATCTCACTAACTATTAACTAAAGTAGTGGTTATGCAAATTTGGTCAAATATTTAATAAGTGTGACCGTAGCTTTAAGAGAATAATTTTCAACTGTTTCATTCAAATATGGGCATTTCCATGTCATCGTACGTGACATTTGTACGCCTTCGGAGCGCTGGAGTTTTTGCGCAAATAGTAGTAACTGGAAAACTTATTAATCATTATGTTTCTTTTAGAGGGTACTATATATGAAAAAAAAAATTGTTACATTCGAAACCTTGTTGTCCAAAATACCTAGCAAAATAGGTGTATATCGTACGTGACATAAAACGGAAGTGATTTTGGGGTGAATGTAAAAAAATCCGAAAATCTGCGAATTGTTGGAGGTATTTTTAATTTTTTAAAGTTTTTACAGCAAACCATATATTTTTCCGTTATAATCCGTAATTGGAAAGAAAAAAATTTTTCTGGATGGTTTAATAATGAACCAAATGTAATATCGTACGTGACATACCGTACGTGACAGATTTTTCTCTTGTAGTATTTACAAGATATGAAATATATTTTTGGGAAATATATGCATACAAAAACTTAAAACAAACAAGTCAGAAAGTATAGTCGGCCAAGCCCGACCATATAATACCCTACACCATAATATTTAAAAAAAAAATTTTTGAGTGTCCCTATTTTTAACCCATCGCCAATCATGGTCGCCGGAACAGAATTATGCTATGCCGTTAAGAGTTATATAAAAAAGTTATTTGTGCCGTATATTATTCAGATATCTTCATCTATATGAGGTTTTCTTGCC
Source organism: Pollenia amentaria (assembly GCA_943735925.1). Classification (NCBI taxonomy): domain Eukaryota; kingdom Metazoa; phylum Arthropoda; class Insecta; order Diptera; family Polleniidae; genus Pollenia; species Pollenia amentaria. The sequence goes on along the minus strand of OX031010.1, from coordinate 141,431,165 downwards.
TTTCAGCGATTTTAGGAAGGGGGTTTATATGGGACCTATAGTTAATTTTGGACCTACCAGCACAACATTTTATCACGACATAGTACTTGTCGTAAAAGGTATTGTTGCCAATTTTTATGTCAATACCAGCATTTATTAGAAAGTTACAACATTAAAAGCTTTTTTCTGGAGTAGTATTTGAATAAGTGCTATGGTCAAATATGGACCGATACCAATTATAATTGTTTAGATCATTAATACTTCAAAAAAATAATTTTTGATCAAATTTCAACCTAATACCAACATAATAAGATGATACATTTAGTTGAATTTGTAGTAATACAATATCGTACGTGACGACGTTTAACAGCTTATAAAATTTTTATTATACCTATTTAAAAAAAAAAATCCGGTCAATATTTTTTTGCAACAAATATCTTGCTTTGAACTTTTATTTTGAAACACGTTCGACTGATCAAATACCAATGACATAGACAAATGATGTTTTCGCACCACGTACGTGACATTTGAATAGCACCCAAAGCAAACAAAAAAATATACCTCTAATCAAACTATATATTTGGTCTCTCCTCGTGAATTTTGTTCATTATTGGTGTAACATTAATTTTAAGGTATAATTCCAATGTTACCAGTATCTGTATTTAATCGGCAGAAAAGTGAAAATTGTTGATTGCAGTTACTAAAAATGAATCAAAGAGATAGTCAGTTTTAACTTTTATTTTTTGCTCCTTAAAAATTGTAATAAGCTGTAAACCCCTTTGCATAGTAAAGTTTGAGTAGTTTTTTACTTTCTACCATACTCGAAAAATAGTTTCAAGGCTATTTATTTTTTGAGTCGTGGTTGACATTCTCATGGAAATGCCAATATGTTAAAATTTGCCATTTGACCTTCATTATTTTAGGGTTAATATTATCCGCTTTTAGTAAAACTTTCAGTCTATATGTAAATTATCTGGACTATAATATTCTAATAAGTTTTACTTAATGTTTATAACAGTAACGAAATTGAGATCATTTGCCAAAATATGGCCAAAAAAAATTCGTTTTTCCCGAAAATCGCAAAATATTATTATATCCTCAATAAATCCCAATACATTGATCCAAAAATTCTGATATTATTTTAAAAATAATTTTTCAATAAAATATGTATAAAACAGTATTTATTTGACTTCAAAGAAAAACTGTTACGAAATTAAATTTATCAAGGAATTATTTATAGTTTTGTTATAGGTAATATTGTGTGTTATACTTTTGTCTAAAAATGTTTAAAATTGTTATGCTTAAATGTATTTCAACTCTATTGTACGGAATCTTCGAGTAATGGAAAACATTTGGTACTTCTATATGTTGACTTTAGATGTAGATTTATAAAAGTTGTTTTAGAATAATTAAAACAGGAAAGTTTAGGAAACCTCTAGAAAAATTGTGAACTATAAATACAGGCCGATTCATAAATGTTAGTTGAGTTTTAATTGAAACTTTAAATGGTTCAGTTCGTTACTAACAACAAAGGATCCAGATTGCGAACATTATATGTAATTCATATTGATTTGCAATTGAATGAACTCAAAGGTTATTATAAGGGTAATACCGATGGTCATTGTGCAAAATTACACATTGTAAATTTTCGTGAGCATACCACTTTAATTAATTTTTGGTGCAAATGTTATATTTTTCTAAAAATGTATTCTGGCAACACAAAAACTTCTGCCAACACTTTCATAAGTTGTCAAAATTCGTCATATGTTTACAATTACGCACAAAGTATTAAAATACATTTTTTTATTTCTTAAAAATGCCTAAAACCAGTGAAAAATATTTTTCTTTTTTACAAATAAAAAAAAAATGGCGGTCCGTATGTCGAAAGTTGTTGTTTGCTTTTATTTGCAACTGAGCAAATATGCACTACTATTTTTGCTCAAGATTTTTTTTAGAGCAAACGAAGTAAAATTACGCAAATTGCAAATATGTACGTACATTTTGTTGTTGTGTTGTGCAAATGTGTGTATTTTTGCACAAATTTGCATCGTTAGCACACTTTGCCCTACCCATCGTGATTACCCTTTATAATTTATTTTGATTGGCAATTAAAAAAACTCAAAGGCTTATTAAAACGGGAATAAAACAATATGTTATTTTTGGTTTTAAAATGTATCGATATAAGGTTACTGTAAAATGACAATAATATATTACAAAACTTTTTCACCTTTTATTTGATGGACCAAGTCATGAAATATAATATATCTATATTCTATATTTTTTTTAAACGAATTAGAAATAAAGTGTCAATTATAACATCAATAAATATTTACAACACGATTATCAAACCTCATTTTGAATATGGATCAACAATATTATATACGTGCTGCACAGATACCCAAATAAACAGACTACAAAAATTACAAAACAAAGCAATTTGAACTATTTTAAAATGCAACCGTTTTACCTCAATAAATTATATGTTGGATACTCTAAAATGGATGAATATACATCAAAGATTGGAACTCAGAACACTGACCTTTATCAAGAAAATGGAGATAGGCGATGCGTCAGATTATTTAATAGAACAACTACGATATGTTGGTGATGTTCAACCATATAATCTAAGAAATAATTATGATTTTAGATAACAATGTGCAGATACAAATACAAATGCAACACAACGTTCACTTTTCTACAAAGGACTTAAAAAATATAACATGATACATCCTATAATTAAAAATGAAACAAATATTAATATATTTCGCAAAAAAATTGTTAATTTTATTAGAAATACCAATGTAAATTAGAGTTTGTTAAAAATAATGTGTTATTAGTCATTTAGAAAATGTAATGTAAAAGTATTATAAATACTACTAATAAATAAATAGTAAAAAAATAATAATAATAAAATATTGTCTTTTTTAAGTGATTAGTGATGTTACAAATATTAGTATTCTTATCACCGAATATTCGCCTATTTTACGACATTCGTATTCGCCAAATTGAAAACATGGTGAAATAATACAGGTGGCAACGCTACGGCAACAAATACAGCATTACAACAAAAATGGAAATTAGTCCGAGCAAACGTCAAAATTAGTTTAAACAAAAATCTAACAGTGCCGCTGAACGTGATAAACTAAATAAATTTTTAGTTAATTTTTGTTTAATTATGGCCACTTACTCTTTTATTTTTAACTAAAATTATCAAAAACTTTAATAAAATAAACTAATCACAGAACAAAACGTGGTCTTTTTGTAAACATAAACAAAACTTTGACATTAGATTGGACAAACAACACAAGAGCAAAAAAATCGTCATATGGCGTAGTAATGCCACCTTTTTATTTCACCATGGGCAGAAACAGCCAACAGTAAAAGAATTGAAGCAATGGCAAAGTACTTTTATAGCGTTTTGCCAACGCTACGGATTATAATCTTAAAAATAATTTGGCAAGTCTTTTTAATAAAAAAAAATAGTTTTTTTATTTTGTATTTGTTTTCATTTTTATTTAGGTATTTAAATATAAATGTATATCATGGCCCAATTAATAGGTCTGCTCGAAATGCCTGCTGATTTTTTTGTAGAGTTGTGTTTTTATTGTGCAATTATTTTGAAGCAATTGTTTTTGACATCTTGTCCATTTTTTACACAAACAAATGCATTGGGTTTTAACACATTAAACATAATTTACACAAACACAATGCGTGTTGTTTTTTTTCTATTGTTGCATTGTTGTAGTTTTGCGCAGAAAATATAAATAATAAGAATATACATTTACTAAGTTATTTATGTAAAAGACTGATCGCAACTGTTTTATTTTAAAATTTGGTAAGAATAATTTAACATCCACCATGGTAAAGCCTATTTCAATTTCTTTCTGGTCTAAATCTTTAACGACATATGGGCATTTCCTCCGAATGGACTACCAGGCTAAAAAAAATAAAATGTTGATAATCTTCGTGTTTTATTGTTTATAATTATAAAAAAAAAGTCTTTGTTTTTATAATAGAATGGTATATATGCTATGCTATGATATCTCAGCTGTTTCAGTTGAGGAAATTGGCCTGGAAACTGGAAAATTTAATATTTTCATTTTAAGCTACTTCTAAAGACATTTTTATATTTAATTATTTTACATGCAAAAAAATGTGTTATGTTTGCACTCTTTATTTAAAATATCTCTATAACAATCAATTAAGAAGAGAAAAGTATAAGGAGAACAAAAAAAGGTCGATTAACTGTTAATTAATGGTTAAAACATATGAAAAAATCGTACGTTCGCGACCGGTACTTAAGCTAAATAAACCAAAACCAATAGAGATATTTTATTGTGTAAATACTGGATAGAGACCTACATTAATACGCTTTTAAAATAGATTAATCACGTTTGAATATTCCGTTCCATTTCGCAGATTTTTACATTTCACTACTGTCAGCCAAAGTTGAATTCTATTTTGCGTACGTTCGTGACCACATGTTTTGTAACTATCATTATGAAAACTTAAACTCGCCGAAATCCATCTTTTGCAGTAAATAAAGAGCTACCAAAATGCTATCGAAAAAATGCTAGCAAAAACAAAATGGAAAACAAAACTTTTACCTAGCATTTATGTTGCAATTCGATAGCATGGATTAGATTATGGATATTCATAGTTTGCGAGTTTAGGCCATAATATCGAGGTATAAGTTCAACAAAGGGTTTTAACAAGTAGTTAACGTATTTTGATTTTAAGATGGCCTACTTAGTAGACGACAAAATACGAATAGAATTAAATAACATTCAAAAATGTTTGAACATTTCATCATCCAATACATTGTTAAAGCAATCGCCGCTGTGTATAACAAGAAACGGAATTGCGTAGCTTTCCAGTTTGCTTAATTCATCAAATCGTATGATTTTCTTTGAAATTCAAAAGGAACGTTTTTGGATATCATTATTATCAAGGCGAACTCATTTTTCAGGTGGCGTTGAAAGCACAGCTGTGCTACTTTTTTTCTTACTTAGGGAGAGAAATGTCAAAAGTTGCTCGAGTTTTTGACATATCGATCAACGTAAGCAACAAAAAAATATATTATTGTGTTTTTGGTGTTTTTACTTGTTGTAGTATCGACACCACCGTATACATGAATTCGCCTTGATTATTATGTTTTCAAAAATATTTTTGTATTTAATTTGACATTTTAATATTGTGTTTTTTTAAATTTGTTACAAAAATATTGTTTAAATAATTAAGAAGAATTCCAAGGCGAATTCATTCCATGTAATCTCGGTAGTACAACTAGTACAAAAACCACAACCTATTTGTTTTTGTAAAATCATTGTACAATGTCAAAAACCGAAACAAATCAAAACAGGAACAAAGATGTTAAACAAAATTTTGAGATCCAGCAATTATATAGCTAAAGAAAAAAAGTTACCAGCAGGGCTTTTAGGATCACCTGTAATGAATTCGCCTTGGAAGAATTCTGAAGAAGGCACACAAAGTAGTGCCGAAATTTGGGTTAAAATAATTTTAAAATTTTGTATATAAATAATACCTCAAGCTTGAAAATTTAATTATACATTATTAAGTTTTGTTAAAGTGCTGATAAATTTTTTTGTAAAATATAAATTCTTTAAAATAAAACTTTGAAATAATTATTTACTAATTCCGAGATAAAGCATGTGCATTTCATCAATAGTAATGTGCTTCATGGGATCAAAATTAATAATGATGTTTTTTTTTTTATTTTGTTACAGATCTCTACACCTACAGATCTGTCCGTACTACATTTTTCAAACAGAAAGAATTTTTGTCATATAAAACAAAGGCTAGAAGTTTGCATGAAACTATAGGCAATGTGTTATCAGCTGTATTGACTCGGGAGCTTTAACTAAAATTTAGTGACTGCGGAAAATTAAATAACGGGGTTTGCAAACAAAATTTTAAAGTCACACAGCTTTATCTCAAATTGAATGGTAAATAATACGCATATACCATAAACTTTATATAATGTCAATTAACTATTTATTATTTGGTTCATTATTTGCAGATTTTTTACTGAAACAGTTTACAACGGAAACCAATTTCACATTTTTATCAAAAATAATCCGCTGGCTTTCTGGAGACAGAGATCGTTGGAAAGATTCCGTGATGACGTTAACCGGTTCTGGAGGGACAGAATGGATCGCAGGGTGTCTAGGGCACTAAGGCCCGGATTGGACGCAGGGGCAACCAGGATTCTAGTGGGATTGGATAGTAATGGACTCAGAAAACTTATAGGGTTCTTGACGGGTCATGTTCTGCTAGGGCTCTTACGAGTAAATGGGACAATACGATGCCGGACTTCTGCAGATTATGCGATGGTTCTAAGGAGCTAGAGACGATTGAGCATGTACTGTTGTGCCCTGAAGGATGCTGGGTCTCAGGCAGAAATGGCTAGGAGATATATTTCACGGCGAACTGGGGTATATCGCTGGATGTAATCCAGTCGATCTTCTGGGATTTGTCAGGGAAATAGGACGGTTGTTTCTGTTGAGGGGACTGTAGAGAGAGTACCTGTTCTACGTAGTACCTACTAACATCATTTACTCTATCTATCTGCTATTTTTTTCTTCTTCACTTCTCTCTTTTCTCTACCTTTTAACTGAAGGGATTCACCTCTTTACTGAAGGGATTTATTGTGCCCTTAGGCGCATAACCCTTCTTAACCTCACCTGACCTAACCTATAACTGTAATGAATTCGACATTTAAAGAAACCTGCAGAAATCCTTTCGTTCTCCTTATTATACAATAATAAGCGGTTTTCACCATTGATAGTAAAGTCGCTTGTAGGCCTTGTATTTATTTTTATGTATTTATTACTCTACTTCATTGTTCTTTTATTTTTTTTTTTTCTTTTTAACGTTTTCGCAAAATATTTGCGAAATCCATTGTTCAACATATGTATTATAGATTTTAAAATCATTACAACCGTCAATGATGAGAAACTTTATTAGCGAAGCTTTATTAACATAAACGAGAGTTAAATCCGCCCGGGCGAAGGCCGTCAATACAGGAAAACGTTGTAAAGCAAAGCGTAATGGGAAATGTAATAATGTTTAAAAATATTTACCATAGAATATTAATCTTTTATGTAATCGAGTAGTTTTATGTTATGGATTCAACCGCGTTCCTTGTATTAAATTGACGTAATGACAATGTTAGTCGAAATATTTTATTTTTTGGTCTATATCTTGTACTCCGTATGTTATAATATAAAACTTACAAGTTGGCTCATTTTTACTTGATATGCTGTTTCCATAATCAAATTTACAATAAATACATACGTAAAACTCACCAATTTTTTACAAATAAAGCTTCGAATTTGTGTTATTTAGGAAAATCCATATCTTTCAAACGAGTTTTTTTTAACTGAATCCCGTTTAATATGAGGATTATTTGAGATTGAAAATGTTAACTTTTTGAACATCACATTTTTTATTTCCCTCTGTTTTATAAAGTTTTCTGTATTCACGACCTTTGGTCCACTCCTATCACCAGAAAGATGCAAAAGTTTAAAAGTAACGATAACCAAATTTTCCAAAAATATAATTTGTAATATTGAACTTAAACGACATAAAAAGGTTTTTAACTACTGACTTTTTCATTTTTATTATTCACGTCTAAAAAATGTTGTTTGATTTAGAAATTTAGCATCATTGTATAAACTAAACATCTCTCCTTAAATCTACTTGGTTCTGTTTATTTTTCATGTTTCTATTTTCGCAGTTCCCTGCTTAACCTGCTTCTCATACCAATTTCATAAGATACTCCGTATCCCATACAATTTGTTCTATCTACTTTATTAAAATTAAAATTAAAAAACAAAGCTCAACATAAAAGCTAAAAGAAATATAACGAAAAGGAATATAAAGAAAAAATAAGCAAAACCACCCGGCTGGCTAATGCCCCCTATAAAATTTTCAACAAAAACAATTCATGAATTCAACCAACTCCATAGAAAAATACAGCTCTGTTGAGTTGTCAGTAACGATGATGGTTGTAGTTTGTTTCGCTATAAACTCAAGCAATTACAAAATTATCTGCGTTATATTCGTCATATACTGAGTTGTGTGTTTGTGGGGAGATCTTTTTTTAGCGCCAACATTTAAAAAAAAAATTTTTTTATATTATAAATTTATTCATTGTACGTGGCAAAAACAACAAATTGTAAAAAATTAAATGTTATTAAACTCTTTACAGTTGCACTTTTTTATATTATACTTACCTATAGTAAGTACAGAAATGAGTGAACCAAAAATTTAATTAAAACTTGAACAAATATTTGTTATATGAATATGATAATAAATAAGACATTTTGTAGAATAATACTATCAGGTATGTGATGAACATCGATTGATTTCAAAACGATCGTTTTAAAAGTTGTGATCAATTTCATTCGATTTTTTATATCCATTTATGTGTTATAGTCTTAGGGGCTTATTTTGTAAATCTCTTCACCTTGCGTTGATAAATTTTTCATATAAATTTTTTGAATTTTTAAAAAATTGTATGAAAATATTTTTAAGTCGTGTTACGTGTTTTACAAAAGTCGATTAATTTTTTGTTTTAAAAACAGTTAAAATAAAATTCACAATATAAAATTTAAAAGAATATAGGTACATAGACAGAAAAAAAGAATAGAGTGTATTAGAAATAATTTTTTTAATACACTGAAAATTATATTAAATTATTACGTTCCAAAGGGATGGTAAATGATACCACGGGATTCTTATGTTTTTACATGGATTCTAATTTAGAGTTTACTAAGATAATTATATTCTATTTTTAAGGAATCTGTTGTAAATTTTTATGATTTATCATTTCGTTACCCCCAGTTTTGAAAGAGCTTTGATAATTTTTTTTTAATCCAAATTTAGATATTTAATTAGGCTTAAGTTCATTGAACTTAATTTTTATTAAATTATTATTATGAAGACAGGAATTTTACAGCATGAAATTCATTAAAATTTTTTTTTAAATTTTTCATTCTTGACTGCGCCTGTCAAAATAATAGCACTAGTTAGACCCCTTTCAGATATATACAATTATTTTGCATTTGCTCTGTCGCCAGACCATATCCTCAAAATTCTGTACTACGCTATTGTAAAATTCTACACGGTTGCATATTAGAATGCGAGACTTTGTATAGTTGCTTTGAAACAAAAACATAACAACAACCACATAGCAATTATATGTGTATTATGATTGATCGTGAGCATACCACTTTTATTTTTTGTGCAAATGTGCTATTTTTCTAAATATTTATTCTGGCAACACAAAAAACTTCTTGCAGCACTGGCAAAAGTTGTCAAAAATCTTCATTTGTTTACAACTATACACAAGCATTTTAAGTTTTATTTTTGCGCTAAAGCGATCACAAGCAATTTTAATTAAAATGTTCTATTTTACAAATAAAGAAATATGGCGGTCCGTATGTCTAAACTTGTTGTTTGAGCTTTGCGTTTATTTGAAACTTAACAAATATCCACTACTATTTTTGCGTACATTTTGTTGGTGTGTTGTGAAAACATTTTTTTTTTTGCTCACATTTGCATCTTTTGCACACTTTGCACTACCCATCTTTGTTATCCTTAAAAATTAGATGAGAAGTGCATTTTTTTTAATATTATTAAAACTTATGTAATATTGTTAAGTACTCTTTAAGGCTTTGTGAGATAAAAATCTAATAAGTTTTGTTTCGACTGTCAAAAAATATCATTCAACATTGCAGTTTGTATTTACCCTATTGTTAAAGTGCAACCCTGATCGACTGAAAAGTATTATTGTTTAGAAAAGTTAAAAACGATGAAGTCGTATGGGATGTCAAATTTTTTTCGCAGTTCTTGTCATTTCCATAACAAATTGAATTCACGCTATCGCTCTTTTAAATATTACTCGAGTTTTTGGCATGTACTTATTTAAAGTAAAACTAGCTTTTAGCTGTAAACTAGAATTGTAGACACAGCAGATTTTTTAGATATTTTATGAACAACAATATCTGAAATCAAATCTTTATGTAGGTATATCATTTGATCTAAAACAAAATAATTTCAAATTACACCTGATCTACACCTAAAAGAAATTACCCACGCTCTACCCACGATAATGAAAGCTACATCAAATAGATTGCAATTTTCGAAAGTTTTTAGAATTAATTTAAGTTGTAAAACGGCAAAGCCAATATGTATCCATATGAAATATGTATTTGCATAATATCAAATTTTCCTGTTCTGTATTTTGATTTTAGAAAATGGTCACCGTATCTTCAACGCTTTAATAGTAGGTATATATGTAGGTACATGTCCCCAAAAAATGCAAAAGCGTTTTATTTTTTAACAGAAGCAAAACAACTTTACAAAATCAAAAACACAAGGTTTACATGGCGTTTGAATTTCTTTAATAAAGCCGACATTTTTGATCGCAGGAATACAAAATTTGTGAAAATGTGTTTTAATAAAACGAACAAAAATTAATCAAATACTCTATTTTTAATTTTTTTTGTTGTTACGCCCGTTTGCATTTTAGGTGACTAGGTATATAAACATTTTGAATGCTTTTACCGTGATCTCAACACTAATCGCTTGTACCAAAATCAATGATGTAGTTTTTTTTATATTTGACAAATAGGTAGGTATGTCTAGAGGTAATTTATAAAAATTTTTAAGAATTCTTATTAATGACTTTCAAGGTCTGCAGTTACTACTTTCTTTGAACAGCAGAATATCGACATAAACTTTATTGAAGTTTAAAAAAACGTTTAATAATCGCATTGTGTAAGAATTGAATCGTGAAAACTTTTAATGCAGTAGGTATTTGGAATATTTTTTACTGTTGGAATACAAAATAATTGATTTACACATGACAAAATTTTTGTGTTATAATGTAAATAATATTTTTCAGACGTACCTATTATTTAATAAAATTAATGTTTAAATTTAAACGTATTTCAAACATCTGTTATGATTTTAATAAAATAAAAATGTTTTGCAGTCGGTGGTTTTGACAGGTTTCCACCTAGAATTACTAACAAGAAACTTAACATTTGGAGGCCTGATCTCCGAATCGTATAAACGTGTAATGAATTCAAAAATCGATTTTTTATATATTTATTTTTATTTAAGAGTTCATTTTGTAATATTCAAATTTTCGATCGACTTTTTTATTTTTATTTTTTAAATCGATTAATCGTGGCTCAAAATCGAATTCAAAGTCGTTTAAGATAAATTTTCAATCTTTTAAACAAAAGCAAATTTGTTCATAAAAAATTCAGTAAACATTAACTGCCAGGCCCACAATGTCGACAAGAACATTTCTTTCGCATTTTTATATTGAAAACAATAATAACAAATTTATACCTATTTGTTTTTGTTTTCAATATACCTAAATATAAGAAAGAAATGTTCTTGTCGACATAGTGAGCCAGGCCCTAATAAAATAAAATAACTGTTTTGAGATCGAGGTCTTCTTAATTATTTTTATTTTATAATAATTTATTTAATTTTGCCGATTAACCTACCTAAAAGGTAGGTAAATGTCAAAGGTCAAATAAAATACAATATAAAATGTATGTGAACATTAAATAATAACATTAACAAACAAAACTTAATCAATCCAATTATGAATACAAATTCCGTGGAAGTTTTTTAACTTCTTCCATTTTTCATATAGGTAGGTACCGAACTCAATTATAAAAATGGGAAAAAGGAAAATCTTCCCAGGGAATTTTTATTCATAATTGGTCTGAATATACATACCTACAATAAAAATAGACAAAAGAGCACAATATTTTTGAAGCTGGTCGATTTTTCCAAAAAGTGAAAAAATATAAATTTTGAGTTAGTACTCTCTTTATAATCAGGTGCGATATGTATGCAGATTTCGCATATTAAAATTGTGTTCTTGAATAACATTATTTAAAAATTTATTTTGCAATATTTTTAAAATAAATTAAATAACATTTTAAAATATTGCAAATTAGGCAATGTACATATAGGTATACGTATGTACATCCAGGAAATATTTCTAGGAATTACGACAATAGTTCTTGTTCGGTGAAGACTGATTCTTTGCTAAGTTTCTATTTATTTAGATTTAGCAAACAAACGCAGGGCACTGATGTCAAAAGAATGCAGAAATATTCCCTTGCAATATCGTATTTGTTAGGATAAATTACTTTTTATTTTTTCCGATCTGATAATGGATTTAAGTATCGCTAATTCAACAGGAATTCCATGGTTTGATTCACATGTTGTGTTTCTGTAATAGGTACATAATTATCTTGAATTTCACAAAGACCACTTTCACTGAACAAATTTAATTTAATTTCTAAATAACAAGCGGATCTATACTAAAGTTGGAAGTACTCAAATAAAAGTTCTAAGTTGTATTGTGCATGCTCATATTTGATCGGTTTAATAGACTAAAAAAATTATGAATTGCCAAAATTTTGATAAACATAAAACATCGATTTTAAAAGCCCAATTATCGATTTCAGTATAAAATCGCATACAAAAGTTCGATTGCAAAAAAATGAATTACAAAAATCGATATTCGATTGGAATCGAAATCTATTTACCATTCCCTAATACATATCTATAGATACTAGATACATACATATGTATATCATCAAAATTTTATTTTGTCAACTTCACTATCGAAATAATTTTTTTTTTCGTAAGCACAACAAACTTTTAGATACCTAATATATGTATTTAACAAAAATATCAGCACTAATAAAAAAAAAATAATCTCTTACCTTTTTCTTTCAATTAATTTGAATAAATTAGATAATTCTAAATTTTAATTCAAAAAAAACTGCTTAAAATTGTCTGTCGTTTATGTTAGATTTTTTTAGTTGATGTGTTTGTTGTTATTGAATTAGAAATTTTTTGCATAATTTGCCAAAAAGGAAACCAGCTTTAAAAAAAATTTATTTGTGTTGTCTATTTCTTCGGATAAGAAAAATAAAACAAAAAAAAAAATTCAAAAAAGAGGGAATCATATCAATGTGCAAAAAAATTGGATCAGTTTGATTGATTCAATTTAAATTGTCGGTGCTGTCACAATAGATACAATTAAAAAAATAATAAAAGTTAATTCATTTATATTTTTATGGTATTTTATACTTTTTTAATTCAATAAACTTGTTCGCACAGCGAATTTCTGGGTTATTTAATACTTTTTTGATAAAGTAAATATCAAATCACTGTTTAATTTATTTTAAGACAATATTTTTCACTACGTTGTGTTCAATTTTTTTTTTAATTTCTTATTTATTCCACTCCACTTTTTAGTTTTTCTAATTGAGTTTTTTTTTTCTTTAATTTTTCACTCAAGGTCTTACACCTATACTTTTATTAATTATGTTTATTTCTTTTTGCTTTTTTCATTAAATTTTGTACAACTCATTAATTTTTTTCTTTGCTTCAACTTATGTTAAAATTGTTGTTATTTAATTTGTTTTTCCACAATTACTTTTATGTTGTAATGGTTTTTTGTTGGTTTTTAATTTTATTTCTTTTTTATTCAATTTTTTTGACACAGACATGAAGGAATTTCACTGGCAAAGCGTAATTTCGAATAATTATTAGAAAATGGATTTTTTTCACTTCGTCATTCTATTCGTAGTTCTTCGTTGTTTGTCGGTATCGCCATTTTCGTTGTATTTTTTGTCGTTTTCTTCGTTCAGTTCGCGCCAGTTTTTTCTCTTTCTGTTTGCTTTGTCATTTGTGCGTATGTTGTGTGTAGTTGTCTCTTTTTAGCATTTATTTCGTACATTATTGATTTCCATTGGTGTTGCCAGATTTTTAGTAAGTAGTGTTGTTACTTGTAGAGGGAACAAGTTTTTAATTTTTTTTTATTTCATTCTTTCAATAGAGCGCCTAATGGCAATTATACATATCGCTCATTTCGTGCAAGACCGTCACAACTCAAAATTTGAAACTTTACAGGAGAGCCTTTTTAAGATTCCAACCTATTATTATTTATTTTATTATTTATTTTATATACAGTTATAAAATCAAATGTTTCTTTTTTGCTACAAAGAAAACCACATGTACAAGAGGAATGCCAACAAAAAAACTGAAATGTGACCTTGTTGATGTTAATTGCTCTAGTTTGTTACAAGAGGTCATAGTGTCAAAAGCATCTGTATTACCGTTATTTTTTCGATAATTCTCTCCGTTCTTAGATCAATTTGTAGAGATTTAAGAGGAGAACATTTCTGCATTACTAACTCGAAAATGCCAAATTTTGAGTTGTGACGGTCTTGCACGAAATGAGCGATATATTGCTATTACTTTATATCCATGTTTTACAAAAACAATTTTTTATTTGTTTATATATTTAATTTCTAAACTAATGGCTCCCCAACCACATAAATATTAAAAAAAAATTTGAATATTTTTATTTTTTTAATCCTTATACCAGAGATTTATCATTCCTAGGTGTTTTCACTATAGAATCTTGAAAGCTCTTTTTTAAGTCTTATATGAGTACGTAAACCGTCAAACAGGTAAATTATTTCATATTCGGCATATTATCAGCTCATTATTGGTTTGGCGCATATGCCAAAAATTCGACAATGGAGGTTAAATAGAAAGAGAAAATTGTTAGTTTTTATATGCATTCGCCTCTTTTTTAATTTGTTTTAAAAAGTAGATTTTTGTGCTGCATACATATTCTTACTGCTGTGTATGTAGTTACAAACAATTTATTTTGCTTTTACTCCTTTTTTTCTTATGGCAATGATACGAAGCAGTGGTAAAATTTATTTTCTTGTCATTTTATTTTGATTTCGCTTTAACTACTTGGGTTTCTTTTGGCAATGAAGCGAAGCAAAAGTGAAAATTATTTTGAACAGTTTGTATGGAGCAAGATTAATGCTTAGTATCTCAGAAACCATTAATAATTTTGTGAAACAGGTTTTGGATTCAGAAAGGTGGTATTAAAGATGTATATACCCCATACCTAACTAAATTTTTTAAAACTTTTCGGTAGGTCAAACCAATAATGGGCTAATGATATGCTCATTTGAAAAGAACGTTCAGAAATGGATTCACTACCTGAATAGGCAATAAAAAACTTAAATGTAAAAAGGTTATGAAAAGAACAATCTAATAATTGGGGGGGGGACTAGTTCAGTGGTTCTATTGTGGTCTCTAACAGAAATTTTGAATATACATCGCATAATACGTCTGAAAATTCGTTCTAGATAATCTAATTTTGCAAAATTTGATAAAAAAATATCTGAAAAAAGTCTATCGCTTTTTAATACATGTGGAGATTTAAAGGAATTTAATTTATTCTTAAAGTTTATAGAGCAATGTTCCTTACAGACTATAATAAGGAATGAAATAAATTAATCTCAAATATAAATTATTTGAATCCTTCTTTAAAGAATTTAATTCTTCTTCATTATTGTAATAAAATTTTAATATTTTAATAGTTATGAGATCTTATAACAAGACTGTTTAAGACATAGTTTGTCCGAATCGGTACGTGGAAATTTTTTTTACAGAATATCAGAACAGTCAATATTACTATTAATTAAAGCAAATACAAACAAAGTGGTCTGAATAGTACGTCAGCTATAATGTTGTTATACCCAACAGGATACACTTCACTTAGATTCATAAATAAGCATAGGATTTTTAAAATTTTATTTGAATGAAGCAAATTCATTATATCTCTTTTTCTATATACGATTTATTAAAATAGATCAATGAGAAATACGGGAGGGCTCACAGCTGAACCAAACCAAGTCGTGAAATATAATACATACCTATATATACTTCAAAATTTGTGCGAAATTCTCCGCAAACTTTAACTCTATTTAGTTCTGTAACTGACTAAATCAAAAAGTGTTTCGTTCCCAAGTCCACTTGCTCAACCTTTTGTTATAGGTCTGAGCCCAGCCAATGATATCATTGCACCATATAATTTTAATTTGTGTTTAGGCATTGTTGTAGTAGAGTTTAACTTGCTATAAATTTACTTTGTGTAGTTTTAAGGCTCGACTATAGAAAACTTTATGTTAAGTTTTGTGAAACTGTCATTTGATTAAGCAAAGTGCGAAACTGATCGCACTTGCTGCACGAAATCAATGTTTTTTGATTTTGTTTCGTTTTTTTAATCCATTTGAAAGATTTTTTTTTTCTAATTTTTTTCAGAAGCTTAAGCAAGCTTATGCATATTATAGTTCGGCTTTTATTCTCATACATGCCCTCGTGTATTTGGTACATATGGACATTTCCATAGAAGCATTTTTGAAACGTTACTCTAGCGAGTAATATTGTTTCCCAAAGAAAAAATTATATATTTACTCTTTGTGTTCTTTGGTGCCATTAGCTCCACATTTAGTAAAACAGGGGAACATTTAACATTGGTCTTACTTACAAACTTTATTGCTTGATGGCTCAACGTTACAAAAAGGAAATGCCCATATACTATATTAATATTTTCTCAAAAGTAATCAAAAGTGGACAAATTTTAATACGTTTTCAAAAAAAAAAATATTTTAATATATAGTATAAGCTCGTAATTCGCATTTCCAAATATTTCTACTACCACACGGAATGGCAACTTTTTGAATGTATTTTAATATCTGGCAGCATTTCCTGCGTCTATGTATACACTTATTGCTTTCTCTGTTACTCCAAAACAAATTGTTGAATGAAAAAGAGCTATAACGAAAAGAGATTTTTCTGGTGTTTCTGCTATTTTTGGACTTTAGCTGTGCCTTTTTTCTCCTTTTTTTGGTCTTACTAAATTCTATTGTTTTTTTTTTTTGCTTTTCTATTGTAGTTTCTTAAAGCTTATTTTTCTTCATCTTTTACTTCTTTTTAAGTTTTATTGTGATAGGCCTTTATATTTTGCATAATTTTCTGTTTTTGTAGTCAAAACGAAAAACAAAGAAAATTATAATAAAAATAATAATCAAGAATAAAAGATCGTCAGATAGAGTAACAATATGGACATAGGACAGTAGTGGTGCTGTTGTTGACAAGACAGAAAATAAACAAAAATATTTTGCTATAAATTGCCAATTTAAAATTAATTTAAAAATTTAAATTTACAAAATAAATTGGCACAGGGGTAAATTTGTAAAAGTAAAATAAAGTGTGTATTAAATTTAAGGGGGTTATGAGGGGGGTATTTAGGTACATACATTAAAAAAATTAAATTGAACTTATTTAAATAATAGTCTAGCGAGCACAGAATTTAAAAAAAAATTAAAGCAGAAATGGGTTGTTTTTGTAATGCATATGTAGTAGGTACATGCATACATACCTACATACATATTATTTGTTAAACATAAGCAGAAAAATTTTTATTTTAATATGTAATATGTGAGAAAAACTACGAAAATAAAGTGGGTTACACAAGTATTAAAAATGTGTAGTGTGAGTGAGTGGGGTCTTTGGCACTTAATTGCATGCAAAGTTATTTTTGTATAGGTACACAGTTTTAGTGTGGTATGTGGCACAAACGAGGGCAAACGAAAAAGTTATTTTAAAAAAATAAATGGTAAAATTCGTTTTTACTACAGTAAAAATACGATTATTGGTTTTAAAATCAAAATACCTACTGCAAACCAATATAGGTATTTTATGTTCTTAAACCAAAAACTCCAGTCCCAAAGAGATATAAAAACGATATGTAGGTAGGTAGGTATAGGTACTATTAAAAAGGTATGAAAAAAACATTACAGCGCTGTGTTTTTTTCTGCAAATAGTTATGACAGTGGTTCAATTGTTGTCTTTCCGTATGTTCGACCACCTAAAGATGTAGTAATTATATGTAGGGTAAAGGCCACAGAACTATTTTTTTGTTAAGTGGGAAACCGGATTATGCACAACACGTTGATGTTGAATAAGGACAATGATGGTATTTAAAAAAATTAAAAAGTGTGGCTTATATCTTCTAAATCCTGAGATAGCGGACTCCACCACAATTGTTTAAAAAAATTTACACTTTTGACAAGTGAACAACGCGAAATCGATATAACGCTTAAAGCAACATATAAAAAAAACAGGAAATGACCAAATAATTGAAGTTTTGACCGACATCATAAGTATAATAGGCGTTGTGATCGGAACCAAATATAGCAGATTCGAAGGCTTTTGTATGCATGAACAGGTGATGTAAATAAACATTCCGACGACTATTGAATCTTCGCTCCGGAACGACCTGTACTACTCGGGCAAAGATTTTTAACAGCAACAGCTTCATTAACCGGAATTTTTTCCCCACGATAGAAATTTAGACGACAGCAAACCTCCTACAAAACATATCATCACACCTCCCTAGGCGACAGCACTAGACAGTCAGAAATGTATACATACATATATTCCTACCTATATGATGTTACTTTTTCTTAACAAAATACAATAGCGTCAACTTATGCCGAACTTAGATATACTTTTGTCGACTACTGGAAAAACCGATGATTTTTAAAAATTATATAAATTAATTATTAATTAATAATTACTTATTTTATTTTTAAAAATAGCTAACTGACTCTATATAAAACAAAAGCAATCACAGAATTGTAATTACTCAATATCATCCCAATAGCATTTTACCATTCTTAAGGGAACCTCTTCGAAAAAGATAAAGTTAAACTGCCGACTACTGTTATGAAACATAGTGTCCGATCGATTAATCGGCTTCGGAATCGTCCAAAAATTGGTAATCGGTGTTCGGCATTTACTTAGTCGATTTTTGTCGAAGCCCGAACTTTTTTATACTATGTGCACATGTTGCAAAACTATGCAAAAATAATCAACTAAAACTGTCTTTCCGTTTTGGTATATTAGGTATATCGTTTCTAAAAAAGGAAAGCCATATCGAAAGAAAAAAAGGTAAAACATAATAAAGCTTCTATATGGGAAAATCCGGACATAATTCCTAACATTAAAGTGAAAGAAAATAATGAAAAGGAATTACGTTTTTATGTAAATAAGCCCATAAGCATTAATAAAGGGTGGTTTTTAGAGACTTGTATAACTGGCGGCAATTTTGTCAGCTGTCAAGTGATTTATGTTTGGTTTGGTTTGGCATTCCAACATGAATAGACTGACGCTTGAACAATGTTTCCAAATTTATTTTGAAAAGCATGGTTCTGTTCGAAGCGAATTTTGTTTCATTGGTCCGTACTGCTTTAAAAACGATGCTGGTCAGAACGTTACAGTCAATGGTGACCGCTATATAGCCAGATTACTTATTTTTTCGTGCATCAATTGAACCACCATGATTTGCAGGAGCTTTGGTTTCAACAAAACGGCACATGTCACACAGCTCGTGCCACAATTGATTTATTAAAGGAAATGTTTGGTTACCGCACAGTTCCACGTTTCGGACCCGTTCCCACGACAATCGGTTCTACGCACCGGAACGACTCGGAGTTCAACGAATACCGACCAAGGATTGTCAATTCAGCAGCACCTGTTCTTCAGGTCTCACTGCTTCAACAACAACGTGTCGGACCGGAGAATTGGCCTCTAAGATCGTACGATTTTCTATGGTTATATGTGAAGTCTTTAGTCTACGCCGATAAGCCCGAAACGATTGACCACTTGGAGGCCAACATTCGCCGCGTTATTGCCGATATACGATATACAAATGTTAGAAAAAGTGGCTGAAGTGCACTTTACGGGGCGTACGAAAAAAAATATAAAAAATATGCCACCCGATCCAGAATTAAAAAAAAAAAATACCAAAATTAATATTTAGGGGGGCTGAGGCCCGTGTGGACCCCTGGGTCCAAAAAACCGCCCCGCCCACTGAATGGTATGTGTGGGTACTCAAATTAAAGGTAATTGTGCAACAAAAAAATTTTTGGGTGGGCGGCATTTCTAGGGCCCTCTGGGGCAAAAAAAGTGTCCCCCCCATAACACTTATGTATATCTGTGTGGGTACTCAAATTAAAGGTAATTTGCTCACGATTGCAAATATGTATTTTGTTTTTGTATTCGTTTAATATTTTCCTGTTCTTCAGGTCTCACTGCTTCAACAACAACGTGTCGGACCGGAGAATTGGCCTCTAAGATCGTACGATTTTCTATGGTTATATGTGAAGTCTCTAGTCTACGCCGATAAGCCCGAAACGATTGACCACTTGGAGGCCAACATTCGCCGCGTTATTGTCGATATACGATATACAAATGTTAGAAAAAGTGGCTGAAGTGCACTTTACGGGGCGTACGAAAAAAAAATATAAAAAATATGCCACCCGATCCAGAATTAAAAAAAAAAATACCAAAATTAATATTTAGGGGGGCTGAGGCCCGTGTGGACCCCTGGGTCCAAAAAACCGCCCCGCCCACTGAATGGTATGTGTGGGTACTCAAATTAAAGGTAATTGTGCAACAAAAAAATTTTTGGGTGGGCGGCATTTCTAGGGCCCTCTGGGGCAAAAAAAGTGTCCCCCCCATAACACTTATGTATATCTGTGTGGGTACTCAAATTAAAGGTAATTTGCTCACGATTGCAAATATGTATTTTGTTTTTGTATTCGTTTAATATTTTCCTCTCTAGGTTAATTTATGTATCTTTTATAGGTATGCAGAGAAGTTTTAGTTAGCGAAGCCGGTCTTTGTTATACCATAGAGGAGAAGATGCTTGCGCCCGGCCGAAGGCCGGCTATACAGAAAACCTTTAGTTAGCGAAGACGGTCTTTGGTATACCATAGAGGAGAAAATCCTTGCGCCCGGCCGAAGGCCGGCTATACAGAAAACCTTTAGTTAGCGAAGCCGGTCTTTGGTATACCATAGAGGAGAAAATCCTTGCGCCCGGCCGAAGGCCGGCTATACAAAGAAGCTTTAGTTACAAAAAAATAATAAAACTCATTTAAAAATTTTAGCGCATAGGTAGGTATAACATTAAAAAAGCAAAATAAAAGCAAAATATTTACAATCGTAAGCGAAATACCTTTCATTCGAGTACCCACACATAGTTATAAGGGTGGGAGGGGCAATTTTTTTACCCCCAGAGGGACACAGAAGTCCCTCTCGACCTAAATTTTATTAATTTCGTATTTTTTACACAATTACCTTTAATTTGAGTACCCACACATACCACTAAGTGGGCGGGCCGCTTTTTTTGATCCATGGGGTCCCAGGGGCCTCAGCCCCCTTAAATTTTAATTTGGTTTTTTTCTTTTTTTATTCCAGAGGGGGTCCAACTTTTTTTTTTTTCGTACGCCCCGTAAAGTGCACTTTTGCCGAAAAAGTTATCAAAAATTTGACCTCCAGATTAGGCTACGTCCGAGCCAGCCTTGGCGGTCATATACCAAAAGTCCTATTTAAATTATAATGCCAGAAGATTATCTTTCGAAATTCATGCCAATTTAAAAAAAATCATCTTTGTTTATTCTATTTCTAATTTCTATACCTCTATACATGCAATTTTCCACTACATATGGCCAATATTGGAATAATTTTAAAGCTTTTGAAAAGATCTTTCTGGATAGGTAGGGTAAAAGCACCAGTAGTCGGCCATTTAACTTTTTTCCCATTCTCAACAGACGCTATCAAGATTGTGAGAGTAGTATTTTGTTGTCAACGATTTATTATTTTTGAACAATTTGTGTTGTTTTAGACTCAATTAACGGTTTTCATAAGTTTAGCTATAAAAATAGAGTAATTTACGTTTTTTTCAACATGTACCATTTTCCCCAATAGTCGGCACACTCGTATCTAAGTTCGGCACTTTTTGCCCCAATAGTCGGCATAGGATTTTTAAGTAAGAAAATAATAATATCGTTTAATAATTCAAGAATTTTTTTATTAAAACGTAAGTTAAAATTAACATACATCTTGCTATTAGCTGAAAAGACCAACAGCACCATAATGGTTTCTTTTTCGTTCCCATTCTGGAAAGAATACACATTCCGATAGCCCTTGGGTGCTATAACTTTACCTGTTTAAGGACACAAACTGGTTAACTGTAGAATGCCGGATGTCTTTAAATGAGATTGCTGAGCATTCAGGGTTAACGCTTTTATGGATACCTGGGCACTCAGACTGCCCGGGAAACTAGATAGCAGATGAGCTGGCCAAGGAAGGTGGTCGCATGGATGACACATTCATTGATCAATTCGTTGGAATTCCAATGGCTCACTGTAAGTCACTCAGTCGGCGCGAGCATTATAGAATTGCGCAAGAGGGATGGACCTGTGAGTCAACCTGCTCCATATCCAGGGCACTAGAGCCTGGCTATGATGAACGGAAAACCAAATCTCTACTTAGGTTCAAAAGGAACCAAATCATAACTTTGGTGTCGGTTATGACTGGATAATGGCCTGTTGGGACTGATGCTAGGAGAGGGGGTGGAATTCAATGACTACTGTAGAAGTTGTCATGATGAGGAGGAAGAGGAGACTGTGCTTCACTTTCTCTGTCAATGCCCTGGGCTACGGGGCATCAGGGAAAAATACCTGGGAGAGCCGGTGTTTTCCTGCTTGGAGGATCTATCTAAAATAGAACTAAGATTGCTTCTTCTCTTCATTAGGAAGACGGATTGGCTCAAATCTGCAGTAACGCCATCTGAGTAACTGCTCTTTGGGATGGGCATTGGCGCTGGGTATCACAAAGGGATCGCTGAAGGACCCAAGTGAGATGTCTCTCGATTGCTGCCCATGGAACCTAACCTAACCATAGGACACAAACTAAAACTAGTTTCATCCCCATTAAATATTTGCGATGGATCAGAAAGTTTTTGTTCAGTCAGAAAGTTTTTTAGACCTTCGATCCATTTTCTGATGCCCTCTTCGGTTATTACAGGCCTCCCCTAGCTTATTCCTTCCGCTTCAGGAATTGCTAGGCAAGGATGCCGCTTTAATAATCAGCTCTTTCCCGGTCTACCATTTAAAAACGGTATAGTGCGCTGGTCTTTAACTATGGCCTGAACAGTGTTCAACAAATCCTCGGCTTTTAATGGAAACCCGCATTTCGCCATTTCTTGGCACCACCTTACCAAACGCATTTCTTCGACGTTAGACAGTACCGTTTGTGGACCCATTCTTCTAGGACCTTCAGGAGCTCGGCCATATAATTTGTCCTTTATGGTGGAACGCATAACGCCATATTTTTTACTTGCAACACGTATAGAAATTCTACCTTCTCTTATTTCGGAAAGCGCATTTTAAGGAATCTTCAGAATATTGGTGGAAAGGTCGTTCCATTTTAATTTTATAATGGTCTGAAATGCCAAAGAAATTAATCCTAATTTAATGCCTACCAAAATATTATTTTGTTTGGCTAGCTCCCACCATTTATAACCACTGCCGACATCAGAATACATTTTCTCCTATACTCGGCATCATATAAAATACTGAATAAAATGTATGCCGACTATTGGGTAAAGTAAAAAAAAACTCATTTTCTTTGCATTCATTATCAAGAGAGACGAGTAATATATAATAGAGTAGAATTTGAGCTTAATAAGAGAAAATATAAATTATTCTAAAGTCGGCATCCCTATGCCGACTACTGGAAATCTGTCAAAATTTTGTCCCTAATGTCGGCAGCCTTTAAAATAAGCGAAATATACATTTTTTTTATAAATTTATTTTCATTGGAGACTATATGAACGTCTATCTTCCTACTAAAAGCATTATGGTAAAAAAATAACTTAATTTAATATGATTCCTTACTTATTCCAACTGTCCTTGACACTAAAAAATTACTTAAATATCTGGCACTACCGCGGGTGTTGAGAGGTTGTCACTGAACGACAAGCCAAATCGATCGAAATACTCATCCCAGCCAATACAAACTTTACATAAAGAGAATGGAGTATATTTTCTATTAAAAAAAAGTGTTACTTATTTATATATTTGCCGCTATTCTTATTTATTTAACTTTTATAAAAAATTGGCCGACTACTGGTGCATGCCGAACTTAGGGGACTTTACCCTATACAAAATTGATTTAAAATTTCTTAACCCATTAAGGTGATGAGTTTGCGAAAATAGAAGAGTTTTTAGTAAGCGTACTACGAAGAGAAGTTTTAATTAGCGAAGCCGGTGTTTTAGGGATGGGCAATAAATATCGATATATCAAAATATCGATATTTAAAAAAATTATAATCGATATATATCACCGATATTAAAAATACCGATATATCGATACATCGATATTTATCTACGACTATCGAAATCGATATTTTTAAGTTCTCTTTATAATAAAATTCAACATTTTAACCGTTGCTCAGCTGCTAACAATACTGTTGTTTTTTAAGAATTACATCATATCGCTCATTTCGTGCAAGACCGTCACAACTCAAAATTTGGCATTTTCGAGTTAGTAATGCAGAAATGTTCTCCTCTTAAATCTCTACAAATTGATCTAAGAACGGAGAGAATTATCGAAAAAATAACGGTAATACAGATGCTTTTGACGCTATGACCTCTTGTAACAAACTTGAGCAATTAACATCAACAAGGTCACATTTCAGTTTTTTTGTTGGCATTCCTCTTGTACATGTGGTTTTCTTTGTAGCAAAAAAGAAACATTTGATTTTATAACTGTATATAAAATAAATAATAAAATAAATAATAATAGGTTGGAATCTTAAAAAGGCTCTCCTGTAAAGTTTCAAATTTTGAGTTGTGACGGTCTTGCACGAAATGAGCGATATGTTTTTTAACTAATATTAAGAAAATAACGGCGCTTTTCCATTGTACTTTTTCATAGATTACAAAGTTCAGTTTTGCCTCGGTTTTTTAAGAGATGACAACAAAAAATAAGCGCGGAAAAATTTTCTGGAAAGGGTTCCTAGAACTATGCAAAGAATCGACTGTCGTACGAATCGAAATCGTATTAGCAGCAATAGACTCATGAAAGTGGGAATGTTAATAATAAAAAAAATATTTTGTTTTGTTTTTATTTGAGTTCTTATCTATATATATATAAATATGTAGGTATATAAAAATGAATTATGTATGTTTGTTTGTCGCTTTATAGACTCCGAAACTACTGAACCGATTTTCCTGAAATTTTTACAGTAACATCACGTGAGCCCTAAAAATAAAATAGGCTACTTATTTTTTCGATAGGGGCAGGGGAATTGGTACCCCCATAGGATGCCAATATTAATTATCGCATCGATTTTCCTGAAATTTTTACAGTAACATCACGTGAGCCCTAAAAATAAAATAGGCTACTTATTTTTTCGATAGGGGCAGGGGAATTGGTACCCCCCATAGGATGCCAATATTAATTATCGCATCGATTTTCCTGAAATTTTTACAGTAACATCACGTGAGCCCTAAAAATAAAATAGGCTACTTATTTTTTCGATAGGGGCAGGGGAATTGGTACCCCCCATAGGATGCCAATATTAATTATCGCATCGATTTTCCTGAAATTTTTACAGTAACATCACGTGAGCCCTAAAAATAAAATAGGCTACTTATTTTTTCGATAGGGGCAGGGGAATTGGTACCCTCCATAGGATGCCAATATTAATTATCGCATATCTTAAGAGCCGCTGCACGCATTTTGCTGAACTTTTTGTAGTAGGATCTTCTGAGCCCCGGAATTGAAATAAAATAGCAGCGGGGGTATAGGAATACCCCATAGGACGCCAATGTTTAACATCGCATATCTTAAGAACTGTAATAGTGAGAATGTTCAAACTTTCTAAAAGTCACTCTTATGGTATACTACACTTTTGAAAATAAAAATAAAGCGGGTAGGCGCAGGGGGGGAAATACCTCCCATAGGATGCATACATTAAATATCGCTCAACTGAAGAACTATTAAAGGGAGAGTCTTCAAACGTGGTTAAAGCTACTATTATAGTAAACTATAAATTTCAATATAAAAATGTTCGGGGTCAGTGTAGCGAAGCGCACCGGGTTAAGCTAGTATATATTAAAAATAAAATATTGCACAGTATAGTATGTGTCACATTTTTTATTGTAGAATTAACTGCCGGTCCCTCGATTTCAAACGAAAACGTCGTTCGCATAAATTACCATAAAAATTTTTAATTTGGTTTTTGTTTTAAATAAAAGTTAAGGGAATGAAAGTTTCGTTTGAAATCGAGGAACAGGCAGTAAATTTGAAATTAAAAAGATAGAATGGAATTACATGTAATATGTTTGTACCTACGTAAATATGTATTGACATAGGTTTATTTATTTTTTAAATTTGGTAATAATTTCAGCTTATAGCCTATTTCTAATGTGCGAAAGAATTCCCAGCTAGCATTTTCAATCGTCTAGGAGTCTACTGGGAATCTCATGACGAGTGTTTTTGATCGTCGACGAGCTCATTTTTTAATTGTAGACGATTCCTCGCACGGGAGAAACTGTTACACGTGCTGATTCGTATGAGAGATTCTTCCATAACCCAGCAAACGACTCTTATATTAATCCTAATGGGAATCGTTTACGATGTATGTAGAGATTATCTAACGAGTCTTTCAAAAATCATGCCAAGAGTCGTATGAGACTCATAAAGGGATTATTTTACAACTCGTGAAATGCTCAGCCGTATAACTGAGCTACCTAAATAAGGGCATCAAGCGTGTTTTTCATGTCAAAACTTATAATTTTCATACAATTTATATCAAACAAACCTTAAGGTCGGGAAATCAACACCATCCTGCCGGAAAACCTTATTTTACAGATCCTTAGGTCGGTTTGTTTTATTGAAATTGTATTGCCAATAAAATTTTCATATTTCAAAAACGCTCTTATTTAGGTAGCTCAGTAATTCTTTTATGACTCTTACAGAGAGTCGCAAAAGGTTCATTCCAAGATTAAAAAACGAGCGTGTCAAAAATATATAAAAAAGTAATAAAAAAAAAATGTAGATGTTTTTGTTTTTGTAACTCGTCAGATAATCATCAGAAGACTCTTTTAGGAGTTGTATATTGAACATAATCGTCTAACAAACAGCCTATGCTAGCTGGGTTCTTTCGTTCGAATAAAAAATTTTTAGAATTTGTTTTTGTTTTCAATGTAGTTATACGAAAGAAAGAATTCTTTCGCACATTAGAAATAGGCTATTAATATGTTCGATACATCGATATATCGATATTTTTAATTAATATATATCGATACTCTTAAAAAATATCGATACGATATATATCGATATATTTTTTCAATTCGCCCATTCCTACGGTGTTTGTTACCATAGAGGAGAAAATCCTTGCGGCCAACCGATGTTCTCTTCCCCTCTCTCCAATAAACTCAGACTTTCTGAAAGAAAACTTTCATAGTGTTATCCCAGACTAATGGGAGTTATGGCCAATTTTACCAGTTTATTGAAATATCAATTTAGGTACATATGTTTAAAATTCGTTTTTCATGTCAAATTAAAATCAAATTATATAAACTATAGCGGAGTTCAGTGTTAAGTGCAAATGGTCTTGCGAAAGAGCAAATTCAAAATATCATAGCTTTTTTGATAAATCCAACAACAAAATACACGGAGTTTCCGTTAGATTTCATAAAAAAGCTACGAAATTTTGCATTTGCTCTTTCGCAAGACCATTTGCACCACACACTGAACTCCGCTTATGTATATATTCTATCTATTCTATCTATATACATATATGTATATAAAATAGGATGTGTGTATGTATGTATGTAACGTATGGACTCCAAAACGGCTGGGCCGATTTTGATGAAATTTTCAGGGAATCTTCAGAATATTCAGGCGGGTGACATTGTGAAGTCTGATTTTCAGTCTGGGGGCGGAGGGGCGTGGCAAAATCCAAAACTTGAGAACGGCTTGACCTTAGGTTTTTACGTAAAGAAAATTTTGCCCCGCCCACTTTTACGCCCACTTTTTTCGATTTACCAAAAATCAGAAAACGGCTCCATCGAGTTGACTAATTTTTCTTTCAAATGTTCGTATTAATCAACTTCAAGTTTTCATCGAAGGAAAAATTTACCACTCCTACTTTTACGCCCACTTTTTCTATTAAGCGCATAACTGGAGAACGGCTTGACCGATTTGGACGATTTTTTCTTTAAAATGATCGCCATGGTCTAACTTAGGTTTTGCGGAAAGAAAATGTTGCCCCGCCCACTTTTACGCTCACTTTTTTCGTAAGAAAAACTTTATGATAGGTATTTCATAGATTTTTATTTAAAGGCCGTAAATTTCGTTTAAAGATCAATTTAAATCGTCTGGTAATACAACACTAATGATTGCTTAGGGCCAGCAAGGCGGACCGGGTCAGCTAATATCAAATATAAATTGATAATGAAATAGAATTTGTGAGATTGAGCATTATAATTAAACATTTTAAAATAAATTTTGTATATCCAGAAATATCTATTAAAATGCTTTAAAATGATAGGTACCAATATTAACTAGGTATATACATACATACATAAGTTGAGAAATTATAGAAAAATCGCATATTATCCTATATCAAAACTTAAGAGGTACATATGTAACTTGAAAACTATGCGTTTGCACTACTTTTTCACTTTATATTTTCTTCTTATTTTTTAATTTTGTATCACCCTTGGTACTTTTAATTTTATTTGGAGATGTGTCGGTAAACTAGATTTGTTCCTAACTTTCAAAAATTACCTAAGATTTTATTACGGATACAGTATTTTTAGCTTATATTCCATTCCGCTTAAAGGCCAAAAACGGATGAAAGCCAAAACTGTCATATTCAATTGCAGATTTTTTCGAATTTCATAGGCCCTTCACACACTGGAACAATTATGCCAGCACAAAATGACTGCTTGTGGGCAAAAAACACTAATGTATACAAAGCTATGTACACGTATACATTTTATGCCAGATGAAATAATCCCGTGTGTAATGGAAGGAACAAAAATTTTGCGGCTTAAAAAATAGTCAAGTGTGTGATGGAGCATACAATTTATTTGTTCTAAGGCCCATTTCGCTTGTAGTCCATTTTTGTTTAAAAGCTTCATTTTCTTTGCAAGCGTATCTTATACTTTATGCAAAAATATTCGCTTACAGTCAACTCTGTTTTGCATGTTTTTTTTAACAAGCTGGGAATGTTTTTATTACCCTTTCTGGCAACTTTTACAAATGTCAAATTTAGGTTTATTCATACTAGTAGAAAAAATGAGTAAATCCGTTATTTAGAGTGGTTTTATTAAATAAAATAATTTTTATATAGTCCAAAATTTGGATTATACTAGGATTCACTTATTATCCATAAAATGGCGTATAAATAAAATGGTTTATAGTCCAAATTCGCTTATAGTCCACAAAAGTTGTGAAACTATAGTAGTGGACTATAAGCGAAAAGTACTGTATATTCCAAAATAACTCCTAATATTTCCCTCGTACATACGTATAGATTTTTATTTTATCTGCACATTCAGAAATACACACAAACACTCGTAGCAACAGTGTTATGCAAAATGAAAGTGCAAACACTATTTTTAAATTTATGTACATATTATTACAAACATTTACCACTCAATTAAAATTTTCACTCGATTAATAAATTGTTTCCCCTTTTAAACATAAGCAACTAATTAATCTGGCACCACTGATTTATGTAAAAGGAGACGTAGTAAATTAAACTATGTTGGCATTACGTAGATCTTTCTTTTTAAAAAAAATTTCTTACATAAAAATAATGCAAAAAAGGAATACATATGTAAAAATAAATTTTTATTTGCTCAATAATAAAAGACACAGTTAAACAATAGAATAAATCAAAGAAGACAACGTATTAATATTAAAAAGGCAGCCAGAAACGGTAATAAACGAAGGTATACAAACGAAACGGCTGATAAATTTTTAGAACACACGACGCACATACACACACATTCTTCGCAACAAAACAATAAATACGGTGGGCAACGACGACAAACGACGATGAAAAACAAGCGTGAAACGAAGCAACAATACAATTTTGTTTCCATTAAATAAACTTTTGTTTAGTTTGTATGTATTTTCTAGATAATATAAAAAAGTGAAGCACAAAAGCAAATGGCGGCTTAAAATTTTATTACAATTGATTTTAAATAATTAGTATTGTGGTTAATTTGGTTTAAAAAAATTCTCCTAAATTTTTAAATTGCCGCTTTTATTGTCATCGTCTGATTATTTTGTAAATTTCTTCTTTTGCATGGTTTTTATGCTTATTTTTATTTATTTTCTTGATATTCTTACAATTTCACACTCCTTGTTTTATTTTTAATAATTCTCCGCTTTTACACTATGTGGTTGATTTTTATTGGGATTTTCTTTTGCGACTGAAACGAATTATTTTCAATTCTCTATCTTGTTCATGCAGTAATCACGATTTCCGTTTTGCGTTTCATTTCGATTTTATTTCAGTTTTTTGCTTTTTGACATTTCCAATTAGTCAAATACAAATGGCATTGCCAGATGGTTTAAGTTGAGAGTTGTATTTTGTAACGGTTTTTGTGGCATTTACATATTAATTAAATTGTTAATATTTTTAGTAAAGGTTTATATGAGGTGATTAATCGTGAAGTTTAATTTATAATGAAAAATAAAACACAAATTTGAATGTAAATTTATGACATTTACTTTTTCAAAATAATATAATTTAAATGTTTTGGGCAACTCGTTCGAGCATAGCGACTGATATCTCGCGAATAACAATAAAAATGTTGGCTTCCAAAGCGTCATTCCTAGCTGGCTGACTACATATCCCAAGAGAAAATTCTCCAAAGGTAAAATATCGCACAATCTTGGTGGCCAATTTTCGGTAGCAAAACGTGAAATTAAGTGCTCGCCAAAATGACTTCTCAACAAGGTCGTTGTTTCACGCGCTGTATGGCTCGTAGCACCGTCTTGGTGAGCTCAGAGCTCACCGAGATCATACGCTTTAAATTCAGGAAGCGCATACTCCATTAGCATGATTCGATAACGGTTACAATTTTCCTAATTTTTGAAGAATCATTGGTTTATTCCACCAGCTGATAAACCACACCATACCGTTGTTTTAAATGGATGAAATGGTAGCTATTGGTACTCTTCGGGTTGTTCATCAGCTCAAATACTACAATTTTGTTTATTAACGTATCCATCGAGCCGGCACTGTAAGTTCCTCGAATCGCAAGAAAAACATTTCTCAGAACGCTGATTTTCGTAATACAGCTGAACAATTTGGAGACGCTGTTGTAGTGTCAGTCTTTCCATGATGGCAAGCCAAACGATACTTTATAAAAAACTTTGTAGAATCAAAATAAGAAATTTTCTTCATGTTTGCACGCCTCTAGACCTTTTATTGTTATGTTTGCTGTAGAACAAAACGTTGGCAGAATTAGCGGCGCATAATTGCTTATGTTCTTCGATGTGGGGAAAACGTATGGCACGAAACCGCCAACAATAATCAATATGGCGTTTATTTACATGGCAATACTGCAGAGATGTTAGACATCGTTGAGCAAATAATTGTTTTAACAACGCTGCTTAAACAAGGACATAGCATCGACAAGAGTCTTCACTATCAAATCTATCCTATGTTGTTTTAACATGCCGTCTTCATTAGCCATCGCTAAGTTAAAGCAACAAACAATTCATTGTACACACATGAAATTGGAAAGTGAAGACTGTTTTGGTCGATGTTTTGTTCTTGTTTAAACAGCGTTGTTAAAACAATTGTTTGAACAAAGATGTCTAAAGTTACCCACATACGAGGCAACAATTGCAAATTCTCTTGCAAGTTGGGCTGCAAGTGCGAAAAATGTGATGGTGTTAGTAAAAATGTGTGAGTGTATTGAGTTTTTCGAACTTGCACTTGCTTGTGTAAACGCCGGGTAAATGCAGCGTATTGAAAACGACAAAAATAACACAAGTATTTATTTTTACATTATGATTTTAAGCGTTATACTTTTTTATACAACTATGGCCGTACTATTTGTATTGATCAACATTACATATGCGTTTCCGGTAGGTGGTTGTCTTCGATAATGTTACGTTTTAAATAACAGTGTTGTGAAACGTTAGAAAAATTTTAATAGTTGGTTAAGGAAATTAAAAGAAAAAAAAGTGAATAAAATATTTCAGAATCATGGTAGAAGTTACTACGTTATACGTATTTATCTGTGCAATAGTCGCCAATTCAATCTAAAATTTTTTCAATACCTATATCAAATTGAGTTGAAAAAATCTACCTTTTGCGTCGATAAGAGGTTTTGATTAGATTAACGGCCTAAGTTATAAAGTTAAGTTATGATAATCCGTTTCATAAACCCTTTATTGACATGCTTTATTTTTTATAACTTAGGCCGTAAATATTTATATTCAAATTATATTAAGGAGAATATTGTAAAGTATTTTAATACTACTAAATTTTAAATAAATAAAAATAAAAATAAATAAAAAAAAAACAATAAATTGAAAAAAATTGTTTTAAATAAAAATATATGGAGTAACTATAAATGCCTAAATTTTAATCCGCTTTCAGTTTTTCTTCTAAATGGCTACCACATTTTTTTTAATTTTGTCTGATTTTGATCAAAACACAACAATTTTTTCATGCTAAATTATTACAATTTTTTTTTCAAAAATTTATAAGAATAAACATTTTAAATTGTTATCATTTATCAGAAATTTTATTCGTTATTCAATATTATGGGCATGACTTCTTTTATTTATTTTTATTTATTTGTCGTTCCATATACAAACCAAGGGTCTCATATTGCAGTACAGAACTAAGAATTAGCTAATTGTTGTAATGTTAAATCTTAAAACTAGTTACAAAAATCAAAAATTTACATGTAATAAAGAAATAAATTTTAAAAAAAGAAATAGATTAAAAATATTGATCAATTATATTTCGCCCGAAATAAGGCGGTTATGCCAAAACATTTCATCGTCAGTGAGAACGTTTTGTCCGATTTGGATAAAATTACCAGAAAATGATTTTGAATAAAATTGTTGTCATCCCAACAATAATTCTTTATATTTTCAACTGTTTCGGAGATATTCACATTTTTTAAAAAAATTTTTGGTATTTAAAAATTAATATAAAAAATCATAAGGACAAAATTCGGAAAGCCAGAGTATTACTAAACTAGCAATTAATCATTCAAATCGGTAGACAAATGTTAATTTTAGTCACGTGATACGATCGAGCTGTGAACAGATTTGGATTTAGCATAGATTCGTATTGAGGAGCTCTCTATGATCTTAAAAAAACGATCTCAACTCCACAGTGAAGAGTTATTTTTCAACGTAAAAATAAAAGTTCGAATAAAACTCTCAAAAGAGAGTTTTATTTGTTCCGTCTAAGATAAAATTCAGTTGAGGATAAAACGGTATAAAATTAAACTCTTTTGAAGAGTTTAAAATTTTCATAAAATGATAGCTTATATGCGATCAGAGTTGCATTTTCTTGTAAAGTAGATGAGTCATTTGAGTTTGCATCTTTTTTGTGGGATAGTGTGGCATTGACAGCAGATTTTGCAGACATTTTTTTTATGTCGGATAGAATTCCGTCAGATTTTCGTGTGAATGAATCGTACGATTATGTAGGATAGTGAATACCGGCCATAAAGGCTATTCTGTCAAATTTTATACACAAGGAAAAACCAATTATATACGTTTGGGTTTATGTATGTAATATATATAAATCTCAGAATCACTTTTAAAAGTGATCTTACGATGTCCAAACTTTCCGTTTGGCTGGTTGTCTGTCCATATTAATCTTGTGTGCAAAGTACATGTTGAAATTTTGTAGATAACTTAATAAAATTTGAGAAACACGTTTAAATTGAACTAAGAATGAATCCTATGTAAATGGTAAGAATCGGTCTATAATTCGCATAGTCCCCATAAAAACTTCTTTCAGAAATAGAATCTTTGTGTCCATAAACCGTCTTATTATGTTCGTATTTAGATCAAAATCGCCCCAAAAATATTTTATTGCAAATTAAATTCCTTTTGGTTCCAAATATAGACAATATATCAGAGTACGGAGAGTGCTCGAATTAAACTCGCTCGCGAGCGAGTCCAATTCGAGCGAGTTTTATTTTCAACATTGAAAAGAATTATTCTTTACTGCTCGCGAGTTTAAAAAATAAAACTCGCGAGCGAGTTTTATTTTTGCGAGTTGAAAAATATTGCTCGCGAAAAGAATTCAAATTTTAAGAGTCAAAAATAAAACTCAACTCGCGAGTCGAGCTAAAAAGAATTGTTCGCGAGTTTTATTTTTGCGTATGAATTTTTTTTAACTAAAAATATATTTTTCCTGTTTATTTGTTTGTATGTGTGGATAAATGTGTGTATGTATGAATATTTCATCGAAACACAACACAGCATTAGCAAATGGATCAGAAGTAAGGTGGGAAAAGGTATTTATTGATACAGCAAATATTACGTTGTGACAAGTATAACTAACCATGAAGAAGAAATAGCAAAGAAAAGGATTCGTTTAAAAGAATGCAATCATGTTATACGTTTCGAAAATATAAAAAAGGCAGTTCATTAATTTCCTATGAATCGTAAACACTTCTATGTAAGTCACTAATGAACGCATACATTTTATTACACATCATTCAAAATTTAACATTTATACGTATTGCACATATATTTTAAACCACACTTATCTACCTGTTTATGAGCAGCATTCACTTGTGTGCTTTTATTTAGTATAAACATTACTTTTACAACCCTTTCCCACACGTCTTGCCAGCCCTTTTAACATAAACATTAATATAATAAGTTTTTCAGACCCATTGCACTGACATTTAAACACTCACTAGGGATCAAACAAACATATCAATGATCACATTTTCTATAAATAGTCGTGATTGTTTACTACCTGCTGATGTTTTCTATAAGAATCAACTAATTTGGTTGTCACAAGACAATTATGTGATGGCTTTTGCTACCCTAAAAAACTCTTAATTCATTTATAACACTGGTCTTTAAAAACAAATGTAAGTCTTTAAATAAAAACATATAAAATATAAAGATTTTGAAGCGGTTAATTTAAATCCGTTTGCAGTTTCAAATTTTTTTATGGGCTTGACTTATATTCCGCCCGAAATAAGGGCCGATTTTTATAAAAACACCAACAAATGATTATTAATAATATTTCCTTTAAGTCAAACGAATAACATTTTTTATATTTTCCACTGTTTCGGACATTTTCAGAAATTAGTGGCGATAAACTTTTTTTTTCAAGCAAAATTAGTACTATTTTTTGTTTTCAAAAATTTGTTAACAAATTTAGAACAATTTTTTTTATTATTTATCAGAAAGCCAGATATATTACGAATAAAATGAGCCATAAACCATGAAAATCGATTGACAAATGTTTATTTTATTTATAATTATTAAAGGCAGCTTTTATGAAAATAATATGTTACCAATCTCAAACACTTTTATTTAAGTCATTTAAGAACGCATACATTTTATTACACATCATTAAACATTTTGCAGGTTTACATATTTTTAAACAAGAAAACATTTATACATACAAACACACATACATTCTTATCAACATGGTTATGCCCAGCATTCATATGTGTGCATATGTTTTTATAACCCCTTCCTACACATTTGCCTGCCCTTCGTTTCTAAAAATTCATATGTATGTATATTTTTACTTCGCACAAGCAAACATTAATTTTTTTAAACGAGTTGCTCGATTTCAACTCGTATGCGCTCGTTTTCTGCTCGCATAAAATTTGTACTTACGAGTTGAAAAATAAAACTCGTAAGCACAAATTTTAAAACGAGTTGTTATCTGCTTACGAGTCGAGCACAAAAATCTTATGACTCGTAAAAAATTTGTGCTCGCGAGTTTAAAAATAAAACTCGCGAGCACAAATTTTAAAATGAGAGAGTTGACTCGAATTGTGCTCGCGAGTAGAATTTTTTCCTACCCTGCAATATATGCGTTTGTAAATACTGTGGTGTATGGGCTTTACCGACTATAAATAATTTTAGATTTTTTTTTTCAAATGTAAATATTACTAAACTGTTTAATATTTTGTTTTCAAATAATCCATTTTTGACTTATTTCAGGCATATTTTTTAACAATTTTAAAGGCATAATTTCTAGTTTTAAAACACTATTTAGGGCATATTTCCGGTTTCCCCGGTTATAATTCTTTGCCAACTGAAATATCTAGAATATAAATGGATCGAGAACACAAAAAGCTTTAATATTAATTACACTGTCGAAGGTTTGAATTTCTTTAATAACTTGATAGCAGGGATCTAAAACTTTTTGTGAACAGGAACTTTAATAAAAAAAACACTATTTCGAATTTTGTTGTTGTTACGCCCTTTTGCATTTTAGTTGACGATATATAAGTTTGTCATTCCGTTTGTTATTTCTACAATATTAATCTTAGACCATATAAAGTATATATTAGGGTATTCATTCGGTTAACCGTTAATCGGTTAGCCGATTAATTACTACCCGATTAACTTAAAATTGGCTATTTTCGATTAACAATTAAACCGATTAATTTCAGTCGATTAACCGAATTACCAAATTTTTAATTTTTTGTAGTATTATAACATTTGTGTTTTTAATTATTTGTTTCATCCCAAATGCAAAAGGTATGCGTTTAGAAAATAATTTTTCATACAAACAAAGAAGGTATCTTCATTTTAAATAGGTCTTTGCTGTCAACAGCTTTTTGTTTCACGTACTTTTTATATGGACATTTCCATTGTGATGTGACGTGATATTTGTACGACAAAATGTAAAAAAAATTAAATGAAGAAGTCAAATTTATGAAATTTTTTTTTAAATTACAAAGTAAAAAAGCAGCACTATATTCAGAAAACAATTGACAAAAATCCACCCAAAGGATTTGAAAATATAAGCAAAAATATGAGCCGGCGTGACGCAACAAAAAAGCAGAAGTGTATCTCATATCAATCTTTTAACAGAACTAACCGAAACAATTAGAAGAGTTGACAATTTAAAAAAGTTAAAACAGGACTCTAATGACATAAGGGAAGATTTTATACGTTTAGAGAAATCCATAAAAAGGACTGAGAAATTAGATATTCTGTATTATGGATTGCGTTCGATTTCTCCAACATCAACGATAAGTGAAAGAATTTTTTTTTCAAGTTAGAATTATCAAAACTAAAGAAAAGAATCGCTTTAATCCAAAACATTTTTCTAAAAGATTATTTTTAAGGTCCCCTTAAATTATTGAAATAACTAATAAAATTATCAAACAGTATTTTTTAATTACTACATAATATTTATGTATTAATTAAAAAATATGTATTACATACATATTTATGAACTTTTCTTTTGTTTACTCGTTCTACTAAAATAATTGTTATGTTATTGCTTTTTTAAAAAATATGTTAACTCCAAATAATAAATTATTTATGTATTTTTATGTATTGGAATTACTTAATTTATAAAAAAAAACTTTATTTATCGGTTAACCGAACAATTACAAAATTAACCGATTTAACCAAAACCTCGGTTAATGAATCGAGGATTAACCGATTAAAGTAAAAGCCCGATTAAATAAATAACCTACTGTTTACCCACGAAAATTTGTTGTTAAAAGTACAAGTCGCGATTTTAAAAACAGTTTTATGAAATTTATAAAAAAATTAATAATATATTATAGTCACTTTAATCATACTTATTGTAACCGCAACAATATGATAATTAGGGATTTTGTCCCCAAATATTTTTACTTGCCGGGAAAGCGACAAAGGTATTATAATCAAGTAATATTTAATTTTTAAAATATATACAGAAAAAAAGTTTTCATCAATTAAAAAAATGGTTTAAAAAGTATTTAAATTTAATTAATGTGATAATTGAATCAATTATTTTTTAAATTAATTAGTTTTAAAGTTTTCTAATTTAATAATACTAGCTGCACTTATTTCAATTGGAATTTTAAGCAAATGAAAAAAAGTTTTAACTTAATATTAAAATGAGAACTGAAAAACGTAAATAACACAAACGGTAACAGTCATCCATATATATCCATACTTTAATTTTTACTCAATTTTTTATTTAAAAGAACACTTTTTAGTAAAATACATGTGGGTTTTGTTTACATATGCAAAACAATGTCGCATACTTTGAAAGATTAAAAACGTTAAATTGTGCAAACTCTCGATATAGGTAACATTGATAAATAGCAAATTTTTCGCATGAAATAATAGATGTTGCTGAACATTTTTCACAAATTGGAGCAGAGTACTAGGCAATAGCTGTTCATCATATGAAATACGCATTTTTGCACGATGCATATTTTTAAGAGGTCTATTTGATCAGTTAGTACTGTTTTATTACAGCCAACCAGTAAATTACAGTCTGGGTTCACACTATGTAACTTTTCTTTCAGAAAGTCTGAGTTTTTTGGTGTTGACAGGTCTTAAGTTCTTAAGCAGGATTTTCAACGTGTAAAATAGGTGTTTGATATTTATTGGTTTTAGTTTATTTTCTTACTTTTCTTATCAATGCCAAATTACTTGGTGTTATGTTTCTTCAATAATAAGTTTCTAAACGAAAATTTTTATTTTAATTTCCAAAAGAGGCAGAATATATTAAAATTTTATTAGTAACGGAAACTAAAAATAACAATGAATTTTCAAAACTTAATAAAAGTTAGAGGTTTTTTACAATGACGATTTTTGTGATGACGAGCTAAGGCAATTGGACGATTTTTACGATTTTTTCCTCAAAATGTGACGATTTTCGACAAATTTTATCTGTTTGCAGCCCTTTTAACATTTTAGCAAGGCGAATTCATACAGGTGACGTTCTTGTGTCATCTGTTTATTGTTTATTTATTTGTGTGTATACTGAATGCCAATCTTTGCTTATAGCCAATTTACACTACAACGAAATCTAGTACTTTCGAGCCAAATCTAGTTGTTTTTGGCTAGATTTCCCGTACAAAACAAAATCTACTCCGTAACTAGATTTTGACGAAATCTATTCGAAATCTAGTAGTACTTATTGATGCAACTATGTTTTTCCCCATATAGCACTAACAACCACTTCTCTGCACAAGAAAAAAATGACCTTTTAACAAAAAACAAAACAAATACAATAATAGCTGCTTGTTAAAAAAATTCAAAATTTTCGTTAAATAGTAAAAAAAAAATTCAAATGACAAATAATATTGATAAAATAAATGAAGTTGATTATAAAGAAAATGTAATGAACATTTTTAAATTCCTATTTATTTATATGTAAGTATGTGTTACACAAAAAACTTTCAGTCGGCGGTTTTTGTTGGGAAAACCAAATCTCGCTAATGTCAAACAAGTATAATGTAAACGAACTAGGTTTGGAGGAAGATTTCAAATGAAATCTACTAGATTTCGATGTAATGTAAATACCCTATTACATTTTGTGAAAAAATTTGTTAAAATTTTAAATTCAATAAACAAAAAACTTATTTAAATTTTATATAACAAAAAAGTGAATATAAAATCAAGGAATTAAAAGTGCGTAAGGATTAAGTGGAGCCACAATAAATTTGCAATACAGGAAAAATATTTACCTTTTAAAGCAATTGTGCATATTTTATAAACAAAACAATTCCCTTATTTATATTTTCAACAAATAATTTTGACAGTCACTCTAACTTTTTCTAAAAACAAAATACATTTTTCAAAAAAAGGGAGATAGCTAGCATAACTCTATCTCATGATGCGATCACCTGTATGAATTCGCCTTGCATTTAACATAAATATGGCGAAAAGCAACTACAAAAAAGTTGGTTGTCGAACAGTGTTGCCAGTGAAATTTCGAGAATGATACATTTTAGCAAGGTTGGCTACCGATACCGATACCGATACCAATACCGTTTAAATACCGTTTAAATTGAATACCGGTATTGATACCGATACCGAAATTAGTTTTTTGCATAAAATACCGGTATACGTATACCGTTTCCCTTAATACCGGTATTCTACCGGTATAATCGTTTCGGTATTTAAAAATAATTTTTATTTTCGATTTTTGCTTATAATATAAGTACATAAATATAAGGTTTATCTTTTATACAATATGAATTGTTTAAATAACTTTTTTCTTTTTTTCTATGACATTTAATCATCTCTATATGGGTTTTTCTCTGGTTATGCACGCGACATTTGTACGCGTTTTATTGTGTTTGAATATTAAAAAAATAGAAGTGGATTGGAATTTTAGAATGAATTCTAGAATCGTTACATTGTTTGTGATGAGTTCTTTCCAAAAAGTATATATAATGGTAAATTGAG
Organism: Pollenia amentaria; assembly: GCA_943735925.1. Classification (NCBI taxonomy): domain Eukaryota; kingdom Metazoa; phylum Arthropoda; class Insecta; order Diptera; family Polleniidae; genus Pollenia; species Pollenia amentaria. The sequence goes on along the minus strand of OX031010.1, from coordinate 141,390,968 downwards.
CACTGGGTACCCAAATGCCATGAAATCAAAGTTGACTTACTCACGTGACAAAAATAGAAGTGCCTTTTAGGACCGTAAGAAAAAGTGCGAAAGTAAGTGAATTGTAGGAGGTTTTTATTTCGGAAAAAATGTTTTTATAAAGGTTAGTAATGGGCCTTTATAATCATGTTTTGTTCAAAAGCAACTATGCATGGGTTGGCGAAGAAAAAAATAAATTATAAATTACGCACGTGACACTTTTTACCTTCATACATATTTTAGTAATTTTACATATATTTTCAGAAGTTTTTAACAAAAAAATTAAACTTTCATTCAAAAATGAAAAATAAAAAATAAAAATATACTACAAAATTAATCCAACTTAATTTTTTCCTTGAAAAAATTTATGCGAGCGCTTTGATTTTTTAAGTCACGGTGGACCATTTCAGAGAAATACCCATATGTACCTAATATTTTTAGTCGAAATGAAAAAATAAAATAGAATGCATAAACATATGTATATATGTATTTATAATATATAATATATAATTTATAATTCTTTTTTTTAACTTTTTTCGTAGGTTTGTTCATTTAACTGTAATACCGATATAAAAGTTTTTATACCGGTATACCGATACCGTTATAATTAAGAAACCGATACCGATACCGATACCGAAATAAAAAAAAGTTTAATACCGATACCGATACCGATACCGAAATTCGTTTCGGTATCCAACCTTGCATTTTAGTTTCCAAAAAGATACACTTTTTCCCAAAAAGATACATTTTGAAAAAAATTTGAAAATCCATTTTTAACGTTTAACGTTTATCAACATAACATTTTTATTTCATAGTTAATGAATATTGTAAAGAAAATTATATCATATTAATTCATTCTTATATTTATTTCAGTGTTCGAAAATAAACACTAAATATCGTTCTTTAATGTTCGGTTCGGTAGATTTGTGGAAAACACAAAAGCTAATAGTGTTTGTGTAGAAAATCATTAAAAAAAATAACGTTTCCCTGTTAGTCATCTATCGAACACAAAAAAAATACTGTTTTTATCAAACTCAACAAAAGATGAAAACATTTTATTCCGTTCGGTTTTTTTTGAAAATCCACGAACTTCAATGTGTTCGGTTCGGCTCATTAATGTTTGTCGCTTTTGGCTGGTAAAAAAAAACATACATTTTTTACAAAAACAAAATACACACACGAAAAAAACATTATAGAACATTAAAATATAATGTTCTTCTACAGTATCACTACAATTGTTCTGTTTTTTAACGAAGAACCGAACATTATATAATGTTCGGTTCTTTCTTGAAAATAGTTACGAACGGTATTAAGGGTTGTGTATGTCTACACAATCACTAAAAAAATAGATATCGTTCCTGGGTGTGTGAGCCGAACGTTAAATAATGTACTGTTTATTTTCGAACACTGATTTATTTTAGTCATAAATATTAGCTATGCAATTTTTAAAAATACAGTAAGCAAACTTTGAAATTAATTATGTGTAACTATCTTTGGATGTTATCAAAACGAATTAATTCTTGTAAAAATTAATATACGAGTTAAGGCGTTTATACTAAGTTCACATAAATGTTTCTTCTAAAATTTCATCTTAACACACATACACAAGAATAAGCAGACGACAGAAGGACTTAAAAAACCTAACAGCAAAATACATGTTATTTTTGTATTTAGTTGTCACTGTTTTTTCAGTATTCATAACGAAATGATAAGTTTAAAAAACTTTGTCAGAAACCGAAAGTTTAATATTTGATATCTGTACAATTTGCGTACAGATTCAAAAGATACGAAAAATGTCAGGATTATACATGGTACCTGTGATACGAAAAAGGTATCTTTGGTATCCTAATGGTGCATCCCTGTAGTCGAACATAAACGTCAATGAATGGTAACACAGGGTCTCCACCTAAGATATATCTGATATAATATCTGAAAGAACGTCGGCAAAATAAGGGAAAACTTTCTTCACGTTAATCTTAATATTAAACAAGGGGAACACGTATCTTATAAGATTTCATAATTGACTGATTCTCGTACAGTAAACTTGTATCGTTTTTATTCTTTTTTTTTAGTTTTTTGATTTTTTAGTTTCAAATATTGTTTTTTTAAACACTTTTTCAATATTGGCCCTATTTGCATTAATAAATTACACATTTTAATGGTGGCTTATTATTGTTTTATATGGGTGTATGTATGTGTACTTTTGACAGCTCATCTTATAAGATAGTTGTTATAAGATTTCTCATAACAACCAGGGCAGTCAAATGTGGCGATTTCTCGCCAAACGTGGCGATTTTCAAACTTGTTTGGCGACCTAATTTTCGATTTGGCGACATGGCGATTTTTTGGCGATTTATAAAATAGTTGGCGATTTTGTTGGCTATTTTTGATGAGCCATGAATTTGTTTTGAAATTTGTTAAATTCAATAGGAAAATATTAAATTTTTTTTATTCTAGTATTTCAATGTATGAAATTTAATGCATTCATATGTATGACCAGTATTTAAAACTAAATTATATTGAAATGGCTGATGAAGAAAATTAAAATCTTCGAAAAATTTTTTTTTTCACATATAAATGTGCTCTTGAAGGAAGTAATAAGTAGAATTCTTTAAAAAATTAATATAATTAAAGTTTATGAACATTTTTCCATTATAAAATATGACAAATTATCACTGATAAAATTCGTTGTTGTTAAAAGAGAATTTTAATGATGATATTCAATCTAATTTAAATCAGTTTAGACTAACAATTTATAGCTACAAGGATACGGCACCTACGTACCATTTAAAGGAACTTGCATTGACTGTTCTGGTTATTACAACTAGTAATGCCTGTGTTGAAATAATGAATACCACTAAAATTCGCCTTCGAAGTAGAAAGCGATATGAAGTTTTCGACACGTTTTAACGAGTTATAAGTTGAATATAAACAGTACATGTTGCATTTCTTTTGTTCCTTCACAATATATTACAAAAAAAGAAAACAAAAAGGGAGTCTTCTCGGTGAAGTATATAGCGTTTTAGATATATAATAGAACTGCAACTACATACAAATGTATTGTATATCCAATATTTGTTTAATATTTACCGCAAAAATTCTTTTTTTGTCGCTTTGAGTAGACTACTATAAAATATTTTAAACATTGCATTTTGTGCTTACTAATTATTTTTTACTTTGTTCTAAATAAAATTAAGCAAAATTTATCTTGGCGACTTTTTTGAATTTTTGGCGGATTTTAGCGATACGGAAGAAATTTTTTTTTTGGGATTTATAAAAAAATATTTTTAATTATTCTAAAAATACATATATTATTGTCAAAAACTAAAAAATAAATTATTTGGCGATTTTGGCGATTTTTGACATTGATTTTGGCGAAACAGTTCAAAATCAATCTGACAACCCTGATAACAACTGTCTCATAACATTTATTATAATATTAATACTAACTCTATTTGAGAGTCCACACGTAAGATAATACTCTCTGCGATTTAATTTGACGTTTGCTGATATATATCTTATATTTTATCTCAGGTGGAGACCCTGTGTAAAGAGCTTTAACATGAGCAGTCTATTCTTAACTTTAACTTAAAGTTAGTGGTAAAGTTAGTCATTTTATTAAGATTTCGCTACGACGCACTATAGGAAATTTTTGCCTTTGTTGGCCAAAAGTAAAACAATTTTTTTTTTATTTTGATTTTTTTTTTTAATTTAGTGCACTTAAAACGGCTGTGGGAAAAATCGCCCAAAGAAAAATGGCCCAAAAAAAAAAAATGAAAAATCGCCCAAATGAAGAATCGCCCAACAGAACATGAAAAATGACCCAAAAAGTTATATATGAAATTTTGCCCAAAAGAAACGAAAAAGGGCCCAAAAAAAAAATGAAAAATGACCCAAAAAGCAAAACGAATTTTTTCCCGGTGGCATGTTATAACGTCTAGTGTCATAGTGTCCATGGACACTGCGCTAACTAAAGCTTATCTGCACAGCCGGCCTTCGGCCGGGCGCAAGGATTTTCTCCCCTATGGTATAACAAACACCGGCTTCGCTAACTAAAGCTTCTCTGCATAGTCGGCTTTCATTTGGAAACAAGGCAGATTTTAGAAGCTTTAGTTAGCGAAGCCGGTATTTGTTATTCCATAGAGGAGAAAATCCTTGTGCCCGGCCGAAGACCGGCTGTGCAGAGAAGCTTTAGTAAGCGAAGCCGGTGTTTGTTATACCATAGAGGAGAAAATCAAAAAAATGGGCCATTTTTCATACAACATTTTTGGGTGATTTTTCATTATGAAAAATCACCCAAATTTAAAAAACGAAAAATCACCCAACAATAACGAAAAATAGCCCAAAAATTTTAGGTCACTTTTCATATGAATTTAGGCCCAATTTTACATGGAATTTTTTTGGGCGATTTTTCATTTCTTTTTTTGGGCCATTTTTCTTTGGGCGATTTTTCCCACAGCCCTTAAAACATACCAAAATAGGATTCTGTGTGTGTTTCTTTCTACAATGTGGATTTACCGTTACTTTATAGATACAAACATATGTGAATTGTTACCGAGTTAAAATCAATGATTGAGTGCAGCAGAATACAAGTGATTTCAAATAAAAGTTTTGATACAAATTACAGAAAAATAAAAACTAATGTCGAAAGTGAATATTTTTTTTAAATGTTTTGAAATATTGGGGAATTCTTATATTAGTACGATTTTATTGGCAGCATTAAAGTTTATTGGAAATTAATAAATAGAACTATGAATTGGAATTTCACTTGGCACTTAAAAAAAATGATTGCAATTGATAGTTATAAGACTTTATTTCTCTAGGGCAATAAAACATCTTCCATAAATTTCTAACTTTAGCTGCAAATACTTGCAAATCTCTTTAAAAATTAATTTAAGTTTCTTTTAATATTACTAATGAACGATCTATAATTTACGATCGGTTCAACTTAAAATCTGTTGCTAAAAATCACTTTAATGCGCCTAATAATGTTTCTGAAAAAAATTAGAATGTTTCATTTAACTTAGGCAACGAATTATACTACTGTGAGGTCAGGTTTTATGAAGATAGGCTTATAATTTCCCGTTTGGCATCCGATACAACCGTAGATGACATTAATTATTACATTAAATCGAAAATCGGTACTAATGTTGATATTGTTATAAACAAATTTTCGTATTCTCAACCCAGAAGTATAACATCGTTTAAAATTGCTGTTACTGCTTGTGGGTATGATCAGCTTATTGATACAAGTTTTTGGCCTGCTAATATCATTGTTCGTGAATATATCTTTAAGGAAAATCCAAGATCTAAAAATATTGCTCGTTTGCCACCTAGAAATTCATTAGTTTCAAAAAACTAATGGACTCTAAGAATTGTATAAATATTATGTATCAAAACGTTCGTGGATTGAATACCAAATTGTCTACTCTTCTGGTTAACAGTTATGACTTTACCTAAGATAATAACATTCTTTACTGAAACTTGGCTAAATGATGATATTTATAATGCTGAAATTCTTTCTAATAAATACCAAATATTTAGATATGTATAATCGAAATGCACGTAGATGTGGTGGAGTTCTGATTGCGGTCTCTTGTTTATATCCATCTGAAGTTGTAGTTACTGATACCCTTGGTATTGAATTTATTGCTGTTGTGGTTAAATTGAAAAATAAAAAAATTTACTTCACCTGTTCATACATTCCTCCGGATTCTGAAAGTTCTATTTATTTAAAACATGTTCAAGCCATTAATTCTGTTATGCTAAATGTTTATAATGATGACTCTTTTTTGCTGTTGGTGATTTCAACTTGCCCTCAATATCATGGATGCATACGTCTGATACGCCTTATTTAATCCCTTTCAAAAATAAATATTGTCATGAAGACTTCTTAAATGAAATTCTTGGCTTATCTCTTTATCAAATGAATGATGTATACAATGACTTTGTTGATGATTGCATTATTACCCGTTCTGATCCTATAACGTTGCCTGAAGATCGATATCATCCTACTATAGAAGTCAGTTTTTCGATTCCATCTGAAGTGAAATTAAAGCCCTTAAATGTTGATAAGGTTTTTATTTTCAAACGGACTAATTATGTCTTATTAAACCAATTAATAAGAAATACTTGCTGGAGAAGCGTCTTACCTGCTCCTTTAAACAGCTTGGATATTGATGTAATGATTTCTACATTTTATAATAAAATTTACTCATTTTTTGATATTTGTGTACCTAAAAAAATTGTTTATACTCCAGTTGGACCACCATGGAACTCTAAACAGCTGACTAGGCTAAAAAATCTAAAGAATAAAAATTATAAGAAATTCAAAAAGTCTGGATCATTTATTGATTATGGAAAATGTTCCGTCAGTCGTTCTGAATATAATCTGCTGAATCATGCTTTATATAATCAATACATAAATAAGGTGAAAAACAATTTTGTTCGTGATCCAAAATCGTTTTTTGCATTTGTAAATTCTAAAAGAAAATCTAACGGATACCCATCCGTTATGAAATTTCGTTGCCAAGAATCTGGAGATGCTGATGTCATTTGTGATATGTTTGCCGATTTTTTTGCAACAACTTATTCTGATGCTGTATACGATGATAGTAATGGTTATCCATATCTGCTCTCATAAAACCAGGCAATATCTTTCCCTTCATTTAATAGCAATGATATTTTGGTTAACTTAAAAAGGCTAAAGATGTCTTTTAATCATGGTCCTGATCTTGTTCCAACATGTATTTTAAATCAATGCGCTGAATCATTAGTTACGCCATTAACTTTAATGTTTAATGCTTCGATTATATGTGGTTATTTTTCTGTATTATGGAAAGACTCGTATATAAAACCCTTATTTAAATCTGGTAATAGATCGGATATAACAAACTATAGAGGGATTGCCAAATTAAGTGCTATTCCAAAACTATTTGAAAAACTTGTTGCTGATTTCCTATGCCATCACACATCATCATTGCTGGCAGCATGCCAGCATGGTTTTCGGAAAGGCTATTCGACTACAACCAATATACTTCATTTAACAACTTTGATCAACTCTGCATTTACACAAAGAAAACAAACTGATGCTGTTTATACTGACTTCAGTAAAGCATTTGATAAAGTTAAACATCAACTTCTTCTTACTAAGTTGGATTTGTTAGGTTTATCCCGTAGAAGTTTAAGCTGGTTAAGTTCTTATTTAATTGGCAGAAAGCAAAAAGTACAATTCAATAATTGTATATCCAAGTACATATATGTTTCGTCCGGTGTTCCTCAGGGTAGTCATCTTGGCCCACTTTTATTTACGCTGTTTATTAATGATCTGCCCAATGTTATCAACTTCGCCAATATATTGATGTATGCTGATGATGTAAAAATTTTCCATTCTTTTAATTGCTTTGTTGATCATTTTTATCTTCAATCGGATCTTAATAACTTTTTGTTATGGTGTAATCATAATATGTTGGAGTTGAATCTATTGAAATGCAAATGCATGCGTTTTTTTAGAAATAACTGTATTGCTGTTAACTATGCTTTGGGTGGTCATCAATTGGAGTTGGTTGATTCATTTCTTGATCTCGGAGTCCTATTGGATCATAAATTAAACTTTGTTTCACATATAAAGTTAACTGTAAACAAAGCTAGAGGTATTCTTGGCTTTATAAAACGCTGGGCTAAAGAGTTCACCGATCCATACATAACGAAGCAAATTTACGTGTCACTCGTTAGACATATCTTAGAATATGGGTCAATCATTTGGGATCCATATTACAACATTCATAATTCTCATATTGAATCTGTCCAAAAACAATTTTTGTTGTTCTGTTTACGTGGTCTTCAATGGAGTCACTCGACAAGATTTCCTTCCTATTCTAGCAGACTGGCTTTAATAAAACTACCATCGCTCAAAAGTCGTCGTACAATGTTAAATGTATCTTTTATGGTTAATCTTATTAATGGTAACATTTGTTGTGAATTTCTGTTAAATTCTGTTAAATTTAATATACCTTGTCGCAATACTCGTCATTATAATCTGCTTTTTGTAAAGTTTTGTAGAGTAAATTACGCTATTGCTGATCCTTTTTCAAGGTTATGTCGACAATTTAATTCTTTGTCTCAATTTGTTGATTTTTCTTTAAATTTAAATGTTATAAAGCATAAAATAATTGTTTATCTTAACTAGTAATTTTTTATGTACATTTTTAAATCCATCATGCAATTCATTAATTTTAAGTTAATCTTGTCATTAGTCAGTAAGGATAACGTCCATTGATTAAATATATATAAATAAATAATTTATAGATCCCATATAAAGCCCACTCCTAAATTCGAACTTACGGTGAAGGGCATTAAATATTCGGCATAGCCGAATATAGCACTCTTACTTGTTTTCTATTTTACTTCCCAATTTAACTGTAAAAGACTATAAAGTACTGAGGACAAATTTGACCAAGTTCAGTTATAATTAACTATCTAACTGGAAGTTAAAGTAATAGTTAGTTTTAACTGAACTTGGTAAAATTGGCCGTAATTCATGTAATTTTATATCATGCTAATTATTTTCAAATTAATGTTCAATTAAATTCTTTTTCTTTTTATTCTATACAATATTATTTTAACATTTTCTTAAGCATTTTTTTGGAAGCAACAGCTGATAACTTACCATATGTCAAAATGGTATACCATTCTGGTGGTTTTGGGGAATCTTTCATACATTTTATAATTTCACTTAGTGCCGGTTCACACTGTTCAAGTTTTAGCCGTCCAGTCTTTTTGGAGCTTTTAGGAGAAAAGGGAAAATAGAATACTATTTATTTTCCTCTCTCTCCTAAAAACTCAAGACTTTACGTCTAAGACCAGCACTTAAAATTATGAAATTTAAAACGTTTTTAAATCATAACATTTCAAAACACAGAATCTAAAATTAAAAATAAAATGAAATGTGACAGAATATTTTTTTAACATACACCTAATTTGTTTACTACAGTTATGTATTATTTTGACACAACGTTAAAGAATTTTACAGTGTTGTATCCGTTTTCAAAATAAAACCACCTTGTATGAATTCGCCTTGACTAAAACTAAAAAAAAAATTTTTTTTTTTTAAACTCGAAAATAATTCAAAAATATTTTTTATTTTCTGAGAAATAAATAATACTCAAGAAATAACTTTTATTTCTGAGGAATAAATAAAACAAAAAAAATTACTTTTATTTCCAAAGCGAAAAATAATATTCCAGAAATGATGATTAAAAAGTATTTTTTTAAATAAAAGTTATAACAGTTACGGTCCCTGATTTAAATTATATAAATATGATTTGCTTATAATAAAATAAGCAAGAACATCAATCATTATTAAATTTACCACTAAAATATATTAAAAAAATTTTTTTTTATCTAAAATGAGTAATACTTATGTTAACATATAAATGCATATTTATAAAATTCTGTTCATCTGAATGCATGCACAATTATAAGTACTGGTGTAATTATAAGTTTATTAAGTAAATATTAGATTATTAATAAACAGTGCCATAAGTACAAATAAAAACAAGTGAGAGTGGTATGTATATTCGGTTGTGCCGAATCTTTGATACCCTCCACCGACAGTAAAAAATAACTAGTTAAGGCTAGTTTACACTATTATACTTTGTATTAATACCTGTCAAAAACTGAAGTAATATGTAAAAGTGTGAATGCAAGTGTTATGAAAATGACAAGTATTACGAAAAAAATTTGACATCCCATACGACTTCATCGTTTTTTGAAATTTTTCTAAGCGCTAATACTTTTCATTGGATCAGGGTTGCATTTTAACAAAAGCATGTTCATGTGTGATAGTGTGACTACAAACTGTAATGTTACATTAGATTTTTTGACAGTCACAACAAAACTCATTAGATTTCCATCTCACAAAGTATGTATTATGGAATACGTATGAAATGTGTGATAGTGTAAACTAGCCTTTAGTAGTGGGCTAGTCTATCAGCGCTGAGGTTGCGGGTTCGATTTCCGCCAGAGACTTTGGTCTCCTGCAGACAAGCGTAGAGCTTCGTGGGATTATAATAGGAAAAAAAATTAGCATGGTGTTATTTCTGGCATAATAAAGCGGGCTTAATATTTGACCAATGGTAAAATATGTACCGATCTTCAGTAAATTCAACAGTGTTATTTCTTGTCTTAAAAAACTGTGACAGACCAAATTTGACCGCAATAGCATTATTCGGTACGATTTAAGACGTGCCCAAGTGTTTTCCGAGTGTAGGTTTTCGATGGTATGCACCGATGTTCACGAAATTGAGAAGTAACATTTCTAGTCATATAAAACGAATTTGTGCAAAATCTTATATCAGTCCGTGCATTACTCCACCATCTATATCAGTTTTTGTAATAAAATTATAAATTTTTTAGGGTGTTTGATCCACAGCTTTTATCCTACTGTATCGATTTTGATAAATTTCAATCCAAAACTGCTTAAGATTAGTTTACACTATTGTATTTTGACTTAATGTAAAAAAACGCATGTAATATGTAAAAATGTTACTAGTGTGAATGCAATTGGTTATGAAAATGACAAGTATTACGAAAAAATTGACATACCATACCACAGTATACAACTAGTATGCCGACTCGAGAGAGCGTTCTCAGTTTCTTAGTTTACCCCTCACACATATACATATGTATGTTCTATGTGAATTCAACACACAAAAAACAACAAAAACATAACAAAATTTTAAATTATATTATATTAAATTTTTCACAATATAACACTTTTTGTTTAAACATAATAAATAATTTTTTCCACCACATTTTGCTTATTTGCTTTTGCAAAATGTTTTTATTTAATTTTTTTACAAGCAAGGCGAATTCATACAAGGTGGTCTTATTTTTAAAATATATACAAGTACTTTAACGTTGTGTCAAAGTAATACAACACTGTAGTAACAGAATAGCTGTGTGTCAAAAATTTATGCTGCAATTTTTTATTTTGTTCTTAATTTTAAATCGTGTGCTGTGGAATGTAATAATTTAAAAACGTGTGCTAACAAAACATTATTTCCTATGTTTTTTTTTTAATTTGAAAAAGTTCAGATGAAGCAGACCGATTGCTCAACGAATCTTTTTCTCATAAGGTTTCATTGAATTCATCGACCGAAAGTTTTAAATAACATACCATTAGGTATAATTTCAATCAATTAAGCTCTCAATGGAAAAATATTTGTATTTATACCAACACCACAATAGTGCAGAGGTTATTATGCGTTTGTAAGACCTTCAAATATTGGTCCTAGACCCACCTTTAAGTATACCGATCGACTCTAACCGCCGACCTAACGATGTTCATCCAGTTGGCAGTACAGGTGGCCATTTTGGAGATAATTTGATTGAAAATGGAGAGAATCGGGCCATCATATCACACAGCCTTCATACAAGCTTCTCTTTAAAACAGTCAGTCTGCCCATAAACCATCTTTTTATGTTGGTATAAAGATTAAATCATCATCTTACCAAATTTTATTACAAAGGGTCGGAAAAAAATATAAAAAAAATTAAAAAATTATACATATCTTGAAATTTAAATAAATATGAAATGTCAAAAAAGTAACGGCATATAATTTTGACATATAGTTAGTTACCAGCTGCTGCTTACGTAGCAAGCCAAGGTCACCTTGTATGAATTCGCCTTGTTCACAAACTAAAAATTTTTAAACAAATCTTTTTGACACTAATTTCTAAAAATTTTTATACAAATTTTTTTTGCAATAATTTCCTGTTGTTAATATTATTTAATAAAGCCAGCAGAGTAGTATTTTGTGGAGTGATTTGAGTCCTTTAAATCATTGACGTACCAAATACTATTACAATATCATTATTTATTACGTTTTTAACATACTAAACTGTTTTCCGAGAGTAGGTTTTCTATGTGGCCTTGGGTAAATTATGCACCGATCTTCACGAAATCATATTTTTATAGTGATTTTTAGTCCTTTTATAGAGTGATTTTTAGTCCTATAAATCGTTGACGTACCAAATAATATTACAATAGCATTTTTTATTACGTTTTTAACATACTAAACTGTTTTCCGAGAGTAGGTTTTCTATGTGGCCTTGGGTAAATTATGGACCGATCTTCACGAAATTTTAAAGTATGATTTCTAGCCTTATAAAACTTTGACGTACCTTATTTTATTATGATGGCATTATTTGTTACGGTTTTAGGCGTACTCAACTATTTTCCGGGAGTAGGCTTTATATAGGGCATATGGTAAATTATGGACCAATCTTCACCAAATTTTGCAGTTCTTTTTAATATGACAGCAATATTAATTACGGTTTTAGGCGTTCAGTATGATTTCTCATCATATAGAACGAGTTTGTGCAAAAATGTAGAACATGCCAATGCATGGCATAGCTCTGATCCTACTGATGGGATTTCGCTGAATTTCAATCCCAAACTGCTAAGAATAACTAGAAAGAATTTGACATCAAGTTTGTTCTTATCTTTTGAGTTTTTCGAAAGTGAGCGTTTTTTTTTTTTGAATAGACGGAGAGATGGACGGACATGGCTAAATCGACTTAGAATTATAATAAAAAAGTTTCACACGGAATGACACACTAAGTAACTTACATTCACAACTAGGGGTGGAGGGTATAAAAAAGAGTTTAAATTCAAATAAGGACAAGAGTAGGAGTTGGAGTCGCACTTAAAAATTTTCAGCGTTTGGAGTCGGAGTCGGAGTTAGTGCTTTTTTCTGACCACTCCACAGCCCTGATAATAATACTTTTTATTTGATAGGGGCTGCATTTAAAACAAAATTATGTGTGAACACTGTTTTGATCTGACAATTCTTAAATTGTACCGCTTCAATGTCTGTTTCAAAAATACTTTAATTGGAGGGGTTTCAAAATTTTTGGGGGGAAGAAAAAAAATTATCCTGCAACACTGGTCACAACTAAACTCATTAGATTTCTATCTAACAAAGTATTATGGAGTACGAAAGACTTGTGTGACACTGTAAATTAGCCGTTAGGAGAACTAGAAACAATTTGATACCATTACTGTGCTTTTCTTTCGAGTCGTTCAAAAATTTGAGCGTAATTTCAACAGGCAGTCAGACGAACATGACTAAATCGACTTAGAATTACTCAAGTCCCAGAATATATATACTTTATGGGGCTCTAGATGAATATGAAAAAAGTTTCACACGGAATGACAAACTTAGCATACCCTCCTTCGCCACAAGTGGTGGAGGGTTTAAAAACCAGTTATTTGATATTTTCAGTAAATTATTTTACTTGCTTACATAATTCAACTGTTGAATGCATAATTGAGTATGTATTTGAGTTTATTACGTTGTTTATTTTCGCATTTGAATTTTGATCTGCCTGTCAAAATATATAATTTCAATTAGATAGATCTGTAAATTAAAAAAATGAAATTGTTAAGGAACGAAGAGTGGGGTGGATTTTCCAATATTTAACAAAATTTTTCCTATTTTTAAAAATTAAAAAAAAGTTTTGAAATTGAAAAAAGCCAGTCACCCCCTAGGATTTAAGATTAGTGGAAAAAAATTCCAGAAATTTTTTTTGCCACGCCTCTGGAAACCTTCCTTTTAGTTTTTTGTATACTGCGCCGCCATTCGAAGTCCGATATTAACATATAGCATATCGTTATTTATGTCTTGTCTATGTCTCGAATTTTGCCTTTGGTGGCTTTTTCATCCGACATCAAATTCTGGGCGTCACTTATGCCATCTCGGATCGTACCCCCTTATGTCTGAATTTTTGACGTGGCAAGAAAGCCCTTCTAAAACTTTGTCACTTCTATCTTTTAATATACTCACTTTTATGCCACGCCCCACAACTAGGTCAACCAAACTCGACGCAACACAAGCAATGTCACAAATATTTTGTAATTTTGTTATTGCTTTGAAATTTTAAAACGCAAGTTAAAAAAAAATAGAATATTCGGGGAATATTAGAAATGCCCCCATCATGTTGATTGTAAATATTATTTGCCATTTGATATTACGATATGAAGGTGCAAAGAAATTTCACTTTGTATTAAGATAAAAATTGAATAGTGTAAATGTGTGAAAAATGGTTTGCTGAAAAATAATAATTCTAAAGCCTCAACTTTTTTTGAACTATAAAAAATTAAATGACCTTAAAAAATGTGTATATCATAAAAATAAATCGTTTGAATTTAGCATGTAACAGGGGTTTGAGGGCTCCTAAATTTAAAATTTTATCTCATTATCCTGTTGCTCAAATTTATGTGTATCAGATTCTTTCACAAAATATATCCACTTGTTTTAATACACTCACAATATTCTGTACGTAAAATTAACTGAAATTGTAATATAAAATAAATGAATATTCAGTCAAAAACCGGTCTACTTATTTTTCATTTATTTTTAATGAAAAGTTCATTTGATTTTTACTGTCAAAAATTCAACTGCGAATTCTGTAAAAACAAATGAATTTTCAGTTATTTTATTAAAATTAACTGTCAAAAAATAAATGACAAATTCCGTAAAAACAATTGAATTTTCAGTTATTTTATGTAATTCAGAAATTTTATATAATACAGGTTTTACTCGAATTTCTAAAAAATACCAGACACCTGTCCGCTTTTTATTCTAATCAGAGAGAGAGAGAGAGAATATTATGCATGTTTGTTATACTTATGTTGTACTGACCACTTTGTTTACAGAAGAACTTAAAATTATAAGACACCAGCAGCATGCCCGATATGGCATTCGCAATTATTTTACCCTAAAAATTTTATGTATTTAACTAAATAATTTTAACAAATAGAATATGGGAATTTTCTACACAAAACAAGCAAATCGTTTTTTTCTTTTACTTTTTGCCACAGATCTATAAAGAGATAACTTAAAATTCATTTGTTTTTACGGAATTTGTAAGTTATTTTTTTTGATAGTTAAATTATATAAAATAACTGAAAATTCATTTGTTAGATCTGGTCACACTGCATGGGACATTGATTTTCAGCTATTGAGTTTAAACTGCATATGTTGTAAATTTAAGTTTAGTTCTACTAAGCCAGCGTTTAAACATTCACTGCCTTATTAGCCAGTAGTTTAACTTAGCTCTTCCTACTTTTAATTCAAAAACTGCTTTATATTTCAGGAAAAATTACAGTTACAACTTAAAATAAGACAACATTCTCAAAATGCTTAAAACTCTTCTCACTTATAAAGTCTAAAAGAAACTGTTGCCAGTTCAGTAATTAATCATTATACATTTTAATTGTTAATAAGCCTCATTATTAATTGATACAAAATTTTTAATGTAAACAATTTCAACTCTTCCCACTTCTATGAAAATTTTAAAAACTCCTTTAAGTCTGAAATTTGCATTATAAAATAATTTTAATACAAACTTTTATAATTCTTTCTATTTTTATCCTTTTTCTTAAAATAATCGTTAAAAATAACTCTTCCCAGTTGCAAAAAAATATTTTATTGCTTATTTCTTCAAAAAAATTTCCGAGAGCGGAAGTTTTTATGAAATTTTTTCAAAAACTCTCTTATTAAAATTAAAATATAAGGCAATCTTAGTAATTTTTAAAATAATTCACCTCTTTCCTTTGTTAGAATCAATTAAAGAAACTGTTCCTGATCTTAAAAACTTTTAAACATATTCTTATTTCTTAAGAACATTCCTGAAAACGTAACTCTTAATATTGTATTTGCTCCAAAGTCCATGTAACTTTAAAAGTTATGACTTAATCTGCCTCGTTTCTACCTTCAAAAATATAATAAAATGTTAACCACAACAACAAAATACTTACAAATTAATTAAAACAATACAACAATGTAAAATTGTGTTATTTATTTTTGATCAGTGCTAGTATTTCATATAACTTAAGGTTTTATGTTAAACGACTCAAGTCAAGAAAATAAAATTTTTTTAGTTGAAGCAGTGTTGTTGTAGGTAGGGATGGGCAAATTGAAAAAATATATCGATATATATCGTATTGATATTTTTTAAGAGTATCGATATTTTTTAATTAAAAATATCGATATATCGATGTATCGAACGTATTAAGCTGAAAATATTACCAAATTTAAAAACTTAATATACTTATGTCAATACATATTTACATTCCGTTTGAAATCGAGAGACCGGCAGTTAATTCTACAATAAAAAAAATTCAAAAAAAGTAAAGAATACAAAAAAATTTTTATTTATTCTCCATATAAAATCTAAAAAAAATTAATTGGGATTATATAATACCGGATATATACTGCTGGTAAACGAAACTTGTGACACATACTATACAAGTAAACTGTGCAATATTTTATTTTTAATATATAAGAACATGCTCGAATAAAAAAAAAACAATATAATTTTTTTTATTATTAACATTCCAACTTTCATGAGTCTATTGCTGCTAATACGACATAATTAAGGTGATTCTTTGCATAATTCTAGGAACCCTTTCCAGAATATTTTTTCCGCGCTTATTTTTTTGTTGTCATTCCTTAAAAAACCGAGACAAAACTGAACTGTGTAATCTATGAAAATGTACAATGGAAAAGCGCCGTTATTTTCTTAATATTAGTTAAAAAACAAATGATGCAACTCTTAAAAAACAACAGTATTGTAAGCAGTTAAGAAACAGTTTAAATGTTGAATTTTATTATAAAGAGATCTTTAAAATATCAAATTCGATAGTCGTAGATAAATATCGATGTATCGATATATGGGTATTTTTAATATCGCCGATATTATATCGATTATTAAATATCGATATTTTGATATATCGATATTTGTTGCCCATCCCTAGTCTTTATACAATATAAAATTGTATTCTAAAAAAGGCAATAAAGTCCCAATTTACATTATACGATTTTTGTCGTTGCGATTCTTACCTTATTGGCGTGAGGGGAGAGGGGAGAGAGGAATTGAAAGGGGTACACAAGCGAGTGTACTCTACGATTCGTTTTGTTCTTTCATTCGTAGTGTCAAATTATATGTATACACAAGAAGTAACGACAAAAATCGTACAATGTAAACATAAGACCGACTTCAAAGAAGAAACGACAATAATCGCAACGACAAAAATCGTATAATGTAAATTGGGACAAATAATCGAAACACTGTTTTTTTTTTTTTTTTTGTTTTCAATAAAATTGCAGATAAGAGATCATTTTTTATTAAGAATAATTTTTTTAACTAAAATTGTAAAGATGTGAAACTATTTAATATACCCACCCCAAAATGCTTATCTTCGACAAAATTGTTGCGTCTCATCAATAATTAGTACAGTGTCTATTTAATGCCTATTTCAATTAAGGAATTATTTTTATGAGTATTGGTACGCAAACAGTAAAAATCCGATAAAGATCCAAAATCGAGTTCTTAAAAATTTCTAAATGAAAAATAAAAATTGCGGTTTTCTTAGCAACCAAATCTTTTCCAGCTAAAGGAAATTATAAAATCGAATTTTCAAATTTAATACGTTTTATCAAAAAATGCTTTCAATTGCATTTAACTTTTAACGCGCGACAATAGAGAATATAACGTATTTTTTTATATATATGTACATATATTATTATTTTTTAAATCACTCCATAAAAATGATAATACAATTGCTCAAACAACATTAAGTTATTATTCGCGTACGTTTGCATTTATTAGTTATGCATTATGCATAAATTGGTAAAGAAAGATACAATAAAACAAAATAGGAAAAAAATAAAATTTTATTTAAATTACTGGAACACTTTAAATAAAAAAGGTGACCAATTCTGTTTAATTAATAATAAACTGGGGAAGTAATAACACTTTGCTAGTTGAAAAACAGACAAGCCGGTGTCCAGGCGTTTTAACCTAATTCGCGCACGCTGAATACAGTGGTGCTAACCGTTTTTTTTAAATTAGCTCTAGGTTTCGAGATATACATAACATGTATTCGCGTAACTCCGAAACGGTTAAGTTTATTGAGCAAAATCCGCAATTAACTTTCTATTAAGAAAAGTTAAACTTTTTTCTCATATGCACAGTCGTTTTAGAACAGAGTCCGCCAAACTCATACATTCACATTTCATGCTTCTCTCAGTTGTTTATTTTTGAGCGTAATTGTGTTTCTCTTATTCCACTGAAAAAAATTTTGGTAGTGTATTTGAAAGAGTTGTCGCTGTTCAGTAATTCAAAATAAAAATTGACTTATTAATATCGCAATTAAAAAATTTTAAATTGACGAACTTCAAAAACTTTCAATAACAAAGTTTCGAATTACACTACAAAAGTCGTTTTTAATATACATATGTATGTAGGATATGTAGTTTTTAATATTTGAAGATAATATAACTACAAATATAATGGTCATAATTTCTTGTTTTCTGCTATTGAAAATTAATACAAGTTACGTTAAAGATGATACGAAAAATACTTAATTTTAAGCCTTACTTCTTTCGTTACGAGTTACAAAATAAAGTCATTTCGGCATAGAACTGCCTGTTTTTGTAATAAAAATAAAAATTTTCGTTAGGGAATTTATACTGAAAACAAAAAAAAAATTTAATTTTTTTTATTGTTATTGTTTTACTGCCTGGCCCACTATGTCGACAATATAAAAATGCGAAAGAAATGTTCTTGTCGACATTGTGGGCCTGGCAGTTAATGTAAACTCCCAAACGAACATTTTTATTTTTATTACAACATCAGTCAGTAAAAGAGCATTCTCCCATTCTATATAGTGTTGTTAAGTATTGTCTAGTAATTAGAGAAATAAAAATACAAATTATCTTCTTATGCTCTTTTCATTAGCCTGAGAGCATTCGCACATGTGCGGTGCTTTGGCGGACTCTGTTTTAGAAACATAATTTTTTTTTTTGCAAAAAAATATTTTTTTAGCAACATTTTGAAATGTTTGTTATATAAAAATTCATAAAAAATGGGAAAGTGCTTCTATGCCTCTTATCTTTTCCAGACTGCGCATATGAAAAAAAAGTTTCTTAAAGAAAATTATATTGCGGAATTTCAATTTTGAGTTTGTTCAATAAACTAAGCCGTTTTTGAGTTACGCGAACACATGTTGTGCAACCTCCTCCATTTTCGAAATAACGGTATATCTCGAAAACCAAAGCTTACCTAAAAAAAAAAAACGGTTAGCACCATAGGTGCCCAGCTTGTCTCAAAAAAAGTGTAAATTTCTAGCACTGTGTTATTATTTTAATTGATTTACATGTCCCCCCTAACTTCTGTTTTTCCTAATTATTGTAAGCAGCTAAGGCGCGAGCTGAAAAAGCTCAACGAAAAAAAAGAAAGACAAAAACATAAAAAATAGAAAAATGTACTTTTTACTTCAAGAAGAATTCTTGACAAAAAGTATGAAAAACTGAAGTAAGGGGCAACTTGTAAATCAGTTAAATTAGATAATCATAACGGTGATAATGGTGAGGGTAAAACGGCAAATACCTCTGAAGAGATGTGAGTGTGGTTACTATCGAAACGCGTCAGATCAGCCTGTCCGTAAACGTGTGTTCGTGCCCCACAGCAGTCAAGAAAGAAAATTTATCAACCAATTTTAATTAATTTCATGTTGAAAAATTCCTTTCTTCATAAAAATAATTAAATGAAAATTAAATTGAATGAACTTTAGCCTATACTAATTTTAAATTTTTTAACATTTTTCCTCCTATTCGGGGCAATGACCCAACAAATCATCCAAATCGGTCCAGCCGTTCGTGAACTAAAAATTAAGTATCACACCCGACTTTGCTTTATGTATATGGCAGAAGAAGATATGAATAAAATATTTAAAATGGGACCAAGAAGGAAAATCCACCTTTAAGCAATGTATTCATTGGTCAATGAAAAACACCAATATAAAAGTGTTTGCCATAAGATTTCTCGTAATTAAGTTGCTGTACAAGAATTTCAAGTTTATAGTTTAAACTTTCACTCGTCTGAAAGCCGTTGGTTGCTTTTTAGAACATCTTGGCTGTTGAATACTTAACGGTTTCAAAAATTAGTTTGATTGGTTTTTGTATTTGCTACTGGCAAATTGTATAAATATTTACTACGTATATGTGTCAGAGCTATAAAAAGCTGAAATCAATTTTAACATCAAATGACTTCTGATTTAAAAATGAAATCTTATCAAAATTGCAGTTAATTCAATTGCAAAACAATTCGACTGCACTAAAATTTTTATTGAAATGATGTGATTTCCATCAATTCCTCTGAACTCGAAAATATAGGCCCAACTATAATATGCATGAGCTTGCTTAAGCTAGTGTCAAAAATTAAGAGACAGCCTCTTAAATGCATTTAAAACAAGTAAGAGTGATTATTCAGCTGTGCCGATATTATATACCCATCACCATAGAGCGATAAGAAAATAAATTTATATACATATATATCGTTCTTAAGATATAAATAAATATATTTTGTTCCCCGCCCACTTCTCCTAATCCCGCTCACATTTGCGGATGTTGTGTATTCATAACCAATATGCATGTATCTAATTTGTAAACTTTGGCTGTGGACGTTCTCTAGATATACAGATATCTCTAATGTTTTCTACAGAATGTGCCACACCCACTTCTCTATTGATAACCAAGATGCTTGTACATAAATTGGAAACTTTTTCTATTTCCGTTTTGAAGTTACCCAGAAAAACAGAAGGACAAGCGGACATCGTTAAGTCAACTTCGCTGTGCACGTATGTATGTGTCTGTTATTTGCAAAGAAGCACAAAAAAGGAATTAAAATAAAAAAAAATAAATTTTATTACATGCGGACAGAGCTGCCAGAATGGACGATTTATCGTCATTTTGACGATTTTTGGTTCCAAAATTAGCAAAGTGCCGATTTGCTGATTTTTTTTCTAAAAAGTGACGATTTTATTCAATCTTCAAAGTAAGACAATTTTAAATCTTTTGATGTTTGTTATTAGGCAGCACAGAAAAAAAAACCTTTTTGTTCTTTTCCATAAAAATTTTATGAGCAAAAGCAAAATTTTGAGTCATGTCAATTTAAGTAAAAACTCGTACCAAAACCTTGATTGAGATTTTTTGAGCTATGGACTGATTTGGCTCATTTTTAACATTTAATACTCTATATATGTATATGAAACATTTTTAAGCCAAATTTTATCATCCTAGCTTCATGCCAAAACTATAATTTCGTGAAGAAAGAATATTTCAGGTAAAAAAGAAAAAAAAATAATAAATTTAAAGAAGATATAAAGAAGTTAAGGTTTACAGGTCAAAATGAGAGATTTATGGGAATAAATTACAGGCAGTCGTGGTTTTTTGTTCATAACTTTGCATTTGTAGACCAATCTGGCTGAAATATAATAGCAAACTATTCCGTACTATATCTAATATAAATGTCCCATTTCAACAAACACATGGTTAGATTGACATCGTTAAACCAACTTTGCTATTCATAAGGATTCAGAATATACATATATACTTTATGGGGCCTAATATTAATATTGTAGCCATAACGAAAGGAATGACAAACTTATATAAGAATATATACCCTCTGTTGTAAACGGTATACAAATTTGAAATTTTTTAGAAAATGGTCCGATTGAAAGTATCTTTTATTCTTAAGACTTTGGAAAAAACCTTAGATTAATATAATATAGTAATTAAAGGTTTACAAAACAAATTTTTTATGAAAATTTTCCTTAAGAAACGCTTGTTAAATTTAACAAAGAACGTTTCCTGATGATCTGGTCTAAGCAACCAGTGAAATGCGCATACACAGAAAAGTGTTTTATCAATTAAAAAAATGGTTTAAAAAGTATTTACATTTAATTAATGTGATAATTGAATCATTTATTTTTTTTTGTTGAATGAAAATTAAAAATTTTCTGCCAGGCCCACAATGTCGACAAGAACATTTCTTTCGCATTTTTATATTGAAAACAATAATAAAAAACTATACGAAAGAAATGTTCTTGTCGACATTGTGGGCCAGGCAGTAAATTTTTATTTAATTAACATATTAGTTGTTTTGAAATAAATTTTCAATTAAAATTTTAATTAAATAACAAAAAGTCTTAATTGACTTTTTTTGTTTAAAATAAAATAATGAAAACATGTAGAATTGTTGTTGGGAATTGTCAATATTTATTTAAATAAATTAACACATTGTTTGAAATGGCAAAGTTTTTTGATCACTTTTTTAATTAAAATTAAAAATATCATTTATCGAAAAAAGTTTTTCAAAATTTTAAAATTTTTAGTAATCAATATAATCATTTTGGTAATAGGTGCAAAATCAACAACTTGTTTGCATGATATTATGAATTTGGAATAAATTTGGTGATTGGAGAAATTTAATAACTTTTTCTGTGTAGGAACAGCTTATCCTCCAACAATAAATTGCAGTATTTTTAACAATTATTTAAAAAAGGGAATTAAGCACAACAAACAAAATCTTTTAATAAGTAATTGTATTCCCAAAAACAACTTTGATAATTTAACAAACAATTTCAATAACATACGGGGATATATGTGTGTATATAATATGTTTTTGTTTGCTTGTTTTTAAATAAAAATCGAACAAACTTTGTTTAAAATCTAAATTTAAATTATCCGATTTTTTTGACGATTATTTAAACAGAAAAAGACGATTTTTTTATTTTTTCTCAGGAAATTGACGATTTTTTCACAATTTTTTCTGGCAGCCCTGCATACGGATTGTGCTATCAGTTCGTATGATCGCACAATCCGTACGTATTTTACCTAAGCAAATGACAGTTTCATAAAACTTAATAAAAAGTTTTCTTAAGTTCAACACGGTTTGGCACATATGATTAACACACTCATAGAAAATACACTCATATTGATGATGCCCTTACATCGCATTTGTGACATCAATGTTATTACAAATGGCATCAAAGAGACAAAAAGTGACATCAATCCAATGACGAACCTAAAATTTCATCATATTATATGCGCCATCTATGCTATGACTACAGTGACATCAATTCGATGCCTCATTTTGTGTACACCGATAGAAAAGGCGTCATAACGCTGATGTATTTTGACATCAGTACAGACAAACTTTCATCAGTGCGATGACAAACTGCCACCAGTGCGATAACATAATATATATCTTGTCATCAGTGCGATGACAAAATATATCATGTCATCAGTGCGATTACATAATATATCATGTCATAATATATTATTAACATCATTTTCATGATTAAAAAGTAAAATTCGAAGCAAAAATTCCCATATTTTAGTTTTTTAAATTATTTATTTAAATATTTACATAAAATTTTTTCGCACTGATGAAAATTTGGCCAAGTGATGTTAAGGCTGACATCATGGTGATGTAAAGTGTCATGGGTCAAAAACGGAAACACTTGTCAAAATACATCAGCGTTATGACGGCTTTTCTATCAGTGCCTGTACTCGAACATTTGCTTAAGCATAACTACAAACAATTTGAGACCTAGTTTGTTCTTTTCTTTTGCGTTTTTCGAAAGTGAGCGTGTTTTAAACAGACGGACAGGCAGCAGGGCACGGCTAAATCGACTTAGAATTACTCAAGGAGCCAGAATATATACACTTCATGGGGTCTTAGATGTATAATAAAAAAGTTTCACACGGAATGACAAACTTAGTATACCCTCATACACCAATTATTTATCAGATAATTCAAACTCACAGAGTACAATTTCATTCGGAAGCGGAATATATTCCGTATTTTGGTACTTCAGAAAATTACGAAAAAACTTTTCGGAATGAAACCATTTTTGTTTTCATGAACGGAATGGGAGTTTTCTGTATCTTAAAGGCCAAAAACTATCAAAATATACTTTCTATCAATAAGCAAATATGTATTCTTCGGTTCCGAACGGAATGGTTGTATATCTGTGTTGTTTTGTTCTAAAGTGCACTTAATTTTTTAGACGTAAAATATCTTCGTGTCAGTGCGTGTACTTTCCTCTAACGTAAGTGCTTTGTATAGTAGCGTTTTTTCTAATGCGGCGACTAATTAAAATCGCTGTCTCTATAAACAATGCGTATGGTTAAGCTCTGGAACAAGCTCTATCTTATAAGGCAACATTTGAAATTTTTTTAAAGTTCATTGAATTAAAAATTGCAACAACTCAAGTTGCGTTGGACAGGTCCTTGTTGACGTTGCTAAATTTCCCAGAAAACAATCTGCCACGCATATAATATTTTCTTCATTGAAAGCCACTTGTGGTATTTCAGTTTAAGAAAGGTCACAAACAGCTTGGTTGAGTTCAAGAACGTGAGGCGCAAGCAACTCGGTTTTTAATGCATTCGACAATGCAACAGTGTAGAATTTTTCAATGTTATCTGTCAAAAATTGCGCTAAAAAATTGTCAATGCGTACACAATAAGCAAACTGTACATTGTTAAACGTAATGCAACGTTTTTTAGTTGGAATGCAAAGTATTATCAAAGACTATAAATATATATTATATACTTAAAATACATATTTATAGTCTTTGGTATTATGATGTTTTGGAGCCTAGCTTTTCTTGTTTCGAAGACTTGCCATCAGACTTTTTTTCATTGTCTTGGATTGTGCAGTTTGTATGATAAAAAAAACATCTATGTATATATACCTCCTTTTCTGTAGAGTCGTCATAACTCAAAAAAGTTAATTTTGAAATAAATGTGTTTAAAGTTTTTTATTTTAAACAGGGAAAATATAAGACATATACACATGAATTTTATACACAATATAAAGAAAATCATAGCGATTAATTCTGACGTTACAGCAATTGAGTAATATGTGCTTGTTACGTAAGACTTGTTTTTGAAATAAAATTCAATTATTTCTGTTCCCTGTATTCTAATTTCGATCATAAGTGAAGGCCTGTCAGAGTCGCCCTCCTAGAAGTAGTGTGGGAATTACTTCTTAAATTTAAAAAAAAGTTTTTAATTTACTCACTTCGCATTATTCGCGACAACAAATTTGCTGAGATCAATCTCAATTCTTATTTACCTTTAGGAGGCCTTCAAAGTAGATGCGACTTCTCGCTTGCCTTGGTGTTGGTCTAGTTCTCTAATGCTACTCCGTGTCGGCACATAAAGCCCATTTCGCTCTTTCATTTTAATACTATTTTGGAAGGAAAAAATCCTTTTCACATTCGCAGAGCAATGTGTAGTAGTTTAGAGGTTTCCACTGTTATAACTTCCTGTCGTGATAACCACCTTGTAGTGCAATATATTAAAATAACATGTATGTCAGTATTAAAATATTACACTATTACAAAAGTGGAAATTTATTTCTCTATAAGTTAGTCAATATCGTCGGGAATCGAAAGTTTTGACTGTACACCGTTTTCAGAGCCTGCCATTACAGCACAATTATCAGTCGTCATACGAACCGTGTTATTTATGGGAATGTTATTGTTTTAGAGCAAAGTTTTTAAAGACACTGCAGTCAGATCTCTTCTCATCAAGTACAATAGAATAGTAGTTTTTCTTACATAACTCAGTTATGTTATTAATATTAAAGGGGCCAATCAAGTTTGTTAAAATTTTTTGTGACTTTTGCCTATTTATTATGATTTTTTTGGCGATTTGAGAGTCAGTCACCCCTCCTTAATAACGTTATTTAGACGATCTAAAACTTAAAATAAAAAAGGTGAATGCAAAAACTGAACAAGAAATGCATAACCAAAACTAAAAAAAAAATTTTTTTACTGACACACTTGCAACAATTTTACATTTATTAATAAGTTAGAGAGAGAGAGACATAATGAGTTAGAGAGAGAGAGGCAAAATCACATGTACACAAAGTTTCGGTCAGTTTTTTTCATTTTGCTCTTATAAGAGCAATAATAAACCAATATAAACTATAACCAATATATCGGTGAGCACTACTGGTCATCTAACTAGTAAAATTACCGGTAGTCTTCTCGTGGGGAAAGAAATGATAGCAAACAAACCGATTAACTAAGAAATTTCCATAAAAAAAACATAAACTGAGAAAATTTGTCAATTATATTAAATTAGCAATTGTTGTACCACTGAACTTTTGAGGTTTGAATTATACCAAAAAAAGTACAATTATACCAACTTTTTTAACCCTGGTACAAGTATGTATTTTTCTGTACATAAGTACATTTGTATGTATATTCATATACATGCATATATACATATTTGTCCGTACAATTATAGATTTTATAGCATCAACAGTAGAGTATCCACTCAATTAATCGTTGTTCGATTAATCGAAAAAATCTTTCGCCATTATTTGATCGAATAATTAAAAAAGCCAATTTCAAATAACGAATAGCTCGAACAATTTATGTCAATTAATCGGTTAAAATGAATTTCTTAGAAAATTCTACTTTTAAAATAGAATTTTATTTTGAAAATAAAATTCTATTTTGTTTTTGCATTTAATTTTGATGACAGTTAATAGTTTACACTTCAAAAAATACAATCACTAAGATCAGATTTTAAAATAATATAAATAGAATCTGGGAATTATATCTTTTTTCATAAGTTATTTTTAAAATAGAAAATTATTTTGCTTTTGGATTTCTAACTTCTAAAATGCCTAACAACTATATAACATGTTGTTATATTCTGTATCTATTGTGTTACACGCACTTCTGAACGTATTTTATTTTTTAGATGTGGGTGTGTGGGAGACAAATCATGTAATAAACGATTAACTAGTTCCATACATAACTAATTCCATACATAAGAATTTTCGAACTAAAATAGCGCCTTTTGATATTGAATTTGGCGTTAATTTAAAAAAATTCACCATCACTTAAAATTGTGTAAACTATCCACTGTCAGATTTTGGGTTACCAGTTTTTACCTTGGAACAATTTCTTCATTACCTGGTACCATCCAAACGGGTGGATGAATTTTGACATTTTAGGTATTGTAAGGTTCTTCTTAAAAACCGAAGTGTCCCAAGTTAGTAGTTAAAAACAAAATCACGAATTGTTGGCGCAAAATAGTAATTCGTAAAAGAAACATATTACCCAATCCTATAGAGAAGAGCTTTAAAATAAAGAAAAATAAATCTATCAGCCATTTTCGGTAAAGCGAATACATATGAGTGAAATTAAAATCGAACAAACTTTAAAAACGATCCCTTTTAAAAAGTTTATTTAAGAGTTCCTTTTATATACTTCATACTTTGAGTTCTTGGTTAAGACCAGAACTTATCTTAAAATCAGGAAAAATACGGTGATTTAAAAAAAAAAATTAGCTGAGAACCTCCTTTGATTTAAATTTAGTTTGATTTTCACAATAAATTAGTTAAATTAAATTGCGAATAATAAATTTGCTTAGATAGGCTGGACCTCTCATAAAAATGTTGCGAAAAATAAGCCTTAAATAAAAAAAAAATTCAAAAATAATTTATACAAATATGAAGTGAAAGCCAATGTTGAATTCCCGTATTAAGTTTAGCAAACGGGACATAATTGCAAATTATCAATAAAATAAAATAAATGGAACCTGATTGCTGCTAACCCAAATTAATGTATTAAACTTTGGCTTTCAGTGGTGCGATTCATTAACTTTTAACGATCCGACAATCGTAATTTTTGTCGACATATATATTCGCTTGCAGTAACGATAGTGGGATTCTGTAATTTATTTTTACCGACTGTAAACAGATGTAGTTTTTGTAACATCTCTGTCTACAAAATGTTAAAATAAACGAAAAGCACAAAAGAGAATAAAGAAAAAACAAATGAAATTGTGGTTAATTTACTCTTTTTATATTTTAATTTGTGAATTTTACATTTAGAATTTTGTTTTTTTTTTCATAATTTGCTTTTTTTTGTACATTTTGAATTTAGAATTTTCCCAGTAAAAAATAGGATCATCCAAAGTGTAATCTTGGAGCGCTCCTTTGCGAGTAATGGATTACTCCATAAAACTCCGTACCTCATTGGATTTTTAACATAGCATGTCCGCAGACATGAGTACTCCTTTTAAGCTCCTTATGGAGTACTCCCTTTGATCTTGAAAATTACGACAGAGGGAGTAATCGTTTTTGTCTCCTATAAGAGCATAAAGGGAGTTAACATTCATATAAAATACAAATTTGGTTATTTTTACAAAAACAAGAAAATATTCATTTATTTTTTAAAATTTCTTCAAAAATGTTATTATTGTTTTTTTTTTTTTTTTTTGTTGGATTCCACTAGGTCGTAATTTTTGACGAGTAGGTCTGTCGGTTAACAGTTGCCTTACATTTACGAAATGCCAGCCTGAAAGACTTTTCATATTCCGGGTATGTTGGATACGTGTCTTTAAGTGCTTCTGCAAATAAATTAAAGAAAAGATAACACGTTATATATTATTTAAGACATGATATTAAAAATTCAGCTATTACCGAAATGAAAAAAGTTAAACAATTTGTATTTGTTTAAGGCTATCATATTTTTTGATCCATCCCAATTTTATTTGAGCAAAATATTTTCGCCGATCATTTTGCGTAGTGCTTTTTCAATTTTTATTTTTTCAAACCTCAATTTAATATACGAAATCTGAAATAAATTACGCTAAGAAACTTAATTTTGACACATTTTTAACAATTTGTTACTATACCCGTACCTTTACTCTTTTTTTAATACGTGTACGTCTTTAACTTTTTATAAACTGATTAAATAGAAAAACAAAACGAAAACATCAACAATTAACAATTATGTCAAAGAAAAAAAAAATCAAAAACGAACTGATACATCCCTCATTGATCCATTCGGAGTATTAAGCGAGGCATAAACAACAAAACAAAAAAAAGTTTCGATAGCTCGCTTATTACTCCAAATGATTGAACAAGTCATTACTCCTTTATTGCTCGATTATGGATTAATCCATATATTTTTTACTGGGTTGTTTTTGTTCATACATATACATTTGTATGTTTGTATGTAGTATGTATGTAAGAAGTCGGGCCTCAGCCACTTTTAACATAAAATACACTTTATCGATTAAATAAACACAACGTAAATTATTGTCATTAGAATAACGAAAAAAAACTGCTTAAAGTAACAGCTGACTTTAATCGAAATATCGTTAAAAATCTAACTGAATAGCAAATTCGAAAAATTTTCGTTAAATATATTTTAACGATACGATTATTGTTAAAAAAGTTAGTGAATCACACTACAGATCATTTTCAACCAAAGTAGTGTTTACATTGTTTATAGTTTATTTTTATTTTATTTTCTTAGTCTTGTTTCGTTATATTATTTTTGTAGCAGTAGTAGCTGGTGTTTTATGAAAAAAAAAAACAAAAGAAAACCCTAAGGTCAGATGTGGCCATATTGTTGGCGACGCTGGCATACTGGCGTAAGTCCGGCTAGGGCTCGCCGATTTGGGGTGGTTCTTGCCAACCAATCGATGCCAATTGCTACTACACAAAAAAAAACCATGCCAGCCGATTAAACGAACGATAGAAATAGTATATAACTGTATGTTTTGCAGCAGAGTTTTTGATTTTTTAATTATTTATTTTATTTACAAGCTTTAGAACTGTATACGTGGTATAAATGAATTGTTATTTTATTGTTTATTGGTAAACTTGTTTATTGTTAAACTTTTTTTTTTTTGCATTTTTCTGTTTATTAATAATATTAACTGCCTATTTCCGATGTGCGAAAGAATTATTTACTTCGTACAAATACATTTAAAACAAAAACAAAGTTTTTAGAATTTGTTTTTGTTTTAAATGTAGTTGTTCGAAAGAAGGAATTCTTTCGCACATTGGAAATAGGTTATAAATAATACTTTTATTATATTATAATAAAAGTATCAAATCTAATAGAAATGTATGTTTTTCCCATTGGATAAAATTATTTGAATTATTCGAGCTATTCAAACATATTAAAGCTCTTATTCGATTAATCGAACAAAATTAAAATTTAAAAATCGATTAATTCCTTACTTGAACAAAATCAAAAGTCAAATAATTGGATACTCTAATCAACAGCCATAATAAGTAACAACTGTTTTATTTAAAAATTTGAAATTTCATTGCTGTTGCTGGTATTGTTAGCATTATTTTTGTTGCTGTGACTGTTAATAATTGTCGTTAAAATATTTTTTATTTAAATACTGCTATTGCTTGCTGCTGCTGCTGCTGCCGCTTTCGATTAACAACTAGAACGTTATTATTGTTGTTGGTAACACGCAGTGCAAACAAATGCATGTTAATGACATCAATGTTGAAAACAATTCATGTTTAAATTAAAAACAGAAAAAAAAATTTTAACAAAAAATATGTATGCAGGTATTTATAAATAAAATATAAACGAGCACATTAAATACATTATATGTGATCATGTCTGTGCAATCATACATACCAATTAGAATTATTATCTAATGTACTCGAGAAATTCATAAATAACAAACTCACGTATCAAAATGAAAATGAAGTCTTAATTTGTTATGCCAACTCGCTCGCAGAGCAGTGATGGCAAATTGTAGTGTATAGGAAAGAATTTAAAACAAAATGCGCCTTTGCACACTGGTCAATTCCAAAAATTATTTTTTTTTAATATCAATAAATGTTTGATGACAGTTAATAGTTTACACTTCAAAACATACAATCACTGGGATCAGATTTAAAAATAGTATAAATAGAATCTGGGAATTATTTCTTTTTTCATAAGTTACTTTATTATATTCAACATTATTTATTTTTCGAATTTATTCTATGAGCTAAATTTCAGTAAACCTTTTTGTAATAGTTGTATTCCTTAAATTTTTATGAATGACTTTCTGGCCGTAGCGGGCCAGAAAATACATTACATTCTGCTGGTGACTAATAATTGTAAATTTTTCTGTACATACAATATAACTCATTGCTATCCAAAGGAAAGCTAAGGTAAAATGTAACAAGGAGATACAAGATAAAAGTCTGCTAGTGTATAATGTAACGGAGCAGATGTGACAAAAATAAAGTCGCCATCATATCCGGAGTCCGGAGCAAAACCTGTTTCAAAAGACAAACGGACAACTTCGCTACTCATAGGGATCCAGAATATACACAGTTTATAGGGTTTAAGATCAATATTGCAGAAATTACCAACACAGAAAAAATTATCAGTATTTTTTTTATTAATTAAAAAAATTGCTTAAAAAGTATTTAAATTTAATTAATGTGATAATTGAATCAATTATTTTTTTAGTTGAAGGAGAATTAAAAATTTAATTTTTATTTATGTAATTAAAATTGTAGTTGTTTTGAAATAAATTATTAACTAAAATATTAATTAAATAACAAAAAGGGTACGTTCGTAAATGCATCACTGCGCTGCATCAGAAAATCGAACTTTTTTAATGCCGATAAAAAAGAATTATAATTTTTTTTTATTGTGTGACAAATATTTTTGTGAAGTATTTGACAATTTTTTGTTCTACATCCACTTTATTGATATATATATTAACATTTGAAATCACTGATGCAGCGCAGTGATGCATTTACGAACGTACCCAAAATCTTAATTGATTTTTTTTACTTAAAATAAAATAATTTTAACTTGAAGAATTGTTGCAGAATAGAATTAATGAAATCAATTAACACATTGTTTGAAAGGGCAAAGTTTTTTGATCATTTTTTTTTAATTTAAATTAAAAATATCATATATTGAAAAAAAAATTTTTAAATTTTAAATTTTTACAATTTTTAGTAAATCAATATAATCATTTTGGTAATAAATGCAAAATCAACAAATTGGTTGCTTGATTCTAGGAATTTGGTGATTAGAGAATATTTTTAATTTTTTCTGTGAATGACAAACTTATATGTACATATCGCACTTGTTCCTCTAAACAACGTCAACTCAAAATTGTTCAATTTTCACTTTTTGCCAGAAAACCATAAATAGTGGCCATATCTACCCACTGTAAAAATCTTAGATCTATTTCTCTAGTATTTTGCCTAAAAAATGCAGTTTTATCCCCGTTTGTAATATAAGAATACATATAAAAAAAAAAGTTTCTTGTCTACTGAAAATTTATAAATTTTGAGTTGACTCTGTTTCGAGGAACAAGTGCGATATTATTCCCTTTTCCATCAGTGGCGAAGGGAATAATAAGCAAAATATATTAATAAGATTACTTTGTTTTTTTTTTTAATTAAAAAGTGAAATTGAGTGGTCTTTCTTAATTTGTCCACAAACTTTTTTTTAACTTTATCTTTGTTATAGAAACCAGAAGACAAAATTATCTGTGCCTTATATTTTAAAAAGTAGAATGCAACGACATGCACAGAAAAATTAAAAATTTTCTCTAATCACCAAATTTATACCAAATTCATAATATCAAGCAAACAAGTTGTTGATTATGCACTTATTACCAAAATGATTATATTAATTACTAAAAATTGTAACATTGTGAGTATTTTTTTTTTCAATAAATAATATTTTTAATTTTAATGAAAAAAATTATCAAAAAACTTTGCTATTTCAAACAATGTGTTAATTTATTTAATTAAATATTGACAATTCCCAACAACAATTCTAAAAGTTTAAATTATTTTATTTAAAACGAAAAACTCAATTAATAATTTTTGATATTTAATTAATATTTTAATTAAAAATTTATTTTAAAACAACTTAAATATTAACTAATATAATCAAAATTATATTTTTAATTTTCTTTCAACTAAAAAAATAATTGATTCAATTATCACATTTATTAAATTGAAATACTTTTTTAACCATATTTTTAATTAATAAAAAACTTTTTTCTAGGTGATGAGATCGGACTTTAAATGGCAGCCCTATATACACAAAACACAAAAGCCTGTATTTTGGGGAGTGGAAAACAAAGTTTTTTTTCCTATTTTAGAAACTTCATTGACATATAATTCATTCTAGGTGGTGGCTGGCGCATTTTTTTTTTTTTTTTTTTTTTTTTTTATGGAGGCCAACCCGCTTTAATATACTCCTTCTTTTCACATGCGGTGACTGATATAAAAAAATAATATTCTAGAAGAAATTTGAGCAATTAATTTGGAAATATAGACTATGCGAAGTTATGTACTCTAAACTTCGCAGTCAAAACTAATAACTTTTATGAAATATAAATTCGCCGTTGCAATTACGGCCGCGTTAAAATTTAAGTCAAAAAAATAAGCAAACGAAGATTCCAATTCGGCAAATAATTGTATTTCAAAAGCTTTAATTTTAACAACAGTAAACAAAATTATACGAAGCCAGGGCTTACACCATTGATTAATAAGCAAATTGAGGCACTGAAGTGAATAAGTTAAAAAGAAATGCAAATAATACGAGATGGATATGGAATACAGACAGCATTTTAAATGTCAGTAGGATTAAACAAGTTGCTTGTAAAGAATAAATATTGTGTTATTACTAGGGTGTTCAATTAATCGGCTTTTTTTTTGTTTTTTGATTAAACGATTAATCGATATTTGGGATTTTTGACTTATTCGATTAAACGAATAAAATTTTAAAATTAATCGATTTGTCAAATAATTCAAAATCCACAAATTTTATAAATTAAGGGATTTTTTTCCGATAATTTTAGAAAAAAATTGTAACTTGAGTAAATAAACATTATTAATTACAAATATTTTATTAACAAAAAAACAAAACAAACGTAACAATTCATACAAATTGATAACACCTTTACAACGATAAAAAAAAATAAAACATGTGTTGAGATCATATAATTTTATATGTACATACAAACAATTAAACAGATCTTTTAAAAATAATCACCCCTATCGTGAATAATTTTTCACCCGTAATTTGTTCCCTTTTCACGTATTTGCGATCATGAAAAACTCCCATGAAAAAAATTAATTCATAAGAGAATAATAACGTGAAAAAAATGTTCGCGGGAAAAAATTCCCCTTATCGTGAACAATTTTTTCCCTCGTAATTTGTTCACTTTTCCCTTTGAATTTCTCACTTTATTTTTGCTGGGGAACAAAACATTTATGTAAGTAATTCTTCTCATAATTCGAATATTGAAGTGTACAAATTAATTTTTAAGTCAACTTCCGTTAAAAGAGGCACAAACTTATATGTATATTATTCAACAAAATGCAAACAACATGTCGATTGCCTGAGGAGTTATGAAGCTTTTCAAAGACGTGGTGGCAGAATTTTAGTAATTATTCTACTATATAAAATCGCAATAAGCTTATGTTGCAATCAAACTATCACTCCAATATAATATATTTTATTTTGTTTTTTTAACTTTTCTTTAATTATACGTGTATATTTTTGAACAAAACAAAATTTTTTTAATGTTTTTTAATATTTCTTCTTTTTTACATTCACTGAGAACTGATAGCGCGAAAAAATGTTCACGGGAGTTTCACGATAGCATTTTTCCCTTTGAGGGGAATAAAAATTTCATGGGAACAAAAATTCCACTTGTTTTTCACGATAGGGGTGAATATGTAGTTTAAATGTTTTGCTTTACTTACAAGCCACACGATCAAGTTTAGTCTTTCCTTTTAATTTGCTATACTCTCTCACTTTTTTTTACTAACGCACTAACAATTTCTAAATTGACCACGAGGTTGCTCTCAATTTTACCTTTCCATTTGTTTGCCAATTTAAAGTTCAATTTAACAACTGATCACAAATTTACTTTTCTTAAAAAATAAATGTGCTTTATTAAAAAAAATTGTGTTCTAAAAAATTCTTGTGCTTTTTTTACAAAATACTTTAAGTCATACTACTATTTTGAGTTGTTTCTTCGTCGGAGCATTTTTTAACTGAAATTGACTATCAAATTGAGTACAGCCTGTGACACAGCTGTCATTTCAAACAAGTTTTGACAAGCAGTTTTTATGAACAACTTAAAAGTGATTTATTGAACCTGTGGCTCCAATGTAAAAAATTTTTTTTTGCATTTGTTTCAATAATAAGTAAAAAATTAACGCATTACTCACGTCCATGTATGTGAATTACTCACTTAACATGACTGGTTCTTTTTTTTAATTCCAACGGACACATACATTTGGTTTATTTATTTGACTTAAAACTTTAAAAAATTATACATTTGACAGAAAAACCACATATATGTATTGTTATTCGATTAATCGGCACAAATTCTTCGATTAATCCTTTAATCGAAATCAGCAATTTTATATTAATCGTACAATTATTCGTCTAAAATTGTTCGATTATTCGAACAAGATATAATTGGCTGAACACCCTAGTTATTACCATAATAACTTATGCTAAATAAAACAAGCACTAAGGAAATGTTGGAAATATTTCAATACAACCCTGGGAATAAATGTGAAGCCAGTGTATAAATTTTAAATAGCAATATTTCAGATGATAAGCTTACACAGAGGGAAAAATCTGGTATAAAAATACAAATACGTACATATTTACACCATCCGTTGTTCAAAGTGAACCTATTACGTTTGTGTTCAATTTAACAACAGTGTTGACACTCTTTTATACCACATCGTTGTAATTTGGTCTCATTCTGACAACAAACATATTTACACAAGTCCTTGTTAAGATCCGATTGTAAATTATAGATCTTCCGAAATAATTTTTTTCAAACATTTGATAGATGTAAGAAAAATAGGTTTATACGAGTATGTCAAGTAAAATGTAAGTTTAAAAAAAGCAAGTGCCAAAATTTTATATTTTTATAGATATTTACCCCTATTATGTAAGTCGTTGTCGACGTCGACATTAATTTTTATTTGTTGTCACATCAAGTCGACGACTATATCACTTCGACGTTCATTTGGTATTTTATAAGAAAGTTGTTTCGACGTCGACTAGTTATCGAAAATCTGACAAAAAAATCCCATCTCCAATTATTTTTCTATTATTTTTGTTCTTCATCATTACACAGAAAAAAGTGTTTTATCAATTAAAAAAATGGTTTCAAAAAGTATTTAAATTTAATTAATGTGATAATTGAATCAATTAAAAATTAAAATTAAATTTTGATATATTTAACATTTTAGTTGTTTTGAAATAAATTTTTAATTAAATAACAAAAAATCTTAATTGAGTTGTTTCGCTTAAAATAAAATAATTTAAACATGTAGAATTGTTGTTGGGAATTGTCAATATTTATTTAAATAAATTAACACATTGTTTAAAATGGCAAAGTTTTTGATCACTTTTTTAATTAAAATTAAATATATCGTTTATTGAAAATATTTTTCCAAAATTTTAAAATTTTTAGTAATCAATGTAATCATTTTAGTAATAGGTGCAAAATGAACAACTTGTTTGCAGCATGATATTATGAATTTGGAATAAATTTGGTGATTGGAGAAATTTAATAATTTTTTCTGTGTAAAACTCCGATATTTTGTTTATTTAAACCGATTTAGCGATTTCAAATTAATTTTAAAATTTGTTTCCGATTATTTTTCTTGAATTTTTGCCATGTTCGCGATAAGAGCTATTTTTTACTGTAAGTTTTCTGATTCTTTATAGCTTTACCGATTATTAATAAATAGATAACTTTGCTATCATGCCGCTGTTAGCAAATTTCCGCTGATTTTGCAATTTTAACCGAATTTTTGCCATTCCTTATAGTTTAAGGAACCTTTAATTAATTTTATGGTTTGTTTGAAATATTAAAAATTTTCGCGAACTTTCGTTATTTGTTGTTCTTTGAGGTAATCGTCTTAAATTAAAAATGTTCGCGAATTTTTGCTATTTTAGCAAATTTTCCATATTTTCGCGTTTAATTTACTAATCAAATTTGTATCCATAACTACTTTTAAATTTACATTTTTTATTCTAACGTATTTAACAAATTTCTTTAACTTTCATTTGAGTCTTCGCAAAATTTCCTGTCGACTAAAACAGAGACAATTCTACTCGACGTCGACTTAAAAGTGCCTTAGAAAATATGAAGTGTCTGTCAATGGTATTCGATTATTGTCAATAACGACTCAGAAAATATAATTACTGTTCCGTTGCCGTCGACTCATGTTGACGTCGACTTTCATAATAGGGGTGATTCTAAGGTTTATTCATATACATACATTGTTAAATTTTAAGGGCCGATGTTGATTTTGAGACGCTGAGGCATAATTGAGGTTCTATGCTGATAATGTGCCGAATTATCTCATTCTTTAGCTCTTGAATTGTTGCTGGCTTATCGACGTACACATTTTCTTTCAAATAACCCCAAAGGAAGAAATCCAACGGTGTCAAATCACATGATCTTGGCGGCCAATTGACATCGCCTGCACGTGAAATAACACCGCCATTGAATTTGTCGCGCAAAAGAGCCATTGCTTCGTTAGCTGTGTGGCAAGTGGCACCGTCCTGTTGAAACCACATATCGTCCACAACCATATCTTCCAATTCGGGCCATTAAAAATTTGTTATCATCTCACGACAGCGGACACCATTCACAATAACTGCCTGACCGGACTCATTTTGGAAAAAATACGGCCCGATGCCGCACCAAACAGTCACTCTTTGTGGGTGCATTGGTTTTTCGACAATCACTCTTGGATTATCATTCGCCCAAATGCGGCAATTCTGCTTATAAACGAATTCACT
This sequence comes from Pollenia amentaria, assembly GCA_943735925.1. NCBI lineage: Eukaryota > Metazoa > Arthropoda > Insecta > Diptera > Polleniidae > Pollenia > Pollenia amentaria. The sequence continues at coordinate 141,353,429 of OX031010.1, read as the reverse complement.
GAGGTGAAAATGTGCCTCATCACTGAAGATGATTTTCTTCGAAAATTGACGATATGCATTTTGATTTGTACGTCCATTTTCATAATAAGCTTGAAAAGCGTATTATGAAAATTGAGTTAGTCTGAAATTGAGAAATGTCAAATGAAATGTAGAAAAAAAACTTGACGTTTAGGTGTGGTTCACATTCACCATCGGCCCTTGAAATTATATGAATAAAAACAAAACCTTCAAATTCAGTTTTTATTATTTGACAGAGAGTTATGGTACTTTCAGTAATCCAAGCATTTTCAATTCACGTTATATTAGCTAAGACTTCAGAAAAGGAATTAACTACAACTTATTTTTTCGATGTTGCATGTCAGGAAAAATCTTCGCATGTATGAGAGCGACATGTAACATGTTTGAAATAGATAAAGCTCACTTATACATGACATCATTGTACACTAGAGTTTTCTAAGATCCGTAAAAATGTTAAACCGCGGGTTCGATTTTAAAATGATTAAAAGCGGTCGGTTTCGGTTCGGCTTTCGGTTTTTTCTTACATATATTGCATATTGTTGTGTTTGACTGGTGCTCTGATAATTTGAAATGTTTTCAAACGCCAGATTTTTCTGAAACAAAATTAGTATAATAAAATAACTAGAATCTGGGAATTATTTCTTTTCATAAGCTAATTTATTACATTCAACATTTTATATTTTTCGAATTTATTCTATGAGCTAAATTTCAGTTATGTATTTTATAATGGGTTAAATACATTCAATTTATAATTTTATTTTATTTGGCTCATAGAATAAATTCGAAAAATAAAAAATGTTGAATATTATAAAATAAGTAAAAAACCAATTTTTCCAATTTTATTGCATTACGAAACAGTCCGAACTTGCACAAAGGTACCCAAAAGCGTTCCACATAACAATTGTTGTGCAATTAAGAGAGTAATTGCAATTTTTTTCATTTCCTGTACAAATTTGCACGAACTTTTTCTTTGTGTAAGTTCGGACAAGAATAAACAATCAGCTGTTTTTGTTTACATATGAAACTGAAAAATTAATCCGAAAATTTACAAGCAAAAGGAAAAGTTTAGTTAATGTTTTTATTAAAATGTATATTAAAAAGCAAAATGTAAGGTTTTAATGAAAAAATTAAAGTGGTAAGTAAATACATTATTGTATACATATTTCCCTTAATCTGTAATATAAAAAAAAAACAAAATATTAAAAATGACAATGATGCAAATGTTTTGGTTTTATAATGTTATGACTTTTAAGCGTCTATAACAACTTAAATAGATCTAAATTTGAAAAGTAAGCAGTTTTTTGCGTTCCAACAATTTTGGGAAGTTTTGGCAAAATAAAAGAGTAATTTTCCTTTTAATCTCATTAGTCCTAACTTGCCCGAGATCTGGTGGAACACGCCCATTATGGCTGCGATTTCCATTTAAATGCATTTTTTTTTTGTGTCGATAGTCTAAGAACGATGTCAACCAATTATCTTTCCGAATTATTTAAATTGCGTTTAAATGGCATCGATTGCATATTTTGCTGAAAATGCATATTTTGGGTTTCAATGCATATTTTTTCAATATTTTAATATTTTTGAGTGATTTTTTTTTTAATTTCTAGATTATAAAAACAAAGTTCTTCAAAAAATTTATTAATACACAAAAAAATCTTCAAAAAAAAACAAAAAATTTTAATCTATAAATAAATTATTTTGGAGCTTTGCTTAAAATAAAAGTATTTCAAGATTTCGACAAAAGATCCTCATTTTTTTAACCGATGCAGCACCTTCTGAGTACTTTTGTTTAATTTTAAAAATATTTAAAGCACCTTGCCATTCTTTCCGCTCACGCTTCTTTCGCCCGAGATTCTGAAAGGCATTCAAATTAATGGCTCTTAGAAGCCTTTCCAGAGAATGATGACTTTATAACGGGATCTGAAATCTTTGGCTTTTGCTTTGGCACAAAAACACCAAAAATTTTACTCATTCTATTCTCCCTTCTTATAGAAGGGAATGTGTATCTTACTTGAAAACGGAAAAGCTTATGACTTCTATAAGGCATTCTTTAGCATTCTAATGGTAATTGAATCAAAAAATGTCTAAGCAGGGGGGCTACTTTATATTGCGATGCGAAACCGATTTCGATCCGAAAGCTTAATGTCAACTTGGTACTCTCTATCACTTTCGCAATTTTTTTTTTAAATGAAGCAATATTGGCAAAAAAAATTAAAGATGGCGCAGATTGACATCAATGAAATGCCAAAATATGTAAAAATATTTGAAATTGGAAAATTTTAATAAAATAAATAGTGATGATTTGCGAAAAAAAAAACTAAAAAGATACGAAAGACAAATACGGAAACGCATTAAAGAGTACCAATCGCTAGATTTGTGGCCATTTTCTAGCTCATCGCAATAGAGATGAGCTAGATCTTCTGTGTTTTCCCGTTGGGTCAGGTCTTGCTACTACAACAACAACAACAACTAGTTTCGTTAAAAAAGTACCATGGTACAACTACACAAGGTAGACTCGTTGGCGCAGATGTTTCTCAGCTGTTTACCCCAGTTAAACCCCAAATGTCAAAAAATTTTCATGTTTGCTTAAATTTTTTCATGTTTGTTTACAACATTTTTTTCCTTCACGTGTTTTGTTTTTTTTTTTCAATTTGTGTTTTATTTAGTGTTGCTGAAGGCACAAGGTTGATCTTTTTTTTGACGTCTCGGTAGAAAATACAAAGACAAATTCCCTGTTGTTTTTGTCTTGTTGTACTGTGTACTACGGATGCCAATCGGGACTGATTTTTGAAAATTCCGGGATTCGGGATTATGAAATCCACAAGATCCCGGGATTTTTCGGGATCAATGTGTTGCTTTAAGATGCTACTTTTTTTTAATTAACAACACTTTTTAAATATTCAAAAGGTTTTATATACGTAACATAAATTTTTAAAAATGAAAACAACAAAACAATTTATATTATACATATATTTATAACACTGGCCTCACCCATGATCAAACTGATTAGATTCTGAAAAAAGCTTAAAAAAATATACGTATCTTTTAGTTTTTCTAGATCAATTCATTTCGGTTTTTTGACAGCAATTAAATTTTTAATGTAAATTAAGTTGTGACGACATAAATACACTGCAAAGTGTAGTCCCTCATCGATCTCGATAGCTGAGTTAAAAACTGTAAAACTATGTCGCCTGCAGTGCAGTACACCTCCAGGGTGAGGCCGAGATTCATTATCAATAATTTAAGAACGTTTAAAATTTATTTTAAAACAAAATGTTTATACAAATGTTTCTTAAAACAGATTTCAAGTTTAAATAATTTATTTATAAATACGTCAAATAGTGTTTATTTATAAAAAAAATTATTTTATTTACCGTATGTTTTTTAAGCAAATTTTTTATTATTATTGGACCGGAAGGAATATGAGCTATTTCATCAATATTACGACTTAATTGTTATCATTATATCAACTTTTATTCTTTAGTTTCTGAATAAAACTTTAATTGGATCGTGAATAATTTTTATTTTTTGCTTGATATATAAAAATTATTTCTTGATTTCTATATTTTGCATAAAAATAATCATTTTTATTTCGAAATTATGTCTTAAGCCAAAGCTGAACTTGCTAAACGTTATTGAACTTGCTAAAGGCTTGAGATGTGTGTCTGCAAATTTCGTTTCTACCTAAAATAATGGTTTTTATTAAGAAAATACATAAATCCAGAAATAGTCGTCATATATCGAGCAAAAAATGAAAATTTTAAATACTCACTGTGTTCCAAAAACAAAAATTAAACGTAGAACTATTTGCAATAAAAAATATAACTCAAATATAATTTTTAATAATTTTTTTTATATAGTACCTATAAAAATTCAATAAAAACGAACAGTTTTGTACATAAAAGTTGATAAGTTAAAAATCCCGGGACTTATAAAAATAAAACCCGGGATTCGGGATTTCCCGTTTGGCATCCCTACTGTGTACCCAATAAAAAATGTTCTTATTTTGCGAAGCACTAATGGTAAAGTTTCAAAAGTATGCACACATTTGTGCGCTACGCAATAAGACATACGGAGATACAGTAAGGTAAGTGAATGAATTCTTACGACATTCCCTTACCACGAAGCAGGTTTGTAAGGGAGCATATTAAGGAATAACGGTAACAAAAAATTCAGTGTGCAAAGCTGATCGTTACGTTCACTAATTTTTATATGCGCTGAATAAACCGCTTTCTGTCCCAAAAACGTATTGCTTCAAGGTGGGAACTCGCCATATAAAATTCATGCCTTCCGTAAGCGATATGGTAAGTGAAACTTTTACGTTTCTCCCTTATCAACCTGCTTCGTTGGAAGCTCAATTTTTTATTGGGTAGTTGTTGCTTGAAAAGTACAAAATGGTTACTAGAAACAAGCTTTTAAAGAATTGTATTTTAACAAACATTGGCAATAAACTCAATTCATAATAACTTTAATTCATATTTATATCTGCAGCAAACTTATTCTCGTACTTGCTGCTAAACTTTAGCCAGTGTTGCCATAAATAGGGAAAATTCCTACTTGCTGTTGTCGTAAAAGTAACGTAGAGAAAATTGGACAGATTTTTTATTGCATTTTTATACAAAAAATAGACTGTGAAACATTTGCTGCGAAAGATTTGAGTTTGATGGTTAAAGGGGGATGAAGAGAAAAAGGGTGCTCTATTTCTTGTCGATGCAGTTTTTATGAGTTTTTATTCAAAAAAAGAAGAAGAAAGAGAAAGGACATACAAAATACCACAAAACAAATGTATTATTTGTATGGAAAAGAATGCAGTATCAAAAGAGAATTAAAAAAACAATTTAAAATATAGACGATATTGTCTTTTTTCGATTATTAGTTTTTTGGTGTTGTGTATGTGTCTAAAATTTCCTTTAAACGTCAAATGATAGTAAGTTTGGCAATCGGTATTTAAAGCGCCCTGGAGAATATCAAATAAACACTTCAATCACATAGTTGTGTGCGTGCAGTCGTTCTTTTTCGGCTACACATACGCGCTGTCGACAATGCTTGATGAAAATCAAAAAGTTTGGATTTTTTTATGGCTTATTTTAATTAAAAAATATTTTTTTTGAAACAATTAAATTTATTTTAAAAAAATTTTTGGAATATGATTTATTCATTCAGATTTGTATTTTATTAGAGTAGAAGTGTTTCTAGGTTACTCAACAAGTACAACTTAAGTTCCTTTTTAAAGGATGATAAAACTGCAATATTTTTTAATCTTATCGGTAAATTATTGTATTCAATTGGTCCAGCAAACGTAATTCGTTGTTTAGTTAATTCAATGCGACATATTGCAATTTGCAAATTATTTGCTTGCCTCCTGTTTCTACCTGTTCTTGTGATATTTACGTTGAATTTAATTGATTTTGGGTTACATTCTCTTAAAGCTTTAAAAATGTAAATGTATTTATGTTCTTAATGTGATTTCAACAATTAAACTGAGTAATGAAGCATACTTAAAAAAATAGCGCTCAATACAAAAAACTGCGGACAGCAGCAAATGGTAAATAATAAAATTATAACAAATATTATTTTTCATTATTTGATGTGCAAAATAATAAAACCAAAAGCAAATATTTTAAAAGCCATTATTAATTTACTCTAGTCTAGGGTTGCCATTCGTACTGTTTTTATCAGTACATGTACTGTTTTTTGATTAAAGTACTGATTTATGCATTACAAGCAAATCCGTACGCAAATGTACTGATTTTTTCATTAATGTACTGTTTTTGTACTGTTATTATATATTAATTTTGTTCAGTATATAGTTTGCCATATTGTCAAATTGTTTGCGATACAAATATCAATATACATATGTAGATGTTCTTATCGATGAATTATTAACATTAAAGGTTTTTGCCGAGTCAGTACGAAAAGAGAAGACAGTAGAAGAAAAATGAAAAGAGTTTCTAAATGGTGGTTCGTTTACGAATTTGAGGAAATGTTAATTATATATCTTCCATTTCACAGAACGATTCTTTAGCTTTCAAAGTGGAGAAAAGAGAGAAACATGCTCCTAACATAAAACCTAGAAAGTGAGTTGCAGATAAAGACAAACTTTGGTTATAGTTGTAATGAGTTTTACAATTTCTTGAAGACTGAAGACAGGAAAGAAATTATGGACAATTTATGGCCATAAATAATTGTAATTTGTAGCATTGTAAATATTTATGCCAATACATATTTAAATATATTATTTATTAAAATCTATAGTATAAGATCGTCTGAAAAACGATTGTGCCTTTGCAATAATTACAATTATTAATATGAATTAGTTGTAAATCACTTTTAAATAATTTTGAAGATAAAAACATAACAAGCTTCGTTATTTCAAGTGTTTAACTTGTTTTTTAAAATGATTGCCCTTATATCTGTAGCTTGGTGCTAAAAAGCCAATGTCAAATAATTAATTTTTGAGAAAATTTAAATTTTAGTTTTTTTATGGAAGAGTTATTAGTGAAATTGGCTAGCAAACCCCTTTTGAAGCTGTTCTCGGTTAAATTAGACACTGGCTGTTTTCGCAATATAAAAGAGATTCAGTCAGCATGACCTTTTAAGTGCAAAATTAAATTAATTATGCTGGTAGACATAACAAAAAACTACTTTTATTTAATTTATATTTAATTTTATGTTGACCTATATTAAAAAAATATAATAGAATAAAAAAAATATAATTTTAGTTCACATGTTGGTCACGTTTTTTCGACAAATATTTGCTAGGTGTGACCGTAGCTTAAGAAAATAGCTAATGCAACAATTAACTCAAAACAGCAAAATATTGATATTGTCCCTTTTAGTACCAAGCTACAGACATAATGAACTCAAATTTGCTTTTAATAAAATTAATGTTTCTTTGAAAAATATTAAACCAGGTAGAAATTAAGAATCGAATTTTTAGCAACTTGTTGTGTTTTAGATTTTTTTGTTATTCACTTTGTATTCGCGCTATAAATATATAAATTAGAGAATGAATTCATTATGTTATTAATATGCAATTTTATATTAAAAAAATATGTGTACTGATTTTTATGCAATTTTACTGATTTTTTTCTCTTAAGTACTGATTTCTCTGATTTCAAAACTGGCAACCCTACTCTAGTACTTTGTGAAATTCATAATTTCTTAATTTAGAACATCGACAGCAAGCAAAACGTATTAAGAGAGTAAACCAGTATTTTCGTTCTTTATTTTTAACACATAATGGACAGTCATTAACTAAAAATAACTTATGTGCATTTATTTATTTATTTCAAATTTATATACCTATTTATTTAATGAAATATTCAAGCATATGTTCAACAGACACGAAAAAAGCATTTAATATGAGAATCACCCATAATACATAGGTACATATAAAAAAAAAATCTGGCAACACTGATCTAGAAGAATTATAAAATTTATTTTTTTCAAGAACTGGTTAGTTCGTTAACAATTAAGTAAACAAATAATCATTAATTACGAATGCATAATATAAAAAAATTATAATGCAACAAGTTTTATTTAAACATATGTATTTTTATTTCTTTATTATTTATTACAAATAGTTAATTATCTTAGTTTTCGCTATTCTGCTTGTTGGTAGGGTCAAAGAACGTAGTATGTGAATGTTTCTTACTTTAAATTTTTCTTACAGTGTAGAAACTATATAGTACATATAACTTTAAAGTGATGTATTCAAAGGGCAGGCTGTAAGGGGAATTGGAACATGTTTTAGTACTTTCTTGTTGTTGTATTTTGCATTACATATTTGATTGGCCTATATTAAGAACGCGTGCCGTCAACATTTGCATATATGTAAATACATATATAACAATTGCATATAGCAGTTGACCTTAGGTGTAATTTATGCATTTAAAACTTTTTTGTTTCTTGCTTAACATTTGCATTTTATTTTTGATACTATTAATTCTTTTGTTCTATTGAAAGTTTCTTTTGTAATAATGCAAAATCTTTTGGGGAAAATATATTGTACAAAATCAAAGTCGCGTAAATTGTTACAGTTGTAAGTAAACACGAATAACCCTATGCAAATTTATCTTGTGGAGCTGTAGACTCCTTATTAAAGTTTTAAACTTCTAAGCGATATATCGCAGCTGTTTTTCTTTTCTTTCTTTATTTATTTATTAAGTTTTTTATCTCTCCTGAAATTTTTTTAAAATGATGATAGGCCCTTTTGCATTTTATGTGACGATATGTATGTACATATGGGCATTTCCATGAGAATGTTAACCACGACTCAAAAAATATATAGCCTTGAAACTATTTTTCGAATATGGTAGAAAGTGAAAAACACTCAAACTTTACTATGCAAAGGGGTTTATAGCTTATTACAATTTTTAAAGAGCAAAAGATAAAAGTTAAAACTGACTATCTCTTTGATTCATTTTTAGTGACTGCAATCAACAATTTTCACTTTTCGGCCGATTAAGTGCAGATACTGGTAACATGGATTTATACCTTAAAATAATTGTTACAACAACAATGAACACAATTCACGAGGAGAGACCAAATATATAGTTCGATTAGCGGTATATTTTTTGGTTTGTTTTGGATGTCACGTACTTGGTGAAAACACTTCCTTTGTCTATGTCATTGGTATTTGATCAGTCGTACGTGTTTCAAAATAAAAGATCAAAGCAAGATATTTGTTGCAAAAAAATATTGATCGGATTTTTTTTTAAATAGGTGTAATAAAAATTTTATAAGCTATTAAACGTCGTCACGTACGATATTGTATGTACTATAAATTCAACTAAATGTATCATCTTATTATGTTGGTATTAGGTTGAAATTTGATCAAGAATTATTTTTTTTCAATCCTAATCATCTAAACAAATATAATTGGTACCGGTCCATATTTGACCATAGCACTCATTCAAATACTACTCCAGAAAATAGCTTTTAATGTTATAACTTCCTTATAAATGTTGGTATTGATATAAAAATTGGCGCCAATAACTTTTACGATAGGTACTATGTCGTAATAAAATATTGTGCTGGGAGGTCCAAAATTAACTATGGGTCCCACATAAACCCCCTTCCTAAAATCGCTGAAAGGCAAGCAAATCTCATATAGATGAAGATATCTGAATAATATTCGGCACAAAAACCTTTTATATAACTCTTAACGTCATAGCATAATTCTGATCCGGCGACCATTATTGGCAATGGGTCAAAAATAGGGTACACTCTCAAAAATTTGTTTTTAAAATATTATGGTGTAGGGTATCATATGGTCGGGCTTGGTCGACTATACCTTCTGACTTGTTTGTATGAGGTTTTTGTATGCATAAATTTACCAAAAATATATTTCATATCTTGTAAATACTATAAGAGAAAAATCTGTCACGTACGGTATGTCACAAACGATATTACATTTGTTTCATTATAAAGACATCCAGAAAAATGGTTTTCTTTCCAATTACGGATTATAACGGAAAAATATATGGTTTGATGTAAAAAATTAAAAATACTTCCCACAATTCGCAGATTTTTGGATTTTTTTACATTCACCCCAAAATCACTTCCGTTTTATGTCACGTACGATATACACCTATTTTGCTACGTATTTTGGACAACAAGGTTTCGTATGTAATAATTTTTTTTTTTCATATATAGTACCCTCTAAAAGAAACATAATAATAAATAAGTTTTCCAGTTACTACTATTTGCGCAAAAACTCTATCGCTCCGAAGTCGTACAAATGTCACGTACGATGACATGGAAATGCCCATATATGTATACGAAACGACAATTTCAGGGGAATAACTCCGGCAGTCGAGATCGAGCACTTTCTCGATTCGAAAGCAATTTTATTTCTACTTCTTTCTATTGATACTGAAAGAATCCAAATTATTTTTTCAGCGTTGTGAAAATCAAATGCATGCCTTGCAACACTGAAAAAATTATTTATTTCGATTAGTTCAGTATCGACTGAAGAAATTAGTTATAAAATTGCTATCGAGAAAGTAATCGATTACGACTGCCAGAATTAGCCCCCAGTTTTTTTTTGTCACATCCTTCAAAAAATTGTAATTCTTTTCTTAAAGAAAATGATTTAAATGAAATCGTATCAGCGTTTTCTTTACTAATTGCTCAAATGTTATAACTACACAGATTCAAATTTTTTGACAGCTGCGCCGGATGCGAAAAAGCGTAGCTTTAAAGTCTCTTGAAGTAAAACTCAAAAACTTTAAAAAATGATAGACTAATTTTATTTTAACATATTGCAAAAGAAATTTGATAATGTAAAGATGTCCGTATTTGTTTCAAAAACTTTTTGTTCGCCAAATGAAATTTGCTTAACCATATCTAAAATTTTTTGAAAGGCTGTAAAAGCAAAGATGAATTAAGACGTGTGTTAAACGCAAACGACAATTTGCAAAATTGTAAGAAAAACAAGTTACGGTGTTATATTCGGCTGTGCCGAATCTTTTAATCCCTCCACCGAGAGTTAGATTATTTTAGGAGTGGTCTTTATATGATGGTATCTATAGAATATAAGCCAATCCTTATGAAAGCTGACCTACCTTACAGTTGCCTAATTTAAATAAAAAATCATGATTTGTTTCATAAATATTATTTGGCGTATTGAAGTGATTTTCAGGATGGGCTTTTATATTGGAGATACCGTAATTTCTACATAGTATGAAAAAATGTTTGCTGGAAAAAATTCGCCTTATCGTGAAGAATGTTTTCCCTTGTAATTTGTTTACTTTTCCCTTTGAAAAGTAAGGGCAAGATCCGTTAAAAAGGCACAAACTTATATGTATATTGTTCAACAAAATGCAAAACAACAGGTCGATTGCCTGATGCTAGGAACACAACTAGGACGAACGACGAATTTCGCACAACACGACGAATTTTTCGGTTAAACTTCGCTGAGTAAGTTCGTCGAATGAAGCACAATAACGACGAATAACTAGCAGCTTTTAATTGATTGAGAAATTTGATTGCTGATTGTGCAAAGAGAGAGAAATAGTGTGACCATATTACAGTGTTGCCAAGTAAATTTTAAGAAATAACCCCAAATCAATTATATACCCCCTAAATTTTCACTGAGAAAATATGAAAAAACCCCAAAAAAAAAAATAATAATTTTTGGAACAAGTCCAGTTTACCAACGCAGCTCCAAATTAAAAAAAAAGTACATAGGGTGATAGAAAATTGAAAAATAAGAAGAAAAATTAAAATGGCAAAATTCTCGGAAACGCATAGTTTCCGAGTTATGGACCTCGGAAGTTTTCATATGAATTTGTGATTTCCCACTACATTTCTGAACGTATATGGGCAATATTGGTATCATTTGAAAGCTTTTGAACAGATCTTTCTGGAAATGCAAAATTTTTTTAAAACTTTTTAACTCTTTAGCTCCTAATACAGTTTTTACAAAATTTTATATCAAAATGTTACGGAAGTGCACTAGGTAATAAAAATTTTATCAAAAAAATCCCAGCTTCGCTAAATAAAGCTTCTCCACATAGCCGGCCTTTGACCGGGCGCAAGGGTTTTCTCCTCTATGGTATAATAAACACCGGCTTCGCTATATAAAGCATTTCCACATAGCCGGCCTTCGGCCGGGCGCAAGGATTTTCTCCTCTATGGTATAACAAACACCGGCTTCGCTAAATAAAGCTTCTCCGCATAGCCGGCCTTCGGCCGGATGAACAGATTTTCTCGTCTATGGTATAACAAACACCGGCTTCGCTTACTAATGCTTTTCTGCATAGGTTTTCTCACGAATCAGAGAGCGAATAATTTTTTTAATTTTTTTTTTAATTTCTTAGTGTAGATAGAAATAAGTATGTATGTATAAAAGTTAAGTTAAGTTTATTTTAGAAAAAAGTGAATTAAAAAACAAATTTAAAACATAAATACATATATTGGTTTTTATGCTTACTAAAAACTTTTGTTTTTTCGTAAATTCATCGCCGCTCCTTAATGGATTAAGAATTTTTAAATAAAATGTTTATATCCAGAAAGATCTATTCAAAAGCTTTCAAATGATACCAATATTGGCCATATAGGTTCAGAAATGTAATGGGAAATCGCAAATTCATATGAAAACTTCAGAGGTCCATAACTCGGAAACTATGCGTTTCCGAGAATTTTGCCATTTAATTTTTTCTTCTTATTTTTCAATTTTCTATCACCCTATGTACTTTTTTTTTATTTGGAGCTGCGTTGGTAAACTGGACTTAAGCCTAATTTTTTAAATATTTAGGCATACATATAATTTTGTTAAGTATATTTAAACATATACATACTTATACAAAAAATAGATTCAACTGTTGAAGTTGCCAGTTGATTTCTTATTTTATTTTTTATAATACTAAGCAATGAGAATGCTCGCTCGACAGTTGCGTTCGAAAATGGTAGTGTCAGGCTAGGTTTTTGAGATCTCAGTTAAACTAGGTTTAGTTAATTTGAAAACAGATTTGTGCCGCCACTACCAAGTTTGTATACAAAATGTTGTCCGAACAGCTTAGTTTTGCTTAATATGTTGGCCTTTAATGAAATAATAAAAAAAAATCACATTTCGCCGGAAAAAGCCAAGTTTGAAGTACGTTAAACAAAGTTTAAACTTAATCCACATCTCAAAATCCCGGCCTCCGTAACAAAGATGCTAGCCTACATATATTTGGGAAAATAATATCAACCATGGTGAAATAATGCAGGTGGCATCGCTACGGCAACAATTAAAACATTACAACAAAAACGAAAATTAGTCCCAGCTAATGTCAAGAATTATCTTTAACAAAAATCAAAGCGTGCTGCTGAACGTAATAAAATATACTATTTATTTTTGGTCAATTTTTATCTCATTATTGTCTATTACTTTTTTATTTTTAATTAAAATTATCAAAAACTTCAATAAAATACACTAGTCACAACACAAAACGTGGAGTTTTTGTAAACATAAGCAAAACTTTGACAAAGGAAACGACAAGCAATGCAAGAGCAAAAAATCGTCATCTGACGTAGTAATGCCACCTTTTTATTTCATCATTCTATTTACCCTAAAATATCCCCAAATAAAATTTTTACACACTAAATTTCCCCCTAACTACTTTTTAGTCCCTTAAATTTATCCTAAACGCAAAAGAAAACCCTAAATTTAGGGTGAAAATCCCTAACTTGGCATAAAAAAATAATGCTTAAAAATTAAAACATAATAAAAAACACAATTAAAAACTATTTTTATAGTAAAATACTTTGAATACTGATTTTAAATGTTTTACAATCTATCTTTATGTATAAAAATCAAACGCTGTGTCTTAGTCTCGCTAAAACTTGAGAACTACTTGACCGATTTTCAAGCGAGTACACGCGTTGGAAAGGTCTACTTTCACTGATGGCTTATAAAACCATCGAAAAATTACTACGAATATGCGTTATACGCGCACTTTTATGATGGTGTGTTTTCTCTATATAAAATGTATTTTTTTCCTTGTGAGAAAAATGTCTATTCTTTCTAGAAAATTTAATTTTCAAAACAAAGACCTAAACGTATGTTATTGTATTGTCCAGCAACGTGGGCAGGGTTAAGGTACGGTCAGATATGGCAAACATTTGCCGAAAAACGTCAAATATTTGTTTGCCGTAATGTGACCATAAAATATTTATTTGCGACAAACAGGAAAACAGCTGATTTTGGGCTAATAAATTTGTTTGGTGTCAAACAAAAATGCTTTTAATGTGACCACTCAAAAACAAATATTTGCCTGTATTTTAAGCAAACAAATATTTGTTCTTACAATTATTTTGTAAGAGCAAACAGTAGCAAATAACTGCTGTTGGGAACAACTTAAAAAAAAAAATACCACTAAAATCAAATAAAAAAACACAAAGTATTGTAATAATATTTTTGTAAAATTTAACATTTATCTAATTTATTTATTAAAAAAACACATGATTTTGGAATTACATTAAATTCGTTTTTGATTTTCAGTATTTTTTGTTGTTGTAGCCAAATCGTCGTGCGGTTACTGCCTTGGATCAAAGATAAAAAAGTTATCTAATCTATATATATAAAATTGTAACGTTACTGATTCACTCACTGATTCATCATCGCACAGCCTAAACGACTGAAGGTAAAAACTTGAAATTTGGACCAGGGCTAGCTCTCCCCAAATCGATCACAAAGACGTGATTTTTGAAATTCGAATGTTTAGGGGGTAAAAACGGGTAAATTTGGTAACCGTATATCTCTAAAACTAAAATTTCATACTTATCGTTGTTCTTTAGAAAAATAAGCGGACAGGTGTCTGGTACTTTTTGGAAATTCAGCCCTTTAACGGAGTAAACGGGTAAAACCTGTATTTTGGTACTTTTTTGTCACCCCACCTATCTTTTAAACCCATAATAAGAGAAATAAGGGTTATATCACATTTGAAACTTATCTAAAAAATCCAAATACAAATTTCGTACTTTTTCGAAATTCGGACGTTTAAGGGGTAAAAAGCGTAACTATTTTTGGTACTTTTTTACAAAACATTGTTTTTATTTATTGACATAGACGTATTAAATTATGGGCTCCCACTACAATATTTAAATTTTTTTATGCTTCAATGGGGAGAAAAAATTACAAAAAAGGGGAAATAGGGAGTAAACGGGTAAAATCTGTATTTTGGACTTTTTTGTCACCCCATCTATCTTTTAAACCTATAAACATAAAAATAAGGGTTATATCACATTTGAAACTTATCTAAAAAATCCAAATACGAATTTGGTACTTATTCGAAATTCGGACATTTAAGGGGTAAAAACCGTAACTATTTTTGGTACTTTTTTACAAAACATTTTTTTTTAGTCAAAAATTTAGTACTTATTGTTGTTCAATAAAAAAAAAATAAGCGGACAGGTGCTTGGTACTTTTTTGAAATTCGGCCTTTTTGGGGAGTAAACGGGTAAAACTTGTATTTTTAAACTTTTTTGCTATGCCATCTATCTTTTAAACCAATAAACATTAAAATAAAAACTATATCACATTCATAACGTATCTAAAAAATACAAATAAAAATTTGGAAATTCGAACGTTTAAGAGGTGAAAATCGTACCTATTACAAAGTAGCTGGTTAAAACCTAGAAACATAAACTTTGGCGTAATATGTCCACGAAAGAAAAGGAGATGCTAACGAAGTAGCGGGTTAAATGCTAGTTATTGTATAAAACCATTTTTTGATTATTACCATTTTAAGATTTCAAAAATGGATTACGAAATATAAAAAGAACACTGAAATCATATATGTATAATCGATTTTAAACTCAACCTTTCAAAAATGTTTAAGCAATTTTACACGATATTTATTTTGCGGTGGGTTTGTCAGATGTAAAGTCCATATGTAATTTCACATGTCTGTCAAAATTGACAATTGCAGAAGGTTAATCATTTTTGCTTTAACACGTTCCTTTTTGGTTTCACCTGACATAACATAAAAACCTGGGCTGTGGAGTCGGAGTCGGAGTTGAAGAGTCGGAGTTGAGGTTTTTGTACCGGAGTCGGAGTCGCAGTACCCAAAAAAACGCGCGACTCCGACTCCAAAATTGTTTCGGCATAAAAAATTTAAAAAAATTTCTAATATTTTCCATAATAAAAATTCTTCGAAATTGGCAATGCAATATTTTGCAGATCAATATGAATAAGTAGATTTTAATTTATTTTATGAGAAATAGTTGATTCAAGTACTTTACTATTTAAGTATATTTAGGTATATTTTTTATACGTGCGGGAAAAAGTCTAAATTACATTAGTAAAACTTATACTCAGTTATTGATCTAGTTGAAAAAGATGTATGATTTTTTAAATAATTTACTCATGCTAAAAAATGTTAATGACGGGAATTGCCAATAATTTTAATATCAGAATTTTTTAACCATCAACGCTGAAATATTTTCAACATTGTACAGAATAAGTGTTGCTATAGCTTATAAATACTAGTATGTATTAGAAAAATTGTGACGTAAAATTATTTCTCTTTTGTGTAGAAACTTCTTTATCGGCCTGCCTTTAATTCCTACCATAACACTCATGTTTTTCTTATGCACATTTCGCGGGGATTCCCATAATTCGTTTAATAAAGATGTTTCTACACAAAAGAGAAATAATTTTACGTCTCATTCATTTCGCATCACGGTTAGAGTAGGAGTCGGAGTCGGAGTCGTGAGTCGGAGTCGGAGTCGCACTTAAAAAATTTCAGCGTTTGGAGTCGGAGTCGGAGTTAGTACTTTTTTCGGACGACTCCACAGCCCTGATAAAAACATTCATATTAGCAAACTATTTACTGATTTATATTTATATTCACTTTTTATTGTATTTTAGTTAATTAAAAATTTTGTTTTTTTTAAGAATATGTGTAACTAAATAGATTTTAATATATATTTGCCTCCACAAACAGACGACTTGCAAAACAGCTGATGTCAGATGGTTTGCCAGATCAAAATAGAACACGCTCTAATTGAAAGAAATTCCTCTATATTTTCCATCACAATTTGTATAATAGTGTTTCGGCAAATAAATTTATATATTTTGACAGTTTGGTCAAATATTTTGCTTCGGCAAATATTTTTTTAAGTGTGACCATATGGAAAACATGTTTGCTAATATGTGTATTTGCCGCTATTTGACATCTGTTCGAGCAAACAAATATGAGCAAATAAATGTGCGCAGTGTGACCACAAAATGAAACCTACATTGTTTTAAAAAAAAATTTGCCAAATAAAGGCAAATATATTTGGGGCTAATATTTGCCATATGTGACCGTACCTTTACTCTAGTAAAAAATAAAAAAAAATTTTTAAAGTAAAAATTAACTTTATTTACTAAAATACATCTAAACTAAAGCCAAACATGGTCACCTGGTACTGATTTGTTCGTCGTTCGCCGGCGTATGAAATAGAAATAAATCTATTGCAAGGTCGCCGCGTATGACGAATTTCGCCGGACGCTATTATTGTATGTATTTTAATATACACCAATATGGTCTAATGTTGGCGCGAATATTCGCGGCCAAAAATTCGCCGTTCGTGCCAATTGTGTTCGTAGCATGAGGATTGGTGAAGCTTTCCAAAGGCGTGGTGGCTGAATTTTAGAAATTATTTTACTACAAGTGCAATAAGCTAATGTTGTAATCAAACTATCCTTCAATAAAATATATTTTTACTTTGTTTTTTTTAGCTTTTCTTTAAAATATATGACGTGTATATTTTTGAACAAAAATTTCTTTGATTTGTAATAGCGGTTTTCACCCTTTGAATAAGTGTACAACTCTGGTATATATAATACGATTTTATACTACAAAGCAGAGTGTCCAGGTTAGGTTTCCCGCCAGATTTAAGGGGTTTTATTCCATTTAGATGCAAATTTAGGGGTACAAATTCTTAGGGGTAGAACTTTGTGGGCATACATTAATAGTTAGGGGGTTTCACTATTTGCTTGCCTGTACATAACGATAACTAAGTAATATTATATACTAGTATACTTTACAGCTTGTTTTTGGTTGAGCAAAAAACGTCTTTGAAAAGACAAATAAGAAAGCGTTTAAAAGGTGAAATATTCATGGAAATATACGTGTTACAACTTTAATCTAACACCTGAAAAGCTCAAACTTTTTAATTCGATATTTTTGAAGAAAGTTTTTTCCATTTAAAAAAAAGCAGATTTCTACTACTCAATTGTTATTTATATATGTATGTATGTACATATGTTACAGTCTTTTTTTTAAACTGTTTATAAATTGATTTTTAAGAAATTTTATTAATGTGTTGTGAAAACAGCACAGCACATAAATAAAAATATTAAAGAACTTAGAAAAAAAATTTTTTTGGATGAATTTCAGTAACATGTTAAACATATTGCGATTTTTGCTTTATTTGGGTATTGATATTAGAACGTTAATTTAAACTGATCCAAGTTAAATTAATTGAAACGAAATTATTATCTAAACTTTTACATTTCGGCGGATTTGTTTCAAAATACATCAATTTTGGGAGGTTCGTCAACTGTTCAAGGTCTACGAGAGACTTTACTAACAAGGGTGAAAACCGCCTATGTTTTTTAATCTTTCTTCTTTTTTTCATTCACTGAGAACTGATAGCACGAAAATTGTTCATGGGAGTTTCACGATAGCATTTTTCCCTTCGAGGGTAATACAAATTTCATGGGAACAAAAATTACACTTATTGTTCACGATAGGGGTGCATTTCTTCTCCTTAAATATACATAAATATATATGTACATATACTTGCAAACGCAACTTTGAGAGATCCAAGAATTAAAAACAAAATATTTTTTAAAAAAACCGAAACATTTAAATATTTCCACAGCAAAGAGTTACTAACTGTAGTTATTATATTTTCGAATTTTCCCCCTAAATAAAAAAAACTTGAACGAAAATACAGACACAGCAAATTAACTATTTAACAGGGTATTCAAGGTTAATTTCATCATAATCATCGTCACCGTTCAGTGGCCATTAATATATACTTATGTACATGAATAAATTCATAATTTGCTAACCTACATTTAAATAAATAGTTTTTTATGCCAGTGGCACAGAAACACTATTTAGCTCGGCTATAGAGAGTAACATGTCATATCTGCTGTAAATGGTGTTGCCAGAATTACAGGAATATCTCTACATAAATATTTTTTATCTCCTTTTTATTTTTTTAATCCATATTTAGATATTATTAATTAGGCTTAAGTTCATTGAATTTAATTTTCATTAAATTATTTTTATGAAGACAGGAATTTTTACAACATCTCCTTCAAATTAGTGGATCGAAAATCGAACAGATTATTTTTTAGATTTTAAATTGTGGGTACGTTTTTTTTATTTTAATTTATAGCAATTTTTGTACTAGAAGAAAAAACACCGTATGAGCTTATCCGCAATGAAATTTTTTTATAAACTTAGTTATTATTAAATTAATTTAAGTTAAAATTCGTGAAAACTAGAGTAAAGGTAGGATCACACGGTTGGCCGCAAATGCACCAATTTTGATTGCTCTTTATTGACACACAATAATGAAATTGGCCCAATCAAAAATTCTGAAATCACACGATTGCCCATTTTATAAAAATGTAATTGCCGCTAGAACGTACTAGGGTATTCATTCGGTTAACCGTTAATCGGTTAACCCAATTAACTGATCGGTTAATTTAAAATTGGCTATTTTTGATTAACGATTAAGAGTGGGTTTTAAACATCGAGTTTAATCTTAGCAGCAAAATATAATTAATTAATCTGAGAATAAATTTAATTGAGGACTAATTGGGTTTGAAGTTTTTAAGTTGTAGCTTAATCCTTGCAACATTGCCATACTAAATAACAAAAAATGGCAACAAGATATTTTAAAATGGCAACTTCTTATCAATGCCACTTTGCATTTTATACAGAAGAAGAAGAAATTCCACTCTTCTTAATTCTTATAAAGAGAAATTTACTTCTTATAATTGTTTTATTTAGGTTTTCATATGTTTCAGAATCACTAAAGCCTTCATCTTTAACAGAATAATTCATTTTTCGTTTATGGATTTGTATTCTTTCTTTGTATTTTAACAGCTGCTTTTGTTATACATGTATATGTGTTGACATTTGTTGATTTAGTTTAAACTACCAACATGGGCCGATTAAACTGGCAAATAAAAGTAATTAATCCTCATCTTAAAAACTAAAAACACTGATTAAAGATGACTAAATCTCTGATCTCCATGTTAAAAACCCACCCTAAGCCGGTTAATTGTAGTCGATTAACCGATGTAGCCAAATAGTAGTATTATAACATATTTTTTGAGTTTTTATTTATTTGTTTCGTCTCTTATACAAAAGGTATGTGTTTAGAAAATATTTTTTCATACAAACAAATTAGTGAACTTTATTTCAAAAAACCCAGCTACCATTTGGGTGATAATTTTTTGTAAAAACAACTTAAATGCACCTTTGTGATACTGATGTATCACTTGAGCAATTGAAAATGGATTCATTCATATGTTCAAATAATGATTTCTAAATGTTTTGAACCGCTCTACTGATAGAGCGATTGAAAAAGGATTCACAAATGATTCATTCATATGATCAAAAAGGAATCAGCAAATTGTATCACAAATGATTCTTTGAGGTGATTCATCGGTATCATTTATGACCGAAAAATTAGCTCACAGACGGTTATTTTGCTCTTGAAGCTGATTCCTAAAAGATTAGATTATGATACAAAATGCTAGCTGGGAAGTGTTTGTTGTCACCGCTTTTTGTTTCACGTACTTTTTATATGTATGTGCTTAGTTATATGTTTCTTCTCATATCATCTCATATAATATCAATCTTTTGACAGAATTAATCGAAACAAGTAGAAGTGCTAAACATTTCACAAAATTAAAACCGGACTCTAATGGCATAATGGAAGATTTTATATGTTTCGAGAAATCCAGGGAAAGGACTGAGAAATTAGATGTATTATGGGTTGCTTTCGATTTCTCCAACATCTACGATAAATAAAAGAAATTTTTAAAAGTCAAGTTTTATCCAAACTAAAGAAAAGAATCGCTTACATCCTAAACATTTCTCTAAAATATTATTTCTTTAGGTCTCCTTAAACTATTGAAATAACTAATAAAATTATATTACAGTTTATTTTTTAATTACTACATAATATTTATGTATTAATTAAAAAATATGATTACATGTTTATGAATTATTTTTTGGTTGCTCGTTTTAGTTCAAGAATTGTTATGTTATTTACTTTTTTTTAAACTCCAAATAATAAATAATTTATGCATTTTTATTTATTGAAATAACATAATTTATAAAAAAAAATTTATTAATCGGTAACCTCGGTTAATTAATCGAGCGATTAACCGATTATAGCAAAATCCCGATTAAATGAATACCCTAGTACGTACAAAGCGAAATGGGTACAATAATTGCCGCAGCACTGTCACTGTCTTAAGGCCGTGTCAGATACAACTTTGTCGCTTTGCGTGACGTTTCTACCTTTGGCAGAAAAACGCAAAGCAAAAGGTGTATGACACAATGAAAACTTTGAAAACACTCACGCATTGTTTGTTTACTTATAAAATCGCTTAATAATTTGTACTTTTAATTATTTGTTATAAAAATAAAAGTTACAAATTTATTTGGACGGTTTTTTAGAATTGAATTTGGCAAAAAAAATTAAAAAAAAAGAAAATTATACTAGCCAATTGTCAAAGCGCGCAAAAAGATGAGAGTTGGCTAACTTTTTGCTTCGCTCCGCTTTGAAAGTACTTTATGTGACATGTTTCGTATAAGTATGTATATTTTATCTTAGATGTCAAAGCGAATCGGTAACGCAACGCGAAGCAAAAATTTTATCTGACATGGCCTTTACTTTTGTCAACTGTGAAAAAAAACTGTTCTATTCTAGTTAATTTGTTCATTCATGAAACAAAGAAAACAAGATAAAAGGCAGTGTGGGAATGCATGTTCTTATATTTTCTGGCAACAGTGGTTGTGTGAGTAAATTGCAACTTTACATATTTTTTGTTTGAATTAATCGAATCAAATGAAAAACATCGTTAACATCATACTGATGGTTGGTTGCATGTCTGAATAAAAATCTCTTTGATACACACTCGCACACGCTTTAAGAGACTAGAAACGGCAACAACTAAAATTGAATGATTTACTTACTTTTCTAACCTTAGACCAGGGGTTTCCATTTCTTTGCACAATTGTGCGCACCACTACTAACACATATTTTTATACTCTTCAATTCAGTCGTCGATGTGAGTTCGACAAGTGTGCATGTCTAGCGGATGCTATATTATTTTGTTTCAGCTTACACTCAAAAAATATTGTGCGGTCAAAAATGCTTTTGGTAACATCCAATGCCTTGCGTGCAATTTTTATTTAGATTTTAAATTTTAAGACTTAAATGTAGAATAATGTAACCTTTCATAAGTTTACATGCAAAGCAAAGAACTTTGTAATATGGTAATTATTTGAGATTTAAAAGCAATTTTTAATATTTCAGATAAAAAATTTCAAAATGTCTAACAGTCCTATGTGGAAGAGCTGATAGTCACATTTTTTTATTTTACATACGTATATGGATTGGGTTCTTATAATTTTACAGCACTTTTTTATTTTTTCTTATGCAATACTAAAAATTATTATTATAAATTATTATCTGATCACTAATTCCACTAACACCGTGGTAATAGTTATAAAACAGATTACCCAGTTTTTTTGTTTAAAAATATTAATGTGTTCTTATAAAAAGAATTAAAAACTCTGCTAATTTTTTTATTGAGTGTGATTATACATTATGCTGTTAAAAAAATTATATATTTCTTTGATGATACGTCATTTTTAATTTTGTAAATAACTTAAAATTATATAAAAAAAACATATGTAACGTGAATCCTAATCAACAAAAATTTCAAATTTTCAAATAATATCTACATTGTTTTGCATTTAAGCTAACGATATGTGTTTTGTTTGTGAAAAAAATTCTTTGATGCCTGTAAAAGGGTCCCTTTTTCTTTCGTAAAAAAGACGTACCTAAATGCAGAAATTATTAAGAAAAAAAATAGCCACAAGAATTTGTTGGTATTTTGTGCTTGTAAAAATATTTTTGTTTCTGTACCAATCGCGTCGGTGGGTTTTTTTCTTTGAAAACACTTTTCTTAAGTAAGTAAAAATATATAAAAAACTTGTTAAAAAAGTCTTGTTTTCCTACAATTTATGTGTAAACCTATACACATAAAAGCAAATGTGACAGCAGGTAAAATTTTTGGGTAAGAAGATGTGTTTTATTGATGTATTAATTAAACTTCATTGTTTCGCACTATTTTAATTGCTTACTTTTTTATGCCACAATTATATGACCGAGTCCAAAGAGTTAACCTTACTAATTTATGGTATTTATTTAACGTACATAACTTTGACCAGTTTTAATGACTTTCTACATTTTTGCAGGCACTCAGGTGCGCATTTGGTATTTTGTAAAAAGTTATGATATACCATTAGCAAGAATGAAAATGAATGCACAGATGTTTGAAGTATGAGTAACCCAACAACGTGAATACCTTTTCTATTTTACTTAACACTATGAATACCCTAACTTTTTACTAAAATAACTTTTTCACGTTATAATTCTCATGTAATTTATTTTATTTTTGAATAAATAGACCAGGGAAATCCATTTCTATGCACAATTGCGTATACCACTACTAATACATATTTTTGTTTCAGGTTAACAGAAAAAACTTTATGATGGCACTTAAAAAATATTGTGCGGTCAAAAACGCTTTTGGTAACATTCAATGCCTTATATGCTATGCAACATTTAAGGAAGGAACGGAATATGTTATTAAACGTGTGATTTGCGTGCAATATTTATTTTTTATGAATTTTTAAAACATAAAAATCCTTAATTTTTTTACAATTGTTTGATAAGATATTTGAAACTGATTTAGAGTCAAAAAGCTTTCGAATAAAAAAAGTGCAGTTTTAAAATCGGCGACATTGAATTGGTAAAGAATTGCTACAATTTTTTTATCAACAAAAAAAATTTTTAATTTTGTACCTTTGTGTTATACAACTTATAAAATATATTACTAACATTTTATTTCGGCTGTAAATGAATGCATTCTCTCAATTTTTTTACTCTCTGGTACTCACTACCACACAACCAAAAAATTTTTGGAAATCCCTGCCTTAGACTCTCCACATCACTGTTTTATCGTCACAGACAATATAGAGCTAATTAAGTCATTGCCTGGCTATTTTCTAAGTCGAATGCCTAGTTGTATTTTAACATCACCCTACGCTATGATTGTCTGCCTACCACAACAATATCATAATTGTACATAATGTCAATGAATACTGGTAACAATGTCAACTAGAAGCCACAGTCATATGATGGCTGCCTCCGAATATGTTATGGTTAATAATAACGAAAATATGTTAAACACATAACAGCATGGCTAAATGTGCTATGGTTGCTCTGGAAAAAGAGAATAATACTATTGTTGATTTAAAACCGAACAATTATTATTTGTAAACAAATTATTGTCATATTCAGAGCTGCCGTTTTTGGTTATTTCTAACCAAAATTGGTTATTTTTTTTCTCAATGTTGAGATGTGAATATTTTTTCATTTCGGTTACTTTTTTTTTAAATATGAAATACGTTTGAATATTTTTTTTTGATACACTTGCAATTTAGATATGGATTCGAAGGAAATTATTTATGACTTCGAACAATATGTACCTACTTTGCACTACGATTTTCTCATTATTTGATTAAAATGAACGAAGTTCTTTATACTTTAACCAACCAAAAAATTCCTTTCAAAACAGATTCCAGATATTATTTTAATATCGGATTAGTTAATTTAGGCTCCAAAACAATAAGTAAGTTTTTATGTGATCCAACTAGGGAATGGTGTTTGATTTTTTAAGTCGATTAATGGCACCTCATGATCGATTTCAAAATCAAATTTTCCAGCCACTTATTTGCAACACGTGTGAAAACTGACCTTGAAAATGTAGGTTTAGGAACTGATTTTTACCTTAAATGATAACCGTCATTGTTCAGCCTGCTGCCCGTAAATTTTTCACTTTTGTAAGCTTTGGTAAACGCATATCTTAGTGGCCGGCACTAAAACACTATATATACTTAAAGAATCATTATCTAAACTCCGCAAAATTATTATTTTGCGATTCCTGATTTGTTGTTTCCACAAACGAAAAGGTTGAGTTTTAATCTTTTTTTAGACAAAATATTGTTTACAGTTTTAAAATATTTTCTTGAATTACTTTGTGTTACTAAAGGTTAGTTTACACTATCACACAATTCTCACGTATTCCATAATAGGTACTTTGTGAGAAAGAAATCTAATGAGTTTTGTTGCGACTTTCAAAAAATCTAATGAAAAATGTTTATACATAATCACACTATCACACAGTGTTTAAAAAACTTAAGTCAAAAGTCGAAAAGTCGCAAAATTTTAACTTTTCAATGCTTTTACTTTTCTCTGCTTTTTAAAATCAAACATTGATTCTGTTAAAACTTATGAAAACAATCGGCAGTCGTGTGCTAAGTTTTCTTCTGCTTTTGATAAGTTAAAAAAATCAAAATCACAAGCAGTGTCTTTGCTTTTGAAAGTTGTCAGAAGTCGCAGTCCTAAAAGCAGGCAGTCTTTTAGTTTTGTACATTTTTAACAGGAAAATATTCTCTTTTCTCTTCTGTTTTTTTTTACATTTATACTTACTCACACACAGGGGTGCCAGATGGTGTTGGTAAAAAATCGGCATATTTAAAAAAAATCGGCATATTAAAAATGTCTATTTTAAACACAAAAAAACATGTTTTTAATGACAAAATCTAAAAATTCAGCATTACATATAAAAAGTAAAAAATTAAACGTTTTACAACGGCTTATGCAAATTTATATATTGTAAAGTTCAGCCCTATTTAATTACATTTAATGAAAAATTCAATTATGCGGATTTTAGCGATACGGAACAAATTTTTTTTTGGGATTTATAAAAAAAATATTTTTAATTATTCTAAAAATACAAATATTTTTGTCAAAAACTAAAAACTAAATGCTACAGCGATTTTGGCGATTTTTGACATTGAATTTGGCGAAAAAGTTCAAAATCAATCTGACAACCCTGATTGGGACTTATAATTTGCAAATACAAAGAACTTTTTGCTTCTGCGACTGTTTGCGACTTACAAAAGCAAAGAGATTGATTTTACTTTTACTTGCGAAACTGTTCAAAAGAAAAGAAAATCAAAATCACAATTTTTAAAACAACTGCTGGCAAACGTTTCGTTCAACTGTTTGTTTTTCGTTTTGTGATTTTGCTTTGACTGAAACTGTTGTTGATTTCAGAAGCACAAGCAGAAGTCAAATCAAAAGAAATGAAAGTTATTGCAGTTTTTTAAACACTGCTATCACACATGGACTTGCATTTGTTAAAATGCAACCCTGACCCAATCAAAAGTATTATTGTTTAGAAAAATTTCATAAAACGGTGAAGTCGCATGAGATGTCAAATTTTTTTTGGTAATACTTGTCCCCACTCGGAAAACTGCTCTGAGTGGGGAAGAAGCTCGCGCTCGTTGTCATTATTTCTTAAGGGCAATCAGATCGTTCTTGTTTGTCTACTTTTCGTGCATTTGGCGTTGTCACCTCGTATTGGTTAATGGCTTGGCGTCGTATAACTGTACCGAGTTACAGTTTTTGCGGTTGTCAGCATTGACTTTGTGCAATCATTTGTAACCTCAAAGTTTTTAACGTGTTTGTCTGGTGGAAAACCATTTATAACTCAACGTGACTGTTGGAGAACTTAACGTGACTTGTGAAGAACCATAAACTTAGATGTTGACTGGTGGAGACCAAAAATACTATGGAGTGGATTCTGAAAGCTCTCGCTTTCCTATGCGAAGGTTTAGGTCGAACGATGACTTGTGGTTAAGGCTCCAAAATTTCGTGTGATACCCTGGCAATATGACTTAAATAGTCAGCCAAAAACTTTTTAGTTTTAAGAAAAATCAAAAAAAAAAAAATAATAATACTTGTCCCCAGCGAAAAAAAGAAGTAGTACGGATGCCTTCTAGAATACCTCTGTACTTCTTCTTTTGGATGTACAACGCCTGCTCGCTTCATTTCATACTCATATATTTTTTATACACGTTGTCATTGCGGAGTAGGCCTTCCGCTAGAGATTCTGAAAGGCATTCAAATTAATGGTTGTTTTAAAACTTTCCAGAGAATGGTGATTTTATAACGGGATCTGAATCTTTGGCTTTTGCTTTATCAAACAAAAAATTGAGCAGGCCTGAGAAGGTCTTCGGGTGTTTTCCCTATGGGTCATTTGCATAACACATTGCATTCACACGATCACACTTTTATATATTACTTGAGTTTTTGAAATGTATTAATACAGAGTATAATAGCGTAAAGGCCCAATCATAATGTGCTTAAGTTGGCTTCAGCAAATGTGCGAATACATGTAAATCATATGAGGCAAACCATATTGAACTTAAGGAAACGTTTTGTTAAGTTTTATGAAATTGTCATTTGCTTTAGCAAAGTGCGAAACTGATCGCACATTCCGTACGGAATCAAATGTTTTTTTTTATTTTGTTTTTGTTTTTTTAAATACATTTGAGAGACTTTTTGTAAATTTTTGACAGTAGGTTAAGCTAGGCTATGCATATTATGGTTGGGCCTTAAACTATCCTTAAAAGCTATGTCAGATAAAATTTTTGCTTCGTGTTGCGTTACAGATTCGCTTTGACATCTAAGATGAAATATACATACATATACGAAACACGCCACATAAAGTGCTTTTAACGTAGAGCGAAGCGAAAAGGAAGGCAACTCTCATCTTTTTGCACGCTTTGAAAATCAACTAGTATAATATTCATTTTTTTAACAAAATTCAATTAGTCCAATAAAATTTGTTACGTTTATTTTTATCAGGGCTGTGGAGTCGTCAGATAAAATTAATAACTCGGACTCCAAAAGCTGAAGTTTTTTTAGTGCGACTCCGACTCACGATTCCTACTCCGACTCCTACTATAACCTTGATGGTAAATGCATATGAGACTGGTCCTTATTTGACATTAAATTCTTTTTATACCCTTCACCACAAGTGGTGAATGAGGGTATACTAAGTTTGTCATCCCGTGTGAAACTTTTTTATTATGCATCTAAGACCTCATAAAGTATATATATATTCTGGGTTCTTGAGTAATTCTAAGTCGATTTAGTCATGTCCGTCTGTTGAAAACACGCTCACTTTCGAAAACCTTAAAAGATAAGAACAATGTTGGTGTCAAATTGCTTCTAGTTTGGGATTGAAATCCAGAAAAATCAAAACAGTAGGATCAGAGCTATGAATCAAAATGTAGAACCACCGCACTAAAAAATTTTCAATTTTTTTTTACAAAACTAACATAAAAGGTGGCATAATGAACGGCATAAGACCGTAATAAATATTGCTATCATATTAAAATGTGCTACGTCATAGTTTTATAGGACTAGAAATAACACTGTCAAACAAATTTCGTAAAGATCCGTCCATAATTTACCATAGACCCAATATAAAGCCTACTCCCGAAAAATAGTTTAGTATTTAATGCTATCATTAACAAAAAACTAGAAGAAAAAAGATCGGTCCATAATTTAGCCTAGGCCGCATATAAAACCTACTCTTGGAAAACAGTTTAGTATGTTAAAAAACTTAATAAATAATGCTATTGTAATACAATTTGGTACATCAAAGATTTATAGGACTAAAAATTACACTATAAAATTTCGTAAAGCACGGTCAATACGTTACCTTTAAATTTCCAATATTATGCTCACTCTGGGAAATTATGTAAATACGCCTAAAACCGTATCAGATAAAGATATTGTGGTTAAATTTCGTCCCATTTTGGTTCATATTGCAAGAAATAATATCATGCAATTTTCTGGTTATCGGTCCATATTTACCTTAGATCCCATATTAAGCAACCTTCGGAAAAACGCTAAAAAAAATTTCACTACTATATTGGAATTTGTTTCACTTAGATTTTTAATAACAGATCTCACTCTACAGTATTTCTTAATGATTAGTCCATAATTTACCATGGGTCTTATATAAATTCCTCTCCAGAAAAACATTTTAGTTCGGCATAAACTGTTACCAATCATTATATATTATTCAAATTAGTTCAAATTGCTAGAAATAAGAGCAGAACATGGCCTGATTATCGACCAATTGGTTTAAACCGGAACCAATTTGTATATGTACTGCCGTCCGTTTTTATAAAGATTAATTAATAATTTATAGCTCCAATACATTCTAACTGTTGGTGAAGAGTATCAAAGAATAAAGCACTCTTACTTGTTTTTAATGCAGTGCCTTTTAAATGGGTAAATATAACAAGAAAATGATTCTGTAAAAATTTCAAATCTCTATTTGAAATATTGCATCGCTAATTTCGAAGAATTTTTATTTTGGAAAATATTAGAAATTTTTTTAAAATTTTTTATGCCGAAAAATTTTGGAGTTGGATGGAGTCGGAGTCGCAAGTTTTTGTGGGTACTACGACTCCGACTTCGGTACAAAGACCTCAACTCCAACTTCGACTCCACAGTCCTAATTTTTATAACAAATAATATAACATAAAATTTACCAACCGCTTTTATAGGTAACCAAAAAATGCGTGAGTGTTATATAAGAGTGTAAGAAACATCACGCAACGCGACGAAGTTGTATCTGACACGGCATTAAGGCCCTAATTTTGAAAACGCAACGCTTCGCCAAAAATTACTTTGAAAGCAAAAACAAAGTCAAAAGTATTTTATAATATTGTTGCTGCTTTCTACAGAAATTTATATTTTGTTTTAAAAATTTCAACGCCACAAGATATGCAGCGTTTGAAATTTAAGAATTCAATCAGCCCAATTATGAAAGAAAAACCCCTCGGGTGTTTTTCCCTTTTCCCATGTTAACAATTGAATTTAAATAAGAAAAGGTGAGAATGAAAAAAAACCCCGAGAAAGATCCTTAAGACCCTAATTTTGAAAACGCAACGCTGCGATAAAAATTACATTGAAAGCAAAAACAAAGTCAAAAGTATTTTATAATTTTGTTGCTTTCTACAGAAATTAATATTTTGTTTTAAAATTTTTCAACGCCACAAAATATGCAGCGTTTGAAATTTAAGAATTAATTCAGCCCAATTATGAAAGAAAAACCCCCTCGGTTGTTTTTTCCTTTTTGAATTTAAATAGGAAAATGTGAGAAGGGAAAAAACCCCCGAGAAATTTTTATTCATAATTGGGCTGAAGATGAGTTTATGTAGAAAGCCGCAACAAACCTTTAAAATATTTTTGACTTTGTGTTGGCTTTCAATGTACTTTTTTGCGTTGCGCTGCGTTTTTCACAAAAGGGGAATAAATTTTAAAAAAATCAATCAGCTGGCACACGCATAAAGTATGACCGAATTTTCTTTGGTGAGATCAACAATATACATATTTCCCGAATGTAGAAATGTTTACCAAGAATATATTTGACATTCTCAAAAAAAGTCATTGATTCGCTAAAACAAATTTTGGATCCAAAGAAGGTAAAAGGTTTTAAAAATGTCTATATTTATTTATTTACTTTGTTTTTAACCATGTAACCAAAAGTATATGATCAATTCAATTTCATTCAAATATTCGACATTTTACTAGCGACATAAAATACAAAATCTTTCCGCTCCATTCGTAAGCCCTTTCCATGACAACAAATACCATTTTTATTGTTCTTTTATAAAAAAAAAAAAAAAAACGAGACAAAAATAGCACAAGCATTACACCCAATTTTCACGATGATTTAAAAGGCATGTCTTTTTTGTATTTCTTTTTTAAAGAAACTTCCAAAAACTTGTTAAATTTTCACCATGTTTCTTTTCTTTGCAGTCAGAGCTGATTTTTTCTTAGTTTCTTATTCGTAACAATATTTAAAATTTCGTTATTCCACATAATTTTAATATATTTTGAATTTTTTTTAATTAAAATTTTTTATATTTCTATATTTTAATAAGCACATGTCATTTTGAAATAAGAATAAAACAGAAATTAAAAAACACAAATAAGTGCAAAGAGGAATGTCAAAAAAGAAACACAGAAATACGATTCATGTCTTTTTTTCTACCCTGCTTACTTCTCTACCCCGCTCACTATCAAACAAAAAAAGACATGATTTTAAAATAGGGGAAAAAATCATCGTGAAAATTGGGTGTTAGTAATTTATGAAAATTCATATTCAAATTAAATGCAGCTGTTAAGGTTCTATAGGCAAATACACAAACGCACAAACAATTGGAAAACGCCAACGTTGCAGTTTTTGCATAATAAAGTAAAATTAAATAATTCACTTACTAATACAAATAAGAGGTACAAGGATAAATGTTAGAGAGAAAAAAGAGAGTTGAGAACAGTGCTGCCGTTATTGGTTATTTCTAACCGAAATTGGTAATTTTTTTTCTCAATGTGGAGATGTGAATATTTTTTCATTTTGGTTACTTTTCTTCTAAAATAATAGTTCGTATGAATATGTTTTTCTTGATACACTTGCAACGTTTTTATTTACATGGGGGGTTATCGCGTATTTCGATTCGAAGGAAATTATATACGAATTCGAACAATGTGTACTTTGCACTTGGATTTTCTCATTATTTGTTTCAAATTAACGAAAAATTTTATACTTTATCGAAAACAAAAAATGCCTTTTAAAACAGCTACCATATATTTTTGTTAAGAAAAAATTGCCCAATGGAATTTTTATATTTATTATAAACGGCCATGTTCTAAAAATGAAATCAAATAAAGTTTTAATCGATAGAGTTTTTCAAGTAATTTTTTTTAAATGAGCGTAGTTTTTCCTGATTTTAATAGCAATACTGAAAGTAGAAAGTGCATAATATCAATCGGAATCACACAAAAGTAGTTTTAGTTTTTCTAAAAACTTGAATGTTCTAAATTTACATTTTTTTCCAGTAGTATATTTGAATATTTTGAAATACACATAGGAATTTAAAATTTTTTTGAAAAATAAATTGATATATACAGGCATGTCATGAATTCCGTTCGGAATGGAAATGATTCCGTAGGTACCATTCCGATCGGAATGGTTGTAGCTTCTATAGATTCCGTTCGGATTCATTAAACCTCAAACAAATATAAAACCACTTTTTGTGTATTAAATATGGCAACACTGCAACGAATGTAGAAAACAAAACAAACAAGAAAACAGCTGATCCTGAAAACCAGCCAAATTTAAGTTTTTCTATCAAAGTAAAAAATTTGGGATTTGTGAAAAATTCCGTTTATTTTTCTTTTTTTTTTTTTTGGAAATCATTTAGAAAAGTTACATTTTTTTTATTTAATTCACATAAAATTATATTTATTTTAGATAAGGAAGCAAAAAGACAGCGTGCTTTACTGATAACAATGTATTTTGAATAGTTTGTACACCTGAAAAATGCTTAAAATATGAATTCCGCTTTGAAAAATGAAAGTGGTATCATTCCGAAAAAAATTTTCGTTTTACATTTTCCATAGAAGCAAAATACGGAATCAATTCCACTTCCGAACGGAATTAAGCTCTGTGACATGGCTGATAATCAATAATTTTAGAATTTAATGCAAGAAAATGGTGGCAATTTAAGTATCGCCATATGAACAAACGTTAGTTTCCATCCCTAAAATGATTACAAAATCGCCACATTTTACAGCCCTGCCACTGACAGTTTAAAAGCGGAAACAATTTTATTTTTCCTTTTCAGTTATTTATAACTGTGAAGTACAAATTTTGTATATTGCAAAGGACATATTCAAAAAAATTCAATTTATTAACGTTCAATATACTGAATTATGTATGGAAATTTGACGGGTTTAAGGCCCAGAACAGACGCTAAAACGCAACTGCAACTTTTTGTTATTTTCGAGTTTTAATTTAGTTTATGCCATAGACTTCTCTGAGGGACTACATATCACGCGACCATTTTGAGACCGGTTTGAAACGCATTGGAAATCAGTTGGATTGAAACTGGCGTGTAGGAAACTCGTGTTTGCGTTTCATTTGTTCTCAAAGAAAACCGAAATTATTGTGATAATTTCATTACATTCTGGTATAGTTAAGGCTGCCGGTTGCGTGAAAACCGAATGATACTGGTTTCAAAACAAAAATTTCTAAAGGGTTTCATTGCAGTTGCGTTCCACTGTATATTCTGTGCTTAACTCTCATAGAATAAAAATATTTCTTATGAAAAAAGTCTCAAATAAATAAAACCATTTAATTTAAGTTTCTCCTTATTTTTTAATATGTACAAGAATTACATTACTTGTTTTGTTTTCTTAATTTGTTATTAATACTTTCCTATTAACTGCAAATAACCATTGTCCAACAATGCAACTTAAAATACATTTTTATGATTTTCTCAATTAACAAAACCCATTTCTAATTTGGTTATATTTTTCACATTTGGTAACTTTTTCAAAAATTTTGGTTGTAGAAATTTTATTAGTTGTGGCAGCACTAGTTGAGAATATAAAAATATCAAAAAAGAAAAAAAAAATATTGTGGGTAAAAAACTACAGAGTGAATATGTATATCGATTTTATAATGGAGACAGATTTTATAACTCTCATTTAGAAGAGCATAATTTTAGGCCTTGTGAATATTAAAAAAGTTAAGCATATTTTTAAGAGTACTGAAAATGTTGTATTTTTAATGAGAATTCAGGTTTGTATATGTTCATAAGAGCTTGTAGCAATTGCATGGTTAAAACTTCTATTATCAAGAGCATACCTTAGGGATGTGCATAAGAGAACAAGTAATAGATAAAAGTAAAAAACAAATTTTAAGAGTGCATACTTTTAAATAGGTTAACATATAGATTAATTTTATTAATGCAAAGAAGGCAAATACATCCTTTTAAACTTATAGATTAATAGTGATTGCCCAATTAAGAGCAAACATTTCTTTAGTTGAATTCGTAAAACATTAAGCCAAAGTCCGCTAAATAGAAAAAATATATACATACTTAAAAATTTTGTACAGAAAAGTGACATTTTGACACTGATATAAGTGTAAATAATTAAAAAATGTTCTTAATTATTTATTTAATACTGTTAAACATATTCATAAGTATTCAAATGTATTCTACCAAATTTAAGAAAAAAAAAATTATAATAATTTGACAAAACTGACTGTCAAAATAAAATTGCTGCGAAACTTAAAAGAACATTAACAGAGCATGAAAAATTACAATGAAGTGCTGCATTTTTGAAGGAGTTTTTGTTTAATATCATAAAAAGCCAAACTCTTAAAATAAATACATAAATATTCAGCTTTCCAACTTATTTCTCTATTTTCTTTATTTATCTCTTTTAATTTTGGGGTTATTTTCCTTTTGTTACGAACACCCATACGCGATATTTTATTTTTGTGCTTGAGTATATCCCTACCCAGTATTTTAAGCCACCCTGCTTAAAGAAACCTCTACCCGATTTTTAAGCAATTATTAAGGGTTGCTTTTAGACTAAAAAACCTTTTGTTAATAATCTCATACATATGCCTTAATATTTTCATTTCTTATACATATATAGAGATCATACTTAACAAGCGGCATGCAAACTCATACAAACTAAAATAGTTACATACAGCTAGAGTAAAAGTGCGAGGGTTGGGTGATAACTTTTAAAAGTTAAGGTTATCTTTATTTATTTTCTATTTTTTTTTTGCAAATTTTTAAATTATGCTCTTTAACTTTCTGCTTTAAATTGCTCTGTAAAAACGAACATTATTTTGCTCCTGAAAACATGTTTAACTTCTTAAATTTGTTTAGAGCCTAAAAATATGCTTATCAAAATTTTAGTTATTAAGCTTTAAGGTTTTTTTAAATTGATTAGATAGAACAGATTTAAAACATAATTGTTTCCTTATTGAAAATATCGGCTAACTTTGAAGCAAATTTTACGCAATTAAAAACATTGCCTGGCAAGACCAAACATATACAGTGAATCTTCGATATAACGATTTTGAAGGGAATCGAAAAATACTTCGTAAAAGCTATTTATTCGTTAAGCATATGTATCAGTGAAATCTTGGTATAACAAAATTTGAAGAAGTACGAAAAAAAATCGTTATAACTTTAGCTTTTCTTATGCTGACATTTTAATTCATACGCTAATCCCACGAAGCTCTTCGCTTGTCTGCAGGAGACCAGAGTCTCTGGCGGGAATCGAACCGGCAATCCCGGTACTGATAGACTAGCTCACTTCCAGCTAGTCTACCGGGGCACTCAGTTTTATAGATGCGTTTTAAGGAATATTTTGCTATGAAGCTCAGAAATTCTTCGTTATAGCTATAGATCATTTTTCTTTGATATTCTTTGCAATAAAGGGATTTTTTGAAGACAAAGCAAGAGATTTGTTATATTGACAAAGTTTTCAGAATTGGTTTTTGTTTAAAATGTAGTTGTTCGAATGAAAGAATTCTTTCGCACATCGGAAAAAGGTAGTGAGTTTTTCGTTATAACGAAGTTCGTTACAATGAAGTTTCACTGTAATACCAAACACTTCCTGCGAATACACAAAGTTGTAAAATTTTAAAAATGAATATTGCAATTCTAACTTTTGTAGTTAAAATACACATAAAGATCAGAATGGAACGCGCTTAAGAGCTTTATTTTGCCCCAGAAATGAATCGAAAACTTTACTGTAATTTCTCAGTATCTAAAGAAAATATTGTAAATATTTTGGTCCTTAAATTGATTCGTCAGGGCTATGCCTAAAAAATATTTTCAGATTCAGCTTTATATTAAAGTAATCGTTTCAATATTTTATTTCGATACCAAAATTTACAAGATTTTCAAAAGTGGGTTTATATAAGAGTCAAATTTTATATACATACATACATTTTTTCAATATTTTTTTAAACAATAAAATATATGAAATAAAAATATTTTCAACTTA
Organism: Pollenia amentaria; assembly: GCA_943735925.1. NCBI lineage: Eukaryota > Metazoa > Arthropoda > Insecta > Diptera > Polleniidae > Pollenia > Pollenia amentaria. Next base: position 141,317,846 of record OX031010.1, on the reverse strand, counting down.
ATGAGAATTTAAATAATTTAATAAAAAGAAACACAAACAACTTAGACACATTTATATGAATTCAATCAGATATCTATTCGACATATCAATACATAAATGCTCTCCGATATATCCATGCGAAATCCGAAATCGACCAGAAAGTGGCCAGACAGTACGTATAATCAATGTCTTATAGAAATCTTAACGAAGTCTCTAAGAATGAAGTCAGACATTGGAAAGAAATGACTGATTCAGATAACGTCAGAGTATTTTGCTGGCTGGTATATTTAACATATGTATGTACATATCGCACTTGATCATAAAGACGGTATTAACGCAAAATTTTTATTTTTTCACTTTTTGGAAAATATAACATAAAAACATAACTAATGTAAAAAAAGATATATTCACTGTTTATTGTTGTGTCCTTGTTGAAGCTTTGATATTGTTACAAGTAAGACCTGAGTGTTTAAAATTCTTATTCAGTTTATGGTCTTATTTGTATAATATTTTAAGCTTTTCTAAAGTCTTTGGAAAAAGTTTTCTGACGAGCTGGCCTAAGCAACCAGCGAAATGCGCATAAAAACTAGCTTTCCCACAACAATAATTTCAGTGTAATCAGTATAAAAAATTTCCGCAAATAAAGGCCCCTGTTACCGTTTACAACTCAATGTTATTCCTGTCCCCTGGCTTTGTAATTTATTTTATAATTTAACTCTTTTGTATTATCCCTCGTCTTTTATGCGAAGTGTATGTGTTTTTCTCTGTGTAAGTGTGATTCAAGGATAAATTTTCGTTTTTTTACGGCACTCATACTCTTGCAACAGATTTATAAATATTTTTAAATACACAATTGTAATCAAAGAGTAGTAACTATTTACATTGTAAGTACATACATACATAAGTAAAACATATGTACACACATACATGTAGTGATACATCGGAACTTGTTGGTAAGCATTTTACTTAGCTTGACTTGAGGCGAGTAGAATGGACTGGAGTGATGTTGTGTTGGGCCGTTTTCGTAGGTACGACTTCTCTTAGTTGGAGTAGGGAAAAAATCAATAAAAGGGTGGATCATTATTATTGTATGTTTGAAGTATAAAGTACATTTATACGAATATGTATACATAAATTTATATGTTTATTATTATATATATGTATATGTATATATTATTTATATTTTATACGTATCTTACTAACAAACACAAATAGATATTATTAAGGGCTCACGCAGAGAGAGAGAGAGAAAGAGAACAAGTTTCTTGGATATCAGAGTGGTTGGAGGTGGTAGTTTAATCAAAAATTCATTATGAGATGTATTGTCAATTATTTTACAGGCATAATTTATAAAAAAAAAAACTATTCAAACAGGTTCAATTAACTTAATTCTACCCCTGAATAAGCCTAATAAAGCAAACTTATGTATTAATAATGTTTCATTTAAAGAGCTTGAAGAAAAATAATTTAATGAAAAATAAGCTGGAACAAAATAATTAAAGATCAATTATTGTTCCTTTCGAGAAGCGGAGTTTTTTTCTTTTTTGAAAAAACAATCAATTATTTTTATTGTGAATTATACTTTTTGTGAATATAAAACTTTAATTTACAAAAGGCTATTATACTTTTTCTTGGTTAATGTTTCTTTTTTTAAAATAGAGTAATTAAAGTAACCATTTTCCAGTCTTGCAAAAATGCGAAAATTCGAAGTATTGCACTAGTTGACTTGAGCATAAATTTTAGCAACAAGTGCATAAATGCAGACGAAAAATTACATCTTTTATTAGAGTTTATTTTTGATTGTCTGCTAAATAATCTTTTATTTTTTGAATTTCGCAATCTGTCCAAACTGCACAAATGGTTTATTTAAATTCAATTGTTAAAATGGGAAAAGGGAAAAAACTCCCGGGGAATTTTTATTCATAATTGGTCTGTAAAATTTTTTCGTTAAGAAGGTACTTTTTTGTAAGAGTGTAAATATTAAAAACTTTTATATTTATGAAAACGGAATACTTTTGTGAAAAAATACCTTTTTGTACAATTTGAACTTTTTTGTAAAGAAAAAAGGTACAAGACTTTTTTTCATCAAATCTGTACTTTTTGTGAAAGTAAAAAAATTGAATAGCTGATGGCCCCGGCAGCCAGTGCAAGTTCTTTCTTCTCCAATATTATTCTTATATTTAACTTTAAGTCTAATATCATAAATAAATAAATAAATAATAAAAAAATTGAAAAACACCCATTTTCAGAAAAGTCAGAGGGTAAATGTATTCCAACAAAATGTCGCTTGTAATGAATAAATCTTCTGAAGAAACTATATACCAAAAACCTAAGTATCACTCGATTTTCGACGTCTTTTTACTAAACAAGGGTGCAACTTTAAATAGGCCGTGAAATGAGCTTCAAATTTAAACTTTTAAAACGCCGATACACGTTTATCTTTTTTTTAGACCCCTCTACAAGAATCAGTTGGCAGAACATTGTAATTTTGAAGAAAAATTCAGTTTGTTGTACAGTGTTTTTAGATAATACCAGTGTTGCCAGAAATTTTTTCAAATAAATCTGCTAAATTAGGCTAAAAACCCTGGAAAATCTGAAAAAAATTAACAAATCTTCAAAAAGCCTGGGATATTAAAATACTGTATTTTGGAGTTGATTTTGTTTTTATTTTCGAGTTCATACAACAAAATAAAGCTAAAGCTGATATTTAAAATTTTTTACGGTTTTAGGCGTACTATTTTATTTATTACGGTTTTAGGCGTACTAAACTGGTTTCCGAGAGTAGGGTTTATATGGGACCTAGTGTAAATTATAGACCGATCTTCAAGAAATTTTACAGTGTGATTTGTAGCCACATAAAACTGTGACGTACCAAATTGGATTATGATAGCACTATGTAATATGGGTTTAGGCGTTCTAAGTTGTTTTCCGGGAGTAGGATTTTTATGGGGCCTAGAGTAATTTATAGTCCGATCTTCACGAAATTTGGTTGCGTGATTTCTCGTCCTATAAAACTGTGGCGTACCTAATTTCATAATGATAGCATTATTTATTACGGTTTTCGATATACTCAATGGTTTTCCGGGAGTATGGTATACATGGGGCCTAGTGTAAATTATGGACCGATCTTCCAAAAATTTGGCAGTGTGATTTCAGGTCTTATAAAACTGTGACGTACCAAATTTAAATATGATAGCATTAATGATTACGGTTTTAGGCGTACTAAACTGATTTCCGCGAGTAGGGCTTATATGGGGCCTATGGTCAATTATGGTCCGATCTTCACGAAATTCAGCACTATGATTGCAGTCGTATAAAGCAAATTCCTGCAAAATGTTGTATCATTCCATGCATTATTCCACCATTTATGTTAGTTTTTTATCAAAATTATCATTTTTTGGGGTGGTGGTTCCACATTTTGATTCATAGTTCTAGTCCTACTGAACCGATGTTGCTGGATTTCAATCCCAAATTGATTAGGATAATTACAAGCAATTTGAGACCAAGTTTGTTTTTTTCTTTTGCGTTTTCGGAAGTGAGCGTGTTTTCAACAGACGGACATGGCTAAATCGACTTAAGGCCGGTATTCACTATCCTACATAATCGTACGATTCATTCACACGAAAATCTGACGGAATTCTATCCGACATAAAAAAATGTCTGCAAAATCTGCTGTAAATGCCACACTATCACACAAAAAGATGCAAACTCAAATGACTCTATACTTTACAAGAAAATGCAACTCTGATCGCATATAATCTATCATTTTATGAAAATTTTCATAAACATTTGCAAGTCGGACAGGACAGACTTGTCAAAAAATTCTGTCATTCAATTCATTTTAAAGCCACACTGTCATACATTATGAGCACACACGATTTTTTTGACATATCGTGCGACTAAATAGGAAAGTGAATACCGGCCTTTAGAATTACTCAAGGAGCCAAAATATATATGTATACTTTATGGGGTCTTAGATGTATAATAAAAAAGTTTCACACGGAATGACAAACATAGTATACCCTCATTCACCACTAGTGGTGGTGGAGGGTATAAAAAGACTTTCCACTTGGTTGTATAGGTTTCAACAAGTGCTCAAAAGTTGACCAAAATTCATAAATTACACGTTAACAAGCAAAGTTGACGTGGTTTAAGCGTTTTTAAAACATCGGCATTTTTGGAGCAATAATCGGCAAATCGGCATTTTGCTAGTTTTAAGGCAAAAAATCGGAAAATATGGCAGACCTGAGTAATAGGTATAAAATGAATTTGTGCAAAATTTAATGAGAATCGGTGCATTCTGTCACTAATTTATGTTGGTTTTTGTATCAATAATATTAATTTTTTCTGGGAGGTTGTTTCACATTTGGTTTCATAAGTCTTTTCCTACCGAACCGATTGTGCTTCCTACTGAATCCTAAACTGCTTAGGGGAACTAGAAAGAGTTTGACAGCCATTTTATTCTTTTCGTCTTTCGAAAGAGAGCGTGTTTTCAATATAAGGACAGAGAGACAGACATAACAGGCTAGTTCGACTAATGGTGAAATAATACAGGTGGCAGCACTAAGGCACCAGATACAACATTGCAAGAAAAATGAAAATAAGTCTCCGTATACGTCAAAAATTATATTAAATTAAAACCAAATTTTGCCGCCGAACGCGATGAAATAAATTAATTTTTAGGCAATTTTTATTTCACTATGGTTCCTATCTTATTTCATTTTAATACAATAATCACAGCACAAAACATGGACTTTTTATAAACATAAACAAAACTTTGACATAAGACTAGACAAACAATACAAGAGCAAAAAACCGTCATCTGACGTAGTAATGCCAACTGTTTATTTCATCATGGTTCGACTAAGAATTACTCAAGGACCCAGAATATACATACTTTATGGGGTCTTATATGAAATTTAAAAAAAGTTTCACACGGAATAACAAACTTAGTATACCCTTATCCACCATTGTTGGTGGAGGGTATTTAAAGGGAACTTTGCTTAAATTACACATTTTATACATCTAAAGTTATGAATCATAAAATTTTCTTATTTAAATTTTGTTAACATTTATTACAATAAAAGAAATGAAAGTACACACTTTTTTGTTTAACAAAATTTATCGAAACAGAAACATCTAGGTATATTTTAATACTCGTCGCAGGTACTTGTACATAAATTATGGCTTTTTTTTTTGTTGGTATTTTGTCGACAAAGTGAAATCTTTAACAAAAGAAAACAATTATTTCATTTAAATACTAAAATTTAAAAATTTTTCTCCAATACTCTCAAACGCAACCACGTCAACCACTGACTATTCAGCCAACAAAATTCCAAATCATGTTTTAGATCAAAGTTTAAACGACAAAAAAGTACCTGTACAAAATAATGGATTTGTCATTGGAAACACTTATGTAAATAAACCAACAAACAAATAAGAAGCTGACAAATCTGTTCACAAAAAAATTTTTTTAAATAAAATACCAAAAACAAAAACAGCAACAATCACAATAAACAAAATGTAAAATGTTTTGTTTTTTTTTTAAGTCTTCTAAAATTGAAAAACTGGTTTTAAGCAAAATTTAATTTCACAAACAGTTCCCAAAAAAAAATAAAATAATCAGAAGAAAAAAAAACAACAAAAAAAAATAAAATAATTTTTCTATAGAGTTGCCGTAGTCAAAACAACAATAACACCCGCACGAAACCCTCCACAAAATGGTCTGAAAAAAAATTATACGAAGAAGAAAAAAAGATAAAAATACCATAAAAAGAAAATACTTTTTAACACAAAATTAAGTGCTCTTGAGTTCGATGTTTTTGTTGCTGGTAAAATTTTTCGTTGAAACAACATAAATTTCATGTTGTTACTGTGTTATTGTTTACACTGCGACACAGTGTGTTAATAGTTAAATATTTTTTATGTATGTTTATATCGTCACCTTGAATTTAAACGAACGTAACTACACTTTTACACTTTTTTTTTACAGAGAAAAAGCAAAAGACGTTACTAAATTAATAATAATAAAGTAGTCTTGACAATAAAATTTATTTTAATCCCAGTACTGAAATTCTGTAACTACAAAAATTTGTCGTTAAGTAGTCAAAATTCGTTAGTAAACGATAATTGTCGTTAAGAGCTATTTGTAGTGACATTTTAAAAATTTTTGTCGGTAAATAATATCGGTAGATAACGACAAAAAAAAAAGTTTTTGTTAAAACATAACGATAATAAATGTATTGTTAACTGTTTAAAAATATATAGTAAAGAAGCCAATTTTTAATACTAAAAAGTAAGAAAGTATAGTCAACCCTACACCACATTATTTGGAACCCATGGGCGATTATTTTTCCGCCAGATAGAATATGTTGTGAGGTTAAGATTCACATAAGAGATTTTAGTGCCAAATATTATCTTAGTACACCGGAGAATGTGAATCTTTCTATTGTAAATTTTGACAATTATCTCAAACTAGCTGTTCAACATTCTAGAATAGCCCGCAAAAATATCCAAAATAGTAAAATATATTCTATAGATGTCGAGCGTCTCTTGACTGAAAAAAGGAGAGCTCGAAGAGAGTGGTAATTGCACAGATCCCCTCAACTTAAAAATTTACTAAAAGAGTGCACAAAAGGCTATGAAAGTTACTGCAGTCTCAAAAAACGGCTTCTTTGGAAAAATATCTTAAGGAATGGCGTCCAGCGAGAAATCTTAAAAGACCAGTTATCACTAAGCCACCATTAAGAAACTTAAATGGAAGTTGGGCACGAAATGATATAGAAAAAGGAAATCTTTTTGTTAATCATTTGAAACCCGTATTTACCCCTCATACATCTTTCGATGCTGCGGTCGAGTTACCACCTGTTGCTGTAAGAGCAGCTGTTCCACTAAGATTTGAGATAAGAGAAATCGAAAAGGCTATTCATGATTTAAACCCCAAGAAAGCCCTTGGTTTTGATAAGATCAGTGTTAAAATGCTTTTGGAGCTACGCCTTGAATACTACCCGCAAGAGTGGAAAGTATCCTTAGTTACCATGATACCTAATCCAGGAAAGGATCCCACAAAAGTTGAGTCATATTAACCTATAAGCTTATTGTCTAATATATCAAAGCTGTTTGAGAAGCTGTTAGTGTCAAAATTAGACCCAATTTTAAATGTAAATAGATGTATTCCTCACCATCAATTCGGCTTTAGAAGAGAGCACAGCACAATTGAACAAACCCATCGTATAGTTAACGCCATAAGAAAAGCCTTTGAAGAAAGAACATATTGTTCAGCTCTCTTCAACGATGTTTCTCAGGCTTTTGATAAAGTCTGGCATTAAGGCTTATTACATAAATTGAAGCTAAACTTACCAGTAAACACACACAAGATGATAGAAAGCTACTTAGTCGGTCGAAAGTTTATTATTAAAGAAGGGGATTTTTTAAGCTCTCCTAAGCCAGTTGACGCTGGAGTGCCTCAGGGAAGCATCATGGGCCCACTGTTATTCTTAATATATACCTCAGACATGCCAACAAATAACCCCACCCTAACTTCAACATTTGCTGATGATACAGCTTTTTTAAGCGTACACGAAAACTGTCCTGAAGCATCTCGTTACTTGCAGGATAATATATTTGAACTGGAAAAGTGGTTAAAACAATGGAGGATAAAGGTCAATGAGCAAAAATGCGTACATATAACATTCACCTTGCGTCGGGAGTCATGTCCCCCTATTAAAATCAATAATCAATTAGTGCCACAACAATCGCATGTAAAATATCTCGGTATTCATCTTGATCGGCGTTTAACATGGAAATGCCATATAGAAGCCAAACTAACACAAATGAAACTTAATGCCATTCAAATTTATTGGCTTATTGGAAGAAATTCTGTTCTTAGCCTCGATTGCAAACTTCTACTTTACAACTCTATCTTAAAACCAATCTGGTGCTACGGTATTCAATAATGGGGCACTGCCTCAGCGTCTAATATCGAAACAATTTAAAGGCGCCAAAATAAACTTCTTCGAATAATTACAGTCGCTCCCTGGTATGTTAAAAACTCAAATATTCACAAGGATCTCAATGGGCCATTAGTAAAAGCTATTATTACGAAGTATTCAGTAAAATATTTAAAAAGGCTTGATTCGCACCCAAATCCACTAGCTCGAAATATTTTAAATGATAGCGGCCACTCTAGATTAAGGAGAAGAGATACAGCAGGACTCCTCCGACGAGAAGAGCGCTAGACATCTGCATATGTGAACAGAAACCGTGAGGAGAAAAAATTTCGTCTGGCATTGGCAGGACAAAAATAGTGTATTAGTATAAGATTTGAATAATTATTGTTAGTTCATATTTAATATATGAAGATTCAATAAATAAATAATGAAAAAAAAAAATATATATATTATCTTAATATCTACTTCTATTACTATGATTACTACTATGAGATAACATAGAAGCTTTTAAAACGGTCACTTTTTATAAGCTATTTTCGGGAGTGTATTTGTATGAGAGCTGTGGCCAAACATGGACCGATTCTAATAAAATTTGTTCTGCTGATTTAGGTTGCCACAAATATTTTTGGACCTAATAAAAGAAGATGCTTAGTGGGAACAAAAACTCTATTCCGGAAAGGAGCTTGTATGTGGGCCTATGTAACATTAAGGACCGGGTTTCACCACTTTGAATAGGCTTCGAACTTGTAGTCATTAACACATGTTTCAAATTTGATCAAATTATTTCCAATATTGCGAGCTGTACTTTGCGCACAAGGTTTACTTGGACAGACAACCAGCCAGCCAGATGGAAGGACGGAACTCCTTACATTGACTCTGAGTAAATCAGTATACTAAAAGGTGGGTCTAAAACCTATATTTAAATGTGTTACATATATTTGGACAAACACATAATATCCTCTCCAAATACAGTAGTGTGGGTTTAAAAAATATAATAACAAAATGTTGTACTAGATTGGCGCCGACACCTTGAACTTTTTCTCTATTTATAAAAAGATTTGAAACTTACATATTTGTCAAGAAATATAATCAATATTTACTCGATTTCATTCATGTTTTATTAAAATTAATATTTTCCAAGCAAATTTTTTTTATATTTTTTTATAAATTTTTAATAAATTTTAACTTTGACGTTCTTAGCTTTTTACCGATATTTGTCGTTAATATTTCTTAACGAAAATATTTGTTTATTTAAAATAAAGAATAACAAATTCTCTAAAGTTACCGAGATTTATTGTTACTTAACGATGTCGGTAGTTAAACTCAAAAAATTACAGAATTGCGGTACAGGAGTCTAAAATCAAACCGTAATCCAACCAGTAATGAAAATACTCGATTTCGAAAGCTTGTGAAGTTACGTCCGTTTGCATTTTAGATGACGATATATAAAAACATATTTTTAATATATGTATGTAGTTAAATTATTTTTAAAAGATTTCGTTTGTTGTGCTTAATTCCTTTTTTTTTAATAATTGATAAAAAATACTGAAATTTATTGTTGGAGGATAAGCTGTTCCTATGCGCATTTCACTGGTTGCTTAGGCCAGATCATCAGGAAACGTTCTCCTAAATAATTTTAGAAAACCTAAAGCTATCAGTAAACAAGACTACAGAGGGAATGAGAATTACCTACATAACACTCAAAAAAAAACACTCTAAAATTATTTAGGAGAACGTTTCTTGATGATCTGGCCTAAGCAGCCAGTGAAATGCGCATAGGAACAGCTTATCCTCCAACAATAAATTTCAGAATTTTTTTTATCAATTATTAAAAAAAAGTGAATTAAGCACAACAAAAGAAATCTTTTAATAAATAATAGTGTTCCCAAAAACAACTTTGATAATAAATTATTTTTATATTAGGCCAAGGCGAATTCATTCCAGGTAATCTCGGTAGTACAACAAGTACAACTCGTACAAAAACCGCAAGCAATTTGTTTTTGTAAAATCATTGTACAATGTCAAAAGCCGAAACAAATCAAAACAGAAACAAAGATAATAAATAAAATTTTTACATCCAAAAATTATAAAGCTTAAGAAAAAAAGTTATCAGCAGGGCCTTTAGGATCACCTGTAATGAATTCGTCTTGTATTAGGCTTAAGTTCATCAAATTGACTGCCTGTTTTTTCAAAATAAAATAAAAATTTTCACTTGGGAATTTATATTGAAACAACAATAAAAAACTCAAATTTGTTTTTGTTTTCGATATAAATTTCTAAACGAACATTTTTATTTTAGTTTGAAAAACAGGCAGTTAATTTTCATTTAATTATTTTAATGAAGGAAGAAATTTGACAGCATAAGACAAGTATGAAAGTATAGTCGGTCAAGCCTGGCCAAATGATACCCAGCACTACAGTATATAAGAACAAATTTTTGCATGTGTACCTATTTGCAGCCAGCCTGCTAGCCAGATGGTCGGACATCTTAAGATCGACTCGGAAAGTGATTCTGAGTCGATCGGTATACTTTAAGATGGCGGTACCACCAATATTTTGAAGTGTTACACACATCAGCACAAAAGCATAATACCTTCTTCTATATTGTTTTTATGTTTTTTCTTTTTTGTCTTTTTTCGCTGACATTTCTTTGTACAACGTTAATGAATTATCAAAGTTTTTCGTGAGAGTAAAAAATTCATTAACAGGATTTCGTCTTAATGTGCATAGTTCGCAATTGATAAGTTAATAAATAGAAAGAAACTACTATTTTGTACGTTTTGTAAAACAAACAAAAACTTTTTCTATAATATTATTTTATTTTTATACCCACAGCACATGAGTGTAGTGAAGTGGGGATAGTGAACGATCGGCATACTAAGATGTTGGTCAAGGATCAATATTTTTTAGTGTTACACAAAAAACCCTTTTCACTGTTGAGGTGTAGGTACACAGAAAAACAACTTGATCATATCAATTAACATATTTGTAAGTTTGAGCTTTTCTTGCTCTTGTGTTTCAATCAATAGGTTTAATTGAAATGTGACCAACGGCAAAAAAAGATATATAAAACGTAAACACAAATCAAAATATTTTTTCAATCAACACATTAATTGAAACAATTAAAAAATTGTTTGAAACTTTAGTACAACATAAAATATTTTTAAGTTTGTGAGTCAAATTTGCAATTATACACACAAACATTATAATTTTTATTTTCAATTAAGGCAAATTAATTGAAACAATTTAAAAAATTTTTTGAAACAGCATTACTTGATTTAATTGAAAAAATGTTGGTGAAAATTATTTTTTGTATGTAGTGAACCTAATGAGCATCGTAGTGATTTTCTTCTTTGTAAAAAAGTAAGGTACTATTTTACAAAAAGGTACTTTTTATTTAAATACCTTTAAAAAATATATATAGGTACATACATACATATATATATTTTTAAAATTACTATTTTACAAAAATGGTACGTTTTACAAAAGTTTAGTTGCATTGTTTTAAATAATACCATTTTCAAAAACGAATTTAAAATATTATTGTTCTTTTAAAATCTCTGTTACAAAAATTTACTTTTTACACAACGGTACTTTTTTCGAAAATGTTTTTTTACACTGATAGCAAAGGCGTCATAACGCTGATGTATTTTGATATCAGTGTCTTTGACAAGTGTTTTTGTTTTTGACCCCATGACACTTTATATCATAGTGATGTCAGCCTTAACATCCCTTGGCCAAATTGTCATCAGGGTCAAAAATTTAAATTATGTCATCAATGGAATGACACATTGGCATCACAGAAATGACGAATCGGAGTCGGTTTTATAAGACACATTGACATCACAGAAATGCCGAATCGGAGTCGGTTTAATAAAACATGTCATCAGTGCGATGACAAACTGTCATCAAATTGAGCCATCGTAATTGGCCCTACGTCAAATTAAGATAATATCAATATTTACTTACCCGTTACACATGTTTGTTTTACTTTTGTTGTATTTCGCCCTTTGTTTACAGACTTACTCTCAATATAAGACACCAGCAGCATGCCTGATATGGTTTTCGTAATAATGCTACTTTAAAAATTTGATGTATTTAAATAAATAATTTAAAAAAATAGAATATGGAAATTTTTGCTTCTAATTTAACTTTTTACACATGAAAATAATGTTTATAATATATTATGACATGATATACTATGTCATCGCACTGATAACAGTTTGTCAGTGCACTAATGACAGTTTGTCATTGCACTGATGACAGTTTGTCATTGCACTGATAACAGTTTTTCATTGTACTGATGACAGTTTGTCATTGCACTGATGAAATGATATATAATGTCATCGCACTAATGACAGTTTGTCTGTACTGATGTCAAAATAGATCAGCGTTATGACGCCTTTTCAATCAGTGTACACAAAATGTGGCGTCGAATTGATGTCACTGTAGTCATAGCGTAGATGGCGCATAAAATATGATGAAATTTTAGGATGACGTTCGTCATTGATTTGATGTCACTTTTTGCCTCATTGATTTCATTTGTAATAGCATTGATGTCACAATTTTGATGTTAGGGTGTCATCAATATGAAGATGCATTTTTCTATGAGTGTACAGAAAAAGACAAACTGTTTTAGCAATTTTTTTACACAAAAGGTTTTTTTACATAAAGATTTATTGTAAACGTGCTTTTTTAAAAATTTACCTCTTAAAAAGAGTATCTTTTATGTTAAAGACTTTGATGCATTTTTAAATATGTATAAAGATATTTACATTTATAAAAATTAAATCACTGTAAAATTTTGTAGATGTACGAACAACTTTTCCCACTGTGCACCGGCACACCCTGTAACATTAACACACAAGTTTCGATCAATGATTTGATAAAAAAAAAATCCCAAAAAAGAGAAAAACACGTAAATTTTTTTATTGGACTATTTTTTTTTTTGCTGGTGTTAAATCTTAAACAAATTCCTTTTTTCACATTTTAGTATTTTCAAGCCAAACTTGAAAGCTTTTCAAGTTGTTGGCGTTTTTATTTTTTCAATTTGGTTTTTGTTGCTGAGTTCTGGGGGCTGCCGTTTGCTGGTGTTTCGCTCGCTCGCTTGTTGTTCGTATGTCTGAATTTGTATTTTAAGTCATTTGCGTCATGTTTTCTTCTTCTTTGGTTACGAGTTGTATTTGTTTGAAGTTGAAGCTATTGTGTGGTTTTTCTTGTTGTTGTTGTGTCTCTTTTTCTTCTCGTAAATTTTTAATAGTGTTGTTGTTGTAGCAAATGATTGATGGTGCAAATTATTGTGGTTGTTGGGATATTTTTGGATACATTAACACAGCCAGAAAAACAATCAACCAACCCAACCAACAAGTCAGCCAGTAAAACAACCATCGCGCACAGAAAATTAAATATAAGAGTTAAGGCAGCAACATAAACATGATTTAAGTTTTTATTTTGTTTTTCAACGATTTATTTTGTTTGCCATCTATTCAGCCCGCCAACCATCTATTCATTCATCCATCTTAATTCGTCTACTTCATTCATACACATACCTATATACAAACTATTTGGATACTCTTAGATACTCTTGTAAATATGCGGATATACATATGTATGTGTTTTTTTTTAATGATTTTAGATATTTTCAATTCACAACACATTAACATATTTTCAGCGTTTTCAATTTTAAGCTTTTGTTTGCTAAAGTGAGATATGTTTCGTCATACTAAAACCGTTTTTAAGTTTCCCATTTTTTTTTTTTTAGCTTTCAGACACTTCGCTATGAGATTATTTCAATAAGCTGGGTTTTTAGAAGTTTGTAGATAATTAAGGGATTTTTAAAAATGACAAAATTTCCAAGAATTTTTTAGGAAGAAAATACATGTGTTCGGGTTGTTCAGTCTTTAACAGCACTCCAAAAAAGGTTAAAGGCATATATCTCTATATCATATCGCACTGCTACCTCTAAAGGGGGTTAACTCAAAATTTATAAATTTTCAGTAGAGACAAAAAACTGTTTTCTTTTTATATATACTCTTATATCACAAAGGGGGATACAATTGCTTTTTTTTACCAGAAAAATAATTTAAGATTTTTGCAGTGGGTAGATATGACCACTGTACATCGATTTCTTGCATAAAGTGAAAATTGAAAAATTTTGAGTCGACTCTCTTTAGAGGAAGCAGTGCGATATGTTATTATGGATTTTCTTGTTTTAAGAAACGAAATTGATTTTTTTAGATACTAAATTTTTGAGAATGGGCCTTATATAGGGCCTATGATAAATTATAGACATATCTTCCAAAATTTTATATCTTGTCTTAACAAACTGAAGTGTAAATTTTACAATAATATTATAAGGTTTTGCGTTTAAGGGCGAAGTAAAGTGTTATCCTAGATTGTGCTTAATATGCGGCATTTCAAGTAATTTTGAGTCTTTTGAAAGTAGATTATGCTAAATTGCACCACAAAAGCATTATTTGTTACGCTTTTAGCCATACTAACATGATTTACGAGATTGGCCTAAACATGAAGCCGTAGGTAAATTATGGACGATATCGTGAATATGGTGCCCTATAAAACGAATTTGTTGAAATTTAATGAAAATAGGTGCATTTCGCCACAAATTTGTGTTAGTTTTTGTTGAGTTTTTAGGGAGGTAGTTCCACATAACTCTTTTCCTACTGAAGCGATTTTGCTGGAATTAAACCCCAATCAGCCAGCCTAGATCTAGAAATAATTTGACACCCATATGGAAATCAGCTTAGAATAAACGAAGGACTCACAATACAAATACTTAATGGGACCATAGATGAATATTAAAAAAAGATTCACATGGAATGGCAAACTTAATATACCTTCATACACCCCTGCTGATTAAGGGTTATCAAATTGTAAAAAATATGTTTTTAAATATATGAAGCAAATAAATTTTCGCCTTCCTGCTGAATTTGTTAAACGGTAAAATTGTTTCAGAATTCCTACTTCGTAATGTTATGCTTTCAGTTTCTTATCGCCCTTCCAGAAATTTTATTCCACTAACGGCCAATTTCACCAAGTTCAGTTATAATTAACTACCACATAAAACTGTCGAAAATATATTGTTAGCTGGAAGGTAAGGTAACAGTTAAGTTTTAACTGAACTTGATGAAAATGGCTGTAAGACTTCAATTCTTTCATTCTAATTATGCAAATGAGCTCTGAATTTTACAATGTATATACGTATATTGATTTCTGTGATCCTATTGACATAAGAATAACCTCTTAATTATCTTAAAATAATTTTAATCTTAAATTTTTTACATTTTTGTTATATAATATATACTAGACTTAATTATTTTAAGCGTAATAGTCAGTAAAAAATATCAGTTTCAGTTTCAATTTTGGGCGGGAGTCCCGGGATCCCGGGAATTTGATTTTTATTTCCCGCTTTCCCGGGAATCCAAAAAGTGCGGGAATAAAAAAACTCTAGTCAAAATGTTCCAAAAAAAAAAAAGTACAATTGTACCAACTTTCACATCCCTGGTTTGAACTTATATTTAGAAAGACCGATTTAAAACCAAGTCAGAAAGGTATTGGTACTAAGGAGTGAGCACACAGAAAAAAATTGTTCACCAATTAAATAAAGCATTGATCAAAAAAATCAGCTTTAATTAAAAATTTTATTAAGTGAATTAAGCATTTAATTGACTTGATTAAACGTTTAATTTATTTGATAAAACGTTTAATTCACTTGATTAAATTTGTTATTTAAGCTAATTTTACTTTGGTTAATGCTTTAATTGGTGAAAAATTTGTTTCTGTGCAGGAATTCAAAAGAGGCACTTAGTTAACAAAGTTATTGTTCATTAATGCAATCAATTCTCATTTGCAAACGTTTTCGATCAGGAATTATAGAAATAAAGATTACGCCACCCCGAAAACAATATGTAAACCTTCTGGGCATGTGCCACAAATGACGTCACGCGAACTGCGTTCCTGTTGGCTAATAATTTTAAGATCACAAACTCAAAATAGTTGTTGTTTGATTGCAGGATTGCCAGATCTTATAAGGCGCATACATTTCTTGTAAGAAATTTAAAAATCTAAGTTATTTTTAAGCTTGGCAACAAGTTGCCGTTCACAGACTACGTCTTATAACGGGAAATCATGCGCATGTCGTAATCTTTATTTCTATCATTCTTGGTTTTCGATCACTGACGAGTTAAACGTTTAGAGATGAAGGGAGAACGAATGAGATAAAATAGAATATAAAAATGTATTTTGGTACAATAGAGCCAAAAAATGGTACAGTATTTAATTAAGATTGTACAATTACAAAACATTTTTTGTTTTACCTGATAAAAGCATATCGAGCCATAACCGCAAAAAAAGCTCAAGCGACAAAAACAAAATTTTACAGGAGAAGGTTTTTTTTATATATTTCATAAAAATTTTGTATGAAGATTGGCGCTTAAACTAAAATTGTTTTTGCTATAAAATCATAACGGTACCTTCTGTGACCATGAGATTTTAGGAGATGATGCAAGTGTTGCCAATGAATTCATTTATTATAAAAAAACGAAAATTTAAAATGTTGTCGCTTAAGCTTTTTTTGCGGTTATGGCACGATATGATCTTTGGTGATATTGGCAAGATCCGAAGAAGAATGAATAACTCCCTACTTCGTCTAGTTTCAAAAAATTTTCTTAAAAGTTTCATCACACATATTTATCTACATATGTCTATGCATACATACATGTATTGGATTATTGGATTAAGTTTTTTATTGTTTATACCTACCCCTGCATAAGTTTTTGTGTTTGTACATAAATACTTTAATTTTTTTTATAGCCATATACATTTTTATGATCTTCACTTTTTTAAGCAATAAACCAAAATATCAGGGGGAAAAAATCAAATAAAATACAAACAAATTTCTTATTTTAAGAAAATAATAAAATAAAAAATGTACAAAAATTTTTTTGCTTAAATCTCTTAATGAAATTGATTATCACTGTTAATTTTTGTTTTAATTTTTTTGTCCAAAAACTTAGTTATAAAAAAATTTTATAACTGAACATTTGGGATTTTTTTTAAATGTTTGCTTTTAACATTCCCACAAGAAAAAAAAATGATTGCAAGTGGAAAGAGTTACAAAATTATTTAATAAACATTTTTTATAATTTATTTTTTTTTTATTGGTTAAAGGGAGGTTTTTTTTGAATTTCATTAGCATATGACAATATTGAAGCTGACACAGTGACAGTTGACACACATACGCAAAGAAATTTTAAAAGTGTACAAAAAACAACGTTACAGTAAAAAAATTTTGTTTACACTGGCAGAAAAAAAGAATTTACTTTTTGAAAAATGGTAAAAAATCAAAAGTGAAACCTGTATTTGTTTTATCCCTTCGAAATGTTACGTTTTTGTTGCAAGCTACAAATTACAATTGGACGTTTAAGTCTTATATTTAAATTTAACCAATCAATTTCATAAATTTTTACGAAACATATTAAAGAGGAACATTAAATTAAATTAATTTTAATTGCTTGATTTTACATTTCGTAAGACATTGTAAGAGAGGGGTGCCTACGGTCTTCACTACATTTTGTTGTTGTTGTGATGACTATTATGTACATCAAAAGAAGAGTTATCTCTTGGGTGTCCTTAAACACTTAGAGAACCTAGCCTATGCTGATGGCATACATATGCCTTCTCTCTCCTAGACTACACCTACAAAAATAAAAGTGGATTTCAATAAAAAAAATTGTGATATAAATAAAAAAATTATTCAATTTGCACCACTAAGCAAATTAATAATATCAATAAAATATTTTTTTGATATTAACAAAATTGTCCGCAGTAATGTTGTGGATATAAGAAAAGGTTTAATTCATTTGATTAAATTTTTAATTAAAACTTGTTTTATTTTCGATTAATGGTTTAAGCCTGGTACTCTGTTCAACATTTGAAATTCAACACGTGAAATGCTGTCAAAACTCATATGAAAAAACTTGTGCGGAATTTCTATGAAATTATGTTGATAGATTTGTACTCTGTTCAATTTGTGAGTTACGAAATGTTTCTGGCAACATTTTTTACAACTGCAATAAAATAATATAAGCTGCACTTATTTTACCTGGAATTTTAAGCAAATGAAAAAAAGTGTAAACTTAATATTAAATGAGAACTTAAAAAGCATAAATAGCACAACCGGTAACAGTTTTCATCCATATTTACTTTAATTTTTATAAAATTTTTATTTAATTTTTTTTTTTTTTTTGTAAATACATGTGGGTTTTGTTTACGTACGCAAAACAATGTCGCATACTTTGAAAGATTAAAAACGTTAAATTGTACAACCTCGCGAGATAGGTAAAATTGATGAATGTCAAATTTTTCGTATAAGGATTTTTCACTTCGGATTTTATTTAGCATTTTTAGAAAATGTTTTTAGCTTTTTTTAGCTTTATTTATTTTAAATATTTGGACGAATAGTTTTATTGATTTTATTTATTTTTTTTTAAAAATTACAATAATTTTTGACTAAAAATAGTTGTACCCAAAATGAAATTTCGTATGAAAATGGATAATTCCTATGTAAAGCCTAGTACTCTGTTCCAATTTGTGAAAAATGTTCAGCAACATCTATTATTTCATGCGAAAAATTTGACATGTATCAATGTTACCTATCTCGATAGTTTGTACAATTTGACGTTTTTAATCTTTCAAAGTATGCGACATTGTTTTGCATATGTAAACAAAAACCACATTTATTTTACTAAAAAGTATTTTTTAAAAAATTAAATAAAAATAAAATTAAATAGTGATGAAAACCTGTTACCGGTTGTGTTATTTATGTTTTGCAGTTCTCATTTTAATATTAAGTTTAAACTTTTTTCATTTTCTTAAAATTCCACTTGAAATAAGTGCAGCTAATATTATTTCGCAGTTGTAAAAAATATGTTGCTAGAAACATTTCGTAACTTTTTCACAAAATAAACAGAGTACAACTCTATCAACATTTTTTCATAGAAATTCCGTACAAGTTTTTTTCATATGAGTTTTGACAGCATTTCACGTGAAATGTTGAACAGAGTACTAGGCTTTAAGGGAACATTAGAAAAGCCCTTTTTACTTATGTTGATTATAAATTTTATTTTCCCTTTGATATTATAATATAAAAGTATAAGGGAATTTTACTTTATATTTAGATAAAAATCTGTAGTGTAAATGTTTGAAAAAATTGTTTGCTGAACAAATAATAATTCTAAAGCTTCAACTTTTCTTAAACTACAAAAAATAAAATTATTCAAAAAAATTTGTATACGGGTATCATAGAAATAAATCGTTT
Source organism: Pollenia amentaria (assembly GCA_943735925.1). Classification (NCBI taxonomy): domain Eukaryota; kingdom Metazoa; phylum Arthropoda; class Insecta; order Diptera; family Polleniidae; genus Pollenia; species Pollenia amentaria. Next base: position 141,298,583 of record OX031010.1, on the reverse strand, counting down.
AAATTTCGCATGTATCAAAGATTTCTGGCCCCTAAATTTAAAAGTAAATTTAAACTACCTGTGGTACATATTTATATGTGTCAGATGCTTTACCAAAATCTACCGAGTTGTTTAAACGTAACCATTTATGTAAATTTCGTTAGAAAATAAGTCACTAAAATGAATTTAGTTTTGAATAAAATTTCATACTGGTAATACATTTTTTAAACAATCCTTAAAATTTTTTTAGCATTATTTTTAGCATTTTTTAAAATAATTTTTAGCATTTTTTGGCCATGCCCAATGCCAGATTAAGCTGTAATTTTTTTAGATCTGGTCACACTTATCACTAGCTAAAAATGGATGCCTATCGATCAATATTGAAAAAACTTCTGCTTTTAATAACACCACCAATGAATTTATCACAATTAACAATAATAAAGTAGACTTCGTGCATAAATGTTGCTACCTTATTAGCGTAATGTCTATTAACGGTGGTATTGATGACGATGTATCAAACAGGTTAGCACCGAATTTGGTCGCTTTACACGAATATAGCGATCAACTAGAGTTATCAAACCGGTTTTCGAATTATTCGTAAAACCAGATTTTTTGTCTTGAATTATTATAGAGAATCGAATATTTTTGTTTTTGATAAAAAAAAAGAATTTAGTGGTTAAATTTTTTTATTGTAAATAAAATTGCACTTTAAGAAATGTAAATATTAGCAAGTTTATTGAATTTTAACGCTGTTCTTCATCTTCAATAATTTGTTTTGCAATAAGTTTAGTCACATTTCAAAAGAGACAAAGGCTTAAAACAGGTTTTTGAGTCATCTTTGAAATATACATAAAATAGGTGTAAGTTAAAGAGCACCTTCGAGCTCAAAATCTAAGCCTACAAGTGACTTAAATCCCTCTGTCAATTGCTATTCAAAAATCTAAGATGGAACGGGCCTTAATCAAGTTATTTAATCTTAACATGCCATCAAGTGACACAACAATTGTCATGTCTCTGTAACGGCTGAAGCTTGTATTTTAATGTAAATGGGAGTGGAGAGGGATTTTACATTAAAATGCAACCGTGCAACTGCTAGAATTATTTTTTACAGTTGGCACAGCTGTTCAGGGACCTGCGGGGAAGTGAAAAAAAGATGGCGCGAGAAGATAAAAAAGGCGGGAAAATAAAACAGGGAGAAGAGGCATAGAAAGAAGAGGAAGAAGTTTTTTTCAAGGTTGAAGTGCCGAAGAAAAAAGACAGAATTTGTTTTTTGAATTTTTTGGTGAAAAATTTTCTTTTTGGTTTTGGGAGTTTTTTTGTGCCTATGACAATTAGCAAATAAATAAATTATTAAAAGAAAAAACATTTAAATTAAAACGGTGTTTAAATATTAAAATTTGCTACAGCAAATACCTCCATTCCTACACACACAAACATGCACACATATATTTATACCACACTCCCACATACATACATGCATACACCACACTCACATCAGTGATACATATACACAACATCATCCGGAAGTACCTCATCCCTCCACACACCCATCAACAGAGCAACCATTATCATTCATTCCTCCCGGGACACTTCCACATACATATCTTCACCCTACACACCTCTTGCATTTACACACACCACATCCTCCAGACACCATCCACCCGTACACGCACACGTACCCCATTCACATACACACCCACCAACACTCTTGCGACCAGTCGACGGACAGGACATTTTTTTCCAAACCGACCTGGGAAATTATTGGTAATCCTACCTGTAATTCATACCAGACCGAGCTCGGACTAGGGGGGTTTGGGGTTTGTTTGAACGGACAGTTCGGAAAGGTTTGTTTTTTTGTTTTTGGACGTACTACTCGGGTGAACGCTTAACGTCTGGTAATGTATTGAGGAAAGAAAAATCAGAAATGGAGTGAGGAATTAAAACAGGTAAGTGAGCTTAGTTTTAAGCTTGTAGGGGTAGAGATTTGCCAAGGTAGTGGGTGGGCAGGCCAGGCAGTAAATCACCAGCTGCCAGCCAAGGAAGTGATAGGTCGCGATGGTCAGGAATCGAGTTATCGCAGGGAATTGGGAACATTGTAGGAGGAACATTGTAGTGATTTTCTACCTTTTTTTGTTTTCAAATAATTAATTTCCTTCTAATGTACTTGTGCTTCAGTATTTTTATTTTTTTCATTTATTGATTTTCGTCTTGCTTTTTTTAAATACATTGTACATGACATTTCATACATTTTTTTTTTTTGGACAATAGCTTGTGGATGGTTAAGATGGCGAATTCACGCCACTCTACCGGCATAGCCTGGCGAAATCTTAAGATCTAAGCGTTGCCATCCTAATCATCCACCGGTCCCGACCAAAAGTTATTGGCCTAAATTTGGAAGTTAATATAATAGGATTTTTATAAAGAAAAAAATAATTTATTGAAATATTAAATAAGGAAAAAAAGAAACAATTATTTCACAATCTTTACTGCCTTTAGAAAAAAATTAAAAAAAATTGTCTAGCGATAGAGTCTGCGCTTATTTAGAATCAGACAGAATTTTTTGTTCAAACATTAAAAAAAAATTTGTGTCGCAAAAATTGGTTTCTTCTTGAAAGAAAAAAAAAATAATTTAATCAACGTAAACCAGTGTGGCCAAACCGTGTGTTTTTTTACACACATATTGTGTGTAATTTCTATTTGCATGTGTAGCCCATGTGTAATTTGTTTGATGTGTAGACTGTGTGTAATTTTACTTTGAGTTCTAATTTTTCATTATTTTTGACAGCCAAGTTTTTTTTTTTTTGAAAATTGTTTGAAGAAATAAAGTTTAACATAAACTGTCAAATCTGATTAGCATTCGTTATTTGTGCGAGTTAATAAAAAAAAGTATGTACATTCTATAAATTTTAGAATATTTGAGGTAAGTTCCTAATGCTTCATTAAAAAATAAATATTTATTAAATTTATTTTAAGACTATCGAGTGGGCAATACAGAATACCCGATAAATAATTTTCCATCAAATATAAATAATTTACAAAGAATTTTAAGAATCTTTGTTGCTTAAGCTTGAACATAAACATTTTTGTACCGCTCTTCTGCCAACGTTATTGCTTATGGTCGAGACGTGCCGTAAAAAGTGTGCACCCATTTCTTTTTTTACTTCAGGAATCGGTATGCTTTTACTTTTTTTTTTTTTTGAAAACATAAATATTTAATTGCAAACAGGGAATAAAAAAAAGGTGATGCAGGGCGAACTCTTTTTATCAAAGGGAATATTTTCGAATCTCCGATTTGAGCTCAGTAATTGTTTGTGGTTTATTCACATAAGCCCGAGATTTCACAAAACCCCAAAGAAAAAAATCGCAAGGCGCTTTGTCGCATGATCTTAGTGGCCAGTTGACATCAGAATTTTTTGAGATAATTTGTTCTGGCAGGTGGATCCGTCTTGCTGAAACCACATGTCGTCCAGATCTTTGACATCCAGTTGAGGCCACAATAACTCTGTTATCATGTTCCTATAACGAATTCCGTTCTCAGTCAATGCAATTTCACCTCATCTTAAAAAAAGTAAGGCCGAATCACGACGCCTAAGCAAAATCCGCACCAGGCAGTTGTCCGTTGAAGGTGCATTTCTTTTGTCATGGTTTGCATAAGGATTTCGAAATTTTGTGTATTCACGAAGCCATTCAGATGGAAATGCGCTTTATCGGAGAATATGACTTTTTCGTAACTTTCTAAAGTTTTGTTATTAGTTTTCACAATAAAAACGCGTTGTTCTTTCGGAAAGCGCTTCATTTTTAATAATCGGAATAAACAAATGTGACAGCTGCCAAATTCCAGAGAAGCCACTTACATAAAAAAAAATTAAACAAAATTTAAAAAGTGTACCTTTACTGAGACACCCTTTATAATATAATTTGTTAATATTATACATGTACATATCGCACTTGTTCCTCGAAACAGAGTCAACTCAAAATTTATAAATTTTCAGTAGAGACAAAAAACTTTTTTTTATATGTATTCTTATATAACAAATGGAGATAAAACTTCATTTTTTTAGGCAAAATACAAGAGAAATAGATCTAAGATTTTTACAGTGGTTAGATATGGCCACTGTTTATCGTTTTCTTGCAAAAAGTGAAAATTGAACAATTTTGAGTTGACGCTGTTTAGAAGAGCAAGTGCGATATGTTCATTGTTAATATATTATGTGAACACATCTTCTTTCATTTAATTTGAAATTCTGTGTAATTTGTATGTAAAAAAAGTGAAATATGTAAATTTAAGTAATTTGATAAACCGATGCAGATTCTAAAAGACAGAAATGTATTTTCATTTGTTTTAATACAACACAATAAGTTAACCCAAAATTGTTAAAATTAATAAAAAAAAGTTTAAAACCCGGCTATTCGAACGGGATTGAATATTAAAAAAATTTAAAACCGGCTTTAAAAAATTAAGTTTTTTTTTAATTATTCGAAAATCGGTTTTTTGTATATGGGCATTACCCCCGAATGTTCAACCAGGAAGGGAAAATAAATCGTTGATAATCATCGATCGTGTTTTATTGTTTATAATTACAAAAAAAGTCTATGTTTTTATAATAGAATGGTATATCGTCGGTCACAGGTTGACAACTCTTAACTCACTTTTAAATTTTTTGAAATTGTCAACTCTTTTAATTTTTTTTTAATCTGAAATTATTTCAATAACTTTGTTTTCTTTACACCATCTTACAATAAATATCTCCTACTAATTTTGTTTTTTTTTTATTTACTTCCAACACGGTTTAGTAACGGAGTAATAACGTTTTTTTTTTTTGTCTCCTGAAAAGTACAAAAAAAAACATGTTAAGAATTGTCAACCTGTGACCGACGATATACCATTCTATTATAGAGCATCTGATACATATAAATATGCACAGTTAGTTGGGATTTAATTTTAAATTTAGGGACCCGAAATCCCCTGATACACGCAAAATGTAAACGATTTTATTTCTATGCTGTACAAAATTTTTGAGAGCATTTTATTTTTTATAGTTTAAAAAAAAGTTGGAGTTTTAAAATTATTATCTTTTCAGCAGTTTAGGGTAAAACATTTTTTTAAACATTTACACAATAGATTTTTTTATCTTAATACAAAGTGAAATTTCTTCGTAATATCAAAGGGAAAATAATTTTTATAGGCAACATGATGGGGGGATTTCTAATATTCCCTTTCCTAACATAAGAATTATCCATTTTTCATACGAAATTTCATTTTTGGTCAAAATTTATTATAGTTAATGAAAAAATTCAAGTCAAATCAATAAAACTATTCGTCCAAATTTTTAAAATAATGCTAAAAAAGCTAAAAACATTTTCTAAAAATGCTAAATAAAATGCCAAACGTTAAGAGAAAATTTTGCAGATAAATAAAAAATTTTAATGTTAAATTTAGCTGCAAAAATGCCAAAATGGTCACACCAAAAGAGAGACATATGGAAAAGTGAACTTTAATTCGTGTCAAGGAGTTTTTGTGAGTTTATTATTGAAAGAAAAAAGAAGAAAGAGAGAAGGCATACAAAATGCTTCAAAGCAACAGTTTTATTGTATGGAGGACATGAATAAGGTTTTAAAAAATAATTAAATGTACAACAACAACAACAACAATTTTTTAAATATTGCAAATAAAGAGCCCTTAGGACAGCAAATCAAAAGGGGGATAGATGGAAGTAGATTGGCCATAGTAGCAGAAAACCCCAAAACTCTACGACGATAATGTCATTAGACTAGAACCTTTAAGGCAGTAGGCGAGGTGAACGGCCTAGCACCACTTGAAGAAGAACTCTGATGAAGGATCTAACATCAATAGATAAAACCTGGGACAATTGTAACCTGGCCTTTACACATGCAAGTTAGAAATACCCAATACACTCACGCTTTTTTACTTACACCATCACATTTTTCGTACTGCAACCAACTTTCAAGACATTTCTGAAGGCAGTGATTTTTGAACACCTTTTTTCTTCAGGCCTTATTAAACCCCTGCTTAAAATTTTTTTTGATTCAATTACCATTCTTATTTTTTTTTTTTTTTGCCAAATCAAAAGCATAAGAATTATTTTTTATCCAGTTACCATTCTTATGTAACTGTGAACAAAGAGAGAGCGGAAGGCCTACCACGCAATGACAACGTGTGTAAAAAAAATGAGTATGTAATGGAGCCAGTAGCCTTGTGCATTGAAAAGAAGGAGTACAGAGGCCGTCTAGAAGGCATCCGTACTTCTTATTTTTCCCGCTGGGCAGCAAGTTAATTTAAACATATAAGCAGAGTTACCATATTAACTTGATGCGGACACAATCAGCCCAATTATGAATAAAAATTCCCCGGGAGTTTTTTTCCCTACTCCCATTTTTGCTATTAAATTTCAATTGTAAAAATGGGAAAAGGGAAAAAAACTCCCGGGGTATTTTTATTCATAATTGGGCTTCCCTCTAGGGATGTTCTTAAAAATATTTATCGTCTTTTTTTTTGGAAATATACATAAAGCACACAATTGATTTAATTGCAAAACATTTATCTCATAAGAAGAAGTAATTATTATTATTAATGACAACTATTTTTTTAAAAATTAGGCCTGATTTTGCACTTGGTAACTCTTATTTATATAGAACTTTCACTTGATAGTGTAAACATACATAGGTTAGGTTAGGTTAGAGTGGCCGGTCGCAAAGACCTCGCATAGACCAAATAGGTCCCTAGCGTTACCACGTTGCAGGATAACCCGCAGAAATAAGAAAGAAAGGTCATTCTGATATGATGGTACTCAGAGTACCCCACACTCTCTTGACGAACGCCAGGAGTCTCATTAACCCAATTCCAGAGATTTCCCCGAGATTTTGGAAGTAATGATCTCCCAGACAGTTCGCCCTGGAGCGCACGAGTGCCGGACAGTAGCAGAGTATATGCTCCACTGTCTCCTTTTCCCCTGGTACCCCACAGAATCTACAATTGTCACTATTCAGCCGCCCCGCCCTCTTGGCGTATACCGCAGTCCAACAGTGACCCGTTATAAAACCTACCAGAAGTCTACAATCACTTCTCGATAGTGACAGAAGTATTTTCGTCGACTCCGGATCATAGGATTCCCACATTACTTTGGAAACCCTGCACGTTTCGGTGTTTTCCCAAATTGCCTCTGATCTCCTCCGTATAGCAGAGTCCGTATCTCTCCTAATATTCCGAATTGGAGCCGGGATGGCCATCACCCTATCGAATGGTAACTGGACCCCCCGTTTTGCCAATTCGTCCGCCGCCTCGTTGCCCTCTATGCCCTGGTGCCCGCGAACCCAGTAGATGTGCACCCTCCTATTGGTACAGAGTCTATCTATCGAGTCCCTACACTCCTGGACGATAGAAGAGGTAAACATACATGCAACTGAATAAAAAAAATAAAACAAAAATTCCCCGGGAGTTTTTTTTCCCTTCTCCCATTTTTGCTATTAAATTTCAATTGTAAAAATGGGAAAAAACTCCCGGGGAATTTTTATATATAATTGGGCTGAATAATAAATGTTTTTGAAAGTACCCTGGGGAAATTTGTGTCAATTGTTCTTAAAGCACTTATCCCGTGACCAGTGAACAAAATATTATAATAAAAAGGAACGAACTCTGATAAATAATAACAATATATAACACTGACTAGTGCTTATGTGTTTAAACTGTAGATACTTCAGAGGAAAGGTAACTGACACAAAACTAGTCATGTGACTGGATTTTGTGCGGGTAGTGGCTGATAATCTCTGGTTATATTATTTGATATGAAGGGGATCTATCATATTAACATGGTGCATTTGGAAAAATATATACCACACGCAAAATTTTAACTGAAATTGAATGTGTCCATTTTGGTTATTTCAGTGACCTGTTACAAAGTATCAAAAGAGTGCCAATTAACCCCCTCGTAGGACATCGCCATGTTAAAGTGGCAAGTGTCCTTCACATAAAGTGTTAGAACTCGAGCCGGTCCCTCCCTGCAGATAACGAGACTAGTCCATACATGCGTGTAAAGAGTAGTCCATAAAGGAGTAGGAGTACTCCAAAACTACTCCAAATATATGGTTAAAAGGTGGTCTATTTAACATGACGATATCCTAGGAGTGGACCATATAACCCACCGAAGTAGTCCCTAAACTACTCCATGGAGTACTCAAGTGGGTTAGTTTCAAAAGTACTCCATGTTACTACTTTTTCACTAATCGCCTTTTATGGCGTGCACTGTAATCCATTATTGCTATTATTATATATATTTACTTGGTATTTTTAATTTTCTTTATTTTTTTTCACAAATTTTAAAAAACTTTCCTTTTTCACTTTTAAATAAACAATTAATAATGGACAACATCAAGACTACCAATGCGTAATACTGTAAACTATAGTATAGTATACCTATACATCATGCAGTTGTTGGCAGCACTGCATGTTTATTTGTCTAATATGGTCCATACTACAGTACATTGGACCATGTTGTAAGTAGTCCATTCAAGCCACAATGGACCACGTAGTCCAATATTATCTGCAGGGCTACCACTTAAGAACTGTCATATAACAAGTTTGGAGTTAGTTCCCTTTCCTCTAGGGTAGTTATATCATTGCGGGAAATTTGTATCAATTATTTAAGCAGAACTGGTCCTGTGAAATTAGAATAAAAACAAAAAGAAATAACTAATGGCATGTGAAAGGAGAAATAATCACTTAACTGGTAAATTACCCTGCAGGAAATTTGTGTCAATTGCTCTTAAAGCACTTATCCCGTGACCAGTGAACAAAATTTTATAATCAAAAGAAACGAATTGTGATAGGGAAAACAAGACATATCACTTAATTGGTGATAATGTGGGAAGAGTGTAGTTAGTCCAGAGGAAAGGTAATTGGCACAAAACTATTCATGTGACTGGATTTTGTGCGGATAGTGGCTGATTCTCTCTAGTTCTATTACTTTATATGAAGGGAATCTATCATATTGACATGGCTCATTTGAGACAATATCTGCGACAGGCATTATTTTAACCGAAATTGGAAGGTTAATTAAGTGACCTGTTATAAAGTGTCAAAAAGGTGCCAATTAACCCCCTCGTAGGACATCGCCATGTTAAAGTGACTTGTCACGTGACAAGTTGAGTGTTAGTTCCCTTTCCCGTAGGGTAAGTAAATACAAGAAGGTAGATCTTTTAATTTTGTATTAATTTTTTTTATATAAATGATTTTTTATTTATTTTTAAGGTCCGTTATTGCAACAGGTTTAGTTTTCACCGGTTGTATCACACCACCGGACTTTTTTGGGACTATTTAAAAATGTGTTCTTAAAATTACTTCTAGGAATTTTTTTTATTAGAAGAATACCAAGGACTAGCATTGTAGAAACTAACAATAAACATATTTATTGAGAACAGATGTGTGACTGGTTAAATGGTGGCTATTAGGTGTCAATTAACCCCCTCAAATGACAAGCCTATGTAAAAGTGATAGGTCCCATTCAAATAAAGTGTTAGAACTAGGACCGTTATCTGCCACCAAACAACCTTTCTCGGGACTACTTTAGTGTCAGTTCGCTTCCGTCTAGGGATGTTCTAAAAAATATTTCTTGTCATCAAAGTTGTTTTTGGGAATACAATTATTTATTAAAAGGTTTTGTTTGTTGTGCTTAATTCCCTTTTTTAATAATTGATAAAAAAAAATACTGAAATTTTTTTTTTTGCAAATATACATAAAGCAGACGATTGATTTAAATGCAATACATTTATCTCATGAGAAGAAATTATTGTTATTAATGACAAAAATTTTTTTAAAAATTAGGCTTGATTTTGCACTTGGTAACTCTAATTTATATAGAACTTTCACTTGATAGTGTAAACATTTATGCAACTTGCATTACATTCGGCCATTTCTTCGACATTTTCGATTTTAATACGTATACTTTACTTGCATGTAATAACTTGCATGGGTATTGTTAAAGTCCTATTTTCCCACGAGGAATAATAAAGAAAACAAAAAAAAAGACAATGTCTACCCGCTGTCTACATGTCGCATAGTGTGGAACAGCTAATAAATTTCAAAATGTGCCAGTTTTTTAAATTGATTTTAAAAGTTTTTAGTTTTAAAATGTTTTTTTTTTTAAATTAACTTTCTCCTTATAATTTTTTTTAGTGTACTTTATGTTTCATTGTGGTACATTGTAGTTTATTTGTGGCTGCTGTAACATGACAGATAAAACATTATGATTACAAATGAACCAACGCCTTAAAAAAAGGTTTAAAACTTTCTATTTTTCACATTTGTTTCTTTTTGTAATTAAAGTTCATTGATTTATAATCGCAAATTTCTTTTATAGATCTATAAATATAAAGTACATGGTTAATAAAAATGGAGAATTGTAAAAAAACAAAATGTGAAATTTTTAAATTTTTAGCAAAATTAATAATAATAATAGATTTATGAAAACTAACTGAGCTACCTAAACAATGAAAGTTTTATACTCAATACATTTTCAATAACACAAACCAACATAAGATTTTTCCAGCCGGGTAGCAACGTTACCGTTGGTGCTACTAAAGTAGCAATTTGCCACTTTTCCGACTGCTTGGATACTATTTTGCTACTTTTACAAAATGCACCCAAATGTGATACTTTTTGTAATTCTTGCCACTTGTTTGGTACTTTTTACTAAATGATGAGATACTTTTTGAACTTTCTGTTTTATTACAACTCCCAGCTTTAATATAAACTGTTGTTGTTTTAATATATATGTAAGCAAGCTTATCTGAAATAATTTTTTGTCTATCGTAATGAGTTTATCTTTTCTTACATTACAGTGAGTTTATTTTTTCTTACATTACAGTGGGGAATGTAAGAAAAGATAAACTCACTGTTTTATTGTTGGTATTTTGTTTAAGCTTTGATATCGTTGCAAACAAGACGTTTTGAGTGTAGGTTATTTTCATTCCCTCTGTAGTCTTGTTTGATGATAGCTTTGGCTTTTCTAATATTATTTAGGAGAACGTTTCCTGATGATCTGGTCTAAGCAACCAGTGAAATGCGCATAGAAACAGCTTCTGCTCCAACAATAAATTTCCGTATTTTTATCAATTATAAAAAAAGGGAATTAAGCACAAAAAATAAAATCTTTTAATGAAAAAATTATGTATTCCCACAAACAACTTTTTTAATAATAAAAAATTATTTAAGTTTTTATTTTTCTTTTCAATTTTTGAAAATTTCTGGGGTTACGCTTTGGTACCACTGCTTTAATACCATTCATTTTTTACTTATGGCTAGTGTTTTTCATACGGGATTTCTTCGGACAAAAATCACGGGATCGCGCAAATTTTTCGGGGAAAAATCACAGGAAATTTTAAAATTATCGCCAGAAGCCCCATCTCTGGAGTAGCACTCCTCCCCGATCTGTGCTAACTAAATAAAAAAATCTAAAATTGAGTTTATTAAACAGCTTTATCTATACAAATATTATAAAGCGAATGGAATACAACTCTCATGCATGGGCCGGTGCTTCAAAGTCTATTTTGGAGCTTCTCGACCGTGTTCAGGAGAGGGCGAAGGTTCTCATTGGTGGCAGTACGTTATCCAATTCTATTGACTCCTCTGAACACCGTCGCAATGTGGGTTGTATTTGCCTGTTTTATCATTATTGCAATGGTGTGTGTTCTGATGAAATTAGGGATATGTTTCCCGAAAGCCATACGTTTGTTCGTATACACGTTTTTCCTCAAAAGCCCATCCTATTGTGATCGATTGGCCGGTAAACATTACAGAGAAAATTTGTTTTTTGGCCGGACTGTTCGTGGAACAACCTTCCTGCTGAAGTCTTTCCTCTCACTTTCAACATAAATAAGTTCAAGTCGAATTTTTTCAAACACTACTCCCTCTATCCTCATTCCCATAACTTTTTTTCCTAGTTCCAACAATGCATTTCAAGTTGAAGGGGTCATCCCCCAAGTGCTGGTCCTAACAAAAAAAAAATTGTGTTTCTATGTTTGTAAGAGGTAATCTCCGGAACTGCCGGTCCGATTTTAAAAATGTCTTCAACAAAATGAAGAATGGAACCTCCTTACGGACATAGGCTATATAAAATTCCACTAAAGTGCTTAGCATAGGGTCGAGGTGCGCTAAGCCTCCTATTCTAACCTCACTAATATCTCCAAAACTAAAAGGGACAAAAAAATTTAATAGCGGACAGGTGTCTGGTACTTTTTTGAAATTCGGCCTTTTTAGGGAGTAAACGGGTAAAGCCTGAATTTTGATACTTTTTTTTGTCACCCCGCCATCCAATAAACGTAAAAATAAACATTATTTCACGTTCGAAGTTTATCTAAAAAATACAAATAGAAATTTGGTACTTTTTAGAAATTTAACCGTTTAAGTAGTGAAGTTCGTAACTATTACAGATACTTTTTTTAAAAAGTATTTTTCTCCATTCTTTGACATAAACGTATTAAACAGGCTCCCACTACAATATTAAAGAAAAGTAACAGAAATGGGAAATACGGAAAATTAAATTTCGTTCTTTAGATTTTTGGTTGTACAACTGGTACTTTTTAAATTACCGTTAGTATTGGACCCAGAAACATAAAATTCAACATTCAAAAGCCCGAGTGATAGGACTCTATGGGTGAACTTTTTGGTACTTTTATGGTCTTCGACTGGAACTTATTGAATTTCTGTAAGTTTTGGACTTAAAACATAACATTAAACATGCAATGTCCTGAGTGTATGCGAATCTTTAAAAGGATCTATTTGGTACTTTTTCGTTCTTTAACTGGTAGTTTTTTATTTTCGTTAATATTTGACCTATGAATTTTACATGCAAGATCCAAAGTGGATGAGAATCTGTTACAGGGCTTTTTGGTAGTTATTTGTTCTTTAGCTGGTACTTTTTAAATTTTCATTAGTATTGGAACTATATAGAAAAAAGAAAAACACTCGGGATAAATTAACCTTTTTTACTTACTTTAAGTACGAGTCGTACTCAAAAATTCAAGTACGAATAACACTTAAACGTACTTAAAAAGTCCTAAATGGGATAACTTTCGAAAATCAATCCCGGAATTTCTTAAAGTAAGTAAAAAATTCTTAAACCAAGTAAAAAAAGATTTAACTTTTCGTTGGTAGTGCCTCGCTGGGAGTAAAATTACAAAATGAATGTTTTATTCTCGTATAACTTATCAAAATTTGTTGTAGCCACTACAACAACACCGCACAAGTAGCTAAAACACGATTTTCTTGTTGTGTGTAGAAACAACAAAAACAACAGAACTAGAAGAAAACACATTATTTTCATGTTTAAATCTTAATCAATTTTACTTTTTAAAGTTTAAAAGCAAGAGTTCTCATTAAGTTTATATTTTTAGTTAAATCTGTTCATAAAAAATATTTTAGGTATATAGCAGGCTTATGAAACGAATTTTCTCTGAAAATTTGTTTAATAAACTTTTCATTAATCAAAAATATTTTCTATGAATATAAGGGTAAGTTTTTTAAGTAAAAATCATACCGGGCATGATGCTGATTTTTTATAATTGGAACTTTGTAAGGAGTGAGACGGGAGCAAATCAATCATAATAATATTCTTCTTCTAGTTTCACTTCTGGTTAATTTCAAGTACGAATTCGGGATTCAATCAACTTTATAACACTTGAATCAAGCATATTTTCAGATTGATTCAATCTCAGTTTTACTTAAATCAATCTCATTTTCGGATTATGTTAAGTACGAATTCGGGATTGAATATGGATAAGTTGAATATTTTACGATTTAATAACCCATATATATATATATATATATATATATATATATATATATATATATATATATCGGTATCAGTATTCGTTACATCCATCCCTAGTTTTTGTCTCGAAAATACCAATATTTTGCTCTAAAAGCCATTGACCTGGAGTATCCTGTTCTAGTATTTACTCATCCGATCTCTGTTAGTAACAACCTGACGTAAGAAAATTAAGGATTGCAAAAAATTATTAAACTTTTGCTAATGAAGTAATTCGTTAATTCCAGCATAAACCGTACGTTACGCAGGCCCACAGGAGACAATCAGAAAATGCCACCGTGGTTCGGTCCCCATACAAAAAACAATTTGAACCTGCCAGCCCCTAGGATTAAATATTAGTTGAAAAAATTCCAGAAAATGCTTTTTTAATTTTATGCCACGCATCTGGATACCGCCCTTTTAGTTTTTTGTATACTGCGTCGCACAGTGGCTGAAAATTTTATTTCATTGACCAAAAGTCCAACTTTTGTTTGTCACCGATTTCCAAAATTTTAATTTTATTTAATAGTTAACATATTAAAACTAAGGTCGCCAAAAAATTAGGTCAAACTATTCGTAATTGTGGTCGTGCCATGCTGTTAAACACAACGTTTTTTTTTTAATTCAGAAAAAAGTGATTTTTTTTACATTTAATCCGAAAGAAATTATCATTGCTCAAAAACTATCATCGGTAATGACCTGCTAGCTTTTTTGCTAGGTTGGTAGTCTTGTTAGCTTTAAAGAAAGTAATATGTGCTACTATTATGTTTTTTATATTTGAGATGTTAAGACATTTTTTCTAAACTACAATATTTTTGTCAAATTTCAACTTTAGTAGAATAGAACTTTTGCGGATCAAAAGGGATTAAGAAGGTAAAACCACTGAGGGAAAGGTGAAAGTGTTTTCTTTAACCCTGTATATACTCTTGTACCCGTTTGGACCCGTCTGTTTAACACTTTCTTAATTTTAATGATATTACTTCCAAAAATATTTTTTTTGTTTGAAATTTTTTTTTTACAATTTTTTTTATTCCGCAAAAATGTTTGCAGAAGTACAAAATCAAGTGCTATTGCCTTCAAAAAAATTTTATGATATAGGGAATATTGATCGTGATTAGAGTTTGATCCCGGGATTTACCGTCCCGGGAACTTCCGAGATTTTTAATTGTTTTCAATTCCCGCTTTTTCGGGAATAAGTTGCGGGATTCCCGGGAATTTTTGAGGAAAATCTTTTTTTAAAACTTTTTTTTTTTTTTTACTATTCTATGTCGGACTAGTGCCTTTGGAGGTAAATCCAACTTAATTTCACCACAATATTTAAATTTACTGCATTTTAAGCTCATTTTTAGGAATGGGCTTTATATAGGGCCTATGATAATTATAGGCATATCTTCATGAAATTTTATTTCTTGTCTTAGCACACTGAAGTGTAAATTTTTCAATTATATTATAAGGTTTTGCGGCTAAGGGCGTAATAAAGTGTTTTCCTAGATTGTGCTTTATATGCGGCATTTCAAGTAATTTTAGTCTTATGAAAGTAGAATATGCTAAATTGCACCACAAAAGCAGTATTCGTTACGCTTTTAGCCATAATTACATGATTTACAAGATTGGTCTAAACATGGAGCCCTATGTAAATTTACGAAATTTGGTGCCTTATAAAACGAATTTGTAGAAATTTAATGAGAAAAGGTGCATTCCGCCACAAATTTATGTTATTTTTTGTGGAGTTTTTAGGGAGGTAGTTCCACATTTGGGTGCATAACTCTTTCCCTACAGAAGCGATTCTACTGGAATTCACTCCCAAACAGCCTAGAAGATCTAGAAACAATTTGACACACATATGACGAAATCGGCTTAGAATTAATGAAGGATTCACAATAATATTAAAAATAGGATTCACATGGAATGACAAACTTAGTATACCTACATACAGCACTGCTGATTAAGGGTTATAACATTGTAAAAAATATTTTATTAAATATATGTAGTAAATAACATTTCTCTCTCCTGCTGAATTTGTTAAACGGTAAAATTGTTTCAGAATTACTATTTCGTAATGTTGTGCTTTCAGTTCCTAATCGCCCTTTCAGAAATTTTATTCCACTAAGACTTCAATACTTTCATTCTAATTATGTAAATGAGATCTGAATTTGACAATTTATATACGTATATTGATTTCCATGATCCTATTGGCATCAAAATAACCTCTTAAGAGTTCTAAAATTACTTTAATCTTAAATTTTTTACGTTTTTGTTATATAATAGATACTAGATTTAATTATTTTAAGCGTAATAGCCGGTTAGAAATATTAGTTTCATTGGAGAAATACGTAAATAAATAAATGAAAAAAATTGGGCGGTAATCCCGGGATCACGGGAATTTGATATTTATTTCCCGCTTTCCCGGGAATCCAAAAAGTTCTAATCGTGATCGAACAGAATACAGATAGTACATATAAAACACGCTAAACAGGTATATTGTGAATCCCATCTTAGAAGGGATTTAAAATTTTTTTTTTTTTTTTGGACTTTTTATTTTATCTGTTTTTATGACTCTAATAATATTCTATGACCCTATAACTATGGAATGCGTTGTTAAATTTGTGTCAGGTATTTTATAGCATATAAGTAAAAGGATTTAAAGTTTTTCAATCCTTTTTATTCTATGTTCATGGTGTCATTTGTACCATTGCGATTAAAAAAGATTTTGGAAGATTTAGAGCCTTCGACTAGTACAACGCAAACAAAGGATATTTGGAAAAATGAGACACCATCTTCTACGAAATACTGCAGCCCTATCAAATTTGAATTCAAAAAGAAAACTCATGATGCCATTAACAAAGAAGTTAGTGATATCAAGGCCCAAATTGCAACACTATAGCCATTATAATTAGACTTAGAAGGGCTACAAATTGAAGTTAGCTACCAATTAGTGCTAACAATGATAGATGGAAAAGTAGGAAAGGCTTTGACTAACACGAAGGCAGCATCCAGCTGCATCATATGCCATGCAACACCAAGCCAATTAAACCAAGTCCCGACAAAATCATTAGACAATACTGATTCATATGATTTCGGATTATCACCACTACATGCAAGAATACGACTTATGGAACACATACTAAAAATCTGTTATGATTTGGATTTCGGATCTTCAGGATCAAAAAGAAACAACGAAACCAATAAGGAGTGAAGAAGTTCAAAAAGGAAACATGTTCAAGATGAATTTTGGAGATTTGGGTTGATTATAGATCAGCAAAAACAAGGGTCAGGCAATAAAAATGATGGCAATACCGTAAGAAGATTCTTTTCAGATCCAGAAACAGCATCTGAAATAACAGGTGTTAATTTTGACCTCATTTTTAGATTTAAAATAATCCTAGAAGTACTTGCGTGCAATGTAGAAATTGACTCTAGAAAACTTGGAGATTTTGCTAAGGAAACTGCAAAAATATATACAACCAAGGGCCCATGGAGAAATATGTCTGCTACAGGTCACAAATCCATTATAATGGAGAAGATGTCATTAAATGTCAGTTGGTGTCACTTGGAGATTTATCAGAGGAAGCTCAGGAAAAAAGGAATAATAGAGAATAATAACAGATTTTATAGAGAGCACAATACTAGAAAAATTTCACGAAATTCCACAAATGAAGATCTATTTAATATATTATTGGCAACGTCAGATCCGTTCATCTTAAGTAATCGAAATCAATGGAAAGTGGAACATCGGGATTTAGATGAAAAATTCAAAAAACTACCAACGAATAGAAATAACACAGAACAGAATATGGAATATTTGCAATCAATCTTTCAATTAAATGAACATTTTTTTGAGTGTACTTTTATTACATAAAATGTTAATGATTATTATTTAAATCCAAATATGACATTTTTAAATAATTAAAAAAAAAATAAAAAAACCATATTTTACGCTAAAGTTAAAAAAATCTAAAGTTCCACTTTGCCCTTAAATTCCCCCAATAACTAACGATTTTAGTGAAATTGAAATTGGAGAAAAGTTTAAGAATCTATATGTCGATTAAAAAAATGTTCACTAAAATATCTCCTTCGGTTCAAAAGTTACAGAATTTTGGCCAATAAAAAACGATTTTCAGACACTGTGCGTCGCCATTTCAAGACCGACTATAACATATTGAATATCGTTATTCAGGGATTGTCTATCTCTTAATTTTTGCCTTTGGTGGCTTTTTTATCCGCCATCAAACTCTGGGCACAACTTATGCCATCTCGGATCTTACGCCCCTAATGTCCAATTTTTCACGTGACAAGAAAGCCCTTCTAATACTTAGTATATCTATGTTTTAATATGGTCACTTTTATGCCACGCCCTATTTTTCAGTTACAAATTCATATTACATTAAACCAGGTAAATCAACATACAAAACAAAAATTGGGTCTACGTACCAGTGCGACTCGGAGCATCATATGCACCGACCAAAGATTGTCAACTCAGCAACACCAGCACAAGTCGAGCTACTACAACAACAACAACATACACAACAAAGAAAATTGCATCAGTCAGAAAACAATTTTATATCAATGAAGTATCTAGAATTGAAAAAATGTTTTTTTGAATTCTAGAATTGATGTATTTACGATAAAAAATTCCTTTTCATTTTATTTATATTAAAATCTTCAAGTTTTTTTTAAGAAATTTTAAATATAAGAAAATAGTTTTTACTAATTTCTTACTGCAAGTATCTTCCGATCATCTGAACACCATATTAAAACTAAAATCAAGAAAATAATTAAAAATTCCACATTTTGCCCAAATAGGAATTTATTCTAAAAAAAAAAAATTAATATCTTTAGAAACAAAAAAAAAAAAAAACTTCAAAGTGTCAAACAATCAGTCAGTCAGACACATTCAAATCGAAATCATTCAACACTAGCGAATTCCATTTATATTTCCGTTTCATCTTAAGCTAAAATTATGAATCATGTTTTCTTAAAAAAGGAATTTACCTTTTTCTTCACCAAACGTGCTAAATATAAAGTAAACTTTTCTTGTTAAGTTGTTGTTATACAACACAAAAAATAAACAATGTAACAATAAAAAAAAAAAGAAACAAATATTAAAAACGCGCATTTTTTTACAACAACCACATGCAGAGTCAAGATGTGTGCAAGTGAACGTTCATTCATTTGTACAGTGGGTCTTAAAGTGTATGGTTTGTTGCATTCTTTTGCATTGTTGTTGTTGCTGCCGTTATTATATGCTCATTCACCTTTAATGTCAGACATCATCAATTTCCGTTAAAATGAAATGCCGACGCCACTGTTAAAACAAATGCATTCGTGTAAAATTGTACGAAAATCGGAGGAAAAAACTAGCAACAAACATTATCATAAAAAAAAGTTAGAATGCTATATGCGGCTGTGCCGTATCTTTGATACCCTCCACCGACAGTTCGAATCTTTCGGTAGTGGGCTCTATATGATATCTCTATATTATCAATTAATTTTTATAAAAGTGGACTTCAGCACTTAAACTCGTTGCGGTTTAGACCAATATTAAATTATTGACCGTCAATCAGAAAGTTTTAGCTTTCCTTTTTCGAAATTGGAACTAGCTTGAGTTAAATATCATGTTTCGTAACAGTTTCAGCCGAACTAAAATGGTTTTCAGGAGGGGAATTTATATTGGACCCATTGTCAATTATGGACCAATCATCCCAAAATTCTGTAGAGTGATTTCAGGTATTAAAAAAATTAATTAGAATAAATTTCAATACAGCAGTTAAATTGGTTTTTATTGTAGAATTTCAGAAGGCTGCTTAATATGGGATCTAAGGTAAATTATAGACCGTATATCACAAAATTGCATGGCATTTTTTATGGGCATATGAAGCTAACATAGAACAAAATTTACCGCAATATATATATATATTCCTAGTCCTATAAAACTGTAAAGTAGTTAATTTTATTATGATAGCATTAACTTTTATGGTTTAAGGCGTATTAAGCTGTTTTCCGAAAGTAGGGTTTATATAGGGCCTAGTGTAAATTATGGACTAATTTTCACGAAATTTGACATTGCGATTTTTAGTCTTATAAGACTGTCACGTTCCGAATTTTATTATGATAGCATTGTTTAATACGGCTTAAGGCGTACTAAACTGTCTTCCGAAGGTAGGGTTTATATGGGGCCTTGGGTAAATTATGAACCGATCTTAACAAAATTTCACAGTGTGATATTAAGTCCTATAAAACATTGACGCACCAAATTTTATTATTATTTATTACGGTTTGAGGCGTACTAAGCTGTTTTCGGAAGTAGGCTTTATGTAGGGCCTATGGTAAATTATGGACCGATCTTCCTGAAATTTAACAGTATGATTTCCAGTCATTTGAAACGATTTTGTGCAAAATCTTATATCATTCCGTGCATTATTCCACCATTTATGTTACTTTTTTTTAACAAAATTATCAATTTTTTATATTAGTGGTTCCACGTTTTGATTCATAGCTCTCTTCCTACTAGGATAACTACAAGCAATTTGACACCAAGTGTGTTCTTTTTTTTTGAGTTTTTCAAAAGTGAGCGTGTTTTCATCAGACGGCCAGGCAGCAGGGCACGGCTAAATCGAGTTATGGCTAATAAATCTGTGAGTGTTAAAACGCTGGTTTAGTTGAACTAAACTTAAATTTATATGTATGTAGTTTAAACTCAACAGTTGTAAGTCAGTACCCCATTTATTATATGTAATTTAAAAAGTAACATGTGGTAGCACTACGATAAATATTGGCAAATTCATATGGGGTTTATTGGTAGTTTGAACGCCCAATTTTATGCGTTTAAATATGGTTTATATGTTTACTAATTTATAGATATGTTGGTTTATACACATTTTATACCAAAAAATTTTATTAGGCCTTAGAATTACTCAAGGACCCATAATACACATATATACTTTATGGAGTCTTAGATTAAAATAAAATAAAATTAAAAAGTTTCACACTGAATGACAAACTTGGTATACTCCCATTCACCACTAGTAGTGGTGGAGGGTATAAAAATGTAAACAGAAAAATTTAAAAACAAAACGGTTGGCAACATTTTACACTTAGGCAGTCTTAAAATAAAAATGTGACAGCTCTTTAAAGAATTAATTCGTTATTTTAAAGAAATAATATAAAAAAAATAATTTGTTTAATGTTTTCGTTCTTGGATGCTTTTATAACATTTAATTATTAAAATTAATTATAATTAAAAATTATTGAATTATTAAAAAATGCGAACACGGAAAAAATTAAAAATTGTCTCTAATTACCAAATTCATAGAATCAAGCAATCAGTTTGTTGATTTTACCAAAATGATTATATTGATTACTAAAAATTTAAAATTGTGAACATTTTTTTTTTTAATAAATGATATTTTTAATTTTAATTTAAAAAAATGCTGAAAAAACTTTGCCGTTTCAAACAATGTGTTAATTGATTTAATAAAATATTGCTCAGGTTTTGACAATTCTTAGTAAAAAAAATTTGTGTTTTTTGAAGCACTTAAGAGAAAAAGTGCATAATCGAGCACTTCATTAAGAGAGCTCTTATAAAGCAGTAAATGATAACAAATAAAATATACAAAATAGCTGCTATTTTACTGCTGACAACGAAGAAGGTTTTAAAGCGAAAAAAAATTAAAATATATTAATTATGGTTTACGAAAATGTTTGAAAAAATGCATTTAAACCAGTAAAATAAAAACATTAATGAATATGTTAATATAGTTAGCCCTTAAAAAAGCACTTTAGGAGTGCTTTATTTGCATGTTTTATTATGTTAAAAGAAGCGCTTATTGTCAGCAGAAAATAGTCCTCCAAACCGGGAACACCCAATACAAAAGTCAGGCATCCCATCAGCAGGTTTGAAGCAATTTAAGGTGTGAATTCATACATAAAACCTGCTCCTTTTGGAGCACATTTTTTACTGGGTTCCCAACAACAATTCTAAAGTTTAAATTATTTTATTTTAAGCGAAAAAAATCAATTAAGATTTTTTGTTATTTAATTAATATTTTAATTAAAAATTTATTTCAAAACAACTAAAATGTTAATTAAATCAAAATTATATTTTTAATTTTCTTTTAACTAAAAAAATAATTGATTCAATTATCACATTAATTTAATTTAAATACTTTTTAAACCATTTTTTTATTTGATAAAAATCTTTTCATAAAATTTGTTGGAAAAAGAAATTTTTATAATTTCGAAAAAGGTTTCTTTTTATTTATGTTTTTAAGTAATCGTTTATTAAAACGATTTCATTCGTTTGTTATTCTGGTTTTCAAAAACGGATGCTAAAAATACTAGTGTTTTTTTGAAAAAGTCTTAAAAGTTTTAAATCCAAGAATAAAATTATGAAAATAAAGTACAAGTAAATAATGTTTTTCCAAAGAAATATTTGCAAATTTCTTTTCTCCCTCCATTTTATACATACATACATAATTATTTTCTTTTAAAAATTACACCCAGTCAGCATGTGGAAGATCGAATCTTCAAACTGATTCTTTTAAGACAACTTTTCTACAAAAAAAGGTGACATTTTATTTAAAAAATTGAATTTGGTGTTTGTTTCTTAAAAATGTTTTGCTCTCTTAAAGGGTGGCATGTTTTATTCTAAAAAAATCACACTTAATAATGGCATAAGACAAGGCGAATTCAACTACAGGTGATGTCGAAACGCCATCTGATTTTAACAGTTCGAGCCACTTTGTTTTGATTTGTTAGTGTTTTGTTAGATATGGTTGACATTTTGGAACGTAAACACTAACAATGCAATGCAAAAAACCCTATGTTGTTTCTATTGTTTTTGGATTGTTGTAGTTCCGACACCACCTGTAGTTGAATTCGCCTTGGCATAAGGCAGTGAGTGCACTTTACGCCCCGTATATATCGACAGTGTTAATAATGCCCTGTGAAACAGGTCACTTCTGTTTATATATAGGGCTACCAAACGAAGTTGGGAAAAAATCGCTTCGAATCAGGGCAGTAAAAAGTTAAGCTTTTTAAGTTATTTTTTCAAATTTTTTTATAGAAAGACATAGAAAAGTATTACATTGTTAGTGGTAGGTTGTCAGTTAAATCCACTCTAGGTGGATTCGGTGTTATTAAAAAGTCTTCAAATCGAAAAAAAGATCATTTAAACTTGGTGTCGATAAATCGGCAGTCTGGTAACGGTATTACATATTGACATATTTTATGAAAAAAAATCTAAAGACAATTTTTAAGTATTATTAAACATTTTTAAAGAATAAAGTTAAAACATGGATATTACCGCATCCGTTATATGTGCAGAAAGGACAATAAGTCAATTATTGGATTCATCCTCGTCATCTGTGAGGATAAAATGATAATTATATTTAAATTTTCACCTAAGCGTCCACTAGTTTAGCCAATGTTATTTTAAATCTCATTTTAACTTACATTGAACTGTTTTCGAGCAAACTCGAATTTCGTCATTCATTTTGTTGTTGATGCAATAAACAAATTTTAAATTATTTTTTATTTTTTTATTTTGAAGAACGATTTTTTTGTCAGCTGTTATAAACAGGGCATTCCAGTT
The DNA here is from genome assembly GCA_943735925.1 of Pollenia amentaria. NCBI lineage: Eukaryota > Metazoa > Arthropoda > Insecta > Diptera > Polleniidae > Pollenia > Pollenia amentaria. The sequence continues at coordinate 141,275,192 of OX031010.1, read as the reverse complement.
TTTGATAACTTGTGTTTAGTTCTCGTCAAATAAGAAATAGCATTATTACCGTGTTGGCAATACATTTTATGCATGCACCTTTTAACAAGGTGGTATTATTTCTGTATAAGAGAAAACACCATTAGATGATCAACAACTGATTAATCAGTTCTGCACTGAAAATAAGACCCGAAAATGATTCCCAAACATGCTCAGAAAGTCACTTGCTTAAACCACAAAATGTACAGAATGTGCGCAATCATAAATTGATCACGCAGATGATCGAAATTTGACTATTTTAAGCTTTATTTTGCAGTGATGTATTGCGCAGCCAAACGATAAAAAATGTTTCCACTTACTGTTACTGTTTAAAATGGGACAATTTTTACAGATTTTGAAGCAAGTGAGTTTTGCAAATTTATGCTTATTAATGTCAATAACCTCGTGCTCTTTGAAATTAAAATAATTTAAAATTGAATTTGATTTTTTATTTTAAATTAAAAAAAAAGTAATATCAAAGTACTAGCACAAATTCTCTATAAAATATGTCGTAATTGAACAGAAACGATAGTCATGAAAGAGTCTTTCAGATAAGTCGCGGGTAGCTGAAAAATTACTCGAATAACTTTCTCAATTGATTGTAAGTACTAGCACAAAATATCTCGAAAATGAGTCGTAATTGGTCAGAAACGCGAGTCATGAAAGACTCTTTCAGAAGAGTCGCGGGTGGGGCACCATTTTCTCCCGAATGAACAGTAAATTTCGACTTAAAACCGAACGCACAAATGACTATTTTAATCGCGCAGAGGAGTCAAAAAAGACTCGAATATAATCAATAATTTTAAAAAATGCTGACTGGGCAATAAAAAAAGAACATCTAAAACATACAGTAAAAAATGAAAACCAAAACCACAAAAAATATAATAACGTATCGCAAGTCTCAGGGCCATAAATGTGGAGACACAATATCATTAAGATCATAATGATGATCTTTAATGAACATACTCATTCACAATTTCATGTTCAGAGTCAAAATAGCAGGTTAAATTATAAAGAAACATGTGGGGCATAAAGCGGGGGAGGATATAAGCTAGGAAGAAAGAAAGAAAGAGAGTGAAAAAGGTTATTTTTATTACATTTGGTAAAACATTAAAATGGAAAAAGTACATGGTAGAGTGAGTAAAGGGAAAAATCGTAAAAGACACAGTAGGCGATGTCTGTAGCTGGTTTATTTATTTGTATGGATCTGTATGTCAGCAAACCGTTGGTTTTTCCAAGTATAAGGTTCATTTTGAGTTCCTTTAAAAATGTTTTTGCAGCTTTGTTGGTATTACACGTCACGCAAAGGGAAACTAACTTTTAAGGTTTTACACGTCACGCAAAAGGAAAATAACCTTTCAGGAATTCGACCAATAACAATTTCAAACCCAATGTTTGAAATATCTTTATATGTCGCAGCAGTGCAAAGAGAATTGCATTAAAACATCACATCATTCGAAAACATCTGATCCTTATTAAAGAATTTTCAAAATCCTTAAGGTTATGGTCTTGTCGATCAGCCAACTTAACTCCGATAGACCTACCAATTTTAAGCGTTTCACAAGTTTGGCTTATTGGTGAAACTTAAAGACCAGCAAGTTTTGCTTCGAGCGGCCGATGCTACACTAAGATGCCTAATATATATATAAAGGGTGGTGCAACGATAATGCACGATGTTAATTGTGAGTCAAACCTTAACCTCGTATTTTACACAACTTTATTTGACATTTATTTGTTTCAGTGTTTGACAAATTCAACCATGGAGAGTTACACAATTGAGCAGCACGTTAAGATTGTTGTAGACTTTAACAAAAATGCATTTCGTGAAAATCATCTTCAGCGACGAGGCACACTTTCACCTTAGTGGATTCGTTAACAAGCAGAATTGCCGCATTTGAGCAAATGAGAGTCTACGAGTGGTTGCTGAAAAGCCGATGCATCCACACGTAATCGGGCCGTACTTCTTCGAAAATGAGTTCGGCCAAACAGTTACCATGAATGGTGTTTGCTATCGCGAGATGATAACGGACTTCTTGTGGCCAGAAATTGTTCCAACAGGATGGTGCCACTAGCTACAACGCCAACGAAACAATGGCACTTTTGCACGAGAAATTCATTGGTCGTGTTATCTCACGTCCGTCGCACAGTGCTCTGTCCCATAGGCAAAACTAAAGATTAATAAAGTGCTTCGAATATTTATGTAATATATATTTTTGTAGAGCTAGCAAAGTTCTTTAAATATATTTGCAAGCAGAATTCATTATTATCACCTTTTATTTACAGTGAAGGGCACCAAAGTCAAAAAATTTTTGAGCTGAACTATTAAATAAAAAACGACTTTAACCTGCACCGAATGAAACCAAATTTACAAAAGATCTAATAACGCCTTATTTTAGCATCACTTATTAATTTTTAGTGCATTCTAATCATAAATGCAGCTAAAACGTAGTTTTTTAAGGAAACGATATGTGGGAGGTAGGCATGTCCTTGTAAACAATGCAACAAAATTTACAACAGCGCCAGATTGTGAAATTTAACAGACAGATTTCCGTTTATTCCTACATTGTGATATAAATTGTGGCGGAAAATCAAATTTTTTGTAATTCAGGATGTATGGGAGGTAGGCATATCCTTGCAGCGATTTTTCTCAAACTTCAAATTGTTCATAACTTAGACATTAAGTATCAGTATACTTAATTTTGTCGTTCTGTGACAACAATTATAGTTTTGCCGATTCACTATATGGGAACAGAGCACTGTGCGTCGTGGCGATGTTAATTTGCCGAAACTATCATGTGATTTGCACTGTTGGACTTCTTTCTTTGGGAATATTTAAAAGAAAAAGTGTACGTCAATAAGCCAACAACAATTCAAGAGCTAAAGAATGTGACAATTCGGCACATTAAAGACATTGCACCTCAATTATGTGTCAGTCATTGAAAATATGGAAAAAGTAGTTGACTTGCCTCTTGGTCAGGGCTTCACTGCTGAAATTAGCATTCTGACTTTAAACGACATCCACCACGTGATTTCCGAAGGGGCCTCACCAATAACCAGTCTAGGATATTAGTCCAAGGGGCTACTGGTTAAATTTGAACTGTGTTATTGAGGGTATTGGTTGCAATTATTTTTTTCCTGTAAGTGCCAGATGATTTTGATAGAATACCGGCATATTTTCCAAAATAAAATTGTCATTATCCGCACTTCAATTTAAAAAATCGGCAAATTAGAAATGCATAGTTTAAATACAATAAAACCTATTCATATTAACAAAAAATAACAATTCAGCATTAACTAATGTTTATAGCCTATACAATAACATAAAAATCAATAAAAAGATTAACTTTACAAAAATTTGATAATTTAGAGACAAAAAATCGGCAAATATGGCAGGCCTGGCTTAGCAAACTACCAACGCGAGCACACAAAGACAGTTAGCCAGCAGCCACACGATCAAGCTTTTCTTGATAGTCTTTTACATACACTGTTTGTCAAAAATGACATAAATTGAAAGCTCTGACGTAGGCTGCGCGCAATTTGTAAGCAATTTACTTTTAAGATGTAATCAAGAAAACACTTTATAAAAACAAACGAAAAATTTGCTCACTAATCTTGTAATCAGTAGTTAAATTGAACGTAAAATTGCCAATCATATGGAAAGGTAAAATTGAGAGCAATCTCGTGGTCAATTTAAAAAGTGTGAGTGTGTTAGTAAAAAATTGAGAGAGTTTTGCAAACTGAAAGGAATTTAAAGCAGTGGTGTCAATTATGATTGTGTTGGTGCGAATACTCTTGTCTCTTACATTCCCAGCGGGAGGAATCTGCGGTTGCGAGGCCTATTACGAGGCCTAATTAACATACATATTTTGCAATGAAGACTTTAGAGCAATTAATAATAATACAATTATCGAAAAATGTTGAGTTATGGACAGACACAATCAGTTATTATTTAAATAAATTTAATTTGGAACCTGCATTTCGCAGAAACTTTGCTTATTTTTTGGAAAAATTGAGCATTTGACAATATTTGAAGTCTTTTTACAACCTTATACAATTCTTTCCAAAATTTTTAATTTGGTGCTCAACATATCTTTGCGAATGCCAACAATGAAAATTCATTTGCACATACTAATGCAAATAATAACCCCATTCAAATCGGAAAATATTTGCTAGCAAAGATATATTGAGGAAAAAAGCGACAAACATTTGAAGGAATTTTTTTTTAATACAGGATATAGTGCCCCGTCTAAATTTTTCCAGAACTCAATAATATTTTCCATATCTGGATGATTAAATTTTTAATAAACTCATCCGCTTGTATGCTCGTTATCGCTGTCTGCAAGACTAATTAATAAAATTCAAATTTGAAGTTTATAGAAGCTCAATAAACACAACATCAAGGCGAATTCATCACAGTTATTCTTGATACTACAACAAGTACACTACGCCTCGTACAAAAACCACAAGCAAATTGTTTTTTTTTAAATCATTGTACAATGTTAAAAACAGAAATAAAACAAAACAGAAGCAAAGATAATAATTAATAAATATATTATTTCTGTTTAGAGGCCTCAAAACAGGCCGTGCGATCGTGCGATATTTCCCGCTGAATGAGAGTGTTTTGCAGTAAACAATTATATTTTACGCTCGCAAAATAAAAGAGCGTAAGCGTACATGTGAGTTTTGCTGACACAATTGTGTATGACGCTGACATCCCTGATTTAAAGGCAAAACTTGATCGTGTGGCCTCCAAGTTAGAGAAGCGTTCCATTTCAAGATCGCTATTTTTACTCTTTCTCCCTCTCTCTCTTTCTCTCTCTTACTACGCTATTCGATTTACCATTTTTAAGTTCTAAATAGGCCAGATCAAGGCGAATTCACTAGAAGGTGGGGTCAAGTCAACATATGGTTATTTTTTTCTGTGCTCGATTTGCCAAAGTTTTTATACAAACTAGGCCAGATCAAGGCGAATTCACTAGAAGTCAACATATAGTTATTTTTTTCGGTGGTCGATTTATCAAAGTTTGTATACAAACTAGTTTTTTATGTAAACAATCGTTTTTTTTTTTTACTAGCAATATTTTTGACAATCGGACCACAGAAGCAGTGTTGTTGAAGAGTGACCTCACCTTCTAGTGAATTCGCCTTAGGCTAGATCCATCACTAGACAATTTTTGATCACTAGACAGCACTAACGCATTCGCTTCTATTATAACCCTGCAAAAAAAATTTATTTCTATAACTAAGCTTAAATGACAACTGTTTTAATTATAAAATTTTGCAGATTTGTATCACAAAAACGTTAAACAAAACTCGCCTTCTATTATTGCTTTTACTTTAGTTTCTATTCAATAGGTTTTTCTTTCAATTTTTCCCCTCTTTCATAACATTTATGTCACTTAGCAGCTGTAATTTAAAAAATGGGGGATTGTTTGGAATTTGTAGTACATATGGACATATTATCAAGTTACCCTTGCAACAAATATTTCCCTACTTTTTTCCTTCTTCACAATAGTTTTTTTGTTTCGATTATTGCAGCAGATGTCTGGGTTTGATCATGCAAAAAAAAAAAAAATGATGGGGGTTACAAATGCAACATATGCGAAGCTTTCCTTTTTGTCAAACAGGATCACCAGTTGTGTTTAAAGTAAAAAAAAAAATTAATAGAATTGCGTATACATACATATGTATGTACGTACATTGTGGTAGTTCTAAACAATATAAATAAGTTTGTAGACTTAAATTTTGTGTAAATGTCAGAAAGTAGAAACCCACTGACATATACTTATGGCTAATAAATCAGTGAGTGTTTTAACGCTGGTTTAGTTTAACTAAACTTAGGCCGTAATCATGTAAAACGCAACGCCAAAGAATTATATTGAAAGTACCAACAATGTCATAAATATTTTGTAATTTTATTGTTGCTTTCTACAGAAATTCACATTGCGTTTTAAAATTTCAAACGCTGCATAGCCTTAGGGCGTTAAAAATTTTAAAACGGTACATGAATTTCTGTAGAAAGCAACAATAAAATTACAAAATATTTATTACATTGTTTGTGCGTTCAATGTAATTTTTTGGCGTTGCGTTGCGTTTTACATGATTAGGGCCTTTAATTTATTTGTAGTTTAAGTTAGAGACATAACGAATACCGATACCGATATAACGGTATCGGCGATATTCTACTGTCGATACGCCGATTTTTGAACAAATAATTTAATTTTCAATGCTTATTTTTTGTATAACAACTAATAGCAAAAAATTAAATAGAATAATAAATTGTTTATTTTAATTCTAAAGCTGCACATCGGTCCACACCACGCGTTTTTCCTTTTTTGGTCCCACTTCATGCTTTCGATACGTATATGCATTTTACGCGCTTGCTGTGTAACTTGTCAATACAATTTTACACTACGACTTTTTGGACTGATGCATAAACGCATTGAACGCTTGTTGTGGATCTGCAGCATCAGCCGTTTTGCTTTGCACCATAATGGTAAAACGTTCTCCCATTGATAAATCATGTATGTATGTATTTGTACGTTTTAAGAATTTTCTGCTAATTTTTAATGATTTTTGTGAAAATAAAAATCATTTTATTATTAATTAGTTCATTTATTAATGATGTGCAAATAATCCCAATTTTTGAAAAATCATTTTGTTTCAAATTTTAAATTACTTCAAACCGACCACAAAATCCATAAGCAAAGCCACTGCTACATTTTCTGACGCTATTATTATAGAAATGCAATCTTCGAACATTTTTAGAAAATACAATAAATGAATAAACGGAGATGCAGAATAGTTTAGATTCCCAAAAATTACAGATTTACGTAGCATTAGCTCTAAATGAAAGATTTGAGTGTTTAGAGAATAATGAAATCTAATGTTTATCTACAATTCCTTTGACACAAATCTAGACAATTTCAAAGACAATAGATCGAAAAACTTCTTATTGAGCTACTAAACATGACTCTACATTCCGAAAGTTTTGAAGACACGTTTACCCCTACACCTAGTAAAAGTTCTGATAAGTCTTCAAGAAGTGACCTTGAGCGTTTGTGAAATTCTTAAGAGAAAATTTGGAGAAGAATGGTCCTCTGTCCATCATACGTTGTGGTTCAGCTAAATAAGAAGTGAAGATATACTTGAGATCTTCTCTGTTTTCTAGAGACGCAGATTCGTTTGTTTACTGGCGCTGTTAAATATTATATTAAAAATTGAAGACCATGACGTAGAAATACTAAAGTTGTCCAATGAGTTCAGTCACATCTGAGAGACGAGTTTTTACTGAAGTTCTGCTTCATTAAAAACTCGAACTATTGCGAAAAACTCAACTATTGCGAAATTATCTCCGCAATAGTTGAGAATACTTCGTTTTTTAAACAAAAATCTTATTAATATCAATTTTGAATATTAATAATCTATAACACTGCTTTTTTGTTTAAAAAATACATTAATTTTACCATGAAATTTAAATCAATTGCGTTGTTTTTAATATCTTATTAAAATCAATTTTTAATAGTAATAATCTCTTACACTGTAATTTTGTATAATAAAGAAATTACTCTACTTGAGCTTTGTTAATTTTACTTTGAATTTAAATTTAATATTCGTATCGGTATCGGCGATATTTCTTTTTGAGTATCGGTATCGGTATCACAGTTTGGATCTGAAAATTCCTAATTTGTACCGTCTCAATGGCAAAATTGTACCAAATTGGCTTTGAAATAAAAAAGCACACATAGTAATTCATAACACTTTTTTCAAAAAAAAAAAAACAAAACAAGTAAAAAAGTATAGTCGGTCAACCCCGACCATTGGATACCCTAAACCACAGTATATAAGTGATTTTAGGAGGAGCGGTTATTTGGAACCTACCAGCATAAAATTTTTCATTACTTGTAGCCACCGTAAAATTTATTGTAGCCCATTTATATGTCAATACCAACATTTACAAGAAAGTTATAGCATTGAAAGTTATTTTCAAGATTAGTATGGTAGCTATGATTAAATATGGTCCGATTTCAATAAAATTTGGTAAAACGATTTAGATTGCAATAAAATAAGGTTGTTGAAATTTTAGTCAAAGTCCCAATATACGAGGGCGGATCAATAAGTCCGAACTTCCCTCGTAGTTATATGAAATGCAACACGTGCACACGTGTGCAGTCTCAATGGCAAAATTACATTAATTGGGCTACGAATTGGTACCTCATCCTTCATATTCTCCGGATTTAACCCCAGTGACAATTTCCTATTTCCGAACCTAAAGAATTGGCTCGCTGGAAAGAGATTTAGCTCCAACGATGAAATTCTTGGTCAAACAAATGCCTATTTTATGGACCTCGAAAAATCCTATTTTTTGGAAGGGATACACAAATTGGAGAAACGTTGGACTAAGTGTATTTTTTTTTTTTTTTTGTAAAAAAAACTGTGTTTCATTCAAAATGTCACGGACTTATTGATCCGTAATAAGATGCTTTATAGACTATTTCGGAAAGAAATTTGTATGGGGCCTATGTGAAATTCTGAACCGATCTCACCATTTTCAGTAGACTTCGTTATTATGAATTGAAACCAATGAACAAAATTTCATCAAATTACCTTCAAAATTGTTACCAGTAATTTTCGCAGAAGGTTACATGGACTGACAACCAGCCAGCCACCCGGACTGAGGGACATCCTTAAATTGTTAGTGATATAGAGTCGATCGGTATACTAAAAGGTGGATCTAGGACAAATATTTTATAGTGTTACAAACATCAGCATAATATCCTCTCTAATATTTTGGTGTGGGTAAACAAAATAAAAATTTCTCTATTACACTTTTTTTTCAAGGCAGGCAAAAGTGTCATCAAAACGATCGGCAATTTGGAGACACTTGCTCCCAGGCTTCCTACAGGGATATACTTATGTCTGTATGTAATTAATATGTTAATATAACATCGTGAACACCAATTAACAATAATGCAATTTCTTAAAGTTCTGGTCTGGGCTGAAGATATGTGATTAAAAATTGTATTATTGAAAAGAAAAGTGAGTTAATCCACCTCAAAGAGATCATAATTTCGTGGGTACTTATTTTTAAATTGTACCAAAAAAGGATGAATTGTACCAGTGGACCAACAGACTTTCGATTGTACCAAAATTGGTACAATTGTACCACAAATATCATCAGTGATCGGTATCGTATCGGCAAAAAGGCGTATCGTTACTTCCCTAGTTTTAAATACGAGGGCGGATCAATAAGTCCGTGACTTTTCTAACTTCCCGCGTAGTTATATGAAATGCAACACTGCTCCCATCAAGTACCACCTGACAACTTCAAAGGATTGTTTGGAGTTGTTTAACCGCAATTCGAATGAGTTTTTGCGGCGTTTTGTAGCTGTGGATGAAACATGGATCCATTACAACACTCCGAGACCAAGCAGCAGTCTAAACAATTGGTTTCTAAAAGGAGATTATGTTGAAAAATTAATTTTTTTATTGATCCGCCCTCGTATTGCTTCGCCAAGTTCAAAGAATTTTTATTTTGGAAAATTTTTAAAATTTGTTAAGCCGAAAATTTTGAAGTCAGAGTCTCGAGTTTTTGTGGGTACTTCGACTCCGACTCCGGTACAAAAACCTCAACTCCGACTCCATTCGTCCTGTTCCAACAGGACTTATATATTACTTATAAAAAGTGTTTTTCTATTAAATGCAATAAACCTTGAAATATCGCTCTTGTTCAACAATACTGTGTTCTCAGAATTTTTAATTTTACATTAACAGCAGTTGAAAAAAAATTTTTAAACCAACCGTTTTATTACCAAAAATTAGATAAAATAGCACGACATTTTTACAGTGGGTAGATATAAATATTACGTGTCGATTTGTTTCCAAAAAGTAAAACAAGATAAAAATTTTGAGTTAATTCAATATTGTTGAACAAGTGCGATATGTACATATTTAAGAATTTATTAAAAAAGAAAAATATCAATTGCATCAAACAGGCAGTGGTGAGTCACTGTATGTACATATGTACGAGTACATATTTGTTTTTTCGCAAGATGACAGGTTAGTTTTGCAATATGCAAAGTTCGATTTATTTGAAAGCGAAATTTCGGTTACTTTATGATCAAAGATACGTTGCTTTACTTTTAAAAAAAATATGTATTTTGGGACATTCTTTCCTAGTTGGTTATTTCCATGGCAAAGATAATAATGTTCAACCTTATAAAGCATATACTATTAAATTTAAATAGGTGACCCTTAAACAACTCTATTATGTGTTAATAAAATACATCCAATGTCTAAATAAAAAAATAATTGCATTGATTTTTTAATTTCCCACATTCGAATACGTTCAATTGATTAATGTGTACACATGAATAAGAGCGAAGAGCTGCAGAAGTGCATTTTTTCAATCGTTTGACTCGTGCAAATGAAAATTTAACATAGCTCGTGCGAAAACAGGCAACAACAAAAAACACATACTGCAATAGCGCAAACAGATTGCACAAATATGCAAGTGTACAATCATAAATTTGCAAGTATAATTTCCAACATGGAGAGTAAGAAAAGTACACGCTCATCTGCTACAACCAGAACTTTGGAAATGCGTCATAGTCAGAGTTGCCATAATTTTTTTGAAAATATGTAACTGGATCTTAAGAAAAAAAACTGATTTTAACGTAAAAAAATGCCATAAAAATAGCCCAAGGAAATATATATAATTTACTTAATTATTATATTATATTATTAACGAATATCGTTACTTTGTTGGCTAGATGAAAGAGACTGAAATTAAGAAGGGTACACAAGTACATGTAGTCTTGCGATTTGTTGTGTTTCTTCATTTAACCAAAATTTATTTTAGTTCCTTCTTAGATTTGCTATTTGTCAAGTGAACATACATGAAAAATTGCTGCAATAGAAGTTTTATAATGAAAACTCAAATGCAACTTTAAAAAAGAAACAATAAAATTCACAAAATGTAAGCAGGGACATAATTAAATTTTTAAAAGTAAAAGCCAAATAAACTACTCAAACGGCTTAGCAAACATGTCAAAATTGTACATTTGTACAATCCTTTTGCGTTGTTTATTGGGGTATTTGACAAACGATTAATACATTTTTGTAGAAAAATCGAAAAGTTGCATATTTTCCAAGTTTTTGCGCTACCTAGTGCTAAATTTATTAATTCAAGTAAACATTTTGCAGAGTCAAGAAGGAAACGAAGAAGCATAAAAAATTATCAAGAATAAAAGCTTTTGATTAGAATTTATTGCAAAATTATTAATTAAATTTGTGTGGCTTATTTGTTAACCGAGATTATTTCCCAAGCCGTTTGTGTTTTTTGTTTGGCTCTTAAAGCTTGTCTCTGTTAAATGAGTATGTGTTAAGCAAATTAGGTAAGATTATGGCTTAAGAAATAAAAAATAATATAACTGAATCGGAAATAAAAACATTTTAATGCAAAAACAGCAAAATCTGCACAATTTACAAAAATAAACTTATTTTTTTAATAATTAACTTACAAACTGGTCAATGTTTGGAAAAATTGCAAAATGCAGATAAATCTGCACATTTGGCAACGCTGGTCATAGCCCATGATCTCAGAGAATTATTCCGGCTTTTTTTTTTGTTGATACTTTCGTTATATTAATGGGTGGGGTGGGGGAGATTTCATAGTAAAGATGGGGTGGTTGATGCAATTCAAAAATTTTTTATATAAAGAGAATGAGAGGTAAAGCCAGATAATGTGAAAGATTGAGTTAAACATGGGAGAAACAGATAAAGAGTTTAGTTCGATTTTGTTCAAAGGTGTTTACAAAATACTGCCAACATTGATAATGGTGTTGGTGATGATAATAATGATGATGAAGATGATGACAATGTCGCTGACTATGTGTAGGTTAGTGGTGTGCTCATGTTTTTGTTAGTGTATGTTTCTTCTTTAAACAGTTTGTTGTTAATATTTTGTGCATACAATGGCATTAAGTTTTTATTATTTTTGTAAATCATATTAAAACTGTGGTTCGCAAAACTCTTTATTATTAGAAATAATGCGATTCCGATTTATTTTACAATCAGATAACAAATTTTTTTAAAATATTGTGATGACCAACTTTTCGAAGCTCTTGGCAGGCAGGTTACGACGTTTGTCTTGAAATTTATTGGTCCCAAAACACTTTTTATTTTTATAGTTCTATATGTTTTATAATTGACTAGCATTTAACCCGCTACTTCGTTAGCGTCTCCTTTTCTTTTGTGGACATATTTTTACGCCAAGGTTTATGTTTCTAGGTTTTAACCCGCTACTTTGTAATAGGTACGATTTTCACCCCTAAACGGTCGAATTTCGAAAATGTACCAAATTTTTATTGTATTTTTTAGATACGTTACGAATGTGGTATTTTTTTATTCCAAAGTTTATTAGTTTAATAGATAGATTGAGTAGCAAAAAAGTTTTAAAATACAGGTTTTACCCGTTTACTCCCCAAAAAGGCCGAATTTCAAAAAAGTACCAGGCACCTGTCCGCTTATTTTTTTATTGAACAACAATAAAAACTAAATTTTAATAAAAAAAAAAATGTTAATGGGTTTAAAAGATAGATGTGGTGACATAAATAAAAAAAAAATGTTTTATAAAAAAAGTACCAAAAATAGTTACGCATTTTACCCCTTAAACGTCCGAATTTCGAAAAAGTACCAAATTCGTATTTGGATTTTTTAGATAAGTTTCAAATGTGATATAACCCTTATTTCTATGTTTATGGGTTTAAAAGATAGATGGGGTGACAAAAAAGTACCAAAATGCAGGTTTTACCCGTTTAATCCGTTAAAGGTCTGAATTTTCAAAAAGTACCAGACACCTGTCCGCTTATTTTTCAAAAGAACAACGATTAGTATTACATTTATTTTGCATCTCTATTAGTTTTGGAGATATAAGGTTACCGAATTTTCCCGTTTTTACCTTTTTACCCCCTAAACATTCGAATTTCGAAAAATCCCGTCTTAGTGGATCGATTTGGAGAGTGACCAATCGCTAGTCCAAATTTCAAGTTTCTAGGGTCAGCGGTTTGGGCTGGGTGATGATGAATGAGTCAGTCAGTCAGTCACTCACGCAACTCTTTTATATATATAGATAAATGTTTACACTTTTTTTGTTAACTTTGAAGGGGAATGTTTACTCTTAATAGTTTTTAACTGGGCTGTGGAGTCGTAAAAAAAATTTTCGAACTCCGACTCTGCCTCCAACCGCAGAAATTTTTTAATTGCGACTCCGACTCCAATTCCAACTCGAACTTTGATGCTAAATATATGTATATATATATGAGACTGGTCCTTATTTGACTTTAAACTATTTTTTTAATGCAATACTTTTTAAATGGTTAAATATAGCAATAAAATGATTCTGTAAAATGATGCAATATTGATGCAATAATGATTCCAATTTCGAAGAATTTTTTATTTTGGAGAATATTTGAAACATTTTTTATGCACAAATATTTTGGAGTCGGAGTCGCGAGTTTTTGAGGGTACTTCGACTCCGACTCCGGTACAAAAACCTCAACTCCGACTTTTTAAGAATTTTTTAAATTGAATTTCAAATTTATTTATTTATTTGGGCACTTAAAAAAACTTCGCTTAATAAAACACAATTTGTTGGCTTAAGATTCACTGTTTATATCGGCGGATTCGGGAGCATCATATTACCTCCAAAAATTTGCTTAAGCAAACACTTTTAGAGGTATGGCAGAAAATAAGCCCAGAAATTACCAAAAAATTTACTATGCAGAAACGTTTGCAAGCAGTCATCAAAAAAATGGAAAACACACTTCATACTAAAATAATTTTAGCCCTTCAATTGATGAAGTACCTTATTAAATTACGGTAACTTTTGTCCACCAAAAATGCACACAGCAACCATTATATGACATTTTTTTATAAATAACGTTTGAATTAGCCGTATGTTTAAGCTGAAATAGAATTTAAATAAAGAATAGTTTTTGTTAAATATACTACTTTTTATGTTTCCATTATTTTCTGGGCATGGGAGATTTTATAATCTTCTAGATACCAAATTACGTTGACTTTTGTCCATCTTGTATAGGCTGCTTTGGAGCCATGGTGTGATATCTATTATCAGCTCCTCCTGATTGGGAATATGTAGTTCACCAATACCTCCATATAAACTTTGAAGAACGAATTCTGACATCGGAAAGAATTCAACGCTTTAAATGGAGTGAGTTGAAGTATTTTCTGGGCAAAAGTATAATTTTGCATCTAGGGGAAATCGGTGCTTGTCTAAGGCTTAAAATTGAAAATTTGCTAAATGATCACAGCGGACGAAAGACTATCATGACACAGCAGAAAGCAGTAGTCCCTAGAACATTAAAGTTTGAGCCTTCTAAAAATCGCTAAGGTAATGGTTTAGTTATCATCAAGCTGGACTGGTCGCCAACTTTGATATTTGAGTGCTTAAATTGGACTGTGAAGAAATATTATTCCCACGGGGTGCTTTAGATGGCACAGTATTATTGATATAACATTTTCTATTAAAATAAAAAGGGCAGCCAAACTTTACGATTATCTGGGGGCATAAAATTGTATAGTCATGGTTCAGACTTGCAATTTTTGTTGCAGCAATTCTTGATTTTATTGGTAAGATGAGTAGCCCTCTCAAATTGTCGCACCTCTCTCACCTGTAAGCTCAAGAATTGCTGCAACAAAAATTGCAAGTCTAGACCATGACATAGTCATCAACAAAAATTGCAGGTCTGAACGATGACTATGTCATGGTTCAGACTTGCAATTTTTGTTGCAGCAATTCTTGAGTTTGTTGGTGAGAAGGGTGAAACGATTGGGGAGGGGTACTCAGTTTCATGTAATCTGCAATTATGTTTTGTTTTGTTATTCTCACAGCTTTAAACTTGAAGTTGACTGTAGGTGTATTTGTTTTTATATACAAAATATAAAAAGGGGCAGAGGAAAGACAAAATAAAAATACAAAAATTGCAAAGATATAATTTCATAATCTGGATACTAATGCAATTTAAAAGCAGAATTTGAACCAGATTCCAGAACTTTAGGGTAATGATTTTTCTAGGATTAACGCGGTAAGACAAATCGCGGCGAGATGTCTGTAGGTGATTTTGCTCAAAATGTTTTATCTATAATTTATAAGATATATTTACAAATTATTTTCCAAGCAGGCTCGTTGGTACTCGGGATGTCAAATGGGAAATCCCGAAATTTTTTATTTTTATAAGTCCCGGGATTTTTAACATATCAACCTTTATGTGCAAAAATGTTCGTTTTTTTTTAATTTTTATACTCTATACAAAAATATTTTTTAAAAATTATATTTAAGTTTATTTTTTATTGCAACTAATTATTTTTTAGTTTAATTTTTGTTTTTGGAACACATCGAGTATTTAAAATTTTCATTTTTTGCTTGATTTATGACGACTATTTCTGGCTTTTTGTATTTTGCTTGATAAAAACCATTATTTTAAGTAGAAAAGAAATTTTTCAGATTCACATCTTAAGCCTTTTTTACAATTACGTTTAGCAAGTTCAGCTTTGGCTTAAGACATAATACCAAAATAAAAATTATTATTTTTATGCAAAATATAAATGCAAAAAATAAAAATTATTCACGATCCAATTAAAATCGTTATATTTATGAAATAGCTCATATTCCTTCCGGTCCAATAATAATAAAAAATTTGCTTAAAAAACATACCGCAAATAAAAGATTTTTTTTTATAAATAAACACTATCTGACGTATTCATAAAAAAATTATTTAAGCTTGAAATCTGTTTTAAGAAACATTTGTATAAACATTTTGTTTTAAATTAAATTTCAAACTTACTTAAATTATTGATTATGAATCTCGCCCGCAACCTGGAGGTGTACTGCACTGCAGTCGACATAGTGTTACAGTTTTTAACTCAGCTATCGATCTGGATGAGGGACTACACTTTCCGTGTATTAATGTCGCCACAACTTAATTCACATTAAAAATTGAATTGCTGACAAAAACCGAAATGAATTGATCTAGAAAAACTAAGAAATACGTATGTTTTTTTAAGCTTTTTTCAGAATCTGATCAGTTTGATAATTTGTGATGCCAGTGTTATAAACATATGTATAAACTAATTTGTTTTGTGGTTTTCTATTTTTAAAATTTATGTTATGTATATAAAATCTTTTGAATATTCAAAAAGTGTTGTTTATTTAAAAAAAAGTCGTATCTTAAAGAAACACATTGATCCCGAATCCCGAAAATCCCGGGATTTCGGGATTTCCAAAAATCCCGGGATTTTCAAAAATCAGTCCCGATTGGCATCCCTAGTTGGTACTGAGTTATTCTTCCAGTGCGAGGTTTACAGTTTCATAGGTCTAAGTTAGCTTTGCTCGGTTAATAAGTTGAATATAATTTGTAATTTTACTTGAAACTCTTAATAAATAAATAATATGTGTATGTATATCCCAAGTAAAGCATTTTATAACCACTGTGCAGCAGAGAAAACAAGTAATCGGTTTGTTCTAAGTTTTCTTGTTTTTTTTTAATTAATTTTTTTTTTGTTTTGGTTTTTCTGTTTGGGTTTTATGACTTTATTGTTATTGTTTATGCTTGTTTCTTTGCAAAAGCAAAAAACTGAACATATTGAAAACTTTTTTGCCAGTTTAGTTACATTAAAAACTCTCAGGAATACGGACGCTTTTTTGTTGTTTTTTTTCTAAAACTAAACCCCCACAAAAAGAAACGACAAATAAGAGAATAAAATCTTAAACAGCAAAACGGTCGTTTTCTAAAATTTTCACGGTATTTTAAATAAAAATGTAAAAAAAAAACTTGAAATACTATTTCGCAATGTTGGCAAAAGTGTAAAAGTAAATTTTGAAATAAATTTTCCAGTTGCCAACTGACATTTCTGTGCATTCATAAAATACTTATAAAATGTTTAATGCGCTTTTTAATTCGTTAAACTTGTTTCTAGTCGGTTTTGCTATTTGAAAAACATTTTAAACACAAACAAAACCAAAGTGTGCTTGACAAGTTGCTATTAAAATTTTTTGAATTTAACAATTAACACTTTGTTAATAGTATTTTAAAAAAAAAATAAAAAAATAACAATTTAAAACAACAGCAGCACAAACTTTATAAATACTTTAAAACTCAACTCTGCTGTTACACATCCTTGTTTGGTTGCCACACTGTTTAAAGAATAGCGTTGCCAAATGATTAATATTATAAATAAAAGCATTTACTTTGGCTGCTTGTTTATTCCGTTAAAAAGGTTTGTAAGACCCCTTTCAGACTCGGTAAGTCTTCTGCGCAACTCTTGGTTTGTAGATGTTAGCGGTTAAGGGAAACAAAAATTGATTACAGACTTTGTTGTACTTGGCAAGTGACTTGCGCAACTAACTTGCCGAGTTTGAAAGGGGTCTAAGCCATTTTTATTTATTTTATTAAATTTGTTTATTGATTTTATTATGTATTAAAATATCTATTATTTATGGTTTCGTTTATTGTTTTTTTTTTTTTCTTCTAATTAAGAATGAGTTTTAATCAATGAAATAACGAAATGTCTGTTATTTTCTTAAATAACTCAACATTAATTGTTTTTTCAGCCAATTACTAGAGAGTTTCTCGGTTCCTTACTTTATTTATTTTATACACGATTTATTTCTATGATAAGAATTCAAGTTATTTAGATAAGAGGTTATAGAATTTGATGAAATTTAAATTAGCGATATGTAAAAAAAAATATATGTATGTATCCTATAAAAGTATTTTCGCGGCAATGGCGTAAAGGCATTATGCTCTAATTATGACAGATTATAAATAAATATTCTTAAAACAAGATAATTTTTATCACAGTATCTACATAACGGATATAAAAAAAAATCATAAAACTTCACGTATATTTTTCTTATAAGCGTGTGTTTTATTGTATGCAATTGTTTAAATATTAAACTTATTTCTTAAAATGTTTATTCTGATATATAAAAATTTTCCTCTTACAAAAATATTGTGTATGTAAAGACATACTACAAATAATCAACCATGTGCTTGAAATCGAAATCGAGTAAAATTTAAATCAATGGAAACTTCCAGTTAATTTTTTTCTATAGTTTCTATAGTTTTTCCTGACTTTAATTGTAGTTCTAATAAAGATAAGCTGTACTCATAGTATGAAGCAGGGATGGCAAAATTGGCACAATTATACTTTTTGGTACTATTTAAATTTAAAAAGTACAATGGTACACCAATGCCTAATTTAGTATAATTAAAGAATTTTCCTAGTTTAAGTAATTTCATATGGAAAATCCTAATTTCAGATATATTGAGAGATCTTGCTGACATTAAAATAATAAAATATAACAAAGAAAAATAAGTTAATCACCCCTATTATGTAAGTCGATGTCGACGTCGACATTAATTTTTATTTGTTGTCACATCAAGTCGGCGACTACATCACTGCGAAGTTATTTTGGTATTTTATAAGAATGTTGTGTCGACGTCGACAAGTTATCGAAAATCTGACAAAAAAATCCCATCTCCAATTTTTTTTTTCTATTATTTTTGTTCTTCATCATTAAACTTGATTTTTTACAGCTATTTATGCTATTATCCGACATTTTGTTTTCTTAACCGATTAAGCAATTTCAAATTAATTTTAGAGTTTCCGATTATGAATTTTTCGCGAATTGTATGCCAGGTTCGCGATAAGAGCTATTTTTTACTGTAAGTTTTCTGATTATTTATAGCTTTAACGATTATTAATAAATATAAGACTTTGCTATCATGCCGCTGTTAGCAAATTTTTACGAATTTCCGCTAATTTGGCAATTTTTACCGAAATTTTGACCTTCCTTATAGTTCTAGGGACTTTTTATTAATAACAAGCCATAAATTGTTTGAAATATTGAAAATTTTCGCGAATTTTGCAAACTTTTCCAAATTTTTGCAATTTTGCGTAGTTTTGTTGCTCTTTGAGGCAATCGTCTTACGTTTAAAATTGTCGCAAATTTTAGCTATTTTTAGCAAACTTTTCTGAATTTTTGCGTTTAATTTACCATGAAAATTTGTGCCAATAACTTTCTTTAAATTTGCATTTTTTTATTTTGACGGACTTAATAAATATGTTTACATTCTATTTAAAATTTCTTTAACTTTCATTTGAGTCGTCGCAAAATTATCTGTCGACTAAAACAGAGACACTTTTACTCGACGTCGACTTAAAAGCGCCCTAGAAAATATCAAGTGACTGTCAATAGTAATCGTTTATTGTCAATAACGACTCAGAAAATATAATTACTATATCGATGCCGTCGACTTTCATAATAGGGGTAAATGTTTCAAGAAATCTCGAAAATAGTGAGATGAATATTATCAATCCCACATTCATATCTAAATGTGGAAGGAATCTTTACTTACCAAATTTTCACCGAGTAGAATTGTCTCTGTTTTATTCGACATGAAATTTTGCTACGACTCAAATGAAAGTTAAAGAAATTTTAAGTTGAATATAAACATATTCATTAAGTACGTTAAAAAAAAAATGTAAATTTAAAAGAAGTTATGGGCACACATTTTAATAGTAAATTAAACGCTTAAATTCGGAAAAAACGCTAAAATAACGAAAATTTTAAACTTAAGACGATAACTTCAAAGAGCTACAAAACTACGCAAAATTGCAAAAATTTTGAAAAGTTTGCAAAAATAGCGAAAATTCGCTAAAATTTTCAATATTTCAAACAAGCCATAAAATTAATTAGAGTTCCCTAAAACTATAAGGAATGTCAAAAATTCGGTAAAAATGTAAAACTAGCGGAAAATAGCATAAATAGCGTTAAAAAATTAACTTTAATGATGAAGAACAGAAATAATAGGAAAAAAATGGAGATGGGATTGGGTCAGATTTTCGATAACTTGCCGACGTCGACACAACTTCTTATAAAGTACCAAATTAACGTCGAAGTGACGTAGTCGTCGACTTGATGTGACAACAAATAAAAATTAATGTCGACGTCGACAACAACTCACATAATAGGGGTGATTAGTAAATTAATCGGTAAAATTGGAAAAAGTTTGCTTAAAACTCAAACACTTTTAATTTGCGACGATTGCCTCAAAGAGCAACAAAGCTACGCAAAAATTCTGAAAAGTTTCTTAAAATAGCGAAATTTTTTAATGTTTTAACAAGCCATAAAATTGATTAAAAGTCCCTGAAACTTTAAGGAATGGTTTAAAAACAAAATTAGGAAAATAGCATAAATGGCGTTAAAAAATTGGCTATACTGATGAAGAACAAAAATAATAAAAAAAAATTATTAGGGATAGGATTTTTTTTTTTTTGCTGACTTTCGATAATTAGTCGACGTCGACACAACATTTTCATAAAATACCAAATTAACGTTGAAGTGATGTAGACGCCGACTTAATGTGACAACAATAAAAAAATTAATGTTTACAAATTCATGCTAAATTGTTGAACATTTTCCTATTAACAAAATGAACAGTAAAAAAAAAATTAAATAACTTAAACTTAAAAACAACAACAACGACGTATGTAATTATGAAAATAGAAATAAAGAAAAAATTAAAATAAAATAAGGTAGAGTGCTATATTCCGCTGTGCCGAATCTTTGACACCCTCCACCGACATTTCGAATATGTCAGGAGTGGGCTCTATATGATAACTATATATTATTAACTAATCTTTTTTTTATGCTTTTTTTAGAAATTTGAACTAGCTCTAGTAAAAATATAATGATTCGTAACAGTTTTAGCCGAACTAAAATGTTTTGTCAGGAGGTGAACTTATTGCTAGGAAGACAACTGGGACGAACGACGAATTTCACCCTACACGACGAATTTTTCCGTAAAAATTCGCAGAGTAAATTCGTCGTATGAAGCACAATAACGCCGAATAGCTGGCAGCTTTTATAATTGAGAAAGTTGATTACTGTTTCTGCAAAGAGAGAGAAATAGTGTGACCATATTCAAAAAAATAATGCTTAAAAATAAAAACATAATCAAAAACACAACTAAAAACTATTTTTATAGCCAAATACTTTGTATACTTATTTTATGTGTTATACAATAAAAAAAAAAAACAATTATTAAAGTAAAAAGTAACTTTATTTACTAAACTATTTCTTAACTAAAACCAAACATGGTCACCTAGTACTGATTTGTTCGTCGTTCGCCGGCGTATGAAATAGAATTAAATCTATTTAAAGTTCGCCGCGTCTGGCGAATTTTCGCCGTCGCCCTGATTGTGTGCATCTTCATATACACAAACGTCTTTTATTTTTGGCGACGAATATTCGCGGCCAAAAATTCGTCGTTCGCCCCAGTTGTGTTCCTAGCATATATTGGACTCATTGGTAAATTATGGATCAATCATCCCAAAAAGCTGTAGAGTAATTTCTGGTATTAAAAAGCATAAATTAGAAAAAATTCAATACAGTAGTGAAATAAGTTTTAGCGTTAGCAGTGAATTTCAGAAGGCTGCCTAATATGGGATCTAGGGTTAATTATGGACCGTATATCACAAAATTGCATGACATTTTGTATGGCCATATGAAGCTAACGTGGAATAAATCTTACCGCAATATCTATATCTGCTACGGCTTTAGGCGTATTAAGTTAATTTCTTAGAGTGGGCTTTATATGGGCCCTATGATAAATTATTGACCGATCATCATGTAGTTTATTAGTATGTTTTCTAGTCCTATAAAACTGTGAAGTATTAAATTCTATTATGATAGCATTATTTCTTACGGCTTAAGGCGTACAAAACTGTTTTCTGAGAGCAGGGTTTATATGGGGCCCACGGTAAATTACAGACCGATCTTCATGAAATTTAACACTATTATCACCAGTCATATAGAGCGAATTTGTACATTTTTACATCATTCCGTTCATTATTCCACCATTTATATTAGTTTTTATAAGAAAATTATAAATTTTTTAGGGTGGTGGTTCTACATTTTGATTCATAGCTCTGATCCAACTAAACCGATTTTGCTGGATTTCAATCTTTAAGGGTAACTGCAAGCAATTTGACACCACATTTGTTCTTTTCCTTTGAGTCTTTCGAAAGTCAGCGTGTTTTCAGCAAACGGACAGACGGTCAGACGGGCGTGGCTAAATCGACTTAGAATTACTCAAGGTGCCAGAATATATATACTTAATGGGAACTTAGATGTATAATAAAAAAGTTTCACACGGAATGACAAACTAAGTTTACCCTCATTCACTACTAGTGGTGGTGGAGGGTATAAAATTAAAGGTTTGGAATCGAATCATGGTTAAAGTTTTACACCCCCATATTCATAAAAAATATTTTAGGTTTATAGCAGGTTTATGAAACGAATTTTCTATGAAAATTTATTTAACAAACCTTTTATTAATCAAAAATATTTTTTATGATTATGGGGGTTTATAAATAATTTATGTATTACTTGGTTCGCGTAGCATAGTAGTACTCTTTTGCATGCTAATTTCCTTTTTACCGTGGGATACATGTCGTCAGATCTAATCACAAACTTAAAAAAAAAAATTTAAATAAAACTAGGCGGACAGTCAAAATAATTGGCTGACTGACTGATAAAATACGGAATAAAGTAATAAAAGAAAAAATTAAAAAAATAAGAAAATACAATAATAACATTTGCTCAGCAGTTGAAAAATTCAAGTTTATCAATTAAAGTTAATTTCAAGTTCATACACAAACAAAAAAAAATATGTTATAAAATTTTGAAAAGAGACGGAAGAAGGGTCCAATAGATGAATTCATATACAGACTTGTACAACATACAGGGAAACTGTACTATATACATGCACACATACATATACGTACATACAATATGTCTGTATTAAAAGTTTTTATTTTTCAAATGAAAATGTTTCTAATATGGAATTTTTAATATTTTATATATTACATATTGATATTTACATACATGAATATGTATGTCCATATGTATGTGTGTACATATCATCACCTAAAATCCAAAAGGCCGTTAGCATCAAAAAAATTCTAAATCGACTACATATTTGATTAATTACGATACAATTACTCAATCAAAAGTCGATTTTGAAAATGTTTGTCGCTTACGGCCTTTAGGATTTTAGTTGACGATATGTAATATTTCTATGTATGTACTTGTAATTTTTATGAAATTCATAAGGGAATTAATATTCTGTTTGTTAATTTTCCAATAAATTGTTTTGCTTTTTTCATTGTACAATATTATTTTCATTTATCTCTATTATTATTTTTTGTCAAACAAGCACTTTAGAATTTCTTATCTCTAACTTTGAACTAGAAACATTATTATGAGTTGAAAATTTTAAAATAGCAGCAAGAAAAAAAATTATCAATTACTAAAGCTGGTATAAGTACATATTTCTAAAATAGAATCATGATTTTCCAATCTTTTTTAAAATGTTTGAACTTAATAAGTAAACCCGACAAAACTTTATTGTATGTATTTAATCAATTTATTAATTCAACCCTATTATGTTAATCGTTGTCGATGTCGACATTAATTTAAAATTGTTGTCACATCGTGTCAGCGACTATATCACTTTAATATTAATTCCGTATTTTTTAAGAATGTTGTGTCGACTAGTTATCGAAAATCTGACAAAAAAAAAATCCCATCTCTAATTATTTTTCTATTGTTTTTGTTCATCATTATAGTTATTTTTTAACGCTATTTATGCTATTTTCCGATAATTTTTTTTTTGAACCGATTTGCCGATATAAAATAAATTTTATGGGTCGATTACGGACGGCAGCTGAACTGCAGTTGTGTTGCCAGCAGCGAAATCAGGCAACACCGCTGATGTTAAAATTAGGGATGCGAATACCGATGCCGATATACCGGCGATAATTCACGTTTGTCGGTGTCGGCGTTATTTTACTGTCGATATGCCGATACTTTTTTATAGTTTTTTTGAACTAAGAATTTAATTTTCAATGCTTTTTGTTGGATAATAACTAATAGAAAAAAATCAAATAGAATAATAAATTGTTTCTTTAAATTATAAAGCCGCAGGTCGGTCCACACCACGCGTTTTTTCTTTTTTCGTCCTACTTCACGCTTTCGATACGTATATGCATTTTACGCGTTTGCTGTGTAACTTGTCAATACAACTTTACACTACGACTTTTTGGACTGATGCATAAACGCATTGAACTCTTGGTGTGGATCTGCAGCATCCGCCGTTTAGCTTTGCACCATAATGGTAAAACGTTCTCCCATTGATAAATCATGTATGTATTTGTACGTTTTAAGAATTTTCTGCCAATTTTTAATGATTTTTGTAAAAAAAAAATCATTTCGCTCCAAATGTTGGGTTACTTCAAAGAGACCACAAAATCCATAAGCAAATTCACTGCTACATTTTCTGTAGTTAACAGTAAACTGAGATGCAGAATAGTTCAGAGTCACATAAATTGGGGACTTATGTAGCATTAGCTCTGAATGAAATATTTGAGGGCTTAGAGAGTAATGAAATCTTTTGTTTATCTAAAATTCTTTACCTTCGATACAAAGCTAGACAATTTCAAAGACAATAGATCGAAATAGCGTCTTATTTGGGCTACTTAACATGACTCTGTATTCCGAAAGTGTTAAAGACACGATCACCCCTACATCTAGTAAAAGTTCTGATAAGTCTACAAGAACTGACCTTAGGAGCGTTTGTGAAAATCTTAAAAGAAAATTTGGGGAAGAATGATCCCCTGTCCATCCTACGCAGTGGTTCAGCTAAATAATAAGTAGGTATATCTTAGATCTTCTAATTTGTCTAGAGACGTAGATCCGTTTGTTTACTGGCGGTATTAAATATTATACTCAAAATTGCGCAGGAATACTTAAGTTGTCAAATGGGTTCATTCACTTCTGAGAGACGATTTTTTACTGCAGGTCTGCTTCAAGTTGTGAAATTATCTCCGCAAAAGTTGAGAATACTTTGTTTTTTATACAAAAATCTTATGAATATTAATTTAGAATATTAATAATCACATACACTAATATCGCTTAAAATTGCCATTTGTGGGTAAACTTGCGAGACTCGATTCATGAAGACCCTTTTTAATTTTTGTGTAAATTTAAACAATTAATATCAGCTTGTAGAAACGTCAATGCAAAAAAAATTTAAAAAAAAATTATAAATATAAAAATAAAAAGATATTGGGAATTATTTCTTTATTATAAACAACTTTATAATATAATAGAATATAACTATTACAAAGAGCTTTATAAAATACATAACTGAAATTTAACTCATAGAATAAATTCGAAAAAAAAAATATAAAAATAAAAGATAAAATTTGTGATAAAAATGTAAAATTTGTTTTTAAACATGTATAAAGAATGCTATTTATTATTTATTATTGGAAGAATTTATTTTTTGTGACTTGTAAACACTTGAATTTTTCATTGAAAACGACGGTAAGCATTACAAAAATGTGTTTATATAAATACACAATTGAACAAGTTTGCGGGTCAAAATTGTTGGGCAAATTTACGAAGTTTGTGTAAATTAATTTTCATACAATTTTTGACAGTTCATTTGCGAAGGCGTAAAAATGCACAGTTTGCGGAGATTGAAAACCCTTACTGTTTTTTTTTTTTTTTTTCTTTAAAAAATAAATTCATTTAGAATAAATTTAAATTAATTTCGCTGTTTTTAAAATCTTATTAAAATCCATTTAAAATATTAATAACCTGGAATTTATATTTAATATACGAATCGGTATCGGCGATATTTCTTCTTGAGTATCGGTATCGTATCGGCAAAAGGGCGTATCGTTACATCCCTAGTTAAAATATAAAATAAGAAAAAAGTTTTATATTTTAATCGACCTATTAGAGTTTGTTTCCGATTATCCATATTTTCGCGAATTTTTGCCATTTTCGCAATATAAGCGATTTTGTTTAAGTTTTTTGATTCTTTACAGCTTAACCGATTATAAATATATCTAAGTGTTCAAACAGAACTGCGTCGAGACCACATTTTTCATACCATTTGACATAAAAATTTAATAAGAATCTATTTTATTTTGAGAACGTTTTTTCTAATGCTCTCACATGTATACTCTTATTCTCCCAACAATGCTACCACACTTTAATTAAAATTCATACATTTTATAAACAGAAAATAAAAAACAAAAGAAAATAAAAAATGAAAACAAGTTACTGCTGACGTTTTAATTATGGGCTTTAGGACTTTTGCCAGAAGTTGAAGAATCAATTCTACCGCTTGGCTTTTACGCTAATATGCCATACATAAACAAGAGCGTCAACGTTGCGCCGTTAAAAGTAGTGCACTGCGACTCCTCATTTCTGACCTACCTAGATCTATATATTATTTTGCAAATATAAGGCTAAAATTTGTCCCGATTTTTTTTTATTCTATATATATAAATTTTTATTCTATATAAAATAAGTGGCGCCATTGAAAATTACTCATTATGAATTAAATCGTAAACTCTGCATTTGACGATGCTATGATCTTTAGCAAAGTTGTTGAGCATGAGCTGGCGAAGGTTTATAAGTTGATATGACCAATTTCAGACAGGTGGCGCCACTGAAAATGACTCGAAATAAGTTTAATCATAAACTGTGCATTTGATCATGCTATGATCTTTAGCACAGCTGTTGAGCATTAGCATACAAAGGTTTCTAGGTTGGTATGACCAATTTCCGATAGGCGGCACCATTGAAAATTACTCAAAATAAATTATATCATTTTATCATGCTATGGTCTTTAGTAAAGTTGTTGCGCATGAGCCGGCAAAGGTTTCTATGTTGGTATGAACAATTTCCGCTTTTCTAGGCAAAACAACGTTTGCCGGGTCAGCTAGTTATATTATAAAATATAAGAATTTTGAATAGTTTTGAATTTTTTCATACCTAAAGTGCCCACTTTTGGCAACCTATATATTTACATACATACATACATATACATATGCCTCAAATCTAAAACTTAAACTCGAATGCAGGCCCTAAATTTTGACCTGGAATTTTATTCCAACCGTACTAACCGTTTAAGGCTAATTTATACTATTATACTTTGTTTTAAGGCATGTCAAAAACTCAATTATTATGTAAAAGTGTGATAGAGGAATGCAATATTTTGTGAAAATTAAAAGTTTGCCATTCCATACGACTTTATCGTTTGCGTCGGCGAATTTTTTGCGTAATCTGAATTCGATTTGCGTCGCCATTTGATTTTCGTCGTCAGATGTTTGTACCTTTTAAATTCGAATTGCATCGCCATTAGATTTACGTCGCACACTAAACTTTGGCTTTTGCCGTTCTCCAGACATACAGAAATCTATAATCTCTTTGTATGGGAGGTGCCATTCCCACTTTTCCAATCTCGCCCACACTTTGTCGGATATTGTGTGTTGATAACTAAGATGTTTCAACGATAAACATAAGTCTATAATATCTTTCTATGGGAGATACCCACTTCTCCAATACTGTCCATTTTGTATAGTCTGTGTATTGATAGCCCAGATATGTGTACCAAATTTGGAACATTTTTCTTTTACCGTTCTTTAGATACAAATAAATCTACTTTGTGCCACGCCCACCTCTCCAATCCCGCCCTTATTTTGTCGGTAATGGTGTATTAATAACCAAAATGCTTGTACCTCATTTGGAAACTTTGGCTCCTGTCATTCTCCAGATATAAATAAATCTATAATGTCTTTGTATGGGAGATGCCACGCCCACCATTCCAATCCCGCGCATTTTGTCAGAGATGTTTTGTATCGATAACCAGTTATGTGTATAAAATTTGGAAAAATTTTCTCCTACCGTTCTTTAGATATAAGTTAAGTCATTTTGGGCCACGCCCACTTATCCAATCCCGCCCCAGTCGTCAGATGCTGTGTATTGATAACCAGAATGCTTGTACCAAATTTGGAAAGTCAGGACTGTTCGTTCTATAGATATACAGAAATTTATATTTTCTTTGTATTGGAGGTGCCACTCCCACTCAAAATTTCAAAAATATATGTATATAGCCATCAGTAATAACCTGTAAAAGTTTAATAAGGATCGGTTCAGCGGTTTAGGCGGTTTAAGCGGTCCAAACAAATAAATACACATACACACCCAAAGAAAAAATATGTTTTAATTTTTGTCACCTCCAACAAAACTATTTTTTTATAAAATTATAAACATACTATGGTTATTTTAACCATATTATTGTCATCGATAACCATATTATGGTTAAATAAGTCCTCCATCAAAAAGGCACAACCATATTATGGGTGCCTCCGAACATGTTTTGGTCAATAATAACTAAAATATGCTTAACACTTATAATAGCATGGTTGATTTTCAACAATAGAATGTTGCTCTTGGATAAGAGGAAAATACTTTTGTTAATTTGAAAACAAATTGTTGTAATTTTTAACCATAACATGTTTAGAGGCAACCATAATATGGTTGTGGCTTCTTGATGGAGGACTAATTAACCAATAATATGGTTGTCGGTGACAATAATATGGTTAAAATAAACATAATATGTTTAAAATTTTCTTTAAAAATAGCTTTCTTGGAGGAGACCATATTTTAACATATTTTTTCTCTGCGTGCATACATACATACATTAATAAACATACATACAGTCAATAAAGTTTAGGCACAACAGATATCTTTTGAGACATAACAAAAAAAAATATTTTTGATATTTTTTTATACATTGATTGTTTTACTGGTAATTCAGCGCAAAAAAAAATTATTCATATTGTATCACACAACGCTTTGAAAAATAAAGGACATAAAAATCCACATTCTTTTTTAACGGTAATTTTTCAGTTTGTTATGTATTAATTCGTTTTTTGTACAAGTAAAGGCCGGTATTCACTATCCTATTTAGTCGCACGATATGTAAAAAAATCGTGTGTGCTCATAATGTATGACAGTGTGGCTTAAAAATGAATTGAGTGACAGATTTTTTTTACAGTCTGTCCGACTTGCAAATATTTATGAAAATTTTCATAAAATGATAGATTCTATGCGATCAGAGTTGCATATTCTTGTAAAGTAGCTGAGTCATTTAAGTTTGCATCTTTTTTGTGGGATAGTGTGGCATCGACAGCAGATTTTGCAGACATTTTTTTTAAGTCGGATAGAATTCCGTCAGATTTTCGTGTGAATGAATCGTACGATTATGTAGGATAGTGAATACCGGCCTTTAATTGCACAGTACCAAGGCGAATTTAACTACATGTGGTGTTGAAACGCCATCTGATTTTGACAGTTCGGCCCAATTTGTTTTGATTTGTTAGTGTTTTGTTAGGAATGGTTGACATTTTGGACCGTAAACGCTAACAATGCGATACAAAAAAACCCTATGTTGTTTCTGTTGTTTTTGGATTGTTGTAGTTCCGACACCACTTGTAGTTGAATTGGCCTTGCACAGTACCAGAGTTTAAAATGCAAGCAATTATTCTCGATATTGTATTTTTGGCGAAAACAGCAAAATGAGCAATCGGTCAGTAATTTTCATAGACGTCCACAAATTTTTTATAAATTTTCACGCGCAAGGATAATCATATCGCGAAATTAGTGTCATTGTACAGAAGCCATATACTAGTGTCAGAAACATTGTAAAATATCTAAGTAGATGTAAAGGTAATGGACCGATCTCTTTTGAAAGTCATGCTGTGCATAAACTTTATTGATTGACTGTATATAGATAGATTGAAGTATTTAAAGATGAACTTTGTAAAAAATAAGACAATCAAAAACATAAAAAGCGTCAAAAAATTTAGGAAGCGGAAATAATAAATTTTCATAATTTTTAAATTTAAAGTTTTTCAACAAAATAAAAAATTTATTTTTCTAAAATTAAGGAAAAATATTATTGCGCAAATAGTTCAAAACAAATGAATTTATTAAGAAAAAATCTTGTTTCTTACATCTGAATGGTGTCGATATTTCTTACTCCCAATTTACATAATACGATTTTTATCGTTGTGATTATTGCCGTTTCGTCTTTGGAATCGACGAAGTTGTACGATTTTCGTCGTTACAACTTCGTGTGTATATATACATATATTTTGACACTACGGATGAATAAACAAAACGAATCGAAGAGTACACTCGCTTTGTACCCCTTTTTATTACTCTCTCCCCTCTCGCCAATAAGTTAAGAATCGCAACGACAAAAATCGTACAATTTGGTACCAGCGTTGCCAAATGTGCAGATTTATCTGCATTTTGCAGTTTTTCTAAACATTGAGAAGCTTTGAAGTTTTTTATAAAATAAATAAGTTTTTGTGTAAATTGTGCAGATTTTGCAGTTTTTGTTTAATTTCAATTCTGTTAAATTATTTTTTATTTCTTAAGCCATAACCTTACCTAATTTGCTTAACAAATACTCGTATGACAAAGGCAATCTTTAAGAGCCAAACAACAAACACAAACGGCTTGGGAAACATGCACTCTCCGTTAACAAATACACCACAAAAATTTTCAATAAATTATACTCAAAAACTTTTATTCTTTATAATTTTTTATGCTTCGTCGTTTCCTTCTTGACTCTGCAAAATTTTCATTTAAATGACTAAATTTAGCACTAAGTAGCGCAAGCAGTTTGAAAAATATGCAACATTTCGATTTTTCTACAAACATGTTTTATTCGTTTGTCAAATACCCCAAATAACAACGCAAAGGGATTGTACAAACGTACAATGTTGATATGTTGGTCAAGCCGTTTGAGTTTTTTATTTGGCTTTTAATTTTGATAGTTTAATTATGTCCCTGCTTACAATTTGTGATTTTTGTTGTTTCTTTTTTAAAGTTGCATTTGAGTTTTCATTGTAAAATTGTTATTGACAAATAGCAAATCTGAGCCCTTCCTAAAATAAATTTTGTATTATATGAAGAAACAAAACAAATCGCAAGACTACATTTACTTGTGTACCTTTCTTAATTCCACTCTCTTTCATCTAGCTAACAAAGTAACGATATTTGCTAATAATATAATATGTATTGTATTTGTTTCCTCATTACACGTATGTAATTTTTATGTGCAGTTTTTTGATTTTAAATCACTTTTTTCTTAAGATGCAATTATTTTAAAAAAAAAAAATATGGCAACGCTGCTAGTTTTTGTTGGTAAAGCGTTCATTTACTTTTTCAATTTTTTTTTGAGTAATTGGGAGAAAAAATTTTGTAAATTTAAAATTTACCCTCGCGTTGCAAGTTTCTGCTAGTAAACTAAAAAAAACACACCTATTGTTTATTTGAATTGATTTTTGTTTAAAATTTGGCATCACTAATTTTTAAATTAAGAAATTTTATAAAAAAAAAAATATTTATTTATATGATTTTTGACGCTTGTTTTAATTTTTTTATATTCTTTTGTTTGATAGGTATTACATGGATTTTAAAATTGAAAACAAAATTTCTAATGACTATCCCTTGTACTTATTCTACTATAGTTTTTACCAACTTTTTTTACATTTTTTACTTGAAAATTTTTCACAAATACAATCTGGGAATTATTTCTTTTCATAAGCTACTTTATTCTATTCAAAATTTTTTATTTTTCGAATTTATTCTATGAGCTAAATTTCAGTTATGTATTTTATAAAGCTTTTTGTAATAGTTCTATTCCTTAAATTTTTAGGAATGACTTTATACTCAAAAAAAAAAAAAGTTATTTGGCGGACCCTTTATATTGTATGTACAGAAAAATTTACAATCATTAAAGACCAGCAGAATGTAATGCATTTTCTGGCCTGTTACGGCCTTCGTCAGCATTCTTTGTCACAAAAAAAAAAAAAAAAAAAAAAACAAAACATTAACATTAACTTTTTAGATTAAATTTAATACATATAAAAATGAATTGTTAGACTTGTTGTTTAAGTATTGTTTGCTTGCTAACCATATATGGCCCAGAGGGCTTGGTTAGTTTTATTAAAATGAAAATAAATAAATAAATAAAATAAATAAATAAATTTTAAAATTTTTCGTCAAAAGAACTTTTTTTCATCAAAAAAATTTCACAAAAACATTTTTATTTTTCGAATGAATTTATGAGGTAAATTTAAATTTTATAAAGCTTTTTTGTAGTAGTTCTATTCCTTCAATATATCACATACTTTTTTTTTGCTTAAATAAATCTTTGGTTAACATTAAAGCTATAGATATGTAGATATATTTAGTAATAATTCTATACACTACCAGACTATCTTGTATCTTCTTTTTACATGTTTCACTTTAGCTATCCTTTCACAAAAAACTTTATGAGAAAAGAAGTAAAAATTCTTTTAAAACAAAACTAATCAGGTATATGATGCAAATCGTTTGATTTCAAAGCGATCATTTTTAGAAGGTATGATCAAGGCGAATTCATTCCAGGTAATCTCGGTAGTACAACAAGTACAATTCGTACAAAAACCACAAGCAATTTGTTTTTGTAAAATCATCGTATAATTCCAAAAACCGAAACAAATCAAAACAGAAATAAAGATAATAAACAAAATTTTGACATCTAACAATTATAAAGCTAAAGAAAAAAAGTTATCAGCAGGGCTTTTAGGAGCACCTGTAATCAATTCGCCTTGGGTATGATATATTTCGAGCGATTCTAAAATCTATTTCTGAATTATAGTCTTCATGTTTTGGAAATACAGTTCAATCAGCATAAATAATATAAAATTTATAAGAATATAGACAGTCAAAGAAAAGAAACATGTATTAGAAATCAATTTTTTTTCTAAATCGTTTTACATTACATACCCGATTAATTAAAATTTAATTAACAGAAATACATAGGGGTATTTCCTGGGGTCACGAACGTACCTTCGTACGTTTTGATTTTTTTTTTTTTTGTGATTCGATTGCTTATTGGTAGCTCTCACCCGTATTCAAAACAAAAATTTAGTTACTGCATATCTCCTGATTAAGGATTTCTTATTCAAAACACTTATTAATAAACTATGATTATCGAATAATCAAAGACTTTTTAACTAACAATTAACTGCTGTCAATTTGCTTTGAATTTAACTAAAACAGAGATGTACAAATTTTTGTTAACCGGGCGACTTAAAAGAGTTTTGAATAAACTCATGATTAAATGGTGATTAAGCTTAATCAACATTTTAGTTGCTCACTCGATGAGCGGAGTATAGTCGGAGTACAGAAATTTTCGTTTTGAATACGGGTGTCTATGTTTATTGCATAAGATGAATTTAATCTAGTTTAAGTTTTCATAATGATAGTTATAAACATGTGGTCACGAACGTACGCAAAATAGAAGTCAACTTCGGTTGACAGTAGTGAAATGTAAAAAATCTGCGAAATGGAACGGAATAATCAAAAGTGATTAATTTATTTTAATGTAGGTATTAATGTAGGTATCTATCCAGTGTTTGCACTGGTTTTTGTTTAATTGGCTTAGTACCGGCCGCGAGCGTACGATTTTTCCATATATGTTAACCGTTAATTAATCTTTAATCGAACTTTTTCATTCTTCTTACACTTATCTCTCCTTAATTGATTGTAATACAGAGAGATTTGAATGAAAGGCTGCAAACGTAACAAATTTTTTTGCATGTAAAGGAATTAAATATAAAAATGTCTTTAGAATTAGCTTAAAAAGAAAATATTGAATTTTCCAGTTTCTAGCCAAATTTCATTTTTCCATCCTGTTTGACCATTCGGCGGAAATGCCCATCTGCTTCAATAGTATTTACTTAAAGCAAAGAGGGCTTTGAACTGGTTCGTCAATTATCGGCCATGACCAACCAAACCTCCAATGTTTGACTTGATCAAACGCATTATGAGCTTTGTCCCATATCATACTTTTCCGTTAACGCAAAGTACTAAAGTTGAGTTAAGCCTATAGTACACGGCATGTAAAAAGACACATGCGCATGTGGTTCTGACGTAATTTTGACGTCAATGCAAAGCCACAATAAACATTGCGTGTTGTGTGATGACGTCAAAATTACGTCAGAACCACATGCGCATGTGTCTTTTTACATGCCGTGTACTATAGGCTTTAGTTATTGAAAGCTTAGTTTGTTTTTTGATTTGTTTTAATAATAAATTTTTTTGTGTTGTGTATGATTAAAAATAAAATAAAATAAAAAACTTAAATTAAATAAATAAAATTGTACCGGACATAGTACAATTGACAAGGTGACCCTAGTTCTACAACAAGTACAAGTCAAAACAACATGTATTTTGTTGGTGGAAAAGCACGATAGATTTTCAAAAAAATATGTTTATTCTAGCAACAATAATCGTATTTGTAAACAAACAAAATTGTAAACCAACTGTGACATAATGTAATATTTATCTGGGCTACTGGAGTTACCTTAATTGTACCATGGTCTCCGGCTTGATAAAATATCAGCCATTAAAGTGTTCTTTGAGTGTCACTTCTACGTTGTTACGTTAGTGTCAGTTGAATAAAGCAACTTATAATAAACTAAAAAAGGCCAAAAGAAAAACATAATTTTAAAATGGATAATTTTTTTAATTAAAAGCTAAAATAAAGTGAAATAAAACTATTATTCCCCATCATCCGAATCCCAAGACATACAGTCTTCATAGAATTTTATAACCATTTGGGGAATTTCCTTATTCGCCACTTTAGACACTATGAGTTGCGGTTCATTATCACCATAAAATGTAATTACTAAATATAGGCATCCCTGGTAGTTGGTAGCTCCCAATATTTGTCGAGGCTTAAGACCCCTGTCAAAACCGGTAGGTGCATAGGGCCTAGTAAGAAAATCAGTAACCAGTATATTTTCGTTAATTTCATGCGAATTTGGTTCATCCGGGTTCTTAAAAATTTTCACATTATTTGCTATTTCTTTTTTATCTTTGAAAACTTCATCCGTTTTTTCATTCTTACTTGATAAATGGGCTTTGGATTCCGAATTACCTGTATCTGGTTTACTGTTATTTACTGTTTTAATTTTATTTTTGTTTTTCTGCATAGTTGTATTATCAAAATTTCTTTTGTATCCTTTCGAATTTTCTTTTCCCGCATTTTCACTTTTATGCCTCCTCTTTTTTGTCTTTGTTCCTTTAGACGTAGTGTTGCGCTTTCTTAAGCCAAAATCTCGATTAGATTTAATTACGGCTTTTTCCTCAATAGTTTCTGTGGCTCGATTTTTTCTCAACTTTTTCATAATTTTTTAAAATTTAAATTTTTCGCTTGCTCCCCAGAGAACTGTTGACAGTATTTTTCGCCGTGTTGTAAGTTAAATTGTCAAATCTATTTTTGTTTATATTTTTTTTGCCGTCGTTTTAATTTGTCTATCACACACAAGCATAATCACAAAATGACAGCTTGTGGGCAAGAGAGGCGAAGAGAATGATGTTTATATACTGACATAATTTGTCAACTAGCTTCAACCCCGCATTAGCAGCATAAAACCAATACATGCACATTTTCGTAAACAAATGAATGCAAAAAATACTAATCCATACAAAGCTGTTAACACACATACATTTTATGCCAGATCAGTGATGGAAAATTGAAAAATTGAGATGGTAGTGACCACCAAGCAAAAGAGTACTTTATTTAACACTTTGGTATAAACCATATTTTTTATTTAAAAATACTCAAAAAACACAAAAATTTAAAAAAAGAAGAAATTAAATTATTAATAAACTAAATAAATTATTTAACTCTTTTTAATATTATTTTTGTAAGCTTTTTAGTTACTTGTGCAAATCTGTAAACTATTTAACTATTTTTTTTTATTTCTTATTTTTAATTAATTGAAATGTAAATATAAAAATAAGTTGAATGTTTAATTTTTATTATGGACACTTTAATGAAACACGACTGAAAAAGACAAATACGATTACCACTACGTTTAATAAATGACTCGAAAAACGATAATAAATGATGTAGAAAATACTATTAAATGGATAGATATACGACTGATAAATAACTATAAAAAGACTCGTAAGTAATTAGAAATATGGCTAATAAATGACTCTCATATAAAACGAAATAATACTGATGAATTACTCAAAACACGATCACAAATGACTTAGAAAAGACTCCTGAAATACGGATAAATGACTAGAAAAGTATTCAAAAACGACTATAATTACCATTAGAAAAGAGTCGAAAATCACTCTAAACTAAAAAAAAAAACGAGTCATTAAGAAGAGTTGTGGTAGGGTATAATTTTCTCCCGACAAAAGTACCTTTTTGATCAGAAAATTAGCGCATATTCTGGTTTTTAATCGCCCTGAAGAGTAAAAAAAAGACTCGAATATGGTTAAATATTTCAAAAAATACTAGCTGGGTTTTGATATAAAAAATATAAAGTTTTGGCTAACAGAATAAAAATCAATACATTTTAATATAAAAGTATATGTACAAAAACACAGAAATTCCCCGATGAATTTAGAAGCACTCAAAATTAAGACACCAGCAGAAAAGACCTGATATGTTCTCATCATCAATCTACTTCGAAAATTTGATGTATTTAACTTAATAATTATAGCAAAAAACAAAATACGGAAACGGTTCTTTTTATAAATTTATATCAAAACAAAAAAATTTATTTTCTGCTTCTTGTAGTTGTTTCCAGACAGAACACGTTAAACAGGATTTTATGGTTTCAATATTGAAAAGAGTTATTTTAACATTTTTCATTTAAATTTAATATGAAACGATCTGCCTTGTCTGTAGAACAAATTTTGAAAACAAAATTTCCAAATTTGTTCTTGTTTTAAACGTAAGTTAAACGAGTCACTTTTACGCTCACGTTCTACAAACAGGCAGAATGATAATTTTAAATAAAGTCCGTACTTTTGCAGAAATTTGATTTACACTGTTATCGAAACCAGTAGTTCAAAAGCATTCAAAATGACATTGGTGCTTGAAGAATATCAATAT
This sequence comes from Pollenia amentaria, assembly GCA_943735925.1. Classification (NCBI taxonomy): domain Eukaryota; kingdom Metazoa; phylum Arthropoda; class Insecta; order Diptera; family Polleniidae; genus Pollenia; species Pollenia amentaria. The sequence continues at coordinate 141,238,239 of OX031010.1, read as the reverse complement.
TTTTCCAACAAAAAACATGAACGAAAAAGGACAATATATTGTATGGATTTCAAGGAAAATAGTACTAAAACTGACGTAGGGGTACTGTGGTATTTATAAAAAGAAAAAGTACGGAAAACAGTACCATAGTACTGAATTTTCCATCACTGTGCCAGATAAAATAATCCCTTGTGTGACGGAGAGAAAAAAAATTGTGCGGCTTAAAAAATTTTCTCATGTGTGATCAACCATTAATATGTTGAATTATACAATGTCAACTCGGTGTTTTTGTACTGTTCTTAGTGCTTTTAACATTTTTGACACGAACAATGCTTAAATTAATCCTTGGTGCTTTTTTTAATTATAATGTTTTTGGTATCACTTAATCCAATTTTATCACAAACTTCTTACGGTCTTATTTATAAAACAGGTTTATAAAAGGTTTCCTACGAACATTTTTATTATCAAACATTCTATAAACCTGTTTTTTTATCAATAAGTAAATCAATAATGCTTTTTATCAAATCAACTTAAAAAAAATTTATAATAATGATATATATTATATCTACTCGATATGGTGCAGTGTAATAAAACTATAGGTAATAAAGTCATAAGTAATAAAGCCATAGGTTATAAAGCCATATATCCTTATTTCCAGAGCTGTGGAGTCGGAGTTAAGGTTTTTGTACCGGAATCGGAGTCGAAGTACCCACAAAAACACGAGACTGCGACTCCAAAACTTTTCTACTTTACATATGGTAATAACTGTATGAAAGCTCAATGCTTTCAGAAGGAAAATATCTATTTTAAATTTTTACAGAATCTTGCTATATTTAACCATTTAAAAGGCACAGCATTAAAAAAAAGAGTTTAAAGTTAAATAAGTACCAGTATCATATACATTTAGCATCAAGGTTAGAGTAGGAGTTGGAGTCGGAGTCGCACTTAAAACATTTCAGCGGTTGGTGTCTGAGTCAGAGTTAGAAGTTTCTATTGACGACTCTACATCACTGCTTATTTCACATCTCATTATATTGAGAAATAAGGCCATATACACAGATTTGTTTGCATTACGGATTTTGCATTAATTTTCTTGTGACGGTTGAAACTTTACTACCCGTCTCCACTATCCATCAACTTGGTAAGAACATCATGTCGCACATGAATTCTGCTAGTGTAGACTCTTCATGTTCATATTTCGTTCATCTTATGTCATCGTTGGCTAAACATATGTCTTAGAAGCCATGTTCGCCATGATGGTCGCCTTACAATGTCATTTTCTGTCTGCAACTAAGCGCACAACAAAAACAATTGTGGTAACTCAGAACAACACGTATTTGCCACATACAAGAACATGAACTAATTATTAACCGTTACTCTGCCGGCTTTATGTTCATGTCATGTTCAAGCCGATAGCGCTTGAAAGCATTTTACGCCAGCATAATTAGTCTATTAGTCTGATGTTGGCATGTACATACAAAACTAAATCTACTCAGCATCAAGCAGTATTTAGGGATACAGCTATGGGTTTTTCCATATAGTACTCAAAAATTCCTCCCTGCACAGGAAAAATTTGGCATTTCAATAAAAATTTAAAACACAAATAATATTGATAAAAGGTAATGCAAATTTTCAAATGCCTATTTCTTTATATGTAAGCATGTCTTACACAAAAAACAAATGCAAACAAAATCTCGCTAATGTCAAAAAAGTACAATGTAACGTTGCCTTTACACATGCAAGTAGTGGCATGCCACTGTTCTATACATATTATAAACGAAAAAGTGTTCGAAATAGTCGAATCTCATGCCATTTGCGTTTCTGTTTACACATGCCACTGCCAGTTCATTTTCAAAATGTCGTCGAAGCGTCAACTTGAGATAATTTGTTTACATCTCATATTAAAAAAAAGTACCAGAAAACAAAAAAGAGTTGCCGACTTCATCACATAGTTTTAGTTTTGGGGAAACAGTTTACATTTATTTATATTAGCATTATTTTAGCAAAATTAATGCTCTATAATTAGAAAACTTACTTATTTTAACGCCCGTTACTACAAATTAATCATAAAAATGCATTTAACAGTTAAAACTTTAATTACAGCTCGACAACAATCCAGTCGATTTGCATTTAATATTGAACAGGGTAACATTGCTAATCGTTTTGACATTTAGTGGCATGCAAGTGCCAAATTTCCACTCGCATGCAATTTTTGCTGCCACTGGAGCTGCCATTGCGAAAAATGTAAGTGTATTAGTAAAAAATCGTGAGTGTATTGAGTTTTTCGAACTGGCAGTGGCATGTGTAAATGCTAAGTAAGCGCCTAGATTTTCAGGAAGCTTTCCAATCAAATCGACTATATTTGGTTGTAATGTAAACGGCCTATAATGTTATTCTTAATTTTTTTTACAATACTGGATTTCAACACCTCGAAATTGCAAAATCCCGAATTTCAGAATTCTGAATCTCTAGTTCCGAACTTTATTATCCCAAATTTTGAAATCCTAAAATCCCAGTATCAGATCCCGAATATAGAAGCTTTAATTAGCGAAGCCTGTCTTTATTATACCATAGTGGAGAAAATCCTTGCACCTGGCTGAATGATGGCTATGCAGAGAAGCTTTAGTTAGCAAAGCCGGTCTTTGTTATAGCGTAGAGGAGAAAATCCTTGCGCCTGGCCGAATGATGGCTGTGCAGAGAAGCTTCAGTTGTCGAAGCCGGTGTTTGTTACACCATGCAACGATTTGTTCTCTATGGTACATCGTTTATAGTTATATTACCTAAGAAACTTTGTTACTGGCAGGCTACCCTGGCGTTAACTTAGCTTAATACCATATTTTACGATAATTTTACCTCATGAATTTTTTTGTGTGCAATGTATACATACATATGTACATACAGTGAGCCACACTCAAAATTGAACGTTATTTCGAAAATGGAGGAGGTGGCACAACATATATTCGCGTAACTCAAAAATGATTTAGTTTATTGAATATACTATACGAAATTCCGCAATAAAATTACCTTTAAGAAAGGCTAAATTTTTTTCTAATCTCCGCTGTCGTTTTAGAAACATAATTCTATTTTTTTTTTGGCAAAAAAAAATTTTTTATCAAAATTTCGAAATTTTTGTTTCTTCAAAAATAATAAAAAATTGGAAAATGAAGCTACTCTTTTAATTTTTCTAGACGTATAAAAAAGTTGCAAAGTTTATTCCATAATCTTAACAGTTTTTGTGTTACGCTAATATATGTTATGCAACGTACTCCATTTTCGAAATAGCGGTATATCTCGAAAACAAAAGCTAGCCTTAAAAATCGGTAAGCACCACTGGATTCAGCGTACCCGAATTAGGTTAAAGCGCCAGGTGCCCGCTTGCCAACTAGCACAGTGTTATTATTAACACAAAGTTTATGATAATGATTAAAGTGTTTAATTTTGGATGTGGTTCACTGTACATATGTATATTTAAAATTTATAGTTAATGTTTCAATAATTAATTTTTTCCCTTTTTATTTTTATTAAGTTTTTTTCTTCAAACCTAGACTTTTATGCTTAATTAAATTTAAAATAAAACTAAAAATTAAATAACATACATACATACGAGTACATGTACTGCTTCTTTTCCGAAAAGAAGAGCTATCTCGATTTTGGTGCGTTTTAAACTTGAAAATTGATAACCAAGTTAACAACGATATTGTTTTAAAGCGAATTAGCAGTTTTGGCATACCCAAGGCGAATCCAACTACTACTAGCAGGGCTTCCAGTCTTATTTTAAGCCTTATCCCCAATTTGCGATTTCTCATCCCCAAAAAACCCCAGATAAGCTATTGTCTTATCCCCAAAAATCCTCACAGTCTCTTAAAAATAAAATACATCATACCTATTATGTCAACGGAAAAGTATGCACAGATTGATTTATTTAAACAAATCCATTTGTGTAATATTATTAAATCTAATGTTATTTATTCTTTGAGTTCTAAATATTTACGTACATATGTTAAGTATGTATCTATGTAACAATCGCAACGTAAAAAAGCCCAACGGAAAAAAATTATGCGTCCATATTTATCATTTCAAGAACTATGGAATCTAAATCTGATTCATGATTCTGATGAATGATTGAAAAAATTTGTCACAGCAAGCTGCATTATTCTTAAAGTTTAATTTTAAGAAGAGCTGCTAATAACTCATACTGCATTCTGTTGCAAATTTTGATTTTGGTTGTATTCATTATAGAAAATTTAACGGAGCAGATGTGACAGAAATCTATAACAACCAAGTCCCCATCATATCTGGGGTCTTCGGACGGACAGACGGTCTACCGGACGGACGGACAGGCGGTCTGCCGGATTTGAACTTCTCTTCTTATAAGATTCCACAATATGTATTCTGTATAGGGTCTAGGATCAATAATGTGGAAGTTACAAACGGAATGGTAAATTTATAGGTATACCCATACTCTTTGACCATTGGTGAATGGTATAGGGTAAAAGCACCAGTAGTCGGCCATTTAACTTTTTTCCCATTCTCAACAGACGCTATCAAGATTGTGAGAGTAGTATTTTGTTGTCAACGATTTATTATTTTTGAACAATTTGTGTAGTTTTAGACTCAATTAATGGTTTTCAGAAGTTTAGCTATAAAAATAGAGTAATTTACGTTTTTTTCAACATGTACCATTTTCCCCAATAGTCGGCACACTCGAATCTAAGTTCGGCACTTTTTGCCCCAATAGTCGGCATAGGATTTTTAAGTAAGAAAAGAGTAATATCGTTTAATAATTCAAGAATTTTTTTATTAAAACGTAAGTTTAAAATTAACATACATCTTGCTATTAGCTGAAAAGACCAACAGCACCGTATGGTTTCTTTTTCGTTCCCTTTCTGGAAAGAATACACATTCCGATAGCCCTTGGGTGCTATAACTTTACCTGTTTAAGGACACAAACTGGTTTACTGTGGAATGCCGGATGTCTTTAAATGAGATTGCTGAACATTCTTATATGGATACCTGGGCACTCAGACTGCCCGGGAAACCAGATAGCAGATAAGCTGGCCAAGGAAGGTGGTCGCATGGATGACACATTCATTGATCAATTCGTTGGAATTCCAATGGCTCACTGTAAGTCACTCAGTCGGCGCGAATATTATAGAATTGCGCAAGAGGGATGGACCTGTGAGTCCACCTGCTCCATATCCAGGGCACTATGGCCTGGCTATGATGAACGGAAAACCAAATCTCTACTTAGGTTCAAAAGGAACCAAATCAGGATTGTGGTGTCGATTATGACTGGATAATGGCCTGTTGGAACTGATGCTAGGAGAATGGGGGTGGAATTCAATGACTACTGCAGAAGTTGTCATGATGAGGAGGAAGAGGAGACTGTGCTTCACTTTCTCTGTCAATGCCCTGGGTTACGGGGCATCAGGGAAAAATACCTGGGAGAGCCGGTGTTTTCCTGCTTGGAGGATCTATCTAAAATAGAACTAAGATTGCTTCTTCACTTCATTAGGAAGACGGATTGGCTCAAATCTGCAGTAACGCCATCTGTGTAACTGCTCTTTGGGATGGGCATTGGCGCTGGGTATCACAAAGGGATCGCTGAAGGACCCAAGTGAGCTGTCTCTCGATTGCTGCCCATGGAACCTAACCTAACCTTAGAACACAAACTAAAACTAGTTTCATCCCCATTAAATATTCGCGATGGATCAGAAAGTTTTTGTTCAGTTAGAAAGTTTTTTAGACCTTCGAACCATTTTCTGATGCCCTCTTCGGTTATTACTGCCCTCCCCTAGCTTATTCCTTCCGCTTCAGGAATTGCTAGGCAAGGATGCCGCTTTAATAATCAGCTCTTTCCCGGTCTACCATTTAAAAACGGTGTGGTGCGCTGGTCTTTAACTATTGCCTGAACAGTGTTCAACAAATCCTCGGCTTTTAATGGAAACCCGCCATTTCTTGGCACCACCTTACCAAACGCATTTCTTCGACGTTAGACAGTACCGTTTGTGGACCCATTCTCCTAGGACCTTCAGGAGCTCGGCCATATAATTTGTCCTGTATGGTGGAACGCATAACGCCATATTTTTTACTTGCAACACGTATAGAAATTCTACCTTCTCTTATTTCGGAAAGCGCATTTTTAAGGAATCTTCAGAATATTGGTGGAAGGGTCGTTCCATTTTAATTTTATAATGGTCTGAAATGCCAAAGAAATGAGTCCTAATTTAATGCCTACCAAAATATTATTCTTATTGGCTAGCTCCCACCATTTATAACCACTGCCGACATCAGAATACATTTTCTCCTATACTCGGCATCATATAAAATACTGAATAAAATGTATGCCGACTATTGGGTAAAGTAAAAAAAAACTCATTTTCTTTGCATTCATTATCAAGAGAGACGAGTAATATATAATAGAGTAGAATTTGAGCTTAATAAGAGAAAATATAAATTATTCTAAAGTCGGCATCCCTATGCCGACTACTGGAAATCTGTCAAAATTTTGTCCCTAATGTCGGCAGCCTTTAAAATAAGCAAAATATACATTTTTTTTATAAATTTATTTTCATTGGAGACTATATGAACGTCTATCTTCCTACTAAAAGCATTATGGTAAACAAATAACTTAATTTAATATGATTCCTTACTTATTCCAACTGTCCTTCACACTAAAAAATTACTTAAATATATGGCACTACCGCGCGTGTTGAGAGGTTGTCACTGAACGACAAGCCAAATCGATCGAAATACTCATCCCAGCCAATACAAACTTTACATAAAGAGAATGGAGTATATTTTCTATTAAAAAAACGTGTTACTTATTTATATATTTGCCGCTATTCTTATTTATTTAACTTTTATAAAAAATTGGCCGACTACTGGTGCATGCCGAACTTAGGGGACTTTACCCTACAAATAATCAGCTGGCGCTTCGATCGTACCTTGTAGATGATTATAAAATGATTATAACAAACTTTTATTGCACTTCTGTGTAAATTATTAAATATCAAAAAATACAACACTTCTTTCATTACCAATGCATCCTTGCAAATAAAAACAAAAATAAAACCAAATAGGTATGCAAAAACAAAATACCTATGTAGTAAACAAAGTGATATTGATTTAGTGAACTACCACACAGAGGTTCAAACACACAGGCATATACATACATACATATGTAAGTATGTACATATTTGCATGCATAAACAATGTAAACAAAAAATTGCAATATGTATAGGTACGAGTTGTTGTTACCTTGAGATTTTTCAAACGAATGCAAAAACACAAGCCAACAACAAAAGCACAACAAACTACAGAAAAAATATTGACCATAAAATTAAGAACAAAACGGTAAATTTAGTAATTCTCCTAAAACTGCACTCACTCACTAGGTATGTATATTAACGTGAATATGTATGTATGTTTGTAGGTATGTGTTTATTTGGCATATAGTAACAACAAATACAAATTGTGTGCATTTTATTATTTTTTTTTTGCATAAAATGCAATGCACGCGCACTAAAACATACAAACAACTTGCAAATAATACCAACAACACATAATGACACACATACTCCTTAGCATCTAAAAAAGAAACTGCAATAGCAATAACATGTAGAAACAAAAACGAAAAATGCAGAAAATGAAGAGAAAACTAAAGTGCAACTGTATTTTGGAAACATATAAAGAGCGCACAAACATGAGTAAACATTTTTAAGAGCTTTATTGGTAATTAAGAGTGTGTAAAATTAAACAATTTCTAAAGCGTAAACCAGAGAAGTTTTAGTAGAGATTGAATAAAATTTTCATATTTTTAAGTTTTTAAACTACATTTTTTTTCAGATGATTTTAGAAATGAATTTATAATGTTGCTGCCTGCCTAGTGTTGTTAACGTTGGTGTTGTAAAAGTTGTTGTTGTTTTTGTAATTTTCTTGCTTGATTTTGTTGGGCTTCACAAAATTTTATGTGAAGTCATAGCGAAGCTCATGTAGTTGTAGAAAACTTTTTTCCTACAGTTTAAGCAACGTCGTGCAACACTCGAAAGTCACGAAAGTTTTTGTGCGGCTAAACGTGCTTTTTCCGTTTACTGTTTATTCGTTTGTTTGTTTGTTTGTTCATTCTACTGCTGCTTCTAATAAGAGTGAGTGAGTAGTAAATACAAGTAATTATGAAATCTTAAAGGGAAATTTTGTTAATTCCAATAAAATATGTAATTCTAAAATTCTTAAACGGAACAAAACGAATTTATTAAAATTTAAATTAAGAAATAATTTTGTTTTCTCTAAAACTTGGGAAAAATGTTTCTTTTTCCTTTAGAAAAACTAATTTTTGCTGGAGCTGTACTTTTTTACGTTTGTTTTTTTAATTTTATAAATTCAATGTTGCATTATTTTTTAATTTTCTTTTTTATGAAAATTAATCATAAAAGTTGTTTTGCTTTGCATTGAGTTGAGATAAGAAGTCAAGCTTTTCCTTTATTAAAGCTTTAATTACCAAAAATAACTTTCTTTTTTATGGGCTCTCTACTCCATTCTCTTTTCTTTTTCACTGCTTAAGCATAAGTAGTAATGTCAAGTTGAAATACCTATAATTTAAAAAAAAAATCGCTAAATTTAAAAACGAGGGTATTGGAAGATTATGAACTTATTTTAATGCTCTAATTTATTTATTTTTATGAAAAATATTAATATTTTATAAAAACAATAGAAAATTATGACTTTAAGTATTACTACCTGTTTTTCAAACTAAAATAAATTCGTATAGAAATGTATAGGCAGTGTAAACAAAAACAAATTTGAATTTGTTATTGTTGTTTCTATATGTAGGTAAATTCCGAAGCGAAAAGTTTTATTTTATTTTGAAAAACAGGCAGTTAAACTTTAAAGGGGGTGTACACGGTCAAAATGCTTGTAATGCCGGCGAATTCACTCGTTTACGTGTGCTGGACGTAATATTCGCCGTTATATCGAAATTTTTTGATTTTCCATCTCGCATCGTCGGTGTCATTATAAATTATAAACACAATTTCACTAATACTACCATAGCGCTTGATGAGAAATGCTTGACCTGTACATACCCAGTAAGGCTGGGGGTTTTTAGATATCTGTTAAACTTGGTTTAGTTAATCTGAAAACAGACTGTGCCGCCATTATTAAGTTTATATACAAAATTTTGACGAAACAACTTGGTTTTCCGACTAAGTTAAACTAAGTTTAAATTTAATCCACATCTCAAAAACACGGCCAAAGTAGGTATCAAGAATGATAGAAGAAAGATTACGACAACACGAACTCAAAAATTGAATTTTCTGCGCAGGTGGGCCAAATGACGTCACGAAACATACACGAATAGGTAACCCTAGCTTGGGTTAAGCTACGTCATCTAACAAGAAACATGCGCATGGCGTAATCTCTTCTTATATCGTTCTTGGTAGGTATTAAAATAACACCATTTTTTAGAAATTAACTGAAAATAAAAATATATCGGGTAAGTGCACCTAATGTCGGCATGTACCAGTTGTCGGCATCTTTTGCATTTAAACGTGAATAAATAAGAAATGCAGTTTTTATATTCTTAAATTGTATCAAGTTTGTAAAGAGAATTTACTCATCTTTATATTCGCAATATTTAAATTGGAGTAAAATTAGTATTTTTGCCAAATTTTATAGCCTTAAGTGACAAGTGTTTGAACATGAGCGGTAGTGCTTGTTTAAAAAAAAAAAAAATTAGTGATAGAGCCAACTTAAAAAGGTAAATAACCATATTATTAAAGGAAATCACTTTAACAATTAGCTCTGTAACTGTAGAAATTTTTTTAAATTTTGTCGTAAAAGTAAAACAATTTCCAAAAAACAAATATTTTTTTAAGTTTGTTGTGTGCCGAGATTAGGAACAAAAATTTACAAAATTTCCTATGGTCGGCATTGGCTGCCGACTACTGGTAAATCAGTATTTTTCTTTGATTAAGCTTAAATTTGAGTGAATTGCTCATCAATTACTCCTCTTGCCTATGGGATAACAGAAAATAAGTTAAAAACGAGTTTACCCAGTAGTCGGCATGATTTTTCTTGAGTATCTTATAACCTGCTGACTATAGGATAAATATTGTCCTAAAGTCGACAGCAGTTTTATTTCTAGTTTTAACTAAATGTGGGGTCCGAAAACGGTATAATTTTTGACATTTTTAATGACTATTACTTCCTTGTATTTCATATAGATACTTATTTCAATAAAGTTAAATGTGACAAGCAAGAAGAAAAGGCAAATATTTACGTATTCTGAAGTGGCACAACAAAAAAAAATTGGATGTGTATTCTTAGGTGCCAGTCAGAAATGTTGTGCTCCACTTTACAGGAGAGAATACATGACCGCGTTGCAGAAGGTCCTAAAAAATAGGTCCGCAAACTGTTTAGTCAAATGTTAAAAAGAAAAATGTGGACTTATGGTAAAAATTGATACTTGCTGAACACAGTGCAAGCGATTATAAAGGAAGATGGATGCACCATACCATTTGAAAATTATCGTAGCAGAGGGAATTAGTAAAGTCGAGCTATAGTCACTGAAGAAGGATTGAGCAAATGTTTCACTGATTTAAAAACCATATCATTAAACAAAATGAAGTTGATATTATAGATGATCCGTCCAGAATATTTAATGGCAATAAGAGAAGTCCCAATGGTTGAATTTCCATATATTAGATTTTAATTTGAAATCATACAATCAAGTTTTCGGATTTGGTTGTAATAAGTTTTTTATTTCAATTTATGTAGTAATTGATTGCAATTAAAATATTGCACTGAAATTCAGTAATTGCAATAAAAATAAAATCAGAATCAAAGTTTTCGTTTGTTTCAAATGAAACTCCTTCTTCTAAAAATAAACCTGACTGATGATTTTGAAATGCCAACAATATCAATTTTTGTTTACGACCGATTTATTCCAAGTTGTTGTATTTTCAGAAAAATGGGTTGCACTCGCAAGATATCAGTTAAAACTTGATTGCAATCGAATTGATTGCATACAATGATATGTAAAAAGAATGAATTAAAAAAGATTGCAATTAAAAAGTATTGTAATCTTACAAATGAAATCAAGTTGGTTGCAATCAGTTTCATTGTAGTTTTTACAGCACTGCCTCCAATAAAAACTAATTGTCATAGGTGATTTTGGTTGAAATAGTCATCCATCAAGAAGCCACAACCACATTATGGTTGCCTTTGAACATGTTTTGGGTAATAATAACAAAAATATATTAAGCACTTATAATAACATGGATAATTTTCAACCATAACATGTTGATCTTGGAAAAGAGGAAAATACTATTGTTAATTTATATTAAAAAAATTATTGGTGGTAAACAAATTACATATTGTCATATATAACCATTAGGTTAGGTTAGGTTAGGTTAAGAAGGGTTATGCGCATATCCACACGGAGACCAATGAGGTCCATTGTGAATCCCTTCAGTATAGGAGAAAAGAGGAAAAAGAGAAGTAAAGAAGAAATGTAGAAAATAGACCCAAGGTTTAGTACAGATAATTAAATACCACGTAGGACAAATCCCCCTTATGGTCCCCCCAAAAGAAACAGCCGTCCTATTTCCCTGACAAACCCCAGTAGTTCGTCGTAAAATCTGGCCCCTAGCCATTTCTGCCTGGGGCCCTGCATCCTAGGACAGTGGCACAGTACATGCTCAACCGTCCCTAGCTCCTCGGCATCCCCGCACAGCCTGCAGAAGTCCGGTATCGCAATGTCCCATTTACCCATAAAAGCCCTTACAGAACAATGCCCCGTCAGGAACCCTATAAAGGTCCTGAGACTACATCTATCCAGTCCTAATCAATCCGGGCCATAAGGCCCTCGACACCCTCCAATCCGTTGTATATATAACCATTACATCAAAATATGGTTGTGGCGACAACAATATGGTTAAAATAACCAGTAAGTTTTAAAATTTTTGTTAAACATGGTTTTGTTGTAGGTGCCCATATTGAATAATTTTTTTTTCTCTGCGTGTAGTGCCTACATAGACCTACAAATGTACATTTTAAGCATTTAATTAAGTAAAGAGCATTCATTTTCAATAAATGATCAATTGCATTCCAGTACGAATTGGTTTTTTCTTTAAAAAAATAGCCATGCCGACAATAGGATCATTACATGCCGAAGACTGGTACATCGTATGCCGACTACTGGCAAATGAGCTATATTTTAGAAAAAGTAAAATTGCTCAAATTTAATAAAAATTAGTCTAAAAACTGTTATATGAATCGAACAAATACACATTACTGAACTGTAGTGAATAGTTGCCATCCCAATATGACGTTTATATACGTAAGGGCACCAGTTTGAAAGTTAAAAAAAAAAATTAAACTGCCGACTACTGGTACACTTACCCTCGTTAGAAAAAATGCATAAAGGCAAAACTAATCAAAATATAGTTTTACAAGAGAAGCTAAAAACTTTGTAAAATAAAATCTTTAAACATTTTTTGATAAGTCGTCAATGTATTATGCATATGTCATTATATGTACTAGTATTTTTTAGAAAAAAATGTGTTATTACGTCGTTTTGCATTAATAAAATAAACACTTGTAGTTACGTATCTTTGTTTATTGTTAATAAACGCGCCATTTTTGATCGCAGAAGTGCAAAATGTTGTCAAGACATGTAGTTTATTGGCGTTCATAATAATCAGTTAACAACTCGATATTGAATTTTTTGCTAGTTACGGTTTTTGCATTTTAGCTTACGGTATGTAGGTATGTAAGTATGTACAAAATTTGTGGTTTATTCTGCTATACCGAATCTTGTTTATTCTTCACCATTGTGCGATAGGAAAAGAGAATTATGTAAATGTCCTTCTTTCGATATAAAAATATTTTACGCCACGCCCAGTTTTCCAATCCCTCCCACATTTTGTCGAAAATTGTGTACAGATAACGAAGATGTTTGTACGTAATTCGGAAACTTTGGCTTTTGCCATTCTCTAGATATACAGAAATACATTATTTTCATGGGCAGTGACACGACCACTTTTCCAATCCTGCCCACATTTCGTCGGATATTGTGTTTTGATAACCAAGATGGTTGTAACTAATTTGGAATCTTTGGCTCCTGTCGTTCTCCAGGTATGCATAAAAATAAAATAAAAACATCAACAACTAGGGATTTTTGAGTAAAATAAGAGGCAGGCACGGTTTTCTGCTCATATCTCAGCCATTTGTGGAACGATTAGGCTGATTTTCAATGGCAAACAATTCCGGGCTATTTGTGACATGAATATATAACTACCAATCTGGGGTCTTCGGAAATCCATTTCAACGGACAGACGGACATTGTTAAATCAACTTCTCTCCTCATAAGGAACCAGAATATATGTAAATGCTTTGTAGGGCCTATTATCAATATTGTTGAAATTACTAACGGAATGACAAACTTATATATGTATATATACCCTTTAACCTTCGGTGAAGGTAAAATATCTAAATTGTCATTATTTTAAGCAATATGCCAACTTCACAAATTAACGCGGTTGTTACAATTGCAAAGCCGTGACGTCACGTAATTAGGGGAGGTTCATAAAAATTGTATGGGCATGACAATTTGTGACAACTAGAAAACGCGTGCCGCTTTTTCTAAGATACGGCTGTTATGTAGAATATGAGGTTCATATTCGGGGAAACTTCCCAGTTTTTCCCGGTCTTTTTTTATTTAAGAAAATTTGCTATTTATTGAAAATCAAAGCACCAAGCAAAAGAAGCTATAAAATTTGGCAAGAGAATAAAAACTATACCAAAATTATTTTTTTATAAGGATCGATCTCATCCGATGATCGATTAGAAAAAATATTAGAAAATATTTTTTATTTCCACAACTATTTATAAATCCCCTTAATTATAAAATATAGAACAGGTTTTAAACAAATTTTCATAAAAAATCCGTTTTATAACCCTGTTTTATTTTTTTATAACAAAAAAGGTGCTGTTTTCACAACGTGTAGTAAAATTTATATGAAAAGCACTGTTTTTTTTTTGGAGTTTTCATATAAATTTTACTAGCCGTTCAATAACTTGTGTTGTGAAAACAGCACATAACTCTGTCCTCAAATTTAATGCGCTTTTTTACCCCTAGTCTGAAAATGTATAAATTAAGTTATCTTTAATGTAAACACCACTTTTTGTACATATTTATTGCCAGCTTTTTATGTTGCAATAATTGTTACTCAATTTTCATTGACAATCAATCAATGCTAACATAAAACGTCAAATTTGATTGTCAATTGAAAAAAGAATCAAAAGAAAAAAAATGGATACAAATTGTGTGTTGGAAAGAAATTCAGTTTGTGAAATGGTAGCAAATTATAATTGAATAATTAAAAATATGAAAATTGCAAAAAATTTTTTGTAAATATAAATTATTCCTTATTCGATGTTTATTCTTTAAATTTATATTAATTTTTTTAAGCTTGAAATCGTGTTTTAATATAAAAAAATTAATTTTATCTTAACAAAAAAAAAAAAAAAAATAATAATATTAGTATTGTGATTATTTTATTGAACTGTTAATGGTTTTTAATCCAAATTTAGATATTTAAATTAGGCTAAAGTTCATTGAATTTAATTTTCATTAAATTATTTTTATGAAGACAGGAATTTTACAACATGAAATTAATTAAAATTATATTGATAATTTTTCATTCTTGACTGCGCTGAGATTTGAACCCAGGCTTTCACGGACAGGATGCTCAGACTAGTTTCCACACAATCTCGTCGGTGGGATGGGACTATTGACGTCATCCGGCTGCAATAGCCGAGTGAGTAAAACGGCAAACCCCACCGACGAGATTGTGTGGTTACAATCGAAACTAGTCTGGGCAACCTGTCCGTGAAAGCCTGGGTTCAAATCTCAGAGCAGTCAAGAATGAAAAATTATCAATAACATTTTAATTAATTTCATGTTGTAAAATTCCTGTCGTCATAAAAATAATTTTATGAAAATTAAATTCAATGAACTTAAGCCTAATTAAACTATCTAAATTTGGATTAAAAAAAATAATGTTTAACAATTATCAAAAAAGTTGTTTTTTGGGAATACATAATTTTTCATTATAAGATTGTTGTGCTTAATTGCATATTTTTATAATTGATAAAAATACATTTATTTATTGGTGGAGGATAAACGCATTTCACTGGTTGCTTACGCTGCATTTACACATGAAAGTACTTTCATGAAATTTCTGTATAATTATCACCACAAATTTCACAAAAAAATAATAAAATTTCATGAACATTTACATGAAAGGAAATTTCATTTTCAAAATGTCGTCAAAGGGCAAACTTCTATCAAACATTTCTCTTCTTCTTATTTTATTGTTTTGCTTATTTCAAGTTTCAGAGTTGCCGACCCAATTATTCACGCCGAACTTCAGGCATTCGTTCAAAATAATATTTATTTTTATTAGTTTTCATGATATTTATAAATTTAAAAAAATATATTAAAATTCTTTATATATATACGAAAAAAATTTCTATTGGCAAAAAGTTATTGCCATTTACTTTCATGAAATCGCTTTCTTGAAATTTTTATTGAAAGCTAGCTGAAAGTTGGACTGAAAGTAGAAAAATGTAAATGTTTTAGTGAAAAAGTGTGAGTATATTGCCACTTTCAAGAAACTACTTTCATGTGTAAATGCCCAGTTAGGCCAGATCATCAGGAAACGTTCTCCTAAATAATTTTAGAAAAGCCAAAGCTATCTGCAAACAAGACTAAAGAGGGAATGAGAATCACATACACTCAAAAAGTCTGATTTGCAACGATATCAAAGCTTAAACAAAATACCAATAATAAAACAGTGAGTTTATCTTTTCTTACATTCTTACATTCCCCACTACAATTAGTTGAAATTCTCCCAACATTAATTGTAGTTATAAGTGGTGATCTGGCCTAAGCAACCAGTGAAATGCGCATATGAACAGCTTATTCTCCAACAATAAATTTCAGTATTTTTTTTTATCAATTATAAAAATATGGAATTAAGCACAACAAACAAAATCTTTTAATCGAATATTTAATAAAATTAATATTTTTATATAAAAAAAGACCTCAAGATTATAAACAAATTTTTACACATTTAAATAATAAAGGTCGAATAAGAAAAAATTTATATTGACAAAAATAATTTTTGTAAGATGGCGTCACTTATTACACTGCACCTTCTTCTTTGATATTTTTCAAATTATGAGTTAAAACAAATACGTTTTCCCATGCCTAGAACATTAGCTGAGCAATAAGGAATATTGCTCTGTTATTCTGCCGAGGTTTTTGCCAAAATTGCTGAGATATATATCTTTTGTGTAGACCTGAGTACGCGGAATTCAATGTTGATATCCATTTTTCAAAGTTAGCGATCTTATTTTCGATATACGCGAAAAAAAATTTACGCAAGCTGTAATTTATTTTTTTTTGCAAATTTTTTTTTTGTTTTTTACTTTCGATATCAATTAGAAAATTTAGCAAAACCATTTTTTAATTAAAAAGTACCTATTTTCTTTTAGGTTAAGCAATATTCGGGAACAAATGCTAGTGAAAAACGATTAAACGACTACGTCTGTGCAAAAATAACTCCAGTGCACCTTCGAGCACAACATTTTGTTAAAAAAAAATATAATGGGATGTTGGTCTTATGCCTATATAATTATATGGCCTTTTAAATTCTTATTAATTTGTAGGAACCAACTCATGTTTATCATTGTAAAAGTGTCTTTTTGTAAAAAATATCATGTAATGGTGACATTGGGTTATTGTAATAGTACCTATATACCTACATAAACTTTTTTTTTTAATTTTTAATGGTGGTAAATTTATACTGAAAAACAAAAGTGGATGTGTAAAAAGTCATTTATTTCTCATTTTATAACTTTTAAATGAAAAAATTATTCAAAATACATTTTTTATTGCTATTGTTTTAATTTTTTCGATATTTTTTATTTATTAAAAACTTAACCAGAATTTTTCATTCGGTTATTTTTAACAAAAACATCTCCGTTAAATAGTTTCGGTTACGTATTAATCATAAATTGTGAAAAGCAAATTTTACTAACTTATGGTTAATGTTTCGATTAAAATTTAATCAAATATTGTGAAAAGGGCCGTTAAGTTTAAATCAAATTTCAACGTTAGTCAATCAATAAATTAAAACGATCACTATATGGTTTTCAATAAAAAAAAAATCGCTATACTGATAACACTAATTTCACATACCAAACTTCTGACCTCTTTTTCCTCTCACTGTAATGCTTTTTCTCTCCACACTACAAATAAAATGCAGTAAAAACTTTTTTCTTGCATTTCAACATGGGAGTGAATTTTCTTTTTTTCGTCGCTGCTTTTTTTTTCATAAAATTGAGGTCATTTTAAAATGTTTTAATGATATTTTTCCACTTTGTATGAAGTGAATGATGGAAAGATGGCCTGACAGACAGTTTGCTTGCATTCACATGAATTTTTTTTTTTTGTTTGTTTTTTATTTGTTCGTTACATTTTTTTTTTTTGTAGTTGCTATAGAGTTTATTACATAAGCTTTTTTTTAATTTCTGTTATTTAGTGTATTGTTGTTGTGTTTGTGTGATAGCATGCATGTGAGTTGAAAAGGGGGGAATTTTGAGCAAGAGTGTTAGATTTTCTAATGCTGTTTTTTATATTTTGTGCATAAAAATGCTCCCTTTCCAAGTTTACAGTGTGAAATTTTTTTGTGTGTGTTTTAATGTTATACGTATGTATTTGTTGTTGGGTTTTTTGTTTTAGTTTTATTGCTGTTCTTTTTTATTAGGTTTTTCCTATTTGTCATGTATGTTCGTTCATAAATACTATCTACGTGCTGTTCAAATAGTTGAAGAAAAAATCAAGTTGTAGGTATTGAAAAAATGAATTTTAATTTGATACGATCACTTGGTACAGTGAGGAACGAATTATTCAGTAACTACCTAGGTACCTACAGTGAAGGACTTAAGTAGGTTGCATGTACTACTTTTTTACGATTTTTGGGAATTGGTAACGATAATGAAAAATGATTTCAAACAACTAATAAAGACACTATTCAACAAGATTATTTAAAAAAAAAAAAAAAATTAAAAAGAAAAGCTTAACATGGAAATTTCAAGCGTTAAGCAACATCTTAAGAAGGACTAAAGTCTACATATGTAGGTATAACGTGACTACTTCTAGGAAAGCGGAATCCCATAATTTTAACTGATATTGAATTTAACTTACCATAACAATTTTTTAAATTAGTAACATTATATTTAAATACCTACTGAAATTAGAAAAATTATTGATTTTTTAAATAGAAAATAGTCAAAAAATATCTATTTCAGTGAGAAATTTTATTAGAAATCTTCGTAAAGAGCAAAAATATTATGGAGAAATTGCAAAACCTGTAAAATCTGCCAGTGTACAGTACAACAATTATTAGATACCTACTACCTATAAAAAAAAAATGGAAACACTGAAAATCATTCAAGATATGGCCGTGAAATAAAGCTGCTACGACGCAATGTTAGCAGTATTCTTAAAGAAGTAAATGCGGATCCGAAAATAAGATCCCCAAAATTGGCGGAACACATTGAAAAATGTTCCAGAAGTAGTGCCCACCCAAAAACTATACAACGACCTTTGCATGAGAGTCGCTTTACAAGCAGAATTAAACGCAAAAAACTTATATCTGCCAAAAAGCAAAAACTCTATCTTGAATTTGCTAAAACACATTAACAACATACGAAACGAATCTTATTTACTGACGAGATTAAATACAATATTTTGGAAAGGGATATCCGTTCCAAAGTTTGGAGAAAATTCAACACAGTCTTAGATCCAAAGAATATTATACCCACAGTCAAACATGGAGGTGGCAGTGTTATGGTTTGGCGAGCCATGGCATCACCCGTATTTGCCAATTAAGTTGTAGTTGAAGGCACAATGGACCGATATCTATGTATATAAGAACATAAGTTAAAACCATCGGTTGATAGCTTAGGTATTAGAAATAACTGGATTTTTCAGCAATGCAATGATCCCAAGCAAACGGCGCACATTGTTCGCTATTAGCTTCTATATTTTGCTCCCAGGCCACTGAATTGCTCACCACAATCACCGTATTTAAATCATCAGTAAATGTCTGAAACTGCTTTAAACAGAACTTGGGCAGAAATAACTGCGGAAATCACAAAAAAAAATAGTTAACTCCACGCCTCGACATTTGCAAGCTGTGAACGATGCTCAGGGCGAACCATCTAAATATTAAGTTTTAAAATATTAAAAATTTGTTTTGTCCTTTGAAATTTTTAATGTTTTTGTTATGTTTTTGAATTATATTTTTGTGTCATTAATAAAAGTATTTATTAATGCCTTAAATATTGGCAAAAATATATCGTTACCAACTCCCAAAAATCGTAAAAAATTAGG
Source organism: Pollenia amentaria (assembly GCA_943735925.1). Classification (NCBI taxonomy): domain Eukaryota; kingdom Metazoa; phylum Arthropoda; class Insecta; order Diptera; family Polleniidae; genus Pollenia; species Pollenia amentaria. The sequence goes on along the minus strand of OX031010.1, from coordinate 141,218,792 downwards.
TTGCATGTCGACTTTAGTCCTTCACTGTATCTACATACAGTGAGTCTCATAATTATTTTGCGTTTGATAAAAATTAACTTTTTAGATTTCCACGTTCCTTTGTACACTTAATTATATTTTGTATTGTTTGACGGCACCTCTCAAGCATTTGCGATATAAAAGAAACTGTTTTGCCATGGCCATGAAGGTGCAAGATGATTTTCCTCTCAAGAAAACTTTGTACCTTTCCTTTCGGCATTTTAATTAGATAAATGATTGCAAAAAAAACTTGAAAATGTTACCCTTTTCAAACGAAAATATGGTTGAAACGTATAAATGAAGCAAACCCATTTAAAATTAAAAAATACTTTTGTGAGTATTAATTAGAGAGTCAAAATTGTTTGAATGTCACAAAAGGCCTCGAAATTACAAGTTTTTGTAATTTTATTATCATATTTACGTTGTAACACATATCACCTATGTAAAAAAAAGGAAAATTTTCTTAAAAACTATATTGTAAAATATTTACTTCCACTTTGTGACCAACTTTTTAAAAGATTTGATTTTGATGATCAATTTTAATGTTTAAAATGAATAAATCCAAATATTTTGGTTTAATGGTGAGTTGAACTCAATATCTGTATTTTTATAGGATCGATGGGAACATATATATATATATATATATATTTAATAAATTTAATATTCGAAGAAGTTATCGCACGTCCTCGAAACAGAGTCAACTCAAAATTTATAAATTTTCAGTAGAGACAAAAAAACTTTTTTTTATATGTATTCTTATATTACAAATGAAGATAAAACTGCAGTTTTTTACGCAAAATACTACAGAAATAGATCTACAGTAAGTAGATAAGGCCACTGTTTATCGTTTTCTTGCAAAAAGGGAAAATTGAATAATTTTGAGCTGACGCTGTTTAGAGGAACAAGTGCGATATGCAAACATCTGACTCTGAGTTAAGCTTAAGCTACTTGATTTACAAAATTTGATAAATAAAACAACAATTTATTACAAGTATTGACTCAAGAATATTATTCCCAAAATTGTGCCTTTTTATTCAAAAAATATTTTTTTTCCACATTCTGCCGAACGAATACCTATTTAGCCAAGTAAATATAAATGAAACAAAGCAAAGAAATCGTTCAGATAAAGAATGGCCTGAAGGAATTTTGTGCACAAATGACTTCTTAAATTATAAAAATACAAAACAAAATTTTACGATAAATGACTTCTGAAATTTACAATAAATAAATGTACATATGAAATTATTTTAAATACGACGATATGAAACTATGTAGGTATATGGATATATGAAATAATTATAATTGATTTATGAAATAATTATAGGTACACATTGTTTAAATATATTTTTTCTCCTTTATAAGTATCAACTTTTGATTTTAATGTACCAAAAAATTTTAAATATCAGCACAAGTTTAAGTTTGTTGTATGAATTCGATAATAAAAACAAAATCAACCCAAAAATAAAGTATTCTAATTTCCCAGATTTTTTTTGCAGATTTTTAAACTTTTTTTCCCCAGATTTATTAGAAAACATTTCTGGCAACAATGGCTACAATGTTGTTTCCATATACCAGAGATGGCCAAGCTTCACTACAGTTAGAGCCGAATTCCAATAATATCTCATTACGAGAGCCATCATAAAAATAAAATATCAGTTGTTATTGAATTTTTATTTTCTTGAGTACGTCTTCAAACAAATACAAACATACATTTCGTCACCTAAAATGCAAAAGGGCGTAACAATACTATTTCTATACAGGAGAAGCAAAAAACTTTACAAAATCAATAACAACAAGGTGTACTTGTCGTTTCTTTAATGAAGTCGCCATTTTTGATCGCAGGGATCTAACATTTTTTGTGAACATGTAGTTTAATAAAACGGACAAAATCAATTAAAACTCTATTTCGTTTTTTTTTTGTTGTTACGTCATTTTGCATTTTAAATTTTGTTACATGACAGCTTTTGTTTGCTTGGCCGTGAATTTTCTGAAATCGGGTTCATAGTTGGTAAGCGCAGTACAAAATAATTCACTATCCTATTCAGTCGTACGATTTGTGAAAAAATTGTGTATGCATAATAAAGTATGATAGTGTGACCTAAAAATTTAATTGACTTGCAAATGTTTATGAAAATGTTCATTAAATTAGAGATTTTATGCGTCGGAGTTGCATTTTCTTGTAAAGTAGCTGAGCTATAGATTTTGTATCTGTTTTGGGTGATAATGTGGCATTGACAACAGATTTTGCAAACTTTATTTACTTCGAAAAGAATTCTGTCAGATTTTCGTGTGAGTGAATCGTATGATAGTGAATCCCGGACAGTTTTAAGGCTTCTTTCTGTACATCTAAAAATCAAATATCAATAAAAAAACAAAATAAAAGTTTAAAACTATTAAGAAAATAGGGAGTTATACAATGAAACAGATAAAACTAGGTACCTATTGGTAAATTAAATGAGGTACAAATTGTAAATAAAAGGTAAAGAAAATTTGTAAATACCTATATTTCTTTATATTTTTGTGCGTTTAAAAGGGAGCTTTTTAAGCACAATAAGCCTTGAAGCTGTCAAAAATATTACAACAAATTCATAATAATAAAAAAAAATTTTTTAATCGAAAGGTCAACATTTGAAAATGATTTCGGGCATGTGGGCATCGAGATTATTACTGATTTTTCTGGATGTAGGTATGTAGTCTGTAGGGTGTTTTGTGGATTGGTCTCACTCCATATGCTGTAATTTTATTTTTCAATAAATCCGTTTAGCCAAAAATAACAGCAGTGTACATGAACTACATTTTGGAGATGATTCCAAACAAATCTGCAAGTTTTCGGTGCAATGTAAATAGTCTATGAACTAATTTATTCACAAATTCACCTACAGACCTAAATTGCAATAAAATTTTGTTAAATATGTCAACCTGAATTCGATTTTCTTTTTGATTTTGTGGCTTTCTCGTTATTGCACAAGACGAATTCATTTAAACGGTGGTGGCTATACTTGTCTTGTTGGCTGCGATAAGATTTTTGGTAGCCAAATGTGGAATTTTATTTCACTCATCAATTACTGCAGCTTTAATGTTATGACTTCTGATTTTTTTTTTTTTCGTGATAATCCCTCAAATGCTCTTTTGGGTTAAGGTCAGGCGATTGGGGGGAGTTTTTTTTTATTGTTTTGGCATTTTATACAAAAGCCATTCTCAAACAATACGGGCTGAATGCTTAGGATCATTTTCCTGTTGCAATGCAAATGATCCTCTTAGTCCCGATTTAGCTGCACTTTGATGTAAGTTATTTTTAAAATGTTCAAATAAGCCATTATTCCTTCGATAATCACCAGATTTCCAGTACCTGATGTCGACATACACCTCCGTACCATAACCGATCCACCACCATGTTTAGCATTTTTTGGATCGAGCTCATAGTTCACTTTTCTCCACACTTTTTGACATCTATCTGAGCCAAAAGTATTGTACTTACTTGCGTCGGAAAAAATAATTGATTTCCAGAAATTTTCATCCTTATTTTCTTACTCCTCTACGAAGTACAACCGTTTTCTTCTATTGGTGCTGTTCGCAAATGGCTTTTTGGTAACCAGAACTATACAGCACCCGACGAATGGCTTGTGGGTTAGGGGTTGTTTCCATTCTCTTTTTCTATTTTTGCCATTGCTGTTAGAGCGCTCATTTGGGTTTTGCTTCTTTTATTCCAGTGATAATTCGCTTCTTTCTGTCATTGAGGGTTTTTGGACGCTCAGTTCGAGTCTTGTTACTTATTACTTAGTACTTATTTCCCTCCATATTATATTTTTCTATAATTTTCTGTACTGCGGAACTACTTTTATTGATAAGTTTGGCAATTTCATGTTGGCTTTTAGCTTTTTATGAAGTTTAACAATAACATCATTTAAATCTTGTGAAAGTTCTTTTCCATGAGCGGGCATAATTGGAATTAAAAAAAAATTGGAATCACAAAAATCAATTTCGGCATTGAAGAAAATTTATAATCACAACTAGGTACCTATTCACTTTTTCCGCGAATTAAATGCGTTTAGTTTAAATAGAGGTCAAAACTTTAAAAAGTGAATAGGTACCTACCTACTTTCTTTTGTGACTTAATTTTTGAGATTTTTAAGAAATAATAACGGGATAATGTTTAGGTATGTTAGCGTTTTTGTGTAAGGCAATGCTATAGGTAGGTATATTATTGTTAGTATTTATGAGAAAACATATGTAAATGCATCTGCTTATTTTGGGAAGAACATAAGATTTTTAATTATTTTTATGCTGCATAGGTAGGTACTTACTTAAGTGATACACTGTACAAAGGTATCAATAAGTTTTTCTTTTTTAAATATGCATGTGTGATTTGTGTTTAGTAACTAAATTTTAGTATGTTAGTTTTGTTGGTACGTGTTGTTGCCTTTATTGTTGTTTCTGCTTACTTTGTGGGCTTTGTATGTGGCCTCAATAAGCAAAGTTGTACACAACACTAAAGTCTCCGACACAACACAATATCACACTGGTACGTACACACATTCACAGGGATTCACTCATTGCTGAAATAGGTTTGTGTGAGTTTTTGTTTTATTTTTCTTTTACATATTTTCATCATTTTTCAATTTTCTCCAATCTACTTGAAGATTAGTAGCAACAACTAAACAACAACACTAGTAAATGAAGCAAAACTACTAAACTACAATAGAGTGTACACTGCAGACGAAAAACACACATAAAAAAGAAAAGCAAACCAGAAAATAAATGAAAAAATTAACTGCAATTTTAGCGCTAGAGTAGCCATTTTGAAATTTACTCTCACAAAACTTCATCTACTAAAGCAAAGTGAGAAAGTAAAAGGAAAATCATAAAAAAAATCCCGAATAGATTTTCAGGAACAAGAGAACTATTTATAGAAAATCGTTTCTCTTTTATGTTAGTTAACTCTTCAAAAGGGAGGAGAGTAAGAGTTTTTGTTATGGTTTCTTTTTCAGTTAAGTGTTTATTAAGAGAACAATTTTATGAGAGTTTATTTATTTACTATAGAATTGTTTTTGCGCAGTTAAGCTTTTATTTTTAAGTATTACAAAACAACAACAACAGCCAGTGAAATTAATGAAAAAACTTTAGCGGGAGGTAATTAGTTGTTTTGGTAAATGATCTTAGTGTGGGTTCTCTTTCTCTATTTTTTTTAGCTAATACTCTTCTATATTTTTCATATATAATGAAATTTACTTTTTTTATATTTAAAAATTGCATATTTTCGTTTTGAATGCAAAATAAATTTTGTATATACATATGTACATACATACCTACATAGCTACATAAATACATTTTTATATAGGTATGTAGGTACAAACTAGTGTTACCACCAGTAGCGTTACCGTTGGATATTTTCGAAAAGTACCAAAAAGGGGAGATTTACAAAAAAATCGGCACCAAAAAGGGGATTTAAGAAAAAAAAGGTTGCACTTCTTATAAAATCAGAATAAGTACACCAAATTATGGCTTTTCCACGCATTGCGTTAAATTTGCTTAACATTTTTTACCTAAATAGTAAAAAAAAATCCCAGAAAACATTATCGAAGTCGAGGGTAGATAAAAACTTTTATGTGATTGTAATTGACTTTAGCGTGATGAATTCAAATCTGTTTACATATTGATTCTATTACTCCTAGTTTTTGTATGGGCTAGACCAATATTCCGCCCAAAAAAATTTTGTTATGCTCATATATTTTATCGTAACTTCATATCGATTTGTCCGATTTTGTCAAAACAATTACGATTTAGAAAGAACTTTTAGCAAGCTTAGTCATCCTCCAGACCTGCAATTTTTGTTGAGGCAATGTTCTTGATAGATAGAACATACATATGTAGGTACTCAGTTTCATGTATTCTGCAGTTCTGTTTTGTTTTTTTTTATTACCACAGTTGTTAACTTAAAATTGGCTGTAGGAGTATTTGTATTTTTATACAAAATATAAAAAGAGAAGAGGAAAGACAAGATAAAAATACAATGATTGAAAAACTATAATTTCATAATCTGGACACTAATGCAATTTCAAAGCAGATTTTTTAAAAATTGCAGCAACAAAATTGCAAATCTGGACGATAACTTAGTAAGATAAGCCTTAAGCTTAGAAAAGTGGTGTGATTACTATTATAAAAAGCTTATTAAAAATTGTTTAATAATGCAAACAGCACCCTTGCGATAATATTATTTGTCAATAATACCCAGAATACCTATAAGCTAAGAAGTCTAATTATAGAATAAGCTTAGTCTGGGTTCACACTATGAAAGTTTTCTTTCAGAAAGTTTGAGCATATTGGTGGGAGGGTTAGGGAACAGGCTTTTGTTCTCTCCCCTCACCCATAAACTCAGACTTTCTGAAAGACAACTTTCATAATGTGAACCTAGACTTACAGAAAAATACTTTTCGAACTTACAGAAAGAAGAATACTTTACGAACTTACTGTTTATATTTATATGGCATAAATGCCTACCTATTTACAACATTTTTTTAATAATACATATATGTATACCTATAATATTTAATTACTTTATTTTAATTGTGCACTGTTTAAAACACTTTAAAACACAAATACTGAAAACTTTTACTAATAATACAAAATTTAGGCACGCGTCAAATAAGGGCGCAGCATTGTCAAAAACTCTTGCAAATCTATAGCGAGTATAAGTCATTTGCAATCATATTTGCTGTCATGTCGTATGACATGTTGCTTGTGGAATGGTGTGTTGGGAAACATAGACAATCTACATATGTATGTACATACATATACATATGTAATAAATCATATAATATTCATGCATCAATACCAGTGGTCGAAAGTTGAGTACTTTTGCGATATTTCCAGTAATTTTTCTTTTTAAAAATATCACGGTAACCCCCCGGTCAGTTTTTAAACTCATTTTTTGGTATGCTTCCCTGTTTAGAAATCCAGCGGTGCCACTTTTTTTAAACATTGGCAACATTTCCTACGTGCTAATAACATAGGTACATACATATGTTATGGTATACACACAATTTATTGTTAATTTTTTGCTTCATGTTTTTGATGCAAAAATTATTTACCATTTCTCGAAGCAATAATGGTAAAAAACGATGCATTGCATTTTATCTTAAAAACTATAGATATTTAAAAACATACTTTCATTAAATTTAAGAAAGTAATTGAAAGTTATCAGGCACTTCAGTAAAATAAAAATTGTTATTAAACATGGACTGTAAATGTAAGAGTGCGCATAATATTAGTACATAAAGAAATCTGTGGTTTTCTTTTGGAAAGTAGAATAAAACACTTCTCTTTCCAAAAAATTTACCTATTTAAAAAAATTTTAAATACATATTGTACATGCATATTGGACTGTTTTTGGATTCGACAAATTTGCGAAGAGCTTGCAGTGTGCAGCTTGCAGTGTGCCATTTTGACTAAAAATAGTTGTATTCAAAATGAAATTTCGTACGAAAATGGATAACTCTCATGTTAAAAAGGGAATATTATAAATGCCCTCATCATGTTGATTGTACAAATTACTTGCCCTTTTTTTATTACGACATTAAAGTACAAGGAAATTTCACTTTGTATTTAGATAAAAATTCTATAGTGTAAATGTTTGGGAAACTGTTTGCCCTTAACTGCTCAAAATATAATAATTTTAAAACTTCAACTTATCTTATACTATAAAAAATAAAATGATCTAAAATATTTAGTAAAGCATAGAAATGTTGCATGTATTAGAGGTTTGCGGGCCCCCTAAATTTAAAATGAATCAAAAAACAGTGCAGCATATTTATACATATGTATCTGATGTTGTACAAAAATCTATCCACTTGTTTAAATATACCCCATTTATTTCAATTTCGTTAAAAAACAAGTCACTAAAATGTATTTAGTTTCGAGTAAAATTTCATACTAGTAATAAATTTTCAACAAAAATCTTATAACATTTTAGCATTATTTTTAGCATTTTTTAAAATTATTTTTAGCATTTTTTAGCCATGTCTAATACAAGATTTATGTGTAAAAATTTTCATGATCTGGTGTCACTGCTTGCAAACATTTCCTCGCATCTTTGGTATGCAAATTATTGGACACTAGTTTCTTCTAGATTCTTAATGTTTTGAAAAACGCCAGAAAAATACAAGCGCTTTTTAGAAATGAATTATTTTAAAATTTTTTTTTCTAATAAATAATGTTTTATAAAAAAGTACCAAAATGTTGAATGAAGTACTTTTTTGCTTGGTAGTCAGTAACACCTAAATTTTTAAACTTTCCATCACTGATTCATACCTACATAGATATTTGTTGTTGTTTGTATTGTCGTTGTAAATGTTGGCATTGTTACTTTTTCATGAAATTAAAATAACAACAAAAACAATTATTTGCCTATTTTAATGTAGTTAAAGAGTAGTGTTTTGTCGTGTATAAAAGCCCCATTTTCGTCCGCATACATACTTACTAATGCATACTTATTAATGTATGACTACATATTTATGTATTTATGTATGTACTCAGCGGGAAAAAGAAGGAGTACGAATGCCTTTTAGAAGGCCTCTGTAAGCCTTATTTTGGATGTAAAAGGCCTGCTCGCTCTGTTCCATACTCAAAACTTTTTTACTCACGTTGTCATTGCGGGGTAGGCCTTCCGCTTTCGATTCTTTGGCAGGTACATAAGAATGTCAACTGAATAAAAAATAAATCTTTTCATTTTGCTTTGACAAAAAACAAAACAAAAAATGCTACTCCTTCTCTTCTCTTTGCTCATAGAAGCGAGTGTGGAATGTGTATCTAATATTTTATACGAAAGAGTCGAGGCCTTCTTCAGCAGTTAGATAAGAATGGTAATTAAATCAAAAAATGTTTAAGCAGGCCTTTAATAAGGCCTGAAGTAAGAAGGTCTTCTGAGTTTTCCCACTGTGTAGTTGCTTTAGCTTTTTTTAATGTGCATTCTATATACAGTGCCGGTCAAAATAATAGCACCAGTTACAACTTTTTTATAAGCAAAAATTAAGTTGAAGTTTTTGATATTTTAATTAGGCTTAAGTTCATCAAATTTAATTTTCATTAAATTATTTTTATTGAAGGAAGGAATTTACAACAAGAGATGAATTTAATTTTTTTTTAATAATTCTTGACTTTGCGTTCTACCGTTTGCGCCATTGCGGCGAGAGTAAAGATATTTAAAAATCCTTGAGGAGATAATATTGCCATATCGCTCATTTCGTGCAAGACAGTCACAACTCAAAATTTGAAACTTTACAGGAGAGCCTTTTTAAGATTCCAACCTATTATTATTTATTTGATTATTTATTTTATATACAGTTATAAAATCAAATGTTTCTTTTTTGCTACAAAGAAAACCACATGTACAAGAGGAATGCCAACAAAAAAACTGAAATGTGACCTTGTTGATGTTAATTGCTCAAGTTTGTTACAAGAGGTCATAGCGTCAAAAGCATCTGTATTACCGTTATTTTTTCGATAATTCTCTCCGTTCTTAGATCAATTTGTAGAGATTTAAGAGAAGAACATTTCTGCATTACTAACTCGAAAATGCCAAATTTTGAGTTGTGACGGTCTTGCACGAAATGAGCGATATGTCTCTGATGAAATGACGCTGGTGTGGGCCATCCAACAGGACAATGACTTCAAACACACCAGCAAAAAGGCAAAAAAAAGTGGTTCGTTGATAAACCATTCAATACGATGGTGCGGTTAGCACCGTCGCCAGATTTAAACTCCAAGGAAAATCTGGCCTTCGCAATCAGTGAAATGCGCATAGGAACTAGCTTATTCCCCAACAATAAATTTCATTGCATTTATCAAGAATAAAAATTGGGAACTTAGCACACAACAAGATCTTGTTAAAGAACAAGAAAGCAAAATGCTTTACTGCCTATTTCACCAAATGCGAACGAACACTATCTTTCGCACAACTACGTTGAAAACAAAAACAAATTCTGAAAACTTGGTTTTTGTTTCAAATTCATTTGTGCAAAAGTAAGCTTTCTTCCGACATCGTCAAAGTGGCGTTAGTTACAATTTCTTTTTTAGCCAACAAACCTGTTGTATAAAAACGAGACGGAGGGCTTTAATATTGTTTTCTATAAACTATTTTGCGTTTTTTCAACTATTAAAATAAAGTGATAGGTATTTTCTGTGTTTTTTTTTAAAATATATATGAACATACATCACAGGATTTTTAATTCTCATTTGATTAGAATCACACCAACCTCTTAGACGATGTAAGTAGACTTACAGCCAATTCACATGGAGGCTTTTGCGACGTCGCTTTGTCGACGTCTCTTTTGGTTTGATGGCGAGCGGTGTAGAGAAGAAAGAGGGGTAAACAAAACGACTCGTTTTGTGTTTTTCATGTCGTTTTCTTATATTCCTCTTCAAACTTATTTCTCTTCTTCTTGTTTTGTTTTATTCTTTTTCTTACTTTGAAGATTCAGGTTGCAAACAAATACGGAAATAATAAAAAAGAATATAAAACAAAAGTTTGAGTTTTAATTTCAACATATTTCTTATTTAAAAAAACACTTTTTTATATTTTACTTAATGAGAAAAATCAAATAAAGCAGATTTACCGATAAGGCAATAAAAATCAACCCTGGTTGCAAATAAAAATTAAAATTGAAAAAAGCGACATGCCGCTAAAAATCATCCTATAAACGCAAGAGGTTTTTGGAAGTTGCTTCAAAAGGGAATTAAGAAAAAACGACGTCTTAAAAGCCTCCATGTGAATTGGCTGTTACTAACATGTTTCAATTGGTGCTATTATTTTTAACGCAGTTGTTTGTATGTGGTACATATGTTTTTGTGGGGACACTCCACAGTGGGGGATATTTTTTCAACATTGGGTTGTGGCTAGATATTTTAAATGACTCTGTTTTCATATCGTTACCTAAAACGCAAACGGCTCTATCTAACATTTTGAAATTTTCACAGAAGGAGCAGAAAACTAATTTAAATGATAAATAGCTTAAACTGTTTATAATTTATTTTTCCTAACAGTTGTCTTAAGAATTGACTATGTTGCTTATTATGTAAACTGTTAGTTAAGTCTTTTAGCGCTTATCATATAATCTTTTGTAGATAAGGCAGTTGGTTTTTGTTACTAAAATCGCAAATTTTTGTTTGTGGACATTTGTGTTGATACAATACATCAATATTAATGAAAAAGTCGATATATAATTTTTGGTTAATTAGGGCCATTTGCGTTTTAGCTAACGATATTCTTGTAGAATTGCTGTTTTCATAGGTTTTTTTTTAGAATTTTTCAGTTGCAAATCTTTTAGGTTTTTTCTAATAAGAAACGTTTTCCTTTGCTTAAATTTTATTAAAGCAATTTTAAAATACCAGCCGTCCTAAAAACACAAATATCATATATATAAGTATGTACAGGGTGAGACAAAAGTCACCAGGGGGCTTAAAAAATAACATTTAAAACAGCAACAAAATTTTAAAATTTGTTTTTGTTTTAAATGTTATTGTCTATGCGAACGGTTACGTTCGAAATCGTTGAACAGGCAGTTAATAACTTTTTCGCTTATAGGTATGTTTTTTTCAGATTATTAAATATACAAAATGGAAATATTTTTTATGCTTCGTATGAAAAATAATGTCACTTAAATGTCCCACGTTTTCAGCTTCGCAATTATGGGCTCGTCATTGAGTTCAAGGATTGTTTCGGGCTTACTCACATATAATCGCTCCTTCAAATAACCCCAAAGAAAAAAATCTGGTGAACGCGCCGGCCAATTAATTTCCGAATTTCTGGAAACTATTTGCTCTTCAAAAATCTATTTATTTTTTCAAAATCAATTTCTTGAAGTAGTGCTGTTCATTGGCCCCCTTGTTCGTGTTATTTAAATCATCTGGAATACTTTTTATGGGGCTATGGTTAGTCATTGGATTATGATGACAAACCAGCAACTCTGGAACACTACTGACGCCATGCGGCCAGATTGATTGGAAAAAGTAGTCAAACATATGACAGATCGAATCGGACAATGTAATGTAAGCCGCGGCGGTCTACGAGTTACATTGCAGGCACTGAATATACCCCAACGTCTGCCCTGCATACGGTGAAGGCCCGCATAAAGTCATGCATCTATTTAATTGTAGGACAAACCCGACTTATCAGAACCCCGAATCAATCTGGACTCACACGGTAGAGGTAGCCCGACAATTGGGTCTGGATCTAGATAAGTCTGCAGTACTTGAGGATATAATATATCAATGTTCAAACATTAACAGGACTCGCTGCTACAACAACAACAAGGATAGCTTGTATGTTATGACAAAATGTTAAGCTGGTGGGTCCAAAACTAACCATATGTCCCATATAAACACCCTTACTAAAATCACTTAAAGGCAAACAAATTTCATATAGATGAAGATATCTAAATAATAATAAGCGGCACAAAGAACTTTTATATGAATCTTAAACTCAATTACATAATGTTGTTCTGGCAGGTCTATGATTTCCCATGGGTCCCAAATTAAAATATGTGTTCTTATTTACTGTGGTGTGGGCTTGACCGACTATACTTTCTTACTTGTTGTTTTTTTAATTGAGAAATGTTTTATTAAAAAAAAAATTTTTTTAAGAAGGGATTGGTGTAGAAAATTAGATTCTTAATATATTTTCTAAAAGTTTTGACCAAACCAAAGCGAATTTATGTATGTACTTATAGTGGCAGCGGAAAGAGAGCTGACGGTGACAGTTTGAACGGTTTTCTTTTGTTTGCCATGTTTGGTGAACAAATGGTTGACATTACGAGCAGTTAACACTAACAATGCAAAGCAAAAACCTCTGCTGTTTTTGTATTGTTGTAGTATTTCTATTCACCATGTTACATAAATTCGTCTCGGACTAAACCAAATTACCTAGACCCCTTTTACATGACCCCAAAGTTCTAAACGAGGAATGACACAAAAACTTTATATGAAGCGCAACAAGCAATTTTAGGGTATTTTTTTTTTTTTTGCTTTTTTTTAAGTTATGTGCATTCTTTCGTTGGTGTATTTTGCATTTTAAGTGAAATAAAAAGTGACCCAAATACCAAAGAATTAAAAATTACCCCAAATAAAATCGCAATTTTTAATTTGGGACAACTTCTCATTGGCACTACTAAATATGGCACCAAAAAAATATGAAAATTGACCTTAAATATGAGGCTTTCATAATGCAATATTTTTTAATAAAAATTTACCCCAAAAAAATGAAAAAACAACCTAAACATTAAATTAATTTGAGGTAATTCTTCATTATGTAAAATCACCTCGAAATTTTTGCCGAAAAAAAAGTTAAAATTAAAAAAAAAACACAAAGAACCTTAAAAATTTGGGTCAAGTTCGTATGCCCGAAATTTAAAATCCCAAATTTAAAATCCCAAACTTCAAAATCCTAAGTTTAAAAATCCAGAATTTCAAAATCCTGATATGTAATATCCCGAATAATTGAACAGTTTTGGTTTTAAAAATCGCAAGATAGATATCATGGTTAGGCCTTCGGCCGGGCGCAAGAATTCTCTCCTCTATGGTAAATTGAACACTGTCTTCGCTAACAAAAGCTTATCTACATAGCCATCCTTCGGCCGGTAGCAAGGATTTTCTCCTCTATGATAAAACTACCACGTTGTCTTCCCTAACTAAGGTTTTTCTACATAGCCGGTCTTCTGTCGGGCAAAAGGACTTTATCCTCTTTGGTAAATAATTCGGGATTTTGATACTATCGCTAGAAATATTTTATATAAAATTTTTTGGGGTCACTTTTCATTTCTTAAAATTTGCATTAAATATATATTAGTAAATGAAAAATAGCCCCAAAGTAAAAATTGTGATTTTATTTGGGGCCATTTTTCATTCCTTGATATTGGGGTAATTTTTCATTTCACTTAAAATGCAAAAACTCTATAACGAAAAAATGAAAAACAACCCCGAAATTGTGTGTTGTTGTGTCTCATGTAAAATTTTCGAGGGTCATTTTGCGCACCGCCCTTTAAATTAACCAATATTGACAGCTTTAGTTAGCGAAGCCGTTGTTTTTTACACAACAGAAAATATCATTGCGCTCGAGGGAAGTGCGGTTTTGAAGAGAATATTTAGTTAGTAAGCTAGTGTGAAGAAGAGAAAATTCTTGCCCCCGGCCATGCTACCTGTCGCTCGATTTGTAAAACTAAAGCTGAACAATTATTCCGGATATTAAAATTCAGGATTTTGAAATTCGGGATTTTAAGTTACGGGCATTCGAACCCAACCAATATTTCAAACACAACTTTTTATTTTTTTTTTTAATTTTAATTTTTTGGGGGTAAATAGGTATTCATGTATAAAGAAGAATTACCCAAAATTAAAGGCATACCTATTTCATTTTATTTTAAGGGTTGTTTTCATTATTTTGGAGTGGCATTTCATTAAAAAAAAATTGGGTTACATCAAGTGCTCTAACGACTAATAAAACTTTTACAACCAAAAATTTTGAAAAAGTTACCAAATGTGAAAAAATTTAACTAAATTATAAATGCCCTTTGTTAGTTGAGAAAAACATTGTCATTATTACATCTTAACGTTAGCTAAAGTTAGGATTAGGTTGAAAAATAGTAAAGCGTCTGTCAAAAAGCATCTGTTATCTGTCCAATAGCAGCTAAAGCCAAGTTATATTAATGGTCCTAAAAGTTATTTTAAGTTGAATTGTAAAACACTGGTTATTTGCACTTAATAGGAAAATATAAATTACTAACTAAGAAAACCAAACAAGAAATGTAATTATTGTACATATTAAAAAAGTACGAGAAACTTAAATTAAATTTTTTTATTTATATATTATGAGATCTTTTCCATAAAAAATATTTTTATTTTATAAGAGATAAATTGAATATTTTTGATCATGTCCTTTTCAATAAACGAGATTTGTACTTCACAGTTATAAATAACAAAAAAGGAATCATTGCATAACATTATGGCGCATGTAAACAAATTCGTATTTCAGAACGTACATTCAATGGACAAAAAGTATATGACTGACAGTGTATAAATTAAAAATATTGCTAAAAACTTTAAATAAATATACATACCGACAGGTCATTAAAAGTTAAATTTGAAACATCTTAAACTCACGCCATACTTACAGTAAATTCTAAAATTATAGGTTATACCTATATCAATTTAGTTTTGAAAATTTTTTAAAATTCCTACTTGTTTTTCAATATACATATGTATTAAAATACACTACTGGAAATAATGTAAGTTTAGAACATTTTACATTTATCCAAGTTTTTAGAAACACTAAGGCCTAATAAATCAGCAACAAATCCATAAATCAGTAAACATATAAACCCTATTTAAACGTATAAAATTGGGCGTTTAAACTACCAATGCAGACCATACGAATTTGGCAACATTTATCGTAGTGCTGCCACATGTAAGTTTTTAAATTACATATAATACATGGGACACTGATTTACAACTGTTTAGTTTAAACTACATATAAATTTAAGTTTAGTTCAACTAAACCAGAGTTTAAACACTCACTGATTTATTAGCCATAAAACAACTATTGTGTACTTTTTGAGTCATGTTCTGAAATCGATTCCGCGTGATATTATGCACTTTCTCCCACTTAAATTTACTACTATTCAAATCATAAAACTACGCTCATTTAAAAAAAATTTATTGAAATGTCTATTAATTAAAACTTAACTTGATATCAATTTCAGAGCATGTCCGTTTCTAATATAAAAATCACTTTTTGCAATTTTTTTCTTAACAAAGATTTTAAAGAATATCTGGTAGCTGTTTTGAAAAGTATTTTAAGTTTTCGATCCAGTATAAAAAACTTCCGTTTATTTGAAGCAAATAATGTCTGTCCTTCGAAGAGAAATACGCGATAAAAAAACGTTAAGAATTTCAAAAACGTAAATTGCGAGTGTATCAAGAAAGACCTATTCATACCTACGTATTTTATATTTAAAAAAAGTAACCAAAATGAAAAAATATTCACATCTCCCCATTGAGAAAAAACTTACCAATTTTGGTAAGAAATAACCCAAAACGGCAGCTCTGGTTACATTGCATAATGAAAAATAACCCTAAATTTGGCAGCAATTTTTATTTGTATTTCCGGGAGAATCGGAACAATTTAAAAAAATATCTATTGATTGGTACTACCTATAATACACAAAAAGATAACAAACGAATAACATTCACACTTACCTTAACTTTTTACAGTTAAAGCTGAAACAGCTACTTGTTGAATTGACAGCACTGTAACTGTGTCACTAACATTTTTTTTGTTTTACGTTTTTTTTGGCGTTAATAAACACATTTTTTTAAAAATAATTTTGTTATTTTTATTTTGATTATTATTTTTTTATTTCAAAGACACTTGTTTTATTTAATTTAATTAAAACACTATTTTTATAAATTCTGTTTTGCTCACTTACGCACTTTTTTATTTTCAATTTAAAATTATGTATATAGGTACATACATACATACATTCATACATACATATGTACGTACATACATATGTACATAGGTATGTATTAGGGGTTTATTTTTTGTATTTCATTTCTTTCTCTTTAATTGAAGGTATTTTTATTTTATTATATCTTTTTAAAGTAAAACACATTTTTTATTGTTTATTTCCGAAAAAAAACACAAAAATTATAACACATTTAAGCAGTTTTGTTTATATTTTGTTTTGTTGTTATTATTATTTTTTTTTTAATTTGTCTAGCCTATTTCTGTTGTCTGGTTTAAAAAAAATCAACTACAGCTACAACAACCAAAATGGCAAGAGCAACAAGAACAACAAAACAATATTGCTGAACTTGCATTTTTGCGGTGTTATCGTACCGTATCACGAATTTTTGCGAAAAAGCGTTTTTTTGTAGCATTTGCTTCCTTGTTTATTTACAAAAAATGCATATTTTTGTAGTGTATAGTTTTTATTGTAATTCGTTTTTATTTCGTTGTTGTTATTGCTGTATTCGCCAAGTAAACGACCTTAAAAAATGCGTTAATTGTTCCAATTTGTTTTACGAGTATTTAGACGAAACACAATATCTGTGTCATTAATATTTTTGGCCTTTTTTTTCTGTTTGTATTTTTTGCAAAGCTTTTTGGTTTTTTTTAAACTTTTTTATTTATTTATTTACTCGCCATCTATTTAAAAAAATCTATTTCAACCGTTTTATTAGTTTATTGAAAGCTTTTTTTTTATTTTACTTTTTTTTGTTGCCATTTAGTTCATTGAACTTTTGGTCGTCGCGTCGTTGTTTTTTCTCTTTCCTTAGTTGTAAATAGAAATTATATTATTGTAATAAAAAAAACTTGTTAATTTCAATTATTTATAAATAGTTTAAAATAATTAGTTTTTTTTTTGCATTTCAGATTACAATTTTGTTTCTTACAATTGAAAACAAAACAACTTTGCAACAACATTTCAAATAAGGTAGGTATGTACCTTTAAATTATATTCTTTTTTGTTGTTTTTGTTTATCTTACAGTTATTCAAATTTATCGGGATTTCTCTTGAACCTGACTTTTATTATTACGATTTGCCAAACAGTTATTAGAATTAGAAAAAAGGTCCTGGCAACAACACTAAAGGTGACCAGATCTAAAAAAAAAAAATTTACAGCTAAATTAGACATGCCAAAAAATGATATTAAAAAATGATAAAAATAATGCTAAAATATTTTAAAGATTTTTGCTAAAAATTTATTCCCAGTATAACATTTTATTCGAAACTAAATTAAAAAAAAAAAAAAACATTTAAAATATATTTAAGACTGCGTCTGGGTCACACCAGGCTCTCTCATGAATGGTTACTAAGGACGACAACACGCCCTAGTTGTAGCATATGTAATTGTTCTTTAACAGTCAAACGAGTCTTGCTAGAATGCTCACTTTTTCACAACCAAAGGAACAAAATATTCAGCAGCACATCAGCCATTGATCTACTCAAGGAACCCTCTCCCACGAACATCAACAAAATATACGAATTTATTAATATACCGTATGTCAAGCTTCCAACCCTATCTATTCTTTTGCAGATGACAGCAACCTTTGCCATTCGTATTCATTTGATTACAGACCAAGCGTATCCGATGTTGGTGCTATGAGGCAGAACATGAATGATACGCTTGGCTGAGACCTAGACATAATCTCAGAATGGGGTCGTGCGAATAGGGTCGAGTTTAATGCCCGAAGAACCAAATGTGCGTGTTGACGTATAAATGCGCGACGGATCAAGGTGCCTCATCTGTATATATGGGTGGTATAATTATTGACTCCATCTGAACTCCTTACTATTTATACCACCTATATCCGACCGCGAATGGAATACAACTCTCATGTGTGGGCCGGTGCTTCAAAGTATATTTTGGAGCTTCTTGACGGCGTGCAGGAGAGGGCGAAAGTTCTCATTCGTGACAGTAGGATATCCAATTCTATTGACTCCCTTGAGCACCGTCGCAATGTGGGTTGTATTTGCCTGTTTTATCGTTACTACAACGGGATGTGTTCTGCTGAATTTAGGGATTTGGTTCTCGAAACCCATACCTTTGTTCGTAATATACGTTTTTTCTCAAGAGCCCATCCTTTTGTGATCGATTGGCCGGTGAATCGTACAACGCATTACAGGGAAAATTGGTATTTTGGCCGGACTGTTCGTATGTGGAATAACCTTCCTGCTGAATTCTACCCTCTCACTTTCAACATGAATAAATTCAAGTCGAATGTTCACAAGCACTATTCCCTCTTTCCTCCTTCCCATAACCTATTTTCCTATTTCCAACACAATGCAACGCGTTAGTAGGGGTCATCCCCTGAGTGCTGGTCTAACCAAAAAAAAAAATAACTCATTAAAAACTTAACAACAAATAACGTATTAACGCTTATTTATATAGAACACTGATATACATTTGTATCTACATAGAAGCATGATATCGTAACCTAGAGCTGATGGCCTTTGCAGCCAGTGCTCTAAAATATAAAGTCTTAGAATTAATTCTGTAGATTAAACAAATGAATAATAATAATAATAAATTCATTTTAGTCTTATTTTTTTAACGAAATTGGAATAAATGGTTATATTTAAATAATTGGGTAGATTTAGGTAGAACATCTGATTCATATAAATATGTAGAACAGGACGTTGAGATTTAATTTTTAATTTAGTGGCCCACAAACCCCTGATACCCTCAAAATTTAAAGTTTGTTAGGTAATTTTATTTCTAATAGTTTAAGAAATGTTGAAGTTTTAAATTTATTGTTTTTTTTTTGGGCACATCTATTTTTAGTCAAAATTTATTATTATTTATTAAAAAATTAAAGTTAAGTCAATAAAATTGTTTGTCCAAATTTGTAAAATAATGCTTAAAAAAGCTAAAAACATTTTATAAAAATGCTAAAAAAAAATGCCAAGTGCTAAATGAAAATTTTACAGCTAAATAAAAATATTTAATTCAAAATTTAACTGCAAAAATGCCAAAATGGCCACACTGGTCAAAATGCTTGTCATGCCGGCGAATTCACTCGTGTACGTATGCTGGACGTAATATTCGTCGTCATATCTAAATTTTTTAATTTTCCATCCAGCACTTTACACTATGGACATTTCATGCCGGACAGACCAAGTTTGTTGGCGAGGGAGGAAAACTAAAAAAAAAGCATACAGCGTCGTCCCCTTACCAACAAACTTCCTTTGTCCAGCAGTATAAATTGGGAATAAATAAACTACACAAACATTAGTTTTCCAATAAGGGTTTTCATAAAATCACTTAAAATGCCATTTGTAAAATTGGGCAAACTTGCGAGACTTGTTTTATGAAGCCCCTTTTTAATTTTTGTGCAATTTTAAACAATTAATGTCAGTTTTTAAGAAACGTCTATGGAAAAGAAATTAAAAAATAAATACAAAAATAAAAATTTTTGTCTATAAATCCCGAAATCCCGGGATTTTTCGGGATTTATTTTTATGAGTAAAAATAAATTCAAACAAAACTGTTGGTTTTTATTGAATTTTTGTACTAAAAAATTATTAAAAATTATATTTGAGTTATATTTTTCATTGCAAATAATTCTTATTTTTGAGTTTAAGTTTTGTTTTTGGCACACAGCGAGTATTTAAAATTTTTAATTTTTGCTTGATATATAACTACTATTTCTGGATATTGGTATTTTGCCTAATAAAAACCATTATTTTAAGTAGAAACGATATTTGCAGATTCACATCTCAATCCTTTTTTACAATTACGTTTAGCAAGTTCAGCTTTGGCTTAAGACATAATACCAAAATAAAAATTATTATTTTTATGCAAAATATAGAAATCAATAAATAATTGTTATATATATATATATATGTAATCCTTTAATTCCCTGTGGAACATAGGACCGTTATATATCAAGCAAAAAATAAAAATTATTCACGATACAATTAAAGTTTTATTCAGAAACTAAAGAATAACAGTTGATATAATTATAACAATTAAGTCGTTATATTTATGAAATAGCTCATATTCCTTTCGGTCCAATAATAATAAAAAATTTGCTTAAAAAACAAACGGCAAATAAAAGAATTTTTTTTATAAATAAACACTATCTGACGTATTCATAAAAAAATTATTTAAACTCGAAATCTGTTTTAAGAAACATTTGTATAAACATTTTGTTTTAAATTAAATTTCAAACGTACTTAAATTATTGATTATGAATCTCGCCCGCAACCTGGAGGTGTACTGCACTGCAGTCGACATAGTGTTACAGTTTTTAACTCAGCTATCGATCTGGATGAGGGACTACACTTTCCGTGTATTAATGTCGCCACAACTTAATTCACATTAAACATTGAAATGCTGACAAAAACCGAAATGAATTGATCTAGAAAAACTAAGAAATACGTATATTTTTTTAGAATCTGATCAGTTTGATCATGTGTGATGCCAGTGTTATAAACATATGTATAAAATAAATTGTTTTGTTGTGTTCTTTTTTTTAAATTTATGTTACGTATATAAAACCTATTGAATATTCAAAAAGTGTTGTTTATTAAAAAAAAGGCATTTTAAACAAACACATTGATCCCGAAAAATCCCGAAATACCGGAAAATCCTGGGATCCCGAAAATCCCGGGATTTTCAAAAGTCAGTCCCAATTGGCATCCCTAGTAGGGACGTAACGATACGTCTTTTTCGGTATTTAAGAGTTATATTAATAAGATTTTTGTTTAAAAACAAAGTATTATTATCTTAAAGTAAAGGTTTTTTTTAAAGAGGTATAGAACTTTAAGTTGGAAACACTTTTTTAACTGGCGGCCATTTTGTCAGCTGTCAAGTGATTTATATTTAGTTTGGTTTGGCATTTCAACATCAATAGACGATGCCTGAACAACGCTTCGATATTGTAAATCTTCAAAACACATTTGTTACATTTTTTATGTAGCTTATTTAGAAAAAGATATAACAATTCATTTCAAAATATACGTCCATGTTTTGGAATCTATGGAGATTTTAAATAATTTTTTTTTAAATGTAGCTTTATTGATTTTAAAAGCAGTCTTCGAAGTATGAGGTATAAAAAAAGAAATATTTTTGAACTTTCAACACAGAAAAGTTTTTAAAATTTGTTAAATTTTCAGAACATGATTGATAATTTTTGGATATTTTTACTTTAAAAATATCTATCCAAATATAATTACTCAGTCTGAGCATAGATTAATCACATCTTAGTAATATTAAACAGCATGTTAAATGTTATTGCTTATTTATTCCTTTAAAGTTTTCTTGCGACAAATTGGTTCGCGTGATGTGACAAGCGTTATATGTATATTTTTTTTCAAACAATCTTTGTTTATAATTTCTGTAGTATAAGAACAAAAATCTCCGTAAGTACAGAATATATCAACAATTAACAAACATGAATTTTTCTACTTTCTTCTATGAATGGTTGATATTTTTTGTTTTTTTTTTTTTAACGCAAGAAGTGGAAATAGTACAAACATAAGTGACAATGTAAAATAGTTTCTACCGAGCCAAAAAATCTGCTTTTTAAGCCAAAAATCGTCAAATCTGCATTTTGACAATTTTGGGGTATAAAATCTGCAAAATGCAGATAAATCTGCACTTCTGGCATCACTGGTTGTTCGATATGTCAAAAATACAAGCAACTTTTGACATTCCTCTCTCTAAAGGGCATAAAAAACCACACAAATTGCTTGGCAAACATGCACTTTGTTTTTCCTTCTGTTTGGCAATAAACAACACAATATTATTTCGTACAAACATAAACTTTTCAATTTTGTTGTGTTTTCAATGCATGCAGACGACGATTGTGCTGCGGCAATTTGCTTGCTATTTGTTGAAAACGGAGAAGAAATATAAAAGAATTTGGAGTAAAGAGTACTCTAAGCAACGAGCTCTTGGAAAAACAATTCTGCAAAAAAATAAAATTTACTGCTGAAAATGATATTACATATTGCTCTGCAAAGTTTTCGTTGAAATTATTACTTTTAGCACTAGACACAACAAATATCCAACATGTCTGCCAAATATTAAAAATTTTTAATATTTCTGCCAACATTGCTTCAAATGTTTGTCCAAACAGCAAACACCCTAATTAACAACACAAACTATTTGTACAAACGTCAATTTTTGACATGTTTACTATACTATTTTTCTTATAATAAGTAAGAAAAATAGAAGCACAGCTGTGCCCTCAACGCCACCTAAAAAATGAATTCGCCTTGGCTGACCACAATATTTAAAAAAACAACATGATAATTTCCTGAGTTGATATTCGTTGTTTTTGTAGTTGTATAAAAATGTTACCACTTTCAATATAAGTTTCTAAAATGGCTTACCCTGCAGCCACGCGATCAAGATTTTCTTCTTGCATACACTGTTTGTCAAAAATTATATACATAAATTGAAAGCTGTGACGTAGGCTGCACGCAATTTACTTTCTATTGTCATCAAGAAAACAATTTATAAATACAATCGAAAAGTTTGCTCACTAAACGTTTAATCAGCTGTTAAATTGAACGTGAAATTGCTAAACAAATGGAAAGGTAAAATTGAGAGCAATCTCGTGGTCAATTTAAAAAGTGTGAGTGTGTAAATGCTGGTTCCCACCGTTAAAGTTTTAGCCATCATTTTGGGCTTTTTGTAGAGATGGGCAAAGAGAATGCCATTTCTTTTCTTCTCTCTCCTAAAAACTAAAGACTTGACGGCTAAGACATGAACAGTGTGAACCAGCACTTAGTGAAAAAAATAAAAGTGAGAGCAAATTGAAAGGAATCGAATGACAAAACTTGATCGTGTGGCCTCCAAGTTAGAATATGAACATTTACCAACAACCGCTTGTCAAATTTTGTATCCGTATTCTCTTAATCAATTCATTTTGCTTTTACATGATAAGATTTTTCTAATTCTACATGATTTTTTGACATGTCGTAATACATTCTATTACTGTGCAAACTAGCCTTTAACAACGCAAAAAGTTTGTAGCAAGGCGAATTCAACTACAGGTGGTGTCGGAACTACAACAATCCAAAAACAACAGAAACAACATAGGGTTATTGCATTGCATTGTTAGGGTTTACGGTCCAAAATGTCAACCATTCCTAACAAAACACTACCAAATCAAAACAAATTGGCTCGAACTGTCAAAATCAGATGGCGTTTCGACACCACCTGTAGTTGAATTCGCCTTGGTTTGTAGGTACAAACTTAAATGTTTTCTTGTTTGTCAAGCCGTTTGTACAATATATGTATTTGCACCTTAAACAAGCCCACAGTTTCTATTAGAGTTGCCAGATCAGCTAACCGAATTACAGCAATTATAACAGCCTGACCCAAAATGTCGCTATCGCTCGCTTGCATTTTCAACGATAAACAGCTGATTTGTGGCCCACTTAACATTTTTAGCACGAAACGCCGCTCGACAATACAAGCAACCGATACGTAATAGTTTCTATGCAAATTTGCACTCCACTATGACATATTATGCGACCAAAAAACTAAAAATCAGTCACTTGTGTTGTGGTTGTCAATAAGGGCATTTTGTTGCAATAATAAATTAAAAATATTGTTTAATAGCTCTTAAACCACCAAAACTAACTAAATATTTGAAAATAATATTGAGGCCTTAATCATGTAAAACGCAACGCCAAAGATTTACATTGAAAGCACCAACAATGTCATTAATATTTTGTAATTTTGTTGTTGCTTTCTACAGAAATTCACATTGCGCTTTAAAAATTCAAACGCTGCATAGCTAGTGGCGTTGAAAATTTTAAAACGGTACATGAATTTCTGTAGGAAGCAACAACAAAATTTCAAAATATTTATGACATTGTTTGTGCTTTCAATGTAATTTTTTGGCGTTGCGTTGCGTTTTACATTATTAGGGCCCAATTCTTTTAAATCACACCACTAATACATTTTTATTGTTAATAAAAAAATATTTTTCACAAAATTCTATTGTTCCATTTTTATGTACTGCTTAGTTGTCATTTGTACATCTTAAAATAATTTAAGGTCTGGCAATGGGGAGACAATATACTGCCAAAGAAAAATTGCCACCAAAAGTAAATTGTCAGTTCAGACGATTGTAAGAAAACCATACAATTTCATTGGCAGACAATTGTCTGACAATAAATTCATCTGCCAACAAATATTATCAGTTCACACGATTGTCAGCTAATTTCAGGGCAAGGTTTGCCAGATCTGTTTTTAGCAATGTCAGAAATGAAAATTGCGTGTATTTTTATTAATTGGAAAAGTGAAAATATTGTTATTGAAGTGACAAAGTAATAGCAAGGATTTTAACTTGTTTATGTTCTTTTAAAAAGTTTAAATTGATTTTCATTAAAATTAATAGTAATTTAGCAAAATTAAACTTTTTTTCTTTTCACTCTTTCATCTCAGGGAGAGAAACTATGGTGGAGTTGTACTTTTTTTACATTTGTGGCTATATTTAAAAAAATATTTTGTTATTAATAAAAAGTATTTTTTCTAAATACATAGATTAAGAGAAGAGCCAGAAAATATAAAATTGGTGCCGTCATAATCTCAAAACAATGTTTTGCTATTGAAGTTGGTACAAAACCCGAAACCCCATTTTCCATCCCTGAACCGTATTTATTTGCAGCATTGCCTATAGAAAAAGGTCTGATGCCATTATCAGATGCATAAACTTCGCACATCTGACAATAACAAATAAGCTTTCAACGTCTGACAGTGATCTGCCAATGGCAACAAACAGTGTTCACACAATGGTCGGATGTCTAACATTATTGTTGCAAGTTCACACGGTTGTAAGAAATTTTTAGCACGTTTTACTGACAATATAGTTAGATCTAACCACCGTCTGTACGAAGTGTTAGTTGACAATGAAATTAATTATTAATTTGAAACGTTTAACCTGACGACTTATGAGAACGATAATGAGTGAATAGTTGTCGCTCGCTCAAGTTTTTGAAAGACATATACCATGTCGAACTTTATGATGTCCCGTGAAAAATTCTGTAAGAAGTTTCCAACCTATAAATTTTTTCATAACCCGAAATTTATAAAAATTTTTTTGTTCCCTGGAATTTGCATTGCTCCGTATTTTTTCGCACATAAGAGCTTAACAGCCGTACCTAAACAAGAGCGGAAGGCGGAACGTTTTCTTCCGCGTAGCTTTTACGCTGATATGCCATAGCTTACCAAGAGCGTCAGCGTTGTATCACAAACAGTAGTGTTAACTTTCATGTTTACTAAAACCCTCATAATAGAAATAAGAAATAGAATTTAAACCGCTACTTTGACCTAAAAATAGCTTATTTGCCATTATTTATTATCAAGCAATAAAAACAGGGTTGTCAAGACAAAAAATATAACAAACAATTGCAAAGCGCTGCCATTGCGTTGACGCCGCGTTGTTTCGTTATGTTACATACAAATTGTATGAGCATGAGGATTGTTGACAGCTAGAAAATGCGTTCCGGTCTTGTTTAGGTAAGGCAGTAACAAAAGTCTCTTGCATTTCATTTGTGTAAATATTTTGAACATCTTTATAGACTCTGAAGCTTAAATTAGACGTGACATAACCACAACTATACAAAGCAGCTGTTATACCTATAGGTACTAGGTTTAACTCAATTCAATTTAAACAACTTTGTATGCCCAAAATAGGTTGTTTCCTATATACTCAATTCTTATTTTCTTGTTATAAAAAATTTTCTAAATAATCTAAAAATAAGTTTATTATGTACAGATTTGTCCGATGTCAGCTTTCCATTTATGTTTTTAAAGAGTGACCGCAATTTTTTCTAAAACTCACATTTAAAAAGCAAATTTTGTAAGAAAACAACACTCCAAATACGGATGTGGTTTTTAGAAATTTAATCAAGAGCAAAAAATCAGAAAGCGTCATTTGTTAAATATGACTAATTTTTTCGCTATTCTTTTAATTTTATTCATGTATTAATTTTCGTTACGAGTATTTTACAACAGCTTAAGAATGTTGTTTTTAATTTCCAAACTGGTTTGAGATCATTAAAAAAAAGAAATCACAATTGGCCATATTTGTAAAGAATATTCAATACCTTTCTCTGGTTTTTACAAAAAATGTTTATAATTTTTTTTCTTTCTAAATTACAATTCGTATTTAAAGGTCGAGAGATGGTCCCATTTGTTAAATATTTGCTATGTTGCTTTAATTTTTGGGTACAGTTCAGACAACTAACAGTAAAACCAATTCCTCTCAAAAGATATCAAAAATTAACGAAAGCACATTAACGGAAAAAGCCAAATTTTTAACCAAACGTTAATTTTTTGTTGATAGCTTTAAAGACTTAAAAACACTTGGTTTTTGCAAACGCTACACGGACATCACTTAAAGGTATTTATTGTAAATTTAAAACAAATTAGGCAGCCTATACACTGCATTGTAAGTCGCAATTTACATTATGGACATTTCTTGCCGGACAGACGTTGTTTGTTGGCAAGAGAGGAAAAGAGCAAGCACACATCTTCGCCCCCTTACCAACAAACTTCGCATGTCCAGCAAGAAATGTCTATAGTTTAAATGGCGACTAATTGCTAAATTTTTGTATTGTACAATTATGTTGCCAATGTGTTTGTGATATTCGAAGGTGGCACAATATATTGGTTACAATGAAAAGTCGTTTGATTTTTATTGCACAACGAAAAGGCGTGCAATATAATGTGAAATGTGCTGGCAACATTGTTGACAATGTGGTTTTGCTTATTGGTTATGTTTTTTTTTTTAATGAACGTGGCGCCATATTTTAAACAAAACGGAATTGCAGAGTATAGCAAACTGAGTTCTCCTCCCCAATCTTCTCACCCCTCTCACCAAAAACCCAAAAATTGCAGCAACAAAAATTACAAGTTTGTTAGTCTCAATTTACACGTTTCATCTTTTGATGCTCAACTTCTTTTCAATTCCCTTTTGAAGATGCCATTATGTTCACACGCAGCAACCGGTTTCAACTTTTTTTGCTTGAAAACAACAACACTTTTATTCAAAGCGAACCAAAGAGAAAAAGAAAAGAAAAAAATTTACATGCAGCCATTGTTGTGCATATACCTACGAATGAGAACACAAAGCGTACTGCCCAAGTACAGGCATCTCCGTACCAACCCCTTTTCTTCTTGCTTCCCTCTCCTTAAAACACAAGAGTTGAGCATCAAAAGATGAAACGTGTGAATGTAGACTTACAGAAATTATTGAGTTTATGGATGGGAGAGGTGAGAACATTGAGGAGGGGTACTCGCCCTCCAAGCAATTGATGAAGTGTTTTTCGATTGTCTACGAATTTTAAGTATTTCGGCACATTTGGTAGTTAAACAGTAGATTTTTCGGAATTTAAAAACAATATATACGTTAGAATCGAGTTGTTTGTTCTTAAATTATACTTTTTCGAGACTTTAAAGAGTTGTTCAGACAATTGTAACAGTTATATAAATATAAAAATAGCACATTTCCAATATTATATTGACTTCTTCACAATGATTTGTTGTTAAATAGTGAATACTACGAAAGCAATTTGCGTAAAAGAGGACAGACAGTTTGTATTTAAATTGCAATGTGATCGGTGGTACGTGCGTGTGAAATACTTTAAATTTATAAAATTGTTAATCCAAATTTAGATAATTAGGCTTAAGTTCATTGAATTTAATTTTCATTAAATTATTTTTTATGAAGACAGGAATTTTACAACACGAAATTAATCAAAATTGTATTGATAATTTTTCATTCTTGACTGCGCTGAGATTTGAACCCAGGCTTTCACGGACAGGTTGCCCAGACTAGTTTCGATTGTAACCACACAATCTCTTCAGTGGGGCTTGCAGTGTTTGCTCACTCGGCCATTAAAGCCGGATGACGTCAACAGTCAAACATCAATCTTTAAACCAAATGGTATTTCATCTTGGTAGATCGAAATTTAATTTTGAATGAATGATTATCTATTTTAATTGATTTACATGTTATTCCTAACTTCAGTTCTAATTTTATAAAATTATTTCAAATAAAGTGAAATTGTAAATATTTGAAAGGAGTAGTAGTTATGATATTGTACTTAAAATAAGGACCCCGCGAAATCCAAATGTTACCAAAAAGTGTTCTAGTACTCGAAAGTTGTATAAATGAGTGTACAAAACAGCCCAAACTTATTCTTCGGTCAGATTGGAACATTTTTTAATAATTTCTTACGGCCTCAGTTATAAAAATTTAAACAGGTTAATAAAGGGTTTATGAAACGGATTTTGTACGAGCCAATGAAAGTGAAATAAAAAAAAAATAAATTGATAATTGTCTTTTTTTTTAAAAGAAATTTAGTGGTTTTGTAAAACTGTTTGTTTATTTAATGACTTCAAAAATTGTTCTGGAAATAAGTGTTTTTATTAATTTTTTTTAATGAGGATCTATTAGTGAAGAAAATTTGTAAAATAAACTTTGTAAAGCATTAAAAATATCCTAACTTTTATAAAGTTAGTGATTGAAACAATTTGTGACTTTCTGTAAATTCTTTTAAAAACATTTTTCCGCATTAGGTTTGTAACTTTAAAACATTAACAATTATTTTGATTAAATGTACTGTAGATTTTTTTGATATTTGTAAAACTTTTACCTCTTTCATTTTTTATTTTACTCAGACTAACCCAACAAAACAAACAAAGATAAACAGTTAAACGGCCAACTTTTTATTATAGAGAACAATAAGAAAAAGTTAAACTTCAAAAGAGATCTTTTTAGATCCAAAAGCGATGCTACTAAATTAAATTGATGTTAAGCAACAAAATCACCCTAATTCGTCATAAAATATCGACACTAAATAGATACTTAATGTAAATATTCACCCCTATCGTGAAAAACAATTGGAGTTTTTGTTCCCATGAAATTTTTATTCCCTTCGAAGGAAAAATGCTATCGTGAAATTCCCGTGAACAATTTTTCGCGCTATCAGTTCTCAATGAATGTAAAAAAGAAAAAATATTAAAAAACATTAAAAAAAATTTTTTTTCAAAAATATACACGTATATTTTAAAGAAAAGTTAAAAAAAAAACAAAATAAAATATATTGTATTGAAGTGATAGTTTGATTGCAACATTAGATTTATGCGCTTTTATGTAGTAAAAAAAATTTCTAAAATTCTGCCACCACGTCTTTGAAAAGCTTCATAACTCCTCAGGCAATCGACCTCTGTTTTTTGCATTTTGTTGAACAATATACATATAATTTGTCCCTTTTTTAACGAAAACTGACCTAAAAATTAATTTTGTAAACTTCACTATTCGAATTATGAGAAGAATAACTTACATAAATGTTTTGTTCCCCAGCAAAAATAAAGTGAGGAATTCAAAGGGAAAAGTGAACAAATTACGAGGGAAAAAAATTGTTCACGATAAGGGGAATTTTTTCCCGCGAACATTTTTTTCACGTTATTATTCTCCTATGAATTAATTTTTTTCATGGGAGTTTTTCATGATCGCAAATACGTGAAAAGGGAACAAATTACTAGGGAAAAATTATTCACGATAGTGGTGATTACCATAGTGGGACACTTCTTCCTGAACGATGTTACTACATCAATAAGAATTAAATAGCAAAAGCGATATATTTTAGCTAAATGGGAAAACTTTTTAGACAATTTTTAGATCGAAATTGTTTGCAGGGCGGTTTCATATACTCTGGAATTCGGACACAAGTGGAATTTCAAAGCAGAATTTTAAAAAGTTGCTGCAACAAAAATTAGAAGTCTGGACGATGATATACATATGGGGATTCAAACGATATTCATATTTCTTAAAATAAAAACACGCTGTGAGCAGGCCCTCATATGTTAGATTTACTGCCTGTTCATCTAATTCCGAACGAAGATTTCGTTCGCTTAACTTACATTTAAAACAAAAACAAGTTATATAATATTGTTTTTGTTTTTAATATTAGTTAAGCGAACGAAGTCTTCGTTCGGAAATAGATGAACAGCCAGTTAAACTATCAATCCCAAACTGCTAGAAAAATTTGACTTCAATGTTGTTCTTTTTTGTTGAGTCTTTCGAAAATGAGCGTGTATGCAATAGACGGACAGACACACGGCCAATCCACTTAGAATTACTCAAGGACCCAGAACTTTATGGGATCTAAGATAAATATAAAAAAAAGTTTCACGCTGAATGCAAAACTAAGTCCCTAATTGTGTAAAACGCAACGCAACGCCAAAATTACATTGAAAGCAAAAACAATGTCAAAAATATTTCATAATTTTGTTGTTGCTTCCTATAGAAATTCATACTGCGCTTTAAGATTTTAAACGCCACAAGAAATGCAGCTTTTGAAATTTAAAAATTCAACATGAATTTCTGTAGAAAGCAACAACAAAATTATAAAATATTTTTGACTTTGTTTTTGCTTTCCATATAATTTTTGGCGTTGCGTTACGTTTTACTTAATTAGGGCCTTAGTATAACCTCATTTACTAGTGTTGGAGGCTATAAAAACATAAAAATTGTCAAAGAAAACTTTGGGTGTGCAGAAGTGAAAGAAGGTAAAACTGAAAACTGAAAGTGTTGGCCAAAATAAACTTTGCGAGTGCAAAAGGGCTTACTGCAACAAAAGTTGCAGGTGTGCACGTAGATTTTATTAGAAACTATTTTTGTAGAAATTAATAGGACAATATTTTAAAATTTCTTGTAGAGATTGCTTAGATAGTTTAAAGATTAATTTTAATGTTGATGAAAAAGATTTTAAAGATGTACAAAAAGAGGTACCTATTACTAAATAAAGATCAACAGTATCACCCGACTTAGAGACCATAGTTGCCCTTTCGCCAACCGGTCGTTTCGATCGATATAGCGGTATCAAATATACATACATATGTAAGTATCCTTAAGAATCCAATAATTTCTTCCAAATTGAAAGAAATATGTTTATACATCTATTATATAACTTATTTTGAAATGTTTCTTTTTCAAATGCAACACTCAAAAGGAATCAAAACCTTGACCCGTTATTGCGGGCATTTGAAAACAATGAAAATGACTGTACTACTCACTCGTACTTCTACATTGTATGAGTACAACAACTTACACTCATAAAAATTTTTCCGTTCAAGGTTTTCCTAACAAAGCCATAAATCAATCACAAGTAAAAGTGTTGGATATTTTAAGATTCGAGATTTATTAATTTTTTTTTTGTTTAACAACAAAAGCGTTTTAAACTCTTACTTATTTGAATGCAAAAAAAAAACTATTGCTGACAACATTTAAACACCTACACACGTGTGGAAGTAGTAAAATAAATTACAAAAAAATATATTTTTTATGTATAGAAAAAAATTAAAAACAAAAACAACTTGAAAATATTTTCTTACTTTAAGCGAATACACAGTGGAATCCATTTGAAATAAAGTTACTCAAAATTATTGGAAAGAAAATTTATGTTAAGCAAGTTCTATCAGACTATACTTGTTATAAGTATATTTCTCTGTGTGCTACCCAAAGATTGACTCACCACTTACTGCATGCTGGTAGAACGCGAGTGCAAAAGTCACTCGTTTAACTTACATTTTAAACAAGCTAAGCGAGTCACTACAACTAGGCATTTAATCTCCAAAGTTAGAAGATGATGTATAAGGCCGAGTTTTCGAGATGTGGATTAAGTTCAAACTTAGTTCAACGTAGTCGGAAACTTGATTTTTTCCGGCGAAATGTAATTTGTTTTTTATTATTTCAAAACTAAGCTATTCCGTCAAAATTTTCAATACCAACTTGGTAATGGCGGCACGAATATGTTTTCAGATTAACTAAACCTAGTTTAACTGAGGTCTTAAAACCCCATCCTAAGAGCTCTGATAAACAATACAATCTTTTTAAAAACGGCCTGCCGAATTCAGTGGCTCTAAGACCACACTGGGATATACATTGAAAAAGAAATAGCTCTATAGTCCCCCCCCCCCTCTCTGTCTCCTACCAATACAGCTATTGCATCGTTTAGTGGTTTCCTCATTTGTATTTGTCCTTTTGCAATTGTATTGGGCTCAAAGCTGCCTCGATGTCATGTGGCTATAGAAGAAGTTCTGGCTAGGGCAGACCTATATTAGTGCCTTACAGCATGAATGATCTGAATGAGTGCTTTACAGCATGAAAAAAGGAGATTTAGTAGTGATTTTTGAGCTTCAAAAGATGGTACCGTTTTTGAAGGTACCATTCGAAGGTATAAAGCATTTAGTACAGGAAATTATTTTATCTCCCAAATTTTTTTACGTTTGGCCTTTGTTTTATATTTCAATTGTCAATTACCTGGGAATCAGACCATCGCCTGCCTCTTCATGTTACACTCTCGAAGTATTTGGGTGCAGACAATACCTTAATATTGTTTAGGTCTTAACATTGACATTTTTTTTTTATCAATTTACAGAAACCAGTAGACCGTGGGTGCTATGATACACCCAGGACTGGTTATTGGTGAGGCTTCACCGGGATCAAAATGCGATAGTAGTTTATACTGAAATTGCTGAAGAAAGATCTTTAAAGTGCTGTGCTTGGGGCTTATTTTTGCCCGTAACATAGGCCGAATTTAGCTTGCCAGCTTTTTAACAGAAGCAGCTTTTGCAGAGTAGTTTGAATAGCTTGAGCTTCTAAAAGGAAAAAGAGTCCGTTCTGGTACCACGGAATCTAGTAGTCTTTAGGATTTAATATAGACTTTAATCTTGTTATTAGTACGCCTGTACGCCGATGTAGAAATTTTTTAAGCGCTGAGGTAACATCGAGTGGAATTCGGCCCTGTAACATAGAGCGAAGTTCGGTTTGTTCGCGTATTTCTCTGCTTTCTGTTGGTATTCAACAGAAGCTGCTTTTGCAGAGGAGTTTTAGGCGGACACGGTCCAGAAAATTATGTAATAATATTGACACCTGTGCGTTAGTTTCCAAATCTTACTGCATTATTTCTCCCGGCGTAAAGAGCACCATGATATTAGTCCGTTTTATCAGGTCCTCATAATAATTTTGAATACATCTGACCCACTGTGAAATGGGTATATGTAAAACAAACAATTTAAATCACATCTTATAGTATGAACATACAAAACAACTACAACAACAACCACATATACCAGTACTTTCCGTCTAAGCTTTTGATAGAATGTCTTTCGATTATCTACTAAAATGTCACCACTTTGTTACATGTAGCAGTTATATAGAAGATTCTGCAAAAGTTGTTAAACATGAAAATATGTATGTATATACTTACATAAGAATCGAATCTTCTTAAAAATTAAACTTTTATGTCACAGGTTTACAGTAACAACAATACCATAATTGAAAATTTCTTATATAAAACTGACTTGCTGTTAAATAGTGGATAGTACAAAAACAAAAATCATCACATTTCGTATTAAATTTGTAATTTGATCTGTTGTGTGTGCCCGTGAAATATTATTCATTTATAAAATTATGTAAATAATTAAGTTAAATATTAATAATTTGAAAAGTGAAAAATTTTATAACTATAATAGTTGAGTTTACACCAACTCGATAGTTGTTTAAGTTAAAGCTTGTTATTTGTAACGCCTTTTAAAGTGTTTGTTTTAGGTCTGAGACAGTTATTTACATTTTCAAAGAAACGAGAAATATCACAAAAAAGTTAAAAATATATTAATTTTAGCAACTACTGAAAACCTACGGAGCTCTTTTCCCTTAGTTTATATTTAAATTGTAAAAAACTTTAATTTTTTAATTTTGAAATGACAAAATGTTTTAAAAATTTAACCAATTTAACAAGTAAATTCAACAAATATTTTTGTATAATAATCGAACTAAAGGGCCAAGCAAACCACGCAAACGATTATACGATAACATGAAAAAAGTATGAAGCATGTTTATGTGTATATTAAGGCCCTAATCATGTAAAACGCAACGCAACGCCAAGGAATTACATTGATAGCACAAACAATGTCATAAATATTTTGTAATTTTGTTGTTGCTGTCTACAGAATTTAAAGTACCGTTTTAAAATTTTCAACGCCACAAGCTATGCAGCGTTTGAAATTTTAAAACGCAATGTGAATTTCTGTAGAAAACAACAACAAAATTACAAAATATTTATGACATTGTTTGTGTTCTCAATGCAATTCTTTAGCGTTGCTTTGCATTTTACATGATTAGGGCCTAAGAATTTTTAATACTCACACAAACATCTTGTTGTTGTTGGCGAACTGATTGTGTAATTTTTTTGGCTCTCAAAACATATTTTTGTTAAATGTCATGATGAGGAAAGTCGGTAAGTTCAAAATTTCCTAATAATTAATTTTTCTTGTAATACATACTAGTTTAATAAAATTTAAATTTTGTTTAAAATAGTGTGATTTTTTTTTAATTTAATTTTAAGTAATTTTTTTTTTAAATAAAAAAAGGGCATATTATGATTAATGGTGAGCAAACTGGTTTTTTTGTGCAAAGCCATATTTTTCTAAGAATTTTTTCTAGCAACACATAAAATGTCTGGCAAGATTGTCAAAAATCTGCATTCGTTTACAATTATTCACAAGCTTTTTAAAATACATTTTTTTTTTAATTAATTTAAATTTAATTTTCGAGTTTATATTAAAGCCCACGAAATATTATAATCTATCCGTTTCCTTAATGACATAGTTGGGGGTAGTGCACTAAATATTGATTTAAATCAGCAGTGCACTATCACTAAATAAAACTGCAAAAAAAATTAGTTTGCACTCTTTTTTTTACCAGCTTTAGTGATGATTGCTATTTTTCGACTACCACTAAAAATAATTAGTGATATTGCAATTTTTTTCCCTATCTCTAAACGAAGATTAAATGCAAAAATCTGCACTCAATTCAAATTGTGCAAAATTTGTACATGCAATTCACTAAAATTTTAAAAATGTAATTTTGTATGAGCATAATTTTTGATTCTTGTTATGATATGCATAAGAAAGGAAATTAAACAACATGTCAATAACTTGTCAATAACATTATCTCATGAAACAAGTTTTTTGCTTGTTAATTTAGTGCTAAATTTTTAGTTGCATTTAAATGAGCGGAGACCAAAAAAGTTGCAATGTACTGCAGATTGCTTTTTCTTAAATCAAACTATTTTTTTTTTGAGTGCAAAAGTTTTTATCATCACTATCACTCATGTTTAGTGAGGCTGCTATTTTTCAATTCATCACTCAACATCAACAAAATGATTGCAATAATTTTGCACTATCACTAACTGTGAGTTGAAACTGCAAAATGAGTGCTATGGCGCTAACTGTGTCAAATGCTAATGCTAACATTTGTTTGCAACTGAGCAAATATGCACTACTATTTTTTCTCAATTTTTTTTTTTTTAGTGCAAACGAATTAAAATGAACCAAATTGCAAAGACATATGTATATTTTGTCGTTGTATTGTGCAAAGGTGAGTATTTTTGCACATATTTGCATCGTTTGCACTACCCTTCATGACACCCCTTACTGTCTTAAGCCTAGTACTCTGTTAAGGTGTTATGATACTTGCTATTTTTTGTATTGGATTTTTTTAGGATTGACTGAATGAAACAACAAATGCGAGAAAGAACAAGAAATACAATACAATATAAAATGTAAACAAAACAAACAATATTGCCCACGTTTTGTTCCCACAAAAACCGTCAAAAAAGCTTTAAATCGCAAAAAAAAAAATTAAAACCCGCTACTTTCGATCAAAAACTAAAAAAGTTAACAGCAGTGCTAACATTTAATCTGGAAATGTCAAGTTTAAGTTACAAATTTTTATATTTTTTTTGACAGTCTAAGATTATTTATCGATAACACACGTATATTTTTTTGACATTTCAAGATTTTTTATGGTATAATCAAACTCTTTACACTTAGTCAGTTTTCCTATGCAAATATATTTGCACTGTTCTCCAATATAGAAAAAATACAAAAAATAGCAAGTATCATAACACCTTTACAATTTGTGAAAAATGTTCAGCAACATCTATTATTTCACACGAAAAATTTGACATGCATCAATGTTACCTATCTCGCGATTTTTTACAATTTGACGTTTTTAATCGTTCAAAGTATCCGACATTGTTTTGCGTATTTGAATATAAACCACATGTATTTTACTAAAAAGTATTTTTTTAAATAAAAATTAAAGTAAATATGGATGAAAAACTATTACCGGTTGTGTTATTTATGTTTTTTCGTTCTCATTTAATATTAAGTGTATGTACATTTTTTTTCATATGCTTGAAATTTCACGTCAAATAAGTGCAGCTTATATTATTTCGCAGTTGTAAATAAATGTTGCCAGAAACATTCCGCAACTTTTTCACAAATTGAACAGAGTACAACTCTATCAACATTATTTCATAGAAATTCCGCACAAGTTTTTTTTTTCATAAAAGTTTTGACAGCATTTCACGCGAAATGTTGAACAGAGTACCAAGCTTTATGCAAAAAAAAAAAAAAAAAAAAAAATTTGGATCACATTAGTTAACCATTATGCCCATACATGCTTAGGGTTAAATTTACAGTCATTAGTAAACTAAAATTATAACTATTGGTTAACTTACATTTTATATTTAAAGTACGTTGGTTAACTAACTGCCTGTTTTTAGAACGCGAGCACAAAAGTTACTCGTTTAACTAGCATTTGAAACAACAATAACATTTCAAAATTTGTTTTTGCTTTAAATATTAGTGAAACGAGTCACTTCTACGTTCGCGTTCTAAAAAGAGGCAGTAAAACTTTTTATATGAAAAAAAAAAACAAATGGTAACTTTATCAAAATAATAAATTTCAATGTTGGTAGCAGTGTTTTTGTTTGCATTTTTATTATTTCAAAAGATGAAAAAATACCCATGTGTTATAGAAAACAAAAAAAGTTACAGTGTTACTGCTAAACAAAAAGAAGATGCGTGACAGCCTCTGTGTACAATTTCTAATAGTCAGCTTTCACAAATTTAAATAATGATTTTCAACGCAACAGCTGTTGTCTAACTAG
Source organism: Pollenia amentaria (assembly GCA_943735925.1). Taxonomy (NCBI): domain Eukaryota; kingdom Metazoa; phylum Arthropoda; class Insecta; order Diptera; family Polleniidae; genus Pollenia; species Pollenia amentaria. Next base: position 141,181,227 of record OX031010.1, on the reverse strand, counting down.
TAGTTAACCAATAACACATTTAAAAGTTTAACCAATGGTTAAAAAACACGTGGAAATAATTTTTTATTGATAAAACCATTGTTTTTAGCTAACTAATAACTGTTAATTTAGTCCTTAATAAAATAAAAACTAACAGAGACAAACTGTAAAAAGCGAAATTTTTTACAAATTACAAAAAGATAAATTTGTACTATAAAGGTAACAAAAGTGATATTTCTAGACGCAATTGGGAACTAATTAAAACTATCCTCTCTACTCCAAATAAAAAGAAAATCATCTGAAAGCGCTCTCCGTGTTGTGCGCCGTTTAGGAGTTATTTTTCATTCAAGAATACAAATATTTAAGTATTAACTTATTTTCAACAAAACTTGATTTTCAATGGGCAACATTTGAGTTTGAGAGTGCTTCGAAATACCTTTTTCATTATGTATAAAATATATCGATTTATTAACTCATCAAGAGCGAGAAAAATAAATACGAGTTTGACTTGCAAAACTGCCGTTATTTTAAAATATTATTGATATATAGCGCCTTTTCATTGAAGCTTTCATTTGGTATAACTTTTGAAACTGTACCCCGTAAAATAACAATCTTATTAAGGCTTAAAACACATACATACATACATATTTGAGTGATTCAGAAGATAGTCAAAAAGTTGTAAATGTATATGCCTTCAAATAATTACAAGAAATATAATTATGTATATGACTGCTGTAGGCAACCGCTTATTATTTAGATTTCTACTGTACAGTTATGACGAATCAATAAACACAGCTTTAACATTTTTATTTTGTTTGAAACACAGCAATATTTTTTTTAAACAATTGTTAACTATTATTTAGAACTTTATTTATGTGGATACTAGATTTTTTTAAAGATTTTTTTTTGGCGTTTTTTAGTATCACTTCTTATAGTACGGTAGCGAAAAGGTTAAAGCTTTAATGTGTCAGAAGCTTTGGAATTTAAAGGTCCATTAAACTATAGAAACGTCTTGACAAACACAGACCTTATGCTTGCTCTATTACCAACACAAACAAAATTCGTAAAATTATTAGCTTTTCAATAAATTCTACTAAAATATTTCTTTCTGGTCCATTATATTTTGCTTCTTCTTCTTCTCTTTCTTCACTGTGCAACATTTTCACCGGAATGATTAATGCCCTAATCATATAAATCGCAGCGCAACGCCAAATAATAACATTGAAAGCACAAGCAATGTCATAAATATTTTGTAATTTTGTTGTTGCTTTCTACAGAAATTCAAATTGCGTTTTAAAATTTCAAACGCTGCATAGCTTGTGGCATTGAACATTTTAAAACGGTACTTTAAATTCTGTAGCAGCAACAACAAAATTACAAAATATTTATGACATTGTTTGTGCTTTCAATGTTATTCTTTGGCGTTGCGCTGCGTTTTACATGATTAGGGCCTAAATAAAGCATTATGCAGCACAAATAATTTAACAGATTTTCAATATGGTTTAATCAAAAGATATTGATTTTCGTACTCCTATGCTTTAAACTTTTGTGCAAACAAGCAAACAACCCGATTACCAATGCAATAAGTTTGTACAAACGTAAAATTATGAGTTATTTGTCAAGCCGTTAAGTAGTTTATTTGGATCTTCAGTAGTTTTAAATTGTAAATATTAACAGAGTTGCCAATTTTTCCCGAACGCTGTTAATGCATCGATAAGCATAAACGGTAAATTTCTGCTTTTCTGTTGGTTTTTCGATAGAAAATGTTTGCAGGGTTATCATACAAACATTTCCATATAAACTTAACTCTAGCACTTGTACTCGTTTTCAATACAACACTTTGCAAGTATATTTACAAGTAAAAATATATCATACATATATACATACTTGTGTTTATAGGTAAATGAATATATTTTTTCAAGTGTACAACAATACCTACATGTAAATAGGTATATGTATATATATACAGTGTCCAGCATAATTCAAGGTACCCCAGCTAAATTAAGTTTGTTTATAATTTTTACAAAAAAATATGTGGTTAAATTTTATTTGTTTACTATTTTTTCAATGTACTTTATTCATATGGAACGATAAACAAACAAAAATATTTATGTATACAACAAAACAAAAAAGCTATACATTGAAAACTTTGGTAACTCTAATTTTTGCACAGCAAAAGTCTAGGTACCTCTTAATAAGTTTTGCAAAAATAGGGGCAACGCTATTTTTTAATTTGTTTTATTTATTTATTTGTAACGGTAACTTTAAAATTCAATCTGTAAAAAATCTTATTACTAACATATGGAAGAAAAACAAAGCTAAAATCATGTAAAAAGTAGTTTTCAAATATGTCTCGAAGGGAATTAATATTTGAAGAACATAATATTATAATTCACAACCACAAAATTGGAAAATCTTACTCAGAAATTGCCCATATAACAATTCGAAGCAAATCAACGGTACAAAAAGTAATAAATCACTTCAAAAACGATAGACTAGTTGAAAATAAACCAAGAACAGGACGTCTACGAAAGCTAACTAATAGAGAAGTAAGGAGAATAGAAGCTATAATTAAGAAAGATTCATTTAAAAGTTCACCAAAGATTGCGGTAGAGTTAAGAGAATCGTTGGACAAAAGTGTGTCTGCAGACACAATACGCAGATCGACCAAAGAGCCGGATATAACGCATGCACACCACTCAAAAAACCCTATATTAACGACAAAAATAGAAAGAAACGGAAAGATTTTGCAAATGAATTTAAAACCAAAACAAATAACTTCTGGGATAAGGTAATTTTTTCCTATGAGTCAAAATATAATATTTTTGGCTCGGACGGACGTACCTTAGTGCGGCAAAAAAAAGGAAGAGCTTAAGGCCATATCAGATAAAACTTTTGCCGCGCGTTGCGTTACCGATTTGCTTTGACATCTAAGATAAAATATACATACTTATACGAAACATGTCACATAAAGTACTTTCAAAGCGGAGCGAAGCAAAAAGTTAGCCAACTCTCATCTTTTGGTGCGCTTTGACAATTGACTAGTATAATTTTCTTTTTTTTTTAATTTTTTTGCAAAATTCAATTCCAAAAAACCGTCCAATTAAATTTTTAACTTTTATTTTAATAACAAATAAAATAATGTACAAATTACCAACCGCTTTTATAAGTAAACAAACAATGCGTGAGTGTTGTCAAAGTTTTCATTGTGTCATACAATTTTTGCTTTACGTTTTTCTGCCAAATGTAGAAACGTCACGCAAAGCGACAAAGTTGTATCTGACGTAAAACAATTAAGCATGGAGGTGGAAGTATAATGGTGTGTGGCTGTATGTCAGCTGCAGGTGTGGGTAACTTGGTGTTTATAGAGGAAATAATGAATAAAACCGTTTATTTAAATATTCTCAAGAATAATTTAAATCAAAGTGCTGAAAGTCTAAAAATTGGAAATGATTATTACTTTCAACAGGACAATGATCCCAAGCAAACTGCTGCTGACGTCAAGATGTGGCTTGCGTACAATACTCCCCACATGCTTAAAACCTCTTCACAGAGCCCCGATTTGAACCATATTGAGCATTTGTGGGATAATTTGGAAAAAGATTGCGTAGTCATCATATTTGTAATAAGAATAAGCTCAAAACAATGCTCAAGACTGAATGGGAACAAATATCTTCCGATTACACCAAAAAACTTGTGTATTCAATGCCAAATCGTTAAAATGAAGTTATTCGTCTCAAGGGATATCCTACTAGATATAAGGTATGAAATTTTTTAAGTAATCTAAACACATTAGTAATAACATGTGCAAAAATATGGAGTTACCAAAGTTTTCAATGTATAGTTTTTAGTTTTGTTGTATATGTACATAAATATTTTTTTGTTTATCGTTCCATATGAATAAGTACATTAAAAAAATAGTAAACAAAAAAAATTTAACCACATATTTTTTTGTAAAAATTATAAACAAAATTAATTCAGCCGGGGTACCTTGAATTATGCTGGACACTGTATATACATACATATGTACCTACTTAGAGAAACATTAATTTTCTACAACTAAACATATGTTGTAGGTATGTATGTATGTATGTAGGTATGTAAGTTAATAATTTTGTTGTAGTTTTTGTATTTAGATTTTAGTTTATTATATAAATGTTGATTATTTACAGTTTAAAATAAAAATAACAACAACAACTACAACCAAAGCCAAATATATTCATAAATACCTACACATACGTACATTAAAAAAATTACGTCGTAATTTCATAAACTTTATGAGAAGTTGTAAAAATTTAACAAGCAGCAGCAACAACAACTACATACTTAGGTACATAGCAATAGCAACAATAGTAATAAAAAATAAAATATAAGCAACAACTTAAAGAGAAGTAAAAATACTGTAAAATAGCAAACAAATTTGTTGTAAATTATATTAATAAATATTTAAAGAAAACAAGCAAAAACCCACCGCGCACGTATTACAAGTTTTAATTTTTATTGTAAAAATATGTATTTTATTGTTTTTTTTTTGCTTTTGTTTTAGCTTTTATATCTTTGATTTAAATTTTTGTAAAAACTTCTTATTTATTTAAAAATGTAGTATTTTTCCATATAATAACATGAAATAGTGGAAGAGAAGAAACCGAACAGATCATTCGATTTGAAACGATCTCAAACAGAATCAGCGAAACAATTTTAAATTTAGTTAATAGATTTCAAAGTACATACATATGTATGTACATAAGTATGTATGTATGTATGTACATATGTATGTATGTATGTATGTTTGTATGTATACATACATTGTATATAAAGAATAGTTTTTAGAATAATACGCCCACCTAATAGAGCTAATGGAAAAATAAATAGAAGTCTTAAATTACTAGCTCGATCGTCGCAATATATTCCTAAATATAAAACGTCACTCGGAACCTATGTATATGCATCATAAAGCGTCTTCCAATAAGATCCTATCTATGCACAATGTACCTACATGGATAGGTCTTTAGGAAGGAATTTACCAATTACAAAAAAAAAAATTATAACGCAATAAAATCGGTGAATTTTTTTTAACATACCTACTAAAAAAAACCTTAAAAATTAAGGCGTAAAAAAATAAATTTTTCGACAAAAACTCGTCCAAAACCTTAAGAATTTTTTTTGGAAAAACTGCTATCGCCATCGTTTAGCGAACAACTTTCCCTTAGAAAGGTAGATAATATTGACATATCGCAAATGATTTTTTTGATATGTCGTAGTTGAATTTTTTTTTCCTCATGCCAAATACTATCGAAAAAAACGATGTCAGAATATCGATTACTAAATCGACCCATACATATTATGTTTGAACATTGTTGGAATAAATTCGAAAAGCCCAATTTTTATAGGCTCTCTCTTATAAAGGATGATCCATCGTGAGATTTGATTTTCAATATGCTTTTTTTGCAGATCTCGCATGACTCATATCAAACTGCTTTGTCACGTTTGTTCAGTATAGTTTGGCAAGTCATCGTGTAGACACAACAGCGTCTACAAATGGGCTCTAGAAAAAATTAAAATCCGGTTTTTTATCGTGAAATTTTGTTCAGTGGTGCACATTTCCGGCTTAAGGGATATGTTAATAAACCAAATTGCCGTATTTTGGCTGACGAGCAACCCGAAGCGTACCAAAAGCACCCATTACATACATTGAAGACAACGATATGGTGTTGTTTATGGGCTGGTAGAATCATTGGCCCATATTTCTTTAAAAATTAGGAAAATCAGAATGTTATCATCAATGGCAACCGTTATCGCATCATGTTATCGGACTATGTGCTTCCTGAAATTCAAGCGCATTGTCTCCATGTGCTCTGATTTTAACAAGACGGCGCTACAAGCCATTTAGCGCGTGAAACAATGACCTTGTTGAGAAATCATTCTGGTGAGCACTTAATTTCACATTTTGCAACGGTAAATTGCCCACATAGATCGTGCGATATCACAACTTTGTACTATTTTCTCTTGGGATATGTAAAGTCTGGTATCTCGTGTTATTCGCGAAATACCAGTCGCTATGCTGGAACGAGTCGGCCAAAATCGTTCCCAGCTTTCCTGCTCCGTTGTACAACCAAGTTCTCTGCTTATTTTATTTCAACAAATGTTTTAGATAAGGCGAATTCACTAGAAGGTGGGGTGAAGTTAACATATGGTTCTTTTTTTCGGTGGTCGAGCTGTCAAAGTTTGTATACAAACTTGTTTTTTTATGTAAACAAACATTTTTTTACTAGCATTATTTTTGACAATCGGACCACAGAAGCAGTGTTGTTGTAGAGTTGACCTCACCGTCTAGTGAATTCGCCTTGGACAAGACTTTTCAATGTCGTTTTAGGTTCAACGAACAGCTGCAATGTTCTTGACTACTTAAGTATACTTTTGATGCACGGGAGTTTAATTATAGTAAGCTAAACCTGTCGTCTCAAATATTGGAGAGCAGACCTTCTCGCCATTAAAGGCAACCATCTGACCAAGGCGAATTCATGTATGCAGTAGAGACAATACAACAAAAAGTACAACAATGAAAAACAACATTATATTTATATTATTGCATAAGTTGGTCCAAAGTAAATTTATATAAACGTTGGTAGTAATAGTACAACAAATACAACATCAAGCATTAGTATTTTATATGTTGCTTTCATTGGTCGATATGTCAAAAATACAAGCAAATTTTGACATTTCTCTAAGTCTACTCTCACACGTTTCATCTTTTGATGCTGAACTTCTTTTAAATTCCCTTTTGAAGATGCCAATGTGTTCACACGTAGCAATCGGTTTCAACTTTTTTTGCTTCAAAAAAACAATAATTTAAAATTTACATGCATCCATCGTTGTGCATATACCTACGAATGAAAACACAGAGTGCTGATCTAGTACAGGCATCTCCGTACTCCCTTTCTTATCTCTCCTAAAAGCATAAGAGTAGAGCATCAAGAGTTGAAACGTGTGAAAGTAGACTAAGTTAGAAAAAAAATATCTCAGCTGTGTTTTCAACGCCATCTTAAAAGTGAATTCGCCATGCATCTGACTAATGTCGTCTAGAACTCTCCTGCACATTCTTTCGAGCTAATGTGCTTTTTTTTGTAAATCTAGCGTCCCGAGCTTAATTACGAAATGTAGACTCTCTCTCCTTTGAAAGCGATGGTTTTCTTAATGCCAAGTGATTATTGTCCTAACCTGAAGTCTCAAGTTTGATCATTAAATGTTTAAGGAAATACCTTGAACGACCATTGCGTCCGATCTACGAAGGGCTTAGAGCTTTCAAGATTTGCACAAAGTAACCAATAATAATTTTGATAATAAAATTCTGCAATTAGAAAGTTCTTTCGACTTAAATCAATTTGTAACGGTGTTTTTTATAACTGAGAAAATGTATATAAAAATAGACTGGAATAGCTTGTGCAAATGTTTAGTTTTGGAAATCATAAAGTAAATATTATCGATTTCTTGTTCATGTTGTAAAGCGGATTAGTGATTTTACAGATGAATTTGGCGACGATATAAAACAATTAATAAAGCTTTGAGAGGAACGAAAACGCGGAATTAAGAATTAAAAAAAAATTTAAAACTGACAAATCTCTCTTGATATTTACGATCTCTTGCGATCACGGCTGACGAGAGATCCTATCTGGTACCAAGGGAGTCAGTAGCCTCCGGTGCGTTGGCACCGGACTGACTATTGGTTGAGGCCTCCGTTAGTATGCTTCTTGCGGGAAATACTTTATGTCATTCAGGAAGGTTGTCTTCGTGGGAGTTTCGGTTTTCCGTTGAAAAAATACTTCCGGGGTCCACGTGGTGGTTGTGGTGGACTATCCGAAGTCGCGGGAAGGAATATCTCGAAAATTCCACTTAAGGGCTTATTTTTAACCACCTGTGGGAGAAATGGTTAGATAACTCCAGCTCCTTAACAAGGAGCGAGTGTTTAATCTTGCCGGACTATGCCCTCAAACTCGTACCTGGGTGTGCTGGTTGTTCTCAGACTCGGAGACGGTTGGTAAAAGCATCATGTGTCACCCTGAGAATTATAAAATCATTATTAAATATAAGAAGATCCAGCACTTTATATAGTAAAAACATATCCGAAAAAAATTAAAAAGCTAGGGAAATGGGTTTCATGGGAACTGAAGTCGAAATATTTAGAATGCCAATTTTTCATATGTGTGGGAATACAATTTTCCCATCGTATACACTGCAATAACCAAAGTCCTGAAGACCTCAGAACTTAAAGATAATCGATATTCTGTACCACTCAAGACACAACAAAGTTAATGTAGCCATTAACCTGGAATACAAAATTAGAAAGTCCCTACATTTGCCAGACATTGCTTATACCCTAATATTATTTATTTTGATCGAACCAGAAAATTTAATAAAAATACCATTTCTCTTAATTGCCATTTATAACGAGTAGTAACTTACTAATTTTAGAACTGCTGGATTCTTACGAATCGGATTTCAGTTTTGTAATTGATTGTGTGTATAATAATAGTGGTTTGTTTTTTTTATTTTGCGGTTATAAAAATAAATGGTTCAAATACCAAGTAAAAAGTTTTTCAAATATTTTTGAACATAGTAGGTGTGTTCATTTACAGAAAATGATTGCTTATTTTCAAAGTTTTTCAAATATTTTTGAACATAATAGGTGTGTTTACAAAAAATGATTGCTTATTTTTAATATTTTAAATAATTATTACATTTTACATCACGTCAGTGATGCAAAATGTGGCACAATTGTTCCATTTGTGGCACTTTTGATTGTTTGATGGCCCTGTGGAAATCTATTTTCGCCCTAAAAATGAAACAAAAATGGACAAAAAACTCTGAAACAAGTAAGAGTGCTATATTCGGCTGTGCCGATTCATTGATACCCTCCAACGGCAGTTAGAATACTGAAGGAGTGCGCTTCATATGGGCCATATAGTAGATTATGGATAGATATTTACGAAAGTTAACAGTGTGATTTCTAGTCTTATAAAACTATGACTGACCAAATGCCATTACAATAGTATTATTTCGGTTTTACGCGTACTTTAACTTTTTTCCGTGAGTAGGCTTTATATGGGGCCCATGGTAAATTATGGACCGATCTTCACAAAATTTTTTATAATGACTACGGCTTTTCACCATATTAGCCCTAATCCGCCCATAATTTCAGTTTCTCCCATTTTTCTCCAATTTTCCATTTGGATTTTAGTTGTAAAATCGTCGGCTGATAATTTAATTGTCGTTTGTGGATTCCGATAGTTTCGAGTAAATTGAGTTTGAACAAATTAAATTTGAAAATTGCTTCAGCAAATACCACATACGACAAACTCAACACTCCATATCTCGAAAACCGTATGAGGTATCGAAAAACTGAATACGGCAAATGAAAGATCAGGTCGAAAAACTTAAGGAATAATTTAGTTGAAAATAGTAAAATTCTGTTAACATAACAGTCATTGAGTGAGAGATATGTTGTTAAACATAGTAACAAAGCTAATGTTGAAAACGAAGCTAACTTTCGAAGCTAACTTCACACACATTAATAATGATCCACATTTCCATATGTGTATAACTCTTGTCCTACTGAACCGATTTGGTTGGATTTCAATCCCAAACTGCTTAGCAGAACTGGATACAATTTGGAGCGTGATTTTAACAGACGGACGAACATGGGTAATTGACTTAGAATTTCTCAAGGACACAGAATATATATTCTTTCTCGGGTCAAAACGTTTCACACGAAAAGACAAACTTAGTAACCCTCTTCACCACTAGTTGTGATGGAGGGTATAACAATGTGAATTTTCGGTTTTGTTCTTGATAAAATAAAACACACAAACTATATTACTAGGATTTGCTATTGGTCTTATTTAAATTTCCAGAAAAATAGTCCGACATCTTCCAGATATCTAAGAGAGTATTTTGCTGGCTGGGTACAAACATAAAAATATAAAAAATATAATATAAAAAATATATATATGACGTAAGTCGTTGTCGACGTCGACATTAATTTTTATTTCTTGTCACATTAAGTCAACGACTACATCACTTTGACGTTAATTTGGTATTTTACAAGAAAGTTGTGTCGACCTCGACAAGTTATCGAAAATCTGACAAAAAAAATTCCATCTCCAATTTTTTTTCTTTTATTTTTGTTCTTCATCATTAAAGTTATTTTTTTAACGCTGTTTACGCTATTTTTCGACATTTTGTTTATTTAAACCGATTTAGCGATTTCAAATTAATTTTAGAGTTTGTTTCCAATTTTGAATTTTTCGCGAATTAGAGCTAGTTTTTACTGTAAGTTTTCTGATTCTTTATAGCTTGAACGATTATTAATAAATATAATTTGCTATCATGCCGCTTTTTGCAAATTTTTGCGAATTTCCGATAATTTTGTAATTTTTACCGAATTTTTAACATTCTTTATAGTTTTAGGGACTCTTAATTAATTTTATGGCTTGTTTGAAATATTAAAAATGTTCGCTATTTTTGCAAACTTTTCCAAATTTTTGCAATTTTGGGTAGTTTTGTTGCTCTTTGAGGCAATCGTCTTAAGTTAAAAATTTTTGCTATTTTAGCAATCTTTTCCGAATTTTCGCGTTTAATTTACTATTAAAATTTGTGTGCATAACTTGTTTAAATTTGCATTTTTTTATTTTAACCAACTTAATACATATCGCTCATTTTGTGCAATACCGTCACAACTCAAAATTTTAAACTTTACAGGAGAGCCTTTTTAAGATTCCAACCTATTATTTTTTACCCTCTCTTTCACTAAAATACAGTTATAAAATCAAATGTTTCTTTTTTTGCTACAAAGAAAACCACATGTACAAGAGGAATGCCAAACACAAACTGAAATGTGACCTTGTTGATGTTAATTGCTCAAGTTTGTTACGAGAGGTCATAGCGTCACAAGCATCTGTATTATCGTTATTTTATTGATAATTCTCTCCGTTCTTAGATCAATTTGTAGAGATTTAAGAGAAGAACATTTCTGCATTACTAACTCGAAAATGCCAAATTTTGAGTTGTGACGGTCTTGCACGAAATGAGCGATATGTTTACATTCTACTTAACATTTCTTTAACTTTCATTTGAGTCGTCGCAAAATTTCCTGTCGACTAAAACAGAGACACTTTTACTCGAAGTCGACTTAAAAGCGCCCTAGAAAATATCAACTAACTGTCAATAGTAATCGTTAACTGTCAATAACGACTCAGAAAATACAATTACTGTTCCGGTGCCGTCGGCTCATGTCGACGTCGACTTTCATAATAGGGGTGAATATTTCATAAAATTGCGGCAACAAAAATTGAAAATTGTTCTCTAAAATTTTAAACTAAATTAAAAATTTATGTGTAATTATTCTTCTAATGTGCAATTTGGGACACAGTCGTGTGTAATTTCAGAATTCTTCATTGGCAACACTGATATTACTAGAAATCATATTACGAAGTTTTGATCGGTCCATAATTTACCATAGGCACACTGTCGGAAAACACTTTAGTACGCCTAAAACTATAACGAATAAAGCTATTGTAATAAAATTTGGTCTGCCATAGTTTCATAAAACTAGAAATCACACTGACAAGTTTCGTAAATATTGGTCCTTAATTTACCATAGGCCCCACATAAAGCCCACACTCGGAAATACTATAGTCCGACGAAAACTGTAACGAATAATACTTTTGTAGTAAAATTTGGTCTGTCATAGTTGCATTAGACTAGAAATAACACAATTAGATTTGTCTATAATTGACCATAAACCTAAAAAAAACCAACTCCTTAAATATTCCAACTCTCGGTTGACGGTATCAAAGATTCGGCACAGCCGAATATATCACTCTTACTTGTTTCCTTTTCTGATTCAGTACAATGATGCAAAATGTTGTCCAAAATGGGCCATTTGTGGCGCTTCTGAATGTTTTATGGCCCTGTGATACTTTTTTTTTTTTATCTATTTTGGTCCTTTTAGATCAAAATTCAACTAACTACTTTTAACCTTTTAGTGCATTTTTCAATATAATTTTCTAACTGTTTCAAACACGAATTGTTTTGTTTGTTAAAAAAAAACTTCATAATTTTATTGGCAAACCTGTCTTGTCTCAAATAAAAATTCTATTGTGGAAGTATGTATATCAAGTTAATACCAAAAATCACCATAGTAGACTGTCAAATAACTTATATTCTGCCATTCTTTTCTCCTATTGGAGCATAGGACCTGAACCATGCACCTGGATTTCAGTATATTATTTGCTTTACTGTGATTTGCGGCATGCAGCTCCTCATCAATAGCTCTAATCCAGGATTTTTTCATGGGCGCGACGAAGCGCCCATTACTTTTAGGGTTCCAGGTAAGTGTTGAGCAAAATTTTTGATGGTTATTCTAATATATGGACAATCATTATCGACGATTTATTTTATTCTTAACCACAATATACGCAGGTTATTTTTGGGTCAACATTTTGGGCCTATCAAATGTATTTTGGACCTAAAAAAAAACTCAAAATGCATCCCTGATTCAGTATGAGTAACACCTAAATTTATTTAAGAAAGTTCCAATTTTTTAAAAAGATTTTAAGTTTAGAACTTAAAGAAAATAAAAACCGAGTATTTTTTAATCGGTTTCATGTTTTCCTTTAGCGAACGTTTGCAAGTGCGATAATGGTGGAGAAGGGCATACGAATAAAGTTTCTACTTGTAAAAAACAATTACTTGGTGACTAGTGGCTGTGGTTTGGCGTCTGTCGTTTTTTTCCCTTAATATTTGAATTATTCTGTAGATTTGTTAAGATGTTGTTGCTTTGTCAGTTGATATTTCGCTTTTAATTTTTTTCTAGTTGTTTTTTTTTTTTCTATTAAACAGAACATTATTCCATAATGACGTTGTCAATGATGATAATGATCATTATTATCGGTATAATAACATTATGATAATGATGATGATTAAGACGATGACGACAACGATCATTTAGAATGATTGTGCTGTGCTGTTGGCTGGTTTGTTCGTCGGAATAAATGACTGTTTGTTTGGCGGTTTCACTAGTTGTTGTGTTGTGTAAATCATATGCAAATATTGAAGTAGATGAGAAATTCTAATAACAGCAATAATAAAATTCTAAAATAAACACACATTTTGTGGAAGATCTTTGAGGGGGAGCTGTTGGTTTTTTTTTAATGTTTCTTCTATATTCACACAAACACTAATTCAATACTTAAGTGAGTGAGTTGGCATGTTTTTTTTCAAAAAAATTTTAGATTTTTTATATTTTAAACCAAAATAATATTCCAAATTCTGGATTTGTGTTTTTTCATATAATAAAAAGAAAATATCAAAACCTGTTTTAACAATTTTTTTAAATTTTTTTTTGCTGAAAAATCACATTTCACATTTTGTTTAAAAGTGGAATTGTAGTTGTTGTAGTGTCGGTGCTATTTATTAATTTTAAATAAATTTTATTGTTGTTGTTATTGTTGGTACTGTCACCGCTGGTGATGGTGTTGGCAATATTTTCTTCGTTGCTGCCCATTAAAAACCACAAAAACTTGTTGTTGCTTCTTCTGTTGGTTGTTATTTAAGCTGGCATTAGGAATTCTATTTACTTTTTACTCGCTGTCGACAGTGTTGTTGTTGCCAGTTTTTTTTCTCTAATATATTTGTTTTTATATTTTCAAAACTAGTTTCAAAATATTCCAATTTTAATGTTTTTAAGCAGAGTTTTTTGATGTTTTTTTCTAATGAGCTTTTGAAAATCAGCAAAAAATATCAGTCAACTAAGGGAATATTAAATAAACTTCATTTGAATAAGAAATTTTCTCGATTCTAAGTTGAAAAAAAAAACAAAATTGTTTAACAACATTTATTATGTCTACCTACATATTAATAAAACTTTGAATAGGTATGGAAATTAAATAAAAACATTTAAATTATAAATACGCAAAAAACTTTTAAAAATTAGGAATTTTTTAAAAGAATTGAGAATAGACATTTTAAAAAATCTTATTTTTTTTATTTATTTTACACAAAATCGTACATTTTGGCACAAAAAAGTACTTTTTGTTTGAATGTTAAAACCTTTATTTTTCTATATAAAAGAACCAATTTAAGTATTTTTTTAAAATGGTTATTAAACATTTAACTTTTTGCCTATTTTACACAAAGAAGGTACATTTCGAAAAAAGTACTTTTTGTTTGAATGTTAAAACCTTTATTTTTCTATATAAAAGAACCAGTTTAAGTATTTTTTAAATTGTTATTAAAAATCATACTTCTTGTCTATTTTACACAGAATGGTACATTTGAACAAAAAAGTACTTTTTGTTTGAATGTTAAAAACTTTATTTTTCTATATAAAAGCACCAATTTAAGAACAAAAACTTTTTTGTATACAAATTTTTTTTTTCACAAAAAGGTCTTGCTTGGTAAACAAAAATATTTTCTCCAAAAAAAAAAGGTCTTTTAGCACAATTCAATATTTTTATGCAACGAAATACTTTTGGCACAAAAATATACTTTTTTTCTTAAATAAGTTATTTTTTGTGAAAAGGGGCTTTTTACCAAAAGGGTACTTTTTAGCTTGTCTATCAGTGCGATGGTTGCGAGTTTGATTCCCGTCTGAGACTCTGGTCTGTTTTACTACAAAGGGCTGAAGGTCTTTGTTAATTTTGCTCGATGAATTAAGATAAAATATGATTTGTAATTGTATTTGTAACTCTTAATTAGTAATTAAATAAGAAATTTTTCTGCACTAGGGTAAATTTTGAGCAATAGAAACCATTTATTGTGGTTTTCCATTTTTGTGGCTTTCGTACAAAAATTTTTTTCTACAAAATGGTATTTTTTAATGAAAAAGTTTTAAAATAAAATAGTTTAATTGTTTGTGCAAATACAGTTAAAACTATTCACGGACAACTGTTCTAGCCGGACAGGTCCCATAGAAGGACGATTTTCTGAGCCCAATTAGGCTTTAAGGTTCGTCTTGATACATTACAACCGGTGATTCATTATACTATTCGGTCGTACGATTTGTTAAAAAAAAAATCGTGTGTGATTATAAAAAATGATAGTGTGACCTAAAAATATCCGCCTGCCGGAGGTTTCACTGCATTGTGTAAAAATAATGTTTTTTTATAAATATGGAAAATTTTATGGTTTATTTCAAAATTAACACTTTTTGTAAAAAAATAAATTTTTTTTGTTAAAAAAATACTTTTTGTTAAGTGTGACCAAAAAATGTCCGCATGCCGGATAATTCACTTTAGTTGCCTTTTGTGTTTTTATAAATTGGGGGTAATTTTAATAATTTATGAAAAAATTTTAACTTTTATTAAAACAAATATATTTTTTTGTTAAAAAAGTACTTTATGTTAAAGTGTGTAATTGAACAAAAGTGTACAATAATGCATCTTTTGCATAAAAGTAAACTCCTTGCATAAAAGTATTATTTTTGTATTAAAGTGTATTTTTTGTCAAAGAATTTTGTACAAATATATAGTTTTTGTACAAATGCGTACTTTTTGCACCAAAGTGTACTATTTGTACAAATGTGCTAATTTTTTTTTTTATTTAGTATAATGTATTATCTCAACTTAAAAAACAAGATCCCTTAAATGAAGCCCCGGCCTTTGTAAAATTTTCAATACCATTGACCTATTGGTCATATTTAAAAAAAAGAACGTCTTAAAACTTTTTAATAATTATTCAGCTATAATTCAAAATTCCTTGTTTCTAACAAAATAATTTTGAATTGTCAAAATGACAACTTATCTCGTAATTCTCTCAATTTAATTTAAACAAGTTGGAGTGCTATATTCGGCTGTGCCGAATCTTTGATACCCTACACCGATAGGAGTGGGCTCTATATGATACGAGTATATACGTATATATATTATTAACTAATCATCACAAAAACGAAAGTTTTGGTTGCAGTTTAGACCTTTATTAAATTATTGACGGACAATCAGAAAGTTTTATGAGCTCCTTTTTAGAACTTTGAACTGGCTTGAGTAAAATATCATGATTCGTAACAATTTCAGCCGAACTAATATGATTTTTAGGAGAGTAATTTGTATTGGACCCATGATAAATTATGGACCAATCAACCCAAAATTCTGAAGACTGATTTGCATTATTACAAAAAAAAAATTTGAATAAATTTTAATACAGCAGTGTAATTAGTTTTAGCGTTAACAGTTAATCTCAGAAGGCTGCTTAATATGGGATTTAAGGTAAATTATGGACCGTATATCACAAAATTACCTGATATTTTTTCTGGCCATATAAATCTAAGTAAGAAGAAATTTTACTGCAATATCTATATCTGTTTCGGTTTTAGGCGAATTTATTTATTATCCCAAAGTGGGTTTTTTATGGTTTTAGGCGTAATAAACTGTTTTCGGGAGTAGGGCTTATATGGGGCCTTGAGTAAATTATAAAGCGATCTTCAAGAAATTGTACAGTGTGATTTCTAGGCACTTTAAACTGTGACGTAACAAATATTATTATGATAGCGTTATGTATTACGGTTTTAGACGTACTAAACTGTTTGCCGAGAGTAGGGTTTTTATGGGGACTAGTGTAAATTTTGGACCGATCTTCACAAAATTACAGTGTGGTTTCTGGTCCTATAAAACTTTGAAGTACCAAATTTTAGTACGATAGCGTTATTTATTACGGTTTTAGGCGTACTAAACAGCTTTCCGCGAGTAGGGTTTATATGGGGCCTATGGTCAATTATAGGCCGATCTTCACGAAATTTAACAGTATGATTTGCAGTCGTATAAAACGAATTTGTTCAAAATTTAATATCATTCCGAGCATTATTCCACCATTTATGTTAGTTTTTGTATCAAAATTATCAATTTTTTAGGGTGGCGGTTCCACATTTTGATTCATAGTTTCGATCCTACTGAACCGATGTTGCATAACTACAAGCAATCTAAGACCAAGTTTGTTCTTTTCCTTAACGTTTTTCGAAAGTGAGCGTGTTTTTAACAGACGGACAGACGGTCAGACAGACGGAGATGGCTTAATCGACTTAGAATTACTCATGGAGCCAGAATATATATAGTCTAGGGGTCTTAGATGTATAATAAAAAAGTTTCACACGGAATGACACACTTAGTATACCCTCATTCACCACTAGTGGCGGTGGAGGGTTCACAAAGGATGTTAAGCTTATTGTTATACATTTTTAGCCAACATTTCTTTCCAAACACAACATTGTCTTGCTTTAGGGCTAAGCAACTTGCAAACTTACAACTAAGTCATTCATCCCGCACCCTTTATTGCTCTCTCTCTCAACTACCCTCCCTCCCTCCCTCTCTCTAAATATTTCTTTTACGTCAAATGTAATGAAATCGTGCTGAACCATATCCTGATTATAAACTTTACTAAAGGAAAAATAAAATATAATAAATACAATAACTGCCATTTAGGGGTTGATTACCTTAGAGAAAAAAAGTCCTTGACAATATAAATTTTCTATATGACCGTGTGTCTGTATCAATTTATGCGAGTGTGAATGTGCGTGTAAAAAAAAGAAAATAAAACAAATAAATGGAAAAAAGTTATGTCTGGTTTTGTTGTTGCTGGTGCTATTCCTAGCAATGTTGTTGACGTTGTTATTGCTGTTGCTATTACCCTTGAAAATGTAAGTTAAATGTCCAAAACACGCACAAAATTTTTCAATCAAAAGGATATACATATTTACTCACACAGTGACACACAACATACAGAAACAATTCAATGAGCAACTACTCAGATAGACGCTTATGCAGACAGTTGATGGGGAGTCCTTTGCTGCATATGGGCTTGTGTATTTGTGTGAATATTTTGAATGTATTTCATCAGACAAGACTATTATGATTAGGTTTTTATTTTTGTTTTTAGTTATACAGATATTTTTCCTCTTGCTTATTTTATTTTTCTTTTTTTCTTTTCTTTGTAGAGGGGATGATAAAAGCATGTGAAATTACGTTTGACTATATTGAACTATTTCTAGGTTGACTAAACCACTTAGACCTATTGATCCGTTGTGATACACTTCCATTAAAAAATAAGACCGTTTCTCAATTTATCTCAAAGTATTCTACACTCTACTCTTAATTTTTGTCTACACAACTTCGATAGTAGTCTTAAACCCGTTTTCGCAACTTGTCGAAAGCTAAAGGTAAAATTTTGTCGGCCGAATAAAAAGTGTTCCATAATTACAACTGTACTTTAATCTACCAGGTAGGATGCACCTTCCTTAAACTTATCGCCCACTTTAGGTTAAGGTTAAGTTATAATAATGGAAAATATTTTCTACAGCCAAAAAATCCTCCCTTTAGCTATCGCTTAGTTGTAAAAATGGGCCTTAGTGTCTGGCTCCTAATGAAATAAATTTTATCCTACTAGTTAATTAAAGACAAGTGGTTCGCCTGTCATCCACACGAAGTCTGATTTGGCTTGTTATCATACAATTCGCACTTGATAAACAAGAGGGTATTAACTCAAAATTTTTATGTTTTCACTTTTTGGAAAAAAATCGATACGAAATATTCATATCTATCCGTTGTAAAAATATCGTGCTATTTTGTCTACTTTTTGGTAATGGAACGGTTGTTTTAAAAATTCCTTATCATATGCCCTTAATGTAAAATTCAAAATTCTTTTGTTTCTACTGAAAATTTTGACATTTTGAGTTAATACCCTCTTGTTGATTAAGTGCGAATTACTATTCTCAATCCATTTGTTGTCAGTGATTTCAATAGTTTTTTTCTAAACTCAGAGTTTTAAAACTGCAACCTTTCAAGTCCAGTGAAATCCGTAAGTTGGTACCAAGGTCATCCGCCCTAATAGTTCTCTGTGTGTCTCTGTGTTCTAGAAACTCATAACGGCGCAACGGCTAACAGTGTAAAGCTGAAGGTCCATGCCATGCATTCTATGCGTTGTTCCTTTTTAGGCATATTTCAAAAAGTGGAATCAGTGTAATGGTATGTGACAAGTTAAACAGCAAAACGCATAGAATGCATTTACGTATCAACGCATGAAAGTAGGTTTACTTTCTACTTTTGTATGCGTCGAATGTGTGGTGAAAAAAATGTCAGCTGTTTTTGATGGCCATGGATGACAAATAATATTTTATTTTCAATGTTATCGATAAATATGTTTGTGTGGTGAATTCCTTTTTTCTATTTTTTTTTGTATTAAAAAAGGTTTTTAATAAAAGAAAAAGCTGTCGTAATAAAGATTGCAATAACTTTCTAGAACAAAATACATTGAAATTAATTTTTAGAACAATTTTTTCATAAACAAAATTTGTCATTCTAGTTATCGATTACTTTTATGTTCTGAGTGCCATCTTTGTTGTGCTTATTATTTTTTTTTTGAACAAATGACTTGAAAGGGAAACTTATTGACACCATGAATAATTACGAATTCTTTTGATAATAAAAGCTTACTCCTCTATGAATTCTTATAAATAAATTCTATTAAAATATCAGTTACACCTTCCATTTTTCCCAAATTGTTTTTATTTGATAAACATATTAGAAAACAGATGATAAAAAAACAATTAGGCGCATAAAACGCATTGCATGTAACTTCAATTTAGGAACGCATGCAATGCACAAAAAGTATCATACGCATCTACGCATCTACGCATAAACGCATGGTGTGGACCTTCAGCTTAAGTAATAACACCAGTTATCGAAACTACGGTTGATTTTAGCCGGTGCATATATTTCTTTGCCGCAAGAATATTTGCCAGGAAAATGATGCACTAATCTGGATTAGTCCGCAATATATTTAGTTTGAACCCCCGGTCCCTCCAACTGAATACTTCTTGACCTTCCTGTGTCAAAATTTACGACCCGTCTCCTGCTGCCTGGATTACAGTTTTTCCTCGCATGTTATGGCGGAGAGATTTTCGTAGAGTTTCCTATTCCACTGTAAAATATATTTTAGATCAATTTGGTTGTTCACCATGTCTTTACCAAAATCAAAGGTGGTGGATTAAAACATTGGCCTTAGGTTCCGTCGATGTATTACGAAAGTCACCCGAGGTATATATTGCATCACCCTTCTTAGTCATCCTAGATAGGCGGGTGGTCCAACCAAAACGCACGATCTTAATTGTAAATAAAACAAAAAGTTTTCAGAGAATTATCTTAATATTTTTTATTATGATAGAAGGATCTACGGCAATTATGTGTGGAACAAAATATCAGCCAAATGCTCGCCACGGCTTCGGTGGCATACCTTTATCCGTCCATATTTTCAATGACTGCGACATAATTGCCGAATTTTCTCATCCTTTAGCTCTTGACGTACACTTTTTCTTTTAAATATCCCCAAAGAAAGAAGTGCAACACCGTCAAATCATATGATCGTGGCGGCCAATAAACATCGCAACGATGTGAGATAACATTGAATATCTCGCGCAAAAGAGCCATTGTTTCGATGGCTGTGTGGTTAGTGGCACCACCCTGGTGGAGCCTTTACGATAAGTCTATGTCCTTAATTTCTGGCTACAAAATTGTATTATCATCTCGCGATAACGAACACCATTCACGGTAACTACTTGGCTGACTTTGTTTTCGAAGAAATACGGATGGGCAAATTGAAAAAATATATCGATATATATCGTATCGATATTTTTTAAGAGTATCGATATTTATTAATTAAAAATATCGATATATCGATGTATCGAACGTATTAAGCTGAAATTATTACAAAATTTAAAAACTTAATATACTTATGTCAATACATATTTACATATGTACAAACATATTACATGTTATTTCATTCTAACTTTTTATTGTTTCTTTTAATTTCAAATTTACAAATTTAGGGACAGGCACCTCGATTTCGAACCAAACTTTCATTTGCTTAACTTTTATTTAAAACAAAAACCAATTTTAAAATTTAGTTTTTAAGGTTAGTTATGCGAACGAAGTTTTTGTTTGAAATCGAGGGATCGGCAGTTAATTCTACAATAAAAAAAAATTTTAAAAAAGTTAAGAATACAAAAAAGTTTTTAATTATTCGCCAAATAAAATCTAAAAAAAAAAAATTTATTGGGATTATATAATGCCGGTAAACAAAACTTGTGATACATACTTAACAAGTAAATTGTGCAATATTTTATTTTTAATATATAAGAACATGCTCAAAGAAAACAAAACAACAGGAAGAACATGTAAATCAATTAAAATAGATAATCATTCATTCAAAAAGCAAATTTCGATCTACCAAGGTGAAATACCATTTGGTTTAAAGATTGATGTTTGACTATTGACGTCATCCATATTTTGATATATCGATATTTATTGCCCATTCCTACGGCCCTATCGCGAACAACAACAATTTTTTTCGCAGGACCAACTAGGCGAGCATGCACATGTGTTTTCATATTTTCTGAAATTTGTGCACAATTCTCCTGATTATAAAAACATTTAATCGATTATGCTGACCCAAAAAATCACGAAGTGCACGAGATGCATTTTGATTTGAACGCCCATTTTCGTAAAAGGCTTCAACAATCCTAACGCGCTGCTGAATTGTGTAACACTCCATGGTTAAATTTGACAAAAACTGCAACAAAGAAATGTTAAATTAAATTGAAGAAAAGCTTGACGTTAAGGTGTGACTCACCATCCTGACCACTATACATTATTTCTTATAAAAGAATTAAAGGAACGAAAGCCGTGTAAATCCAAAGGATCAACTTGTTTTTAATATTGCTACATTAAAATTTATCAAACAAAAAAAAAAACACATTTTTCTTCAACACCCTGTATTTCAGTTAGAGTTTTTTTTCATACAACTTTACATTTCCAACATTTCGCTAAGCACCTGGTG
Source organism: Pollenia amentaria (assembly GCA_943735925.1). NCBI lineage: Eukaryota > Metazoa > Arthropoda > Insecta > Diptera > Polleniidae > Pollenia > Pollenia amentaria. Next base: position 141,159,372 of record OX031010.1, on the reverse strand, counting down.
TGTACAGGATATTGAGTCAGTTACTGCCATTGCAGCAGCAGAGGAAGTTTTAGTTGCACAGCAACAAAATACTTATGAGAGCCCATGAAACTTCTGGGGTTGTGATGGATGATTGGATTTACTAGGGTAATAATCAAATGTAAATTCGAAAATACACATTTCACTCAAAAACAATAAACCATAATAATTAAAACAAAAAAGAAAGGAAAGAAAAATAATAATAATAAAACTAATAATGACGCGTGTTATTGCTTAACGTCTGTCATTTCAAACCCCCTTTTTTTAGGGGTTGTAAATTAAGTGAATAATTTTTACTACCCTCTTATTCTATTCAAAATGATCTTGTTTGAAATCATTAAATTCAAACAGAATTTTTTAATTTTAGCAAAAGTTTGAACTTTATTTTTTTCCTTCGATTTCTTTAACTTTTATTTCTTTTCAAGAATCCATATTTTTTTGCTTTTAAACATAATTGTATATGGTTTATAACGCTTTACTTTTATTGTATTCAACGTCAACAATAAGTGAAAGAACCTTTTCTAAATCAAGCTGCATCAAAGCAAAAGAAAGAAATCGTTTGAAATATTTATACAGCTTAAATCTTAAAACTCTTTTTTTTTAAAGATTATTTTAGAAGGTTAGCCTAAATTTTGATGCTATTTTTTATTTAAAAAGTTTTCCACTTTGAAGTAACTTTTGTTATATTGCTGTTACTTTTAAAATAAAATGTTCATGTTAAAAACTATAATTTTTGGTCTTATTTTTAAACTTCTAAACTAGACAAAATTAAAATTATTCGTTTAACCGAATAATTTTAAATTGTTCGATTTTTATTCGATTAAATTTTTACCTCGAATAATAATTCGCGCGATTAATCGATTAATACAAAACATCTATCAATTGAATACCCTAGTATTTATTCTATTTGGATGATACACAAGGTGTGCTATCAAGTCATATCGTCATAATGTCCTTAAGAATATTTTACAAATGTTTAAAATAATATTGTTGTGTTTCAAACAAAATCTAAATTCTAAGCGCTTGCCCACAGTCATAAATATATATTTCTTGTAATTATTTTAAGACATATGACTTTACAACTTTATGACTACCTTGCGAATCACCCAATTATTTTGTATGTACACAGTCACTTTTATATATAACTCTCAGACAATTTGTTGATTTAACTTAACCCTTATCCTGTACTAAAAAATAAAAAGTATTTAGTATTTTTGAGTCAATTTTGCTCAACATAGAAAGTTTATTCATCATACATTTGACAATTCTGTTTCAATGCATTAAATGCAAGTTTCGGAATGATTGTTACAAACAAATTTATTACATGCTGTACATTTGTTCGAATATTTTGTATTGACTAATTACAGACATTACGAAAAAGCCTTGAAATTCAATATTTAATATATATATATCGAACCCTTACCGCAAAAATAGCTTAAGTGACATCATTTTCAATTTTCGTTTTTTTTAATAAATGAATTTAGTGGCAACACTTGCATCATCTCCTAGAATGTCATGGCCACATAAGGTACCATTACGATTTAATAGCAAAAACAATCTTAGCTTAAGTGCCAACCTTCATAAAAAAATTTTATGAAATATAATTAAAAAAAAACTTCTCCTGTAACATGCGTTTTTGTCGCTTAAGCTTATTTTGCGGTAAGGGCTCGATATCACCTATTAAATAGAAAAAAGGGCATAAATTTAAAAAAAAAATTTATTGGCTTGTTTTGAAATTACATAATTAACAATAAAACCTATTTGGGCTATTTTGGCCCATGAAACAGGATAAGGGTTAATCTCAAGTGGAAAATTATGTAAAAATATTTCTTACGCTACGGTCATACTTATTTTATATTTGACCAAATAAGCATAATCACTACTTTCGTTAATATTTAGTGAGATTTAACATGGTCTTAATATCGAAAATAAAACTAATTATATTGCTAGACATCAGTGTTGCCGAAACTTGGTGACCAAAAATTGCTAAATTTACGGAAAAAATAGCTAAAAATAGGCTAAATTTTTTTTAATATAAACACCTTAAAAAGTCAATAGCAAAACAAAAATAATTCATTAAAAAATTATTACAATTGGGGGATTCACAAGGTGTCATAAAGTCATATGTCTTAAAATAATAACATGAAAAAATACGACTGTTGTGAGCAACCCCTCATAATTTAATGTGCTATTTTGAATTGAAATCAGCTGATTAAAAAAAAAATATAAAAATTTTCAACAATGCCAAAAATAAGTGAAAAAACTTAAATAATAGCCAGTTTGTGTGAAAAATACATTTTAGATGTTGTGATGGCAAACTCAAGTATTTTCCATTTTTCGGTTTTGTTGCAAAAACAAATAAATCTTATTTGACGCCGCAAGTAATGTGTCGCAAAAATTGCTAGCCGCAGGTTAAATACAGATGTTACCCGGATAAAATTATACCTTCAACGGCAACGGCTACAAAAAATAACGCGGCACGGCTCAGCCACTCAGCGCTGGACTTTTCTGATTAATTACGACAGCACAATAAACATAGCAAGCAACGTTCTATTTATTTAAGACACTTTTTTTTTTACAAACCAACAACAATATTTTTAAACCATTGTAAAATGTTAGAACATTATGACAATAAACCATGATAGCACACCTTGTGAATACCCCAAATGAAACTGTAAATGAGATCAATTTGTAACTTAAAAATAAACGAAAAGTAACTATTTTTTAGCATATAAAAAATGAAATCGTCAATAAATTCGATGTCATTATTGTTCATCGCATATGAATCATTTGTACCTATAAGTTTTAAATATTTTGAACGTAAATCTTAATCATGACAACATTTACCCAACTTTTTGAGTCCAAATTTTCAAAAACATTTGTAAAAATTGTGATTTAAATTAAATGCGTTTTAATTGTCAAAAATGTTTATTTTTCTTTTAGAAATTTTTATAAGAAAATAAAAATTATTATTTCGAAGAAAAAACGGGACAAAATTTTTGTGGCTAAACAAGTTGGAACGGCTAAACTAATTTTTTAATGGCTAAACAAGTTGAAAAATGGTTAAATCTAGCCACTTAATAGCTAAATTGGCAACATTGCCGAATTTTTTTTTAACACTGCCAATTTATTTTTTATTTAAGATGTGCTATTATATACAAAATAAATATAAACAAAATGAAATATTGGAATTAAAGGAAATTATATTTAAGTTTGCCATGTTGGTCCCGTTTTTTCGTTAAATATTTCACAAGTGTGACCGCAGCTTAAAATTTCTGAGGGGATAGTGTGAGACTATCGAAACATGTCCGAGAGTTCGAGCCCTGGCTCAGTCAAGAAGGAAAAATTATCAATACATTTTTATTCATTTCATGTTGTAAAACCCATTTCGTTATTAAAAACAATTTAATGAAAATTAAATTTGATGAACTTAAACCTGATTAAAGTATAAAAAAATTTGGATTAAAAAATCATAAACACTTCAATAAAATAACCATAACACGAATTATTTCTTAGAATTTATAATTTTTTTAAAATTCATAGAATTGTTTAGAAAACATAGTGGACCATACTAGAGCCAAGACCACCAATGAAGTGATGTTCCAATGAAGTGATGTTCGCCATTTTTGGACCATCTTAGACAGATGTCGAAAGAAATGAAGAAGCTTTCCTAAGATTAGAAAGTCAATAACCCTTATCGTTTTTGGCGAATTTAAAATACACCCGCGTCTGTTTGGTAATAGATTAAAGGAAATAAGTTCACGTTCTCTTTTACCCAACCACTATAAGGGTGATTGTGTGTTTTTAGCTTGGGGAACAGGCTTGGCCATTTATAAAAAATGCATATCTACACTGAAAAGACAAATCAATCCATCCGTACTTAAAACGAGCCACAGCGGTGAGTACGGATTTCCTTAAATCAAGTACAGAATGCTTGATTCCAGCATGGATTATTCAAGTACCCCGTACTTAAATTAATCCGAAAATGGGATTGAACTAAATATAAGTGAAATAAAATTATCCTCAAATTGTGCTTGATTCAATAATTTGAAAGTTGGTTTAATCCTGATTCGTATTTGTAATAATCCGAATGTGAGATTAGATTGATTCTAACCCAAGCACTTACACTCCAGAGAACCAGAGATATAGAGAATATTATTATTTACTTTACTTACCTGTTACACATGCTTATTTAACTTTTGTTGTATTCCGCCCTTTGTTCACAGAAGAAATCTCAATTATAAGATAGCAGTACAATGCCCGCTATGGTTTTCGTATTCCTTCAACTTTGAAAATTTAATGTTTTTAATTTAATTGTTTAAAAAAATAGAATATGGGAATTTTTACTTCTCATTTTACTTTTTAAATATGAAAATAATGTGTATTTTTTTTCTTGTAGTGTTAAACAAATGGCTTTAAATGTATTTAAATTTAATTAATGTGATAATTAAATCAATTATTTTTTTAGTTGAAAGAAAATTATAAGTTTAATTTTGACTTAATTAACATTTTAGTTGTTTTGAAATAAATTTTCAATTAAAATTTTAATTAAATAAGAAAAAATCTTAATTGATTTTTTCGTTTAAAATAAAATAATTTAAACATGTAGAATTTTTGTTGGGAATTGTCAATATTTATTTAAATAAATTAACACATTGTTTGAAATGGCAAAGTTTCTTAATCACTTTCTTAATTAAAATTAAAAATATCATTTATTGAAAATATTTTTTCAAAATTTTGAAATTTTTAGTAATCAATATAATCATTTTGGTAATAGGTGCAAAGTCAACAACTTATTTGCTTGATATTTGGAATAGATTTGGTGATTGGAGAAATTTAATAATTTTTTCTGTGTATGCACGCATATTTGTTTTCGAAAGTTATCCCATTTTGGATTGTTTTGAGAACTTTTCAGTGCTATACCTTAAATGTTTAAGTACGACTCATACTTAAATAAGTAGAACAAAAAATAAATTTTGAATGAGTTTTTTTTTCTGTGTACTCACTTTGCCTTCAAGTAAATGTCATCGTGATAATTCAGACTTATGTGAAATTTAATTTCATTTAATTTTATTGCGGAAATTCGGTTTTTTGTAGTAATTTCAATAAACTAAACCGTTTTTGAATTACGCGTATATGTATATGTGGTGCAACCTTCTCCATTTTCGAAATAACGGTATATCTAGAAAACTAGAGCTAACCTAAAAAAAAAAAAAACGGTTAGCACCATTGGATACAGCGCACCTGAATTATGTCAAAACGTAAGGTGCCCTGCTTGTCTAAAAAAAGAGTCAAATTCTAGCACAGTGTTATTAATTGATCACAATTCATAAAGATAATGTAATTAAAAACGTCACAAACAATTTTGAAAAAAATATTGGAAAATTAACAACATTTGGATAATTTTTAAAAAGAATTTTTGAAACAATCTTTATACAACTTATTGAAAAAAATGTAAAAATAATAAAAAATATAGAAAAAATCGGGATCCTAAAAATCCCGGGATTAAAAATTAGAAATCCAGAGATTCGGGATTTGTCTAATCCCGAAAATCCTGGGATTTCCGGGATAGAAATTTCCCGATTGGAAGCCGTAATAGACTCTAATTGGCACAAGGACCAAGCCTATTGAAAATGGGGTGAATTGGTCCATAATTTCACATAACCCCCATACGTGATTATTTCTGGAATAGGGTCTTGTGCCCATAAACCATCTTATTATGTTGGTATTTGTATTAAATTCAGTCCAAACTAATTTTATGGCAATTAAAATCATCTTACCAAATTTTATCGGAATCGGTCCATAGTTGACTATAGCTCCCATACAAATACAGTACTTTTCGCTTATAGTCCATTCCGCTTAAAGGCCAAAAACGCAGATTTTTTCGAATTTCATACAAATTATTTGTTCTAGGGTCCATTTCGCTTGTTGTTTAATAGCCACATTTATATACTTTATGCAAACAAACTCTGTAACAGTCCAATCTGTTTTTTATATATTTTTTTTAACAAACTGGCAATACGTTTTTATCAACCTTTTGGGCAACTTTTGTCAAATTTTGGTTAATTCAGAAAATTAGAAAAAAATGAGTAAACGCGTTATATTGAGCGGTTTTATTAAAGAAAATAATTTTAATATAGTCCAAAATGTGGATTAACTGGATTCACTTATTATTTATAAAAAGGCTCATAAAAAAAATCGTTTATAGTCCAAATTCGCTTATAGTCCACAAAAGTTGTGCAACAATAGTAGTGGACTATAAGCGAAAAGTGCCATAACTTTCTTTATAAATGTTAGTATTTACTAGGGTATTCATTTAATCGGGCTTTTGCTTTAATCGGTTAATCGTTCGATTAATTAACCGAGGTTTTGGCTTAATCGGTTAATAATCGGTTAATTTTTTAATTGATCGGTTAACCGATTAATAAAGTTTTTTTTATAAATTAAGTTATTTCAATAAATAATAATGAACTAATTATTTATTATTTGGAGTTTATTAGTATATAACAATAACATAACAAACATAAAAATTCTTGAACTAAACAAAAAAATAATACATAAATATGTAATACATATTTTTTAATTAATACATAAATATTATGTAGTAATTACAAAATAAACTGTAAGATAATTTTATTAGTTATTTCAATAGTTTAAGGAGACCTTAAGAAATAATCTTTTAGCAAACTAATCTGGTTTAATGTTTAGGAATTAAGCAATTATTTTCTTTAATGTTGATAAAACTTGACTTGGAAAAAATTCTTTCACTTATCATTGATGTTGGAGAAATCGAAAGCAACCCATGATACAGAATATCTTATTTCTCAGTCCTTTTCTTGGAGTTCCCTAAACATATAAAATCTTCCATTATGTCATTAGAGTCCTGTTTTTTTTTTTAATTCTAATTCTTAGCTCTTCTAATTGTATCGGTTAATTCTGTTAAAGGAATGAGAAAATAAGAGAAGAAACAAATAACTAAACGCATACATATAAAAAGAAATTCAAACAAAAAGCTGTTGACAGCACTTATTTAAAATGAAGTTCACTGAACACCTTCTTTGATTCTATGAAAAAATATTTCCTAAAAACATACCTTTAGTATATACGAAACAAATAATTAAAAACACAAAAAATATGTTATAATACTACAAAAAATTAAACATTTTGTAACGGCGGTTAATCGATTAATCGACTGAAATTAAGCGGTTTAATCGTTAATCGAAAATAGCCAATTTTAAATTAACCGATCAGTTAATCGGGTAGTAATTAATCGGTTAATCGATAAACGGTTAACCGAATGAATACCCTAGTATTTACATAAAAATTAGTGACAATGACTTTTACGATAGCTACTATGTTCTGAGAAAATGTTCTCCGGGTGGGTCCAAAGTTAACCATAGGTCCCATATAAGTCCCCTTCCTTAAATCACTTAAAGGCAAACAAATTTCATTTAGATGAAGATCTCTAAATAATATTCGGAACAAAATACTTTTATAGGCAACTTAAACTCAATTACATAATTTTGTTCTGGCGGGTCCATGACTGCTCATGGCTCATAGGGTACCACTTGCACACATTTGTTTTTATATACTGTGGTGTAGGATACCATATGGTCGGGCTTGACCGACTATACATTCTTACTTGTTTATTTTAAGAGTAGTTCTAATAGAAATATGTAAGAGTGAATATTTTTATGAACTTTTAAGACAGGATCGCTTTTTTAAAATTTACTCGCCTCTAATTTCACTCGTATTCGTTTTGTTAAAAATTTAGTGAAATCAAATGAATCCCAAATGTCCTCGTTTCCAGCAAATATTTCAAATGTCTTTTATAAAAATTCATTTACTATAAATTTTTGGTAAGTTGGTATAAGTTGGAAGCAAAATGTGGAATATAAAACGTCCGTCCGTTGGCGTTTAAATTATAAAACCAATTCCCAACAAGACAAATTAGTCGTGCTTATCTGAATAAACAGAATTCAATGTTTCTACGAAAAATCTCTAAGTTCATAATGGTCATTCCCCTAAAGATCTCTTTTAGTTGAAAATTTCACCAAAATTTTCGATTTTTCCCTTTCATCAGACTGATCTAAAATATTGGTCATTCCTTATTTGCTTGGCCTTCTTTTATAATGTCACAAAGTTAACTATACAGGAAATGGAAAAAAACATACATACATATATTTAATTTTTTAAGCATTTTTCAAAGCCCTTTATCAAACAAAAACGGTTGGTTGGCAGGAATAAAGGTTTGGCTTAAAATGAATGATTCATACATTAGAGTACATTTTTATTTCTATAGTTTTGACAAGCATATGCTCATTTTTATTGTTGCTGTTGTTATTATTACTTCTATATGAACGTTAACAATATCCCCCCATTATGAAAAATACAAATAAAAAGTTTTTCTTAAAATTTCCTGCCATTGTCCTGAACAACATACAGCTGTCGATATTTTCAACATTCGTTCAGAAACAACAACAGAACCTACGACCAAAAAAAAAAAAAAGAAAAAGAAAGAGGAATAAACCCTCTGACTATTAAACCCACTGCAGAATGAAGAAGAAAAAAATCCAACAACAACAAAACGATATACGTTATAAAACCTTGCTCCCTTTTTTCATCGTCCACTATTTTTTTTTTTTTTGTTCTGTGACAATTTTTTTTTGTTCATTCTTTTGTTTTTCTCTACATTTTTATTTTTCCAAATTACAACAACAGCAAGAAAACAAAAAAAAGAACGGAAAAAACAAAGTGGAGGGTTTCTTTAAAAAAAAAAAAAATTTTTTAGAACAACTGCCACACAACAACAATGAAACATTAAAAAACACAAGATCGATAAAAATATACTCGACAATGGCACACAGGAAGAACCCACACTCGTTCCATACACAGCACATACAAAGTATACAACTGAAAAGCGAAAAATACACAAAAAAGTAGAAAGTGGAATTGAACTACAACAACAGCTATAAGTACAACAACATCACATCATAGCATAAAGTAAGTGTGTTGTACTTGCCAAAGTACATAAAACTTATAAATATAATTCAATGCTTTGAAGTATACAGTGAATCAAAATAAGGAAAAAAATGCGTAAAATTTTTCTAGCGATCTGTTTGCTAAGAAACCTGTCAGTTATATCAACTAGTTTGGTAAAACGAATGCGGGGTTTTTTGAAGACTGTCCAGATTCTGAATGAAAACGTAAGCACCGATTAAATCAAGGTGTTGTTCTGGTGTTCCGATTCTTTCTTTCCTAGACAATGTTTTAACAATCTGTTGTTTAGGAAATCCATATATACTGGTTGGCTAATACTTTTTCCGAATTGATATGCAGATACCAAGGACTTTAAATACTTAAATAAGTTCATTGAACGCTGCCAGTGAAGCTTTTAGACCTTCCCTGAAAATTCTTTAATAACATAAATCGTCGTTGGAAAATTTTGCTTATAACTTTAGATTTTCCTTGTTCATTTAGCATTCATCATCTTATAGCCATAGAGCTTGGGGTGAGCTTTAGCCTGATCCGATTTTCTTCTCCTTTCTGGCTTATTTTCAGATATCTTTTTTTTTTACTTTGAGCCAACACTCAGGGGGATGTACCCTATTTATGCAATACATTGTGTTGGTATTAGGAAAAGGAAAGGGAGTAGTGTCTGTGGACATTTAATTTGATCTTTTCCAAATTGAAGCCGACTGGGAAGACTTCTGCCGGGAGTCTATCCCACGTACGGCTTCTTCGGCCGAGAAACGAACTTTCTCTGTAATGGGTTATACGATTCATCGACAACGAACGAATGTGATCTGCTGGAAAGGCGATTACTACGGGCATGCACCCGCGTCTCAGGTCTGAGTTTGCCCATTTTCGCTGAACTCTTACCGTCGTAATAGCGATAGAACAGTGGTGCACAACCCTCATTCCGGCGATGCTCCAATGAGTCAATAGAGCTGGATACCCTACTGTCATTAATGAGCTTCAACGCACTCGTTTGCATCCGATCCATTTTCGGTCGGATAAAGGAGGTATAAATAGTCAGGAGATCAGGCGGAGTGAAGTAGTTCTTGCACCGTTTTAAGAAATCAAGATACTTGAAAGCTTCTTTCGACACCTGAAAAACTTGCTGGCTTCAACGAATATCCCGCTGAATTTTCATGCCCAAAACATCAAGAGTGTCTGAGAGCTATATCTCCCATGGATACAGATGACGCTGACTCCACAAGACGTGTGTCCAAGCAGTCCGTCGTTGCTTCTTTGTCTTGCCTTGGGCCAAATATCTTGCAGAGTATTTGTCTGTGGAATATTCGCAAGCGCAATTGTTCATTTGTAGTCATAGACCAGGTGTAACATTCATATGTAGCAGTGGGTCTAATTCTAGTTTTATATATTTTTTTCACATTTTTCTCTATTAGATTAGTTTAGGAAGTAAAGATTTTCTTCTGTGCAAAATAGGCTCTATTTGACGCAGCTATTCGATCAATAATGTCGTCTTGCATAATGTTGTCATTTTATAGCTCCAAGTATGTAAAGCTAGTAACACCCTCAAATTCATAGTCTCCGATTTGAATGTTTTGTATAGTTCGCCTTTCTTTACTCGCAGACATTTTCTTATATTTATGTATTTGGTCTTGGCCTCATTTATATTGAGGCCCACAGCCTTTGCTGACTACTCTATGTTTAAGAATATCTCCTCCTCTATATCTCGGATGTTTCTTGTTACAATTGCGAATCATCTGCATATGCAATAGTCAAACCGGATCTGCTGAGTAGGCTACCAGTTCTTTACATGGTCTTTAACTGCATAGTGTAGAACTAGATTAAAAATCACAGTTGAGAGCGAGTCGCCTTGCTTTTCTCCGCTTTTTATATGAAAGGTGTTAGTTTCTTTTTGTGCAATAACACCCTTGGCCTTGGTGTTTATTTCTCTCGTCAGTTTCGGAGGAATTCCTAGTTTGGAAAATGCTCGAGGCATAGTTTTCTTATCAATTCTACCAAGCGTTTGATTGAAGTCGATAAAGAGTAAATGCATGTCGATACCACAGTCATTGCATTTTTCCCCGTTTTGTTCAAGCAGAAATAGTTGATCGCCTGTAGATCTTCCCGGTCGAAAACCTTCTCGATATTCTCCCAATATGTTGGGCTTTATCTCTGGGACCTTTACGGGTAAGATATTTGTAAAAATTATGTAATGTACGTCGAAGAGTGTAAATTACCTGTAATTATTACCAGTTTTATGTTTTGGTACAATGTGTCCTATGCACCAAGCCGTTGGAATCTTTTCTTACTTTGATGAGTTCAGCAGTGATTTCATCTTCACCTGGGCACTTACTGATCGCTTCTATCTGGAGGCAGTAATTCCTCATTATTTCCCTCATCCCTTTTATCGAATGTATATTGCGTCCTTGGTGTCATTATTATATAATTCGCCAAAAAATATTCTCTCCATCGCTGTAATATATCGTTCTCTTCAGTTAGCATTGTGTCGTTTTGGCTTTGCATATGTTTGTTCTTGGTTGGAATCATTTCGCTTGTTGCCGTAGTTTCTTATATAATTCTCTACTGTTAAGGTAGGAGAAATCTTTGTTGATATTTTCGATCTTAAAGCTTGCTTCTTCTTTTTCCTGCAGAGCTTGCTTGCATTTACACGCCTCTGGTGGTATATGTACATTATTCATTTTTGGATTGTCTCTAATTTCCAATTTAACTTTAGATTGCCGCAGACTTTCTACTTCTGATACGAGAGCAAAGATTCCTAATGAGATTTCATCAGGTATCACCTCAATGTCAATTATCATTGCAAACTCGTAGCATAATTATCTCTGTAGTAAGGACCTAAGAGAAGCTCAAGATCGTTTGGATGTAAAAACGACTTCCATGGCAACCAGAACACATGAACCTTAATTGACGCGTTTCGATAGTAATCACACTATCTCTTCAGATGTCTTTGCCGTTTTTGATCGTTAGAAAATTAAAATCATTTGCTTCAGAAATGCAAATGCGGCGCAAAGTTACTTAAAAAAAGCTGCAGCTTAATTAAAAATCAAACTACCAAAATTGTGTTATACCTAAAGTCCTGTACGTTAAATAGTTTTAAAGGATTGGTAAAAGTTTGTGATAGAAAGGAAAAGTTTATCTAGAAAGTAAAAATATCCAAAAAGTAGGTATTTGTTTGTTAAAAGTTACAAACACAATTACAAATTATATTCTAACTTAATTAACCGAGCAATAGTAACTTGGACCTCAGCACGTTGTAGTGCAGTAGACCAGAGTCTTTGGCGGATATCGAACCTAAAACACTCGTACTGATAGACAAGCTCACTACTAACTAGCCTACTGGGGGTACCTATCAAAAAACTAATATAAGTCGAATTATCTGAAATGAGGGCCTGGATTATCTGCAATTAGTACATACGATTTTCCAGATTCTCTTTCTAGCCTTATTAATATACTAGCTGTTTGGACCCAACGCTGCCTGGGATTTTCCAAATAACATTTAAATACTGGAGAATTTTGTTAATAATTTTACCCCAGCGCTATCTAGCGGGTTAACATTTTATCAGGAAACCTATTTTTGTTTAATAAATCCAAAATCTTACCATAAATTAAAAAATTTTAAATATCACGACAACAGCGCCATTTTCGGGATTAAACTTTTGGGAAAACTGACTCCAGACTAAACTAATATATTTTCCAGGTTTGGTATCAATCGGTCCGAAGGTTGTGGAGTTTTAGTAACACGTACCCGGTACAAACCTTTTTAGTCAGATGTTGCGTATTGATAATGATTTTGAAACTTCAGCTTTTGTCGTTGTACAGATATACATAAATCTTTAATGTCTTTGTATGGGAGGTGTCCCACTTAAAATTTCCAAAAAAAAAAATGTATATAGGCTATACCACCTCCCAGACCATCAGTAATATACTATAAAAGTTTCATAAAGATCGGGTCAGCGGTTACGGAGTATACATCCTGCAAACAAACAAACATCACCTCTATATAATATTAGTATAGATATACTTCGTTTTTGATTTTTCTACCCCTTCTTCCATCAAGATCGTATTCTCTCCTTACGATCGCCTAAAGTTTAATTTGACAAAAACACTGCTGTGTAAAGAAAGTGTCTTACTAACCTGCAACAAGGATATAAGATTTAACCTAGATTCTTTTCGCAGACTTAAACCGCTTTGATGTCCGAACCCCTACTTCGATTTGTCAGCTGTAAGACTTTTTTGATTCATGCATTTGGCCTTAGATCGGAAACGTTTTTACTGCAGATTTTCCTATAAAATTTTCTATACACGGGTTTCTTAATGAGTTTTATCGTCGAAATTTTTTTAACCCTGGAACACACTTCTTTGGAAGTGAAAGTACTATGAGTTTACCAACGAACAATGATCGTTCATTAAGCACCGTTCAAAATGGCAGCAACATTTTCACTTGCTGTTCACAATGAAGCAACAATTTTTTTTCGCAACCACACACATTTTCAATAAAGAAATTTTTTGCAAATTTTTCCCACAACGATACGTATTTAATATTTTTTTTTAACATTTGTTGAAATTTTCATTTAAAACTAAACAACATTATTAAAAACGTCATTTATAATTTCGTACAAATAGTTGCTGTAGTAGAAGTAGAGTCAAATTTCTACAAAAATTTTCCTTAAATTATTGGTCGAAAAATGAAAGGAAAGTATATGAAATAAGATAGAAAAAAAAAATCGAAAATGAACTGTCATTGTGAACGACGATGCTTTATGGTTCACAAAAAAGGTAAAACATATTTATTTGAAATATTTCACTTTGCTGATCACTGTCCATCCGTATAATGAACATGTTTGTTGCAAATGATGAATGTGGCACGAGTTACCAAAATATAAAATAACATTTAACGAAGAGGAAAGTTAAAAAGGAAAAACAAGGTAAAAAAAAAACAAAACACCATCATAATGATGTTGTATTTTACAATAATAATGAACATTATGATGAACACGATGACAACGTTGGTGATGTTATACTTTGAACGTAACAGCACAACTGCTGTTACTGGATGGATGATATTCTTTGCTGTTGCCAATGGAAATGTATATTTTTGTTATTGTACGAATATGTGTTTATGTAACTTAAAAATACACAAGCACTAATAATCCATCTTCCATCAGTCACTACTGCTGCATTTTGTTTCCACTACATAACATGAATTTCCTTTGTTTCATACACTTGCACACACACACAGGCAAAAACACAAACACACACACACAGAGTTATGTAAAATATACACCTTCATAAAGTGCTTAAATGATGGTTGGTTGTGGTTATTCTAAACGAACTCAAAAAAATATTCGTCCGTTTAACGATTTTATAACGAATAAAAAAGCTTACTTACGCACACAAACAAACACATTTATTAAACTTACAAAAACTCAAAGGGGGATCATAATCACAGAGCTGACAGAAGAGTGAAGCAGTTAAGCACTGAACAATAATTAAAGAAGAAGGGCAACACAATAAGTGAATGAACAAATAGACAGAAGAACATAGAATCTAAGTGTGCAGACCGGGAAAGTCCTTGGCGGACTTTATATCGTTTAAACGTTTTAACAAATAATTATTTTCTACACAAAGAGTATTCTCGTTAAAGTAAGTAAATTAAAATATTAATTAAATCTTTGAAAATTTCGATTTTTTTTTAATAAATTATTGAACTTAACGAAAGTTTATTTTTGCATAGAAGTTATTTATTTGGTTAAAATTGAATCAATTAACCAATAACTATTTTCAAAACTTTGAAGTTCAAAATTTGTTATCATTTATAAAACTTAACGAACCCTAATTTTAAATAACAGATATTTAAAATTTCGTTAAACATTATTTAAACACCAATTAACAAGACCATATTTGGTCCACCAAACGAAAAACTAACAAAATTGTCTCTAAAAAAACTTAACGAAACTTTATCTTTTGAAATAAGAATTTGAACTATAAGCTTTGAAATTTGTATATAGAATCTTAAGCTAAAATTAATTAATTTTTCAAGATTTAACAGCGTTTAAAAATAAAACAACTCAACGAACTTAATATTTTGTAGCCTACCGGGGCTACCCACCAAAAAATAAATATATAAATCGAATTATCTGAAATTAGGGCCTGAAATTATTTTAAAGGATTTTTTACTTAAAGTGTTTTTAGAGATAAAACAACACAACTAACTTTATTTCACTTTTAACGAAAACTATAAACAATTTATTATATATATTCCAAAAGGGAAGGTAAACAACTATTAAAAAATTATAAAGAATTTTTATTTTGTTTGCTGAACTTAAAAATGTTTATAAAAATGTGTAAAGTTATAAAATTTTAAGCAAATTTTAAAATCTTAACGAAACTTTATTTTTTGCCATTTTGTTGTATAATTATTGTTAAAAAAAAAAACGTTGATGAATAACTGTTGTACCTCAAATAAAAATTATATTTACGAAACTTGACGAAACTTCATTTTCCCAAAGAAGACAATTTCTTAAGATATTTTTTTAAAAGTTTTCATAAGTTTTGGTTTAACTTTAGACAAATGTTTCAACTTAGACGAAAATTCAAAAACTCAGCGAAAATTTCCAAAATTTTTCTGGTTTTTGAGATTTAAAAAACTTAACGAAATTTAAATTTCTTAATTAAAAAAATCCTTTTAACAATTTTTTTTCTATAAATATAAAGGAAGAAATTGATTTCTATGTGAGAAGAACTGAACGAAACTTAATTGCTTAAACCAAAAGGATTTCCAATACATTTGCTATAGAACTATGTATGTAATTACATACTTTTCTAAAATTTTTAAATGTTAGTAAATAGCGAAAGTATGTATTTTAACTAAATTTTACTTAACTCTAATAACACATACATATAATTTGTAAGCCATTGTTATCTACTACAAAATTTCATTGTTGGTTCTGTTTAAAACTTAACGAAACGTTTCTGCTAATTATGATAACTACTTACATATATGGATTTTATTTCATTTTGTTTTTGTCTTATATAAAGCTAAAACTGTTTTTCAATCAAATACAAATTTATTCATTTGTCTATTTTAAAAACTTAACGAAACCTTGTTTTCAAAACTAAAAGTATGCCGGTTAGATTTTTTATATGTTCTTAACTAATGCAAGAGTGACAACTAATATCTATAGGAATTTCTTACTTAACGAACATAAGAAAAACTTAACAAATCTTTATTTTTTTATTTATTTTAAATAAAGCTTTTTTCGAAAAGCCTAGGTCTATTAGTTTTTTCTTCATTTTACCGATTAAAAGAACTTAACGAAACTTTATTTTCTAGTTTAAAAAAATTACGATTACGATTTTTTAAATTTTTGTGCATACATATATAGAATCGAAAACTTAATGAACCTTTTTTTTTAAAGAAAAAAAGACTTATTTATAGGTACATTTTTGCTATACATATTCGAAAAATTTCGCAAATATTTTAAAGAAATAGAAATCAATAAAAAATATTACTAATTTCTGAGATTTATAAAATCCAACGAAAGTTTTTTCTAAGAGTAATATGCTATAAAAAAAATTTTTTTTTATTTCAAAAACATTTTTGTGTTCAGTTCTTTAGAAACAAAACGTCAGTTTCGTAGATCTAAAAACTAATATTAAGTTTGCCCTCGAAGAAAAACAGCTTAAAACAAACGGTACAAAATTGTCGTAAAGGGGACCTTAAACCTCATTTTGTTTGCATATCACGTAAATCTAGAGAGTATTTTCATGTGTGTGTGTGAGTAAGTGTAATTGAAGTTTAAGGGCGCATGAGCAGTAGTTAGAACATTCGCTTGTTCATCAAAGTGGTAGCTTTCTGTTTTTGCTCCGCTTCATTTTTTTGTATGTTTTTGTTTCATCGTCAGTAGAGAACAAAATGGAAAAGAGGGTCGTAGACTTATGAAAATATCAGGCAAAACCATTTTCATCAATAACAGCAGCAACAACAAAATATGTATTAAACAACATATCGAACGAAACGAACCCCAAAATACAGCACCGACCGACAAGCAGTTCAGCTGAACTTCCATCCGACTGATATGAAAAGTGGTGAACAACATCATCATCGTCGTCAGTCAGAATGATTTTTTGGCTGTATTAAAATGCACAGAGAGTTTGTTTTATTTTTTCAATTCAATGCGGTTGTGAGATATTGAAGTTCAGTTCACTATTCTCATTTTGAAAACAAAAAAAAAAAAAAAACCTAAAGCGACATATCCAACAACAACCACAACCTTACACAAACACACTTTAAAATATATTTGTATCTGCATAAGACTACAACTTATTTTGTAGATACATTAACGAGAGTTGTATAGTATTTTTGTACACTGACTGTGTTGTTTGGTATTTTTCCCAAGTTCATTTTTAATTCTATGAACGGGGTATTTTTTCATTAAACTCACGTACTCAACATAAAAATTAAAACAAATTACAACAAAAATCAATTGCAACGCCACGAAACTTTTTGAATTCGTATCAAGACGTCTGAGTTTGGGAACAAAGGACTAGATAGCAGATGACTTCTTTTTGAAAAAGTCAAAGTTAGGAAAATTTTATGACTTGCTATGACAAGTTTGGAAAAAAGAATAAATAGGCCATCACTTCTTTTTTAAAGGTAAAGTTAAGAAAATTTTTTAACTTGAGAGGATACGACGACTATAAAATATGTCTGGTAGAAGATTAAAAGGCTGACAAATCTATTTGTCAGGCCTTTGATGATATTGTTTTAACATTTTTTAGAAATCATACAAAATTTAAAAAAAAAGAATTTTTTCAAAATTACTAATGACAAAAAATCTTAATTTAATTTTAAGCTTGACAGAAATTACACCATGGGTATTAATAAGTAAATTATTTAAAATCCTTGAATATTACTGTTAATACCCAATTTACATGATGAATTTTATGACGTCCAATTTTCTTAATTCCCTTTTGAAGTTGCTACCAAAAACTACTCAAATTCATACGATGGTTTTTTTTGGACGTCTAATTTTTTCATTTTCATTCAATCCAGTTGATGAGAATATAAAAATAAAACGTAACAGAAAGAACAGAAAAAAGTGTAAAGCGAAGTGTCAAAAAAAAAACATGAATACAGAAACCATGTCTATTTTTCTACCCCTCTTTCTTTTCTACACCGCTTGCTCCGAAACAAAAAATGACGTCCAAAATTGGACGTCATAAAATTCATCATGTAAACTGGGTGTAAGTGATCAACTTTACTAAAATTTATTTATGTATACTAGTGTTTGCCCACTAGTCCCCACGAAATCGACCATAATTATTTACTTATGCAAATATGAAGAAAACATTCATATAAGAAAACATTTATTTACATGTTTCGAACACTTGCTTTTTATTCCTCTTAATGGATCCATTTGGATGGGGACCAACCTCCAGTCCATATGTTCTCCTCCACTCAAGACCGTGAAACTTTAATTTAGTTTTGGAATTTGAATAATATAAAAAAAAAAATCAGAAAGTAACAATTGAAAAGATATCGTTTCTCAATCACTCTGGACTCAGCATGTTGAATTTTATGTTTCTGCGTTTAATATTAATAAAACTTCAAAAAGTACCAGTTATAGAATGAAAAAGCTCCCCATTACATATTCTTATTCACTCAGAATACTGCATGTTTAATTTTATGCTTCTAGGACCAATTTAAAAAAAAAATTCTTATTTACTCCTATAATTTTAGGTTTCTAAGTTCAATATTATAGAAAATTCAGAAATTACCGCATGCAGCACAGAAAAGTAAAAGAAATAAATTTAATTCCCGTATTTTCCCTTTTTTATAATTTTTTTTTCCGCATGGAAGTACCCAAAATTTAATACGTCAATACATAGAGAAAAATGTGTTGTAAAAAATTACCAAAAATGGGTTCGAATTTCAAAAAAAGTACCAAATAAATATTTATGTATATTTTTTAGATAAGTTACAAATTTGCTATAATCTTATTTTCTATGTTTATTCGTTTAAAAGTTAAATGGTATGACAAAGAAGTTTTAAAAAACAGGATATACCCGTTTACTCCCCAAAAGGGCCGAATTTCAAAAAGTACCCGACACTTGTCCGCTTATTTTTCTAACGAACGAGATCGTTGTTGCATTAAATTTTTTTGGCATTCAATTTTTTTGGATCTCTTTTAGTTTTGGAGATATGAGGTTACCGAAGTTAATGCAAGTTAATACCTTTCAAATGTGGTATTTTCGGTTCAAATCGGTTGGAAGAAAGGAGAGGAAGAAAGTGTTCTCAACTGTTTTGCCTTTGCCGATTTATATAGTCGAAATATTCGAAAACCGGTTTCTGAAAAATATCGAATAATCGATCACACTATCTTTTTTTATTTATTATTTGATAGAAGATTGTGTAATTGGAAAAAAACGAATTTATTATATATGTGTTTTGCATATGTGTTAGTAGCAAATTTAAACGCTTATAACTCCTTTAAAATGGTGTATTTTTTGTTCTTGTCGTTAGGCAAACAGAGGAAGAAAGTGTTCTTAATTGTTTTTCCTTACAAACTATTTAAGTAGATTTTCTTAAACCATTTTCTACAGTTTTTTTTTTAACTATGACAAGCAACAGTGCTGTAGAATTTTTATTTTCGAAAATATTGGAAATTTTTTTTAAATTTTTTAGCCAGAAAAATTTTGGAGTCGGAGTCGCGACCTTTTGAGGGTACTTCGACTCCGACTCCAACTCCGCTACAAAAACCTCAACACCGACTTCACAACTCCTACTCCACAGACCTGGTAATAATAGTTTTTTTTTTGGAGGTGATCATATAGATGAATGTTTTTCTTTTCGGGCTTTGTATGGTTTCTATTAAATAAAAGCCAAGAATTTTTATTTTCGAAAATATTGGAAATTTTTTTTAAATTTTTTATGCAGAAAAATTTTGGAGTCGGAGTCGCGACCTTTTGAGGGTACTTCGACTTGGACTCCGGTACAAAAACCTCAACTCCGACTCCACAAACCTGTATACTTTTTTTGGAGATGATCGTATAGATGAATGTTTTTTCTCTGCGTGTAGTGTTTATGTATGCATATACATACATACATATGAACATATTTATGTTTATAAAATGATTTTCGTTTTGAATCAGATTTTGACCTTTTAAGAATTTATAGTTCCACCTATAGATTACAAAGCGATAATCTGGTAGCCTGTCCAATCCAAGACAATTGGGTGAGTAGGTAATTAACCTTATGTAAAACAATATATATGTATATAATAAAGTTTGGTAGTACATACATTCTTTTTATAAAATAGTATAGGTACCTATACATACTTACTATATACTTATAAATGTATACCTTATACACATACATATTTTAAACACACACACATACATAAATTTTATGTAAAACAATTTTTGATAAAAAATCTTTTTTTAATAAACATTTTTAGAGTAAAACTCTTTGTAATTTATTTTAACGTTAACATTTTTTAAGAACAAAGGGATTAAACAACAACTTTCTTAAGTTAATTAATAATGACCAATCCCAATGTACTTATTACCTTTTAAGCTTAAGTAAGATTTTTACTCCCATTACACATTTACCCATTTCCTTACGACCACCTTCATTTTATTGAAAAGAAAACAAACGTTAATTATCAACAAATTAATTGGAGTGAGAAAATCAATTAATGAAGAAAAATTTCTTATGATATAAAAACCAAAAACAACATCTTTTACAAAACGAAAAAGAAACTTCTCACTTCCAGCCCACTCCTAAACATTACAATCAAACAAAAAGGATCTCTCTTTCTATGGTTAAAAAAGAAAAATAAACCAACAGCAAAACTAAAAATGAAACTTGTCTACCCAACAACAACATCGGCCGGACTAACTCCCCAAGTGAACGAACAGAAGAAAAAAACATAAAGCAACCAACCAACCCTCGCAAAAACAAAACTTTTTTCGAAAATAAATTTTCAGTATAGATACAGAAAATTTTATACATTTTGTACTCAACTGTACATTTTATGAAAAAAACACAACAACAACCATTTCCATCATTATGCTTTTGAAATACGAAAATGCGTCCTATGTTTAAATTATTGTGAAAAGTACAACAACAATAACAAAAAAAAAACATCAAGTAATGAAGTTGCAAAATACACACATCTCCAGATACATCTTTTAACTACATCCAGATACATACAATTGAAATTGTTAAAAGAGAGAGTAAGAGAATGAGAGGAAAAACGCACGCAAATAAACGAACAAGAAAAAAGGATCCCAACAGCAGCAAAAAATTCAAATATACCCCTGCGCTTTTAGACACACACACACACACACACACACACAAGCAGAGACACACACGCACACTCATGCTTAACAAACGGCAAAAATATCGAATTTACACAAAACAACAGCAACAACATTATTGAATAGTAAAAGCGGCAGTAGCCAACAACAACACAACTTTAGTCAAACACTCTCAAACTCAAGCTAAAAAGGACGAGGGAGAAAAATAACCAACCATATGCTGCGCAAAAAACTGCAAAATGATCCTTTTATTATCCCTTCGTAGTAAATAGAAATTAAAAGCAAAAACAACATTTCCATACATTTTTACGTACATACATACACTGAATATGCGAGTTCCTGTGTGTGTCTGTGTTACGTGGTAAAGCTTGTTTGATTGTATGCGTTGTGTGTTCGTATTATCCTTAACAACGGCAACAACTACGATTAAAATGTTAGATAGCATGACGTTGTTGATGTTTTTATTATTATTCTTGTTGTTGTTTCTGTTGCTGTTGAATTAAATTAAACTACCCTTATTTTATACTCAGCCAGGACAACAACAAAAACAACATCATTATCAGCGTCATGTATTAGTCAAGCGTACAACATTAAATTTAATTTCCTACAACTTCTCGATAATCATAAAATCAACGAGGCAAAATATTGTATTTGGAAAAAACATTTTCCCTTTCATCCTTTCTAACTTAATCCTTGTTCTCTACTAAGAGCTTAAATAAATAACTAAGTTTTGAAGTAAAAGGATCATGGTCGTTACCAATTTTTTCTACAAAATTTAAGAATTTTTGTTGAAAATTTACCTAAAAAGGATTTAAAGTAATTTAGTAAACTTTTGACAACAAACTATTAACCATATATAGGCATTTCCAGAGGAAAGTACATTTTGTTACGTTAGCATTTTAAATTGTTTCCCAAAGAAAAATTTATATATTGTTTAATTTTTTGTATTTCGGTTTAAAGCACAACTAGATTTACATTTAGTGAAAGGGAGGACAAATTTGAACAAAATGGATCTTAAATATACGCCTGGGTTCTATATTCCACTACAAAATGTAGGTGAAAAATTTTTAAGTTCCACATACACATTTTCACTGTGTTTTAAAGAAGTAATGAAACGTTATTTTCATGATGATTTCATTTTGTTTTAAATAACTAAAGAAATTAAAATTTATTTTTGCTCTTTTAACATATGGGGGATTTCATGTCAAGTGACCAAACTTTTGAAATCGATGTCTTCCGATTTGGATGAAATTTGCATCAAGGTTAGTCCTATTGGATAGTAGTTTAGACCCAAATTTTCAACAAGATCGGTCAAAAAGTTTCTGAGTTAGAGGGGGTCAAAATTTTACATTTTGGCCAAACAGGTGTTCTTTCTCATCCATGTAATTTATTATCTATTGGTGTTAGCAAAATTTGTCCCAAACAAATAGATATTTCTTCAAGCTTTCGAAAACTTTTTTTTTTGTTTTAAATTTTTTTTAATTTAAAACATATTTTTTTTGAAGCGGGTACTTTTTTTTTTTTTTCGTTGCTCAAAAGAAAGCTAAGGTCTTTTCCTTTAAGGTAGTTCTGGTCGATTTTTGGGCCGCGAGTGGGTTCTGTATAAAAAAAAAATAGTTTCTAAGTCAAGACGAGGATTTTTCAATTTTCAGACTGAAAGATGCACATTGAAAACAATAATTTCAAATGTGCATGATTTTGTGGAAGAAATGTGTAGAGGATTGCTAAATTTAAGAACCTATGACTTTTTAGTCAAAGAGCATTGGTCATTCTTTATGGATTTGAAGATACATTTGAAGTCTTGGGAATTCGTTATTTCGTTTGATTTCGCAGAGAAAATACCGACGATTTAAAACATGATGCCGTTGCAATTTATGAATACCAGAAGATAATACTAAATTATCTAAAATCTAAATTTACAGTAAAGAAGGTATACTACGTTTCTGACGGAGCTCGTTAACATTTTAAAAACAAAAGTGGCTTCGCAAATCATATAGCTCACGAAAAAGATTTAGGAATGCCAGCTGAGTGGCATTTTCATCCTATTGCTCATGGTAAAGGAGCATGTGATGGTGTTAGAGCAAACCACAAAAGAAATGCAGCGAAGTATAGACTACAGTGCTCTCATCAAGATTGCATCTTAGATGCGACTGCTTTATTCCATTGGGCAAAGAATTATTGTAAAGAAACTAAAATAGTTTTTAGTAGCAAAGAGGATAATGATTAAACATTGAAAACATTGAAGAGCAGATTCGATGCAGCGGAAACAATCGATGGCACCGCTCAATATCATGCTTTTATACCGCTTGTCGATGGAAGACTTAAGTTATACATAACCCACTCGTGGCCCAAAAAGCGACCAGAACTACCTTAAAGGAAAAGACCTAAGCTTTCTTTTGAGCAAGAAAAAAAAGTACCCCCTTAAAAAAAATACTAAAATAGTTTTAAATTTAAAAAAAAAATTTGGCCAAAATGTCAAATTTTGACCCCCTCTAACTCAGAAACATTTTGGCCGATCTTGTTGAAAATTTGTGTCGGAAGACATCGATTTCAAAAGTTGGGTCACTTGACATGAAATCCCCCATATACATATTTAAATGTGTTACTAACGTCTTGCAAAATTTTTCATTTGTTGTAATTTTGGTCTTCATAAAACCATGTACATAAATTATGTGGAATTGCTTCTAAAGTTCTTACTTTTCATTTTGGCTCTGCAACTTCTTCTGACGTTTCTTCTATAAATGTATCTTCGAACTACTCGTATTGGCATGTTAGTTTTCCAATTCAATGTGCTGATTTGACTCTTTTCTACACTCAAAATATTATTTAGGTAAATGCCACAGAAAATTAATTTAAAACCACTAAAAATTTATTTAAAAACCGGATCATTTACATTTCATTTAAAATTAATTTTTGAATTTTTTTTTTTTTTAACAGAATATTCCGTAAAATTTAACAATTATTGCTTTAAAAAAATATAATTTAACTGTAGTTTGTTTTTTGAATAACAAACTACATTTTCATTAAATTTTAACAGTACGGAAAACGAAATTAATAACATACAATCAGTTACTGTAATAATTTTATGAGTGTAGAAACGCCGAATGATTGTAAACCTTTTAAACCCTCAAAAGCTCTATAAAGACCGCAAAGCTTTGCAACTGCATCATCTTGAAATAAAATGTTCTGCTTATTGTTTGGAATACCACCAGATACTGACGTATCCGCTCTGTTGTCAGACTTTTTTTTGTGCGAATGCAGGCTTTTCAATCAGCCCAAACCTTTTTTCAAGCAGAGGGAAATTTTTAGCAACGCCTCTTCTTGTTTCGAATTTTTGTGCTTCCCCTGTTAAAACAGAAATAAACTCACCATAAAGAAATTTAAGTACCAACTTTTATTAATTTACTCACATTTTATCATTTTCGCAATAAATATATAAAAAAAACCTGAAAAAAATAATATTTTATCAAAAAATATTTTCTTTTACGCGGCTGTTTGCTTTCGATTTGAATTTACTTTTTTTTTTTATAGTGAAAATGATTTGTAGAACCCAAAAATTCCTCTTGAAACAAACTGGAAATGAAATTTCACTTTTCATTTCACTTTAACGATTTTAAGAACCAGGGCTGTCAGACGTGGCGATTTATCGCCAAACGTGGCGATTTTCAAACTTGTTTGGCGACCTAGTTTTCGATTTGACGACATGGCGATAATTTGGCGATTTATAAAATTGTTGGCGATTTGGTTGGCTATTTTTGACGAGCCATGAATTTGTTTTGAAATTTGTTAAATTCAATACGAAGAAATCTTTAAAACAAAATTATCTTGAAATGCCTGATGAAGATAGTGAAGATCTTCAAGAAAATTGTTTTTCACTTTTAAATATGCTCTTGAAAGAATTAATTTAAAATATGCTTAAATATGGTCACCTCCAACAAAACTATTTTTAAAGGCAATTTTAAACAAATTATGTTTAATTTAACCTATTATTGTCATCGACAACCATATTATTGTTAAATTAGTTCTCCATCAAGATGCCACAACCATATTATGGTTTGTTTTGTTGAAGGTGGCCATATATAAACATATTTTTTCTCTGGGTGTAGAATTCTTTAAAAAATGTATAATAAAAGCTTATGAACATGTTTCCATTATAAAATGTGACAAATTATCACAGATAAAATTCGTTATTTTAAAGATTTTTATGAATCCTAACGTACCTTTAAATGTAAATGAAACACAGTTGAGAAAATACCGTTTGTTAAAAGAGAATTTTAATGATGACATTCAATCTAATTTAAATCAGTTTAGGCCAACAATTTATAGCTACAAGGATACGGCAGGTACGTACCATTTAAAGGAACTTGCGTTGGCTGTTCTTTATATGCTGGTTATTAAATCTAGTAACGCCTGTTTTGAAATAATGAACTCCACTTAAAATCGCCTTCGAAGTAGAATGCGAAAAAAAGTTTTCGACGCGTTTTTACGAGTTAAAAGTTATAGAATGTAAATAGTACATGTTGCATTTCTTTTGTACCTTCGCAGTGTATTCCAAAAAAGAAGATAAAAAGGGAGTCTTCTCGGTGAAGTGTATAGCGTTTTAGATATATAATAGAACTGCAAAAACATACAAATCTATTGTATATCCAATACGCCAAAAATTTTTTTTGTTGCTTTAAGTAGACTTCTATAAAATATTATAAACATTGCACCTTTGTGTGTTCACTAATAATTCTTACTTTGTAAAAAAAAAAAATTAAATTAAATATATCATTGCGACTTTTTTTGAAATTTTGGCGGATTTTAGCGATACGGAACAATTTTTTTTTTTTTTTGGGACCTATAAAAAAATATTTATAATTATTCGAAAAATACTCCGACCGACCCAAAACGTGAAATTATGTGCTCACCGAAGTGTTCTCTTAATAAATCCATTGATTGATGTGATGTGTGGGAAGTGGCGCCGTCTTGCTGAAACCAAATGTCGCCGAGATCACAAGCTTCACTTTCAGGCATCAAATAGTCGGTTATCATGGCACGATAACGGTCGCCATTGACGGTTACGTTCGCACCGGCATAATTTTTAAAAAAATATGGACCGATGATTCCACCGGCCCACAAACCACACCAAACCGTTGTTTTTTCTGGATGAAATGGCAGTTCTTTAATTTCTTCAGGTTGCTCTTCGTCCCAAATGCGGCAATTTTGTTTGTTTACATACCCATTGATGCTAGAAATGGGCCTCATCGCTGAACAAAATTTGCCTCGAAAACGTCGGATCTTCTTGGAACTTTTCAAGAGCCCATAGAGCGAAGCGATGTCGCTTGGGAAGGTCGAGCGGCTTCAGTTGTTGCACAAGCTGTATTTTGTACGCTTTCAATTTAAGATCTCGACGTAAAATGCGCCAAGTCGTTCCATACGTCAGTCCGAGTTGCTGCGAACGGCGCCGAATCGACTCTCCATGGTCTTTGTGTACTCTCTCAGCTACGGCCGCTATATTTTCTTCACAGCGTACTGGACGTGGTCTATTTGGTCTATTTGGTTCACAGAACGTGAATTTTCGTTATAAAGTTGAACGATTTGTAAACGTTGTTCAGACGTAAGTCTTTCCATTATGAAATGCCAAACAATAATAAAAAATAACATGACAGCATGACACGACTCACACGTGATCTGTCAAAAAATGCTATTGAAAACAGTATCTCTACTTGAATCACCCATTACATTCTGGTGCCTATTTAATAACTAATTCCGATTTACGACCGTAGCCGAAATAGCAGATTTAACGAATTTTCCTTCGGTATTATATCGCACATTCGATAAAAAAAAGCACTATTGTGATTTGGTCTTTTCACAGTAGTACATTTCTATTAGCTGGCATTTAAAATTAAAAAAATTTTGTACAAATTTAAGAATTAAAAATTACCACGATAAAATTATGGTTCGATGATTCACCTGATAAAGACGACGCTTACTGGAAGTAACCAGAAGCAGAAAAAGTTAAGAGATACTTCTCACATATTGGAAAGGACACCACTAAGGAAGTAAATGCCAACCATATTAAAATATATAAAATTTTTATCTAAAGGGCCATAATAAACCACACAAATTGCTTGGCAATCATACCGTTTGTCTTTGCTTCTGTTTGCCAATAAACAACACAATCATATTTGGTACAAACATTAATTTTTCATTTTTGTTTTGTTTTCAATGAATGCAGACGTGGATTGTGCTGCGGCAATTTTGCTCACTATTTGTTTAAAACGGAGAAAAATATAACAGAGAGAAAAATTATTTGAGTACAATGTGCTCTAAACAACAAGCCGGTTTGGGGCAAACAATGCTGCTAAAAAATTAGAATTTACTGCTGAAAATTATATTATTGCTTCTTCTTCTACGTCATTTCTCTGCAAAGTTTTCATTGAAATGATTACTTTCAGCACTAGGCACCACAAATATCCAACATGTCTGCCAAATATTAAAATTTTTAAATATTTCTGCAAACATTGCTTCAAATGTTTGTCCAAATAGCAAACACCCCAATTAACCACACAAAAAAAATGTGTACAATCGTAAAATGTTGACATGTTTGCCAAGCTATTTGTGTGGCTTATTATGCCCTTTAGATAAAAATTATGCGCTTAACGAGTGGTCCCAAGCAATCTGGCAAGATGTTATCCCACTGTTTTACAACCTCAGCTTTTCTGTAAATTCCTTTTGCCAATAAAGAATTTTGTTCCCTAAGAAAAACTTTTCAATAGCTGCTTACAACTAACGACCTTCTACCAGCATAAGATTGACAAAAATAATCAAGAAAGTGGCACATATTTGGCCCACAAATACTTGCCTTTTATTTTTTAATTATTTGCAGAGTCGAAAGCAAAATTGTTTTTCTTTCTTTTTGTTAAAAATTCGACGCAAATCGAAATTTTCGAAAGTGCTGTCAAGTCCTAATACAAATTTATTATTCGATAGTCGATGCTGGCTATCGAACATCGACTAAAATGAAGAAAAGTTAAACCTTCATCTAGATCGGAGTTTAACATGGGAATGCCATATAGAAGCAAAACTAACACAAATGGAACTTAAAGCAATTCAAATTTATTGGCTTATTGGAAGAAATTCTGTTCTTATCCTCGATTGCAAACTTTTACTTTACAACTCTATATTAAAGTCAATCTGGTGCTACGGTATTCAGCTATGGGGCACTGCTTCGGCCTCAAATATCGAAAAAATTCAAAGGCGCCAAAATATACTTCTTCGAATAATAACAGTCGCGCCCTGGTATGTTAAAAACTCAAATATTCACAAGCATCTCAATGTGCCATTAGTAAAAACTATTATTACGAAGTATTCAGTAAAATATTTAAAAAGGCTTGATTCGCACCCAAATCCACTAGCTCGAAATATTTTAAATGACAGCGGCCACTCTAGATTAAGGAGAAGAGATACTACAGGACTCATCCGACGAGAAGAGCGCTAAACATCTACATACATATGTGAACAGAAACCGTGAGGAGAAAAATTTCTGGCAAAGTCTGGCATTGGCAGGACAAAAATAAAGTATTAGTATAAAATTTGATTAACAATTGTTAGTTCATATTTAATATATGAAAATTCAATAAATAAATAATGAAAAAAGAAAAAAAAGGCAGAATGTAAAATAAGACCAACAATTTAGCTAAATAACATTTTATGAAGCACTTAAATAAAATATGTGATTTAAAAGCTCAATAAGGATTATTATTAAATTATTAGGGCATGTACTAGAAATTAAAATGAAGTAGATTCCATATCGAGCAAATGTTAAAAAGAACCCTGTAATGAAAGTTCATAAAAATATTCCTTGTTATCTACTTCATTCTTTGAGTACCAGTTATTTTTACAATAACAACTCTTAAATCCAGGAGAATCTACAGACATTTTGTAAATAATTGAACTTAAAAACTCGTCCGATTTCAATTTCTCTTCACTTCGATTTCTAGAACATGCCCTATTAAATATTTGTCATCCATTTTCGCAAAATTTCAGGTATTACATCTGTCTTTTAAATGTTAGTTTTGAGCTGGAGGATAATTCTTGACTTGTTAACATACATTTTTTTCAAAATATGTCAAAAAAAAACTTTCAGTAGCTGTCAAATTCGGTGAAAGTAAAGCCCAGTGAAAATAGCTTGTTACCGAAATAATGTTCGCCGAATAGACATTAAGGTACCGGCGGCATATTGTTGAAAATTCAACTATTCCATCAACATCATCCGATAAACATCACCGTTTGTTGGTTAATAGAGATCGAAACTAGTGATGTTACCTACGAATTTTTAATATTTGCGAATACGAGTATTTGCGCCAATATTCGCCGAATACTAATATCCAATCTGAACTTTAGTGCCACTCGATATTTCAAATCTAATTGAAAAATTCTCTCGTTTGCGTTGATAACAATAAATTGTAAAACTGCCACACTTCTAAATGTACCGTAGCGGAAACCAAACTAGTCACGTGACAGTTCTAAAGTGGTGAGGGCCGGTTCTAGTTCTAACACTTTAAATGAAGGGGACTTGTCACCTTAACGTGGTGATGTCATAGGAAGTTGGCCTCTTTTTGGTCCTTAGTAACAAGTCACTGAAATAACCTTATTAAATGGAAAAATTTCATTTCACTATGTGACCCAAGGCAAATTCAACACCAGGTGGTGTCGAAACTCCAACTGATTTTGATAGTTCGAACCAATTTGTTTTGATTTGTTAGTGCTTTGATAGGAATGGTTGACATTTAGAGTGGTAAACACTAACAGCCGTATTCATAACGAAAATTTGGCATGAAGTTAGCACAAAGTTCATTCATAATACACTTACCAAACTCTGGCTAACGATTTGCTAAACCCTTGTTAACAAGCTGCCAAACGTATGCCAACTTGTTATAAACAGCCGTTTAGTGTTGAATAATTTTATTTGTTTTTTTTTTTAATACACTGATTTTTTTTAATATAGATTCCTTTTTTAAGTTTATTTTAATTTAAAAACATTTCAAATTTTTTTATTAAGAGTGAAAATAAAAAAAAAATAAAAAAAATGAAATAAAATGACAAAACCAGCGATGATTAATGCAAAACGTGTTGCATTTTTGAGTAATATAATGTGGCATCATAAATATTCAGAGTTGATTTATTAAAAGTTAGCAGGCGCATAAAATTTGTTATGAATAAACTCTGTGCTAACAAGCTGTTAAGCTTAATCGGCATTCTAGTTAGCAGCTCGTTGTACGTAGTGTACAAACTGTGGCTAACTTTTTGTTTTGAATACGGCTGTAAGAATGCAATGCAATAAACCCTATGTTGTTTCTATTGTTTTTGGTTTGTTGTAGTTACAACACCATCTGTTGAATTCGCCTTGTATGTGACCACAAAGAGCCAAACATATATTAATTTACCACCTCATAGGCCAACACCATATTAGTATGCAGTGTGGCCAGGTCTAAAAAATTTTCACAGCTAAATCTGGCATTAGACATGGCCAAAAAATGCTAATAATTATTTTAAAAATATACTAAAATAATGCTAATTTTGTTTAAAAATTGACTTCCTGTATAAAATTCGAAACTAACAGCCTGTTCATCTATTTCGAACGTCAACGTTCGCATAGAAAATTATATTTAAAACAAAAAACAAAATTAAACAGGCAGTAAATACATTTCAGTGACTAATTTTGTAATAAATTGTTATATTTAAGCAATTGGCTAGATTTTTGGTAAAGCATACATATAAATATGTTGAGATTAAATTATAAATTTAGGTGGCCTGCAAACCTCTGATATATGCAAAATTTAAACGATTTGTTACTATGATATACAAATTTTTTTTATATTATTTTATTTTTTATGGTTTAAGAAAAGTTGAATCTTTAAAATAATTATTTTTTCAGTAGTTTAGAGCAAACTATTTTTTTAAACATTTACACCATTGAATTCTTATTTAAATACAATATGAAATTTCCTTGTACTTTTATATCGTAATATCAAATGGCAAATAATATTTACAATCGACTTTATAA
This sequence comes from Pollenia amentaria, assembly GCA_943735925.1. Classification (NCBI taxonomy): domain Eukaryota; kingdom Metazoa; phylum Arthropoda; class Insecta; order Diptera; family Polleniidae; genus Pollenia; species Pollenia amentaria. The sequence goes on along the minus strand of OX031010.1, from coordinate 141,127,982 downwards.
GGGTATTTCTAATATTCCCTGAATATTTTATTTTTTCAACAAGCCAGTGCCCATGTTCTGTAATTTTAGTGAGAACTTCTCGCATCGAAAACATGTGAAACAAAATATTCCATCGTTTCTCGAAAAGTGAGAAAAAAATGTGTTTGTAACTCATGTCGAAAACTATCAAAAGAGATTACGTCGTTACGTTATAAATGTCATAATATTACACTCGAAGCCGATATGAAATTGCAGATTTTGAGACCGCCAGTCAAACATATCGTTGACGGCGACCAAATTTGACTATAATTGAAAAAATACAACCGTCGACTATACCAAAAAATGTTAAGTGCGACTTTAATGTTTGTTGATTACAAAATTGCTTTGAAAACATTCATATATTTTTCAAAAATGTTAAAAGCAAAATAATCAAACAATGAAAAAAATCTGCCAAGAACAAAATACTTATCTCTTTCGTGTTAATATTCATTGCATTTTGCATTTTTAATTTATTTTTTAGTGTTGAAATTTTTTCTCACCCTGTTTTTATGCGTGAGTTTATTTGACAGTTTAAAGTGGGAACTTTCTCATAAAAATTTTACAGACACACTTTTTCAGTATATTGGCGAGAAATTTCCTTACGTGACAATTATTACTCGCCAAAAATTTTACAGACGCAGTTAAGTGAGAAAAACAGCTGTTTGTTTCAATTTATGTCATTTTTGTTTCATTTCTCACATTTCAATCGAAAAGTTTCTCGCCGCGGGAGTTATAGAACATGGGCACAGGCTTCTTAAAATAAAAATTATCCATTTTCATACGAAGTTTAATTTTGGGTGCAACTATTTCTAGTCAAAATTTATTATAATTTAAAAAAAAAATTTAGTAAAATCAATAAACATATTCGTCCAAATTGTTAAAATAAATAATGCTAAAAAAAGTTAAAAACATTTTCTAAAAATTTTAAATAAAATGCCAAGTGCTAAATGAAAAATTTGCAGCTAAATTTAAATATTTAATGCCAAATTTAGCGACAAAAATGCCAAAATGGCCACACTGTTAATATGATGGATTTATTACAATATTGTGTTTACTGGTCACGGGACTAGTGCTATAACAAGAATTGATACAAATTTCCCGCACGGTTTTTTTTACATTATTATGACATTCCGATGACTTATTTAAAATTATCCACTCCGCACCTGAATGTCACTACTGAACATTTTTAAATTTTAACAATTACATTATTATTATTATGTAAAGGCCAAAAACCACCGCGGCCCAAAAGATCTTTTATGCAGCTCAAGTGTTAACAGAAGTAGATTAAGGCTACAAATACAAAAAGTTAGCGCACATTTATGGGCTACGCAGTAAGACATACAGAGTTCCACTAAAGTAAGTGCACGAATTCCTAACAATTTTTATAAAATAATAACATTCAAAGGGCCACGACATTTCATTATTAGGAAGCAGGTTAATAAGGGAGAATACTAAAGAATAACTGTAGCAACAAAAAATTTAACTGATAGTTACACTGACCACTTCTTGCATGCATCGAAGCGCTATTTGCGTCAAAGTGGGAACTCGACATATAAAATTTATGTCTTTCGTAAGCGAGATGGTGAGTGATTTTTATCTATCCGATCTCCCTTACAACCCTGCTACGTTTGAAGTTTAATTTCTTATTGGAAATGGATATAAAATTGTTTAGTTTCCCATCCTTTATTATTTTATCATAACACTGTGCAACATTTAAACCGCTGAACCGATCATCATGAAACTTTTACAGTATATTATAGATGGTCTGGAAGGAACTATAGGGTATAAATTTTTTTTTTTGGAAATTTTGAGTGGGCGTGGCACCTCTAATACAAAGACAATATAAATTTCTGTATATCTAGAGAACGGAAATGCCTAACGTTTCCAAATTTGGTGCAAGCATTTTGGATAAGTAGGCGTGGCACAAAAAGTCTTTATATATATCTAAAGAATGATAAGATAAAAATTGTCCAAATTATCAATACAGTACATTACTGACAAGATGGGCGGGATTGAAATGGTAGGCCTGGCATCTTTCATACAAAGACATTATAGATTTATGTATGCCCCGATAACGACAGGAGCCAAAGATTCCAAATTAGGTACAATGATTTTGGTTATCAAAACACAACATCCGACAAATTATGGGCGTGATTGGTGAAGTGGGAGTGGCACAAAATAGATGAACTTATATCTAAAGAACGGTAAGAGAAAAAAATATCTGTGTTATCAAAAAATGGATGATATTGCAGAAATGGGCGTGGCACCTCCCATACAAAGACATTATAGATTTCTGTATACCTGGAGAACGGTAAAAGCCAAGGTTTCATTAAATAGGTAAAAACATCTAAGTTATCAATACACAACATCCGACAAAGTGTGGGCGGAATTGGAATAGTAGGAGTGGCACCTCCCAAAGAAAGAGATTGTAGATATGTTTATAACTGGTGAACGACAAGAGCTAAAGTTTTTAAATTCTGTACAAGTATCTTGGCTAGTAAAACACGTCTGAGAAAATCTTTGCGGGATTGGAGAAGTGGGCGTGGCATAAAATATATTTATTTATGCCTAGAGAACGGTAAGATAAAAGTTGTCCTAATTTGGTACACATAACTGGGTTATCGACACGCAACATCTGTCAAACAAAAGGTGGGACTGGATAAGTGAGCGTGGTTCCTTACATACAAATGAAAAAGAGATTTCTGGACAGATAGAGAACGGTCATAACTAAAGTTCAAGTAAGTGTAGCACAAAATAGAATCCCGTATATTTGAAGAACGGTTATTGTAAAATTGTGTATATTTGGTGCAATTGGAATGGCTATCTATATGCAGACAGCATCTGTAAGTAATGTGCGGGATTGGAGACGTGGGCGTGGAACAAACTAGATTTCTGTATATCTAGAGAACGACCACAGCTACAATTTTCAAAATTGAAAAAAATAGCTTGGTATCTACATCTGTAAAAGGCCCACTGCCTTATTGTACATATAGACGGGATAACTTCAATACAAATACCATATAGATTTCTGTGCAACTGGTGAATGGTAACAGTGAGATCATTCAAACTTGGTACAACTAACTTCATAAGCAGTTCACGAGGTCTGTATTAAAAAAATTACATACATGTTTTATTTTAACGATGGTAGCGAAGCTAGTATTTATAAAAACATTTGAGCGCAGTGATGTATTTACGACCATGTCCTTCTTCTCGCTTAAAGTTTCTCGAAGTTCGTATTTATCGAAACTAACTGTCTTTTTCATTAATTTTTCGAATTTTCGATGTCAAATGCAGTTAGAAAATGTAAAAAAAACATTTTTCAGTATTTTAATATTCTAAAGTAATCGGCCATGTTCCGGAAATCGAAATCAAGTCAAATTAAAATCGGTGGAAATTTTCAGTTAAAATATTTTTAAAATAACCGTAGTTTTTCATGATTTTTAGAGGAATTTAAATAAATAAACTGGTACTCCAATGAACATTTAAAAGAGGATCGCTTTGAAAATTTGTTCGATTTTAGTTTAACTCGAATTCGATTTCCAGAACATTACTGAATTTAATTTTCTGAAGATTAATTTACTGAATTTTCGCAGTTTGGCAGCAAAAATATTTTTTTTTTACATACATACCTATAACAGTTTTGAGGCACTAGGTGCAGGTTTTTCGGATTTGTTTGTTTTAAGCTTTTTTTCTTCTAGCTGCAATTGGGCCGAAGACGGTCAAAAAAAATTACAATTGGCTTCCGTGAAAAATTTGTATGTTCTTCGGAAAAATCAGGCTTTAGTATTAGACCATAAAATCCGAACAGCAGCTCAACTAGCAAAACCCAAAAGACGTTTGTTAGGTTCGATAAGTACTTCGAGAAATTCCACACGAGAAGGAGTTTGCATTTTATGTGTTGCACTATGTAAGCAGAACGACAGGTTTCTCTAAATGTCTCGTGCATTTCAGTTATATTATCCAATTTATTGCCGATAGAATATGAACTTTGTTCAATCCACCGCACCGAGTGCATTTCCAATTTGTTTAATGGGATTGGAATTATCTTGATATTTCATTGACTCATTCGAGTTGTCGATAATTTTCTTTCGCTGATTAGCCAATTGCTTCAAATGATAGTAGGTTTTAACATCAACTTAAGTAATTTTAATAAATTATTTTTGTGGTGGCACAATAGAACCTACTGCTAATGTTTTTGTTTTTTTTTTAATTTACTAAAAGATTTTACTTTGCGTTAAAAATAAAGGATTTTTTTAATACAAATTAGGTAGGTAGGTATTTCAAGTTAATAGGTAGTATTTTTTTTTTGTCTCATTTTATGAATTTTTTTGTAGGTACCTAGGTACCTAGGATATTTTTTTTAACGAATTCGTAAAATGCCTACCTATTTGCAAAATATTCGCTTGAATTTGGGGAATGCGAATACGAATATCATAAAATAGTCGAATACTCGGCTTTTCTAATACGAATAATATTCGTACCATCACTAATCGAAACACCAATGTAATTTTCAAAGTTCAAACAATTTATGTACGTAGCTTATTCTGTGCAACCCTGTATCTACCTATAGCATAATGAATTGATCTAAAAAAAATTAAACACCACCACCGAAATAAAAAAAACTCCCTACATAACGGATATAGACAGAGAAAAGGTTGCTTAACATCCTTCCCTTTTTCCCCCCTCAATTAAATATGTAATAAAGTGAACACTAGCAGCCACGTTAAACACATGTTCATATGTACCTATTTCACGAACATACATATATACCTATTACATATCCATATATACCTATAACTATGTCGTAAAAACAAAATAAAAACAACAAAAACAAAAAAAAAAACACCACACAAAACCTACCAAGAAATTTTCTTAACGATCTCCCCTAATGATTCCAATAAATTTCGATAAAAAAAAACCCAACGAATATCTACCTACCTCTTTCTTTTTTTGCATATTGAGTAAAATTACAACTTCCCTTTACTCTTTAGCCAACTTACCCACAACAAGACTCTCTTACTCACCATACATAAAATCAAAACACTAAAAATAAATAAGAAAAAGTGTAAAAGGAGGGCTTTCATAAAAATTTTATATTTTTCCAGTTTTTACATGTTATTTATTGTTTTCTTGTATTTAACATACATTTTAGTAAAAACAACGAACAATAAAATACAAACACACGCATCTAAAAGTAAACGACAAACACACACGTACCGTGTGTATGAAAACATATTACAAAAACATTTTTAAAGCGAACAGAAAACTTAACAAGGGAGTTTTTTTTTCTTCATAATTTTTGTTGTTGTTGCAGTTGCTGTATTAAAAACCTCAATAAATATAAAAATATTTTCAGAGAATTTATATAGCAGAGTTGTCAACTATAATTAGAGTGAAGAGGAGGAAAAAGCACTAGAAAATTTGCAATTTATTGAATATGATGAGGATCAGTGCAACCGAAAATATGCTCTTATAAACTTGATAATATGCCCTAAATATTGTTAAATAAAATAGGTATCTTATTTGAAAATAAAATATTCATCCATTTAATAATACATATTTCTATAGGTATAAAAACCGGTAAACAATTATAATCGTTAAAGCCACAGTATTTACAGACGAATTTTCAAGATTATACCCTATTTGGCCTTAATGGGCCGTCATGGACCAGCCAGAACAAAATTTTATTATGAGGTTTAGATTACCATCTACATGAGATTTTTCGCCTTAAAGCGTTTTAGGGAAAGATATTTTCCTTAGTGATATTTGTATGAGAGCTATCTATGGTCAAATGCGAACGATTATATGTATTACAATTTAGTTTGCAGTAAAATATTTTTGGGCCGAATTTATATACAAAAAGACTATATCGGAAAAAAGATTATATTCATACCATTTAGAAATGCTTTCCTTTTATGACAATGAAAATGTATGTACCAAATTTTATCTAGTTATCAAACAAAATTGTAACCTGTACTTTTCGCATAGATTTTACTTCGACAGACTACCTGCCAGCCAGACGAATGGGCGGACATCGATTAAGAGAGTGAGTCTGAGTTAATCGGTATACTAAAAGATGGGTCAAGATTTCTATATATTTATTCTATATACATATCAGCACAAACGCAAATAAATTATCTTTCCCTAATTTTTGCTTATGTATACACACAGTTTAGAATACCATTTATCTTTAATGACAATTTACTTCGACTTAGAAATGTAGAGTGAAAACTAAATGTAGATATCAAAATTGAGCAACACTATGGGTATACAGATCACTGTTGACAATTTAGCATATTAAATGCAAGATCTAGCATTTTCTAAACTTATTTGGCATGAAAAAATGGATTCAAGCATATATTTTCCCTAAATTTTTTAGCAGTTTTTTTTTTAGCATTTTTTAGTTTAGGTGATAAATTTTTATTTTCTCTATTAATTTAATAGATGTAGAAATATATATTGTATAAATATTAATATCTACTGTTTTTTTCTTATATAAAATTATATTTTTATTTCTCATTATTAACCATTTAACTGTGAACGTAATGGAATTTGACTGTTTAAACCAAAAAAAGGAAATTTTGGATGTGATTCCTCAATATGAAATTTTTAAAGCTGAATTATTTTTTATTAATTAAAACCTTCTTTTAAACTTCAATATTAAAACGTTTTCGATTTTATTTTAAGGATCAACTTTTGCATCTATTTTGATATATTTTTAATGTTAAAAAATGCATTGATTTTTATACTCCCTGCCACTAGTGGTGCATGAGATTATACTTAGTTACTCATGCCATATAAACTTATATATATTTATATATATTTTGGGTCCTTGAGTAATTCTTAGTCGATTTAGTCATGTCCGTATATCCATCTGATGTAAAAACGCTTACTTTCGAAACAATCAACAGAAAATAATAGTAGTTTCAAATTCTTTCTTGATCCCCAAAGCAGTTTGGGATTTAAATCTAACATAATCGGTAGAAAAAAAACTATGAACCCGAATTTGCAACAACTCCCTAATAAATTCATATTTTTATTACAAAAATTAACAACAACGTCCCTAATAAATTCATATTTTTATTACAAAAATTAACATAAATTATCGTTAAATCTAGCATTGTGCTCAAAATTGATATCAATAAGATTTTTGTTTAAACAACGAAGTATTCTCAACTTAGGCGGAGATAATTTCGATACTCCGTTTGAAGCAGAACTGCAGTAAGAATCCGTCTCTCCGATGTGACTGAACTCATTTGACAACTAAGTATTTCTGCGCCATGGTCTTAAATTTTGAGTATAATATTCAATAGAGCCAGTAAGCAAAAAGATCTGCGTCTCTAAAAAAATTATAAGATCTAAGGTATATCTAGACTTCCTATTTAGCTGAACCACAGCGAAGGATGGACAGAGGATCATTCTTCTCCAAATTTTCTTTTAAGATTTTCACAAACGCTCCAAAGGTCAGTTCTTGTAGACTTCGCAGAACTTTTACTAGAAGTAGGGGTGACCGTTTCTTTAACACTTTCGGAATGCAGAGTCATGTTAAGTAGCCCGATAAGTTGTTTTTTCGATCTATTGTCTTTGCCATTTTCTAGCTTTGTATTGAATGTACAGAATTGTAGATAAACAATGGATTTTTTTATTCCCTAAACACTCAAATCTTTCATACACTGTGTGGCCATTTTGGCATTTTTGCAGCATAATCTAGCATTACAATTTTTTATTTAGCTGCAACATTTTATTTAGCATTTTAGAAAATTTTTTTAGCTTTTTTAGGATTATTTGTTTTGAAAATTTGGACGAATAGTTTTATTTAAATTTCGTATGAAAATGGACAATTCTTATGTTAAGAAACGTATAATCTGTCTTGTTAAAAAAAAATTTGTGTTCAGGAAAATAAGAAATGCCCTAATCATGTTGATTGTAAATATTATTTTGATATAACGATATAAAAGTACAAGGAAATTTTACTTTGTGCTTAGATAAAAATTCACTAGTGTAAATTTTTCAAAAGATTGTTTGCTCTTAACTGCTGAAAAAATAATAATTCTAAAGCTTCAACTTTTTTCAAACCATAAAAAATAAAATGGTCCAAAAAATGTGTACCTATACCATAGAAATAAATCGTTTAAATGTTGCATGTATCACTAAAATATATTGAGTTTCGAATAAAATTTTAAACTGGTAATAAATTTTTAACAAAAATATTTAAAAATATTTTACGATTATTTTTAGCATTATTAAAAATAATTTTTAGCATTTTTTGGCATGTCTAATGCCAGATTGAGCTGTAACATTTTTCTTAGATCTGGTCACACTGTTCATACAGAGCGAATGCGACGTAAATCGCAAATATTTGAGAATCTGAACTATTCTGCATCTCAGTTTATTCATCATTTATCATATTTTCTAATAATGTTCGAAGACTGTTAACTAGCGAAATAGCATCAGAAAATGTAGCAGTGGATTTGCTTATGGATATTGTGGACTCTTTTAAGTAAACCAAAATTGGTAGCGAAATGATTTTTTTACTTTTTACTTGAGCATGCGTCTCGAAAAAAGGGAAAATGCGTGGCGTGGACCGACCTCCAGCTTAAGAAACAAAAGAAACAATTTATTATTCTGTTTGATATTTTGCTATTAGTTGTTATGCAAAAAATTAACATTGAAAATTAAATTCTTTGTTCAAAAAAAAAAAAAAAAAAAAAAAAAAAAAAAAAAAAAATATAGAAAAGTATTGGCATATCGACAGTAAAATATCGCCGATACCGATATATCGGCAAACGTGAAGTATCGCCGATATATTGGAATCGGTATTCGTTACATCCCCAGTTTTAATTTTCACCTGTAAAGGCCAAAATGGATAAGAAGTTCCACATGACCATACAACATTTTGCTTTCTTCTTTTTCTTTGTTAAAATAACATTGAAGTTTTAAAAATAAGAAATAATAAAATTGTTTGTAGGTATGTACCTATGTACAGCGTATGTACATAGGTACATATACCTATAGATATTAAAAAAACCCCGATAAAATGCTATAAAAAAGCTCTTAAATAACAATTTTCTAACACACTTGACCACATTAATAACTAAGAACATTTTTCCCTACATCTTTGAGATAAGTTTTTTTGCCCCAAAATCTTTAACTTATGTTTTAATTATTACATAAAAGTTTTCAAATTTGTTAATAACATAGGTACAATATATAGGTACATACATATGTAAATAAGTACCTAACAATCTTAAATAATTTTTTGGATTAATCCACCTATGATGTGATATTGTCAAAAAATTCAAGAGCAGAAGAGGAGGCGGAGGACGTTTAGTGTTGTTGCTTTGTCACTACGAGTAGGTATGCCTGTAGGTTAATATATATATATGTACTTATATGTACATGTTTATATGTAGGTATGTATACTTTGTAAGTAGACTTTATTTAAACATTTTTCTTTGTACAATTTGGGTTTTTTCTTAAAACTATTTAGGTATGAAAGTTTCTTTTGGGTTTATTTTTTAAAATACACTTTTCACCAACAATAACCAACTTTTTTCTCACTCTTTTTAAGGTTTTATGACTTTTTTTTGGAATATTTGTGGTTTTTTTTGGCGCCCATTCCCTTTTTTGCTAAGGTTTTTTGATTGTGTTTTTGTATTACTCTCTTCTGTGGTGTGTATGCTTGTGTGCATGAATTTGTTTTTGTTGCTTCGTGTTGTGTTTGTGGAAATAGTAGTGGTGTGTTGGTTAATATGGTGTATTGGGTAAGTTGTTGTTGTTGGACTTTGTATGGTCATACCAACGTCTTTATGCAAAATTCGTCTCAATGATGTCTCCGAAATGTTCAATTGTTGAGAACGACGGTGAATTGATGTTGATGGCGCTTCACGCACACTTTCTGCCACAGCAGCAATATTCTCGGATGTACGCACTGTTTTTGACTTTTCACGCTTTGGTTTATCGATGAGGATGCCAGTTTCTTTCACTTTTTTCACAAGATAACGAACATACGGAGCTGACGGTGGTTCTCTTCTTCCAAAATCCGTACGCAATTTTCGCATACATTCTGCAACATTACCATGATTTTCAAAGTAATGTCGCAATATTTCCCAGCGTTGTTCAAGCGTATACACAACCATATATCTGTCAAATCAGACATGAGCTAAGTGTTACCATTCACGAAATAAGCACTAGTTGAAAAAAAACGCTAGATTGCGGACCCTGTATGACTCTCTTCTGTGGTGTGTATGCTTGTGTGCATGAATTTGTTTTTGTTGCTTCGTGTTTGTGGAAATAGTAGTGGTGAGTTGGTTAATATGGTGTATTGGGTTATTTGTTGTTGTTGGTGTATATATATATAAGTAAATGAAGCATTAATTGCTTGTGCTAGACTGAGAGTATGGATATTTGCTTGTCTGTTTTGTTGTTGTTGTTCGTTATGATGATAATGATTATGTGAGCGCGAGTAAGTCGTTTTTAATGTTGTTGTCTCCGGCTGCTTAGTTTTTCATAATGCTTGCAAGTGAACGGTACATTTTCGGTAAATTTCGCAATTTACAAATATAAAACTACAACTACAAAAACATTGGAGCCTTTTCAATACATAAATTGTCGTTTATATTATTTATACGTACTCCATATTTAAGATTTTCTTATACATAAATTAAAAGCGAGGGAGTTGTGTACAAACGGTAAATTTGATGTGCTTAATAATTTAAAAGAGAAAGGGGATTTTGTTGATTTTTTTTTGAAAATTTCCCTCACTCTTGTATTTTTTTAATTTCGTTTTAAAGAGTAATTTTGTGGTTTATTTAAGAAAATATCAGTGAGAGCGTATTTTTTATGTGGAGTTTTTATTCAGTGAGTGTATTTATGTCGCTTTCATTGGGAAAAACATTGTTTTGTCGCTTTAGTTGCGTTTGAGCTCTTGGAGCTTTTTGGTGTGTTTGCGCTTCTTTCTAAAAAAGAAATTTATAAATTTCACTTTTTTAAGTAAAAATACAACAAAAAAATTTTTCTTTACATATAGAAAAAAATTAAATGTGAGTGTGTGTGTATCCATATTGAAAAGTATATACTTAGGAAAAGTACAAGAAAAAAAAGTGAGCTCATTATGGAAAAATTGGAATTTATATAAAAAGAAAATTAAGAAAAAAAGCTTTTTCTATTAAAAAAACGTTCTTTCAAAATAATAAACAAGTTAGCGAAATAAAAAGAAATTAAATTTAAAAAAAATTTAATAAAAAAAAAATTTTAAAATTTGTAATTTTACAAAAAAAATAAAGTTTTCAATTTGTTTAAGACACAATTACAATTTACTAAAATCTTTGAAGAACCTATTTAAAAAACTTAAAAAAAGATAGAAAGAAAAAATTATAAAAAAAAAGAAAAATTTTCTAAAAATGTCTTCATTTGTGTGTTTTAAAAATGAGTGTGTATTACTTTGCTGCTGCTGATTTTGCATCTTCATTATATTCTACTTTATTCTATTATGTTGCTATTTATAACAAATGTCAGATAAAGAAAGAATAAAGTTTAAATAAAGAAAGAGCCTTGTTAAAATAAAAATGAATTTTTTAAATAACATCAAGCTTGTGGATTTACTTATAAAAATCAAGAAATTTTTAGCAAAAAGTTTCTTTAAGTGAGTTTTTCTTAACAAATTTTATATATATAACTTAATAAATGTGGCTTTTAAATTAATCAAGTCGTGGCAAAACCTGGATTTTTCTTTTAAATTGAAAAAAGTGGTACAAAAATATACCACAGACTTTTTCTTTTCTTTAAATTCACAGTTGGCTTTATTTCATTATAAATGGCGTCGCGCTGCTCTGCTAGTGTGAAAACGTAAGAAAGAGAAAGAATGAGAGTTTTAATGCATAGCAAAAGCTAGAAAGAGAGCTAAATACTTAAGAAAATGTAGTTATGTAGTTTATACAAAAACAACAATAATATAAGCAAATACAGAACTCAAAAACATAAGAAAAATGCCACAAAATATCATAAAAAAAAATCGTTAAAATAGAAAATTTTTACTCTACAAAATAGAGTCTACATAAAATATTTCCCCGAAAAAAAGCTCATTGGTTATTGGAAATACTCTTAAATAAAACAAATAGAGCGTAAAGTGAGAACCTTTTGAACGAAGCTCTTAAATTTGTAATAAAAATCCCTTAAAAGAAAATGCACTAAATTTTTATGCTCTAGCATTTTTGCTGCAGTTTCTGATTTCTCTTTGTTTTTTTTTCAACTTTAAAGAGATATTAGATATTTAATTTGTTTTAATATTTATGGTTTTTTTCCTGTTTTGTATACAATTTATCAAGTATTTTTTGTTAATACTAGTTTAATTATTATTTTTATATGGATTTCTTGTTTTATTTTAAAGAAATCCAATATACATTTTTCTCTGTATGTGTTGCTTTTGTTATTGGCTTTTTGCGTTTGCAATTTTAGCTTTGTTTTTTCTGCAGTTGATTTGATTCGTGCTGCTGGTTTGTTTGTGTGTTTTAATACTTGAACTTGACCTTGAATTTACTTTTAGTATAATTAAAAAAATGTGATATTCTAAACTTTTTTAAATGTTATTTATTAATTTAAAAAAGATAACTTTAAAATTGAAATACAAATTTTTGATTTAAAAAGGATTAAATATTTACCTATAGGTACCCAAAGCGAATTCATTACAGGTGATTCTAAGAGCCCTGCTGATAACTTTTTTTCTTTAGCTTTATAATTGTTGGATGTCCAAATTTTGTTTATTATCTTTATTTCTGTTTGGATTTGTTTCGGTTTTTGACATTGTAGGTACCTACAATGATTTTACAAAAACAAATTGCTTGTGGTTTTTGTACGAGTTGTACTTGTACTACCGAGATTACCTGGAATGAATTCGCCTATTAAAAACAAATTAATACCTACATGTACATGTATATGCAACTTTTTTGAGTTTTGTTTTTTATTCAATATTTCAAAAAGGGTTTTATATTGCAAAACCCTTCATTCCCGGTGGTTGGAAAAGCTTTGCTTAAACCTACAATAGGTATTTAATCTTTTAACAATTTTTATGCAATTATTTTAAAACCAAGGAGAATTCATTACAGATTACCTCAATACTACAAAATGTTGAAGTCCTGCAAAACCACAAGCAATTTGCTTTTGTAAAATCATTGTAGGCAATGTCAAAAACAAACAAAACAGAAAAAAAGATAAACAAAATTTTGACGTTCAACAATTACCTACCTAGGTACCTATAAAGCTAAAAAAAAGTTATCAGCAAGGACATTAAGTTCACCTGTAATAAATTCACATTGTTTCAAATTTTATAAAAATAATTGGATAAATTACTTCTTAAAAATTAATACCTATGTAGATACCTATTTTTCTTTAATTTTTTTTATATTTTTATAACTTTTAAACTTTAAAAACTTAAATTTTTCTTTTTAAAAATAAGAAGAAAATACCTATAATTTTGGGGCAAACGCATAGTTTTCGAGTTATGGACCTAGGTATAAAGTTTTCATATAAATATGCTACTAGGTACCTACCTATACTAGGTAGGTATATTTCTGAACGTATAAGGCCAATATAGTTATTAATTTAAAGCTTTTGATCTTTCTAATTAGGTTTATATCAATTACAGTTTTACAAAATTTTACATCAAAATGTTGCGGAAGTGCACTAGATAGGTACATACTTGTGTAATTTATTCTAATAAATGTGTAGGTATAAAATAAAAATTTATACCTACATCCTATAATAACAAACAATGGCTTCACAAGCTAATGATTATCTGCATATCTGGCCTTATTATGTTATTGCACATGTCATTGAAAATTGAGAAATGCAGAAAGTTTATAATTTTTGCTGTCACACCTTCGTTTTTGGTTTCATCTGAAACCTATAACCTAAAATCGTTCATAACGGCAAATTATTTACATATTTATATATTTTATTCACTTTTAATACCTAGTAACTATTCCAGTTAATTAAAAATATTACTGTTTTAAAGAATATGAGTAAATAAATAAATAAATACTGATATAGGTACCTATGCCGCCATTATCAGATGACTTGCAAAACAGCTGATGTCAGATGGTTTATCAGATCAAAATAGAACACGCTCTAATTGAAAAGTTTTACACTGATAATTCCATCTCATATTTACAGAAGGTTTTTTTTTGCTTCTCTATATAGTAATTATTATAGGTACCTGCCTACTTAAAAAAAAAACTTGTATTTTCGAAAACTTATCCCCTCTTCTTAACGAGCAAAGAATTTTTAAATAAATTTTGTTAATAAATAAAGATCTATTCAAAAGCTTTAAAATTATACTATACTGGCCTTATAGGTAGGTACCTTGAGAAATATAGTTGAAAATCGCTAATAATGGGTACCTACCTATATGAAAACTTTAGAGTTCCATAACTCGAAAGTATGCGTTTAACCTACTTTTTTCACTTGATAGGTAGGTGTTTTCTTTTTATTTTTCCATTTTCTATCATCCTGTTGCTTTTATTTTGAGCTTCGGCGGAAAATGGATTTAAGCCAATTGTTCAAACAAATTTTCGAAATTTTAAAAAAGTATGTAGGTAGATAGGTACCTAGTACCAGTATATATCAAAAATTTCTAAACGTGATACCTATTTAGAGATTTACTAATGTGCTGTTTTCACAATACAAGTGATTGAACGTGTAGTAAAATTTATATTCAAGGTCGGTACTTATGTACCTGCCTACTCAAATTTTATGAGTGTTTTTCATATAAATTTTAGAATAGGATCAATCACCACTTGTATTGTAAAAACCGCACACACATAACTATAACGGCCAATAGGTAGGTACCTATATTTAATTTTTTCATCAATTAACATAGGTCCTAGTTGGCCATTAAAAAAACTTGTTTTATTTAAAAATTTCATCCATTTTCTTTTTTAACTCTTGATAATTTACATTATTAAAGCAAATAAGTATAACAAACTTGTACCTACATAATAAAAGTAAAAAGAAAGAAATAGTAAATTAAACTGTGGTAGGTAGGCAAACATTTTCCAAGGAAATTCAACAAATGAAGTTGCCTTAATACCTGCCTTTATTTTTAGAATTTTATAGCATTTTCATAGATTTCTTATGTTTTCAATTTAGCTCTTTTTCTATTTAAATTTATTAAAAAAAAAATTATTTACCGTTATTTTTCTTGTTAATTTACTAACAGAAGACACAAAAATAAGCATTATCTGCTGCCTTATATTCTTTTTGTTTACATTCTGTTGTTTATTCGTGATTATCATCACACAAATCATTATGTCAAAGCAGAAGAAATAAAATTATGACAGGTTTTTATTAGATATTAAAAAACATTTGAAACCCAACAGTTCAACAAAAAAAATTAAATTAGCAGTTTTTTGAAAAGATAAAAAATGGTTGATTTCCATTTAAAAAAGGTATGAACAACTACGAGGGAAGTTTGAAAAGTCACGGACTTATTGATCCGCATTCGTATTTAATAATTTAAGAAGAAAATGAACACGAACTACGAATTTATTAATTTTTTTAACAAAACTTTGTACCTACCTAGGTAGAAAATTTTTTATAAAGCCTCATTCACAATTAGTTTTTCATTTGTCTCATTCTTTTACAAAATAAACCCCAAGTTTTAAAATTTTTAATAGGTATCGTCCAAATTGTAGAAAAATTATCAATGAGAAATATATATACCTATATAGGTAGGCAGTTTATTTTGATATAAATTCTTCAAAGTTTAGAATTAATAATCTGAATTAGTTTTTGGTTTTATGTAGGTATTTGGTTTGTTTAAAGCTGCTTTTATTCACTCTTATCATTAATGTCTACAAAGTGAACCGTTTATTTTCATTTTCACAATATGATGAAATTATCCACTATAATCTCGGGATTCTTTGATATCAGATGATACTCAAACATGAGTTTCCTGCACGCCTGTTCCAAAGCAACTGATTTCCAATGCCTTTCAAACCCGTTTCAAAATGGCCGTGTCATGTGCGGTCTTCAAAGTAGTTGCGTTTCACTGTCTGTTCTGGGCCTAAGCGGAATAGGTATAATTTCTGAAAGGACAATAAGGAATTGAAAACTCAATTTTACGAATGAGAAATTTTGCGTAGGTATTTCAGAATAAATAGGTCTCACTAATGAATACAATTCACCATCGAAATTGGTTCTGTTTTCCCTAAAAATAAATGGGGAAGAGAAAAATTTCGAAAAAAAAACTGTTCACTTTTTGTTCTCGATAAGGCGTTATTGTCTTATGACATACAGATCATATAATATATTTTCCCAAAGTTTGAGAAACGCTAGAATACCTTTGGCCTTGTTGACAATCTGCGGCATATGTGCATTTAAACACAAATGAAAAATGTAAATTTTTCACAAAATAAATCTGTATTATCTGAACTTTCTTTATAGGTTTGTTTTCAAAATTAGTTCGATTTGAAAAATCTACTTCGTTTCAATTTATAAAACATGTCCGTATAGGTAGGTGTTTTAATAAATAATACCTTCATTGAAAAGACCAGGCATTGCAGTATTTTTTTAAAGACTTGTAGAAATACAATTAATAACATTTTCATTGTTGCATAGGCATTATATTTTTATACCTACCCACCTATTAATAATATGTTTTCCCATGACTATTCCAAAATTTAAACTGAAATTGGTTGAAGAAGAAAAATAGCTTTTATTATGAATGCAGTATGTACCTATCTGCTTATGTAAATATTCTTACAAATTATATGTATGTACGTACACATATAGGTATATGTATGTTAGGTGCTATTATAGAAGAGAAAAACAATTTTTTTTCTTATCACGTTTGGTATATTTTTTTATGTTTGTCAAAAGGATTTAACTAGATAACAGTAGGTATTTCAAGTAAATGTTTTGGCGTGGTGAAAATAGTTTATCTCTAACTATAATGATAGAAAAAACTAGTTTTCATTTTTCGTTTAAATAACATTTTTATTAACTTAATTTTATCTAGGCATATAGTTAGTAACCAACACCAGCAAGAATGGAAGATAATCGAGAGTAATTAGTAATAAAAAATGAAGAAAAAAAAATTTAGTTGTCAAGAAAAAGTTTTTGCAATTAATTTTTTATGTGTCTTTATTTTATTTGCGTTGGTTTTCAAACTATAATTTTTTTCTTAGTCCAGAACGCCTTTTCACAAAGAGTAGACCGAAAAATTACTGCTTGCAATGCAACAAAAAGAAAAATATTTCAATCTCTTGCTCTAGCGCATATATCCAAAACTGACGACTACTGGGGTGACGTCATATTTTGCGACGAGTCCAAATCTGATGCATTTCTTAAATGATGGACAAATAGAATCTGGGAATTATTTATTTTTCATAAGTTACTTACTGTATTATAGGTATTCAAGATTTTTTTTTCGAATTTATTGTATGAGCTTAATTTCAGTTCTGTAGGTGATTTATAAAGCTTTTTGTAATAGTTCTATTCCTTCAATTTTTAAAAGATTTATACCTACCTACATTACTGAAATTTAGCTCATAGAATAAATTCGATAAATAAAAAATGTTAAATGATGGACCTAATAGAGTATGGAAAATACGTTTAAAATCATTGAGAAGTCCAAATATAATGCCAACTTTTTAAATTAGGAAAATTTTTGGTAATGGCTCGCGGGTGCATATCTAAGGGATTTGATCAAAGTTATTGGATGTAAATCAATGCCTAGATATATTGAAGGTTCATTTAGGTAATATGTAGTAACAATAGATTTGGGTTTTATTCTGATAAAAAGCACAATTTAAATTTTTATCAATATAATTAACAATATAACTTTTTAGTAAGAAACGCGTAGGCTTTCTACATCTTCAGTAAGGTACTGGAACTTCTTTTTAGATTCACGATCATAACTCAATTTATGCATTTATTTGAAAAAAATAATGCCAAAATGTGTATGTACCATAAGACAATGTGAGTAAAAAACTAATTTCGAGGAAACGGCATAACAAACCAATAGAATATGGGCGTAAATTAATCATTTGATGTAAAAGCGTTTGGAATTCGTTATTGATGCCAATGGTAGCCACACAAAACTTTGATCATCCTTCAATTAAAGATCAACCACATTTTTTTCATAAATTATTAGAATGTAAAAACAATTTCTTGGCAACAAAATACTAGATTTTTTTAATCTTATTTCTTAATCTTAATTTTTTGGTATATTCTTATTGCCGTTATTTTTTTTTGTTAATATTTGGCTAAAAATTAACTAATATTTACAATGCAAAAATATTTTCTCGACATTCTGTATGTCAACTATGATTTTCCAAATAATAGAAGTACGTAACTATTTCCTCTCTTTATATCAAAATTTTGGTGACACAATTTTCACTTTCAAGGAGCAGTTAAAAGAATTATCTACTTCTTATATCGGTATGTACCTATATCACAAATAAATTTTTTGAATGTTGTGTTTAAAATTTAATAGGTACCTACAAGTTTTATTTTTTAATTAAATTGTTTGACATATCATCTTGTCTTTTCAGATATTGATTAGTTGGATTTATATATTGTTTTATCCGTTATTTTTTCTAAATTCCAAATCTTTCTTTAAATTTTTCAAATTACATACCTACTTAAAACTGTTAAATTATTTATGTAACATTTTTCTATTCTATTCTATTTGAAATACAAATTTTTAAACAAGCAAATTCTAAGAAGGATTCACAGTAGAAGCAAAATGTTCATTGGCTATTAACAGTATTAGCAACAATTTTGTTTGTAAATTTTAAGTTAAATTTTTTTAAAATGAACGTAGCTTTTCCTGATTTCAAAATTAGTTTTGGTAAAGGTATGTATGTGGTCCTCAAAGTTTGACGTACATATGTATATATAAAGAAATATTTTTTGCAACTTTAAACACGGGAGAGAATTCAAAATTTGTTTAATTTGAATTTCCTGTGGTTTCGAACATGGTCAGAAACATTCATGAATTTCCTTTTTAACGGTATATATTTGCAAAAAAAAAAAAGTTTTGTAGATAGTCCCTTACAACTTGCGCATTAATACGTAACTGTTTTTTGTGTTTCATATTTTACTTCCGTGATTGTCACTTTATGTGTTTCAGATTATAAAAGAACAAAACAACGTAAAATTTAATTTTTATTAAAATTTGTTTAAATTAAAAAATAAAAATCTCAGCGCAGTCAAGAATGAAAAATTATCAATATAATTTTAATTAATTTCATGTTGTAAAATTCCTGTCTTCATAAAAATAATTTAATGAAAATTAAATTCAATCAACTTAAGCCTAATTAAAAAAATATCTATATCTATATGGATTAAAAACCATTAACAGTTCAATAAAATAACCACAATACTAATTAAAAAAAAAAATTTTAAATTTTACTTTCTTAATTGAATTCAAATGCCATTATGTATTTATTAAAGGGTTTGCAAAAAAACAAATTAACTTCGGGAATTTTGCTTTAAAAATATTTGGTAAATTAAATATGTAATCGATTTTGAATACCGTGGCTAAAATACATTCAATTGTCTGCCTTCCTAAATGCAAATTGTTTTGCAGAATAACAATGTCACATATTCCTAAAGTCGTCTTTTTTACAGCTGATATGCAAACAAACGCAACTTGGGCAATTTTTAAAATCATAATGATTTGAAAAGATTAAAAAGATAATTTAATTAAATGCAGTGTTCTAAAGCATTATTGCCTTATTATAACACTGTCATGATGTTGCATACAGACGTTTAAGGATCCATGTTTTGTATAAAGATGTCATTGATGGAAAAATTGGCAAAATAATATTAATAGTAAAATACTTTTAAAACTTTTTTATACCTATAAGGTAAATATGCTCATATATTCTAATAATAAAGTTTTAATTACTTTTAAAATTACTAAATTGTTTAAAATTTATTTTTATTGCAACAGAAAGATTTATTGCTAGTATAATAAAATATACCAGATTTATTTATTTATAACAACTATTTTAGTTTTATGATAATGAAACATTTTATTATTTTTTAAAATGTTTGTTTTTTATGACATTTCTTAATTTTGAAAATAAAACTGGTTTTTTTCTTCATCTGTATTAAAGTTATGTTTATGTATATATAGCTATGTATATAATATATACATATATACATATATATACATACATATACATATACATATACATATATACATATATATACATATACATATATACATATATATATACATATAATATATACATATTATGTACATAATAAACATTTCTTCTAGTTAAATTTATGGTATGCAACAAATAGAATGCTAGGAAGACTTTCTTACGCCGGGTTTTTAAGATGTGTTTATTAAGTTTAAACTTAATACACACATCTTAATGGGGTTTTATCTGTGACAAGTTTGTGTCGAAAGTCTTGAGTTTTAGGAAGAGAGGGCTGAAGATAAATAATCGGATACAATCTCATGGATGTTAAATGTATGGTAATTACTGTTTTGTGGGTTCATTTTTGGGCCCAAATAAAAAATACGGTAATTAAAAAAGAAAAAAAAAAATGGTGATTTGTATACACTAAAAGTCTAAAATGCGAAATACCCGCATTAAGTTTAGCAGGCGGGACACAGCATTAATTTATTTAATCAATGTAAAACACAAACCGAGCCCAGATGGCCATATACCTATAGTTTAAATATAAAAATCAAAACATACTACTCAACAAACAATATGGATACCCAGCAAGCAAAATACTCCGACGTTGTCTGAATCAGACATTTCTTGCAAATGTCGGACTTTATTCTGAGAGACATCGTTCAGATTTCTGTCTGGCGATATGTCAAATAGATTTCTGACGGAATTCATTTAGATATGTCTAACGGAACTTATTTTTTTTTTTACAAAAATGACATTTGGCATGAAATTGAAAATAATTTTAATATTATTTTATTGTAAAAAACGTACATGTAAAATTGTTCATTATAGGTACACCAACTTTTATTTTGCAATAAAATAGTAGTCTTAAGTTTTTTTTGAATATAGGTTGAGATCTCGCGAATTGTCTTAGACTAAAAAAAAAAAAAAAAAAAAACGAACACGGAAATAATTTTTTTTTTGTCTTGCAAGTTTTTAATAAACACATTAAATTTGATCTATAATCCTTTATTAAAATAACGTGGAACGTCCTAAGAACTGTAAGGTAATGTGTAATTTATGTGTACCTACTAAAAATTACCTTTTTACTTTTACATATTTGTTATAGGTAGTATTTATATACTACTCTTAGTCGGGGTACGGAAAAAATATTAAGACCAAGAAACTGCTCCGTGCATGACATCGCCAAAAGGCAGTAAATTTACAACAAATAAATTTTATTTATGTACCTATGTAGGTATGTACAAAAGTAAAACGTCAGCACTTTTATAAAAAAAACACAATTGATAAAAGTCTTGTTTAACTTTCGATAACATTTCTACAAGACATACCTTAGATTTCTGTAAAAAATCTGTGCGATTAATCGATCACCTATCTGGCAGGAAATAATAAGAATGTCGACCAACATATCCGAATTTCCCATATAAATCAGAAATGCGGGCAAAAATCCCAGAATTTCCCCGACATGTTTGCCAGAATTCGTGTCAACCACTCGATACATTTTTTGGTCAGAAATATGACAGAATTCGTATACGATTCCGACTCTTTTGTTGACGCCGGCTTATTTTGCTAGCTGGGCAATAATATGTTTGAACAAAAAATAAATTAAAAATATAACGATTAAATTTTCCTTTTTTTTTCTTTGACTTTTGTTAAGGTATGTGATAAAATTTCGATATTTACTCTAGAAAAAAAAACAAAGTTATGAATAGAATAGATATATTAAAGTTAAACTAATTATTTATTCTATGTTTTCTCCTTGAAAAACATATGTAAAAATTATTTAAATAAGGCCTTATAATAAGGCAATTATAATGAAAATTGACAAAAATTAATAGGTAGTTTAAAAGTTATTTTGCTTGTATTAAACGTTTTAGATGCTGCCAAACTAATATTTTCACGTTAAAGTTTCATTCCCAATCAAAGCAATAATTTGGTTATTCTTTTGTCTCATTTATCCAAAAAAATTTTAATACATTAAAGTTAATTTATAAAAGCTGTTTTGAAACATTATGTAATAACTACATCTTAGTATTCCAAACAGTTTGGGCGGGGTCATTGTCTTGTGGAACATAATTTTGATAAATGTATGTACATACCTACTTGTGGTTCACTATTTCCTCAATAAAATGTAGTTTTCCAATACCTTTGCTATGCTACTTTTGCATGCATCCCTATATTAGAGCAGAGTCAGACCCTGCTAGACAGTTTATAAATAAAGTAAACAACTTAAAAACTATAACAATAGAAGTCTGGAGTTCTGGAAGAAAGTATCTAATATTCTAAGACGAGAGTAAATTTAATAAATTTGGGTTATATGAATAAAAAATGGGTTGGTGGCAGAAGTACAAAAACATGGAAGAACATAATATTAAGCCAAATGTCAAGCTATGCTTTTGTATGTGGACGCATGATTAAAAAAGGTATTTTTTTAACTTTAATCAATTTTTAAAATAAAAATTTTCCTTTGGGAATTGACATTAAAACAACAATAAAAACTAGAATTTTATTTTTTTGTTTCATGTCCGGTTTCTACAATACAATTGTGTTGTGGCATCGCACATCATCAATATAAATTTTTAAGTGAAACTTTTAATTTTAAAATAAAAAAGCTAAAAAGGTAAAATCGAAGCAAATCTTGAATTTAAATTTATTTATTGTAACAATTTTTAAAGTATGCATGATTAAAATAATTCGTTAAAAAATTCTTGACAAAGACCAAAAATTAAAAAAAGATCATCTGGTGCTTGTAACAATTAGTAGGTCTGCTCGAAACGCTTGCTGATTTTTTGTTGAGTTGTGTTTTTTTCGTGCAATTGTTTTTGACATTTTTTACACAAACAAATGCATTGGATTTTGACAACTTTAACATAATTTACACAAACAAAATGGGTGATGTTTTTGTTATGGTTGTATTGTTGCAGTTTTGCGCAGACCTCCTAATTGGGCCATGATCAGGTAGTGTTATATAAAATTTCCACAATGTTGCCACATTTATTAAGTTATTAAAAAACAAAAGAAGAAAAAGCATCATCCGTTATTAATTATAATAATAGCAAAGAAATGACACAGATCCACTCACCAAAAGAAATGGAGTAAAAACACACATTTCTACATGAAAACTAAAATAATGGCGACGACTCTGATATCTTTATAAAAACAAATTACAACATAAAAATCTAGAACTCACTTTTTTTACAAAATGTAATCTATTTTCTTTGGCTGGGCCATGTGTTTTTAATTTACATAAATTCATGTATGTAAGTATTTATAACAATTTTTCTTTCTCTTTCTCTCTCATTACAGCTTTAATTTGACAAGACAACAACAGCTAAAGCAAGCAAGCAAGAAAGCAACAACAAATACCAAACTATTTATTCCTAAATGAAACCATACAAGTGTAAAAAAGCATATTGAAAAGCAAAAAAAAAAAAAATAAGTAAAACAAACACAACATACCAAAATATAGTAAAACAAAAACAGAAAAATAAAAAAAAAACATATAAAAAACCACCTTAACCCTCCTCTTCTAAACTAAAAAAATAATAAGAACAAGCAAGGAAAAAAAGGAAAACTAAAAGCAAAAAAGAAAAAAAAGGGAACATACATATACACAAATTTCTCTCTCTCTTTCCAACTCTCTTTGTTGAAGAACAACAAAAGCGAAAAAAAAAACAATTTCATTTTGTTAATTTTTTTTTTTTTTTTGTAATTGACGTAATACACTCAGGACTAAAAAGTAGTGACCAATAACTAAAAAAAGTAATAAAAAAACAAAAAAAAATAATTAATAAAATAAAACAATTCAATAAAACAAAAGAAAAATAACTTCAATACAAAAAAAAAATAGTTCAGAAGGAAAGAAAGGCAGGCGTGTTTAAGCAACGAAAGTTCTTTAAAATCAGCGACAACGACCCGTTGTTGTCGTCATCGTCACCATCACAACTACCCCTACAACATCCAAAATAAGTTTAAACGGCATAAAAACAGTTACAAACTAAGATCGTCAACATGGATGACGATCAACAATTCTGCTTGAGATGGAACAACCATCAGAGTACACTGATCAGTGTATTCGATACCCTATTGGAGAATGAAACACTTGTCGATTGTACATTGGCGGCTGAGGGTAAATTTTTGAAAGCACACAAAGTTGTACTATCAGCGTGTAGTCCTTATTTTGCGGTAAGTTAATACTAAATATTCCATTATGAAAGAATTATAGTAAAATTATGTATATATTTTTCACTATCAATCTCTTATAGACCCTTTTACAAGAGCAATATGATAAACACCCGATATTTATATTGAAAGATGTAAAATATCAAGAGCTTAGAGCAATGATGGATTATATGTATCGTGGTGAGGTTAATATCTCGCAAGATCAATTGGCAGCTTTACTAAAGGCTGCAGAATCTCTACAAATTAAGGGTTTGTCAGATAATCGCTCTGGTGGTGGTACGACGGCTCCTAAGCCAGAACATCATAGGGCCACAATGCCAACGGGAAAATTATCGGCGGGCTATACATTGGAACAAACCAAAAGAGCCCGTATAGCTGGTCCTGCAGAGCCTGAAATTGGCTCGCGAGAGGGTTCATCTAGTCCTTCAAGAAGACGCCGAAAAGTGAGACGCAGGAGCATTGAAAATGCCATGACTGGTTAGTTAGTTTTCTTTAAATATTTCTCATGAAATTGAAATGATCTAATTTAATGTCGTTTTTTTATTTTTACAATTATAGAAGTCCACGATAATTCCAATTCATCACAACAACAACAACAACAGCAATTACACCAACAAACACAATCTAATGCTTCTGGTTTGGGCGCTATTACAGCTGCTGCCTCAGCGTTAGCTGCTGCCGCTGCTGCTGCTCCTAATACACAATCACTAGCATCAAATATCCCACTATCCGCTTCAACATCATCCTCAACCGCTGTTACAGCACCCGGCACGACCTTAAGCTCCTCCAAAAAGACTGACATTGTTAAAGGAACCACTCAACAACAACAACACATACAACAAGATGCCATGAATACCGAAAATGTACAAGGTCCTGCCTCGGCTACAGCAACTACTGGTTCACTTGATACAGAAACAACTGATGCCGCCGGTGCCGCCTCAACAGCTACTGATAAATTAAATCATAAACAAATGCAACAACAACAAAAACATGCTAAAGATTCGCATAATGCTGGCGCTTCAGGTGCTGCAACGTCATCGGACCTTGTGATTGAACCAAAAGCTGAATACGATGATGAGGCTAATGATGAACCAGTTGAAGATTTGACACTAGATGAAGAGGATATGGGTATGGATGATTTGGATCAAAATGCTGGAACAAGTCAAGGTGGCGAAGGATCTAGTCAAGGTTAGTTTGCTTATCTTATTTTATATTTTTGTATATTTCTTGTGCCAAGTTTTGAAGTTAAAGAATTTCAAAGGAGTAGTTTAATCAACGGTTTTCAAATGGGGATTTTTTTTTGTTATTATGAATTTAAGAGAACAAGAATTTTCAAATTCGAAGTTTTGTATTTCATGAGCGTTATTGCTTTTTTCAATGAAATCCGAAAATGTTTTCTTTGAAATTCAAATTTTGTGATTCAATACCAAGGCAAATTCATAATTTTCGAAACATCTGTTTATTGTTTATTTACTTATGTGTATACTGAATGTCAATCTTTGTTTACATTTTCTGAAAAAAAGTTAAAATTTAAAATTCAATAAAACTCTAATACCGGTATTCATAAAAATTTTTTAAATTTAAGAAAGATTTACTAAACAAATTTTGTATGAAAATTTTCCTTAATAAACGTTTATTAAATATAATAACCGTTTATGAATACGGGGGTAAAAACTTAAATAACCTATTTAAATTTTATAAAAGAAAAAAAAAAGTGAATATAAAATATAAACTCAAAGAAATAAAAGTACAGGAAAAACATTTGCCTTCTAAAGCAATTGTGTATATTTTGTAAACAAAAAATTCCCTTGTTTTTATTTTCAACAAATAATTTTAACATTCACTCTTACTTTTTACAAAAACAAAATACATAGTATTTTTCAAAAAGAAGAGATAACTAGCATAACTCTGTCTCATGATGCAGTCACATGTATGAATTCGCCTTGTTCAATACTGTAGAAGACTGACAAAATAAAAATATATGAAGTTAGGTTAGGTTAGGTTAGGTTAATTTTTGTTAGGTTTTAAAGAGCTTAGGAATTTAGACTTTCCATATAAAATATTACAATCGAAATTTTGAACATTAAAAATGTCGAACTTATTCCCAAAAATAACTTTGGATAATAAATTTGCATGTGGCCGGCAAATAAAAAACTGAAATGGCAAGTTACTTTATTAAACAGTTTGTTTTTTTGTACCCTTTTACAACTACAATTCGAGTTGTAAAAAAACAGCCAATTGTAGGGGAATGTAAGAAAAGATAAACTCACTGTTTATTGTTTTGGCCTTGCTTTGATATTGTTACAAGTAAGACCTGAGTTTAAAATTCTTTTTCACTTTATAGTCTTATTTGTATAATATTTTTAGCTTTTCTAAAGTCTTGGGAAAAAGTTTCCTGACGAGATAACCTAAGCAACCAGCGAAATGCGCATAGAAACTAGCTCTCCTTCAACAATAAATTTCAGTGTTTTAATCAATAATAAAAATTGGGAATTTAGCACATTATAGACAAATCTTATTAATGATACATTTTGTATTCCCAAAAATAACTTTTGTTAAAATTTTTAAAATAGAATAGAAACTGTATTTTTTTTTCATTTTCAAGTACGAGATTCAATTTTAAAAATTTTGCAACTATTTTTTTTATGGGTTTGAAGTTTTGAACCAATTGTTAGTTCGAATACTTAAAATTTTAGTTTTGCCACCTTTGAAATCTTTTTATGTAGGAGTTGTTTTCATTATTTTTTTATAATATTAAATATTAATGTTGTGTTTCTTCATTATTTCAGGATATGCACCCTGGCAACATGACAGATCTCAGGACGAATTATTATTGGCAACACAAGAAGCACAGCAACGGGATCCCCAAGGTGAGTCAAAATAAACAAACAAACAAACGAAAGTGAATATTTTATAGTAAAAAACTAAAAAGAGTCTTTTAAGAAAACAAATGAAAAAGCAAAAGAAAGCTAAAAAGAGCACGACAATTTCTAAATTAATTGCTAACGAAACAAATATAAACAGCAGCAATATATTTCTTCTATAATTTTTTCTATTTAAACGAAAAACACAAACGAGCATCTTCTTCTTCCTTTCTTTTAAATCAAGAACTAGTTAAACAGCGTTTATTATTTACTAATGTTGTTTTTTTAAATATTTAAGTTGTTTATATTATAATTTAGAGCTTGAATTAAATGCTTTTATTAAAAAAAATTTTAAAGTAGTTTGTTGATTTACATATTTGTTTTGCATATTTACTATATCTTTTTTATAAACAAACCAAAGAAGAGCTTTATGATAAATATTTTTCAAGTACAAAATCCCTTATTTTTTTAAAGAAAAGCTGTTAAAATTTTTCAACGTCGTGCTCATTTTATATATAAATTTGTTTTTGAAACAAATTTTAAAACTAAAACTATTTAGAGATATTAAAGAAGAGAATTTAACAAAAAACAAGCAACAAAAAACTTTTTTAACCCCCCTCTGTCCTACTATACTTTTCTAATTTTAATTATTATTGTATAAAAAAACGCATTAGTAGAAAACAGTCTTTAAAATTGAATTTATTCAATTATTTAAATACTTATTTTCTGGTATATTTTTTGTTTAATTTTAACTCTTTGTATTTTCAAACTAATTTACTTTCTCTATTAACTTTTTATTTAAACAAAAAAAAAAACTATTTTAATAATAATTTTCTAATTTGTGCAAGTTGTTGATTAGAGAATGAGATTAACTTATTTTAATTTTTATTATTTACTTTAATAAATTATTTCTTAACTCATTATTATACTTACTACTTAAATTAATACCATACATAACTTTTTTGTTTGTATTAATACGTATTTGTTTTTTTTTTCAAAACATTTCATTCTCTTTATTTTTGGTGTTTGTGTAGCTTTTTTTATTTTATTATTAATTTACTTTTTTGTCATGTGTTTTTTTTATTATTTATTTAAGTTTTATTTAAACATCATTTGAAATCATGGTTAGGTAACATTTTTTTTGAAACCTTTTTAGAAGATAAATGGTTTCAAATTGTTTAAAATCTTCATGCGCCGCCCGCATTATCAATCAATCAAGTTTTTTTTTTAAATATAATTTTTTATAATTTAACTCATTAAAATATGTTCAATTTAAAATCCAAACACTTACACACATATACACTTAAACATTTTACATCTTGTTGAAAACAAATAACGAATACATTTTTTACGCCCACCCCACCTTCATAATAAAACGCAAAAATATTTATTTTTTAAGGGAGAATTTCAGTTCTTCCTTATAATTTAAAACAAAAGATCGCCGATATGTAAAAATATTTTTTATATTTTCGATAAAATAATAGATTTTGTAAAGAAATTCGTTTAGAAATTAAAGGAAAATGGAGATATTTTAAGGATTCTTAAATGTTTAAAGAATTTAAAACTAAACAAAAGGAGTCCTCAAAAAACGACGTTGGAATTCCTTTTTTAGGCTCATATCCCAAAATTTGGCTGCGTGTTAAATATTTGAATATAAAAATTCTTATTTCGAAATTCAAAATTAGGGAATTTTTATTTTCAGAGAAGTTAAAAAAAAAAAAATTAATAAGATCGCAAGAAAACATTTTCAAATTAAGTTGTATAAGATAAAGAAACTCGAAAAAGTTACTTTTCGAAATAGTATTTTACCCCAAAGACTTAATTCTTAAATTCAGTCTTAAATATTAAAATTGAATGTTATTCAAGTCAAAATTTTTGGAATTTAAAATTCTAAATTTTAGAATTTAACTATTTTAAGCCAAAAGTCTTTTTTTAATTCATAGTTGCAGAAGAAGATTTTAGAAATAAACTTGAAAACCCAAATTTTCAGAGTTTCATTTGTGGAATTTAAAATTTTTTTTAGATTAAAAAATTTTTGATTCGAAATTTGTCATGTTTTAAACTTTTTATGTTTTATGTTTCAAAGTACTTAAATAGTTGTGAAAGTTTAAAATTTAATTCAATATTTCGAAATACTAAAACTCAAAACCTTAACAGCCTAACAGCAAGTTGTAAAAATCTTAAGACTAAAAATTAAATATAACTTACATTTGAAACAAAAAAAATATTTAAAAATTTGTTTTAGATGTAAGTTAGGCGAACGAAGTCTTCGTTTTAAATCGAGAGACAGTCAAGTCAGATCAGACAACAAAATAATGTTTTTGAATTTTTTAAATTCTTTAAATTCTTTTTTAACTTTTAATATTTTCAGAATTCCTTAAAAGTTTTCCTTTTGTTAATCGATTGATAAACTAAATAAATCCCTTTTCTAAAGCTAAATTTAAGTCTATTTAAATTAGTTTTTTTTTGTTTTTTTTTTTTTTTTTGAATTTTATATTTAAACTGCTCTCGGCCCAACCCGATTTTTCAAATTTAATAAATCTCATTAAAAATATCTGGCTCTCCGGCCAAAAACTAATTTTCTAAAGCAATTGTTTTCTTTTTTTAACCCTTCAAAAATGCCAGCCGTCTAGAAAATATATTTAAATTTCTTTTTAAAGAAATGTTTTATTTTTTCTTTTATTTTTTTCTATTAAAAACAAAAGAGTATAATTTTATAAATTGAAAATACGCATGCATAATTATAGATTTTTTTTAGTTAAAATTTTATGTAAATTTTTTAATGTATAAAAAGATTTTTTGTAGAAAAAAAAATCAGTTTGCTTTATTTTTTTTTTTTTTTTGGTTGACGGGACAATATTTTTTATATAAATATTTTTTTATTTAAGTTTTAAATTTTCTTTATTTTGTTTACAAAAAAAAAAAAAAAAAAAATAATTTTTTAACTAGTTTTAAATGGCACACATTTTTTTTTGTAAAAAAAACCGGGTATTTAACGTCTTAGAAAAGCGGTCGATTGAAAATAAATATAATAAAAAAAACTGCTTTCTTGAAAAGTAAAACACTTTCTAAGTGTTTTTTCTTGCTTTTAAGCAGTTTAACTTTTAAAGTTACAAGTGTTTAAGTGTTGGAAGAAATCAAAGAAAAAAAAATCTGAAAAATATAAGGAAACAAAAAAGAAAAAAAAAAAAAAAATATGTAGTGAAAACTCAAGTGGTTAGCTGCTGCCTTGAATGCTGCTAAGTGATTGCTGTTACAAGTTTGCTGGCTGCGTGGGATTTAGCTGTTACTTTAAAGTTAAGCATGTAGCTGTCTTTTTCCACAAATTCGGTATAGTATATAAATTAAGATTAAGAAAAAGACAGTGAGGTACTTTGAGCTTTAACTTTAAAACGCATAAACCATCATCTAAAGCCTGATTTTGCTAGC
Source organism: Pollenia amentaria (assembly GCA_943735925.1). Lineage (NCBI taxonomy): Eukaryota > Metazoa > Arthropoda > Insecta > Diptera > Polleniidae > Pollenia > Pollenia amentaria. The sequence continues at coordinate 141,097,330 of OX031010.1, read as the reverse complement.
CGTTCGCCGCTACATCAACACCAAAAGTTATCAACAATTTCTACTTCAGTGATTTTCCCAAACAACATCCTGCTTCTTAACTTTTTAAACTTCACCAACGTTAGCAGGTAAGTATACTTTGCCTGACAGTATCGGTTGGGTAAAGAGCTTGAAAATGTGATTTTAAATTATATTTTTGAGTTGAATTTGTTTTAAATTTTTTTTTGTTTTTCTTTAAAATTTTTCTAAAAAAATTTTTTTTATAAACATTAAAATATTTGTTTTTTAGTTTTACTAATTTTCAATAATGTTTTTTTTACTTTGAAAATTTAAAAAAAAAAATTCTTAAAATTTTAAACAAATATTTTTGTTTATTTAAAAAAATTTTTTTTAATCAACTTTTTCTTCTTCTATTTTTCCTTGTATCCCTTTAAAATTCATAACATTTTCCTTTTCCTAACATATTTTTTTGACTACATACATCATTTTTCATTTTCCACATTTTCATTAAATTTTATACCATAACAAATCAAACAAATTTCAGCCTGAAATAAAACGCACGCTTTTATTTGTGAACAAAATAAACGGGTAAGCTCTATCTCTCTCCTTCTGTGTCTCTTATATATGTCTTTAGTGTATAGTAAAGTGGCCATTTAAATTTTATTTTATTTAAGTGACTTTTATTTCAAACTGTTTTTTGGCTTTTTATTTTTTAAAAAAATTTTGAAAGCAATTGCGATAGTAAATTTTTAAAAGCTCTGCAAGTATTTTAAATGAGAAATTCAATGGATGTCTAAAAATATAAATTAAATAAAGTTTTTTTTCTTCTTTCCCTAAAAGGGCTTGAAACATTAAAACAATTGTATAGCGAGTTAAAAATTTAAATCAGTATACGCCACAATCTTAAAACAAAAAATACCAACTTCAAGAAATTTATTGAAATTTTTAAAAAATTTTTTTTTACTATTCACTGGAGCCACTAAATTAATTACAATACCAATTCAGACCGCAGCTGAAACCGAACTTTCTGTTTTTAAACATAAACAAATTTTAACTTTTGTATTAGTTTACTTAACGCGGACAGCTTCTTTATGCGGACAACCCCTTTCTACGGACACTGTTACCAGGTTCCGGCAGCATTCCAAAGGAAATAATTTAGCTCCTTTGAGAGGATATCTTCCTTGTACGTACGGGCATATTTAAATGTTCCCTTCGCTGTATGGTCGTTAGGGATTCCACTGTACTTATTTAATAAAAACAAAATTAATAAATTCCTGGGTTACAAAAAGTATTTTAACATATTATTTGATATATTAATTTAAAAAAAAAAACTTCGTAGATATCTTCGAAAAGGTAAACGATATAAGTTTTATAGAACAAACACTCAATACACTAGTATTAAAAATTTATTGTTTTAAAATTATAATGGCAGAAAAGTAATTTAATTTATGCCTTGTAAGTTCCTTCTTTGGTCGGAGTAAAGTTGTTCAGCAGCTATTCTCACTAGAAACGCTCGTCGGTGGTACATTTGGCTACTGCTTAAAAGTTTATAAAAATTAGCAGTCCAATATTCATCCATATTTCAGTTTCTAGAACTTCAAGGGTCGTTAAAATAAGTTCGAATTTGTTTCCATGCTCTTCTGAATCTTTTAAATATGGTACTGAGTCATGTTCTTTCCATAAAAATTAATCTTTCATGCAAAAACGTTCTTTTTTTTTTATTTATTTGTACGCATTTCCATCTTTTTGTGCGTTTTCAAAACAATAAAGTTGTCGTTAAGAAATTGTTTTATTCCTAATTTAGACAAACATGTGTCATGCGGCAAACCAGTAACCACCCGACAATTTCACCCGACAATCGATTCTACCCTACAGAAGGACTCGGAAGTTCAACAAATAAAAACATTGACAATTCAGCAACACTTATTGTTCAAGTCTCGCTGCTACTACAACAATGAAAATTTCTTTTACAAAGTTCGGGGCGAAAATTTTACTGAACACTAACTCAACATCGCCTTTTTCCGAACTCCGACACAGAACCCGAACGTTAAAGGATATTTAAACAAACAATTTAAATATCTTGAGAATTTTGTTTTTCGAAAATTGGTTAAATATTTTAAGCAACAGAAAAACTAGCGTCTCTTTTACCGTTAAACGTTATATCGAAACTTTATTCAAATCCCACAATTTCAAATTTTAAAGTTCTGTTTTTGTTTTAAATGTAAATTAAGCGAACGAAAGAAATCTTCGTTCGAAATTGATGAACTCAGACAATTAATTTTTATTAAATTACATTCTTTATTTATTTTTTTTTTTTTTGGAAATCAAATGCTACATAAAACTATTCTTTGTTTAAAATACTACTTTAAACAAAAGTTCGATTTCAATTCATTCTTAATTTTATGTTTAGAATTAAGAAATTGTTTATTTTTCGTTGAGAATACAATTATTTCTCAAATGATTATCGTATATAACCTAGGATCTTGGGTTTGATTTTAAATTATTCGTGATCATTAAACTCCAAATCAATTCAAACGTAAACTATCAAATACAAATTAAGCGTTTTAAAAATTCCGTCTTCTTCTGTTTCTTTGATAATCAAATGTTTATTTGACTATTACTGTTTTTGTTGTGAATAAATGCTTTAATTTTTAATGGATATCAAGCCGTTTCTAAACGACGTCTGAAAAAACTTTTAGAAATTTTAATATCTTAGGATTTTTAATATTTTTTCTTCGAAACTGTTAGAATTCCCGACCTCAAATATTTCATTTAAAAAACAATAACAAGAAACTCAAAATTTTTTAAACCTTTATTGCAGTGAGTAATCCTGAACTTCCCACTATTTCGACTATCGCTTTTGCTTCAAAATAGTACTTTTAAACATTTTTTTTAGCAAATACAAAATAAATTATATCCTTAAAAATTAGATGCTAGATAAAGAAAATCATACCTATTAAACCCCTTAGATATATACGGACCCATCTCTTCTACAAACAAAATCCAGAAAAAGCGTGCGCATCTTTAAAAAACCCTGTTTACACCGGAAGCTTTAAAAACTTCTTCAAATTCTCTGAGAAGAGAAAAGCAAAATTTTTTTATGAATTTGTTTGAAAATCAGATTCAATAAAAAAAATTTCCCAGAACTACGAAATGTAAGTAAAAAAATTAATTTTAATTTAGTTTTAAGTTCAGAAAGTTATTATAAAGAATCTCGGAAGAGATTTAAAAAAATAATGAAATCTCTCAGATTTTGTTTAGGAAATTAATGCAAGAACTGTTTTTCTTTGAACATTGGAAGCATAAAAAAGAAGGAAATAATTTCTAATTGAAAATATAAGAGAAAGGAATAGAATTTAAAATTTAATTCTTAGTTTTCCAAGAAATTTTTGAAATTTAAAAATCAAAATTAAATAATTTAAAATAAAAGTTAGAACTAGAAATGATTTTTTAATAATTTCTATTCAGGACATAAACTCTTAATGAAATTTATTGAAATAAATCATACTAGTTAACATCAGGTATTATTTCTATTACTTTGTGTAAAAATGAGTTACTGCAACATGCTGCAAAACAAATAAATGGTGAATTTATTTGTTTCGCAACATTTAAAGAACTTTTTAAATTTATCTGTGTTTTTCATTTATTTTTTATAAATCTCAAAACTAAGAAACTTGTTCATTACCGTATACTTAATTTTATAAACTTTGGGTAACGAAACGGCCGTAGAACGCCTAGCACTGAATAAAAAGTACCTCAGCACTGAATAAATAGTACCGAATTTCTTTTAGGCTTTGATTTAAGAAAGATAAGACAATTGTACCTAGGATAACTTATCATGCATGCTAAAGCAGAACTGACGTATTACAGACGGTTTTGTGGTCGTAACTGATTAAAGCAGATAAGCAGGTTCTTGTATGCATGAACAGGGAATGTTTAAGGAGCATGATATGTGTAATCACAGGTCACATTATGATTGAAAGAAGGATGTTTGAGGATATTGAAAAGATAAAGAGAGATGAGCACAGTTTGTGTTACTGTCAGATATTAAAGAATATTAAGCAAAAACGACTTAGCTGTCGCTTCTTAGGGGAATTAGGCAGGGTCTTAAGGTCCTTTCTTGAAAACTTGCAAGGGTTTGTAATGTGCATACAGCGCCTGGGGACTAATTCCGTCAGTCGTGATCGAACACTTTTTCGGTTCGAAAGCAATTTTATTTCTAATTCTTTCCGTCGATACTGAACAAATCGAGGTTATTTTTTTCCGTGTTGTGAAAACTCGAATAAACGCTTTACAATACAGAAAAAATAATTTCGATTCGTTCTGTATCGACTGAAACAATTAGAAATAACATTGCTTTCGAATTGAAAAATTATTCGCTCACAACTGCCAGAATAAGCCCCCTGGTTAAGTAGGAGTATAAGGTCATACGCACAGTAATAATAAAAGTAATAACTTCTATTTATTTTTTCCTTTACGTTTTTTAATTAACGGATTCACAATGGACCCATAGGGTCTCTTGTAAAATTTACATCGAACTTTCTTACTACCTACCTTAGTAAACACATATTTTAACCATTAAAAAAAATTTTTGCCTCAACATGTTTCAGAACAAATAAGGATTACTAATAAGTTTAGTAAACATTTTAATACCAACAACAAACCTTTTGATGTCAGCAAACAAAGCTAAAGTTGGCAACAATGTTTTATACAAGCACCACCCTTAAAGGAAATAATTTTTAATTGATGCTGTGATAGGTTTAAAGCAACAGATATCCTTATAAAAAATACATTTGCAACTTTTTGCTTGATTATTTGTTATTGTTAAATTTTTTCAAAATATGCTCTAAACATAATGTATGTAATCAACATGTTGCTAGAATTATAATTTTATAGTAGAAAGCAGACATGTTGCTATAATATTTTTTTCATACATAATTTTTATCAAAAATTAAATTTTGTTGCATTTTGTTGCTTAACAAGATACATAAATACAAAATAAATATAAGTTATGGTTTTATTATGACGCCAAACATGGATAAAATACCCTTAGCAAAATGTTGCTGGCTGCATTGTCTTAATATAGTTGTATAAAAGTGTATTAATCAACTACCGTTAATTGTTGTTTTTTTATAATTTCTTTGCTGTTATTTCCTTATCAACACGATATGATCTCCTTGGCAATATGTTGCTAGCAACATTTTTTAAAAGTAGGCAAATCAGTTAATTTTTATAGCTCTAACTAATAGCTCTATTTAATGATTATTTTTTTTTTGAAAAATATTTTCTCATCTCCTAAAATGTTAAAAAAGAGTTTTCTTACCAACCTAATATATAATAAATTTTGTTTACAGCTGCGCTAGTATACAATACAAATTAAATTTTCTTGTATAAAAAGGTTTTTTGAAATTAAACCTCGTCTTTACGAAGCAAACGCTACTAATTTTATTTCAATGATTTAAAATCTTAAGTGCTTTCTTCTAAGCAACATGTAGCGAGCAGCATGTTGAAGTAAAGTCAGTTCTACAAAGCTGTAAAGTGCTTGTTCAAATTAGTCTTAGTTTTTAATATACAATTTCTTGGAAGTAATAGTTGTCATAAAGTGTAAAATCTGTACTTTATTTTATACATTTAACTCTATAAAAATTGTTGCGTAAGATTTTCCTTGATAAAAACACAAAACATAAGACAGTCTATTGTCGTTGAACAGATGCTTTTTTCCAATTCTTTAGCTTAACTAGTTTTGTTTGTTTAGTATGTGTGTTTTTATTAAAAATTTAAATATTTGTATTTGCTTAGAATTTTATAACCAAGTTCAAGGTCACAATTAGACAATCATCATTGGCGTTCTAAAAATAAAAACAATACAAATACAGTAACATCCAACCATACAAGCAAATTTAGAAGTAACAGACATAAAAAATTAATAAAAAAATATGTTGATTTAATACTTGATTACTCCCCTCCGTTTTTGTCTAACAGTTATTTTTAACTGGATGAAATAAAATTTAAATTGCAAACAACAAGTAATTTTGGTTAACTCCCTTCGCCCTCGGTCTCCCCATCTCCGAGTCTTTCCTTAATCTTTTACACAATCTATCGGAGTCATAATTAGAATTTGAAAAGTATTCTGTGTTTTGTTTGTGTATAATTTGAGTTAAATATTTAAATCCCATTCGATTTTCTATTCACATCATAATTTAAAATTATAATTTTTGTGTTTTGTACCTCTTTTTTTCAATTGTGCAACATTGTTTTTTTGGCTTTCATTAAAAAACTTTATTAAATCGTTAAATTAACATTAAATAAAATAATTTTTTTTTTTTTTGGAAAAGAGAAAACAGGTTTTCTTTTTCATTCAAAATAATTATTGCTGTCATATTATGATGTGCTGTCTGTATGTTGTGTTAAATGATGCAATTGTTTTTTTAATTGCTTTAAGAAATTTGGAAAAAAAACGGAATTGCTTGCACAAAAAATATATTTGTTTTAATGACTTTTGTTGTCATTATTGCCAGTCATTATTATTCCTAAAGGTTTGATGAATACACAGAAAATAATTAATAAGCAACAATTTTTGTATAATTATCAAATTTTTCAAATGATTTGAAAAAATCTAAAAGTTTAGTTACACTCAAACGAATACTAGTTTTGAAATTAACAATATATCTGTTATTTTATCTAAAGCTACGATCACATTTGCCAAGTATTTGACGAGAAAAACGACCAACAGGCAAACTAAAATTGTAATTCCTTAAATATGTATATTTTTTTCTGAATATGGATCCGTAGCTATTTATTATAAATTAAATAAAAATGCTTTAACTAGGTTAGGTGGCCGCTCATAAAGATCCCGCATAGACCGAGTTGGTCCCTAGCGTCACCACGATGTACGGTAACTCTCAGTTGAAAAGGTTAGTCCGAAGTAATGATACCCAGAGTACCCCACACCCTCTCGGCGAATGCCAAGAATCTCAGTAGTCCAATTCCAGAGATTTCCCCTAGATCTTGGAGGTAATGGTCTCCCAGACAGTTCGCTCTGGAGCGTATGCGTGTCGGACAGTAGCAGAGTATATGCTCCACCGTCACTTTCTCCCCTGGTACCCCACAGAATCTACAATTGTCACAAGTCAGTTGTCCCGCCCTTTTGGCGTATACTGCCGTCCACAAGTGACCCGTTATAAACCCTGCGAGAAGCCTACAGTCGCCTCTCGGTAGCGGTAGAAGAAGCTTAGTCGACTTTGGATCATATGATCCCCACATAACTTTGGAAGCCTAGCACGCACGTCTCGCTGTTTCTCCAAACTGCATCATATTTCCTCTGTATAGTAGAGTCTGTATCTCCCTTAATATTACGAATTGGAATTGGAATGTCAATTACTCTGTTGTCGCTAATTTGTCTGCCACCTCGTTTGCTTCAATGCCCTGGTGGCCGTGAACCCAATAGATGTGTACCCTTCTATTGGTACCAAGTCTCTCCATTGAGTCCTTACACTCCTGGACAATCGAAGAGTATGTATGTGTATTCAGCGGATATCGCCTTGATCGCCGCCTGACTATCTATAAAGAAGTAAACATGTGAATTTCCAGTATTATAATTACGAGCTAAATCAGCAGCCTTTTTGGCCGCAAAGATTTCCGCCTGGAAAATGCTACAGTAATCGGGAAGCTTATAAGATTCCCGAATACCCAGTGCCTGACAGTAAACTGCAGCTCCAACTCCCTCTTCCATTTTGGAACCATCCGTATAAAAACTGAAAGTCCTATGGTTAGATCGGAGTCCCGCCAACCAGCCGTCCTCTAGAGTAATACGCGTTTTAAGAATCATAAAAAGTACCCTATATTTTAATCTGGGCCATATGATATTTCTATACCAAATTTTTCGAAAAGAGAAAAAGTACGAAAGGTTAAAGAGAACCAGAGTACCAGCTTTTCCTAAATTGTGGTTTCCACTGAAAGTACACTGTTAATGTGGGCTATAATCTTTATGTGTATCAAATTTAAATAAGAAAAAGTACTAATTTTATCCCATTTTTCCTCCTTAAAAAGTACCAATTTTATCCCTTATAAAGGACCATATATTTTAATTCAGACCATATGCAATCATCATACAAAATATATCAAAAAGAAAAAGTATTAAACCACCAATTTTTTCCCCGATTTTGCTATCCTACCCAATTTCCTCCAAATCTATAATATTAGTAGGAAACATTTTTCTAAAGATGTCACGCAGGCATGTTACACATTTCGTTCGGAATGGTGTTAATTCCGTATTTGCAATTCCGATCGATTTTGTTTTATGTTCTTCAGATACTGAGCGATTTTGTCTATTTCCAAATGTTATAAAATCTACTTTTCAAATGAAGTATGGCAGTGTTGTGCATGACAAAACGTTTGGGCTGCCACCGCCTAAATTTGTTCTACTTCATAAATTTTTGTTGACAAAAATAAGTGCGTTGAAAAAAAACCGAAAGTATTTTTGCAGTGTTGTAAAGTATTTTTTTTTTTGCAATTTCACAACAACGAAAAAATAATTTCGATTCGTTTAGTATCCACTGAACGAATTATAAATAAAATTGAATCGAAAAAGAATTAACGAAAGAATTAACCCCCAGTTTGTTTTGTTTCCTCAAAAAGTTTGAGAATTTCACTTAGGCCGGGTTTTCGAGATGGGGATTATGTTAAAACTTAGTTTAACGTAGTCTGAAACTCTGATTTATCCGGGGAAATGCGATTTTATATTATTATAATATTATTAAAGACCAATCGTCATCGTCATTAAATTGTTATCGACGTCGTCATTAATTCGATACAAAACTTGTATTCTATAACAGCAACGTAACGATGTCTTATGTTTATCGTTTTTTTTTTTTTAAAGCCATCTCTCATAATTTAGACCGTTGGTTTGTTTTGTTTCAAAAAATGCAATTTGATGTTCGTTTCTTAAAAATGTTCTCTCAGAAAGGGTAGCTTTAGTTGGACTTATTCTGAAAAATTCGCTCTTACTAATGGCATAAGGCATTGACTTTTCACTCTGTATAAATGGACAGTGGTAATAGTTTCCTGTCTGTATCTTAACGGCGACGATTACCGAAAGAGCAACAAAGCTACGCGAAAATTGCATAAATAGCGATAATATTAATATTAAGTTGATTAAAAGCCTCTAAAACCATAAGGAATGACAAAAATTCCATAGAAACGGCTAAATTAGCGGAAATTCGCAAAAATTTGCTAATTGCGGGCATGATAGCAAAGATTAATATTTATTAAAAATTGTTAAAGCTGTTAAGAATCTGAAAACACAGGAAAAATTGCTTCTATTGCGAACATGGCTAAAATTCGCGAATTTAGCCATTTTGATTTTAATTTTTTTTTTAATTCAACATTATTATTATTGAAAACTTAAAAAGAAATAAAACTGTTTCGACACCAACAAAACTGACGATAAAATCAGAGTCAATTTATATCGATGCAGACGTTAACGTTGCGTACGGCATAATAAACAGCCTAAGAACAGGGGGCTAATTGTGGCAGTCGTGATCGAATATTTCTTTTTTTTGATTCTAAAGCAATTTTATTTCTATTTCTTTCAGGCGATACTGAACGAATCGAATTAGTGTTTTCAGTGTTGTATAGCATTTGTTTGAGTAGTTTTCACAACACTGAAAAAAAAAATTTCAATTCGTTCAGTAACGACTGACGGAAAAATATTCGATAACGACTGCCAGAATATCCCCCTCCCTAACTATTAATTAAATTACAATACATTTTAGATTAAGTCTAAACTTTTTATATAAAGCACACACTCGATAATGACAACTCGAATAAATTCTGTAAAAAATTTAGTATAAACTTGAAATTCGATAATGATTATTGATTGTTTAAAAGGGGCTGTTTTTGAGATGCATAACCTTTAAAATAAAAAAATTAATTTAATTTTAATTTATTTTTTTATTTATTTAGCATTTAAGTATAAGGTAATTTAACAATGTTTTAAGAGTTTAGGACTATTTTCCTCTTCTACTTAATTATTTAATATCAATAATGTGTAATTTATTTGCATTTAAGTTTAACATTGTTTAGAGAAGGAAAAATTTACAAAAACCTTACTGAACATTTTTGATTTTTATAAAAAGAGATTTAATGTTAGAAAATAAAATTACGTTGAGCCCAGCTCATTAATGTGGTTAAAGTCAGAGTCATGGCATCTGTTATTAAAATTCGTAGTAAGCCTGTGGATACGAGTGTTGACAAGTTCAACGTTAGCAAGGTTATGTAGCCGTTGAGTAGAATAATGCCAAGGCAAGTTATGTATCATTTTTAAAAGTTTATTTTGGGCTATCTGTATTTTTTTAATATGACACTGCAAAATAAAAAAATAAATTTATAGAATGACCAACATTTCGGCTTTATTGGCTCACAAATTTCATGACTAATGTTTAAAAATAATTTCTGGCATATGGCCTCCGCGACTGCGCCATATGAACGCCATCTTGTAGGTCCAATTTTGCACTACTTTTTCAAACAACCATTGCTGGTTTATCTGCATAGACCAGCGATTTGACGTATCCCCACAAAAGTTAGTCCAAAGGTGTAAAACCACAAGAACGAGATGGCCAATTCACAGGTCCATTTCTTGATCACCAAACGCTTGGCTCAACAAAATGATTGTTTCACGCGCTGTATAGCATGTTGTGTCGTATTGTTAGAACCATTTCTCGTCCAAATGAGATGTGACATAAGGAAGAAAAAAATCACAAATTATTTGCCATTCACGGTAATGTCGCCACCTGTTTCGGACTAAAAGACAAATGGGCCGATGACGCCTCCGACATGATTTATTATATTTGGTATATTAAATAAATTCAATATACCAAACAGTGATTTTATCGGGATGTAATGGATGCTAATTATAATAACTACAATTATCTTTGTTTACATACCCGTTAAGACTAATCTTTTATGATGAATTGACGATACAAATCTGGTTCAACTTCCAGTTGTTTTTTACTTAGCCCATTGGCTTTCATACTTGCACCAGTTAGATCTTATATGGATGTAGGGCATAGAGAGATCTGGTTGCTGAGAACGGCGTTGTATCAATAAATTCGAGTCTTCTGTTACACTCACGTCTACAGCGGCAATGGCTTCTTCTATACTAACGGTACGGGATTGATTTGGGTGAATATTATTTAAACGATTAAATGTGATTATGAATCTGTCCATAGTATTTATTAGCTGCTCAGATGGACGACTATGCGCACCGTAAACTTGAAGAAGTGCTCAATTAGTTTGGTGAACAAACTTCGCCAAAATATACTTAAGAAAACGAAATCAAACGAACTTCATTTGTTTGACAGCTACTTTTACAGTTATCTCTATCGGAACTTCTATACGTCTAAAAGAACAACTTTTACAAACCTTGAACCCATTATCAAAATATGTGGTGGTGCACAATTAACCATGATCCCTTGAAAATGAGTATTTCCGGAAAACAAATATAACCTAATTAATAGTTGGTTGAAAACAAAATTCTGCAGAACTATTTATTTTCATGTTACCCTAAATTTTACCGAAATATTTTGTAAACAAAAATTTACTTTTGGCCATTGATGCCATAAAAGATTCCTTCTCGAAAATTAACTTTACTGCAATACAAGGAGTATGGACTCTCAAAAGAACTTTCGGGACCAGGAACCGTGTCCGTTTAAGGAAGGTGTCCGTTAAAGTAGTTAACACCTTTCTAATTAATCTCACCCGGAGCAATGTGTTTTATGTTTTTCCATTTTTACATAATGGACAAAACAATCACCAGTACTGATACAATAACACTTTTCTCTTTAAAAAAAATTCTACACAAGTGACTCATTCCTAATCCCTAATGTTATTCATGTGCTGTTTTCACAACACTAACGATTGATCGTGTAGTAAAATATGTATGAAAAGCACTCAGTTTTTTGAGTGTTTTCATATAAATTTTACTACACGTTCCATCACTTGTGTTGTAAAAACAGCACATAAAACCTTTTGCGGCGGTACGACTCGATCAACTCAATCAAAAGGTCTTGTTTTACTTTAGTTAATAGATACATATTTGATCCATATGAGTCTATGAGTTTTTCTCAAAGTTTTGTACAAAATACTTTACAGTTTTCTAGAGCAAGGGTTCCCAAATAAGGATACGTAATCACCCCTATCGTGAATAATTTTTCCCTCGTAATTTGTTCCCTTTTCACGTATTTGCGATCATGAATAACTCCCATGAAAAAAATTAATTCATAGGAGAATAATAACGCGAAAACAATGTTCGCGGGAAAAAATTACCCTTATCGTGAATAATTTTTTCCCTCGTAATTTGTTCACTTTTCCCTTTGAATTTCTCACTTTATTTTTGCTGGGGAACAAAACATTTATGTAAGTAATTCTTCTCATAATTCGAATATGGAAGTTTACAAAATTAAGTTTAAGGTAAATTTTCGTTAAAAGAGTCACAAAAAACAGGATTGCCTGAGGAGTTATGAAGCTTTTTAAAGACGTGGTAGCAGAATTTTAGAAATTTTTTTTACTACATAAAAGCGCAAAAAGCTAATGTTGCAATCAAACTATCACTCCAATACTATATATTTTATTTTGGTTTGTTTAACTTTTCTTTAAAATATACGCGTATATTTTTGAACAAAAAATTTTTCTTAATGTTTTTTAATATTTCTTCTTTTTTACATTCACTGAGAACTGATAGCGCAAAAAATTGTTCACGGGAGTTTCAGGATAGCATTTTTCCGTTCGAGGGAAATAAAAATTTCATGGGAACAAAAATTCCACTTGTTTTTCACGATAGGAGTAAATAGATTTATATGAGGTACAAAATATAAAAGTTTAGGTTTCATTTTTTAAGAAATCAAATATAGAAGTTTTATTTGGTAAAATCCTTAAAAGATTATATTAAAACAAACGATAAAAGTGATTTGAATGTGCCAAATCTTTTATTTCCTCCACCGAGAGTAAAAATATTTCAGGAGTGGTCTTGATATGTAATCTATAAATTATGAACGAATCTTCATAAAAACTGACCTCACAGTGTTATACTTTCCAGCGATAGACGTATTAAAGTTGTTCTAAAAATTCAATGTACATACATAAATGGGGCCTAAGGTATATTATGGACCGATTTTTAGAAAATTTCATGGTGATATTTCTAGACGTTAGATCGTTTCGAAATTCGGTTGTGTGATTTCTAGTCTTGTAGAACTATGACAGACCTCAAAACAGTTATTTTTTACGTTTTTAAGCGTACTAAAGTGTTTTCAGAGAGTAAACTTTATATGGGGCCTATGGTTAATTAAAGAACGATCTACACGAAATTTAGCAGTTTGATTTCTGGGCTCAAATCACCGAATTCGATATCGAGAAAATATGGTATCGAGTAAACTATCGTATTTTCTGCATACGATAGACACTGACGTATCAAATGAAAACTCGAGAGATGTAATGTCTTTGTACTCTCTATATATAGGGGAAATAATTATGGACCGATCTTAATGAAATTATGATTTCTAGTAATACAAAACGAGTTTGAGTGTAATTTAATAACAATCTGCATTTCCCCACATATTTATATTAGATTTTTTAACGGAAATATAAATTTTTTAAGGTGGTTGTTTCCCAAATTTTGGGTAACTCTTATTACTGCTGGATTTAAATTCCAAATTGTTTAGGAAAACTTTAAACAATGTGAAACCAAAGTTCTTCTTTTCGTCTGAGTCGTTTAAAAGCGAAAGTTATTTAACCAGACGTACATTCAACAAATATTTTTCAATATCCAAATTTTTTTTTTTTTTTTTCGAATAAAAATAAATAATTCTCACTTTTTATTTGTTAAAATGTTTCAATATCTTTATAACCAAATTATTTTTAGTAGTCCGTAGAAAAAATTTAATCTGTCAAGGGGTTCGTGAAGCCAAATATCGATGGGAACCCCTGTTTTAGACCAAGACGTGTCCTTTTGCTTAAGGAGGACCCGTTATGGCTTTCGAAAGATCAACATTAAAAAATTTAATTGCAAATTGTACTGATTTAGGCGATAATTGACTTTACATTTCACAATATCGTAATAATTCCGCCTAGAATAAATATATTTTCATTTAGATAAATGAACTAGTCCAACACAAGTTCACTAAAAGAAATACTAGTGTACTAAAAAACACGTTTTTAATGAACAAAATAGCTAAAGACTAGTTCACTGTAAGAACTGCTCATGGCAGTCACATAACATCGCACTTGTTCAACAATACTGTATTAACTGAAAATTTTAATTTTACATTAAATGCATACGAAAAAGAATTTTTAAACCAACCGTTTCATTACCAAAAAGTAGACAAAATAGCACGATATTTTTACAGCGCACACTAGGGAATCTTACCTACTTTTTAGGGCAATATTATTTTGAGCCAAAGTTTTGCACCGATACGGCTGATATTTGAAATATAAGAGTTTCTCATGGTCAGGCACGCTGGGGTTTTTGATTTTTGTAAGAGCTGGTTCACACTCTTCAAGTTTTATTCGTCAATCTTTTAGGAGAGAAGAGAAAAGAGAATGCCATTTTTTCCTCTCTTCTGAAATCTCAAGACTTGACGTTTAAGACTTGAAGAGTGTGAGTGCACCAGCACTTATAGTTTAAATTATTAGGACTGCCACCATATGAATGAAAAACGTTAAAAAAACAGATTATCTCGAAAACGAAAGGATACATGCGATGAAAATACGCAAGGGGGGCTAATAAAATGGCGAAAAAGCCTTTTGATTGGAAAAGCCGTTAATTTTTCCGTGAGCCATGTGCCACTTTAAGGTCAAATTTTTATAAAAGGAACGAAAAAAGAAACGTAAAATAAAAAAAAACTCAGAACTCTTTTCTAAACACTTCACTTTTTAAAAAACACGGCAGTCAACGGTCAATATTCAGCCTTAATCCGGTTGTCTTTATCGTATACGACTGTATCGTTTTTTGTAGTAGATAAAAGAACACAGGTTGTGTTTTACTTTAATCTATTACAAAAAAAAAGACAGTCGTGTACGACAACGACAACCGGAATAAGGCTGATTATCAAAAGTTTATGCGAAGTTTATCTTTATGGAAAAAGTTATTTTTTTGAGGTTAAGTCAGAATTACACGTTTTGTTAACAAAAGCAATAACGTCCAACAAAATATTTGGTTTTTTAATTACTTACTATTCCCTCTATTCTCCAAATTATGCAAAAAACGTTTTAATTTATAACAAATTTAGACTTTATGCTGCACTGTGCACGTTGCTTGCAAATGTCACTGACTGCCCATAAGTCAGCTGATATTTGTTTTGTTTTTTTTTTTTTTTTTACAAAAAATCTAATATGCAGTTATTTGCTTTGATATGTTTTTACTGCCCGTTCGCCGATATCGAACGTTAACGTTCGCATAGTAAATAAATAACATTTAAAACAAAAACAAAATTTCAAAAATTGTTTTTGTTTTAAATGTAATTTTCTATGCGAACGTTAACGTTCGATATCGGCGAACAGCCAGTTAATCAAGCGTCATTAACAAAAAATATTATTATTGTAAGTGCAAAAATTATTTTTGGCCAAGATTTCGGGACAGTGCAGCGGTTAGATATGGATATTACGTGCCGATTTATTCCAAAAAGTGGAAAACCATTTTAAAGTTAATACACTATTGTTGAGTAAGTGCGATATATTCAATATATTTTGTTATTGAAACTTTCTCTATACACGAATAAGTTTACACTAAAATGGCAAGAAATCTTAAAGAACGATTTCACCAAAAACTAATGTACTGCGAAAACTAGCTGATAATAGTCTAGGACAGAATATGTAATTGAGTTTCTTCAAAAGATAAAACAGCGATATCGCATATTTGTGTAATAAAGAGATTCTGAATTATTGAGAGAGACATTGTTCAGAACTATGTCTCTAAATAATTTCGCTCAATAAACAATTTGAACAGAAATAACTAGCAGTAGAGCTGTGTCGTTCCGGAACGATCTTATTCCATTGAAAGATACCCTAAAAGGAACGGTGCTGAGTTTTTAATAGGTCTTTTTTAATCGTTTCTCGTACGCAATTACAATCCATTGTCACATCACATATATTTCGTTCACTTATTTCTGTAAACTTTAGAACAAGGTTAATTTTTTTTTGTGTAGGGATCAAAGTTGTCGCCTTAATCTATTTTGTATATAGTGACATATAAAACATTTCGTAATTGAATCAATTACAAATGTGATCGATCCAAAGCAATATATTTTAGTAATGTATTATCCGTTCACCACCAGCAACGGCATGCAGTTACGCGTAGATAAAAACAGGTACAATTTTACGAAATTCTTAAAACATTGCAGTTTAGTGAAAAAGAAGGTTGTCGTATACGACTTTGTCGTTTTTTGTAATAGACTAATGTAGCATACAACCTGTGTTCTTTAATCTACTACAAAAAACGGCACAGTCGTATACGACAACGACAACCACAATAAGGCCTTTAGTTGTTACGTCAAAAAATGAAAGCAAACAACAACAAATGTTTGTTCGTTGACGTTTTTACGAACGATAGAGAAGTTTTCTCGTTCCTCGTGCGTTCATTCATCGTTTAAAGTAAAAACAGTTACGATGAACGGAAGTAACACCTAGTTCCTTTAATCTTTCGAAAAAAAAAACGCAAATAATTGCAAATAATGCACATAATTTGAGCAGGGAATATTATCGTAGAAACTGTGGCAATCAGCCCGAAGTAAAAAATTTGAGTTCCTGAGTGTGTTTCCATTGGTTTTTTTTTCTTCCGAATCAGTGTTGCCATTACTGTTTGATGAGAATATGCCAAAACTTCAAAAAATCAGCAAAATTCTCCCAAATCTTAAAAAATATGCTAAAAATAAGCTTTGATGAAAACATTAAATTTTTAATATTGTAAATTTGCTAAAAAAATATGCTACATTTTTTCTGAAAAAGTTATGCTAGAAATCTGCTGACTATTAAAAAAAAATTATACTGAAAATCAGCTAAGCAAAAAGAAATTTTAATATATATTTCATAAAATTTTTTATTTATTAATAAAAATATGCAAAAAAAAATCTGCTTTTCTAAAAAAAAAAATAATCTGCTAAATCTGGCAGAAAATTTGCTAACATGGTAACACTGTTCCGAATGTAACTGTACCGGTTCGGCTTCTTCAAGTTTTTGTTGTGTATATTGTGGCAAACGTCATACATACATATTTGCCTTTTATATAATAACATATTCCATAATATTCCAGGCACCAATCATATTAACAGTAGGTTCGCCTATATTTTTTACCTGTAATTAAGAAACAATTTTGTTTGTATATATGTATGTACAACAGTGTTGCCAAAACTTGGTAAACAAAAATGGCTAAACTTACGGAAAACAATGGCTAACAAAATAACAACCAAAATATAACAAACAAAAATAATTCATTAAAAGTTTTTTAAAGTGAAATTGTGAATTGAGATCAATTTGTAACTCAAAAATAAACGAACATTTAATATTTCTTAGCATAAAAAAAATTAAATTGTCGATAAAATCGATTTCGTTGTTGTTCATCTAATAGGAATCACCTGTACCTATAAGTTTTGAATATTTTGAGGTAAATTATAATCATGACAACCTTTACCCAACCTTTTCAGTTTAAATCTTCAGCAAAAAAAAAAAATAAATAAATAAAAAATATTTTATTATTATGGCAAAATATTTACCTAGTTGATAAAAACCTATTTCCTATTCTTTTAACGAATTCTCAAATTTCTTTTAACGATGTTTACTTGGTTAAATACCCTCTACTTCAGCATTAGACTATGCAAGTGAGAGCAACTTTAAAGTAAACTCCGTAATTTCTAAAAATTTCTTGTTGCTACCTGCACACCACAATACGCTGTTGCAGTTTCCGACGCTATTTTTGGTGAAAATTGATTGTTTATAGCAATTTTCAACATCTATAAAAGTTGTGGTTTAAATTAAATGCGTTTTAATTGTTAAAAATGTTTATTTTACGTTTAGCAACTTTAAAAATTTTTATAAGAAAATAAAAATTATTTTCAAAGAAAAACGGGAAAAAATGTTTATGGCTAAACAAGTTGGAAAATGGCTAAAGGCTAAACTCCTTTTTTTAATGACCAAACAAGGTGAAAAATGGCTTAATCTAGCCACTAAACGGCTTAATTGGCAACACTGATGTACGTACTTACATATAAGTTAAAAGTTAAAAGCAGGGCTTTGGAGTCGTTAAAAAATAGTTCTAACTCCGACTCCAATCGCTGAAAATTTTTAATTCCGACTCCAACTCGACTCCTACTCTTACATTGTAAGTATATGAGAATGGTCCTTATTTGACTTTTAAACTTTTTTTCAATGCAGTACCTTTAAAATGGTAAATACCTATAGCATAAAAAATTTTTCTATAAAAATTTCGAATCGATATTTTAAATGTTGCATCGCGAATTTAAAAAAGTTTTATTTTTGAAATTTTTTTAAAATTTGTTATGCCGAAAAATGGGTTTTGTGGGTACTTCGATTTCGACTCAGGTACAAAAACTTCAACTCTGACTACACAGCCCTGGTTAAAAATTGCCAGGCCGAACATAAATTTATCGCTTAGGAAGACTTTCATGTTTAAGGACATATTTGCAATCGAGATGGCGAACCTTTGAAGGAAAAGGATTCTTTCGAGATTCTTTTTATCAAATCTGCTAGTTCAGATGTAAAGTTGATTTATTTCTTGTTGATTTTTCTTTAAATGAGGAAGGCAATTGAATCCTTCTTGATTTGTATGTTACCCACTGTTAGATATTTTTGGCCAAGTTGTGAGAATCGCACACCGCCTAAGATTTCAAGTCAGAATCGCATAAAACGTGTTCTGTAAATTGCAAGAAGTTAAGCAACTTCAAATCGCAAAAGTATGTTCAATTGAACTAGAATATTTTTAAGAAACTATGGCAGATCACAAGCAAAACGCACGAGTTTCACAACGCCATAAAATAAATCTGACGTTTTGCGGTTCCAAATCGTGCGATTATCAGAACATGGCCGTATAGTTGTGTATAATTGAACGCATTATGATAATCAGCACAAACACGCATATTCCCAAAGAATAATGATCCAATTACAAATTCCGCGGGACCAACAAATTAATAAGTGGCATCATCTAAGTAGTTTTGCTTATTTTCATTGATTTTTTTGTTGTGGCTGTGGAAGTTTATGGGTCGATTACGGATGGCAACACAATTGAAGCTGAGTTGCCAGTAGCGAAATTAGTCAACGCCGCTCATGTTAAAAGATACAAAATTATTTTTATTTTATTTTATATTTTAACATCGCGGCGTTGCCTAATTTCGCTGCTGGCATCTCAACTTCAGTTTAGTTATCATCCGTAATCGACCCATAAGTAAAATTAATTTAATTCAAAATAAAATATTGAAAAGAATATCGTTGCTTTGCAAGTTATATATTAACCGTTTCTTTTGTGACAGGTTTATCGGTAGCATCAACATGCTTTACCAGCGCAACTTCGACTTTGGATTATATTAGAGTTTGTTCCCGGGATTTGCAATTGATTTCAAATCCCGCTGTCTCGGGAATTAATTGCGGGATTCCTCGGAAATTTTAAAGAAAATATTTATATGCGGCATTTCAAATAATTTTAAGGGCTAATAAATCAGAGCAAGTTAAACTCTATTTTTGGTTTAAAATGTGTTTAAGCCAACAAATCTATAAATCAGAAAACATATAAACCATCTTTAAACGCATAAAATTGGGCGTTTAAACTACCAATACAAACTAATACAAACCATGGGACACTGATTTACAACTGTTGAGTTTAAACTACATATAAATTTAAGTTTAGTTCAACTAAACCAGCGTTTAAACGCTCACTGATTTATTAGCCATAAGTCTCATGAAAGTGGATTATGATAAATTGCACCACAAAAGCATTATTCGTTACGCTTTTAGCAATACTTACATGATTTACGAGATTGGTCTAAACATGGAGCCGTAGGTAAATCATCGGCCGAAATTAGCGAAATTTGTTGCCTTATAACATGAATTTGTTGAAATTTAATCACAATAAGGTGCATTTCGCCACAAATTTATGTTAGTTTTTGTTGAGTTTTTAGGGAGGTTGTTCCACATTTGGGTGCATAAATATTTTCGTACTGAAGCGATTCTGCTGGAATACAATTCCAAACAGCCTAGAAGATCTAGATACAATTTGACATCCATATGGCTTTATCGGCTTAGAATGAATATTAAAAAAAGATTAATATGGAATGACAAACTTAGTATACCTTGATACACCACTGCTGGTTAAGGATTATAAAATTGTAAAAATATGTTATTAAATATATGAAGTAAATAAATTTGTTAAACGGTAAAACTGTTTCAGAATTCCTACTTCGTAGTGTTGTGCTTTCAGTTCCTAATCGCCCTTGCAGAAATTTTATTCCACTAAGACTTCAATACTTTCATTCTAATTACGCAAATGAGCTCTGAATTGGATTTCTATCTTAATTTTTTTACGTTTTTGTTATATAATAGATACTTGATTAATTTATTTTTAGCGTAATAGCCAGTAAGAAATATTAGTTTCATTGGAGAAAGAAGTAAATAAGTAAATAAAAAATTTTGGGCGGGAATCCCGGGATCCCGAGAATTTGATTTTTATTTCTTGCTTTCCCGGGAATCTAAAAAGTGCGGGAATAAAAAAACCAGATAATATTCCTCCTGTGTTCTTTTTTCTGGTTTTGTGCTGCAGTCTTTTTTCGTACTTACTTTTTTTTGAATCATTTGATTATTTGAAGGCCCATGATGAAGTCAAGCTCGTTTTCATCATCCCTCCAAAAATCCTACTTTCAGTTTTTTTTTATAAACTCCCTTCTGTTTTGCAAAGGAATTTTTTCGAGAAAAAAGTGAGAAACTTCATGAGAAATTTTTATTTGTAACAGGAGGAGTGATTAGGCTAATTATCTTTATGCGTTCAAATATTTATAGCATTACGGCCATGTTCTGACAATCGCGAGATATGAAATAGCAAAACCCCAGATTTATTTCATGGCGTTAGAAATAACTATACCGTACCTTTCGCTTAGTTGCAGACAAATCGTGTATTTTATCGCTATATAGTGCCTATGCCTAATTCATCACTTACATACTTATGTACCACTATAAGACATATAACCGAATTCGAATATAATCAATGTGTGTGTGTAATTATCGAAAATAAAGAAATTCATATTAATTACACCGACAGCAGGCTTTTAGTTTTGCAACAGAGTTGCATACTGTTTAAAAACAAGGTTAAATTATAATATGATTCATATTTCATACCTGATAACACAGACAAAAACTAATTTTTTTCAAGTGGAGATTTGATGACAAAAATATGGTTTGTGACTTCGAAAACTAAAAAGAACTTAGTGCATTTTGCTTATGTGACTACAACGCTCATAAATTGCTTAATTTTTGCCTTTGGTAGCCGCTAATACATGGCATATATGGCAAATGTGGTTATATCACTAAATGAATTTGCTTAAAGCGGCGGAAAATACAGATAAAATTGACTATATCGGCAATGTGACTAAAAACGGTAGTGACTTTAAACGAAAAGTACTGTATTTCGGTTTTGGTACAAGCATCCGACGAAAAATATAATTATGTGATTAATGTTTGCGGACTTTACAATGTCACTCTTTGTATAGTTTATAGTACATGTAACAAATGGAGATGCAACAATTTTACGATCTATCTGTTGCGTCCCAGAAAAAGTGGTCTGATTCATGCGAGATAATGTTATAAATTGTGAAATTGTTCAAAACTGTTTTACGGTATTAATAAAATCGTTATTTTTGAACATATCGAATTTTAAGGAAAGATGTATGTTTTGTTATTAACATCATAATCAATAAAAAAGTCTATTGAATTTTTTGTCAGTTAAATCCTTTTGGATTTTAGGGGACGATATGTTTGTGCAACCGTTTGTGAGATTTATTTGGCACTTTAGCGGAAATATTAACGGGAATGTCCTTAAAAAAAATTAAAGTATAAAGTTGATAGAAATTGTATATGCTAATGATTACTGATGCGTTATGTGTCGATTATGTATGGCAACCGAACTTCAGTTGCGTTGTCAAATGGCAAAGCATCTGAAATAAACTTTTGTCAGTGGACATTTTGTCAGATCGGCAACCGAAAAAAGTAAAAAATTAACGCAAATAAATGAAAATAAGTAAATTTAATATTTAGTTTTTCGATGATCAAGAAGAAATAGTGAACGTGGCGACACTTGAGAGGGAATTCTAATTCGACAGAATTACCGCCTGTACATATAAAAAAAATTTCTTATGGTCACAATTTCGTGTTGTCAAAGATGCTGTAACTTAGTACAGACAATATATTCGGAACACAAATTTATCAGTACCCAGCAATATCTCCGCTGTTAAAAGTTTTTAATATGTAAGTGGATTTAGTTCCATTTGCTGGACTGGTAAGTCAAATTATTGTCCCGTGGTAATGTAATCCATTTTGTTAACCAAAATAAGAAATATGTAATAAAACGACCAAAATTAAACAAACAAAAAAAAAAAAAAACATTAAAAAATCTACACAGCAACCACCGAAACTTTACTGTTGCCTAAATATTATTTGGCAACTGAAATCGACATCAGTTGCCATCTGTAATATATTTCGACTAGGGCTTCCAATCAGGACGGATTTTTCTGAATCCCGGGATTAGGGATTGAAGAAAATATTTTGGGATCCCAGTATTTTCGGGATATTTTGAATCCTGGGATTCACGGAATTTTTAAAAATTTTTCGGGATTTTTTTTTTTAATTATTCTTTTTATTTATACCCAATATATAAAATTTTTTTTTTTAATTTAAACTGTTTGAAAAATAACTTAATTTTCCAGTAAAATACATATTTCATGAATTTATATTATTTATTTAAAAAAAAAAAATTAATAAAAACAAACATAAATTATTAATTGATCACAATTCATAAAGATCATGTCAGTGTTTAAAAATGCTTGACTATTTTTAATGTTTTTGTAATTGCTTAACTTAACTTAAGAAAAAGAACACAGTAAAAGCAAAAAGCAAAAGCAAACGCAGAAAAAGTGAGAGTAAATAATTTATTTATTCTCACCATGTTTATGTTCTCA
The DNA here is from genome assembly GCA_943735925.1 of Pollenia amentaria. Classification (NCBI taxonomy): domain Eukaryota; kingdom Metazoa; phylum Arthropoda; class Insecta; order Diptera; family Polleniidae; genus Pollenia; species Pollenia amentaria. The sequence continues at coordinate 141,074,132 of OX031010.1, read as the reverse complement.
GCTTAAAAAGCCAGCCAAGCAACCACTTGAAAAAAAAAATTGCTGTTGCTGTAAGTAATAAGTTTTTGTTTATTTTTTTTTTTGCTTTGGCTTAACTGTAAATTGATGTGCTTAAATTCAGCGAGTATTAACTTCTTTGCTGTTTTTGACTTCATTGCTGTTGCTTGCTGTTGCAGGCGTTAGTTTCATAGAATATATACATAATTACATAACACAAAATAAACAAATTAGTTTAAAAAAACGTGTAGTTTCATTTATGTATGTATGTATGTACCTATTTATTAAAAAAAAACGCAAAATACCAAAAAAATTCGAAACAAATTCGTTCATAATATATTAAGTTCCAGCAACAGCAAAGAAGTTAACTTGCTGACTTTAAGCGCATCAAAAGCAAAAAAAAAAACAATCAAAAACTTAATACTTACAGCAACAGAAAATTTGTTTTCTTAAGTGGCTTCTTTGCTGACAGATTTAGCAGACTACATGCACATAGCGAGTTTAAACAAATTATTTACTCTCTTTGTTTTGCTTTTGCTTTTTTGCTTTTGCTGACTCGTTATCAAAGAGTTAAGTAAACACTTAGACACACAGTTTTTTAATTTGCTGCAAAAAATGTAAACAAAGCAAAAATGTGCGACTGTTGCTATTTTAAAGCAAGCAATTTAAACACTGGATCATGTAATAAAAAACGTAACAAAAACATAAAATTCTTATTTTTTTTTTTTATCTATTTTTGATTTAAAAAATTACACAATTGTGTTTTAAAATTTTCCAATAAAATCTGGGAATTATTTCTTTTCATAAGCTATTTAATTTTATATTCAACATTTTTTATTTTTAAAATTTAATTTTATTTTTCCAAATAAATCTAAAAATTGCCCAAATATATTTTTAAGTTTTCTAAATGCACTTTGAAATTGTCCAAATACCATTTATTATTTTCAAATACAATTTAAATATGGAACATTTAAAATTGTCCATATGTTTATCAAAATTATATAAATGTGTCTAAAAATTTTACAAATGAAGTTCATAATTTTCTAAATGTGTTTTAAAACTGTCCAAATGTATTTTAAAACTATCCAATTGTATTTAAAAAATCCAATTGCTCAATTACAAAAAAAAAAAAAAAAAAAAAAAAAAAAATTGGAAAATTTTAAAATAATGGACAAATTTTAAAATACATTTGGATAATTCTACATCTGACCGATTTTAAAATACATTTGATAAATTTTTAAAATAAATTTCAAAAATTTTTTAAAAACATTTGGGAACTTCTAAAACACAATTGGAAATGATGTATTTAAAACTTTTATTAAAAGGCGTGAATTAATGCTAAGTTCAAGTAGCTTCTTATGAATATTAAAGCATCCAATGTTGTATCTGCTAAACACGATCGATTTGTTGTTAAGATATGATGCATTAAAAAAACATCTTTCGCAGTCAACACCCGTTGGAAGAATTGTTTGTAAATATTTACGCCCATATTCATAAAAAATATTTTTCATTAATAAAATTTCTATTAAACAAATTTTCATAGAAAATTCGTTTCATAAACCTGCTATAAACCTAAAATATTTTTTATGAATATGGGGGTTAAATTTAAATACGCGCACAAAAGATTTACAAATTATTGAAAAAATATAAAAATAATAAAAGATATAAAAAATAGGGATCCCGAAAATCGGGATTTGCCCAATTCCTAAAATCCCGGGATTTCCGAGATTTTTGCTCTATTGTGAACACCAAGTGAAAATGTTGCTGCCATTGTGAACGAAGTTTTAAACATACATTTTTATATCTTTAACCACAGGTGAAAAGTGTATACATTTGAATTTTTTTTTTGTCATTCAGTTTGTAGTTTCTGTAACATTGACAGTGATTGTCACAATTGTCCAAAAATAATTGATACTTCAGACGACCAATCTCCTGATATTAATCCCATAGAAAATGGATAAGATCATTTATGTGCGGAATCCACAATCAATCGCCTGTATTGTGGAAACCGCGCATTAGATCGTCCAAAACGTGCAAGTCTTGTTTCTTCTAAAAATCAACTGTAAGTAAGACTGCAGGACGAATGGAATAAACAAATTATTTGTAATATGTGCCTAATCGCCTATTTGAAGTTGGGAAATATTGGCTAAAATAAGTTTTCCCATATTAAACATTTAGTTAAAATAAACGCAATATTAAAGCTTTAACAGCCCAATTATGAAAGAAAAACTCCCCGGGAGTTTTCTCCCTTCTCCCATTTTTCCTATGTTAACTCAATTGTAGAAATGGGAAAAGGGAAAAAACTCCCAGGGAATTTTTATTCATAATTGGGCTGTAAATCTCTTGTATAACTTATTTTGAGATTCAATTTATAAATAATTTTTTGCTAAATTTCTAATAAAATTAAGCCATTAATTTTGCTTAAAACTTTGGTCTTTAATGAAACAATAAAACAAGAATCACATTTCACCTGGAAAATCCGAGTTTCAGAGTACGGTAAACTAAGTTTAACCTTAATCCATATCTCAAAAAACCGGCCTTAATTTAAGTTAAGTGCAACTAAACCAGCGTTTAAATATTCACTGATTTATTGGCCATTAAAAAGTTAAGTTAAACTTTTTATCTTGTTTTTGTTTGTAGAACTCCATTATTATTTTCCATATTGTTGTATTGATGGGATTTTAGAATTTAAGAAAGCAACACATTGGGCTAGTATGCCGGCCATGGTTGCAGCGGATCTTAAGTGTAATTAGGTTTATATTTACTTTTATGAACAATTCTTCTTAATAATTGCAAACTTGGAGTTTTGTATCTTTTTGGCGCAATTACTTTTTAAACTTTGCCCTTTTTATCCTCCTTATTCTTTTATTCACTGGGGTTATTTATAGTGGAGTTTGATTTATAATGTAATATACATAAAATACATAAAATACATAAAATACATAAATTTGAAAGTGAACTAAAAATTTAATGATCGCATAAAGAACAATTTATGGCATTTATTGTTTGAAAGTGATATCATGTAAATGTTGACCATGACTACGTCTGAGGAAATCCATTCGGAAGGTCCAATTTTGAGCGACTCGTTCGAGCATAGTGTTTGGTATCTCGCGAATAACACGAGTAATGTTGGCTTCCAAAGTGATAATCGTAGCTGGCTTATTCCTGAAGACCTCAGACTTTATCCCTAGAGAAAATAATCCAAATATGTGATATCGCACGATCTAGATGACCAATTTACCGTAGCAACACGTGAAAATAATAAATAAGTCATAAGGTCATTGTTTAACGCGCTGTATGGCTCGTAGTAGAGAGGAGCGATATTTCTGTACCTGTGATTTAATCACTGCTATTGAAAAATCACGAATCACAGTTGTTTATGCAATAACGAATTATGTTTCTGTTCCTTTCGTTCTCTCTTCTACCTTATAAGTATTTATTTTAAAGCCAAAGTTTACTTAGTCAAGTATGTATGTATATGCAAGTAAACAGCGTTGAAAGCTCTTACAATTTGCTGCTGTTTCTTTGCAAAGTATTTACAAAAGTTCTTTTGCGAAAGCTCGCGTATTGTATACATATAGCTTGGCAGCAATTTCTATAAAAGAAGTGAAAACTGACAAACAGTGATCACAGTTTTAAGGAGAAGTGATTTTAAAACACGTTCACTCACTAATCACGATAGCGGAATTCACCCTTGATAGTAAAGTCCCTTGTAGACCTTGTTAATCTTATAATTTTAGTAAAAATACTAACATTTACAATTCTGCAACAACAAAATGTATTAGACTAAAATATACTACGCTGTGGTTGAAAAATCCCATAAAAAGCAGTAGTAAACAAAGTGTGTGAATTTACCAGAATAAAACAGTTGAAGAAATTTTATCTGTCTTTCTCTCACTCAGCAAATTCATTAATTTACAATGCATACGAAAAAGACACTCAAGCTTTGAAGTATAAAATCGTATTAAATATAACAGAGTTGTACATTTAATACAAAGGGTGAATACCGCTGATGTTCTTTAAAAATCACTGGATCGCTCATCACTAGCTTGTAGTGCCGTGTTGACCAGTCCGTTTTCATTCTAATTTTCCTATTTTTTTTTTTATGAAATATGAACAAATGATTCCATTAACACATAAACCACACCATACCATTGTTTTTAATACATGTAATGGTGACACTCTTGTTACTCTTCGGGTTGCTCATCAGCCCAAATACGCCAATTTTGTTTATTAACGTATCCATTGAGCCAGAAATGTGCTTCATCACTGAACAAAATTTCACGATAAAACACCGGATTTTTATTGAGTTTTTCCTGAGCCCATTGACTGAAAAATAAGACGCAACACGATGCTGATCACAAGACTTGAAATGACAAATCAGTTTTATATGAGTCCCGCGTGTTCTGTAAAAAAAGCATATTGAAAATCAAAGTTCACGGTGCATTACCCTTTACAAGGTACTCGCAGCTTTCAAAATTAAAAAACCGAATATGTCGAATACTTCGACACATAAAATCGGCCAACCGGTTTTTCGAATAAAGCGGACAACTCTACTTTTGGGAGACCAGTATTGCACTGTGTTGATGTCCTTTCTGATGTAGGACTAAGCTCAATCTTTCTCTTCAGCAGGGAATCGATCGAAATGGTTGAGGGCTGCTTATGGGGTTATCATCTAGCCCTTACACTGGTCACTGGCGCTGAGGGACCGATGTAAGGACCCAAGTGAGCCGACTTCGTATCGGCTGCCCCTTGAACCTAACCTAGGCTATAAAAATGGTAAATTTTTTAATAAAAATTGTTGAAATTGTGGGTCTAAATTACGGCATTCGATATCCATCGAAATTGCAATGGAATTTAAATGGAAATTTCGAGCGCTATCGAATTCCGTAATTTGGTCCATGCTTTCAAAAAAGTAAATACTTTTATTAGGAGGTATATTTTTAATGAAGCACATTTTGAAAAGTTGTAACTTTTTGATGAGTACGATTCTTTTAATACAAAAATTTTAAAATATGTTCTTTTATAAAAATTTGGGCAATTCGCAAAGTGTTCTACTGAGTCATATTGTTGTACTTATATGATACAATAGAATACTGTGAATTGCCAAAATGTATTTTTAAACTATTAAAATAAACTTTTAAAGCAAATAAAAAAAATCTAAGAAATATGATGGGTACCGATTTAAGGTTTGCAAATAAAATGTTAATTTGTTCCTTAAAGACTTTTTTTAAATGTGTAAATAAGTTTGAATATGTACATACAGACGTAAAATTGAAATGACCTTGACCTAGTTTTTGTTAGATAGTTTTGTATTTGAATGAGGTTTTTTTTTCTCTTAAAGAAGTCCTTTTGTATGAATTGTTGGGCGCACATAAGAAATATGAGGTGGCAGTATTTTTTTTTAATTTAAAAAAATATAAGCAGATGTTTTTTATTTGTGAGTTTTAAAATATAATTATACACATTATTAAAACACTTAAACAAATACATTTAAATTCCTTTTTTTCTATAACCAACTGCTGAATATTTTTATGTAGTTTTTTTATATTTAGTTTTTTTTTTCTTAAACTTTGGTATATGCTGGCATTATCTCTTTTTTTAATAAAATAATATTCATACATAAATAATCTTAATGTTGTAGTGTTACATATTTTTTTTCTGGAATGTTTCAATAATATTTTTATGTATTAATTATTATTTTAAAATACAAATTTCCTAATTTATCTAAAACTACAAAATGCAATAGTTAAAAAAAGTGTGTGGTGGTGATGTGGTGTAAATTTTTTCGTTTTGGTATTTTCTTTAAGATAATTTTTTACAAACAAAATATTAAAAAAAAATAATAGAAAAGTTTTTGTTGCTTGGAAAAGTTAAGAAAAAAAAATTCAACAATTCCTCTCTTGGAAAATTGTTGTAAAACAAAATTTAAATTGTGCTTTCTTTTCTGGTTTTTTTTTTTTTTTTTAATATAAAGATTGTTAGCAAATTTGTATGATTATTGATGATGTTGTTTTTATTTCTTTCTATATTTTCTGTCTACTCTGCAGAAAGAAACGAAACAAGCACAAATGATCAAGTTTATCATCAGCATCATCAACATCATCATCCCCAACATCACGAACTGCTAATCTCTGCCATTAGTAGTTGTAATTCAGCAGTTGCCATAGACACCACCACTACCACCGCCCTAATTGCCACGTCATGTTCCTTGTCTTCGAACTCCTCTCTAAATGCAACAATGCCATTAGCGGCCGCTGCTGCCATGCAACAAACCAATAATCCCAATAAACGTTTGATAACACCCAAACGTCGTTCATATCGTAGTCATAATGTGCGCTCATCTGTAGTAACCCAAGTCACACGTAGTGTTAGAAAACGCAGGTAATAAATCCACTTTCTTGTTTTTACCTTAGAAGAACAATGCCAGTAATATACCCGTTATCTTTTTGATTTTCTTTATTTCCATAAAACTTAGACCACCCGCCAAATTTTCAGTGAAACAGGAACAAATTGATAATACCAATCCCCCATCAAACGCTACATACGACATATCTGATGCCCTGATTAATGTAGATAGACTGGTCGTTAGTTATCCCTATAATTGTATGAATTGCGGCCGTAAATATCAGACGGTGTCGACATTAAAACGTCATATGCGCAGTGAATGCAATCAGCCGAAAAAATTTGTTTGTCGTCTTTGCAATCGTGGTTTTCATCATAATTTTAAACTTTCCGATCATTTACGTCGTTTGCATAATATTAAATAAGTGTTAAATGCTTGAACGTTGTTTTCTCTCTCACTAACTTACTACTCTCTTCAAGGATTCTCTTTTTAATACTGTCCAAGTATAATTAAAATTTTGTTTAAAATCTAGAAAATATGTTTTAAATACAAATTTGAAAAATAAAGCAGTTCTTAAGTTGTAAAATTCTTTTTTTTTTTGGAATATAAAAATTGAAAACTGGATGTATTTTATTTCACAAAAGCAGAAGGTGAATTTTTGAAAAAAATTTAATTATTTTAGATAAAGATGGTTTGGAGGATCTAAAGGATAGTTTTTTTAGAAATCGATTATGTATATCTTATTAGACATTTTATTTTTGATATATAAAATAACCAACTTATGCCGATTACCGATCTGGCTGAATTTCAAAAGCAAAATTTAGCGGAGCGTGTTAGAAATATGTATATAACAACCAGGTCCCCATCGTATCTGGGGTCTTCGGAAAACCCATTTCAACAGTCTGACGGACATCGTTAGTCAAGGGTATTTTCGTAAATGCATCACTGCGCTGCATCAGTGATTTCAAATCTTAATATATACATATAGCAATAAAGTAGATGTGGACTAAAAAAATTGTCAAATACTCCACAAAAATAATAGTCATTCAATAAAAAAGTTAAAACTAACTGCCTGTTCAACGATTTCGAACGTTAACGTTCGCATATCAAATTTATATGAAAAACACTCAGTTTTAAAACGTACCCTTGATTTAACGATGTCCGTAAGACTATTGAAATGGGTTTTCCGAATACCCCATATACGATGGGGACCTGGTTGTTATATACATACATATTTCTAACACACTTGCTCCGCTAAATTTTGCTTTTGAAATTCAGCCAGATTGGCAATCGGCATAAGTTGGCTATTTTATATACTACATATCTTAATGACTTTTTCCACCGAAATACCAAAAGGTTCCAAGTAAGGTACAAGTATCTTAGTTATTAAACCGCAACATCCGACAAAATGTGGGAGGGATTGGTAAAGTAGGCGTTGCGCTTCCCATACAAAGATAAAGATTTCTGTATATTTGGAGATCAGCAAGAAATAGACAACAAGGCTGTTTTCCTAAACGTATGTTCACAATGTGTAAATACAGTATTGATACCGTGCATTGTGTACCTTCATTTTTGCCTGAAAATATGTTTTGCTTCTTAATTTTTTTAACTGCTTTATTTGTTTTTCTCTGCGCAGTGACAACCACAAAGTTGCATTAAGGAACACAATTCATTGTCGAAATTGTTATGGTTGCATTTAAGAACATGTTATCATGTATTACTACAATGCAACAGGCGTTTAGGAAAACAGTCCAACTGACAAAATGTGGGCGGGATTGAAGAAGTGGGCGTTACACAAGAAAGACTCATTTTTACCTAAAGAACGGTAAGAGCTAGGTAAGCTGGGTTATCAATACACATCCTCTTAAAAATATAGGCGTGATTGAAGAAGTGGTCGTGGCACCTCCCGTTCAGAAATATAGATTTCAGTATATCTGGAGAACGGCAAAAGCCAAAGTTTCCAAATTGGGCGCAAGCATTTTGGTTATGAATACATAACATTCGACAAAATGTGGGCGGGATTAGTGAAGTGGGAGTGGCACAAAATAGATTTATTTATATCTAAAGAACAGTATAAAACTTGGTATAGAAGATTCGGCATAGTCGAATATAGCACTCTTGTTTTTAATTTCGCTTGTATGTATGTTTGTATTTTTGAATTACAATTTTCACAAGTTTAACTTAAAAAAAATATATATTCAAGAAGTACCTTTTTTAAAAGAGTATCTTTTTCAAAAACACTTTTCGAAATTGTGTAAAGAAACACTTTCAAATATTTAGAAAAAAAAACCTTGAAAAGAAGTTTCTTTTTGAAAACGTGAAAAAATCTGGTGCATACATTAAGGCTTATTAAAAAATAAAATAGATTTTGCATATCTTGAGGAATTATTTAAAAAAAAAAAGAAAATATCGGAGAAGTACCGTTTAAAAAAAATTTTTTTTTTAGTAATATATTTAAATATATTTTGTCCATCTTTGGGAAAAATTTAAACAAAAACATATGGTCGAAAAAGGTTTTCAAAAGCTGTATACATTTAGACTTATTTAAAGAAAAAATACTCTGCATATCTTTAGGAATACATAAATAAAAATAGACAATTTCAAATTTGTAGTTTTCTAGGCTTTGTACTAGAGTTTTAGAAAATTCGAGTTTATACAGAAAATGTTAGAGAATTTAAAATAAATTTATTTATTTATTAATACAATTTTAAGAAGCCTTTAAATAGGAATTACAATTTGATGCAAAATAGAATTAAATTATAACTTTGCTTTCTTTTTCTTAATATTTTTAATTATGCTTCCAGTTAAAGAAAAAACACGAAAACTTTTTGTTAATAATTAAGTTTACAAGTTTTATTTCTACACTTCCGCTCTTTTTCTCTCACATGTCCCAACAACCAAATTTATTTTATGTGTGTTTATTCATTTACTTGTTTTATATAAAATTTTATCGAAAAAAAATTCTACAATTATGTGCATTTTTGATAAAAGAGTTTTTATGGCTTGCATTTTATTATGTGTTTGCTAATGTTGACCTGCCAACAATCAGATACAAATTAACACAAAATCATTTTATTTTTATAAAAAAAAAGAAATGTTTAAAATATTTCCAATTATTAATTGCGCGCGCTAACAGCTCCATAACGAAATAATTTCTCTTCTTTAAAAAATTAGAAAAATAAAAACTAAAAACTCTTAACCAAACTCACCACTACTTATAACTCCAAAAATTAAAATGAAATGAAATAAAACTGCTCTTACTCACCACCACTACTCAACCAGAAACCTAAAACGAATGAAATGCTCGTATTCGTTCGTTTTATTTAATATAAACTATATATTATTATTTCTTAACACTTACCAAAATAATTAATTGGCATGCCTCTTTTTTTTACCCAACATGTTGGAAAAAGCGAACAACACTAATCAATTTTTATATAATTTTTTCATTCCAAATTATTTTTTTAAATTTTATTTGAAAAGTGTTTTTTTTTTTATTTAATTCTTTAATTTTTCTTACCAAATAAAACAAAATAATAATTCATTAAAAATTAAAGCTTTTTGTTTTAACCAAGTTAAAATGTTTAAAAATAAATCAATAAATTTCCAAATAGAAAACAAAAAATCTTTACAAACCCCTAAAAACCAAATTTCAGGCTTTGTGTCTACTACTACCAACAACATCACCACCAACACCTCTTCCTCCCAACATCAGCAACAACAACATTATCATCTGCACCTCCAACACCAGCACCATCATAAGCATCAACAACAACAACATCATCCCCATCATTTAAAAAACACTTCAGCTTCCTCTTCGTCATCTGTTACATCGCCCGGCACAAATTCTTCGCTTCTCATGAAGACCGAGAATTACATGACCCAACAGTTGCAGCAACATATGTCAAACTTACCACCTCCACCACCCCACATGACGGGTAACTACGACAGCTTTCTCGGCAGTGAAGAGAGTTATACGTGCCCTCAATGTTTTCGCACTTATCGCCGTCACGGCACTTTAAGGCGTCATATGCGCCAGGAATGTGGTAAAGGTAAATCAATGGTCTGTTCCGTGTGCGGTCATCGCACCAAAAGGGCTGATCATTTACGGCAACATGTTCGCAAGAAGCATCCTGAAATAGCGTTGCGTTCCTTGTTTAGACGCCGTAATAGTTCCATGCAAAGCTCTAGTAGTCATAATACGAGCGATAAATACGATCTTACCACCTCCATGAATACAGAGGCAGGCAGTATTTTACAACAACAATTGCAACAGCAACATCATGATAATGTTAATTCTACAGCAGCATGTATAGCAGCTGCAACTTTGGCAGCTTTAAATTTAAAAACAGTTATAAAGAATTCACCTCCCTCGTCCACCTCAACGCCACGCAAAACATACAACAGCAATAATAATGAAAATCAGTCATGCCATGAAATAGTGGATTTAGATGATGATGACGACGATGAGGATTATGATGAGGATGATGTTGCTGTAGTACATAATGATAATGAACACTTGGACATAAAAGATTTTCATGAGGGGGATGATAGTAGAGAGGAGGATGCATCTGTTAATGCACAAGCTCCTTCAACAATAACAGAGTCAACTACCACCACCATTCTCCCCTCATCTTTTGTGCATCATCAACAACAGGCTTTACAACATTTTCAACAACAATTGGGTGTGGTAAATAGCAGCAGTTCAAATGCTTCAGCCGATGTCATGATGGATGAGAAACTAGCATTTAATTGTTAAAGGATATTTTATGTTTTTCTTTTAATTTTCTCCGTTTTACGGTTGTGAGTGTGCCTCTCTTCTCCCAGAGTTTTAAGTAGTTGGATATGGACTGATTATAATGTCAAAATGAGTTGGTTTAGAAGTTTTTGTATTATTAGTACTATTTTCTTAATTTCCGGTTATTGATTTTGTTTTGGTATACAACCGTTTTAAAGATGTTTCTTTTTATGAAAAATGTTGCATAACTTTAGGAAATACCTTAAACCACGTTTTAAGAAAATGGGATTAAGAGCTTAAAATAGAAAAGAGTAGCAGTAATTTTAAATGACTTTAATTTATTGTTTTATTATATATTGTTTAAAAATAATGGCAATTTGTTTAATATACATAAGTGTTTTCAGACCTAAAAGTAGGCAATTTTTGTCCATTTAATTTTACTTGGCAAAACAAGAATGCTTTTCTTATCTACTTAAAAAATTTAAAATTTTTTAATATTTATTATACAAGGGTAATTTTTAAGCCCAATAGAACTACAAACTAAAAAATAAGAAAAAATTAAATTTTAATTAAACAATTTTTTTTTTTCATTAATATTTAAAAATGATTTCGGACATATGGACGGACTACGCGACTGTTCTTGACAAAACAAATTCTGCACGTCCAATTTTGGGCTACTTCTTCTAGCCCCACAGGAAATAACCGAAAGGTGTAAACCGACGGCTCCGTTTCTCGAAATCCACTTATCGCCAAATTTTGATTTCCGTAAGTCATAGCGCCATCCTGATGGAACCACATCTCGCCCGGATCGATGTCATCCATTGTTTCGAACAAAAAATCTTTTAATCATGATGCTGTAACGATATCCATTGACTGTAACGCGGGCTCCGGCTTAATTTTTAAATAATGTCTGAGGATGCATTTTTTTATACAATCGAGTCTTTTTGAGTCTTTTGTAGATTTATCTCACTCCATATGCTGCAATTTAGTCTATTAAAAACATATTAAGCCAAAAATGAATACCAAAGCTGAATACAATTTCGCATCTATAAGTTGGGCAAATCGATGACTGATTTTTAAATTAAATTTGTGTAATCTGGCTGCGTTCAAGCGTTAATTTATTCGGTATGACAGTTCGTTTGACAGCTAACCCTTTTGTAAGTTCCATCGGGCTTAAATAACACTCTTTAAATCTGTAATATATCTAATTGATGGTTTTGTTTTAGAAGAGACATGATTTTAAATTATTTAGTTTTTATTGCGATCTAGTCTTGCATCAGCAGTTTGTAAGTGGCTTCTAAATATGAGTAAATTCAATATCGTAATGAGTTTTATAACAATTTCATATATAAAGTATGTATTCGAATAAAACATTTGTTATATGTTTATTTTTTATATAATGTTTTGAATTTTGCATTTCCATATAATGATGAATTTGCTCCAGAAACTTTCTTTAGTTCTCTGCAATGGTGCCCATACAATGAAGCTTTTGTTTTCAGCATTTAAGTGTTTTGTACCCGTTCTCTCTTTCTTCTTCTTCCTCTCAATAATAAACTCACAAGAACTGCTTGCATACGAAACAAAGTGTGTACACATTTTCATTCGTCTTTCACCCTCAAACTTAAATATTTTGCAGCAAATGTTTTATAAATAGACAAGAGCAAGTTATACTCCAGGTAAAACTATTGCATTTATACAAATTTTGTAGCCATAATATGTATATTGAAAGTAAAATGGTTCAGATTTTCGTAATCCTTATAAATTCCTCGCAATAATAGAGACATATTTTATAGCTAAAAATATTGTAGATTCTGAAACCATATTTAATGAACTTGCTTGCCACAGGTTTTGTGTTATTTTATCGGTGCATATCAGAACTGCTTCTCATCTTATAAATGAGCATTTAAGAATTTAAAAAACGTTCCAATACAGCAGCATTTAAAAAAAAAAAATCAAAACATGTCTGCCAAAAGCATCTGTAATGAATCTATAATATTTAAAGGACTTCAATTAATCGTTTTATTGTACTCCCGGATAATTGTCAACTTTCAAACATAATTATAAATAAAAATTCCTTGGGGGGTTTCCCCTAGCCCAGTTTTACAACTAAATTTAAACAGGAAAAATAGAAGAAGGGAACAACACTGCCGTGGATGTTGATTTCGCTTTCAATTAGGCTGCCTATATAACGCCACATCTTGTAACAACTTCAGTATCATATTGGAATAATTCTAAATTACTGGAACATTTCAAAGAATATATAAAAAACATAGTAAAAACCTCTGCTTGTGTAAGTAGTCGCCTTGTAAACCAAAAAGTTGCCTACTTTTACGTTTATTATTTATATCATTTAAAATTGAAACTCCACACTTCGTAAGATTCAAAAGCTAACTAAAATTGTAATACTATTTTAAAAAAGATATTTTGTAGTCTTTTTTTCCAGACATATAGGCTGGTTTCATAAACACAGTATTGCAAAAAAGCATCACTAAAAACAAATGCGTTGACACGGGCTTCACAAATAAAAACAATGCACAAATTTCGCAACCATTTTGCAGTAAATACCGTTACCGTACAATAATGTTTTCAAGGCCTTGTCTACAGAAAAGTTTTGGAGTTAATGAAGCTATTCTTTTTAGTGTAGCATTGCAATACTGCGTTTATGAAGTCAGATAGAGTTATAAAAATCTACTGCATAGTTCAGTTGTTGCCCTTATACACCGAAAAATTGCCTACTTTTAGGCTTATTGTTTCTATCAATAATATATGTAAATTGAAATTCCTGGGATACAAAAGCTAGCTAATGTAATTTCATATTGTTACAGCATTAAAAAAAAATATTTTGTAAGGTCAGTGTTTTAGACTTGGGGCTATAAAAATCCATTGCGTAGTTTAGGCGTCAGTCGTATAAAGCCAAAAACTTATATAATTAGTTAGTAAGCTTTAAAGATTTTTTTTTATGTTCAATATGTTCAATCATACCCAGTGTATGATTAAACACACAATTTGTATAAATGAAAATTCGTTTTGTGTGCTCCCGGATAATTGAGGATCTAGACTTGGAATATGTTAACATCGCACACTAAATCATAAGCAGTCACTTCTCAAAATGTTGTAAAACAGTTGTTTTTCATAAACCATTTCACAAATCAAATCTAACGACCACAAAAATTTTGTTTGCGTCGCTGTCTTCTTTAACTATAAAAATTCCCGGGGGCCATATTACGGCATTCGATATCGATCAATATTGCAAAACATTTTAAATGTGAATTTCCTCGGTATTTTTTATGTTACTTGCGCCACTTGTACATCATAAACTAAAGAGTACATACTATTTTTGGTTGTAAGAGGGCGCATATTTATTAATTTTCTTAGTATTATTTCGAGTTGTGACGCTGTTAATGAAAAAAGTGTTAAGTTTTGTGGTTCATCATATAGAGTTGAGCACAAAGACTAAGAAGTCAGAACTCAAAATTACCTCCTATTTTCACAACTACCGCACAAAAAAAATATATAAAATTTAGGAAGCTTTTTTCTAAGAGATTTTTTCTTTACTATGGATCTCAATTTATTTATAAAATTACAGCCATGTTTTTGAAAACAGTTTTTTTTTTGCCTCCTGAACCTGAACATTGTAACTTTTGAGGTTGTGACTTTATGATTTAGCGAACGATATGTAAATAGCAAATCATAGCATAGTTTTAGGTTTATTTGTAAAAAAATGAACTCCTACTTTTTTTCAGGCTTTACAGGTTATTTTTATATGTTTTAAGAGAAAGTATTGACTAATTTGATTAAGTTTTTTTCTAGAGGTAGAAAAAGTAAGAAACTATATCAAAATATCTTAAAACAATTTTTTTTTGCTTTTAAAGATTTTTGTTAATTTACTGCCTGGCCCACAATGTCGACAAGAATATTTTTTTTTTCGTATTTTTATGTTGAAAACAAAAACAAATTTTATAGTGCATTTACACCTACACCATAAACACGTTATAAGTTGTTTATGATGATAAACTAGTTTAAGAAACTTGTTTATCCATACAAATTATAAACACGTTTGTAACTAGCTTTTGAGATAAACTAGTTGCAAACAACCAGTTTTTGTTAATGCAACTCTGTTCTTTTCAAATTTTGCTCTGGCAACGCTAGTGATATTTGACATTTCATAAAAAAAAAAATTAAGTTAAAAAAGTTTGCGTTAAAAAAAGGAACACATCAAGAAAAAGTTTAAAAAAATTAATTGAAAATTGTTTTATATAATATGGATAACGAAAATAAAAGGTGTGTTTATCGTATGTATTAATGTACGTGCACCAACGTTTTTAAGTTTTTTTTTACTGAAGTCAGCTGTTTTGTGACACGGCTGTTAAACTGTTAACTGTCAAAACTGCTGATGTAAACGATATAGTTTATGAAAGTAGTTTACGATCATAAACTAGTTTGAAAATTACAAGTGTAAATGCACTATTAGTTTTTTATTATTGTTTTCAATGTAAATATGCGAAAGAAATGTTCTTGTAGACATTGTGGGCCTGGCAGTTAATTTACTACTATATAATTATTAAAACAACAACAAATATCCAAATAATATTGCCTATATTTGGGCGTACAACGAACTGTTAGTTATTTGAATAGTTTAAAATCATCATAATTTAAAAGTTTTCTCCTTTTAAAAATTATTTATAACCTTTTTTGAATTAAACTTTGTCTACTTTAAATTTATTAAAAAAAGACATCATTTTAAACTTAATGACAGTTGCCTACTTAAAGGATCAATTAGATTTATGAATTTATAAACAAATTATTAATTCTAAACGAGTAGATACAAGTTTATGGTTTTAACAATTAATTCTCCCTAAAGTGCCAAAATTTCTTTAATACTTATCAAACAACTTGCCATTATTTTTATATTGATTTTTTTTGCTTAAATGATGTAAAAAAGTTTAAGGGAAAAATTAGACTACTTTGAGTTAAAAAGAGATAAAATTAAAGTGCAATTTTTTATTTTATTAACAACAATTCAAGAAATTACAATAAATTTAAAATTTATAAATGAAAATTTAAAAAGCGGTGCTAACCAAATTAACACTAAATAAAACATGAAAAAAGCAAAAAAAAAAAAAAAAAAAAAAAAAAAAAAATTAAACAAAAAACTAATCAAATTAACCAAAGATTTATTTTATACATAAATATTTTTCTATATTTAATTTTTTTCTTAATATTTTGCAAAAAAAATTTTTTTTAAATACTGTTTTTTTTTTATTTATTTATTTTTGGTATCAGAAAACTAAACTTATTTTTTCTTCTTATGTACGAGTATTTTAAGCCTTGATTAAACAAAAAAAAGTGCATTTAGTTTTGAAAAGAGAACTTGTGAAAAAAAAGTATTTTTTATTAAAAAAAAAAACCTAACAATTTTTAAACAGAAATTTTTGTGTGTTAAGATTTTTTTTAAAATTTTATTTACTACTATATAATTATTAAAACAACAAAAAATATCTAAATAATAAATTAAAAACTTAAACAAAAGATTGTTTTAATGGCAGGAATTGAGATTTATTACAGGATTATCTTGGCAATAACTTTTTTATTACTGCATGTTTGTGTTTTACTTTCAAGGATTTTGTTTAGTAAAAAATAAGTTTTCTTAATTTTTCTTATAAACAATCAGATTGTGGTAAATAATCTTTTTATTATTATTTTATAATTAATATTAACCCTACTTTTTTTGTTTTTTTTTTTTTTTAATAATTTCTTTGTATATTTTATTTATTTTATAGTGGGTGTTTATTTTTAATTTATAAATATTTTTTTTCCAAATAATTTGCGAGTGTAGGTTATGGCGGCTTGAAAATTGGTTATTTTGTTTATATTTCTCTTTATAACTACTCAAGGGTACTTTATGCTTTCACACAAGTCTTACGTATTTTGAGAAAAATACAACCCTGGTATGATAAGTTGTTATTGTTTTTTAAAAATTTCAAACAATAATTAGATCAAAGATGCATTTTCATCAAAATACGAAAAACTTGGTGATGTTGTAAGGTACCCTTTAATGACACTTTACAAAAATCCTTAAGACCTATTTTTTTTTTGTTTGGAATTTTCTAGGCTGAAACTTAAATTTGCGAATTGTTTTACATTTTTACACTTAAAATAAAACAACACTGTCCTTTTAAATTTCTGTTTTTTTTTACATACATAATTTTTAAATTATTCTTTCGATTGTGAAAAAACCAAATGTTGAATTCTTTATATGGTTTCCTTTTTAATAAGTGTTTTTATTATTTAAGTAAACAAAAAATTCTTATGAAAAATAAAAAAAAAAAACTCAGAAAAATAGCACACCCATCCATCATGGCTTATTTTTGCAGATTTACGGACCTTATATAATATAGCCTCAGCAGCAGCCGCTGTTATAGCTGCAGCCACTTCCCAACAGCAGCAGCAAAAACAACAGCAACTTAGCAACAACACACCAGCCTCCAACATCAGTAGCAGTAGCAACTTGGACAATTGCAATCCCAATAATCTTTTAAATAACAACAGCAATAGCATTAGCAATAATTGTACCACAATTAGTAATAGTGGCAGTGTTAACAGTAGTAATATTAATAAAAAAACATCAGCACCCTTAACTAATTTAGTAACAACAACATCATTAAATGTTGCAGCAACACCTTCCTCCTCCTCAGCCTCCCTAACGCCTCGCTCTACTAGTCGCAATAGTTTAGATTGTTCAAATATAACCAATTTATTGGCTACACCGGCATCGGATTTGTATGACAATGAGCTGACCATTCACAAAATCTATAAATGTTGTAGTAAACTAACAGAACAACCCCAATTGTCACCGTTGTTAACAACAGCAGGCACAATGGGACAGCAAAATTTAAATACCAGCAAACTGTGTACAAATAACTGTGGTACGAATGCCACAGTTAAAGGTAATAACACTTGCCATGCATCACATCAAACGAAAAGTTTGGCTGGTAAAACAACAACAACATCATCCTCCTCATCTTCTGGTTGCTGTCCTGGCGGTAATTGTAATGATTGTCAAATGTCTGCTGCTGCAGCAGCTGCTGCCTCTTTTCAATTGGCCAATCTTTTAGGTTCTACCATGCTTTTGCCTCATGTGGCCTCCTCTAATACGACGAAAACCGCTGGCGGTTCTTCGTCTGCGGCAAATGTTCAAAATACAAAGTTTACTTGCAACAAAACAAGTTCTTCTGCCATAAATACTTCTTCGACTATAAGTTTAAAAAATCTTAGCAACAATGTTGCTACAGGTGGTCTTGCATCATTGGCAACATCACCTCCAACATTATTATCATCATCGTCGTCGTTATCGTTGATAGCAATGCCAAAGAAATTAAATACCACCATATTTCAATGTGATTTTTGTTCCTTTTCATGTTCTTGGAAATATGACTTAAAACTGCACATGCGTCAGAAACATGGCATACACAATAAGAAAATGTAAATGTTGCTGCAACATGAAAATGTATGTTTAATCAAAATTTAATGTTCCTTTTTTCCCAAGTAAAATTAAAGGTTTTACAAAAATTAGTCAAAAACAAAGTTTAATTTTAAATCAAAACCTTTAAAAGTTACTGGTAAAGGAACAAATAACAGCTGCCCTATTCTAAAAAATTAATGATTTTTCATTTTTATATTAAAATTTGTTATTTCTTGTATTCTGTTTGAATGAGTATGATGTAATTGTTTAAATCAAATTTTTAAAACATTACCTTTGAGAAATCTTTTTGAAAAAGTTACTCTTGATTCGTTTTACGGAATAGGGGGCCTGTATATTTTCTTTATTTCCTTAATGAAAGAAAAAGACTTTTCCTTATACATAATTTAATAAAGAGGTGCTAAACAAAAGTAAATATTTTTATCAATAAATAAACAAAAAACAATACCATTAAATTAAGATTAGAGTCTCAAACTTAGAAAGTAACGCTCCATTTTCCTACGCTCGCTTGTGTTAAAATACATTTTCTCTTACTACTTTTAAAATCAAATGTCATTAAATTACACCAGACTCTGCTCTTTTTAGTTTTTGTCTGTTCATTCATTATATTTCATGTTGTTTGTTTTATAAAATTTGCAATAGACTTCTTACATGTGAATTTTACAGAATCTGATGACGATGACGATGACGACAAATCATTTCTTTTACAACCCATAAAGCTGTCGGTAGCCAATCCATCTAAACTGTATGGCCACAATTCAAACTCCCACCGTCGCTTTCATCGCTCCACACGTTTGCAGAAAGCTGCAGTCTATAGCTGTCCCAATTGTCCCAAAGCGTATACACTGCGTTGTAATCTATCACGTCATTTACGTGTTGAATGTCAAAAAGAGCCTAAATTTAAGTGTCCCATATGTAAAGCAAATTATTATTATCGTTGTTCGTTGGCGCATCATTTGAAAATGACACATAAACAAATTTTAAACACTTGAGAGGAAACTTTTTAAAGAAGCTTTTAGAAATTTATTGTTGAAGTTTTTTTTTTTTTTTTTTTGTATTTTATTACATTCTTACAAATATATTTTTTTTCAATTTCATGTTTTTATTAATTTATATGCTTTGCTTAATTATAAAGCTTAGCATTATTGTTAAGATAAAATAAAATTTATAGGAGACATTAGAAATCCTTTTAAGCAACTTTTCTCAACACTTATTTTCTTTTCTAACCAGCCCAGTTATGAATAATAATTCCCTGAGATTTGTTTCCCTTTTCTTATTTTTACAATTGAATTTAAATAGGAAAAATGAGTGACAGAAAAAACTCTCGGGGAATTTTTATTCATAATTGTGTTGATTTATTTTTATGCAACAATATTTCACCAACACGTCGCATCCTTTGGTTTGTTGAAGATAATATTCCATTTATTGTGTCAAAATGTTGCTAATCATTTTCATATGTTTAAGATCATTTTATGCACACCAGAGTACGGTTTTATTGCTTAATTTTATGGTTTGAAATACAATCTCAAAAACAGAACTTCATGTTGACAATAAAAATCAATTCAGTAAATCAGCGCAAGACACTATTCAGAAAACAGAACAAAACGAAAAATGATGAATGCATGTCTTATACAAATGTAAACTAACACCCCAAAAACAGTGAACACTTAACGAATGGTATGAATAGTTTTAATAACGATGGAATAAATGCCTGTACATGTTATAAGTTGTATTGAAGAAAAAAATTACGAATCTCGTTTAATTTTTTACAACAATTACAGAAATACATATATAGTTTTTCTAAAATACTTTAGCACTTCAATACTTTTTTAAAATGTAAAACCTTAAACAAAACTGGTTACATGCTGAACGAATTGTCTGAATATTTTCTTGATCGTTCATGTTATTAGACTGTTTGATGTATCGCTGCATCACTAAAGAGATTGCAAAGAGAGTTAATTAAAACAAAAACATTAAAAAAGTATCTAAAGGCAAAGAATTCTTTGACATCTGTTTTTAACACGCTATTTGTATTAAAGCCTGATACTCTTCTCAGCATTTCACGTGAAATGCTGTCAAAACTCGTATGAAAAAAACTTGTACGTAATATCTATGAAATAATGTTGATAGAGTAGTACTCTGTTCATTTTGTGAAGAAGTTGCGAAATGTTTTTTTACAACTGAAATAAAGCAAATGTTCTTTATTTCATACGGAATTTTGTGAAAAAGATTATCAGCAACCAGCAATGTATTTTCTATTTTATTTAATTTTTTATTAAAAAACACGTTTTAGTAAAATACATGTAGGTTTTGTTTACATACGCAAAACAATGTCGCATACTTTGAAAGATTAAAAACTTCAAATGTCAAATTGTTCCTATGAAATAATATATGTAGCTGAACATTTTTCACAAATTGGAACAGAGTACTAATAGGCTTAAGATAAAAATTTTTGTTGCTATACATTTTTCTATGTTTCTAACCATTTCTTTTATACACATACATATATCGTATGCAACATGTTGCAGAAATATAATTTTATTTTATTAACTATTTATTTTTTTTCAAGATTTTTTACATTTAACATAATATACAGTAACACAATATACAGTAATTTTTTTTATTTTTTATTCAAAACCCCTTTATGATGGGTTGAAACATAGTTGCAATAAGGATTAATATTCGAAATTTGATATTTTTTTGGAATAATTATACATTATTTGCAATCCAATTATGAATAAAAATTCCGCTGGAGTTTTCTTCCTTTTCCTATTATTCCTATTTAATTTCAATTGTAAAAAGGGAGGAGGAGAAAACTCCCGTGGAATTTTTATTCATAATTGGGTTGTTGGCAAAAAAAAATAGTTTTTGAAAAACAAATTGATAGAAAATATTTTTTTTTTTTTTTTAAACAAGAGGAAAATTATTTGTATGTACATAAATGTTTGTTAACCTAAAACTTTTGTTTAAAGAGTTTTAATTTTTGTTATTATTGTTTTGATCACGAAATTTGTGTTGATTGTAGCGGCCGGTTGTTACACATTGGCCACTTTACTACCAAACACGCTTTCTGCCTTTCTCCGAAAGCTGCCCTTGCAACTGTTTTGGGCCTTTTTCAAACGTCCCTTTTTCAATTCTGGTATACTCTCTACTTCAAATATACTACTCACTTTTATGATACGTCTCAAATTGGGCCCCCTTTTTCACGTACATGTTACACTAAACTAAATCCGCAAGATGTTTATTTTGGATATATATATATATGTATAAGCTGAAAATCTCATATTAGAATAGCAGTCAATAAGCTTTGCTTGATCTCGGTCTGAAATTTTTGAAACTCAATGTATATATTGAAAATACCCCATTTATAGAGCACTCACTTAAAGAAAAAACATTAAAAACAAAAATTAGTTAATTAGGCACTCAAATACTTGATGTTGATGCTTCATTATATGTTAACTTTTAGAATACTTTTAATACCAAGTACTAGCACTCGAAATATCTCAAATTTAAATGTTAACTACGGCACACAAAATTTGTAAAAATTATTTGGCTTGCATCGCACACTGCCAATAGAGCAAGTTACTCAAAGTAGTAATTTAGCAGTTAGTGAAGTAGAATTTTATTTACTTTGACCCAATACCAAACATGGCTGTGAATAATAAGTTCAGCTTTTGAATTTATCCTCACTTTTAGTCAATTTCAAACCTCTGTGCGATGTCTTCCTGCATATAAACCAATTGAAATGTTGCTTAAACATGTTGCTATAGGTAATGCATATGGAATTCTCTTTTAATATGTACATAAAAATTAATATACATTTTATAACATTCCCTTAAAAGTTTTTATTCGATTTGGCAACATTTTGCATTTTTTACATGTTTACAAAACAAATATGCCGCCTTGTGATTATAAACTTTAGGTTAAAATTCACTTAAAAATTTTCTAGTAAATACTTTCAAGTTAATTTACTTTAGTGTTGCTTTATAAATATTTTTTCCTAAAGCCTGGTACTCTGTTGAAATTTAAATAAAAAAAAAAAATGTTGAGCAACATCCATTATTTCATACGAAAAAAATTACATGTATCAATGTTACCAATCTTGCGAGTCTGCACTTTTTGGCGATTTTATTAATTTTACTGCCTGGCCCACTATGCCGACAAGAACATTTCTTTCTTATATTTATATTGAAAACAAAAACAAATTTAAACTTGTTATTATTGTTTTCAATATAAAAATGCGAAAGAAATGTTCTTGTCGACATTGTGGGCCTGGCAGTTAAAGTATTATATTGCCGTTTTGAAAAAAGGAATTTTACTAAAGTGTATTTATTTTTAAGCAAAAATGAAATAAGTAAAAAAATATGGATGTAAAACTGTTAACGGTTGTGTTTTTTAAATTTTTTCTTTCTCATTTAATATTAAGTTTGTACTTTTTTCCATTTACTTCAAATTCTTCTTGTAAAAAAAGTGTTTCCAGAAACATTTTGTAACTTTTTCACAAAATCCGCAAATATTCCGCACAAGTTTTTTTCATACAGAGTACCAGTCTTAAGAGAAAAAATTTTTTTCCACTAATATTTATAGTATTTTTTTATTCTGAACTCAGTTTTTTGAAATCGTAGTTTAGTACTTCTTTTTTAAAGCATATTATTGTATTTAAATGTTTATAAGAAATGTTACACAAATTATTTTTAAATTTTCTTCTGGCCAAAACATAAATGTTCTCCTATACATGTTGCGCAAAAACCCTTGTATAAAAGTTTAATAGAAAATGTTGCTTAAATACGTATTTTTAATGTTTAAGAAGAGTTTTTATTTTGTTTTTGAATTATATTAATTTTTTATAAAATTTGTTATTTTAATTTTTTATGGTGTTGCTTCTAACGATATAATAATTGACAAGTATGGGATTTAAATAGTTAAAGAAATTTTATCATTCCTATATGTGTGCCAAATAATTCAAGGATTTGGAGCGTTATTTTTTTAAAACAAGTTTATAGCATTTTGTTAAAAAGAAAACCTGCCATTAAGAGGTTTAATTTTTATAATTTTTCAAATTGTAAATTGCTTTTAATTTCAATTTTTTTTTTATATTTTTAACATTTTAACTGTAAATTATATGTTTATAAAAGGTAGTTACTATTAACAAAAATTGTATAATATATTGAACATTGTAAAAATTATAATAAATATTCAAAATATTTAATGTTAACAATAATAAAATTATAAATTTTCTTAAAAATATAAAATGTAAAAGAACAAAATAAATTTCCCAAAAGTTAAATACTTAATTAAAACAAACAAATGCAAATACGTTGTTATTTATTAGAAATAGTTAGATTTTGTTTTTTATTTTGTATGTATGTTTTGTTTTTATTTTTATCAAAACATTAATCTATTTTCAAATTATATTATAATTAACTAGCATATTTTATTTTAGAATTTCCAATATACATATATAAGTATATATATATATATATATCTTGATTTCTTCCAATTTTTCGCTTTTCTTTTTCTCTTTTTCCACTTTTTGCGACCAATGCATAAATGTAAATGTGTGATGATTTATATATGTATATATAACGAAAAAAAATATATATATATATATGTATGTATATATAGGAGCTGTTTATATCAAAACTGAACCTCATCTTATATTGAATTCCTCCTCCTCAACTTTGACAGCACAGCCAACACCATCACCACCACCATCATTAATACTAACAGCATTTACAAATCTACCACCAACATTGGCAGCAACAACTGTTTTGCCGCCATCATCAACCTTTGCATCGTCATCATCATTATTATTTTCGTCAAATTCTACGCCAGCTTCGTCTGTTTATCCTCGTAGTAGTCGAAAATCCACGCGTCTTAATAAGAAATCTCTTAAATTTGAATATACCACCATACCGCTACTAAATGTGCGTGATAATAGAAAGAATTCGAAATTTGTTTGTGATAAATGTCCACATAAATCATATCAAACCTATAATAGTCTTTTACGACATCAACGTGTTGAGTGTCACAAAGATCCCCAACATGTTTGTTCAATGTGTTCGATACGTTTTTACTATTTAACTACGTTACGTAAACATACCAAACGTATGCATAATTTTGATTATGATTAGAAGAAAAATTTTAGTATTTAAGATTTGAAAAAAAAAAAAGAAAAAATAAACAAGAATTTACTACTTTTATGTAAAAAATTTTCCTTTTATAATCATAATTATTGTGTTGTTGTTTTTTTTCTCGTATAACAAAAAATAGAATTTAAGAAAAATATTTAAAAAAATGTAGTTTTGTTAGCTAAATTAATGTAAATTTTGAGAAACTTATTTTATAAAGTAATGTAGGTTTTTGTCTTTACTAGAAAAATGTTGTAACTTTTGAGTTGTGTATTTTATTTTATTTAAAAAAATTTTGTATAATACTGTAAAGAATTTTCTTGTAAAAGTAAATATGATGACAATTTTTTTTTTTTTGTATTTTAATCTAATAATGAGATTTTAAGTTCTTTAGCTACATGTTGCTTAAATTGGTTAATTTTCTAATTTTCTTATTTCAAAAAACATTTTAACTGTTTTTTATTTTGAACCACGTTTTGCTAATTAATTAATTGGCTTTAGCAACTTAATATGTATTTTATAAAAAAAAAAAAAATGTCTTAAAGATTTCTTTTAAGTATATAAATTTGATTAGCTAGTCAAGAAAGCTTTATGTATCCTTTAAATATTTTAAACAATTTATTACAGTGGCTTTTTGTTTTGCACGCAATATCCTGTTATTGAAGAAAAAATATTTTTTTTTTGGAAAATACATAAAACTTTTTTGGTAACATGTTGCTAGAGATGTTTTAGTCTAAATTGCAATTTAAACAACTTAAAAAATTTAAATTTCATGCAACAATTTTGACAGCAACAAAATTCTCCTCAACGTTTCGGATTCCATGAACATTTTTTGATTCAAATGTTTAATTTATACAAAAACTATTGTTATTCTTTTAAAAACATTAAAAAAACTATTTGCATTTAAGGCGGCATTAAAAAACTACTAAATATTTTTTTTACTAATTTATGCAAAATGTTGCTAGAGAAAAGAAACCACGTTTTTTGTGCCATATTTTAAACGGCAAGTTATACTTAATATTTTTTTCTCAATTTTTTTTTACATCTGATTTTTTGTTTTCAGCAACATGTTGCTATAAAGCACTTTCAAGGAAAATAGTTTATAATGTCGGTCTCATAATTTGTTAAAAAAAAAAAAAATTGTCACAATTTCTAAATAAAAATTAGTTTTTAGATTTTTTTTATTGTAATCGGTAGTTTTTGTTTGTAATTTTTTTCAATTCAAAAAGCAATAGTAGTAAAATATTTATACTTTTTTCTAAAAAAATAATTTAAATTTTAAGAATTTTTTAATATACAAAACAAATCATTTCAGTTTTGTTTTATATTTCGCAAAAATAAAAAAAAAAAAAATGATTAATTTTATAACTTATGATTTATATTTCTTTTCGTTTTTTTTCTTTTTGTTTCTTTTCATTTAACACAAACCTTCAAAATAACACAATTTCAAATCCCCATCGTCATCACTCTATCGCTCCATTCAAAATAAAAATCATGATGTGTGTGTACTTACTTGTGTGGCCTAAATCATTAATAAAAAATATTTACAAATTTCATTCATCAACTTGAAAACAAAAATCATGTTAATAACATAATTCAAAACTCATTTCTAAAACCCTTATAAATTTAAAAAAATATACTAATTTTATTAAAAAAAAAAAAAAAATAACAAAAAAAAGATATTCCCTATAAATTCTCTCAGTCAATGTTAGAAGGTGGCAACTATTTGAAATTAAATGTAATGATGGATGGTCTTGGTGGTGGTGGTGGAGGTGGCGGCTTAAATGCTGTTAATGTTGGTGGCAATGGTGGTCAAAGGATGATTTCAACTGAACGATTTCCCTGTGCCGTTTGTGGTAAATCCTATTTGCGTAAACGCCATTTACAAAGACACATGAGAGACGAATGCATCGGTATACCGCCTCGATTTAGCTGTGATTTATGTCCTTCACGTTTTCGCCGTAAATATCATATGGTACGTCATTTAACCTCCAAACATGGCATTCCACCAAATATAGCCCAACAAACGACGGGCAATTCAAATCGCCACAATTCCGTTAATAAAGATGATCCAGAAGGAGCTGAGAATTTATCCTTAAATCCTGTTAATTTAGGTAACTGTGATAATGGATTACCCGAAAATCTAACAATGCGTAAAGAGAATTATGAACATGAAGCGCCACAATTACATCACCATCATCATCATCATCATGCACACCATCCTCATCAGCATCTGAACATGGGCTCGACGAGTCCTTCGCATATAACAAGTGGCGATAGTGGCAGTGACTGTAATGGTGGAGGTACTGCGGGTACCTCACCCATACCTTCCAGCCAAATAATTCCCATCCCTACTTATGGTTTGACGGGAGCCATTACAGCTATATCGGCGGCTGCAGCTCATGTAGAGGAAACAGATGCTAAAATTCTTTTAGAGGCTGCAGCCGCAGCTGCTGCTCAAGCTGCTGCCAATAATAATTTACAACAATTAGCAAAAAACAACAACAATGCCACGGCCAATATCATGACGCCACCGGTTAATGAAGATAGTGAAAATATAGCGGAAAATCAAGCGACCACAAATTCCAACGCTACTATAAATTCCAGTGAAGGTTTTATCAAGGCCGAACCTATGACGCCCGGTAAGACAGGGTCGGCGCCGGCTACGGCCAACATGAACTTGTTAGACGATGAGTGGAAAATGAAGCTTAGCTTACAACTCATTTCGAATTCGTTGCTCAAAGAACGTTTAATGAACACCATGCCATTTGCTTATAAAAATAATTGAAATATTTAGACAAACATTTAAAAAAGAAACCAAATATTTTTTAAACTTACAGATTTTGCTTTTATTAAGATATTTTTTTTTTTTTGATTTTTATTAGAATTTAAGTTCAAATTAAATTTTATTTTATTTATTTTTACACAAATCTTGACTCTATATGATTTTTTATAAGTTTATTTTTATATTTTTTATAATTAACTTTTACTTTCTTTGTGTTTAACAAACCAAATATTTTTTAAACCAAAAAAAAAAGCAAAATTGTATTAAATTTAAAGATTTGTTTTTTTTTTAACAAATTAAGATCTCTATTTTTTAACAAGCAAAACACACATTCCGTTTTTTAAATCCAAATATACAAAAAACAAGAAAATTTTAACCAAAAAATATTTTTAATTTATTTATTTAAAATTTTATTAATTTTAGTTAAATTTAAGAATTTAAGTAAGAAAATAAGGCAGAGAATCCGGCTGGAGATTGTGTTTTAAGAGATTTTTTCTTCCTAAAGTTGTTGGTATTTTGAAAAAATTTTGAATTTTATTTTAAAAAGTTGTTTTTCGAAAATTTTGAAAATTTTTAAAACTTTGAACACAATTAAGTCGTACGTCGTATGAACGTCACGCCGTAAATTTTCAGAATCAACGCTTCACTTAGCCACAATCCGCCGTAAACGTATTATGTCTTCTTTTAAAAATAATATTTAAAATTTATTCAAGTTATTGTTTATTTTTCTATCCTTTTATTTTGTTTCCAATTTGAAAACACATCTTACACCCCTGTTCAACAACTTACACCCACGTGATTCAAATCACATGTGCCTTTCAAAATGACACATGGGATATTTGGGTGTTCCGTTTTTGTGTGATTTTCAATTGCCGAAAGTACACCGAGAAACAAAAAAACCGAATGATTTTCAAAACCCCACAAAATCACACATGTGATTTTAAAGCACGTGATTTAAAATCATGTGATTTTCAGAACGGGCCCGTTAATTTGATATAAAAACAGCCTGTTGATTTTATATTAAATTAAGGGGCCTGTTAGATCTATTGGCATAATTAGATCTATGTCGACGTACGACAAGGATATGTTTTTACGTTTACGTCAGCTATTGTGTTCCTTTGTATAAAATATTATACGTTTTAATTTGGCAACGTATCTACGTCACTCTACTACGTTCATACGGTGCAATTGTGTTCCTACGGTAAATTTAATTCCACATTTTTCTTAGACAAAATTTTGTCGAATTCTCAAATTATTTTAGGGATGTTTTCATTCCGCATTTTTCTTAGACAAAATTTTGTCGAATTCTCAAATTATTTTAGGCATTTTTTTATTCTAAAGGAATTTCTCAAAAATTGTTTTTAAAATGTTAAAAGCTTTTCAAAATATCTTAAAAAATTTTAATATTTTGAAAAGAACAATTTTTTTTAACATTTTTTTTATTAAAGTTTTAATTAAAGTGGAAATATTACAAAAATGCTAAAAAGATTTTTAAACTTAAATTCTATAATTTTAAAATAACTGAAATAGAAATCTAGTCTAAATGTTAGAAAAATTAAAAAACAATGATTTTTTTTATTATTATTTTTAAAATATTTCAAAAAACCGTGACTTTGTTGATATAAATTATTATTAAATATTTCTTCGAGTATTATTTAGAAATTAAAGTTTCTGCCTTTTTTGAGTTTTCTTAAATTATTCCAACTGTCTGTCACTCGATTTTGAATGAAGTCTTTGTGCGCCAAATTTACATTTAAAACAAAAACAAATTAAGCCCTATAACGAAAATGGTTGACGTGGTGGAAGTCGTTGTTGTTTGCAATATTTGTCGTTATCATTTAAACTTCACAGCAATGACAATGTTAATCAAATGAAAGTTTTTTAGTATTTACTTACATACATACATATACTGTTGAAGACAATCATAATACCAAGTTTTAAAAACTACCAGTTTTCGACTATGACAACGACACTCATAATAACGCAGATTGTTTTTGTTTAGAATGTAAGTTAAGCGATCGAAATTTTCCTTCGAAATCCAGGGACTTTTTCTAACATTTGCGAATGAGCTTGCTGATTTTAAATCATTATTAATTGAATATCAAACTTCTTTCTGCTCTGTAATTTTATAAACTTTTTCGACTTGTTCTCTTTTTGCAATCTCTGGCCTTTAATATTATTGATAGCAATTTTCTAACATTCAAAAATACTCACTTGATATTTTATTTTTATATTCTTAAGTTAAATAAAATTTCTGTTTCTTTAAATCAAAGAAATAATTTATATTAATAAACCAAATACTTAGAAACCAAAAACTTTACAGTATACAAGTGTTTATTTTAACTAAAGTCTTAAAATAAACAACTAAAAACTAAATAATTCTCACAATTAAAAATGTTTAGGATTTTAACAATTTGTTATTATTAAAGACAAATGCATGATATTAAACCAGAAAAATTTAAAATTTTTTAACAACGAATTTCTACTTAAATTATTTAAGCAAAAAAAAAAAAACTTAAATTTATTTAAAAAACTTTATTTATACTAAAAAAAATATTCAATTTATTTTAAACTATTCCATAAGTAAATGTATTTTATGCTGTATTGTATGTCTTTTTTTATTGTAATCAAAACCAAAAAATTTATTTATTTCTTTTAAATGGTTTTAACGACATTATTTTTTTTTTATTAAAATCATGCCATGTATTATTAATTTTAAGTGGAAATTTTAAAACTTTTTTAATGAAGAATTTAAAAAAAGTATAACAAAATATTGTGTTAAATTTGTAAAAAAAGAGAATTTTTGAGCTTTATGCAAAAAATTAAAAAAAAAAAAATAAAGGCAGACTATAAAGTAAAGTTTTTTAGAAGCAAAGAACATTTTTAAAGACCCTTTGACTACATTTGGAGTTAACTTAACTTTACTGATCTTTTGAGAATATATATTTCCTTTTTATTCCTAAGGTATCAGGCCTGTCACAGAAATCAACTAAAAAAACGAAAACTTATATAAAGAAACTAAAACAAATTATGTTTCAGCTACTGATTTAAAACCATTTCGATCGAAATAATGTGAAAGGCTTTCATCCATTAAAAGAAGAAGTTTCAAATTTGCCTGGGGTTTTAAAGACTTAAGAATTTTACAAAATTATTCAACTGCCAACTTGAAGAACCAAATTATCCACCGTTCAAACTGAATTTTTTTAAGTTTATCAGGCATGTTCTGAATATCACTTTTTGTAAAAGTGATTGAAATCACAAGGTGTTATGGACAAAAAACTTTTTCATAATTGTGAATTTAAGCCGGTCAGCTAAATAACTTGCTTATTTTTCCACCATATTAAACCAAGTTAAATCTTTTGTGGTTTTCAAAACACCTTTAATTGACAATTGTGATTTGAAAATCACAAGTGATTTAAAATCTTGTGATTTTCAGAACATGCCTGTATTTAATATTTTTTTTTTGTTTTTTCTGTTTTTTTTTTAACATTTATTTAAAATTACAATATGGAATTTTTTAAAATATTTGCTTAAATCTTCAAAATCATTTGAGCTCGAAGGACCAAAACTATCTCATCTTTTTTTAAAAAGATCAATTAAACATTTTTGTTAAAATTCCAATTTTGAATTTTTAGAATATTTGTTTAAATCTTCAAAATCATTTGAGGTCGAACGACAAAAATTGTATAATCTTTTAAAAATAAATTTAATATTTTTTTTTAATCTCTTATTGCCTGAAAAAAAAAATTCCGCAAATTATCTAGCTCTATAAAAGTAAAACTTTGTCTGTTTTTGTAGAAATTTTAACACTTGTAACATCATACAGCGGTAAGCACGAAGGACCAAACTTATCATTTTTCATAAGATTCTAAAGCCAAACATTTTAGCTTAAACTCGAAATTCTCTTTCAAAAAAATTTAACATTATTTTTTTATTTTCTTTAAAAATTGTAATTAAATATTTAATATTCTTTAACTTGAAATCATAATTTATTATATACTTTATAACCAAAAATCATGTATTCTATTTAAAATTATAAAAAAAAAAAAAAAAAAACAAAATACATATTAAAAATAATAACTAAAGAAAAAAAAACGAAAACCAAAATAAAAATTGTGTATTTATTTGAAAAAATTCTGCGGCAAATCAGTCATCATTCAAAGAATATAATTAAAAATTTTTAGAACTTTTTTTTTACTTTCAGGACTTTTTTTTTCTATTTTTTTACAGCTTCTGGGAAAACAGCAATATTTTTATTTCAAGCAAATATTTTTTTTGGGTTGTTTTGGTATTATACTGAATTCGTTTTATGTTTTTTGCTTGGGCGAAGATCAGTCGTGACTTGATTTTGTGGAAAAAGTTTATGGGGGGTGAGAGAGGCTTATCTACCACTTCGCCTACAAAACTTTAAGCCTGTCTTCTCGCCAAGCCAGAAAGTCATAATATCTCAAGGCAAAAAGATAGCACAATAAAAAAATCTTAAAAATTCGACACAGGTAAAATTAAGAACTGCTTAAGGATTTACTATTTTAATTAAAGTCTTTAGTACTTCCTAGTTTTATAAAAAATATATCTAAAATAAAAAATAACGTTTTCTAAAAAAATTTCAGTTTGTTTGAACCAAGGCGAATTCATACAGGTGACTGCAGATATAGTTATGCAAGCTGCTGTAGGAGTTTGACATTTAGAATACAAAAATCTTCACAAAAAAAAAGGACAGCTTGCAAAACTCTGTATAAACTCCTGTTAATTTTGCTTTGGATTGCACTTTTATTTAAAATAAATTTTAAATCGCGAAAAACTCAATTTTTAAATATTGTGCATTCTTTTTTAAAAATCTTATTGTAAATTTCAAATCTCTTTCTATATTTTTCTTCTTTTTTTTTAAATTTATTAATTTTTAATTTAATTTCTTTTTTCGTTTATATTTCTTTAAATTTCTTACTTAAATTCTATGGCTTTTTCTTTTAGATTGTGTTTCTTAAAATAATGTTTTTGAAGAAAATTTTCACTAACCTATTTTTATAACTAAATTTCTTTTAGATTATTGTACCTACTACCACTACTACTACTACAACCTCTTACAAATCAAATCAAATCAAATCTTCTACAAATACAACTCTATATACATATATAGAAATAATTAAACTAAAAAATTTGTGCCTTATATGTCTAAAATTCAAAAAACTTGGTCGTTTTTATTGTTATTGTGTATCCATCTCTTCATATTTCTACAAACAACTTATTGCTACCATTCCTCCTACTTGGGCTGTTGGAATATAAAGTCATGTTTGTGTCACTTTTAAAAAGCAAAATGTCAACAAAGTGAGCATTAATAAATTTTTGTCAAACTTATGCGTGTTTAAAGCAAAAATCTTAAAAAAATCAATATAAAATAAATATTTATTTATTTAGTTTTAAAAAACTTAAACATATTTCACTACTTTAAAAATGTCATTAACCTTTATTATATTAAAACTATATTATACTTATTTATATACCAAAAAAATCTTTTAAAAAATACTCTTTAAAATATTTAAAAAAAAAAAAAAAAAAAAAAATAAGAAAAAAGCAAAATATTGTATTCTCTCTGTCTCTTATTTACTCTCTTTTTTATTTAATACAAATTTTTATAAAAACATTTTGTTTTATCTGTGTGGTGGTTTGTTTTAGTATTTTTTTATATATTTAACAATTACATATTTAAGATATAAAACTTAATTCTTTCGAAGTGCATTTCTGATTACAAAATTGTTAGAAGAATTGTATAAAATATCAAAATTTTCTCACAAGATTAAGCCTCATTCACAATGCAAATAACAATTTCGTGTTTCTCACGTCTTATCCTCTCGCAAGGTATTTGTTATAAATTTCTTCTATTTTTAGTACGAAAATGTAACTTAAGTTTAGTTAGAAATTTTAGTCTGGCTGAGTTCCAAAACACTATAATACTTTGCAGTCAAAGTAAAAAATTACCATGCATTGTTTGCTATTGTGTACGCATCGATAACTTTTTTGGTGCACATTGGGATAGATAATATTAAAATATTCTATACGGTTAATTGTAAAATGCATTTAAAAAACGAATTGCTTTGCGACTGACGTTTTGGAACTCACCCTCCACTTCTACTAGAGCAACAATTTGTATAAAATTGTAAATGACGTTTGTGATGATTTTTATGAGTATACATTTATACATATGAAATCGTCGAATTTCATATAATCCATAATGAAATTCGACGTCGATACAAGTCGACGTTATTAACAACAATCGATTACTATTGACTGTCACTTGGTATTTCTTACGGCGCTTCTAAGTTGACGTCGAGTGGAATCGAGTCCGTTTTAGTCGACAGAAAATTTTGCAACGACTCTAATGAAATTTTAGTTGGAATGCAAATATATTTAAAAAAAACAGCAAATTTAAATGAACTCAAGACACAAATTTAATTCGTAAGTGTTACAATTTAAGTCCACTTTAAGTTTACTAAACACCTGTGTTTTTTTTTTAATACATATGGAGTTACACTTGATTAATTAAATCCGTTTAGATGAATGAATAGCTTCACTCATAGTTATTTTTTACTTTAAAAGCCTATTTCCAATGTGCGAAAGAATTCTTTCGTTCGCATAACTACATTGAAAACAAAAACAAAGTCTAAAAATTTGTTTTTGTTTTCAATGTAGTTATACGAAAGAAAGAATTCTTTCGCACATCAGAAATAGCCTATAAGTTTTCCAAAAACAAACTTTTGAATTTAATTTATTTTTATTTTATATTAAAATAATAAAACTAACACTTGTGGCTAATAAATCAATGAATGTTTAGACGCTGGTTAAGTTGAACTTGAAAATGAATATTTTTAGTTAAAACTTAACAAAAGTAAATCAGTGTCCCATGTATTATATGTAGTTTAAAAAATAACATGTGGCTGCACTATAATAAATGCCAAATTCATATGGTATTGGTAGTTTAAACGCCATATTTTATGCGTTTAGAGAAGTTTATTTGTTAACTGCTTTAAATAAAGCTTTGTTGATTTAAAGACATTTCAAACCAAAAAGAGAGCCAACTTCCTGTGATTTATTAGCCCTTAACGTCAGAATAAATAGTCGTCGAATAAATAGTTTCGATAAATAGTCGTCGTTTCGACACAGCACTCTTATTAAATACCAAATTAACGTCGAAGTGATGTAGACGTCGACTTGATGTGACAACAACTTAGAATTGAGGTCGACATAGACAACGACTTATATAATAGGGGTAGATATTATTCTCGAAGTATTTTGCAGACATTTTTTTCTTTAAAAATTAACGCATCTGCATAAATTTTTTTTTTAAATGTTGCTTCCATTGTGAATCTGGCTTAAGGGTGTAAAAAAACAATGAAATTAATTTGGGAACATTTTCAATGGCTAAAATTTTAATACATTTTAAAATTTAAAGAAAAAAAAAAAAAAGATTTTTTTCAAAATGTTTGAATACAAAATATTTATAGCAAAAATACTATTTTTATAGGAAGTTTAGGCAAAATTTTTAATTTTTAAAGGAACTTTTAAAACAATTTAAAATTTTTATAGAAAATGTTGAAATCTTATATAAAAATTCCTAAAATTTTAATAGCAATTTTCAAAATTTTTATAAATGTTTATAAGAAATTTCCGAATTTTTATAGTAAAATTTCTGACCGGTTTTTTAAATTTTAAGTAAATTTTGCGAAATTTCGTTATCAGCTTTGTTCTGGAAATCGAATTCGAGTGAAATTGAAATCGAATAAACTTTCAAAACGATCCTGCTTTAAAGGTTCATATATTCCGTTATACTTTGAGTTCCGCTTATATTTAGTAGAATTACTCTCAAAATTATGAAAAATATGGTAATTAAAAAAAAAAAAAAAAATTAACTGAAAATTTTTTTCGATTACAATTTCACTCGATTTAGATTTCCAGAACATGGCTCTATTTATTTATATATTTCGGCTAAAAGGGTTTAAATTATAAAATAAAAACAAAACAACTTTCTTTTTTATTTTGATAATTATCTCTGAATTTTCGGCGAGCTTCAAAAACCATTTTCAAATGAAATAGAGAACAATTTTGGTACAAATTTCATTATTTTTATAATAAATTTAAAAAATGCCCCTATTACGGCTCACAATTCAATTCTAGTTCAGTTGAAATTTTGCAGTTTTGCATTACACTAGGCAACAGCCATTTTGTTATTTGGTTCTAGCATACTTTTTCTCATGGATTTGGACCTACTGAACACGAAAATGAATTTTAAAAATTTTTCTGTCGATTGGTTTGCGAGATACAAATTTTTTAATTTTTTTTTTTTAATTTTTGGAGGTACACTTACTATGTTGAGCATATCTTTAGTCTTCTTTGACCTATTTTATCCTACTACTACTCAAATTAAAGACAATTGAGCCGTCTACAACTTATTTTCAGAAAATTTTCAAATCGGGTTAGTAGTTTTGATGTTGGCGGCTTAAAAAGGTTAAAAAACTGGGTTTTTTTAGTAAAAATGTGGCTGAAAAATTCATATAAAAATTCATATAAAATATAAAACGCGATGTTAACAGCGATTTTAATTTTTTTACGTATAGCTGACACTTTTCCAAAGAAAATAAGCCCTTACTTAACAAAATCTGATGATATAAGTGTACATTTTATGCCATGTGGAAAAACTGCTGACTTCTTCTTTGTTTTTTGTATTCGCTGCAATCGGTCTCACGTATTAGGGTCCAAATATAGTCACCCATCATAGCCGTGTCATACATGCCCTGATAGCGTCGTTCCATAGCCTTCAATTCCTGATGAAAGCGCTCGCCGTGTTCGTCGCTCACGTCTCCTAAATTCTCAGGGAAAAAATCCAAATGAGAATGCAGAAAGTGTATTTTAAGTGACATGTGCACTCCCATGGCTTCATAGTTCTTTACCAGATCCTCAACTATGTCCTTATAATTCGGGCTTTTGTTGTTTCCTAAAAAGTTTTCCACAACAAGCCTGAAGGAATTCCATGCTGCGGCTTCGATGGGTGATAACAGCTTTGGGAATTTTTCATCTTTCAAAATTTTTTTTATCTCGGGTCCTGCGAAGACTCCTTCTTTAATTTTTGCCAGCGAAAGGTAAGGGAAAATTGACCGTAAATAGGCAAAAGCTTCACCTTCTTTGTCTAATTTTTTGGCAAAATTTTTAATCAAACCCAATTTTATGTGCAGCGGCGGAAGTATTATATTTTCACGGTTCTCTATTAGTGGTTTGCGCTGAACATTCGCTTCTCCAACTACAGGTTTCGTTCGTACCGACCATTTTTTTTTTTTATAATGCTGATCATCAGCGCGGCTATTCCAAAGGCACAGAAAACAGCAATGTCGCGTATAGCCTCCTTGGAGTCCACACAGAATGGCCACAACTTTAAGGTCGGCGCATATTTTCCAATTGTATTTCCTATACTCTATGCATTTCAGCAAAATGTCCATAGTTTCATAGTTCTCCTTTGAATGAACCGCATGAGCAATAGGAACAGATGGCTTTTCATTCCCATTATGTAAGAGAACTGCCTTCAAGCTCTCTTTGTTGCTGTCAATAAACAACCTCCATTCGTTGGGGTTGTGAATTTGGTGAAGCTCTTGGAACAAGCCTGAAATGTCGCTGCAAAAACATATTTGGTCTTTCTTTGTATAAAATTTTGCATACTCCTTGTGACGGTTTCTGTACGTTGATACTTTCACTTCTGAAGCCGCAAATCCACACTCTATCATCCGAGACGCAAAAAGTTCGGATTTCTCCTTAGTGAGACCAAAATCGCGCACCCAATCGTTTAGTTCGGCCTGTGACAGTAATTTTCGCTTTGCACCCGGCTCAAATTCGCTTGCATTTGACTCGGACTCTTCTTCTGACGATTCTGCTTTTTGAAGAGATGCACCAGGGCACACTGGATATGGCACATCATGCGAATGTGGTACTGGAAGCGCAAACGATCCCACTTGAGCGTAGTTCCATTTAAAAAATCTTCCTACCCCACTGTTTGTGGTGAGGCAAAAATAACAGTCTGTGGAATGGCATAGCGGCTTTTTCCACATCATTGGTGTATCGAATTTCATATGGCGGCTAAAATTAAAATAAATTACTATATTCGCTATGTATAATGTGTTTAAATAAAAATTCTTACCTTCCGCCAGCTGCCCAGTTGGTTAAGATTATATAGCAAAGATCACACAGCGACTTAGGTGTCCATGGTTCTGTGATATTTGGTGAAATACCAAAATAATTCAAATAGTGCAATTGTACTGCTGGAGTAAACTTGTGTGCGTGATTTTTTTTTATAAACTGGCCACAAACATTGCAGAAATTGTCTGGATCGTTCAAACACTCGAACACACGTAGTCTTTTACTCATTGTCTTCCTTGCGTTTTCTAAATATTAACTTCTTTACACTTTCACAGACAGTTTTGAAATGCAATTGATAACCGTGTCTCCTTATGTTTAAATATGTATGAGCATGTAGTGCTGTAAATAAATTAAAAAATAATATACGAAGACTAATTTGTTTATTTTAAATTAAGTTCAAATGTATTTATTCGTTTGCGTTGGGTAGGTAAGCTGTGCAAATAATGAAAATCAAAAAATCGTGAAATAGAGGAATTTCGGTCGTTTACCAAAAAAATAATAAGTCGGCCATTTGTCATCAGATTTTGTTAAGTAAGGGCTTATTTTCTTTGGAAAAGTGTCAGCTATACGTAAAAAAATTAAAATCGCTGTTAACATCGCGTTTTATATTTTATATGAATTTTTATATGAATTTTTCAGCCACATTTTTACTAAAAAAACCCAGTTTTTTAACCTTTTTAAGCCGCCAACATCAAAACTACTAACCCGATTTGAAAATTTTCTGAAAATAAGTTGTAGACGGCTCAATTGTCTTTAATTTGAGTAGTAGTAGGATAAAATAGGTCAAAGAAGACTAAAGATATGCTCAACATAGTAAGTGTACCTCCAAAAATTAAAAAAAAAAAATTAAAAAATTTGTATCTCGCAAACCAATCGACAGAAAAATTTTTAAAATTCATTTT
Organism: Pollenia amentaria; assembly: GCA_943735925.1. Taxonomy (NCBI): domain Eukaryota; kingdom Metazoa; phylum Arthropoda; class Insecta; order Diptera; family Polleniidae; genus Pollenia; species Pollenia amentaria. Next base: position 141,035,577 of record OX031010.1, on the reverse strand, counting down.
CGTGTTCAGTAGGTCCAAATCCATGAGAAAAAGTATGCTAGAAACAAATAACAGACAAAAGTTTGTTATTTGTGACCTAGTGTTATTAGCGGAGTTCACGATTAGTAGTAAACTAGCAATTCAATTCTAGTTCAGTTGAAATTTTTCAGTTTTGCATTATTAGCGGAATTCACGCTTAGTAGTAAACAAGCATTGTAGACCTAGCAGATCTTGTGGATATAATACACAGTACATATAGCTCAGTTTACAAGAACACAACAATAAATTGCATCAAACTAATTTACCACATTGTTGTTAAAGAACATTTATTTACAAGCCTTTATTTTTCTGTCTCGTTTTCCGTTATGTGAAAAAAATTTAATAAATACTTAAAAAAATAATACATCTTACTAATAAAAAGCAAAATTTAGTAAAAAAAAAAACATACAATTTTTTTTTTAACTGCAAACTTTTTTTTTTTAATGCAATACAAACAAGCAAAAATTCTTTGCTGTTTAAAAAAAAAAGAAATAAGTGAAATAAAGAAAATCAAACATCAGCTTTTTCGATTTGCTTACCGTACCCACAAAAAAACCTCTCACACGTTGTGGTTTAAAATTCTAGTACATCTAAAAGGGTTTTAAATCTGCTACTTAGCATGAATTCCGCTATTGCTTACAACCCTGTGTTAGTGCGATCAACAAAACCATCAAACATTTACAACTCATCACTAGCAGTTGTAAAGTTAAGTTGTTAAGCTTCAACTCAACTGAATTGAGTTTTTAATCGTAGTACATGGCGCAAAATTATCACAATTTAATAGTAAAGTTTTGTGAAATTTCAATTCTTTTTTGTAGTACATTTTTTTAATATTTTTTTTTTTTTTTTTTGGAAAATTTTAATATTTTTATACGAAATTTTAAAATTGAATATAAAAAAATGTTAATTTTTAAAAATTTAATACAAAAAAAATTTATATTTATAGGAAATTTCCAAATTTTATATGAAATATTCATTTTTTTAAATTTCAACATTTTTGAAGTCAATTTTGCGAAATTTCATTATTTTTATAACAAATATTATAAAGTTATAAAATTTTTATAGTAAATTTTGAGAATTTTTTCAGGGGGCCTACTCTCACTTCATTGTTTTCATAGTAAATTTCGCAAGATAAAAAAAATAAAAATATTAAATTTTTATAGGAAATTAAAATATTTTTATAGGAAATTAAAAAATATTTGTAGGAATTTAAAAAATTTTTATAGGAATTTTTTTTTTCAAAAAATTTCAACTTTATAGTTTGAACTAAGTACATATTTGGAAATTTATTTATTTTCACAATAAATTTATAAAGTTTCATATTTTTTATAGTTAATTATTCGAGTTATACTATGTTTATAGTAAATTTAGCGATTTTATTTTCAAAATAATAACATTTTCATTTAAAATCGCGGAATTTCACTATTTTATAGTAAATTGAAAAAAAAAGTTTTTGAAATATTTTTTTATTTTGTAAAAATTTCACTATTTTATAGCAAATCTTGAAAATTGTTTTTGTAGTGAATATTAAAAATTTCACTTGTTTTGTTAAATATGTATTAAGAAACTTCCCAATTTAATAAATTATCGATAAATTATGGAGGGCTAATATCTTTTGCGATGCTAAAGAAAAATGATAGTAAATCGTGGGATTGGTACTCTAATGCGTATACGCATTTATTTTTGCATCTGTTCTTTTCGCAAATAATCACTTTTTATTTTTAAGTTTCCTTTTTAATTTTTTTTTTTACATATTTTGACATTTTTATTGCCAGTGTTGCTTCGTTTGCGAAAGCGATAGAGATTACCTAATTGGCCTCTTCTTATCGCAATGAGCTTTCGTATCGAAATTGCATTCGCATCGCACTAGAGAGTAGCCCCCTGGTAATTCAAAAACATACCTTCTTGACATATCATATGTTAGTGATAATGTCCACTTAGTCGAATAATTACTCCAAAACTTTTTCAATCTTCCCAGCAAACACAGAAGCTTGATATGATAAATTAATTATAATTTAAATTCAAACTTATCTCAAATGTCAAATGTTGTGAAAAGGTTTGCTAATCACTTGAGTAGAATTCTCAACAACAAGGGGGAAACGTTTTCATTATTATTCGAAGAATGATTAAGACGTTATTTTTCAAAAGTTAAATTTTTGTTTGCCTGGGCTGTTTAACTAAGTAATAATTACCCCTTATTTTAAATGCATGATAAATCATGATTTTTAACGGCATAAATGCAAGAATTTAAAACAGTTTCTTTAAGCTTCGTTCACAATGACAGCAGCAATTTTTTTTCTTCTATCTTATTTTTTACAAAGGAATTTCAAGTTTTCTTTTATTTTTCGAAAAAAAATTAACTGCCTGTTTTTCAAAATAAAATAAAAAGTTTCGGTTTTGTAATTTATATTGAAACAACAATAAAAAAAAACTTTGTTTTTGTTTTCAATATAAATTTCTAAACGAAAATTTTTTTAGTTTGAAAAACTGGCAGTTAGTCTACTTCAGCAACAATTTGTCTGAAATTGTAAATGACGTTTTAATAAGTTTTTTTTTTAGTTTTCTGTGAAAATTTTAACAATACAATTTAAAAAATAATAATTAATATGTAATATTGTTATGGGCAAAATTTGCAAACGTTTTCTTGATATTCTTGATGTGTGTTTGTAAAAAATTTTTGCTTTATTGTGAACACTAAGCGAAAATGTTGCTGTTATTGTGAATTTGGCCTTTGACTTTTCAAAAATTGATATGAATTTATTTTTATATTTAAATTTTGAATTATACACTTTAAAAATTTAGAATTATTTTAAATTATATGAAATTTAAATGTACATTTTTTTGACAACTATTTTAAGGTAAAATTTTACTGTCGTGTTTTAAAACTTTAAAACCATTTTTATTTTATTTTGGGTTTAAATCTTTTATTTGGGCCTTAACCTTTCCAAAATTATATGTATTTTTGTTTTATGTTGAACTTTTGAATTATACACTTAAAAAATTTATAAATATTTTATATAATTTTATTTTTGTGTTTTAAGACTTTAAAACCATTTTTGTTTTATTTTGGTTTTAAATCTTTTAAATTCTTCCATAAATTCCTCGTCAACTTATTTTGAATATTTGATTATTTATGGTTTTAAATTTCTTTAAAATGCACGTGTTTCAATTTTGTCTAAAATTTATTTATAGGTAGATAATATGAATAATTAATATCTTTCTTTTCTTTACGCAGTAGTTTTATTATAAATGTAGTTGATATCTAGCTAAAAAAATGATTGTTTTTTGTTTTGATTATAATTATACCCAGCGTTTTTTAAAAATCTCAAATCATTTCTAAAAACAAAAACTAATTTCTCATACTCCTAAAGGGATCTGTCTATACACGATCAAAATGCTTGATGCCCAGCTTGTGTACGTGTGCTCGTCGTAAATATTTAAATTGGGTTGATTTTCCATCCAGCATCGTCGGTGTCACTCCTACTAACACAATTTTTAACCCATACTATAAACAAGCTTGTTAAGCATTTTGATCATGTATAGACAGACACCCCTCAAAGCTTACCATTTTTTACTCTCTTTTTGCTGTAAATTTGTTATTATCCAATTTAATACCTATTCTAAACAAAAATTCATTATTACATTAAATACTCATCACAACATTTCTTTTTTGTCTCTCTCTTTATTTTTTTTCTTATAATTTTGCTTACTTTCCTTTCCTTCTAATGCCTTTATATAAATCCATTGCTTCCTTGCTCCTTTGTCTCTCTTTTGTTTTTCTTCATTTTTCGAAATTCTCATTTTAGGTTTTGTCTTAACCTGGTATCAACATTCATGCGAACAATGTGGTAAATCCTATAAAACTCGCAAATCATTATCACGTCATCGTCGTTTTGAGTGTCGCTTTACTACCGAACGTCCGGTCTTTCAATGTCCTTCGTGTAATTACGCTGCCAAGCGCAGTGATAATTTAACGAAACATATTAAAACACATTTTGCCAAAATGCAACGCGAGTTTCTGCCTTTGGCTGTGAAATTCCAAAATACTTTGAAATCTCACATGGAAACTGCTTAAGAACGAAAACAAAAACAAAAAATTGGTTTGAATACTAAATTGTGGCTCTTAAAATGAATGAATTGGTGGTAATTCGGTTGAAGAAAATTTTAAGTATTATTTTCAATTGGCTAAGTTTTTTTGTGTGTTGACAATTTATTTTATTTTGAAAGATATGCTGGAAAACCGTTCTTTAAAAATTAGGCAAATTTAAACATAACTTTGAAATTCATCCATTTTTTTATTTATTAATCAACTTTCGAATCTTTGTTTTGACCTTTAAATATCAGTTATATACAAAACTTTATTAAATTAAAGGTTTAGGGGCAAAAAAAAAACTTGTTAGAAATCTTGATCGTAATGAAGATTTAAATTTTTAGTTTCAAAAATTGAGGTTTTATTTCTTCAAAAGTTTTAGGCTTTTTTAAAATTTAATCCAACATTTTTGGTCAAACTGATGTCAATTCTAAGTTCTTAGACAATTAGTAGCATTCAAGCTAAGTTTTGAAAATTTCGAAAAATTTTCAACTTTTTTCGAAGTTTATGAAATATGATATTTTTTAATATTTTAACTAACGCAAATAATTTATATAAATGACAAATATTAATAAAAATTAATTGGCTTGATTTTAGACATTTTTTAAGAAGTTTTTCAATGTTCGAAAAATTTAAACATTTTTCGAAGTTTATGAAAAGTGATATTTTTTAACATTTTAACACAAATAATTTTTGTTTATGTATATAGCAATAATAATTAGTTTAATTTGAAACATTTTTTTATGCTCAAATATTTTGTTCGAAGTTTAGGAAAATTGAAATTTTCTAATATTTTAATACATTGGTTAAAATTTACACACTTCTAAAAAGATTTTCTATGTTCGAAAAATTCAAACATATTTCGGAGTTTATGAATTGTGATATTTTTCCATACATATTGAAATACAAATAAATTTCACACATTTTTAGCAAGATTAATTTTCGAAGTAATATACATATTTCAGTATTTTAGCAAAAACAATAAGTTTTATGCTAAGAAATAATAGCTTGTTTAATTTTACACACTTTTCGAAATTTTCGAAACATTTTCGAAGTTTAAAAAAAAAACCTTTTTTTTTAATGTTCTAGCTAATATATATTTTTCTTTCATTAATTCTTAATTAATTATAAAAACTTTTTTCCTACGTACTATGTCCAACACACTCTAACCTATTTCCAAAGTTAAGGATCTTTTGCAAAAGTCAAAGAACATATTTTTCAAAATTCGATTATAATTTTAAATATTTTAATATAATTTAACATATTTGTATAACATTTATACCCACATGAAAGTGGTTTGAAAGTTTAAAAAAGTCATACTGGAAAATTTAAACTTAATTTCGAAAATTCGTACATTGTTTCGAATTTTATTCTTCTTAACTTTTCGTAAAAATGTTTTAAAATGATTACATTTCATGACTTTTTCTTATATTTATCTTATTTTTTTTAACACATTTCATTTTTGTACATTTCGACCCATCACCATTCATTCATTTCTTCCAACCACTTTTTATTAAAAATTTTGTTTGATTTTAATTATGTTAAGCAAAAATATAACTTTTTTTCCTTCAAGAACTAACTACATACTATTATTTGTATTGCTCTATATTTATTTATATTAAGAATTTATAATTATAAATTATATACATTTTGGTGAATTGATTTAAATGTAACAATTATTTTCTAAAAAAGAAAAAAAAAATTGTATAAAATTGAAAACAAAAACTTCAAATTTGTTGGCCTTTTTTGATAGAAAACTTGGCTGTTGTGTGCTGTATCTCAAAATATTTGTTAACAACTGATTTATAAAATGATTTTTTTTCTTTCTTTTTGTTTTTTTCTGTTTTTGATTTCAGTTCTATTCGAAAATAATAAAAAATTTATTTAAATTTTTTGTTTTCTTTATTAAGTAATTCTGTCATGCTCGTTTTCTGTGCGTTTTAAAATTTACATATAATACAATATTTTTTTAGAAACGATACAATTTTTTTACTCCAGCTCCTCCAGTTTTTCTTGTGGGGGAATTTGTTTTGTTGTTTTTTTTTTTTTTTTTTTTTTTTTTTTTTTTTTTTTTGAATATTTTGCTTTTTATTCTAATTTAACATTAGTTTGCATTAAATTTGCATTTTTATAGATTTACTTTCTTTAAAAATAAAAAATTTATGCAAATTTTATTCAATTGCGCACAAAAAAATAAATAAAAAAATCCAATAAATTTTTAAAAATTCATATTCATGGCACATACTCTTGTTTACCTTTTCATACATACACTCATACATACAAACACTCCTGTTAAGAGTTCTTTACTTTAAAATTCAAATTAATGTAGTTTTTTTCTAACTTATGCTAAAAATGTAGAACGTTTTCAAATTAGATTTGCATTTTTTTTTTGTATTTTCAATTTTATACAAACAATTTTAAAATTAAGAAAGAAAAAAAAAACTAAATATAAATTTTTTCCTATAATTGGTAGCAATTAAGTTTAAAAATATGAAACATAAAATCTAAAATAAAATCTTATTCTTATTTTAAATATTACATTATAAAAAAACATACTAATTTATTTTTGCATACTTAACATTTTCTTTATAAATGACATTTAAATTAAGTAAAAGAAACATTCCTAAGTATTGATACCAAAAATTTAACCAAAAAAACTATAAAAAGTTTTATATTAATAAATAAAAATAAAACAACAAAATCTAGTCGTCTCAGGTTCAAATATTTGTACTTAAAAAAAGGTTTCTTTCTTTAATGTACAATTAGTTTTTTAAATTAAATTATTTATTATACTAATTTTTTAGTTACTTTAGCAATTATTTATTAAATGTCGAACGGTATTTGTGTAATCATCTTTAATTTTTATGTACATCGATTTCTCTATTAAAATTTCTAATAAATTCTTAATTAAGTACCCCTAAAAATTCGAACTTAATTTCGAAATTCCAAGCACTTTAAAAGTTATGAAAACTGTTATATTGCAATATTTTCTTAAATGAAAAATTCGTACAAATAAAAAAATCAATAATTTTTAAAATCTCAAAAAACTTCTTAAATAAAAAAAATTGCCCTTTAAAGTGATTTATTTTAACAATTTTATACGTTGTACTGCAATATTTGTGTGTAAATCCCGAATTTAATTAATATGGCACTTTTTTACAGTTCGAAAAATTCGAACATTATTTTGAAATTCTTCAGAATCTTTGTAAAAGTAATGTAAAAATTATTTTTTTTAACCAATTTATATTGCAATATTTTATTTAATGAAAAATTCGAACATATAAAAAAATTTTTTAAATCCCGAAAAACTCCTCATATAATCAGAATTTTTTTAAAAATTTAATTTAAAGGTATTATTTGTATGTTTGAAAATTCGAAATTTTATTTTTAAATTGAAAAAAATCCTATTTGCAAACATTAGGAACATTTCTCATAAATCAAAAAAATATTTTTTTTTAAATTAAGTTTAACACAATTTCGAAATTCAAATAAATCATTTTTTTTTATTTGATTTAAAAATGAGTAAAGATTTATAAATTTCCAAAACTTTGCCATTCTGACATTTTGTGTAATTTTTGCATTACATATTAAAAATTTCGAATTAAAAATTTTTAATTAAATTTTTTTCGTGTTTGCATATATCAAATATTTCGAAGTTTATTTTAAAAGAACTACTCCAAAACAATTGGTTCATGTTTTTTATGTCTGATATAATCCAACAATTTCAAAATAATGAAAATTTTGAAAATTTCTATACATAAATAATAAATAATTTTTTTTTTTTTTTTTTTTTTTTTTTTTTTTTTTGTAATGTTTTAGATGATTATTTTGTAAATCCCTTCTCCGAGCGTTGAGAAATTTTTCATATAAACCTTTTTGAGTTTTTAAAAATTTGTATAAAAATATTTTTCAAGTGAAGTGTTTTACAAAATTACTCCATTAATTTTTCCATAATTTTATTGAATGTGTTGTTATTAACAAGTATTTAAAAAGTTTTTAATGCGATTTTTCATATTCGTAAAAATTAAACACATTGCAAAATTCTAAAATTGTTATAGTTAGAGCAAAATTCTAATTCTCGGCTGGCGTGTCTAGGCGACGAAATTCTTACGAAAACGTCTAGAGTATAAACTCTTAAAACAAAATAAAGAATTCTCTTTTCAAATTACGTACTTGTAAAGGTATAACAACAAAGTTAACACCTTTCTTATAACACAAAATTATATAGTTAGGTTTTCTTCTCCCTCTTTAGGCCTCGTTACTCTTACGTAAACGTATACGTTGCAGATCAGCTGTTTTGGTTTCCTAACCAAGCTTATATCTAAATATGTACTCTTATTTAAACGCGACGTTGCGGGTGATTCTGGGGTCTAATCGAACATTTTTATTTTGGTTTCATTACACTACATCGAATGAAATGTATCAGTGTCTGTCGTATGCAGAAAAATACGATAGTTTACTCGATATCGAATGCAGTGATAAGACCCCTGATAAAATTGAGCAATTAAAAATATCAGGGGCCTAATCACCGCATTCGATATCGAGTAAGCCTTCGTATCGGGTAAACTATCGTATTTTTCTGCATACGATAGACAATGACGTATCGAATGCAAACTCGAGAGATGTGATGTCTTCGGTTACTCGATATCGAATGCTATCATCTCAAATTACGAAACATTTGATTCGATATCGAGTGCCATGGTACCAAAATAAAAAATTTCGGTAAATTTTGCTCGATATCGTATGCGGTAATTAGACCCCAGGTTTGTTGCCTATCACTGCTCTAAAGACTACTTAAAGTTTTATTGTATACATTACACAATACAAAGTAAACATTTAAAAAAAAAAAAAATTCGAAAATTACAAACTTATTTATAACTAATTTATTGCTATAAAAATTTAAAAATAAAACTATTTTTTGCCAAATACTAATTTTAATTATTAATATAAAAAAAATAATATATAATATAATTTAGTAGATTCTAACTTGACTAAAATATTATTAAGTTCCTTTTTTATTTCTTTAAAACTAAAAAAAAAAAACACTTATGAAACAAATTTTAACTAAAAGTCTATCAAATAAATAAGTAAAACGAAAGTACCACAATACAAATTAAGTGATAAAATTTAACAAATAGTTTTAAAAACAAATGAAAAAAATAAAAACCAAACAAACAAACAAATAAATAATTAACCTGTGAAAACAGTACAACAATTCACCAAAATACTTACAAACTAATTAAGCCCAACAAGAGTTTTATATAAAGATAAATTTTATAATAAATAATTTTACCAAGTAAATTATAATTAAAATAAAAAAAGCCGTAAGAAAGCCAGACTTATCATCATATTGAATCTCTTAAAAAAGATATTTTAAATATATAATTAACTGTTAAAAACAAATTAAAATTTATGCTTGAATATGATAAACAAATATATGCTTCATTTTATTTATATAATTATTTGATTATATTCACAAAAAAATTTTGAATTTTAATTAAGGTAACATTAAATTTGAAAGCTAAAATTGCTCTTTTGAAAAGTTTCACACTTAATTATTTGACGCCATACACGTAACCACTATTTTATTATTGTACGTTTGTTTGCTAGATCGAACAGCATTAAACATTTTTGAATTACATTCTACTACAATTATTTTTTTTTAAATAATACTACATTTACATTTACACAAAATCTAGTACTTAAGGAATTTTGAGCGAAATCTTGTTCTTTTCTACTAGATTTCCCATACAAAACAAAATCTAGTTCGGCACTAAATCTTGCAATGAATTTTCTACTAATGTACTTAAAATACAGCTCTGAACAAGACAAATCTGAGAGTTTGACAAAAAAAAAAAAAAAAAAAAAAATGTAAAAAGTGCGGGGAAAATAAATTTGCGGCAAATTAATAATATAAAAAATAAACATTTGTGAAAATGGATAAACCTATAATAAATAAATCGTATGTAAACTATTTTAATATAATAACACTTTGTTTTTGGCTTTAAATTTTAACTAATAGAAGTTTACATTACAATTTCTTTCCTTTTTCAATCGGCTTTTTTATTATGAAAATGAAATCCGACAATATGACAAAAAGCAGTGGTGTAAACGCCAAAAATTTCTTTAAGATTTCAAAAAAAAATCTACCAGATTTTGTGTAGGTGTAAATGTAGTAGTATACTTTAAGTATTATACTATAAGGCTTACTAGATCAATAAAAACTTATCAATTTAGTGTTTACGCTGTTTTGGTATTTTTTTCGTCAACTAGTTTTTGTTAAGTGTTAACACACCTTTGAAAGTGTGGAACAAAATACTTTTAAACGGTACAAATATCATGCAAATATTCTAAAATTTTTAAGATTTCTTAAATTTTCTGACAAAAATTTTTTAATTTAAATCATTTTTTCGAATGTGCTACTTTGATTAAAATTTCAATTTATAATCGATGTCGAACGAAGATTTCGGTTGCTTAACTTACATGTAAAACAAAAACAATATTTTATAATTTGGTTTAAATGTAAGTTAAGCGAATGAAGTCTTCGTTCGGAAATAGACGAACAGGCGGTAAAGATTTCTTGCAATAATCAGGTATTTGATGGAAAACGATTTTGAAAACAAAACAATTTGAAATCGATAAACTCGTTTTTAGTATCTTAAAAAACTGATTTCTAATAGATTTTCCTCTTTTTTCCTTTCTATATTATTTTAAATTTTATATTATATGTTAATTAAACTGCATTTGGAACAACAAAGGAAGACTTTAATTCTGAAATGGATTTTGTAATCGGTCGAAATTCTCACACCTGCTAAAAACGATCGATTTGAAAACGACTGATGTATGTGAGATATTGTAGAAATAGGACTATTGCCAAAAATCTTTTCATATTCGAAAAATTTTTAAAATAATAAAATAATATAATAATTTCAGATCTATTTTTTTTTAATTGTGTTTAAGCTTTTAAATTTAGGTTAATTTAATTTTTTTTTCAATTCGATTTCCATGATTTTACACATTGTTTTTGTAGATTTTCTATGTTCGAAAAATTCAAACTTTTTCTGAAATTAAAGAAAGTGATTTTCCAATATTTTACAAAACTTATCAAACGCAATTTTTCATAAATAACTTTGTTAAACCGATCCCCGAACTTATTTTTAAGGATTTGACGTATTGTTAAAAAAATTTAACGTCAGTTACTTAAAAAATTAAAAATTTTATTTCAAAAACTAAAAATTTTATTTCAAAATTAATTTCAAGAATTGAACATATAATCTCAAGAATTAAAAATTTTAAATTAGGAATTAAACATTTTATTTTAAAAACAAAAATTTCTTCATTCATTTGTCGCTTTACTTAAACAATTTTCCAATTTTTTACGCTTTTTCTCTTGCTAATTAGTGTTTATACTAATTATCAGAAAAATTATTTAATTCCTTAAAAATTTTCTGTTATTTTTTAACTCGATCGTTTTTTGAGTTTTGTATAATATTTTTGCTAAAATAAATAAGTTTGTTGTAAAATTAATGAAAATTCGGCTATTTTTACATATTTTGGCTAGAAAATCCAATGTTCGAAAAATTCCAAATTTTTTTTGAAGTAAGAAATTAAATTTTTATAATATTGAAAAGCCTTTTATTCATCACTTTAAATAATTCAAAAATAAAAATTAAAAGTTAAAACATATGTTCGAAAAATGTAAAATTTATTTGGAAAATTAACATTTTTTGTATTTTGTAAAAATTTTTCAAAAAGACTTGCAAATTTCAAACATTGGAAAATATATGTAAGCAAACATTTTCATATTTTAGGAATTTTTTTTATAATGTTCGAAAAGTTTTATTTGTTTAATGTAAAAAAAACCTTAACATTTTTCGTTAATTTACCCATAACTTTTGTGGGTTTTTTCAAACACAATTAAAAAAAAATTTTGATTTGTTGAAAATTCTGACATTTTGCTTAAATTTAAATTTCTTTTTATAAAAAGTAAAACAGGGGTATTAAAGGTTTAAATACGAGGTTTCTTTGAAAATTTGATTAATAAACCTTTTATATATAAACCTGTTTTATTTTTTATAAATAAGAGGGTAAATATTTTTTAAGAATTAATCTTTCGAAAAGTGTTGTGTTATGAAAACTCAAATAAATGCTTTACAACACAGAAAAAAAATTTTCAATTCGTTCAGTATTGACTGAAAGAATTAGAAATAATAATAATAATGCTTTCGAATCGAAAAAGTATTCGATAGCGACTGCTTGAATTAGCTTCCTGATCCATGTTGAACAAAAGTTTCAATAATTTGTTTAGTTTTTGAAATGTTCGAAAATTTTTAATTTTTTTTCGCAGTTAGAAAAGTTAAAGTTTTAGTTGCTTAACTGCAGTCCCTCGGCTTCGAACGAAAATTTCTTTCTTTTAGCTGTCATTTAAAACAAAAACAGTATTTTTCAATTTTTTTTGCTTCAAAATATCAATATTAAAAAAACATGTTTTAAAAGCAAATCTACGAAAAATTAAAATTTTTTTGTTAATGCCAAATAAATTTAAGTTCAATTTAATAATGTTTTTAATTTTTGAATTTGAAAAATGTTTGAAAAATTTTTTTTAATAAAAAATTTCATGTCACCCTAATTAAAATGGCTTCTAATATTTATGTAGAAATCAAAAGAAACATTCCCTAGTATTAAACTTTCTTTTTTTGGATATTATATTTATACTTAAGAAAAACTTAAGATATATTCCCTTATAACTTATGACTTGATAATTAAGATATTTTTATACTCATATTTATATACTATACTCTATATATAAACATATATTTTTGTACTTTTGAATAAATATATTTTGAGAATAAAACGATTTTTCTAATAAAGATTCTTAAACATAATATTTTAGCCCTAAGTAGGATTTGTTTCTTTTTCTTGTTTTCTCTCTCTTTCTCTTGAAAAAATGAGATTTTATTTGCAGGTTAAATATTTTGTAAAGAATGAATAGCAAAACGTCAGCAAATTCATTAGAACATCACAACTTAAATTCATATATCATCACGATCATCATCATCATCATCATCATTATTATAATCACGATCACCACCAACATCACCGCAGTAGTCATTTCCAATAGAGTGTCATTTAACTCATACTCGTCTTGTTTTAAAAATACCAAAATAGTTCCCCAGCTTTTATACTTCTAAACCATACAAAAAAAACAAACGCCCGTGCTCGCTCGCTTGCTCAATTAATAGAATAGTCAGCTCATTTTGCGCCAAAAATCCTTACAACAAAAAAAATCAACAATACCATTAAAATAAATCACCAACACCACTAAAACAAATATCTCTATAAAAAACTCAAACCAATAACTGTAAATATAATTTTTTTTAAATATTATTCATACATTTTTAACATTAAATTTAATTTTTTTGTTTAAATTTTATTTTGTTTTGTTTGATCTTTTTTTTTTTTTAATTAAAAACCTTTAAAAGTGCTTAAAATGCATAGTTTTTGTTAAAAAATAAACTTTTGCTACTTTTTTACTTAAAAAAATTAAAAATTTTTTTATTAAAAAAAAACTACAAAATAAAAATAATAATCTCTTAATATTTATATCAAACTTTCTCTATATTTATAATTTATTTAGTTAAATTTATAAAAATAACTTTATAAAAAAATCTAAATCTTAATTTTCTTTTTTTTTCTTTGAAAAAAAAAAAAAAATCAATTATATATTTTTAGCTTGTGGAGCCAGCAGCTGTTCATCATCATCTTTATCAAATCCCGGCAATTCAAATTGTCAAACATCACCGCCCCCACCACCCCCTCAGTCACTGATACGAGACTATTGGTATGAATTGAAATTTTCGGATTTATTTAAATTTATCAATGCCGATGGCCGCTATCAATGTCCACGTTATAATTGTTTAAAAAGCTATAAAGATGCTAGCTCTCTACAGCGACATATCAGGTAAGTCGAATTATTTTCAATTACTTCTTATACAAAAAGTTTAAATATTCAAAACAATCGAATCATTTTATTGCAAAACAAACACATATCAGTAATATAAAGTTATAAATCATATTTTCAAATTCGTCGTTAGGTATTCAGTATCATATCAAAGACTCTTAAGTTATTAATTGACGTTTTCCTGTTTTTCCTTTTAAAAACAATTTGCACAACACTTTTCTAAATTAAATAACAGTATTTCTAAAAAAAGCTTTTATTTTGTAGAAAAATCCTTTGTGAATTGCTTTATTAAATTTCCTAATTTTCATCTGCATGTGTTTCTTCATATTTACTCTGGATAAAAATTAAAAATTAAAAGCTTGTATCAAAAGCTTGCATCTAAAGCTTTTGTGCTTTTAGCCTTTGACTGCTTTTAAAATGATTCCCGTATAAAAATAGACTTAATAAAAAGAATAACAGTATTTTCTGACGTTGAACTTTTTTTCTAGAGCGAAAGCTTTTCTAAAGTGCTTAAGTAAACTTTCCTTTTTTCGAATTTCCTTTAAATTCTCACCAAATAAATGTTTTATAAAAATACGTTAACTGCCCGTTCGCCGATAACGAACGTTAACGTTCGCATAGTAAATAACATTTAAAACAAAAACAAAATTTCAAAAATTGTTTTTGTTTTAAATGTAATTTTCTATGGGTACGTTAACGTTCGATATCGGCGAACGGGCAGTAAAAGTTGAAAATTTGAGCTCGAACTTGCATTAAAAGATCTTTTAAAAATCAATTTATACAAAATTTTTAATTAAAAGTTTTTTGTTTGAAATGGTGTCGATTAGTTCCTAAATAAATCTTTTTTCAAAACTTTTTTAGAAGTAGTATATAAAGGTAACAACTTAATAAAACATTTTTGCAACTAATTTAATTTAAGTGATAAAAGCTTTTAAAATTTTGTATTTTCCTTAACTAAAAAATTTCTTGACCAACATACAATTTTCGTTCTTAAAAAAAACTTTTATATTTTCTTTCAAAACTTAAAATAATTACGTTTATAAAAAATGGTTTATTTTTTCTTTCTCAAAATGACCGAAGGTTCATATAATGGATTAACATTTGAACAAAAGTTTTTTTATTTTAAGCATTTTCTTCGACTTTAAAACTATGCTTTACTGGAGCTTTTTCAGTATTTTATTATGTTAATACTCTTTTTCGTTTTAAACAAAAATTTCGTTCAAAAAAATTCTTCATTAAGGCTCTTTTGTAAGTCTTTATTTCTACCAACGCTCCAAAGCTTTTGAGAGATTTCTAAATTCCAAATGTCTTCTTATTAACATTCTAAAGCTTTTTTTTTAAACTTTTTGGGCTTTTTTACAGTTTTTAGATAAATCTACGTAAATACCTCAAAGCTTTCTGGGTCATTTTGTTAATTATTAAATTTTATTTTGCCTTTTTATGTAGGTTTAACGCCTTCAAGCTTCTTAGAGACTTAAAAAAAACCTTAAGAATGTTTAGCTTTTTTAAGTTTTGAATATTTTTTTAAGGGCACAATTAAATTCACCCGTGTACGTGTGCTTGACGAAATATCTGAATTAATTTGATTTTCTATCCAGTGAAGTCGGTGTTACACATACAAACACATTTTCACTAACACCCAGCGGGAAAACTCAGAAGACCTTCTTACTTCAGGCCTTATTAAAGACCTGCTTAAAAAGTTCTTTTACTTTAATTACCATTCTTATCTAATTGCTAAAGAATGCCTTATAAAAGGCCTCGGCTCTTACTCACTTCTATGAGAAGAGAGAAGAGAAAGAGAAGCATTTTTTGTTTTGTTTTTTGCCAAAGCAAAAGTAAAAGAATTACTTTTTTATCCAGTTGTCTTTTCTATGAACCTGCCAAAGAATTGAGAGCGGAAAGCCTACCCCGCAATGTCAACGTGTGTAAAAAAGAGTTTAAAAATGAAATGGAGCAAGCAGGCCTTGTACATCCAAAAAAAAGGAGTACAGACCCCTTCTAGGAGGCATCCGTACTCCTTCTTTTTCCCGCTGGGTACTTCCGTTTGATCAGTATGTAATTTGATCAATGTTTTTGGCCCTTTAGAGTAAAAGTAAGATCCTTCTAACTTTTCAAAGTGTTAAGTTTAAATTTTTTCTAAAAAAGCTTTTAGCTTTATTATAAGTTGTAAATATTATTTTGTGTTAAATACTACCTAAAAGATTTAGATATTTTTAAGCATTAAAAAATATCTCAGTTAAAAGTAATATAAACTAACGTAAATAGCTTTAAGCTCTGTTTGTGGATTTTTAAAGCTTTTTCAAAAACTATATTTAAGATTTTGTTGCTATGAAGTAATCATCACAAACCAATTTTCTATTTAAATGTGAGTTTTATTTTTAAAATTAATTTTTTAAAAAAAGTTTTTTGCAAACGTTTTTCATAAAAAGCTCTATCAAATTCTAAGTTTAAAATTTTGCTTTTATAAAGTATATAAGATTTATTTATCCACTATCAAAATCAAATTGAGAATAAAGTTTTGCCTTTTGTTTTCAAGACTTGTTTCCGCGTTTTAGCAAAGTATACACACTTGCTAACGTTTAAAGCTTTTGCTGCTTGCTCAAGCAAGATTACGCTTAAGCTATTCACACCACTTAATGCATGCTCAAGTTCACCTCTATTCCCACCCAACCCACTATTCCGTTTAAAAAAAGCTTTTGTACATACATTTTTTTTTTATCATTGACATACATATTTACCATACTGTATATTTTTTTTTAATTTTTTCTCTTTTATTACCTTCAATTTAAAATGAACATTCAAAAATTATGCAAATAATAAAAAACGCGCACTCCCGTTTTAGATATGAATGTGGTGGTCAGAAAAAATTCCGCTGCCTTATGTGCGGTAAAGCATTTTCACAAAGCTCCCACCTAAAACGACACCTGGAATCTGGTGTCTGTGTTAAATATTACTTATGAGATAATGTTTTCTTTAAAATAACATAGAATTAGCAAAAATTTCATAATCATTATAATTATAAATTTAATAAAAAACAACAACTGTTTAAGAAAAGCAAAAACAAAAAGAAAGTAACACCAAAAATACAAAAAATGAAACAATTTAAAATAATTTATAATAATTATTATAATAATAATAAAAATATTAGTAAAAAACCAAGTACCAAATATAAACAAAATACACATAGAACAAAACAAAATTAACAAAAGAAATTGTAATAAAAACCCCGAAGTAAAGAAAATGAGCTGTTTAAAATGTATTAATAAATGAATTAACAAAAAACAAAATACATTATTTAAACATACATATATTTACCTTAAAAATTATCTAAGTCAAACAAACAACCAACCAAACAGCAACATACAAATGTTAATTAATTTACTGAAATTTATAAATTTAACAAAGAAAAAAACCAAATCCCTTAAAAACAAAAAACTACCCCTTTTAAAACAAAACAAAAAAAAAAAAACAATTATATTTGAAAAAAGGATAACAAAACGAATTTATTGGATGCCACATCATCATATTTTTTATTGAAACAAAACAAAAAATCTAAAAAAAAACGTTTAACAAATTATTAACAAAATGAATAAGATTAATATATTATATATTGTTAATTTTTAATAGTCAAATAGTAGTTAATTATAAATTAACCTAAAAAAAAAAATTATATATAAATTTTAACAAACAGAAAGAAAACAACATTTAAAGAAACTAGATAAGTTTTTTAAACAATGAAGTCGAGAACAACCAAACAACAAATGCAACTTACCAAACGCAATTTAAATAATTTTATTAAAGTTATTTATTTATTTTTTAATTCTCTGTTTCTAAAGAAATTTAACAAAAAAATTTTGAAGTTAAAATGACAAAGTTGTAGAGAAACAAACAAAAAGCTTTAAAGTTAAAGAGAAAGAAAAAACATTCAGTGGCTATAAAAAGCTCTAGAGTTTAGCTTTATCCAAGATTTTTTACAAAATTAAACCAGTTTGAACAAAGTTTTTAGAGCATTGATGGGGCAACACTTTTTCTATATATTCTTTAAATTTAAAGAGAATGATAAATCATTCAGTTGCTATAAAAAGCTCTAGAGTTTAGCTTTATTCAAAATCTTTTACAAAATTAAATCAGTTTTTTAGAAAAGTGGTGGGCAACACTTTGCTATATTTGGTTTTAAGTTAAAGATAAAGAAAAAGCATTCAGTTGCCATTAAAAGCTCTAAAGCTTAGCTAAATAAAAAATCTTTTACAAAATTAAATCAGTTTTACTTAACAAAGTTTTTACCAACCAACAATGGTGGCAAACAGTTTTGCAATATTTACCTTGAAGTTAGAGGAAGAAAAATCATTCAGTTGCTATATAAAGCTCTAGAGTTAAGCTTTATCCAAAATCTTTAGCAAAATTAGACAAGTTTTACTTAGTAAAGTTTTTGGAACACTGGTGGGAAACACTTTCGCTACATTTGCTTTAAAGTTTAAGAGAAAGAAAAAGCATTTAGTTGCTATAAAAAGCTCTAGGGTTTAGCTATATCCGAAATCTTTTACATAATTATATCAGTTTTATTACTAAATAAAGTGGTTATAACAGTGGTGGCCAACACTTTTGCTATATTTGCTTTTAGGTTAAAGATAAAGAAAAAGCATTCAGTTGCTATAAAAAGCTCTAAAATTTGCTTCATCCAAAATTGTTTACAAAATTTAACCAGTTTAACTAAACAAAGTTTATAGAACAGTGGCGGGCAACACTTTTGCTATATTTGCTTTTAAGTTAAAGATAAAGAAAAAGCATTCAGTTGCTATTAAAAACTTAAAAGTTATCGAAAATCTTTTACAAAATTAGACCAGTCTTACTTAATAACGTTTTTGGAACAGTGGCGAGCAACAGTTACCACGAAATTTTCTTTAAAAAAAATAATAACAATAAACAGGAATGGAAAATAAGGATTTTGAAATTGTGTTAAATCCCGTTCAAGATGTGTTTAGAACTGTGGTGGGCATATTTGCTTAGAAAAAATAACAACAACAAACAGGGACTGAATACAAATATTTGAAAACGGCAATTTTTTCTTTCAGAAGGTGTAGTTTTAGGACGAAAAAAAAGAAGCTGACATTTTTTCGAATATTAGTCGACATAAAAATGCCTGCAAATGTTGAACTATACAATATGGCGATATGTGTCACATTATATAATTGCCAATTCTTTCAATGCTGATCATACATCTTTGACAACGACATACGAACCATTGGCGAATAAATTAAAATTCAATCATTACAAAGTTTTTACAGTGATTTTGCACACATGAACTCAGAAAAAGAACATATCAACATATGCTACACATGCGATATATGCAGCATGTATTTTTAATAGTGGATTCTAATCATTCGTATGACTATTATATGCAATAAAACTGCAAATAAAATGAAAAAATTTGACAATAATGCCATTGTCAGATACATAAATTTGGCACATCTGACAAAAAAAAAAAAATAAACTTCCATCGCCTGACAATGATTTGCCAATGACAACGAAAAGTGTTCCCACGATTGTCAGATATCTAACAATATTTTTGTCTTACAATGGACTGACAATGCTTCTTATGACAACGTTTTCAAACAAAAATTGCCAGTTCGCACGGTTATAAGACATTTTTAGCACATTTTACTGACAATATTGTTAGATCTGACAACCGTTGACATCGTGTTTGAGTTCACATGACATAAAAAAGCTTGAAATGTGAAAGAATGACATTTTCACAATAAATGTTAAATTGTGCAGGTCTTTAGTCTACATTCAATTATGATTTCCAAAAAAAGATTTACTACAGACATTGTTGTCATATTTTTTTTTTCTAAAAAATAATTCCGATGACTGTTAAATTTGTTTCTCTTTTAAATAGATTCCCAGATTTATGACAAGGAACTGGGATCATTTTCATTAAAAAAGCTTTTTAATATTTAAAGCTCACTGAGTTTTCATATACATAAATACATCGTTGGCGCTACAACTAAAGTTCAGCCTTGACCTTCAAAACAATACTTTTCCATTAATTTCTATATCTTACAAAATTTTTTCAGTCTTGTACATTTAGCATTTTTCAAATCAGCATTGACACCATTTATCCATCGCGCTTTTTATCGTCTAACGTGTATAGACTAGTTGTATTATTTGCAGGGAAATGTAAAGCGTTTTGCGATTGTTGCCAGAATATGCCCGTTAGTTTTGTTCTCAGTAATATACAAGCCTGGGGGCTAAGTCTGACAGTCGTGATTGAATACTTTTTCGATTCGAAAGCAATTTAAATTCTAATTCTTTTCAGTGTTGTGAACTTAAAAAAAATATCTATTTATTTAGTGTCGATTGAAAAAGTATTCAATCACGAGTACCAGAATAAGTGCCCTGTTTCGTTTTCTGCTTTATTTAATCTCTGACATCCTCTTTCATAGAGTTCACCGATCTTCCAATCAAATGCTTATCATCCGCAAAAGCTAACAGCTGTGTTTTCGTACTCCATAAAGTGTCTGCCGATACCAGTGATGCGTTCCTCACAATTTGCTAAAAGTCTATTATAAACCTTATAAATTAAGAAAATATTACACACTCAATTAAAAAAAAAAAAAAAAAAAAATTAAGCTCATAGAATAAATTCGAAAAATAAAAAATTTTGAATATAATAAAGTAGGTTATTGAAAGATTTCCGGTTTTCTAGAAAGAGCTTGCTACTAGGTTATGTTCAGTGGTCAGCCGATAAGAGGACGGCTCACTTAGGTTTAGGTTACGACCAGTAACCAGACTTAGAGCTAGATTAATTTTTTAAGCATAACTGCAGTCTCCAACCATTTTGATTCCCTGCTGCAAAGAAAGATTGACCATATTCCTAAATCGGACTAAACATCCAAACAGAACAGTTCTGGTTTCCCAAAATGCTTTATCCATTGACAGTGAAAAGTCGTCCTTCTTTCTTCTCTTCACTCTGCTGACTACTGCCGTAGTCATAATATTCTTCGCCCAGTCTTATTGCATAAGTCCCTATCAGCCAGTGACCCGTAATGACTGATGTCACCGCCACCTCTGGTCTTTCCACAGATTTCTGCCCATATCTAACCCATAGACTTCTGCTGAAGCTTCATGCGAACTTTAAAACTTTCTCAATTTAACTTTTAAAATTGAATAAATTGTTCAAAACAGAAAAGAAAAAATCTTAGTCAAACTAATATTTATAATAAACTATTATGGTTTTCGAGAAATTTCATAACTTTTTGTTTTTCGTTTTTAAGAGAGAATAAAACAAAAAGGAAAATTATATCTATAAAAAATTGTAAACTTTACATACATATTTACATAATATATACATAAATTTAATGAAATATTTATGTAAAGAAAAATTAAATGAAAACCAAAACGTACTGTGTTTATTTGTTGCCAAAATATATACAAAACACATTAATTCTACTACGACAAAAAATATATATATATATATATATAAATTGAGATATATATTTATTATTTATACTACAAAGAAAATAAGAAAATCTAAAAAAAAAGTTATTAAAAGAAAACATATATACTCACGTTTCATATACATACGTACATAGTTATATATTAAAAAAAAAAAATATCTTTAAATATAATTTCTATATATCAAACAAAATAGTCAATTTTAAATCAACTTAACAAGAAATCAGAAATTATATTTAAAGATTTTTATTTTCCAAACCCCTCCTAAAAGTAGGCAACTTTATCATTAAAATGAAATACACCTAAAATACATACAATACAGACAAACAGAAAATTTTAAACTGGTCATATTAAAAACAAAAACATAACGAGATGTTCAACAAATGTTTGTTACGCTAGTGAAATATTATTAAAAAAAAGAATTAAAGAAATTGTTAAAGTTTTTTTTTATTAAAAAAAAAAGGTCATAATGAGACAGAAAAAAATAGTATAATTGTACAAGTGTTTTAAATGTCAGCAGAATGTTTGTTATACATGTGTTTGTTAAATGGTAAAATATATATAAAAAAGAAAAAAATTATGGAAAAAACTGTTTGTTGTTGAAAATGAAACATTTAAAAAAAAATATTAAAATATTTAAAGGAAAAAAGCAAAACACTACTAATCGTTCATACAAAAACAAAATGTAGTTACTATAAACAAAATCATAATAATTTTAAAAGTTTACAACACTAATCAACAAGAAACAAAAATCACATTTAAATGATACACAACTATAAAAACATTCTCATAAGTGAAAACGATGAGCTTATATTTAAAATGAAATGCAATTTTGTAATAAAATTGTTCACATTTTTTTTTTCCATTAAATATGTATTTGTTTATTTCAAATCAATTTTTTGTTTTTGTTACAAAGTCAGTGTTTGATCTTATTTTAAATTCTTATAGGAATATAGTGAAAAATCTGTTAAGTGAAATTTTCGTTCATTAGAAGTTTCATTCGCGAAAGAAACTTTTGAAGTAGAAAATGTACTTTTTGAATTGTTTAAAAATGCATCCTATTAAGTAAAATACTCGTTATATAGAAGATGCATTCGCGACAGGAATTTTTGAAATTAAATTTAAAAAAGTTTATTTTAGAAATAAACTAAAGTTTATTTTACAAATGAACACTTCCTATCGGGAGTGAATGAATTGAAGAAGTTCTTGTCGCAATTTTAAAATATTCTTTCATTAGAAGATTCATTCGCGACAGGAACTTTCAAATTTAAATTAAAAAAAGGAAATATTTTTTCATTGGAAGGTTCATTTGCGACAAGAACTTCTTCAATTTGATTCGAATATAAAAATATTGTTTCATTAGAAGATTCATTCGCGACAGGAACTTTTAAAGTTAAATCCAAAAAGTTTATTTTGAAAACATGATTTTTGAATTGTTTGAAAAGTGACTCTATTTAATAAACTAGTCGTTGATTATAATATTCATTTGCGGCAGAATCTTGTGCATTTAAAAAATCAACGGCCTTATTATAAGTGGCGTTGACGTAGTCAAAAACCAGACGTTTTTAAAAATTGTGTATGATGATTGTCGTAAACGACACAAATACGACAAACTTTATATGTCTTCGTCATTGTCGAAAATTTTAATTTATATCGACAAAAATTTCAAAAGAATAAGACTTCGATTACGACAACGACTCTCGTAATAAGGCAGATTATAATATTCCTTCATTAGAAAATTCTTTCGCGACAGGAACTTTTATAGAATAAAAAATTCATTTAAAAAAATTTTTTTTTAATTAAATATTTTTAAATATTTTTAAACGTATATTTATTTTGAAAAGGGACTTTTAAGTAAAATGCTTGTTTATCAGAAAATTCATTCGCGAAGGGAACTTCTGTGGGAGAATCTAAAAAGTTTATTTTAAAAATATACTTTTTTAAGTGACTTTGAAAAGATGCATTTAAAATATAATCTCTAAGTTGAAAACATGTTTATAAGAAGATTTATTTGTTACAGAAACTATTGAAGAATTTAGAAACTTTGCTAAATTATGACTTGAAAAAAAAAACAGTTTTTAGCATTTCTGTCAATTTTTTTTAAGAAGCAGTTTTAAATATTGAAATATTTTTTTCCCAAGAGGCGAACATAAATAATTTATTTTGCAACAGGAACGTTTAAAGACACAAGAACTGTTATAAACTGAAAATTGTGTTTAGTGATCTGTAATTAAACCCTTTTTTTAATAAAATGATCTGCTTTATTACAGACGTCTTAAGGATGTAAAAACTTCTTAAATTATTCGTTTTAAACGATCGCGAAATGTGTAATTTTTCGTTAGTAGTTCTTTTTAGTGTAGAGTCTTACAGGTTGTTTTTTTTAATCAACAAATTTCAAGTGCCAAAAATTTAAACAAATTAAAGAACATTTTTTAATTAAATGATGAAACAGAATTGAGTCTTCAACTTCAGGCAAAATTTTTAAGCCCATAATTAAAACGTCGACCGTAACTGCAATTTTCTCTCATTTCTCCCGTTTTCTTTTGTTCTTTTTTTTCTTTGTTTACAAAATGTATGAAATTGAACGAAAGTATGGTAGCATTGTTGGGAGAATAATTGTCTCTATGTGAGAGCATGAGAAAAAACGTCTTCAAAATAAAATTGATTTTATTTCTCGACCGCATTCTCTGGCATAATTTTATGTCAAACTGTATGGAAAAAAACGTTCAGCCCCAGTTCTGTTTCATCATTAAATTCGATTATATTTTTAATATTTTTTTAAAATTTCTTTTAATAATCACAAGTGCCAAAAACTTTAGTTTTCAGTGTTTTCTTTGGCTAAGTTAAAAAAAAAGAGTAGTGGACAACTAAATTATTTATGCCTGTGTGTGTAATGCAAACAACAATTTGCTTGAGTTGCTTTATAAGGGATGGAAATGTTTTACGATCGCACTTTAGTTAATACTATTTAATATTAAAAAGTAAAACAGTGCCCCGTTAGTCTAATTGTTAATAAAATAATGTATTAGTGTGAGGGTTGCGGGTTCGATTCCCGTCAGAGACTCTTGTCTGTTATAGAACAACGGGCTGAAGGTCAACGTTATTCGGTAAATAAAGTAATAATATATGTACTTTTTGATTCTGCTTAAAACATATAAAGAAATAAAAAAGGTACTCCATTGGCTATTTTGATAATTAAAAAAAATGTTACGTTTTCATATTTTCCCGTTCCAGTAAGGAAACATTTTTAAACTAACTAAAGCTTTTGGAACCAGAACGCAAATAAATTAAATTCTGTATGCAAGTTATATTTAAGCGAAATTGTATCCTCTGGCGGTCTAGGTGAAATAATAAAGCCTTTAGTACCCTTAACTTATTTACTTATTTTTCGTGCCACAGTCAGAGTTATGGTGGGTGTCCATTTTTACAATCTTTCTGTACGAAAAATATTTGGGTCACATTTCATTATTAATGTCAACGGTTTCTAAAAAGGGCTCGGTGACAGTTTTCCAGGTGGCCCGTAAAGGAATATATAAAAAAAATTATTTTTAAAATTTTTTGATTTAAATTTTCGAAAATTAAAAAAAATGTTTATTGTAAAACTTTTCAAAATTCATTAAAAAAAAAAATAATTATTTTGCCGAATATTTTTCACATAATTTTTGTAACCAAATTACTTTTTGTTTCTCAAAGGATCCTTAAGGCAATAATCTGTGAGATTTTCTTAATATCCCGTGTGGTTGCAATTGTACAAAAACTGTTAAGAATTATTTCACTTAACGGTTTTTGTACGAAATGAAAGATTTCTATACTTTCGTTTTATCCTTATTGATTCAATAATTGACAGACATACATATCGTTACCTAAAACGCAAAAGGCCCTATCTAACATTTTGAAAATTTTACAGAAGAAGCAAAAACTATTTAATATGATAAATTTATAAATTGCATTAAACTGTTTATAATTAATTTTTCTCTAGTTTTCTTATAAAACCTACCAGTTGTATTGACAATTAGCAATGTTGCATATTATTCAAAATATTAGTTAGTCCTTTTAATAATAAAATCGCTAATTATGGTGGAAAGATTCTAAATTGTTTTGTGGTCATTTGAGTTGAAGAATCAATGAAAAAGTCGATTTTTAATTTTTTTGTTAGATAGGGCCTTTTGCGTTTTAGGTAACGATATGTTTATTTTATAGCGCTTTTAATGAATATTCAATAAGCCATTAATAAAAAAATGATTATCATTAAACAGCAGTTCCCATATATTTTTTCTTCAAGAACCCTTAATAAATATTACTTCTTTTCACGGACCCCTTGACATTTAGGTCAATATTTATTTGATTTAAGATGACTTTTAAAAAAGAAACTATATAACCTAAAAATAAAAACCAAAAAAGACATTTTTGGACAGAATTTTGCTAACTGACCCCAAGGAGTTCGTGGACCTCCATTTGGAATCCCCTGCTCCATTTAGAAACCCTTGCTCAAAAATTAATAATTTCAAACTTATACCAAAACAAATTTATTTTTTTCATGAAATTCTATAGATTTTTACAAGGACCCTTAAGAAATATTTCTTCTTTCCACGGACTTCTTAACATTTAGGTCAATGTTCATTGGATTTAACATGACTTTTAAAAGAATTAACAAAAACTTTAAATAAAAATCAAAAAGAAGACTTTTTGTATTCTATTTCATGGAGTTCTGTTAACTGTTGGGAACCCTTACTCCATAAGTCCAAAATTTATTATTTAAAAATAGTTTTTTTTAAACCTAAACAAAATTTTTATTTTCCATTTTTGAAACGAATTGATTTTGTTTTTGTATTTTTTTAACAAAAAAAAAAAAAAAAAAAAAAAACCATTTTGGGAATGCAGCGTTGCCAATTTCTGAATAATTATTCAAAACTCGTACTGTTTCAATGACTCAAAAATCAAAATCATTCAAAAGAATACGAACTTTCGGATGCTTTTTGAACCATTAAAATTTTGAGTAACTTTTGTGTAATTTTATTATAACAAAGATATATGTACTGTTTTTAAATGACAGGCAAGTGATTGCGTAGTCAAATTTATATGAAAAGCACTGTTTTTGGGTGATTTTCATATAAATTTTACTACAAAATCACTTGCCAGTTATTTAGAAACAGTACATTATTAATCCTTCCACTTTAATTTTAAAAAAATTAGGCAGCTTTAGGTTTATATATGTATAAGTTATTGTTACACCAGTTTTTAGGCAAACAGTGGAACTGTTACGAGACGTTTTCGGCGAACTCATTATTTCAAAATGTAGTGATATTGATTGGCCGTCGTGTTCGCCGGATTTAAAGGCTTTCAATTTTGTTGTAAAGCATGAGTTTTTGTTCGTCAATAAGCCATAGATCATGCCCTAACTCAAAGTAATATAAAATAATATTCGATCTATAGCTTCGCAAATCTTCAAAATCGTATTAGAAAGAGTGCAACTGGCGAAGCTGAGCGCATTCTTATTTACGCCACGTTATTTTTCGCGTCTAAATAACTTAAATTTTCCTTTTATCAATGGAAATGTTTAATGGACTTTAATATAAAGAAAATTCTTAACTATTCAAACTCCCTTATTTGGCCACTCCGTAGCAATATAAATATAGAAACAGCCCTACTCCAGTGGAAAAAAAATTTGAAAAGAGACAACGTAAAGTCTTGAACCACTTAAAATGTCACATTATCTATAAACTGACCCAACTACTTTGAGTTTGGGAGCTGGTTTTTTAAGATATCGATGCAGAACCATTACTTTTATAAGGTTTTAACATAAACTTCCGAAAAAATCATTCTGTAACGTTTTAGTTCAGTGATGGTAACACTGATTGTAGGTGTGTCGCTTAGCCAGTGATAATGATTTTTTTTGCAAAATTTATGGTTAAAAGGGTCAGATATCTTTGATAGGGTCATAAACAGGGATAACAAGACAGATTGGCAAACATAACTAAAGAACTTTTTTTCTTCAAAGGGCCAAATCAACTACACAAGCGGTATTTAAACAATAACAAGATGCTTGTGAAAATTAAATAAAAATCGATTTTCGTACAAACATGCTTTATACGTTTTTCATATCTTTGATCAAACCGCTTGTGTGATTTATTTAGCCCTTAACAAACAAAACAATGTTCTAAATATAAGAAGTGTTGGAAAAAGTAAGAAAATTAGATTGAAAAATGTACTGAACGCTTGAAAGTAGTTAGTTAGTAGACCTGAAAGGTTGACAATAGTTTGGAAAGTACCACAAGGCCATTAAACACAAATGGCCTAACTCTCACAGTTTGCATCATTGGCTTGATCAACAACATGTTGCTTAAGCTTGAATTTTGTTGTTCAACATGCGTGGCTGAGATAAACAAAGTCGGTTTCTCTTGTTATTTTTTTTTTTTATTTAAAATTTAATTCCAAGGGCTCTACCTATAATCCAAACATTTTAACTTCTTTTAGAAAGGTTATTTATGATAATTTTTTTTAATCAAACTCTGACTCAACATTTATCATTTGCTGGTTTCTTTTTTTTTATTATTCTTCTAAAATTTAAAATTTGGTGCAAATTAGTTTTCTTTTTTTTTACAAAATTAACTTCATTTACAAACAATTGACATTTAAAACAATTGAAATAAACAAATAAAAACTCTTAAATTAACAATAAAAAAAATAACAAACATTTCTTAAATATTTTTCTTAATTGTTTTGTTTTATAATTTAGTAAAATTTATACTCAATTTAGTTATTAATTATATAATTATAGTTAAAAAAACTTAATTAACTAAAATAAAACAAAGAGAAAACCAAAACAACAGATATAAAACGAAACAAATTTAAAAAATTTTATATTTATATGTTTGTTGATTATTACTAATTAATAAAATAATAAAAAACAAATATATATTTATAAATAAAAAATATATTGCAAAAATAAAAAAAAACTTATTTTAAGTCAAAGAAAATGAAAAATAAACTTTAATATAAAAATAGAAAATGAGTGCCATTATAAACAATTTTTTAAAAAAATATAAAAAAATTAATATTAAGTTATGAAGTTTTTCTTTTAAAATTACCTTTTTTTAAGTTTTATTTATGAAAAGTTTTTTTTCTGTTGGTTTTGTTAAAAATAATTTAAAGAATTAAACACAATGTGCTCTAACATAAAATGTTATTTTTGAATACAAACAAAAATTAATTAAAAAATAAATTTTTTAAATTTTTAAAATTTGAAAAAAAAAAACAATTTTAAAAAAATTTTCTTAAAAAAATTTATTTAAAAAATAAAATTAATCAAGAAAAATTTAACAAATTATATTCATACATACATAAATTTATTTGTTGCTCGTTGTTAAGTTTTAAAAAGAAATTTTAAAATAAACAAAAATTATGAAATTTATATAAAAAAAAAAAAATCAATATTTTCATTAATTTTGATAATGACAAAGGAAAAACTAGTTAAATTAGTTTAAACCAATTTTTAAGACATATTTTGTTGTTTTATTATTTTTCTTATTTTTTTTTTTTGTTAAACAAAAACTTTTAATTAAATTCATATCTAACACTCGAATTAATTTTAATTTAAAATTTCAAGTGAAATAAACAAAATATATTTATTAAAAGTAACTTGATTTAAGCAAACAATAATTTAGTTAATAAGAAATTTTAATATCTTTTAAGTTTTTGAATATTTTAGAAATTATATAAAAGAAAATTTACTTTGAAGAATAATTTTTTGCTATAGCAAAGGAGGCTTTTTGTTATAGAGAGTCATCATGCTATAAAACAATAGTAATCAACACACAAGCTAACGCAATTATGCTGTTTTACAACTACAGTGAAACCTCCCTAAGACCCCTTTTAGACTCAAGTTAGTTGCGCAAGTCACTTGCCGTGTACAACAAAGTGTATACTCAATTTCTTCTCCCTTAACCCGACCTTACAGCTGACATCTACAAACAAGAGTTGCGCAAGAGAATTGCACAAGTGACTTTTCAATTGTGAAAGAGGTCTAACTAAACACTCGCCTTCGCGGTACACATTTATTACTTTAGTTTATAATGATACATTTAATTAAAGCCATAATAGACTCGAAATGCAACAAAGTCTTCTTTGGCAAAATTCTTCAAACGGGCAATTTGTTTAAACGCTTCACCAGAAGAATTGATGGAATCAGATATTTCTACATGTACCTCATCTTCAGACTGACTAATCACCACCACTGGGCTTGAACTTAATATTTCAATACAGTCATCTTCAAAGTAGACCCTTTCATCTACTTTAAAAAATTTGTTAAAGCCATTTAATAGACCAAACAGTTCTTTTTAACTTGCATACGTTGCAAGTGAGATATGTATAATCATCGATTTAAAAATCCGGAAGACTATAAAACTAGCTGATGAGAATCCAGCTTTCCGAAAGACATATTGTGGACCTTAAGCAGACAAGACGAGCTAAACAAACAATTTTTCCAAGTAAACATCAATTTCTTTGCCATCCTCAACACATAAGTATGTACATTTGTGTTAACAGGTGAATCACCAATTTTAATGGCATTAACACAAATATAAATCACTGTTGGGATCTAACAATTCTTAAATTGTAACGTCTCAAGGTTAAAATGGTACCAAATTGGCATAAATTGTACCAAAATTTCGCTATAAAATAAAAACATTGTAATTCCTAACACTTTTTTTATTCGATAAAAACAAAGCAAGTAAAATAGTATAGCCAGACAAGCCCGACCATTTGATGCTCTACATCCCAGTATATTAAAACAAATTTTCGGGAGTGAACCCAATGCGACTCATGGGCAATCATGTGCCCACCAGGACAAAAAAATTTTATAAGATTAAGATTCATGTAAAAGTCCTTTGTTCCGAATATTATTTAGATATTTTCATCCTTATGAGATTTATTTGCCCTTAAGTGATTTTAGGAAGGGGGCTAATATGGAACCTATGGTTAATTTTGGACCTACCAGGACAACATTTTGTCATGACATAGCTATCGTATTATCGCCAATTTGTATGTCAATACCAGCATTTATAAGGATCTTATGTTATTAAAAGCTATTTTCGGGAGCGGTATTTGTATGGGAGCTACGGTCAAATATGGACCAATTCCGAAAAAAATTTGGTAAGATGATTTAGATTGCAATAAAGTAAGTTTGGCCTAAATTTAATCCAAATATTAACATAATAAGATGGTTTATAGGCACAAAAACTTTTCCGGAAAAAAGTATGTGTTGGGGCGATGGGAAATAAATGACCGATTCCTCACCATTTTCAATAGGGGTCGCCCTTATGAGTTAAAACCTGTGTACAAAATTTCATCAAATTACCTTGAAAATTACAATCTGTAATTTGGGCACAAGATTACATGGGGAGAGAAAACGAGCCAAACGGCTGGACGAAGTACATCGTTAAATCGACTCAGAAAGTGATATTGAAGCGAACGGATATTAAAAGGACCAATATTTTTTAGTGTTATATACATCAGCACAAACACATATGTAATACCCTCGCCACTATTGTGGTGCGGGTATACGCAATAAAGAAGAACAATTTCTCTATTTCTTAATGTTAAAGGCGGACAAAAGTGTAGACCAAGGCAAATTAACTAGAGGTCAACTCTACAGCAACACTGCTTTGTCAAAAATATTGCTAATAAAAAAAAAAAACGTTTGTTTACATAAAAAACTAGCTTGTATTCAAACTTTGACAAATCGACCACCGAAAATATAAACATATGTTGACTTGACCCCAGCTTCTAGTGAATTCGCCCTTGGTATATACGCTTTGTTGACAGTGTCACCAAAATAGTCGAAAAAAGTAGCCCTGGATCCCAGGGTTCCTTCAGGGATACGAGTACATATATTTATATATGTATGCACTTAATATGTTAGTTTAACATAATGAACATAAATTAACCATAACGACATTATTGGGAGTTCTGGTCAGGGCTGGAGATATGTCGTTAAAAATAGTATTATTAAAAAGAAAAGAAAAAACTTCGTGCGTATCTTTTAAATTGCACCAAATAAGAATGAATTGTACCAGTATACCAATTAAGTTTAGATTGTACCAAATTTGGTACAATTGTACCCAAAATCCCATCAGTGATATGAATCAGAGTTGGAAAAAGAAGAACTACAAATAAGTAAAATACAACCATTGTTATTGTTGTATTTTAACGCTTATGCGAGATATTTAAAAAAAATCTAAATCAAAGGCTGCCAGCAAAATGACCCTATGTGTATGAAAATTCGCCCAAAAATTTTTCGCATCAATTTCGGGTGATTTTGCATGGGGAATATGACCCTTGTTTTTGAGCGATTTTCGCTATTTTTGGGTAATAATTAAATTTTACCATAGTTAAAAACATTTTTTCGGCGATTTTTCGTTTTCTTAATTTGACAAATTATTTAATGATAAAGTAAACGTAACGGCTGTTAAATCTAGTAAAAAAAATTTCATTTTCAGCAATTGATTTATTTTTATTCATTTAAATGCCGAATTCGAAAATTTGGAACTTTCAAATCTCGAATGACTAATTAAAGTTTATCTGTATAGCCGGCTTCGGCCAGGCTCCATGTTTTTCTCATCTATGGTATTACAAACTCCGGCTTCGCTAATTAGAGCTTCTTATAGTTGCTAAACGTTCTTAATATATCTTAAGTGCCTGCCTTATAATTTCAAACGCTGACGTTTGCATGGATTTCGTATGTCGAATATTAAAAAAAATTTTGTTTTTTGAAACAGGAAGTATATACATACATATATTTCAATGGGCTGGTCTATCAGCGTCATGTTTGCTGGTTCGAATCCCACCATAGACGTTACTATTGCTCGGTAGATTATTATTTCGAAATTGTGAAACAGGAAGTAAATTTATTTTAATGGACCGTATACCCCCGGTAGACTAGTTGTTAAAGTCTATTGCCGTAATAGTTGCTGGTTCAATTCTCGCTACAGACTCTCGTCCGACCTGAAGGTCTACGTTACTATTGCCCGGTAAATTATAATGTCGAAATTGTAAAACCGGAAGTAAATATATTTTGATGGCCGTGTGCCCCCCGTTCGACTAGCTGGTAATGAGCTAGTCCATCAGTGTAATGGTTGCGGGTTCGATTTTCGCCAGAGACTTTGGTCTGTTTTTTCGGTACTATATCTCTTTAAATTATGTAACAATAAGAATATAATTTGCAATTGTATTTTTACTTCAATTTAATTTTCAATTTCTAATTTTTGGCAGGGTTTCTTGTTTAAAGAGGGAAAAGCAAATGGAAACAAGTTTCATTTTATTTTTTGCCTCTTTTCTCGATTAACTTTTAATAGTTAAGCAAGAAAACTTGTTTAAAGTGTAAATTCGGGTTTACTTAACAAAAAAGATCAATTTTTTTAAATTATTTAAAAAAAAAAAAATACTTTTCAAAGTAAATTTTCTTAAAAAAATAAAAATAATAAAATATTTTAAGTTTTATTTCTTATTTTAATTGTTAAATATTTAGAAAATATATAATATATTTACTTTGTTATTTTTTTTTGTTTTAAACAATATATTGTTGTTATTAATTAAATTTTTTAAACATATTTTGTTTTATTTGTTATATTACAATTTATTTAGTTTTTGTTAATAAAATAATAAATATTAATATAATTAAATATTTTTTTTTCTAATTCTATAAGAACTGTTGTTATTGTTATTTAAATATTTATCATATATACAAATACATATATAATATATTAAAAAAAAACAGAGAATATATAATAAACAAAAATTAAATTATAAAAAAAAAATAGTTTTTAAACAGAGAAATATTAAGGAAATAGTTAAAGAAAATAATAATAATAAGAAAAAATTTTTAAGAAAATAAATAAATGACGAACAATATACTCCAAAGAAAACAACCAAAAAATATATACATTTATATATAAAAAAAAAAACAAAACAACAACAAAAATGAAGGAAATAAGAAACAATTAAAAAAAACAATATTATATATACATTATATACAATAATGAATGATGAAATAATGATAAAAACATTTACATATACATACATATATTTAGTTATATATACATATTAATTACATAATATACAAAGAAAAACGAACAAAAAATAGTCAAAATGTTATTTAAAAACAAAAACTGTCATACAAAATTATTTTAACAGATGCCATATTGAATTAGTGGAATAACAACAACAACCAATTATAATAATTTAATTTTTTTTTTTATATAATAATTTTAATTTTTTTTTTTTTTTTTTTTTTGTAAATTTCTTTGTACCTCTTTTTTTTCATATAATTAAATGTTACCGAGATTAAACGTTTAAATAAACAAATTAAATAATTGTTAACAAATTTATATACATTTTGAGAGAAAAACAAAAATAGAAACATGAATTATAAAAAAAAAAATATATTCTTAGTACCTATTACAATAATAATAAATAAAAAACCGAAAATTATTAAAAAAAAAATAACAAAATATTAAAAAAAGATGATAGATTTTAAAAGAAATTTAAGAAAAGAATGCAAAAATTATATACATGTTTATATACTATATTAAATTTTAGAAATTAAAATAACTTAAAAAAAAGAAAATGGTTTAATTTTACAAAACTAAGTTTAAAAGAAGGAAAACTTATCTTTAATATCAAAATTTATATTTGAACAGGGCCCCACTAATTTTAAAACATAACCTTAAAAAGTTAAAACCATTTAACATAACCTTAAAAAACCAAATTCATTTACAGTACACCCTCGGGTTGTGCAACCCTCAATAAACGCAACTCCTCGTCATTTCGGTAGCAGCAATTTGTAATGCATTTCATATCAATAAATCTAGGGGGAGCCAATTAAAAAAAAAACTAAAGGTTTAATTAAAATCGTAAAAATATTATACCTAGAGAATATCCAGTAATGGAAAAGTCGCTTTATAAGTGGCTTAAAAAAGGAAATTTAAATAATTCTATGTCCATTATTTTCATTATGTGTATGACCAAATTTATTTTATTTTATGCTTATTCATAAATATTTTAAAAGAAAACCACAATTTTCAATGAATTAAAGTATAAAACTGCTGCTTTAAGGCATAAAATTTTTACTCGGATATTGCAACAAACTCTGATTTCGCAACTGCACTTGGTCCCAACCTGTTGTGCAGCCCGAGGTCGTTCTACATATCGAACCTTTGCTGCAATAGAGTCATAACTCAAATTTGAATTTCCTAGCACCTTAAAATTTAATTCTTCTCTCTAGAGTCGAGTATATAAGATAGTTGTATGAAAGCGATAGGCGATTAACTCCACATTATTAGCTAGTAGGCGGCCCTATATTTTACTGGGAATTAAAAATTAAATACATTAGCTCAGGTTTTTTGAGTTATGACTATTGCAGCAAAGGCTCTATATATTAAAAACTCTTAATTAAATACCAAAAAAAAAAAAAAAAAAAAAAAAAAATTAAGGCCGTGATTCACTATCTTACACAATCGTACGATTTTTTTCACCTTTTTGGTGCCTTTAATTTCCCTTGAAACTTGTTCTCGTTTCCTTTCAAAAAAATGCATGAGGAAAGGCAAAATTTCAAGGGGGGAAACTGTTCATAGTTGGGGTTAGTGCACTAAATATTGATTAAAATCAGCATTGCACTATCACTAAATAAAACTGGAAAAATGGGTTTACACTATTTTTTGCCAGCTAAAAAAATTTAGTGGCATTGTATATTTATTCACTTATTCACTATCACTAACTGTGAGTAAATGCATAAACTCTGCAACCAATTCAAAAAGTGAAAAAATTTGAACTTGCAATCAAAAAAGCTGCATATAAACATGCTCCCACTAAAATTTCTGAAATATAACTTTGTATGTGTATGGTTTTTGATTCTTGTGATCATATGCATAAGCAAAGAAAATTAAACAACAAAAATTTTAAGTTTCCCTTAAATGAGTGAAGAACAAATAAGATGCAATAAACTGATGATTGCTTTTTCTTAAATCAACCATTTTTTTTTGTTTTTTTTTTGAGTGCAACATTTTTTAACTCACTATTACTCATGTGATAATTAATTTTTAATCCATCACTCAACATCAATAAAATGATTTCAATAATTTTGCACTATCACTAACTGTGAGTTAAAACTGCCAAATTAGTGAACTACCTCCATCTATGGTTTGATACAACATACCCACACAGGACAGGACATAAGACCAAACAGACTTAAATGAACCTCGTTGCACACATAATTATGTGCTTTCTTATGATGTAACCCACACCAATTAAGACAAGTCGAACAAACACAAAAAAAAAAAACATCGTCGCATTGCTGTCTAATTGTGATTGTGTTTTAAGACAAAAACTGCAACGTTTTAGTTTTTGTTTTAGGTGTGGGTTAGAATCAAACATTGGCGTTTGACTTTAAAGACAAAAACGTTTTGTCTTTTGTTAGTGTGGAATCACTAACAAAAAACGATGCAAAAATAAAAGCCCAGCTGTTTTACAAATAAAATTCAACAATGATTACATAAAATCTTATCATTTTATGATAATTTTTATAAACATTTTTCAATTGAACACATCAAGTTGGTTTGTTCCAAAACATGTCTGTTGCAAAGCAAATCGCTGTTAAGCAGCTTGTCCTAAAAGCGTTTTTATAACAAAGTTTCTTAACATAACATTAAGATTCGGGATGTAACGATACCCTATTTTGCCGATACGATACCGATATTTAAAAAGAAAAATCGGCGATACCGATATGCATATCAATTCAAGTTAAATTTAAAAAACTCAAGTGAAGTATTTTTTTAATATGCAAAAAACCAACGTTAGATATTATTATTTTATTTTAAATTGATATTAATAAGATTTAAAAAACCACGAATTTGAATTTCAATTCATGGTAAAATGAACAAAAAAAAATATTATGTTTTTTTTAAAGTATGAGAGATTATTAATATTTAAAATTAATATGCACAACATTTTTGGTTAAAAAACAAAGTATTCTCAACTTTCGCGGAGATAGAGCATTTCGTAAAAACCGTTTGAACCAGGGGCTACTATTTACTGCGTTGCGCAAGAAAATGGTATCAAATCTAGTAATTGGTACTCTAAGGTATCTCTCGAATTTTTCTTAAATGAAAATAAGCAGGAAAATCTTAGCCCTCTAACGGTCGAAGGAGAAATTTTATTAGATGCATTTCTGAACTATAATGTTATTTTAAAAACAAAAGTTTTGGAAGAAAAGTTTTAATAAAGTCTCTATTTAATTCACATTAAAATAAAATATAACAAAAAAAAATTTAAATCCTTTTATATACATGATATTTTAAATAAACGTGTAAAAATAATCTGGTTTACTTTAAAGAGTGTCAGGTTCCAAAAACCGAAGAAAAACATTTAGGCCCTAATCATATAAAACGCAGCGCAACGCCTAAGAATAACATAAAAGCACAAACAATGTCATAAATATTTTGTAATTTTGTTGTTGCTTTCTACAGAATGTCACATTGCGATTTAAAATTTCAAACGCCGCATTGCTTGTGTCGTTGAAAATTTTAAAACGGTACATGAATTTCTGTTGAAAGCAACAACAAAATTACAAAATATTTATGACATTGTTTGTGCTTTCTATGTTATTCTTAGGCGTTGCGTTATGTTTTACATGATTAGGGCCTTAATTTATATGACAAATATCAAATGAAAAAATAAAAAAAAAAAAAAAAAATTTTTTTTTAAGTTTTGTCCGAAATATATAACACCTCTGGCCTTCGTTCACACGATAATCGGTTCAACGCACCAGAAAGACTCGGAGTTCAATGAACACCGACCAAGGATTGTCAATTCAGCAATACCTGAGGTCTACTCACCGCATTCGTAAACTATCGTATCGAGTAAACTGTCGTATTTTTCTGCATACGATCGACACTGCCGTATCGAATGAAAACTCGAGAGATGTTATGTCTTTGGTTACTCGATATCGATTGCTTCGTCTAAAATTACCATACATTTCATCTGATATCGGGTGTCATTATACCAAAACAAAAAAAAAATTTCGATAAATTTTGTTCGATATCGTATGCGGTGATTAGACCCCTGTTCTTAAGGTCTCGCTGCTACAAAGACAACTACAACCTCTGGGCTTTAATGAAAATCAAAACGGCTAAGAATTAAAAGAAAAATCTTCCTTATTCTGTTTTGATTTTATGCTCTGCTTTTTAATGTTTTATTTCTCTAACTGAGTTATCTAAATAAAAGCGGTAAGCTCTTCAAACTTCTCAATACAGTTTGTACGAAACAAACATTTAGAACACGAATTCAAGACCACACGGCTGGAAAATCTTGTTCGATAGATCGCTATTTTGGTTTGTTTTATTGAAAATGTTTTGGACATAGAATTTTCATGTTTGAAAAAAAAAAAAAAAAACGCTTGCCGCCCTTGTTTAGGCAATTGAGTTAGTTGTTATGCAAAAACTACCCATTGAAAATTAAAACTCTTAAAAATTTTTTAAAGTATCGTCGTATCGAAAGTAGAGTATCAACGATATCGAATTATCGGCAAACCGTAAATATACCCGATATATCGGTATTCGTTACATCTCCAGTTATGAGGGGTGTAATTGTAAAAAAAATATGAACCAGGCTTGTAACAGTAACAAAATTATAACAAAAATGTTGAGGTTGTCGTATGTGGTATTTGCTGAAGCAATTTTCAAATTAAATGTGTTCAAACTCAATTTTCTCGAAACTATCCGAATCCACAAACGACAATTTAATTATCAATCGACGAAATGTTATTAAGACCCTAATCATGTAAAACGCAACACAACGCCTAAGAATAACATTGAAAGCACAAACAGTGTCATAAATATTTTGTAATTTTGTTGTTGCTTTCTACAGAAATTCATGTACCGTTTTAAAATTTTCAACGACACAAGCAATGCGGCGTTTTACATTGTTTGTGATTTCAATCTGATTCTTTGGCGTTGCGCTGCGTTTTATATGATTAGGGCCTAAGTTATCTTATATATATAAAAATAGGTTGTCCTATGTTCGTCATTTTATAACTCGAGAACCACTCAACCGATTTTCAAACGAGTACATGCGTTGGAGAGGTCTACTTTCACTGATGGTTTATAAAAAAAAACGATCTAAACATTTCCACGAATATGCGTTATACGCGCACTTTAATGATGGTGTGTTTTCTCTATATAAAATGTATTTTTTTCCCTTATGAGAATTACATTTTTTTTAATACAAAGACGTAAACGTATGTTATTGTATTGTCCAGCAACGTGGGCAGGGTAACTCTAGTTACATATAAATTTTAAGTCTCCCGGAGTTAAGCTTTTAATATTGGTAAGCCGATTGGCCAAGCCATTTTAAGAAAACCGATTCAAATCTACTTTCATGGCAGACTTGACATTTTATAGGCCTCTGAAAAATCTTGGAGGCTTTGTTGAGGTCGTTTATAGCCTTTCAGTTGGATATTGAATCATAAATGAATTGTTTCGCTTAAAATTGGAAAGCTTGTCGTCATCAGTTAGGATTTTTGTTGAACATATACATTTTGAAGACGATGTAAAATAAGCTACGATTAAATGAACTGAAGGCCAATTAAATTTGCATCTAAGCTTCTATTATCAATTGAATTTTTTGCCCTTGGGCGGTTCTTTGCTTTCCAATACAAAAAAAAAAAAAATTATAAAACTAATAAATTTTGTATGTTTTAAAAAATGTATTTCAAATTGCTTTTCCAAATTTAGTTTTATATATAAAACCATTTTCTTGATTTATACAATAATACATCACTGACCCTTAAAACTTAATAGTCCGAATCTTTCTACATTTCCCTAGATCCCCCCCCCCCCCCCCCAAAAAAAAAAACATCCGTTAAAAACACCCAACCCACAATAACACCAGTAACAATATAACAATACACTGTTCAAAATACCTGTAAGTTTTTCAACAATGAGATTTTATTTATAAATTTTTAAGTTTGTTAAATTAAATTACAATAAAATATTTTTTAGTTATAAAAAAACATAGAAATTTAATAATAAAATTATAAAAATTAAAAAAAAATACACATATTATTAATATACAAATGAAAAATTTAAAAAAAGAAGAGAAATAAAACGTAATAGGTAACGTTTATATACAATATTATTATATTATATATATATATATTTAGTATAAAAACAACAAAAACAAAATTAATTATAAAAAAAAATGAAACGTATTTAATTTTGAGGACAAATAAAAACAAGAAGAAAAATTTAAAATAAAAAACCAAAAAAAAAAAAAAAAAAAACAAATGTAAAAGAGTTTTATTTCAAAAAGTTACCAGACATAGAAAACTACTAGAATAGAAAAAAAAGAAAGAAAAAACCAAACTCAGATGTCAAGAAAAAATCTATTTCTATGATTATGTTAGTAAAAAATATGTAAACTTTGTTGTTGTAACTTTCCACGTACGAAATTTTTAGAGAAATTTTTTTTAATTTGGTTTTAGGAGAGTTTCTGTTCTAGTCGTTTTCTATGGTTACAGAACACCAATGAACATAAAAGGAAACACAAGTAGGTAGAAAATAAAATTGATTTAATTTGAATAAAAAAAAACTTAAAAATTTTAAATTTAATAAAAAAAATATATATATATGTATATTTTACCAATTTTTTTAAAATTCTTTCTTTTTTTCTTATACTTTTGTTTTTTATTCTCTTTACAGATCAATTGAGATTCTTAATACTAACCGATGATACGAATAAAGAACCCCCTAATACGGATTTCATTATAATGGACGATTTAAATCAAATCAGTAGTGCCTTGACTGCTACTTCACATTTGAGTGTGGAAAACGATCATTGTACTCGTTTGAATTCCTGTCAATCACCCGATCAATTTTTTGTTAACATGGTCAATGAATTTCTTAATGATGATACACAAACACAAGAAGATGCTAACAAAAATTCTCCCTTAAACATAGAATATTTGGAGGAGCCTAGTGAAATTGCTGTCGTCGAAAGTCTAATAAATTTCCATAATTTGACTAAACCTACAAAATTACCAACATCATCCTCTTCCCTAACGTCAGCGAGATCTTTGGCAAATTCACCACCATCACCACCAAGTCCACTTCCAATATCACCTTCTACAGCATTTCCCATCAGTGAGCTAACATCTGATGATACTAGATGTGTAGATTTGCTGCTATTAAACGATTTAAGTGATAAAATGCCAACTAATGTCAAGGAGATTTCCTATCAGAGATTTGGACGTTTTAATTCCAATCTACCGGCAGAGGTACATAATTTTAAGTGTCATCTATGTGCATTTTCGTGTGCGTGGAAAGAAGTATTATTGCAACATTTCCAAGATAAACATCCAACTTAGAAAAAGAAAAACTAAATTAAAAAAAAAAATTATTTTTGAGCTGAAGAAAAAAGAAATTGAATCAAAATTTTGTTGAATAGAAAATTATTTAAAAATCGGTTTTGAAAGAATTTTATATAAATCACAAAAACGAGAGAAAGCCCGTTTGAGTCACTTCACATTCTTTATTTCGTAAAAAAAAAATCCAACTTTCCATTCTTAATTGATTTATGTTTTAATTTAAATTCATTTAAAGCAATATGAGAAATACGGAATTAAAGTTATAATTTAAGTTATAAACGAATTTAAAGTTATTTGTGTTATTTTTTAAGCAAAAAAAAAAAAAAAAAAAAATTTAGATACCCACTTTAAAACAATGAGATCTTTATAAAATTTAATTCATTTTGTAATTCTCTATAAAGGCCCCTATTACGGTTCACAACTCAACTGAGTTGAGTTGTAATTGTAAACAACTGGTTGTGATGAGTTGTAATTTTTTGATGTTTTTGTTCACCGCAATATAGCAAAGTTGTAAACCATAATACAAAAATTTAGAAATTACAACTCAACAGGGTTGAGTTGTGAACCGTAATAGGGGCAAAAATCGCATAAAACTTGTATAAAAATTAGTTTCTTATTCTAAATTATAAGTTGTGTCACAGAAACAAAATTCATACGAAAGTGAAAACCAAAACGTTTTTGCCTTCTCCAGAAAACCTAAAACGCAAAAACTTTCCGTTTTTAATTCGCTTCAAAATAACAGGGTGTGATTATTAATTTAGAGCACGAACATAAAAGAAAAGTTTTAAAGATATTTCCACTGATAAAGAATCGAGTTGTTTCTTAAGTTGCATCCAAGGCGAGTTCATGGTATTGCCGCCACCTGTAGTGAGAGGTTTTTGCATTGTTAGTGTTTGCGGTTCGAAATGTCAACTTTTCCTAAAAAATTAATGTAAAACCAAAACAAATTGGTTCGAACTGGTAAAGTAAGTAGGCTTTTTGCCGCCACCTGTAGTGAATTCGCCTTGGTCGTGGTTTGAAAAATAGGCAAAACCAGTTAAGATTACACATTTTTTTATATTTGTTAAAGCTACAAAAAAAAAAAAAAAAAAATCTATATTGCCATATTTTTTGTTGTCTTCTGTTTCTACCATAGCTCCAACTATTGAAGCACCGGGAGGGAGTATTGATATTTAACAATTTATGTTCAAAAAAGAAACAATAATTTTTATTTTTTTTAATGTACAAAACCAGCTGTTCAAAAAAGAGTCCATATTTGTTGCCTGTTTTTAAAATTAAATAAACATTTTCGTTTAGAAATTTATATTGAAAACAAAAACCCTGGCCCAATTAGTAGGTCTGCGCAAAACTACAACAATGCAACAATAGAAAAAACAACACGCATTTTGTTTGCGTAAATTACCCAGCTAGCATTTTATATCATAATCGAATCTTTTAGGACTCAGCTCAACATCATATGAGCTTATTTTTCGATCATAAATGATACTCTCGTTGTGGGAAAAAGGTGTACCCTACCGATGAATCACCTCAAAGAATCATTTGTTGTACAATTTTCTGATTCCTTTTTGATGAGCATACGTATAAATCATATATGAATCCTTTTCAAACGCTCAAGTGGTAAATCAGTCAAAAGTGATCTGAAAAGACTCATTTAGGTGACAACTCTACAAAAAATCAGCAGGCGTTTCGTAATTGGGCCATGACAAAAACCAATTTTAGATTTTTTATTCGGGCATGTTCTAGAAATCGAAATGAAGTGAAATTGAAATCGAAAGAGATTTTTATTTCAATTATTTTGAAAATGAATGTAGTTTTTCCTGTTTTTAAGAGTTGTTCTTGTAAAGTTAATTGGTACTCAAAGTATGAAGTATTTAGAAAGGTTTTAAAATTTGTTCGATTTTAAATCCACTTCATTTCGATTTATAGAACACGCCCGATTGTTGTTTTAATGTAAATTCCAAAACGAAAAGTGTTATTTTTATTTCAGAAACAGGCAGTTAATAAAAAAAAAATATTTTAATTTTTTTCGGATTTATGAAAACGACTGAAAGCTGAAGAAGCTAAACAAAAGCGGTACGAATTAAAATAATTGTAAGTTTTCATTTTTGTACAAATTCTGTGACACACCTGTAAGATAGAAAATTAAAGAAATTTTTCTTTAAAATAAAAATTAATAATCAATTTGTGTATAACATGAAACAATAATCAAAGGCTAATTTATATAAATTCAAAATTTATTTTTAACTAAGACCTACATCGGGCGCCTTAGTACCTACTCAGGACAGTGCTCGATTAATTTCTATTGGCCGGGTCATTTAAAAACAATTCTGGTAAAAATTCTCTTTATTTGAAGTGTAATCACAAATGATTTTGGAATTTGATTGTTAAGAATTTAAATAATTACTGCCGTATTCATAAAAAATAAAATAGATTTCAAACGTGTTTTTAAACTAAATTTCCATACAAATTTTTCTTAAAACAGATTTCATTTTTTAAACCGGCATTTTGTTTTAAGGAACTTAGGCCGGGTTTTTGAAATGTGGATTAAGATTAAACTTAGTTTAACGTACGCTAAAACTCGGATTTTCCGGAGAAATGTGATTTTTGTTTTATTATTTCATTAAAGCAAAACTAAGCTGTTCCGTCAAAACTTTTTATACAAATTTGGTAATGGCGGCCCAAATCTGCTTTGCAGATTATCTAAACCTAGTTTAACTGAGATTTCAAGAAACCAGCCTTAAAGTATTATTTTAGTATATTTTTCTTAGTAGACAGAGGACAGGGTTTTGCATTTCAAAGTTTTCTATTATTAGAATTTCTAAACTTGTTTTAAGGGCAATACAATTAAAATGTTAAAAACTATATTCGGCTCTCAGTCGATTTGAAGCCGCTGCTACAATTTTTAAAAGCCAACTTCTAGGCTAAGAAATTTAGTCGGCATAGTCATTAGCTTTCTAGAGACTTTCACCTTTTTTAAAGTCAATTTTAGTTTAAAAATAAAAAAAAAAAAAAAAAAAATCCGACTCCAATGGGCAATTTCAGTAATCCTATTTTAGGCCCCTATTACGGTTTACAACTCAACTCAGTTGAGTTGTAATTTCTTAATTTTTGTATTATGGTTTACAACTTTGCTATATTGCGACGAACAAAAACATCAAAAAATTACAACTCATCACAATCAGTTGTTTTAATTACAACTCAACTGGATTGAGTTGTAAACCGTAATAGGGGCCTTAATATCAATTCATATTAAAATATAGTTTTTTATGAACTTAAGCCTGATTAAAATATAAGAATTTGGATTAAAAACCATAAACAGTTCAATAAAATAACAACAATACTAATTATTGTTTTTTATATAAATTTATTTTTAGTTGACATGCAGAACGAATTTTAAACATCAATTGATATTTAAATAGAATTGGTGAAATTGACCATAAATCAGTGTTTCGCCGCCGTCACAGTTAAAAGAGACAAACGCCCAACACTATTGAATTTTTTTTTTTTTTATTATAAAAACAAAAAAAGCTTCTTATTCGGTTTTAAATGTGCAAATTTAAGAGTTTATAACTTAAGAATTCCAAATTTTCTAATTCCATTTTAGAGAAATTTAAAAAGGAAAGCAAATTTTTATTCAATTCCTTAAAAAAAAAATTAAAGAAAAAAAAATAATTAAATAAAATTAACAAATTAAAAAAAATAAAAATAATTTAAAATTAAAATAGAAATTGAAGTCAAAAATAAAAAATTAAAAATGTAAGAAAAAAATATTAATAAAATTAACAAAACTCAAACAATAAAGTATTAAATATTTTAAAATCTTAAAAAAAA
The DNA here is from genome assembly GCA_943735925.1 of Pollenia amentaria. Lineage (NCBI taxonomy): Eukaryota > Metazoa > Arthropoda > Insecta > Diptera > Polleniidae > Pollenia > Pollenia amentaria. Next base: position 140,990,808 of record OX031010.1, on the reverse strand, counting down.
TCAAATCTTTTTATTTAAAAAAAAAAAAATAAGGGTATAAATATATGTATAAAGGTCAAAGTCAGGTCAATTGTTTTCAACAACAATTGCTACCGTAATTGCAATTTTTTGTAAACAGTAGACGGTACTACCTGCGACTGTTTTTGGTCTATATTCCATAATATTTATATAATACCACTTTTGTATCCCTTTTGTATTCTAAAAAAATTACAAAAATAATTTTTCCCCTTCAATGGTAAGCAACTTTTTTTTTAATATTTAGTTTTGTTTGTTAAACAGTTTATACCTTATTTTAATTTAACACTACATTTTTTTTTGTTCATATTTTTATTTTGTTCAAAATAACCCGACCCGAAAGGTCCCAAATCCTACAACAGCTAACCCAATTTTTTTTTTAGGATTGTCCTTTAAAAAGTCAATTCGAGTAAGGAAGAAGAATTTATCAAAATTGGAGAGAAATTTATGGTTTTTTTATTGAGTGAGTGACAAAATTATCAAAACACGGAAAATAGGTTTTTGTTTTGAGGTTAACCAATTTTAACTTAACTATTATTTAAAGAGATTTGGACATTGTTATATACAAGATTACGCCGTGCTCATGATTTGCCGGTTAATGACGTAGTCCATGGCAAGTGCTGCCAGGTCTGGAAGTCCCAAAGAGTCACAACTTTATAAGAACTGGCAACTCCGCAATTAAACAACAACTATCTTGAATTTGCCAGCTTAAAATTATTAGTCAATAGTTATATAGTTCGGGTGACGTCATTGGTCCGACATGCGCAGAAAGTTTGAACTTTGTTTTTGGGATGGCGCATTAATTATATTATATTTTCTGTTAAAGCAATACAAAAGTGAATAAAAAATTACCAGTATTGCTTAATTTTCAAACAATTTTGCGAAAGTGATAGAGAGTACCAAGTTGGCATTTAGCTTTCGCACCGAAATTGTATTCGCATCGCAATAGAGATAGAGAGTAGAACCCCTGGGCTCGATACAACTAAATTTTTTTAATTTTACTAAGATTGGAATTTTTATTATATTTTTTTTTTCGGCGAGGGACAGTCATGCCATTTTATGGGTGTAGGTGAAGAGTAAAGAAAATCAGTCATACGAGCCTTTAAAAACTTTTGGGCTAAAAAAGTAAACGACTTTCCTGTTTACCAGAGCAAAAATTGTGTTCCGGAGTAGTTATTCCAACTTCAAAATCATACAATTGGATGCTCCCCCAAGACATGTCAAGAATACCTTCGTGTACATAAGCAGGATTCCTTGGAACGTATTTCGTATACAGCAGTTATCGCATGAATGTCTTACTTGGAGGTCTTTAGTGAAAGTGGCTTATTGCTGAAACGGAGAAAAACGTGTGGCGAAAAACAAGAGTAGCTCTGGTGAAACTGCAGATGGACCAACATGCTCAACGCCTACTGGCCCTGCATAGGCCATACCGTGGTTATGCAGCATGTGGTCACCATCTCCATGATTCTTCCCACATATTAAAATGTTCAACCCAACCGACTTAGCTCAGTCCAATGTATTAATCCAGTAGAAATAGCACAATTTGTTGGACTGGACCTCAATTTCGAACCCCTAGATAAAAAATATTAAATATTTTTGCTGTTACAACAACAGCAATAAGATGTCGAACTGCAAATTTTTTCAATTATGCTAGGAACACAACTGAGACGAACGACGAATTTTTGGCCTCGAATATTCGTCGCAAAAAAAACCAAACATGTATATGTACACAATCATGGTGCCGGCCGAAATTCGTCATACGCGGTGAACTTTACAATAGATTTATTATTATTTTTTAAGCCTAAAAACGACGCACAAATCAGTACCAGGTGACCATGTTTGGTTTTAGTTTTCAAGTGTCTTAGTAAACTTTTACTAGTTACTTTAACACTTCTTTTATTTTTTTTTTTTTTAATAAAAATATACAAAATGGTTATGTAACTATTAATATACCCCCATATTCATAAAAAATATTTTATGCTTATAGCAGGTTTGTGACACGAATTTTCAAAGAAAATTTGTTTAATAAACCTTTTATTAATCAAAAATATTTTTTATGAATATGGGGGATAGTTTTTAGTTGTATTTTGGTTAATGTTTTATTTTTTAAGTATTACATATTTTTTTTTTAAATGGTCACACAACAGTAAAGAACTTTCTCGGTAATAGCAGCTGTTATTTTTTTTTGTCGCTATTGTGCTTCATACAACGAATTTACGCAGCGAATTACAACTGAAAAATTCGTCGTTCGTCCCAGTTGTGTTCCTAGCATTAATCTTTTAATTGTCAGTTATTAGTCGCGAAAAAAATGCGGATCGTAATGCGACAAAACTCAATGTTTATAAAGACAGATTTTTGTTGCACTTTAGCATAAATCGAAAATATGTAAAAAATAACACTTCAATTTTTACCTTTAGTAGATGAAAAATATTTGGGTCGCTGGTCTTGCCAAAATGGATTAAAAACATTTAAAAAAAAAAATTCTGATAAAGATTTATTAAAATTAATCTTAACAATAATTTAAAAATAAACCGAGATCACAAATTTTGAATAATCTGTTTAAAAATCTTGTTCTCAGATTTCAGTTTTCTCAGGTTTTTAAGATTTAAAAAATAGAGTTCAAGATTTAATAAAGTCTTAATGCAAAGTGTATAAACAAGGGGGAGTGTTGTACATGTTTTACATAAATATTTAATTTCATTATCTTTATATTTGTACATTGATTGATTCTTTAAAATTATTTAACTGCTTTAATTCATCCCATTATTTCATTTAAAATCTCTTAAAATTAATTTAAATTAAAGATTCAATATCTTGCAATAAAATTGGATATTGGTGTTAATTGCTATTCACATATATTTTAAACATCTTCAAACCTTAAACACTATTAAATGACCTATTTTATTTTTATAACTTTGTCTTAAATTTTTAAATAATTTAAATCGAAATTAGTTTTAATTACACTTTTTCCTAATTTCATAGTAAAATTTCTTTTTATTTAGCTTAAATTTTAATTTTGTTTCTTTTTTTTTTATATATAAATATTTTGCCTTTTGTTTTAATCTAAAAATAGCTTTGAATTTAATAGAAAATTTAAATTGCAAATTTTCTTATTTCACTTTACATTATTTTTACTTTTTATTTAAAAAAAAACTTTTGTTTTGTTTATTTTTTTTAAATTTATTTTTACAATTCCCATTAACCTATTTTAAAATGTCTCTCTTTTTTTTTGTTCTCTCCCTTTTCTTTTGAATACTCTTTAGAGAATTATTGGACTATATCGGTAAAATCGGTGACCTCGCTAAATAACATTGCATTGGAGGAAATCAAACAGAAGAAAAACAAAAGAAATTATGCATCGTCAACTAACAAAGAGTCACCTTCAACGCGCAGTGGATATGGTGGTTACAATACAAGAGAGCTTTCCAGTGATGGCGGCAACTTAACATTAAACATCTCATCATCATCCAGTCCACGTGCTGGAAATTCTCCACATGTTTGTCCACGTTGTGATAAGGTTTATACGTATAAAAAGAATTTATCAAGGCATTTACGTTTTGAATGTGGTATTTCACCGCAGGAGAAATGTCCATATTGTGGTTATTTGACACGTTATAAACACAGTCTTAATGTCCATGTCAGGACCCAACATCCAGAATATTATAATTTGCCAAATAAGTCTTAGGTTGTACTGAATAAAGGCGTTTATGTGAAATGGGTTGTATAGGGTTAAATGTAGGCAAAATTTATTATTTATATAAATAAATAAAATTTACAGCGTTGGGATTTTTTTTAAAGGAAAAAAAAAAGATAGTCAAAGAGACAGAGGCAGAGAGAATTTGATTTTTTGCTATAAATTCAATATTTTATTAAAAAATACAATACTTAGAATATTATCAAAAATTCGATTTTTTTTTTCTTAAAATTCGTTATGCATTACTAAAAGTTCTACTTTTCATTTAAAATTTGATGTACTACTAACAATTTGATTTTTTTACTAAAAATTCGATTAGATTTTTCTATTTGTACTTAAAATGCGATTTTCACTTAAAATTAGATTTAAAAAATGTAATATTTGTTACTAAAAATTCGTTGTTTTATTAAAAATTCGACGTCTTATTAAAAATTCGATTTTCTACAAAAAATTCGTTTATTTAACTAAAAATTCGATTTTTAATAAAAATTCGTTTTTACTAAAAATTCTGGTTTTAACTTAAAATTCGATTTTTTTTGTACTAACAATTCGAATTGTCCTAAAAATTTAATCTTGTACTAAAAATTCAATTATGTACATACTAAAAATTTGATTTTTACTAAAAATTCGATATTTAACTAAAAATTGGATTATTTACTGTACCAAAAATTCGATTTTCACTTAGAATTCGATTTTGTACCAAAAATTCGATTTTTTTTGCTAACAATGTAATATTTGTTTCTAAAAATTCGATTTTTAATAAAAATTAGGCTTTGCTAAAAATTCGATTATTTACTTAAAATTCAGTTTTATACTAAAAAATCGATTTTTTTTTTTACTCAAAATTTGGGTTTTTAACTTAAAATTCGATTTTTTACTAAAAAGTTGTCCTAAAAATTCAATCTTGCACTGAAAATTCGGCTATGAACTTACAAAAACTAAATTTTTTTTTTAACTAAAAATTCGATTTTTTGCCATAAATTCTATTTTTTATTTTTGCTAAAAAAAAATTTTTTGTTACTAAAATTTCGTTGTTTTACTAAAAATTAGAATTTTTTTATTAAAAAATCGACTTTTTTACTTAAAATTTGATATGTATTAAAAATTCATTCTTGTACTAAAAAATCGATTATCTACGTACTAAAAATTTGATTTTTACTAAAAATTCGATATTTTACAAAAAAAAATTTTTCTTACTAAAAATTCAATTTGTTTTTACAAACATTAATTTTTTTACTGAAAACTCGATTATTTACTTAAAATCCGATTGTTACTTAAAATTTTATTTTTTTTACTAAAAATTCGATTTTTTTTTAATAAAAATTCGATTTTTTTTTTTACTAAAAAATCGATATTTTTTTTTACTAAAAAATCGATTTTTGACTTTTTCGATTTTTTTTGCTTAACATTTGTATTGTACTAAAAATTTAGTTTTTTTATAAATAAACGGTTCTTTATTAAATGTTTAATTATTTACTAAAATTTCGTTTTTTTTTTCCTAAAAATCAAATTTGTACTAAAAAAACTTGTTTTTTAAATTTCAAACTTTTTGTACTCGTTTGCCACACATTCTGATCGAAATGGATTTCAAAGGACACCAAAAAAGAAAATTGCGATTATTGTTGCGAGGTTATTTCGCATAGTATGAAATAACCCTAGGGGTTACCGGGTATTTTGATTTGAAAGAAATAATTTACGATAATTTAGAACTACGAGGGCGGATTAATAAGTCCGTGACTTTTTGAATGAAACACAGTTTTTTTTAAAAAAAAAAAAAAAAAAAAAAAAATTTGTTAACATAATCTCCTTTTAGCTCAATATACTTAGTCCAACGTTTCTCCAATTTGTGTATCCCTTCCAAAAAATAGGATTTTTCGAGATCCATAAAATAGGCATTTGCTTGACCAATAATTTCATAGTTGGAGCTAAATCTCTTTCCATTACTACGAGGCAAGTTCGAAAAGTCACGGACTTATTGATCCGCCCTCGTATTTAATTTAGAACAATTTGTACTGTGTATTATGATTTACGTATGAATTGTTTCGAATAAACGGAAGTATTCTATTTTTTTTTGTCGAAAACAAAAAATTTCTGTTCAAGCAGCAACTCTTTATTAGAAAAAATAACTTTTCATCAAATTTTCCATTTGTTTATAAATACAACTCTATTATCTTTTCGAACGAGTACGAAAATCGTAATACACAGTACATATTGTTCGAATTCGTAAATAAGCAGCCTTATTCCCGTTGTCGTTGTCGTATACGACTGTGTAGAAGAACACAGATTGTTCTTTACTTTAATCTATTACAAAAAACACACAGTCGTATACGACAACGACAACCGGAATAAGGCTGAATTTCTTTCGAACCGAAATACGCGGTAACCCCCCCAAGGCCTTTCACTAAAAATTTAAAGATAAGGGTCTCACTTACAATAATGTATTTTTTGTAGATAATTAAATTGAGTCCTTAAAACAAATTTAATTTGAAGTTTTCAAATCTTTGTAGTGTAGCAAAAAGGCTTAAAGTCAGAAGCTGAACTTATTCGTAATGTTAAATTGAAAATTATTTAATTGATTTATTGCTCAAAGAGCAAATAATTTTGCTTGGAATTATTTCTACTAATCGTAATTATTTGCTCTTTAGGCAATAAATCAATTTAATAAGGCAATTAAATAATGTTCAATTTAACATTACAAATAACTTTAGTTTCTGACCTAAGACCTTTTTGACAAACTTCGAAGAAATTTCGGTTCTTTGTACTTTGGAGAATTTCAGAAAATTATTTCAAGTTCTCCTTATGATTTTTAAGTTTTATAGTTTTTTGCTTTAAATGTATGTAGGTCTCAGGCTTTCTTGCCCTTTCAAAATATTTTTTTTTACAATTTTGACTGTCGAAAAAAAAATTTTATTTAAATTCTTTTTTTTTTATTTTTGTTTTTAATTTAAAGACGCTTTTAATTATTATTTATTATATTTAGTTATTATTATTACAAATACTTAACTGTTCAGCTTTTTTCGATTTTACTTTCTCTTTGAATATCTGCAGTAAAATAAATCCCATGACTTAAATAAATCTGTGTCAATAAGGAAATTGCGCTTAAGAGCTAAATTTTAGTTAAGGACACCTTTGAAATCTTCACTTTCAAAAGTCCACAGTTGCAATTAATTTGTATTCAATAATTAGTAATATGAATAGCAAAATTTCTTTTGCTTATCTTTTTTTAATGTGCAATAACATTTGCAATAAAAACTAAAGTTTCCTTTTAATCTGTTGTTACATTAAACAGAGAACTGATAATTTTATTAGAATAGGAGTAAATTTTCAAAAATAATCCCAAACTTTAAAATACTTTCCTGCAAAACTAAAAATTAGGGTTAAGCACTTATTCCTTATTGCCAGAATAATTTTTAGGTTACATTTTTGTTTTGCATCTCATGTCACTTTAAATGTTTGTAACATTGTCCTTTTGCCTTTCTAAAAAGTTTTTATTTAATATTGTCCTTTTGCCTCTCTAAAAAGTTTTAATGTTATTGATGACATTTAAAAAAAGACTTATGTGTAGTTTATAGAACACGAGCGCCTTACTCGTCCGTTCAAATAACATTTAAAACAAAAACAAATTTCGAAATTTTGTTTTTATTTTTAATGAAAGTTGAACGGACGAGTAAGGCGCTCGTGTTCTATAAACACCACATTAAATTGTTATTAACTGCAGTTTTATTTTGGTATTTTCATTTTTAGTAAAAAAAAAACTTAGTTTTGATCTCAGGTTTAAAAGATTTATACAAACAACCATAAAATAACTTTAAAACCTCCCCCTCCCCAATAATTTTTATTACAGGTAAGATGTTTGTAATATACATTTTTAATGTAAAATTAAATAATAAAAAAAAATTTATTCTTAAAATTTAAAATTAATAATTATTGTTAAATAAAAATAAAGCTAAAAAATGAAAAATTAAGAAAACAAATTTGTATCAAAATGTGTGTAATTATTTTTTTCTTATAAAAAAAACAAATGAGTGAATTATTTTCCATTAAACTTAAGTTATTTTTCTTAAAAACAAAAAAACTTATCTAAGCTAACACTTAAAAGGTTTAAGGGGATTGATTGTCACAATGTTTTTGTTTTATTTTTTGGTTTTTATTCTTATAACGAAGAAAATTTGGCTTGCAAATTGAAAAAAAAAAAATAAATAATTAACTCTCTTCTTTATTATCTTTAAAACTTTTCTTAAATTGTTATTGAAAATAAAGAAAATAATTTTTTTTTATTCTTTTAATTAATATAAATTTCTATTCTTATAATAAAATTTAGTTAAACATGATAAGTCCGAACAGACCGACATTAATCCAGATGACTTCGAATTGGATGATTGTTTATTGGAGAGTAATGATATTGTTATTACTCAGAATAAAGATGGTTTTATATTACATGTGAAAAAGTTGGGCAATATAACAACAGCAAAACTTTCTTCTCAAGATGAAGATCAAGTAGCAGCAGCTGCTGTAGCTGCGGCTACGGGAGGACAAATGCATCAGACCTCAGCTCAAATAACTGAAATCCAAGAGATTCAAGATGTTAAGCCAACATTTACAACGCTAACGACGAGTCCGACGATTAAATTGCCCTCTTCCGAATGTGGTAAGTTTTGAAGTATTTGAAAGAATAATTTTAATTCATGATTGGCTAAATCTATCTTCACACCTTTTAAATAATTGACGTCCTACACGTAACCACTAGTTTTATTAACAATTTTTTTTTTTTTTTTTTTTTTTTTTGCTTTTACAAAACGTTTGCTGGATCAAACATAATTTTACAGTTTCTTAATTAAATTATTTCTAGGGAGAGCTGGTCAGGGCAGGGCAGATTGTATAGGGGATTTGCTATTTTCACTGATGGCTCGAAGATGAAGGGCACGGGTGCGGGGGTCTACATTGAGGATCTGGATATCAGAAAGTCATATAGACTTCCCGACGACTGCAGTGTATTTCAGGCGGAGGTTCTGGGGGTTCTCAGGGCCGTGGAATTGGTAGGAGCTAACATTGCCAAGGGCTCGGAGGTGACTATATATGTGGACAGCCAGGCGGCTCTTAGGGCCTTGAAGGGCTGTTATGTGAACTCCAGGCTAGTGGACGATTGTAGGAGGGCTCTAGGAGTAATCTTAGGGAATTATGTTGTGAGGCTCTGCTGGGTACCGGGTCACTGCAACATCACCGGCAATGAGATAGCTGATGAGTTGGCAAGACTGGGCTCGGAAATGGAAGATCCTGACAGTTTGCAAGTGGTCAGGCCTCCAATGGGCTTCTATTTTGGGAGAATTAGGGAATGGATTCTGAACAGGACTAATCGGGCTTGGCGGGGCCGAACGGACTGCCGAGTATCGCGCACGCTGTGGCCGATGCTTAGTAGGTCAAATTCGGACGCGCTGCTGGGTAAGAGTAGGGCCTGCGTCAGGACCATGATAGGTATTATCACGGGCCACTGTATGATAGGCAGAATGGCGGTGAGAATGGGGTCTGGCTTATCGGATATATGTAGGCTGTGTGAGGACCCAGAGGAGCTGGAGACTGTTGAGCACTTTCTGTGCCACTGTCCCAGGCTACAGAACAGCAGGCTGAGGTGGCTAGGTAGCAGATTCCTGCACGAATTGGGAGATGTCTCGGGCTGCGGGCTCGAGAATCTGACGGGATTCGTAATGGGAATGACCTGGTTGCGCGGCAGGAGGCTGGGAAACATGTAGGGCAGTTTTTTCCTGTTTGGTAGGGTTGTGTTTTGCTTGTTCTGTCCGATTTCTTATCTTCCACTATCTTCCTTCTCTGTGCTTTCACCATTAACTTCTCCTACTCTGTCACACTAGATATCTTTCTCTTCTTTCTTTCTTTGTTTCACTAAATAAAGGCATCACAATGGACCATAATGGTCTCTGGGTGAGGGTGTGAAGTTTGCTTCACACCAGCCTTTCTAACCTAACCTAACCTAATTAAATTATGCAATTATCTTCATACAAATAAATAGAAGGAAGTTAAAAAAAAATTATTAAAAATAATGCTAAAGTTTGATAAATTTGCTGGTAATGTTTTTTTTTTTTTTTATTTTTTCGCCAAATATTTGTTAGGTCTGAGAATACTCGTACCTTAACAAGCATGTCCATAATAGTGTCAAATTTTAATTTAAAAGAAAATAATTAGTTTTAGTAAATAAAACAAGTTCAATGATGTAAAACAAGTACATAGAATTCTTTCGTTCATTTTTAGAATTTGTTTTTATTTAAAAAGTAGTTGTGCGAAAGAAAGAATCGCAAATAGGCTATTAAACAATCAAAATCGAATTATCAGATTATATGGTTCAGTAGTTAAGACCTGCATAAATGTAATAGAAAATCGAACACACAATAAAAATCAAATGTGTGTACACAACTTTTGTGTGCAGCCTCAATGACGAATTCTGTGCGTTACTGTTTGTCGCACAATTTAAATAATGGGGTGAGGGCACAAGAATTCAAAGAAATTAACTTTCAAAACTTTTCGATACGAATTCTGTGCGTTACTGTTTGTCGCACAATTTAAATAGTGGGGTGAGGGCACAAGAATTCAAAGAAATTAACTTTCAAAACTTTTCGATACAGTGAAAAAATTCTGTCTATACTCTTAGTAATCAAAAATTACCTCGTGAAGTCTGCGAGAATTTGTGATGTTTATCTGTTTGTCGTTTAGTGCGTACGCATAAAAAGAATCGCTTTTGCAATGAATTGTTGTTGCAATATTATTAAACTCACATAAAACAATTTTTTTTTTTGTATTTTTCATTCCCACTCTTATTGCTGCGTGTATGTTTTATTTCCTGGTTAATTTTTGAGAGTATTTTTTATACCCGCTTCTCATTTAACTTTCACTATAGTGAAGCATATGTTTTTTGCATTATTTGTTTGTGCCAACGTCATTTCAATATAGAGTTAAAAAATTTTCAATGAATTGAATGTGTGTTCAAATTGAATGTAGTTATATTAACAGCAACAAAATACCTTTTAAAACAATAAATACATATACATATTTTGTTGTTGTTAATATAACTACATAACCATATAACTTGATTATCAGCCTTCCGTGAATAGCCCTAAAGTTTAAAATTTCATTAATCTAATCTGCAAAACTAGAATTATTTTTTTTAGTGGTTTCTTCTTTAATATTTAACAGAATAAAATTTTCAACAATTGTTTTTTTTAGAAATCACTCATATCTTTTTTTTTAAAAAAGGCTACTTTTCAAAAAGTTCTTTTAATTAGTATTTAAAATTTTATAAAGAAAATAATAATAATCAGCCCAATTCTGTTAATAAAGATTTTTAATAGTAAGTGAAATGGATGTTTTGAAATAATTTTTCTAAAAAAAAGGGTAAAAAAAACATTTTCCAAGAAGACTTTATAAAAACGGATTTACTCTTCATTAAAAGGTTAAAAATGAGTTTTAATTAAGACTCCTTTTTACATTGAAACACCCTTTGACTACAAAAATTTTAAGTCATGCCAAATTCTTCAAGCAAAAAAAATCGTAATAAAAATTAAGTGAACATCGACTGAAATTTTAAGCCGTGGTAGAATAAGTACAAGGTACTGTCATTATAAATTTTGATCTCAATTTTAAAACCAATATAATGTCAAACAAAAAAAAAAAATAAGAAAAAAAATTAAAACAAGCGCCAAATATCAAATTAATTAATTGGAAAAAAAATTAAAACAAGCGCCAAATATCAAATAAATTAATTGGATATGGGTAAATAATGACAACTCTCCCTAACGAACATACCTGGTACTTATATTACTATGTTTTAAACTAAATATTTAGAACTTTTCAAAAACATCAACTTTTATAAAACAAAAACTACTTTCCCTAATGTGCTTATTATAATCATACTTATGCCCTCGTTTCTTTTTGCTTTTACTTAGAATTAATCAACTTAAAGAAAATCATACCAGCATCTACAACAATTTCCACCCATCATCCACATGCCACCATTATACAGACCCAACAAATACAACCGATTCAAATACAACAACATCAGCAGCAACATCATCAGCAAAACCAACAATTGCACGAAATTATACAACAACAACCCCAACAACAGCAGCAACATCATCAACAACAGCATCACCAACAACAGCACCAGCAGCAGCAACAACATCATCAATTACAACATCATCCCCAAGTACAAAGTATTGTTACCACCACACCCACATCATCTGGTGCCCATTCCCAAACCATAAATTTAATGGGTCTACGCAATGTACAAATTACCGAACAGAAACCTGTTCTTTCGCGTATTAAATATTCTCGTGGCAAAATTATTACCCCCGCTACTGGTAGTGTTCAAATCGTGCAAGCTCACGATCCGCAAACACATGAAATCACGGATGGCACTAAATATGAAATCAGTGAAATTGATTTAAATAATCCGCAAACTTCGGCGGCCATTATAAGTGATTTAGTTAAGTATGCAGAAATCGATGATATAGAACTGCCGGATGGTACAAAGATTGGTATCGGTTTTGCACCCACTGAAATAACCGAACATATGCAGTCGACGGGTACAACGGCACAAATAACAACGATCGACCAAGATCCCAATAATCAACAGCATCATCAATTGCAACAGGTCACTCAGCAGCATCACCAATTGCAGGCACAGGTACATCATATACAGACGTCACCGCAACAGCAGCATCATTTAGTACAACAACAACAGGCCACAACGCATGTCGTACATCACCAACAATTGCATTTACAGGAGCAAGATGATAACACCACCAGTGTGGAAGCCATTTTGCCCGATGGCTTAACTGTGCATGAGCAACCGACCATTACGAAAAGTTATACCATTTTAACGGCTCGACCACTTAAAACCGAATCCTCCCATGACCTCAGCGAATTGACAGAACCTTCAGCCACAACTTATGAATTGTCTTTAAGTGATTCTTCGCTGGGTCCCAATGATGAAAGAGGTGATGAGTCAAAGTATGTGTGCCGTCATTGTGGAAAGAAATATCGTTGGAAATCCACCTTAAGACGTCATGAAAATGTAGAATGTGGGGGTAAGGAACCTTGTCATCCGTGCCCGTACTGTTCGTACAAGGCTAAGCAACGTGGTAATTTGGGTGTGCATGTGCGTAAACATCATCCGGACAAGCCTCAATTGGAGAGTAAACGGGGTCGCAAGATTTAAAGTGTTTTAAAGAAATTTGAGAGATATTTTAAAAGAGAGTGAGTGATTTATTACTTCACGTGAGTAGGAAAAATAATTTTTAAATGTTTTTATTATTATTTTATTTTAAGTTTCCTTAAACTTATTTTTGACTGTCACAAATTTACTTTTATTCCTTTTTTTAACTATTCGGCCTTTTTTTTTTTTTTGAAACACCATTCGTGTCCATACAATAAAACTTCATCATTTAAGCATTTTGTAGGCCTCTCTCTTTCTTTTTTTTCTCTTGTAATAACAATCTCACAAAAAGTGCTTGAACACGAAACAAAGTACACATATCCATTCGTCCTTCCCCTTCATCGTCAAACTTAAATGTTTCGCAGCAAATGGCTTAAAGAAAAATTTCAAGTGTTGTTCATTATTTTTTTTTTTTGAGCTTAAGATAAAGTGATAAAGCTGTCGTAAGATTTGAAAAGCTCGTCAAGAGGAAGCATAAAATTTAATCTACTAAAATTTAGATATTCGTCATTAAAATAACCTCAAATATTTGGTCTACCAAAAGAACAATGGTACAGTACTGGCTAGTTGGGTACAAACGGGACATTTTGTGATGATGTCTAATGAATACACTGCATAAAAGTTTTCTGAATTTCAAAGGAATGTCATTCAGAATGGAGTCTAAATCATTTTCTTGATAATTTCGTTTAATTCTCAAGGTCTTCCAGTTTACTACAGGGAATATTACCCAAAGTTTCTTATAATCAAAGAAGTAGTAACATAACTCAATTTAAAGACCGTTTGAACATACTCGATCGCTGTATATAAAATGTAATTTGGTAAAATTTAGCATCTAAAGTACAGTTTTTTAAGCAAGATTGTGCAATCTCAAAACTCTTCTTTCCATTGCTGTTTGAAACCAGTTGGGCTTTCAATTCTCTTCCCGATTATTGCCCTTAGGTATTAAAATTCTGTTTGCTCAAAAAAATTTAAAAAACCCATCAACTTTAGTACTAAAGTCTGTGTGCAAGTTTTCCATCACCACTGCTTTAAATTGAGGTTTAACATCAAGCTTGGTTTACTAAGTTAAAAGCTGTTTTAAGATCAAATCCTAAATATATCTAAAAGAACACGAAAAGAAATTTAAAAATGCGGTTTGCTTATCCAACAGCTATAGCGCTAACTAACAGCCTTTGGGTTGAAATATAGCGCGTTGTAAAAAAATGGCAATCATTTTCTCTTAATCGACCAGTTAATTCTTAACACTTCCTAATTTCTTTCAAAAGTTTAAATGAACATTTTAAACTCTCAGATATTCTTATACAGAAATTCTTTCTAAAATTAGAGGTTAAGATTTTATTTAATCTGTATTTTCTTGAAGTTTCTGCTATAAAAAGAATATTATAAAAAATATTTTTTCTACATACTTTTATCTTCAGTATGCTTTTAATGTCATTGACTCTTCTTAACTGTTCAAACAGAATATAGAAATAATTCTATAACTCCATTTTTTAAAAACCCATATCCTTTTTTTATATTTAAATTTTATTAATTTTATTTTTTATTAATTTTTATGGACTTTTTAAACATTGTTTATTTTTGTTGTTTATTGATTTTTTTTTGTATTAATTTACCTATATTAAATAATTTGTTATTTGTTTTACAACAATTATTTCATTATGATGAAAAATCCCATTTTTTCATATATTAAAAAACATTTTTTTATTTACAAAATAATAATTTAAAACTTTAAGTTAATAAAGTGAAAAAAGCATAATGTAATTTTGAAAATTACCTTAAAATCTTCAAGTTTCTTTAATTTTTTTTTTTTTTTTTATAAAAAACAAAAACAAAATGTGCAAATAATATACATAAAAAAATAATTTTATATTTTCATTTTATGAAAAAAAAAAAAAAAAAAAAATTATTTTATTAAAAAGAAATAGTTTTTAAGAATAAAATTTTTAATTTTTAAGAAATTAAAAAGAAAATATTAGAAAATAGAAAAACATTAGGGAAAAAATCACAAAAGTCTTTGTTTTCATTTCAAAAATTTTTTTTTCATTAATAGTTTAGCAGCTTTAAATGGTACTCGTATTATTTTTAAATTTTCATGATTATGAAAATTACACAAAAATAAATAAATTTTCTTTAAATGCAATTTAAAAAAATAATTAATAAATAGTCAAATCTGTTTTAATTGAAAACAAAAACTAAATTCATATTAATAATAGAATAAATTGAAAATCAAAATTCTTCATGGATCTTTGCAAACTTTTTAATTTCGCCTTATCAGGAACAAGTTAATTAGTTTAAAAGTGCAACAAATTTACATTTTTTGTTTCAAATTTATTTTACTTGTAGATTTGTAACGAAAGGCGAATTGAATACTAGGTGGTTTCGTTAGCCTACGTCATCATCAGCTGTGCAAAGGCAAATTGGCATTTTAGACTCGAAGTGTAAAAAATTGTTTACGCTTTCAGTTGGCTTTCATTGAAATTCTTAAAATTGAAAAATTGTGAAAGCCGCCCACCAAATTAACTTTATTTCTTTCCTAAAGACAATCAAAAAAATGTTGAATGCTATTTAATCTAGCAAAAGAAAAGTTTAATTAAAAAAGTGGTTACATGTGGTTAGCAAATATTTGTTAAATGTGTGTTAAGGTTCAATTAGACGAGACATAACCATAACCATAGAAAACAGCGTTTGCACCAACATTATAGCCAATACATAATTTGATTATACATAGGTGACTTATCATAACGCCAAAACCATACAAACCAATTGCATTTTCATTTCTATGGTCATGGTTACGGCTATGGAATTATGGTAATATCACGCCTAATTGGACCTTCATTCGCCGTGTAACTATGAGTCGGGTCAATCCGGAGGGATAATTTCCCTACGGAAAAGGCAACTAACAATAAACTTGT
This sequence comes from Pollenia amentaria, assembly GCA_943735925.1. Taxonomy (NCBI): domain Eukaryota; kingdom Metazoa; phylum Arthropoda; class Insecta; order Diptera; family Polleniidae; genus Pollenia; species Pollenia amentaria. The sequence goes on along the minus strand of OX031010.1, from coordinate 140,974,967 downwards.
CACGTGACAAGTCACTTTAACATGGCGATGTCCTACGAGGGGGTTAATTGGCACCTTTTTGACACTTTGTAACAGGTCACTGCAATAACCTTCCAATTTCGGTTAAAATAATGCCTGTCGCAGATATTGTCCCAAATGAGGCATGTCAATATGATAGATCCCCTTCATATAAAGTAATAGAATTAGGGAGAATCAGCCACTACGCGCACAAGATCCAGTCACATGAATAGTTTTGTGCCAATTACCTTTCCAGCTACACTCTAAACACATTATCACCAGTTAAGTGATAGGTCTTGTTTTCAGCTATCACAATGCGTTCCTTTTAATTATAAAATGTTGTTCACTGGTCACGGGATAAGTGCTTTAAGAGCAATTGACCCAAATTTCCCGCATGGTTGTTCTTTTGATTTATTCCAGGCATTTTTAAGTAAACGAAGAACAGTATCGTTCGTAATGGCATCATGGCTTAATAAGTGAAAACCCGCGAGAAATTCTAAAAGAGACTTATTTTCAATTAACAAATTTTGCTGTCCTGTGCCTTACAAATTCCTCTAAAAACGTTTTACGGGAAAACTTCATTAATTGCAGGCACGCGTAGCTTATAATTTCAATACTTAAAGGCATTCTCAGGTTCCTTAATAAGTTCTGCTCATGAGCGAAAAAGCCCTGAAAAGTATTAAAATTTTCAAATTCTCATGAATGTGTTTTAGATTAATGTGGCTTCTTTATATTACTCGTACATTAACTAATTAGAGATCTTAATGCCGCGATGCTAATGTAACGCATCTACTTACGATTTGTTACTATATCAAGAAGAAAAACAAAAGACCCTTAGTAAGTAATCTTTTAAGCGGGGTACAAACTATCGAACATGAATGATAGTTTTGCTTACTTTTGAGTTTTTTTATTGCTGTTTCAATATACAATAAATTCCCTACCGAAAATTTGTATTTTAATTTTAAAAACAGACAGTTAGGAGTGTATGGTTAAGTATTTGGATGTATATCCGGGTACTTGTTCTTTTAACACAGTAAATCTTTCTATGAAATATCCATTTTGAGGTTAAGATTTTTATTGGCCGCGCTTTTTTCATGACCTTTCAATATTTTTTAAGCCCCATTGAACTTTGAGTTATTGGTTGCGTTAACATATCGTCAGCTCATTATTGGATTTGCGCATATGCAAAAAAGTCGTAGTGCAGAAAAACTACAACGAAGGATGACATGAAGTTTTCTGAAAATATACTCGATAGAATTTTTTTGTATTTTCACCACTGCGTCTGGCATATGCTTTGAAGATAAATGTTTGGTGCCGCATACGCCACTTTTCTAAATTTATTTCTAAAAAGTATCTTTTTTTGTCTGCTTACATATGCTTACTGCTTTGTATTAAGTTGCTGACATTTTATTTTCCGTTTACTACTTTTTTCTTGCGGCAATGAAGCGAAGCAAGAGTAGAATATATTTTCTTGTCATCTTATTTTGCTTTCGCTTTAACTACTTGTTTTTTTACGGCAATGAAGCAAAGAAGGAGTGAAATTTATCTTGTACGGTTTTGTATGAGTATTTTGTAGCAGTCGCCAAGGAGTGTCGTGTAGAGCAAAACAGTTGATATGGAGCAATATTAATGCTTAATATCTCAGACAGCATAAAACATTTTGTGATACAGGTTTTGGATTCAGAAATATATATGTATATATTCAAAATATATATACTCCCATACCTAACTCAGTTTTTTTTTTAAAAAATGGTCGGCAGGTCAAACTAATAATAACGATATGTACATATATCCCCCGAAAGAGCAACATTATGTCAGGAGTTCCATAACAAAACGTAACAATTCCACTATAACAATTTTTTGGATAAATGAAAAACTTAATAATTGCCAGATCGATGACTATTTTTAAGACTTGTTTGCTGTGGTAAAAGAGTAACTGCCCGTTCGCAGATATCGAACGTTAACGTTCGCATAGAAAATTACATTTAAAACAAAAACAATTTTTGAAATTTTGTTTTTATTTCAAATGTTATTTACTATGCGAACGTTAACGTTCGATATCGGCGAACGGGCAGTTAATAAACACTAAAACAATTCATAAATAAATTTGTTTGTCTGGCAGTTAGTTATTAAGGTATTTAGAAAACAAATTGGAAATTGTTGCGTTTTAAAAAGTGGAATTGTGGCATTTTCTTATGGAACTCCTCATGTGCTGCTACATTAAAACGGATAAGAAACAAATTTTATAAGGTAAAGTCAGCAAAAAATTTTAAATTTTGAATATTTTAAGTGCTCGGAAATCTTCGGGCTTATTAAAGTTTAATGAAATCTTTCTAAAATTTAGTTTTTTTGTCCATCTCTCTAACTTCTTTTAAAATACATCTAAAATTTAAACAGATTTGATTTAAAAATGAAATTTTTCTTTAAAAAACAATTTATTTTTTAACTGCCTGTTTTTCAAAATAAAATTTAAAGTTTCGCTTTGCAATTTATATTGAAAATAAAAATAAATTTTAGTTTTTTTTTATTGTTGTTTCAATATAAATGCCCAAGCAAACATATTTACTTTATTTTGAAAAACAGGCAGTAATTCAAACATTTGAGTAGAGCATAGTTTAAAAAAGTGTATAAATAAAAAAATAAATAATTAATAACTAATAGAAATACTAGATAAAGTTTTATTTTTTTAGAAAAATAATTAATAAATAAAAAACATGTAAAGGAGGCTTTTTAAATTCGATTAAATGGAATATTTTTAGTTTATTTTCCAAAATCAGAAATTAAATTAATAATTTTATTGGTTTTTTTTTATTTTAAATTAAAAAAAAATCATTGCTGCGGAAATAAAAGTCGTAATACAGAAAGATCGATTAAAATAAAAAGTGTTTTTAGCAAGAACTAAAATAATAATTTTGCTCAATTTTTCGGTACCAAAAAATTTGGTACTTTTAAGAAATATTCTATAAAAATTGGTTTTAATTATTATAAATAAATGGTAATAAATATCTCTTGGACATAATTATTATTTGCAGTTAAAAAGTTTTTTCATTGCTCATAGCGGTTATAATTGTTCTCTTATCCATAACTATTATTACAAATAATTGGTATTGTGGTTATTTTAATTGGTATTGTGGTTATTTTATTGAACTGTTAATGGTTTTTAATCCAAATTTAGATATTTTAATTAGGCTTAAGTTCATTGAATTTAATTTGCATTAAATTATTATTACAAATTTTTATTGTTTTACATAATAATTATTTTGAATATTTTTTACATCAAAATTATTTTGAATATTTTCTTGATATTAATTGTTTGATTTTTATTGGGTTGGAGCAAACAATTATTAATTTATTTTTTAGAGTGTTCCAGTTATGAGTGGGCAAAAATAAAATGTTTTTAATAATACTTGAACGGTAATAATAAGGTAATTTACGTCACAAGTTGTAACCTTAAGAAAAAGCCAAAGTGCAACTGTGACGTGAATTACCTTACACAAATAATTGTCTATCTGGTTTTTGTTATGTTTTGCACTTTTGCTTTTTCGCAAGGTTACAACTTGTGACGTAAATTACCTAATAATATTTATTTAGGTCTAAACAAATAAACTTGGCTGAAAAATGGTAAAGTCAGTCATACTTGAAAAAGTAAAAGTAAGATCGCAAATAGATGAACAGGCAAGACATGCTAGTTTACCGTTTTTCGGCCAATCAATCAGTAAATTTCTATGTTTTGTTTCAATTTTTCCTTCTTACCCACAAAAACACATCCTTTATAAAACAATTTTCGTAACTTAAACTATTTTCACATTGTGTGTATTTGTCATGTGGATTTTCACTTTTTCACATGTTAAATTTGTATGTACATATCGTCTGAACACCTCCAAACAATATCATGTGTTATTTCTATGTGTACCGTACATATGACTTTTTTGATTTAGAACGAGTTCTATTTTCAAGTGACAAAGCATCTGACATCAGCTGGTTCGTATTAACAAAATTGTTTGTGGCGGCAAAAATTAATTGAAATTTTATCAAATATAAATAATAATAGTAATTAAATAATAAAGAAATAAAAAATACAAAAAAATAATTATTAATTTTTGTACATATAACCACTCAGCAGTTTTAAGATTGATTTTCTTGATAGGTTATATCAAATGTACTTTAGATACCAACATTTGAACATAAAAATTATAAACCTTATGTATTACTCAAATTTTGACATACACATGAAATTACATGTGTGTAGAAAAGTGACATTCCATATGACAAATACACATAATGTCAACATAGCTTTACCTTTATTAGTCGCAATTTACACGTTTCATCTTTTGATGCTCAACTTCTTTTCAATTCCCTTTTGAAGATGCCACTATGTTCACACGCAGCAACCGGTTTCAACTTTTTTTGCCTCAAAATAACAACACTTTTATTCAAAGCGAACCAAAGAGAAAAAGAAAAGAAAAAAAATTTACATGCAGCCATTGTTGTGCATATACCTACGAATGAGAACACAAAGCGTACTATCCAAGTACATGCATCTCCGTACCAACCCTTTTTCTTCTTGCTTCCCTCTCCTAAAAACACAAGAGTTGAGCATCAAAAGATGAAACGTGTGAATGTAGACTTACATAAAATGAGTAACAACAGTTATATTTGGCCTTATTGTGTAAGGCGTTGTCATTAACAAGTGAGTAATTTATTGTACTCGAATGAAGTCACACACAACCTGTGTTCTGTAATATCATCCAAAAAAAAAGAACGACCTATGCCGGGGTTTTGAGATGTGTTTTAAGCTTAAACTTAGTTTAACGTAGTCTGAAACTCGCATTTTTCCGGCGAAATGTGTTTATTTTATTATTTTATTAAATACCAAAATTTTAAGCAAAATTAAGCTGTTCCGTCAAAATTGTCAATGGCGTCAATCTTGGTAATGGCGGAACAAAACTGTTTTCAGATTAACTAAACCTAGTTTAACTGCGATCTCAAAAACCCAGACTTAGTCGATAACGACAACGCCTTAGACATTAAGGGCGATTATTTCTTATGCATAACTATTTAAAGTTTATAGGAATTAAATCTATCGATGGGTAAAGTTTTGCGTGAGGAATACTTCTATTGAAAATAATAATTATACTTAAGAAATAAAATAAAAATTTATTTATAATAATTATGCGCAATTTTTATCGAATATAAGTTATATAACTATAAAAAGGTCTTGGCTTTTAGTAAACACTGTTAAAATTGGGTTGGGAAATTAAAAATTTTTTGTTAAAACCCGCTTCTTAACATTTTGCAAAAGGAAAATTAAGTTAAAAGTACCTTTAAGATAAATTTTTAACGATTTAATAAATTTCTTTTACCTTTAAGATAAATTTTTAACGATTTAATAAATTTCTTTTACCACTCAATTTCGTAGAGTTTTTAGAAATTTTAATCCTGTTTTGATGTCTTAATACATTATAAAAATAAATACAATCTTAATAAAGCAAATGAAATTGTCCTTAATATCTCTTTAACTTAATTTCAATAAAAGTAACAAATGTTCAAATATTTTCTTTATTTTTTTAATTAGTTATTAGTAAAAAACTAAAATTTTAAAGTTTTTTATGTATTTCCATTACATTTAATTTCATAAATAATATAAAAACTTTCTTTTTGTTTTAACATTAATAGCAGCACAAGTTACACTGAAAGAAAAAAAAATATGCAATTACAAATATAATTTTTTTTTTTAATTTAACCCTAAAATAATTGTAAATTCTAAGTAAAAAGTATAAAAAAAGAAAAAAAAATAAAAGTTAAAAAAAAGCAAAAAAAAAAAAATGTAATAAACATCATACACTGTAAAAAATTTTTTGCAAAAAAAATGTAATAAACATTAAAAACATACACTGTAAAAAAATCTTTTTCTCCCCAAAAAATACAATTCACAAAAAAAAAAGTTATATTAAATTTTTATTAGAGTTTACTTTATAAATGTATAAACAAAAATAAATCAATAAATAAAAATAATTATAAAAATAAAAAAATAATTATACAAAAAACACCAAGAGTTTTATTGTAAAATGATGAAAATCTTTAGAAATTGTTGAATTTTTATTAATAAAAAAAAAAATAAATATTTTGTTTTACCTTATACTAATATATTTCTCTTTTATATTTCTAGGTTAAGGATCTATAAGTCTATTGGATTCTAGCAGCCAAGGAAATGGAAAATAGTTGTTTATGCTTTAAATGAGATTTAAAAAACAAAAATGACACAATTTTTTTAGTTTTCTGTAAAAATAAGTACTTATTTTCACAAAGTACTTTCTTCAAAAAGAAAAAAAAAAAAAAAACATTTTTAAGAGGTAAATTACTCAAAAAGGTACTTGACACTTTCCAAAAGGGACTTTTTTGCAGACATATTTTTAATTAGCACATATTAAAAGTTACTTGTTTATTTTAAAATTACTTTTATGTTTTAAAAAAGTAATTTTATATCTAAAAAAATAATATTTTTTGAAAAGTTAGATTTCTCAAAACAGTAGTAGTTTTTTAAAAGCAAATTTTCTTAAAAAGAGACTTCCTCAGAAGGTACATATAGGGTGGCACAAAAATAAAGTTATGATCGCCAAAAACGAGCCATAGTTGAACGAGCTCTCTGAGTTGTGTTCCTGTTGCAACCACATATTCTGAATTGTTCCGTTCACATTTACCGCAACTTGTTCCTCGTTTTCAAAAAATATATCGTCCAATGAATTTTTCTGAAGTTATTATACACCATACTGTGCATCTAAGTGGGAGCATTTGCTGTTCAACCATTTTTCATGGATTTTGGGCGACCCATCTTTTTATTAAGGTAACCATTGAGGTGGAACAAGCATCATCGCTCATTATTTGATATGATCTTTGTGTCTGAATAATCTAATGCTGACTTGCAAAATAAAATTGAACAACTTTTGTTCTTCGTTCTGTGCTGAGTCTTACCTTAGTTAATTTAGTTAATTCTGGAAAAACACAAAATAACAAATTTATTTATTTATTAAATCATAACGTTCATTATGTGCCACCCTGTTCAAAAACGTTTAAATTAAATTGATAGTAAGGCACTTGTTTATAGCAGAAAACAAAAAAAAAAAAATTAAAAATAAATGTTTAAACAAAAACTTCGCAAGATTCATTTTTCTCAAAAAGGTATGCAATACAAAAGTTTCAAAAGTTGGGGGTTTTTTCAACAAAGGTACTTTTTTTAACAAGAGCTTTCTATTATTTTTGACGGTTATTAAGGTACTTGTTTTCAAAAAAAAATATTTTTTTTTATATTAGATTTCTCAAAAAGGAACTTGGTACAATGGAGTAGTTTTTTATACCCACACTACCGTAGTGGAGAGGGTATTATGCTTTTGTGCTGATGTTTGTAACAGTTCACAATACCTTTTAGTATACCAATCGACTCTGAATCACTTTTTGAATAGATCTAACTTTTTAAAAAAGCTAATTAAAATAGAAAACTGTTTTTTCTTAACTAAATGTACTTTTTTCATTTTTATAAATTGTACTTTTTCAAAAAAGACATTTTAAAAACTGTTTTGTTTTTTAAGAGGATTTTAAGAAAAAACTTTTTTTTACCAATATTTTTTATATGATAAAAATATTGATAAAGTACAAAATGGTACTTTTTTCTTGATAAGTTAAGAAAATTGTGTTAATTGGTTGACACTTTTCAACTATATTTGTATAAAAATTTAATTTACCTACACTCCTACTTCTTTCGCTAACATATTTCTCTTTTTTCTAGATCAACTGGAGGAGGCAACACATCAACCTTGTTCAACTAATGGGACAAAGCCTTGTTAAAAGTCAGCTCTACGACTAAACTTCTCCTAGGGAAAAGGAATTGTAATTTATGTTTTATTTATTATTCTTTATTTCCCCCTCTTAATTTGTTAATGTTTTTTTAAACCATTTTAAGAACAATTGATTTTAAAAAATTTTAAACTTAAAAGAAAAAAGAAAAGTTTCATAACATTTTGATTTTCTGGGAAAAAAATTTAAAAATTTTGTTAAAATCGTTTGTTTTTATTACAAGTTTTTTTTTAACTGTGTGCCGCTCGCTACCCTTTTGAATCCTTTTTCCTAAAGCCTTTAATCCCTTAAAAAAGAAAGTTAAAAAGAAAAATACACGTCAATTTTGAATTTTATTCGTCCCCTCTTATTTTTCTTTTTTTTTTACAAAATACACCATTTTTTACAATTAAAACGTGTTTTTCTTTGTTGTTTTTCTTTTAATTTGAATTTTAGTTTAATAGTTCCATTTTTATATATTTGTAAATATTTGCTTGCTTTTTTGTTTAAAAATTTAGTTACAAAACGAAACTGCTTTTTTTAAATTAAAATTTATTGAATCATTCATTTTTAAAAGAAAAACGAAACCCATTTTTATTGTAAATTTGCTTTTTATTATACTTTACACATTTACTAATTGCATTTTTAATTGTTTGTGGTAAAAAAAGGAAGAAAACTGAAATTAGATAAATAATAGAATTTTGAGAACTAGAGGAAATTATTTGAAAGAGTAAGAGAATAAATTATTCTTTATGTGCATTTTTGATGATACATTTCGCTGTATCTTTAAAATGTTTTTTTCCCTAGGAAACAGTAAAATTATTTAAAAAGTAGAAATTATTCAAGATATTAAAATACAAAGTAATATTAACTAATTAAAAGAGAAACTCTTGATTTTCCTTAAAATTAAAAAAGAAAATTGTTTTTAATTTAAAGAGCTTTCATAAAACTCTACTTACATTTTCTTCAGCAAGTATTCAGTATATAGAAGAGTGCGAATAGAAAAATTAAGCCTCACTCATTATCATTCTCTTTCCGTATTTACTTTAATGCATTTAAAATATTTGCTGAAGAAAAGCAGCTTTGCCTGAATTGGATATATGTTGTTGATATTAGTTTAAAACATTGAGGTTTTTTGCATACCTTTTAAAATATTATCCCTCATATAAATTAAATTATTTTACTTATTAAGTTTTCTTTTCTTTAAAAGGCTTTTTTATTATTTTCATTTTGCTTATTTTCATGTTCTTTTCTAATACATGTATTCATTCCATAATTTTCATCCATTCATTAGTAAAAACTTTTTAAATCTGATTTTATATGTTTAATTGGGTTTGGCATTAAAACAGTAATATTTAATCTTCTACCCCTCCAAATTAAAGAAAATATGTTGCTTAAAGTTTTTTTTAAATATGATTTGGTTTTACAAAAAAAAAAAAAAATACAAAAAATACAAAATATATTTGGAAACCCACTTTACTTTTTATTTACGGGTATGTGATGGAAATCGATCGATTTCAAAACGATCGTTTTTGGCAGTTGTGATGAATTAATAGCGATTTTGAAATCCATTTCGGAATTATAGTCTTAAATACAATTCAATTTGCATTCAGATATAATATAAAATATGAAAGAATATTGACAGGTAGAAAGTAGAAAGAGAAAAATATATAAGAAATCAATTTTTAAAGATACTGAAAACGATTTCATCGCTTTCAAATCGTTTTATTTTCAAAATCGTTTTCTATCACATACCTGAATGTAATGTAAAATAAACAAAAACAGAATTGTAATTAAATTATCTAAAACTGAATTTGAATTGAACAAGAAATTAATTTAAAAAAAGTGAACAATTAATGAACCAGACGTAAATAAGAATAAATTTGGATCTAACTTAGAACTGAACCAGAACTAGAACTCAACTAGAAATGAATTTGAACTATACTCGAACTGAACTAGAAATAAACGAGAACAATGAGCGCTGAACTTTGAACTGAACTAGAATTGAATTAAAACTGAACTTTAATTGTACTGAAACTCAACAAGAGCCAAACTATAATTGATTTAGAACTCTGAACTAGAACGACACTAGACTAAGTGCTCAAACAGAATTGATTCTGCAACTTCAAGCAAAAATCTTAAAGCCCTTAATAAAAACGTCAGCAGTAACTTGAAATTTTCTCTCATTTTATTGTGCTAATTTTTTATCTTCTTTTGTTTTTCAAAAAAAGTATTGTTAGAGCATTAAAAAATGTTCTCGAAATAAAATAGATTTTATTTCACGAAGTCTTTCTACGAAAAATTTTTATGTCAAATTATATGGAAATTGTGATCTCGAACCAGTTCTATTTGAACACTAAAATTCCACTAGAACTAATTGGGAACTATACTAGAAGTAAGCAATAATTGAATTATTTAAAATTGAACTTTAATTGAACTGAACTAAACTGCAATTGATTAAGAATTGAACTTATTAGAACAAAATTAAAACTGAACTAGAACTAAACTCTTGCTGGACTAGAACTTAACAATAACTTAACTAAAACTGAACCAGAACTGAGCTCAGACTGATATAGAAATGAACTAGAACTGAAAAAGATCTGAGCTGGAATTTAACTAGAACATATGTATCTAGAAAATAAGAAGATCAAAGACAATATCGTATATGAACGGAACTAAATTTATTACAATTATAATAATAAACCGGTAAATCTGTTTTAACTAATTAAATTTTTAAGTTTAAACAAAAGAGTAAATTTTTACTTGTTATAATAATCCAAATAAAATATTTTGTATTTTTTTTTTTTTTTTTTTTTTTTTATCTCTATCCAGGTACTAGTCAGATTAAGATATTAGAAATATAAATAAATACTTGAAATTTGTTTTAGAACAACAAGCAATTGGAAGTTAAATACTTTAAAATCCAACTAGTACTGGAAAAGAATATTTGTTTGTTTTTCAAATAATTTAACTATAATTATTTTTTTATTTAAGTATTTGTCCTTTAAGTTTTTTTTGTATTATTTTATTTTTATTTATTGTTTTTTCTTTTTCTTTTTTCTCCTTCTTTTTTTATTTGTGATTAATTTTTAAAATAAAAAACAAAAAATTAAACAAATTGTGCGGCTGCAACGACATTATCAACGTGGGACGTAAAACAAACAACTTGATTAAAACAATAATTTAATTAAAATTAATAAAAACAAAATAAATATATTCTGTAATTCTTCTTTCAAAATGATTTTTAATTAAAAAAAAACACAAAACTACCCCATAAATACATACACAACAGATTTAAGTATTACACGTATAGCAGGACTAACTTGGAATGAATGGAATGCCCGTTTGGCCATGCCCTTAGTAACACAACTGCGCGAAGGTGTACATCCTCTAATCTTTCCCACAGACTTAAGTATGGAAAAGGGTGCTAGCAGCAATTGTGTAGGAACAAAAGATGTTTGTAAAATAGAACGTAAATCACCGCTAAAACGACCTGCCCTCTTGGGTTCGCCCACACCCTCTAACAATGATTTGAGCGAACAAGGTTCCACCAGTACACCATTGAATTGTTCTGCGGCCAGTGATAAGGATAAACTTTCAACGCCTAAAAGTGGTGGAGGCAAAATTAAGCATTTTACCGAAGAAGAGGCTACGGTTTTAATGTTAAAAGCGGCAGCAGAAAAAAACGCTCAAGCTGCAAACAATAGTGGAAATCTCAGTGATAACAGTTATACCGATGACAATACCACCGGAAATTTAAGCGGTAATGGTGGTAACGGCTCTTCTGCTGGAGCCGGCGCTAATGCCTCCGATTATCACAGTGCTTTTGCCGATGTAAGTAGTGCTTCGGGCTTAAGTATCAATATTTTGAATAGTATCAATGCCATGAGTAATTTAATAAGTGGCGGTGCAGGCGGAAATGGTGGCCTTAGTTTGGCCGGAGCTGCTTCCTTGGGTGTGGGTGGCTCTGGCAATGGTGCTGGTCATCCTTGTCCAGAATGTGGCCGTGTCTACAAATTGAAATCATCGTTGCGCAATCATCAAAAGTGGGAATGTGGCAAAGAGCCACAATTCCAGTGTCCCTTCTGTGTGTATCGAGCCAAACAGAAAATGCACATTGGTCGCCATATGGAACGTATGCATAAGGAGAAATTTTTTAAAGTAGAGGATTTAAAAAGTTTTACCACATCCACTATTGGTGCTCAATTAGCTAATTCAAGTGTAAGTGGTGGTGGTGGTGGTGGGGGCGACGAGTCGTCATCAACTCCGGTTGCTGAATTGCGTCAACATTTCTCGTAAGAATTATATATAAATTTACCTTTAAGCAAAGAGGTAAAACACACACAGCAGTTTATAAACATATTTTTTATACAACTATACATATATATATATATATTTTTTTTTTTTATTAATTTAACATTTATTAATTTAATTAAGTTAGGAAGAGAGATTTTTTTATATCAGGGAATATATAAATAATTTATTTAAAATTGTATTAAAAAGAAAAATGTTGGCTAAGGAGGAAACAGCTTCCTAAAACCACAGCTAACAAAAAAAAATCTTAACTTAAAAACATAAAAAATATATATGGAGTTCAGATATATGGATCAAAAATTTATTTTTTTTAAATAAATTTTTGTATTTCTCATGTTTTTATATTCCTTAATATATTTTTGTAAATACACTTGGGTTTTTCACGGAAAACTGGTTATCTGGTGATATGGTTATTTAGTTATATTCCCAATAACAAAATATATTTATTTAAAATTTTTTTTTTTTTCAAATATATTTTGTTGCTATTAATATAACTATATAACCATATAACCTGATAATTCGCATTTCGTGAACAATCTAACTAGCATTAAAAAGAAAAACACAAATAGAAAATCAGGGGAAATTTTTCAATAAATTTCTAATCACATTATAGCTGTTATAAAATGAAAAACAAAAGAAAATGTGTGAAATATGGAAACAAGTGTGCCAAATTTTATTTATTTTTTTTTTAATAATTGTTAAACCATAATTTATTTTAAATTTTACTTTAAATTAAAAGTAAAACAAAAGAAGACACATTACTATGCTTAAATATTAAACGATACCGTAATGCCATTATTTTCAGCAATTTGTTAAAACTTTACACTTTTTTACTATTACATTTATAATAATTTAAAATGATACCTCTCATTTTGGCATTCCTTAATTTATCCACAAAAAAGACAAGAATGAAAAGAAAGACATTTTTTTAATGATATTCCAAGTTAGTTAATAAGTAACGCCCCCGCTCTTAAGCAAAAAAAAAAAAAAAAAAATTCGAAAGCCGGTTTTTCGATTTATGTTCCAAAATGAACCCAAATTCGAATTTCTCAAAACAAACAAAAAAAAAAATTGCTAAAATTTAACCAGAGACAGTGATATAATTTATTTATTTACAATCATATTCAAATACTTTTTTTTATTTAATACTTCAATTAATTCCATAGTTGTATCCAAATTTCCCTAAAAGTTTTGAATAACACATAATTCTCAGAGGATATTTTGAAAAACGTAAAAGCTTTTTTGAAGTTTATTGGAAGAAAAAAAAAACAGTAACAATATATAGTAACGTTTAGTTTTAGGTAAATTTTTTTTTATAATATAAAGGCAATATTATATGCTTAGGTTTAATTATATTAATGATAAACATGGCTTAAATAATTATAAATAGTTCATTTGTAGTTGAATAGTTGAAACTTTAAACTGCAAAAAAAAAATCCTCATAAATGCAACGAATTCAAATTGATAACCAATCGAGTCATTTATTGAAGTTATAAAAAACTTATTAAAAAAGAAAAAAAAATTTAGAACAGTTAGGGCAAGAATTGAAATAAAAGTCTTCAAGCTAAGGTTTACAATAAAAAGCTATGCAAAGCTTTTATCAGAAAAATTATTTTGTAAAAACTGGGGTGAAGAGAATTTATTAAAATTGAATAAATCCTTTGAAGAGAAATATTGTTTACTTTAACCGAGGAGAGCTTTTAAGTTAAAAAAAGTTAAGATTATAAGCTTTCCTATAAAAAATTCCTAAAAAGTTAAAACAAGTTACAAAATCGAAAAAAAACTTTCATTAAAGTTTTGTTCGAAAGATTTTTCATATGGCTTTAAAGCTTTCAATACTTAGTTTTTTCTAAAGCTTTTTTTTATGTAATAAAAGCTTTTTGTTTTTTGTACAAACTGGGGAGAAGAGAACCAACTTATTAAAATGGAAAAAATCCATAAAATTTTACAGAGCAATATTTTTTAACTTTAATCGAAGAAAGCTTTTAAGTTTAAAAGCTTGGATTATACAGCTTTACTTTAACGTAACTTTTAAGAGTTAAAATACGTTTAAAAATGCAAAAAAAAAGACTATCAATGTTGTTTTGTTCCAAAGCTTTTTCATATGGGTGTGAAGCTTTTAATACTTTATACCTTTTAACGTTGGTTTGTTCTAAAACTTTTTCTTATGGTTTTAAAGCTTTTTTGCTTATATATTTTGGGTTATAAATCTTGTAACTTGGAATTTAAGCTATTCAAGTTGGACTCAAATAAAAAGTTTCAATAGTTTTTAACGTTTTTTCGAGTTAAAAGCCTTTTCTTCAAAAGTTTTTTAACTTTTACTTGCTTTTATTGGTGTTAAAAACTTTTCTGAAGCTTTAACTTTAAAGAAAGCATTAACAATTTGAAAAAAACATAAAAAAAATTATTCAAAGAACGTTTTTCTTTGTTTTTGGGCAAAAAAGCTTTTAGCAACAACATTTTACATAAAATGAAATCTTAAAAAGATTTATGCACTGTGGTGAAGAAAAAGTTAAAAATATTGTTCTTATTAAAGATTTAAAATAACAAATTGGTTTGAACTGTCAAAGTCAGCAGGCCTTTTGGCTTCACCTTTAGTGAATTCGCCTTGATATAAACAAAGTTTCTTATCTCAATTTTTTCATAAAAAGCTTTTTAATTTTTCTAACCTTAAAGTTTGCTTTTATTTCAATTCCGTTCCGAACTTAATTGTCATAAAATAATAAAATATACCAACGTAAAATACCTCAAACGAATAAGAAAAATGTTGCTCAATAAAAATGTTTAATTTAATAACTTTAAAGTTTAAAAGCATTCCAATTGATAAATAAAATTATTTAACTACTGTTTAAGCAAAAGAATACAAAATTTCTTTAAAGTGCCTTTAGACAAAACACACAAAAAAAATAAAAAAAAAATTTAGATATAAGTAAAGCTTAAAAAAAATACAACAAAATACGAGTATATAAATTTTACTTTAAAAAAGTCTCAAAATTATTTTAGAAAATCACAAAAGCAATAATTCTTACAAAAAAAAAAAAAAAAAAAAAAAAAAAAAAAAAGAAATTAACTCTTCAAAAAAAAAGCTTAAAAAGTTTTATAAAATTTTTTTCATGTGTCTATAAAATAGAAATTGACCTCTTAAAAACTTAAATTTCAAAAATTTACAATATTGACTTCAAAAGTTTTAACAATTATACTTTTAAAGTTAAAAAAAAAAATAACAATTCCATTAAATGATTCCAAATTTTTTTTATTTATTTTTTTATTAATTACTCATGATGGTTTAAATTTTAAATTTAAATTAAAAAAAGATAGATAGTGTTAATTTCTTTGATTTTAAAAATTTTGTAATTTTAACCAAGTCAAGGTCGAATATATAAAACAATTCGGCTTAGCCGAACTTTATACTCTCCAACTGAAAACTGGTTTACAGGAGATTTTAGCTTAAACTTGTTTGGAGTTTATAATTCCCAAATTTATTTTATTTATAGTATGACTTGGCTGAATTTATTATAAACAAATTTTAAATTTGTTTTGAATTATTATGTATACAAAACTTTGTTTTGATTAACTTTCTTTTTTTTTTTAATAAAATATATTTTTATTTTCTAAATGAAGAACATCTAAAACAAGCCATAAATAAACATTTAGAATTTTTAAGACAATGATTTTTAGTTAAGTTAAAAAAATTATAAAAAAAACAAAAACCTCAGGTACTTAGTTTGTGTTAAAAATAAAAATTTAAATATTTTATACATATATACAACATAATATTATATTTATATTTTATCACAAAAATTCCCTTAAACAAAATAATTCCCTTTTAAATTAATTTATTATTTTTATACGTATTTTTTTTTACAAATTTCACAAGAAAGAAAAAGCTGTGCTTTTTTTGTTTTTGGAAAAAGAAAGAACGAAAATATTTTTCTTAATTAAATTTTGTGTACAGGGAAGAGAAGACTAATGCAATGGACACTTAGGAAATTTTATATTAAAAAGTCTGGGTTCAAACTATAAAAGTTTTCTTTCAGAAATTCTGAGTATATTGGGGAGAGAGGAAGAGAACATGATATTCTGTTCTTCCCTATCACCAATAAACTTTGATTTTCTGAAAGAAAACTTTCAGAGTGTGAACCCAGACATCAATAATATTCAATATTTTGCAAAATTTTACATTTTAAATTTTCTATGCCCAAAATAAATTCAGTTCTAGCCAAAAATATCAAACTGAGATCTTATCTTTAAATACTATACATCACAACGTCTTGTAAGCTACGAGATAGAGAGAGTTTAAATCCCGAGAAATTATTTCTAATTGCTGCCCTTTTATCTCTTGTTTTTTTTTTAGTTTTGATAAAAACTTGAATTTTAATATAAGTTACGTTAAATAAAAGGGACTTTTAACAGGCCCTGGATCATATATCCCGAAAAGCTTTTAAAGCTTTACTTAAAGCTTTGAATTTGTTTGTTCATCTTAAGAATTAATACTGTTCAAAAAAAGCTTAAATTAACCAGAAATAACTTAATAAAATCTCTAATAATGATCCTATACTCGGTCCTAGAATATGTCTCAAGAAAAGCTTTAAAAATAACAACTTTTGTTAAATCCTTTATCAAATATATTTCAATGATAAATGCTTAAAGAGAAAGTACGCATTACAAAAAGGCTGATGCATATTGTGTTTATTAAAAATACAACCAAACTGCTCAGCAAACTAACATCGGCATCAGCTGATTGGTATGAGATGCGGCGCAGTGATGCATTTTCGAATAGTTCCTATGTAATGCGAGGTGCTAGTGTCAGAAGAACATGCACGTAAGGCATTAAAAAATTATATTTCGATATTCTTTCCAAAAGAGTTTTTTTTTTTGCAGTAAATACCATAAAATGGTTTATACTACCCTCTCACAGAAATTGTTCGGAATGTTTTTGAATCCGTATTTTTATTTCGATCGATTTTGTTTTACCTTCTTCAGACCTTGAAATTTTAATTTTGTTATTTTTAAGTTTAATGTGGCAATATTGTGCAAACAAAAACTTTTTTCGATCGAAAAATTAAAAGTGATTTCATTCCGAGAAAATTTATCGGTTTTCGTTTTCTGAAGAATCTTTCTCGGAATTAAAAAAACGTTCGGTTGAAATTGATTTCTGTGACAGCCCGATAGTTTTATTGTATGATTTCCCAAAGCAATTTCCATTGTATTGCCTTTTGCTTTTAATGATTGCAGCAAAACCTAAGAATTTAACTGCAATTTAACCCTTTTTGATCACACAAAATACTTAACAACAACCAACACGTCACAAAATAGTTTTCAAATATGTTTTATATTTTAATTTTAATTTTTTTTTATAATATTTATTTATTAAAATAGCCCTTAATTTATTAAAAAAAAATGTTCTTAAGACCTGCAACTTTTTAAACATTCCATTAAAAAGAAAAGAAAAAAGTAAAAAGAAACTTTTTTAAAAAAATATTTTGTTTTTTTCTTTACAAAAAAATAGTATTTTTTTTTTTAATTCATACAATAGTTCAAATATTGATTTAAATATAAAAATTATATTTTATACTCTCTTTTTTCAAACTATTATAAAATATTTTTTTACTTGTTATAATTTTTTTTTATATAATTGTAATTGGTTCTAATTGGTGTTGGGCTTAAAAAAATTTTTTTTTAATGTTTATATATTTAAATATATATATTTATGAAGATTTCATAAATAAAATATGGATAATTTTAACTGTTTTACAATAAATAAAATAAATAAAATGTTTTCAAATACCCAAAATTAATTCTGCTCAATTTGAAAAGAAAATTTCTTTTTGTTACAATTTTTACAAAAAAAAAAAAAAAAAAAAAAAAAAAATAAAAAAAAAAATCTTACAAATAAATTATAAAAAAATAAATATTAAAAATACTCATGAAAATCTTTAGTAAAATACGTTTTATATTTTTTCCTCTCCCAATACATATTTTTTTATTATTATTATTATGCTTATTATTATTAATTTTTATATGTAAAAATGTAAAAAATCCCCCAAAAAAAGTTTATTATTGTATAATAAAGTTATAAAAAAAACAAAAACCTTTGAAAAGTTGTATTAATTATTAAAAAAACAAAGTGCCATAAAAACAATTATTATTATTTCCTTTATAACTTTGGTTTTTTGTCAAGAAATTTTTAATTTTTTTTTGTAGCCTTTTAAATTTTTTTTTTAGTTTTGAATCTACACAAAACAACAAATTTACACTCAAACATACAAACATTATCTTTTTTGATTTAAAGTAAGTAAAACACTTAATATTTTTATTTCATTTTTTTTTTTTTAATTTATTGAACATTTTGTTTTGTTAAATTTCAACTTGCTTTTGTGTTATTATTCTTGTAATTTATTTTTTTTTTTTATTATTTTTCTTTATATTATTTAACTCATTTTAAATTAATAATAATAAAAAAACCAATTTCAACTAAATGTTTGTTAATTCTCTTGCGCCGAAAAACAGAAAGAAAAAAAATTTCTAAAAATATCCAAAACTTTAAATAAAAGTAATTTGAAATTTTTCAAATAAAAATGTAGTATATTCAATAATTTATATTTAACTATAAACAATACAAAAAAAGAATATTCTTATTCTTCTACTAATATTGTTTTCTTTTCTCTTTCCTTTTCTAGATACAACTCAACCGGAAACGACTAATCCATCTCTTAATTCGAATACATCAGCTCAGAGTGAGTCACGGATAAGAGTACGCAATTGGTTAATGTTGGCCGATCAATCGATTTTGGAAAAGAATTATAACGAGGGCTCTGGTGAGTTCAGTGAGAGTTTCGTTTTTTTTTTTTTACTATTTTCCCTTTTTTACTTTTATTAGTTAAAAACTTATAATGAAATTTTATTTTTAAAAATTATTATAGTTAGAATTTTGTTTAAAACTTAAAAAATAATACATTTTTGAGAAAATGGGAAATTAGCCTTGAACGCAATTGAGTTAATCAACGAAAAAGAAACCTTTATTATGTGTTCTTTTGATTAAAGGTCTTTCTTTCCGTAAAATTTTTAAAAACTTCCTAAGCTCTACTCTCTTAACATCAGTATTGACAATTTAGCCATTTAGTGGCAAGATTTAGCAATTTTTAATTTTGAGGATTCTCTCTATGCTAAACGCGATATTTTGCGAAAAGAAAAAAAAAAAGAATGCGAAAGACAAATGTGCAAAGGCGTTTAAGAGTATCAACAATCTCTCGATTTGTTACAATTTTTCTTTCGCATCGCAATAGAGAGTAGCACCCCCTGTTTAGCCTTGAAAAATTGAAGTTGGCCATTTTTTAAGACATTTTTTTTAGGAAAATATTCTTTTTCAAAATATTTGACAAAAAAAAATGGATAAATAATTATTGATAATAAGGAGTTTTTGAAATAAAAAAAATGTTTAGCCACCCCATTTTTGGTAGTGTTTGTTTGATTGCTTTTCTTTTTTATTATTATTATTTTTTTTTTGGAGAACCAAAGAAAAAAATTTGGCATGACTCTGGATCGGAATCTGGAAGCTCTCGCCTTGTTATACGAAGGTTAAGGTCGGCCGAGGTATAAGTGATAATAGAGGTCAATAAGAGACTAAGAGACCTCTCTGCAATATAAAATGATTGTTTAATATCTGTTAAAAAGATTTCTAAATCTTTTACATCAAATTTAGGGTTCGCAGACCTCTTGGGGACAGCGTTGTCAACTTTGAAATTTCAAAACGCACCGAAATGCAGAAAAACGCACCAAGCTTAAAATATATTTTTTATTTAAAATTATAAATTAAAATTTTTCTTAACATAATACCAATTATCTCAAGACCGTTTTACTTTGAACATAAACACACTGAAACAAAAAGTTGTGTTGAATTTGCTTTGAAATTAAAAAACGCACAGAAATGAAAAAAAGCACACCAAAGCGCACGAACAAAGGAATTTATCGCACACAAATTTGACTGCCTTTTTAACGATTTCGAACGTTAACGTTTGCATAGAAAAAAACAAATCTTAAAATTTTGTTGCTGTTTTAAATGTTATTCTCTATGCGAACGTTATCGTTCGAAATCGATGAACTGGCTGTTAAAAAGCACCAAAAATGTTGCGAAACGCACGGAGTTAACAACGCTGCTTGGGGACCTTCAATAAAATCGATTCTCAATAGGTCCGTGAAGAAAAAAACAGTGGGAATCCCTGTTTTAAACGTTACATTTGTTTTATAAAAAGTATAACATCTACTTTTTAAATCTTTTATCAACACACTGAAATGAGGTCACAACAACTTCAAAAAGATTGAGGCCGAAATCATGTAAAACGCTCTTTTCCAAAATTATGACATGAATAAAGAATTAAGGGCCTAATAATCAAATAATAATCACTAATAAAACGCAACGCAACGCCAAAGAATTACATTGAAAGCACAAACAATGTCATAATTTATGTAGAAAGCAACAACAAAATTACAAAATATTAATGACATTGTTTGTGCTTTCAATGTAATTCTTTGGCGTTGCGTTGCGTTGCGTTTTATTAGTGATTATTATGTGATTATTAGGCCCCTAATTCTTTATTCATGTCATAATTTTGGAAAAGAGCATAAAGCGTTTCAAAATTTACGCATATCTAAAATGTCGTTTCTTAACAATTAAATTGTACTCTCGAAAAAGCTGTTAAATAGTTTAAACCACCAAAAATAATTTTACAACAAAATGTAAAAATGAAGCCAAAATTTTACCCAAAACAAATTTTGTCAAAAGTTTTACAGCTTTAAATATGGGGCGTATGTCAAAGAACTTTTCATAAAGAATTAATTTTACATTTCGTTGTTAAGAGGCACGATCCAAGCAAACATGAATAACTTTATAATCTGTAAGAAAAGGATTATAATTTCCAAAAAAGCACTAAAAGTTTTTAAATTTTCTACTTTTAATATTACACTTGCCCAAGTTTAAATAAAAAAATTCAAGGTATTCCAACACAGAAGGTTCAAAAAGAATATTTCATCTCCGAAAAAGTAAATGCTGAATATATTCATATGAACTACTTCTTCTGCAGCTCTTAAATATAGATTTCCTTACATAACAATCATGAAAATGTTTACAAAATAAATCCAGGTAGATAAAAAATAATCGCATACAAATCATTAAAATTATCACTGGTCACATTTCTTCCAAAGTTAATTTATATAAAAAAAAAGAAATTATCCTTTGAAAAGCTTTAAAACTACTCTCTCTCGGCGTTACAATGGCTTTAGTTTTTAAAAACAAAAAGTCTATTTTGACATTTAAAATTCAATTAGGGCTGTTTTACGCTATCACACAATTCGTACTTATTTAGACGAAAATGCATCTCTGATCTGATTATTGCTTAAAAATTTTTAAAAACAATAACAACTTATCATGACTGGTTTGTATTTTCCTAAAAATACGTAAGACTTGTGCGATAGTGTAAAGTACCCTTTAGTATCAATTTCTGTTTTGTATAATTTTCCCCTTTTGCCTTTTACAGTTCAGTTTCTGTTTCATTAAAATGGTTTTTGCTTTCTAAAAAATTACAAATTGTTGAAAATTAACTCTATTTTTATATAAAAAATATTTTTGCTTTTTAAAAGGTTTATAATTTAATATTTATAATTTTTTTTTCTCTTTCAGTTTTATTTACTATTTGTTTTTATTAATTTTATTTTCTAATAATTTTTCTTATTACAGTTTTTCCTTTACAAAAAACACACTTTATTGTTTTACCTTCTCTACTTTCTTCTGATGATTTTGGTTTTAATACTTTATTATTTTTATCATAATGTTGTTTTGTTTTCAGTTCATTATCCAATATTTTCGAAATGTTGAAATTTTTCTTTTGAAAAACAAAAACTTGTAAACTTTTAACACTGATTTTTCTCCTTTTAATAATTTCTCTTTTCACGCTGCATTTCAAAAATCAAACATTAAAAAAAAAAAATAATTAAAAAACAAAACTAATCAACTAATCAAAATTAATTAGCCGAACATCAATTAAACAAAAATAACAACAATACCTTGATTACGTCCAATTCGGGTTGTACTAATAACACAACTGCTGTAGTTGCTAGTCCCATAACTAATGCCGCTTCTACTAATACCAATCATAATCTTACACCACAAAACACAGCAACAATACAACGTATTGGCAGCATTGGTCGCACTACCATCACTTGCATTACGCCCGCCGGTGGTGATGCTGCAGCTGCTGTGGCCAATCCCCAGGCAGCGTTGGCAGCGGCCGGAGTTGAATTGGATGCAGTGAATGATAATCATAGCATGACTGAAGTTGTGGTTAAAATCGAAAATTCCGGCACTTCATCGCAAGACGAAGATGAGGAAATGCCCGATGAAGGTGAGGATACTCCCTCAACAGAAACCAATGATGAAGAAGATGACGGTGATATAAACTATGATGATATTAAACTCTCTAGTCCCATGATGTGGGCAATAGATAGTGTTAAAATCGAGCAAGAGGAGGAATTTGAAGATATCCTGACAGCAGGTTTTGACAATACCACCACTTCGTTGGACAATGATGATGAGTTCTTACAAACTGTTTCTTCATCAGCTGTGGGTGACATCGAATTGCAAAAAAATCGCATTTTGGTGGCCAAAAAGCGTGTTTCTTTGGAAACCTTAAAGTCTCTTAACAAAAACCAGGGTAAAAGTCAACCTTATGTTACACAAATTGAACTGCAAGATCCACAAGAGTTATTGGAAAAACATCAGCATTTTCAAAAGTTGCGTCTACAACCAAATCAGCCAGTGCAAATAAAATTGCGCTCTATACCAGCCACCATAACGAGTATACAGCCTAAAATCCCGGGCTCATCGGCTCCACCTTTAGCCCCCCTGTCTGCAATGAACGCCAGCATGGCTGAAATGAAGCCAGGGTCTTCAAATTCCCACACCGAATTCAAATCTACCATCTCCGAAGATAGACGTTATCGCATGATTACCCAAAATCAACGCACTCGTAAAGAATCCCTAGAACATTCCGAGGATATGATCTATAATGCTGACATTGAAAAACCCTGGGTGTGTCGCAACTGCAATCGCAATTACAAATGGAAGAACAGTCTAAAGTGTCATTTGAAAAATGAATGCGGTCAACCGCCACGTTATTTTTGCAGTAAACTTTGCGGTTATGCCACCAATGTGCATAGTAATCTTAAACGCCACATGAATACAAAATGTCGTGAACGTACCGAGGAAGAGAATCAAATGTTACTGCAACAGGTTCAGGTACAACAGCCTCAGCTTGTTCATGCAACAAAAACTCAGACCACAACCACCACCACCAATGCAACGATTTCCACCTCGGGGTGCGGTACTATCAGCACTGTTGCATCCGTTGGAACAGTTGCCTCAACAACTACCAACAACAACAACAACAACAGTACCATCAATACCACTTCGACAAGCAACAACAACAATACCAACACATCCACTTATACGCTAGTATTCCAGAAGAGCGAATAGAAATTGGAAAATTTGAGGGAGAAGGTTATACAATTGTTATATGAGAAAGGCTTAGAGAGCAGTAGGGATAGTTTGGCTCAAGATGACATGCAGGATAATGAGAGTAATGGCAATTTGAGTATATTTAATTAAACTCAGTAGATTCGTATAACGAGAGTATATAGAACATAAAAAAACGTTTGTTTTCATGAAAAAACCAAACCTACTCACTTGCTCCCTCAATTGAAGTGAGAGAATTTCAGTGCAATTCTTTTTTATTTTAATTAATTTCAAAAAACAAAACGTTGAAAAAAATGTGTGAAATAGTTTCGTAATTTTTGTGTTTTATTATAATTTATAATGGTTATGAAATATTTAAAAACTGTTATAATTTATATTCAAAAAAATATGTTCTTTTTTATTTATTGTTTATCGTTTAATCGCTATTGTGAATTATGCTAAATGGCTTTTAATATTTGTATGGTCTCGGAAAAGCCATAAACTAGAATCAGTTTTTGAATTACAATCCAAAGTTTCCGATAAAAGAAGGTTTTACAACTGGCTATGCCGTATTTCATTTTCAGTTTTCTATTCTGAATTATACTGTTATATAAATTTAAAAATATTTCTATTTAAATTTCTGAGCTTCTGTTGAAATTTTCCTTTGATTTGAAAATTAAAGCCGGTTTGCGACAAGCATTTACTTTTGTATGCAAGTATTGCAGTTTTGTATCAAAATTTTTTTTGTTATATTATAATCTTTTTAAAAAGCTTTTTTTTAAATTTTATAAAAGTATAACAGTTTATTGTATAATTAAATTTTAGTTTTCAAACTTACCTTTACAAATTGTTTTAATTACTTTAGGCTTGAGAACAAATTTTATATTTTAAATACCTAAAGGATTTAAAAAAAATGTTAGAATGATATAATAGTTTTTATATCAAATGTTTTAAACATTCTACTGTATTTCCTTAACGTATCTAAGATTATAAAAGTGTTATTTTAAAACTTTTAGTATTTGAATTTTCCGAAAATTTCAAGCCACTTCCAATGATGGTGGTTTAATTTCAAATTAACTGTTATACATACCTATATACATATGTATTAATTGTTTGTTATTTCTTTATTAGTGCTCTATGCACTTTTGAAATATTTTTATAACTGTTATGCAGTTATTTCGTATTTTATGCACTTTTCAAATATTTTTAAACCTGTAATACTTGTATTTCTTTGTTTGTTTTCTATGCAGTTTTTAAACTGTTATATATGTTTTGTTTTTGTTATTTCTAAATTTGCGTTTCTATGCACTTTTAAATGGTTTTTGTGTTTAAAAGCATTTAGAAACAAAGTCGAATTTGTATATTATAATAACAATCTCATTACAGTTTAAAACTGTTATATATTCGAAATTGTTTTTTATACATAATATTTTAACAGTTAAACGGTTATAACTGTTGCGAAATAAAACTGAACTATGGTATGTATGTATATATCACTGTCTTAAACAAAAATATTTGTTATATAACAGTTTAAAAAAAAAATTTTTTTTTTCCTAACATTCCAAGTGATTCTAAAAGTCAATTTATTATTAATTCTAAAGTTATATCAAGTTTTCTGCCGTCAGTTATGAGTTTATAGAAGAAATATTTATAGAGAGATAGAGCGAGAGGATCCAAAGTAAAATCGTAATCCTCTTCTTTCCTTTTCCTTCTATAATACCAAGATTTAAGCAAAAAAAAGTTGGTGTATGTTTACAGAAGAAATAAAAAAAATGAATCTCAAGAATATCGGAAGAAAACTTATTTTGCGTACGTTTTTACAAGAAAGAGGAAAAATTTATACTTTTGTAAATTTTCCCGTTTGCTCTTCTTAAATCGCAAAAGTAGTATAAGAAAACTAAGCTGGGTCAATTTTTGTTCTTTAATTAATTTTTTTTTTGTCATTCACCACAACTTTCACACATTTTTCTTAAACAATATTGAATTTTTTGTATTAAAGATCTCATTTATTTTAACGAAAGCCATTTTTTTCTAGTCACAAACAAAGAAAATTATTTATTGTATTATTATTATTTAATTGTTTTTTTTTTTTAATAACATTAGTAAAGATGAAAGATATTAAAAATTACAAATTATTTGTTTTTAACACTTAAGTTATTTTTATAGTAAAAAAAATATAAAAAAATCTATATTTAACAAAAAGTATTTAATATGAACAAAAAAATTCCAAACTCTAGTCAACTAAAACAATGGATTTTTTTTTTCTAATTTAAATCGTTAAATATTTCAAGCTATATTTTCTTTTTTTATAACACAAATATTATAAAATGTTAAGAGCTGTAAAGAAATTAATCGAAAGAGAAAAATTAACTTAAATTAAAAAAAAAACGTTTAAAAATTATATAAAAAAAAAAAAAATACAATAAAAAAATATACCCTTTTAAAATAAAAATTTTGATTAGATTGTACGAATAATCTAAAAATTTTATTTTTCAAAACTTTTTTTTTAAAATTCTTTAAAGTGTTTATAAAAATCAAACCAATTATTAATACAAATAGGCAGGGTATTTGTGTCCCGTTTTCAATTTTTACGGGAGAAGGACAAAAATTCCGTGGAATTTCTATTCATAACTGAGTTTGAATTATTAAAAAAAATTTATGTATTTAAAAAATATTATAAAAATTAAAAGAAAACAAAAATGTCATACTAGTCAATGTTTCGAAAGTAAAACCAAAAAAAACTTTTTTTTTAGAAAATTATTTATTAAATATACATAATATTATTTATATGATTACAATTCTTCTTTTTTTTTTTTGATAATATATTTTTGTTTTTTGTTAACTATAGTATAGTTTAAGTTTAGTTTAAGTTTTAGTTTTTAATAAGCAAAGAATAACCATCTAGTCAAAAACTCGGTTTTTATCTATTTCTTGAAAAGTAAATGTCTTAAGAATTCTTAATTAACACAGCAGGTTTATAGAAGAAAGAGGTATGCAAATGGAAACTCTTTTCAGGTCTTCTTCCTTTACTCCTTTATATTCTCTAGACTTGTGCAGGAAATCCTATTGGGTGTCTCTCTCTCTATCTCTCTCTCTCTCTTTCTTGCTTTTTTTTTTATAGTCTTAAGCAAGGCGAATTAATACATCCGATGATGGCAATACTACAATAAGTACGACAATAAAAAACAACATTAGCGGTTTTAACTCTTGGTAGTAAAGTACCCTTGTAGACATTGTTAATATTATTAATGTATGTAGTTAACGTACTAACAATTACAAGACCACAACAGCAAAATGTGTTAAACTTTTATTTACTACGCTGTGGTTGAAAAATCACATAAAAACCTTTGGTAAACACGTGTGTTAAATCTGCCAGCATAAAACTGTTGATATACATACGAAAAAGACACTCACGCTTTGTAGTATAACATCGTATTAAATAAAACAGAGTTGTATACTTAACACAAAGGGTAAAAACCGCTATTGTATTCGTATACACACACCGCAATAATTAAAAAGGTATAATGCGTTTGCGCTGATGTGTGTAACAGTAAAACATAAATGTCCTTTTAGTATACCGATCGCCTCGGAATCATTTTCTGATTTAAAAGAAAATTTGATAAAATTTGCTACAAAGGCTCTAATTGTCACAAGGAGCAAGCCTATTGGTGATAATCGGTGCACAATTTTAAAAAGCCCCCATACAAACTTCTTTCCGGAATTAGAATTTTTGTGCCCATAAACCATCTTATTATGTTCGTATTTAGATTAAATTGGGTCCAAACTTATTTTATTGCCATCTTAATGATCTAACCAAATTTTATTGGAATTGGTTGATATTTGACCGTAGCTCCCATACAAGTACTACTCCCGGGAATAGCTTTTAATGCAGTAACTTCCTTATAAATGTTGGTATTGACATAAAAATTGGCGACAATAACTTTTAAGAATGCTGCAATGTCATGACAAAATGTTGTGCTGGTGGGTTCAAAATTAACCACAGGTCCCATATAAACCCCCATCCAAAAATCGCTGAAAGATAAACAAATATACAAACAACATAACATAAGTTTGTTCTGGCAGGTCCATTATTGCCAATAGGTCCCAAATAGGGTACAATTTCGAAAATTTGACAATTTATTCTGCAGTGTAGGGTATTATATGGTCGGTCTTGATCGACTTTACTTTCTTACTTGTTTGTATTGCTTTAGTTAGCCGTTGCGTCAAAAGCACAATCAATTTTTGACATTTCTCTCTCTCTCTCTTAGTAAGAAAAAAGGAGATCAGCTGTGGTTTCGCCTTGGTCTCAAGGCTTGTGCAACAAACCTTTTTGTGTGTTTTTTTTAAAAAAGCCAAAAACAATTGAAATCTATCACATTTGCTTTCCTCCCTCTCTTTTATAGTCTCATGCCTTGCACAAGAAAACCTGCTGCATGTGTACATTAGATTTAGGTTTCCTAACTTAAATCTTTTCAATCAATTTTTGGATAATTATTACTAAAAAAAATCTTTTAATTAGCAAAAATAATTAACTTTAATTGGCAATATAATGTAATATATTTAATTAAAAAATAATAATTTTAATTTACAAATACTTATTAAATATTAAAGAATAAAATATATGAAAATTTAAAAGAAAAATAAACACAATAAATTAATATTATAAATATTACATGTGTATGCTAGTCTAAAAAAAAAACACACTTTACACTTAAATATAAAACAACAACAAAACAAGTCAAATATCTTATACACCTACACACAAAATTTCTTAAAAAAAAAAATAAAAAGAAAAATTTTGAAAATAAAACAAAAAAATTTTTGGATTAATAATTAATTAAATAAATATAAATTAAAAATGTAAAATATATTAAAAAAAATATATAAAAAAAATAAAAAGACTTTTTATTTCTTCATTAAAGGAAACAAAAAAAAACCCCTCCATTTCAGACTTTCAAACATTCACATATCAAAACTCCAAAATTTTTTTTTTTTTTTCAGTAAACTAACAAAATCCCTTATCCAAAATCCTTTTAAACCGTTTTTGATTTCATTTTCCTTTTAATTATTACATATTGTGAAATTTGTAAAATATTTTTTTTATGTTTTTTTGAAGAATAATTTTTACTAACCAATTTTTTCTTTTAGGTGTCTTAAATTGAACCCTTGTTCCGTACGCCTGTACTAGAAGGACGTGGTTTTGTTTCAAGCACCTTTAATAATAATAATAACGAGTTGAATGTGTCTGTATGTGTGTGTGTGTAAATAGATTGCCCAGCCAAGAACTATAGTTACTTGTTGTAGCTTGTGGATACAAACAAAGAAACCTTAAACAAAATGGGTTTTCGTAGCAAACAGTGGTTTTGTGGGTTGGCTGGTTCGTTCTACTACAACAAAAATATTTAAAAACAACACGCCAGCATAACGTAAAATCTTTATTTAATTGGAGAGCAATAACTTTATAAATTTCTTTTCTTTTTTCTTTTTTATTTTGTTTTTTTTTTCTTTTAAAGAGTAGATTATAATATGCATGCCTTCTCTCCTCTACCAGCAAAAAAAGAATCAATCAATACCAACCATTTGAAAAACAATATTTAGTAGCTCAATCTTAAACTTTGTATAATTCTCTGATGGATATTCTTCAGTAAACTAAAAAAAAATACAGCTAGAAAAACAATTTTCTATTTTACTTTGTGTAATTTTTTTTAAACAATATTAAACTGTAATATTTTGTAATTTTTTTTTTTTTTTTTTTTTTTTTTTTTTTTTGTGAAAGTAAAAATGTATTAAAGAAATGCTTAAAACTTTAATTTGTAGTTGACATAATGTAAAATTATATATTTCTTTTATTTATTATAATTTTTTATATATTCCAGCTATTATTTTTTGTTTTATTTTCTTTCCTTCTCTCTCTCTCTCTTTCTCTCCCTCAACTGCAAAAGAAACGGAAGCTGTCAGCAAATTAATAATAAAAAAGAGAGATTTTACTTCCCGAACATACTGAAACAATTGGCTTAGAAAACTTAAAAAAAACGCAAAATTGTTTTTAAAATTTTATGCTGTTTCCGGTTCTTTTAATTTCAATATCCACCATTTCCCCCAAAATAACTAAAAACACTATTAATTTTTATTCTATTTTCCAACAGGTAAATTATATTTGTTTTTTAATAATTTAAATTTTGTAGTTATTTTCTTAATTCCTTTTAATATTTAAAATATATACATAGATAATATATATAAAAATACTGTAAATTTTAAGTGCATGCGTATTTAATTAATTTATATTTGTTTTTTTTTTATGAAAATATTTTTAAATATCTAAAAATATTTTAAATATTCTTAAAAAAATTGATTTCTTAAATTATTGTATAAAGTTTAAACAGTGACACCAAAACATAAAACATTTTTTTTTATCAAAGAAACTGTATCTGACAAATATTTTTGTTTTAATCGATATTACAAAAATTAATATTTAGATTAGTAAAATTTCTAATAAGCCAAAGTTTACATAATGCAAGTTTTATTGCGCAATTTTCAAATTTATAGTATAGACAGGAAGTGAAAGGTTGAAACCATTTTAGAGAGGTATATAAACGATTAAAATGCTTAACAAGCAAATGTAAACGATTTGCGACGTCGACGATGCTAGAGGGAAAATCAAACCAAATGACATATTACATCAAGTACACGTACACGAGTTTAATATCAAGAATTTTGACCGTTTATTAGCCCCCTTCACAACTTTTAACTCTCCCTTTATTTCTTGTATAAACTAAGTACTTGCTCAAGAAAACTTGCTATATGAAAATTTGGCTTAAGAGGAAATGCCTTTTGCTAATAAGGATGTTAAAGAATTACGTCAATATATATTTCTTTTGATAAATAAATATTTATGTTGTAAATTGTTTAAAACTTTAAAGACATATTTGCTTTTCGAAAATTTTTTAATTTTAAATTAAATAACTGCCTGTTCATCTATTTCCAAACGGAGACTTCGTTCGCTTAACTTACATTTAACACAAAAACAGATTATAAAATATTGTTTTTGTTTTACATGTAAGTTAAGCGAACGAAGTTTTCGTTCGAAATCGATGAACAGGTCAGACCATAAGTCTTTCTGAAAAGGAAACGTTTTGTAGGAATTCAGTTGGTTAAATATTAAATTGTAAAAATTATTACACGAGTTTTAAATATTAACGGCCAATGTAACCAAGTTCTGTTAAAAATAACTATTAATATATCAGATTTCAATATGTTAATTTGTCGGATTAATATAGGTTGTGCGAGGACACAGAGGAGATAAAACAGTTCAGCACATTATGAGTCACTGTCATAGACTACAGAACAGCAAATGGCTGCGTAGTATGTTCTTAGGCGAATTGGGAAATGTCTCGGACTGTGGGCTCAAGAATCTGGCGGCATTTGTAATGGAAATGAAAATGGAAATGAGCTGGGTGTATACCAGACGGCTGGGGGCTGGGTATATGTAGGGTATTGTGTTTAGTAGGGTGTTTTTCTTTTTTGGTCCGATTTAATTTTTCGCTATTGCTCTTCTGCTTTCACTTTTTTTAGTATTATTTTACTACCTAAGGCGTACCAATGGGCCATATTGGTCCCTGGGTGAGGGTGTGAAGGTTGACTTCGCACCAGCCTTTTTACCTAACCTAACAATGTTAGCAATAATTTTGTTGCAAAAATTAAAGCGTATTTTTTCACAAGGTGTGCTATCAAGTCATATCGTCATAATGTCCTAAATAATATTTTACAATTGTTTAAAAAAAAAAATATTTTTTTATGTTGTTTGAAACACAACAATATTTTTTTTTTAAACAATTGTAAAATATTATTTAGGACATTATGACAATATGACTTAATAGCACACCTTGTGAATCCCCCCATAGTGTTGAAATTTTTTTTTTCAAAATTTTTAAGTTTTCATAAACGTTGTTAACAATCCTACTGTAGTAGCAGTCTATTTAATTTTCTAACAACATTTTAGTTATTCAAAACGAATTCATTACAGGTAATCTCGGTACTACAACAAGTACAACTCCTACAAAAACCAAAAGCAATTAACTTTTGTAAAATCTTTGTACAATGTCAAAAACAAAAACAAAACATCACGAAAACAGAACTAATGAACAAGGTTTTGATCTTCAACAATTAAAAAGCTAAAAAAAAACATCAGCAGGACTCTAAAGTTCACTAATGAATTCGCATGTGCTAAATTTTTGAACCAAAAATTAAAAGAATTTATATGAAACACCTTGGAAAAGAATGGAACAGATGAAAACCAAATTGTTGCTTTCACTATGAATGAGGCTTAAAGAATAACATTCCATTTCAAATTGAGAAAATCATCTTTGTTAAACATTTTTGTTAATCAATTAATGTTTTCAAATTAAATCCAAATGTTTAGTAAAATAATCTTATGCTAAAATTTATTAATTTAAAAAAAAAATAAAAAACAGAAAAATAAGTTTTTTTTCTATATTGCGAATTTTACGGAAAATTAAAATTTTGAAAAAATAAATTGTTAAGTTATTACAACCGAGCAGCGCTCCATTTCATATCGTTAATAGCAGCAAACCAAGAAGATTAATATCAATTATTCTACAACGTTAAACTTAAGAAATTAGTTTGATGATCATTTGAGAATAAAAGCATTTTAAATATTTTTTAAAAGAATTCGAAAAAAGGTTTGAAATTAGATTTGATATTTAAGGAAAATTACGCTTATTCAGTTACAGGGTGTTCCGGTAGGCTAGTTGGTAGTGAGCTAGACTATCATCGCCTCTATACTCATACGTTAATGTTGTGAACACGTAAACGTTGCGGTATCGAATTGTGAAAAAACCGAAAAGCCAAAATTTATATAATATAAAAATTTAAGCTTTTGTTATTTGTGCGTTTTGTATAAAAATATAAAGAGAAAATGTTCGCTTTATCAGCAAACATAAAATAATTTTGCTGATACTGAACGGAAATGTTTTTAATTTTATCAGGTTCAACCGCAACGTAACGTCACGTTTGCGTAAGAGTACCTATTTATATATATGCCCTAATTGTGTAAAACGAAACGCAACGCCAAAAATAACATTGAAAGCAAAAACAAAGTCAAAAATATTTTATGATTTTGTTGCTTCTTTCTACAGAAATTCATATTGAATTTTTAACGCTGCATATCTTGTGGCCTTGAAGATTTTAAAACTCGAATGTGAATTTCTGTAGAAAGCAACAACAAAATTATACAATTATTTGACTTTTTTTTTCTTTCAATGTAATTTTTGGCGTTGGGTTGTGTTTTACACAATTAGGGCCATTAGCTTGGTCAGGAAAGCGAAACAGATGATCCGTAACGTTTACGTAAGAGTTACGAGGCCTTCATACTATAAACTTATAATGATATGAAGCTGACAAATGCAGGAGTAATAATATTTTTTTTAGAAAAAAAAGAAAACAATTGTTTAGCCAAACCATTTTTTTAATATTAAAATCGAACAAAAGCGATTCTTTCGAACTTATCTTTACCAAAACTGCTCTAAAATCCGAAAAAAGACTTAATCGATTTCAATTTCAACCGATATCGAATTTCAGAACATTACAAATTTCATAAAAAATATTTCTGATTCATAAATGGTTTATTAGACCAACTTTCATTGAAAATTCGTTTCATAAACCTGCTATAAACCTAAAATATTTTTTATGAATATTGGGGTTAATACACAAACATAATCATAAAATTTTCGAGGTTTAGATAAAACTTTTCAAAGTTTTTTAATATTTAGGCCTAGTTTTTGAGATAAAGCTTCTTAAACTAAGTTCAACGTACTCTGAAACTCTGACTTTCCGGCGAAATGTGATTTTTGGTTTATTATTTAATTATAGACAAACATTTTAAGCAAAATTAAGCTGTTCCGTCAAAATTTTAGATACAAACTTGGTAATGGCGGAATAAATCTGTTTTCAGATTAACTAAACATAGTTTAACTGAGATCTCAAAAACCCACCCTTAATCAAAAAATAGATTTTTAAATATTTTAATGCTAAAAATCTATTTATACTCTTTTTTTTATGAATATGTATATGGATTTATTGTGTTAAACAAATTAAGGTTCAATATATTCACAGCATGTCCCACAATGTCTAAAAGAAAATTTCTTTTGTATATTAACAATGAAAACAAAAGTTTGTTTTTATTATTATTTTCAATATAAATAAACGAAAGAAATTTTCTTTACCACATTGTGGGCCAGGTAGTTAATTTTTTTTAATAACTAAAATCGACTTTAACTAACAATACAATTGCTTGCCATATATTTTTAAGCAATTTGTGTAAATTGCCAAGTCGAACATTAAATCTATTCGCAGGGCGCACTAAACAGGTATACGCTTGATTGTTTTCAGTTACTCTAAATGTCAAAATTCCAAATAAAAAAAATTGACAGGCAGAATTACACTCTCGCATGCACTATACCTTGTGAATGTGCTTTGAATATAAGTAAATTTATGTTTAAGAAAACTTCAAAATAATTTGATAATTTTCTATGAAACATAGTAAATAAAACAAGTAAGAGTGATATATTCTTCTTTGCCGTGTCATAAGCTGAAGATCCACTCCCTGTGTTCAATGCGTTTATGCATCTGTCAAAAAAGAAAAATCTTGTATTGACAGAAAATTGTATTTACAGATTAAAGAGCACACACAAAGAATGCATAAACGCATCGAACGCATAAAGAAAGATTACTTTCTACTTTTGCATGCGTCTTAAAAAAAGTTTAAAAAAGTATCAAATGCATAGAACGCGTGGTGTGGACCTTCAGCTTTATATACCCTTCACCACAACACTAAAACTTAAGCTTATAAAGATTTGTGACGATATACTTTATAATGTCAAAGGTCAATATTGTGGAAACTACACCCAGGAAAAACAAATTTTTCGTTAGGTTACCTCCAAAAAAAAAAAAAAATATTTTTAACGAAAATGTTTAAACATATTATGGTTAATTTAACCAAATTATTGCCACCGGCAACCATATTATGGTTATTTTAGTCCTCCATAAAAAAGCTACAACCATACTATTGTTTCCAAACATAATAAATAATAACAAAAACATGTTTAACACTTGCAATAGTTTGATTATTTTACAACCATATCATGTTGTTTTGGGAAAAAAGGAAAATACTGTTGTTAATTTAAAGCCAAATAATTGTTGGTGGTTAACAAATTATTGTCATATTTAACCATAACGTGTTAAGTGGAAACCATAACATAGTTGTGTCCGCTTGATGGAGGACTAATTTAACCATAATATTATTGCCGGCGACAATAATTTTGTTAAATTAACATACACATTTGCTGGTGTTAATGTATTGATTAACTTATGTGAACTTTAACTTTTTTTTGCATAAGGGGAATAAAAATAGGTTTGTTTTAGGTGACCATAAAAAAAACTCATATAAACCATTTTAATTCGTAGTGAAGGGTATAAAAAATATGTATTTAATAAATAAAATCTGAAATTTAAAAACAATAATATAATTTTCTTGTAAGTTAAAGACTAACTGCCGTATTCACAAAAATATATTAAATTTAATAAAGGTTTAACAAACCAGTTTTCTATGTGAATTTCATTTAAAAAACTATTGTTAAATTTAATAATCGTTTGTGAATACGGGGGTAAGGCTTTACAATATAATAAATTGTAGGCGAAATGACACAAAGCGAAATCTCCCAAAGAAATGTGTGAAAATCACCCACAAATTTTCCGTACACATTTTGTTGATTTGGCATAATAAATATAACCCCTTTTTTTGGGCGATTTTTCGTAATTTTTGGGTAATAATTCACTTTTTTACCATAGTTTAGAACCATTTCGGGCGATTTTTCATTTTCTTATTTTGACAAAATCTTCGATGAGATAGTAAAAAATAATTGCTGTAAGATCTGGAAAAACAACATTTGCTTTCCGAATTTGATATATTTGGGTGATTCACAAGCTAGTCATAAGTTGTAAAGTCATATGTCTTAAAATAATTTAAAAAATATATATATGACTGCTGTGGGCAACCACTTATAACTTAGATTTCCACTGTACAGTTATGACGAATCATTGAACACAGTATTACAATTTTTATTTTGTTTGAAACACAACAATATTTTTTTTAAACAATTGTAAAATATTATTAAGGTCATTATGACGATTTGACTTGAGAGCACATCTTGTGAATTACCCAATTGTTATTCATTAAAAACCGAATCGCTTACTAAAGCTTCTTTCTCTGTTGTTATACCATAAAATGTTTTCTCTTCTATGGTATAACAATATTAAAGGCCCAACTGTAATATGCTTAAGTTGGCTAAAGCAATTGTGCGAATACATGTTAATTATATGTGTCAAGCCATATTGGACTTAAGAAAACTTTTTGTTAAGGGCGAAACTGATCGCACATTCCGTATGGAATTAAATTTTTTTGTTTTTTTAATGCATTGTTAATTGTTGACAGTAGCTTAAGCAAGCTTATGCAAATTATTGCTGGGGTTTTAAGCTTATAAATTCAGCCTTGCGCAGAAAAGTTTTAGCTAGCGAAGCCAGTGTTTATTAAACCATAGAGGCGAAAATCCTCGCGCCCGGACGAAGGCCTGCTATGCAGAGAAGGTTAATCTTGCGATTCGGTATTTTTAAATTCGAGATTTTCGAATTCGGGTTTTTAGTTTAGGGCATATGACCCCAACACAAATAAGTATGTGTTAAAATTACTTTGTAAGTATTCAGCTACGGTCACACTTATTAAATATTTGACCAAACAAGCATTACCACTAATTTAGTGAGATTTAACATGGTCTTAAAATATCACAAAATAAAACTTATTATACTGCCAGACACAGCAAATAACTGTTTTTTGTATGATGTGGTATTATATTCAAAAAAAAATATTGCAGTTAAAGGAAATTATATTTAAATTTGCCTATTGGTTACGTCTTTTTCGTCAAGTATTTGCCAAGTGTGACCTGACCGCAGCTTAATTAAATAAAAATTGGGTGATTTTCAATTACTTTTGAGTCTTTCTTTACCAGTTTTGGAAATAATTTTTATTTTTTTTGGCCAGTTTTCGTTTGGCCGATTTTGCTTTGGGTCATTTTGACTATAGCCTATTGTAGGATTAAATAAAAGGAAATTTGGGTAATATTTCAGGGTATTAATAATGCTTAAGCCTTTATAGTCTAAACGATAATCTATACGTAATGTATATTTTGAAGTGTGCAATATATCTATCTAGTATAGACAATAGCCTATTAAATGAACATATAGAAGATCATAGAATACAAAGGCTATAGCCTATAAAGAATATAGACTATGTAGAATATATAAGATATTTTATAGAACATACATGCTATAGAATGTATAGGATATTGCTTAAAGAATATATAGGATGAAGCTTTAGAATATATAGGCTATAAAATATATATTGAATACTATTAAGAATATAATAATATTTAATATAGGCTATAAAATATATATTAAAAAATATAAGCTTTATCCATAAGAATATATAGGCTACATCCTATAAAAATTGTAGGCTATAGCAAATTTCTTTAAAGAACATATATTTTATTATAGATTATAGCCTTATTATCTTATATGTTATAGCCTAAATAATATATAGGATGTAGTCTATAGAATATATAGCATATAAAATATATATTGAAAAATATAGGCTTCATCCTGTATAATATATATATATATATATATAGGCTTCATCCTGTAGAATATATAGAAATTGCAGTCTATAGCATTTATATTTCTTAAAACTATATATTATATCTATAATATAAAGGATGTCGTCTGTAGAATATATAACATATATATTGAAAAATATATATATAAGAATTTGTACGCTATAGTTTATATTTTTAAAAACTATAACTTACCTAAAAATGTTTAGACTCTAGCCTTTTTATTTTATATGCTATAGCCTTTTACTCTAAAGTCTAGGCAAGATGTCCTAATTCCATGTAAAATTATAATTTTTTTAATATTTATTCTTATTTATTTAAATAAAATGCTTTTAATAATTATATATAAGAACGTCTACCAAAAATAGAACAGAGAGTAATTATGAACTGATTTTACGATACTGAAAAAATGTTTTCAATTGAAATCTTAAAGCTGATTTTTTTCAATAGACCTTGGGGCAAATTACTGTATTCGATATCAATCGAAATTTCCATTCAAATTGTATTGTAATATCGATCGATATCGAATGCCGTAATTTTCCCCCTTCTTTTAATAAAACATAACATAAAATGCTCTACATTTTTTCTGAGACGGATTCATACAGGTGGCCGCAGAGAAAAAAAGGGGGGAAAGCTAGCACAACTTCCTCCATCTCTCTCTATGAATCGCCTTGATTTTTTTCATAAAAATTTTTTGAACGATTTTTTTTTTGCTTTACAAAAACAGACAGTAATTGATTTAGAATTTGTTAAGTTATAAAAAAAAATAAATTTTATTAACGAAGTTTTTCTTGTAAAATATGCTATTAATTACAACTAAAATAGAGAATTTTGTTCTGAATATAATATTACAAATAATAAATATCAAAGCATTTATATAGCATTTTTATTCAAGATCATTCAATCATTTTTGTCACTAACATTTAAACATAATTTTTATTTGTTCAACCAAAGCTTTTTATGTAAAATCAATTACATTTTTAAACATACGTACATACACACATAATTGCAAGAATTTCTTTAATTATTTTATACAAACATGACAGATTCCCCATTAATATCATCACACACACACAATCCAGCCGAAGCATAAAATTTAAGATCCACTTCACTCTATAATCATTAAAAATACACAATCAGACATTTAATCAAAAAAAAAAAAAAAATTAAATTCCATTTTTTTTTTATAAAATTTAATCCTTTAAAAACATGTCATGGGATTTTCCTTAATAATTTTTTGTTAAATAAACGAACATTTTCTTTAAAGGAAATAAAGGCGATTGGTTTCTGCATTTCTAACAAAAACTTTGTCTAGAAAACCGGAAGAATACGAAATTTTTAATCGAATTTTCATTTGAAATACAGTAACCAACAAAAGTTTTCGTTGTTTTAACAAAAAACAATCTTTCTTTACAATGTTTACACAAAAATCAATCATGGTAGTATAAATTATTATTATTTCTTTTTTTACTTTAAACTAATTTGATTATAATTATTATATATTATTTTTGTTTTTTTTTTACAACTGTTGTTCATTTTTATTTTGTCCTTTAATTAAGTATACAACAAAAACACATTTTAAATTTTAAGGATTAAGATAAAATAAAACTGATAATTCAAATTTTATTTTCTCTTCTTTTCTATTGTTTCTACTTTTTTGTGGTTATGAACATTTTACAACTCTAGATAACTCAACTTCCTTGCGTAGCAGTAGTTTTTTATACCGAAGACGCCACAGTATACGTTTAAAAAGCAGTCCACAAACCAGCCCTTTGCCAACGGGACCGGGTGTTATAAAATATGAGCCCAGTATGGGCTTAGAAGAAAACGAAGATGACGATTATGAGGATGACGATGAGAATAAATTGGTAGTCAGTGGCTTGGACTCTAAGCCAGCCACAAGTGTTGGAGCTAGTGGTGTTGGCAGAACACTGGACGAGGACGATGATGAAGACGAAGAAAGTGAGCAACCATGTGATTTGCGCTTAAGTAGCCAATTTAAGTTAAATCTCGTTTCGATGGCCTTACAACATGTTGCAGCCACAAGTGATCAAAAAACGGCCGCAGCCATGGCAGCCGCCATGATGGGCAGTGGAGGAGCATCAGCAGTTACCGGAGGAACACCAGGTATGCCTCCAGCTACACAATTACAACAAGCGGCCTTACAAACCATAGCGGCAGTAGCGACGTCACATCAGGCGCCCCATCATGCTCTACACCATCAAGCACAACAACATGTGGCCGCAGCGGCGGCCCATCATGCCCTCATGAACTTTCCAACCGGGTCTGCATCACCCTCACGCCGCTACAGTACAAGTAGTGGCGGGGTTGTTGGTCCTAGTGCCTCTAGTTCAGTTGGTCTAATCGCTGGACCTCAGACGGGCAGTGGCTCATCGGGGTCAAGTGTTTTGCCTTCGTCGAGTAATTCGGCTGTTGTTGGTGCTTCTACCTCAACTATAGTGACACCCCATACACCTGCCAGTACCGGTGGCAGCTCTGGTGGCATGATGGGCGGTCAAGGTGTAGCTGGCCCTGGTAGTGCAGGCGCTACTGGTGCTAGCGGTTTGATTGGCTCCGGTGGTGGTCCCACCTCTTGGGGTGGTGCTTACACTTGTGATCGCTGTGGTAATTCTTATGCACGTCCGCATAGCCTTAATAGACATGTACGTTTCGAGTGCGGCGTTGAACCCAAGTTTGAGTGTCCCATTTGTCACAAGAAATCAAAGCATAAACATAATCTCGTGCTGCACATGCGTACCCATCAACATCGATGATATAATCGATGACGGCAAACATTAAAAACAACAGAATCACTAAACTGTATAAAAAGAGTAACACTAAAGGTCTAAGAAATATTAAAAAAAGAGAGTCAAGGAAGAGAGTGTGATGTAGAAAATAAAAATAACAAAAAAAAAAAACCAAGAGCTTTAAATTAAATTTCTATACAAAAAAAAAAAAAATAAGTGAATGAATTCTTTATGTTTTGTTTTTAATGTTTTTCAAGTAACAGCACGAATGTGATTTATTTTATTTTATTACTTTGATTTTTTCCAAATGATCTTGAATTTTCTTAGTCGTTTTTTTTTAAATAACTTAAGTCAAACTTTTTTATGTTTATAAAAAAGAAAAAATCACTGCATAGATTTTCTTGTGACATATAAAACGGTTTATATTAGAGAAATATGAAACATATTTTTGTGAATTAAATGGAATAAAAAGAAAAGCTTTTTAAAGAAAACAAAATCGTTTATAACACCTTTAAAAAAAATGCAAATTTATTTATATTATAATTAATAATTTTTATTTTTTGTTTTTTTTGTAAATTTCAAAATACTGAATGATCTCAACCATAATAAAACTATGCATTTTTTTCAAAACATTATAAAAAATAAATTAATAAAAAAAAACTAAATATAATTAAAACTAAACAAACATTCTTAAATATCGTACATAATAAAATGAATTAGAGTAAAAAAGCTTTTCTTTTTTCTTTTAAGAGAAACCAAAAAAATCCTAAAGAGAAAAACAAACTTGGGTTTAAAACGCATTCTTTAAAGTTTTTTTTTTTTTTTTTGTTTTATATTTAATTTAAAAAAAATCTTTAAAACAAGTCAGCATTAGTTAAAGAGAAAAAGTTAAACGTTTAAAATAACTTAAATATTTAAATAATAAGCAAAAACGAAAAACACAAAAAAAAAATAAATAGGCAAACTAAATATGAAACTAATTGTGAGCTAAATGTGCAATAAATCAATAAATAATTAATATAAAATTAGCACCAATTTTATATACTACCTATAAATATAAAATTAACAAGAAAAATTAAAACAAATAACAACACACTACAAACAATTAAATATTATAATTTTATAGAAAAAAAAAAAACAAAGTAAAGAACACACGCAAAATCTGAAACTGAAAAAAATAATCTAATTTAAGGCTTTCGTACACTTTTAAACAAAAAGCATAACAAAATTATCGGTTAGAAAGAGCAAGAGAGAATTCGACGAGATGAAAAGCGAAAGTAAGAAAAGGAGCGAGCTGTGAGAAAGGGTCTAAGGCATACTAAAAGGGAATTTAATCTCAAATTTAAAGTTAATAAAACTAGTCCAAAAAAATATAGCAAGGCGAATTCATGCATAAGGTGGTAGAAACATTACAAATACAACTAAAACAACAACAGAGATTTTTGCACTGCATTGTTAGTGCTTACAGATTGAAATGTCAATTATTTCTAAAAGAAAAAACATTGTAAGGTCAAGACAACTTGGTTCGAACTATCAAAGTCAGCAGGCTTTTCGCTGTAACCTTTATTGAATTCGCCTTAAAATATAGCAACATATTAATTATAAAAATATTACCAAATATTTCTCTTATGTGATTTTGGAAAATGGCAGTTATTAATACACAAGCATTTCAAAGAGCACTAGTAAAAAAGATAGAGTTCGGATTCGAAACGTATTTAACCAACTTCAAACTATTGTGTTAATAAATTCCTCTTAGCATGTTGTATAAATACATCTGGCTTCTCTGTTTATCAACTACTAACTAGTAGTTTAGCCAATATATGTTTGCTACAACTCTGCTCTTCACATTGAGGTTATGTTTTAAAATACCACATGTTTTCTTTCTCACGAGAGAAAAATAGTATTAAAATAAACTGTGCTGTAGCGCTAAAAAAAAAAACTCCAGAGCACAAATTAACAAAAATGTCTACAACATTTTAAAGCCATTAGAAGACGAACAAAAATAAAAAGTCCAAGCCGTAATTAGCCCTAGAAAGAGAATCTGCGTAAATTTTACCCATGCACTTTCGAAATATCTCTTTTTTTAATTAGCAGGAATGCGTTGCTTTTAAACTTCGGTATTTTTATATAATATATGTGTAAAAATATAATCCACATTAGTTTGTTCTTAATTAATAAAAAATTAGAACAATATAGAAGGTTAAAATAATGCGTGAGTATTAGGTATGATTATCTTTACCGTATATGTCTTGACATGATTATCTTTCTAGGGTTAAAAATATTTTAAATTTCACAAGTTGATTTAATTTCCCAACAGCCAAAAAAATGTTAGTAACTGCCTTAAAAAGAAAGCTAAGAGAAATGTAAAATCAATTTATACACAGCAAGTTTTCTTGCTTAATGGTTTTATTAGTCAACAACATCACAATTAAACATGAAACAAAGAATATAAGATAATCCGTTATAGCTTTGTGCACACATTTGTGATTTCACTGTAGTAAAGAAATTTAAATGTTAACAAACTTGCAACATACCATATTAACGTGTTTGTGCTAATTTACTACGTGACGAAGATGCGCAGAAATAGAATTTTTTCAAAATTTAAATGCGCTGCTATCTTGTATTCCTTGTTTCATGACA
Organism: Pollenia amentaria; assembly: GCA_943735925.1. Taxonomy (NCBI): domain Eukaryota; kingdom Metazoa; phylum Arthropoda; class Insecta; order Diptera; family Polleniidae; genus Pollenia; species Pollenia amentaria. The sequence continues at coordinate 140,932,194 of OX031010.1, read as the reverse complement.
AATAAATAGATTTTTAAATAGAGATTCATTTTATTTTCAAAGAGAGAGAGCATAAAAGTGGTTAGCGACGCAATTAAGTTAATTAACTGCCTGTTTGTAGAACGCGAGCGCAAACGTGACTCGCTTAATTTACATTTAAAACAAAAACCAAATTTCAAAATTGGTGAGTCACTCGTTTAACTTACAGGCAGTAAGTTATTGATTTATAGAATAGAGAGAGAGGAAATTATAACTGTAAATCCTTTTTTATCTCCTTTATTCTCTGTCTTCCACAAAATCAAGATTAGCTCAAGAAAACTTGATGTGTGTAAATGGGTTATTAGTAAGCAAACAATTGTTAACAGAACTAAACTAAAAACAAAACATTCAAACTCTTAGCAACTAAATGGGAAAAGAGCATTTAAAAAATGATCTCAAGATTTTAGTAAAACAAACAAAATATTAAATAAATGTGAAAGAAAACTGAAACCAAAATAAAAAAGCCTAAAAAAGTTCGCTAAGAGTTTAACGAGTCAAAAATAGGAAACACAAGTGATATACATATACAAATTATTCTCTCTTTTAAAGAAAACTTTTATTTGAGAAACACAATGTGATAGTTAGGTGAACATGTTTAAAGGACAAGTTGTACAATAGAAATAGAGAAAAAATTTAAAACAAATTAGATAAATGGAAGTGAACAAGGGTTTTGTGAGCTTTGTCTTTTTTTAAATTTATTTGTGATTTTTGTGTCTAACACTAAATACATAATAATAAAATAAATATAGTTTAACTAGTCAAAGAAACTGACAAAGAAAAAGGAAACGTAAAACAAACACATCTACAATTTGTTAAAAGAGAGAAGGAAACGAGAGAGAGAGTTAAGTAAGGAAACAGGGTTAAGGTGTTAACAAACAAAGAACAGGAGTAAAAGCAAAGAAGTGATGATACATTTAAAGCACATGTAAATAACAAAAGTTAAGAATTTAAAGAAAATCTAATAAAAAAATAATATTTAAAAAAAAATTTAGAAAAATATATTTTGTTGACAGAATTAGTTGAAAAACTATTAAATTCTACACACACACACAGACCAAAACTTGTTAGAGAAAATAATTTAAAACCAATATTTACACCTTTAAACATGCATTTAGCTTGGCAAAAAAAAAAAAACAAAAACACTTTAAAAAAAATATAAAACATAAAACGATAAAAAAAATCTTAGCTAAAAATATGAAAAAAGCACTTTAAAATGAGTTAACTTTGTGAACAAAATGAGTACATTAGAAAAAGCAAAGGCTTGTTTCTGGTTAATACTACAGAAACGTCTCAACTGTTTAGACTAAACTTTAGTTTGAGTAGGTTTTTTTAAAGAATGTAGTTATAGCCCGCTATAAACTAGAAGCTCCATCTTCCCAACCCAACCCTATACTTCTCCCGCATGTCATTTAATTTAATGGTTTATTAAACATTTTCTCCATCGTTGAAGAATTCCTACTCCCCCGTTAGGTTAGGTTCCTTAGGCAGCCATTAAGAGGACAGCTCATTTAGGTCCTCCAGTCCCTTTGTAATACCCTCAGCTTATGTCCATCCTGCGGAGCAGTAACTCAATAAGCGTCACTGCAGAATTCAACCAATTCGGAACCAATAAAGAGCAACCTTAGTTATATATTAGATAGATCATCCAAACAGGCTAACACTGGTTTTCCCAGGTTTGTTTCTCTAATGTCCCGAATTCCAAGATACTGACAGAGAAAATGAAACACAGCTTCCTCTTCCTCCTCGTCATGACAACTTCTGCAGTAGTCATTGAAAACCAGACCCATTCTCTTCGCATCAGTTCCTACCGGTCAGTACCCAGTTATCACTGAGATTACTGTTATAATCTGTTCCCTATTGAACTTAAGTAAAGAGCATTTTGTGTGTTCATCGTAGCCAGGCCACAATGCACTGGCTACGAAGCATGTGGATTCACATGTCCAACGCCAACTGTGCAAATCTATAAGACTCGCGCTTAATAAGTGACTTAAGCCTATAGTACATGGAATGTAAAAACCCACATGCGCATTTAGTTCTGACGTAATTTTGACGTCATTACACAACACGCAATAGTCATTGTAGCTTTGTAGTGACGTCAAAATTACGTCAGAACCACATGCGCATGTGGCTTTTTACATTCCGTGTACTATAGGCTTTACATAAAGCCGTTAGAAAGCCAACGAGTTAACCAATAAATCTGTCATTCAGAAGACCACCTCGTCCCCGGAAGCACCCATGCCCTGGTATCCACATTAGTGTTACGTTTGAATGCTTCGCAATCTTATTTAAAGAAATCAGACATTATACAGTTAACCTCGCCCCGTACTCCAGTGAGTTTAGAGGTGTGGAATTGTGACAGGATCTATAGTTTTTTATACGAACAATGGAATTATGACACGTGTTCCATATTCGCTTTGATTTCAGCATTTCGGCAATTAAATTTCCAAAAGCCTGCTTGTGCCAGTCGTGATCGCATACTTTTTCGATTCGAGAGCAATTTTATTTATAATTCTTTGCGTCGATACTGAACGAATCGAAATTATTTTTTCATTTTTGTAAAGGATTTATTTGAGTTTTCACAACATTGAAAAAATAATTTTGATTCTTTCAGTATCGACTGAAAGAATTAGCAATTAAATTGCTTGCGAAACGAAAAAGTATTCGACCACGACTGCCAGAATTAGGCCCCAGGTGTTAGTGCCACTCCAATAACTTCGTTCAAAGGTGATCTTTGTTATCCCATTGAGAACAATGAAAGAGTACATGATCGGTGTAGTCGCCACTATATGAATTACTTCTGATTTTAAAACCCATCAAATGGGCCATTATCTGTGTCAAGCAATAGTTTTTTTCACCATGTTTTCGCTAAATACAGTTATTATTCTATCTGCCATCTTCTTTGGTATCCCTGTGTTCTTCTCATTTCTCCACAAGTTAAGCTCTAGATTCATTTTTTTTTTTTTTTTGTTATATTTTACGTTACGCATATTTTATATTTCTTCTTTTTCAAAAATAAAAATGTCAGTGGGTGGGAGCGCAATAATGACTTGCGCTTGTTGATTCAGTTCTTTTCCCCCATATTATTCTCAAACTCGTAGAGATGCATTTTCTCATTAAGGCTGATTAAAATATTGGTGAACCGTATTATATCTGAGAGTGAATCACGCTCTTCTTAACTAGTCTTCTTGTGGAGACTCTTGGACCATTTTTGTTGGACTTACAGGCTGTTCGCCGATATTTAAAACAAAAACAATTTTTTAAATTTTGTTTTTGTTTTTATTGTTATTTACTATGCGAACGTTAACGTTCGATATCGGCGAACGGGTAGTTAATCTTCTAAAATTCGCAGTTTTCACAGCCTTATCCCCTGCAGTTTAGTCGACTATCAGTTGAACTCCAAGATATCGTAAACTTTGTCTGAAATTACTTCTTTGCTATGTGTTTTAAGCTCTGGCGTTTTAAAAACTCTGCGATCTGTAATTAAAATTTCTTCTGTTATTTTAACAGCTAATTAAAGGCGATTTTCTGTGATCCATGTGTCTTTCTGTTTAAGCTATCATTTGCAATAATTTTCTAAGCTTGTTGCATCGTGGATAATGTGGGATAATTAAAGCTTAATCATAAGCGTATCCAATGATATGATCATCTTTTGGCAGACTCATGCCAAGAAGGGGCCGTCACACATGATATTCAATAAAGGATGTGAAAGGGCCGACCTTTGTAGAACACCAGCAGAGACTTCACATTCTTTTAATCCTTCTAAAGTAAACTTTAAACTAGTCTTTTGTGTATTGCTACAATTGAGTCTCTTTTAAGGGACTTCGACTGGTCTCTTTGCTACTATATCTAGTGTACGATTTTGGCCAGTTGCTGGTGTAGATAATAGGCTTGTTTTTAGTTGTCTGAGAGTAGTGGCTTGCTTCGACTATATCCTAAATTCTTGTGTAGACGTTTCTCTAGTGTTAACCATGAGCAACTCTCTAAAATCTCTCTAGGAAACAAAAGGCTTATTTTTTAAACGACCTTTTAATAATATCACAAAGTAAACTTTTAGCTTACAAAAAAAAAAAAAAAAAAAAAAAAAAAAAAAAAAAAACCAAGAAACTCTTATTTAACACAAAAAACAAAAATCTTCAAAATATTTTCTTTAAAACAAAAGCCGTCCTCTTTTGAAACAAAACAAACAAACAAAACGAAACATAAAATTCGCTTACTGTAGAAACAAATCGAAATCTAAACAAAAAATTTTAAAATAAATAACATCTTTTTGGTATTGTGTGTCTTTGCAAAGCTTGTTTATTGTATAAAAGAAATAAAACGATAAAAATTAAGAAAAAAAAACAGTAATAATTATTAAACAAAATATATAAATAATAATACTTTCAATTAGTAATTTTTTTTTTAATATTATCATTTACACTTGCGATCTCTTCTAACGTTATATTCGTAATTATTTTTTAAACAATAATCAAATAATTCATATATATTTTTTTATATTTTTCATTTTAATAGCTTTTCTAGTTTGTATTTGTTTAAACACTTTTCATTTCTTGTATTTCTTTATTTTATATAAAACAAAATATATTTGTAATTTATATAATTTTTTTACTTCATTCCACTAAAAAAAAATTGTTGATTTTGAAAAGGATTTTTGTTTTTAGAAAAAGGAAAAAATTAATTTTGAGGAGACCAAAAGTATTGATTCAGGAAAAATATTTAATAAAAAAGAAAGTTATTAAACAAACAAAATTGAAATATTTGATAATGCAAATTAACAACTTTATTATACTTTGTTGCAGAATGTTAGGAAAAAGAAAATTAATTTAAAAGAAAATTTGTTAAATCTGCGTTTACACTACGAAAGTTTTCTTTCAGAAAGTCTTAGCTTATTGGTAAGAGGGGAGAGAAGAACATCCTGTTCTCTTCCCCTCTTAACAGAGAACATTCTTTTCTTCTCTTCCTTTTACCAATAAACTCAGACTTTCGGAACGAAAACTTTTATAGTAAGAATCCGAAAATGCTAAGGACTTAAAATGAGTAATAACTTAAAACACATCCTTGCTGCAGCATTCTGTTGTCCTTGGTTAAATAAACATTTCTCGGAATTTTAGGAGTATATCGGCACATAAAATCCAAATGCAGTAAGCGACAGAAAAAATTTTAAATCGACTTTGATTGATAATGATCCCGAGATCGACCAAAATACATTGTAATTAATAAAAAAAAAGACTATTATGGAATTTTTTTTTACTGATTATGATCTTTTAGACTTTAGGTCACTATATACATTTTATGCCTCCTTTAATGATAATTTTCATGATATGCCCAAATACTTTCAATATAATATTTAAAATAAAAAAAAAAAAAAAAACAATTTCATTTTCAATTCCTGTCACTAAATGAATCCCAACAAACTGAAACAGTGGCAGTTTTTAATGGTCCTTCAAATTGTATCACAAGTTTTCTTTAAGCTGCAAAAGATCAGTTTCTTTTTTAGGTGCTTGTAACTTGGTAATTCCTTATCAACCCAATTATGAATAAAAAAAATCCCTTGACATTTTTTCCATTTCCTATTTTTACAATTTTTTATTCATAGTTGGGTTAAGTATTGAATTCGCAGTAGAGTTATAAGAAAAAACACAGTTCGTTTCAATAAATCATGGGAATAACCACGTTTTTCTATGCAAAAGAAATAATTTACGACTTCGAACAATTTGTACTGTGTAGTACGATTTTCGTACTATTTGTTTCGAATAAACGGAAGCGAAACAGGTCAATACCTTTTTTTTGGTTTTTTTTTTTGTTTAAAGACATTTCATTTACTTCTTAAAAATTACGCCACAAGCGTCAAATAAATAAAAATATTTCAGACCCTTCCTTGAATCCTGATATGAAGTTTAAAGTACATTAATAAAACAATACAGTGCTTATATGTGTAATTCAGTTTAGTTCTTTATTATCTTTTTATGGTCCTTCGAACCATTTATTAAAAATTCTTCAATAAACTTTCTTTAAAAACAAAAAGTTAAAAAAATCGTTTGCTTTTCAATGTCTGGTCACTTATTTAATTCTAAAAAAAAAAAAACGTTTTACTCGCTTTTTTTAATGGTCCTTCGGATCACTTAATTGTTAAAATACCCTAAACGTGCAGTAAAACTGTTTTTTTTCTGGCTTGTTACATTCCAGTATTAAAGCCTGTGTATACAAATAAAATTGTGACATTTAAAAAAAAGTTTATTATTACCCTATTGAATGAAATGTTATGGTCTTTTGAACTACTTTTTTTAATTTATGCCATAAACTTGTTTCTTTGTAACACTTACTTTCAATAAAACGTTTTGCATTACGGTTCTTAAAATCAATTCATATTCTAGAGTACGCAACAAAATTGTTCATTTGTAATGCAAACTTTAAATAAAAATGTTTTTGTTGTGGTCCTTTTACTCAGCCATTTTTTAAAGTTACTGAGCAATTTTTCTATGGTCCTTCGAATTATTTAAATTTTGAAAAATAAAATTTCTTTATAACATTCTGCTACAAATTGAAAAATAAAATTTCTTTATAACATTCTGCTACAAATTATAACAAATATCACTTGTATTTATAACAAAATGAAAAAATTTTTAAATTTGGAATGTGATAAATATTAAAGAAAACAAACACTAAAAAAAGTCCTCATAATATATAGTAACTAATATTCATATATATTATATACTATATAGTATATATAAGAAACAACATTAATTAAGTAAATATATATAATAGAAAATTATATATTTATAAAAAAAAATATATAAAATTTTTTAAAAAGAACTTTTCATCTTTATGATCCCCTCTTCTTAACAAAAAAAAAATTGTGTTACTAAAATGATTTAAATTTAATATATAAAAAATATTAATTTTTTCAGTTTTTGTTTCTGTTTTTTATTTTTTATGAATTATTGTTATTTTAGTTTAATTTTTAAATATATATAAAAATTTCTAAACAATTTACTAATTTATAATTACAATTTATATACACATACACATAATTATAAAAGATTAAAAAGAAAATAAAAAAAAAATAAATAAATAAATCCGACAATTTTGTGCTGTGAAAAATAATTGTGATAAAAAACATTTTAAACATTTTGTTTAACAAAATGTCTTAAAACAAACCAACAAAAAACTAAAAATATTTTGTTATAAACAAACAAACAAATGGCGCAAAATTGATTAAAAACATAAAATAATAATGAATCAATGAATGAAATAAGTACTTTTAATTTTCTTTAACTTTTGTTTTTTAACCATATTTTTTGTGGGTAAATTATTTTTATGTTTAATTTAGATGGTCCAAAAAAAAAAATAATAATAATTTAGAACGTACCTAAATTTAGAGAGGGGGAAAACATTTAACAAAATATTGCTTAAAGTTTTTGAAATATTGTAAAAAACTAATTTTGTTGCATTAAAAAGAAATTATTTATTTGAAAATTTTTCAAAAGTAAACACTTTAAAGCAGTGGTGGGCAACATTTACATCGTGATACACATCGAATGTATGTGGTATTAATGGTGTTTGTACAAACGAACCTTTATTTCAACTTTTTTGATACCCTTTTTGATCTTTGACTTGAAAACACTGCTGCAAACTGAAAGTCTTTTCGATTTCCCGAAACATTCGAAAAAAATAATTTCCCAGTTCGAACAATTGGTACTGTGTATTACGGTTTTCGTACTATTCGTTTCAAATGAACGGAAGGTTTTTATAAGTTATCGACAACAAAAAATTCCTTTCAAGACAGCAACTCCATGTTACGAACAATAAATTTTCATCAAATTTGTTGTAAACCAGGGGACAAATTATGGCAGTCGTGATCGAATACTTTTGCGATTCGAAAGCAATTTTATTTTGAATTATTTTAAACGAATCGAAATTATTTTTTCATTGTTGTGAAAACTCAAGTTAATGCTTTACAACACTGAAAAAATTATTTCGATTCGTTTAGTATTAACTGAAAGAATTAGAAATAAAATTGCTTTCAAATCGAAAAAGTATTCGATCACGACTGCCATAATTCGCCCGAAGTACGAAAATCGTAAAACACAGTACAAATAATTTGAACTCCTAAATTATTTCTTTTGAATCGAAATACGCGGTAACTCCCCAGCATAATATCGTACAAAAAAATAACGGCATTAAGCGATTCCGCGTCAACAGCATACCGCATGAATGTCGTACTTGGAGGTCTCCTACCGCCTATAGCAGACACTGAAATGATTCTGCCGCGTAAAACAAGATTCTTGCTGGTACAACAAAGATCAGGATGGTAAAATAGGCTTAATTTCTTCTGGTCCCGCATAGACCGTGCCGTCCCAAACTTGTGCCGAGCATGTGATTAGAGTCCTCAAATACGCCACCCCCCCCCCCCCCCCCCAAATTTAATTGTCCAACCAGCCTACTCCGCTATGCTCTATGGATCCATCTTGTTAAAGTAGCTCAATTCCTTGGACTTGATCCGGAAGAACCCCCGATTAAATTTGGGTATTTATGTTGTTACAGCAACGACAGCAAAAAGATAAAATTAACAGTTGCATTGTAGTTCCAATGAATATTTCCAGCCCCGCGAAATTATTTCGTTTAAATTAAGTTGTCATTTTTAATCCCTAAAGTGACAACTGTTGCTAAATTGTATAAAATAAATCGTTGGGGTTTAATCACACTTTTGAAGATCTAAAAAATAACAACAAAAGTACAATTGCATTTACTTTAACGCTAACCTGATGTTGGCGTTGCGAAAGCAAAATGTTCTTTAAGCGGGATACACACTAACGAACTTGAGTGACAGTCAAAAATTTCGTCAGTCAACCACAAAATACCTTGTGATTGACTGTTGATTGACAATAATAAGCGGCCACACTATCGAGCAAGCGAAAATTTAAGTGGGTACCCCGCTTTAAACACGTCTTCAAAAAAATTGAGCATGTACCCATCACTGCTTTAGAGGTTTTTTTTATGATAAGAACTACACTCTTTTCATAAAAAAGTACTTTTATGAAAGGCACTCTTTTTACAGAAATTGAAGTACTTTTTTAGTTATTTAGTTACTTTTAGTTCTTTAAATTTTACTTTTGGAAAATTTACTTTTAATAAGTACTTTTTAAGATATTTAAAGGCACTCTTTGAATAGAAATTTACTACTTTTTTCAAATTTATTCTTTTAACTAAAACGTTTCAAAAAATTCCAAAAATGTTTTTCTTTATTGCTGCATATTTTCCCCCTTCTCTTCATCCCCTTTTTTCAAGAACGGCCTTGTTGTGATTTAATCTTTAACAAAATTTTTGTAAATTATTTGTTAATTTTTCTATTTATAATATTATTTAATTTTAATTGGCATTTTGTTTTTTTTTTTTTAAATAAGTATGTAGACAAAATTAAATTTAATTTAAATACAAAAAATTTCGGTCAGTATTCGCAAAAAAGATATAAAATTTATTTAAACAACAACAAGAAAAATTTAATTTATAATAATAAATTAATTTTCTTTATTATTAACTTGAAAATTGTTTTTGTTATTTCTTTTTTAATTTCAAAATTAATAAATTTTTTTTTTTTATATATACAATTTCTATTTTTTACTTTGTATTTCATTGTTTTTGTTGTTTCTTCCAACTAAATCTAAATCACCGCGTCAAGCGTTTTCTATCTGCCAAAAGATCTCATGCTCAGACCAAATGTGGGAAGTAAACCCAAATCTCGCGGTGCCAACGCTTTGCATATGGAGCAACCGAAGTTCAATGCTCAAAGACTTTTAAAAAAAATAAAGTAATTTTAGCTGTTTTTTAACATCAACGATTTGTTTACGCGGCATCACCGCAAATAAAAACAAATTTTCATTTGTCAAAATCAGCTAATTTGTTCGAACATCGCTTGTGACACCTACAAAGGAATCTTTCCAAGGCGAATTCATTTTTTAGGTGCCGTTAAAAGCACAGCTGAGCTTCTTTTTTTCTTACTTAGAGAGAGAAATGTCAAAAGTTGCCTGTGTTTTTGACATATCGACCAACGAAAGCAACAAATAAAATACAATGCTGTGTTTTTGGTGTTGTACTTGGTTTAGTATCGCCACCACCGTTTACATGAATTCGCCTTGCATCTTTCTCTTTTTTTACATGTGACTTGGTTAGGATTCGAAAAAGCGTATAACGCTTAGTATGGACCTCAAGCTTTACGTATGCTATTTCAGCCTTAAAGCTTGGCGCTAGAAAACTTTATGCTTGACGCGCCAAATAAGTTTTAATTGTTTGAGCTTATTGGTAAATTATTATTATTTTGGTTGACTTATTTTTTTTTTTTTTTTTTTTTTTTTAATAATAAATAGAAATAAAAAAGAAATATTAAAATAATAATATTAACATTATTTTTTTTATTATTTTCTGTGCAATTTCTTCGCTAGTCATACACAAATAAATTGCATAGTGTTTTTGTAAATATATATATATATATTGTATATTTTTATTTTAAAAAGGATGTTATTTTAAGTTAAGTTTATTGTTTTAAGAAGTTTTTTCTTTTTTAGTCAAAAGTTTTCATTATATTTTCTATATTTTATTATAATAAAAATAATTAAGGAATATAATTTTATATAATTTTCACTTTAAGGTTGTGGTTTATATATTTAATTAACATTTTTATTCTATTATTTCTTAAAAAGCACTATTTTTTTATTATTAATTTCTTATTTAATTTTCACTTTAGAAATCTGAAGAAAAAAAGGAAAATTTAATAGTTTAATAGAGAATATGTTGCAAGTTACACTTTAAATTTAAAAGGCCCGTTATATTGCATAAAACTTAAAATACATTTTGGTCCTTCGAACAAACTAACCACACTGTTACAACACATCATTTAGTTTGTTCAAGTAGTATCAAAGTTTTATACATACAATATGTATTTTCAATTCTTTTATCAATTTAAAAACACATAAAGCTTTCAAAGCTGGGAGTTGTTTTTCTTTGTATGTATATCCTCGACACAATATGAATTCAGTAATCGATGGAAGATTAGACCAAAGATACCTATTTCGGTGAAAGGGCTGCCATCTTGATTTCATACACATTCTCACAATAGTATGCGTCCGAACTTGACTTTATTGTGACGTGGTTCCCAAACATGTTCTTATAGGAACAGGTGTTATATTTATATCGCAAATAGTCGGTCGTCAGATACTCATCTGAGAAAAACCGCGTTCACCACTAGTTCGCGAGGTTAACAGTAGTTTGGGAGTGGATTAATATTTCCAAAAAAAAATGTGCTCGCTTCACTACACCTTGGACCCCCGAACTGGGAGTAAAATTTTAAATTTTTATATATATATTTTTTGAGGAAATTCCTCTTTTTTTAGACTCCATTAGAATATGCGGTCACTTTTATCAACTTAATAACTTCTAAAGTTTTTAATACAAAGTAAAAATTACAAAAACAAATTTGGATCCTTAAAAAATTAGTTCAGATTTCAACATATAAAAATCTTCCGAATTTTCATTGACAATACCGAGAAAAAATTCTATTACAAGAGGTGTCCAAAAATTGAGGTATCATTTTAACTTTTAACAAAAAAAAATATTTTTTTTTTTTGAGATCTTAAAAATATTTTTATTTCAGTTTATTACAAATAGGTTCTAGTTAAAAATGAATAAAATATGTCGGTCAAGTGACCTAACCCCCTTACGGGCTCGGCAGGCTCCCAATCTTTTACCAAAATTCTTAATCACGTTTTTCAATAATCTGTTGTCAATGGTTGATATCTACTCGATAATGATATTTTTAAGCTCTTGAATAGTCTAAAGGTGTCAAATCGCACGATCTTGGTGGCCAATTCACTCCCCCCCCCCCCCCCCCCCCTACGAGAAATAATGCGATTTTCGAAATTTTCTTTCAAAAGATGCATTGTTTCTCTTGCTGTGGGGCAAGTGGCACCATCCTGGTGAAACCACATATTCTCTACGTCTAAATCATAAATTATCCGCCCAAAAAAGCTTCGATTCATCTCCCTGTAGCGATTTCTATTGATCATTGATATCTAAAATTTGGACACCCTTTACTTGTTTATTTTCTAGACGTAAAAATTTCGCCATAATTTTCTCTTACTGTACAGTAAGTAAACACGAACAACTTATACAAAGCAGAGCAGCGTTCCCTTAGGAAACGATTCTGGAAAGACAATTTTGTTAAATAATAACATTTTTGCTAAGTCTAAATAGGTCTATACACGTTCTAGGGGAACCGTAAAAAAGAATAAAAAAAATGTTCGTTTTGAAATTTTAAAAACTCTGATTGCTTCCTAAGCGCAACCTTGCAAAGTATGGCCAAAGTCGTCTGTTTCGTGGTGGTATGCAAATAAGAGCAACTAGTGCATTATTTAAATTGACAATAGCCCTGTTCACAAATTTGTGTGTTTGAGATTGCAAATTTATGCAATTGTAAATATTTTCTATCAATTGTGAATGACCTCTTTCGCTTAGTTGACAATTCTTGTTGCAAAAGATAACAGCTGATTGATATATAGTGTCACTGAGTGTCAGCTGTCGGTTTGCAATTAAGTGCTGCACACGTCGAGGGAATGTAAACTATTGGTTTTAAGTGTTGCATAGTAACAAATGAGTAGCAAGCACATTGCTGTATATTTTGTTGGTGTAACTAGAGAAAAATATACTTTTACATTTTGCAAATGCTACGATGCCATACCATTTGCACATTGTGAATAGGGCTAATGCATTTGCGTTGCGGTGTTATTAAGTGTAATTGCCTGCCTTAAACACTGATTTGACGTTGCATATAGACGTTTAAGAAGGCAGCCTATTTTTCATTGTAATTTAACTTTTATGTCGTTAAATCTTTTAAAATTCCAATCAAATCAAGAAAAAATTGGCTTAAATAAATTTTATTAATGAATTATGTTTTATTATTATATTTTTATTTTATAAATTATGTTTATTTTAAGGAATATTTCCTTATACCTTTTATAACCAAATAATGTTTGAGGGGTCCCCTGAAAATTTTTTAAGGTCCTTTAAGCAAAAATCGTTGGCCGGCCCTGGTTTATACAACCTTTTTAAACTATTAAATTTTCTTTTTCTTAATTTTAACTTAAATTTTTTTCTTCAGATTTTTCTTTTTCTGAAATTCTTTTAATATATTATTATAAAAAAACAACTTAAATTTATTTTTTATTTTATCTATATTTTTGCTTTATTTTTTATTAGAATTTTTAGCAGGGATTTTTTTCTATTATTATATTATTCTTTCTATTTAATACTATGTAAAGATTTTTTTTTTTTTTTTGGTTTTTTCAAATGAATCTACTAAAATTTTAAAAATATAATTAAATATTAAGGCTTTAATTACAAATTGAAAAAAAATTGCAACTTTTTACCACCCCCGCCCCACTTAAAAAAATCACACATAAATACACAAACAAAATAATAATTGAAATAAAATGTTATTAATAATAAAATGATTTTGTTTTAAACAAAAGAGCTGTGAAGTAAATAAATAAATAAAATAAAAAATTTTACATACATTAAACAAAAACAAAACTAAATACATATAGATGTGATTATTTTTTGTGATTGTTAGATGAAACAAAATTATCCCAAAACAAATTAAAAAAAAAACACAAATTATTATAAAAAAAAAAATATAATTATTATTTTTGGTTTAAAATAAAAACACAAACTTAATAAAATAAGGAATTCAAAAATTTTAAAAAATTTTAGTTTTTATATTTTAAATACAAAATTTAAAAAAAAAAACAACAAGTAACACACATACTTATCTTTCATTAAAAGCACAACAACAATAATACTAAAAATTCTTTTTTTAATAAATAAATAAAAATAATAATAAATAATAACGTTTCATTAATGAACTAAATAAAATGCCTTTTTAAACAGCACATTTAAAATAATAATAAAAGAAATAAAAAAACTATTTTAATTTTATGTAACCTGAGAATAAAAAAAAATTTTTTAAAAATATATTTTTGTAAAACACTTAAATTTAAACAATAAAGCAACAAAAACACAAAATATTTAAAAAGAAAATATTTTGTAAATTTTATTCATTTTTAAAAAAATATACATAAACGAATAAATATTTCTAACAATTTAAATAATTAAAAAAAAAACTAAAAGAAACAACAAAAAAAAAGCAGCAACAAGTGTAAACAGAGAAAACAACAAAAACCCTTTAATATTGTAATTTAAAAAAAATATATATATATATATATTCATATATAAATAATTTATAAAAATGCTTTTTAAAATATATAGAACTAAATAAATATCTTTAAACAATAAGTGAAAATTTAAAAGAAAATTTTAAAATAATATTCTGGAAAAATTATCAAAACAGGGGGCATGAAAGAATTGCACTGGAAAGAAAAGTATAATTAAAATGTTATGTTTTTTAACCACCCATTTATAAAACAATATTTCTGAACATAAATAGTGAATTTGTTTCCCGTACATCGTGGCTAGGCCACAGAGTCCTGTCTAAGGACTAACGCTACAAAAGTAAATTACACTGAGCCAATGGAATGCCAATTAGGGGATTTATAAACCTGTCATCCAAAAAAGAACTTTTTCTGGCAAGCTCCATTTAATAACCCCCAGCAGTTCGTAGCCCTGGAAACCATATGAGTGCTATCTCAGTATATATCGCACTCTTTTCAGAGGTTTTAGAATTTCTGCAGTAAACCTTGAAGTCGTTCAAACACCGGCCAAGGCTGTGAAGGTAGTTGTGCTATCAGTAAATATCATGAATCAAAAAAACATGATTGCGCACTCAGCCGTACAAAAAAATTTCCTACTGCGCATCTACATCAATATAGAATGCAAATGAATGCTTGTTGTAAAAAATGTAAGACATCCACAAATGCACATAGACAAATTATATTTCCTCCGCACACAAAAAAATAACGGACCTACGCAATGCGTAATCTTGCTTTTCTGATTCATGAGTAAATCGGCCTTATTATGAGTGTCGTTGTCGTAGTCGAAAACCAGTCGTTTTTTAATAATTTGTATTACGATTGCCGTAAACGACAAAAACTCGACAAACTTTCCATGGATTTTGCCATGTCACTGTCGTAAATTATAATTGATATCGTCAACATTTTCAAACGACTACGACATCGATCACGACAACGAATCTCGTAATAAGGCTGAATATAAATGACATACATCCCTCTATATACGATAATCGGACTTATTTTAAGTGTCTTAAGCATTTAAATTGTCGTAAAAGACATAAAAACGACAAACTTTCTACGTGCTTTACAATGTCGTTGTGGTCAAATTTAAATAATAACGAAAACAAATTTATGCGATTACGAATTCGACCACGACAACGACTCTCCTAATAAGGCTGACTACCTTAGTCAATTAGCCGGCCGCTTAATTGCAAAATTTTCCGCTTGCAGGACACTTCAATCATCCGGCGGCCGAAAGGAAACCGTTACACCCAGTTCAATATACAACTCATTCCTATAATTCGGATATGTTGCATATAGTACTGCGAAAAAGGGTTCCTGGGTTAAAGTTGTCATATAGTAAATATAATTATTTAAAAAAAATTCTTAAATTTAATACTTTTCAGTTTTTTTTCTTCAATAATTTACTAAATACTATAAAGTTTCTTTTTAAATTATCAGTTATTGTTTAAATAAATAAAAAAAATAGTAAACAAAGGAAAACTTGTTGATCATGAAATTTAAAAAAAACACACACTAAAACTTGCTTGCATTGTTAAATTTAAAATAATTATAGAAAAATATATATATTTATAATGTTAAGTTTTATTTTATAAAATCTATAAAAAAAAATAACGAAAACAAAAAGAAATCAACACAAAAAATTGTTATATATTTTAAAAACTAAATAATATAAAAAAAAAACAAACAATGTTAGTTAAAGAATTAAAATATATATTTATGTAAATCTAATTAACAAGCGCAAAATATAATAGTTATTGTTGTAATTAATATTATTTCTTTTAAGTTTTTCTTTAAAAAAAAATTTTTTTTTCTTTAAACCTTTTTTTCTTTTATAATTTCTAAATCATTTTGAGTTATACGATTTTAGAATTCTTAAATAATTAAAATGAACGCCTTAAAGAAAATTATAACACAAAAAAGAAAAAATTATAATAATGAAAAAGCGATATATTTTATATAAATAAAACAAAAACAAAATACCCAAATTAACATTAATTTTAAAACAAATTAATTGTATAAAAAAAAATTAATTATAATAAATATATAACAAATAATTAATAATATTATATTGTACTGTAACGATTTAAATTTAAACAGAGAAATGTGTGAAAGAAAAAAAATAATGAAAGAAAACTACGAGAAAAAAAACAAAAAACTCTTATTTAATTGTTATAAGAAAAACTAAAGCAAAAAAAAAAAATATATACTTAAAAAAAACTAAAAGAAAATATTGTTTTTATTTAAAAAGATAAATATTAAAAATAAATATAATAAACATTTTCATAATAATAAAAAGACAATTTTATAAAAATTATATAACTTATAAATATTTTCATATTAAACTCAAATTATTTGGGTATGTGATGAAAATCGATCGATTTCAGAACGGTTGTTCTTTAATTTTCGAATAATTTTAAAATCCAGTTCTAATTTAAGTCGTAATTTTTGTTGCAAAAGACAAATTGATTAACATTTACTGCCTATTTCACTATGTCGAAAGAATTCTTTCTTTCGCACAACTAGATTTAAAGCAAATTCTAAAATTTTGTTTTTGTTTCAAAAAAAAAAATTCTTTCGACATCGTGAAATAATATAAAAATATAAAATTAAGAAGAAGAATGACCGGAAATAAAAAAAGTGTATTCGAAATGAATTTTTAAAACTACTGAAAACGAAATTTTCTGTTTTTAATCTTTTCGTTTTTAATATAAATTTCCATCACAAACCAAATTTAAATTTATTTATTTTCAAAATTTTGTAAAATTTAAATTTAAAAAAAATTTGTTTTTAAACTTAATTAACAGCCTGGTCGACAATATCGACAAGAACATTTCTTTCGTAGATTTATATTGAAAACATAAATAAAAAACCAAAATTTGTTTTTGTTTTAAATGAAAAAAATTTCATTTTCGACATTGTGGGCCAAACAGTTAATTTGAAATTTATATTCAATAGACAAATAGTTTTATTGTTATTGTATTGTTTATGCAAATTTCAAAATCTTTTAAATTTATTTTAGAAACTTTCAATTATATAATATGAAAATGTCATCTTTAAAAAAAAGTCTAAATGCCGTGTGATTCACTATTCTGCACAATTGTACGATTTATTTACACGCAAATCTGGTTATGATTTTCGTACAATTTGTTTCGAATGAACTAAAGTTTTTTATTATTTATCGAAAACTTTATCGATCTTTTTCAAAACGGCGACTCTCTGTTACGAACAATAAAGGCCCAACCATAATGTGCTTAAGTTGGCTTCAGTAAATGTGCGAATACATGTAAATCATATGAGGCAAACCATATTGAACTTAAGGAAACGTTTTGTTAAGTTTTATGAAATTGTCAGTTGCTTAAGCAAAGTGCGAAACTGATCGCACATTGCGTACGGAATCAAATGTTATTTTATTTTGTTTTTGTTTTTTTAAATACATTTGAGCGACTTTTTGTTAATTTTTGACAGTAGGTTAAGCAAGGCTATGCATATTATGGTTGGGCCTTAAGTTTTCAATAAATTCCCCATTTGTTTATAAATACAACCGCTGTCATCGTTTCGAACGAGTACGAAAATCTTAATTCACAGTACAAATTGTTCGAACTCGAAAATGATTTCATTCGAATCGAAATACGCGTTAACAAAAGAATGTGCCAAATCAGTTTTTGATGCCACATTATCACACAAAAAATTTCCAACTGCTACCATCAACTCTGGAATGTAGATTGATAACGGCGTTTAACAACACCCCTGGAGTCTAATCACCGTATTCGATATCAAGTAAACTATCGTATTTTTCTACATACGATAAGCTCTGACGTATCGAATGAAAACTCGAGAGATGTAATGTCTTTGGTTACTCGATTTCAAATGCTATCATCTCAAATTACGATAGATTTCATTCGATATCGAGTATCATGATACCAAAATAAAAAATTTCGATAAATTTTGCTCGATATCGTTTGCGGTGATTAGACCCCAGTTAACCCCAGGATAAAACTATAATGACAACATGAAATTAAGAACTAAATTGCTATGATGGTTTCTTTCCAAATGCCGCGTAGAACAGTTGTTTCTGTAAAATACAGAACGAATGTTCACCGTTTATACTCATACATTCGAATTTTTCGATTCATTATTCATCTTATTTGAAAAATGTTAAATTTTTTTGTTTCGCTTGCAAAAATTTTTTTTTAAAAATTTTCTTTAAAGAAAAGATTAATAATTCTAAAAGTTTTCCCGTAAGTTTAAAAAATTTTGAATTTAAATTTTTTAAGAAAGTCAGGGAAAAAAAGATAAATAGTCAAATATTTTTTTTAATCAAACCTTTTATAAAATTGTCTTAATTATGTTTCGCAAATATTATGAAAATGTTTCATTAAACTCTTTAAATATTCGCTACAGGTTTTTAGAGAAAAACCAGGAATATTGTTTGGTCCGAACAGTTTCCAAGGAGAAAGGTAAATTGTTCAGTTAATAAGTTTATTTTATTTCAATTTTTATACTAACCAATTATTTTTCTATATCTTTTTCAGGTTTGTATTGAAATTTCCTGTCCCATTTAAATCAAAAGAGCACAAAAAAATGTTTTTGCTAAAACGGATAAGTAAAAAAAAAGAGTGAGAAAGAGACTCTCTGTTAAAAGATTATATTTAAATGATAGTAGACTTTAAAAGCATCGTTAAACTTTTTTAAATTATTACTGCAGTATTCATAAAAAATAAAATAGATTTCAAACGTATTTTAAAACAAAATTTCCATACAAATTTTCCTTAAAATAGATTTCATATCCAATTTAGTTTTTTATGAATACGGCAGTTAATATATAAGCAGAACAAGATCTTTAGGTTGTCATTTGTGTTATTTAATCAAAATTGGTAAAACTTTCAGACGGCATATCAGGTTTTATAAATAAAAATTAATTTAGTGATTTAGAAATTCTGAGTACAGATTCGGAATCAGCGCAACTCAACCCCTTAGAAAAGGGACTCAATGCCCACGTTTACTGTTTTTCCATATTTTGCCGGCCTGTGTTATCGGCAAATTGAATTCAAGTTAAATGGAAATTAAACTGATTCGGCCTTTTTTTTTAAGAATATCTGTCACTAACAAGTTATCATGTAAATTGAATTAAAAAGGGTTAAATTACAAAATTTGTTAGATTCTTATTTCCTAAAAACTAAAGTAAATAAAAGTTTTGTATTAAAATCCAAACATATAGCCCTAATCCACAAAGAAACTATAAAAATATAGGTATTATTTAGATAAATGTTGAATAGGTATATAGAGAATTTTTCAAAGTCTGGATTCACACTATAAAAGTTTTCTTTCCGAAAGTCTGAGTTTATAGATGAAAGGGGAAGTGAACATGCTCTCTCAACTCTCACCCAGAAACTCAGACTTTCTAAAAGAAAACTTTCATAGTGTAAACCCAGACAAAGCCGACCTGCAAAATCGGTTGTAGCTGATATTAAAATTTTAACTTTAATAGATTTTAAACAAACTAGTCCATTAATGATTTTTATTTCATTTAGTGAAATCTCGTACTTTATTTGGCTTAAAACAGAAATGGATACGCCTAAAACTTTATTTGGTTTAAACCTAAAATGGATTTGCTGAAAACATTCAGCCTTATTACGTCGTCGTGGTCGTAGTCGTTTAAAATGTTTGTCGTTATCATTAAAATTTCGCGACAACGAAAAAATAAAACACTTAGAAAAATTGTCGTATTTGTGCCGTTTACAACAATCTTTAAAACGACTGGTTTTTGGCTATGACAACGACACTCATAATAACGCCCATTGTCTAGGTAGTAAAAAAGATAAGTAAGCTTATGGCGACCTCCAGAATTGATGATATTTTGCGGAAAAAATCACAATTTTTTTTTAAGTTAATAAATTTTTTGTCTAAGTTATACAATGCAAGTTTTCTTGCCCAAGACTTGATTTTAAAAAAAGAAACAGAGTAAGAGATGCTATCTAATGGAAATATGTATAAGCGACGAACGAAGAACAAAGCAACTTTGCGAGTACATCAAATGTTGCACAGTTTTTATGCATTTGCGAACGTTCCCTTCTTTAGAGCGAGTGAAGTTTGCGTCGTCAAGTCTAGAGAGGTATAATGAGAATGAAAATGTATACAGATTTGAAGGTACTCGTCAATTTCATTAAAGATGAGCAAAAGTTTTAGTTTAAGAACAAGAAGAACAAATTGGAAAATTTCCCCACTTTTCTCCAGTAAACCCAAGTTTTTGCAAAGTAAACTTTGAGGGTGCAAAAGGTGTCTAACATGAAAACCATTTCGGGTACGTTCGTAAATGCAGTTGTTGCGCATCACTTGCGCGTTAGTAAAGTTTAATGTTGGTAAAATCATCACTTATAAGAAACTTGGCATTACTCTCATATGTCAAAAGTTTTTTTATGCAGTGATGCCGCAATTCTGCAGCAAATTTTGGCAATTATTGCACCAGTTAATTTTCTGATGCATAAACTTTTGAAACAAAAGAAATCGTTTTATTTTCCTTTTTTGATGCTTTTTCTTCTAATTTCACTTTTTTGTTCAATATTTCCAATAAAAATTGTCATCGCTATTGTTGATATCATTTTTATTATCTTTTTATTTTCGCTTATGAAAATTTTTAAATTAAGTTCGTATTCAAAATTTTTAACCTTGCATAGCTGTTTTGCAGTACAAAAGTATCAGCATCACAACTGCAACTGATGATCACGCATCAGCAACAACATTTTGCTTCACTGCAGCAGTGATACACAGCTTTTATGCATTTACGAACGTCCCCTTACTTCCTGAATGCCGATTCAGACGAGTTGAGTTTGTGTCGTCAAGTCTTGAAAGGTGTAAAGAGAATGAAAAGTTATACAGATTTGAACGTACTCGTCAATTTTATTTAAGACGAGTTTAAGTTTTAGCTAAAGAACAAGCAAATAAACGATATAAACTGATTGCGTATGAACTGAACGTACACGCAGGTTCAAATAAGAATTAAAAAACCAAACGTGACGTGTCTGAACCAGCACTTACATATTTGAATTTTGAACATGAAAATTGCTGTGTGTAACTTAAGTACATATAAACCAAATAGAACAAAACAACTTTAAAATATAAAAAACCGAAAAAAACTTTTAACTGCCTGTTCAACGATTTCGAACGTTAACGTTCGCAAAAAAAAAATAACATTTAAAACAAAAAAAAAATTTGTTACTGTTTTAAATGTTATTTTCTATGCGAACGTTAACGTTCGAAATCGATGAACTGGCAGTAAAAATATATAAAAACAAAATTGCGTTGAAAAATGTTTGATATAAAACTTTTTGAATTTTTAAAAATTTGTTTGAAAATATTTACTGCCGTATTCATAAAAAATTAAATTGGATTTGAGTTATATTTTAAGAAAAATGTATATGAAAATTTTGTCTTAAAATACATTTTAAACTTATTTTATTTTTTATGAATACGGCAGTTAAAGTTCAATTATATACACCCCTATTCTGAACATCACGTGATATTGTGGTGCTCTGAAATCGTGAACTGTTTTAGTGTTTCTTGGTGTGCATTCGCCAATTGAAAATTACACTGAAAAACGGAACACCAAAGTATCGCACGTGTGATTTTAAAAGGTACATGTGATTTGAGTGAAAGTGATTTCAGAACAGCCCTGATATTGTTATATTTTTTTTAGTGTTAGAATTAAAGAAAAGAAATAATCCTTTGTTTTTTAATACTTATAGATCCACCTCACAATTTTAAATAGATAAAGTTTCCTACTAGATATTTGACGCCCCACGCGTAACCACTATTTTTTTTTTTAAACATTTGTCTGATTTTGTCTAACGTTTGCTTGATCAAACAGCATTTTGTAGTTTATTGGTTTAATCTATTCGGATTTTTTTTAGAAAATAAAATTTAGAAATGCAATGAAAATTGTTTAAATAAAAGTAAATCGTTGATAAATTTATTGGAAAAGTTTTTTCGGATTTTTCCGTCAAATGTTTGTTAAGAGTGAATATACTTTTACAGTGGGGAACTTCCTTATAACTGCAACTATTTAAAATAAAATAAAAGAAAAAAGAGTCTCAATAAGTGTAACACAATTTTTTTTTTTTTTTTTTATTCAATTACAATGTTTATTTCCTTTTGTTTTTGTTGTTCAGAAACATAGTTTTATAAAGGTGGTCATATTTAGCAAAAGAATCCCATTTCACCAATATTTCTTACCCGTTAGTGCTATCACAAAAACGGAGAGTTTTTCCAGTTGCAATAATCGAGCTTGCACTGTATTTTGGAAATATTTTAAGGCCTGGGCCACAATATCGACAAAAATATTTCTTTCGTACATTTATATTGAAAACAATTATAAAAAAAAACTAAAATTTGTTTTTGTTTTTGTTAATATACGAAAGAAATATTCTGGTCGACATTCTGGGCCAGGCAGTTAATTAAATTTTTATTGTTTTTTTTTTTTTTTTATTTATTATTTTCATTTTAGCAATTACTGTCGAACACGTATTAATATGTATAAATTTTCTAATATGGGTTTCTTTTCTTTTAGGTAATCCTGTGAAATTGCCGTGAAACTAAATACTTGTCAAAGGGTGGTCGTTTATAGAAATTTACAATGAATGACAAAAATGAGGATTTTAAACCATATTTTCTTTTCTTTTTTTTTAACTTAACAAAAATCCAATGTTATTCTTTAGAAATTAAAGTATTTTTATTTAACAAAAATATATAAAAATATATTTTTGAGTAGCAAAAACCAAAGATCAAAGTTATTTTCTATAAAAAAAAAAGTAGTTTTATAAATGAAGCACATTAAAGACAACTTTCAATAAATTTTCTTTTAATTAAATAAAAGAATTTTACCTAATTTTTTAAAATTGTTTATTAACATTTATAAATAACACTTAATAACGAAATTTAACACTTAATATAAATTGGTTTATCATTTAAATAAGAATCTTTAAATCCATCCTCACAACATTCATCATCATTAAGTATAAAAACTTAATAACTGCACTCGTGGGACTTTATTCAATCATTCAACAACAGAAAAAAAAACTATACATTTGTAAATTTTCCATTAAAAAATTTCATTCATCATTACAATACATAAATGTGGGTATTTTAATTTTATTTGTTATAATTTTTTTTTATATATATTTTATTACATGTTTTTTCATGTAATAAACTTTTTTTAACAATTAACTATTAAATTATGTATGTTCTTTATTATTTTATAAATTTCTTTACGTCTTGTATAAATATGAAAATGCTGGATATGTGGAAGGTTTAATACTCGTATCAGACCTGCAGAATATTTTTGTTGAATTCGCTAATTTAAATTGGGGCATAGAAAGAGAGAGAGAGAGGCAAAATTTAATCAGCTGTTAAGAAATTCTTACTATATATGTTAGTAATGCTGGGTACACACTATACAATGCATTTACGCAATCTGGCAAATATTCGAGATTTCATCAACATCAGAACGTTTCGATATTAATGCATTGATGTAGATTGCACTGTCGATACCCAGCATAAGAATTGTGTTTAGCTTTTTGTGTTACTTAACACATACGAAATATTGAGAAATATTTTTTTTATTGTTCTGAGAGAGTTTCACCTCTACTCATTTGCCTCGTTCACCAATTATAATTGGTGAAAAACGTAAAAATTTTCATGATATCTTAGCTTTGATCCACTTTAACTCAAGTATTTTTTATCAAAGCTATTCGAAGCGGTATTAATTAGCCACTCAAACAAGATAACCGGATATGTTCTATAAATCAAAATGATGTGGATTTAAAATCAAGCAAATTTTTAAAACGACGCTGAAATTATAGTTCATAAAAATATTTCTTTTTATTATTTCTTTTTAAAATCAAGAAAAGCTACGGTCATTTTTTAAATAATTGAATTTAAAATCTTGTACGATTTCAATTCCCCTTGCAATTCGGTTCCTAGAACATGCCCAATAATTTATTTCAATCGAACCAGTCTTTTACTTGGTATGGCGCTTTAAAAATAGTTATATGTACATCGAAAAACAGAAATGTACTGGGGTCTGTCTAATCGCCGCATTCAACATCGTGTTTTTCTGCATACGTAGACACTGACGTATCGAATGAAAACTCGAGAGATGTAATAGGCCTTATTGTTTAAGGCGTTGTCGTTAGAGAGTGAGTTGTTTTTTTTTGTCATAAATTAAAGAATTCAGGTTGTGTGTTATTTTAATTCATTACAAAAAGTGACTCACTCATTAACGACAACGCCTTACACAATAAGGCCGATTGTCTTTGGTTTCTCTGCTTTTCTGATTGCTAAGCAATCGGCTGTGAAATCAGGGTCCTAATTCTGGCAGTCGTGATCGAATACTTTTTCGATTCGAAAGACATTTAATTTCTAATTCTTTCAGTCGATACTAAACGAATCGAAATTTATTTTTCAGTGTTGTGAAAACTCAAATAAATGCTTTACAACACTGAAAAATAATTTCGATTCGTTCAGTATCAACTGAAAGAATTACAAATAAAATTGCTTTCAAATCGAAAAATTTTTCAATGACAACTGTCAGAATTAGTCCCGAAGTACTTCCAAAAATCCTTTACGTTCATACGATGATGTTAAGTTGCATGCCTTTTATATATATATATGTATTTTCAACCGGGAAGAAGCAGAATAAAACGTAACAAGAAGGAAATACAAATACAAAAAGACGACATGAAAAACACAAACCGAGTCTTTTTGTTTACTTCTCTTCTTTACACCGTTTGCAACTAAACAAAGAGACGTCGTAAAAGTCCCCGTGTAAAATCTCTAAGCGAATGCTTATCATAAAACAATATTGCCTTTTTTAAATAGGAAACTATGTATGTATATGTAACTGCACAAATCGGAATACAAAAAAAAGCGTCTAATAGTTATTACCGGCGTGCATATAAGCAACAAATATCGGTTAAGGTTTGATTTATAATGTAAAATAAAACGCATACATTTGAAAGTGAACTTAAAATTTTTATAATCGGTTAAAAGAACAATTTAAGGCATTTGCTGCTTGAAAATGATATCATGTAAATGTTGACCATGACTACGTCTGACGTGGTTCATTCGGAAAGTCCAGTTTTAGGCGACTCGTTCAAGCATAGCGACTGGTATCTTAAGAATAACACGAGTAATGTTGGCTTCCAAAGCGTCAATCGTAGCTGGCTTATTCCTGAAGACCTCAGACTTTATATATCGCCAAATAAATTAGTCCAAAGGTGTGAAATCGCTCGATCTAAATTAAGTTCTCACCAAAATTATATCTCAACAAGGTCATTGTTTAACGCGCTGTATGGCCCGTAGCTTGTTGAAGCCAGAGCTCACCGAGACCATGCGCTTGAATTTCAGGAAGCACATAGTCCGTTAATATGGTGCGATTACGGTTACCATTGACGGTAACATTCTGATTTTCCTCATTCTTGAAGAAATATGGACCAATGATTCCACCCGCCCATAAACCATCCCATACCGTTGTTTTTAATGGATGTAATGGTAGCTCTTGGTACTCTTTGGGTTGCTTGTAAGCCCATATGCAGCAATTTTGCTTATTAATGTATCCATTGACCCAGAAATATGCTGCATAATTGAACAAAATTTCACGATAACACCGGATTTTCATTAAGTTTCATTGAGAACAATTTGAACAAAAATTATAAAGCAGTTTGAAATGATTCATGCGTGATCTACAAAAATTATATTGAAAATCAAACCTCACGATATATCACCCTTTATAATACAAAGAGTGTTAACCGCTAAAGTAAAAAATGTAGCTCTCAAAATGCTGTACGTGTGATGTTGCAACAACATCCCAGCGGGAAAACTCTGAAGACCTTACTTCAGGCCTTATTGAAGGTGTGCTTAGAAATATTTTTGATTCAATTACCATTCTGATCTAACTGATAAAAGAAGGCCTCATAGAAAGCCTCGGCTCTTTTGTATAAAAGATAAGATACACATTCCAAACTCGCTTCTATGAGACGGGAGAAGAGAAGGAGTAGCATTTTTTTTTTTTTTTTTTTTTTTTGCCAAAGCAAAAGTAAAGTAATTACTTTTTTTAACCAGCTGCCATTCTTTTGTACATGCCAAAGAATCGAGAGCGGAAGGCCTACCCCTCCATGTAAACGTGTATAAAAAATGTTATGAGTATGGAATGGAGCTAGCAGACCTTGTACTTCCAAAAGAATGAGTACGGATGCTTTCTAGAAGGCCTCTGTACATTTGGCTTTCTCTATTTTTCTTCTTTCGCAAATCATCACTTTTAATTATGTAAATAAAATAGAATCTTCTGAACTAGAGTCTATTTATATTTAAGAAATCTCTCAATCAGTAGAAGAACTTTTAAATTGTATTTAGAACTATATATTTAAACTTCCAAAATACACAATTTGCGCAATTAAATGTTTTTCTTTTCCAAGTAGCGATTGAGGTTACAAAACTGGAAAAAGAGGAAAATAAAGGACATACAATGTTACTTTCTAAAATTTAAACTTGAAATTTTAACATATAAAAGACGCTTTTCATTATAATTAGAACTTATTAAAATGAAAAACGATATTCATATGCATTTGAATGAATCTGAAATTCATAAACTTTTGAAATATAACGAACGTTTTGGAAACATATTTCAAAATATTTAAAGTGCAATCAATTGTAATTTTTAATAGTTTTTTTTTAAAATTTGATTAAGTTTGGATAATTCTATTGTTTAAGTCATGCATTAGTACCTTTAAAATATAAATCTTTTCAAATATGGGCCCTTTACTTTAAGAAAATAACTAAAAGTTTTTTCTGCCTATATTCAGCATTTTAATTGAATTCTTTTTTAAAATTACTATATTTATACAATTTATAGCCATCTTCTTTTAGATTTAGCTACTTTTTTGTTTTTATAATTTTTATTTAATTTGTTTTTTTTTTATTTTCATTTTTCTTTTATTCCTTCCTACAACAAATATTGCCAAAAACGTTCAATTTAACGAAATTACCACAAAATTAATACACCAAAACCCGCTTAATAAAAACAAAAAAAAAATATTGGCAGATATTTATCCCATATTGGGTAGTCTATTGGGTGTTGACACGAATAATAGCAACGAACCATCACCATCACAAAATAATTCCAATAATGATCTCATACAATCGTATGGCTATTTAAACAATAACAACACCATACTAACCACTGCCACAAGTGCTAATAATAACAGCAACAACAATAAAAATAGCACCCATAATCATGCCAAAATGTCTGCCTTACTAAATCCAAATATTGGTGGTCCAAGTAACAGCTCCACACAATCGATACTTATTAACGCCTTATCTGGTGGTGGCTCCATTGTGGAACATGATGAATATATGCAGTGTAAACACTGTAAACGTTTCTACAAATCGGTGCACAAATTACAGGAACACGTGCGCAAATATTGTCTCAAAGAAAAGAAATACAAATGTGTTTCATGTGAATATCGATCACGACGTAAAGATCACGTCTTGAGACATGCCAAACGCAAACATTGCGAATTATATGAACAATATCGTGAAGATGAAGAAAATCTTTTTGTTATACGTGCCGAAGAGGAGGGAAGTTATGAGGCCGATGTCGACTATGATGGTCCAAATGAAGACTTTTTAATACCTGCCGTCACAATGGGTATTGGTAGTAGTGTCAGTGGATTTGGTGGCTTCGATGGTAATAGTAGCGGTGGTAGCGGAGGTCTTGTTGGGAGTGGTGCTGCTTCCACAATGCAAGCAATGGGCTTTAAATTTGGTAGCCGTGATTTAGTCATAACTGCAGTTCCTGTTCTAAAAGAAAGCGAAGAAGATGATGATGACTATGATGAGGATGGAGAGTAAGAAACTAAAAAAAAAAACTCAAAACTCAAAGAACCCTAAATGAGTATAAGAGAATGAGAGTAATTATTACTAGAAAAAAAAATTTAAACCAAATATTTGGCTAGAGAGTAAGACATTTTTTTTTATGTTTTATCTAAAATGGTTTTAGTTGTTTCATTTTTAAAGTATTTTTAATATAATTTCTTTTTCTTTAGTTATTTTTTTATATACCTACATACATATTTAAAATAATTCACAAAGAGACAAAAATGTTTTTTAAGGGGATTCGTAAATGTTTCCGAAAAAAGCAATAATGGATTTATTTAAATTACTTAGCAGATGTCATAATTTATATAAAATTTAATTTAAATCCGAAGTAGCCATATACAATGCACATTAATAAGGTACTTACATATATACATCCGAGGAAGTTATTCTTGATGTCAATATCTTTATATGGAGCTTTGACATTTAGAGTAACTTAGATCAATCAGATCATTTAGGCAGATACGTGTACCTGTACCTGTTTAGAGTACCCTGGCTATAACTAATGCTTTCACCAAAACACAAATTTTTTTAAAGACAAAGTTAAATTTAAAAATTTATTGAGAATTGTAAAATGTCCTCCATGGTAATTATATTTTTTTATGACAAATTTTATTTCAAATGTACCGTAGGTTTAAAATATGTTCTGCATAAATTTCCCTTTATTATCAAATGAGTTTGATATGCTTTTTGCTTAATAATTTATTCTAACCTTATTGAACTTGTATTGAATTTAGATTTTTTACTATGTACTAAGATTTCTCTTCATAACTTAACTCTTAATTTGAAGAATACTTTTTTTTTTGTTCAATCATATTTCAGAATTTAAAATTTATTTTCGAATACATATTTGCATTATATTTTCAAATTATCTAACTGTTAAATGTACATATAACTTTTTTTTATATTAATAAAATCGGAAGAAGATTAGGTTTTTTTCAAGAAATTTTTAAAATTCTCCTTGTATATTTTAGAATTTGCAAACTAGTCGTATCAGGACTTTCACACATTCCGATCGAAATAGTTTTAAGTCCAATAGAATTTGTTTTAGCTTAAATTTAATTTAAATTAAATTTTCGTTTTTTGGAGAATAAAAATAAGAAATACTTCCACTTTAGATTCTGTGGCAGGCCCCTAGTAAAATTATATTCTAGAATTGTTAGATTATATTTTTCAATTTCTGATGGAAATTTTCGTGGCATACGTCATATTCTGGAAATTAAAATTAAAACCGTTGGATGGATTAAGTTTTTTTAAAATACCCGAAGAATTTCCTAACTTAGAGAGTAGTTCTGGGTTAATTAATTAATTATTTGTGTACAGCTAATTGTCTATGTGTTTGTTGTTATGTTTTTGCACTTTTGCTTTTTCGCAAGGGTTGCAACTTGTGACGTAAATTACCTTATTAATTTATTATCGATATCTCCATTTCCTTTGGAAAATTATAATTTTTTTAAAAGTGGTACTAAAACTATGAAGTATTTTAAAGGAAATATTTTTATGAATTTTCAAAACAGGATCGTTTTCAAAATTGGCTCGATTTTACTCAAATTCTATTTCCAGAACAAGGCTGCTATTAAAAAATATTCTTATTATATTTTCATTTAGATATTTTTCATAAGGTTTTATGCATATTTCGCAACTTTTTAAGTATATTTTATATACATTTTTTTTTTAAATTTCTAATGATTAACATATTTTTGGATTTTCAATTAAATTTTAAATATTTTTTTTTTTTTTTTTTTGTAAAATGTTGAATTTCGTTAGATTTTTTTTGATTTCTTATAAAATGCCAAAAGTTTTGCTTGATATTTCAGAATTATATACAGATTTACAGAATTTTTCAATTATTTTTATAAGTTTCTTATTAAATTACAAAATTGAATTATAGTTTAATTGAAAACTTTCTAATTATGCATACCAACACGTACTGTCTGTATAGCATTTTCAGGTGTTAACATTCACATAGAAAGGTTGTATGAAAAACACTGAATTTAAAAAATATTTTCCATATTAAATTCTAATTCAAAATTGGTTAACATAGGCAGTTAAAAATGCCGAGGGAAATTTTTTAATTAAAATACTTGAAAAATTTTCAATTACATATCTTTCAACAAATTCTATCGGATTAAGAAATTTAAAATTATATTTCTTCTTAAAGAATTTATCGAGCTTAAGGTCGCATCGATATGTAAATAAAAGATTAAGGTAGTTCTCGTCACTAGTTGCACCTTTGCGAAAAAGCAAAAATATAACAACAACCACATAGACAATTATTTGTGTACAACTAATTGTCTATGTGGTTGTTGTTATGTTTTTGCCCTTTTTGCTTTTTCGCAAGGGTGCAACTTGTGACGTGTATTATATTATTAATTTATTATCGATATATCCATTTCCTTCGGAAAATAAAAATTTTTTAAAAAAATGTCGAAGAAACTATAATAAATTAATCTTAAGAAATTTACAGCCAGGCCCACAATATCGACAAGAACATTTCTTTCGCATTTTAATATTGAAAACAATAATAAAAAACTAAAATTTGTTTTTGTTTTCAATATAGATATACGAAAGAAAAGTTCTTGTCGACATCGCGGCCTGGCAGTTAAAATTCAAATAGAAACTCTGAAATTCAATTAATAAAAAAGAATAAAAAAGAAGTATAAAAAGCTTTCAAAGTACAAATGGGGTAATATTTATTTGCCTAATTAAACAGCTTAAAACTTTTATTAGAATTATTTATTTTTTAATTGAAATATAATAAAAAATCGCATACACTTTTTTTCTAATTTGTAGACTAAATAGAAAGGTGTGGAATTCAAAAAGAAATCCTTAGATATGCTTAATTTTTTTATTTAAAAAAAATTGGAGTTATTTTTAAACTTGAAACGTAATTCTAAAAATAAAGATGCGAAATATATGAATATTATTTTAATTTCTGTAATATATTATAGTTATTTAAAAAAAAAATTTTTTTTCTTTAAATATTATTCACATTATGAAAATTTGTTTAGAGGTTCTTAAAATTTCACTCTCAATTTTCATTATGTAAATTTCGAATCAATCTGGTTGAAATTTTTCTAAAAGCTAAACCAATTTCATGGAAAATTTTTTTGAATAATATCAGCCAGAATGCAAAATGGTTTGAATTAAAAGGTGTTGTGATGAAATGTTGTGAAAGAGTTAAATAATCAAATTTTTATTTAAATGAAATGTTTAGCAAGTCGAATTTTGAAATTATATTTTGATTAAAAATTAATTTCTAAAAATTTTATGAAAAACCCCCGTTTTTCTTTAGAAAACGATTCTGTTATTAAAGTTCATTTTTGGGAAATAATTTGAAAATGTCAAAAAAATTTCAAACTTTAAACGAAAAACAAAATCCATTTCATCGGTTTCGTACGAAAATTTCGCTCGCTTAAATAACATTAAAACAAAAACAAAATTTTTAAATTTATTTTGGGTTTAAATGTAAGTTTTCGTACGAAATCGATGAAGTGGTGGATTCTGTTTTTCGATTAATGTTCGAAATTTTTTCAGGTAAATATTGTTAGCTCGAAAAACCGCATATTCAGTCTAGTTTAAAACTTTGTCTTTATAAAAAATAAAAAATAAATGTTAGAGTATTTAATAACAACAGTTAGCATAGATGTATGCTTAAAACTATAACTAAAAATTGTTGTAAATTTTAATGTGTATTGTTCTGAATCGAAATACAGAATATAAAGCCTCTCGGGAAATTTTATAAAATATAGCCGAAAACCTCTTAAACACTTTGGAAAATTTCTGAAAACTTGAACAGATTTACTGTATAATTATAGCAAATTACAAATCTTTGGCCAACTTTTAGGAAACTTTAATTAAACTCTTAAATTATTTTCATCCCACTTAAAAAAAAAGCAGAAATTAATCTACAAAACATTTTTTTGAAAATTAAGACAATTCATGAAATAATTTTTTAACTTATTTATGAACTTTTCATTTTAAAAGACATTCCTATAATAATTATTTAATTTAGGTTATAAAAAATGAATTAAAATTAAAAAAAAACTTTTTATTAAAAAACTTAAAAAAAATCTTGCCGTTTTAAGATCTTAAAAAATAATAATAATAAAATCTCAATTTAAGATAATAATCATATTAATGGCTGGGTTATTAAAAAAAGATCTACAGTGGGCACTTGAATTGCAAAAAAACGCACACATACATACAGAAGAATTATAGCACATATTTAAAAACCGTAAACTTCTATAGAAATTTGAAGTCAACATTCAAAACTATAGATGTTTCTATATAAAAAAAGAAGCTTTCTTTTAAAATTACTCAAATTGTGGACCCACTGTAATAAATATAATTATTCAAAATACCTCAATACCATAAAAATCACACAGAATTTTTGTTAAATACACATTAATTGTTAAAAAAAAATTAAGCTTAATTTTTATCTTTAAAACATAAAATTTATAAAATTTTATTTATTTAAAATTACAAAAAAGTTTATTATTTAAATCGTATTTAGTTAACAATTCATTTTATTTTGCCATTTCTATGCCAATTTTATTTCTTTCTTGCTACTTTTTAAAAGTGATTTGTTTTTTTTTTTTTATTAATATTTTATTTAGTATAACTATTTTGTGTTTCAAAGGAAATAATTAAATACTATGTAAATGTTTCTTTATTTTAAGTTAAAAAATAAAACTTTATATAAAAAATAAATATCTTCTGCATAATGTTTAGCAACAGTTTTCAAAAGGTGTTCAAAATAAACCAGGAAAATGTTTTTCTATAAGTGTCAAAAGTCTTGATGAAAATAAGAGAATTTTAAATGTTTTAAATCAAAAAAAGATTTGTTTAATATAAAACATTTACCCCCATTTTCATAAAAAAAATTTTGATTAATTAAAGGTTTATTAAACAAATTTTCATAGAAAATGCGTTTCATAAACCTGCTACAAACCTAAAATATTTTTTATGAATATGGGGGTTAATGCGTATTGTTACTTTAAAATTTGTATTGATTGTAACCCGAAAGAGGTAAAACGAGACCACTAAATTTGTTAACCATTTACTTCTTTTTTTAGAACTTAATTTTATTAACAAACATTATTATTTTTACAAATCGTAGTAAAATGTAATTTATTAAGTCTGAATTAATGTTTGATCTTGCAAACAAAAAGTAACAAATATGTATTTGATAAAAATATTGGCTACGTGTAGGGCGTCAATTATTTACTAGGTGTGATCTTAGCTAAAGTCAGTGGTGAGCAGCACGCAATCGTATGCTTGTGTGTGCGTAGGAAGCACACCAAAATAACAGCAAAGTAAAAGGAGAACAAAAACAAGTTAATGACCCAATAAAAATGGCGCTTCCAATAAAACAGAGGTTGTAAGAGAGAAACGTAAAAGTTTCGCTTACCATATCGCTTACGGAAGACATGAATTTTATATGGCGAGTTCTCACTTTGAAATAATACATTTTTGACACAGAAAGCGCTTTATTCAGCGCAAACAAAAATTAGTGAACGTAACGATCAGCTTTGCACACTGAATTGTTTGTTACCGTTATTCCTTTATATGCTCCCTCACAAACCTGCTTCGTGGTAAGGGAATGTCATGGCTCTTCAAATGTTATATATATTTTTTAAAATTTATTAAGAATTGTTGACTTGCCTTACTGCGTCTGTGTATGCCATATTGCGTAGCGCAAAAATGTGTGCTCAAAAATGTGTTTAATAGTAGCTTTGTTTCCGCGGAATCTTAATATTACCGAAAAGCGTTCCAGTTAATTTGATTCTATACAAAAATATGTAATAGAGGGTTTCACTATTGGGAGTTAAGTCCCCTTGTAGACTCCTGTTAATGTAATTAAAGTACTCACATTTACAAGACCGCAACAAAAAATAGCGTTTTTCACTTTTGGCAGTAAAATACCCTCGTAGACTTTATTAACCTTGTTAATGAAGTTAAAGTACATACTAACATTGACAACACCGCAACAACAAAATGTATTAAACTTCTATTTACTAAGCTGTAATTAAAAAATCACACATGAAGATGTAGCTAACACATGCTTAAAATTTACCAGAATAAAACAGTTGACGAAACTGACAAAAACCAAAGCAAAAATCAGCTGATACATTAAATTACAATACATACAAAAAACACACTCACGCTTTTTAGTGAAAAATCGTACTTAGTTAATATAACAGAGTTATAAACTTAACACAAAGACCGAAAACGTTTATAAATATATATGGCCTGCTCATCGATTTCGAACAAAGGTTTCGTTCGCGTAACTTTCATGTAAAACAAAAACAATATTTTATAATTTGTTTTTGTTTTAAATGTAAGTTCGCATATAAATAGATGAACAGGTAAAAAGTTTTACGTTTTCTTTGTGATAAACAAAAGTTTGGTTTTAATGGTTCCCGTACTTTTATACTTTTTTAGCTCTCAGAGGTGGTTTTTGGGTACTCAGTTGAATTAGGTTTTAGTTAATCTGAAAACAGATTTGTGCCGCCATTACCAAGTTTGTATACAACATTTTGACGGAACAGCTTATTTTGCTTAAAATGTTGGTCTTTAATGAAATAATAAAAAAATCACATTTTGCGGGAAAATCCGATTTGAAGACTACGTTACACTAAGTTTAAACTAAATCCACATCTCAAAACACAGGCCTCAGTGAGTAAAAAATTATTTTATAGTCATTTTACCTGTAAAGTAAAGAAACATACCTAATGTAAAAGGTGTTTGGGCTTATACAAATTAATATTTTTTTTAAACCTGTTTCTTAAAAAAAACTTTATGCATATGTTCATACATATGCTCGCCTTATCGTGAATTAAAAGTGAACCGTTTCGAAATTTTGCCTTTCTCCATACATTTTTTAGGAAATACGGGAACTAATTTCGAGGAAAGTTTTATTTACGATATATCTGATGTATGTTGTTGCTAAACATGTTGCAATATAAAAGAAGAAAAAAATTGTTATATCATTCTTATTCAACTTTTAACTCAAAAAAAAACTAAAGAAATTTAACAAGTAATATAAAATAGGCTTGATGATATTTTCTAAAACAAAACATTTACATATTAAACTGAAAGACAGAGTTAAAGACATGCTCTTGCAGCACATCATTTCTGTATAATTTTGCCATTCTGTTCACAAATCTAAAAAAAATTGCTTTAAAACAGCACGTTTTTTGAGAGAATCAGCCTTTTTAAGGTTGTCGTTGTCGTATACGACTATGTCGTTGATTGTAATAGATTAAAGTAACACACAACCTGTGTTCTTTAATCTACTACAAAAAACGACAGCGACAACAGCTCTTGCTGCAAAAATAGCTTAAGCGACATTATTTTTAATTTTCGTTTTTTTTTTTTTTTTTTAATAAATGAATTCATTGGCAATACTCGCATCATCTCCGTCATGGTCACATAAGATATTGTTACGATTCTATAGCAAAAATAATTTTAGCTTAAGCGCAAACCTTCAAACAAAATTTTTATGAAATATAATAAAAACAACCGTCTGTAAAATTGTGTTTTTGTCGCTCAAGCTTTTTTTTTTTTGCGGCAAGGGCTCGATATATAATCTGTTTCTTAAAAGTTATGTTTAAATAATTCGAAACTGGATAATAAAAAGCACACGCATTTATAGTTTAGAAATCTCTGGAAATAAGGCTTTTACTCTAAATTACATATTTCAATTTGGCAATACACGAAGTGTTCTTTTGTGTCATATTGGCTGTATTTGCTAAATTTTATTAATGCTTATTCATAAAATTATAGCAAAAAAAACCAATACGACACAATAAAACACTTTGTGAATTGCCTAAATATTTCTTCAAATTCGAGAAATTTTTTCGGATTTAGCAAGGAATTTAAAAAAATAAATTTAGTTAGATCCCAGTGTTCTAAATTAGTCCCCTTTTACGTTGTGCGATTTTTATCGCTACAATTGTTACTTTGTGGGTGAGAAGAGTTAATCTGGGTTCAATAGTATATCTACTCTTGCCATTTGTTCCCAAATTCGTTCCCTTATGGGATTAAAGTAAAAATAGCAATGCACAAAGAAATTGGGTTTTCCCACCAACAATAAAATTCCGTGTGTTTATCAAGAGTACAAATTGGGAATTTAGCACATTGAAATAGAATAAGAACTCTACATTAAAACGAAATAAGAACTCCTAAGAAAAACTTTGACAATTTGTAAATTCAACGGTACATCCAAAAAAGTCCATAACAGCTTAGAATTTTGTTTGTGCATTAAACTGAAAGCCCATTTCCATAGTTTTAAATATTTTAAAAAATTTTCCAATTTCTTGTTTGGTTTGACGAAATTTAGAGAAAACTTATAAAAACTTAAAAAAAAATCGAATTATCTTAGAAACTAAACAAACAATTTCAACATTCTTGATAAACTTGTGATCAGCATCCCAAAATGTAATGAAAAGATGTATTGAAAGAGAAGGTCTTTCCAAAATTTTAAATTTTTATAGCAGTAGTATTTTATATTTTTTTTTGTTTCTTTTTAAATATATTGAAAATAATTTCTGTATAAACTTATGAACTTTCTTCTCACTTTTTTAATAAAATTTAAAATGTAATACTAGTTTTAATTAAAAAAATTTTATATGTAACACCTTGTATATTTTAATTATTTTAAATAAAGACTTAAAAAACTACAATAGATTTTTATGAAAAAAAAAACTTTAAATATGGGTTTCCTATAGATCTTTAATTTCCAATAAACCTTTTGTATGATTTGATTTTAGTTTTTTTTTTTAATTGTTATGGCTGCAAATTAAATTTGAATACAACATCATTTCAAATCTCACACAAAAACAAAGTAAGCTGTACAAAATAAGAGAGAAAAAATTAAATTAAAAAAACAAAAAAAAGTTGCCTTTACGTTTTCTTAGTGAATAAAAACTTTATATTTTTTTCAAAAATCTTTACAGGTTCTTCATCGACTGAAAGTTATTGGACTATAGTAGAAACTGTGCCATATACTTTAGCAAATAGTCAAACAAATGGCGGTACTGCGGCGGTTACAAATGTCATTAGCACTCACAGTCATCATCACCATCCGGTGCAACAGCATCCCCAAACTACTATACATCATCATCATCACCAGCAGCAACAACAACATGCAGTTCAGCAACAGCAACAACATCATCACCATCCACAGCAACATCAAACACAACATGTTGCTACAGCCACAGACCCATCTAGTCTTATAGCTTCGGCTACAGTTGTAGTGGAAATACCTTCTGATACTGTGGGCATGCCTGGCAGCACCATACACTATACCTTGCCCAAAGGAACAACCACTACAGATCATCAGCAAATCTTAAGAAACGTACAAAGTTCAACAGCTTTAACGGCTGCCTATACAAAACTAACAAATCCTCCAACCACAATACAGATCGTAAAACAAAGCTCCACTAATCCACAACATCAAACAACAACTCGCATTTCTACGCCCGAAACAATTATACCAGATGTACAACATCCAACACAAGCTCAACACCAGCAAGTACAACATTTAACTTTACAGGAATGCTTAGATGCAACAACTACAAATGTATTGCAGCAACAACATCATCATCATCATGCGGCCACGCAACATATACAGCAGGCTTCCGCTGCATCAACGGCTAGCAATCAGCATCATTCTGCAACACAAGTTCAACAGGAATATATAAAAATTGATACATCACGTTTTGAGGACAAAGTGTTGCTTAGAAATGTTGTACAATATGAGCAACAACAGCAGCACCAACATCATCATCAGCAACATCAAACTGTTTCCATAAGTACAACAACACCAACTACTACAAGTGCCGTTACTCAGGCCACCATTATAGTAAATGAGGCTAATACCAGCCATTTAGAACCTTCGAAAGATCTTCATCAACATCATCAACAAGCCCCAGAAAACCATATTCAACAGCAACCTACTCACGAACAACTGCTGGCGGAATCTGTAACAACTTCAGCTTCAGAGGCTGATGATGACTTAGAGGATTTAACTGAAATGAAACCTTTGGTAACAACTCATAATATTACCGCCACTGACAGTAATCCCAATCTCCTAGCACCGCCTTCCCATCATGACACCTCCGAAAGTGACAATGAAAAATTCCTTTCACCACCCAAACGCATTAAAACTGGAAGTCTTAAGCCCTCAGAAATAGCAGCAGCTGGTCTTCAATATGTCTGTAATGTTTGTGGTAAATCGTATAAAATTAAAGGTTCTCTTAAACGCCACAAAAGTTATGAGTGTGGTGTAGCACCAGGTCTATCGTGTCCCTATTGTCCGCATAAGTGTAAATATAAATCGGATTTGCGTAAGCATATATCGCAAAAGCATGCTCTAAATATAACAACAAGTAGTAATAATTTAACCATTTAAATTCCCTTTTTGTCTTCTTTTTTTTTTTTTTTTTTGTTATTTGAGAGAGAACTACAAACTTTAAATGCCATAATGAAGGTATTCATAGATTTTGGGACGGTGAATACTGAATGTACAAATTATTAGTTTAAGTTTAATTCAAATATTTTCGTTTAAGGAAATAGCAAATTTAAGAAATTTAAGAAATTGGATTATAACAGCCAATTTTATTCACCAAGTTCAGTTATAATTAACTATTACTTTAACTAACAATTGACAAATTGTTAACTGACACTTCTATGTAGTAATAGTTAATTATAACTCAACTTGGTGAAATGGGCCTTAAGGCATTTAAATGTTCTCTGAAATCTGCAATTCGAAAAGAAAATTATTCATATTTGCATATATTTTATGTGAATGAATGAATTTCTCGAATGTTTTGTAAATTTTATAATATTGTTTAAAACTTAATATATTATTTTGTTCTTCTACTCTTTACCAGATGTAATTCTAATTCTGTTAAACGCAACGCAACGCCACAAAAATTACATTGTAAACAAAAACAAAGTCAAAAATTTGTTGTCGCTTTCTACAGAAATTCATATTGCGTTTTAAAATTTTCTGTAGAAAGCAAAAACAAAATGCTAAAATATTTTTGACTTTGTTTTTGCTTTCAATGTTATTTAAGGGTGGTGCGATACGTTTTACACCATTTGGGTCTTAAATATCTTCCCGTTTTCTGTAAAAAGTCAACAATTTAAGTTGAAATGAAACAGAGTTGAAGTTTTGCTTGTTTATCAAAGCAAATTTTGAAATTTGATTGTTAAATATATGCAGATATTTTTTTTCAAAAGCATTTAAAAACTTCTTAATTGTGTTTACAAAAGTATTTTTCTATTTTAAAAATTTTCTAAATCTGGCCTTAAGAAATCGAATATAAGTGAAATTAAAATTAAAAAAAACCAAATATTCATTTATACGAATTATTTTTAAAATAATTAGACTAATGTGCCGTTTTCAAAACAGTAGTGATTGAACTTGTAGTAAAATTTATATGAAAAGAACTCATGGGTCGATTACGGATGGCAACTAAATTGAAGTTGTGTTGCCAGCAGCAAAATCAGGCAACTCAACTTCAGTTCAGTTACCATCCGTAATCGCCCCATCAGATTTTGGAGTTTTTTTTTTCATATAAATTTTACTACACGTTCTATCACTTGTGTTGTGAAAGCAGCACATAAAAATGCTTTTTAATTTCAATTCCACTCGGTTTTGATTTTTAAACATGGTCATGGTTCTTAAATTTAAAATAATTTTTCAAAATTTTTTTATTTATTTTTTATGATCTTTTTAAAAAAACTCAAAAAATGTGAAACTGTGAAAAATGTATAGTAAAATTGTGTAGTATTGTGTGTTATGATTGTGTAGTAAAATTTATATTAATAGCACTAAATTTTTTTAATGCTTTTCATAATCATTTTGCTACACAATCAATCTCCTGTCAAAGATTTTAAAATTTTGAAATAACTTAAATTGTAGACAAAGGGTGTGTTTAAAACGGTAGCAAAGTTTTGAGGTTAATAAAATTATCATAAATGTCAAAATTTATACTAGCCCCCAGGGCTAGTGAAATTTTATTCATCTCAACAATGTCAAAATTATACATCCATGAGTACTTTGCTATCGTTTCACACACACCCATAGATTTTAATTTTCTTTAAAAATGTTTATTTGAGAACATTTTGTACTTATCCAATGAAATTTCTTATATAATTTTAAGGACCACCTATTTCAATAATTCTATTTAAATATCAATTCATATTTAAAATTCGTTTTTCATGTCAAATAAAAATTAAATTATATGAAAAACTATATTTAATATGAATTGATATTTAAATAGAATTGGTGAAATTGTCCCTAAATGCATGAAATTTAAAAAGATTTTATATTAAAAATTAATTGAATATGTATGGAAAGAATTGTATTTTCGTAAAATTTTGTCGATATTCAGTTTTATATAGTGTCGATGTATTTTTTGTGATATTTTTTGCTCTGGTCTTGGCTGTTTGCACGATTTGAGGTACTACGATAAAAAACCAACCTACTTTTTTTTTATTTAATTTTGCTTCAAAATAATCATATACAACAATTTTATTCTCAAAATTGCAATAACAAAGAAACTACTTTCACAAAATATAAACCCTAATTTAACGATCTATTAAAATCCTACACTTTTTAGAGACTTCGTAATGTAGATACATTGTTTTGAATGTAAGTTCCAATTGAGTTTAAAATATATTTTGTGTAACTTGGAAAATTGCATACTGAGAAGTTCAAAATTAGAACAATTCACAAATTAAATTATAATTGTTTGTCAGATCTTTTAGAGGAGCATTTTTTAACATTCTTGCGGTACTAATAGCCAATATCGACCGTATTCATAACGAAAAATTGGCACAAAATGTATTCTATTCATAATACACTTACCAAACTCTTGCTAAACTCTTGTTAACGAGCTGCCAAACGTTTGCCAACTTGTGAAAAACAGCCGGTTAATGTCAAACAATTTTGTTTTTTTTTATTTACTGTCTTTTTTTAAATTTATTATAATTTTAAAAACTTTTTAAAATTTTTATATCTGGAGGGAAAAACAAATAAAAAAATTAAATGAGAAAACCATCGATGATTAATGCAAACTTGTTGCATTTTTTAGCAATATAATGTGGTATCATTACAATTTAGAGTTGATTTATTAAAATTTAGCAGACGAATAAAAAAGTCTGTTGTGAAATAACTCTGTGCTTACAATCTGTTAAGCTTAATCGGAATTCTAGTTAGCAGCCCGTTCTACGTAGTGCACAAACTGTGGCTAACCTTTTGTTATAAATTCGGCTGTATAATACAAATTAAATTCTCTGATCCAAGTATAACCATCAATATTATGATTCAAATAGATATTGGGAATTATTTCTTTTTCATAAGCAACTTTATTATATTCAACATTTTTCATTTTTCGAATTTATTCTATGAGTTAAATTTCAGTTATGTATTTTATAAAGCTTTTTGTAATAGCTCTATTCCTTAAAATTTTTTAGAAATGACTTTATACACTACCAGACTATTATATTGTATTTTCTTGTTACATTTTACCTTAGCTTTCCGTTGGATAGCAATGAAGTATATTTATTACATTCTGCTGGTGTCTAATAATTGTAAATTTTTCTGTACATAAATATACTTCATTGCTATCCAACGGAAAGCTAAGGTAAAATGTAACAAGAAAATACAATATAATAGTCTGGTAGTGTATAAAGTCATTTCTAAAAAATTTTAAGGAATAGAGCTATTACAAAAAGCTTTATAAAATACATAACTGAAATTTAACTCATAGAATAAATTCGAAAAATGAAAAATGTTGAATATTATGATTCAAGTTTCATTCACAATGAAAGTAACAATTTGGTTGTTTTTCTGTGTCATT
The DNA here is from genome assembly GCA_943735925.1 of Pollenia amentaria. NCBI lineage: Eukaryota > Metazoa > Arthropoda > Insecta > Diptera > Polleniidae > Pollenia > Pollenia amentaria. The sequence goes on along the minus strand of OX031010.1, from coordinate 140,890,109 downwards.
GTTTCCCAAAGTATTTCATATATTTTCTTTTCATTTATTTAACAAAAATGTAGCTAAAGTTTTTTTTTTTTAAATTGGGTCTACTTCAGAAACCTATATTTTATGAAATTGTAAAGGACCTATAATTTTTTTTGGTTTTAAATAAAAATTTTAAATAATAATTTATACTTCCGTAGGAACAACATTGCACCGTGTGAACGTAAACGACGTAGATACGTTGCCAAATAAAAAGCAAAAATATTTTATACAAGGGCACACAAGAGCTTACGCAAATGTGAAAGCTTATCTACGTCGTACGTCAACTTCGATCTTTGCGATCGTAATATCACCCAAAGGAATAATTAAAAATAGGAAATTAAATTGTTTTTGTATTTTCAAAATGAATATTTGAAAACGAAATATGTGAAAGGCAAATAAAATTAACAACAATTCGAAGAACTTGCAAACAAGATATAAAAACAAAATACATTTACAACGGGATGGGATTGTGTGTTAATAGAGCGTGTTTTTATAAGTTGACGGCTCTATGTCCTACGTTCTTAGGACGCACGACCCAAATGTGTTCCTAGAATAATATTGTTCGTCTAACATGGGTTTATGAAAATAATTGTTGTTGTCATTGTAAACACTTCTTATTTTATATGAAAAAGACTCAGTTTTTTATATGAAAAAGACTCAGTTTTTTATATGAAAAATACTCAGTGCTGTTCATATAAATTTTCTACCCAATCAATCGCCTGTCATTGGGCACATTAGGCTGGGTTAACACTACAAAAGGTTTCTTTCAAAAACCGGGAGTTTATTGAAAAGAGGGGAAGAGAACATGCTATTCTTCTCTGCCCTCTCACCAATAAACTTAAACATTCTGAAAGAAAACTTTCATAGTGTGAACCCAGACTTAGGGAAAATGTTGCTATCATTAAGAATTGGACTTGAAATTCTACAGTTGTGTACCTCAATAAATTTTTAGGCCCTAATTGTGTAAAACGCAACGCCAAAATAACTGAAAGCAAAAACAAAGTCAAAAATACTTCACAATTTTGTTGTAGCTTTCTATAGAAATTCATACTGCGTTTTGAAAATGTTAACGCCGCAAGATATACAGCGTTTGAAATTTAAAAATTCAATATGATTTTTTGAGGAAAGCAACAACAAAATTATAAAATATTTCTGACTTTGTTTTCCATATAATTTTAGGCATTGCGTTGCGTTTTACACAATTAAATAAACGTATGTATTAATTTTTTTTAACGTTTATGAATTCAAATAACATTCTCAGAGAATTGAGGAAAATTGAAAGGCTATAAATGAAAAAAATAATTTATTCACTTAAATTTGAAAATAATTTGGGTTGTTGACGAAAGGCGGATTATCAGGTAATATGATCATGTAGTTATATTAATAGCATCAAAATATATTAAAAAAAAAGTTAAATAAATGTATTTTTTTGTTGTGAATATAACTAAATAACCATATAACCTGATATCCAGCCCGCCGTGAATAACCCAATTATAAAAGTTAATATTTTTACTACCAGGCCCGCAATGTAGACAAGGACATTTCTTTCGCATATTTATATTGAAAACAACAATAAAAAATTTAAATTTGTTCAATAAAAATATACGAAACATTTTGGGCCAGGCAGTTTTTTTTATCAAACATCTATAATTTTTTATTACCATAATAAAATTTATTTAACATTTTTGTTTTGTTTTTTATGTTAAATTAATATCTTCTATATTTATTAATTGAAATCGTTTTAAGTTGTTGTACATAAGTAATGATAAACTGCGTTTGTCAAATAAACAAAAGCGGAATTCGGGGCATTTTGTGCAAATGGTCTCGTGAAAGAGCATATTCGAAATATCGTAGCTCTTTAATGAAATCTAACATAAACTCTGTAAATTTTGTTTATGGATTCAACAAAAGAGCTACGAAATATTTTGCATAGAATGCTCTTTCGCCACACTTTTTGCATCAAACACTGGATTCCACTATTATAAATACTTTTTTTTATCAAATAATTTAATTTGCTTAGAATAGATTAAGTAATCGATAAGATTATTTTCAATGTATATTTAAGTAAAATCAATAAATAATTATGATATATATATACGTAATATTTATAAACTAATATTAATATATAAAAATTAAACAATAGTCCTTGATCTCTAGTTTATGAATTTTAAAATGGTTTTAATTGTTAAAAAAAAGGAAGTAAATACTACTTAAAATTATTTTTGTTTTTTTCTATAAAAAGCTTTATATCGTAATTTATTATTAAGAAAGTTAATTACAATATAATAATTAATTAAAATTCATATGCAGAAAGTTTCAACGATAATTCAGAATTTGCATTTGTTCTTCAAAAACTGTGTTGATATTAAAAAGAAATTTCAAATACTAATTTAAAATTATTTATTACTTTTTTAAACATGTTTTAACTGTCGATAGGAAATTTCTTTCGTATATTTACATTGGAAACAAAAACAAATTTTAGTTTTTCATTAGTGTTTTTAATATAAATATACGAAAGAAATTTTCTTTTCTTAATTTTCTTTTCTGTAGTCTTATTTGACCTTTCTTTTTTATAATTATTTTTAATTATTTAAGCTTGAGGTCTTTTTATTTATAAAATATTATATTTATATTTATTTATATTTATATTAAGATGCTAACCAAAGGTTAGCAAAAAATTGATAAAAATATATAAATATAATATTTTATAAATAAAAAGACCTCAAGCTTAAAAAATTAAAAATAGTTATGAAATTTCAAATACTAATTTAAAATTATTTATTCCTTTTTTAAACATGTTTTAACTGCCTGGCCCACAAAGTCTATAGGAAATTTCTTTCGTATATTTACATTGGAAACAAAAACAAATTTTAGTTTTTCATTAGAAAGAAATTTTCTTGTCGACATTGTGGGCCAGGCAGTTAATATATAAAAAAAAACTACTAAACTTGTATAATATGAAATTTTATATTTAACGTTGTACATCCCACCCCGTCTTGACGAGCTACTGTTATGTTGAAACAACAAAGAATATTTCAGAAATTTTAATTTGTTTTTTAAAATGTTTCTGTTTGTATTTTAAAAGTTTATTTTACTTAACTTTTTATAAATTCTTCAGAAAATTTTACTGTCGTCTTCATACAAATTTTTTTTTAAATAGATTTCAAATCCAATTGAGATTTTTGTGAATACAGCAGTTAAAATATGTTATTTGTATTAACGAAAATTTTTAAATAAATTTTGGAAATTTTTTATGTATGTATTAAAAAATACGGTCTGTTCTGTATAGTCTCGAATTGTATTGTATTTTATAAGATTCCGAAAATATTTCAGAAGTCTCAATTTGTGTTTAAAAATGCTTATACTGCTTTTTTAATTTATACTTTTTTTAAATGATTTTAAATAACTCCCAATTAAACATATATTTTATTAACTTATAGAATATCGCAAATTTTCAATTAAAATTCAGAATGATTACTTTATATTAACAAAGTATCAAAAGAATTAATATGAAATTTACACTTTTTTTTTGAAAATGTCTATTTAATAGAATTTGGGAATTATTTCTTTTCAAACGCTTTTTTGTAATAGTTCTATTCCTTAAATTTTTAGGAATGACTTTATACACAACCAGATACAATATAATCAGCCTTATCGTGGTTGGCGAATTTAAAATACGACTGCGACTGTTTGGCAATAGATTAAAGGAAATAAGTTAACGTTCTCTTTAATCTATTACCAAACAGTCGCAGGCGTATTCTAAATACGCCAACCACGATAAGGGTGAATAGAAGATAATAGTCTGGTAGTGTATAAAGTTATTCCTAAAAATTTAAGGAATAGAACTATTACAAAATAGCTGTTGAATTTCTATTTAATTTTATTTCATTAACTTTTGCATGAAAAAAACGTTCAGTTTTTAAAATATTTTCTATATAAAATTCTATGCGAACCTTAAAATGCAAAATTGTGACACAGGCAGTAAATGTTTAAAAAAATGTTAAATTCTATTTTAGAAATCAAAGGGCAAATTACGTCCTTCGGTATCGATCGAAACTACAATACAATTTAAATGAGAATTTCAATTGATATCGAGTAGCGTAATTTGGGTCATGCTTTGCACATTTAACGAAAAGGTTCATAATTCCGAATTTAATTAAAGAATTATCTAACAATATCTATCAAACATTTTGAACAATTTCGATTTCAGTTTTGAAACCTAATTTATTCAAAAGTTAACAGCTTATATATATTTTTTATATATCTTAAACAATTAAAACTGCTTTAATTGCCTAATTGCATAAAAACTTTTTTTAAAGATTATATTACTCAATACCAATAAAAAATAGATTGCAACTAAATGTACATAAAAAATCAATTAATTAAAACATGTATTCCCTTAAGAAGTCTTGTGTAATAAGTAGAATTAAAAAATAAGAAATATATATTATTTAAGTACACAACAAATAATAATAATAAAAAATTATAATTTAAAAATTCTGAAAAGGAAAAAGAGTAAAAACAAGAAATCGTATGTGTTTTATTTATAAACTAAAAGCTTAAAACTCTGTTCCACACAAAATTTGGTCTACATATCTTAATACAAAATCAAACCTTTTATTAATTCACAAAATTATAACAGAGTTTTAGCCTTCTAATTCCAAAAAAAAAAAAAAAATATTCATATTTGTGCTGTCTTTTATGTGACTTTTTAAGCAAATCATTTACTTCCTAATAGAATTCGTTACTAATACTGGTTTCTTTCTAGGTTGAAATTGTGCTTACAAGATAAAATTGGTTGTGCATGATTTATTTTTTTTTACTTATTCGAAAATGTTCAAATACTTTGAACAGACCTTTTAATGGTGAAAGATGAGCTGCATTCAAAAATTATATTTGACGCTTAAGGATTTTGATAAACAGAAAATTGAAAATAATTTAAATGTAAATATAAACATTTTTTATATATATTGAAACAATATTTCTTTAGCATTAATACAACATTTAAATAGTTTTAAGTTTAATAAAAATGAAAAAAAAAAAAAATATTTTATAACAGAAATAATAACATCATATTAACAAGTTTTTATAAAAAAGAAAAATTTAATATTTAGCTGTAGAAAATTTTATTTACTATAACTTTTTTGCTTTTTCTTTATTTACTACAACTTTTTTGCTTGTGCAAACAGACATGACTTCGAAATGTTGGGCATGCGGCTGATATAAGTATTTCTACACTTTTCACCTATAAAATTCCAATTTCTGTTTGTTTTCTCAAGTAAAAAAGTCATAATGAAAATCTAGTCTAAGCAACAAGTCGAAAAAGCCCCTCTAAACTATTCTTAAATTACATATTGCGTCTACACTATCCACTTCAAATAAATAGTAATATCTTTGTAGAATATAAACAGCTGTTCAGTACAAAAACATTGATTTTTTTGTTGCAGCAACTCTTTAAATTTTTGTGTGATTTTAAGAGATATTCAGCCTTATTAAGAGTGTTTTTCGTAGTCAAAAGCCAGTCGTTTTTAAAAATTGGTATTATGATTGTCTTAAAAGACATATATAAATACGACAAGCTTTCGATGTGTTTTAAGTTATCGTTAATTTACAATGATATCAAAAAAATCAAAACGACTGACCACTACAATGACTCCCGTAATAAGCCTGATTAAACTATAGATAAAAGTGAAAAGCTCACAACATAAAATGAAATATTTCATAAATATTTAAAAATTTGTATACTGGTTGTGGCAGCAACAACAGCAGTTTTATGAGTCGATTAAAAATGTCAACTGAATTGAAGTTAAGTTGCCAGCAGGGAAATCAGGCAACGTCGCTCATGTTAAATTAATATCTTATTGGATATTTTAACATGAGCGGCGTTGCATTTCGCTGCTGACAACTCAACTTCAGTTGTGTTGCCATCCGTAATCGACCAATTAGTTATTTTCTTTAAGGGTGCAAAAGTTGATACGATTGTATTTTTTCATACTTTCGGCCATGCTCTCTCTGACAATCGCACGATTTGAAATCGCAAAACGCCAGATTTATTTGATGGTGTTCTGAAACTTGTTCTTTTTGTTTGCGATCTGCCATAGTTTCTTAAAAACATTCTAGGTTCCTTTGGGCATACCATTGCAATTTGAAGTCGCCAAACTTCTTGCAATTGTGATTTACAGAACACATATTTTGCGATTTCAATGCAAAATCGCAAATGTTTATTGTTTTGCTATTGTCAGACATGCCTATTTTTCGTTAAATAGTTTTTACAACGAATATGTGTGAGATTTAAAATTTGAAAGAAAGCACTTCAAATTTAATACATAAATATTTTTATTAGTGAAAATTTTCCATCTCTGTTGTGCTTTTGTAAAAAAAAAAAAAAATAAAAAAAAAAATTTGATTAAAGAAAAAAATCTTATTGCTTCGAAAACTTTAAAAAAAAAGGTGAGGAGAGCCGTATGACTGTCAAGTTTCTTTACGTTTTCTTTAGACATTTCATAACAAATTGTTTTCACACTTTTACACATTTTGAATTTCTCTAAAGCTTTGAACATGGCGTAATACTAAGTTTTATAGTGTAATAGGGCCTTAAACAAATCTAAGTAAATATTTATTTCGTAAATATAAATGTTTATCATTAACGTCATTTTTTAGTTGGCTGAAGATTGCAGTTTTTCCCATTTTACTCCTTGTAATTATTAAGAGCGAGTTATTGCCTATTTACTTCTTTTTGCTGGACCTTTGAAAGTTTTCGCTTGACCTTTAACAGAAGAATTTTTAAAGACCTTTTCTGAATTGGCTTTCACACTTCTTTTTCACACAAAATTCTGTTTTTTTTTTTTTTTTTTCTTCAAAAATTATGCTTTAGTTCAAATACTTTTTGAATTTCCTTGTCATTCAAAATTTTAACCGTTTCCAATTTGTCTGACTCTACGCCAAAAACAAATGCACAACTATTAAGAACATAAACGAATTACCTACAACAGACTATTCTGGATCAAGAACTAAAAAAATCAAAGTTTTTTTTACAAAGTTTGTTAATTTCTTTCTTCAAATGAATAAATTGTTGTCTGTAGAGCAGGAGGCAAATCGTAGCTTTCGATACCGATCGAACTCTTTACTACTATAAATGGCTAAATTTTTAGTAAAAATTGTTAATGAAAAAAAATTATTAACTAGATTTTATTACAAAAAATGCATGAATATTAATTTTTTTTTTTATTTTTTTTTTTTTTGGTGAATAAAAATGGCTAAAAAAAAGATCTGGGGGCCAAATAACGGCATTTTTATCGTTTGAAGTTACAATGTAATTTAAATAGAAATTTTGATCAATATCAATCTGAGTATTGAAGCGTTCACTCATCCATCGTTCATTCATGAGTAAGTAGGAACGTTTTACAATTTCGCGGATTATTTTCATTCATGTATGCGATTATTTAGTTTCTTCGATTTTTATAATTTTTCAAACGAAAACTCCAACAATATGAATCATCTCATACATAATTGAAGAAAAGCAAAATGTTTTTTATTCTTCATGTTCATGAATGAGATAGAAATAAGAAATGTTAGATTTCTCATTCATGATAAATATTAAAATTATGTTTTTATATCGTTCATACCCGAAAAATTCTTAACTTTAATATCAAATGTCATCATTTCGCTTTGTCTGGGTTCACACTATGAAAGTTTTCTATCGGAAAGTCTGAGAACAAGCTATTGCTCTCTACCCTCTCATGCATAAATTCAGACTTTCTAAAAGAAAATTTTCATAATGTGAACCCAGATCTTTGATACCCTTCAGCCACAGTTACAATATTTCAATAGTGGGCTCTTTTTTGGGGATCTATAAACTTTTAACCAATCCTAAGTCTGTGTTCATACAGCTCATGTCTTATTGACATGATTCTTACATTTTCTTCTTTGAACTTACACTGGCGTTCAAACAATTCATGTCATGTTGACGATATGTTTTTTTTTATTTTTTTTATATAGTCTTTAAATACGAATAAGAAAGAAAAAAAATATTAAATGAGAAAGCAAAGCGTACTGATAGTACATGCATCTGTGTACTCGTTTCTTTTCCCCTCGTTTCTCTCACCCACAAAGTAGAAATCTTCTCAATAAGACATGAGCCGTTTGAACGCAGACTTGTAAGAACAGACGCCAGTTTTAAAATTGGTTGCGGTTTAGGCCTTCATATGTAAAATTATTGGTCGATAATCGGAAATTTTTATGTTTCTACTTCTAGTCATATAAAACTTAATTTAAACTAATTTAAGTAAAATGTTATAATTCAAAACGGTTTTAGCCGTACTAAAATGATTTTCAGGAGGGAAAATAATATTGGATCCATTGGCAATTATGGATCAATCATCACAAAATACTGTAGACTGTTTTCTGGTATATACAAAAAAAATCTTAATTGGACCAAATTTAAATTTGGTAGTGAAATTTGTTTAAGCGTTTTATAAATTTAAAATGCTTATCAGAAGCCTACTTTATATGGTTTCTTAATTTTTCTTGATTTACAAGAACTTTCAGTGCTTATCAAAAGTAAAAATAAAATACGTTTCTTCAAGATTTTTAAAGCCTAACCAAAAAACACGTAAATATTTTTTAAATTTTCTTACAGTTTTACTTAAACAAAGCTGTGTAAAAAGCAAAAAAATATTTCATCGTTTGTTCTATTGTATTCGTTTTTTAACCTGTCAAAACTATGTTTTCTATATTCAACACTCATTAATGCTGATTTAAAACAGAAAATGGTATTAACACTTGTATGTATTTTCCTCTATACTCAACACTAATAATTGAGAGGCTGAAAGCAAAAAACGTTTAACTGCTGATTCAAAACAAAAGCGTTGAAACTTTTTTGTGCTTAAAGTGAGTAAATTTTTTTGTATTTTTAACTGGTTTTAACAAGTGTGTTTTTTTTTTATAAAACACTATTTTAGGTAATTTTTAATTGTCAAGAATTTGTTTCAAAATCAAGTTTTTTTAGAGCATGTCGAGAATTTTTCAAATTTAAATCTGGCAAGCCTAGAAATATGGTAAATTATAGACCGATAATCACAAAATTGCCTAAATTTATTTAAATATTTATCGGACATGCATTGACAATCGCACAACGCTTAACATTTGAGATTCTGACTTAAAATCGCATAATCGGTTTTCAGTAAATCGAAAACTAAGCCTTATCGCAACCAAAACGTACATTTTTCAGATATCCATAAAATAAATCTGGCGCTAAGCGATTTCAAATATTCCGAACATGGCCGTTTATTTGGTACGGTTTTAGGTGTATTTAAACGTTTTCCGAGAGGACTTTATGTGGGGGCCTATGGTAAATGATGGGCCTATCTTTACGAAATCCGGTATTGTGTTTTAAAGTGCCATGAAACTGTGACAGACAAAATTTTACCACAATAGCCTTATCTGTAACAGTGTGATTTCTAGTCCGGGTTTCGGCGTACTTAACAGTATTCCGAGAGTGGGCTTTATAGGGGCCCTATGGTAAATTGTGGACCGATCTTCACGAAATTTTGTAATGGGATTTTTATTCATAAATAACTAATTTGTGCAATATCTTATATTAATTCGTGCATTATGTTACCATTTATGTATGTAAATTTTTGTAACAAAATTATCAATTTTTTAGGATGGTGGTTCCACATTTGGATTCATAACTCTTATCCTACTAAACCGATGTTGCTGGACTTGAATTTCAAATTGCTTAGAATAACTAGAAGCAATTTGACACCAATATTGTTCTTTTCTTTTGAGTTATTTGAAAGTGAGCGTGTTTTCAACTGATGAATAAAGGGGCATGGCTTAATTGACTTAAAATTACTCAATGACCCAGAATATATGTACTTTATATATTCACCACTAGTAGTGAGGCAAGGTATAATTATAAACGTTATTGGCATTTAAATGTTTTGTAAATTAAATCGATAGCTTAATTCCAAAACATCCTAAGTCGAAAATGTGAGTTTTGCATGAGAAGCTCTTAAAGTTAACGGGCGACTTTGGTTTGGATAAGGCGATCAAAAATATGCTAAGTCGACTTAGCATGTGGCAAAGACAGAAAAACATAGCTGAAATTGGTTTCTTAAATATAGCTGTGAGAAAAATGGCATGTTCTTTGGAGAAATCGAGTTTAAGCGAAACATACATCAGGCCATAAAATGCGAACGGCAGCTAAACTAGCAAAGCCCACTTAGGGTTTTGTTTATTTCGATAAGTACTTTGAGAAATTTCATACGAGCAGCTTGCACTCGATAACTTCTAAAATGTTGCACAGTGTAATATTGCAAAAACAATTTTTCGTATGCGTACGCCAGATATGACGCTCAAGTAAACATCACAAATTATCGCAGACTGCACGAGGTAATTTTTCAAATACTAGGAGGATAGGAAAACATTTTTTAATGTATTGAAAGGTTTTGAAAGAAACAAGTACTGCCCGGAGTGTATTTCTTTGAATTCTTGTACTATCACAACACTATTTAAATTGTGCGACCAACAGTACCACAAAGTCACATGTTTTTTACACAAACGTTTTGTACACAAATTTGATTTTGTTATGTTTTTATGCAGGCCTTTAATACATAATCGCTGTAATTTAAATAATCACGTATGTGATTAAAATCGATTGATTTCAAACTAAACGTTTTTGAAGGTATTATAAAATTTAATGTGTTGCTTTCGCAACACAAGTAATTGAACGTGTAGTAAAATTTATATGAAAAGCACTCAGTTATTTGAGTGTTTTCCATACAAATTTTACTACACGTTCCATCACTTGTGTTGTGAAAACAGCACATGAATAATAAAATAAAAGATATAAAATTTCGAACGAATTTACAATCCATTTCTGAATTATAGTCATAATTTTAAATTCAAAATAAAGTTAAGTTAAAATATTTTTACCTTAAATGCAAAAGGCCCTATCTTAACATTTTGAAAATTTTTACGGGAGAAGCAAAAAACTATTTAAAATGATAAATACATAAATCGAAAAAGTATTCGATCACGACTGCCAGAATCAGCCGCCCCCCAGTTAATAATATTGTACATCTTGCAATATTAAAATTAAATTGACCTATTGTAAATGTTAGAAATAATTCTGCTCATTGAAATTCAAGTTTAACCAATCAAATTTTTACTTCGGATAATAAAAAAAAATTTATACAAATCAGCGAATGCGTTTCTAATAGATAAATTTCTTAAATGAAAGTTTTAAGATAAAAGGAAAAAATTAATTTCATTTATAAAATTGTAATAAAAATAATATTGACATTATTGTTTAGCAACATTTTATTTGCAACATTATTATTACTTAAAAAAATTATTCTTGAAAAAGTCTGTCTCAATACCTTAAACTAAATAATTGGTTAAATAAAGTTTTCCTACTCTCAAATTAGAATTCTTTAACAAGGGGGTTCGGGAAATCGAAAACGCAAAACGCAAGAATTTAAAAGTCATATTTTTAATAAGATTTTTGTAGTAAAAGAAATACAAATACAATACAATACAAATATTTCTCTTTTAAACAGAATTCAAGAAGAAAATTAAAAAAAAATTGGAATAATAGTGTATTAAAAAGAACTAAACAATTCTTGCGTTTTGCGTTTTCGATTTCCAAACAGCCCTGTAAAATAAATTTTGGGTTTGCTCATAAATTTTATTAATAAATGCTAATTAGAAATTACAATGTGATATATGAATTATGTTTGCTTTCATGTTGATTACTGGTCAGCAACATTTCGTTTGCAACATTAACCTAATACAAATTTAAAAATTTGTCTTATGTATCATTAATTTGAAGGTTTTTTTTTTTTGCTAATTTTTTTAAATATTTTTCTTATACATACTTTTTTTTGATCCCTTTTAGCATTATGTAGCTGGCATCATTGTCAAGCCTAGTACTCTTTTCGAACTTGCGAAAAATGTTAAGCAACATTGACTCTTTTCCACGAAAATTTTAACATGTATCAATATTATCTGTCTCGCGATTTTTTAAAACTTAACGCTTTTATTAGTTGCAAGTATACAACATTGTTTTGCGAAGGCAAACAAAAACCATGTTTTTTAATTGTCATTAAAAAAAGTAAAACAATATTATTTTTATAATTTCCCAAATCAAAAAATCAAAAATTTTATTTTGTTATTAATTTTATCGCTTTTCTACATTTTTCTTTGTTAAACGCTTGTTAAAAAACTACTTTACTAATACAAAATAAAAAATTACAAAATATGATTAGATGTTGCTTAAAATCTGTGCGAAATAATATAAGCTGCACTTGTTTCGCACGGAAAATAAAAATGTTGCTAAACGCAGAGAAAAAACATGTTTAAATATGGTCACCTCCAACAAAACTATTTTTAAAGAAAATTTTAAACATAAAATGTTTAAATTAACCCATATTATTATCACCGACAACCATATTATGGTTATATGTGTCCTCCATAAGGAAGTCACAACCATGTTATGGTTGCCTCTAAACATGTTATGGTTAAATATGACAATAATTTGTTTTTAAATTAACAATAGTATTTTCCTCTTTTCCAAGAGCAACAAGCTATGGTTGAAAACCAACCCCGCTATTATAAGTGTTAAACATATTTTAGTTATTATTGACCAAAACATGTCCGGAGGCAACCATAATATGGTTGTGCGTTCTTTATGGAGGACACATTTAACCATAATATGGTTGTCGGTGATAATAATATGGTTAAATTTAACCATAATTTGTTTACAATTTTCTTTAAAAATAGTTTTGTTGGAGGTGACCATATTTAAACATAGTTTTTCTCTGCGTGTAGAAACATTTCGGATGTTTTTCGTAATATAAATAGTGTACAACTCTATCATCACTTTTTCGTTTGTATTTCACAGAAATGTTTTTTATATGGAGTTTGACAACATTTCGCACGAAAGACGGAACAGAATACCAGGCTTTAAGCACAAGTTTTATAACAAAAATATGGGAAAATCTTTAATACACCATACATTTTTTTAGTTTATTAATGTAGTAATATTTAATAAATTTTAATAAATAAGCAATTACTTAAAGCATAATTAATTTTGTAATTCTTTTAATTTTTCTATATTATCTTAACTTTAAAGCAACATGATGCTGTCAACGATATAAAATCTAATAACTAAATAATGGAACAAATATTTAAAATACAGTTTGGAATCATAAATTATATAATATTTTAAGATTAGTTGCAATTTTAATGTGTTTTTATTTTAATTTTTGGCTTTTTACGTTGATTTGTTTTTTTTGCATTTTCTTGTTTGTAACATTTTTATAGGCTTGATATTAAAAGAAATATTAAGAAATGAATTCGGTATTATTTATTACAGAAGTCTAAATTTACCTGCCAAATTTATATTTTTTCGAATAAATTTACATTAAAACTATCTTTAAATACACCAACTTTCTTCTAAACAAATCCTTAAACTTGAAAATTAAAAAAAGGCTTAAAATTTGATTTAGTTATCATGACATTAAAATTCAGTCAGGAATGAAAAATTATCAATAAATTTCATGTTGTAAAATTCCTTTCCTCATTAAAAATAATTTAATGAGAATTAAATTTGATGAACTTAATCCTGATTAAAATATAAAAATTAGGATTAAAAACCATAGACAGTTCAATATAATTACCACAATACTATCTAATCATTGTTAAAATTAATCTTAATATCACCGGATTTTATAACTATTTTCAAAAAGATTTTGTTTTTTAAAACCATTTAAGCAACATGTTTCAATTTGCAACAGGTCGTAAGTGGCAAAACAAATTTCTTAAATTATCTTTATATATATGAATTTTGCTAATCTTTTACCAACTGTTTTATTTTATTAATTATTTATTATTAACTAGTTTCAGTTTTGAAACGTTAATTAATGATTTTATTTATAAACAAGTTGCTAGCAACATAAATCAATAAAAAACAAAGATTGTATATAACAAATTAAATCTAAACATTTTATGAACTATGAAAACTTGTTTTTTTATTGCAGTTTAAAATAAGTTAAAAATTTTTCAAAGCAACTAATGCTTTTCTGGCAACAAGTTGCTAGCAACATTAAGAGAAACAAAACAAAAAGTTTGCTTTATATAATTAGAAGTTCAAATATTTAGGAAATTCAAGTTTATTCAATAAGAAAAGAACTTGGAATTTAATGTAAAAAAAAAATTTCAATATAGAAAAAGAATCTGGGGGCTGATTCTGGCAGTCGTGATCGAATACTTTATAGATTCGAAAGCAATTTTATAACTTATTCTTTCAGCCGAAACTGAACGAATCGAAATGATTTTTTCAGTGTTGTAAAGAATTTATTTGAGTTTCGCAACGCTGAAAAAATAACTTCGATTCGTTCAGTATCGACTGAAAGAAGTAGAAAAAAAATTGCGTTCAAATCTAGAAAGTGCTCGATCACGACTGCCAGATTAAGCCCCCTGGCCAAACGTATGGTAGAAAAGGAGCGAAAAAACATTAAAAATGTTTTTATTAAAAGTTTAGTTATTTGATTTTTCTTTTTTTATTATTATTCTTTTTTGTGGTTTTTAACCAACTTTTTTTTAAATACAAACTATTAATAAAAAATTTTAAAAACATTTTTTAATTTTTGTATGTATTCCAAATTTGATCATATTTTCATATTTCTATGATTATTTATTAAAACCCATGGCCCTATTAGTAGGTCTGCGCAAAACTACAACAATGCAACTATAGAAAAAACAACACGTATTTTGTTGGTGTAAATTATTTTAAAGGTGCTAAAAACTAATGTATTTGTTTGTGTACTAAATGGGCAAGATGTCAAAAACAACGTAAAAAACACAACTCTGCAAAAAATCAGCAGGCGTTTCGAGCAGACCTACTTATTGGGCCCTGATAAAACCTAATTACAATCATGAACATATAAATAAAATCTTATCGTTAATAATAAAATGAATTTTAATTAATTTAAACTTAAAGAATAATAGGGTGGAAACATCTTAACTTAATGTTTAAAAGATTTATAAAATAATTGCTTTTAAAATTCTTATCATTGCAGTTCCAGTCAAATACAATTTAAGACGACAACCTTTAACGCACTCCATTAACACACCGTCCTTAAGCAGTCAACATCAACATCGGTCCGATTTGGATATGGAAATACAAATTAAATTAGAATCAGATAAAACTTCCATAGACTTGGAAATGTTAAGTTCATACTCTTCGGATACCTCATTGCAAAGTGAACCAACCAACAACAACAATTCATCTTCAACAACAGCTGCCGCACAAGAACCATCAACTTCATCGAGCAGCTTAATAACGTCTAACCCAACAGCCCTTATTGCGCTACAACAATTGGCTTCTATATCATCGGCCCAGTGTATGGAGCGTTTAGTGCCCAATTTACCCAAAGATTTATTGGCACAAAATGAATCACTTCTATACGGTGGGCGCATTGGTAACAAAGTGCCACGTCAAAGTACAAAACGTTTGTCACAGTATGAAACAAATCGTTGTCCCCTCTGTTCGAGGGTCTATCGTTCACAGGCATTTTTGAATGAGCACATGCGCAAGGAACATTCAATATTGATATAAATTCATTTGAAATAAGAAAAGAGGAAATATGAGACCGATAAAACAGGCAAGATTAGTTTAAGATGTTGCTTTAGTGTATACAATTTTTATATTCTTTAAATACGTCTTTAGATATTAATTCCTATAAGAAAAGAAAACGTTTCAATGAAATCAAAACGGATTTGTATACATTTTGAGTAATAATAAAAAAAGATACCAAATAAATTTTTTAGAGAAAAAAAAATACTTTGTAAAAATTATATTTCTATGCACATATGGCAACTAAACGGAAAACTCAGAATGTTTTAAGACACTTAATTCATGAGCATAAATAAGTAACAAAATAATCAGGATTTAAGTTTGACTTTATTTCGACATTCAGATTCAGAATATAAAAAATTTTGAAATATATTTTAAGTATATTTTTATTTCCCCGATTAGTTTAAGAATTTGTTATAATATTTCAACTTATTTCAATGACTTTAATAAGGTCGATTCGCGATTTTAACAAACCTATTGGATCGGATAAAAAAAAATCATTAACACATTTAAGAATTATAATCACATATTACGATCTTAAGGGCCATAAATTTTAACGAATTTTTTCATTTATAAAACCCTTTAAGTCGTTAACATGATTAAATCATAATCGGATTGATGGTAAAAAAATATTAATAAACATATATCTTCTAAACGACTGCTCCATTTTCCATTTATTTCCAATTATAGTTGAGAAGTAACAACTTATGTTTCAGAATTCTCCATTTATATTTCGAAAACTTCGTAATCTTTTTATAAAAATCTAAATAAAATTCAAAATTCCATAGTTCTCTTATTTTTCTAAAAATTTATTATGGCAACACAAAAAAATTCTGTCAGCACTGTCAATAATAGGCATTTGTTCACAATTATACACAAGCATATTAAAATGATTATTTTCTTTAAAAATTCTTCAAATTTAATTTTCTATTTTATAATAAAACTTACGAAATTTTAAATTTATAAGTTTCCTTGACAAACAATATGGCGCTTAATATGTCAAATATTATTGTTTCCATTTGTTTGCAACTGAGCAAATATGAACTACTATTTTTGTTCATGGTTTTTTAGTACAAACGAAGTAAAATAAAGCAAATTGCAAAAACGTACATTTTGTTGTTGTGTTGTGCAAATGTGTGTAATTTTTGCACTTATTTGCATCGTTTGCACACTTTACACTACCCATTGTGAAAACCCTTATTATATGTTTACATATCAGTGATGCCAGAAGAAATTTTAAAAAATCCCTACGTCTCTTAAAAAATTCCTTTGTTCCCCTACAACTAAAAAATGTTTTCCTACACGTTTCCTTACGTTAAGAATTTATTGTTTTTAGCAACAGGCAAACAAATTCATTTTATGTTAACATTTTATAAATATTATAATTAAAGTATTTATTAACAATTAACAACAAAAATTTTTTATATTATAGGGGGTGTACGGGGCTACGGGTGCGGTCAAATGTACATGCTAGACACCCACATATAAAAATTCAATTTCAAAAATAACCCTGTGTGACAAATTCAAATGTGTTCTTTTTGGCAGAAACGCCACTATATATCCTTCTGCGTACTTGATTTTTTATTTCCTCGTCTTTTGTGCTTTTAAGGGACTAAAATTTTAATGAATTTTTTTTTAATATAAGTATCAAATATATTTTAGCCAACTAGGTCCAAAATAAGAGGGAAGAAAGGCTCTGTAGAATTAAAAAAAAAATATTTACTTCAGTTCCCCTGAACAAAAATATAAAAAACATTTCCATATTCATAAAAGTTTTCATAAAAATTTTTTTAAAAATTCGAAATCGTATGATTTTATTTCTCTTAGTTTAGGAGGTGTGATGGTTTTTTCTCGGTACAAAATTATTTCTATGTAGAAATTTCAATCATTAAATATTCGCTTTTAATATTCGCGTACATTTCAGCGAATGCAAATATAAGCGAATAGCTCGCAAATGCGAACCCTAATATTCGCCGCCCTCTAATTTATACGTGCATGGCTTTGGCACTTGTTGAAGGATTTCTATTAAAAAGTACTACATTTGTTAAATGCTATTGCATATAAAAAATTTTAATTTTAAATTAAAATAATACGAATATTTACGTATTTTTACACAATATATTGAAAATGATTTAATATTTTGAAAATTCCCAACATTTGCCTTAAAAATAAAAAATCTGTCGTTTTTTCTCTACGCTGGAAATTTTCCGAAAAAAATCCCTACAAAAAGGTAAAATTCCCTTCTATTGGCATCACTGATACATATGTTAACTGAATTGCATTTTAAACAAAAAATTACCCCCATATTCATAAAAAATATTTTTGATTAATAAAAGGTTTATTAAATCAATTTTTATAGAAAATTCGCTTCATAAACCTGCAATAAACCTAAAATATTTTTTATGAATATGGGGGTAAGACTATAATTCTGAAATGGATTTCAAAATTCATCACACCTGCTAAAAACAATCGTTCGATTTTCATTACCTTCCTGGGGGCTAATTCTGGCAGTTGTGATCGAATACTTTTTCGATTCGAAAGTTATTTTATTACTTATTCTTTCAGTCGATACTAAACAAATCGAAATTATTTTGCCAGTGTTGTGACAACTCAAATAAATGCTTTACAACACTGGCAAAATAATTTCGTATCGACAGAAAGAATTAGAAACAAAATTGCTTCCGAATCGAAAAAGTATTCGATCACGACTGCCAGAATTAGCCCCCTGATTGTTTTGTTTAATTTCATTGATATAAAAAAAATCTGTCAAAAAATTGTAAATTTTTTTTTTTTTTACCGAAATACTTTTATTCAGCCTTATTACATGAGTCGTTGTCGTGATTGAAGTCTTAGCCGTTTGAAATTTTTGTCGATATCATAATAAATTTATGACAACGACAAGTTAAAACACATAAGCGTAGTAAAGGGGGATACTTTCCATTGCGATGCGAAAGAAAAAATGGTAGCAAATCGAATGATTGGTATATTTTTAATGCGTTTGAGCATATGGCTTTTGTATCTTTTTTTCTATTATAAAACGATTTTCGTATGAAAGTTTGTTTAACAAACCTTTTATTAACAAGTTTTATTTTTTATGAATAAGGCCGTTAAAAATCCAATTGACCACTTACAATGCTTTTCAAAAAATAGAGTTTATATTAAAAAGAAAAATAAATAAAAATTAAAATGACAAATATAGACTTAATCATCCAAATTACGAAAGTAGTTGTCGCGAACAAAGTCGTATTGGATTTTAATTTATGTCGATATCATTTTAAACTTAGGAAAACGACAACATAAACACATAGCAAATTTGTCCCATTTATGTCGTTAATGACAATCATAATACCAATTTTGAAAAACGGCTGGTTTCGACAACGACACTCATATTAAGGTCGAATATTTTAAAAGAAACCGATTGATTTTTTCAATTAATGCTCGAACATTTTTCAGAAAATAGTGTTAACTCAAACTATTTCATGCAGAGTATAAAAGTAAAAAATATCTTTAGCGCTTATAAC
This sequence comes from Pollenia amentaria, assembly GCA_943735925.1. Classification (NCBI taxonomy): domain Eukaryota; kingdom Metazoa; phylum Arthropoda; class Insecta; order Diptera; family Polleniidae; genus Pollenia; species Pollenia amentaria. The sequence goes on along the minus strand of OX031010.1, from coordinate 140,870,927 downwards.
CTAAAAATCGTCTAATACTTATTGTAAACCGGTTACAACTTTAGATTTTCAAAAGATTGCGTTCTCTATCATAAACTTTATATGCATTTTTATCTCTAATCGAGCCAGTCGTTTAAAAGATATATATTTATTTACATTTTTTCTTTCAGTGTCTTTGTAAAATGTACGATATAACTTTAATTAAAAAAAAACGTAATTAATTTAGAAGTATTTAATTTTCATACAACAATATTAATTTTATAGAAGAGAAAGGAAGAAAAGAGAGAGAAGAGAATATTAAAAGCCTTTACTTTTATCCTTTCCATTTCTATTAGAAAAATAAAACTTGAGTAAGAAAACTTGCTGCATGTAAATTGGGTGAAAACAACTTAATTAGGCAGGTGATAGATATTGATTTTAAAACCAAAGCGATTTAAAATCGAAATAATCGTTTTCAGCATCTTCAAAAATTGATTTTTATTAAATTTTTCTCTTAATTTCTGTTAATAATATTTTATCATTTATATTACTTATGATAATTAAATTTTATTTTGAACAAAAAATGAGGACTATAATTCTGAAATAGATTTGAAAAATCACTCGATACTCATCATTCAAAACCGATCGTTCAGAAATCGATCGATTTGCATCACATAATTGAATATAAAATTAACTTTAATAACGTTAAAAAATTTTTAGCTTTAAAATTTAAACCGAAGGACCATCTATAAAAAAACACTTGTTGAAAATTTTACACAAGTAATAAATTTTGCACTAACTTTTATTATACTCAATAAACCACAAAAAAAAAACATAAAAAAAAGTTAAATATATATTAATTTGAAAAAAAAAAATTATATTATAAAATAAATATCTTTTGTAAACCAGATACTAAATGGCTGGTTACAATCACTGAGACTTCAGTAAATAAATCTTTATAGTTAAAGAGAAAAATATTTATATACCTAAACGAATGAAATATTTAATAATAGAAATCAATTAATCCTATTAAAAAAAAAAAAACATTTTTAAATTTAAGTAAGAACTTTGAATAACAATCTAAAGCGCAAGGAATTTTTGAAAAAAATTCCTCAATGATAGAACCTCATAAACAGCAAATCTCTGCACAGTGGGAGGTTGTGGAAAAAAATGGAAATAATTCTGTATTTTGTAAATAGTTAGTCGGTTGTAATAAAATTTCAGGTGTCAATTCAGGACTTGTATTCTAGCTTAAGTTTTGGATTTGGGGTTCATTGACATATCAGGTCGGCCGACATAGGTTCCTAAAGTAGGGCATATACGATTTCTCAAGTCCGTTTAAACTAGACTTGCGGTGAAAAATAGTCTCTCAGATGCGACAGAACTAATTTGAAAACTTGTGAATTTTTGCGCTATTTTTTAAAGTTTTTATAAGATCTAAAGGTATCTTTCGACATCTTCTTAAGCAGAATCACAGCAAAGGATGCCAAGAGGTTCATTCTCCTCGGTTCTCTTATACATTTTCAAAAGCTCTCCAAAGGCCAGTTCGTTTAGACTCATCAGAACTTGTACCACCTGTAGGGGTCACCATGTTTTCAACACTTTCGGAATGCAGAGACATGCTAAGTAGCTCAATAAGACGTTTTCTCCGTACGATTGAAGTCAATTGTCTTTGAAATATTCGAGCATTGTGTCGAGGGTTAAGAATGGTTGATAAACAATAGGTTTCATTACTTTCTAAAGCCTCAAATCTTTTATTTAAATATAATGCTAAGTCTGTCGTTTTATTTTGGGACCTTGAACTATTCTCCATCTCCGTTGATTTATTTATTATATGAAACAATTTTATTATCAGGTTTTGATTTTATGATTTGCTTTTTAATGTATTATTTCTCTTAGTTGCTATGCAAAAAATAAGCATAGAAAATTTAATTGTTTGTTCGAAAATACTCCATAAAATATATAAAAAGTATCATCGTATCGACAGCAAAGTATCGCCGATACCGATATATCAGAAAATCTGAAGTTGATATATCCGTATTCGTTACGTCCCTACTACAAACGCATATAACTTTTTAATTACAAAAGATTTTTCATAATTCTTTCTGTATAAAATTTACTGATTTGCTAGTAACTCACAAAAAAAATTTCTCAAAAAGATAAATTTTAGTCTTATATTTGCAAAATACTACACGAAGATCGGTCAAAAATGGCAAGATTTATTTTCAAAGTCAGATGTTCCCTAAACAATAAGGCTGTCCGATCATGTTACATGTTTGTAGGACTCGACTAGAACATTCTATTGATAAAAAAAAATTTTAAATCAAGTAAAAATTAAGAATTCTTGATCGTTTTTAATTTTTACAGTATCCGAGGTACCCTACTTTGCGAACCTATGGCGGCCCTTATGATAAGTCTTTAGACCCGGAATACAAAACTAAAACTCGAATATAAGTCCCTAATTGCCGCCTAAAACTGTATTCCAATCGGACTAACACTTTACAAAATACATATTATTTCCATTGTTTTTCCAACATCTCCTACTGTGCGCTGGTTTCATGTAAAAAGGCTCTAACGGACATAATTTCAATTGAACAGGAGAAGGTAAAAATATAATAGAAACTGTATCTTTGTACCAAAATGAAAATGTGAGCCCGTTATTTTTGATACTATTGTATAACATTTTTGTGACGAGGTGTCTTTGTGTGTAATGTATTGGAATCACTAAAATTTCGAAAAAAAAAAATCAATTTAGGGCCTTGCTAAGTACATACATGAGACCAACGAAATATATTTTCTGTTAAGAGATAACAATGTCTAAGGATTTGTCGGTCCTATCTTAAATTATAAGCCACTATGAAGATTTTTTTTTTTTTTATCAAGCATTTTACTTTTAAACACATTTTTATTTAAACACAAGTAAGCGAAAACTTTTGCCTTTAACTGTAATTAAAAGAAAAATTAGCATAACTATACTTTCTCAATTAACATAAAAATATACACCAACTACTTTAAATTTAAGTTATTATTTTAAGCATTAAACTCAAGGTTGCCCAACTTTTTTTCTGTTAATTAGCCTTGACTCTATTTTAAACAGCTTTAATCGAGTCACATAGAATCCGTTGTACTTTATATGGCGCTTTTTTCAACTGATATTAACGTAACAAAGGAGGAGGAGCACACAATGAATACTTTAATGACGGATATTTAATCAAGTCCGGGACAATTTTATTTATTGAATTGAGTAAATTCTTTTTAATTTTTTTTTTTTATTTTTGCTGACACACAACACAATAAATTAAATAAAAACAAATTAAAAATAACTGATAGCGTTCAATAACTCAAAGTACCCTACAACTTTAAAGTTTACCCAACTTTAATACTTTCCGTTAACGGACAAAGGGACAAAGCTCACAAGAACACATGTATATCAACTTAGTAGTCAGTTGAAAAAAATCGACGCATAAAGTACAAATGATTTTATCTGAATCGCCCTTAAGTGGTACTTAAAAAAAATTTTTAATAAAAAAAATTTAATTTTGAATAACTCAACAAATTTTTTTGGATTAAAAAGAATGTTAAACATTTATTTATAATCTTTGAATAGAACAACCACAAATTAATTTTAAGTAAAAAAACAAATTTTTATTAAATTATACTTGCATACTACATACATACATACATATATATGTATGAGTATAGAAAAGGAAAATACTATTTTTAAGTTTAAATATAAAAAAAAATTCAAATAAATAATAAATTACCATTTTACTTAGATAAAAAAACAAAATTTGCAAATGTTATATTTATTTGAAAATTTAGAAAATAAAACTTTTGTGTTCGACCTGTGATTTCAAAGTTTTTATGTGGCATCAATAAACCGAGCTTAAGCCTTGTACACAATGCGAGCAAGATTTTCGCTGGTGTTCACAATAAAGCAACGTTTTTTTCACGATCACACCCATTTTCCATTAAGAAACCGTTTGCAAATTTCGCCCAGACCCTGCAGATAATATTGGACTACGTGGTCCATTGTGGCTTAAATGGACTACTTACAACATGGTCCAATGTACTGAAGTATGGACCATATTAGACAAATTAACATGCAGTGCTGCCAACTGCATGATGTATAGGTATACACTATACTATAGTTTACAGTATTACATATTGGTAGCCCTGTTGTTGTCCATTATTAATTGTTTATTTAAAAGTAAAACAGGAAAGTTTTTTAAGATTTGTGAAAAAAAAAATTAAAAATACCAAGTAAATATATATAATAATAGCAATAATGGATTACAGTGCACGCCATAAAAGGCGATTAGTGAAAAAGTAGTAACATGGAGTACTTTTGAAACTAACCCACTTGAGTACTCCATGGAGTAGTTTAGGGACTACTTCGGTGGGTTATATTGTCCACTCCTAGGACATCGTAATGTTAAATATACCACATTTTTATCATATAATTGGAGTAGTTTTGGAGTACTCCTACTCCTTTATGGACTACTCTTTACACGCATGTATGGACTAGTCTCGATATCTGCAGGGGAACAATATTACGTATAAAGTACTATTTTTTAAAAGATTTTGTTGAAATTTTCTTTCAAAACTAAATAAAATTATTCTAAACGTCATATTCATTTTCATACAAATTGTTGCTGAAGTAGAAGTAGACTCAACTTTAAAAAAAAAAATTATTACATTTTTGTTCGAAAAATGAAAGGAAAATATAAGAAATACTTTGGGAAGAAATAAGAGAAGAAAAAACAAACTTGTTGCTAGCATTGTGTACAAGGCTTTAAGCCCCTATAACGGTTTACAACTCAACTCTAGTTCACTTGAAATTTTGCAATTTTGTATTATAGCTTGCAACCCTGTGTTAGTGCGGTTAACAAAAACATCAATCATTTGAAATTCATTACTAGCAGTTATAAAGTTACCCTACAAGAAATAAATAACCAAAACTACAAAAAAAAAATTATTTTTTACTAACACACTTCCAACAATTTTACATTGAATTAATAACTTAGAGAGAGAGACATAATGAATTAGAGAGAGAGAGAGAGAGAGGTAAAATCACATGTACACAAGGTTTCGGTCAGTTTTTTCGTTTTGCTCTTAATAAACTAATAGAAAGTATAACCAGTATATCGGTGAGCACTACTGGTCATCTAAGTAGTAAAATAACCGGTAGGCTTCTTGTAGGGTAAGTTGCTAAGTTTTAATTTAACTGAGCTGAGTTGTAAACCGTAATAGGGGCATTCACCAATTCCTAATCATACTATAATAAGTCAAACCGAATACATCAAAACTTAAGTTGTATGAATTTAGAAATTTTGTAATTGAAATTTTAAATCTTCTAAAACATAATAATGTTTCTGAATCTGTCTTGCAGTACGGTTCCGAGACATAGCTAGTCATAACAAAAATTAGACACAAGCTTCAAACCTTTACCAATAGATATGCTCGCAAAACATCTTAAAGGGTTCTATACACGGTCAAAATGCTCGATGTCAAACTCGTGTACTTGTGCTTGATGCTTTGCAATTATCATGCTGGATGGTTTGATTTTCTGCTGTTCTTTTGGTAAAAAATAAAAAATTTCTCTAAATAAAGAAATGTGAATAACAATAATGGCAGCCTGTTTGCAAAAAAAAAGGAAAAGAAAAATAAAAAAAGTTCAACAAAACAACGCAAATTATTTCACCGGTAATTTTTGTATTTTTCTTTTTTTTTTACACCTGTTTCCAATGAAAATATAATGAACCGAAAATTTGTATGGGTTAACACTGTAGACACATTAACGTTTGACATTAAGTATTCCAAAAATTTATACTTTTTGATATTCCATCAAGCGTTGTCACACACAAAAATTAATTTTCATTAATACTAACATAGCGCTTGATGAATATTTCGAGCCTGAATAGACCCCCGAAGAATATAGTGGCGACGAATAATCACTAGCGATGAACGTCGTTAGCTGACACGATAAGGTCACACCCTAAAGGGCCAAATACATTAGTCAAATTTCACATCAAACATTATGATTGTGTCAGTGAAGAACACGTACACGAGCTTGAAGTCAAGCAATTTGACAGTGTATTGTGCCCTTTAGAAACCCCTACAGCGAAATTTTCCACGCAACAATTGAGTAGAACTCACAAGGCACCCGACCACGTGGACGACGGAGAACTACAAGGAGGCTGACGGTTCAAAGCAAAACCGAAAAAATCATTAAATTTATTACGTTCTTTAGCAATTAATAGACAACAATGGAGATTCTAAGTAAATAGTCCTGATGGAATATAACCACAAATAATCTTTTATTTACACTTTGAACCCCAAAATAATTCATAATTGTAATTTAAGAAATTTCAAAACATTCTGTTGATATTCAGAATTTCTCAATTATTTTTCAAACCCATTATTTTAAAAATTTGCTTATTAGAAACCAAAATTAGTCGGTTAAACCCTTACCAAGCCTGTTCTTGTAAAAACAGCTAGCCGGGCGGACTTAATCTGAATCGATCGGTATACTAAAAGGTCTAGAATCAATACTAAAATACTAAAAGATCTAGAATCAATATTTCTAAGTACACAAATGCATAATACCCATAATACTTGTTCACTTTGATTACACTCTTAAGTTTTCTGTACACTAGATTTCAAACTGTAGAAGATACACATGCGAGAACAAATCGCACCAGTTTCATATAAAGGAAATGAACTCAAAATTTATAAACTTTCAATAGAGCCAAACAACTTTTTATATCAAAACTTCTAATTTTCATACAGTTTATACGAAACTAAGCTTTAGAACTCGAATTCAACACCACCCGGCAGGAACATTTTATTTGACTGATCTCTAGTTCGCTTTGTTTAATTGAAAATGTATTGGCAATAGAATCTTCATGTTTAAACAAACGCCTGACGCTCTTATTTAGGTGGCTCAGTTATATCACAAAGGGGGATGCAACTGTATTTTTTCCCCAAAATATAAGGGAAATTGATCTAAGATTTGTACAGTGGATAGATTTTACCACTGATTGTCGTTTTCTTGCGAAAAGCGAAAATGTGTAAATTTTGAGTTGACTCAATCAGAGGGGCCAGTGCGATATGTAATTTGATTTCATTAATAACAATGAACTAGAATTTAACACTTTTTTCTGACAAGCTGAGCATCTGGCGTTTTAACCTAATTCGGGTACGCTGAATCCAGTGGTGCACACATGGCGTTTTAGGCTGATTCGGGTGCGCTGAATCCATTGGTGCTAATCGTTGTATACCGTTATTTCGAAAATGGAGGAGTTTGCACAAAAAAACGGTTTAGTTTGTTGAATAATCTAAAAAACCGGTATATCTCGAAAACAAGAGCTAACATAAAAAAAAAACGGTAAACACCACTGTATTCAGCGCACCCGAATCAGGTTAAAACTCCATGTGCCTCGCTTGTCAGATTGTTCAACGAGCACAGCGCAACAGGTTGATTTCTATAATGCAGATTTTCTCATTGATGACAGGGCCTTTAGTATGCATTCGAGTCTATATAGAATTAGAATTAAATCAGACCAAACAAATTTGAAATAAATATCCTTTTTTTCGCCCAATTTTAAATAAAAATTCCTCGGGGGTTTTATCCCTTCTCCCATTTTTCCTATTTAAATTCTATTGTAAAAATGGAAAAAGGGAAAAAACTCCCGGGGAATTTTAATTCATAATTGGGTTGATTATTATTATATTTCGATAAATAGAGTTGACAATTTGTGTTATTCATTCTCACTATGCAAAACACAAAAGAAAATGCTCTATATCAATGCAATTTTACGAAAAGGGGATTTATTTTCGTTATAAATTCGATAAGGGCTTAAATATTTCGAACAAAGCGTATAGCGGAATTCAGATTCACCATGAAATTCTAACATAAAACGCCGAATAAACTGTACTTCAAAATTGAAGTTTTAACCTCCGAATTTTAAGAAGAGAGTGTAAATTTGAACTATCTTTCTAATATATATTTCGAAAATTTTAAGGTTCAAACATTATTTTCGAAAAATAGAAAGAACCCCGTTAATCAGGGATTTTGAAATGCTTTTAAGATTACCGTGAGAATCTGTCTAAATCCCGGTGCTCCTAACATCGAGTAGATACAATTTGTCTATTAACGCCCTTTGTGCAGATAGGTTTACACAAGTGGAACTTATCGTGCATAACCGTCTGGACCATGGAAATACGCTTTAATTGCAACATCATACGGAGACGTCTGCTTGCAGGCCAAACTTTATCTAATTTTATGGAAAAAAGGCTGGCATTTTTAAAATCTTCCTCTTTCCGATTAAGGTGTAAACCACAGCCAGCACGTGATTCCAGGGTGATACTCCCGTGGTACTAGACAGCCGCGTTATATTTAAAACCTGCCAATTTCAAGCTCCAAACAATCTTCATGTATTGATTGCACCTACATATGTACATATATCCTTTGAGCTTAGCCACGTCAAGGGTTAGGAAATCCTAAATACTGCTACGCATGCCCCCGGGTGACGGACAATTGGAATGTTAAGTTTGTCGAAATTTTTTGTTACCATATTCATGCTCACGATTAACTAAATAGGAGCTTCAACTACATGGCTTAACACCAATTTTTGAGGATTTCAGGAAATGTTTTTGGGCTCTAAAGTTTTGAAGGTTTTAAGTGTTCTAAACGACTAAAGTCATGTTTAGATTAAATTTCCATTTAATATGCTTTGCTTAAGGCATATCCACTTAATTAATTAATCATCCTTCACTGATAGAAAAAGCGTCATAACGCTGATGTATTTTGACATCAGTACTATGACAAGTGTCTTCGTTGTTGACCCCATGACACTTTTCATCATTGTGATCACTTGCGCAAATTGTCATTAGGTCAAAATTTCAAATTATTCGGAGTGGTTTTGAATCCGTATTTTTGAAATTATTCGGAATTGTTTAGAATCCGTATTTTCATTTCGATCGATTTTGTTTTACCTTTTTCAGACTTTGAACGATTTTCGTAATTCCGGCAAATCTTTTTTCGACCGAAAAATTACAAGTGATTTCATTCCGAGAAAATTTATCGGTTTTCGTTTTCTGCAGAAGCTTTTTCGGAATTAAAAAAACTTTCGGTCGAAATTGATTTCTGTGACAGGCCCGTATGTCATCAATGGGTTGACACATCGGCATCACAGAAATGACGAATCGGAGTCAGTTTAATAAAACATATCATCAGTTTTATGACTCAGTAACATCGTAGAAAAAACGACTCATTAGGCTCAATTTAATGATAGTTTATCCATGGGATTGACTTAAGTCAAAGTGAGAGATTATTATTATTTCGTTACTTGTTACACCTGTCTATTTCACTTTTATTATATTCTGCCCTTTGTTTACAGAAAATCTCACCATTTCATTTTCGTAATCATTCTACTAAATAATTTAAACAAACTTTTAAAACATAAAAATAATGTTAATAATACAGAAAGTGTGGCATCGAATTGATGTCACTGTATTCATAGCATAGATGACGCATAAAATATAACAAAATGTTATGATGACTTTCGTAATTGGATTTTTGCCTTATTGATAACATTTGTAATAACGAAGGCCCGGATTTTTGTGCAGTTAAAATCTCGTTTTATGCGCATAAAACATGCACTAAAAAAAGAAAAAAATTATTAATACATTTATTATTGATAAAAAAAAAACATTATATAACAAGAAGAAAAACAAAAATAACATAAAAACGTAAAAATGCAGTCTCATAAACGAAAATAAGGTACAATAAACACAAAACAAGAAGTAAAAATAAAGTGAAGCACAAAAATATATAAAGAAAACACAAGGCAAAATAATCATGTAAATTAAGTAAGTCACTTGTAACATACATATTTGAAGTAATAAGAAAAAATTTTGTTTATATAAATGTTTTTCAAAATATGCAATGTCAGCAATATATGCAAAAATATGCATAAAAATCCGGACCTTGGTAATAACATTGATGTCATAATTCTGATGTTAGGACATCATCAATATGAAGAGAAGATAATGTGTAATTTAGAACTTTACTAACAGAAAACACAATTACTTTCTATATAGAGCAAACAAAAACCTTTACTGGGAAAAACTGGTTTCTGAAAAATACAAAGTATCATTAAATATAATTTTTTTTTATAATTTTAAGCACATATTACGGTTAATATTTATTTATTGTATATTGCGTATTATATTATTCATAAAATTTATTTTCGTAGTTTTTTTTTTAGTTTTTTTCAGTAGTTATAATTTTTTCTCATAAAACTATTGTTGGTGTTTTATAAAATAACGAAAAAAATTCTCTTCTTTCCCAAATTTTGTAAAAAAAAAAAACTAAACAGCTAAACAGCTTTCATTAAAAATCTTCCTTTTTCCTCAGTTTATTATCCAGAAAATTCCAGACTAAATCAACATCAGCGCCAACGTTATCCATGTAATGTCTGTGGTAAAAGTTATTTGCGCAAAGCCCATCTAAAACGCCATATGACTTGTGAATGCATTGGCGTTGAACCGAAATTTTGGTGTGAGTACTGTTCATCTCGTTATAAGCGTAAGGAGGACTTGAAACGTCATATTTTAACGGTACACAAAATAGATTTACGCAAACATCAAAATATCCATGATAAATATAGTTTTGATGAAATGCCAGCAGCTTTAAATTATAACAATTCAAATTCTTGTGCACGACCAGTTCTCCCGATGTCATTCAACAATCATACCCAGCTGCAATATGAACATCATTCAATCCAACACGATTTTGATGATCCGGAATATATTGTTGATTACTAAATCAACAATTTCTACTATTCAATAATTATTAATAAAAAGCATAGCTGGGTTAATTATAGTAAGTAAATTATTATATTATGTATTTGTTAATTTGATTATTTAATTTTGCGAAATAGGATTTCTAATTACAAATTGATTACGATAATCCATATGTAATTACAGTTAAATGAAATGAGAAATCTTAATTTACTTTATGCTTTGATTTAAATGATAATTTTTTGAGTTTAAAATAATTTGGGTTATTCACGAAACACGAATTATAAGGTTATATGGTTATGTTGTTATATTTACAGCAATAAAATATATTTAAAAAAATTTTAATAAATGTATTTTGTTGTTGTGAATATAGCTAAATAACCATATAACCTGATAACTAACCTTCCGTGAACAAGCCAATTGAGTCTTTGGTAAATAATCACAAATTATCTTTGAAATGTATAATTAGATTATTTTTGGATTTTTTTTTATTATTTTATGATAATCTAAAGTAATTTTGATTGCTTTAAGATGATTTGTAATCGTTATCAATTAGTAATTGGTCAATTCTAAGCAAACTATCGTATTTAATCAATTACTTTACATTTAAACTTAGTATGCAGCCATATTTTGAAAATCCGATTCGAGTAAAATTAAAATCAAGCTAATTTTGAAAACCATCCTATTCTGTAATAAAAGTTCATAAAAATATTTCACTTTACAGTATTTTTCGCTTATTTGCATCCTGGCTATAAGTATTTAACGCTTTTATGCATTTCAATTTGTGAAATAACAGTTTGCTATTTAAAATTGCTGAAATAGTTTTGTGTATAAGCATTTCCTTATGCATATCGTCACCTTAAATGAAAAAAGGCGTAACAACCCCAATTTTAATTTTTTTACAGAGAAGCAAAAAACTTTACAAAATCAATAACAACAATGTGTACTTGGCGTTTGAATTTCTTTAATAAAGTCGTCATTTTTGATCGATGGGAATTGCGAACATGTAGTTCAATACAACAAAAATCAATCAAAAACACTATTTCTAATTTTTTTTTGTTGTTACGCCCTTTTGCATTTTAGGTGACAATATATACAGAAAAAAATAAAATTGATTGCAATTGAAAAATTTTTAAATATTTTTGTTGTTGATGTAAGGAAACGTGTAATTCACTTGATTACATTTTAAATTTAAACTGATTTTATTTTTGATTAATGGTTTGAAAAACATTGGCGAGATTTTTTCTGTGTCCGCCCTTATGCTTCACTATATACTACAATTTGAAGAATTTGCTGTTAAAAAAATCTCATACAATCATCGTTGCAAATTTAAGTCAATTACAAAAAAAAACCGCACAAAAATTACCTAATCAAAACTTAATTTGACTAATTTTCATCGAACTTTTAATGTTTTCAATCAGTTTCGATGCAAGTGAAATAGTTTTTATTCAAAGTCCTGATGAAATTAAATTCAGAGAAGCAATTTTTATAGCTGCATGCCTCGTTTTAAAGAACAAAATACTTTACGCTTTGAGAACTACTTTCGAAATCAGGAAAAGCTACTCAGAAAAAAATTTTTCCCCAATTAAAGCAAATCAAAAATAAAATCAGTTTTAATTAAATATTAAAGCAAGTGAATTAAAAGTTTAATCAAGTGAATTAAAAGTTTAATCAAGTGGATTAAAAGTTTAATCAAGTGGATTAACAGCTTAATAGACACTATTAATTTGTACCAGTAAAGAAATTAATAGTTACAATTAAAAATTTAATTCACCTTATTAAAAATTTAATTCTCCTGATTAAAGATTTAATTGAGACAAAAAAATTTTCTGTGTACGTTTATTAAAAAAAATTTAATTGAAAGTCTCCATTGATTTCAATTCCTTCTAATTTTGATTTCCAATAAATGGCTGATAATAATCCTAATTCTTAATCATTTCAATAAGGCCGGGTTTTTGAGATGTGGATTAAGTTAAAACTTAGTTTAACATACTCTGAAACTCTGATTTTTCCGGCGAAATGTGATTTCTTATTATTTCATTTAAGACCAACATTTTTAGCAAAACTATGCAGTTCCGTCAAAAATTTGTATACAAACTTGGTAATGATTATTTAAACCTAGTTTAACTAAGATCTCAAAAGCCCAACCGTTTTAATAAAAATGTACTTAAAATTAAATTAGTATTAAATACCAACAGTAGTACAAACTTATTCAAGCGGGAATAACTTGGGAATGTTTATAATTAAAAATAATGACTGCATTTTTATAATTTATTTAGTTTGTAATAGATTAAGTAAAAATTTTAACTTATTTAAACGTTTAACTTTTCTTTAAGTTCAAAAAAATACAATGGATTCTTTAGTTTTTAGTCACTTTGAAATAAATTATTTAATACATTAAAAAAATTGTGGAAATAAGTAAATGTTGTATATTTATTGGTTATTAAAACAAATAATTTGGCAGAAAATTAGAACATTTCACATCATGAAACAAAGAAAATAAGATAGCGCATATAAATTTAAAAAACATTATTTTTCTGCGCATGTACGTCACAGTATTAAATAACCACAACCACCATCACACAAACACGTGTATGCGCATGAAACAAAGAAAACAAGATAGTGCATTAAAATTTAAAAAATATTATTTTTCTGCCATTTACGTCATAGTAGTAAATGAGCACAGACATGATCACACAAACACGTGTATGTAGTATGCTGAATGTTTGTTTATATTTCAATCTCTTTACTACAGTGGCGAAAAAATGACGTCAAAATGAGAATAAAAAGGTAACGGACTTGCGCAATGCGCTATCTTGTTTTATTTGTTACATGGTGCATGCGGAATGCTGAATATTTGTTTACATTTAAATCTCTTTATTATAGTGACGTAAAAATTACATCAAAATGAGAGTTCAAAGTTAACGGACCTGCGCAATGCACTATCTTGTTTTCTTTGTTTCATGATTTCACATCATGTTAAGTCCCCGTCCATATTATGAAAGATTTGCTGCGAAAAATTTGAATTTGTAGTGAAAAGGGAAAGACGTATGGAAAAGTGCTTGTTTCGTGTGCAAGCAGTTTTTGTGGGTTTTTTATTAAAAGGAAGAATGTAAAGAAAGAGAGGAGGCTTACAAAATACTTAAATGCTACAAAATAAAAGTTTCATTGTATGGACACAATGCGGTTTCAAAAGAGAATTGAAGGAAGTTTTTGCAATAAATGTTTCATAATATGAACGAGGACTTAAGCTGCAAGGATTTTTAAGAATTTTTAACACGCCGTTTCCAAGCTTATATTTTTTTATCAATAATATAAATTTAATTTTTAGTTCCAAAACAGCATAACAACATTGCAGTACAAGTCAAAAATGAAGATATCATCAAGTTTAACGATTTAATTAATGTGAAAATTTAATCAATAATTTTTTTAGTTGAAAGAAAATTAAAAATATAAAATTTTTAATTATAATATTAATTAAATAACAAAAAATCTTAATTGATTTTTTTTTTAATTCAAATAAAATAATTTAAACTTGTAGAATTGTTGTTGGGAATTGTCAAAACCTGAGCTATATTTAATTAAATCAATTAACAAATTGTTTGAAACGGCAAAGTTTTTTGATCATATTTTTTAATAATTGAAAATATCATTTATTGAAAAAAAAAATATTCACAATTTCAAAATTTTTAGTAATCAATAAATTGTTTGGTTCATTCTACACAGAAAAAATTATTCAATTTCTCCAATCACCAAATTTATTCCAAATTCATAATATCAAGCAAACAAGCTGTTGACTTTGCACCTATTACCAAAATGATTATATTGATTACTAAAAATTTTAAAATTTTGAAAAAATATTTTCAATAAATGATATTTTTAATTTTAATTAAAAAAGTGATCAAAAAACTTTGTCATTTCAAACAATGCGTTAATTTATTTAAATAAATATTCACAATTCCCAACAACAATTCTACATGTTTAAATTATTTTATTTTAAACGAAAAAAGTCAATAAAGATTTTTTGTTTTTTAATCAAAATTCTAATTGAAAATTTATTTCAAAACAACTTAAATGTTAATTAAATCAAAATTATATTTTTAATTTTCTTTCAACAAAAAAAATAGTTGATTCAATTATCACATTAATTAAATTTAAATACTTTTTGAAGCATTTTTTTAATTGATAAAACACTTTTTTCTGTGTATGCATTTGGTATGAATTTTTTCTGTGTATGTATTCATCGAATACTTTTTTGGTGCACTTTGGCGACTAAATACTTTGAAATAATCCGCACGGTTGCGTTGTAGCATGCATTTAAAAAAGAGAGTTGCTTTGCAACCGACGTTTTGGAACTCAGCCATATTTTTTTAAATCAAACAGTTTATACACAATTGCCGTATTCACAAAACCCCTTGTATCGTTGTACCGATTGTATATTGTATAAAAAACAATTGTACAATCTATACAACGAAACAAGGGGTCTTGTGAATACGGCAAATGTGTTAAATTAATTATAATTCAAAGTCTTTTTTCACCAACGATTTTTCAAAAAAAAAAAATTAACTCCGATTTCTAGAAAGTATTATTGTAATACAACTTACTATGTTTCTGCTATTTTGGGTGTTTGAAAATCGGTGGCAGTAAAGAGGATGTACAGAATATACTGTGCCAAGCTAAACAATGGTTTCGTATGCTGCATAAATTCTGCAGATCTCGTAGCATTACTAGTCGAACTAAAATCAATGTTTTCACCACTAACGTCAAACCTGTTCTCCTCTGGGGTTGCGATACATGGAACCTTTTAAAACGTGAATCCCAAAGCCTGCAAGATTTTGTCAACCGATAACTCAGACACATTCTAAGCATTTTTTGGTCAAATAAAATCAGCAATATCCCCCTATGCAAAAGAACATGGAGACGCCAAATCAAGAAGGAGCTGTGTAACCATAATGTTTCGTGGAGCGAAATGAGGCTATTGAAGACTGACAGAAATGAATAAAAAGCTTTTGTTGAGACCCTATGTAGCAGCGGGATTTAAAGGAGTAAATATAGTTGTATGTATGTACATTAGAGCGTACCACCTCTAATATAAAGTATTTTTGCAAGAAGGTTTCGAAAAATATTACGGGCAAAACATTGGTCTTCTCGAGACAAAAACATTGATATCTTATACTCTAAGATCGGATGTAAATGCCTAAGACATAACGAAAAATGTAAAAAGGCAACCCCTACGTTCGGCAAAAAAAAACATAACATTTGCTTTTGTTTGGAAGCGAACGGGTTAGAGAAGCAAGAGGGGTAGACAAAAAGACACGATTTCGTTACATAATATTTAAAGATCCGACTGTAAATGCTGACTGTCCTGCAGGAATTATAGTTATTCTTCCTTGGCAAAACTGTAATGATTTTTAGCAAGCTTTAATTTTCTAATTAAATTTAAAAATGTTTCTGCTGGAATTATCGAATAACTTCCTTAGCAAAAGCTTAATAGTTTCTTGCGAGATTTAATTTTCTGACATTAGGGTGGTACAAACAGAGATCTGGTGGATAAATACTAGAATGAGATACTTGAGGTCAATGACCCCTAAGGGCAAAGCATTGGTCGGACTGTAAATGCCTAAGGAAAAAAAAAATTGTTTGGAACATCCTTGCAAAAATACTTTATAATAGAGGTGGTACGGGGAAACTTTATGTATAACTTATGCTAGAAACACAAATGTTTCGTACGTCGTAAGAACGCAGGACGTATAGCCGTAAATTTCTACCAACACGCCTCAATTTCCCACAATTTCGCCGTAAACGTATTTCGTTTTCTATTGAAAACAAACTTAGAAACTTCCAAATTTTTTCCAATTTTCGTTTATTTGTTTCCCTTTTATTTTCTTTTCAAATATTCAATTTGAAACAATGCGAATTTATTACAGGTAATCTCGGTACTACAACAAGTTCAACTCCTACAAAAACCACATGCAACTTGTTTTTGTAAAATCATTGCCTAATGTCAAAAACAGAACAAAACAAAACAGAAACAAAGATAACAAACAACATTTTTACATCCAGCAATTGTTAAGATTAAGAAAACAATTATCAGCAGGGCTGTTAAGTTCACATGAAATGAATTCGCCAAAAAATTATATTTTTAACTTTCTTTTTTTTCTTGGCAATACTGTCACAACCGGCGTAATTAAAAGAACTATATATAAGTCAACGTACGACGTAGATACGTTTTATTGTTTACGTCAGCTATTGTGGGCCTTTGTATAAAATATTATACGTTTTACTTTGATAAGGTATCTACGTCGTCCGCTACTACGTTCATACGGTACAATTGTGTTCCTACGGTCAAGAGCTAACAAATACTCTAGACAATCATACCTATAACATGTAAACAATGAAAATCGGTTGGGAATAAGAGTTAAGTCCTAGCTAATGTTTGCAGCGTGTGATCCGAAATACCTCTGATCACTTCAGAATAGTTGTGGAGAGTCATCAATCACCCGACGGCTAGCAACAACGCTTACGTTTTGTGGTTTTTGGGATAATTGGCCCCAGTGTGATTCTACATTAGTGACGTTTTATGTATTCGTAGTAACTGCCAAATAACATACATATATTAATGTACATATGTTTATATATTTAAAGTATTTTATTTACGTCATCAACTCAAGGTTAGTGCATCACAATATTAAGTTATCACTCAAAAGTACTCAAACAAACATTTTTTTCTTTCTCTTATTTGCAGGAATCATATTCTATGAATTCTTTAAAACTTTTATCCTTAAATTTTCTTCGTTTACAATTTTAATGCTGATCAACAGGTTTTTCTAACAATTGCTTTGTGTATCTCTAAAAATAAGGATACAAATTCAAAAGGACATGTCTAAACAATGGGTAAGTGTAAAGCATGATGTGCACTTTTAAAATGTGTGTTTTTTTTATTTCTTTTGATAAAACTTGTAAAAGTGTTACTGTACTTTTATGTGTTTCCTTATTTTCCTTTTTTATTTCAAATTATCTACTAATTTTATCCTTATTTTGCTTTTCTTTCTATACAATTTGGTTTTATTGTTTTTTGTCTAAAAATAAGTTTGATTTTTGTTCTTCCAAGATTTTCTGGGTCTTAAATTGTTATTATTAAGCACACAATCACGTATTTTTAGCTGTTTGCAAGAAGTTTACAAAATTTTCTTTTCGGCTTATTATGGTTTTTCTAGTTTAAGGTCCTTTTTATACCCTTCACCACAGTTGGAAAGATATATACATACATAAAACAATAAAAATGTATTTCAATTAAAAAATGTGTTATATTAATACAAAAAAAATGTATTAAATTTGCACCAGTAAACAAATTAATAGTTTCAATTAAACGTTTAATTCACTTGATTAAACGTTTAATTCAGTTGATTATAAACGTTTCATTCAGTTGATTAAACGTTTAATTCACTTGATTAAATTTTCAATTCACTTGATTAAATTTTTAATTGAAACTGATTTTACTGGTAAAAAATTTGCGTGAATTTTGTCAGTGTATATATAAATTGGTTATTCTGTTTTTAATTTCTACAGTATTGATGCCAGGTCCTTATGAGTAGCGCAGTTGATTTAACGATGGCAGTCTGTCCGCCTGTCCGGTGTACGTTAAAAAGGGGTTTTCGAAGACCCCAGATATGATGGGCACTAGGTTGTTCTATATATATATCGCATATATCCGAGAATTGTTTGCCATAGAAACTTAGCCAGATCGGTCCACAAATCTAATCTAATCTATTTTTTTGCCATAAATCTCTACTAAACAGTGTCCCAAAAATAACGCAAGATTTTGAATTTGTCGTCTTTTGTGCAGTAAAGGGTTGGCAACCCTGAAAAGAAATTCGATAGCTGACAGTTTAGGGTTAGTAAAAATGAAGCGTTACACGACAGAACAGCGAGTGTTCATTATTGAACAAATTTTTCAAAAATAATGAAAGCTTGGCGGAATAGCGTTTTAGCTTCGTCAACTATGAAAAGATTTATTAAAAAATTCAGGGACACTGGATCTGTTGGAGACGCCAAACACACTGGTCGTCCAAAAACAAGCCGTTCAAATGTCAATATCGAAGCAGATTCAGTCTCCCTGAACACCATATTTCCGACCATATTTTGTATCATTAGCTTTTTTGTCAGATATTCACCCCTATTATGAAAGTCGTTGTCGACGTCAACATTAATTTTTATTTGTTTTCCACATTAAGACGACGACTACACCACTTCACATCAAAAAAAAATCCAATCTCCAATTATTTTTCTATTATTTTTGTTCTTCATCATTGAAGCTAATTTTTTAACGCTATTTATGCTTTTCCCGACATATTCACCCCTATCGTGAATAATTTTTCCCTCGTAATTTGTCCCCTTTTCACGTATTTGCGATCATGAAAAACTCCCATGAAAAAGATTAATTCACATTAGAATAATAACGTGAAAAAAATGTTCGCGGGAAAAAATTCCCCTTATCGTGAACAATTTTTTCCCTCGTAATTTGTTCACTTTTCCCTATGAATTTTTCACTTTATTTTTACTGGGGAACAAAACATTTATGTAAGTAATTCTTCTTATAATTCGAATATTGAAGGTTACTAAATTAATTTAAAGGTAAATTTCCGTTAAAAGAGTTACAAATTTATATGTATATTGTTCAACAAAATGCAAAAAACAGGTCGATTGCCTGAGGTGTTATGAAGCTTTTCAAAGACGTGGTGGCAGAATCTTAGAAATTTTTTTACTACATAAAAGCGCAATAAGCTAATGTTGAAATCAAACTATCACTCCAATACAATATATTTTATTTTGTTTTTTTTTAACTTTTCTTTAAAATATACGTGTATATTTTTTAAAAAAATATTTTTTTAATGTTATTTAATATTTCTTCTTTTTTACATTCACTGAGAACTAATAGCACGAAAAATTGTTCACGGGAGTTTCACGATAGCATTTTTCCCTTCGAGGGGAATAAAAATTTCATGGGAACAAAAATTCCACTTGTTTTTCACGATAGGGGTGATTGTTTTTTTTGCCGATTTAGCGATTTCAAATTAATTTTAGAGTTTGTTTCCGATATTTTAATTTTTCGCGAATTTTGCCATGTTCGCGATAAGAGCTATTTTTTATTGTAAGTTTTCTGATTTTTTATAGCATTGACGATTATTAACAAATATAAGACTTTGCTATCATGCACCTGTTAAGGTGCCCGTAGACGACATGTTTTTTACATCTGACTTGTCAACTTTTCAAGTCATATGTAATTGTGAATGTCTGTCAAAATTGCTCTTTTACAGAAGGTTAATAAGATTTGGTTACAAACTACATGTATTTGCTTCTGACATTGCCTATGTTTTTTCTCTGTAGTTATGGAATAAACCAAAGTAGTTCTTAGTTTCAAAATAGCGTGCTGCCGCCACAAAAATTTTTATTTGCGCCGTAAAAAAGTTCAACCATCTAAACATTTTTTTTCTTTAAATTCGAACATACCAATTTAGGATATTGTAATGATGCGTTTTTATTTTTATATGTACATAATTTCTATTCAATGGTGAAATGATTATACATAGGTATATAGGTATTGTAAAATATTAACTTAAGCCGGCTAATGATTCCGTCAACAATGCACCGCCGCTGCGGGTTTCTTCCCGGCATAGATTTCTGACACAGCTGATGTCAGATGGTTTGTCAGAAGAAAATAGAGCACGCTCTAATTGAAATTTTGTCAGATGACTTTGCGTCTGACTTGTACATATGCAATGTTTTAAAGGTAACACACGACATGTATGTATTTTTCAGTGGGAAATTTGACAAGTCAGATGTAAAAAAACATGTCGTGTACATGCAACTTTAGCAAATTTTTGCGAATTTCAGCTAATTTTGTAATTTTTACCGAATTTTTGTCATTCCTTATAGTTTTAAGGACTTTTAATTAATATTATGGCTTGTTTGAAATATTGAAAGCTTTCGCGAATTTATCGCTATTTTTGCAAACTTTTCCAAATTTTCGCAATTTCGCGTAATTTTGTTGCTCTTTGAGGGAATCGTCTTGAATTAAAAATTTTCGCGAATTTTTGCCTTTAAATTACTAATATAATTTGTGCCCATATCTTTTTAACTTGAATTTTTTTATTTTAACGTATTTAACAAATATGCTTACATTCTACTTAAAATTTCTTTAACTTTCATTTGAGTCGTCGCAAAATTTCCTGTCGACTAAAACAAAGACAATTCTACTCGACGTCGATTTAAAAGCGCCTAAGAAAATATCAACTGACTGTCAATAGAAATCGATAATTGTCAATAACGACTCAAAAAAAATAATTACTGTTCCGATGCCGTCGGCTCATTTCGACGTCGATTTTCATAATAGGGGTGATTATATATTCTAAATAATTCAGTTTCAACTGTTATTTCAGTCAAAATGGACAGCGAAAGAAAATAACGTGAAAAAATAATTAAAGCTTTTCAAAAAAATCAAATATGGACTTTCAAAAAAATAGCAAAAGATATCTGAAAGCCATTAAACAGTATAAGGAAGACTTCAACATTAAAAGAAAACCTGGATCATGAAGAAAAAAGGTCTTACAGGTATTGGTAAGGCAAAAGAGACGGACAACTCTTTCGAAGACCACCGAACACTTCTATCAGAAAAGAAGCTCGTAAAGTTAAATTCTCTGATTCTTTTGTGCGCAGGGCAAAAGCCAATGCTTTTATAAAAAAAATACACCTGTTGACTTTTCACAACTTCCGGGTCAATATTTCATTTGGCTCTTGTAAAAGAGAATTCAAGAACACAAAAAAGGTATTTCAGTTCATGTCCGATTTAAGCGTAAGTGGACCACTTCGTCCAAAAATGTAACGGAAGCAACTATAAAATCTTAAATGTTACGTTTTCCGGAAAAAGTGCATATATTTATAAATACCGAGTGATATACCAATATTTTAATGTGTAATGAATTTTTACAATATTTAAATAAATTTACGTATTTTTCAAAATTTGTATATTGAACGGCTTAAGTTTTATTTAACTAAGTACAAGTATAAGCCCCAGCTAGCACTTTCAATCGTCTAGGAGTCTACTGGGAATCTCATGAAGAGGGTTTTTGATCGTCGACGAGCTAATTTTTTAATTGTAGACGATTCTTGCACGGGAGAAACTGTTACACGTGCTGATTCGTATGAGAAATTCTTCCATAACACAGCAAAAGACTCTTATATTAATCATAAAGGGAATCGTTTATGATGTATGTAGAGATTATCTAACGAATCTTTCAAAAAACATGCCAAGAGTCTTATAAGATTCACGTAGGGATTATTTTACAACTCGTGAAATGCTCAGCCGTATAACTGAGCTACCTAAATAAGGGCAACAAGCGTGTTTTTCGTGTCAAAACTTCTAATATTCATACAATTTATATGAAGCAAACCTTAAGGTCGTGAAATCAACACCATCCTGTCGGAAAATCTTATTTTACAGATCTTTACGTCGATTTGTTTAATTGAAATTGTATTGGCAATAGAATTTTCATATTTCAAAAACGCTCTTATTTATGTAGCTCAGTAATTGTTATATGACTCTTACAGAGAGTCGCAAAAGGTTTATTCCAAGATTAAAAAAAGTAATAAATAAAAAAAATTTAGATATTTTTGTTTTTGTAACTCGTCAGATAATCATCAGAAGATTCTTTTATGAGTTGTATATTGAACATAATCGTCTAACAAACAGCCTATGCTAGCTGGGGGTTTTTCTTGAGTTGAATAATGGTATTGTTAATTAAACTAAATCAGTTTGTAAATGACCGGGTTATAGGCAATTAATTATTTTTTTCCTCGCAAAAGTTTTGGGACAATAGCGCCCATACCATATTACCTCGGACAATTAAATTTGGCTCAGATATTTTGTTCATATGTAAGGAGTATTAAATATTGTATACTCCCGAATTTAAGGTTTTGGTACGATTTTCAATGCTATGGTGAAAAGTACATAAGATTTGGTGGAACCGTATATATCCCTTTTACTTATTTTTATTTTTTAAGTATTTACACATGTTAAGTAGCCGGATAATTTTATGTACAAAATTTGCAAAGTTTATTAAGTACCATTATTTTAAAGGGGTTTTCACAATACCCTTAAAAACGCTCTTGCAGAATGTTCAATATGGCATAATCTGTGAGGCACGTGGCGCCGTCCTGTTGAAACCACATGTCATTAGTGTCCATATTATGCAATGCAGCCCAAAGTACAAGGTAGTCGCTCGCCGTTGACAGTAATTACTTGGCCAACGCCGTTCTTAATAAATATATACATATATGACTCGATAACGCCGCCAGCTCATCATTCTATTTAGAGTATTGAAATTCAGGATCTACTATTTTACTACGATAATTTAGAATTTTATATCTTTTGACCTATCTTACTTCAGTTATAAAGAAGACATGCTTTTTTTAATTTTTTTTTTTTTTTTTTGGATTAGCTAATCAAAATCACCTTGTTATCAACTTATCAATTTAGTTATCAATTAAAATAAAAAATCTTTATCGATCTATCTAGACTTGCCAGACGTACTGTACTTTTTTCCGCAGTATGCGAACTTTTTTTTACTGTTTGTTCTGTTTTCTGTATTACCATTAAAGAAGTACGCAATTGCACTTCTTTATTTTTTGTACTTCATTTTGTACGTTTTTTACACAAAAATTAAATACGTGTTCGTCTAAACAAAAAATATTTAACAATGAAATTTCGACATCAACTAAAAAGACTGCATAGAAATGTTTGAATGTTGCGATTTGGAATGGTTTGAAATGCTGCGTCATGTACCAACTCGATGGCTCACTCTAACGCCTGCAGTGGAAACATTTTTAAAAACTATCCAACCGTAAAAGCTAAATTGATGTCCCAAAATTGTTGTTCACCTATTTTAAGCTATTTTTTTTTTTTTTTGAAAATTTACTTACTGAAGCCTACCATGGATTTGTACACTATGTAAGAAATACTAATAAAATCCTAATAAAATACTGTTTGACAAAAAAAATTTTTGAATTCAAAATATATGGAATATAAAGATTTTAAGCCGCTAAATCCGTTTTCGGAGTTTTTTCTATAAAATCTAGTTTTTTATGGGCGAGGGTAATATTTCGCGAGAAATAAGGCGGTTCTGGTAATACATTTCATCATAACTTGAGAACGATTTGTTCGATTTTGATCAAAAGACTTAAAAATTATTTTTAAAAAAAGTTCCTTTAATTCGTTAAAAACGATTTTTTATTTAATACAGGGCCAGTCCGCTAATCCGAAGGTGGGTAATCCGAATTATCCAGTAGTCCGAATCTAATTTATGACATATTACATACTCTATAGTCCGCATTGATTGCAAGCTCGCTAAACCGAATTTTTATTTTTCTGCTTTTTATACCCTTCGCCGAAGGTAAAAGGGCATATATAACTTTATAATTCCGTTTGTAATTTGTACAATAGTGATCTAAGACCCTATAAAGTATATATATTCTAGCTCGTTATGAGAAGGGAAGATCAAATCCGGCTGTCCGTCTGCCCGTCCGCCTGTTGAAATTAACTCAGACTTTCTGAAAGAAATCTTTCATAGTGTGAAGCCAGACTAAAGATAGTAGTTGTAAAATGGATGTAATAAAACAGTACTAACTGACCAAATATAACTCTTAAAAATATTCCTTGTGCTAAAAAAAAAATCGTATTTTATATGATGATCAGCTAAGATAAGAAAATTACTGCCAATCAAATAAATGAAAGAGTATCTAAGAATCTAAAATAAAATGTGAAATTATATTAAAACGTTTATAAATTTGTACAAAAATTTGTCGTTTGAAAAATCGTCAAATTTACCATTTTTGTCATCGTCAAATCTGGCGGCAGTGGATTGAATATGGATAAGTTAAGTATTTCGCGATTGAATAATCGTACTTAAATCAATATTTCTGTACTTGATTCAAGAAACTCCGTACTCACTGTGCAATTGATACCGCTTCGGATTGCTTTGAGTACGGATGGCTTGATTTTTCTTTTGAGTGTATTTTAAAACATAATATTTAAAAAAAGCTTTAATTTTGTCATTCTTAATTAATAAAAATAAAATAAATTTGTTTTATAATCCTGGCTTGTGTTTTATTTTCGAACATAGTGAATTATAATTCATAATTACAGTACATCCAGTAATCCGAATATCTCGTTAATCAGAATCAGGGTCTGCAATCATTAATTCGGATTAGCGAGCTGACACTGTATTTTCAATCGTTTCGGAATTATTTAGAAATAAGTTGCGATAAATGTTGTTTTTAATGCAAAATCAGTACTATTAGTCCCGCCCATAAAAACACTAGACATGATAAAAAAAAATGAAAAGGGATTTGGATTCAGCACGCTAAATCACATAACAAAGTCTTGCTCCCGACTTTTTTTTTTTTTTTTTTTTGCCGACCAGTGTAATTGGCATGTTCCGGATATGTTGCGACAAATTCATTCATTTCATTCCATGATTTCGTAGAATCCAACAATTTATTTATTGTCCATAAAAAAGGTAATTGGATATGCAGTTTAATGAATTTGTTTCATTAAAAGCTTTGGTTGAAAAAATTAAAAAAGAAATTTCTACAGAGTAGGTTATTTCCCAATTTCGAAAATATTTTTGCTATTTTTCACTGTGAAAAATAGCAAAGTTGCCCTTAACTGACGTGAACAACCTATTTTGTTTTCTCCTCCAATTTTCAGCTTTTCCCAAACAATTTTTTAACCCTATCCGTGTTTTTGTCGAATATATTTAGACTTTACATTGTACTATGTTTCTATGCACTTGAACAATATACAAATTTAAAGTTTATTATAATATAGAGATTGCATTTGTTTCTTTATTTTTGAGCGGTGGTGGCCAAGATGAAAACTACAAATTTTCCTGGTTTCAGCACCATCATATTAACTTAAATATAAGTTTTTAGATTTTTAACTCGACTTAAATTATTCTTGACCCAGAAAGGGTTAAATAACGCACATTTCATCTTACAATATCACAAGAAATTTATTAAAAATGAGCCGTAGGATGATACCGAATTTATAACTTATCTACCTAAACATTTCTATTTTTAGACAAGTATTCCAGTATTCTTATTATTTTTGCTTCCTTCCATTTTTTAGACGCTTTTCTTTTTAAATTTTTTTATATTTTACAGTTCATCTTCAAACACTATTTATATTCTTTTTCAATTCAAAAAAACAATTTTCGTAAAAAGGGTATTTCTGCGTTGTTGTGTAGTGTAGAGTTAATTTTAAATCATTTTGTTCAATTTATCAATGCCATAAAAAATTGCACAACTTTTTTACTTTAACACTGATAGTCTTGCACTTATAAGGCCTTGATAATTTTGCAACGTTTGTGCGAAGTTTTTGCCCTTTTACTTTTTCGCAAGAGTGCAACTTTTAGCGTGAATACCTTCAATAACAAAAACTAATTTTTATTACACTTGTAATGCGCTTTCAATTTTTTTATAAACAGATAACCGCAAAGATGGCATTGTTAATTATGTGCAAAAAAGGAACAAATATTTGTAATTTTTTAAAGTGTTTAACTGTCTGTCCCACGATTTCAAACGAAAACTTCGTTCGCCTAACTTACATTTTAAACAAAATTTAAAATATTGTTTTTGTTAAAATAAGTAAGTTAAGCGAACGATATTTTCGTTCGAAATCGTGGGACAGGCAGTAGAACTGGACATTGCACTGAAAATTAACTTGTTATTTTACAAAATTAAAATAACGAAGTTTTTTTTTTAAAAATTAAGGGCCTGGCCCACTATGTCGACAAGAACATTTCTTTCTTATATTTATATTGAAAACAAAAACAAATTTAAATTTGTTCTTATTGTTTTCAATATAAAAATGCGAAAGAAATGTTCTTGTCGACATTGTGGGCCTGGCAGTAAATGTTAAATTAAATAGTTAATTATAAATTTTTATATTAATTCGAATGTGTATTCCTGGAAAATATTTAAGGAATAAGACTATTAAAGTATGAAAGCTTTATAAATTGTGTTTTGATTTAGAATACACATTCGAATTAATAAAAAAAATTTATAATAAAAATGAAACTCAACATAAGAACCAAAATTCCAAGATTCTATTAGTTAAATTGTTAATATTAAAGATCTCTTATTTTGTGTTCTTTAGAATTGTATTTTATATTTGTAGTTTTTAGTTACATTAATTGTTTTGTTTATGCACTAAATTTTAAGTTATTAAAATAAAATATTTACTTTTTTACATTAATGTTCATACTCCTTTTTTTTTTTTTGTGTACTGTTTTATGTATTTTATGTCTGGCAAGCCTAATCCATTCTATTTCCAGATTTTCCAATAAAAAGTCTACTTTTTGTAACATAACGCCGGCAAGCAAATAAACTTATATTTTAGGCCCATGTAGTTCAAATGTTATGGCTTTTGTTACTAAATGTAGAGCTAGTTGCGCTTTTCGCAAAATATAAAAACGTAAAGTATGTATACATAAAAAATTTTTTTGAGAAACAATTTTAATTACATGCTGGCGTTACGTTACAAAAAGTAGACTTTTCGCTGGAAATGCCCATATATTCTCCCACTGTGCAACATAAGACTTCATTGAGCTGATGTAGAACTTAATCGTTTTCAATGCAAAACGATTAATAGATAATTTTAATTATTGAATATAAACTGACAAATTAATATACTATATTACATACAAACGTACCTACATTCTAGCATTACAAAATCAGTTAATTAAGTTATTATTTCCCTAATACCTAATTATAAATATGTGCATATGTATGTATGTATGTACCTCCCATCAAAAAAAAATCTCCTTCTTAAAATAACAAAACCATTTTAAAGTTACAAACACGGTCTTTGCCAAATTTCAAAATTGAAAACAGGTTGAAAATCTAATGCATTAAAAATATTTTCTATAAATATCATAACTAAACGAAACTGAAAACAAACTCAAATATTATTTTAAAAATCATATCCTGTCAAAGATCAGCAAAAACATACACACACAAAAATACGTACAAATGTATTTCACAAATAACCTTGAAATAGATTTTTTTTTAAATAAATTTAAAATAAATCTCAGGGTTAAAATTAAACAGAATACGAATTTGAAAATCGATATGCATCGGCAGGGTGAAAGAAAATAACCAAAAAAAAAAATTAATTTTTTGTATACAGATTTTTTTTCTTTCGATTTCATTTGAAATTTAATTTTATTTGAGGTTATGTTTTTAAAATAGAACCCACAAACAACAACAAAACAATAAATGAAACAACAACAACTTTGTATATACATAAGTAAAAGTGTCGACCTAAAGTAGGTACCTAACCGAATCCGCATTCTAAAATCATTTCAATACATGTTGATTTTATGGGTATAGATATTAAAAGGATGCTTTGTAAACAATGTTATGTTGTGAGATTGGTTTGCTGTTGTTGTTGTTGCTGCTGCTACTGGCGTACTAATCCTGGCTTTACCTAAACAAAGTCTTAGGCACTTGCAATCCTGTGCATGCATACATACATACATATCTCTACGCTTTTTTTATTTGTGTGTACATACACATTTTATGAAAACGTAGTGGTTTGGAAAAACTTTTAAAATTACTCTTTCTATTTTACTCCCTATCGCATTTTCTCTTATGCTTCCTTTTTTTTTAGATAGTAGAGTAGGTAACAAGTTTTCCTTGCTTAATTTCTTATGACAGCTGTGCGCAGGCGTAAACTATTGTCTTTATATCACCCATACACAGACGAATAGGATTGTTTTTGTGACTGTGTGTGAGAGATTTTTCAAAATTCGGCTTTTTTCGCTTTTATTTTTCCACATTTTTCTTTATTATACTGGTGGCATCTATAATTGTTTTTGTTGGAAAATTCAGTTGTGTTTGTATTTGTTTTGGAATTGAAAAGATGTTTAAGCTAAAATTGCTTTCGTCAAGGGCTGCAGCTAGTGCGTAAACGTTTCTAGTGCAGTTAAGACGCTTTTAGTCTACAAATTAAGTTGTTGAACTTTTTATTAAAGTGTAAAAGTTAAATGTGAAATTTTCAAAGGATATATGGAGTGAAATTAAGTGGAGCTTTTTAAAAATTATTTAGCAACTATAAAAGCTTTAAGCTTATGAAACTTTATAAGGAGTAAAAGCTTAGAAATTAAAATAATAATTTAATTGATTCATATTTTTTTTAAAATTAAAAGTGATGCTTTTACAAGAAAGGCTTACATTTTTGTTTTTAATAATTTAAATGAAGTTTCAATGTTTTTCTTTAAATTGAATTCGCAAGGTGTTTTAGTTATTTGCCAAATTCAAAAATGTTCAATACATCTTTAACTTAATGATCAATCCTTATTTTACTTTGATTAGAGCAATCTTTGTCTCTTATTATTTTATCTCTTTTTGCACGAAAATTTTTTGTGGTTTTGTATTCATTAACCTAAAAAATATAAATAAATTTTAATAATTAAATCAAAATGATAACTTTGACATTATGTTTTTAAAGATTGTTTAAGTAAATGTTTAAAAATTATTTACAAGATTTCTTATGGAAGTACCTGCCACTGACTCATCCAGTCCAACTTGATACTGAAACTTTTTTGAGCAGCACTTTTATTTATTTATTTTTTTCTGATCCTACCACCACACGTGGAAAGGGTATAAAGAAATGTCCGTCCGTTGGTTTGTCTGTCCGTGTGTTGGTTGAAGTTGATTTTCCGAAGACCCCAGATACGATGGGGACTCAACTGCAGTTTGCTATTGAAATTCAGCAAGATCGGCCCACAAATGGCTGAGATATAAGCAAAAAACGCGACTGCATTTAGCATTTACCCATAAAACTTCACTTTTTAAATTCTTTTTTTTTTAATAACGTGTTTTAATTTTCCTTTTTCACTATCGCCTCAAATATATTTAGTAGAATACTGATATTTTTTATGCTTAGTCTGGGTTTACACTATGAAAGTTTTCTTTCAGAAAGTTTGAGTTTATTGGTGAGAGGGGAAGAGAACATGCTATTTTTCTCACCGCTCTCATCAATTAACTCAGACTTTCTGAAAAAAAACTTTCATAGTGTGAACCCTCACTTAAATATGACGTCCTGAACTTTTCAGCTTAATATTTTGCTATCCGATTTTCGAAGAAATGTGCCGAAAATTGTTAATTTTTCTGCAACTTACAAAACAAAATATAAATTAAAAAAATTGGAAAAAATTTTCTTTTTAATAAAACGTGTCTTTGATAAATTAAGATTGGCCAATTGTTTTATTTAAGTATTGCTCCTATCCGGTGTTCAATTATAAAACTAATGTCAATCATTTGTTACTAATGAAAACTTTGTAGAATCTGAACAGTGACAAAAAAGATTATCACTTCCTTTTTTTCAAATTTTTTTTTTTTAGATACAAGAAATCTTAAATTTGCATATCTCGAAGGACTAATAAATCAGTGCAAGTTGAACTCTCTTTTTGGTTTAAAATTTGTTTAAACCAACAAATCTATAAATCAGTAAACATATAAATTATTCCTTAACGCACAATATTGGGCGTTTAAACACCAATACAGATCATATGAATCTGACAATTGTTATTAGTGTTACCACAATTTAATTTTTCAATTACATATCTAATAAGGGGGCACTGATATACAGCTGTTGAGATTTAACTACATTAAAATTTTATGTTTAAGTTTAAACATTCACTGATTAATTAGAAATAAGCCAAACAATGTTCAACATCTTGTTCAAATCAAAATTTATAACGATAGCCACTTTTCCAATATTCTGCTTTCATGTACTAGAATAGAAGTTTCAATTTCTTTAGATCGAAAAAGTAAAACTATTGTACGAGTTTTAAATGAAATGCTTCAATCTTCGAAATTTTAACCATCTTTAGATATCACATGATATAATAATAAATATATCAAACATTGCCCAGGAGGTTACTGCGTATTTTGATTCAAAAGAAATAATTTACGGGTTCGAAAATTTTTACTGTAAATCGTAATATATAGTGCAAATTGTTCGAACTCGTAAGTTATTTCTTTCCAATCAAAATACGCCGCAAACCCCCAGATCTCCAAATTTGCATGATATACATATGTATGTACTTATATAGGAAAAGTCGAAATAAAAACTCCTACTAAACGAAATAGAAGCATTTACATTGTTAATTATAATCAACAGCTAAAATTTTAATCACTTTATTTCAAATTTCTCTTTACACTTAATAAAAGTTTAACAAAAAAATTAAAACTGCACTATAAACGTAACTTTTGCACGCTTTTATCAAAAAGCAGTAAAACTTTTTTACTAATGCTCTTATTTTCTCTTTCTTTTCAGCTTAAGCTTTAAAGGTTATCAATTTGAAGGCTCTAACTTGAAAACAAGGATTCAATATTTATACCTATTTCTAAACGATGCTAATCTATTTCTCTCTTTCTATAGGTCTCTCTTTTGGGATTAGTTATCTTGGTGTGAAAAGGTAATAAAATACCCTGAAAAATAATTCACCTAATGGATTTAACAACTCATCAAACCATCATCATTGTAACCCCTTCTCAACAATTATTCATCAATAATTTAAATTATACATATGCAATGGTTAAGGGAGCTTGA
Organism: Pollenia amentaria; assembly: GCA_943735925.1. NCBI lineage: Eukaryota > Metazoa > Arthropoda > Insecta > Diptera > Polleniidae > Pollenia > Pollenia amentaria. The sequence continues at coordinate 140,839,483 of OX031010.1, read as the reverse complement.
TCAAACATAAAGAAATTGAAAGCAAATATTTTTAAAATTCAAACAAATAGAATATATATGTTTATATGTACAAAAGTAATTTGGTTATTAAACTTTTTGCAATAGGTTTAATTATTATTAAGTTCTTTTAAAAACATGATTTTTAACTTAAAAAACTGATTAAATTCATCTTTTTAAATATTTCCTTAACTTGTAGTTCAGACTCAGCAAGTTTTCTTTCTCTTCGATAAGATCATTACTTGAAAACTTGGGCATAAATTTTTCTTTCATTTGAAGTTTTGAAATTTAAACATGTTAATCAATATAAACATTTACATTCATAAAAAATATTTTAGGTTTATAGCAGGTCATAGAAAATTCGTTTCATAAACCTTTTGTTAATCAAAAATATTTTTTATGAATATGGGGATTAGATCACAAATCTCTTTAGCTTCTAAAATATATTGAAATATATATAAACAAATTTTTATAATTCTCTTTACAATATCTTTTTAAAATGTTAGGTCTTTCTTTAATTGCATTTGGGGAATTCAAACGGTTGTTATAAAGTTCACATTATTGTGGGATTCACAAGGTGTCATAAAGTCATATGTCTTAAAATAATAAAATGAAAAAATACGACTGTTGTGAGCAACCCCTCATAATTTAATGTGCTATTAGTTACGACAGCACAATAAACATAGCAAGCAACGTTCTATTTATTTAAGACACTTTTTGTTTACAAACCAACAACAATATTTTTAAACCATTGTAAAATGTTAGAACATTATGACAATAAACCATGATAGCACACCTTGTGAATTCCCCAATAATGTGAAGATAGCTTTAAAATTATATCATGGGAAAATATGACTTTTGTGAGCAGCCACTCATAATTAAAGCCCCAGTTAGCTGACAGTAACAGTAACGTTGCAAATCAGCTGCTTTATTTTGTTGTCAACGTCAAAGTCTGTAGAAAATAGATTTTCTTACTTTTACTGTTACTGTCAGCTAACTGGGGCTTTCGACTTCTACTGTGGAGTTATGACAAAACTATAAAAAATATCTTATTATTTTAGGACTTTTTGTTTGAAAAACAACAACTAAAATATTAGGATATTATGGCAATATGACTTAATAGTATACCGTTTGAATCCCCCAATTATTTTTTAAAAATAATATTAAAAGCTATATTCACTGTACATTCAAAATTCAAAAAACGTAACCGAAATAGAATGTCCCATAATCATAGGTCAAAAATAAAGTCGACTTTTTCTAAAGTATACTTTAGAGAAATGGTGTTCACATGCATTTAAAGCCGGCTTTAGTTTAAAGTATACACTATTTTGACTATGAGTATGGGCCAATATTTTTAAATACTTTTTTTGAAAATTCCTTTTTTTATCATACTAATTTTATTAGAAGGTATTTTTAATTATTAATTGATAGTTGAAATTATCAGTGGTCTAATTCTGGCAGTCGTGGTCGAGTACTTTTTCGATTCGAAAGCAATTTTATTTCTAATTATTTCAGTCAATACTGAACGTATCGAAATAACCTTTTCTGTGGGGTAATACAAATCAATAATTTACAATTTCGTTTTGTTCAGTATGAATTTGCTTTTGAATCGAAAAAGGAGTCGATCACGACTGCCAGAATTAGCTCTGAGACAAAATTTTCTGTGATATACATACATATTTTCAAAACTAATATTTTATTTAAGTACCAGATTTAAATACAAAAATAATTTTTGCAAAATGAAAATCTTTTTTCAAATGTTTGTTTTAATAAGGATTTTATTTTTCAATTTAGCTTTTGAAAAGTTTTGAACACCACCTGGATTTTAAATATCATTAAGTGGTTTTTACAAATTTTGAAAAAGTTTTTTATCCTCTACATCGAGGAATTAGAAGTAAAATATAAATACGAAATAATTTATCCTATTAAATAATTATGAAATAAATACAACAAAATATATGTAAATATATTTTTTTAAATGATAAGTCATTCTAATTATTTAAAAATGTATCATTATTTATCACAAGTATTAATTGCATGCCCATATAGTAGAACTACATACATATATAAAAATACTTACCGACCTATTCTCCGTAAAGATAACAAATTATAAAAATATTGTCTAACATAATTGATTTAAAATTAAAATTATTAAAAAGTTAACAACTGTGAAATGAGTTATTTAAATTAGTTAGTAATATTAATCCAAATTCGTAATCACACAGGCCATAATCCAACAATTCAGTAAAGCTTGTTTGCGATTGGTTCAAATTTAACAAACTCATTTGCTTTTTCATAATGTTCATAAGACAATTAACATTTCAAATAGAATTTAAACTAAAGACTAATTTCTAAAATTTATATTTTACAGATTTAACTAAAAAACTATCATTAATACATAAAGAAAATACCGCACCTAATCAGGTACAAAAAATTCAAAAAACAAATGCTCGTTCCATTTTGAATAACAACAGCAATCCGAAACGTTCAAATAGTCGCAATTCTATGCACAATGGCTCAGCAAATGCTACAACGTTACCAAATGGCAAAAACAAGCGTATGTCAATGTCGGATGTATCGGATATGTTGTATGAATTCTATAGAGCCAATGCTGCGGCTAAGGCACCTAAATCCCAAGAGCAGCAACAACCCCAGGTAATAGTGGGAACGGGAGCTACAGCGGCAGCTGTGAAATATGTAGGACAAACTTCACCCACCTCGGCGGAAACAAATGAACCTTCCAGTATTGCGGCAATTGCTACAACTTGTGCTGCCTCTGAAACGGCTTCAAAAAACTTGCAGAGTGATGAAATGATATCAAATAAATTGGGGGCATCATTTCATCAACGAATTATGCACTCCAATACCAATAACACAACAGTGCCATCAATTGACATCGCCACCAATGAGTGCAATACGCCATCAATGACAGCAATACCAACATCGGTAGTTGTACCAGTTACAAATACAGTAGCAGAACCTTTAGATGTTAAGCCTATTATAAATCCAGCCACTGGTTTTGTGATTACACCAAGCCCTTCTAGTGTTATCAAGCCTGTGCCAGTAACAACTGCCCAATCGAATCCTCAAGCAGCTGCCATAGCCGCCGCTTTAATACGCGATGGTTATCATAGTTTCCAGCAGCAAATACGTGCCCAAGAATTGATTAAGTTCCATACGGGTAAATTCAATAAAAGCCTAAAAGTAGAGGACCCTTCAACGACCAAGATATTGGAGACATTTTTAAGACAACAAAGAAATTCTGAATGTGATAATGACACCGCCTCGGACAACAATGATGGTGATGATGAGGATGATTCACGTTACAATGGTTTTGATGATATCCATTTAATGGAAGGCTCTAAAACACAATTTCCCCATTTGCTGCAAAATGTTATGGCTCATAATTCGTCACCCGGCACTCCAGCCCCAGGAGAGTATTTCTCCGATGAGTCTCAAAAATATATGACTCTAGCAGCACAAGCCCAAGCCCAAGCTTTCCGCAACCTAGAATATTCTTTAGGGGATTTTAGTAATACTAGTCCGAATGATGCAAATATTGGTCCTACCGGCATAGGACCAGATGGTGAACCTGTATATGAGTGTCGCCACTGTGGCAAGAAATACCGTTGGAAATCCACCCTAAGACGTCATGAAAATGTTGAATGCGGGGGCAAAGAGCCTTCCCACCAATGTCCCTACTGCCCCTACAAATCCAAACAACGCGGTAACTTGGGGGTTCATGTACGCAAACATCACTCAAACCTTCCCCAATTGGCTAGTAAACGTCGTTCAAAGTATTCTTTAAAATTTGAATCAAATAGCGCTAATGTTTCCAATGATTCAAATAGTAAACTTATTATTGATTGTTCCAAATGAGTGTGGGCCTATTTGATGGCTCAATCTTGGGAAAAGGATAGATAACAATTGTTGAAAATGTTGCAAGAAATTTAGGACGAGGAAAGAAAACCGTTTGAAATTGAAAGCAATAGGTGAACATAACTTAAGGTCAATTGTAGAATCATGATTATTTGAAATTGTTTTAATATCTGTAAACTTAACGATTGTAGGCGTGATAATTTTTGAGCCAAGTTAAAATTATTTTAGATTAATAGGGGCCTCCACGTTCTAGAGCATTGTTAAAAAATCGTCTACATTCTTTCTAACAAGAAATCTAATAAACCTTATATTTAGAATTTTTCTAAAGAAATAAATCTGAATAAATATATTCAGCCCGTGAAACGCCGCTATTAAATTAAACTCGCGACAAGTATTTAATTACAACACTTTTCTTAAAAAATTCTCAATAAAATATATCTTTACGAAGTCTTTAAAATATTGTCCTATTTGAAATGTTTTTAAATTTTTAATTTTGAAAACTTTAATTACATTTTCAACAATTTTATTTTTTCAAACTTCCTCTACCAAAGTATTTTGTTTAAACAACTTAAAATTTTATTTTATACCCAACTCTCAAATAAAATCAAAAATTCCTTGCCATTTATTCCTAGAAATAAAAAATATAATTCCTTTTTATTAGTATTAGCAGTTTTAACAATTTTGTTAAACAAACCCCCCTTTTATGGACTCCTATTAAAATCCCTCCTCAAAAAAAAAAAAACAAAAATTGTTAGTATTAAACCAAAAGACTTGTTTTATAAATATAAGAAAATTCTTCCAAAATTAAAAAAAAGAAATCGTTTGCAATTAAAACATTTTGTAAGTAGCGGACTTCAGGGGTTAAATAAGGGCATTCGATATCGATCAAAATAACAATACAGTTTAAATAGGAATTTCGATCGATATTGAGTAACCTGCAAATAGTCTTGCAAATATCGTAGCTCTTTTATGGAATCTAACGCAAACTCTGTGTATTTTGTTGTTGGATTTAACAAAAGAGAAACCGACATTTTGCATTTGCTCTTTTACAAGATCATATGCACTAAACTCTGAACTCCGCTAGTATGTTTGTCGAAACGTTTTTGTAAAAAATTGAAAATTTCATGTGTGTCATCTCAAATATGATTTATTATTATTTTTTAATTATTTACTATAATTCTTTTTAATTTTAAGTCATAATTTTTAATCAAAACTATTCTTTAAAGCACATCATGATTATATGTACTTCAAGAAAAAAAATAACTCCTAAACTAACAACAAAATCAAAATTAGTTTTTAAGTAATTTGTTTCAATATTTTTTTATATTTTTTTTTAAAAACACACACAGATTATAGCCATACATATATCTACGATATTACTCTTAAATCAAAAGATATTATTTTTTATATAAATATGTAGCTATAACAAATTTAGTTTTAAATAAACCCCAAAAATGATTCAGCTTTACTTAGACTGGTGTAAAGTGTTTTCAACAAAAACTTTAAAATATTAAAAAAAAAACAAACAAAATATTAAACCAAAAAAAAAAAAATTATATTAAACATTTTTTCGAATGTGCTTCTATGAGTCAAATTTTAATTTAAAAAGCTTTCTTACAATATTATAAATTGAGGTTTGCCTCATAGAAGTACATTCGAAAAAATGTTTAATATAATAAAAATAATTTATGAAAAGGAAATAATTTCCACATTCTATTTGTTAAAACTTTTTTTTTAATTTAAGAAAGTGCGTTTTGCATTAAAACATACAGGCCGCACATTCCGATTTTTTCGGTTTCGGGAATTTTGCTGCCGGAATTACTTCCAATTTCTTTCGGAAATAATTTTTGTGACAGGTCTGATAATTTTGAATAGTATTTTAAATTCCCAATTAAAGACCCCACGCGAGAATTTTTTTTTACATTTATTCAACAAAACTCGTTTAATAAATTCTTAATTTAATTATGTATTCAATAATGTTTTAAAAAAAAGGCCCTTATGCAACCAGTAAAATATCATTAATTTGATAACATTTTTGAAAATGTCCTACTTGGCAGATGCCAAGTGCAAGTTTTGCGACATGCAGAGCCGACTCTTCAGAAACCCTCGAATAATTAAATCTGTAAGGCATTAAGTGACCTGATCTCATGGCCAGTTGAGGACATTTTAGGCTTTTCACGGAAATATTCTTAAGTTTCTTGCGACATACGGTATATGACGGATATAAGAAAATCTTAAAAAAAAAACACTAAAATTGTTTTCTTAAAAGCGTGTATTTATTTTGTGCAATTATAAGAACTATAAGAAAGTTGATTTGTATAAAGGTTAATACTGATATAAGATTATTTTTTTCATATAACAATATATATATATATATATATGTATATATAACAATATCACGTATGTGATGGAAAACTATTTGAAATCGATAATGAAGTTTTCAGTATCTTTAAAAATTTATTTCTAATACATTCTCATCTCTTTTCCTTTCTATAAACTTTTAAGTTTTATATTATATATCGTAATTATTCAACAATACTGTATTAACTCAAAATTTAAACATTTTCAGCAAAACAATTTTTAATATTTTATTAAAGGCATAAGAAAAAGAATTTTTTAACCAACCGTTTCATTACCAAAAAGTCGACAAAATAGTATGATATGTTTACAGCGGTTTAATATGAATAATACGTGTCGATTTTTTTAAAAAAGAGAAACAATTAAAATTTTGAGTTAATACACTATTGTTGAACAAGTGCGATATGTTAATTGAACTGAAATTTTAACAACAAATGAAGATTATGATTCAGGAATGGATTTGAAATTGCTCAAAGTTCATCACATTTTCTAACAAGGATCGATTTGTAATCGATTGATTTTCATTCCTGGCGAATTGTACATTTTCGAAAATAATAAAAAAAAATTATATGCTTAACGCAAGTGAAGGAATAATTTACAAAATAACTTTTAAGTTCTTCGATATTTTGCATGGCGAATTCATTACAGGTGATCTTAGAAGCCCTGCTGATAACTTTTTTTATCTTCATAATTGTTGGATGCCAAAATGTTGTTTGTTATCTTTGTGTCTGTTTTGTTTTGTTTCTGTTTTTCACATTGTACAATGATTTTACAAAAACAAATTGCTTGTGGTTTTTGTTCGAGTTGTAGTACCGAGATTACCTGCGAGGAATTCGCCTTGGATATTTTGTGTAAGCAAATGCAGGATTGCTGTGTAATAAAATATTTTTAATACGTGCTTTAATTATTGATGCATGGAAATCTATATATTGTATCAGTTTTTTTCTGATAAGCGTTTTTCTTATACAAAATACATTTTCTATTGAAAAATAATAAAAAATGCATAGTGTGTCTGCCATTCTTTCTTATAAGCGGGTTTTTTCTTATATGGGATGTGCTTATATCCGTTATTTACTGTATACCGTGTTGCGCCATGTCCTGTATCTCAATTTATAAGTTAATTGTATTTTATAGAAAAGGAGTTGCAAAAATTAACGTAATATGTGCAAACAACGACAAATTGTTTAATAGGACTTTTTAGGTTGGGATTTGCAAATACCGAATTTATCACCATTTCGATTTCGGTATTTCATAATATTTTTGTTGTTCATAAAACCTCCAAAAACTTTTAGATAAATACGTTTCCGAGAAAATTTAATTTTGTGATTTAAAATGTTTGTTTAAGTTGTGAAAAACGAATAACAGATAAAGAAACTATAAAATATTCTATTAATGTATCTTCTTTAGAAAATGTATGTAACCATTAATGGGGGGACATAAATAAAAATAATTCAAAGTTATTTGTTGAAGTACTAATAAAATAGTTAGTACACATATATTTAAATGAATAACCAATATAGCGAAATTTCAAACAATTGACCCCATATTCATTAAAAATAATTTAGGTTTATAGCAGTTTTATGAAACGAATTTTCTATGAAAATTGGTTTAATAGACGTTGAATTAATCAAAAATATTTTTTATGAAAATGGGGGCTAGAATTATTGGTCTGTTATTGTCAACCCTAGTTACTTGAAATCACGGGATTTTCAGAACAGGCCCAAATATTGTATTTGTATTATCAGGCTTGTTTTGAATATCACGTGATTTAAATTCACTTGCTTTTAAAATCACACGTGTACTTTTGTAGTGTTTTGAAAATCACAACGTTTTTGTGTTCCTCGTGAAAATACACCGAAAAACACAAAAATGCAACACCACAATATCACGCGTGTGATGTTAAAGGACACATGTGATTTGAATTAAAGTGATTTTCAGAACAGGCCTGTATGTTCGAAGCGTTTGAAGAAGCAGTAAATTTTTGGTTAACTTTTTAACCAAACTTAATGCTTCGGAAGCCACAAACTTCCAGATTCCGCTCCCCAGTATTATGGTCTTCACCATTTATTAATCTAAGTTATGAATGGTACCCTACCAGTTATCCGTTGGAGTTTAAAATATTACTCTACTAAGACAAATTGATTTGTATTTGGTTTTCCACCAATAAAACAGGTTAACCGAATTACTCTAAAAACGAATTAATATGTTGAAAACTAAACAGTTATTCGAAGCCCAAAAGGCATACAAACAAGGACGACCTAATTGATCTTTAAAGGTAATGACAAATGCCAATGATTTTTTAATTTAATTATTTATTTATTTATTGGTATTCCTATACAACAGGACTTAAATTCCTATAATTATAGTACAGGATAAAAAACTGTTGCAATTTCATATGTGTCATACAATGACAAACACCAAAGATTTTTTTATGTATAAAAATGGGATTTATTAAAAAAAAAAATTTAGAAAATTCGTTTTAAAAATAAGGCCTTAATCAAGGTGAATTTATTGTTTAAGGTGGCGTTGAAAGCACAGCTGCGCTGCTTTTTTTCTTACTTATAGAGAGGAATGTCAAAAGTTGCTTGTGTTTTTGACATATCGACCAACGAAAGCAACAAATAAGCTATAATGTTGCTATTTTGACGTTATACTTGTTGTAGTATCGCCACCACCGTTTACATGAATTCGCCTTGGCCTTAATTATTTATAATTAGTTTTTCATCGATAGCAACAATTAAAAGAGATTTATGACTTTGGAAATAATTCTCGGAAACGTAAAAAATATTAATTCTGACAGTGCCTAAAAAAAATTATTTTTTTTTGCAACATTTTAAAATTTTTGTTTTTTAAAAATTCATCAAAAATGGGAAAGTGCAGCTCTGCTTCTAATTTAACATATAAAAAACGAAGTTGCAAGCACAACAAGTCATAAACAATTAAAATCTGTTAACAACTTTTGATTTTATACACAAAAGACGAAATTTTTTAATTAATTTAAGCATTTCATAAAACGCAATATTTGTATGGGAGCCCCCCTAAGAAGTGGTGATAAAGGGCAAGAATGTCTCGAGAAAATATTAAGGACAAAAAACTAATTGAGGTCGGTCATACATTATATCCCCCTAGGGGGACTCCTGGGCATTTATGGCACTTTTTCTTCAATCACCCCTATCGTGAAAAACAAGTGGAATTTTTATTCCCATGAAATTTTTATTCCCCTCGAAGGGAAAAATGCTATCATGAAACTCCTGTGAACAATTTTTCGCACTAACAGTTCTCAGTGAATGTAAAAATGAAAAAATTTTAAAAAACATTAAAAAAAATTTTTTGTTCAAAAATACACACGTATATTTTAAAGAAAAGTTAAAAAAAAAAAACAAAATAAAATGTATTGTATTGAAGTGATAGTTTCATTGCAACATTAGCTTATTGCGCTTTCATGAAGTAAAAAATTTTTCTAAAATTCTGCCACCACGTCTTTGAAAAGCTTCATAACTCCTCAGGCACTTGACCTGTTTTTTGCATTTTGTTGAACAATATACATAAATATACCTCTTTTTACGGAAATTGACATTAAAATTAATTTTGTAAACTTCAATATTCGAATTATGAGAAGAATTACTTACATAAATGTTTTGTTCCCCAGCAAAAATAAAGTGAGAAAATCAAAGGGAAAAGTGAACAAATTACGAGGGAAAACAATTGTTCACGATAAGGGGAATTTTTTCCCGCGAACATGTTTTTCACGTTATTATTCTCCTATGAATTAATTTTGTTCATGGGAGTTTTTCATGATCGCAAATACGTGAAAAGGGAACAAATTACGAGGGAAAAATTATTCACGATAGGGGTGAATATATTTCTAGTTTGTATTGAACATTATGTATGGGAGTTCCCTTAAGGAAAAAATTCGTCTTTTGTGAATAAAATCAAAAGTTGTTAACCGTTATCGTTTATGGCTTGTTTTGTTTGCAACTTCGTTTTTTATATGTCTTAGAAGCATACCTGCAATTTCTAATTTTTGATGAATTTTTAAAAATTAAAAATTCCAAAATGTTGCTAAAAATTAATTTTTTTGCCAAAAAAAAAATTAGTTTCTAACAAGAATGCGCATATAAGAAAAAAGTTTAACCTTTCTTAAAGAAAAGTTTATTGTGGAATTTTTTTTTTGAGTTTGTTCAATTAACTAAATCGTTTTTGAGTTACGCGAACATATGATGTGCAATCTCCTCCATTTTCGAAATAACGGTATATCTCGAAAACCAGAGCTAACCTAAAAAACGGTTAGCACCACTGGATTCAGCATACCCGAATTATGTTAAAACGCCAGGTCCCCGGCTTGTCTGTTTTTTAACTAGCACAGCGTAATTAGTAGGACTCTCAGACGACATATCAGGTTTTATAAATTAAGATTAATTCGCAACGTTTAAACGTCTCGAATATGACAAAAAAAAACGGGCTTTTTAAACATTAGGCGAAGATATTGCGAAAACCTTATGTGATAGAAAAATGATGAGTAAAGTTTTGGATTAAGGGCATTTCAAGCCTATTAAAAAAGTACACTCAGTTCATAGGTTAAAACTTTGTTGGCCTGTGTTGTCTAAAAACTTTTATAAGGTCTAAAAATTTATATATTCTTTAAAAGTTGACCGTTCGATATGTTGTTGACCTTATACGATTGAAATTTTTAAAATAAAATTTAAAGTCCAGTATTTCGCTCACGCTGCAATATTTATAAACAAAAATAACTCTTTTTATAAATATAATAATAATCTACAACAAAATTAGCCAAACATTCAATACAAAGTAATTTTTACAAATATGAACAAATATCCCCATAACGTTTGTGTAAATATTACATAATTAAGTGAGAAGACAGGTTTCTATTTTTTACTTGTTTGAGTAATAATATGTACAAATTGCTTATTTATTTGTTTGTCTGATTTTAAGTTACCCCTTTAACAGAGCTAAGTCCCTTAAAAACAATTATTTGGCCTTGAAATATTCATAAAGCCATTACAAGTTATGGCGTACGCCTGATGGGCCTCCTCCCCAAGATATCATGTAGAAACCCGTACTTCCAAAGTCAACTCCTAAATATATGAATATCAAAATAGAGTTTTTGTCGGTGCTCCACGTGGCACGATGCAAAAAATTAGATTAATTCGAAATCAAGTCGAAGTCCGAAAACCTGTAACGCTGTGCAGTTATTTGAAGCCAAAACATTAACCAATGCGGACAAAACATGAAACGCGAAGAATCATAAAAACAAGGACGACCTGATTGCCCTTGAAAGATAATAACGATTTTTGTTCGATTTGCTGGATATACCTGGGGGCTAATTCTGGCAGGCGTGATCGAATATTTTTATGATTCTAAAGCAATTTTATTTGTAATTCTTTCAGTGGATACTGAACGAATTGAAATAATTTTTCAATGGTGAAAAGCATTTATTTAAGCTTTCACAACACTGCAAAAATAATTTCGATTCGTTTAGTATCGACGCAAATGACAATAAATAATTTTGAGAATAACGGCATGAGTATATAGCGATAATATATTTAATTCTGGTCTGTTTTATTTCAAAAATATATTTACTTTATCGTCATTGGTTAGCCCATTATATTGGACTTCTATTTTGAAAAAAATCCTTGAACGATTATTTCTTAAAAAACCAACTAAACAAAACTTCTTAAATAATAAAATTTATTTTTTATATTTTCACTTTACCTGCCTAAGTACTCTGCTTCACTTCATATGATCTTTATGTTTTACTGAGACTGATTTTAAAAATATTTTTTTAAATCCTAATTTTATTGCTTTTTTTATAATACTTAATTAAAAAAAAATTATTATAAGAAATATAAAGTTGAACTCTGAACTCATATATTTTTAAAATAAATTAACGATTTAAAGATAATTTTAAAAAATTCATTAAGTCTGAATATTTTATCTCCTTAAACTATATCTTATTTATTATAATGCATACATTAAAATAATCAGTTTAGCTTTTAAATCCCTATAAACTAAAAAATCTTTTTATTTTCCTTTTTTTTAATAATAGAAAGAAGAACTTTTTAATTTAAGTCAAATTCACAATGGAAGCAACATTTTAATCGGTTGTTAAGAGAGTTATTAAGCCGAGTACTCTGTTCGAACTTAGCGTTTTTATTAGTTGCTGGTATTCAAACAACATTGTTTTGCGAGGGTAAACAAAAATTATGTTTTTTCCTAATTGTTATTAAAAAAAGTAAAACAATATTATTTTTATAATATCCCAAATCATATAAAAAAAAAAACAAAACAAAATTAATTTTATTATTAATTTGAGCCCTTTTCTACATTTTTCTTTGTGAAACACTTGTTATAAAAACCACTTCACAAATGCAAAATAAAAAATTACAAAAAACGATAAGCTGTTACTTAAAATTTCGCGGGAAAATAAAAATGTTGTACAACTCTATCAACATTTTTTTCGTTTGTATTTCACATAATTTTTTTTTTATATTGAGTTTGACAACATTTCGCAGGAAATACTGAACAGAGTACCAGGCTTTAGCAAAAATTGTGCTTGAAAATGCGTCATTTTTCAAAGAAAGAAATATCTGCAACAGCGTTGCCGTTACGCATTTTGCCCTCTTTTTTGACTGCCTTGCCACTTTCTTCGCCCCTTTTTTCAAATCCTCCTTAGAATCATTTTGTATTTTTTTGTATCCCTTTTATACCTTCGTATGTTTTTATTTAACCTCATAGTAGTGCACCCGCTGAGCGAACTTTTTCTAAACTTCTTTTTATAAATTTTCATACCGTGAAGTTTTCTGTAGAATAACTAAATTTTTCAAATATAAATTTGACTTACATACACTTTTGTCTCCATATAATAAATTATTTCGAAACATTTTCTATTAGGCGATACCCAAAGATGAAAGTAGGAATAAAAGGAAAAGGTTCAGTGATAACAATTTTGACAGCAGTCGCTTGTGTTCAGTTAAAGAAAATGTAGCAAGCAGCATATATTTTAAGAAAATTTGATCAGTTAGTTTTGTAGCTAAGCAATTGATTTTTCAGAACTTTATTTAATAGGCAATTCTAAAAATGTAGAAACAATCAACTAAGCACTTAACGCATGACTTCAAACTTGACATTTTGAGTATATTAATGAAGCAAAGATTAAATCGATAACCGCCGTACGGGAAGTGTAATCGAAACTAATGTGCTGTTTTCAAATGACAGGCAAGTGATTGTGAAGTCAATCTTAAATAAAAGGCACTCAGTTTTTTGAGTTATTTTCTCATAAACTTACTATATATTCACTTGCCTGTTATTTAGAAACAGCACATAAAATGCTGGCTTTTATTAACAAAAGTTAAAAAAAACTTAAAGTTCTGTATAATGAAATTTATATATAATGAAGTGATTTTCATTGTACGGAAGTTCGAGTGTATATGTAATTCTCAAACAATTTGTATAATGTATTATTTAAATATTAGAAAATTATTTTTTTAATGCTTATGTTTTCAGTGAAAATAACTTAATTAATATGTTTGATTTTAGAAAATGTTCTTGTTTTTCTTTCCCCTTTTTGTGCCACTTATTTTTGAAATTCCCCTTTTTGTGCCCCTTTTTTAAAATTTTGAACGATAACGCTGATCTGCAAACACTGCCCCGAACAACACTATGAACAAATTTTTATTATCACTACATGTCAAGGCAAATTCATTCCAGGTAATCTCGGTAGTACAACAAGTACAACTCGTACAAAAACCACAAGCAATTTGTTTTTGTAAAATCATTGTACAATTTCAAAAACCGAAACAAATCAAAACAGAAACAAGGATAATAAACAAAATTTTGACATCCAACAATTATAAAGCTAAAGAAAAAAAGTCATCAGCAGGTCTTTTATGATCACCTGTAATGAGTTCGCCTTGATACATGTTGTTAAAAATGTTTTTATTTAAACTTAATAAAGTTTTCATAAACGTCATTTACAATTTCATAAATAATTTTTTTAAAATTTTAGATACATTTCTGGGCTAAAAATTAAAAGTAAGAAAAGAATAAGATGGATATAAAACGAAATTGTTGCTTCCATTGTGAATGAGGCTTTACTTTTTTTAACTCATTTAATAGAATATAGTTTTTTTTTTTTTAAACCAGTTTAACAACCTTAAGCGCCCTGGAACCTATCAAATAAACAAATCAATGCTTGATGAAAATCCAAAAGTGTTGATCCTTTTATTTGATGGCTGACTATTTGATAGGCTCCTGTTGTGATTGGCAATAAAATTTCATTTGCTTTGTGTTTGTTGTCATGAAAGAGTCTACGGATGAAAAAAATACACAATTTTGTTTTTTTTTTTAACTGCAAATGTTGATTGACATGTTTACTTGTAAGTTTCCGAAAAAGCCTGAAATAAACGACACTATGCACTGATTGATGGGTTTATTTGATAGTCTCCAGGGACCTTTACTTCCAGTAATTTGTTTTACAAATTTCGATATGTATTTTAAAAAATTTGGAATTTTTTTTGTTCAAACTTTTAAACATAACTTAATAATTTTTAATTAGTTTTTAGAAATACAATTTAAATAACGAATGCTGTAATTTGGCGCTGAAAGGTCCTAAAATACAATTAGAAGTATTGTTTTTTTAATACAAACATTCTTTAGATATAAAAAAAAGACAATTAAAATGTCTATATTCGGCTGTTCCGAATCTTATATAACCTTCATCAGAGTTTTAAAAAGCCAATTGTTCCCTATCTCATCTGGTATGCACGCTCAAAATCAAAATAGGTGGAATAATAGGTCGATTTCGCTGATTTTTTTAAACCAAAGAAATGTCATTTATAGAGAATATCTGAGCTCAATTTTATCTACGTACCTTGTGGCTAGGTGAAATAATGGACCCATTTTTTTCATATTTAATACTCTCTATTGGGGGGCGGCGAATATAGGTTTAGCGAATGCGTATAATCAAATTAAATTTTTGCGAATGCGAATGTATACTTACAATATGTTCAAAATTCATATGAAAATAAATTTTTGTTTATGTTTAATTATAATACAAATAGATATGTACTGGATATATGTATGAAAGTATGGATATATTAAATATGTAAATATTGTACATACATACATATCGTTACTAGAAACGCAAAAGGCCCTAACTAACCAAAAACTTTTTCACTTATTTTGATATCTTGCATCAACACCAATGTCCGCAAACAAATTTGGAATCTTACTACCAAAATTAACGATTTTATTAACAAAAAACAAACGGCCCTATTTACAAAAGATTATATGATAAAAGTTAAAAGCTTAAAGACCTAAAGTTGGTTTTCCACGGTATGTATTTTGCAATGGGCTTGTCAGATGTAAACTCCATATGTAATTGAGCATGTCTGTCAAAATTGACAAATACAGAAAGTTTATAATTTGTGCTTTCAAACGTTCTGATATTACCTAAAATTGTTCATAACAGCAAATTATTGATATGTTTATATTTTTATTCACTTTTTATTGTATTTCACTTAATTAAAAAGGTTGTTTTTTTAAAAAACATGTGTAAATAAATAATGATATATGCCGCCACAAACAAATGACTTGCCAAACAGCTGATGTCAGCAGGTTTGTCAGATCAAAATGGAACACGCTATAATTGAAAAATTTTACACTGCTAATTCGATCTGACTTACAAAAGCAATTTTCTTTTCGTTTACACGACATGTATGCATTTTGCAGTGGAAAATTTGACAAGTACACTGCTAAATAACAACGCGGTATACTTGGCGTTTGAATTGCTTTAATATAGTCACCATTTTTGATTGCAGAGATCTAAAATTTTTTGCGAGCATGTAGTTTAATAAAACGAACAAAAATAAAGCATTTTAGGTGACGATATGTATTTTCGTATTTTTGACATTTGTTACAATTTTTTTTTAAAGTTTTGAGATGATATTGATATTGCTATCATTAGATATTCGTTTTAAATATTCGCATACATTTAAGCGAATGTTAATGCGAATAGTAAAAATCAGCTAATAGTTCGCAAACGCGAATGCGAATTAGAATATTCTTCGCATCCCTTCTTTTTATACTTACAAAATATTTAAGCCAAATCTAGTCCTGCTCGCTCATAATTATGTCTAACTACGTCATTTGTAAACCGATTTTGCTAGTTTTCACTACCAATATTCCACTTAGTTCACTAGTCCCAATTCACAAGGTGCAAGTCTTATTGATCACCTCTCTAATTTACAGGCGGTAGAGAGAGAGAGAGAGAGCGAAACGTTTCTTTCCTCGTTGCTCTCGCCTATAAAGTTGCAAGCTGGAGGCTAATTCTGGCAGCCTTGATCGAATACTTTTTCGACTTGAAAGCAATTTTATTTATAATAATTTCAGTCGATACTGAGCGAATTGAAAATATATTTTCAGTATGGTAAAGCATTTATTTGAGTTATCACAACACTGGAAAAATAATTTCGATTGGCTCAGTGTTTACTGAAAGAATTAGAAACAAAATTTCTTTCGAATCGAAAAAGCATTCGATCACGACTGCCAGAATTAGCACCCTGATCAATAAGACTTGCAATGTGTGAATTGGGACTAAAGGTGAAAGTGAAAAAATTAAGTTCATAGAATATAAGAAAGTAAAGGTTTATGGGTAACAATTAGAGGCAGTCGTGAGTTTTGCTCATATCTCAGCCATTTGTGCACCGATCTTGTTGAATTTTAATATCAAACAATGCCGGACTATATGTGATATAAATATATAACAAACTTGTCCCCATCATATATGTGGTCTTCGGAAACCCCATTTTAGCATACACACAAACAGTCGAACATCGGTAAATAAAACTGTGGTGAAGGCAGAGCTGTAAAAGATTAAAAGAATTAAAATTTTAAAAATAATCTAGTTAAAAATTAAATGTATACAAGAAATTATCTTCCACATAAGTCATATCGATAAACAATAAGTCAAGTCGTACTAAATTATAGACATTTTAAGTTTTAAACGTTAATAACCAAAAAAATAAAAATAAACACATTTATTGTTACAAAATCAAATATGTTATTCATAAATATAAGAAATAAATAAAATAATAATTACCAAATATAAATTATTAAGCTTCATTAGTATTAATTAATAAAAATATTACTCGTTTAGAATGAAAAAATATTAAATTATATTCCTAAAATGACAAAATCATAATAGATTTTAATAAAATATGCCATTTAATGTTTAACAATTGATATTAAATTAAGAAAACAAAAAACTTATAAAGTTATAAAAACAACAAAGATACGAGTACTTTTGAATTTTAATTAAAAATTCTGTTACTTTACAATTGTTAGATTTTTAGGTTTTTTAATTTTATATTACATTATTAATTCATTATTTATTCGTCTCATCGCTGCATTCTGGAGGCAAATTACGGCATAAGAGACCGATCAAAACTACAATACAATTTAAATACAAATTTCAATCGATATAGAATGCCGTTATTTGCCCCTGTTTAACTTAATAAAAAAATGCTCAACTTTTATTTCAAAATTTAAAGTTATAATAAAAAAAACTCAGTTTTAAATAACACTCAGAAATTTGTTATAGAAATTTGTAACTCATAGACGACAAATTTAAGATTTTAAAAGGGTATTCTGTGGAGTCTGGGATCACACTATGAAAGTTTTCTTTCAGAAAGTCGCTCGTGAGAGGGCTGAGAATAAAAGCAAGTTATATTCCCCTCTCACCAATAAACTCAAACTTTCTGAAGGAAAACTTTCATAGTGTGATCCCAGACTCCACAGAATACCCTTTTAAAATCTTAAATTTGTCGTCTATGAGTTACTTCCTAGAAGTCACTTAGAAAAGAAATTCATTTAAATCAATTAAACTAATAAATATTATATACTTAATTTTATTTTACCGCCTTTATATATGCAATTATTTTATTATACAATATATTATTTAAATTTTTTATATTTTCTTTTTCTATATACTTTTTTTTTGATAAATTTAAAAAAAAAATATTCTTTTGGAAAAATTGTAGTTTTATTATAAAATTTTAAAAGGTAAGCAGAAAATACATATGATGTATTCACAAGGTGTGTTATCAAGTCATATCGTCATAATGTCCTAAATAATATTTTACAATTGTTCAAAAAAAAAAATTGTTGTGTTTCAAACAAAATAAGAATTTTAATGCTGAGTTCATTGATTCGTCATAACTGTACAGTAGAAATACATATAAATTATAAGCGGTTGCCCACAGCAGTCATATATATTTCTTGTAATTATTTTAAGACATATGACTTTACACCTTTATGACTACCTTGTGAATGCCCCAATAAATTTAAAACAAGTATAAAAAATACAATAATTTACTGTAAATTAACGTTAGTACCGACCGTGTTGACTTTAAAGCACGATGCTCTCTCCACGCGCAAAGTGAATATAATGCGGCTACTAACGCCTGCGTACACACGAATTGAAATGAGATTTCTACAGCTATCACGTAATCCCTGAAAGGAACTTACCAACAACGAGTCTAAAGTTACGGTCACACTTGGAAAATATTTGACGAAAAAAACGTGACCAACAGGCAAACTATAATATAATTTTCTTTAATTGCAATATATGTTTGATTATAATACTATATCTTCAAAAAACAGTTTTTGCTATGTCTTTCAGTTGAATTAGTTTTATTTCGCGATATTAAGATCATGCTTAATCTCTCTAACTATTAACAAAACTAGTGGTTTTGCTTATTTGGGTAAATATATAATAAGTGTGACCGTAGCTTAAGACGTATGAATATCGTATAAGGTGTAGGTTCTACCCGTTGTAGCAAATAGGGCTCTTGTCAGCCTCTAATATAGGCGGATACCTTATACCACTAGTAAATTAATCAGCCTTAATACGAAAGTCGTTTTTTCCATTTAAGTTTTTCGTAATTATCGGGCATGTTCTGAAAATCACGTGATTTGAAACCGCGTGCTTTTTAAATCACGCGTGTGATTTTGTGGTATCCTGAAAAACATTTCGTTTTTATGTTTCTTTGTATGCTTTCGGCAGTTGAAAATCACGCCAAAACATACAAAAAACGGAACAAAAAATATTAAACGTGTGATTTTAAAAGGCACACGTGATTTGAATAAAAGTGATTTTCAGAACAGGACTGTATGTCGTTTTCGATTATCAAAATACCAATTTCAAGGACCGTTATTCCTTTTTCATAAAAGTCAGATCAGAACAGTTATTTTTGATTTATACCTTTTTGAGCAAAAATAAAAGCTTTTTTTATTATAAGCGATTTTCACCCTTTGTGTTAAGTGTACAACTCTGTTTTTTTTTAATACGATTTTGCTCTACAAAGCGTGGGTGTATTTTTCGTATGTATTGGAAATGAATGAGTCTGCTGAGTGAGAGAGAAAGAGGGTTTCGTAAACTGTTTTGTTTTGGTAGATTTAACACACGTGTTTACTACAGCTTTTTGTGTGATTTTGCAACCACAGCGTAGTAAATAAAAGTGTAATACATTTTGTTGTTGTGGCGTTGTAAATGTTAGTACGTTAACTACATTAATAAGATTAACAAAGTCTACAAGGGTACTTTACTATCCAAGAGTGAATACCGCTATTATTTTTTCGAGTAAAAATAACAGTTATTTTTTAAATTTTTGAGAAAAAATAATAGTTGTTTTATTTTTTCGAGCAAAATGCAGTTTTTTTTAATTTTTGTTTTTAAGTAAAAATAACATAATAAAGGAGGATATGGACCTAGTAACAATAAATATTCGGCATTATAATGAGTGCCGTTTTCGTAGTAGAAAACCAGTCGTTTTTAAAAACGGTTATTGTGATTGTCGTAAACAACATAAAAATGACAAACTTTCAATGTACTTATTTTAAATCGACAAAAATTTCGACCAACTACGATTTCGGCCACGATACGGCTCTAGTAAAAGCCCTGATTACGTGAAATTTTTGATAAGTTAAAAGCAATATATAAGAAATATTTAATATTCAGCTGCTTATGAGAGCCGTTGTCGTGCTCGAAGGCGTTTGTTTGTAATACTAAAAAATATTGTGCTATTTTGTCTATTTTTTGGTCTAAAAATTTTTTTTCATATGCCTTTAATATTAACTTAAAAATTCTTTTGCTTCTTCTAAAACTTTTTGAATTTTAGTTAACACTAGGGTATTCAGTTAATCGGGCTTTTGCTTTAATCGGTTTATCGCTCGATTAATTAACCGAGGTTTTGGTTCAATCGGTTAATTTTGTTATTGATCGGTTAACCGATTACTTAAGTTTTTTTTTTATAAATTTAGTCTTTCCAAGAAATAAAAATGCATAAATTATTAATTATTTGAAGCTTATTGGTAAAAAAACATAACATAACAAAACGAGCATTCAAAAAAATAATTCCTTAATATGTAATACATATTTTTTAATAAAAATGTATTAATTAAAACAAGACTGTGAGATTTAAAAGTTATTTTAATAGTTTTAAGGAGATCTTATAAAATAATCGTTAAGAAAAATAGTTTGATTTAAATGGTTAGGATTTAAGCGATTATTTTCTATAGGTTTGAAAAAACTTGAATTGTAAAAAATTCTTTCACTTATTGTAGATGTTTGAGAAATCAAAAACAACCCATAATACAGAATATTATTTCTCAGTCCTTTTCTTTGATTTGTCTAAACATATTAAATCTTCCATTATGTCATTAGAGTCATATTTTAAGTTTTAACACTTCTAATGATTTCGGTTAATTTTCTTAAAAGATTTATATGAGAAGAAACAAATAACTAAACACATACATATAAAAAGTACGTACAACAAAAATCTCTTGACAGCAAACACTTATTTTAAATTGTTGAGAACTGGCAACACTTATCTGAAGCCTAATACATAAAACTGTTATACTTGTAATATGTATTCTTGTTACTTATTTTTAAATTTTAAATTATTTTTAAATTTTAAATACCCTAGTTAATACCCTCTTTATGATCAAGTGCGATATGTTAACAAAAAGTTACGTTATATTTACATCCTTTTTTATTATCATTAAAAAATTGACAATTTTTAAAAACTAAGATCGTTATTCAGAATACATATAATCGCAAAAGAAAACTGAAACGCAATGTAACGAAACGTAATTGTTAAAAATTCGTAACAGTTTTTAATAAAAAAAACGCCTGTTCTTAAAAACTTTCGTCGTTACCGAAATTGTTCGAAATTTGTTTCGATATTATTCAAAATGTACGACAGCGACAATTTTAAACACATACGAAGTTTTCCGTATTTATGTTGTTTACGATAATTATACAATCCAAATATGACTAAAAATTCCCCGGGAGTTTTCTCCCTTCTCCCATTTTTCCTATGTTAATTCAATTGTAAAAATGGGAAAAGAGAAAAACTCCCGGGAAATTTTTATTCATAATGGGGCTGAGTGTCATTTTTATATAACCAGTAAGGGGCTACTCTCTAACGCAATGCAAAAGAAAATGGAACCAAATCAAGTGATTGGTACTCTTTAATGCATTTGCAAATTTGTCTTTCGCTTCTTTTTACTTTTTTTTTTGCAAGTCATCATTGTTTATTTTATTTAAAATTTCAAATTTTTTTTTCATATTTTGACAATTTCTTACTGTCATTCTGCGCCATCTTTAATTTTTATTGCCGTTATTGATTCATTTCCAAAAAGTTTTGCGATAGTGATGGAGAGTACCAAATTTGCATTTAGTTTTCGTATCCAAATTGAATTCTCATCGCAATGGACAGTAGCCCCGTTGTTTTCGACTACGACGACATTTATCATAAGGCCGATTGGTTTGAAAAGCTAAATATTCTACAAAGTTTCTACCGTACATTACATAAAACATTAACACGAATGAAACGTCCGCGCCCAAAAATCGTTATGAGATAGTTTCTAAATTGTTTGCCAACTCTCAACATTTTATAGAAAATTTTTTACGAATTGATTAAGAGTCAATCGATTTTTTGGAGATAAATAACTTATTTCATATTTTATGCGATTTTTGATGTACATTTTTTTTATCATATTGCGATATGAGTTTTTTGTTTAATTTTTCGTTTAAAAACTTTGCCATGCACAAATATCTTTGTTCTTTCCATATTTAACCCATTTTTTTAATTCTTTTAATTATATTAAAATCTTAATAAAAATTTGTATAAAATATAGCATTTTATTGTGTTTGTACTAGAAATTTTATATTATACATTTAAAAAAAGGACAGTGAAGTTTTTAAAAGAGGATAAAAAAAACATATATAATATATAAAATATTTTGTTATATAGTAATTTAGAGATTTCTAACAATTGATATAAAAGTGACTTTAATAAAATTATTTGTATTTAGATTCCAATAATACCACAAAGCAAAGCAAATTAAAAACTATTGTTTTAAATAAATAGATGTAGACATATTT
Source organism: Pollenia amentaria (assembly GCA_943735925.1). NCBI lineage: Eukaryota > Metazoa > Arthropoda > Insecta > Diptera > Polleniidae > Pollenia > Pollenia amentaria. Next base: position 140,816,781 of record OX031010.1, on the reverse strand, counting down.
CCCATTCACACTGTACAACCCAAAGCTACAGTTAGGAAATCTTCAAAACCAATTGTTATGATACCATTCTGTTGGGTATCGCGTTGTCTAAATGCTTCCGTGAAACGTTGAATTTGTACACACAATACAATAAACCGATCAACAGAGACTTCTGCTTGATTTTGTGGATCATTCTTTTTAACCAAAAACTTTATAAATTCCGGTGAGAAACGGAAGCCCATTTGAGTAAGAGCTAGAAATATAAAATCAATGTTATATGCAGTTCCACACTATAATACAAGTCTTAAGTATTATGTGGTAAATACAACCCTTACATAATAATATGTTATTAGCAGTTTTCACCCTTTGTATTAAGAGTACAACTCTGTTATATTTAATACGATTTTATACTTTAAAGCGTGAGTGTCTTTTTTGTATGCATTGTAAATTAATGAATTTGATGAGTGAGAGAAAGAGACAGATAAAGTTTCTTCAACTGTTTTATTCTGGTAAATTCACACACTTGTTTACTACTGCTTTTTGTCTAATACATTTTGTTGTTGCAGTGTTGTAAATATTGGTATTTTTACTGAAATTATAAGATTAACAAGGTCTACTAGGGACTTTACTATCAAGGGTGAATTCCGCTATTGATTTTTGAAAAAGTTCAAAGAATAATTAGAATAATTTTCGTCAAAATACTTAAGACTAGTATTATAGTGTAAAACGGCCTTAAGTAATATTTTTTTTATTATTGTATTTGTTATTTAAAGTATTTGTACCTTGGGTTAATTCTGATTCATCGATGACACCGGAACCATCCCGATCATAAGTTTTAAAGACTTGTAGCCATTGATTAATATATTGAAATAGTTTTTCAAATTCATAAATATCAATCGTGCCGCTTGCGTCGTTATCAAACATGCCTTTAAAGAGGGAAAATATAAATAGTATTTAAATTATTTGTTGCTTATAAAAGGCTTTATTTTTGTGCAAAATTATAGATAAATCCTAAAACCATTACGTTTGGAATAGTTTAAATCTTATTTTTATAATTTTAAATGTACTTATCGTAGGTCTCAGTTTCAAATGCCCTAACTTATATAATTGCAACTTTACAGAAGATAAAAACATAATGGAAAATATAAAAATGTAAAATTGCTTGTAAGCCCGTTATTTTTGATACTGTTGCATTCAGTTTTTGTCACGATGTGTATTTGTGTGAACTATATTGGAATCACAAAAAAGTCAATTTCGATAAAAATAGAGTTTTGGCTTTGTGACATAAGACCAAAGATATACTTATGTATACTTTCAAGATTTTTTTTATATCGACAAAATACATACAAGCAAAAGTACCGACGATTAGAAATATGCAAAATATATGAAATACAAAAAATCCTACCTTTAAAATATATTAGATAATTTCAAAAGCATTTAACAATTATTGTTAAAAGCAGCATAAATAAAAAATAAAATAGTTATAATCTTATTTAGATGTACAAATAAGGAAACAAACTTATAACGAACGCCTAATTTAACGAAAAATTTCTATAATAAACACTTGTCTTCGATTTCATTGATTTAAGACTTCTCACATTGAAGCGAAGGATTACAGACCGATTAGTCTTGCATCCTTTCTTCTCAAGACTCTTGAAAGAGTTATCGATATTCACTTGAGGATGACCATCCCCAAGTGTTTACTCTCGACCTCTCAGCATGCCTACACAAAGGGTAGGTCTGTTGAGACGGCTCTTCACTCATTAGTTGGAACTATTGAGAGATCACTCGAATTTAAGGAGTGTGCTCTGGTGGCCTTTCTCGACATTGAAGGGGCCTTTAACAATGTCAACCCGGATTCTATTGTTGCATCTATGAGGAGTCTGGAGGTTGATGACGGCATATGTAGATTTGTGGATAATCTACTCAGGAATAGGGTCATCTGTTCCACGATAGGTGCGACCAGCGTTCAGAGACTGGTTAACAGGGGTACTCCCCAAGGAGGAGTACTATCCCCACTATTGTGGAACCTGACTATGAACACCCTACTGACGAAAATGGACGACATGAGGATTAAAACTGTGGCGTACGCTGACGATGTTGCAGTGGCCATCACGGGGAAGCATTTGAACATAATGTCTCAGTGTATGGAGGCTGCATTAAGGGTATTTAGCACCTGGAGCGTATCATGCGGCTTGGGTGTTAATCCGTCTAAGACGGAACTGGTACTCTTCACGAGGAAGTAAAAGGACTGAGGTTATGAGACTTCCGAGGCTAAACGGGACTGAACTTAAGTTCCCTTACAGCGCCAAAGATCTGGGCGTAATCCTGTCGTGGGGGCTGAACATCCGGACGAGGATGGAAAAGGCAATTGTTGCTATATATGCGTGCAGAGGTGCAATCGGCAAGAACTGGGGCATGGGCCCGAGGTGTGTCAATTGGATCTTTGAGGCTGTAGTAAAGCCGACTCTGTATTACGGTGTTGTCGTATGGTGGACTGCGCGGAACAAGGGCAGGTACCGTGCGATGCTTGAGAAGGTTCACAGACTGGTCGCATTGATGATCACAGGATCAATGCGCTCCACTCCCACCAGGGCGCTGTTTACTATGCTAAACTGGCTGCCGATGGACATCACGGCCAGACATATGGCTCTTTGTTCGGCGATACGGTTGAACGCGGCACACGGCTGGTCGAACCGTGACTATGGACACTCCAGAATAATGGGATACTCGATTGTCCCTGAAGGAGTGGACTACTGCACCCCGGAACCTTTCTTTGGCGCGAGGTATGCGACACATATAGCGCACGAAAGTGCGCTGTCGGTTATGGGCACCTTCCATGAACCAGCCCTGGGGGTATACACTGATGGTTCAAGGAAGGGGGAAAGAGTTGGCGGAGGTTTCTACATAGAGGAACTGGGCGTTAAAGTTTCCTTTCGTCTGCCGGATGGATGTAGTGTCCTGCAGTCGGAAATCTCGGCTATAAAGCGGCCAGCCAACTGGCTAAAGTATTATCGCGTATCGGGAGATGTAGGTATATTTACTGATAGCAAGGCTGCCATTGCCTCTCTTGCGGGTGTCTATACGACATCTAGGTTGACTGTGGAATGTCGGATGTCTTTGAATGAGATTGCTTAACATTCAGAGTTAACGCTTATATGGATACCAGGGCACTCAAACTGTCCGGGAAACCAGATAGCAGATGAGCTGGCCAAGGAAGGTGGTCGTATGGATGAAACATTCATTGATCAATTCATTGGCCTTCCAATGGCTCACTGTAAGTCACTCATTCGTCGCGAGAACTATAGAATTGCGCAAGAGGGATGGACCCGTGAGTCCACCTGCTCCACATCCAGGGCACTTTGGCCTGGATATGATGAACGGAGAACCAAATCTCTACTTAGGTTCAATAGGCACCAAATCAGGACCGTGGTGTCGGTCATAACTGGACACAGGCCTGTTGGGACTCATGCTAGAAGAATGGGTCTGGTAATCAATGACTACTGTAGTAGTTGTCATGATGAGGAGGAAGAGAAAACTGTGCTTCACTTTCTCTGTCAATGCCCTTGGCTACGGGGCATAAGGGAAAAATACCTGGGAGAACCGGTGTTTTCCCGTTTGGAGGATCTATCAAAAATAGAACTAAGATTGCTTCTTCTCTTCATTAGGAAGACGAATTGGCTCAACCTTGCAGTGACGCCATCTGAATAACTGCTCTTCGGGATGGGCATTGGCGCTGGGTATTACAAAGGGACCGCTAAAGGACCCAAGTGAGCTGTCTCTCGATGGCTGCCCATGGAACCTAACCTAACCTAATAGCAATTGCGTCTAAGTATGGCAGTTGGTTGTCATTATATCAGCTATGACTGGTGAGGCTGGAGAGCCCATCGGCATGCCTCTTCTCTGTTCATAGATTTTGTCATTATACATTAAGTATGTGCCTCTAAAAATTTCCATTTTTCTTCAATTGTCCTTAGTGCTAAATTAATCGGAATGCTTGGAAATAATGATACCACGTCAAATGAAATAAGAACTTCGTCATCGGCGATGTAAGTGTTATTTATTCTTGAACTAAATTCTACAGCATCATTAATATCATATATCGAATTTTCCGTCAAGTGTTTTAATGTCTACCATGTATTTGGAGAGTCCATAAGAGGGTGCATTTATCGACGAGCATATTGGTCTCAAAGGCATTCCATTCTTGTGAGTCTTAGGCAGTCCATATATCCTAGGAGCTATCGCAGCCTTTATGGTCAATTTGTGCTTCTCATATACGTCAATTAACCCAAGATTGTATAATTTTTCCACAAATATCTTGTAAAATCATTTTCATCTTCTCCTCATATTCATTTTTGTCAATCGCTACTGTTTTACTTCCCTTATCAGCGTTTAAAATAAGTATGTCCTCATTTTTGTTCAAAAATTGTTGCGATTGTCCCACTGTGTCAAGTATTATTCTATCTCTTTTGTTAATTGTTGTTTTTCCCAAATGGTAATCCAGTAACGATGTTGGTTATCCAGTAAAAATTATAAATTGTCCCACTGTTATGTTTACACATAAATATATCCCAGCCATCATAGGCTGTTTGTTAGACGATTATGTTCAATATACAACTCCAAAAAGAGTCTTCTGATGATTATCTGACGAGTTACAAAAACAAAAACATCTAAATTTTTTTTATTTATTACCTTTTTATATACATATTTTGCGACTCTCTGTAAGAGTCATATAACAATTACTGAGCTACATAAATAAGAGCGTTTTTGGAATAACAAAATTCTATTGCCAATACAATTTCAATTAAACAAACCGACCTAAGGATTTGTAAAATAAGATTTTCCGACAGAATGGTATTGATTTCGCGACCGTAAGGTTTGTTTGATATAAATTGTATGAAAATCAGAAGTTTTGACATGAAAAAAAAGCTGTTATATGGCTGAGCATTCCACGAGTTGTAAAATAATCCATACGTGAGTCTCATACGAATCTTGGCATACTTTTTGAAAGATTCGTTAGATAATCTCTACATACATCATAAACGATTCCCTTTATGATTAATATAAGAGTCTTTTGCTGTGTTATGGAAGAATCTCTCATACGAATCAGCATTTGAACACAGGTTGTGTGACGTCAGAGTTACTACATGCGCAGTAAAATAATTTTATGCCTGCCTAATGTCGTAATCTTTATTTCTATCATTCTTGATGAGAACCAATAAGAAATAGACGGCCTTCAGTCAAACCGAAGTATTTTTAAAGCTCTTATTTTACAAAAATAATGTAAAACTTGGCTTTAAAAATCACTAATTATTTTTTAACGTTAGTCAACTTGTATCTTCTAATTTAAATGTTTGCTGGGAAAATTCTCATTAATATGACAGTATAACTTCGATACAACGAATCTGATAGTTATAGCTATTTATTCGTTGTGCATATGTATCAGCGAAATCTTAGTGTAATAAAATTTGAAAAATATACCAAAAAAATTGTTTTAACTATCGGTTTTTTCTTTTTTTAAGAATTAAGACTAAAGTGACTGCATTTGTGGCGCTTTACATATCGTCGGTTGATAATTTAAATGTCTTATGTGGATTTTTTGCGGTTTTGATTTAAGATCGATTCCTTAGGTTTTCCGACCTGATCTTTCATTTGGCGTAATCAGTTTTTCGATACCTCATACGGGTTTCGAGATATGGAGTGTTGAGTTTGTCGTATGTGGTATTTGCTGAAGCAATTTTCAAATTAAAGTGTATATGTAACGACAAATTTCCGTATAAAACGACCTAAATATTAATTTATTATTTAGATGTCGTATGTGGATTTTATAAGATTTCAAACTTCAAACTCAATTTACTCGAAACTATCGGCATCCACATACGACAATTAAATTATCAGCCGACGATATGCACTTGCAAACACATTTAGACTTTGTTTTTTTTTTTTGATAACGGAACTCTACAATTTTGCTTTATTCTGACTTGGTTGTGTAGAAGCTTTTGAATAGATACTTCGCTTTATTGAGGCTTTATAGATATCATAGAATTTTAATTATTGTATTATACAATTGTAAAAATTGCTTAAGGTTATTTTTTTATCCTGACTTCGTTTTGTAGATCACAGAGTACCACAGAGTCGATACGAGACGGAAGATATTGTATTTTTTGTTTCTTTCTTCGAAAGCTGCCCTTTTTGCATTTCTCTTTGCACCATATTTTATTCCGCCATACAATGAACACAAATTAATTGATTTTTATTTACAAAACTGCACATTTGCACAAGTAAATAATATTTTAGTAAGCAGATAACATTACAGAAAAACATTATTTTTGTTTTGATTACGAAATTCGTGTTGGTTGTAGCATCCTGTTTTTACACATTGACACTACACTACCAAAATCGCTTTCTGCCCTCGCAACTGATTTGGAAGTTACACGTCACTTATTTTACCTCCGGTATTCTTTGTGGTATAGAGCCAATTGAATAAATGCTTTACTATATAGAGGCTCTATAGCTTCTTTATAGCTATGAGGGGACTAAGCTAAAAATTTGGGTAAAAGTGCAGTTAACGGGACCGTACGAAAAAAAAAATTGGGCCTCCTCTGGAACAAAAAAAAAACCAAATTAAAATTTAAGGGGTCTGAGACTCCAAAAAAAACCGCCCCACCCACTTAGTGATATGTGTGGGTACTCAAATGAAGGTATTTGTTCAAGAAAAACGAAAATAATAAAATTTATGCCGGTGGGACTTCTGGGGCAAAAAAAGTGCATCCCCCTCCACTTATAAATATCTATGCGTGGGTGCTCAAATAAAAGGAAATTTGCTTACGATTGTTGATATTTTGTATTGTACGATTTTTTTCTAACAAATTTTGTAATTTTTTTGTAACTCAAGCTCCTCTGCATAGCCGGTCTTCGTCCGGGCCCAAGAATTTTCTTCTCTATGGTATAACAAATACCGGTTTCGCTAACTAAAGGCAGAATTAGTTTGTACGTTCGGTTTTGTTGCAAATCAGCTGTTTTATTTCTGTTCAATTGAAAGTCTGTATGTGCGGTTAGCTTTTCCTTTTTCGTTCCGTTCTGTGCGGACAAATTTGTTGAAAATAGAATTCAACGTTAAGTTACGCTCAAAGGGTGTATGTATTAGCTTGTTGTGATATGGAAAATCTGTAATTTTTTGTTTAAAGCTAAAAAAATTGGTTTAAATTAATGATTTTTTAAAAATTAACGTATTTTTGGCACAAAATATTAGTTTTTTACATTTTACAAAAAGTTTTTTTTTACAATTTCAATGCTTTTCCTTTTAAAAGCAGATGATTCCTTTCACAGAAAAAGTAATTACAAAATATTTGCCACAGAAAGGAACGAAACAGAACGGCAAAGAAAAGGAACAACTAATGAGGCCTTAAAGCTTATATGCATCCAAAAGATACTTCAATTACGAATACGAAAACAAAATACATGTATTTGCATCCTCGAGCAAATTACATTTGAATTAAGTAACTACACATACCACTCAGTGGGCAGGCAGTTTTTTGGATCCAGGGGCCCATGGGCCTCAGCCCCTTAAATTTAAAATTTGGTTTTTTTTTAATTCTAAATCGGGTGGTAAATATATTTTTTTCTTACGCCCCGTAAACTGCACATCAGCCAAAATTTGTAATTTGTTGCTATAACGTAGTTCATTATACCGAAGTTTCACTGTATTTCATAGCATACGTTAGTTTGTATGTAATGACGTCACAAGCTTATCGTAACAACAAATACATGCATAGTATGTAATACACTTTATAAGACAATTCCATACATCAATCAACATTCATAAATAGTAACAAAACCACTTACTAATCATTAATTTGCATGCCGTATCGGAAAAATGTTGTCCACGTCCAGTTGTTAAAGCTGCCTTCAATTCAGTGGCATTAATTTTTCCAGAACGATCCTGATCTACCATATTAAACCATTGCTGAACTTCGGGAGGAACTTGTGCATTTTGTGGTGGATAAGCACCGGGCGGTGCAGAATAACCTTGCCCGTATCCACCTTGTTCGTAGGGATTGTAACCGCCCTGTATTTAATGAGAAAATTATTTTACATTTTTTTTAATAAACATTTTTTCACTTGAATAAAACTCACGCCGTATGACATGTTAATATGTAAATTTTATAGAGATTTAGTAGTATTGTTGTTCACTATTGTCTTTTGGTTTACGGTTTGCTTCTATCTTGAACTTTTAATTAAAATTGTGTGACTTTGTCGTGAATGGAATGATTTCTGAATTGTTTATAAATGATGAGTTAGGGATGGGTAATAAATATCGATATATCAAAATATCAATATATAAAAAAATCATCGATTTATAAAATACCCATATATCGATATTTATTTACAACTATCGAATTCGATATTTTAAATAATTCTTAAGGCTAGTTTACAAGGTAATACAATGTGTTACGACATGTCAAAAAATGATGTAGAAAGAGAAAAATCTTATCATGTAAAAGCAAAATGCATTGAGTAAGAGAGAATACGGATACAAAATTTGACAAACGGTCGGTAAATGTTTATTTTCTAAACCATTTTAGAAACTTATGTATTCACATCACACTAGAGTCGCATTTTAACAGAGTATATTGAAGGTGGTAACATTTTTATAAAATTACAAAAACAAGCAGAATCAACTCAGGAAATGTTCATGTTGTTTTTGTAAATATTGTAAAACTGCAGCCATCTGCTTTTTTGCTATTAACTCACTTTGCTTTTATTTTACTTAAACCATCCGTGTAAACATGAAAAATACTTACCAACAGATTTTTATTTTTTTATTTTAAACACGGAGAGAATTTCATAATATTTTGATTCCACAAAGTCGTAATACATTGTATTACCATGTAAACTAGCCTTTACACGGTAATACAATGTATTACAACATGCCAAAATATGATGTAGAATGTGTTGATAAACAATAACAAATAAGAAGAGCACAACTGTAAACAGTAAAAGAAAAAAAAAAAAAAACTCTTATGAGTGCAAACAGTAGAAATGCATATATCACAGTGAGTGTTAGCGAAAAAAATACAGAAATAAAAAAAAGAATCGATGATAGCAAATACCTAACGGCTAAACCTATTACTCGTACGCGATCCCTCTCGCCGTCTGTATTTAATAACACGGTTGATACAATAACAAATACAAAACCTGCTAGCGTTGCCTCAACAGCAAAAACAATTTTAATAAGTGATGTAAATATTAACCCCCAATCAGGCATAATAGAAAACTCAGTATCACCTTCGGTGTCTAATAATACGGTTGATATTAATACAATAAAAAATATAAAACCTGCAAGCGGTGCCTCAGCGGCAAAAACGATTTTAATAAGTGATGAAAATATTACCCTCAAATCAGGCATGATGGAAAACTCAGCTCCTCAAGTAAAAAGTGGTCAAAAGCCTCAAGTACAAGTTGGTATGGACAGGTACATAACAGTGCTTAAACGGGGTCGCAGCCCTACCTCTGCAGCAGTTGCTTCGGCCTCAAAAGTACCATCTTTTGATAAAATAAATTCTCAAAATCGATTTGCAATTCTGGAGGATGAATCCTCTGAAGCACCAAACGTCATAAAATCGTCCAAGCCTCCCCCGATATATCTTAGGGAGCAAAACTCAAATGAGCTCATAAAGAGTTTGATATCGGTGATAGGTGAAAATTCGTTTTACGTAGCTGCTATCAAGCGTGGTAGTATAAACGAGACAAAAATACAAGTCAATAATGAGAATGATTTTCGCAAAATTATAAACAAATTTGAAGTACTTAAAAAAAACTTTTATACATACCAACTGAAAAGCAGTAAAGGTCTCCAGGTAGTGATTAAGGGAATTGACTCATGTGTGGACCCAGAAGAGGTAAAAACATTCCTCGAAGAAAAAGGCTTCAAAATAAAACATGTAGTAAATATAAAAAATAGAGAAAAAAACCCCCAACCACTTTTTCGAGTGGAGTTTGAACCCGGCGACGTAAAGCTTAAAAAAAATGAAACGCACCCTATTTACAATTTGAAATATATTCTCTATAGAAGAGTAACTATAGAAGAGCCACACAAAAGAAATGGTCCCGTTCAGTGTTTAAACTGTCAAGAATATGGTCATACTAAGGCATATTGCTATTTACCCCCTGTTTGCGTAGTATGTGGTGAATTACATGGTACAGATCTTTGCGATAAGTCTAAAACCGACCCCAACGTAAAAAAATGTAGCAACTGTGGCGGTAATCACACTGCCAATTATAGAGGATGCCCTGTATATACCATCGTCAAGCAGTCAGTTGGACCGAAAACTAATCCCCCTCAAATGCAGGTAACAAATCAAGTAAGCACTGGTGACATTCAGGCCCCGCAGCCTAGTAATAACAGAACCTCTTATGCTAACGTCGTAAAATCAAACCATGCGCCAACGCAAGGTGCTGCGCCAAGTAATGATGAAACTCCAGTTTCAAATTTAAGTCGTCTAGAAAAAACCATGGAAACATTAGTGCAAACAGTAACAAATTTTACGAACACAATGGGTAATATGATGCAGGAAATTCTTAGAATGCAATCGATGTTATTGCAATCTGTACTTAACAAGCCATGAACTGTTTAAAAATCTGTTTTTGGAACGCGAACGGCATCCGCCAACATAAAAATGAATTAGAATACTTTCTTAAAAATAAACAAATTGATGTCATGATGGTTTCTGAAACTCATTTGACCTCAAGAAATACGTTTAACATCAATGGTTATATACTATATGATACCAAGGACCCTCGAGATAGAGCTTGTGGTGGTTCTGCCATTTTGATAAAAAATCGAGTCAAACACTACCTAATGTGTGATTATCGTGAGGATTATCTCCAAGCAACGAACATTTGTGTTGAAGAGCTGAATCGTAGCATTGTAATCTCATCTTTATACTCTCCACCTAGATTTTCAATATCAGAAAGCCAATATTGTGAATATTATAAATCACTAGGACCCTGTTTCCTGGCCGCTGGCGATTATAACGCTAAACATACCTTCTGGGGGTCACGACTAATAACACCAAAGGGTCGTGTTTTGTTTAATACAATCTCTAAAATGAATTTAAATGTTGTCGCGAGCGGCCAACCAACATATTGGCCTGCTGACCCGCAAAAAATTCCAGATGTCATCGATTTTGGCGTGGTTAAAAACATCCCCACAGAAACGATTCACGTTGAAGCTTCCCTAGAATTATCTTCCGACCACACACCTACAATTGTTACTATAATGAACCCCAATAGAATTGTATCTCCGACTGGTTACCTAGCGACGTCAGCCACACAAATAAATTGGTTAAAATATAAAAAATATCTCAGTGCCCATTGCACAGAAAATATTCCGCTCAGTACACCGGAGTATGTAGATCGCTCTATTGATAATTTTGACAGTTTTCTGAAACTAGCTGTTCAACATTCCAATATTGCCCCCAAAAAAACAAAAACTATTAAAATATATTCCACAGATGTCGAGCGTCTCTTGTCTGAAAAAAGGAGGGCACGAAGAGAGTGGCAATTGCACAGATCTCCTCAACTTAAGAACTTGCTAAAAGAGTGTACAAAAAGATTAAGAAAGTTATTGCAGACTCAGAAAACGGCTTCTCTGGAAAAATATCTTAAGGAACTTGATGCAACTCCACAATCGGACTACTCATTATGGCGTGCAGCTAGAAACCTCAAAAGGCCAGTTGTCTCTAAACCACCATTAAGAAACTTGAATGGAAGTTGGGCAAGAAATGATGTTGAAAAAAGAAATCTGTTTGTAAGCCACTTGAAAAACGTATTTACACCTAATATATCTCACAATATTGCGGTCGATTTACCACCTGTTGCTGCTAGAGCAGCTATTCCCCTAAGATTTGAGATGAGAGAAATCGAAAAGGTTATATGTGACTTAAACTTAGTTTCAAAGTTAACACCGATTTTAAGTGAAAATAGATGTATTCCAAACCATCAATTCGGATTTAGAAGAAAACACAGCACAATTGAACAAACTCATCGAATAGTAAATGTCATAAGAAAAACATTTGAAGAAAAAAAATATTGTTCCGCCCTCTTCATCGATGTTTCTCAAGCTTTTGATAAAGTCTGGCATGAAGGCTTATTACACAAATTGAAGCAAAATTTACCAGCAAACACACACAAACTGTTAGAAAGCTACTTAGTCGGTCGTCAATTTATTATTAAAGAAGGAAATTCCTTAAGTTCACCTCAGCCGATTGGCGCTGGAGTCCCACAGGGCAGCATCCTGGGCCCTCTATTATACTTAATTTATACTTCGGACATGCCAACAAACAACTACACCCAAACTTCAACATTTGCAGACGACACAGCTTTTCTAAGCGTCCACGAAAACCGTTATGAAGCATCTCGTTACCTACAGCATCATATATTTCAACTAGAAATATGGCTAAGACAATGGAGGATAATGGTCAATGAGCAAAAATGCGTACATATAACATTCACCCTGCGCCGGGAATCTTGCCCCCCTATTACAATCAATAATCAAATTATTCCTCAACATTCGCATGTAAAATATCTCGGTATACATCTGGATCGGCGATTAACGTGGAAATGCCATATAGAGGCAAAATTAACTCAAATGAAACTAAAAGCCATCCAAATTCATTGGCTTATTGGAAGAAATTCTGTTCTTAGACTCGATTGCAAGCTTCTACTTTACAACTCTATCTTAAAGCCTATCTGGTGCTACGGTATTCAACTATGGGGCACTGCCTCGGCCTCTAATATCGAAAAAATTCAAAGGCGCCAAAATAAACTTCTTCGTATAATCACAGCCGCCCCCTGGTATGTTAAAAACTCAAACATTCATAAGGATCTCAACGTGCCATTAGTAAAAACTATGATTACAAAATATGCAGTAAAATATTTAAAAAGACTTGAACAACACCCAAATCCTTTAGCTCGAAATATTTTAAATCATGGCGGCCACACTCGCTTAAGGAGAAGAGACACTGCAGCACTTACCCAACTAGATGTGAGATAAACACCTATATAAGTGAACAGAACCCGTGATGAAGAAAATTTTTGTCTGGCACTGGCAGGACATAAATAAAGTATTAGGTTAAGATTTGATAAATTATTGTTAGTTCATATTAAATATATGAAGATTCAATAAATAAATAACGAGAAAAAAAAAAAAAAAAAAAAAGAATGAGAAAAATCTTACCAGGCAAAAGCAAAATGTATTGAGTAAGAGAGAATACGGATACAAAATTTGACAAACGGACGGTAAATGTTTATAACATGTAAACATGAAAAATACTTACAACATATTTTTATTTTTTTTTTTTATTTTAAACACGGAGAGAATTTCATAATATATTGCTTATACAAAGTCGTAATGCATTGTATTACCGTGTAAACTAGCCTTAAGTAACATTACAGTCAGTAAAGCACTTAAATTGCTCTCCATATAACAAAAACCATCAGCTGATTACATTACATGTCTACATTTACGGTCGGCTAACAGCTTTAAAGCCCGCGCATCAAACATGATTAAAACAACATTTTTGCCACATAAAATTTTGAGAGCGAAACAGATCGTTTCATTTTGAAACATGCTGCGAAACAGGAAAAATGTACTATCATCTCCATTTTGATAACAATTATTGTAAGTTTATCTGAACTAGCTCTCAAAAAAAGTCAAGACAAAGAAAAATCAAGTAAAAATTCATGTTAAATAAAATAAATGGATAATTATTAAATATTAATATAAATAAATGTATCAAATAATTTATTTTTAATATTAACATACATTTTTATCTATTTTAAATAAGTGTGATACTAACAACATAAAAAAAATGTCAAAATGAAACAAGAACAAATCGTATGAACAGAATGTTTGGCAATCTAGTTTCAGAGAGCGAAACAAGTGGTTATATTCTTTCGTCATATGAACATAGCATAAGATGAGAATCGCAACGAAAGAAATCGTATTATGTAAATGGGCACTTACTTAAAAAGATGTGTAAGTGCTAATCTAGCCTTGCGGTTAAATTATTTTCTACCATAGTTTTAGGTAATTTTACCAATGTATTTTTTTGTGTGTATTTAAAACATTTTTCATCTTGCATCTGCTATTCACAATCACAATCTACTAATTTACAAAAGTTTTTAGTATTATTTATTCTTATTAACAACTTATTGGATACTTACGTTTACTTGGTTGACACAAACTGAACTGTGTAAGCAGTTATTAATACAAATATAATATTTTACACTTGAAATTCTGGTAATAAATCCATTTTTTTTAACACTAAACCGAATTTCTGAATTCGGTGTTCGATGTCTCCTCAGTTCATTTGGGACCCAAATTTCGTACTTTTTATGAATGATTGAAGATCTTATTTGAGTCACGCCTCTAGTTCTAGGTTCTTAATATTTTGTAGCAAATTCCGATATATGACGTCCTACACAATACAAGACAATCAAAGTCATCTGTTGCCATCCTCGGGAATTGACTTATATGTACTACCGAAATGATTTTCAAATAGAGTCCAATTTTGGATTATTGAAAACCTGAATTTTTTTATATTTAAAAAATGCTTGCCGCTCTTATTTAAGTTGGTCTGTCAAATGAGTTAAAACCTGCATTTACAGTCAATAGAAGTGAAAATAGCGCTTTTGATTTCAACGATTTTTGGACGGAAAATAGCTAAACATTTCCAAAAATAAAAAAAGTTAGTGTTATTTTACAATGACGATTGTTGTGACGATTTATGTAAGTCCATTTGACGATTTGTTTTGCAAAATTTGCCGATTTTCGACACATTTTACCTGGCAGCTATGTTCACGATATGTAATTGGTTTTTGTTTGCAACACTTGGGCAGCCCTTTGATAAATAATTTAAAATCAACTGCTAGAATCAGTGTGGCCATTTTAGCATTTTGTTTTAGCTAAATTTAAATTTTCTTTTAGCATTTGGCATTTTATTTATAGCCTATTTCCGATGTGCGAAAGAATTCTTTCTTTCGTATAACTACATTGAAAACAAAAACAAAGTCTAAAAATTTGTTATGCTAACGAAATAATTCTTTCGCTCATTGGAAATAGGCAATTAGCATTTTTAGAAAAAGTTGTAAATATTATTTGCCCTTACGATATAAAAGTACAAAGAAATTTCACTTTGTATTTAAATTAAAATTTTCCTCTAAATTGCTGAAAAATAATAATTTTAAAACATAAACTTTTCTATAACTTTCAACTATAAGAAATAAGATGATCTTAAAAATTGTAAATCACAAGGCCTATCCATTAGTTCTGCGCAAGGAATCAGATGTTCATTTGGTGTATTCCTCAACGATTTCAAAAGTTATTTACATTTTGCTTATACATGTATATTCCCTGTCGGAAAATGAGTTAGCTCAAAGTCAACTCATGGTTAACCAGAAGTTAGTCAGAGGTGACTCACAAGCTAACTCATTTACATGGTTAAAGCTATTCAGTTTTTACACGCAATGTCCGCAGTACGAGTCAGTACTCACTCACACTGCATAACTTTTTAGATAACCATAAGTTAGCTCATTATGAGTCAGCTTGTGGTGCATACAATATGTTGACTTTAATAAGAGAATAAAAAAAAATTACGTATTTTGCTTTATTTATTTTTTAAAGAGAGACAGAGCTCTGTCTCTGTCTGTCTAGACTATTTCACATATGTTTTCTTTCACTTTTGTTGTATTTCCCCTTTGTCTACAGAAAAACTCTCAGTTATAAGACACCATCAGCATGCCCGATATGGCAAAAACCGGTTTTCATAATAATTCTACTTTGAAAATAAGATGTATTTAACTAAATGATATTAACAAAGAGAATATGGGAACTTTTGCTTATTATTTAACTTTGAAAAAGTACACAAAACAAGCAAAACGTGTTTTTACCACAGTCCACTGCATCAGCTTTGAGTTAGCCAAAGGCTAGTTCAATACTTATCGAGAAAAAGTCAGTCGCACAAAACACAACTCACTAATCTCTGCATCAGCTTTGAGTTAGCCAAAGGCTAGTTCAATACTTATCGAGAAGAAGTCAGTCGCACAAAACACGCCTGACTCAAATCTGCACCAATTATGAGTTAGTCACTAGTCAGTTGTAAATAAGTTAGCTAAAAGTCAACCAAATGTTGAGCTAGCTAAAAAAAATCCGACAGGGTTTTTGTTTACGTTTTTTGCCACACATACATGCACACAAAACATGTTTTTCATTTTGGTTTCCCTATATAGTAGTAAGATTTTGACAACCGTGATGAATCTTACACAAGCAAAATGCCGGTTGTTTTTTGTATTGTTGTAGCGGTAAGCAGACCTATTGGATAGGCATTGGTATAGCATAGAAAAAAAATCGCTTAAATTTTGCACGTATCCGGGTTTGCTGTGCTACATATTTATGTATGTATACATATGTATGTATCAGATGCTTTACCAAAATCTACCGTCTTGTTTAAATATAACAATTTATTTTAATTTCATTAAAAAAATAAGCCACTAAAACGTATTTAGTTTTAAATAAAACTTCATACTGGGAATACATTTTTAACAAATATCTCCAAAAACAAAAATTTAGCATTATTTTTTAGCATATTTTAAAAAAATTTTTAGCATTTTTTGGCCCTGTCTAATGCCAGATTTAGCTGTAAAATTTTTTTAGATCTGGTTACACTGGCTACAATACATTAAAAATACGGCAAACAATTCGCACAAATTATAACAATTCGGACAGCAATCAATTTACCAGGAAGATAAAAAATTTAGCATTTTTAAAAAAATGAGTAATTTTATTAACTTAAATCTTTTTCAAAACTACCAAAAGTATATTGATAATGAACAAGAAATACGTGAGGTAAATATTAAAACCAATTAAATAATAAATGTATAATTGTTTGTAAACAAAATTAAATCCTAGAATATACGCGTGGTCGTAAGAGAAATTGAACAATTGGCCAAAGAAGCCACCATACGATTGCAAATTATACATTGTGATTTAACTAAGAGTAAGTTTGTTTTTGTTACTTTTAATAAAATAAAAAATGTATATTAATTAATTTTTTTAAGTTGACAATGCCTGTGCAGACGCACGCAAACAAATTTCACTTTGTGCCGAAAGTTATCAGAAATTGGGGCAACTTATACCGGTGGGCCAGTATTATCGGTGAGTCAGCAAAAAAATCTGTGGTGGGAGTTTCAAGATATGTATTTAACATTTTTTTGTTTTAATATTTTTTTTTATTTTTCGAATTTATTCTATGAGTTAAATTTTAGTTATATATTTTATAAAGCTTTTTGTAATAGTTCTATTCCTTAAATTTTCAGGAATGACTTTATACACTACCAGACTATTATCTTGTATCTTCTTGTTACTGTTTACCTTAGCTTTCCGTTGGATAGCAATGAAGTATATTGTATGTACAGAAAAATTTACAATTATTAGACACCAGCAGAATGTAATGCATTTTCTGGCCCGCTACGGCCTTCGTCAGCATTCTTTGTGTCAACTGGATAGTGATACTTTGTAATATACTTCATTGCTATCCAACGGAAAGCTAAGGTAAAATGTAACAAGAAGATACCAGATAATAGCCTGGTAGTGTATAAAGTAATTTCTGCAAATTTAAGGAATAGAACTATTACAAAAAGCTGTATAAAATACATAACTGAAATTTAACTCGTAGAATAAATTCGAAAAATAAAAAAAAAAATTGAATATAATAAAGTTGCTTATAAAAAGAAATAATTCCCGATATCTATTTGTTAAAATAGTTGAGTTAAATACATTTAATTTATAAAGTATCACTATCCAGTGTGACACAAAGAATGCTGACGAAGGCCGTATAGGGCCAGAAAATGCATTACATTCTGCTGATGTCTAATAATTGTAAATTTTTTTGTACATGCAATATTGTTCATAGCTATCCAACGGAAAGCTAAGGTAAAATGTAACAAGAAGATACAATATAATAGTCTGGTAGTGTATAAAGTCATTCCTGAAAATTTAAGTAATAGAACTGTTACAAAAAGCTTTATAAAATACATAACTGAAATTTAACTCATAGAATAAATTTGAAAAATAAAAAAAAAATATTGAATATAATAAAGTTGCTTATAAAAAGAAATAATTCCCAATATCTATTTTGTTTGTTTTAGTTATTCGGATCATTGGACATTTATAACTCAGCGTTTGGTATTCCTAAGTGGAATGGTTGTTTATTTAGAAGCCGGCTTTTTAGTTACACGAGAAACAGTTGCTGAAATGTTGGGGTGTGAGTATTTTTTTTTTTAACATTACAATTGGTTAATAAAGTTTTGTTTTAACTGCTCTATATGTATATGGGTGAGTTGCAACACTTTAATTGCATTTTGCAATGTAACCCCTTGGAATTTTTCAATGTTATCTGTCCCAAAGTGCACCAAAAAAGTTATCGATGGTTACACAAAAAGCAAACAGTGCATCGTTAAACTATATGATACATTTATGACTTTGAATGCAAGTATTATGATGTTTTTGAAGTCATCCTATTTTAAAAGCATTAGTAGATTAAAATCAATTCACGGTTTTTTAACTTCGATTTTTGAAATGCGATTAACACATCAAAATCGATTATAAAAATCTTTAAGATAAAGTTGACAACAAAATAGACCTCATTCATAAAAATTCAAGTAAACATTAAATAACATCAACCAAACCAAACAAAACTTTACATAGAATAAAAAATAGACACAAAGTTATTTTGAGAAACGCATACAAATGTATTTATTAATATTACAACTATGGATGTAATGATACGCCTATTTGCCAATAAGATACCAATACTCAAAAAGAAATATCGGCGATACTGATACGAATGTTAAATTTAAATATTGAAAATTAATAATAATAATAAAATTTTAGTCTAAAAAAGAAAGTATTCTAAACTTTTGCCGAGATAGGCGATTACGCAAATTCATTTAAAGGAGATATGCAGTGGTAAATAGATTGAACTTATTTGCAAACAAGTATTTTTACGCCATGTTCTCAAATTTTTGGTATTGAAGATCTAAGTTATCTATAGACTTCTTCTTAAACTGAACCATAGCGTAGGATTGACAGAGGCTCATCCTCCTCAAAATTTTGTTATAATATTTTTTATAAATGCTGCAAAGGTCAGTTCTTGTATACTTATAAGAACTTTTACTGGGTGTAGAGGTGACCGTACTTCAATACTATCGAAATGCAGTCATATTAAGTAGCTCAATAAGACGTTTTTTCTATTGGCTTTTAAATTTTCATTCTTTTTATTGAAGGTCAAGAATTGCATATAACCAATAGGTTTCTTTAAGCCTTAAAACTCTTGTTCACAGCTAATTTTAAGTAAGTTGCCAATTTTTGGGACTCTGAACTTTTTCTGATCATTTTCGAAGACTTAAATAGCGTTAAACAATGTAGCAGTGGCTTTGCTTATGGACTTTGTGGCCGCTACAAAAATTATTGTCACAGAAATCATTAAAAAAAGGCAGAAAAATCTAAACCTGCAAATGTATCAAAAATTTGTCAATGAGAGAATAGTGTACTACTATAGTGCAAGAAATAAATGGCTAAAGCTGCATGGCAACACCAAGCGTTCAATGCGTTGATGAGTTTATTATGCATCTGTTCAAGAAGTAGTAGTGAAATATTAAATAGACAAGCTACACAGCAAACGCGTAGAATGATTTTACGTATCGAAAGCATTAAGTAGTTTTACTTTCTACTTAAGTATGCGTTTTGAAAAAAGGTCAAAAAAAGTAACATGCGCATAGAACGCGTGGAGTGGAGCTACAGCTTAAGAATTTAAAGAAACAGTTTATTATCCTGTTTGATTTTGCAAAAAATAAACATTAAAAATTAAATTGTTTGATTAAAAAATTATATTCCTATCGACAGTAAAATATCGCCGATACCGATATATCGGCAAACCCGAAGTATCGCCGATATATCGGTATTCGCTACACCCCTAATTGCAACTATGATGTGTTATTTAATAAATACACCATGATTAAAATTTGATTTATATTAAATTATGTATATAAAAAAAATTGCTGTATTTTAGCTAAATAAATCTGTTAATTTATAAAAAAAATTGTTAACGTATTAACATATTTGTATTTTAAAATATTAATAAGATTTCTTTATGTCGTGCTAAATTCCCAATTTTTACTTTTGATAAATACCAGCTCGTCAGAAAATCTTTTTCCAAAGACTTTAGAAAAGTTAAAAATAATTTTCAAATAAGACTATAAAGCAAATAAGAACCACTCATGTTTTACTTGTAACAATATCAAAGCTTAAACAAAACCACAACAATAAACACTGAGTTTATTTTTCTTACATTCCCCTACAATTTTTAATTGTTTTACTTGAATTACCCTTTATAAGTATGTATATACATACTCAAATTCTGTAAAATCCCAATAAGCATTTTGGCTGGAATTCAAGTGGAATTACACTTGAAATCCAGTCACAATTTCCAATTTCCAGTGTTGAATTACAGTTGAAACACAGTTGAATTCAATAGCGAATCCAGCAATATTAACCATTGAATTACAGTCGAACAAAACAGTACCTTTACAGTGTAATTCCAGTCTTGAATACATACCTTTATATTTATTTATTCCAAATTTCTTTATATTGTTTTATTTAGTATTCTTTATTTTCTTTTTGCTTATTTTCACTTTTATTTCTTTTTTTTTCAATTTCAAATATTTGTGACTTTCGCGTTGTAAAATTTAATATTTTATGATTCGCATTTAATAAATAACATATGCTTCAAACAAATTTGTTGTTGTTTTTTAACAAACTTCAAACAGACTGGAAAGAGGATGGATTTCAAATGTAATTCAAGCTTGGATTCACACTGGAATTCCAACATTGGAATTCACAAAAAATTTGAGCTTATTGGGATATTGAAAAACTACCAAATTTTTGTAAATTAAGACCTAATAAAACAAGTAAAAGTTGCCGAATCTTAAATTCCCTTCGCCATAATATTGAAAAGCCAATTGTTAACTAGCACATATTATCTGATTGGGCTCATTTTCTATATTAAATAATATATATATATGTATATATATATATGCATATATGCGCTATATCTGAGCCAAATTAAGTCATACTTTCTTATATGGTGTGGACGTTACTGTACTAAAACCACGATTTCAAGGTAATTTTTGGACCTATTTTGTTATTTACTCTGCCATTATTCTACTTAGTTTATTTTATTTGAAAGTGGAAAAATAAAGTTCTTAAATTATAACAAAACTTTAAAAAGTTAAGATTTAGACAGATAGACGGGATAGAGAATATATAATTTTTTTTTCAAGTCTAAGATCAATATTGCAAAAATTGAGGGGCCCTAACGATTATAAGTGATATCAAAAAAGTTATTTTTTAACAATGTGTTAAAATAAAAATAAATCCATCTAAAACAGTTATTTTTCAACGTAAAAATAAAAGGTCGAAACAGACTCTTAAAAAAGAGTTTTATTTCACCGTCATAAAATAAAAATTATTTTAGGAGTTTTATTTTTTCCGTCAGAAAATAAAACTCATTTCAGTTTCCCATTTCCACTTCTTGTCAGATTCAAATTTGCATATTCAAACAATTAATTTTGCATTTAGTTTATTGAAAAAAATCTGCTTTTCTTTTACAGCAAATAATTCTGATAATTAGTTTTTGACATATAAAAATATTTTCAAAGAAATAAATTTTCAATTATCAGACACCAGCAGAATGGTCCGATATGTTTTTCGTCATCATTTACTTTGAAAATTTGGTGTATTTAAATCAACAATTTTTACAAATAGAATTTGGGATTTTCTATTTCTGAATTATGTTAAGTTTAAATCAACATAAACTCTTCAAAAAAGTTTAATTCTATGACGAATAATAAAACTCTTCTTAAGAGTTTTATTCGACCTTTTGTTTTTAAGTCGAAAAATAACTTTTAAATGTGGAGTTGAGATCCTTTTTTTAAAATCTCTTTTTAAGATAGATTGTTATATGACAGTTAAGGGGTCCGTTGACTCTAACATGAAGAGTTTTTAAGTTAAAATTGTCTGGATAACTGCTATTAAAGGTCCCTGTAAAAATGGCAAATATTCAGCCATGTCACAGAGTACAATTCCGTTCGGAATGATTCCGTTCGGAACCGAAGAAAACATATTTGTATATAGATAGAAAGTATATTTTGATAGTTTTTCGGCCTTTAAGATACAGAAAACGCCCATTCCGTTCATGAAAATAAAAATGTTTTCATTCCGCAAAGTTTTTTCGTAATTTTCTGAAGCACAAAAATACGGAATGAATTCCGTTTCCAAACGGAATTGTACTCTGTGACATGGCTGATTGTTAAAATTACAACCTTATATGTATCTATATAAAAAATAAAACAGAATAAAGTAATTAATAAAAAATTATTTAAAACATTTGTATATTTTATTTAAATATGAGTTCCTAAACGTCAGTTGCAAAGCTTCTCGGTTTTTTTAAAGCATTCTACAATGCAAACGTATAGAATTTTTCTGTTATATATCCCAAAGTGCACCAAAAAAGTTATCAATTCGTATTTGAGTTTTTATTTTCCCAGAGTTTTTCATTTCCCGGGAAAGCGGGATTTATTTTTGAATTTTTCGGGAAATCCACAAGATGCTGCGTTTGAAATTTAAAAATTCAATATGAATTTCTGTAGAAAGCAACGACAAAATTATAAAATATTTTTGACTTTGTTTTTGCTTTAAATGTAAAATTTTGCATTGCGTTGCGTTTTACACAATTAGGGCCTAAGTGGGTGATGTTTTAGAATTAATTATTTTTCTAGTATATACATATACATTTTTAAAAAATTAGAATTAAGATATCATTAAAATGGGTGTTTAGAACGAAAAACAGAAAACTCTACATATCGCTCATTTAATTTTATTTTTGGAGTTGATGAAGCAGAATTGTTCGCTGGTTTTCTTTATATTGTGTATAAAATTCATCTTTATATCTTATATGCTTTCAGCGTTTAAGAAAATGTGTCGTTATTTTTTCTAAGATAACTTAAAAACTTTCAACGTTTGGAGTTAAGACGACGTTGCAGCAAATGAGCGATATGTACAAAAATACTTTGATTTTCATCAATGTATATTCAAATTGTCTTCATTTTTAAATTGACGTTGACCTAACATTAAAAAAAAAATGTCTTATAATAACGATGCTCGATTAAAAATAAACTAATTAAAAACATTTAATAAAAACTATTCTATCTTAATTTAATATAAATTTCTTTTTCTAATTTTCAGTAAAAACCAATCATGCTGAAGGCTTTCATTTAGATATTGAAGATTATCTTATGGGTGTACTACAGATGGCTTCAGAATTATCACGTTTTGCTACAAATTCTGTAACATTAGGTGATTACGATCGACCTTTAAATATATCACGTTTTATGGCCGATTTAAATTCTGGTTTTCGTTTGTTGAACTTGAAAAATGATGGTTTAAGAAAACGTTTCGATGCTCTAAAGTATGATGTTAAAAAGATCGAAGAAGTTGTATATGACATCAGTATAAGAGGACTTAAGACTGTCAATATTAATGAAGCTGGTGCAGTTGAGGCTATAACTAGTAATGAAGAAAACAATTAAACTGTAAATAGTATGTAAAAAATAAGTAATGTATGAATTTTCTTTGAAATATTTTTTTTTATATAATCAATACAAAACAAATTTTTTTATAAATGTAAAATAAACCACGAATTTGAAAGCCGTAAATTTGTTATTGAGAATATTTTAGCAGCGTTTTCATAAAGAAAATCTTAAAAAATTTCTTTAATCAAGAACTTAAGAAAGGTTAATTTGAAGTAAAGTCGATTGTCAAATCTGGCAATCTAACGTCATTTTGATGCGTTTTTTAATTTAAATTTTATAATTTCAAAAAAATTTTATTTTATTTTCAAAAACATTCGCTAACTTCAAAAACATTTTTCAGCAATATGTTTTGCTTGGAAGTACATAAAAAAAGTAGTTAGCCAAAAAATTCAAAATGTTTTACAAATTACATATTTTATTGTAAAGGTAACAAAAGAGAAAAAAATAACATGAATTTACTAAAGTGGAAACATTGCTGAGTTGAGTATTTATAAAAAAAAATGAGAGATAGTGCAAACTGTCAAATAAAAACGGTTTCATTGAACAACGTCTGTTTGTTTGCCATATGAAAAGAAATAAAACAACAGTTTGTTCAGTAATCTAAATTTTATTTGAATACGAATTTCATTGGATAAACATTTCAGTATGTTTATGAATGAAGTTGTTCATGCGCCCTTTAATATTTAAAATGTTTAACTGAATGAAAAATTCTATATCATATATAAACGACAGTTTCGATTCAGCTTTATTGTTGATGATTTTTCAGTTTAAAAAATTTAATACACAAATAGGGAAGAAGTTTTCTAAACAATCGGTGATCCTAATAAAAATCTTTTTCATACCAAAGTGTAAAAAACTATAAATGGTAGTAATCGTTAATTTATCATTAATATTTGCCACTAAAATTTTATTTTTTCATAACAAAATGTAAGATATCTAAAAATTGCTTTAAGTCTTTTAAATAACGCTTTCTTTCCCATTAAAAACCAATTTTTCAATGTCAAAAGGTGAAAAAACTAAAAGTTTCTTAAATAACGCTTACATCCAGAATAGAACGTTTATCGATGATCACCTCCAAAATGTAAAAAGGAACTAAAAATGACTGTAGTTTTTTCAATAGAGATCGAATCGATAATATCGCTAATTTGTAATCAATCTTATTTTCCAAATAGTAAGAATGTTAAGAATGGCCAATTTCTTAAACAACACTCAAATGCAGAAAGGGAATATGAACACCGATATATTCCATCAAACACTGCAAAGTGGGAGATTAAAAAAAAAATATAAATAGTTCTGGATTTTCTACACGGTTAAGGCTAGATTACACTATCTCACAAGCCTTACGTATTCCATAATACTTTGTGAGATGGAAATCTAATGAGTTTTGTTGTGACTGTCAAAAAATCTAATGTAACATTACAGTTTGTAGTCACACTATCACACATGAACATGCTTTTGTTAAAATGCAACCCTGATCCAATGAAAAGTATTAGCGTTTAGAAATTTTTCAAAAAACGATTAAGTCGTATGGGATGTCAAACTTTTTTCGTAATACTTGTGACACATTGCATTCACACTATCACACTTTGTCATATTACTTGAGTTTTTGACATGTATTAATACAAAGTATAATAGTGTAATCTAGCCTTTAGTGGGATTGGAATAAAGGACTTGTATTTGAGTTTAAGTTTTGGATTTGGATCAGGTGGGCCGCCATAGGTGCCATAGGTATTACGATCAGGAATTATTAAACTTAGCCTGATCTAACAAATTCATTAAAGTTTTGTAAACATTTTTTTTTTTACTCCAAAACTGTTTTTAAGTTGTTATTAGACATGTTCCGGGAATCGAAAACACGAGAAATTGAACTCGAACAAATTTTAACAACTATTCTGTGTTTAAAGTTTATAAAAATTGAATCTGGGAATTATTTTTTTTTTTTTTCATAAGTTACTTTATTATATTCAACATTTTCGTATATATCCCTTATTATTTGGGAACCACTTATCTTTACCATTCTTAATATCAGGAAAATCTACGGTAATTGAAAAAAATGTAATTGAAAATATATATCGATTAACGTGATTTTGATTTCCAGAATATTTAAAGTATTAAATTTATAACAATGGCGGCGGCTATTCGAAAAGTCGTCCAAGAAAATTTACATGAAAACAAAAACTAATTTACAAAAATTGTTTGAAATTATCAACTTCGCAACTTCACTATTAAACACGGTGAAATTTTGTTAATTTCACTTTGAGTCGTTAAGATAACTCCAAGGAAATTTATTTTGGCGAATACGAATGTCATAAAATAGTCGAACACTTGGTGTTTTGAATACGAATATCCGTTACATCACTAGTTCTTAGTATTTTTCATGCCCTACACCAGTGATGTCCAAAATGTAAACTGTGGTTGTATTGCTTCATATTAGTATTAGCGAATAGAGAGACAAGTATTCTTAAAAAAATATAAGAAATATGTAAGTCTCAATTTACACGTTTCATCTTTTGATGCTCAACTTCTTTTCAATTCCCTTTTGAAGATTCCACTATGTTCACACGCAGCAACCGGTTTCAACTTTTTTTGCTTCAAAACAACAACACTTATTCAAAGCGAAGTAAAGAGAAAACGAAAAGAAAAAAATTTATATGCAGCCATTGCTGTGCATATACCTACGAATGAGAACACAAAGCGTACTGCCCGAGTACAGGCATCTCCGTACAAACCCCTTTTCTTCCTGCTTCCCTCTCCATAAAACACAAGAGTTGAGCATCAAAAGATGAAACGTGTGAATGTAGACTAAGCATCCGCCGCATGTGCACTCGTCGCTTGATGCTTGACGACCAAGGTTGCCAACTCGACAATTCAAAGAAGGCTAGAATTGAAACCATTTAGCTAGAAATGGCTAGATTTTTAATTTTATTCAAAACTGCATTATTTAACCCATGTATTATATATTTAATAATTTTTTTCAATTTAACCCATTTATGCCCACAGCGATCTGGACTTAATATATACATATAAATGAAATTTTGTACAGTAAATAGCTTTAATCAAAGAACCTATTTAAAAAAAATCGTCTATCTGGCCTAGAATCTGGTTTGGGGGATGTTACATATATGTTACAGTGAGAAGTACATACTAATTTTGCGCCTTGCATTTTTGAAATAAAACCTGATTTATTACAAACAAAGCTTAAGAACCTTTTTTTAATTTAATGCGTTTTACACACAAAAAAAATAAGAGTAAAAAATAAGAAGTTTCCAGATTTGTTGTTTTGCATTATCAATAAAATGTACATGATGAAATATGGTATCAAAACAATTTCTACGAGTATAATCGAAACCATTTCAATTTAAGATCGATTTCATTTAAACAATAATCTCTCTTTGAAGGAACTGAAGCATAATGTGTAACGATTAGGAGGCCAAGAAAAATTCCCATTTCACTCATCGGGTTTTTTGGGTTCTCTTGTCCACCATATACTGTTTTTCTGTACCTTTCATTACATAGCATTTCTACCAACTCATATTCAAAAACTTCTCTAATTGAACATAAATAGATAAGCAAGTCAGTGCAGGGAATATCTGTTGACACCATACATAATCATCTTCCACCCACTGAATCAAATCACTTTTTAATGTTTTCAGGACTATACAAATGTAAAAAATCCAACCATGCCTATGATTTTTTACATTTTAATGATCTTGCTTTCTTTGTGGCACTTGAGGCAAAGTCAAACTGCTGCATACGAGGAATATTAGAAGGGTCTTATCTTATTTTTCACTAAATTTCTTTTTGGAGATTCTACAGACGATTGCGCACTAGTGTAGTTGAATTAGGCCTAACGCAGTCAACATTTAACTTATCAGGAGAGTTATTATAACGACTTGCAATGTATTTTCTAGCAATAAATATTCTATGTCTTCCTTTGAGGTAAATGATATAATTGTATTTAATAAAAAAAAAATGCAAAAAAATTGTCATAAACAAATATTACAAAAATGAAAAAAATGGCTATGAAGAAAAAAAAATGGCTATTTCTTCCGGCTAATTAAAATCTAGCTATTATTTTATGGCTAGATGAAAAAACCGCCAGAAAATGGCTAAATTGGCAACCTTGTTGACGATTGAGTTGTGTACTCTCGTGGACTAAACGAAAGAACGTTAGAATGTGTGTGGATTAATTTCCACAATTGTGGTATGGGCTGGACATCAATGCCCTACACTATTTTGGAATGGAGGATGTCACAAAAAGTCGATACATCTCTATACTAATGTGTTATTTCGAGATCTTACGAATCAGTGTAAACGCAAGGTTTAAAAAAGCATCTTCGATCTTCAGCTGCCAACACACGAATGATATGTGCCTGTGATTTGTTCGCGTTCCATTTCTCCAAATACGGCCAATAAATCACAATAACCTCAAACGTCAAGAAGAAAACATTAATGTGCTGTTTTGACAACACAAGTGATTGAACGTGTAGTAAAATTTGTATGAAAAGCACTCAGTAATGTTTTATTTTTTTACGATTATTAATAAAAATAAGACTTTGCTATCATGCCGCTGTTAGCCAATTTTTTGCAAATTTCCGCTTATTTTACAATTTTTACCGAATTTTGGAAATTTTTTATAGTTTTAGGGACTTTTAATTAATTTTATGGCTTGTTGGAAATATTAAAAATTTTCGCTATTTTTGCAAACTTCCAATTTTTTTTTTGCAATTTTGCGCTGTTTTGTTGCTCTTTGAGGCAATCGTCTTAATTTAAAATTTTCGCTAATTTTCGCTATTTAAGCAAACTTTTCCTAATTTTGGCGTTAAATTTACTATTAAAATTTGTGCCCATAACTTCTTTTTAATTTGCATTTTTTTATTTTAACGTACTTAATAAACTTAAAATTTCTTTAACTTTCATTTGAGTCGTCGCAAAATTTCCTGTCGACTAAAACCGAGACAATTCTACTCGACGTCGACTTAAAAGCGCCCTAGAAAATATCAAGTGACAGTCGATAGTAATCGATTATAATTAAACAATAATTATTGTTAATAACGACTCCAAAAATATAATTACTGTTTCGATGCCGTCGACTTTCATAATAGGGGCGAATATATATTCACCCCTATCGTGAAAAACAAGTGAAATATTTGTTCCCATGAAATATTTATGCCACTCGAAGGGAAAAATGCTATCGTGAAACTCTCGTGAACAATTTTTCTCGCTATCAGTTCTCAGTGAATGTTAAAAAGAAGAAATATTAAAAAGCATTAAAAAAATTTTTGTTCAATAATATACACGTATGTATATTTTAAAGAAAAGTTAAATAAAAACAAAATAAAATATATTGTATTGAGGTGATAGTTTGATTGCAACATTAGCTTATTGCGCTTTTATGTAGTAAAAAAATTTCTAAAATTCTGCCACCACGTCTTTGAAAAGCTTCATAACTTCTCAGGCAATCGACCTGTTTTTTGCATTTTGTTGAACAATATACATATGTATAAGTTTGTGCCTCTTTTAACGGAAATTGACCTTAAAATTAATTTTGTAAACTTCAATATTCGATTTATGAGAAGAATTACTTACATAAATGTTTGGAAAAAATAAAGTGAAAAATTCAAAGAGAAAAGTGAACAAATTACGAGGGAAAAAATTGTTCACGATAGAGGTGATTTTGTAATTTCATATGGTTTTAAACAATTTTGAACTAACAGCCTTGTTATTCTTTACTAAACTGGTGGCAGCACTGAAAATAGGTAATTGGTGTACCATTGTACTTTTGAAGATCAAATAGTACCAAAAAAGAAGTACAATTGTACAAAGTTTGCCAACCCTGATTCAAGATCAGACGGAAGCCGGTTAAACAGTTTTCGGTTTATTTATTTTGTTTTTATATAATCTCGTTGTGATATTTATTTTTCTATTTTCTTAATTCATTCGTTTGTTTCCTTTTGTGACGTGCGTTTCTACGGTTAAATTGTTCTTTACATTGTAATTGTTGTAATTAAACTGATACTAGCAAAGAAAAAAAAGAACCAACAATTAAAAATAATAATGTTGTGTGTGATTACAGAAAAATAAAAAGTGAGAGGTGCATAAATGTAATTATTTCATAAACTAAAATTATTAATATAAAAAAGAGGCTAAATAATTTTTAAGCAAACCCACTTTCAATTAGTTGCATTATCAAATTTCGATAAATAAAAAAAAAACAAATTCTTACTTAAAACTTGTTTCTATTATAAAAAAAGTGTTACTTAATCATTCAATAGGTACCTACCTATTTATTTTTAAATAAAGTTACTAAAGGTAAGTAATTTTGCTTTATGTTTCTGCTGCGGGTTTTAACTTAGCATGTGGCATTTTCTTTGATTTTAGTTTTGTTGCATTTTTTCTTGCATTAATCTTTTAATTTTTTCATTCTCTATTATCTCTACTTGGTCTGGTGCAACTTTGTTTTCATACATACATACATATTTATTTCTCAATATTTATACCTAACTAGTATAGGTATGTACAATGTAGTTGTTGTTATTTATTTAATTTAAATTCAATGGTTGGGAATTGTGCGTTTTTTTGAATTTACGCATTTAAATTCAAGAATACTTTGAGTAATTATTCTGGACGATTTTACATTTGTAAACGGATGTTTTTCACGTTTTTTTACTTGCCGTCGGTTTCTTGATGGCCCTAATCATTTTTATACATATGTACTTTCAAAATTGTCCATTGGAATTGCAACCCTTTTTAATTTATACCTATAAAAGATTTTCAAATTGCTTTAACCAATTTGTTAAATTTGCTTTTTAAGGGAAATTAATTTTAGGAATATTTTATTACCTGCTGCCTATATACATATTTCCTAGTTAAAGAAATTATTTATAGTTGTAAAAGGTACCATTCAAAATAGACAGCTGTTCGGGAAATAGTTATAGGTATCAAACTAAAAGTAACACGCACATTACAACACTCTATATCTAATCACTTCTATACATACTTACATATGAAAGGTGAAAATCTCCATTTTTTCATAATCTGTTCTAATAATGCCATACACTTGCATTTGATTAATTCTTGTGATGTGTGAATTTGGCAATACCAAAAAAGCGTTCATCGAACTTAAATCTATACTTTTGTACTTAGGAAAAAGGCAGTAAAGTCTAACAATGAAAATCAGAAAAAACTTAAATTTAAATTTTGGATTTTTTTAAACTATATTAATGGTAGGTATGTAAGATAAAAAGTTAATTAATATTAAAATATAAGATGACTTTATGAAGAGTCATTTAAGTGTGATTCAGGGTCATAACCATTCTCGAAGCCTAAAATAAGTGACAAACTGCCTTTTATTGTTGTAAATCAAAAAGCAGAAACAAGCGATTTACTGCCTTTATATTCTGTAAAACAAAATTACTGCCTTTTTCACTGTTTTTGTAATAATATTACATACATTATATTTGTCAAAAAAAAAAAAAAACGCAGAAATACATTATGCAAATTTTATTTTATTTTAATATATTTTATTCATATCAAAATTCAAACGATTAGAACAAAAATTAATATAATAAAACCGATAATAACACATTTAAAAAAATCTTTTAGTTTGATGCAAAGTATATTAGGAAAAAAATTAATAAAAACAGTATGTTTTCTCATACACTAAATGAAAAATATTTTTAACTGCAATTTTTTTGAAACTTTAATTAGATTTTTTTTTTTTTGAAAATGAACGAAAGTTGAATCTGATAAGAAGACTTATTTAATTACAAAGGATAAAGGCAGTATAGTTTGCATATTATTGCTTTTTTTAAGAATTGACTTACTGCTTTTATGGTTACTAGTTAATTCAAAATATTTGATTAACTTTAAAAATTCTTCTTAGATATCGTCCAGACTATCCATTGTTATGTTTGCTCAAGAACAAAACGTTGGAAGAATTAGCGACACACAATTGTTTATGTTCTTCGATGTGGGGAAAACGTATGGCACGAAGCCCCATATAAAAAGCAACAATAGGTGCGTTTGAGTACTTTTACAGTAAAATGCAGTAAATGAGTAAACTTAAAAACTTGCTCTCACAAAAAGCTGTTGTCCAAAAAAGTGCGCGAACGCAAAATTTGTAATAAAAATTCGTAAAATAAAGGCAACAGCTGATGGCAAATAATTGAAGTGTTGAAAAATGTTTACACTTTTGACTACTTAACTTGTTTTCTTATCGGTACTCGATTAAATACTTTTTATAACACGAATATTTTTGGAAAATACAAACAAATTATTTTATGTAATCTTTCATATTTGTTTGTTTTTATTTTATTTGAATTTGCTGATTTGTGTCCGGCTAAATTTGATCAATAGTACACGAATATTTTTTTTACTATTAATAACTTTAAAAACAAGGCCTGTTCTAAGTACCCGAGTACTTGACACTTTTACAACTCCAAAAAATTAACATAACAAAACAAAGTTTCAAAAGTTGGTATTTAGCCATATAAATTCTTCACAAACAAGTTTAATTAATTAATATTTATTAATTTTTTGTTTTTATTTTAGTTTTATTTCAACTTTTTTTAAATAATTTTTTCACAATTTGTATGCCTTTTGTTTGTGTACCTTTTGAAACATATGTTCATGACTTACGTTGTGCAAACAGTTGGTTTAACAACGCTGTTTAAACAAGAAAAAAACATCGACAAAAGTAATGTTGACTATCCAAATTCATGTGTGCACAAGAAATTGCTTGTTGTTTTAACATAATCTAGAAGGCATATTACTTTGAAATAACATTTTTAATGATTTATTTACATAAATAAAAATGAGATTGTCTGTGTTGATAAGAGCATCACCGGAGAACGGCTGGACTGATTTGGGTAATTGGTTTGGTTATAAATATTTGTAAATTTTCAGGTGTGCGTGGCACCTCTCATGCAAAGACAATATAAATGACCTTATATCCAGACAACGGTTACAGTAAAGGTTTTTAAATGTGGTTCATACAAATTTTATGAATATCAATACATAACATCTGTCGAAAACTTAACTCAATTGGAATAGTGGGCGTAGCACATCTTATACAACGGCAATACGAATTACCTTATATCTGGAGAACGGCTACAATAAAAGTTTTTAAGTTTGAAACAAATAACTTGGTTATCAAAACACAACATTAGCCAAAGAGTGGGCGAGAATCAACAAGCGGACATGGCACCTCCCATACAAAGAGTTAATACTTTTCTGCATATCATAACGGTTATTTGTTTTAAATTTTGAACAAATAATTTGGTTATCATTACAACCTTCTCTCAAAAATTGGCTGGATTAAAGAAGGCGTGGCACCTTCCGAGCAAAGATAGTCAAAATTTATGTTTATCTGTAGAATGGTGAAAGTAAAAGTGTTAAAACATGGTACAAATAGTTTGGAAATTTAAACACATCAGTCAAAAACTGCGCTTTATAAGAAAAGTGGCAGTGGCACCTCCCATACAAATACAATATAAATTACAGTTACAGTAAAAGTTTTTAAATTTTGAACAAATACTTTGGTTATCTATACAACATCTGTCGAAAAGTGAGCTGGTTTAGAGAATTGGGAGTGGCACCTCCCATACAAAGACAATATACATTTCTGCTTATATTCGGAACGATAACAGCAAAATTTTCAAAATTTGGTACAAATAACAGGGTTATTGAAAAATTTGTTAAACAAAAAATTAACCTTTCGAGGGAATTTAAAAATATTTTGTTGAGCATCGTTTATCCGTGATTTAATTAACCGAAAATATCAATTCCGTGATCGATAAAGAAAGGAAGATTTTTTATTTCAACCGATTAACTGTGGTTTCCTCAATTATTCAGGATTGTAAAACATAAAAGTCAAATTTACAAAAAAAAAAAATTCTCGCCGATTTTTTTTAATTAAAAATGTAGGCCCTAATTGTGTAAAACGCAAAGCAACGCCAAAAATTATATTGGTTACGTGTTGGACGTCAAATATTAAATTAGTGTGAACATAGCTTTAATAAAGTGAGTTAAATCAAAATGTTGTTAATATCAGAAAATATTTAATTAATACTATTAATTTGTTTACTTGTGCAAAATTTATTAATTTTTTAATTGAAATAAATTTTAATTTTTTCTGTATACCGACATGCAATGAGATGAAGAGCTCAATTGAATTTTCCGCTATTAAAGCAACAATAAAAAAAAAGGTACGATACTTTCATGGAGTTTGTGAACGACAGAACTGGTGGCATGTTCTTTTTTGACGCTCCCCGTTGAATCGGAAAAACTTGTTTGATCGCGTTAGCAGAGCAAATTGATCGCATGGGATTTATGTATGATGGCGTAGAAGAACACCGTACGATGTAAGATTTACGAAACAATCAGAACCGTTTTGGTGGTGCGTTGAATTAGGGGATGGTAAATCGAACTTACGTCTACGATTTTATACGAAAAGCGATTATTTTTATTATTATCAAAATTTTTGCAATTTTTAATTTAAATCTATTCATTAAAATCTTTAAATTTAATTTGCGTTTTTATCCAACTTATCATATATACAACATTTCTTAAGTATTTTAAATTCAAACAGACTTTGGACTTTGAATAAAAATAAATTTAAAAAATAGTAGACAAGAAAAAACAAACTGTAAACAAATTGTAGTAAACAAAGTAGAGAGATACTTTTATAAACACAAATCTACACTCACTCATGCATAAACAAGTTATGCAACCCATCTTTATTCAATCTAGTTTTAATATCTTAATTTTTGATAAATGTGCGAGTAATAAGATTAAGGTCGGTTGAGTTTTACAGAAGTAGTAAAAATGTGTGAATATGGCAATTATAAAAAGTCTTATATTTTCTTTGGGATTTGGCGTAGTTATAAATCGATAAGTTAGTAAGCTTAATATTGGCAATGTTTTTACATATCGCATTTTTAAGTTTGAATAACGATTTTTGATCCTTGTAAATAATAAAAATATATCTATACTAATATTAAAAAGCTGAAAAGTTTGTATGTTTCTATTTTTGTAAGAGGTAATCTCCGGAACACCCGGTCCGATTTAAAAAAATTCTTCAACAAAATGAAGAATGGAACCTCCTAACGGACATAGGCTCTATAAGGTTCCACTAAAGTGCTTAGGATAGGGTCCAGGGGCGCTAACATCCTATTCTAACCTCACTCAAATCTCCAAAACTAAAAGAGGCAGAAGAAATGCAACACTTATGGTTGTTCTTTAGAAAAATAAGCGGACAGGTGTCCGGTACTTATTTGAAACTCGGCCCTTTTAGGAAGTAAATGGATAAAACTTGAATATTGTCACCCCGTCTATCCTTTAAAACAATTAACGTTAAAATAAACATTATATCACGTTCGAAACTTATACAAAAAATACAAATTTACTTTTAAAAATTTCGAACGTTTAAGGGGTGTAATTCGTAACTATTGTTGTTACTTTTTCACAAAGTATTTTTCTCCATTCTTTGGCATATACGTATTAAATGGGCTCCCACTACAATATTGAAAAAACGGGGAAATACGGAAAACTAATAGCCTATTTCCAATGTGCGAAAGAATTCTTTCGTTCGCATAACTACATTGAAAACAACAACGAATTCTAAAAATTTGTTTTTGGTTTCAATGTAGTTATTCGAAAGAAAGAATTCTTTCGCACATCGG
This sequence comes from Pollenia amentaria, assembly GCA_943735925.1. Classification (NCBI taxonomy): domain Eukaryota; kingdom Metazoa; phylum Arthropoda; class Insecta; order Diptera; family Polleniidae; genus Pollenia; species Pollenia amentaria. Next base: position 140,781,406 of record OX031010.1, on the reverse strand, counting down.
AAATAGGCTATAAATTTCATTCTTTAGCTTTTTGGTTCTACACCTGGTACTTTTCTTAATTACCCTTAATGTTGGTCCTAGGAACATAAAATTCAACATGCAATATCCTGAGTGTTAAGACTTTTTGGTCTTTAACTGGTACTTTTTGAATTTCCGTTAGTATTGGACTTAAAAGTTAAAATTAAACATGAAAGGTCCTGAGTGAATGAGAATCTTTAAAGGGGTATATTTAGTACTTTTTCGTTCTAAAATTGATAGATTTTTTATTTTCGTTAATATTGGACCTATGAACATAAAATTGAACATGCAAGGCCCTGAGTGGATGATAATCTGTAACAGGGCTTTTTTGTAGTTATTTGTTCTTTAACTAGTACTTTTTTTGTAATTTTCAGTAGTATTGGGCCTGAGACCTGGGAAAAGCGTTGTTTTAATCATAATTGTAACCTTTTTATAAAGTTTTTTTTATATCTCCCGGAAATTTTTTTTAAAATGATGATAGGACCTTTTGCATTTTATTTAACGATATGTGTATTTTTTTTTTTGTTATAAAGTTGGTGTCATGAAATCCAATGTTATCGGTTTTTTGTTCGAACTAAAGTTAGTGTCGGGTTTAGGTGTCACCGAAACCAATGTCATCGGATTTTTATTGAAAATTTACCAAGCAACTTACAGCTCTTGTTTTTTTATTGGAAATAAATATAGTTTGGTAAAGTTTAATTTTTTATTTTCTTTTTCCCAACAGTAGGTTTTTTTGCAATAGTATTTTTGCATGTCTCTGGCAGTCTCTGGCAACGGACTGCTGCAAACTCGCAAAAGTATTCTCACGTTTTATAAGCCACAATTTGTTTGTGTTTTTAATAAATTCGCTTTATATTTTTACAAAACAATAAAATTACACGAATGTAAACAACAAATGCAAATATGTAATACAACGATGGAATTTATTTCATTCATTCCATTCTTATTTTCTTTTTTATAATTTTCCTCTTATTAAAAACACAAGTTTTAACAATATTTTAGCGCAAAATTCATAATTTAGAAAATTAAAAAACAAAAATTGCATTTAAAGCTGTAAACACATGAGCCAAAACTTAAAACAGCTGATTCGAATATCGGTTTTATTTGTATTCGAAAGTAACAAAACCGACTTGTTTTTATGACACCAAATGAAACCAATTTTGGTTTGAAAAACCGACAATTAGCAAAACCGACTTGGATTCTATGACACCCCTGATTAATCTATTTTTTGTAATATGCAATTAATAATTAAAACAAAAAGTTACAAAAACATTATATAAAAATTCATTTAATAACGCTTATACTATTTTTATTTATTCAACTTATGCAATAATAAATAAAATAAAACCATAGAAAAAAATTATTCACAATTTGTTAACTTAAGTTTGAACAATTTTTCAAAAATAGACATAGGCTGCGCTTCAAAAAAGAAAAAGTAAATCAGAGTTTAACAATGTATAAGTTGCTTATTGTTTCTACGCGATTGCATTGTAGAATGCTTAAAAAGCGAGTTGCTCTGCATCTGACCTTTTGGAACTCACCCATACTTTCTACAAGATCTGCGACTCTTATACTATTGACTATAAAAACATGATACAGAATACAGTATTAAAACATCCCCCACTGTTCTATAATTCTTACAATATCTCCCTTCAAAGAAGTCTACCTGTATAAGAAACACCAAATATCTTATGGAATGGTACATAACAGTATTTATGTTATTCTTTTAGAACTTTGCATAAAAGCTTTTACAATTACCACAAAGAACCTCAATATTTTTGTCATGGCTGAGTAAGACTTAAGCTTACCAACATTACTAGTCATGATGTTAGCGCCATTTGTTGCAAATCCGATCAAATTTTTTAAAGGAATATGGTTTGTTGATACAATAGCGGAATGCAATTGGTCTTGCGAAAGAGCAAATGCAAAATATCATAGCTTTTTTTGTATTCAACATTTTTCATTTTTCGAATTTATTCTATGAGTTAAATTTCAGTTATGTATTTTATAAAGCTTTTTGTAATAGCTCTATTCCTTAAATTTAAAATGACTTTATTCGAAAAATGAAAAATGTTGAATATAATAAAATTGCTTATGAAAAAAGAAATATTTCCCAATATCTATAGCTTTTTTTGTTAAATCCAACAACAAAATACACAGAGTTTCCGTTAGATTTCATAAAAAAGCTACGAAATTTTGCATTTGCTCTTTCGCAAGACCATTTGCACTTAACACTGAACTACGCTAATGTTTTTTTATAAAAAGAAAAATTGAAACGGCATCTGACTTGGTACGCTCAAACAAGGTGACAAAACTATCCTTTATAAAACTAACACCGTCAGAGTAACTTGCTACTAAAGGCCGGTATTCACTATCCTACATAATCGTACGATTCATTCACACGAAAATCTGACGGAATTCTATCCGACATAAAAAAAATGTCTGCAAAATCTGCTGTCAATGCCACACTATCCCACAAAAAAGATGCAAACTCAAATGACTCATCTACTTTACAAGAAAATGCAACTCTGATCGCATATAATCTATCATTTTATGAAAATTTTTAAAACATTTCCAAGTCGGACAGACTTGTCAAACAAATCTGTCACTCAATTCATTTTTAAGCCACACTGTCATACATTATGAGCACACACGATTTTTTTGACATATCGTGCGACTAAATAGGATAGTGAATACAGGCCTTAACGTAATATATTTCACTTCATTGCCACATCCTTAGTTTCATTAACAATCAAAAAAAAAAAAAATTTGTTTTATTAAATATGCATTTGTCTTCTCTGCGACTAGTGTTCTAAATTTGTTAAAATAAATACATATACTTATTACATTTTATTAAACCGACCAAAATTAGGTTTGGCCTACCATCCGACCAAACGAAAAATATCAGACCAAATTTGGTCGGAAAAGACCAAGTTCGGCAACCCTGATACAAATACTGAAAAGTTAAAGTGATACCCCCTTCAAAATCTTGATCACATACCCACCTAAATTGTATATACATATATATTTTTTTTATAAAAACAAAAAATAAACTTGAAATTGTGCTCACCCACACTTTTAAACTTTTCTACACCTTCTCTCACGCAGCGTTGCCAGAAGCCAATGTTGCCAAAAATTTTTAGAAAAACCAAAAATATCAGCAAATAAGACTACAGCGGGAATGAGAATTAAAAACACTCAAAAAGTCTTATTTGCAACGATATCAAAGCTTAAACAAAATTAAACAGTGTGTTTATCTTTTCTTACATTCCCCACTACAATTAGTTGGAATTTTCCCAACATTAATTGTAGTTGTAAGTGGATTAAGAAAAAACAAATTAAAAACAAAAAAAATTGCCTTTATTATTTTCTTAGAAATCAAAATAAAAATAACTTGCCAGTTCAGTTTTTATGCACGTGCACTTGCAAAAATTTATTACCAAAGTAGTTTTTGGGAATACAATTATTTATTATTTTGAATTTTGTACAAAAATACTTAAAGTAAAAAAATCATAACTTTTAAAAATAAAAAATCTTTATTTGAGAAAAAAATCATCAAATCATATTTTGGTCAAAAAAATCATCAAACATATGATAAAATCATCGTTCTGGCAACGCTGCTCTCACGAATTTTGTGAACTCTTTTTCTTACTTAAATATTGATGATTGCATCTCACAAATACAAGATACTTTTTTTTATTATTATCAACTTGTTTACAAACATCTAGATTTTAAATTGCTGTCTTGCATTTGGTATTTCTTTATTTTGAACAAAGTTGGACTTTGGACTCTTTCGTTTTTTTAATGATGAGTTGGGAATGTGCTTTAATTCGTACAACATTTTTGTGTAGACTATTTTTAGATTGTTTTGACTCCAACTTGATGAAGAAGTCTTTGAACTATGTTTATTTATGTACATACGTGTATTAAATGTGTTGCATTTATACATAAATATGCATGTAGGTATTTACGTTTTATTTACATATACATAGGTATACATAAATATAATAAAAACAAGTTGTGATGCTCTGCATTTATATAAATAAAATTTTGCATTTATACGAGTACGGATCAATAAGTCCGTGACTTTTTGAGCGAACACACAGTTTTTTCTTGGCCATATGGGGCCGTTTTTTTTAAATCCTCGTTAAATCGGTCCAATAAGTTGGCATAATATTCGCTGTTTATTGTTTTTCCCTTTTGAAGGTATTCGATGTGGATTATCCCGCGTGCATCCCAAAAAACTGTTGCCATCACCTTACTGGCCGACAAACTTACCTTGGCCTTCTTCGGAGCCGGTTCACCCGGAGAAACCCATTGTTTAGACTGCTGCTTGGTCTCCGAAGTGTTGTAATGGATCCATGTTTCATCTACAGTTACAAAACGCCGCAAAAACTCATTCGAATTGCGGTTAAACAACTCCAAACAATCCTTTGAAGTTGTCACACGATTACGTTTATGGTCAATTGAGAGCAAACGCGGCACCCATCTTGCAGACAGCTTTCTTAAACCCAGCTGATCACCTAAAATCGAAACCACACTGCCATATGAAATGCCTATAGCATCAACAATCTCACGCACTTTTACTCTTCGATCGGCCAACGCCATATCGTGAATTTTTTCGACATTTTCGGGTGTAGTGACTTCAATTGGCCGTCCAGAACGTTCAGCGTCATTTGTACTTGTGCGACGACAACGAGTCAGTAAACCACTTTTTACCATTAAAATCGCTTTTGCTTGGTTGGATTGACGGTTTTTTTTCGCAAAAAATAATGTTTAATGAGCACTCGAAATTCACTTTTTTCCATTTTTAAAAAAATCCACGAGGTTGTATGTTTTGAACAGTTGTTAAACACAAATTAAATGACGGAACTTGCTCAAAACTTGACAGTAGTCTATTAACAGGTGGTACTTGATGGGAGCAGTGTTGCATTTCATATAACTACGAGGGAAGTTCGAAAAGTCACGGACTTATTGATCCGTCCTCGTATAAATACAATTTTAAACAGCTGCTTTTTTCCTGACTAGGGTGCTTTTTCAGGAATAATTTTCTGTTAAAAATAATTTTTGAATTTTCGGAAAAAGGTCGTCCATCTGAAATTTAAGTTTTTGAGTGATTAAATTATATTAAAGACTATTCATCCGTGAAACAAAGAAAACAAGATAGCGTCTTGTCGTAAAAAGATTTAAATGTAAGCAAACATTCAGAATTCAGTACACGTGTTTGTGTGATCATGTTTACTACTATAACCTACATGTGCAGGAAAATAAAGTTTTTTTTTAAATTTAAATGCACTATCTTGTTTCTTTGTTTCATGCGATTTATCAATGTTGGGCATATCTTCAAATTATATTTTTTTTTCAATTTCCAATATCAATTAAAAGAAGTAAGATTGCTATATAATCTTATATATCTTCACCATAGTGCGATAAGAACAGAAAGTTATATAAATAGCGTCCACTTCTCCAATCCCCTCTACATTTTGTCAGATGTTGTGCATTGATAACCAAGAGGCTTGTACCTTATTTGGAGACTTTGGCTCTTTCTGTTCTCTAGATATACAGTAATGTCTTTGTATGAGATGTGCCACGCACACTTCATCAAGCACGCCCACATTTTGTCGGAATTTGTGTGTTGATAACCAAGATGCTTGTACCAAATTTTCAAACTTTTGCTAATTCCGTTCTCCAGATATACAGAAATTTTGGTACTCTGTTATATATTCTATGGTTAACTGTTAGCATTGTGTTAGTGGAATTAGTGATCAAACTGAAAATTATTGCAGAAGTAAAAATAAAATAGTGCTGTAAAAATTATAAAAATTTGTTCTATAATCGATAATCTAATTAATGGCAAAATATATGAAGGGTTATCAAAAGGAAGTATATGCAACAGAAGGGCAAGAGAAATGAAAGCTGGGTGTACTTTAAAGTATAATGAGCTCAAAAATATTATGAGCTAAAAAAAAAAAGCTTAACACGGTTCTGAAACATTTTTTCCATTTTTCACGAAATATATTTAGAGCCCCTACTGTAAATATGATTCATGTTTTGGCGTATGAGCCTACGCGATCTACATATGTATATATTACAAAAGCTATATTAAGGATGATTTGCACAAAGTAATGTAATGCCCTTTTAAGGCTTAACAGTACTTTGTGGAAGAAGCTTAAAAAATATACTTTCAAGATTTTGAAATTCAGCAGCCTAAGCTATTGCGCTCCGAAAGACTAAGAATTTCCAAAAAGAAATGATGTTTTAATATTTTTTTTTTATAATAAATTTAAATATATCTTTTTTGCTGTTTTAATTAGAATATAAGGATTTACCTTTTTAAGTTTAAACCGTCTACTTAAAAGTAATTTAAATAAATAAAAATAAAAAATGTACATACTCGGGCGAGTAGGGATGGGCAAATTGAAAAAATATATCGATATATATCGTACCGATATTTTTTAAGACTATCGATATTTATTAATTAAAAATACGATATATCGATGTATCGAACGTATTAAGGTGAAATTATTACCAAATTTAAATACTTAATATACCTATGTATGTCAATACATATTTACATATGTACAAACATATTAAAAGTAATTCCATTCTTACTTTTTATTGCTTCTTTTCATTTCAAATATACTGCCTGTCCCTCGATTTCGAACGAAACTTTCATACGCTTAACTTTTATTTAAAACAAAAACCAATTTTAAAATTTAGTTTTTAAGGTAAGTTATGCAAACGAAGTTTTCGTTTGAAATCGAGGGACCGGCAGTTAATTCTACAATTAAAAAAAGTAAAGAATACAAAAAAAATTTTATTTTTCCCCATAAGAAATCTAAAAAAAAAGAATTCATTGGGATTATATAATGCTGGATTATATACTGCCGGTAAACGAAACTTGTGACACATACTATACAAGTAAACTGTGCAATATTTTATTTTTAATATATAAGAACATGCTCCAATAAAAAAAAAAATAGTTTTTTTTATTATCATTTCAACTTTCATGAGTCTATTGCTGCTAATACGCTATAATTAAGGCGATTCTTTGCATAAGCCTAGGAACCCTTTCCAAAATATTTTTTCCGCATATGTTGCAATTCTTAAAAAACAACAGTATTGTAAGCAGTTGAGCAACGGTTAAAATGTTGAACTTTAGAGATCTTATCAATGTATCGATATATGGGTATTTTTAATATCGGCGATATATATCGATTATAATTTTTTTAAATATCGATATTTTGATATATCGATATTTATTGCCCATCCCTAATTATGAGTGTCGTAGTCGAAAACCAGTCGTTTTTAATAATTTGTATTACGATTGTCGTAAACGACACAAATACGACACAATTTCTCTGTGTTTTGCCATGTCACTGTCGTGAAGTTTAATTAATATCGACAAAATTTTCAAACGACTGCGATATCGTTCTCGACAACGACTCTCGTAATAAGGCTGAATATGTTGTAAAACAATAATATATTGTCATATCCCTACGTTCTTAAATGCAGTACTGCCTGACCATATCGACGCAATCATATTATTGATGCATTTAACTACATTTAAATCCCCAGTTTTAGCGCAGTATTACATTAATGCGCTTCTGGTTTCTCTTAATAATTTATTAAACCAGTAATTTGAGAAAATCGTTTAATTTTTTTGTATTTTAAATGTTTGTTTCAGTTTATACAAATATAATTTCATTAATGATACGACTTTTTGTTTCCGAAAATTACAAATTAAGAGAACGTAACACACGTAACTTAAAAAAATAATAAAAAAATTATATTTTTTCTTCAACGTATATAATGTTATAGAATTTTTAGCTCATATATAAAAAAGTGTTTTTATATCTCAAATATTTACCTTTTAACAACGTTTTTTGCTTCTCCTGTAAACTTATGAATAGTATATACCTTGTTCCTTTTGGTGATGAGCATAAAACCACGAACAACATGGGATTTTATGAAAAAAATTAGAGGCAGTGGTTGAAATTACAAACGGAATGACAAACTAATATATAACCTTTTAACTTCGGTGAAGAGTATAAAAATGCCAGTTTTGAAGTAATACCTACCAAGCGATTTGTATTTTCAAAAGCGCAAACAATTTTTCTTTTATTCCAGAGACTTATGGGAATTTTGTTGTTGAGAATAAAAAAAATTGTATAGTGGTTAAGCGAGTTTTTTTTTATTACATTATTGTTTTTTTTTAAACAAACGTAAACAAAAATGTTTACAAACTAGAGCAAATAATAACAATAAAAATCTTCATCATACAACAACTACTAAAACAGAAACTCACACAAAACAAAATAAGAAATTATTTTTAAAAATTCCGTACGTGTGAAGTTATAACACAAACCCAGCGGGAAAATGAAGGAGTAAGAATGCCTTCTAGAAGGCCCCTGTACTCCTTCTTTTGGATGTACAAGGCCTGTTCGCACCATTCCATACTTATATCTTATTTGCATACGTTTTCATTGCGGGATAGGCCTTCCGCTCTCGCTTCTGTGACAGGTACATAAGAAAGGCAACTGGATATAAAAAAATATAAAAAGCGAGTGTGGAAAGTGTATCTTATCTTTTATACGAAAGAGCCGATGATTTCTTTAGAAGTAAGAAAAGAATGGTAATTGAACCAAAAACATTTTTTTCCAGGGGTTTAATAAGGCCTGAGGTAAGATGGTCTTCTGAATTTAAAAAAAAAAAAGTTTTTCTGGAATTTAAGTAGCTTACATAAATTTTGTATTGATTTGTAAAAAATTAATCTTCACTTAGTTAAGTAAATTTCAAAATATAAAATATTAATACGTGATATAAAAAATATGGATAAATTTCATTTTTATTTGTACATATTTTTAAAATATTTTTTTTAGTTCATACGCTGCAGAAGATTAAGAGTTAATTGTCAAAATGCCACTAGTACAATTTCTAGAACAAGAGGTACTAGTGCTAAAGGGGTTTGAGCTTTTATTTAAAAATACTAGTGCTTATGCGTACTAGTATTTGGTGTAGTACAAGGGCACCACTTGTATACTGATAGAATTGTTGTGTCAAAAAACTAAGAATTCGAGTACATAATTGTATTTTGATACTGTTTCTTAAATTTGATTTCAAATCATTCATTTATGCAATTTTTATTTTAAAAAAATGTTAAAATGCAAAATGCTAATTTGCTCTATACACGAGAAATAGTAACAAACTGGTTCATAAGCACCCAATGTTGTCGTATAGTACTAGTACACGTCTAGAACCAATAATACTAGTGATTTTCCAAGCACACTCAATGCTAATTTGAGCATTAAGATGATATAGAAAAGTTTACAGTTGAGAACTAGTACTGGATATTTTTGTACTAGTGTGGTACTAGTAAGGCACTAGTTCAATCTCCGGCAGGGTACATACATTTTTATGTATATATATTATTTATGGAATGTTTTTTAATCGGCCATGTTCTGCAAATCGAAATCACAGGAAATTTAAATCAATGAAGATTTTCAATTGAATTTTTGTAAAAATTTACGTGTCTTTTCCTAATTTCAAAAGTAGTTAAGGTAGACAAACGTGGTCCTAAAAAAACTTTGAATTTTCAAAATTTGTTCGATTTCAATTTGTTTGATTTCGGTTTCTCGAACTCGGCCATATAAATAAAAATAAAACACATTCAGTGTAAAGCGGCCCATACACTTGCAATATTGTACAATATTGAATTGTAGTTATATCGCGAATGTGTATGTGATATTCGAAGTTGGCGTAATATATTGGCAACAATCAAATGACTTTGGATTTTTAGTGCACAACGAATAAAAGTGCAATATACTGCGAAATGTGCTGCGCCATATCAAAATGGAAATAATATGGCGAATAACATATCCAATAATATTGTATAATGGATGAGGCGCATTTCTAACATTTTTTACATTTATTAGAGAACCTTTTATAAAAAAAGACACGCACATATATGTACATATGTATGTTGATTAAACCGCGCGAATGAACGACAATTTTTGAAAATTAGAAATCTTTCCGTAGAAATTACCGAAACTCCTTAAACAATTTTAAACAATAAAATTATTTCGACTTCTCTATATTTCATTATTTTTTTAATTTATTTACGGTCAATTTCGAAAAGTTTAGTTATAATTAACTTCCAGTTATAACTGTCGATTGTTAACTGGAAATTAAGGTAATAGTTAGTTCTAACTAAACTTGGTTAAATTGACCGTTAAGAGTTACAAATATAACTTAATTATCCGAGCAGTAGTAACTTAGATGTTCAGCTCGTTGTAGTAAAACAGACCAGAGTCTCTTGCGGGAATTAAACCCACAACCCTCGCACTGATAGATTAGTTCACTACCATCTGGCCTAACGGGGCATCCTCTACATTTCTTATTAAGTACCTTTTATTTAATAAAAACAAAATCCCGCATTAAAAAGTTTTGTGCGTTCCCGGAAATAGAAAAGGCGGGAAAGTAAAAAATCATATTACGAAACTTTTCGGAGAAGTTTCCAAGATTACTTTTTATAAAATACCTAGAAAATGTTTAACATATAGAAAACCTTGAGTTTTATTTAATTTACGACCAACGAAGGTCTTCAATCTTAATATGAAAAATTTGCGTCATTTGTCAACAAGAAAAATATTGCAAAAATTAAAATCATCAATTTAATCACTTCGATTAATGTTTCCTTATAAGAGCCATGAATAGGGGGCCTTCTATGAAGAACACACGTGTTTGTATATCAGAAAGTTATTCAATAATCAAAAAAAAAGTCAAAGATTAAAAAATTTCCGTTTTACGTTTTTTTACTACGAGTAGGTATATAAATTATTCACATTAAACGAAAAATTTGTTAAAAGCGATAAGTGAGCAAATTAATTGTTAGACGCATATAATTGGAGTGCTAAAAAAATCATTGATTAAAAATGGCAATGTTTGGTTAATTTTTAGTTCAGTATAATTTTTTTTCTTGATAAGGAAAATTCTTTATGGAACTTGTTTGTATGTATGTGTTTGTTTTTGCATTAATGACGCCAAACAAATTATTTTGAATATAAGAGAGTATAAGAAAAAAACATACACAAAAATTTTGTGATATAGTACTTGTGTTAACTTACAAATTCCTTTGAGTCTGATTCAAAGATCTACCCAGTATTCAAAAACGATTGTTTGCCTTTAAAACACCAAAAGGCATATATACCAATTTAACAAAAGTCTGCATGCTGATTATAATCGTATGCAGATGTTTGCTGCTAGTGTAAGTAACATTTTTTAATTGAATTTAAAAGATTTTTAAAAAATAAAAATTAAAAATTTAAATTACGACTTCTTATAAATTTTATAATGTTTAGGTTGTTATTTGGATTTTAAGGAAATAGAGGGGGTGAATATTATGCGCTTTTTCTCCCCCATCGATTCAAATTTTGCTCGATTTCAATATCCAGCACTTGACCTTTAATCTTAAAAAATTTGTTTACCTAACTTTTTACTAAAAGTTTCGTACATACATATTTTATAAAATTATCTGGGATTACCCTTTGTTTTCTAGTTTTTGATTGAAAAACATATAGAAGTAGCTATAATCTTGTTTTAAATATGGTTTGAGGACAATATGATGGGTGTGTAATACACACTGTGTATCAACAAGTTTTTCATTTGCAGTTGCTATTTTGTCACATTTATGTTACAACATTTTCATTACCAAAAATGCTTAAATACATACATATGTATATATATATATATATATTCCCATCGTTCCTATAAGAAGCATAGGGCCTCAAAAAATTTTATCCATTCGGATATATTCATTGCAATGCTTTTGATTTCAGGTCATGATCTTTGCATTTTCCTGGTTTCGGTTTGGATTTTCCTTCGCCAAATGTGACCTGCTCGGCCTTGGCTGTGACTTTCTTGCTGATTCCATTCGATCGCACTTCTAGCAATATTTGATGATTCTTTACGGATACACCATCCAATTCCACTTATGCTTTTGAATTTCTGTGGAGATTTGTGTTTGGTGTGTTTCTCTCCACAGGTTTTAACTTGAAATAATATGTGGCCAAAAAACGTATTCTACGAATAAATAGGTCATGAACACTTGCGAGTGCTTGAATGTCCCTAACTGCTTGTTTGTAGAACGCGACTCGAAATTTTGAAATTTTGTTTTTGTTTTAAATGCAAGTTAAGCGAGTCACTTTTGCGTTCGCGTTCTACAAACAGGCTGTAAGACTTGCATTCCATGACTCGCAACCGTACAACAGTGTTGATTTCACGTTGGAATTAAATGTATCTTTCTTAGCACGGCGGGAAATTGTTTATGATTTCCAAACTGTACTGAGCTGTCCAAAGAATTGAGTGGCTTTTTTTTATTCGACTAGCGATTTTTGCACTGGAGCCACCAATATTAGTTATATAGGGGACAAGGTAACAGAATTAATCAACCCCCTCTAGGATTTCATTATTTATCAGAAAGGGACTTGTCTTTTCAGAACAAATTCTCATAAGCTTTGTTTTATCTTCATATGTAAATTTTTAGTCCGTCATTTTTAAGTCGAGTCATTGTGGGAAAAAAGGCATATAGCGTCTGCGTACTTGAGATTCTCTAATCTTTCATGAACCCGCCATGGAATTCCTCGTTTTTGCACCATTGAATGGCCCATAAAAATATCTATAATGATATTGAACAGTAATTGTGATATTAAACGCCCTTGGCGGAATTCTGTGTTGATCTCAATTTTTCGGGAAAGAAATGTTCAACCCAGAGTTCAAGCTGTTCTTCCTTAGAAGTAATAAGTGTACCCGAGTTGTTTCTTACAGGCTTACTGGAGGCGTAAGTGGAGGTGTGTGTTAGCTTCTTAATCAGTCTGTATAAATCGATGGTGCGGTTGGTTCCAGCGGCAACTTGAGGTTCAGTAGCAATATTATTTGCCCAAGTGCGCTTATCTCTGCGGGCACTGCGCTTTACTTCACAATCTAAAGCAGTATGCTGCATTCTTTAGGTTTCTTTAGCGTTGCGCGTTTTTGTACTGTTGAGTTCAGCTTTGAGTTTCTTCCTTTTTCAGAGATGCATTGCTTGCGTTTCTGTTCGTTAAGACTAATATGTTTCTATTTCTGTACACACAGAGAAAAAATATGTTTATAAATGGTCACCTGCAACAAAACTATTTTTAAAGAAAATTTTTAAACATATTATGTTTAATTTAACCACATTGTTGTCACCGACAACCATATTATTGTTAAATTGGTCCTCCATCAAGAAGACACAACCATATAATGGTTGTCTTTAAACATGATTTGGTTAAATATAACAATAATTTTTTTTTAAATTAACAATAGTATTTTCCTCTTTTCCAAGAGCAACATGCAATGGTTGAAAACAAAACATGCAATTATAAGTGTTAAGCATATTTTAGTTATTATTAACCAAAAGATGTTTGGTGGCAACCAGAATATGGTTGTGGCTTCTTGATGGACGACAAATTTAACCACAATATGTTTGTCGGTGACAAAAGTATGATTAAACTAAACATAATATGTTTAAAATTTTTCTTTTAAAATAGTTTTGTTGGAGGTGACCATATACATATAAACATGTTTTTCTCTGGGTGTAGAAAGCAACAACAAAATATTTATGACTTTGTTTTTGTTTTCAATATAATTCTTTTGCGCTGCGTTGCGTTTTACATGATAAGGACCTACATATGTCATTACTTATTTGCAACTGAGCAAATATGCACTATCATTTTTGATCAACGTTTCTTTAGTGCAAACGAAGTAAAATGAAGCAAATTGCAAATACGTACATTTTGTAGTTGTGTTGTGCTAATGTGTGTATTTTTGTACACATTTGCATCGTTTGCACACTTTGTACTACCCATCGTGATTATTCTTATTATTATGCAAATTTAACATATGTATTAAAATTTATATTTGATCTCTTACTTTTTTAAAAAGCACCCTTCAGGCCTGTCACAGAAATCAATTAAGATCGAAAGTGATTCCGTATTTTTCTTCATCAAAAAAAACGAAAATTTAATTAAAAATGCTAAAACAAATTCTATCGGAACTGCAACTACAGAATTAAAACCATTTCGATCGGAATGTGTGACAGGCCTGATGGTTTAGTTTTGAAAGCAACTCCTCAAAAAATTATATTTTTAGCGGAATTTAAAAAAATACCGCTAAACACATAATTAAGCGGGTTTAAAATGCGATTTGAGGGAAAGTATTGAAATGGCTTGGTAACACTGTATGGGACCGTTAATCAATTGCTGCTCATTCGTTACTCTGCTTTTTGCAGTTCTGTCTTTTTAATTTTTCTCTCTCCAGATTATTTGTTATTTATATACCCTTACCAAAGATGGAAAGGGTATATAAAGGTTTGTCATTCCGTTTGTAATTTCTACAATATTGATCTTTCTACAACCAATTGTTACGTTATAGCCTTTTCACATCTAACATCTAGCATCAATTTGCGAAGATGTTGAAATTTTCCCATAAGAAATACATAGAGCTAAAAATCCACATCCTTACAAGATGTTTCTATCTCATTGTACTCTATTCTACATATTCCGATTATTTTAGTGTCATCACTAGAAAATTGGGAATAAATTCTATTATTGTTGTGGCATAACTGACAAAATGGCATTTCTTATGAAAGCAGCGGTACCATTTGTCAAGTTTTTCTTTTTTGCATAATTTTTCATATAATTTTTTTTTATTATTAAAAAAAAGAACTCCAAATACCGTTTGGTGTTTTATTTTTAAATTTTGCCACTTTTGTAAAAAAGTACATAGGTATAAAAAAAAAAAATTTTCTTTAAAAATGGTGAAATTTTTGATTGATAATAGATGTTAGTTGTTTCGATTGTGAAAGCATTTTTCACATTTTTTATGCAAGTGTATAAAGGCTATTAGATGTGTGGTTGACAAACGGTTGGTAATCGGTTGAATAAAAAAAAATTATTTTCATTTAACTGACCATCAACTTACCCAGCGGGAAAACTGAGAAGACCTTGTTACTGTAGTCCTTATTTAACTGCTTAATCATTTTTTTTGATTCAGCTACCATTCTTATGTACCTGCCACAGAAGCTAGAGTGGAAGGCCTAACCCGCAATGACAATGTAAGTATGTAAAAAATATATGAGTATGGAATGGAACGAGCCGGCTTTGTACATTCAAAACAATGATTACAGAGGCCTTCTAGAAATCATCCTCACTCCTTCTTTTTCCCGCTGTGTTAGCTTTCAAATTGGGACGTTTTTTATTTTCATTCTTACTGTTGTAAGCAACATCATGCCAAGTAAATAATATGTGTGAATAAGAAAAATAAATTCCAATGCACATTTTTATCAAAGATTATAAAAACCTGCCGAAATTATGGAATTTTAAAGCGATAAATACAAGAATAAAAATATTCGAAGACATAAACCTTAAAAATCGGAACTCATGTTGACTCTATAAAAATTATTTCTTAATGAAGTGTGATGAAAAGTTGGCTGCAAAAAAAAGCAAACGATCAACTGGTTTATTCAACTCAATTGTACGATCAGAACCAAGGTGTAGGACCGCATTATACCCTATAAAGTATATATCGTCACCTAAAATGCAAAAGGGCGTAACAACAAAATTTTTGCTGCTCTCCTGTAAAAAAAATAAAGTGTTGTTACGTTCTTTTGTCTTTTAGGTGACGATATGTTGGTATATTCTGCGTCCTTTGAGTAGCAAAGCTGATTTAAAGATGTCCGTCTGACCATCTGTCAATGCATGACATTTGGCAAAAAGTGGGAGGGATTGGAGAAGTGGGCGTGTCACAAAAAACATTTCTTTATGTCTGCAGACCGTTAGGATAAAAAATTTACAAATTTGGTCAAAACACAAAATCCGTTAAGAAGTGGGTGTTATTTCAACAGAAAAAAAACAAAATTTAGTACAAATAGCCTCAATACCAATGCAACACATCCGAAAAAAGTGGACGGTATTTATTAATATAACTTTACGTTATTGCACAATGGTGAAGGGTATATAAGATTCGACTTAGCCGAATATCGCACTCTTTCTTGTTTTATATTTGGATATCTTAAATGATCAAAGTTTTACAAATAAAAAAAAAATACAGAAATAATAACAAGAACGTCTGGTGTGTATGGCTGACAACCAGCTAGTAAAAACAACAATAACGAATGAATGAGTACAAATAATACGGTTAAAGGAAACGAATATTATGGGTAGCTTTATTAGACTTCCACCATACACATTCAAGTTAGTTAAACGTTAACCGTCTACCGATCATCAAGAATTTCAAAGCGCAATACTATTATTTTTTTTTAAATAGTGTGTACCTACAATAAAAAAAAAACAAATATTTAAAAAATAAATTTAGTCGTAAAATTTAAAAAAAGAAAACCAAATAATAGAGTGAAGAATAAAATTAAACAATACATTTAAAATCACTGAAAAGATAAAATACCTACATATGTATATATGTATAATATAATTCACATTTACATATTACATTTAAGGTTAGTTCTATTTACTATGTATTTCTTTAGTTTGAAATACTTTTGAAAAATTTGAAACTTTTAGTCCAACATAATAATAATCTTCTTTAAAAATAAACTTGACCCACTTTTAAAACAATAAATAGGTATTCGTTTTGCTCAAAAGAACTGAATGTCAAATCTTTTTATAACCAACAACAAACTTAAGCAAAACTGATTTTGATTAAAGTTAGACTTTGGACTTTAAGCGTAGCGCAAAAAACCACATATACTCATACATACATACATATGTAAATATTTGTACGTTTGAAAAAGCAATAAAAAAATAATTTTAATCTCTTATTTATTTTGTTTCTGTCTAACCTCCATCCACATGCTGCAAATACAACGTTTTAGATTGTGACTGTAAAATGTGAAAAATGTATACATACATACAACACTCTGGGGTATTTTAGATTTCGATACAATTTTCAAAGAGTACATTCATACTCGTACATACTACATACATATGTATATGTATGTATACAGTAAATTGTATGATTCTATGATTTTCTTTTTTAATAAGGAATTTTTATTATTTGAATTTTAGCATAGTCGTTTTTTTTTCTTCAAATTGTGCAATTTATGTAGGTACGAGTTAAAAAATACTCCTTAATTTAAAAAAAATAAATATTTACTTAAATTAGTAACAACAAGAAAAAGAAAAACCGGTCCAATAACAACAAAATAGTCAAAAAATAAGTAGGTCACTATGCAAGTTTGGTTACTTTTTATTTTAAACTCAATTTAAATAATTACAAATAACTATTTCAAAATTATGTTTTCAAAAGTCATTTTGAATATTTTTGTTTATTGTTGTTGATTATTTAAGCTAAATTTGTTTAACTCTCATACATACATACATACCTATTCATGTATATGTGTTCTAAAATTGTTCAGTAGAATCGCAAAAAAGTTAACCAAAATTTCCCAAGGATTCGAACCTTCAGCGAGAGTTCGAATATTTCAAGATTGGGCTCTATATGGTATCTATCAAAATTAAGCCAATCTTTAAAAAACCCGACCTCAAAGTATTATAATTCGTTGCCAAATTTAAAAACAATAATGGCTAAATAATGGGATCTATCTATAATTATCTTAATCATCTTAAAATTCGGTAGAGTGATTTTAGTATTTAAAAAAATCTTAATAAGACGAAATTTAAATACAGTAATACGAAGTTTTTAGAATTTAATGCTTCTTAAATCGCTTTTCGGAAGACCGCTTTATATGGGACCTATGGTAAATTATGGACGGATTTTCACAAAATTACATGGTGTATAATACTCAACTGGGCCAAATTTAACTACAATATCTATCGGCCATGTTCTAGAAATCGAAATCACGTGAAATTTAAATCGAACCAATTTTAAAAACTCTCCCGTGTTCCTTTTGCATACCTCATACTTTGCAGACAACTTTTCTCTACCTAAATTTGAAATCATTTTTACAAAAATTCAATTAAACATTTTCATCGATTTCAATTTCGCGTAATTTCGATTTCTATAATATGGTCGTATATTTTTTACGTTCCTAGTCGTATTTAAATGTTTGTATAGAGGGGACTTTATATGGGACCTTTGGTAAACTATGGAGCGATCTTAACGAAATTTGACATTGTGATTTATAATCTTATAAAACTATGACAGAATAAATTGCACTTAAATGGGTTATATATGGGGCCTATAGTAAATTATGGACCGATCTTTACGAAATTTGGCGACATGGTTTCTTATCGTATTAAACTATGATAGATTTTACTACAATAGCATGATTCGTTACGGTGTTAGGCCTCCTAAAATGTTTTTCGAGAGTGGGGCTTATACGGGGCTTACTGTAAATTATGAACCGATCTTCACAAAATAGTATGATTTCCAGTAAAAATAAAACGAATCGGTCACTAATTAATGTTAGTTTTTATAACAAAAATATTAATTTTTTAGAGATTATTTCACATTTGGGATTTCAATATTTTCCTACAAAACCGATTACGCTGGATTTCAATCCCAAACTGCTAAAGAGAACTAGAGAAAATTTGAAAACAAATTTATAATTTACATATGGGCATTTCCATGTCATCGTACGTGACATTTGTACGCCTTCGGAGCGATGGAGTTTTTGCGCAAATAGTAGTAACTGGAAAACTTATTAATCATTATGTTTCTTTTAGATGGTACTATATATGAAAAAAAAATTGTTACATTCGAGACCTTGTTGTCCAAAATACCTAGCAAAATAGGTGTATATCGTACGTGACATAAAACGGAAGTGATTTTGGGGTGAATGTAAAAAAATCCGAAAATCTGCGAATTGTGGGATGTATTTTTCCTTTTTTAAATTTTTTGCATTAAACCATATATTTTTCCGTTATAATCCGTAATTGGAAAGAAAAACATTTTTCTGGATGGTTTAATAATGAACCAAATGTTATATCGTACGTGACATACCGTACGTGACAGATTTTTCTCTTATAGTATTTACAAGATATGAAATATATTTTTGGGAAATATATGCATACAAAAACTTAAAACAAACAAGTCAGAAAGTATAGTCGGCCAAGCCCGACCATATAATACCCTACACCATAATATTTTAAAAACAAATTTTTGAGTGTCCCTATTTTTTACCCATCGCCAATCATGGTCGCCGGAACAGAATTATGCTATGACGTTAAGAGTTATATAAAAGTTATTTGTGCCGTATATTATTCAGATATCTTCATCTATATGAGGTTTTCTTGCCTTTCAGCGATTTTAGGAAGGGGGTTTATATGGGACCTATAGTTAATTTTGGACCTATCAGCACAACATTTTATCACGATATAGTACTTGTCGTAAAAGGTATTGTCGCCAATTTTTATGTCAATACCAGGATTTATTAGAAAGTTACAACATTAAAAGCTATTTTCTGGAGTAGTATTTGAATGAGTGCTATGGTCAAATATGGACCGATACCAATTATAATTGTTTAGATCATTAAGACTGCAAAAAAATAATTTTTGATCAAATTTCAACCTAATACCAACATAATAAGATGATACATTTAGTTGAATTTATAGCAATACAATATCGTACGTGACGACGTTTAACAGCTTATAAAATTTTTATTATACCTATTTAAAAAAAAATTCCGATCAATATTTTTTTGCAACAAATATCTTGCTTTGAACTTTTATTTTGAAACACGTTCGACTGATCAAATACCAATGACATAGACAAATGATGTTTTCGCACCACGTACGTGACATTTGAATAGCACCCAAAGCAAACCAAAAAATATACCGCTAATCAAACTATATATTTGGTCTCTTCTCGTGAATTTTGTTCATTATTGTTGTAACATTAATTTTAAGGTATAATTCCAATGTTACCAGAATCTGTATTTAATCGGCAGAAAAGTGAAAATTGTTGATTGCAGTTACTAAAAATGAATCGAAGAGATAGTCAGTTTTAACTTTTATTTTTTGCTCTTTAAAAATTGTAATAAGCTGTAAACCCCTTTGCATAGTAAAGTTTGAGTGTTTTTTTACTTTCTACCATATTCGAAAAATAGTTTCAAGGCTATTTATTTTTTGAGTCGTGGTTGACATTCTCATGGAAATGCCCATATGTATGTATACTTAATGCGGCCTTAGATGAATATTGAATACACGAAATGGCAAACTTAGTATACCCTCAATCACTACTAGTGGTGGTGGAGGGTATAAAAAGGCTTAATCTAGCCACATCTAGTCACTGATGCCAATGTAAATATGTATTCATATCGTGTGGGATAAAATCTTTCAACGGTTTTTTTAAATCGTAATACAAAACAAATAAAATATCTCTTACGAACAAAGTCCAAATATTTTATCAAATAAATTAAAATATGTTTTGAGCAAAAATATTGAAACAAAAAATTTCAAAATTTTTAGACACCTAAAAAGTTACTGCGTAAGTAATAGGGATTCCAATTTTCCGAACTTTAACTTTTAATCGTTCGCCTTAAATTTGTATAACGGAATTCCCGGGAAATTTTTTGTTAAGAATGGTATGAATACCATACGACTTAATCAATTATTGACAATCAGTAGCTCGTTTCTGAATTTCTCGCTTGTAAAACACTGAGTCTGTTTTTGCTGGAATATTTCCAGTAATTTAGTGTCAATTGCAAGCGAAACATCAACCAAAGAAATACATTTTAAAACCAAAACAATGAAAGGTTAAAAAAATTTTAAATGACAAAATATAACAAATGTGTTTTATTTATTTTGATCGTTTAAATTACTCATTCATCATTTAAATTCTTTCTATTTTCTATTCAATTAAAAAAATTTTAAATTTAAAATATCTATACTGGTTTTCACCCTTTGCATTTAGTGTACAACTCTGCTCTATTTGATACGATATTATACTACAAAGCGTGAGCGTAATTTTCGTATGTATTGTAAATTAATGCTTAGTGAGAAAAAGAGACAGATAGAGTTTTATTCTGGTAAATTAACACACGTGCTTACTAAAGCTTATGGTACAACTACACAAGGTATACTCGTTGGCCCAAATGTTTGTCAGCTGTTAACCCCAGTTAAACCCCAAATGTAAAAAAATGTTCATGTTTGTTTACATTTTTTCATGTTTGTTTACATATAGTTGGTGCGCGCCATTTTTTTCCTTCGCGTGTTTGGTTTTTTTTCAATTTGTGTTTTTATTTAGTGTTGATGTAGGCACAGTGTTGCTCTTTTTTTGACGTCTCGGTAGAAAATACAAAAACAAATTTCCTGTTGTTTTTGTCTTGTTGTAGCAACGAGTCTACCTTATGTAGTGCGGCCACACGATCAACTTTTTGTTGATAGTCTTTTACATATACTGTTTGTCAAAATTAACATAAATTGAAAGCTGTGACGTAGGCTGCACGCAATTTTTAAGCAATTTACTTTCAAGATGTCATCAAGATAACAATTTATACTGACAAACGAAAAATTTGCTCACTAAACTTCTAATCAGCTGTTAAATTGACCATAAAATTGCCAAACAAATGGAAAGTTCAAACTGAGAGCAATCTCGTGATCAATTTTAAAAGTGTGAGTGTGTTAGTGAAAAAAATGAGAGTGAGAGCAAATTGAAAGGAATTGAAAGACAAAAATTGATCGTGTGGCCTCCAAGTAATACATTTTGTTATTGCAGTGTTGTAAATGTTAGTACTTTAACTAAATTAATAAGATTAAAAAGGTCAACAAGGGACTATACTTTATTTTTAAAGATTTTAGTTTTCAAGCATCAATTTAAAATGTGACTTATTTTGACAGTTCTTGTGAGAAACTTGACGGAAAATATGTTTACAGAAACACTTTTACTCATACCCGTCCAATAATTAGGTGCGTTTGAGAACACAAAAGTCCTTACTATTTTTTACTGAACGTTACTGCATTTTACTAAATTGCGTTCGCATACACAAAATACAGTAAATGAGAACATAAATTGAGAGCGTAAAATGAAAGTTCTTGACTAAGTATTTACAAATTTTTGATGCAGAAACATGTAAAAGTTAACAAACAAAAAGCATACAAATTATAAAAAAAAATAGTTAAAAAAAGAAAAGTTGAAATAAAAATTAAACCAAAACATAAAGTAAATAAATATTAATTAAATTAACGTGTTTGTTATGTTATGTTAATTTTTTAGAGTTGTAAATCTGTGAAGTTTTTGGGTACTTAGAACACCACTTGCTTTTTAATTAATCAATAATAAAAAATAATAATAATAACACAATTATAATAACACAAATTAGCAAAATCAAATAATATTAAAAAAAACAATTATGAAAGATTACGTAAAATAATTTGTTTGTTGTTTCCTAAACTATTTCTGTTATAAAAAGTATTTTTTAGAGTACCCATAAGAAAACGAGTTAAGTAGTCAAAAGTGTAAAAATTTTTCAACGCTACATTTATTTGCTATCAGCTGTTCCCTATATTTTACAAATTTTTAAAAATGTTCCGTTCGCGTACTTTTTTCGGCAACAGCTTTTTTGAGAGTAATTTTCCAGTTTACTCATTAATTACTCTTTTACTGCATTTAACTGTAAAAGTACTCTAACATACTTATTGTTGAAAAATTATTTAAATACCAGATGATCCTCGCAAAGTTTAACACTTGTGTGAGGAAACCCATTTTTTGTATCATTTTACACTGTTTTTGCTGCAATTCATCAATTTAACGATGTGGGAAATGCAGAAACGGGCTACAGAAGTCATTCTTTGCAATTAAACGTGCTTAATGAATTACACAGTACAACACATGATTTGCCAACTCAATTCTGTGAACTGTATGTGAAATTACACCCAAAAAGAAGAATTTCTGCATCATTCGTTTTGTCTTCTTACCTGCGATTTGAAGTTAGTATCGATTTGAAGTTAGTACTATCGTATAGGGGAATTTATCACGTTTTAGGCCCTGTTGTTTGACATAGCTCGACAACCCCTAGCCCAATTTAGTTGAAATAAATTTTAAAAAATTAAGAATTACAATTCCCTTAATCTGTTCATATATTGTTTTCCTATACAAGTAACACTTTCGAAGTTAAAAATGAATGTATGAAGGGAAAAAATTATTTTTTGCCTAAAAATTTAAATTTTTTTTTTTAAAAATACATAAAAAATCCAAAATGGAAAAAAGTTTCAAGTCTAGTTATTTTTTCGCAAAGTCACATAACCTATGAGCAAAATGAGACAAAGATCATAAAAATCGATGCACGCGTTTCGCTTTTATTCGCAATTGAGTAAAGGAATGAATTTCAATAATCAGTTATAGCCACCACCCTTAAAATAAAAATATAAATTAAAAAATTATCATGCAAAAAAAAACTTTATTTATAAAAACTTAATGAAAATAAAATAATATGCAATTAATACGCAATTATAATATGCATAAAAACAAAATTTAGAACATTTTTTCAATTATTGGCAATATCCATCCTTGTAGAAGTTGACGCTTGTGGTTCTGATGATCTTGTTTTCTTCGTAGGTTGTTCATATTCATGGTCTGAGTCTGTATCGTCATCCGAGATACACATACTATTCAAGGGCGTGTTTCTTTCACTGTGTCCACCAATTTCAATGTCTTCATCTTCGGTGCTTTCTTCAAACTGCATAATTGTGGAACTCCACCAACAAACCTCCGCAAGCAATGCATCCAATTTTTTGCTTTTGAACCGCTTTTCAAATGGCATGGTCACCTGGTGGAACCTCTCTCCTTGTTCGTCTGATTCCTGAGGTGATTGTGCCAAAAAAGTATCGAGGTGGTGGTGCAAGAAATGCAATTTCAGCGTCATGGATGCACCGATTTTTTCGAAATAAAACAGCAACCTGTCCATTCGTTGCTGTATCTCTTCTCGCTGGACACGGTTCTTTCCTAGAACGCCTTCTATTACTTCTTTCAATGCGTTCCATGCATGTTGGTGGTCGTGATGCTCTGAAAGCAAATGTGTGAAAGAATCACTTTTGATCAATTTCCGAATATCAGGTCCATTGAGAATACCTGTTTTAAATACATAAGAAAAACGAAAAAATTATTGGTAATGCGAATGTATAGAAATTAACAAATTTAGATATGACATATTGAAATACAGAGTACGATACGTACCGTTTTTAATTTTCTCATCACTGAGTTTCGGAAAGATGGATTTCAAACAGTCAAAGGCGCCGTTAACTTTTTTGACCACCACTTCAACGAATTTCCCAGCTATTCCCAGTTTCATGTGGAGCGGTGGCAACAAAATATCATCCAGGTCCTTTATCATAGGTTCATTGCGTAATTTTAATTGTTTGTTGAGCTCGGGAGTTCTTCCTTTCCAATCTTTACATTGATATTGATTTCCTTTGTATCGTGAATCCCAATTACAAAGGAAGCAGAAGTATTTTGGATATCCGCCCTTTTCTATAATCCCTTGTAGTATGTTGACCACCTTCAGATCGCAACAAATGTTCCATTTGTGTTCATCGTATTTGATTTTCTTCAAAATTTCGCCCAATGCTTCATACGTTTCCTTCATAGTTGTGCTGAATCCCAATGGAATGCATGGTTTTTTATTTTTTTTTGTGCAGCAGCACAGCCTTCAAACTAGTAACTGAACCATCGATGAATAAACGCCAGTCGCCAGCGATATAATCCATTCCCAATTTTTTCACTAAACCTGGGATATCATGGCAGTACGTGAACGTATTTGCTTCGTCAACGGAATAACATTTCTGAAAATCAGCTTGGCGTTGTCGGTATGATGTTGCGCTGACATTTTGCTGTGTGAGTTTTCTTCTCTTCAAAAATGATGTCAGCCATTCGGAGTCGTGTTGTGATAGTCCCAGCTTGGCCACAATGTAATCCATTTCGATTTGTGGTAGCGGTTGTGGTGCACTTTTTTCAATATCGGGTATCCAATCAGCATCATCCAAATCGGTCGGATTGGTGAAAACGGTTTCGGCTAGCAGGGACACAGTATCCGCACTCGGAGGTTTAGGTGCATCGGTATCAGCAGGGCGTTGCACTGGAAGTGTGGCAGTAAATGCAGCAGTGCATACTTTTGTTTTCAATTGTTGTCTGTTCAATCCAGGACGAAAATTTATGCATTCACAGCACCTGGATTCATCATGTCCAGTTGTGTCTTCCACCCAAATTACTGGCTTCATAAAAGATAACTTTCTACTTTTTCCGTGAATCCATTTTAGAAGGGTAGTATAACAACTGTTGCACACTGTGTTCGGCGTAAAATTTGCACCACTTAAATCTGCTTCATCGAAATAATTACAATACGCGGTTTTCAATTGCTCAGTAAACAAATTTTTTCGATCTTTTTTCTGTATTTTTCGGACGATATGACCACAAACGTAACAATATTCATCCAAATATGGGCACTTGTTGTTTTCCATATTGATATATTTTATGTTTTGTTGTTATTCACTTTTAAAAAACTGGAGAAAAATCACTTTTACTGTTCGCGTTCGTCGGCACTGGCTGAATGCCAAAAATCGATCAATGCACACCTATAAATACTACGTATTTTTGAATATTTTACTGCCAGGTACTTATAAATGGGCGCATATTTTAAGGGCGGCTGGCTATATACCTGATTCAGCACTTGTACGTTTCAAACTGTGCAAAACTTTCCAAATAATGACCACCCTTAAATGTGGGTGCAATTTCTGTAAAAAAATCATATAGGTAGCCACCGGAAAAACCCAAATAATAAAAAGGTCCACTTTCCGTTTAATTGTCCACGTACATTTATTACCGCAATCATAAAAATCAAATAACCTTTTGTTTATTCCTTTTTTTTTAATTCTCAGAATCATGAAAAAGGTGTCAATGTTTTCTCCAAATAATGTTGTGCATATCTCGAGCAAATTTTTGAAATTCATACATTTACTCAATTGCGAATAAAAGCGAAACGCGTGCATCGATTTTTATGATCTTTGTCTCATTTTGCTCATAGGTTAAGTGACTTTGCGAAAAAATAACTAGACTTGAAACTTTTTTCCATTTTGCATTTTTTATGTATTTTTAAAAAAAAAAATTTAAATTTTTAGGCAAAAAATAATTTTTTCCCTTCATACATTAATTTTTAACTTCGAAAGTGTTACTTGTATAGGAAAACAATATATGAACAGATTAAGGGAATTGTAATTCTTAATTTTTTAAAATTTATTTCAACTAAATTGGGCTAGTGGTTGTCGAGCTATGTCAAACAACAGGGCCTAAAACGTGATAAATTCCCCTATACGATAGTACTAACTTCAAATCGATACTAACTTCAAATCGCAGGTAAGAAGACAAAACGAATGATGCAGAAATTCTTTTTTTTGGGTCTAATTTTACATACAGTTCACAGAATTGAGTTGGCAATCAATTAACTGAAAAATGTTGTACTGTGTTAGAGACAAAATCGCCTTAGCGTGCCTCTTGATCTAAAATGTATTGTAGTAAAATCTCCTTATTGTATCACAAAAAAATTAAAAAAAAAACTCATCAGCGGAGTTTAGTGTTCAGTGCAAATGGTCTTGCGAAAGAGCAAATGCAAAAATTTCTGTATTTTGTGTTGGATTTACCAAAAAAGCTAAGATATTTTGCATTTGTACTTTCACAAGAGCATTTGCATTTAATACTGAACTCCGCTTTCGTATTTTTTGAAAGCACAAGCAATGTCATAAATATTTTGTAATTTTGTTGTTGCTTTCTACAGAAAATCATGTGCCGTTATAAAATTTTCAACGCCACAAGCTATGCAGCGTTTGAAATTTTAAAACGCAATGTGAATTTCTGTAGGAAGCAACAACAAAATTACAAAATATTTATGACATTGTTTGTGCTTTCAATCTTATTCTTTGGCGTTTTGATTAGGTCCTAAGAAACCCTTCTATTAGATATCTTTCAGAAGTAGCTTGAAACCAGTAGATTGAAAATTCCTGTTTCATTATGTTAAATATTCAATAAATATATATATTTTTTTTAGTTTTTCGCCCAAATAAATCTTTTTTTTTCTTCGCCCTTTTAAAGCTAATTTATTACTTAAACTCTGAGAATTTTTAAAATGATGTTGAAAATGATGTCCTAACTAGAAAAATGAACATAAAGTTCAATTTGTAAAATTGTCAGTGTTAAAAGAAAACTTAAATTTTGATTGAACACCTTTGATAAAAAGCCTTAAATTTTCCGGGAAATTAAAACATAATTTTTTTTCGAAAAGAAACCCTAGTGAGTATCTATTGCTTTAAAAAATCGGACTATTTTTCTAAAAATTAGTTTTGTTTGTAAAAGTAATAGATGGGCCTAATAAAAATAAAGTTCATTTGAAATTTTGCACAAAAAAAATGTATAATGCTGATACACAATCGAAAATATTTATACCCACACCACAATAGTGAAGAGGGTATTATGCATTTGTGCTGATGTGTGCAACACATTAAAATATTGACCCACCTTAACCGTATATCGTATACCGATCGACTCAGAATCACTGAGTCGTTCTACCGATGTCTGTCCGGCTGTCCATGTAAAATTGTGCGCAAAGTCCAGGTCGCTATTTTGAAGACAATTTGATGAAATTTGGTACATAGGTTCTAATTGGCACAAGGACCAAGCCTAAAGGGGCGAACTGCTCCATAATTTCATATAGCCTCCATAGAAGCTGCTTTCCGAAATAGGGTCTTTGTGCCCACTATCAAACCAGTTAATGAAATTTAAAACAAAGATAGATCCATATTTATATGGACAGATAAGCTATGCATTTTTTTTAAAAATAGACCCACGAGGGGAGATAGGGGGAAATTTCTGTCCCTCAGAAACTGTTAAACCGATTTTAATGAAATTTAAAACATAGATGGATCCATATTTATGCGGACATATAAGCTATACATTTTACTATCTAACAGATTTAATACTTAATATATACTGTGGTGTAGGGTACCATATGGTCGGCCTTGACCGACTATAATTTCTTACTTGTTTTAAATTTTGTTGTTTCCAGTTATTCAAATAAGCAGCTAGTAAATTAATTAATTAACAAGATAATTAACAAGATAAAATTCTTGATTCCAGGAAAACTTAAATGGTTGGTTTCTCTTACGACGAAAACGCCTAAGTTCCTTTAAAAAACTTAACAACAAAAGTGATTGAGCGTGTAGTAAAATTTATATGAAAAGCACTCAGTTTTTGAGCATTCAATCGCTTGTATTGTAGAAACAGTACATCAATTAATTTTTTTAATAACTAGAACAAATTCTTGTTATAACACTTAAGTGAAGCTAAGATTTTAATTTAATTCAAAAAAATATATATTGTATATACATAGCTATATGTACATATATGTATGTATATAAACACAATTTTACTTTTTGCTTTTGTGCAAATTATTGTCCCATTAATTGTTTACAAATTAGTGTCATCAATTAATTTTTATTATTTTTTTTTTATTATTTATATGTAAATATGTATGCATTAAAATTGCAAATACATAAATACAAAATGTAAATTTAAACAAAAAGAAAGAATACAAAAATCGATTTATTTGTAAAAAAACCAACGAACAACAACAATCATTACTAAATAAATATGTTCGTCATTTGTTTACGGTAATTTGCTTTTTATACCCTACACCAATAATGATCATAAACTCACCTTATACAAAGCAATGTTGGCAAAGTTTATACATATAGTCATATTTTTATAACCTTCACCGAAGGGAAAAGGGTATACATATATACGTTTGTCATTCCGTTTGTAATTTCTACAATATTAGTGTTACACCCTATAAAGTACAAATAAAGATTCTGCGTTCAGTAGCGAAGTTGATTTAACGATGTCCGTCTGTCCATGTGTGTTACGTTTTGCGAAGACACCAGATATGATGGGGACTAGGTTGTTATATGTATGTATATTTATGTCGCATACAGTGTTGTCATATTTTTTTTTTCAAAATCTTTTAATTTTTGAAAAACAAAACTTTTTTCGTTAAAAAAAAACTTTTTTTTTTAAATTGTTAAAAATATCACTTACACTGCATGTGTTTTAATTCTATTTATTAAAAACACAATATAAAAATATTCAAACATACATATATATGAACTTATAAATTTATATATGTAAATAAAAATTTAATTCATACATTTGTTTGATATCGTGTATTAAATTTTTATATTTTGAAATGAACTAAGCTGAGTGAAGTTTAATTTTTTTACAATTTATAACTAAATTTATGTGAGCTACTTAAATTTCCGAAAAACATTTTACCACATTTTTGCTTCACAAAAAACATGCAAAAAAAGATACGAGGGTGGATCAATAAGTCCTTTTCGAACTTCCCTCTTAGTTATATGAAATGCAACACTGCTCCCATCAAGTTCCCTCGTAGTTATATGAAATGCAATACTGCTCCCATCAAGTACCAACTGTTAAGAGACTACTGTCCAGTTTTGAGCAAGTTCCGTCATTTACTTTGCGTTTAAAACTTCGTGGATTTTTTTAAAAATGGAAAAGTGAATTTCGAGAGGAAGGGATACACAAATTGGAGAAACGTTGGACTAAGTGTATTGAGCTAAAAGGAGTTTA
Source organism: Pollenia amentaria (assembly GCA_943735925.1). Taxonomy (NCBI): domain Eukaryota; kingdom Metazoa; phylum Arthropoda; class Insecta; order Diptera; family Polleniidae; genus Pollenia; species Pollenia amentaria. Next base: position 140,751,766 of record OX031010.1, on the reverse strand, counting down.
TGTTGAAAAATAAATGTTTCATTCAAAAAGTCACGGACTTATTGATCCGCCCTCGTAAATCTTACGATATGATAACACTGGTCGCATATACTTCGGATTTGATGGCTATGAAAATTCAACTAGATCTGACTACTGTGTCAAATTTTTTTTTCATAAAATCCTATGTTGTTGTTTTTTTTTTGATTTGATTTTTCTTTATATCTGGAGAACGGCAGGAACCAAAGTATATAAGTAAGGTTCAACTATCTTGGTTACAAAACACAACATCCGATAAAATCTGGGCGGGACTGAAGAAGTGGGCGTGGCACAAAATTGATTTTTTTATATCTAAAGAGTGGTAAGGGGAAAATTTTCTAAATTTTTTACACATAGCTGGGTTATCAGTGGCGTAGTGGGAGAAGTGGGCGTAGTACAAAATAAATTTCTTTATATCAGGAGAATGGTAGGATAAAAATTTTCCAAATTTCGTTCACACATACACATGCATGTAGCTGGGTTATCAATACACTACCTCTCACAAAAATAGTCGGGATAGCAGAAGTGGGCGTGGCACAAAATACATTTCTTTATATCTGGAGAACGGTAGAAGAAAAATTGTTTGAATTTCGTACACATGTGCACGTAACTGGGTTGTCAATACACATAATCCTTAAAAAGTGGGCGTGGTACCAACCATACAAATACAAAAAAGATCAGTTTCAGTAAAAGGCAGCAAAGCGCATAGGGTTTTAATTTATATAACTTTCTGTTCCTATCGCACTATGGTAAAGGGTATATACGATTCGGCATAGCTGAAATTAGAACTCTTACTTGTTTTTTTTTCTTTTTTTTTTAATTTTAATTAGTAGTTTTTTTGGTTTTTTCATTCAACACAAAGTCGGCAATTCAACAATTTCAAACGTAAACGTTCGTTTAAAATGTTATATGCAAAATAGTTTTAAAACTAAGTGGTTTTCATATAAATTTTCTAGGCGAACGTTAACGTTCGAAATCGTTGAATAGGCAGTAATAAAAGAAAATCATAAAATAATTACATTTTTATCAAGCCAGTTCTGTAAATAAGTTAGTAAACAATTTTTTTACTTCTGCAACCGCAATAGTGATACAAATATTGTAAATAACTTATGCTCACTACTTTTCAAATATTATTTAAAATTTAATTTTTATTTTTTGTTTTTTTTTATTATTATTTATGTATTATGTATCATTAGCTAAAATGCAAAAAGGCGTAACTAACAAAAAATTCAAAATCGAGTTTTTGATTGATTAATATGAATGCCATTAAAATACATGTCTTGATAAAATTTTACAATTTTGCGATCGAAGATGACTCTTTTATTAACAAAAAACAAACGGACGTAACTACAAGTGTGGTTATTTGATAAATACAAAACGACGTAATTACGCATTTTTTTCTAACCAAATATAATTATATATAACTTTCTGTTCCTATCGCAGTATGGTAAAGGGTATATAAGATTCGGCATAGCTGAAATTAGAACTCTTACTTGTTTTTTTAATTTTAATTAGTATTTTTTTCATTCAACACAAATTCGGCAATTCAACAATTTCGAACGTAAACGTTCGTATAAAATGTTATATGCAAAATATTTTTAAAACTAAGTGGTTTTCATAGAAATTTTCTAGGCGAACGTTAACGTTCGAAATCGTTGAATAGGAAGTAATAAAAGAAAATCATAAAATAATTAAATTTTTATCAAGCCAGTTCTGTAAATAGGTTAGTAAACAATTTTTTTACTTCTGCAACCGCAATAGTGATACAAATATTGTAAATAACTTATGCTCACTACTTTTCAAATATTATTTAAAATTAAATTTTTATTTTTTGTTTTTTTTATTATTATTTATGTATTATGTATCATTAGCTAAAATGCAAAAAGGCGTAACTAACAAAAAATTCAAAATCGAGTTTTTGATTGATTAATATGAATGCCATTAAAATACATGTCTTGATAAAATTTTACAATTTTGCGATCGAAGATGACTCTTTTATTAACAAAAAACAAACGGACGTAACTACAAGTGTGGTTATTTGATAAATACAAAACGACGTAATTACGCATTTTTTCTAACCAAATATAATGAAATGGTTTTCTTTGAAAATTGTTTGAAGAATTCCATGAACGACTCGTCCATCAATGCATGTTTTTCTGACATGAGAAAAAACTTCGTTAAAAATGTTTATAGTTTTAATTTTACAAAGTTTTTTTGCTTCTCCTGTAAAATTATATTTTTGTAAGTTACGTCTTTTTGCATTTAAGCTAACGATATATGGTTAATCAAAAGTGGGACACAAAAAAAGTTATGCTGCTACGTTTGAAATTCAAAGTAAAAGATTTAAGCTACAGTAAGCCACAGCGAAATTGGTTCACCTGTGAGTAAGAACACTAAAATTTTAAAAATCAACTAAATGAAATGCTTAGGAAAAATAAAAAGGCTAGATAGTTACTTCAGCTAATATAAAATGTAAATGCATAAAAAAAGTTGTGAAATTCCATAATATTTTGCAACGAATTTGTTATTAAGCAAAGTAAAAAAATGTATCTCACAATAAAAATGGTCCACTAATAAAACACATAAAAAATAACGGAACATATCAATATTTTCTTTTGATTATTATTTCTAATAAGCAAGGCCCGGAATTTTATGCAGTAAAAACCGCATTTTATGCGGATTAGACATGCACTAAAAATAGAAAAATATGCGCAAAAATTGGACAAATATGCACTTTTTTAACATATTTATTAATGATAAAAAAAACATTAATAGGTATAACAAGAAGAAAAACAAAAATAACATAAAAACGTAAAAATTGAGTGTAATAAATGAAAATAAGGTACAATAAAGTAGAAGTTAAAATAACGGGAAGCACAAAAATATAAAGAAACCCCAAAAGCAAAATAATCATATAGAATAAGTCATTTGTTAGAAAGATATTTGTACCTTCATATAAAATAAATTAAGAGCAATAAGAAAAAATTTTGTTTATGTAAAGTTAAGGCAGCTTGGCCTCAAAAAGCTTTTAATCATGAAAAATTATCGTTCAACGCGACGGAAGTGATCGCACCGGATTAAATGCTGATAGTTTCTTTGTGGTATATTAATTTTCCACTACGCTGTTTTCGTAAAAATTTAAATTAAATATGCCAGCAGTTTGTTTTATTGTTTTGAATCCTTTTGTTAAAACTTTATCAAGCTTGTTACGAATTTGTTTACTGAAGTATCATTTAATTTAATTGGCTTTCTCAATGGATTAGATTTATCTAATTCACAATAGTCTCAGAGATACATCTATAATTTGAAGACACAACCATTATCTGAGCTTTTATATATGATAAATTTGCTTTTTTATTGAAGCTGCATAACCATCGTTGAATCCTTCCACCACATCCTTGAATTGGTTAACATTTTCAGCATAATACATAACTGCTTTCAACCACGTTTCCCACCTGGTTGTTATAGGCTGTGGATGAAGAAATAAATCGGGATAATTCTCATAATATGCGGCAAATCTCGAGGTGCTTTTCAAAATATTTTTTCCCATAAGAATTAAAAAAATCAATATCAACGCAGTTGCCTCTTATCTCTCCTGCAATAAAACAAATAGAACAAGTTTTGTTTTTCAAAATATGCAACAAAAATATGCAATGTTAGCAATATATGCAAAAATATGCATTTAAAGCAAAATATAGACTTACAAATCGATGCCATTTAGTTCAAATTTCATGATTCGCAAAGATATTAAGTGTATGTTGATCTCAGACTGAAGACAACAAATATGAATTTGAATAAAAATCTGGTCCTTGCTACGTAATAACTTATTAAGTGGTTCATTAAATTTCAAGATGGATCGCGATAAGGGAGATCGATTATTCGACTTTTTTCAATAACCGGTTTTTGAATATTACGAATAGTTGCTATTTTAAAAAACCCGGTTTTTGGTTAAGCATTTTTAAAATAACCGGTTAACCGGTTTTAATTCGAATACATAAAAACGCAAAAGTCTAATAAGTTTTTGTAATACAACGTTAGTTTAGACCAGACCTAACAAATATTTGACTTAACTTAATTTTCAACAAGTTTTTATTGATTTACTAAACTTTATTTTTAAAAAGATATTTGTTTAATGTTATTTAGAAACTGTTGAATGATATTTGATCTAGACAAACGTTTTACAAAAGCAAATAAATTATAGGAATTTAATAAAGTTATTATTTGAAATATTCTCCCAAATTTATTTTGAATGAGTCAAACAACTTAATTATATAAAAAAAAAGTAAATATTGGTATTTCCGTAATTTGGTCATAACTCGATCATTTTTTAATCGATTTGATAGATTTATACAACTACGTCTTTAGGAAGAAATTTACCATTTGCTTTGGTAATAAAAACGAATAGTGAACTTAACATTCTTTTTGTGTAAAATATTTGTCAATTCGTCGACGTCAATTTAAGACCTTGCATGACATTGTTTGATTTCTTCAATTTTGTTTTTTAGTTCTTGGTGTTTTAATAAATAAAACTGGTAGACATTTTTCCCATATCGTTTATGTTGTAGTTTTCAGCATAAAGAGATGCTAGAACTACTTAAGTTTTTAGTGCCTTAAAGTGCATTTCTTCCTCGGCAACACAATGGGCTAATATTTCACCAATGATTCATTTTTGGCCGCGTATTTTAGTAAAGTATTCTTTGTCGTCTCTTTAGAACTACTTCGAACTGAGTTAAGTTTTATGAGGAGCACATTAATGTCAAGCATGCAGACTAATTAGTATGAATATATAATTAAAGGTGATTAATAAGTCGTGACATGGAAGAACCTTTGTAACTTATCACTTTAGGGCACTTCAAGCACCTAACTTTGTCTTTAAAATCGCGTTCGAAAAATCTCTAGAGATAACCTCTATATAAAAATATATTTAATATTTAGAATACTCTCGCACAAATTGTTACTTTTTAACTGCACACGTTTTTGTAGTATTTTGAATAGTTTTTGGTTTTTTTTTACAAGAAGACACGCTTTTATAAGAGATTTGTATTTACAGTGTTCATAATGTTTTTTGACCTTTGTTACATTTTGTTTTGACATTCTTCATTAAAAGTTTAAGTTTGACCAATATTCAAATAGAAAATACTTAAATTACGGGTACATCTATAACCAGAGTAAGGAAAATGTATATTAATTACACATTATAAAAATAACCGGTTTATTATACCAAAATAACCGGTTTATTCGATATTCGAAAAATGGGCATTTTAAAATAACCGACTTGGGCAAATCAAAAATAACCGGTCGAATAATAACCGTTAGGGAGATAATCGCGATACAACGCTTGCAACTAGAAACTTAAAAATTGGCCATTATAAAATTGGAAAAATCAGAGAAAAATTGCAAAAATTGTTAAGAAAGCCCGCACCACGATAGCAAATATCATAAATCGTTTAAAAATGTGGAACGAACATTATTTAAATCAAAAACTAGCAACAAAAAGCTATAGAGCGCCAAGAGAAATGGATTGTCAACCAAATCAGGATTGATAGGGTAGAACAACATTTTAATATAAGCTGTAACCATGAAATCACCCAAAGTATTTTTCGATAGAATGCATTAAACAGTAGATTTGCACGTTAGAAGCCGTTTGTAACTACAAAAGTTAAAGGTTAGACTGCAGTTTTAGACTTTTCATTCTGGAAACATGTTTTTTTATTTACATTTTATTCTAATCATGTAAAACGCAACGCAACGCCAAAGAATTACATTGAAAGCAAAAACAAATTCATTAATATTTTGTTGTTGCTTTCTACAAAAATTCCCATTTCGTTTTAAAATTTCAAACGCTGCATAGCTTGTGTCGTTGAAAATTTTATAACGGCACATGAATTTCTGTAGAAAGCAACAACTAAATTACAAAATATTTTTCTTTGGCGTTGCGTTGTGTTTTACATGATTAGGGCCTTAAGTTACCAAAAATTAAAGAAATAAAATTAAATTTTTACATAGTTATTTGGCTGAACTTAGAAGCCAACTATTTACAGATACAGAAGTCAACTGTGAAGATACCTACATATGTACATATATTTAAATCAGGAATAATTATAAACATCTCAACATTTTTTTAAATTTACCGAAACACCTAATCGTGACGCAACATATGTTATAACCCAGCCAAGAAATGCATCCGAAACATTTGCGTCCGACAGGCAAACATGGTAGTTGACATGCGATATTCTGGGGTGCTTGTTCGGCTACTGATGTTGGTGAATTGCAGTTTCTTGAAGGCAATATGGACTAAATGCATTGTTTAAATATATTAAAAAAATAACTTCAAGTAAAGTGCAGAAAAACTTGGAACAAAAGACATTTTCCATCTGTATCAGAAAAATTGTACATCAAAACATCACTCCCATCACCAAACTTGGATGTAATAGAAAACTTGTGGCAAAAACTGGAAACGAAAATAAGAAAACATCAGACTGCAAACTAAAATAAGCTTTAAAGGGTTCTTTTGGAAGAATTGAGTAGAATAAGCCCGGCATACACAAACAATTGTAGAATCTATTTCAAAGCGACTCAATATCACACGACCAAGCTGGCCAATTTAGCTCTTGGTACTTTTCAGGTTTTAACTTAGCCCAAATACGGCAATTTGGTTTATTAACGTATCCATTGAGCCAGAAATGTGCTTCATCAATGAACAAAATTTCACGATAAAACACCAGATTTTCATACAATTTTTCCAGAGCGCTGTCGCAACAATTTACAGACGCTGTTGTGGTAAGAGTCTTTCCATGGTGACTTGACAAACGATACTGAACAATGAATGACCAAGCAGTTTGATACGAGTCACGCGTGATCAGTAAAAAAGCGTATTGAAAATCAAACCTCGAAGAATCACCATTAATTATTCACGGGTGGGCCATTTTCACTGTGAGTCACTGTGTTATTATAAATCTTTTGATTTTGCAAAGCGTTTGCTAGATAGAACATCATTTAACGGTTTCTAAATCACATTATACAATTATCTTCTTACAAATAAAGTTAAATAATTCAATAAAAAGTAAAATTACAATTTTTGTGCCCCATTTTTAGTGGAAGTACCTGTAGCTGCATTAAATATAAATTAATTAAAACTAATAAACATTTATTGTGCACACAAATTTTTATTGTACACACAAACAATTTAATTAAATTTCGTGTTTTGCGTACACAGTTTTTATTATTTTTGTTATTTAACATTTTTTTAAATTGTTACCAATTGATTAAAAAAATTGAATACTAATTTTTGTTTACTAATTTTTTATCATCAGAGATTTTAATTTTCCATTTCACAAAAGCAATTTTAAAAGGAAAGCGCCAAAAGTTGCAGCAACAAAATTCGTATAATATAAATACCACTAAAAGTGCTATCACAGAGTACCCTCTGTGGTACCATATTCGGCTGTGTCGATTAACTGCCTGGCCCACTATGTCGACAAGAACATTTCTTTCTTATATTTATATTGAATTGTATAATGTGATTTTTGCACAAATTTCCATAGTTTTCAAGAGTTTAAGAGAAAATAAACTACAAATACTGTGAAACATAAATTTTATATTAATACTGTTTAATAAAAAAGAACAAAAATTTTAATATTTACAAAAAAGTTTTTGTATTTGTCTGTATTTTACGGTACAATAGTCACAAATGACCACGGTTTTTTATTGTTTCAAGAAAATAATTGTAAAAAATTTATTTATATATATAATATAATATAATAATTTTTTTTTTTTAATTTTAGTGAATTATTTTCCTATACATATTTTTTATTGGTTTGAAAAATGCTTATTATTTACTTAAGCTCTAAAAAATTATTAACTTTAATGAATTATTAAAAAAAGCAAAAATATCGTCTATGGGTTGTTTTCTGTTTTCGTAAATATGAACTGTTTTCTAATAATTAAGAAAAAACAAAAAAAAATTTACCGCAACTTGAAAAAAATTAATTTAAAAAAATTTATATTTTCGTGATTTTTGTTCAGATTTCCATAGCTGGAATTAGTTTTAAAAAATATAAACTAGGAATGTAATAAGAAATAAATCCAAATAGATACTATTGAATTTGTTCTTATATACTGTGGTGTAGGGTATTATATTTTCATAGCCCCCATACAAGCTTCTTTTCAGAATGAGGTCGTTGTGCCGATAAACCATCTTATTATATGGGTATCAAGATTAAATTTGGTCCAAACTAATTTTATTGCAATCGAAATCATCCTCCCAAATTTAATTGATCGCATACAAATAATACTCCCGAAAATAGCATTTAATGCCATAACTACCTTATAAATGTTAATATTTACATAAAAATTGGCGAAAATGACTTCTACGATAGCTAATATGTCATGACAAAATGTTGTCCTGTAGGTCCAAAATAAACCATAGGTCCCATAAAAACCTATGTAATATTCGGCAGAAAGAACTTTAAAATTAATCTTAACCTAATAACATAATTTTGTTCGGGCGGGTTTGTAGGTGATTTTTATGAAAAAGGGTACATGGCGGGACCTTGAGTCGTTGTTCCGAATTAAATGAAAATTTACACGCGCGTTGCTAGTTGTTTGTACATCAGCATGACTATTTTTTGTTATTTTATGGGCATTATTGACGCTAAAATTACATTTTTCAATTTCAGGATACATGGGAGGTAGGCGTATCCTTACACCGATTTCTCCAAAAATTCATATTTTTCTTTATTAAGCTATTTTATGATAGTGTACCAAATTTCAAAAATATCTGGCAACTTCTTCTTTTTTTGTCCCTTCGTTATATGGGGACTAAGCACTGTGCAAAGTTGTAGCAAATGTGGGATATGTATGTACATTAGACCGACTCACCTTGTATGGAGCTGAAAAAAATAATTTTATTACTCCTCTGAAAATAAAGGTTGATATGTTTTATGATGATTCCCAAAATATTTTGGTCCTAGCGTTGACCATCCGTGAGCTGCACCATTTTTAAAAAATGTCTTTTTTCAGTTTTTCGAATTTTTTTTGTACTTTGCTCCAAGACGACATAAATAAAATTTGGCATCATCGAAAACAGCTTTTGAAGCAGCATCCAATGGTATATAAAACTTGACCACTTGACTTACTAATTGAGATATTTAGCTAAATATATATTTTCGTTTCGGGTTTTCATACAAATTCTACGTATGTGGAAATAATGTTCTGCTTTTCAAATTGAATCTGTTTTAAAATAATTTTAAACTATTTTTTTTTGGTAATTATTCAAATAAAACGCGAAAATCGCGATATATTATTCTTTTTTCGTATATAGGCAATATGGGCATCAAATTTGTTAACTTTTCAATTTATCAAAATGTGAAAAATACAAATACAACAAAAAATATAAAATTTATAAAAAATCTTTTCACGATTCTATCTTTGTAAAAGGGTATGTATACCTTTCCACCTGTTGTATAAAAAAATACAAGCCCTCGTTTTGAATATTCTTAAAAACGTATACTAATGACTCACTCACACTGATTTTTTTAATAAATCATATGAATAAATAAACAAATTAAATTTATTTTTTTTTTTCTCATAATAAACATACATATGTATGTATAACCGTTTAAAAATAAATACTTTTCCTTTGGCGATATTCCAGACGTTCTGGAACACTTTTTTAGATTATAAGTTATCAACAGACGTTTTTTGCGTATGAAAAAGTGGACTGGCTTAAAAAAACAAGTTTAATTATTTAATCTTTGTATTTCAAATTGAATAGATAATTTTTTAGGTGTTATAAAAAATTATGCGGCTTAATTATTGTTAAAAAGCCTAAAGACTATATAAATTCAAAGATAAAACAAATTATAAAAAAAAACTTTGGTTAAAGAAACAAATTTAAATTTTTCATTTACAGGTCTTTTTTTTGTACATAGAGTTACTAATATATTGAAATTAATTTCGTATATACTACGTACGTGATTGTGGGCCCTAATCATGGCTGAAGCCCATCAAGCCGTAGCCTTTTCGTTTGCCATCACCCATGAGGGGTTTGATATTAATTATGATCAAGAAGTTCTTAATTTAGTATGGAACTCTGGTGTGAGATCATGGAAGAAACGTTTAGCCAGAGCCAGGGTAAGTTTTACAAACTTTTTAAAGTTATTTGTTTCTTAAATTAAAATGAATTCTTCCTCCCAGAATGGCGTACGCAATGGCGTCTATCCAGCACACATACATAGTCTTTGGCTTATAACGGCCATAGCGCTGGGTTTACATTTTGCAGGCATGCGAGCGCCCTTTAATTTAATTAATCGTATATTAGTGCATTTACCAGCGAATACAATAAATTGGCAAATAACGGCCTGCTTTCTGGCCTCGTTAGTTGTTTGGCTAAGCATCTGTATGACGATGCGTTACACCCTCAAACTACTGTTAATGTATAAGGGATGGATGTACGAGTCTCGAGCGCCGGGTAGTAAAATTTCGTTGCGTACAAAACTTTGGGCTGGTGCCGTACGTGTGTTCTCCAGTTGGAATAAACCTGGTTTATATAGTTTTCAAGGTTCTTTGCCTAGGCTGCCATTACCATCGGTTCATGAAACAATGCAACGTTATTTAAGATCAGCGCGTCCCCTTTTAGATGATGAAAATTATGCTCGCATGGAACGCTTGGCAAATGAGTTTGAAAACACTATTGGCAAGAAACTACAATGGTATTTGATATTGAAGAGTTGGTGGTCAACTAATTATGTTTCTGATTGGTGGGAGGAATATGTCTATCTACGCGGTCGTTCTCCTTTGATGATCAACAGTAACTTTTATGGTACAGATGCTATCTTTATGGAATTGACTAAGAACCAAGCTGCACGCGCTGCCAACGTTGTGCATTTGCTGTTGGCATTTAGACGTGCTATAGAGAGGCAAGAATTGAAACCCGTAAGTTAGAATATGTATTAATTATAATAAAAAATCAGTTGGTTCAAATCTAACACAACGTTTAACATTACAAAATGCTAAAGATTTTTTTTGTTCTTTTTTTTATGAATTTCCAAAAATTTTCTATACAAATTCTCGTTTGTAAATTGGAAAATATTTTCTTACAGAAATAATCTGAACCAGGGTAAATTTTTATAAGAAAAATTTTCTTTTGTAGATTCAGATCTATTTTAGAAATCTTCTAAATTGGGAGCAATTAAAAAAACTACTTTTTTTTGTAAACATAAGGTGCGTTCGTTTACCCCAAAATTTGCACAAACTTGTGCAAGTTTTTACTGGATTTTACTGAAATGCGTTCGCTTACACAAAAATTTGCAAAAGAGAGCATCTACTGAGAGAGTAAAGTGACAGTTGTAAGCAGAGTCTGCAAATATTTACTGAACAAATTTTTACCAGTAAAAACCAGTAGAAAACAAAAACATATGTTTCATTTAAGTAAACAAACAAAAGTAAGCATACAATTTGTAATAAAAACATTTAAAAGAACAAAAGCTGAATTAAAAGTGCAACAAAAACCAAAAATATTTATTACATCCTAAACAAGTTTTCTTTTTTTGGCATCCATGGTAAAATTTGTGTTAATTGTTCAATATTACTTATTTTTGTTTTTGTTTACATTAATATTTTAGAGATGTAAAGCTAATGAATATATGATTACTTCTTATTGCATATTATTGAGGGTACCAAATATCAAAAATCAAATATTGATGTAGTTTCGTATGTAATTCAACTAGAAACAAAATTAAAAGTCATGTACAAAATAAACAAGTCTTAAAACTTGCACAGAAGCCCATTTAATAAATAAATTTGCTACGAATTTATAATCATTACAATGCATTTCAGCAAGTACCAAAAACATTATGTACTGGGTAGTCTAAACAACACATATTTTACAACACTAAGCTTTTTAGCGATCAGCTGTTTGAATTAACCTGCAAGTTTTTGCAATTTTTCCGTTCGTTTACTTTTTTGTGCAAGAGCCATTTTTGAGAGTAAAATTTTCATATTGCCCAAAATTTACTCAACTACTGGATTTTACTGGAAAAGTAAACAAACGCACCTATAAATATCTCTTTTGTAAAAAGTAAACACAATTTTTTTTATACAAAATGTTTCCTTTTGTCGATCGGTAACAAATTTTTAGACAAAAAAATTTTCGATCCAACCATATAGTATAATAAGTACTTATTCTACATGAATCCAACTATAAATTGGGAAAAAATAAAAGTTGTGAATTTAGTTAATTTGGCACTTTTTGCCTTTTTTCAAAATATGGGAGTTTATTTCATGCCTACCGATTTTTGCTATGACTCTTTTTATTTCTTTACTATCTGCAAATCATTACAGATCATGGTCCAAGGTATGATCCCTTTATGTTCTTGGCAATATGAACGTACATTTAATACAGTAAGAGCCCCTGGTCTTGAAACTGATCATATTATTCACTACAAAGATTCAAATCATATTGTGGTACTGCATAAGGGTTGCTATTACAAAGTATTAATATACTACAGAGGCCGTCAATTAAGACCATGTGAAATTCAAATGTAAGCCAACAAAAATTCAATTTAATTAATCCTTGTTAAATTTGATTAAACAAATCATTAAAAAAAATTTAGACAAATGGAAGAAATTCTAAATTCAAAAGCCTCGCCTTTGCCAGGTGAAGAACATTTAGCAGCACTGACAGCTTGGAATCGCTCTAAATGGGCAGAGGCTCGTAATACACACTTTTCGCGTGGTGTTAATCGTGTTTCATTAAATACCATCGAATCGGCAGCGTTTGTGTTATCGTTAGATGAGGTTCCATACGAGTTTGACTTGACGCGCCCAGAATTGTTGGATAACTTTGGCAAAACTTTGTTGCATGGCAATGGCTATAATCGCTGGTTTGATAAGAGCTTTACCGTGTGTGTGGGTTCTAATGGTCGCGTAGGTTTCAATGCAGAACATACTTGGTAAGTTTATTTTTTATTCTGTGATGTGTTTTTAAATGGTCTAAACTAACTTGTGTTTCAAACTAAAATAAAAATTTTCGTTTAGAAATTTATATTGTAACCAAACACAAATTTGAGTTTTTTTATTGTTGTTTCAATATAGATTCCCAGGTGAAAATTTTTTTTTATTTTGAAAAACAGGCAGCAAAATTGTATAAATTTTAAAAAATGTATTTAAATTCAAATCTATTAATTGACAAACAAAATAAATAAATTAAGGGCCGATGCTGCTGTTGCTTCTCATATGTGGGAAAATTTTGTTGTGGACGATTTAGCCACCAATGGGTAATGATTTTTTCTGTATAGCCTTTTTTTGGAAAAAGTGGTTATGGATCTTTGGTTGTGGTTTTCCATTATTTGCCGAACTGAAATGTAAATTTCAATATACTACTTTAAATATTGAAATTTTTTTTATATCTTTTTATATACATTGTTATTTTTATTTTATATTTCGTTTTACTAAATACATTTCTTTACGTGTATCTACATTAATTTTAGGGCTGACGCACCGGTTATGGGTCATACATGGGAATATATATTTGGTGATGATATTTATGGGTAATCATCAATTTTATTCTTACCCTTAAATTATTTGAACATTAAAATTTTAAACACTAACACATTTCGATTACTAATTTATTTTCGATTTTTTTGTATTCTACAATTTTGCATCGTTATTTTTAAATACTCATTAATATTTATACATACATATTAATATATCTTCATTAATAATATTTAACTACACCATTTTTCATAAAAATTGAGAAAATTAGAAAATTCCAAATGAAAGTGAGAATTACAATTTGGAATTGAGAAAATTCCAATTTAAATTGAGAATATCAATTTGAAATTGAGAATATCAATTTGAAATTGAGAAAATTCCAATTAAAATTGAGAATATCAATTTGAAATTGAGAAAATTCCAATTGAAATTGAGAATATCAATTTGAAATTGAGAAAATTCCAATTAGATGGAGAATATTAATTTGAAATTGAGAAAATTCCAATTAAAATTGAGAATATCAATTTGAAATTGAGAAAATTCCAAATGAATATGAGAATTACAATTTGAAATTGATAAAATTCCAATTGAAATTGAGAATTTCAATTTGAACTTGAGAAAATTCCAAATGAAATTGTGAAATTTTAATTTGAAATTGAGAAAATTCCAAATGAAATTAAGAAAAATCCAAATGAAATTGAGAAATTTTAATTTTAAATTGATAAAACTGAATTATATGGTTTTTATTATATTCATACAAAAAACATAAGGATGAAGAAATGAAAATAAATGCAAATCGCAGTATTATTGACCAACAGGCATATCTTCCAGATCCAGAGCAGATTGATAAAACGTTGTAGTATGTTGTATGGCTCTACTGCAATCTCCAGTAGTTATACATGTCTTAGAAGCCTTAATCCCCTCTTCTAAAGGGCAAGCCTCTGCTCTCCTACATTGGGGGAATTACTTTCGGTACATTCATCCTTGTTTTCGCCATACTTTTTATTTTTGACCAAATAATTTCAATGGGGTTAAGCATCTCGCTCAATCGCAGGAGTGTAGCTGGAGAGTATGGTGAAAACAAAGATGAATGTACCAAAAGCTATTTTCCCAATTGAGTAGAAGAGCAGAGACTTGACTTTTTAGAAGAGGTGATTAAGGCTTCTAAGACATGTATAACTACTGGATATTGCAGTACATACTACGCCATACAACATAATACAACGTTTTACCAATCTGCTCTGGATCTAGAAGATATGCCTGTTGGTCAATAATTTGTTGGTCATTATGTTTGTTGTATGAATATAATAAAAATCATATAATTCAGTTTTATCAATTTAAAATTAAAATATCTCAATTTAATTTGAAATTTTCTCAATTTCAAATTAAAATTTACCAATTTCATTTGGAATTTTCTCAATTTCAAATTGATATTCTCAATTTCAATTGGAATTTTCTCAATTTCAAATTGATATTCTCAATTTCAATTGGAATTTTCTCAATTTCAAATTGAAATTCTCATTTTCATTTGGAATTTTCTCAATTTCATCTGGATTTTTCTTATTTTCATTGAAAAATGGTGTAGTCTAGTAAATCTTCACACCTTTTCCTTAATATTTGTTTCCATTTATAAAAAGGCGAATTCATAACAGGTAAACTCGAAAGACTAGCTTACTAATTTTTGCTCCGTGCATTTTGAACGAAATTCTTTGTCTCGTTAGTTTTTCAATTTAGGAATTCGCCCATGGTCCATTTAATAGGTCTGCGCAAAACTACAATAATTCAACAATAGAAAAACACGCATTTTGCTTGTGTAAAACATGTTAAAAATGGTAAAGATGTCAAAAACAATTGCTACAAAAAACCTGCACGAATAAACACAACTATTCAAAAAATCAGCAGGCGTTTCGCGCAGACCTACCCTACAAGAAATGGATAACCAAAACTAGAAAAAAAAATTATTAACACACTTGCAATAATTTTACATTGAATTAATAAGTTAGAGAGAGAGAGAGGTATATAATGAGTTAGAGAGAGAGGCAAAATCACATGTACACAAGGTTTCGGTCAGTTTTTTCATTTTGCTCTTAATAAACCAATAGAAACTGTAACCAATATACCGGTGAGCACTACTGGTCATCTAACTAGTAAAATGACCGGCAGTCTTCAATAACAGCTAATAAATTTAGACAATAAAAAAAATATAAAAGTGAATCAAAGGAAATAAATAATATTTATTTAGTTTAGTTAAACTAATAAATAACTGTTTGCTCAGCTGTTGAGGTTGAGCATAACATGTTGACTTCAGGTATCTTACAAATTTTACGATGGAAAAAATGCCAACTGTTGAGTTGAGCGGAATTGTTCGTTTCTAAGAAAAACACTCAACCGTTCCGCAACAGTTTCGTCTTATGAACGTACCCAATGTGAAAGTTTTTATGTTTGGATATTTGGATTTTAAATGTTTGTTAGTTTGTGGTTCAATCACGCAAAACTGCTAAATGGATTTGGATGCAATTTGGTAGACGGATAGCATATGGCCTTTTTCACTTTTTGATTAAATGGTTATGTAGATTGCATATGGTAAAGTTTAAGATATATTTTTTGGGGATAAAATTTATACTGTTTAAGGGCTAAATGCGGGATAATATTGGTACTTTTTCTCTTTTTGATAACTTTGATGTACATGCATACAGATATAGCCTACATTAACATGCAGTGTTCTTTCTGGTGGCCTAAAATGAGGAAAAGTTGGTTCATTTTTACCTTTAGTACTTTTTCTCTTTTCCAAAAATTTAGTATAGAGATAGCACAAGGCACATAGTAAAATAAGAGGTACTTTTTATTATGTAAAAAGGGGAAAAATGGTACTGTTGGTGTTTTTTAATTATACTAAATTTGGTATATAGATTACATATGATTCAGTGTTCAGGAATATACATATTTAGAGACCACTTGCTTTTCATATGGACAGTTCAATGTCAGTTGCTCAATAGTATCGAGTGCTCAAAACTTATACATATATATGTGTTGGCGAAAAATAATAATTCCTATAATGTTGTCTATTGAAATATATTAAAATAAAAAGAAAACTACATAAAATTTATGTAAGTTTTTTTTATCGGATAAGCCCTTTTCTTTAAATCTTGCTCTAATTTTCACGTTAACGAAATCATCGGTAAAAGATAGTACTTTTTATTAAATTTTAAAGTTAAAGATAATTGCACAATCAAAACTTAAGCCTGATCTTTTTCTGATTATTTTGTGAAGCAATTTTTCAAAGTTAAATTCCTATAATAAAGGGATTTGGCCCGTTTACGTTACAATTTTCAATTCTCCTGGATTTCGACAAATAAACTAAACATTTTTCACAGCGAACTCGGGCGAGGGTATCTGTTATGAATTTGCCTTGATTTAGAATTAAAACGCATTTCCAAGGTGAATTCACTTACATAGGAATTCGCCTTGGTAATTTCTTAACGTAATCAATTGTTAATGAATTTTTAACATCAATTGAAAACAATAACTCATTCTCATAAAAAAATAAAAGAGAACAGTTTTCTATAGAAAAGTTTAATATCTATTGAAAACAATCGGGTATCGAACGTTTTTTAAAGGTGTGATGAATTTCAAGCGATTTTAATATAAATTTCTGAATTATAATCTTAATGTTTTGTTTAAAATACAGTACAATTAATTCATGTAGTACACAATTTAAAAGAATATAGACAGAAAATAAGAGGAATATGTATAAGAAATCAATTTTAAAAGATCGTAAAAACGATATTATCGGATTCAAATCGTTTCGTTTTCCAAATCGATTTCCATCACATACTGAAATGACTCATTCTCATAAAAAAATAATAGAGAACAGTTTTCTATAGAAAAGTTAATAGATCACAGTTTTCTATTAAAAAAAAAATAAAAGATAACCGTTTTCTATTGAAAAGTGTAACCTTTTGTTAACTGCAAGGCAAATTCATTACAGGTCATCTTAAACGGCCTGCTGATAACTTTTTTGAGCTTTATAATTGTTTGATGTAAAAATTTTATTTATTGCCTTTGTTTCTGTTTTTGTTTTCGTTATTTGACATTGTACAATGATTTTTCTTCAACTTGCTTGTGGTTTTTGTACGAGATGTACCTGTATCGAGATTATCTGTAATGAATTCGCCTTGGTTAACTGGAAAAATTTTTTCTATAAAAAGTCAATATTCTATCAAATTTCACCTCTATTATTATTATTATTACAGCCAAATTTCACCATTTTATAACTGTTATTTTAATAACCATTTCATTAAAATCAAAAAACGGTGCAGGAAATAAATTGAAAGAATACTTTTTATTTTAATTCCGTATTAATGCTGAAAATTTCTATAATTGGCTTGCTAATATTTAGATATGATGAAAATGGCAATACAAAGGGAACTCCTGAATTCCAACCACCTTCGCCAACACGTCTGAATTGGCAATTGCAACCTTGTTTATCACAAATTGAAGAAGCCGTTATGGATGCTAATAAATTAATAAATGTAGGTTTTACTCAAAAAATTCCGCAAAAAAAACGCAAATAATTTCTTATATTTTTCTAACAGGACATCGATCTAAGAATTTTAGTACACGAACAATATGGCAAAGGTTTCATGAAGAAATGTCGTCTTTCACCGGATGCTTTTATACAAATGGCTTTACAATTAGCTTACTATCGTGATGCTGGACGTTTCTCTTTAACATATGAGGCTTCAATGACACGTCTATTCCGTGAAGGTCGTACAGAGACTGTAAGACCCTGTACCATAGAATCTTCGGACTGGGTAAAGGCCATGGGAGATAAAACAACAACAGTATGTTCTTTATTTTACAAATTTTGATTAAATAATATTATTTTATTATAAAATTTTAGAATGATGAACGTGTTGAATTATTACAAAAGGCTTGTGAACGTCATCAACTGGGCTATCAAGATGCCATGTGTGGCCGTGGTATTGATCGGCATCTATTCTGTTTATATGTTGTTTCCAAATATTTGGAAGTAGATTCACCTTTCTTAAATGAAGTTTTAAGTGAACCTTGGCGTTTGTCTACTAGTCAAACACCTCATGGACAAACGCCAAAAATGGATTTAAAAAAACATCCCAGCTGTATCAGTTCGGGTGGCGGTTTTGGTCCTGTAGCTGATGATGGTTATGGTGTCTCATACATAATTGCCGGAGAGAATTTAATCTTTTTCCATATATCAGCTAAAAAATCTTGTGATACAACTGTAAGTATGAATAAAATTATGATTACCATAGTTTGAATATATCGCTGATTTGCTGCAACGTCGTCGTAATTCAATACAATACATTTCAAAATAAACGTGCTTAAAGTTTGCTTGCACCACTTAAAAAAATAACGACACATTTTCTTCAAACGGTGAAAGTATAAAATATACATATAAAGATGATTTTTTTTGGGATGTAAAAATACGCATTTTTGCCGATACGATACTGATACCGATACTCAAAAAGAAATATCGGCGATACCGATACGAATATTAAACTTAAATTCAAAGTTAAATTAACAAAACTCAAGTAGAGTAATTTCTTTATTATATAGGATTACAGCGCAAGAGATTACACGGTGCTACAAATGAGCACTTTTTTATACTTGAAAAGAGACCTAGTGTAGGTTATAGACCTTATTGAGTAGATCATAAATCAATTTTAAAACGTTCGGAAACACCCTCAAATTTCGGAGTAATTCCAAATAAACCATTTACGGGTAGGTTCGAGTACTTATGAACGCGTAACTCGGGTAAATTATGTACCGATCTTTAAGAAATTTACCTGTGTGATTTCTAGTCTTATAAAACCGTTACGTGGTAAGTTTTATTATGATAGCAATTTTTATTACTGTTTTAGGCGTAATAAACTGTTTTCCGCGTGTAGTCTTCATAAGGGGTCTATGGTAATTTATGGAACGATATTCGTGAAATTTACCAGTGTGATTTCCAGTCCTATATTAAACCAATTTGAGCAAAATTTTATATCATTCCGTGCATTATTCCACCATTTGTTAGTTTTTGTAACAAATGGTTCCACATTTTAATTCATAGCTCTGATCCTATTGAACCGATTTTGCTGGATTTCAATCCCAAACTGCTTAAGATAACTACAAGCAATTTGACACCAAGTTTGTTCTGTTCTTTTGACGTACAGACAGACGGACATGACTAAATCCACTTAGAATTACTCAAGGTGCCAGAATATATATGTATACTTTATGGGGTCTTAGATGTATAATAAAAAGTTTCATACGGAATGACAAACTTAGTATACCCTCATTCTCCACTAGTGGTGGAGGGTATAAAAAAATAATTATTCTCACTTGAATATTTTTCCGCTTGGGGGTATCAAGTGCTATTTAAAGCTCTTCAAGAAAAGCTTAATAACTTTCACAAATATTATGCGATTGAAAAAAATTAAAGCTCATTTTATTTGTAATAAAATTGTTTTTCAAAATATTTATGCAAATATATATGCTTTTATAGAAAAAATATAAAAAAAGAACTCAAAGCTAAAAAAACAAAAAAAAAAAAAAAAAATTCAGATGTTATTACAAAATTACTACCAATATTTAAGTAATATTGCATAAAACGGTTAGAAAGATCTATTCCTTGTCCTTAATAATTCGTTTAAAAAATTAAAATCGGATTAAAATCAAATGAGTTACGTGTTCAGAAGTACCCGAACCTACCAGAAAACGGGATTTTCGGAATAACTTAGAACTTTGAGGGTGTTTCCGAACATTTTAAAACTGATTTGAGATCTACTTAACAAGGTCTACAACTTACACTTGGTCACTTTCCAAGTATATTTTCACTCTAGCATCGTGGTATTAATATTTAAAATTGATATTAATAAGATTTTAAGAACAAGGAACTGAATTTGAATTAATGGTAATCTTAACAACAATTTATTTTATTTTTTAAACAAAAAAAAAAAAAAACAGTGTAAGAGATTATTAATATTTATAAGATTTTTGTTTAAAAAACAAACTATTCTCAACGGATATAGACAATTTCGCGCCATGTCCTTAAATTATGGGTATAACTTTTAATTGCGCCCGTAAACAAACGAATCTGCATCTCTGGAAAAAAATTTATAAGATCTAAGGTACATCTAGACTTCTTCATTAGATATACCACAGCATAGGATGGACAGAGGATCATCCTTCTCGAACTTTTACTAGTTGTGGGGTGAGCTTGTCTTCAACACTTTCGGAATGCAGATCCATGCTAAGTGGATCAATAAGACGTTTTGTTGATCTATTGTTGATCTATTTGAAATTCAAGAGCTGTGTATCAAAGGTCAACAATTGTCGATAAACAATAGATTTCATTATTCTCTAAACCCTCAAATCTTTCATTTAGAGCTACTGCTAAGTAAGTCGCCAATTTTTTGGACTCTGAACTATTCTGCATCTCAATTTATTTATTAAATGTATTTTCTAATAATGTTTGAAGACTGTTAACTAGCGAAATAGAGGCAGGCAATGTTGAAAGCAACAACAATATTACAAAATATTTATGGCATTGTTTGTGCTTTTAATGTTATTCTTTGGCGTGGCGCTGCGTTTTGCATGATTAGGGCCTTAATTCTTTGGCGTTGCGTTGCGTTTTACATGATTAGGGCCTAAGTTTTTTTCCTTAAAATTTAAATTAGGTATTCTTTATTAAATTATATTATATTTAAATCAGATATAAATTTTAATAAACTTTATTTTATTTTTTAGGATGTTCATCGTTTTGCTAATAATATATGCAAAGCTTTAGCCGATATTCGTACAATGTTTGAGCAGCATATGAAAGACCATCCACCGAAAAAAGCAATTGCAAATGGTACTGCAACCTCAGCAGCTAAATAAGGACTATTTTAAGTAATTAACTTTATTTTAAAGTTGTTTTATTATTAACTTTTCAAATACAAAGTGCGTTAAGTTTATTTAGTGTTTATATTATATTGTGTATTAGCGCTAATTTACCTGCTAAATCAAATTATTGTTTGAGCATTTGTTTTCTTTTTTATTTTGTATAATTTCAAACATTATAAAAACGATTTATTTACATTTTTTTTCTTTGTATTGTTAGCAATATTAGTTAAAGTTTTATTGTTAAACTAAAAAGAAATAGAAAAAATGTTCGTTGTTTTTAAGGTTTGTGTACGAAAAATTTGTGAGTGTGAAGTGTAGTCTTTCTTTTAATTTCTAACTTCAAATAAAAGTTTATAAAATTTATGCTTTAAAAGGAATTTATGAAATTATATTCTTTTATATCTGCAATTTTTATTCGAAATTGTTTTTATTTGAATATTTGATTCTTATTTATGTATGTAATTAAATTTTCATTTTGATTTATTTCAATCTCATTTAAAACTAAAAGAATTTTTTTGGATCTATAGAATTTAGAATGTTAAGAAATTTTTAAATAAAAAACTCATAATATTAAAACAATTGTTTTTTTTTTCAAATTGTACCGAAATAATCACCCCGATCGTGAAAAACAAGTGGAATATTTGTTCCCATGAAATTTTTATTCCCCTCGAAGGGAAAAATGCTATCGTGAAACTCCCGTGAACAATTTTTACTCTATCAGTTCTTAGTGAATGTAAAAAAGATGAAATATTAAAAAACATTCAAAAATATACAGTGAAGGACTAAAGTCTACATGCAACCTACTTTTTTACGATATTTGGGAATTGGTAACGATAATGAAAAATGTTTTTATACAACCAATAAAGACACTTATAACCTATTTCCAATGTGCGAAAGAATTCGTTCTTTCGAACAACTACATTTAAAACAAAAACAAATTCTTAAAACTTTGTTTTTGTTTTAAATGTATTTGTACGAAGTAAATAATTCTTTCGCACATCGGAAATAGGCAGTATTTATTTTATTTTTATTTTTATTTATTTATTTATTTAGCGTATGGATTTAAAATACAGAGAGAATATGTATGTATATGTGTTTAGCAAAATCTTAAGAAGGACTAAAGTCTACATACAACGTGACTACTTATAGGAAAACCTGAAAAATACAAAACGAAACGTATGGAATCCCATTATTTTAACTGATATTGAATTAAACTTACCATAGCAATTTTTTAAATTAGTAACATTATATTTAAATATTGTGTTTAGAAATATAATTGATCTTTTGAATGGAGAATAGCCAAAAAATATCTATTTCAGTGAGAAATTTTATAAGAAAACTTCGTAAAGAGCAAAAATATTATGGAGAAATTGCAAAAACTGTAAAATCTGTCGGTTTACAGTACAACAATTAGTAGAAACTATATAGAAAAAAATTGGAAGTGCTGAAAATCATTCAAGATATGACCGTAAAAAAATCTGCCACGACGCAATGTTAGCAGTTTTCTTAAAGAAGTAAATAAGACCCCCAAAATTGGCGGAACATATTGAAATATGTTCCAGAAATTGTGTCCACCCAAAAACTATACAACGACCTTTGCATGAGAGTCGCTTTACAAGCAGAGTTAAACGCGAAAAACCATTTACATCTGAAAAAAAAGCAAAAACTCTATCTTTAATTTGCTAAAACGCATTAATAAGATACGAAACGAATATTAGTTACTGCCGAGATTAAATACAATATTTTTGAAAGAGATAGCCGCTCCAGAGTTTGGGGAAAATCCAACACAGTCTTAGATCTAAAGAATATTATACCCACAGCCAAACATGGAGGTGGCAGTGTATGGTTTAGCGAGCCATTTCATCATCTGTATGTGGCAATTAGGTTTAAGTTGAAGGCACAATGGACCGGTATCTATATAAGAACATTTTAGAACCTAGTTTGAAACCATCGATTAGGAACTTAGGTATTGAAAATAACTGGATATTTCAGCAAGACAATGATCCCAAGCAAACGGCGCACATTGTTCGCCAATAGCTTCTATATTATGGTCCCAGACAACTCAATTCCCCACCACGATCACCGTATTTTAATCATAAAAAACATATCTGGGATGTTTTAGAGAAAAAAAAGTCAGAAAATATAAAATAAGCAGCAGTTAATGGCTGAAAATTGCTTTAAACCGAACTTGGGCAGAAATAACTGCGGAAATCACAGAAAATTAAGTAATTAAGTAATTCCTGACGAGCTGGCCTAAGCAACCAGCGAAATGCGCATAGAAACTAGCTTTCCCACAACAATAAATTTCAGTGTTTTCATTTAAAAAATTGGGATTTTTAGCACATCATTAATAAATGAATTAATTTACTCAATGCCTCGACATTTGCAAGCTGTGAACGATGCTCAGGGCGAACCATCTAAATATTAAGTTTTAAAATGTTAAAATTTTATTAATGTAATTTTTATTTCTATTGTTCCTTTTTTACTGTATGTACACTTTTGTCCTTTGAAATTTTTAATATTTTTGTTATTATTGCTTTTGTTATGTTTTTGAATTATATTTTTGTGTCATTAATAAAAGTATTTATTAATGCCTTAAATATTGGTATACAAGTTTTTCTCAATTTCGTTACCAATTCCCAAAAAGCGTAAAAAAGTAGGTTGCATGTAGACTTTAGTCCTTCACTGTACGTGTATATTTTAAGGAAAATAAAGAAGAAAAAAACAAAATAACACATTAGCTTATTGCCCTTTTATGTAGTAACATAATTTATAAAATTCTGCCACCACGTCTTTTAAATGCTTCATAACTCCTCAGCCAATCGGCCTGTTTTTTTTGCATTTTGTTTAACAATATACATATAAGTTTGTGCCTCTTTTAACGGATCTTAACGTTAACATTAATTTTGTAAACTTTAATATTCGAATTATGAGAAGAATGACTAACATAACACGATAAGGGGAATTTTTTCCCGCGAACATTTTTTTCGTGTTATTGTTATCCCAGCAAAGGTAATGACTTGAAATTACTGAACAACTTACTTTTCAATGGCTACTTCATACCATCTGCATTACATAGAAGTAGTTAAGTAATGGTTGACATATAATCTGATACATAAGCACTTGTTTATGAGTTGATTAACGAAATTTATAATTAATTCATAATAAAATATATTTAAGATTTTATTTATTCAAATCTAATACAAATTGATTTTGAATACATATTTGTTCTTACAATTTGTATTTTTTTTTATTTGTTTTAAATGAATATGAATTTGAATATAAAAAATGTAAATACTTAATTGATTTTGATATGTATTTTAAAATTAAAATTTTGAATAAAAACTACACTAATCAATCAACAAAACGATATTATAACAAAATCGTCTAGGTGATACAAATTATAATATATGATATCGATCGTGTATCATTAACGATAGTATTTAAATTGTAGCTTTCCTTATAATATCGTTTTTCAATGAAAATATCATATAATTTTTGCAATTTTTTTGTCTTTGATGCAGGGTAGTAAAATTTTTCATTAGAAAGCAAATTAAATTAAAGACACAATTTGTTTGACAAATTCAGTTTTGTTGACAACAATGTGAAGTGTCTATTTGTAAGCAAACGTGGTAATGACTTATTTAACTCCTTATTTGTAAGCGAATGTGGTAATGACTTATATAACTCCCTATTTGTAAGCGAGGGTGGTAAGTATTTGCATCCAATGACATCACCGTGTTAAAATAATGAGTTAGAATGCCAGTGTATAAGTAGTGAAGAGTAGTTATATTAACTTTTTAACTCATTACTTTGCAATGTAAATTTTTTCTGGGCTTCTATGAATTAATTTTTTTCATGGGAGTTTTTCATGATCGCAAATACGTGAAAAGGGGAAAAATTACGAGCGAAATATTATTCACGATAGGGGTGAATATAGTTTAAGGAAAAAATAAGAACACAGAACTAAATTTGCTGTTTCACCATGATAAAGGATTCGAAATAATTTCTTATTAACTTATTTTGTTATGCATGGTTTACACGAGTTGATAGAAAGGTCAGTAAATCACCCCTATCGTGAATAATTTTTCCTCGTAACTTTTTTCCTTTTCACGTATTTGCGATCATGAAAGTCTCCCATGAAAAAATTTATTCATAGGAGAACAATTACGTGAAAAAATGTTCGCGGGAAAAAATTCCCCTTATAACCAATTTACATGATGAATTTTATGACGTCCAATTTTTTGTTTGGTAGCAAGCGGTGTAGAGAAGAGAGAGGGGTAGAAAAATAGACTTGATTTCTGTTTTCATGGTTTTTTTTGACACTTCGCTTTACACTTTTTTCTGTTACGTTTTATTTTTATATTCTCATTAACTGGATTGAATAAAAATGAAAAAATTAGACGTCCAAAAAAAACCATCGTATGAATTTGAGTAGTTTTTGGTAGTAACTTCAAAAGGGAATTGAGAAAATTGGACGTCATAAAATTAATCATGTAAATTGGGTATTATAGTGAACAATGTTTTCCACTTCTTTTTATTATAGGGGTGAATATATTTGAATATAAAAAACTTGAATAATATTAATTTTTATTTTAATCTCGAAACACGTCAGAAAATTTCAAGTCATTTTTATTTTAAATATTGAAACAATTTACAATTTTCTTTTTCTTTAAAACAAATCAATTAAGCAATTTGGTTTTTTTTTTAATTTGGTTTTTTTTACCCTCTTCAACTACAATTCGTGTTGGAAAAAAACCAGCCAATTGTAGGGGAATGTAAAAGATAAATTCACTGTTTATTGTTGTGGCTTTGTTGAAGCTTTGATATTGTTAGAAGTAAGACCTGAGTGTTTAAAATTCTTATTCACTTTATGGTCGTATTTCTATAATATTTTTAGCTTTTCTAAAGTTTTTGGAAAAAGTTTCCTGACGATCTGGAAATGCGCTTAGAAACTAGCTTTCCCACAGCAATTAATCTCAGTGTTTTTATCAAAAATAAAAATTGGGAGTTTAGCACGTCATTAATAAATGAATATATTAATAACAAAGTATTTATATTTTTTTTTTTCTTAATAAAATTATTTGAAAGGTTTTTTGCTGAATCAAAGTATTATAGTTTTTTTTTTTAATTAACTGCCTATTTCACTAAATGCGAACGAACGCTTTCGTGAAATAGGCAGTAAATTATATGGAAGGATTTTTGTTTGATTAAATTATTTGTAAGTTTTTTAATGAATATTGATATAAACTAATATTTTTCTTTAAATCAAACCAAGGCGAATTCATACAGGTGACATTTTCGAGTCATCTGTTCCATGGTGGAATAAGTAGGTGGCAGCGCTACGGCAACAAATACAACATTACAACAAAAATGAAAAATAAGTCTCCGTATACGTCAAAAATTATATTAAACTAAAATCAAATTTTGCCACCGAACGCAATGAAATAAATTAATTTTTAGCCAATTTTTATTTCACTATGGTTACTTATCTTATTTAATTTTAATTTAAATAATCAAAAACTTTAATACAATACAATAATCACAGCACAAAACGTGGACTTTTTGCAAACATAAACAAAACTTTGACATAAGACTAGACAAACAATACAAGAGCAAAAAATCGTCATCTGGCGTAGTAATGCCACCTGTTTATTTCATCATGATCTGTTCATTGTTTATTTATTTGTGTGTATACTGAATGTCAAGATTTGTTTACATTTTGTGAAAAAGTTAGTTAAAATTCAATAAAAATCGAAGTACTTGAAAAAAAACTTATTTCAATTTTAAAAAACAAAAAAAGGAAATATAAAATTAAGGAATAAAAAGTGCGTAAGGAATAAGTAGAGCCACAATAAATTTGCAATACAGGAAAACGATTTACTTTCTAAACCAATTGTGTATATTTTATAAACAAAAAAATCTCTTGTTTATGTTTTCAACAAATAATTTTGACATTCACTCTAACTTTTTACAAAAACAAAATACAAAGTTAAAAAAAGGGATAGCTAGCATAACTCTATCTCATGATGCGGTCACCTGTATGAATTCGCCAAAGGAAAATAATTTGAATTTTTTTAAGTTGATTTTTTACAAAAAATTTTGTGAATTTGTATATTAAATAAAAAAATTTCTTATATCTTATGTGCTGTTTACACAACACAAGTGATTGAAACGTGTAGTAAAATTTATATGAATAACACTCAAAAAACTGAGTGTTACCAAAATTGGATTTCAGTCATGTTATTACCGATATCAAATGATTTTTGTTAATTGGTATTCTACATATTCTAATAAAATTATAGTTTAATTTAGTTTTAACAAATATTTGTAGTAAAAATAATCGTAATTAGCAGCTATAGTATTTTTATTAAAATATTTTTATTAACTCATTTTCTTCAATAATAGTTTTTCCAAAATATTTTACTCTGAATTCCTTTAATATTGGACATTTTGCTATAAAATGTTGCATGTCTTCATTTTCTCTCATATTAAACAAGGTACATGTTCTATTATGTATGTTTCTGAGACTATTTGCGTTTAATGGTAGTATATCACATCTTGTTTTAAGGATTTAAAATATTTTATATCGACTAAACGTAGGATTAATATATTCATCTCCTATGTCATGATTTAGCAATCTATAAAAGCGTGTATTACTTGATAATGCTCTTGCTTTGTATTAATTTTAACTTTTGAGCTTCAATTCTTGCAACAATGATGTGACTCTTCTAATCCATTCTTCTCTATCCATGTTCACATCAAATTGCACATTAAGGTTATTGCCCAAATCATTTAGTCGTTTTTCCCAAAAATACTTTTATTTTATATCATTAACGAAAGTTTGTATGGTAGTCTAGTATTGCTGTATGGAAGATATATGTAGTTCATGTGCAAATTTAGTGTGTAAAAGTGATTATTTTCCGCTTTTGTTTCCAACTATACTGCGTAATTTGGAATAAAATCAGGTAGCTTTAAAATTCTTTTAATGAAGAACCTTTGCAGTTTGTCTACTTCATCAAACTGCGTGCCTCACCAAACTTGTGCTCCATAAGACTAGATATATCTGCATACCGCTTGGAATAGACGCCATTTGGCTAATAATGAATTTGAAGATTTGTTGAGAAAACTTTGATAGATTGCATTTATACTTCATTTAGATAGCGCATTACGCCTATCCAGATGTTTTGTAAACGACATCTTAGGTGTCAAAATGACTCCTAAGTAAAAATATCGTTTAATCGTTAAAAATATTTACCTGTGCTTAAATATATTTTTTTAGTTTTGTAGGAAAGCAATTTTAAACTTTAAAGGGGTTTCTTTAAAAGCACATTTTTGTGTTAATAAAATCATCACTTCTCTTCGGTTTTAGTTTCTTAAGTTTTTAAACCTAAATACATAAATACTACTTACGCCTCAGATCGGAAGTATAAGAAGCATTTATTCCAAATTTTATTGCACATTGAAAAAATAAAAAAAAGTAATTTTAAAATTTTTAGTTTTCGAATTTATTCTGAGTTAAATTTCAATTTGTATTTTATCGAGGCGAATTCATTACAGGTGATCCTAAAGCCCTGCTGATAACTTTTTTTCTTTAGCTGTATAAGTGTTGGATGTCAAAATTTTGTTTATTATCTTTGTTTCTGTTTTGATTTGTTTCGGTTTTTGACATTGTACAATGATTTTACAAAAACAAATTGCTTGTGGTTTTTGTACGAGTTGTACTTGTTGTACTACCGAGATTACCTGGGATGAATTCACCTTGGTATTTTATAAAGCTTTTTGTAATAGTTCTATTCCTTAAAATTTTTCAGGAATGCCTTTATACACTACCAGACTATTATCTTCTATTTTCTTATAAAATATATAACTGAAATTCAACTCATAGAATAAATTCGAAAAATAAAAAATGTTAAATATAATAAAAGTTGCTTATAAAAAGTAATTTTGCTATAACTTCCTAAAAATCGTACAAAATACTTGAAACTTTGTCCATGTATACTTTTAAATATGGAGATTGAAAATTTTGCTTAAGTCGGCTTAAGCACTTTTTGCCACAGATATAATATAGCTTAAGAAGAATATACTATAGACAAAAATAGCGGAAAAGTGTGTTAGGAATCAAAATTTTAAGACTAAAAGCGGATTTGAATAGTTTCGTTTCCAAAATCGATCTACATCACATACCTGGGGCTAAATTCTTGCTTTCCAGATCGAATGATCTTAACCCACTATATCGAATACCTATTCTCGAATTATTTTTCGAAAGGGAATAGCTGTCGTAAAGTTACCCATATGTTTTAATGTTCGAACGCCGCAACCTTATTTGTTACGTCACAAATTTTATTCAGTATGAAACATTATTGGAACACGAATGCGACGATTTTGTCCTCGATTTTTTAGGTCTTTATTTTTCAGTCTAAGACAATTCTGGCTCTAATAAATTATTTCGCTAGGCTTTCTATAACCAAATTAGTGTTTAACAATTTTGTTCATAATTTTTTTATTTATAAATTCATAAAATTCAAAAAATCATAAAATAGAAGCAAAACTATTTTTAATTTAATATTCCAGGTACTTATATAAAAAAGAATTTTTTAACCAACCGTTTCGTTGCTAAAAATTAGAGTAGGGGGCAGATATGACTAATTCGTTTCGATTTTTCTTTTCAAAAACGCGAAAAAACAAAAATTTTGAGTTAATACGCTCTTTATGATCAAGTGCGATTTGTAAATCCCTTTAGAGTTTAAATGCTTAATAAAATAGACTTCCTTTCCAAAAAATATTTAAGAAAAAAAACTTTGTTCGCAAAACTAGCTTCAATTTAAATTTAATATAAATAAAAAAACCAATTATTTGCAAATATATGTATGTATGTATATTAGTATAAAACTGTTTTTTTTTTTTAATTACAATTACGAAATTTCTTTATATGTATGTATGTATGTATATAACGTATTAACTAAAGTCAACTCAATTTAAGTAAAACTCTTTGAAGTCTTTTGAACTATTAATTTGCGGTTTTCACAATACAAGTGATTGAATGTGTAATAAAATCACTTATATTGTGAAACCCGCACATTAGTAAATTCAATCAACTGTCACTTTTTTGACCTAAATCAATAATCTTTACTCATCCAGCTATAGGATTTGCATGTATAGTTACACCATTAATTTTCTTTTCTACATGAGGACGATAGGTTTTTGGATTAACAGGTAACTTTTCTAATTCGTCCAAAGCATCGAAACCGTCTATAATACGACCAAATAAAGTGTATTTTAAATCTAAATTTGGTTGGGCGGCGTAAGTTATGAAAAATTGACTAGCATTAGCATTGGGTCCATTATTGGCCATAGATACCATACCACGATCAGAGTGCTGTAAAAATAATTATAAATAAATAAGGTTTTAACTCAATAAATTAAATATGTATACATACTTTTAAATTTTCCTTAAATTCATCCTCAAATTTATTACCCCATATCGAGTGACCATTTTTGCCTGTATTTGTTGGATCACCAGTCTGCACAATAAAGCCCTTTATGTTGCGTATAAAAGCACAATTATTATAATAGTCACTTGCGCAAAGTGCTAAAAAATTTTCACAAGCCTTTGGACAATCTTCGCAGAAAAGTTCAATTTTAATGTCACCAACATCTGTGTGCAAAGTGACTGACTAAAAAGAATCATATAAGAGTATCATATTTAACTTTGCCAAATCTTTTGTACCGTTTACCATAGTATCAAATGGGAAATTTATTAGGTTATTAATTGATTTTTTTTTTTTGTTTTGGGCTTTGAAATTTCTGTGCTTTTCAAAATATATAAGATCGGACCGTTTAATTTTAAGCAAAAATGTTTAATACGTTTTATATTTAAACCTCAAAAATTTGACTTATGTGCTGTTTTCACAACACAAGTAAGTGAACGTGTATTAAAATTTATATGAAAAGCACTTATGTGTTGTTTCCAGGTGACAGACAACTGATTGTGTAGGAAAATTTATATGAAAAACACTCAAAAAGCTGAGTGGTTTTCATATAAATTTTACTACACAATCTATTGCCTGTCACCTGGAAACAGCACATTAGTTTTTTGAGTGTGTTTCATATAAGTGCTTTTCATATAAATTTTACTATACGTTCAATCACTTTTGTTGTAAAAATAGCACATTAATAATAACTTTTAGGTATCTTGAATCTTTTGAAATACTTTTGGTATTTTCATTAAAACGACTTTTTTTTCTTAAAAAACACTTTTAATCCAAGCGTATACAAAATACGTCGTCAGTAAGTTAAATAGGAACTCTTGAACGCAATGATACTATAAGGGCCAATATAATTACAAAATAAGCCGTATATAAATAGAATATATGACCTTAAATTAAACATTTTAGCTCTTCTTTTGTTAACGATTCATCCCCATTGTATGCGGAATATATCAAATAATGGACCCAATGTAATTTTCTACATACATCTATACGTTCTTCATGTAAAAATATTTCAATAAACATCATTAAAGGAATTATTCACCCCTATTATGAAAGTCAACATCGACGGTACCGCAGCGGTAATTTTATATTCTAAGTCGTTATTGACAATAAGCGATTAATATTGACAGTCACTTGATATTTACTAAGGTGCTTTTAAATCGATGTCGAGTAGAATTGTCTCTGTTTTTGTCGACATAAAATTTTTTGACGACTCAAATGAAAGTTAAAGGAATTTAAAATAGAATGTAAATACATATCGTCACCTAAAATACAAAATTGTGTAACAACAAAAAAATTAGAGTTAATTGTTGATTGATATTTGTTCGTTTTATTAAACTACATGTTTACAAAAAAAATTTATATCCCTGCGATCAAAAATGGTGACCTTATTAAAGAAATTCAAATGCCAAGTACACCTTGTTGTTTTTGATTTTGTAAAGTTATTTGCTTCTCCTGTAAAAAAATAGAAAGTGTTGTTACGCCCTTTGCATATTAGATGACGATATGTTTATTTATTATTTGTAAATTAAACGCCAAAATTTGAAAAATTCGAAAAAGTTTGCTAACATAGAGAACATTTTTAATTGTGACGATTGGTTAAAAGAGCGGCAAAATTACGCAAAATTTGCAATAATTCGGAAAAGTTTGCTAAAATAGCGTAAATTCGAAAAAACTTTTAATTTGCGACGATTGCTTCAAAGAGCAACAAAAAGCTACGCGAAAGTAGCAAAAATTCGGAAGTTTGCTAAAATAGCGAAAATTCTTAATATTAAATTTTTAATATTTTAAACAAGCCATACAATTTTTTAAAAGTCCCTTAAACTATAAGGAATGGCGAAAATTCGGTAAAAATTGCTTAATTGGCGGAAATTCGCAAAAACTTGCTAACAGCGGCATAATAGCAAAGTCTTAGATTAATTAGTTAACGTTAAAACAGTTATGAATCAGTATAAAATTGCTTATATCGGGAAAAATGCTTAATCAGAAACAAACTCTTAAATTATTTGAAATCGCTAAATCGGTTTAAAAAAACAAATGTCGGAAAATAGCAAAGATAGCCTTTAAAAAATGAGATAATCCAACTCTACACAACATTCTTCTAAAATACCAAATCAACGTCGAAGTGATGTATGTAGTCGTCGACTTAATGTGACACCAATTTATTTATTTATTTATTTATTCATATTGTAATACAAAGCCATTAAGGCCAAAAAACGTATTACATAGCAATACAATCCTGAGTTCAGTACGTAATCTAATCTATACAATATAGCTTATATAAATACAAATTATATAAATACATATATATATTATATAAATACAAATTACAAACATTTTTACTCCACCCATTAATTTAACTCGACTTATTGGCCCCCCAGCCATAACAAATTATATAAAGTAGTATAAAAAAGAGATTCAGTTTAGAAGTTTTATTCCGGTACTTGTCACAAAATTTAAAACTAATGTCGGCAACGACTTACATAATAGGGGTGTTTTTTTTCGCCAACACATACATGTAAGTTTTGAGCACTTTACAGAAATTTTATGAAATGTGAAACCCCTGATTTATGCAGATATAAGTATACGCCATGGTTTAAGTATTTGGCTATATGTGCACATGCCTACATAAGTTTTTCGAAAGATTTAAAATACGGAAAAGCAGTACAATGAATACAAAAACCGTTCAATCAAAAAAAAAAACAGTACATATTGGCTGTTCCTTCCATAATTTGATACAACGTCGAAATTTGATATTTTTTACAGGGCAGTTAAAAATGGGTTGCCTACACCACTCTATTCTAAATTAAGCTTTACTCGTTCTACTAGGAACCCGCAGGTTTTGATTCCGAGAATTAATAATGGATTCTATGAACAATCATTTATAACAAGAACTGCGCGTTGTTGGAACTGGTTGCCTCTGGAACTTAGAATATTTTCGAACTCTAACAATGCATTCCGCCTAAAACTTAATAGAATACCTTGTAATTAACCGTTAGGTTATATCATTGGACATGTTTGGATGAACATTTAACTTAATTATTTAAATGAATAATCATTTGTTTATAAATAAGTGTGTATTGTTTATATATAAATGTGTATTAAATATGCATTTGCAAGTGTATATTAAAACTGATATATATTTCTTACGTTTTTTACACTGCTGTGATCTTTTGTGTTTTCTTTTTTTATTGATTGGGGAACCAAAAGACTAAACCGCTTTGAGGGTTAATTTAATTAAAATATTTTTTTGTTCCCTATAAACATATGTTTATATATATATAAAGTACTTATTTTTAAAATATTTTTTTATTATCAAATATTTATAACTGTAGTCAGGCAAACTGCTTTGTAATATATATTTTAATTGGCCAAGAGTGACTTTTTATACTGCATTTAATAACATAAAAAATAAAATAAACAAATATTTATTTTGAAGAAAATTTTTATTAAATAAATAAAAGAACTTATTTTGAGCTCGTAGTATTTTTAATTATTTTTATTTTTTGTGAACTGTTCACAATAAGACGATGTTAGCACAACATTATAATAGTTAAGTTTTTTCTGTTTAATAATTTTTTTCAATATTATATTATAGCCCAGAAGATGTTTTTCAATGAAAAACAAAATATCGGCAAAATTAAATAAATTATTAAAAAATAACAATAATTAAAAAGACCTCGAGCTCAAAATAAGTTCTTTTCTTTATATATTATAAATTTCGAATAAAGTACAATATAAAATTTATAGAACATTTTTATTTTTTTATACTTTTTGGAAAAAATCGACACGTAATATTCATATCTACACGCTGCAAAAATATCGTGTTATTTTGTGTACTTTTTGGTAATGAAACGGTTGTTTTAAAAAAAAATTTAATATGCCGTTAATTTAAAATTAAAAATTGTTTTGCTTCTACTGAAAATTTCGAGGTAATGAGTTTATAACTATTATTTACTGCCAGGCCCACAATATCGACAAGAACATTTCTTTCGCATTTTTATATTGAAAACAATAATAAAAAACTAAAATTTGTTTTTGTTTTCAATATATTTATACGAACGAAATGTTCTTGTCGACATTGTGGGCCTGGCAGTTAAATTATTAAATATTTTTAACTTTTAATTCAATATGCAACCAACAATAATATAAAGAAATACACTAGTAAAGGAAAGATTTAAATTTAATTAAATTACGTTTATAAAGCAAACATCACAAGAGAAGCATTTGGACATAAGGTTTTCTTAAAAGTTTTTGTATTGTATTGTAAAATATTACGATATTATAACAATATGACTTGATAATATACCATTTGAAACACCCTAATATGTATTACTTTAACTGGGGTTTTCTTAATTCCATGTTTTTTGCAGACTGAACAAAACAACAGTACAAAAATCAGTACAAAGTATTAAAAAAAAGTACATTTACGTACTGTTTTGTTTGTTGCGCATAAAACGGTGCAATTGTAAAAAATCAGTACATTTACTGCTAAAAACAGTACGTCTGGCACACTGACGACAAGAAACGTTTAATATAAGCTTGATTACATACATATGTATTAAAACATTAGCGGAATTCACCCTTGATAGTAAAGTCCCTTGTAGACCTTGTTAATCTTATAATTTTATTAAAAATACTAACATTTACAACACTCCAACAACAAAATGTATTAGACTAAAATATACTACGCTGTGGTTTAAAAATCCCACAAAAACCAGTAGTAAACAAAGTGTGTGAAGTTACCAGAATAAAACAGTTGAAAAAACTTTATCTGTCTCTTTCTCTCACTCAGCAAATTCATTAATTTACAATGCATACGAAAAATAAACTCAAGCTTTGAAGTATAAAATCGTATTAAATATAACAGAGTTGTTATCTTAATACAAAGGGTGAAAACCGCTAATGTATTAGACTAAAATATACTACGCTGTGGTTGAAAAATCCCACATAAAGCAGTAGTAAACAAAGTGTGTGAAGTTACCAGAATAAAACAGTTGAAGAAACTTTATCTGTCTCTTTCTCTCACTCAGCAAATTCATTAATTTATAATGCATACGAAAAAGAAACTCACGATTTGAAGTATAAAATCGTATTAAATATAACAGAGTTGTTATCTTTGTTGGAAAGTGAATTTAATGGCAACTCTGTTTTGCAATGTGAACGTCGTTATTAATTTATTCCTTTGCCTTTTGCACTTTTTCTTTTCATTCTCAGTCTATTCTTGAACTCGGTTATGGTAGAACGTGTTTTATATTAATTAATAATAAAATAACTTTTAATTGTTTGAAACTTAAATTGAAACAGGTTATGGGCCCAGAACAAAGTTCTGTTAACTGTGTTGGGAATAATTAAAAGTGAAGAAAACGGTTTAAGATAGTTTTAATTTTATTAACATTGGTGACACAAAATGGCGTCCTTATACCAAATTGAAAAACTAGACGACACAAACTATGATAGCTGGTGCATACACATGCGAAGTGTTTTAATACATAGCGGTTGGTGGAAAATTGTTAATGGTTCTACCAAAAAGGAGGATGCTGCAACAGATCAGGCTCGAGTATCATGGGAGGCAGAAGATGAAAAGGCTCTTGCTACAATTATACTGTGCGTAAAACCATCACAATTGAACGTAATAAAGAATTGTAAAACATCACAAGAGGCCTGGGTGCGTTTGGAGGAAACATACAAGCCTAGAGGTCCACTTCAAAAAGTGTCGCTTTACAAACGATTAGTAAATTTGACAATGGCTAGAGGTACAAATATTAGTCAACACATTAATGATTTTATGGAGTTAGCAGAAAATCTAGCGGAGACAGGAATCGCCATCCAAGATGAGCTTTTGATCATAATGCTACTTTCTAGCTTGCCATCTGAGAACGAACACTTTGTAGTAGCCATAGAAACACGCGACGTCTTGCCTAATTTATCGACCGTTAAACTTAAAATCTTGGAAGAAGGAGATAGACATAAACAAAAAAGCGATCG
This sequence comes from Pollenia amentaria, assembly GCA_943735925.1. Taxonomy (NCBI): domain Eukaryota; kingdom Metazoa; phylum Arthropoda; class Insecta; order Diptera; family Polleniidae; genus Pollenia; species Pollenia amentaria. The sequence goes on along the minus strand of OX031010.1, from coordinate 140,714,864 downwards.
TGAGGAAACAACAACAAGTGCACAGCAAGTGTTTACAATGAAAACTTTTCAGAAGGAGAAAACAAAGAAGGAAAGCAAAGAAAGGAGAATGAAGGGGAAATGCTTTAATTGCGGCGAATTTGGTCACTATGCAAACAAGTGTGAAAAGCCAAAGAAGAAACAACAGCAACAACAACAACATCTTTTACATGCAATGCAAACAAGTGCAAAACACCGTACGGAAAATAAGCCGTGGTGCGTCGACAGCGGCGCAACATCACATATGTGCTGTGAGCGGGAATTGTTTACTAACTTCGTTGAGCACACTGAGGAGATTCGTTTTGAGGCTGATAAATATATCATGACGAAGGGAAAAGGGGACATTGAAATTGTAATTGATGGTGTGAAATTGAAATTTCAGAATGTTCTGTATTCCCCCGAATTGAACATGAATTTTATTTCTGTTGGCAGTGTTGTTGACAAATGTTTAACTGTGGTTTTCGATGCTAAGTCTGCTGTTATTAAAACAACCAAAGGTGAGGTGATACTGAAGGCAGTTAGGCAGAACAATCTATTTATTGTTGTGGAGAATATGCAAAAACTACTTGTGGCTAATAGTATGAATCAGCTGTGGCATAATAGACTTGGGCACTTAAACTATAATTCGCTATGCGATATGTCTCAAAAGGAAATAGTGAAGGGTGTGAATCTGAAAGGTGATAGTCGTACAACCCAATGCAAGACATGTATGCTGAGTAAAATCCACGGTGGTTTATTCCCACAAGAGTCAACAACAAGAACAACTGACTTGTTGGAGGTGATACATAGTGACGTATGTGGCCCATTCAGTGTTAACTCAGTTGCTGGTTCGAGATATTTTGTCACATTTATAGATGACTTCTCAAGACGTATCTTTGTATATTTTCTTAGGGCTAAAAGTGAAGTGTTTGAAACTTTTAGGACTTTTAAACAACACGTGGAAAAGCAGACAGGTCGCAAGATAAAGGTTTTGCGAAGCGACAATGGTCGCGAATACGTGAATAATGAGTTTGACCACATTTTAGAGTGTGAGGGTATAGCCAGACAACTCACAGTGCCACATACACCACAGCAGAACGGTATTGCTGAACGAGCTAATCGCACATTGGTTGAAATGGCTAGATCAATGATGATGCATAGCGGTGTTTCACAGAGTTTGTGGGCAGAGGCTATTAATACAGCCGCCTATGTTCGCAACAGATGCCCTACAAAAATACTTAGCGACAAAACACCTTACGAAATGTGGTTCAAAAGAAAACCAAGTCTACATCATTTAAGAACGTTTGGATGCTATGCAGTTGCATTAAACAAAGGTAATAAAACTGGCGGTAAATTTGAGGCTAAAGGTGAAAGTTATATAATGGTTGGGTATTCGCAAGTTGCTAAGGCTTATAGACTCTACAACAAAAATAAACGAAGCTTAGTTGAGCGACGTGACGTCATGTTTAAGGAAGACGACTTTGATAATAACAAGCCGGGGGGTATGGTAGCAGAAAAAGATTATTTGACAATTGTTGTTGATAATAGTGATCAAAACCAGGAATATGACAACTTAACTGTGAACCAAGTATCTACAAAAGGTTCTGATACATCTGGTGATGAATCTGAGGATTTTATGGGTTTTGAAACAGCCATAGAAACTGATGGTATGGTGGTAGCTGCCAGTCAGGAGGAGGATGGAACTGGAACTCGCGGTAGACCAAGAATTATTAGAACTGGTAAACGTGGTAGGCCACGCAAGGAACAGTTAAAAAACATGGTACAAGAATGTATTCCCACTACCGTTGAAGAGGCTATTGGTGGCTCTAATCAAGAAAATTGGTGCGATGCAATGAAATCCGAGATGTCATCTTTAGAGAGGAATGGAACATGGTCGTTAGTAGATTTACCCAATGGAGCTAAAGTTATCAATACAAAATGGGTTTTCGCCTTGAAAAGAAACGAAAATGGCGATATTGAGCGTTTTAAGGCTCGCCTCGTGGCAAAGGGGTGTAACCAGCGATTTGGCCTTGACTACGATGAAACATTTTCACCAGTGGCAAGATATTCCACAATACGGTTGGTTATGGCATTATCAGTTCAATGGAAGATGCATTTACATCAAATCGATATAAGCTCAGCTTACTTAAATAGTAATATTCAACATGAAATTTATATTCGTCAACCACAATTGTTTGCAGATGAGCAAAATCCGGATAAGGTCTTGAGATTGAACAAGGCTATTTACGGTCTAAAACAATCCGGCAAAGAGTGGAACGAAAGGTTGGATAGCTACCTTAGGAAAATTGGTTTTGTGCAGTCCAAAAATGAACCTTGTCTCTATATGGCTACGATGAAAGGTGAATTGGTGTTAGTGACAGTTTATGTCGATGATCTCATGATCGCATGCAAAAATGAGGAAAGTGTGTTGCAGGTTAAAGTTTTGCTTGCAAATGAGTTTTCTATAACTGATAAAGGAAAGTTGCATCACTATCTAGGCATCGAAGTTGAACGTGAGGGTGATACTGGCACAGTCTCTATTTGTCAATCCCAGTATATTAGAGATTTACTCGAGGAGTACGGGATGCAGGAATGTAAAGCTGTTGCAACTCCGCTCGAGGTAAATTACCAAGTAAAATGCAGTGAAGATAATTGCGGGGAAATATCTCAACGTGAATACCAGTTTATAATTGGGGCCCTGATGTATCTGGCGATGACAACAAGGCCTGACATTCTTCATTCTGTTACTAAATTGGCTCAGAGAAACACAAATCCACAAACAGAACATATGCAGGCAGTAAAACGAATTCTTCGTTATCTTTGTGGTACAATCAACAAGAAATTAATCTACAGAGTGAGTAGAAAAACTGTTGAAGGTTTTGTAGGCGCAGATTGGGGAGGTAATACACATGATAGGAAATCTTACACGTGATTCATATTTTTTGCTGGAGGATGCCCTATCTCTTGGCAATCTAAGAAGCAATCTTGCGTTGCTCTTAGCAGTACTGAGGCCGAATATATGGCAATGTCGGAAGCGGCAAAGGAGGCTATTATTCTAAAGCGGCTTTTAGAGGAGATCGGCTATACATCTGGTGAAGCAATTGTACTCAATGTTGACAACCAAGGTGCTGAGAAGTTAGCATCCAATCCTGTTTTCCATAAACGGACAAAGCACATAGATATACGTTTTCATCATGTCCGGGAGGTTGTAAAAAATAAAGATGTCATCCTGAAGTACTATCCATCACAGGAAATGATTGCTGATATACTTACTAAAAACTTGGCGAAGATGAAACATAATTATTTTGTGAAATTAATGAATTTTGATTAAAATATTATTGAAAATGTAAAACGTCATTCACATTGAGAAGGAGTGTTGGAAAGTGAATTTAATGGCAACTCTGTTTTGCAATGTGAACGTCGTTATTAATTTATTCCTTTGCCTTTTGCACTTTTTCTTTTCATTCTCAGTCTATTCTTGAACTCGGTTATGGTAGAACGTGTTTTATATTAATTAATAATAAAAATAACTTTTAATTGTTTGAAACTTAAATTGAAACAATCTTAATACAAAGGGTGAAAACCGCTAATGTATTAGACTAAAATATACTACGCTGTGGTTGAAAAATCCCACATAAAGCAATAGTAAACAATGTGTGTGAAGTTACCAGAATAAAACAGTTGAAGAAACTTTATCTGTCTCTTTCTCTCACTCAGCAAATTCATTAATTTACAATGCATACGAAAAAGAAACTCACGCTTTGAAGTTTAAAATCGTATTAAATATAAAAGAGTGGTACACTTAATACAAAGGGTGAAAACCGCTATTAAAACTTAAACAGCATTTACATTTGCCAGTACTGGCAAGAAAGTAGCACTACATGCAAAATTTTTCATTAATACATGCACACTTTTCAAACTGTCTTGTCTACTGTCTTGCAAATTTCGCAGACAGTAAATTTGGACAATGATTTGACATTTGCTGAAAGTAATTTAAAGGTTTGTTCGCAAAGGAAAAAAAATCAAAAAGTTAAAAAAATAAATATGTATATTCTGCTTTGATTTTTTTATGTTTTCGTTAAATTTATTATCAAAGTTGTTTGTGGGAATACTATTATTTATTAAAAGATTTTGTTTGTTGTGCTTAATTCCCTTTTTAAATAATTGATGAAATTAAATGTAATCCATGTTCACACAAAATAGTGGTTTTATGCTATTTTTTAATTTGTTTAGTTCATATAAAACATGTTTTGCTGAAACGTACACATCAACATTCAGAATTGAATTTTTTTTAAAAGTGAACTTTTAAAAACTGAAGTTTTTGGCAACTAATATGTATTTTCTTACTGTCTTGCCAGTACCAAGGTATATTTATAGCAGGTAGCCGCGAGATTACAACAATTGTACAATAAAACAAACAACAGGGCTTTTTATTGTTGTTTTGTGATACGAACTGTCAAACAGCGAAGGAGTTGATAAAAGACAAATGAAAAACAAACAAGAAAAAACGCCATTAAACGAAAAAATGTTCATTCTGTTTGTTATTTTTTTCTAATTAGGTCTGTCTGCGTACACATATTTTGCATAATTTTGTACAAAATGTCGCAAAATCTTGCAAAATGTTGTCTGCGTACTCCAAATCTCTTACAGCGAGAGAGCCAAAAAGAGAATTTTTTGACAGTTGGAAGTTAGAGAACTTGCAAAATGTTACTGGAGAAATTTCCTCTGGTAAGATTTTGCAACTAGTATACACTGTTTGAATGAAAGAATTAACGTGTGCCAAGATAGCGTCGACGAAATAGCGTCGAATTTGGGAATTTAAAAACCGGGAAACCAAAATACCCAAATAATGGGAATTTACAGTATATGAACAAAAAGTTAGCGTCGAATTTAGGAATTTAAAAAGGGGAAGTAAAAATATATTTCTATTTTTAATAAAAATACAAAAAATACGGTATAAACTATATATTTTCTGAAAGTAAATAGTTTTCTGGACAAAATGAGCGATGCGTGCAAAAAATATATAGTTTATACCGTGCAAAAGCCTGTGGTAAATATTTTTTGTATTTTTATTAAAAATATAAATATATTTGGGCTTAAATCTAGTTTACCGACGCAGCTCCAAATAAAAAAAAAAATTACCTAGGGTGATAGAAAATGTAAAAATAAGAAAGTTGGCGCAAACGATTAGTTTTCGAGTTATGGGCGTTTAAAGTTTTTATATAAATATGTGATTTTGCAGTACATTTCCAAATGTATATGGCTAATATTGGTATCATTGCAAAGCGTTTCACTAGATCTTTCTGGACATACAGAATTTATTTTAATATTTTTAGTTTATTAAGAAGTGGGACGAGTTTGCAAAAATACAAAAGTTTTTTAGTAAGCATAAAAACAAATTTATTAATTTTTTATAATTCTTTAATGCATGTATATACTACATACTAATTTATTTAAGAATTTTAATTAAAATACAAGAAAAAACCTTCTTTATGTTTATGTTATACTAATGAGGAGAGAATCCTTGCCCATGGGCAAAGGCCGTCTATGCAGAGAATCTTTAGTTAGAGAAGCCGGTATTAGTTATACCATAGGGGAGAAAATATTTGCGCCCGGCCGAAGGCCGGCTATGCACGGAAGCTTTAGTAAGCGAAACCGGTGTTTGTTATACCATAGAGAAGAACATCCTTGCGTCCGGCCAAAGGCTGGCTATGCAAAGAATTTTTTTTTTGCGATGCTAGTGTTTGTTATTTTATAAAATTTGTATTACACTTTTATTTAAATAAACTACATTCTTTCCTAGTGCACTTCCGTAACATTTCGACGTAAAATGAAAAAAACTGTAATGTGATCTAAAGAGTTTAAAAGTTTGAAATAAATTATGTATATCCAGAAAAATCTGCTCAAGAGCTTTAAAATGATACCAATATTGGCCATATACGTTTAGAATTGTAGTGGAAAATCACATATTTATATGAAAACTTTTAACGTCCATAACTCGAAAACTAAGCGTTTGCGCCAACTTTTTTATTTTATTTTTTCTTCTTATTTTTCCATTTTCCAACATCCTGGGTACTTTTTTTTTTATTTGGAGCTGCTTCGGTAAACTAGATTTGTTAATATATTTGTACTTCCCTATTTTAAATTCTTATTTTATACAGCAAATACCCATTATTTGGGTATTTTGGTTTCCCGGTTTGAAATTCCCAAATTGGACGCTATTTCTTCAACGCTATCTTGGCTCACGTTTGTTATTTCAATTGTTTACACACCGATCAGCTGTTTTCTTGCAAGATTTCACTGGATACTGTCTGCGTACTTTTTGAGATATTTTCAGCCGAAAGAGTAAAATTTGTCTTATTCTCCCAAAAAAAATTACTGAGTATTTGCTACTGGAAAAGTACCCAGACAGACCTATTATATATTTAAGTCTTTACCCAAAATTGTTATTTATTATAAATAACTTTGATTTTCTTTTTAATTTTATCACTTTTTCACTTTTTAATTTGATAAAAAAAACTTGTTTACTTTTTTAACTAGAAATTTAACACGTGTTGAAAAAAACATAAACAACATTTGACAGTTCGTATCACAAAACAAGCAAATAAAAAATAATCAGCAGGCTTTCCGAGACTACCTGCTATAAATATACCTTGGCCAGTACTGTCAAATGTAAACGCTATGTTACATTCAAGCTGAGATTTTCAATAAAACAGAATGTACAAAAAAGTATCGTTTCATTTAGTACAAAGTATCAAAAAAAAGATGTTAAAATTACCAAAAGTATCACATTTGGGTGGATTTTATAAAAGTAGCAAAAAAGTATCCAAGCAGTCGAAAAAGTGGCAAAAACGGTAACGCTAGATACATTTTAATATTGTAAAAATTAGTGCTGGTTAACACTCTTCAAGTTTAAGAGCAAGTCTTCAGCTTTTATGAGAGAAGGGAAAAGAGAATGCCATTCTTTTCCTCCCTCACCTAAAAACTTAAGACTTGATGTCTTAAACTTGAACAGTGTGAACCAGCAATTATAAACGCAAAGTGATGACTCTTGAAATCTTAGCCGTCAAGTCTCAAGCTTTTAGTAGAGAAGGGAAAAGAAAATGCCATTTATTTTCCTCTCTCCTAAAAAATTAAGACTTGATGGCTAAGACTTGAACAGTGTGCACCAGCTCTAAGATAAACTAATCAGGATTGCCGTTTAAATAATTTTTATCCGACCAAAATTGTCTGCAAAATCTACCATAATCCTTCGAAACCGACCACACTTTTTAAATATTTAAAAACAAATTCATATATCGTAAAAAGAAAATTTTGCATTTATACGAATTAAACATTTTTCGGGCATGATAAAAAGCAAACTGCTGTGACTAGAAAAACAGATTTTTCAGGATTGTATCATTAATTCATAATTTGTTAACGGTATTAACCAGAAAAAATCGTTGTTATAATCACAATAGCTTACCTTTTTACTAAGGTTTTAATCTCTCCTAAACATTTTTTTAAAATGATTATATGCCCTTTTGCATTTTATGTGATGATTTGTATGTATATTAGGGGTATAACCAAAATAAGAACCTATCATTACGGTATGGGCAATGTTATACTGATATTAAAAATCGATATCAGGGGTCATTTCGGTCCAAAAACCTTCGGTACCGAATGCAATTTCTAAAACACCAAACATTTTTTTTTTATATGTTTTATAATGGGAATCCTTCCCTTTCTCTAGTTGCCAGAAGCAGATAACGCGGAAAAAACGTACAATAACATTACATAAAATTGTTTGTTTTTTTAGTTTGACTATTGATTTTTTTTTTGGTGGGAGTCCTTCCCCAAAAAATATTTGTGGGAACATCTAAGAAGTTAATATTAATATAAAAAATATGTATTTTTACGTTATATTTTTGTCGCATAAATTGTAATATAAATTTTTATGGTGGGTATCCTTCCCTTGTACCGTTTTTTAGTTTCTTTTTTTGGAATGCAAGGAATCGCCATTTCATAAAAAAAAAAACACGAAATGCAAAGACCAGCATGGCTTTCGACGTTAGAATTATGGATTTCCTGTAAAACTGAAAACAATTATAAGCTAAAACTTCATCGCGATCGGTGCCGAACCTTTTTGAACGCTCGCGAAAAAAGGAAGGCACATTTCTTCATATTTTTTTATGCACTATCTGACTATGATAGGTCCTTTTTGATATTTGCAAAAAAATGCAAATGGTTATATCCCTAATGTATATGCACTTTTGATATAAAGTATTCCTGAAAATCTTTTAATTAAGTTATTCTTTTAGGACTTTGCAAATTAAAAATTTAAGATAAAAAACTTTAAAAATTACCACAAAGAACCTTAATATTTTTGTCATTGTTGAGTACGATTTAAGCTTACCAACATTACCAGTCATGACATTAGCGCTCCGATAAAATTTTTTAAAAGAAGGTTGTTGATACATAGTTTTTTATAAGAAAAATTTTAATAAGGTCAAACAAGGCGACACACTAACACCGTCAAAGAAACTTGCTACTAACGTAGCACAATAACAATTTTGTGTTTTTAAAAAGATATAAGATTTTCACCAGTGTTCTCAATTTTTTAAAATAAATATAGAACCTTTAGCTGAAATGCAGTTTACCCGAATCAGAATTAAAAACAAAATTAAAATGTAAATGGGCTGAGGCCCATGGGTCCCCCTGGAGCAAAAAAACCGCCAGCCTCCTTAGTGGTATGTGTGGGTACTCAAATAAAAGGTAATTGTGTAAGAAAAAAGAAAATAATAAAATTTAGCTCGGATGAGACTTCTGGGGCCCTCTGGGACAGAAAAAGTGCTGCCACCGCCACTTTTGTATTCGCTCATTATTTTCCCCTCTAGATTAGTTTAAGAATCTTTTAGATGCAGACATGCCCAGCAAAAACTTTACTTACCCGGTAAGTTAGCAAGTAATGTTGGAGAAATATAAATACTACTTATTTTTCGGCTGAATAACTACTTATTTTTGTTCGAGTTGTCCGCAGAATTCAGTAGTTACAATACACTTACTAGAAGTCACAAAATATCTAGTTATTATTTAACTATCAGTAAGTTGAATTGTAAGTACTTACAATATACTTAATAGAATCCAAAAAAAAACCAGTTTTTATGTAATTGGTGCTAGTTAGTAGACCTTATAAGTAGTTATGGAGCTAGTTACCAGTAAGTAAATATTAAGTACTGAAAACAACACAACTAATAAGTAGTTATTGAGCTGATTTTTAGTTAGCAAATATTCAGTAGTGAAAATAATAGAAGTGAAAAGTACTCACTGAGTAAGTGCTTATTGAGGTTTTCAGAATAATGACAATTGTAAGGACAACTACTTACCAGGTAACGCATGAAATTACTACTATATTACAAAAATTCAAAAAGTTTTTCCTGGGTGCTTAAGTTAGCGAACCCGGTGTTTGTTATACCATAGAGGGAAATACTTTGCGCCCGGCCAAAGGCCGGCTATTCAGAGAAGCTTTAGTTATCGAAGCCGGTTTTCCATAGAGGAAAAATTCTAGCCAAAGGCCGGTTTTTTTGGATCCAGGAGGGGCCACGAGCCTCAGCCCCCTTAAACTTTAATTTTTGTTTATTTCTTTTTTAATTCCAGAGGGGTTCCAATTCCCGTAAACTTTATTTTTGCCTACCATCCGACCAAATTTGGCCTGAAAAGACCAAGTTCGACAACACTGAAACTAAAACATACATAAGTATGTATACTTTTATCACCTGTGGTGAAGGATATAAATCCAATGCACCCATTTTTGGAAAAACGAAATTCATGGACTTACCTATATAAACTATAAAGCATGTTTAAAAACTTCAATGAATAAATATATTTATTAAAATGAATATATAGCTTACCATTTTAATTAGATATAACAATTAAACTTTGATAAATGAAACATCAAAGAATTTTGTTTACTTTTATACAGTTTTGAAGCCATAGCATATGCAAGACGTTTCTACACTATGCTGAATACTAAGCGCAAGCATGGAATGCTTTAACAAATGCTGAATGGAGCTGCCAGATGGTTAAAACTAATTTCGCTATTACTATTGCTCGAATCAAATACGTTACACGCAGTCTACAACTGAAATCAAATGCTTAACATTAACACTAATATGATGTTAGTGTTAAGTATGGACTCATCATGTTAAGGGGCTGTACACTGTCAAGCCTTTCTCATCAAGCGCGATTATATTATTAGTGAAAATGTCACCGACGATGCTGGATGAAAATCAAAAAATTTAGATATTACGGAGAATTTTAGTCCAGCACACGTACACGTACACGTACACATTTTAAAAATAATGTTTATGCACTTAGGTTTGTATCAATTGAAGAAAAATATTTGCATATTATTCTTGTTGAATATAAGTACTTTATAAAAATCGTTTACAATATTTTTTTTTTACAAAATTATAGTTTAATAATTCAACTTATTTAATACAAACATTTTAATTAGTTTGTTTAGTAGAACTCATACTCTGACATGTCCCAGACTTAAAATTGCCAGATTATGGAATACAATAAGTGTTTCTATAAAATTTAAGGAATATAAATCAAAATTTTGATTACATATCTATTAGACATCTTGGGAAGTTTTGTTTTCTGAAAAGATGTTAAGTAAGGGCAAATAATAGATTTGTTAAGAATTTATTTAGTTTCCATACATTTGTATAAGCAAAAAAATTATTTATAAATTCAAATTTTGTATACAGTTTTGTAATACTGCTTATGAAACTTGAAAATTTTTTAAAATAGAAGCGCTTTACTTTAATAGAAAATTTGTTCTCAAATATTAGCATAATTTTTATAAGTCCGTAAAAACATTAATAAGCTACCTTACATCATTAATATAATGGGTCGATTGCGGATGGCACTGAACTAAAGTTTAGTTGCCAACAACGAAATCAGGCAATGCCTCTCATGTTAAAATACAAAAAATTTTGCAACTAAGTTGAGTTGCCATCTATCAGGTATGTGATGGAAATTTATTTTAAAAACGAAATGATTTGAAACCGCTTTAAGTATCATTTAAATGGGACTTTTAATACATATTCCTTTTATTTTCTGTCTTTATTCTTTTAAATTTTATATGTCAACTGAAGTGTATATTGAACAAAACATTAAGACTATAATTCAGAAATGGATTTTAAAATCGCTCGGAATTCATCACACCTTTCAAAAAACGTTCGTTTTAAAATCGATCGATTTTCATCACATACCTTTATAATCGACCCAAAAATTATAAATAAAAATACCAATTTATTTTTGGGTGAGTAAATATTTATTTGTATTTCAAATAGAAAGAAGAAAGTGCTTTAAATATTTCATGTTTTAAGAGTAAAAATAAAAACTGGCCTAAACAAAAAATGTATTATGTTAAGAAAAAATGAAAAAAAAATATTTTTTTGGTTTTTGCGTCGGTTACCCGGAACTAATTTATTGATTAAAAAAGAATGTTAGAAAAATAAAATTGAATGCGCAATGCTTTTTAAATATAAGCCTGTAAGTAAGTATATTTATATGGTATATTGTAGGATAAGAAATAATTGCTGTAAATGATGCTTAAAAATATTATAAATTTTTTGAAAATATATTAGGAAATATTCAGAAGTTGAAAATATTTAATATTTAAGAATTAATCCAAAATTTAAATTTGACATCTGTAATCAAAATAATTAAATAAACAAAAATTAAAATGACATTCAACAAAAGAGAATAAAAATCGGAATTTATAAATTTGGTTTGCAAATAATAAGAAAGCAAATTTATGTGTTTGTTACAAAGATACAATATTATTTACTAAAAACTAATATATTTTGTTGTTTATATTTTTTTTTTTACTTTTTTAATTTTTATTATTTTTTTTTTATATTTTTATAATTTTTTTTCTGATTATATACGACATTTTTACGATTTGCTCTTAACAGTGATAACGATATTTCTTCGGTTGATTAAATTTTGTATATTTTTGAGTTGAAAGTTGACAAAATGAAAATTTTATATTATGATTATGCAATTTTGAACACTTTAGTTGTTAATACAGGAGTGTAGTTCTTCATTATTGAAATAAATTACTGGCATCCAAACTATTTAATGGTTGTTCTTAATAATTAAAAAATGTTTAAGATGTTATAAGTGATAAAAAAAATCTTAGTTATATTGCATATGAATATAAATATCTTCACATCAGTTGTTATGGAATTTTGTCAACTTATTCCTCAATACGGTATATTAGGAAGAAATTCTCGACATCCTTCTCAGCAGCTGGTGGTGCTTCCGGAGCCTTTCTAGACAACGGTTCAAAACCCATTAGCAAAAAGCTCTCCAATAGACGAGCACGATCAGTACGATTTTTACGTACGCACATGACGACTGCATCTACTTCCAGTTTATCCTCAGCAAACTCCAATAGAGAAATCAAAGTTTCCTTGGAATTTTCCGAAGCCAACTTTTCAGGAATGGCTACATACAAGATGTTATTAGTTGGATTTAACACAGACTCCCATTTTGTGAATTTATTCTCAGTTACATGTAACTTGATAACAATACGAATGGGATGCTCATGTTGTAAAATTTGCCTGACTACCTCTTGGCAGTCATCGTCCGAATACAAGGATTGTACATCCGAGTCAGAACATTCAGAAGAAGCCGAAGAGCCAGGACTGCTAGATCCACCGTTGCTGCTAGCGCTGTTGCTTCTGTCGAATAAGCTGCCGCCACCAGCCGAATCAACCGAAGATTTTCGAGTGTAACCTGTAATTAAATTAAAAAGGATTATAAATAATTTCTTTAATACATAATTTTAAATATGAATCTTTGTACATTACCTGTTAAGAGTGACGCCCTATCGTGATCTGTTCTGTGGTGGGTAGGGACATCAGGACCACCACAGAGGCCCTACACCGAGAGAGATACAGTAGGACTCAGTCGACATGTTGGTAGCGCAAGAAGAGGTAGAGATAGTGCGTAACTTATTCTCAGCACAAGTGGCACCGAGAACCGACTCCGTAAACTCTCTTCTACTACTGCTACTTAACATTGGATCGCTAAAATATATTAAATAAAAAAGTGAAAATATTAAATATCAATTTTACATAGGTACAACGTTTATATGTACATCAATTTTGCAGTGTTTTTGGTATTTAAAATATAATTTTCTGTTATTGTTTTAAAACAAGTGCTAAAAATATTATCCTTGCATATCCTTCTATCATTAAAAGAAATGTGTATTAGATGGATTTGTATTAGATTTGGAGTACTTCGACTTGACTTTTGCCTTCAGTAATAAGTATTAACTATTTTAATTGAAGTTTTGCACCACTTTTGCAAACAAATCTTACAAGGCTTTAATGTAGACCTTAAGTGTAAAAAACTTTCGGTACTTATAAGTTTATTTTTTATTTTCTATAGAAAAATATTTTAATAGCAAAAATCTTAAATAGTATTATGGCCTTATATGGTTTCTTTGTATTGATTAAAATAAAATAAATAAATAATACGTATGTAAGTCCTTTAAAATAATAAAAAATGTATAAGTGCTTTAAATGTTAAATGGATGTATATTTATTACAATAGTCATCTAATATTTGTAACTAAATTACTTGTTTATTTAGAACTTGTAGAGGCAAAATTATAGTACCAATTTTAAAATATTTAATTTTAGCAAACGTATACGTATTAAAAACTATTTTAAACTAATTTAAAATTTGATAAGAATTTATCATAAAGCATTCTAGAATTTGTCTAACAATTATTTATTTAAGATAAAATTTTAATAGTAAACAAAATAACTTGATAAACATCAGTTTATAGCAACTAGAAAATTTTTCAATTAAAACAAGGGGAATTATTCAAGTTGAATTCGCCTTGAATTATAACAAAATTATTAATACTCTAAAAATACAACACTGTATTTTATTATAACACATGCTTGGCAAGCACAATTACGTCAATCTTATTCAGCAAAAACATGGCGGCTCACAACTGTCAATTATAGAACAACCGTACGTCTGTAATCGTTTTCTGCAGAAAGCACATTAAAAAATTAAAACTATTTGCTGGAAGTATTAAGTTAAAGAATAAAAAAAAATTAAAAGCTAAGTTATTAATATGTCTATAGGAGTACCTATTAAAGTGCTGCACGAGGCAGAAGGTCATATTATAACATGTGAAACAATAACCGGTGAAGTTTATCGTGGAAAACTAATCGAAGCTGAAGACAATATGAATTGCCAAATGACACAAGTAGCAGTTACCTATCGTGATGGTCATATGGCAAATTTAGAAAATGTTTATATACGTGGTTCAAAAATACGTTTTCTTATACTGCCAGACATGTTGAAAAATGCTCCGATGTTTAAAAAACAAACAGGCAAGGGCCTGGGTGGTACATCGGGAAGAGGCAAAGCGGCTATATTGAGAGCGCAAGGTAAGTGTGTTTTTTGTGTTGAAGGCAACTGCGATATACATATGTATAAACTAAATACAATTTTTCTATATTAGCTCGAGGTCGTGGCAGAGGAGGCCCACCAGGAGGTGGTCGCGGAGGTCCACCAGGTGCACCCGGTGGTGGACGTGGTGCATGGCAAGGTGGTCCCACTGGCGGACGCGGTCGTGGCGGTTTATAAGTGATTGAAACTTATTAGTTTCTAAGAAACTCCTACTCCTTGGAACTTTCTTAATATTTTTTAAGTAATTTATCTTTAAGAACTATTTTGAACTTTTTCTATATTGTAAGTTATGTATGTAACATAGTTTTGATATTTTTCAACTATATCAACATAATAAACCATGAGAAAGTCGATAAAATGTTGTGATTTAAATTTTGAAAACAACGCTTTAATACAAATCGTAAATCAAAATGGGAAAATTTAAAAATAAAAAGAATATTGAATTAAAAAGTTATGAACCTCTGAAGTTTTCATACATAAATGCGATTTTCCATTTCATTTTTAAACTTTTATGTTTAATATGGATTTTATTTGAAAGCTTTTAAATAGATCCATCTGGTGGGCTACTCTCTATTGCGATGCGAAAGAAAATGGTCGCAAATCTAGCGATTGGTACTCTTTAATGCGTTTGCGCATTTGTCTTTCGCATCTTTTTAGTTTTTTCTTTTCGCAAACCATCACTATTTATTTTATTTAAATTTTCCAATTTAAAATATTTTTACATATTTTGTCATTTCATTGATGTCAATCTGCCCAATCTTTAATTTTTATTACCAATAATATTGCTTCATTTTAAAAAAATTTGCGAAAGTGATAGAGTACCAAGTTGACATTTAGCTTTCGCATCGCAATAGAGAGTAGCCCCCCTGGATATACAAAATTTACTTAAATTTTTTAAGTCTAGCTTCCATTAGTTTTTACAAAATTTTAAAATTTTACATCAAAATGTTACGGAGGTGCACTAGGTAAATATTTTTGTAGTTTATTTCAATAAAAGTATAACAAATTAAAATTTATTTAATAGCAACACCGGCTCCACTTAAGCTTATTTTGATAGACGGCTTTCTGCAGGACACAACGATTTTTTTCTATTATAACAAACTGGCTTCGCTAACTAGAGCTTCTCTGCATAGCCGGAAATGTGTACTAGACAGTGTTTCATGCGCATTAACCATGCAGTAGAAAAGCATTAAAATAAGAAGCTCTAAGAAATTCTTTAAAATATGGACTAAAACAAAAATGTTTTATTTTAAAGAAAAACATTCAACGATTTAAAAATAAGAACAAACTATTCACAAAAAATAAAATAGATTTCAAACGTATTTTAAAACCAAATTTCCATACAAATTTTTCTTAAAACAGATTTGATATCCATTTTAGTTTTTTATGAATACTGCAGAAAGTAGCTATTATCAAAGTTATTGTAGCCTTTTAGAAAGCTTTGGCATTAAATCTATTTTCGGGAGTGGTTTTTCTATAAGAGCTATGGTCAAATATGAAAAAGTTTGGTAAGTTGATCGATGTTGTAATAAAATATTTGTATGCTAACTAAGATAATTGAAACAGTCGTCAAAGAACAATTAGAGGAATACATGGAAAAAATAATTTATTCTCAAAATATCAATCTGGTTTTAAAAAAAATATACTCGTGCGAAACGGCTGTAAATTACGTAATAAGCAGATGGAAAAGATGAGAAAAAAATAAGAAATTATTAGCAATTTTTTTAGACTTCAAAAGAGCTTTTGAAACTATTGACAGAATGACATTATTATACTAAGATGTAACCGATATGCACCAATAAATTATATGTTAAATTGTCTTAAATGGCTTAATATACGACAAAGACTTAAATTAAACACTCTGGTTTTTATCCAAAAAAAATGAAGATGGGAGGTGCGCCACAATACTTATGTGAACAACTTATATATGTTGGAGATGTTCAACCATATAATCTGAGAAATTCTGAACACTTTAGGCTAAAACAAATATCAAACAACACAATGCAAAGATATCTCTTTTTTCAAAGGCTTAAGTGAATATAATAAATTACAACCTCATATTAGAAATGAAAGAAATATTAAAGTATTTAGAAAAGAAATTGTAGATAACTTATAAAAATTAATGTTTGAATATTTAATGTATATTAAATTTTTAAAGTATGTTACATACTACTAAATAAATAAATAATAATAATAATAACAATCTAAATACGAACATAATAAGATGGTTTATGGGCACAAGGACTTTATTTCCGATAAAAGTTTGTATGGGGACTCACCATTTTCCAAAAGATTCTTCTTTTTGATAATTTAAACGTATGTACCAAAATTTCATCAAATTATATCCAAAACATCTACTTTGTGCACAAGGTTTAAAGACAGACAACCAGCCACCTGCCCGGACGGACGGACATCGTTAGATATTTCAATGTATTACACACATCAGAACAAACGCGCAATACCCTCCCCACCTGTGGCGGTGTGTGTAGAAATAAAATAAAGCCTTTTTTGTTCCTCTGCGAAATCACCAGTGAGCATTTAAAAAAAAATTCAACAATTATCATAATACACCTCAAAAAGGTAACATATGATCTTTAAACTTAAAAAAACTTTTTTTACTACAAATGACTAAATTTACTGCAAAGCGTAAATTTCCATAGTTAATCAATTAATTGCTCTGATTGACGTTTACGTTAACCGTAAAATAAACGAAGTGCGCAATACGTATTTCGAACAGAATCATGATTTTCAAAATAAATTGACTATTCATGTCGAAATGCCAAGCCAAACTAAACATAAATCACCAACTTAAAATTTTATACCTCTATAAAAAACACCCTTTACATAAGGGATGATGGCATTGAGAATTTTAAAATTGTACCAGACACCTTTAAAAATTGTACTTTTTTGACCTTAATTGTACCTTAAGATTTTTTGTTAGTTCAAATTATTTTTAATTTATTATAAACACCACAAAAAAGTACATACTTCAAATCTTATTCGTACTTGCATATAAAAACATATGAAGCGCTGAATTCCAAAACTCGCTATTTGCACTTGCAAATTTTTTTTACATATCTCAAAAAACGTTAAATAAGTTAAATGTGACTTTTTCTTTAACTCAATTTCATAATTTTGTTCTGGCGGGTCAAATAGGGTACACTTGCAAAAATGTGTTCTTATATACTGTGTACTCTTATATACATAATGTATACTCTTATATACATATGGTCGGGCTTGACCGACTATACTTTCTAACTTTTTTTAAAATGCTTTTCACTGTTTTTACTTTCTAATTTTTTTTTAAAATGCTATTTACTGCTGACCTTTAGTGCTCCTCCCCCTCTACAAAAATGAACAATTGTTTTTTTTTCGATAACGATTCGTTTTCTTCGGGCACCTGTTGCTTTGAACACAGATAAGCCCTCAGCTTTGCAGTCCTCAAAAGCAACATCAACAATGTTTTTATAGACTGTTCCGAATTCTGGAAATATGCCCAGGAACACTCGTGGATTATTCATAGTATAGACTATACCCAATTATTTTTCGATACGCCCAGAAACCCTATCTGCCGGTAGAAAGGAGTCTCCAACAACAAAAATGTAAACAAATTTTGGAACTCACTCTAATTTTCAATGTAATTTATAGAGGTCAAGGAGAGACTTTTGTTTCTTTTTCACTGTTATATGTCAAAAGTCTTTGCTATCATAATAAGGTGTGTTCATATACAGAAAATTATTGCTTATTTTCAATTGTTACTAGTAAGTGTTAACGTACTCGAAAAACTTGCAACGAGAGAGTGAAAAAAAGAGCATACAAATTTGAGATATAAATTTTTTTTTTGAAAATTTCTGATAGTAAAATAGCGAATTCATGTATACGGTTGCATCGATACTACAATAAGTAACAACACCGAAAACACAGCAATGTATTTTTTTGTTGCTTTCGTTGATCGATATGTCAAAAACACAAGCAACTTTTGACATTTCTCTCTCTAAGCAAGAAAAAAAGTAGCACAGCTGTGCTTTCACCGCCCCCTGAAAATGAATTCGCCTTGATTTTTACTAACAAGACCTTTTCAACCACCTGTTACATGTTTTTGTTTACAAAACAAAAATAATTTTTATAATGTTTAAATTAAAAGTTTTTCAATAAAATAAAAAATTTATTTTTCTAAAATTAAGGAACAATATTCTTGAGCAAATAGTTCAAAACAAATGAATTTATTAAGAAAAAATTTTGTTTCTTACAGCTAAATAGTGTCAATATTCCTAACTTGATAGTTTTTGCTTGTAAAGCATTTATTTCCTTTTTTATTTTTTTGAATAATTTGGAGAACAATTTTGAAAATTTTAAATTTACCCTCTCGTTGCAAATTTTTGCTAGCAAAGTAAATGAACACACCTATATTAAAAAATGCAAGTAACGAGTTTTGGAACTCAGCGCCTCATTGACAATAAATTGGTATATACATTACATCATAACAATTTTAATTTTATATGTTCAATAACTCCTTTGTTGGAACTAAGCCGCAAAGAATTGCGGTTTTTAGTATGTTTCTTTCTTTGGTTTTGATGATATTTTGGTAAAAGATTCTTTCCACATTTGCAGAAGAATGTGGAACTGATAATATTCCTCTCAAAATTTTTAAGAGTTCCATTAATTCATTTGCCTGATTTTCTATTTTCGAAACTGTAGCCCGGAAATCACTGATACTTAAATCTATGTGTGTTAGATTTTAATATTTCAATGTCTGTAAGAGCACTAAACTGTTATCAAAATATTGAAAATTATTTTACGTTTTTGTATGAGGAATTTGCAGCATTCGCCAAAGAGTGGCGTTGAGAGCAAAACAATACTAAATAAGCCTTAAAATAATTTACATATATGGAGCAAAATGTATGCTAAATATCTCTGAAACCATAAAAAATTTCGTGAAACAGGGTTTGAACTCAGAAAGGGGATATACAAAATATATATGTATACCCCATACTTAACTCAATCTTTTTGAACATGGTCGGCAGGGCAAATTATTTTTTTATAATAAGCAGACGATATGTACAGTGAGCCACACTCAAAATTGAACGTTATTTCGAAAATGGAGGAGGTGGCACAACATATATTCGCGTAACTCAAAAATTATTGAGTTTATTGAATATACTAAGAAACCCGAAATTCCGCAATAAAATTACCTTTAAGAAAGGCTAAAATCTTCGCTGTCGTTTTAGCAATATAATTTTTTTTTTTTTAAGCAAAAGTTCAAAATTTTTGTTTCTTCAAAAATAATAAAAAATTGGAAAATGAAGCTACTCTTTTAATTTTTCTAGACGTATAAAAAACGAAGTTGCAAAGTTTATTCAATAACTTTAACTGTTTTTGTGTTACGCTAATATATGTATCTCGAAAACAAAAGCTTACCTTAAAAATCGGTAAGCACCATTGGATTCACCGTACCCGAATTAGGGTTAAGCGCCAGGTGCCCGCTTGTCAACTAGCGCAGTGATATTATTAACACCAGTTTATGATAATGATTAAAGTGTTCAATTTTGGATGTAGCTTACTTAAAACATCATTCAAAGGAAGATTATTTCTAATTTGAGATTTAAATAATTTATATTAAATTTATCTATCGCATTCTTTTTAAAAAAATTACTTGCAATTTGACGAAACAAAAACATTAATTTTTCTTAAGTAATATGAATACGAGCATCTTATGCATGCATTTCTTTATACGTATATACATACCAACATATCGTCACCTAAAATGCAAAAGGGCATAACAACACTTAATTTTTTACAGGAAAAGCAAAAAAAACTTTACAAAATCTATAACAACAAGGTGTATCCAAAATTTTTTGAGAATATTTAATAAAACGAACAAAAATCAATCAAAACCTCTTTTTCGAATTGTTTTTGTTGTTACGCACTTTCGCCATTTAGGTGACGATATGTATTTACACTTCTGGGTATGCGTCAATACTACAACAATTCAAAAACAACAATAGCAACAGAGGTATTTTGCATTGCATTGTTAAGTGTTTTTGGTTCGAAATGTCAACCGTTTTTGATGAGTTGCCATATGAAATCATTAAAACTGGAGAGATTCCATTATTGTTCTAAATTAGCTATTGGTGAACCATTGTACTTTTCGAACATAAATACATAGTACCAAAAAAATAAAATTGTACCAGTTTTGCCAACCCTGTTATATATTTCGCACTTGATCATCAAGAGGGTATTAACTCAAAATTTGTATTTTTAACCCGACATATGTATATTATTCATAAATACATACTGTAAAAATATCGTGCTATATATACTTTTAGGTAATGATAGATTTTGGTCCATTATGATTCTACCCTTGGCATTTTAACAATTCCTTCATAACTGCCCAAATGATTTATAGAATTTATAATTCATAGCGGTAATTTAATGGTCCAAAAATTATTTATTTACTGTGCATATATTAAATTAAAAAAATCAAAGCCAAAATACATATGTATATACATTGATTAAATTACATTAAATGTTAGAACGATGATTTCCGAATACTATACAAAGAGAGCAATTCCATGACAGTAATAAAATCTTTAATTTTTTCAAATAACTTGACTGTCGACAGATAGCTCTCTTTATTTCGTTATTCGATTTAATATCTAAAAAACTAAAAATCTTAAAAAATGTAAAATAAAAAACAAACAGGACATGACATTTAACATTTAAAAAAAAAATCCCGTATTTTTTTTGAATTAAAGTACATACTATTCTTTTCTAGCGAAAGTCCTAAAGCTGTGGTTTGTTAATTAAAAAGAGTAAAAAAAATTTTAGTTACATAATAAAACAGTTATTGAGGCTTATCGAATATCATACAAAGAGAGCAATTCCATGACAGTATTATATTATCATTTCTGGACTGTCGACGGACAGCTCTCTTTATTTATATATTCGCTTAAAAGTAAACGATTAATAGCAAACAATTATATAATTAAATAAAATAAATGAACAAATATACATATCGTCAGCTCATTATTAGTTTGGCCACATAAAATTTTTAAAAAAAGTTATGTTAGGTATGGGGTATACCCCTTTACGTATACCCCCTTTCTGAATCCAAAACCTGTTTCACGAAATTGTTTATGGTTTCAGAGATATTAAGCATACATTTTGCTCCATATGAGTTATTTTAAAGTTTACTAAGTATTGTTATGCTCAACACACCACTGTTTGGAGAATGCTGCAGATTCCTCATACAAAAACAACAAAGTAAATTTTACTCTTACCTCTCTTCATTGCCGTAAAAAAGTAGTAAAAGCAAAAGCAAAATAAAATGACAACTAGAAAATACATTTTACTGCTGCTTCGCTTCATTGCCGTAAGAAAAAAACTAGTAAAAGCAATTGTCAACAACTCAACAAACAGCATAAAGTATACGTACGTAGCACAAAAAGCTTACTTTTAGAAATTAATTTAGAAAATTGGCGTATGCGGCACAAAACAATAATTTGCACTTTCAATAAAATACTATTAACTTCCTAAGTTCGTCAATGAGCATTCACAAAAATTTACGTATTTCTTCAAAACATATGCTGGAAACAGTGATAAAAATAAAAAAAATTTCTATCGGGTATGTTTTTAGAAAACTTCATGTAAACCTTCATTTTCGTTGTTCTCCACTAAGACTTTTTGGCCAAAAAAATAATGAGCTGATGATATGTATAAGTATTTATTATTTTTTTAATTAAGATTTACTTCTTAATTTTTTTACAATAATATGTACTCGTATTATTGTGACGTCTTTTAAAGAATTTATTTTAATTTTATGTTTATCTTAGCAAAAATGATACAAATTTAATCATTGAAAATTTTGCGCACTTGGCACACATTTTTTATTTTTATTTTGGTATTTTTATTTTGCATTTCAATTTCAATATTTTGAACGCTACACATTTTATTTTATTTGTATACTAGACATGGTGTAGATCTTATAGATATTCTTTTAAAATAAATTCTTTATATGTACATATGTATATGATCTAATTTGTTGTTTAAGTTGCAATAAATAATAATAATAATTTATTTTTGATTTTTTAACCTGCTATCCATAAAAAGTATTTACTGCCGTATTCATAAAAAATAAAATAGATTTCAAACGTATTTTAAACCTATATTTTCATACAAATTTTTCTTAAAATAGATTTAAGTTTAATTAAAGGCTTATAAAACAAATGTTCATGGAATAAATTATTATTATTTAGTTCAGTTTTAAAAAAAAGAATAATAAATTATTCGATTAATTACAAATTTGATTAATAAATTCTGGATTAATCGATTAATCAAAAATCTGAATAATTAAAAAATTTAAAAAAAAATTCATTGTTTTTATTAATGTTAGAAACCGAAAAACTGGAACTCGGTACAATTATAAAAGCTATTAGCCAATGCGAAATGAAAATCAAAAAACACCATAGGCTGCCATACTAGGACGTCGCGGCTCGATTTTGCTTTAATTTGTTTTTTTTTCTTTTTAAATTTTAATTATTATAGATTTAAGTAATTAAAATTTTAATTAACCGATTAATAGCACACCCCTTAAAATAAAATGTTTATCACCAAAATTGTAATACTATTCAAATTTGTATAACTTGTTGGTTTTTTTTTTTTTGTAATTTAGAGACTCTAAGTTCGGTAATTAAGTGGTACAACTTATTAGGAGAGCAATAATGATGAAATATTTCAATTAAAACACAAAAAAGAAGTACATAATATTATTTCTTTTTAACACTATCCGAGTTATTAAGCACATACACTCGGCATAAAAAAAAAAAAAAAAAAGGCGCGAACAAACTGAATTTTTAGTGCCTTTAAATAAGTGAACCGTTGTTATTTCTTAAATCAAAAGCCTAATTTTGATTATTTTTACTTTCAAAAATCAAAATTATTTGAGAGTTTCGGTTTAAAATCAGTAATTAACAATATATTTCTTTAATTGTTCTACAGGAATAGAAATTATACCTATTGCTATTATCACAGGTTTTATTTGCAGCAAAAGACATATTTTAATAAAAAAAAAATAATAAGACTTCGCACTAAGCTTGAGAAAACTTTAAAAATATACTAATTTTTTTCCGAAAGTTAAGTTACAAATAAAAATGTAGTTTATTTTAAATATAGCAGAAAAAGTATCACAGTTTTGTTGCAAATAATATAATTGTTAAACTAATTTATTAGAAATATCTCATTTATTTATATTTCAAGTTAAACTTAAAGATGTTCTTTGAAATGTTAGACATTGATTTATATTTTGTTTTTAATAAATAAGAATGTAAATTCTTATTTAAGTTTTTTTTTAAGATTCAATTTAAATTTTTTTTCTTGTATTTAGATTTAATAAGACGTTTAAAGACCCGCGTCTGATAAAAGACTAAACTGAATTTGTTGTAGACAATGATTTTATAAGAAAAAATAACAACAAATAATAAGGTGACAGACAAATGGGTAAACTTGGCTGGTGGAAAGCAACGAACTTGCTCGTATGTGAATGAGAAGATGTTGGTAATAATGACAATATAAAGATTTAGGCGGCTTATTGTATTACACAGCCAACAATAAAGAGAACAAAATAAAACAAATAAAATATAAAATAAATAAATACCTTGCACTATTGTGTAATTTTCTTTTACGCTTTTAATTCATTTTTTAAACATTTTATTTAAAAAAAGATTTGGACAATAAATTCTTTTAACTACGTAAAACGTTAAAAAAAAATAATTAAATTAGTAAAAATATTTTTAGCCATACCTTACATACAATCCCTTATAGAAAACTTAATAATTTGATTGGATATTGATTTGTACTTGGCTGTTTAAAAATATCGTTAGAGATAATCGTTCCTTTATGTTTTATTACACATATAAAATTATTGTGAAACTTATAAAAATTATTGAATAAAATATTACCTACAATTTTGACAGAATGTTAGGGTAAAAGAAATAAACAAACCTTTTACAATAATACAATACATACATACATAAATGGAAATAATGTCAATTATAATTAGGAAATAGGCTTTGTTAGTTTGAAAAACAAAATGCAAAAAAAAAAAAAAAAAAAAAAATTCAAAATAAATTAATTTAATTTGCCACAAAAAGCTAATTTAATATTGTGTAGAAGACGCGCAGTTGGCAAACTAATACAATAAATGTTAAAAAAAAAACAATCTTTTATTATATTTTAATTTTATAGCAAACAAAATAAACACATTTAAAAAATTTGTTTTTAAAATAATATTTTTTTTTTAAGTTTTTTTTTATAAAATTTTATCACATAAAATATAAACTTAATTAAGTGATTTAGTAAAAGGTAGGATTTTATCAGACGTAAAAGGTAGGATTTTATCAGACGTACACAAGGTTTTTATTACAATTTAACTTTAATTTAAATAGAGCGATAGTTAAAGGCCTACCTTGTAGGCTAAAGTCAAGTTGTAGCAATGAAAAACTTTCTATACCACCGATAAAATCCTACCTTTTACTCACACCAAGTTGCAATAATGAACCTTAGACTTATTCAAATAAGTTCAAAAACATTCATAATGATGTCGTAACTACAAATATAATGTTTATTGCCTTTTTGTAATTTTAAATTTAAAAAAAAATAGCAACGTTTATATTAGAAGCCATTTAAACGAAAGCGGAATATTCGTTACATGTTTATTGCCTTTTTATAATTTTAAATTTAAAGAAAATAGCAACGTTTATATTAGAAGCCATTTAAACGAAAGCGGAATAATCGTTACATTTTGAGAGCTCCTTTTTCTTAAGTCTACTTTCACACGTTTCATCTTTTGATGCTCAATTCCCTTTCAATTCCCTTTTGAAGATGCCAATATGTTCACTCGTAGCAATCGGTTTCAACTTTTTAAAATTTACATGCAGTCCCTTTCTTCTCTCGTAAAAACACAAGAATTGAGCATCAAAAGTTAAAACGTGTGAAAGTAGACTTTAGAATGTCTGCAAAGTTATTACATAATAGTACCTATTTATACAAAAGCTTGGCAAAGAAAATGGCACAGCTAATCCGCAAGATATATGTTTATGTAAAAGTAGCGTGGCATTTAGGGTTCTAATGTCCTACACGAATAAAATGTTTTTTTCTCGTAAATTAAATAATTTTGAGAGCTTTTTATTCTTATCTTACAAGCTTACTTTGAGTTTTTGACAAGATAAAAATATCTTAATTTTCTGAACGTACACATTTTTCTCCCCATATATAAAATTTTTTAAGTCAATTGTTTGAGATATGGAGCTATCCAGTTACTAAAACGCGAAGTTTGACAGACAAATCCGAGCTTTGAATTTTACACCCAAATTAAATTAAAAGCTTCTTTATTAATTAAATATAAATTAACACTTATAAAAGAAGAAAAAGAAAGTAATACAATAAATAAAATAAAAAACGATAGATCCAAGTTCAAATCTTAACTGGCAGTAATAATAGTATCAATTTCGTTTTTCTTCTGCCTTATTTTTCCCTTTCCCTTAATTTTTTAACAAAAATGTAATACAAGTTATTTTAAATTGTTTCTACTTCTACTTCAGCAACAATTTATGAAATTTTTGTTTTTTTGGTACTTTTTCTTTGTCTTTCATTTTCATTCTGTTTGTAACTTCCACAATATTGATCCTAGAGACTAAAAAGTATATTTATTTTGGTGTGTATGTTAAAATGGGTTTTCCGAAGACCCCAAAAATGATGGGGACTATGTTGTTGTATATTTATGTCACATAAACTCCGTTGAAGTTTGCTATAAATTCAGCCAGATCGGTACATAAATAACAGAGATATGAAAAAAACCCACCGCTGCCTTTCATTTTACCCCTTGTTGTTGTGGTTTTTTATTTCTTTTTTCTGTATATCAGAAGAACGGCAAGAGCCAAAGCTTCCAAATTATGTAGCTACAAGCATATTGTTATCAATACACATCAACCGACAATATATAAGCGGGATTGGAAAAGTGGGCGTGGCACAAAATAGTTTCGTTTATATCTAACGACCGGTAAGAGAAAAATTGTCCAAACTTGAGACACATAGCTGGGCTATCAATATACAACTTCTCTAAAATAATAGGCGGTTTGGAATAGTGGGCGTTTTACCTCCGGTACAAAGACATTAAAGATTTCTGTATATCTAGAGAACACAAGCCAAAGTGTCAACGTGTAGAACATATTTTCTAAAAAACTCGTAAAAATCGGTTCAGATACAAACAAGTTATTAACAAAAAATTTTCAATTTTTAAGTAAATGATAAATTTCTTCTTGAATCCGTTAAATCAGTGAAAAGGTACCCGAGAAAAGGTACTAAAGACCTAAAAAGTACTTTTTTATAATTAAGTCTGTTAAATTATATGTATGTATATATATACATACGTGTGCATCACAACATACGGCCCTGTTCTGAAAATAACATTTCATCAAAGTGAAGGTGTTCTGAACATATTATTTTGTGATTTCAAAACGTTCAGCCACGTAATCAACTTTTTTAAATCACTGTTATTTTTGCGACTATTGTAAGATGGCCGTCATAAAAAATTACTTAAATAAAATATGCAATGTGTTGTATATTAATTTTGTATGCAAAAGTTAAGAAAATTCGACAACACTACAAAATCATATTTGCTTTTGTCACCTCTGTTGTGATTTCAGCCTTGTTTTTTTAGTTGAATTAGAAATCACTAATTTCTAATATTTATTAAAATCGTAACAGCTGTAAAGAATCACAGCAAAAATCGCATCTGTTGCGAAGATGGCTAGAATTCGCGAAAAATTGCAAACTTGTATACAAGCCCTAAAATTTATTTGAAATCGATAAATGGGGAAATTAATATTTCGATCAAGTCATAAATAAGATCGATCACTAAAACTATAAGGAATGGCAAAAATTCGGTACAAATTGCTAAATTAGCGGAAACTCGGAAAAATATGCTAACAGCGCCAGATAGAAGAGTGTACTATGTATTTATTATAAATCTTTAAAGCTGTAAAGAATCAGAAAACTTACAGGAACAAATCCCTCCTTATCGCTAACATAGCTAAAATTCGCAAAAAAAAATTGCAAAATTGGATACAATCCCTAAAACAAATTTGAGATCGATAAATCGGTTCAAAAAAACAAATTGTCGGAAAATAACATAAAAAGCGTTAAAAATGAAACTTTGTAGAACAAACTTTTTGTAAGGTGTTAAAAACTTTTGTTTGCTTGTGCTTTCGACAATTGAAATCACACTAAAAAAACCCAGAAAACTGTGTGAAAATAAAAAATTTTCGAAATTGGTGAAGCAATATTTGAAATTTTTACAGACTCATTTTCCTTCAATATTAAAAAGGTACTGCATTAAAAACAAGTAAGAGTGATATATTCGGCTGTGCCGAATCTTTGATACCCTCTACCGACAGTTATAATAATATATGAGAGCTTTAAATTATTAATTAATCTTTATAAAAATGGAAGTCATTAACAAATTGGTTCCGATTTAAACCAATTGGACGACAATCAGACTGTGTGCTTTTATTTCTAGCAATTTGAACTAACTTAAATAAAATATCATGATTCGTAACAGTTTATGCCGACTAAAATGATTTTCCGGAGGGGAATTTATATTAGACCCATGGTAAATTATGGGCTAATCATCACGAAATCCTGTGGAGTGATTTTTCTTATTAAAAATCTAAATGGAACAAATTTTAATGCAGAAGTAAAAATTTGTTTTAGCGTTTAAAGTGATTTTTAGAAGGCTGCCTAATATGGGATAAACCGATAATCAGAAAATTGCATGATATTATTTCTAGCCATATGAATCAAAATTGGACCAAATTTAAATGAATTTAAATAATTTCCCAGAGTGAGCATAATATTAAACATTATATGGTAAATTATGTACCGAGCTTCACGAAATTTTATAATGTGATTTTGAGTGCTATAAATCTTTGACGAAACAAATTGTATTACAATAGCATTATTTATTACGTTTTTTAACATTTAAAATCGTTTTCCGAGAGTAGGTTTTATATGCGGCCTAGGGTAAACTATGCACCGATCTTCACGAAATTTTAAAGTATGATTTCTAGCCTTATAAAACCGTGACATACCAAATTTTATTATGATAGCATTATTTGTTACGGTTTTAGGCGTACCAAATTTTTTTCCGTTAGAAGGGTTTATATGGGGCCTATGGTTAATTATGGATCGATCATTACGAAATTTGAGTGTGATTTCTAGTACTATAAAACTATAACGTAGCACATTTTTATATAATATGTAGCAATATTTATGTATGAGTATGATTTCAAGTCGTATAGAACGAGATTGTGCAAAATCGTATATCTTGCCACCTTTTATGTTAGTTTTTGTGAAAAAATTGTAAATTTTTTAGGGTGGTGGTTCTAAACTTTGATTCATAACTCTGATCCTACTGATCGGATTTTGCTGGATTTCAATCCCAAACTGCTTCGAATAACAAGAAGCAATTTGACACTAAAATTGTGCTTATTTTTTGAGTTTTTCAAAAGTGAGCGTGTTTGCAAGAGACGGACAATGCAAAATCCACTTAGAATTACTCAAGAAACCAGAAGTATATACAATATACCTTATGGGGTCGGAGTCGAACTTTAAACATTTCAGCGTTTGGAACACCACAAAATCACACGTGTGATTTTAAAAGCACACGTGGTTTGAAATCAGCATCGTTGACAAAAAATTCCCATATAAGCATCGCTTCATACTAGAGTCAATTACTAAAAAAAAAAACTACAAAAATCATTTAATCAAAACTAAATTTTCTAAATTTTAATCAAAAACAGAAAAAATTGATACTTTTTCTATTTGCGATAAATTTGTTATACATACTAGTGATGTCACGAATATAAATTTTTCATATTCGCGAATACGAATGCGAATACGAATATATGCTCCCAATGTCAATACGAATATCAAATTTGAAATTTAGCGCCATTCGATATTTAAAATTTGATTTAAAAAATCTCCCATTCTCGTCTATAACAATCAATTAAAAAAAACTGGCACATTACAAAATGTATTTATTTATTTATTAATTCATATTGTAACATTATAATGACATTACGATGACTGAATTTGAAATTATCAAGTTCGCACTGAATGCCACTTAAAATAAAGCGAAAAAGCTAAAAACATCTTATAAGAAATCGTAAATAAAATGCCGAAATGCTAAAAGAAAGTTATGCAGGTAAATCAAAATAATTAATGCTAAATTAAACTGCAAAAATTCTAAAATATATCTCCGATGTGTGTAATCAGATCGGAATTATCTTGATATTTCATTGACCCATTCCAGTTGTCGATCATTTTCGTACGATAATTAGACAATTACTGCAAATGATTGTTTATCTAGGAATGCTTAAAATCAACTTGAGTAATTTTCATAAATTCTTTTTGTGGCGACACAATAATTGTAATGTTTGTTTGATTTTTACTTTACTAAAAGAAGATTTTATTTTGCGATAAAGACATGTTTTTTTTTTGAATAAAAATTATTTAAAATTAATTTTTTTTTCTTTTGGAATGTATTAACAAAATATTCGTGAAATTTTCGCTTGAATTTGTCGAACACGAATATCGTAAAATAGGCGAATATTCGGCATTTAGAATACGAATAGGAATATTTGTAACATCACTAATACATATAATAGCCTACATAAACATTCAGTGTACTTTCTGTGAACGTAAAATGAGGAAAAGCTGGAACTCTTGGTACTCTTTTACCTTTGGTACATTTTCTCTTTTCGAAAAATTTGCTGTAGAGATAGCGTATGGCCCAGATTAAAATATGGGGTACATATTTTGATGTTAGAGCTTAATTTTTACATAAATTAAGTAAAGATGTAGAAAACTACATAAAATTTCTGTAAATTTTTTATAAATTAACAGCCTGTATTTAGTAAATGAAAAAAACATCTTATGCGAGAAATTATATTGAAAACAATATTCGAAAATTGCTTTCTGATTTCAATTTAATGTCTCACACGACACTTTGTTTTGATTTTCTAAATACAGGCAATAAATCATGCTCTAATTTTCACGTGACCGAAGTCACAGGTAAAAGCTAGTTAGTTACTCATTAATAAAAAATGTTTTAAATAAGTTAGAAAATTACTATAATACATACATATATATGTATATATCGCTCTTTTGCTGCAATGTCGTCATAACTGCCAACTCGCCTCAAAAATGCTTTTAAGGCGCTAAGGCTTTAAATTTGTAATCATTTATCTTTTTTTGTGAAATAAATTTAAATAAATAAAAAAAAAACTGAAAAAATACATTTGACATTTGTACACACTTTTCGCTTTGTTTACTGGGTTGTTTGCTTGTTTATTTTAGTCTTATTTAAAAGGGCTACCTAAATTTAAGAAAATAAGAAGTAAAGCATTTTAATATGGCAAAAATTTTACTATTTATTTTAACAATGTAGATTTTGTATAAAAGGTAAAATAAGGTCCAAATTGCCTGTTTTTAAAAATAAAATACATAAAAAATATGTATGTATATTGAAACAACAAAAAAATATAAATTTCTGAACGAAAATTTTTATTTTATTTTCAAAAACAAAAAATTTTTACACTTACGTGTGTTTGCAAGCAGATTTAAAACGCTTTTTAAACAATTTTAATCGTAAAAATTTAGAAAAAAAATACCTTTAAAACGATATATGTTTCATTAAAATCGGTGGACGACAATTTAATTAATTAAAAATCAACTAAGAAGATATAATATATTCAAAAACTTTAACTTAAATTTTAAAATTAGAGCATTGGAAGGTCTTTAGAATATGAATGTTATCCATGAAAGTAAGTCTCAATTGTACTAATTGTTTAAGTGTATTAACAATATATAAAACAAAAAGTTTACTAATTAATAAATTAAATAAATGAAAAAATAAATAAATTCTTTTGTAGACTTGTTTTTCTTTAAAACAATAAAAATGCGCATTTAATGTATTAAATATTTAAAAACTATTGTGCACATTGCATTTAAAAACAATTTATCCGTATCTATATATGTATATAAAAGTGAATGTATGTATGTTTGTATATATATATTTGTTCCTTTTAGTAGGCCAAACCACTTGACCGATCATCTTGAAATTTTCACAGAATATATAAAGTTGAGATTGGACAGAGGGGCGATGCCACGCCCATAAAACCCAAAATTTAAAATCGTCATATCTGAGGCATTTTTTGGCATAGGATGATGATATTTTGTACATATGGTGTTAGTATGAATAGAAATAAGCTCCACGAAAAAGAGGGCCCCTTTATAGAAAAAGTAAAGACCACCATATCTTATAAACTAATGAACCGATCGTCATTAAATTTCCACAGTAGGCGACTGCCTTGAGTTACTGAACTTTAAGCTATATAAAGATGTGGTTGGAAAAAGGGGCGGTGCCACGCCCATACAACCCAAAACATAAAATTTTCATATCTTAGCTACTATTTGGCGTACGATGATGATATTTGGTACATATGGTATTGTTATGAATAGAAATACGTTGCATTAACCGATCGTCATTAAAATCTCACATAAGGCTGTTGTTATGAATTAATGAGCCCTAGGCTATGCAAAGTTGTGGTCGGAAATATCCTCTTATCTTCGATACTGTTTCACGTATGTAGGTGTTGGGATAAATTTAAAAGGGAATTTTTTACATATTTACCCATGCTTGATACACATGTTAATTAAATTAGTGGGGTAACCCTATTCTCATTCTCCCACTCCCACAAGTTTTAAAACGATTGGGGTAGCAAGGCACACCGGGTTAAGCTAGTACTATCAGCCCAGTTATGAATACAAATTCCCCGGGAGTTTTCTCCCTTTTCCCATTTTTACAATTGAATTTTAATAGGAAAAATGGGAGAAGGGAAAAAACTCCCGGGGAATTTTTATTCATAATTGGGCTGTATATATTTTTTACAAGATTTTAAAATTTCATAGATATCTAAGCAGAAACAATTGTGCACGTATGTAGTAATATTCAAAAACACAAACAAATTTTAAATATTTAGCTAAAAAATAAATACGTATTCCTATCAGTCGTTTTCGTTGGTGGCCTACATAATTACATACATATGTATACATAGTATGTGTGACAAATTTTTGATAATTACTTATTCATTCTTCAATTTAAGTGTCTAATACGCAATTTACAAAGAAAAAACTAAAGAAAAAATTTGTTTATCGATCTACAAACTAGTGGTCATACAAAAATAGTAAACATTAACAAAAACAAGCCGTTTACGCTTATTTTCTCGATTTTTCCATGACTATAAATTAATTATTATAAAACTTGTTTAAATTATAAAAATGAGAAGTAAAGGAAATAAAATATTTGCAAAGCCTAGTCGTTTTTTACCGTATAGATAATATTTATATTCTTATTATGTATTTCGGTTTAAACAGTAACGTACACTGTTGCCGGATTTGACGATATTTGACATTAAAACCACATTTTGAGTACATATTTAAGATATTTTAGTACAAGTTTGTTGAATTTAATTATTTTCAGAATAATATATACATGTAGCTTAAGCATTAATTACTTGTAATATTGATTTTTGGCCTTAATGGCTTAATAAATGAATAAATAAATAAATAAATAAATACCATGTTTGTGACAAATCTCGAACCATGTTTTTATTTTTTCTTATTCTTAAAATTTTTTAAATGAATATTTTGGTTTTTTAAGGTCGATTCACTCAATTTTGTCCGGATAATATTTGTATACCATTCACCACAGGTGGAAAAGAGTATATGTATATAAGTTTGTCATTCCGTGTGTAATTTCTTCAATATTGATCTTAAACCCTATAAAGTATACATATCGCACTTAATCAACAAGAGGGTATTAACTCAAAATTTAAAAATTTTCAGTAGAAGCAAAACAATTTTTAATTTAACATTGAAGGCATATGGAAATTAATTTTAAAACCAACCGTTTCATTACCAAAAAGTAGACAAAATTTTTACAGCGGGCAGATATGAATATAGCGTGTAGATTTTTTCGAAAAAGTGGAAAAATAAAAATTTTGAGATAATACCCTCTTGTTGATTAAGTGCGATATATGTATATGGGGACTACCGCGTATTTCGATTCGAAAGAAATAATTTACGAGTTCTAACAATTTGTACTGTGTATAACGATTTGTCGTACTATTTGTAACGACAAAAAAAATCTGTTTCAGACCTCAAATTTCTATTACGAACAATAAATTTTCATAAAATTTCATATTTGTTTATAGATATAACTCTGAAGGTTGGGTTTGTGAAATTAAGTCCTTAATTAATTTGCGAGAATTCGAAATATTATACTTTAACACTCTTCTTTTAGTTTCTAGTAAAATTAAACCGCTTGCCAAAAAAATTTGGCAGTTAGTCTGTTGTCTTAACAAGTTGGTGTAGAAAAACTTTTCAAATTATTTTAGACAAGACAAAAAATAACTGAAGGCTAATATGCATAAGCTTGCTTAAGCTTCGGTCAAAAATTAACAACAAGCCTCTCAAATGCATTTAAGAAACAATATCAAAAAACAAGTGCGATCAGTTTCGTACTTTGCTTAAGCAAATGACAGATTCATAAAACTTAACAAAATGCTTCCTTAAGTTCAATATGGTTCGAAACATATGATTTACACGTAATCGCACAGTTGCTTAAGCCAAGTTAAGCATATTATAGTTGGACCTTAAGAAATCGAATTCACAGCGAAACGGAATAATGCAAAGTTGGTAATTATTTTAATTCTAAGAAATTTATTTGTAAAATGTTTTGTATTATAAATTTACAATTTAATGTTGAGCAATTATAAACAACCAATGAATGTTAAAGACAAATTGCTACAAATTCTTTACAATAAAAGGTGAATCCAAACTTTTTTTGTAAACTTTTTCAATTTAAAGTTGATTTTAAAATACAATTTTAATAACAGTTTAAAATTGTGTAAAGTATGAAAATATATTAATATTAAAATTTAAATAAATGTTTATTTAAGTTTTCATTGATTGAGTTATTTACTGGTAAACATCTTATTAATTTGATTACACATTTTAAAGATTTAGCCATTTCTAGCTATTATGTATTTCTATTTAATCTGGCCAATTCATGTAGGATGTAGTAGCCTACCCTGCTCTCAGCTGCACTGTTTTTTATAACTAATGAAGTAAAGCAAAATATTCTTTGTTGGTACGAAATTTGATATTTGCGTAGAAAAAAAAAAACTTTGTTTCCACTATTTTGTTAAATGAGTTGTTATTGTTAAACGTTTATTGTTTTAAAAATTTTATAACAAAGTAACATATAAACCAAAATATTTCAACATTATAAGTACATTGGAACATGAACTATGGCCAATGCTTCGTTTGTGTTGTTTGCTTTATAAATGCAAATGGTGTCATTCCGTATATGAAATGCCATTAAACTTTCCTTTACTTTTCAAGTGTATTTGTTTATATTATTGTTGTTGCGTATTGAATCAAAAAAGTTTAAAATATTTAATAATTTAAATAAATATGTACTGTTTTTTTCTTAATTGTACTGTTTTTTGTATTCATTGTACCGTTTTTCCGAATTTTAAGTCTGGCTACCCTAGTTGAGCGGCATAACCACACATCAAACTCACATTTTTCTGAT
The DNA here is from genome assembly GCA_943735925.1 of Pollenia amentaria. Taxonomy (NCBI): domain Eukaryota; kingdom Metazoa; phylum Arthropoda; class Insecta; order Diptera; family Polleniidae; genus Pollenia; species Pollenia amentaria. The sequence goes on along the minus strand of OX031010.1, from coordinate 140,679,662 downwards.
TAGGTAAGTAAAGAAAACCGCACATAAATGTTGATGCGAAAATCAAAATAATTTTGCCGTGACTGCCATGGCTGCAGAAACTTTACTCCAGTTTGATGAATTTAAACTTAATTTGTTTAGTTTAAAAATGTATAAAAAATTTTATTTTCAAATTAATTAAATGAATTAATTTTTATTTTTTAATCCTTAAAAACTAATTTTCACAATTACTTTTAATTAAAGTTTGATGGTTTGAATTTGATGTAATGCAGTTCAGTTTGTGGCCACGTTACACAAGTGAGAATTAAAGACTGATGTTTATCCTCCATAATGACGTATATGTATGTTAGTAATTCAAGACACAAACAAGGAGTAAAAGATATGCAAATATTAAATCCTGCATTTTTAAGTTTTACACCAATAAAGAAATATAAAATTTTTTATCTAAGAACACATTTTTGCAAGTGTACCCTATTTGGGACCCATGGGCCCCAAACATGATGTAGTTAGGGTTAAGATTTATATAAAAGTTCTTTGCGCCGAATATTATTCAATTATCTTCATTTATATGAAATTTTTTTGCCTTTAAGTGATTTTAGGAAGGGGGGTTTATATAGGACCTATGGTTAATTTGAAATTATGTACCAATTTAACCCATTTGCAATATACTAAATTATCTCCAAAATAGCGTCCTGTACTCTGCGCACAAGGTTTACATGGGCAGCCTCAGAAAGTGATTCTGGTAGTCTAGGACCAATTGTCTAGGTGGTCTAGGACCAATATTTTAAAGTGTTGTAATCATCTTCAAAAATGTAATAGCCTCTCCACTATTGTGGTGTGGGTATAAAAATGGAATGTGGAAATTATTTCTTTGTTAAAAAATAATCAAAAATAAATTGATAGATTAGCGTTAATTTAAATTTTGATTTAAAAAAAACCGCGATTATTCAAGAAACGTACAGACATGCTTTTTTATACTATATTTTTATAAGACACTTGAAAACTTAATTTCTAGGTTGTAACACGTGAAAAAATATTTCGTGAGACTCTATAATACATATGTATTAGATACATACTTATGTAGATATGTATAAAAATGAACATAGATATGTATATAAAACAATAATAATATAATAAAGAAAAAACTTTAACAAATCGAAAGAATGGCACAAACCAAAGAAAGATACATATGTACATATTTTAATATGAATAATGACGCACAAAATATTTAGTTAATTTAAAAATACTTTGTTACTATTCACGTGTTGGCAAAAAAAAAAAATTAAATCAAGTTAATAAATAATTTGTACTTTGAAGGTGAAAAACAAGCACATAAACTAATATTTTTTGAATTTAAAATTTTAATTAACATTTTGTATCTGGAATTTACGATGATTCTATGTTTATCTTTCAACTATATTGGGAATTTTAAGACTGGAAATAAAAAAATGACCTACTACGTTAAATTCAGGTACTAAACAAACTTTTAAAATAGTACACAAAATTTCCGACTTAAAATAGAAAAAGTGTGTTAATATTAAGTATTCACCAAATTTCGCCTTATTTACCGCTTTATCTTACTTCCGTCCATTTCAACATTTTTGCTACAACAAAGGTATTGGACTTCTTAGTGAAATTTTTTAATATGTAAATATGTATGTACATACATATGTATATTTAAGTGCAGTGGAATCCCTCATGACCGGACACCGAAGGGGCCCGGTTATATTCATCCTCTCGAATGAATATAACGCTGTCCCAATCGAACACTGATGGGACCAGGAAATAGTGTCCGTCTAAAGGCCCTTTCTGCTCTAGGAAAGTGTCTGTTAAGGGAGATTTCACTGTATATTACTACAAATTTGTACAGGTTGTAAAATTTCTATTAAAAACATTTTTTTATTCCTTTTTTATTAAAGCGTCATCACGTGATTTTTTAGGTTCATTTGCTTAAATGTGTTTTTTTTTTTAAATTAATTTAAAATATCAAAAGAAGAACATATTAATAAAATATTTACATTGATAACGACAATTAACATTATTAATGAATATTGAGAAGAGTGTATCAGGAAAAGTAAATTTGAAAACAAATGGCTGAAATGTTCATTTTTAATTTCTTTAAATTGATTTGTATTCAATGCAACTATAGAAATAGTTTCATTTTTATTTGCTTCATCAATCTATGGACACATGCTCAAATTATGGCTGTTATAAATAATTTTAATTTAAAGCAATTACACGATAACTGATTTTTTATTTAAGGATGTTTGTATCTTTTCACATTTAAATAATTGTAAATATATTAAAGATTGTGAACGTAGTCAAACCTAATTGGTTGTTATTATCTTTAAGATTAAAATACTTTTTAAAATAATTTAGTTATAATGAATGTTATAAATAAATATTTTAAGAAATACCACAAGCTATGTTTTTTTTAACATTGAAAAGTCTAAAATGACCTTCTTGAATACATATGTATGTCACATCCAGTTTTGCTTATACAAAGTCGCTCGTTACAAATGTATAAACAATTAATTTAATAAACTGCTTTACTCAAAAATGTTTATGTACAGAAAAATATTGTTTAAATTAAACATATTATAAAATGTTAAAATATTATTATAAAACGATTGTCGAAAATACATTCGTTATGCCATTTAACATAATGCAGCTTTATTTTATGGTTTTCGTATAGAAACTGCTCTTTTTATAGTTCCCCATTAATTTTCTATAGGGATAGGATACGAGTTTTGCGTGGGATACTAAAGTATTTGATGTTGCTGAAACTTAACCAACCTTATGCGATAGGCTACCAATGATATTCAGGCCAGCGGTAAATGATTGGTGTAATATTTCATCATATATTTCTCCAGTACATTTCTAAACATAATACCGGTCATTGTCCCTTTTATTTACACAATTGGACGAACAACAAATGCAGTAAAACAACCCCATACCATTACTGATGACCCACCATGTTTCCACGACAATCGGTTTTACGCACCGGAACTACTCAGAGTTCAATGAAAACCGACCAAGGATTGCCAACTAAGCAACATATGTTCTTCAGGTCTCGCTGCTACAACAACAACCCACCATGTTCCTGCAAAGGTAGTTGCTAGCAATGGTTTTAAATCAGTTGCAAATACATTGAATTTAGATATGTAGATTGATTCTACACAATAAAATTTTAAAATTGAATGATATTAATATATGGTTCCTTAGGGAACACAACTCTTTTTTTTACAATAGTTTCTTGTATACGTCTAGCATTTTTTTCATTTAATAAATTTTCCTGTAAAAATTAACGGAGAGTTCGTGCTCATATATTTACGCCATATTTTTCTTTCATTTTTGCCCTTATCTTTGTCGAAGACAAAAATGGATCTATGTATGTAAACTACTAAGTCGGATCAATAGTCTATCATAAGCATGTGTTGTCTCTCTATACTTTTTGAAAGTTTCTTTCACAAGAAGTTGATTGGCCAGCCTTAACCATTTTCGCAAAATAATAATACAGTAACTTCTCTATAGTGAAGTTATTAACAATGAAGCTCTCCCTATTATCAATTGAAAAAACACAGCATAAAAATTAAACGTATATAAATTTTTAAGTATTAGATTAACTATAGCTACAACTTTCACGATATGTCTTTCAAGTTAGAATAAAGCCTTTTTTATAGTATTCTACAAACGTAAAAAAAGAATCTGGAAAAAGTTTTTTTAGATAATTATTTTATATTTTTATAACAAAAACTTATTAAGATGTTAATCACTAAAACAACGTAGTTATGTACTGTTTTTTTTAATTGTTAGTAAGAAAACGAGATAAGATATGAATACAAAATAAAAATTTTATCAAAATAGTACATACATATAAATATGTAGGTATGTACACTTATATAGTAAATATGTACAAGGTAATATTTGTGTCTAATAAATTAAATTATTTTTCTCTAAATATAACAACATTTTCTGTTATATCACCCTTTGTTGCTTTATTATAAATTTCTTAAATAAACAAACTTTTCAAACGTTTATATTGCTTTATTTATTTTATCTTGAATATCAAGTGTTGGGTGATTGTATGTACTATTAAATATTCAAATAATTTAAAAATTTCAATGTAATGTAATGTATTAAAATCATTTACTGTTTTAGTGGAAATTTCCACGACAATACAAAATAATAAAGAGACAAATACATACATACGAGTATGAACATATGTATAAAAATACTCCCCGATAACACAAGTAGGGCCAGCATCAATAAAAAGTTTGTACGTACTCGTGTGTATGTATAACTGTATTTTATATATTTTTATCATGTGATTCATTTTAGATAGTTTGTACATGTGTGTTTTCATGTTTATTATTGTTTGTAAACTTCAAAACAATTTAAAAAAATTTTTAGACATGGAAAATAAGAGTGCTAACATTTTGATAAATGATGAAATAGTCTTTAATATTCAAATAAAAAGTGTTTCATTATTACAACATTACTTTAACCTACCAGATAGGATGAACCATCCTTTAACTTATCGCTCACTTTACGTTTAAGCAAAGTTGTATTAATGGAACACTTTTTATACGGCCGATACAATCCTACCTTTACCTATCGGTAAGTTGTGAAAACGGGCCTTATTCTATTTAAAATCTTATTTAAAATTGAAGTCATACCTATCCTATTAAACCCTCGGGGGTAATATGAGAGACCATAAAAAGTCTGATTTATTTTAAGTAAAGTTTTTATTCAAGTAACAAATATTAGACATACATAAATAATTATGATACATAAAAACATACATCCCTGAGTTTTATGAGAATACATACATAAGTATAACTTGAACAGGTACATTAATTATTAAAAACCATTATTTCAATATGATTTTGCAACAAAATTTAAAAAATTAAATCCCGACAACCACTATTTTAATAAACCTGAAAATCATCATTAATTCCATAAATTGTTGCTTATTATATAACATGGCATTACCATCTGAAAATTATTTCGGAAATATGGGCACTGCGGCTGCTCTGGACGAAGCGCATTCTGGATTTTTGAAGAATTAAGATAAAATTTTCTAGATTGCGTAAATTAATTGCATAGTGTGTACCCAGCATAACATTCGTACATGTGTAAATTATATATGCATGTATCTGATCAAAATAAAGTTACACCCATTTTACACGATGAATTTTATGACGTCCAATTTTGGACGTCATTTTTTGTTTGGAAGCAAGCGGTGTAGAGAAGAAAGAGGGGTAGAAAAATAGACTTGATTTCTGTTTTCATGGTTTTTTTTTGACAATTCTCTTTACACATTTTTCTGTTCTTTCTGTTACGTTTTATTTTTATGTTCTCATCAACTGGATTGAATGAAAATGAAAAAAAATTAGACGTCCAAAAAAAACCATCGTATAAATTTGAGTAGTTTTTGGTAGCAACTTCAAAAGGGAATTAAGAAAATTGGACGTCATAAAATTCATCATGTAAATTGGATGTTAGTAGAAATCTGTTTTTATAAATGTTGGAATTAAGTTTCTTCAAAAATATCGAGTGTTGCCAAATCATTTTTGTTAGCTTCGTTCATATTCAGGGGTGTCCTGGAAATCGAAAACGCAAAACGCAAGGATTTTGAAGTTATTTTTAATACACCCTTAATCCAATTTTTATTAATTTGTTTATGGAATTCTGTTTAATAGAGAAATATTTGTATTGTATTGTACTTGTGTTTCTTTTACTACAAAAATGTCATTAAAACAAACGACTTTTAAATTCTTGCGTTTTGCGTTTCAGATTTCCAGAACACCCCTGATTATCTGAATTAAAAAGTTATAGTATTTCATGTGTTGGAATAAAGTTGTGACACGTATTATTTAAAGAATACTTCATTCTTCACGAAACAAAAAAAAACTGGCACTTGAATCAGCAGGAAAAAAATGTAAAAATATTGGTGAATAAATATCTACTACGAAGACAAACTTGAGCAATTACAAAATATGGTATTTTACAACCGATCAGACACGTATAGCGGGAATCTAGCGATTTTTTCTCAACCAACAACAAGCTGTAAAATATAATAATACTTAGTTACTGGTATGTAAATATAAATTTATGTCCTCTAAATTTTACCCCTAAGAATTTATACCCCCTCAATTTGCCACTAAATGAAATAAAAACCCTTAAATCTGGGGGTAGCCCCATAAGCTGGCAACTCTGGTATGTTTTTCTAAAAGTAGGAGAAAAACCAGAGTTCCAAATATTCACTCACTATTCACTCATGGGTAGGAATAAAAAATTTTATACACTGTTGTGTGCTGTTTTATTCGTGCTTAAAAACACAAAAAAAATTTTGCTTTATTCGTTCTTGTATAAAAGTATTTTCATTATTTTTCGTTTCTACAAAACACATGAGATAATAATAGAGATTTATTTTTTCTTACATTTGTACATGAGAGAATTTTTTTTTTTAACTTCTTTTGCTCATCTTGCATTCTTATACATACTTCCAAATATACACTTGCTATTCACTTCATAATCTCTGTTGTGTTTTGCTTTATTCGTGTTTAAAAACACAAAAAATCTCTTGCTTTATTTGTTCTTATATTTGTATTGTTTTTTGTTTCCATGATACAAAGACACCAAAATAGCTCATTCAGCTTTTAAAAATGAAATGTAGAAACACAAGTAAACAAACATGTGTATAATGTGCTGATGTGACTTAATATTAAACAGTTAAATTTTGTAAATAATAAAAAACATGCGCAATGCGTAATCTGTGTTTATGTATATCATTCTTGTGTTGTTTCTACAAAAAACATGAGATAAGACAAATTATTTATTATAAATGTTTGAATTTTACTATTCATACATAAATATTTATGAACGTTGAAAAAAAAACAAATTTTCAACAATTAGTGGCACTATTAGTTTTTTTTATGTCTTTTTTTTTGAAGTGCAAATTTAGAGAAAAATAATTTTTTAAGTGAAAATACTGCTCATAAAAAAAAACAAAAAAATAGGTATGATTTATTTTATATTTTTTTTTTATTAAAGTTTTAAAAAAAACATACCACAACACTTTTAAAATAAGTAATTCATTGAAAATTTGTACTGTTGTTATATTTACAATTGTTCAAAATAAAGTTGCAAGTGTTTTTATTTTCTTAATGTATGAAAAAACCACGAATAAACGACGCTTAAAAAAACATTTTTATCATGTACAAATCAAGGCTACAAATACTATTAAACAAGAACAAATGAAGCAAGCGATATTTTGTGTTTTTAAACACGAATAAAGCAAAACACAACAGAGAGGAACTCTTGTTATTATAAACATAAATGACAGCAACGATTAGCCTCTCATTTTTTAGTTTTTACAATTTTGTACTTTTCTTTATTCACATACGTGCATATGTACAAACTGGAAAATAAAAAACAAAACTATTCATGTGCTTAAAAATAAAAAAAATTCTTAGCTATTCATTTTACAGTGTGAGAATAAAACAAAAAATTTTGCAAGCATTATTCATGGCAATTTATCATGAATGTTGGAATTTTGGAATTCATGTATGAATATTTCTGAACCCTGAGAAAAACAAACAATAACATATTTCCAGTATTATCTTTAACTCAAGAAGACAATTTAAACAATTACGACGACTGCCTTATGATATTTGCAGAGTAAGCAAATGATAATAAAAACCCGTTATACGTTCAAACAACTAACTAAAGTATAATAAAAGTGAATATAAAACAAATAAAAGTGATAAAAATATAAACAATAAAAATTAAAGCAAGCTGTCATCTTGTCACGTACACCCAATTTTTAGTGCCATGCATTTATATAGTTCAGGGTTGCCGAACTTGGTCTTTTTCGAATGGTCGGATATTTTTCGTTTGGTCGGATGGCAGGCCAAACCTATTTTTAATTTTTTAAACATATTTAACCCAGCATTTACACATGCCACTGCCAGTTCGAAAAACTCAATACACTCACGATTTTTTAGTAATACACTCACATTTTTCGCAATGGCAGCTCCAGTGGCAGCAAAAATTGAATGCGAGTGGAAATTTGGCACTTTCATGCCACTAAATGTCAAAACGATTAGCAATGTTACCCTGTTCACCATATAATGCAAATTTACTGGATTATTGTCGAATTTTAATTAAAGTTTTAACTGTTAAATGAATTATTATCATTCATTTTTTGAAACGCCCATTAAAAAAAGCAAGTTTGTTAATTATAGAGCATTAATTTTGCTAAAATAATGCTAATATAAATAAATGTAAACTATTTCCCCAAAACTTAAACTTTGTGATGAGGACGGTAACCCCTTTTTGTTTTCTGGTACTTTAATTTGAGAAGTAAACAAATTATCTTAAGTTGACGCTTCGACGATATTTGAAAAAGAACTGGCAGTGGCATGTGTAAACAGAAAAGCAAATGGCATGAGATTCGACTATTTCGAACACTTTTTGCTTGATAATATCTATAGAACAGTGGCATGCCACTACTTGCATGTGTAAAGGCAACGTTAGATCAATGGTAGCAAAGCAGAAAGGTGCAAATCTAATATCTTTTTTAAAAACACAACATTTTTTTGATTGTTGAATGAAAATAATATGTATTAGGTTAGTAGCAAGTTACTTTGACTGGAATAGTTTTATAAAGGATAGTTTTGTCATCTTATTTGAGTTTACCAAGTCAGACATTTTAACATTTTTATATGGGGAGGCAAAAACAAAAAAATAAAAAAAATTATGAAATGAAATGACAAAACAAGCGATGATTTATGCAAAACGTCTTGCATTTTTGAGCACTATAATGTGGCATCATGATTATTCTGAGTTGATTTATTAAAAGTTAGCAGACGGATACAATTCGTTATGAATAAACTCTGTGCTAACAAGCTGCTAAGCTTAATCGTCATTCTAGTTAGCAGCTCGTTGTACGTAGTGCACAAACTGTGGCTAACTTTTTGTTATGAATACGGCTGTAGATGTTTCTGATACAGGTAGACTTCTTTCGAGAGAGATATTGTAAGAATTATAGATCAGTGAAATGTTTTGATACTTGATTTTGTATCATGTTTTTATAAAGTCAATAATACAAGAACCGTAGAACTGGCAGAAAGTGCGTCAGAGCAACTAGCATTTTTAAGCATTCTACAATGCAACCGTTTAGAAACAATAAGCAAACTATGTATGCACTGTTAAACTCTTCGATACATTTTTACGTTGTCTGCAAATTATTAGGATCTTTTGGAGCTCAGCCTAAGTCTTATAAAGTTAAATACTATTTTTGAAATATTGTACAAACTTAAGTTAACAAATTGTGATTAATTTTTTATTATGGGGTTTTCTAATCAGCCATGAATTCGAGTGAAATTTAAATCGAACTAATTTTTAAAACGATTATGTCTTAAAGGTTCATAAAAATATTCCATTTTTAATACGTTATTCTTTGAGTTTCATTAATATTTACTATAATTACTCAAAAAATCATGAAAAATACGGTCATTTAAAAAAAATTTAACTGAAAATTTACTTCGATTTCAATATTTTTATTTGTTTTTTTTTATTAATTGCATATTACAAAAAAATAATTCTTTATATCAAAAATCGTATGCACACATATCGTAAAAGGGCCTATCATCATTTAAAAAAAAAAATTCAGAAGAGATAAAAAAAATTAATAAAAAGGCAACTATTGTGATTATAACAACGAATTTTTCTGGTTGATATCGTTAACAAATTTTGAATTAAAAATACTATCCTGAAACAACTGTTTTTGTTATCACAATAGTTTTTTATTAAGTTTCTTGTCGCTCCTGAAATTTTTTTTAAAATAATGATAGCCCCTTTTGCATTTTATATCAAGATGTGTTTGTTTTTAAATATTTTAAAATATTTGGATTATGGTAGGTTTTGCAGACAATTTTGGACGGATAAAATTTTTTTAAACGGCAACCCTGATGTAGTTGTACATTATACATCGAAGTCTCGTTCATTCTAGCAGCTTTTAAAAACAGTTCATATGTAAATCAACTTAATTTGGACAGTTAGATAATAGTATTGCCGTATAATCTGGATAATTCAGACAAACATTTGGCAGTGTCCAAAATACTGAAATGTCCGGATTCTCTCAATAATTATCGATTTTATTAAAAAGCAGGCGTAATACGCGTTTTAAAATTGAGAACAAAATTTCTAATAACTATACCTTGTATTTATTTTAGCATGGCTCTAACCACTTAGAAAAAATAACAAAAAATTCTTTTAAAACGGGAAAGTATAAAAGATATAAAGATGAATTTTATACACAATATAAATAAAAACATGATTACAATTTGGTATAACAAAATGTTTATATGTATTGATATTTTTAAAAAAAATTAAATTAATTTATTGGATTTTTGACGGTTGTTTTAAGTTGTTCGTTATTTTCTTTTGTTTGACATTAAATGGGTTTTAAAATTGAGAACAAACTTTTTAATGACTTTACCTTGTACTAATTCTACCATGGTTTAACCAAAATATAATTTTTTTTTAAGTTCATAACATTCATATTGCACTAATTTAAAAATGTTCAATAGAAGCAAAACTTTTTTTAATATTATATATAGGTATTAAAGGCACATGAAAAAGAATTTTTAAACCAACCATTTCATTATCAAAAAGTTAACAAGATAGCACGATATTTATACAGCGGGTAGATTACGTGTCGATTTTTTTCAAAAAGTAAAAAAATTGAGTTACTAGTACTCTCTTTATGACAAATGCGATATTCGAATTTTTAAGAATCCTGTTTTTTTTATTTATTTATTTATTTATTTATTTCATTCACAGTAATATACAAACCCTCCTAGGCCAATTAACATATATTACAAAGATATATCCCTGAATACAATTTTAATTTTAATACATAATTTTTATTATTATAATAATAACATGAACTATCAATGAAAATACTTTTCCTTATAACAAATAATATAACTCATTCATCGGCTCCCCAGCCAAAAAAAAAAACAAAAAAGTTAGTCGAAAGATTTGGCGAGAAACCAAAGGCTGTGAGATGATAAATCAATCAAAATGTATTTTAAAACAAAAATGTTTATTCAAGTAAAATTGGACTGTGATTTGACATTTGCTTACTGTAGTTAGTTTTTTTTTCAAAAAAAGTAAAAAAATATGTATGTATGTACATATACATATATTCTGATTTGATTTTTTATATTTTAGTTAAGTGATATCTATGTTCACACAATATAGTTCTTTTATGCTATTTTTTAATTTGTTTCGTTCACATAAAACACGTTTATCTGGAACTTATACTGCAACAATCACTTTTGACATTTTTTTAAAAGTGGACTGACTTAATAACCATCTGGACGCGTACGTCGCGATGACATTTAGTAGTGTTTTAGGCAATTAATATCATTGATTACACTAATATGCATATACTTACTGTCTTGCCAGTACTGTCAAATGTAAATGCTGTGTAAGTCGTAAAAGTAACTGCCTGTTTGTAGAACGCGAGCGCAAAAGTGACTCGCTTAACTTACATGTCAAACAAAAACAAAATTTCAAAATTTTTGTTTTAAATGTAAGTTAAACGAGTAACTTTTGCGCTCGCGTTCTACAAACAGGCAGTAAGTTATGAAACGAACAACATAATAATTCCGGGACTAGTTCAGTCCCGGAATTATTATGTTGTTAATTATTATGTTCAGAATTGTGCGATATATACCTATATATCGCACAATTCGTCTGAAGATCCAGAATCTAAATTTCTTTATTAAGTTCCAAAATATATTTGAAGGCAGTACCTTCATGAGTTTGGACATAAGCAGGGCATGTGCCAAACGATATCTATATATTTTGGCGTATATGCTCTTAAGGCTTACAATCTTCTTTAAATAAATAATACTTGGCTCGAGAATAAGTTTATCTGGCATTCAAAATTAAGTTTTGAATAAATAAAAATTTACCATAGTCGACAAATATTAATTGGGTTGTTGTCGGAAGGCAGGTTATAAGGTTACATGGTTATTTACAACAACAAAATACATTTATTAAAATTTTGTTTAATATACCTATTTTGTTGCTGTTAATAAACTACATAACAATACCTGATAATCGGTCTTTCTTTAGCAACCCAATTGATTATTTACATATAAATGTTTGGATACCAAAAAACTTGGGAAGGTAAATTAAAATTTTGAGATGAGTTAATTTCAAGATAGTTTTGTTGCATTCAATTTTGTACAATATTAGGATAATTATTCAAGGAATCATCAAAAGTGTTATTATCAGAGTATGTACTGCAAAGTAAAATAACATCGCAAAAACATTTTGATGTAAATTTTGTAAAAACTGCTTAGGGAACATAAAGAGTTGACAATTTTTAAATAATTTTTTTTATACCTATAGAAGATCTATTCAAATGATTTCAATTTATACCAATATTGGCCATATACCTACGTTCAGAGATGTAGTGGAAAATTGAATATACATATAACTATATATGAAAACTTCAGAGCTCCACACTCGAAAACTACACAGAAAAAAATGTTGCCCCAATTAAAGCATTAATCAAAAAAAAAACCTTTTTAATTAAAAATTTAATCAAGTGAATTAAACGTTTAATTGTAACTACTGTTTTGAAAACTGGTGCAAATTAATAGTATCAATTAAACTTTTAATTCACTTGATTAAACGTTTAATTCACTTGATTAAATTTTTAATTAAAACTGATTTGATTTTTGATTAATGCTTTAATAGGAGCAATATTTTTGGAACATTTTTTCTGTGTATACGTTTAGACCTTTTCTTTATACCTGGGTATGTAAATATTCCTTTCTTAATTTTTCTACCCATCACCCGATGTATGTATATGTTGTTGTTGTTTGAATCTGCGTTGGTAAACTAGTTTTGTTACAATAAAATGTATACCTTGTTATTTTGGTAGTAATATAAAAACTACGTTTTCTATTAATAAAAAAAAGAAAATCAATAAGGCCTAACCAATAATAGCACAAATCTTAATCTTTTTCATGCCTGATTCTTTTTATATCTTAATGTAAATTCAAATAATATTCTTATAGTAATTCTCCAATCCGCCAGGCATATGTGTGTAAATTTGTTAAATAAAAAATGTTTTACTTATTAAAACAAGGTGTATTTTATTTAATAAATACACGTTGATAAAAACTTTAATAAGTAAATAAAAAGTATCAAATATAGAACAGAAAAAAAAAGCTGATAAGAAAATAAAAACAAAGAGAGAAAATAGCAAAATGACTCAAAAAGAGAACAACTTTCCAACTAAACGAAACCTTCGTTTAGTGACGAAATTAGATGAAAAAACATTCGGTAAAAGATTAAAATGGCTGAAGAAAAAATATTAAAAAATAACCAAATAAAAATTAACCAAAGGATCATTAGCAAATAAAAATTAAATTTCAAAAAAATATATTAATTAAATATATTAACAAAATTAAATGTATTCGTTTTTGATTAAATTTAATTTTTTTTAAAATTAATTTTTATTACTTACGATCTTTGGGCACCCGAAACCGATACACGGTGTGGGGCACACAATAGTCTTTCGTTATGGTACAAATAAGGTTATTATTATACGTTTCAAAAATCCAAATGCAAAAAAAATGTAGGAATAAGGTTAATATCTACAAATTATATTTTTAGCAAGTTTAATTAAACTTTGTTTTTTTGTTATGTATGTAGAAACAATACAGTTATAGTATTAATACCACCACCATTATGCATAAAATTGATTGCTTATTTTCCATGTTTTTGTATTAATTTTTACCACCAATTTTTTACAAACCATATTTTTTTAACTACTTTGAATTACAACAAAAAAAAATTGCCATCTTTTTTTTGTTAAAAACGGGTTACTTTTACATTTCCCGTTTTTCTATTTCTACTTTTTTCATCATCACTGCAAAATCGATTTTTTCACTTTGTATTTTTTTCTATAATGCACTAAATTTTTACTTACAGTTTATTATTCATACTTGATGGCATTTTTATTCTTAATGGTTGCAATTTAAAAATACAAAAATCAGAAAAAATTATGATTTAACTAAAACGTTTTTTTTAACTGTTATTTTTTTTAATTAGACCTTTATTATTTTCTTTGTTTTTTTTAACACTTAATTGTGTACGAGTCTTTTTTCTCAAATATTTGTGGTAACTTCAATGCACACTAGGAAACTGACAAAATTTCACTCAATAATCATCGATTTTATGAGAAAATTCGAAGCGAAATTATTGGTTTCGTTGAGTTTATTTCCATTGAAGATTATGGAGAAAAATGTCTACTATATAACAGGTTGCCATATTTATTATCAGCAGTGTTGTATTGTGAATGAATTACACAGAGGGTGTGTTTGAAATAGCAGCAAAGTACTCATGGTAGAAAAATTTTGAGGTGAATAAAATTTAACTAGTCTTGGGGCACAGAGTGATTACTGCTATCCTCCAACAATAAATTTCAGTATTTTTTATCAATTATTTAAAAAGGGAATTAAGCACAACAAACAAAATCTTTTAATAAATAATAGTATTCCCCCACACAACTTTGATAATAAAGCTGTATGGAAATTTAAATTTCTACTAGATTTGTTTGTCACTAAATTGTGAATAACCTCAAAAATTGTGCATCAATTTCAACGAAAAAGGACTCAACTGCTTTGGAATAAATTAGACTACATGCTATGGGACAATAAGCTGACTCGTTGTTGTATTTTTTTTTTATCTATATCTTTCTATCTATATATATAAAATAGGATGTGTGTATGTATGTATGTGTGTATGTAACGTATGGACTCCAAAACGGCTGGGCCGATTTTGATGAAATTTTCAGGGAATTTTCAGAATATTCAGACGGGTGACACTGTGAAGTCTGATTTCTTATTTTCGGTCTGGGGGCGGAGGGGCGTGGCAAAATCCATAATTTGAGAACGGCTTGACCGATTTGAACGATTTTTTCTTTAAAATTATCGCCATGGTCCAACTTAGGTTTTTATGGAAAGAAAATTTTTGTCCCGCCCACTTTTTTCGATTTACCTAAAATCAGAAAACGGCTCCATCGAGTTGACTAATTTTTCTTTCAAATGTTCGTATTAATCAACTTTAAGTTTTCATCGAAAGAAAAATTTACCACGCCCACTTTTTCTATTAAGCGCATAACTGGAGAACGGCTTCACCGATTTGGACGATTTTTTCTTTAAAATGATCGCCATGGTCTAACTTAGGTTTTGCGGAAAGAAAATGTTGCCCCGCCCACTTTTACGCTCACTTTTTTCGTAAGATTTACAGCATATATATACATACATACAACCATATGTATTTTCAAATGAAATGTAAATCAAACATATGTATATGAACAACATTTTAATTTATAATATTACTAGCTGGCCCGGCTCCGCTAGCCTTAAGATGAAGTAATCAATAAATATAATTTCCAATTTGCCTTAAATACATGTGTTTCTTTTTTCATTGAACCCATATCTACACCATATGTAAGTTATTCTGTAAAAAAAACTTTATGATAGGTATTTCATGGATTTTTATTTAAAGGCCGTAAATTTCGTTTAAAGATCAATTTAAATCGTCTGGTAATACAACACTAATGTTTGCTTAGGGCCAGCAACGCGGACCGGGTCAGCTAGTTATTCTATAAAACAGAAATGTTAAAATATTTTAAAAAATTTTTTTGGTCAAACTTCAATGGTATCTATGAAACTACTGTGCAGATTTAGAAATAATTTTTTTTACTGAATATAGCAAATCATTCGCAAGCTATGCTAATATATGTCCTGCAAGTGCCTTTATTTTTGATATAACAATATATTGTGAAAGCTGGAGAAAATTTTGTTAAAGATAGAACATCCATATATCATAAATAGTCAGCGAATTCTTAAATGAACAAAATGTAAGCTTGTTTTGTTCAAACATAAAAAATAACTAAAAATATTCGATTTTACATTTCTATATTTATTAGGCAATCCCTCGCATATTATTTTATGTATTCAATACAAAAAAAAAAATACAATAAAAGGTCGGATATATGTGCTTATGTCTCAAAAGGATCAATTTTAAAAGCAGCTTTACAATATTTTACTTTAGCAAAAAAAAAAAAAAAAAAAAAAAATCCAATGTCGAATCAATAGTATGCCATTGGATGGCATAGGACTCAAAGAGTTAAGCTAAAATAAATATAATAAAATTTTTAAATGGATTAACATTTTGAATATTTACTTTGCGAAGGCAAAGTAAATTAGTGGCTACTTTATAATATTTCTCATTTTATATCACCGTCAATGTTCTCAAGCCCACGAACTGATTTAAAACTGTAATCCAAACAATTAACATTATAATGTTAGTTTCTACAATCGAACTCACTGTCAGGTTTAGATATTTTGTACACTAAAAGATTTTTATGTTTTCTATATCATCAAATATTTTAGATTCTTCGGCATAATTTGATCAATCCAAATGCCAAGTCGATAAAATTTATCATTATTTTACATTTTTCAATTTCGTTTGATAAAAACATTGTTAAGATATTTGTAATATATTTAATAACGTTTTAAGTTAAGGTCCCATTTCTAAAATTTCCTCACGGATTTCTTATTTGAAAGCCAACGAGCATCTGCAATATTGTTTTTTTTTATTATAACGGACAAATCAGTTATGTTGCACTTCAGGAAATTTTGTGATTAAATAAGATTTAGTCCCAATTTACAATGTTGAAATTGAAAGGCAGACATTTTTCCTATTCTCTTTTGAACTTACCTAAACCTTTTACAATCGCGAAATTAATAGACAGACAGAAATTATTCGTTTCTTTTTTTCGTTCTTTTTCGCTGTTGACGGAGACGAACATTTAACAGGCAATGATATATAAAATAACATTGGTGTGAGAAAAATGATATGAAGCAACAACATGAAAATTGCGAACAGTAAAAGAGAAACACGAAAAATGTCTAGTACAGATAGTCATGTACAACACACTCTACCTCTACAACCCCTCGCCTACAAACTTCGTCTGTCTGCCTTCCACTTGCCACTTTGTAAAAGGGGACTTAATCACAAAAAGCGCCTCAAATTTTCAAAAGCACTAAGAATAGTATGAAAAGCGCAGAGTTAGCATTGTTTAATTTGACATTTCAATGAGCCTTCACACACTAGACTATTTTTTAAGCCGCACAATTTTTGTTCTTTCCGTCACACACGGGATTATTTCATCTGGCATAAAAAGTATACGTGTACACAGCTTTGTATATATTAGTGTTTTTTGCATTTATTTGTTTACGAAAATGTGCATGTATTGGTTTTTTGCTGCTTGTGCGGGGTTGAAGCCGGTTGAAACTTTACGCCAACGAAAAACTATTCTCTTCACCTCGCTTGCCCACAAGCATTCATTTTGTGCTGGCATAATTGTTCTAGTGTGTGAAGGGCCAATGGGAACAACGGCTAAAAAAATGTAAACAGCAAAATATTTGACAATCTTACTTACACTGCAGCCACACGATCAAGTTGTTCTTGATAGTCTTTTACATATACAGTTTGTCAAAATTTCCAAAAACTGGAAGCTGTGACGTAGGCTGCACGCAATTTTGAAGCAATTTACTTTCAAGATGTCATCAAGAGAACAATTTATAAAGACAAACGAAAAATTTTCTCACCAAACTTGTAATCAGCTGTTTTCTTGAACGTAAATTGATACACTCACTTGTAAGAGAATTTTAAAGGCAAGTTCGCTTCAATTTTTAAAAGTATGAGTGTATTGGTAAAAAAGTGAGAGTGTATTAAAACTTGATAGACAAAACTTGATCGTGTAACCCTCAAGTTACGACACGGCGAAAAACACTGTGAACAGTTGGCCTAGATAGCCCCACCGCCTTATTCCATCATGGCTAAAGATTTTTATTTTCGGGATGGCGTAATCTTTATATCTATTTATTCCTGTTTTTGACTCATAGTATAATAAGTCCCAGGTAGGTGCAGTAGATAGAGTTGTAATTTTACCCATGTATTGACAAATTAATTTATTTGATTTTTGACGCTAGTTTTAATTTTGTTTCCTTACAAGGCGAATTAATTTTTCGGGTGGCGTTGAAAGCACAGCTGTACTACTTTTTTTCCTTAGTCCCAATTTACAATGTTGAAATTGAAAGGCAGACATTTTTCTTATTCTCTTTTGAGCTTACCTAAACCTTTTACAATCGCGAAATTAATAGACAGACAGAAATTATTCGTTTCTTTTTTTCGTTCTTTTTCGCTGTTGACGGAGACGAACATTTAACAGGCAATGATATATAAAATTACATTGGTGTGAGAAAAATGATATGAAGCAACAACATGAAAATTGCGAACAGTAAAAGAGAAACACGAAAAATGTCTAGTACAGATAGTCATGTACTACACACTCTACCTCTACAACCCCTCGCCAACAAACTTCGTCTGTCTGCCTTCCACTTGCCACATTGTAAAAGGGGACTTACACCCAGGCTACAAGTGACTTCAAATGGTTAACATTAACACTAACATCATGTTAGTGTTAGGTATAGCCTCCTCATGTTAGTGTTTTGTTTGTGTTTTAACAGCGTTGTTAAGCAATCTGTCTTGAAAGCTATTTTATAACATAACTTGACATTTAAGTTTGACAGACAGCTTTTTTTTGTTGCTTTTTATTAACTTTTTTATACAACTTGTCAAAAATACGCGCGTGGCAGATAAATAATTAAAATTAAAGCGCAAAATAAAGTGCAAAATAAGTTTTCCGAAAATAAATTCGTTTTAAAAGCACGTTAATATTTAATATTGTTATTTTTAGCGATGTATACTATGTTTAACCGCTAAACTTTCTTCGCTATGAATATAACACACAACCTGTCTTTAGCTTGTTTTTAAACTTATGTTGTAAGATATTTACGTGTTCTCCACCTAAAACACATTGGCAATTTGACGAAGTTATTCTGACGGCGTTATTGCTTGTGTTAAGAAATCACAAATTGTACGTGTGGCCGAAGGGTTATTATTAAGAGAGAGTTATGTATGTCAAAAGTTGCTTGTGTTTTTGACATATCGACCAACGAAAGCAACAAATACAATACAGTTTTTGTTGTTGTACTTATTGTAGTATCGCCACCACCGTTTACATTATTTCGCCTTGGGTCCTTATTTTCTTTTGTAACTACCCGTCTCCACTGTCCATCAACTTCGTAAGAACAGCATGTCGCACATGAATTCTACTCGTGAAGACTGTTCATGTTCATGATTCGTCCATGTGCTGCCATCGTTGGCTAAATATATGTCTTAGAAACCATTTTCGCCATGATGGTCGCCTGCCAATGCCATTTCCTGTCTACAACCAAACGCACAACAACAAACATTGTGGTAAATCAGAACATGAACATCAAAACGTATTCGGCACATATAAGAACATGAACAAATTAATATCGTTGCTCTGCGAGCCTTTTGTTAATGTCGTACAAATCGTTAGCGCATGGAGACGTGGAGTAAACAGCGGCTGCTTTTAAGTCATCATAAGCCGAAGATTTTTCGTCGGCGGTGGCATTTCAAAAGCTTCGGCGGCTCGGATCATCAGGCCGTCAGCCGTCCGGCGTAGTTTTATGTTTTGAAGCAAACAATTTAAATTGTGTTTTCAAAACCATTTTCTTTTCTTAGGCGCGCATATGCCCAATATTATATTTATTCTTAATTTGCTAGTTTAAAATTTACGAAACATTTATTGTTTTATTAACACATTTGCCTTTTTCACACAATGGATAAAAGTTTTGATTCTGAATTGAATGGTTCGCCGAGTGACGCCATATCCGCCAAACAACAAATTGCCAAATACTTCAAATGCTATGGAGATTCTGGCCACAAGGAAGCAAGAAAACATCAACTTGTATTTGCTAGTAAAATAATTCGCTCGATATCAAAATGTGAGAAACATTTGGACATCTATTGCAATATTATAACAGAGGTTTTTGCTGATCAATTATGTCCTGAGGTCTGTGCAAATTATTGGACATTGTATGTTAACTGTATGAGAGTTTTCCATTATTTACTGGTGTATAAGGTAAGTTGGAGAAGACCAATGAATTGAGCTTACATTTAGGGACAACTCAAACTATTTCTCTGGATTTTAAAAAAGTTTCTCTTAAGGGTATCAAAAAAAGGCATATAGAGTTCCAAACTTCCGAAACGAAACCATTAAAATATTGGCAGCGTCATATATCCCTAAATGTATAATAACAATAATCGGTTTAAATTTAGTTTACAGACGCAGCTCCAAATAAAAAAACAAGTACCTAAGGTGATAGAAAATTGGAAAATAAGAAGAAAATATAAAGCGAAAAAAGTGCGTAAACGCATAGTTTTCGAGTTGTGGAACTTTTAAGTTTTCATATATGTAAGACTCCACTAAATTTCTCAACGTCTATGGCCAATATTACAATCATTTTTAAGCTTTTGAATAGATCTTTCTTGATATGCAATATTTATTTAAAAAGTCTTAACTCATTAAGAAGCGGGGATGAGTTTGCGAAAATACAAGTTTTTAGTAAGCCTAATTATTACTATGGAGAGATGTTTTAGTTAGCGAAGCCGGTGTTTGTTACATAGAAGATAAAATCCTTTCGCCCAACCGAAGGCCGGATATAAAGAGAATCTTTAATTAGCGAAACCGGTGTTTCTTAGAACATAGTGGAAAAAATCTGCGTCCGGGCGAAGATTGGTTATCCAGAGAAGCTTTAGCGTAGCTGGTGTTTTTTATTTAATAAAGTTTTATTTTTTATACTCATTAGAATAAACTACAAAAGTTTTTGCCTAGTGCATTTCCGGAACATTTTGATGTAAAATTTCGTAAAAATTGTAATGGAAGTTAAGGAGTTAAAATTTTTGAAATAAATTTTAAATTACCAGAAAGATCCATTCAAAAGCTTTAAAATTAAGCAATGTTGGCCATATACGTTGTGCAATTTATTGGAAAATCGCATATACATACATATATATTATGTATATGGGTATATACATTTTATTCAAAAATTCTTAAACCATTAAGGAGCGGCAATAAGTTTGTTTTTAGTAAGCATAAAAACCAATACACATATGTATGAATTTATGTTTTAAATTTGTCTTGTAAATCACTTTTTTCTAAGATAAGCTTAACTTACATAATAATACTTATTTTAATCTACACTTTGTAATTAAAAAACAATTAAAAAAAATTATTCGCTCTCAGATTCCTCTTTCAACGACCTCTCTGCTGCCATTAAGGTAACATTGCTTTGCAGGGAAGTTTTAGTAAGTGAAGCCGGTTGTAGAGAAGAAAACCCGGCCGACGGCCGTCTATGCAGAAAAGTTTTGGTAAGCGAAGCCGGTGTTTGTTATACCATAGAGGAGAAAATGTGTACGCCCGGAAAAGGCCGGCTATGCGGATAATCTTTATTTAGCGAAGCCTGTTTTTGTTATACCATAGAGTAGAAAATCATGACGCCCAGCCGAATGCCTGCTATAAGGAGAAGATTTATTTAGCAAAGCCGGTGTTTGTTATACCATAGACGAGAAAATCTGTTCGCCCGATCAAAGGCCGGCTATGCGAAAAAGCTTTATTTAGCGAAGCTGGGGCTTAATTGATTAAATTTTTATTGCCTGTTATATTATATACGGAAGTAACATTTTGATATAAAATTTTGTAAAGGTTTAAATAAATTTTAGATTTCCAGAAAGATTGTTCAAAAGCTTCATATGAAAATTTCAGAGGTCCATAACTCTGCGTTTCCGATAACTTTGCCATTTCATTTTTTCTTCTTATTTTTAAATTTTATATTACCCTATGTACTTTTTTTATTTGGAACTGCGTTGGTAAACTAGACTTGTTCCAACATTTTTAACAAAAATAAAATTTTGGTTTGAAAGGTTCTTTATTCAATTCAATCAAAAAAATATTTATTTTCACCGAAATTTAAATACCAGGGCTGTGGAGTCGGAGTTGGGGTTTTTGTACCGGAGTCGGAGTCGAAGTACCCTCAAATGGTCGCGACTCCACTCCAAACTTTTTATGCATAAAAACTTAAAAAAGTTTTCCAATATTTTCTAATATAAAAATTCTTCGAAATTGGCGATGCAATATTTTACAGAATCATTATCTTGCTTTATTTAAATATTTAAAGAGTGTTGCATTTAACAAAAAACAGTTTTAAGTTAAATAAGAACCAGTCTCAAATGTAATTAGCATCAAAGTTGGAGACGGAATCACACTTAAAAAATTTCAGCAGTTAGAGTCGGAGTCGGGGTTAGAACTATTTTTTAACGACCCCACAGCCCTGATTAATACAAAATAATATTTTTAACTTCTCCAAGAAATTAAAGTGGTTGTTATTAAACATCACTTGATCTTTCACCAGGCAGGTTAAGATGCTTTGTACGTAGCCTGAATCTGACATGGTGAGATACATAGGCTGCACAAAAGATTTTCAGTGTCCAGTTCCTATTGAACCTAAGTAGAGATTTGGTTCTCCGATCATCATATCCAGGCCAAAGTGCCCTGGATGTGGAGCAGGTGGACTCACGGGTCCATCCCTCTTGCGCAATTCTATAGTTCTCGCGCCGAATGAGTGACTTACAGTGAGCCATTGGAAGGCCAATGAATTGATCAATGAATGTTTCATCCATACGACCACCTTCCTTGGCCAGCTCATCTGCTATCTGGTTTCCCGGGCAGTTTGAGTGCCCTGGTATCCATATAAGCGTTAACTCTGAATGTTCAGCAATCTCATTCAAAGACATCTGACATTCCACAGTCAACCTAGATGTCGTATAGACACCCGCAAGAGAGGCAATGGCAGCCTTGCTATCAGTAAATATACGTATATCTCCCGATACGCGATAATACCTTAGCCAGTTGGCTGACCGCTTTATAGCCGAGATTTCCGCCTGCAGGACACTACATCCATCCGGCAGACGAAAGGAAACTTTAACGCCCAGTTCCTCTATGTAAAAACCTCCGCCAACGCGTACAACGATGCTTAACTGTACTTTTATATCGTAATAATTAAATGCCAAATAATTTTTATAATCACCATGATTAGGCATTTCTTAAATAACGTTTTATACATTTTGTAAATAACGCTTCATAACTCTTAGAATTCCTATGAAAATGAAAAAACTAACGATGAAGATTGAAAGACATATTTATTCTTAAAAATATAGAAACATTTTTGAATTTTCTCTTACCGTTCCTAAGTTATACCCGCTTTTACCTTTGTGCCCAATTAATGATATTCAACATAATTATGAATAAAAATTTCTCCGGGAGTTTTTTCCCCTTTTTTCATTTTTAAAATAGAATTTAAATAGCATAAATGGGAGAAGGGAAAAACTCCCGGGGAATTTTTATTTATAATTGGGCTGATTATAACATCAGCTCATTAATGGTTTGACTTACCTTTTGACTCTTAAGAAAAGAAAGTAGTTCAAGCGAAAGCAAAATAAAATGACAACAACTCAAAACACAGCAGTTAGTATATGCATGCAGCACAAAAAGCTAATTTTAAAAAATAATTTTATACAAGTGGCGTATGCAGTACAAAACAATAATTTTTACTTTCAATAAAATACTATTAACTTCTAAGTTCATTCATGAACGTTCACAAAAATTTACATTTTTCTTCAAAACATATTCCTTAAGTAGTGGTGAAAATACAACGATATTCTATCGGGTATATTTTAAAAAACTTCATTGTCATATTTCTCCACTACGACTTTTTGGCATACGCCGGTAGGCTAGCTGGTAGTGAGTTAGTCTATCATTGCCGGGGTTGCGGGTTCGTTTCCCGCCAGAGACTCTGGTCTCCTGCATACAAGCGTAGAGCTTCGCGGGATTATCATAGGAATAAAGAAAAACCAATAATGAACTGACGATAAACTTTTTGCCAGTTTACCACTCATACCCAACGAACAAATAAAAATCAAATCTTTAATTTTACTTTGTTTAAAAATTATTATTTAAGGTTCTAACGATTTAATTCTATGCTTTGCAATCATTTATTGGGGTTCTTACGATATCGTTCTATGCCCTGCAATAAATTATGAAAGTCAGTTTTAGAAGTTGTGACATTGCTATTATCGTTAGCCAAAGCACATTGTAAATGTTAAACTTTATTCTTTGCATCTTGAAATGACTTGTTGGCTTCCCAATTTCTGGATCTGTTTTCAAAAAATCAATTGAAATATTACAAGCATAAAAAATAAGACTGGTTTTGGAAATGAATCCGTGCATTTCTTTATTTTTAAGGTTGCTTTTTGTTAAAATTGCGTTTACAACTCCATTCTTGTGACTTAGCGTATGTAGATTTTTTACCATTAAACGCAAAGTTTTAGTGTCGATTAGAGATGAGCGATCCCGTGATTTTTAAAGATCATCGTGATTAGTGAATGTGATTTAAAAATCACTGCTCCTTTAAACTGTGATTGTGATCACAGTTTATCAGTTTTCTGTTCTTTTAAAGCAATTGCGGCCAAGCTATATGTACAATGCGCGAGCTTTTGCAAGAGCTTTTGTAAGCACTTTACAAAGAAACAACAATAAATTGTAAGAGCTTTCCAATCTGCTTACTTTCATATGCATACATACTTGAACAAATAAATTTTGGCATAAAAAAATTCTAATAAGATAGAAGAGAGAATGAAAGGAACAGCAATATCATTCGACATTTCATTCAGAAAAAGCTATTACCCACACAAACAGTGAAATATCATAAATTAGTATATGTAACAAACTACAAAAAGAACGACTTAGAAAGTACCTGTTACTTGACAAATTTGGTCACAACTGTGATTCGTGATTTTTTAGTAACAGTGATTAAATCACAGGTACAGAAATATCGCTCATCTCTAGTGTCGATACGCTCATCAACAAACGTTACGGAAGCCAATTTTGGGGTAAAGTACTACTGATGACCTAGAAAAGTTTTTAACGTCCACCCTCTTTATTTTATTTTATTTATTTATTTATTTATGTAATTAAAGGTGGTCCAACCAAAACGTTGTAAATAAAAGAAAAAGTATATAGAGAATTATCTAAATATTTTTTTATGATAGAAAGATCTAAACAACTATGTGTGAAAAAAATATCGACCAAATGCTCGCCAAAGCTGCGATGGCATACCTCTATCTGATAGACAATATTTTCAATTACTCTGAAACTTAATTTAGGTTTAAAGTCGTTAAATATTATCGAATTATCTCATCCTTTAGCTCTTGAATTGTTATTGGCGTACACCTTTTCTTTTAATTGTCCCCAAAGAAAGAAGTCCAACGTAGTCAAATCACATGATCGTGGCGGCCAATTAACATCGCCACGACTTGAGTTAACACGAACATTGAATTTCTCGCGCAAAGCAGCCATTGTTTCGTTGCCTGTGGCAAGTGGCATCATCCTGTGTTGGAACCAAATATCGACAAGGTCCCTATCCTTAATTTCTGGCCCCAAGAAGTGCGTTATCATATCGCGATTGCGAACACCATTCACGGTAACTGCTTGGCCGACCTCATTTTCAAAGAAGTACGGACCGATGACGCCGCCAGCCAAGAACAATCTGGGCGAGTATGCACAGGTGTTTTCACAGTTCCTACAGACCTGATTTGCTGAAGTTTGCTTACAATTCTCTAGATTAATTAGTATTGTGGTTATTTTATTGAACTGTTAATGGTTTTTAATCCAAATTTAGATATTTTTAATTAGGCTTAAGTTCATTGAATTTAATTTTCATTAAATTATTTTTATGAAGACAGGAATTTTACAACATGAAATTAATTAAAATTTTTTTTTTTTTTTTTTTTTTTTTTTTTTTTTTATTGATAATTTTTCATTCTTGACTGCGCTGAGATTTGCACCTAGTCGTTCACGGACAGGTTGCCCAGACTAGTTTCGATTGTAACCACACAATCTCGTCAGTGGGGTTTGCCGTTTTTTACTCACTCGGCTATTGAGGCCGGGCGACGTCAATAGTTAAACATCAATCCTTAAACCAAATGGTATTTCACTTTGGTAGATCGAAATTTGCTTTTTTTTTTTTTTTAATGAATTATTATCTATTTTAATTGATTTACATGTTCTTCCTAACTTCTGTTTTTTCGTACTTTTTGTCAAGAATTCTTCTTGAAGTCCAAAGTACATTTTTGTTTTTTGATGTTTTTGTCTTTCTTTTTTCTTGTTGACCTTTTTCAGCACAACTTGAAGGACAAATGTAAACATAGCTCGTGCCTTAGCTGTTATCAATAATTAGTATTGTGGTTATTTTATTGAACTGTTAATGGTTTTTAATCCAAATTTTGATATTTTTAATTAGGCTTAAGTTCATTGAATTTAATTTTCATTAAATTATTTTTATGAAGACAGGAATTTTACAACATGAAATTAATTAAAATTTTTTTTTTTTTTTTTTTTTTATTAATAATTTTTCATTCTTGACTGCGCTGAGATTTGAACCCAGTCGTTCACGGACAGGTTGCCCAGACTAGTTTCGATTGTAACCACACAATCTCGTCAGTGGGGTTTGCCGTTTTTTACTCACTCGGCTATTGAGGCCGGGCGACGTCAATAGTCAAACATCAATCCTTAAACCAAATGGTATTTCACTTTGGTAGATCGAAATTTGCTTTTTTTTTTTTTTAAACTAGTCTGGGCAACCTGTCCGTGAACGACTGGGTTCAAATCTCAGCGCAGTCAAGAATGAAAAATTATCAATAAAAAAAAAAAATTTTAATTAATTTCATGTTGTAAAATTCCTGTCTTCATAAAAATAATTTAATGAAAATTAAATTCAATGAACTTAATTCTCTAGATTTTGGATACATTTGGTCGATTTTGCTGACCATAACATTAATTCGTTTAATTTGTTTTTATTAATGTTGAAATTACTTAGTGTAAAACGGCCTATATATCGTCACCTAAAATGCAAAAGTTGTTACGCTCTTTTGCATATTAGGTGACGATGCTTTTATGTTTTAACAGAAGAAGCAAAAATCTACAAAATTAATAACAACAAGGCGCACTTGGCGTTCAAAATTTCTTTAATAAAGTCGAAATTTTTGATTGCAGGGATCTAAAATTTTTTGTGAACATGTAGTTAAATAAAACGAACAAAATTCAATTCAAAACTCTATTTCGATTTTTTTTTTGCTGTTACGCCCTTTTCCATTAAAGGTGCCGATATATAATATTCACTAATCTATAATTATAAGTCATAATTAAAAACAATAAAATGAAGAATAAAAATAAAACACCATCACTTTAGATGAAGGGCAGCCTTAATTGAAAATATAAATATCATAATTATCATCCATCAGTAGCTAATCAAGAGTATTTAAAAAGTGTAAAATTTTTAACTGAAAACCATTTTTTGAAAAGGAAAAAATCCGTAACGAAAAGGGTAAAAAGTTCCAAAGCCTAGCAATACGAGCAAAAGATTTTTCAAAAAGGATGTTGAGATTCTTGGCATACGAATTAAGGGATTTCTAGAAAAACGCGTAAACATAAAGCAGTTTAATAATTCAGGTGGTTTGCCATTTTTGATATTTTATAAAACAAAATCATGTTTCGATATTTTATAAAATTATTAAAAGTACATCCAAGAAAACTAAAAGCATGATTAGAAATATGTTCATAGCGTCAAACATTATAAACAAAACGAATTACTAGATTAGTAAACTTCAAAACCATATAAGATATGTATTCGAAAACGTCAAAGCATGTGCTAAGTTATACCTAATTCGTAGTGGTAATTATAAATTAGTAGAATTAATATTACGCAATATACCATAAATTTTACCATAAGCCATATTTATATGGTTGTAAAAAAAGTTTGCAGTCCAAATATACACCTAGACACTTAACATGGTCAACCAAAGAAATATGAGCATTGCTAAAAAATATATTAATGTCTGGATAAAAACGACTGGTTGGTCCAAACAGTATTGCTCCAGACTTACTAGGATTCATAGATAACAAATTGAAAGAAGTCCATTCACGTTTCCGATCTAAGCAAACATTTATATTGCTTTGTATAAAGTCAATTCGGCTTTTAAAGAGTAAGAAGACATCGTCGGCAAAAATGAATGCTTTGCATTACGATGAAGTAACAAAATCAGAGAAGCTATTAATATATAGCATAAAAAGTAGGTATACTATAAGGTATACCCGTAGTTAAATAACGCAAAGCATAAGTAGCACAATTATATTCTAGATATTGAAATTTACCAATTTGGTCTAAGCTTTTTTATTGCAATCTAAATCATCTTACCAAATTTTACTTGAATTGGTCCTAATTTAACCATGGGTCTAATACAAACGCCATTCCTGACCAAAGGTACCATATACACCCCTCTTTAAAATCACTTTAAAACAAAAAATTGATTTAGCTGAAGATATCTAAATAATATTTAGTATAATGAGCTTTAAATTTAATCTTAACCTCATAACATAATTTTGTTTTGTCGGATAAATGATTGCCCATGGGCTCTAAAAAGTAGCCGACTATACTTTCTTACTTATTTATAATGAATATTTGTAACCAAAAAAATAAATTTCCTGTTATAAGGGTTATTTGTAACCAAAAAAAAATTAATTAATTGTTATAAGGGTTATTTGTAACCAAAAAAATTCATTATTTGTTTTAATAGTTATTTGTAACCAAAAACAATCATTGTTTTTTATAATTGATTTTTGAGGATGTTCTTTTGAAAACTTGACTATTTCACTGAATAATCTAGTTTTAACGCGGCTAATTGGAATAATCAAGTTTGGTTATGTGCTCTAGAGGAATTCAAGCCACTGTGGATTAATCTTGTCTTGCTGAAATTAATTAGGTATCAGAAATCTTATTTTGAATTAAAATAACATGAGGTTGACCTTTAAATAATCTCGATTAATCATATGTTGTTCCAAAACTGTAAATTTGAAATCGGTAATGTGATTTTAAAGTGGAATAATCTACTTTTGACAAAATCATGCCTTTTATTACTTTTTCGGGTGTATTTATAGAGTTTTTTTCCCAATTTTATTTTCCTAGAATTTGCATTTCAATGTAACCAAACAAACAAAAAATGAAAAACCATTTCTGTTTTGAAAAGAACCTCCTCATTTGTAAATAAAAAATTTTTGGTTGAAGTAATGGTTATTTATAACCAAAAAAAATATTTCTTATTTTAATCGTTTACGTTAACAAAAAAACAAAAGACATATTAAATGATAATTGTTAAATAAAACCTTTATCTATAATTCATCAATATTAATGGTAAAATATGATTTTTTGTCGTTTCTCTTATAACTTTTAGGGTCCCTGCATAGTACTTAACAAAAAAAAATTTAAAAATATAAATAATCAGCCTTATTGTGGTTCCCGTTGTCGTATACGACTGTGTCGTTTTTTGTAATAGATTAAAGTAAAAGACAACCTGTGTTATTTACTCTACTACAAAAAACGGCACAGTCGTATACAACAACGACAACCACAATAAGGCTGAATATTTTAATAATAAATTTTAATTAAAAGGTCAATAAAATTACACAAAAATTAAAAACAAAACCCACCAATTCCAAAATATATCTAAAATACATAAATACATTTAAAAAACTGCGAACTTAAGCGCCTACTATGTTTATCCTAGGGACCTTCTCACTAATATTTTGACGGATATGCTCAGTAAGATCAATAATTATCAGCGTAGAAATATAGCCATTACAAAAAGCATATTGTCTGTTACTAATATTTAAAAATATGGAATCCAACATTTGCTGTTTCATTATATGCTCAAGAACAGAAATTGGTCTAAGATCTCCAAGTTCAGTTGTTACTTGTGTTTTCGGAATTGGAGTAACACGGGCAATCTTCCAAGCTTACGGAAAGGTTGAAGTAGTTAAAATGGTATTTATAAGATGCTGTATATATCTAGACAAAAAGGAAATTACCATTTTAATCATGCGAGCTGGAATATTGTCTATTCCTAACGATTGAGACCGAACTTTACAATGTGCATCACTAACCTCTAATTCTGAAACGCAATGCAATAAGAAACAATAGGGAGATTCAACAAAGTCCTAAAATGCAATCATTGAGATCAGCATATCGAGGGCATTTTCAGATGTACCAATTTCAAATATATATTCTTAAAATAAATGAACTCAATTCAAGCAAGGCATATATTTTTGAATTGTCTATGGAAGATCATCCAGATCATCCAGCGAGCAAGATTAATAGCTCCTGGAGCTACTGTTGAATAGGGCCTAGATCTATCACCAAAAAAGATTAGGATCAGATGAAGCAATTCTTTATAGTCTTGCATGTCTTCAAGCTGTCCTTTAATAAAATTGTTCAAATCTTCGCGTATTGGTTCCGGAATAATTTTTTCAACAATTTTGTAGTTTATAAAGTAGTTAACATTGGACCTGTCAATGGACTCGCATTTTTGCGGAAGTGTGACGAAAATTTTAATTTGTGGTGGACAAAAGTCCATTTTTTTGAATTGTTTAGAATCTATTCATCTTTAAAACTGCATCACTAGTTTTTTACTGAATTTATCCAAAAGTTAAAACAAATTAATATATGGTACCTTAATGGGCAAAAATATTGCCGAGACGTATGGTTTATGCACAGAGAAGTAAAGTTTGTACATTTTTCTCTAAAAATATTTTTTCAAAAATTAAAATAACGTAGTTATTGAATAATGTTATAAGAACGGCTGAAAGCCCATGAAAACTTGACTTGTGCGACCTCTAAACCTCTTCCGAAAATTCTGAAAAAATATCAAAAGATTTATCCTATAAGCTTTCAAATTATGCTGGAGTCAAAAAAAAAATTATTTAGAATTAATTGATCTTTTAAACTGCATTGTTAGTTTTATTCATTTTCATAAAAAAAATAAGAAGTTATAATGAGTTAATTACAAAATTTATGGAAAAGTTACGAAAAATTGTATTTTGGGTGCCTAAAGTAAAATAATTTTTTTTTAATAAAAAAATAACAATGAAATAAATTGCCTTTTTTTTTTGCTGATTTTACCTCTTAAAATATATGTAATCGTTTACGACCTCTTTTGGCTTTGATATTGTTTGACAATTAATATTCAAAATCGTTGCATTCCTTCTAACCTTTGTACAAGACTGTGATGAATATTTGTATTAGATTGATAGATAAAATTGTGGAACTAGCAAGAATATTCATCTTTCTCTATGAGACTCGGCCTCCCTTTTAATGAATGCTGCCGCAGCTGCAGGGAAGATATTCAATAGATTTCCAGAATGTTGCATCTACCACAATTTTATATGTATATGTAAAAACCATTTTTTAGGCCCTAGTTGTGTACAATTAAATTAAGGCCCTAATTCTGTAAAACGCAACACAACGCCAAAAATTACATTAAAAGCAAAAATGAAGTCAAAAATTTTATAATTTTTTTGTTGCTTTCTACAAAAAGTCATATTGAATTTTTTAATTTAAAACGCTGCATATCTTGTGGCCTTGCAAATTTTAAAACTCAATATTAATTTGTGTAGAAAGCAACAACAAAATTATTAAATAATTTTGACTTTGTTTTTGCTCTCAATATAATTTTTGGCGTTGCGGTGCGTTTTACAAAATTAGGGCCCTAATTTTTTTGAACTATCTTTAAGGCCTCTACCAGTTCTGGAAGTTGAAGTAATTTTATGAATCTAATTTTAATTTGCTAAATTATTATGAAATTTTATTAATAATTTCCTTTAAGCTTACAATTTTGTACTGAATAAAAGAAACTTCAAATAGAGGAGATTTGACAAAAAATAAGAAAGTAATACGCCATTAAGGGGAAAAAGCCGATACTATTTCCCATATAAAATTGATTTTAATCAAAAAGCTTTAATATTTTATACGGAATTAAATTAATTTTATATGAAAATTAATGCGTCTTATTCCACTTAATTGCTTTTAACTGTCTTTTATTTGATCTAAGTTTATAAATTTTATACATCATGTGATCGTCACAAAATTATCTTTAAAATACAGCCAGAAAAATATATTCTCGGTATATGTTTTCATTTAAAAAAAAAAAACAATTTAAAATGATAGTTTTGATAAAACTTCTAAAAATAGTTTTTTTTAAACCTTTAACGGGAAATTTCAGCAAGCGCAGGTTAAACTAACCATCACTTTAATTTCCAGTTAACAATATGTTTTTGACAGTTCCAACTGATACATAGGGCCATGTTTTGACAATCGCACGTTTTATGGCGTAATGAAACCAGTGTCTAGCTTGCGATCTGCCATATTTTTTTAAAAATATACTAGTTCCGTCAAGCATACTTTTGCAATCTGAAGTCGTCAAATTTCTAGCTATTGTGATTTACGGAACACGTTTAATGCGAATTGGAATACGTTTACTGTTACCTTTCTCTAGATATACCGAAATATTGTCTTTGTCTTGAAAAAATATTTATATTCTATTGACATGTTCGTAAATGTATCACTGGGCTCCATATTTAACTGCCCTAAAATAATTTGCTAAAGCAGTTGCCGCACGAACAAGTGTCAAACACATAGAAGAAAATTGGCACCTGCCAAAAAAGATCATTATTTAACTTGCATTGGCAATGTAAATTTATGTTTGCCCGTATGATGCACAACAATGATGCATTTACGAACAGGTCCTATGTTAAGCGTCGAATAAGCTCGAAAATAGTGTTAAAAAGAAACTCGGCTCAGTAGTTAAGTTAGTTAAGGAACAAACCCAAAAACGCATCTTCATTTATATACGTATATAAACTTTTATTAAACATTATCACAACATTTGAACGAGGGGAGAGGAAGATATTTACAATAGAAAGCTTGAGAATACAACAAAACATAATGAAAACAATGAACCACAATGAAGATATTGACAACAATGCTAGTTAAAGAACCGCAATATAATTAATTCTGTAATAATAATTTTAAGTTGTGCTTTACTGTTTTTTGTTAAATGTTTTTGTGCAATTGAATTTTATTAAAAATCTAATGTTTTTAATGTAAAATAATATATAAATTTTGTAAGTTGTGTTTGCTTGTTGGGAAAAATATGTTGTATTAATGTTGTCCTTTTATTATTTTTATTTAAATAGACGACCCTTGAAAAAGTCATCAAAAAAGTGACGAAACGTCGGGTGAAATGTAATAAAATTGTTTTATTTATATCAATATCATTAGGTCTTATTAGCTTAAAAAGAAAAATAAACTTAAAACAAATGTCTTGTTTTAATGTTTTCCTTGGTATAAAAATAGTAAAATTTTCTAACGCCTATATTAAAATATTTTAAATGATATACAAGTTTTTCCTGAAGAAAGTTACTTTCCCAATGATATATATTTTGTTAAAATTCGACGTTTATTGATGGCGTAAAAGGGATATGATGAAAACGCCTCACCTATTAATACAATAATATTTATTTTTAAACTTTTTAAGAACTTTTTTTGCATTCATTTTTATTTTCTTTTCTACCCACAGAATGATTTTGAGAAAGCCTCTTTGATTTACAGACACATCTCCTTCTACAGCAATAAACTACAGAACACTGAAAACAGTTTGGCATTTATTAATATTTACTGTTATCAATTGTTTTTGCAAAGTTCATTGAAATCTAAAAACCCCGAACTAGCAATAAATGAAGCAACTGATGTTGTAGAAAATCTTACAAAACTTTTTTACGATGTTTTAAACACAAATAAAGAACAAAAATTTCAATATCCTGACGTATTAAAAAAATCAATGTCCTGGTTGTTCCCACAAAATAAAGTTGGCGCAGTTTATCAATTTTTTAAACATTTACCCGAAGATAAAGTTAGGAAAATGTTCGATGCTTTGTTTACACTATACGGCCGCCAAACAATGGACTTATCGGCCACTAATGAAGAGCACGTACAAGAACATGCCCAATTTGTAATAGAAACAATTTACACTTTACTACAAGTGGATATAATGTATAAAATGCAATTGCAATTAGCTGTTCAACTTTTGGGTCACTGTCATACTGAATGTCGCTTACAAAGTAATAAAGCAATTGCAGAATTTTTTCTTATGTTTTATGACTATTTGAAATTATTGTGTGCACAAAAGACAACACTCGATTTTCAACAAATCTACAGCATAAGTTGTAAACGTTTTATGAAATTATTTGAAAAATATTCTAAAAGTGTCATGAATCAACCATGGTTTGGTGACTATTTAGTTTTGATTTATTATTTGCACTCTCAACTGCAAAATCTAACAATATTTTTTTGTTTCTGGAAGCAAATGAACATACCCGATTGTTTTAAATCGATGTTTCAATTTTTAATGGAACTAATGAAACTTGCCCCATGTATATCGGCTAATACAAAATTATTTACAACACAATGCTGTACAAGTTCAAGAAAACATGTCATACTCTCATTTGCTCAAATTGCTTTAGCCGGTTTTGTATTATATTGTCAAAATGTAAATGAGGAAGATGAAAAACAGGAGGATGTAGTTAATCGTGATAGTAATGTAAGTAAAAATTTTCTAAAAGCTTACTACTACGGCCATGTTCTGGAAATCAAAATCGAGTGTTTCAGTTAAATTTTTTTTTTAATACCGTAATTTTTTCCTATTTTAAGAGTAGTTCTGGTAAAAATAAGTGGTACTCAAAGTATGAAAAATAAAAAAATGTATTTTCTTGAACTTTTAAAACAGGATCGTTTTCAAAAGTTTTTGGATTTCAATATCACTTGAGTTCGCTTTCAAGAGCATGGCTGATTCTATGACATTTTTTTTTTGGTAAGCAAATAAGATAAAAACATCTTGTTGAACTTATTGCCTCTTGTTGTTCAATTTAATGTCATTATTATCGTTTTCATGTACAGCTCACAGTTTTCTACAATGATGCAATACAAAACAATCTCATACTGATTATAAATCATGCCTTTAAAATAATTGACAAGATGGAATGTATTACGAGCAACTCACAGGAAATAGAAATAATATTGACGCGTTTTAAACAGGCTACACTAAGTTGTAAAACTAACAAACAAGCTACAACCTGCGTTTCGATATGTGAATTATTTTTAAAAATCAAAACAAAAATAACCAGTAATGAATGGCCCCTGCTGTTGAGGAGACTTTACAAAACTACAAATCAGCACACAAGTGAAGCTTCTCATGTAGGCCGTGATATACAAATGTGTTATATAGCATCAATGTTAAATGAAGACATTAAAGAAATTAATATTGGTCAGATACGTCAACAAATAAGTATATTTTATGCTAACGAAACATCGACAAATTCTAATATACAGCAGCAACCACAACAACAAGAAAACTGCTTAACGCATTTATATCATACCACAACATCATTGCTTAGACCACATTTGGAACCATTCCGCAAAAAGTTACTTCACTGGCTGGAAAGTCAGCATATAATAAAATATTACAAATCAAATACCACACTTCTGCACTCACTCCTAAAGTCCTCTCAATCTTATTATGATTTCGTTTTGATAACAAAGTTGGCCAAATTACAGACATATGCCACCGCAAAAATTTCCTCTCTGCATAAATCTTTAAAATCAAAATCCAAAGAAATGGGTAGTCTTACACGTCTGGAACAGTTGACTTTTGGTCATGTGTGTGTAATGTTATTGAATGACATAAATTCAAATCACAAATTTCAAGTGGACTCAAAAGATTTAAATGAAGACTTATTGGAAAATCTATTAATGCGTGAAGAAATGTCGACATTTACAATATATAATGATTTGAATCGTTTTAATTTGGCTTGGGAAGCTTTTAAAGCATTTGAAGATTTTTATGAAAAGGTAGGTGAATAAAATCTGTCATAGGTTTAATGAAAAACGTAAAATTTACTCATACTTGCTAACTAAAATATGGATTTTAATTTGAATGTCACTTACATATAACCGACTATATTTCTAAAATATCCATTATATTCAAATATTATAATAAGTGGTATTATTGATTCCGCACGAAAAAGAAAATTCAACGGAAATAAATATCGATCGATGTGCTAAATGCAATTATTCATTCACGCGTTATAAGCTTTCCACAAAACTTTTTAACATCTCTGTTTTAAAAATTTCAGACTCTGTTGGCAAAAAAAAAAACATTTAAAACAAAATGTTGAAATTTTTGAGAGTAATAATATTTTTACGAGATAAAACTATAGAATCTGGAAATTATTTCTTTTTCAAAGGTTACTTTATTATATTCAACTTTTTTATTTTTAGAATTTATTCTATGAGCTAAATTTCAGTTATGTATCTCATAAAATTTTTTGTGAGTTCTATTCTTTAAATTTTTAGGAATGACATAGAATAAATTCGAAAAATAAAAAATGTTGAGATACAATTATGGTAAATATACAAACGCAGAAAGTGTATATGTAATTGTAATATGGATACAATTGCATTTTTTGAACACAGCAGTGACGATGATTACTTAGACCTTCAGATCAAAAGAACAGTTTTATAATATAAATCTGAAGTTGTGTTACAGATGAAAGATAGGGAGTAAGTTGAAATAAAATATTCAATACTTGTTTAAGGCATTAAATAATTTGTTTAATTTTTACAGATTTCAAAAGAATTTTCGTTCAAATAAAGCAGCATTTAAATATTGTTACGAAAGTAACTTTAGTTAAAAATTAGTTTAATTTATTAGTTATCTTGTATATACTAGTAATTTTGTATTTGTTAGTAATTTTATTAGTTGAAATTGTTATTGCATTAGTTATGCATATTTGTAATGTAATAATCACTGTACAGAATTTTCTAGTAAAAATGTAATGTTAAAATTGTTATAAATTATTGTACTTCAACCCTACTGTAATTTTCGATATTGGTAATAATTAAGCCTTAAAGTATACTTTAATTTATTGGTGTATAATAGCTCAATTTGAATTCAGCCATAGTGTTAATGGATAATGTTATTAGCTGAGTAAGTTTAGATAATTAGACACTAGACAGCCTTCCGGAAACAGCTCGAATAATCTAGAGCCATCTAGACGTTTGGGCTAGAATATAAATACTACATTCAGATGGCACTAAAAACTCAGTTTAAGTACAAACGTTTAAGTGTGCAGATCACAAATAGAGATCACAATTGTGAGTTAGTTTCTAAGAGCTGTAAATAAAGATTGTGAAGGTGACTAAGTGGAAATAAAAGTTGTGAATTGTAAAAAGTGTTTAAAGTGCTGTGTTTTGTTTATTTTTAATAAAGTTGCAAGAAAAGAACTCGAGAGGTTTATTATAAAGGAAGTAAACAAAAAACATTATTATACAATATATTATACTTTCTGTTTGTTTAAGGTTATTTTCAGACGCGAGTTACAAAAATACAATAAAAGAATAAAAAAAATGTATGCCCGCGCTAGCAAAATTTTAATAAAAACAACGTTACCTTACATAAACCACTGTCATCTTTTAAGGGTGGCTCGAAACCACTTCGAATCAATGTTAAATCTTCCCAAAGTTTTTTATTTTTGCTGCGGCACGTTGATTCAAGCGAGGTCTGGATTTAATTTCATTAAATCAACCATTGCTTCTAATTGCGATTTGCTTGTTTATTTATCTCTTATATTCTTGCAATAAACTATTTTTATAAAATAACTAAACTAAATTTTCTTCTTTTTAAACATTATATTTCTTACGTTTTTATTCCTTCCGTTAGCTTCTCGCTGTTAAATCTTAACGTAAGCAAAATGGAGAAAGATTTCTATATTGGGGTTTCAATAATATGTCAATGTCGAAATGGTAGAGATTATACCGCAACAGCGGAAGGATACCGCACAAGCGGAATGAATAATTGCAAATTTTGCTTCCGCACAAAAATTGCCTTTTGCAATCGCGGAACGGAATCAATAATATCAACCAATATGTATGTGTATATGTATATATTTTTATATACTTATATCTACATATTTAATTAACTTAATTTTTGGCCTTAATGGCTTAATATTACGTAAATAAATGGATAAATAAATAAAATAATTTTTTTATTTGTGTACAACTAATCGTCTGTAAATTCTTGTTGTGAACTAAAATCCTATTTTTGAAGAAATATTTTGTAATAATTTGTTTCAATAATTTAACTTATTTGGTTTTATATCATTGCTGTTGGCTTTGAATTAATCTGCGACAATAAGGGAAAAGTGCTTAAGTCTATTTGTTACAGGAGAGCAATGTAAAACGTTAAAGGTTACTTCTGAAACTGGCCATGAAGGCTTTCTTTGTATTGATATTTAATTAATAAATAAGAAAATACATTTTCTCCGATTTTAATATAATCATCACTTCTCTGCGGTAATAGTTTTTTAAGTTTTTATAAATAAATAATCCTAATGTCACATATCGTAAGTTTTTATACAAAATGTTATTGCACATTGAAAAAAGATAACTACAATGACATTTTGCTATAACTTCCACAAAAATCGTACAAAATAATTGAAATTTTGCCCATGTGTACTTTTGAACCTGAAGATCTTAAGGTGCCATTAAGCACTTTTTCATTTTTGCCACAGAAATATAAAAGTTTAATGCACTTACAAACTAATTTAATGGAATTCAGGAATTCTTATTTGTTTTTTGTTCAAATAAATTCAATAATATCTTGCATCGATTTGTATTGAGTGGGAGTTCCCGGTATTTCCCGCTTTCTCAAGAAGAAAAACTCGCAAGTAACAGTAAATTATAACTCAACTTGGTGAAATTGGCCGTAAAAGTAAATTTAAAATTAATACAAAATGCATATATATTTTAATTCAACAAAAATGTTTTAAATAACTTATAATCGGTTCTTCAATATTAGAATTATTATGTTATTATTTTTTTTTTTAATTGAAAAAGCCTTTACAAATTTTGTTTATTTTTAAGAAAAGATTTTGGTTGTTTATAAACGTTAAACCTTTTACATTTTTATATAACAAGTAAGAGTGTTATATTCGGCTATGCTATTTCAATTTCACTCGAATTGATTTCTAGCACAGGAAGTTTTATTACAAAGTATTTATAGCTCAGACTAGGGGTGCCAGACGTACTGTTTTTAGCAGTACTGTACTGATTTTTTTCAATTGTCCTGTTGTCCTGTCCACAACACCCAAAACAGTACGCAAATATACTGTTTTTACACTTTGTACTGTTTTCTTTTGCTTCAGTCTATAAAAAACAAAGATATATAAAATTTCTTAAAAAACAATATGCTTAAATAGAATTCTACTAACACAATCAATGAGTTAGTTAGGTTTTTCTCTTTGTCTCTTTCGATATAAGTCATTCTTATACGGCTTTGTTATTGTTTTTCTGTCTTCATATTTAAAAAAAAAAAAAAGAACAACGTCTATTTTTGCAAAATATTATAACAAGTTCAAAATAACATATAAACCAAAATATTTAAACATTTTTAAACACACTAAAAAAACATATCACGTTAGCTTAAAGTTCACTACGTGTTTACTAAAAAAAAAGCAGAACAAGTACCCCGAAAAAAAAAACTATTAAAATTTAGATTTAGAGTTTGTGTTTTGAAAAAACTAGACTACGTTCGTGTACAGATTTTTTTCGAACTCTGCTATAGAATACCGTAAAATTTTAAAAATTTTCAAATACAAAATCATCTAGCTTTAAATGCTTGTTTTTTAAAATGGAGCTGTGCTTTTTTTATTCTGTATTTTATTACATTGTCTTCCTCATTTTTCAGGATACATTAAAAATCAAATCCGCATTGGGTTTCTGTCCTTGATTTTAAAATTTGGTTTAAAAAATAAATAGTTTTAAATTTATAAAGTTCTTTTCTTCTCCTGTAAAATAATAAAAAGTAAAGTTACAGCCATTTGGATTTTTGGTAACGATATATATCTTGTTGCGAAGGGGTTAAAAACATGTTTCATTAATTTTTAGATCATTTCTATTGCATTTTTGTTATAAAATTCTGCTAAGTAATTTTTTACTCAATTGCTAAATCCATTTTTAGCCAAAAATGTTTAGCAAATACAAGCTTAATTTCTTGTAACGTATAATATTTATTAAAAAATTGTATTGTTCTGCTTATTTGAAATTAACCTTTTTATCTTTATTATTATATAGTTTGACAGCGAATTCATATCTATTGATGATGGCATTATTGATTGGGAGTCTATATTAGATGATCTAGCCAACATAGCACTTTGTTTACAATTATCCGGTTACATGGAACAGAGTTTGGAAGCATGGTTGCTGCACTATAAATGTTCGCGTCTAATACAAGATGGATTTTCCTCCCTACGAGGTTTAGCCTTCTTCTGTGAATATTCCGAACACTTTGAGCAAAACAGTAGTACCAGTTACTTTAAACTGGAGGAGGAGATTCAAAATAATTTTTCCACCATAACTCAGGGTCTGGAAAACTTAGCCAATCTTGCAAGACAGGCATATCAAAGCTACGTTTTATTAGCCATGCTACAAATAGCCCACTATTATGCACGTACTGCGCGTTTTTCTTTTGCTCAAATGTTAATTCAATATGTGGAACAAAAACATGCTGAACTACCCGAACGTCGGGGACGTTATGATATTGTTTTGTCCACTTTGGATGCCATTAAGTTCCGTTTATTGTGGAAACATTTTGATGACACTAAAGCTGATGCAGTAGAAAATAATTCGCGTACAATTGCCGAAAATTTACTGCTTCATCGTTGTCTGTTGCATGAAATCGAAAACACTTTAGATCGTTTTCATAATTTTTCATACATTAGCTCTAGTGATGGTTTATTGTATTCGATATTGATTATAGGTTTAGTTCAAGAATTAGCAGAATGTACCGCCAATCGCTTATGCGATAATTTCATAAATGGACTTTTTATAGCAGCATGTAAATGTACATTGTTGCTGGGCTTAGCTCTGCGTTTCGTTCAGGTGATGAGTATGTGGATGTGGGTTAATTTACAGATGGAATATATTGATAGAGCACAGGTAAGTGACAATTAATGTGGTTACTTACACTCAGACAAATAAACAAACTTGACTTTAATATCGGATGATATTTAATTTCAGACAAAACTAAAATTAATTGAATACGTTATGGGCATAAAAAGTCTTAAAGAACTTACCGCAAAGTCTAAAAAAACCCTTAGTGATATACAATCAAGTACCCTTTTACCTGTAGCCTGTTCCGAGCTATTAACCCTTAATCATCATACTCCTGGCATGGAAGCAATACGCAGATTGGCACAAGTTCAACTATCACCCATTAAATCAGTAAGCTAAATTTTTACACATACATTAGAAGATGAAATGTTTAATTTTTTGTTGTTTTTTCAATTTTAAACAGGATAAACTACAATTGAGCCCTTCTCACCACA
Source organism: Pollenia amentaria (assembly GCA_943735925.1). NCBI lineage: Eukaryota > Metazoa > Arthropoda > Insecta > Diptera > Polleniidae > Pollenia > Pollenia amentaria. Next base: position 140,638,255 of record OX031010.1, on the reverse strand, counting down.
ACTCTGACTTGAAACGGTATTTAGAATGTAACATTGACAGCAAACTTAAGCCACAAAATGAACAAATCGAGTGGACTTTTTTCATGGTGGGTTGTTTGAATGCTCGCCTTTATTTCCTCGTAGAAGATTACGACCAATTAGAGATATTTTACGAAAAAAGTAGCAAATGGCTGCAAATGTGTCAGAATACGTTTAATAAGAAATACTACAAAAACATACAATTAATGGGCCTGCAACATTATGCAAATTTCCTAAGGGCACGTCGGCAATACGACAAGGCCTTACAGTGCCTGGAATATGGAATGGAGTTGTGTGAAAACAAGAAATTCTATATAGATGCTGTGTACTATGTTAACTATCAATTACAACTGAGTGCTACCAAAAAGGACATGAATGCCAGTAAAAATTTAAAATTCAAACAGCTCACCCATAGTAAACCACGGAGAGCTTTACAATTTAACATATTTCCTGAAAGTAAAGAAAAACATGAAGCAGATAAAAAAGAATTGAAAGACAAGAAATTACAAAATGTATTGGCATTGGAAAAAAGCCCAACGCTATTAGCAAAACCGCTGCCAGTTTTTTTCAGTGGAAATGGTTGCTCAGCGTATAAAAAAATAAACACTCAAACTGGCTCTACATCAAGCAGTAGTAGTTCCAGTAGTAGTTATAGTTTAGACATTAAAACAATTAAACCAAAGCATAAATTTCAAATTTGTGAGGATTCTATTGAAATCTTAGATATTATCGACAATGTAGAAAATAATCTTATAGCAAAGGAACCATCTAATGAAGACGTAAAAGCGACCAAGCGAATAAAAATCTATGAATTAAACGAACAACTACATAAAACACCTAAAGTGGCGAGAAGAGCTATTAAACCATCTCAAACTACTGGCAGTAAATCAATAGCTAAAATTAAAAGACCTGAACATATACCCCAATTTCATATTGATATCGATTTAGCAGATAGTCCTTCATTTTCTTCTTTGAAATCTAAGTCTTCTTCGTTAGAAAATTTAAAGGCCAAAGAAAATCTCAATACAAATGAACTTTTAAATAAAATGCAAAATTTATTTATAAAAAACTCTAAATCAATAACAGAAAACGAAACTAAAACTACAAAATGTCGCCGTAAGCAAAATCTTTCGGATGATGATGCTATTATTGTTCTAGAAGATTCTCCTTGTACAGAAAAGCCAGCTCAAAAGGAACTTTTAGATAAACAAAAAACAACCAGAACTCGTACCGCTGCTAAAGATAAATCTCCTAAAGGGAAAACATCACAAAAAGATAACTTAGCACCTACAAGTAGACCACGGAGGCAACGGAAACTTGTACTAGATAAAAATGAACCAAATTTAGAAAATGGACCCCTTACAGCTTGTTCAACACCAGCAGCTACAACAAGTGTAACAAGAAGACGTCAGAAAAGAATAGTTTAAAATTTGTTAATTTATGTAGAACTATTTTCTGTTAATTAATGTAGAACTATTGCAAGGCGAATTCGTACAGGTGAGCTCATCTTGAAGAGCTATGCTAGCTAGCTGTCTCTTTTTTGCATGTATGTATGTTTAGGTATTCTAAATGTCAAACTTCATACAAAAAAAAAAAAAAATTTACAGCCAATAACTCTCATTCGGCCTGACGCAATCACCTGTACGAATTCCTCTTGAACTATTGTTATAAGTTACATTTTCTTGACTTCAACTTATATTTGTTTTGTTTAATTTTCCCTTTTGGTTACATACCAATTACATATATTTTTTTAATTAAAGACATTTGTGTAAATCATATTTGTGTTTATTTAAAGTTTCAGAGCTAGTTAAATTTTATTTTAAGTTTTTTTCAGTTTAACAATTTTAAAATTTTTGATCTTTGTAAACCAACTTTTAATATCAGTACACGTCCTTTTCGCTTTGGAAAGAAATATTTCATCACTATTGTTGTCCAAATAGTAGTTTTGTAAATCTTTTGTGAAATTATTCGATCTGTCCAATTGTTTATTTATTTAAAAATATTCTCCAATATAAAATATATCAGATTTTGAGATAAGTTCTGCCTGGATTTTTTCTAATAAGTTTTTTCCGGGATTTCCTTTCCCTTTTTCAAACTACGATTTGAAATTAGGACTAGTCCACATACATATAGTTTTGTAATTAATTGTATAGTCCATTTGGTTAAAAAAAATTAAGTTATAATGGAGGGACTGAAATCGAATAAAAAATAAAAATCCTTTAATAAAAATATTAAAATAAGCGAAACTTAACTTATCACATCTTCGCAATTCAATAGAAAATCATATTTTCGCAAGTCAATAGAAATCCATGCACGGCATACAATTCTAGTAAACTTATATGCTAGTGTTTTCGTTTTTTTATTACACGATCAAAGCCAATTTTCCATTATTTGTAGCCTCATCCACAGCTACAAAACGCCGCAAAAACTCATTCGAATTGCGGTTAAACAACTCCAAACAATCTTTTGAAATGGTCCACGATTACGTTTATTGTCAATTGAGAGCAAACGCGGCATCCATCATGCAGACAGCTTTCTTAAACCCAGCTGATCATTTAAAATCGAAACCACCCTTCCATATGAAATGCCTCGTATAATTCATTTCAATCGAACCAGCATTTCACTCTGGATGACAGCTGCAAGTAGCATCGAAAAATACTAACATACTGTTATCTCACAAATGTGACGTGGTACATTAAAACGAAGTTTATAACGAGTGATCCATTTCGAGGTTCCCTACTTTTTTAAAGAAAAAAAACACAGAAAATTCAAATTTAATGGGGAATGTTTATTATCATTTGAAAGAACATTCTTTGCCATTTATTTTTAAGATCATGTCTGTCAAATGCTGGCCGTTGCTACGTCGCAGATGGTCCATCCGTTGAGCCCAATTTTCGATAACTCGTTCGAGCATTTCGACTGGTAACTCGCGAATGACACGCGTGATGTTTTCCTCCAAGGCCTGAATCGAAGCGGGTTTGTCCGCATAAACTTTAGACTTTACATATCCCCACAGGAAAAAGTCTAACGGTGTGATATCACACGATCTTGGCAGCCAATCGACCGGCCCAAAACGTGAAATTATGTGCTCACCGAAGTGTTCTCTCAATAAATCCATTGATTGATGCGATGAGTGGGAAGTGGCGCCTTCTTGCTGAAACCAAATGTCGCCGAGATCACGAGCTTCAATTTCAGGCATCAAATAATCGGTTAGCATGGCACGATAACGGTCGTCATTGACGGTTACATTCGCACCGGCATCATTTTTAAAGAAATATGGACCGATGATTCCACCGGCCCACAAACCACACCAAACCGTTGTTTTTTCTGGATGAAGTGGCAGTTCTTGAATCTCTTCGTCCCAAATCCGGCAATTTTGTTTGTTTACATACCCATTGAGCCAGAAATGGGCCTCATCGCTGAACAAAATTTGCGTCGAAAACTGGACTCAACGGATGGGCCATCTGCGACGTAGCAACGGCCAACATTTGATAGACATAATCTTCAAAAAATAAATGCCAAAGAATGTTCTTTCCAATGATAATAAACATTCCCCATTAAATTTGAATTTTCTGTTTTTTTTTTCTTTAAAAAAGTAGGGAACCTCGAAATGGATCACGCTTTATTTGTAATATAACGACCAACATCTACCTATTTTATATGAAATTATTTAAACAAGATTTTCATCGCAGACCCGTGAATTTGATGTTAAATGATATTCACATTACTTTTAACGCTTCACAAATGATTACATAGTTGGGGGTAGGGCTCTAAATATTGATTTAAATCAGCATTGCACTATCACTAAATAAAACTGCAAAAAAATTAGTTCGCACTATTTTTTACCAGCTTTAGTGATGATTTATATTTTTTTTTCACTAGCACTAAAAAATTGAGTGATATTGCAAATTTTTTTACTATCACTAACGGTGATTGAATGCATAAAATCTGCACTCAATTCAAATAGTGCAAAATTTGTACTTGTATCAAAAATGCTGCATATAAACAGTTTCTCGCTAAAATTTAAAAAATGTAATTTTGTATGCGCATTGTTTTTGATTCTTGTTCTTGTAGTGACAGAAGTTGGTGCAGGGAGTATCACTGGCAATTCAACAGGCCCGATGTCAGATTCAGACTGATCTGCTGGGTGTTCATAGGGATATTCTGCTGCAAGAAAGTTAGTTAATGACTAACTGACAGAGGCTAACTGGATGGGCTCGCCAATGGACTCACTGACACGTTCTGGGGCCTCGGAAAGACTCGGTGATCTGACCTTGGACTCTGATGATGAGCACGAAATAGCTATGATTTCAACTCATGGTCAGGACCAGAGGTTTGAACCATCGACTTCTGTGGTCACATCGAAATCCATTGTTCGGCAGGATGCGACAGAACAGGTCACATCGGAGAGCAGATCGAATCTCGAAAAAGACAAGAGTTGTGCGAGAGTCTAGCCTTTCTAGAAAAGATAGCTAAGAAAGACTCTTCACTGCACGATGGGCGGGATAGGCATTTGCTGAGGATGCACCGGAAGAACGCTGCTGGATGCGAAAGAATCCACGGTTCTGTCGGTGTCATCCTAGGGCTTGCCTATCCTGCGGGGTATACAGCAGAGGCTGCTGAGGAGTCAATGTTGTCAGTAAAGACAAAGGATCCTTACCAGACTCTGCTTGCGTATCCTCTTACAAGGAAGGTAGAAGGAAGGAGGGTAAGAGTTCACCACCCAGCCCTCTTAATGGTGACAGTTTGGTCACGGTTAAGGGAGCTAGGCCTGGGGACGAATTACCCACAGTAGACCAGGAGTCTCTCAGGAAGTTGAAGTCGATGAGTGGGGTTGCGATTTTTGGGTTGGGGTCAATCAGATTTGGGTTTCCCAAAAATGATGGACCCTAAGAGGCTGAATGTGGTGCAGATAAACCTGCATCAGTGTGAAGCAGCCTCAACCGAATAAGTAACCCACCTCATCGATAACAACGTGGACGTGGCTTTAATCCAAGAGCCCTGGATCAGCAACAATCGGGTAGTTGGATTAAAGGCCACAGGATATACACTGTTCGTACCCCACACGGATGAAAAGGTTCGTACTTGTATAATGGCAAGAAATGAGCTCAAATTTATGTCGTCTCATTGTTTCAGCTATGGAGACCTCACGATTGTGACAGGTGAAGCTAGGGACAAAACGTTCCTAGCACTAGCATCGGTATACTTACCATATGAGGATACCGATCCACCTGGTGTGAAAGTACGTGAGTTGGTGGAGCATTCGAGCAGAAGGGGCTCGAGACTGCAACTGGGTTGTGACGCTAATACACACCATACCCAATGGGGAAGTACCGACATCAACAAAAGGGGTGAGTCTATCAGCCCAATTATGAATAAAAATTCCCTGGGAGTTTTTTCCCTTTTCCCATTTCTACAATTGAATTAACATAGGAAAAATGGGAGAAGGGAGAAAACTCCCGGGGAGTTTTTCTTTCATAATTGGGCTGTATGTTTGATTTTATTATTGGTAGCAATCTTTCCATCTGCAATAGGGGGAAACGCCAACATTCAGAACTAGAGATAGGGAGGCAGTAATAGATGTAACATTGACGTAACATGACTTGTAACATGATGTAACATGACTTGGTAGATGATTGGAGGGTGGCTTTGGCATTTTCCTTCTCTGACCATGGTCGTACATCCTTTAATCTAAACTTCGAAAAGTCAAAAAGGCGTCCTTATAGGAATCCAAGGAGGACGAACTTGGATTCCTTTTCGGGATTGGTTACACACGATTGGGGGTCGACTTCGGCCGGTGTGGAGCAACTGGTGGGTACCTTTACGGAGGTGTTGACCAGTAGCTAAATTTTTCGGGTAGGCGCTCGCAACCGAGATGGTGGCCAGGTGAGTTGTGGACTCAAAGGACCACTGTCAGAAGGTTATTCAATAGAGCGAAGCATACGCGTAGGGATGATGATTGGAGTAACTTTAGGGTAAGTTATAATAGGTATAAGGGAGATATTAGAAGGGCTAAAAGGGACTCGTGGATCAAATTTAGCGAGTCAGTAGAATCTGTAAATGAGATGTCCAGGTTCAGAAGGATTTTATCCAAGGACCCTGTGGACCCGGGATTTATTCAGAGACCGGACGACTCATGGACGGAATCTAGCTCCGAATCTCTCTGTTTGCTTATGGAGACTCACTTCCCGGGTTGTGTGGATCCTGGGACGGGGGAACAGGTAGGGTGTGGTTACCCCTTTTCTGCATCGGGCTCGGGAGGTGAGATAATGGAGGCGGTGGGGAATATCATCACCTTGGATATGGCTACATGGGCGGTTAATACTTTTGGGTCTTACAAATCGGCAGGACCAGATGGTATATTTCCGGCTATGCTACAGAATATCCAGGGATCATCACGCCTATTGCTGGTGGAACTATTTAGGGTATGTCTGCTAAATGGCTACATTCCTAGAAGGTGGAGAGAGGTCAGGGTTATTTTCATACCTAAGGCAGGTAGAACCGGTCACTCTAAACCCAAGGATTTTAGACTTATCAGTCTATCGTCTTTTTTTTTGAAGAAATTAGAAAGACTGATTGACCTTCATCCGAGGATGCAGATTGACGCCGACATCATCAGCGGCACTCAGCATGCCTATCTTAAGGGTGCGGGGGTCTACATTGAGGATCTGGACATCAGAAGGTCATATAGACTTCCCGACGACTGCAGTGTATTTCAGGCGGAGGTTCTGCGGGTTTTCAGGGCCGTGGAAATGGTAGGGGCTAACATTGCCAAGGGCTCGGAGGTCAGGCTCGGAGGACGATTGCAGGAGGGCTCTAGGAGTAATCTTAGGGAATTATGTTGTGAGGCTCTGCTGGGTACCGGGTCACTGCAACATCACCGGCAATGAGAAAGCTGATGAGTTGGCAAAACTGGGCTCGGAAATGGAGGATCCTGACAGTTTGCAGGTGGACAGGTCCAATGGGCTTCTACTTTGGGAGAATTAGAGAATGGATTCTGAGCGGGACTAATCGGGCTTAGCGGGGCCGAACGGACTGCCGAGTATCGCGCACGCTGTGGCCGATGCTTAGTAGGTCAAATTCGGACGTGCTGCTGGGTAAGAATAGGGCCTGCGTTAGGACCATGATAGGTATTATCACGGGCCACTGTTTGATAGGCAGAATGGCGGTGAGAATGGGGTCTGGCTTGTCTGTGTGAGGACCCAGAGGAGTTGGAGATATTTGAGAACTTTCTGTGCCCCTGTTCCAGGCTACAGAACAGCAGGCTGAGGTGGCTAGGTAGCAGATTCCTGCACGAATTGGGAGGTGTCTCGGGTTGCGGGCTCGAGAATCTGACGGGATTCGTAATGGGAATGAGCTGGCTGCGCGGCAGGAGGCTGGAAACATGTAGGGCAGTTTTCCTGTTTGCTAGGGTTGTGTTTGCTTGTGCTGTCCGATTTCTTATCTTCCACTGTCTTCCTTTCCTGTACTTTCACCATTTACTTCTCCTACTCTTTCACACTAGATTTCTTTCTCTTATTTCCTTCTTTCTTTCACTAATTAAGGCGTCACAATGGACCATATTGGTCTCTGGGTCTCTGAAGCAAACTTCACACCAGCCTTTCTAACCTAACCTAACCTTGTTATGATATGCATAAGCAAAGGAAATTAAACAACATAAAATTTTGTCAATAACGGAATATCTCATGACATTTATCTTGAAAAACAAGATTATTGTTTGTAAATTTAATGCAAAATTTTAATTTGCACTCAAGTGAGTGATGAACAAAAAAGTTGCAGCAAACTGATGAATGCTTTTTCTAAAATCAAACGATTATTTTTTGAGTGCAAAATTTTTTAACATTACTATCACTAATGTTTAGTGAGGCTGCTAATCATCAACAAAACGATTGCAATAATTTTGCACTATCACTTACTGTGAGTTGAAACTGCAAAATTAGTGCACTACCTCCATCTATGTACCTAACTAAAAAAGACGAAAATCCTAAGCAGTTTCCAAAAGAACAAGTAGTCATAAATTCAAATTTGCAAAATGCCTTATTATCACTAATACTTATAAGTGAATATTCTACACTTCCCTATAAAACATTTTTTTTCGCGATCGTTCCGCACCAAATGCGATGAAGTTTGGAATTATGATTTTTTTTTTGTCTTTTAAAAATTACGTGAATGTTACATTCATAAAATTATAGTAAATACAACAAAAAAAATATTTATAAGTCTGAAGTGCACCTTAAAAAAAATTAGGCATAAAATAAGATTTTGTGTACTTTTTAATGTTATAATTCCTTTAAAATTTTGCAAAAAATTAAAAAATATTGCAAGTTTTTAGTAATGAGAAAAGTGAAATAAATTGAAAATGTATTTCTTTCAGTTAAATACAGAACATTCACTTAAATACAGAAAAATTAAGGCTGAGTTTTTGAGATCTCTGTTAAACTAGGCTTAGTTAATCTGAAAACATATTTGTGCCGCCATTACCAAGTTTGTATACCTACAAAGTTTTTAACGTAAGAGCTTCCGTTTGCTTAAAATGTTGGTCTTTAATGAAATAATAAAAAGAAAATCGCCGAAATAATCCGAGTTTCAGAGAACGTTAAACTAGGTTTTAACTTAATCCACATCTCAAAAACCCAGCCTTGATTAGAAAAAAGTTCACACAGAACAAAGCTTTTAAATACAGAACGGATCTGTGTAATACAGAACGGATGATCACCGTATGCATATAAAAGAACTTTTGAAAATGGGAAGATGTATGCATGTATTTGTAGCAATTATATTTGTATACACCATGGGTCTGCTCGAAACGCCTGCTGTTTTTTGCAGAGTTGTGTTTTTTACGTGCAATTGTTTTTGTAGCAATTATTTTTGACATCTTGCCCATTTTGTACACAAACAAATACATTGGTTTTCGACATCTTTAAAATAATTTACACAAACAAAATGCGTGTTGTTTTTTCTATTGTTGCATTATTGTAGTTTCGCGCAGACCTACTAATTGGGCCATGGTATACGCAACCTGAATATGTTCTAAGGGCTTGGTTATTAAATTAAATAAATAAAAATAGGGCCAGAAATAAACGGCATTGGAAATCAGTTGCATTAAAACCGGCATGCAGGAAACTCGTGTTTGCGTTTCATCAGCTTTGGCGTATATTTTCGGTACAATGAAGGAATGTTTTCACATAGTTCTTCTTTTACTCCTCTTTTTTAGCCACAACTTCTTTATCACTTGAACTAGATATTTTGAAGACGGCTGTTCTCAAAGAAAACCAAAATAATTGCGATAATTTAATCGCATTGTGGTACGATTTAGGCTGCGGGGTGTGTGTATAACGATTGAAACGTGCTTTAAAGGGTTTCGTTGCAGTTGCGTTTCACCATCTGTTCTGGGCCTAAAAGTTATAATAGAATAGAATTAATTTTTCATGTAAGTAGTCTGATTCTTTACAGCTTTAACGATTTTTAACACGGTGTTTATATTTGCCAGTACTGGCAAGACAGTTGCAATACATGCAACCTTTTTCACTACATGCACACTTTTCCAACTGTCTTATCTACTGTCTAGCAAATTTTGCAGACAGTAAAATGGACAGTGATTTTACATTTGCTGACAGTAATTTGAAGTTTTGTTCGCAAAAGTAAAAAAAAAAAAACAATTAAAAGAAAATTAATAAATTATACTTTGGTTTTGTATGTTTTACTTAAGGGTTATCTATGTTCACAAAAAATAGTTGTTAACTGCTATTTTTAATTTGTAAAGTTCATATAAAATACGTTTAGCTAGAACTTGCACTGCGACATTCACGTTAGACATTTTTTTTAAAGTGAACTGTATTAACTACTGTCTGGACGCCTACGTCACGAAGACAGCAAGTAGTGTTTTTGGCAACTAATATGTATTTTCTTACTGCCTTGCCAGTACTGGCAAATGTAAACGTTAGGTAATAAATTTAAAAATTAAAAAATTTCATTATCAAAGTTTTGCGAATTTTCCCTAATTTAGCCATTTTTATGGAATTTTTGCCATTCCTTTTGCTTTTAGAGACTTTTAATTTTTGCGAATTTTCGCTATTTTTGCAAATTTTTGCAATTTTCGCGTAGCTTTGTTGCTCTTTTCGGCTCTTTTACCTTTTTTTTGAGAGCACAACATTTTTGAGAAACGAACATCAAATTGCATTTTTATACCCTCCACCACCACAAGTCGTGAATGAGGATATACTAAGGTTGTCATTCCGTGTGAAACTTATTTATTATACATCTAAGACCCCATAAAGTATATATATATATATTCTGGCTTTTTGTTTTTGTACGTCACAGTTTTATAGGACCAGAAATCACACTGTAAAAATTTTTGAAGATCGCTCCTTAATTTACACTAGGCCCCATATAAACCCTACTCCCGGAAAACAGTTTAGTACGCCTTAAACCGTAATAAATAATGCTATCATAATTAAATTCAGTACGGTACAGTTTTGTAGGACTAGAAATCACACTGCTAAATTCCGTGAAGATCGGTCCATAATTTGCCCTACTCCCGGAAAACATTTTAGTACACCTAAAGCCGTAATCACTAACACTATCATACTTAAATTTCGTACGTCACAGTTTTATAGGACGAGAAATTACACTGCCAAATTTCGTGAAGATCGGTGCATAATTTAACCTAGGCCCCATATAAACCCTACTCCCGGAAAACAGTTTAGTATGCCTAAAATCGTAATAAATAAAGCTATCATAATTAAATTCGGTACTTCACAGTTTTATAGGACGAGAAATCCAACTTTCAAATCTCGTAAAGATCGGTCCATAATTTACCCTAGGCCCCATATAAACCCTACTCTCGGAAGACAGTTTATTGCGTCTATAACCAAATAAATCCCACTTTGGGAAAATAATTAAATCCGCCTAAAACCATACCGGATATAGATATTGCGGTAAAATTTCTTCCAACTTAGATTCATATGGCCAGATATCATGCAATTTGAAATTCACTGTTAACGCTAAAACAATTACACTGCTGTATTGAAATTTATTCTAATTTAATTTTTGTAATGCCAGAAATCAGTCTTCAAAATTTTGGGATTATTGGTCCATAATTTACCATAGGTCCAATAGAAATTACCCTCCTAAAAATCATTTAAGTTCGGTTAGAACTGTTACGAATCATGATATTTTACTCAAGCCAGTTCAAAGTTCAAACAAGAAACGCATAAAACTTTCTTATTGTCGGTCAATAATTTAATATAAGTCTAAACTGCAACCAATTTTTATGCTGACGTTCGTTTTTGTGAAGTGTAGTTAATAATATATACGTAATGACAATATAGAGCCCACTTCTGTCGGTGGAGGGTATCAAAGATTCGGCACAGCCGATTATAGCACTCTTTTCTCTTCACATATTTTAAAAAAAACTCGTGTTTTTTTACAGTGAAGAATATTTTTACTTATACTGGTTGTTGGTTTGAAGCCATTATTAACTTTATAGAAGATTTTATTAGGAACCCATTTCGGGAACATTAATCTCAAAAATATATATAAAGGTAAAAATTGAGTGAACACATCCACAACTTCATTTTAATGTTTAGTTTTACTGCAAAATATTTTTCTAAGTCTGGCTATATTTTTTATCAATTTCTTAAACAACTCTGTACTTAGGTCTGGCATTTAACATGACAGCTATGTTTGTATGTATGTTACTCAATTTTCTGCACACACATTTCTAAAAGAGAATTTTTTCACTTGCTAAAATTATTAGCAAAAATTTATCGCTGAGGTTAAGAATTATCTTTAAAACTTGTAGAAATTCTGAACGAATTTAAAGAACAAATCAATTAAATTATTCAAGATTATTAAGTGCAAATATACAAGTGTGTTCTAAAACAAAAAAATTATTAAGTTTTTAAAAAATATTTGAAATAAGCCGAAAAAATTTTTTAAGTATAGCAAAAAAATATTGTCTGTGCTTGTTGGTGTTCGTATTCATGTGCTTCCATTATAAGTTTTTCAAAGAAACGAAAGAAAAATGATTGAAATACGTAACCATAAGTTTGAAATATAATACATATTGACGAAAGAGTTTTAGTTGTTATAAAAAGTAAAAAAGCTGATTTTGCAGAAAAACAAGATATAAGGTAAAATCACATGCATTTTAATTTATTAATATGTACTTGAAAAATTGCATAAAACATCAAAGATAAAGAAATTTGGGTGATATAAACGGTACACCAAAAATATCTTTATCCGCATGTACATATACTATACACACAATATTTACATATAAACGTACACACACGTATAAGTTTTATATGCATCCACATTGTTGTTTTACCTTGTATAATATAAGGCACCATGAATCATTTTTCTGTCTGTATACATTTCCAGTTGCTTGTGTCCCCGCCGCCTGCAATTCGGTTTAGTATGATTGCAAATCATGGTGTAATTTCCAACGAAACCTAAAAAAAATTAAAAAGACGGAAAAAGCTCCAAGTTCAATCTGTTAAAGGCCATACTATTATTCCTGTAATTATTAGTTATTTTACCATGTTTTGTTGGCATTTTTTATTTGTTTGGCTTTGTTTGCTAGTTGTTGCTCATTACAGTCAGAGAGCGAGAAGCTGTGTTTTTCTCATTAACTTTGTTGTTTTATCTTAAATTGACTCATCTTTTGGACATTTGTTTATGCATACTTAACACCCACTGAAAAATGAATTCGCCTTGTTTATACCCTTTGCCAAAGGTAAACAGGTATACGATATGTTTAAAAGTTTGTCATTCTGTTTGTAATTTCTACAATATGGATCCTAGAGCCTATGAAGTATATATAATCTCTATCCTTATGAGAAGAGGAGTTCAAATCACGATGTCAGTGTGTCCGTTGAATTGTGTTTGCCGAAGACCCCAGATATGATGGGGACTTGATTGTTTGCTTTTAAAATTCAGCCTGATCGGCCTATGACTGGTTGGGATATGAGCAAAAACCACGACTGCCTCTAATTTTAGCAATGAATCCCTCGTTGATGTTTTTTTATCAATTTTTTATGTACGTACCTATATCTGCAACGGCAAGAGCAAAGTTTACAAATAAGGTACAATCATCTTGGTTATCAATACACTACATTCAACAAAATATGGGCGGAATTGGAAAAGTGGGCGTGGCACTTCTCAAACAAAGGCATTGTAGATTTAAGAATATCTGTAGAACACAAAGAGTCAAAGTTTCCAAATTAGGTACAAGCATCTTGGTTTTTAATAAACAACATCCGGTAAAATGTGGGCGGGAGTGGATAAGTGAGCGTGACACAAAAAAGATTTATTTATATCTAAAGAACGGTAAGAGAAATATTGTCCAAATTTGGTGCACATAGCTGTGTTATTAAGACAAACCCTCTTTAAAAATATGGTCGTTATTGGAGAAATAGGCGTGGAAAATCCCGCACAAAGACTATATATATAATGTAGGGTATTCATTCGGTTAATCGTTAATCGGTTAACCGATTAATTACTACCCGATTAACTGATCGGTTAATCTGAAATTCCCTATTTTCGATTAACGATTAATCCGATCAATTTGAGTCGTTTAACAGGGTAACCGATGTAACAAAATTTTTAATATTTTGTAGTATTAATCAAATTTCTTATTATTCGACCTTTCCAATTTTAAATAAATAAAAATTAATCAAGCTTGAGGCCAGTGTTTTTTTGTAAATAAATATTCCTTTTTCAATCCCTGAGACGATCTTCAACGAAGATCGAAATGTCGGAATTAAATAAAAAGGAATATTTATTTACAAAAAATCTCTGGCCTCGAGCTTGATTAATTTTTATTTATTTTGTAGTATTATAAAATATTTTTTGTGTTTTTAATTATTTGTTTCATCACATATACAAAAGGTATGTGTTCAGAAAATACCGAAACATTTAGTAGTGTTAAAAGTTTTAAAACATTAAAACAGGGCTCTAATGGCATTATGGAAGATTTTATGTGTTTAGATCAATCCAGGAAAATGACTGGGAAATTAAATATTCTTCAATATTTGTTGCTTTCGATTTCTCAAACATCTACGACGAGTGAAAGAAATTTTTCCAAGTCAAGTTTTATCAAAACTAAATAAATGAATAGCTTAATTCCTAAACATTTAACCCAAATAATTTTTCGAAAAGATTTTTTTATAAGATCTCTTTAAGCTATTGAAATAACTAATAAAATGATTAAACAGTGTCTGTTTAGGTAATACATACATATATTAGTCACAATATATGATTTACATATTTATGAATTATTTTTTTGTTTGCTCGTTTTGTTATTGTTTTTTTTACTATAAAACTTCATATATAACTGCAGTATTTTGTTGTAGTCGGTTATTAACAAGAAATTTACAAATTAAATACTATTGTATTGGAATTAATTTATGCTTTTTATTTAGTGAAATTACTTAATTTATAAAAAAAATTGTATTAAACGATTAACCGATCAATAACTAAATCTACCGATTATTACCCGATTAAACCAAAACCTCGGTTAATTTATTGAGCGATTAACCGATTAAAGCAAAAGCCCGATTAAATGAATATCCTAATATATATAGATTTCTTTATATCTGTTAAACGGCAAAAGCCAAAGCTTTCAAAATAGGTACAATCATATTGGTTATCTATACACAATATCCAACTAAATGTAGGCGGGTGTGGAGGAGTGGGCGTTGCACTTTTTTCCAAAGACATTATATATTTTTGTATATCTGGAGAACGACATGCAGGACACTACATCCATCCGAGAAACGGAAGGAAACTTTTTTTTAAATTCAAGGTTTGCATAACATTTTACTGCGTATGATGGCATCATCATCTTTAACATTCAAAAGAACTGAAACACGTGATTTTACAAAAACTAATAAATAAAAAAGAAAATCAATCATTTACTGTTAGTGATTTTTGTAGGAATGCAACAATGTTGATACTTTCAGCATTTTTTAAACATTTTCTATAGGGGAGGTAGGGGGAAATTTCCGCCTCTCCGAAATTAGTTAGTTTTTTTAAATTTGAAAAATCCAGATTTATTGAAACTCGTGCGTTTTGCTTGCGAGATGCCATAGTTTATTAAAAATATTCTAGATCCCTTGAGCATTCTTTTGCGCTTTGAAGTCGACAAACTTCTTGCGATTACGATTTGTAGAACACTTATTAACCCGGGTTAAAAAACCCAACCCAGCGGAGTTTTCAAAGGTTTTATTGTGGCTTTTGGATTTTATTTGGCTTTATTTAGTTTTATTGTTTTTTTTTGTGCAATGATAAAATAATTGGTCTTAGCAATGTTGTTAACTTGGCCCTTTTCTCTATAGGCATCATCATCAAAGGCATGGATGGTTAAAGAAAAGCTAGGACTTACATAAGTCCTTATATGTATGCCTCAGTTGCCAAGTGCTGTACAGTGGAACTTTTTTGTATTTTAATGGCCAAATTAAGATCAGAACATTTGAATGAATTTCCAATGACGTTCATAGAATTTTAAATAACATTCAGTTGTATAATAAAGCTTTAAATCTCCAACAAATGTTACTCAAAGTTCAAAAGGTCCTAAATGCTTAACACAGTGAATCCGCTGCAATTGCAACTGCCATTGAAATTTGGTGTTATTTGTTGAACAAATCAACATTATTGTTACAACGGAATTTAGTTGAAACGTGAACTTACTCCAACTCATTATTTGGCGAATATGTTATGATACATCCCAAATAAGTGTTTATGCAAACTAATAAGTCAAGAAAACGAAAAGATAGCAGAAGAATATATACGTCAAAAGCACCCCTCATTTCTTGCACCCTTTTTGTCATTTAAAAATTAAGATGCAGAATATGATTTTTTTTCTTTTGCAACATGTAAAAAATAATCCTAAAATAAAATTTTAATATTGTACTTTGAAGAATAAGTATTTATTAAATATAATAATACGCCTAAAATCACACAAATCATATTTAATAAATACTTATTCTTCAAAAGTACAAAATTAAAATTTTATTTTAGGATTATTTTTTACATGTTGCAAAAGAAAAAAATCATAATTTAAAAATGAAAAAACACCTCCTTCAAAGTTTCAGGATTTTTAAAGAACAGTTTGAGGAATTACATAAAAAAAATTCAGCAAAAAAAAAATTAGGTTTTTACTTAGTCCATATTTAAAATTTAATATTTTGTAGATATTACATTTGTTAAATTTTTTTTTTTAGTATATTGTTTGTAGCCCCAAGTATTCTCTTTAAAATTACATACAAATCATTTTCGTATGTGCAGTAGTTTTAAAGATATTGAATATGACGTAACTTTTGAATATGACTTAACTTTTGAAAAAAAAAAAAATTTTAATTTTTTTCGTTAATATATGTTCCTTATAGGATGAAAGGAAACTTCACACCAAATTTCATTCAAATCGAAAGGGCTCGGGACCCACTCTTGATCGATTTGACACGGAATTACCAATATGATTTGAAAAAAAGGTAAATTTGTTTTTAAGCAATCTGAATAATATTTGGAAAACTTCGAATATGAAGTTAAAAATCTTTATGTAGTATACATACTATCTATGTTTAAATGAATAAATAGAGAAAAGCCGAATATCGCAAAATGTACATAACTGGGCATATAAATATATTTGTATGTATTTGTACCGTACTTTTCTAAGAACTCTGTAATTGTTTTCTTTTATTTTTCTGTAAATGAAACATGAAAATTATACCATCTTTGTTTAAATGAACATAAAGAAAAAGATCCACTTGGGTTTTTTAAACAATATACCCATTAAAACCAGGGTAGAGTTTTCTGGGTTACCCAGTGGGCAGTCAACACTGCCTATTATGCGAATGAAATGAGAATCGCAAATGCTAAGCGTTTTGCGATTGTCAGAACAAGCCCGTGTTTATTTTTCAAAAATGGGACTACGAATGGAGGGAAACGTAGTAGTATTCTATATTACTTTTAAAAAAAAAAATTGTTTTCAGCAGGGTTGTCTGCCCACTGTGTAACCCAGAAAAACCCATCCGTTTTTAATAGGTTTTTTTGTTTAACCCTGCCTTTACACATGCAAGTAATTACTTGCAAATAGAGTATACATATTAGAAAGATCGAACGGTTATTTCTCCACCGGTTTTAACCGGTTACTTTAGTTTTTCCCTAGCCGGTTATTTTAAAATGTCCATTTTTCGAATATCGAATAAACCGGATATTTTGGTTTAATAAACCGGTTATTTAAATAATGTGTAATTTATATACGTTTTCCTTACTCTTGTTCTAAATGTACCCGTAATTCAAGCATTTTCTAATTGAATATTGGGAAAACTTAAGCTTTTTATGAAGAATTCCAAAACAAAGTGTAACAAAAGTCCAAAAACATTATGAACAATGTAATTACAAATCGCTTATAAAAGCATCTGCTCTTGTAAAAATAATCAAAAACAATTTAAAATTCTAGAAAAAAGTGTTCAGCTAAAAAATAAATAGTAATTTGTTTGAGAGTATTCTAAATATTAAATATGTTTTTATATATATGTCATCTCATGAGATATTTCGAACGAGATTAAAAAGACAAAGTTAGGAGCCTGAGTGCCCTAAAATGATAAGTTGCAAAGATTTCTCAACGTCAATTTCTCAATCACATTTAATTAGTCCCCATGTTTGACATAAATTTGCTCCAAATAAAACTTTACTCCATTCGAAGTAGTTCTAAAAAGACGACAAATAATACTTTACTAAAATACGCTGCCAAAACTGATTTATTGGGTGAAAAATTAGCCCGGCAATACAAACTCTTAAGTAGTTCTAGCATGTCTTCATGCTTGGAACTACAACGTTCCGGCGGCATCAACGATAGGGAAAAATTTTCTCAGTTTTATTTATTAAAACACCAAGAACTAAAAAACAAAATTGAAGAAATCAAACAATGTCAAGGAAGGCTTTAAATTGTGGTAGACGAATTGACAAATATTTCATACAAAAAGCATGTTCATATTAATATTCGTTTCTTTAATGCTGGAACAAAATACTTTGAAATATGTATATAAATAATCCTGAATAAGAGGTTTTGTTTGCAACTTTTCAAAAATATGGTTGAAGTCTACTGATTCATATAGACATGCTTAAACATCAATAAATTAAAACTAATTTAAAATAAAGTTAGAAGAATATATCAAATAATAAATTTATTAAAATCCAATAATTTTTTATTTGTTTTTGCAAAACGTTTGGCTAGATCAAACATCTTTATTATTATTATTATTTATTTATTAGTTGTATTCAGACACTTTTTATATAACATTTCATGTTCAGTTTACAATTTAAATCTATTAACTGTGGTTTAATTTAAATATTTCTTATAAAATTTACAGTTTTTCTTCTAAATACATTTGGATTTATTTCATTTTTAATATTATTCGGCATCATGTTGTAGAGATTTAATCCCTTATAAAAGAGAGATATTTTCATCGTGTTGTTATCTGCTCGTTGTAATCTGAAATCCTGAGCGTTCCTTAGGCTATAGGGTTGAACCTCTCCTACGTACCTTATTTGTTCAATTAAATAATCAGGCGCATCTCCCATTTTCATTTTTTGAATAAAATTAATTGTGTTTAGCTCTAATCTTTGTTGTATGTTAAGCCATTTAAGTGTATCTAACATATGCTTTATTGATGTAAATCGATTGTATTTAAGTATTGAGCGCATAGCTTTATTCTGCAGCTTTTGTAGTCTTGTTATTTGCTGTTCTGTGCAGCAAGTATACAACACCGTTGATCCAAATTCAAAATGCGGTTTAATCATTACATTATAAATGTTTATAGCCGTTATAGTTGATATTTTGTTTCTTATACGTTTGAAGAACCCGATTTTTTTTTCCAATTTTTTTACATATATATTCAATATGTTCTTTTAAATTTAAGTCTTTGTCTATTAGAAAACCCAGATATTTTATATTATTTACTTTTTCTATTGTTACATCATTTATTTTAAACGTTAAGTTAGTGTTCATATTTATTTCCATTATTTTAGTCTTATTTTCGTTTAATTTTAATTTGTTCATTTTTAACCATTTATTTATATTGTCCATATCATTCGTTAAGTTAGTATAACATAATTCTTCCGTGGCCACTTCTGTAAAAATCAGCGTATCGTCTGCATACAAAACAATTTCGCAATTTTTCAAAACTTTTCCCATATCATTAATATATATAATAAATAAAAGCGCACATAGAATTGAGCCCTGTGGTACTCCAAAATTATTTTCAGTAGCATTTGATAATATTTCCTTAACTTTTGTAAATTGCCTGCGATTTGTTAGATATGACTCAAACCATTTTAATTCATTGTCTTGAATTCCGTATTTATATAGTTTTTGTAATAGAATGTCCCTGTCTATTGTTTCAAATGCACTTTTGAAGTCCACGAATATCGCCATTATTTTATTATTTTTCTTCATGAATTTCCACCTATTTTTCACATAGTTGACTGCTGTTTCAAATGAATACTTTCTCCTGAAGCCTGACTGATATTTTGAGAGTAGTTTGTGTTGTTCCATATAGTTTTCTAATTGATTCTTAACAATCTTTTCAATGATTTTTTCGAAAGTTTTCAACGTTTTTATTGAACGATATTCTTCACATTTGATTGTTTTTTTTAACTTTTTCAATGGGTGTAATCATAGATTCTTTCCAGTTATTGGAAAATATTCCCGTTGCTAGCGATTTTTTTTTATAATATTCAGCATAATATTGCCGGTACTGTTCCAATTATCTAAGATTATATTGCTTGTTATTTTATTATAGTCAGATTTTTTCTTAATATTCTTACATATAATTTTAAGTTCTTCTAAAGATATTGCACGGAATTTAAATTTTAGATCTATCATAGGTATTTTGTTTTCATATTGCACATAACTAATGGAATTTCTTATTTCCTTAATACTATTAACGAAATAATTGTTCAAATGTTCGGCTATTTGAAAATTATCTTTATATTCTACATTAT
Source organism: Pollenia amentaria (assembly GCA_943735925.1). Taxonomy (NCBI): domain Eukaryota; kingdom Metazoa; phylum Arthropoda; class Insecta; order Diptera; family Polleniidae; genus Pollenia; species Pollenia amentaria. The sequence goes on along the minus strand of OX031010.1, from coordinate 140,618,227 downwards.
CTATTATCACAGTTTTTATCACATTTCTGGGTTTTCTTAGTACTAGTTCTTTTATTTTGCTCCACATTTCTTTTTGGTTATTTGCGTTATTTATTTTGTTATTTATTTTTTTCATTTTCAATTCTAATTTTATATGCATTTCTTTTTGTTTTATAGTTATTCCACGCTTCATTCGTGTTTTCACATATTGCACTTTGATATTTAAAAATCTTTTCCCTTTTTAGCGTTCTGAGATCGCTAGCAGTTTCTAATTACGTTATACAATTAACCTTTTACAAATAAAGTTTAGTAAATAAATAGATATTAATTAATCCTTTTATTTAAGCTTGAGGTCTTTTTCTTTTTTTTTATAAAAAATATTAAATTTATTGAATCCAATATTTCGGCACTCCGTTGTGTGCCTTCTTCAGGGATTTTTTCTTTAATATATGACAAAAAATAACAATTTTTAATAAATTTAACAAATTTAACAAAATGCCATCTTTAAATACATAGATATTTTTAAATATAAAGCTAAAGTTTGATCAATTTATTTGTCACACTTTTTTGGATTTTATCGTCAAATATTTGTTAGGTCTGAACACACCTTAAGTCATATCTATGTATTTTGTTGGTTCCTTACCTTTGTGAACTGTTTTGTTTATTTGTTATTTGATTTTTGTGTTTTTATGTATTCGAATTAAAACTAAAAACCGGGTTTTTTAAATAGAAACTATTCGAAATATTCGAAAACCGGTTTTTGAAAAAACTCGATAATCGATCTCAATAATACGTATTAACATCGAAACTGTCGAAGAATTAGTCTCATTTCATACAAGTTGTATGAATGTTTACACAGTCAAGTGGAAGTTCCTTATAAATCGGAGTTTTTAAATTAAATTTATTGTCTACTTTATGTATATTTGCAAAAAGAATTCGGGAAATATTTTTAAATATACCTTAATAAAGTTAAATCTATAATTATTGTTTCCGCAATTAAGTAAATTTGGTAATACTGTTTATGTTTCGAGCTAGATTTAGCGCGTTTTAATTATGCAAAGCGCGTTTTTCTTTGTCTAAACGCGTTTTGCAAAAAACTCGCTAAGTTGGCGCGTTTTAAGTATAGTAACTTAAAATGCTTAAATTTAACATTTTCTTACTTATTTTTTGCATACCAAAATTGTCTTAATAACAAAATGTTTTATCAGAAAAAATAAAGATAAAACTGACTTCCTGTTCATCGATTTCGAACTTTAACGTTTGCATAGAAATTTATACATATATAAAACAAAAACTAATTTTAAAATTTTGTTTTAAATGTAATTTTCTATGCGAACGTTAACGTTCGAAATCGTGAATCTTTTTGGATTCTGTAATAAAAAGCCTTTTATTTAGCTGTCTTGATTTGTCATAAACTTTTAAGCTTTCTGTTTTTAATTGCATAAGTTGATCTTTCAGTGCGGTAATTTAATTTACGACAAAAATAGGAAATTAATTGTCACTAAACACAGTCAATTCTTTAATACACAATTAATGTGGCGTGGCATAAGACCAAAAAACGAAGGCAAAAAAAAATATAAAGTTAAGTTGCGTTAAAAATTTTGACATAAATCTAGTTTGCTTAAGCTTTATGCTAGGAACACAACTGGGACGAACCACGAATTTCGCCCAACACGACGAGTTTTTCAGTAAAAATTCGCTGAGTAAATTCGTCGTATGAAGCACAATAACGACAAATAACAAGCAGCTCTTATAATTGAGAAAGTTGATTGCTGTTTGTGCAAAAAGAGAGAGAAATAGTGTGACCATATTAAAAAAAATAATGCTTAAAAACTAAAACATAATCAAAAACACAACTAAAAACTATTTTTATAGCAAAATACTTTGTATATATATTTTAAATGTTATACAATAAAAAGAAAAACAATTATTAAAGTAAAAAGTAACTTTATTTACTAAAATACTTCTAAACTAAAACCAAATATGGTCACCTAGTACTGATTTGTTCGTCGTTCGCCGGCGTATGAAATTCGTCGTTCGTCCCAGTTGTGTTCCTAGCATTAGATATTGAGTTCGAATTAAAAATAATTTTTTGCCGGCGACCAATATGTTGCGAGTTATGTTCCGAGTTTTCGATACTTTATTTGGAACAAATAAAATATCCAGAAAAATATATTTAAATGATATCAATGTTGGGCATATATATACGTTCAGAAATGTAGTGGAAAATCGAACAGAATCGGCAGCATAAATTTGAGTTCAGACTATTTTACATATACACTCACAATATTATTACAGTAACGGACTGTAAGTTATTCAAGAAGTATTCCGTTCAATCATTTTTAAATAAATAAATATTTAAAATTCCAAGCAAATTTATTTTTAACTGATTCTAACATTTATTTAGAAAACTAAGTGCACATTAATACGGATTTTCGGTTGCATTTAATATTGTCAGTTGATTAAGTAAAGGTATGTAAAATTAAATGAAAATGAAATTTAAAACGACCGTAAATTCTCTTAAAAACCAATCTACTTATTTTACATTTAATTTTAACGAAAAGTTAATTTAATTTTTACTGTCAAAAATTCAACCGCGAATCCCATAAAAAATTAACCACAAATTCCGTTTAGAACTAATTAATTTTTAGTTATTTTATATAATTGAACTATTAAAAAAATAACCGACAAATTCCGTAAAAATAAATGAATATTCACTTATTTTTAATTTAATGTAATTTAACTACCAAAAAATGTTTTTTTAGTTATCTATTTATATACATAGGTATCTGTGGCACAAATAGAGTTTGTTCCCAGGATTTCTCGTCCCGGGAATTTCCGGTATTTTCCGTTGTTTTCAATTCCCGCTTTCCCGGGAATCCCGCAATAAGTTCCCGGGAAAGCGGGAATTGAAGAAAATATTGTTTTAAAACTTTAGTAAATTTATGTCAGACTTGTGTCTTTAATTGTTTTATCCAACTTAATTTCACCACAATATTTAATTTTTCTACAGTTTAAGGATTTTAAACAAATTTTTGAGAATGGGCTATATATTGGGCCTATTATAAATTAAAGACTTTTCATCACGAAATTTTATTTCTTGTCCTAGCAAATTGAAGTGTAAATTTTACAACATTATTATAAAGCTTTGCGGTTAAGGGCGTAGTAAATTGTTTTCCTAGATTATGTTTCATATGCGGCATTTCAAGTGATTTTGAGTCTTATAAAAGTAGAAAGTAGAAATTTGTGTGCATTTCGCCACAAATTTATGTTAGTTTTAGTTGAGTTTTTAGGGAGTAGTTCCACATTTGGGTGCATAACTCTTTTCCTACTGAAGAGATTCTGCTGTATTTCAATCCCAAACAGCCTAGAAGTTCTAGAAACAATTTGACACCCAAATGGCAAAATCGGCTTAGAATTAATAAAGGACTAATAATAAAAATACTTCATGGGACCTTAGATGAATATTAAAAAAATATCACATGGAATGAAACTTAGTATACCTTCATACACCACTGCTGATTAAGGGTTATAAAATTGCAAAAAAATGTTATTAAATTTGTTAAACGGTAAAATTGTGTCAGAATTCCTACTTCGTAATGTTAAGTTTTTAGTTCCTAATCACCCTTCCAGAATTTTTATTCGCGTAAGACTAATACTTTTATTCTAATTATGCAAATAAGCTCTGAATTTGACAATGTATATACGTATATTGATTTCTATTATCCTATTGGCATCAATATAACCTCTTAAGTGTCTTTAAATTATTTGAATCTTACATTTTTTACGTTTTTGTTATATAATAGATACTAGATTTAATTCTTTTAAGCGTAAATTTGAGTTCAATAGGAAATATTAGTTTCATTGGAGAAATAAGTAAATAAATAAATACAAAATTTTGGACGGGAATCCCGGGATCCCGAGAATTTGATTTTTATTTCCCGCTTTCCCGGGAATTCAAAAAGTGCGGGAATAAAAAAACTCTAGGCACAAAGTAAAAGTAAAAACGATGGATTGTTTTATGTAGAAAATTCCGATATTCTATTTGTTAAAATTATTTAGTTAAATGCATCAAATTTTTAAAGTAAAATGACTGCGAATATCATATCGGTCATGCTGCTGGTGTTTTATAATTGAAAGTTCTTCTGTAAACAAAGTGGTCAGTACAACAAAAGTAAAACAAACATCTATAACGGGATAAGTAAATAAAAATTAATATTCTATATTCTCTATCTCCCATTAGAAAAACAAGCGGAGGTGTCTGGTATTTTTTTAGAAATTCCTGTAAAACCTGTATTATATAAAATTACTGAATTACATAAAATAACTGAAAATTCATTTGTTTTTATGGAATTTGTCAGTTATTTTTTGATAGATACTTTATATAAAATAACTGAAAATTTATTTGTTTTTCGGAATTCGTCGGTTATTTTTTTTTTTGATAAATTGTTAAATTTTATAAAATAACTGAAAATTCATTTGTTTTTACGGAATTCGCCGTTGAATTTTTGACATTTAAAATTAATTTTGTCGTTGAGTAATGGCGAATAGAAAAGAAATAAATATTGCTGAACGCAAAATTATATTGTATTTGTCGAAAGAAGAAAAAACTTGGCAAGAAATCTGCCAAGGAGTTGAACTCGACTCACTCCTCTATCCAGAGATTAATAGACAATTTAAGAAAACAGGGCTTTAAATATCTATGCCTATAGGCCGAAGCCTATTCAAAATGGTGAGAAGTAGCTCATAATTTTACATAGCCCACATACAAACTTTGTTCCGGAATAAAGTTGTTGGGCTCATAAACCGTCTTGTTTTATAAGTATGTATTTAGGTTTAATTAGGTCTAAAAATATTTTGTGGAAACCGATATCAGCATAAGAAATTTAATTGGAATCGGTCCATATTTGACCATAGCTCCCATACAAATGAACTCCCAAAAACAGCTTAAAATAGATAATTTTATAATAGCTTCCATGTCATCTCATGGTCGTTATCATAGTAATAGCACAGTAGATATATATATTGGTCATAAAAAGCTCTTATGAGAATCTTTAACTCACACCATACTTTCTTTGGTGGAAAAATTATTGCCTATGGGTCTCAATTAGTATGGTGTTGATTTGGGCTGATCGGATATACGTTTTTACTTTTTTTTTAATTGGCTTTTTACTAGATATTTTTAAACTGTTAAAAGTACATTTTTTTAATAAGAACTTTTTTGTCTTTAGCTACCGATATTATTTACAGATTAAAACTGTTAAAGTTTCATTACAGGATAGCTCTTAACGACAATTAAGGTCTACTAATGAATTTTGACAGCTAAACGACAAATTTTTGTCTTAAAAAAGTTACAGAATTTCAGTACAGTTTTGTCAAAGTATTTTAGAAAATATGTTATTTTCATTATTAAATAATTTGATAAGAAATTTTCTTAAAAGTAATTTGGTGTATTTAACTATTAATTGGGGACTATGCATATGTACACACATGTGTATATCAATCCTAAAAATATGCTGGTCGACATTTTGAATACTAAATTTAAAAGAATTCATTAAAATTCTCATAGTTGGGAATTGTTTGTTTGTCCCAATTACAAAACATCTGATTATGTCAACAACAGTTTTGGCTATTAGAACGATGACAGCTATTAGTGATGTTACGAATACTCGTATTCGTATTGCTGAATATTCGCCTATTTTATGACATCCGTATTCACCAAATTCAAGCGAATTTTTTGAAAAACAGAGTTAACTAATAATAAAAACAACTCATAATTATTTCATGAAAAAAATCCGAGTTTTCACTGTAAACTGTTGCATTCATTCCACTAATTCTTAATTTACAGCTGTCAAAAAATTTGCCAAAATTTTTAAAAAAAAGAGCTTACACTTTTTGTTTTAACATTGTCACCAAATGGTCACCAAAATAATCGACAAAAGTGGCAACTCACTTGATCAGAGGGTTTTTGCAGGGTTAGGCTTCGAACAATATGTACTGTATTCATGTATGTATTAAACAAAATTTTGTATCAAATCTCTTTTCTTTGTCTCACTTCAAAAATAGATGTCTTTTTATTTGGATAAAAAGGCGTAAGTTTAATTTAAATTCAGTGTTGCCTCTCTGACGCTTTTCTGGTATTTAATGACTTTTTTTTGGTAGCGTTATTCTTTTTTCGAATACCCTATTAAAAAACGGTATTTTTTCATGCTTTCTCCATTTTTTGTGGCGCTTTTAGTGCTTTTTGTTACAACTATGTGATTTTGGGGTTTTTTTTTCAATTAAAGTTCTTTTTTAACAACAAAATTTATCGTACTCGAATTAAGAGGTAAGACTCCTTCAAATTTTAAATTTGCTGCAAAAAGTATCGCTATTTTATGGGGATAATATTAAAAAAAATCGAAGCGGATATTATTGATTTCATGCAAAATTTCATTGATGATTCGTTAGTAATAAATAAATAAAATTGAAATTTCCCTTAAATATCTAATACTGGAAAAATAAGAAAAGAACTGATGAATTTTGGATTGAAGTCTACAATTTGAAAAATTCTTTGAAGGAAAAACTTTTTCAAGAACCATCTAATTTTATTATTCGTACACAGAAAAAAGTGTTTTATCAATTAAAAAATGGTTTAAAAAGTATTTAAATTTTATTAATGTGATAATTGAATCAATTAATTTTTTAGTTGAAAGAAAAATAAAAATTTCATTTTGATTTAATAATCATTTTAGTTGTTTTGAAATACATTTTCAATTAAAATTTTAATTAAATAACAAAAAATCTTAACTGACTTTTTTCGTTTTAAAATAAAATAATTTAAACATGTAACATTGTTGTTGGGAATTGTCAATATTTATTTAAATAAATTAACACATTGTTTGAAATGGCAAAGTTTTTTGATAATTTTTTTAATTAAAATTAAAAATAACTTTTATTGAAAATATTTTTTCAAAATTTTAAAATTTTTAGTAATCAATATAATCATGCAAAATCAACAACTTGGTTGCTTGATATTATGAATTTGGAATAAATTTGATGTTTGGAGAAATTAAATAATTTTTTCTGCGAATTCTTTCGTTGCTTTACTAAATGCCGAAGTCGAATGAATATTTGGTTTAATAAATTTTTAAAAAACCAAAGATTAGAAATGGACTTTCTTTTAACAAGAACTAGTTTGTTGTTTCATTTACAAATTGCTTTCAAGTGTTTACCTAAAATTTAATTTAAATCAAACTTAAAAAAGATTTGAGTATCTCATTAAAAACGTTTGTGGCCCGATTATGACGATTTAGAAACAGATACATGTATTTGAAAATGAAATTCTTTTTCTATATAACGTTATCTTTATTTTGTTTAAGAAAAGTTGTTATTTTATTTTAAGTTTTTGTTTTCTCCTGAATTAAATGAATTGATAATAAAATATGATTAACAGTATTTATCTCTTAAAAGCGTTTCATAATTTGCACGTTTTTGGTGCTTTCAAACAAGAAATCCATTTATTAAAGCTCGCTTATATGCATATACTGTGCTCATAAAATACTCGCTTATTTTTATCAGCATCTTAAAAAGGCTGTTTTACTTGCATCGTAAGTGCATGTATTCATTCAAAGTTTAATTAAAATATAAAGGTAATTTACGTCACAAGTTGCACCCTTGCGAAAAAGCAAAAGTTTTTTTGCATCTTACCGAGCTGCTTAATTTTGTACCTCTCTATAGTTAAATTTGTCAAACACTGAAACAAAGAAGTGTCAAATTTAGTTGGGCAAAAAACTTGACTTAAGGTGTGACTCAAAGCTAACATCGAGCATTATAGTTGGACCAACCACCAAAAAAGTGTTTTTTCCAACTTAAAGGTAAAAATCACCAACTATTTTTTATTGATATGGGACATATTGGGCTACTTCAAGTACCATATATGTATGTTGTCCCTGATTTTCCTGGTATGTGAAATACAAGGTGTTTTTTACATCGAACCGTTTTCAACTAAAAATGAATTCTGCGCTGTAATTTTATTTAATAGCTACTGATATGCCGTTCTTTATTTAAAATAGGTATATTGGCTTACTATCTTTTATCAATTATAAATAAAAAATAGGTCAGCACACAGAAAAAATTAAAAATTGTCGCTTATCACCAAATTTATACCAAATTCATAATATCAAGCAAACAAGTTGTTGATTTTGCACCTATTACCAAAATGGTTATATTGATTACTAAAAATTGTACAATTGTGAATATTTTTTTTCAATAAATGATATTTTTAATTTAAATTAAAAAAATGATCAATGTGTTAACTTATTTAATTAAATATTGACAATTCCCAACAACAATTTTACAGGTTTCAATTATTTTATATTAAACGAAAAGAGTCAATTAAGATTTTTTGTTATTCAATTAATATTTTAATTAAAAATTTATTTCAAAACAACTAAAATGTTAATTAAATCAAAACTACATTTTTAATTTTTTTTCAACTAAAAAAATAATTGATTCAATTATCACATAAATTAAATTTAAATACTTTTTAAACCTCTAAACTTTTAGCCTCTTAGGGCTAATCCGCCCATAATTTCAATTTCTCCCATTTTTCACCAATGTTCCATTTACCTACTAAAATTCAAAATTTTTAAATATTTTTAAAATTATATAACTCTGATTTTAAATTCCGGACATAGCAGTTCTGAAATGCCTATGGCCTTGGCTTTTCAACCTGTTAGAGCTAATCCGCCCATAATTTAAATTTCTCCCATTTTTCTAGGGATGGGCAAATTGAAAAAAATATATCGATATATATATCGCATCGATGTTATACCATGTTCACACGGACAGCAATATTCGTGTTTCGCTCTCCCATTCCTGTTTCGCGCCCCAAACATGATTGAAACAACATGTTTTGCCATACAAAATTTTGAGAGCGAAACAGGTCGTTTCATTTTGAAACATGTTGCGAAACAGGAAAAATATACTATCATCTCCAATTTTGATAACAATTATCGTTAGTTTATCTGAACTAGCTCTCAAAAAAAAATCAAAACAAAGAAAAAAACAAAATAAAAATTCATGTTAAATAAAATAAAGTGAAAATAATTAAATAATAATATTAATAAAAGTTTTAAATAATATATTTTGAATTTTTACTTACATTTTAATCTATTTTAAATAAAATCACACTAACAACACAAAAAAAAATGTCAACATGAAACAAGAATGAATCGTATGAACAGCGTGTTTGGCAATCGAGTTTCAGAGAGCGAAACGAGTGGTTTTTATCGTCGTATGAACATAGCATTAGAGCTAATCCGCCCAAAATTTAAATTTCTCCAATTTTTCTAGGGATGGGCAAATTGAATAAAAATATATCGATATATATATATCGCATCGACAATTTTTTAAGAGTATAGATATTTATTAATTAAAAATATCGATATATCGATGTATCGAACCGAACGTATTACGCTGAAATTATTACTAAATTTAAAAACTTAATATACCTATGTCAATACATATTTAATCTAAATTAAATCTAAAAAAAAAAAAATCATTGGGGCTATATAATGCCGGATTATATACTGCTGGTAAACGAAACGAAACTGACACATACTATACAAGTAAACTGTGCAATATTTTTTTATTATTAACATTCCAACTTTCATGGGTCTATTGCTGCTAATACGCAATAATACCACCTTGATAGTGGTCTATGAAATAAAGACAAGTATGACCAATGCCCGTAGTTTCTACAAATACATAGATATCTAGCTGTGTATAGATATCTATTGTGTAAAGAATTTTAAAACCTATTTTTTACCTACGGGTTAAAGTGTAGTGTATTTTACACCATCGATTTTCGATAGTTATTTCACGCGGGGTAATTTTACGTTGAAATTGACAAAATAGTGTTACCGGATAAGTAAAGATAACTGTTAGGTACGAACCCGACCAGACATCTGTTAGTAGAAATTACGGGCACAAGAACGGCAAATTTCATTTAACAATGACCAATTTTAAAAGATTTCTAAATGCTATTTAACGCTTCAGTTGTACGAGATTCCATACTCAATACTTTTGTTTTTAAGAAATTGTTATGTATAAAATTTTTGGTGTTAATGGGTTTTAATCCAAATTTCGATATTTTAATCAGGCTTAAGTTCATTAAGTTTAATTTTCAATAAATTATTTTTATGAAGAAATAAATTTTGCAACATGAAATGAATTAAAATTTATGGATAATTTTTAATTCATGACTGAGTTGGGAATTGATCCGAGGTTTTCACGGACAGGTTGCCCTGACTAGTTTCGATTGTAACCACACAATCTTTTCAGAGGGGTTTGCCGTTTAACACTTACCGCCCTTGAAGACGGACGACGTCAATAGTCAAACATCAATCTTTAAACCAAATGGTATTTTACCTTGGTAGATCGAAATTTGCTTTGAATGAATGATTACCTATTTTCATTTATTTACATGTTCTTCCTTACTTCTGTTTTGCGTACTTTTTGTCAAGAATTCTTCTTGAAATCCACAGTTCATTTTTTGTTTTTCATGTTTATGTCTTTCTTTCTCTTGTTGATCTTTTTCAGCGCAACTTGAAGGACAAATGTAAGCATATAGCTAGTGCCTGAGCTGTTAACAATAATTAGTACTGTTAATGATTTTTAATCCAAATTTCGATATTTTAATCAGGCTTAAGTTCATTGAATTTAATTTTCATTAAATAATTCTTATGAAGAAAGGAATTTTACAACATGAAATTAATTAAAATTTATTGATAATTTTTCATTCTTGACTGAGCTTGGGAAATCTTAATGGACAGGTTGCCTTTTTCATTTAAAAAAATATATTTTATCACTTTTTTTGGAAAAAAAATTGCATACAAATTTACTAAAACCGTTCCATTTTTCAATTTAGCCCTTTTTAGAACATTTTTAATATCTCTTAACGCGTTTACTGTCCCATGAGTTAGCACCACTGATTGTGACAGTAATGCTGGGTACACACTATGCAATACATTTACGTAATCTAGCAAATTTTATTCATTCGAATGAATAAAAATTAATGAAGTTTGCCAGATTGCGTAAATGCATTGCATATTGTGTATACCAGCATAAAAAGACACTTTAAAAATAACATATAATAGGTCGTAGGTAGTTAGGCCTTGATGAGTATATAATTTCCAACATTTCTATAACACATGAACATTTATATATTTGTATATATTTCGAAAACATTACTTCTTGGCTTTCCTGAACTTGCCATAATTGCGTATGCATACAATTTGTTTTTAAAATTTTTATATGTTTTAAAAAATTATTTTTAATAATTTTTGTTTGGCGTCAAGGGAAAAAGTAAATAAAAATAGACTTTATCCGCCCACACATTTTAAAAGGAATACAAACATGTTTTTTTTTTTAATATTTATGTTAAAAGTTTTGGAAAAGCACACTTTTTGTATTGAACAGTAAAATATAAACTTTATCAAAAGTCTCTTAGTTTTGTGCATTCAAGAAGCTATTCAAGTAATGGTAGTATTGGTTTGTAACACTAAGGCCTAATAAATCAGAGCAAGTTAAACTTTTTTTTTGGTTTAATATGTCTTTACACCAACATATCTTTAAAGCAGTTAACACCCAATAAACAATTTTCCTATGTTACGAAGCACTAATGGTACAATTTAAAAAGTAAGCACACACTTATGCGCTACGCAATAAGACATACACATATGCAGTAAATTAAGTAAACGAATTCTTAATAAATGAAAAAAAAATTTTTTTGAAGAGCCACGACATTCACTTACTACGAAGCAGGTTCGTAAGGGAGTTTATAAAAGAGTAATGGTAACAAAATATTCAGTGTGCAAAGCTGATCGTTACATTCACCAATTTTTATATGCGCTGAATAAAGCGCTTTCTGTATCAAAACTGTATTTCTTCAAAGTGGAAACTCGCTATATAAAATTCATGTCTTCCGTAAGCGATATGGTAAGCGAAACTTTTACTTTTCTCCCTTAAAAACCTGCTTCGTTGGAAGCTCAATTTTTTATTGGGCATAAAAACCATCTTTAAACGCATAAAATTGGGCGTTTAAACCACCAATGCAGACCATATGAATTTGACAACATTTATCGTAGTACTGCCACATGTTACTTTTAAAATTGCATACAATACATGGGACACTTATTTACAACTGTTGAGTTTAAACTACAAATAAATTTAAGTTTAGTTCAACTAAACCAGCGCTTAAACACTCACTGATTTATTAGCCATAAGAACTCAAAATAAATGTTACAGATAATGAATATAACAACCTAAATTTTTTTGGGCTTAATATCAAACAATTTTTAATGTCTAATGAAATTTTCTTAAATTTTTTTTTATCGTAGCTTTTACCCATGACTTCGTTCACCTGAAAATTAGAACAAGATTAAAAGAAAATTTATCGTATAAAAAATTTCCAAAATTTTTACGTAGTTATCGACATCAATACTGATGTTATGTTAAAATATTGCTATAAATGGCATTACATATAAGTTTTGAGCACCCGACACTCTAAAGCAACCGACATTAAACTGTCCATATGAGAGCTAGGGCTCTAAATATATATATTCCGGCCATTGGACCATATGTAATCCTTCTACCGAATTTGTTAATAAGATAAAAAGTACTCAAAGTACTAATTTTTTTCGTTTTTACATTATAAAAAGGGCTGAGTTCCAAAACGTCGGTTGCAAAGCAACTCTCTTTTTTAAGTACATGCTACAATGTAGATAATTGCAATGTCATTTGTCCCAAAATGCTCCAAAAAAGTATTCGATGCGTACATAATAAGAAAACTTTGCATTCATAAACTTAATGATACATTTTTGACTTGTGTTGCTAAATATTATGATATTTTGGAACTCAGCCAAGTAATCTGTATTTTAATTTGGGCCATATGCTCTCTCTATACCAAATTTTTTCGAAAAAAAATTAAGTACCAAAGGTAAAATAGTACCAAGAGTACCAGAAAGTGCACTGTATGTTAATGTAGGTTATAATCTGTATGTACACCAAATTTATCGAAAAGAGATTATTAAATTTTATCCCGTTTTAACCCCTTAAAAACAACCAATTTGATTCTTTTAAAACTTTCCTATATCTTAATCTGGACCATATGCAATCTGTATACTTAATTTATCAAAAAAAGAAAAAGCTCCATAGCAGTGATGGAAAATTCAGTACTATGGTACTATTTTCAGTACTTTTTCCTTTCAAAAATACCACTGTACCCCCACGTCCGTTTTAGTACTCTTTTCTTGTTATGCTTCTTTGCTTAGAAATTTAGCGTTTTTTTTAACATTGACAACCAGGGCTATGGAGTCGTCACCAAAAAGTACTAACTCCGACTCCAACCGCTGAAATTTCAACTCCGACTCCTAATCTTACCTTAATGCTAACTCTTTTTTTAACGCAGTACCTTTTAGATGGTTAAATATAGCAAGGAAATTATTCCGTAAAAATCTCGAATCAATATTTTAAATATTCCATCGCCAATTTCGAAGTATTTTTATTTTGGAAAATATTTTTTTCAAACGACTTACTTTACATATGTACATACATATTTTTAAATACTTTCTTATTCAAATTTTTATTACTTATTCGTTTGTCACATTAATAATTTAATATTATTTAAAAAAAAAAATTTTATGATATATACTTATATTAAAATTACTCTCTTCATTAGGATAATTTAATGAAAATAAAACAAGATGAATCAAATCTTGTATTAAAAATCATAAACGATTCAATTAACCACAAGAAAACTAATTATTGTAAAGCTATGGCACGAGGTCTATGTTTAAAAATTTAAATATCCTTCAGGCTGTGAAAAAATTTCAATATAAAAAGAGAAAAAACACAAAAATGAACTTTGGTATTCAAGAAAAATTCTTGATAAAAGTACTAAAAAACACAAGTAAGGAAAAAACGCAAATAAATTGAAATTTTGATTATCAATTACAGCGGATTTTGATCCACCAAAAAATTGCGTTGGTTAAAAGATTGATGTCCGAATATAGACTGACAGCCGTCGCAGTGGCGAAAGGGTGAAACTACAAAAACTCTGATGAAGAGAATGCGGTTATTCTCGAAACATGTGAATTCGGCCCGAGTTCGTATCCCAGCTCAGTCAAAAATAAAAATTATCAATAAAATTTTGTGTTGTGAAATTCCTTTCTTCATTAGAATAATTTAATGAAAATTTAATTCGACGAACTTAAGCCTGATTAAAAAAAATAAAATTTGGTTTAAAACCCATAAAGAGTTCAATTAACCCCAAGAAAACTTAAATTAATTTTTATTAATCAAATATATAGCATAATTTTTTTTATAAAAATTCAGAAGATTATCATATTCTAAGCAAATTTAAAAATTTTTTTGTTTTAATCTTAGCCAATTTTCTTAATTTTACGATTTAGCAGATTTTATCATATTTTTTTTTAAAGTTTTGGCAAATTCTTATCGAAAGGTTATGGCAACACAGCTTGTTTATTATTTTAATGTCAGATATCCTCATCAGAATTTTGCTGTTGAAATTGAGCAGCTCGGTCCATAAATGGCTGAGATATGGGCAAAAAAATTATGTATATTAGTTTTTTATTTTTAAGTTTATTTTCCAAAAAAAAAAAATATGTTTGAAAAAAAGTACCAAAATTTTGAAAAAGTACTCCTTTGCTGGATGGTCAGTACCATATACAATTTTCAATTTTCCATCACTGCTCCATAGTACCAATTGTTTTACATTTATAAAAATACTCTACATTTGAAACTGTCTCCGTCTACCAAATTTCATCCAAATCCATAAGGCAGTTTTCGCGTGATTGAACCACAAACTGACAACCATACAAACTTTCATATTTATAATATTATCACTTGTACGGTATCTTAAAAAAAAATTTTAAAATTAAGGGTGATTCATCGTGAGGTTTTATTTTCAATATGCATTTTTTTTACAGATCACGCTTGGGTCATATCAAAATACTTTGTAATTTTTTTTCATTATCGTTTGGCATGCCATTATGGCGTCTCCAAATCGTTCAGCTATATTACGAAAATTTGCGTTCAGCCAGAAATGCTTTTTCTTGAAATTTTGCTCAATGGTGCAGAACATTTCTAGCTCAATGGATACGCTAATAGACAAAATTGCTGTATTTGGGCTGATGAGCAACCCGAAGAGTACCAAGAGAGCCTACAGCCATAGCTGCCAGATTTGACGATTCATCGTCATTTTTACGGTTTTTGGGTACACAAATGGTGTATTGACGATTGGACGATTTATACCCTAAATTTGACGATTTTTCAGAGGACACATTTTGTTCAAATTAACAAAGTTTTTAATATTTTTCAACATAATCCCCTTTTAGCTCAATACACTTAGTCCAACGTTTCTCCAATTTGTGTATCCCTTCCAATAAATAGGATTTTTCGAGGTCCATAAAATAAGCATTTGTTTGACCAATAATTTCATCGTTGGAGCTTAATCTCTTTCCACCGAGCCATTTCTTTAGGTTCGGAAATAGGACGTTTTTCTACGGTAGGGGCTAAATTCGGAGCATATGGCGGATGAGTTAACAATTCGCAGCCCAATTCATATAATTTTGCCATTTAGACTGCACACGTGTGCACCCGTGCATTACCTTGACGAAAAAGAACTTTTTTCTTGGCCATATGGGTTCGTTTTTTTTAAATCCTCGTTAAATCGGGCCAATAAGTTGGCATAATATTCGCCGTTTATTGTTTTCCATTTTGAAGATGATCGATGTGGATTATTGATGTGGATAGGTTGTATGTTTTGAACAGCTGTTAAACGCAAAGTAAATGACGGAACTTGCTAAAACTTGACAGCTGTCTATTAACAAGTGGTACTTGATGGGAGTGTTGCATCTCATATAACTACGAGGGAAGTTCGAAAAATCACGGGCTTTTATTGATTCGCCCTCGTAATTTCACAATTTACTTTACCTTCTTAGATAATTTGATTTATTTGATTGGCATTCATTTTCATGTCTTTGCTGTTCATCATACAAAATGCGATTTAGCACGATGCATATTTTTAAGAGTTATATTTGATCTGTTTGTTCTGTTTTATTACAGCCATTTTACAACCACTCTCTTAGTCTAAGTTCACACTATGAAACTTTTCTTTCAGAAAGTTTGAGTTCATTGGTGTTTACCAGATTTAAGTTCTTTAGCAGGATTTTCGATGTGGAAACATTATTGATTGTGCTTCTTTAATAATTAAATTCTTAATGAAAATTTTTATTTTAATTTTAAAAACAGGCAGAATATAATAAAATTCTATTAGCGACTAAAAACAGATACTAAAAACAAAAATTAATTTAAAAAACTTACTAAAAGTTAGTTATTTTTACAATGACGATTTTTGTGACGATTTAGCTTATGGTGTTTTCTTTTCTACAAAAAAAATACCACCTTGTTAAAAGGTACATGTATAAAAAGTCTTGCCGACCCTGTAATAATGCCATTCTTTATTTGACGAGAACAAAACACAAAATTGGACCGCTCTGTTTTTAACAGCTGACAAAAAGTTTGTTCTTCAAAAAGTAAAAAAAATATGTACATAAATTAAAGTTTGTTCTTCAAAATATAAAAAAAAATATACATAAACCATAATTTGTTAATAGATTGATATTAAATAAATGAACAAAATGAATGACGAAATTCCAATTTCTTTAGTTTATTTTTTATAAAATATATAAGCAAGAAACTACCTTTGCCATATTGCTGATTTGATTTGAAGTTTTTTTTTTCAAAAACAATTTTATAACACCGAATCCACTTACATTTTATATCACTGACAATCTATCATTAACAATGTAATACTTTCTTATGTTTTTACTATTAAATAATAGAAAAAATAACAATTAAAATTTTTACTGTCCTGATTAGAGGCGATTTTTTCCCAACTTCGTCTGGTAATCCTATAAATAAGCAGAAGCCATCTTTTATCAACACTGTCGATTTATACGGGGCGTAAAGTGCAATATCTTTTGCCATTAGTAAGAGGGCATTTTTTAGAATAAAACAATCCACCCTTTTAGAGAGCGAAGCATTTTTAAGAAACGAAGACCAAATTGCATTTTTTTAAATAAAATGTCACATTTTTTGTAGAAAAGAAAACACCATTAGTCAATTTAACGATTTTTTCCTCAAAATTTGAAGACTTTCGACCAATTTTATCTAGCAGCTATGTATACATCGCGTTGACCTTGTTGAGAAATCATTTTATTGAGCACTTAATTTTACTTTGTGCTACGGTAAATTGGCTACCTAGATCGTGCGATATCACACCTTCTTTGGACTATTTTCTTTGGGGATATGTGAAGTCTGAGATAGGAATAAGCCAGCTACGATTGACGCCAACATTACGAGTGTTATTCGCGAGATACCAGTGGATATGCTCGCGTGAGTCGCCCAAAATTGGACCTTCTGAATGGACCACCTCAGACGTAGTCTTGGCCAACTTTTACATGATATCATTTTCAATAAATAAATTGTTCTTTTAACCGATAATAAAAATATTAAGTTCACTTTCAAATTTATGTGTTTTATTTTGCATAATAAATCAAACCTCACGATGAATCACCCGATTTCAAAATCATCGTTAACTTATATTTGTAGAAAAATAAATGTGTATCGGCGCTGATTGTTGTTCATTTTATTTCAATTACGTACGTATGCTTGAGTACTCTATATTTAAGAATATTTACAAAGTACATGTTTTTTATTTAATAACGTATGCATGTCTTAAATCTGAGGCTGTTGAAATGTTTTTTTAGCCATGAAATTGTAAAATAAAACAATGTACGAGTATGTCTACACTTAGTGATATACACACTTAGGTGTAGTATAGATAAAACTAAAGTCTAGATATTACAAAATATAAAAATGCCCTTACAAACATTTCTAAGTAGATTAGAAAATTTATAACTAACATATCGCACGTGATCATAAAGAAGGTATTAACTCAAAATTTAAACATTTTTAATAGAAGCAAAGCAAATTTTTAGTTTAAATTAAAAGTACATATATAAAAAATGTTTAAACCAACCGTTTTAAAACCAAAAAGTAGACAAAATCACGATATTATTAAAGCACGTAGATATGAATATAACGTGTTGATTTTTTCCAAAAACGGAAAAATGCAAATTTTAACTAAATATGTACCCTCTTTATGACGACATCTGATATTTGTATTTGGTATGACAATGCAAAGCTTCTTATGCAAACTAATAGAATTTGTGTTTTAAAATTCTGATAGGTATTAATTTCACGGGATTTCGATTTCCAGAACATGGCCGTAGTTTATTTTTAACTAGCATTTAACCCGCAAATTCGTTATCGTCTCCCTTTCTTAAGTGGACATTATTAAATGTCAAAGCGTATGTTTCTAGGTTTTAACCAAGAATTACCAAAAATGTTCATCTTAAAGGTTCAATATTATAGAAAGTTCAGAAAGTAACATATTTAGAAAGGAATAGTAAAAGAGAGAAATTAAATGTCCCTTATTTCCCCTGCTTGGTACTTTTTTTCTCCCCATTGAAGTATTAAAAATTTCAATATTGTAGTGGGAGCCCATAATTTAATACGTATACATATGGGGATTTCACGTCAAGTGACCCAGCTTTTGAAATCGATGTCTTCCGATTTGGATGAAATTTGCACTAAGGTTAGTCCTATTGCATAGTAGTTTAGACACAACAAGATCGGTCAAAATTTTACATTTTGGCCAAACAGGTGTTCTTTCTCATCGATGTAACTTATTACCTTTTGGTGTTAGCAAAATTTGTCCCAAACAAATTAGAAAGCTATTACTATTTAAAAAAATTTTTTTTTAAGGATTGACAAAAAAGCCGCAATGAAAGGCAGATAAAAGACTTAGGAACAATTTTGGCGTTGGAAAATGAATGGCAGTCGGCCTCGCATTGCACCCCCCAGAAACCAGCAGAGAAATCAACAGGTGAACCTAGTAACGCCAAAAAAGGATTGGCAAAAATAAAAAATGGTTTCCGAGATGCTTTTTTAAAGTTTTTTACACGCCACTGCTTGGCGATTACAGCAAATGACAATATGGCATCAACAATGGTTAAAATGAAGTCATATATTTCGGCCTATGGTCAAACGACGGAGAATGCACCAACAATTGAGCGATATAAATAAAAAAAGGTAATGGAATGCATTCCGTGCCAAAATATTGATCATATATATAACAAATACATGAGCGGTGTTGACGTTTTAGATTCGTCACTCGGCCGTAGTCATATCCGCATAAAGTCACGCAGATGGAAGAATCGCTTGTTCTACCATATGTGTGATAATGCCTGGATTTTATACAAGCGATAACATGAAGTAACCAATCAAACGGACCCGAAGAAAGTGTTGCATACATTTTTGTGTGCAGTTTTACATTGCTTGACAAAATTTGGTAATGAAATGAAAGTGGGAAATAGTCAACGAAGTAATCTTGAAGTTGAAATTGATGCGAAATTACATCGCCCAACGCTGCTCCGATGCCGCCGCCTAGATAACGTTGGGCATTTACCAGGATATATCATGGAAGGGAAACCGCTGTGCAAAAATCCGAAATGTACATCAGGGGGGCTACTGCGTATTTCGATTCGAAAAGTGAAATTTTTCGAAAGCAATTTCCGATTCGAAAGTTAAACCGTACTGCGTAACTCGTTCGAAACGATGACAGAGTCGTATTTATAAACAAATGGGAAATTTGATTAAAAGTTGGTAGCACTGCTATTAAAATACCAAAATATCCCAAAACATAAGAAAAATTAAATACTATTCAATGTGTGAAAAATATTAAAAATATTGGTTTTTTAAAAAAAAAACTGATTGTATTTCCCTGTGGTTTGAAGGTTCTAAAGAAAATGTTAACCATTTCTTTATAATGCTTTTTATTTGTATATGTCATTTTTATTTGAAGTATTCCTTGAAAATTTCAAGACCACAAATATTAAAAAAAATTTCAACAATAACATTAGTAATAGGGCATTTACATTACATCGAAATCTAGTAGATTTCATTTGAAATCTTCCTCCAAATCTATCGTTTACATTATACTTGTTTGACATTAGCGAGATTTGGTTTTCACAACAAAAACCGCCGACTGAAAGTTTTTTGTGTAACACATACTTAAATATAAAGAAATAGGCATTTAAAAATTTGCATTACATTTTCTTTATAATCAACTTCATTTATTTTATCAATATTATTTGTCATTTGCATTTTTTTTACTATTTTACAAAATTGTTGAATTTTTTTTAACAATTTTAACAAGCAGCTATTATTGTTTTTGTTTTGTTTTTTGTTAAAATGTCATTTTTTTCTTGTGCAGGGAAGTAGTTTTTAGTGCTATATGGGGAAAAACATAGTTGCATAAATAAGTACTACTAGATTTCGAATAGATTTCGTCAAAATCTAGTTACGGAGTAGATTTTGTTTTGTACGGGAAATCTAGCCAAAAACAACTAGATTTGGCTCGAAATCTCGAAAGTACTAGATTTCGTTGTAGTGTAAATTGGCTATAAACCTTTTTTATATCAAATCTAACATTATAAGATTAAATTTAATTGTTTTACACTTTTATTTATCATGAAACATTTAAATACTTACATTTTTTATTTTTCTTTCACTTTGCCACTAACCAAATAGCTTTCGAACAATTTCCTAACGCTTTTGCATAACAGACTCGTGTTTTCGTAATACAGAGTTGCACTTTCGAAAGGGATTTTTATTGTTCGTAATAGAGAGTTGCCGTTTCGAAAGGGATTTTTTGTTTTCGATAGTGTATAAAAAATTTCCGTTTATTCGAAACAAATTGTACGAAAATCGTAATACACAGTACAAATTGTTCGAACTCGTAAATTATTTCTTTCGAATCGAAATACGCGGTAACCCCCAGAACAAAAGTTCGATGCCAAAAATGTGGTATTCATTTGTGTTTTTCGGCGGAAAAAACCATTTTGTTGAGTTTTACCAAAACTAAATGCCATTGCTAATATTTTAATGTTAATAATTCTTAATATATTTTTATAATCCTTCTTTACTTTTTTAGTAACTTTTTTGAATTTTCAGAATAAAATATGTTGATATTTCTTACCTAACTCAGGTAAATAAAACCTATAAACAAAGTCGTAGAACAAAAGTTTTTCAGAAACGCGAGTAATATAACATAAATTTTTGTTCAGCTAAAAAAAAGTCAGGATATTAAGGGTTAAATTTAAAATAAGTATATGTTCATAAATTATTTTTGAATGAAACCGAAAATTTTTTTAGGAGATATCAATGTACAATATTCTTATGGCGATTTCTTTTCTGCGGAAAATATTTTACAGTATATACATGTAACAATTTCTAATGTTACCTATAATCACTCGAAGTGTTACATCTTGTGCAATTTCAATAGAACAAAATTAGATGCTTTTATTTACAACTATTACACTTTTATTATTAATGTACTTCAGTAGTGTTTTTTAAAGCTATTTGGGCGGTTCTGCACGCTATTCCGGCTTGCAAACAAATATTGACATCACTATTGGCTTGGAAAAAATTAAAACGATAATAAGATACACTTAGAATTTTTTCATTTTAATATGGAACAATTTTATATTTTGTTTTTAAACAATATTTTCATTAAATTATGAGCGGAATTAATTAAGACAAGCAAAATAAAACATTGGTTGTACAAACAAAGTAGTTAGTACCAAAATTGTCAAACAGGGCAATATGAACACCTTAAGAAAAAGTGAGGGTAAAATATGCAACATGTTTTGCGTGTTTTTCATCAACATATTCACAAAAGAACTTGAAAATTGTTCACACAGTTGTATTTTTCGTACAATCGAACACAAAAATTTAGAACATGTAACATTTATGCACGTTTCTCAGAAAAGAAATTGCCATTCATTAAGTCACATTGAAGCCCATTTTGTTTTTGCACGTCAGAAATGCCTTTTAATAGCAAAAAAGTACCAAAAATTAAATTTAGCAACAATTGTAGGGCTAATTAATTAAGTCTGTTCTTTTTTCAAATTTAAATTCCGTTTACCATAAAAATGCTCTTTATTGTAAAAGTGCAAAAATTAAGTCCAAAAAGAGATTTTTTTTTTAACATTCGGTATCATTAATCATTGTCTGAACGTAAATTCTTTTACACATGGACGTCTACTTCCGGGCTGAGACAGTCTAAGAGATTTGTGTCGCTGTCCCGTGGCAAGAAAGGTAAGCTACTACTGCTTAAGAAGGGGAACTTTGATTACTTGATAGCCTATTTCGGGGTACCGTAGTCTCAGTTACCATCAGTTTATAATAAGCAGGGAAACCATAAATATGCAAAAGCATGTTTTTCCTTGTGCGATCAATGAAGGCAGAAACAATATGGTGCCTATTATGAACTTAATTCGATTTTTGACAGCAGTCGAATTAGTTGATCGAACGAATTTTCACTTGGAATTATGGCACACATTCGATAAAAAAGTACTATTGTGATATAGTTTATTCACAGTATGTAGTACATTTTCTATCAGCTGTCACTTTAAATAAAAAATTTTTGTTAACAAATTTAAAAAATAAAACTAATAAAAATCATGACTATGACGGAATTATATATGGTACGATGATTCATCTGATGAAGATGAACGCTTACTGGAACTGGCCTGTTTCTGTAGCCTCAACTTTTGTAAAAATTCCTTTTGCCAACAAATGATTTTGTTCCATAAGGGAAACAAGCTTTTCCAACTGCTGCTTACTACTGTCGACTTTAGACTTGCATAAAATAACCAAAAATAGTTAAGAATGTGGAATTTGCACAACAAAACTAATAAATTAACAAAAACTTAAATTTTCAACAATTTTTTTTTTTTAATTATTTACACCGTCGAAAGAAATATTCGACAGTGCTGCCAACTCATAATACCAAATTAACATTCGATAGTCGATGTTCGATTGCCAGCGAAAATCGTTTATCGAATGTAACTCATAATAGGGGCATATATTTACATGCCACTATTATGAGTTACATATGCTTTAGATCTTTTTATGAATTTTGGCATCAATTTGTTAGTGCATTTTTTGTTGCATGTTTTAGTTTATAGCGCATATTTTTACTTTTTAAGGCATATTTTGATTCATGTTAAATTTTTTTATATGCTTACATGAGCTGGTTGTTCTGTTTTAAATATCTGTCTGTATACCCAAGGTTTTGATTCAATTTCGCTATCTACATTTAATTTTTACTCTAAAATTGTAAGCCAAAGCAGGTTGTCATTAAAGATAAAAATTTAGAAAAAAAAATCAATTATATACGTTTTTGGCGATGTAATACATTGAAATCATAGTCACTTTTTAAAGTGATCTGAAGATGTCCATCCTTCCGTCTGGCTGGTTGTCTGTCCATGCTTACTTTGTGCGCAAAGTCCAAGTTGCAATTTTGCAGATACTTTTATCAAATTTGATAAATATATTTTTATTATACTAAGGACGAAGTTTATGTTATTGCTGAGAATTGGTCTATAATTTCACATATTAATCATAAAAACTTATTTCCAAATTAGACTTTTTGTGTCCGTAAACCATCTAATAATGTTGGTATTTGGATTAAATTCGCCGCAAATTATTTTGCTGCAAATTAAATTCTTTTCGAATCGACTCACATTTTCCCAAAGCTCCCATCTATAAATAGCTTTAAGTTCCTTTTAAATGTTAACATTAGTAATTAATTTAGCAACCGTCCCTGAAATCCCTTTAAAACAAAAAACCTCACATGGATGTTAATATCTAGATAAAATTCGTCACAAATAACGCTCATATGAATTTTAAACTTTTAATATAACTTTTTTTCGTGAGCCCATGACTGCCCATCGTCTCCAAATGGGGTTAAATCTCGAAAATTTGTCTGGCCTTTGGGCTTGACCGATTATAATTTTAGGATTGTTTGGTTTTCAAATGCAAATATTTTTAAATTGTTGAATAGTTTGTTTTCAAATGAGAAATTTTTGATTTTTTTGGGATATAGTTTTAAAAATTTTCAGGGCATATTTTCGAGTTTTTACTGCATATTTAATGCGCATAAAACTCGTTTGTTAGATAATTCTGTTTTCCCTGATAATAAGTAATGTTAGTACCAGGTTGTGAAGATTTTGTGGGATTGAAACGTCAGAACATCTGCTCTGCTGCTGTCTGGTCTTGGGGAATACCTGGAGGAAATTTTTTGGGGGGCAACTGATGAGCCCAACTGAAATTTATGTTATTTCACCAGGCAGGGTAATTGACTTCTGATGTACGTAGCCTGAACCTAAATTTGTGAGATACACGGACTGTACAAAAGACCCTATGGATTGGGGTTGCTTATGGCCTTCTTCATATATATATATATATATATATATATCTATCTATCTTTGTATGTATCTATTATCAGGTTAAATAATCGAAATAGTTGTAGTTTTCATTATATTATCTTATGTATGTACATTAGAGCGACTCAAAAAAAAGTGATTTTGTTACTCCTCGGAAAATAAAGGTTGATATGTTTTATGATGATTCCCAAAATATTTTGGTTCTAGCGTGAGCTGGACCATTTTTAAAAAAGGTCTTTTTTCAGTTTTTCGAATTTTTTGTACTTTGCTCCAAGACGACATAAATAAAATTTGTTATCATTGAAAAGGGTTTTTGAAGCAGCATCCAATGGTATATAAAACTTTACCACTTGCGACCTACTAATTGAGATATTTAGCTAAATACATATTTTCGTTTCGGGTTTTCATACAAATTCTAAGTATTTTTTTTATTAATTTTATATTTTTTTATTGTATTTTTCACATTTTGATAAATTTTAAAATGAACAAATGTTATACCCATTTTGCCTATATATGAAAAAAAGATGAAATATATCGCGATTTTCGCGGCTTATGTAAAAATTACAAAAAAAAAAAAAAAAATAAATTAACATTATTTTAAAACAGATTCAATTTGAAAAGAAGAAAATTACTTCCACATACGTAGAATTTTTAAAAATGGTCCAGCTCACGGATGGTCAACGCTAGAACCAAAATATTTTGGGAATCATCATAAAACATATCAACCTTTATTTTCAGAGGGGTAACTAAAACACTTTTTTCGGCTTCATACAACTTGAGTCGGTCTAATGTACATACATACATGTATTTTTTTAACATTTGTTTTTGTTGTTTCCGTTTATTGTCTTCGAATTAAATTGAAATTTTTTAAATTTTAACAGCCAAAATTTTAATTAAAACTGAAAGCAAACATTATTGAGTGACAAATTAAAACAGGACAAGTTTCTATTTCATTCATTGTTTGTTTATTGTTATAAATTTCATCTTTTAAATTGTCTTTTGAGAACTTTGAACTTTTCATCTGAGTGTCTGTTATTCAATATGTGTTGTTAAATTCTTACACCCTGTTCAAATGCCAATTTGCATCATGTGATGTATTGCGCAAACTCTACTCAAATGCGTACACCAACCGTCATATTCAACGGCAAAAGCAACATCGTCGACGTCGTTGTCGTATAATGAAAAGTGTTGTATATTAAATAGTTTTTATTGATTTTTTCAGAATTTCTTTAATTTTTTTTTATTTAACTCAATCACATTGTTTAAAATGTCTCATGCTTGTTCTTTTTCTTCTTTTTATTTACAGATTTTCTACGACCATTCTACATTCAAGAGCTCGTCCGTTGTGTTCTGTCCTCACATTTTCGTCGACATCAAAGTGCTGAAAATTTTCATTATTATTTTGTTGAGAAAATAATTTAAATAATACTAATTTGTCTTTAAGAAAAATCTATATTTGTGTGTAAAGTATGCGTTATTGAAAACTAATATACATATTTAAATTAAATACAAAAATAAAACCGAAAAAAGCGTTGGGATATAAATCGCAAAATATAAAGACAAATGAAGAAATAAAATTGTATTGAATGTGTTAAGAAAATTGTGCGAAATGAATATGAAGATTATTCGAAGTGTGCATGGGAAACAAAAAATCAAATTAATTAATTCTATATTAATGAATAATACTGCAGCAATTATAATTTGTAAATGTAAGAAGCCGCTATTAATTAATAGTTTAATAAAAAATTCAACAAAAAATTTATATTATATTCAGCAAATTATAGAACAGTTATCTTTAAGTTATTGTAAAAATTTAATAAAATTTTGTTAAAAAAAAGAATAATTAAATAACAAGCCGAAAGAAGAATCTCAAAAAGAAAACCAAGCGAAAATTTTAATACTGAATGGAAAAAATACTTCATCAAACTTTAGCATACAATATAAATTAAACGAAAAGTATAAAGTCGAGAAGTTAAACAAACATTAAAAACTATAAAAAGTGTACTTTTTTAAATAAATTTTGTTGTGTTAAAAGAGCGCTAGATAAAACGCCCTTTAAATTTATTCGTCACGTTCGTGCTTATTAACGTAATGCATTCAGTTCAAAGTGTTTCTAAACAATCGAAACTTAACAGAAAACAACGAAGGCGTTATCGTTATAGTGCAGCGTCAGCACCAGCCGCAGCATCATCTTCATCACCATCTTGGTCACGAAATAGTGGCTATAAAGTTGCAAAGGCCTACCGAAATACAGTTCCTATAGTACACGGCATTGTAGTATCCAATTTGTCGTTGGTATTGCTACAAAAAGAGTATATCGAACAATTTTATTTTGAAAAACGTAGCGGCGGAGGAGGTCCTGATCCAGATGCGTATGCCGATCCTTATCGGCATTTGAATGTTAAAATCCATACGCATACACAATTCCAACTGTTTCGTTTTGGATGATTGATATCATCGAGAGTATGCGATAAATGACAGGAATATTATTTAAATTCAAATTCTCTTAATAAAGTCAATTATAATAACGTTTATAAAACTTACTCTCAAGGGCTCCGTCTCGAGGAGAAAATATTCAACTTTGCTCCATTGAAAAGACAGCATCAGCATCAATTCAAAAGACGACGCTTAAAAACCCGTACTCGCAATCGTTAAAACACCACCCTCCATGAATAACCTTAAGTGTTAATAAGTGTATTTCTTGATTTTTACTTTTTGCAATAGAAAACGCAAATAAAAAAAAACTATCGTGTTTGCAACAATATTCAGGCGAAAAAACCTAGAAAAACTTGCTTTTGACGGAAGAGGGAATATCAAATATCTAAGAAGATTTATCAAATACAAATACACTTCAATTGTATATCATTCACTCATTGATTACTGATGGTAAGACTGATAGATAGCTAAAGATAGATCGATTTGCTTACTATTTACGTTTTCATCGTGATCTTTTTTCAAAATGGAACTCAGTCAACCAAGAAATTTGTTAATTTCTATTAAGCAAATAGAATACGAAAGTAATAACAGTAGTCTATACAATATGAGCCGAGTTTGCCACATTGCTCATGTACGGGATGTTACAGGAGCCAAGAAACTGCGAAGCTGACATTATCTACTACTATACGATAAAGCTGATACCATTATATAGGATCACCTAAAATAAACAAAAAAACAAAACAAAAGAAAAAAGTCAAGGACATTAAAATTGTAAAACAAACGAAAAAAAATCTTAAAAATAAACATTAAAAAAAGAAAATATAAAAAAAAAATCCAAAAAATAAAAACTTTTATAACACTAAATCATAAAAAATTAATAATATTAATTTAAAAAAAATTAAAGAAAAA
Organism: Pollenia amentaria; assembly: GCA_943735925.1. Lineage (NCBI taxonomy): Eukaryota > Metazoa > Arthropoda > Insecta > Diptera > Polleniidae > Pollenia > Pollenia amentaria. The sequence continues at coordinate 140,590,478 of OX031010.1, read as the reverse complement.
ACTTATAACAACAAAAAACTTTTTTTGAGATTATCTTAGTGAAACGCACACTCTAAAAAACAAAATGCAAAAATATACCCCCCTTAAAGAAGGTGCCAATGAAAAAATTGCACCCATAGACCCACCCGTATCTACTGTACCGAACGGTTATAAAATGGATACTAGTTTAGACTCCAACGTTATTACCGACACTGAAACAATAGATAAAGCCACTACAATGGCTTCTCCGGCAACAGTTGCTGCTGCCACAAAACATTATACGAATAAAACTAATATGGCCAAATTACATTGGTGGAATGCACCCACTACACGTATCACATTAGATTCGTCATTTAACCCTACAGAATACGAACAAGCCCCAACTCAGGAAGATAGAGAAGATAATCTTCTACCAAAAGCTTCACCAAACCAACAAATCCATCAATTGCATAATGAACAACAATTCCATCATCATCACCATCAGGATCAGCATCAACAACATCATCACCACAGTGGCCGTGCTGATAGCGAAGGCGCCAATTCACCATTGTCGAAAAGTGCCAGCAGTTCACGCCACAAGCTGCACCATTTGACGGCAACTAGTAATGATCGTATTTCTAATAAAATCCCAATAACTAATCAATTTAGTATTGAAGAAGATCAAGATCAAACTAGGCAGGACTCACAATTATTATTAAACGGTAAGTTAAGTTATTACATTCTAATTTTATACTTTGCATTTATATATGCAGCGGTAGCTTGCAAGTAGAGTACATATACGTATTATCAACGAAAAATCGAAGAAATAGCTGATTGGCTGAAAGTACCAGAAGTGTGTGTCAGTGTAAAAGTGCGAGAGTTTCAGGTTTTCGAATTTGCACTTGATGGCGCATAAGTAACGTTATGAACGCCAAAAAGATCCATAGTTGGACGAGCTGTGCCTCCATCCTGTTGTAACCACAATTCTGGATTGTGCTCTTCCTAAGGCATTAAAAATTCATTTCAATCATTGTCTGGTATTGAATTCAATTCGTCGTTTTCGAAAAAAATATGGTCCAATGAACTTTTCTTAACTTATTCCACACCATGCATGCATCTAAGCGGATGAATTTGATGTTCAGTTATTCTTGGATTTTGGGTGCTCCATATTTTGATTGAGGTGAACATGGGATTTATCACCCTTTTTCGATATGATCTTTATGTTTACTTTGGTTTTTTGTTCTGTGCGGAGTTTTTCCATCATAAATTTCGCAAGTTTTTCATGGTTAATTCCGGAAAAAAGTAAACAAAAAGTGTATTCACTTATTAAATCATAACGTCCATTATGTGCCACCATGTATTGTAAATACATATATTTACAATTACGTGAAATTGAAATCGAACAAATTTTGAAAACTATTCTCTGTTTAAAGTCCATAAAACTATTTCCTTTTATATAACTCATACTTTGGGGACCAGTAACCATTACCAGAATTGCTTTAAATTTTACGTGGTTTTAATTACCAAACATGGCCGATCATTTTAAAAAACTTTAAACTGTTTCCTTTCCTAAGTTTCTATTGGGGAGATCGAATGGTTATTATTCGACCGGTTTTAGCCGGGTTTTTTTAAATGCCCATTTTTTAAATACCGAATAAACTGGTTATTTTGGTATAATCAACCGATTATTTAAAAAAAATTTAATTGATTTACATGCTTATCACGTTTAAAGCTTTCTTGCTTATTCAAAATACAATTACGCCCTAAAAAAAGCCTACAGAATTGACTTCAAGGGTCCTAAAAATAGCAGACTATTTTCTGTTAGTTAGAATTAATATTATAATTTTTTATATTTTGCATTTTGAACGTCATACCTCAACATGCAGTTACGTCTGCATTGCATTGGAGGTGCGACATTTTAAGATTTTAACTACATATATCGAGACCTTAGGACAAGAAGGTGCTGTTTGCACAAAATAAATGACTTTCCATAAGTGGATAAATTAACTAATAAAATAACAAATCATGACTTCCGTGAAAAAAAATATTTCTTTGTTTCTGCTAATTCTACTGCCAAAAAGTTCAACACCGAATTCCGTAAAAACAAGTGAATTTTCAGTTATTTTATAAAATTCAATTATTTTTTGTCGGTTTATTCTTCGTGAGGTTTGAGCAATAATGTTAAATAAAACACATAAATTTGAAAGTGAACTTAATAATTTTATTGTCGGTTAAAAGAACAATTTATGGCATTTACTGTTTGAAAATGATAATATGACTATGATACCATGACTACGTCTGAGGTGGTCCATTCGGAAAGTCCAATTTTGGGCGACTCGTTTGAGCATAGCTACTGCTATCTCGTGAAAAACACGAGTAATGTTTGCTTCAAAGCTTCAATCGTATCTGGCTTATTCTTGAAGTACTCAGACCGTACATATCTCCAGAGAAAATAGTTCAAAGGTGTGATATCGCACGATCTAGTGCTCACCAAATTGATTTCTCAACAAGGTCATTGCTTCACGATCTATATGGCTCGTAGCGCCGTCTTGTTGAAACCAGAACTCACCGAGACCATACGATTGAATTTCATGAAGCACATAGTACGTTAACATGGTGCGACAACGGTTTCGATTGACGGTAACACTCTGTTTTTCCTAATTTTTGAAGAAATATGGACCAATGATTCCACTAGCCCATAAACCACACCATACCGTTGTTTTTAATGGATGTAATGGTAGCTCTTTGTACTTCGGGTTGCTGCTAAAGCCAAATGCGGCAATTTTGTTTATTAACGTATCTATTGAGCCATAAATGTGCTTCATCACTAAACAAAATTTCACGATAGAACACCGGACTTGCATTGAGTTTTTCCAGAGCACATCCACAACAATTTGGAGACGCTGTTGTGGTGTGAGTTTTCCATGATGACTTCCCAAACGATACTGAACAAAAATGACAAAGTAGTTTGATATGAGCCACGCGTGTTCTGTAAAAGAGCATATTGCAAACCTCACGATGAATCAGCCTTTTTTAATACAGGTTTTACCCGTTTACTCCCCAAAAGAGAATTTCTAAAAAGTAGAAATTTCTTATGAACAACGATAAGTATTTAATTTTTTTTTTGCATATGTACCCTTAAGATTAGATTATAATAATTTTTACTTTTGTTTTTGATTTGCTTTTCTTAGTTTTGGTTTTGTTGTAAAATAATTTTTCTGCGATATTTTATCGCCATGTAGTATATAATTAACCCTTAAACCACCTTTTACGTTTTTGCTTATTTCTGATATTAAAGTTGAATTTTCGAGAAATATTCTCGGAGAATATTTCAACTAATTACATTCCTGTTTTAAACGTGATTTTTGCTTTGTTTCAAAAAAAATTCCAAAAATACCCATTTTCAGAAGAGTCAGTCAAAGGGTTCATGTATACCAACAAAATGTTGCTTGTAATGTTCTGAATAAATCTTCTGTAGACACTATATACCAAAATCCTAAGTATCACACGATTTTTTGCGTTTTTTTACGACACAAGGGTGCTACTTTAAATAGTCCGTAAAATGAGGTTCAGATGTAAACTTTTAAAACGCCGTTATACGTATATCTCTTTTTCGACTCCTCTACAAGAATCAGTTGGCAGAACATTTTTATTTTGAAAAAATTTCATTTTGTTATGCAGTGTAATTATTTCATAAATGCCAAAATTGCTAAACAATTTTGGGTGAATAGCGACATTATATTTTCAATTTAAATAAATTAAAAAAAATCACTTTCAAACATTGCACATGTGATCTGCATAGCAACCAATCGTTGTAACTCTGCGATTACAAAAAATATCCATTACGACATTTATTTTACAATTACAAGCATGTTTCGTCTATTACACAAATAGTAAAAAGATGTTAAATTTAATTTCATGGTAAAATCAATTAATATTTTTCAACGACAAAAAGCATTAGGTATACATATGTAGTTCAAAAACTTCAATTTGAATATAAATAACTGGGTACAAGTGATTATCGGTAAGTGTTGCCACCAAAAATCGCTAGTAGTGGCTAATAAACGGCTTAATAGGATTTTTTTTTATAAAATATCATTACTGTTAGGCAAATTGGGAGATGTCTCGGGTTGTTGGCTCGAGACATCTGATGGGATTCGTTAAGGACATGACCTGTCTGTATAAAAGGCGGCTGGTAAATGGTCTTATGTAGGGCTATTTTGCTGAGTAGGGTACTTTTTCTTTTCATCTGATGGTAGTTTTATCTCTCCCTTGTGCTTTCCTTTTCTTTTCTTTTTCTAATTTCTTAATTTCGCTTACTTCGCATGGCGTCACAATAGACCATACTGGTCTCTTGGTGTGGGTGTAAAGTTTAACTTCACACCAGACAAAAATTAAAAAAAAAGTTTTTATATAAAATTAAAAATAAGAGATTTGACCTTTTTTTCTGTCAAGCGGCGCACCTGGCGGGTTTATCTTGTTCGGGTACACTGAATCCAGAGGTGCTCACCGTTTTTTGCAGGTTAGCTCTTGTTTTCGAGATATACCGTTATTTCGAAAATGGTGGAGGTTCCAAAAAAATATTCGCGTAACTCAAAAACTGCTTAGTTTAATGAAAAAACTAAAAAACTATATGTGCTGAAGTTGTAGAAAATTTAAATTTTCCAAGTTTTATGAATTTTTAAAAAACAAAAATTTCGAAATTTTGCTAAAAAAAACCATTTTTTTTGCCAAAAAAAAAAAAAAAAAAAAAATTATTGGGCATGTTCTAGAAATCGAAATAAAGCGGAATTGAAATTTAACGAGATTTTGATTTCAATTATTTACAAAATGTTTGAAATTTTTCCTGCCCTTAAGAGTTGTTCTTTTTAAGAAAATTGGTACTCAAAGTTTGAAGTATACAAAAAGTTATATTTTTATGAACTTTCTTTAAACGCTGGTTTCCAAAATTTGTTCGATTTAAAATCCACTTCATTTCGATTTATAGAACATGCCCGTATGTTTCTAAAATGGCTGCGCATATTAGAATTTCGGTTTTTGTAGTTTATTCAATAAGCTAAACCGTTTTTAAGTTACGCGAATATATGTTGTGCAACCTGGTCCATTTTCGAAATAACGGTATATCTCGAAAACAAGAGCTAACATAAAAGAACGACTAGCATCACTGGATTCAGCTTAGCCGAATAAGGTTAAAACGCCTGGAGCCCCGCTTGTCAGTTTTTCCAACTAGCACAGTATTATTATTTTAACTTAATAGCTGATGGCCCCGGCAGCCAGTGCTAGTATTTTCCCCAATATTATTCTTATATTAAGCTATAAGTCAGTGATGGAAAATTGAAAAATTGAGATGGTACTCACCACCAAGCAAAAGAGTACTTTATTCAACATATTGGTACTTTTTATACAACAATATACTCAAAAACACAAAAAATTAAAATAAAAAATGAATTCATTTTGATATAAAAATATATGTAAATGCAAAAGTACATACACATTGAAAATAAATCAATGTAAAATCATCCGAAACGCGGTTGATTTAACATTTTTCGGCAGTGATTTCACTTACTACTTACTTCATGTTAATCTTACATGATTTTACAATAACTTGCGAACAACATTTTTTCTTTTAAAATAACTTTAACATTTCAGCAAAGTTGAGAGCGAAATGACATTGATATTGAAATAACACTACGAATCACGTTGTTCTAAGGTTATTTCAAGTTGAAGCAACGTGAATTTAATGTAAAATCAATTTAGTTTGAGTGTGAAAAACAGTGAAAAGAAGACAACATATGTTTTTATTTTAGTATGATTGTGAACACATTCCCCTGATTTTCAATCAGCATTGCGCCTGGTTAGTTTGACATTGGTATTTTTTCTGTGTGTATGTATGTTTATATACTTTCTAGAAATGTATAATTTTTTACCCATTGGAAGCCGCCTCCTTTTTTGCAAAGTTTCAGTGAATCGTTTAATTTTCGTTCTTAATTTCCGATCAAAACATTTATTACATATCGCTCATTTCGTGCAAGACCGTCACAACTCAAAATTTGAAACTTTACAGGAGAGCCTTTTTAAGATTCCAACCTATTATTTTTTACCTTCTCTTTCACTAAAATACAGTTATAAAATCAAATGTTTCTTTTTTGCTACAAAGAAAACCACATGTCCAAGAGGAATGCCAAACACAAACTGAAATGTGACCTTGTTGATGTTAATTGCTCAAGTTTGTTACGAGAGGTCATATCGTCACAAGCATCTGTATTACCGTTATTTTTTCGATAATTCTCTCCGTTCTTAGATCAATTTGTAGAGATTTAAGAGAAGAACATATCTGCATTAATAACTCGAAAAGCCAATCTTTGAGTTGTGACGGTCTTGCACGAAATGAGCGATATGTTCTACTGGTGTTCAAAATATGTTTGTTAGCTATTGGTGAGTAAAAATAGTGAATACATATTACGCTATACAGTTATCGAAACACGTATTTAAAATGTCATTGGTGCTTGCAGAATACAAATATTTTTGCAACAGAAAACATGAAACGAAAAATAACAATAAATTGTATGTGTTCCCTGTATGTTATTGACACGTAGAATATGTTGTCAAATAAAAAAAATTTCACCCTGAATTTCTTTATAAGCATAAAAAGGAAAGAGTACTAAAACTGACGTGGGGGTACTGTGGTATTTATGAAAAGAAAAAGTACTGAGTTTTCCATCACTGCTATAAGTCTAATATCATAAATAAAAAATAAATAAATATTTTAACTTAACCGAGCAATAGTAACTTTTACCTGCAGCTCATTGTAGTGAAACAGACAAGAATCTCTGGTGGCAACCGAATCCGTAATACTTGCACTGATAGACTATCTTACTACCAACTAGCCTACCTAGTCACCCCTATTACGGACTATATGTGGTAAAAATATATAACAACCTAATCCCCATCATATCTGGGGCCTTCGGAAAACCAATTTCAACAGACACCCTCACAGACGGACATCGTTAAATCAACTTCACTATTCATAAGGACCCAGAATACACTATATACATACTTTATAATATAAATATTGTAGAAATTACATACGAAACGACAGACGGACAGACCTGTGGTGAAGGGTATACAAAATCTAAGTTAGATCGTAAAGCAGTATTTTTTAAATTTTTTGGTCTAAAATTGTTTAAAATTCAAAAGAAATTCTGTTAATGAAAATGATAAAAACAATGGCTAATGACTAAATTAATTATTCGTGGCTTAACAAGATAAAAAATGGCTAATTCTAGCCACTAATTGGTTTAATTGGCAACACTGAAAAAATCATATCTATCAGTTGAAATAAATCTCCAATTAATTAATGACCTTATATTATTGTGTTTGAATAGATTGTTTCAATTAATTGCTTTAAACAAAACAAAACATTTTTATATTCAAATTTTTAAATAAGGTTTTAATATGCATGTTACATATTTAATCGAAATTCCACTATTCATCATTATTGATTTCTTGTAAAAACCTTGGATTTATTTACATTCATCGATTAGTAATCGTATTAAAAAAATAAAAATTAAATAAGTTCGAGGGTTGTGTGAAAACTGCCAAAACTTTTATGAAAATTTCTGGAATTTTTGTTTTACTTTTGCATGCTTTTACAATAAGCGTTTTCTTTAGAACTCTGATGGCGATTTCTTTTCCGAGAAAAGTATGTTACATTATATACGTGTAACACTTTTTAATGTTATCGAAGTGTTTCATGTTGTTCAACCTCAATCGAACAAAATTAGCTGCTTTCATTTACAACTATTACACCCTTATCATAAGTAAACTTCATTAGTAGACCTCGGATATTGCATATTTTTTTATTTTTCATCAGATTTGTAGCAAAATTTGTATATAGACGTTTTATCGTTCATATATAACACACTTAAGTTCATATTGAAAATATGCAAATATATGCAGAAAATATGCAAATAAGTGTATCAAATATATGCGAAATAGATGCAACATATGCAAAATATATGCAGCATATGCAAAAAAGCAGCATATGTAAAATATATGCAAACGAATTTCATCGAAAATTAAGATGCCAAAAATCATCAAATATACGGCCATGTGCTGAAAATCGCATGATCTGAAAATCACATGCGATCTGAAAATCGCCAATTTAATTTAAGCATGTGCTAGAGTTCACGCGTTTTGTTTTTTTTTTCGAAGTAGTGGTAGAAAAATAAAACATATGTTTTAGCTGTCAAATTTAAACAAAAAACAATAATTATTTGCATGAAAAATGCCGGCAGCTTTTATATAACGTGTTATTTCATTAAAAAAAAACTGTATTTAAAAAAAGAACGTATCAGAAAACGTCTTCTAAGGGATTATTACAACCCAAGAGATATTCCTGAACCATGGTAAGTACCATAAGTACATGTTGTTGATAAATGGTTATAATTTCTTTTATATTTTTTTTTAATTAAATATAGCTCAGGTTTTGACTATAAATAATGCAACGCTATCTCGATTTGTAAACGACAGTATTCGTATATTGTGGCCACACGGAAATGAGTCAAAAGTGTTGTTGCTATTAATGGATGCCGCGGCATATATTATCAAAACTGGTAAAAATTTAAAAATGTCTGGACTTGAATCCGGTACAAATGAAAATATCATTAAATATAAATTTGCTCCAATTACTTTCTGTGCCGTTGAAAGAAGCTTTTCCGCTTACAAAATGGTTTTTGGAGAGAAACGACAAAGCTTCTCAAATAATAATTTAGATAAAACTATTGTTGTATATTGCAACACCAATTATCTTGAATAATTTTTGAACCTATAAAATATCGTATGCACTTAGTATCATTTGCTCTATTTTAATATCTGACAATAAATAATACAATTTCAATATGTAGACCACCTTCTGAATCGCTTTTATATTATTATTTGATTTGTTTAACATAGGAAATTTTTGCATATTTTGCATATTATGTATATATTTTGCATATTATGTATATATTTTGCATCTTTGCATATTTTAATATATACTATGCATATGCAATATGTGCAAAAAAAAAAAAAAATCATCGTCATCGGAATTCACCTGTCTTAATCCTTTAAAAATATGCAAAATCCGAGGTCTATTTATAAGCGATTTTAAAAACTATACTATAACATTATAATATATTATATTGTTTTTCAACAATCTTTTCACAAAATAATATTACGACAAACAAAAAATAACCTTGGTTGTACAAATAAAGTAGTAAGAACCAAAGTTGTAAGAAAGGGCAGTATGAACACCTTAAGTAAAAGTGAGGGTAAAATATGCAACATATTTTGCATATTTTTCATCAACATATTCTCAAAAAAATGTTTAACTGGCTCCTTTTATAAATTAAAATTTCGCATGAAATTTCTCTTTTTCCCGAAAAAAATTCCGTAGCAAAACAGAAGGGAATTTACGAAAAACTGTAAGTATGATCTTTGAAGGGATGCTGGAAACGAGCTTAACTCCAAAGGCCTACAAATAATTGTGTTACTGAGTTAAAAAACGTTTGTGTCAATATTCTTAAAAATAATTGATTAACGACACTTACGTACATATATGGAGTGCAACATCGGTTTGGTGAGATCAAAAAAGGAAAGTACGGCAATTAAATTACTTTTACTTCAACTCTTCGTACAACCAAAACAAAACAAAATTCAATGTCAGTAAGCAAACAACTTCGGTGATGCCACTTATTTATTTTTTTGCTGCCGCGGAAAAATAATTGGAGAATTTTTATTTCGAGAAAAGTATTTTCCTTGAGAAAAAAATACCTTGGGAATATTCGTAATTGGCTGATATACTTTATAGGGTCTAAAATCAATATTGTAGACATTACGAACGGAATTAAAAACTTATATAAACCCTTTCCACCTGTTGTGAAGGGTATTCAAAATAATTTTTGGAACTAAATTTCATATTCGCAAAACCTTTATATTGACCGACATGCTTAAATTGCGTAACCGCTAGGGCTTTCAATACCTGGCCGGACTTAAAATACCGAAACTTCGGTATTGTCAGTATGTATTTAACCCTAACTTGGGCTGTATTTATATTTGTTAATATTAAATTTTTTTAAATATCTATAATATTTACATTTAAAGTCCTACGGGGCTATTGTTCGAACTCAGTGACTTATATTTTTATTTAAGGCAAGTAACGTTCTCTCTAAGTCTCTTTCAGAATAATTCGTAAAACATATAAAAGAACACATATTCACAATTGTAAATACTGCCCGAACTCGTAGTAAAAAATTGGTGCCCAAGTTAGGGTTAAATAGGGGTTAATAAAGTTGATGAACAATATTATTTGTAGCTCAACATCAGACACATTATTTACGTAGATTTCTGTTAGTACCTATATGATACATATTTATTTTTTTCTTAAAATATTAAATAAAAACGTAAACCGCCTTATGCAAAAAAAAAATTAAAGTTCACATTAGTTAACCAACAAATTATTCCCATTAACTTTTGATGAGCTTAATGTGTTGGTTAACTAATGTGAACTTCAACTTTTTTTGAATAAGGGGGTAAATCTTTAACTGCACCGTATCGTTAAATGCAAAGTGTATTATTTTATGATCGGACACCGCATAACCTTTTAAAATGTGCGCGTATAAGAAAAATATTCTCTAATAACAACTCAATGTTTTCCTTTAGAATGTTGTCGTGACCACGTAGCAGTTCCCTTCCTCTTGACTTAATATTTTTTACTGAAGGATAAAATTTTTATTTTTTGGTTCATAAAAACAACGTGGTTTTTTGGATGATAAGATCGTCCTTAGATTTTATTGCTTTGAGTTTTGAATAACTAATTATTTTAAAATGACCTTTATGGTTATATATCTCCAGGAAGTATATTAGTAGAATGTTTAATACTTTCATTACCTAAGATTAATTATTTTTTAAATGATGTAAATTAAAGAACGAGAATGAGGAATGGAAAAAATATATATTTCTTTGAAACCTATTTCCTAAATTCTACATTAAAGTGACTTAATGGACGAAAATAAATGTTTAAAAAACGAAAATCGAAATTAGGATAAATCCGTTATTTGAACTTTAGAAAAAAGTTCGAATTTCAATGATTTAGGTATTATCGATTTTGGTATTGCAAACCCTATTAACCGCACAACATTCTCTATAGGGTATTTCTCTCTCACGTATTAATTAAAATGAGCGCTAACAAATCAAATTTACCACAATCGTAAATTTAAAAAAAATTAAATTGTTTTACGCTCTTTTTCCCAATCGATTCGTTGTATTTTAAAAGTTTTCATTATTTTGTAATTATGAGTTCCGAAACAAGAAGCACAGGCAAGCAGATAAGCGATCGGTGGAAAAATGTTTGTTTCAGTGATGCCGTTTAGTTACATTTGTTACATTTTTCTTAACTTTTGAAGGCCCGATGTAACATGTATAATTTTGTTATATTTGGCCAAATTTTCGTAACTTATGGTACAGAACGAAGTAAAATTTAAAAAAAAAACCGTTTTGAAAATTAAAACCCCAATTATCAAAATTAAACTAATCAAATAACCGCGAAAAATGAACTTAAACCCCATAAATGGAAACTTATTTCATAATGATATAAGTCCCCATTTTAAAAAGGAAACAAGTCTTCACAAATTTAAAGGTAACCTTTTAAATCTTCGAATAAATATATTAAATTCTAAGCTATGCAGAGGAGCGAATCCGGTGTTTGTTATACTATGAAGAGCAAATCTTGCGTCCGGCCGAAGGAAGGCTAAGCAGAGGAGCTTTAGCTGTCGAAACCGGTGTTTGTTATACCATAGAGGAGAAGAAAAGATAAGAACTGCTTGTATATGAAAGGAGTTTTGAATTTTCAAACTCAGTTACTTTTTACCTGTACATACATAAATAGGAAACAATTATCTAGGAGTCTTAGCTCAAACATTGCTTTTTGTCAGTCTTTTTATATTGAAGTTTTCAAACCAACAAGGCTCAAATTGTACTTTAACGAAACATTTTTAAAATTACGAACATCTTATTAATCATAAAGATTTTTTTTGCTATGCTAATCCCCCGAAGCTCTACGGTTGTCTGCAGGAGAACAGAGTCTCTGGCGGGAATCGAACCAGCAACCCCGGCGCTGATAGACTAGCTCACTACCAACTTGCCTACTTACTGAAATAATTCAAAAAATATTTTCTAATTCAACCACGAAGCATTGGGACTGAGTCCCGATTTAAATGCTCATGAAAACTGGGAACACATTTTCAATCTAAACAACACTACGAATGAACCATTGCTAAAAATTTTAAAAACCCAATTTTTTTTAATTTTTATACTTCCATTTTCCAATGCGTGTATAGAGAGAATATTAAATTTAGCCTACCGAAACCTGTAAAGGCTGATTACCGTGCGTAATCGTTCAATAGACGAGTTTGTTGTCTGGTTTATATCACTGATATATGGAATAAAAATATTTATTTTATATATATAACATAAATTTACTGTTTATTCAACGTATTTTTCAAAAAAAACGTAACTTTTTTGAAAGAAGAGCGTAACTTTTTGTATTCTTCCACTGACAACACTGGTTTATTCATATACTATTCGTCCAATTACTGGAAGTTAAGCATGTACATCAGTGTTGCCAATAAAGGATTCGAAAATTACATATGACTGTGTACCAAATTACACATTTGTAGCAAAATTACACATACAAATCGAAAATGTAGCTGTTTTAGAATGAATTCGCTTTGCAAAACCTTATTGAGGCTTACAAAAAAAAAAAAAGCAAAGCTTACCAATTGCTGTAATAAGAAAGAACTGGATGAACATGTACATATAATGGCAAGTATCCACGCGAAATATTTATTTCCGAACATAAGCTGTAACGTCTGTGGAAGAACTGCACAAAAATGTTTTTGCACAAGCCTAAGCGACATTAATTTTCAAAATTCGCTGTAAGTGGTTCTGTTTGATTCAAACAAACTTATTGACTTAAGGTACTTATCAAATACACAATAATATTGAGTACTTCATAGCTATAATATTGTCTTTTTACTCCACCCTATTCAAGAAGTTGCGCAATATAAATAAATTATATGGCGCAAATTTTAGTTAAAATTTATTTTATCGTTTTTTATTTAATAAAACATAGGGACCTTATTCTTTGATTCTAAAATTTCAAGAATGTTCACATATCAAACTAAAATCAAATTTAAAAGTTCATGTTGAACATGCTATTCTTCTCTCCCCTCTCACCAAAAAATCAAACTTTCTGAAAGAAAATTTCATAGTGTTAACCAGGGCTGTGGAGTCGGAGTCGGGTTTGAAGAGTCAGAGTTAAGGTTTTTGTACTGGAGCCGGAGTCAGAGTCGTAGTACCCACAAAAACTCGCGACTCCGACTCCAAAATTTATCGGCATAAGAAATTTTAAAAAAATGTTCTAATGTGCTGTTTCAAGGTGACAGGCAATTGATTGTGCAGTAAAACTTATATGAAAAACACTCAATAAACTGAGTGATTTTCATATAAATTTTACTAGACAATTAATTGCTTGTCACCTGGAAACAGCACATAAATGTTCTAAAAGTGTGATTGCTAGTCATATAAAACTATGACTTATATCATGCCGTGCATTATGCCACCTTTTATGTTAGATTTTTTAACAAATTTGTCAATTTTTTAGGGTGGTGGTTCTACATTTTGATTCATAATTCTGATCCTACTGATCGGATTTTTCTGGATTTCAATCCCAAACTGCTTAGGATAACTAGAGGCAATTTGACACCAACATTGTTCTTATCCTTTGAGTTTTTCGAAAGTGAGCGTGTTTTCAACAGACGTACAAGGTTAGAGTAGAAGTTGGATTCGGAGCCTGGTGTTGGAGTCGCACTTAAAAAATTAAAGATTTGGAGTCGGAGTTAGTACTTTTTCTGACGACTCCACAGCCCTGGTGTTAACCCAGACAGCAATACAATTTTACATTTAAGTATTGCTCATGGAGATGGAAATTGAAAAAGGGTGGGTGTTAAAAACAATTTTAACTGTGATGGCAACTGATAAAATGACAAAAACTCAATGTTCGAAAAAAAATCTTGACTGTCAAAAATTAATGAAAAAATAAAACTTAAAGTAAAATTACACATGGGCTATATATGAAAGTAAAAATTACACACAATATGTGTAATTACACATGGATTGGCAACACTGCTGTACATGCATACTCATTACACGCTCTCCTCACATTAAAAACAACTGAAGAAAAGTTAAGTCACCGATAAGAAAAAATTTTATAACATTCACTCATACATATGCGAATTGTACATTGATCATTCTGCTTTATTTGTTTTAATCAGAGAGTGCGTTATAGTTATTGTTGCAGTAATATTTATTTTATTTTTAATTGTATGTGGTGTTGTTAATTGATATGTCTCTAACAGTAATTAAAAAAGGTCTACAGCCAGCGTTGCCATATACATATTTTTTAAAACGTCTTATTTCTGAAAAAAAAATTTTTTTTCCCGCAAAAGTGGCAAAATTTTAAAAGAAAAAAAAAAAAAAAATTAACGGAACTAATTTTATTCATAAATATAAGAAAAAATTTAAATAAAAACAATTTTTATTTTTTACCAAAAAATTAGTTTACAGTGCAATACTTATTAAAAAAAAAAACAAAATAAAATAATACTAAAGCCATTTCTTTTGATTGCTTAATGTTTGTACAATCGCTGTAATTTTTTTTACCCTCCACCAGAACTAGTAGTGAATAAGTATATACATATATTCTGGGCTCTCGAGTTATGAACAAAAATGTGCGACAACCTCGCTAAAAAATTTATATTTTTATTACAAAAAGTAACATAAATTAGTGACAGAATGCACCGATTCTCACAAAATTTTGCACAAATTCTTTTTATATGCATGGTAACGAATAATGCTATTTGAGTTAACTTTGCTCTTCTATAGTTTCATATGATGAGAAGGCACTCCGCCAAATTTCGTAAAGATCGCTTCATAATTTACCATAGGCCTTATATAAAGCCCACTCTCAGAAAACACTTTAGTATGTCTAAAATCGCAACCAATAATGATATTGGAGTCAAATTACGTCTGTCGTAGTTTCATAAGATCAGAAATCACTATGAAATAACTATTTCATGAAGTTCGGTCTTTAATGAACCCCCATATCAAGCCCACTCTGGGAAATCATTTAAATACGACTAAAACCGTAACAAATATAGATATTGTGGTAAAAAGTCGAACCAATTTAGCACTATATCTCTAGAACACGACGTCATTTTGTGATAATTGGTTCACTACTTGCCAAAGTTTCCATATCAAGCGGCCTTCCAATAAGCAATTGAAGAAAATTGTACCACTGTATTGAAATTAATTTGGTCTTAATCAGGTTGTTTTAATACCAGGAACTATTATACCGAATTTGATGATTATTTTTGTTTTAATTAATTTCTGAAAAATATGCTCTAAATTTGCTAAAGGTAACGACAAAATTGAATAAACTTTTTTTTTTTTTTTAAATATTGAAAAACTTTGGGTGACTTTGTCTTATTTGGAATACTCCTTCCTTTTTTACTCGCATTTAAAAATAAAATATTAAATTATTTTAATAAATTAAAATATAACAACTTATTTCAAATAAAAAATTACAAAAAATGTATTTACATAAATTAAGTAGAATATGTACTTGAGAGCCCGTTAGTAGGGACAGTGTATGAAACAATTTATAATTACTATTTGTTTATTTATAGTTAAACTTGTTGTTAAACATGAAATTTGGATTAAATAAACTTGAAAGAAACTCAGTATTTTGCTTTTTCCATTAAGGTTTCAAAAAATAAAAATAGAGCTCATTATTAACTTCTTAAAAATCACTTAAATCTACTACATTGGGAACAACAAATACTCCGCTACATTTAAATACACTATTGGCCGTTTTCTCATTAGCCGATTATCTTTTTTCCCCAACGAAAAACTGCACATTAAAGAAATTTGATTTTCTCAATGTCTCATTTGCTTCTATTCTAACGCAAAGCTAACCCGCACTTATCTGCCAATTATTTATTTGCCGTACAGCAAAATTCAATCAGATGACTCCCAACTTTTAACATGTATTTTGAGAGGTGTTGCCAACATATAACAATATTTATCCCGGTATATTAAGAAAACCATAATCGTTAACGATCAGTTTATCGGTCTAATAAATTTATGCCGACATTAAGTAAAAGGCAGTTTGTCGATACATTGAGAAAATTGCCATAAAAGCTCCTAAAACCGCAACATGTTTAAAAAAGTCGTTATCGAAAATAAACGTTTTTTAATAGACCATTAAAAAGTTCAACATAAAACAATGAACTCTGAAGTTAATTTTGTCATCTTCAGATAACTTTCAAAGCTCGCAGAATTATTTTGCAACATATTTTTGTAATTCGTTCAATTAATAATATCTATTATAAAAAATTTAATCGAAAAAACTATTAAGGAAAATATTATGTATATATGTAAAACAAAATTTTTATACATTTTGGATATTTAGATCTCTGGTCTCTGATTAAATGTGCAAATGCTGCCATCCAGTGTTGCCATTTTGTAACTTTTTGGGTATTTTATAACGCTTGTTTGGTCGCATTCCCTTTTATTTTATTTGAATACTACTTTATTTTTTATATGCTTTTCTATTTTTGTTTTACTTTTGGTGCTTAAAAGTTCTTTAGTGAAAAATTCTTTATATGAACTGGCTTACGTTGTTATTCGTATATTTACGAGTATTTCCTTACTCAAATACCGAAGTAAAAAAAAAACATCTACATACTTTTTTAAAGTCAGCTAAAAAATGTATTTCATTAAAGATTTATTTGAAAAAAAAAAAAAATTGTTTGTCTATAAAACGTTATCTTAATTTGGCTTTTTTATTGTGTTGTTTGAAAAGTAAACTTAAGATTTTAAAATATTTGCTGTTTTTGTTTTGGCGCTATTAACATTTTTCATATTTTTTACTCGTTTTCACTGTACACTTTTCCTCATTTAAAAAATGGCAACACTGCTACCATTTTTTAACACAACTGTTTCTAAAAGCCTAAAATAATCGAAAATTTGCAACAGGGTGTTGGAAACACTTTTTTAACTGGATGCCATTTTGTCAGCTGTCTAGTGATTTATGTTTAGTTTGATATGACACTTCGACATGAATAGACTGACGCCTGAACAACTCTTCCAAATTGTGAAAATTGATTTTGAAACTCATAGTTCTGTTCGAAATACGAATTTTGTTTAGCTATAAAGCTCACTTTTGTTTGAAAAAAACAAAACTGCCGTATTTGGAATGATGATAATACAAGGGATGAAACGATACGAGAACCTACAAGGACTTACTCGATACTTTTCATTCGATACCGAGAACTTTTGGCATCGATACCTTGGCACCGAGTACCAAGTAGGTATCGGGAAAAAAGTACTCGTATGGGTCAAAAATATTTATTTCATATTAAGAGGCAAATGAACCTTAAATGACGCCATTTTTAAAATAATTAAGAATTTGTGCTTGTTCAAAAAAATAAAAATCAAAATATAACGTGAACAAAAATAAAAATCAAAATATAACTTTTATTCTTGTTCGAAAAAAAATAAAAATAGCATAATATTTAATCATAGACTAGTTCATAAGGATCAATATGGTCTACTTCATTATGTTGTTGCTGTTTTAAAATTTCAAAATAACTGTTATGTTCGGTCCCTGTTTAAAAACATTCATATATACAATGTACGACACGTACTTAAAATCACGTACCCTTGAATTTACTCTGGTTTTCATCGGCTCTAATCATTTAAAAGTATTAACCGATACTGGTAAGTATCGGTGCTTTTTGTTCGATACCGAGTAGGTATCGATACTTTACTACCGATACAGTATCGAGTACAAATATCGATACCCAAGTGGTATCGTTTCATCCCTAGATAATCCTCAAGTGTATGTTGATACACCGTTACATCCAGAAAAACTGACTGTTTGGTATGCCTTATGGGGCTGGTGGAAACATTGGTCCGTACTTTTTTAAAACTACGGTGGTCAGAACGTTACAGTCAATGGTTACCGCTAAAGAGCCATGATTACTGACATTTTTGTTCATCAATTAAACAACCATGATGTGGAGGAGCTGTGGTTGCAACAAGACGGCGCAACATGTCACACAGCTCGTGCCATAATTGATTTATTAAAGGAAACGTTTGGTAACCGCCTCCAAGATCGAAAGATTTAACGCCGCTAGACTTTTCTGTGGGGAAATGTGAAGTCGCTAGTCTTGGAGGACAACATTCGCCGCGTTATTGCCGATATACAAATGTTGGAAAAAGTCATTGAAAATTGGACCACCAGATTAGACTCCATCCGAGCCAGCCGGTGGCGGTCATATGCCAGAAGTCATATTTAAATTATAATGCCAAAAGGTTATCTTCGAAAAAAGTAAATTTCATGTCAAAAGTTCAAAAAATTAATCTTTGTTTTATTTCATTTCAAAAACACACTTTAGTAGCAATCAGTGTTGCAGCTTAGACGCTTTTCGGGTGCTTTATGACGCTTTTTTGGTCTCGTTACCCTTTTATTCTTTCCGAATATATCGTTTTAAAAGCGTATTTTTGACGCCTTTTCCATTTTTTGGTTGCGCTTTTAGTGCTTTTACTTACAACCGTGTGATTTTGGGTTTTTTTGCCATTTGAGTGCTTTTTTATTTGTTATTTGCAAAGCAAAACAACACTTTTTGAAGCTTTTGTTCAAAGTCTCATATTTTGCTGGGCGCTTTTTACCATTTTTTGTTCGTAATTTCTTCCCTTTATACCCGTTTTTACAGTAAACTAGACCAGCGATAGACAAATTCAGGCGCCTTTTGTTTTCTCGTTTATGACGTACGTGGGCACACATATTGAAGAGAATTTATCTACATTAACAACAACATATGTAGAATTCATACAACACATACAATCGCAAAATGTTATAGTATGGGTTTCTTATCGCTGCACTAGACGTCATTTCTTCATTTCTAAAATGGCAATACTGGTAATTTCATACTTTCTTGCTCTCCAATTTGCTTATCAGAAATCGTTTACAATCTAGAAAATTTTTCTAATCTTAAGAGGTTTTGTGATTAGGGTGCCATCAAATTAAAAAAAAATTATTTTTCTACTAAACATTATTTTGATTTGAAAGATAAATTTGGTTTTGCACTAGTTTAATAGAAATTTATTTAGTATTCTTGATGCAGTACACAGCAACTCTTCTTGGCTATGAATCATCATGAAAAAAAAACAAGAAAGTGCATTTAAGTTTATGCCCCTATAACGGTTTACAACTCGATGCTTGTTCAGTGGAAATTTTCTCAGTTGTTGTTTTATGGTTTACAACTCTGTTATATTGCGATTAAGGCCCAGAACAGACGGTGAAACGCAACTGCAATTTCTAGTTACTTTCGAGTTTCATTTGAGTTTATGCCATAGACACCTTCGAGGGACCACACATGGCGCGACCATTTTGAGACCAGGTTGAAACGCATTGGAAAGCAGTTGCATTGAAACCGGCGTACAGGAAACTCGTGTTCTCAAAGAAACTCGAAATAATTGGGTTAATTTCATTACCTTCTGGTACAATTAAGATTGCAGTTTGTGTGGAAAACGATTGAAATTGGTTTCAACACAATAATTTCTAAAAGGTTTCGCTGCAGTTGCAGTTCTACGTATATTCTGGGCCTAACAAAAAACCTTAAACAAATAACTCATTCCTAACAGTTGATATAGGGCCTGTTCGGAAATGCATCACTGCGCTGCATCTGATGCGCAGTGCGTTCGGCTATGCATCACTGCAAATGTCAGCTGTTCGAAAATACATAACAAATGCAGATGACGCGCAAACAAATCTAAAACACGCATCACAAAAATTGCTGATGCATATTGTGCTCAATAATATAACCAATACGGGCGGCAAACATGCTGATGCCAAGCTGATTTGCATGAACATCGCAAACTAATCATAGATGTGCATCAGATGCAGCGCAGTGATGCATTTCCGAATAGGCCCATAATTTCGACTCAACTGAGTTGAGTTGTAAACTGTTACATTATTTTTCTGCGCATGTTTTGTGTGGTTCATTTTGCCCTTAAGAAAAAAAAGTAGCTCAGCTGTGTTTTCAACGCCACCTGTAAAGTTAATTCGCCTTTCTTGGTCATTAAGTCATACTGTTTCCAAATTAAGTTTAAATAAATTGTTCATTACTTTACTCGTTGTTTAAATATGATCTAGTTGTTTATTTTTTTAGTTTAAAATATATATTTATTTAAATAAAAGCATTAATAAGAAAATCACTATTTTTTTTATATTCTCTAAAGAGATAGTTTAAGTCCATTTTTGATCATTTTAAAGGTAGTGGCTAGTATTCCAGCTAGGTGGTTCTAAATCAATTAGGTTAGGTTAGGTCGAAAGGAGGACGAAGCATCAAGATGCAACCTCATATCTGTAACGATATACACCTAGGCCACTATCGGGCCCGTTTTGCGCTCCTTATGAAGAATAAAGATGGGGGATTTAGGTGGATAGTGCTACCACCACCTATAGGGAAGGGATAACGTCCGGCGTTAAGAAACACAGTTTTTCGGACGTAATTCCTTAAGATTCTCCAGTCAACGTTTCTCAGGGATCCCAGACCCAACATGACATCGCTCCCGAGGTGTTTGGATCGTAATTCGGCGAAGGCCTGACAGTAGCAGAGGAAGTGTTTTAGCGTCTCGCTGTCCTCGTCACACGCTCTACACTCGTCAGATTCCGCCCGTCCAATTTAGTGCAGTTGTGCCCATGATCCTGCATGACCAGTCAGGATGCGCACCATAATACTAACATCGGATTTACTCCCGTTCATGAGGCATTTTGCCCACCCTCGTCTAAGTTACCCATAAAATCTTAGTGGTCCTACCCACAGTCCCACCGTTCAAACTGGCCGTGTGGGTCTCTCTAGCCCTAAATCAATTATAACTAATAAAAGCTAATCAGGCTATGTCCGTGCTCTTCAACATTTGTACATACTCTGGACTTTTTTCCTAATTGTTAATTTTTTGAGATTGGAAACCGAAACAGTAAATTTTTGAAACAGTCGAATGAAGTTTTTTGTATTTCCAGGCTGGAAGTTTTGAATCGATCGAGACAGGAAAAGGTCTGGGCCATACAGCGGGATATGTAAAATAGTTGTAATTAAAGTTTCGGCTTAAGGTGCAAAACTCTTAACATATTTCATTTATTGCTCAATTGTTTTTTAAACACCCAAATACAACGCATTATCGAAGCACATTAAAACTATTTTTAATATTATAAATATCCGTCTCTCTTCTATAATTGAATCCGCATTTCCGATATATGAATTAGGCGATTGACGTCTAACGGCTTCTGTCTATAAGGGATCTTTATCGAGCAATGCTTTCATTAATTCTTCATGCGCCTTTTTTGATGTCTTTACCACCTTTAAAGTGTCAAAACCAAGTCGTATTCATTATCAAGTGGCACTTAGGGATGCCAAACGGGAAATCCCGGGATTTTCGGGATTGATAAATCCCGAATCCCGGGATTTATATTTAAGAGTCCCGGGATTTTTAACATATCAACTTTTATGTACAAAAATGTTCGTTTTTATACTATATTTTTGATTGCAAATAATTCTTATTTTTGAGTTTAATTTTTGTTTTTGGAACACAGCGAGTATTTAAAATTTTCAATTTTTGTTTGATATATGACGACTATTTCTTGATTTTTTTATTTTGCTTAATAAAACCCATTATTTTAGATAGAAACGAAATTTGCAGACTCACATCTCAAGCCTTTATTACAATTACGTTTAGCAAGTTCAGCTTTGGCTTAAGACATAATACCAAAATAAAAATAATTATTTTTATGCAAAATATAGAAATCAAAAAATAATTGTTATATATCAATCAAAAAATAAAAATTATTAACGATCCAATTAAAGTTTTGATAGTTGATACAATTATAACAATTAAGTCGTAATATTGATGAAATAGCTCATATTCCTTTCGTTCCAATAAAAATAAAAAATTTGCTTAAAAAACACACGGTAAATAAAATAATTTTTTTTATAAATAAACACTATTTGACGTATTCATAAATAAATTATTTAAACTTGAAATCTGTTTTAAAAAACATTTGTATAAACATTTTGTTTTAAAATAAATTTCAAACGTACTTAAATTATTGATAATGAATCTCGCCCTCACCCTGGAGGTGTACTGCACTGCAGTCGACATAGTTTTACAGTTTTTAACTCAGCTATCGAGATCGATGAGGGACAAAACTTTGCAGTGTATTAATGTCGTCACAACTTAATTCACATTAAAAATTGAATTGCTGTCAAAAAACCGAAATGAATTGATCTAGAAAAACTAAGAGATACGCATATTTTTTTAAGCTTTTTTCAGAATCTGATCAGTTTGATCATGGGTGAGGCCAGTGTTATAAACATATGTATAAAATAAATTGTTTTGTTGTTTTCATTTTTAAAAATTTATGTTACGTATATAAAACCTTTTGAATATTTAAAAAGTATTGTTTATTAAAAAAAAGGAGCACTTTAATGCAACACATTTATCCCAAAAATCCCGAAATCCCGGGATCCACAAAATTTTCAAAAATCAGTCCCGATTGGCATCCCTAATGGCACTCCTCCAACAAAAGAAACATTTTTTTTTTTTTTTTGGTAGTGTAAAATTTCAAAATATGTACATCTATTTGTTAACAACAAAACAAGTTTTAACAGTTTCAATAAGCAATCAACCATAATTCGCTTATCTGTTGGCCACACATGATATATGAATACGCCTTGGTCGAAGCCAATCTCTTAGTAGTTTCAGAAATATATATATATATATAGAAAGAGAGAGAGAGTGAGTGAGTATGTTTACCATTAATTTCCACAATATTATAGCGATTTTTAAATTGTCTATTATCATTCCAATTCAAAGTTTTTGTTAATGATAAACGAATAGCGTAAATTTATTTACACTATCAATATTTGTTGGTAATTTATATTTACGGTTGCTGCGCTTAACGTTGTCAGATTAGGGGATTTATTTAAAGCCTGGGAATTTTATTTGTGCAATTGGGATTAAAAACACAATTTTGATATGGGAAATTTCTTGGGGAATATTGGAAACGTTTTGTACATTTTTATTCCACATTTATTTTCTAGATTTAAGCCTGGTACTCTGTTCAACATTTCACGTGAAATGCTGTCAAAACTCATATGAAAAAAAAAATTGTTCGGAATTTCTATGAAATAATGTTGATAGAGTTGTACTCTGTTTAATTTGTGAAAAAGTTGCGATGTGTTTCTGGCAACATTTTTTTTACAACTGCGAAATGATATAAGCTGCACTTATTTCACGTGGAATTTTAAGCAAATGAAAAAAAGATTAAACTCAATTTAAAAATGAGAACTTAAAAACGTAAATAACACAACCGGTAACAGTTTTCATCCATATTTACTTTCATTTTTACTTAATTTTTTATTAAAAAAAAAAAAAAAAATACTTTTTAGTAAAATGCATCTGGGTTTTGTTTACATATGCAACTTTGAAAGATTAAAAACGTCAAATTGTGCAAACTCTCGAAATAGGTAACATTGAAACATGTCAAATTTTTCGCGTGAAATAATAGATGTTGCTGAACATTTTTCACAAATTAAAACAGAGTACTAGGCTTAAGGTATACCCCTATTGTCGTTCTAGGCTCAACTCAGTTTGGACGTGTGAGCAGTGTGGCCATATTGTCATTTTTGTTTCTATATTTAGCATTAAAATTTAGTTATAGCTGGTACTATTAACTATTCACACGACTTTATTTAGAACTTAGTCTTTTATACCACTTATACTTGCGATCTACACACTTAAATGTTCGTACTAATACTGATTTTTAGGCCATCTGAGAGTAGTATTTATACTCTAACAAAAACGTCTAGATGGCTCTAGAGTTTTCAAATTGTTTCCGAAATGCTCTCTAAACTAATAAAATTACTAACAAATACAAAATAGCTAAAAAAAAAATACAAGATATCAAAATGTTCATTTAGCACTTGGCATTTTATTTATCATTTTTATAAAATGTTTAGCTTTGTTTGACGTTTTTAATCTTTCAAAGTATGCGACTTTGTTTTGCGTATGTAAACCAAACCAACAAAAAAATTTTTTTTAATAAAAAATTAAATAAAAATGGAAGTAAATATGGATGAACAACTGTTACCTATTGTGTTATTATTGTTTTTCCGTTTAATATTAAAATAATAATAATATTAAGTGTAAACTTTTTTTCATTTGCCTAAAATTCTACGTGAAATAAGTGCAGCTTATATTATTTCGTTCGCACTTGTAAGAAAAATGTTGCCAGAAACATTTCTTAACTTTTTTACAAATTGAACAGAGTACAACTCTATCAACATAATTTCATAGAAATTCCGCACAAGTTTTTTTCATATGATTTTTGACAGCATTTCATGTGAAATATTGAACAGAGTAGCAGGCTTATAAGAAAAAAATTCGTGATGTTCCAACCCCCAAAACAACGCATTGCCAAATAAAAACTTTTAATAAGTAACGAAACTAAACAATATATGACCTCGAGCTGGATAATTTTCATTTAATATTAAATTTTAAAGGTCGAATAAAAATATAACTCAATAAGAAGAAAACAAAATAATGGTTTTATATTTATAGATTTATAAGTTATTTCCGACTAATTATAATTAGCTTACCAATATTATAATTGTCTAATATCGTTTTATTGACACACTTTTTCGTCATACCAAACTTTCTGGGCTTCCTTTCATAAGCTGGACAAGACGCTCAAATTGAGCTCTCGTTATTTTTAAACTAATAAAAATGTTTGAAAATAGAGAAAATGTAATAACAAAAACTTATACTTACGATATCTTCATTTTGTTTTCCATTTTCACTGCTTTTAAAAAAATCAACTTTAACTGCCAATAACACAACTACTTTTGAGCAGTTGTGTGTATTCAACATTTTTGTCAATCAAATTTATACAAAATTGAAAACGGCAATACCACGAACAAAACTGTGGTTTTCATGGGTAACCGCGTTTTTTTTCGATTTTGAGATGTGGATGCCATATTGCTTAATTTTAAACGCTCTTTACATGGTTCTTAAAATTTATGAAAAAATATGGACCAGTTCCGATATTTTTATTTAATCACCAATTTCAAAAAGTTCAATACCACGCCTATAGTTCGATCAAGAATGTCTTTTCCGCTCTCCTGAAAAATTTGATTTTGAGACATACCCATTAAAAGCACAGAAAATAGATACACAACTGAATAGCCAACTGCCAGTTGATGTAAGAATGACAATGCCAATTTATCAAAGACAACCAAACAAAAGTAATTTATGCCCCTATTGCGGGGGCAAAAATTTTAATGTCATTTCAGTTGTTTATAATGTGTTATTGAATCACAATTGAGAAAAATGGAGTTTATTTAGTGGATGGATTACACAAACATTATTATCATTACGTTTGATCAATTTGCCTGAAGCTCAAATAAACCACACAAACGGTATAACAAACATATGGAAAAAGTATGAAGCATGTTCGTGTAAATCTATATGTATTAAAAATATTTAATATTCAGACAAGCAGCTCTCTTGTTGTTGTTGTCAAACTGCTTTGGTCCTTTAGTAGTCCTATCAGTCTAATTTTCAAGATTAAACAAAAAAAAAATTTTAATTGTTGCAGGGATTTTTGGGATAATCAATCTTCTTTTTTGGGAGGAAAATTTTTTAAAATTGGGAATACGACTTAAAAAGCATCTGGAAACCCTAGCTACGCTCCTTTTCACAAATAATAGTCTCTTAATAATAAATTTAAGAGCATTGGAATTTGCTTACTTTATTTTAATTTTACGCTTTTATCAGGGCTGCCACACTTGGGGATTTATCCCCAAAGTTGGGGATTTCATGCGAGCAAAAGGACAAAGATATTAATTTTGGGGATTCAAAAAAATTCAGGGATTTTTTGGGTATTTTAAACATTTTTTATTTATTTCCGTTTTTTTTACTATTTACGCTTATTTTTCTTTGTTTTCGTATATAAAATATAAACACTTTTATCTTGCTCTTATCCACAATTTATACGGTGTTAAGGGTCCTAAATAAGATTTTTTTGTTGAATGCGTAAAATTAATAAACTTTTGTTATTATTCTTGTGAGTGAGTGTTTTAAAAAAGACGAATTTAAAAAAAGAATCTAAAACCGTTGACAGACAACACATACAATTTTTGATTTTTTAAAAGACAATTTTCAAGCAGACATACCCCCAAAATAAATAAATATGAAGGACAATATAATAAAGTTTGGGAAAAAGAATGCTAGGCTATTGGTAAAAACTTATGATGCATCGAAGTATTAAATAAAGCACGGATATGTCGATATATCGAGCCATAACCGCAAAAAAAGTTTAAGCGACATTTTAAATTTTCGTTTTTTTAATAAATGAATTTATTGGCAACAATTGCATCATCTCCAAAAATCTCATGGTCACAGAAGGTACCTTAACGATTTTATAGCAAAAACAATTTAAGCTTAAGCGCCAATTTTCATACAAAATTTTTATGAAATATAATAAAAAAAAAACCTCCTGTAAAATTTTGTTTTTGTCGCTTGAGCTTTTTTTGCGGTTAATGCTCGATATGTATTTTTATTGTTGATTTAAATATTGGCTAAAACCGATTGAACAAGCTCCAAATTCTTATAAAGTGGCTCAATCGTCAGCATGTTGTTCTTCTCTGGAGTTGTATAGAGCGAGTATTTTCAAAAATGAACTTGGCTAAAACAAGGCTTTATAATAAAATGCATTATGAACTTTTAGAGGCACTACAAAGATAAACATCTCTCTCAATATCAACAATATATGTTGCCAAAATTGTATTCCAACTGAACCCCCTTTCAGACTAGGCAAGTTAGGAAGTCAGGGGTAAGGTAGCGGTAAGGGGACAAAATTGAGTACAGACTTTGTTGTACTCGGCAATTTAAGGCAGAATTAGTTTGTACGTTCTGTTCTGTTACGAATCAGCTGGTCGGTACGGAGAAGCCTGTACTCGGGCAGTACGCTTTGTGTTCTCATTCGTAGGTATATGCACAACAATGGCTGCATGTAAATTTTTTCTTTTCTTTTTCTCTTTGGTTCGCTTTGAATAAAAGTGTTATTGTTTTGAAGCAAAAAAGTTGAAACCGGTTGCTGCGTGTGAACATAATGGCATCTTCAAAAGGAAATTGATAAGAAGTTGAGCATTAAAAGATGAAAAGTGTAAATTGAGACTTACTTGCGCAACGAACTTGTAATGTCTGAAAGGGGGCTAAGGAAATGATACAAAAACTTAATGCTCAAACTATGTACGATATCAGTGAATATCAAGACGTTGATGGTGAAACAGAAGTTTATGAATTATTTAATTTTTAGTTAGGGTTTTCCTTTATAATTATTCAATGTTAAAGTAAAAAATATCTTAAATATACATACATATGCTATTCACTTAAACCGTTGATGTCAAATTCCTCCAATTTCATTGCACAATTGTGCTTGCTAAAAATCACACACGTTCTTACTCTCTTTCATTCAGTAGTCGATAAGTCAGCGACGATTACACATTTAGAGGGGATGAATTGTTTCGTTTCTATTTTACTACCCAACAACACAGAAAAAATTTTTCCCAAAAATTTTTTAATTATATAATTAATTGGTGAACATTAATTTCTTCAATTATTTTTTTTGTTTGCTGCAATTAATTTTTTTAATCAAAACACAAAAATGTAAATATTTTTGTATAAGTTGTGTATTTTTTTAATTGATGCAATTAATTTTTTAATTGATTAAATTTGTGTGGCATGACTCGAAAATACAAATCCGTTAATTGATATGATCAATTCTTTTGCAGGGGCAAAATTAGTAAAAAATTTAATTGTCTGAACGAATTGTTTAATTAAAGTCGATTTTCTATTTTTTCTGTGAAGCCATAACCACCAAAAGAAAAATTAAATGCGAAAAATATTTTATGATGCACAAGGCTTTTGGCAACAATCAATGTGTTTTATTTTACAAAATATTTAAAGAAAGAAGAGAGTATGTATTAGGGTATTCATTCGGTTAACCGTTAATCGGTTAACCGATTAATAACTACCCGATTCACTGATCGGTTAATTTAAAATTGCCTTTTTTCGATTAACCGATTAACCGATGTAACAAAATTATTAACATCTTTTTTGTGCTTTACATTATTTGTTTAGTCTCATATACAAAAGGTCGTGTTTAGAAAACATTTTTTCATACAAACGAAGAAGGTATTCAGTGATCTACATTTTAAATAAATGTTTGCTGTTAACAGCTTTTTGTTTTACGTACTTTTTATAGGTATGCGTTTAGTTATTTGTTTCTCTTCATATCTTCTCATATCAATCTGTTAACAGAATTAACAGAAACAATTAGAAGTGTTAAAAATTTAAAAAATAAAATTAAAACAGGAGCTAGTGAAAAAATGGAAGATCTTTTGTGTTTAGAAAAATACAGGAAAAGGACTGAGTAATTAGATATTCTGCTTTTGATTTCTTCAACATGTACACAGATTTTTATAATTAAAAATTTAATCAATTTAATGAATTAAACGTTTAGTCAAGTGTATTAAACGTTTAATTGTTTCTATTCATTTCTTCACTGGTGCAAATTGATAGTATCGATTAAACTTTTAATTCTCTTGATTAAACGTTTAATTCACTTGATTAAACGCTTAATTCACTTGATTAAATTTTTAATTAAAACTGATTTTATTTTTGATTAATGCTTTAATTGGGGCAAAAATATTTTCAGTGTACAATAAATGAAAGAATTTTTTCTAAGTCAAGTTTTATCCAACAAAAGAAAATAAACGCTTGCATCCTAAACATTAAAACCAAATTATTTGTATAAATGATTATTTTATAAGATCTTCTTAAACTTTTGAAATAACTAATAAAATGATCTTACAGTTAATTTTGTCATTAAAACATAATATGTATTACATATTTATGAATTATTCTTTTGTTTGTTCATTTTAGTTCTAGAATTGTCGTTTGTTATGTTATTGGCTTATTTTCACTAATAAACTACAAATAATAAATAATTTATTCAGTTTTATGTATTGAAATTACTTGATTTATAAAAAAAAATTTATTAATCGGTTAACCGATCAATAACAATATTAACCGATAATTAACCGATTAAACCAAAACCTCGGTTAATTAATCGAGCGATTAACCGATTAAAGTAAAAGCCCGATTAAATGAATACCCTAGTATGTATTAAAAACGCATTTTTATTCTTCTCATAATGAAAAAAAAATCACAAAATTTTTAATTTTTTTTTTCTATAACTTCTTAATTATACAATTAAGAACAACAGTTTTTTTGAGGGAGCTTTATATAATACGACCTCGAAAACGACAATTAAAGCCAATGCTCACACGTGTAAGTAAACACAAAAACCATTTTTTTTAACAAGCTCATTCTCCAGTTCGGTTATATCTCGCTTAAGGAATGGTTAGTTGGGTAATTTTCCTTTTTTTTACTCACAAATACAACTACAATTTTCATTTTGACATCAATGACAAACTAATAATATTAAAGAAAAAAAAAAAATTTTACTAAAAATTTTTAATTGGAGATTTTTGGGGATTTCTTATTATTTTTAAAAAAATTTTAAATTTCGTCAGAAAAAAACAAAAAAAAAATAATTTTTTAATGGTTTTTTTAATTTGGGTATTTTTGGGGATTTATTTTATATTTTTTGGGGACAAGGAAAAAAGTACTTGGCATTCCTGGCTATTATAATTAATTTTTTTTTAAGAAATACCAACAAATTCAAGTCACTAATTTAATATTTTTTTCTTGTATTTTTTCTTCTTTTGTTTTTTTTCTCATTTTTTTTAAATTGTTTGTGTTGTGACCAAGAATGATATAAAAAGAGATTACGCCATGCGCATGTTTTCCCGTTATATGACGTAGATTAACCCAAGCTAGGGTTACCTATTCGTGTATGTTTCGTGACGTCATTTGACCCACCTGCGCAGAAAATTCAATTTTTGAGTTCGTGTTGTCGTAATCTTTCTTCTATCATTCTTGGTTGTGACTAGAGTATTTTTTTTTTATATTTTATACTTGTTGCGAACGTCGATCAGTTAAAGTCGTGATCTGATCGTTTGCTGTTGTAGCCGTTTGTCGTAAATTCTTAATTTTTTTAACGTTTTTTTTTTTGCTTTAATTTATATTTGAACACTCAATGGCTTTCTTAAAATTATAATTTTGGTGATTGCTGGTGTAAAGACGACAAGTGTTTTTATTTATCTATCGATGACTTTAACAGCAGCGCAGCGCGTTTAATAAAACATTCATAATTAATAAAAAAAAGAAAAAAAAAAATTACAAAAAAATTCGTAAATTATTTACGCGCAAAAGACGGGGATCAACACAAATTTAAAATTTTGTTTTATAAGTTAAATAAATTAAATGTAATAAATGGGCAAATATTTAAAAGAAAAATTATATGTAAAAAAATATATTTCTTAAAAAACGAGTATTTTCTTGTGAGCACAATAACGACATAAATAATCATAAACATCATTAAGTGCAAAAAAAAACTAAGAGAGCATATTTACAAAATTTTCCTTCAGCTCTCCCTTTTTTTATTATAAGGAAATATTTTCCGGAAAACAAGTGTAATAAATCAATTCTAAATGCAATAGGAGAAATTTTAATTAAAACAAAATTAAATATTTGAAGGTTTTCGTTTGAATTATTCTGTAGTTATGTGAAGTGTGATCCGATTTTTAATTGTAAACTGTGCCATTTTTGTATTATAAAAATCTCTCAGAAGAATTTTAATTAGAAAATAAAAAAAAATCTAAATATTTTAAAATCATTCAATAAAAAATGTTTGTACAAATGTTTTTTAGTGAATCTATTTTAACGATTAACCGGTTATGCAATAATTGTTATATGTATGTTAACTTTTTTTAATCAAAAGTATACAAGAACTAAATCCGTTAGAATTCATAATTAACCGGTTATAAGTAGTTTTCAAAAAACGAAAATTAGTTTTTTTTTTTGTAAGTTGTGTATAAAAAAATTTAGTTTATAATCACCAAGGCCCGTATTTTAATGCAGTTTAAATCGCGTTTTATGCGCATAAAACATCCGCTAAAAATAGATATTTCTGCGCTAAAAATTGGAAAAATATGCACTTAAATTTTTTTTTAACACATTTATTAATGATAAAAAAAAAAACATTAATATAACAGCAATAAAAACAAAAATAACATTAAACCTACAAATTCAGTCTCATAAACGAAAATAAGCTACAATAAACACAAAACTATAAAATAAAATAAAGTGAAGCACAAAAATATAAAGAAAACCCAAAAGCAAAATAATCACGTAAATGAAGTCACTTGTTAGATAGATATTTGAACCTACATATAAAATGAGTTAGAACAATAAGAAAACATTTTGCTTATAGGGCATTTACATTACATTGAAATCTAGTAGATTTCATTTGAAATCTTCCTCCAAATCTAGTTCGTTTACATTATACTTGTATGACATTAGCGAGATTTGGTTTTCAAAACAAAAACCGCCGACTGAAAGTTTTTTGTGTAACACATACTTAAATATAAAGAAATAGGCATTTAAAAATTTGCATTACATTTTCTTTATAATCCACTTCATTTATTTTATCAATATTATTTGTCATTTGCATTTTTTTTACTATTTTACGAAATTTTTAAATTTTTTAACAAGCAGCTTTTATTGTTTTTGTTTTGTTTTTTGTTAAAATTTCATTTTTTTCTTGTGCAGGGAAGTAGTTTTTAGTGCTATATGGGGAAAAACATAGTTGCATCACTAAGTACTACTAGATTTCGAATAGATTTCGTCAAAATCTAGCAACGGAGTAGATTTTGTTTTCTACGGGAAATCTAGACAAAAACAACTAGATTTGGCTCGAAATCTCGAAAGTACTAGATTTCGTTGTAGTATAAATTGGCTTTTATATAAAAACATACAATTTTTTTAATATGTTCAAATGTTAAGTAAAGGCAGCTTGGACTCAAAAAACTTTTAAAAAATGTAAAATTACCTTTCAACGCGACGCTGCAAGCAGTTTGTGTTATTGTTTTGAAACCTTCATTTTTCATGTTCTGACAATTGCACTATTTGAAATCGCAAAACGGCAGATTTATTTTATGGTGTTCCAAAACTCATACGTTCTGCTATAGTTTCTTAAGAATATTGTAGTTCTCTTGAACATACGAGTAATTTTGTAATTTAAAGATTTACAGAACACCTATTATGCGATTTTAAGTCAGAATCGCAAATGTTAAGAGTTTTGCGATTTTCAGAACATGCCCGCTAAAGTTACCCTCCACTGCATACATTTTATTTATGGCATTATCAGAGATAAATCCATCGCTGAATCCTTTCAACACATCCTTAAATTGGTTAAAATGTTCAACATAACTGCTTTCAGCCACGTTCCCTAACTGGCTGTTATAGGCTGTGTATGAAGAAATGAATCGGGATACTTCTCTTAATATGCGGCAATTTTGCGAGATCGCTTGCAAAATATTTTTTCCCATAAGAAATCAATAAATCAATATCATCGCAGTTGTCTCTTATCTATTCTGCAACACGGTGCATCGCAAAATAAAACAAGTTTTGTTTGTCCAAATATGCAATGTCAGAAATATATGCAAAAATATGCATTTAAAGCAAAATATGCAAAAATATACACTAACAAATCGAAACCGTTTTAATTCAAATTTTATGATTCGCAAAGATATTTAGTTTATATTGATATCAGACTGACGACAACGTATATACATTTGCATAACAATCCGGGCCTTGATAATCACAAAACGTTTGGGGTATCGATTTGAAATATTTAACGGGTGATTTTTTAACCGTTTGAGTTTTGAAAATGTAAAGAAAAAAAATAGAAAATTTGCTAAAGTGATGGAAATATTTAATTTGGGGCGATAAATGAATGCCTGCCATTTACTTTTTTAAGATTATTTGATGTGAACTCCAATTTTGGTATATGGACTTTTCGCCTGATATCTCACCAATGGCAGCTGTAATGTTGTTTTCCCGGGTTGAGGTTTATCTGGCTTGTCCCTGTATACGAGAAACTTCACGTATCCCCACAAAAGATAGTCTAGTGGGTTCAATCTTATAATATTGCGGCCTATTTCTCACACAGCCCGAATTTTGCTAATAAAATTTGATAATTTGCAAGCGTTGTTCGTTTGTAAAGGTATGTTCAGACCTAACAAATATTTGACGAAAAAAATCCAAAAAAAAAAAAAAAAAAAAAACGACCAGCAAATTGATCTAACTTTAGCTTTATATTTGACAATTTTTACTGACTTCCTTCCCTTCATTTGAAAGAAGATAATTGTATAATTCAATTAAGAAACTGTTTAATGATGTTTGATCCAGCAAACGTTTTGCAAGAGCCAAACATTTTCAATAAAACTTGTGGTTACGTGTAGGACGTCAAGTATTTAATAGACATAGCCTTAGCTTAATCATGGTTAAATGGTTATAGTTGTGTCGTTCATTTGAACAACTTACACAACTGAACGAAATGAAGTACCTAAAATAGATCGGAAGGCAAAACGTTTTCATCCGCTTAGCTTTTACGCCATATGCCATACCTAAACAACAGCGTCAAGGTTGTGTCACGAACAGTAGAGTTAACTTTCTTGTTTAATAAAACCCAAATAATAGAATTAAAAATGTAGATAAAACCTCTAGATTGACCTAAAAAAAAATAATAATAAATAAATTAAATCGCTTTTATTTATTAACAATAGCGACCAACTTGACTATTAAACGTGCTGTAAACATCGGCTTTTCCAATTGCAAAACGTTGGCGCGGCGCTATTTAAGGTGAATGTACACGACATGTTTTTTACATCTGACTTGTCAACTTTTCAAGGCACATGTAATTGTGCATGTCTGTGAAAATTGCTGTTTTACATAAAGGCCATAATAAACCAAACAAATTGCTTGGCAAACATTCACTTTGTTTTTGCTTCTGTTTGCCAATAAACAGCACAATCATATTTCGTTCAAACATTAATTTTTCACTTTTGTCTTGCATTCAGTGAATGCTGACGACGATTGTGCTGCGGCAATTATGCTCACTATTTGTTTAAAACGCAGAAGAAATATAAAATAAAGAAAAATAATTTATAGTGAAGAGTGCTCTTAACAAAAAGCTGTTTAGCGGCAAACAATACTGCTCAAAAATTAGAATTAACGGCTAAAAATGATTTTATTGCTTCTACTTTTACGTCTTTACTTAGCAAAGTTTTCGCTTAAATGATTACTTTTAGCACTAGACACCACAAAAAGTTTGACAAATATCCAACATGTCTGCCAAATATTAAAAATTTTTAATATTTCTACAAACATTGTTTCAAATGTTTGTCCAAACAGCAAACACCCCAATTAACAACACAAAATATTTGTACAAACGTAAAATTTTTACATGTTTGCCAAGCAAATTGTGTGGTTTATTATGCCCTTAAGGTTTATAATATTTGGTCGCAAACGTACATTTCTATTTTTCTCATAGTTAATGTAGAAAACCAAAGTAATTTTTTTGTTTCAAAATAGCGTGCTGCCGCCACAAAATTTTTTATTTGCGCCGTAAAAGAGTTCATCCATCTTAACATTTTTATCTTTTAATTTAAAGTAACCAATTTCGGATATTATAATGAAACGTGTTTTATTTATATATGAACATTATTTCTATTAAATGGTGAAATGATCATACATATATCGGTATTCTAAAATATTAACTTTAGCCGGCTAATGATTCCGTCAATAGTGTACCGCCGCTGCCGCTTTCTTCCCGGCATAGATTTCCGACACAGCTGATGTCAGAAGAAAATAGAGCACGCTCTAATTGCAATTTTGTCAGATGACTTTGCGTCTGACTTTTACAGATGCAATGTCTTAATGGTAACACACGTCATGTATGTCGTCTACGGGAACCTTTAGGGATGCTTTACACAAATTGTATGGAGATGACAATCTTTGACAACTAGAAATTTCGTGCCGCTTTTGTTTAGGTACGGCTGTGATGATGCATCCTTCAATTTTGTATGTGTGGATTGATGCTTGGAATTTTTTTATCGCTCATGTCATTGATGGTTATTTTTATGTTATGCTCTACAACAGCTTCTACAACAGAAAGTTAAATTTGGTTTGTTTAAATCGTTTCTTCAGTTTAATTACAAGAACTTTTTAATATTATTGTTTTTATGGCCTCTCTACTATAAAACACTTTTTCTCCCTATCTTTGTTCTTTTTATACCACTCTCTGGTGAATGGTGTATAAAAAGAACGGTTAAACGAATTGAACGAACGGGTTTACTTTTAATCATTGAACTAAAATTACTGGTCACTAAAATGAACGATTTGGCACAAGACTAAAAATGCCAAACCTTACTGAGCGTTTTTGGCATTGAACGAATCTTTTTCTTACACTGAAAAAACCAAATAGCAAGAAAAAAATACCTTTTATATATTTTGTGTACTAAAAATTTTTCAAAACCTTTAAAAAATTAAACTTCTTTGATTTGTATAAATGTCGTTAAAAGACAACCTAAAGTTTAATAGATGTAAACTGAACTTATTTGTGTATAGTTCAGTAAGAGCACATTAAAGCAGGTACTGCAACAAGCAGAATGCACAAAAATGAATAATTTATTATTATTTTAATAAAAACACAAGGGAACAAAATTAAATTTTTTTTTGTGGATTGGAATTTTGATGCATTTTTTTTATACTAATTTGAGGTCGCTGATTGCGAATTTTTCTCCATCAGCTCGCATTTTTAAGTTACAGGTACTAATCGTATTTTTGACTTTTTTTTTTCAAAAATTAAATGTTAAAAAAATTATAACTTTACTCTCTATGAAGCGATTTTCAAAATTTTTCTCTTTTTTAAAAGATGGCCAAAAAATGGCTGAGTTAAAAAAAAATTACAAATTTTGTATTTTAAAAAAATCGTGAAAAATTCAAAACGGGGAAAATATAAAGTCTTATTACTTTCACGTAAAGTCGCATAATCTATGAACAAAATGAGACATAGATCATAAATCATTTATGAACGCATTTCGCTTTTATTCACAATTAACAGCCTGGCACCGATGTCGACCGCTATCGTTCGCTTGCATTTTCAACTACAAACAGCTGATTTGCGGTCCACTAACAATTTTCAGCACGACAATGCAAGCGACCGATAACGTAACAGTTTTCATACAAATTTGCGGCCCACTAAGAAATATGCGACCACAAATGTCATAATCAGTCACTTGTGTTGTAGTTGTCGACATAGGCATTTTGTTAAAATATTAAACAAAATTTTCTTTAAACACAAATACTAAATATTTTTTTTATTATTATATTTTTTTAAAACTCCACCACTTATTAAATTATATAAGTTTTTAAAATTTTTATAAATTTTTTTTAAAATACAATTCTATATTTTTTTGTTTACTGCTTTGTTTGTTTTTTGTTTACTGCTTTGTTTTCTATTCTGATTTGGTTGTAGCCAGAGTTCTATTTTTTGGCTTAATTTATATGATTTGTCGATTTTTTATTCCAAACTAGCGTTTTATTTATGGAATTATGATGTGGCAATACAGTCAATTCTGAATTGTTTGTAGCCATAGTTCTATTTTTTGGCTTAATTTATATGATTTGTCGAGTTTTATTTCCAAACTAGCGTTTTATTTATGGAATTGATGATGTGGCAATACAGTCATTTCTGAATTGCTTATAGCCAGAGTTTTATTTTTTGGCTTTATTTATATGTTTTGTTGATTTTAATTCCAAACTAGCGTTTTATTTATGGTGTGGCAATACAGTCATTTGAAAATAAATAAATAAAATACGTTAGACACTTAAAACCTGTCGACCGACAAGACGATAGTTAGTGGGCCGCTTAAGAGAACGATAATGAGTGACTTGTTCTCGCTCGCTTAAGTTGTCCATCGACATCGGGGGCCTGGCTATAAGTGTAGGTACCTCATTTTTAAGGCTCAGTTAGCTGAGAGTAACAGTAATGCGACAGTACCGTAAAAAAGTTAGACCCAATCTATTTCTTACAGATTGAGACGTAACATCTTACTGCTAACTATAATCGTTCTAATTGCTTTACATATAATAAAATGAATCAGCTGATTTGCATGAATAGAACAGCAGCAAATACACACACACAGAAAGATTTTATTTTTACATGGAAATCGCGACTTTTATCAATTCAGTTCTCTCAGTAAATTGTAAATAAAATCAAAAGTTGTGCACCGATTACAATGAAATAGAGCTCATTTCATTCGAAATATATTTAACTAAATGTTTTTAGACCAAAATTGTGATTTGTATCTCATTTTTAGTTTTTATGAATTTGAAAAGACAAAAAAAAAATTTTTTTTTTTAATGGTTTTTTTTTTCAAAACTTTAACGATATCTCAGAAACTACTGGGTAAATTTACAACCAACGTAAGCACGGCTTAAAGATAATATTGTTGACGAATTTGGAATATTTTTTTTTTTAACTGAAAATGGTGAACTGCTTTCAAGTTATTCCAATATATCATAGATGGGGGTAGTGCACTAATTTTGCAGTTTCAACTAACAGTTAGTGATAGTGCAAAATTATTGCAATCATTTTGGTGATGTTGAGTGATGAATTGAAAATTAGCAGCCTAAATTAACATAAGTAAAAGTGATGTTAAAAATGTTGCACTCAAAAACAAAACAAATATTTTGATTTAAGAAAAAGCAATCATCAGTTTATTGCAACTTTTTTGATCTTCAATCATTTGGGTGCAACCTCAAATTTTGCACTAAGTTTACAAATTAAACACTTGTTTTTTATGATTAAAGCCACTAGATATTTCGTTATTGACAAATTATTTACATGTTGTTTAATTTCCTTTCTTATGCAAATCATAACAAGGATCAAAAATTATACTCATACAAAATTACATTTTTCAAATTTTAGTGAGAGCCTGTTTATATGCAGCTTTTTTGATTGGATGTACAAATTTTGCACTATTTGAATTGAGTGCAGAGTTTTGCATTCCTTCTTCGTTTAGTGATAGTGAAAAAATTTACAATATCACAAATTTTTTTAGTGGTAGTTAAAAAATAGCAATTATCACTAAAGCTGGTAAAAAAAGAGTGCAAACTAATTTTTTTTGCAGTTTTATTTAGTGATAGTGCACTGCTGATTTTAATCAATATTTAGTGCACTACCCCCAACTATGCAACATATGAAGCGGAAGTACCTCAATTTTTATACATGTTTCTTGAAAATGTTACACTCCTACAAATAAAAATAACGTTTTTATCATTAAATTCTAAAAAGCTTTTAGTCCAATCGCCTTTTGATAAATAATAAATCGCAATCACAAAAAAAGAAAGTTTTGTATTTTTATTTTTGATTATCAAACAGTAAGTTTGCCTTTCTTGTTTTTTTAATAAGACATCATCTGTTTTGTTTTTGATTTAAAAAAAAAAAAATTTGGAAATATTTAGGTTATTTTTGAATGTAGAGAGTTTGTTGCTTCTCCTGTACACTATTTTCAATATAAGACCCCTTTCAGACTCGGCAAGTTACTTGCGCAAAAGTAAGAAACTCTATTTTCTACAGATTTAGACGTTACGGTCTTACTGGTAACTATAATCGTTCTAATTGCTTTGCCTACAACAAAATGAAGCAGCTGATTTGCCACGTTACTGTTTCTGTCAGCTAACTGGGGCTTTAGTTTAAAAATTAGATATAATTTAAATTAAAGACAAAGTAAATATGTATCTGTGTATGTAACTTAATTACATAAACACAATTGGAACGAACCTGTCGGCAAGAATTTGTTCTCTGAAT
The DNA here is from genome assembly GCA_943735925.1 of Pollenia amentaria. Lineage (NCBI taxonomy): Eukaryota > Metazoa > Arthropoda > Insecta > Diptera > Polleniidae > Pollenia > Pollenia amentaria. Next base: position 140,551,447 of record OX031010.1, on the reverse strand, counting down.
TTGACACAGGAGCAGCTGTTAATAGCATTTGTAATTATGTATTCGGAATTTATATAAATAAATATTGCAAAAATATGAATTAACCTTCCACATGTATGTGGAAAAAAGGTGTATGACAAAATAAAAAGTTCGCCGTACATCCTCTAATAAAAAGTATTTTTAAGCCTATTTTGAAAAAAAATTTCTTTTTTTATATCTTTGGTATTTACATTCAGATCTAAAAGAATGATATATCAAAGTTTTTGTCTTGAGATGATTGGTGTGCCATAGATTTATAAAACCAGAAATTACACTATTAAATTCCGTCCATAATTTACCATAGGCACACTATCGGAAAACCGATACAACAATTTCGATATATCATACTTAACGATCGGTCTATTAATGCCACAGATATAACGAAAAATTTAAAAAGGCAACCGCTACGTTCGGCAAAAAAATTTTTTTCGAACCGCTTTGGAAAAATACTATATATTAGGGGGTGTACGGCGATTTTTTTTTTTTTTTGAGGTACAGTCTTATGCTCACACATGAACCGGTCTAAACTGAAGTTAATTGAGCAATTTTTAAGGAGAAAGTATAATGCTAACATTTAATACTACTTACTTCTTTTCAAGTAAGTTCGGCTTTCTGCTTATGTTGCTTTAAATTTTTTATTTCCTTTGAATGAAACAAAATTTCTTAAAATTATTTGTTTAACATAAAAAGTATTAAAACATAAAAAAAATATTAATTCAGTGTCTTTACTAATGTTTTTACATATTACATGTACTCAAACGTTTCCATGGTGCCAATTTATTTATATTTCTCTGCAACTATTAGAGCATAAAAGTACATACTTATACATACATACATACACTTTTTGTGTTCGTTTTTAAGGGCCAATTAATCAGTGCAAGTAAAACTCTGGTTTTGGTTTAACATGTTTTTAAACCAATAAATCTATAAATCAGTAAACATATAAACCATCTCTAAACGCATAAAATTGGGCATTTAAACTACCAATAAAAACCATATGAATTTGATGACATTTATCGTAGTGTTGCCACAATATTATTTTTTTTAACTACATATATAGAATATGGTGCACTAATTTGGAAGTGTTGAGCTCAAACTTACAATAAAACCGCTGATACTGAATTGCTACGCAAAATGGCAAGGTCTTCGTGTGCCAAAGTGCTTAGACGACAAAAAATTCTTCATGAGCAACGTCTTCGCGCTGAAGTTCTTACTGCGCCCCGGGGCAGTAAAAGCTTCTGGTCATTCGTTAAAAGAGTAAGGGTTAATGCTAGTTCTTCAATACCAACTCTTTTTAAAGGATGGCCAAACATTCACGAACCTGGTTGATAAGGCTAATTGTTTTGCCGAATTATTTGCAAATAATTCTAACTTACCAGATAGCAGTCAACCACTATCCGAACTCGAAAAAATATCCGTAACTATGCCTAAAATATTTTTTCGGAATCGAGCTGTTAAAAAGGTTCTTGCGGATCTCGACATGAACAAGTCTCCTGTGCCGGATGGTATACATGCACTGGTCTTGAAGCAGTGCTCTTCGACGCTAGCTCGTCCCTTAGCAAATCTTTTCAGCACTTTATACCATGCCGGGAAATTTCCCGTCTGCTGGAAAGTTGCTAATGTAACGCCAATTCCTAAATAAAGGAGTGGCTAATAACCCTGAAAATTACCGCCCAATTGCAATTTGTTCGGCACTTTCCAAAGTTATGGAGAGTATGGTAAATCACCATTTTGTAAAATTTTAAGAGTCAAATTACCTACTAAGCGACCGCCAGTATGGCTTTCGTAGAGGTCGTTCTACTGGAGACCTACAGGCCGTCTTATCAGAAAAATGGTGTCGTACCATACACCATTTTGGCGAAAGTAAGGTAATCGCTTTAGATATTTCCAAGGCGTTTGACAGAGTCTGGCATGGTGCACTCTTGTCTAAACTTGTTGCATTTGGTGTCGGTGATAATTTCTCTCGAGATCGCACTATACGGGCTGTTATAGATACGGGCTTATTTTTCTAAATGACCTCTTATGTCAAACTTCCAACCCTATCTATTCTTTTGCAGATGACAGCAACCTTTGCCATCCGTATTCATTTGATTACAGACCAAGCGTGTCCGACGTTTGTGCTATGAGACAGAACTTGAATGATACGCTTGGCCGCGACCTAGACAAAATCTCAGAATGGGGTCGTGCGAATAGGGTCGAATTTAATGCCCGAAATACCCAATGTTGCGTGCTGACGCATAAACGCGCGACGGATCTAGGTGCCTCATCTGTATATATGGGTGGTATAATTGTTAAGGAAACAGAGTCTCTTGATGTTCTGGGCATGGGGATACAATGTGATGTCCGATGGACAGAACATATATTTAAGCTGTCGAAAGAAGCATTCAAGTGCCTCGGTTTTTTGAAACGGTGTAAGAAATACTTCACTCCATCTGATCTCCTTACTATTTATACCATCTTTATCCAACCGCGAATGGAATGCAACTCTCATGTGTGGGCCGGTGCTTCAAAGTCTGTTTTGGAGCTTCTCGACCGCGTGCAGGAGAGGGCGAAGGTTCTCATTGGCGACAGTAGGGTATCCAATTCTATTGATCTCCTTGAGCACCGTCGCAATGTGGGTTGTATTTGCTTTTTTTTATCGTTACTACAACGGGGTGTGTCCTGATGAAATTAGGGATTTGGTCGTACAACGCATTACAGGGAAAATTCGTTTTTTTGCCGGACTGTTCCCTCTCACTTTCAACATGAATAAATTCAAGTCGAATGTTCACAAATACTACTCCTTCTTTCCTCCTTCCTATAACCTATTTTCCTAGTTCCAACACAATGCAACGCTGGTCCTAACAAAAAAAAAAAAAAAAAAAAAAAAAAAAACATTTCGTATTAATAAAAAGCACAACAAAACAAAAAAAAATTTACAAAACCGTCAAATGAATTTTTTCATTTTCAGAAGACTCTTTTGCATTACGAGTTTTCATGATATCGCTTAAATGTCTAGCAATCTATGCAAACTGTGTATTTTTACACCCTCGTAAATGAACTGTGAACATTTTTATAAGAATTCATTAACACAAACTTCGTAAATTTTTAACTAACAATTACGCTGTTCAATTGTTCATTTATACAAACAGATTTTTGTTTATGCTACCGCCGCTTTCAACGAAAAATTCGACAGTATAACAAATTCTTGGAATAATCTGAGCAAATTTGTCTTTTGGCTTTCTTTAGATATTTTTAAGCACAAATTTCAATTTTAAGACACAAATTTTCACTTTTTTATATATTTTTTATTTCTTTTTTAATTTAGTTTTGTATTGGCGTTTCTTAAAAATTGACATTAAATGCTAAAAATTACGCAAAAGTTAAAAATGCGCTTCGTGAAACGAGCCTAGCAAGTTTGCCCATTTGCATAAATAGCAATTGTAAGCGATTTCATGAAGACCCTTATTATTACTGCATTTTTCCATGTCGCTGAAGATGATTGTTTTGGTTCACTAAAAGCTTTACAAACACTACCAAAAGCACGCTTTGTCTCTATGTCTTGCTTAAGCCATTTGTACTTAAGTATAAATGGCGATACTATTCGCGAAATATTGCGTTTTTCGGAAGGACCTGTAACGATGTCAACGTTATCCGTCTCAAGCTCCGTGGTTTCCTTTGCCTCTGAACACGTATTTCCATATCCTTTTTCGTTTTCAGATTTTCTTTTCGTTTTAAAAATTAATCTTATTTTAAAGAATAAAATAAATGTTATTTTTTTAATTTAAACTAAAATGTTCTTATGTTGGTACATGCCTGTCCATGTTTTACGACAACTTCTTCTTCCATTGACTCGGGGGCTAAAAATAATTTTGTAAAGTAAGCCAATTTCAAAAAGCTTTTTGGTAAAACGTTTCTTTGAAACTTTTACTAAAAATTTGCGAAAAATTTCTTAAATATATTGTATATATGACATGCTGACATGCAAAAAAGTGGTAAAAGTGTTACCAAATGAACAACAATGTGAATTTCTTTAAAATTTTGACGATTTTTTTGTATAACTTACTGAAAATTAAATGTTTCTTGTGAGAAACTTTACAATAAAAAGGGTTAAAAGTCACAACAAAATCAAAAAAGTCGGTGAAAAAAAAAGTCTCACAAAAATTCGCAGACCGCTAAAAAAGGGTCAAATTGCGACTTTAGTCGGGCCAACGGTAACCCTGGTCGGTTACGAATGGCAACTTAGCTGCAAAAATGCCAAAAAGGTCACACTGGTAAACACTGATTTGACATCGCATACGGACGTTTATTAACCCTGCCTTTACACATGCAAGTAATTACTTGCAAGTGGTGTATATGTATTATCAACGAAAATGTCGAAGAAATAGCCGAAAGTCTTGCAAGTAACTTGAGTGTTTACACAGTCAAAATATTTTGATTAAAATTTTTTTTTAAAATGCTTGCAATTTATGTTTTAAAATACAATGAAGATGTGTTGCTTTGTAGTAGTGTTTTTATTTTGTTTTTTATTCTTAAAAACACACAGAAAATCAACAATAAACATAATTTTTATATTACTAAGTACTAGTAAATTGATACCAAAGGCATCCACGGTAACACCGTTTCTTTATTTGTCATTTTACTTGCTGCAAGTGTCAAAAATTTACTTGCAAGCAAATTCTCTTGCAAGTTGGGCTGCAAGTGCGAAAAATGTGATGGTGTTAGTAAAAATGTGTGAGTGTATTGAGTTTTTCGAACTTGCACTTGCATGTGTAAACGCCGGGTAAGACAGCCAAACCTCGTTAAGCACGACGTATTTCGGTCGACGCACTGATAGTGTGTTTTTTATTTCTGACGACTCAAAATCGTAATGCGTCCCAATTGTGTTTGCCCAAAAATTATTTCTTAAAGAAAATTAAATTTGTTTTATTGTCAGCAACGTATTTACCCGTAAACAATGAATAATTCTAATTTCTATACAAATATTTTGATGAAAGTTCGATTTATAGATGTAATGGCTTAGCGTAGTGGTAAAGTCAAAATTTTAACACTTAATTTTTACACACCCTTTAAGGCCGGGTTTTTGAGATGTGGATTAAGTTTAAACTTAGTTTAACGTACTATGAAACTCGGATTTTTCCGGCGAAATGTAATTTTTTTTTATTATTTCATTAAAGGCCAACATTTTAAGCAAAACTAAGCTGTTTGGTTAAAATTTTGTATACAAACTTGGTAATGGCGACACAATTCTGTGTTCAGATTAACTAAATCCAGTTAAACTGAGATCTGAAAAACCCAACCTAAGTAAATATGTACTTGAAAATATAAAATTGAATTTTTTGCCATCATGTATTGGTTGTTGACCGACCATTAATGGTGTTATCAGTTTTCACAAAAATTCTTATCATTTTGTTATAATTCACTGCCACCTTTTCAAAAACCATACACATGAATACGGAGAGAGGTTGTAATTTTTTTTTTCCTTTAGACAAAGTTGTTTGTTTTCACTAATATCAATTAAATAATACATACAGTAATTGTTGTCTCAGCAATTCTTTTCAATGAGACATCATGTACAAATACAAAAATATATGTATATGTCATTCGTTTATAGTCAAATCGTAAGCAGTCATATTCAATTAGTCAGTTATAAACAGTGATATAGATCATGTAAAACTTATTGGTAATGGTTGTACGTTCAGACAATAAACTTTTAATTAATTTGAAAAAAATAAATGTTTCTTTCAGTTACTTCTAAAGTGGGAAAATAGATAAAAAAAAAACATTCCGTTTTCTTGTTTCGAATTTATACTAAATGTTTTTTTTTTAACTTTTAACACCACTTACAACAACTTATCTTACCTAAAGCATGCTGTGGACCTACTCTCTATTGCGTAGCGACTACATTTCGATGCGAAAGCTAAATGCCAACTTGGTACTCTCTATCACTTTCGCAAAATGGTTTAAAAAATAAGCAATACTGGTAATAAAAATCAAAGAGAGGGAAGATTTCCAGTAATGAAATGGCAAAATATGTAAAAAAATTGAAATTGGAAAGTTTAAATAAAAGAAATAATGATGATTTGCGAAAAGAAAAAAATTAAAAGATGCGCAAACGCATTAAAGAGTACCAATCACTAGATTTGCTACATTTTTTTTTCGCATCGCAATAGAGAGTAGCCCCCCTGCTTTAGTCCAATTATCAGCTCTAGTTTAGTTTTAATTCAGTTCTTATTCAGATACTCGTATTTAGCTTAGTTTTTATTCTATTTTTGTTTTTTTCACTTATATTCAGTTTTTAAAATCTTCCGTAAACAAAAAATTTACAACACCTTCAATTAAAAGAAAAAATTGCTAGATAATGGTTTCTAAAATTTTGAGTAAAGTTTTATTTTGTTTTCGAACACTCTTGAGTGCTAAATATTTAATTTGTTTCTATGTGCCACATGTATATTTATCGTTAAATTTAATCTTTAATTTAATATTTAAAAAGGGAATTAAGCACAACAAACAAAATCTTTTAATAAATAATAGTATTCCCACAAACAACTTTGATAATAAATTTTAGCAAGTGCACGTGCATAAAAAACTGAACTGGCAAATTGTTTTTATTTTGATTTCTTGCGAAAACAATAAAAGCACTTTGTTTTTGTTTTTAATATGTTTTTTCTTTACCCACTTACAACTACAATTAATGTTGGGAGAATTCCAAATAATTGTAGCGGGAAATGTAAGAAAAGATAAAACTCATCACTGATTTATTGTTTGGTATTTTGTTTAAGCTTTGATATCGTTGCAAACAAGACTTTCTGAGTGTTTGTAGGTAATTCTCATTCCCTATGTAGTTTTGTTTGCTGATAGCTTTGGCTTTTCTAAAATTATTTAGGAGAACGTTTCCTGATGATCTGGCCTAAGCAACCAGTGAAATGCGCATAGGAACAGCTTATCCTCCAACAATAAATTTCAGTATTTTTTATCAATTATTTAAAAAGGGAATTAAGCACAACAAACAAAATCTTTTAATAAATAATAGTATTCCCACAAACAACATTTTAACCGTTGCTCAACTGCTTACAATACTGTTGTTTTTTAAGAATTGCATCATATGTTTTTTAACTAATATTAAGAAAATAAAACGTTTTTCCATTGTACATTTTCATAGATTACACAGGTCAGTTTTTTCTTGGTTGTTTAAGAGATGACAAAAAAAAATTTTCTGGAAAGGGTTCCTAGAATTATGCAAAGTTGGATGAAAGTTGGAATGTTAATAATAAAAAAAATATTTTTTGATACCATTTAAACCCAGACTTTTTTATGGTTTGTGTATATGTATGCATTTGTTTCTTTTATACATCTAAACATATAATTGGATTAATGAAAATATATATGCATTGCAAGCTATTTTGTCAAAAGTCCAGATATTGTTACTGAAAAAAGTACCAAAGAAAAAGAGTGAATTTACCCGCATCCCATTTAATATAGTTATAAGCAGCCCATCACTATCTACAACTGTCACGTAACCTCGTAATGAAATTCTATTTTCTACAGGTTGGCACGTTACGGTTAAGTGACATTACAGTCAGTTAAGCTGTTTTCATTACACGATCAGCTGTTTCGGCTAACGCGGCTTTAAGCTACTACTACAACTACTTTATTCTGCTCCAGGTCTTATCAAATAAGTGTTTAAATCAAGTCACAACACTGCAAATCAAATGCATTGTCATTTTAAACTTTGCAAAATCATCGTCAATTAAAATAGTGCGCTAGTTGCGTTTGTTGGCATATCAGCCGCTGCGAAACAGTCTTTCCACAAGATGCGAATGGGGCTAATGTATTCGATTTGCAGTGTTTTGAAGGGCGGGGCGGAAAATAACCCCAGGAAATATATAAATAAAAACTTTTATTAAACCTTAGTATAATATTTTTCTAAAGGAGAATTATCTATCAGTTTGACAATTGAAATTATTTTAGGAGTAACATTTTTTTTAAATCTGTTTTATTTAGCGCATTTACATTTCACCGAAATCTTGTAGATTTTATTTAAAATCTTCCATAAAATCTGTAACGTTTACACCATTGTTTCTGACACTTAGCAAGATTTTATTTCAGAGAAGAGTAAAAAGTGTACTAAGAAAGCCTCTTTATCATCCCTTTAAAAATAATTTGAATTGTCCCGAACTTTGAATATTTATTTTGTTCTGCCGGAAAAAGTCTCAATTGTAAATTGTAATACACTAGCAGCATGCCCGCTACTTTTGTCGCAATCATTCTTCTTTGAAAATGTTATGTATTTAACTTAATAGTTTTAAGAAATATAATATGTGAATTATTGCTTGTTATTTTATTTTTTAAACATGAAAATAGTCTGTATTTTTCTTCTTGTACTGTTGTTGTTATCTCTTCACAAAATATGCAATTCTTTTTTAATTTCTTTTGTAGTGTTGTTGTTGCTTCTATAGTAAACTATTGCAAACACATGCGTATGCACTAGGTTATTCATTCGGTTAATCGGTTTACCGATTAATTACTACCCGATTAACTTATCGGCTAATTTAAAATTGGCTTTTTTCGACTAACGATTAAACCGGTTAATTTCAGTCGATTAACCGATTAACCGTGGTTATAAAATTTTTAATTTTTTGTAATATTCAGGGGTGTTCTGGAAATCGAAAACGCAAAACGCAAGAATTTAAAATTCGTTTTTTAATAAGATTTTTGTAGTAAAAGAAATACAAATCCAATACAATACAAATATTTCTCACTTAAACAGAATTCTATAAGAATCTTATAAATAATCGGATTACAAGTGTATTAAAAAGAACTTCAAAATTCTTGCGTTTTGCGATTTCGATTTCCAGAACACCCCTGATTATTACATATTTTTTTTGTGTTTTTAATTACTTTTTTCGTGTCATATACAAAAGGTATGTGTTTAGAAAATATTTATTCATACAAACAAAAAAGGTATTAGTGATCTCCGTTTTAAATAAGTGTTTGCTGTTAATAGTTTTTTGTCTCATGTACTTTTTATATGTATGTGTTTAGTTATTTGTTTCTTCTCATATTAATTTTTTAAAAGAAATAACCGAAACAATTAGAAGTGTTAAAAATTTTAAAAATTTAACAGGACCCTAATGGCATAATGAAAATTTTATATGTTTAGAGAAATCAACGAAGAAGACTGAGAAATAAGATATTCTGGGTTGCTTTCGATTTCTCTCTAAATGAAAGAATTTTTTCCAAGTCAAGTTTTATCAAAACTAATGAGAAGAATCTCTTAAATCCTAACCCACATATTCATAAAAAATATTTAAGCTTTACAGCAGGTTTATGAAACGAATTTTCTATGAAAATTTGTTTGATAAACTTTTTATTAATCAAAAATATTTTTTATGAATATGGGGTAAGTATTTAAACCAACTTATTTGTCTAAAAGATTAGTTTATAAGATCTCCTTAAACTATTGAAATAACTAATAAAATGATCACATAGCCTATTTTTTAATTAATACATAATATTTATTAATTAAAGAAATATGTATTGCATATTTATGAATAATTTATTTCGTTTGCTCCTTTTAGTTCAAAAATTGTTATGCTTATTATGGTATTGTTGTTTTTTTTTTTTACTAAAAAACTCAAAATAATAAATAATTTATGCATTTTTATTTAATGAAATTACTTAATTTATAAAAAAAACTTTATTAATCGGTTAACCGATCAATAACAAAATTAAATCGAGCGATTAACCGATTAAACCAAAACCTCGGTTAATTAATCGAGCTATTAACCGATTAAACCCAAAGCCCGATTAAATGAACACCCTAGTATGCACGCTTATTGGTTGTCGAAAGTTATCTCATTTTGGATTGTTTTAAGTACTTTTTAGTGAAATTCGTACTTAAATGTTTAAGAACAACCAATACTAAAGTAAGTAGAAAAAACTTAAATTTAGTACGAGTTTTTTCTTTCTGTCTATGCTGCTTTATAATAAATTCTTATCGTAATAATTAGGTATTAGACTATTTTGATTTTAATGTAAAGTAGTTGGTTCAATACCATAATTTTCAGTTTAATCCGATATGATTGCAAATAATTCGAAAACAATCCCGATTACTTTGAAGTATCTAGTGTAAAATAATTAAAAGGCTTCCTAACATGTTTTAAGATTATTTTGAAAATAATTGAATACATTGTTTTGATGATTTTGAATTACTTTTGATTTTTAACGATAATTTTGGAATTTTTTTTTGTCATCGTCGTAATCAATTAATAATTGTAAGTTCTTTATACACGAGTATCTAATTGTATTGATTATTTAGAAAATAATCTAACTGATAACTAATTGTAAACGCAATTATACAGCTATACTTAAAATTGCCTATACGAATAATAGTAATCAACGAATTTAAAAAAAAAAAAAAAAATTTCTTTAGTAACAATATATTGTTCAAAAATTTACAACAAAATTGTGTGTTTGGTTTTATTGTGTTGTTTAAACTGTTACTTATTAAAATGTCTACTTTAAAACGTGTTCAATTTAGAAATTTTCTAGAAAATTTATAAAGATAAGCTAAGATTCTGTTTCAATTCTGTCTGTTTTGATTCAAACTTTGGTCGAGCAGTAGTGGATTTATTCGCTGATAACTATAATAATTTTTAATTCAAAACGCAACTCTTTGTAAAGTGATTAAATCCTAATAATTTAAAATTTGTATAATATTGTTAAACCCATAAAGTGTATTTAATTTTTTTGAATCAAACGAAAGTTGTTGTTAGGTTTTTAACAAAGTTGTTTTGTTACATATGTATGTATCTAAATGCCATGGTGCATAGACAATAGACAAACACTGTAAAATATCTATAACAATTAACACAAGTGGTTTTTGATGGAAACATTTGTCAATTATTAACACAAGTGGTTTAAATAAAATAACAAATATCTTTTATAAAGAAATTACTGTTAAGCTTTCCAGACATTTTATTATTTAAATAAATTTTAATTGCATTTTACAGTTTTTTTTTTACTAAAAAACACATTTACAACTAGGCTTGCCAGATTCAAATTTGCAAAATTCTTGACATTTACTATAAACAATCTTGATTTTCAAAATCATTCTTGACAATAAAAAATTTTCAAAATTAATCTTGTATAAAAATTACAATATTTTTTAAACCAGTTAAAAGCAAAAAATACCAGCAAATGAACTCACTATTTGCACCAAAAATTTCTGTACGGTTTTGTTTTGCGTCCGCTGTTTAACGTCTGCAGAAAAAATTGTTTTGAATAAAAATTTATGGAATATAAAGCGCTAAATTCAGATCCGTTTTCAGCTTTTTCTATCACGTCTCGTTTTTAGATATGTCAGATTTTGATAATAACACTTAAGAATTTTTTATGCAATATTAGTACTATTTTTTATTTTCCAAATTCATTTTTCAAAATTATAAGAGCAAAAATTTTACATATTTATAATTTATCAAAAAGCCAGGTACATTACGAATAAAATAAGCCATAAATCTTTGAAATCGGTAGACAAATGTAATTTTGTTCACGTGATAGAATTAATCCGTGAACAGATATGGATTTAGCACGCTAAAGTCAAAATTTAAATCTCAGAGCAAAGATATTGCTCCCTATATATTTTTGGTTTTTTGCCGACTGGTGTGAGTATAGAGGGAAATACATACAAGTATTGATACGGGTGTATATTTCAAATCAGCATTCCAGTCTTGTCAAATTATTATTGTTGACTTGAGGAAACGCAGTATTAATATATTTTTAAACTATAGTCACAATATTCTGTACCCAAAATTAACTGAAATTGTGATATAAAATACATGAAAGTTCAGGTTTTCATAAAAGTCATATGATAACAGTTATTTTTTGAATTTGATTTTTTTGAACAAAAATAATAGTTTTTATTTTATTTTTATTTTTTTGATCAAAAATAACAGTTATTTTTTGATTTTTATTTTTTCGAGCAAAAATAAAAGTTATTTTTTGATTTTGATTTTTTCGATCAAAAATAACAGTTATTTTATGATTTTTATTTTTTCGAAAATAAAAGTTCTTCTATAAAGGAATGTACGTGCTATAATTATTTGGTTGATTTCTGTTAAGAATAACTTTTATTTTTGCTCGATAAAATAAAAATCAAGAAATAATTGTTATTTTTGTTCAATAAAATAAAAATCATAAAATAACTGCTATTTTTGATCGAAAAAATCAAAAAATAACTTTTATTTTTGCTCGAAAAAATAAAAATCATAAAATAACTGTTATTTTTGATCAAAAAAATCAAAACTTTAAAAATCACAATATTTGATCATAGAAAAGTTCATCAGGATCAATATGGTATACTTGAATCAGTTAGCCAGTATTAATTTCTATATGCTTTTTTTGTTTTAAAATTTCAAAATAACTGTTATTTTCTGTCCCTGGTTAAAACCGGTGTACTTATTTTTCATTTAATTTTAACAAAAAATTCATTTAATTTTTACTGTCAAAAATTTAACCGCGAATTCCGTAAAAACAAATGAATTTCTATTTATTTTATATAACTTAACTGTCAAAAATTCAACCGCGACATCCGTAAAAAACAAAATAAATTTTCAGTTAATTTATATAATTTCACTCCAAAAAAAAAATTAACCCCGAATTCCGTAAAAGCAAATGAATTTTCAGTTGCTTTATGCAATTCAGTAATTGCTTATAATACAGGGGTCTAATCACGGCATTCGATATCGAATAAGCTATCGTATTTTTCTGCAAACGTATGGAATGAAAACTCGAGAGATGTAATGTCGTTGGTTACTCGATTCGAATGCTATCATCTAAATTACGATACATTTCATTCGATATCATGTGTCATGAATTTTGCTCGATATCGTATGCGGTGATTTGACCCCAGGTTTTATTCGTTTACTCCCCTAAACAGCCGAATTTCTAAAAAAATACTAGAAACCTGTCCGCTGGTCTTTCTAATGAGAGAGAGAGAGAATATTATAACTTACTAACCCCGTTACACGTGTTTTTTTTTATTTTTGTTGTACTGACCATTTTGTTAAGAAAAGAAATCTCAAACTTTAAAAATATGATGTATTTAACTAAATTACTTAACAAACATAATGGGAATATTTACTTTTTAAACATCAAAATAATTGGGGAATTCACAAGGTGTGCTATTAAGTCATATCGTCATAATATCCCAAATAATGTATATGTATATTGCATTTGTTTAAAAAAGATATTGGGGGGATTCACAAGGTGTGCTATCAAGTCATATCGTCATAATGTCCTAAATAATATTTTACAATTGTTTAAAAAAAAAATATTGCTGTGTTTCAAACAACATAAAAAAAAAATTTTTTTTTAAACAATTGTAAAATATTATTTAGGACTTTATGACGATATGACTTGACCCATTGTTGTGTTTCAAACAAAATAAGAATTTGTATGCTGTTCTTATTGATTTGTCATAACTTTGTTGTAAAAATCTAAATTATGAGCGGATGCTCACAGCAGTCATATACATATTTTTCTTGTTGTTATTTTGAGACATATGACTTTTTTTAACTTTATGACTACATTGTAAGGTATTCATTTAATCGTGCTTTTGCTTTACTCGGTTAACCGCTCTATTAATTAACCGATGTTTTTGTTTAATCGGTTAATAATTGGTTAATTTTGTAATTGATCGGTTAACCGGTTAAGTTATTTCAATAAATAAAAATGCCTATTATTAATAATTTGGAGTTTGTTAGTAAAAAATAAACAATAACATAAAAAACATAACAATTCTTGAACTAAAACGAGCAAAAAAAAATAATTCATAAATATGTAATACATACATGTATTTTAATTAATTCATAAATTTTATTAGTTTGTTGTTTGTTTGTTTTGTTTGATTTTTTTTGTGGAAGAAATATTCTAAGTATATATATGATGATATTTATATCAAAGTATTATTTCAATAGTTTAAGGAGATATTATAAATAATAAAAAAAAATAATTTGGTTTAAATGTTTACCCCCATATTCATAAAAAATATTTATGATTAATAAAAGGCTTATCAAACAAATTTTCATAGACATTTCGTTTCATAAGCCTGCTATAAAACTTAAATATTTTTTATGAATATGGGGGTTAGAATTTAAGCGATTCTTTTCTTTAATTTTGTTAAAACTTGACTTGAAAAAAATTCTTTCACTTATCGTAGATCTTGAAGAAAAGCAACCCATAATACAGAATATCTAATTTCTCAGTCCTTTTCCTGGATTTCTCTAAACGCATAAAATTGTCCATTAGGCCATTATAATGCTGTTATAATTTTTTTTAAATGTTAACTCTTCCAACTGTTTCGGTTAATTCTGAGAAGATATGAGAAGAAACAAATAACTAAGGCATACATATGAAACATACACATGCTCGTGAAACAAAAAGCTGTTGTTGCTATTTAAAATAAAGATCACTGAACACCTTCTTTGTGTGTATGTAAAAATATTTTCTAAACACATACCTTTTGTGTATGAGACGAAACAAATAATTAAAAACACAAATAATATCTTATCATACGAGTATTACTAAAATTAACCGGTTTAATCTTTAATCGAAAATAGCCAATTTTAAATTAACCGATCAGTTAATCGGGTAGTAATAAGTCGGTTAACCGATTAACGGTTAACCGAATGAATACCCTACTACCTTTGCATCCCCCAAATGTGGTTTTGTTTTTGTAGTGTTGTTGTTTTTGCACAAAACAAGCAAATGGTTTTTTATGTGAATTTTCAATTATTTTATAATACAATTTCAGTTAATTTTACGTACAGATAACTTTAACGAAATTAAATGTAATCGAAAATCCGTATTAATGTGCACTTATATTTTTAATAAATGTTAGAATCAGTTAAAAATAAATTTGCCTGGAATTTTAAATGTTTATTTATTTAAAAATTACCCCATGGAATACTTCTTTAATAAACTGCAGCCCGTTACTTTAATAATATTGTGAATGTACTGCACTTAAATAAAGCGGTTAACTATTTATTTGCTTTTGACACAGCTTTGTTTAAGGAAACCTGTAAAAAACATAAATCATGATAATGTGTAGATTAGTTGGGCTTAACAAATCTTAACAAACACATTTTTTTTTTGTTTCTTGACGAGCACTGAAAATTCTTGTAAATCAAGAAAAATTATTACCGTCTGGCAAGCCTATTTACAACTCATTTGTTTGTTTTACATATTTGAGTTGTTTCTAATTAAATTGGTACCAATAAAAACTATCTTATAATTAAAATAAATAAAAAATTTCAAAATTCTTATGTTCAACAGTTCACTTTACAAATCTGTTTTAATAATATTTTGAATTACTGTTGTTAGTAAATTGTTTTAAAAATTTTCAAAAAAATAAATTTTGTTGTAACACTCGTGCCATATCTAGTGTCAAATACTTATTTGTTTCTAAGTGCTAAATGCTTATTTATCGTTAAAATGTTACCTCACGTTAAGTGCTGAGATCGGTGTTGCCATACGTGCACAAAATTATGATTGCAATTTTAACATACAGGGTGGCGCCATTTATTAATTTTTAGTTAATTTTTTTCAGTTAGTGGTAACCATGTTCTGCTTCGCACATACATACGCACGAGCTCTTTAAACTCCGGTTATATAATCTTTTTTTTTTGCCATTTTCAAATGCTTCAACCAATAGCCATGAAGGCTGAGAAAAAATTTTTAATTGATTTTTATTTTTAAACTACAAGTTATTTCAAGGAGGAAGTAAGTCTTATGTTTTTAATTAGTTAGAATAAAGAAATTTATATGCTAAATTGAATTTGTTTTTATATTACTATTTTATTTCTGGTAATTTGTAATAGTATTCCATATTACCCAACAGGGTGGTTCCACATTACCATCCAAATTTTCAAATGACTGTTTTTGAGGTACCTCAGATTTATCATTAATAATTTTTTTGTATATATTTAGAAAATATAATTTTTCTGATGAACTTATTTATGCAACCGATTTAGAAACACATTCCAACTAGTCCGATGACTAGTTTGAAATTACTCTATGTCATTAAAACTTATTTCCAGGTGTGGTATTTGTATGAGAACTATGGCCAAATATGGACCGATTCCAGTAAAATTTGGTAACTCCAATAAAATATTGTTGCGCCTCGTTTAATCTCAATATGTACAAATATAATAAGATGGTTTATGGGAACACATATTCTATTCCGTAAAGAAATTTGTATGGGGGCTATGTGATATTATGGACCGATTTTCACATTTTCGATAGGATTTGTATGACAATTATAACTCATTCATTATATTATCTGTACATCTGCGATCTTTACTTTGCGCACAAGACTTACATGGTCAGCTAGTAGGCCAACTGAACATCGTTAAGAAAGTGATTCTAAGTCGTTTGGTATATTCCAAGGCACGAAACGCATAATACCCTTCCAATATGTGGTGCCCCGGTAGGCTAGCTGGTAGTGAGGCAGTCTATCAGTACCGGGGTTGCGGGTTCGATTCCCGCCAGAGACTCTGGTCTCCTGCAGACAAGCGAAAGCTTCGCGGGATTTAGTGTAGGAATATATAATGGTATGGGTATACAAAATATTGGCTAATTACCGTTTCGGACGGAGTCGACGGAACATCTTCTGTGCCATTGTCCGGCTTTCGAGAATCTGAGACTTAGGCCCTAATCATGTAAAACGCAACCCAACGACAAATAATTACACTGAAAGCACAAACAATGTTATAAATATTTTGTAACTTTGCTGTTGCTTTCTACGGAAATTCACATTGCGTTGTTAAATTTCAAACGCTCCATAGCTTGTGGCGTTGAAAATTTTAAACGGTACATGAATTTCTGTAGAAAGTAACAAAAAAATTACTTAATCTTTATGACGTTGTTCGTGCTTTCAATGTTATTCTTTGGCGTTGCGTTTTACATGATTAGGGCCTTAAACTGTTTGGTCGACGAACCCTTGGACTCAAAACGTGTCTCTCTAATATTGATTTTAACAGGATCCACTCCTTTATTGAGTCGACTAAGTGAGAATATTAGCAGCCAGGTAATAAAGGACCCTTGGGAGATGGTGTAACATGGTAACACTACTGGAACTAATTAATGGATCCACGTGATCTGTGCTCGATTACGACTGCCAATGGAACCTAACCTACCGGTTGAGACGATACACCGCACCAAACAGTATACTTAAGTGGGCGTTATTGTTGCTGATGAATTCTCCGTAGCCCAAATCAAGCTCATTGTCAAATTGTGAATAAAGTATGCATTTTCGTCAGCTTTTTTCAAGCCGTTGCTGCTTTATAGCAGCGTTTAAAAAGCTGCAGTCAAAGTTGAAAAACTGCCATTTCTTCCACTTCTTCATATGTCATTGGACAAAAAAAACTGTTGCTTGTACTTCTGATTCATTAAATATAAACAGTCGCTGTCAAACCAACTCAAAAAGCGAAAAGGTGTACACAAACTTTCGTTTTTTATTGGACAGTTTTTGGTTTCGACTGCAGTTTTTCAACCCCTGCTTGATTGAGTATTTATTCCCCAAGTCTTTTTCACAAAATGCTGGAAAAAACAAAGAAAAATAATAATTCAAAAAGTTATAAGAATTCAAATCATATCAATATGGCATCTCCGTTTTTATTAGCTGCTTCTTGATAATATTTTAGTAACGCCTGAGAGAGATTTGTGTATAAATTTTTAGTAATTTTAAAGGAAAGTACATATTTCTATTGTCATTAAGTATTTTATATTCCAAGATAAGATTAAAACTGAATTTATAATATCTTCTCGAGTATTTCTTAATAATTTATACACCTTGATTTTTTTAAGAAATCTAAATGTGTTTATCTGTTTTGATTAGCAATTCTTTGTAAAACATTTAAATTTTTTAATTTAATCTGTGACAACGTTATCGCTAATTTGTAAATGTTTCAAACACAGATCTTTAGGTATGAATAAATTTTTTAATAAATCTTTTTGCTAATTATTTAAATATGGTTTTATAATTGTATTTCAATTACCTCTTTAAAACAAAACAAAAATCAACGAATTATAAAAAAATTTTCAGTTAAGTAAAAAAAAATCTCCAAATTTGCAACAAATTATGTGTTTTTTGCTTAAACTGTTATAAATTAAAATTTATAGCCCCAAGCCGATAGCCTTAGTTGCTAGTGCTTTAGCTTTAAAAGATTTATTGTAGTTTTAATTATAATAAATATCTAAATAAATAAATAAAAAAAAAATTAAATAAAATTTATAGTTTAAAACGTGATCAACTACTAAATTCTCTAGATATTTTTGAATTTTTAAGTTTATTTGCAGATGAACTTTCTCAGATTCTACGTATTAGTATTTTAAATTTGTTTGTTTTGATTTAAACTTTGGTCGAACAGTTGCGTATTTATCTGCTGATTATTTAGATGATCTTTAATTTTAAAAACGCAACTTTTTAAAGTGTTTTCATCCTATTAAATTTGAATTTACATAATAAATATTTTTGGTCGAACTTTTTTACTGGGACTTGGGCAAAAACTATCCCCTAACACCAAATCGTTAAGGCCTCCCTTACCACTCTTTAATTAAGTGATCCCACAATTAGCAGGACGGCACTATCTGAAGACGCATAAGCGTATTTCCGTGAAGAAACAAGTGATAAAGAGAATGGACAATGTTTGCGTCATAATATAGGGTAGAATATACCAGACAAGTATCGGATGATTCATCGTCAGCGGGACTGTGGAGTCGTCGAACGATAGTTCTAACTCCGACTCCAAACGCTAGAATTTTTTAGGAGCAACTCCGACTCCAAATCTTATTTTGATGCTAATTATATGTATATGAGACTGGTCCTTACTTTTTAATGCAATACTGCAAACTCTGTTAAATATTTCCCAATATAGAAGAATTTTTATTTTGAACATATTGGAAAATTTTTTTAAATTTTTAATGCAGAAAAATTTTGGAGTCAGAGTCGCGAGTTTTTGAGGGTACTTCGACTCCGACTCCCGTACAAACACTCATCTCCGACTCCACAGCTCCGACTCCGACTCCACAGCCCTGATTGTAAGGTTTGACTTATAATGTAAAATAAAACACATAAATTTGAAATAGGGATGGGCAATAATTATCGATATATCAAAATATCGATATTTAAAAAAATTATAATCGATATATATCGCCGATATTAAAAATACCCATATATCGATATTTATCTACGACTATCGCATTCGATATTTTTAAGATCTCTTTATAATAAAATTAAAAATTTTAACCGTTGCTCAACTGCTTACAATACTGTTGTTTTTTAAGAATTGCATCATATGTTTTTTAACTAATATTAAGACAATAACGGCGCTTTTCCATTGTACATTTTCATAGATTACACAGTTCAGTTTTGTTTCGGTTTTTTAAGAGATGACAATAAAAAAATAAGCGCGGAAAAATATTCTGGAAAGGGTTCCTAGAATTATGCAAAGAATCGCCCTCATTATGGCTTATTAGCAGCAATAGACTCATGAAAGTTGGAATGTTAATAATAAAAAAAAAAATTATTTTGCTTTTATTTTTTTATTTCAGCATGTTCATATATATTAAAAATAAAATATTGCACAGTTTACTTGTATAGTATGTGTCACAAGTTTCGTTTACTGACAGTATATAATCCCAATTAATTTTTTTTTTAGATTTCATATGGCGAATAAATAAAATTTTTTTTGTATTCTTTACTATTTTTTTAAAATTTTTTTTTTTTATTGTAGAGTTAATTGCCGGACCCTCGATTTCAAACGAAAACTTCGGTCGCATAACTTACCTTAAAAACTAGATTTTAAAATTGGTTTTTGTTTCAAAAAAAGTTAAGCGAATGAAAGTTTCGTTCGAAATCGAGGTGACTGTCCCTCTGTAAATTTGAAATTAAAAGAAACAATAAAAAGTTAAAATGGAATTACATGTAATACGAGTATGTTTGTACCTATGTAAAGATTTATTGAAATTTGGTATTAATATCAGCTTAATACGTTCGACACATCTATATATCGATATTTTTAATTAATAAATATTGATACTCTTTAAAAATATCGATACGATATATATCGATAAATTTTTTTAATTTGCCCATCCCTAATTTGAAATTGAACTTAAAATTTTTATTATCGATTAAAAGAACGATTTATGGCATTTACTGTTTGAAAATGATATTATGTAAATGCTGGCATTGACTACGTCTGATGTGGTCCATTGGAAAGGCCCAATTTTGGGCGACTCGTTAGAGGATAAAGACTGGTATCTCGTTAATAACACGAGTAATGTTGGCTTATGTAGCTGGCTTATCCCAGAGAAAATAATCCAAAGGTGTGATATTGCACAATCTACTTGGCAAATTTACAATAGAAAAACGTGAAATTAAGTGCTCACCAAAATCATTTATCAGCAAGGTCATTGTTGCACGCGTTGTATGGCTGGTAGCGCCGTCTTGTTGAAATTAGAGCTAACCGAGGCCATTTGCTTGAGTTTCAGGAAGCACATAGTCCGTTAAAATGGTTCGAAAATAGTTACCAATAAGGGTAACATTCTGATTTTCCTCATTTTTTTAATAATATAGACCAATGATTCCACCAGCCCAGTGATGCCTACTTTTTTGGAGCAAAAAGCACTTTAAAATTTAAAAAAGCACTAACAAGCATTATTTCAAACAAAAAAAGCGTAAAAAAACACTAATAGCCTATTTCCGATGTGCGAAAGAATTCTTTCTAGGCTATAAGCCCTTTTTTCAATTTAATCGATAATTGAACACAAAACAAGTTACCAAATATTAAAAAAAAAAAAAGATGGTGACGGCGTTGTTGGAGGACCATTTTCGTACATACCTTTAATTTGGATCATCATAAGTAGAGTTTGAATTAGGGCAAAAAACACTTTTTAAGTAATATTTTGGTTTTTTGTATGTTTCATTGGAAAATATATAACTGCAGACACTAGGTGGTAGAGTGTAATCACTAAAGCATAAATTATGTTGACGAAGTTCATATTTAATGGGAGGAGGTTTCTAATTTCTATTAAAAGTAAAATTTAATTCCCGAAGTCTACTATATATAGGAACTATGGTCAGTTATGGTCCTATTGTAACGAAATTTAATGGAATATCATAAAGTCGTTAATGTTTAGACAAAATTAAATCGTGTCTTGATTATCGCGAAAAAAACAAGCATTCAAGTGAAGTCTTATGACCTCTTGCCCCTAAACTAATGATAAAAAACAATCAAATGGAAGTTTTCTCATAAGGCGATTATCTTTTTTCCAACGAAAAACTGCAGAATAAAGAAATTTGGTTTTCTCAATGTCTCTTTTGCTTATATTCTGTCGCAAAGTCCTCATCTGCCAATTATTTACCGTACAGATAATTTCAATCATCTGACTCCCAACTTTTACATGTATTTTAAGAGGTGACGCCAAATGAAAATAAGGGTTTTGTCGGATATTGAGAAAATTAAAATCGTTAACGGACAGTTTAGCAGTCTTATAAATTTATGTCAAGATTTATTCCCTTATTTTGTAAAACGCTATACCCTACTTAAAAATTATTTTCATACAAATTTTTGAAAATTCCAAAAATTATATATGAAAAATTTCTTAACGCAAAATGAAGGGACTTGCAAAATAATGCCCTAGAAACACAAAGTTTGTCGACACATTGTGAAGACGGCCAAAACGCTTGCTTAATTATTGAAAAATAGATGTTTTGTATCAAAGTGATTTTGTAAACAAACGTGAAATTTGAGGGGAAAAACTTTAATAGAAATATCAACAAATACATCAGATCTGATTTTCAAATAAAGAGCTGGCAATACATTACACTTTTCAGAGTTGATATTTAAAATCTTTTTGACAGCTTAAAACTCTATTCGGTCTGCTAGTTAGCAGATCGTTGTGTATAAATTACTTATCGCACTTGACCATAAAGAGGTTATTAACTCAACATTTTTATTTTTTTCAAATTTTGGAAAAAATTTTACAAGTAATATTCTTATCTACTTTCTGTAAAAATATGCTATTTTGTCTACTTTTTATAATGAAATGGTTAGTTAAAAAATTATTTTTCATATGCTTTTAAAATATAACTAAAAAATGTTTTGCTTCTACAAATAAAATATTAAATTTCCAGTTAATACCCTCTTGTTGATCAAGTGTGATATGTAAATTTGCAAAAATATCAACACTTAAATACGAGTATTTACCCCCATATTCATAAAAAATAGTTTTGGCTTATAGCAGGCTTATGAAACGAATTTTCCATGAAAATTTGTTTAATAAACCTTTTATTAATCAAAAACATTTTTTATAAATATGGGGGTTAAAATCTAGTTGATAAGTTAAATTTAGACGTCAATTTAGCAATGAGAACTTTATTAATGAATAAGTCTCTCTTACAAGTGTTTGGTTCTCTTTTTATTTCCTTAATGGAAATCAAAGAGGAGTTTTGATTAAGAAACTCTTAAGAAATTTTAAACACTGTAATAAAATAATTATGTATATAAATGATTCACATGGTATTTATTTATTGCTTTGTACTTTATTCTTAAAAAAAAAAAAAACAATATTTTGCTATTATTAATGATCAATGAACGTTGTGCGAAACATTGAAAAAAAAAACTAATTAATAAACAGAACAAATCCATATTTTTAATAAATGAAAACTTAACACAGCAAAAAAGTTGAAAAAATGTTAATAAACTATTTACCCCCATATTCATAAAAAATATTGTAGGTTTATAGCAGGTTTATGAAACGAATTTTCTATGAAAATTTGTTCAATAAACCTTTTATTAATCCAAAATTTTTTTTATGAATATGGGGGTTAATGTTTGATTTAATAAGACATGCTATCAATTAGTAATTATTATGTATTTTTTTTTCTGTTAAAAACGGAGAAACAAAACAAAACCAGCTTTTAAATTTAATTATGTGTAAATGATTTTTTTTTATATATAAAACTTATCAGTAATGCGTCAGACAAACAAAACAATTGGCACTTGTAAAAATAATATAATGAAATAATACATTTTAACAAAAATAAGCAAAAATCTTAATCAAACCAACAAAAGATAATATTGATTCAATAAAAAAGTGATTCTCGTGCGTTCTTAATTTCCAGAATTAAAAAAAAAAAACATTTTTATTGCAATGAAAAAAGCCTGTTTATAAAGAATCGTTAAGAATTAAAAGAAAAAATTGTATTTATTAAAATATTAGCAGAAACCCAAATGTTTTTTGTTTAATGTCTTTTAAAAAGTCAGACGCCGCACACTCTGTTGCCTTTCCCCAAACCAATGAGCGATACACAGACTGCAGTTTCAGGTATGTTTTTTTATTTTACTCTCTTGGGTTCTTTTTTTTTTAATAAAAGTTATTTTTTATATACATACATATGTACATATTTAAAAATTTATTTTATATATATATATATATTTTTTTACAAATTTCGATTTGTATTATTAATTTCCTCTTCCGCTGAAAGGCATCTTTTCTATTAAAATAAAACTTTTAGCTTATTTATCAAGGTCTTTTGTTGTGTCAAAATTAAAAAAAAAAAAAATTAAAAAAATAAGAGTTAAATCAAAATTTGAGACTGTAGGTTTGAAAACGTATCGTCAGTTGTAAATTATTGTGTTCTATATAAATACACTTTATATGTATATCGTAAAGAACACAATCATTTATAAGTACGACGGCTTATATTTTTAACACAAATAGTAACACTTTAAAGCAAATGAAGTCTTTTGGAAAAACATACGGACTGGACAGATTCTGGATAGATTCGATTCTATTTTCAACCGGTAGTAAAACCCTATACACATTTTGCCGATTTTGTGACCAATTTTGTATGAATCTCCAAAAATTCTGATAATTGGTGGGCCTTCAAAAAAAAAAAAAAAAAAAAAAAAAAAAAAAAAAAAAAAAAAAAAAAAAACTTTGTGATACCGCTTAACCATATATAGCAATAATACAGCTAAGCGTCCGCCGAATATATTTTGCTAAAATGTTTTGCCAAATATAGATTTTTCGTGCACTTTTTGCACAGACAGGTCGCCGGTAGGCTAGTTGGTAGTGAGCTAGCCTAGCAGCGCCGGGGTTGCGGGTTCGATTTCCTCCAGAGACTCTGGTTTATTTCCTGCAGACAAGCGTAGAGCTTCGCGGGATAAGTATAGGAATAAAAAAAAAAAAAAAAAAAAATAAATTTGAGTGTATGATCCTCTAAAATTATACACTTACCCATTGTTTAGGAGAAAAAAATAAATTGAGACCTGCGGCGACGGATATTATCGGCGGCGGCGGCTCGTATGAAAATTATCGGCGGCGGCTCAAAATCGGATGTCAGCCGACTTACTCTTTGTTGTATTTAAAACAATAACACTGGAACAAATTTAGGTTAGCAAAAGTTAGGTCGATTTTGAGAGTGAGGGGTGAAAATAGAGGCTAAATTAGAAGACCCGTATCGCGGCGCTTGCTTATGTTAATTCGAATTTTTTTTAAGCGACCTTCAACCTTTGCAGTCAAATGCCGATTTTCAGCATATTGTTTATATGGTTTTTTGCCTATAACTCGTCGAATAATTGATATTTTTTTAAATCTGTAAAGGCCAAATTATTGCTAGAGACCTGTGCAACAATTAAATGATATTTATCAAAAACATTAGCTCCATTAATTCCACAGTGTAATGCTAGGCACAACTGGGACGAACGACGGATTTTTGGCCAAGAGTATTCGTCGCCAAAAATAAAACTTATTGGTGTATATGAAAATACACACAATACTTTGCAATAGATTTATTTCTATTTCAAAAAAATGTCACTGATAAAATAAATGAATATAAAATTAATACAAATGTAGTTATACATTTTACTAAAATTCAAAACGGCAGCTGATTTTAAGCGGACATAAGCCGAAATTATTTCGGCGGCTCGGCACAGCCGGCTTTCAGCCGTTCGGCGCAGGTCTCTGAGCTCCACTGCTTTAGCAGCATTTGTTGAATAGCAACAGCACCTGCGGATCCCTCCACAGGTCGAACTTCCATGTATACGTTTCGCTTTCCGCGGCTTTAGGTTTAAACCACAGCAGCCACGTACTCCCCAAAAGTATACCCCAATGAAGCATACTAACGGAGATATCACCATTAATTAAACAGGTGTGCATGTTCCCTGGGGGCTGCTGACTTCCGTTGCACCTGCAAAAAAAGTATTATGGTGTTACTTTGAACTTGTTTGAAATCCATTGGATGTTTACCGCATCCCAGGTTACAAACACCTGTTATTTATCCCAGTGGATGTAACACCAAGAGATCTGACTCCTCATCATGCTTCAACTACGCCCTCTGAGAGGCGCAACACATCCCCCTGAGGATTCGATTACACAGTGGTAATATTATTCTATGCACAAGGGTGCCTAGAATAGTTCTTAGCATTTGCACACAATTTTAGGACATCCATCAATATATTTAAATACAATTCCCAGGGGTGGGCAGACTTAGTTGTACCACTTAGCGCCAAAAAATCCTTGATCCTCCTAGGGTTAATAAAAAGTTTTTGAGAAACTAATCGATTATTCTAGTGAAAAGTAGCTTTTTGAGTAAACTTCTAATAGAGTTTTTCAAATCAATAATAAAATAAGCCCGATTAGAGTTTTCTAAAAAAACAAATCAATAATATTAAGAAAAGGTCGATAATATTTATAACTGCTTTCACATGTTTAAGTAATTTTTCCACCAATATTGCCAACGTCACGTTTATATATTTGTTTATTTTAGGTTCGGTTAAGGTTAAGAAGGGATGTACGCCCAAGCGCACACCTCCACCCGGAAGCCAAAACGGTCCATTGTGAATCCCTTCGTAATATGTTAAGAATAGAGAAGAAAGGCAGAAGAGAAAATAATTTATATATGTATGTAGCCAGAGCTGCCGTTTTTGGTTATTTCTAACCAAAATTGGTAATTTTTTTTTCTCAATGTGGAGATGTGAATATTTTTTTCATTTTGGTTACTATTTTCTAAAATATATAATACGTATGAATATGTTTTTCTTGATATACATGCAGTTTACGTTTTTAAAATTGTTAACGTTTTTATTTAAATGGCGGGTTATCGCGTATTTAGATTTAAAGGATACTATTTACGACTTCGAATAATGTATACACTGAACTACGATTTTCTCACAATTTGTTTTAAATGAATTGCAAAATGTTATTTTTTTTTATTAGAAACGGCCATGTTGTGAAATTGGACTCAAATGAAGTTTTAATAGATGGTGATTTTCAATTAATTTTTTTTTAAATGAGCGTAGTATTTCCTGAGTTGAAGAGTAGCAAAGATAAGTGGTACTTAAAGTAGAAATTGCATAATATCACGCGGAATCGATTTCAGAACATGACTGAAGAAGTACGCATAAGTAGTTTTAGTGTTACTAAAAACATGAATATAGAAAAATTGTCTTTATTTACATTATTTCCAGTAGTATATTTTAATAGATGGAAATACTCAGGAATTTTAAAGATTTTTCAAAACTAAATTGATGTACATATAATTTATAATTTTTGAATTTATGGAATTTATATAAATAAAATATTATATCCAAATTTTGATATTTTTTTGTATGATTACAATCGAAACTAGTCAGGGCAACCTGTCCTTCAAAACCTGGGTTCGATTCCCAGCTCAGTCAAGAAGGAAAAATTATCAATAAATTTAAATTCATTTCATGTTATAAAATTCCTTTCTTCATAAAAATAATTTAATGAAAGTTAAAAAATTCGTCACATTTGACAGCCCTGCCACTGACAGTTAAAAAGCGGAAATAAATTAAATTTTTTGTTATTTATAACTGTGAAGTACATATTTTGTTTTTTGTGAAGGACATATTAAAAAAAAGTAAATTTACTAACTTTCAATATACTGAATGTTGTATGGAAATTTGACTTATAAAATAAAAATATTTGTTATGAAAAAGGTCTAAAATAAACAAAAACTTTTAATTTAAGTTTCTCGTTATTATTTCAATATGAGCAAGAATTACATTTCTTGTTTTGTTGTCTTAATCTGTAATAAATATTTTCCTATTAAGTGCAAATAACCTTTGTTTAATAATGCAACTTAAAGTAAATTTAAATGTTTTTCTCAATTAACAAAATGCATTTAAAATTGGTTATATTTTTTTACATTTGGTAACTTTTTCAAAAATTTTGCTTGTAAAAATTGTATAAATCGTGGCAGCACTGTATGTAGTCAAAATAAACATCAAAAAACTATACTCTCCCTACAGTACCCTCATCAAAAATAAACCCAAATGAACCTTGGCTGCCTTTGCATCTAATCCGGGCCATAACGCCCTAGACACCCTACAAACCGTCCTATCAATAATCCAGGACACCATAGTAGTGACAGAAGGGGGGTTTTACCCCCCATCCCTTACTTCCAAGTGTAGGTCCGAACCCTGTCTCGCGAGTTCGTCCTCTAGCTCATTACCAACCACCTTGCAGTTTCCAGCCTTACTGTGAATAGCCCCATGAACTCCCTTAGAGCATTCCTTCACCGTTCGACCAGGCAAGATCGCACCGTACAGCCTGTCAATGCTCTGAGCGCAGCCTGACTATCGATGTTAATTGTCACTACAGACCCCATGACGATGTGACCCAGTATCACCTTCGTCTAGTATCTCAGACTGGAAGACACTGCAGTCGTCCGGGAGTCTGAATGACCTTTCACGTCAGTGTCAGCAATGTGAATTTTTTTCACTGCAACAAAAAGCATGAACCGTAACGGTCACGTTAAATAGACATAAATTACTTTGGGTCTAATATAAATAATAACGCAAAATTAAATTCCTAATTTTAAATTTTATGTATGTTAATTAATGGCTGAGCGCAACAAAATCATTTTGTTAAAAAATTAGTCAACCAAATCAGAAATTTTGTTAAATTTTTTAAGCAAAATTGTTAAACAACTTACCAAGTATCAGTGTTGCCAGTCCATGTGTAATTACACATATTGTGTGCAATTTTTACTTGCATGGGTAGCCCATGTGTTGCATGTGTAATCTATGTGTAATATTACTTTAGGTTCTGTTTTTCATTAATTTTTTACAGTTTTCTTTTCTAAAATTGAGTTTTTGTAATTTTTCCAGCTTTCATCACAGTTAAAATAGTTTTTTTACACCGTGACTTTTTTCACTTTCCATCTACACGAGCAATTCTTTACTGACAAATTCTGTGGTTTTCATGTGTAACCGCGTATGTCCATTTTTTCGATTTTGAGATGTTGATGCCATACTTTTAAATTTTAAACGCTCTTTATATGGTTCTTAAAATTTCTGAAAAAATTACCATATTTTTCCGATTTTTTTAAGTAATGACCAATTTCAAAAAGTTTAATACCTCGACCATAGTTCGATCTAGAATGCCCTCCTCAAAAATTTGATTTTAAGACATACGCGGTTACCCATTAAAACCACAGAATTGTATTGTCACGTCTGGGTTTACACTATGAAAGTTTTGCTTCAGAAATTCTGAGCTTATTGGTGGAAGGGGAGAGAAGAATAGCATGTTTAACTTAAACTGTCAAATTTTATTTTAATTTCTTTAAAATTAATTTTTGCGTTAATTTATACAGTTTTTGGAATTTTTAAAGTAAGTTCCTAAAGATTTATTAAATAAAAAATAAATTTGAACGAAAAATTCCGCCATATAATTTTTTTTATATTTAGTAACTTATTGAATGGTATGGAGCAATACGACAATAATAATGGCTATAAAGTACTCAACGATATTGTGTGTCAATAAGTTTGTATTAAACAGAACCACTCACAGCGACTTTTTAAAATTTATGTTGCTTAAGCTACAGTCACACTTGTTCAATATTTGACAAAAAAACCGGGACCAACAGGCAAATAAAATATAATTTCCTTTAATTCCAATATCTATTTTGTTTATTATACCACATCTTACATAAAACAGTTTTTTGCTATGTCTAGCAGTATAATTAGTTTTATTTTATTAAGACCATGCTGATTCTCACTAACTATTAACAAAAGTAGTGATTGTGTGCATTTGGTGAAATATTTAATATGTGTGAACGTAGCCTTAGGCTTGTACAAAAACATTTTTGTGCTGTTCTTCCACCGACGTTACTGCTTATGTTCGGAAATGAAAGTTTCGCGTGGATACGTGCTGTTAAATATGTTCGTCCAGTTATTTCTTACTACAGCAATTGGTGAGCTTTGCTTTTTATGAAAGCCCAAGCGTTTAATTGCAAATAAGCCAAATCGATATGGTTTTGCAAGGCTAATTCATTCTAGCAAAGCACTTTTTCGAATTGTGTGTGTAATTTTGCTTCAAATGTGTAATTTGGTCAGTGATGCCAATAGTAGGGAATTTTCCCTTTTTGTAGGGATTTTTTCGGAAAATTTACGGCGTAGGGAAAAAAAGACAGATATTTTATTTTAAGGCAAATGTAGGGAATTTTCAAAATATTGTCTCATTTTCAATATATTGTGTTAAAATACGTAAATATTCGTATTATTTTCATTGAAAATTAAAATTTTTCATATACCATAGCATTTAGGTACAAATGTAGTATTTTACTAAGAGCCCTACCAGCCTAGCAATCTGCAACAAGTGCCACAATCATGTACGTATATATTTGGAGGCGCCGAATATTTGGGTTCACATTTGCGAACTAATCGCTTATTTTTGTTATTTGCATTCGCGCGCACATTCGCGAAAGATGTATGCATATATTAAAGGAGAATGTTTAATTAATGAAATTTCTACATAACCGCGAAAAAACAATCAATTTGGAATTTTTAAAAAATTTTAATGAAAACTTTTAAGCATGGGGAAGGATATATATTTAAAAGGAATTTTTTTTTAAATTTTGTTTAGGGGAACAGAAATAAAGATTTTTTTAAAATTCAACAAAGCCTTCCCTTTTATATGGTACCGAGTTTGGTAAAAAATATTAGATACTTATATTAATAAAAATAGTATTCTTGAAAAAGGTTATGTCCTTTAAAAAGGACAAAAGATGAGGAAATGAAAATCAAACACGCAGTCGCGTTTCTGCCAAAAAGAAAAAATTTTAATTTGTCACAGTGTTTTTTTTAATTGAATTTTTACATTTGTGAGAATGTTTATTTTGGTTTTTTCTTGATGTTAATAAATGCTTTTTTTTTAATAAATGTTAATTAATCTCTTAATTATAATATTTACGAAATGTTAACAGAGTATGTATTTGTTTGCCTGAAGCTAAAACCAATACATTTTTAACGTAGGGAATAGTGTAGGGATAATTTTTTTGTTTGTAGGGAAAAAGAGGGAATTTTATTTAGACACGTAAGGATTTTTTTGAAATTTCTCTTGGCATCACTGAATTTGGTAGACAGTCATGTGTAATTTCCGAATTCTTCATTGGCAACACTGCCAATTACATACAGACAACAGTTTTAGACATGAAATATTAAATTGCGCATTAAATTGCTATGATTTCCGAAACGAAGTCAAACTCCAAATATTAACCCATTTACGCCCGCTGTGCCAATTTGGGAACACCTCATTATGGGCGCCATACGACAAGGTTTTTGACTTTATTCAATATATGTTTGCATTATTGATCAACCGAAGGTTCAGACATTACGTATAACATCAAAAAATTGTATTGCAATAAGTGATTTTATGACAAAAATCTTTAAAGTTTCACAATAAATGCACCTGTGTAGGTGGGTATGGTTTGATGAATATCATTTTTTATGCAAAGCGAAAATCGCCATAATTTTGATTTTTTTTATAAATTCAGTGAATAACAAAATATTTACAAGTATTTTCAATGTGATAACTTTAATTTATATGATTTTATAGCATTTGAAATATTGATGTGCCAATTTGGGTACAACGGGCACAAGTGTACTAAATCTTAGAATTCTGTAAACCGACAACAATAACAAAACAATATAATGAATAATTTTAGAATTACATGCATGTATGGAGCAATGCAAATGCGTTACCAACGGCTTGTTGTTAAGTGTTTTTGCTATGAGGAAAAATAACGGTACTTAAAAAAATCAACGAATTATTTTAGATCTGGAGTAGTAAATCATCAAAAAAGAAAACAGTCGTGAGAAGTTGTCAAACATTGCAACACTTATAAGCATTTTTAAAGTTTTATAGGTACAATTTTTTTTTAATTTTTGTTTTTAGTGTTGACCTTGATGTGAGTTACAGACATAAACGTATCAATTTCAAATTTTACAAATATAATATTTATATATATATATTATAGAAAAGCAAAATGAACCATAAAGAATATTTTAGTGGCAGAAAAAATTTTCATGGTTTGGAGGAAGCGGTGAATGCTATAATGGAAAACAGTAACCATGATTTAGAGTACGATTTAGCTATAATTCCACCACAACCTAGTGTTGTATCTGATGAAGAAGAGGATCTCGATGAGAACAAAGTTGAAGGCTTACCAAATGAAGTCCCTGGAGAAATCGAGTTATTTATTCGTAATGCTAATAATATTTCAGACTCTGAATGCAGCAGTGATGAAGAACCATTAGCAGCTAAAAGAACTCGATTTAGAACAAATGCTCCGTCATCTAAAAGTCCAGCCTTAAGTGTTCCTTCTTGGCGAAAATGTGACCCAATATATTCGAAAACTTATTCGGAATCTGATAACCTATTACAGAATATGAACCGTATGAAAGAAGATTTAAAAGACTTGAACCCTAATCAACTTTTTGAGAAATTTTTTGACGAAGAAGTACTGACTATGATTCTCAACTTTAGCCAGGTGTACGCAAGCCAAATAATCGGCACAATTTTACTCTAACTGTAGCAGAGCTAAAGGTTTTTTGTGGGATACTAATTTTTTCAGGTTACCATAAATTACCAAGAGAAAGAATGTATTGGTCACTAGATGAAGACATTGGTGTTGCAGTAGTGTCAAAAGCAATGTCCAGAAATAGATTCGAAGATATAAAACGAAATTTACATCTTGTTGACAACAATGATGCTGAGACCACCAGCGATAAAATGTTCAAAGTTAGAAAGCTCTCAGATCTGCTTCAAAAAAAATTCAACCAGTGGAACGTTTTTCATGAAGACATTTCTATCGATGAATCCATGGTGAAGTACTTCGGTCATCATTCGGCAAAGCAATTTATTCGGGGCAAACCTGTACGCTTTGGCTATAAAAATTGGGTTGCAGCAAGTTCCTGTGGATATTGCTATGCCTTTGACATATATTGTGGCAAATCGAGTGGTAATTCTAACGAACCATTGGGAACCAAAGTTGTTAAAATGCTGCTGAACAAATTAGACACAGATCCTGCCAACCATAAAATCTTTTTTGACAATTTTTTTACTAGTTGTGATCTTCTTCGAGACTTACGTGATTCGGGATATCGTGCCACGGGAACTATACGTGAAAATCGAACAAAGAAGTGCCCACTTCCAACAGTAAAAGAGATGATGAAAAAGTCCAGAAGTGAGTTTGATTTCAGGTTTGACAAAAATAATGAGATACTGCTGGTTCGCTGGAAGGACAACAGTATTTGTACGATGGCAACAAATTACGATTCATTTAATCCTGTAGGAACCATCAGAAGATGGAATTCAGAAAAAAAGCAAAAGACTGACATGAAAATTCCTTATCTGTTCCAAAAGTATAATAAGGGCATGGGTGGAGTAGATGAGATGGACCAATCTATATCAGTGTATAGAATTGGTATACATGGAAAAAAATGGTGGTGGGTATTATTCACATATATGATTGATATGGCCATATCAAATGCGTGGCGGTTACATGTAGCATCAATCATTAGTGGTTTACGACTAGACGGAATAGATCACATGCCCGAGAAACTGCCAAATCGTGTGCGCTGTGTTGTTTGTCACAACAGAAGTCGTTGGAGCTGCAAAAAATGCAAAAAGACACTTTGCATTGAAAAATTATGTTTTAAAAATTTTCACACATAAGTGACCATTGTGCCAATTTGGGTACACCCCCTTAATTTCTAAAAAATATTTTTTTTTTTATTTTTTTCTTAGTTTTTAGTTTATATATAATGAATTCAATAATAAAATAAAACAAATTTAATTTTTTTCCCGGTGGTTTTTGTTTGGGCTTAAATGGGTTAACACTAAAATTTAACAATTTATTGCGATACAATCAAACAAATATTTTTTATTATATATTTTTAATATACAATTAAATCTTATTTCACCTGCCTGTTAATTAAAGTGTCAACATTTGAAATTTTTATTATAAAATGTTTTATGAGTTTTTATGACATCTTTTTTTAATCTTTATGGAAATAATAGTTTTAGGTTGATTAATGTCAGAATGTCTATTGCTTTTTTTATTTATTTTTTTTTTCCATTTTAAACAAAAATGTTAAACCATTTGCTAAAATATTTAAATTGTAGAAACATACATACATACACACTTTAATTGGTATTTCATTTTATAATTTTTATTTAAATATTTTAAGCAGAATGTTAAAAATAATTACTTACTATTGGTTCAATACAAATAAAGGTTTTGAAAATATTCGTAAATATTTTTAATCCAATTTTTTTTATCATGTACGAGTTTGAAAAAAATTAAAATTTTCATTAGAAATACAAAAGCTCAAGCGATTTTGTGATCAGTGTAACTAAAATACTTAGGCCCGTTTTCACAACCTACCGAAAGCTTATGGTAGGATTTTATCGGTCTTATAAAAAGTGATCCATTATTACAACCTTACTTTAACCTTAAGTGAGCGATATGTTAAAGGAAGGTTCATTCTATCTGTTAGGTTAAAGTAAGATTGTAATAATTTATACGGCCGATAAAATCCTACATTTAGCTATAGATAAGTTGTGAAAACGGGCGTTAGAGGAACTTTTTACTTATAAATTTATTCAGAATCTGACTACCTTTTTATTTCCAGACTTAACAGCTTTTTACTTGGAAACTTCTTCGGACTTTGACCAAAATTTTACTAGAAAAATTGTTCAGACTCTAAGCAACTTTAGACTATGTACAAGAAAAGTTGCGCGAAATGAACACCCATGATAACCAATTGAGCAACTTTTCACTAATAAAGTTCTTCCGACTGTAAACAGCTTTTTGCTAATAAATTTTCTTCAGACTCTGAGCAGATATTTATTGGAAAAGTCTAAGCAACATTCAGCTATAAAACTTGTTCAGGCCTTTAGAATTTCCTTTTCATATTTTAATTTTTATACCCACACCACAATACTGATCCTAGCTAGACCCACCCATACAAGCTTCTTTCCGGAATAGAGTATTTGTGCCCACCCTCCAAGCAATTGGTAGACTATTTTTGTTTTTTTTACGAATTTTAATTACTTTGTCATATTTGGTAGTTAAACACTAGATTTTTCGGAATTTAACAACAACAAAATACGTTGGAATCGTATTTTGAGTTCTTAAATTATACTTTTTCGTCACTTTAAAGAGTTGTTCAGATAATTGTAACAGTTATACAACTGCAACAATGGCATAATTGAACATTTCACATATTATATTGACTTCTTCGCAACGATTTGCTGTTTAATAGTGAATATTAAAAAAGCAAAATTCCTAAAAGAGGATAGTGTGTATTTAGATTGCAATGTGATTGGTATAAAATTATGTCAAATAAAGTGAAACTAAAAATATTTGAAAAATAAAATAGTTATAATATTAAACTTAAAATTAGGACCCCGCAGAATCCAAATGTTACCAAAAACGTTCTGGTACACGAAAGTTGTATAAATGAGGGCACAAAACAGCCCAAACTTATTCTTCGGCTAGATTGGGTACAACTTTCATAATTTCTTATGCATTCATTTTCTAAAGCCAATGAAAGTGAAATTAAAAAAAAAAAAAATTGATAGCTGTCTTAAGAAAAAGAATATTAGTTATTTTTTGAAACTGTTTATTTCTTTAATGACATTAAATTCAAACAACAAAATTTCAAAATAGTTATGACATTTTATTGCTTTCAATATTATTCTTTGGCGTTCCACTTCGTTTTACATGATTAGGGCCGAAGTTATCAGCCATGTTCGGTAAATCGAATACATATGAGTGAAATTGAAATCGAACAAACTTTGAAAACGATCCAGTTTAAAAAGTTTCTTGATACTTTGCCCCTAATCATGTAAAACGCATGCCAAATAATAGCATTGAAAGCACAAACAATGTCATAAATATTTTGTAATTTTGTTGTTGCTTTCTACAGAAATTCTAATTGCGTTTTAAAATTTCAAACGCTCCATAGCCTGCGGCGTTGAAAATTTTAAAACGGTACATGAATTTCTGTTTTACATTATTAGGGCCTTTGAGTTCTTATCCAATTAATATAATATAACCAAACTTTTTCTTTAAATCAGGAAAAATATGGTGATTTAAAAAAAAATATACTGAGAATCTCAATTGATTTCAATTTTACTTTATTTTTCAGCAATAATATATTAGTTAAGTTGAATTACAAATAACACATTTGTTTAAATAGGCTGGACCTCTCATAAAAATACTGGACAAAAACGTCTAAAATAAAATAAATAATTAAAAAATAATTTATAAAAATATGAAATGAAAGCTTATATTGAATTCCCGTATTAAGTTTAGCAGGCGGGACATAATTGCAAATTATACACTGAAATAAAATTAATGTGCCCCGATTGCTGCTGAACGTTGTACATGTATCAAACTTTGGCTTTCAGATCATTTAATAGTCTGTTCAACCGAAGTAGTGTTTACTAGGGATGGGCAAATTGAAAAAATATATCGATATACATATATCGTATCGATATTTTTTAAGAGTATCGATATTTATTAATTAAAAAATTGTTTCTTTTAATTTCTAATTTACTGCCTGTCCCTCGATTTCTAACGAAACTTTTATTCGCTTAACTTTTATTTAAAACACAAACCAATTTTAAAATTTAGTTTTTAAGGTAAGTTATGCGAACGAAGTTTTTGTTTGAAATCGAGGGGCTGGCAGTTAATTCTACCATAAAAAAAAAAATTTAAAAAAAAGTAAAGAATACAAAAAATTTTTTATTTTTCGCCATATGAAATCTTAACAAAAAGAAAGAATTAATTGGGATTATATAATGCCGGATTATATACTGCCGGTAAACGAAACTTGTGACACATACTATACAAGTAAACTGTGCAATATTTTATTTTTAATATATTTATAAGAACATGCTCAAATAAAAAAACAAAAACTAAATATTTTTTTTATTATAAACATTCCAACTTCAAATCTTTGCATAATTCTAGGAACCCTTTTCAGAATATTTTCTCCGCGCTTATTTTTTTGTTGTCATTTCTTAAAAACCCGAGACAAAACTGAACTGTGTAATCTATGAAAATGTACAATGGAAAAGCGCCCTTTTTTTTCTTATAGCCTATTTCCGATGTGCGAAAGAATTCTTTCTTTCGTATAACTACATTGAAAACAAAAACAAATTTTAAGACTTTGTTTTTGTTTTGAATGTAGTTATGCGAACGAAAGAATTCTTTCGCACATTGGAAATAGGCTATTAATATTAGTTAAAAACATATGATGCAATTCTTAAAAAACAACAGTATATTGTAAGCAATTGAATAAAAATATCGAATTCGATAGTCGTAGATAAATTTCGATATATCGATACATGGGTATTTTTAATATCGGCGATATATATCGATTATAATTTTTTTAACCATCGATATTTTGATATATCGATATTTATTGCCCATCCCTAGTGTTTACTTTGTTTATAGTTTATTTTTATTTTATTTCCTTAAACTTGTTTCGGTCTCTTTAGCGCCTTATAAAATGATTTTTAATTATTTATTTTACTTAAGTTTTAGAACTGTATACGTGGTATAAATGAATTGTTACTTTATTGTTTATTGTCTTACTATATTTTTATTTATGGGTTTTTTTCTGTTTATTAATATAATAAAAGTATCAAATCAAAAAGACATGTATGTTTTTATGATTGCATAAAATTATTTGAATTATTCGAGTTATTCGAACATATTAAAACTCTTATTCGATTAATCGAGTAAAATTAAAATTTAAAAATCGAATAATTCCTTACTCGAACAATATAAAAATTCAAAAAATTGGATACTCTAATACATATCTAAACGTTAAATATGTACATATATCCTTTAATTAGTAAACTTATTTTTATTTACATAAATTAAAACATCGCACAATCTCCAAAAGAAAACATTCTGTGCATTGCAATTAATTTGCTCTATATATAGACATGGAAGTAATTAGGCGAAAATAATAATAATAAAATAAAACTCTTTCCATTAACTTAAATACACAAAGAATTCTACGTATTTAAATAATTATAAAACTTAATCTTAAAGGTGATAGTAAAATTAAAAAAAAAAAACTATTCTGGTACGTTACTCGTAGCAGTAAAAAACTGTTAAAATAATTGATTTATAACCTTAAAGATCACACAATTTTAAATTAAAAAAATAATAACTTTAATAACACAACAATAAAAAAACACACCCATAAGTTGGAATAATATTTTTAATTGTTATTGTATATTGTTTTTCATTTTAGATAAAAAACCATGCTCTGGTTTATTAAATCCCAACGAAGATGATGAAATGAACATCACCGGCTATCGCCGGTCAAATTTGCGTACATTTTTATGTTGGCTTTGTATATGTTTGACTGGCGGCCTATTGCGTTTAATAATGCATTGGTGGCGTCATTGGTACTTAATGGCCACACATGAAATATGCACTCTCGAAGAAGCTGAAAAAGTTTTAGTGCAAGAAGACTACAAGGGAAAACATAAAATCTATTATGTTAAACAAATACAAACATTAGATTTTAATACCTTAAGGTAAGTAGTTAATACTATTTTAAGTTCAGTTTTCCTTCCATTTTTAATTTAACGAAAAAACTTTTTTTTTTGTTTCCAGACAAGACCAATTGAAACGGGCGAAACAGGTGAAAAAGAAAAATAATGAACATTTAGTAAATGGTTGTAATAGTATAGATGCCGTGGCCAATATTGATGAAAAGAATTTTCATCTATCGATGCATTTTGAAACGGGACAATTTAAATGTAAGTTCTTAAAAAATATAATAAAAAATTTAATTTTTTGTAGTCAATTTGTTTTTTTTTTTCTTTGTATTTTTTCCACAAGGAAGAGTTTTATTAGCTTTTTTTAGTAGGAAGTCACCAATATCTGAATAATATTTTATTTTTTTCGTATAAAGTTGCCCAAAGTTTAATTTTTTATTTAAACTTATTAAAAAAAAGTTGTTCAGAATGTGTTTTTAAGTTAAAATATGTCCAGCACTAGATCAAGGTTTTTTTTACTACTTGTCATATTTGACAAAAAAAAAAAATAAAAAAAAAAAAAAAAAAAAAAACGTGACCAGCAAGAAAACTAAAATATAATTTCCTTCAATTTAAATATTTATTTTGATAGTTATACCACATCCTACCAAAAAAATTTAAATAGCTTTTTGCAATATAATTAGTTTTATTTTGTGACATTAAGACCATGTTAAGCCACACTAACTATTGACAAATGTAGCGGTTAAGCATATTTGATCAAATATTTGATAAGTGTGACCATAGCTTTAGAATCTAATAAACTATTCTGCTGAAAAGTTTTTCATAGCTTAAATTTTTCTAGTCAAAAGCTCGCCAGAGTCTGAATAGTTTTTCTAATGAAAAGTCGGCCAGAGGCTAAAAATCAA
This sequence comes from Pollenia amentaria, assembly GCA_943735925.1. NCBI lineage: Eukaryota > Metazoa > Arthropoda > Insecta > Diptera > Polleniidae > Pollenia > Pollenia amentaria. Next base: position 140,512,634 of record OX031010.1, on the reverse strand, counting down.
CGTTTCTGTTGTAAGTTGCCCTGTGTCTAATCAAAAGATGGCCAGATTTTGATCTACTTTTAAAGGAAAAAGTTGTCTAGAAGAGATAATGAAAAAAAAAACTCTTACCCCTGTTTTCACAACTTTCCAATAGTTAAAGGTATAATTTTATCAGTCGTAAAAAAGTGTTCCGCTATTAATACTTTTCTTTAACCTTACAGGTAGGGTGAACCTTCCTTGAACTTATCACTTACTTAGGTTTAAGTAAAGTTGTGGTAATAGAACACTTTTTATACGGTCGATAAAATCCTACATTTAGCTATCGGTTAGTTGTGAAAACGGGCCTAAAACTTATTAAATGTTCTAGTATAAAGTCTGATCAGCTTTATAGAAAAAAATATTTAAAATAAAAACAGGCGGAATTTTTAGAAAGGGCATTAGGTTCAGATCTTTTTTTTTAATGGAAAAAAAGGAAAAATGGAGTATTCCACTCATGTTGAAGTAAGCGGTCTTTTTTATAATTTGAAAGTGTCTAGTTGTACACATTTGACGTGTCAAAAAAAAAATTAAAACAACCAGTCAATCAATTGTCTATAATATATCTGCACTGTGGGTTTCTAAAATAAAGAAAGATTATTAATTTTCCCTGAAATTTAATTTTCCAAATTTACCTCGAAATTTCTATTATCTGACAAAAATCCAAGCACTTTATTAACTTCTGCATCTGTCCATTTTTTTCGCCCGCTTCTTTTTGTTTTTACTTTATTTTTTATATTTTTTTGTATTGAATTTTTTTTTTTTTTTTTTTTTTTTTTTTTTTTTTTTTTTTTTTTTTTTTTTTTTTTTTTTTTTTGAAAAACGACGTTTAAGAAAAATTTAAAATTTATGTAATTAAAATTCAGTTAAAAAGATGTGTAAATTTTAGTGCTTTTTGTGAAAGATACCAACATTTTTATAAGAGTGGCAACCACATTCAATTTGACCCTTACGTACTCTGAAACTCGGATTTTTGCGGCGAAATGTGATTTTTTTTTTTATTATTTAATTACAGAAAGTATATATACAAACTTGGTAATGGCAGCACAAATCTGTTTCAAATTAGCTAAACCTAGTTAAGCTGAGAGTTCAAAGACCCATCCTTAGGCCTAATAAATCAGAGCAAGTTAAACTCTGTTTTTGGTTTAAAATGTGTTTAAACCAATATATCTATAAATCAGAAAATATATAAACCATCTTTAAACGCATAAAATTGGGCGTTTAAACAACCAATACGAACCATATGAATTTGTCAACATTTATCGTAGTGCTGCCACATGTTACTTTTTAAACTACATATAATACATGGGACATTGATTTACAACTGTTGAGTTTAAACTACATATAAATTTAAGTTTAGGCCCTAATCATGTAAAACGCAGAGCAACGCTAAATAATAACATTGAAAGCACAAACAATGTCATAAATATTTTGTAATTTTGTTGTTGTTTTCAACAGAAGTTCATGTACCGTTTTAAAATTTTCAACGACACAAGCAATGGACCGTTTGAAATTTTAAAACGCAATATGAATTTCTGTAGAAAGCAACAACAAAATTACAAAATTTATGACATTGTTTGTGCTTTCAATGTAATGTTATTCTTTGGCGTTGCGCTGCGTTTTATATGATTAGGTTCTTAGTTCAACAAAACCAGCGTTTAAACACTCACTGATTTATTAGCCATTAGTGTAAAAGTGTTTCCTTGTGTTTGTTGTAGTAAAAAGTTGCATTTTTCCAATAAATAAAAAAAATCTGAACTGAATAAGAGGTTGAACAAAGTATTTTCTAGTAAAAACTTCCTAAAATCTTTATTATTTTCTTATTAGAACCTTTCCAAGAGAATAAATCATTTTTTATTTATTTAAAACTGATCAGGTTAGGTTAGGTTAAGAAGGGCTATGCGCCCAAGGGCGCATCTCCACTCGGCGACCAATGCGGTACATTGTGAATTTCTTCAGTGTAGAAGAAGAAGAAAGAGAAAAGTAAAGAAGAAAATAGTTGACAGGTTCAAGACAGTTCGTAAACAGATAGAAAGTACTACGTAGGACAGTCCCCCCGGCAGAAGCAACCGCCCTATTTCCTTGACAAACTCTAGTAGATCGGCTGGATTACATCCAGCGATACGCCCCAGTTCGTCGTGAAATCAAGCGCCTAGCCATTGCAGCCTGAGACACTGTATCGTAGGACAGTGGCAGACAAGTCTCCTTCACACCTTCACCCAGAGACCAATATGGTCCATTGTGATGCCTTGTTTAGATACATGCTCAATCGTCTCTAGCTCCTCGGCATCCCGCACAGTCTACAGAAGTCCGGTATGGCATTGTCCTATTTACTCGTAAAAGCTCTAGCAGAAATATCCAATCCTAATACATACTTGCCAGGATTATCGCTCAGTAGGATTCCAGGATAAATAAAAAAGGAAGGCTTTGATCTGTTCTTTACCTTTTTTTTTTCTTTATTCTATATTAAATTATAATAAATTTTCTTTTGATATAATTACAATTACTTCCATAAATAACACTCGATTTTATCCGCGAACGTGTCTAGCCTGACCTCTCGTAGAACACCAACTCCCCTTATATCGGGAAAGTCTTTCTTTTTTTCTTTGGGGATAATTTAATAGTATTAGTGTGTTAGTCACCACTACGCCTGGGACCTATGGCCATTAGTGTCCCTGTGCACTACTACTAAGTTACCTGGAAGCTATGGCTATAACAACCAGTAGCATTCCTGTGTACTACCACTAAGACACCTGGGATCTATGGCTGTAACAAACCAGTAGCGTCCCTGCGTGCTGCTACTTGAGCCGGCCCAAGTGGTGTTGGTATCACGGCCACTAGTAAAGCTGTTACAAACTTGTACTAGTTGTCCGTATACCAGCACAACCCAAGCTCAACTAAAGTAGTAGTAAAAAAATTACTTACAAGTGAGTGAATGATCAACAGCGTAGTTGTGACCAACATTACCAAATACCATTAGGTTTAATACAGTGTGTGTGAGCTTAAGGTTATTATGAGAGCTCAAACACTCTTATAACGATACTCTTATACGTAACGTATATTCTCAATAACTGCTAACTAACATAATCTGAGAGGTCAAACTTGGACAAGAACAATGTTATTTAACATGAACACAAGAAATATAATTATTATGTCAATAACCAATGTATTTGGAGGAATATAATGATATGTATGTAGGTATTTACTTAAAATTATAAAACAATAGTTTAGTTACTCAATATTCAAGTATATACTTCAAAATTCATAACAACTCAAATAAATTCTTTTAAATGTAAAGATATAAAGTCTTTCTTACAGTATCAAACAATAATTAATTCACTAAAATATTCAAATATATAAATTAAATTCATTCCGACTCAAATAAATTGCCTTTCAAAAAATGTATGTAACGGTACTTCGTTACACCCTTGTTGCCCCTTCGTCCAATCCGAGCCGTAACGCCGTCGACACCCTGCAATTCGTACTAGCCGTCAAGGACCGGTTAACGGCATCACGGAATCTTTCCCGTATCACCCTATAGTAGTGACATAAGGGGGTTTCATCCCCCTGTCCCTTACCACTAAGTTGATATTCGAACTCCTTCTCGCGAGTTCGTCCGCCACCTCATTGCCATCTGCATTGCAGTGTCCGTGTACCCAACACAGCCTTATTGTGAATGCCACCATGAGCTCCCCCAGATCATTCCTACACCGTGCGCACAGGCTCGATCGCACCGCATAATTTGTCAATGCTTTTAGCGCAGTCTAGGGTCATAATCCTATGATCCGAAATTCCCTCGAGAATACTCCCCTGATCAAGCGCAACCACTTCGTACAAAATTATTATGTGATCATCCCGCCTAGGCCTAGGCAAAGAAGACTCGCAGAGTCTAAATAACTTCCTAGCAGCCACACTATTTACATAATGTTCAATAGGGGACAGATATAGTAGGATATCCAACGCTGCCTCTGGAGTGCTTCCCCTTGCACCTGTGATGCCAAGAGATGCACTCCTTTGAACCTTGCCGAGCATCTTTCTATAGCTATTCACGCTCAAAGCACCCCACCAAACAGTGCATCCATAAGTACTGATCAACTGATCAACTATTTAAAAAGAAACAAAAGTTGGCATTCAACTTACAAACGTCTTCATACTCATTGAACAAGAATTAGTTAATCTGAATAAGTTTTCTAGTAAACCGTTAGAGTCAATAGAAAATGGATCATAATTCAATAAATTAAAAAATATGTTCTTGGTCTGATTAACTTTTGTTGTAAATAATAGTCCAGAGTATGACCAGCTTTCTTTATAAAAATTTCCCCAAGATTCTTTCCAATAAAAATATTCACATCATTTGACATGCGTTTAGTAAATCAGTAGTTTGAAAATTATTTTTCAAACTAATTATTTTTCATGTTATCAACACATTTTGGGACACCGAATCATACAAATTTTAAATTAAATTGATTTTCTTGAAATTTTATATACTCATTGAAAAATGTTATACACCCAAAAAAAAAGGAGATAAGTGTAGCATGATAAGAGTTGAGCACAATATTTTCTAATAATTTTTATCTCAACTTACCACCACTAATTGCTTTTTATTTCTTACTTAACAGATTGTTCCACAGCCCGCATATTCAATTGCAAACAATTGCGTTATGCCTGGAATTCACAAATGCAAACATTCGATAAAATACAGGGTTTGGATGTGGATGTGTTGAATACATATTTCCATCAACAAAAAGGTCTTAATGCACAAGAACAAATTGCACGGCGACTTGTTTATGGGCCAAATGAAATAACAGTTCCTTATAAAGATGTGAAGACCCTATTATTTTTAGAAGTACTTAATCCATTTTATGTTTTTCAAATATTTTCGGTGGCCTTATGGTTTGCCTACGATTACTATTATTATGCCTGTGTTATTGTGTTAATGTCGGTCTTTGGCATAACCATGTCAATTGTTCAAACTAAAAAGGTGGGTAAGATGATTTGTTTTCTTTTTCTAAAAATGTTAAATTTTACTTCAAAAATTTATTTATTCGCTTAGAATCAAGATGCTTTACGGGAAACTGTCCATAATACTGGTACAGCCTTGATTGTTAGTGAGAAGGGCGATGTGCAAGAATTACCCACCCAATGTCTGGTTCCAGGCGATATAATCGAAATACCTTCTAGTGGTTGCACTATGCAATGTGATGCTGTTTTATTATCGGGCAATTGTATTCTGGATGAAGCTATGCTAACGGGTAATGAAGAAATTAGCTTTATCTTAAATTTTTATTTAACATTTTTGTTCCATTTTGCTTTGAATTTAGGTGAAAGTGTACCCGTTACTAAAACTCCATTGCCCACGAAACGTGATGTGATATTCGATAAGAAAGAACATGCCAGGCATACTTTATTTTGTGGCACTAAAGTTATACAAACTCGTTTGATCGGCGCGGAAAAAGTTTTAGCTATTGTCATAAATACTGGAAATATTACTGCCAAAGGTGGTCTAATACGTTCAATATTATATCCACCGCCCGTTGATTATAAATTTGAACAAGATTCCTATAAATTTATAGAATTTTTGGGTCTTATTGCCTTAATTGGTTTCATCTATACGCTTGTGAGTAAGGTGAGTGTTATAAATGAATTTGACAAGTTCAATAAAGTGAAATTAAAAAAAATTATGATAAATTTTTAAAGATTTTGCGCAATGTAGATCCTGTTAAGATTGCTGTTGAATCGTTGGATTTAATAACGATTGTAGTGCCTCCTGCATTGCCCGCTGCTATGACTGTTGGTCGTTTTTATGCCCAAAAACGTTTAGAACGTAATAATATTTATTGTATATCGCCACGCTCCATTAATGTGGCCGGAAGTATTGATTGTTGCTGTTTTGATAAGGTACTTTAAAGTGATTTGGTATTATCGTATTATTTAGGTAATCAAGACTATCAAAATAAAATCGGAATTTCAAAAACCAACAAGAAAATATTAAGTTTTCCAAATCTCTTGTATTATATTTGAATAATTTGTTAAATTATGGAAAATTTTTCTGAAAAAACGCTTATATTCTCGAAAGCCTTTCTGATAAAAAATTTCTTTACATTCAAAAAAAAAAAATTTTTTTTTTTAGTTGCTCAGTCTAACTTTTTTTTTAGTAAAATTATTTTAAAGTTTGCACATCTTTTTTAGTTATATTTTTCTATTTGCTCAATATGTGGACATCTTTTCATCTCTCATATAAATATTAAAATTCTGTATTGCAATTCAGAGCAACTTGTGTTTTAATTGCTATTTTTATTGTTTGTTTTAGACCGGCACCTTAACTGAAGATGGCCTTGATATGTGGGGCGTAGTCCCTAAATCCGCAACCAATCAATTCCAAATACCCATTAAACAAATTGAACGTCTGCCTTGTGATAATTTCCTTTTTGGTATGGTTACGTGCCATTCGATTACCGTCATGAATGGAAAAATGATGGGGGATCCCCTAGACCTGAAAATGTTTGAATCCACAGGCTGGATTTTAGAAGATCCTGAAAATCATCCTGATGGCTTTTTGCAATCGACTGTGGTAAGACAACCAAAAAATCGTAAAATCGAAAAGGTTATTAGTGAAGATGAAAATAACTCTGAAAAGAATACAAACCAAATACGAGAGAGACAATCTTCGGTGGATGATTTACTCTCTGATGTGGGTTTGCTTAACGGAGAGGCTAATAATGACCATGGTGTGGTAAGAGAGTTTCCTTTTACTTCAAATCTGCAAAGAATGTCCGTGATAACTAGACGTTTTTGTGAAAAGAACTATAATGTCTATTGCAAAGGCTCTCCTGAAATGTTACAGCAGTTGTGTATGCCTAAAAGTTTGCCCGATAATTTCTCCCAACAATTGGCGATATATGCTAAACAAGGCTATCGTGTCATAGCAATGGCTTATAAAAAACTTAGTCCGAAAATAAACTATACCAAAGTCCAACGTTTGGTGCGTGAAAATGTTGAATGTGATTTAGAATTTTTGGGTTTCGTGGTGTTGGAAAATCGCCTAAAGCCTGATACTACGGAAGTCATAGGAGCTTTAACTAAGGCTGAAATAAGAACCATTATGGTAACAGGAGATAATATTTTAACGGCCTTAAGTGTGGCTCGTGATTGTGGTATAGTCAGTTCCAACCAACCGGTTGTAACTATTAATGTAAGTCAAAAACCCCAAGTTAATGTTGAGGGTCATGAGCAAACACATGGTCATGTTCATGGACACGGCCATGGTCATGGTCATGGCCACGATAATGATCATCATAACTATGAATTGTATTATACTTTGGATTTGGGCAGTGCTTCGTGTGCCTCTACCTCAATAACCAATGGTAAAACTAATGGCACTTTAACCAATTCTAATACCAATGATACTTTCTCATATGCCGGTGACAATAACTACCACAAACTTAACGGGGAAGTGGCCTCTCTATCAAGTGCAGCTTCGCTAACCATGCACAATAGTAAAAGTTGTGGCAGTGTGGAGACAATGGATACATGGACCCACAATGATATAGAATTAGGTATTCCACCGCAAGTGGATTGCAAGCCTATTGAAAATATTGAACAGACGCTGCAGGATCAGAAATGGCGTGACAATTATCGTTTTGCCATGGTAGGAAAAACTTGGCAAATTGTCAAAGATTATTTCCCCGACTTAATGAAAAACTTTTTAGCACGAGGCGTCATATATGCGCGCATGTCACCCGAACAAAAACAAGCCTTAATTGTGGAACTGCAAAATCTGGATTACTGTGTGGCCATGTGTGGAGATGGTGCTAACGATTGCGGTGCTTTGAAGGTGGCCCACACTGGTATATCTCTAAGTGAAACTGAATCCTCGATTGCCTCGCCATTTACCTCGAGAAATCCCACCATAGCTGCTGTGCCAAATGTTATTAAGGAGGGGCGTGCCGCCCTGGTCACCTCGTTTGGTATATTCAAATATATGGCTGCCTATTCCATGGTGCAATTCATTTCGGTCATGATTTTATATTCCATCGACTCAAATTTGACGGATAAACAATATTTGTTTATAGATTTGGGTTTAATATCGATTTTTGCATTTTTCTTTGGCAAAACGGAATCATTTCAGGGGCCTCTAGTAAAACAGGTGCCTTTATCCTCTCTAATCTCATTAACGCCGTTAGCTTCAATTGTGCTGCATTTGATAGTAGTTATAGCATTCCAAGTTAGCGGCTGGTATCATCTGCATCAACAGGAATGGTTTGAGCCTTTTGTGCATAGCAGTGAGGATCATTTGGGTTGTTGGGAAAACTACACAATGTTTGCCATCTCTAGTTTCCAATACATTATTTTAGCATTTGTTTTCTCCAAAGGGGCCCCCTACCGTCGGCCCATTTGGTCTAATCTGCCCTTCTGTCTCACACTAATTGCCAATCTGTGCATAGTTATCTACCTCATTTTAATACCACCCAAATGGTTAGCTGAATTTTTCCAAATTATCTTACCGCCTCAAATGAATTTCCGCTATTGGATGTTAATGTATGGTGTTTGCAATTTTATTGCTCACGTTATAATTGAAACTTTGGTTGTGGAATATTTACTCTTTAAGAAATTTCAAGCACGTCGAGATCGAGATTTACGTACGTCGAAACGTAAATACATGCAAGTTGAATATGACTTGAAATTCTATCAGCATTGGCCACAAATCACCGAAGAACCTTTGCATACAATGGAAATCGATCATGGCAAGGCCAATCCTGCCTATTATGAAATAAGCGCGGAACAAAATTTCGATGCACCCGCCTCGGATAATAATCCTTTAAATAATTTTTTTGATTTTGAACCAAATACACCAACATCACCCGTTCAACAGTTGGAAATGCCCCATGAACCTTCTCAGCTACTACAAACACCTCCTGCCTCCTCAACCCGGACAATAGACGTAAAAACAGCCACAACACCGCCATCTGTTATGAATAACAATAATAATAATGTTAAAGAATGTTAATGTTAGGACATTAAGAAGATAAAATTTTCTTAGAAAGTTAAACATAATAATATTCATAAAGTCAAAGGAAAGTTGTTTATTATCTTAGAGTAGAAGATGAGAGTATTATATTTGGAAGAAGGTTTTGATATACATAGTAGATAATAAATTTCTGCTTTTTATTTAAATTTTTTTTTTATGAAGTTTTTATATTTAACAAATATTTTTGAATAATTTTCATACTAACTTATCTGTTAAGCATTTTCAGAAATAATTTCGAATAAAAAAAAAAAAAAAAATACATCGTGCACCGGTTTCTTTGAGAAGGGTCAACTTAAAAGTTTTCAGTATTCACTTTTTACAAGAAATCGATATGCAGTTGTCATATCTACCCACTACTGAAGATTTTAATATTTTGAGTTGACCTCCTTTAGAGGAACCGGTGCAATATGTATTTGAAATAATTTGTTTAAATGGGAACAAATAAGTTAAAGTATTTAAAAATATATTTGAAGTTTTCAAATCAATCAGCGTTTATTACAATTAAAGTGTTCGAAAATTCATAAAAAATTATTTCAAATATTTTTTTGGCCAATTTCACTAATTCCATTTAAATATCAATTCATATTTAAATATAGTTTTTGATATAATTTCATTTTTATTTGACATGAAAAACTTATTTTAAACATAAATTGATATCTAACTAAATTGTTGAAATTGGCCATTAATAAATTTGATAAATTTTATTTAAACTTTTTACTTAAGGCCCAACTATAATATGCATGAGCTTGCTTAAGCTACTGCCAAAAATTAACATCTACAATACATTAAAAAAAAAAATAAAAATCAAAAATTATTTGATTCCGTACGGACTTTGCGATCAGTTTCGCGCATTTGTTTTAGCAAATAATAAAATTCACTTGAATTTCGATTGTTTTTATTTTCAAAATTTCAACTTTTTTTGAATATGCCAATTTTGTAAAATCAAAATCGTTTATCAATTCATTTTTTTAGACTTGATAATTAAAATTCCCAAAAGTTTTTCAAATTGAAACACTTTAAATTCCCAAGACGCTATTTTTTTGCAGAAGTTAAAATTTTTGTCAAAATTGTAATTGTGTTTTCTTTAAATCAAAAGCCTTTCTTCGAAATTGTATTTTTTTCAACATGATAGGAAATATTTGAAAATTTCAATATTTTTCATTCATTGCCATATATTTTTTTTTGTACTACAATATTGAAAAAAATTAAATTAAATTAACTGCCAGGCCCACAATATCGACAAGAACATTTCTCTCGCATTTTTATGAAAACAATAATAAAAAACTAAAATTTGTTTTTGTTTTCAATATATATATATGTATACAAAAGAAATGTTCTTGACGACATTGTGGGCCTGGCAGTAAATTTAAACATTTGAGTTAATTCAGAATAATGGCAATTTCAATTTTATGTAAGAATATTTTCTACATAGTGAAACAATATTTTAGGCAAAATAATTTTCATAAAATTGAAATTGAATTTTGCTGATTTTAGCTATAGAAATTGCCTTTTCTCTTAATTCGAAATTATTCTAAATATAAAACTAACTTTTCCTTCTCTCACTCTCTTGAACCTTTCTTTTTAATCGCCTTGGGCAAACAATTTTATATAAAATCTGTTTACACTGATTGCATGTTTGTTAAAATTTGTTAGTTATATTTTATTATTTGTATAATTTTGTAAATTAGAATATTATGTCTGTATATATAGTTTGAAATAAATATTTGTACTTATGAAAAGAAAAAGATACTTAAAATGCTATACCCAGGATATCTTGAAGATTCAACAAGGAAACTTTCCATTGGGAATTTCATTCATTAAAAAAAAAAACTTAATATGTAGTTGGAAATTTAAGAATTTATATAAAACAAAAACTAATTTAGTTTTCAATTATTTAGCATATGTAAATGTATATGATTTACTTACAAACCTGGTCCTACTATACATAATCTACTTAATTCTAATAACAAGCTATTTAGAACTCCTAGAGTTTGCTACAAAAATATCTTATTTAATTAATAATTATAGTTTATTTTTTATTTTTAATTAAGTTCATTGTGTTCTAGCTATACTTTTGTTAAATTAATATTTAAAATAGTAAACAAAAATTTTAAACAAAAAAAAAAAAAACATTAAAAACCACACACACACAAAATTATATCCATAAATTAAGTCAAACTTTTTTATATAGGAAAATTGTTATTACTTGCTAAGTGTAAAAAAACATTAAATAAGAAAAAAAAACTTTATTTCAATTAAATTGTTTTTTGTTAAAACATATAAAACGATTAACCATAAACTCTTTACATTTTTATAAACCAAAAAAACAAAACAACAAAACTAGTTATAATTTAAAAACCCCTTTAATCCTTTAAGTTCTATTGTCTTTCCGAACAAAAACTTATTGTGGGGCGAAACTACGGCATTCGATATCAAGCAAAATTTCCACTTAAATTGTATTGTAATTTCGATCGATTTCGAATGTTGTAATTTGGCGCTTGATAACTTTATAACAAAATTCAAAAACTATTTTTATTTTTTTTTTAAATTTAAATTGTAATTTTCTAACATTTAAGCTAAACTTTATTTACATTTTAAACAAAACCATGTATTTTATTTAAACATTTCTTTAATTATTATTACGTACATAAAAGTGAAGAAAATGTACGCAGGGATTCTCGTATAGCAATTCTACTTTGTAAGACTCGATAGACTAAGCAATACCACTTCAAAATTTTCCCGACCGATTATAAACCCTAAAAACCATTAATTTGTTATTTATAAACTGCCTCAAAAAATATTCAAAACATTTACTGCCTGTCTCCGATGTGCGTAAGAATTCTTTCGTTCTTACAACTACATTTAAAACAAAAACAAAGTTTTTAGAATTTGTTTTTGTTGTAAATGTAGTTGGTCGAAAGAAAGAATTCTTTCGCAAATCGGAAATAGGCTATTAAGTTTTGCATTTAATAGGAAAAAATAACGTTAATTGGTTGAAAAATGGGATATTTTCCAAAAATTTACCATTTAATGTTACAAATAACTCGTTCAGTTTTAAACCGATTTCTTTGTATTCATGTGCTTTGGAAAGCTGCACAAACCCATTGAAAGTAGCAATACAATAAAAAGTCAATAAAAAATCATTGAAAATGTTGACTACCTATTTCCAATTACTTCAATCATACACTGAGGCTCTTAATCCCCTGTTGTCACATACAATAAATACTTGCAAGTAGCGTGCGCATACCTGTATCATCAACGAAAAACAACATATTAAGGGTTGTTGCAGAATCCAAGTCATAATTGTCAATAATCAGAATTGAAAACGTTCCATATTGTCCAACGGTTAAATTACGTTTAACAAATATGAAAATCTACTGAAAAATAAACGGCTATAACGCAGCAATTCGCCAACCGATTTTCCAAAAAAAAAAAAAAAAAAATTCATTACTTCTGAAAAGTAACTGCCATCCCTCGATTTCGATCGAAACTTTTGTTCGACTTGCAATTGAAACAAAACCTCTAGTTTTAAAATTATCTTTTTGTTTTTAATGTAAATTAATCAAATGAAATTTTCTTTCGAAATCGAAGAACATGCAGTAAATCTTACGTCTTTTAAATTAGTGAAGAATTAAAAAACAAAAATATGTATATCTAAACAAAAAATGTATGGTTAATTTTTTTTTTATTTGTCAATTCAATAATACCGTTATTTCACGAACAAAATTGGTCTAGACAAAGTGATCGAAAATACTTATTGGTATTGCCGTTATCTATGCGCTCCACCCAAATAGAATTGGTACATAAGAACCCCTAAATTCTTCCTGTTTAGCACAGTGTAATTAACAATTGATCATGATATACAAAATATAAAACAATTAAAATTATGAACTCTATATTATTGTTGTAAAATATGTATTTCTTAATTATACAAAATAAACAAAAACAAATAAAAAAAAAAAATTAAAAACAATTTATCAATTATTAGTTGTTTTATTTTTAACCCAATTATGAACCAAAATTCCGCGGGAATTTTCTCCCTTCTCACATTTTTCCTATCAGCCCAATTATAAATAAATTTTCCCTTTTCCCATTTTTCCTATTTAAATTCTATTGTAAAAATGGGAAAAGGGAAAAACTCCCGGGGAATTTTTATTCATAATTGGACTATGTAAATTCAATTGTAAAAAAGGGGGAAAAAAACTCCCGGGAACTTTTATTTATAATTGGGCTGTTTATGTCTTGTTTAATTATTTGGCAAAAATGCAGTTTACGAGGCACACGAAAAAAATTGAACCCCTCTGGAATTATTTATTTATTTATTAAATTTCAGTAATCTAGCCTATGGCCCATAATCGGCTAACAAGTTTCACATAATAATAGTAAAAAAATTTTAAAGAAATTTAAAAATAAGTTATTACATAGTACCAGATTCAAATTTTAGGGGCTGAGGCCCGTGGGTCCCCCAGGAACAAAAAATCGTGCCGCCAACTAAATGGTTAGTGTGGGCACTCAAATTAAAGGCAATGGTGCAAGAAAAACGAAACTAATAAAATTAAGGGCAGGAAAAAACGTGGACCCACCCCTACTTATATCTATGTATGGGTACTCAAATTAAAGGTAATAGACACCCTTCGGCCGGGTGCAAGAATTTTTTCCTCTATAGTATAACAAATAACGGCTTCGCTAAGTAAAGCTTCTCTGCATAGCCGGCCTTCGGTCGGGCGCAAGGATTTCCTCCTCTATGACATAGCATACACCGGCTTCGCTAACTAAAGCTCTGCATAGCAGGCCTACGGCCGGTCGCAAGGATTTTCTCTATGATATAACGGACACCGGCTTCGTTAACTAAAGCTTGTCTGCATCTAAAAGATTCTTAAAATATTCTAGAGGGACAAATAATGATCGAATACAAAAACAAAATGCATATTTGCAATCGTGAGCAAATTACCTTTAATTTGAGTACCCACAGATACCACTTAGTAGGCGGGCGGTTTTTTGGGTCCAGGAGACCCATGGGCCTTAGCCCCCTTAAATTTTAATTTTAGTTTCTTTTCACTGTCTATGTGTCATGGTACAACCACAGATTACTACACAAATATGTCACGAGGCGGAAGATTTTGCTTTTTTTTGTCTATTTTTTTAAAAAGCTGCCCTGCAAGCCGTGACGTAGGCTGCTCGCCATTTTTGAGTTAATCTACATATATATCAGGGGTGTTCTGGAAATCGAAAACGCAAAACGCAAGAATTTTGAAGTTCTTTTTTATACACTATTAATCCAATTGTTTATCATTTTCTTATAGAAGTCTGTTTAATAGAGAAATACTTGTATTGTATTTTTTTGGATATCTTTTACTACAATAATCTTATTAAAAAAAAACGACTTTTAAATACTTGCATTTTGCGTTTTCGACTTCCAGAACACCCCAGTATATAAAATACAAAAAATGTTTCTATGTCCTCTATAGACGCTGGAACCACCCAACCGATGTCATTGTTAAGGTAATGTTCCAAGGATGGTTTTGAGCTACACATTTTTCAAAACTCGGACCACGAGGGGAGTTATGGGGAAATTTCTACCTCTCTGAAATTACATCATAGATTTTAATGAAATTTAAAACATTGATAGATCCCTACTTATATGGACACTTTACCAATACATTTTTTTAAAAATAGGACCACGAAGAGAGGTGAAGATGGTTTTAGGCTATACATTTTAGTTAGGGGACAATTTCTACCTCTCCGAAGCTGCTTACAGATTTTATGAAATTTTAAACATTGATAAATCCCTACTTATAAGTTCACTTTATCAATTCATTTTTTGACAAATAGGATCGTTTTAGGCTATAAATTTTTTCAAACTTAGGACCACGAAGGGAGCTAGGGGGCAATATCTTCATCTCCGAAACTATATAACATATTTTAATGAAATTGTAAACATAGATAGATAACTACTTCTATGGACACATTAGCTATACATTTTTTAAAAATAGGACCACGAGGTGAAGAAGGGGGAAATTTCTGCCTCTCCGAAACTATCTAACAGGGATCTAATTCTGGCAGTCGTGATCCAATACTTTTTCGATTCGATAGTAATTTTATTTCTAATTCCTTTAGTCGATACTAATCAAAAAAAAATTTCAATGTTGTAAAGCATTTATTTGAGTTTCCACAGCACTGAAAAAACAATTTCGATTCTTTTAGTATCGACTGAATGAATTAAAAAAAATTGATTTCGAATCGAAAAAGTATTCGATCACTACTGCCAGAATTAGCCCCCTGATTTTAATCAAATTTAAAACATAGATAGATAACTACTTCTATGGACACATTAGCTATACATTTTTTCAAAAATAGGACCACGAGGGGCGGTAGAGGAAAATGTCTGCTTCTCCGAAACAATCTAACCGATTTAATTAAACTTTTAAACATAGATAGATCTCTATTAAGATAGACACATAAACTTTGAATCTTTTAAAAAATGGGGCAATTAGAAGGGTGGAACGTAGTAGCACACGTCGGGTGTCCGCTAGTTTAATATAAAGTATACGTTATAGTCTAATTAGCGATATAAGCACATTCGCCATATATACCATCTATCGGCGGCTATCGAAGGCAAAGTAAATCAAATTATTGGCGTTATAGTCACATTAGAAAAATTTACTAAGTTCTTCATTTTCGAAACCACAATCCATCTAAAGAACTAATAATAAAATAGCTAAAATTTTGTCATCAACTTTCTATTCGTAAAAAATTAATTTTTTCCATTGGTATCAGTTATGAAATATCTTATTATTATTTTAACTAATTTTTATATAGTCTGCAACTCTGTTGCAAAACCATAAGCCTGCTGGCGGTGTAATAAAAAATAATATTTTATTTTCTATAATCAGATATCTTGATTATATTCGAATTCGGTTATATACCTTACAGAGGCATATATATGAATTAGGCTGATAGTTACATTAGCGATATAGTGCACGATTTGTCTGAAACTAAATGATTTGACTACAAGCGAAAAGTACTGTAAATGTCAAAATTATGTTATACTTAATGAAGACAGCACTTTTCGTACATATATATTGCCGGCAATTTATGTTGCAATAATTGCTAGCCAATTTTCGTTGACAATTATTGCTAACATAAAACGTCAAATTTGGTTGTATTTTGAAAAAAGAAGAAAAAATAGAAGCAAATTGTGTGGGAAAGAAATTAAGCTTGTGAAATGTTAGCAAGTTATAATTGAAGTAAAAGAATTTAATAATTAAAAATAAACAATAAAATTATTTTTTTTTTAAATAAGCACTTAAATAAAATTGCAAAAATTCTCTGTTCTGCTATGTTCATGTGGAACATAATGTGAACATATCTTTATTCTTTCGACGTTATTGCAAATTGCTTATATATATTTATCTTTGGTGTAGAACTGGGGTAACACCTCCACTTTCTTTAAAACAGCACATTTCACTTTGTATTGTTTAATTTCAATTTGTTTCTTTTCATATCAGCAACTCTGCTATGCCGTAATTTTTAGTAATAAACGGAAACTGCAACAAAATAAACAAAAAATTGGCAAAATAAATTCCAATAGTAAAATAAATGCGATTTTATTATAAATATTTTGTAAAAACTATAGATAGTGTTCAATTTATTAAATATAGTGAAGTGTTAATTAACAAAAGGTTTTTTTTTTTTTTGGAAAAATGGTGTAATTGCTCAATAAAGTTAAAAAGTATGAGGATGTGTATTCCTGTAAATAACAACACTTCCCTCTTACAGATCTATTATTCACAGGGTTTTCGATAATTTAAATAAAAAAGAAATACAACAATAAATTTTACAACGGGAAGTATTTAGTAAATAGAAAATTAATTGTTTAACGATAGAGTTATTGGTGTTATCTTAAGGTATGAATTATTAACCTACTTTACGTTATAAATTAAAAACAAAAAGTAAGGTCTAACGGAATCAAAAGTAAGAGTTGTGAATTCTTTCGAAATCCATGCCTTTTGTATTGTTAATGTACCTATAAAAGAAATATCCACTTGATCCTATTTTTTTTTAGTACATTTCACCTAAGTTTGAAAAGAAGCCCTTGAATTAAAAAACGGCCAAAAATTTTTTAATAGCCTAATAGAGAGGTATCAAATTTTTTTTGACTCATTTGTCTAAAATCCAAACAGAAAATATATCTATATCTATATACATATCGTAAGCTAAAATTCAAAAAGGCATAACTAACAAAAATTTTAAAACCGAGTTTTTTATTGATTATAATGAACGCCATTAAACTACATGCTTGACAAAATTTTACACTTCAGCGATGAAAAATGACGCTTTTCTTAACAAAAAACAAAGGGACATAGGTTAGGTTAGGTTCCTTGGGCAGCCATCGAGAGACAGCTTACTTGAGTCCTTCAGCGGTCCCTTTGTGATACCCATCGCCAATGCCCATCCCATAGAGCAGTTACTCAGATGGCGTCACTGCAGAGTTAAGCCAATTCGTCTTCCTAAGGGAGAGAAGAAGCAATCTAAGTTCTATTGTAGATAGATCCTCCAAGCAGGAAAACACCGGCTCTCCCAGGTATTTTTCCCTAATGACCCGTAACCCAGGGCATTGCCAGAGAAAGTGAACCACAGTCTCCTCTTCCTCCTCATCATGACAACTTCTGCAGTAGTCATTGAATTCCATACCCATTCTCCTAGCATGAGTCCCAAAATGCCAGTGTTCAATCACAACAAACGCCACAGTCCTGATTTTGTCCCTATTGGACCTAAGTAGAGATTTGGTTCTCCGTTCATCATAACTAGGCCATAGTGTCCTGGATATGGAGCAGGTGGAATCACAGGTCTATCGCTCTTGCGCAATCCTTTAATACTCGCGCCGAATGAGTGACTTACAGTGAACCATTGGAAGGCCAATGAATTTATCAATGAATGTGTCATCCATGCGACCACCTTCCTTGGCCAGCTAATCTGCTACCTGCTTTGCCGGGCAGTCTAAGTGCCCTGGTATCCATATAAGCTTTAACACTGAACGCTCAGCAATCTTATTCAAAGACATACGGCATTCCACAGTAAACCTAGACGTCGTGGGACATAACTACAAGTGTGTTTATTTGATAAAGGCAAAACGACGTAATTATACATTTTTTTCTAACAAAATATAATGAAATGGTTTTATTTGAAAATTGTTTGAAGAATCCCATGGACGACTATTCAATGCATCGGGTCGCCGCCGCCGCTTGATCTCTCCAAGCCGCGCCGCCGTCGACTTATGCATTAAGCACATTCGAGACAGCAGGCAACACGAAGGCGCGACTACAAATGCTGCAGGTTGCAATTGTAGTCGCGTAATCAGCTACTGAATTATTTTGAAGACGACAGCTACAATTGAAAAAATATAAACAGCTGTGTTTTTTATTATGTATTTACATTTCAGTGGTGCCACTATCATTTTTAATTTTAAATTTAACAACATGCATAATTGCAGACTCGTACACAAACTTAATTTAAGCCTACAAAAATATAAATACTTATTTATGATAAATTTTTTAACGTAAAAACAAATGAATTTATTAAAAAACATTTAAAATATTTTAATTTTATTGTTTTTGGAACTCATCTTCATGGCAGGTTGAATAAAAAAATATTTATTACAGTATAATCGCGAAAAAGTAAACTGAAATGTCCTAAGCAGGGCTGTGGAGTCGTCCGAAAAAAGTACTAACTCCGACTCCGACTCCAAACGCTGAAATTTTTTAAGTGCGACTCCGACTCCGACTCCGACTCCGACTCCGACTCACGACTCCGACTCCTACTCTATCCGTGATGCGAAATGAATGAGACGTAAAATTATTTCTCTTTTGTGTAGATATATCTTTATTAAACGAATTATGGGAATCCCCGCGTAATGTGCATAAGAAAAACATGAGTGTTATGGTAGGAATTAAAGGCAGGCCGATAAAGATGTTTCTACACAAAAGAGAAATAATTTTACGTCACAATTTTTCTAATACATACTAGTATTTATGCGCTATAGCAACACTTATTCTGTACAATGTTGAAAATATTTCAGCGTTGATGGTTAAAAAATTCTGATATTAAAATTATTGGCAATTCCTGTCATTAACATTTTTTAGCATGAGTAAATTATTTAAAAAATCACACATCTTTTTCAACTAGATCAATAACTGAGTTTTGCTAATGTAATTTAGACTTTTTCCCGCACGTATAAAAAATATACCTAAATATACTTAAATAGTAAAGTACTTGAATCGACTATTTCTCATAAAATAAATTAAAATCTACTTATTCATATTGATCTGCAAAATATTGCATCGCCAATTTCGAAGAATTTTTATATTGGAAAATATTAGAATTTTTTTTTAATTTTTTATGCCGAAAAATTTTGGAGTCGGAGTCGCGCGTTTTTTTGGGTACTGCGACTCCGACTCCGACTCCGGTACAAAAACCTCAACTCCGACTCTTCAACTCCGACTCCGACTCCGACTCCACAGCCCTGGTCCTAAGGGTTGTTAACTTTTTCGTCTTATTTATTAACTTTTCTAAATTGTAAAAAAATGCAATAATAAACATATGTACCTATATTTTTTTCAATTTTTCAAACTTAGATCTAATTTGTACCGGCTACAATTTATAATTAATAATTATATAATCAGTCATGTATTATGTGTTAGGTGCTACATATGACGTTTGTCAGAAAATTAGTTCTTCAAAAATTTTCAGATAGCGAATTCTGAGTATTTTCTAAATATTTGCCAGCCATCCATTACTGACATTATTGTCTTTTCAGGTTTTCGATGCTTCAAGAAAACATTTGTACAAACTTGCTTTAAGATCGGCATATTTTGGTCTATGTAATGTTTTCCTGTATGCTTTTTCCTATGTATTCTTCAAAGCCTCGAAAATTTTGTGATGTTTCGTTTTTATTTTTGAGATGTCAACTTCAGATATACAATAATACAACGCTGATAGTTTTTCTTTAATGTATTTCTCAATTTTGTTTAAACTCTCAACTTTCAGCTGAAAATGTAATCTAATTTGTTATCGTTTGTACAAATCAGTGCTTTTACTAATACGATCTGAAAAGTTAACTTAGAGTTAACGTTTAGAGCGGCACAGATGCGCTAAAATTTGGTTAACTTGACCGCAAGATTACTGTATCGCGATTCTACTGTAATTTTTTGGTTCAACGCACTAAGTTTATGAATTATAGGTCGTAAAGGTTTCAGAGCACTTTATCAATAGTATAGGAAGAAAAATATAATCTGAATCTTTAAAGTATTGGTATCATAATAAAGTCTTTCGAAACACATTTCATATGATGTATTAAATATACCGATTTATAAACCCCTTAAGACGATTTATCTTAAAATTTTGTCGATATGTATAATAATATTTCCTCAAATATAATATGATATAGAGAACACCCCAAGTTTTGTATGCTATCATATAAAATTTTAAAGTTATGAGGGTTAAAAAAATTTTATTTTGGAAAACTTCACAATTTATTTATAAGTTTGAGTTAAAATATATTAGAGGGGGTCAAACTGAGAAAAAAATGTTCACGTATGTGGTGAAAATCGAGAACGATTATTTTTAGCAGGTGTGATGAATTTCGAGCGATCTAAAACTCCATTTCTGAACTATAGTCTAAAGCTCGATTCACCCATGCGTTCCGAACAATATTTTTGTCCGGACAAAATTTTTTTTATATTGAGTTTGACGTTGTACTTTTGAGAGACAGAGAGAAATTATTTTGTTCGGCAAGTTTTATCTTGAATTTGTTTAATTTTAATTCATGTTCAGAACCAGTGAGCCGATTTTGGCGTTTTTGAGCTGCAAAATTATCATTTAGCACTTGGCACTTTATTTAGCATTTTTAGAAAATGTTTTTAGCTTTTTTTAGCATTATTCATTTTAAAAATTTTAAAGAATAGTTTTATTGATTTTACTTAAATTTTTTTATAAATTATCGGGAATGTTCTAGAAAATGAAATGTAGTGGACTTAAAATCGAGTAAATTTTAAAAACAATCCTCTACTAAAAGTTCATAAAAATATTTAATTTTATCTATTTCATTTTTTGAATACGAATTAGTTTTGCAAGAACAACTTTTAAAACAAGAAAATACTACGGTCATTTTGTAAATATCCGAACTGAACATTTTGTTCGATTTAAATTTAACTTCATTTCATGAATATAAAAAGTTTTGACTAAAAATATTTGTACCAAAAATGAAATTTCGTATGAAAATGGATAACTCTTATGTTAAGATACATCTTACTTGTCTTATTAAAAAGTATTGAATATTCAGGGAATATTAGAAATGCCCTTATCATGTTGAATGTAAATATTATTTGCCCTTAGATTTTACGATATAAAAGTACAAGGATATTTCAATTTGTATTTAGACAAAAATTCAATAGTGTAAATGTTTGAAAAAGTTGTTAACTCAAAACTGCTTGAAAAATAGTTATTCTAAAGATTCAACTATTCTTAAACTATAAAAAATAAAATGATCTAATAAAATTGTGTATCATAGAAATAAATCGTTTACATTTTGCATGTAACAGGGGTTTTCGGGCCCCTAAATTAAATCTTAACTACCTGTGCTACATATTTATATGTATCAGATGCTTTACCAAAATCTACCCACTTGTTTAAATATAACGATTAATTTCAATTTCTTTAAAAAGTAAGTTAGTAAATTGTATGCAGTTTCCAATAAAATTGTATACTGGTTATATATTTTTAACAAAAATCTTTAAAAAAAATTTTAGAATTATTTTTAGAATTTTTTAAAATAATTTTTGGTATTTTTTTATTAAGCTTGAAACAACAGAGGTAATTGAGTAAAATATAGATTTTTGTTAATTAATTAAATATTGTTGGATCACACTTTTGAATTTTTAAAAATTTTAGTATTCTTTATTTTATTCAACATTGTTTTTATTTTTCGATTTTATTCTATGAAGTAAATTTCAGTTATGTATTTTATACAAGGCGAATTCATTACAGGTGATCCTAAAACCCCTGCTGATAACTTTTTTTCTTTAGCTTTATAATTGTTGGATGTCAAAATTTTGTTAATTATCTTTGTTTCTGTTTTGATTTGTTGCGGTTTTCGACATTGTAAAATGATTTTACAAAAACAAATTGCTTGTGGTTTTTGTACGAGTTGTACTTGTTCTACTACCGAGATTACCTGAAATGAATTCGCCTTGATTTTATAAAGCTTTTTTTTTTGTAATAGTTCTATTCCTTAAATTTTTAGGAATGACTTTATACACTACCAGACTATTATCTTGTATCTTCCTGTTACATTTTACCTTAGCTATCCGTTGGATAGAAAAATTGGAGCTCATAGAATAAATTCGAAAAATAAAAAAAAAATGTTGAATAAAATAAAGTAGCTTATGAAAAGAAATAATTCCCAGACTCTAATTTTAGAAATCAATAAAATCATTAAACAACTTTGTAATATTTAATGAAATATGAAACTTTTATAAAAAGCATTTTTCTTTTGACTTTAAAAAATCCCGAATCCCGCGATTTGATTTTTTGAAATTTTGAATCCCGGGATTTGCGAAAACCAGTCCCGATTGGCATTCCTAATATATACCGATGTGCTCTATGAAAGAATGTTACAGCAAGTTTAAGCAATAAAGGTGCAATGCAAAATTTTCTACGACGTATTATTTGAAAGAAAGATGATGTCCCTTCTATTTTTCCGACACTGTGTATGCGATTTTCAACTATATGTCTGGACATATGTATATGGCCAATATTTGTATAATTTGAAATCTTTTGAATATAAATTTTTTGATAGACAAAATATAACAATTGGTATTGTTTTTGTTTTGTTGAACTGTTTATGGTTTTTAATCCAAATTTTTAATATTTTATTCAGGCTTAAGTTCATTAAATTTAATTTTTCATTAAACTATTTCTTTGAAGAAAGGAATTCTGTCACATGAAATGAATTAAAATTTATTGATAATTTTTCATTCTTGACTGAGCTGGGAATTAAGCCCAGGTTTTCACGGACAGGTTGCCCTGCAATTTATTTAAAAACTTCTTAAGCCATTCAGGGTCGGTGTTTGTTATACCATAGAGAAGAAAATTCTTGCGACCGGCCGAAGCACGGCTTTGCTGAGACGTGCTAGTTAGCTAAGCCGCTATTTGTTATACCATAGAGGAGAAAGTCTTGTTGTCCGGCCGAAGGTCGTCTATGCAGGTAAGCTTTAGTTAGTAAAGCCAGTTTTTGTTGTTTAAATAAATTTTTATTTCACTTTCATTTGAATAAATTACATACGTATATTCCTAGTGCACTTCCATAACATTTTAATGTAAAATTTTGTAAAAACGTTCAGAAATCTAGAGAAAAATCGCTTATACTTATGTATGTTGATATATGTACATATATATGTATATGTATGTATGTATATGAAAAATTCAGGAGGTCCATAACTCGAAAAATAGAACAAGTACAAAAAGGAAGGACCGTGAAAGATACCAATACCAATTATATAACTGGTATATGAAGAACCAAAAGGTAGAAAAAGTATTGAATTACAGTACAGTATTCACCCTCCAATGGCAATACAAATGTAAAAGTGAATTCATATAAAGTCTAAGAACTAGAATCGGTCTCTACCGTATCGTTAGCTAAAATGCAAAAAGGCGTATAGAACAAAAAAATATAATTGTACATGCAGAGAACCAAACCGAGGGCGTTTGATCGGCGGCGCACAGTGGCGCCCGTAGAGCAAGCGAGGTTGCAAAAATCAAAATTTTCATGAGTGCCGACGAAGTTTTGAATAAACCCATGTTATAGGAAACTTTTCAACGATTTCAAATATGCCACTCTTAATAATATCACATTTTTAGTTTAGAAGATATAACCGTTCAAAGTTGACCGACTTTCGGTTTTCAAAAAAACACACAATTTTTAGTCAATTTGTTGCGATTTCAGGTGTAATATCACGAAATATAGGTAACGAATCGCCTTATTTTTTGTTTGTATTGATTGATGTATTTATTAAATGTATAATGATAAAAAAAAATTAACTGTTTGCTTTGTGTTTCTCCTGGTAAATCACTATTTAAAAACTATCCGTTTTTTCACTATTTTTCAACTTTGACGGAAAATAAAAAAAAACTATATTTTTCTATATTTGCCATATTTGCAAAACCTGTTCTTTGATTATTTCTTTACATAATGCAAAAGGTTTTATCTGCCCGTACGTGCCCGTTTGGCTTCTAGAGGTAAAAAAGTTTAAAAAGACATGGTTGCAGAAATTGTATGGCGTCCATTCCTTATATGTTTTGACTGACAGTAGTTTGATCTAATAGTTTGAAAAAAACTACTCATTGAAATTAGCAGGTACGTACCTCACATAAACAATACTTTGGCGTACAAATGGTCAGGAACAATATTGACTTATGGTCCCTACAGGTAGGCACAAATCTTATTTGGACACGTGCATAATATCAAAATTGCATTATTCAGCCTAAATCCATATGTATGCAGGGAAGAGGTAAATTTTTAGGCATGGTAGCAAAAGCCTATATATTGCAAAATAAGCATAATGCCTGGATTAGTCTACGCCTGAAAGTTGGCGCAACAATTACTGAAACCATTTAACAATTTTAGTACTGAAAACATGGCGTTGTACAATTTAAAATTATTTGAACTGCTTAGAAAGTCAACCACACCAAAGTTTTTCACGGAAGTGAAAATTCTTCCTGAGAAGTTGACATTGATCAGCAAATGGGCCGTCGATGGATCATCCGGACAAAGCGTTTATAAGCAAAGCATATCTTCCGATGACGCTAAAATATCGGACGGAAATATGGTTATGGCATCTGTTGTTCCTTTACGTCTAAAATCGGATGATTCCCTACACTGGAAAAATCCACGTCCGTCATCAGTGCATTATTGCCGACCAATAATGTATCAGTTTGCAAGGGAATCGGCAGAACTCATAACGACTACGGTGAAGGACATTTAAGAACAAATAAGCAAGATTAAGCCTACAAAGCTGCAAATTGGAGAAGGAAAATATATTGAATGCAATTACGAGTTCCACCTGACCATGGTTGACGGAAAAGTCGTAAACGAACTGACAGGAACAACCTCAACAATGTCATGCCCGATTTGCAAAAAGAGTCAGAAGAACTTTTTTCAATTAAATTCAATTTATTTCATATATAATATGTTACATCTCAATTTTATATAATTAGTTGTAAAGAGTTTAAGATTAGTATCTTTTTCTGCTTAATTATAACATATTTCAATTAGTTATCATATACATATATATAGACAGAATTATATTGGAGGTAAAAATTTAGCAAAACCCTATTTAAACCCCTTTTTTCGTTTCATTTTTATATAGTTTTTTTATCGATTTTTTATTATTATTTGTCAGAAGAATGATTACAAACGATTCTACAAATGAGGAGAGTTACGAATATGGAATGTCACCATTCCACGCAAGGATAAGGTGTATGGAATTCTTGCTAAAACTGGCATATACCCTACCACAAGAGGAGGAAAACTTCGATGAAAATACATCAATAAAGGATAAGGAAAAGATCAGAAAGAAGCAAATACAGGATGCTTTTTTTAAACAAGTTGGACTAAAAGTAGACTGTCCCAAGCACGGATACGGTAACTCAAACGATGGAAACACTTCTAGGAGATTTTTTGAAAATGATGAGGCAGTAACTAGAATCATTGGAATTGACAATCAAATCGTGAAAAGATTGGGAACGATCTTGGATGTTTTAAACTGCAAAGAAAATGTCAATTCTACAAAATATGGAGAATATGCGTCGAAAACTGCATCTCTTTTAGCAGAAATGTATCCACAGAAGAAGTTGAACCCGACCGTCCATAAAATATTGGCGCATGGCAAAGATATAATTGAGTACCAGTCTTTGCCAATTGGAGAGCTTTCTGAAGAAGCACAGGAGTATCTTAACAAATTTTATAAAAAAATATAGATTGCAGAACACATTCAAAGCATCAAGGGTAAGGCAAAATGAGGACCTCTTCAACATGTTGGCAGCATCTTCCGATCCACTTATTTCTTCCCTGCGGCATGTGAAGTCACGAATAGAGTTACAAAATAATTATAGTTTAGAAATAGTTAGTATTTTAGATATACCTTCTCTTACGAATTGTGATGAATATTTTACAGAAAATTGAAAAAATAAATTTAAAAAAAAAATAATTTTTTTTTAATTTATTGGGTAATAATTTAAAACATAAAACCTTTAAGAAAAAAAATAAAAACAATCTAAAAATGTAAAAATAATTTTTTTTAGTTACCATAAAATTGATTTTTCTACTAATTTTAACTTTGATAACCCATAAGTAGGCCCCTACAAAGCGTAGCACCCTTTCCAAACGCTCATTTCATAGGCTGAACAGTTATCTATCATATGCTGTTTAAACTGTTCAATTATCTTATTCGGTTCAAAAGATATGATTTTTGCAACGAAAAAACTCAAATGGCGCCACTGTGCGGCGGCGGCACGGGTACAATTGATCGGCGGCGGCGGCTTTTGCGTCAATGAATCGGCGGTGGCTTAAATGTCGGCTTGAAATGTTTAAAATTGTTATTTAAGGAAAACTATTAATCATTTCTATATCTATTTATTTTTATGTTAAAGTACAAAACATTAAATAATTATAAAGGAAAAGTTCAATTTCGTTTTTTCCTCATTACTGTTTTAAACTGATGTTATCTGTATTACCACATACCCATATCTATTTCCAAAAAGTAAACCTTTCTGCAATTAATTATTAATAAAAATGTAAGCTTTAAGGTAAAAAAAATTAAAATATAAAATTAACCTGAATTTATCAGTAAAACTATTTTTTTAATTAAATTATTGCGGTCAAAATTATACCACTAATTAGTTAAAAGCAAGAAAAAAGTTGTTTAAATAATTTCTTTTTTATTAAATTTAACAAGTTTCCAAATAGATTATTTCAATAAAGCATTCACTGATATTTTGCTATTACCAAGTTTTTTGTCTGAGCTTCTTAATCGATATGTTCGGAAATACATACATGTGTATGTATATATATATTGTATATATATATATGGGGGATTTCATGTCAAGTGACCCAACTTTTGAAATCGATGTATTCCGATTTGGATGAAATTTGCACCAAGGCTAGTCTTATTGGATAGTAGTTTAGACACATATTTTCAACATGATCGGTCAGAAAGTTTCTTAGTTAGAGGGGGTCAAAATTTGACATTTTGGCCAAACCGGTGTTCTTTCTCGTCCATGTAACTTATTATCTATTTGTGTTAGCAAAATTTGTCCCAAACAAATTAGATAGCTATTTCTTCAAGCTATTGAAAAAAATTTATTTTTTTAAATTTAAAACTTATTTTTTATTTTTTTTGGAAACGGTATTTTTTTTTTTTTTTTTGCTCAAAAGAAAGCTTATGCATTTTTCTTTTAGGTAGTTTTGGTCGCTTAGTGGGATGAGAGTGGGATATGTATAAAAAAAAATAATTTCTAACTCAAGACGAGGGTTTTTCAATTTTTAGCATATGCACTATTTTGAATTTTTTCCTTTTTATGTGTAAGTGTTTCTAAAATCTTAAAAATAAAACTTATACTGAGAAACTAGACAAATTAACCTTTCCGACGGTATATAACATACCGAACTAGTATTTCATTCCCTCTATACTGTAATACCCACAATATGTTAATCCCAGGAATGAAATCACTTTTTCTATAGAGATGTTGATATCCCACTCGCATCCCACTAAGCGACCAAAACTACCTTAAAGGAAAAGACCTAAGACCTACAATTGCAATATTTTAGTTTAATAATTTACCATCTGTGATATAGTTTGACAAAAAATTTTTATAATTTAACATTAATAATTTTTTAATAGTAATAGTTTGTTTTCATTTGTGTTGTTAATAAAAAATTTATGTTTTATGTTGTATGTATAAAACTAAATTTGTAAAATAACGTAAAAATTTAAACAATTGACGAAAAGATTATAGATATGTAAGTTATATTATTACTGTGAAGCTGTATTGTTGTGGTTTTTTATTAAATTATTGTTTTTCTATTGTTTATGGTTACCAGATCAATAAAAATATCTCCCTGAAGATGTTGGGAATCTCCAACGAAACGTCGGAAGAAAAAATTATGTTATAATCTTTTTATTTTCATAAAACACAAGACCTTAATAAGCCCGTTTAGAGTTTTCTAAAAAACATAACAATCAAATTTGTAAAAGGTCGATAATAATTAAAATTATAGACCTAAGCTTTCTTTTGAGCAAAAAATAAAAATAAAAACAAATTCCCATTTAAAAAAAAAAATACAAAAATAGTTTTAAACTTAAGAAAAAAAAAAAAAATTTGAAAAAATTTAAAAAAAAACAAAAAAAAAATTATTAAAGGACTTATGTGATTGAGATTAAGTTTTTTAGATTATTTATCTTTTTGTTTTTATTATTATTGTTTTATATTTATTTAATTATTATTACAAATAAATAAAAAGAATTAATTTGTCAACGTCTTTATAGAAAAAGTGATTTTATTCCTGGGATTAACATATTGTGGGTATTACAGTATCGATAGCTTGAAGAAATAGCTATCTAATTTGTTTGGGACAAATTTTGCTAACACCAATAGATAATAAGTTGAAAATATGTGTCTAAACTACTATCCAATAAAACTAGCCTTGGTGCAAATTTCATCCAAATCGGAATACATCGATTTCAAAAGTTGGGTCACTTGACATGAAATCCCCCATATATATATATATATATACATACATATGTATGTATTTCCGAACATATCGATTAAGAAGTTCAGACAAAAAACTTGGTAAAAGCAAAATATCAGTGAATGCTTTATTGAAATAATCTATTTGAAAACTTGTTAAAATTAATAAAAAAAATTATTTAAACAACTTTTTTCTTGCTTTTAACTAATTAGTGGTATAATTTTGACCGCAATAATTTAATTAAAAAAATAGTTTTACTGATAAATTCAGGTTAATTTTATATTTTAATTTTTTTTACCTTAAAGCTTACATTTTTATTAATAATTAATTGCAGAAAGGTTTACTTTTTGGAAATAGATATGGGTATGTGGTAATACAGATAACATCAGTTTAAAACAGTAATGAGGAAAAAACGAAATTGAACTTTTCCTTTATAATTATTTAATGTTTTGTACTTTAACATAAAAATAAATAGATATAGAAATGATTAATTGTTTTCCTTAAATAACAATTTTAAACATTTCAAGCCGACATTTAAGCCGCCGCCGATTCATTGACGCAAAAGCCGCCGCCGCAGATCAATTATACCAGCGCCGCCGCCGCCGATCAAACGCCCTCGGCTTGGTTCTCTGCATGTACAATTATATTTTTTTGTTAGATACGCCTTTTTGCATTTTAGCTAACGATACGGTAGAGACCGATTCTAGTTCTTAGACTTTATATGAATTCACTTTTACATTTGTATTGCCATTGGAGGGTGAATACTGTACTGTAATTCAATACTTTTTCTACCTTTTGGTTCTTCATATACCAGTTATATAATTGGTGCTTCTTTCACGGTCCTTCCTTTTTGTACTTGTTCTATTTTTCGAGTTATGGACCTCCTGAATTTTTCATATACATACATACATATACATATATATGTACATATATCAACATACATAAGTATAAGCGATTTTTCTCTAGATTTCTGAACGTTTTTACAAAATTTTACATTAAAATGTTATGGAAGTGCACTAGGAATATACGTATGTAATTTATTCAAATGAAAGTGAAATAAAAATTTATTTAAACAACAAAAACTGGCTTTACTAACTAAAGCTTACCTGCATAGACGACCTTCGGCCGGACAACAAGACTTTCTCCTCTATGGTATAACAAATAGCGGCTTAGCTAACTAACACGTCTCAGCAAAGCCGTGCTTCGGCCGGTCGCAAGAATTTTCTTCTCTATGGTATAACAAACACCGACCCTGAATGGCTTAAGAAGTTTTTAAATAAATTGCAGGGCAACCTGTCCGTGAAAACCTGGGCTTAATTCCCAGCTCAGTCAAGAATGAAAAATTATCAATAAATTTTAATTCATTTCATGTGACAGAATTCCTTTCTTCAAAGAAATAGTTTAATGAAAAATTAAATTTAATGAACTTAAGCCTGAATAAAATATTAAAAATTTGGATTAAAAACCATAAACAGTTCAACAAAACAAAAACAATACCAATTGTTATATTTTGTCTATCAAAAAATTTATATTCAAAAGATTTCAAATTATACAAATATTGGCCATATACATATGTCCAGACATATAGTTGAAAATCGCATACACAGTGTCGGAAAAATAGAAGGGACATCATCTTTATTTCAAATAATACGTCGTAGAAAATTTTGCATTGCACCTTTATTGCTAAAACTTGCTGTAACATTCTTTCATAGAGCACATCGGTATATATTAGGAATGCCAATCGGGACTGGTTTTCGCAAATCCCGGGATTCAAAATTTCAAAAAATCAAATCGCGGGATTCGGGATTTTTAAAAGTCAAAAGAAAAATGCTTTTTATAAAAGTTTCATATTTCATTAAATATTACAAAGTTGTTTAATGATTTTATTGATTTCTAAAATTAGAGTCTGGGAATTATTTCTTTTCATAAGCTACTTTATTTTATTCAACATTTTTTTTTTTATTTTTCGAATTTATTCTATGAGCTCCAATTTTCTATCCAACGGATAGCTAAGGTAAAATGTAACAGGAAGATACAAGATAATAGTCTGGTAGTGTATAAAGTCATTCCTAAAAATTTAAGGAATAGAACTATTACAAAAAAAAAAGCTTTATAAAATCAAGGCGAATTCATTTCAGGTAATCTCGGTAGTAGAACAAGTACAACTCGTACAAAAACCACAAGCAATTTGTTTTTGTAAAATCATTTTACAATGTCGAAAACCGCAACAAATCAAAACAGAAACAAAGATAATTAACAAAATTTTGACATCCAACAGTTATAAAGCTAAAGAAAAAAAGTTATCAGCAGGGGTTTTAGGATCACCTGTAATGAATTCGCCTTGTATAAAATACATAACTGAAATTTACTTCATAGAATAAAATCGAAAAATAAAAACAATGTTGAATAAAATAAAGAATACTAAAATTTTTAAAAATTCAAAAGTGTGATCCAACAATATTTAATTAATTAACAAAAATCTATATTTTACTCAATTACCTCTGTTGTTTCAAGCTTAATAAAAAAATACCAAAAATTATTTTAAAAAATTCTAAATTTTTTTTAAAGATTTTTGTTAAAAATATATAACCAGTATACAATTTTATTGGAAACTGCATACAATTTAGTAACTAACTTTTTAAAGAAATTGAAATAAATCGTTATATTTAAACAAGTGGGTAGATTTTGGTAAAGCATCTGATAAATATAAATATGTAGCACAGGTAGTTAAGATTTAATTTAGGGGCCCGAAAACCCCTGTTACATGCAAAATGTAAACGATTTATTTCTATGATTCACAATTTTATTAGATCATTTTATTTTTTATAGTTTGAGAATAGTTGAATCTTTAGAATAACTATTTTTTCAGCCGTTTTGAGCTAACAACTTTTTTAAACATTTACACTGTTGAATTTTTGTCTAAATACAAATTGAAATATCCTTGTACTTTTATATCGTAAAATCTAAGGGCAAATAATATTTACATTCAACATGATAAGGGCATTTCTAATATTCCCTGAATATTCAATACTTTTTAATAAGACAAGTAAGATGTATCTTAACATAAGAGTTATCCATTTTCATACGAAAGTTCATTTTTGGTACAAATATTTTTAGTCAAAACTTTTTATATTCATGAAATGAAGTTAAATTTAAATCGAACAAAATGTTCAGTTCGGATATTTACAAAATGACCGTAGTATTTTCTTGTTTTAAAAGTTGTTCTTGCAAAACTAATTCGTATTCAATAAATGAAATAGATAAAATTTAATATTTTTATGAACTTTTAGTAGAGGATTGTTTTTAAAATTTACTCGATTTTAAATCCACTACATTTCATTTTCTAGAACATGCCCGATAATTTATAAAAAAATTTAAGTAAAATCAATAAAACTATTCTTTAAAATTTTTAAAATGAATAATGCAAAAAAAAGCTAAAAACATTTTCTAAAAATGCTAAATAAAGTGCCAAGTGCTAAATGATAATTTTGCAGCTCAATAAAAGTTTTTAATGCTAAATTTAGCTGCAAAAACGCCAAAATCGGCTCGCTGGTTCTGAACATGAATTAAAATTAAACAAATTCAAGATAAAACTTGCCGAGCAAAATAATTTCTCTCTGTCTCTCAAAAGTACAACGTCAAACTTAATATAAAAAAAATTTTGTCCGGACAAAAATATTGTTCGGAACGCATGGGTGAATCGAGCTTTAGACTATAGTTCAGAAATGGATTTTAAAATCGCTTGAAATTCATCACACCTGCTAAAAATAATCGATCTGAAATCGGTAGATTTTCACCACATACGTTAACATTTTCTTCTTGGCTTCAATTTTCTATCAGCCTATGTGCGGCTCCAAACTCTTACAAGTTTTAGCCGTCAAGTCTGGAGATTTTGGGAAAGAAGGGAAAAGAGAATGCCAATTTTGACGGCTAAAATTTAAAGAGTGGGAACCAGCATTATTTAATTTTTGGAGGCACGTTGGTAAGCTAGATTTAGAGGAAGTTAACACGTTGTCTTTTCAGACATGTCTAACCAACACGTATGTCTTGTTTGTAGGCGATCGGGTTAGAGAAGAAAGGGGGGTTGTCAAACTATCACGAAACGAGTTTTCATGTTTGTTTTTTATGAAAGATGAAAATCTTTTTTTTACCATACATGGGCAAAAAAAAAAAAAATATTGAAACATTTTTTTTGTAATTTTAGGGAAGAATTTAATAATTTTGTAATTTTTTGGTAATAGCTGCTTTACACTATCACACAAGTCTTAAGTATTTCATAAAAAATACAACCCTGTCATGATAAGTTGTTATTGTTTTTTTTTTAATTTTTCAAGACTTGTGGGATAGTGTAAATCGGCCCTAAATAATTTTTCAGCTGGTGGCACAGAAGAGTAATTATTCAGTGCTTACCCAAAAAAATTTCGCTAAAAAATATCCTCAAAGAAATGTTGGCCATAAAAGGGTTACATTTTTTTCACTATTTGATATCAAATGATGTCTTGGTTAATGTACCTTGATAGCAATTATATATTATTTTTTTAAGTATGCGACTGAACTTACATTTTTTCCACAATATTATTTTTTAATGTCCTCTTAAAAATTTTGGTCATGAACGGGTTAATTTAATAGTAGCAAAATTAATTAATAAAACATGTTTTCAGCACAAATATATGCCTTTTGTGGTTATAAAATGGGATTTTAATGAAGTCTAAATGAATGTTATTAAAAAGTAATAAAGTGCAGTAAAGGGTTAATTTTTGACTTAAATCTTAAGCGGTGGTTAACACCTTTCTAACGACAGAAAGGAAATGAAAATGGACAAAAAATGGGTAAGTTATTAAAACTTTCATAAAAATCGAATTGAAAAGCATTACAAATTTACATAAAAAGATTTTTAAAATGCAGAATCAAAGAATTCCTAAATATCTGCTTTATTTTTCATTCATTGGACAAAAAAAATAAAAAATTTACGAATTTTTTATTCATGAAAAATACCATTTTTGGACCATTTTTGTAGGGTTTAGCTGACGGGAGATAATCGCTAGAGCCAAAATATTTTGGGAATCTTTATAAAACATGTCAAAGTTACTTTTGAAGGGGGTACATCAACAACTTTTTTTTCTAATATACATTATATATATTTGTATATATTTGTATATTGTATATCGTATATATATTGTACATTAGTGCGACTCAAGTTGTATGGAGGCGAAATTCGTGCAAGGTGTACCCCCCTTAAAATTAACCTTGGACTTTTTTGAGATGACATTTAAAATATTTCGGCTCCAGCTTTGACCTCTCGTGAGCTGGACCATTTTGAAAAAGGGTCTATTTTTGCATGTTTTGTTAATTTGAGAATCTGATTCCTTTCCAACATATACAATATGGGTATCATAAGAAAGCGGTTTTTTTAAGGCGCGTCCAACTGTATATACAATTTGTCCAAGGACGATCATCCATGTCCTTTTTTAAAGGATATTCTGTAAAAAAGAACGGTTTTTGAATTATTGGTCGGGGTTGTTTGTAATAAAAATGCCAAAATAACATATTTTAATCTTTAGTCGATTTCAGCTTTTTTTGAAATTCGTTCTAGTTCGCGTTTTGACAAAAATGCAATGGGATGGTAACCCCATTTTTAGGAGGGTACATCAAGCACTTTTTTTTGGTGAGTCGCTCTATTATACATATATGAATATTAGACAATTAGAAAAACAGACATGCTTAGAAAGTCATTGTGAGAAGACAATCGGTTTTTGGTAGCATGTTCGCAAGAGAATGAATACAACAGACATATCTGAAAAGACAGACTTAATGTAAAGACTTTCTGCATGCATATATAGCAACTATTGCCTTCTCCACTGTCAACCGGACATTCAGTGCCCAAGACAGCATACTGTCCAGAATTACGCCGATATTTGACGCTATAAAAAATCTGAAGATCAATCCCATTCAACGTCGGGAGTGACTAATGGTGACATTGACAATCATTTCGGAATGTCAACATTTACTGCTTATCCCTTCATATCGAATGCAAATTTCGTTCGCTTAACTAACATTTAAAACAAAAAAACAAAATATGTTAAAATTTGTTTTTGTTTTATATGAAAGTTAAGCGAACAAAATTTTCTTTCGAAATCGAGGAATAGGAAGAGGAAAGGGGCACAAAAAATACACAAATTGCAAAACAAAAATTTTATAATGTGGACACTAATGCAAATTCAAAGAAAATTTCAAAAAAATGTTAGGTCTGGACGGGGAATAACTGCCTGTTTTTGATGACGAGCGCAAAACAGGTAGGCCCTTACAAATTAAACACTGAATTTTTTTAAGCCAGTGTAAAATTGTGGGAGAATTAAAAAAAAGAGAGTAATGGAACAAATGTAATGAGCAGTGTGATCTTAAACTTTTTAAATCAAAATTTTAAAGGCTTAATGTAGAATGCAATAATTCCAAATAGTCACACTGATGATGAGCTTTAATGAGGGGGGATAATGAAGAAAATGAGTAGGTAAAATAAAAGAGTAAAAGTGATCGATCACTGAATTGCTTAATGAGAAAAGTAAAATCGTAAAAAGTTTAATTTTTTTAATTTATATTCAAGTGATTTGTAAGTATAGAGTAGTTTAACGGGTGGACGTTATTTGCTTAATGAGCATTATATTTTTTTAACAACTGCAGAGAGTAATAGAGAGCTTTTTATTACTTTTTTATTTTTATTACGATTTCATATAGTCAAATAATCTAATTGTTGTCGGTGTTGCCAGATAACTTTTAAGTCATATTCTTAATTTAAAGCTTAAGGTCCACACCATGCGTTCTATGCGTTTGATACATTTTTGACCTTTTTTCTTTTTCATACGTTCGATTCGTAAATGCATCCTACACGCGTGTTGTGTAACGTATCAATACAATTTTACCCTGATTCCACTTTTTTGACATGTGGTGTAAACCTCAATCTAAAATTTAGAAATTCTTATTTCTAGGTACATATCGTCATATAATTTCAAAAAAGGCCTAAGTTACATTAGAAAAATTTGTTTTTTTTTAGAAAAAAAAAGAAACATATCTTTTAGTTTTAGAAAAAAAAGAAACATATCTTTTAATTTTTGTAAGTTTTTAATTTAAAGAGTTTTTTTGCTTCTCCTTTAAAATTTTTCCAATGTAACTTAGGGCTTTTTTGAAATTATATGACAATATAAATTGCCAATTTTGTCTCCAATTTTTTATTATTGCATAAACTAGCAAATCAAAAACATATGAACTTTAAACTAAAATGAAGAACTTAATAATAACACAAGGGCACAAAATTCAACATTTGTTGTGTATATTGGAAGTTTGATCCAATTTTTTTTTTACTAATTTAAGGTCGCTGATTTCAAATCTATTCACAGTTTTTCTCCATCAGCTGGCATTTTTATGTTACAGGTATTAATCGTATTTTTGACTTTTTTCCAAAAATTTAAAGTTAAAAAAATCATAACTTTACTCTTCACTAAACGATTTTCCAAAACCTTTTTTAAAAATATAATAGTTAGCTTTAAAAAACATTAAAATTTTTGAAAATCACAAAAAAAAAACAAATTTTGTATTTTTAAAAATCATGAAACATCTAAAACCGGAAAAAGTTAAAGTATTATTACTTTCACGTAAAGTCACACAACCTATGAACAAAATGAACAAAATAAGACATAGATCATCAACATTGATGAAGGCGTTTCGCTTTTATTCACAATTAAGTAAAGGTACCTCATTTTAAAGTAAAAGTAAAAAACGTCCATAAATAGAACAGCGGCAAACACACACACATTAAAAAATCTTTTTTTCTATGGAAATCGCGATATTTATCAATTTAGTTTTTTTTTTTAGTAAATTGTGTATATGTTTAATTAAATGTTTTTAGACCAAAAGTGTAATTTTTGTCGCATTTTTTTTAATGTATTTTTAAAGAACAAAAATTTAATTTTTTTTTTAAATTGTTCTTATTTTATTTTAAATCTTCTACGATATCTCTGAAACAACTGGATAAATTAAAAACCAATGTAAGCCCGGATTGAAGATAATATTGTTGACGAATTTTTATTTTTTTTTTAACTGAACATGGTGAACCATTTTCAAATTATTCCAATATATGAAAGTAGCGGAAGTGCCTTAAGTTTGGACATGACGGTATATCGCGAGAAGTCGAGAAATTGTAATATAAAATAAATGAATATTCAGTTAAATTATATAGGTTAGGTTAGGTTAGGTTCCATTGGCAGCCGTGATCAAGCACAGCTCACGTGGGTCCATTGCTTAGTTCCCGTTGTGTTACCATATCACGCCGTCTCCCATGGGTCCTATGAAATCTGGCTGCTAGTATTCCCATGCAGCCAACCGGTCGATTCAATAAAGGAGTGGATCCTATTTACGTCAACATCAGAGAGACAAGTTTTGTCCCCAAGGGTTCTTCGACCAAACATTTTGAGTCTTAAGTCTCCGAAAGCCGGGCAGTTACAGAGAAGATGTTCCGTTGACTCTTCCTCCTCCTCATCGCCGCAACTTCTGCACAAGTCGTTATAAGGGAGCCCCAGCCTCTGGGCGTGCCTCCCAATTGGCCAGTGGCCAGTTATAACCGCAGTTAGGTTTCTTAGATGATGTCTGGACAGCTGTAATGCCCGCCGTGTCCTTTTTTCATCTATGATGGGCCAGATTTTCCTGGTTTCCCCACAGGTGGTTTCATCGTGCCACCTCTGACTGGCGATAAGATGAAACTTATGCGCTATAAGTTGCTTACACCTTGGGAGTGAAGCACCTACATATGTGGAACCGTCCCGATTCAAGGTGGTACCTGCATGCGCCAACGAATCCGCCATGCAGTTCCCATGTATGTCCCCGTGTCCGGGGACCCAATTAAGGGTGACCAGTGAATGTCTCGCTATCTCCTCCAGAGACATCCGGCATTCTCGGACAATTCTCGATGTGATGAACACATTCTCCAGGGATCTTATGGCCGCCTTGCTATCGGTAATAATGTGAATATCCCTTCCAGATATTTCACCGTACCGGATGCGTTTCGCGGCTGTGTGGATGGCCATTATCTCGGCCTGGATTACACTGCAGTGGTCCGGCAGCCTTATAGGAATGCTCCAGTTTAGCTGCTCGGAGTATATGCCAGAACCGACACCATACAGTGTTTTAGACCCGTCCGTAAAGATTCGAATCGTATTCGCGGGGATTTGCAGGTCATCATAGTGGACCACGTTATCCATAATGCTTACCGTGAAGCCAGGATCAAAGATTGGCTCGGGTGTGACATAATCAACATCCATGTGCCAATTAATATCATTCAGAATGTTAGCATGTCCGATATTATAATCTCTCCATGCTCCGGTGGCCCTTAGTCTTACCGCCGCGTTCGCAGCTAACCTTTTCGCCAAAATGTCTGGTGGTAACCAGTTTAGAATCGTAAACAATGCCTTAGAGGGGGTTGTTCTAATGGCACCTGTTACCGCTATCGCCACCATTCTCATTGTACGTTCAAACCTGGATTGATGACTCTTCGCCTTGAGCGCCGGCCACCAAACAGCTGCCCCGTGGAAGAGAATGGGTTTAATGACACATTCGTATAGCCAGTATACATTCCTCGGGTTAATTCCCCAGTTTAGGCCAATGGCCCTTTTGCAGCAATATAATGCAGTAGCCGCTTTATTAGTCCTGGAGCTGGTGTTCATCCTCCAGTTCAGTTTACTGTCCAATATTAGCCCAAGATACTTGGCGCTGTCAGACAGTTCCAGTGACACCCCTTTTATCCTCGGGGTATTAAATTTGGGAATTTTGTATCTCCTTGTGAAAAGTACCAGTTCTGTTTTGGCGGGATTTACATCCAGTCCACATCCCTGGCACCATTTTGTTAGGACGTCCAGTGCGGACTCCATTAGTTCAGACAAAAGTCTGGGATCTTTACCCATAGCCACAACTGCAACGTCATCCGCATATGCGACCGTTCTGCAGCACGTCCTTTCCATGGCTCTGAGTAGGGTATTTATATTCAGATTCCAAAGTAAAGGTGACAGTACACCACCTTGCGGGGTGCCCCTAGTCGCAACCTTTGAAATGTTCGAGGCGCCCAAGTTGGATTCGATACGCCTGAAGTGCAAGATACTGCTGACAAATTGAATGATCGCTGGGTCGATCTCCAAATGTCTCATAGCGTTAATAACCGATTCAGGTTTAACATTGTTGAAAGCGCCCTCAATATCCAGGAATGCCACTAAAGCAAATTCCTTGTAATGCAGGGATCTCTCTATGTGGCCCACCAATGAGTGAAGCGCAGTTTCAGTGGACCTTCCCTTCGTGTAGGCGTGCTGAGCCGGTGACAGGGAATTGGGTCCTAATGATGATCTAATGTGAATATCCAAAATCCTCTCCAGTGTTTTCAGTAGAAAGGAGGATAGACTAATTGGTCTAAAGTCTTTAGCCATAGTGTGAGATGTCTTCCCACTCTTGGGGATGAAGACGATCTTATATGATGTCCACGTTGCTGGGACATGTGAGAGACTCAGGCAGGCTCTAAATATTGCCAAGAGCCATGGCATCAATATTCCCAGGTTATTTTGTAGGTCCGCTGGGATAATGCCATCCGGGCCTGGAGATTTAAAGGGATGGAAGCTTTTGACCGCCCATTCCACACGATGGCGAGTTATCGGAATATTAGAGATATCCCGAGCGCCGCTAAAAGTTTCCTCCCTAGGCACATCATCAGTGCAACCAGGGAAGTGTGTATTCATCAGGACCTCAAGGGTGTCCCGACTGTTTGTGGTCCAGGATCCATCCATCTTCCGTATAAATGATGGAATAGCTGGATTATAGGATAAAATCTTACGAAGCCGACTTGTCTCCGAGGAGTTTTCCACGTCACTGCAGAATTTCCTCCATGACTGTCTCTTGGCCTTCCTTATAAGATTCTTGAATTCATTAACTGAGGACTTGTAATTGTTCCAAACACCATTACGTTTTGCCTCATTAAAGAGCTTCCTGCTTTCCTTGCGTTTTTCAGCAATTTCCGCATTCCACCATATGGGCTTAGCTTTGCCCCTCCTGTCCATTATTTTACAGGCTTCGTTTGTTGCCTCCATTAAGGCACCGGTCAGTGACTCCACTGCGGAGTCGAGCATGGACACACTGTCTATGAGAACTGGGCACATAGGCAACTTGTCGCCGAGTACACTCGCATAGATAGACCAGTTAGTCCTTCTTCTGTTCGTGTAGGGTTTAACTGAATCAACTCTAAAGGAAAAATTGAAATCAACATACATGTGATCAGAGAAGGAACAGTCCTTAGACACGTTCCAATCGCTAATCATATCCGCGAACTTATCACTAATAAGCGTAATATCAAGAACCTCCCTTCTGTTAGTCACAATAAAGGTGGGCTCACTACCCCTATTAACTACTGTTAGTTCATTTTCTACTATGAAGTCCAAAAGCGACTCACCTCGTGGATTGACAT
Source organism: Pollenia amentaria (assembly GCA_943735925.1). Lineage (NCBI taxonomy): Eukaryota > Metazoa > Arthropoda > Insecta > Diptera > Polleniidae > Pollenia > Pollenia amentaria. Next base: position 140,472,299 of record OX031010.1, on the reverse strand, counting down.
CCGAGCTGCCCCAGACGGTATGGTGTGCATTCGCATCTGCACATATTACTAGGGGGATGTTGTGCCTTTTAGCGTGCGACATCGCCTTCCTGGTTGTGGTGTTTGGAGGGTTAGCACCCTGGTCGTGTGCCATGTAGCAGCTCATAAACCAGACTGTACTGGTTTTGCACTCTACTGCGACAGTGCATGTGTCCTTATCGCTAAAATCAGAAAGAATGAAAGCTTTAAGGATGTTTTTGACCATAACACAAGCTCTGGTCTTACCTTGATCGGCTGCGTACAGAGTACTGTAACCGTCTAATCTGAGTCCGCAAACCCTGTCTCTATACAACAATGGTTCTTGGATGCATATAAGCTCCTCCGTGCCTGAAGCTAATCGGAGGAGAAGGGCAGCTGACGCCGCTTTAGAGTGATGAAGGTTGATTTGTGTCACCTTCATCATAGCTCATCACTATGGACGACTGTGACGTTGGCATCCTCTGGATCGTCGTCCGATTCCAGAAGGATGTCCTCATCATCCGCCACTCCCATCTTACCAAGGAAGTCACCCACAAGTCCACTGACCGATTGGGTGTCTTCATTGGCCGATGACGTAGCAGATTCGTCTTCCATGCACTCCGTTGATGCTGTTGTTGTGGTGGTGGTAGTCGCCGGAGCTTGAGGCTTCCCTCTGTCGTCACCTTTATAGACTCGGAGGAAGATAGTTCCAAATCCATAGAAAATCTTCCCCTGTGTCTTCCGAAGTGACGGCAGAGAGTCACTGTTTATCACAACAGTGGCCTTCCTGGACTCTTCAACAGATTCAGAAACCCTCACTACTTTCCAGTCCTGTGTGGGTAGCTGGGGGTTACTTAGCTGTATAATTTCCAGGATCTCCTTGGGGTCGGATGGCTCAGCGGGGATCTTGGCAATAGATCTGGGCCTTTGCGGTACATCGGCCAGAGGTATTGCCTCAATCTTAGCGCCCTGCCAAACTTCCCCCAGGGACTCCACGGCATCCTTGTACAGCAGCGCTGAACGCTCATCTGCACACGCTATCAATTTAATGTGCCCTTGATACCAACCGGCATCTTCACACTGTGGTGGTGGTCCAGGGTTTCCCCTTAGAACACTCAGGAACGCCCTACTAAGTGCGACGACAACCAGCTTCCAGTTTTTGGACGAAATGGTGCCGTCACTTGCGTTGCGGTCAATGATCGCCCAAATGAGGTGGTCTTTAGCCACATCTTTGTACGACCTGTTTTGCGGCCGTTGAGGCGTGTGTTTGGACCTTTTAGTCCCAGGAAGCGTGTCCTCCCCAGACCGCTGCCGTTTAGGCGCTGCTTCGGTTGGCTTCCGTTCAGGATTGCCTTCCTCTGCAGAGGGAGGTGCACGTTTTAAACCCTCAATATGGGTTTTTGCCCACTGGAGAGAGGTTTTCTCCTGCTCCGTGAGCTCACCAACCGGTTTTTCACCAAGTCGGCTGATAATTTTGTAGGCGGAGCGCCTGGTTATAAAGGCCCGTTTGGATGGGTTTATGTGCCTTTGGGGTTTTTTAATAATTGCCGTAGAGGCTGGGGGAGGTACATCAGAGGGCATCGAATCTTTCTTCGTATGCTCTCTTTGCACAGGTTTCGGCACATGGGAAACTGGATTTCCGGTAGACTGAGTCTGCACCGTCAAGCCAGCACCCGAGGAAGGGGTTTTGACGGGTTTTTCTCCCGTCCGGACCTGGGAAGCCTTGGAGGTACCTGGTTTCGAAGAACCCTGTACCAAGCTTGGTTTACGACCGCCTGAAGGCTTAGCCGTGAGTTTTTGCGCACTAGTAGCTAATCGACTAGCAGAGCCTGGCGCAACCACCTTGCTAGTCGAGGTTTCAGTAGCATTCGACATACTACAGCCTGATACCGACGCTGTAGTAGTAGGGTCTCCGGAGATTATGAAGCCCTTTACCGGATACGTAGGGCATGAATTTTCGGACATTTCGTGGGGGGTGTGGTGGGGTTGCATTTTATGCCTACTGCCAGGCGAAATTATACCTGCCGCTCCTCTGGAGACAGACGCAGACCATCAGCCGCTCACTATGAGAACAGACGCTGATGGATTTTATTGCGGACCGACAGCCTTCAGAAGGCAAACAATTGACCGTAAAAAGGCCAGCGGACCTAGTCATTAGCCGCTCCAACTAGGAGAAACAGACGCTAATAGACGGGGGGGGGTAGTTCTTGGTTCGTACTCGGTTTAGACCCTTCTGGCATGGGAGGCCCTACCGGTCTTGACTAACGTCACTACCGCCAGCATGACTCTAAACGTCCTTGTACTTAAACCCTCGCATCGCGGCAAGATGACTACCCATTCGCGAGGGGTTAAATTATATAAAATAACTAAAAATTCATTTGTTTTTACAGAATTTGTGTTTAATATTTTATGGAATTCGCGGTTGAATTATTAACAGTAAAAATTAAATTTACTTTTCGTTAAAATTTAATGCAAAATAAGTAGATCGGTTTTTAAGTTTTTAGAATTTGTTTTTGTTTTAAATGTACTTGTTCGAAAGAAAGAATTTCTTCGCACATCGAAAATAGGCTGTTACAGTTGTATTAAATTTCATTTTCATTAAATTTTACATACAGAATATCTTTACTTAATCAACTGACAATATTAAATGCAACTGAAAATCTGTATTAATGTGCACTTAGTTTTTTAATAAATGTTAGAATCTGTTAAAAATAAATTTGCTTGAAATTTTAAATGTTTATTTATTTAAAACTGACTGAACGGAATACTTCTTGAATAACCTACAGTCCGTTACTGTAATAATATTGTGAGTGTAGAAAAAACTAAGTGCAGATTTGGATTCAGAGTCCCAAATAATATCAAAAACAACATTCAGTTCTTAATCAACAAAAACCTTGTTCCCGTGTGTAATCATTTCTTGCAATAAAGTTTTCAGAAAAATTATATTTAACTACAAAATTATATCAATTAGGTGGTCCTGTTTAAAAACGGAAGTTCTGAGAGTTCGGGAAATTAGATGTGTGCACGTGGCGTGAATTTTTTGTGTCAGGCGTCAATCGTGATTGTGATTACTTTAAATAATAATTAGGCGTGCATGATTAAAATTTTTCAAATCACGCGCGAAGTTTTTATTAAGAAACATAAAAATTAAAAAATATTTTTATTCCATTGTCATAATTTTAAGAATTTTAGCCAAAAAAAATTATTAAAAAAAAAAAAATAAAATATCCTTTTCTTTTAATAAAATATTTCGTGAGTGGAAATGATTCGTAAGTGAGCGTGTGTGCTAACAACAATTTGTTAGTACGAGTTTCCTCGTTCCTTATTCTTGAGCGTGCGTAATTTCGTTTCTTCCGTGCCAGATCTAACGAAAATGAAAGACGCCTGGGCTCTGTATTCCACTACAAAATGAAATTGAAAAACTTTTTAATTCCACATATATGAAACGCTATTTTCATGATGGTTTCATTTTCATTTTGTTTTAAGCAACTATTTAAAGTAATGAAAATATCTTTTTTCTCCTTTAACATATCGCACTGGTTCCTCTAAAGGGGATTAACTCAAAATTTATAAATTTTCAGTAGAGACAAAAAACTGTTTTCTTTTTATATGTACTCTTATATCACAAAGGGGGATACAATTGCATTTTTTTTGCAAAATACTAGAGAAAATAATGTAAATAAATTTACAGGGGGCAGATATGACCACTGTAAATCGCTTTCTTGCATAAAGTGAAAATTTAAAAATTTTGAGCTGACTATCTTTAGAGGATCCAGGGCGATGTATTTAAATGTGATACTGACGTCTAGCAAAATTTTTAAAATTTTTTCATTTGTTGTAATTTGTAATTGGTCTTCATTAAATCATATAAATTATGTTGTATTGCTTCCAAACTTCTTACTTTTCATTTGGGCTCTGCAACTTCATCTGACGTTTCATCTTACAATTTATCTTTGAAATTATTGTCATGTAAGTTTTTCAATTCAATGGGCTGATTTGTCTCTTGTCCTAAAAACGCGAATGATAGTACATCTTTTTAACCCTCGAAAGCTCTATAAAGACCGCAAAGATTTGTAACTGCATCATCTTTAGATGAAATGTATTGCTTATTGTTAGGACTAGCACCAGATTTTAACGTATCCGCTCTGTTCTTGGACAATTTTTTGCGAATGCAGGCTTTTCAATCAGCCCAAAACTTTTTTTCAAGCAGAAGGATATTTTTCTGAAGGACCTATGAAAGTTAGTTCTCTTGCTACGACCTTTCGTAGCTGATAAAGCACCACCACTATAAAATCCTTTAGCTAATCCAAGGTTTTTTCATGAACCTTAGAACCGCCTCTTCTTGTTTCGAATTTTTGTGCTTCTCCCTTAAAAACAGAAATAAACTCACCATAAAGAAATTAACGTATAACATTTTATTGATTTACTCACATTGTATTATTTTCGCAACAAATTATATTTTATCAAAAAGTATTTTCTTTCACGCAGCTGTTTGCTTTCGATTTTAAATTACTTTTTTTTGTAGTGAAAATGATTTGTAGAACACAAAAATTCCTCTTGAAACAAACTGGAAATAAAATTTTACTTTTCATTTCACTTTAACGATGTTAAGAACACAAACTGTGTGGAATTTTTACTTTTATTTCATTTGACGAATGTAGAACACAGGCGATAAAATTTTACTTTTAAAAAGTAATATCCGCACAAAAATTTTACCCCAAATAAATATTTAAATCCCCAATTAGGGGAAAAATCTTATATGGCAACATTGATTGTTATTGTTGTATCTTTTTCGTATGTTTGTGTGAGTATCTTTAAATTTGTTGGGGGCTATTTTATTATAACGCGTAGTGTAGCATGCTGAGTTGAGTTGGAGCCGTTAAACGTAACACATCTCGTTGTTCGCTTGTACTATTTCTTGTATTTCAATTGCATCGCAAAGTTGTTCTGTGCGTGTTTTTCATTTAGCCAGCCAGCCAGCCAGTCATTCAGTTAGTCAGTCACTTCAGTCAGTCAACACTGCTTCTAATTTTGTTTTCTTTTTCTTGATTTTTTTTTGTCATAGTATTTATTGTTGTTGCTTATATTGTTTTTTGCTATTTCAACAAAAATAACAAAAACAAAAATATATATAAATTTTTTTTTTAAACGTACAATATTTTGTACACACAGAGTCAAACGAACCCAACGACCGACCAGTTCAGTTCAGCAGTTTCAGTGTTTTTTGGGGGCCTATAGTAAATAGAGTCTCGAGTATCAGTTCGCAAGCGAAATTTTTGTTGTTGCTATTTTAAGTGCCAGACGTAAAGTAAAAAAAAAATATTTTACGAAAATAAATTTAAATAAAGTGCAAAATTTTTTAACAAAATTAAAATTATCTACAAAAAATAAATTGTGCATTTATATAAAAAAATAATTTTAAATAAAATAAATTTTTTTAACTCAAAATTTTTGTGCAAAAAATTTCCTAAAAAAATAATAAAAATTAAACCAAAAAGTGCTAAAAATAAACATAATTAAAAAAAAAACTTAAAACAAATTGTGTCAAAAAGTTAATGGCTGAAAATAAAGGAATCATGTTGGCGAAATCTGTACAAAAACACGCTGGACGTGCCAAAGAAAAGGTTAGTTTTGTTTAACAATATGTATTGTATATATTAATTATCCTTAAAATAAAAAAAAATCTTTAGAAAACTCCGCAAAAAAAAAATTTAAATGCACTTGTGTTTCAACTTTGAAAAGGGTGTCACCTTGCATTTTGCATGCAATACGAATATTTCAGTTGTGTTTTGCTCATTTTCCTTGCTGTTAAGGTATTTTTGTTGTTATTTCTCTTTTACAAATCAGGGATGGAAAATATTGTAAAATTGTCTTTTGTTTTTATTTTAGTACAAATTATTGGTACCGCATGCTTTTATTTTTCCAGTGTTTAAATAGCTCTAATTTCTTTAGAAAAAGGTATATTTTTATAGAGGTTTTACATAATTTGGTTTTATTGGCATGTACTAGAGCTGTTTACGTGAGTGGTTTTTGAATTACGATCAAGCACGCTCAAAGGAAAACAAGTTGCATTCATGCCCAAGAAATTGGGAAGTTCTCACGATCACAGAAGAGAAAAATAAAAATTTGTTATCAAGCTTGCTCACGAATCATTAATTGCAAATCTGACAATCACGCCCACTCTCGTAATTTATTATTGTAATTTATTATTGAAGAATGTATTTTTAAAAAAACATGAAGCACAATTAGTAATAGTGAATTTTAATGAACATTTTTAACTCAAAGTGCTCAAAACTTAGACAATTATGTATAATAAAATATTTTTTTTAATTTTTATAAATTCAATCAATTGTGTCTTAGTGGACATTTACACGGTGTCTTTTCAGACATGTCTGTTTTATTCATTAACTTTTGTACATTCTTCCAAAAACCTATTGTCCTTTCACGATGACTTTCCAAACATGTCTGTTTTCATGTCTAATTGTCTAAGATCCATATACATAAAAATTAAAATTCATAAAAACCAACATGAAAACTCGTTTCGTGTCTGTTTGACAAATCCTCTTTCTTCTTTAACCTGATCGCCAACAAACAAAAAGTCGTTGTAAGAGCATGAGAAATCGTGCGTGATTTCAATATTACAATGACGCTCACTCTACTCTCCCGACATTAATTTTAAACTTTAGTATTATGTTACTTTTGTGTCACACTGTGCCTGTATGATAATCTGTAGGTGCTATTCTTCCACCTCTTATATAGTGCATCCCTTCTTTCTTCTCTCTCCTAAAAACTCAAAAGTTGAGCTTCAAATGTTGAAAAGTGTAATCTAGTCTAACATAGCCAAATTTTGCATTATACCATATTTGTTATTTGTTTACTAGCTATACGGACCCGGTGCTGTCCGGGGTTAAAAAATGAAAATAACGGCTTAATATTACTTTTATTTCTATAAACTTTTTTTTCCATGTTTAAAAAAGTTAAGTAACGTTAACATTGAATTGAAAAGTCAATTTTAGGTAAGAAAGAAAAAGTGTAAAAGTGATCATAGATTTTAACTTTCTATTTTAGAAATACACATCGTACATGATCAACAAGAGGGTATTTAGTCGAAATTTAAACATTTTTAGAAGAAGCAAAACAATTTTTACAAAGTAGCTCTTTGTGCTGCACGTATACACTCATAAAAAAGTGCATCTTCATATTGAACATCAGAATTATAACATAAATGTTATTACGAATGGCACCAATGAGGTAACAAGTGACATCAATCCAATGACACACGTAATCATAAAATGTTGTCTTATTTTATGAGTCATCTATGCTATGACTACAGTGACATCAACTCGATGCCCAATTTTATGTATTATTAACATTCTGTTCATGTTTTGAAAAGTAAAAAGAGAAGCAAAAATTCCCATATTCTATTTTGTTAAATTATTTCGTTAAATACATTAAATTTTGAAAATAGAATGATTGCGAAAACCATATCGGGCATGCTGATGGTGTCTTTTAATTAAGAGTTCTTCTCTAAACAAAGGGCAGATACAACAAACATGTGCAACGGGTGAGTAACTAATAATACATATTCTCTCACTTTGACTTTAGTCAATCCCAATGACAAACTGTCATTAAATTGAGTCATTACGCGTTTCTGTTACTGAGTCGTCGCACTGATAACATGTTTAATTAAACTGACTCCGATTCGTCATTTCTGTGATCACATTGATGACATTTTTTAAATTTTTGAACCTGATGACAATTTGGGCAAGTGATGTTAAGGCTGACATCACAATGATGTAAAGTGTCATGGGGTCAAAAACGGAGACACTTGTCATAATTCTGATGTCAAAATACATCAGCGTTATGACGCTTTTTCTACCAGTGTATTTACTACTGTGTATTGAGTTGTTGACATTTTATTTTGCTTTTACTACTTTTTTCTTACGGCAATGAAGCGAAGCAAGAGTAAATTTAATTTTCTTGTTGTCATTTTATTTTGCGTTTGCTTCTACTACTTTTTTCTTACGGCAATAAAGCAAAGCAGGAGAAACATTTATTTTGTACGTTTCTGTATGAGGAATTTGCAGCATTCGCAAACAAAAGTGTGTAGAGCAAAACAATACAACTTTAAAATAGTTGATATGGAGCAAAATTAATGCTTAATATCTCAGAAACCATAAAAAATTCGTGAAATAATTTTGGATTCAGAAAGAGGGTGTTCATAATATATATCCCATACCTAACTCCTCTTTTTTAAATGGTAGGTAGTTCAATAATGCTCAATAGTGAGCTGATTAATTTTCTTATTAAGGTTTAGGTCTCTTTTCTCTCTTATATAAAAAATATTAAATTTATTTTATATAAAAACGAAAAGAGACTTAATAAGAGGCTTAATAAGAAAATAAATATAAATTTCTAAAGGTTGAATAAGAGCCAATCTATATATAAAACATATATAATTAACCATTGCTTTTATCTACATATCGATATTTTGCACTCGAAAAATAAGGCATGGTTTGGGTTCGAGATATATTTTCGCCTATATTTGCAATACACTTTCCCATCATTTAATTTCCATCAGTTCAAATTCCATGTACATGGAATGTGAAAATTCACATGCGAATGTGGTTCTGATGTAATTTTGACCACAACACACAATGCACAATGGCCATTGTGGCTTTGTAATAACGTCGAAATTACGTCAGATCCATATGGCATGTTGCTTTTCACATTCCGTGTACTCAAGGCTTTAGTTATTTTACTGTAAAACTATATATAAAATAGTATGATTGCAAAAGTGTAATAATTTAAAAGTTTAACAATTATAAAAATATGCTTTAAAACAGTGTAATATGCACTTAAAACTTAAACATATGCTGCAACTTAAACATGCAAATATATACTGTTAAGTGTAAAATATGCTGTTATGGGTATATAATACATTAACATATCGATGCCAAAAGTTACCACCAGCTCTAAAATAGCTAAATATGTATATATGTACATAGTCTCTTCCTTCATTGGTCCCACAAGAAAAGCCATGCAATACCATATTTGCGGAATCCCTGGTCATATTAATATTTTCCTGTCTAATTTCGGATATTTTATTTCACATTCACACTGCGCCCTTCCTAGATATTACATTATATCAAGACCAAAAAAATGCTTTAAAAACTAAAACCAAATGGTCTCAAATGTGCTTGTTTTAAAGCTGATACAAAATTGGAAAAACCTTATCCATCCCTGTTACCGAATCTTTTTTTTGATCCGTTACTCTCTGTAATCGTTTTTTATTTCGTTTTGAATTCTCTGTTATTTAACAGGGTTGGTAAGCAGTTATTACTATTATTTATCGACAAAACTGTTGCATGTTGTTTGTTTTATTTTGTAATTTATGATAGAAATGAACAAAAATTAATCCCAGAGTACTAAATTTCATTTTGTGCCAACCACAAAAATGTATGTATATCTATCAAAAAGAGTTGAAATTTTATAATCTTGCTTCTTAAATTGTACAATTTTACGCTTAATTGTATGTACCAAATCAATTTTTTATGCGGTTGTTTGGTATTAATAGAATTTTTACAATTGAACCTGAACTCAACTATTCGCAAAATTCCTCGATCACCAGAATATAAGACTGGAAAACATTTTATCTGATTGAACGCCTACTACGGAACTAAGAAAAGACTGCATAGTTGGAATGCTAAGTATGTCTTCATCTGTTTGCTTTCATTTTCTTTCCATTGTATATAAAGATATCGAACTTAGAGCTAAGTTGGCGTATAAGTTATTTTTTTATTATTTCTGTAAATTTGTGGTCATACTCGTACAATAATATTGCACAAGTCAATTGAACTGACCACACCCTGAAATTTATTTTAGATATATTTTACGGGTCTTATGTAAACGAACGCCTTGTGTAAACGACCAAATGCTGTTTGGGGGAATGTTTTATATAAACAAAAATCTTGTGCATATTTTAATTTTTTTATGTACCCCTAAAAATATAAAAGTCCGAAAAATTTATAAGTCTACACTTGTTTTGAGGGACCAATTAATTTACTTGTTTTAAAAACCCATAAAAAGTATAAATTAAAAACATAAATCAATAATTATGCAGAAAATAAATTTATTTTAACTGAAAAATTATTCACTATTTACAAGAAATTCTAGCACGAATTTCAAAATAAGAATTGAACAATTTAATTAATATTTTTGCTTAAATTTCGATAACATTTTGTTTACTTTGTTCTTGATTTGTAATTGCATATAGAAAATTAAAATGCAATAAATTTTTTAAGTACTAAATAAATCTTAAAAAAATATTTATAAAGTATTTAAAATTAAATCTTCTGATTTTGCTTTTAGAAATTTAAAAATTTTCTTAATATGCTTCTAGGAGGAAACTAATTTTAATTTTCCAACTTTTTGAAAGTTATTCAGAGAAAATTATTTGAGATCCGTATATCCTGTTTGGAAAACCGTAAATCTATCCGATGAATTATTACAAAAACGTGATAACAAAAAGCGCCGTGTATAAAAAGCGCATCGGAAAAAAGTCTGTAACTTTTGAACAGCTAGAGATATTATAGTAACTTTTGAACATATACGACCATGTTCTAGGAACCGAAATCACGTGGAATTGAAATCGAACAAATTTTTAAAACTTCTCCGTATTCAAAGTTGATAAAAAAATTTCCTTGTATATACCTTATACTTTGAGAACCACTTTTCTGTACTTAAACTACTTTTGAAATCAGGAAAAGCCTTTCATTTTTTAAAAAAATCAATTGAAAATCTTTATCGATTTCAAATTTACGCGATTTCGATTACCAGAACATAGCCGATAGAGATATTTAAAATTTTTTTGATAGAGAAATTATTTTTTGAATTTTTCTTAAGTTATAATTTCATTAAATTCGGCTACGCAGTTGTTAAGAAATTTTAAATCAAAGCTAAACTTTTAAAATCTTTAGCATTTAGTATGAAAATGCGGGTTATTTTTGTTTTTATACGTTAGTGTTGATGTTTGTAACACACAAAAACATTGGTCCTAGACCCACCTTCAAGTATACCGATGTACGTCCATCCGTCCGACTGGCTGGCTATCTATGTTAACATTGTACGCATTTTTGGAGATAATATGATTAAATTTTGCGTATATGTTCTACTTGTCAAAAGGACCAAGCCTGTTGAAAATGGTCACAATCGGTCTATAATTTCACATAGCCCCTATACAAACTTCTTTCCGGAATAAAGTCGAAAGTGATTCTGAGTCGAAAATGATTCTAAGTCGATCGGTATACACAAAGGTAGGTCTACCACCAATAATTGTATATATTAAACACATCAGAATAAACACATAGTACAAAAGTGGAGATTGTGGAAATTTTTTAAAATTATTTCATTCAAATGAAAAAGTGTTATAAAGGCGGGTCCAACTAGGTACAAAAGTATATAAGGTGGTTAGAGAAGACACATTCTTTCTGCTGATAGTAAAATTTCTTTAAACTCTTTTGACCCTCCTTCGAAATTCCAATTTGACTAAAATATAGTACCTGGGGAAACGTATAAAAACACACTAGGTATAAGCAGTACATCATACAGAATACCATTTCGTGCTTATATAAAAAATTGCAGTCAAATATCGATAATAGTTTGCGAGGAATAATAATTTCTTTCTGATCATATTTAAAAAAATCAAATTTTTCTAAAATAACATAAAATATTTGTTTTCAACAGCATGCTACGCCCCACAATTATTAATATTTTGACCTAATTTTTTACCATCATCATTAAGCACAACAAACAAAATCTTTTAATAACTAATTTTTTACCTTAGTGTTCATATGTAAATTTTGAATGGCATTGCAATTTCGGAAATCGGGGATAACAAAAAATTGAAGTTTCGGCCAATGAAATTGAATTCTGAGCCACTTTGCGCCGTCCTTTTGAAAATGTCGAAAATTCGGGGTTATATTTTATATAGCCAATTTTCCGTTTACATAGAGCGGAAATGTGAGTAGTTAATTTTTAAGACGAAATTTGTAGCTGAATTAAAGACATCTCTTGAAGCTTATTTTTAACTTGAATCTACACGAAGGTTCTAGACTTTATATATGTAAACCGAAGTTAACTAAATCAAATACAGTGATTTATCATGTCTTAACACTTCTATCTTAACACTTCGGTTTTCGTAGAGTAACAAATGTGCACAGCAGGCTTTTTGCCGCCAGCTGTGGTGAACTCTCCTTGCTTTAACCGATTAATCGATGTAACAACATTTTTAATTTTTTGTAGTACTATAATATAATTTTTTGTGTTTTTAATTATTTGTTTCGTCTCATATACAAAAGGTATGTGTTACAATTGTGATTTTTTAATTGAACTGTTGGTTTTTAATTGAAGTTTTTGATATTTTAATTATGTTCATCAAATTTAATTTTCAGTAAATTATTTTTATTGAAGGAAGGAATTTACAACATGAAATGAATTAATTTTTTTTTGGATAATTCTTGACTGAAGACGGAATTAAACTCGGGTCGAATTTACCTGTTTCGACAATAACCACATTCCCATCATCAGAATTCTTTGCGTTCTATCGTTTACGCCACCGCGGCGCCTGCCATTCTATAGTTAAACATCAATCTTTAACCAATTGTATTGGTAGATCGAAATTTGTTAAAAAAAAAAACAATACTCTAATGACATAATAAAGATTTTATATGTTTAGAAAAATTTTGAAAAAAGCAGAGTACTGAGAAATTAGATATTCTGTATTATGTGTTGTTTTAGAGTTCTCCAACATATACGATAAATGAAAGAATTTTTTCAAAGTCAAGTTTTTCAAAACTAAAGAAAATAATCGCTTTAATCTTAAACTATTGAAATAATTAATAAAATGATCTTACATCTTTTTTATAATTAATACATACATAACATGTATTAATTTAAAAATATGTATTACATATTATGAATTATTCTTTTGTTTGCAGGTTTTGGTTCTAGAATTGTTATGTTATTGGTATTTTTTTACTAATTAACTCCAAATAATAAATAATTTATGCATTTTTATATATTGAAATTAATTAATTTATATAAAAAACATTATTAATCGGTTAACCGATGAATAAGAAAATTAACCGATTAAACCAAAACCTCGTTTAATTAATCGGGCGATTAACCGATTAAAGAAAAAGCCCGGTTAAATGAATACCCTAATATACATATATGCATAGTTTTCATGGAAAAATGTGTTCCGATGTGTATAAGATGGGGTTTTTTTATATTTATGTATATTTTTCTATATACATAAGTATTTATGTTTATGTAAATAAAAATGCAAATTTTTTTATTCCATTTTTTCCCGACGATTCGTCTATTAATAAAAGAGAGGGTTTTGTTACTCTCTTGTACACAATTCTAAATGGGTTAATTTTATTTCAAAACTTTAAGAGGCAATTTTACATTATTTACTCAATATCAGAAAAAAAATATGCATGTACTCGTATGTAGTACTTTAACAAAACCAGTTCAAAAGGAATATGAATTCTTTAATACATAGAATTCCCGACCCTGTTTAAAAGGCTACTATGAATTTCTTGCTTCTACATACATACATTTACATACATACATATGTATATACCTATATATTATTTGTGACATTCTTTTGTAATGCATTTTATTACACTTTTCCTTTATCCGTAAATTACACACAAACTATTTTTATATATTTTTTTTACTTCACTTTTGTTTTGATTTTCTAATTTGTTTCTGTTTTCAACTCCTTAAGTTTTTCAATCTTCTCTTTATACTCATATAAAAATACCTGTAATAATCATCGTAAAGTACCAAGCAAAAAAATATAGAAAAAAAACTATGGTAAAAATGTGTGTGGGTTGGATTGATTTTGGTGGTTTTCTTGGTTTTATTGTGGATACTGAATCCGGTTGTTGTTTTTGTTGTTTTCTGTTATTAAAGATTTCTGTTTGCATTCGTTTGTATTAAAAGTGCTGACGCAAGTGCATCTCAGCACCTGTTTTTCTAGATAATTCTTTTTTTTTCATTGAAGTTACTGTTTATTAGACCGCCTGCTAACCAACTTGCCAACATGCCATCAAGATAACCACCGAAAACATAGTTTTATCTTTGAAACACAGTTTTGTTAAGCTTCATTGACCATATGGCTAAATGTGTTTATTGATGTTGTTTTTGGACAACAAATACTCCAACCCACAGGCATGCCTTAATAAGTGTTAATTAGAGTTCATGAATGGGATTTGGTACGTAAAATTGTAATGTTAGAAAAACGAAGACAATTTAAAATAGTTGAAATCGATTCATTTTTTCACCTTAGCACTTTATTTTCATGTAAAATTCATTATAAACAAATTTTATTTAAATGTAAATCAACTTACCAAATTTTGTTTGGTTCTGTATTTATTTGGTTGTAGCTCCTATAAAAGACCCACATCAAGAAATATTTTTTAATGACAATAACATTTGTATTAAATTTGACACAAATCGTTTCCATGGGAGTACAAACATTTTCTTAAATTTTACCCAAGGCGAATTCATTACAGGTGAACCTAAAAGCCCTGCTGATAACTTTTTTTCTTTAGCTTTATAATTGTTGGATGTCAAAATTTTGATAGTATGTACCCAGCAAAATAAAATACAAAAAAAAAATTAGTTTTTTTTACCATGGAGGCTTTTCTAATTTAAAATTCTTCGTCACCTTGAAAATTTGGTTCAAGAAATTTTGAATTAAATTGTTTTTCTGTTGGTAAAAAGCCTTTTTTCTGGTGAAATGAAATAAAGTTTTTGATAAATTATTATATTTGAACAAAAATAGATATTTGGTCAAATAAATTGAATGCCGTCAACTCTGTACGAAAAAGCCAAACAGCTTATTGCTTATTTATCAGTCATTTGTCTAATTGTTAAACGAGATTATCTTAAAATTTTCAAGTGACATTTGTCGTGTATGCCATTTGATGTCTTGTAAAATTAACAATAAAATATCTATTTTAAAATTGCTAAGTTCATTTCCGTCTTTGAAATTGGCAAATATTTTATAAACTTTGTATTACTACAAGTTTAAAACGATAAATTTAGATTTTAAACTTTACAAATATCACAGGTTAATGGCCAAAATCTATTATGTTCAAGAAAAATTCAAAACTTTTAGAATAGATTTTGAAAGAAATTAGTTAAAAAGAAAACTTAAAAGCAAATTTTATTGCTAACTAATTAGTTTAATTATCATTTAGTTGGCACCTAATTTGGTAACACTTTCATGTGTAACCACTTAATAATTGTGTTAATTTTTTAAAAAATCTGTTAAAAACTAATTTTTTTTATATTTATAAAAGCACAATTAATATATAAATTTCTGTTGTTACTATAAGAGTCATCAGTTTTATCAATTAGTATTCATTCATTTCGGTTTTAGTAATCGTTGCGTTTAAGATAAGTAGCTTAGTAGACTTCTGCATCCGGTGCTGGATCTGGGGCTACCAGGACGCCGCCAGATGAACAAGGTTAGGTTAGGTTCCATTGGCAGCCGTAACTAGACACAGCTCATGTTGGTCCAACAGCTAGTTCCCGTTGTGTTACCTGGCTTGACATTCTCATCCGGTTGATTCAATGAAGGAGTGGATCCTGTTTTAATCAATGTCAAAGTGACAAGTTTTGCACCTAAGAGTTGTTTGACCAAACAGTTCGAGTCTTAGATCTCAAAATGCCGGGCAATGACAGAGCAGATGTTTCGTTGACTCTTGCTCCTCCTTTTCGCTTTTAAAAGGCCCTTGCCTTTGGGCGTGTTTCCCAACGGGCCAGTGGCCAGTATAACCGCAACTATTTTCTGGACAGTTTTAAAGCTCGCCGAGTCTTTTTTCATTCTATAGTGAGCCAGATTTTTCTGGTATGCCCAAAGGTATTTCATCAAACCATCCCTGACCGCCAATAAGTTGAAATTTGTGTGCAATTAGTAGCTTACTCCTCGGGAGTGAAACACCGTTATTATATATTGAACCGTTCCGATTCAAGGTGGTGCCTGCATGCACCAACGAATCAGCCATATAGTTTCCATGTATGCCCCTGTGTCCAGGGACCCATTTGTCTCGATATCTCTGGAGGAGACCTCCGGCATACTGGGACATTTCTCGATGTGATAAACACTTTCTTCAGGGATCTTAAGGCCGCTTAACTTTCGGTAATAATGTGAATATCCCTGCCAGATATCATACCATACCAAATGTAGATCGCGGCTGTGTATATGCCCATTATCTCGGCCTGAATGTTATTGCACTAATCCGGTAGCTTAAGAAGTTCAACTGCTCGGAATCAATCCCAGAACCAACAGCATACAGTGCTTAAGACCTGTCAGTAAATTTCTGTATCGCATCCGCGAGGATTTGAAGGTTATCGTAGTGAACTTTGTTATCCAAAATGCTTACAGTAAAGCCAGGATCAAAGATTGACTCAGATGTGATATAATCAACGGCCGAGTGCCAGTTTATCTCATACAGGATATAAGCATGTCCTATGTTGTAATCTTTCAATGCTCTAGAGGCCCTTAGTCTTACCGCTGTGCTTGCAACTACCTTTTTTTTGCCAAAATGTCCGGTAGTTACCAGTTCAAGATCGTAAAAAATGTATTAGAGGGGTGGTCCAAATGTCACCTCTTACCGTTATTGCCAACATTTTCATTATACGTTTAAACTTGCAATAGCTTCAGACAACAGATTTAAACGAAGATTTTATCCCCGTGATTTTAGGGTTGATTTTTTCCCCATTATCGGTAATTCTTCTTTACTTGCTTATTTATAAAAACAAACAATTTAAATGCGCTCCATGTTTTGTACGGTAAAGAGATGTTGCCACATTGAAATACAAAAAAAAAAATAAAGCAACATAACAAAAATACGAATGTGTGCAAAGAAAAATATAAAAAAGACACAGAGAACAGAAAACGTGTTTTTTTCTCTACCCCGCTTGCTTCTCTACACCGTTCGCCAACAAACACCAAAAATCATGTCTTAAAAAACATGGAAATAATCACCGTCTGAACCGGGTGTTGGTTTGAAGATGATTCCAGCACGGTAAGGAGAACATTTCCGATACACCTTGGGTATTGTTATACCGCCAATGGACGGCCGTCAGAGCCTCATCAGTAATCGGCATGGTACAACACATGCAGGTGATGTTGGCTTTTGAATAGGAGAGGCTGTAACTGATGCATTACTATTCCATTAATGCTCCAGGCACAATTTAATTGTCAACTAATCGTTAATATTTTTATTGAATTGACAACTAATTTGGTAGTACTTTCATGAGTAGCAACATAATTTCGAAGGACTTAATATCAAAACACTTTTTCTTAAAAACAAATGATTTCGAAAATGAAAAAATTTATTATGTTTTAAGGGAAAAGGGTACTCAAGATTTTTATTACATAAGGTGTCCTATTCTCGATGTTACTAACAACGAGCCAGTATCCACAAAATAAATAGCATTTTCATATTTCTTCTTATTTTTTTGCTCGTTTGATGCATAATTATGCAATAAAGTGTATTTATGTACTTGACCTACATTACATTTATACAATATTAAAAAAAGAATGCTACAAAAAAGAATTAAAACCAAAAAAAAAACAACAACAATATAACAAAAAACAATTGTTAACCGCAAAATGAATAACGAAAAGCCGCTTGGTTTTAACAGAATACCCACTGACTGACTGTCTGATAAGAAGAAATGTTTGGAATGAAATAATATGAGAAGTTAAGAAATGGAGCAACGAACGAATGCACAAATGATGCGCCTGTCCGATGAAATTGTGTAGGCGCCAAAAGTTGTTATTTACAAAATAAAAAGTAAACAAAAATAAAACCCAACTCTGAAATTTCAAAAGAGAAGAAGCGCTTAAAAGTAACAAAGATTTAATGAGTTTTTAGCGTTCAAAATGAAAGTGTATATTTAGTAAAATAATAACTAAAATGGAATTTAACAAAAATAAAACCGAATGGTTGGTAACAAAAATAAAAGTTAAAAAAAGCTGTTTCTAAATCTGCGGCATTATGGTTGCTATAAACAATTCAGCAACAAATAAATATACATTTTTTTCTTTTATTAGTATTTTTTGTTTAATTAACTTGCATCTGATTAATAAAAGATAAAAAAAACTTTAAATGATAAAAAAGAAAAATGGAAAAAAATATTCAAAAAGTTATTCGTATAAAAAAAAACAAGGTAAATCTGGGTACTAAAATAATGTAATACAAATTTTTAACAAAGTACAGTTTTAGTTTCTTTATCTGCTGGCAAATCATCGGTTTAAATTGCTTGTCATGTGCCAAATTTTTTTCAATTAAACCCTTAATTAAAAATAAAATCAGTTTTAATTAAAAATTTAATCGAGTGAATTAAACGTTTACTTGCATCAACAACATTGCCGCAGAAAATTTTCTTAATATCCAAAAAAAGTTAATTGATACTCAGGGGTGCTGATAATCGAAAACATAAAACGCAAGAATTTGAAAGTTCTTTCTAATACACTTTAAATCTGTTTTTTATAATTTTATAATATAAAATTTTCTTTTTTAATCCTAGTACTCCGTTCGAACTTGAGAAAAATGTTGACCAACATTAATTATTTCTCACGAAAATGTTGACATGTATCAATATTATCTATCTCGCGATTTTTCAAAACTTTACGTTTTTATTAGTTGCAAGTATACAAAATTGTTTTTCGAAGGTAAACAAAAACCATGTTTTTTTTAATTGTCATTAAAAAAGTTAAACAATATTATTTTTATAATATCCCAAGTCATAAAACAAGAAAACTTTATTTTATTATTAATTTTAGCACTTTTTTCATTTTTATTTGTGAACCCCTTGTTATAAAAACCACTATACAAAATAAAAAATTACAAAAAATAATAAGCTGTTCTTTAAAACTTCGTGCGAAACAATATGAGCTGCACTTATTTCGTACGGAAAATAAAAATGTTGCTAGAAACATTTCTAATATTTTTCGTAATATAAATAGAGTACAACTCTATCAACATTTTTTCGTTTGTATTTCACAGAAATTTTTTTTATATTGCTTTTGACAACATTTCGCACGATAACTAAACCGAGTACCAGGGTTTAGCGTATACATTTTTGACAATTTTAATTCACCATAGAACTTTGGTACCGTTTTACACACACTATGAAAAGAAAAATTTAAATTTATAATTTTAAATAAAAAATAAATTTTAAACTTGGTGCGGTTTTCCTTAAACGCTGAATACATACGAAAAAATGTTGATATAGTTACCCCCGTTTTCACGACTTACCGATAGCTAAAGGTAGGATTTTATTGGCGGTATAAAAAGTGTTCCCTTATTAAAACTTTACTTTAACCTATCACGTCTCTTTAACTAATCGCTCACTTTAGGTTAAAGTAAAGTTGGAATAATGGAACACTTGTTATACATCCGATAAAATCCTACCTTTAGCTATCGGTAAGTCGTGAAAACGGGCCTTAAACTTGTTTATGTTGTGAAAAACATACGAAATGTTTCTAGCAACATTTTTGTTTCCGTGCGAAACAAGTGCCGCGCATATTGTTTCACACGGAATTCAAAGCAACAGCTGATGATTTTTTTGTAGTTTTTTTTGTATTTGTGTAGTGGTATTTATACCAAGCGTTACAATAAGAAAAATTAAGAAAGGTTTTTGGCTTTTATTTACATTCGCAAAACAGTGTTGTATACTTGTTTTAAAGAAATGTTACGTTTTGCAAAACCGCTAGATAGATAATATTGACATAATTAATTAATTTTCACTTAGTCATTGAAAGAAATAGTAAAAGACATGTTTTTTTCTTCGAAAAATTTCGAATTTTGTGCCAACAAAATATTATTTCCAGAAAGATCAAATATAACGATTGCCGGTTCGTTTAAAGTTATTGAATCGCACTACAGATCATCCAAAAAAAAATCGACTGTAATGAGTTATAAGCATAAATTACTCCATGAAAAAAACCGATGCTTGGAAGTTTTACCGCACAAGCCCTATAGTCCGTAGTCCACAAGCCCTAAAGTCCACCCGTTACACTCTTTCAATTGATGCAGAACGCTCTCACTGCAATACACTTCACTTCAGAAAAGGGTTTCCGAAATTAGCTTGGAGCCATATTACGGCATTCAAAATCGATCGAAATTACGACACAAGTTAAATGGGAATTTCGATCGATATCGAATACCGTAATTTGGCCCCTGATTCCTGCTTGGCCTCAACAAGTTTACAGTTTCTTTGGTGGAGAATTCATTTGTTGCAAGAAAAAAGGCTTAACAAAACTTTATGTAAATTTTTATTGTACCCAATAAACGCTCAATGATATACACCCATTTTAAGGTTATACATCCAATAGTATGTAGTTACGTATGTAGTTCATGATAAAGTTGCAAGTAGCTAAAATAACTTAAATGGAGTTTCTTGCAGATCAATAGTTGTTTACTCTAGACCAGGTTTGACCACATTTTGTTGTTGTTGTTGTTATTGTTTGTGATTGTTTTCTTTATTTAAAAATAAAACTACAAAGTATTGAATGAATATTGGAATATGGCAAGTACGATGATCACGATACAACAACAAATCACAGACACTCATAAAAATAACAACCAATAAACCCAGCCTTACTAATGAAAACTTTCACTTAAGTCAAAAAGAAAAACAAAAACCATCAACATCATCACCATCTAAACACATCCAATATGATAGCCAGTTTTTAATAACCGACTGTTTTTTACTTGACTTAGAAACATGGCTTGAGATTAAAATGTTGGGTTGGTCCGAAATACTTTTATGACAAAGAAGTGGCCGAAGAAAGATTTAAAGTTAATAAATACTGGAGAACTGTATGAATATTTCAACAAATGTTTATTTTTTTTTTTGTATATTTACCAAGTTTTAATATGTTAATTTTTCTTAAAGACTTTGTTTTATTTTGAGTAAAATTTTAGTAAAAAAAAAAGAAATTGAGTAAAAATACTAACAAGTGTATTGACTTGTAACTCTTTAGTTTGTGGTTGTTCAATGATTATAATTTCTTCTTTCTTTTGCATTTTTCTAACTTATGAATTTGAAAAAAAAAAAATTGGATGGGATGGTATGATGTGTATGTTTTTTTACTTTTTTCTTTCATAAATGAACAATTAACATAACAAACATTAGTGTTTAATAAAAATTGGGTTGTACAATCGATGTTTAAATGCTGTTCCTAAACTGTGTGGGATAAAAATATTTGTTTAGACCTTTTAGAGGTCAGGTGGAATTCACTTTCGTTTTAACAAAACGAGTTCAATACAATCAAAGTTGGCGTAAATTGGATTTAATAATATGCCTCCTCTTTAAACAACTAGATGACATATGTTTTTTGTTTTCTGATCTAATGACTTACATATTTAATAAATGCTGAACGAACGGTCTTGACAGTCTAAAGTAGACATGCTTTTATGGCGCCGTCTGTCAAAATATTTGTTTAGTTTTTATTTACTTATGCCATGTAATACCACAAGATGTTACACGGTTGATCAGAACATTCAAAATTGCCTTTCCTTTTTGCAAAAAATTTACACTTTTTGCAGTGATAGTCCTATAAACTGAACTCTCCGACTCTTGCTGGCTAAATTTAAGATGAACGGTCTGCTAAGTCCCCGTCCAGACTTGCAATTTTTGTTGCCGTAATTCTATTATTGGTGAAAAGGTGAGAAGATTGGGAAGGGTACTCAGTTTCATGTACTCTGCAATTCTGTTTTGCTTTGTAACTTCAACTTACAGTTGGCTGTTGGCGTATTTGTATTTAGATATATAAAAAATATATACTCGTATATATAAAAGGATAAAAATAAAGCGAAATTTCAGAAAATGGTAAGACCAATATTCCAAAATAGAGACACTAATGAATTTTTAAACAAAACTTTAAAAAATTGCGGCAACAAAAATTGCAGGTCTTAACAATGACTTACAATCGATATATCTGTGGTCACTAGCAATAACCGCCTAAGTCTTATGTCTAATGGCTAATAAATCAGTTAGTGCTTAAACTCTGGTTTAGTTAAACTAAACATAAATTTATATTTAGTTTACACTCGACAGTTGTAAATCGGGGTCCCATGAATTAACTGAAGTTTAAACAGTAAAATGTGGCAACACTGCGATAAATGTTGTCAAATTCATATAGTTTGAATTGGTAGTTTACACGCCCAATTTTATGCGTTTAAAGATGGTTTACATGTTTAGTGATTTATAGATTTGTTGGTTTAAACACATTTTAAACCAAAAAGAGAGTTTAACTCAAGGACCGGAAAACGTTTTTTTTTTATGTTTTTAAAAAAATATTTATCATTGGTGTTCGAAAAATATTTTAAATTGTACAATAACCAAAAATAGATAAAAATATTTTGTTTGATATTGTTTCTTAAAGTTCAAAATAATAAAGTTCTTAAAAAAACGTTTTTGAGAAAAATATTTTTTTTTTGTTCTTTTGTACAAAAAATTACGAACCGAAAACTTAATTTTTCTTTTTAAAAATTTAAAAATCATGCGTACAAAATAATTTTTTTTTTCATCAGTTTAAAAAAATAAAAGCAAACACAAAAAAAAGATATTTATTTTTTCAGTACAATATTATTTTGTACATGAAAAAAAAAGAACCGAAAACTTAAAATTGAATTTTTTTAATTGACAAAATTTAAACTCATACGTACAAAATTATAGTAAAAAATATAAAGCTAATAAATAATAAGTAGTTATTACATGATAAAGATTATCCTAGAACTAAATAGTAATCTTATCAATTACCTTGATGTTGAGTTTGAGCAACAATAAATTTTCTACATGCTCAGAACTTAAATTCCTTCTATTTTTGGTCATAATAATTGGCAAAGCACTGAAGGCTGCCTCCACAGATACCTGTGTTGCGGGTACAGCTAATGCAACAGCAGCTAGTTTTGATAATTAAGAATCTCTAAGGATTTTTTGCATTTGCAATTTTAAACACAATTTTATATTATAATTTTAATTAAAATTCTCAATTTTAACTTCAAATTGAGTTTTTATTGTTAGTTTCTAATAACAAAAAAAAAATATTTTTCTCAAAAACGTTTTTTTTTAAGAACTTTATTATTTTGAACTTAGAAGAACAAAAAACACAAAATAATTTTTTTTTTTTTTTTTGTACAGTTGAAAACATGTTTTGAACACCAATGATAAATATTTAAAAAAAAAAAAAAAAAAAAAAAATTAAAAAAACGTTTTTGTGTATTTTTCAAATTTTTGTTTTTTTGTTTCTTTTCATGTACAAAACACATATTGTACTTAAAAAATAAATATCTTTTTTGTGTTTCCTATTTTTTTTTTAACTGATAGAAAAAAAAAATTTATTTTGTACGCATGAGTTTTGAATTTTTCAAATGAAAAACTTAAATTTTAAGTTTTCGGTTCTTAATTTCTGATGCCTGGTTCAGATACAAAAAAGTTATTACCAAAATATTTTTTTTTATTTCAATATAATTACGACTGAGTAAAACTCATTTAGTAATATTACAATAGGAGGTAAAATAGTGTGACGAGTGATAATTCATTAATTATCCTCAAAAAAAAAGTTATAAATTTATGTACTTGTGTACATATATCTAGTTGACCAGATCCATTGGAAGGGTCCTCTGTAGTCTTCTGTATGGGTTGTGAGAGAAGAAGATTTCATTAAGATCTTCATTTGTGTGAAGCTGAAGTTTTGTAGCGTGCTTTTGTTAAACTTTAACTTGCTTAAGTTTATTAGCCCTAAGACTAAGATTTAGGCGGTTATTACTTGTGACCACAGATATGAAAACCAAATACGCCAACATCGTCACTACAGCGCCTACCACGAGCTCTACAGATGTGGAAAATACTGTTGAGGGTGTCTAATTGGATCTCACCGTGTAAACTGTATCTGTCATTATATCATCTGCTAACGTTTCACTGTGTTTTTGTTATTATCAAACACACAGATGGTTCTGGTGAAATTCGACAAGCTGAACTTGTAACTTAGTTAAGAACAAAAATTAATCCTGATGCAACAAATTTTAGATCTATTTTTTCACATTTTAATTGTATCAGATTGAACTGTAATTGATCTCTAACTTTTACTGAACTGCAAATTTTATGTCTCACCTAAGCTTGAAATATTGGGTGTTACGCACATCCAACGAAAGTGCAACATTAGAAGAACGGTGCTGCTGTATGTACCCCCTGGTATTTCAAAGCGGTTGCGCATACCGCTGGTGGTAAACAATCCTATCAGGCCATTTATGGTTAATTTATTTTGCGCCTAATTTAAAGCTATAGCTATCGACGACATGTGGTTCTACTACAAGGACGATCTACTTGTTGAATTGCAAATTCAGGAATAGGTAATATAAATTACAATAAAGAGAGGGCGATATTCTTTCCGATTCTTATGAAACTTTGTAAAAACATTTGATACCTTTGACGCATAGTTGGGGGTAGTGCACTAAATATTGATTTAAATCATCATTGCACTATCACTAAATAAAACTGCAAAAAAATTAGTTTGCACTATTTTTGACCAACTTTAGTGATAATTGGTATTTGTTTCACCAGCATTATAAATATTAGTGGTATTACAAATATTTTCACTATCACTAACGGTGATTGAATGCATAAATTCTGCACTCAATTCAAATAGTACAAAATTTGTTCTTGCAGTCGAAAAAGCTGCATATAAACAAACTCTCACTAACATTTAAACAATGTAATTTTGTATGTGCATGGTTTTTGATTCTTGTGATGATATGCATAAGTAAATGAAATTACACAACTTGAACTTTTGTCAATAACGGAGTATTTCCTGGCTTTAATCATGAAGAAACAATTTTTTTGTTTGTAAATTTAGTGCAAAATTCTAAGTTGCACTCAAATGAGGGAAAAACAAAAAAGTTGCAATAAACTGCAGATTGCTTTTTCTTAAATCAAACCAATTTTTTTTCGAGTGCAAAATTTTTTATCATCACTTTCACTCATGCTTAAAGAGGCTGCTTATTTTCAATTCATCACTCAACATCAACAAAATGATTGCAATAATTTTGCACTATCACTAACTGTGAGTTAAAACTGCAAAATTAGTGCACTACCCCCATCTATGCTTTGACGGCTCAATACAATGACTAGAAAAATGTGCAGTGCCACGCCCATTCAAGGAATCCTTCCTTTTCATGCACTTCTTCTTAACCAAATCTTATGAAAATTGGCCCACACATTTAGCTCCGCTATAAATACAATATTATGATTAGAAAAGTGGACAGTACCACGCCCATTCAAATGTCTCAAATTTTTTTTTACAACTTCTACACCCAGAGAAAAAACATTTTTCAATGTGATTAGCTCCAACAAAACTATATTTTACGAAAATGTTTAAACATATTTCGATTAATTTAACCATATTACTGTCATAGTATGGTGGTTTTTCAACCATAGCATGTTACTCTTCGAAAAGAGGAAAATACTATTGTTGATTTAAAAACTAATTAATGTCATAGTTAACCATCGCATGTTCAGAGGCAACCATAATATGGTTATGGCTTCGTGATGCAGGCCTAATTTAAACATAATATGGTTGCAGGTGACAATAATATGGTTAAATTAACCATAATATGTTCAACATTTGTGGGCCTGAGGGACGATCATCCCTAGGTGCTGTTGCTACTCAAAAGATGCTGCTAGCATATTTCCAACAATCAGCTGAGGTAAGGTAGATTAGGCTCTAAATAAGGGGTGTGTGTATAATCTTGCCGAATAAAATTTCTACCTGTATGTGCTGGGCGCTCTCACTCAGGGGCGGTTTTTTGTCACCTAGTGCTCCTGCAAATATTAATTCCGAGCTGTATAACTCAAATATCGAACATATGTATTTAATTTGAATAGCCACATCTTAAGGACTTAGATTGTTTAATAGGAAAATCAAAGATCACAAAAGAAATAACCTGAACTGTTTTGATATAATCGACTTTTTTAAACGATTTCCTATTTCACTCTAAGTGAAACTTTAAAGGGGTCTGCACACGGTCAAGCATTTCTCATCAAGCGCTGTGGTAGTATTAGTGAAAATGTGGTTGTATGTGTGACATCGACGATGCTGGATGGAAAATCAAAAAATTTAGATATGACGGCGAATATTACGTCCAGCACACGTACCCGAGTGAATTCGCCGGCATGACAGCATTTTGACCGTGTACAGACCCCTTAAGATCTTCTGAATACCAAGAAGTTTATTAAACATTAAAATAAATAGTTTTTTTTTCAGCAAGCCCTACAATTTAGTGATCGGATAACTACATGATGCTAGGAACACAACTGGGACGAACGACGAATTTCGCCCAACACGACGAACTTTTCCGTAAAAATTCGCTGAGTAAATTCGTCGTATGAAGCACAATACCGACGAATAAAAAGCAGCTTTTATAATTGAGAGAGTTGAATGCTGTTTGTGTAAAGAGAGAGAAATAGTGTGACCATATTCAAAAAAATAAAGCTTAAAAATAAAAACAATCAAAAACACAACTAAAAACTATTTTTATAGCAAAATACTTTGTATACTTATTTTATGTGTTATACAATAAAAAAAAAAAACAATTATTAAAGTAAAAAGTAACTTTATTTACTAAACTACTTCTTATCTAAAACCAAACATGGTCACCTAGTACTGATTTGTTCGTCGTTCGCCGGCGTATGAAATAGAATTAAATCTATTTAAAGTTCGCCGCGTCTGGCGAATTTTCGCCGGCGCCCTGATTGTGTGCATTGTCATATACACAAACGTCTTTTATTTTTGCCGACGAATATTCGCGGCCAAAAATTCGTCGTTCGCCCCAGTTGTGTTCCTAGCATGAGATAGACCCGAAAAAGAGAGTTAAATTTCAAGTATGCAAAGAGTGGAGTGTATGTGAGTGATAGTGTATGTGAATCAGTTTATCGATTTCGAATTTTATTCAACTAATGAAAGTAAAAGTCACTTTAAGGCGGTCGACAATTCAATCGTCACTATAAAATTCATTTATGCTTATTTAAAATTATAATTTCACACATTTCATATTGAAAATAAATCAAAAAAAAAACGAAAACGTTTTTAGAACAAACATCATCGCCCTTAAACAAGAACAAAAAAAATCTTAACAAATTCCTTCAGCAACATTTCATAATTTCCGCACAAAATGATTTAAGAAATAAAAGAAAATCAGCCACTAAAAATCGAAAAAGAAAAAAAATGAAACGAAAAACTTATTTTTATTCATGAGCTTCCTAAAAAATAAAATCAAATAAAAAAAAGAAGGAAATTTATTCAAATATATAACCGAAAAGACACTTAAAATATATAAACGACTGACTCTATATACACATGAAAAATAATTGTATATCTATGAATTTATTTATTTTTATAAATCTTTGCTGATGTTTTGATGCCATGAGACACATTTTTTCTGAACAAATAAAAAAATAATAAAAAGAGAACCGAAAAATAAAATTAAAAAAAAAGTAGAAAATAAAAATGTTTTTAGAACACATTTTTTTGTGGCATCTTCTAACGAAGTTAAAGGAGGCATTTGAACATTTTTCATAACGGTCCGGTGTGGAAAATTTGTGACTTAAAAGAAAATTATTTAATTATTATTTCAGGCAATTTCATGATCTTATAAACATGCCCCGCCTGTACGCTACAAATAAATTTTTTTCTTGTCTTTAAAATAAAACAAAAATTAAATTTTATGCGTCTGACCGCATAGAATTTTTAGTCACCGGTTTTAATGGTGATCAAAAATCGTGCCGTAATCAGAGAGAGAAAAATGACAGGGGCAGGGTATTTGAATGAAAATGTACATATGGTTCCAAATAGTGAGTACAGTATTGGCACATTTGGCCAAAATACGTATGTACATATGTATGTATGTATTTAAAATATTTTTAAATAATTAAGATTGTTTATACTTTAGTGGCTTTATGTTATTAATTTTAATACTAATACAAAAATATTTTCATAGAGAAAAATTTTAATGGTTATTGTAAAAAGTAAATCATGGCGTCATTAATTCAAATTAAAAGATTCTGAATGAATAAATTTTAATATATTTCTAAGAAAAACCAGTATGAAAGTATAGTCGGTCAAGCCCGATCATGTGATACTCATCACCACAATATTTGAAATTTTTTTTTTTGATAGTGTACCCTATTTGGGACACATAGGCAATTGTGGACCCGCTAGAACATTAGTATAAATGAGTTTTAGAATCATGTAAAAGTTCTTTGTGCCGAATATTATTTAGATAACTTTATCTATATGAGTTTTGGTTTCTTATAAGTAATTTCGGAAAGGGGGTTGGTATGGGACCATTGTTTAATTTTGGACCTACCAGCACAACATTTTGCCATGACATAGTAGCTTTTCTTACCAATTTGTATGTCAATACCAACATTTATAAGGATATTATGGTGTTTAAAGCAATTTCCGGGAGTAGTATTTGTATGAGGGCTATGGTCCATGATATGGACCGTTTCCAGTAAAATTTGGAAAGATAATAAGATTGCAATAAAATAAGTTTGGACCTAATTTAATCTAAATACCAACATAAAAAAATGGTTTATGGGCACAAAGACTCTTTTCTGGAGAGAAGCTTGCATGGGTGCTATATAAAATAATTGATCAGTTCTCACCAATTTCTATGTACCAAATATCATCAAATTATCTCAAAACTTACGCTCTGTACTTTGTGCACAAGGTCTACATAGACAGCCAGTCGGAAGGACGGAAGGATTCTATGAATTTTGTGATTAGAGACAATTTTGAATTTTCAGTGTATGTAAATAATTGCTATATAAAAATATAGTAAAATATCGACTGCAGCCGACTAATTCTTCCGTTATTAGTGGACCGCCGCTAGTTGTTTTCTAACGGTATAGATTTCTGATAACGTATATTTTACATAATAAAAACAGCTGATGTCAGATGGTTTGTCAGAAGAAATTAGCACACTCTAATTGAAATTGACAGAAGCAATGTTTGTAAATGAAACACACGACATTTATGTATCTTGCAGTGGGAATTTTGACAAGCCGGATGTAAATAACATGTCGTGAATGGGAGGCTTTAATGAGCAAACGAAAATCACTGATTTCCATTCTCTCCTTAAAATATGCTGTTGCCTGCTATCAATGTCTATCAAACACAAAATAAATGACGCAGCTTTATAAAATTTTGACAGGAGTCAACTTACGGATGCCTTTTGCTACTGTCAAGTGTTGTTCTTTCAGTTAAGAGGTGAAATAATTCAAAAGTCAAGGACTTATTAACCCACCCTCGTAATAATTATCTGAATATTTCCACAGAATGTGTAAACTATTAAAACAAACATACCTTCGTCTAAAAAATTACAATATCTCACATATAGTTCGATAACCCCAAACATGTGAGTTACTAAACAAAAATTTGTAACTTCCTTTTAACTTTTAAAGAAAGTTACACAATTTCTCTTTAACAATTAATAAAAAATCATTGTTAATGCCACATACAAAACTTTAATTTGAAAACCCCCTCGAGGTCAGACATACTAAAAACCAGTTAACAACGTATTTATGTGCACTTGGCGAAGACACAAAATAAAACTTTTAGCTAAAAATAACCAAAACATTCTTTAAAAACAAAAAATTTAACAAATACACCATTTTTTTTGGCATTTAAATAATAGAAGACAATAGAGATTTTTTTATAGTTATTCCTTTTATTTAGTTTGTTTTTCTAAATGAAAAAGTTCAATAATCAACAGGCAAGTTGAGAGTGTTGGCATTACAAAACAGCACATTGCCAATGAAATGTCAATAGAATATAAATAATTTGTTTTTTTTCTTTAAATATTTAATTTTACTACAAAATAATGAAAAAAAGAGGAACTATTTAGCAATGTAGCAAATAAAGTTTACAAGATAAAATAACACGTTTTTTCATAGTGATGCGTCCTTGTTTTTGTGTCATAGACTTTTAAACAAATGTTCATCAAATTGCCAGTTGTTTTCAAAATAAAAGTAAAAATTTACAAATTTTTATTTTATTTTGAAAACAAAGTCTTCTAAATGATGAACTTTTATTTGACAATATTTTTTTTTTTTGTTTGTCAATTAAAAAACCAAGAGAGAAGAAAACGAGAGAGCGTTTAAAAACAAAATCAAACAAAATTATACGTTAAACCAATTAAATGATTTATTTTTATAATGCCTGAGAAATTTGTTGAGTTTATTTGTACTCGCTTCTTCTATCGAATGGAATTAAAAAAAAAAAAAAAAAAATAGTTAATGTACAATATAAAAAACAAAGAAGAAGAAAATCTAAAGAACTGAACTGAAAATGGCAAAAATCTATTTTGAGATTGACTGTCGCCAGCCTCATCTCATAGTCATCGTCATCATCTTCATCATCATTATTTTTCTTTTTTTTTTAAAAAAATTTTCGGTTTTCCTTAATTTTAGAACAATGAAATTGTTTGAAAATTAAAAAAAAAATTTGTTACGTTAACTAAGAATTTTGTCATTTTAAATACTTCTTTCTTTTATTCTTGTTTCGTTGTGGCATTTACCATTTGGTTTTCTATATACCAAGGATGGCAACCGAAACGAATTTCGCAATCGGTATTTAAGTATTTGCAATTGGAAAATCCAATTTTGACAACGCGTTAAAATAATAAGCAGGGTTGCTATATTTGTTGACAACCCTGTTTTATCGTTTGATAACAAATAATGGCAAATTAGCTATTTTTATGTCAAACTAGCGGCTTTAATTCCATTTCTTATTTCTTTTATGAGGGTTTTAGTAAGCACGAAAGTTAACACTTCTGTTTGTAACACAATGCTGACGCTCTTATTTAGGTATGGCATATCAGCGTATAAGCTACGCGAAAGAAGACGTTCCGCCTTCCGCTCTTGTTTATGTACGGCTGTTTGAAACTTATGTATTCTCATCACACCAGAGGTGTATTTTAACTGTATATATTGAAGGTGATAACATTTTTATACAATTACAAAAACAACCAAAATGAACTCAGACAATTTTCATGTTGTTTTTGTAAATATTGTTAAACAGTAACCATCTGCTTCTTTGTTATTAACTCAGCTGTTTAATATCGTTGCTTGTATTTTACTTATACCATGCGTGTAAACATGAAAAATACATACAACGGATTTTAATTTTTTTTTATACCAAATTTAGATATTTTAATTAGGCTTAAGTTCATTGAATTTAATTTGCATTAAACTATTTTTATATAGAAAGGAATTTTTACAACATGGAAGATTAATTAAAATTGTTATTGATAATTTTCATTCTTGACTGACCTGGGATTCGAAGCCAGGCTGTCTGGCGTGTGATTCGAACCCAGGCGGCTGGTTACCCTGACATGTTTCGACCTCAACCACTAGGTCTTCTCAAAGGGATTTGCCGTCTTACACTCGCAGCCATCGAAGACTGCTGACGTCAGTAGTCAAACATCAATCCTTAAACCAAATTGTATTTTAACCTTTGGTAGATCGAAATTTGCTTTTTGAATGATTATCCATTTTTAATTGATCTCACATGTTTTTCCTTACTTCTGTTTTTTCGTACTTTTGTCAAGAATTCTTCTTGAAGTCCAAAGTACATTTTTTTGTTTTTCCTGTTTTTTTGTCTTTCTTTTTTCTAGTTGACCTTTTTCAGCATAACTTGAAGGACAAATGTAAACATTGCTCGTGCCTTAGCTGTTAACAATAATTAGTATTGTGGTTATTTTATTGAACTGTTAATGGTTTTTAATCCAAATTTAGATATTTTAATTAGGCTTAAGTTCATTGAATTTAATTTGCATTAAACTATTTTTATATAGAAAGGAATTTTTACAACATGGAAGATTAATTAAAATTGTTATTGATAATTTTCATTCTTGACTGACCTGGGATTCGAAGCCAGGCTGTCTGGCGTGTGATTCGAACCCAGGCGGCTGGTTACCCTGACATGTTTCGACCTCAACCACTAGGTCTTCTCAAAGGGATTTGCCGTCTTACACTCGCAGCCATCGAAGACTGCTGACGTCAGTAGTCAAACATCAATCCTTAAACCAAATTGTATTTTAACCTTTGGTAGATCGAAATTTGCTTTTTGAATGATTATCCATTTTTAATTGATCTCACATGTTTTTCCTTACTTCTGTTTTTTCGTACTTTTGTCAAGAATTCTTCTTGAAGTCCAAAGTACATTTTTTTGTTTTTCCTGTTTTTTTGTCTTTCTTTTTTCTAGTTGACCTTTTTCAGCATAACTTGAAGGACAAATGTAAACATAGCTCGTGCCTTAGCTGTTAACAATAATTAGTATTGTGGTTATTTTATTGAACTGTTAATGGTTTTTAATCCAAATTTAGATATTTTAATTAGGCTTAAGTTCATTGAATTTAATTTGCATTAAACTATTTTTATATAGAAAGGAATTTTTACAACATGGAAGATTAATTAAAATTGTTATTGATAATTTTCATTCTTGACTGACCTGGGATTCGAAGCCAGGCTGTCTGGCGTGTGATTCGAACCCAGGCGGCTGGTTACCCTGACATGTTTCGACCTCAACCACTAGGTCTTCTCAAAGGGATTTGCCGTCTTACACTCGCAGCCATCGAAGACTGCTGACGTCAGTAGTCAAACATCAATCCTTAAACCAAATTGTATTTTAACCTTTGGTAGATCGAAATTTGCTTTTTGAATGATTATCCATTTTTAATTGATCTCACATGTTTTTCCTTACTTCTGTTTTTTCGTACTTTTGTCAAGAATTCTTCTTGAAGTCCAAAGTACATTTTTTTGTTTTTCCTGTTTTTTTGTCTTTCTTTTTTCTAGTTGACCTTTTTCAGCATAACTTGAAGGACAAATGTAAACATAGCTCGTGCCTTAGCTGTTAACAATAATTAGTATTGTGGTTATTTTATTGAACTGTTAATGGTTTTTAATCCAAATTTAGATATTTTAATTAGGCTTAAGTTCATTGAATTTAATTTGCATTAAACTATTTTTATATAGAAAGGAATTTTTACAACATGGAAGATTAATTAAAATTGTTATTGATAATTTTCATTCTTGACTGACCTGGGATTCGAAGCCAGGCTGTCTGGCGTGTGATTCGAACCCAGGCGGCTGGTTACCCTGACATGTTTCGACCTCAACCACTAGGTCTTCTCAAAGGGATTTGCCGTCTTACACTCGCAGCCATCGAAGACTGCTGACGTCAGTAGTCAAACATCAATCCTTAAACCAAATTGTAGAAAAAAGAAAGACAAAAAAACAGGAAAAACAAAAAAATGTACTTTGGACTTCAAGAAGAATTCTTGACAAAAGTACGAAAAAACAGAAGTAAGGAAAAACATGTGAGATCAATTAAAAATGGATAATCATTCAAAAAGCAAATTTCGATCTACCAAAGGTTAAAATACAATTTGGTTTAAGGATTGATGTTTGACTACTGACGTCAGCAGTCTTCGATGGCTGCGAGTGTAAGACGGCAAATCCCTTTGAGAAGACCTAGTGGTTGAGGTCGAAACATGTCAGGGTAACCAGCCGCCTGGGTTCGAATCACACGCCAGACAGCCTGGCTTCGAATCCCAGGTCAGTCAAGAATGAAAATTATCAATAACAATTTTAATTAATCTTCCATGTTGTAAAAATTCCTTTCTATATAAAAATAGTTTAATGCAAATTAAATTCAATGAACTTAAGCCTAATTAAAATATCTAAATTTGGATTAAAAACCATTAACAGTTCAATAAAATAACCACAATACTAATTATTGTTAACAGCTAAGGCACGAGCTATGTTTACATTTGTCCTTCAAGTTATGCTGAAAAAGGTCAACTAGAAAAAAGAAAGACAAAAAAACAGGAAAAACAAAAAAATGTACTTTGGACTTCAAGAAGAATTCTTGACAAAAGTACGAAAAAACAGAAGTAAGGAAAAACATGTGAGATCAATTAAAAATGGATAATCATTCAAAAAGCAAATTTTGATCTACCAAAGGTTAAAATACAATTTGGTTTAAGGATTGATGTTTGACTACTGACGTCAGCAGTCTTCGATGGCTGCGAGTGTAAGACGGCAAATCCCTTTGAGAAGACCTAGTGGTTGAGGTCGAAACATGTCAGGGTAACCAGCCGCCTGGGTTCGAATCACACGCCAGACAGCCTGGCTTCGAATCCCAGGTCAGTCAAGAATGAAAATTATCAATAACAATTTTAATTAATCTTCCATGTTGTAAAAATTCCTTTCTATATAAAAATAGTTTAATGCAAATTAAATTCAATGAACTTAAGCCTAATTAAAATATCTAAATTTGGATTAAAAACCATTAACAGTTCAATAAAATAACCACAATACTAATTAATTTTTTTTTATTTTAAACACGGAGAGAATTTCATAATATTTTGATTCTACAAAGTCGTAATACAGTGTATTACCGTGTAAACTAGCCTTAAGCGGTATCGGTACTAATAACGGTATCGGTTGCCAACCTTGCTTTATACATATTTTTCGGGTTGTGCAATTTTTCGTTTATTTCTTCAAAAGTGAGAATGAATTTTGTTTCAAGTTAAAAATAAGGAAATTATTTAATATGGCAAATATCCAGTATGCAAAACAATTTCATACGAATTCGTATGGAAAATAAATCACTTTTTGTTAAAAATTAATCGATATTGAGTTCTGTATAAAGACTTTATCAATCGTGTTTCCCACTAAATTGTGCAGAGAATATTTTCCTTTTTTTTTATTTCTCAAAACTTTAATAAATGAAACAATTTTTCAAAACTTTATTTCAACTTGCTATTTAAACACCTTTGCAGAAAAAATTTATTTAAAGTGTTAGAAAATCCCGATTTTATATACATTAGAATAAACAAAAAAACTATTCAGTTTTTAAAAAATAAATCGCATAAAGAAAGTGACAAGTTTGGACTTGATAGCGTGAAGAAAAAGAAGTAAAAAAAAAAAACAAGTTAGTAAAATCTTTGTTCAAACTCCTAATGTTGACATACTTTGTTTTATCCGCAGTTATTATGTGGGCGATTATTTTTCCATAAAGTCTCACTTACGAGTGTTTTTATTCACCCCTATCGTGGATAACAAGTGGAATTTTTGTTCCAATGAAATTTTTATTCCCTATCGTGAAACTCCCGTGAAAAATTTTTCGCGCTATCAGTTCTCAATGAATGTAAAATAGAAGAAATATAAAAAAAACATTAAAAATCTAAGAAATTTTTGTTCAAAAATATACACGTCTAGTTTAAAGAAAAGTTAAAAAACATTAAGTAAAATATATTGTATCGGAGTAACAGATTGATTGCAACATTAGCTTTTTGCATTTTTATGTAGTAAAATCCTTTCTAAAATTCTGCCGGAATTCTTCGGGAATCCTCAGGCAATTGACCTTTGTTCTGCATTTTGGTGCAGAATAAAACAAAATAAAATATATTGTATTGGAGTGAAAGTTTGATTGCAACATTAGCTTATTGCGCTTTTATGTAGTAAAATAATTTCTTAAATTCTGCCACCACGTCTTTGAAAAGCTTCATAACTCCTCAGGCAATCGACCTGTTTTTTGCATTTTGTTGAACAATAAACATATAAGTTTGTGCCTCTTTCAACGGAAATTGACCTTAAAATTAATTTTGTAAACTTCAATATTCGAATTATGAGAAGAATTACTTACATAAATGTTTTGTTCCCCAGCAAAAATAAAGTGAGATTTTCAAGGGAAAAAATTGTTCACGATAAGGGGAATTTTTCGCGCGAACATTTTTTGCACGTTATTATTCTCCTATGAATTATTTTTTTCATGGGAGTTTTGCATGATCGCAAATACGTGAAAAGGGAACAAATTACGAGGGAAAAATTATTCACGATAGGGGTGATTATTATTATTTATTGCTGAAGAGCCGGCTTAGGGGCGCATAGTGCCGTACAAAATTCTTTAAATTTATTACGATATCTAGATATTGCCGTAATCTGTGTCCAGCTAAGATCCTTGTTCACAGACTTCATTTGAAAAACGTTTACGCCATGATCCTCTGGGCCTTCCTCTGCACCGAGCTCCTTGTGGGTTCCAGAGTAGAGCTTATCTGGCGATATTATTTGATGGTTTCCGCAGCGTGTGTCCGATTCATGTCCACTTTCTGCATGCCACATCCTTCACAATTTGTATTTGTTTGCACCGTCTATGTAGTTTGGAGTTAAAGATTCCGTTGTGGGCATATCTGTCAGATTTGATCGTCATTTGAACGATTTTTAGGTACAAAGTTGACGATAGGACGATTTATACCCTTAATTTGACGGTTTTTCAAAAGACAAATTTTGTTTAAATTTTCAAATATTTTTAATATAATTTCACATTTCATTTTTCGCGCTATCAGTTCTTAATGAATGTAAAATAGAAGAAATATAAAAAAAAACATTAAAAATCTAAGAAATTTTTCTTCAAAAATATACACGTCTAGTTTAAAGAAAAGTTAAAAAACACTAAGTAAAATATATTGTATCGGAGTAACAGATTGATTGCAACATTAGCTTATTGCATTTTTATGTAGTAAAATCCTTTCAAAAATTCTGCCGGAATTCTTCGGGAATCCTCAGGCAATTGACCTTTGTTCTGCATTTTGTTGAGCAATATACATATAAGTTTGTGCCTTTTTAAGGGATCTTCAAATTAATTTTGTAAGCTTTAATATTCGAATAAGAGAAGAATAACTTACAAAAACGTTTTGTTCCCCAGCAAAAATAAAGAGAGAAATTCGAAGGGAAAAGTGAAAAAATTCGAGGTAAAAAATTGTTCACGATAAGGGGAATAATTTTCCGCGAACATTTTTCCACGTTATTATTCTCCTTTGAATTAATTTTTTTCATGGGAGTTTTTCATGATCGCAAATACGTGAAAAGGGAAAAAATTACGAGGGAAAAATTATTCACGATAGGGATGATTAAATTTGGTAATGGAGTTAATAAGTTTTTTTTAAACCGCTTATAATTATATTATTATTATTTATTGCTGATGCGCCGGCTAAGGGGCGCATAGTTCCGTACAAAATTCTTTAAATTTATTACGATATCTAAATATTGCCGTAATCTGTGTCCAGCTAAGATCCTTGTTCACAGACTTCATTTGAAAAACGTTTACGCCATGATCCTCTGGGCCTTCCTCTACACCGAGCTCCTTGTGGGTTCCAGAGTAGAGCTTATCTGGCGATATTATTTGATGGTTTCCGCAGCGTGTGTCCGATTCATGTCCACTTTCTGCATGCCACATCCTTCACAATTTGTATTTGTTTGCACCGTCTATGTAGTTTGGAGTTAGAGATTCCGTTGTGGGCATATCTGTCAGATTTGATCGTCATTTGAACGATTTTTAGGAACAAAGTTGACGATAGGACGATTTATACCCTTAATTTGACGATTTTTCAAATAATAAATTTTGTTCAAATTTTCAAATGTTTTTATAATAATTTCACATTTTATTTTCGATTCTTAGATAATTTGATTTATTTGCAGTAATTTTTATGTCTTAGCTGTTAATCATATAAAATACGATTTTTTTAAGCACGATGCATATTTTTAAGAGTTCTATTTTATCAGTTATTTTATTTATTATAGGCATATCGTCGGTTCATAATTTAAATGTCGCATGTGGATTTTTTCCGGTTTTGAGTTAAGATCGATTCCTTAGGTTTTCCGACCTGATCCTTCATTTGGCGTAATCAGTTTTTCGATACCTCATACGGTTTTCGAGATATGGAGTGTTGAGTTTGTCGTATGTGGTATTTGCTGAAGCAAATTTCAAATTAAATGCGTCCAAACTCAATTTACTCGAAACTATCGAAATCCACATACACCAATTATCAGCCGATGATATAACAACCACTCTCATTAGTCTGGGTTCACATTATAAAACTTTTCTTTCAGAAAGTCTGATTTTATTGGTGTTTACCAGACTTACTGCCTGTTTTTACAAATTAAATAAAAATTTTCGCTTGGGAATTTATATTGAAGCAACAATAAAAAAAAAAACTCAAATTGGTTTTTGTTTTCCATATAAATTTCTAAACGAAAATTTTTATTTTAGTTTGAAGAACAGGCAGTTAAGTTCTTAAGCAGGATTTTCGACGTGAAAAATAGTTGTTTGATATTTCTTGGTTTTAGTTTATTTTCTTACTTTTCTTATGAATGCCAATACTTTTGAAAAACTTTTAGTTGTGTGTCTTCAATAATATGTTTCTAAACGAAAATTTTTATTTAATTTCAAAAACAGGCAGAATATATTAAACTTTTATTAGCAACGAAAACTAAAAATAACAATTAATTTTCAAAACTTATTTAAAGTTAGTGGTTTTTTACGAGTACAATGGCATAAAGTTTTATACGTGTTAAGCGTAAGAGATTTGTGTTCGTACAAAATATTTTTGCAATTTTAAAAACAAATCATTTAATATTTATGTAATTCAAATTTTTTTCCTTCTATTACAGGTAAATACTTAAAATAAAAGTATTAAAATACTGAAATAATAATTTAAAATTATTAAAAAAAACTCGGTGAGTCATTACCATATAATTAAATATACAAAACTTTTTTTTTATCTCTCAAAGGGCATAATTAAATTTTGCTACAAGTATCTATGCACTTGTATAAATAATACAAATATTCATTTCGTTAATTATTATCGTACAGATTTCGTTTTAATAAATACGCGCTCACAAAAACGGGGTAGAAGATCAACTTTGTATCAACAAAAAGTGTTTTTAATTAATCAGCATCACCATTTTTCTATTGCTATTCTTAGGTTTTTATTTATATGTATTTGCAAAATAATTTAAAATGTATAATTAACACTACATTTAGTGACACTTGGAAACCCTAGAGAACGCTGAGTTTATTTTATATAAAATTATAAGAATAAGTTGCACGGATGGAAAATTGTGAGCTTTTTTTACTTGCTTAAGAACTATACATACAAAAGCTTCAGGTAATAACTTTTATTAAGAAAAAAAAAAAAAAAACATCGCACAGTGTCTCGCTAGCGGGACAATATTATTTCTTCACTTATTTCACTTATTGTTTATGTATATTCCAGGCATCTTAAGCTATTTTAAGAAAAAAGTTGAAAAATATCTACTGTAATCGTTAATCGTTTTTAACACATTTTTCAAAAAATTATGTTTTTGTATTTTTAACATTAATAATCCGATTCTACCTGGCATATATATATATCTTACACATATCAATAGACATAACAAATTTTATTACGATCGGACAATTTTTGTAGGTGTTATAGCGTTTTGAAGAAAAAGGATATGGGCCGTTCCAGCCAAAAGTCTACTTTTTGTAACGTAACGCCAGAAGTAATTTTAATTGTTTCTCAAAAAATTGTATATGCATAATTTACTTTTTTATATTTTGGTAGAAAGCGGAACTAGCTCTACATTAAATTACAAAAGGGATAAGATTTGAACAACACGGTCTTAAAATACAAGCTTATTTGCTTTCTGGCGTTACATTACAAAATGTAGACTTTTCACTGAAAATTGTCATATGTAACTTAAACGAGCAAAGATTTTTAAATTTGATAACTTGGAAAATAAATCTTTATAAGTTCTTGCTCAATTCGCAGAAGTGTGCAATTTTGTAATGCAGGTCAAAATCCACTTCCGTTATTTGTAACGTTACGCCAGCGCCTATTTTTGCTTACATCTTCAAATCCTTAGGGTTGATTGTTGTAATTTTTTTTTCTACATATAGTGCTACTTCATTACTTTTCAAATATAAAAAAACTTATTACAAATTTGACTTCTTCATTTATTTCTTGTACATTTTGTCGTACAAATATCACGTCACGTCAAAATGGAAATGCCCATATATGGCAGAACCTTGAGTCCTTAGTCCGATTTAAATAAAAATTTACACACACGTTGCTAGTTGTGTGTATATCAGCGTGACCACTTTTTTTTAACTTAATGGGCATTATTGAAGCTAAAATTACATTTTGCGTGTCCTTGGATCGACTTCTCCAAAAACCGTTTTTTTTTTAAATAAGATATTTTATGCTAGTGTATCAAACTTCAAAAATATCTGACAACTCCTTTAATTTTTGTCCCTTCGTTATATGGGGACAAAGCAGTGTGCGACTCGTTCTGGAAAAAATAAAATAATTTTACTTTCGGGCTTTTTCGGGGTCTATATTATATGTGGATCTGTGCTTAAATGTTGTAGGTATTACATATAGAAAAATCTAGGTGGATATATGTGGATAAAAAAAGTTGTTACTCTTTAAAGTTTACAATTAATGTAAAATTTGCTGGATTTATCTATACATTTACAAATTGATGTTACACCAAAAGTATACATATTTTTTTTATCAGAAATATAAGTCATAATAGGGTACATACTAAAGGGCTGCGCAAAATATTCTTAATGTTCTGTGTTCTACTTCACACAACTATCAATCATATTATTTTACTGTAAACATACATAGCAAAACAAACATAACAACACATTACTCTCACCAAAACAAAACAAGCATAACTTGAAAAGTTTTTCTCTTCTGCTTTGTTAGTGCTTGTATTATCAAAACAAACAGAATATCAACACAAAAACAGACAATGAAATAAAGAAACGGTAAATTATAGTAAAAGCATCGAGTGCACGTAATTAGGAATTTAAAAATTTTAAGTGATCTTAGCTTATAACAGAAATGGATGCATTAAATGTAAGCAAAATTGATTTTTTTGAATTATTTCCTAAATGTATATTTTATTTTAGTCGACCTTTATTATTTTATTATAACTAAACTATCAAGCTTGATGTCTTTTTTTATTTTT
Organism: Pollenia amentaria; assembly: GCA_943735925.1. Classification (NCBI taxonomy): domain Eukaryota; kingdom Metazoa; phylum Arthropoda; class Insecta; order Diptera; family Polleniidae; genus Pollenia; species Pollenia amentaria. The sequence goes on along the minus strand of OX031010.1, from coordinate 140,431,337 downwards.
ATATAAAACTTTAAACGTTTATTTAACCAATATTTCTAATTAAAAAATTTTTTAATTTGTCAGTTATTGTTAAATTTGTTAAAAATTGTTGAAAATTTATAAAATAAAGAAGAATAAACCCTGAAGAAGGCACTCAAAGGAGTGCCGAAATATTGGTTAAATAAACGTTTAAAGTTTTATATAAAAATAAAAAAAAGACTTTAAGCTTAATAATTTAGTTACCTATATTATTTCCTAAATTTTTAATAATATTTTAAAGGAACCTACAACCGAACCCATTGAAAACAACTCAAACGAAATTAAATCAAAAGTTTCTCCCTTTGCAATTTTCTCTTTGGTTTATGTTCACAATCAAAACATTCAAACATGCTTGGAATGTTCTATTTCTGTTTTAATGTTCTACTTCATCTTTGTTCTAATTCAGCTTTATTTTAGTTCAGCATTGTTCTTGTGCAGTTTTGTTCTATTCTTCTATATTTTGATCGTAAAGCAAAACAATTGTTTTTGGAAGTATGAGTTTTGTTATGAGAGAGTAATATACACATACTATCTACATTTAATGAAATTGCTTGTAAGCAATTTTTCTTGTGCTTGTGCAGCTCTTTAGTACATACCCTGTAGGAAATGTCACTAGTGAATCTATCCTGATTAACTACTGACACAGTCACCAGTACTAGTGACTTATTATACCCTAGAAAATGTTATTTACTATAGACATTAAACATGTGCGAGTCATTGGAAATCTACTACTGACGTTGGTACTATTGACTAGGTAGTTATTTTGGGGCCAAATGTAGGCATTGCAACCAGATAATCACCAATACATTTTAGAAAATCTAGTCTACACTTTTGGTACTTGTTAAAGAAGATGTCGAAATAAAAATGGGGTTTATTAACATTTAATTTTTTCAACTTCGTTGACAATGTCGCCAAAAAGTCACCAAAATAGTCGACAAAATTTGAGACTTGGAGACTCTTGCACCCAGGTTTCCTTCAGGGTACCTTCAATAGAATATTCCACAACAAAAAACTCGTTTCACTTTGCTACCAATTTTAAAATTTGTTATCACAAGTGTGCATAAACTTCAACTGATTTGCAAATAAAAATTACCTCCCTATTAAGGGCTACTTTGACACCCTGATAAAATACATTAATGAGGTGTTTACCACAATGAATTCTTGGAATTTGTTAGCTGAGGGGGGGGGGGGGGGTTGCTTACAAGACGTCATTAGTGGCTCCTGGAAATTACTTCCTGAGTTTTGTCCCGCTAGTATGTTGTAGCCGAATCACTGTGCGTCGGGTGCAAAGCAACTCGCTTTTTTAAATGCATTCTTAAATGCAACCGTGTAGAATTTGGCAATGTTAGCTGTCTCAAAGTGCAACCAAAACGCTAGCCATCGCTCGTTATTCGATATGATCTTTGTAATCGAATGCTGACTTTCAAAATAAAATTAAACAGCTTTGGTTGTTTGTTCTGTGCTGAATCTTGCCATCATAAAGTGCTCAAGTTTTTCAAAATTAATTCTCAAAGAAAACAAAAAAAAAAAAAAAACAAAAAATTTATTCACATATTAAATCATAACTTTCATCATGCGCCACCCTATACAAACAGAATTTCGTTATTTCATTTAAATTGTACTTTGCTGTTTACTTGACTTAATAAGCTTTTTATTTTGTAAAGCTTTCATCTATAATTAGGATCTCTGGTCAGCCGCCGCGATCTCATGAGATCTGCCAATTTGGAATTTTTGTCGCGATGCAGGTATCAGCTGCACCTGATTACGCCAAAAATTTTCAATATCCGATAAAAGATATCAACGCAGGGGTAAATGTCCATGCTCTTCTAGTCTATCTACCATATCTCTCTGAAAAAGAACTTAATGGTAGTACGACCAGCGTGAACGTTCAAAATTTTCAAAAGGGTCCCAAAAAAGGGATTTTCAAAAATAAGTAACACAAAAAGGGGAATTCTGAGAAAAAAGGGGGCAACTTAAAGAACTAGAACATTTAAAAAAATCAAACATATCTATTAAGTTATTTTCACTGAAAACAAACGTTAAAAAAACATAAACTTCTTAGATATAAATAATACATTATATTTATATGTATATGTATAATATAAAATACAAATTGTTTGATAACTACAGGGTGTCCGTCGGGAAGGTATACTACTTTTTTTGCCGCCATTTTGGTAAACATTAGTCTTGACAGTTCATATTTGGCAGTCGTGAAGTAGATACATGGCAAATTTATGATGGAAAAATATTCGATAAACCAACGTGTCTTAATCGTTAAAACATACATTTTATCAAAATCAATCATCGATTACTGTGACGATGAGAAAGTTATGTGAAATTTTTGGGAGAAACATCGTGCCAACAAAACGCACTATTTATGGTCTAGTGAATGATTTCGAAGAAAGATCGGCTGAAAACATTACTGCTGCTCAAGAAAGTGTTCAAAACAATCCATCAACCTCAATTCGACGCTGTGCTCAGGAGCTTGGTCTTCAAATTGCCACAATTTTGCACAAGGATTTGCATTTGTTTCTATTTATGATTCAGTTGACACGAGAGCTTCTTCCACAAGACCATTTATGCCGCCAGCAAACAAAGTAGTATACCTTCCCGGTGGAGCCCCTGTAAATATACAGTCGAAATTCACTGCAATGAATCTACATGGTACCAGAAAATCACTTCATTATACAGAAATTTCATTACACAGAACTTTAAGTTTTTTTTTCACTTTTGTTTATAAAACCCGGTATTTTAGTTTCGATTACACTTCCACAGTTATTACACTGGCAGTTATCGATTTGACCTTTGCTTCATTAATATCCTTAAAAGGTCAAGTTTGAAATCTTCTGCGTTTAGTGCTTAATTGCTTGTTTCTAAGTTTTTAGAATTGCCTTTTAAATAAAGTGCTGGAAAATAAACTGTTTAGGTACAGAACTTTGTGTGCTACTTACAGAAAAAAGTTTTTTTTATCAATTACAAAAATGGTTTAAAAAGTATTTAAATTTAACTGAATCAATTATTTTTTTTGTTAAAAGTAAATTAATAATATAATTTTGCTTTAATTAATATTTAAGTTCTGTTGAAATAAATTTTTAATTTAAATAATAATTAAATATCAAAAAATATTAATTGACTTTTTCGTTTAAAATAAAATAATTTAAACTTGTAGAATTGTTGTTGGGAACTGTCAATATTTAATTAAATAAATTAACACTTTGTTTGAAATGGCAAAGTTTTTTGATCATTTTTTTAATTAAAATGAAAAATATCAATAATTGAAAAAAAAAATATTTAAAATTTTACAATTTTTAGTAATCAATATAATCAGTTTGGCAATAGGTGCAAAATCAACAACTTGTTTGCATGAGTTTATGAATTTGGTATAAATTTGGTGATTAGAGACAATTTTTAATTTTTTCTGTGCTGTTTTAACTTTAACTGATAAAGTTTTCTAAAAATAAATGCTGCTACATTTTCTTTCACTGAACACGAGCGAGTCAAAATTTTCATCACAGAACCTTTTTCTTTTAATCCTATTTTCATCTTTGGGTATCGCCTAATAGAAATTTTTTTTTAATTTATTTATTATATGGAAATTGATATTTGAAAAATTGGATCATTCTAAAGAAAATTTCAAGGTAAGGAAATTTATTATAACGAATTTAGAAAAAATTCACTCAGCGGATGCACTGCTATGAGGTAAAGTAAAAACATACGAAGATAGAAAACCTGGCAGTAACATCTGCGTTTATTGACTGCCAACATAAACAAATTTGTTCAAAAAGGGGCAAAAGGGATACAAAAAGATACAAAATGATACTAAAGGGGATTTAAAAAAAAAGGGGCAAAGAAAGTGGCAAGGCAGTCAAAAAATGAGACTTTAGTTGCATAAGAAAACTCTTCCGATATTTCTTATAGGCTTATCTATGGTCATTCCTGTTTCCAGGAGCTAGGTCAATATTGCATCCTTTCGAATTCCAGGCATTTACCACACATGTATTCCCCAAAAGCCGTAACATCAAGAAGTGAAAATTTTCTTGATCCCTTGGGGGACGTAGTACACTCCCGTGGGTAGTTCTATTATATAACATTTTTTATTACAAAAATATTCAATTACATATAAACATAAACCATTTAATTACGTTAGGCGTAAATACCCAGTAAAAACGGTGGGGTGTCACAAAGCCATAGGACATAAAGCCATATGGCGTTAAGTCCCATTCCATTGAGACATAAGGGCATATGCCATTAAGTCTCATTATAATGGGACTTAACGCCATAAATTTTTTTCCGAAAATGAGACATAAAGCCATATTTTTTTCCGGAGACACTAAAGTTAAGTATTGAAATCTGGCTTCGCATGATAAAGTTATTCTGCGTGGCGGCCTGCGGTCGCGCTTAGGTGTTTTTTCCTCCAGTAGGACGCGGCAGGTGGCTTCGCTGAATAAAGTTTTCCTGCGTGCGTCACAAGAATAAAAAAATGTTTTCCAATGATAACTAAGGATTTTTCCTTTCACAACATGTTTGCAGCTGTAATTCCTGGAGCCTAGAAATTTTGGATTTTTTTAAATCATTAATTTCATAGATAAATAGACATATTTAGTGAAATAAAGCATTTGTAACGCAAAACATCAAATGGGACATAAAACCATAATGGCTTTATGTCCCATTTCACTAAAATTGATATGAGACTTAAGGCCATATCAAAATTATGGCTTTATGTCCGTTTGGATTGAGACATAACGCCATTATGGCTTTATGTCCTATGGCTTTGCGACACCCCACCGTAAAAACTTTGCCTACAAGATAATGTGTCGAGGAATCAGAAAATATACTACTTACAATTCCACTGAAAGAACCAATGTAGTTTATAAGGGAAGTCCCAAAATGAACGCATTCAAAAGTAAGAGATTATTTTAATACCTACATACATCCAGAAAATAAGTAGTTATAAAAGAAATCTCCTGAATAATGAGTGAAAAAAGCTATTCATTTTGAAAAAGTAAGCGAGGTTTTTCTGGATAGTTTTAAAAGTTCGCTAAGCTTTTAAAAAATTTTAATATGCACTTAAATGCTTCGCTATAGTTTAGTTTTAAAATATTTAAGATCTTTTGCACTGTATTCTAGATTATACCGCCACTACCTTTTGTTAAAAAAAAAGCTTTTCTGAACCAAACTTTAAGTCTTTGAAATTTTAAAAAGATTTGGATATACACATAAAAGCTTTTCATTGATATAACTTTAAAATGTTATAGATCTTTTGCCCTGTTTTTTGAATGAAATTGCTACTTACTTTAAATTCGAAAAAAAGCTATTCTTAATCTAATTTTTTGTTTCATTTAAAAATCTCAGTTTTCCATCTCTGCCTTGTTTACTCTCTCTAGATATTTACACTTGTTTCTTATATTTTTACGAATAATATTTCTGTATTAAGTACGAATTGTGTTTTTATTTTTCTTATTTATTTTATTTGCTTTTTTTTTATTTTATTAAATTTGTAAATAAAATACAAAATAACGTCATAAAACAAGTTTCTAATTACAGCAACGTAGTTACTTGAAACTGAAATAAAAAAATGAAAAAAATAGAAATAAAAATAAACTACCCGTAAATAAATTCACAGGTAAATAAAATTCAATACAGGGTGTTAAGTTACTAAACAGAATTCACTAAGTTAAAAGTCATTAAATTTATTTTAAAATTAAAGAAAATCTCCCACTAAAAAAACTTTAGACATTAAAATTTTATTAGAAGGCTGGGGTCAAGTTACCACTTTTACTGCCTATTCATCTATTTCCGAACGAAGATTTCGTTCGCTTAACTTGCATTTAAACAGAAAACAAATTCTCAAATATTGTTTTTGTTTAACAGGTTAGTTAAGCGAACAAAGTTTTCGTTCGGAAATAGATGAACAGGCCATTACTCGAAATTTATATAAATTTGCTTTAAATTAAGAAAAAAGTTTGTGTTGCTTATTCGAAAAAGATTTTTATTTATCTTATCCGTCCATCGTTAGCTATGACTCTTTCCTATCTTTTAGACATAGATTTTGCGCCAAAAAAAGTTTATTTTAAAGATATAAAAATTAAGCTTATTTGAACAAAAATTACAAAACTTCCTGATCTATTAACTGGTTAAACTTCCTATTTAATGTTTTCCAAAAAAAAGCTTGCTGCTACAGCAACATTAAGAGAAATATTATTTCCAGCTCTAGAAGCAGCAGGTTTTTTCTATGAAAATTTTAAATAATCGCGTACAAACCTGCTTATGGGATGCATGATTATTGTATGGGATGTTCCCCGTTTGGAGGACTACTTTCTGCTGACAATAATAAATTACATAGTAAAACATTAAAAATTTGTTCTTGCCAGTGATACCAGAATTTCTTCACCAATAATAGCTTAATGTAGACAAAAAAAAAAAAAAAATAATAATTAAAAACTAGCTAAATAATAGGGGTGTAACGCATACCGATACGCATATTGAATTTAAATTCAAGTTGAAATTAAAAAACTCAAGTAGATTAATTTTATTTTTACACAAAATTACTGTGTAAGAGATTATCTATATATAAAAAAAAACGTTTCTACCGGGTACGTATTTCCAAAACTCAAGAACCGCTGGAACTTGAACAAAATATTAGCTTAAGGTACGTTCAGACTAATGAAATATTTGACGAAAATATTTGTTTTGATATTTGCTTCAAACTGTGTGAAACAAAAAAATATTTTGTTTAATGTTCAAACTAAGCTCAAATATTCGACAATTTTTGTTTGATGAAACAGTTGGCAAACAGTGTTAAGTAAAATAAATTAATTCATGTTTGCCATGCGTTCAGACTAAAAGAAATATTTGCATCAAATAATTATTTAATGAAAGTGTTCAAAAATAAAAATATATTTCTCAAATAGTAAAAATGAGCGCAAAAGCTTATTTATTTATTTTATTCTGTGGATCAGCATCTCTTATAGTGTTAGAACAGGAGAATGTAAAAGAAAAAAAAAATTTGCTAAAATTTGCGAAGAATTGCAAAGTTGGAAACAAACCCTAAAATATATTTAAAGTCGCTAAATCGGTTAAAAAATAAAATGTAGGGGAAAAACTAAAAAAAAAATGTTGCAAAAGTAGCGAAAATTCGCGAACCATTTGAATATTTCAAACAAGCCATAAAATTTAGTTAAAGTGCCTAAAACTATAAGGAATGGCAAAAATTCTATAAAAATTGCTAAATTAGCGGTAATTCGCAAAAATTTGCTAATAGCGGCACGATAGCAAAGTCTAATAATTATAAAAAATTTTTAAAATTGTAAAGAATTCGAAAACTTACAGGAAAAATTACTTCTATCGGGAACATGACTAAAATTATTTGTCGTTGTTTGCTCTTACAATTTTTTTGTAATATCAAATAAATGTTTGCTCAAAATACTAAAATATTTGATTTTTTGTGTTCACACTATGTTCACATTGGACAAATATTTGTTTGCCGCAAATACTTTTATTTGTTCAAAACCAGCTGTTATTTTATTTGACCCTCAAAAATATTTTGTGTTCAGACTACGGCAATGAAATATTTGATGTTTGCTACCAAATATTTCATCAGTCTGAACGTACCTTTAGTCTGGAACCAGGTTTCTCTAAAGTTTAATCCCGGTAGCTGCCGCTGTTGTCGTAATATTTTAATTTTTTTAATTTACGGTACGATTTTGCTGAAATTCTAAAAATATATTTATTAAACAAAAATAAGTTTCCTGATAAAATTTTGACCTGGTAGATAGTGCTGCGGCCATGTTATAAACAAAATTCTTCATTTTAGTTGATTCCGTACGGAATGTGCGTTCAGTTTGGCACTTTGCTTAAGCAAATGACATTTGACGAAACTTAACGAAAAGTTTCATTAAGTACATTACAGTTGGCCACATATGTTTTATATGTATTCGCACAGTTGCTTAAGTTGACTTAAGTGGCCTCATGCATATTATGGTTGGGCCGTAAGAAAGTACCAATCACTGCTGTTACCGGATCAATTGTTGCGGTAGCGGTCCCCTGTAATAGTTTTGCCAGTACCAAACTGTTGAGAATGTAAAACAGAGTTCTAACACCACTAAATTCAAATCATTATTTTAGCATAATGAATATTATGCATTGACTTTTTGTTGTTGAATTTTTGAAAAAAATTCGGGTAATTTTTAAAGACCCTATTTTTCAAAATTTTATTAACTAGTTCAGCAATGTAGAAACAATCAGTTTTATTCTTAAAAATGATTACATACTGTCTGATGACATATTCAGGGCATTTTCTCCAACTTTCTTTAAATGAATCAAGTGTTTTCGTTGGAGTTCTCCTGTAATAATTTTCTAAAAAACAATCTTTTGATTACTTATTACAATAAAGACGTTTGTACTATTTTAAATGTACGTTTGTACTATTTTAAATGTTGTGTATCATGTTTGTATTAAGCGCTGAAGCAGAATTCTGACATGCAATATCAGCGTTGGATGCTTTGAAGCCATCCCCATGTTTTTAAACGGAAGAAAGTTATCAGTTGTGTTACTTCTACTGATTCCTGAACCAAATTTTGCAAAATAAATATTTTTTACTTACTACTTAAAAAATAATGTTGCCAGATGTTTAAACTTTTATCTGAAAAAAATGTATGGCATCCTTAACAATTTATGTATGGTATATTAATTTCTGTTGTATTCCTGTGGGAAATTTGTGTTTATTGTTCCAACTGAACTGTTCCTGGGACTTGTGAAAATAGAATAAGAACAAAAAGAAATAACTAATAACATGTGAAAGGAGAACTAATCACTTAACTGGTTTATTAAGTGAGAACAAAAAGGTATATTTTTTAATTTTGTATTCATTTTGTTTTAATAATTTTTTTATATAAATGATTTTTTTTTTAATTATTTATTAGGACCGTTTTAGTAACAGGTTTAGTATTCACCGGTGTTGTGACCAGTGTTGCCAGAACTTTTAGAGGTAAAATCAGCAAAAAAAAAAAAACCATAATTTTTCATTACAAATCTTCAAAATCTGCGTAGAGATTTTAAAATTTTCAAAAAAAATCTTTAAAACTCATTTAGTACATTTTTTATGTAGTTTATTTAGAAAAATATATAACAACTCATTTCAAAATATACGCCTGTTCTGGAAATTGATCTATGAAGCTTTTCAATTAATTTGTTAATGTAGCTTTTTCTGAATTCAATAAATATTTCTGGTAGATATAACTTTCAACAAAGAGAAGTTTTCAAAATTTTTTCGATTTTAATTTCGCTCTAATGCGATTTTCAGAACATGGCTTATAATTTTTGGATATTTTTACATTTAAAAAATATACCCAAACTTAATTACTCAGCTGACTAAGGATTAATCACATCTTATTAACCACATATCGTTACCTTAATATAAAAAGGCCCCAACTCATTATTTTTGGAAATCCGTTTTTTTTATTGATTATTGTAGAATGGTTGCTAATACACATTCTATTAAAATTTCAAGCAAATTAGATTAAAAATAAAGAAGTTATAAGCAGAATACAAAAAGCCCTAACTCATACACACAATTTTTCTAAAGAAAAAAAGGCCTAACTCATACACACAATTTTTCGAAAGAAATACATATTATGAATTTCAATCTGAATTCCTCGTTTAATTTTAATAAAGATGTTTTTTGACAATGGTTGTGTAGCTATATTATTTCAGCTTTTATTAAGTTTTTTCCTTCTCCTGTAAAAAGTGTTTTTGATGAGTTGGGGCCTTTTTATATTAAGGTAACGATATGCATATTATTTCGTGTAAATATTAGACGACATAAGTCCAGTGATATTAATGTGTCAAGACACAGCGAATTTTGTAATTTTTAAGTAATCTTTTGTGAATAAAATTCCTACTAATGAATCAATTTTCAAACGGTTCGACATCATAGTTTAACTATTTATTTTATTCTTTATGTCTTTCTTTTAAACTTTACTTGCGATGTGGCAACTATTATATGTATATTTTTTCAAACGCAATCTTTGTTTATATTTTTCCGTATTATAAGTGCTAAAATCTCCTTAAGTAACGAAAATATCCACACTTAACAAACACGCATTTTTCTATTTATTTTGTTTTGTGTTTTCTTCCATGAATGATTGATTTTTTTTCGTTTTTCAATGCAAGGAGTGGAAATAGTACAATCATAAGTGACAAAGTAAAAAAGTTTCCACCGAGCTGAAAAACTGAATTTTTAAGCCAAAAATCTGCATTTTGGCAATTTTAGGGTATAAAATCTGAAAAATGCAGATAAATCTGCACTTCTAGTTTCACTGGCTGTGATGTTTGAAGTGCAGATTTCTTTGGAAATATTAAAAAATTTGTTCTTAAAATTAATTCTTTGACATTTTTATTGGAAGAATACCACGGAATACAAGGAGCATTGTAGAAACTAACCCAAAACACGTTTATCGAGAATAGACGTGTGACTGGTCAAATGGTGGCTGTAGGTGTCAAATAACCCCCTCCAATCAGTGATGTCAGACAATAATTGTAAAAATCCCTACGGTTCTCAAAAAAATTCCGTTTTTTCCCTACATTGAATTTTTTTTCCCTACGCAATCAATTCAATGATTTTAATAAAAAAAAAAACAATAATTTTTTAATCAAAAGTAAATTTCATTTACATTTTAAAATACTTTTTTTGTAATTAATTCACGTACAGTACTACTACTAAAGAATAAAAAAAAATATATTTTTTTTTAATTTCAGCAAAAAATATAAAAAAAACTATTTCAAAAATATTTTTCAAAGCAAAAATATCACAAAAATGAAATAAAAACTAAAAGTATAAGTTATTTTTTAAAAATATGAATGAAATAAAATATTTGCTTAATTATAAAGTTCTTTAGAGTTCATTTTTTTTAAATGACTTGTAGCGCACTTAAAATTTATGCAGTTCATTGTATTAGACTGTAAATGAGATCTTTTGATACAAATTGAGTTTAAAACGTCGTGGCTTAATTTATTCCTTTTTTTTTTGTTCGGACATCTGTTATAAATGAAAATATTCTCTCGGCGTCCGCAGTAGCATGTGGTAAAGCTAATATAATACAATTTTTACCAATTTCGAAAAGTTTGGAAACATTAAATTATCATTAAAGTTTTTGAATTTAATTATTGAAGACCAAAATTGCTCGGAAAAATTGTATTCCATTGTTAACCACTCTTGTGTAAGATTATTAATATAAATATTAAATTTTTGGCACATTAATTTAAATTGAAAAACATTTTTATTTCTGCCACCAAGGGCTGCTTCTGGACTCAAAAATTCCATTTCTTTGAAAATTGTATTTATTATTCTTCAAAGGTAGTCAGTCGTCTTTGGGTTTCCTCTACAGCAGTTATATAAAATTGGGGGCAGTCAGATTTGATTGGATAAGCACTTTGCTGAGGAAAACTTTTTAATAAATCTTCGCATTCACTGCCAACGTAAATTTCCTCGATTTGCAATGAAACATGTGGCAACCTTACAACACAATCAAATTTTAGCTCAGATTTTTTAATAAAATGTTGACCAAGCTTAAAAAAAATTTTTAAAGACTCAGCTTTTTAGTTTGTAAAAGTGCATTCAGTGAATTAAAATAGCTTAAAACATATTTAAAAAAAGCAAATATACCTTGTTGCATTCATTTGTTAATTCAGTTAATAACAATTCGGCTGATTTTAATTTGTCATGAGTAGACGCGTATTTAAAATATTCCAACAAAACATGCCAGTTTTCCAAAATTCTTTCCACACACTTTTGATGGGATAACCATCTGGTAGCCGATGTTCGCAGAATTTTCTTTTTTTCTACACTCAGCATTTCCTGAAATTCTTCCAATTGACAGCATCGCATAGAACTTCCCGAAATATAAGTTCCAATTTGCCTTACCAAATCCTCGGGTGCTTTTAGAAACATTAAACATGCTTTGTTTGCAATGATGGCTGCCGAGTGGCATATGCATTTAATTGTAATAACATCTGAATTATCTGCTAAAAGTCTCGAGGCAAAAGAGTTGTACTGACCAACCATTACAATGGCACCATCACAGCAGAGACCAATGATATTTTCATATGGAATTCCATAACCCAAAATGCTTGTTTTTAAACTGTTATACAGTGATTCGGCAGTGCAATCTGATCCCAAGTGAAGTAAATTCAAAAGCTGAACTAGAGTTCTTTCTTGATTCTCGTTTAAATATCTGACAATAAATAAAATATAGTGCATTTAAAGAAAAAACCGAAAATTTTAAAAATTCCCTACATTCTGCCTGAAATGAAAAATCTGTCCTTTTTTCCCTACGCTTCAAAATTTTCAAGAAAATTCCTACAAAAAGGGAAAATTCCCTACATCTGAAATCACTGCCTCCAATCGCAATCCCATGTAAAAGTGAAAGGTCCCATTCAAATAAAGTGTTAGAACTAGAACCGGTCTCTGCCACCAAAGAACTTATCACGGGATTACTTTAGTGCCAGTTCGCTACCCTCTACTTATATACTTATTTGTAGAGGCTTCGCTGCTCAAACGTAAATGATGCGGACACGCAAACGTTGCGGGCCACTACATTCTTTTGTAGTTACTAAAAATACGTAAACGTGTCATGTAGCGTTGAAATTTGATAAAAACAAAGCAGAAAATATGTATAAAAATATAAAAACAAAACGTAAGGTACGTCGAAACATAAACTTCTTAAACAGAACAATTTGAATCTTGTCAGGTTTCTCTGGAACTCAATCTATTGTCTACGTAAGAGTATATTTTTATACATAAGTACGGAAAACGGAACAACAGTTCCGCAACGCATACGTTTACGTAAAAGTAACGAAGAATTAAGCCCCAGTTAGTTGACAGTAACAGTAAAACGTTGCAAATCAGCTGCTTCATTTTGTTGTATGTAAGAAAACTAGAACGATTATAGTTAGCAGTTAGACGTAACGTCAAAATCTGTAGAAAGTTGATTTTCGTACTTCTTTACTGTAGGGTAACCTCACTGTTACTGTCAGCTAACTGGGACTTTAAGCTATTTTCCTATTTATTTAGCTATTAAAGTTAAATTAAGGTTATGAAAATACCTTTACAAAATTGTTTTGTATATAACCCATTTCTTTAGAAGGAAATAATATTTAATTAGCAAAATTTACTAAAACAAAAGAAATGTAAAAACCCTGTTTAAAAATATCACTTTTTCTAAATCAATTACAATTCGCTTGCTTATCTTAAAATCTCAAGTTTAATTTGCATAATCTCAAATTTTCTTAAAAGAAACTTTGAATTCATAATTTCCCTTATAATAAGAATATCTCCTCCTTTTTTAAATATTTATTTTAATTTTTCTCTATGACTTTCATTATTTTGTTTCCAACTCATATTTATTTATCTCAGTTAACAAATTCTTTCCGAGATATTTTTCATTAAGGTTTTTCTTATTTTACACAAGAATTTACTGCATAAAATTTTTGTTTGAAATTAAGCGTTTTTAAAGCTTCCGTTTGTGTTTGTGCTTCGTTTTGGTATCTTTTCAAATTCTAAAGAATTTTAATACTCAAATGTAAAAACTCAGGCACATGGCTCAAAGATAATTAAACGTTCTTTTTAAAAGAATGAGAGGGAGTGAGTCTGTTTAAAACTACGAGTAGTAAACGTGTTGTGGGAATTTTGATGCTTTTGTTAATTTTAGTTTCAAGCACTTGTGTACCAAGTTACTTCTTTTCAGTTTAATATTTATATTTAAGTTGAAAATAGTAGAAGTGAATGAAATAATAGTAAATTTTTTTTTAAAAATTGCATACATTGAACCCCCATATTTATAGAAAAAATTTTTGATTTTTAAAAGGTGTTTTTTTTAACAAATTTGCATCGAAAATTCGTATTTTAAGCCTAACATATATTTTTTATGAATAAGGTTGCATGCTTGATTCGAATTTTCAAAGAACCACTTGCTAACTTCTTTCAGTGAATAACTTTATATTCACTTACACACCGTCATTTTAAAACTTCTTTTGAGTACCACGATAGCAGGAATGTTAAAGTTGGTACAATTGTACTTTTTTCGGTACATTTTGACCTTGTAAAGTGGTACTACCGTGACTCATTTGGTACAATTTAAAAATTTGTCATAGTTCAACCTTTTTGAATTTGTAGTATAGCGAACAAATTATTGAGTCTTTTTAATTGCATTTATGTTGTACAACAAATCGTTAATGTAATGGGCGCTTAAATATGCGACTAGAATTGTGGTGTATAGAGCGCTTAGTCCCCTTTTACTATGTGGCAAGTGAAAGGCAGACAGACGAAGTTTGTTGGTAAGGGGGCGACACTGTATGCGTGACACACTTTATTTTTTTTTCCTCTCTCGCCTACAAACTTCGTTTGTCTGCCTTTCACTTGCCACATTGTAAAAGGGGACTTACGGTACCCACAGACGAGGCAACATTAGTCAAAACTGTGTTACTCCTTTTTTCCTTTTTACCACAGACGATGACACTAAAAGCAAAACATCAGTATTGTTTTTTTTTTGTTTTTGGAATATAGTAGTACTTAACTTAACAAACATATGCGAAAGAAATTTTTCATATCCTGCCATTTTTTTTATTTAATTTTTTTAATTCTGTAAAATTTTTAAATCCATTTATAAAATGTTTACATTTTCCATTGTTTTCAATGTTCGTCATTTTTCCTTTTTTGTTTTTTGTGTACAATTGAATTTAAAAAAAAAACAAAAAATGGTCCATGAAGGTCCAAAAAGTACATTTATTTTTTGGAAGTTGGTACAAAATTTGAAACCCCATTTAACATCCCTGCACGATAATCCTTTAAGATGATGCTCTTCAAACAGTTAAAAATTTCTTGTGCTCACATGAATTTGGCTCGTGAAGACTGCTATTATCGAAGGAGTAAGTCTTGCGGTAAATAAAGGACGTGGATGATGACTTTCCGTTCACGAAGGATGATATTTAAACTTCTGTGTAACATATCAACGAATCAAAAAACGCAACAGCACTTCTGGTAAAGCAGCCACAAACTGGGAGTTTTTGGAATGAATTGGACTGGTCTATAGCTTCCGGTGTGTTGTTTCTGTCCCAGAATCAGATTTAGAAAGTTTGCTTTATGTACACGCAATTTGATAACAGTTCTAATGAAGTGGTTACGAGTAAAATAAATGTGAAATTTTATAACTTGTAAAGGAACAGGCCTCGCTAACTGAAGCGGCTCTGCATTGGTCGCAAGGGTTTTCTGCTCTATGGTATAACGAATTCCGGCTTCGCTAACTAAAGCCTCTAAATTCGGGATTTGATATCGGGGTTTTTAAATTTAGAATTTAAAATTCGAGATTATAAAGTTCGGCATTTCAAGATTCAGAATTCTGTAATTCGTTATTTTGATACAGTCAATACAATTATTAATTTGTTATTTTGTTAAATCTTTCGTTCCAGAGCTTGGCAATAATGGAACAAACAACTAATTGATTATAACAAACCAAAAAGTGTCATAATGTCCATTAACCATATGACACTCCCTTCATGGACATTATGACACCTTTTTTGTGTGTCATAACAAGTTTTGCCAACGAAGAATTCTAAAATTACACAAGACTGTGCAGCAAATTACACATTTGAAGCAAAATTACATACACAAATCAAAAAACATATAAAGATATGTATATAATAAGTAAACAAAATGTAAAAATGTTATTCATATATACATATATAAAATTGATTGATCATATTTTTGTTTAAAATATTTTAATGCCTACTTATGTTCAAAAAAAGTATGTAATGATTTCAGTATGTTTTGGCTTGTAAATCATGGATTATACACTTACACACACACATACAATTATTAAACCATAGCCTTAATATCGATACCTCGGATATTAAGTTACCTTAAGTTGTGACGACACTAGTACCCGGCAAAGTTTACTCCCTCATCGATCTCAATAGCTGAGTTAAAAACTGTAAAACTATGTCGGCATAGTGCAATACACCTCCAGAGTACTGATAAGCATACATTTACTACGATATTCATAATCAATAACTAAAGTATGTTTGAAATTTATTTTAAAAACATAATTTCCATACAAATTTTTCTTAAAACCGATTTCCAGTTTAAATATATTTTTTTTATGAATACGTCAGATAGTGTTTATTAATAAAAAAACTATTTTATTTATGTTTTTTAAGCAAAAAAAAAAATAAATTTTTTATTATAAATGGAGCGCAAAGAATATGGGCTATTTCATGAAAATTACGTTTTATTTGTTATAAATATATCAGTTGTTGTTATGAATATATAAAGTTTTATTCTGTAGCTTCTGAATAATATTTAAATTGGATCGTAAATAATTTTTATTTTTTGATTGACATTTAACTATTTTTTTTTTTAATTTTTATTTTTGCTTGATATATAACAAGTATTTTTTGATTTTTATATTTTGCATATAATAATCATTATTATTTTGGTATTTTGTCTGAAGCTAAAGCTTAACTTGCTCAATATAATTATAAAAAAGGCTTGAAATGTGAATCGGCAAATTTCGTTTCAACCTAAATTATAATAATAATTGTTTTTTTCAAATAAGAAAAATACAAACATTCAAGTTGTGCTGAAAAAGGTCAACAAGAAAAAAGAAAGACAAAAACATGAAAAACAAAAATGTACTTTGGATTTAAAGAAGAATTCTTGACAAAAAGTACGAAAAAAAAAGAAGTTAGGAAAGACATGTAGATCAATTTAAATAGATAATCATTCATTCAAAAGCAAATTTCGATCTACCAAAGTGAAATACCATTTGGTTTAAGGATTGATGTTTGACTATTGGCGTCGTCCGGCTTCAATAGTCGAGTGAGTAAAGACAGCAAACCGCACTGAAGATATTGTGTGGTTACTAACTAGTCTGGGCAACCTGTCAAATCTCAGCGCAGTCAAGATTGAAAAATTATTAATACAAATTTTAATTAATTTCATAATGTAAAATTCCTGTCTTCATAAAAATAATTTAATGAAAATTTAATTCAATGAACTTAAGCCTAATTAAAAATATCTAAATTTGGATTAAAATACAAACATCCAAAAATAGTCGTCATATATTAAGCAAGAAATAAAAATTATAAATAATCGTTGTGTGATACAAAAAAAAAAAAAAAATTAACTCAAAAATAATAATAATTTTCAATAAAAAATATAACTCAAATATAATTTTTAATAATTTTTTGTATAGAGTTTAAAAATTCAATAAAAACGAACATTTTTATACATAAAAGTTGATATATTAAAAACCCCGGGATTCATAATAATCAATCCCGGGATTCGGGATTTGTCAATTCCGAAAAATCCCGGTCTTAAGGGATTTCCCGTTTGGTATCCCTACCATGGACGTTATGACATTGGGCATTATGACATGCCACCCTTTGTATATGTATATGGTTAAAACATAGTAGCAAAATGCAGTAGGAAAACTCTACAAATTTTTTGCATTTTTTGTTTTAAAAATGTCCTAAGATTAAAAGAACATTTTTCTTAGAATTACTTCAAATTAACTAATACAGCACCCTCTAGCTGTAAAACATAATGAGCTTAATAAAAGTCCTTTCAAGAACTTACAAAACTGCTTTTCTGCCTTATTGAGAAGAAACTCTAAATATTTTCTATTTTTACAATCATAACTGTCAAGAATAATTAAATAAGAGTTATGAATTTGTTAATGTATTTTCATTTTGAATTTTTCGAACGGTACTTACATTTTTGTAACAGACACCTAAAGTTCTCTAATAAAAACTTTGAAAAGTGTTGCATGTTTCTGCATAATGATAAGCTAATTAAATGCAAGTGACACAATTCACAATAAAGTGCAAAACTTCGCAATCATTTTAAAAGTGGGAAAAAGGGTAACAAAAATTCACACACAAAAAGATTTCTCAACAAAAAATTGGAAAATAAAAACAGGGAATTAATAATATATTCAACCTAATAAAAATTTTAGCTAGATCGTGTTAAAAAAAAATAAGTTCTTATTTAACTGCGAAATAATTAATTATGTTACTCATAACTTTAATTGAATTTGAATTCAAATGAATGTAATAATTCTACATTTATAACATATCATATACTTTTTCCTTACAATTCAGGTTTTTCTCAACTGGCAGTTTGTTAATTACATAATTAATTAAACGAAATTAAGTCTCTACATCTGTCGCAAATTAATTTGGCAAGTAGTTGGCAACAAGTTTTTTTTTTGAAGCTTGTAAAACCCAATTAGGTTAAAATTATGTGCAGGCCACAAACAGTAACAATATAAATTGCTTTGATGCACAAAAATAAATCTTCTCTAATGAACTTTTTTTTTTATTATGTATTTAAAAATAGTCTAAGAAAATATAAAAGGCAACTCACTGTGGCACAAAGTGTTCAAAATTATTTTAAAATTTTAGGGTTTATTATTTCCTTATGAATGCTTTTTGTCGAAAATTCTTTTCGTCCACTTAAAAGAAATAAAAATCTGTTTTCAACGAAAAAAATTCCACAAACATTTGTCCAAAAAGGGTTTTCAACGAAAAAAATTAAAATAGTTTTTGACTAAAAACATTTGCTAGGAATTTGTTCGGCGAAAATTTTCACTAAAACTTTGTTTGACAAACAATTTTTATAAAAAATTAGTTTGCCGCTACACTTTCACTAAAAATTAGTTTGACGATAAATTTCCGCTTAAATCTTAACTTACGAAAAATTTTCACTTAAAATTCGTTGACGAAAAATATTTACTAAAAATTTGTTATAGAAAAATTTTTACCAAAAATTATAAAGGCGGGTCCAACCAAACCGGACTATGTTTATTGTAAATGAAAAAAAACAAGTTTTCAGAGATTTATCTTCATATTTTTAAGTATAATAGAAGATCTATGACAATTATGTGCTCAACAAAATATCGGCCAAATGCTCGCCACGACCTTGGTGGAATGCGTCTATCCGATGGTCCATATTTTCACTGACTCTGAGACATAATTTAGGTTCAATGTCGTTAACGTCGTTAGCTCTTGAATTGTTTTTGGCTTAATGCCTTTTTCTTTTAAATATCCCCAATGAAAGAAGTCTAATAGTGTCAAACCCCATGATCGTGGCGGCCAATTAACATCGCCACGGCCATAAGGAAATTACACATATTTTGCAAATATTTTACTTTCATATTTTCAGATTCGACATATGAGATTTCCCTTCGAATAACTTTGGTGAGATCCTTATCTGATTTTTTCGAATTAATCTCATTATCGCGCTTATTTTGTTGGATTTTTTCCATCATAATTTTCTGCAATTTTTGCTTAATTGTAATAGATTTGTCCTGAACAGGAATGTCTGGTTCAATATTACCCAGCTCGATAGCATCGTCGGATTTATCTATTATTTTTTTTATATTTATTTATTATTTTTACGTAAATGGTGCGTTTTATATGTTAAAAAAGTACTGGTATTGTTGTATGCGGTATTCGATTACAGCCTATAAAACCCGTATTTCGGTAATGGATTCCGTAACCACATATCGTCCAGGTCCATAACATAAATTTCTGGCCACAAGAAGTCCGTTATTATCGCATTCACGGTTACTTCTTTGCTGACCTCGATTTAGAGGAATGACGCCGCTAGCCCATAAACCGCACCAAACAGTCACTCTTTGTGGCTGCATCGGGTTTTTAACAATCACTCGTGGATTGCCATTTGCCCAAATGAATTGCAGAATTGTTAACGAATCCACTGACTCCGATTATGCTGGCTAAAAAATCACGAAGTGCACGAAATGCATTTTGAATTTAACGACCATTTTCGTAAAAGGCTTCAACAATTGTGTAACTCTCCATTGTTGAATTTGTCAAATACTTAAGAAATGTCAAATTTAGTTGGGCGAACAATTTGACGTTAAGGTGTGACTCACAATTAACATCGTTTATTACTTTAGTTAATTATTTTGTAAAAAATATTTCAGTAAATCTTTGTATTTGTTTGACGAACATATTTAACAAAAATATTTTTTACGAACAATTTTTTTAAACGACAATTTTTTATTAAAATCTTTTTTATGAAAAATTTTTTCATAAATTTTTTGGACGAACAATTTTTACTAAAATTTTTTTTTTAAGAAAACATTTTACAAATATATATTGGGAATTATTTCTTTTTTTTTTATAAGCAACTTTTTATTATATTCAAATTTATTTTTTTTTTTTATTTTTTCGATTTTATTCTATGAGTTAAATTTCAGTTATATATTTTATAAAGCTTTTTTGTAATAGTTCTATTCCTTAAATTTTTTTAGAAAAAAACTTTATTCACTATAAAATACATAACTGAAATTTAACTGATAGAATAAATTCGAAAAAAAAAAAAAAAAAAAAATTTTTTTTTTGCTGAATAAAAACTGTATTGAAAAATTACAATACAACTTAAATCTGAATTTCGATCGATATCGAAAGCCGTTTTTTGGCCTCAGCAGTTTTACTTGTTTGACGAACATTTTTAACAAAAATTTTTTTTACGAACAATTTTTTACTAAAATCTTTTTTATTAAAAATGTTTTGCAGAAAATTTTTGGACGACCAACTTTTTTTTTAAGAAAACATTTCACAAAAAAACAAAAATTTTTTTGCTGAATAAAAACTCTAAATTGTTTAGAAAACATTTTTTTTTATTGAAAATTGGTTTCACACAAAATTATTTTATGAATAAGTTTTCACTAAACTTAGCTTGGAAAGACATTAGGTAAAAATTAGTTTGGTGACAAATCCATTTTCTTCACCTGTAGCTCGTTTCTGTATTTCTCGCATCGCAAATTTTCTCACATTAAGTGTGAAACAAAAAATTTCATCGTTTCTCGATTTGTGAGAAAAAAGTGTTTCTGTATTTAAATGCGAGAACAGACAACACAGATTCTGTTTTAACTGGAATACTTCCAGTAATTAAGTGTCAAATGCAAGCGAAACGTCAACGAAAGAAATATATATAATAAAAATAAGGCTGCCAGATTTAAAGATTTATCGACATTTTGACGATTTTTTTTGTTCCAAAATTGGCAAAGTGAAAATTTGCTGATTTTTTTCTAGTAACGATACAGTCTTTGAAATAAAACAATTTTAAATAGTTTTATATGTTTGTGTATTAGGCACCACAGAAAAACGATATCTTTAAAAACAAGGTAGATTAAAAAATGTATCGGCAAAAGCAAAATTTCGAACGGAAACTGTTTAATTTTTATTTGCTTGGATTATTTAATACATTTGTTTGTGTGATCAAAAGATTAAACTATTACCCCATTTTTCAGTCACTGCACTTTAGGAAATTTTTGCCTTTTACTTTGTCCAAAAGTGTTTATTTTACTTCAATATGATATTTTGTCACTCCTTTGTGTGATTTCTGAAGGGAAAAATAACAATCTGAAATTTTAAACTCTTATCGGATTAAGGAAAATAAAATAAATAATTTTATTTAAATAGACCTCAAGCTTTATGTATGTATAAAATATGTATTTTACCCATAAACTTAATGTTTTTTTTTTTTTTTTTTTTTTTTTTTTTTTTTTTTTTTTTTTTATTAAGTGTTTATATGATAAAAATTTGTGGTTATATGATAAAAATCGAACAAAATTCGTCAAAATTAATTTTAAATTGTCCGAAAAAAATAGACGATTTTTTTATTTTTTCTTAGGATATTGACGTTTTTTTCACAAATTTATCTGGCAGCCCTGCATAAAACAAACACAATGAAAGGCTAAAAAAATTTTAATAACAAAATATAACAATTGTGTTTTATATACTTATTTTCATCATTTAAATTCTTTCTTTTAAAATAAAATAAAATAATACACATTCTTGTGTACATACATACATAATTTGGGCTCCATTTTTTTAAATTTTTTTTGTCTCGCATCAATTTCAAATATGACTTATTTTGACAGTTCTTGTGAGAAACTTTTTGCAAAATATTGTTACAGAAACACTTGTTCTCACATCCTTCCAATAATTGCTGGAAAATTATTTAAATGACAGATAATTCTCGCAAAGTAAAAGTACAGAAACACTTATGTGAGAAAAACCATTTTTTGTTTCATATTGCACTGTTTTTGTCATAATTCACTTGTTTCATGCGGGAAATTTTACGATGCGAGAAATACAGAAACGGGCTACTGTTTTATGAAATATCTCTAAATTGACTTTTAAAAAATTTACAACATTTTTATTCTAAAAATAAAAGTTCTTTAAAATATTATGTTTTACACTCATAAAATCCAAACAACAAATGGCCTTGTAATAGTTTTTCACACCCACTTTTAGACAACTTTGATGTTTTCTTAATAAAAATGTTTATCTGTGTAACATAAAAAAAATGTTCTCAAATTAAATGAATTGACTGCTGACTAATGAAATTCGAGTATTGGAACAAAATTCAGTAGTTGAGAAATGAAAAATTTCAAGTGTGTGTTAATTTATTGATTTTATTAAAGTCAAAAAAAAAAAACAAGAAATGAATATTCAACTACTATTAAGTTAAAAAATCAAATAAAAAAAGATTTATTTATAACAAAAAAAAAAAAAAAAAAAAAAAAAAATAGGAAAAAATGGAAATTAAATTCAATTGAATTAAAATATTGACCTAGGCTTTTATGCTAAATGTACACAGTTTTTTTTTTCATAGCTCAATTAATTGCCATTGAACTTCTTTAACAATACAATGTCGTTCAGATCTTTTCCACTAGAAATTTCTGTTCAACAACTTAATTGAGCTACAAAGAATTATTAACAATGACTTGATTTATTTTGTTGTAATATATTTCAAGTGCATTTAAATATTATTGAAGAACTTAACTTCAAAGCAATACAACATCATTCTTTTAAAATATCTTACTGCACTTGACTTTTTCTCTCAGTGTGTTTGTTCTATTATCATTTTTAATGGGCTCTGAATCTTAATTTAAAATTTCTATACAAAATTCAAACATAAATTGTAGATTTTCTTATGCACTCAATTTGTTACGCTACCCTATACACTGCAAGTTAATAGGGTTCTATATGTTTGGTCCTAACTAGACCCAAATAATGAAAATTATTTAATTCGGTTCACACAAAAAATTTAAAATTGTCTCTTATCACCAAATTTATACCAAATTCATAATATCAAGCAAACAAGTTGTTGATTTTGCACCTATTGCCAAAATGATTGATTGCTAAAAATTGTAAAATTGGAATATTTTTTTTCAATTATTGATATTTTTCATTTTAATTAAATAAATGATCAAAAAACTTTACCATTTTAAACAATGTGTTAATTTATTTAATCAAATATTGACAATTTCCAACAACAATTCTACAAGTTTAAATTATTTTATTTTAAACGAAAAAATCAATTAATAATTTTTGATATTTAATTAATATTTGAATTAAAAATTTATTTCAAAACAACTTAAATATTAATTAAATCAAAACTACCTGCCAGGCCCACAATGTCGACAAGAACATTTCTTTCGCATATTTATATTGAAAACAATAAAAAAAAACTAAAATTTGTTTTTGTTTTCAATATAAATATTTGAAAGAAATTTTCATGTCGACATTGTGGGCCAGGCAGTATATTTTTAATTTTCTTTCAACTTTAAAAATAATTGATTCAATTATCACATTAATTAAATTTAAATACTTTTTAAACCATTTTTTTAATTGATTTGTCTGTGTTCAAGAGTTTATCTACCCTTGTGCTTACGCCTTTTAAAAAATGATCTGTGTAGCGATAAACGTTCTAATTATGTTATTTATTTTTATCAAATTCCATTCCTTATTCATTTAAATTCCATTCCCGCAAATAGTTTAATTGCCCCAAATCTCTGCGACAGTGTCGAAATAAAAAAAATTTGGCACAAACATATTTTTCCCCGGAATTATGCTGAACTTTCATAAACAATACGGATGAGTTAAAAGATTTTGCTTGTTGTGCTTAATTCCCTTTTTAAATAGTTGATAAAAAAAATACTGAAATTTATAATGAGTTTAAGATTATTTTGCCTTAAGACCTAACCTTTAAAATGCTCTAAAGGTATAAAAGGTATACATTCAAAACAAAAGCACACAGAGACATCTTCCAGAAGGACTAACTTCTATTTAGATTAAATGCAATAAATCAACCCCTTGTTCTGCATTATAATATCTTTTGATTCAAATTGAATTAGTCTGAAATTTAGAAATGTCAAATGAAATGCAGAAAAAAACTTTACGTTTAGGTGTGGTTCACATTCAACATCGGCCCTTAAAATTTAACCAGTCTTTATTTGTTCGTCTACATTTATGTTCGTCTACATTTATAACAACAATTATATTGACAAAAATTTTTTTTACGAAAATTTTTCTAAAAATGTTTCTAAAAACTTTTGCGTTAACTGGAGTTTACGGGGACCACAAAATTAAAAAAAAAAAATATGCCACCCGATTCAGAATTAAAAAAAAAAACATCGAAATTTAAAGCTTAAGGGGATGAGGCTCGTGGGCCATTCAAAAATATAATTTTTTCAGCATAAAACTTTTAACAATATTTTTATATCATTGACGAAAAGTTCCATAAACTCCTCCCAAAAATCACTCAAATACGAATAAATCTTGTTTAAATCGTATCTTAGTTTCGTTTCTAGATACAATTTAGCAAAAATACCTCTTTCGTAAAATTTAACCTTGGTATAAAATGGTGACCATAAGTGCCCCCATGTGTCATATAAAATCTTTGTCCGTAAGTCGTTTTTACACATGTTAATCTTGTTTAAATAATAATGATGCTAAAATTTCGTCAGAAATAATTTTTATTTAGACTCATAGACAATTTTTATTACGGTTTTCCTTAAACTATGACCAAAGCCTATTCAGTTTTGAAAAGGACTAAAAGCGTTTCGTTCTTAAGGTAACGGTAAGAAATCCATGTCAATGGCTCCAGAAATTAATGCGAGTTCACTTAATCAAACTCAAAATGTTTTCGGATTTTTTTTGACGTGGCTCGCTTCAGTTCTGATCCCTCCATAATGGATCTCTCGCAATTGTAGTATTAGGTCGTATATGACCGACTATAGTTTTTTTTCTTGTTTTTATACCCAGCATCAGCAAAAGTTCTGATTTACACGCTTCAGGTATTATTCGTCAAGTCTCAAGTATTTCGGAGAGAAGGGTAAATAAAATGCCATTTATTTTCCTCGTTTTCCTAAAAACTTCAGATTAGAACCTGGGAGATTACCACGTTTTTCGATTCGAAAGAAATAATTTACGAGTTTGAACGATTCGTACTGCGTCCTACGATTTGCGTACTCTTTCAAAACGATGGCAGATAATTTAATGAAACGATATTGTTCGTAATAGAGAGTTGTTGTATTGAACGAGGTTTTTTGTTTTCGATAAAGTGTAGAAAACTTCCGCTCATTCGAAACAAATAATACGAAAATCATAATTCACAGCCAGTTACATTTACCCAAAGTAGTCTCATTAGCGGACTGATATAAACACCCATTGTCAAATTCGTATATATGAGCCAAAACATAAGCATGTGTGCGTTAAATTGTTTTTGTTTTATATGGAGACAATTTTGACAAGTCGGGTGTTTTGTAATGCTCTCCCAAATGAGTCTACCTTGTGTAATTGTACCTTGATACACAGTACAAATTGTTCGAACTCGTAAATGATTTATTTTGGACCGAAAAACGCGATAGCCCCCCCCCTGAAGCGTAGGAGTCCGTAGTGAATGTTACCCATTTAATTATAACTTCTAATACCTAAACTCGCTGGTTTTCACTGTAACTTTTGTTCCCCCCGGGGTTTTGTAGGGATCATCTTAAGCATATTTCACCCTTTGGTGTTTTATCCTCCGTGAAAATCAAGTGCACTCAATATCTACAATTCGACAAATATCTTGTAATAAGTAAGACAGTAGCCCCCGCCGGCACGGCACCGGACTAACTATTGGTTGAGGCCTCCGTTAATATGCGGGAAATGCATTCTGGCTTTCAGGAGGATTGGCTTTGCGGAATTTTCGCTTTTCGTTGAAAAGATACTCAGTAAAAACTTCTCTTAAAAAATAATGTGTTGAGTAATCAGAAATTAAAGTAAATATAGTACTTACAATACCACTGAAAGAACCAATGAATTTTACAATATGTGTCCCAAAATGAACGCATTTAACAATAAGTCATTATTTTTTATTGACAAACATATGAAAAATAATGAGTTATAGAAGTAGTTATAGAAGAAAGCTACTAAATAATGAGTGAAAGAAGCTATTCATTGTGAAGAAGTAAGCAAAGTTTATACTGTATACTTTCGGGGATTGTGTAGTGATTGTGGTTTACTACCCAAAGTCGCGGGAAGAGATATCCTAAAAATCCCTCTAAAGGGATGATTTTTACCACTTGTGGGAGTGTTCGGCCTGAGAGAGGGTCATCCCTTGGCACTGTTGCTACTTAGCCGATGCTGCTAGTATTTTTAAAAAGAAACGGAGGTTAGATAGCTCCAGCTCCGAAACAAGGGGCGAGTCTTTAATACTTTGCAATCAAATTGCTACCTGTATATGACTTTTGCGCTCACACTCGGGGGCGGTTGGTTAACGCATTGTTGTCACCCAGTGGTTAAGATCCACCATGGAGTAGGCCCTAAGGCAGGTATCCATATTAATCTCTTCTTGTAAATGTTGTGCATTAAGCACACGTCGCTTTTTTGCAGATAATTTGATTTAAAAGTTTGTTTTGAACTAAGGGCTACGTCTATATGATTTCATCTAGCTCCCATACAAATGATTGATCATAACAGGCTTTAACCCCTATAAATTTCTTAAATATTTGAGAATGAGGACAACATTTTGCTACGATAACTTTAAATGTAAAATATAAATATAAATAAAAAAAAAGTTCTAGAAAATGTTGTCGTGATAGATCTATAATTGACTATAGATCTCAACTCTGAAAGAAATAACCGTTATACCCATCAAGTGCTGTAGTATAACACATGGCCGTATATGTCCGACTTTTCTTTTTGCTAGTTTTTTTTGTTGTTCACAATTGTTATGTAAGAAATAAAATGTGAATTAAAAACTATCGTTTTAAATAGAGAAACAAAAATGATACAATAAATAATAAAGATAATATGCACAATTGCAACAACTTTTTATTTTATTCAACAACAGCAAAATAGTAATAAAAAAATAATAAAGTGTAAAGAAATAAATTGATTAATAATAAGATCAACACAGAATGTCCAGACAGAAGTTTTTTTTTTACTTTTGCACTTGATCTGACTGACTGGCTGCCTATTTGCGTGGAAATATTCAGATAAAATAATTATTATTATTCTTGCGAAATAAAAAGTTTATTTTCAGTTTCTATTCAATTTGTTTTTTTTTTTGTTTTTCAAGAAAGATAAATAACTAAATACGTCAATTGAATGGCTGTTTTGTAGAATTAATACCACCTTTAATTATGAAACGTTATAAATTTACATTAAACTATACAATAAAATAGGAGATGTATTTTGAAAACTTTTATTTTTCCAATTCATTCCTCAAAATTTAAGGAATATAACTATTACAAAAAGCTTTATAAAATACATAACTGAAATTAAGCTCATAGAATAAATTCTAAAAATAAAAAATGTTGAATATAATAAAGTAGCTTATGAAAAGAAATAATTCCCAGATTCTATTTTAATTTTTAACTATAATTTTTTTTATACAAAATTGTGATATTGCATAGAAAATATTCCTGGAAAATATTGAAGGTATAAGACTATTAAAGTATGAAAGCTTTTCAAATTGTAATTTGACTAAGAATCAACATTCGAATTAATATAAAAAAACAATTTCTAATAAAAATGAAACTCAACATGAGAACTAAAATTCTATTTGTTAATTTTAGGGCATGACTTTAAATATTCTTTATCAAGTGAATAAAAAAAGCAAGGGGGAGATTAGTTCTTATACACTGTTCTTGCCTACACAATTTAAAATAATGGATATTTTCCCAAGCATAACAGGAAGACACGCCTTGTACCGGCATTTTATATAAAACTTAATACATATTTGTGAAAATTTTCGAAAAATTAATTCGCCTTAGATGAAAACTTGACAGTTTTTGCACATCTTAAATAGTAAAAATTCAAAATAATGTGTTTTATGCTGGATTTCCATTATGACTTTTTTGCTTGGTGTAACAGGCATGACTTTGAACTTTTGTAGGAAAAAGGTTTTGAAAAATTTATTAACTTTTGCTGCAAATTCGATAGATTTTCCATACTTGAAAAAGTTAAATTTAAAAATAATTCTTTAAGCCTCAATTTCTAGTCTGACTTTTGCTTAAGGGATAAGGCATATGACTTTAAATTTTTGTAGACAAAAGATGCGAGGTAAATACAATTTTTATTAATACTTTCAGTTTTAAATATTTTATTTTTTATTCTTTACATTTGATTAAACACATTTCTTTAAAAAAAAAAAAAAAAAAAAAAAAAAAAAAATACAATGTTGTTTTATATCATTACAAGCTAAACACGTTGTTGCAAAAAAAAACGCGACTGATTCTTGTTAAAGTAGGTGAGGCAGACACATTTCCAATCATTACAAGGTGTTGTTCCTTTTTTTTAACTTCTGTGAAAATAATTGATATTATTCTTATTTGGTTTACACCATTGACTCGTTAGACGGCTGAATTTATTTTATTTAACTTACAATTGTAACCGACAAATCCAAACTTTGTTAAAGCCTTATAACTTCAAAGACATATCGCTGTATATCGATAAGTATTTAAAATTTATTTTATTTAAAACGATTTAATCAAAGAAAATTTCTTTTTTCTTTAATGCTAGAAACACAATTGTGTCGTATATCGTAGGACGTATCGCCGTTATTTTGTACAACAACTCTTCAATTATCCACAATTCCGTCGTAAACGTATTTTGTTTTCTATTGGAATAAATCTTTTAAAATTTTAAATTTATTTCAATATTTGCTTATTTTCTTTTCAAATATTCAATTTGAAAACACAAAAATAAATTATCAGGTGTGATGAAAAACGATTTTGAAAACAATACGATTTGAAAACGATAATATCATTTTCAGTATCTTTAAAAATTGATTTATAATCAACCCTACGTGAAAAAGTTGAATTTTTGTTCCCATGAAATTTTTATTCCCCTCGAAGGGGAAAATGCTATCATGAAACTCCCGTGAACAATTTTTCGGGCTATCAGTTCTCAGTGAATGTAAAAAAAAGAAATATTAAAAAACATTAAAAAAAAAAAAAAAAATTTTGTTCAAGAATATACACGTATATTTTAAAGAAAAGTTAAAAAAACAAAATAAAATATATTATATTGGAGTGATAGACTGATTGCAACATTAGCTTATTGCACTTTTATGTAGTAACATTAGAGTTTGCTAAACACCGTAAAAATGTGAAACTGCGATTTCGGTTTTAAAATGATTAAAACCGGTCGGTTTCGGTTCGGTTTTCGGTTTTTCTTACAAATCTTGCATATTGTTTTGTTTGACTGGTGCTTTAAATATTTGAAATGTTTAAAACTCCACATTTTTCCAGACATTTTTGAAATAAAATTAGTAAAATAAAATAAGTAAAAAAGGTTTAATATGCTGCCAAATTTTATTGGTAGTTCGTCACTAGATTTTGGCAAAATCTCACGAAATCTTGCAATACTCAACGATACAACTATGAATTTCATACTATTGTACTAAAAAATACAGCTCTGAACAAGACAAATCTGAGTTTGAAAAAAAATAAAAGAAAATATAAAAAGAGCGGGGAAAAATAAATTTGCGGTAAATTAATAATATACAATAATAATCATTTGTGAAAATGGATAAACCAATAACAAATAAAGGGTATGTAAATAATAATAATATAAACTATGTAGCATTACAAAGGCCTTAATTTACAGAAGACGTACCTACAAAAAGAAAAAGCAGTGGAAATACTAAGAGACGCTTTTAATACTTTTAAAATTGTTTTTTAAGTTTTTATTTGTTTTGTAATAAAATTGTTACATTTAAAAATTTACAATTTTGTCTCTTATTTGTTCACCTTTTAGGTTATAGTCGTTTGGCTGCTCTTGTTCAGTGTCAATCTTCTTTTCACAGGTATCATTTATTGCGGGTAATACATTTGCAGGAGTTTGTGAAACCTTTTATTTAACAAATGCTGATGTTTTTTACGCAACAATCTTAATTCCGATTGTATTGTTTTTTGAAAATATAATAAAATTAGTTTTTGGCTTTCCTTTTTGGCTAATAAAAGTTAACAATACAATTTCTTTCCTTTTTCAATCAGCTGTTTTTATTATGAAAATGAAATCCGACAATAGCTCTGTTTCTTTACTCTACTTTGGGATCCCTCGGGATCCTAATTTGCACGAAAAGCGTTCCCGTACTTTAAATTTGTGTAAAAGAGAGCGAGTTTGAGAGAATAAAATTCTTTTTCTTCTTGCAGAAACAGCCCAAACTTTTTCTTCGTGTAAATT
This sequence comes from Pollenia amentaria, assembly GCA_943735925.1. NCBI lineage: Eukaryota > Metazoa > Arthropoda > Insecta > Diptera > Polleniidae > Pollenia > Pollenia amentaria. The sequence continues at coordinate 140,400,770 of OX031010.1, read as the reverse complement.
GTTAAACAGCTGTAAAACATAAACAAAACAAAAAAAGGTATGGAAAAAATGCTAATGAACAAAATTTTGGAAAGTGATGTGGAATAAAATAGTGTTATTAAATAAAAAAGTTTTATATTAAAATATCAAGAAAAATAATGTAGGTTATTGTAAAAGGTTTTGTATTGTTCTATTTTTGGTAATATATAGTTTATTTCTACAGATAATATACAATTTTTCAAAAGTGGCGCAAACTTTTATTGGTTTGTTAAGACTGTCAAAACACTTTGACTTTTTATTTTGTGCTAAAAATGGTTTTTTCTGTTCCCGTACTTTTGTGTAATTTTGTATCTTTGTGAGAGAAATTTATGCTAGCTCTCATTTTCACGAACTTTACCCAAAAAGTAAAGAAACAAAGCTAATATGTCAAAAAGCAGTAGTGTAAACGCCAAAAAATTTCTTTAAGATTTTAACTAAAATCTACTAGATTTTGAGTAGGTGTAAATGTAGTATAAGCATAAATATATTTTAAAAGTAAAAGTTGAAAACCGAGGTTTTTACGTCTGTTTGCGGTTTCGATCTTGGCATTAGAAACCGCGGTTTCGATTTCGGTTTAAAACGAGCAGCAATCCCTAAGTAAAATAATTTCTAAAATTCTTTCACCACGTCTTTGAAAAGCTTTATAACTCCTCAGGCAATCGACCTGTTTTTTGCATTTTGTTGAACAATAAACATATAAGTTTGTGCCTCTTTTAACGGATCTGGACCTTAAAATTATTTTGTAAGCTTTAATAATCGAATTATGAGAAGAATTACTTACATACATAAATGTTTTGTTCCCCAGCAAAAATAAAGTGAGAAATTTAAAGGGAAAAGTGAACAAATTACGAGGGAAAAAATTTTTCACGACAAGGGGAAATTTTTCCCGCAAACGTTTTTTTCACGTTATTATTCTCCTATGAATTAATTTTTTTCATGGGAGTTTTTCATGATCGCAAATAAGTACGTGATAGCCCGGGGTTAACACATGCAAGTGCAACTTCGAAAAACTCAATACATTCACACATTTTTACTAACACCATCACATTTTTTGTACTTGCAGCCCAACTTGCAAGAGAATTTGCTTGCAAGTAAATTTTTGACACTTGCAGCAAATAAAATGACATATAAGGAAATAGTGTTACCGTGGATGCCTTTGGTATTTATTTACTAGTACTTAGTAATATAAAAGTTATGTTTATAGCTGATTTTCTGTGTATTTATATAAATAAAAAATAAAATAAATACAAAGCAACACATCTCTTTGGTATTTTAAAAAATAAATTGCAAGCATATAAAAAAATTGTTAAATAAAATATTTTCTCAGAAATTTTATGATATCGGTAACTACAGTAATACTGGATTCACATATTTTAAAAATAAACATAAGTTTTGCATCAAGATGGACCAAAAATAAAATAAAGAAACAACTAAATAATTTATATTTAATATTATTAAATAAATTTCGTGATAACATTAACATGATAATGTTTTTTTTAAACCCAAAAATAAAGCTTTTTCATAAGATGTTTTCGCTTCGAGAACATTTGAAAAATAAACTTGCAATGACTGTGTAAACACTCAAGCTACTTTCAAGACTTTCGGTTTTTTTTTCGACATTTTCGTTGATCATACATATACACTACTTGCAAGTAATTACTTGCATGTGTAAAGGCAGGGTAAGGGAAACAATTACGAGGGAAAAATTATTCACGTTGGGGGTGAATATTTTTCTCTGTTTTCCTGTATATATTATTTTAAATTGCTTATTATATATGTTAATTGAATTGTATTTTGAACAAAATATTAAGATTTTACTTCAGAAATGGACTTAAAAATCGGTCGAAATTCATTACATCTGCTCAAAACAATCGTTTTGAAAACGATCGTATTCATCACATACCTGTATTTTTTATTTTTTAGTTTTATTTGATAATAAGGTCGCAATTGGCGTATGAAATAGAATTTAGGCCCAACTATAATATGCTTAAGTTGGTTTAAGCAATAGTGCGAATACATTTAAATTATATTTGTCAAACCATTTTGAACTTAAGGAAACTTTTTGTTAACTTTCATGAATCTGTCATTTGTTTAAGCAAAGGTGCGAAACTGATTGCACTTGCCGTACGACATCAACTGTTTTTGATTTGGTTTTTGTTTTTTTAAATTGATTTGAGAGGCTTATTGTAAATTTTTGCCAGATGCTTAAGCAAGCTTATGCATATTATAGTTGGGCCTTAGATCTAAGTCCACGTACGACGTAGACACGCTTTTACGTTTATGTCAGTTATTGTGTGCCTTTGTATTAATTATTAAGCGTTTTGTTTGACAACGTATCTACGTCATACGCTACAACGTTCATACGGTGTCTTTGTGTTCCAACCGTTAGAATCAAAAAGCAATCTAATTTATTAAAAATATCGAAAAAGTTTTCATATATGTACTACAGTTTAAACAAAACACAATTTTTGGTACGAATTTACAATAATTAGTAAAATCTATAATATTTTTTTTTTTGTCAATTAAACGAAGTTTTAATCAGATTAAACAAATTTTTGTTAAACTTCTAAATTTCTATTTATTTAAAATTTTAAAAAAATCGTATTTTTATTCTAAGTAATAAAAAACTGCTAATTTTTTACTTAACTTAATTTTAAAATTAAACCAAAATGCATCATTTTATGGAAACTTTAATCAATATGTCAACCAACGTTCATCAATTTGATGGCCAATTAGTATGTTGAAAAAGTTTTTTTTTAATATTTCAGACAAAAAATATAAGACTTTAAGTTACTAGTTGAAACATTTAATTTAAAATAAAAATTAGTTTCATCAGTATGTTAAAATTTTTAATCAAAAGGGTTTCTATGAGTAGTTAGTTATCCTTTAAATTTATTCAAAATAACAAAAAGATCTACAAAGCATTAAAAATTAAACAAACATTTTTGTTTTAAAATTTATATTGTCTAATAAAATCTATTTTTATTAGTTTAAATAAATTTTAATCTCTATTGCAAACATTTTGATATACTCCTTAAACATATAAACGAAATATTTTATCAAACTTTTGAAATGTCAGTTTCATTCAGTGGAATATTAAATTACCAAAATGGCCATATTGAAGGGAAATTTTATTCCATAATTTTAAAGAGAGGTTTAATGAATATGATCAGGCATGTAAAATAAGCATTAAAATATTTATATTTAAATAATTAAAATATTAAAATAAAACAAAAATAAATTGTTTTTATCAAACTGATAAAATTTCATTCAATATATCGGAAATTTTGTTAAACGTTTACAACATATATTTTAAACAATCTTTTTATTAAATAAACGTCGTCTACTAAAATCAACATATAAGGCAAAAAATATTAAACTGGCTTAAACAAAAAAATTATTTAAATTGATGAAATGTAGCTTTCTTTCAAAAAAAAAAAAATGTTATATTATATAATTATTTATTTTGTATTTATTTTAATGAATTTTTTAATTATGAACTGAAACTAAATTTCATCAGTTTGATGAAATATTTTGTTAATATGTTTGCGTATAGAAATTTAATGACCTATTCATATATTGAAAAAGTTTTTTAATTATTTAACACAAACAAGTTGTTATTTTATTAAATAAAAATTTACTTTCATTGAAAGCGCATTTTTATTAATTTAATAAAAATTTAATTTAAACGTGAAAAAAAGATTTCAGTGTTTGTAACTGCTGTTTCTTGAGTTTTAATGTATCTTCTTTTCACATTGTTACTAAACAACTAAAAAAAGTTCGTTAACTTATTTTGTAAGTTTTTGTTTTTCTTCAATTTAATTCAATTACTGTTACTAGTTGCGACAACTACTGCTAAACTATTGTTGTACAAATAGATAAAAACAGAAATTAAAAAAAAAAAACAACAATAAAACATTAAAAAAGTACAAATCAAATTATTGTAAAACAATTGTATGATTTATCAAGCGTTAAAAATGTTCGATACCATTTCAACAATGTTGTCGATGGATGACGTTGTTGTCACTTCTGCTGACGATGATGATGATAATGATGAAAGTACGAGTATTAATGGCATCAATGAAATGAGTGATGATGATGATGATGTCTTACCTACCCGTCATGATTAGAGTATGACGGGTATTGTAGGAAAAATCTAGCAAAAAACTTTAAATGTGCCACATTACTCGTGTATGTGTCAGATAAATCTAATAATGTTTAAAAATCATAAACATTTTATAAAAAAATTAATGTCATTTACTTGGGATACATGATTAAACCATTTATTTATATGGTATTTTTATTTAATTTTACTTGGTAACAATCGTCTATGTAAACAGGTTTATCTTGCTATGATTTCCCTATGTGTCAAAAGTGTTTAGGTTTTTTTATGTCAATTCCCTGTTCTTTATGAGCAGAGAAATGCTATATCAGCTCTTTTTGTATTAACGGAACATCGACGTCGGATTTGGTAAATTAGTACCTACTACATACTCTGCTCTTTCCGTATTTTTTTATATGCTGATCGACCTTGCACCTTCTTTCTGCTCGTTGCCTTGTAATGTACTCGTGGTTTATTGGGCTTAAATATCAAGGATTACCGTAGAATTAGCTGATAAGTGTGTGTTCATAAATACTTTTAATCAGTGTTCGAAAGTAAACCGAACATTATTTAGCGTACGGTACACACACCCAGAAACGATATATATTGCTTTAGTGTTTGTGTATTAGTACACAACACTTAATAACGTTCATAACCATTTTCAGTAACAAACATAATGTAGTGTTTTCGTTATAAGACGGTACGATTGTATTGGTTTAGTAGACATACAAATGCCATATAATTATTAAACGGTGAAAGTGAAAATGGATCGGACACAAGAATACAGATGAAATAAGCGGTTAGGCTTTAGAGTGGAATCGACAAGGCAGTAGAAGATGAGGTCGGCCAAAGACCACATGGAAAACAAGTTCAAAAATATCGAAACATGTGGAAGAAGTTGGAATGAAGTAAAGTATTTGCGAATTATAGAATGTCCTAGACAAATTTTGTAGAGGCCCTGTGCTCTACATGGAGTTAAGTGAAATAGAAGAAGAAGATCTAGAATAGAACTCACCTAAAAGTAAATTTGAACTTATCTAGTACTAAACTATAACTGAAATAGAACTGAACTAGAACTGAACTAGAACTGAACTAGAACTGATCTAGAACTGAACTAGAACTGAACTAGAACTGAACTAGAACTGAGCTAGAACTAAACTAAAACTGAACTAGAACTGAACTAGAACTAGAACTAGAACTGAACTAGAACTGAACTAGAACTTAACTAGAATTGAACTAGAACTGAACTAGAACTAGAACTGAACTAGAACTGAACTAGAACTGAACTAGAACTGAACTAGAACTGAACTAGAATAAGAACTGAACTAGAACTGAACTAGAACTGAACTAGAACTGAACTAGAACTGAACTAGAACTGAACTAGAACTGAACTAGAACTGAACTAGAACTGAACTAGAACTGAACTAGAACTGAACTAGAACTGAACTAGAACTGAACTAGAACTGAACTAGAACTGAACTAGAACTGAACTAGAACTGAACTAGAACTGAACTAGAACTGAACTAGAACTGAACTAGATCTGCACTAGAACTGAACTAGAACTGACCTAGAACTGAGCAGAAATTTAAAATTAACCTTAACTAAAATTGAACTGAAATATAACCGTAATGAATAAGAATTAACCAAGAATGAAACTAGAGTTAAAACTGACCTAAAACTAAACCAGAGGTACTATTGAACCAAAACTTTTATTGTTTTTAATCGTAGTATTAAAAGTTGCAATTTTTTTTTGGGAAATATTAAGAACGAATTATTTTAACCAAATAATAAAGAATTAATTTGCCCTTTCCAAATATTTTGACTTTTTAGTACTATTTTCAAAACAAAAATTTTTATAAAAATGATGGTAAAAATAGTCATTAAAACAATTGGACATGATACCGTTTTAAATAATTTGTCCAATAATTATTTAACATTCTTTTTCTAAAATTGGCACTAAAATAAAATAAAATTTCGTCATTCAAAAATAATCTTCTAATTTTGTTTTAAATTTTTGGTATGTTCTTTTTATTTGCTTAAATTTTACTTTTAGCGACCCAATTTTTTGCCAAAAACATGCACGATCCCCAGAAAACATAATTTTTGGGTAACACAAGTATTTACATAGAAATTTCATAGATAAAAATATATATGTATATACATACGTAAAATATACAATTTTGTATTTGTAAGAAAATTACATACATAACAATAAAACAGAGGCAGATCAATCATATGTAAATGAAGAGGAGAAAAATAGTAACCATAATTAAAACTTCTTAATTTTTAAATCTTTTTCATTTAAGATGCGTCTGTCTATAATTTCCAACTTAATCCGAATTCAGGTGATGCCAAGGTTTTAGTTTCCTCCCTTTTGTTCCACCTCTGTAAGGGACACATACGTACTAACTAAATGGAAATAATTGAGAAATGAAAATATATTTAACGCTTGGTTACGTCGTAAATACTTTAATGAAAAAAACCAAATCCAATACACAGGCAGCTAAAGATTGAAAACATTTTAAATGAAACAACGCAAAAAAAAAAGTTTAAACTAAAATAAGAAGATGGAAAAAGAAAAACGGCAACAACAAATAGAAAAAAACTTAATTTGCATATTTTCAATTAACACATGCAATTTTCATCAATTGAGAGGCAAGCAAAACGGAATAATTTAAACAACAAATCTAAACACTTTTAAAACGAAAGTACAAATTTTTAGAGAATAGTTTTTGTACAAACTAAAAACAAAAATATTTGCAAAACAAAATGATTTTTCTTTTTTTTAATATTATAATTTCCCACTTAAATCAATATATTTGCCACCCACTGTGCCTGGTGTTTGGAAGTAAAATGTTCATTAATTGATATGGAAATTAAACAAGAATTATTCAATCATTTTGATAAAGAACTTGTTCAAAACTTTAAGCGCTTGTAGAAATTTATTTTTTGAAAGATGGTTGATGGTGGAAGCATCCTAAAGTGCTTAATTTCACGTTTCTTAAAACTTAAGTTATTTTCAAAATTTAACTTTAAAGTTTTGTTTATTGAAATAGAAAAAAAATCAATTGGAAACAAATTTCATACATGGGGCTAATTCTGGCAGTCGAGATCGAATACTTTTTCAAAAGCAATTTTATTTCTAATTCATTCAGTCGATACTAAACGCATCGAAATTATTTCTTCAGTATTGTAAAGCATTTATTTGAGTTTTAAAAACACTGCAAAAATAATTTTGATTCGTTCAGTATCTTTCTTTCGAATCGAAATAGTATTCGATCAGGACTGCCAAAATTAGCACCCAGATTTAAATAATTTTTTATTCACCAGCAACACATTTATCGTCTTTTAACTATAAAAATATAGTATTCTACAGTTCTGGCCAATTTCGTCGTAATACTCAAAATTGAATACTAAAACTGAACTAGAAATAAACTTAAACTTAGAACTGAATTATAACTGAATTAGAACTTCACTAGGACTAAACTAGAATTGAACTAGAACTAAACTTAAATCTAACTAGAACTACAGCGATGAATCATTTGCCGAACGTTTTGTTTTATTTCTTCAATTGAAAAACAAAAGTGCAGCAGAAGCACATCAATTGCTCTCAAAGCTTATCCTGAATATGTATTATCGATTTCAACGTGTGAGAGATAGTTCGGGCAGCTTAAAAGTGGTAGTTTTGACACGGAAGATAAATACTGCCCAGGCCAGCCGATGATGAACCGAAGGCATAACTCCACGAGGATTGTTGTCAAACTTAAGAAAAACATGCAATATTATTGCTTGGCACTTAAGCGGCAATTTCAATACGTGTGCAAGAAGCAGAATTTACCCAAAAACAAGGAATCGGGTGCCAACCGACTTAAGGTCGAGAGACGTTATATCTGAAATACTTCTTCAACGCCATAAAATAAAAATATGGCTATTGAATTGCTAGTAGCGATGAAAAATGGATACATTTCCGCAACCCGAAGGATAAAGAATATGTTTATATGAATCCGGTCCAAACTTTCAACAGCAGAGGCTTACATCCATGACGCCAATGTTATGCTCTTTATTTGGTCTGTTAAATATGAGCTCCTAAAATCGGGCACGGTGATCACATGAACACAATAGATTCCTTAAAGCGAGCATTATCCGAAAAAACGCCCAAAATATGCAACCAGTCATAAAGTAGTAATATTCCAATATGAGAACGCTCAGGCAGGGTTGCCAGGTACTTTTTCCTTGTCCCCAAATAATATAAAATAAATTCCCAAAAAAAAAAGCTTAAAAAGTTAATATTTTTTGTTTTTTTTTCTGACGAAACTCAACATTTTTTTAAAATACATATAAGAAGAATTATAATAAGAAATCCCCAAAAATCCCCACATTAAAATTTTAAGTAATAATTTTTATTATTTCATATTATTAGTTTAAGTGAATAAGATATTGTTACGAAATTAGATTTGTCTAAGAATTATTTATGGTTTTAGTTATAAGTTATCTTGTAAATTATAGTTTTATGTCATATTAGTTACTATTTTTATGAACGCCACTGTACTAAATTTTCTAGCAATTGTAATTGTAGACTTTAGATTTAAAATAATTCGAACATAATTTTCTAGAAACTACTAGACGGTTCTTGAACCAACTAGGAATTGTTTTGAACTATAAATACAGGCTAACTCATAAAAGTTTAGTTTAGTTTGATTGGAGACATTAAACGGTTCAAATCGATACTTACAATAGTGTTTAAAATTTGTGAACATTATAATTAATTTCAATAAAGTTTGTTAAGTTGAATTCGCGTGTGTATTTATTTTTATTTGCAATTAAAAGAACTCAAAGGTTTATTAGAAATTGAATAAACCTTAACGCGTTTTATTAAGTAAAAACGTAACAATATATTTAAGATATTTTGTACTTTTACATTGAATATTTTTAAAGGAAAACACTTACTAAAAATCCAATAATTCATAAACTTCTGTTTCACCATCAACGTCTTAAGATTCACTGATATTGTACATAGTTTGAGCATTAAATTTTTGTATCATATTCTTAGTTGGAATACAATTTTGGCAACATATATTGTTGATATTGAGGGAGATGTTTATCTTAGTAGTGCCTCTAAAAGTTCGTACTGCATTTTATTACGAAGCTTTATTTAAGTCAAGTGCACTGTTGAAAATGCTCGCTCTATACGATTTCAGAGAGGAATTACAAGCAACACAATATGCTGTTTTTGAAGGCGAATGAGCTAATTTATAAGAATTTGGAGCTTATTCAATCGGTTTTAGACATTCTTTAAATCAACAATAAAAAGACATATATCCGTCATTTATTTAATACTTCGATGCATCATAAGTACTTACCAATTGCCCTGCATTCTTTTTCCCAAACTTTATTATATTGTCTTTCTTATTTACTTATTTTGGGGGAAGAAATATTTGCTTGAATATTGTCTTTTAAAAAATCAAAAATTGTATGTGTTGTAAGCGGTTTTAAATTCTTCTTTTTTAAAACACTCACTCACAAGAATAATAGCAAAAGTTTATTAAGTAAACCCAAAGAAAAAATATGTTTAAAAATGGTCACCTCCAACAAAACTATTTTAAAAGAAAAATTTTAAACATATTATGTTTAATTTAACCATATTATTGTCACCGACAACAATATTATGATTAAATGGGTCCCCCATCAAGAAAGCGCAACCATATTATGGTTGCCTCCAAACACGTTTTGGTTAATAATAACTAAAACTTGTTTAACACTTATAATAGCATGGTTGGTTTTCAACCATAGCATGTTGCTCTTGGAAAAGAGGAAAATACTATTGTTTATTTAAAAACAAATCATTGTCATATTTAACCAAAACATGTTTAAAGACAACCATAATATGGTTGTGGCTTCTTGATGGAGGACCAATTTAACAAAAATATGGTTGTCGGTGACAATAATATGGTTAAATTAAACATAATATGTTTAAAAATTTTCTTTAAAAATAGTTTTGTTGGAGGTGAACATTTTCAAACATATTTTTTTTCTGCGTGTACCTTTTACACATATAACAAAAAAAAGGTAATCATGCTCTGGACCCTTAACACCGTATAAATTGTGGATAAGAGTAAGATAAAAGTTTTGGTACTTTTTTTTTTGGATATTTTATATACGAAACAAAGAAAAATAATCGTAAATAATTAAAAAGGTAGAATTACTAAAAATGTTTCAAAACCAAAAAAAATCCTAGAATTTTTTCTTAAATCTTTAAAAAATCCCCAACCCCCAAATTACTTACTTTGTCCTTTTTGCTCGCATGAAATCCCCCTAAGTCTGGCAGCCCTGCCCTCAGCCACTTGCTGCGAGACTAGTTAAACACTATTTAGAAGATAGTGTTTGGCCGCGCCTGCCTCATACTTTGGACTATGTCTCGTCCACTTAACATATGTTTATATTTAAATGGATTTAAAATGGTCTCACTGGAATACGCTACGCTTCACAACAGGGTTTCCGAAATTACCTTGATTCTTTCTTATACTGTTTTCTTTTCTGCCAAAAGTGTTCCTTGTGTGCTACAATTTGTGGGGGTTTATGATCTATTCTAGAAATAAATATGCAAAAATTTAAAAAAATATCCCTTTCCTTTCTAAAAATGTTGCACAAATAAATTGTTAATATGTACGTATGTTTCATATTTTATGCTATGTTCGCACAACAACGCTTACACGTAATTCGATCTCTCATTCGTAATTCACAGTCTAATTATGATCCAAATTACATCATTCGCATACAAAATTCTGAGAACAAATTAGCTCATTTGTACGTAATTCATTTTGAATTACCATTTCATCTACAAACAGATCATTGTCATCACTAATATTTATCGAAGGCTGTGAAAAAAAAAATTTGTAAAAAAGTTATTTTTTGTAAAATTTAAAACAACAAATAAAGAAACAAAATAGAAAATGTAATGAGACTTTTTAAATTGTTGCTTGTTATTGTATTTATTTTAAAAGCAAACAATTTACATTAATGTAAGAAGAAGAGCTGTTGAATTAAGAATATGCGGTATGAACAGTGTAATTCGCTTTTGTATTTCAAAGAGCGAACAACGTAATTCAACATGCCGTGCGAACATAGGATTACCCCAGTTATATTCCAGATAATACTCTTTTTTGCAGTTGCGTTACATACTTTTTTTATGCCAGCGAGTGTTTTCCTTATTTACATTATTATTGTGTTTACGTACAATTGGTTTAATATTGAGAAGGTGTGATTAACTAAAATGGATAAAAAGCTGTTGTTTTATTAAAATGTTTTTTTTTTTAATGCCGCAAAATTGTTTACAACAGGTGACTTTTATTACAGAAAATTTTTCTTATTAACGCTCATGGACAACGACATGAATTAAATGTTGAAAATCGCTTGAACTGAAGAAAATATCGCTTATTATCACATTGACACGTTAAATATAATTTAGACGTAAGTGTTAAATCAAGATATTATTATGTTCCATTCAAATACCGCTTTGTAAATTTGTGTGCAACATGATAAAAATATTACAAATTTATAAGGCAAAATTTTTCTTAGAAAATAAAACATCATTATTCTCATTAACAGTTCTGCTGGCCACAAGGATGACAAAAAGTCAAAGCTAACGTTATTTTACAATATTTCAAACAAATGATAAAACTTTGGCAAAAATCCCGAATTTTGAATTTATACACCCAATAAAAAACGCTCCAAAGTTCAGTTCTTAGAGACTTATCAGAACTTTTACTAGGTGTAGGGGTGACCGTGTCTTCAACACTTTCGGAATGTAGAGTCATGTCTTTGAAATTTTCTGGCTTTGTATTGAAGGTAAAGAATATATTTCATTATTCTCAAATCACTCAAATGCTACGTAAATCGCCAATTTTTGGGACTCAAAATTATTCTGCACCTCAGTTTATTCATTAATCGTATTTTCTAATAATGTTCGAAGACTTTTAGCATCAGAAAATGTAGCAATGACTTTGCTGGATCTTGTGGTCTCTTCAAAGTAACCCAAAGGTTGTAGCAAAGTAATTTTTATTTTCACAAAAATCATTAAAAATTAGCAGAAAATTCTGCAGCAGGTCCAAACCAAGCGTTCAATGCATCAGTCAATGCAGTCAATAGCATAATGCCCAACTATTTCACAGCCTGAGTTTTATATATGCTCTTATCATCACCTATAAATTACTATAATTACTGGCCGAAGATGATGCATGGGGTCTAAATCGGCGGTGCGCAAAATGACCCTTGGAAATATGGCCCAAAAAGAAAATGAATAATGCCTCCAAAATTTTACTTAAGACACAACAACACGCAATTTTGGCGCAATTTGTTCATATTTTCTTTTTGGTGTTTTTCCATTTTAAGTGAAATGAAAAATTACCTCAATATCACGGAATGAAAAATGGCCCCAAATAAAATCACAATTTTTACTTTGGGACTATTTTTCATTTACTAATACAAATTGTAAATTTTAAGAAATGAAAAATTACCCCAAAAAATTTTATATAAATTTAGTAAAATGTTATATAAAAATTCCTAGGAATAGTATCAAAATCCCACTTTCTTATACCAAAGTGGAGAAAATTCATGGAAGTTTTAGTTACCGAAGCCAATTTTCGAAGAAAAAAGTTGCCCCGGCCAAAGGCCGTCTATATAGAGAAGATTTAGTTATCGGAGCCAGTGTTCGTCACACCATAGAGGAGAAAATCCTTGCGCACGGCCGAAGGCCGGCTATGTAATGAAGCTTTAGTTATCGAAGCCAGTGTTCGATAACCATAGAGGAGAAAATGCATGCGCCCGGCCTAAGACCCAACCACTTTCTATAATTTTTTGAGTAAAACGTTTCCTGATGATCTGGCCTAAGCAACCAGTGAAATGCGCATAGAAACAGCTTATCCTCCAAGAATAAATTTTCAGTTGTTTTATCAAGAACAAAAATAGGAAATTAAGCACAACAAATAAAATCTTTTAATAAAAAATTGTATTCCCAAAAACAACTTTGCTAATTATAAATTATTCTTTAAGAAATAATTTAAATTGCTTGGTGGCGTAACGTGACAAAAAATAAACTTTCCTGTGGAAATACCCATATACTGTTTACGATTATTATAATCATATAAAAAAAAAATAAATCCTTTTCCAGCAATACCATAGTAATTTAGTTTAATTATCATTATCCGATGATCAACAAGATCGAAAGCTTTTGAAAAGTCTAAAAATAGTCCCGCTTCCCTCTTAACCTCTTTTGGCTACTTTCCTTAACATATAGTATCTAGTTTATTATAAAATACTTTTATTTTAAAAAGAATGACCTTTGCTAATACACAAACATACATATGTATAATATTTTTTTTATTCGTTTCTTTTAAAAATCCATCACGTTTTATCGTTTTATATTTTAAGCTGTTGTTTTTTTTTATCATTTTATAGTCTTGTTAATAGATTCAAATTCATTTTATAGTTGTCTGTGTAAACTTTTCAATTTCCCTGTGAATTTCCGAAATTGTTTGTAAAAATTGCCCTCATCATCATCAGCAGCAACAGCAACATCATGTGTGTTACACAATCAACGTTCAACATTCAACATCTAAAAACTGGCTTATATTTTTTGTTGCTTTTTTTTTTGTTAGAAAATCCACTTGAATTGTACTCGTTTTAGTTTGTACCCTCTTCAGATTTAACTGAACTCGTATATAGTATATATACTTGTAAATTCGTATGCAGTTTTATTGCTTAATATGCGATTTTGCATTCATATTTTACTTTTTCAATAATTTTGAGCCTGAAATGAAAAAAAAAATTGAAAAACTGTTACAAGCTGTTATTTGAAAGAGTGGATTCTGTAAAGTGACAATTTATTTTCAAGTTATTAAGAAAGAATATTCCTTAAAAGACTATTTTCTATTTTAGAATATTATTCTAAATTACCAGACCGTAAGTTTGGATTTCGTTACAAACACGGAACACCAGAACAGTGTCACCGCATTATAAAAGAAATTATGGAGGCACTTGAATCAAAAAAATACTAATCGACTGTATTTTTTTTGTTAGGACCAGGACTCAGGGGATGACCCCTACTAATGCATTGCATTGTGTTGGTACTAGGAAAATAGGTTATGGGAAGGAGGAAAGAGGGAGTAGTGCTTGTGAACATTCGACTTGAACTTATTCATGTTGAAAGTGAGAGGGAAGACTTCAGTAGGAAGGTTATTCAACATACGAACAGTTCGGCCAAAAAACGAATTTTCCCTGTAATGCGTTGTACGATTTACCGGCCAATCGACCACAAAAGGATGGGCTCTTGAGGAAAAACGTGTATTACGACCAAAGCTATGGGTTTCGGGAACCAAATCCCTAATTTCATCAGTACACATCCCGTTGTAGTAACGATAAAATAGGCAAATACAACCCAAATTGCGACGGTGCTCAAGGGAGTCAATAGAATTGGATACCCTACTCTCGCCAATGAGAACCTTCGCCCTCTCCTGCACGCGATCGAGAAGCTCCAAGACTTTGAAGCACCGGCCCACACATGAGAGTTGTATTCCATTCGCGGTCGGATATAGGTGGTATAAATAGTAAGTAGATCAGATGGAGTGAAGTATATCTTACACCGTTTCAAAAAACCGAGGCACTTGAATGCTTCTTTTGACACCTTAAATATATGTTCTGTCCATCGGACATCACATTGTATCCTCATGCCCAGAACATGAAGAGATTCTGTTTCCTCAATATTTATACCACCCATATATACAGATGAGGCACCTTGATCCGTCGTGCGTTTATGCGTCAGCACGTAACATGGGGTCTTTCGGGCATTAAATTCGACCCTATTCGCACGACCCCATTCTGAGATTATGTCTAGGTCGCGTCTAAGCGTATCATTCATGTTCCGTCTCATTGCAGCAACATCGGACACGCTTGGTCTGTAATCAAATGAATACGAATGGCAAAGGTTGCTGTAGGGTTGGAAGTTTGACATAAGAGGTAATCTAGAAAAATAAGAAATATAGTAGGAGAAAGAACAGAGCCTTGCGTTACCCCTGAATGAATCTTGAACTCGTTTGATGAAACCCCATCTATAACAACCCGTATAGTGCGATCTCTGAGAACGCTCGATATAAAACGAGGGAAATTAGCACCGACACCAAATGCAACAAGTTTAGACAAGAGTGCACCATGCCAGACTCTGTCAAACGCCTTGGAAATATCTAAAGCAATTACCTTACTTTCGCCAAAATGGTGTATGGAACGACACCATTTTTCTGATAACAGGGCCAGTAGGTCTCCAGAAGAACGACCTCTACGAAAGCCGTACTGGCGGTCGCTTAGTAGGTAATTTGACTCTAAAAAATTGACAAGATGGTGATTTACCATACTCTCCATAACTTTGGAAAGTGCCGAACAAATTGCAATTGGGCGGTAATTTTTAGGGTTATTAGCCACTCCTTTTTTAGGAATTGGCGTTAAATTAGCAACTTTCCAGCAGACGGGAAATTCCCCGGCATGGTATAAAGTGCTGAAAAGATTTGCTAAGGGACGAGCTAGCGTCGAAGAGCACTGCTTCAAGACCAGTGCATGTAAGCTACGTCTCTTTAAAATTATTATAAAGCCTATATGGACTTATGGCATTGAACTTTGGGATACAACGAGTAACTCCAATATTGAAATTCTCCAAAGATTTCAGTCAAAAACTTTACGAATGATAGTTAATGCGCCGTGGTATATAACTAATAAAGCACTACACCTAGACCTAGATATTCCTTATGTTATAGACGAAATAAATAATTATAGCAGTAGACACCTACAAAGGTTAAGCGATCATGTTAATCCATTGGCCATCTCCCTATTATATGAAATTGAAGAAACTAGAAGATTGAAAAAAGTTCATATTTTAGATCTCCTATTTAGATCATAAATTGTTATTAAAAATACCTTTATATTTCCTTTTATTTATTTATTTTTCTTCCTTTTTCTTTTCTTAATTATATAAATAAAGATAACTTTATGTATACATATGTAAGAATCAATTATAATTTTGTTGAGCAATTTTAAAAGTAACTTTTAAAAAACATTCTAAATATGTTTGTAGATAATAATATTGATTTGACTGAAAATCGATATGTATGTCATAGTACTAATTCTGAGCAAATATGCTAAATATCTTAAGATGGATTGCAAATAAAGAATATTAAATAATAAAAAAAAAAAGTTATTTAGTTTAACTCCCTTGTTTTTAAATGACACGCGCAAAATCCGTTCGGTTAACTTACATTTACAGCCAAAACAATACTTATTTCAAAATTTGTTTATGGTTCAATGTAAGTTAAACCAACGAATTTTGCGCTCGTCATCTAAAAACAGGCAGTAAATGAACATAAAATTTCAACTTAATTAAGGTTACATTAAAACTGAACTCAAATTAAACTTAAAATTAACTCGAAAAGAATAAGATTTCAACTAGAACGAAACAAAAACTTAACTAGATATTAACTTGAACTAGAAATGTACTAGTACTAAACTGGAACTGAACTAACACTAAACTAAAACTAAGCTAGAACCGAACTGGATCTAAAACTGAACTAGATCAAGAACTCAGCTAGATCTAGAACTGAATCATAACTTGAAGAGAACTTTACTAGAACAGAACTAGAACCAGAACTAAACAAGATCTAAATTAGAACTAAGCTAAAACTGTACTCGAGTAATAATTGTTTTCGACCTGAACACGACCTGAGAACTTACCTAGCATTGATTTGGAACTATACTTAAACTAGAATAAAACGAAGAAAAAATGATCAGTAGTTTTTTTTTCAATTTAAAAATTGTTTAAAAAGTATTTCAATTTAATCAATATGATAATTGAATCAATTATTTTTTTAGTTGAAAGAAAATAGAATGTAGGAATTATATCTTTTTCATAAGTTACTTTATTATATTCAACATTTTTTATTTTTCGAATTTATTCTATGAGCTAAATTTCAGTTATGTATTTTTTAAAGCTTATTTGTAACAGTTCTATTCCTTAAATTTTTGCAAGGTAATAGTCTGGTAGTGTATAAAGTCATTCTAAAAATTGAAGGAATAGAACTATTACAAAAAAAATCTTTATAAAATACATAACTGAGAAAAAATTAGAAAAATAAAAGATTTTCAAAATTAACGGCCGTATTCATAAAAAAATAAATTGGATATGAAATCTATTTTAAGGAAAATTTGTATGGAAATTTGTTTTAAAAATACGTTTGAAATCTATTTTATTTTTTATAAATACGGCAGTAAAAATTTAATTTGAATTTAATTAACATTTTAGTTGTTTTGAAATAAATTTTTAATTAAAATATTAATTAAATAACAACAAATCTTCATTGATTTTTTCGTTTGAAATAAAATGAATTAAACTTGTAGAATTGTTGTTGAGAATTGTCAACACCTGATCTATATTTAATTAAATAAATTAACACATTGTTTGAATTAAAATTAAAAATATTACTTATTAAAAAAAATATTTACAATTTTCAATTTTTAGTAATCAATATAATCATTTTGGTAAGCGGTGCAAAATCAACAAATTGATTCTATGAATTCGGTATGAATTTGGTGATTAGAGACAATTTCAAATTATTTCTGTGTACTTAACCACTATTATACTTAAAGTAATCAGACTAAACTGTTTTTCTTTTCTTAACGTACTGTAGATCATGTTCAAAGAAACTGTGACTTCACAGAAAAAAATTTCAGTTTTTATCAAAAAAAAAAAAAAAAAAAAAAAAAAAAATTAGTTTGAAAAATATTTTAATTGAATTAATGCGATAATTGGACCAATTATTTTTTTAGTTGAAAAAAAATTAAAAATTTAATTTTGATTTAATTAACATTTTAGTTGTTTTGATATAAATTTTTAATTTAAATATTAATTAAATAACAAAAACTCTTAATTGATTTTTTCGCTTTAAATAAAGTAATTTAAACTTGTTGAATTGTTTGAAATGGCAAAGATTTTTCACCATTTTTTTAATTCGAATTCAAAATATCAGTTATTGAAAAAAATTACAATATTAAATTTTTACAATTTTTTAGTAATCAATTAGTCAATTCACAAGGTATCCTAACATGTCATATTGTCAAAATGTCCTAATATTTCACAATGGTTTAAAAATATTGTTGTTGGTTTGTTAACAAAAAGTGTCTTAAATAAATAGACCGTTGCTTGCTGTGTTTATTGTGCTGTCGTAATTAATCAGAAAAGTCCAGCGCTGAGCGGCTGAGCCGTACAACAATATTTTTAAACCATTGTGAAATATTAGGACATTTTGACAATATGACATGTTAGGATACCTTGTGAATTGACTAAATATGTTCATTTTGGTAATAGGTGCAAAATCAACAAGTTGTCTGCTTGATTCTATGAATTTGGTGATTAGAAATAATTTTTAATTTTAAACAGGTATGGAAAACATTATTTTCCGTCACTGTAAATTTCTAAGCCTCAAAAAATGCATTTTTTTATTGCTTTTACGATGTTGTTGTAAACTTGTAAATTATGACAATCAAGTGTTAACTAAAATCAAAACAACAACAAAAACAACTTTTTGTGCAGTACATCAAAATCATCAGTAGTAGCACGGAGAGTCAGCAGAATTACATTTTGTTTTACTGTTTTCTTTTTAAGTGCTATTTGCTGCACTAGTTTAATTTACAAATTTAAGAATTTAATCAAGCCCTATTTCTATTTAATGGTTCATTCACTGGGCTGTCATTTACGTTACAGATACTTGTTTGCTCTACTTGTTAATTTAAAATTTAAATTGCTTTATGTAACAAAACATTCTCCTCAATTTGTTTTTTTTTTATAGCAATTAAAAGGAGGGTGACAATTTAGTCTAATTTTCTAATTAATATTTTCAATGTCGCTTCATGTTTTTATAAAACAAAAAACTAACTAATTAATGTTTTTTTGTCTTGTTCTCTTTTCAGGTAATGATAGTTAAATTTTTTATGATGTTTACAATTAATTATGAAATAATTTGAGAATTTTCGGTGAGTCAGAATTATTGTCAACTTTTTTAATGTTTTTTTTTTTACAAAATTTATTAGCAGGGAAACCGTAAATATGTGTGTTTTTGCGCATTATATATGCAGTAAAATCTTTAAAATATGCTTTTATAATTGGTTATAATATGCACTTATAACAAAAATTACTTATCTAAAGGCAAGTCCGTTAATAATTAAATAATATTTGCATATAATAACAAATTAAAAAAGTATAGTATCATCTAGCTCAACCACATGATTCCCTACATCACAGTATTTACAGACATTTTTTTTTTTTTTTTTCCTCCTTCCGAAATAAAGAATTTAGCGTTAAAGCCTCTTTACCACACAGAAAAAAATTGATTTCAATTAAAAAATGTGTGATATTAATTTTAAAATTTATTAAATTTGCAGCAGTAAGACAATTAATAGTATTAATTAAACTTTTAATTAGCTTTATCAAACGTTTCATTCACTTGAACAAATATTTAATTAAAACTGATTTTATTTTTGATTAATGCTGCTGCGAAGAATTTTTTCTGTGGTTCTCATTTAAAATCTTCTGTAGATACATTTTTTTTATCAACATACATCTATATATATAAAATTGTAACGTTACTGACTGACTGACTGACTGACTGACTGATTCATCATCGCACAGCCTAAACGCCTGAAGCTAAAAGCTTGAAATTTGGACCAGGGGTTGGTCTCTCCCCAAATCGATCCACTAAGACGGGATTTTTGGAAATTCGAATGTTTAGGGGGTAAAAAAGGGCAAAAACGGGTAAATTCGGTACCCTTATATCTCTAAAATTAAAAGAGATACAAAAAAAATTTAATACTTATCGTTGTTCTTTAGAAAAATAAGCGGACAGGTGTCTGGTACTTTTTGGAAATTCAGCCCTTTAACGGAGTAAACGGGTAAAACCTGTATTTTGGTACTTTTTTGTCACCCCATCTATCTTTTAAGCCCATAAACATAGAAATAAGGGTTATATCACATTTGAAACTTATCTAAAAAATCCAAATACGAATTTGGTACTTTGTCGAAATTCGGACGTTTAAGGGGTAAAAAGCGTAACTATTTTTGGTACTTTTTTTATAAAACATTTCTTTTTTTATTTATTGACATAAACGTATTAAATTATGGGCTCCCACTACAATATTGAAATTTTTCATGCTTCAATGGGGAGAAAAAAGTACCAAAAAGGGGAAATACGGAGTAAACGGGTAAAACCTGTATTTTGGTACTTTTTTGTCACCCCATCTATCTTTTAAGCCCATAAACATAGAAATAAGGGTTATATCACATTTGAAACTTATCTAAAAAATCCAAATACAAATTTGGTACTTTTTTGATATTCGGACGTTTAGGGGGTAAAAACCGTTACTATTTTTGGTACTTTTTTACAAAACATTTTTTTTTATTCATTGACATATACGTATTAAATTATGGGCTCCTACTACAATATTGAAAATTTTTATTCTTCAATGGGGAGAAAAAAGTACCAAAAAGGAGAAATACGGGAAATTTTATTTCTTACTTTTTTAGGTTTTTGGTTCCACAACTGACAATTTTTTTAATTATCGTTAATATTGGACCTAGAAACATAAACTTCAACATGCAATGTCCTGAGTGGATAAGAACCTCTGAGGGTACTTTTTGTTATTTTTTGATCTTTAACTGGTACTTTTTTAATTTCCGTTAGTACTAGACCTAGAAACATAAAACTAAACATGCAAAGTCCTGAGTAAATAAGAATTTGTTAGAGGGATGTTTTTGGTACTTTTTCATTCTTTAACTGGTACTTTTTTAATTTTCGTTAAAATTAGACCTATTGACATATAATCAAACATGCAAGGTCCTGAGTGAATGAGAATTCGTTAGAGGGGCTTCTTGGTACCTTTTGGTGTTTAACTGGTACTATGTGAAGTTCCGTTAGTATTGGACCTAAAATCAAAAAATTCAACATTAAAAGTCCTGAGTGGACAAGAACCTATTAGAGGGATCTTGTTGGTACTTTTTCGTTTTTTAACTGGTACCTTTTTTAATTTCGTTAATATTGGATCTACAAACATAAAATTAAAAATGCAATGTCCTGAGTGAATGAGAATCTGTAAGAGGGTCGTTTTGGTACTTTTTGTTCTTTACCAGTTACTTTTTGAATTTCCGTTAAAATTGGACCTATAAACATAAAATTAAGCATGCAAGTTCCCAAGTGAATGAGAATCTGTAAGAGTGGGTTTTTGGTACTTTTTTGTACTTTATTTTGTGCTTTTATTGTTGTTCATTAAATAAAAAAGAGAACAGGTGTCTGGTACTATTTCGAAATTCGGCTCTTTTAGGGAGTAAAAGTGTAAAACCTGAATTTTGGTTCTTTTTTGTCCCCCATCTACCGTTTAAATCAATGCACATAGAAATACAAATTATATAAAATACGTAACTTATCTTAAAAATGCCAAGTAAAAATTTTGTACTTTTTCGAACGTTTAAGGGGTAAAAATCGTACGTAATTTTGTTACTTTTTCCAAGATATTTTTTCTTTATCTATTTATTTTCATCGCACAGCCTAAACGCCTGAAGCTTAAAAGTTGACATTTGGACCTGAGGCAGGCCTCTCGCCAAATCGATCACGCTGACCTCATAGCTGGTAAGCTAAAGGAGATATAAAAAATTTTAATACTATTGTGGTTCAATAAAAAAAAGGCGGTAAAAACGGAAATTCGCTAACCTCATATCTGCTAAACTAAAAGGGATACAAAAAAATTGAATACCTATTATTGTTCATTAAAAATAAGCGGACAGGTGTCTAGTATATAAAATCAGTAATAAAATGCTTTTGGAGCTACCAAGTACAGCAAAGAAAATTATTCTTTTTATTTTTAATGCTATTTTACGCCTTCTATACTACCCTCATAAATGGAAGGTTTCCTTAGTAACCATGATACCAAAGCCAGGAAAGGATCACACAAAAGTTGAGTCATACAGGCCTATTAGCTTATTATCTTATATTTCAAAGCTATTTGAGAAACTACTAGTGGCAAAATTAACGCCGATTTTAAATGAAAATAGATGTATTCCTAATCATCAATTTGGGTTTAGAAGAAAGCATAGCACAATTGAACAAACTCATCGAATAGTAAATGTAATAAGAAAAGCCTTTGAAGAAAAAAAAATATTGCTCAGCACTGTTCATCGATGTGTCTCAAGCTTTTGATAAAGTCTGGCATGAAGGTTTACTACTGAAATTGCAGCAAAACTTGCCAGCAAACATACACAAGCTGTTAGAAAGCTACTTAGTCGGTCGTCAATTTATTATTAAAGAAGGAGATTTTTTAAGTTCTCCTCAGCCAGTTAACGCTGGGGTCCCACAAGGCAGCATCCTGGGCCCTCTATTGTACTTAATTTATACTTCGGACATGCCAACAAACAGCTACACACAAACCTCAACATTTGCGGATGACACAGCTTTCCTAAGCATACATGAAAACTGTCAAGAAGCATCTCGTTACTTACAGGATCACATATTTGAACTGGAAAGGTGGTTAAAACAATGGAGGATAAAGATCAATGAGCAAAAATGCGCACATATAACATTCACATTGCGTCGGGAAACATGCCCCCCTATTAAAATCAATAATCAAATAATACCCCAACACTCGCATGTAAAATACCTCGGTATACATCTAGATCGGCGTTTAACGTGGAAATGGCACATAGAAGCAAAATTAACTCAAATGAAACTAAAAGCAATTCAAATTAATTGGCTCATTGGAAGAAATTCTGTTCTTAGTCTCGATTGCAAACTTCTACTTTACAACTCTATCTTAAAGCCAATTTGGTGCTACGGTATTCAGTTATGGGGCACTGCCTCGGCTTCTAATATCGAAAAAATTCAAAGGCGCCAAAATAAACTTCTTCGAATAATAACAGCCGCTCCCTGGTATGTCAAAAACTCAAATATCCACAAGGATCTCAATGTGCCATTGGTAAAAACTATGATAACGAAATATGCAGTAAAATATTTAAAAAGGCTGGAACTGCACCCAAATCCCTTAGCTCGAAATATTTTAAATTATGGCGGCCACACTCGATTAAGGAGAAGAGACACTGCAGCACTCACCCAATCAGATGAGCGATAAACACCTACATATGTGAACAGAAACCGTGATGACTAAATCTTTTTGTCTGGCACTGGCAGGACATTAAGTAAGTATTAGGATAAGATTTGATTAATTATTGTTAGTTCATATTTAATATATGAAGATTCAATAAATAAATACTGCAAAAAAAAAAAAAAAGGTGTCTAGCACTTTTTTGAAATAAGGAGTAAACGGGTAAAACCTGTATTTTAAAACTTTTTTGCTATGCCATCTATCTTTTAAACCAATAAACATTAAAATAAAAAATATATCACATTCGTAACTTATCTAAAAAATACAACTACAAATTTGATGCGTTTCGAAATTCGAACGTTTAAGGGATGAAAATCGTACCTAATTCTGTTATTTTTTTCTAAACATTTTTCTTCATCTACCTATATAATATAAAATTGTAAAGTTACTGCATGATTCATCATCGCACGACCTAAACGCCTGAACTAAAATGCTGAAATTTGCCCGGGAGGTTGAGTTTTGGAAATTTTTATGGTTAGAGGGTAAAAAAGGTTAAAACGGGAAATTCCCTAACCTGATGTTCATTAAAATAATAAGCGGTTAGGTGTCTGGTACTTTTTTGAAATTAGACCCTTTTCGGTAGTGGTATATGTATGGGAGCTACATTCAAATAAAAACCCATCATACAAATTTTAGTGAATTAATGCAGGCTTATATAAATTAAATTGTGCCGAATTTAATCTAATACTAACATATATTCCGAAATGAAGTTTGTATGGAGACTATACAGACCGGTTCTCACAATTTAATAGGTTTTGCTATTTCATTAAACGTCCTCCAAAATTTGCGACTGTTCACGATGAAATAAATATGGTTTTCGGTTAAGTGTTGAAACAGAACTGTTTCTTCAACTTCAAGCAAAAATCTTAAAGCCTCTAATCACGGCTGCCAGATTTGACGATTTATCGTCATTTTGATGATTTTGGGGTCCAAAAATGGCCTTTTGACGATTTGACGATTTATACCCTAAATTTGACGATTTTTCCAATTTCGAATTTTGTACTCATTTACAAACGTTTTTATAATTATTTCTTTTTTTTTTAACAACTTATTTGATATTTTCATTAATTTGGTTGACAGTAATTGTCCTGTGCAAGCAGTTCACAATATAAATATATTAGTGTACACTTGGTTCACACTCAGTTCATGTGGAAACCAATTTTCGTACTTTTTATGAATAATTAAATTTCTGATTCGAGTCACTTCTCGTATTCGAGATTCGGATATATGAAATCCTACGCAATACAAGACACGCAAAGTCATTTGTTGACAAGCTTCGACAATTGACTTATTTGTATTACCAAAATGTTTTTTTAATAGTTTCGTATTCTGGATAATTGAAAACCTGAATTTTTCATATTTAAAAAACACTTGCCAGTATTTTTTAAGTTAGTCTGTAAAAGAAGTTAAACCTGCATTTATAGTCAATAAAAGTAAGAAATAAGGTTTTATTTTTAACGAATTTTTGTCAAAATACATTAGCGTTATGATGCCTTTTCTATCAGTGTACTTAATCGATGCCACAATTTATAAAGTGCTCTGAAGCTGAAAAATATATTGTTTCTGCCTTTATTTCGCGCAAGGAAAAACATGCAACTGTTTCCCTCTTTATTTGAAGCAAAATCAATGTCATAAATATTTTGCAATTTTGTTGTTGCATTCTACAGAAATTCATGTACCGTTTTAACATTTTCTACGCCAAAAGCTATGCAGCGTTTGAAATTTTAAAGCGCAATGTGAATTTCTTTGGAAAGCCACAACAAAATTGCTAAATATTTATGACATTGTTTTTGCTTTTAATGTAATTCTTTGGCGTTGCGTTGCTTTATACATGATTAGGGCCTAAATCTTAGTAGCCGGCTATTCTTTTTTTGCTTTTGCCAAAGCTTTTGATTTAAAGTTTTCAAAACAACTCTTATCTGGCCGCTGGTCAAGGACGTTGCACATGTATTTGTTTTGAAGATAAACTAAATTTTGTTCGTGGCCTTTAGTTGAAAATAAATTGGGGGCGTTTTCATACCATATATATTTTTTTTCATAATTTAAAATTCCAAAACTTGATACACATTTATCAACTATGTGTAAAAAAAATATCACCCAAAAGATTATTTATAATTTCTATTTAGAACCAAAAAACCCCAATCAATATAAACAATATGTATGCCCACAATAATAAATAATCGATTATATGGATTAATTCTGAAAAGGCTTTGTTGAAAGATTTTTTTTTTCATTTTCGTTTAAGTTTTTTTTTTTTTGCTTAATTATTTACATTTTAAAACATGGCGTCTAATTACTTTTATGTGAAATATTCTTCGATTTTATTAAACAAAATTCCATAATATAAAAGTATTTATAGGCAACAATAAGTAACATTTTTTTTTCGAAACAAAAATTATTGAAAGTTTCACTTGTCCACTTGGTGGCCGTCCGGTTGTTGCTTTTATTATTTGTACTCGTATTCGATACTGTAACAGTTGTCACTATAATTATAAAACAGTTCAACGACTTTCAGTTTTATTTTATTTCAGTTTTTTTTTTAAATTTCTATTATGATTGTTGTTTTTTTTTTATTGTTTTTCTTTACTCTTTTCCTATATATCCACTCATCATAGTATTGTCTGTCATCAATCGCTTGGTAATGCGTAACATTTTTTTTGCCGGCCTATACATCGTTTGAATTTGTAGTCAGACAAAATTGTAGTACTACCGCTAGACCTCTTCGGTATCAGTAAACAATTTTCTATTAACAAATGTAAAAAAATAGAAAAAGAAAATAAATAAATAATTTATACTTTTTAAGTTGTTAAACTGAGGCCTTGAGAGTCGAGTTTTATAGGAACTTTTGTATAAGAAAACTTTTCCAGATTAGATTAAAACATTTTTTTCATATTTATTTATTAAATCTTTATATACGAGGGCGGATCAATAAGTCCGTGACATTTTGAATGAAACACAGTTTTTTTACAAAAAAAAAAAAAGAAAAAATCCCTGAAGAAGGCACACAACGGAGTGCCGAAATATTGGATTCAATAAAATTTAATATTTTTTATAAAAAAAAAAGAAAAAGACCTCAATAAAAAGGATTAATTAAAAAAATTTAAAGGTCGAATAAGAGCCAGTTTATAAAAAAAAAAAAATTATTTTCAACATATGTAATTCCATTTTCGCTCAATACACTTAGTTCAACGTTTCTCCAATTTGTGTACCCCTTCCAAAAATAGGATTTTTCGAGGTCCATAAAATAGGCATTTCGGGAAGTTCGAAAAGTCACGGACTTATTGATCCGCCCTCGTATATATAACAAATTCTAACCAAAAATAATCAATCCAATCTTATTCTAATTCATAAGTTTACGTACTGCCAATGCCGGACGAAAATTGTCTTAATTACAGTTTCCGTTCTCATAGATGTTAAGCGCTCTTCTAAACGAATAAGTCCTGAGTATCTCTTCTTAATCGGCTATGGCCGCCATCGTTTGAAATATTTCGAGCTAGTGGATTTGGGTGCAATTCCAGCCTTTTCAAATATTTTATTGAATACTTTGGGATCACAGTTTTTACTGATGTCACATTGAGGTCATTGTGAATGCTTCGAAGTTTTTTTACATACCAGGGAGCGTATTTGATGATGTGATGATTTTGGGGAATTCGGATTTTCTCTATATATAAGACCAAGCCCGTGACCCATAACTGAATGCAATAGCTCCATATTGGCTTGAAGATAGAGTTGTAAAGTAGAAGTTTGCAATCTAAAGTAGTACTTATTTTGACTCTATGTGGCATTTGCATGTTAAACGTCGATCTAGATGTACACTAGGGTGGTTCGAAAAAAAAATTGAACCAGTCACCCCCATTGGATCAAAGATTAGTTCATAATAATTGCAGAATTTAATTTTTGCCACGCACTTTTAATTTAAGTACATTCCGTGGCCATTTGTAGTCCGATCATTACATATTTCATATGGTTATTCATGGCTTGTCTTTGGCTTCAATTTTGTCTTTGGTGACTTTTTAATCCGACATCAAATTCTGGGCTGCACTGAAGCCATCTAGCTATGATTTTTTGTATTTGCTGTTTTGTAAGACCCTTTGCACCAAATACTGAACTCCGCTAATCTGATAAGAAGGGCTCCCTTGATAAACCTTTTAGTTTAATGCAATTCTGCTATATAACGGGTGATTCAAGTAGAGATACTTTTTTCAATAGCCTTTTTTTGACAGATCACGTGTGAGTCGTGTCATACTGGCATGTTATTTTTGTTTAGTATTGTTTGGCATTTCATAATGGAAAGACTTACGCCTGAACAACGTTTCAAATCGTTCAACTTTATTACGAAAATTCAGGTTCTGTGAGGAATGTGTTTCGTGCACTTCGCTCAACTTATGGTCAACATAATCGGCCTACTGAGGGTACTATTCGCAACACCATCACCCATTTTGAGACCCAGCATTCATTATTGGATAATATTCGACCGAATAGACCACGTCCAGCACGCTGTTAAGAAAATATAGCAGCCGTAGCGGAGAGTGTACACGAAGACCGTGGAGAGTCGATTCGGCGCCGTTCGCATTAACTCGGACCGTTATCGTGCCATGATAACCGACTATTTGATGCCTGAAATTAAAGCTCGTTATCTCGGCGACATTTGGTTTCAGTAAGACGGCGCCACTTCCCTCACATCGCATCAATCAATGGATTTATTGAGACAACACTTCGGTGAGCACATAATTTCACGTTTTGGGCCGATCGATTGGCCACCAACATCGTGTGATATTACACCGTTAGAGTTTTTCCTGTGGGGATATGTAAAGTCTAAAGTTTATGCGGACAAACCCGCTTCGATTCAGGCCTTGGAAGAAAACAACACGCGTGTCATTCGCCAGTTACCAGTCGAAATGCTCGAACGAATCATCGAAAATTGGACTCAACGGATGGACCATCTGCAACGTAGCAACGGCCAACATTTGATAGACATAACTTTAAAAAAAAAAATACCAAAGAAGGTTCTTTCAAATGTTAATAAACATTCCCCATTAAATTTGAATTTTCTGTGTTTTTTTTTTTTTTTTTCTTTAAAAAAGTAGGGAACCTCGAAAATGGATCACGCTTTATTAAATTAACTAGAAATGTTATATTTAATTTAAATCAAACCTTATCTTTTACTTTAACTTAAAAGAAAAGGAGTCATTCGTCCAAAAAGGTCTAGTTGTGCTAAAAGTTTGAAGTGTATTTCATGATGTTTGGGATGGTATTATTTTACATTCACTTTGGTCATTTAGGTTTATTTGAGTGTAATTTTAATGTGAACATGTGCATTGTGAAATGTTATTGAGAAAAGATGTCTATAGAAATTTTTTTTTAAATATTTTTTGTATATTGTTTATTATTTTCGCATTTTTCCTGTGTACACCATAGTTTTAAATTACACACTTTTTTATCAGCAATAACAATTTAAAAATATTTCGAAAATATTTTGTAATTTTTTGAAAGGGGCGACAAAGATTTTGAATATTTGACATACAAATCTAGTATTAAATTTGGTTTAAATTAGTGTTCGAAAAAAAACAGAACATTATTTAGCGTACGGCTCACACACCCGGAGCGATATCTGTTTTTTTAGTGTTTATGTATACGAACACAACCCTTAATATCGTGTGTAGCTAATTTCAAGAAAGTAACCAGCATTATATAGTGTTATAAAACAGAACAATTGCAGTGGTTCTGTAGACATAAATTGTACTTAAATGTTCTATAGTGTTTCTTTTTACGTTGATAAAGAAATGAGAAAACAAAAATTTTTAGCAACGACCACAGTACGAATAGCTTGTGTGTGTATTGTGCCCATGTTTTGTTTGTGTAAAATTTTTTGGCTGTCTTTTTGTTTTTTTTTTGTATATGTATTTTGTTTTTGTAAAACATTTTTGGGTTTTTTTTCCCAGCCAAAAGGGGGCTAGCAAAACTGAAACGAACGAACATTAATGTGCTGAACCGAACGCAACGAAGTTTGTGGCAAAAAAAAAAAAAAAAAAAAAACAGAGCGCAATTAAATCTTCTCATCTTTTTGTTGAGTTGGATAAGAACAATATTATTTTTGAGTTCGAAGATCTCAAACAGGAACACAAGCACTATTAGCGTTTGTGTTTTCCATAAATCTACCGAACGAACCGAACACTAATGACCAATTTTCATATAAATGTGTTTTAATATCAATCCTGAAAATTGGCCATAAGAAATGACATTTAATGTTTATTTTCAAACACTGGTTTAAATACAACTTTAAGACAAAAGTTCAAAAGAGTTTCACAAATTCTATCATGTTTCGATCTGGGGTAGGGGCGCCAGATGTACTGTTTTTAGCAGTACATGTACTGATTTTGTCCAATTGTACTTTTTTATGCACAACACCCAAAACAGTACGCAAATGTACTGTTTTTTACACTTTGGACTGATTTTTGTACTGATTTTTTTTTTGATCCAGTCTACACAAAACAAAGATGTTCACCCCAATCGTAAAAAACAAGTGGAATTTTTGCTCCCATGAAATTTATTCCTTTCGAAGGAAAAAATGCTATCGTGAAACTCCCGTGAACAATTTTTCGTCCTCTCAGTTCTCAGTGAATGTAAAAGAAAAGAAATATTAAAAAATATTAAAAACAATTTTTTTTTTTCAAAAATATACACGTATATTTTAAAGAAAAGTTAAAAAAAAAACAAATTAAATATATTGTATTGGAGTGATAGTTTGATTGCAACATTAGCTTATTGCGCTTTTATGTAGTAAAATAATTTCTAAAATTCTGCCACCACGTCTTTGAAAAGCTTCATAACTCCTCAGGCAATCGACCTGTTTTTTGCATTTTGTTGAACAATATACATATGTATAAGTTTGTGCCTCTTTTAACGGAAATTGACCTTAAAATTAATTTTGTAAAGTTTAATATTCTAATTATGAGAAGAATTACTTACATAAATGTTTTTGTAATAAATTCAAAGGAAAAAGTGAACAAATTACGAGGGAAAAAATTGTTCACGATAAGGGAAATATTTTCCTGCGAACATTTTCTTCATGCTATTATTCTCCTATGAACTAATTTTTTCATGGGAGTTTTTCATGATCGCAAATACGAGTACGTGAAAAGGGAACAAACTACGAAGGAAAAATTATTCACGATAGGGGTGATTAAGAAAATCCCTGTTAAAGTAATACATATTTGGGTGTTTCAAATGGTATGCTATCAAGTCATATTGTCATAATTTCCTAATATTTTACAATACAATACAAAAACTTTTCCGAAAACCTATTGTTAACTGGCAGTTATAGTAATGCATAGTTAATTACAGCTGAGCTTGGGAAAATTGGCCATAATAAATTAATAAAAATCATTTGAAATTAGAAAATTATTCAAGAAAACAATAATTTTTGCAAATTATTTACGATTTGTGTAACTGTGTGTGTGTGGGGAGAATTGTATTAAATACCATATGTTATATGAATTAATTTTTTAAGCAAAGTTAGGTTAGGTTAGGTTTGGAACATGAACTATGGCCAAATGCTTCGTTTTTGATGTTTGATATATAAACGCAAATTGTGTCATTTCCTATACGAAATGCCATAAAATTTAAATCTTTCCTTTACTTTTCAAGTGTATTTCTTTATATTATTGTTATAGCATATCGAATCTACAGCTTAAAATGTTTAATAATTCAAATAAATAGTTACAAATCGCACTTAATCAACAAAAGGGTATGAACGCAAAACACGATATTTTTAAAGCGTGTAGATCAGCCCAATTACAAATAAAAATTCTCCGGGAGTTTTTTTCCCTTCTCCCATTTATGCTATTTAAATTCTATTGTAAAAATGGATATGAATTTTTCGTGTCGATTTTTTCCAAAAGTTAAAAAAAAAATTTTTGATAAGGAGCGATATGAAACAACAAAAAATATGTACTGTTTTTTTCTTGATTGTACTGTTTTTTTGTATTCATGTTACTGTTTTCCGAATTTTAAGTCTGGCAACCCTTATCTGGGGGCAAATTACCGCAGTCGATTATGATCAAAATTACAATACATATTAAAGGGAAATTTCGATCGATAGCGAATGCCGTAAATTTGCCCCCCAGGAAATTTTTTTAAAGGAACTTTGATGGATGACTTTTGGTAAAAGCTTTTGCACTCCATTAATGAAGTCACTGAGCACCCGTTAATAATTCGGCAAATGTTTCGGAAAAATTTAATGTACCATTTATATCTTGTACGGAAACATCAATAGATTTTTTTTATTCTTCTCCACAGTAAAATTTTAGACAATTTAAGCCGACTGGCACGTTTACGAGTCGATGTTTTAGGGTTCTCACTTACGCTCCCCCGATATCGTTCGGTTTTATCGAGGCTTCGTGCTTTAAGTGGCCTTCCACTTCGAAATAATTCACTTACAGTTCCTGATGAATGGAAACGAGAGGCTAGTTTGCATACTTGATTTCATGGCGGTGCATTTCTCGTTTTTAAACTATTTCGAATTTTTCTTTGGGCCTAAATTTTTGCTCGTTCCTCAATCGTATACATACATGGCATTTTTTTGTTTCTTCTTATGCTGAAAAAAGAAATCAAAAATATATCAGAAATACAATGTTCAGAGACTTATGGCCCACCCCGTACCAGAAAATTCAACAAAATTTTTACCAAATTTGCACTTTGAAAAGTTGTTTGACGCGGTTGAGAAACTTGGCATTATCATACCAAACTTTTTGTTTGACTATTTTCAAATGCAGAAAAGTGTTTTTCGATCTACTAGTGTAAGTACCGATCGTCACCGCACGCCAACTGCATGTTTCCTTCACATTTAGATGTCCCAGTAAAGTGTCTTTAACTTGTGATTTTCTTACCTTTAAATATAATTTTATATATCACTGTGACATTAATACATTTTGCTTTGCAATCTTGTTCTTAATTAATCCTCTTATTTTTTAAAAAATTTAATTAACAAAAAGCTAGATTTTTTTTAAAATTCTAACTTGTAGCATTTAACACTTGTAATGCAAAATTGATTTCTTGATAAAAAGCGTGAAAATTTATTAGCAAAATGAATTAACTACACGAAAATAACAAATTATAATAAAAATTGCGGTCAAGTCATGAGTTAGATTTTAGCACATTTATCACTTCCTTTACCAATTCCCCTCTCAACAACACCTTTTCTTAAAGCAGAAATGTTATAAACAAATAAACTCCGAAAAAATCTTCCCCTAGAAACTTCTAAAAATTCAAAGTTAAAAACTAAGACAAAAAACAATAACAAAAAAAAAGAAAAAAAACCAAATAAATAAAATACAGGTTAATTTATAATAAATAAATATTTGTTAAACGATTTTGTTTAACAACTCGTTACTTTCATACGTTATCTCCTTCTCTGCTTTTTTTTTAATTAACATTGAAATGTAAATTAATTGTGAAATCGCGTTTAGAGAAGTAGAGAAGAGATAGAGCGCAAAAATAAACAATTTGTTATTCAGATACTAATAACCGCAAAAGCACAATTTCGTAAGATTTATGCCCAACTTTTTATGCCCAATTTATTTAATAAATTTTTATTTAAAATTAAATTATTTTTAAATTCAGTGTTATTTAAAAAGTCTTTTTTTTTATTAAGATGAAAGTATGGTAACACTACTAAACACCATAAAAAAGTGTATTTATTTGTAAGGTGGTCTCAAAAAACCAATGAATTATTGTGATATTGATAAGTTTAACACAATAGAAACTTAAATAGTCTTTAAACAAGCAACGTACGCTATTTAAATTCTAACTTAATTATCCAAGCAATAGTAACTTAGACATTCAGCCCTTTGTAGTGAAACATACCAGAGCCCCTGGCAGGAATCGAACCCACAACCTCTACACCTGCTCACTACCAACTAGCCTAACGGGGTACCCAGTGAAATTATAAACAGCGCAAGTTTAAATATGCACAAAAAGTTTAAAATATGCATGCAGATATACAGAAAAAAAAACTTGAAAATATGCACAAAAATACGCACACGAAAAACACAACGTTTAAAAATGTACTAGAAAACTTAATTTCTTATTAAAGGAAGAGTTTAAAAATAAATAATATTTAAATACGAAGTCAAATTTTGGCTATTTGTAATTGTATTTTAGAGATAAGATATATGAAATATTTTTGAGATTAATAACGATTAAAGAACAAACGTTTTTGGCCGAGTAGTAGAATAAAATGTTTTTGTTTGATGTTTTAAGGTTAAATTTTATGAGAATTGTAAATAATATTTTATGATATCTTTTATGATCTTGTTTTGATTTAAAAGGGTTTAAATGTATTTCCTGATTCTTATTAATATAAAAGATAAAGGGTACGTTAATTGAATATAAATTAAATGTCGTATATTTTAAAGTGCTTTAAAAAAAAATCAATGTTACAAGTATATTATAATATGACAATTAACACGGTGATTTTTTAGCTGTCCATTATTTTAAATTCTCTTTTAAAGTTGCTGACATAATGTCTGGGTTTACACTATATAAGATTTCTTTGTATAGGTCTGTGTTAATTGGTGAGAGGGAAAAGAAGCATGTTCTCTTCCCCGCTCACCAAAAAACTCAGACTTTTTGAAAGAAAACTTTCATAGTGTGAAGCCAGACAAATTATTTGCATTCACACCATGCACACTGGGGTTACATATACCTTTTACGACTTTCTTCGTTACAAGATTTATAAGCGATTCATAATGACTTAGACTATCTGCGCGGCCAAAATTATTTAGTGATATATAACCATTCCGAACGATTAAATTAAGAGAAAAACACATTAATCAATTAGGTCATTTTGAAAATTCCTTCACACAAAAAAAAAAAAAAAAAAAAAAAAAAAAAATACCAATGTTAAATTAAATGTTGATTGAAAATCATAGTAAATTGTTGCAAAAGTATGAACTTTTTTTAAAATTATGTATAATCGTTTTTTATATAAATTTTAAAAGAAAAATTTAACATAACATTGTTCAATATTGAATCCATAAAACCCGGTTTTGCTTGTTTTGTGTATAAAAAAAACAACCACACTACAAGAGGTAAAGAATGCTTTTTTTATTTTCATGTTTAAAATAATTTACAAAAAGAATAAAAATTCCCGTTTTCTTTTGGTAAAAATTATTTAATTAAATACATCAAATTTTCAAAGCAGAATGATGACTTAACCCGTATCTGGCCATTCTGCTGGTGTCTTTTAATTGTGAGTGCTTCTGTAAGCAAAGCGGAATATAACAAAAGTGAAACATGGGTAACAGGAAAATAAATACTAATATTCTCTCTCTCTGGTAACGGGGGTAAGTGTTTATAATGCGAATTCATACAAGGTGGTATTATCTTGAAAACACTGTTAACTACTTTAACGTTGTGTCAAAATAATACAACACTGTAGTAAACAAATTAGCTGTGTGTCAAAAATATATGCTGTATCATTTAATTTTGTTTTTAATTTTAAATTCTGTGTTTTGAAAGGTAATAAAATTTTAAAACGTTTTAAATTTTATCGGCCTTATTTATAAAAAAATAAAATTGGTTTATAAAAGGTTAATGAAACGGATTTTTTATGAAATTACCCACTGTGCGGGGGACCGAACCCACGTTCACGGACAGGTCGATTTGACCTGTTTCGATAATAGCCACACTATCTCTTCGGAATTCTTTGCGGTTTAACACTCACCGCCATTGACGATGGCTGGCAGTCAATCAACAATCTTTAAACCAAATTGTATTTTTCCTGGTGGATCGAAATTTGTTGTTGTGAATGATTCTTATTTTTAATTGATTTACATGTTTTTCATTTACTTCTGTTTTCTGAGAATCTTAAAAAAAATTAAAAAATAAATAATCCTTGCTGTTAAAAACGTTTTTTTTTTGCTCTCCTGAAAAATAATGGAAGATTCAAGTAGAGATACTTTTTTCAATAACCTTTTTTTTCAGGTCACGTGTGAGTCGTGTCATGCTGACATGCTATTTTTGTTTAGTATTGTTTGGCATTTTATAATGGAAATACTTACGCTTGAACAACGTTTACAAATCGTTGAATGTGAGTCGTGCACTTCGCTCAACTTATGGTCAACATAATCGGCCTACTGAGCGTACGATTCGCAACACCATCAACCATTTTGAGACCCAGCATTCATTATTGGATAATATTCGACCGAATAGACCATGTCCAGCACGCTGTGAAGAAAATATAGCGGCCGTAGCTGAGAGTGTACACGAAGACCATGGAGAGTCGATTCGGCGCCGTTCGCAGCAACTCCGACTGACGTGTGGAACGACTTGGCGCATTTTACGTCGAGATCTTAAATTAAAAGCCGCTTGACCTTTCCAAGCGACATCGATTCGCTCTATGGGCTCTTAAAAAGATACAAGAAGATCCGACTTTTTCGAGGCAAATTTTGTTCAGGGATGAGGCCCATTTCTGGCTCAATGGGTATGTCAACAAACAAAATTGCCGCATTTGGGACGAAGAGCAACCTGAAGAGATTTATGAACTGCCACTTCATCCAGAAAAAACAACGGGTTGGTGTGGCTTGTGGGCCGGTGGAATCATCGGTCCATATTTCTTTAAAAATTAAGCCGGTGCGAACATAACCGACAATGACGACCGTTATCTTGCCATGATAACCGACTATTTGATGCCTGAAATTGAAGCTCGGGATCTTGGAGACATTTGGTTTAAGCAAGACGGCGCCACTTTCCACACATCGCATCAATCAATGGATTTATTGAGAGAACACTTCGGTGAGCACATAATTTCACGTTCGCATACATTTCAGCGAATGTGAGTGCGAATGCGAATAGCAAAAATAAGCGAATAGTTCGCAAATGCGAACCCAGGGGGGCTACTCTCTATTGCGATGCGAAAGAAAATGGTAGCAAATCTAGCGATTAGTACTCTTTAATGCGTTTGCGTATTTGTCTTTCGCATCTTTTAAGTTTTTCCTTTTCGCAAATCTTCACTATTTATTTTATATAAATTTTGCAATTTCAAATATTTTTACATATTTTGGCATTTCATTGCTGTCAATCTGAGCCATCTTTAATTTTTATTGCCAATATAGCTTTATTTGAAAAATTTTTTGCGAAAGTTATAGAGTACCAAGTTGGCATTTGGCTTTCGCATAGAAATCGTTTTCGAATCGCAATAGAGAGTAGACCCCCAGGCTACAAATACTACATTTCTCCTTAAATGCTATTGTGTAAGAAAAATTTAAAATTTTAAATGAAAATATTACGAAAATTTACGTATTTTTACAAAATATATTAAAAATGAGGTAATATTTTATAAATTCCCTACATTGAATTTAAATTACAATTAAATTAAAAAATCGTTTCTTTTACAAAAAGGGAAAATTCCCTACTATTGGCATCACTGCTTACAACGTAATTCGCGGCTGTGCTTCAATTGACAATGTTTCAAATTATGCAAGGTCTTTAAGCGATTATCATATAATATGTTTTAGATAGGGCCGTTTGTTTTTTGTTAATAAAATCACTTATTTTGGTCGAGAGGTTCAAAACTTTGTGGCAGACATTTGTGTTGATGCAATACACCAACATGAATAAAAAAGTCGATATTGAATTTTTTTTTGGTTAGTTAGGGCCTTTTTCGTATAAGGTAACGGTATTTATGTATGAAACTTAAATATTAATGCTTTTAATTATAATTTTTTATAAAGTGTTTCTTGAATGATAAGAATTTCTATTTTATTTTCCAAATGATTTAAATTTAATTAAAGGAAAACATGAGTAGAAATTTGCTATTAAAATTTGAAGATCTATATTTAAAATATTAACTTAACTGCAGCTCTAATGCAAGTATTATTCATAAACAACAATGATTACTGAACGAATCGTGTGATTGTTTTTAATTGTCTGATGTTGACAAACTTAACGCAATTATACAAAAACATTACAAGAAAGACAATCATTAAAAACAATGAATGTTAGCATATCAATGAATTAAGTTGTTGTTGTTGTGGATTGAAAGCGGGGCAAAAGCAATGAATGTATGAATACTCAGCAAAAGCGAATGTATTTATTTTGTTCTCAATCAAGTTAATATGTAATTTTGTTTGGTGTTTTTCATTTTACGATTTTTATATGAGTAAACCTCTTTATCGGTGGAAAAATACCAACCAATCAACACATTGGCCACTCTCCAAATTTTAATGACGTTTATTTTGACGGAAAAAGTATGACCGCACTTGAGCCACAAACTAAAAAACCAAATTAAATAATTTATTAATAATTTGTTTAAACAATCTTATCGTCAAAGAATGTATTTTAAAAACTAAATATATTCTATTGCTGCTGCAGTCTGCTGTTGTTCTTGTTGTAATAACAGACATTGGCCATAAAAGATAAGCAGTTAGTTAATAACTGACCGGGGTATGGGGTCTGGGGCCTGTAAGTAAATGTCTAGTAGGTTTAAATTTTGTTACAAAACAATCTTAATCATATTTTTATTTTCAATGAAAGTTATTATCAGCTAATTGTTTTTGTTTTAGTTTTTAATTCAAGGGTTTATTGGGTAATAAAATACAACAAACAATTACGTAATAAGACATTATTACTTGTATTTTTCATTTACCTTTGTGTTCTAAAAGATGATGTAAATAAGGAAAGATTGCTGATATAATAAATAGGTTCTCGCTGTTATACAATTTGATTTTTTTTTATTAAAATTTCATCGAATCTATTGTTCATTATGAGCCTTGATTCTTTTTTCATCTTCCTGGGAATAGAGGAATTTCGCTTCAAAAGAGCTTTGAGTTTTGATATCTTTGAATAAAGGGGAATGAATTCCAGTTAAGGTTTTCTAAGTTGATCGAAATAAATGAAAGTCTATAAAGCGGGTGAAGTGAAATTTTCGGTCTTCTGATTTTGGTAGAGCATCATAAGGACATGGTGGAAAATAAAAGCTTTGGTGGCATATTCTTAATGTTTTTTTGTTGATTGCCCTCTTTAAATGGACCAGTTATTGTCTGCAAAGCTCTGCCGCAAAAGTCTGAGCTAATAATGAAAAACACTCTCTAACCATAATAAATATAGAGCATTATCTTATTGTAATATTAGTTTAGCTTTGGTTTTGATTTAACTTGTTGTACCCGTTTGAAATAATCCAAACTGCTATGAATTGTCCTAATAGATCTAATCATTATCTCCAGTAATACGCCGATTTAAAATTTAGATTTGTATTGTTATCGTTATATCAACACTCCCAATATGCAAAACCTGCGTTCGATGGCTACCGGCTTCTATTAATGAGGAACTAAATTTTCATTGCTTTTTAATAAATTCTAATACCATGTGTTATTCCTAATTAACTTTTGATATTTTTAAGTGTACCACGGATCTTTATCGAGTAATATACGAATTTTTTAATGTTCACCCTCCCGAGTACTTCATGTCCTCAACATCAAAATCACCGCTTTTGAAGTATCTAAAAACAAGTTCAACAAATGGTTTTTACAGAAAGCATATTCACCAAATATTCATAAGATCATATATTGTTTATTGTCAGCACACAAAATCAAGATCATTCCGGTACGTAGAAGCGGTCGTCGCGGACGATGGTGTATAAGTTCCGACTGTTAACCAGATAAAAATATTGAGAGTCGCATTTAACAGGCTATTAACCTCCGTTGGTCATGTCATTGCAATAACGAGTAAATTGCGAAGGAGGAACAGGGTTCTCAAAGTGGTAGTCGTCAACACTTATGTACATCATAGATAAAGACACCTTGTTGGCTATACACAAGACAATTAAACAATCTGTGGTTAATAACTTTGCCTCATTGTGAACAAATCCGCTAATGGATAAGTATTCAAAATTTTACAAAAAATGCTGCCATCAAAACAATAACGGAATGCATGCAGATCCCCTCAGAATAATATCCAGTTATGGAACATATCATCATCTCTCGAATAGTGTGTTGGTCCATACCTGTCCATGCTTTACGACAACTTCTTTCATTGCCTCGGCGGCCAAAAATAATTTTGTAAAATAAGCACTGCTTAAACTACAATTTTTTATTTTAAAAAGATTTACTGAAAATTTGCAAAAATGTTCCTAAATACATTGTATACATGACAAGGTTACAAAATAAGTAATAAAAGTGTTGCCAAATGAACAATAATCTGTGCATTGCTTTTAAATTTTGACGACGTTATTTTGTTGATTTTCTTTTGACAAAAATAATTAGAAAGTTTATAATTTACTGCAAATTAAGTGTTTATTGTGATAAACTTTACAAAAAAGCGTAAAAAGTCGCTAAAAAATAAAAAAAAGTCGCAAAAGTCGGTGATAGAAAAAAGTCTCACAAAAAAAGCGCAGACTGCTAAGAAAATGGTCAAATTGCGTCTTTTGTCGGGCAAACAGTAACCCTGCCAGTGTTCACAACATTACGTAAGTGCAGTTATCCTTTTTTTTAACAGCGAGAACTAAATTATATGTACTACGAATATACATATGGGGCATTATTTGTGAAGCGGACAACACAATAAAAAATTTTGTTGGTATTCCTTTATATTTGGCATAACTATAGTTCTAGTAGATATGAATAATATGATGTTCATTTGTCGAGTTACGGGTTGGTAAAGTGTTGCCGTTTTCAAAAAAATATTTTTAAAATTATTTTTTCTAAATTAAAAACTAAAAAACAAAAAAATTTTTTTTGAGTAATTCTTATAGAAAATCGATTGATATTTAAATAAAAAAAGTTAATTTAAAAACAATTTTTTTTTTCATCTGCAAAACCGGAATTATTTCGCACACTTATTCATAGTTCTAGTAGATATGAATAAGTGTGCGAAATATTTGTTATCTATGATGTTTATTTGTCGAGTCACGGGATGGTAAAGTGTTGCCGTTTTCAAAAAAAAATTATTTTTTAAATTATTTTTTCGAAATAAAAACGCCAAATATAAAGGGATTCCAAGAAAAATATGTTATTGGGTTGTCCGCTTCACAAATAATGCCCCATTTGTATTATCAAAAAATTTTATTTTCTACTGTAATTGTATAATAATTGTTCGTATTGGCGTTGCTTTTCCAATTTATTTATTTGCCCAAATGAAATAACGTTTATAAATAATAATTTTTTTTTATACAAAATAATTGAAATGGTTGGCATGATGATCATGCACAATAATAGATTAGCAATTAAACGTTTTATATACATATTTACGCTCAAAAAATTTATCTTAGTTAAGTTTATGCTTTTTTTTATCTAATATATAAATAATATTGAGAATGTAAAGTACATTCACATTCTGCAAATATTTGATGTTACACTCGCAAGCAGTTTTTTTTTATCAAACGCTTGATTAAAAATTGGATTTGTTAATTAATTTTTGTTGTTACTTCTTAATGTTTGATCAAATAGTTCAAAAGTTTAAAATTATATTTTTTGCCTGGCCCACAATGTCGACAAGAACATTTCTTTCGTATATTTATATTGAAAACAAAAACACCTTTTAGGTCTTTATTGTTGTTTTCAATATTAATATGCGAAAGAAATATTCTAATCGACATTGTTGGCCTGGCAGTTAGGATAAGTTTTATTAAGAACTTAAACCCTAGGGAGATCGAACGGTTATTATTCGACCGGTTTTAACCGGTTATTTTAGCTTTGGCCAAGTCGGTTATTTTAAAATGCCAATTTTTCGAATATCGAATAAACCGGTTATTTTGGTATAATAAACCGGTTATTTTAGTAATGTGTAATTTATATACATTTTCCTTACTCTTGTTGTAGATGTACCCGTAATTTAAGTATTTTCTAATTGAATATTGGCCAAACTTAAACTTTTTATGAAGAATGTCAAAACAAAATGTAACAAAGGTTAAAAAAACTTTATAAACACTGTAAATACAAATCGCTTATAAAAGCGTATGTTCTCGTAGAAAAAAAACGAAAAACTATTCAAAATGCTACAAAAACGTGTGCAGTTAAAAAATAGATAGTAATTTGTGCAAGAGTATTCTAACTATTAAATATATTTTTATATAAAGGTTATCTCTAGATATTTTTCGAACGCGATTAAAAAGACAAAGTAATTTGCTTGAAGTGCCCTAAAATGATAAGTTACAAAGGTTCTTCCATGTCACGACTTATTAATCACCTTTAATTAGTATACATGCTTGATATTAATGTGCTCTAAATAAAACTTAACTCCGTTCGAAGTAGTTCTAAAGAGACGACAAATAATACTTTACTAAAATACGCTGGTAAAAATGGATCATTGGTGAAATATTAGCCCATTGTGTTGCAGAGGACGAAATGCCCTTTAAGGCAATAGAAACTCTTAAGTAGTTCTAGCATCTCTTCATGCTGAAAACTACAACATTCCGGCGGAATCAACGATATGGGAAAAATTTCTACCAGTTTTATTTATTAAACACCAAGAACTAAAAAACAAAATTGAAGAAATCAAACAATGTCATGGAATGTTTTAAATTGTAGTCGACGAATTGACAAATATATTCCACAAAAAGAATGTTCAGTTCACTATTTGTTTCTATAATGCTGAAACAAAATAATTTGAAATAGATAATCCTGGCGTTTGCAACTTTTAAAAAATATGGTTGATTTATATAGATAGCTTATCCACCAACAAATTAAAAGCCATTCAAAATAAATTTGAGAGAATATTTCAAATAATAACTTTATAAAGTTCCTATAATTTATTTGCTTTTGCAAAACGTATGTCTAGGTCAAATATCCTTCAACAGTTTCTAAATTACATTATACAAATATCTTCTTACAAATAAACTTTAGTAAATCAATTCAAAATTGTTGAAAATTTAGCTAAAGTTTGATCAATTTACTGGTCCCACTTTTCTTGAATTGTATTGTAAAATATTTGTTGGGTCTGATCTAAGTCATATCTATGTATTTTATTGGTTCCTTGCCTTTGAAATTGTTTTGTTTTTATTCAAATTAACGTTTTATTTTAAAAACTTATTTGATTTTTGTGTTTTTAAGTATTCGAATTAAAACCGGTTAACCGGTTATTAAAAAATTGCTTAACCGAAAACCGGGTTTTTTAAAATAGCAACTATTCGTAATATTCGAAAACCGGTTATTGAAAAAAGTCGAATAATCGATCTCCCTATTAAACCCACATTCACATTTC
Organism: Pollenia amentaria; assembly: GCA_943735925.1. NCBI lineage: Eukaryota > Metazoa > Arthropoda > Insecta > Diptera > Polleniidae > Pollenia > Pollenia amentaria. The sequence goes on along the minus strand of OX031010.1, from coordinate 140,358,220 downwards.
ACAAATATTTGATGTTATACTGGCAAACAGTGTTTTAACCAAGCAGCGTTTAATAATATTTTTATTGTGTTTCTCTCTTTTTTTTCTTAATTTTTGGCCAAATATTTCTTGAGTCTGAAATTACTTTTAGTGCAAGTATTTCGCATAACTTTTAAATGAAATCATATTGTTTGGTAGAGATAAGATAAAAGTTTTTTTTTATAATATTTGGGGGAAAAAAGACACAGTTTTTGGAGTTTTATCGATTAAGACCTTAAGGAGATAAGAAATATTTACTTATTAATAAACTGTTTGACCAACTATAAGATTTACTTAGGCAAAATAAAATTTTATCATTTGCAATTAAAATTCACTTTTTTTTTATCAAAAATTCTTCGTTTTTATCTGTTAGAGATTTTTTTGTAAAAAAGGCTTGTTTTGGTAACAAAAAAATCTTCCTAAATTGAGTCTGAGTCTAAATCTGAAATGAAAATCTGAATTTCATTATGAAATAAGTATGTATATCACTATGAAAGGCAATAAATTCCTAGAATTTTTTTTTTGGGTGTTGTAAAAATTTTTTTTTTTAACACATACACACAACAAGCAGGTGGCAATTTAACCATATAGAGGGTCCAGAGCTAAAGCGAACCAAGTAAAAAAAGAAAATTCGAAAATATTTTGAGGTTGAGTAAGTGAACTGCAATTCATTTCTGTAGCCATTGACTTGGATTTATTACTGGTATCTTAGGAATAAGACACTTTGATTTAGTCCGTTACAGAACTGACTGAAAACTGTGGTAACTTTGCGGACAATTCCCGCACCAGTTTTGATATATAAATATATTTCTAAATTTACAATTCCGCACCAGTGTAGATGTATATATTATGTATATATATATTTATATATATATATATAAACTGGTGCGAAATTGTATGTATATATGTATATTTTATCACTTGGTTCGGTTCAGCTCTGAGTTCTCTATATGATCAATCAAAACAAGTACCCTCGCCTCTTGCTTTGGGACTCTACTGCTCTAACATTTACTATAAAGCAGCGTATGTTGCTTCGCAACAGATCTGCCAGCATCTCTAACTGCACTATAAAGGGTAATAATCACGCGGATCTTTTAAGATCTCCCTTCCGCGATTTTATGTTTTAACCACAGCCACCACGTGATTTCGAAGGAGCCTTACCTATAACTAGTTCGGGACCTAAGTCGCAGGTGGTAGCAATTTCAAACCAACCCGAGTTACAGATATTGCTGCACCTATATTCGTGTTTGAGTGTGACTTTACTCTACACACATTCCGCAGAACCAGTACACTAGTCCCTAGCGTTGGAGCTATCTAACATCCACTGCTGAAATACAGAAAATTCTGTAGATTAGCAACAGCACCGAGGAAGATCTGTCAGCAGGCCTAACTTCCCCACAATGGATGGCAAACCAGCCTTTGAAGTTGACACTTTTTAAGATCTCCCTTTTCGTGATTTTACATATAAACCACGTGATTACTGAAGCAACTTGTTCTCGTGCCAGAAAGAGGGATCTGACGATTTAAATCTGCCGTATCAACATATTGGCTGCACTTTTTTCCCTTAGGATATAACATCGATAGGTGAAGTAACCCCAATATGTATCCTTACATACCCCTGATGAGAGGCTTCGCTTACATAAATTTTTGAAGTTTTTAAGGCGGAAGGTTTTTCTTCTCTGGGTATGACGAAAAGTGGCTTCGCTTTTTAATAGTTTTTTGCATAATTGGCCTACGGTTGTGGGGAAGGGTTAACTCCTTTGGGTATGATAAAAAATGATTTTCGCTTTAATTCCAAAAGTTCGTAAATTTTGGCTTTTGTCACTTGGGAGCTGTTTTCCAAGTTTTTTTTTTGGTTCTATTAAATCTTAAGAAATATCGACTTTGTCGTAAAGTAAGTTGTATATAACTGAAAACTATAGTATGATATTTGAGTGGAATGGGTTCCTAATTGGTCTTAGCTCCCCTTATAACACACAGCTCGTAGAAAATTGTTATGACCCTTTGCACAATCTATGATAAAATGTTAATTTAATCAATTTACAGTCTACGATTAAGACCTGACCGAAACTATTTAATGAAAAAGTTGTTGGAACCAAACAAGAATGGATTTGGCACACTTTTTATCTAATGTTTTTGTTAGGTTAGGATAGGTAAGGAAGGGTTGTGTGTTCAAGGGCACACCTCCACTCGGAGACCAATGCGGTCTATTGTGAATCCCTTCAATATAGAGGAAAAAAGAGAGAAGAGAAGAAGAAAATAGATGACGGACAGATTAAAGATAGTTAACAGAAAGAAAAATACCACACAGAACAAAAACCTCCACTACAGTCCCCTCATCAGAAACAACCGTCCTATTTCCCTGACAAACCCCAGTAGATCGACTGGATTACATCTAGCGATACACCCCAGTTCGTCGTGAAATCCGTTTCTGCCTGATACCCTGCAAACTAGGAGAGTGGCACAGTACACGCTCAATCGTCTCTTGCTCCTCAGAATCGTCGCATAACCTGCAGAAGTCCGGTATCGTATTGTCCCATTTGCTCGTAAAAGCCCTAACAGAACAATGACCCGTCAAGAACCCTATAAGTGTCCTAAGACCACTCCTATTCAACCGCAGTAGAACCCTGGTTACCCCTGCGTCGAATCCGGGCCAAAATGCCCTAGACACAATGCAATCCGTTCTATCCATCCAGGACCGGTTAACGGCATCATGGAATTTTTCCCGTATCACCCCATAGAAGTGACATAAGGGTGGCTTAACACCCCGTCCCTTACCACTAAGTCCGGACCAGAACCCTCTCTCGCGAGTTCGTCCGCCACCTCATTACCATCCACCTTGCAGTGTCCGGGTACCCAACAAAGCCTTACTGTGAATACCTCCATGAGCTCCCTAAAAGCCGAGCGACGAGGCACGATCGCACCGTGTAATTTGACAATGCTCTGAGAATGTTTTTGTTAAGAAACCGAAAGATGGTGAAACACAAGGCTAATTCACCAAAGGTGGCAGCGAAAAGCCTGCTGACTTTGACAGTTCGAACGAATTCGTTTTGGTTTCACAATGTGTTGTTGAGGAACGGATGGACATTTAAGGCCGTAAACACTCAGGGCCTAAGTGAAAAAAATAAAACCGTTTTATAAAAGGCTTATGAAGCGGATATTTAATAAAAATTTGTTTAATAAACCTTTTATAAACCTGTTTTATTTTTTATAAATAATGGGGTAACAATGCAAAGCAGAAAAAAAACCCGTTGTTTCTGTTGTTTTTCTATTATTGTATAATTGCAGCCACCGTGTATATAAATTCGACTTGGTGAAACAGAAAATCTTAAGCGTTGGTTAAAAAATAGTTGTTAATATTCGTGTTAAATTAATATAAATAAATATTGTGAAAACGGGCCGGGTCGTTAAACGTTTTTATATTTTATTAAATTTTATCAAATTATAACGAATAATTTTTTGAAAATTGGATATAATTTTTGCAATAATTTTCTATATTTTAAATAAATATTCAAACTTATCGTGGTTGGCGTTTATGTAGCGAAAGTTTGGCGTTTTTTTAAAAATGGTATCGTGGTCAGCAAAAATTACATCAAATACGACACTGTTTACAAATCTTTTACAATAAAAGATTATCATGGTTGGCGTATTTTGTTGCAAAACCTGTCGATAAGTTTTTTAATCACGACAGCGTATATGTAAAAATGTTCGTCTAAACACGCAAACTCTAACCACGATAAGGGTGAATATCCTTTTTTTATGAAGGGTAACAAAGATTCGGCACTGCCGAATTTACTTGTATTTTTTTCTAAATTATAAATTTCTTTTCTTTCCATTTTAGGTAAAAATTCCCTAATGAATACAAAATTTATGATTGCTAATAAATTATCTAACTGGTAAATATGCACATTGTACAACATTTAATGCTTTTAAAACTTTTACAAATATTGCTTTTATTAAAAAAAAAATGTATTGCATTTATTAATAAACATTCAATCATGTCCGAAATGTGAATACGTTTAAACAATTTCGCAGGTGCATAATTTAGAGTTTCATTTTTAAGACATTTTTTTTAACTAAAAATTTTTTTCTTTAACAAACATGAAAATATGCGTAAATTGCAACAAATTATTGTCAACATTATTTAATACAAGCGGCAAATAACAATAATAATTAAACTTTTTATTTTTTGTAATTAAAAAAATATCATACAAAATTTAACAAAATGTTTAATTGGTATCATTAAAAGATAAATGAAATTGAAATTATTTAAAAAAAATCCGATAAAAAAAATTTTGTTTAAACCTTTCACTTAATAATCAAAGGTTTTATAAACTCTTATACACAAGATGTTTTAAAAATTAAAAAAAAAATAGTTCAAATCAGTTTTAAAAAATCTTAATGGTTTTATTGACATTTTGTTGCATAATAAAATCTAAAATTTAAATATGAGTTTTTTTTTAATTTTTGTAGCTTTCAAGTCACTTCATTAATTTACAACCATATTTTTTTTTTTTTTTGTTTTTTATTAAATTTTTTTATAATTTTCTTAAAAATTAATCTAAAAAGTGTATTCTGGCGAGAGAGTGAGAAAGAAGAAAAAGTGAGTGAGAGAGAGAAAGTGATCATGTAATAAATACGAGGGGGAAAAGTGAAACTCTGTATTGTGTACGTCGTTGTGTTATTAGGAAATTGAAGATACAGCTAAAATTACATTAAGTATAAAAAAAAAAGTTTAACTTTCGTTAAGCTTTAGTCGAATGCGAACGGCGTTTGCTTTTAGTATTAATTGCATTTTATTTATATTGATTATAAATATTTATGCAAATGTATGGATTTCTTCTTTTAATGCCGCATAACAAAAAGTGTTTTGTTTTTGTTATTTTTTTTTTTTTTTTGTTTTTAAGTTAAACCAGTAAATCAGGGAATTAGAAAGAAAGTGGCGGTATTATAAAAAAAAAATGGACATACTAGATAAATCTATATACATTTTCAAAAAAAAAAAAAAAAAAAAAAAAAAAAAATTATTAAATAAACAAAACACCATTTCCAAAAAAAATGTTTGCCAATGAAACCCATATATTGTTTATTAAAATTTCAGTTTGAGTATTTTAAGTATTTCTGACTTTATTATGATGAAATTAACAATAATATCGTCAATGTTAACCATGTAGTGGTTAAAAAAATAATGAATTAAACAAAACACCATTTCCAAAAAAAAAAATGTTTGCCAATGAAACCCAGATATTGTTTATTAAAATTCCAGTTTGAGTATTTTAAGAATTTCTGACTTTATTATGATGAAATTGACAATAATATCGTCAATGTTAACCATGTAGTGGTTAAAAAAATAATGAATTAAACAAAACACCATTTCCAAAAAAAAAAATGTTTGCCAATGAAACCCAGATATTGTTTATTAAAATTCCAGTTTGAGTATTTTAAGAATTTCTGACTTTATTATGATGAAATTGACAATAATATCGTCAATGTTAACCATGTAATGGTTATTTATTTTAGCCTTTTTTCAATTATTGAGTCAAGTTATAATTTTATTCTGTTTTTTACTCTTGCTACTAATCTACTAAGTTATATCATATTTTGATTTTTATTCCTGCAGCATGTTAGGCTCCACTTTTATAAGCTCTTAATTCTATTTATATCCATTTTATTGATTTGTACTACTACGTATATTTTATTAAATATGTCTTAATAGTATTGACATTTCAATTTTAAATCCTTAATATGGGTTCGCAAGCTTGTTGTTTTTTTTTTTTATTTTTCATGTAAATGAAATTTAATGCAAGTTAAAAGTCTAAAAAGCTTTTTCAACATGACAATATGGTGATGGCATAAAAAAAAACAACTTAAAACTTTGTTACTTGTTATTTTAATACTTCAATATACTGTGTCTTACATCGTTGCCTGCTTACAATGTTGCCATATTAAAATATTAAGATACACATTGTGAATTCCCTTTATGTATTTTAATTAAAAGGAAAAAGAATGTGAGAATTTTAAACAAACCATGTTGTAATTATTAGAAGGTAAGCCAACTGTTTATGGTTTGCTTGAATGTGCTTATGAATAAGGTGTATTGAAGTTGGTATATTATTTATACCGAGGTCACTTTAAGTCTATACACCCATGAAGCAAACCAAAGAAGTGATTTAAAAGAATTCAACTCCTGTGGAGAGCAAAACAACCACAACTTTTTCTTTTAAAGATGTTTATTCAGACTTATTACCGCTGTCGTTAATATATTATTTTTTTATTATTGTATGTTTTACTTAAAAATGATCAGCCTTATTACGTTTATCGTTGTCATAAACGACTGCGTCGTTTTTTGTAATAGATTAAAGTAATATACAACCTGTGTTCTTTAATCTACTACAAAAACGGCTTCCTGTATTTTACGTCTAATTTCGAATTTGTTTATGTATCGGCGTCGTATAACTGTATTGAGTTACAGTTATTCGTTTTTCAAAATTAAGCAAATGCAAGTTTGACTTGGTGGATTACCATATAACACTACCATATACTTATATATGGTAAAGACTTAGTAGTGGATTCGGAAAGTTTTCGGGTTCTTAGATGAAGGTTAAGGTCGACCAATTGTCCAATGCATAAGCTCCGTCGTATGGATTATTTTTAAAAAAATACGATTTCTGTTAATAAAATTGTGAACAGACAAATTTGTTGTATCGTTACTTTATTGTAATGCTAATTGTCAAAAATAGAACAGGTCAATTCAATGTATTCACATATTCAATTCACTTTGAGTAAACTACTTAAGAAGATCAACAAATTTATTTTTGCCAAATAATAAAAAATATAAAAATATACTAAAACTAAAAAAGGAAATTAATAAATTGTTCACTCTTGGTTTTTATTTATTTCTTCTTCTTTAATATTTGCCATTCACATTTTTTAATACCATGATACTAACCAGGTATGGGAATTTTAATTTGAGTTTAAATTGTAATAAAAAGGGAAACCAGAAATATGCTCTAAAAACACGTTTTATGCGCGTTGAGAATGTAGTAAAAACTCAAAAATATGCCAAAATCAAAAATGGCTTATTTGAAAATATTCAACAATTTAAAAACATTTGCATTTACAAAAATAATCCTAAAATTATAATCGGTAAAGCCCAAACACTTTTGTATTTACAGACGAATTTTCGAGATTTTACCCTACTTGAAAATTATGGGCAGTCATGGGCTCACAAAAACTCATATAAGAGTTATTTGTGGCAAATATTATATAGATATTAAGGTATTCATTTAATCGGGCTTTTGCTTTAATCGGTTAATCGCTCGATTAATTAACCGAGGTTTTGGTTTAATCGGTTAATGTTGTTTTGATCGGTTAACCGATTAATAATTTTTTTTTATAAATCAAGTAATTTCAATACATAAAAATGCATAAATTATTTATTATTTGGAGTTTTTTAGTAAAAAAAAACCAATAACAGAACAATTCTTGAACTAAAACGAAAAACAAAAGAATAATTCATAAATATGTAATACACATTTTTTAATTAATATATATTATGTATTAATTAAAAAATCAACTATAAGATCATTTTATTAGTTATTTCAATAGTTTAAGAAGATCTTATAAAATAATCTTTTATACAAATAATTTTGTTTAAATATTTAGGATCCAAGCGTTTATTTTCTCTAGTTTGGATAAAACTTGACTTTAAAAAATTTTTCATTTATTGTAGATGTTGAAGAAATCAAAAGCAACCAATAAAACAGAATAACTAATTTCTCAGTCCTTTTCCTATATTTTTCTAAAGATATAAAATCTTTCATTATTTCATTGGAGTCCTGTTTTAATTTTTTAAAATTTTTAACACTTCTAATTGTTTTGGTTAATTCTGTTAAAAGATTAATATGAGAAGATGTGAAAAGAAAAAATAACTGAACGCATACATATAAAAAGTACGTGAAACAAAAAGCTATTAACCCTTAATTGAAATGTAGATCACTAATACCTTCTTTGTTTGTATGAAAAAATGTCTTCTAAACACAACCTTCTGTGTATGAGATGGAACAAATAATTAAAAGCACAAACAATTATGTTATAATACTACACAAAATTAAAAATTTTGTTGCTGCGGTTAATCGGTTAATCGACTGAAATTAACCGGTTTAATCGGTAATCGAAAAAAGGCAATTTTAAATTAACCGATCAGTTAATCGGGTAGAAATTAATCGGTTAACCGGTTAACGGTTAACCGAATGAATACCCTAATAGATATTAACATCCATATGTGATTTTTTGTCTTAAAAAGATTACAAGGACGGTCGCTTAATTGTTTATTAATGTTAACATTTAAAAGGAAGTTAAAGCCATTTGTAGCTGGGAGCTTTGGGCAAATGTGAGTCGATTCGAAAAGGATTTAATTTTCAGTAAAATATTTTTGCGGCGAATTAATTCTAAATACCAACATAATAAGATGGTTTACGGACATAAAAAATCTAATTTGGAAAGAAGTTTTTATGATTAATATGTGAAATTATAGACCGATTCCCAGCATTTACATAGACTTCGCCTTTAGTACAAATTAAATGTATTTACCAAATTTTTTAAAATTATCTTCAAACTTGCAACTTCTAGTTTGCGCACAAAGTTAACATGGACAGACAACCAGCCAGATGGACGCATGTACATAGTTAGATCACTTTGAACAGTGATTCTGAGTCGGTCGGTATACTAAAAGATTGGTCCAGATTTGTATGTATTACATCGCCAAAAACGTATATAATTGTATTTTCCTTAATTTGTGCTTATCTATATATATAAAAATTAATGTATGCCGCCTTAACCGCTGAACCGATCTCCATGAAACTTTAACAGCATATTACGGATGGTCTGGAAGTAGCTATAGGCCATACAAAGAAAGTATAAATTTCTGCTTATCTAGATAACGGAAAGGCCTAAAGTTTCTATATTTGGTACAAGCATCTTGGTTATCAACACATAGTGGGCGTGGTACAAAATGGCTTTATTTTTTTAAAGAACGGTAAGAGAAAAATTGTAAAACTTTGGTACACATTACTGGGTTATCAATACAAAACATCCCTGACAAAATGGGCGGGATTGGAATGGTGGGCGTGGCATCTCCCACACAAAAACATTATAGATTTATGTATATCTGGAGAACGACAGGAGCCAACATTTCAAAATTAGGTACAAGCATTTTGGTTAACAAGCTGACTAAATATGGGCGTGATTGGAGAAGTGGGCGTGGCAAAAAATAGATTTATTTATATCTTAAGAACGGTAAGAGAAAAATAGTCCAAATTTGGTACACAAATCTGGGTAATCAATACACAGACTCTTGAAAAAATGGACAGTATTGGAGAAGTGGGCGCGGAGCCTCCCATAGAAAGACAATATATGTTTCTCTATTTTTAGAGAACGGTTGGAGCGAAGGTTTCAATATTAGGTTAAAACATCTTAGTTATCTAGACACAACATCCGACAAAGTATGGGCGAGATTATAGATTTCTGTTTGTCTGGAGAACGGCAAAATCCAAAGTTTCCAAATTAGGAACAAGCATCTTGGTTAGAAATACACAACTTCTGATAAAATCTTTGCGGGATTGGAGAAGTGGGCGTGGCATAAAATAGATTTATTTATATCTAGAGAAACTAGATATAACTAGATTTCTGTATATCTAGAGAACGGCCGCAGCTACAATTTCCAATTTTAGCTTGGTTATAAATGAACAATATCTGTAAAAGGCCCACTGTTTTATTGTAGACATAGGCGGGATTCAATACAAATACCATATAGATTTCTGTGCAACTGGTGAATGGTAACAGTAAAAGAATTCAAACTCGGTACAAATAACTTCATAAGCATATTTTATTTAAATGAGGGTAGCGAAGCACCCTGGGTTAAGCTAGTATAAATATAAAATTTGAAATTATAAAATAACATTTATCTTTAATGACAATCTGCTTAAAATTTTAGGGTAAAAATGAAATGTAGCTGGCGAAATTGAAGCAAAAGATTGGGTATACAGATAGCTGATTAAAATAGAAAAACCAGAATTTTGAAAAAAACAATTATTTGCTGCATATAAAAATATGCCTCAAAAAGCAAAATATGCGCTATAAACTTTAAAAATGACCTTTTAACTAAATTATGCAAAAAATGGTGTACAGGGTAAAATATGCAAAAATATGCACTAACAAATCGATGCCAAAATTCATAAAAAGCTCTTAAACTGATAAATATATTGTTTCTGCCTTCATTGGTCGCACAACGAAAAACATGCAATTGCATATTTATGGTTTCCCTGGTAATAAATATCAGTTGATAAGAAGTTTTAATTAAAATAGTGGAAAAATATTAATTTAAATGAATTAAACTTATATAAATGATTAAGAACAATTAAATTGGTGGTGTTTGGAATCACATTCTAAAAATATATTTACAAATTTACTAAAGAAATCGAACATATCCAGACCTGGTATAAATACAACATTTTTTAAAATATATAAAAATTAATAGTGTAATAATATCACACTTTTGTATGAAAATAACCAAGAACAAAAATTCAGCGTTGTTTACAACATATACGTCAATTAAGCGAACATTGGGCAAATGATTTTGGAGAAATCTTCTATTTCGTATAATACCCTGGGAATATAATTATAATTTTTTTAAAAAACATTAAAAACCAATTTATTTTGTAAATTCAATTTGTTTAACTTGATATTGATAACAGTTGTTTTTAAAAAATTAAACACTTAAAACAATTAATTGAATTAATCTCTTCAATATTTTTAATTGTTTCCAAAACGAGTTTAGAAACAACGACATACATTCATGCCCTAAAGCCAAAAAATACACATTACGCAATATAATGCAAATATTGTATTGTCTACCTTAAAAGTGATCTCATCTTATAGTCTCGGAGGATATATCGGCAAATCTCCGCCTCTCTGTCACATTAACGTTTTCATTTTGAGATTTAAAACGCTTAATAATAAAATAAATTGTTTACATTGTTAAGTCACGTTAACAAATGATCATGAAATTAAAAGTAAAAAAAACTAATTAAAACATTAAAAAAACGTAATTTTAGCTTCGAAACCAATTGGCTGACTGACTACTTGTTTTTCTTAGTATTTCTATAAATAAAATATTTATAATTTTAGTTATAAATTAATGCATAGATACTAGTTCTCTAGTAAACTACATTTCATTTGTCCGTCATGCCGCCGTCAGGCTGCTCTGAGTGAGTTGCTTTCAGTTTTAAAATCATGTTTAACTTGTATTTCTTTTTTTAAGCTTAAAACAGTATTTTATTTTATTCTATGAATAAAACAAATTATGTAGTTATAAATAATAGATCTTATTTTTTTTACCAACTATAAAATTAAAAAAAAAAACATTTCAATAAACTTTTTAAAGAATCTGAGCAGTAAAAATTAGTTACATGTTTCTAAACACACGAACAAAAAAATTTATCTTGGAATTTCTTAACAAGAATGCGAAATTTTTGCAATTTTTATACGACCAACAAATTTTTTAGTAGTGGTAATATACAGTATGTGTAGAAAGTGTGTGACAAAAAAAAACAAGAAACAAATTCGTACTTAAAATCACTGGATCGAAATATTTCTTCATTCTTTTTACGGCTTATACAGGGTGTCTGGTAGCAGATTTATATTTTGAAACTTTAACAAAAAACGTAATGATTGAAACAAAGTTTTATTAAGAGCATTGAACGATAGAATGGAAATGCGGATTTTATTTTTTAAAGAGAATGTCATCCAGATGTCTTCCGTCGAATTGAACACACTGTTCAAAACGGAGCCTTGTATTCTGCGCCACACGCTGCAGAATACTTGGTTCAATTGAGCTGATTTCTCTACGAATATTTTTCTTTAAAGCAACAAGAGACTGGGGATTGTCATTATAAACCATCTCTTAAAGGTGGCCCCATAAAAAAAATCCAAGGGAGTTAGATCTTTCGACTCGGTGGCCATGGGATGTCCCCAAAGCGACTGATCAGTTTTTGGGGGAAATTTTCCCGATGCAAATTCATCGAAGCTTTGGCTGTGTGCAGTCCTGTTGAAACCACGTGTGTGAAGAGTATGATGGATGAGCTCGCAGGTTTGGCAAAAAGAATTCCGTAATCATGCGTCGATAATTTTTACCGTTGACATTCGTCGCCTGGCCTCGAGAATTTTCGAAAAAAAAAAAATTGGTCGAATTATCTCATGCGTCGATAAGGCACACCAAACAGTTACCCTCGGGCAATGCAATGGTTTTGATGTTTCAATCGAGGGTTGTGGGTTCTCGGAGACCAGTAACGGCAGTTTTGCTTGTTGACGTTTCTGTTTTAGTGAAAATGAGCCTCGCCGCTCGAAAAAATGGGAATGCGAAAACGCTCCAACATCGTTTCACAAAAATTTTTTGCGTAAACCAAAGTCACCTTCTTTCAGTTTTTGAACGATTTGAATTTTTAAAGGATGGAAGTTCAGATCCTTTTTTTAAAATTTCATGAATAATCGCTCTTGGAAGTCCCAGTGAGCCTACTCTTTTCCGTATTAAAAGTTATGGAGTTTCACGTAAACTGCCCTGGCCGTCGGACATTCATATCCAAAACAGTTGGGCGAAACCTCTGCACCCACGAACGAATTAAATTTACGGCCCATCAGGTTTTCACCGAATGCCGAACTTTGAATAAACCGTTTATTACTTTTTGAAATAATCGTATTTAAAAATATAAATTTGCCAAAAAAAATTTTAACAAATTTATTTTAAAATTTGTTAAATAATAAAGTCCAATTCAATATATTTAAATGGGGGTTAAGGGCCTTTACAGAATAGATCCAGAGGTCTTACTGCACAGAACTTTTGTTCCCCAAGCATCAGCGTCACCTAAAAGATTCAACCATATTATCACCCATTTTCCTTGACTGTCACAAAAAGTTTACCTCTCACGGAACTTTTCTTAAGCACAACGATACCTCTTTTCAAGAGAGCAAGCCCCTGGGGCCTCAACCAATAGTCAGTCTGGTAACGAAGTATAAGGGGCTACTGACTACCGTGGTACCAGATAGGAACTCCCTTCACTCTGCCAATTTTGAATTCCTGTCGATGTTTTATATTTTACCTTTTGGTGCGTAGAATATCTTTAAGATGATCCCAACAGCTCCACGGGGGGACTAGATTTAGAACAGTCGATTTTATCATTTATTTTTTTTTTTTTTTAATTATGTATGTAGTTATATTGCCAGGGTCACAGTGGCATTTCAATCTAACTCAAATTTTTTTAAATGTATAAAAATTTTTACAAATACAATTTGGATATTGTGTTTATAGATTATGATAGCATTGTCCTTGGTCTTCATTTTCTAATAGATTTGATTCCCTGAAATGGCAGGACTTGGACACAGTGGCCATATCCCTCACAGAGCACTTTTATGAGAATTTCAGTCTGTCATAATTTTTCAAAAATCATAAATTTTAACTTTTCTCTTTCCCTATTCCTCCTATTACAAATAAAAATTCCGCTTAAAATTTCTCACTTTTTCCTAAAAAAAATTCTCTTGCAACACCGAAGGGTGTTTATCAACAACTGATAGTGCAATTTTTGGAGGGATGCTGAAAACGATCTTAAATGGGGAGAAATGTTTGTTTTTAATAATCTTAAAAGTAATTGACCATGAAAAAAAATTATTGCGTCAAAAGGTACAAAACAAAAATGAAGAACACAGAAGGAATAAAATCATACGTCGAAGTTGTGCCAGTATAGCCCGTTGGTGGTACCGATAAAATTGTCACAAAAGAAGTTTTTAATAAAGAACTTGGAAGGCTCTGATATTTTTCTTGAATTTTTATTTTGAATTAAATTAATTTTACTTTGACTTGCACAGTCATTACAAAAAATGTAATGTAAATATGTAAGCAAAACCACTTTGGTGATGTCACTTATTAAATTTTTTGTTCCCGCAATATTTATAATTGGAGGATTTTTTCTCGAGATAAGTATTTTTCGTAAGAATAAAATACCTTAGAAATATTCGTGAATGGGCGTGAATATTCGAAAATGTTAAAAAGTAGCGCTTAAAACGATTAGATATGGGTAATGTTGAAAACCGAAAAACTGTAAGTGTAAAAACAGAACTACTTCGAGACCACATTTTCCATACAATTTGACATAAAAATTTGTCGTAGAAAGCTGTCTTGAAATAAAATCTATTTTATTTTGAGAACGTTTTTTCTAATGCTCTCACATATTGACAATTATTCTCCCAACAATGCTACCATTCTTTCATTTAATGTCATACATTTTGTAAACCGAAAATTAAATACAAAAGAAAATAAAAATAAAAACGATAAAATGAGAGTGAATTTAAAGTTAATGCCGACGTTTTTATTATGGGCTTTTAGGATTTTTGTCTGAAGTTGAAGACTCAATTCTGTTTGAAAACTAACTCTGTACAGTTATACGACGCCAAGCCATTAGCCAATTCGAAATTAAACGCAAAACGCACGAAAGGCAGACAAACAAGGACGTTCTGATAGCCCTTAAATAATATTGGCAATGACGCGTGTGCTACTTTCCCGTCCAGAGCAGTTGCCAGAAATGATTGCGTTTGTTAATTCTTAGAGTTGTCCATTTTCTTTCGTAACACCCTGTTGACGTGCTTAAAACCAAAATAACATGTATGACATTAACATGTTGGTACTGAGCATGTAAGTTTCGAGTACCAACATGCTGTTGTTTTCATTTCACGTTTGATATGACAAGAATGGGACAAATATTTATTTTTTATTAATTGAATAAATAAAACATGATTTTAATTCGACTTTTTATTTTAAATGAATATTTTAATAGATTGAATTCTACATGGAATGTTTTTTAATACTTTTTTTTTATCTGTATATATAATTTTTTGTTTTGCAATCATATATATTTCTGTGCTCATATGGAAGAGTAGCAAATCGATATAAGATAAAATTGATTTATCACTAGTAGAAAAGTTGTAAAATCTTTTATATTTAGAATTTTTTTTTTTCAAATATTTACTTTTAGCATCTATTGAAGTTGTTACTAATACGATAATAACCAGACTTACAGAAAAAAACTCCTTGAATAAATCTTCAACAAAACTGATATCTCGAAACTACAATTTTCGACTTAAGCTACCTTTCCATATTAGAAGAGAATGAATGCTAAGTAGGGTATTCATTCGATTTTTTTTAATTATTAATTACTTACCCGATTAACTGATCGGTTAATTTAAAATGGGCTATTTTCGATTAACTTTAGTCGATTAACCGATTAACCGATTAACCGACGTAACAAAATTTTTAATTTTTTGTAGTATTAAAACATATTTTTTTGTGTTTAGAAAATATTTTTTCATACAAACAAAGAAGGTGTTCGGTGATCTTTATTTTAAATAAGTGTTTGCTGTCAACAGCTTTTTGTTTCACTTACTTTATATAACTATGTATGTATGTGTTTAGTTATTTGTTTCTTCTCATATTTTCTCCTATCAATCTTTAAACTGAATTAAGCGAAACAATTAGAAGTGTTAAAAGTAAAAATTAAAAAAATTAAAACAGGACTCTAATATCATAATAGAAGATTTTATATGTTTAGCGAAATGCAGGAAAAGGTCGGAGAAATTAGATATTCTGTATTATGGGTTGGTTTTGATTTCTCCAACATCTACGATAAATGAAAGTGAAGTTTTATCAACTAAAGAAAAGAATCGCTTAAATCCTTAACATTTAAACCAAGTTATTTATCTAAAAGATTATTTTAAAAGATCTTCTTAAACTATTGAAATAACTAATAAAATGATCTTAAAGTTAATTTTTTAATTAATACATAATACATATGTATTAATTAAAAAATATGTATTATAAATTATTTTTTTGTTTGATCGTTTCAATTCAACAATTTTTTGTTATATTATTTTTTTTTTTACTAATAAGCTCCAAATAATAAATAATTTTTTAATTTTTATTTGTTGAAATTACTTAATTTATAAAAAAAACTTTACTAATCGGTTAACCCATCAATTACAAAATTAACCAATTATTAACCGATTAAACCAAAACGTCGGTTAATTAATCGACCGATTAACCGCTTAAAGCAAAAGCCCGATTAAATGAATGCCCTAATGCTAAGGTATTAATCGATATTGGTTTAATGCAACTTGTTTTAGTATTTACTGAACGCAGAATATTTTTTTTAAAATCTGTTTTCCATTTTATTTTTAATATTTTATTTTATAACTGTCAACATATAATTTCATTTCGTAGTGTTTGTCGCTTTCAGTTACATTTGCACATATGAATAAAATATGCTCTAAATTCTTTTAATTAAAATATTTTTTATCACCTCAATGCAATTTGTGTTCGCTTGGAAATGTATTCTAGAGTGTAGAAAATGCAAATTTATACACCAGTAAATTTCATCATCAATACATACTTTTTGTAACAGACATATGTATGTATTTGATTCTCATGTAAACTTTCATGTTTATTTTTTATTTTTATTTTGCTAAATTGTAATGACGCAAAGTTATAAAAAATGTTAATAATATATAAAATTTTTACAAAAACAGCAAGAAACTGTAACGTCAACGTCATGGCTGACTGCCTACTTAATATTTTGAATGTTTATTTTTAACCCTAGAGCAGATTAAAATAAATATTTTGTCTGTGGTTGGCACTCTCTAGGTAACAATTTTGGACCTAGAGAGATAAAAATTGCAAAAAATAGTTTTTATTTTGATTATGTACTTAGATTTTATACAAATGTCGCAGTTAAGTTTGCTCGGTATTGAAAAAAAAAAATAATATCGATTATAGCCCCAATAAAGAATTACCTAGCTTCAATACAAATAACGGAAGTTTTAGTGGGTTATATTTCCTATATATGAATTATTAAGTACCAGAAATCTAACAACAACTGATTAATTTTCCAATACCACATACAAATGTTTTTCTGGAATATTAGTTTGAGCTCCGCAGAAACCACATGACAGCGATTGGATACTTTTTTTAAGGGCAAAAATACTTGATATCGACCGAAATTACAATAAAATTTAAATGAGAATTTCAAATGATATATTTTTGTTTTTATCATTAAGCCGTTTGCAAAATAATGCCCACAACAATTTTAAGAATTCATGATTATTTTTTAAAACATTTTGTCGTAATTTTCATTCAAAACTAAATAAAATTTTTATAAACGTCATATACATTTTCATACAAATTGTTGCTGAGGTAGAAGAAGTAGACTTAACTTTTTAAAAAAAAATTAGTTACGTTTTTGTTCGAAAAATTAAAGGAAAATATATGATATATTTTGGGAAGAAATAAGATAAGAAATTGTGCACGAGGCTTTAAACTAATATTTTTTTAACCCTAGAGCCCGAAAATTATTTTAAAACAAGTTTTAATGATATGAAAGGGTTTAAATCTGCGATAGGCAAATTTAGGGCGCCGTATTTTCTCTTTTCGCACACATTGTAGAGAATTAAACAACATTAACAACAACATATGTAAAATGCATACAGCGCATACAATAGCAAATTGTAAAAGTATAGATGCCCATCGCAGGTTTAAATAGACTTTTTTTTTTAATATGTATAAGCACTTTTCTTTTACAATCTACCTAATTGGTATTGCCATTAGATTTGTAGCAGATCCTAATACATATAAAGGGTGTCCAAAAATTTAGTTATCATTTTAATTTTAATAAAAAAAAAAGAGTTTGTTTGAGATATTAAAAATATTGTTATTTCAGTTATTACAAATAGGTTCCGGGTAGAAATGAAAAATTTTGTCGTTCAAGCATTTCAAGCTGGCTGGGTAGGCTCCCAACCTTTTAACAAAATTCTCTATAACGTTTTTCAATAAACTGTTGTCAATGGCTGATATCTGCTCGATAATGTTGTTTTTAAGCATATGAACTGTTGTAGGATTATTGCTGTACACTTTCGATTTCAAAAAACCTTACAAAAAATAGTCTGAAGTTGCCAAATCGCTCGATCTTGGTGGCCAATTCACTCCTCCTCTACGAGAAATAATGAAATTTTTGAACTTTTTTTCATAAGATCTATTGTTACTCGTGCTGGTGCTGTGTGGCAAATGGAACCATCCTGTTGAAGCCACATATTCTCTACGTCTAAATCATAAATTTTCCGCAACAAAAAGCTTCGGATCATCTCCCTGCAGCTATTTCCATTGACCATTGATACCTCAAATTTGGACTCCCTTTATATAAATATATATTTTATGGGTTATCAATTTATATATGTATATATATATAAATATAAATATACATTTTATGTCCTGTGGTTTTCAAAAGGAACTAGAGGACACAACATATGTAAATAATCCTTTTATATGTTGTTGGCAATCTTTGTTTCCCAATTTCCGACATAGATCCAATATAAATGTATAAATGTTGAGATAAATCAAAAGGATATTTTGTCTCTTGATGTTACTTCCTCCAGGTGAAAAAAGTGAACCAATACCTGTTATTTGGCGGAAGCAAAACTGTCATTCCTTCCTTTTTAAAAAGAGGATGAAAACGACTGAGTAGAGATCCTTATCTGGAACCACGGGAAACAGTAGCTCCTGGGACTTTCGTCCAAAACTTTTTATTTGTGACGATCCTTTAGGAAACGCAGGGTGGCTGTGACTTATACCCAAAATCACGGTCTTGATGTCTCAGTTGAAAAGGTTTGAAATTAAAAAAGGTGTGGACTGCCGACCATGGGTCTCAGTTTTTGAATGAAGGTTATACCCAAAATCGTAA
Source organism: Pollenia amentaria (assembly GCA_943735925.1). Taxonomy (NCBI): domain Eukaryota; kingdom Metazoa; phylum Arthropoda; class Insecta; order Diptera; family Polleniidae; genus Pollenia; species Pollenia amentaria. The sequence continues at coordinate 140,339,372 of OX031010.1, read as the reverse complement.
GGGAGATCCTAATAAGTAAGTTTTAAGTGCTAATACTCCACCTATTGTGGGTAAGTTTGGCCTTCTGGGTTATCAACATAAACAGTTACCTTTCCAAAGTGGAGGGTTGATAGCTCCAGCTACTAAGCAAGGGGCGAGTGTATGATTTTGCCGGATCATACACTCTAAATCACCACCTGTGTGAAGTTTAATGTCCACTCCCACATGGGGGGGTTTGAAAACACAATGCTTTTCACCAGTGATCAGAGCTCCTATGAGTTAGGTCGATACCGCATGTACTCACGTTAATCCCAATAATATATGAAAATATTCAAAATTGGTTCGTTTTTTCACTTAGCCGACTTACAAATTTCGAAATGTACTATTAGCATCGAAGGCATTTTCATATCAAAAATTTATTTTGAGTACTAATGTAACTTTTTGTATAAAAAGAAAATTTCCATATAGATTTGAAAAGTACATTTTTGTATAAAAAGTACCTTTTTCTATAAATCATTTAGTTTCTCTGTATAAAGTGTTCTATATTTTGTATCCCACATAAATAAAAGGCAGCTTTTTTACAAAAAATTATTTTTCCATACATGTAACCTTTTATATAAAAAGTACCTTTTGGATTAAAAGTATCTTGTAAAAATGAACCCTTTTTTATAAATTTTTCAGAGTGTTTGTGTTTAAGTCTTTTTTTTAGGTGGCAAAGATCTTTTTTATGCAAAAATTTTGTGTCCGCATAAGAAATTTTTTTTGTTTTTTTTTCAGATTGCTGACATCGAAAAATTATTCATGAAACTACAAAATTCATGAAATCTACAAAAATTAATTATATATTATGTTGCTATCTTAAAATCTTTGTAACCAATTTTATAATGCCATTAAAATTTATTTTCTCTATTTTAATTTAATTTTTTCATGGTTCTCTCTACCTCTCTTCGTTAAACTAATAAAAGTTAATGACAAATATAAAGTAGTTTTCAGTAGATTTAACTGTGTCTTTTTTTAGTAAAAATTTTATTTTATTTAGTATAAATAGCAAAATATTGCGTGGTAAGTCTAACTAAAACATTTCATCATTTATGGTATTTCTTGTCTATATTTTTTTATTTAATTTCTTGTCTAGCGACACATAAAAATTTAAATTCATTGATTAAGCGTTTTGAATGAGTGATTAAAGAAATTAAATAAAGTTGCATGTCCATAATTGGTAGTTTGATTAGAGGCGTGTAATTTACATATTGCTGGAAAGGTGCTGATACTTAAAACGTTTTAATTTATTTAAATAAGTTTTATATATTCTCTTGTTCACTCTCTCTTTTTTTTATTAATGAATTAAAAGTGCTAAAATGATAAATATTTTTTTAAACAACATGGAGACGATGAACTCCAAATGCCAAGCACAATAAATTAAAGTTTTAGAAAATCTTTTTTGTTAAATAAAACGGAATATTAAATAAAAAAAAAGTTAAGTGCCTCGGTTGGCTACTTTGTAGTTAGCAAGTCTATCAGTGCAATGGTTGTGGGTTCGATTCCTGCCAGTGAATTTAGTCTGTTCTAGTACAACGGGATGATAGTTTTCGTTATATTTGCTCCGTAAATTAAGTGTTATATATCGAGCCCTTACCGCTAAAATAGCTAAAGCAACATTATTTAAAATTTTTGGTTTTTTTAATAAATTAATTTATTGACAACACTTGCATCATCTCGTAAAATGTCATGGTCACATAAGGTGCCGTTACGATTTTATAGCAAAAAAACAACCTCCATACAAAATTTTTATGAAATGCAATTTAAAAAACCTTCTCCTGTAAAATTGTGTTTTTTTCACTTAAGCTCCTTTTGAGGTAAGGGCTCGATATATTAGCCCCATTCACAATCTTGTGCATTTTAGATTGCAAATTTATGCAATTGTAAATATTATCTATCAAATGTGAATGACCTCTTTAGTTTAGTTTGCAATGCTTGTTGCAAAACACAAATTCACAGCTGATTGATAATTGGTTGACTCAGTCCCAATTTACACTACGGTCATTTCTTGCCGGACAGACGAAGTTTGTTGGTAAGAGGACGACGCCGTATGCTTGCTCTTTGCCTCTCTCGCCCGACCGGCAAGAAATGCCCATAGTGTAAATTGGGACACAGTGTCAGCGTACGGTTTGGTGTTGTCAAGTAAATACAAACTATTAGTCTTAATTGTTGTATATTAACAAAATTGTAGAAAGTGGCATTGCTGCATATTTTGTTGGTGTAAAGTAAAAATATACTTTACCATTTTGCAAATGCTATGATGCAAAACCATTTGCACAAGATTATGAATAGGGCTATTGTAATTTTTTTTTAATACTATAAAGTAAAAGAGTTCGGATATTTCAGGAGTGGGCTTTATATGGCATCTTCAAAATTCAATCCAATCTTTATAAAAGCTGACCCCACAGAATTATAATTTGTTGCCTAATTTAAATAAAATATCATAAGATGTTTCAGAAATATTATTGAGCATATTAAAGTGATTTTCAGAATGGAATTTAATATTGGAACTATCGTTCTTCACAAAATTCTGTAGAGTGATTTCTAGTATTAAAACTCCTAAATTAGACCAAATTTCAATAAATAAGGGAAATTTGCTTAATCGTTTTATGCGTTTTAAAGTGCTTTTCAGAAGGCGGCTTTATATTGGACCTATGGTGAATTATCACAAAATTGCACGGTGTTATTTCTAGCCATATGAAGCTGGGTTGAGCCAAATTTGACCACACTAAATTTATTTGTTACGGGCTTAGTCGTATTTAAATGATTTTCCAGAGTTGGCTTAATATTGGGCCTTTGGTTAATTTTAGACCGATCTGCACGAAATTTGATGGAGTTGGTTGTAATCATATGAAACTATGACAGACCAAATTTTTAAGGTTTTAGGCGTGCTAAAGTGTTATCCAGACTTGTCTTTATATGGGCTATATGCGAAATTATGGACCGATTTTTACGAAATTTGTCGGAGTGGTTTTTAATCTTGCGAAACTATGACAGACTTAATTCTACCGCAATGTGAATATTTGTTACGGTTTTAGGCGTACCAAAGTGTTTTCCGAGAGTGGGAGGCCTCTGGTAAACTATGAATCGATCTTCATGAAATTTGGTAATATGATTTTTAGTTTTAATATAAAACAATTTCCGATATCTTATATTAATCTGCGTATTCCACCACCATTAAGGTTAGTTTTAGGGTTGTTTGTTCCACATTTTGATTCATAACTCTTATCATACTGAACCGATTTTGCTGGATTTCAATCCCAAACTGTTTAAGATAACAAGAAACAATTTGACACCTACATATTGTTCTTCTCTTCAGAGTTGTTGGAAGTGAGCATGTTTACAACAGACGGTCGGACATGGCTAAGAATTACTCAGGGGCCCTGAATATATATGTATACTTTATGGGGTCTTACATAATTATTAAAAAAGTTTTACACGGAGTGACAAAAAGTATAAAAAAAATGCAACCTTATTAGAAAAGATAAATGGGCTAGTTAAGAAAAAATTTATTGTTATTGAAGCGTAGAAGATAAAACACAGTTTTATTTCTCATTTGAACTGTAAAGAATCGTTTAACTATTAATTCAATTAATTAATTCAGATGTATAGAAATGTTTAAATTTTAATTCGACTATTTAAACATTTTTAAACATCCAAAAGCAGGATCTGAGCTTTCAGACTATTCACCGATTCTTTGTTAATCAGTACTGCCTTCCCGGTCGATTTTGCTTGTTATCGGTCTTGTAAACCATTAGGTTTCATTAGGTGTCACAAAACCAAGTCAGTTTGTTTATTTTCGAATTCAGACAAAACCGATATTCGAATCGGCTGCTGTTTGCACTTGTTCATTTCTTTTCAATTTTAATATTACTTTTTTGTTAAAATATTATTTTTCAATTCAATATTATTAAAAGTTATTGTATTTCTGTTAAAAAATATTTGTAAGTTTGTAGCGTAGTACCAGGGCTGGGGAGTCGGAGTTGAAGAGTTAGTGACGAGGTTCTTGTACCGGATTCGTAGTCGGAGTTGAAATACCCACAAAAACGCGACCCCGACTCCAAAATTTTTCGGCATACAAAATTTAAAAAAATTTTCTAATATTTTCCCAAATAAAGAATTCTTCGAAATTTGCGATATTTAAAATATCGACTTGAAATTTTTACAGAATTATTTTCTTGCTATCAGCCATGTCGCAGAGTACAATTCCGTTCGGAAACGGAATTCATTTCGTATTTTGGTGATTCAGAAAATTACGAAAAAAAACTTTTCATGAAACCAAAAATGGTTTCATTCCGGACTGGGAGTTTTCTGTATCTTAAAGGCCAAAAAACTATCAAAATATAATTTCTATCAATAAACAAATATGTTTTCTGCGGTTTCGAACGGAATCTGTGGCTTGGCTGTATATTTAACCATTAAAAAAGTACTGCATTAAGAAAAGAGTTTAAAGCCAAATAAGGACCAGTCTCATATACATTTAGCATCAATGTAAGAGTAGGGGTCGGAGTCGGGCTTGAAAAATTTCAGCGGTGGGTAATAGGAGTCGGAGTTAGAACTCCGCAGCCCTTTTTGCTACCCATCAAACATATGGCCCAGTTTCAACCAAATGGTACCTTTCTAAAGGTAAAAACGGAAAAAATTTATACTTTAGGTACCTTTTCTCTTTTTGATTAATTTTTTATACAGATTGCATATGGTTCAGATTAAAATATAGGGTACTTTTTAAGCCAGAAAATTGGTACTTTTCCTCTTTTCGATAAATTTGGTAAACATAAAAATTATAACCTACATTAACATATAGTGGACTTTCTGGGACCTAAAATGAGGAAAAGCAAATACTTTTTGTACTCTTTTACCTTTGGTACTTTTCCTCTTTTCGATAAATTGGGTATATAGGGATAGTATATGGCCCAGATTTGAATATATAGGGTACTTTATGAGGTAAAAACAGGGAAAAATTGGTACTTTTTCACTTTTTAATAAATTTGGTATAAAGATTGCTTATGGTCCAGTAAATCGAATATACATATTTAGACACCCCTTGCTTTTCATATGGACAGCTGAATGTCGCTTGGTATGTATGTGCTGATGGAAAGTAATAAATCTTATAATGTTGTTTATACAGAACTACTCGCATATAAAATTTTTCTAAATTGTTTCTAAGATAATACCTTTTTTTAAGTCTTGAACTGGTTATCACGTGAACGAAGTCATGAGTAAAAGCTAGTATTTACTATAAATTATATAACATTTCTAGAACAGGTTTTATGATTTTTAAATAAAGACTAAATCTTTGTAAATTTTAAAACAAAAGCCTTATTTTATCTTTCTTTTGAAAATGTTTGAGTATATCTCAATCATTGATCTTGAATGTGTACGGAATGTGGACAGAACCTAAAACCAATACCCCAAAGCGAACAAAATTTATTATCACTGTTAAAATTTAAGTATTTTTCTAAAAAAATTTTCTTTTTAATTTCTTAGATTTAAAACGCCATAAAAGCTGTCACAATATTAAGTGCCTTTTTGTCTGCTTTGTTCACGAAATTATCAATATATAATCTATGAACCTAGTCATTTTAAAAGTATTTGCTATAATAACTATTACTACTAGTATATTCTCGATATACATTTAAGGTATTTAACTCCAACTCATTTTATCTCTATAATTTTCTATTATGCTTCTTTAGCTTTATTGATTTTATCGAGACAAAGTAGAGAGCTAGATTTCAAAAAAATTAAACCATATAAAGTAATAATCTATGACTCTTTTTATTATAACGTTTCAAAGAACAAAAAAAGGGTTAGTTTATACATAGAAATCTACAAAAGATAAAGTTATTAAGAGTAAGACAAGTGTGTAAAGATAGATACACTTAGAAAAATGTTTTTGTTATAATCATATGATATATAATCATATGAGAGCACTAAACGATATTTTGCAGATGAAGCGTCTAGCAAATCTTTCTTTACTCATAATGTTTAGCTTCGGCGTTGTCAATTCGGTGCGTTTCGAACCATTTAGGCTGCTTTTAAAAATTTTGGGTGCGAAAAAAATCTTGGTGCAAGAAAAAAATTTTGGTAAAGTATAATACACCTGTTTCAATACCATTTCATTCAACAGTGCAATATTTTTACTTACTATTTTACAGACCACAATAAGAACAACAAGCAGTGTGACCAGATCTTAAAAATTTTTACAGCTAAATCTGGCATTACACAAGACCAAAAAATGCTAAAAACTGTTTTAAAAAATGCAAAAAATAATGCAACATTATTTTAAAGATATTTGTTGAAAATGTATTACCAGTATCAAATATACATTTTAGAGACTTATTTTTAAACGAAATTGAAATACATATATGGTTATATTTTAACAAGTGGGTAGGTTTTGGTAAAACATTAGATACATATAAACATGTAGCACAGGTAGTTGAGATGAAATTTTAAATTTAGGGGGCCCGAAAACCTCTGATAAATAAAAAATTTAACGATTTTGTTTCAAGGCTATACAAAATTTTTTATTTCTTATAGTTTAAGAAAAGTTAAAGTTTTAAAATTAGTATTGTCCCAGGAGTTTAGAGCATAAAAATTTTCAAACATTTACACTATAGAATTTTTATATAAATACAGGGTGAAATTTTCTTTAATATCGTACGATAATATTGAAATATCAAAGGGCCAATAATTTTTACAATCAACATGATGAGCGCATTTATAATATTCCCCATTTTAATATAAGAAGATTCCATTTTCATACGAAATTTAATTTTGGGTAAAACTATTTTAATTAAAATGTATTATAATTTATAAAAAAATTTAAGTAAAATCAATAAAACCGTACGTCAAATTTTTTAAAAATAATGCTAAAAAAAGCTAAAAATATTTTATAAAAATGCTAAAAAAAAAATGCCAAGTGCTAAATGAAAATTTTGCAGCTAAATAAAAATTTGTAATGCTAAATTTAGCTGCAAAAATGCCAAAATGGCAACACTGACAACAAGTAATGATGTTTAAGACCTACCAAATTATGTGCACAAAGTTAAACGGTCTGGTTGTTGTAGATAATTTGTATAATGTAAAGAAAATTTTAAATTTATAATTTTAAATAAAAAAAAATTTTAAACTTGGTGCGTTTTTCCTTAAATGGCGCGTTTTTTCGAAATAAATTTATAAAGTTTACAAGCGTACTTTTAATAGAGTTTCTAGATCTGACAAACCTTAAAAAAGCGCTCCTAGCAGTTAATGAGCATATTGAAAGATGACGGCACCGGAACAATAATTGTATTTTCTAAGTCGTTATTGACAACAATCGATTACTACTAACAGTCACCTGGTATTTTCTACGGCACTTTTAAGTTGAAGTCGCACGAAGAATCAAAAAGAAAAAAATTTTAATTAGAAAATAAATACTTATCGTCACCTAAAATGTAAAAGGGCGTAACAACACTTTTAATTTTTTTATACAGGAGAAGCAAACACTTTACAAAGTCCCTTTTGCATTTTAGGTGACAATTAAATAATTTATTATGTTTAAATACAAAAATGCAAATTTGAAAGAATTTTTTGACCCAAATTTTATTAATAAGTGTTAAATTTTATGTTTAAATTAGTCCACCAAAAATTTACCAAACACCTGTGTTACATACATACATAAAATATACGCCCACTATAGAGCAACAGTAATGAGTGAATAACTAAAGTCGTCAGGAAGGATGCTTCACTTTTAGATTTGTTTTTACTTTAAGTTTTCTTAAAACAAAATTTTTAGTTTATTTTAATATAAAAAACAAACAAAACGTAAGGAGAAAAACATAATTACAGATGCGATTTTTTTCTTTTAAATTTTCGATAAAAACTCGACATCGACACAAAATTCTTAGGAAATACCAAATTAACGTTGAAGTGATGTAGACATCGACTTGATGTGACACCAACTTAAAATGGACATCGACAACTACTTATAAAATAGGGGTGATTTAGAACTGTTATTAATGGGTACTTTACACTATCACACCAGTCTTACGTATTTTGAGGAAAATACAACCCTGTCATGATAAGTTGATATTGTTTTTTGATTTTTTTTTCAAACAATCTTTAAATCGCTTAACAAATTTTATGGTTATGGTATTGCCAGTTGTTTAACCTTACTGGGCATTTACACATGAAAGTAGTTTCTTGAAAGTCGCAATACACTCACACTTTCTCACTAACACATTTACATTTTTCTACTCTCAGTCCAACTTTCAGCTAGCTTTTAATAAAAATTTCAAGAAAGCAAATGACAATAACTTAGCAGTGTTGCCAATTGAAATTTTTTTTTTCGTATATAATGTATTAAGAATTTTAATATATTTTTTCAACTAAATATTAAGAACACAATGATTATATTTAAAATTTATAAATATCATAAAACTAATAAAAGTAAATATTATTTTGAACGAATGCCTGAAGTCCGGCGTGAATAATTTCCTCGGCAACTCTGAAACTTGAAATAAGCAAAACAATTAAAAGAAGAAGAAGAGAAATTTTTGATAGAGGTTTGTTTGCCCTTTGACAAAATTTTGAAAATGAAAATTCACTTTCATGAAAATTTACATGAAATTTTAATATTTTTTTGTGAAATTTGTGGTGATAATACGTATACAGAAATTTCATGAAAGTACTTTCATGTGTAAATGCAGCGTTAGGATATGAAGTTTTACTTCTAACAAATATTTCCGTATCATTTGGTGATTTGGTTTTATGTTACTAGTTTTTTAATATCCCTATTTTTTTTGACGATTTTGTTCTCTTAAATAAACGCTTATGTCTCAAAGTCATAATTCCATTCTGGCTATAGTTTACACGATAACTATATTAACGATTTGATTAAATATTTTGAAAAAAATCTTTTTATAAAATGTTTTTAATCGTTTTATGTGTTTAATGTAGTAAAATAATTTACTTAATAAGAAATAATTCCCACATTCTATTTGTTAAAATTTTTGAATATATGAAATTTTTAAAGTATCACCATCAGTGTGACAATAATAATGCTGACGAAGGCCATAGCGGAAATGCATAGCAGAATTTAATGATAATTGAAAAATTTTCTGTACATACAATTTACTTCAGCCAACATATAACAGAAAAATACAAGATATTCTGGTAGTGTATAGAATCATTCCTTAGTATATGTACATTAGAGTGCGCCTTATTTTCATATTCGCGAAATTGTACCATAACCCCACCTCAAAATGGTCTTCCCATCAAAAAACTATGTTTATAAAAAAATTGGGCTGATCGCATATCGGGAAGGCGTGGCTCATCCGCTCTTTTGTTTGAAGGTGCATTTTTGTAAATATTCCCAAATTTTTTTTTAAACAATAAGGGGTTTTATGATATCGCTTAAAAGTCCTGCAATCTGTGCAAACTATGCATTTTTACGCCCTCGCAAATAAACTGTCAAAATTTGTATGAGAATTCATTTACACAAACTACGTAAGTTTTCCTAACAATTTGGACGCGTTAACTTGCGCTGTTCAATTGTGCATTAATACAAACAGATTTTTGATGCTCACCCTCGTTTTCAACGAAAAATTCAGAGCTAACAAATCAGAAACAACAAATTCTTGGAAGAATTTGAGCAAATTACTCTTTTGGCTTTCTTTAGCATATAAAATTTCTGTCGAATCGAGAAAGTATTCGATCACGACTGCCAGAATTAGCCCCCTGCCTTATGATCAGGAAGTCGTCGTTCGCGTGTTTTTCATCTACACAGTGCCAGTGGAATGAAGCGGTGGGAAGACATCGCTCTTCTGTATGTTATCTGCACGCAACAAAATCTCAGAATACTGTCTACCACCTGCCAGCAAAATTGCGATTAATGAATCTAATTTACTCGAGGTCAAGTCTTCCTAAACTTTTGATTTTATATCAACATCAGCGGTTTTGGTTTAATTTTTTCCTTATCAATTAATTTTGGTGATGATTATAAATGCACTATTTGGTGTGCAAAATCTCTTGAACGTACCATTGGCCCAACTCCAAAACTCATATTATTTTGACGCAGCATAAACCAATATCTGCGTACTGCTTATTCGTTTTTGTTTCATTTTTTAAAATCATCGGCAGAGTTTAGTTGACTAATCCAAACTAACATTTTGTTCAGCTGCGAACCGTTGAATTTTATAACCTTCCTCAGCACCTTTCTCATGTTATAAATCATTTGCATCCGCTATTCGCTTTTTAGATACAAATTTTAACTCTAATTTTTTTTATATATTTTTTAATTTATTTCAATACTAACGTTTCTTACAAACTGACATTAGTTGAGTAAAATTGCACAAAAGTCAGAAAAGGGCTTAATGAGACAAGTCTCGCATGTTTGCCCATGCGCAATTTTAAGCGATTTCTTGAAAACCCTTAATAACAGTGGCGTTACTCTTTTAAATATTATTTGAAGATTTAAGGATTAAATCCAGTAAAAATAAGACCATATTAAAAATCAAGAAAAAGTGCTATATTCCGCTGTGCCGAATCCTAAATACCTTCACCAAACGTAAAGCAACGTCTTAGACCACTCACTTACTAACACACATTATTAAACAGAATTGCAAAAATATATACATTTAAGCTTAGAACCAGCGGAAAGCGTTTCTAACATAGGACCTTAGACCAATCAGCCACTAACGCACATTGCCAAAAAAGCCTTTAAGTATGTAAAATATATTGCGTAACGTTGTTCGTTTAATTCACTTTTGTAATTCATGTATGTGTTTGTTTTTTGTAAAAAAATGCAAAAAAAAAAATAAAATATATTAAAATAAAAATTAAAGGCAATTGTAATTTTTTGCTCATATCTCAGGCATGTATGGACAAGGGACTGTAATCGGGACTGGTTTTCGCAAATCCTGGGATTCGGGATTTCTAAAAATCAAATCGGGATTTTCGGGATATCGGAATTTTTCGGGATATGGGATTTTTGAAAGTCAAAAGATAAATGCTTTTATAGATATTTATTTTAAAAAACGTCTTTAAAATAGGTTTACAAACAAAAGTCTTATAATTTATTTAATATTACAAAGTTTCTTAATGATTATATTGATCACAAAAAATTGAAAAATTGAAAATTGTGATTTTTTTCTTAATTAATGTTTAATTTAACTAAAAGTATGATAAAAAAACAACGTACAATTTCCAAAAATGTGTGATTTTATTCAATTCTATAAGTCTATATTTTACCCAATTACCTCAGTTGTTTTAAATTTAATAAAAATTCTTAACTATAGTAATTAAATAGAGCAAACTAGAAATTGATTTATTTGTAAGATTCAATTAAAAACTTTTTATTAAATAAATGAAGATGAATAAAGGAAATTTGAATTCGAAATTAATTAACAAAATCAATTTTAACAAAAACACATTTTTATACCCCCCACCACTGGTGGTAGGAATTATGTAGTGTATAAATTACACTACTTAATTTCGGAAAATCGCTCCGTAAATTACCTTAGATGCCATGTCCGTTCTCGGAAAACACTTTAATAAGCCTAAACCTTTAAGGAGTAAAGTTTAAATTTTGTATTTGGTGCACCGATGGAATCAATTAAATAAGAAAACCACACGGAACTTTTGCTTTTTCTTTTTGTTTTGTGCATTCCAAAAGACATTTATTTCTTTAATTATATTCAGCACTTCTCTTATTAAAATTTCTTTATAATTGTTAGACACGCTTAAAAAAAATTACAAAACTTAACATTTTTCGCTTTCAATGACAATATTAACGGAGTTAATCAAATAAATATCAATATTGTGTTCCCTTTCCTCTCAAGGGAGAATGTCATGAATTTCTTTTTATAAAAAGGTAAAACAAAAAAATTAAGTTAACGATTTCAGGAAAATTTCCCGAAAATCCCAAGACTAAAAAATTCAAATCCCGGGTTTCGGGGTTCGCTTAATCCTCAATCGGTATTTCGGGATTGGCATCCCTACTTTATAGTTTGTAAGATCAATATTGTAGAAATTACTAACGGAATGACAAACTTAAATGTACCCTTTCCAACTGTGGTGAAGGGTATAAGTAAAGAATATTTGTATGGACACTAAAGGCGTATGCAAACAAAAAAACATATCGTCGGTTGAAAATTTAAATGTCGTATGTGGATTTTTTGCGGTTTTGAGCTAAGATCGATTCCTTAGGTTTTCCGGCCTGATCTTTCATTTGGCGTTATCAGTTTTTCGATACCTCATACGGGTTTCGAAATATGGAGTGTTGAGTTTGTCGTGTGTGGTATTTGCTGAAGCAATTTTTAAATTAAATGTCGTATGTAACTGCCACATACGACAAATTTCCATATAAAACGACCAAAAAATTAATTTATTATTTAAATGTCGTATGTAGATTTTATAAGAGTTCAAACTTCAAACTCATTTTACTCGAAACTATCGGAATCCACATACGACAATTAAATTATCAGCCGACGATATGTCAAAATGGAAAAACATTGGTTATTCCACGACTTTTATAAAGTGATGTATGCCAAAATAGTAACAAATTTGCCTTTATTTATGTATTTTAAAACCATAAAAATTCGTCAGAAAGCAGACGTTAACAATTTTCGTTAGTGCCGAAGTTACTTAATTTATTAAGTAAAACAAACGAATTTGTTCCATAATAATCAAAAATCTTTAGCTTTCGATTATTACCGGCAAAATAAAGCAATTTTGTCATTATTTAATGAAAATTTTGTAAAAAAAAAAATACATATGTTGTTATTAAAAATACCCTTTTTGAGTTTTTAGTTGGCTAATTTAACAAAAATACCAATGTTTTGGTTAAGTGTATGAAAATGTAACACTTGTATAGTTTTAAACCACAATTGTTTTTAAATTTTTTATGTATTCTATAGCGATTCACATAAGTCTGTCAGTGTGTGCGAGCTTGAGCCATTGACTCAATAACAGACCTACTAACTGACTGACTAACTGACTGGCTGGCATAATTGAGGGAATGTTTAAATGAATGAAAGAATGAATGACAAAACCAAAAACAAAAACTAAGGAAGAGACAGCGTTGGCTGAGTGTGAATGAATGTTTGCCTACATTCATTCATAAAAATCAAAAGACAAAAGAAGAATCATGCCACCAACCAACCAGCCAGGCAACATGAATGTAAAATATGAGAAAAGATTTTTTTAAGCCGGTAAAACGGAAAACAGCAAAATATTAACTAAAAAATATATATGTGCATTAGGGTATTCAATTAATCGATGTTTTGTTTTAATCGATTAATCGCGCGAATAATTATTCTATGTAAACTTTTAATCGAAGAATAATCGAACAATTAAATATTATTCGGTTAATCGAATAATTTTAATTTTTCCTAGTTTGTCCCAATTCATACGATTCAAGTCTTATTGATGATCTTGGTAGTTTATATGCGAGAGCGACGAGGGGAAAAGAAACGAGTACTTAGCTTAATGTACTCGTCATATAATACGTTTTTTTTTTCTCATTCGTAATGTAAAAAACGCACACATATGTGTGTACTTCATACATAAAAAAGTAAGTCTCCATTTACACGTTTCATCTTTTGATGCTCAACTTCTTTTAAATTCTCTTTTGAAGATGCCATTACGTTCACACGCAGCAACCGGTTTTAACTTTTTTGCTTCAAAACAACAACAGCCATTGTTGTGCATATACCTACGAATGAGAACACAAAGCGTACTGCCCAAGTACAGGCATCTCCGTACCAACCCCTTTTCTTCTTGCTTCCCTCTCCATAAAACACAAGAGTTGAGCATCAAAAGATGAAACGTGTGAATGTAGACTAATATTTCAGCAATAAGATAAGCATTGTGTGAATGCCGAAGCTGATTTAAAGAAGAAAATGTGATAAGTTTATCAGTAAGACTTGCAACGTATAAATTGGGACTTTAAAAGTTTAAAAATAAGAAAAATTATGTTTTTTAACATTAAAATTTTATTAAAAAAGAAACATACATTTAACAAAAGGTACTTCATCTAATAAAAGAGGAAAACTTTTAAATAAAAAATAGCATGAAAACTTTAGCTTATCTTCAAAAATAATCCTGTGAAAAGAGTACACAGTTTAAATGTTTTTGTTTCAAATAATTTCTTTCTTTTGTGTTGATGAAACTTTATTTAGAAAAGATTTTTTCACTTAGAAAATAAAAATAAAAATTTTCAATTAATCGATTAATTGACGAAAATTATTCGAATTATTCGTTAATCGAAAATAAGCAATTGAAATTTATTCGAACCGCTAATCGCCCAAAATTAATCGATTAATCGAACAACGGTAAATCATTTGAATACCCTAATATACATCCATACTTGTACATACTTGTGGTATATGACTTAAAATGTTAACGACCCACTAAAAAAACGAGTGGAAAAAGAATAGATAAAATTATTGTTTAGGTTGTAATATGAGAAATTGAAGTTCTTTTTTTTTTTTTGATTAATAAAAATAAATAAAAACTTTATTACTTATCAGTGTTGCCAGAAAACTTTAAAGCTTTAAATAATAACACAGTGATACAAATTCGAAATTTCCGAATGGGAATGGAGTGAAACCAGTTGCAAATAAAAGTTGACATTATCCATAACAAACCCTTTAAGGGGTTTTTAGTGCGAGATTTTTTTTACGGGCATTGGTGATTTTAGAATGCTGTCTAACAAGAAATGATCATTGAAAATTTGATGAAATAATGCTTATTTATGTTTATTATCCTGGAAAGTTGTGGTATCTTACTATTTTTGGGGTCGAGGAATTTATTTTTGACATATTTTTTTTACCTAAAACTCACGCTAGATGGAACTGTCATACAAATGGTGATATCTCTTGTAGATTTTCGTAGAAAAACGGTGTGTCTACTTTTTCTTCTTAGGCTGATAATCAATTTTTGATGTTGGCTTCATTTTAAAACATATTTCTAAAGCGATATTTTCTTCTTCTTATTTTTATTAAAATTTAATTAATTTATTAGCTTTATGTGTGTTCAATATTTTTTATCTTTAATATTTTTCTGTTTAAAATGTATCTGTTTTAAATGTTTTTTTTAATTATCGAATTTTATATTTATGAGTTGCTTACATTTAGTGTGTGTGTGTGAAGCTCACGTGCCTGAGAAAACAACCCGGCCCGAAAATAATCGGCCATGTCCTTGAATTGAATATTTTATTTTTATTTATTTATTGAATCTTCATATATTAAATATGAACTAATAATAATTATTCAAATCTTATCCTAGAACTTTATTTTATGTCCTGCCAGGGCTAGACAAAAATTTTCGTCATCGCGATTTCTGTTCACATATGTAGATGTTAGGGCATTCATTTAATCGGGCTTTTGCTTTAATCGGTTAATCGCTCGATTAATTAACCGAGGTTTTGGCTTAATCGGTTAACTTTGTATTGATCGGTTAACCGATTAATAAAGTTTTTTTTTATAAATTAAGTAACTTTAATAAATAAAAATGCATAAATTATTTATTAATTGGAGTTTATTAGAAAAAAAAACAAAAACATAACTAACATTACAATTCTTGAGCTAAAGCGAGCAAACAAACAATTCATAAATATGAAATATATTTATTTTAATTAAAACATATTGTGTATTAATTAAAACATAAACTGTAAGATCATATTATTAGTTATTTCAATAGTTTAAGGAGATCTTATAAAATAATCTTTTAAACAAATAATTTGTCTTTAATGTTTAGGATTTTAGCGATTCTTTTCTTTGGCTTTGATGAAACTTGACTTGGAAAAAATTCTATCATTTATCGTAGATGTTGGAGAAATCAAAAGCAACCTGTACTACAGATATCTAATTTCTCAGTTCTTTTCGTGGATTTCTTTAAACTTATAAAATCTTCTATTATGCCATTAGAGTCCTGTTTCAATTTTTTAACAATTCAAATTGTTCCGGTTAATTCTGTTAAAAGATTAATAAAGGAAAGATATGAGAATAAACAAATAACTAAAACAAATAAAATTTATATAGTGAAGATATGAGAAGAAATAAATAACTAAACGCATACATATAAAATGTAATTGAAACAAAAAATTAAAAATTTTGTTACATCGGTTAATCGACTGCAATTAACCGGTTTAATCGCTAATCGAAAATAGCCAATTTTAAATTAACCGATTAACCGTTAATCGGTTAACCGATTTGAGTGCAGTTCAAGCCATTTTAAATATTTTACTGCATATTTCGTAATCATAGTTTTTACTAATGGCACATTGAGATCCTTGTGGATATTTGAGTTTTTAGCATGCCATGGAGCGGCTACGATTATTCGAAGAAGTTTATGTTGGCGCCTATGCACCAGATTGGCTTTAAGATAGAGTTGTAAAGTAGAATTTTGCAATCGAGACTAAGAATTTAAAATCAAGTTAAATTATAATCGAACAAATTTTGAAAACGATCCTGTTTTGAAAGTTTATAAAAACCTTTTTTGTTATTTACTACAAACATCTGGATTATGAAAAAGGAATACATAACTTTAATGATGACTTAATTACAGATAAAATCACATGGATATCTAAAGCACGCAGTGGACTAATTGCACTAAAACAAGTTCTGTAAGTTGTGCAACTTACAGGCACATGAAACATTCCAACATTTTTTTCGTATCTGTCCTGTACTAAAAGAATTTAGATATGCCATATTTTGGAAATATTACCTAGAGGAAGAAAATATGATACATATATTAAATGGCCAAAACGAAGAAGACTAGGTGAACTTAGTAAAATATTTAAAATGTGCGTTAACTTATAGAAATTATTTAATAACAGAATTTAACTAAATTTTGTTGTAATTTTAATAACACAAATTTATTTTTGCATTAAATGCCGATATTTTGTTTGTGATCGTTCGACAGACGTTTTTATGAAAAACATGTCGTTAAGCTCTTTAATATTTTTCTTTTTATATATTTGATCTATACTAATAAGATGTTAATTAATACTTAAGGTACTTTTATAAATAAAGAAATTATTATTCTTATTCTTATTCTTCTTATTCTTATTTATTTCATACTTTGAGTACCAATTTAATTTACCAGAACTCTTCTGAAAGCCAGGAAAAACTATGTTAATTTTTAAAATAATTAAAAAGTGAAAATCTAACTCGTTTTCAATTCAATCGATGATCTCGACTTCTGAAACATGGTCGAATGCAAAGTTCTAAAAAACGAAAATGAAAACTCGACGTATAAAACGGCCATAGACATTAATTGTACAAAATCCTTTTACAAAAAAATGCTTATCAAATAAAAGTCAATAACAAATTTTTCATATTTTTCTTTATGTTAAATCCCTTAGATTTCCGGAAAATAATTTAACTAAATAAAATTAAATATTCCTACATATTGCAAAAATCCCTAAATCCTGCTCTCAAAAATTTGTCCGCAAATAAATATTGAAATCCTTAATTTGGGCACAAATCCACTAATCTGGCAATACTGGTAAATATGTATAATGTGTATTTATTTTAACGGGGAAAATTACATTGTCTGAGAATTGTTTTAATAATTTTGTTTGAAAACAAAAATTTACTACAATTCTTTTTCTGTTATTTAAATTAAAAAAAAAATTTTACCGCTTTTGTTATAATGTTTATAAATTCACAATTAAGTTGTTTTTAATTTACAAAATAGGTATTAACAATTATTCCTTTTTTTAATAAAATTAAGAAAAAAAATCACTCCAACTGACCTTGACTGTATAAATTTGAAATCGTTTAAAACACTGAACCATCAAGTGAACACACATGTGTGTAATTTAAACTGTTTTACTTTTCAAATTAAATTTGTGAAAAAAACAAAATAATCCAAAACAAAAAAATTTTTAACTAGAACGTATGTACATAAATATAATAAATGATTTTCAATTGTTTTATTTTTGCGGTAAAAAGATATAAAAAAAACAAATAAACTCAATACTGTATTTAAACTTGATTATACGCCTTCAGTTCACAAGTTTATTTATTTATATTGTTGTATCTCTATTTCAATTTAACACTCACGCATTCATTGACATTTTATTGAATAGAGTCTTTTCTACCAAAAAACATACACATGTACATGTACATACATATGTGTATATCTGTATGTACGAGTATTTACAGATATCTGTATATTTTGAATATTTCACAAGAATATAAATTTGTGTTAAATAGATGCTAAATGCACAATGGGTTAAAATGAAAACTTACTTACTTATTTCGGACCTCTTTTACCTTTCAGTGTACATGTTTTTGCAAATGTTGCGCCATTTCTATTTGTCTTGTGCTGTAGTTTTGGTCATTCGTTTGCTTTAACCATTTTCTTCGAAGTTATTATCCATTGTGTCTTGCCAAGTTGTTCTACTGCGTCCCCTTTCTCTTGCCGCTTCTGGTGTAGCCTCTGGAGTTCTTTTTGGCGATCGGTAGTCTGACATCCTTCCATACCACCTCATTTTGGAGTGATTTATTCTAACTAGTGTTTCCAATAGTCGAAATTCGACTATAAATTATTTTGTAAATATGAAGAAAAAATAGTACATCTAAAATATATGTATGCATTTTAATATTTCGAGCATATCTTTTTCCGTGTTAGTCGTTCGATTTGGCGAAGTATCAACCTCCATTTCATATGTTATCTTCCACGTGATTCAGTGAATGTTAAATTTAATTTTGTAAGTTCAATAAAAAAAATATCAGAAAGTGTCCTCTTACAGATTCTCATCTACTCAGCATATTGCTTGTTAAATTTTATGAAGAACAAAAAAGTACCAACATTTCTCATCTTATAGGTTCTCATTCAGTCAGGACCCTGCACATGTAATATTATGTTTCTAAGTTCAATATTATAGAAATTTCAAAAATGACCAAGTAAAAGAAGAAATTTAATTTGCGGTATTTCCCCATTTTGATACTTTTAGCCCCCATTGAGGTTCGGTTGACAAATAATTGAGGAAAGTGTTCTTAACTGGCTTGTTTTTGTTGCTGAATTTCTAGAGAACGCAACAACAAAATTACAAAATATTTATGACATTGTTTTTGCTTTCAAAATAATTCTTTGGCGTTGCGTTGCGTTTTACATGATATAATAAAATATAAAATGGATTTTCCATTGAGGCCAATATGTTCAATGATAAATTCTCCATCACATGACCTATGTAAATATATCACAGGTATTCTTAATAAAATTACGGAAAATTCAATATATAATGTTAAGGATTCTCTTCAATTTAAAGACAGAATTGGGAACAGTGTTGCCAGTGAAATTTCGAGAAAGATACATTTTAGTTTCCAAAAAGATACACTTTTTCCCAAAAAGATACATTTTGAAAAAAATTTGAAAAACCATTTTTACCGTTTAACATTTATAAACATAACATTTTTATTTCATATTTAATTAACATTGCAAAGAAAATGATATCATATAAATTCATTTTTATATTAGGTGCCTATTATGAACTTAATTCGATTTTCGACAGCAGTCGAATTAGTTGATCGAACGAATTTTCATTTGGTATTATGGCACACATTCGATAAAAAAGTACTATTGTTTATTTTATTTTATTTAGCTTATTCACAGTAGTACATTTTCTATCAGCTGTCACTTTAAATAAAATATTTTTGTTAACAAATTAAAAAAATTAAAAAATATAACTAATATAAATCATGACTACGACGGACTTATAGTACGATGATTCATCTGATGAATATGAACTCTTACTGGCACTGGCCTATACCTGTAGCCGGAACTTTTGTAAAAATTCTTTTTGCCTACAAAGGATTTTGTTCCATAAGGGAAACAAGCTTTTCCAACTGCTGCTTACTACTGTCGACTTTAGACTTGCATAAAATAACCAAAAATAATTAAGAATGTGGAATTTGCACACCAAAACTAATAAATTAACAAAAACTTACATTTTAAACAATTTTTTTTTTAATTATTTACACCGTCGAAAGCAAATTTGTTTTCGTTGAAAAATTCGATGCACAACGAAATTTTCGACAGTGCTGCCAACTCATAATACCAAATTAACATTCGATAGTCGATGTTCGATAGCCAGCGAAAATCGTTTATCGAATGTAACTCATAATAGGGGCCTTTATTTAAGTTTTAGTTTTTAAAAATACAGTAAGCAAACTATAAGGTAATTATATATGTAACTATCTTTGGATGTTATCAAAAGAAATTCATTTTTGTAAAAATGAATATACGAGTTAAGGCGTTAATACTAAGGCGATTATATCAAAAAGTTCACTAAAATTGTTCTTCCAAAAATTCATCTTAATACACATACACAAGAATAAGCAGACGACAGAAGAACTTAATAGACCTAACATCAAAATACATGTTATTTTTGTATAGCTTCGAACAGACGGTGGTCAGATCATACAATATTGTAAGCAGGCGTCGCCAATAAAAATATTTTTCTGATAATGGTGCCAGTGTCAGATGCATTAATTTTACACGTCTGCCAAATACAAATGAGCTTACAATGTTCACAAATAATTAAGACATTTTTAGTCAATTTTAATGCAACGCTGTTTACCAATATTGTAAGATCTGACCACCGTCTGTACAAAGCTTATTTATTTGTCACTGTTTTTTTAGAATTCATAATGAAATGATAACTTCAAAAAACTTTGTCAGATACGGAAAGTTTAATAGTTTATTTCTGTACATTTTGCGCACAGAATCAAAAGTCATCAAAAGATACGAAAAATGTATCTTTCGTATCCTAATGGCATCACTGATTAGGAATAGTACATTGGATAATAATGAGAAGTTAATTTCTCTTGATGTAGTTTCATTGTTTCCAAGCATTCCAATAGACTTAGCTATAAATATAGTAGGGTAAAAATGGAATTTAACAAGGGAACATACGAATATAGAAAAAGATTTATATTATCAAAGTTGTTTGTGGGAATACTATTATTTATTAAAAGATTTTGTTTGTTGTACTTAATTCCCTTTTTTAATAATTGATAACAAATACTGAAATTTATTGTTGGAGGATATGCTGTTCCTATGCGCATTTCACTGGTTGCTTAGGCCAGATCATCAGGAAACGTTCTACTAAATAATTTTAGAAAAGCCAAAACTATTAGCAAACAAGACTACAGAGGGAATGAGAATTACCTACAAACACTCAAAAAGTCTTGTTTGCAACGATATGAAAGCTTAAACAAAATACCAATCAATAAATCTGTGATGAGTTTATTTTGATTTCTTGCAAAAACAATAAAAGCACTTTGTTTTTGTTTTTAATATGTTTTTTCTTTACCCACTTACAACTACAATTAATGTTGGGAGAACTCCAAATAATTGTAGCGGGAAATGTAAGAAAATATAAACTCATCACTGATTTATTGTTTAAGTAAAATTTTGCAAAATTAAAATTAAATTTAATGAATAGACAAGTTAAAATCCTCCATCAAGAACAATATTTTCACTTTTCCAATTTATAAAAATACACACAATTTTTAATTTCTGACAATGTCTAACAGATTTTGCAATTCTTGCCATGCAATTATCTGACAACCGAGTGCCCTTACAATTTTTGTTGGCAGATAAACTTATTGTCATATAGATGTCTGCCAATTAAATTGTAAAGTTTTCTTACGATTTTATTGTCAACACGTTGCCAGACCTTACAATATTGCCAGATCTGACAACCGCCTGTAGAAAGTTTTATAGTTTTTTTAAAAGCAATAACCTAAAATGTTTTTCAAAAAGATAAATATGTGACAATACTATGGTGATGTGTATATGTATAAAATCGGAAAAGCCAAATATAGAGTCCTTACATAAATTACTACAATAACAATTTAAGATTTAAGCAAAACATGTTTTGTTTTTGAGTTAAATTTTTGTGCTACTCCTACTTTTGGGCTTTTAATTATGGCTTCGAGTCTCTCCTATTTTATAATCAATCTTACTCCGTGCAGTTCCATTTTAGTTCCGCCTAATATTTGACAGGCCCGGATTGTGTTTAACAAACAGATCCAAATAAATGCAACAAACTAAAACAGCCGTCGGGACCACTCGCAGATGAAAAGGAACCACTGCGAAGAGATCGCCTAAAAGCAGCTTCCTGTCAGAAAAGCAGACGTTACAAACGGTAACAATTCTTAGTTAGTGCTCATTATGATTTCCTCTTGTACATCCTACGCAAAGATATCTGAATTACGAAAAGATGACAACTATTCGAAAATTGCATGTAAATGTATGAAGAACTAACATGCTGAAAATATTTCAAAACATGATTCAAATAGTGATGCCAATTTTATTTTTTTGGAGCAAAAACAACTTTAAAATGTAACAAGCACTATTTCAAGCAAAAAAAAAGCGTAATGGAACACAAAACAAGTTACCAAATATTTAAAAAAAAAATGGCGGTGGCGTTGTTGGAGGACCATTTTCGTACATAACTTTAATTTGGATCATCATAAGTTGAGTTTGAATTGGGTCATAAACCAGTTTTTAATTAATATTTTGATTTTTTGTATGTTTCATTGGTAAAGATATCACTGCAGACACTAGGTGGTAGAGTGTAATCACTAAAGCATAAATTATGTCGACGAAGTTCATATTTAATGTGAGGAATTGAGTTAATAGAGTTCAAGGATAATCCGTTTCTAATTTTGGATTAACTGTAGTTCATCGAACTAAATGTTCTTTCAACTTCCGCGTTAGAGTATGACAAGATTCAAATTCTTAATACAAAATTAGACAAATCAAAAAATGGATTTTGTCCTATTGAATCTTTAAATCGTTGACTTCTATCAAAAAAGATATTTTTGTTGTTGATTTTTTCATTTACAATTCTTAATATTTTCCAATCTATTTTCTTTAATAAAATGTGTAACGAAAACAATTACATCGTTTTTATTGCGATTAGCAACCGATGTCAGATTTACAAAACAAAGCAGGATTGCAGAGCACATGAAACTGAGTACTCCACCCTAATCTTCTCACCTCTCTCACCAATAAACTCAAGAATTGCTACATTAAAAACTGCAACTCTGGGCGATGCCTTTGTAGTGAGCTTACTTAATAAACAGTTGCCATACTAAAAGATTGTTTTTTCACTTAACAAAATTGTTACTGCATAATTAATTAAATAAATTGTACAAAAAAACTAAACATTTTTAAAAGCACTAAAGGCACTAACGTAAAATTGAAAAAGCACCAAGTTAGTGTTTTTTCTTAGTTTGGCACTAAAGATAAAAAGCACCATAAATACTCCCAAAAGCACTAAGTTGGCAGCACTGGATTCAAAGTTTTACTCACATACTTTTTTCATCAAATTTAATTTTCTCTATCGATTTTTGTATTATTTTATTTAATCTTTTTTGAAACTCGAACACGATTAACTTTTATAAACAGGTTTTTACGGTTATTTTGTCGCTTATCTAAAGCCTTTGGAAAAAGTTTCCTGATGAGCTGGCCTAAGCAACCAGCGAAATGCGCATAGAATCTAGCTTTCCCTCAACAATAAATTTCAGTGTTTTTATCAAAAATAAAAATTGGGAATTTAGCACTTCATAGAGAAATCTTATTAAAAATAGGTTTTGATTTGTGTTTACCATTTTATATATTGTCCTCTAAGTAAATAAGATTTTTCATTTTCCAATACAATAATTCCTTGAAGTACCAGCAAGTGTATTTTTAAATCTTTTCAACAATTCCTCTTAACACCAATTTTCGCCGAAAGTGTGTGTATTGTATCATTTATTTTGTTACAGCTAAATTTAGAATAATCAAGTTGTGTCATACCACTCTGTCCACCCCGTTTTACTTACACAGCTGTTGGTTTTCAAATGCTTTAATGCAAAATAATTCTCAAAAATAAAATCATTTAATATTACAAAATTTTGATTTTTTTTATTCTTAATAATACATATTGGGCTGTGTGTATAGGGTGATTTTTTTTGGTGTTTTGATTTTCTTCAGATATTTGAACAAACAGACTAGTGCGTTTTATACCTTCTGTCAAGCTAAAAGAACTGACACATTTTCAGGAGGAACAAATCTTCAAGCCGCGCAACAGTTGTCGGAACTTTTTTCGCGAAGGAATAAGATTTTGCTTAAGAATATTTTTCATAATTTATACATAATAGACATCTAAATATAATAAAACAAAACATAAATACAATTTTGAAAGCTGTTACGAAATAAACTTTAGTTGAAAATTATTTGTGGTTTAAGTAAGAGGTTATTTTATAAGTTTAAACTGTAATTTATATTAGTCTGAGGCCCGTTATGACAACTTGCCCTTAAAGCTAATATTAGTTAAAGTTAGGTTCAGCTAACGTAAGGAATACATTTTTTCTATTTTTTGCCACCCCTTAGTAGTCCGAACAGATTATTATTGCCTATGGCTTCATTTTTGCCGTTGGCGACTTTTTTATCAGACATCGACTTCTGGGCGCCACTTACTTATGCCATCTCGGATCCTTCCCCCTAATGTACAATTATTGCACGTCACAAGAAAACATTTCTAAAACTTACTGCCAGTTCATCGGCTTCGAACGTTAACGTTCGCATAGAAAATTATATTTAACTGTAGGAACACAATTGCACCGTATGAACGTAGTAGCGTATGACGTAGATACATTTAGTCAATTCACAAGGTATCCTAACATGTCATATTGTCAAAATGTCCTAATATTTCACAATGGTTTAAAAATATTGTTGTTGGTTTGTTAACAAAAAGTGTCTTAAATAAATAGAACGTTGCTTGCTGTGTTTATTGTGCTGTCGTAATTAATCAGAAAAGTCCAGCGCTGAGCGGCTGAGCCGTACAACAATATTTTTAAACCATTGTGAAATATTAGGACATTTTGACAATACGACATGTTAGGATACCTTGTGAATTGACTAATTGTCAAATAAAAACCTGTATTATTTAATACAAAGGCACACAACAGTTGGCGCAAACGTAAAAGCGTATCAACGTCGTACATCGACATAGATCTGATTCTATTTCATACGCCGGTTACGGCCGTATTGTAATAGAAAAAGAAAAAATTTTTAAATAAAATGAAATAATTTTCGTGTTTTCAAATTGAATATTTGATAACAAATAAAAAGAAAGAAAAAAACATACAACAATTTCAATACATTTGGATTTTTCTAACATTATTTTCAAAGGAAAATAACATACATCTACGATGGAATTGTGGGTAAATAGAGCGTGTTTTTAGAAATTTACGGCGTTACGACTCAGTTGTGTTCCAAGCATAAAACAGCAACAAAATTTAAAAACTGGTGTTTGTTTTAAATGTTATTTTCTATGCGAACGTTAACGTTCGAAATCGTTGAACAGGCAGTCAGTATGTCTGGCTTTTATTATACTTACTTTTATGTCACGCCCTAAAAGTACGCCCCATTTTTCATTTACACAATTTATATTAAACCAATCGTAATCGAATACTTTTTCGATTCGAAAGCAATTTTATTACTAATTCTTTCAGTCGACACTGAACGAATGGAAATTATTTTTTCAGCGTTGAAAAAACTCAAATATTTAAATGCTTTACAACACTGAAAAAATAATTTCGAACCGTTCAGTATCGACCGAAAGAATTAGTAATAAAATTGCTTTCTAATCGATCACGACTGCCAAAATTAATAGATAAATGGGGCGTTCTTTTGGAGCGTGACATAAAAGTAAGTAGGGCGTCAAATGTCTTAACAATGAGCCCCTACTTCAGATATTTGTGCTTCAAATCTCGTTCAAAACATAATTGGGTTGTTCACGTTAGGCTGGCTATAAAGTTATATGGGTATTTAGTTATATTCACAACAACAAAATAAATTTATTAGTATTGTGGTTATTTAATTGAACTGTTAATGGTTTTTAATCCAAATTTAGATATTTTTTAATTAGGCTTAAGTTCATTGAATAAAATTTTTATTAAATTATTTTTATGAAGACAGGAATTTTTACAACATGAAATTATTTAAAATTTTATTGATAATTTTTCATTCTTGACTGCGCTGAGATTTGAACCCAGGCTTTCGCGGACAGGTTGCCCATACTAGTTTCGATTGTAACCACACAATCTCGTCAGTGGGGTTTGCCGTTTTACTCACTCGGCTATTGAAGCCGGATGACGTCAATAGTCAAACATCAATCCTTAAACCAAATGGTATTTCACTTTGGTAGATCGAAATTTGCTTTTGAATGAATGATTATCTATTTTAAATGATTTACATGTTCTTCCTAGCTTCTGTTTTTTCGTACTTTTTATCAAGAATTCTTCTTGAAATCCAAAGTACATTTTTGTTTTTCATGTTTTTGTCTTTTTTTTTTCTTGTTGATTTTTTCAGCACAACTTGAAGGACAAATGTAAACATAGCTCGTGCCTTAGCTGTTAACAATATTAGTATTGTGGTTATTTAATTGAACTGTTAATGGTTTTTAATCCAAATTTAGATATTTTTTAATTAGGCTTAAGTTCATTGAATCAAATTTTTATTAAATTATTTTTATGAAGACAGGAATTTTTACAACATGAAATTAATTAAAATTTTATTGATAATTTTTCATTCTTGACTGCACTGAGATTTGAACCCAGGCTTTCGCGGACAGGTTGCCCATACTAGTTCTGTCTTCATAAAAATAATTTAATAAAAATTAAATTCAATGAACTTAAGCCTAATTAAAAATATCTAAATTTGGATCAAAATAAATTTATTTAAATTTTTTTAAATATAATTTGTTGCTGTTGATATAACTTCATAACCATATAACCTGATAATCCGCCTTTCGTGAACAAACCAAATGTAGTTCCCAAACTAGATTTCAAATACGTTTACGAATATTCATAAGGAACTCATAATAAGGTCGGTCAAAAATAAAATAATAACCTTGAGTATATACATACCAATTTTAAAAACAAACGACTTCTTTATTTTAAATCAGATCCCATATTTTTAGTTCAGATGCCTTTGTAATTGACATGGGTAATCTTAGAAACTTCTCTTATAGTGTTCGTCGTAAACGAACCGTTATCCCACAAACCCAGTTTATTTTGTACTTTTAATTTGGAGTCTGTGGTTCATTGGAATTTTGCACTAAAAAAAAGAATTATCAAAAAAATTACCCTATTTTGATTGTACCCATGTGTCTTATTGTTAGCATATTTGGATGAATATATGGAGACTTTTTTATTGTTTGTCATTGTATGACCCAAATACACCCACATCATTTTGTGCGGAACTTAATTTGTAACTGTGTTATTTTCCAGCAAATGTTAAATTAATTTTTATTTATATTTTCTCTACTTTTGCAAAAGAAAAGGAAAATAAACAATTTACTTTTCTTTCAGTTTTCAAAAAATACAAATATCAAATGGTTTAATTATTTTTTTGTTTAAAGAAAAGAAGATAAAATGCCTTAAACAGGGTTACCATACCATAGAAGAGGTGTCAGAAAAAATATAATTCATTGTGAAATATCAAATAATATATAAGTATAAAAGAAGCTAACAATTTTAAAGAGGTTCGTATAACTTACAAATCTTTTTGCCCGCCCCCAACTTTGTCGCATGTTGTAGTTTTAGTAAAAAAAAAATAAATTGTGAAATTTCAGATTAATTTGACTGAAAATTTAGAAAACTTTTGAGTTTTCCTAAACATTTTACCTCAAATAACACAACTGTTTTCCCATCCCTGAATTTCGCGCATGTTGTGGTTTTAGTAAAAAAAAAACTTAATTGTAAAATGTCCAATTATTTTGCCTGTAAATTTAAAAAAACTAACACGCACGCTGTGGTGTTAGTAAAAATAACTAAATTGTGATATTTCAGAATATTTTGACGAAAAATTTTTAAATTTTTATTAAAATTTTTAGTATGTAATGACTAAAAATTTAAGGAATAGAACTATTACAAAAAGCTTTATAAAATACATAACTGAAATTTAGCTAATAGAATAAATTCGAAAAATAAAAAATGTTGAATATAATAAAGTGGCTTATGAAAAGAAATAGTTCCCAGATTCTGTTTGTTAAAATTTTTAACTAATATACCAAAACTAACACAACTTTTTGCGCACCCTCTTTATGCAAATGGCCCACTTTGTCTCATGGCAAAACAAAACGGAAAACACAATCTGCTATGTAAATATCCTTTAGCAAAAAGGATTGAGGGTTCCTTTTAGAAGCAAGTATGACATTTTAAAGGTAAAGTACACATTTTAAAAATAAACGCATAATATTGGGGTGGGTAGCTGCAGTACCAGCAGCCACATTAATTTATAATCACATTTCCACCTTGTAATAGATTTACAACCTTGTAATAGATTTTTTTTTGTCTTTACATCATTTTTATTATAATGATGTTTTCTTCTTTTTAAATTTATGGGGTGTTTTTTTTATTTTTATTTTTTTTGTTTCTTTTACAAAAATCAAATACAATCAGGTCATATGTTTTATAATGGAATTTCCACCTCTGAACGAAATGAAGAATATAAAATGTTGTTTAGTTGATAACATGAAAATGACATACAGCACGTGGTGCTACTAAATTTTTTCCATCTCATTTTTATATTTTACAATTTGCTAAATTTATGGATGAAATATATTCATCACCATCATCATGATGAACATTGTGAACATCTTTTATTTACTTATTCATTTAAAATAAATATGCTAATCATATCATGATAATTCATACTGTAATCTAATCTGTGTTGAAATGCGTAAGAATTTTGTTTTTATTTTTTTAAGAAACTTCAACATATAATTCGTTTATTTTTAAAAGTTAAAAGAAATACGAATTTAAAAAAAGTCGAATGCAGAGCTATTTATTTAGTTCTGTCATATGTTATAAAGGGTTTTTCATTAAGCTCTTCCTATCTTTAAATTGAAATAAAACAAATTATGTGGGGATTATCATATAAATTTGTTATAAGTTTAACCATAGAATGATAATTTTCCTGAGCATTTTCGAAATGTTGCCCGACCTCTTTCGATTTGAATGAAATTTGGTAAGAAGGTTCCTATCATCATATAAATTATAATTTATAATTTATATATGATAAGAGGAACGAAAAAAGAATTTAAAATTTTTTTATTCAAAAGTTACGTCCCAATAAAAAATGGAGCTTCCAACGAAGCAGGTTTGTAAGGGAGAAACGTTAAAGTTTCGCTTACCATATCGCTTACGGAAGCCATGAATTTTATATGGCGAGTTCCCACTTTGAAGCAATACATTTTTGACACAGAAAGCGCTTTATTCAGCGCAAATAAAAATTAGTGAACGTAACGATCTGCTTTGCACACTGAATTGCTTGTTACCGTTATTCCTTAATATGCTCCCTTACAAACCTGCTTCGTAGTAAGGGAATGTCATGGCTCTTCAAATTTTATATAAACATATTTTTTTTAATTAATTAAGAATTCGTTCACTTACCATACTGCATCTCCGTATGTCTTATTGCGTAGCGCATAAATGTGTGCTTACTTTTCAAAAGGTACCATTAGTGCTTCGCAAAATAAGACAATTTTTTATTGGGGTCATATTAAAAATGTCATAATTTCGCCGAATTAGCCGGATGTGTTGAGTTTATTTTTTCGATATCTTAAAAACTACTTCAAATACGAAGATGATTTGTCATTTTAAGGATATATTTATATTTTAAATATCACTATTTTTATTCCACATAAGTTTGCTTTTAATAAGCCAAAAAGTAAAACTATATATCGGGTTAAAGTCATGCGTCAGCTTTATGCATTAAACACATTCGAGACAGCAGGCAACACGAACACACGACTACAAATGCTGCAGACTGCAATTGTAGTTGCGAAATCTGCTACTGAATTATTTTGAAGACGACAGCTACTATTGAAAAAATTTAAACAGCTGTGTTTTTTATTATGTATTTACATTTCAGTGGTGCCACTATCATTTTTAATTTTTATAAATTTAACAACATGTGTACAAATTACCTTTGTACATTTAAAATAAAAGTTAAATTTACTATTATCGGGCATGTTCTGTAAATCGAAATCACGTGAAATTGAAATCGAACAAATTTTGAAAATTCTCCCTGTTTTCACAGTTCATAAAAATATATCCTTTTATATATCTAATACTTAGAAGACCACTTTCCTATACCTAAACTACTTTTGAAATCCGGAAAAGCTTCGTTAATTTTTACAAAAATTCAAATGAAAATCTTCATCGATTTCAATTTCATGTGATTTCGATTTCCAGAACATGGCCGTATATGTATTATCTTTAGAACATATGTATTACTAATGAATTAGAGCTTGAAGTATTTTAATTATCTAGTTTCCGTTAATATTTAAATTTTCATGAATTATACTCACCTCGAATAATATCGTAAATTTGACGTAAGTTGGCCGCACTGCAATTTTAATACTCGTCGCAATTTTTCCAATTGTCAATTGTAGCGAACTTTCGTTAACTTTAAGCTAGTGCAACTTGCATTCGGGTTTGTTACCAGTTAATTTGCTATTCCTTTTTTTACATCAGAGCGGATAACATCAACCACTACACAGCAGTGCGGATAACTTAAGTCAACCTTTTGATTCTCTGGAAAATAACACTCTAAACCCAAGGATTTTAGACCAATCAGCTTATCGTCTTTTCTTTTGAAGACGTTGGAAAGACTGATTGATCTACATCTGAGGACGAAGATTGACGTCGGCATCATCAGCGGCGCTCAACACGCCTATCTTAAGGGTAGATATGTTGATAGTGCGCTTCATGATGTGGTTGGTTATGTAGAGCGGGGATTGCGAAACAAGGAATACACCTTGGTGGCATTTCTGGATATAGAGGGCGCCTTTAACAATTTGAAGATAGAGGCTATTAGGCAGGCATTGGTGGATCTAGGCGTTCCACTGTTCCTGGTCGAATGGATAACTCTGATGCTGAGCAGCAGATAACTCCTCTGGAGCAATTATAATAATAATCTTCTTTTACACACCCCACCGTTTTACATAAAAACTTTTAAAATATTTTAATTTTGTTGTTTTTGGAACTCATAAAGAATATCATCTTCACGGCAGGTTGAATAAAAAAATCCTAATATACTGTAGAATAGCGAAATAGTAAACTGCAATGTCCTAAGGGTTGTTAACTTTTTCGTCTTATTTATTAACTTTTCTAAGCGGGCTTAAATTGTAAAAAACTGCAATAATAAACATATGCACCTTTATATTTTTTCAATGACTTGGTTTTCATCAGTACAAAAAAAAGAAACTTAGATCTAATTTGTACCGGCTGGTTTCAAGTTCACAATTGCTCTTGAACTACAATTTATAATTAATAATTATACAATCAGTCATGTATTATGTGTTAAGTGCAACATATGACGTTTGTCAGAAAATTAGTTCTTCAAAAATTTTCAGATAGCGAATTCTGTGTATTTGCTAAACATTTGCCAGCCATCTATTACTGACATTATTGTCTTTTCAGGTTGCAGTTACACGAACTCGCGCTTAGCTATTGATATTTAAATTAGAACAGTCATTGCGCAATTACGTTTTCGTTGCTTGAAGAAAAACATTTGTACAAACCTTGCTTTAAGATCGGCATATTTCGGTCTATGTAATGTTTTCTTAAAAGTCTCGAGAATTTTGTGACGTTTCGTTTTTATTTTTCAGATGGCTACTTCAGATATACAATAATACAACGCCGATAGTTCTTATTAAATGTATTTCTCAATTTTGTTTAAACTCTCAACTTTCGGCTTAAAATTTAATCTGATTTGTTATCAATTTTACAAATCAGTACTTTTTTATTAATACGATTTGAAAAGTTAACTTAGAGTTAACGTTTTAGAGCGGCACAGAGGCTCTAAAATTTGGCTAACTTGACCGCAAGATTAATTTTATCGCGAATCTACTGTAATTTTTTGGTTCAACGCACTAAGTTTATGAATTATAGGTCGTAAAGGTTTCAGAGCACTTTATCAATAGTATAGGAAGAAAAAAAATGTAATCTGAATCTTTAAAGTATTGGTATCATAATAAAGTCTTTCGAAACACATTTCATATGATGCATTAAATATACCGATTTATTAACCCCTAAAGAGCATTTATCTTGAAATTTTGTCGATGTGTATAATAATATTTCCTCAAATATAATATGTTATAGAGAACACCCCAAGTTTTTATATGCTATATTTTTAGAAACTCCATCATATAAAATTTTAAAGTTATTAGAGTTAAAAAAATTTATTTTGGAAAACTACACAATTTATTTATAAGTTTGAGTTAAAATATATAGTGGTAATAGTTTATGCACTTGTTACATATTTAAATATAGTAATATGTAAATATTTTAAAATACAGAAAATACATCTGTATATTATTGTTAAATAAGTATTGTTATATCGACATAATTTAAAGATAAAGCCCATTTTGTAAAACAATAAGTCAGTCAAGAAGTATGAGCATTTGAAATGGGCTCTTAATGGGTTAATAAATCGGTGTGCTTTAAACACCTTGTGAAAAGCACTTTCAATTTTTCAATAATACCCATACTGCTAAGAATCAGTTTATACCTTAAGAGATATGGATCAAGTATTCTAAAACTTTAACGACCTATAGCTCTTAAACTAATATCGTTGGCGTGACAAACATCTTCCTATATAACTTCTTTTAAGGATATTAAAAATTAATAATAATATAGAATTGATGGTGAGCCGCGCTTATATTCTTGTTTCAATCCGGTTCTTTGCTGTTTAACAAAAAAATTATTTTTTTTAAGCACTAATTCTTCTAATTTTTTATTATATTAGCAACACTTTTTCTGTTTTGTAGCATACAAAATAGAAATTAATTTAATTTTACTACAACGACAAAATTAGCATAGACAACAACCTGCAGCCATGAAGCCGTGACGTCGTGACGACAATAATCATTTCCATTTACACACATGTATTCCATTGTTGACATATTGAAGTCGGTAGCCTGGTGTCTCGAACGTGCTTAAAGCATTACGCTAGATTATATTTAACGCATGACAGAATATTATTATCTTTCTAAGGTTAAAGGGCATATCGATGCCATTATGTTTGGAATATAATATCGGGCAAATTTCTGACACATTTCTGGTTTTTGAACACCATCTTTATATGTTCCATTAATAAAATTGCAATATAAATTATGTTTTGGAAATTTTAATTTTAACTTACAAATCTTAACTGGAGTTCTTAGATTTTATATTTCGTTCAAATTTTTAAAATACTTGTGTTATTGCCGTAGTTTAATGGCATTATTTGCAATAACCTCTTATTTAATATTAATCATACGCCACATTGTATTTGTTTTAAAGTTTATCTTATAATCAATATTCTCTTTTTAAGTATATTACATGAGTTGCCATATATTAGTTATTTAATAAACATTATCGGAAAGGGCTTTAGAGGGACTTAAAAAAGATAATAGATATAAAGAAATTGGAGTATATATATATTTTTAGATATTTTCTTTTAAATTGTTATACCCAGGGTATTATGCGTTTTTGCTGATGTTTGGTAACACCTTAAAATATTGGTACTAGTAAACCGATCGATTCGGAATTACTTTTTGAGTCGACCTAACGATGAGCGTCCGTCTGTCTGGCTGGCTGGCTGTCCATGTAAACCTTGTGCGCAAAGCACAGGTCGCCGTTTTGGAGATAATTTGACAAAATTTGGTACATTGATCAACAAGCACCAAGCCTTTTGAAAATGTATAATAATCGGACATGTTCTAGAAATCGAAATGAAGTGGATTTCAAATCGAGCGAATTTTAAAAACAACCCTGTACTAAAATTTAATTAAAAAAAATCCACTTTATCTACTTCACTGTTTCACTACCAACTATCTTTACAATATTAACTCTTAAAACCAGAAAAAACTGCGATTATTTTGTGAGCAATTGAACTTTAAATCTCTTTCAATATCAATTTCCCTTCATTTCGGTTTCTAAAACATGCCCGAATTTGTACATAATTTCACAAATCCCCCACACAAGCTTATTTCCGGAATAGAGTCTTTTTATGTTGGTAGTAGGGCATTCATTTAATCGGGCTCGATTAATTAACCGAGCTTTTGGTTTAACCGGTTAATAATCGGTTAATTTTGTTATTGATCAGTTAACCGATTAATAAAGTTTTTTTTTATAAATAAGGTAATTTCAGTATATAAAATTGCATAAATTATTTGTTTTTAGGAGCTTATTAGTAAAAAAAAAACCAAAATATAACAAACATAACAATTCTTGAACTAAAACGAGCAAACAAAAGAATAATTAATAAATATGTAATACATATTTCTTAATTAATACATTTAGAATGGGTTTTTAACATCGAGTTTAATCTTAGCAGCAAACTATAATTAATTAATCTGAGAATAAATTTAATTGAGGACTTATTAGGTCTGCCGTTTTTAAGTTGTAGATTAAACCTCGCAGCATTGCCATACCGAATTACAAAAAATGGCAACAAGATATTTTAAAATGGCAACTTTTTATCAATGCCACTTTGCATTTTATACAGAAGAAGAAGAAATTCCACCCTTCTTAATTCTTATAAAAAAAAAAATACCTCTTATAATTGTTTTTTTTAGGTTTTCATATGTTTCAGAATCACTAAAGTCTTCATCCTCAACAGAATAATCCATTTTTCGTTTATGTAAATGTTTTCTTTCTTTTAATTTTAACAGCTGCTTTTGTTATACATGTATATGTGTTGACATTTGTTGATTAAGTTTAAACCACCAACATTGGCCGCTTAAGCTGGCAAATAAAAGTAATAAATCATCATCTTAAAAACAAAAAACACAGATTAAAGATGACAAAATCTCTGATCTCCATGTTAAAAACCCACCCGTAGGTATTAATTAAACAATAAACTGTAAGATCATTTTATTAGTTATTTCAATAGTTTAAGAAAATCTTATAAAATAATTCAAATAATTTGGCTTAAATGTTTAGGATTTCAGCGTTTACTTTCTTTAGTTTTGATTAAACTTG
Source organism: Pollenia amentaria (assembly GCA_943735925.1). Taxonomy (NCBI): domain Eukaryota; kingdom Metazoa; phylum Arthropoda; class Insecta; order Diptera; family Polleniidae; genus Pollenia; species Pollenia amentaria. The sequence goes on along the minus strand of OX031010.1, from coordinate 140,304,327 downwards.
ATTTTGAAAACATTCTTTCATTTATCGTAGATGTTCGAGAAATCAAAAGCCATAATAACATAATACATTTCTCAGTCCTCTTCCAGGATTTTCCAGTTTTAATTTTTTTTAAATTTTTCACACTTCGCATTATTTCGGTTAATGCTGTTAAAAGATTGATATGAGAAGAAACAAATAACTAAACGCATACATATAAAAAATACGTGAAAAAAGGCTGTTGACAGCAAACACTTATTTAAAATGAAGATCACGGAACACCTTCTTTGTTTGTATAAAAAAATATTTTCTAAATACATACCTTTTGTATATGAGGCAAAACAATTAATTAAAAACAAAAAAAAATGTAATACTACTACAAAAAGCAGGGACCGATAATAACAGATATTTTGATGTTTTAAAACAAAAAAAGCATTTAGAAGTAAATGCCGGCAAAGTGATTCAAGTATACCATATTGATCCTATGAACTTTTCTATAATAAAATATAATGATTTTTAAAGTTTTGATTTTTATTTTTTCGATCAAAAATTACAGTTACTTTATGATTTTTATTTTTTTGGACAAAAGTAACAGTTATTTTTCGATTTTTATTTTTTGAACAAAAATAACAGTTATTTTTTCGTTCCAAAATAACAGTTATTTTTTTTTTATTTTTATTTATTTGAACAATAATAACAGTTATTTTTTTATTTTTTTGAACGAAAATAACAATTATTTTTTTGATTTCTATTTTTTCGAGCAAAAATAAAAGTTATTCTCTAACGAAATGTACGTGTTATAAGTATTGAGTTGACTTAAAATATTTATTTAAATATGTGATTATCATTGGGATTTTTTATGCGCATTAAAATAAATATTTAAAGTCAACTAAGTAATTAAAACACGTACATTTCTTTAAAGAACAACTTTTATTTTTGCTCGAAAAATTAAAAAATAATTGTTATTTTTGTTCAAATAAATAAAACTCAAAAAATAACTGTTATTATTGTTCAAAAAAGTAAAAAACATAAAACAACTGTTATTTTTGATCAAAAAAAACAAAAATCAAAAAATAGCTGTTATTTTTGTTAAAAAAAATAAATATCAGAAAGTAACTGTTATTATGTTAAAAAAAATAATAATCAAAAACAAACTTATTTTTGTTCAAAAAAATAACTGTCATCATCTGACTTTTATGAAAAAAGGAATAACTATACGGTACCTGACAAAAAGTTACAAATCGGTTAATCGACTGAAGTTAATCGGCTTAATCGGTAATCGAAAATAGACTATTTAAAATTAACCGATCAGTTAATCGGGTAGTAATTAATCGGTTAATTGATTAACGCTTAACCGAATGAATACCCTATTATTTAGATTAAATAAGGTCCAAACTTATTTAATTGCAACATAAATCATCTAAGTCGCAATTTACATTATGGACATTTCTTGCCGGACAAACGAAGTTTGTTGGCGAGAGAGAAAAAGAGTAAACATACATCGTCGCCCCCTTGCAAAAAACTGCGTCTGTCCGGCAAGAAATGTTCATAGTGTAAATTGCGACTTACCAAATTTTATTGGAATGAACGGCTCTCGAAAATAGCTTGTTTTACATATTTCGTGTCAAACTATTGTGTTGGTAGGTCCAGATTAGAACATAGGTCATTTATAAACCCCCTCCCTACAATCACTTAATGACAAAAAAAATCTCATACAGGTGAATTTATTAATCTACATAATATTCCGCACAAAAAACTTTTACAAACTTCTCATCGTTGCCAAAACTTGGTGACCAAAAATATATTTTATTTTTTATAAACACACAATTGGGGGATTCACAAGGTGTCATAAAGTCATATGTCTTAAAATAATAACATGAAAAAATACGACTGTTGTGAGCAACCCGTCATAATTTAATGTGCTATTAATTACGACAGCACAATAAACATAGCAAGCAACGTTCTATTTATTTAAGACACTTTTTGTTTACAAACCAACAACAATGTTTTTAAACCATTGTAAAATGTTAGAACATTATGACAATAAACCATGATAGCACACCTTGTGAATACCCCAAATGTTTACTTTGACAATAAATGTTTGCTAATTTAGAGAATGAGTTTTAAAGCAAACAAAAATTATGGTATTAAACATAACTTTTGTGTGCAGCTAATATTATGATATTAATTGTAAAGCTTAATACATATATATTATAGTAGCAAACATTTCACATAATGTAATATGTTTAGCTAGATCAGAGTTACTTTTTAGGTGTAAAACACCATATAAAATGATTATAGTGAATTTTAAAATGTTAAAGACAAAAAATATTTGTTCAAGTTATTTTAGAACTATAAAAAATGTATTAGGGTAAACATAATGGGCTACTATGAATGAAAATGGTCGTAGTGACTGACCACTCATTAATCATGTTTTTTTTCTCTGCGTGCAGCTAAATTTTCAAAAATAATTCATTAAAAGGTTTTTTACATTGAAATTGTAAATTGAGATCAATTTATAACTTTAAAATAAACGAAAATTAAAAATTTTTTTGGAATTGAAAAAAATTAAATCGTCTATAAATTTGATCTCGTTATTGTTTATCTCTCATAGGAATCACTTGTACCTATAAGTTTTAAATATTTTGAGTCCTGAAGAAAGCAACAACAAAATTATAAAATATTTTTGAATTTGTTTTTTCTTTAAATATAATTTTTAGAGTTGCGTTTTATACAATTAGGCCCTTAATAAAGGAAAACTTTGAATTTTATTTACGCTACTTGCTATTTAGTTATAAAAATAGTTAATTATATTTAAAATATTTACTTAAATAAATTAAAGATAAGCTAAATTTTTAACATTATTGTTTATCTTCTCAGGAGGTTTTTTGATTGAAATCTTATCAGAATCTCCTTTTGAAAAAATTTTTTAAAAACACTCATATTTGATAGTTAATGGCTCTTAAGTTTAAAGAACGTAAGGCAATTAGAGTAGAGCGGTAACGGTCTATCGCTGTGATTAAAAAAATCAACACAACAACAAGGAACAGCGTCCCAAGTTCGCAATCAATTTCGGAAATTGTTTATACCCACAGAGGGTATTTCGCATTTGTGTATAACCCATAAAAATATTGGTTCTAGAATCATTTTCGCAATCGATCTAACGATGTCAGTCCGCCCGGCTAGTAGTCTGTCCATGTAACCCTTGTGTGAAAAGTGTAGGCCTCGATTTTGGAGAAAATTTGAATTAAGTTAGTGTATATACATTTTAAGGACCAAGCCTATTAAAAATGAGGAGAATCGATCCCCAATTTCACAAATCCCCCCTACAAACACTACAATCGATTCTACGCACCGGAACGACTCGGAGTTCAACGAACCCCGACCAAGGGTTGTCAACTCGGCAATACCTGTTCTTTAGGTCTCGCTACTACAACAACAATCTTCTTTCGATCCATAAGTGGAATAGTTAGTTATAAACAAATAAAATAATTCCAATCTAATGTTTTTAGCACAAAAGGGCCCATATCATTTGAGGTAGGAGGACCAAATTTTGATCAGATATTTCTAAATATGAAGAGTATTAAATATTGAAAATGACCCAAATGGGTGCAATTTTTAACCGGCAAGTGTCCTCACTGTTTTTAAGGGTTTTAGTACAATAGGGTTAATACAAAACAAGCCAGGTTGATAAAATTGGTCCCAAATATACTCTTTACATGAGGTTTGTTTGGTTTTAAAAAAATTAGCGAGTTCTGATAGGTCACATTTACTTAGTGCTTAAACAAATATGCTGCCAGAAAAATGTTGACACGATAACGTCCATACCATATGAGCTAGGGCTTTTCAATACCTTAGTGAAGGGTATATGTGATTTGGCACAATCGAATATAGCACTTTTACCTGTTTTTTTAGTTAGTAAATGCGAATACTCAATTAGACACCAATTTTCATTGAAAGTTTTGTCTATTTTTCCCAAAATATTTAAAAAAAAGTTTAAAAAATTTTGAGGTTAGATTTGCAGTCTAAACAATATTTTATGTTTTTTTTTTAATTTTTGGGTATGTATAAATATACGTTTATTTATTATTTGCCTTTTTATTTAGCACAAAATGAAAATAAAAAAAACATAAAAAACACAATTTCAATGAAACAGAAAAACGCCAAGTGTTTTTCCTTAAATAAGAACAAAATTGTATTTAAAATAAGACAAAGTATTACAAGTAGTTATTGTAATCGAAAACTATGCCAAAATATCATTATTATATTTTTTATTATTAAAAAAGTTCTTACAATCATTATAAAAAAACTAAAAATCTTTATGAACTTAATTAAAGTCGATTATATTTTAAAATTTTATTGCAGATTTTACAAAACTTGGGTAAAGTTGATCGGACTGCAGATGAAATTTTTGATGATCATTTAAATAATTTTAATCGACAACAACAAAATGCCAATAGATTACAAAAAGAATTCAATAATTACATTAGATGTATAAGAGGTAAATTTGAAATAAAAAACTGTTTCCGATTCAATTTTTATTTGGCAAATAATAACAAAACTTATTACGATTACAGCTGCACAAACTGCATCGAAATCATTAATGGAAGCTATAGCGGAAATTTACGAACCCCAATGGAGTGGTTATGATGCATTACAAGCACAATCTCAATCTTCGGAATCATTATGGCAGGACTTTGCTCACAAATTGGCAGATCAAGTATTGATACCATTAAATACTTATACAGGACAATTTCCAGAAATGAAGGTAATTTTGATAAAGTTTTTGAAATCAATTTAATTAATTTCGAAAATTTAAAAATAAACTGTGAATATATTTTTACAATAAAATATATAAAAAATTCGACTTTAAAGTTTAAACTAGGGATGTAACGAATATCGACACCGGCGATACTTCACGCTTGCTGATATATCGGTGTCGGCGATATTTTACTGTTTCTTTGGATTCTTAAGGCCGCGTAAGCCGACCGTAAATGTTTAAATGTAAATGTAATGTCAACAGCTGACCATTTCTGTTATATGGAAAGCAATACAAATGCCAGAGTTGGGGGTAGTGCACTAAATTTGCAAATTCCACTAAAAGTTAGTGATAGTTGAACATTTTTCACTATCACTAATAGCTATTTAGTGGTGAGTTGAAAAATAATAGCCTCACTAAGCAATAGTGGTAGTGGTACAAGAAATTTTTTCACTAAAATTAGTCCCTAATCATGTAAAACGCAACGCAACGCCAAAAAATAACATTGAAAGCAAAAACAAAAATTTATAATTTTGTTGTTGCTTTCTACAGAAATTCACATTGCGTTTTAAAATTTCAAACGCTGCATAGCTTGTGGCGTTGAAAATTTTAAAACGGTGCATGAATTTCTGTAGAAAGCAACAACAAACTTACAAAAAATATTTATGACATTGTTTGTGCTTTCAATGTTATTTTTTGGCGTTGCGTTGCGTTTTACATGATTAGGGACTAAATTATTTATGTATTTATACCTACATACAAGAAATACAGTTTTAATACTAGTTAAATCGCTCGGTCACCATTTGAACATTTTAAATTCCCATCACTGTGTGTGTGTTGTTTTATGTTTACTAATGCTTTTTTGTTTATGTTTTTGAAAAACAGATGACACGTTCTTTCATGTTCTATAAGTCCACAAACGAGCTAACAGCACGTTACGGTACGTTGCATTACATTTCATTTATGGTCGGCTAAAGCGACCTTTTAGCTGGAGGTCGGTCCACGCCACGCGTTTTTCCTTTTTTCGAGACGCATGCTTAAGTAGAAAGTAATCCTACTTAATGCCTTAGATATATATTTATATGTATTTTCCGCGTTTGCTGTGTAACTTGTCAATACAATTTTACACTTCGACTTTTTGGGCATAAACGCATTGAATGCTTGGCGTGGACCTGCGGCATTCGTCGTTTTTTTTTTCCATAATGGTAAAACGTTCTTCCATTGTTAAACCATGTATGTGTTTGTACGGTTTAAGAGTTTTCTGCCAATTTTTAATGATTTTTGTAAAAAAGAAAATAATTTTGCTAAAAATTTTGGGTTACTTAAAAGAGACCACAAAATAAGCAAATCCACTGCTACATTTTCTGATTCCAATTCGCTAGTTAACAGTAAACTGCAGAACAGTTCAGAATCCCATAAATTAGCGACTTATGTAGCATTAGCTCTGAATGGAAGATTTGAGGGCTAAGAGAGTAATGAAATCTTGTATTTATCTAAAATTCTTTACCTTCGTTACAAAGCTAGAAAATTTCAAGGACAATAGATCGAAAAAACATCTTATTGGGCTACTTAACATGACTCTGCACTCCGAAAGTGTTAAAGACACGGTCACCCCTACATCTAGTAAAAGTTCTGATAAGTCTACAAGAACTGACCTTTGGAGCGTTTGAGAAAATCTTAAAAGAAAATTTGGAGAAGAATGATCCTCTGTCCATCCAACGCAGTGGTTCAGCTAAATAATAAGTCTAGATATACCTTCTTGTTTTTCTAATGACGCAAATCCTCTTGTTTACTGGCGGTATTAAATATTATACTCAAAATTTAAAACCATGGCGCAGAAATACTTAAGTTGTCAAATGGGTTCATTCACTTCTGAGAGACGATTTTTTACTGCAGGTCTGCTTCAAGTTGTGAAGATATTTCCGCAAAAGTTGAGAATACTTTGTTTTTTATACAAAAATCTTATTAATATTAATTTGGAATATTAATAACCGCATACACTAAAGGTTTTCATGATATCGTTTAAAATTTCCATTTATGCAAATGGGTAAACTTGCGAGACTCGTTTCATGAAGATCCTTTTTAATTTTTGTGTAATTTTAAACAATTAATATCAGTTTGTAAGAAACGTCAATGCAAAAAAAAAGATTTTATATAAAAATAAAAGTTCAAATTTGTGATTAAAATGTGAAATTTATTTTTTAAAATGTATAAATAACAGGGACCGTAACTGTTATGGCTTTTATTGAAAAAGTCAAGAAAAAAAAGTTATTTTTTAACTTTCAATTTTTAAGGTAGAAATAAAAGTTATTTCTTAACTTATATTTTTTAAGGCAAAAATTAAAAGTTATTTTTGACTTTTATTATTTTACTCAAAAAATAAAAGTTATTTTTTAACTTTTAATTTTTTAAGGCAAAAATAAAAGTCTTGAATTAAGTATTGCATAGTAATACGCTAGTTTTATTGCCTCCCATTTACAGGTAATAATTATTGATGTATATTACAGAAGTCTATAAAAATTATTGTTATTATTATTATTATAGTTGTTCAGCTGTTTAATTTTACCATCAAAATTGATTCTAAGTTTTCTTCAGATAAATTATATCTCAAATCCCCCAAAATCAATTTGAGTGCTGAAAATTACCTTTCTACACTGACTTGAGTTGCAGGTACAGTGCTAGTTTGTGCAGCCATGGTACAGTAAATTTTTTACTATCCCAATATTCTAGTACAGCTGCAACATCTAAGCGTTTTTCTTTGTTGTTGTCGATTTCAAAATACGCTTGTCGTCATCAGTTACTACATCGTCGTCATCAGAGGAGGAATAATTCAGTTCCATATCCTTCAATCCGTTCCTTAACAAGGATAACGGATGTTTTATCATTTATAGCATTAAAAGCAATAAAACTAGCGTATAACTATGCAATATTTAATTCATGACTTTTATTTTTGCCTTAAAATATTAAAAGTTAAAAAATAACTATTATTTTTTGAGTAAAATAATAAAAGTCAAAAATAACTTTTAATTTTTGCCTTAAAAAATAAAAGTTATTTTTTGACTTTTATCAAAAGAGGCACAAATTTAAAAGTCATACAAAAATTTGCATGTACATCACCTATGTATCATTATGATAAGAACCAAAATTTTCTACGATCATTTTTTATGTGTGCTTTTTTGATGTAAATTTTTAAAAATAACTGTTATTTTCTGTCCCTGATAAATAATGCTAAAAGGCTAATTTGTACAAATTATTGGAAGAATTTATTGTTTGTGATTTATAAACACTTGAATTTTTTATTGAAAACGACGGTAAGCATTACAAAAATCTGTTTATATAAATACACAATTGAACAAGTTTGCGAGTCAAATTGTTGTGTAAATTTACGAAGTTTGGGTAAAATAATTCTCATACAATTTTTGACAGTTCATTTGCGATGGCGTAAAAATGCACAGTTTGCACAGATTGTGAGCCTTTTAAGCGATATCATGAAAACCCGTGCTGTTTTTTGTATAAAAAAAATTAATTTAGCATGAACTTAAATTAATTTCGTTGTTTTTAAAATCTTATTAAAATCAATTTTAAATATTAATAATCTCTTACACTGTAATTTTGTATAATAAAGAAATAAGGAAGGCCTGGCTGGGTTCAAATCTCAGCGCAGTCAAGAATGAAAAATTATCTATAAAAAAAATTTTTAATTTCATGTTGTAAAATTCCTGTCTTCATAAAAATAATTTAATGAAAATTAAATTCAATTTTAAGTTTCGAGCTATTTTTAATAATACAAGTTTTCAATTTCATATAAAAATCTTTCATTCAAATTTTAAATTAAAAAAATGGTAAATTGTTAAAAAAAAAAGTTATAAATTTCGAAAATTTCATAAATTGTTCGACCTTCCATTATCTTAATTCCTATTTATACTAGTTTAAGGACTGTAATTATAAAAAATATCATTAATTTTTTTTATTAAAAAAATAAAACAGCAATCAACAAAATTGTTTTATTTTTTGGATTAATTTTTATTTTTTATAATTTGTATTTGTTATAAAACAAATTAGAATAAAAATAATGGAAGTTGAAATAATTAAAGGGCTAATTGGAATAACATCATAATCCGCCCGAATTAAACAACTCGGCTTATATGTTTTTTCTATTGATTATAACCATCCCAACATCCCCATTAAGAGACTAAGGCTGTTTTCCAATTAGTTTCTGATTTAGATGATAACTGACTTTTTACATTTCAATGTTTTTGTTGAATTATTTTCGTAATAACATCATAAGCCACGCCAACTTTTACAGCTTAAAACAAAATGTTGAATTTCGAAGACGTTATGTATTTAAGTCATGATTTTTTTTTTTAAATTACGCATGAATGTGTGGGTATACAAAGACGTTTTGTGAAGCAACGATGAATAAACCTCAAAAACCCGCGATATATGATTTTTTTAATTTTGTAGACTTATGACGTCATTGCACAAACAAAGTAATAGTTTTTAGTTTAGAACAAATTAAAATATTTTTCTGCAGTAACATCAAAAGCCATATAAAATTGAAATAAAAATATAAAATCATTTTTCAAAAATTGTGTGCAGTAACATCACATTAATTTTCTGCCCAACGATGGGTGTATGTGATAGTAGTCGTTTTAAATGAGTTCTTAAATAAATATAATTTCATAAAACTTGTTTTGCAAAGCATAATCATATAATTTTTTCTAGATTAGTAATGGCGCATTTAATGAAATAAATTGGAAATATAACTAATTTTTTGCAAAAAAAAAAGATAATGCAAATTGTAATAAGGAGTTCAGTTTAAACGTTTAACTTTACCCTCTGATATAATGTTAAAGTATCTGATATTTAACATACGACAACAAGTCAAAGTCGTTATAAATTTTACAGGTTGTCTAATTTTCAATATGATATTTTTAGTAATTAAATTGTTTGCTGTACTTTGTATTTAAAATACTTTTAGCATTTTTTTGCGTGCATTTATTTCTTAATAGAGAGAATTTAATTAATTTAATTTTTTCACTTAAAACTTTTCCTAACTAACATTTCAAAATTATATTTTTTCCATATTTTTATAATTTATTTTTCAATGTTTCTTCAAAACCAACACTGAACAAAATTGGTACATAAAAAATGAGAAGTAAATTAATATTAAGCTGGAAAACGCAAGTTTTGTATTATGATTGTTTTCTTTTCAAATCAAATTTATTGCAGAAACTGAGAAGCATTTTATAGAATAAGATAAACAGAAAGCAAAAAAGACTTAGTTTTGTAAAAAATATTTTCAAAAAGCATGAAAAACAAATAATTTTTTCAACATTTTGCTTCATAAGCACCACAAAATCTCTAGCAATAATTTGGCCTTTACAGATTTAAAAAATATCAATTAGTCGATGAGTTATAGGCAAAAAACCATATAAGAAATATGCTGAAAATCGGCATTTGACTGCAAAGGTTTAAGGTTGATTAAAAAACAAATTCGAACTAACATAAACAAACGCCGCGATACGGGTCTTCTAATTTAGCCTCTATTTTCACCCTTCACTCTCAAAATCGACCTAACTTTTGCTAACCTGAATTTGTTCCACAGTGTTATTTTTGTGGGAAAAATTTGCAAACGTTTTCTTAATTTAAAATGTGTGTGTGGTTTCAAAAACAAATTGTTGCTTTATTGTGAACACCATGCGAAAATGTTGCTGTCATTGTGAACGAAGCTTAAACACAATCGCCTGGGTTCTATATTCAACTACAAAATGAAAGTGAAAAACTTTTTAATTCCACATAAACAATTTCACTGTGTTCTAGAAAAGTAATGAAACGTTATTTTCATGATGATTTCATTTTCATTTTGTTGCAATTTAGGTCTACATAAAATCATATAAATTTAAAACTTCTTACTTTTCATTTGGGCTCTGCAAATTCATCAGACGATTCATCTAAAAATGTATCTTTGAAACCATTGGCATTCAAGTTTTCCAATTCAGTGGGCTGATTTGTCTCTTTTCTAGAAATGCCGAATGATCGTTCATCTTTTAAACCCTTGAAAGGTCTATAAAGACCGCAAAGCTTTGCAACTGTATCATCTTTAGATGAAATGTTCTGTTTATTGTTGGGATTACCACCAGATGCTGACGTATCCGCTCTGTTCTCGGAAATCTTTTGCGAATGCAATCAGCCCTAACCTTTTTTCAAGCAGAAGTATATTTTTCTGAAGGACCTCTGGAAGTTAGTTCTCTTCTATCACCCTTATAAAATCCTTTAGATAATACAAGGTTTTTTCATGAACCTTAGCAACGCCTCTTCTTCTTACTTTTCATTTCACTTTAACGATTTTAAGAACACAAACTGAGTGGAATTTTCACTTTCATTTCATTTCATTTCACGAATGTAGAACACAGGCGAATTTTGAAATTTCAAAAAGAAATTTAAAATTTCAAAAAGGAATTTTAAATTACCTAAAGCAATTTTAAATTACCTAAAGAAACTTTGAAGTTTCAATATTAAAGAAGAAATAAAAATAACTGCTTGTCTCTCGATAACGAACAAAAATTTCGTTCGCTTAACTTTAACTAAAAACAACTTTTAAAATTTCGGTTTTTGCATCAAATGTAAGTTAAGGGAACTAAATTTCCATTCGAAATTGAGGGACAGGCGGTAAATTCTTAATTTCCAAAAAAAAGTTTTGGATTTCAAACAAAATTTTTAAATATTAAAAATAAATTAAAATTTCGAAAAGAAATTTTGGAAATATTATATTTGAGAAAATCTTTTTTGAAATTTCAAAGAGAAATTTTAAATTTTGATGAGATATCTGTTCAAGATAAAATAATTGCTTATTTTCAGTAATTGTTACGAGTTAGTATTCATGTACTCGAAAAACTTGCAATGAAAGAGTAAAAAAAAAACATAAACATTTGAGAGAAAAAAACTTTGTTGAAAATTTCTGCTAGTAAAATTTTTAATTGCAAGAATTTTTCAAACATCTTTTTCATGTTTTTGTATATAAAACAAACTTTTGAAAATATGTATCCTAAAAAATACTAAATACTAAACTAAACGTTTTTCAATAATCAGAATCTCGTATCTTACAGACTGATACTGTCGATGTACCTAAATTTCTAGTTTTTTTGCTGGTTAAGCATTAATTTACTTTTTGTTTAAGTAATTGGGCGAACGTTTTTGTAAATTTTTTATTTACTATCTTGCTAATAAAGTAAATGTAAACAACCAAGAATATTTAATTGAAAACTTATAGATTATTATTTTAAAAATAAATTTTAACTTCGAAATAAATTTAAACCTCGAAATTTTATCAAATTCGAAGCTAAATCACAAATAAATTTAAAATAAACAAATAAAAAATTTCGAAAACATTGAAGTTTTTTTTAATTTGAATAGATTTTTTAAATTTTAAAATATAATTAATATTTTATTTCGAATATATTTTATTAGAAATTAAATTTCGAGAAAGAAACATTACCTTCCACTATCTTCCTTTCCTGTGCTTTCACTCTTTACTACTCACACTCTTTCACACTAGATTTCTTTCACTAATTAAGACAATGGACCGTATTGGTCTCTGGGTGAGGGTGTGAAGGTTGCTTCGCATCAGCCTTTCTAAACTAACCTAACATGGAGAGTTATAAAGTATTTCAAATCATTTCCAAATTTCAAGGTACATACCAGTGTTGCCATGTAGGATTTTTTGAAACTAAAATAGGGCAGGAAAATCGGACCAATATTTTATATTCGCCAAAATGTAGGTATTTATTCTCATATTGCATTTTATACAAAAAAAAAATGCTAAAAAATTTATATTTAAAAATAATTTAATATTTAAAGAAAAAGAAATGGAATTCTTTAGACCAAAAAATATTTTTGAACAAAAAAAAAAAAGATGAGTATAAATTTGAACTATCGTCTAAACAATTTAACTTAAGCCTCAATGATCTCATGTATGAGTGTTAAACAATCGTATACAATTAATTTTTCTGCAATTATGAAATTAATATATTTTTAAACATGGATTTTGAACAGTTTTGGATAAAAATAGTAAAAATGAAAAATTATAATGACGAGGTTTTATTTCTAATGTTCAAAAGAAATACGTATATTTTTTAAAAAAATAACCTGTTGCTTTTGTACCTGAATAAAATTAAAATTAAAAAAAATTATTCAAATCATTTAAAGATTTAGTTCAAAAAAAACTACATATATATATTTATTTAAAAAAACCTCTTGTTTTTTAATTTACTTGTTTTTGTTATTTAAACTTTACAATATATATACGAAGAAATAAGTTTTTATAACTATTATTTTTTTTCTTAAATTTTAATGACTTAAACACGTGGGGATTTTTCGTAGGTATTTTTCAAAAAATCTTCTGGCAACACTGGTACATACATACAAAAAAAATTGAGAAAATTTATTTTTTTTATTTTAATTCACAATTAGACTCTTGCTATTTCTAATAAAAATTAAATATTTCGAAAAACGTTTTTTTATTTTTCGAATTTATTCTATGAGTTAAATTTCAGTTATGTATTTTAAAAAGCTTTTTTGTAATAGTTATATTCCTTAAATTTTTTAGGAATGGCTTTATGAAATAAATAATTCCCAATATCTATTTCGAAAAACATTTAAATCAAATACAGAAATTTAGAACTTAAATTCAAAATTTGGAAATTTCGAAGAGAAATTTTAAATTTTGGTAAGAGCATTGAATTTCGATTAAAACTATTTAGAAAAGTCGTTTTTAATTTTTAAATAAATTTGAACCTTTTGTACCTATTTTTTTTTTAATTTTGTTTATTTTAGAAAAAAGTTGAAAAACGCAATAGAAAACTTATCGATTACGATGGTCAACGTCATTCGTTCCAAAGTCTGCAAGCCAATGCCAATAAACGCAAAGATGATGTTAAATTAACCAAAGGACGCGAACAATTAGAAGAAGCTCGTCGCACGTACGAACTATTAAATACGGAATTACACGATGAACTTCCAGCTCTATATGATTCAAGAATATTATTTTTGGTAACCAATTTGCAAACTCTATTTGCAACAGAACAAGTGTTCCACAATGAAACGGCCAAGGTAAATTGGAAAACATTAGAGAAATTTGCTTTCTTGTAGAAATTATTTATTTAAAAAAAAAATTTACAGATTTACTCGGAATTAGAGGCTATTGTTGATAAATTGGCCACAGAATCACAACGTGGCTCAAATACTCTCAGAAAACCAACAGGTGGTGTATTCATTCATTCAATTCATTTGTACACAATTTTGAAAAAAAAATGTTTTCCTATTTTTAGTGAACGCCATTAAATCTGCCAGTCCTGTACAGTCACCAGTGAAACAAATGAACAATGCCAATATCACCAACAGCAATCAATATCAAAATACTAATGGTTCTGCTAATCGTAAGTAGCCACCACATTCATTGAATTAAATTTTTAAATTTGGTTTTTAGAATTTTTTCTTTCTAAAAAGAATTTGCTATTTTTTGTTATTTCTTTAGTTTAATTTGATTTCAAATTAACCTTGTTTTTTAAAATTTTCATATAAATTTACTTGAATATTTTTTTGTAATATTTAAAATTTGATTTTGTTTTCTTTATATTTTTTTTATTTTTTGCTTTTTTCTTTTATTCCTTTTGGTATTTTTAAATTGCTCAAAACTGTTAAATAGAGGAATCGTAAATCTATTGATTTGTTAAACAACCATTTTGTTTTTAATTTCACTTTAATTGTCGTTTCTTCTTTTTAAGTTTTTATTATTCAGTTATAACTTTATAACATCATTTATTATAACTATACACATATGCAATATATTATTTAAGAATTTAGTAAATATTTATACACCAGTAATTAAAAACAGAAAAGATTCGAAGTTCGTGTACATACAAATTTTGGTAATTTTATTATATTTTTATAATTCTTTTCGTTTTTCTTTATTATTTTCAATATTGGATTGCTTATCTTTTGAAACTAAAAGGGATACATACAATAACAAAAGACATTCTTTTTTTATTGGTTTAGCGATCATAGTGTTTTGATTTTGCAAAATGTAAAGCAGTTTCGAAATAATATCTTAGATCTTAAGTTTAGAGTACTTTTTTTATTTGATTTTTTAATAAAATTTTCTAATTAAAATACCGAATTTTTAAAAACTTGATGCTTAAAAAAATAAGGAATTTACTGCCCGGCCCACAATATTGACAAGAACATTTCTTTCGCATTTTTATATTGAAAACAATAATAAAAAATTTAAATTTGTTTTTCAATACAAATATAAGAAAGAAATGTTCTTGACAATATTGTGGGCCAGGCAGTTAAAAAAAAATCAAATTTCAATAAATAGAATATGAGAATTATTTCTTTTTATAAATTATTTTTATTATATTAACCATTTTTATTTTTCGAATGTGTTCAAATAAATCAAATTTCAATTTATAAAGCTTTCTTGCAATAGTCCTATTATAATATTAAGGGAATAGGACTATTGCAAGAAAGCCAATTTAATAGATTTTACAGAGAGAGAAAAATATTTTTAAAATGTTTTGTTCTTAATAAATTTTGAATCTGTTAGCGCAGCTTTGTTTTAGTTTTCCTCTTTCAAAATTTACAATCAACAAGTGTTAATATTTAGTTAAAAAATTTCTGGCATGTCGAAAAATAAGTTTCTTATTTTTAAAGAAACAAGTTTAGAATACAAAACAACTGCTTAAGATTAAGCATAAAACAAAATTTGAAATTTCGAAATTAAACATTTTTTTAAATTAATTTTTAGCTTCTAAACAGAAATTTTTCGAATATAAATTTTTAACTTCGAAACAGAATTATATATAACATTTTCAAATTTAAATTTTTTTGATTTTTATTAGAAATTTTGAGCTTCTATAAACAGTTCTTACATTTCGAAATTATACAATTTTATGATCCCAAATAAAAATTTTGCATTTCTAAACGAAATTTTTAAATTTTGAATTTATAATTTTTTTTGATTTTGAAAAGAAATTTTTAATTAATACTTTTTTTATATATAGAAATAATTTTGAGCTCCTAAACAGAGTTTTGTACATTTTGAAATTATGATTTTTTTGAATTCAAATATTAATTTTTAAGTTCTAAACAGAATTTTTAAATTTTGAGCCTGTAAATTTTTTTTCTTGATTTTGGGAAGAAATTTGGATCTTCTAAACAGGATTATTACATTTTGAAATTTAAATTTTTTTGCTTTTCAACAGAATTTTTTAGCTTTTAAACAGAGTTTTTACATTTCGAAATTATAAATTTTTTGATCTCGAATAAAAGTTTTAATGCCGTATTCATAAAAAACTAAATTGGATATGAAATCTATTTTAAGGAAAATTTTTATGGAAATTTTGTTTTAAAATACGTTTGAAATCTATTTTATTTTTTATGAATACGGCAGTTAAATTTCTAAACAAAATTTTTAAACTTTGAATATATAATTTTTTCTGATTTTGAAAAGAAATTTTGAACTTCAAAACATTTCGTAATAATTTATTTTCTTTATTTGGAACAGTAATTTCAAACTTCGAAACAGAATGTTTAAATTTATAATGTTTTTTTTTTTTCTTTATTCTGAATAGAAAGTTTGAGCTTCTAAGCAGAGTTTTTAGAAATTTTGAAATTATGTATTTTTTATTCCAAATAGAACTATAGAGCTTTTAAGAAGAGTTTTAAATTTCGAAATATTGAGTTATTTTAATTCAAATAGAAATTTTGAATTTATAGCCCGAATGTTTTAATTTTGAATATATATTTATTTCGAATAGGAATTTTGAACTCATTTATGGAATAATTGTATGTTTTATTTAGATTTTTTCAAATTTTATTTCCTACGAATTAGAATTGTTAACAGTATGAATTGTTGACCTTTTTTGTTGTTGTGGTTTTTATTTGGTTCGGCTTGAGGTCATTTATTATAAATTAATAAACAATTTTGATTTTAATTTTTAATATTTTTATTTTTGTACCCAATATTTCCGTTGCTCATCTTCAGGGGATTTATTTAAATAAAAAACAAATTAAAAACAACAAACAAAAAACTTTTTAATATGTTTTTTTATTAATATAAATCCCCTGAAGATGAGCAACTCCGTTGACTCGAAATATTGGGTACAAAAATAAAAATATTAAAAATTAAAATCAAAATTGTTCTTTAATTTATAATAAATGACCTCAAGCCGATTTAGAATTCTTAAATGCAAATTTCAAATTATGAATAATAAATTTCAAATCTATACAGTGTTTTATATAATATCGCTTCTATAGAAAGTAAAAATTAGCGGAAAAATTAAAAAAAAAAAATACTCATAAATATATTTATTCAATCTTTAGGAATGTCTTTTGTTATTGCAATCCCTGGCAGTTTTGTGTGCGTGTATATCTTTGAAATCTATCTTTTGTATACTTTTTTTTAGTTTTGGCAATTTAAAAATATTTTATTATTCTTTTTTATTAGCTAAATATATTAATACGATTTAAAATACATTCCAAACGTTAAAAAAACAGATGTAGATATTTTAGAAATCATAAGCGCAGTAATTTTGGTTTAGATACACATCTACAATTAATTTCATTTAAAAATCATATATTTGAAATAGATTTAATGGTAATACAGTGTCATTTTGTATTATGTATTAACAAAATAAATTTTTTTTTTATAAACAATATAACAATTGGCTTTGGATAAAATTGAAAACAATTTTTCATTATGTATAATGTTTATAAAATCGTATTTTATTTGATTCAAATTTGAAACTATTTGAAAATATATAATTAAAAATTTCTTAATAATGCAATGAATAAAAGAGCAATGAATTTATAAAAAAAAAATTTATTTATAGCTGAATGGAATACAGTGTAATATCCCTCTTGAACATACACATTTTATAGTCCCTTTTAAATGAAAATTATACGTTTTTAATTACGAATATAAAAGGGTAAAAACTTGCTCGCTGAAAACATTTGCTGTAAAATTACTTTAATCTTTTCCTGTCGAAAGCTTTCAAATATAAAATGTTTCAAACCAACACTGTTTTCTAACAAATTTGATCGAATAAGTTAATATACGGGCATGTTCTGTAAATCGAAATCACGTGAAATTGAAATCGAACAAATTTTGAAAACTCTCCCGTGTTCAAAGTTTATAAAAATATTTCCGTTTATATACCTCATACTTTCAGGACCACTTTTCTCTACCTAAACTACTTTTGAAATCAGGAATCGCTACGTAAATTTTTACAAAAACTCAATTGAAAATCTTCATCGATTTCAATTTCACGTTATTTCGATTTCCAGAACATGGCCGATACTTTTTTATCTTTATCAAGTCTATATTTCCTATTTAATACCGTTTTGAACACTGAATATTGAATCGCTTTCACTTTAATATGAGATCAATGTTTTTAAAAATTATATATTTTGAAAAGTTTTAAGAACCAGTTCTAATAAAAATGTTATATGTATATCTTTTTATTACAATTTAGAGAGAAAATATTGAAAATTGTGCAATTCAAAATGTTAAAATTTTGAATTTAGTTATATAAATTTATTTATTTGTAATTTAAAGTTTCTAATAAAAAGTCTACAAATTCGAAATAGAAAATAGTAGGATTATTAAATATTTCGATTCAAATGTTAACTTTTTAAAATTTTAATATATTTTAAAAACAAATTTAAACGATATTATTTTCAAATTCGAATACTTTAAATTCAAAAATATTCAAAATTAAATTTGTTGTACTTTTGGAAATTTAAAATTTCTAAATTTAAAATTTATGAATGATCACATTTTTTACGCCTTGTACACAATGATAGCAACATTTTCACTGGTGTTCATAATAGAGCAACAATTTTTTTGTAACCACATACATTTTCAGTTAAGAAACCGTTTTAAAATTTTTCCCAGAACAAAATTACGTATTTATTATTATTTTTTAAAATATTTTGCTGAAATTTTCATTCAAAACTAAATAAAATAATACATTTTCATACGAATTGTTGCTGAAGTAGAAGTAGACTTCATTTTTTAAAAAAAATTTAGTTACATTTTTGTTAAAGGAAAATATATGAAATACTTTGGGAAGAAATAAGATAAAAGAAAAAACGAAATTTTTGCTTTAAGCTTAAAATAAAAACCTCGATATTTCAAATTATAAACTAAAGAATTGAATGAGTATTTCGATTTGAATAAAACTTTTTTGAATTACGCTAAAAGCTTCGTTCACAGTAGGCAGCAACATTTTCACTGGTGTTCATAATAAAGCAAAAATTTTTTTTGTAACCACACACATTTTCAGTTAAGAAGCCGTTTGCAAATTTTTCCCAGAACAAAATTCCGTATTTGTTATTATTTTTTAAAACATTTTGAATTTTGAATTTTCATTCAAAACTAAACAAGGCGAATTCATTACAGGTGATCCTAAAAGCCCTGCTGATAACTTTTTTTCTTTATTATCTTTGTTTCTGTTTTGATTTGTTTCGGTTTTTGACATTGTACAATGATTTTACAAAAACAAATTGCCTGTGGTTTTTGTACGAGTTGTACTTGTTGTATATATATACTTGTTGTCATATACATTTTCATATAAATTGTTGCTGAAGTAGACTTCACATTTAAAAAAAAAAATTTGTTACATTTTTGTTCGAAAAATGAAAGGAAAATATATGAAATACTTTGGGAAGAAATAAGATAGAAGAAAAACTAGCATTGTGTACGAGGCTTAAAGTTACAATTTAAAAGAAATTGGTGGTATGTATACAATGGCTTTTTAAACATGTCTTTTTTTAATTTCCTTTCAAAGCTGCTACCAAAATCATTTTACGTTTACATGATGGCTTTTAAGACATGTCTTTTTTATTGTTGTTTTAAAAAACGAATGGAAATATACCATAAACGCAAAATTTTAAATGGCAATTAAAGAAAATTAGAAAAAAACTCAAAGAACAGAATTCAATTTTTTTACTACTTTTTCTTCTCTACCGAATTCGTCTATCAATAAAAAGCATGTCTTAAAAATCATCGTATAAATGCCGCCATTTATAAAAAAAATTATGTAGTATGTTCTAGTTTTGAATAATAAATCGAATATTTTTTTCAATTTCGAAGAACACATTAATGGGTCGATTATGGATGGCAACTGAACTTAAGTTGAGTTGACAGCAGCGAAATCAGGCAATACCGCTCATGTTAAAATATAAAATAAAATGTTTTTTAATATTTTAACAAGAGTGGCGTTGTATAATTTCGCTGGTGGCAACTCAACTTCAGTTGAGTTTGAATTAAAAAGTTCCTAAAGAAATATTAACTGCCTGTCGACAATAACATTTCTTTTCTATATTTATACTGAAAACAAAAACAAATTTTAGTTTTTTATTATTGTTTTCAATATAAATATGCGAAAGAAATGTTCTTTTCGATATTGTGGGCCTGGCAGTAAATTTTTAAAATACAAAATTGGAAATTTGGCAGTAAATTTTCAAAATACAAATTTGGAAATTTGAAATATAATTTTTTAATTTAATACTGAAAATAAGAAATTTCGCGTAAAGATTTTCAATTCTGGATAGAATTTTGTTATTAATTTAACATTTTGATAGAAAAAATTAGATTGACAAATATTTTTAGTTAAATTTAAACTTTCTTCTCGTTGCTTTGCTTTAAAAACTCGTTTAAAATAAAAAATTAACGTTGGATTGTATTTTAAGTCGGCCCAAGTACAGAAAATTATTATATAATTATTATATTTTTTGCAATTTGCATGAACACAAAATCAAATTTTAATTTACTCGTAATATTTAAGAAAAAACAAAAAAAAAATTATTTTAACAATTGCATGAGCCAATTTTCTTCATTATTTTGGTCTTTCTTTTTTTCTCTTGTTTTTATTTATTTATTTCTTTTTTTTACAAAAATTGTGTTGTTTTTTTGGTTACAATTTGAAAACTGTATAATTTTTGCGTTTTTTTACTTTCATATTTTATATTTTTATTGTTGTTTATTGGAATGTTTAAACAAATAACAAATCTTATTTAACCAACATAACAATATGAAAAATTTTATAAATAAATACAAAAAACAAAACATAACATGCACAAAATATGCATTATTTATTGTCATAACAAATTACAAAAACAAACAAACAAAATCGAAAAAACCAAAAATCAAACACTCAACAAACAAAACAAACAATAGCACCATCACCGAGCTCTTCTTCTACACAAGAATCTAGACTTGATAATGTTTCTCCAACACCAGAGTCGACCGCTCACCTGTTGGGGGGTGAAGCCAGCGTAAGTGGTTTAAGTAAAATGGAGATAAGTAGCACATCAACTGGTAATATAGTCAACGATGCAACATCCATTGAAGATACCACAACAACGATAACCACTACTACTACTACAATGGCTACAAAGGAAACGGAAAAAGAACTGGAGAAAGCAACAGCACAATTAAATAGTCCTAATGCTAATACAACTAAAGCAAACGAAAACTCATCAACACCAGAACCGGCAGCGGTAGTGGTGGAAAAGATTATTAGCGAAGCAACAGCAACAACAACAACTACAACCAGTTCAGCAACCAAAGAAGATGTGGATATGAATAATGCAACCGAAACAGCAGCTACAAGAGTGAACACAATCGAAGTAACGGAAGTGAAAAAAACTGAACAAATGAATGGCAATGGAAATGCCAATAGCAATACCACAACCACTACAACAACAACAGCAACACCAACAACTAATGGCAATAGCAACACGACAACAGCGGCCCAAGAGGACGAACAATCGAATAAAACAAAATTAGGTAAAGATCATTTAATCGATGATAAAAAACTAAATAAAACCACTAGTACTAGAAAAAAATTAGTTGAACCAAGTAAAAATCCATTTGGTGAATACGGCGATGATCACGACGATAATGAAGAAATCTACGATTTACCCAGGGGTGAGTAGATGTGTTTTATTTAACTCTCACTCAGACAAATGCTCAAGATCGCAGAACAGGTTACCACCTGATCTGAAGTGACATTTTTTTCGGAGACTTAGCTGAGAAGTCGCTAAACGATCTGCTAATTATTTGGGGATCTGTATATATACTATACCTTCTTAATTGTAAATGGAACTACTATCCAAATCCTAAATAGTTTTAAATTAATAATTTTAAAAATGTTTTTTTGTTCACAAACGAATTATTTTCACAAACTTTATCTGGGTATTTTAGAATAGAAAAATTTTTATTTTTACCTAGTAAAGAGCTGAACAAGCACAAGAAAAATGGCTTACAAGCTACCTCATTTTTATGTTATAAAACACATACTTCGAAAAAGATTTGTTTTGCTTTACGATAAAAATATGTAGTGAGAAGAGAACATAACTGCAGTAGAACAATATTGGAATAAAATAAAGCTGAATTGGAACAAAGATGAAATAGAACATTAAAACTGAAATAGAACTTTCAAAAAATGTTTGAAAGTTCTATTTTAATTGTAGACATAAACCAAACTTACATAGAAAAAAAGCATTTGGGGTTTTTTTATGATTATCGTCATATTAATTAATAATTATTACCTTAGATTGATGCGTATAAGGAAATCGATGCTTTTGCTGTGAAGTACCGATTTTTATTTCATTGTCGGCTTTTTTTGATATTCTACTTGTTTTGAAAACACAAGCACTAACAAAGTTGTACACAAAACCTTTTCAAAGCATACTTGATTTATTTTAGTGAGAGTAATCAAACACTATGCTCTTAAAAAGACTTTTTGCTGCGAACAAATTCAACCCAAAAACTGATTTATTCGAATTATGTTTAAAATATTTTCATACGACTCACACTCATACCAACGTAGCGATATCAAACACGAACATGATTGTATTCAACACCCGAACTGATCTGTTCCAACATGTGAATAAAGCACGTTAAATTATTCAACTCACAAATTCGCAAATAAAATGTTTACTAAACGATGTTATTTTTATCAACGTTGAACTTTATTGCATGATGAGAATTAATTCAAATTTAAGAGTATGACTCAGATGTTCGCCTTAACATGCAAATGCTCCAAGTCCATATTTTAAAATTTTAGGGGGGAGACAAAAAACAATCAAACTTTTTTTTTGCGTTAAGTTGTTAACTCTGTAAACGCATTTGTTTGTATCTTTCTTGGTTTTCTATGTGCGTAGAAGAAAACTGAAAAAATAAGTATTTGCCGAGATAAAAGCTTTTTGGACTTAGAGCTTATGCTTCTGATAAATTGGACTAAGCGCATTTGCTCATCATTACAAAACAACAACAAAAAACGAGATAACTGTAAGTTTTCTCTTTGTAATTAATGCATTTTTACTTATTGCACATTACTGCATTAAAATCACAATTTCTAAAAAAGTGGAATTAGAGCCATTGCATGTTAAGCCAGCGATATATGCTTTTTGAAATTTTTGGTTTGTACTTAAGAACCTTAATACATATTAGGAATTTTTGTATATTTGAGTCATCCTTGTACTCCAATTTGCCTTTAAAAGGATTTGTTGGCAGCCACTTATCCTTACTCTTTGATTTCTTAAGAAAAGAGGCTATAAGCACAACGACCTAGAGGATCTTTTGTGCAGACCATACATACGTCTCATCATGTCAGGATCGGGCTATGTATAAAGCCGATTACCCTGCTTGGTGAAAGATTAGAAACATCAGTTGGGCTCATAACTTTCCCTTAGAAAAATTTCTGCCTGGAAGTCCCCAAGGAGGGGCAGCAGCAGAGCAGATGTTCTGATGTTTCATCATCCACCTCTCAAAATCTGCATATACCTTAACATTTTATTTATTTAATATGACTAAAGAAAAAAAATGCCCTTTATTGTATATTACCGGAAAGGAAATGTGGTCTACATGCCACACTGACTTTGCGTCATTGGATGCCATTAAAATGGGCCTTCGAATGTCTTTCATTTATGCAAGTTGCGTTCGTTCAATAAACCCTTACATTAAAAAAAAAATTTGGGGAGTTTTTAAAACCGGGACTTCCGACATTTTTCCGCCGGAACGGAAGTATTCTAGAATATTTAACAGATATTTGTTTGGTATAAAAGTTATACAGAAAATGATGACTAATTCATATATGTATATTTACATATGTTAAAATTTTTGAAATACTGACTCCCGTGGTACCAGACAGGATCTCTGGTCAGCCACGATCTCAAGAGCTCTTAAATTTTGAACTCAAAGTATTAACTGCACTTGATTTCCTCTGCAGATAATATTGAACTACGTGGTCCATTGTGGCTTAAATGGACTACTTACAACATAGTCCAATGTACTGTAGTATGGACCATATTAGACAAATTAACATGCAGTTCTGCCAACAACTGCTATAGTTTGCAGTATTACACATTGGTAGCCCTGATGTTGTCCATTATTAATTGTTTATTTAAAAGTGAAACAGAAAAGTTTTTTAAGATTTGTGAAAAAATAATAAAAAAAATTAAAAATACCAAGTAAATATATATAATAATAGCAATAATGGATTACAGTGCACGCCATAAAAGGCGATTAGTGAAAAAGTAGTAACATGGAGTACTTTTGAAACTAACCCACTTGAGTACTCCATGGAGTAGTTTAGGGACTACTTCGGTGGGTTATATGGTCCACTCCTAGGACATCGAAATGTTAAATAGACCACCTTTGTACCATATAATTGGAGTAGTCTTGGAGTACTCCTACTCCTTTATGGACTACTCTTTACACGCATGTATGGACTAGTCTCGATATCTGCTGGGTCCCTGGAGTACATAAGACCCAAATGTGAAATATCCTTTGGATGTCTCGGTACAAATCCCGGTGGGAATTAATGTTTTACAGGAAAAAAGTACTTATTTTAAGCCATTAATAGTATACATTTTTGGCGTCGGCAGCTTTAACTATCGGCGGTTTGGCTGAGCCAGCCGTCATTTAGCGCAGTTGTCTGCTTAGAGAATACATGTATGTGTATATATATCGAAAAATATCGTAACTTAATAAATTTTCATATCTATTTTAAAATTATAAAAAAAATAACAGGATTTATAAAGTTTGTGAAAAAAGTTTTTTAAATTAAAAATTTTGAAATTTCCCTCTGCTTTTGTAAAAAGAAAATATTCACAAAATGGTTTGCAGACTTTTGTACAGTAAGTGTTCTATTAAATTGGTTGTGGTACTTATTGTTTCCATTATTTTTATTTGTAGATTTAATTAAACTTTTTACATACATCTCACTCACTGTTCTTCATTATTATCACGAATTACACTCGACATAATTTTTAGTTTAGGAAAGTAAAAAATTCAAATACTTTCTACAGTTAGAGAAATTAAATAAATGTTTTAAAGGTATCAAATTTAAACTTTTAAAAAAGGTTATTCATTTATCATTCTCATATTCAAAACCATAAAAAAAATTTTGTAAAAAACCCTTTACAAACACTATATTTTCTATTTTATACATTTACTCTACATCCAATTAATAAATCATTGTCGTTGTTGTTTATTTATGCATATCACTTATAGTCTATACTAGATTGCTATTCAGCCAAATTAGTCCATGCTGGCTAAGGAATTATCAAATTTTTAAAACTAAAACTGATTTTTTTTAAGTCCCTACACATGTAAGCCATGGGTTTTCTATATATATATATATATATATCAGAGCTGGGATCTGACAATTCTTAAATTGTACCGTCTCAATGGCAAAACTGTACTAAATTTACATAAATTGTACCAAATGTTGGTTATAAAATAAAAAAGCATACATAGTAAAAATTTATAAAACCTTTTTATTCAATAAAACGAGTAGGAAAGTAAAGTCGGTCAAGCCCGACCATTTGATACCCTTTCCCCAGTATAAAAATACACGTTTTCTTAAGTATACCCTATTTGCTTTCGGACCCATGGTCAATCATGGACCCGCCAGAACAAAATTATGTTAGGAGATAATCTATTTTGTACTCGATTGGATAGAAAGTGGTTTTTCACAATTTGGGCAAAAAAAAAACTAAAAGTTGTTTTCAAAATCTAGTTTTTAAGCTTCTTTTAGGGACTTATAGAACTTTTTGACCAATACTTTTTACAGTCCGGTGTTAGAAGAGCAGCAATATGGTGAGGGGTGTATAAGATTATTTTTTTTAATCAAAATTTTAAATTACCATGTTGAAATTATCGTATTTTATTTGTAAAAATTAAGTTTTTATCAACTTAAGCTTATGTTCGAAAATTCGAATTTAGCTTAGAAAGTGTTTTATGCTTTAAAAAAGGTTAGGATTCAAATATTTTAAAGGTAATTGCAATTTTGTAGAAAATACATTTTATTTGCGAACTTAATTCGATTTTTTTGTTTTTTAGTTCAAAAGAAGTTTTTACACTTCCTTATAACTAATTGATGAAATAAAATTAAAAATTATAATAAATAAACAAAATTCTTAATGCTTGAAATAATAAAAAGAATTTAGAAGTTCCAAAAATGTATCGGAAATTAAATAAAGTTCGAAAACCTTATTTTCGATTTCTTATTTATGATCAAATTAACTTAATGTTTAGTAAAACCATTTTACTAAAATGTAAAAAACAATTAATTTTACTTTCATTTTATAAAAAATAATTTATTTTATACATTGAAGTTTATATGCGAAAATTCGAAATAAATTTCGAATTTTTGTTTTTAGTCTAAAACATGTTTTAGCACTTTCTTAATGAAATTTTTTTAAAAAAATTTTTATTGCAATATTTTGTAATCAAATTGTAAACATTTGCTCCTTCTTAAAAAAAATAGAATTATGTATTTTGAACTTAGCCTTGGCATTATGCTTGTGAGTTGTGTGATCGCAATTTTGATCGAATTAAAAACTACTAAGGAGCTTGTATGTAAAAATAAAATCTTTATTAAAACATATATTAGATAAATGTGTAAACTCCATCCAATAAAAAACTTTTCAAGTCATTTAGAACTTTCACAATCTTAACTTAATTTCTAGATCATCTTAATTCATTCTTCATTTTATTTTTTAATCTTAAACATTTGTACTTTCTTTCTTAATTTTTATTTAAAAAATTAAAAACACCAACAACTAAAAACGCCTACAAAAACGCTAAAAATTCTTAACAATAATTTGCTACATTAACAAATAAACTAAATAGCGACAATAATGTGGCCAGCATGTCTGTTCTATTTTCGTTTGGTTGTACTAAAAACTGTTTGTATTTTGGATTCAATTGATTCAACAATAACAAAAGTGTAACATAAATTTCGAAGAATAACAAAAAAAAAAAAAAACGAAATCGAAAAATATAATTACGCTTTTAAAAGTTTTGCCAAATATTTCTACTTGTTTTATTTTTTTTTTCTTGTATGTTCAATTAATTCGGTATTGATTTGTATTATAAAAAATATAATTTTCATTAATTTTATTTTGTATATTGTTTTTTTTCTAATTCAATTTAGATGCCACTACAACTGATTTGCCACCAGGTGTTCTGTATCGTGTCAAGGCAACTTATGGTTATGTCAAGGAAGATGTGGATGAATTAAGCTTCGAAGTCGGGGATATTATACGTGTTATTGAATATGACGATCCTGAAGACCAGGTAAATATGATTTCTTTTGTCTATTAAGAGCTATGCTATGTTTGTAAAATGGTGTAAGAAAAGTGTATATAATATTTTAAAAAATGGAAAAATTGTATACGTCTTGTAAATATTTTATACAATTGTTATATTAATGTGATAATTTCGTAGACAAACGCAGTTTCGAAAGTTATTCGAATTTTTCTAACTGAAGAAAAACCCCAACCTTATTATAAAAAAATGGACTTTATTTACATCTCTAGTTGGTATTTAATAAAGAAATAAGAATTGTTTAAGTCCTGTAAGCATTGTTTCGAGACATCACTACTCGTATTTTGTAAAAAAAAATTTAGAATTTTATTAAAAATGATTTACTGCTACTTATAGCTGCTTTACACAAAAGTCTTACGTATTTTGAAAAAATACAACCCTGTCATATTAAGTTGTTATTGTTTTTTGAAAATTTTCAAACATAAATTAGATCAGAGATGCATTTTCGTCAAAATACGTAAGACTTGTGGGATAGTTTTGTCCCCAACATTTTCTCAAAACATACTTGCCCTTTATCTCCATCCCTTAAGGGGGCTCCCATACAAATATTGCGATTAATTGAAATTCTTAAATTTGGACCCTGCAGTGCCTAGGATGCACCTATTTGGGTCAAATGTATGACCAACACCAATTTGTTTTTCATCCCAATCATTTATTTCTAACATACCAACCCGCTATCTCCATTCATTAGGGGGTTCCCATACATAATGTTCAATACAAACTAGAAATATGTTGAAGAAAAAGTGCCATAAATGCCCAGAATTCGCCCCTAGTGGGATATAATGTATGACCGGCCTCAATTAGTTTTTTGTCCTTTTAATTTTCTCGAGACATACTTGCCCCTTATCGCCACTTCTTAGGGGGCTCCCATACAAATATTGCGTTTTATGAAATGCTTAAGACCCCTATTACGGTTTACAACTCAAAACAGTTGAGTTGTAATTAAAACAACTGGTTGTGATGAGTTGTAATTTTTTGATGTTTTTGTACGCCGCAATATAGCAAAGTTGTAAACCATAATACAAAAATTAAGAAATTACAACTCAACTCAGCCGTAATAGGGGCCTAAATTAATTAAAAATTTTCGTCTTTTGTTAATAAAATCAAAAGTTGTTAGCAGATTTCAATCGTTTATGTTATGTTATGTTTGGAACTTCGTTTTTTATGTGCCTGAAAAAAATTAAAAGCATAACTGCACTTTCCCATTTCTTGTAAATTTTTAAAAAACAAAAATTTCAAAATATGTATTGCTAAAAAAAATATTTTTTTTTTTT
The DNA here is from genome assembly GCA_943735925.1 of Pollenia amentaria. NCBI lineage: Eukaryota > Metazoa > Arthropoda > Insecta > Diptera > Polleniidae > Pollenia > Pollenia amentaria. The sequence continues at coordinate 140,275,631 of OX031010.1, read as the reverse complement.
TTTTTTGCCCAAAAAACATATGTTGTGCAACCTCCTCCATTTTCGAAATAACGGTATATCTCGAAAACCAGAACTAACATAAAAAACAAACGGTTGGCACCACTGGATTCAGCGTACCCAAATTATGTTAAAACGCCAGGTCCCCGGCTTGTCTGTTTTTCCAACTAGCATAGTGTTATCAATTTAATAAAATTTTGGGGGAAACTTCAAGATTTTTAGCAAATTTTTTTTAAATTTCAATATTTATATTAGAAAAAAAAATTTGTTTAAAGTATTTGAACTTCAGCTGTTATTCAAAACTTTAAGTAAAAGCTAATAGTTATGTAAAATATATTTAAAAATATTTGAGTATTTGATTAGTAGTTCTCTTCATAGAAAAATCGTTGCACTTAAACATATTATTGTCTCTTGTCCAATGAGTTTGCTGTTTTTGTAAAACAATTTCAGCTCAAAGTGTAAACAGTTAATCCCGCTTGTACCCGCTGCATGTTCCTTTTTATCAATACCATCCACTAATTATACTCATCCATATTTCTCTAATGTAGTTTTTCAATTCTAATTTACAGGAAGAAGGATGGTTGATGGGTGAAAAAGAAGGCACAGATGAAAAGGGTCTCTTCCCAGCCAATTTTACAAGGCCGATTTAAACAAACATCTATTTTAAACAAACATTAACAATAATTTAATAAAAGAAAAGAAAAATCAAAATAATAACGTTATTTAACCAGCAGCAAAAATAAAACAACAACAATATATACATCTAATTGTATTCAAAGAGCAGCACATTATAGAAATTTAAATTAAAAGTTTATTATTAATTATTTTAATAATTAAATAGAAAACAAGTAACAAAAATAAATTTAAAAAATTAAACCCAGTTGAAGAAAAAACATTTATTTTAATATACAATACAAAAACTACATACAAATATTATTATTATAATATACATACACTATACAACAACAATATTTAATTAATAATTGTTATATTAAATTAAAAAAAAAAAAGCAAAAACAAAAAATATATAGTTTACAACAAAAAGAAACAAGCAACTGCAACAAGAACCAAAACCATTTTCAAAACTTTATATTAAAAAAAAGAATTAAAGAACAAAAAAAAGAATTATTTTCTTTTTAACAGTGACCGTTATTAATTAATTTAAAAAAAATTAATGGAATTTTAATTTATTGTGTTTTTTTTTTTTTTAATATTATTTTCTAAAAATTCTTTGACAATTCTTAAATTACTATAATTTTAACTTTTTATGCTTTCTATTTACAACAACAAAATTATTGTTTGATTAGTTTTAAATATTAATTTATTTTTTATTTTTAAATATTCTTTTTTTTTCTGTTTTAATTATTTTTATGTTTATTATTATTACTAAATTTCAAGTAAATATTATTAAAAACAACAACAACTATAAAAAATTATAAAATTCAAATAAAAAAAAACTAAAAATTATGTGAATTCATTTATTACTATTTAAACAGGTTTATTTATTACTTTACTGAATTCTTAAGCAACAAATTTAGACTAATTAAGGAGCTTGTAAAAATTAGAAAATGAGAATTATTATTTTTTTTTTTTTTTAATTTTTGTTTCAGCTTAACTCTGCACAGTAAATACAATTATATGTACATATGAACTTTTTAAACTTGAAAAGTACAATATTAAACGAATGACTAACGTTCCAGTAAAAAATGTGCTCCAAAAGCAGGTTTTATGTATGAATTCATACCTCAAATCGCTTCAAACCCGCTGATGTGATGCCTGATTTGTGTATGAAGTGTTCCCGATTTGGAGGACTATTTTCTGCTGACAATAAGCGCTTCTTTTAACATAATAAAACATGCAAATAAAGCACTCCTAAAGTGCTTTTTTAAGGGCTTACTATATCAACATATTTATTAATGGGGTGCTTTTACTGGCTTAAATGCCTTTTTCAAGCATTTTCGTAAACCGTAATATGTTTTTCTTCTTCGCTGTCAGCACTTAAATATCATCTTTTTTGTATATTTTTTTTTATCATTTACTGCTGTATAAGAGCTCTCTTATTGAAGCGCTCGGTTATGCGCCTTTTCTATTAAGTGCTTCGAAAAACACAAATTTTTTTTTCTGGCTTAGTTCCATCAGGGCGAAATTTTTCACTACGGGACACATGAACATGCTCAAGGCGAATTCAACTACAGGTGGTGTCGAAACGCCATCTGATTTTGACAGTTCGAGCTACTTTGTTTTGGTTTGTTAGTGTTTTGTTAAGAATGGTTGACATTTTGGACAGTAAACACTAACAATGCAATGCAAAAAACCCTGTGTTGTTTCTGTTGTTTTTGGATTGTTGTAGTATCGACACCACCTGTGGTTGAATTCGCCTTGAACATGCTTTTGTTAAAATGCAACCCTGTTCAAATGAAACGTATTATTGTTTAGAACATTTTCAAAAAATTAAGTCGTATGGGATGTAAATTTTTTTTCTAAATATGTACTTGTCATTTTCATAACACATTGCAGGCGGCCTAACTGTATTAAAATATTCATTAATGTTTTTCTTTTACTGGTTTAAATGTGTTTGTTTCAAATATTTTCGTAAACCATAATATAACTACTTTTATTTGTTTTCGCTTTAAGCCCTTCTTCGTTGTCAGCAATAAAATATCATCTTTTTGTATATTTTTTTTTGTTATCATTTAGGAGCTGTCTTATTGAAGCGCTCGATTATGCGCTTTTTCTTTTTCTCTTATGCTAGGAACACAACTAGGACGAACTACGAATTTTTGGCCGCGAATATTCGTCGCCAAAAATAAAACATTGGTGTATATGGAAATACACACAATAATAGCGTCCGGCGAAATTCGTCTTTGCAATAGATTTATTTCTATTTCATACGCCGGCGAACGACGAACAAAACAGTACTATACCATATTAAGTTTTAGTTTAGAAGTATTTTAGTAAATAAAGTTACTTTTTACTTTAATAATTGTTTTTTTTTTATTGTATAACATATAATATTGTATATAACATATAAATTTGTATATAATATATATACAAAGTATTTTGTTACAAAAAAAGTTTTTAGTTGTGTTTTTGATTATGTTTTAATTTTTAAGCATTATTTGTTTCATATGTGCACACTATTTCTCTCTCTTTGCACAAACAGCAATCAACTTTCTCAATTATAAAAGCTGCTTGTTATTCTCGTTATTTTGCTTCATACGACGAATTTACTCAGCGAATGTTTACTGAAAAATTCGTCGTGTTGGGCGAAATTCGTCGTTCGTCCCAGTTGTATTCCTAGCATTAAGTGCTTCGAAAAACACAAATTTTTTTGTTATGAGTAAGTTCCATCAGGTCGAAATTTTTCACTATACGGGACGTTAATCGAGACGTATATCTTTAGATCCGATGGACAAGGTTGCCATCGTATATCGCACATAATGCTAGGATCAAAATTGGGTCATACATTGTAAGAATGTTTTACGTAACGGCCTAAATGGTTTTAAATGTAATTTCGTTTGTTTCCATGACAATCGGTTCTACGCACCGGAACTATTCGAAGTTCAATAAAAAAAGAAACAAGGATTGTCAACTCAGCAACACATACAGTTGTCAACTATTCGACATATTAAAAACGCTGATATTCAATTTTAGAAACCGGTTTTCAAATAGCCAGGTTTTATAAAAATTGTTTAACAAGAAAAAAAACATTGAATAAACTATATACATACATATGTATGTACATATATTTCAGTTTTAAAAACAAATTAACTGCCAGGCCCACAATGTCGACAAGAACATTTCTTTCGCATTTTTATATAGAAAACAATAATAAAAAATTAAAATTTGTTTTTGTTTTCAATATAAATATAAGAAAGAAATGTTCTTGTCGACATTGTGGACCTGGCAGTAAATTCAAAAGTTAAACTGTTTATAATACTTCCTTTTTTATTTATACGTATATATAAAAAGAGCTGTTCGGAAAAGCATCACTGCGCTGCAAATGCATTCGTAATAGATCACCGCAATTGTGAGGTGTTTGAAAATACATAACAATAGCAGATGATGCGCAACCAAAGCTAAAACACGCATCACAAAAATAGCTGATGCATATTGTGTCATAAATTAAACCAAACTGCGCAACAAACAAGAGTTCTCATGGCAACCCCACATACATATGTAATTGTCCAGCAAGCTCTAGTCCTCTACGACCAACAAGCTTTTGGGCCAACCCTGTTATAGCTCAATTCCTTACTTGTTCTGGCAGAACACCCCATGACGTTACAAAAACAACAAACAATCACTGACATCGGCTTATTTGCATGAGAAACGCAAACTAATAACAGATGCGCATCCGATGCAGCTCAGTGATGCGTATTCACCTTGTTTTATTTTATAGAACACCATTATTAACTTCCATATAGTTTTAGTACTTGATGGCATTTCTATATTGAAACTTTTTTTAATTTTTAAGAAGTTTTTTATGTAGGAATTTGGCGCAATTACTTTATAACTTCTTAGGCTGGGATTTTGAGATCTTAGCTAAACAAGGTTTAGTTAATCTGAAAACCGATTGTTCCCGCTTGACCAAGTTTGTAAACAAATTTTGGAAAATGTTGGTCTTTAATGAAATAATAAAAAAAAATCACATTTCGCCGGAAAAATCCTAGTTCAGAGTATGTTTAAATAAGTTTAAACTTAATCCACATCTCAAAAACCCGGCCTAATTCTTTTTATTGACTTTGAACTAACTCCGTACAAAATAAGTGTTGTTTTTTTGAAAAGTCGGTAACATAAATACCAAGGCCAGTCGTAAATCTGCTCTGGGTGGAGAAGCATCTCGTGCGCCATTGTCATTATTTCTAAAGGGCAATCAGGCCGTCTCTCTTTGCCTGCCTTTGCGCGTTTTGCGGCTCGTCGAAATGGGTTAATGGCTTGGCGTCGCATAACTGTACCGCGTTACAGTTTTTAGGGGTTTGGCATTAACCTGTTTTTTTTTTTTAACATACAAGCCTTTTTGACAACGTGGTGGGAACCCAACCAAAACCTCATTATATAAATTATAAGGAGCGGATTCTGGAGGCTTCGCTTTTATACATGAAGGTGTTGGTCGTCGATAGCTTGTAGAGGCTTATCAGGCGTAAAACCGTAATTTGTGATGTCTATATGTCAAATAGTTCATTTCGGAAACTACTTCAGTGGCTTTGCTGTTGAAAGGGGTTACTTAAGATCCAAACAAACAATAAGTATCACAATTTATACAAGGTACTCGCAGCATTGAAGGCTTAGCAAAAAAAAGAAAACATCGTGTCGAATACTTCGGCACAGAAAATCGGTTTTTCGAATATCCCGAATACCGCGATTTTTCAAAAACTGGGAAAATAGGAAAACTGTTTTTTTTTTAATTAATACCGGTTTCTGGTTGACAACAACACCTAAATTCAGGACCTATGGGCTCAGTCTCAAAAATACACAGGCATACAAATTAATAATAAGACGCCATTATTAAAATGTTTAATTTTTTTAGTGCAAATAGTGGAAATCTTGTGAAAAGTACTTAAAAACAAAATTAAACACTAAAAACAAAGAAAACCCCAAAAAAAAAGATCAAAAAACGACACAAGTTTACTACTGTGCGTAAATCAGTAAATTATGAAATCTTATAAGATGCATGCATGCTTCCCTTGTTTAAGATTAAAGGCCCAACCATAATGTGCTTAAGTTGGCTTGAGCAAATGTGCGAATACATGTAAATCATATGAGGCAAACCATATTGAACTTAAGGAAACGTTTTGTAAAGTTTTATGACATTGTCATTTGCTTAAGCAAAGTGCGAAACTGATCGCACATTCCGTACGGAATCAAATGTTTTTTTATTTTGTTTTTGTTTTTTTAAATACATTTGAGAGACTTTTTGTTAATTTTTGACAGTAGGTTAAGCAGGCTATGCATATTATGGTTGGGCCTTAAGATTAACATGAAGAAATGTGCGCTCTCGTTTCACTGTTAAGCGTAAAAACTGGAAAAATAGTTTTTACTATTCCCCGGGAAGGGATGATTATATAAGAATAGGAGTACATTTTTAAAAATCACCTTTAACGCTGAGTATACACATTATTACAAATAGTACAAGTACAAACCTCTGGCGTAAGTTCTACATACTTACAAAGAATACTTTATAGTACAAAATTTTTCAAATAAGTATGTGTATCATGCTGTTGTACCGTGAAAGTTGTCTTCCAGACAGCTGATTTATAAAGGGCAGTGTTTTTGCGATTCAGTTTTAAACTTTGCTGTATGTAAAATTTGAAATTTTTCTTTCAAATGAATTAGTATGATATGTCCTCAAGTGTATTTCAAAAATGTACTACAACTCATACTAAGTACGTGTAGTACGCAATTTAGTAACGTGTATACACAGTATAAAGTTTATAATTGCTCTCCTACAAAACTAAAAACATAGACTTAAGCACTTTTTCCTTATTTCCACAGATTTAGCAATAAATAACTAAATCGATTAACAATTTTAATTACCATTTAATAAAATTTAAATTGTTACTAAAATTACAAAAAAAAATCCACTTAAAATTTATGGCTAAATGAAAAAATGCCAGATCTATCCGGAAAATGGCTAAATAAGAAAACCTTGACGATGGATATAGCTCTTGGACTATTTTGTAAATTTTTGAAAGAGGGTGGATACATACTCGGTAATTCAAGACTATCGCGTATACGATATAATCCGGCGATTAATGCAGTTCCAGTTGTGATTAAGGTGCGCCTGTAAAAATTGTATTAATATCACAAAACAGTAACAAAAATGTGTTTTGGTGCAATTAGACTTAAAAAAGAAAATTTTAAAAGAAAATTTGTACAACTTAAAAACTCCGTAGGACATTCCCAACTTGTTCGTCCCAAAAAAACTGTATAATTTCTGCATTATGTTGCCATATACATACATATGTATAATTGAAAAAGAAATTTCAAATTTTGTTTAAAGAATTTTTAAAATTCTTACAATAACTTTTACAAATTTTAAAAATATACATAAATATTTATGTTAGGAATGTGTAATTAGTCGGTTAATCATATTTCCGATTATTAATGATTTAAGCCAGTTTTTAATAATGTACATTGCATACTGCACATTAGCGTTATGTACGGTTGAAAGATGGAAAACACAAACGCTAATAGTGTTTGGGTAATAAATACCTTGAAAAATAACGTTTCTCCGTATGTGATCTTCGTGCACAATAAGAAAACTGTACTAAACTAACTTAACATAAAGATGAGAACATTTTATTGCGTTCGTTTTTCCTTAAAAACCACAAACTTCATTGTCTTCGGTTCAGCACATTAATGTTCCTTCGCTTTTGCTTAGCCCCCTGGTAGAGACAACAGCAAATTTTTTACAAAAAAAATCCATATGTTCAAAGTTCTTTTTAATATTTTGTTATCAATCATTTTTGCCTAAATGTGTTTTAAACAACAAATAAAAAAATTGGTTAAATGCCAAAAAATTTAGGGATAAATGCATACGTATTTTTCTTCATTAATTTTATTTGTATTTGACCTTTAAAAAAAATTATTCTTATTATACAAAAGATAAAATAATTAAACAAAATTAGTACGAATTAAAGTTTATTTTAATAAACTTACCTTTTTTAAAAAATAAAATCGAACTCATTTAAAAAAACTTTTGTGGAAATCAACAATTAGATAAATACAAAATTTTTTCAAAGGTATATTAATTTAAACTTTATAAAAACTGTAAGGAAACGACATTATTTAAATTTAAAACGAGTTATTTTTATTGAAAAGTTTATAAGTCTTTATAATTGGTTTCTTCTTATATCTAAAAAAGAACAACTTCTACTTGGAATTAAATCGCTGAAAAACAACATTTAGCTTAAAAGATTTAAATTGATCATTTTTATATTAAATTCTTCATATGCTTCCATTCGTTTACCTTATTAAATGGTTAAATTAATTCCCAAATAAAGTCATTAATAACGTAATGTACATATACAATTCCTTTAAATTATTAAAATTTTCTTTCTTTTTTATAACATTTTACTTAAAATTAATTAACAAAAAAAGTATTTAATTAAAATTTGTAAAAGATTGATGTTAAAAAAAAAAATTCTAAAACAAATGTAATATTCAAAGGGAATGAAAGAAATAATCAGCCATGTTCTGGAAATCGAACAAATTTTCAAAACGATCCTGTTTTAAATGTTCATAAAAATATTCCGTTTTTGCGTTCCGCATTTATTAGGATTAATCTTGAAATCATGAATTTAACTGAAAATTTCCTTCGATTTATTTTCAAGAACATGTCCGAATATTAAAATTCTATTTGTTAAAGATTAAGTTCAAACTTTGAATCATTGAAAGAAATTTAACTTTTTCTGGAATTAATTCTTCTGAAAACAAAGCTTAAAAATTAAGCAAATGATTTTTTTATAAAGGTATTAAATTGCAGGAATAATTAACTCTGCAATATTAATTTATATGCTGTAAAGAGAATAAGCGAAAAATGTTGGCCAAGTATTTAACATTTTTGAAAACAAAAAATTTGTTTTTTTAATTAAGAAATATGTTATTGTTAGTTTGATTTTTAATAAATCGAACTCTTAAATGTTTTTTTTTTTAAATTTTAATGAATCAAATTAATCGCTTAAAAACTTTGTTACTAAGAAATTCACTAAGTTAAAATTAAATTCGTATAGAAAACCACTTAAGTTTGTTTAAAAAATACTCCTCAATTAATAAATGATTTTTTTAATTGCAATTCCTTATAATATAAAAATTAAGTGTCATAAAATTTTATTTGAAATATATACTATATAATATATTTTGGCATATCAGTCAGTGGTAATTTTTATGTAGTTAAATAGAAATCCCGTTTTTACAAGATAAATATACAAATAATAATAATAAATACTTTTTTTATATATACATACATACGTATATAGAAGGCATATTCTTATACAAAATTAAAAAGTAAATTTACAATTTATACAAAACAAAAATAATAAAATTAATATAAAATAGTGAAACAAAATATTTAGGATATAGGTACATATATGAAAATTGTATTAACTTTCTAAATTATATGATAAAAATTGTAGAAAAACTTTTCAATATTAATTTTTTGTATATTAATTCTTTGGTTGTTAAGTTTAACTGTTAATTTTATATAAATTAAAAAATGTTTGGCTATATTTTTAAACGATTTATTTTGGTTATTCTTATTATAAAATCAATATAAATATTTTGAAAGAAAATTGTTTACCCCTTTTTTAAAGAAAATGTAGTCATTAGAAAAAAATGGCAATAAAAAAATATTTAGAGTAATCAAAATGTGTTTTATTTTATAATAATTCTGAATAGCAAAAATAATTTTTATTAGAATAGTAAAAATATTAAAAAATACAGCCCTGAAACGGTATTATCAACATCATATCTAAGTGGACTATCAGAGTTGTTAATTAAGCCGTCGTTACAAATAATGCTATACATACGAAATGTCAAATAAGAAAACGCCGTCAAATTTGAAACAGTCTACAGGCCGGGAACTCTGCTCGTACGTTGTGTTGTGTGTGGTAATAAAGAAGAAAATTTTCTATTTGAGAATAAAATAAATTAAAAATTTTGTCATATAATTTAACAAATATTACAATTGACAACGAACAAAGTGTAAAGCAATACATTTAAACAAGAATCTTAAGAAAAGCATGTGGAAAATTTTATAGAAGTAAATTTTCTTTATATTGGGGCTCGTCATTTTTTTCGTCAAAGCAAAGCTGTTCATATAGCAGAGCTGTAAAAAAAATAAAATATTCCCAAAGAGAGAGCGGGAGCGAATGAGAACAAATAAATAAGAAAAGAGTGTTGTTAAAAAATAATAAGAATCAAGAAAAAAGTTTAAGAAGTAGTAATCAAATAATAAGAAAGAATAAATTTATGGAAAATTTACGAAATATGAATTAATAAAATTTAATTGAATATCAAAAGAGCTATTAAAATTTAACAAAAGCTATAAAGAAAATTATACAAATGCGTTTTATAAATATTATAAAAAAATTGTGAATATATGGAAAACGATAAGACAAAATACTACAAATGTCATCAGCCGGGGTGAATGTGTTTTTTTTTTCTTTTCTGAAAAGCAAAAGGACTACAATTTTTTGGGGCGAGTTTTTTTTGTATTCCATTTCGAAAAAGTATGAATGTGAAAGCTTGGACAGACGTTGAAAAATGTATAGACCGGTGAAGTTTTGTCAAGAACTAAAATCTATAAAAATTTTAATTGTGGCAAAAACAGCAAATACCTATATTTAAAAAAAGCACTAATTTAATTTAATTTTTCTAACTAAATTAAATAACCTTATAAAAAGAAAAAAATATACGAATAGGTATACAAAGTAAAGTTGGCAGCAATAGTTTTATGAAGCTGGTTATAATTAAAGTGTTAAGTTCAATTAGTTATTTGCTAAAACGAACATTTTGTAAAGTATTTTTGTAAAATATTTTAACATAATTTTTTTATTTGAACAATAAAATAAAAAAAAATTATACTTATTCGTTTGGGAACCTCGCCCTGCAATATGTGTATTCGTGCGCATTGTTGATAATACCGTGAGAGTAAAAGAGTAAGCAAAGGAAACAGAGTGCAAATAATCTCATAAAAAGATGAAAACCGTTTATTCCCCTTACCCCTCAATAGTGTCATTAATAACTGTTGAAATAATAAAATGTCAAGTTTTTGTTTACTTTATTTGTGGTCGATAATGCAGTGTTCTCATTAACAAAAGAGCTAATGTCACGCAATTTTTCTTTCCAAGTTTCGCTTTACTTGTACCAAAATTCTTTTATTTTTAATCACAAAAAATGTTTAAAAGAAATCAAATAAACTTTTAAAAATATATTAATAAATATAACTCTAAAATATTAGTGAATACAAATTCCATTGTTTTCAATATACAAACATACTTATGTATGTATAGGTATATAAGTACAAAACTTTTTGTTTTTAATATAACAGATTAATGTAGTCTTTTCTTCAGGGATTTGTATTCACTATAATTTAAACTAATACATACCACTAAACAGTAACAAAAATATATTAAGAAGAACTAAAAAAAGAAAAGCTAATAAATATTTTTACTTAAATCATAATTTAATTTTTTTTCTAAAATCAAATTGTATCTAAAAATGAAAAAACAACCATCATTAATTATAGTTCGATATTTTATGGTAACTGTAATAACTAAAAACAAAAAGGAATAAAAACGCAGTAGCAGCAGTAGAAATAGGATTCAAATTACTAGTAGTAGTAATATCAACACCAACAACAACAAAATTAACTATTTAAATTTAGTTCAACAGGAAAACAACAAGCAGAACCTTTTTATACCAACTTTTTTATAATTTTTAAGTTAAATTAAAAAAATACAATAAAATTATACATAACTAAAATCAGCTTCGTATGTAACGGTAAGTTTAATTTACCAATCATGTTTATTTGCTTAAATAAGTATTTTTTGTTACAAATGTAGGTATATAGGGGCTAGGGAAGTAACGAATACCGATACCGATATATCGGTGATAGTGCAGATATTTCGATATATCGGTATCGGCGATATTTTGCTGTCCTTACGACGATACTTTTTATAGGTATATATATGTACATACCTATATGCATATATTTTTTTTTTTTTTGAGATACCTATTTTGAAAAAATAGTTCAATTTTCTATGCTTATTTTTTGCATAGCAACTAAAAAAAATAACACATTTAAAAACAGAGCACTAAATTAAAAAGGGAAAAATAATGAAATCGTTTCATATATTCAAGAAATCAACAAAAATGGAAAATAGTTCGTTGTCTCAAAATTTAGCGGCTGACTAAGCATTAGCTTTAACTAAAAGATTTAAGTCTTTAAAACATAATTAAACCTATTGTTTATCTACAATGTTTGACCCTTGATACAATGCCCAAATATTTCAAAAACAATTGACTTAAATTGTACCGAAAAAAACCTCTTATTGAGCTACTTAATGTCTCTGCAATCCGATCCTGTCACACCTACGGGTGTTACAATTACATGTTGTACTTAAACGAAGAAAATGGCGCAGGAATTCTTAAGTTTTTAATTGAGTTCTGTCGCATCTAAGAGACTATTTTCCACTGCAAGTCTGGTTCATACGGACTTTCGAAGTCGTTTATTTTCCCAAAAGTTGAGAACAATTTGTGGATCAAATCTGTTTACCGACGCAGCTCCAAATAAAAAAAGTACCTAGTTTGATAGAAAATTGAAAAATAAGAAGAAAAAATAAAATAAAAAAATTGGCGCAAACGCTAAGTTTTCGAGTTAGCTACATAGGTATAAAAATGCTTTAGTTAGCGAAGCCATGTATATCAAACAAAAATGTAGTTAATATTTTGAAAAAAATTTTTTATTTTTTGTTAATTTCATAATGAAGAATTCAAACTTAATTTTTTTGTTTTTAAGTGTCTGTTTTTAGATAATAACAAGTTAGAGTGCTATATTCGGCTGTACCGAATATTTGATACCCTCCACCGACAGGAGTGGACTCTATATGATAAATACATATATATTATAAACTACTCTTAAAATTAGTTGCGGTTTAGACATGAATTAAATTATTACCGTCAATACGAAAATTTTATGAGTTTCTTGTTAGAACTTTGAACTGGCTTGAGTAAAATATCATGATTCGTAAAAGTTTAAGACGAACTAAAATAATTTTTAGGAGCGTAATCTGTATTGGACCTATGGTAAATTATGGACCAATCATCCCGAAATTGTGAAGACTAATTTCTGGTAATACCTACAAAAAATAAATTAGAATAAATTTTACAAATTTGTATGATATTTTTTTTGGCCATATGAATTTAAGGAAGAAATTTTACCGCAATATATCTGTGATGGTTTTAGGCGAATTTAATTATTTTCCCAAAGTGGTCTTTATTTGGTTTTAGGCGCAATAAACTGTTTTCCGATAGTAGCGTTTGTATGGAGTCTAGGGTAAACTATGGACCAATCTTAACGAAATTTGGCAGTGTCATTTCTGGTCCTATAAAACTGTGACGTCAATTTGATAGCATTTTCTGGTCCTATAAAACTGTGACGCACCAAATTTTAGTACGCTTGCGTTATTTATTACAGTTTTCTGGTCCTATTAAACTGACGTACCAAATTTTAGGCCCTAATAATGTACAACGCAGCGCAATGCCACAGAACTAACGCAACGCCAAAGATCAACATTAAAAGCACAAACAATGTCATAAATATTTTGTAATTTTGTTGTTGCTATCCACAGAAATTCACATTGCGTATTAAAATTTCAAACGCTCCATTGCTTGAGCCGTTGAAAATTTTAAAACGGTACATGAATTTCTGTTGAAAGCAACAACAAAATTACAGATATTTATGACATTGTTTGTGCTTTCAATGTTATTGTTTGGCGTTGCGTTGCGTTGTACATGATTAGGGACTTAGTATGATAGCGTTATTTATAACTGTTTTCGGCATACTAAACTGTTTTTTGGGAGTAGGGTTTATATGGGGCCTAGTGTAAATTATGCATCGATCTTCAAAAAATTTTACAGTGTGATTTCTGGTCCTATAAAATTGTGACGTACCAAATTTTATTATGATAGCGTTATTACTTACGGTTTTAGACCTACTAAACTGTTTTCCGGGAGTAGGGCTTATATGGGGCCAAGTGTAAATTATGGACCGATCTCCAAAAAATTTTACAGTGTGATTTCTGGTCCATTAAAACTGTGACGTACCAAATTTAAGTATGCTAGCCTTATTTATTGCGGTTTTAGGCGTACTAAACTGTTTTTCGCGAGAAGGGTTTATATGGGGCCTATGGTCAATTATGGACCGATCTTCACGAAATTTAACAGTATGATTTGCAGTATAGCGCGAATTCGTCAAAATTTTATGTCATTCCATGCATTATTCCACCATTTATATTAGTTTTTGTATCAAAATTATAAATTTTTTTAGGGTGGTGGTTCCTCATTTTGATTCATATTTCTGATCCTACTGAACCGATGTTGCTGGATTTCAATCCCAAACTGCTTAGGTTAACTACAAGCAATTTGAGACCAAGTTTGTTCTTTTCTTTTGCGTTTTTCGAAAGTGAGCGTGTTTCAACAGACGGACAGAGGGATAGACAGACGGACATGGCTAAATCGACTTAGAATTACTGAAGGAGTCAGAATATATATACCTTATGGGGTCTTAGATGTATTATAAAAAAGTTTCACACGGAATGACAAACTTAGTATACCCTCATATAGATAGGTATAAAAACAGGCTGTAAATCGTATTACATAATATAAATTTTAAATATTAATAATTTCTTACACAGTAATTTTGTATAATTTACAATTTACTCTACTGTAGTTTTGTTACAAGTAATTGAATTCAAATTCAATATGCGTATCGGCGATATTTTTGTTTGAGTATTGGTATCTTATCGGCAAAAGCCGTATCGTTAAATCTCTACTAGGAACCTTGGTATGTACATTTTCTGTGGTTTGAAGTATGTATATTACCTAACTATGTTGAAATTTTTTTTTTTTAAATTTTGGATTCCGATATTGTTTTCTTTTTTATATATAGTATAGATACATGTACATGTAAGCGTGTTGTGAAATGACAATATTTCAAATCACATGCGATTTTAAAACCATATAAGGGTGTTTTGAAAACCACAAAAGTTTTGACTTGGTTTAAAATGACCGGTTTAAAGTCACAATCATGAAAAAGTTTTTTGCCCAAAACACTTTTCTTGTGATTTTAAATCACTTTCACAAAAAGTGATTTTCAGAACATGCCTAATATAGACAGTATAGGTTCAAAAAGTGCTTTCGAGTAAAACTTTTGCCGCCCAATTTTTTTACCATCGCAAATCTATCAACATTATTAATTGTAGTTTAGTTTAGCTTTATTTGACTAAAAATTAATAGTTTTTAACCAACATTTTTTGCAACAATTTAGCCTTTTTAAAAAAAGAGTTTCAAAAATATGTACATTAGAGCGACTCAAGTTATATGGAAGCGAAATTCGTGCAAGGTCTACCCCCTCAAAATGAATCTTGGACTTTTTAAAATTACATTTAAAATATTTCGGCTCCAGCTTTGACCTCTCGTAAGCTGGACCATTTTGAAAAAGAGTCTATTTTTTATTTTTTTTTTAATTTGAGAATCTATTTCCTTACCAACATATACAATATGGGTATAATAAGAAAGGTTTTTATAAGGCGCGTCCAACTGTATACACAATTTGTCCAAGGACAATCATCCATGTCCCTTTTTTACGGATGTTTTGTAAAAAAGAACGGCTTTTGAATTTTTTGCTCGGGTTTGTTTGTAATAAAAATGCCAAATTAACATATTTTAATCTTTAGTCGATTTAATTAAATACGGGTCTCAGCTTTTTTTGAAATTCGTGCTAGTTCGCGCATTGACCCTTCGTTTTAAATAGGGCAATATGGGTATACAATTTTTTCTTTTGCCAAGTACATCATCTTTGTATATAAATAATTTAGAAAGGCATTTCAATCACGATACAATGAACAGTTATTTAAATTTTTTTTAGCTTAAACCCAACGATATTGGAAACTGATAAACTTAAATTTAAAATTTGGTTTTTATGCATGAAATTTTTCATACATCATACTTTGATTTTAATTTTTGCAAAAATCTAAATTATTTACATACAAAGATGATGTACTTGGCAAAAGAAAAAATTTGATACCTATATTGCCCTATTTAAAACGAAGGGTTACCACCCCATTACAACGCGAACTAGCACCAATTTCAAAAAAAGCTGACGCCCGTATATAATTAAATCGACTAAAGATTAAAATATGTTAATTTGGCATTTTTATTACCAATAACCCCGAACAAAAAATTAAAAAACCGTTCTTTTTTACAGAATATCCTTAAAAAAAAAGATACCCATATTGTATATGTTGGTAAGGAAACAGATTCCCAAATTAACAAAACATGCAAAAATAGACCCTCTTTCAAAATGGTCCAGCTCACGAGAGGTCAAAGCTGGAGCCGAAAAATTTTAAATGTCATCTTAAAAAAGTCCAAGGTTCATTTTTAGGATTCGTGATCGAATACTTTTTCAAAAACCATTTTTTATCTTGTCATTTCAGTCGATACTGATCGATTCGAAATAATTTTTTCAGTGTTGCAAACATTTATTTGTGTATTCACAACGCTGAAAAAAATTTCAATTCATTCAGTATCAACTGAACGAATTAGAAATAAAATTGATTTCGAATCGAAAAAGTATTCGATCACGACTGCCAGAATTAGGCCCTGGGTTCTGGAAAGTCTCTACTTTCACAGAATAAGTCAAAAGAGACCTGGGAACCAGTTCAGTAGGCTTGGAAGGCAGTTAAACAGGTATAGTATGCCATGTGGTCCCTAGTTGCACGCTGGACGTGTAGTTACTATGTGCTATAGGTATTTGGCTTTACCAAATCTTTGATACCATCCATCACTTGCAATATTATTTCTGTAGTATTCTTCATATGGGATCTATAAACTAACAACTATATAAACGAACTGTATAATAATTCGTTACGGATCATTACAAAGTTTTTTTGGATTTTTTTTCTAGTCATATAAAACAACTTGACCTAGTTAAAATCAAATATGTATCCATGATTTGTTTAAGTTTTATACATGTTAAAGTGATTTTCGGGATGTGATTTTATATTAAACCTATAGTAAATTATGGACCAATTATCACCAAATTACATAATCGGTTTTCACTCCTGGTAGTAGAGTACATTTACAAGACCGAAAATACAAAATGAATTTAACTTTTAATTACTACGCTTTGGCTCACACAAAACCATTTAGTAAATACGTGTGTTAAATCTACCAGGCTAAAACAGTTGACGAAATTCTATCGGTCTCTTTCTCGCAACAGATTTATTAATTTCGAATACATACAAAAAAGATACTCATGCTTTTTAGTATAAAACGGGGTTGTGCACTTAACATAAAATGTGAAACAGATATAGTGGTATTTATAGTAATATAAAGCTAAATTTCACCACAATATCATTATTTGCTACGTGTTTAGCCGCATTGATGAAATTTAATTGAAATTTTTTGAGACCACGAAGTTTTGTAGTATGATTTCAAGTCTTATGGGACTATGGCACACCAAATTTTATAAATTTTGTTAAATTTCCATTTCTACGCCTTCAGAGAGGTGAGGATTTGCAAAAATAGTAGTAATTGGAAAAAATTTATATCATTATGGTTTCATTTAGAAGTTAATATACATACATATATAAAAAAAATGATCACGTTCGGTATCTCGTTGTCCCAAATATCGAGCAAAGTTTTGGGGGGAATGTAAAAAATGCGAAAATCTGCGAATTGTTTTTAATTTTTTACATTGAACCAAATATTTTTCCTTTATAATCCGTTATTGGAAAAAAAAAATGTTTTTGAATGACATACCAAATAGATTTTTATCTTATAGAATTAACTAGGTATGAAATATATATTTTTGTAAATATACAGTTAAGCTAGATTTACACGATTGAAATTTTCTTCAAAATTGCTCTTCAAAATGCTTCAAACTCGTGTAAACAGCAAAATTTCTTCAAAATTTATTGAAAATTCTTCAAAATGCTTCAAACTCGTGTAAACAGCAAAATTTTGAAGAAGAGCAATTTTGAAGAAAATTTCAATCGTGTAAATCTAGCTTAAGGGACAAAATTGTTAACAAAAATGTAGAACAGTGTTATTTATAACTAAAACGTAAAATAATTGACGACTTTGTATTAAAAATTAAATTTTCTAGAAAGAGTAGACATTTTTCTCATAAGGAAAAAAATACATTTTATATAGAGAAAACACACCATCATAAAAGTGCATAACGCATATTCGTAGAAATTTTTCAATGGTTTTTTTATAAAACATCAGTGAAAGTAGACCTTTCCAACGCATGTACTCGTTTGAAAATCGGTCAAGTAGTTCTCGAGTTTTAGCGAGACTAAGACACAGCGTTTGATTTTTTTATATATAGATAGAAAAAGTTCCTTGTATAACAAACATCGGCTGTCGGCCAGCCGCGTGGATTTTCTACTCTATGGGATAAAACACCGGCTTCGCTAACTAAAGCTTCCAAATTCGGTAAACAATTTACATAAGTAGATAGAGGATGTTATAGAAAGCATTTTAAACTTTAGACAGACTGCAGCTGTCCCAAAATGCGTTATATGCCTTGTGGAACTGATCAATTTATTACTGATGCCATGCAAACGTTTCAAAATTTGATCCATCTGTTTTAAAAATTTGAATATCAAATCAATAAAAAAGTATTTAAAAATAAAACGTTATTTCCTTTTGTTGTGTTAAAAGTGGACAGTGCTACACATTTTAAAGTGAAATAACACGAAAAAGTGTCACAATGTCCATGGACATTATGACATTGGACGTTATGGCATACCACCATTTTCAACCCTTAGATATTCTAATAAAAAATATGTTTTTTGGCAACCGAAACTAATCTCGGTATCAATACCGATATAAAACTAATGGGTCGATTACCGGTGGCAACTGAAGTGAAGTGGAATTATGTTAAAATATACAAAAAAATAATTTTATTTTATATCTTAACATCAGCAGCGTTGCCTGATTTCGCTGCTGGTAACACAACTTCATTTGTATCAATACCAGTATTCAATAATTAACGGTATTTAAGCGGTATCGATATTAATAACGGTATTAGTTGTCAACCTTGGATTAACCTTTTACTTTTACTAAAAAATTTAATATGTTCGATTAATGTCCCCATATAAGGGCACTTCTTCAATTGATGGCAACGCTAAAAAAACCATTATGTCTCTCAATGTAAGAACAGATATCTCATATAAAGCTTTAAAAAAATTGTAACAAATCGTACAAGGTGCCGTAGAAAATACAAGTGTTGTTTTCAATATTTTTAATTGCAGATTAAAATTTGGTTTACTATGTTGATCAAAAATTTGTTATTTTTTTGTCCTAAAATTAAAAAATATATAATTATTTGTTGTCTTAGAAGTGTGTAAATTATTTTTAAATCGGTTAGTAAAAGAAAAAGTGTAACATTTTATTATAAGGTATGATGTTGTAAAGCTGGCCACAGATGGGGACAATGGGCGTTACAAATAAAAAAATCGTATATTTTAGAATTTTCAATATATGAAATTTGACTTATCGTAAAATTTTTAGAAGCCAAAAAGATATTTTGCGACTTATGGATGCTGTTAAGTGCAAGAAAGAAACGATGTCGTTGATGCTGAATATAATATTTTAGCTGTGCCACCTGATGCCGCATTCATAAGTGATGAAGACGAAGGCAATGAAGAAGACTTATTCACCCCTATCGTGAATAAAAAGTGAATAGTTTTTCCCCTCGAAATTTTTACCCATACATTTTATCCCGATCGATACTATACCAAGATTATATGGGAATTTCCTGGGGTCACGAACGCACGTTCGTACACTTTTGATGAACAAATAATAAAGAAAACAAAAGTTTTCCTACCATTTTTTTTGCGATTCGATAACATTTTGTTAGCTCTATGTTTAGTGCAAAAGATGGATTTCATCGACTTTAAGTTTTCATAATGATAGTTATAAACATGTGGTCACGAACGTACGCAAAATTGAAGTCAACTTTGGCTGACAGTAGTGAAATGTTAAAATCTGCGAAATGGAACGGAATATTCAAAAGTGATTAATTTATTTTAAAAGTGTATTAATGTATGTCTCTATCCAGTATTTACACAATAAAATATCTCTATTGGTTTTTGTTTTATTGGGTTAAGTACCGGTCGCGAACGTACGATTTTTCCATATGTTTTAACCGTTAATTAAGCGTTTATCGATTTTTTTTTGTTCCCCTTACACTTTTCTTAATTAATTGTAATAGAGAGATTTTGAAAAAAGAGTGCAAACATAACATATTTTTGCATGTAAAATAATAAAATATATAAAAATGTCTTTAGAAGTAGTTTAAAAAGAAAATATAAAATTTTCCAGTTGAATTACTCACCTCTTAACTGAGAGGGTAACACTGGTCCTCTCAACAAGCATCTGTCAGGTGACTCCTGTCAAAATTTTAATCAGCAGCGTCATTTAGTTTGTGTTTGACAGCCATTGATACCTTGTGATTTGAAAAGAAAATCAAAAAAAGCGAATTTCGTGTTCTTATTTACCATTCCATGGCAAAAATCAATGAGTTTGGCTTCGAATTGCTCCCTCATCTGCCCTATTCTCCCTATATAGCCCCTTTTCACAAATCTTTTCGAATTTAATCTGATTTAATAATCGCAAACGTATATGAGCCAATTTAGACTAGACTAATTGTTCTGGCAGAAAACGACAGTTTGTAGGCAAAAGAGGTGAAGAGAGTCGTTTTTGGTTGGCATAATTTTTAACCCAGCTTCAACCCCGCATTAGCAGAACAAAACCAATACATACACACTTATGAAAAAACAGGTTCAGTGTTTTCTTTTTTGCAGAGCGATTTTAATCGTTAGTTGTTCGCCGTCGTACTAACACATACAAAGCTGCGTGTACGTTTGGAAAGAACAAAAGTTAATCCGACTAAAAATTAATCTAGTCTAAATTGGCTCTATTAGGTCAAATTTTTATAAAAAAAATTTTTTTAAGCCTGTATTTAAAATAAGAAATTTTTATGAGTACATACTGACATCAATCTTTAATTAATCAGCCTTATCACGTTTATCATTGTCGTAAACTGTCTCGTTTTTTGTAATAGATTAAATTAACAAACAGCCTGTATTCTTTAATCCACTACAAAAAAGGAACTAGTCGTTTATGACAACGACAACCGAAATAAGGCTGAATATGTATTTTCAAATATTTTTAACATCTTGCATTTTACCACAACCTTTACCACCAAAAAAGTGGATATATTTTGAAATTTAGGGTCCAAAAATAATAAAATATTTAACTATTATGGAACCCAAACAAATATATTGATAAACCTTTTTTCTAACTGCCTGCTGAACAATTTCAAACGATAACGTTCGTATTGAATTTTTTATGGAAAATATTTTTTAAACTGAGTGTCTTTCAAAGAAAATTTCTATGCGAACGATAACGTTCGACATTGTTAAATAGGCAATAATAAATATTTAAAAGGAAAATCATACTTACAAGTATATTTAATATTCCCTTGACTACTATATTCTATTACTATGAAAGTTAAATATAGAAAATAAAAACAAGTCAAGGAACGAGCTGATCTATCTTCTCATCATTAGCACGCTCATCATCACGTCAAAAGATTTATGGCGTATTTAGCGCATAGTTTACACTTTATTTTATTAAGATAACATTTCTAAGATAACTTCAGATTGGTTATCTAAAAGAAAAATTATAATAAATAAAATATAATTTATGGATACATACATATGTATATATTTATTTTACTGTTTTCTTTATTTAAAAATGAATGCATTAAAGTAAATTAAAGTTTTAATGCAGTTTTCTGAATTGAAACAAATTTGTAATAGAAAACAAAAAATTTTAGGAATAATTTTGATATCATAAATTTTTAAATTCTATTTAGTTGATAGGTTGTTTGTTATGATATTTTAGTTGGAAAAGTACACCAATACCCCGGTTTGCGCCGCTACCGGAGAAACGCGACGCAAACCGAAGCACTATTTCTCATACATTTGTATTGATTTTCATTTAATTTAATTTAATTTAATTTAATTTAATTCATAATTTTACATGAAAAAATTAATATTGACTTGATAGAATTGATAACGGATTATTGTCAATAATGGGAGGAATTGGAGAAGTGTTCGTGGTACAAACTAGAATTATGTACATCTAAAGAGCAAATACTTACTGATAATTGTCTAAAACAAATCGTTGAGGGTTGTACCAGAATAACGCAAAACATAAATTGACTACGTTATAACAAATATGGATAATATTTATGTTAAAAAAAGCTATTCAAATAAAGTACTGGATTATGAAACTATAGACATCACAATTAAATGCAGACATGAAAACAATCTATATCTATATACATATATAAAATTGTAACGTTACTGACTGACTGACTGATTCATCATCGCACAGCCTAAACGCCTGAAGCTAAAAACTTAAAATTTGGACCAGGGGTTGGTCTCTCCCCAAATCGATCCACTAATACGGGATTTTGGAAAATTCGAATGTTTAGGGTGTAAAAAAGGGTAAATTCGGTAACCTTACATCTCCAAAACTAAAAGAGATCCAAAAAAAAAAATGTAATACCTATCGTTGTTCTTTAGAAAAATAAGAAGACAGGTGTCTGGTACTTTTTGGTAATTCAGCCCTTTTACGTCCCTTTTTTGTCACCACATCTATCTTTTAAACCCATAAACATAGAAATAAGGGTTATATTTATCAAGAAATACAAATGCGATTTTGGTACGTTTTCTAAATTCGGACGTTTAAGGGGTAAAAACCGTAACTATTTTTGGTACTTTTTTTACAAAACATTTTTCTTTATTCATTGACATATACGTTTAAAATTACGGGCTCCCACTACAGTATTGAATTTTTTTATGCTTCAATGGGGAAAAAAAAGTACCAAAAAGGGGAAAAACGGGAAGTTTAATTTCATACTTTAGCTTTTTGGTTCTGAAACTGGCAGTTTTGAGTGGATAAGAACCTTTGAGGGAATTTTTTGTTCTTCAACTTGTACTTTTTGAATGTCCGTTCGTATTGGACCTAGACACATTAAAATGAGAATTTATTAGAGGCATATTTTTGGTACGTTTTCGGTCTCCACCTGGAACGTTTTTTTTATTTTCGTTAATATTGGTCCTATGAACATACAATTATACATGCATTTTTCTGAGTGAATGAGAATCTGTAAAGGACATTTTGGTATTTTTGTTCTTTAACTGGTACTGTTTGAATTTCCGTTAGTATTGGCCATAGAAACATAAAATTGAACATCCAAGGTTCTAAGTAAATGAGAATCTGTTAGAGGGATCTTTTTGGTACTTTTTCGTTCTTTAACTGGTACCTTTCTTCATTTTCTTTAATATCGGATCTTCAAACATAAAATTAAGCATGGAATGCCCTGAGTGAATGAGAATCTGTAAGAGGGGCTTTTTGGTACTTTTTGTTCTTTATACTTTTGATACTTTTTGAATTTCCATTAAAATTGGACCTAGAAACATAAAATTAAGCATGCAAGGTCCCAAGTGAATGAGAATCTGTAAGAGTGATTTTTGGTACTTTTTCGTACTTAATTGTTTTTCAACAGGTACTTTTTGAATTTTCTTTAGTATTGCACCTACAAACATAAAATTAAACAAGAAATGCCTTGAGTGAATGAGCATATGTAAGAGGTGCTTTTTAGTACTTTTTTGTGCTTTACCTTTACTTTTTGATTTGCCGTTAATTTTGGACCAAGTAACATAAAAAAAACTTTTTTTGCCACGCCATCTATCTTCAAAACTAATAAACATTGAAATAAAAAAAAATCACATTCGTAACGCTTTTAAAAAATACAAATAAAAATTTGGTATATTTGAGAAATTCGAACGTTTAACAGGTGAAAATCGTACCTATTAGAAAGTAGCGGGTTAAATGCTAGCCTAGAAATATAAACTTTGGCGTAAAAATATGTACACCAATGAAAAGGAGACGCTAACGAAGTGCTAGTAATATTTAATTTCTTAGTATGTCCGGCTTTTTGTATCAGTGATGCCGTTTTTATTATATTTTTCGTAACTTTTGAAGGTACGATGTAGCGATGTATAATTTTATTATATTTGGTCATATTTTCGTAACTTATTGTGAATGGCATAGAACGAAATAATATTTAAAAAAAGATTTTAGCGACGATATTTTTAAAACTATTAAAATAGTAAATCCTTTCGAAGCACAATCTTTCAATCAAAAAGACTTAACTGATTTTTTTTAAATATTTTCTAATTTAATTAATTTTGTTGACGAGCGCGCCTAACACAAAGAATGGCGTGAGCACGCTCTTCTCTACTACGAAACAATGGCAAATGAACCATTGTTAAAAAATTAAAAAAAAACAATATGTTTAATTTTTATACTTCCATTTCCAAGATCGTAACGAAGCCAGATGTTAGATTTTCGGTCTATGGGCGGCAGGCGCGGCTATTCCTTCCTGACAGGATCAGGCTTAACAGCTAGTATGATTATAAAGAAATAGAATATTTCAAATATATGTAATAAAATAATATGTATTTAGAAGTGAACTAACGACAATAGTTAATATAAGTGAAAACAACGATTTAGGTAACAATGTAAATCTTGATAATTGCATTGAAAAAGAAGTAAAGACATTTTCAATTGGAAAGACTATAACCAAACACTGTGCAAATAAATGTTTCAACAATGAGCTTAGAAACATGCAACATGGGAAAATTCAAATATATAGAACATCATAAATATCAAATACGGAGAATGCTTATTAAAGAAAAGAATACTTATAATATTTTATAATACTTACAATATTTTCAAGAAAAAAGATATTCAAAGAGAAAGAAAAATACAATCAAAAAAAAAACTGTGCCAAAGACCAAAAACAAATGGGGAAACAGACTAAAAACTAGTACTTAAGAAAGAACAACCTGTGCTAAAATCGGTGATATTTAATCAAATTGAATATATGGATAATTAGGAACTGGCCAATTAGATAAATAAATATATTGTAGACTGCATTAAAAACATACGAAATAGCATTGAAGATGTGCAGTATGTAAATATAACTCCTGTGATAAGTAAAACATTAAAATTGTGGAAAGTCGCTACTTTCACAGAATAAGTCAAAAGAGACCTGGGAATCAGTTGAGCAGGCTTGGAAGGCAGTTTAACAGGTGTAGTATATCGTGTGGTCCCTAGTTGCACGTAGGACAGGTAGTTGGATTTACCAAATCTTTGATACCATCCATCACGTGCAATATTATTACTGTAGTATTCTTCATATGTGATCTATAAACTAACAACTATAAAAACGGACAGTTTAATAATTCGTTACGGATCATCACAAAGTTCTTTTTGGATTTTTTTTCAAGTCATATAAAACAGCTTGACCTAATATAAATCAAATAGGTATCCATGATTTGTTCAAGTTTTATCCATGTTAAAGTGATTTTCGGTAGGTGATTTTATATTAAACCTATAGTAAATTATGCGTCAATTATCACCAAATTACATAAGCGATTTTTACTCTTGGTAGTAACGTACATTTACGAAACAAAATGTATTTAACTTTTAATTACTACGCTGTGGCTGAAAATCATAGAAAAACCATTAGTAAATACGTGTGTTAAAACTACCAGACTTAAACCAAAGACTATAGATTTATAAAGATATTGCACTGTCATACAAAGTTCATACATTTTTCTGTCTATATTAATTTTTCTGGTGGATTTAGCCGCTAAATCCACTTGTGAGAGTAAATTATAGTCTTTGTTTTTACTCTCAGAGAACTTTTTATTCTCATCTATCAGCGCATATGTGCGTGCATGCGTGTGTGTATGTACTCGTATGTACATGGCAATGAAAAAAATATAAAAAAACTAAAAGAAGTCTTGTTTTTCTCGTTGAAAACACATTTAAGTAATAAAAGAAGTTTTGTTTGCATGCCATTTATGTGCAAAAAACCTATGTAAACGCAAATGTGACCGATTTTTAATTGTAGGGCAATAATATGTGTTTTATTGTTGTACAGATGAAAGTATATCGATTTGCACCGAAGTTCAAATGCTGTTATTGTCTAAATTTAAACAATTGTAGGAATATAAGAAATAATTTTTCTAAAAAAAATTAACTGCTTTGTTTATAAAAGATATTTTATGTTTACTAAAGCGACATGGCGGCATAATCAAAATGCTTTTGATTTTCATAAAAATTTGCATACAGTTTGATGTGTGTGCACGTAATTTCTTGGAATTTTATTTATTTTTTGTTTAAAAATGTATGAAAACTTGATTTTCAATACATTTTATTAAAATTGTATTATTTGACATATTGTTAAATTGTTTCCGATGAAAAATCCAATTTTGTTTATTATTACAACAAATAATTATTACAAATTATGAAAAATAGTCAGGCTTTGGAAGTCTACCTTTAAGAAGTTTGTAAAATTCTTATAAAGGTCTGCAAAAATATTTTTACAAAATAAAGCAGTTAAAATGAAAAATTTATTAATTTATTTATTGTTTTTGGTTTGCGGAGAATAACGTATGTTATAAAGACAGGATGGAGATGTTAAATTTACTAGTCCTTCCTTATATTATGACGGAAGCAATACACATGGGAAACATTTAAATACCTTCAAATCATCGATTACATACTGAAAAAGTTAAACTTTGTAACCATTAAACTTGTAAAGAGCCTATTAGTAAAATTATTACCTAAATACTCGTGGTAAATAGTTAGAGCGTGTGTGAAACGGTAGCAAAGTACTGTGGTAACAAAGTATTTCCATGTGGGGAAAAAATTCATGTTTCTGCTGTGTGAAATGATATATTTTAACGAAATAAAGAATGCGTTTTCATCGTAAATACAATTTTTTGCAGGTGGCTCTATGCATTTTATTTTATATTTTTGTTTTGAATTCACAAAATTTTTTAAACGTTTTTATTTGACTTTTTCAATTACAATTTGCGATTTGCTGCTTGTCAGAAATTTTGTTGGTTATTTTAAAAATTCTACTAGCCCCCAGGGCTATTGAAATTTCATTAATTTCAGCAGGCTCAACATTTTACTTGCATTCGCTCTTTTCTATCGCCTCACACACGTCCTAAGAAAACACACTTGTTTTATAATAAATTCGTTTGATACATACATACACATATTATAAGTACATACATAGTTGAATTGTCTAAAAATTTTAATAATAATTCGGTTCGAATCGTTATAATTTCATTTTTACAACAATAAAACACATATTCTTATCCTACCAATTAAACAATCGGTCGCATTTGTTCTTACGTAGGTTATTTGCACATAAATTGCTTGAAAGCAAAACAAAATCACTTAAAAAATAAAAATACCGAAAACCGGTTTTAACCAAAAAAACATACACACACACGTTGGTTTGCAAAAACAGAAAACATGTGTATGTATGTATGTATTGATGCATGTATGTGGTTTTTTGCTGAATGTTAGCTCGAAAACCGGTTTTAACGAAAAAAAACATACGCACACACACGTTGGTTGACAAAAACAAAAAACATGTGTAATACACATTGTGTATGCATGTATTAATGCATGTGGTTTTTTGCTCTCTTCAGTTTTCTGAATGTGAGCACGAAGTTTTTGCTTTCCTTGTTACTTCCCCCCCTCATCGTTAAGAAGCACAACATTTTTGTCAATTCCAAATGTACTAAGTGCAACATCTTTATAAATCTATAGTCTTTGCTTAAACAATTGACAAAACTCTATCGCTCTCTTTCTCTCAACTGATTTATTAATTTCGAATACATACGAAAAAGACACGCTTTGTAGTATAAAATTGTATTAAATAAAACGGGGTTGTGCACTTAACACAAAGGGTGAAAACCGATATAGTGTTATTTCTAGTAATATAAAGCTAAATTGGGCCAAATTTCACCACAAATTATTCGTTACGTGTTAAGTAAGTCGCATTAAGGTTAAGGATAATTGGAATTTTTTGATGCCTATAGAAAATTATGAACCTATCGTGTCGAAGTTTTGTAGTATGATTTCAAGTCTTATGAAACTATGACACCAAATTTTATTAAATTTTGTTAAATTTCCATGTTATCGTACGTGACATTTATAAGCCTTCAAATAGGTGAGGAGTTTGCAAAAATAGTAGAAACTGGAAATTTTTTTATCATTATGTTTCATTTAGAAGGTACGATACATATATGAAAAAAAACTATCACGTTCGGTACCTTGTTGTCCAAAATATCGAGGAAAATAGGTGATTTTGGGGTGAATGTGAAAAAATGCGAAAATCTGCGAATTGTGGAAAGCATTTTTTCTTTTTTAATTTTTACATTAAACCAAATATTTTTCCTTTATAATCCTTTATTGAAAAAAAAAATTTTTTTTTTATAGTTTTAAAAAGAACAAAATGTAATATCGTTTGTGACATATCGTACGTGACAGATTTTACTCTTATATAATTTTCAAGGTATTAAATATATGTTTTGTAAATATATGTATACAAAATCTTAAAACAAACAAGTACAAAAGTGTAGTTGGTCAAGCCCTATCATGTGATACCCTACACCATAATATTTTAGAAACAAATTTTTAAAATTGTACCCTATTTGGGACCCATGTCCAATCATGGTCGCCAGAACAGAATTATGCTATGCAGTTAAGAATCATATAAAAGCTATATGCGCCGAATGCTATTCAGATATCTTCATCTATATGAGATTTGTTTGCTTCTAACTCTACGAAATAGTATAGAATATGTGCAATATGTAAATATCATCCCTGGGATAAATAAAACACTCAAATTACGTGCAAAAAATACACAAGAGCTAACAAATAGTTGTAAAAATTTAAATAATATTTTTTATTTATTTAAACGAACTGCCAAAAATTTTAGAAAAATATGAAGTAGTGATATATGCAGATGGCACGTTAATGTTTACAGAAGGTAATACTGATTAAATATGTTACAACAACCTGAAAATGGATTTAAATGACGTAAACAAATCGCTATAGATAAACAAATTAACATTATACGAATGCAAAACAAAAGTTATGGAAATAAATATGAACATATAAAATAAATAGCGAACAACCAAAAAAGTGCAAAAAATAAATATCTTGTTTTTATACTAGACAAGTACTGAAATTTTGTAACTTTTGAACGACAAAAATTTGTCGTCGAGTAGTCAAAATTCGTTAGTTAACGATAATTGTCGTTAAGAACTATTCTGTAATGAAATTTTAACAATTTTTATCGGCAAAAAATGTCGGTAGCTAACGACACAAAAAAAGTTCTTGTTAAATAATAACGCTAATAAATGTACTATTAACAGATTAAAAATATATAGTAAAGAAGCCAATACAAAATACAAAAAAAGGAAGAAAGTATAGTCGATCAGGCCCGACTCTACACCACAGTATTTGGGATCTATAGGCGAACATGTTTCCGCCAAAAAGAATATGTTGCATTCGCATAAGAGATTTTTGTGTCCAATATTAACTAAATATCTTCTACTATTACTGATTACTACTACTACTATGAGATAACATAGACGATATTATAAATGTTACTTATTATAAGCTACTTTAAGGAGTGTATCTGTATAGGAGCTGTGGTCAAATATGCACCGATTCTAATAAAATTTGCGCTGCTAATTTAGGTTGCCACAAATTATTTTTGGACCTTAAACCTATAAATACGTACAAAATAAGATTGTTAATAGCCACAAAAACTATTCCGAAAAGAAAAATTAAGAACCGCTTCTCACCATTTTGAATTGCTTCGACCTAGTGACAATAAACATATATGTGCAAAATTTGATCAATTTATTTCTAAAATTGTGACCTGTACTTTGCGCACAAGATTAACTTGGTAAGACAACCGGCCAGCCGGATGGAAGGACGGACTTCGTTAAATAGATTCTGAAATTTATTCTGAGTCAATCGGTATGCATAAAGGTGGGTGTAGAACATAGATAGGAAAAATGCCCCCAATATGCGCTTTGTTATTCTCTTATTTACACGTACTTAAGCAAACTTATGAAGGAAAAAAAATTAACTGCCTATTTCACTAAATGCGAACGAACGCTTTCTTTCGCACAACTACATGCAAAACAAAAACAAATCCTCAAAAATTTGTTTTTGTTTCATATGTATTTGTGCGAAAGAAAGCGTTCTTTCGACATCGTGAAATTGGCAGTAAATCAATTCAGCCTCGCATTAGCAGTCGGCAAGCAGGTTGTGTTCAGTGTTGCTAGAACTTTTAGAGGTAAATTCAGCAAAAAACAATGATTTTTGATTAAAAAATCTGCAAAATTAGCGGCTAGCTTTTAAAGACTACAAAAAATCTTCAAAACACATTAAGTACATTTTTTATGTAGATTATTTAGAAAAATATATAGCAATTCATTACAAAATATAAAATTACGATATCGCTCATTTCGTGCAAGACCGTCACAACTCAAAATTTGAAACTTTACAGGAGAGCCTTTTTAAGATTCCAACCTATTATTATTTATTTTATTATTTATTTTATATACAGTTATAAAATCAAATGTTTCTTTTTTGCTACAAAGAAAACCACATGTACAAGAGGAATGCCAACAAAAAAACTGAAATGTGACCTTGTTGATGTCAATTGCTCAAGTTTGTTACAAGAGGTCATAGCGTCAAAAGCATCTGTATTACCGTTATTTTTTCGATAATTCTCTCCGTTCTTAGATCAATTTGTAGAGATTTAAGAGAAGAACATTTCTGCATTACTAACTCGAAAATGCCAAATTTTGAGTTGTGACGGTCTTGCACGAAATGAGCGATATGTATTTAATATCTGTGTCATTTTGACAAAACACCTTAAGTCAAATTTAAAAAGTTGAAGAAAATGTTTGTTTCCGTTTTTAAAATTTAAAATTTTTTTTGTTATAAACGATACTTTTCTTCAATTTTGGTTTATTTTATTATGTATTTGATAAAAATGATTTTTTCACCGAGTTTTTTTTTTAACTTATTTGCTATCTTTTGATCTTTATAAAGACTCAAAAAATTCATATAAAAATTAATCCTTAAGGCATATGTACATTACTTTTTTTTAAGGAAAAGCAAAACAAATATTAAATTTAATACTAATTAGTTTTTGGATAGTTTTGAGATAAGGTTATTTACATACATGTAACAGTAAAATTTTATTAAAAGATGCAAAAAAAATACGATTTAATTTTTCTTTCTTCCGGACTCAGGCTAAGTAAGGATTAATCACATCTTGTTATTTAAACTACCAAGTCTTATTGAGAATTTACAAGATATCAAATCTTGCAATTATTAAAGATATTTATACATAAGTAGTACTCATTTAGTATATATATACATACGTGCAAATGCATATTATTTCCTGTGAATATCAGATGTCATAAGTCCGAGAAATGAATGTAAATAAAATGAATAAATTTCCAAACGGTTCGGTTGTAGATATTTTTCTGTACTATTAGTGCAAAAATCTTCGTTAGTGCCGAAAATATCATCACCTAGCAAACACGAATTTTTCTATTTATTTTTGTCTTATGTTTTCTTCTATAAATGGTTGATATATATTTTTCTTTTCAATACTAGAAGTGAAAATAGTACTTATATAATTGAAAAAGTAAAAAAGTTTCCACCGAACTAAAAAATCTGCATTTTTAAGCCAGAAATCGTCAAATCTGCATTTTGTCAATTTCGAGGTAATTAATCTGCAAAATGCAGATAAATCTGCACTTCTGGCTTCACTGGTTGTGTTACGCTTTTTGCTTGCTCAGCGTTGCCAAATATGTATGTTTTATTATTAAAAAATCATTTTTTTTTGTAAATCGTGCAGATATTACTTTCAATTTTGTTATTTAATTTTTTACGCCATAATTTTACCTAATTTGCTAAGAATATACTAGAAAAACAGTGACAAGCTTTAATGATAAAGTTTAGCACTTATCAGTGCAAACAGTTTGGATAATATTCAACATTTCTATTTTTCTACAAACATGCTTTTATCTTTTGGCAAATACCACAATTAACGCAAAAGGTTTGTACAAACGTACGATTTTGACCTACAATTCTAGCTTACTTAACATAATACATAATATTGTATTTGTTTCTGTATTAATCGTATGCTAAAAAATTAAATTAATTAAATATGTACTTGTTTTAGCTATTTTAATGTGCAGTTTTATTAAGTTTAGCTACGGTCACACTTGTCAAATATATGACGAAAAAATGGGACCAACAGGCAAACTAAAATATAATTTCCTTTAATTCCAATATTTATTTTTTTTATTATACCACATCTTACATAAAATAGTTTTTTACTATGCCCAGCAGTATAATTAGTTTTATTTTATGATATTAAGACCATGTTACATCTTACTAGCTATTAACAAAAGTAGTGGTTATGCTTATGTCCCTTACCTCTAAGTTCAGATTCGAACCCCCTCTCGCGAGTTCGTCCGCCACCTCGTTGCCATCCACCTTGCAGTGTCCTGGTACCCAACACAGCCTTATTGTGAATGCCAACATGAGCTCTCTCAGAGCATTCCTACACCGAGCAACCAGGCACGATCGCACCGTATGATTTGTCAATGCCCTTAGCGCAGCCTGACTATCGACGTAGATTGTCACAACAGATCCCCCCACGATGTGACCCAGTATCACTTCCGTTGCCCTCCAGATCGCTAGGATCTCAGCCTGGAAGACACTGCA
This sequence comes from Pollenia amentaria, assembly GCA_943735925.1. NCBI lineage: Eukaryota > Metazoa > Arthropoda > Insecta > Diptera > Polleniidae > Pollenia > Pollenia amentaria. The sequence continues at coordinate 140,243,120 of OX031010.1, read as the reverse complement.
CTCATCCGGTAGTGTGAATGACCTTTTCACGTCAGTGTCAGCAATAAAAACACCAGCACCAGTGCCAGTGTCCATCTTGGACCCGTCCGTATATACTGCCCACCCCTCAAACAGTCCGTTGAATCCACGCCAAACTTCCCTATCCGGGAACTCCACCGGTGGTGTTACACCGAAGTCCAAGGTCATACTCCCATGATCCGAGATTCCCCCCGGAACCCTTTCCTGATCAAGCAGACCCACTTCGTATAGAATTCTTGTGTGGTCATCTCGCCTAGGTCTAATCAACGAAGACTCGTAGAGTCTAAGTAAGTTCCTGGCAGCCACACTCTTCACATAGTGTTCAATGGGGGACAGATGTAGTAGGATGTACAACGCCGCCTGCGGCTCGCTTCTCCTTGCACCAGTGATGCCAAGTGATGCACTCCTCTGGGCCTTGTTGAGCATCTTCCTATAGCTGTCCACTCTCAACGCATCCCACCAAACAGTGCATCCATAGGTAAGAATAGGTCTAACCACCGATGTGTAAATCCAGTTTACCATATTCGGTCTCAGTCCCCAATTCTTACCGATGGAGTTTCTGCATGTGTAGTAGGCATTGCGTCCTCTTTTCATCCTCTCCTGGGTGTTTCTTCTAAAAGACAGTTTACAGTCGAGGAAGTTACCCAAGTACTTAGCACAGTCAGATAGAGTTAACTCGACGCCATCTAACACTGGCCCCTTAAAACCTTCTATCCTGTACCTTCTGGTAAAAAGAACCAGCTCAGTCTTCGCCGGGTTTACCCCCAGCCCTCTATCTTTTGCCCAATCCAAGAGTTCGCCCAACATCACCTGCATATTTTCACTGATCGTGGACAGAAACTTTCCCCTGACCAGTAGAACTATGTCATCCGCATAGGCGACGGCTTTCATACCCTTGGAATCAAATGATCTGAGAATACCGTTGACCGCGAGCAACCATAGTAGAGGAGATAGAACCCCCCTGTGGTGTCCCCCTGTTAACCTTCTTCCTTACCCTATGATCCCCCAGGCTCGAGCGTGTAATCCTGCTGCCAAGCATGCAGACTATCCACTCCACCAGAAAGCCCTGAACTCCCAGCTCCACTAAGGAATCCTTGATCGCCTCAATCCTAATGTTATTCAAGGCTCCTTCTATGTCCAGAAACGCGGCGAGAGTATATTCCTTATGCCTCAGGCCGTGCTCAATGCAACCCACCACCTCGTGTAGCGCACTCTCAACAGATTTACCCTTAAGGTAGGCATGTTGAGCGTTGCTAATGAGGTGGGTACCAATATTACTCCTAACATAGAGGTCTACCAGTCTCTCGAGTGTCTTCAATAAGAATGAAGACAGACTAATAGGCCTGAAATCTCCCGGCTTCGAGTGGCCTGCCCTACCAGCCTTGGGTATTAAAATTACCTTGACCTCTCTCCACCCCCTAGGCAGATACCACCCACTGAGGCATTTCCTAAATAAATTCACTAGCAGAAATAATCCGTCGTCCGGGATATTGCAGAGCATGGCCGGAAAAATACCGTCCGCACCCGGTGATTTATATGGGTCGAAGGTATTGACAGCCCACTCAAGCTTCTCCCTTGTGACTATTTCCTCGACGCAGGCGGACTCATGACTCGATATCACAGACATTCCGTCCCCTTGACTATCGTTCATACCTCCGTCTTCCGTGCACCCAGGAAAGTGCGTTTCCATGAGCAAGGTTAGGGTCTCAGAGCTAGACTCAGTCCATGAGCCGTCATTCCTTTGGACATACCCCAGGGTCCTAGGATCCTTGGATAAAATCCGTCGGAATCTAGACAACTCGTTGACATTATCAATGGATTCACAGAACTGCCTCCATGAGAGCCGCTTTGCCCTTTTAAGATCCGCCTTATACTTATTGAAATGCACCTTATGGGTGTTCCAATCACTCCATGCTCCCGTGAGCTTGGCCCTGTTAAACAGCCTTCGTACCGTCGACCTTTGAACCTGAAGTTCCCTGGTGCACCATTTGGGCTGTTCACGCCTACCCGGAAAATTTACCGGGCAAGACAGCTCATAGCTCTCTCTTAGCAGGTGAGTGAATCTGTTCACATCACCTTCCACATCAGTTGGCAGCAAGTCGCACAATGCCCATTGCGCCAACCCAGAGCGGATCCTTTCTTTAAAGAAGTCCCAATTCGTCCTCCTCGGGTTCCTAAACGGATTAACCCTAGACAGGTCAAAATTCAGTGTAAAGGTTATACGTCTATGGTCTGAGTAAGTACAGTTCGTTGCCACCCTCCAATCCGCAACAAGTTGCTCGTCGCGGTTCACTAATGTCAGATCTATAACTGCCTGCCTATCCTTATTTCTGAACGTCGGAGTGTTACCCATATTACAGATAATAATATTGTTAGTAGTTATAAAATCAAACATTAACTCACCCCTTTTGTTAATATCAGCGCTCCCCCATTGGTTATGATGTGCATTTGCATCACATCCCAAAACCAGGATGGCACCACTCCTTCTTGCATACGCCACCAGCTCCACCTTTACGCCAGGTGGATCTACTGCCTCGTACGGCATATACACCGAAGCCAGTGTAAGGGTACGCTTACCTTTGGCTTCTCTATTAACGATGGTCAAGTCACCGCACCTAAAAGAATGAGATATTAGAAAATTCAATTCATTCCTCGCCAGTATACACGTTCTTACCTTGTCCTCTGTGGACGGGACAAAAAGAGTGTATCCCGTAACCTTTAACCCGCAAACCTCATTCTTGTTTATCCAAGGCTCTTGGATTAGGGCTACGTCCGTCCGAGTGTTGTTGAGGAAAGTTGCTAGTTCGGCTGAAGCTGCTTCACAATGGTGCAGGTTTATTTGCACCACTAGCAGCTTCTTTGGTCCTGTCATGTTTCGGATACCGGAACCTGACACAACCTAGACCGAACTTAACAACCCCCCCAACCTCATCTAAGAATTTCATGGACTCCCGATCCACGGCGAACCGGAAGTCCTTCACGGTGTTCTCCTTACAAGCCAGTGAGGTCACAAGCCTCCATTGGTTGGTAAGGAATCTACCGTTCTGTTTGCCCATTACTGCCAGTATGGTTTCCACCGGGCGTACGGGTGGTGGAATCCATACTGTCACTATGGACCTGAGTGGCAGTTCGGAGGCTTGTATAACTTCAAGCTTTGCCTCTGGGTTAAAGTCACTACACTTGTCAATCGTGGTTCTTAGGAATTCCAAGGAATTCTTGTTACCACAGTTGACAGTCTTCACTCCCTTAACCCAGTCTGCCCCATTGAAGGATACATCCTCCTCTTTGCTACAACTGCCATAGATCGGTGCTGATCCTCCCATCTGGATCATTCCGATCGATGACGGCTACCTGAAGATGGTTATCCAGGCTCGTCGACTTCTTCGTCCTCTTGTTCGATGAAGAAGGCTGATCATCTCCAGATCTGACTCTCTTAATGGTCTCCTTGTTGTTGGGACCCTTAGGAGCTTCAGCCGATGATGCACCAGACATCTTCATAGATTTCCCTACTACCTTGGGTGTCGCTCTTTTGCCCTCCGCAGCTCGTTCCGAAGACATGAGCGCCTTGGTCATTGGGGCAGCACCCTTTATGTTGCCTACCCTGCGGCAGGTTGATGAAGCCACCAGCCCTTTACTCTTCTGAGCAGTGTCAGGTTTGGAAGCTGCATCCACCTGCTTCTTCCAGGGAGAGGACCAACCCAGAACGGTACTGACAGGGCCGTAAATTCTTTCGAACTTAGCGACGCTTTGTCGGTGCCGTCTCAGAAGGTACCTATCCCTCGCGGAGAACGTTGAAGGATCTCTCTTCGCCATCTTATCCAGATACACCAGAGAATTCCTTGTCCCGCTCCGCGCCTTCTCCTCCTTCGTTCGGCCGGTGTTGTTAATACCACGTGGAGGGGCACTTGGCATCTCCTCCACGGCGCCCTGCCGAACAAGTTGTGGACAATCTTCTCCCGATTGTCCCCCTTGATGTCCCCTGGCCTCACCGGTGGAAGGGACAGGCTCTGTAGTCTGACTGTGAGCAGATATACTTGCAGTATCCTGCTCCTCGTACCCCTGAGTAGCCCCGGTTTCACCACAGGAGTCACTCGACAGTTCCATAAGACTGTCCACCTGTAGGTCGGTCAGCACTTGTCTCTCTTGCCCAATGATGCTGTCATGAACAGCTGATAGGGTCAGACCCCCACAAGCACTGACCGACTCCCCGACCGTGACGTCCGATCGACCCTCGACTCTACCCTGGTCGATCACCTCGTCCGTCGCGTCCTCTTTCTGTCCTTTTAAATTATTATTTTTAAATTTTTGTTCATTCATTTTTGTTCCCACGAGTAGGCCGTAAAGTCGGACCATCCGCGCAGTGACGGCGTGCGCAGACTAGGCCCTCGGCACTGCTACCTTCACGTTGACCTTAAAAGTGCATATGTCGCGCACCAACCACTGGTAAAGCCCCCACCTTACAAGGGGCGAACCCGCGGGCTGGCATGACGTGATATATGTACTGATAATGGACCGGATAGTGTATAGTTACCACCACCGCCTCATTATCCTGACAAGATGAGTAACCTTTAGTCGTCCACTCCTTCAGTATTCATGACCTCCTGCGAAGACGTATCCAGATACATCACCTCAGTAGATCAGAACCGTAGAGTGCACTTAAGCCCTCGCATCTCGACAAGATTGTTACCCAGGCGAGGGAAACAAAAAACCACTTACTTTTAAAAAAACGTTTTTAACAGGCAGGATTATTTTTTTTTTAATTTTTCTTTTTAGATTATCAAAAATAATGACAATCAAAACTTTTATGCAAAATATCAAGAAAATCGAATTTTAAATGACATGCAAAATTGCAGTTTATAATGTTTTTTCATATCCACAATCGCGATGTCATTTGAAACGTTTTTCCACTATGCAAGCGGCTTTTAAAAAGTTATTCCACGTTTCAAAACCATTTCATTTGTATCAATTTGTTTGTAACTTACAACGTTCTTCCACTGCCTGACTCGTTGTATCGCATTTTGAAGGCATTAAGGTGCATAATTTTGGGTGATTTGATATTTAAACAGTGTAAGAGAGTAATTTGAACGATAATCTGCAAAAAAAAACAGTTTTTGCAAAAAGTGGCTTTTACAACGTTATTCGCGGCTTTGCTTCAATTGTTATTTTAAGTTTCCGTTGCTAATAAAATTTTATTATATTCTGCTGTTTTTTTAAATTAAAAAAAAAAATTCGTTTAGAAACTTAAGAAATTTATTATTAAAGTAACACAACCAAACATTTTTGAAAGTATTGGCATTCATAAGAAAATTTAGAAAATAAACTAAAACCAAGAAATATTAAACACATATTTTTCACGTCGAAAATTCTGCTTAAGAACTTAAGTCTGGTAAACACCAATAAAATCAGACGTTATGAAAGAAAAGATTCATAATGTGAACATAGACTAAAGAGAGTGGTTTTAAAATGCCTGTAATAAAGCAGTACTAACTGATCAAATAGAACTCTTAAAAATATGCATCGTAAAATATAGTATTCTATACATATGTTGAACAGCTAAAGCTGAAGGTCCACACGATAAATAAAAACAATTTGGCAAAAATGGAAGGTTTAACTGATATTTTAATAGAATTTATTTATAAGAATTCATAGAGGAGTAAGCTTTTATTATCAAACAAATTCGTAATTTTCATGGTGTAAATAAGATTCCCTTTCAATCCATTTGTTAAAAAAAAGTAATAAGCACAACGAAGACGGCACTCAGAACATAAAAGTAATCGATAGCTAGAATGGCAAATTTTGTTTATGAAAAAGTTGTTCTAAAAATTAATATCAATGTATTTTGTTCTTGAAAGTTATTTCAATCCTTATTACGAAAGCTTTTTCTTTTATTAAAAACCTTTTTTAATACAAAAAATAGAAAAAGGAATCCAGCACAAAAACATATTTATCGATAACATTGAAAATAAAATATGATTTGTCATCCATTAAAAACAGCTGACATATTTTCACCACACATGCGACGCATACAAAAGTAGAAAGTAAACCTACTTTCATGCATTGATACGTATATGAATTCTGCTGTGTAACTTGTCACATACCATTACACTGATTCTACTTTTTGAAATATGCATAAAGAGGAACAACGCATGGAATGCATGGCATGGACCTTCAGCTTAATACATGAGAATTACTGCCAATCAAATCATGCAAATAAATCAAGTTATCGAAAAAGCTCGGCAAGTTACTTGCGCACCTTACTTGCCGAGTCTGATTCGTAAACAATTAACGAGATCTGTATTTAAAAAAAATTACTTTGTTGTTTTAGTGAGGATAGCGATGGGCACTGGGTTAAGCTAGTTTTTTATATAAGCAAAAATTGTATACGTTTGTGCTGATGTGTGTAATACACAGAAATTTTTACCCATCTTTTAGTATACTCATCGACTCAGAATCACTTTTTGAAGTGCTCTGTTTATATTCGTCCGACCGTTTTTCTGGTAGTCTGTCCATGTAAACCTTGTGCGCAAAGTAAAATCTGCAATTTTGTAGATAATTTTATAAAATTTGGTAAATACGTTTTATTTTAGTCTTAGGACAAAGCTTATTGAAATGATGGGAATCGGTCTATAATTTTACATTGCTCCCATATAAACTTCTTTCCGAAATAGACTTTTGTGTTCATAACCCATCTAATAACACTGTACAACGCACTGTGTCTGAAAATTGAATTTCAAAGGCCAAAAGTCCAATTTTTTGTCATCGACGATTTCAAAATTTTTAATGCTATTCGATAGCAAACATATTAGAACTTAGGTATCTATAAAATTGGAGTAAAATATTGGTAATTGTGGGTGTGGCATTCTGCCGGGAACAAATATTTTATGTTGTTTTAGAAAAAATTTAACTTTTTTTAATTTGATCAGAACTAAATTATGATATCTCGCAAACTGTTATCAATAATGGGTCGATTTTTTTTTTTGTTATATTAGTGGGATATTACTCTTTAAGAAATGGTTTGTTACATCACTGTATCATTAATACCTGATGTGTTATTAAATGTTTCCTCAGGTTCTATATTTTAGTTAAATCCGAATTTCAGAGGAGTAGAACTTGTTAGGGTCAAAAGGGGTTAAAGAGATTTTAGTACCATCAGAAAGCTGAAGTTGTCCTCTTTAACCCCATATACGCTTTTGCAACTGCTTGGAACTGTCTGTTAAACACTTTCTTCATTATAATGAAATTACTCGCAACTTTTTTTTAATCTTTTTTCACTGAAATATAACACAGTACAACACATGATTTGCCAACTCAATTCTGTGAACTGTATGTGAAATTAGACCCAAAAAGAAGAATTTCTGCATCATTCGTTTTGTCTTCTTACCTGCGATTTGAAGTTAGTATCGATTTGAAGTTAGTACTATCGTATAGGGGAATTTATTTATTAATGTATGAAGGGAAAAAATTATTTTTTGCCTAAAAATTTAAATTTTTTTTTTTAAAAATACATAAAAAATCCAAAATGGAAAAAAGTTTCAAGTCTAGTTATTTTTTCGCAAAGTCACATAACCTATGAGCAAAATGAGACAAAGATCATAAAAATCGATGCACGCGTTTCGCTTTTATTCGCAATTGAGTAAAGGTATGAATTTCAAAAATCAGTTATAGCCACCACCCTTAAAATAAAAATATAAATTAAAAAATTATCATGCAAAAAAAAACTTTATTTATAAAAACTTAATGAAAATAAAATAATATGCAATTAATACGCAATTATAATATGCATAAAAACAAAATTTAGAACATTTTTTCAATTATTGGCAATATCCATCCTTGTAGAAGTTGACGCTTGTGGTTCTGATGATCTTGTTTTCTTCGTAGGTTGTTCATATTCATAGTCTGAGTCTGTATCGTCATCCGGGATACACATACTATTCAAGGGCGTATTTCTTTCACTGTGTCCACCAATTTCAATGTCTTCATCTTCGGTGCTTTCTTTCCGCCCTTTTCTATAATCCCTTGTTGTATGTTGACCACCTTCAGATCGCAACAAATGTTCCATTTGTGTTCATCGTATTTGATTTTCTTTTAGGTGCATCGGTATCAGCAGGGCGTTGCACTGGAAGTGTGGCAGTAAATGCAGCAGTGTATACTTTTGTTTTCAATTGTTGTCTGTTTAATCCAGGACGAAAATTTATGCATGCATAGCACCTGGATTCATCATGTCCAGTTGTGTCTTCCACCCAAATTACTGGCTTCATAAAAGATAACTTTCTACTTTTTCCGTGAATCCATTTTAGAAGGGTAGTATAACAACTGTTGCACACTGTGTTCGGCGTAAAATTTGCACCACTTAAATCTGCTTCATCGAAATAATTACAATACGCGGTTTTGAATTGCTCAGTAAACAAATTTTTTCGATCTTTTTTCTGTATTTTTCGGACGATATGACCACAAACGTAACAATATTCATCCAAATATGGGCACTTGTTGTTTTCCATATTGATATATTTTATGTTTTGTTGTTATTCACTTTTAAAAAACTGGAGAAAAATCACTTTTACTGTTCGCGTTCGTCGGCACTGGCTGAATGCCAAAAATCGATCAATGCACACCTATAAATACTACGTATTTTTGAATATTTTACTGCCAGGTACTTATAAATGGGCGCATATTTTAAGGGCGGCTGGCTATATACCTGATTCAGCACTTGTACGTTTCAAACTGTGCAAAACTTTCCAAATAATGACCACCCTTAAATGTGGGTGCAATTTCTGTAAAAAAATCATATAGGTAGCCACCGGAAAAACCCAAATAATAAAAAGGTCCACTTTCCGTTTAATTGTCCACGTACATTTATTACCGCAATCATAAAAATCAAATAACCTTTTGTTTATTCCTTTTTTTTAATTCTCAGAATCATGAAAAAGGTGTCAATGTTTTCTCCAAATAATGTTGTGCATATCTCGAGCAAATTTTTGAAATTCATACATTTACTCAATTGCGAATAAAAGCGAAACGCGTGCATCGATTTTTATGATCTTTGTCTCATTTTGCTCATAGGTTATGTGACTTTGCGAAAAAATAACTACACTTGAAACTTTTTTCCATTTTGCATTTTTTATGTATTTTTAAAAAAAAAAATTTAAATTTTTAGGCAAAAAATAATTTTTTCCCTTCATACATTCATTTTTAACTTCGAAAGTGTTACTTGTATAGGAAAACAATATATGAACAGGGAATTGTAATTCTTAATTTTTTAAAATTTATTTCAACTAAATTGGGCTAGGGGTTGTCGAGCTATGTCAAACAACAGGGCCTAAAACGTGATAAATTCCCCTATACGATAGTACTAACTTCAAATCGATACTAACTTCAAATCGCAGGTAAGAAGACAAAACGAATGATGCAGAAATTCTTCTTTTTGGGTCTAATTTCACATACAGTTCACAGAATTGAGTTGGCAATCAATTAACTGAAAAATGTTGTACTGTGTAACACAATGGTTTACGAACGTTTTGTTTTGAAAAATAATTCTGCAACTGATGCAATTCTTGAAACTATCTTAGAAGGGCAGCATTTGAGTTTATTTGAAAGAATACGGGTCCATAGAGGGTCGGGAGAGTGACTTGTGAAACTCTAAACTTGGTAACCTCGGATATTCACACTTTTAAAAATTCGCGAAAAAATATATGTGTTTTTGGATTGCAAAAAAAAATAAACTTAAGTTGACCTACAAAAAATATGCTTTATTGGTTGGGTTATCTCCTTTGCCTTTAGAGATATTCGTATAAAACGGATTTTTTTGGGGTGATTTTTTTAAAGATTTTTCGAGTTTTGAAATCGGGTGCATTATGTTTAATATCAAATTATTATCAATAGTGAGTTAATTTTTTTTTATATTGGTAGGAAAGCAGAATTTAAGCAATGGTATGTTGTATTTTTAAATGCTCTATGCATTTTTCTGTAAGAATAGTGGGATATTCGAGGCAAATGTATAAAAGATGGCTATGGCCTTTCGCTGATAAAAAAAATATGTTTTCCAGAAATATATAAAAATGTTTACATTTTTCGAAAGGAAACGTTATGAGTATGCTTGTAGAAACAATTTTTAGCCAATTTTACATTTGTTTCTCCCACATGCCCTATCCAACAAAAAATAATAAATTTTTCAAACAAAAAAAGGAATTTAAGTAAAAAATTCTACTAATTAAACACACCGATTTTTATAAAATTAAAACAGTTATGTTTTGTAATATGTCCTTAATTTTCTGGATAATTCTGATCAAGGCGAATTCATACAAGGTGGTCTTCATTTGAAAACGGATACAACACTGTAAAATATTTTAACGTTGTGTTAAAACAATACAACACTGTAGTAAACAATTCTAACAAACATTTTATTTTATTATTATATTAATTTAAAAAAGTTTTAAATTTCCTAATTCTTAGCGGAAGTTATAAAATTTATGAAAGATTCCCCAGAACCACCAGAACGGTATACCATTTTATCGGGCTTGTTCTGAAAATCACGTGATTTCAAATCACGTGCTTTTAAAATCACACGTATGATTTTGTGGTGTTTTGAAAATCATTGCGCATTGAGGTTCCTCGGTATGCTTCCGACTATTGAAAATCACACCAAGACGCATTAAACGGAACAAAAATATCCCACGTGTGATTTTGAAAGGCACATGTGATTTGAAATCACGTGATTTTAATAAAAGTGATTTTCAGTACAAGCCTGTATGACATGGTTAGTTATCAGCTGTTGCTTACGTAGCAAGCCAAGGTAATCTTGTATGAATTCGCCTTGATTCTGATCAATATCGATTGGTAAATAGTGACAGTATTGCTAATTTTGTAAAAAAAAATATAAGTTTTTTAAAAGCGTTTTTCCGGGATTAGGAATTTGGGGTATTTCTGAATCAAAAATGGGGATGCTTTTTAGTCCACTGTTTTAAGATCTTTTCGGTCAACATAACTTCAAAATTTCATTGTGATATCTCTCCATGTCAGATTCATGGAATGTCAAACATTAAAATTATTATTTCTATAGTGAAAATGAGTAAGGACATTCAATATGGGTAAAAATAGGAATTTTAAGGTTTGACATTCTATAAATCTGATATTAATGAAGATGTCATAATGAAATTATGTTATGTAGATTAAAAAGTAGGTTAAACAGTTTACTTAAAAACATCCCCTTTTTGAATAAAAATATACAATAATTCTTAATCTCAATTAAGAGCATTTTCATACTAAATGCTGAAAAACATCAAAACAGTTCAAATTTGACCTTAAATTTCTCAACAATTGCTAACCCGATCTTAATAAAATTAAAACTGTAGGAAAGTTCAAGAAGTCTTCTCTCCACCGAAAGAAAAATTGTCTCTATCGGTTCAAAAGTTACAGATTTGTGGGCGATGAAAAACGATTTTTAGCCACTGTGCGACGTTTCAAGAACCAAAAGAAGTCGAAAACAGTATGGACATTCCCACTGCATATTTCAAGATGCGAAACACAATACAAATTTTTATTTTAAAAACATAAACTATTTGTTGTTTTATTTTCGGATTTTAAAATTTTTAATTATAACTTTTTAGAATGAAGAAACTTTTGTACTGTGTTGGTAATTTTTGAACTACTTTGTTTATATTTTTGCTAATCGTATTAATTAAATGTGTGGTTTTTTAAATGTTCTAAATTAATAACAATACACAACCATTTTCACAATGAATTGTTAAAAAAACTACTGATTATAATGTGTACAGACTGACTCACTTTTAACCGCAAACTATAAAATTGTCGTAAAACTTGTAGTATATTTTAGAAGAAAAAAGTCGCGTACTAAAAAAGATACTTTTATGTGAATAGTATAAGTGAAAGTATAATTAATATATAGTTACAACATAAAGTAAAAATAATTATAATTATAAAATTTATAATAAGTCCTTAAGATAAAAAGTTATTTAGAGGCCTGTTACATATATAAATTGCGATCGAAAGTGGAAGTAATTCCGTATTTTGCTTCTACAAAAATACGATAATTTAATTGAAAGAAGCTTAAACCAATTCGATAGGAATTGTTACTACGGGGCATGCCAATTTCTTTTTTTAATTTACTTGTTCTGTCAATTATAAACAATAACTTTAAATAACTTAAGCTTTCTTCAGCTACAGATCATGTTCGAAACGTTGAAGTCATTGTCAGTGTCAACGTAAATACCTGAACATCAATTGAAATTCACGAGCTTTTTTTTTAAAAATATTCAATATTGTTCTGTTTTTAGTTTTTTAATATGAATCAATATTTATTTATGTATGTATGTGCCTGTGAGAATATTTAAAATAAATTAAATGAAAATTGCTTTTAAATATTTTGTTTTGCTGCTAGAAGAAAAAACAGTTTATATATTTGTTTTTTAATGAATACATTAATTAGATTTTCAGAGCAATATTAGCACTTATTTTTATATGGGGCATTCCACGCCTAATCGAATGGTTAATTAAATAAAATAATAAATTTTTTTTTTTTGTGTTTTGTGTGGGCCTTTCTGGCAAATTTGGAAAATTTTTTGATTACTCGTTCTTGTGAAATATTCGTTTTTAGTTGTTTTTTTTTTAATAGAAAAAAATAGACAAATAATAATATTATTCCAAGTGCTTTTGATTAAAATTTCTTGATTTTAAATCGTGTTCTTGAAAATGAGCGTGCCCTTCGATTTTTTGGAAACCGTTTAGTTTTATACTTCTATCCACCCAACAATTGTTTTAAAAAATCGAACTAATAGTAGTTTTGGAAGGACCACCACCGGACCGGGCTTTAAAGTTGTTGTGTGGCTAGGAGTTTAAGATCACAGATTTTTAAAAAAATCGAAATAAAATTTAAAAATCCAAAAATCTCAATCAAAACACTTGGAATATTATTTTTCTATTTTTTTAAAAAAACATTTAAAAAACGAATATTTCACCAAAAAAAATTCAGTTTGGACCATTATTAAGAAAGTAATGACCAAAAAACTAAAAAAAGGTATGTCTTGAAGGAGTAAAATTTAGCAGGAAGACCTTTTTGAAGTGTTCTAAAAAATATCACAAAATTAGCGAAATGAAAACAAAAAAAAAATTTTTTTTACCCATCCGATTTGGCGTGGGACGCCCCATATTTAGGCTTAGTGTTTGTTCTAATACGATTCAAATTGTTTTGCAACAAATTAAATTTCCAAATCTTATTTTATTTTTAGCTGATATTTCAATATAGGTCAACTCAACTCAAAGACACATGGTGTTAATTTGAAATCACTTCACGTGGAAAAATTTTAAAAGATAAAAACAGAATAAAATCCAAAAAAGTAAGCATTAACGAACAAAAAAGATAACGTGCAGTAGTGCTATCTATTATGATCCTCGCACTCCTTATATTTTTGCCGTTGGGCAAAAAGGTCTTAAGTGAAAAAAAACACAGTTTTAATATAATTTTTCACTTGTGCTTAGTGTCAATAACTTAAGTCTAGCACAACTGCTTTTAATCGTAATCATCTGCTCTTTAGGAAAAATTCTATGAAATACACCAAATAAATATTTTTTAATGTAAACTTACGATAAACTACAGTTTCTGACTTGAGACCTTTTTGCATAACGACAAAGATATCTAAACTTATGTAGCAAGTTTGCCCAGATATTCAACTTCGTATGTATTGGGATAAAGTTGTTTGTGTTTTATTCCATTGATCAAATCATGGTTTGATTTTATCTTTTGTGTTTTAATATTATCGAGAATTTTTCAAAGCGCACTTTTAATGTTGGGTTCAGTACGATAACGTTTCGGACTGTTTTCTTTACTGTTTATTAATTACTTTAATTTATGTAGAAGAAGCGCAAAAGATGAATGGGTAAAATTATAACTGTTTTTTACTTCAAACTTGTCTTCCTGCATATAATACTGTAGTAACGTCCGAGCTTATCTTGTCCAAGAGGGACGACCAATGTATAATAAAACGCTTTGTTTAATCCTTAAACACTAGAGTTTATTTTACTTCTTTACAATTCGGGATCAAGATGTAGAAGAATATATAACGGTTAGATATGTGTAATTAACAATGGTTAGAGATGACATTCATGATCTGAATGTCACAGCTGATTGTTATCTATTTACCTTAGGGTTAGCCATATCTATGAATATGAACCTAACTCACACTACATCCCCCTTTTTTTTTGATTATAAAAATTTCAGATCATACATTTTTTGAAATAATACATTTTCTTAACTTTAAATTATCTTATACACTATAAATAAAATAATTGTCTTAAATGTTAACTTTAACACAATTTGGTTAATTCATTCTTTAAAAGTTAGTACATAATCTTTCATCCACGAAGGTGGATTAATTGGTCTACCTACTCGTGATGAGGTACCAACTTCCGGATTTACAGAAGGTAATTCCTCCAGAGTAGGAGCCGCCTGATCAGTGTTATTCTGATTAGAATTATTTTTAATTTCGCGGTTTACATATTCCTGATTACTATTATCGCTGTCCTGAATAATATATTCATATGGATCATAAAGTTCCCCAGACTCAAAACTACCCTTTCTACCAGCCGGTACTAGGTGCCATCTATTTCGCCTATACTTCTCCCTATCTGCCTGAACCAAATAAGATCGTGGTTCCTGTAATTTCCCCAAAATAGTACCATATTTACGTAAGTCGGTTATCCATACCGCATCCCCTTTTTTTAGCTCCGGAAGATTTCCTGCTTTATGTCTTTTATTATAGTTTTCGATTTGTTTCTGCTTAAGTTTAAGCTCTTTCCCTATAACCTCTTTATTATTTTTGTTCTCTAACAAACTAGGCAACATTGGAACAAGTGATTTAAATTTACGATTCATCATTAACTCTGCAGGGGAGAAACCGTTTGACAAAGGGGTGGAACGATAATTCAGGAGACCTTCGGAAATATTTTCGCATTTCTTTATAAGTTGTTTAGCTACTTTTACTGCTGCCTCAGCAGCCCCGTTCGATTGGCTATAATAAGGACTACTTGTGACATGTTTAAAATGGTAATCAAGAGCAAATTGTTTAAATTTTGATTGGAACTGAGGACCGTTGTCACTTCTGCAAATAGAGCAAATGCCAAAACGTGAAAAAAATTCTTTGACCTTTTCTATTATATCTTCCTCTCTCATAGAATCCAGTGGATAGAATTCAAAATAACGTGAGTAATAATCCGTTATTATTAGATACCATTTATCACATTTGAAAAGATCCAATCCTATTTTTTCCATAGGTCTAGTCGGAAGATTGTCATTTTCAAAAGGTTCTTTGTGGTTAGTACGCTCTTCAATGCAGCTCATACAATTTTTCACCAAATGTTCTAACTGAGAACTAAGACCTAGCCACCATACTGCAGTCTGAGCTAACCTACGACATTTTGTTATGCCCTGATGGCCTGAATGAATGTAATCAAGTACTTCTTTTTGTAATCCCGGAGGGATAATTATTCGGGTATCCTTTAATACCAAATTTTCTGAAAATGATATATCATAGCGATATTGGTAATAGGGTACCATAATCTCAGGTAATTTATTACGAGTCGGCCAACCGTCTGCCGAATACTGAACGAGTAGTCTACATACCGGGTCCTCTTTTTGAGCTTTTATTATCTTTTCTATATAATAATCTCTCACAGGAAAATATTTTACGATAAAACGTACAAAAGCTCCAGTTTCCATTTCGAGTTCCTCAGGTGTGCCCTCTTTATAAGGAATTGGACTACGGGATAACGCATCAGCTACTTTTAAATCTTTGCCTGGCACATAGACTATAGAGTAGTCGTATCTCATAAGACGCATTCGAAATCGTTGTAATCTTGGGGTTAGGGTATCTAAATTTTTCGACTGCAAAATTTGCACTAGAGGCTTATGGTCAGTTTCAAAAACAACTTTTACGCCTGTTATATACTCGGCTAACTTTTCCGCTGCCCAAGTTATGCCTAATGCCTCACGTTCAATTTGGGCGTAATGTTTTTCGGTATCGGTCATCGTTCTGGATATATATGAAACTACCTGTCTATTTTTCTGAACATCCTCCTGGAATAAACATGCTCCGATGCCATAACAAGATGCGTCTGAACTAATTATTATTTGTTTCGATGGATCGTAGAAAGCCAGAGTTGGTGTTTTTGTTAAACAGTCTTTTATCTTTAAAAAAGCTTCTTCTTGAATTTTACCCCAACAAAATTCAACTTTACCCGTCAAGACGTTGATGGGTTCCAATATTTTTGATCTATTCGGTATAAATTTTGCTACAAAATTTACCATGCCCAGAAATCGTTGCACTTCTATTTTGTTTTCAGGTCTGGGATAATCGATAATTGCCTTAGTGCGGCCTGGATCAATCGAAATGCCGCGTGATGAGAGAACATAACCTAAATAGGTAACTGTGTTTGTACCAAAACTAGATTTTTCCTTATTAATAGTAATTCCCTCCTCGTCAAGCCTGTCTAAGACTTGTACTAGTGCTCTGTCATGTTCTTCACGATCCTTTCCAAAAATTAAAATGTCATCGACATGTGAAATACAGTTTTCAATGCCGTTCAGGACTTTATTAAATTTTGAAACAAAATATTCTGGCGCGCAAGAAATACCAAATGGTAACCTTTTAAAAATAAAACGTCCAAATGGACATATAAAACATGTCAACAATTGGCTTTCACGGCTCAATTTTATTTGGTAAAATCCCTTATTTGCATCTATTTTTGAAAAAAATTTAGCTTCTTTAATCCTTGCCAACGAATGTTCCATTTTTGGCATTGGAAAATATGGCCTAATTACGGCCCTATTCAACTGAGTATAATCTACACATAACCTTATTTCATCGTTTGGTTTTGGCACAACTACTATGGGACTAACCCATTCCGTGACATCATCCATGCGTTCGATAATGTCTAAGCTAATTAATCTATCAATTTCGGCCCTTAATTTAGGCAATAATGGGATTGGAACTCTTCTTGGTATGGACTGTACAAATGGACTAATATCTCTTTTCAACTTTATATTAATCTCGCCTTTGAATTCACCAATTTCACGAAAAAGTCTGGGGTATTTTTCAATCACTCCCGAGGAGCTATTTTCATTAACATTTTCTGAAATCAGAAAATTTTCCAAAGCTGGGGGCTGTAAAATGTTCAATTGAACTAGAGCGTTCCGTCCTAAAATAGGAGTACTAAGATTTTCTACGATATAGACATTGTCTGTAAATTTTTTATCGTTATACATTAACGTAGCTTTAGAAACACCTAAAACTTTTAAAGAACTATCATCAGGACCCTTTAATGTGGTAGTTGTCCTGAAAATTTCGAGTTTATGGTTTTCCGTAATTTGACTTTTTGGAATGCAAACGCAGTCTGCTCCCGTATCAATGAGAAAATTAAGTTTGCATTTCAGTTCATCTACCATACACCGTACGTACCACGAATTCACGCTAGATTTCCCGAATTGACTGACTGTTCCTATCATGAAATCAAAATTTTCCTGCCTATTGGATTTTTCCAAATTTCCTACTTCTACTACATTTACTTTCTTATTCCTATCAGGCTTTGTATGGCTTTCATTTTTCTTTCTGCAAACACTTGCAAAATGTCCCCGCTGTTTACAGAAATTACAATTGTCATTTTTTGCGGGACAGTCTTTTCTATCATGATTTTTATACCCACAATAATTACATTTATAATTTTTACTATTATACTTATAATTACCAGCCTTACAATACGATGATGAGCCTTGAGAACCTCGTGGTTGACCATCACATTGTCGTTGTTGTAAGCCGCCATTTGAGTGAACGCCCTTGTGTACGATGTAGACATTTTTCTCGTCTTTTATAACCTTCGTTTGTTTTATTTGTATTTCAGCCTGGCGGGCTGTATCCACCGCAATCTTCAACGTCAGATCCGTCTTTAACTGCATTTGTTCACTTACTTTTGTATTCAGCATTCCCACTACGATTCGATCTCGGATTAGGTCTTCCTTCAAATTTCCATAGTCACAATTTTCAGCCAAAGCATGTAAATCTGTTATAAAGCTGTCAACAGATTCCCCTTGTCGCTGCACACGTGAGTTGAACTTAAACCGTTCAAATATTACATTTCTTTTTGGGTTGAAGTAGCTGTCGAATTTGTTTAGAGCATCTACGACAGTTGTGGGTTTAGCTGGGAACTGTAACGAAATTTCCTCACTTCGTTCGCCCATGATGTAAAACAATAAATCAATTTTTTCCCGCTCAGCCTTCGTTGATTGCCCAGATACATTGAGGTACCGCTCAAACCTTTTTCTCCATTTGGCCCAATTGTCCGGTTGTGAGAAATTGAAAGGCTCGGGAGGAGCGATGTTGGCCACAAAAAGATTTTCCGTTTTTTCACTTGAGGTGGTCATTGTCTTTCGTTGCTACAATAGAGTGTAGCAATTTTGGTTGGTACAATTAAGTGTAATCTAACCTCACTTTCGATTAAACACAACGTGCTTATTGAATTATTCTCTCAACTTTACTTTGAGGATTTTCTTTTAAATACAAAAATTTCTTTGGGTTATTCTATCCCACCGCTGCCACCATGTAGTAACGTCCGAGCTTATCTTGTCCAAGAGGGACGACCAATGTATAATAAAACGCTTTGTTTAATCCTTAAACACTAGAGTTTATTTTACTTCTTTACAATTCGGGATCAAGATGTAGAAGAATATATAACGGTTAGATATGTGTAATTAACAATGGTTAGAGATGACATTCATGATCTGAATGTCACAGCTGATTGTTATCTATTTACCTTAGGGTTAGCCATATCTATGAATATGAACCTAACTCACACTACAAATACCATTTTATTATACTCAAATACAAATATCTGTTTTATACTTTAAAATTGTCAAAATCTTGAAAATAATAAAATCGATTTTAACCTAAGTTGGGCACCAATTTTTTACTACGAAATCGGGCAGTATTTATATTTGTAAATATGTGTACTTTTGTATATTTTCCCAGTTATTTTGAAAGAAACTTAGAGAGTACGTTACTTGCCTTTTTTTCCTATTGTCAGGAAAAACATGAAAAATTAGTCACTCAGTTCGAATCATAGCCCCATAGGACCTTAAATGTAAAAATTATCCGCCATGTCACAGAGTACAATTCCGTTCGGAACCAAAGAAAACATATATGTTTATTGATAGAAAGTATATTTTGATAGTTTTTAGGCCTCAAAGATACAGAAAACTCCCATTCCGCTCATGAAAACAAAATGGTTTCATTCCGCAAAGTTTTTTCGTAATTTTCTGAAGCACTAAAATACGGAATGAATTCCGTTTCCGATCGGAATTGTACTCTGTGACATGGCTGTATATCTGTTTTAAAAATCAAATATTTACAAATGTCCAATAATAGATTTCAGTATAAAATCGCAGACATTAATTCTGGTTGTTAGCACAAAAACGATTTACGATTAAAATCGAAATTTGATTTTGATAAAATTTAACATATCGATAACAGAGTTTATGTCGAATTTAAGTTTTGCCTTTGGAGCCTATAGGTAAAATGGCCCAATTGCGTTAAGTATGATGATACTATAAAGTTTTGTTAAATTATAATTAGTATTGTGGTTATTTTATTGAACTGTTAATGGTTTTAATCCAAATTTAGATATTTTAATTAGGCTTAAGTTCATTGAATTTAATTTGCATTAAATTATTTTTATGAAGAAAGGAATTTTTACAACATGGAAGATTAATTAAAATTGTTATTGATAATTTTCATTCTTGACTGACCTGGGATTCGAAGCCAGGCTGTCTGGCGTGTGATTCGAACCCAGGCGGCTGGTTACCCTGACATGTTTCGACCTCAACCACTAGGTCTTCTCAAAGGGATTTGCCGTCTTACACTCGCAGCCATCGAAGACTGCTGACGTCAGTAGTCAAACATCAATCCTTAAACCAAATTGTATTTTAACCTTTGGTAGATCGAAATTTGCTTTTTTTGAATGATTATCCATTTTTAATTGATCTCACATGTTTTCCTTACTTCTGTTTTTTCGTACTTTTGTCAAGAATTCTTCTTGAAGTCCAAAGTACATTTTTTTTTGTTTTTCCTGTTTTTGTCTTTCTTTTTAGTTGACCTTTTTCAGCACAACTTGAAGGACAAATGTAAACATAGCTCGTGCCTTAGCTGTTAACAATAATTAGTATTGTGGTTATTTTATTGAACTGTTAATGGTTTTAATCCAAATTTAGATATTTTAATTAGGCTTAAGTTCATTGAATTTAATTTGCATTAAATTATTTTTATGAAGAAAGGAATTTTTACAACATGGAAGATTAATTAAAATTGTTATTGATAATTTTCATTCTTGACTGACCTGGGATTCGAAGCCAGGCTGTCTGGCGTGTGATTCGAACCCAGGCGGCTGGTTACCCTGACATGTTTCGACCTCAACCACTAGGTCTTCTCAAAGGGATTTGCCGTCTTACACTCGCAGCCATCGAAGACTGCTGACGTCAGTAGTCAAACATCAATCCTTAAACCAAATTGTATTTTAACCTTTGGTAGATCGAAATTTGCTTTTTTTGAATGATTATCCATTTTTAATTGATCTCACATGTTTTCCTTACTTCTGTTTTTTCGTACTTTTGTCAAGAATTCTTCTTGAAGTCCAAAGTACATTTTTTTTTGTTTTTCCTGTTTTTGTCTTTCTTTTTAGTTGACCTTTTTCAGCACAACTTGAAGGACAAATGTAAACATAGCTCGTGCCTTAGCTGTTAACAATAATTAGTATTGTGGTTATTTTATTGAACTGTTAATGGTTTTAATCCAAATTTAGATATTTTAATTAGGCTTAAGTTCATTGAATTTAATTTGCATTAAATTATTTTTATGAAGAAAGGAATTTTTACAACATGGAAGATTAATTAAAATTGTTATTGATAATTTTCATTCTTGACTGACCTGGGATTCGAAGCCAGGCTGTCTGGCGTGTGATTCGAACCCAGGCGGCTGGTTACCCTGACATGTTTCGACCTCAACCACTAGGTCTTCTCAAAGGGATTTGCCGTCTTACACTCGCAGCCATCGAAGACTGCTGACGTCAGTAGTCAAACATCAATCCTTAAACCAAATTGTATTTTAACCTTTGGTAGATCGAAATTTGCTTTTTTTGAATGATTATCCATTTTTAATTGATCTCACATGTTTTCCTTACTTCTGTTTTTTCGTACTTTTGTCAAGAATTCTTCTTGAAGTCCAAAGTACATTTTTTTTTGTTTTTCCTGTTTTTGTCTTTCTTTTTAGTTGACCTTTTTCAGCACAACTTGAAGGACAAATGTAAACATAGCTCGTGCCTTAGCTGTTAACAATAATTAGTATTGTGGTTATTTTATTGAACTGTTAATGGTTTTAATCCAAATTTAGATATTTTAATTAGGCTTAAGTTCATTGAATTTAATTTGCATTAAATTATTTTTATGAAGAAAGGAATTTTTACAACATGGAAGATTAATTAAAATTGTTATTGATAATTTTCATTCTTGACTGACCTGGGATTCGAAGCCAGGCTGTCTGGCGTGTGATTCGAACCCAGGCGGCTGGTTACCCTGACATGTTTCGACCTCAACCACTAGGTCTTCTCAAAGGGATTTGCCGTCTTACACTCGCAGCCATCGAAGACTGCTGACGTCAGTAGTCAAACATCAATCCTTAAACCAAATTGTATTTTAACCTTTGGTAGATCGAAATTTGCTTTTTTTGAATGATTATCCATTTTTAATTGATCTCACATGTTTTCCTTACTTCTGTTTTTTCGTACTTTTGTCAAGAATTCTTCTTGAAGTCCAAAGTACATTTTTTTTTGTTTTTCCTGTTTTTGTCTTTCTTTTTAGTTGACCTTTTTCAGCACAACTTGAAGGACAAATGTAAACATAGCTCGTGCCTTAGCTGTTAACAATAATTAGTATTGTGGTTATTTTATTGAACTGTTAATGGTTTTAATCCAAATTTAGATATTTTAATTAGGCTTAAGTTCATTGAATTTAATTTGCATTAAATTATTTTTATGAAGAAAGGAATTTTTACAACATGGAAGATTAATTAAAATTGTTATTGATAATTTTCATTCTTGACTGACCTGGGATTCGAAGCCAGGCTGTCTGGCGTGTGATTCGAACCCAGGCGGCTGGTTACCCTGACATGTTTCGACCTCAACCACTAGGTCTTCTCAAAGGGATTTGCCGTCTTACACTCGCAGCCATCGAAGACTGCTGACGTCAGTAGTCAAACATCAATCCTTAAACCAAATTGTATTTTAACCTTTGGTAGATCGAAATTTGCTTTTTTTGAATGATTATCCATTTTTAATTGATCTCACATGTTTTCCTTACTTCTGTTTTTTCGTACTTTTGTCAAGAATTCTTCTTGAAGTCCAAAGTACATTTTTTTTTGTTTTTCCTGTTTTTGTCTTTCTTTTTAGTTGACCTTTTTCAGCACAACTTGAAGGACAAATGTAAACATAGCTCGTGCCTTAGCTGTTAACAATAATTAGTATTGTGGTTATTTTATTGAACTGTTAATGGTTTTAATCCAAATTTAGATATTTTAATTAGGCTTAAGTTCATTGAATTTAATTTGCATTAAATTATTTTTATGAAGAAAGGAATTTTTACAACATGGAAGATTAATTAAAATTGTTATTGATAATTTTCATTCTTGACTGACCTGGGATTCGAAGCCAGGCTGTCTGGCGTGTGATTCGAACCCAGGCGGCTGGTTACCCTGACATGTTTCGACCTCAACCACTAGGTCTTCTCAAAGGGATTTGCCGTCTTACACTCGCAGCCATCGAAGACTGCTGACGTCAGTAGTCAAACATCAATCCTTAAACCAAATTGTATTTTAACCTTTGGTAGATCGAAATTTGCTTTTTTTGAATGATTATCCATTTTTAATTGATCTCACATGTTTTCCTTACTTCTGTTTTTTCGTACTTTTGTCAAGAATTCTTCTTGAAGTCCAAAGTACATTTTTTTTTTGTTTTTCCTGTTTTTGTCTTTCTTTTTAGTTGACCTTTTTCAGCACAACTTGAAGGACAAATGTAAACATAGCTCGTGCCTTAGCTGTTAACAATAATTAGTATTGTGGTTATTTTATTGAACTGTTAATGGTTTTAATCCAAATTTAGATATTTTAATTAGGCTTAAGTTCATTGAATTTAATTTGCATTAAATTATTTTTATGAAGAAAGGAATTTTTACAACATGGAAGATTAATTAAAATTGTTATTGATAATTTTCATTCTTGACTGAACTGGGATTCGAAGCCAGGCTGTCTGGCGTGTGATTCGAACCCAGGCGGCTGGTTACCCTGACATGTTTCGACCTCAACCACTAGGTCTTCTCAAAGGGATTTGCCGTCTTACACTCGCAGCCATCGAAGACTGCTGACGTCAGTAGTCAAACATCAATCCTTAAACCAAATTGTATTTTAACCTTTGGTAGATCGAAATTTGCTTTTTTTGAATGATTATCCATTTTTAATTGATCTCACATGTTTTCCTTACTTCTGTTTTTTCGTACTTTTGTCAAGAATTCTTCTTGAAGTCCAAAGTACATTTTTTTTTTTGTTTTTCCTGTTTTTGTCTTTCTTTTTAGTTGACCTTTTTCAGCACAACTTGAAGGACAAATGTAAACATAGCTCGTGCCTTAGCTGTTAACAATAATTAGTATTGTGGTTATTTTATTGAACTGTTAATGGTTTTAATCCAAATTTAGATATTTTAATTAGGCTTAAGTTCATTGAATTTAATTTGCATTAAATTATTTTTATGAAGAAAGGAATTTTTACAACATGGAAGATTAATTAAAATTGTTATTGATAATTTTCATTCTTGACTGACCTGGGATTCGAAGCCAGGCTGTCTGGCGTGTGATTCGAACCCAGGCGGCTGGTTACCCTGACATGTTTCGACCTCAACCACTAGGTCTTCTCAAAGGGATTTGCCGTCTTACACTCGCAGCCATCGAAGACTGCTGACGTCAGTAGTCAAACATCAATCCTTAAACCAAATTGTATTTTAACCTTTGGTAGATCGAAATTTGCTTTTTTTGAATGATTATCCATTTTTAATTGATCTCACATGTTTTCCTTACTTCTGTTTTTTCGTACTTTTGTCAAGAATTCTTCTTGAAGTCCAAAGTACATTTTTTTTTTTGTTTTTCCTGTTTTTGTCTTTCTTTTTAGTTGACCTTTTTCAGCACAACTTGAAGGACAAATGTAAACATAGCTCGTGCCTTAGCTGTTAACAATAATTAGTATTGTGGTTATTTTATTGAACTGTTAATGGTTTTAATCCAAATTTAGATATTTTAATTAGGCTTAAGTTCATTGAATTTAATTTGCATTAAATTATTTTTATGAAGAAAGGAATTTTTACAACATGGAAGATTAATTAAAATTGTTATTGATAATTTTCATTCTTGACTGACCTGGGATTCGAAGCCAGGCTGTCTGGCGTGTGATTCGAACCCAGGCGGCTGGTTACCCTGACATGTTTCGACCTCAACCACTAGGTCTTCTCAAAGGGATTTGCCGTCTTACACTCGCAGCCATCGAAGACTGCTGACGTCAGTAGTCAAACATCAATCCTTAAACCAAATTGTATTTTAACCTTTGGTAGATCGAAATTTGCTTTTTTTGAATGATTATCCATTTTTAATTGATCTCACATGTTTTCCTTACTTCTGTTTTTTCGTACTTTTGTCAAGAATTCTTCTTGAAGTCCAAAGTACATTTTTTTTTTTGTTTTTCCTGTTTTTGTCTTTCTTTTTAGTTGACCTTTTTCAGCACAACTTGAAGGACAAATGTAAACATAGCTCGTGCCTTAGCTGTTAACAATAATTAGTATTGTGGTTATTTTATTGAACTGTTAATGGTTTTAATCCAAATTTAGATATTTTAATTAGGCTTAAGTTCATTGAATTTAATTTGCATTAAATTATTTTTATGAAGAAAGGAATTTTTACAACATGGAAGATTAATTAAAATTGTTATTGATAATTTTCATTCTTGACTGACCTGGGATTCGAAGCCAGGCTGTCTGGCGTGTGATTCGAACCCAGGCGGCTGGTTACCCTGACATGTTTCGACCTCAACCACTAGGTCTTCTCAAAGGGATTTGCCGTCTTACACTCGCAGCCATCGAAGACTGCTGACGTCAGTAGTCAAACATCAATCCTTAAACCAAATTGTATTTTAACCTTTGGTAGATCGAAATTTGCTTTTTTTGAATGATTATCCATTTTTAATTGATCTCACATGTTTTCCTTACTTCTGTTTTTTCGTACTTTTGTCAAGAATTCTTCTTGAAGTCCAAAGTACATTTTTTTTTTGTTTTTCCTGTTTTTGTCTTTCTTTTTAGTTGACCTTTTTCAGCACAACTTGAAGGACAAATGTAAACATAGCTCGTGCCTTAGCTGTTAACAATAATTAGTATTGTGGTTATTTTATTGAACTGTTAATGGTTTTAATCCAAATTTAGATATTTTAATTAGGCTTAAGTTCATTGAATTTAATTTGCATTAAATTATTTTTATGAAGAAAGGAATTTTTACAACATGGAAGATTAATTAAAATTGTTATTGATAATTTTCATTCTTGACTGACCTGGGATTCGAAGCCAGGCTGTCTGGCGTGTGATTCGAACCCAGGCGGCTGGTTACCCTGACATGTTTCGACCTCAACCACTAGGTCTTCTCAAAGGGATTTGCCGTCTTACACTCGCAGCCATCGAAGACTGCTGACGTCAGTAGTCAAACATCAATCCTTAAACCAAATTGTATTTTAACCTTTGGTAGATCGAAATTTGCTTTTTTTGAATGATTATCCATTTTTAATTGATCTCACATGTTTTCCTTACTTCTGTTTTTTCGTACTTTTGTCAAGAATTCTTCTTGAAGTCCAAAGTACATTTTTTTTTTTGTTTTTCCTGTTTTTGTCTTTCTTTTTAGTTGACCTTTTTCAGCACAACTTGAAGGACAAATGTAAACATAGCTCGTGCCTTAGCTGTTAACAATAATTAGTATTGTGGTTATTTTATTGAACTGTTAATGGTTTTAATCCAAATTTAGATATTTTAATTAGGCTTAAGTTCATTGAATTTAATTTGCATTAAATTATTTCAGTCAAGAATGAAAATTATCAATAACAATTTTAATTAATCTTCCATGTTGTTAAAATTCCTTTCTTCATAAAAATAATTTAATGCAAATTAAATTCAATGAACTTAAGCCTAATTAAAATATCTAAATTTGGATTAAAACCATTAACAGTTCAATAAAATAACCACAATACTAATTATTGTTAACAGCTAAGGCACGAGCTATGTTTACATTTGTCCTTCAAGTTGTGCTGAAAAAGGTCAACAAAAAAGAAAGACAAAAACAGGAAAAACAAAAAAAAAATGTACTTTGGACTTCAAGAAGAATTCTTGACAAAAGTACGAAAAAACAGAAGTAAGGAAAACATGTGAGATCAATTAAAAATGGATAATCATTCAAAAAAAGCAAATTTCGATCTACCAAAGGTTAAAATACAATTTGGTTTAAGGATTGATGTTTGACTACTGACGTCAGCAGTCTTCGATGGCTGCGAGTGTAAGACGGCAAATCCCTTTGAGAAGACCTAGTGGTTGAGGTCGAAACATGTCAGGGTAACCAGCCGCCTGGGTTCGAATCACACGCCAGACAGCCTGGCTTCGAATCCCAGGTCAGTCAAGAATGAAAATTATCAATAACAATTTTAATTAATCTTCCATGTTGTAAAAATTCCTTTCTTCATAAAAATAATTTAATGCAAATTAAATTCAATGAACTTAAGCCTAATTAAAATATCTAAATTTGGATTAAAACCATTAACAGTTCAATAAAATAACCACAATACTAATTATTGTTAACAGCTAAGGCACGAGCTATGTTTACATTTGTCCTTCAAGTTGTGCTGAAAAAGGTCAACTAAAAAGAAAGACAAAAACAGGAAAAACAAAAAAAAAAATGTACTTTGGACTTCAAGAAGAATTCTTGACAAAAGTACGAAAAAACAGAAGTAAGGAAAACATGTGAGATCAATTAAAAATGGATAATCATTCAAAAAAAGCAAATTTCGATCTACCAAAGGTTAAAATACAATTTGGTTTAAGGATTGATGTTTGACTACTGACGTCAGCAGTCTTCGATGGCTGCGAGTGTAAGACGGCAAATCCCTTTGAGAAGACCTAGTGGTTGAGGTCGAAACATGTCAGGGTAACCAGCCGCCTGGGTTCGAATCACACGCCAGACAGCCTGGCTTCGAATCCCAGGTCAGTCAAGAATGAAAATTATCAATAACAATTTTAATTAATCTTCCATGTTGTAAAAATTCCTTTCTTCATAAAAATAATTTAATGCAAATTAAATTCAATGAACTTAAGCCTAATTAAAATATCTAAATTTGGATTAAAACCATTAACAGTTCAATAAAATAACCACAATACTAATTATTGTTAACAGCTAAGGCACGAGCTATGTTTACATTTGTCCTTCAAGTTGTGCTGAAAAAGGTCAACTAAAAAGAAAGACAAAAACAGGAAAAACAAAAAAAAATGTACTTTGGACTTCAAGAAGAATTCTTGACAAAAGTACGAAAAAACAGAAGTAAGGAAAACATGTGAGATCAATTAAAAATGGATAATCATTCAAAAAAAGCAAATTTCGATCTACCAAAGGTTAAAATACAATTTGGTTTAAGGATTGATGTTTGACTACTGACGTCAGCAGTCTTCGATGGCTGCGAGTGTAAGACGGCAAATCCCTTTGAGAAGACCTAGTGGTTGAGGTCGAAACATGTCAGGGTAACCAGCCGCCTGGGTTCGAATCACACGCCAGACAGCCTGGCTTCGAATCCCAGGTCAGTCAAGAATGAAAATTATCAATAACAATTTTAATTAATCTTCCATGTTGTAAAAATTCCTTTCTTCATAAAAATAATTTAATGCAAATTAAATTCAATGAACTTAAGCCTAATTAAAATATCTAAATTTGGATTAAAACCATTAACAGTTCAATAAAATAACCACAATACTAATTATTGTTAACAGCTAAGGCACGAGCTATGTTTACATTTGTCCTTCAAGTTGTGCTGAAAAAGGTCAACTAAAAAGAAAGACAAAAACAGGAAAAACAAAAAAAAATGTACTTTGGACTTCAAGAAGAATTCTTGACAAAAGTACGAAAAAACAGAAGTAAGGAAAACATGTGAGATCAATTAAAAATGGATAATCATTCAAAAAAAGCAAATTTCGATCTACCAAAGGTTAAAATACAATTTGGTTTAAGGATTGATGTTTGACTACTGACGTCAGCAGTCTTCGATGGCTGCGAGTGTAAGACGGCAAATCCCTTTGAGAAGACCTAGTGGTTGAGGTCGAAACATGTCAGGGTAACCAGCCGCCTGGGTTCGAATCACACGCCAGACAGCCTGGCTTCGAATCCCAGGTCAGTCAAGAATGAAAATTATCAATAACAATTTTAATTAATCTTCCATGTTGTAAAAATTCCTTTCTTCATAAAAATAATTTAATGCAAATTAAATTCAATGAACTTAAGCCTAATTAAAATATCTAAATTTGGATTAAAACCATTAACAGTTCAATAAAATAACCACAATACTAATTATTGTTAACAGCTAAGGCACGAGCTATGTTTACATTTGTCCTTCAAGTTGTGCTGAAAAAGGTCAACTAAAAAGAAAGACAAAAACAGGAAAAACAAAAAAAAATGTACTTTGGACTTCAAAAAGAATTCTTGACAAAAGTACGAAAAAACAGAAGTAAGGAAAACATGTGAGATCAATTAAAAATGGATAATCATTCAAAAAAAGCAAATTTCGATCTACCAAAGGTTAAAATACAATTTGGTTTAAGGATTGATGTTTGACTACTGACGTCAGCAGTCTTCGATGGCTGCGAGTGTAAGACGGCAAATCCCTTTGAGAAGACCTAGTGGTTGAGGTCGAAACATGTCAGGGTAACCAGCCGCCTGGGTTCGAATCACACGCCAGACAGCCTGGCTTCGAATCCCAGGTCAGTCAAGAATGAAAATTATCAATAACAATTTTAATTAATCTTCCATGTTGTAAAAATTCCTTTCTTCATAAAAATAATTTAATGCAAATTAAATTCAATGAACTTAAGCCTAATTAAAATATCTAAATTTGGATTAAAACCATTAACAGTTCAATAAAATAACCACAATACTAATTATTGTTAACAGCTAAGGCACGAGCTATGTTTACATTTGTCCTTCAAGTTGTGCTGAAAAAGGTCAACTAAAAAGAAAGACAAAAACAGGAAAAACAAAAAAAAATGTACTTTGGACTTCAAGAAGAATTCTTGACAAAAGTACGAAAAAACAGAAGTAAGGAAAACATGTGAGATCAATTAAAAATGGATAATCATTCAAAAAAAGCAAATTTCGATCTACCAAAGGTTAAAATACAATTTGGTTTAAGGATTGATGTTTGACTACTGACGTCAGCAGTCTTCGATGGCTGCGAGTGTAAGACGGCAAATCCCTTTGAGAAGACCTAGTGGTTGAGGTCGAAACATGTCAGGGTAACCAGCCGCCTGGGTTCGAATCACACGCCAGACAGCCTGGCTTCGAATCCCAGGTCAGTCAAGAATGAAAATTATCAATAACAATTTTAATTAATCTTCCATGTTGTAAAAATTCCTTTCTTCATAAAAATAATTTAATGCAAATTAAATTCAATGAACTTAAGCCTAATTAAAATATCTAAATTTGGATTAAAACCATTAACAGTTCAATAAAATAACCACAATACTAATTATTGTTAACAGCTAAGGCACGAGCTATGTTTACATTTGTCCTTCAAGTTGTGCTGAAAAAGGTCAACTAAAAAGAAAGACAAAAACAGGAAAAACAAAAAAAAATGTACTTTGGACTTCAAGAAGAATTCTTGACAAAAGTACGAAAAAACAGAAGTAAGGAAAACATGTGAGATCAATTAAAAATTGATAATCATTCAAAAAAAGCAAATTTCGATCTACCAAAGGTTAAAATACAATTTGGTTTAAGGATTGATGTTTGACTACTGACGTCAGCAGTCTTCGATGGCTGCGAGTGTAAGACGGCAAATCCCTTTGAGAAGACCTAGTGGTTGAGGTCGAAACATGTCAGGGTAACCAGCCGCCTGGGTTCGAATCACACGCCAGACAGCCTGGCTTCGAATCCCAGGTCAGTCAAGAATGAAAATTATCAATAACAATTTTAATTAATCTTCCATGTTGTAAAAATTCCTTTCTTCATAAAAATAATTTAATGCAAATTAAATTCAATGAACTTAAGCCTAATTAAAATATCTAAATTTGGATTAAAACCATTAACAGTTCAATAAAATAACCACAATACTAATTATTGTTAACAGCTAAGGCACGAGCTATGTTTACATTTGTCCTTCAAGTTGTGCTGAAAAAGGTCAACTAAAAAGAAAGACAAAAACAGGAAAAACAAAAAAAAATGTACTGTGGACTTCAAGAAGAATTCTTGACAAAAGTACGAAAAAACAGAAGTAAGGAAAACATGTGAGATCAATTAAAAATGGATAATCATTCAAAAAAAGCAAATTTCGATCTACCAAAGGTTAAAATACAATTTGGTTTAAGGATTGATGTTTGACTACTGACGTCAGCAGTCTTCGATGGCTGCGAGTGTAAGACGGCAAATCCCTTTGAGAAGACCTAGTGGTTGAGGTCGAAACATGTCAGGGTAACCAGCCGCCTGGGTTCGAATCACACGCCAGACAGCCTGGCTTCGAATCCCAGGTCAGTCAAGAATGAAAATTATCAATAACAATTTTAATTAATCTTCCATGTTGTAAAAATTCCTTTCTTCATAAAAATAATTTAATGCAAATTAAATTCAATGAACTTAAGCCTAATTAAAATATCTAAAAAAAAAAAAAAAGTTTTGTTAAATTGTTTATTATCTGCAAAAAAATTTTATTGAAAACTGTAACAAATAAAAAAATGTCAAATCAGTCAGTCGAAATTGGCCCACCCTGTATATAGTGTGGCGTATAAGTAACGTTATGATCGCCAAAAAAGAAGTAATAATTGGAAGAGCTCTCTCTGAGCAGTGGCTCCATATTGTTGGAAACACAATTCCGGATTGTTCTCTACCTCCGGCCTTAAAAAAATGTTTAACCGTTGCCCGGTATTCAAATTAACCGCAACTTGTTCGTCGTTTTCTAAAAAAATAGTGTCCAATAATTTTTTTTTTGAAGTTATACCTCACTATACTCTGCATCTTACAGGCATACCTAAACAAGAGCGGAAAGCGTTTTCTAGCTGTTAAAAGTTATAATGCCCATACAATTTGCTTGTAGCATACCGAAACAGCGCGGCGGCAACGCTTTGTAAAATGGAAAATCCGATTTTGACAGCGCGTTTAATAGTAAAGTTGGCCGCTATTGTTAATAAATAATGGCAATTTAGCTGTTTTAGATAAATCTAGCGGTTTTGCCTTCATTTCTATTATTTGGGTTTTATTAAACAAAAAAGTTAACACTACTATTCGTGACTCAACGTTGACGCTTTAATTTAGGTAGAAAACGTTCCACCTTCCGCTCTTTTTCAAGTATGGGTTTTAGTAGTTGCATTTGATGTTCAACAATTATTCTTGGATTTTGGGTGACCCATATATATCTATTGAGGTGATCGTTAAGGTGAAACTGGGCCTCATCGCTCATTATTCGATATGATTTTTGCTGACATTCAAAATAAAATTCAACGACTTTTTCTTTGTTCTGTGCTGATTCTTTCATCATAAAGTTCCCAAGTTTTTCAACGTTCATTTTGAAAAAAAAAACCAAACATATATACATCCGGACCTGAACTGTAACGACGAAATTTAGGACAAGTAGTTCGTGTACATATAATTTGTCTTATGATTGTATCAATTTAAAGTTAGCAATAAATTATGAGGCCTTGAAGTGCCATCAAAAGTGTACGAATGATGGAAACGTAATGAAATCCGATATTAACATTAGCACATTATCGGCTACGTTTTTATTAACAAATAAATTGCACGTCTAAATATTTTTTAAAATTTTTAATATCTTTAAAAAAATGTTATATATAAAATTTTATGTACCTAATTATCAAAAAAAGTTATTCTAAAAACACTGTAAACATAATTCTGCTACATTTTTAATTTTCAAATTTTACTAATTAAATCTACCAGAAACACTATAGACTACAGTTTAAAATAGTCATTGACGAATGGCCTTTGACTCATTTTCTTGGTCAGGGATATAAATCTAATTCCATTATCGCTAAATCGCTTTTTATTTTTGTTTGAATACTTCCCCTTTTCTACCAACAATTCAAAAATTTTCAACATGTGTCTGTACAAATTTGCCACCGAGGTCTACCTACGACTATAATGTTTAAAGACAATTGGATTATCGTACAATATTTAACGTCGTCACCCATTTCATTGTTTAGCAAAGTATAGTTCCGTATAGTTTCCAACAAAATTTCTTTCCACATAAAATGAAAACTATTCAGGCCGTTCTAAGGTAGAAAGAATGAGATGGAACGCAAGACAGGTGACCGAGGAATACAGTAGTTCAAAATGATAAAATGGAGAAGCCCTAGTATGTACTTTGTTGTCTTATAGCTGGAATAAAAAAGTAGAACCTTAGTGTTAATAAAAAGTCGCAAACAAAAATTGGCATACTATGACTAACTTAAAGCTACATATATATGTACTTACATACATTAACAAGTTGTTTGGAAATTTGTTCTTTTTGTTTTATTTTTTGGATGGTCATTTAACAATTATTGGAAGAATAGAAAAGTCCAAAGATATTTACTACTAAATACGCGAATAGTTTAACAAAAATCGTCAGTCAATACCGTTGGACAGATACGAGAAGCGGTGGTCGTGATTTGTTTTTTTATATCTTTCAAAAATATATTGGAAATACTAAATAGAAATTATATAAAAAAGGTAAATTAATAAAATTATAAATAAAAACAATTCAATTATCTTAAACGAATTGTCTTAGCAATTTTAAATTTTATTAGGAACGGTCTACAATTAAACTTTGTTCTTTTTTAAACGGAGATAATAGTTTGATTTATTCGATTTGATTAAAAAAGCGTTTTTATCTTAAATAAATTTTGCAGTTTTTTAAATTATCATAATTGCAAAAAAAATTATTTTCTGGAATCAACAGCTTAAGAATATTATATGCTTTTATTAGAACTTTTAAATAAAAATCAATAGTTTCTTATGGAATAATCCGTATTATTCTTTCGCTTTTGAAGCCTACATCTGCATGTTAGGAAGGAAATTATACGTACAATAATCAATATCTAGAATTGCTAAAGAAAATAGAAATTCATAATTACAAAACTGGTCATTTCGTTTTATAGAAATAACATATTTTCCTAATTTAATTATTGACTTGTTAAAAAAAACCTTTAAATCTGTGCCAAACAAAAAACCAACATTTTCTGGTACGGTATATATAAATTCTTTATAAGCCAAATTTATAACCTCCACCCAGGGTGGGAGAACGGTTTTAATTTTGTTAAATCAGTTTATAAAACAAACGTTTATGGATCTTTCTAGTATGTCAATAAGTTTAAAAATAGATCACAGTGGCGTATTTTGATTTCGAAAATATTTACAATATTTTTTGGAAAAATTGTCAATAACAGGAAATATGTTGTCGGAACAAAGTAGCAGAAAGACGCACTATTCCAAGAGCTATTGATACTAGAGTACTAGAGTAAAAGACGAACAAAATAAATGTTTTAGTATACAAAGTTTTATACCTACTAAATATCTTCTAAACACCTTGTTTGACATAGAAAATATGTCAATTAATCCATTTTTAACCTACGATAAAAGAAAAATATCCCTCCACTTTAAAGGATTATGATATAAATTATTAAAAAGGAAAATTAATAAAATACTTATAGTTACCTGGTAAATAAAGAAAAGTTTATATATTAATTGCAATTTTAAGGGAAAATTTTGGAAATATTCTTAGTATTATGTGTCTAATATTTCCTTTATATTGATGAAAAATCTAGTCGAAAAATTTTTCACATTGGGTGGGTAGTTTAAATTTAATATAGTTTTATAATCTTCGAAGTTTTACAACAATTTAAGTCTCAAGATAATAAAATATTTTAGCAAATTTTAAAATTTTCTTACTTTAAGTTGGGGACATATCCTTCCTTTTCATAAGGAAGTTTTTGTTAACAAATATTATTTAGATAATTTTTCTTTTTTTCTAATTTAAAATAATAAGGGGTGTTCTGAAAATCGAAAACGAAAACGCAAGAATTTTGAAGTTCTTTTTAATACACTTTCAATCCAATTTTTTATAAGTTTCTTATAGAATTCTGTTTTCTTTTACTACAAAAATCTTTTTAAAAGAACGATTCTTTCGTTTTGCGTTTTCGATTTCCAGAACATCTCTTTAAATTTTTTTTTTTTTTTATTTTGTTTTTTTTTTAATCATTTCTTCTTCTTTCTATTTTCAGAAGCAAAATAAAAATTAAAAAAAGGAAAATATATAAAGTGGCTTCTTTATGTTTAAACTCCATAATCATACATACCTACCAACATCAACCACATAGACATTGATGAGCGGCCCGGGCGTGTGGTGTAACGTTTCGAATAGTTTGTCAATAATTTTTATACAAAACAAAAATTGAAATCAAAAAAAAAAGTTTCGTGGCATTTATTATCATTTCCATCAAATAGATTAGTCTCTAAGAAAATTTCTACGACGATATCCAGAACATAAAAGTAACAAAATAGAAAAAAAAACACCAAACGATTATAAAACACCAATAATAACAGACAGAAACAAACAATAACGGAAAATAACATTTGCAAAAAAACGGAAAATAGAAGTTTTTTTACAACCAGAATAAACAAATAACGAGAAAAAAGTTTTGAAAACCGAACTTCCCACACCAGCAACAGGATATGTTAGTATTAATATACTAGACAACTTCTATCAAAGATCTTTAGACATTTAACCAACATCTCTACATTTTTAAAGAATTGTTTTTTTCTAAAACATTTTTCGACTACTACTTCCGCTAAAAAAGAAAGAAATTTCTTTGGACCTCAATTTAGTTCGTTTGTTTGCTTCCTTGTTTAATTGCTGTTTCCTGTATTTATCTATACTAGTTATTTTATTGCTTTCAATATAATTCAAATAAAATACATTCAACGTGTGGCGTTTAAGCAGCATTAGCAGCTTTAAATCTAGTTAGCATGGAGTGCTGTTTATCAGAAGAGGCCAAGGAACAGAAGCGTATCAATCAAGAAATCGAACGACAATTACGTCGTGATAAACGAGATGCGCGAAGGGAGTTTAAACTGTTGCTATTAGGTAAATTTATGAAAAATATTTAAAAAAAAATTAAAACTACAGCTGTAATACTTTAACTAGGTACTGGTGAATCCGGCAAATCCACATTTATTAAACAGATGCGTATTATTCACGGCAGCGGTTACTCAGATGATGATAAACGTGGCTTTATTAAATTAGTGTTTCAAAATATTTTCATGGCTATGCAGTCCATGATAAAAGCTATGGATATGTTAAGAATTTCATATGGCGCAGCTGATCATGCGGTAAGTTATTAGATAACAATTATTTAATATCTAATAATAATATGGAAAATGTTTTTAGGAACTTGCTGAACTTGTTATGAGCATTGATTATGAAACAGTAACTTCATTTGAAGATCCATATTTGTCAGCCATTAAAACGCTATGGGCCGATACTGGCATACAAGAATGTTACGACCGACGAAGAGAATATCAATTAACAGATTCAGCTAAATAGTAAGTAGAAATTAAAAAATAAAAGTTAACATTTTTGAAAAATTTTTGAGAAACGAACTAAAGAATCAAGGACTAAGGGACTGAGTTATTGTTGTAGTATATTCTTTTTGTTTTTTAATATTATATTATTGAAACTTTTCCAAAACTTTAGTTATCTTATGGATCTTGATCGTGTGGCCCAACCTGATTATTTACCAAGTGTACTTTATATTTTACGTGTTCGTGTACCAACAACGGGGATTATTGAATATCCTTTCGATTTAGAAGAAATACGATTTAGGTACTTATTTTTTACGGCCTTGTTGTGTTTATAATGCCTGTTATTCTCCTTTTAAACTAAAAAATTTAAATATTTTTTTTTTTAATAATGCATGTTTAACAATTTTTTTTCTGTGGTGATCGGTGAATTTTTTTAGTTTTTTTTAATGTTTATCTTGTTATTATTTATAACAAATTGTTGACAAAAAGAAAAAAAAATAGACGTTAAATATACATTCATTTGTAATTCAATCTGTTTACTAAAAATATTATAATACAGGGATGAAACGATAAGTCTGTGATTTTTTTCTTTTCGTGTATCTTTTATAAAATCAAATCTTGTGTCGTAGAAAAACATATTTTATTTGATTTAATAGTTCATCTTCCATTTTATTGTAAAAATAGAAAAAAGTACATTTTTTTACGAGCGCGAACTGATAAGTAAGTAGTTTTTCGGGAGTTTAAGCGTAACTTATTTACAGGCCTGTCATCCATTCCGATCGGTTTGGTTTTCATTTCGGAGTTGTAGTTAAATTAAATTGTTTTTTGTTGAAAGCAAAATACGGAATTACTTTTACGTTCGATCGGAATTGCATTGTGTAACAGGCCTAATAAAATCAAATTCTCTCTTTTAATGCATCTTATTTTTATAGAAAAAACAGGTTTTCCAATTTTTGACATGGTGGTTCAACAAATAATAAATGCAATTGTAGATTTTTGATAAAAAATTTATTCAAACCATAAAAATTTTATTTCCAACAAAAAGATTTTATTCCAACAGGACCTTTAGAAACCTTTTAATTTTTATGAAAAAGTTTAAGGAAAAGTTAAAAAAAAAGTTTAATTGGTAAAAATTAAAAGTAAAAGCAAATAACGTTGTTGTGCAATGGTTATATTTTTGTTAAAATAAGTGTTTTTGCGGACTTATTAATTTCATGCATTTCAGAGGCACATATTTCTTTAGATTTTGTTAGCTTAGCAACATATATTAAAAAGTAATATCTAATTTAGAGACAAAATATATTTTAGAAGTCCTGTCAGAAGATTAATATAAATTAAATATATATATAAAAAAATAACAACTTAAAGAGAAATTGCTTTAAAGTAACTAAAAGTTAAACTATTAAAAAGCAAAATATATTATTTGAATGACTGACCACGAGTATTTTTTTCCTATTAAGTGTTAGTTTATAATAAAACTACTAACTTTTATATATATTAATATTATAGCTACTTAAGCGATCTTCCGCGTATCGAACTACCCGACTATTTACCAACTGAGCAAGATATTCTACGTGCTCGTGTACCAACAACTGGTATTGCTATAGTGTATGAATAAAAAGGAATTACTTGCAAAATGTTGAAATGTATGAGCTTTATATTTATAAGTTTTATTTTTTATAAGTTTTTTTAATGTACATAATATTGCTTTAATATGTGTTAGACACACACACTAATTCAACTAATTGTTATTTGTTAACATATTTATACAAAAAATTGATCACTTTTCTTTTGAACTATTTCAATCCTAAAAACAACAGAATGGTAGATGTCGGTGGTCAGCGCTCAGAAAGAAGAAAATGGATTCATTGTTTTGAAAATGTAACATCAATCATATTTTTAGTGGCTCTTTCGGAATATGATCAAATTTTATTCGAATCTGATAATGAGGTATGTTCTAAAAATTAATCTTATCTAATATTTAATTAAGTATTTAAAATTTCTTTTTGACCGCTTTTTGCAGAATCGTATGGAAGAATCAAAAGCTTTATTTAGAACTATTATTACGTATCCATGGTTCCAAAACTCATCAGTAATTCTTTTCTTAAATAAGAAAGACTTGTTAGAAGAAAAAATTATGTATTCGCATTTGGTAGATTATTTTCCTGAATATGATGGTAAGTAATTTCAATTTTGTTTAAATTTTTTAATATTAAGAATTAATAATTTTATTAAATGTATACCCTCTATCTTTAAACGAACAATAATACGAGTATAACGGCAAGTGTTACCAGTTAGTTAATTGCTTAAAAATATTTCTGCGTATCTCATCTCAAGTTTCAAAAATATTAAAACAAATAATTAATTTATATGTACATCATTTAATAAACTAATGACTAAAAAAAGTTTTCACAAGCTATTTTTAAGAGAACTAACTCCAAAGTTGACCATGATGGTATGTTAATCGACAATTTATTGACATGTAAGCGCCAAAATTAACCTTAATTACCTTTAAAAGCTTAGCACCAGGGCTGTGGAGTCGGAGTCGGAGTTGAAGAGTCGGAGTTGAGATTTTTGTACCGGAGTCGGAGTCGGAGTACCCAAAAAAACGCGCAACTCCGACTCCAAAATTTTTCGGCATAAAAAATTAAAAAAAAATTCTAATATTTTCCAATATAAAAATTCTTCGAAATTGGCGATGCAATATTATGCAGATCAATATGAATAAGTAGATTCTACTGCCCGTTCGCCGATATCGAACGTTAACGTTCGCATAGAAAATTACATTTAAAACAAAAACAATTTTTGAAATTTTGTTTTTCTTTTAAATGTTATTTACTATGCGAACGTTAACGTTCGATATCGGCGAACGATTAATTTAACGATTTATTATCAAATAACTCTTAAATACGCTTTAAATATTTTGTATTATTTTGTTTTCCCCCTTTGTAAAAATATATAGGCCCACAAAGAGATGCCATTGCCGCCCGTGAATTTATATTACGTATGTTTGTGGATTTAAATCCAGATTCTGAGAAAATTATTTATTCTCATTTTATATGTGCTACAGGTAAGTTGTATTAACTAAATTATATATGGAGCTTATTGAATTTACAGGACTTCTGAGACTGAATTTTTATTATGATATTTTTTGTTTGGGGAACAGGCTTGTCTTTAAATTTTGTAGGCGAATAATGTAGAAATGATTATATAGTCCGCATACCTTTCTACACTTTTTCCTAACACAATTTCAAAGTCATCAATCACTGTTTCTTAAAACAAAAAAGTCATAATCAAAATCTAGTCTATGTATAATACTGGGGGGCTACTCTCTATTGCGTTGCGAAAGAAAATGGTAGCAAATCTAGTAATTGGTACTCTTTAACGCGTTTCGCATTTGTCTTTCGCATCTTTTTAGTTTTTTCTTTTCGCAAATCATCAATATTTATATATACCAAGTTGGCATTTAGCTTTCGCATCGAAATCGTTTTCGAATCGCAATAGATCGTAGCCCCCTGATCTGATTAGTATAGAGAAGTTATGTAATGAAATTTTGAGTTCCAAAAAATTAAAATGAAATTGAATTTCAAAATATGTATATATGAATGAAAGAGCCAGAGTGATTGTGTTATGTATGATATGTGATTTTAAAATAAAGAATTCTGTCAGATGGATTGGAAATACCACGTGAGTTTAAAAACAACGATTTCAACGAAATTTTTATTATCTACTTTTAATTACCAAAACAAAAGTCATGGACAAATATTCGAATTTTTAACACCAGGTATTCTTTGAAAATCTTTTAATTTTATCTTCATCTTTTCCATTTTTAAAGCTTGTTTAAATTTGTTTTTAGTAAAAAATGCTTTTCAGTTATTAACAATTAAGTTTTTTTAATTTAGTTTTTAAATAATTTCTAACTTCTTTCTGAATTTGTTCCTCATTTTTTACTTGCCACAACTACCTGTTCTGTCTCAACAGATACTGAAAACATCAAACTTGTATTTTGCGCTGTAAAAGATACAATTATGCAAAATGCTCTTAAAGAATTTAATTTGGGTTAAGTATACTTATTGGCTGTTTGTTTAATGTTCAATTATCTTTTTTTCTAATACTCCTTTCTACATACTTACCAGTCTTATTTGAAATTTTTATGGACTATACGAAAAGTAAAAAATAAAGAAAACTGCAAAAAAGTTCACTTTACAAAAAAAATAAAAAAAAAAAGAAAATAAATGATGTATTTAATATAGTTATTTTTTATTTTAATCATAATATTATTTCTTATGTCTTTTGAATCTTATAAATAAATTGCTGAAATTATTTCGTGTGTGTGTGTTTTTATTTAAGCTTATAATATTAATAGCTTTTACCCGCGGCTTCGTTCGCACGGAAAACATTCTTAAGAAAATATCTAATGGTTGAAACAATTTATCAGTTTGTTTATTAAAATGTCTAATTTTATATTTAATAAGTTTTTAGGTGTAGTAAAACACTGGGATGTTTAGATTAATTTTAGAATAAGATTCAAATACTTTATTTTATTAATTCAGGTTATTATAAGAAACGTGTGTTTTTTAGAATAAAGAAACCGGAAGAAGAAGGAATAAAAAGTAATGTAAAAAACCATTGTAAGATGAGATCAAAACAATAAACATCTGATTAATGTATAACAATTAGAATGTCAGGTTTTATATGGGTTACTACATGAATATTTCAACACCCCTTCTCATTCCAAATTGTTTATAATTTTAAGCGCTGATCTCAGGTCTTTAATCCTTTGTGGAGGAAGTGGCTTCGTTAACAAGTCTGCTTGCATTTCATTTGTTGGACAGTATTGGCATCTGATGACATTCTTTAAAACATAATCCTTAACAAAATGGTACTTAATGTCGATGTGTTTTGTCCTATTATTAAACTTGAAACCTTCCATGATTTTTATGCAACTTTGATTGTCTTCATTAATGGTGATAGGTTTGTTGACTTGCACCCCAAAATCTGTTAATAACTCCTTTAGCCAAAGTGCCTCCTTTGATGCTTCAGCAAGCGCGATAAACTCAGCTTCAGTGGAAGAGAGTGCCACACAAGTTTGTTTACGACAAGCCCATGAAACGACAGCTCCATAAATCTTAAATAAATAGCCGCTATTTGATTTTCGACTATTTCTGTCTTCACCCCAATTGGCATCAGAGTAGCCAAGCAGAATTTGGTCACTGTCAGTAATGAAGTGTAATCTCAAATCAATTGTTCCTTTTAAATACCTTACAACTCTTTTAAGCTCTGCCCAGTCTTCTTCGTTAGGACTGCTAGTTTTTTGGCTTAAAATGTTAACTGCTGCCGTCACATCTGGTCTTGAGTTTAAAGTTATATACAATAAGCTTCCTATAAGCTTTTGATAGTTCTTGTTGTTATTTAAAAGTATGTGCTCTTTACCGGATTTCCCATAAGAAACTATAATAGGAACTGAAGATGGTTTCGAGTCTTGAAGACCATTTTCCTTTAATATTTTTTCAATATACTCCGATTGACAAATTGAATAAAAACCATCTTTAGATCTGTAAACTTGCAGGCCAAGATAATTTTTAACTGGTCCTAAATCAGAGATTTCAAAAACATTTTCAAAAATATCTTTTATTTTACAGATTGTTGATTCATGCTTTGAGCAAATGAGAATATCGTCGACGTAGATCAACACGAATGTCAATTCAACCCCTTCTAAACGTGTATACAAGCATGGATCCATTTTACTTTGTTGAAAACTTGATTTTTCTAAAATATTATGAATTGTCTGATTCCACGATCTGGCGGATGTATATGGACTAAGTCCATATACAGATTTTTTTAAGAGACATACCTTATTTTCACAATTTTTTGAAATAAAACCCTTTGGCTGCTCCATAAAAATCTCTTCATCTAGGTTGCTGTTGAGGAAAGCCGTTTTGCAATCGATATGATGTATTAGTAGATTTTGCTTACTACTTATTGCAAATAGTGTCCTTAGTGTTGTGTGTGAAACGACTGGAGCAAAAACTTCTTCATAATCGACGCCATATTGTTGTAAAAATCCTCGCGCAACTAACCTCGCTTTATATTTTGTTTCTTTTTCGCACTGTTTTTTCTTAAACACCCATTTGCAGTCGATTACGTTACAATTCGTTGGTCTATTTACCAATACCCAAGTATTATTGGCCTTCATGGAATCAATTTCGCCCTTCATAGCCTCAATCCAATTTTTACGTTCCTCACATGTCACTGCTTCTTCATAAGTTATAGGGGCATCACCTTTTATCAAATTCAAATATCTATCAGGCACCTTACCCTTTGTTGTACGTTGTGACTTTCTTAAAATTGGATCATCATCTACATTGTGTTCTGCATCAGTCTCAAAGCCTTTAAAACCTGATTCCTCATTCCCGTCCAGATCTATGGTGTCATGAAATTCATCATCAGTGTCATTTAATTCTTGTTCATTTAATTCTTGTTTTTTCTCCCGTTCTTTCAACGTTACTTCAACTTCATTGTTCGAGTCTGAATAATTTTCGCTTTCCATAAAAGAATCAATTTTTCCAGTAAATTTTACATCTCTCGATATGTAGATTTTATAGTCCTTGTCCAGCATACGATATGCCTTGGAATTTTGATCGTACCCGACAAATAACATTTTAACAGACTTTCTACACAATTTTTGTCTTTTTATTTTAGGGATGTGAACAAAACCTGACTCACCAAATATTCGCAAGTGTTTTAAACTCGGAAGTTTGCCAAAAATTCTTTCGTATGGTGTGATACCTGTAGTACGAGTTACAATTCTGTTCTGAAGGTAGTTTGCGGTAGATACAGCTTCACCCCAAAGTTCGTTTGGTAATTTAGACTCAGCAAGCATACACCTAACCATTTCAATTAGTGACCGATTTTTCCGTTCGGCAACGCCATTCTGTTCTGGACTGTAGCCAGCTGTGTACTGTATTTGAATACCCTCATACTCCAAAAAGTTTGTTATTTCTTTGTTTACGTACTCCTTGCCACGATCTGATCTTATTGTTTTAGGCTTTTTACCAAAATTGTTAGCTATTAACGCAACATAACCTTTTAATTTATTGACCACTTCAGATTTATTCTTAATTAAATAAATATTGCAATATCGACTGTAGTCGTCAATAAAGGTAAGTATATATCGATTGCCACTAGGTGTCGACGTTTCCATGGGTCCACATAAATCCGTGTGAATCAGTTCAAATATTTCTTTTGTGCTTATACCTGCTTTATTAGGGAATGGAATTCGAGATGATTTTCCGAATGGACAAATTTCACAATAACCATTATTACCACATGGTTTTATATTTAGACCTGATGTCAGTTGCTTTGTGTCCATAACTTTTATAGCGTCTTCATGGCGATGGCCCAACACTCTATGCCAATAATGTATACATTTGTTTACGCATACATTTGAAATATTTAAACGATCACTGATTTTACATATATATAAGCCTGACTCACTTTTAGCAAGAAATACTGTATTGCCATCTTTGTATACCACACACTTGTCCTTGTGAAAATCAACTCGGCAGCCCTTTTCGGTTAGTTGTTTTACAGATATTATATTGGTATTTACACTAGGGGCAAATAAAACGTTCTTAAGTGTTATGTTATTATATTCATTATCATTTCCTTTTAGTTGAATTTTTATTGTACCTTCTCCACTTGATGTCACCATTTCGTTATTTGCAAGAATTATTGACTTTTTTATTGTTGTATCCAAATTTACAAATACGCTTTTATCATTACAAATGTGGCATGACGCGCCAGAATCGACAATCCACCTTTCGATACCATCCGTTGTTACGAAACACGAATCACCGTTTGTTGCAATGAAGCAAAAATTACCATTTGAGGCTGTGTTGACATTTTGTTGTGGTTGTTTCTTTTTCCAATCAATATAACGTGTGCAATTTTTCTTGAGGTGTCCCCTTTTGTGACAGAAATAACATTCAACGTTTGGCTTATGTCTTTTATTTGTGACCATCATCGCCTTTTGCGTATCACTTTTTTCACCTTTACGTCTAGTGTACTCTTCAATTAGTTTAGACTCTACATATGCAATAGTTAGTTCTTCCGCAGTACGGGATTCAAATGCTGTAATTAAGCTATTATAACTTGTTGGTAGACTGCTTAGAAGCATAGCTATGTTCCATTTTTCATCAAAGGCATTTTCGCCCAAATTCTGCAATTTTAAAAATAAATCTCGCATTAAACCAACGTGAGCCTTAACATCTTCACTTTCATCTAATTTCATGTTGCAGATCTGCCTCATCACGCTTACTTTGTTGCTTAATGTTTTCCTTTCATGGTAGTTCTGCAAATTCTGCCACATTTTTGCCGCCGTATTGCATTGCCTTATAAGATGTAACTG
Source organism: Pollenia amentaria (assembly GCA_943735925.1). Classification (NCBI taxonomy): domain Eukaryota; kingdom Metazoa; phylum Arthropoda; class Insecta; order Diptera; family Polleniidae; genus Pollenia; species Pollenia amentaria. The sequence goes on along the minus strand of OX031010.1, from coordinate 140,198,757 downwards.
GTCATCCTCGACCGATAATGATATGGTTGCTCTTGCTATATTATCATTCCTTATCCAGATACCTGCATCCTTCTCCGGCTTTTCGCTACTTAAAACATCCCATACGCCCTCTTTAATTAGCAGCATCTCTACTTTAAATTTCCATGTGAAATAATTTTCGCCGTTTAACTTGGCAATTGATGTCTTGATTTCTGCCGCCATTTTCTTTATATTTTATTTTATGGCGACTTTAATATTTAAACTTTAATACGATTTCGACTTTAATACACTTCAACTGTGGTGCCTGGGCCCATAACCTGTAGTAAAACACTGGGATGTTTAGATTAATTTTAGAATAAGATTCAAATACTTTATTTTATTAATTCAGGTTATTATAAGAAACGTGTGTTTTTTAGAATAAAGAAACCGGAAGAAGAAGGAATAAAAAGTAATGTAAAAAACCATTGTAAGATGAGATCAAAACAATAAACATCTGATTAATGTATAACAATTAGAATGTCAGGTTTTATATGGGTTACTACATGAATATTTCAACATTAGGAGAGCAATTTTTTATCAAAAATTTTAGTTTTTTTCTAAAGAGTGTATCACTATTTTTGTGCTAGTGGCAACTTTGAAATTTGGCGGCTGTCACAAATGGTTATGTCGATTATTAAAAATGGACTGGAAAGAACAACGCGTTATGAAAACTTATTACAAAAATTTAAAAAGTTATGCTGAGACCACTCGTAAGTTTCGAAGAATTTTCAGTCGAGAAGTGCCGTTAATGTGTCAATCATTCGAAGATTGCTCAAACAATTTAATGAAACTGGGTCAATTATGGAAAGTAAAACTACTGTGCTTCCACGTCCCGGTTTTTTAAAAACACTGCTGTTGTCACCGAAAACCCGAAAACATTAATTCGGCATGCTTCTGAGAACGACATTCGTTACAGGAACATGATAACGTAGTTCTTGTGATCACAATTGGATGGCAGTGATCTGGACGACATGTGGTTTCAGTGCCAATTGGCACACCGCGCATGAAACAATCGATTTATTGCAGCAATGATCTCCAGAACAAATTATCTCAAGAAATTCTGATGTCAACTGCCCACCAAGATCATGCGATATTTTCTTTGAAGTTTTGTGCAATCTCGGGCTTATGCGAATAAACCAGAAAACATTCTTAAGTTAAAATACGAGGTCCAACATGTCATCGGTGAGATACAGCCACATCTCTGTGAAAAAGTCATGGAAAATTTCATGATATAGTAATAGCCTGTCATTAGAGCTGTGAGGGCCATTTGACGGGTATTTTATTACATACTTATGGCGATTTCTTGAAAGAAATCGCCATTAATCAGAACATATCTTCTTTACAATCCAATAAAAAAATCGCAACTATCTCCAAAATACGTGTCTTTATTTATTTATTTATAAAATGAAAAAGTGAATTCTTACTCCCTTTATTATAGTTTTTGGAATCTATTTATTCTGTACTTAAGGTTCCTTTTTATACACCACATTAGATGTTCTTCCTTCAGGTGCTAACATGACCAGGTTGCTAGGTCGTGTTCATGTAATACTGCCCGTTTGAGAGGAATCCCCCTCTTAGATCAATTCCTGCTGAGATTTATTAATAGTCATTGCTAAATAGACCTAAAGGGGAATTGTTATCTTCTAAACTCAAATGGGTACTGCATTACATCGTTGTAATTGGTATTCGTGTTATATACATCGATTTAACTCGAGCTCAGCCGGTTAATACAATGGTCTTTACTACGTTTTTTTAGATGGCTTTCACGCACATTCGGGTCCCATTGCACAATTTAGGCGGATTGAGATTATTGAGTAGCATCACGAGGGCTCATTCTTTGAGGATAAGTGTGTGGGACGGTAGACCAGTTGGGTTTAGAGTACAGAATATTGGACGGCCTCATCCGTATGCATATATACAGAATTGTATTCTTATTCTGCTCCTTCAAAGGCTTTAACATAATATCATAAATGTGTGTTGCCTGGTCTTTTTAGGTGTGAGAATTGAACGTCCGCACAGAAAATCCGTAGATATCCAGATATGATATATTCGAGTTATTACGTCGTCAAGTGCTAGCACAACCATTGCAAGATCTGGTGCAATTGTCACCTTGCCTTAGGTTTCAGAATATTCTCCATTTCCAATTTTTAAGTACACTCGCATGTTTTTCGTGAGGTAGAGTTTTTCAACACAGGGCCGAAGATACTCGTAAGAGTTCCTTTCAGCACTATCGGCAAAGTCTAAATGAAGTCGCCAGCTAACAACAACGTGACACCACCCATCATGTCAGCGTTCTCTTTTATGTATATCTTTTAAAGTTCTGTTTACCGCTTCGAAACGCTTTTATATGCCATCGTATTTTCATCCCAAACATAATAAGTTTCCAATCGCGCATTACTTTGGCCGCATTACTCTGTTTTAAAATGTTGCAGATCAGAGTTTCGACATTAGTAAGGTTTACCGGGAGCTTGAATGCAGCGTGAGGTGTCTTTGCTCCAGTGTTGTCAGGATTCCTAACGATGCGACGACTAAGGCGTTATTACGTTTCTCCTTACTTTTGCTAATAGTAAATTGATGATCAAGGGTGCAACCAGGAGCACTTATATCGCCTATGATGCCCATGGACGGGTCAAATGTATGACCGACAGACTAGAAATATATTGAAGTAAAATTCCCATAATTTGCAAAGAGTCGCCCCAACGCACAGTATTTCTTCATACATCTAACTGCTAAAAAAAAGAAGCAGTGATCCTACAACGAAGAAATTTTGCACACTTGTTTTTGTCCTCAATGTATAGGTCGCAATTCTTCATAGAATTTGACGAAATTTGGCACACGTCTATTAGTTGATCCAAGAAAGAGCTCGACTAATTTTGGTAAATGCTGAATTTTTAAGGACAATTTTGATGCACTCATATCTCCCAAACTATGTACGCAATAACTTTTTCTTTTCCTTTAAATTAAAAACAAGGCTTCGGATTTAAATAAAATCGACACTCAGATTTTTCCGCTCGAAACATCTTCGATATATAAATCTCTGAATTTGAACAAAACTACCATATATTTCCCTTTCACAACATTAACCTGATTTCAACCGATCTTTTCTAAGAGTATATATATTCTGTATTTCTTAAAAGAAATGCAGATTTTTGTTTGCCAGACTCTTCTCTATAAAATAGCATCATTAGATTTTTTAAAAGTAATAGTCAAAAAATGCCTTTTTTGCAGCAGAAATCCCATAGTGCGACGGAATAAAATGTATGGCGGACCTCCATTAGTTGCTTGTACTTAACATTTTCTCAAAACATACTTAGCATATATCTCGACGCTTTAGAAGAGATCCGATACAAATATGGCGGTTTATTAAAAAATTGGAATCTTTCAACCAAAATATGCGATTTAATTAACAAAAAACAAACGTTCCTATCTACAAAAGATTATATGATAAACTCTGAAAAACCTAACTAACAGTTTGCATAATATGCAACATTGTCAATTGTCAAAACAACTGTTACGTTTTACAAGAAAAATAGAAGAAAAATAAATTGTAAACAGTTTAAGCCAATTTATGAATTTATCAGTTTAGATAGTTTAGAAATTTTCAAAATGTTAGATAGGTCCTTTTGCGTTTTAGGTAACGATATACTTTACCATTTTTGAGTTACACGAATGGGCAACCTCCTCCATTTTCGAAATAACGGTATATCTCGAAAACAAAAAGTAACCTAAAAACGGTGAGCAACACTGGATTCAGCGTACACGAATTAGGTTAAAACGCCATGTGCCCGGCACAGTTTAATTAACCATATACCCTATATAAAGCCTACCCGCGAAAAACACTTTAGTACGCTGATAAACGTACCAAATAACGCTTTTATCGTCAAATTTGGTCTGTCACAGTTCATTAAGCCAGAAATAACACCACCAAGTTTCGTGACAATTGGTTTGTTATTTTCCATATGCCTACAAGAATATGCACATCCACCTTGAAAAAAAAAAATTTTTATACATGTAATTTATATGGAAAAGTTGAAAGTCGTTGAGAGTCGCGTATAATCAAAATATGGCGCTGATCATGTAGGAGCGCTTTTTTACTTGATATAACCTTTTGAGATTATTGCAAAAAACCTTTTCTTGTATTGGGCCTTAATGTACATATGGAGGGCCCAGAGCAGAAACAAACCAAGTCAAAATGACAATTCCAAAAAAATATTTTGAGATTGAGTAAGTGGCCTGCTTTTATTTGACTTGGGTTTATTACCGTTACCATAGGAACGAAGCGCTTTTTGATTTAGTCCGTTGTAGAACTGAATATAGTTAAACGTTCCGGAAATTTCGCTTCAGTTTTAAAATATATGGATATATGTATTATATTTAATGACTTTGTTCGGTTCAGATGTGAGTCCTCCATAAATTAAAAACATTGTGTATGAATGTGTGTGTGTGTGTGTGTGTGTATATCCATTAAATATAACTATACAAATAACTTAAAAGAACTAAGAAAAAAGTATGTTTAGACCTTGTTCTGAAACTTTAATTGGAGTGAAATCGATAGAACCTAGATTTTGTTAAGGGGACGACCGAATTTCCAGGAGAAACTTTGGCTTCATACAACTGTCGTTGGTTTACCATTGATGGGTGAATCTTGAGTATATGCCAAAAACTAAAAACAATAAAAAAAAATGTTAAATTCTTACAAAAGAATCGTTTTAAAAATTAGTTCGATTTAAATTTAAATTCTTTTACCGGAACAAGGGAGTTTAATAAAAATTATAGGTTTTTTATGATTAAGGCTGAAAGCAATAATTAAATTTTTTTTTTTATTATTTATTTCAAAACTTCAATTTACAATTTTTAACATGTTTGTTTAATTTTTTTTTTTTTTTTTCATTTAGATACGGAAAATATAAGATTTGTGTTTGCAGCTGTTAAGGATACGATTCTCCAATCAAATCTAAAGGAATATAATTTGGTCTAAACAGGTTTTAGGCAACAAAAGAACTAATTTTGTGATTTTATTAATTATGAATGAATTCCTTCTTTTTTCACTTACAAAAAAAGAAAATAAGTCAAAAGAAATTTATTTTTTTTTTTTTTTTTTCATTATTTATTTATTGAATCTTCATATATTAAATATGAACTAACAATAATTAATCAAATCTTATACTAATACTTTATTTTTGTCCTGCCAATGCTAGACGAAAATTTTTCTCCTCACTGTTTCTGTTCACATATGTAGATGTTTAGCGGTCTTCCCTTCGGATGAGTCCTGCGGTATCTCTTCTCCTTAATCTAGAGTGTCCACTGTCATTTAAAATATTTCGAGCAAGTGGATTTGGGTGCGACTCAAGCCTTTTTAAATATTTTGCTGCGTACTTCGTTATAATAGTTTTTACTAATGGCACATTGAGATCCTTGTGAATATTAGAGTTTTTAACATACCAGGGAGCGGCTGTGATTATTCGAAGAAGTTTATTTTGGCGCCTTTGAATTTTTTCGATATTTGAGGCCGAGGCAGTGCCCCATAGCTGAATACCGTAGCACCAGATTGGCTTCAATATAGAGTTATAAAGTAGAAGTTTGCAGTCGAGGCTAAGAACAGAATTTCTTCCAATAAGCCAATATATTTGAATTGCTTTTAGTTTCATTTGTGTTAGTTTTGCTTCTATATGGCATTTCCATGTCAAACGCCGATCTAGATGAATACCGAGATATTTTACATGCGATTGCTGGGGCACTAATTGATTATTGATTTTAATAGGGGGACATGACTCCCGACGCAAGGTAAATGTTATATGTACGCATTTTTGCTCATTGACCTTTATCCTCCATTGTTTTAACCACTTTTCCAGTTCAAATATATGATCCTGCAAGTAACGGGATGCTTCATGACAGTTTTCGTGTACGCTTATAAAAGCTGTATCATCAGCAAATGTTGAAGTTAGGGTGTGGTTGTTTGTTGGCATGTCTGAGGTATATATAAGGTATAAGAGTGGGCCCATGATGCTTCCCTGAGGGACTCCAGCGTCAATTGGCTGAGGAGAACTTATAAAATCACATTCTTTAATAATAAACTTTCGGCCGACTAAGTAGCTTTCTAACAGCTTGTGTGTGTTTACTGGTAAGTTTAGCTTCAATTTATGTAATAACCCTTCATGCCAGACTTTATCAAAAGCTTGGGAAACATCGATGAAGAGGGCGGAACAATATTTTTTTTCTTCAAAGGCTTTTCTTATGGCGTTTACTATACGATGGGTTTGTTCGATTGTGCTATGTTCTCTTCTAAAGCCGAATTGATGGTTAGGAATACATCTATTTACATTTAAAATTGGGGCTAATTTTGACACTAACAGCTTCTCAAACAGCTTTGATATATTAGACAATAAGCTAATAGGTCTATATGACTCAACTTTTGTAGGATCCTTTCCTGGCTTAGGTATCATTGTAACTAAGGATACTTTCCATTCTTGTGGGTAGTATTCAAGGCGTAAAATGGCATTAAAAATTAAAAGAATAATTTTCTTTGCTATGCTGGGTAGCTCTAAAAGCATTTTGTTGCTGATCTTATCAAAACCAGGGGCTTTCTTGGGGTTTAAATTATGAATAGCCTTTTCGATTTCTTTTATCTCAAATCTAAGTGGAACAGCAGCTCTAACAGCAACTGGTGGCAACTCGACTACAATATCGGGAGATGTATGCGGGGTAAATACGTTTTTCAAATGATTAACAAAAAGATTTCCTTTTTCTTCATCATTTCGTGCCCAGCTTCCATTTAAGTTTCTTAATGGTGGTTTAGTGATAACTGGTCTTTTAAGATTTCTAGCTGCACGCCATAATGAGTAGTCTGATTGAGTAGTTGCATCAAGTTCCTTAAGATATTTTTCCAGGGAAGCCGTTTTCTGAGACTGCAGTAACTTTCTTAGCCTTTTTGTGCACTCTTTTAGTAAATTCTTAAGTTGAGGGGATCTATGCAATTGCCATTCTCTTCGAGCTCTCCTTTTTTCAGTCAAGAGACGCTCAACATCTGCAGAATATATTTTACTATTTTTGGTTTTTTTGAGGGTTATACTAGAATGTTGAACAGCTAGTTTCAGATAACTGTCAAAATTTACAATAGAAATATCCACATTCTCCGGTGTACTAAGCGAAATATTTTCAGTGCAGTGGGTACTGAGATATTTTTTATATTTTAACCAATTTATTTGAGTGGCTGACGACACTAAGTTATCAGACGGAGATACAATTCGATTAGGATTTGTTATTGTAAGAATTGTAGGTGTGTGATCAGAAGATAGTTCTAAGGAAGCTTCAACATAAATCGTTTCTGCGGGGATGTTTTTAACCACTCCAAAATCGATAACATCTGGAACTTTTTGCTGATCAGTAGGCCAATATGTTGGTTGTCCGCTCGCGACCACATTTAGATCCATTTTACAAATTGTGTTAAACAAAACACGACCCTTAGGTGTAATAAGTCGTGAACCCCAGAAAGTGTGTTTAGCGTTATAATCGCCAGCAGCCAGGAAGCAAGGTCCTAATGATTTGAAATATTTATGATATTGGCTTTCTGATATAGAAAATCTAGGTGGGGAGTATAATGATGAAATTACTATGTTTCGATTTAATTCCTCAACGCAAATGTTCGTTGCTTGGAGAAAGTCTTCACGATGATCACTCATTAAGTAGTGTTTTACTCGGTTCTTTATCAAAATGGCAGAACCGCCACAAGCTCTGTCTCGAGGGTCCTTGGTATCATATAATATATAACCATTGATTTTAAACGTATTTCTTGAGGTCAGATGAGTTTCAGAAACCATCATAACATCAATTTGTTTATTTTTAAGGAAGTATTCTAGTTCATTTTTGTGTTGGCGGATGCCGTTTGCGTTCCAAAAGCAAATTTTTAAACAGTTCATGGCTTGTTTAGTACAGCTTGCAATAACATCGATTGCATTCTTAACATTTCTTGCATCATGTTACCCATTGTGTTAGTAAAATTGTTAACTGTTTGCACTAATGTTTCCATAGTTTTTTCTAGCCGAGTTAAATTAGAAATGGGAATTTCGTCGTTATTTGGTACATCACCTTGCAGTTGCATAGGATTAGATTTTAATACATTAGCGTACGAGGTTCTGTTATTATTTGGCTGAGGCATCTGGACGCCGTACGTGTTTGCTTGATTAGTTGCCTGCGTTTGAGGGGGATTAAGTTTCTGTCCAACAGAACGCTTGACAATCGAATATACCGGGCATCCTCTATAGTTGGCAGTGTGGTTGCCACCACAGTTGCTACATTTTTTTACATTAGGGTCATTTTTGGACTTATCGCACCGGACGGTACCATGTAATTCTCCACATACGACGCAAACAGGGGGTAAATGGCAGTATGCCCTAGTATGACCAAATTCTTGGCAGTTTAAACACTGAACGGGCCCATTTCTTTTGTGCGGCTCCTCTATCGTGATTTTTCTGTACAGAATGTATTTTAAACTGTAAATGGGATGCGTTTCATTTTTTTTTTAGCTTAACATCGCCGGGCTCTAACTCCACTCGAAATAGAGGTTGGGGATTTTTTTCTTTATTTTTAATATTTGTAACATTTTTTATTTTGAAGCCTTTTTCTTCTAAAAATGTTTTTATTTCGTCGGGGTCCACGCATGAGTCAATGCCCTTAATCACAACTTGAAGACCTTTACTGCTTTTCAGTTGGTACGTATAGAAGCTTTTTTTAAGTGCTTCAAACTTATTAATTATTTTACGGAAATCATTCTCATGATTAATCTGTATTTTTGTCTCGTTTATATTTCCACGCTTGATTGCAGCAACGTAAAACGAATTTTCACCTATCACCGAGATTAAACTTTTTATAAGCTCACTTGAGTTTTGCTCTCTAAGATATATCGGGGGTGGCTTCGACGATTTTATGACGTTAGGTGCTTCAGAAGATTCATCCTCCAGAATTGCAAAACGATTTTGTGAATTTATTCTATCAAAAGATGGAACTTTAGAGGCCGAGGCTACAGCTGAAGAGGCTGGGCTGCGACCCCGTTTGAGAACTGTTATATACCTGTCCATACCAACTTGCACTTGTGGTTTTTGAAAATTTTTTACTTGTGTGTTTTCCGAAATTTATAAAGGAATATAATAAAAAGTAAAAATATTTAATACAAAAAGTTTTCTTTAAAAAAAAGTACATCAAAACCGAAAAAAATATTAAATATGATAAAGGAAAAATGAAAAAAAATACTAATTTAATAATTGATAAATAAATAAAAACCAACCATTTTATAACGCTAATTATAAAAAATTATATATATATAAATATATATACTACAAATTTAAATAAAAATAAAAAATAAAGATTTAAATAAAAATAAAAAATAAATAATTGGGTCAAACTGCAACATAAACAAAAATCGAAGTGTAAATTAAAAATCAATATGGGGTTTTTGATAAAAAAAAGTAAAGTAAAAAAACAACATCTTACGAAAAAGAGAAAATAAAAAATTGAAAACCCTTGATTACAAAATTTTTTTTATAAAATCCCATTTTTATGAAGATCTTTATGGGTGGTACTACTATATGACTAATTATAATAATACTAAATATAATATATATATATATTTATATATATATATATATATTTATATATATATATATATATTTATATATATATATATATATTTATATATATATATATTTATATATAAAATTTAATTACAAATAGATACAAAAACAACAACAAAACACGCATACACATATAAACACAAAAACAACATTTAATTGTAAATGTATAACTAATTTAATAAAAAATAATAAATAAATAAATTATAAAAAATAACAAAAAAAAAAAAAAAATAAAACCCTACCACATACATTTAATGTAAAATCTTATTTAAAGAAAAAATTTATATGATTAAATTATAAACAACAACAACAAAATGTCCCTTTCATACAACAAAATTAAAACTAAATTTATATTTGAAATAATACAAAATTCCTTTAAACAAAATAATAAAAATAAAAGTATATAAATGAAAACAAAGAACTATCTCCTTTAATTTTTAAGTTTAAACCAAATAATAAAATTGAATAAAAGAAAAACTTTAAAAAACAAAATACCCAGCAAACATCTGAAAAAACCGCCGCGTTTTAAAGCGCTACCTTTTTGTGCATGTGTTTGTTAATTATCTAAAACGCAACAAAAAAAAAAAAAAAAAAAAAAAAAAAAAAAAAAAAAAAAATGTAAAACCAAAATTTTCTAACATTATCTACTCTTTATATTATATACAACATATATACATGATGCATAAATATATAGAAAACCAGTAGAAAAATATCCTTATATATTAATTTTTTTTAGCCAAAACAAATTAAAACGATTATTAAAAATCTCCAAAATTTTACTTTTTAAGATATAAAAAAACTTTCCATATTTGAATTTTTATTTAGACAACTTAAAATCGTTACAGAATTAAGCAGCCATATTTCAAATTAAAAATGCGTCTGGTAACTAAGAATGGCGAAAAGTGTAAAATTGAACGCACATAATAGATAAGGGTCGCCACACACGTCGCATGCAAAAGTCTTGCCTGTAAACTTAAGCAAAACATGCAAAGTGAAAAACCAATCTAACCAAATGCGTAGAGAAAATTTATAGTCGAAATAATTATTTACCAAATAGCGTTTTCTTTTCTGGCATAAAGTTTGCCTTTATTTTGCCTTTTGTCCTTCATAGGCGCATAAACCTGCTAAAACCATTTTTTACATTATATGACGCTTTAATACCGTTCGAAAGATAAATAAATGCCGCATCGACGAAGAAAAATATTTACTTCAATTCGAGGCTCTATAGAATATTGAAAATAAACCAAATATATATGTATGTATCGCTAATTTGCCGCAACGTCGTAATAACTTAAAAAAAAATACATTTCAAAATAAACGTGTTTAAAGTTTTTGATTTGATCGCACCATTTTGAACAAATTACACATTTTCTTTAAACGGAAACAATATTTTATAATTTGTATTTGTTTAAATGTAAGTTAATAGAACGAATCTTCTTTCGGAAATAGATAAACAGGCAGAAAAAGATGAATTTTATACACAATATAAAGAGAAACAAAGCGAACAATTATGCGTAACTAACTCCAAAAATAAAAACAATACAAGTTTTTTGTTTGCCCTATAAAATTTGCTAGAAGTTAGTTAGCAGGTTTACACGTTAATACCATATTTTTGATTCCGTTCAGAAGCCAGGGGGGATACTCCCTATTGCGATGCGAATACAATTTCGATGCGAAAGCTAAATGCCAACTTGATACTCTCTATCACTTTCGTAATTTTTTTTATTGCTATACTGGCTATAAAAATTGAAGCTGGAACATATTGACAGTAATAAAAATGTCAAAATATGTAAAAAAAAATTTAAATTGAAAAATAGTCATGATTTGCGAAAAGAAAAAAAATAAAAAGAAGCGAAAGACAAATACGCAAATGAATTAAATAGTTCCAATCACTAGATTTGCTACCATTTTCTTTAGCATCGCAATAGAGATTTTCCCCCCCTGATATAACTTACATATGTACATCGTACATCGGATGACTGTATGTTTTTGTTTTAGTTATAGAGAACTCTTTAGTAAAAATTGGTGCAAAACGTCATTTGGGGCACAGGTTTAGACGATGTTGACGGCAACCCAACATGGAATGGAATTAGTAATGAAAATTGATTGTCATCTAAAAATTTCCCTGTGCGTCTGAAATATTTTGTAAAATTGCTAGAATATATTTCATTTTATTTTCGTGATAGACTGTGAAATACAGGGTGAGGCCATTTTAATACATTTTTAAATATTAAATCATTTCTATGTTTTTGTAGTAACAGATTTGCTATCATCGAAAGTTCTTTCCTGGGGAAAAAACTTCCGGTTGATACACCTGTTGCTGAGTTGAAAATCTTTGGCCGAGGGATACTCCGGATACCGGAGCGAATATCCAGTTGTCATGGGAACGAATCCTTTCTGAAAGATATTGGTTTTTCCACATTGATGGTCAATGAAGACGCACACTCAAATAGACCACTACCATCCATAATATTTGTTATGTAAGATAATGTCTGTTTTAAATCATTGTACATTATTTTCTAACACTTGAACCACAGAACATACAGAGTTAAAAAAGTGACGTGTGAAAAACGGCCAAATCGGAGACATGAAAGCCTGGTCATAGGGGTAAAATCTGCCAGTGAGGGTTCTGGTTTTGCTCCTGTTAATTAAGGTTCTTCCTTAAGCGTGCTGTAGTAACAGTAAAACTTCTGATTTTTAGAGTCCATTCTGTGTCCTTTAGATTTTTGTATTGAGGATACCTTAGCGTCTTTGTAAGTTTTAGCTAAAGCTCTTGCAGATCTAGCTTTTATGTGATATAAAAATTTATTGAATGGAAATAAGGCTTTTAAACAAAGATAGGTAAAGATGAACTAATTAAGATTGGTTGATTAGTTTTACCAATGATTTATAATTGCTTTGATGATATGTGAATTATTTATTTAGTATTTTTTATTAATTAAAATTATTAAAATTTTTGAAATATTTTCCCCCAAATTCATAAAAAAATATTTTTGAATAATAAAAGGTTTTTAAAAAGAATTTTCATAGAAACTTTGTTTCATAAACTGCCGATTTTTTGTAGAGTTCTATTTTTACCCTGCAATTGTTTTTGTAGCAATTGTTTTTGACATCTTGTCCATTTATTACACAAACAAATGCATTGGGATTTGAAATCTTTAACATAATTTACCTACTAATTGGGCCATGCTAAATATTTTTTATGAATATGGGGGTTTGAATATAAAAGTTTTTTATAAAAACTTTTTACATGAATTTTTATTTCGTTTTACCAAAAAAGTTCATTTATTATTATTAAATTTTTATTTATTTTTCTACTGGTTAATATTAAGAAAACACGACATCTCCATCATATACAAAAAAATATGTTTGGCTGGCAGTCCCAACGCAGTGTTGCAATGCAACACTGAAAGGAATAGCTTCAAAAAAACCACTTCTATTCTGTAGACAATGCCTTGAGTTCATTACTGCATGGTCACCGTATTCACTGCATAACGGCTGCGAATTTTGCGCATTGTTTTTATTTTTGATGCTTTGTCAACGTATTTGTTTTTAGTGATACTTTGCAACCAAAGACTATAGATTTATATAAATCTATAGTCTTTGTTGCAACACTGTGGAAGTCAGCCTATGTATGTATTTAGAAAAACGAAACGGTAAAGTTACGGTCACATACAGACAATATTTAATGAATAAAAAACCCATTATTTCCATTATTATTTTATTTTTTAAATAGCCTTGTCTGCAACTAGTTTCATAAAAAATACTGTTTAATACTCTTAAGCATATTCTTGTTTATTATTGTTTTTAAATTAAAATAAATTGGCTTTTATACAAATATTTTCCCAGTGTGACCGCAACTTTAGTAAATTGAACTTTTTAAAACTATTGTAAACTGTTTTTTTTTCTTCCTTAATTTACATTAAAAGAAAAATGAAAATACATTAATGGATATAATATTTTAACATTTTTTGTTTTATTAGCTTTTTGTAAATGTTTGAAAATAATTTGTTCTTGATATACAATATTATAAAATATTACTAATTAAAAATAAAACAAAAATAATATATTTTTATTGTTTTGTTAATTTCTATTATTTTAGTGTTTTAAATACTTTTTTTTTTATTAATTAAAACAAAAATTAGGTTTATTTTCTAAATTGTGTCATATTTTTTGAAAAAAGATTTTAATTTAAAATTTAACCATAAAAAAAGTTAATATTAATAATTTATATGCGCACCTTCATATAACAACAAAAAAATAAATAAATTTTAAAAAAATAATTAAAAAATATTTACTTTGTTAGGCTAATAGAAATTAAGAAAAAAAAACACTATCAACCCAATTATGAAAAAAAACTTCCCCATAATTTGTTTATTTTCCCATTTTTCCTATTAAAATTCAATTATTAAAATAGGAAATTTTTATTCATAATTCGGTTGGAGTATTTTACTTTGCTTTCATAATGGAACTAGATTTTTATTTACAGAAAATTATCTCTTACGTCCTAAATTTATATTTCTTTTTTACTGGGCTACACCAGTGGTGCCAGAAATTTATTTAAATAATAACTGCACAGTCAAAATACAGCGGATTTTTCCCTTAACGCCATAAACGTTTATCACTACAAATTTTGTAAAGAAATTGTAGCATTTAAATATTAACATTACACAAAGATCCCTTGAAGACAATTGTTTCTTAGAATCTATTTAATTATTTGCATAAACATGAGAAACAGAAAATGTACATCATAAACTATATGTTTGTTTATAATTTGCGTGTGTGTGTCTTTAAGGGTCTAATTTTTATTTATCAAAAATTTATCAAACAATATTTCAAAATTTAAAAACGATAATATCGTTTTCAATATCTTTAAAAATTGGTTTTTAATGCATTTCTTTCTTTAAATTTTATATCAGATATGTTAATTTAACTGAATTTCATACAAAAAAAATTAACCCCCATATTCGTAAAAAATATTTAAGTTTTATAGCAGGTTTATGAAACGAATTTTCTATGATAAACATTTTATTAATCAAAAATATTTTTTATGAATATGGGGGGTAAGACTTTAATTAATAAATGAATTTTGAAATCGATCGCCACACCTTTTAAAAACGATCTTTTGAAATCGATCGATTTTCCTCACATACCTGTAGTTCGATTCACTTACTTTTATAACAATAATCGTATCGTTAAAATAAATATAATGAAAAGTTATCGAATTTGCTATTCAGTAACATTTTTAACGATATTTGCTATCGGCTGAAGTCAGCTGTTACTTTAAGCAGTATTTGTTGTTTGTTTTTTAAGCGCCAATAATTTACGTGGTGAGTATTAAATCGATAGTCTATTTTGTGTTTAAAGTGGCTTTTTAGTATTTGGCAGAAATGTCAAATGATATTAAATTATATGAATACAAAAATATAGCTGTATACTATCGTTAAACAGATATTACAGAATCACACCATGGCGACTGCAATCGAATATATATGTCGACAAATATAACGATTGTCGGTTAATGAATCGCAGTACTGGGGGCTAATTCTGGCAGTCGTGATCGAATAATATTTCGATTCGAAAGCAATTTTATTTCTAATTCTTTGAGTCGATCGAAATTATTTTTTCAGTGTTGTGAAAACTCAACTAAATGCTTGACAATACGGAAAAAATAATGTCGATTCGTTCAGTATCGACTGAAAGAATTAGAAACAACATTGATTCCGATTCGAAAAAGTATTCGATCACGACTGCCAGAATTATTCCCCTGATAGTTAGCAGACTATCTTGCATATTGTTTTTTCATTTAAGTTCTTTATTTAATTTAACGAAATAATTAAAATTCATATTAACGTTTTGAAAGATTTTTATTTTGGAAAGAATAGTTTGACTAACTAACTGTATGTATAAATGAACTCGATTTTAAAATAAAAACGATTTAAAACTGCAAATTTCGTTTTCAGTTTATTTAAAATTAATTTCCTAATACATTTTGCTCTTATTTCCTGTCTAGATTAGGGAATGGGTTCTGGATGGGACTAATCGGAGTATAAGAGTATTACGGACGTTATGGCCGTTGCTCAGGAAGACCGATTCTAGTTCATTACTCGGATCTGGGGGCTAATTCTGGCAGTCGTGATCGTCGATTCGAAAGCAGTTTTATTACTAATTCTTTCAGTCGATACTGAACGAATCAAAATTATTTTTTCAGTGTTGTAAAACATTTATTTAAGGGTTTACAATGCTGAAAAAATAATTTCGATTCGTTCAGTATCGACGGAGTAAAGGAGAAATAAAATTGCGTTCGATTCGAGAAAGTGCTCGATCACGACTGCCTGAATTAGGCCCCTGATTCGAAGGATTTATGTAAGTTGTGCGTTAGCACAGAGGAGATGGAGGCATTTTGTCACTGTCCAGAACTGTTACAGAACTGCAAACTGAAATGGCTGCGTAGTAGGTTCATGGGTGAATTGGGAGATGTCTCGAGTTGTGGGCTCGAGAATCTGACGGGATTCGTTATGGGAATGACTTGGCTACGAACAGGGTATATCTAGAGAGATTTTGTGCTAAGTAGGGTTGTATGATGGTAGTTTCCACTATTTCTTGTTCTTTCCCGTTTCTTCTTATAATTTCTTAAGTTCTCTTACTTCTCAAGGCGTCACAATGGACCATTGCTCTATGGTTGGGGGTGTTAAGTTGAACTTTACAACAGCCTTTCTATTTTAAATTTTATATAATGTATGTTAACTAAACTGGGGGGCTACTCTCTATTGCGATACGATAAAAATTGGTAGCAAACCTAGTGATTGGTACTCTTTAAGCGTTTGCTCATTTGTCTTTCGCACCTATTTACGATTTTTCTTTTCGCAAATCATCACTATTTTATTTAAATTTTCCAGTTTGATTTTTTTTTACATATTTTGACATGTCGTTACTCTCAATCTGCATTATCTTTTATTTTTATTGCCAGTATCCCCTCATTTTCAAAAAATTTTGCGAAAGAGATAGAGAGTACCAAGTGCTTTTCTCTGTGCAGTGACATCCACAAAGTGGCATTTAAGAACAAAATGCATTGTCAAAATTGTTTTGGTTGCATTTAAGAACATGTTGCCATTTATTACTACAATGCAATAGGCGTTAAGGAAAACAGTTTAAAGTGCTATTTTGATTACTTTTAAAAAAAAAATTCAACCTAGCATCAACAAAATTATTTATCCTAACTTTGCCTTTTGTTTGCGCACCGATAACTTTTATTATACATTTAGGGAAGTATGATATTGTCAGATTTAAAACTTTGGTTAATATAGTTGCGTTTAGGAATGCAATGTTGCAATGCAACACGTAAAGGAATATCTTAAAAAACAAAGGGAAATTCAACAAAAGTGAAACTTGGTATAACAGGAAAATAAATTATAATATTCTCCAGGGATAAGTGCTTAGAATTATTCTTAAATAAATAAATACACTTAAAGCAATAATTACGTATAAAAAAATATTGAGGGGCATTGTCAAATTTAGTTTTGCTGTTATTAATACTTAAGACCTAACCATAAAATGCTTAAGCAGTTGCGCGAATACATGTTAATTATATGTATCAAACCATTTTGAACTTAAGAAAACTTTTTGTTGAGACTTATGAATCTGTCATTTGTTTAAGCAAAGTGCGAAACTAATCGCGGAATCAAAGTTTTTTTGATTTTAGGAATCAAATGTTTTTTGATTTTAGTTTTTTTTTATTAATTTTTGACAAAAGCTTAAGCAAGCTTATGCATATTACAGTTGGGCTTTTTACTGTTAATAAAGCAACTACATAACATTTAACAACAACATTTAAAAATGCTATGACAACCCAACTTTAAATACGGTAGTTTGATATACATACGAAAAAAATCAAAAATTAAATACTAGTTACTTTGTCTGCAGGGTATTTAAATCCTTCAATTTCTTTTCAACACTAACTCAAAATCTATTGAAGTCATAGCATTTGAAAAATATGTAAACTAAAATAAGATCAAATTTAACAAATAGCACATTAATTTATTATTTCTGTAGTAAGTACTTAAAATAACCTTAAATTTAGCTTAAAAAGAAATTTTTAATTCGGTCTTGATTTATTTATCCAAGTTTGTGGATTTGATTTTGGAAATTATAATAAAGCATATTTTAAGGTGTTTCTTAATAAACTTCAATTATACAGTACTTAAATACTGAAACTAGGAAATCCGCAGCGGTACTGTAACCACTTTAGTAGAAATCCCCTAAAGTATGCTTTGATTTTTGTCTTTTTTTTTTTTTTTTAATTGCTCCCTACTGCTGGATTCTGTTTGCCTGGTATTTTACAAAAAAAAAAAAAAAAAAAATTTGCTAAAATAAAAAAAAAAACACAGGCGACACTGAAAAAAATTATTGGCATAATAATAATTATTATTAATTTATTGATTTAGTTAGCAAATATGTATTTAGTATGCTTTAACTGAATGCGTTTAAATTAAATGAAAGTAAATTTAATGGTTTGAAAATCGTATTTATTTATATTTTAATATGTGTTTATTTAATATTAATAATAGTTTTTTTGTTACTTCATAACAACAATAAATATTTTAAAGTAGCTTTTTGAAAACAACGCTTTTTTTTAATTACTATATATATTTTTACCATAAGCCATTTCTATTGATGTTTGTGTTATAAAACTCAAGAGATATTCATGAAAAATGTTTTGGTACTTTTTTGTATTCGTAGGAAGCTTATACCGATTTATCCTTTATAGCTTAAAATTTCCATTTTTGTTTAATGATGCCTGTAAAGAAAATTTAAAAAAATAATAAATTTCTATTGTGGTATGTGTTTGCAATATGGTACTTAAAATCATTTAATTTATAAAGTTAATCTTAAGTGCAATCAAAGCTTTAAACTAATTTCAATAATATCTTTTATTTTTTAAGAGTGAAACTTGTCATTTGACAAAAGCTGCCAACGCTATATGGCAGGAACAGACTATTAACTTCGGATTGTTCCAATTGGAAAACACATTAGAATTCAATATTGAGAAAAGTTTAAGAAAACAACTGTTTGCTTTTATATGTTGTAATTAATTTACGGCATTCGATCGATCCAAATTTTAATTGCATTGCAATTTTGATCGGTATCGAATGAAGAGATTTGCCCCTGTTTTACAATTTCAATTGTTATTGTTCGTAATAAATTTTGAATGAAAAGTACATATCGCACACTAAATCATAAACAGTCACAACTCTAAATATACCAAACCTTTTTTTAGCCAGTTCACAAATCAAATCTCTAACGATCAAGGTACATTTACACAAGATAGCGGCACTAGGAATCCAGCTGTCCCTTTGTTGTATGTAGTTATATGGATTTGACATATTGTAGACATGGATTTGACATATAGAAAGAAACCTTATAAACTACATACAAAAAAAAGGGACAGCCAGTATAGGCGTCGCTAGTGCTACTACCAAGGCGAATTCATGTAAACGGTGGTCGGGATACTACAACAAACACAACACCAAAAACACAACATTGTATTTTATTTGTTGCTTTCGTTGGTCGATATGTCAAAAACACAAGCAACTTTTGATATTCCTCTCTCTAAGCAGGGTCACCGCTAGGATTTTTTGAAAAGTCGCACAAAAGGTCGTTTCATAAAAATAAAGTCGCACAAAAAAGTCGTTTGAGAAAATAAAAGTCGAACATCTTTTTTTTAACGGTTTTTAATAATAAAAAGCATAGCAAAACAAAAAAAAATTTAACAAAACAGTCGTTTCACTTTTTTATTTTCAGAAGCCTCTTTTGCATAAGAGTTTTCCTGATATCGCTTAAAAGTCTCGCAACCTGGGCAAACTGTATATTTTTACACTCTCGCAAATGAACTGTCAAAATTTGTATGAGAATTCAATAACACAAACTTCGTAAATTTGTCTAACAATTGCGCTTATCAATTGTGCATTTATACAAACAGATTTTTTTTTGTGATTACCGTCGTTTTCAACGAAAAATTCAACAATTAATGCCCCTATTGCGGTTCTCCACTTTTGTAACAGTTTGGTTGTCTTTGGTAAATTTGCATTGCCATTCTCAACTCGACTGGCAGTTGGCTTTTCAGTTGTGTATCTGTTTTTTTCGTGGTATTGCCGTTTTCAACTTTTTAAAAGTTTGGTCGACAGAAACGTTATAAATACACAACTGTTTATTAGTAGTTGAGTTGTTTTCAGTTTCAGTTGACTTTCATTTTTAAAAGCAAAAAAAAAAAAATTACAATGAAAAAACCGTAAGTAGAAAGATTTGCTATACTGTATATTAGAATTTCACAGCATTTAATACATTCGTAGATCTTTGAAAATTACAACTAAAGCACAATTTGAGAGGCTTGTTAATCTAATGGAAAAAAACCCAGAGATTGCACGTGGAAAACCAAAATTTGGTATGACCAAAAATCAGTGTAAAGATATATGGGACTTTAACACATAACTTGTATAAAGGAGGAATAGCCACTACGCGAACAGGTGTTTTTTAAATTATCTTTGATTTCATCCAGCAAATAACAAAACGCTTCCTTGTTTAGTCGGAAATAACTTTTAAATCTACAAATTTAAAATTATTATTTAGTTACGTTACTAATTATAAGTTCTTACTTGGCATTAGGTAGTTCAAGAGGGTTGCAATCATCAGGAATTTTTTTTCTTATACGTAGCACATCTGTACAAGAGTTTTCATTTTCATCATCATAAAATAAATCGACACTAATATCCATTGTATACTTTTTATTCAACACAACAATTAAAAATACTTTTAGTTTAAAAAATTATTTAATTTTATAAAATTTTCACTTGTCAAACGTTATATTTAAAGTTGGCAAATCGATATTTTAAGTTGCAGCGATGTTAACGTTATCCGTCTCAGACTCCGTGGTTTTATCTGCCTCTGAACGCGTATTTCTAGCTCCAACTTATTTTTCGTTTTCAAATTTCCTTTTCTTTTTAACAAGAAATCCTTTTTTAAAGAAAAAAATAAATTTTATTTTTTAAGTTAAAGCAAAATATTCTCATGTCCGTACATGCCTGTCCATGTTTTACGAAAGCTTCATCTTTTGTTGACTCGGTGGCTAAAAATTATTTTGTAAAATAAAGACTTCAATTTTTTTAAAAGCCTTTTTGCTAAAACGTTATTTTGAAACTTTTACTGAAAATTTGCGGAGAATTTGTTCAACACATGAAAAGGTTGCACAAAAGTGATAAAAGTGTCTCATTCACTTCTGAGAGACGATTTTTTACTGCAGGTCTGCTTCAAGTTGTGAAGATATTTCCGCAAAAGTTGAAAATACTTTGTTTTTTATACAAAAATCTTATTAATATTAATTTGGAATATTAATAACCGCATACACTAAAGGTTTTCATGATATCGTTTAAAATTTCCATTTATGCAAATGGGTAAACTTGCGAGACTCTTTTCATGAAGATCCTTTTTAATTTTTGTGTAATTTTAAACAATTAATATCAGTTTGTAAGAAACGTCAATGCAAAAAAAAAGATTTTATATAAAAATAAAAGTTCAAATTTGTGATTAAAATGTGAAATTTATTTTTTAAAATGTATAAATAACAGGGACCGTAACTGTTATGGCTTTTATCGAAAAAGTCAAGAAAAAAAAGTTATTTTTTAACTTTCAATTTTTAAGGTAGAAATAAAAGTTATTTCTTAACTTTTATTTTTTAAGGCAAAAATTAAAAGTTATTTTTGACTTTTATTATTTTACTCAAAAAATAAAAGTTATTTTTTAACTTTTAATTTTTTAAGGCAAAAATAAAAGTCTTGAATTAAGTATTGCATAGTAATACGCTAGTTTTATTGCCTCCCATTTATAGGTAATAATTATTGATGTATATTACAGAAGTCTATAAAAATTATTGTTATTATTATTATTATAGTTGTTCAGCTGTTTAATTTTACCATCAAAATTGATTCTAAGTTTTCTTCAGATAAATTATATCTCAAATCCCCCAAAATCAATTTGAGTGTTGAAAATTACCTTTCTACACTGACTTGAGTTGCAGGTACAGTGCTAGTTTGTGCAGCCATGGTACAGTAAATTTTTTACTATCCCAATATTCTAGTACAGCTGCAACATCTAAGCGTTTTTCTTTGTTGTTGTCGATTTCAAAATACGCTTGTCGAATGGTACCATCAGTTACTACATCGTCGTCATCAGAGGAGGAATAATTCAGTTCCATATCCTTCAATCCGTTCCTTAACAAGGATAACGGATGTTTTATCATTTATAGCATTAAAAGCAATAAAACTAGCGTATAACTATGCAATATTTAATTCATGACTTTTATTTTTGCCTTAAAATATTAAAAGTTAAAAAATAACTATTATTTTTTGAGTAAAATAATAAAAGTCAAAAATAACTTTTAATTTTTGCCTTAAAAAATAAAAGTTATTTTTTGACTTTTATCAAAAGAGGCACAAATTTAAAAGTCATACAAAAATTTGCATGTACATCACCTATGTATCATTATGATAAGAACCAAAATTTTCTACGATCATTTTTTATGTGTGCTTTTTTGATGTAAATTTTTAAAAATATCTGTTATTTTCTGTCCCTGATAAATAATGCTAAAAGGCTAATTTGTACAAATTATTGAAAGAATTTATTGTTTGTGATTTATAAACACTTGAATTTTTTATTGAAAACGACGGTAAGCATTACAAAAATCTGTTTATATAAATACACAATTGAACAAGTTTGCGAGTCAAATTGTTGTGTAAATTTACGAAGTTTGGGTAAAATAATTCTCATACAATTTTTGACAGTTCATTTGCGATGGCGTAAAAATGCACAGTTTGCACAGATTGTGAGCCTTTTAAGCGATATCATGAAAACCCGTGCTGTTTTTTGTATAAAAAAAATTAATTTAGCATGAACTTAAATTAATTTCGTTGTTTTTAAAATCTTATTAAAATCAATTTTAAATATTAATAATCTCTTACACTGTAATTTTTTAAGAAAGGCCTGGCTGGGTTCAAATCTCAGCGCAGTCAAGAATGAAAAATTATCTATAAAAAAAATTTTAATTAATTTCATGTTGTAAAATTCCTGTCTTCATAAAAATAATTTAATGAAAATTAAATTCAATTTTAAGTTTCGAGCTATTTTTAATAATACAAGTTTTCAATTTCATATAAAAATCTTTCATTCAAATTTTAAATTAAAAAAATGGTAAATTGTTAAAAAAAAAAGTTATAAATTTCGAAAATTTCATAAATTGTTCGACCTTCCATTATCTTAATTCCTATTTATACTAGTTTAAGGACTGTAATTATAAAAAATATCATTAATTTTTTTTTATTAAAAAAATAAAACAGCAATCAACAAAATTGTTTTATTTTTTGGATTAATTTTTATTTTTTATAATTTGTATTTGTTATAAAACAAATTAGAATAAAAATAATGGAAGTTGAAATAATTAAAGGGCTAATTGGAATAACATCATAATCCGCCCGAATTAAACAACTCGGCTTATATGTTTTTTCTATTGATTATAACCATCCCAACATCCCCATTAAGAGACTAAGGCTGTTTTCCAATTAGTTTCTGATTTAGATGATAACTGACTTTTTACATTTCAATGTTTTTGTTGAATTATTTTCGTAATAACATCATAAGCCACGCCAACTTTTACAGCTTAAAACAAAATGTTGAATTTCGAAGACGTTATGTATTTAAGTCATGATTTTTTTTTTAAATTACGCATGAATGTGTGGGTATACAAAGACGTTTTGTGAAGCAACGATGAATAAACCTTAAAAACCCGCGATATATGATTTTTTTAATTTTGTAGACTTATGACGTCATTGCACAAACAAAGTAATAGTTTTTAGTTTAGAACAAATTAAAATATTTTTCTGCAGTAACATCAAAAGCCATATAAAATTGAAATAAAAATATAAAATCATTTTTCAAAAATTGTGTGCAGTAACATCACATTAATTTTCTGCCCAACGATGGGTGTATGTGATAGTAGTCGTTTTAAATGAGTTCTTAAATAAATATAATTTCATAAAACTTGTTTTGCAAAGCATAATCATATAATTTTTTCTAGATTAGTAATGGCGCATTTAATGAAATAAATTGGAAATATAACTAATTTTTTGCAAAAAAAAAAGATAATGCAAATTGTAATAAGGAGTTCAGTTTAAACGTTTAACTTTACCCTCTGATATAATGTTAAAGTATCTGATATTTAACATACGATAACAAGTCAAAGTCGTTATAAATTTTACAGGTGGTCTAATTTTCAATATGATATTTTTAGTAATTAAATTGTTTGCTGTACTTTGTATTTAAAATACTTTTAGCATTTTTTTGCGTGCATTTATTTCTTAATGGAGAGAATTTAATTAATTTAATTTTTTTACTTAAAACTTTTCCTAACTAACATTTCAAAATTATATTTTTTCCATATTTTTATAATTTATTTTTCAATGTTTCTTCAAAACCAACACTGAACAAAATTGGTACATAAAAAATGAGAAGTAAATTAATATTAAGCTGGAAAACGCAAGTTTTGTATTATGATTGTTTTCTTTTCAAATCAAATTTATTGAAGAAACTGAGAAGCATATTATAGATTAAACAGAAAGCAAAAAAGACAGCTTTGTAGAAAATATTTTCAAAAAGCATGAAAAACAAATAATTTTTCCAACATTTTGCTTCATAAGCACCACAAAAATTTTAATTTTAATTGTTGCACAGGTCTCTAGCAATAATTTGGCCTTTACAGATTTAAAAAATATCAATTAGTCGACGAGTTATAGGCAAAAAACCATATAAGAAATATGCTGAAAATCGGCATTCGACTGCAAAGGTTGAAGGTTGATTAAAAAAAAATTCGAACTAACATAAACAAACGCCGCGATACGGGTCTCTATTTTCATCCCTCACTCTCAGAATCGACCTAACTTTTGCTAACCTGAATTTATTCCACAGTGTTTTTTTTTTGTGGGAAAAATTTGCAAACGTTTTCTTAATTTAAAATGTGTGTGTGGTTTCAAAAACTAATTGTTGCTTTATTGTGAACACCATGTGAAAATGTTGCTGTCATTGTGAACGAAGCTTAAACACAATCGCCTGGGTTCTATATTCAACTACAAAATGAAAGTGAAAAACTTTTTAATTCCACATAAACAATTTCACTGTGTTCTAGAAAAGTAATGAAACGTTATTTTCATGATGATTTCATTTTCATTTTGTTGCAATTTAGGTCTACATAAAATCATATAAATTTAAAACTTCTTACTTTTCATTTGGGCTCTGCAAATTCATCAGACGATTCATCTAAAAATGTATCTTTGAAACCATTGACATTCAAGTTTTCCAATTCAGTGGGCTGATTTGTCTCTTTTCTAGAAATGCCGAATGATCGTTCATCTTTTAAACCCTCGAAAGGTCTATAAAGACCGCAAAGCTTTGCAACTGTATCATCTTTAGATGAAATGTTCTGTTTATTGTTGGGATTACCACCAGATGCTGACGTATCCGCTCTGTTCTCGGAAATCTTTTGCGAATGCAATCAGCCCTAACCTTTTTTCAAGCAGAAGTATATTTTTCTGAAGGACCTCTGGAAGTTAGTTCTCTTCTATCACCCTTATAAAATCCTTTAGATAATACAAGGTTTTTTCATGAACCTTAGCAACGCCTCTTCTTCTTACTTTTCATTTCACTTTAACGATTTTAAGAACACAAACTGAGTGGAATTTTCACTTTCATTTCATTTCATTTCACGAATGTAGAACACAGGCGAATTTTGAAATTTCAAAAAGAAATTTAAAATTTCAAAAAGGAATTTTAAATTACCTAAAGCAATTTTAAATTACCTAAAAAAAATTTGAAGTTTCAATATTAAAGAAGAAATAAAAATAACTGCTTGTCTCTCGATAACGAACAAAAATTTCGTTCGCTTAACTTTAACTAAAAACAACTTTTAAAATTTCGGTTTTTGCATCAAATGTAAGTTAAGGGAACTAAATTTCCCTTCGAAATTGAGGGACAGGCGGTAAATTCTTAATTTCAAAAAAAAAGTTTTGGATTTCAAACAAAATTTTTAAATATTAAAAATAAATTAAAATTTCGAAAAGAAATTTTGGAAATATTATATTTGAGAAAATCATTTTTGAAATTTCAAAGAGAAATTTTAAATTTTGATGAGATATCTGTTCAAGATAAAATAATTGCTTATTTTCAGTAATTGTTACGAGTTAGTATTCATGTACTCGAAAAACTTGCAATGAAAGAGTAAAAAAAAAACATAAACATTTGAGAGAAAAAAACTTCGTTGAAAATTTCTGCTAGTAAAATTTTTAATTGCAAGAATTTTTCAAACATCTTTTTCATGTTTTTGTATATAAAACAAACTTTTGAAAATATGTATCCTAAAAAATACTAAATACTAAACTAAACGTTTTTCAATAATCAGAATCTCGTATCTTACAGACTGATACTGTCGATGTACCTAAATTTCTAGTTTTTTTGCTGGTTAAGCATTAATTTACTTTTTGTTTAAGTAATTGGGCGAACGTTTTTGTAAATTTTTTATTTACTATCTTGCTAATAAAGTAAATGTAAACAACCAAGAATATTTAATTGAAAACTTATAGATTATTATTTTAAAAATAAATTTTAACTTCGAAATAAATTTAAACCTCGAAATTTTATCAAATTCGAAGCTAAATCACAAATAAATTAAAAATAAACAAATAAAAAATTTCGAAAACATTGAAGTTTTTTTTTAATTTTTATTAATTCGAATAGATTTTTTTAAATTTTAAAATAGAATTAATATTTTAATTAAAAATATATTTTTAGTTTAGAAATTAAATTTCGAAAAAAAAAAACATTATCTTCCACTATCTTCCTTTCCTGTGCTTTCACTCTTTACTACTCCCACTCTTTCACACTAGATTTCTTTCACTAATTAAGACAATGGACCGTATTGGTCTCTGGGTGAGGGTGTGAAGGTTGCTTCGCATCAGCCTTTCTAAACTAACCTAACATGGAGAGTTATAAAGTATATCAAATCATTTCCAAATTTCAAGGTACATACCAGTGTTGCCATGTAGGATTTTTTGAAACTAAAATAGGGCAGGAAAATCGGACCAATATTTTATATTCGCCAAAATGTAGGTATTTATTCTCATATTGCATTTTATACAAAAAAAAATGCTAAAAAATTTATATTTAAAAATAATTTAATATTTAAAGAAAAAGAAATGGAATTCTTTAGACCAAAAAATATTTTTGAACAAAAAAAAAGATGAGTATAAATTTGAACTATCGTCTAAACAATTTAACTTAAGCCTCAATGATCTCATGTATGAGTGTTAAACAATCGTATACAATTAATTTTTCTGCAATTATGAAATTAATATATTTTTAAACATGGATTTTGAACAGTTTTGGATAAAAAATAGTAAAAATGAAAAATTATAATGACGAGGTTTTATTTCTAATGTTCAAAAGAAATACGTATATTTTTTAAAAAAATAACCTGTTGCTTTTGTACCTGAATAAAATTAAAATTAAAACAAATTATTCAAATCATTTAAAGATTTAGTTCAAAAAAAACTATATATATTTATTAAAAAAAAAAATCTTATTTTTTAATTTACTTGTTTTTGTTATTTAAACTTTACAATATATATACGAAGAAATAAGTTTTTATAACTATTATTTTTTTTCTTAAATTTTAATGACTTAAACACGTGGGGATTTTTCGTAGGTATTTTTCAATAAATCTTCTGGTAACACTGGTACATACATACAAAAAAAATTGAGAAAATTTAAATTTATTAAATATTTCGAAAAACATTTTTTTATTTTTCGAATTTATTCTATGAGTTAAATTTCAGTTATGTATTTTATAAAGCTTTTTTGTAATAGTTATATTCCTTAAATTTTTTAGGAATGGCTTTATGAAAAGAAATAATTCCCAATATCTATTTCGAAAAACATTTAAATCAAATACAGAAATTTAGAACTTAAATTCAAAATTTGGAAATTTCGAAGAGAAATTTTAAATTTTGGTAAGAGCATTGAATTTCGATTAAAACTATTTAGAAAAGTCGTTTTTAATTTTTAAATAAATTTGAACCTTTTGTACCTATTTTTTTTTTTTAATTTTGTTTATTTTAGAAAAAAGTTGAAAAACGCAATAGAAAACTTATCGATTACGATGGTCAACGTCATTCGTTCCAAAGTCTACAAGCCAATGCCAATAAACGCAAAGATGATGTTAAATTAACCAAAGGACGCGAACAATTAGAAGAAGCTCGTCGCACGTACGAACTATTAAATACGGAATTACACGATGAACTTCCAGCTCTATATGATTCAAGAATATTGTTTTTGGTAACCAATTTGCAAACTCTATTTGCAACAGAACAAGTGTTCCACAATGAAACGGCCAAGGTAAATTGGAAAACATTAGAGAAATTTGCTTTCTTGTAGAAATTATTTATTTAAAAAAAAAATTTACAGATTTACTCGGAATTAGAGGCTATTGTTGATAAATTGGCCACAGAATCACAACGTGGCTCAAATACTCTCAGAAAACCAACAGGTGGTGTATTCATTCATTCAATTCATTTGTACACAATTTTGAAAAAAAAATGTTTTCCTATTTTTAGTGAACGCCATTAAATCTGCCAGTCCTGTACAGTCACCAGTGAAACAAATGAACAATGCCAATATCACCAACAGCAATCAATATCAAAATACTAATGGTTCTGCTAATCGTAAGTAGCCACCACATTCATTGAATTAAATTTTTAAATTTGGTTTTTAGAATTTTTTCTTTCTAAAAAGAATTTGCTATTTTTTGTTATTTCTTTAGTTTAATTTGATTTCAAATTAACCTTGTTTTTTAAAATTGTCATATAAAATTAATTGAATTTTTTTTTGTAACATTTAAAATTTGATTTTGTTTTCTTTATATTTTTTTTTTTTATTTTTTGCTTTTTTCTTTTATTCCTTTTGTTATTTTTAAATTGCTCAAAACTGTTAAATAGAGGAATCGTAAATCTATTGATTTGTTAAACAACCATTTTGTTTTTAATTTCACTTTAATTGTCGTTTCTTCTTTTTAAGTTTTTATTATTCAGTTACAACTTTATAACATCATTTATTATAACTATACACATATGCAATATATTATTTAAGAATTTAGTAAATATTTATACACCAGTAATTAAAAACAGAAAAGATTCGAAGTTCGTGTACATACAAATTTTGGTAATTTTATTATATTTTTATAATTCTTTTCGTTTTTCTTTATTATTTTCAATATTGGATTGCTTATCTTTTGAAACTAAAAGGGATACATACAACAACAAAAGACATTCTTTTTTTTATTGGTTTAGCGATCATAGTGTTTTGATTTTGCAAAATGTAAAGCAGTTTCGAAATAATATCTTAGATCTTAAGTTTAGAGTACTTTTTTTATTTGATTTTTTAATAAAATTTTCTAATTAAAATACCGAATTTTTAAAAACTTGATGCTTAAAAAAATAAGGAATTTACTGCCCGGCCCACAATATCGACAAGAACATTTCTTTCGCATTTTTATATTGAAAACAATAATAAAAAATTTAAATTTGTTTTTCAATACAAATATAAGAAAGAAATGTTCTTGACAATATTGTGGGCCAGGCAGTTAAAAAAAATCAAATTTCAATAAATAGAATATGAGAATTATTTCTTTTTATAAATTATTTTTATAATATTAACCATTTTTATTTTTCGAATGTGTTCAAATAAATCAAATTTCAATTTATAAAGCTTTCTTGCAATAGTCCTATTATAATATTAAGGGAATAGGACTATTGCAAGAAAGCCAATTTAATAGATTTTACAGAGAGAGAAAAATATTTTTAAAATGTTTTGTTCTTAATAAATTTTGAATCTGTTAGCGCAGCTTTGTTTTAGTTTTCCTCTTTCAAAATTTACAATCAACAAGTGTTAATATTTAGTTAAAAAATTTCTGGCATGTCGAAAAATAAGTTTCTTATTTTTAAAGAAACAAGTTTAGAATACAAAACAACTGCTTAAGATTAAGCATAAAACAAAATTTGAAATTTCGAAATTAAACATTTTTTTAAATTAATTTTTAGCTTCTAAACAGAAATTTTTCGAATATAAATTTTTAACTTCGAAACAGAATTATAACATTTTCAAATTTAAATTTTTTTGATTTTTATTAGAAATTTTGAGCTTCTATAAACAGTTCTTACATTTCGAAATTATACAATTTTATGATCCCAAATAAAAATTTTGCATTTCTAAACGAAATTTTTAAATTTTGAATTTATAATTTTTTCTGATTTTGAAAAGAAATTTTTAATTAATACTTTTTTTATATATAGAAATAATTTTGAGCTTCTAAACAGAGTTTTGTACATTTTAAAATTATGATTTTTTTGAATTCAAATATTAATTTTTTAAGTTCTAAACAGAATTTTTAAATTTTGAACCTGTAAATTTTTTTCTTGATTTTGGGAAGAAATTTGGATCTTCTAAACAGAATTATTACATTTTGAAATTTAAATTTTTTTTGCTTTTGAACAGAATTTTTGAGCTTCTAAACAGAGTTTCTACATTTCGAAATTATAAATTTTATTGATCTCGAATAAAAGTTTTAAATTTCTAAACAAAATTTTTAAACTATGAATATATAATTTTTTGTGATTTTGAAAAGAAATTTTGAACTTCAAGACATTTCGTAATAATTTATTTTCTTTATTTGGAACAGTAATTTCAAACTTCGAAACAGAATGTTTAAATTTATAATGTTTTTTTTTTCTTTATTCTGAATAGAAAGTTTGAGCTTCTAAGCAGAGTTTTTAGAAATTTTGAAATTATGTATTTTTTTATTCCAAATAGAACTATAGAGCTTTTAAGAAGAGTTTTAAATTTCGAAATATTGAGTTATTTTAATTCAAATAGAAATTTTGAATTTATAGCCCGAATGTTTTAATTTTAAATATATATTTATTTCGAATAGGAATTTTGAACTCATTTATGGAATAATTGTATGTTTTATTTCGATTTTTTCAAATTTTATTTCCTACGAATTAGAATTGTTAACAGTATGAATTGTTGACCTTTTTTGTTGTTGTGGTTTATATTTGGTTCGGCTTGAGGTCATTTATTATAAATTAATAAACAATTTTGATTTTAATTTTTAATATTTTTATTTTTGTAGCCAATATTTACGTTGCTCATCTTCAGGGGATTTATTTTAATAAAAAACAAATTAAAAACAACAAACAAAAAACTTTTTAATATGTTTTTTTATTAATATAAATCCCCTGAAGATGAGCAACTCCGTTGACTCGAAATATTGGGTACAAAAATAAAAATATTAAAAATTAAAATCAAAATTGTTCTTTAATTTATAATAAATGACCTCAAGCCGATTTAGAATTCTTAAATGCAAATTTCAAATTATGAATAATAAATTTCAAATCTATACAGTGTTTTATATAATATCGCTTCTATAGAAAGTAAAAATTAGCGGAAAAATTAAAAAAAAAAAATACTCATAAATATATTTATTCAATCTTTAGGAATGTCTTTTGTTATTGCAATCCCTGGCAGTTTTGTGTGCGTGTATATCTTTGAAATCTATCTTTTGTATACTTTTTTTTAGTTTTGGCAATTTAAAAATATTTTATTATTCTTTTTTATTAGCTAAATATATTAATACGATTTAAAATACATTCCAAACGTTAAAAAAACAGATGTAGATATTTTAGAAATCATAAGCGCAGTAATTTTGGTTTAGATACACATCTACAATTAATTTCATTTAAAAATCATATATTTGAAATAGATTTAATGGTAATTTTTTTTTTATAAACAATATAACAATTGGCTTTGGATAAAATTGAAAACAATTTTTCATTATGTATAATGTTTATAAAATCGTATTTTATTTGATTCAAATTTGAAACTATTTGAAAATATATAATTAAAAATTTCTTAATAATGCAATGAATAAAAGAGCAATGAATTTATAAAAAAAAAATTTATTTATAGCTGAATGGAATACAGTGTAATATCCCTCTTGAACATACACATTTTATAGTCCCTTTTAAATGAAAATTATACGTTTTTAATTACGAATATAAAAGGGTAAAAACTTGCTCGCTGAAAATTTTTGCTGTAAAATTACTTTAATCTTTTCCTGCCGAAAGCTTTCAAATATAAAATGTTTCAAACCAACACTGTTTTCTAACAAATTTGATCGAATAAGTTAATATACGGGCATGTTCTGTAAATCGAAATCACGTGAAATTGAAATCGAACAAATTTTGAAAACTCTCCCGTGTTCAAAGTTTATAAAAATATTTCCGTTTATATACCTCATACTTTCAGGACCACTTTTCTCTACCTAAACTACTTTTGAAATCAGGAATCGCTACGTAAATTTTTACAAAAACTCAATTGAAAATCTTCATCGATTTCAATTTCACGTTATTTCGATTTCCAGAACATGGCCGATACTTTTTTATCTTTATCAAGTCTATATTTCCTATTTAATACCGTTTTGAACACTGAATATTGAATCGCTTTCACTTTAATATGAGATCAATGTTTTTAAAAATTATATATTTTGAAAAGTGTTTTAAGAACCAGTTCTAATAAAAATGTTATATGTATATCTTTTTATTACAATTTAGAGAGAAAATATTGAAAATTATGCAATTCAAAATGTTAAAATTTTGAATTTAGTTATATAAATTTATTTATTTGTAATTTAAAGTTTCTAATAAAAAGTCTACAAATTCGAAATAGAAAATAGTAGGATTATTAAATATTTCGATTCAAATGTTAACTTTTTAAAATTTTAATATATTTTAAAAACAAATTTAAACGATATTATTTTCAAATTCGAATACTTTAAATTCAAAAATATTCAAAATTAAATTTGTTGTACTTTTGGAAATTTAAAATTTCTAAATTTAAAATTTATGAATAATCACATTTTTTACGCCTTGTACACAATGATAGCAACATTTTCACTGGTGTTCATAATAGAGCAACAATTTTTTTGTAACCACATACATTTTCAGTTAAGAAACCGTTTTAAAATTTTTCCCAGAACAAAATTACGTATTTATTATTATTTTTTAAAATATTTTGCTGAAATTTTCATTCAAAACTAAATAAAATAATTATAAACGTCATATACATTTTCATATAAATTGTTGCTGAAGTAGAAGTAGACTTAACTTTTTAAAAAAAAATTTAGCTAAATTTTTGTTAAAGGAAAATATATGAAATACTTTGGGAAGAAATAAGATAGAAGAAAAAACGAAATTTTTGCTTTAAGCTTAAAATAAAAACCTCGATATTTCAAATTATAAACTAAAGAATTGAATGAGTATTTCGATTTGAATAAAACTTTTTTGAATTACGCTAAAAGCTTCGTTCACAGTAGGCAGCAACATTTTCACTGGTGTTCATAATAAAGCAAAAATTTTTTTTGTAACCACACACATTTTCAGTTAAGAAGCCGTTTGCAAATTTTTCCCAGAACAAAATTCCGTATTTGTTATTATTTTTTAAAACATTTTGAATTTTGAATTTTCATTCAAAACTAAACAAGGCGAATTCATTACAGGTGATCCTAAAAGCCCTGCTGATAACTTTTTTTCTTTATTATCTTTGTTTCTGTTTTGATTTGTTTCGGTTTTTGACATTGTACAATGATTTTACAAAAACAAATTGCCTGTGGTTTTTGTACGAGTTGTACTTGTTGTACTACCGAGATTACCTGGAATGAATTCGCCTTGAAACTAAATAAAATAATTATAAACGTCATATACATTTTCATATAAATCAAGGCGAATTCATTCCAGGTAATCTCGGTAGTACAACAAGTACAACTCGTACAAAAACCACAAGCAATTTGTTTTTGTAAAATCATTGTACAATGTCAAAATCCGAAACAAATCAAAACAGAAACAAAGATAATAAACAAAATTTTGACATCCAACAATTATAAAGATAAAAAAAAAAAGTTATCAGCAGGGCTTTTAGGATCACCTGTAATGAATTCGCCTTGATATAAATTGTTGCTGAAGTAGAAGTAGACATAACTTTTTAAAAAAAAAATTTAGTTACATTTTTTGTTAAAGGAAAATATATGAAATACTTTGGGAAGAAATAAGATAGAAGAAAAACTAGCATTGTGTACGAGGCTTAAAGTTACAATTTAAAAGAAATTGGTGGTATGTATACGATGGCTTTTTAAACATGTCTTTTTTTAATTTCCTTTCAAAGCTGCTACCAAAATCATTTTACGTTTACATGATGGCTTTTAAGACATGTCTTTTTTATTGTTGTTTTAAAAAACGAATGGAAATATACCATAAACGCAAAATTTTAAATGGCAATTAAAGAAAATTAGAAAAAAACTCAAAGAACAGAATTAAATTTTTTTACTACTTTTTCTTCTCTACCGAATTCGTCTATCAATAAAAAGCATGTCTTAAAAATCATCGTATAAATGCCGCCATTTATAAAAAAAATTATGTATAATGTTCTAGTCTTGAATAATAAATCGAATATTTTTTTCAATTTCGAAGAACACATTAATGGGTCGATTATGGATGGCAACTGAACTTAAGTTGAGTTGACAGCAGCGAAATCAGCCAATACCGCTCATGTTAAAATATAAAATAAAATTTTTTTAATATTTTAACAAGAGTGGCGTTGTAGTATAATTTCGCTGGTGGCAACTCAACTTCAGTTGAGTTTGAATTAAAAAGTTCCTAAAGAAATATTAACTGGCTGTCGACAATAACATTTCTTTAGTATATTTATATTGAAAACAAAAACAAATTTTAGTTTTTTATTATTGTTTTTAATATAAATATGCGAAAGAAATGTTCTTTTCGATATTGTGGGCCTGGCAGTAAATTTTTAAAATACAAAATTGGAAATTTGGCAGTAAATTTTCAAAATACAAATTTGGAAATTTGAAATATAATTTTTTAATTTAATACTGAAAATAAGAAATTTCGCGTAAAGATTTACAATTCTGGATAGAATTTTGTTATTAATTTAACATTTTGATAGAAAAAATTAGATTGACAAATATTTTTAGTTAAATTTAAACTTTCTTCTCGTTGCTTTGCTTTAAAAACTCGTTTAAAATAAAAAATTAACGTTGGATTGTATTTTAAGTCGGCCCAAGTACAGAAAATTATTATATAATTATTATATTTTTTGCAATTTGCATGAACACAAAATCAAATTTTAATTTACTCGTAATATTTAAGAAAAAACAAAAAAAAAATTATTTTAACAATTGCATGAGCCAATTTTCTTCATTATTTTGGTCTTTCTTTTTTTCTCTTGTTTTTATTTATTTATTTCTTTTTTTTTTACAAAAATTGTGTTGTTTTTTTGATTACAATTTGAAAACTGTATAATTTTTGCGTTTTTTTACTTTCATATTTTATATTTTTATTGTTGTTTATTGGAATGTTTAAACAAATAACAAATTTTATTTAACCAACATAACAATATGAAAAATTTTATAAATAAATACAAAAAACAAAACATAACATGCACAAAATATGCATTATTTATTGTCATAACAAATTACAAAAACAAACAAACAAAATCGAAAAAACCAAAAATCAAACACTCAACAAACAAAACAAACAATAGCACCATCACCGAGCTCTTCTTCTACACAAGAATCTAGACTTGATAATGTTTCTCCAACACCAGAGTCGACCGCTCACCTGTTGGGGGGTGAAGCCAGCGTAAGTGGTTTAAGTAAAATGGAGATAAGTAGCACATCAACTGGTAATATAGTCAACGATGCAACATCCATTGAAGATACCACAACAACGATAACCACTACTACTACTACAATGGCTACAAAGGAAACGGAAAAAGAACTGGAGAAAGCAACAGCACAATTAAATAGTCCTAATGCTAATACAGCTAAAGCAAACGAAAACTCATCAACACCAGAACCGGCAGCGGTAGTGGTGGAAAAGATTATTAGCGAAGCAACAGCAACAACAACAACTACAACCAGTTCAGCAACCAAAGAAGATGTGGATATGAATAATGCAACCGAAACAGCAGCTACAAGAGTGAACACAACCGAAGTAACGGAAGTGAAAAAAACTGAACAAATGAATGGCAATGGAAATGCCAATAGCAATACGACAACCACTACAACAACAGCAACACCAACAACTAATGGCAATAGCAACACGACAACAGCGGCCCAAGAGGACGAACAATCGAATAAAACAAAATTAGGTAAAGATCATTTAATCGATGATAAAAAACTAAATAAAACCACTAGTACTAGAAAAAAATTAGTTGAACCAAGTAAAAATCCATTTGGTGAATACGGCGATGATCACGACGATAATGAAGAAATCTACGATTTACCCAGGGGTGAGTAGATGTGTTTTATTTAACTCTCACTCAGACAAATGCTCAAGATCGCAGAACAGGTTACCACCTGATCTGAAGTGACATTTTTTTCGGAGACTTAGCTGAGAAGTCGCTAAACGATCTGCTAATTATTTGGGGATCTGTATATATACTATACCTTTTTAATTGTAAATGGAATCCTAAATAGTTTTAAATTAATAATTTTAAAAATGTTTTTTTGTTCACAAACGAATTATTTTCACAAACTTTATCTGGGGATTTTAGAATAGAAAAATTTTTATTTTTACCTAGTAAAGAGCTGAACAAGCACAAGAAAAATGGCTTACAAGCTACCTCATTTTTATGTTATAAAACAGATACTTCGGAAAAGATTTGTTTTGCTTTACGATAAAAATATGTATTGAGAAGAGAACATAACTGCAGTAGAAAAATATTGTAATAAAATAAAGCTGAATTGGAACAAAGATGAAATAGAACATTAAAACTGAAATAGAACTTTCAAAAAATGTTTAAATGTTTTAATTGTAGACATAGACAAAGCTTACATAGAGAGAAACATTTAAAGTTTTTTTTATGAATATCGTCATATTAATTAATAATTATTACCTAAGATTGATGCTTATAAGGAAATCGATGCTTTTGCTGTGAAGTACCGATTTTTATTTCATTGTCGGCTTTTTTTGATATTCTTCTTGTTTTGAAAACACAAGTACTAACAAAGTTGTACACAAAACCTTTTCAAAGCATACTTGATTTATTTTAGTGAGAGTAATGTCTTGTTGAGTTATTGATGTTTACACTGGAATACAGTGATTGGAAGTAGTGTGAAATAGAACATATAACTTTTAAAACATTTTGCGCAGATAT
Organism: Pollenia amentaria; assembly: GCA_943735925.1. Lineage (NCBI taxonomy): Eukaryota > Metazoa > Arthropoda > Insecta > Diptera > Polleniidae > Pollenia > Pollenia amentaria. Next base: position 140,161,738 of record OX031010.1, on the reverse strand, counting down.
CTAGATATCTATATACTACAGAATCTAGATATCTGGGACAGAAGTTTATTTTCCAGAATATTAGTCTTTACAAAAATTTCCGGTGTGTACTAATGAACTAGAACTTTTAATATTTGGGATTTTGGCCTGACACTAAGATCAGAGAACGTCTTTGTGTGATTGCAAAAAATTTGCACTAAATCAACACCATAAATAGCGTTCATACAATCAGATCTGTTCAGCCACACATATCCGCTGTTGGCTTCAAATCAGTCAGATAATGCGCAACTCGTTGTCTCTGTGATTTTTATGATCATTAAGCTTCGTGCGTCAATTAAGATGTTTGTGCATTTGGTTCGACAATGATTACTTTGGTGAAGTATAAATACAAAAAAGCAAGATATTAATACACGCCGCTATTAATAAAAGCCGCTAGTTTTGTTCTATTGAAGTTGCACAACATGTAACACTTTGAGAGGTTATAGGTAACATAAAAGAAGTGTTACATGTATATACTGTAACATATTTTTCTCAGAAATGAAATCGCCATTAGGTCAGCTCTTGTTTTCGAGATATATCGTTTTCGAAAATGGAGGATGTTGCACAACAGATATTCGAGTATCTCAAAAACGGTTTAATTTGTTGAACAAACTAATAAAATTTCACGTAATATACGTTTTTACGTATGCTGGTTTCGACAGAGAAAAAATTAAATGAAACTCAAACCCACAGGCGAACCAAAGATTTCCATAGAAATCAAACACTATGCTCTTAAAAAGACTTTGTTCTGCGAACAAATTCAACTCAAAAGCTGATTTATTCGAACTATGTTTAAAATATGTTCATACGACTCACACTCATGCCAACGTAGCGATATCAAACACTGATCTGTTCCAACATGTGAATAAAGCACGTTAAATCATTCAACTCACAAATTCGCAAATAAAATGTTTACTAAACGATGTTAATTTTTATCAACGTTGAACTTTATTGCATGATGAGAATTAATTCAAAAAAAAAAAAAGCGATTTTTGCAGTTCTCTGACTCAGATGTTCGCCTTAACATGCAAATGCTCCAAGTCCATATTTTAAAATAAAAGCTTAGAGCTTATGCTTCTGATAAATTGGACTAAGCGCATTTGCTCATCATTACAAAACAACAACAAAAAACAAGATAACTGTAAGTTTTCTCTTTGTAATTAATGCATTTTTACTTATTGCACATTACTGCATTAAAATCACAATTTCTAAAAAAGTGGAATTAGAGCCATTGCATGTTAAGCCAGCGATATATGCTTTTTGAAATTTTTGGTTTGTACTTAAGAACCTTAATACATATTAGGAATTTTTGTATATTTGAGTCATCCGTGTACTCCAATTTGCCTTAAAAAGGCTTTGTTGGCAGCCACTTATCCTTACTCTTTGATTTTTTAAACAAATGCCTTGTATGTAAGAAAAGAGGCTATAAGCACAACGACCCAGAGGATCTTTTGTTCAGACCATACATACGTCTCATCATGTCAGGATCGGGCTATGTATAAAGCCGATTACCCTGCTTGGTGAAAGATTAGAAACATCAGTTGGGCTCATAACTTTCCCTTAGAAAAATTTCTGCCTGGAAGTCCCCAAGGAGGGGCAGCAGCAGAGCAGATGTTCTGATGTTTCATCATCCACTTCTCAAAATCTGCATATACCTTAACATTTTATTTATTTAATATGACTAAAGAAAAAAGATGGCCTTTATTGTATATTACCGGAAAGGAAATGTGATCTACATGCCACACTGACTTTGCGTCATTGGATGCCGTTAAAATGGGCCTTCGAATGTCTTTCATTTATGCAAGTTGCGTTCTTTCAATAAACCGTTACATTTAAAAAAAAATTGGGGAGTTTTTAAAACCGGGACATTTTGCACATATGAGCAGTTAAACTATAATTTGTATACCGCCGGAACGGAAGTATTCTAGAATATTTAACAGATATTTGTTTGGTATAAAAGTTATACAGAAAATGATGACTAATTCATATATGTATATTTACATATGTTAAAATTTTTGAAATATAAACATTTCCTAGAGAGATCCGCTAGCATCCGAATTTCTACTCAAGGTGGCAATTAGGGCTGTGATGCCGACTTTCTAGGATCTCCATTCCTCACAGTATTGGCTTAAACCAAAGCCATCACGTAATCCCCAAAGGGGATCAGCCTAGAACCAATATTCCAGATGCTACTGACTCCCGTGGTACCAGTCAGGATCCCAGGTCAGCCACGATCTCAAGAGCACTTGATTAACAGCACTTGATTTCCGTGGAGTACATAAGACCCAAAGGTGAAATATCCCTTGGATGACTCGGTACAAATCCCCGTGGAGATTAATGTTTTACAGGAAAAAAGTACTTATGTATTTTAAGCCATTAATAGTCTAAATTTTTTGCGTCGGCAGCTTTAACTATCGGCGGTTTGGCTGAGCCAGGCGTCATTTGGGGCAGTTGTCTGCTTAGAGAATACATGTATGTCTATGTATGTATGTATATCGAAAACTATCTTTACTTAATAAATTTTCATATCTGTTTTAAAATTATAAAAAAATAACAGGACTTATAAAGTTTGTGAAAAAAGTTTTTAAAATTAAAAATTTTGAAATTTCCCTCTGCTTTTGTAAAAAGAAAATATTCACAAAATGGTTTGCAGACTTTTGTACAGTAAGTGTTCTATTAAATTGGTTGTGGTACTTATTTTTTCCATTATTTTTATTTGTAGATTTTATTAAACTTTTTACATACATCTCACTCACTGTTCTTCATTATTATCACGAATTACACTCGACATAATTTTTAGTTTAGGAAAGTAAAAAATTCAAATACTTTCTACAGATAGAGAAATTAAATAAATGTTTTAAAGGTATCAAATTTAAACTTTTAAAAAAGGTTATTCATTTATCATTCTCATATTCAAAACCATAAAAAAAATTTTGTAAAAAACCCTTTACAAACACTATATTTTCTATTTTATACATTTACTCTACATCCAATTAATAAATCATTGCCGTTGTTGTTTATTTATGCATATCACTTATAGTCTATACTAGATTGCTATTCAGCCAAATTAGTCCATGCTGGCTATGGTATTAGCAAATTTTTAAAACTAAACCTGATTTTTTTTTTAAGTCCCTACACATGTAAGCCATGGGTTTCCTATTATATATATATACATATATATATATATCAGAGCTGGGATCTGACAATTCTTAAATTGTACCGTCTCAATGGCAAAACTGTACCAAATTTACATAAATTGTACCAAATGTTGGTTATAAAATAAAACAGCATACATAGTAAAAATTTACAAATCCTTTTTATTCAATAAAACGAGTAGGAAAGTAAAGTCGGTCAAGCCCGACCATTTGATACCCTTTCCACAGTATAAAAATACACGTTTTCTTAAGTATACCCTATTTGCTATTCGGACCCATGGCCAATCATGGACCCGCCAGAACAAAATTCTGTTAGGAGATAATCTGTTTTGTACTCGATTGGATAGAAAGTGGTTTTTCACAATTTGGGCAAAAAAAAAACTCAAAGTTGTTTTCAAAATCTAGTTTTTAAGCTTCTTTTAGGGACTTATAGAACTTTTTGACCAATACATTTTACAGTCCGGTTTTAGAACAGCAGCAATATGGTAAGGGGTGTATAAGATTATTTTTTTTAATCAAAATTTTAAATTACCATGTTGAAATTATCGTATTTTATTTGTAAAAATTAAGTTTTTATCAACTTAAGCTTATGTTCGAAAATTCGAATTTAGCTTAGAAAGTGTTTTATGCTTTAAAAAAGGTTAGGATTCAAATATTTTAAAGGTAATTGCAATTTTGTAGAAAATACATTTTATTTGCGAACTTAATTCGATTTTTTTGTTTTTTTAGTTCAAAAGAAGTTTTTACACTTCCTTATAACTAATTGATGAAATAAAATTAAAAATTATAATAAATAAACAAAATTCTTAATGCTTGAAATAATAAAAAGAATTTAGAAGTTCCAAAAATGTATCGGAAATTAAATAAAGTTCGAAAACCTTATTTTCGATTTCTTATTTATGATCAAATTAACTTAATGTTTAGTAAAACCATTTTACTAAAATGTAAAAAACAATTAATTTTACTTTAATTTTATAAAAAATAATTTATTTTATACATTGAAGTTTATATGCGAAAATTCGAAATAAATTTCGAATTTTTGTTTTTAGTCTAAAACATGTTTTAGCACTTTCTTAATGAAATTTTTTTAAAAAAATTTTTATTGCAATATTTTGTAATCAAATTGTAAACATTTGCTCCTTCTTAAAAAAAAATAGAATTATGTATTTTGAACTTAGCCTTGGCATTATGCTTGTGAGTTGTGTGATCGCAATTTTGATCAAATTAAAAACTACTAAGGAGCTTGTATGTAAAAATAAAATCTTTATTAAAACATATATTAGATAAATGTGTAAACTCCATCCAATAAAAAACTTTTCAAGTCATTTAGAACTTTCACAATCTTAACTTAATTTCTAGATCATCTTAATTCATTCTTCATTTTATTTTTTAATCTTTAACATTTGTACTTTCTTTCTTAATTTTTATTTAAAAAATTAAAAACACCAACAACTAAAAACGCCTACAAAAACGCTAAAAATTCTTAACAATAATTTGCTACATTAACAAATAAACTAAATAGCGACAACAATGTGGCCAGCATGTCTGTTCTATTTTCGTTTGGTTGTACTAAAAACTGTTTGTATTTTGGATTCAATTGATTCAACAATAACAAAAGTGTAACATAAATTTCGAAGAATAACAAAAAAAAAAAACGAAATCGAAAAATATAATTACGCTTTTAAAAGTTTTGCCAAATATTTCTACTTGTTTTATTTTTTTTTTTCTTGTATGTTCAATTAATTCGGTATTGATTTGTATTACAAAAAATATAATTTTCATTAATTTTATTTTGTATATTGTTTTTTTTCTAATTCAATTTAGATGCCACTACAACTGATTTGCCACCAGGTGTTCTGTATCGTGTCAAGGCAACTTATGGTTATGTCAAGGAAGATGTGGATGAATTAAGCTTCGAAGTCGGGGATATTATACGTGTTATTGAATATGACGATCCTGAAGACCAGGTAAATATGATTTCTTTTGTCTATTAAGAGCTATGCTATGTTTGTAAAATGGTGTAAGAAAAGTGTATATAATATTTTAAAAAATGGAAAAATTGCATACGTCTTGTAAATATTTGATACAATTGTTATATTAATGTGATAATTTCGTAGACAAACGCAGTTTCGAAAGTTATTCGAATTTTTCTAACTGAAGAAAAACCCCAACCTTATTATAAAAAATGGACTTTATTTACATCTCTAGTTGGTATTTAATAAAGAAATAAGAATTGTTTAAGTCCTGTAAGCATTGTTTCGAGACATCACTACTCGTATTTTGTAAAAAAAAATTTAGAATTTTATTAAAAATGATTTACTGCTACTTATAGCTGCTTTACACAAAAGTCTTACGTATTTTGAAAAAATACAACCCTGTCATATTAAGTTGTTATTGTTTTTTGAAAATTTTCAAACATAAATTAGATCAGAGATGCATTTTCGTCAAAATACGTAAGACTTGTGGGATAGTTTTGTCCCCAACATTTTCTCAGAACATACTTGCCCTTTATCTCCATCCCTTAAGGGGGCTCCCATACAAATATTGCGATTAATTGAAATTCTAAAATTTGGACCCTGCAGTGCCTAGGATGCACCTATTTGGGTCAAATGTATGACCAACACCAATTTGTTTTTCATCCCAATCATTTATTTCTAACATACCAACCCGCTATCTCCATTCATTAGGGGGTTCCCATACATAATGTTCAATACAAACTAGAAATATGTTGAAGAAAAAGTGCCATAAATGCCCAGAATTCGCCCCTAGTGGGATATAATGTATGACCGGCCTCAATTAGTTTTTTGTCCTTTTAATTTTCTCGAGACATACTTGCCCCTTATCGCCACTTCTTAGGGGGGCTCCCATACAAATATTGCGTTTTATGAAATGCTTAAGGCCCCTATTACGGTTTACAACTCAAAACAGTTGAGTTGTAATTAAAACAACTGGTTGTGATGAGTTGTAATTTTTTGATGTTTTTGTTCGCCGCAATATAGCAAAGTTGTAAACCATAATACAAAAATTAAGAAATTACAACTCAACTCAGCCGTAATAGGGGCCTAAATTAATTAAAAATTTTCGTATTTTGTGAATAAAATCAAAAGTTGTTAGCAGATTTCAATCGTTTATGTTATGTTTTGTTTGGAACTTCGTTTTTTATGTGCCTGAACACAAATTTTTTTTTTTTTCCCAAAAAACATATGTTGTGCAACCTCCTCCATTTTCGAAATAACGGTATATCTCGAAAACCAGAACTAACATAAAAAACAAACGGTTGTCACCACTGGATTCAGCGTACCCAAATTATGTTAAAACGCCAGGTCCCCGGCTTGTCTGTTTTTCCAACTAGCACAGTGTTATCAATTTAATAAAATTTTGGGGGAAACTTCAAGATTTTTAGCAAATTTTTTTTAAATTTCAATATTTATATTAGAAAAAAAAATTTGTTTAAAGTATTTGAACTTCAGCTGTTATTCAAAACTTTAAGTAAAAGCTAATAGTTATGTAAAATATATTTAAAAATATTTGAGTATTTGATTAGTAGTTCTCTTCATAGAAAAATCGTTGCACTTAAACATATTATTGTCTCTTGTCCAATGAGTTTGCTGTTTTTGTAAAACAATTTCAGCTCAAAGTGTAAACAGTTAATCCCGCTTGTACCCGCTGCATGTTCCTTTTTATCAATACCATCCACTAATTATACTCATCCATATTTCTCTAATGTAGTTTTTCAATTCTAATTTACAGGAAGAAGGATGGTTGATGGGTGAAAAAGAAGGCACAGATGAAAAGGGTCTCTTCCCAGCCAATTTTACAAGGCCGATTTAAACAAACATCTATTTTAAACAAACATTAACAATAATTTAATAAAAGAAAAGAAAAATCAAAATAATAACGTTATTTAACCAGCAGCAAAAATAAAACAACAACAATATATAAATCTAATTGTATTCAAAGAGCAGCACATTATAGAAATTTAAATTAAAAGTTTATTATTAATTATTTTAATAATTAAATAGAAAACAAGTAACAAAAATAAATTTAAAAAATTAAACCCAGTTGAAGAAAAAACATTTATTTTAATATACAATACAAAAACTACATAAAAATATTGTTATTATAATATACATACACTATACAACAACAATATTTAATTAATAATTGTTATATTAAATTAAAAAAAAAAAGCAAAAACAAAAAATATATAGTTTACAACAAAAAGAAACAAGCAACTGCAACAAGAACCAAAACCATTTTCAAAACTTTATATTAAAAAAAAGAATTAAAGAACAAAAAAAAGAATTATTTTCTTTTTAACAGTGACCGTTATTAATTAATTTAAAAAAAATTAATGGAATTTTAATTTATTGTGTTTTTTTTTTTAATATTATTTTCTAAAAATTCTTTGACAATTCTTAAATTACTATAATTTTAACTTTTTATGCTTTCTATTTACAACAACAAAATTATTGTTTGATTAGTTTTAAATATTAATTTATTTTTTATTTTTAAATATTCTTTTTTTTTTCTGTTTTAATTATTATGTTTATTATTATTACTAAATTTCAAGTAAATATTATTAAAAACAACAACTACTATAAAAAATTATAAAATTCAAATAAAAAAAAACTAAAAATTATGTGAATTCATTTATTACTATTTAAACAGGTTTATTTATTACTTTACTGAATTCTTAAGCAACAAATTTAGACTAATTAAGGAGCTTGTAAAAATTAGAAAATGAGAATTATTTTTTTTTTTTAATTTTTGCTTGAGCTTAACTCTGCACAGTAAATACAATTATATGTACATATGAACTTTTTAAACTTGAAAAGTACAATATTAAACGAATGCCTAACTTTCCAGTAAAAAATGTGCTCCAAAAGGAGCAGGTTTTATGTATGAATTCATACCTCAAATCGCTTCAAACCCGCTGATGTGATGCCTGATTTGTGTATGAAGTGTTCCCGATTTGGAGGACTATTTTCTGCTGACAATAAGCGCTTCTTTTAACATAATAAAACATGCAAATAAAGCACTCCTAAAGGCCGGTATTCACTATCCTATTTAGTCGCACGATATGTCAAAAAAATCGTGTGTGCTCATAATGTATGACAGTGCGGCTTAAAAATGAATTGAGTGACAGATTTTTTTGACAAGTCTGTCCGACTTGGAAATGTTTTAAAAATTTTCATAAAATGATAGATTATATGCGATCAGAGTTGCATTTTCTTGTAAAGTTGATGAGTCATTTGAGTTTGCATCTTTTTTGTGGGATAGTGTGGCATTGACAGCAGATTTTGCAGACATTTTTTTTATGTCGGATAGAATCCCGTCAGATTTTCGTGTGAATGAATCGTACGATTATGTAGGATAGTGAATACCGGCCTTAAAGTGCTTTTTTAAGGGCTTACTATATCAACATATTTATTAATGGTTTGCTTTTACTGGCTTAAATGCCTTTTTCAAGCATTTTCGTAAACCGTAATATGTTTTTCTTCTTCGCTGTCAGCACTTAAATATCATCTTTTTTGTATATTTTTTTTTATCATTTACTGCTGTATAAGAGCTCTCTTATTGAAGCGCTCGGTTATGCGCCTTTTCTATTAAGTGCTTCGAAAAACACAAATTTTTTTTTCTGGTTTAGTTCCATCAGGGCGAAATTTTTCACTATACGGGACAGTTTGTAGTCACACTATCACACATGAACATGCTCAAGGCGAATTCAACTACAGGTGGTGTCGAAACGCCATCTGATTTTGACAGTTCGAGCTACTTTGTTTTGGTTTGTTAGTGTTTTGTTAAGAATGGTTGACATTTTGGACAGTAAACACTAACAATGCAATGCAAAAAACCCTGTGTTGCTTCTGTTGTTTTTGGATTGTTGTAGTATCGACACCACCTGTGGTTGAATTCGCCTTGAACATGTTTTTGTTAAAATGCAACCCTGTTCAAATGAAACGTATTATTGTTTAGAACATTTTCAAAAAATTAAGTCGTATGGGATGTAAATTTTTTTTCTAAATATGTACTTGTCATTTTCATAACACATTGCAGGCGGCCTAACTGTATTAAAATATTCATTAATGTTTTTCTTTTACTGGTTTAAATGTGTTTGTTTCAAATATTTTCGTAAACCATAATATAACTACTTTTATTTGTTTTCGCTTTAAGCCCTTCTTCGTTGTCAGCAATAAAATATCATCTTTTTGTATATTTTTTTTTTGTTATCATTTAGGAGCTGTCTTATTGAAGCGCTCGATTATGCGCTTTTTCTTTTTCTCTTATGCTAGGAACACAACTAGGACGAACTACGAATTTTTGGCCGCGAATATTCGTCGCCAAAAATAAAACATTGGTGTATATGGAAATACACACAATAATAGCGTCCGGCGAAATTCGTCTTTGCAATAGATTTATTTCTATTTCATACGCCGGCGAACGACGAACAAAACAGTACTATACCATATTAAGTTTTAGTTTAGAAGTATTTTAGTAAATAAAGTTACTTTTTACTTTAATAATTGTTTTTTTTTTATTGTATAACATATAATATTGTATATAACATATAAATTTGTATATAATATATATACAAAGTATTTTGTTACAAAAAAAGTTTTTAGTTGTGTTTTTGATTATGTTTTAATTTTTAAGCATTATTTGTTTAATATGTGCACACTATTTCTCTCTCTTTGCACAAACAGCAATCAACTTTCTCAATTATAAAAGCTGCTTGTTATTCGTCGTTATTTTGCTTCATACGACGAATTTACTCAGCGAATGTTTACTGAAAAATTCGTCGTGTTGGGCGAAATTCGTCGTTCGTCCCAGTTGTATTCCTAGCATTAAGTGCTTCGAAAAACACAAATTTTTTTGTTATGAGTAAGTTCCATCAGGTCGAAATTTTTCACTATACGGGACGTTAATCGAGACGTATATCTTTAGATCCGATGGACAAGGTTGCCATCGTATATCGCACATAATGCTAGGATCAAAATTGGGTCATACATTGTAAGAATGTTTTACGTAACGGCCTAAATGGTTTTAAATGTAATTTCGTTTGTTTCCATGACAATCGGTTCTACGCACCGGAACTATTCGAAGTTCAATAAAAAAAGAAACAAGGATTGTCAACTCAGCAACACATACAGTTGTCAACTATTCGACATATTAAAAACGCTGATATTCAATTTTAGAAACCGGTTTTCAAATAGCCAGGTTTTATAAAAATTGTTTAACAAGAAAAAAAACATTGAATAAACTATATACATACATATGTATGTACATATATTTCAGTTTTAAAAACAAATTAACTGCCAGGCCCACAATGTCGACAAGAACATTTCTTTCGCATTTTTATATAGAAAACAATAATAAAAAATTAAAATTTGTTTTTGTTTTCAATATAAATATAAGAAAGAAATGTTCTTGTCGACATTGTGGACCTGGCAGTAAATTCAAAAGTTAAACTGTTTATAATACTTCCTTTTTTATTTATACGTATATATAAAAAGAGCTGTTCGGAAAAGCATCACTGCGCTGCAAATGCATTCGTAATAGATCACCGCAATTGTGAGGTGTTTGAAAATACATAACAATAGCAGATGATGCGCAACCAAAGCTAAAACACGCATCACAAAAATAGCTGATGCATATTGTGTCATAAATTAAACCAAACTGCGCAACAAACAAGAGTTCTCATGGCAACCCCACATACATATGTAATTGTCCAGCAAGCTCTAGTCCTCTACGACCAACAAGCTTTTGGACCAACCCTGTTATACCTCAATTCCTTACTTGTTCTGGCAGAACACCCCATGATGTTACAAAAACAACAAACAATCACTGACATCGGCTTATTTGCATGAGAAACGCAAACTAATCACAGATGCGCATCCGATGCAGCTCAGTGATGCGTATTCACCTTGTTTTATTTTATAGAACACCATTATTAACTTCCATATAGTTTTAGTACTTGATGGCATTTCTATATTGAAACTTTTTTTAATTTTTAAGAAGTTTTTTATGTAGGAATTTGGCGCAATTACTTTATAACTTCTTAGGCTGGGATTTTGAGATCTCAGCTAAACAAGGTTTAGTTAATCTGAAAACCGATTGTTCCCGCTTTACCAAGTTTGTAAACAAATTTTGGAAAATGTTGGTCTTTAATGAAATAATAAAAAAAAAATCACATTTCGCCGGAAAAATCCTAGTTCAGAGTATGTTTAAATAAGTTTAAACTTAATCCACATCTCAAAAACCCGGCCTAATTCTTTTGATTGACTTTGAACTAACTCCGTACAAAATAAGTGTTGTTTTTTTGAAAAGTCGGTAACATAAATACCAAGGCCAGTCGTAAATCTGCTCTGGGTGGAGAAGCATCTCGTGCGCCATTGTCATTATTTCTAAAGGGCAATCAGGCCGTCTCTCTTTGCCTACCTTTGCGCGTTTTGCGGCTCGTCGAAATGGGTTAATGGCTTGGCGTCGCATAACTGTACCGCGTTACAGTTTTTAGGGGTTTGGCATTAACCTGTTTTTTTTTTTAACATACAAGCCTTTTTGACAACGTGGTGGGAACCCAACCAAAACCTCATTATATAAATTATAAGGAGCGGATTCTGGAGGCTTCGCTTTTATACATGAAGGTGTTGGTCGTCGATAGCTTGTAGAGGCTTATCAGGCGTAAAACCGTAATTTGTGATGTCTATATGTCAAATAGTTCATTTCGGAAACTACTTCAGTGGCTTTGCTGTTGAAAGGGGTTACTTAAGATCCAAACAAACAATAAGTATCACAATTTATACAAGGTACTCGCAGCATTGAAGGCTTAGCAAAAAAAAGAAAACATCGTGTCGAATACTTCGGCACAGAAAATCGGTTTTTCGAATATCCCGAATACCGCGATTTTTCAAAAACTGGGAAAATAGGAAAACTGTTTTTTTTTAATTAATACCGGTTTCTGGTTGACAACAACACCTAAATTCAGGACCTATGGGCTCAGTCTCAAAAATACACAGGCATACAAATTAACAATAAGACGCCATTATTAAAATGTTTAATTTTTTTAGTGCAAATAGTGGAAATCTTGTGAAAAGTACTTAAAAACAAAGAAAAACCCAAAAAAAAGATCAAAAAACGACACAAGTTTACTACTGTGCGTAAATCAGTAAATTATGAAATCTTATAAGATGCATGCTTCCCTTGTTTAAGATTAAAGGCCCAACCATAATGTGCTTAAGTTGGCTTGAGCAAATGTGCGAATACATGTAAATCATATGAGGCAAACCATATTGAACTTAAGGAAACGTTTTGTAAAGTTTTATGAAATTGTCATTTGCTTAAGCAAAGTGCGAAACTGATCGCACATTCCGTACGGAATCAAATGTTTTTTTATTTTGTTTTTGTTTTTTTAAATACATTTGAGAGACTTTTTGTTAATTTTTGACAGTAGGTTAAGCAAGGCTATGCATATTATGGTTGGGCCTTAAGATTAACATGAAGATATGTGCGCTCTCTTTCTGCCGGCATTCTCTCACATATTATATCAGATATTATCTCAAGTGGGGTCTTCACTTCACTGTTAAGAGTAAAAACTGGAAAAATAGTTTTAGGGAATGAAAGAAATAATCAGCCATGTTCTGGAAATCGAACAAATTTTCAAAACGATCCTGTTTTAAATGTTCATAAAAATATTCCGTTTTTGCGTTCCGCATTTATTAGGATTAATCTTGAAATCATGAATTTAACTGAAAATTTCCTTCGATTTATTTTCAAGAACATGTCCGAATATTAAAATTCTATTTGTTAAAGATTAAGTTCAAACTTTGAATCATTGAAAGAAATTTAACTTTTTCTGGAATTAATTCTTCTGAAAACAAAGCTTAAAAATTAAGCAAATGATTTTTTTATAAAGGTATTGAATTGCAGGAATAATTAACTCTGCAATATTAATTTATATGCTGTAAAGAGAATAAGCGAAAAATGTTGGCCAAGTATTTAACATTTTTGAAAACAAAAAATTTGTTTTTTTAATTAACAAATATGTTATTGTTAGTTTGATTTTTAATAAATCGAACTCTTAAATGTTTTTTTTTTTAAATTTCAATGAATCAAATTAATCGCTTATAAACTTTGTTACTAAGAAATTCACTAAGTTAAAATTAAATTCGTATAGAAAACCACTTAAGTTTGTTTAAAAAATACTCCTCAATTAATAAATGATTTTTTTAATTGCAATTCTTTATAATATAAAAATTAAGTGTCATAAAATTTTATTTGAAATATATACTATATAATATATTTTGGCATATCAGTCAGTGGTAATTTTTATGTAGTTAAATAGAAATCTCGTTTTTACAAGATAAATATACAAATAATAATAATAAATACTTTTTTTATATATACATACATACGTATATAGAAGGCATATTCTTATACAAAATTAAAAAGTAAATTTACAATTTATACAAAACAAAAATAATAAAATTAATATAAAATAGTGAAACAAAATATTTAGGATATACATATATGAAAATTGTATTAACTTTCTAAATTATATGATAAAAATTGTAGAAAAACTTTTCAATATTAATTTTTTGTATATTAATTCTTTGGTTGTTAAGTTTAAGTGTTAATTTTATATAAATTAAAAAATGTTTGGCTATATTTTTAAACGATTTATTTTGGTTATTCTTATTATAAAATCAATATAAATATTTTGAAAGAAAATTGTTTACCCCTTTTTTAAAGAAAATGTAGTCATTAGAAAAAAATGGCAATAAAAAAATATTTAGAGTAATCAAAATGTGTTTTATTTTATAATAATTCTGAATAGCAAAAATAATTTTTATTAGAATAGTAAAAATATTAAAAAATACAGCCCTGAAACGGTATTATCAACATCATATCTAAGTGGACTATCAGAGTTGTTAATTAAGCCGTCGTTACAAATAATGCTATACATACGAAATGTCAAATAAGAAAACGCCGTCAAATTTGAAACAGTCTACAGGCCGGGAACTCTGCTCGTACGTTGTGTTGTGTGTGGTAATAAAGAAGAAAATTTTCTATTTGAGAATAAAATAAATTAAAAATTTTGCAATATAAATTAACAAATATTACAATTGACAACGAACAAAGTGTAAAGCAATACATTTAAAGTGAAATATAAAGAAAATGTGATATGAATTTAACAAGAATCTTAAGAAAAGCATGTGGAACATTTTTTAGAAGTAAATTTTCTTTATATTGGGGCTCGTCATTTTTTTCGTCAAAGCAGAGCTGTTCATATAGCAGAGCTGTAAAAAAAATAAAATATTCCCAAAGAGAGAGCGGGAGCGAATGAGAACAAATAAATAAGAAAAGAGTGTTGTTAAAAAATAATAAGAATCAAGAAAAAAGTTTAAGAAGTAGTGATCAAATAATAAGAAAGAATAAATTTATGGAAAATTTACGAAATATGAATTAATAAAATTTAATTGAATATCAAAAGAGCTATTAAAATTTAACAAAAGCTATAAAGAAAATTATACAAAGGCGTTTTATAAATATTATAAAAAAATTGTGAATATATGGAAAACGATAAGACAAAATACTACAAATGTCATCAGCCGGGGTGAATGTGTTTTTTTTTCTTTTCTGAAAAGCAAAAGGACTACAATTTTTTGGGGCGAGTTTTTTTTTGTTGTATTCCATTTCGAAAAAGTATGAATGTGAAAGCTTGGACAGACGTTGAAAAATGTATAGACCGGTGAAGTTTTGTCAAGAACTAAAATCTATAAAAATTTTAATTGTGGCAAAAACAGCAAATATATTTAAAAAAAGTACTAATTGAATTTAATTTTTCTAACTAAATTAAATAACCTTATAAAAAGAAAAAAATATACGAATAGGTATACAAAGTAAAGTTGGCAGCAATAGTTTTATGAAGCTGGTTATAATTAAAGTGTTAAGTTCAATTAGTTATTTGCTAAAACGAATATTTTGTAAAGTATTTTTGTAAAATATTTTAACATAATTTTTTTATTTGAACAATAAAATAAAAAAAAATTATACTTATTCGTTTGGGAACCTCGCCCTGCAATATGTGTATTCGTGCGCATTGTTGATAATACCGTGAGAGTAAAAGAGTAAGCAAAGGAAACAGAGTGCAAATAATCTCCTAAAAAGACGAAAACCGTTTATTCCCCTTACCCCTCAATAGTGTCATTAATAACTGTTGTAATAATAAAATGTCAAGTTTTTGTTTACTTTATTTGTGGTCGATAATGCAGTGTTCTCATTAACAAAAGAGCTAATGTCACGCAATTTTTCTTTCCAAGTTTCGCTTTACTTGTACCAAAATTCTTTTATTTTTAATCACAAAAAATGTTTAAAAGAAATCAAATAAACTTTTAAAAATATATTAATAAATATAACTCTAAAATATTAGTGAATACAAATTCCATTGTTTTCAATATACAAACATATGTATGTATAGGTATATAGGTACAAAACTTTTTGTTTTTAATATTACAGATTAATGTAGTCTTTTCTTCAGGGATTTGTATTCACTATAATTAAAACTAATACATACCTACCACTAAACAGTAACAAAAATATATTAAGAAGAACTAAAAAAAGAAATGCTAATAAATATTTTTACTTAAATCATAATTAAATTTTTTTTCTAAAATCAAATTGTATCTAAAAATGAAAAAACAACCATCATTAATTATAGTTCGATATTTTATGGTAACTGTAATAACTAAAAACAAAAAGGAATAAAAACGCAGTAGCAGCAGTAGAAATAGGATTCAAATTACTAGTAGTAGTAATATCAACACCAACAACAACAAAATTAACTATTTAAATTTAGTTCAACAGGAAAACAACAAGCAGAACCTTTTTATACCAACTTTTTTATAATTTTTAAGTTAAATTAAAAAAATACAATAAAATTATACATAACTAAAATCAGCTTCGTATGTAACGGTAAGTTTAATTTACCAATCATCTTTATTTGCTTAAATAAGTATTTTTTGTTACAAATGTAGGTAGGTATATAGGGGCTAGGGAAGTAACGAATACCGATACCGATATATCGGTGATAGTGCAGATATTTCGATATATCGGTATCGGCGATATTTTGCTGTCCTTACGACGATACTTTTTATAGGTATATGTACATACCTATATGCAAAAATTTTTTTTTTTTTTTGAGATACCTATTTTGAAAAAATAGTTCAATTTTCTATGCTTATTTTTTGCATAGCAAGTAAAAAAAATAACACATTTAAAAGCAGAGCACTAAATTAAAAAGGGAAAAATAATGAAATCGTTTCATATATTCAAGAAATCAACAAAAATGGAAAATAGTTCGTTGTCTCAAAATTTAGCAGCTGACTAAGCATTTGCTTTAACTAAAAGATTTAAGTCTTTAAAACATAATTAAACCTATTGTTTATCTACAATATTTGACCCTTGATACAATGCCCAAATATTTCAAAAACAATTGACTTAAATTGTACCGAAAAAAACCTCTTATTGAGCTACTTAATGTCTCTGCAATCCGATCCTGTCACACCTGCGGGTGTTACAATTACATGTTGTACTTAAACTTGAAGGAAATGGCGCAGGAATTCTTAAGTTTTTAATTGAGTTCTGTCGCATCTAAGAGACTATTTTCCACTGCAAGTCTGGTTCATACGGACTTTCGAAGTCGTTTATTTTCCCAAAAGTTGAGAACAATTTGTGGATCAAATCTGTTTACCGACGCAGCTCCAAATAAAAAAAGTACCTAGTTTGATAGAAAATTGAAAAATAAGAAGAAAAAATAAAATAAAAAAATTGGCGCAAACGCTAAGTTTTCGAGTTAGCTACATAGGTATAAAAATGCTTTAGTTAGCGAAGCCATGTATATCAAACAAAAATGTTGTTAATATTTTGTAAAAAATTTTTTATTTTTTGTTAATTTCATGATGAAGAATTCAAACTTAATTTTTTTGTTTTTAAGTGTCTGTTTTTAGATAATAACAAGTTAGAGTGCTATATTCGGCTGTACCGAATCTTTGATAGCCTCCACCGACAGGAGTGGGCTCTATATGATAAATACATATATATTATAAACTACTCTTAAAATTAGTTGCGGTTTAGACATGAATTAAATTATTACCGTCAATACGAAAATTTTATGAGTTTCTTGTTAGAACTTTGAACTGGCTTGAGTAAAATATCATGATTCGTAAAAGTTTAAGACGAACTAAAATAATTTTTAGGAGCGTAATCTGTATTGGACCTATGGTAAATTATGGACCAATCATCCCGAAATTGTGAAGACTAATTTCTGGTAATACAAAAAATAAATTAGAATAAATTTTACAAATTTGTATGATATTTTTTCTGGCCATATGAATTTAAGGAAGAAATTTTACCGCAATATATCTGTGATGGTTTTAGGCGAATTTAATTATTTTCCCAAAGTGGTCTTTATTTGGTTTTAGGCGCAATAAACTGTTTTCCGATAGTAGCGTTTGTATGGAGTCTAGGATAAATTATGGACCAATCTTAACGAAATTTGGCAGTGTCATTTCTGGTCCTATAAAACTGTGACGTCAATTTGATAGCATTTTCTGGTCCTATAAAACTGTGACGCACCAAATTTTAGTACGCTTGCGTTATTTATTACAGTTTTCTGGTCCTATAAAACTGACGTAC
The DNA here is from genome assembly GCA_943735925.1 of Pollenia amentaria. NCBI lineage: Eukaryota > Metazoa > Arthropoda > Insecta > Diptera > Polleniidae > Pollenia > Pollenia amentaria. The sequence goes on along the minus strand of OX031010.1, from coordinate 140,143,868 downwards.
CAAATTTTAGGCCCTAATCATGTACAACGCAGCGCAATGCCACAGAACTAACGCAACGCCAAAGATCAACATTAAAAGCACAAACAATGTCATAAATATTTTGTAATTTTGTTGTTGCTATCCACAGAAATTCACATTGCGTCTTAAAATTTCAAACGCTCCATTGCTTGTGTCGTTGAAAATTTTAAAACGGTACATGAATTTCTGTTGAAAGAAACAACAAAATTACAAAATATTTATGACATTGTTTGTGCTTTCAATGTTATTGTTTGGTGTTGCGCTGCGTTGTACATGATTAGGGCCTTAGTATGATAGCGTTATTTATAACTGTTTTCGGCATACTAAACTGTTTTTTGGGAGTAGGGTTTATATGGGGCCTAGTGTAAATTATGCATCGATCTTCAAAAAATTTTACAGTGTGATTTCTGGTCCTATAAAACTGTGACGTACCAAATTTTATTATGATAGCGTTATTACTTACGGTTTTAGACCTACTAAACTGTTTTCCGGGAGTAGGGCTTATATGGGGCCAAGTGTAAATTATGGACCGATCTCCAAAAAATTTTACAGTGTGATTTCTGGTCCATTAAAACTGTGACGTACCAAATTTAAGTATGCTAGCCTTATTTATTGCGGTTTTAGGCGTACTAAACTGTTTTTCGCGAGAAGGGTTTATATGGGGCCTATGGTCAATTATGGACCGATCTTCACGAAATTTAACAGTATGATTTGCAGTATAGCGCGAATTCGTCAAAATTTTATGTCATTCCATGCATTATTCCACCATTTATATTAGTTTTTGTATCAAAATTATAAATTTTTTTAGGGTGGTGGTTCCTCATTTTGATTCATAGTTCTGATCCTACTGAACCGATGTTGCTGGATTTCAATCCCAAACTGCTTAGGTTAACTACAAGCAATTTGAGACCAAGTTTGTTCTTTTCTTTTGCGTTTTTTCGAAAGTGAGCGTGTTTCAACAGACGGACAGAGTGATATACAGACGGACATGGCTAAATCGACTTAGAATTACTGAATGAGTCAGAATATATATACCTTATGGGGTCTTAGATGTATTATAAAAAAGTTTCACACGGAATGACAAACTTAGTATACCCTCATATAGATAGGTATAAAAACAGGCTGTAAATCGTATTACATAATATAAATTTTAAATATTAATAATTTCTTACACAGTAATTTTGTATAATTTATAATTTACTCTACTGTAGTTTTGTTACAAGTAATTGAATTCAAATTCAATATGCGTATCGGCGATATTTTTGTTTGAGTATTGGTATCTTATCGGCAAAAGCCGTATCGTTAAATCTCTACTAGGAACCTTGGTATGTACATTTTCTGTGATTTGAAGTATGTATATTACCTAACTATGTTGAAATTTTTTTTTTTTAAATTTTGGATTCCGATATTGTTTTCTTTTTTATATATAGTATAGATACATGTACACATACAAGCGTGTTGTGAAATGACAATATTTCAAATCACATGCGATTTTAAAATCATATAAGGGTGTTTTGAAAACCACAAAAGTTTTGACTTGGTTTAAAATGACCGGTTTAAAGTCACAATCATGAACAAGTTTTTTGCCCAAAACAATTTTCTTGTGATTTTAAATCACTTTCACAAAAAGTGATTTTCAGAACATTCCTAATATAGACAGTATAGGTTCAAAAAGTGCTTTCGAGTAAAACTTTTGCCGCCCAATTTTTTTACCATCGCAAATCTATCAACATTATTAATTGTAGTTTAGTTTAGCTTTATTTGACTGAAAATTAATAGTTTTTAACCAACATTTTTTGCAACAATTTAGCCTTTTTAAAAAAAGAGTTTCAAAAATATGTACATTAGAGCGACTCAAGTTAAATGGAAGCGAAATTCGTGCAAGGTCTACCCCCTCAAAATGAATCTTGGGCTTTTTAAAATTACATTTAAAATATTTCGGCTCCAGCTTTGACCTCTCGTAAGCTGGACCATTTTGAAAAAGGGTCTATTTTTTATTTTTTTTTTAATTTGAGAATCTCTTTCCTTACCAACATATACAATATGGGTATAATAAGAAAGGTTTTTATAAGGCGCGTCCAACTGTATACACAATTTGTCCAAGGACAATCATCCATGTCCCTTTTTTACGGATGTTTTGTAAAAAAGAACGGCTTTTGAATTTTTTGTTCGGGTTTGTTTGTAATAAAAATGCCAAATTAACATATTTTAATCTTTAGTCGATTTAATTAAATACGGGTCTCAGCTTTTTTTGAAATTCGTGCTAGTTCGCGCATTGACCCTTCGTTTTAAATAGGGCAATATGGGTATACAATTTTTTCTTTTGCCAAGTACATCATCTTTGTATATAAATAATTTAGAAAGGCATTTCAATCACGATACAATGAACAGTTATTTAAATTTTTTTTAGCTTAAACCCAACGATATTGGAAACTGATAAACTTAAATTTACAATTTGGTTTTTATGCATGAAATTTTTCATACATCATACTTTGATTTTAATTTTTGCAAAAATCTAAATTATTTACATACAAAGATGATGTACTTGGCAAAAGAAAAAATTTGATACCTATATTGCCCTATTTAAAACGAAGGGTTACCACCCCATTACAACGCGAACTAGCACCAATTTCAAAAAAAGCTGACGCCCGTATATAATTAAATCGACTAAAGATTAAAATATGTTAATTTGGCATTTTTATTACCAATAACCCCGAACAAAAAATTAAAAAACCGGTCTTTTTTACAGAATATCCTTAAAAAAAAAGATACCCATATTGTATATGTTGGTAAGGAAACAGATTCCCAAATTAACAAAACATGCAAAAATAGACCCTTTTTCAAAATGGTCCAGCTCACGAGAGGTCAAAGCTGGAGCCGAAAAATTTTAAATGTCATCTTAAAAAAGTCCAAGGTTCATTTTTAGGAGGGTACATCGAGCACTCTTTTGGTGAGTCGCTCTAATGTACATATATCATATGCTTCTCATACCACTTGAGGAGATTAGTTTTAAAACTAAAGATGGTGGGTAATTTTAATCAAGAAGATTTTTAAGGAGATAAACAGCAGCTTATTTCCTTTTAGTTAAAAATCGGTAGGTTTTTGCGCTAAAATAATGCTTAGTACTTTCTATCTTTAAATTTAAAGAAGTAAAAGTGCCATAGGTTGTTGTAGCGCGCTTTTTCATGCATATTCTGATGTGTTGAATACTAGGGGGCGAATTCTGGCAGTCGTGATCGAATACTTTTTCAAAAACCATTTTTTATCTTGTCATTTCAGTCGATACTGATCGATTCGAAATAATTTTTTCAGTATTGCAAACATTTATTTGTGTATTCACAACGCTGAAAAAAATTTCAATTCATTCAGTATCAACTGAACGAATTAGAAATAAAATTGATTTCGAATCGAAAAAGTATTCGATCACGACTGCCAGAATTAGGCCCTGGGTTCTGGAAAGTCTCTACTTTCACAGAATAAGTCAAAAGAGACCTGGGAACCAGTTCAGTAGGCTTGGAAGGCAGTTAAACAGGTATAGTATGCCATGTGGTCCCTAGTTGCACGCTGGACGTGTAGTTACAATGTGCTATAGGTATTTGGCTTTACCAAATCTTTGATACCATCCATCACTTGCAATATTATTTCTGTAGTATTCTTCATATGGGATCTATAAACTAACAACTATATAAACGAACTGTATAATAATTCGTTACGGATCATTACAAAGTTTTTTTGGATTTTTTTTCTAGTCATATAAAACAACTTGACCTAGTTAAAATCAAATATGTATCCATGATTTGTTTAAGTTTTATACATGTTAAAGTGATTTTCGGGATGTGATTTTATATTAAACCTATAGTAAATTATGGACCAATTATCACCAAATTACATAATCGGTTTTCACTCCTGGTAGCAGAGTACATTTACAAGACCGAAAATACAAAATGAATTTAACTTTTAATTACTACGCTTTGGCTCACACAAAACCATTTAGTAAATACGTGTGTTAAATCTACCAGGCTAAAACAGTTGACGAAACTCTATCGGTCTCTTTCTCGCAACAGATTTATTAATTTCGAATACATACAAAAAAGATACTCATGCTTTTTAGTATAAAACGGGGTTGTGCACTTAACATAAAATGTGAAACAGATATAGTGGTATTTATAGTAATATAAAGCTAAATTTCACCACAATATCATTATTTGCTACGTGTTTAGCCGCATTGATGAAATTTAATTGAAATTTTTTGAGACCACGAAGTTTTGTAGTATGATTTCAAGTCTTATGGGACTATGGCACACCAAATTTTATAAATTATTTTGTTAAATTTCCATTTCTACGCCTTCAGAGAGGTGAGGATTTGCAAAAATAGTAGTAATTGGAAAAAATGTATATCATTATGGTTTCATTTAGAAGTTAATATACATACATATATAAAAAAAATGATCACGTTCGGTACCTCGTTGTCCCAAATATCGAGCAAAGTTTTGGGGGGAATGTAAAAAATGCGAAAATCTGCGAATTGTGGGTGGTATTTTTTCTCGTTTTTAATTTTTAAATTGAACCAAATATTTTTCCTTTATAATCCGTTATTGGAAAAAAAAAATGTTTTTGAATGACATACCAAATAGATTTTTATCTTATAGAATTAACTAGGTATGAAATATATATTTTTGTAAATATACAGTTAAGCTAGATTTACACGATTGAAGTTTTCTTCAAAATTGCTCTTCAAAATGCTTCAAACTCGTGTAAACAGCAAAATTTTGAAGAAGAGCAATTTTGAAGAAAATTTCAATCGTGTAAATCTAGCTTAAGGGACAAAATTGTTAACAAAAATGTAGAACAGTGTTATTTATAACTAAAACGTAAAATAATTTACGACTTTGTATTAAAAATTAAATTTTCTAGAAAGAGTAGACATTTTTCTCATAAGGAAAAAAATACATTTTATATAGAGAAAACACACCATCATAAAAGTGCATAACGCATATTCGTAGAAATTTTTCAATGGTTTTTTTATAAAACATCAGTGAAAGTAGACCTTTCCAACGCATGTACTCGTTTGAAAATCGGTCAAGTAGTTCTCGAGTTTTAGCGAGACTAAGACACAGCGTTTGATTTTTTTATATATAGATAGAAAAAGTTCCTTGTATAACAAACATCGGCTGTCGGCCAGCCGCGTGGATTTTCTACTCTATGGGATAAAACACCGGCTTCGCTAACTAAAGCTTCCAAATTCGGTAAACAATTTACATAAGTAGATAGAGGATGTTATTGAAAGCATTTTAAACTTTAGACAGACTGCAGCTGTCCCAAAATGCGATATATATCTTTTGGAACTGATCAATTTATTACTGATGCCATGCAAACGTTTCAAAATTTGATCCATCTGTTTTAAAAATTTGAATATCAAATCAATAAAAAAGTATTTAAAAATAAAACGTTATTTCCTTTTGTTGTTTTAAAAGTGGACAGTGCCACACATTTTAAAGTGAAATAACACGAAAAAGTGTCACAATGTCCATGGACATTATGACATTGGACGTTATGGCATACCACCATTTTCAACACTTAGATATTCTAATAAAAAATATGTTTTTTGGCAACCGAAACTAATCTAGGTATCAATACCGATATAAAACTAATGGGTCGATTACCGGTGGCAACTGAAGTGAAGTGGAATTATGTTAAAATATACAAAAAAATAATTTTATTTTATATCTTAACATCAGCAGCGTTGCCTGATTTTGCTGCTGGTAACACAACTTCATTTGTATCAATACCAGTATTCAATAATTAACAATATTTAAGCGGTATCGATATTAATAACGGTATTAGTTGCCAACCTTGGATTTACCTTTTACTTTTACTAAAAAATTTAATATGTTCGATTAATGTCCCCATATAAGGGCACTTCTTCAATTGATGGCAACGCTAAAAAAACCATTATGTCTCTCAATGTAAGAACAGATATCTCATATAAAGCTTTAAAAAAATTGTAACAAATCGTACAAGGTGCCGTAGAAAATACAAGTGTTGTTTTCAATATTTTTAATTGCAGATTAAAATTTGGTTTACTATGTTGATCAAAAATTTGTTATTTTTTTGTCCTAAAATTAAAAAATATATAATTATTTGTTGTCTTAGAAGTGTGTAAATTATTTTTAAATCGGTTAGTAAAAGAAAAAGTGTAACATTTTATTATAAGGTATGATGTTGTAAAGCTGGCCACAGATGGGGACAATGGGCGTTACAAATAAAAAAATCGTATATTTTAGAATTTTCAATATATGAAATTTGACTTATCGTAAAATTTTTAGAAGCCAAAAAGATATTTTGCGACTTATGGATGCTGTTAAGTGCAAGAAAGAAACGATGTCGTTGATGCTGAATATAATATTTTAACTGTGCCAGCTGATGCCGCTTTCATAAGTGATGAAGACGAAGGCAATGAAGAAGACTTATTCACCCCTATCGTGAATAAAAAGTGAATAGTTTTTCCCCTCGAAATTTTTACCCATACATTTTATACCGATCGATACTATACCAAGATTATATGGGAATTTCCTGGGGTCACGAACGTACGTTCGTACACTTTTGATGAACAAATAATAAAGAAAACAAAAGTTTTCCTACCATTTTTTTTGCGATTCGATAACATTTTGTTAGCTCTATGTTTAGTGCAAAAGATGGATTTCATCGACTTTAAGTTTTCATAATGATAGTTATAAACATGTGGTCACGAACGTACGCAAAATTGAAGTCAACTTTGGCTGACAGTAGTGAAATGTTAAAATCTGCGAAATGGAACGGAATATTCAAAAGTGATTAATTTATTTTAAAAGTGTATTAATGTATGTCTCTATCCAGTATTTACACAATAAAATATCTCTATTGGTTTTTGTTTAATTGGGTTAAGTACCGGTCGCGAACGTACGATTTTTCCATATGTTTTAACCGTTAATTAAGCGTTTATCGATTTTTTTTTGTTCCCCTTACACTTTTCTTAATTAATTGTAATAGAGAGATTTTGAAAAAAGAGTGCAAACATAACATATTTTTGCATGTAAAATAATAAAATATATTAAAATGTCTTTAGAAGTAGCTTAAAAAGAAAATATAAAATTTTCCAGTTGAATTTCTCACCTCTTAACTGAGAGGGTAACACTGGTCCTCTCAACAAGCATCTGTCAGGTGAGTCCTGTCAAAATTTTAATCAGCAGCGTCATTTAGTTTGTGTTTGACAGCCATTGATACCTTGTGATTTGAAAAGAAAATCAAAAAAAGCGAATTTCGTGTTCTTATTTACCATTCTATGGCAAAAATCAATGAGTTTGGCTTCGAATTGCTCCCTCATCTGCCCTATTCTCCCTATATAGCCCCTTTTCACAAATCTTTTCGAATTTAATCTGATTTAATAATCGCAAACGTATATGAGCCAATTTAGACTAGACTAATTGTTCTGGCAGAAAACGACAGTTTGTAGGCAAAAGAGGTGAAGAGAGTCGTTTTTGGTTGGCATAATTTTTAACCCAGCTTCAACCCCGCATTAGCAGAACAAAACCAATATGTACATACACACTTATGAAAAAACAGGTTCAGTGTTTTCTTTTTTGCAGAGCGATTTTAATCGTTAGTTGTTCGCCGTCGTACTAACACATACAAAGCTGCGTGTACGTTTGGAAAGAACAAAAGTTAATCCGACTAAAAATTAATCTAGTCTAAATAGGCTCTATTAGGTCAAATTTTTATAAAAAAATTTTTCTTAAGCCTGTATTTAAAATAAGAAATTTTTATGAGTACATACTGACATCAATCTTTAATTAATCAGCCTTATCACGTTTATCATTGTCGTAAACTGTCTCGTTTTTTGTAATAGATTAAATTAACAAACAGCCTGTGTTCTTTAATCCACTACAAAAAAGGAGCTAGTCGTTTATGACAACGACAACCGAAATAAGGCTGAATATGTATTTTCAAATATTTTTAGCATCTTGCATTTTACCACAACCTTTACCACCAAAAAAGTGGATATATTTTGAAATTTAGGGTCCAAAAATAATAAAATATTTAACTATTATGGAACCCAAACAAATATATTGATAAACCTTTTTTCTAACTGCCTGCTGAACAATTTCAAACGATAACGTTCGTATTGAATTTTTTATGGAAAATATTTTTTAAACTGAGTGTCTTTCAAAGAAAATTTCTATGCGAACGATAACGTTCGACATTGTTAAATAGGCAATAATAAATATTTAAAAGGAAAATCATACTTACAAGTATATTTAATATTCCCTTGACTACTATATTCTATTACTATGAAAGTTAAATATAGAAAATAAAAACAAGTCAAGGAACGAGCTGATCTATCTTCTCATCATTAGCACGCTCATCATCACGTCAAAAGATTTATGGCGTATTTAGCGCATAGTTTACACTTTATTTTATTAAGATAACATTTCTAAGATAACTTCAGATTGGTTATCTAAAAGAAAAATTATAATAAATAAAATATAATTTATGGATACATACATATGTATATATTTATTTTACTGTTTTCTTTATTTAAAAATGAATGCATTAAAGTAAATTAAAGTTTTAATGCAGTTTTCTGAATTGAAACAAATTTGTAATAGAAAACAAAAAATTTTAGGAATAATTTTGATATCATAAATTTTTAAATTCTATTTAGTTGATAGGTTGTTTGTTATGATATTTTAGTTGGAAAAGTACACCAATACCCCGGTTTGCGCCGCTACCGGAGAAACGCGACGCAAACCGAAGCACTATTTCTCATACATTTGTATTGATTTTCATTTAATTTAATTCATAATTTTACATGAAAAAATTAATATTGACTTGATAGAATTGATAACGGATTATTGTCAATAATGGGCGGAATTGGAGAAGTGTTCGTGGTACAAACTAGAATTACATATGTACATCTAAAGAGCAAATACTTACTGATAATTGTCTAAAACAAATCGTTGAGGGTTGTACCAGAATAACGCAAAACATAAATTGACTACGTTATAACAAATATGGATAATATTTATGTTAAAAAAAGCTATTCAAATAAAGTACTGGATTATGAAACTATAGACATCACAATTAAATGCAGACATGAAAACAATCTATATCTATATACATATATAAAATTGTAACGTTACTGACTGACTGACTGATTCATCATCGCATAGCCTAAACGCCTGAAGCTAAAAACTTAAAATTTGGACCAGGGGTTGGTCTCTCCCCAAATCGATCCACTAATACGGGATTTTGGAAAATTCGAATGTTTAGGGTGTAAAAAAGGGTAAATTCGGTAACCTTACATCTCCAAAATTAAAAGAGATCCAAAAAAAAAAAATGTAATACCTATCGTTGTTCTTTAGAAAAATAAGAAGACAGGTGTCTGGTACTTTTTGGTAATTCAGCCCTTTTACGTCCCTTTTTTGTCACCACATCTATCTTTTAAACCCATAAACATAGAAATAAGGGTTATATTTATCAAGAAATACAAATGCGATTTTGGTACGTTTTCTAAATTCGGACGTTTAAGGGGTAAAAGCCGTAACTATTTTTGGTACTGTTTTTACAAAACATTTTTCTTTATTCATTGACATATACGTTTAAAAATACGGGCTCCCACTACAGTGGGACCTAGACACATTAAAATAAAACATGCAAGGTCCTGAGTGAATGAGAATTTATTAGAGGCATATTTTTGGTACGTTTTCGGTCTCCACCTGGAACGTTTTTTTTATTTTCGTTAATATTGGTCCTATGAACATACAATTATACATGCATTTTTCTGAGTGAATGAGAATCTGTAAAGGACATTTTGGTATTTTTGTTCTTTAACTGGTACTGTTTGAATTTCCGTTAGTATTGGCCATAGAAACATAAAATTGAACATCCAAGGTTCTAAGTAAATGAGAATCTGTTAGAGGGATCTTTTTGGTACTTTTTCGTTCTTTAACTGGTACCTTTTTCATTTTCTTTAATATCGGATCTTCAAACATAAAATTAAGCATGGAATGCTTTTTGGTACTTTTTGTTCTTTATACTTTTTGAATTTCCATTAAAATTGGACCTAGAAACATAAAATTAAGCATGCAAGGTCCCAAGTGAATGAGAATCTGTAAGAGTGATTTTTGGTACTTTTTCGTACTTAATTGTTTTTCAATAGGTACTTTTTGAATTTTCTTTAGTATTGCACCTACAAACATAAAATTTAACAAGAAATGCCTTGAGTGAATGAGCATATGTAAGAGGTGCTTTTTAGTACTTTTTTGTGCTTTACCTTTACTTTTTGATTTGCCGTTAATTTTGGACCAAGTAACATAAAAAAAAACTTTTTGCCACGCCATCTATCTTCAAAACTAATAAACATTGAAATAAAAAAAATCACATTCGTAACGCTTTTAAAAAATACAAATAAAAATTTGGTATATTTGAGAAATTCGAACGTTTAACAGGTGAAAATCGTACCTATTAGAAAGTAGCGGGTTAAATGCTAGCCTAGAAATATAAACTTTGGCGTAAAAATATGTACACCAATGAAAAGGAGACGCTAACGAAGTGCTAGTAATATTTAATTTCTTAGTATGTCCGGCTTTTTGTATCAGTGATGCCGTTTTTATTATATTTTTCGTAACTTTTGAAGGTACGATGTAGCGATGTATAATTTTATTATATTTGGTCATATTTTCGTAACTTATTGTGAATGGCATAGAACGAAATAATATTTAAAAAAAGATTTTAGCGACGATATTTTTAAAACTATTAAAATAGTAAATCCTATCGAAGCACAATCTTTCAATCAAAAAGACTTAACTGATTTTTTTTAAATATTTTCTAATTTAATTAATTTTGTTGACGAGCGCGCCTTACACAAAGAATGGCGTGAGCACGCTCTTCTCTACTACGAAACAATGGCAAATGAACCATTGTTAAAAAATTAAAAAAAACAATATGTTTAATTTTTATACTTCCATTTCCAAGATCGTAACGAAGCCAGATGTTAGATTTTCGGTCTATGGGCGGCAGGCGCGGCTATTCCTTCCTGACAGGATCAGGCTTAACAGCTAGTATGATTATAAAGAAATAGAATATTTCATATATATGTAATAAAATAATATGTATTTAGAAGTGAACTAACGACAATAGTTAATATAAGTGAAAACAACGATTTAGGTAACAATGTAAATCTTGATAATTGCATTGAAAAAGAAGTAAAGACATTTTCAATTGGAAAGACTATAACCAAACACTGTGCAAATAAATGTTTCAACAATGAGCTTAGAAACATGCAACATGGGAAAATTCAAATATATAGAACATCATAAATATCAAATACGGAGAATGCTTATTAAAGAAAAGAATACTTATAATATTTTATAATACTTACAATATTTTCAAGAAAAAAGATATTCAAAGAGAAAGAAAAATACAATCAAAAAAAAAACTGTGCCAAAGACCAAAAACAAATGGGGAAACAGACTAAAAACTAGTACTTAAGAAAGAACAACCTGTGCTAAAATCGGTGATATTTAATCAAATTGAATATATGGATAATTAGGAACTGGCCAATTAGATAAATAAATATATTGTAGACTGCATTAAAAACATACGAAATAGCATTGAAGATGTGCAGTATGTAAATATAACTCCTGTGATAAGTAAAACATTAAAATTGTGTGTTGTTGGATACCAGTTTCTGGAAAGTCGCTACTTTCACAGAATAAGTCAAAAGAGACCTGGGAATCAGTTGAGCAGGCTTGGAAGGCAGTTTAACAGGTGTAGTATATCGTGTGGTCCCTAGTTGCACGTAGGACAGGTAGTTGGATTTACCAAATCTTTGATACCATCCATCACGTGCAATATTATTACTGTAGTATTCTTCATATGTTATCTATAAACTAACAACTATAAAAACGGACAGTTTAATAATTCGTTACGGATCATCACAAAGTTCTTTTTGGATTTTTTTTCAAGTCATATAAAACAGCTTGACCTAATATAAATCAAATAGGTATCCATGATTTGTTCAAGTTTTATCCATGTTAAAGTGATTTTCGGTAGGTGATTTTATATTAAACCTATAGTAAATTATGCGTCAATTATCACCAAATTACATAAGCGATTTTTACTCTTGGTAGTAACGTACATTTACGAAACAAAATGTATTTAACTTTTAATTACTACGCTGTGGCTGAAAATCATAGAAAAACCATTAGTAAATACGTGTGTTAAAACTACCAGACTTAAACAATTGACAAAACTCTATCGCTCTCTTTCTCTCAACTGATTTATTAATTTCGAATACTTACGAAAAAGACACTTACGCTTTGTAGTATAAAATTGTATTAAATAAAACGGGGTTGTGCACTTAACACAAAGGGTGAAAACCGATATAGTGTTATTTCTAGTAATATAAAGCTAAATTGGGCCAAATTTCACCACAAATTATTCGTTACGTGTTAAGTAAGTCGCATTAAGGTTAAGGATAATTGGAATTTTTTGATGCCTATAGAAAATTATGAACCTATCGTCACGAAGTTTTGTAGTATGATTTCAAGTCTTATGAAACTATGACACCAAATTTTATTAAATTTTGTTAAATTTCCATGTTATCGTACGTGACATTTATAAGCCTTCAAATAGGTGAGGAGTTTGCAAAAATAGTAGAAACTGGAAATTTTTTTATCATTATGTTTCATTTAGAAGGTACGATACATATATGAAAAAAAACTATCACGTTCGGTACCTTGTTGTCCAAAATATCGAGGAAAATAGGTGATTTTGGGGTGAATGTGAAAAAATGCGAAAATCTGCGAATTGTGGAAAGCATTTTTTCTTTTTTAATTTTTACATTAAACCAAATATTTTTCCTTTATAATCCTTTATTGAAAAAAAAAATTTTTTTTTTGATAGTTTTAAAAAGAACAAAATGTAATATCGTTTGTGACATATCGTACGTGACAGATTTTACTCTTATATAATTTTCAAGGTATTAAATATATGTTTTGTAAATATATGTATACAAAATCTTAAAACAAACAAGTACAAAAGTGTAGTTGGTCAAGCCCTTTCATGTGATACCCTACACCATAATATTTTAGAAACAAATTTTTAAAATTGTACCCTATTTGGGACCCATGTCCAATCATGGTCGCCAGAACAGAATTATGCTATGCAGTTAAGAATCATATAAAAGCTATATGCGCCGAATGCTATTCAGATATCTTCATCTATATGAGATTTGTTTGCTTCTAACTCTACGAAATAGTATAGAATATGTGCAATATGTAAATATCATCCCTGGGATAAATAAAACACTCAAATTACGTGCAAAAAATACACAAGAGCTAACAAATAGTTGTAAAAATTTAAATAATATTTTTTATTTATTTAAACGAACTGCCAAAAATTTTAGAAAAATATGAAGTAGTGATATATGCAGATGGCACGTTAATGTTTACAGAAGGTAATACTGATTAAATATGTTACAACAACCTGAAAATGGATTTAAATGACGTAAACAAATCGCTATAGATAAACAAATTAACATTATACGAATGCAAAACAAAAGTTATGGAAATAAATATGAACATATAAAATAAATAGCGAACAACCAAAAAAGTGCAAAAAATAAATATCTTGTTTTTATACTAGACAAGTACTGAAATTTTGTAACTTTTGAACGATAAAAATTTGTCGTCGAGTAGTCAAAATTCGTTAGTTAACGATAATTGTCGTTAAGAACTATTCTGTAATGAAATTTTAACAATTTTTATCGGCAAAAAATGTCGGTAGCTAACGACACAAAAAAAGTTCTTGTTAAATAATAACGCTAATAAATGTACTATTAACAGATTAAAAATATATAGTAAAGAAGCCAATACAAAATACAAAAAAAGGAAGAAAGTATAGTCGATCAGGCCCGACTCTACACCACAGTATTTGGGATCTATAGGCGAACATGTTTCCGCCAAAAAGAATATGTTGCATTCGCATAAGAGATTTTTGTGTCCAATATTAACTAAATATCTTCTACTATTACTGATTACTACTACTACTATGAGATAACATAGACGCTATTATAAATGTTACTTATTATAAGCTACTTTTAGGAGTGTATCTGTATAGGAGCTGTGGTCAAATATGGACCGATTCTAATAAAATTTGCGCTGCTAATTTAGGTTGCCACAAATTATTTTTGGACCTTAAACCTATAAATACGTACAAAATAAGATTGTTAATAGCCACAAAAACTATTCCGAAAAGAAAAATTAAGAACCGCTTCTCACCATTTTGAATTGCTTCGACCTTGTGACAATAAACATATATGTGCAAAATTTGATCAATTTATTTCTAAAATTGTGACCTGTACTTTGCGCACAAGATTAACTTGGTAAGACAACCGGCCAGCCGGATGGAAGGACGGACTTCGTTAAATAGATTCTGAAATTTATTCTGAGTCAATCGGTATGCATAAAGGTGGGTGTAGAACATAGATAGGAAAAATGCCCCCAATATGCGCTTTGTTATTCTCTTATTTACACGTACTTAAGCAAACTTATGAAGGAAAAAATATTAAATCAATTCAGCCTCGCATGAGCAGTCGGCAAGCAGGTTGTGTTCAGTGTTGCTAGAACTTTTAGAGGTAAATTCAGCAAAAAACAATGATTTTTGATTAAAAAATCTGCAAAATTAGCGGCTAGCTTTTAAAGACTACAAAAAATCTTCAAAACACATTAAGTACATTTTTTATGTAGATTATTTAGAAAAATATATAGCAATTCATTACAAAATATAAAATTACGATATGTATTTAATATCATGGTACAACTACACAAGGTAAACTCGTTGCTACAACAAGTACAACAAGACAAAAACAACAGGCAATTTGTTTTTGTATTTTCTATCGAGACTTCAAAAAAGAGCAACACTGTGCCTTCAGAAACACAAAACAAAAATACAAATTAAAAAAAAAACAAAACTATACGTGAAGGAAAATAAAAGTTTTTCTTAAAAGTTTTTCTAAAATGTATAAATTTAATTGGAGAGCAGCTAATTTTTTAAAAATGTATCAATTTAAACCACATCCATTAGCAATTTATCATTTATTTAATAAATATATTTTAAACAAATAAAAATATAATAAAATTACAAAAAAAAATTATTTTTTTATACGTTTATTTTGTTGAGCTTCTAATAATACAAATTCATCATCAATTATATCAGATAATGTTTGTTTAATATAACCATATCTTGCATCTGTATTACCAAATAATGTACGTCCATCTGTGTATCCAGGTGTTCCTGATTCAACAAATGTTACTTCTCTTGGCCAAGATATTGGAGTATGTTTTGTAAAAGCTGAAGATAAGAAATAGTACAACCACAACTTACTTTCCAATATGCGCATGAATTTAAAAAAATTTAATCTTCATTTGCTGGATTTAGTTGTGGTGTTGCTTGTATTCCAACATGAACTAATTAAATAAGAAGGTTTTTTTCTGTGCCTAATCCAATAGCACCTATTGTTGGTGTTTTATCTGCATTTTCCCAAAATTGTAATTTATTAGAACGACTGCGTATAAATTCAGATTCTAAATCAAAACTTTTACGATTATAAGGAACAAAATGTTGTTTTGAAGCATTTATTTTCCACATTTAGGTTGATAAACATATTGTATAATTGGTTGATAAATCATAGAATTTATTAAAAATTTATCAATTTTTTCATCCATATGTACAACACCAGAATTATGAATTTGATAATCAGGATATTTTGTAGTATCTGGATTTGAACCTCTATTCCATTGATGAACAAAATATTCGGAACTACTTCTTGGAACTAGCATAGTGTTACTAGCAACATCTTCATATTATTTTTTACCATATTTTTAGGATTAATAGTATCAATTCCATTTGGTACACACACATTCCTATTGGAATATATTCAGATGTTGCAGAACCACTTAAAGTGGTAACAGTATCAAAAGCAGTTCTTGTTCCTAATGGAATTATCTTACACCAAACAGATGTTATAGCACTACCATTTGGTAGAGAAACATATTCTGAATGAGTTAAATAAAATGGTATTAACGTTAAAGATGTTGTTACATAATCTTCTGTTGTATTAGATGGTTAAACATTTTCCGTAGCATAACCATAACTATATAATACTCGACTTTTAGAAAATTTTATTGTAGCAGAATTTCCTGGAATGGACTTTGGTAACCACGTAGCGGCACTTGCTCCGGTGGTACGCGCTGATGTCGATTCCGCAGCCTGCGACCTAGATCCTGTATTAGGTCCACGATTACTACCGCTCTGTGGTAAATCTAAACTCGATGTACTAGGCAAAGATGCAAAAGTTTGGTCAGGTAAATCAGCCACAAAACTATCAAAATATGCGTCCCAATCAGTAGTAGATGGTTGTTGTTGTTCTGGTCTGGTTGCGGCTGCGGAGGTGGAAGGTCCGTCGTTGTGTATGGGATTAGGCCCAATCTCATTAGGTTCTTCGTTTTGATATTCTAATTTTAATTTTTTATAAGTTTAACCTCCAATTCTATGAATTGCTAAAATATCTTAATACTCTTGACTTTCTCTAAAAGCTCTTAATTCGTGGTAACGCCCCTTTTTTACAGCCTTTTTAAATGCTTTATGTATTGCTTTTTGTCTGCTTGAATAAAATTCGTTACTGAAATTATATCTACGCTCTGTCTCCACTTCCACCATCATATAATACTCCAGTTGCACTTTGGGATTAGGACCAATCTCATTAGGTTCTTCGTTTTGATATTCTAATTTTAATTTTTTATAAGGTAAACTGTATTTTAATATAAAAATTTTTTGAATGTAAACCAAGGCGAATATATGTATGTAAACAAAAATAAGATTTTTTTGACATTTGGGTTTTAACTGGGGTAAACAGCTGACAAACATATGGGCCAACGAGTCTACCTTGTGTACTTGTACCATGTTTAATATCTGTGTCATTTTGACAAAACACCTTAAGTCAAATTTAAAAAGTTGAAGAAAATGTTTGTTTCCGTTTTTAAAATTTAAAATTTTTTTTGTTATAAACGATACTTTTCTTCAATTTTGGTTTATTTTATTATGTATTTGATAAAAATGATTTTTTCGAGAAATGAATGTGAATAAAATGAATAAATTTCCAAACGGTTCGGTTGTAGATATTTTTCTGTACTATTAGTGCAAAAATCTTCGTTAGTGCCGAAAATATCATCACCTAGCAAACACGAATTTTTCTATTTATTTTTGTCTTATGTTTTCTTCTATAAATGGTTGATATATATTTTTCTTTTCAATACTAGAAGTGAAAATAGTACTTATATAATTGAAAAAGTAAAAAAGTTTCCACCGAACTAAAAAATCTGCATTTTTAAGCCAGAAATCGACAAATCTGCATTTTGTCAATTTCGAGGTATTAAATCTGCAAAATGCAGATAAATCTGCACTTCTGGCTTCACTGGTTGTGTTACGCTTTTTGCTTGCTCAGCGTTGCCAAATATGTATGTTTTATTATTAAAAAATCATTTTTTTTGTAAATCGTGCAGATATTACTTTCAATTTTGTTTCTTTATTTTTTACGCCATAATTTTACTTAATTTGCTAAGAATATACTAGAAAAACAGTGGCAAGCTTTAATGATAAAGTTTAGCACTTATCAGTGCAAACAGTTTGGATAATATTCAACATTTCGATTTTTCTACAAACATGCTTTTATCTTTTGGCAAATACCACAATTAACGCAAAAGGTTTGTACAAACGTACGATTTTGACCTACAATTCTAGCTTACTTAACATAATACATAATATTGTATTTGTTTCTGTATTAATCGTATGCTAAAAAATTAAATTAATTAAATATGTACTTGTTTTGGCTATTTTTATGTGCAGTTTTATTAAGTTTAGCTACGGTCACACTTGTCAAATATATGACGAAAAAATGGAACCAACAGGCAAACTAAAATATAATTTTCTTTAATTCCAATATTTATTTTTTTTATTATACCACATCTTACATAAAATAGTTTTTTACTATGCCCAGCAGTATAATTAGTTTTATTTTATGATATTAAGACCATGTTACATCTTACTAGCTATTTACAAAAGTAGTGGTTATGCTTATGTCCCTTACCTCTAAGTTCAGATTCGAACCCCCTCTCGCGAGTTCGTCCGCCACCTCGTTGCCATCCACCTTGCAGTGTCCTGGTACCCAACACAGCCTTATTGTGAATGCCAACATGAGCTCTCTCAGAGCATTCCTACACCGAGCAACCAGGCACGATCGCACCGTATGATTTGTCAATGCCCTTAGCGCAGCCTGACTATCGACGTAGATTGTCACAACAGATCCCCCCACGATGTGACCCAGTATCACTTCCGTTGCCCTCCAGATCGCTAGGATCTCAGCCTGGAAGACACTGCACTCACCCGGGAGTCTGAATGACCTTTTCACGTCAGTGTCAGCAATAAAAACACCAGCACCAATGCCAGTGTCCATCTTGGACCCGTCCGTATATACTGCCCACCCCTCAAACAGTCCGTTGAATCCACGCCAAACTTCCCTATCCGGGAACTCCACCGGTGGTGTTACACCGAAGTCCAAGGTCATACTCCCATGATCCGAGATTCCCCCCGGAACCCTTTCCTGATCAAGCAGACCCACTTCGTATAGAATTCTTGTGTGGTCATCTCGCCTAGGTCTAATCAACGAAGACTCGTAGAGTCTAAGTAAGTTCCTGGCAGCCACACTCTTCACATAGTGTTCAATGGGGGACAGATGTAGTACGATGTCCAACGCCGCCTGCGGCGTGCTTCTCCTTGCACCAGTGATGCCAAGTGATGCACTCCTCTGGGCCTTGTTGAGCATCTTCCTATAGCTGTCCACTCTCAACGCATCCCACCAAACAGTGCATCCATAGGTAAGAATAGGTCTAACCACCGATGTGTAAATCCAGTTTACCATATTCGGTCTCAGTCCCCAATTCTTACCGATGGAGTTTCTGCATGTGTAGTAGGCATTGCGTCCTCTTTTCATCCTCTCCTGGGTGTTTCTTCTCCAAGACAGTTTGCAGTCGAGGAAGTTACCCAAGTACTTAGCACAGTCAGATAGAGTTAACTCGACGCCATCTAACACTGGCCCCTTAAAACCTTCTATCCTGTACCTTCTGGTAAAAAGAACCAGCTCAGTCTTCGCCGGGTTTACCCCCAGCCCTCTATCTTTTGCCCAATCCAAGAGTTCGCCCAACATCACCTGCATAATTTCACTGATCGTGGACAGAAACTTTCCCCTGACCAGTAGAACTATGTCATCCGCATAGGCGACGGCTTTCATACCCTTGGAATCAAATGATCTGAGAATACCGTTGACCGCGAGCAACCATAGTAGAGGAGATAGAACCCCCTCCTGTGGTGTCCCCCTGTTAACCTTCTTCCTTACCCTATGATCCCCCAGGCTCGAGCGTATAATCCTGCTGCCAAGCATGCAGACTATCCACTCCACCAGAAAGCCCCGAACTCCCAGCTCCACTAAGGAATCCTTGATCGCCTCAATCCTAATGTTATTGAAGGCTCCTTCTATGTCCAGAAACGCGGCGAGAGTATATTCCTTATGCCTCAGGCCGTGCTCAATGCAACCCACCACCTCGTGTAGCGCACTCTCAACAGATTTACCCTTAAGGTAGGCATGTTGAGCGTTGCTAATGAGGTGGGTACCAATATTACTCCTAACATAGAGGTCTACCAGTCTCGAGTGTCTTCAATAAGAATGAAGACAGACTAATAGGCCTGAAATCTCCCGGCTTCGAGTGGCCTGCCCTACCAGCCTTGGGTATAAAAATTACCCTGACCTCTCTCCACCCCCTAGGCAGATACCACCCACTGAGGCATTTCCTAAATAAATTCACTAGCAGAAATAATCCGTCGTCCGGGATATTGCAGAGCATGGCCGGAAAAATACCGTCCGGACCCGGTGATTTATATGGGTCGAAGGTATTGACAGCCCACTCAAGCTTCTCCCTTGTGACTATTTCCTCGACGCAGGCGGACTCATGACTCGATATCACAGACATTCCGTCCCCTTGACTATCGTTCATACCTCCGTCTTCCGTGCACCCAGGAAAGTGCGTTTCCATGAGCAAGGTTAGGGTCTCAGAGCTAGACTCAGTCCATGAGCCGTCATTCCTTTGGACATACCCCAGGGTCCTAGGATCCTTGGATAAAATCCGTCGGAATCTAGACAACTCGTTGACATTATCAATGGATTCACAGAACTGCCTCCATGAGAGCCGCTTTGCCCTTTTAAGATCCGCCTTATACTTATTGAAATGCACCTTATGGGTGTTCCAATCACTCCATGCTCCCGTGAGCTTGGCCCTGTTAAACAGCCTTCGTACCGTCGACCTTTGAACCTGAAGTTCCCTGGTCCACCATTTGGGCTGTTCACGCCTACCCGGAAAATTTACCGGGCAAGACAGCTCATAGCTCTCTCTTAGCAGGTGAGTGAATCTGTTCACATCACCTTCCACATCAGTTGGCAGCAAGTCGCACAATGCCCATTGCGCCAACCCAGAGCGGACCCTTTCTTTAAAGAAGTCCCAATTCGTCCTCCTCGGGTTCCTAAACGGATTAACCCTAGACAGGTCAAAATTCAGTGTAAAGGTTATACGGCTATGGTCTGAGAAAGTACAGTCCGTTGCCACCCTCCAATCCGCAACAAGTTGCTCGTCGCGGTTCACTAATGTCAGATCTATAACTGCCTGCCTATCCTTATTTCTGAACGTCGGAGTGTTACCCATATTACAGATAATAATATTGTTAGTAGTTATAAAATCAAACATTAACTCACCCCTTTTGTTAATATCAGCGCTCCCCCATTGGTTATGATGTGCATTTGCATCACATCCCAAAACCAGGATGGCACCACTCCTTGCATACGCCACCAGCTCCACCTTTACGCCAGGTGGATCTACTGCCTCGTACGGCATATACACCGAAGCCAGTGTAAGGGTACGCTTACCTTTGGCTTATCTATTAACGACGGTCAAGTCACCGCACCTAAAAGAATGAGATATTAGAAAATTCAATTCATTCCTCGCCAGTATACACGTTCTTACCTTGTCCTCTGTGGACGGGACAAAAAGAGTGTATCCCGTAACCTTTAACCCGCAAACCTCATTCTTGTTTATCCAAGGCTCTTGGATTAGGGCTTCGTCCGTCCGAGTGTTGTTGAGGAAAGTTGCTAGTTCGGCTGAAGCTGCTTCACAATGGTGCAGGTTTATTTGCACCACTAGCAGCTTCTTTGGTCCTGTCATGTTTCGGATACCGGAACCTGACACAACCTAGACCGAACTTAACAACCCCCCCAACCTCATCTAAGAATTTCATGGACTCCCGATCCACGGCGAACCAGAAGTCCTTCACGGTGTTCTCCTTACAAGCGAGTGAGGTCACAAGCCTCCATTGGTTGGTAAGGAACCTACCGTTCTGTTTGCCCATTACTGCCAGTATGGTTTCCACCGGGCGTACGGGTGGTGGAATCCATACTGTCACTATGGACCTGAGTGGCAGTTCGGAGGCTTGTATAACTTCAAGCTTTGCCTCTGGGTTAAAGTCACTACACTTGTCAATCGTGGTTCTTAAGAATTCCAAGGAATTCTTGTTACCACAGTTGACAGTCTTCACTCCCTTAACCCAGTCTGCCCCATTGAAGGATACATCCTCCTCTTTGCTACTAAATACGGCCAATTCGTCGATGAGCCTACCTTCAACCAACTGCCATAGATAGGTGCTGATCCTCCCATCTGGATCATTCCGATCGATGACGGCTACCTGAAGATGGTTATCCAGGCTCGTCGACTTCTTCGTCCTCTTGTTCGATGAAGAAGGCTGATCATCTCCAGATCTGACTCTCTTAATGGTCTCCTTGTTGTTGGGACCCTTAGGAGCTTCAGCCGATGATGCACCAGACATCTTCATAGATTTCCCTACTACCTTGGGTGTCGCTCCTTTGCCCTCCGCAGCTCGTTCCGAAGACATGAGCGCCTTGGTCATTGGGGCAGCACCCTCTATGTTGCCTACCCTGCGGCAGGTTGATGAAGGCACCAGCCCTTAACTCTTCTGAGCAGTGTCAGGTTTGGAAGCTGCATCCACCTGCTTCTTCCAGGGAGAGGACCAACCCAGAACGGTACTGACAGGGCCGTTAATTCTTTCGAACTTAGCGACGCTTTGTCGGTGCCGTCTCAGAAGGTACCTATCCCTCGCGGAGAACGTTGAAGGATCTCTCTTCGCCATCTTATCCAGATACACCAGAGAATTCCTTGTCCCGCTCCGCGCCTTCTCCTCCTTCGTTCGGCCGGTGTTGTTAATACCACGTGGAGGGGCACTTGGCATCTCCTCCACGGCGCCCTGCCGAACAAGTTGTGGACAATCTTCTCGCGATTGTCCCCCTTGATGTCCCCTGGCCTCACCGGTGGAAGGGACAGGCTCTGTAGTCTGACTGTGAGCAGATATACTTGCAGTATCCTGCTCCTCGTCAGAGATCAGAGTCAGCCGCTTCAACCCCTGAGTAGCCCCGGTTTCACCACAGGAGTCACTCGACAGTTCCAGAAGACTGTCCACCTGAAGGTCGGTCAGCACTTGCCCAATGATGCTGTCATGAACAGCCGATAGGGTCAGACCCCCACAAGCACTGACCGACTCCCCGACCGTGACGTCCGATCGACCCTCGACTCTACCCTGGTCGATCACCTCGTCCGTCGCGTCCTCTTTCTGTCCTTTTAAATTATTATTTTTAAATTTTTGTTCATTCATTTTTGTTCCCACGAGTAGGCCGTAAAGTCGGACCATCCGCACAGTGACGGCGTGCGCAGACTAGGCAACTGACATACAACAGCGCTTTGCCATGACGCTGAGGGGAGCTGTTAACGACTAGTTTCTTTTTGCACTAACTAGCCACCCAGGCCCTCGGCACTGCTACCTTCACGTTGACCTTAAAAGTGCATATGTCGCGCACCAACCACTGGTAAAGCCCCCACCTTACAAGGGGCGAACCCGCGGGCTGGCATGACGTGATATATGTACTGAAAATGGACCGGATAGTGTATAGTTACCACCACCGCCTCATTATCCTGACAAGATGAGTAACCTTTAGTCGTCCACTCCTTCAGTATTCATGACCTCCTGCGAAGACGTATCCAGATACATCACCTCAGTAGATCAGAACCGTAGAGTGCACTTAAGCCCTCGCATCTCGACAAGATTGTTACCCAGGCGAGGGAAACAAAAAAGCACTTACTTTTAAAAAACCGTTTTTAACAGGCAGGATTATTTTTTTTTTAATTTTTCTTTTTAGATTATCAAAAATAATGACAATCAAAACTTTTATGCAAAATATCAAGAAAATCGAATTTTAAATTACATTCAAAATTGCAGTTTATAATGTTTTTTCATATCCACAATCGCGATGTCATTTGAAACGTTTTTCCACTATGCAAGCGGCTTTTAAAAAGTTATTCCACGTTTCAAAACCATTTCATTTGTATCAATTTGTTTGTAACTTACAACGTTCTTCCACTGCCTGACTCGTTGTATCGCATTTTGAAGGCATTAAGGTGCATAATTTTGGGTGATTTGATATTTAAACAGTGTAAGAGAGTAATTTGAACGATAATCTGCAAAAAAAAAACAGTTTTTGCAAAAAGTGGCTTTTACAACGTTATTCGCGGCTTTGCTTCAATTGTTATTTTAAGTTTCCGTTGCTAATAAAATTTTATTATATTCTGCTGTTTTTTTAAATTAAAAAAAAAAAATTCGTTTAGAAACTTAAGAAATTTATTATTAAAGTAACACAACCAAACATTTTTGAAAGTATTGGCATTCATAAGAAAATTTAGAAAATAAACTAAAACCAAGAAATATTAAACACATATTTTTCACGTCGAAAATTCTGCTTAAGAACTTAAGTCTGGTAAACACCAATAAAATCAGACTTTATGAAAGAAAAGATTCATAATGTGAACATAGACTAAAGAGAGTGGTTTTAAAATGCCTGTAATAAAGCAGTACTAACTGATCAAATAGAACTCTTAAAAATATGCATCGTAAAATATAGTATTCTATACATATGTTGAACAGCTAAAGCTGAAGGTCCACACGATAAATAAAAACAATTTGGCAAAAATGGAAGGTTTAACTGATATTTTAATAGAATTTATTTATAAGAATTCATAGAGGAGTAAGCTTTTATTATCAAAAAAATTCGTAATTTTCATGGTGTAAATAAGATTCCCTTTCAATCCATTTGTTAAAAAAAAGTAATAAGCACAACGAAGACGGCATTAAGAACATAAAAGTAATCGATAGCTAGAATGGCAAATTTTGTTTATGAAAAAGTTGTTCTAAAAATTAATATCAATGTATTTTGTTCTTGAAAGTTATTTCAATCCTTATTACGAAAGCTTTTTCTTTTATTAAAAACCTTTTTTAATACAAAAAATAGAAAAAGGAATCCAGCACAAAAACATATTTATCGATAACATTGAAAATAAAATATGATTTGTCATCCATTAAAAACAGCTGACATATTTTCACCACATATGCGACGCATACAAAAGTAGAAAGTAAACCTACTTCCATGCATTGATACGTATATGAATTCTGCTGTGTAACTTGTCACATACCATTACCAAAAATTCTACTTTTTGAAATATGCATAAAGAGGAACAACGCATAGAATGCATGGCATGGACTTTCAGCTTAATACATGAGAATTACTGCCAATCAAATCATGCAAATAAATCAAGTTATCGAAAAAGCTCGGCAAGTTACTTGCGCACCTTACTTGCCGAGTCTGATTCGTAAACAATTAACGAGATCTGTATTTAAAAAAAATTACTTTGTTGTTTTAGTGAGGATAGCGATGGGCACTGGGTTAAGCGAGTTTTTTATATAAGCAAAAATTGTATACGTTTGTGCTGATGTGTGTAATACACAGAAATTTTTACCCATCTTTTAGTATACTCATC
This sequence comes from Pollenia amentaria, assembly GCA_943735925.1. NCBI lineage: Eukaryota > Metazoa > Arthropoda > Insecta > Diptera > Polleniidae > Pollenia > Pollenia amentaria. The sequence continues at coordinate 140,118,774 of OX031010.1, read as the reverse complement.
GACTCAGAATCACTTTTTGAAGTGCTCTGTTTATATTCGTCCGACCGTTTTTCTGGTAGTCTGTCCATGTAAACCTTGTGCGCAAAGTAAAATCTGCAATTTTGTAGATAATTTTATAAAATTTGGTAAATACGTTTTATTTTAGTCTTAGGACAAAGCTTATTGAAATGATGGGAATCGGTCTATAATTTTACATTGCTCCCATATAAACTTCTTTCCGAAATAGACTTTTGTGTTCATAACCCATCTAATAACACTGTACAACGCACTGTGTCTGAAAATTGAATTTCAAGGGCCAAAAGTCCAATTTTTTGTCATCGACGATTTCAAAATTTTTAATGCTATTCGATAGCAAACATATTAGAACTTAGGTATCTATAAAATTGGAGTAAAATATTGGTAATTGTGGGTGTGGCATGCTGCTGGGAACAAATATTTTATGTTGTTTTAGAAAAAATTTAAGTTTTTTTAATTTGATCAGAACTAAATTATGATATATCGCAAACTGTTATCAATAATGGGTCGATTTTTTTTTTGTTATATTAGTGGGATATTAGTCTTTAAGAAATGGTTTGTTACATCACTGTATCATTTATACCTGATGTGTTATTAAATGTTCCCTCAGGTTCTATATTTTAGTTAAATCCGAATTTCAGAGGAGTAGAACTTGTTATGGTCAAAAGGGGTTAAAGAGATTTTAGTACCATCAGAAAGCTGAAGGTGTCCTCTTTAACCCCATATACGCTTTTGCAACTGTTTGGAACTGTCTGTTGAACACTTTCTTCATTATAATTAAATTACTCGCAACTTTTTTTTAATCTTTTTTCACTGAAATATAACACAATGGTTTACGAACGTTTTGTTTTGAAAAATAATTCTGCAACTGATGCAATTCTTGAAACTATCTTAGCAGGGCAGCATTTGAGTTAATTTGAAAGAATATGGGTCCATAGAGGGCCGGGAGAGTGACTTGTGAAACTCTAAACTTGGTAACCTCGGATATTCACACTTTTAAAAATTCGCGAAAAAATATATGTGTTTTTTGGATTGCAAAAAAAAATAAACTTAAGTTGAAATTTGGTTTATTGGTTGGGTTATCTCCTTTGCTTTTAGAGATATTCGTATAAAACGGATTTTTTTGGGGTGATTTTTTACGATTTTTCGAGTTTTAAAATCGGGTGTATTATGTTTAATATCAAATTATTATCAATAGTGAGTTAATTTTTTTTTATATTGGTAGGAAAGCAGAATTTAAGCAATGGTATGTTGTATTTTTAAATGCTCTATGCATTTTTCTATAAGAATAGTGGGATATTCGAGGCAAATGTATAAAAGATGGCTATGGCCTTTCGCTGATAAAAAAAATATGTTTTCCAAAAATATATAAAAATGTTTACATTTTTCGAAAGGAAACGTTATGAGTATGCTTGTAGAAACAGCATGCCCTATCCAACAAAAAATAAATAAATTTTTCAAACAAAAAAATTTATTTAAGTAAAAAATTCTACTAATTCAACACACCGATTTTTATAAAATTAAAACAGTAATGTTTTGTAATATGTCCTTAATTTTCTGGATGTGGTGACATGTGTGTTTTATATACTTTACAAATTTATAATAATTTTACTTGAGGATATTTAATTTATACATAAAATAAGTTTTGTTTTATCTTTCAAATAATTAAAAATATGAATTTAGAAAAATTGGATTTTTGAATTGTTAACACAATATAAATTTATTATTTCCTAAATAAAATTTTATATAAAAATATATTACTACCATAAAATTGGCGATCCTGCCATATAAGAAATATTTAATAAATAAAGCAAACAATGCAAAATTATGCAAAATTATAATTAAAAAGCTCTGAAAAATATAAAACATAACAATATTCATTGTGCAACTAGGCAATCATCAAGCTAATTTTCAACAAGATTTGTAATCAAGATACAATTGTTTTGGTCAAGATACTGCAAGATAATTTTTTTTTTTTTTTAAAAAAGGTATCAAAAAGAAGTAAGCAACTACCAATTTTTAGAGTTTGCTGTTTAATGTCAGAATTGAATATAAATTTAATTGGACTATTTTGAGAAGCTACATCTGCAAATTGGGATTAAATATTGGTATATATACATAAATATATTATAAATACTATAGTTTACATTTTATAAATATTATCGCTATACATTGTGAACTCTCCAACCGAAAATGATACCAATTCGTTCACCCACACGCAATGTTACTCAAACGCAAAACAATATAAATAGCACACAACAAATATCAAACACTGACATAACTCAAGAAAGTCAAAATTCACATTTGCTAGATCAAAATGTTCCTAATATTTCCCAATCAAATTTCGAACTTTTTGCGACTTCAGTTAAGCTCCCTCAGTTTTGGGCAAATTGCCCTGATGCTTGGTTTGTTCATGCAGAGATGCAGTTTACCACCAAAGGGATTTCTTTAGACAGAACTAAATACGAATATATCATTACTGCACTACCTCAAGAGGTAATAGTAACAGTGCTAGACATTATTCAAAATCCGCCTTCTTCAAATTTATACAATAACTTAAAGAAGGTATTAATTGAACGTCATTCCCTTAGTGAAACCTCTCGTTTAGAGAAAATTTTATCTGATAGTGAAATTGGCAATAGGAAGCCATCCGAATTCTTTCGTTCACTGTCGCTTTTAGCTGGAAATAGTTTTGGTCCAGATATTTTAAAAAAGCTATGGTTGAGAAAGCTCCCAAAAAGCCTTAATGTAGCTTTAACTGGATCTAATCATAGTGACATTAACGAGCTCATACAATTAGCTGATAAAATTTGGGAGGTTATGTTTAATGGTGAAGTAGCAAATATTAATGAACATAAAACCAATATTGAAAACGTTGTTCATAATTTAACAAAAACTTTGTGCGAAAATATGTCGAAATTATGCTTGGAGGTGAATTCTCTCAAACAAGAATTAAATGACAGACAATCGCGACCAATTTATAGAAATAATTATAATAGGAGAAATTCTCGTTCAAGATTTCGTTCAACCAGTAAAGACTGGGTATGTAGATATCACTACCGATTCGGGGATAAGGCTATACGTTGTGAGCAACCGTGTTCATTTTCAAAGAAATCGTCAAACTAATTAATCCCGTTGTCGAGGCGACAGACAATGGTGATTATACTTTTTTATCCCGTCGCCTTTTCATTTTTGATAAAATTAATAAATTACGTTTTTTGATAGATAGCGGAGCAGAGGTTTCGGTCTTACCCGTTGCAAAATTTAAAGGTAATAACAAGTTATCTGACATTAATTTAACCGCAGCCAACGGGTCTAATATTTCTACATACGGTAAAAGGCTTCTTAATATTAATTTAGGTCTGCGGCGAGAGTTTCCTTTTGTATTTATCATTGCCAATATTTCGAAACCTATCATTGGCGCAGATTTTCTGTGTAAATACGGTCTATTAGTGGATGTAAAACATAAACAGCTAATCGACCCACTTACAAACTTAACAGTAAATGCAATATCGTCTACTTGCAATATATCATTACCGAAGCTATTTGCAGTTGATAATATATATACGAAATTGTTAAAAGAATATCCGTCACTAACTTCTGAACCAGACTATACAAAGCCTGTAAAACATTCTACTGTTCATAGATTAATTACTGAAGGCCCTTTACCATATACCAAACCTAGAAGACTAGACCCATTAAAATATGAAGTTGCTAGGTCAGAATTCGAATTTTTAGTTAAATCGGGAATTTGTAGACCGTCTAACTCTTGTGTTGCTTCAGCTCTCCATCTTGTTCCAAAAAAGGATCCAAATGATTGGCGTCCTTGTGGCGATTTTAGACGCCTTAACACTGTAACAGTTCCCGATCGATTTCCATTACCACATATTCATGATCTTAATTTTAACATGAGGAATAAGAAAGTATTTTCGAAATTAGACTTAATCCGCGCTTATCATCAAATTCCTATGGCTAAGGAAGATGTTTACAAAACGGCAATAACTACGCCATTCGGTATGTTCGAATTCCTGCGAATGCCATTCGGTTTAAGAAACTCAGCTCAAACATTCCAACGTTTCATAAGTGAAGTATTTAGAGGATTAGATTTTGTTTTTGCTTATATTGATGACGTTTTAGTAGCTAGCGAAAACGAAGAACAGCATTTCGAACATTTAAAAGAGGTTTTTGGACGACTGGATGAATATGGTTTAAATATTAAACCAGGAAAATGCATTTTTGGAGTTGACAATGTAGATTTTTTGAGTCATAATTTATCAGAGAAAGGCATTAAGCCTTCAGAGGAGAAGGTAACTGCTATCAGAGATTTTGAGAGGCCAATATCTGTTAAGCAAATGCAGAAATTCTTGGGAATGATAAATTATTATCATCGTTATATACCAAAATTAGCTGACAAAACTGTTATTTTATATGAATTAATGAACAAAGCTATTAAGAACAAAAATAAAAATATAGACTGGGATGATAACGCTCTTGAGGTTTTTAACGAAATTAAAAATAACTTTGCATCACGTGTATTATTAAATCATTTTAATAAAGATGCGGAATTAACTTTAACGGTCGACGCTTCGAATATTGCAGTGGGGGGTGTATTACATCAGGTTTTTAATGGTATAATTGAACCGTTAGCGTTTTTCTCAAAAAAACTTACCCCCGCTGAAATCAAGTACAGTTCATTTGATCGGGAATTACTTGCTATTTATTTAAACATTAAACATTTTAGGTATTTATTAGAAGGTCGCTCGTTTGTGGTTTTTACAGACCACAAACCCTTAACGTGTGCCATGAATTCAAAAACTGAAAGAAGTCCAAGACAGACTAGACATCTGGAATATATTGCACAATTTACTACAGATATTCGATATATTAGGGGTGAATCTAATGTTGTAGCCGATAGTCTTTCCAGACCTTTTGATATTGATATTATAGATGATGGTGAATTAAATTTACGAATTTTACACATAGAACAACAAAACGATTCGGAAATAAAAAGTTTAACAGAAAATAGAAACGTATCGTATAATCTTAAATTAATAAAAGTACCACTAGTTAACTCAGAAATTTGGTGTGAAATATCACATAATAAAACTAGACCCTATGTGCCTGTAAGTCTTAGGAAACTTGTATTTTCAAAATTACATGGTATTTCTCACCCGGGTACCCGTTCAACAAAACGTTTAATATCTGGAAAATATTTTTGGTTAAATATGAGTAAGCAAATAAACCAATGGTCGAAAGAGTGTATAAATTGTCAACAGTCCAAAGTTCACAAACATACAAAATCTCCTGTAATTAAAATACCCATACCAAAAGGTCGTTTTGAACATATACATTTAGATATTGTTGGACCACTGCCTCCATCTAATGGTTATAGATATCTACTAACTTTAATAGATCGGTTCACTCGATGGCCTGAGGCATATCCATTAAGAGATATAAATACAAAAACTGTAGTAGATACATTTATACGCAATTACATTTCAAGATTCGGCGTACCATTGAAAATAACCACAGACAGAGGTAGTCAATTCACTTCGTACATGTTTTCGGAATTATCAAAGTTTTTGGGTAGTCATAATATTACTACTTCATCGTATCATCCTCAAGCTAATGGTATTATCGAAAGATTTCATAGACAAATTAAGGCTACATTAATGTGCAGAGCTGATTCATCAAAATGGTATGATGAACTTCCAATAGCCCTACTAGGACTACGTTCCACTTATAAAGAGGATTTAAAATCCACTCCAGCTGAGATGACATATGGGCAAAATATTCGAATACCAGGAGAAATTATGGTTCATGAAAATCAATTCGATGCATCCGATATTTTGTTCAAGTTAAAAGATCATTTTAAAAATGTTAGATCAAACATTGTGCATCATACGGATTCTGAATCAGGTTTTTATATTCCAAAGAGCTTACAAAGCTGTAAATTTGTATTTCTGCGAGTTAACAATAAAAGATCTTTACAACAACCGTATGAGGGGCCATACAAAGTCGTAGAAAAAAGCAAGAAATGTTTTAAGATTGAGAAAGATAGAGAAATAATATCAGTACCAATTGATCGACTTAAACCAGCTATTACAGAAAATTCCTTAGATAATGTTAAGAATACTAATACACTGACTAAAAAATCAAAACATGTTACTTTCAATTTGTTGGACATTGGTTTGTTTTCGGAGGGGGAGTAATGTGGTGACATGTGTGTTTTATATACTTTACAAATTTATAATAATTTTACTTGAGAATATTTAATTTATACATAAAATAAGTTTTGTTTTATCTTTCAAATAATTAAAAATATGAATTTAGAAAAATTGGATTTTTGAATTGTTAACACAATATAAATTTATTATTTCCTAAATAAAATTTTATATAAAAATATATTACTACCATACTGGATAATTCTGATCAAGGCGAATTCATACAAGGTGGTCTTCATTTGAAAACGGATACAACACTGTAAAATATTTTAACGTTGTGTTAAAACAATACAACACCGTAGTAAACAATTCTAACAAACATTTTATTTAGTTTTTAATTTTAAATTGTGTATTTTAAAATATATTAATTTAAAAAAGTTTTAAATTTCCTAATTCTTAGCGGAAGTTATAGAATTTATGAAAGATTCCCCAGAACCACCATAACGGTATACCATTTTATCGGGCCTGTTTCTGATTTCAAATCACGTGCTTTTAAAATCACACGTATGATTTTGTGGTGTTTTGAAAATCATTGCGCATTGAGGTTCCTCGGTATGCTTCCGACTATTGAAAATCACACCAAGACGCATTAAACGGAACACAAAAATATCCCACGTGTGATTTTGAAAGGCACATGTGATTTGAAATCACGTGATTTTAATAAAAGTGATTTTCAGTACAAGCCTGTATGACATGGTTAGTTATCAGCTGTTGCTTACGTAGCAAGCCAAGGTAACCTTGTATGAATTCGCCTTGATTCTGATCAATATCGATAGGTAAATAGTGACAGTATTGCTAATTTTGTAAAAAAAAATATAAGTTTTTAAAAAGCGTTTTTCCGGGATTAGGAATTTGGGGTATTTCTGAATCAAAAGTAGGGATGCTTTTTAGTCCACTGTTTTAAGATCTTTTCGGTCAACATAACTTCAAAATTTCATTGTGATATCTCTCCATGTCAGATTCATGGAATGTCAAACATTAAAATTATTATTTCTATAGTGAAAATGAGTAAGGACATTCAATATGGGTAAAAATAGTAATTTTAAGGTTTGACATTCTATAAATCTGATATTAATGAAGATATCATAATGAAATTATGTTATGTAGATTAAAAAGTACTTTAAACAGTTTACTTAAAAACATCCCCTTTTTGAATAAAAATATACAATAATTCTTAATCTCAATTAAGAGCATTTTCATACTAAATGCTGAAAAACATCAAAACAGTTCAAATTTGACCTTAAATTTCTCAACAATTGCTAACCCGATCTTAATAAAATTAAAACTGTAGGAAAGTTCAAGAAGTCTTCTCTCCACCGAAAGAAAAATTGTCTCTATCGGTTCAAAAGTTACAGATTTGTGGGCGATGAAAAACGATTTTTAGCCACTGTGCGACGTTTCAAGAACCAAAAGAAGTCGAAAACAGTATGGACATTCCCACTGCATATTTCAAGATGCGAAACACAATACAAATTTTTATTTTAAAAACATAAACTATTTGTTGTTTTATTTTCGGATTTTAAAATTTTTAATTATAACTTTTTAGAATGAAGAAACTTTTGTACTGTGTTGGTAATTTTTGAACTACTTTGTTTATATTTTTGCTAATCGTATTAATTAAATGTGTGGTTTTTTAAATGTTCTAAATTAATAACAATACACAACCATTTTCACAATGAATTGTTAAAAAAACTACTGATTATAATGTGTACAGACTGACTCACTTTTAACCGCAAACTATAAAATTGTCGTAAAACTTGTAGTATATTTTAGAAGAAAAAAGTCGCGTACTAAAAAAGATACTTTTATGTGAATAGTATAAGTGAAAGTATAATTAATATATAGTTACAACATAAAGTAAAAATAATTATAATTATAAAATTTATAATAAGTCCTTAAGATAAAAAGTTATTTAGAGGCCTGTTACATATATAAATTGCGATCGAAAGTGGAAGTAATTCCGTATTTTGCTTCTACAAAAATACGATAATTTAATTGAAAGAAGTTTAATCCAATTCGATAGGAATTGTTACTACGGGGCATGCCAATTTCTTTTTTTAATTTACTTGTTCTGTCAATTATAAACAATAACTTTAAATAACTTAAGCTTTCTTCAGCTACAGATCATGTTCGAAACGTTGAATCCATTGTCAGTGTCATCGTAAATACCTGAACATCAATTGAAATTCACGAGCTTTTTTTTTAAAAATATTCAATATTGTTCTGTTTTTAGTTTTTTAATATGAATCAATATTTATTTATGTATGTATGTGCCTGTGAGAATATTTAAAATAAATTAAATGAAAATTGCTTTTAAATATTTTGTTTTGCTGCTAGAAGAAAAAACAGTTTATATTTTTGTTTTTTAATGAATACGTTAATTAGATTTTCAGAGCAATATTAGCACTTATTTTTATATGGGGCATTCCACGCCAAATCGAATGGTTAATTAAATAAAATAATAAATTTTTTTTTTTGTGTTTTGTGGGGGCCTTTCTGGCAAATTTGGAAAATTTTTTGATTACTCGTTCAAAAACACTTTTTAGTATTTTGTTCATGACTTTCTTAATAATGGTCCAAATTGGATTTTCTTGTGAAATATTCGTTTTTAGTTGTTTTTTTTAATAGAAAAAAATAGACAAATAATAATATTATTCCAAGTGTTTTTGATTAAAATTTCTTGATTTTAAATCGTGTTCTTGAAAATGAGCGTGCCCTTCGATTTTTTGGAAACCGTTTAGTTTTATACTTCTATCCACCCAACAATTGTTAAGCCCGGTCCAGTAGTGGGACTTTCATTATGAAATTTTTTTTTCGATTTATCTAACATGAAAATTTTTTTGTTTAGAATTTTAAAAAATCGAATAGTTTTGGAAAGGCCACCACCGGACCGGGCTTTAAAGTTGTTGTGTGGCTAGGAGTTTAAGATCACAGATTTTTAAAAAAATCGAAATAAAATTTCAAAATCCAAAAATCTCAATCAAAAACACTTGGAATATTATTTTTCTATTTTTTTTTTTTATTTAAAAAAACATTTAAAAACGAATATTTCACAAGAAAATCCAATTTGGACCATTATTAAGAAAGTAATGACCAAAAAACTAATAAAAGTATCTTGTGAACGTGTAAAATTTAGCAGGTAGGCCCTTTTGAAGTGTTATAAAAAATATCACAAAATTAGGGAAATGAAAACAAAAAAAAAAATTTTTTACCCATCCGATTTGGCGTGGGACGCCCCATATTTAGGCTTAGTGTTTGTTCTAATACGATTCCAATTGTTTTGCAACAAATTAAATTTCCAAATCTTATTTTATTTTTAGCTGATATTTCAATATAGGTCAACTCAACTCAAAGACACATGGTGTTAATTTGAAATCACTTCACGTGAAAAAATTTTAAAAGATAAAAACAGAATAAAATCCAAAAAAGTAAGCATTAACGAACAAAAAAGATAACGTGCAGTAGTGCTATCTATTACGATCCTCGCACTCCTTATAATTTTGCCGTTGGGCAAAAAGGTCTTAAGTGAAAAAAACACAGTTTTTGATTGGCTTTAAAATAATTTTTCACTTGTGCTTAGTGTGAATAACTTAAGTCTAGCACAACTGCTTTTAATCTTAATCATCTGCTCTTTAGGAAAAATTCTATGAAATACACCAAATAAATATTTTTTAATGTAAACTTAAGAAAAACTACAGTTTCTAACTTGAGACCTTTTTGCATAACGACAAAGATATCTAAACTTATGTAGCAAGTTTGCCCAGATATTCAACTTCGTATGTATTGGGATAAAGTTGTTTGTGTTTTATTCCATTGATCAAATCATGGTTTGATTTTATCTTTTGTGTTTTAATATTATCGAGATTTTTTTAAAGTGCACTTTTAATGTTTGGTTCAGTACGATAATGTTTCGGACTGTTTTCTTTACTGTTTATTAATTACTTGAATTTATGTAGAACAAGCGCAAAAGATGAATGGGTAAAATTATAACTGTTTTTTACTTCAAACTTGTCTTCCTGCATATAATGCCATTTTATTATACTCAAATACAAATATGTGTTTTATACTTTAAAATTGTCAAAATCTTGAAAATAATAAAATCGATTTTAACCTAAGTTGGGCACCAATTTTTTACTACGAAATCGGGCAGCATTTATATTTGTAAATATGTGTACTTTTGTATATTTTCCCAGTTATTTTGAAAGAGACTTAGAGAGTACGTTACTTGCCTTTTTTCCTATTGTCAGGAAAAACATAAAAATTAGTCAATCAGTTCGAAAAATTATCCGCCATGTCACAGAGTACAATTCCGTTCGGAACCAAAGAAAACATATATGTTTATTGATAGAAAGTATATTTTGATAGTTTTTAGGCCTCAAAGATACAGAAAACTCCCATTCCGCTCATGAAAACAAAATGGTTTCATTCCGCAAAGTTTTTTCGTAATTTTCTGAAGCACTAAAATACGGAATGAATTCCGTTTCCGATCGGAATTGTACTCTGTGACATGGCTGTATATCTGTTTTAAAAATCAAATATTTACAAATGTCCAATAATCGATTTCAGTATAAAATCGCAGACATTAATTCTGGTTTTTAGCACAAAAACGATTTACGATTAAAATCGAAATTTGATTTTTATAAAATTTAACATATCGATAACAGAGTTTATGTCGAATTTAAGTTTTGACTTTGGAGCCTATAGGTAAAATGACCCAATTGCGTTAAGTATGATGACATTATAAAGTTTTGTTAAATTGTTTATTATCTGCAAAAAAATTTTATTGAAAACTGTAACAAATAAAAAAATGTCAAATCAGTCAGTCGAAATTGGCCCACCCTGTATATAGTGTGGCGTATAAGTAACGTTATGATCGCCAAAAAAGAAGTAATAATTGGAAACACATTGTATTGTTGGAAACACAATTCCGGATTGTTCTCTACCTCCGGCCTTAAAAAAAGGTTTAACCGTGGCCCGGTATTCAAATTAACCGCAACTTGTTCGTCGTTTTCTAAAAAAATACTGTCCAATAATTTTTTTTTTGAAGTTATACCTCACTATACTCTGCATCTTACAGGCATACCAAACAAGAGCGGAAAGCGTTTTCTAGCTGTTAAAAGTTATCATGCCCATACAATTTGCTTGTAGCATACCGAAACAGCGCGGCGGCAACGCTTTGTAAAATGGAAAATCCGATTTTGACAGCGCGTTTAATAGTAATGTTGGCCGCTATTGTTAATAAATAATGGCAATTTAGCTGTTTTAGATAAATCTAGCGGTTTTGCCTTCATTTTTTGTTTCTATTATTTGGGTTTTATTAAACAAAAAAGTTAACACTACTATTCGTGACTCAACGTTGACGCTTTAATTTAGGTCGAAAACGTTCCACCTTCCGCTCTTTTTCAAGTATGGCTTTTAGTAGGTGCATTTGATGTTCAACAATTATTCTTGGATTTTGGGTGACCCATATATATCTCTTGAGGTGATCGTTAAGGTGAAACTGGGCCTCATCGCTCATTATTCGATATGATTTTTGCTGACATTCAAAATAAAATTCAACGACTTTTTCTTTGTTCTGTGCTGATTCTTTCATCATAAAGTTCCCAAGTTTTTCAACGTTCATTTTAAAAAAAAAAACCAAACATATATACATCCGGACCTGAACTGTAACGACGAAATTTAGGACAAGTAGTTCGTGTACATATAATTTGTCTTATGATTGTATCAATTTAAAGTTAGCAATAAATTATGAGGCCTTGAAGTGCCATCAAAAGTGTACGAATGATGGAAACGTAATGAAATCCGATATTAACATTAGAGATTCATTTGATATGAAAAATTAAGCGGTTGAAAAAACTCTTTAATCTAAGCACATTATCGGCTACGTTTTTATTAACAAATAAATTGCACGTCTAAATATTTTTTAAAATTTTTAATATCTTTAAAAAAATGTTATATATAAAATTTAATGTACCCAATTATCAAAAAAAGTTATTTTAAAAACACTGTAAACATAATTCTGCTACATTTTTAATTTTCAAATTTTACTAATTAAATCTACCAGAAACACTATAGACTACAGTTTAAAATAGTCATTGACGAATGGCCTTTGACTCATTTTCTTGGTCAGGGATATAAATCTAATTCCATTATCGCTAAATCGCTTTTTATTTTTGTTTGAATACTTCCCCTTTTCTACCAACAATTCAAAAATTTTCAACATGTGTCTGTACAAATTTGCCACCGAGGTCTACCTACGACTATAATGTTTAAAGACAATTGGATTATCGTACAATATTTAACGTCGTCACCCATTTCATTGTTTAGCAAAGTATAGTTCCGTATAGTTTCCAACAAAATTTCTTTCCACATAAAATGAAAACTATCCAGGCCGTTCTAAGGTAGAAAGAATGAGATGGAACGCAAGACAGGTGACCGAGGAATACAGTAGTTCAAAATGATAAAATGGAGAAGCCCTAGTATGTACTTTGTTGTCTAATAGCTGGTATAAAAAAGTACAACCTTAGTGTTAATAAAAAGTCGCAAACAAAAATTGGCATACTATGACTAACTTAAAGCTACATATATATGTACTTACATACATTAACAGGTTGTTTGGAAATTTGTTCTTTTTGTTTTATTTTTTGGATGGTCATTTAACAATTATTGGAAGAATAGAAAAGTCCAAAGATATTTACTACTAAATACGCGAATAGTTTAACAAAAATCGTCAGTCAATACCGTTGGACAGATACGAGAAGCGGTGGTCGTGATTTGTTTTTTTATATCTTTCAAAAATATATTGGAAATACTAAATAGAAATTATATAAAAAAGGTAAATTAATAAAATTATAAATAAAAACAATTCAATTATCTTAAACGAATTGTCTTAGCAATTTTAAATTTTATTAGGAACGGCCTACAATTAAACTTTGTTCTTTTTTAAACGGAGATAATAGTTTGATTTATTCGATTTGATTAAAAAAGCGTTTTTATCTTAAATAAATTTTGCGGTTTTTTAAATTATCATAATTGCAAAAAAAACTATTTTCTGGAATCAACAGCTTAAGAATATTATATGCTTTTATTAGAACTTTTAAATAAAAATCAATAGTTTCTTATGGAATAATCCGTATTATTCTTTCGCTTTTGAAGCCTACATCTGCATGTTAGGAAGGAAATTATACGTACAATAATCAATATCTAGAATTGCTAAAGAAAATAGAAATTCATAATTACAAAACTGGTCATTTCGTTTTATAGAAATAACATATTTTCCTAATTTAATTATTGACTTGTTAAAAAAAAACCTTTAAATCTGTGCCAAACACAAAACCAACATTTTCTGGTACGGTATATGTAAATTCTTTATAAGCCAAATTTATAACCCCACCCAGAGTGGGAGAACGGTTTTAATTTTGTTAAATCAGTTTATAAAAAAAACGTTTATGGATCTTTCTAGTATGTCAATAAGTTTAAAAATAGATCACAGTGGCGTATTTTGATTTCGAAAATATTTACAATATTTTTTGGAAAAATTGTCAATAACAGGAAACATGTTGTCGGAACAAAGTAGCAGAAAGACGCACTATTCCAAGAGCTATTGATACTAGAGTACTAGAGTAAAAGCGAGTCAATCTTGAAGTACAAAAAGTACAACAATGATATCAAATTAGAAATTACGAACAAAATAAATGTTTTAGTATACAAAGTTTTATACCTACTAAATATCTTCTAAAAACCTTGTTTGACATAGAAAATATGTCAATTAATCCATTTTTAACTTACGATAAAAGAAAAATATCCCTCCCATTTAAAGGATTATGATATAAATTATTAAAAAGGAAAATTAATAAAATAGTTACCTGGTAAATAAAGAAAAGTTTATATATTAATTGCAATTTTAAGGGAAAATTTTGGAAATATTCTTAGTATTATGTGTCTAATATTTCCTTTATATTGATGAAAAATCTAGTCGAAAAATTTTTCACATTGGGTGGGTAGTTAAAATTTAATATAGTTTTATAATCTTCGAAGTTTAACAACAATTTTAGTCTCAAGATAATAAAATATTTTAGCAAATTTTAAAATTTTCTTACTTTAAGTTGGGACATATCCTTCATTTTCTTAAGGAAGTTTTTGTTAACAAATACTATTTAGATAATTTTTATTTTTTCTAATTTAAAATAATAAGGGATGTTCTGGAAATCGAAAACGAAAACGCAAGAATTTTGAAGTTCTTTTTAAACACTTTCATTCCATTTTTTTTAAGTTTCTTATAGAATTCTGTTTTCTTTTACTACAAAAATCTTTTTAAAAGAACGACTTTTAAATTCTTTCGTTTTCCGTTTTCGATTTCCAGAACACCTCTGTAAATTTTTTTTTATTTATTTTGTTTTTTTTTTAATCATTTCTTCTTCTTTCTATTTTCAGGAGCAAAATAAAAATTAAAAAAAGGAAAATATATAAAGTGGCTTTTTTATGTTTAAACTCCATAATCATACATACCTACCAACATCGACCACATAGACATTGATGAGCGGCCCGGGCGTGTGGTGTAACGTTTCGAATAGTTTGTCAATAATTTTTATACAAAACAAAAATTGAAATCAAAAAAAAAACTTTCGTGGCATTTATTATCATTTCCATCAAATAGATTAGTCTCTAAGAAAATTTCTACGACGATATCCAGAACATAAAAGTAACAAAATAGAAAAAAAAAACACCAAACGATTATAAAACACCAATAATAACAGACAGAAACAAACAATAACGGAAAATAACATTTGCAAAAAAACGGCAAATAGAAGTTTTTTTACAACCAGAATAAACAAATAACGAGAAAAAAGTTTTGAAAACCGAACTTCCCACACCAGCAACAGGATATGTTAGTATTAATATACTAGACAACTTCTATCAAAGATCTTTAGACATTTAACCAACATCTCTACATTTTTAAAGAATTGTTTTTTTCTAAAACATTTTTCGACTACTACTTCCGCTAAAAAAGAAAGAAATTTCTTTGGACCTCAATTTAGTTCGTTTGCTTGCTTCCTTGTTTAATTGCTGTTTCCTGTATTTGTCTATACTAGTTATTTTATTGCTTTCAATATAATTCAAATAAAATACATTCAACGTGTGGCGTTTAAGCAGCATTAGCAGCTTTAAATCTAGTTAGCATGGAGTGCTGTTTATCAGAAGAGGCCAAGGAACAGAAGCGTATCAATCAAGAAATCGAACGACAATTACGTCGTGATAAACGAGATGCGCGAAGGGAGTTAAAACTGTTGCTATTAGGTAAATTTATGAAAAATATTTAAAAAAAAATTAAAACTACAGCTGTAATACTTTAACTAGGTACTGGTGAATCCGGCAAATCCACATTTATTAAACAGATGCGTATTATTCACGGCAGCGGTTACTCAGATGATGATAAACGTGGCTATATTAAATTAGTGTTTCAAAATATTTTCATGGCTATGCAGTCCATGATAAAAGCTATGGATATGTTAAGAATTTCATATGGCGCAGCTGATCATGCGGTAAGTTATTAGATAACAATTATTTAATATCTAATAATAATATGGAAAATGTTTTTAGGAACTTGCTGAACTTGTTATGAGCATTGATTATGAAACAGTTACTTCATTTGAAGATCCATATTTGTCAGCCATTAAAACGCTATGGGCCGATACTGGCATACAAGAATGTTACGACCGACGAAGAGAATATCAATTAACAGATTCAGCTAAATAGTAAGTAGAAATTAAAAAATAAAAGTTAACATTTTTGAAAAATTTTTGAGAAACGAACTAAAGAATCAAGGACTAAGGGACTGAGTTATTGTTGTAGTATATTCTTTTTGTTTTTTAATATTATATTATTGAAACTTTTCCAAAACTTTAGTTATCTTATGGATCTTGATCGTGTGGCCCAACCTGATTATTTACCAAGTGTACAGGATATTTTACGTGTTCGTGTACCAACAACGGGGATTATTGAATATCCTTTCGATTTAGAAGAAATACGATTTAGGTACTTATTTTTTACGGCCTTGTTGTGTTTATAATGCCTGTTATTCTCCTTTTAAACTAACAAATTTAAATATTTTTTTTTTTAATAATGCATGTTTAACAATTTTTTTTCTGTGGTGATCGGTGAATTTTTTTAGTTTTTTTTAATGTTTATCTTGTTATTATTTATAACAAATTGTTGACAAAAAGAAAAAAAAATAGATGTTAAATATACATTCATTTGTAATTCAAGCTGTTTACTAAGAATATTATAATACAGGGATGAAACGATAAGTCTGTGATTTTTTTCTTTTCGTGTATCTTTTATAAAATCAAATCTTGTGTCGTAGAAAAACATATTTTATTTGATTTAATAGTTCATCTTCCATTTTATTGTAAAAATAGAAAAAAGTACATTTTTTTACGAGCGCGAACTGATAAGTAAGTAGTTTTTCGGGAGTTTAAGCGTAACTTATTTACAGGCCTGTCATCCATTCCGATCGGTTTGGTTTTCATTTCGGAGTTGTAGTTAAATTAAATTGTTTTTTGTTGAAAGCAAAATACGGAATTACTTTTACGTTCGATCGGAATTGCATTGTGTAACAGGCCTAATAAAATCAAATTCTCTCTTTTAATGCATCTTATTTTTATAGAAAAAACAGGTTTTCCAATTTTTGACATGGTGGTTCAACAAATAATAAATGCAATTGTAGATTTTTGATAAAAAATTTATTCAAACCATAAAAATTTTATTTCCAACAAAAAGATTTTATTCCAACAGGACCTTTAGAAACCTTTTAAAAAAAGTTTAAGGAAAAGTTAAAAAAAAAGTTTAATTGGTAAAAATTAAAAGTAAAAGCAAATAACGTTGTTGTGCAATGGTTATATTTTTGTTAAAATAAGTGTTTTTGCGGACTTATTAATTTCATGCATTTCAGAGGCACATATTTCTTTAGATTTTGTTAGCTTAGCAACATTTATTAAAAAGTAATATCCAATTTAGAGACAAAATATATTTTAGAAGTCCTGTCAGAAGATTAATCTAAATTAAATATATATATAAAAAAATAACAACTTAAAGAGAAATTACTTTAAAGTAACTAAAAGTTAAACTATTAAAAAGCAAAATATATTATTTGAATGACTGACCACGAGTATTTTTTTTCTATTAAGTGTTAGTTTATAATAAAACTACTAACTTTTATATATATTAATATTATAGCTACTTAAGCGATCTTCCGCGTATCGAACTACCCGACTATTTACCAACTGAGCAAGATATTCTACGTGCTCGTGTACCAACAACTGGTATATTGGAGTACCCATTCGATTTGGATGGCATTGTATTTCGGTATATAATTTTTCTGCAAAACTATAAAACAGGCTAAAAAAGTATAGTATTGCTATAGTGTATGAATAAAAAGGAATTGCTTGCAAAATGTTGAAATGTATGAGCTTTATATTTATAAGTTTTATTTTTTATAAGTTTTTTTTAATGTACATAATATTGCTTTAATATGTGTTAGACACACACACTAATTCAACTAATTGTTATTTGTTAACATATTTATACAAAAAATTGATCACTTTTCTTTTGAACTATTTCAATCCTAAAAACAACAGAATGGTAGATGTCGGTGGTCAGCGCTCAGAAAGAAGAAAATGGATTCATTGTTTTGAAAATGTAACATCAATCATATTTTTAGTGGCTCTTTCGGAATATGATCAAATTTTATTCGAATCTGATAATGAGGTATGTTCTAAAAATTAATCTTATCTAATATTTAATTAAGTATTTAAAATTTCTTTTTGACCGCTTTTTGCAGAATCGTATGGAAGAATCAAAAGCTTTATTTAGAACTATTATTACGTATCCATGGTTCCAAAACTCATCAGTAATTCTTTTCTTAAATAAGAAAGACTTGTTAGAAGAAAAAATTATGTATTCGCATTTGGTAGATTATTTTCCTGAATATGATGGTAAGTAATTTC
This sequence comes from Pollenia amentaria, assembly GCA_943735925.1. NCBI lineage: Eukaryota > Metazoa > Arthropoda > Insecta > Diptera > Polleniidae > Pollenia > Pollenia amentaria. Next base: position 140,100,530 of record OX031010.1, on the reverse strand, counting down.
AATTTTGTTATAATTATTTTAATATTAAGAATTAAGTAATTTTAAAGATACATTTAATACCCTCCATCTTTAAACGAACAATAATACGAGTATAACGGCAAGTTTTACCAGTTAGTTAATTGCTTAAAAATATTTCTGCGTATCTCATCTCAAGTTTCAAAAATATTAAAACAAATAATTAATTTATATGTACATCATTTAATAAACTAATGACTAAAAAAAGTTTTCACAAGCTATTTTTAAGACAACTAACTCCAAAGTTGACCATGATGGTATGTTAATCGACAATTTATTGACATGTAAGCGCCAAAATTAACCTTAATTACCTTTAAAAGCTTAGCACCAGGGCTGTGGAGTCGGAGTCGGAGTTGAAGAGTCGGAGTTGAGGTTTTTGTACCGGAGTCGGAGTCGGAGTCGCAGTACCCAAAAAAACGCGCAACTCCGACTCCAAAATTTTTCGGCATAAAAAATTAAAAAAAAATTCTAATATTTTCCAATATAAAAATTCTTCGAAATTGGCGATGCAATATTTTGCAGATCAATATGAATAAGTAGATTTTACTGCCCGTTCGCCGATATTTTTTGAAATTTTGTTTTTCTTTTAAATGTTATTTACTATGCGAACGTTAACGTTCGATATCGGCGAACGGGCAGTTAATTTATTTTATGAGAAATAGTTGATTCAAGTACTTTACTATTTAAGTATATTTCGGTATATTTTTTATACGTGCGGGAAAAAGTCTAAATTACATTAGCAAAACTTATACTCAGTTATTGATCTAGTTGAAAAAGATGTGTGATTTTTTAAATAATTTACTCATGCTAAAAAATTTTAATGACAGGAATTGCCAATAATTTTAATATCAGAATTTTTTAACCATCAACGCTGAAATATTTTCAACATTGTACAGAATAAGTGTTGCTATAGCGCATAAATACTAGTATGTATTAGAAAAATTGTGATGTAAAATTATTTCTCTTTTGTGTAGAAACATCTTTATCGGCCTGCCTTTAATTCCTACCATAACACTCATGTTTTTCTTATGCACATTACGCGGGGATTCCCATAATTCGTTTAATAAAGATGTTTCTACACAAAAGAGAAATAATTTTACGTCTCATTCATTTCGCATCACGGTTAGAGTAGGAGTCGGAGTCGTGAGTCGGAGTTGGAGTCGCACTTAAAAAATTTCAGCGTTTGGAGTCGGAGTCGGAGTTAGTACTTTTTTCGGACGACTCCACAGCCCTGCTTAGCACATTGGATTGTTGTTGCATATATGCGAAGTAGAAACAATGTTCTCAAAGCTCTGGCCGTTAGCACTTGGGGCATAGATAAAGAAACATCATTGACTTTTAATCGAACAGTGACTATTTACGTTGTCCTAATGTGGTCACCAACGTTGAGTGGAAAATAAATCAAAGTTGCCAAAATGTTTCTTTAAGAAAAAAGTTTATTCTAGGGTGTCATAGTAGTAATCCTATAATCCTGACTTCAACATTAAACAGTTATATCTCCCCCGAAGTGCATTCGAAGCTATCTATGTATTTCAAAGAGCAGTATAAGGAGATATGTGCTAGATCTATAAAATCGTGCCTCGTATATGGCAGCTTCAAACGATATTTAAAAAATACCGGAAAATACCGCACATTGAAGCTACAGGTACCCTCAATATTCTCCACATTTTAAATTTCGTAGACAGCCCTGCTTACTTTGCTTCCATTGGATTTGTTGGCAAATGCAGTACACGTAGCAAAATTTATTGGAGATTAATTATTAGCTGGAAAAGTCACAACATTGCCACACATATGGCGAAATCTCCATAATTTGTTTACGAACATGCTATTCTATCCACAATATTCTACAAATCTAAACCAAAATCATTATTTACTACTCCCAAATGGATTAAAAGATAACTTTTGGCCTTCAACGAAAAATTATGAAATCTCACATTAGGTAGTAAAAAATAATTAGAATATAGGTATAAAAAGTTTTGTGGTGGAGGGTAAAAAGAGTTAAAAAATTCGATTAAGATTTTAACAATAAGTACAAACATTTTTTTTAATTTTACATATTAATTTTCTTAAATATTTTCAAAATTTGATTTAAATTAATTTGTTTTAAATTTATTTTAACGATTTATTGTCAAATAACTTTTAAAGGTCCCAAATGCGATCATGCCGCTGCGAAACAATTTGTTTTAAAAAAATATTTAGCAGCAAATCCTGATCCAGAACGTCAATGTTATTCTCATTTTACTACAGCCACAGGTTGTATCAAAACAAATTTAAATATATTTTTCATTTAACGCTCAAGCTAATATGATTTATTTTTTATCGGTATCGTATCAATTGAATTATTTTCATAAGTAAGCTATGTTATGTAATTTGCTAGATTAGTATTAATTATTGTACAATAGCATTTACAGAAAATATTATACAGATAAGATTATTGCTAGACTCTTAAATACGCTTTAAATATTTTGTATTATTTTGTTTTCCCACTTTGTAAAAATATATAGGCCCACAAAGAGATGCCATTGCCGCCCGTGAATTTATATTACGTATGTTTGTGGATTTAAATCCAGATTCTGAGAAAATTATTTATTCTCATTTTACATGTGCTACAGGTAAGTTGTATTAACTAAATTATATATGGAGCTTATTGAATTTACAGGACTTCTGAGACTGGATTTTTATTATGATATTTTTTGTTTGGGGAACAGACTTGTCTTTAAATTTTGTAGGCGAATAATGTAGAAATGATTATATAGTCCGCATACCTTTCTACACTTTTTCCTAACACAATTTCAAAGTCATCAATCACTGTTTCTTAAAACAAAAAAGTCATAATCAAAATCTAGTCTATGTATAATACTGGGGGGCTACTCTCTATTGCGTTGCGAAAGAAAATGGTAGCAAATCTAGTAATTGGTACTCTTTAACGCGTTTCGCATTTGTCTTTCGCATCTTTTTAGTTTTTTCTTTTCGCAAATCATCAATATTTATATATACCAAGTTGGCATTTAGCTTTCTCATCGAAATCGTTTTCGAATCGCAATAGATCGTAGCCCCCTGATCTGATTAGTATAGAGAAGTTATGTAATAAAATTTTGAGTTCCAAAAAATTAAAATGAAATTGAATTTCAAAATATGTATATATGAATGAAAGAGCCAGAGTGATTGTGTTATGTATGATATGTGATTTTAAAATAAAGAATTCTGTCAGATGGATTGGAAATACCACGTGAGTTTAAAAACAACGATTTCAACGAAATTTTTATTATCTACTTTTAATTACCAAAACAAAAGTCATGGACAAATATTCGAATTTTTAACACCAGGTATTCTTTAAAAATCTTTTAATTTTATCTTCATCTTTTCCATTTTTAAAGCTTGTTTAAATTTGTTTTTAGTAAAAAATGCTTTTCAGTTATTAACAATTAAGTTGTTTTAATTTAGTTTTTAAATAATTTCTAACTTCTTTCTGAATTTGTTCCTCATTTTTTACTTGCCACAACTTCCTGTTCTGTCTCAACAGATACTGAAAACATCAAACTTGTATTTTGCGCTGTAAAAGATACAATTATGCAAAATGCTCTTAAAGAATTTAATTTGGGTTAAGTATACTTATTGGCTGTTTGTTTAATGTTCAATTATCTTTTTTTCTAATACTCCTTTCTACATACTTACCAGTCTTATTTGGAATTTTTATGGACTATACGAAAAGTAAAAAATAAAGAAAACTGCAAAAAAGTTCACTTTACAAATAAAATAAAAAAAAGAAAATAAATGATGTATTTAATATAGTTATTTTTTATTTTAATCATAATATTATTTCTTATGTCTTTTGAATCTTATAAATAAATTGCTGAAATTATTTCGTGTGTGTGTGTTTTTATTTAAGCTTATAATATTAATGCTTTTACCCGCGGCTTCGTTCGCACGGAAAACATTCTTAAGAAAATATCTAATGGTTGAAATAATTTATCAGTTTGTTTATTAAAATGTCTAATTTTATATTTAATAAGTTTTTAGGAGAGCAATTTTTCATCAAAAATTTTAGTTTTTTTCTATAAGGTTATTAAAAGTGGTTTGCCTATTCAACTTCGGTCTGAATTTATATTTTCCCATTCCAGCAGAAATCCACAAATAATTATTCCGAGGATTAGATACTCTGTATTTGAACGGTCATTTGTTATAAGAATTGCGCGCTTTTGGAACTTTTTGCCTCTAGAACTTCGTTTGTTTTCACATACGAACAATGTTTTTCGTTTAAAGCTTCTTAGACACTTGTCTTTTTTGTAGGCTACTTGTTTTGTTTTTAATTTTTATTCTCGCTTCTTTTTCTTGTTTGATATATTAAATAAAACAATAAATAAAAAAAAAAATACTACTTGTTATTGGACTACATTTCCATATGATCTTTTTTATAACTTTTTTGTTTTTTTTTTTGGCTGGGGAGCCGATGAATGAGTTATATTATTAGTTATAAGGAAAAGTATTTTCATTGATAGTTCATGTTATTATTATAATAATGAAAATTATGTATTAAGATTAAAATTGTATTCAGGGATATATCTTTGTAATATATGTTAATTGGCCTAGGAGGCTTTATATATTACTGTGAATGAAATAAATAAATAAATAAATAAATAAATAAAGAGTGTATCACTATTTTTGTGCTAGTGGCAACTTTGAAATTTGGCGGCTGTCACATATGGTTATGTCGATTATTAAAAATGGACTGGAAAGAACAACGCGTTATGAAAACTTATTACAAAAATTTAAAAAGTTATGCTGAGACCACTCGCAAGTTTCGAAGAATTTTCAGTCGAGAAGTGCCGTTAATGTGTCAATCATTCGAAGATTGCTCAAACAATTTATGCCCCTATTGCGGTTCTCCACTCAACTCAGTTTGGTCGTGTGAGAGTCAACCCAACTTATGCACAACCAAACTCATTTTAGGTATTGTGATACCCAACGGTTTTTAGTTGAGTTCGCTATAAAGTTGCCAACTTAAAATATCGATTTACCAACTTTAAATATAATGTTTGGCAAGTGAAAATTTTATAAAATTAAATAATTTTTTAAACTAAAAGTATTTTTAATTGTGTATTGAATAAAAAGTATTTACAATGGATATTAGTGTCGATTTATTTTATGATGATGAAAATGAAAACTCTTGTACAGATGTGCTACGTATAAGAAGAAAAATTCCTGATGATTCCAACCCTCTTGAACTACCTAATGCCAAGTAAGAACTTATAATTAGTAACGTAACTAAATAATAGATATTGGGAATTATTTCTTTTTCATAAGCAACTTTAATTTATTCAACATTTTTTTATTTTTCGAATTTATTCTATGAGTTAAATTTCAGTTATGTATTTTATAAAGCTTTTTGTAATAGCTCTATTCCTTAAATTTTTTTAGGAATGACTTTATACACTACCAGACTATTATATTGTATTTTCTTGTTACATTTTACCTTAGCTTTCCGTTGGATAGCAATGAAGTATATTTACGTACAGAAAAATTTACAATTATTTAAATTTAACTCATAGAATAAATTCGAAAAATAAAAAAATGTAACTAAATAATAATTTTAAATTTGTAGATTTAAAAGTTATTTCCGACTAAACAAGGAAGCGTTTTGTTATTTGCTGGATGAAATCAAAGATCATTTAAAAACCACCTATATTAAAGTAATTTGTTAAAGTCCCATATATCTTTACACTGGTTTTTGGTCATACCAAATTTTGGTTTTCCACGTGCAATCTCTGGGTTTTTTCCATTAGATTAACAAGCCTCTCAAATTGTGCTTTAATTGTAATTTTCAAAGATCTACGAATGTATTAAATGCTGTGAAATTCTAATATACAGTATAACAAATCTTTCTACTTACGGTTTTTCCATTGTTACTTTCTTTTTGCTTTTAAAAATGAAAGTCAACTGAAATTGAAAACAACTCAACTACTAATAAACAGTTGTGTATTTATAACGTTTCTGTCGACCAAACTTTTACAAAGTTGAAAACGGCAATACCACGAAAAAAACAGATACACAACTGAAAAGCCAACTGCCAGTCGAGTTGAGAATGGCAATGCAAATTCACCAAAGACAACCAAACTGTTACAAAAGTGGAGAACCGCAATAGGGGCATTAATGAAACTGGGTCAATTATGGAAAGTAAAACTACTGTGCTTCCACGTCCCGGTTTTTTAAAAACACTGCTGTTGTCACCGAAAACCCGAAAACATTAATTCGGCATGCTTCTGAGAACGACATTCGTTACAGGAACATGATAACGTAGTTCTTGTGATCACAATTGGATGGCAGTGATCTGGACGACATGTGGTTTCAGTGCCAATTGGCACACCGCGCATGAAACAATCGATTTATTGCAGCAATGATCTCCAGAACAAATTATCTCAAGAAATTCTGATGTCAACTGCCCACCAAGATCATGCGAAAAAGTCATGGAAAATTTCATGATATAGTAATAGCCTGTCATTAGAGCTGCGAGGGCCATTTGACGGGCATTTTATTACATACTTATGGCGATTTCTTTTCTGAGAAAAATGTTGCATAAATGGTACATGCTCTACAGAAAAGAGATAGAGCATGTACCATTTATGCAACATATTTCTCAGAAAAGAAATCGCCATTAATCAGAACATATCTTCTTTACAATCCAATAAAAAAATCGCAACTATCTCCAAAATACGTGTCTTTATTTATTTATTTATAAAATGAAAAAGTGAATTCTTACTCCCTTTATTATAGTTTTTGGAATCTATTTATTTTGTACTTAATGTACCTTTTTATACACCACATTAGATGTTCTTCCTTCAGGTGCTAACATGACCAGGTTGCTAGGTCGTGTTCATGTAATACTGCCCGTTTGAGAGGAATCCCCCTCTTAGATCAATTCCTGCTGAGATTTATTAATAGTCATTGCTAAATAGACCTAAAGGGGAATTGTTATCTTCTAAACTCGAATGGGTACTGCATTACATCGTTGTAATTGGTATTCGTGTTATATACATCGATTTAACTCGAGCTCAGCCGTTTTTTTAGATGGCTTTCACGCACATTCGGGTCCCATTGCACAATTTAGGCGGATTGAGATTATTGAGTAGCATCACGTGGGCTCATTCTTTGAGGATAAGTGTGTGGGACGGTAGACCAGTTGGGTTTAGTGTACAGAATATTGGACGGCCTCATCCGTATGCATATATACAGAATTGTATTCTTATTCTGCTCCTTCAAAGGCTTTAACATAATATCATAAATGTGTGTTGCCTGGTCTTTTTAGGTGTGAGAATTGAACGTCCGCACAGAAAATCCGTAGATATCCAGATATGATATATTCGAGTTATTACGTCGTCAAGTGCTAGCACAACCATGGCAAGATCTGGTGCAATTGTCACCTTGCCTTAGGTTTCAGAATATTCTCCATTTCCAATTTTTAAGTACACTCGCATGTTTTTCGTGAGGTAGAGTTTTTCAACAAAGGGCCGAAGATACTCGTAAGAGTTCCTTTCAGCACTATCGGCAAAGTCTAAAGGAAGTCGCCAGCTAACAACAACGTGACTCCACCCATCATGTCAGCGTTCTCTTTTATGTATATCTTTTAAAGTTCTGTTTACCGCTTCGAAACGCTTTTATATGCCATCGTATTTTCATCCCAAACATAATAAGTTTCCAATCGCGCATTACTTTGGCCGCATTACTCTGTTTCAAAATGTTGCAGATCAGAGTTTCGACATTAGTAAGGTTTACCGGGAGCTTGAATGCAGCGTGAGGTGTCTTTGCTCCAGTGTTGTCAGGATTCCTAACGATGCGACGGCTAAGGCGTTATTACGTTTCTCCTTACTTTTGCTAATAGTAAATTGATGATCAAGGGTGCAACCAGGAGCACTTATATCGCCTATGATGCCCATGGACGGGTCAAATGTATGACCGACAGACTAGAAATATATTGAAGTAAAATTCCCATAATTTGCAAAGAGTCGCCCCAACGCACAGTGGTATTTCTTCATACATCTAACTGCTAAAAAAAAGAAGGAGTGATCCTACAACGAAGAAATTTTGCACACTTGTTTTTGTCCTCAATGTATAGGTCGCAATTTTTCATAGAATTTGACGAAATTTGGCACACGTCTATTAGTTGATCCAAGAAAGAGCTCGACTAATTTTGGTAAATGCTGAATTTTTAAGGACAATTTTGATGCACTCATATCTCCCAAACTATGTACGCAATAACTTTTTCTTTTCCTTTAAATTAAAAACAAGGCTTCGGATTTCCGTTTCCGCTCGAAACATCTTCGATATATAAATCTCTGAATTTGAACAAAATTACCATATATTTCCCTTTCACAACATTAACCTGATTTCAACCGATCTTTTCTAAGTATATATATTCTGTATTTCTTAAAAGAAATGCAGATTTTTGTTTGCCAGACTCTTCTCTATAAAATAGCATCATTAGATTTTTTAAAAGTAATAGTCAAAAAATGCCTTTTTTGCAGCAGAAATCCCATAGTGCGACGGAATAAAATGTATGGCGGACCTCCATTAGTTGCTTGTACTTAACATTTTCTCAAAACATACTTAGCATATATCTCGACGCTTTAGAAGAGATCCGATACAAATATGGCGGTTTATTAAAAAATTGGAATCTTTCAACCAAAATATGCGATTTAATTAACAAAAAACAAACGTTCCTATCTACAAAAGATTATATGATAAACTCTGAAAAACCTAACTAACAGTTTGCATAATATGCAACATTGTCAATTGTCAAAACAACTGTTACGTTTTACAAGAAAAATAGAAGAAAAATAAATTGTAAACAGTTTAAGCCAATTTATGAATTTATCAGTTTAGATAGTTTAGAAATTTTCAAAATGTTAGATAGGTTCTTTTGCGTTTTAGGTAACGATATACTTTACCATTTTTGAGTTACACGAATGGGCAACCTCCTCCATTTTCGAAATAACGGTATATCTCGAAAACAAAAAGTAACCTAAAAACGGTGAGCAACACTGGATTCAGCGTACACGAATTAGGTTAAAACGCCATGTGCCCGGCACAGTGTAATTAACCATATACCCTATATAAAGCCTACCCGCGAAAAACACTTTAGTACGCTGATTAACGTACCAAATAACGCTTTTATCGTCAAATTTGGTCTGTCACAGTTCATTAAGCCAGAAATAACACCACCAAGTTTCGTGACAATTGGTTTGTTATTTTCCATATGCCTACAAGAATATGCACATCCACCTTGAAAAAAAAAATTTTTATACATGTAATTTATATGGAAAAGTTGAAAGTCGTTGAGAGTCGCGTATAATCAAAATATGGCGCTGATCATGTAGGAGCGCTTTTTTACTTGATATAAACTTTTGAGATTATTGCAAAAAACCTTTTCTTGTATTGGGCCTTAATGTACATATGGAGGGCCCAGAGCAGAAACAAACCAAGTCAAAATGACAATTCCAAAAAAATATTTTGAGATTGAGTAAGTGGCCTGCTTTTATTTGACTTGGGTTTATTACCGTTACCATAGGAACGAAGCGCTTTTTGATTTAGTCCGTTGTAGAACTGAATATATTTAAACGTTCCGGAAATTTCGCTTCAGTTTTAAAATATATGGATATATGTATTATATTTAATGACTTTGTTCGGTTCAGATGTGAGTCCTCCATAAATTAAAAACATTGTGTATGAATGTGTGTGTGTGTGTGTGTGTGTGTGTATTTCCATTAAATATAACTATACAAATAACTTAAAAGAACTAAGAAAAAAGTATGTTTAGTCCATGTTCTGAAACTTTAATTGGAGTGAAATCGATAGAACCTAGATTTTGTTAAGGGGACGACCGAATTTCCAGGAGAAACTTTGGCTTCATACAATGGGTTACCATTGATGGGTGAATCTTGAGTATATGCCAAAAACTAAAAACAATAAAAAAAAATGTTAAATTCTTACAAAAGAATCGTTTTAAAAATTAGTTCGATTTAAATTTAAATTCTTTTACCGGAACAAGGGAGTTTAATAAAAATTATAGGTTTTTTATGATTAAGGCTGAAAGCAATAATTAAATTTTTTTTTTATTATTTATTTCAAAACTTCAATTTACAATTTTTAACATGTTTGTTTAATTTTTTTTTTTTTTTTCATTTAGATACGGAAAATATAAGATTTGTGTTTGCAGCTGTTAAGGATACGATTCTCCAATCAAATCTAAAGGAATATAATTTGGTCTAAACAGGTTTTAGGCAACAAAAGAACTAATTTTGTGATTTTATTAATTATGAATGAATTCCTTCTTTTTTCACTTACAAAAAAAGAAAATAAGTCAAAAGAAATTTATAAAGGAATATAATAAAAAGTAAAAATATTTAATACAAAAAGTTTTCTTTAAAAAAAAGTACATCAAAACCGAAAAAAATATTAAATATGATAAAGGAAAAATTAAAAAAAATACTAATTTAATAATTGATAAATAAATAAAAACCAACCATTTTATAACGCTAATTATAAAAAATTATATATATATAAATATATATACTACAAATTTAAATAAAAATAAAAAATAAAGATTTAAATAAAAATAAAAAATAAATAATTGGGTCAAACTGCAACATAAACAAAAATCGAAGTGTAAATTAAAAATCAATATGGGGTTTTTGATAAAAAAAAGTAAAGTAAAAAAACAACATCTTACGAAAAAGAGAAAATAAAAAATTGAAAACCCTTGATTACAAATTTTTTTTTATAAAATCCCATTTTTATGAAGATCTTTATGGGTGGTACTACTATATGACTAATTATAATAATACTAAATATAATATATATATATATTTATATATATATATATATTTATATATATATATATTTATATATAAAATTTAATTACAAATAGATACAAAAACAACAACAAAACACGCATACACATATAAACACAAAAACAACATTTAATTGTAAATGTATAACTAATTTAATAAAAAATAATAAATAAATAAATTATAAAAAATAACAAAAAAAAAAAATAAAACCCTACCACATACATTTAATGTAAAATCTTATTTAAAGAAAAAATTTATATGATTAAATTATAACCAACAACAACAAAATGTCCCTTTCATACAACAAAATTAAAACTAAATTTAAATTTGAAATAATACAAAATTCCTTTAAACAAAATAATAAAAATAAAAGTATATAAATGAAAACAAAGAACTATCTCCTTTAATTTTTAAGTTTAAACCAAATAATAAAATTGAATAAAAGAAAAACTTTAAAAAACAAAATACCCAGCAAACATCTGAAAAAACCGCCGCGTTTTAAAGCGCTACCTTTTTGTGCATGTGTTTGTTAATTATCTAAAACGCAACAAAAAAAAAAAAAAAAAAAAAAAAAAAAAAAAAAAAAAAATGTAAAACCAAAATTTTCTAACATTATCTACTCTTTATATTATATACAACATATATACATGATGCATAAATATATAGAAAACCAGTAGAAAAATATCCTTATATATTAATTTTTTTTAGCCAAAACAAATTAAAACGATTATTAAAAATCTCCAAAATTTTACTTTTTAAGATATAAAAAAACTTTCCATATTTGAATTTTTATTTAGACAACTTAAAATCGTTACAGAATTAAGCAGCCATATTTCAAATTAAAAATGCGTCTGGTAACTAAGAATGGCGAAAAGTGTAAAATTGAACGCACATAATAGATAAGGGTCGCCACACACGTCGCATGCAAAAGTCTTGCCTGTAAACTTAAGCAAAACATGCAAAGTGAAAAACCAATCTAACCAAATGCGTAGAGAAAATTTATAGTCGAAATAATTATTTACCAAATAGCGTTTTCTTTTCTGGCATAAAGTTTGCCTTTATTTTGCCTTTTGTCCTTCATAGGCGCATAAACCTGCTAAAACCATTTTTTACATTATATGACGCTTTAATACCGTTCGAAAGATAAATAAATGCCGCATCGACGAAGAAAAATATTTACTTCAATTCGAGGCTCTATAGAATATTGAAAATAAACCAAATATATATGTATCGCTAATTTGCCGCAACGTCGTAATAACTTAAAAAAAATACATTTCAAAATAAACGTGTTTAAAGTTTTTGATTTGATCGCACCATTTTGAACAAATTACACATTTTCTTTAAACGGAAACAATATTTTATAATTTGTATTTGTTTAAATGTAAGTTAATAGAACGAATCTTCTTTCGGAAATAGATAAACAGGCAGAAAAAGATGAATTTTATACACAATATAAAGAGAAACAAAGCGAACAATTATGCGTAACTAACTCCAAAAATAAAAACAATACAAGTTTTTTGTTTGCCCTATAAAATTTGCTAGAAGTTAGTTAGCAGGTTTACACGTTAATACCATATTTTTGATTCCGTTCAGAAGCCAGGGGGGATACTCCCTATTGCGATGCGAATACAATTTCGATGCGAAAGCTAAATGCCAACTTGATACTCTCTATCACTTTCGCAAATTTTTTTATTGCTATACTGGCTATAAAAATTGAAGCTGGAACATATTGACAGTAATAAAAATGTCAAAATATGTAAAAAAAAATTTAAATTGAAAAATAGTCATGATTTGCGAAAAGAAAAAAAATAAAAAGAAGCGAAAGACAAATACGCAAATGAATTAAATAGTTCCAATCACTAGATTTGCTACCATTTTCTTTAGCATCGCAATAGAGATTTTCCCCCCCTGATATAACTTACATATGTACATCGTACATCGGATGACTGTATGTTTTTGTTTTAGTTATAGAGAACTCTTTAGTAAAAATTGGTGCAAAACGTCATTTGGGGCACAGGTTTAGACGATGTTGACGGCAACCCAACATGGAATGGAATTAGTAATGAAAATTGATTGTCATCTAAAAATTTCCCTGTGCGTCTGAAATATTTTGTAAAATTGCTAGAATATATTTCATTTTATTTTCGTGATAGACTGTGAAATACAGGGTGAGGCCATTTTAATACATTTTTAAATATTAAATCATTTCTATGTTTTTGTAGTAACAGATTTGCTATCATCGAAAGTTCTTTCCTGGGGAAAAAACTTCCGGTTGATACACCTGTTGCTGAGTTGAAAATCTTTGGCCGAGGCCGGATACCGGAGCGAATATCCAGTTGTCATGGGAACGAATCCTTTCTGAAAGATATTGGTTTTTCCACATTGATGGTCAATGAAGACGCACACTCAAATAGACCACTACCATCCATAATATTTGTTATGTAAGATAATGTCTGTTTTAAATCATTGTACATTATTTTCTAACACTTGAACCACAGAACATACAGAGTTAAAAAAGTGACGTGTGAAAAACGCCCAAATCGGAGACATGAAAGCCTGGTCATAGGGGTAAAATCTGCCAGTGAGGGTTCTGGTTTTGCTCCTGTTAATTAAGGTTCTTCCTTAAGCGTGCTGTAGTAACAGTAAAACTTCTGATTTTTAGAGTCCATTCTGTGTCCTTTAGATTTTTGTATTGAGGATACCTTAGCGTCTTTGTAAGTTTTAGCTAAAGCTCTTGCAGATCTAGCTTTTATGTGATATAAAAATTTATTGAATGGAAATAAGGCTTTTAAACAAAGATAGGTAAAGATGAACTAATTAAGATTGGTTGATTAGTTTTACCAATGATTTATAATTGCTTTGATGATATGTGAATTATTTATTTAGTATTTTTTATTAATTAAAATTATTAAAATTTTTGAAATATTTTCCCCCAAATTCATAAAAAAATATTTTTGAATAATAAAAGGTTTTTAAAAAGAATTTTCATAGAAACTTTGTTTCATAATCTGCCGATTTTTTGTAGAGTTGTATTATTACCCTGAAATTGTTTTTGTAGCAATTGTTTTTGACATCTTGTCCATTTATTACACAAACAAATGCATTGGGATTTGAAATCTTTAACATAATTTACCTACTAATTGGGCCATGCTAAATATTTTTTATGAATATGGGGGTTTGAATATAAAAGTTTTTTATAAAAACTTTTTACATGAATTTTTATTTCGTTTTACCAAAAAAGTTCATTTATTATTATTAAATTTTTATTTATTTTTCTACTGGTTAATATTAAGAAAACACGACATCTCCATCATATACAAAAAAATATGTTTGGCTGGCAGTCCCAACGCAGTGTTGCAATGCAACACTGAAAGGAATAGCTTCAAAAAAACCACTTCTATTCTGTAGACAATGCCTTGAGTTCATTACTGCATGGTCACCGTATTCACTGCATAACGGCTGCGAATTTTGCGCATTGTTTTTATTTTTGATGCTTTGTCAACGTATTTGTTTTTAGTGATACTTTGCAACCAAAGACTATAGATTTATATAAATAAATCTATAGTCTTTGTTGCAACACTGTGGAAGTCAGCCTATGTATGTATTTAGAAAAACGAAACGGTAAAGTTACGGTCACATACAGACAATATTTAATGAATAAAAAAACCATTATTTCCATTATTATTTTATTTTTCAAATAGCCTTGTCTGCAACTAGTTTCATAAAAAATACTGTTTAATACTCTTAAGCATATTCTTGTTTATTATTGTTTTTAAATTAAAATAAATTGGCTTTTATACAAATATTTTCCCAGTGTGACCGCAACTTTAGTAAATTGAACTTTTTAAAACTTTTGTAAACTGTTTTTTTTTCTTCCTTAATTTACATTAAAAGAAAAATGAAAATACATTAATGGATATAATATTTTAACATTTTTTGTTTTATTAGCTTTTTGTAAATGTTTGAAAATAATATGTTCTTGATATACAATATTATAAAATATTACTAATTAAAAATAAAACAAAAATAATATATTTTTATTGTTTTGTTAATTTCTATTATTTTAGTGTTTTAAATACTTTTTTTTTATTAATTAAAACAAAAATCAGGTTTATTTTCTAAATTGTGTCATATTTTTTGAAAAAAGATTTTAATTTAAAATTTAACCATAAAAAAAGTTAATATTAATAATTTATATGCGCACATTCATATAACAACAAAAAAATAAATAAATTTTAAAAAAATAATTAAAAAATATTTACTTTGTTAGGCTAATAGAAATTAAGAAAAAAAAACACTATCAACCCAATTATGAAAAAAAACTTCCCCATAATTTGTTTATTTTCCCATTTTTCCTATTAAAATGCAATTATTAAAATAGGAAATTTTTATTCATAATTCGGTTGGAGTATTTTACTTTGCTTTCATAATGGAACTAGATTTTTATTTACAGAAAATTATCTCTTACGTCCTAAATTTATATTTCTTTTTTACTGGGCTACACCAGTGGTGCCAGAAATTTATTTAAATAATAACTGCACAGTCAAAATACAGCGGATTTTTCCCTTAACGCCATAAACGTTTATCACTACAAATTTTGTAAAGAAATTGTAGCATTTAAATATTAACATTACACAAAGATCCCTTGAAGACAATTGTTTCTTAGAATCTATTTAATTATTTGCATAAACATGAGAAACAGAAAATGTACATCATAAACTATATGTTTGTTTATAATTTGCGTGTGTGTGTCTTTAAGGGTCTAATTTTTATTTATCAAAAATTTATCAAACAATATTTCAAAATTTAAAAACGATAATATCGTTTTCAATATCTTTAAAAATTGGTTTTTAATGCATTTCTTTCTTTAAATTTTATATCAGATATGTTAATTTAACTGAATTTCATACAAAAAAATTAACCCCCATATTCGTAAAAAATATTTAAGTTTTATAGCAGGTTTATGAAACGAATTTTCTATGATAAACATTTTATTAATCAAAAATATTTTTTATGAATATGGGGGGTAAGACTTTAATTAATAAATGAATTTTGAAATCGATCGCCACACCTTTTAAAAACGATCTTTTGAAATCGATCGATTTTCCTCACATACCTGTAGTTCGATTCACTTACTTTTATAACAATAATCGTATCGTTAAAATAAATATAATGAAAAGTTATCGAATTTGCTATTCAGTAACATTTTTAACGATATTTGCTATCGGCTGAAGTCAGCTGTTACTTTAAGCAGTATTTGTTGTTTGTTTTTTAAGCGCCAATAATTTACGTGGTGTGTATTAAATCGATAGTCTATTTTGTGTTTAAAGTGGCTTTTTAGTATTTTGCAGAAATGTCAAATGATATTAAATTATATGAATACAAAAATACAGCTGTATACTATCGTTAAACAGATATTACAGAATCACACCATGGCGACTGCAATCGAATATATATGGCGACAAATATAACGATTGTCGGTTAATGAATCGCAGTACTGGGGGCTAATTCTGGCAGTCGTGATCGAATAATATTTCGATTCGAAAGCAATTTTATTTCTAATTCTTTGAGTCGATCGAAATTATTTTTTCAGTGTTGTGAAAACTCAACTAAATGCTTGACAATACTGAAAAAATAATGCCGATTCGTTCAGTATCGACTGAAAGAATTAGAAACAACATTGATTCCGATTCGAAAAAGTATTCGATCACGACTGCCAGAATTATTCCCCTGATAGTTAGCAGACTATCTTGCATATTGTTTTTTCATTTAAGTTCTTTATTTAATTTAACGAAATAATTTAAAATTCATATTAACGTTTTGAAAGATTTTTATTTTGGAAAGAATAGTTTGACTAACTAACTGTGTGTATAAATGAACTCGATTTTAAAATAAAAACGATTTAAAACTGCAAATTTCGTTTTCAGTTTATTTAAAATTAATTTCCTAATACATTTTGCTCTTATTTCCTGTCTAGATTAGGGAATGGGTTCTGGATGGGACTATAAGAGGGACTATAAGAGTATTACGGACGTTATGGCCGTTGCTCAGGAAGACCGATTCTAGTTCACTAATCATGATGGGTTTTACCACATAGGAAGGAGGGCAATGTTACTCGGATCTGGGGGCTAATTCTGGCAGTCGTGATCGTCGATTCGAAAGCAGTTTTATTACTAATTCTTTCAGTCGATACTGAACGAATCAAAATTATTTTTTCAGTGTTGTAAAACATTTATTTAAGGGTTTACAATGCTGAAAAAATAATTTCGATTCGTTCAGTATCGACGGAGTAAAGGAGAAATAAAATTGCGTTCGATTCGAGAAAGTGCTCGATCACGACTGCCAGAATTAGGCCCCTGATTCGAAGGATTTATGTAAGTTGTGCGTTAGCACAGAGGAGATGGAGGCATTTTGTCACTGTCCAGAACTGTTACAGAACTGCAAACTGAAATGGCTGCGTAGTAGGTTCATGGGTGAATTGGGAGAAGTCTCGAGTTGTGGGCTCGAGAATCTGACGGGATTCGTTATGGGAATGACTTGGCTACGAACAGGGTATATCTAGAGAGATTTTGTGCTAAGTAGGGTTGTATGATGGTAGTTTCCACTATTTCTTGTTCTTTCCCGTTTCTTCTTATAATTTCTTAAGTTCTCTTACTTCTCAAGGCGTCACAATGGACCATTGCTCTATGGTTGGGGGTGTTAAGTTGAACTTTACAACAGCCTTTCTATTTTAAATTTTATATAATGTATGTTAACTAAACTGGGGGGCTACTCTCTATTGCGATACGATAAAAATTGGTAGCAAACCTAGTGATTGGTACTCTTTAAGCGTTTGCTCATTTGTCTTTCGCACCTATTTACGATTTTTCTTTTCGCAAATCATCACTATTTTATTTAAATTTTCCAGTTTGATTTTTTTTTACATATTTTGACATGTCGTTACTCTCAATCTGCACCATCTTTTATTTTTATTGCCAGTATCCCCTCATTTTCAAAAAATTTTGCGAGAGTGATAGAGAGTACCAAGTGCTTTTCTCTGTGCAGTGACAACCACAAAGTGGAATTTAAGAACAAAATGCATTGTCAAAATTGTTTTGGTTGCATTTAAGAACATGTTGCCATTTATTACTACAATGCAATAGGCGTTAAGGAAAACAGTTTAAAGTGCTATTTTGATTACTTTTAAAAAAAAAATTCAACCTAGCATCAACAAAATTATTTATCCTAACTTTGCCTTTTGTTTGCGCACCGATAACTTTTATTATACATTTAGGGAAGTATGATATTGTCAGATATAAAACTTTGGTTAAAATAGTTGCGTTTAGGAACGCAATGTTGCAATGCAACACGTAAAGGAATATCTTAAAAAACAAAGGGAAATTCAACAAAAGTGAAACTTGGTATAACAGGAAAATAAATTATAATATTCTCCAGGGATAAGTGCTTAGAATTATTCTTAAATAAATAAATACACTTAAAGCAATAATTACGTACATATAAAAAAATATTGAGGGGCATTGTCAAATTTAGTTTTGCTGTTATTAATACTTAAGACCTAACTATAAAATGCTTAAGCAGTTGCGCGAATACATGTTAATTATATGTATCAAACCATTTTGAACTTAAGGAAACTTTTTGTTGAGACTTATGAATCTGTCATTTGTTTAAGCAAAGTGCGAAACTAATCGCGGAATCAAAGTTTTTTTGATTTTAGGAATCAAATGTTTTTTGATTTTAGTTTTTTTTTTATTAATTTTTGACAAAAGCTTAAGCAAGCTTATGCATATTACAGTTGGGCTTTTTACTGTTAATAAAGCAACTACATAACATTTAACAACAACATTTAAAAATGCTATGACAACCCAACTTTAAATACGGTAGTTTGATATACATATGAAAAAAATTAAATACTAGTTACTTTGTCTGCAGGGAATTTAAATCCTTCAATTTCTTTTCAACACTAACTCAAAATCTATTGAAGTCATAGCATTTGAAAAATATGTAAACTAAAATAAGATCAAATTTAACAAATAGCACTTTAATTTATTATTTCTGTAGTAAGTACTTAAAATAACCTTAAATTTAGCTTAAAAAGAAATTTTTAATTCGGTCTTGATTTATTTATCCAAGTTTGTGGATTTGATTTTGGAAATTATAATAAAGCATATTTTAAGGTGTTTCTTAATAAACTTCAATTATACAGTACTTAAATACTGAAACTAGGAAATTCGCAGCGGTACTGTAACCACTTTAGTAGAAATCCCCTAAAGTATGCTTTGATTTTTGTCTATTTTTTTTTAATTTGCCCCCTACTGCTGGATTCTGTTTGCCTGGTATTTTACAAAAAAAAAAAAACCAAAATTTGCTAAAATTAAAAAAACACAGGCGACACTGAAAAAAATTATTGGCATAATAATAATTATTATTAATTTTATTGATTTAGTTAGCAAATATGTAGTATGCTTTAACTGAATGCGTTTAAATTAAATGAAAGTAAATTTAATGGTTTGAAAATCGTATTTATTTATATTTTAATATGTGTTTATTTAATATTAATAATAGTTTTTTTGTTACTTCATAACAACAATAAATATTTTAAAGTAGCTTTTTGAAAACAACACTTTTTTTTAATTATATATATTTTTACCATAAGCCATTTCTATTGATGTTTGTGTTATAAAACTCAAGAGATATTCATGAAAAATGTTTTGGTACTTTTTTGTATTCGTAGGAAGCTTATACCGATTTATCCTTTATAGCTTAAAATTTCCATTTTTGTTTAATGATGCCTGTAAAGAAAATTTAAAAAAATAATAAATTTCTATTGTGGTATGTGTTTGCAATATGGTACTTAAAATCATTTAATTTATAAAGTTAATCTTAAGTGCAATCAAAGCTTTGAACTTATTTCAATAATATCTTTTATTTTTTGAGAGTGAAACTTGTCATTTGACAAAAGCTGCCAACGCTATATGGCAGGAACAGACTATTAACTTCGGATTGTTCCAATTGGAAAACACATTAGAATTCAATATTGAGAAAAGTTTAAGAAAACAACTGTTTGCTTTTATATGTTGTAATTAATAATTTGGCGGCAATTTACGGCATTCGATCGATCCAAATTTTAATTGCATTGCAATTTTGATCGGTATCGAGTGAAGAGATTTGCCCCTGTTTTACAATTTCAAATGTTATTGTTCGTAATAAATTTTGAATGAAAAGTACATATTGCACACTAAATCATAAACAGTCACAACTCTAAATATACCAAACCTTTTTTTAGCCAGTTCACAAATCAAATCTCTAACGATCAAGGTACATTTACACAAGATAGCGGCACTAGGAATCCAGCTGTCCCTTTGTTGTATGTAGTTATATGGATTTGACATATTGTAGACATGGATTTGACATATAGAAAGAAACCTTATAAACTACATACAAAAAAAGGGACAGCCAGTATAGGCGTCGCTAGTGCTACTACCAAGGCGAATTCATGTAAACGGTGGTCGGGATACTATAACAAACACAACACCAAAAACACAACATTGTATTTTATTTGTTGCTTTCGTTGGTCGATATGTCAAAAACACAAGCAACTTTTGATATTCCTCTCTCTAAGCAGGGTTACCGCTAGGATTTTTTGAAAAGTCGCACAAAAGGTCGTTTCATAAAAATAAAGTCGCACAAAAAAGTCGTTTGAGAAAATAAAAGTCGAACATCTTTTTTTTAACGGTTTTTAATAATAAAAAGCATAGCAAAACAAAAAAAAATTTAACAAAACAGTCGTTTCACTTTTTTATTTTCAGAAGCCTCTTTTGCATAAGAGTTTTCCTGATATCGCTTAAAAGTCTCGCAACCTGGGCAAACTGTATATTTTTACACTCTCGCAAATGAACTGTCAAAATTTGTATGAGAATTCAATAACACAAACTTCGTAAATTTGTCTAACAATTGCGCTTATCAATTGTGCATTTATACAAACAGATTTTTTTTTGTGATTACCGTCGTTTTCAACGAAAAATTCAACAATTAAAACAACAAATTCATTGTAAAAAGTTACACAATAGTTAAAAAGGCGATTCTTGAAATAAGTCTCGGAAGTTTGTCCATGAAACCCCCTATTATTATTCGATTTTTTCCATGTCTCTGAAGATGATTGTTTTGGTTCACTAAAAGCTGTTTACAAATACTGCAAAAAGGCCGCTATGACTCCATGTCTGGCTTAAGCCCAGTCTCTTGAATGCCTGCAGCGATGTTAACGTTATCCGTCTCAGACTCCGTGGTTTTATCTGCCTCTGAACGCGTATTTCTAGCTCCAACTTATTTTTCGTTTTCAAATTTCCTTTTCTTTTTAACAAGAAATCCTTTTTTAAAGAAAAAAATAAATTTTATTTTTTAAGTTAAAGCAAAATATTCTCATGTCCGTACATGCCTGTCCATGTTTTACGAAAGCTTCATCTTTTGTTGACTCGGTGGCTAAAAATTATTTTGTAAAATAAAGACTGCAATTTTTTTAAAAGCCTTTTTGCTAAAACGTTATTTTGAAACTTTTACTGAAAATTTGCGAAGAATTTGTTCAACACATGAAAAGGTTGCACAAAAGTGTTGTCAAATTAATAAAAATCTGTGAATTGCTTTGAAATTTTAACGACTTTTTTTTAACGATTTACTACAAGTTAGATGCTTTACAAAAAAAGGGTAAAAAGTCGCAACAAAACTAAATAAGTCGCAAAAGTCGGTGATAAAAAAAGTCTCACAAAAAGTCGCAGACCGCTTAAAAAGGGTCAAATTGCGACTTTATTCGGACAAACGGTAACGCTGTCTCTAAGGCATAGTTTACACGGAGTCTTTTCAGACATGTCTTTTTTGACATTTTCTTTTGAACATGCTACCAAAAACCTTTTGTCTTTTCACGATGTCTATCCAAACATGTCTGTTTTCATGTATAATTGTCTAATATACATATACATACATACAAATCAAAATACATGAAAATTCATAAAAACAAACATGAAAACTCATTTCGTGTTTGTTTGGCAACCCCTCTTTCTTCTCTACCCCGATCGCCTACAAACAAAACAGACGTGTTTGTCAGACATGTCTGAATAGACACCGTGTAAACTCCCTCTAAGTAAGAAAAAAGATAAAAATTAATTCGCCTTGGCTACTACCTTGTGTAAATGTACCATGATCACTGTCCTCTTAAACTGAAAAATACAGTTATGTCTGTTTTTATGTTTTATGTGCCGCTTGTACATTATCCACTAAAACAAAAAAATTTGCTGTTAGTTATTACAGTGCGCTTATTAGTACATAATTGAGTAGTTTTCTTTCGCCTTGATAGTGTTATTTCGAATTGTGCCGCTATTAATTTTGGCTAAAGACTAAAGAGTCAGAACTCAAAATTAGATATTTTTTCAAAAATAACAGCACAAACTAAAACAAAATTAAGGTAAAGTTTGCTAATAAAAGATTTTCTTTACTGTGAAACTCAATTTGATTTTTAAATTGCAACCATGTTTTTAAAATCAGCTATTTGCCTCGCATGAACATTGCTTTTTTGCGTTCTGAATGTTTATGATTTAGTGCGCGATATTATAGACTTTTCGTTCAGTTCAGAATTGAATTTTATGAATTTTTTATGTGATTTGAAAAAAATTCAATTCGAAGTTGGAAAATTAAAAATTTTAATTGAATTAAAAATTAAATTAAAATATTGTTGAAATAGGTTTGTATATCGCTCATTTGCTGCAACGTTGTCATAACTCAAAAAAGGAAATTTGGAGTTAATGATGCAGAATTGTTCGTTATGTTTTTCTTTATATTGTGTATACAATTCATCTTTATATCTTTTAAGTGGTGCAAGCAAATCAAAAGCTTTAAACACGTTTATTTCGAAATGTATTTTTTTGAGTTATGACGACACGACGTTCCTGCAAATGAGCGATGCGTAAAAAATGCTTAAACAGATTACGGTATTCGATATCGATAGAAACTTCCATTTAAATTGTGTTCTAATTTCAATCGATATCGAATGCCTCAGAACTGATGCAGGTGAAAAAATTCCTAAATATAATGGAACATTAAAAAAAAGAATTGGAAAATTCTTAAAAAGAAGTTGATAATTTTAAAATTTAATTGAAAACTTTCAATATATGTCTGGAATATTTAAGAGTATAATTAAACATTTTAAAAATATGTATCACATTTAAGGCATATTTCACCAATTCTTTTTAAATGCGGATAGTTTTTTATATAGTTTTATTTTTATTCGACATGGAAAACGAATTTTAAACATTAATTGATATTTAAATAGAATTGGCGAAATAAGCCCTTAGAATTGCAGTTGTTAAAAGAAAACAAATTTGAAAAAGATTTAGAAGTTTCTGAATATAATATACTGAAATAATTTAAGAAAATGTTAAAATACATACAACTAGAAGGTTTTAAAATACAGACAAAACTGCTACAGCATTGGAATATTTTCAAAATTGATGAAATAAAATTGGCAGGTTCCGAAAGTCAACAGGAAATAGTTTTAAACAAATTTAATTAAAAAAACGTTCTATTTTATTATTTTGTTTTTACTTTTTAAATACCAATTTTATTTTTAATTTAAATAAAACACAAGTTTTGTATAAAGCTTTCATTAAAAATCAAATATAATTCAAATAATATAAAGAAAAAAAATTAAGAATATTTTTTTTAGAAAATAATTATGTATTAGCTTTTAAAAAGCTTAAAAAATCTAAAACAAATAATAGGAAGCGATTTATACTGAAATCCTTTTTTATAATATTAGTAGGACTCGATTTTTATTATAATTTGATTGCTTGGGAAACAGTCATGACATCAATTTTGTAGGCGAAAGATGCAAAAAAACACTTACTTACGACAGACAAATTTCAAAGTCATGACTTTTTCCTTTAGCAAAAACGTCAAAATGAATATTAAGTAAATCATAAAATTGTATATTGAAATAAAAATGCAATATTTTAAAAGCATTTTTAAGTTTTAACAAAAAAATATAAAAAAGCGAACCTAAAATGTAAAAATTTTTTTTTTTTTGTTATATTTCAAAATTATGCATAAATTTCAGCATTTTTTTAAAAGTTTTTTTTTAATTCTGCTTATTTTCCGTCCAAACATTTTTATACAAAAAATATTTTAATTTTTTATAAATACATACGTGTTATTTTAAATTATGCACATTTTTGTAAGAAAAATTAAAAGTAATACCAGATATATATACTATATAATACAAATATATATATATATAAAATATATTGAAATAAATTTTAGGGACCATTTTTACAAGTTCCTTCATAACCAAATAACAAAATGCTTTAAATGTTTTTAGTTTAAACCACCTTAAAAATGTTTATCCTTTAGTCTAAAGTAAAAGTTATTAATTTTTTTTTTTAATTAAAATGTGCATAATTTAAAAATGATTATACGAAAATTTATTCATTGTAATTTTATTAGTTTTTATAAAAAAGAGCTCATTATTTAATGATAAATGAATACTAATTGATGAAAATAAACTGCTTACTTATGTTAATTTCTTGTAAACGGGCTCCGAGCTTTGAGACTGTTAATTCAATTTAAGTTTGAAGCACAAAAAAAAATTTTAATTAACGGGTGAAAAGGTCATTCCATATGTTCTTAATCTCGAATTTAAGCGAAAAATTAAATCAAAGAAATAGCTTGGTCGAATTTGGAAGCAATAGTAATAAAAATGCTATCAACTTTAAAGGCAGTGCAATTTTTAAAATTCTTTCGATTTATATATTATTCGAATTCAGTTTGCAGAACATGGGAATAAATTTGATCATGCCGAATTATAAAACCCAATTGAAGCAAGAAGTTTGAATATTTTAAAAGCATTTGTGCCGTATTTCGTTAAACTAGATACTACCTTTTGGCCCCAAATCCCTAACAACCCCCAGATTTGGGCTATAGGGGCTATGTGAAATAATGGATTATAAAGGTATTGAAAATTATTCCTATTAAGGAAGTACTGAGGCCAAATTTTGTTTCTTTAGCTCGTTATAAGGATTATAACGGGGGATATTTTTATAGGGCTACGTGAAATACTGACCGACTTTTACGATTTTGAATAGCATATATTTTTCGTATATGCATAGAACCCGCCGTTGTGCAAATTAGATCGATTTAGAGAATTTTAAGTATCAAAAAATTGAGATGGGAATTTAGGGAGATACATGCAGCTAAGGAAAAACACATACACCCTACTATTATAAGTTTTTAAGGAAATAGAAATGATAACAAAAAATAGGGTTGATATTTATTTATAAAATGAAAAGTTAAGAATATATATTAAGAAAGACAGTAATCAGCGGGGAAAAGTCTTTATACAGCGTTACTAACTGTTAAAATGAACAAGCAAATGAAATGGAAAAAAGGGAAACATTTAAGAGCGGAAAGCGATTTGCAAAACACGCTTTAATCTTAAAAGAAATGCAGCATTCAGTTCGAAATTTAGTGGTAAACCTTCAAAAAGAAAAGATATGGAGAAATTGCTTAAGCAGTTAGATTAAAAACAAAGTTAGCTGACAGTATCAGTTATGTATCCGTACAGTAAAAAAGAAAGAAAAATCTTATTTCTAAAGAGGCGTTACGGTTAAGTTACAGCTTACTGCTAACTATAATTGTTCTAGTTGCTTTACATACAACAAAATGAAGCAGCTGATTTGCAACGTTCCTGTTACTGTTAGATAACTGGGGCTCAAGTCGGTCTACTGTGCAATTATTAAAAACTTTGAAGTCAACAATTGTACTGAAAATAAGCCAAGATTTGGAAGACCTATGAAACTCTCAAGACGTGATTTTAAAAGTGTTCTAGGATCGAAAAATAAGTGCGCCAAAATAACCGGAACACATTGCAAGATGATCAAATATTATTTTCCCGCCAAGAAGTACAGTATACACGTTTTGCACGACAATGGCTTTAAAAGTAGATTAGCAGGCAAAGAGCCATTTATTTCAGTCAAGAATGGTCAACATCCCTGACTTTACTAAAACTAAAAGTTATGGGTTTTTGGCAAAATGATATATTTAGTGATAAAATTAAGTATAATAAAACCAAACACTGCACTTGATCCCAAAAATATTATACCTCAGTGTTATGGTCTAGGGAGCGATGGCGGCATCTGGGTTGGGTCGGTTGGTTTTTGTTGAATGTAATATGGACAGATATCAGTATAAACAATATTGGTACCAGATCTGAAGTCATCTGTGGAAAGCTTGGCCATGGGATGTCAATGGATTTTCCAGCAAGGCAACGATCCTTATCATACTGCTCATGTTGTTCGAGACTGGCTTGTTTATCATGCGCCAAGACAGCTGAATTTACCTCCCCAGTCACCAGACCTTAACCAAATCTAGCACATTTGCGAAGCTTAGGAAACATGGTTCGAAAATATAATATCAAAAATCGTGAAATCCTAAAATATGAAAAATGGCTTTTGAATTAGCTTTATGATTTTTAAATAACTTTGTTCTTAGGCCGGGGTTTTGAGATGTTAATTACGTTTAAACTTAGTTTAACGTACTCTGAAACTCGGATATTTCCGGCGTAATGTGATTTCTTTTTTATTTCTTTAATAACCAACATTTTAAGTAAAACTAAGCTGTTCCGTCAATATTTTGTATACAAACTTGGTAATGGCGGCACAAATCTGTTTTCAGATTAACTAAACCTAGTTTAACCGAGATCTCAAAGACCTAGCCTTAGTACTTTAAATAATAATGTAAAATTTTTATGAATTTTCCTTACGAATTCTTTGAAAATCCAAAATTGAGGGTGTATGTAGTTTTTTCTCTTTATTTTGTCTCGAGAATCTGACGGGATTCGTAATGGGAATGACTTGGCTGCGTAGCAGGAGACTGAGTAAATGTAGGGCAGTTTTCCGTTTAGTAGGGATGTTCTTTCTTGTTTGGTCCGCTTTTTATCTTCCATTACTGTCTCTATTCTTATGCTTTCACTCTTTTTGTCTCCTATTATTTTCTAATCAGTATTCTATCACTAACTAAGGCGTCACAATGGACCATATTGGTATCTGGGTGAGGGCGTAAAGTTAACTTCTCACCAGCATTTATCGGCCTTAAGACAATTAACACGTATGCACCAAATTATCTTCAAAATTACGACCAGTACTTTGCGCGTAAGGTTTACATGGCTGGATATCCAGCTGGACGGACGGACGTTAGTTCAGTTCAGAAAGTGATTCTGAATCCATTGACATTTCTGTGTTAGATACATTAGCACAAATGCATAATACCCTACCCACCTATGGTGATGTAGGTATAAATAGATAAACCATCTGGCAACCACGATCTAAAACTAATTTTTCCACTGCAAATGCACTTATAAGCAGGGCAAGTTATTGTATACTTGTTGCAGGAAAGATGTGCATTTGCATATTTTTTTAAAAATATATGCTTTGCTAAAATTTGCATATTACGCAGATTGTCAGCCGAAAAGAATTACTCTTGAGGCAATCTGTTGCAATTACTAAATTAAAATATATCGCTCCTTTTCTTTCATTTGCATTTTCTTATATCGAAATTTTTAACAAAATCTAAAAAAAAAATTACATCGGGTAAAGTTTTTTTTTAAATAAACGTTTGTTTTTAAAGTGATCTATTTAAAAATACCAAAAGAAAAGAAAAAAGGCTTAAATGATTGTAAGGTGAGAGATAGCCCAAAAACTTTAAGTGTATATTGTTTCGCTCTGTCTTGCCTGCTTTACAAATGCATAAATAAAATCAAAAATCATGCGATTCCGTACGGTGTGCGATTAGTTTCGCAATTTGCGAAGGTTTTCTAACGTTCAATATGGGTTGACACTTATTATTTACATATATTCGCACAGTTGCTTAAGCCACCTCATGCACATTATGGTTGGGCCTTTGGTCTACAAACATTGACCAAGTTAGATAGATAGATATGAAGAAAAACATACGCACTGCGACCCAGAGGATTTTTTGTGCAGCCTGTGTTAATCACCATGTCAGGTTCAGGCTGCGTATAAAGCCTATCACCCTGCCTGGTGAAAGATCGTAGATTTCAGTTGGGCCCATAATTTGCCCCCCAAAAAATTTTAGCCTGGAAGTCCCCAAAGCGGGACAACAGCAGAGGAGATGAGCAAGTTAAAAAACAATATGTATTTTAATAAAAGCGAAGCCGTTGAATATATTGACACAATATCTCGATAAGAACTAATATTATTTAAGTATGCGCCAGTAACGACTGATTTTGAAAGAATATTTTCAATACGTTCTACGGTTTTGTGTGACAATTGAAATAAAATTTGAACATTTAAAAAAAAAGGATTAAATTGTGTAATAAACATTTGTTCACATAAAACTAATAAAAAATTATTAGTTTGTATTTCTTGCGTACATATTTTTTTTTTTTTTTTTTTTTTTTTTTGCATATTTTAAATTTTTTTTTTTTTTTGGTATTTTTGCATCCATATTAAAACTTGCCCTGCTTATAAGCATTTAAAAATATCCAACAAGTATCAAAATATGTATGCTTCAAAAAGGTTGAATATGCACTATAAACTTAAAAAAATGTTGCAAAACAAATATATATATTGTATGCAAAAAAGGCTGCAAAGGGTAACAAAATATGCACTAACAAATCGATGCCTAAATTTAAAATAAAGCTCTGAAGTAAATGGTTTCTGTCTCTATTGGCCGCAGTAAATATGCAATTGCATATTTACTGCTTCCGTGAATTCTTTTCTATAGTATAACATTTTAAAGAACAAATTTTCAAGAATTTGTTAATTTTTTTTTTGTGTTTTTTTTTTTTTTTTTTGTTTTTAATTTATCAAAAAGTAAGAACATAATGAAATATAAAAATAAGCTAAAAACTTACGGGCTTTTTTATAAAAAATAAAACAGTTTTATAAAAGGTTTATAAAACGGAGTTTCTATGAAAATTTGCTTAAAAAAACTTTAATAAAACAGCTTTATTTTTTATAAATAAGGCCGTAAAAATTAATTGAAACATTTCTTCAACGGCAATTTCTTAAACCTGACATTCAATTAAAATGAGCCAACAAATATTCTTTAATTGCATGTTACACAAATAGAAATTGACATTCTAAGAAATGTAAATTATTAATAATTTAAAAGAACAAAATTATAATACATACTGATAATTTTTTTATATTTTGTAATAACGCCCATAAAAAACAAATTAATCATTAAATCAATAATCGTGAAATCATTTTTAATGAGGTAAAAATATTAAGATTTTTAGTAAACCTTTTTATGTTTACGTTAAAAAAAATATGATTGAAATCACCAATTCAGCTTAAAAATCACTACTCATTACTAATATTCCCATTATATAACTTAATTAATTAAAAAAATTAAAAAAAACCAATATATATGTATATATATATATATATATATATTTGTATATGTATCTTTATTTATATATATGCATATATATTATATATATGTGAATATATATGTACATATATATAATCCATATGAAATATAAATATATATATTTTAAAACATTTATACATACATACATACACCAAGAAGAAAAAAATGGATTTCGAAACAAACAAAAAATTCCGAAAGAAAATACAAAGTCTTTGCGTAATATGCGAATTAAATAAGCTTAAATAAGTATTTTAATAAGTTAAATTAATAATTAAACTAATTTAATAATAAT
Source organism: Pollenia amentaria (assembly GCA_943735925.1). NCBI lineage: Eukaryota > Metazoa > Arthropoda > Insecta > Diptera > Polleniidae > Pollenia > Pollenia amentaria. Next base: position 140,070,947 of record OX031010.1, on the reverse strand, counting down.
AAAAAAAATACCAAAAAAATCTAAAGCGTATACATCATTCAATGATAATGAATGATTTATAATAATAATAATGAATGTTTTATTTAAGGATATTAACCATATTAAATCCTTAACACTTACATTAATTATAAAAAAAAATTAAAAAAAAAAAACAATTAAATATTATTGTACACTTATTTAATAAGAAATATTTGAAAAATAAATACATACAAAATTAATAAAGTAAACCAAAAAAAAAGGCATTTTTGTAGGTAAGTATTTAAAGCAGCGTTCTATAACGCACTTTTAGGGATAATACGAGTATATTATTATAAATGCCATTGCAATGGAATGACCGATTTGTTCAAGATGTGGGTACAAATTTAAGTAAATTTTTGGCATTTTGAAACCTTTTCAGGAGCGTGCTGAAATAGTTTTAAATAACTATGTTCCACGTGTATAAAGAAACAGTGCGAACTTGCACAAAATTACCCAAAAGCGTTCCACATAACAAATTTTGTGCAATTAAGAGAGTAATTTTTTCATTTCCTGTGCAAATTTGCCCGAACTCTTTCTTTGGGTAATGCTAGGAACACAACACACAATAGGTGCGTTTGAGTACTTTTACAGTAAAATGCAGTAAATGAGTAAACTTAAAAATTTGCTCTCACAAAAAGCTGTTGTCCAAAAAAGTACGCGAACGCGTAACACGAATATTTTTGAAAAATACAAATAAATTATTTTAATGGAAAAATGAAAGTGGTAAATACATTATTGAATAAATATTTCCCTTAATCTGTAATATAATGTTTTGGTTTTATAATGTTATGACTTTTAGGCGTCTAAAATCACTTAAAAGTAAGCAGCATTAGTATTTGAAGAGGGTGAAAAATAGTTTTTGCGTTCAAGCAATGTTGCGTTGTTTTGGCAAATTTAGAGAGTAATTTTCATTTTACTCTCTTTAGTCCGAACTTGCCCGATATCTTGTGGAACACACCCAATATGTTTTTTAGTAACGCTTGTGTTGAATGAGTCTTTTCCATAATGAATACAAACAAAAGCAAAATACACAATAGAATGCTTTATGAGCAGGGCTGTCAGATTTGACGATTTTTGGTTCCGAAATTAGCAAAGTGCCGATTCGCTGATTTTTTTCTAAAAACTGACGATTTTATTTAGTCTTCAAAATAAGACAATTTTAAATCTTTTGACGTTTGTTGTTAGGCAGCACAGAAAAAACCATTTTTGTAAACAAGAAAGGTTAAATTTTTATATTCATCCCCATTTTAATTAAAATGTATAGCCAATCCCACGATGTCACACGTTAACGTTCGCATAGAAAATTACATTTGAAACAAAAACAATTTTTAGAATTTGTTAACGTGTGATATCGTGGGATTGGCTATTATTTACTAGAAATTTTTGCTCTTTTCCATAAAAAATTTATGGTCAAAAGCAAAAGTTTGAGTCAAGTCAATTTAAGTAAAAATTCGTACCAATACCTTGATTTTGAGATTGAGAGTTCACTCGTGTGGGGAGAAGGTGAAGTTATGGACTGATTTGGCGCATTTTTAACATTTAATACTCCATATACACATGTGAAAAATTGTTAAGCAAAATTTTATCGTAATAGCTTATATGGGTGCCATGGTGCCAAAACTATAATTTGGTGAAGAAAGATTATTTCAGATAAAAAAGAAAAATAATAATAAATTATGAGAAGATTTAAAGAAGTTAAGGTTTACAGGTCAAAATTAGAGATTTATAGGTATAAATTACATTCAGTCGTGGTTTTTTGTTCATATCTTAGGCATTTTTAGACCGATCTGGCTGAAATATAACACAGTACAACACATGATTTGCCAACTCAATTCTGTGAACTGTATGTGAAATTAGACCCAAAAAGAAGAATTTCTGCATCATTCGTTTTGTCTTCTTACCTGCGATTTGAAGTTAGTATCGATTTGAAGTTAGTACTATCGTATAGGGGAATTTATCACGTTTTAGGCCCTGTTGTTTGACATAGCTCGACAACCCCTAGCCCAATTTAGTTGAAATAAATTTTAAAAAATTAAGAATTACAATTCCCTTAATCTGTTCATATATTGTTTTCCTATACAAGTAACACTTTCGAAGTTAAAAATGAATGTATGAAGGGAAAAAATTATTTTTTGCCTAAAAATTTAAATTTTTTTTTTTTAAAATACATAAAAAATCCAAAATGGAAAAAAGTTTCAAGTCTAGTTATTTTTTCGCAAAGTCACATAACCTATGAGCAAAATGAGACAAAGATCATAAAAATCGATGCACGCGTTTCGCTTTTATTCGCAATTGAGTAAAGGTATGAATTTCAAAAATCAGTTATAGCCACCACCCTTAAAATAAAAATAAAAATATAAATTAAAAAATTATCATGCAAAAAAAAACTTTATTTATAAAAACTTAATGAAAATAAAATAATATGCAATTAATACGCAATTATAATATGCATAAAAACAAAATTTAGAACATTTTTTCAATTATTGGCAATATCCATCCTTGTAGAAGTTGACGCTTGTGGTTCTGATGATCTTGTTTTCTTCGTAGGTTGTTCATATTCATGGTCTGAGTCAGCTTGGCGTTGTCGGTATGATGTTGCGCTGACATTTTGCTGTGTGAGTTTTCTTCTCTTCAAAAATGATGTCAGCCATTCGGAGTCGTGTTGTGATAGTCCCAGCTTGGCCACAATGTAATCCATTTCGATTTGTGGTAGCGGTTGTGGTGCACTATTTTCAATATCGGGTATCCAATCAGCATCATCCAAATCGGTCGGATTGGTGAAAACGGTTTCGGCTAGCAGGGACACAGTATCCGCACTCGGAGGTTTAGGTGCATCGGTATCAGCAGGGCGTTGCACTGGAAGTGTGGCAGTAAATGCAGCAGTGTATACTTTTGTTTTCAATTGTTGTCTGTTTAATCCAGGACGAAAATTTATGCATGCATAGCACCTGGATTCATCATGTCCAGTTGTGTCTTCCACCCAAATTACTGGCTTCATAAAAGATAACTTTCTACTTTTTCCGTGAATCCATTTTAGAAGGGTAGTATAACAACTGTTGCACACTGTGTTCGGCGTAAAATTTGCACCACTTAAATCTGCTTCATCGAAATAATTACAATACGCGGTTTTGAATTGCTCAGTAAACAAATTTTTTCGATCTTTTTTCTGTATTTTTCGGACGATATGACCACAAACGTAACAATATTCATCCAAATATGGGCACTTGTTGTTTTCCATATTGATATATTTTATGTTTTGTTGTTATTCACTTTTAAAAAACTGGAGAAAAATCACTTTTACTGTTCGCGTTCGTCGGCACTGGCTGAATGCCAAAAATCGATCAATGCACACCTATAAATACTACGTATTTTTGAATATTTTACTGCCAGGTACTTATAAATGGGCGCATATTTTAAGGGCGGCTGGCTATATACCTGATTCAGCACTTGTACGTTTCACACTGTGCAAAACTTTCCAAATAATGACCACCCTTAAATGTGGGTGCAATTTCTGTAAAAAAATCATATAGGTAGCCACCGGAAAAACCCAAATAATAAAAAGGTCCACTTTCCGTTTAATTGTCCACGTACATTTATTACCGCAATCATAAAAATCAAATAACCTTTTGTTTATTCCTTTTTTTTTAATTCTCAGAATCATGAAAAAGGTGTCAATGTTTTCTCCAAATAATGTTGTGCATATCTCGAGCAAATTTTTGAAATTCATACATTTACTCAATTGCGAATAAAAGCGAAACGCGTGCATCGATTTTTATGATCTTCGTCTCATTTTGCTCATAGGTTATGTGACTTTGCGAAAAAATAACTAGACTTGAAACTTTTTTCCATTTTTCATTTTTTATGTATTTTTAAAAAAAAAAAATTTAAATTTTTAGGCAAAAAATAATTTTTTCCCTTCATACATTCATTTTTAACTTCGAAAGTGTTACTTGTATAGGAAAACAATATATGAACAGATTAAGGGAATTGTAATTCTTAATTTTTGTAAATTGGGCTAGTGGTTGTCGAGCTATGTCAAACAACAGGGCCTAAAACGTGATAAATTCCCCTATACGATAGTACTAACTTCAAATCGATACTAACTTCAAATCGCAGGTAAGAAGACAAAACGAATGATGCAGAAATTCTTCTTTTTGGGTCTAATTTCACATACAGTTCACAGAATTGAGTTGGCAATCAATTAACTGAAAAATGTTGTACTGTGTAATAGCACACTATTATGTACTATATCTAATATAAACGTAAAGCAACGTTTATATACGAGTCTTCAGAAATCCCATTTCAGTCAAGAATGAAAAATTATCAATAAATTTTAATTAATTTCATGTTGTAAAAATTCCTTTCTTCATTAAAACAGTTTAATGAAAATGAAATTTAATGAACTTTAGCCTGATTGAAAATATGAAAATTTTTATTGAAAACGTTGATGGGGGTAGTGCACTCATTTTGCAGTTTCAACTCACAGTTAGTGATAGGCCAAAATTATTGCAGTCATTTTGTTGATGTTGAGTGATGAATTGAAAATTAGCAGCTACACTAATCATGAGTGATAGTGATGCTAAAAAATTTTGCATTCAAAAAAAAAAAAAATTGTTTGATTTAAGAAAAAGCAATTATCAGTTTATTACAACTTTTATCATTTGAGTGCAACTTAAAATTTTGCACTAAATTTACAAACAAAAAACTTGTTTTTTCATGATTAAAGCCATGAGATATTCCGTTATTGACATGTTGTTTAATTTCCTTTCTTATGCAAATCATAACAATAATCAAAAATTATGCTCATACAAAATTACATTTTTCAAATTTTAGTGAAAGTCTGTTTATATGCAGCTTTTTTGATTGCAAGTACAAATTTTGCACTATTTGAATTGAGTGCAGATTTTTGCATTCAATCTTCGCTTAGTAAAAGTAAAACAATTTTCAATATCACAAATTTTTTTTAGTGATAGTTAAAAATATCAATCATCATTAAAGGTGGTAAAAAAAGATTGCAAACTAATTTTTTTGCAGTTTTATTTAGTGATAGTGCACTGCTGATTTTAATCAAAATTTAGTGCACTACCCCCAAGTATGATTAAAAACCATATACAGTTCAATAAATTAAACACATACTAATTTTTTTTTAAGCAAATGTAGGGATTTTTTGGGATAATAAAATAGCTATTTTGACGATTTTTAGGGAAGAGATGTCGCAAATTCGGGATAAGGTATAAAATGAAACTGGGAGCACTGATTTAAAGTTGGTATCTGGCGGCAATTAACTGTTAGGTTGACGCCTGATGCTCGTAGATTTCGCTTTTTTCTAGAATTAGGTTGACTATTAGGTTTTTTTTTGTAAAGGGTGGTTCATTGTGATGTTTAATTTTCAATATGCTTTTTTGCAGATCGCGCGTGACTCACATCAAACTGCTTTGTAATATTTGTTCGATCTTTGAGAAATGTTTTTCGTGCGATTCGAGGAACTTATGGTGCGCATAATCGACCTACTGAAACCACTATTGCCAAAACCATTCTCAACTTTGAGTCCCAGTGTACATTAGTGGACGATACTCAACCGGTTAGACCACATTAAGCACGTAGTGGTGAATATAGCAGCTGTACCTAAGAGAGTACGCGAAGACCGTGACGAATTGATTCTTCGTCGTTCTCAGCAGTTTGGCTCGTCGTATTCGACAACTAGGCGTATTTTACGTAAGGATCTCGGCCTTAAAGCGTACAAAATTCAACTTGTGCAAGAATTGAAGCCAGGCGGCTTTAATTTGCGTCTTATTTTCTGTGAATATGTTTTGGGAAAACTTAATGAAAATCCGGTGTTTTATCGTGAATATATATATAATATCTGGGTCGATGGATACGTTAATAAACAAAATTGCCGTATTTGGGTGATTAGCAACAAAATAACGGTGTTGTGGTTTATGGGCTGGTGGAATCATTACTAGATATTTCTTAAAAAATGAGGAAAATCAGAATGTTACCGTCAATGGTAACCGTTTTCGCACCATGTTAACGGGCAATGTGCTTCCTGAAATTCAAGCGCACGGTCTCGGTGAGTTCTAGTTCTAGTTCAATTTGTTGAGCACTTAATTTCACGTTTTGCTACGGTAAATTGGCCACATAGATCGTACGATATCACACCTTTGGACTATTTTCTCTGGGGATATGTGAAGTCTGAGGTCTTCTGGAATGAGCCAGCTACGATTGAAGCTTTGGAAGCCAGCATTACTCGTGTTATTCTCGAGATACAAGTCGCTATGCTCGAACGGGTCGCTCAAAATTGGACCTTCCGAATGGACCACCTCAGACGAAGTCATGACCAACATTGAAATGTTATCATTTTTAAACATTAAATGCCATAAATTGTTCATTTAATCCATAATACAAATTTTAAGTTCATTTCATATTAAATTGTGTAATAAATAAGCCTTCAATGGCCAAATGTATATTACAAATGATATTCAAAGTTGTTTCCTTTTTTCATAGTAACCCAATTAATTTATATAATATTTAAGTACATATATCTTTTTATAACTAAACTAACTAAACAACAAAATTTATGTGTTTTATTTAAAAAAAAAACATAAAACAAATATACTTAAGTTTTCAAGACAAAGTCTTGACAAAAAGTACGAAAAAGCAGAAGTGAGGAAGAAATATGTAAATAAAATTAAAAAATGGATAAACAATTACAGCAAATTTCGATCCACCAATACCATTGGTTAAAGATTGATGTTTGAATATAGACTGGTAGGCGCCGCAGTGGTGCAAACTTTAAAATGCAAAGAATTATGATGATGGGAATGTGGTTATTCTCGAAACATGTAAATTCGACCCGAGTTCAATACCGTGTTCAGTCAAGAATAAAATTATCAAAAAAAAAAAATTTTTATTCGTTTCATTTTTAAAAATTTTAAAAATCAACATTAGCTTATAAATTTTGCAAAATATCCATATTTAATACTTCGTTTGGAAAAGTTTGTTTTGTAAACAAAAACATGAAACAGCTGTTTAAAAAATTCTTGCAAGTAAAAATTGTAGCAGTAAAACTTTCCAAGAATTTTTGTCTCTCAATTTTTTTCTCTCTTTTGACGCTCTCAACTTGCAAATTTTTAGTAAATGAACACAGCTAATAACGTTTAACGTGTTTTTAATAATATGCTAATATTTTTTACTATAGCTGTATCATTTTACAATTTTTCAAAAGATGCAGCCCAAACTAAGCTATGGGAAATATTTTGCAAGCGGGTGAAATAAAGAAAAGATTTGTGATATACATTTCACACAAGAAGATTTTGAAAGAAACTTAAAATTTGAAATGGGTAATATTAACTAAAATTAAATTTTTGCAGTTCATTACTTAATTATTTAGCAATCGTCGTGCACCAAAATAATAGATAACCTAAATTATTCATGGGTTTACCACCTAAGTGAAGGTGGGTTAAGTAAGCCATCAAGTGCATTAATGGAAACGTTGAGATCATGTGATGCTATCTTCTTGCAATTAAATGGGAAAAATTGTTGTTTAAAAGCAAAATATTTGCAAAATCATTTGTTAGAAGGAAAGGAAATTGAATTAAGCTGGGATCACACGATTGCCGCAATGCACCAATTTTCACACTTTTTAACACCCCAATCGTGTGACTGCACAATCAATTGCCTTATTTATTTATACATATATATTTTTTGTTATCATTTATTTATATATATTTAATCAATGGACATTATCTTTACTGACTAATAACAAGATTGACTTAAAATTAATAAATTTTATAATGGATTTAAAAATGTACATAAAAATTACTAGTTAGGATTGCAAAACTCAACTCCATTCATTTTTGAGCATATGCAAATTATTTTCACTGAAAAATTATCTTTGTTTGAAAAAGTTTTTTAATAAATATAATGAATTTATCACAAAATAACTTTTATTTCTGCTCAAAAAAATTAAAGTCAAAAATAACTGTTATTTTTGCTCAAAAAAATAAAAGTCAAAAAAACTTTTTTTTTTGCTTGAAAAAATAAAAGTCAAAAATAACTTTTATTTTTTATCGAAAAAATAAAAGTCAAAAAAACTTTTTTTTTTGCTTGAAAAAATAAAAGTCAAAAATAACTTTTATTTTTTATCGAAAAAATAAAAGTCAAAAATAACTTTTATTTCTGCTCGAAAAAATAAAAGTCAAAAAATAACTTTTATTTTCTGACTTTTACGATAAAAGTTATAGCAGTTACGGTCCCTGGTTAAGATAAACAATTATTTTATGCTTTATAACATTTAAATTTAAAGAAAAATCAACAAATTGAGACAAAGAATTAAATTGTCGACATAACCTTGAAAAAGCATCAGCAATAGCGTAATTTACTCTACAAAACTTTACAAAAAGCAGATTATAATGACGAGTATTGCGACAAGGTATATTAAATTTAACAGAATTTAACAGAAATTCACAACAAATATTACCATTAATATGATTAACCATAAAAGATACATTTAACATTGTACGACGACTTTTGAGCGATGGTAGTCTTATTAAAGCCAGTCTACTAGAAAAGGAAGGAAAGCTTGTCGAGTTACTCCATTGAAGACCACGTAAACAGAACAACAAAAATTGTTTTTGGAAAGATTCAATATGAGAATTATGAATGTTGTAATATGAATCCCAAATGATTGACCCATATTCTAAGATAGGTCTAACGAGTGACACGTAAAGTTGCTTCGTTATGTATGGATCGGTGAACTCTTTAGCCCATCGTTTTTTAAAGCCAAGAATACCTCTAGCTTTACTTACAGTTAACTTTATATGTGAAACAAAGTTTAATTTATGATCCAATAGGACTCCGAGATGAAGAAATGAATCAACCAACTCCAATTGATGACCACCCAAAACATAATTAACAGCAATACAGTTATTTCTATAAAAACGCATGAATTTGCATTTCAATAGATTCAACTCCAACATAATCAATTTGGCCTATATTGGCTTACGATTGATTATATGTGAATAAATAAATAAATATTATGATTACACCATAACAAAAAGCTATTAAGATCCGATTGAAGATAAAAATTATCAACAAAGCAATTTCAGAATATTTTATTGGGGCAATTTCATTACAGTGCGTCAATAAAGCACAATCAAAATTGTGTCATATTGGTGCATTTGCGGCAATCGTGTGATCCCAGCTTTAAGTTAAGACATGAAAAAACTTTTTTTTTTAGATGTAGCAAGTATTTTCGAATGAGGTTATTAAATGCCGAGATTGCTTAAAATTCCAACAAGCGAAAGAGGAAACTAAATAAAATTAGAAACTTAAATTCTTGATATAAAAGTATTTTCCCTTTTTCGTCTGCTTTAATGTATGTAGTAAAGATAGAGCTAATGTACATTATGTATGTATATATTTATGTAATAAATAAAACTATGAAAAAATATTTTAAAAAATTTCTTTTATTTCAAATAATTTAAATAGAAAAATTATAAATTGTCCCACTGTTATGTTTACACATAAATATATCAGTTTGAGAGCTAAACAATTTTAGCCAATGAGAACACAGGTTGTGTTACGTCAGAGTTAGGGTACGTTCGTAAATGCATCACTGCGTTGCATCAGAAAAGCAAACTTTTGTTAATGCCAATAAAAAAGCAATTATAATTTTTTTTATTGTGTCTCTATTATTTTTGTGGAGTATTTGACAATTTTTTGGTCCACATCTACTTCATTGATATATATATAACCATTTGAAATCACTGATGCAGCGGAGTGATGCATTTACGAACGTACCCTTACTACATGCGTAGTAAAATAATTGTATGCCTGCCTGATGTCGTAATCTTTATTTCTATCATTCTTGCTATATATCCTTAACATCCGTATACAAGTGTTAATTTGCGTGCTTTTAAAATCACACGTGTGATTTTGTGGTGTTCTAAAAATCATTCCGTTTTTGTATTTCTCAGTGTGCTTTCGGCAATTGAAAATCACACCGAAACACTCAAAACTGGAACACAAAAATATCACACGTGTGATTTTAAAAGGCGCATGTGATTTTAAATCACGTGATTTGAATAAGTGTTTTTCAGAACAGGCCTGTTAATTCAGCATTCGTTACTAAGGGTTTGACTTATGGTTACGTTCGTAAATGCATCACTGCGCTGCATCAGTGATTTCAAATGCTTATATATACATATATATCAGTGAAGTAGATGTGGGCCAACTAATTGTGAAATACTTTACAAAAATAATAGTCACACAATAAAAAAAATTATAAATACTTTTTTGTCGGCATTATTAAAAGTTTGCTTTTCTGATGCAGCGCTGTGATGCATGTACGAACGCGCCCTATATTTCGCCCGAAATAAGGCGGTTATGCTAATATATTTCATCATAACTTGAGAAGGACTTTAGCGTTTCTTGTAATAACATTTTAAAACCCATAAGTTATAATAAGATCGGTAATATAATCGGTTATAAGCCTCTTCATAAACCGCAAATTTCAGAAAAATACATTTTAAAAAAATGTATCTATAGAATCTAAAATTTCGACTGTTTTTGTAGTTAGGTGGCCATTACATATCAAAAATATAGTGGTCATAAAGGGTCCTGACAAAAGTTCAAATTTGTCGCATAGTGTAATTTGTAAGTGTATAAAAGTAAATTTTAAGCCCATAAGTATTTGAAATACAAAATACTTGATCGACAGGTACTTAAAATACATTTGGGAATGCACAAATACAAAATACGTATTTGTATTTCAAATAGGAAGTAAATAAAAAAAAACCAAAATTAGTAGGAGATATTTATTGTAAGATGGTGTAAAGAAAACAAATGTATTGAAATAATTTCAGAATAAAAAAAAAATTAAGGCCTCTATTACGGTTTACAACTCAACTCAGTTGAGTTGTAATTTCTTAATTTTTGTATTATGGTTTACAACTTTGCTATATTGCGGCGAACAAAAACATCAAAAAATTACAACTCATCACAACCAGTTGTTTTAATTACAACTCAACTGGGTTGAGTTGTAAACCGTAATAGGGGCCTAAAATAAATAATACGAGTTGACAATTTCAAAAAATTTAAAAGTGAGTTAAAAGTTGTCAACCTAAGACCGACGACATATTACCACGAATTTGTAAATTTTTTTTTAAATCACAAAAGTTAAAATATTTTCTTACAGGAGGTTTTAGACGACATGTGTTTAGCAATGTGCTTATCACATTTACCACTGCAAAATGCATACATGTCGTGTAAAAGGAAAATAAATTGCTTCTGTAAAAGGCAGCTTCAATTTGCGGTGTAAAAATTTTGAATTAGAGCGTGTTCTATTTCGAACTGACAAACCATCAGACATTAGATGTTTTGCAAATCATTTGTTTGTGGCGTTAAAAATACATTAAAATCTATTTATTTATAAATATTCTTTAAAAAACCCACATTTTATATTCACTGCAATACAATTAAAAGTGAATAGAAATAGAAATTAGTAGATAGTTTTCTTTTGTGAACGATTTTAGGTTGTTCCAAATGAAACCAAAAACGAACGTGTAGAAGCAAAATTTATAAACCTTCATTAATTGTCAATTTTGATAGACATGTGCAATTACATATGGATTTCACGTCTTATAAAGCCACCGCAAAATACATTTCCTGTAAAAGAACCCTGTTACCAAAATCGTTGTCATACTTAATAAAGTTTTGAAAGAATTTATACTTTTTTATTTATTAATAAGATAATTATTGAAAATTAAACTAAATGAAAAATGTTTAGTCTTAAGGTGTCTATTCACGGTCAAAATTTCGCATCAAGCGCTATGGTAGTACAGGGTGGCTGATGAAAGCCGCTACGAAAAGAAAACTTTATCTGAATGGCAACGTAAACAAACAAAATTGTCGCTTATGGAGTGGTTCCAACTTAGAAATACTGAATGAGGGAATTGCGTCCAATTCGCGTCACAGTGGGGTGTGCAGTTTATTCACGGGCTATACTTCTTTGAATAAAACGGACACAGCGTTACGGGTACTGGAGACCGTTACTTGAGAATTGTTCTATCCGGAACTACTCCGAAAGAGAATTCCTTTCAAGTCAGTGTCAGCAAGATGGTGCAAATGTACACATAGCTAAACCGGTTATGGCCGAATTACGCCAAAATTTTCCCAACATGTTAATTTCAAGAAACTCGACCTACAGTGGGCCTCTCAGGTCGTCTGACCTAAGAGCGGGCATTTTAAGTCAATTATCTTTAAGACTAATTAAAGTATTTTTAATAGGCTTTCAAATAAAAAAAAGGATTGAATAAATTCCATGCATTCCAAAAAAATTATTCTAGTTTCTTAATGTAGCAAAATGTATGCAAAATTAATCAGCCACCCTGTATGTATGTGTGACACCGAAGATGATGGATGGAAAATCAAAAAAATTTAGATATGACGGCGAATATTACGTCCAGCACACGTGCACGAGTTAATTCGCCTGTGTGACAAGCATTTTGAGCGTGTGCAGACCCCTTTAATGGAAATTCTGTAAATGTAATAAACAAACATCGGATTTAATATTTAATATTAATATTTATTTTTGTTTAAATTTATGTATGTGTATATGTATGTATGTAAGTAAGTATTACAATTAATTATGATTACTTATTAAATTAAAAATTCAGTTTATAAACTCTAACTAAATAATCTTCACCACAGCTGGCCAATTCGAATTTATTATCACTGGTACCAGGTCTAAATTGTAAGCGTTTAACGGTTAAGTGATGAGATTGCCTAAAAATAAAAGTAAAAATCAAAATAATTCGATTCGTAGACATAATAAATATCTTTTACTTACGATTTATTTAACGATAACAACAAATTAAATGTGCCATTAAATTGATAGACATGTATAAAGCCACTTTCACAACCCAAAGCCAAAATATATGAACCATTCGTATGCATAGAATGAGCAAATGTAACAGCAGTTATTGATTCACCTTTTAATTCTAATATATCTAAGGCCTTCCAATCATTTAAAGAGGTTTTATTGACATCTTCTTCTTTCGTTTTACACCATATAACAACTTTTCCATCCCTAGAGGAGGTGGCAAAATATTGACTATTATGAGACCAATCACAAGACCAAATAATACGTGTGTGTACACCATTAATTTTATCCGTGCAGGCTGTTAAAGCAAATAAAGCTGCTTTATTATTTTCATTATCCAAAGATTGGCGTTTAAATAAGGACCATCTGCGATCTCGTGAAACTGACAATAGATATTCACCATTAGGTGAAAAACGTATTTGTGTTACAGTCAACTGATGACTAGCTAACTTTTGTATTTGTTTCCACGTGGCCGTATTCCAAAGAATAATTTTTGAATGTTCAGCATTTGTTGACTTGCAGGATGATGCCAACAGAGAAGCATCAGGTGAAGAGGCAAGGGCATAAATTTCATAACCATGTCCATATAGTTTCTGCATCTCTGGCCATAAAGTGTTTTGCATTAGAGTCTCTTCTTGGGGTGGGATATTTAAAGTAATAGGTGTAAAATAGTTTTCAGGATATTCATCTTTGACATGACGTTCCTCTGCAGGAGGATTTTCTATTTTGTATACTGCTTTGTTTGATAAACCTAGTGAAGGAACCGAAGCTCCCTTGGGCAAAGCTACATAAATATTAGAAGATATTTTCAGAATTGTCTCAAAAATTATAAAAAAAATGTAAGTGATGAGTTGGTTGGATGGTGACAATGATTATGGTTTATGTTAAAGGTATTTTTTTTCGAGCCGATCTCAAAATCAATTTATACCCTTGAGTAAAGGGTATACATATATACATACAATGTTGATCGTAAGTATAAAGTATATTTACATATATTCTGGGTCCATATAAGTAGCAAAGTTGATTTAACGATGTCCGACTGTATGTGTGTTGGCTGAAATGTATTTGCCGAAGCACCCTGATTTGATTGGGACTAGATTGTTATTGAAATTCGATCCACAACTGGCTGAGATATGAGGAAAAACCCACGATTGCCTCTAATTTTTACAAATAGGTCTCTACACTTTTGAAGTTTTCTTGTAATCTTAGAACTTTATTTTTTCACTTTCACCTTAAATAAACTTATTTACTAGTAGTGAAAATTAAAATAGTGCCCATATGGGCCAGGATTAATTTCGGAAGGGTATGTAAGATTCGGCATAGCCGAAGATAACACTTTTACTTGTTTTTTAGCACATTAAGCAGAATACATAGGTTTTTTATAGCTAAAATCAGATTTTCAAAATCAGGATCAAAATTTTTAGATGATTAAAACTTTTTATTTAAAATTAGTCGAGATATGATATTTTTCAAACTTGCTAAATATTTGTATTTAACATATTTAAGACATTGTTTAAAAATTTCTTGGTTACATTCGTCAAATTAAGATCGATTGAAGAAAAGTGATCTTTATTACACGTAAAGCGCCCTGGAGACTATCAAATAAGCTCATCATGCGTGCAGTCGTTCTTTTTCGGCTACACATACGCGTTGTCGGCACTGCTTGATGAAAATCAAAAAGTTTTTATTTGACGGCTGAGTATTTGATAGTCTCCTGTTTGATTGACAAAACAATTTGTAAGTCTCCGAAAAAGCCTGAAATAAACGACACTAACACATATGCACTGATTGATGGGTTTATTTGATAGTCTCCAGAGCCCTTATATCATTATTATACCGATTATACCAATATCGGTAATTTTTCCTAACATGAATTTAAAACAAATATTTTTAAGATTTTAATGATTTGCCATATTTAATGTACATACATACATATATAAATTAATTTGTAATTTAAATAAGTTTTCTAATTCTTTTTCTCCAAAAATATTGTAATTTTTTACCAATTTAAAAAAGGTATGTATTTAATAGGGTGGAGCCGTCGGTTTATGAAGGGAAAAAAGTCATCCAATATATTTCGAATAAAAATGTTTTTTTTCAATTTTTTTTTTTTTTACATATCTTCTAGACCACCAGAGCTGGGAGATGGAGTACATGTGAATTTTATTTTAATTCGCCTTATTAATATGGAAAATTTTATCAATCTACACGTAAAAACAATTTTTTGCTGAATAAAAGAAACTTAATGTGGAGGAGATCTAACAAAAAATTAGAAAGTTATACGCCATTAAATGAAAAAAGCAGATTTTAATTCCCATATAAAATTGTTTTTAATCAAAAAAATATTTTAACTTGAAAAATATTCGAACTTATTCTATGAGCTAAATTTCAGTTTTGTATTTTATTAAGCTTTTTGTAATAGCTCTATTTCCTAAATTTTTAGGAATGACCTTATACACTACCAGACTATATCTTGTATCTTCCTGTTACATTTTACCTTAGCTAAAAATTTAAGGAATAGAACTATTACAAAAAGCTTTATAAAATACATAACTGAAATTAAGCTCATAGAATAAGTTCAAAAATGAAAAATGTTGAATATAATAAAGTAGCTTACGAAAAGAAATAATTCCCAGATTCTATTTGTTAATTAAAGCAATTTTGTGTAAATAATAAACTCGGCTCTTTCCGCTTAATGGGTTATAACTTTGTTACACAATTATCTTTGAAAAAATATACTCAGTATTTTTTGTCATCTTAATGGAGCAATTTAAATTAAAGTTTTTTACAAAACGTATAAAATTTAAACCTCTTAAAACTTTTCAATATAATTTTATTCGATCAACACAATTATTGTATTGGATGAAAAAAGAGAGATATCTATTTAACAGTGTAAAACCTATTTGATTCAGGTGAACCGTTCTCGAAATTTTTGCCAAAAAACCAACACACTACAAAAACAAAAAACTTTTTTTTCGCGATTATCGCTAAAACGTGCATTAAGAAAAATAAATTAATTTCATTTTAATTTCAAATTAACTTAGAATATATTTTTTTTATTTAAGATATGCCAAAAACTTAGGAATTCAAAAATTGGCCTCATAACTTCATATGAATGAAATCTGACCTTTAATGAAAAAAGAGATGGATATTTTGAGTATTGAGTTATAACTATACAAATTTTTTTAATTTAGCATCATATGATGTTGCACAAATTAATAGATTTGTTCTAATTTTCAAAACCTTGGTACTGCGGTAGGGGCTTAAAGTAGGTCCCATATTTTTTTCATTATTTTTCCCATGTATCTGAAAAAAATGTTGCGTCCCACCCTAATGAACACTTAAGTCTTTTTTTATACGGTAGATGCGTTCCAAAACAAAACCGCATAGAGGAAATTCACACAAAAGACTTCACTCTTACAAAATGTATGATTCGTTCCGCACAAAAACAGCATAATTTAAAATTTTGGTATAAACATAAGACCAAAATCGCATAAAAGTCAAAAAAAAAAAAAAAAAAAAAAATAGCTAAAAACAATTCATTTATTTAATATAAAACACACATATATGGTTAAATCAGTTTTACAAAACCAATACAAGGCGAATTCATTCCACGTATTCTCGGTAGTACAACAAGTACAACTCGTACAAAAACCGCAAGCAATTTGTTTTTGTAAAATCATTGTACAATGTCAAAAACCGAAACAAATTAAAACAGAAACAAAGATAATAAACAAAATTTTGACATCCAACAATTATAAAGCTAAAGAAAGAAGTTATCAGTAGAGCTTTTAGGATCACCTGTAATGAATTCGCCTTGAACCAATAAAAAAAAATCGTTGTCATCGCTAGATGAAATAATATAAGCCACTGGTACGGTCGGAGCGCTCATATATGGAAGATTTTGATTAATTTTTTTTTCCATAATAATTTGTCATTAATTTTTGGGTTGCATTTTTTAACTGATTGTTTTGTTTGTAATCTATGGTTTTGTTGGCAATATCCTGTCATAAGGTAATACATTTTTCTATTGAGTTTAAACACTTTTTCAGTATTTGGTTCGTACAGAAGGCTGTCTAACGAATTTTTCCAACCGTTTGAAAATTGATTGGTGCTATAAAGTCTTCGTCACAATCACTTTGTGGATTTTCATCATTTTCTGTAGTGGTACTATTAAAAATGGCATCGTAACTTAAAGGGATATCCTCGAACTATTCTTCAAAATCATTTGGGATTTAATTCTTTATATCACACACACACATCGCGTAAATATCGTTAAAGTAAAAATTCAAATAGGTTACAAATTTTCAGAATTACTAGGTAGGATTACAACGTTTACAAAGCGTTAAAAACCACAAATAAATTATGAAATTTCAATAAAAAGAATAATACAAAAATTAAAATAAAACCGTATAACTTCAATGAAACATAAATATGGATATAAAAAAATCGAAAAAAATATTAATTAAATTTCAAAATTACACTTACATTCCAATAACTGATTACCATCTTTGTCATCCTCCACTTTAGTAATGCGTCTAAAATTCTCAATAAAATTAGCAGAAGCTTGAAAAGTTCTAACAATTTTCTCTTCAGCACCACTGGCAAACTTGTAACGTGACAACAAGGCTAAAGCTTGCATATCATAGCCATGAACTTGAGGACGAGCTATTTCATGCCAGGTTTCCAAATTACAACGCCAAGGAGCGTGAATTCGTGTTGTCTGATCAGCAGATACACTCATAACATACTCCCCTTGAGGTTCCCATGCCAAATCACGAACTTCACCAAAATGACCACCCACATTTACTTGTGGCAACCAAATAGCATCATTATTTTCTGATTGTTTCCAAAAATGGAAGCCGCCTTGATAGCTATGACCAAGTACAGATTTGCCATCACTGGAGAATTTTCCACCAAAGAAACCCAAAGAATTGCCACCAACTTCACCTAAGCGCACCTTTTCCATCCATATTCCTCCCTCTTCGGAAGACTGCCATATTATTAGAGTTTTATCAATAGAAGCGGATAGTAAACTTAAAGATTGATCGGGGGATTTATACCAGTTAACCCCATAGACCCAATTGTCGTGGCCATATAAAACAGACTCTAGAGTTATGGCATACCAGGAATTTTCGCTTAATTGTAAAATTTTCTCTTCTACACGTATTTCACCGGTAGATTTATCCAATAAATTAAAGATATCTACTTTATTATTTTGAACCTCATCTGCGGTTCTGGGGGCAATACGCCACAAACGTATAAAATTATCTTGTGAAGAACTGGCCAAAAGCAAATCTTCTCCTTCACTAACGAAATCTAAACCTCTTACCCAATCTTCATGACCCAATAGCTTGTGCACAGGTTGAAATTTAAATTCCTCATTTTGTTGTTTAACATCTTCTGCCCATAGAGCTACACTTTCATCGTCAGCAGTAAATGCCAGTAATACTTGTTCGGACTTGGGTAATAAGGTAAAACGTAGAGTGAAACAAAATCCGGTACTCAAAAGCAAAGTTTGTTTGCAAATCGGCTTCTCTGTATTTTCAAAAAAACACCACAATTTTATGGTGGAATCAGCAGCAGCTGTTGCCAGTAGCCATTCTTCATTTGAACGCTGTAAACCATCAACAGCATTGACACCACTTTCATGACCTTTTAACTCAAAACTCTTGACATCTAGAGGATTTTCAAGATTCCATAAGATAGCCAATTTGTCATCTGAGCCGGATAAACAATAGATTTCTCTATTTTGTTGGCGGGATTTTAACCATCGAACGGTGTTGACCCTTTTGGTGTGTTGAACGTAAGTGCAGGTTATTTTTGCTGAGTACTCCTTGTACTGAAAATGACGTTATATTTCAAAAATTTAAAGAAATGTTTAATTATTTGTTACCTGCGGATCACAAATGGCGACAGCATTACAAGCTCCAAAAACTATTAAGCCATTGTTACCCCAATCGGCACTTTCTGTCGTGCGATTGCAGCCAATTGAAGTGTATATATTTTCAACACTCATTGTTTGCAAATATTTTTTATAAAAATCAACAATTGATTTACTTTAACCGTTTGTCATAGACCGTGCCGCACGTGTTCCTTGTGTCAACAAAACAAAACTTAAAGCAACAGCTGGTTGATTACTGGTAAATGGAGCTGCCAGAAGAAAAAAATTGCACCTAGGGTTACCGTTTCTCCGACTAATGTTGCAATATGACCCCTTTTTAGTAGTCTGCGACTTTTTGTGAGACTTTTATATCACCGACTATTGCGACTTGTTTTATTTTGTAGCGACTTTTTACCCTTTTTTTAAAAGTTTCTCACAAATTTAAAAGCAGTGCACAGATTATTGCTCATTTTACAAAACTTTTATACCTTTTTTGCAACCTTGCCATGTATGCAAGGTATTTAAGAAAATTTTCGCAAATTTTCAGTAAATGTGTCAAAAAATAGTTTTAGTAAAAACCTTTTTAATATAAAAAATTTTAGTTTTAGCAGTGCTTATTTTACAATATTATTTTTAGTCGCCGAGATAATTAAAGAAGTGAAAGAAACGAAACATGGACAGATATGGACCAACATGTGAATATTTGGTTTAATTAAAAAAATTAAGTTTATTTTATTCTTTGAAATAAGATTTTTTGTTAAAACGAAAAGAAAATCTGAAAGCAAAAAAGTAAATGAAGCTTTAAATACGTGTTCAGAGGCAGAGGAAACCACGGAGTGTAAAATAGATACTATTCGAGAAACTGTGAACTGAAGAATAAATGGTTAAAGCAAGATATCGAGTCAAAGCAGCCTTTTTTCAGTCTTTGTAAAAATAATAGAATTTATGAAAGTTTTCCACCAGAACGGTATATCATTTTGACACATGGTTAGTTATCAGCTGTTCCTTACGTGGCAGGCCAATGTCACCTTTTATGAATTTGCCTTGGTGTTGAATATGTAGAAAATGTGAAACACTTGTGTATAGCCTTTTCCCACTTGCATACATTTCGGAAGCATGCATGGGAGATGTTGAAATGTGAAACATGCATTCACACTTGCAACATCTTACATCTACTATCAATCAAAAATATCATTTCTGAAAAAACTTCTTTTTTTAAAAAACCTTTTTCTACAAATATGACATAATTTTAAAAGGAAATACTAAAATGTATTTGAATTCATTTTGTAAAAAAAAAATTAAAACTTGCAAAAAATGGAAATACAGTAGAATCTCACTAATTAGAACTACTTTGTGCACCGGACAGTTCGAATTTCTGAAAAGTTCGAATTTCTGGACATTTTTTTTACAGAAAATTATAAAATTATAATGAAATAGTGATAGATAATGAATATATGTGTAAGCTTTATTTTAACTCAAAACAGTTTTTATTTAATAACATTTAATTAATTGAACATATTAAATTCACAGAAAAACTTTTAAAAAGTTTTTTAATTGCATATTAGGTACTTAATTGGTCTTTAACATAAAATCAGTTATACTTGTTTGTTTTTTGATTTATTAAAACTGGATACAACGATATCGTTACGAACGTCCAAAAGGTTAGACATGTGTTTACTGACCCAAATTTGTACAGGCATATCAAATTTCATACGCATATGACCGAATTGTACACACCATCAATAACTCGGTGATTCCCCGTTTTATTTTTACCTTAATGAGCGAAAAAAATAATTTGTAGTGAAAATACAAAAAAAAAAATAATAAAAAAAAATTCCAGAAATAGAGCGTTTAATTTGGTTTTTCGCCTATTAAGTTCAAAATCATAAAAAAAAATTTTTCTAGTAGAAATAAAAACAAAAAAAAAACACTTCCAGAAATTAGAACCTATGGTTTTATGAAATAGAATTACTCAAGGTGCCAGAATATATATATTTTATGGGGTCTTAGATGTATAATAAAAAAGTTTCCACTAATGGGGGTGGAGGGTTTAAATATAACAATTATTTTTGGCCCTGAATTAAACCGAATAAATTATGAAGAGTTTTACCAATTTTTAAACATATGGCACCTTTTAATGTCAAACTGTTTTATTCACATACGTTCCGTTTAATTACTAAATTAAAAGGGTTCATAAAATTTTTGGAAGTCTTCTTCGCTTTAAAACTCCCCACTGAAACATAAGCAAATTTTTGGAAAACATTACATAAAAAATGGTGCAAAAAAGTAATCATGCTTTAAATTTCTTCAAAAGCATCTACCACAATGAATTTCAATGGTTTGTATTAATTTCTATAAAAATCACAAGAAACTAACCTCATTTGTTTTACTAATTTTTATTTTTACAGGTCTGTGGTTAAAAGTTTTGGGTTGTTTTTTATGGGAGTTCGCATTGCAAAAGAATTCGTAGGTGTTGAAATAATGCCAGCCATACACCATTAATAAGTTCCCGAGTTGTTTGCCCCTTAGTTTAAGAACGAAACATTAATAAATTGATTTTGTTTTGTAAAATAAACTTTTTTTTATTAATTTAATAATGTTAACAATTTAAAAAAAAAAAAAAAAAAATTTGGCGTTTTGTAATGTGGTCAAGATAAATTCATAAATTTATTTATCAACTGTTAGCATATCTTTAATTTTATCGTTGTTTGCATCGATTTCATGTATCAAACTTTGCGCCAAATTTTGGGGAGTGAGATCTCGTTTTAGAAAATTGGCTACTAGCTGTCTGGATGGGACACCTCCACCATGAGCTAGCACTTCTCGGCGATATTTTTCACCAGCTTCCCGATTAAATGGATTCTTTTCGAAATAATTTTGCCATATCCAGGAGGCAATAGTTTTTGATATTAAGTAGGAGTAGTATTTAGCACCATAACCAACCAAATGAGAGAATCTTAATTGCCAGGCCTAAAAAAAGATTGATACATATGTTAAGACAAATATAATAGATTTACGAGCATGTTCTAGAAATCGAAATGAAGTAGATTGCAAATTAAGCAAAAGTTTAAAACGACACTATTTAAAGTTAATAAAAATGTTCCATTACATATAGTATCTATTTATTTTTTTCAGTACCAATTGGCTTTACAAGTACAAACCTTAAGCCAGAAAAAACCACGGTCATTTCGTAAATAACTACCCTTAAATATCGTTCGATTTCGTGCCACTTCATTTCGATTCGTCCTTATTATTGTCAGTTATAAAATTGGTTCAATTTTGACTAATTGTTTGGGTTTCAACCACTGTCTTATTTCTCTTTGAAATACTAGATCTACTACATTTCTATTGTTCATTTTTGTACTTGTATGCATGAACTCCAATCTAGCACTGGAAGAGTGAAATACCTCTAATTAATCCACTCAAATGAAATTCGATCTTTGTAAGGTATAAATGGTTTTGTTTTATTGGACTAGTTCAGTTTCTACTTTGTCTTTGGGTAAAACAACACGAATTTAAAGCAGCTAAAATCTTTGTCAAACTTACCGTATGTTCTACATATGGCAAACTATAGTAATCTCTTTGTACACTTTGTAAGGTTTCCGTAGTATTCGACCCCTGTTTTAATGGATCGCCATGATACATTTGATCTAGTGCAGAGTAGAACACTTGTAATTGTGTTTCACTAGCTGAGAAAAGATTTTTCGAAGCACACAATCTCTGCAACATGTCCTCATCCATTGGCTTGTATGTCTGAAAGTGTTTAGCAAATGTCCGTAAAACACGAGGATCACTTGCAAAATATTCCATTAAAACTGACGGAACTTCAGCAAAATCAGTTGAACATCTAGTACCTGTGACATGTTGATATTCAGTACGTGCCAACATGGAATGCATGGCATGACCCATTTCGTGGAAAAGGTTATCCACTCGAGAAGGTGAAAGCAATGCTGGCCCTGTCCAGCGGGGTTGGGAGAGATTTAACATAACCACTACAATCGGTAATTGATAAGAACCATTTGAAAGAAGTTTTCCACCTTGTATTGTGAAGTGACAGTCTTGATTTGGTTTACCATTGCGCTCAAAGAAGTCACAATAAATATAACCCAATAATCCTTCATTTTCATGAACTACTGACAGTTTATAAATATCAGTATGCCATGACTCCCCAGGTTCCATACTAGTGTTTTGTAGAGAAATGCCATATAGAGATTGCATTAGATTATCCAAACCTTGCATACAACCTCCTAAACTAAAGTACGGTAAAAATTCATTAGCACTGGCGTTAAGAGCATTCCGTTTCATTAGCGAGGTAAAGTAGGGAGTATCCCACGCAGCTAAGGTGGATTGTTGATTACCACTCTCTTTATGTTTAATTTTTTCCATTAAACGGAAATCAGCATCTGCTCTAGGTCTCAATTCGGAGGATAACTCGTCAATAAACTTTTTCACCATTTCGGGATTTTCTACTGTACTAGAATTTAAAGCACGATGGGCATAAGTATTAAAACCACATGTTTTTGCTAAAGCATGTCGACATTTAAGCATATCACTTAGAAATTCCTCTTGGCGTTCTGAGGGGTATAAAAATAATCTATAGGCCGCTTCGCGAGCCTGAGGATTGGACGAATTTGTATAGAGTCCCGAAACTAATACATGATCGCCTTCGGTGGGAAAATAAGTTTTAATGGAATCCGGCACTTGACCTTTAGGAAAAGCAGTAGGTTGTACAGCGCCATGCATAAACTTTTGACCTAATTGTAATATATAGTCATTTAAACGAACTACTTTATCACGCTCCGTTTCTTTTAAATGAATGCCGGATTGTTCAAAGTCAAATAAAAACAATTTGGCAACATGTTTGTCTACCGCAGTGGTATCCATTATATCGCCTTCTTCCACAACTTTGCGCAACACGTTGTAGATATCCTTGTGCGTATTCAAATGTTCTACTATGCCACTAATACTAATACAGGCATCTTCTGCTGCATGAGCATATTTACTTTGTGGATGTGCTACACGTATAAATTCAGATAAATCGGCTACTTTGCATAAAGTATCGGAAAGTTCATCAAAAATTTGCACCATTTTTCTTTGGCGTTTGTCTGAAATTGCTTCTTGTATCAGGTTGTTGGTTTTATTGGCGACATTATCTTTGAGCAGAAAGAAGCCTTCATGATTACGTAGTTCGTGCATGCAAAATAAACCCTAAAAATTAGAAAATATAATGGGTATAGTTAGGCAAAATATATGTAACTAAATTCTTACTGCTTCATTACGAGTAAAATTTATTTTCTTATATGGCGGTGAATTGAAGGCAGTAGCCAAAGGTGTCCATGTTGTTAGCGATTTTTCCAAATACAATTTACGCACTACTCGGGGTATAGGTTTACCTAGTAGCAACATATTTTAAAAAAATATGAAATAATCCCGAGTAACTTTTTTACTTAAAATAAAAATCAAAACAAACTTTTACAGCTGTATAGAGGTTGGCCAAATTTTTAAAATTCTTAAACCCAAATGTCAAAACACCCGGTCCAGACCGAATATAAATATCTGAGCAGTCTGGCAATAACGTCTGCAGAATAGCATAGCAACCTTTCTTACATGCCGACTTCATTAGCCATCGCTATATTAAAACAACAACCTACTTTTTGTGCACACATGAATTTGGATAGTGAATACTGCTTTTGTCGATGTTTTGATCATGTTTAAACAGTGTTTTTAATAGAATTGTTTGCACAACGAAGTCAAGGCGAATTCATTTACCAGGTGGCGTTGAAAGCACAGCTGTGCTACTTTTTTTTCTTAATTAGAGAGAGAAATGTCAAAAGTTGCTTGTGTTTTTGACATATCGATCAACGAAAGCAACAAAAAAATACATTGTTGTGTTTTTTGGTGTTGTTACTTGTTGTAGTATCGACACCACCTTATACATGAATTCGCCTTGAACGAAGTCTAACATCTCTGCAGTATTGCCATATAAATAAACGCCGTCTTGATTGATTTTGTTTCATTTAATATGGGGTTTCTTGCCATACGTTTTCCGACATCAAAGAACGTAACCAATTATTCGCCGCTAATTCTGCCAACGTTTTGTTCTTGACCTTTATAATTTAATTGAAAATGGTTTTTTTAAGTTTGAGGTCAGGCGGGCTTAAGTTACTGTCAAAATTTACCGAAAACCTCTTAAATAAACTGAAACAAAATCAAAAAACATTTGATTCCGTACGGAATGTATAATTCAATATGGTTTGATACTAATGATGCATATTATAGTTAGACCTTTAAAATTAATGAAAAAGCCTATAGTTTTTAAGATTTCTTTACAATCCAGCATAACTTTAACTCAAATATGTTATTCTTTGAATATTATGTTTACTTTTGCATTCTCATCTTTGTACAATTTTGGGGTACAAAATGACCGATTACTTTATCGTTGTTTTTTTCAGCATTTTGTGAAGAAGACTTAAGAAATTAAGAAGGAATAACTTACATTCGAACAAAAATAGTTACGCTCAAAATTTTGCGAAAATAATGGAAAATATGTAAAAAAGAGTGTGAAATTCAGGGTGGCGCAGAATGAGATATGTATATGGTTTGAGTTCTTTATAACTTTTATAATTATTATTTTAACTCTGTTTTTTCCAGCATTTTGTAAAGAACACTTGTGAAATGAAGTAGGAATAACTTACAATCGAATAATTAGACTCGAAGTTTGGGAAAAGTTATGGAAAATATGTTAAAAAGAGTTTGAAATTCAGGGTGGCAAAGAATCGGATTTATGGTTTGAATTATTGAAAACTTTTTTAATTATTATTTTTAAGCATTTTGTGAAGAAGACTAACAATCGAAGAAAATAATGTTACTCAAAATTTTGTTAAACGTTTTGGAAAATATGTTAAACAGAGCACGTTTGTGCAAAGCTAAAAATGGCCACCACTTGCGAGATAATTTTTTTTCATAATTAAATTAAAAATATTCTCCATTAATATACTGTTTAAAAAACAATTTAAAAGTTAGCGGTTTTATATACATATAAAAAGTAAAACTGGTTTATCAAAAGTTTATGAAACGGATTTTCATAAAAATTTGCTTAATAAACCCTTTATGAGCCTGTTTTAGTTTTTATAAATAACATAATGAACCCAAACCCCTTCGGTCATTTTGAGCCACCCTGTATAAACATATTTGAATAACTTGATTACACGATCAAGGTTTGCCTTTCAAGTTTTAATACACTCAAACTACTTTACCATGAACTTGCGAATCCGAATATTTGCGCACCCTAATTAATACGTCCAATTTTACGTGATGTTTTAAACATGCAATTTTTATTGCTATACCATAAGAATATATTAATTTTTTATCGTTTCAAGCTTCTTACATCTTGTAAATAGTTGTAAGAATTTACTTTTTGTACCTGAATTAAATAAAATAAATAAAGCATGTAGATATTTATTTTGTTTTAATAAATATTGGATTTTTCTAATATGCGTATGGACTTTTGCTTACATTAAATTTAGCGCGCTGAAAATAGCAATTTTTGGTTATAAGTATTTGACACTGCTGTGATTTGGCTTGTTTTAGCGCGTTTTGAAAAGGGGACTAGCGCGATCTGGTAATAGAAAGTTGACAACGCTGGCTTTACGTGGTTTTCACAACATACAGCTTTTATTTGTACTACTCACTCAACAGCTGTCCAATTATTGTATGCTGTCAAAACCCTATAAATTTTTCGATTTTTTGATAAAAAATTTACGTTTAGAAAATTGATAAAATAAATTAAAAATTAAACACAGAGTCGACGAGCTGCTGTAAGGAGTATGGCTACTTACTCCAACCCCCATTGGTTATTGTGCCACATACGTAATTCCTTTATTTCCACCGATGATACGGGTATGTGCGAAACTGTTATGGTCAGTGATGATTTACCCAAACATTACTTACGGAAATACCAAGGAAATGGTATTACACGTAATATGCAACAGCAACAACAACGACGACTTCTCAACACGACTCAGTCACAACAGCAGCAGCCACCCAACCAGCATCGCAATTATGATCTAACTCTGCAAGAAGTTGACTTTATTTGTTATCCTGGTCTTGATCAAAGTGATGACGAAGATGTTGATTTGACAGCCCAATCTTTTGACATACAAATGTATCCTGAAGTAGGTGCACATCGATTTCGTTCAAATACTGCACAAAAATTAGAAAAAATGGATATAGCAAGACGTAAAGCTGCAAAAACGAAATGTGTGAAATATGATGATGAATTGGTACTGCCCGAACGTAACGATTTTTTTGTACGCAAAATGATAGGGACACAGGAAAATTCCTTGCAACAAAAAGAAGAGGTAAAAAGTAAACTAACACTACAATTGGCGAACAGTCCGAAACAAGTACAAAATAAATTTCAAGAATATGCTAAATTCGATGGTACATCACAGACAGGAGTTCAAACGAAACGTATTAATGTGTTTTTAAGCATGCTGCCGGAGAAGGAAAGAAATTATCCTATAAAAATATGTGTTCTTTCGCATGCTAAAATATCGGATGTGAGTATTTGAACGTGAGGGATCAAATTGTTAAAATTATTTAAATTTTAGGTGGACATTATTAGTATTGTGGTTATTTTATTGAACTGTTAATGGTTTTTAATTAAAATTTATATATTTTTAATTAGGCTTAAGTTCATTGAATTTAATTTTCATAAAATTATTTTTATGAAGACAGGAATTTAACAACATGAAATTTATTAAAATTTTATTGATAATTTTTAATTCTTGACTGCGCTGAGATTTGCACCCAGGCTTTCACGGACAGGTTGCCCAGACTAGTTTCGATTGTAACCACACAATCTCGTCGGTGGGGTTTGCCGTTTTACTCGGCTATTGCAGCCGGATGACGTCAAAAGTCAAACATCAATCCTTAAACCAAATGGTATTTCACTTTGGTAGATCGAAATTTGCTTTTGAATGAATGATTATCTATTTTAGTTAATTTACATGTTCTTCCTAACTTCTGTTTTTTCGTACTTTTTGTCAAGAATTCTTCTTGAAATCTAAAGTACATTTTTTTGTTTTTCATGTTTTTGTCTTTCTTTTTTCTTGTTGACCTTTTCAGCTCAACTTAGGTGGACATGTTAACGATTTTTTTGGTATTTATAAATTTTTTGAAGTTTAGGGATCTTTGTTTTTCTGATTTAAATTAAACTTTTTTGTTTTTCTGATATCTCTTTTTTTTATATAAAAAATATAAAAAATTTTAATAATTAATTTTTCGGTTTTGCTGATTTTTTTTGGAAATCTAGTTTTCTCAAATTTTGGGTAAATAGAAAAAAGTGCTTTTGGGGTAGAACCAGGGACTAAATATAATAATTATTTTTTTAAAAAAGTTACGAGCCAAATTCCTATATTTTCAATTGGGAAAAATGTATTTTAAAATTGCATAAAAAAGTTTTCTTATTGGTAAAATTTTGAAGTCGATATCTCTAAGTTGGGTGAACTAGATTTAAGCCTTTTTTTTAATTTCAAAGATTTACTACAATAAAGATTTTTTAGCTCTTTGTGTTATTTTTTCTATGTTAAATTTTTTTGAATATTTTTATTAAATACTTATGTTTATATTAAAAATTTTTATATTTCGCATGAATTCTATAGAATCATCCCTAAATATATGAACATATCCATAGCTTTAATGTTATCCAAAGGTTGGCTTAAGCAAAACAAGTGTGTGAAATATTTAAGGATGATAACTATGTATTACAAAAAATGCTTTATAAAACTGAAATTTACCTCATAAAATTAATTTGAAAAATAAAAATGTTTAATATAAAAAGTAACTTAGAAAATGAAATAATTCTCATTAAATTATGAATTCGCCTTGTTTCAAACTGAAAAAAGTGACAAATTATTTTCTTTTATTTTAGGTAATTGGCTTAGTATGCTATAAAGCTACACTTGAGTTTCCCGACCTTCCCCTAAAGTCCATAAGACATTATGGTTTATATATGACTGAAGATAATGATGACTTAGAAGACTTCCCACCACTAGATCATCGAGAACCATGTTCGAAATTTGGTTTTTCGCACTTAACTCTTGCCGAAAGGCGGCCTATGGTCACGGAGATACGCTTAGATAATGGTGGCGCGCCTACAAAATCAATGACTTCCGAGGAGGAGAAATCTAGACTAGCTGCCATGGCACTGCATTCCCTTAACTGTTCGGGTGTGGGTGCTGATGGCTTCCATAGTCCCGAGGATAAAGATGATGTTGACGGTAGTAATAATACTTCCGGCGCCGAAGGTCGTGTTGATGATTTGGAGGAACGTATTTTAAGTCAGGACGATATGTTAGAGGCTCCCGTTTATCGTAGTTATAATTTGAATATTATTGATAAGAAATTCTTTAAAACTGAAGTTTCTTTGGGCATTTCCGGAGAACGCATCGAAATAGATCAACAGAAAAATGCCAAATTCTGGACAAAACAACGAGCCGTAACTTATCCCATTGACGCAGTGGCTCATTGTGAGATAGTGGAAAAACGTACAATGAAAGCTGTGTTACGTATATGGCTGAAAACATCTTCATCTATTAGTTCCAGTGCATTCAGTGATAACAAAACTTCCCATTCAATACCTGCCCATTCACCTACTAGTCCCGGTCATTATCCACACTTTTCATCACCTTTTAATTTTCTTAGTAGTTCTACTAGTGCATCGTCATCATCACAACCAATACGCTTTAAACATTATGACTTCGAAACGACCGTTCCCATGGCGGAACAGATATATAAGAAACTAAGTTGTATACTCGATATGTGTTCGTCGGATGTTCGTAGGGAATTTTTGCAAGTGAAACAGAGAAAATTGGAAAAGAGTCAAGCGAAGAAGCATCTTAAATTGTAGTATCTAGATTTTTATATAAAATGCTATAGATTTTTTATATATTCGTGCACGGCTGGCCAATATTAATAAGGCTATACTTTTCGTTGCTATGCTACTATGCTACGAGTAATTTAAAATAAAAAATTTTAAATATCAATGAGCAACGGCCTCCCGTATATTATTAAATTTACATGTAAAAATTTAATTTTCTTCAATTTCTAAGAATAATTTTTATATATTTTTCATACCCATTTCAATTAAATACCATAAATAATGTTTACGATTTATGATAATACTTCTTCTATATTTTTAGATTTACGTTAAATTTAAATTAAATTATATTTTTTAAAACGATAAGTTTTTTTTTTCAATATATAATCATAAGACTTTTTTCTTACTCAACTAAATATTTCATAAATAAACAACCAAGCAACTGTTTAATTTTTCCAAGTTTAATTATTTTTAGTTGTTACGTTAACATTAGAGTTGAAGTGATCATGGAAAGTTTTCTATTGTTAGGAAAATATGTATGTCTAAAGTTACCCACACATTTGCAATATTATTGTGCAATAATTGATATTCTACAATAAGAATTGGTGATTATTTTAGAGCTTTTTGGTTTTAAACTAGAAATACATACATATGAATATTTTTGAAAATAATCAGGGGCCTGATTCTGGCAGTCGTGATCGAGTACTTTCTCGATTCGAAAGCAATTTAATATCTAATTATTTCATTCAATACAGAACGAATCAAAATTATTTTTTCAGTGTTGTAAAGCATTAATTTGAGTTTCACAATACTAAAAAAATAACTTCGATTCGTTCAGTATCGATAGAAATAACTAGAAATAAAATTGCTTTCGAATAGAGAAAGTACTCAATCACGACTGGCAGAATTAGGCCCCAGGTATGTGATGAAACCCGATCGATTTCAAAACTCGTTTTTAAAAGGTGTGATGAACTTCGAGCCATTTTAAATTCCATTTCTGAGTTAAAGTCTTATTTTTTTTTTATTACATACAGTTCAATAATAAAAAATTTTAAAAAATATATGCTAGATGTACTAGAAATACATTTTGAAGGATACCGAAATCGATATTATCTATTGGTTCAAAATAATTCCGTTTCAAAATCGATCCATCACATACCTAAATAATTTTTTTTTTGCCTTTTCATGTTTTAAAATATTTTGTTCGAATTTGTATAACTGTAAAACTATTTCTGGTTAGGTCTTTTTTTATTTTGAAGATAAAGGTTTATTTTTTCTTTAATTGAAAATCTGTTATTGGCATATTATTTCCATTTTGCCCTATTTTATGCAATAAGTTTTTTTTTCTACGCGAAGCTCTTCGCTTGTCTGCAGGAGACCAGTCTCTGGCGGGAATCGAACCCGCAACCCCGGTACTGATAGACTAGCTCACTACCAGCTAGCCTACCGGGACATAATGGTTCAATTAAAATATGCAGCAACTTTTATTAAAAAAAAGAGCCTATTAGTCTGAATTTACACGTTTCATTTTTTGATGCCAATATGATGACACGCAGCAATCGGTTTTAACTTTTTTTGCTTTAAAACAACAACAATTTTATTCAAAGCGAACTAAAAAGAAAATTAAAAGGAATAAATCAAGGCGAATTCATTTATCAGGGTGGCGTTGAAAGCACAGCTGTGCTACTTTTTTTTCTTACTTAGAGAGAGAAATGTCAAAAGTTGCTTGTGTTTTTGACATATCGATCAACGAAAGCAACAAAAAAATACATTGGTGTGTTTTTGGTGTTGGAACTTGTTGTAGCATCGACACCACCGTATATATGAATTCGCCTTGGAAAAAATTTTAATGCAGCCATTGTTGTGCATATACCTACGAATGAAAACATAAAGCGTACTGACCGAGTGCAGTCATCTCCGTACCAACCAACTTTCTTTCTTCCCTCTCCTAAAAAGACAAGAAATGAGCATCAAAAGATGAAACGTGGGAATGCAGACTAACCCTGAGGCTACACGATCAAGCTTTTGTTGATAGTATTTTATATATACTGTTTGTCAAAACATACATACATAAATTGAAAGCTGTGATGTAGGCTGCACGCAATTTTTAAGAAAAATTTGCTCACCAAACTTCTAATTGAACGTTAAATTGCAAAACAAATGGATAGTTAAAATTGAAAACAATATCGTCGTCAATTTAAAAAGTGCGAGTGTGTTAGTAAAAAAATTAGAGTGAGAGCAAATTGAAAGGAATTGAAAGACAAAAATTGATCGTGTGGCCATAGCTGCCAAATAAAATTGGTCGAAAATCGTCGAATTTTTAAGAAAAAATGGACTAAGCTAAATCGTCATTATAAAAAACCACTTTTTAGTTTCCGTTGCTAATAAAATTTTAATACATGGAATTAAATAAAAATTTTCGTTTAGAAACTTATTATGGAAGTAACACAACCAAAAAATTTTCAAAAGTATTGGCATTAAGAACGAATTTTTAACGTCGAAAATCCTGCTTAAGAACTTAAGTCTGTTAAACACCAATTAAGTCAGACTTTCTGAAAGAAAAGTTTCATAAGGTGCACGCAGACTAAAGAGAGTGGTTTTAAAATACCTGTAAAATGGCAGTGCTAACTGATCAAATAGAACTCTTAAAAATATACATCGTGCAAAAAATAAATCGTATTTTATATGATGAAAGCTAAAACATGAACATTACTGCCAATCAAATAATGCAAATAAATCAAATTATCTAAGAAGCTAAAATAAAATGTGAAATTATATTAAAACCGTTTGTAAATTTGAACAAAATTTGGCATTTGAAAAATCGTCAAATTTAGGGTGTAAATCGTCCTATCGTCAATAGACCATTTTTATACCGAAAAATCGTCAAGATGACCATAAATCGTCAAATCTGTCAGCCATGCGTGTGGCCTCCAAGTAAGCAAGACCACATTGTATAATGTTGCCAACACATTTTACAATATATTGAATTTCTTTCCGTTTTCTTTTGATTGTTGCCAGTATATTGTGGCACCTTCGAATATCACATACACATTGGCGATATAATTGTACAATACGAAAAATTTAACAATATATTGTATGTATATGGACCGCTTTGTATATTTTTTATTGTAAATGTTAATTCACCGAAGGTATAAGGGTATATATTAGTTTGTCATTCCGTTTGTAATATCCGCAATATTGATCTTAGACCCCATCAAGTGTATATACTCTGGTCCTTATAATAAGTGAAGTTGATTAAACGATGTCCATTTCTCTGTGTGTATGATGAAATTGGGCTTCCGAAGACCCCAGTAATGATGGGGGCTAGGTTGTTATACATATGTATATTCTCCGTTAAATTTTGCTATTGAAATTTAGCCTGTTCGGTCCACAAATTACTCGAGGAATCTTTTCGCCATTATTTGACAAAATAATTGAAATATCCAATTTTGAATAACGAATAACTCGAACAATTTATGCCAATCAATTAAAATAAATTTCTTAGAATATTCTACTTTTTTACTATAAAAATATTTTTTTTAAGATTTCTTATTGATTAACAGGGCAAGTGGATATTTTTAAATTTTTCCCAAAAATATATATTTTTAACAATAGAAGAATGGTATACTTTCTGAAAGAAAACTCTCATAACTTAATAAAATATAACTTTTAAATTAATTCATTTTTGGCGTAAAACATAAACATGGAACCGAATTTCTATGGCAATTTATTCTATAAAAACTTTTTAAGAACCTATTTTTTAAATTTGTTTATTTGCGTATGAGGAATGAAATATACAGCCATGTCACAGAGTACAATTCCGTTCGGAAGCGGAATTGATTTCATATTTTGGTGCTTTAGAAAATTACAAAAAAACTTTGCGGAATGAAACCATTTTTGTTTTCATAAACGGAATGGGAGTTTTCTGTATATTAAATGCCAAAAAACTATCAAAATATACATTAAATTAATAAACAAATATGTTTTCTTTGGTTCTGAACGGAATTGTACTCTGTGTCATGACTGATAGACTAAATTTTAACCGTAAGTGCAAAAATAAAACAAAATATAATATCTATAAAAACCAAATTTAAAAAAAGGAATGGAACTATCCGTGCAATTATTTGGCAAGAGATCAGTTCAATAAATTGATAATAAGTAGACTTGATTTGTAAATTTTGTGAAAATAATCCTCATAGAAATTATGAATTTTACGTCACTTTTCTGAATTCCAAATCAATTAATGTTTTAACTATAAGACAATAAAAGCTTTTGAAACTGGAAAACCGTTTACAGTGGATACAATGCAACTAAGCTCGAGCTACGTTTAAGTCAGAAATTGCCGGATATACTGAAAAATCTTCCCGTGCGTTGACAAATAAATGCAGTTTTAAAATTAAAACAGTACAGAAACACGTAGTACATATGAGAGTAGTCAAATGTGCAAAGAAACCCGCTTAAACTGTTTCAGAAAAACAGTCAGTTACATCTAATACGGGTTTTGTTACAAAATTTTTTGCTGCAGGCTCGCCATGAATTGTATCATGTATTTATAATAGGAGCTACTTTACAATCAATGAATGGACACCAATTGAAACTTTTTAGGCAAATTTGAAAAAAATATCTATAAAAAGGTATAGGAAACAAAATTGTTTGATTGATTTTTTAATACCTGATTAAATTTTTTTATAACTCCTAATATGTCAGTCCATATATTATTACGCATTTGTTATTATTATAAATTCAAGTTTATTTTTTTATTTTGCTTTGTATCCCTTATATCGTTACCTAAAACGCAAAAGGCCCTATCTAACATTTTGAAAATTTTACAGGAGAAGAAAAAAACTATTTAAAATGGTAAATTGATAAATTGCTTTAAACTGTATATAATAAATTTTTCTTCTATTTTTCTTGTAAAACCTACCAGTGCTTTTGATAAATAACAATGTTGCATATAATGCAATCTGTTAGTTATGTCTTTTAGGGTTTATCGTATAATGTTTTGTAGATAGGGCTTTTTGATTTTGTTAATAAAATCGCTAATTTTGGTCGAAAGGTTCCTAAACTTGTTGCGGAAATTTGTGTTGATGCAATACATCAGAATCAATGAAAAAGCCGATTTTTAATTTTTGGTTAGTTAGGGCCTTTTGCGTTTTAGGTAACGATATACTGGATCAAGTTTATTTTTCTAGCGATGTCTGTTATACTTTTAAACATACTTATGTATTTTTAATAAGTTTTTGACATATTGTAAGTATTCGCTTTCGCATTCTCAAATTTTTAATTTCATTATTTGCATTCGCATTCGATAAATTATATTCGCCAACCCCTAATATTAATACTATTTTCTTCCGATATAAAATTTTATTGCTATTCCTCATAATTTACAACTAATTGTAAACGTAATGGAATTTGGTTGTTTAAACCAAAAAAGTTAACTTTTAAATGTAATTCAATATGAATTTTTAAAGCTGCATTATTTTTTTTTAACATCACCTTGTAAAATTCAAATTAAAAACTTTTTTAATTTTTTTAAAGATCAATTTTTGTACCAATTTTGATTTATTTTTAATGTTAAAAAATAAACTGATTTTTATACCCCCTACATGGATGTATTCACATTAAGGCTGTGTTGGGTACCCGGACACTGCAAGGTGGATGGCAATGAGGAGGCGAACGAGCTCGCGAGAGAGGGTTCCGGTCTGGACTTAATGGTAAGGGTTGGGGGTAAAGCCCCCCCCCCCCTATGTCACTACTATGAGGTGATACGGGAAAGATTCCGTGATGACGTTAACCGGTCCTGGAGGGATTGCAGGGTGTCTAGGGTACTATGGCCTGGATTGGACGCTGGGGCAACCAGGGTTCTGCTGGGATTGGATAGGAGTGGTCTCAGGTCACTTATAGGGTTCTTGACGGGGCATTGTTATGTCAGGGCTTTTACGAATAAATGGAACAATACCATACCGGACTTCTGCAGATTATGCGTTGATTCTGAGGAGCTAGAGACGATTGAGCATGTACTGTGCCACTGTCCTAGGATGGCTGGGAGATAGATTTCACGACGAACTGGAGTGTATCGCTGGATATAATCCAGTCATAAAAAAAATTAAATTTTTCAGAGGCTGGATTAGTTCTTCTAGGGGGAACTTTTTCCTCCTTGGTCCGATTTTATTTATTTTTGAGGGTTACCTGCAATGACCATAACACATACTTCTGCCAAGTTTCATCGATCTAGGGTCACTTAATAACTTTTAAGAAGCAATATAAGCCAAAGCAAAAAGTAATGTCCGGCTAGATTGGCAAATTACCTCTATGTGTGGCGTTTGCATTTCTTTAATAAAGTCGCCATTTTTGATCGCAGGGATTTTTGTGAACATGTAGTTTGTTAAACGAACAAAAATCAATGATAAACTCTTAAGATGAATTAGCTTTTTAGTTTTATATATTGTTCTTTTTTTTAAGTTGAATTTTTAATAAAAAATATTTTTATAAAAAGTACTAAAATGTTGAATAAAGTACTCTTTGCTATGGGCTGCGTTACCTTTGAATATTTTCAAAAAGTACCAAAAAAAGGGGATTTTTAAAAAAAAATGTGGCACCAAAAAGGGGATTTAAGAAAAAAAGGCGGCACATATTTTAAAATAGGAAAAAGTACACAAAATAATATTTTTGCACGTGTTTTGTTTAATTTATTTAAAACTAGCTTAACCCGGTGCGCTTTGCTACCCCCATCGAAATAAAATACAGTAACCGTTCAACAGATATACAGAAATTATAAGTGTCTTCGTATGGGAGGTGTCGTGCCTACTTGTCCCATTGAACCTACCTTTAAAAATATTTTTTTTTTTTTTTTTTCGTTATTTATTTATTGAATCTTCATATATTTAATATGAACTAACAATAATTTATCAAATCTTAACCTAATACTTTATTTATGTCCTGCCAGTGCCAGACAAAAATTTTCTTCATCACGGGTTCTGTTCACTTATATAGGTGTTTATCTCTCATCTAGTTGGGTAAGTGCTGCAGTGTCTCTTCTCCTTAAGCGAGTGTGGCCGCCATGATTTAAAATATTTCGAGCTAAAGGATTTGGGTGTTGTTCAAGTCTTTTTAAATATTTTACTGCATATTTTGTAATCATAGTTTTTACTAATGGCACGTTGAGATCCTTATGAATGTTTGAGTTTTTAACATACCAGGGGGCGGCTGTGATTATACGAAGAAGTTTATTTTGGCGCCTTTGAATTTTTTCGATATTAGAGGCCGAGGCAGTGCCCCATAGTTGAATACCGTAGCACCAGATAGGCTTTAAGATAGAGTTGTAAAGTAGAAGCTTGCAATCGAGTCTAAGAACAGAATTTCTTCCAATAAGCCAATGAATTTGGATGGCTTTTAGTTTCATTTGAGTTAATTTTGCCTCTATATGGCATTTCCACGTTAATCGCCGATCCAGATGTATACCGAGATATTTTACATGCGAATGTTGAGGAATAATTTGATTATTGATTGTAATAGGGGGGCAAGATTCCCGGCGCAGGGTGAATGTTATATGTACGCATTTTTGCTCATTGACCATTATCCTCCATTGTCTTAGCCATATTTCTAGTTGAAATATATTATGCTGTAGGTAACGAGATGCTTCATAACGGTTTTCGTGGACGCTTAGAAAAGCTGTGTCGTCTGCAAATGTTGAAGTTTGGGTGTAGTTGTTTGTTGGCATGTCCGAAGTATAAATTAAGTATAATAGAGGGCCCAGGATGCTGCCCTGTGGGACTCCAGCGCCAATCGGCTGAGGTGAACTTAAGAAATTTCCTTCTTTAATAATAAATTGACGACCGACTAAGTAGCTTTCTAACAATTTGTGTGTGTTTGCTGGTAAATTTTGCTTCAATTTGTGTAATAAGCCTTCATGCCAGACTTTGTCAAAAGCTTGCGAAACATCGATGAAGAGTGCTGAGCAATATTTTTTTTCTTCAAATGTTTTTCTTATGACATTTACTATTCGATGAGTTTGTTCAATTGTGCTGTGTTTTCTTCTAAATCCGAATTGATGGTTTGGAATACATCTATTTTCACTTAAAATCGGTGTTAATTTTGAAACTAATAATTTCTCAAATAGCTTTGACATATTTGATAATAAGCTAATAGACCTATAAGACTCAACTTTCGTATGATCTTTACCTGGCTTTGGTATCATGGTAACTAAGGAAACCTTCCATTTTTGAGGAAAGTATTCAAGGCGTAAAATAGCATTAAAAATAAAAAGAATAATTTTCTTTGCT
This sequence comes from Pollenia amentaria, assembly GCA_943735925.1. Classification (NCBI taxonomy): domain Eukaryota; kingdom Metazoa; phylum Arthropoda; class Insecta; order Diptera; family Polleniidae; genus Pollenia; species Pollenia amentaria. The sequence continues at coordinate 140,032,998 of OX031010.1, read as the reverse complement.
ACGCGAGGTAGCTCTAATAGCATTTTATTGCTGATCTTATCAATGCCAGGTGCCTTCTTAGTGTTTAAGTCACATATAACCTTTTCGATTTCTCTCATCTCAAATCTTAGGGGAATAGCTGCTCTAGCAGCAACAGGTGGTAAATCGACCGCAATATTGTGAGATATATTAGGTGTAAATACGTTTTTCAAGTGACTTACAAACAGATTTCTTTTTTCAACATCATTTCTTGCCCAACTTCCATTCAAGTTTCTTAATGGTGGTTTAGAGACAACTGGCCTTTTGAGGTTTCTAGCTGCACGCCATAATGAGTAGTCCGATTGTGGAGTTGCATCAAGTTCCTTAAGATATTTTTCCAGAGAAGCCGTTTTCTGAGTCTGCAATAACTTTCTTAATCTTTTTGTACACTCTTTTAGCAAGTTCTTAAGTTGAGGAGATCTGTGCAATTGCCACTCTCTTCGTGCCCTCCTTTTTTCAGACAAGAGACGCTCGACATCTGTGGAATATATTTTAATAGTTTTTGTTTTTTTGGGGGCAATATTGGAATGTTGAACAGCTAGTTTCAGAAAACTGTCAAAATTATCAATAGAGCGATCTACATACTCCGGTGTACTGAGCGGAATATTTTCTGTGCAATGGGCACTGAGATATTTTTTATATTTTAACCAATTTATTTGTGTGGCTGACGTCGCTAGGTAACCAGTCGGAGATACAATTCTATTGGGGTTCATTATAGTAACAATTGTAGGTGTGTGGTCGGAAGATAATTCTAGGGAAGCTTCAACGTGAATCGTTTCTGTGGGGATGTTTTTAACCACGCCAAAATCGATGACATCTGGAATTTTTTGCGGGTCAGCAGGCCAATATGTTGGTTGGCCGCTCGCGACAACATTTAAATTAATTTTAGAGATTGTATTAAACAAAACACGACCCTTTGGTGTTATTACTCGTGACCCCCAGAAGGTATGTTTAGCGTTATAATCGCCAGCGGCCAGGAAACAGGGTCCTAGTGATTTATAATATTCACAATATTGGCTTTCTGATATTGAAAATCTAGGTGGAGAGTATAAAGATGAGATTACAATGCTACGATTCAGCTCTTCAACACAAATGTTCGTTGCTTGGAGATAATCCTCACGATGATCACACATTAGGTAGTGTTTGACTCGATTTTTTATCAAAACGGCAGAACCACCACAAGCTCTATCTCGAGGGTCCTTGGTATCATATAGTATATAACCATTGATGTTAAACGTATTTCTTGAGGTCAAATATGTTGTAGGCTATTATCTAAGCTACTTGTACAAAATTGGAATACTTTCACTACTACAGTAGTCCAAATAAGTAGAAATATTTATTGCCATTATATGGGAGGTGCCACGCCCGCTTGTCTAATCCAGCCGACTTTTTGGAAGATGTCGTGTATTGATAACGAAGTTATTTGTTTCATATTGGAAGACTCTTACTGTAACCGTCCTTCAGATATAAGGTTATTCATATTTTTATTGTGTTGGTGCCACGCCTACTTGAAAATTAAAATATATTAATACTCTTTGTTAATTCATTTTCAATGGCACTTCTTGTCGGAAATTGTTCATACCAACATATAAACCTTTGCCGGCTCATGCGCAACAACTTTACTAAAGACCATAGCATGATCAAATGATATAATTTATTTTGAGTAATTTTCAATGGTGCCGCCTATCGGAAATCGATCATACCAACCTAGAAACCTTTGTATGCTAATGCTCAACAGCTGTGCTAATGATCATAGCATGATCAAATGCACAGTTTCTGATTTAACTCATTTCGAGTCATTTTCAGTGGCGCCCCCTGTCTGAAATTGGTCATATCAACTTATAAACCTTCGCCGGCTCATGCTCAACAACTTTGCTAAAGATCATAGCATCGTCAAATGCAGAGTTTACGATTTAATTCATACTGAGTAATTATCAATGGCGCCACCTATTTTAGATTTTTTGCTATTCTTCTTAATTGGTCAGAGACCATTCCGAATTGGTACGAATCATCGAAATCGGTCCAGCCGTTCTTTAGTTATAAACGTAGTAACTAACGCCACTTTCTTTTAAATATATAGATTTCCAATAACGATTTTAAATGGGTAAAAAAAAAATCCAGAAAAGATTATATCAGATGTAAACAAAAACTTTTTTATGTGATTTTAATTGATCTTAGCTTGTTCAATGATTGGTTCTATCAGGTTTGGTTTTTTAAAAGCCTTGAGTCATCCACATACATTTATTTTATATTTTAAACTGTTTTTCAGAAATTAGTGGCAATATATTTTTTGCAAATTAAGTACTATTTTTGTTTTCAAAAACTCATACAAAATTTATAAGGACAAAAATTTTACATTTTAATCATTAATCTAAAAGCCACGAGTATGAATAAAATACGGCTTATTTCATGAAAATCGTAGGACACATGTTAATTTTATGTATTATTCATTGTTGGGGGCATGATGCTAATATGTACATTTATCTCATAATGACTTGGAAGCGATATGTCCGATTTGCATGCTATAACTAGCGAATGATTTGGAATTAAATTCCCTTTTAGGCAATAAACCAATATTTTTTTTTTATTTCCAAAAAAAAAAAAAAAAAAAAAAAATTAACGTTTTCAAAAATTTACAAAAAAAAAAAAAAATTATAAAAGCAAAAATTAAAAATTGCGATTTTTGGCGAATTTTTCATAACAAAAATCTTTAGAAAAGTAAATTGGTCGAATTTTGGCGATTTTCGGTGTATAATTGGTCACGAAGGTGAAAAAAGTCTGATAGCCCTAATTTATACAGGCATAAGTATTTATTTCATCATGGTATACTGCAGACGCACAAAAGCAGTGGTACTTCCCAAGAGCACTTGCGAATAATTAATATGTTCACATGTTACATAATATATTCGCAATAAATGCATAAGCTTATTACGATAGACAAAAAATTATTTCAGATTGCTTGCTTACATATATATTAAAGCAACTTCAGTTTATATTAATGCTGGGAGTTGTAATAAAACAGAAAGTTCAAAAAGTATCTCATCATTTAGTAAAAAGTACCAAAAAAGTGGCAAGAATTACAAACTAGCAAAATAGTATCCAAGCAGTCGAAAAAGTGGCAAATTGCTACTTTTGTAGCACCAACGGTAACGCTAGCTATGGGGTCAGTACAATCTCAATTTTTAAAATTTCCATCACTGGTTCAGATCTTTCGAGCATCTAATACAATTTTAATAAATTTGTTTATCTTTAATTGATCTCTTTGAATAATTTGTGGCGGTATTATTGGTAATTTTGATGTTTATTATATTTTTGAACGCAATCCAATCTGTTAGTTTGCAAATTTAGTGCCTTATATATTATTCATAATAAGGTTGTTGTTATTCTCAATCTTACATTAAACGTTTAAAAAATTAATTTTCTTTATTTAATACAAAATGTCGCGTTAAAACTTTTTTTAAAATATTTTTACGTTACGGTTAAATTTTTATTATGAATGATATTATACATACATATATTTTATATATTCCAGCAAAAACGTTGCTCCCATTTTACCAACTATTCGTAATTCATATAGTAATTCGCATATGCACGGAGCTCAGTGGAAAAAAGCCCGCAAAAATAATAAACTTTAATTTTTAGCTAGAACAGTAATGCAGTTAAAAATTAATAAGTGCTTAAAGAAATTTGTCATTACTATAAACATTAATTAGTAAGAGAAGTTGTTGCTGGAATTTTTTGTTTTAAAATTAAAATACATAATGAAAAGAAAGATTCATTATATAACTTCTTATATTTTCAAACGTTTTATTTCTGTTTCCTGAGTTGCATTTACTGTTATAGAAATGTATATTTAAATATTTTTTAGCTCCTACTTAAATATAATTATGAGCCCCACCACACCTCTCTTATAACTTAATAACTAAATATTTTATTTTTATTAAAAACAATATATATGTATGTAATTTATAAAAATAAAAAACAGTGAACAATTTTAATCACCCTTGATTTTTTTATATACAAGCTGCTGTTGTTGGCATTCAAAATCAATTGCAAACATTTATTTCCTGTCTACGAAACCGCTATACTTGCACACACACACATATGCATAAACACACATTCTCTCTCTCAAATCAACAAGTCAAAATTCTAACAAAATGAATAATTACTGGAATATAAGCAAAGGCAAAAGTACCCGAGTGGAAATTAAATAACTTAATGGCATTAATGGCATTAGTCAATTGTTTAATTATAATGTATCGTAATATATTTAAGTTACAAATTAATTAAAACAATTGTGAAACTGACAGTGTGTGTCACATTTTTATTGCTACTTTATCTCTAGTGGGTCAATAATATGACAAGATGAAATTGTTGTAATTATTCAATGATACTTACAATCAATGGGAATACGGAACTGTAACATCAATATCATTTCAACTTGTTTTAATTTTCTTTTGTGTCGTTTTCGGTTTTGTTGTTGTTTGTTGTGTTTTTATTTTTAGAGAACATGAGCATATGTGTGTATGTGTTTGTTTGTTTGTGAAGTGAGTACTCTTACTCTTAAATGCAATCAAATGCATCATTACTTTCATATAAAACAAGGTGGGCAATAAATGGCACGCGAAAAGCAAATACAGATATTTAATCTTAGTTTAAATAAGGCATGTAAAGATACGCTTTGTTGTCGATACGATACCGATACTCGAAAAGAAACATTGACTATACCGATACGAATTATACAAAATTACAGTGTATAACATCATCTTTATTAATAATTGATATTAATAAGATACAACGAATTGAATTTGAATTTATGGTTAAATTTTTATTTTTTAAGTTCTCCTCAGCCAATTGACGCTAAAGTCCCACAAGGCCGCAACCTGGGCCCTCTATTTTACTTAATTTATACTTCGGACATGCCAACAAACATCTACACCCAAACTTCAACATTGCGGATGATACATCTTTTCTAAGCATACACGAAAACCGTCATGAAGCATCTTGCTACTTGCAGGATCATATATTTGAACTGGAAAAGTTTTTAAAACAATGGAGGATAAAGGTCAACTAAACAAGGCTAGAGCTGCACCCAAATCCACCAGCTCAAAATATTTTAACTTATGGTGGTCACACTTGCTTAAGGAGAAAAGACACTATATCACTCACCCAATCAGAAGAGCGATAAGCACCTACATATGTGAACAGAAACCGTGATGACAATTTTTTTTGTCTGGAATTGGCAGAACCAATCATCGTTTAGTGAATTTTCATGTCTTTTGCTTCAGATTTGTCGGTTTGGGACACTGTTAAAACAAGGAAGTTGAGTAAATTGCATGTGTGTTCATTGGGTTTTTTACGGCTTTGAGAGGTTCACAATGTATTTATTTGTGGCTAACGAATAAAGTTTTTAAATTACTGATATTAAAAAAAACGCTTTTTTAGTTCACGTTTTGGTAAAAAAAATTAAAAGGTTTTTAAAAGTGAATCGATAGCCTAAAATGTTATACATCACGATAAAATTGGAAATCTCTACTTTTTGTGATTTTTTGAAAATTTTCTATTTTGGCTCATCTTGCATAGGTACATACAAGGCGAACTCACTAGAAGGTGAGGTCAAGTCAAAATATGGTTATTTTTTCAGTGATCGATTTGTCAATGCTTGTATACAATCTAGTTTTTTTATGTAAACAAACATTTTTTACTAACAATATTTTTGACAATCGGACTACAAAAGCAGTGTTGTTCTAGAGCTGACCTCACCTTCTAGTGAATTCGCCTTGGGTACATATTTCGTCAGTCATAAAATATTTTGATAATTGTACTTAGATATATTTTATTAAAATTGTAAATGTATGTAAAAAAGGAATGTGCGAAACAGTAATTTTCACTAACTCCTATAACGGGTTCAATCACCTGTGCAGCTGCGTTCAAAATGACGTTATTTTATGGAGCAAAAGAAATGTACATGTTTAAAATAACTTTTAAAATCATTAAAGACAAAAATAATATAAAAAAATAAATCTGGGTTCCAGGTACATAGTTTCATTTTTACTATTAATTGTGATTTATTGCACAAAATTGTTACCAATACCCTTTTGACGCTTTTGGAATAAAATGGAAAAATTGTATACAAGATAAGAGTTGTTCCACATAGTACAGGAATTAAAAGGAAAATAAATTGCAAGTTAGTTGTTATTATTGTAAATAAATTTTTTTTGTTATAAATGTCACTTCTATGGTGCAAAGCAGAACTGTTACAGCAGGTGATCAAACCACGCGTTACATGCTTTGATGCTTTTATGCATCTGCCAAAAAAGTAGAATCAGTGTAAAAATACTGATTTGAATAAAAATCGACTATTTTCTAAAAAAACATATTTACTTACACTATGAATAATTTTCATTAATGAAGCTTCAGTTTAAATATGAGCTCTTTATGCCAAATTTTATTATTTATACAGGAATGGACCCTGTATGGGACCTCTGTGCAATTACAGACCTACACGAACAAATATTGTCATGAAGCTTAGTTTTACATATCGCACTTGTTATTATTATATTAACTCAAGACTTAAACATTTTTAGTAGAATTTTAAAAATGGCTCGATATTTTCACAGCATGTAGATATGAATATTACGTATCGTTTTTTTCCCAAAAAGTCAACAAATAAAAATTTCGAGTTAATATGCTATTGTTGAACAAATGCGATTTATTATTTGCGCTGAATTTAATATAGATACAAATAGATCTATAAATAATTTCCAGAATACAAAAACAACAATGTTACATTTTGCTTCTCTTTCGTCAAAACGTCATTGAATGAACCTTTTGCGACTCTCTGTATGAATCGTATAAGCAACATACATATACATATATCCTTAGCATATATCGAGTTGTTACTTCTTCTTAAGCTTTCTTAGTATGTCTAGCTTTAAATGCACTCACTTTTTTGCAAGCCTCAAAATTGAGACCATTTTTTCATGTTAGATCAAACCAGGTCAATTCCAATACAAAACCAAAAAATTTGTACCAGTCACGCCATAGAACGAAAGGTATATCAATAAAGTTTCTAGAACTTTAAAAATAAGTTTTTTCCACGCCGCAAAATACAGCACTGTTGGTTTTTTATATAAAGCGCCGCCATTTAAAGACTGATCTAATCATATTGCATATCATTGTTTATGGCTAAACGGTTATCTGTTATGACCGCACTTTAAATATCTTGAGATCGAACTTATATATGGACGTACGTCAAGATCTTTCCTCAACATTTTCACCGAGTTGCTAAGAGTGGCGTCGGATCGATAAATTCCTCTGTCACAAAAGTTCAATTTGTCGTCAGCGCCGGGTTTAAAAAATTGTAATGCCATTCGATAGCAAACATATTAGATCTAAGGCATCCAAAAAACTGGATTAAAATATTGGTAACTGTGGCTGTGGCATGCTGCTGGAAACAAATAGTTTATGTTGTTTTAGAAAAAATTAAATTTTTGCAAATTTGATCTGAAATAAATTATGATTTTTCGCAAACTGTTAAAAATAATGGTTCGACATTTTTTTGTTATATTAGTGGGATAGTAGTCTTAAAGAAATGTATCTTAAATTAAATTCGATACATCACTGTATGATATATACCTGATATGTTATTAAATGTTTCCCAAGGTTCTATATTTTAGTTAAATCCGAATTTCAGAGGAGTAGAATTTGTTGGGGTCAAAAGGGGTAAAAGAGATTTTAATACCATTATAAAGCTGAAAGTTTCCCCTTTAACCCCATTTATGCTTTTGCAACTGTTCGGAACTATCTGTTGAACCCTTTTTCATTTTAATTAAATTACTCGCAACATTTTTTTTGATCTTTTGATTTCACTGATATATAACACAATGGATTACGAACGTTTTATTTTGAAAAACAATTCTACAACTGATGCAATTCTTGAAACTGTCTTAGCAGGGCAGCTTTTGAGTTGATTTGAAAGAACACGGGTCCGTAGAGGGTCGGGAGAGTGACTTGTGGACATCTAAAGTTGGTAACCTTGGATATTCAAACTTTTAAAAATTCGCGAAAATTATATGTACTTAAGGATTGCAAAAAAATTATTCTTTAGTTGACCTAAAAAAATTTGATTAAATGTTTAGGTTATCTCCTTTGCCTTTAGAGATATTCGGATAAAATGATTTTTCGAGTTTTTCAATCGGGTGAATTATGTTTAAAATCAAACTGTTATCAATAGTGGGTTCAACATTTTTTATATTGGTAGTGGTGTGTTGTGTTTTTAAATGCTTATGCATTTTTTATAAGTATTGCTAGGAACACAACTGGGGCGAACGACGAATTTTTGGCCGCGAAAATTCGTCGCCAAAAATAAAAGACGTTTGTGTATATGACACACAATCAGAACGCCGGCGAAAATTCGCCAGACGCGGCGAACTTTAAATAGATTTAATTCTATTTCATACGCCGGCGAACGACGAACAAATCAGTACTAGGTGACCATGTTTGGTTTTAGTTAAGAAGTAGTTTAGTAAATAAAGTTACTTTTTACTTTAATAATTGTTTTTTTTTAAAATAAGTATACAAAGTATTTTGCTATAAAAATAGTTTTTAGTTGTGTTTTTGATTATGTTTTTATTTTAAAGCATTATTTTTTTGAATATGGTCACACTATTTCTCTCTCTTTGCAAAAACAGTGATCAACTTTCTCAATTATAAAAGCTGCCAGCTATTCGTCGTTATTGTGCTTCATACGACGAATTTACTCAGCGAATTTTTTCGGAAAAATTCGTCGTGTTGGGCGAAATTCGTCGTTCGTCCCAGTTGTGTTCCTAGCATATAGTGGGATATTCGAGGCGAGTGTATATGCGTATAAAGGTAATACATATGAATACTCATTTTTACTATTTTATCAAAAGATGATTATGTTCTTTCGCTGGTAAAACAATATTTTGTCCAGAAATATATAAACATTTTTATATTTTTCGAAAGAATACGTTATAAGTATGCTTGTGTAATTTTTATTCCGTTTGACATTTGTTTCTCCTACATGACCTGTAAAAAAAAAAAAAAAAAATTTCAAACAAAAATTTTTTTTTTAAATTAGAACAATATTGTTTTCTTGAAAATTCTGATCAATATCGAGTGCTAAAAAGTGACAGTATTGCCATTTTTGTAAAAAAATAATTTTTTTAAAATCGTTTTTCCGGGATTGGGAATTTGTGGTATTTCTTAATCAAAAAATGGGGATGTTTTTAGTCCACTGTTTTAAGATCTATTCGGTCTACATAACTTCAAGATTTCATTGTGATATCTCTATCCATGTCAGATTAATGGAGTGTCAATCATTAAAATTATTATTTCTATAGTGTAAATGAAGAAAGGGCTTTCAATATGAGTGAAAATAGTAATTTTTAGGTTTGCAATTCTATAAATCTGACATTAATAAAGATATCATAATGAAATTTGGCAGTTATGTACATTAAAAAATTCTTCAAACAGTGCACTGTAAAACATACCCCTTTTTGAATAATAAAACAATAATTCTCAATCTCAATCAAAAGCATTTTCATACTAAATGCTAAAAAACATCAAAAGTTCAAATTTGACCTTGAATTTCTCAACATCTGCTAAGCCCATTTTAATAAAATTAAAGTTATACAAAAATTCACTCAGTTTTCTCTCCAAAAAAAATTGCAAAATTATCGCTATCGGTTCAAAAGTTACAGATTTTTGGCCGATGAAAAACGATTTTCAGCCACTGTGCGGCGATGGCATTTCTACACTCACGCTACGGGCTCGATTTGGCTGAATATTATCCAATGTCATCAATTCTATTTTAATATCAATTTAAAACGGAAATAAGTATTTGATCCAAAAAAGCGTTTTTGCTGAAAATTTATACCTGTTTCAAACAGGTAATGCTTTAAAACGACTTATAGAGATTGGTTTAGAACAGTGTTTTCCACCACACATTTTACGATATTTACGATTGTGTGTGTAAAAATAGTTATTACATATCTATAGCATGGCCAACGAATAAAGGAGGTTTCAACAATTGGCCACCCCTGCTATACAAAGAGCCAATGTAAGAGTTAAATAAAGAGTGAAATAAATGCAACAGAAAGATAAACGCAGTCAAGTCAGCATGATCATTTTGGCAAACAACTAAACACATTGTCTCCTCTATTCACTTAATACAACTAGATACTCTTATTATAGTATAAAAAACTAATAGTTTAATACATTTGTTTAAGTGTATGTGAAAATTTCTAAGGCCAAGGTAAAGCTGTCAGTATTTAAGGCCATTGATATCACATTAGAGGAAAATACTCACACAAACAAACAAAAAAAAAACCAAAAAAACAGCAAATGTAACATTTGAATACAGTCAAGCGACAAAACAATGAGAATATGTAAATTGAATTATAAATCAAAATCAATTATTTCAATTTCTTCAATTGTTATTTATAAATTGTTTTATTTGCTAAAAAAAACTATTATATACATTTGTTAATTTTCTTTTTTACTTAATTTTAAAATACATTTCGTGTCTTTATTTTACGTTGAAAACTGTAAATTTTTATTGTTTTGTTTTAATTATTTTTTTTTTGTATAAATTATTTTTAGTGACAATGACAATTAAATTGTTAACTATTATTTAAAAATAAACTAATTTGAATACTATTATTTTTATACCATTCCCAATAAATTCTAAGTAAATTTTATTGTTTTAAAACAATTCTTGTTTTAATTAATTAAAATTTAATTGAAATACTTAAATAAAGATATTTTGCTAAACTAAAAACAACAAATAAAACAGCATTTTCTTTAACAAATTATTTCGTTAAATGTAAACTAAATATGTTGCAAGAAACTACTTTAGCTAAAAAAAATGTTTAAGTTTATGTTTTCAAAACTTTTTTTAAAAAAACTGAATTTTAACGAATTTTCAGCAAATTATTTAAGCTTTTGGTAATTCACAAATTTTCAATGAAAAATTTCTACGTGGAGGTTTTAAAAATCGTTGTTCGAAAACTTAATTTAAAAAAATTTTCAGTATTTTTAACTTAAAAAATTTAACAATTTTTTTTCGTTAGATTAACATATTTGCATTATTCAACAAAAAACGTTGAACAGAATAAAATTTATCGCATTTAACCCAGTTTTTTTATTGGGCAATTATTAGCTTAACGTTAGTATATAAACGGTGGACGATGTGCCGAAAAGTAAATTGAGACATTTTACGAAACAAAAATTTTATAATTACAAAATTTTCTTTAGATATCAAATTTTCACAACTTTTTCTATAAAAAGCATATTTTTACAAAATTCCCATAAATAGCAAATTTTCCTAAAATATTCTATAAATGGCAAAATTTTCAGAAAATTTCCTACATATCACAACTAATTTTCTCAAAATTTCATATAAATACCAAAATTCCCAAAAATATCCTATAAAAAGCAAATTTTCACAAAATTACCTATAAATACCAAAGTTTCGCAAAATTACCTATAAATACTAAATTTTCCAAAAATATCCTATAAAATGTCAATTTTTTTTTTATATCGAAAATTTTCTATATATTTTATATCTTACAAAATTTCATATATATTCCAAATTTTCCCAAAATATTCTATAATAGCCAAAGTTTCAGGTAATTTCCTACAAAAAAAAAATTTTCCAAAATTTCATATTAATACTAATTTATCCAAAAATATTCTATTTTTCTTGTAAATAACCAATTTTTACAAAATTTCTTATAAAAACTTTTTTTTTTACAAAATTTACTATTAATAGCAAATTTGCACAAAATATACTATAAATAGCAAATTTACTATTTCATAGAATTTATAATAGCATATTTGCACAAAATTTACTATAAAAAGCAAATTTGCACAAAATTTACTAAAGTAGCATATTTGCACAAAATTGATTATAAATAGCTAATTTGCACAAAATTTACTATAAACATGGAAGATTAATTAAAATTGTTATTGATAATTTTCATTCTTGACTGACCTGGGATTCGAAGCCAGGCTGGCTGGCGTGTGATTCGAACCCAATTTTAATTAATCTTCCATGTTGTAAAAATTCCTTTCTTCATAAAAATAATTTAATGAAAATTAAATTTAATGAACTTAAGCCTAATTAAATAGTAAAAATTTGAATTAAAAACCATGAATAGTTCAACAAAATAACCACAATACTAATTATTTACTATAAACAGCAAATTTCCACAAAAGGTACTATAAAAAGCAAATTTGCACAAAATTTACTATAAAAAGCAAATTTGCACAAAATTTACTAAAGTAGCATATTTACACACAATTTATTATAAATAGCTAATTTGCACAAAATTTACTATAAACAGCAAATTTCCACAAAAGGTACTATAAAAAGCAAATTTGCACAAAATGTACTATAAATAGCAAATTTGCACAAAATGTACTAAAGTAGCAAATTTGTACAAAATTTATTATAAATAGCTAATTTGCACAAAATTTACTATAAACAGCAAATTTCCACAAAAGGTACTATAAAAAGCAAATTTGCACAAAATGTACTATAAATAGCAAATTTGCACAAAATGTACTAAAGTAGCAAATTTGTACAAAATTTATTATAAATAGCTAATTTGCACAAAATTTACTATAAACAGCAAATTTCCAAAATGTACTATAAATAGCAAATTTGCACAAAATGTACTATAAGCAAATTTGCACAAAATGTACTATAAATAGCAAATTTGCACAAAATGTCCTATAAATAGCAAATTTGCACAAAATGTACTATAAATAGCAAATTTTCACAAAATTTACTATAAATAGCAAATTTACTATAAATAGCACATTTTCACAAGATTAACTATAAATAGCAAATTTTCACAAAATTTACTATAAATATCAAATTTTCATAAAATTTACTATAAATAGCAAATTTTCACAAAATTTACTATAAATACTTGTAGCACATTTTCGCAAAATTTGCGAAATAATAAATAGCAAATTTTTACAAAATTTACTTTTAATAAATAGCAAATTTTCACAAAATTTACTATTAATAAATAGCAAATTTTCACAACATTTACTATTAATAAATAGCAAATTTTCACAAAATTTACTATAAATAACAAATTTTCACCAAATTTAGTATTAATAGCAAATTTTCACAGAATTTATTATAAATAGCAATAAAAATAAGTTGCTTTTTTCGAATTTTTTATACACTTCACCGGCAGTTAATATATTTCAGGACATGCTCTAAATGGGATATATAAGTTATAAACTTATCTTTATAAAAACTTGAAAAATTGCATGGTGTTATTTCTGGCCATATAAATCTAAATTGGACAAATTTTACCAAAATATCTATATTTGCTAGAGTGGGATTTATAGACCCCTATGGTAAATGATGTATCGAAATTCACAAAGTCATTTCTAGTCTTAAAAAATTGCTACAGGCCATTGTATAAATATGTTTATGATTTTAGGCGTAATTGGTGTTTTCCAAGAGTGGGCTTTATATCTGGCCCATGGTAAATTATAGACCGATGCTTACAAAATTTAGTAGCCTTAAAACCGAATTTCTGCAAACAGAAATTATTGTAATAAAATTATACATTTTTGAGGGCGGTTCTTCCACATTTGGATTCATAACTCTTATCCTGCTGAGCCGATTTTGCTGAATTTCAATACCAATTTGCTAAGGAGAGCTAAAAACAGTGAGTGTGATTTTAACAGACGGACATGGCTAAATCGACTTAGAATTACTCAAGGATTCATAATATATAAAGTTAATGGGGTCTCAGATGAATAATAAAAAAGTTTCCCACTGAATGACAAATAAGTATACCATCATTCACCACAAGTGGTGGAGGGTATACAAATGATAAAATGGTAAGACCATGGTTTACTAACCCAGAAGGCTTACCTACGTAAGTTTTACGTGTAGATTTATTATTACCATAAGGTTACTGGGTGCTGGTGTACATCCAGTAACCTTATGGTACCAAATTCAACAAGTGCTTTTTTTGCAAACGCAAAACCATAAACAAAGAATTTTATGTCGTTTAAGTACTTTTAGAGCGTGAACATTAAAAAACTATAAATAGTCTTCTAGGGTTAAATCATCTGATAACTTAGCTTGCCAAATGTGCAGACTTATCGGGGTTTTCAGTTTTTTGAAGTGCAAAACAGTCTTGCAGACTTTTGCTTCAAAAACCAATATTTTTAAACCACTGCAGTTTCTCAGTTATATTATTATTTTACAAAGAAGCATTTAATTGCAATATTATTAACAAATATTTATTCTAATGCAACAATGTTATACTTGTACTCCCTTTTAAAACCAACACATTTACTTACATTCATTCCAAAGCAACAAAAGATATGGCCCTTTATACATAAAATTATTTCAGTTTTATAAAAGGTTTATTAAACATATTTTATAAACCGGTTTAATTTATTATGAATAAGGCCAATGGAAATTAAATTTATTTTTATGAAATGTCATATTAGTTGTACATTAATAAAATTTACTATTTTAGTTTATGTTTTTACTTTTAATTTTATAAACATAATAAAAATTAAAATTTTTATTTATATTAGTCATTTAGTTTTGACGTTTAGACCAAGTTATCATATTCTAATACAACAGACTGTTCACACCAGTGCTATTTAGGATAATATAGTACTTAAGTACTTATCACTTTAGAACACTTTGTGAATTATAATAGAAAAATTGTAGTTTCTGCTTTAGTAAAAATGAATTAAAAATACAAAAATATCTTTAATCTTTTTTTTTTATAGCCTATTTCTAATGTGCGAAAGAATTCTTTCTTTCGTATAACTACATTGAAAACAAAAACAAATTTTTAGAATTTGTTTTTGTTTTCAATGTAGTTATTCAAAATTTTTAGAATTTGTTTTTGTTTTCAATGTAGTTATTCGAACGAAAGAATTCTTTCGCACATCGGAAATAGGCTATTATTTTTTAGGAGCAGTTTTATTCCATAAAACTATTATATGTTTTTTCTGGAGATTTTCAGTTTTTGTAAAAAAAAATATGGCAGCACTGCTGGTAACATCATTACGTATAAGTGATGATCATTGCCATTAACACTCTTTCCCTCATTACTCATACGTCTTGTGCTCTTTGTTCTTTGTTTTTTTTTTAATTTTACTCTTTTATCAGCTTTAAAAACAAACAGCTTTCAGTGAATTTATTTTTTGTTAATGAAAAAACAACAATTTGCTTGTAAAGACCTTTGGCAAGGATTTTTACTATCGCTTGAAAAACAAACTATATGTCGTTTTTGTTCAGCAATAATTAAATGAAAGTTGTTATTTTTCGTTTGCAATTTGCTTATGTTTCTGTTTAGAAGCTAACAAATAAAATTAAATCAAATTAAAATTATTTTAAAATTAAATGAAATCAAACGCACACAAACACACTCTTGCAAACATTTAAAATGGCAATGAAATTGCTACAAAAGCAATTAAATTTAACGACAATTTTATATATTGAAAATTACTTTAAAGAAAAATAAAATGAAAAAAAAAAAAATATTTAAAACTGTCGTTATCATTAAAAGACTATTAAAAAAAAAAAAAACAACATAAAAAATGACATTTAACTATTTTTAAATAAATTTTTTTTGTATTTTGTTTATCTTAAATAAACAATTATTTATGAAAAATTGCTGTAAAAGCTGTCTGTCATTTTCCCAGAATCAAAGGTGTTGGTTGGTGTTGAAATCATACAGAGGCCTATAAAATAAAATGTAACAAAAATAAACGTGAAAAAAATCTTTTGGGCTTCTAAGAACAAAAAATGTCAACATTTATTATACACCTTAGAAAATGGACAATGGGAAATACAAGCACACTCTCATAGTCATACAAAACACATACACATGTTTACATATGTACAGGTTTCGGTTCTTTTGCAAGTGAAATATCTCAACACGATATCGTTACATACTTATATTTTTTGTTTGTTAGTAAGTGCTATTGCCTTTAGAGATCAGTTAATAGAAAACGCCTATAATATGTTTTTTGTAGTTTTTTTTTTAAATATTGTTTGCTATTTTTATTGTTAGACTGGCACTTTGTAAATATTTTTGAGCTACTAGCGAACAAAGTCAACTCAAGTGAACTTAACTGACCAAACCTCAAATTTATCAAATGCGTGTTCTAAACGCAATTGATACTTGCAGCAATTTGAGGTACATATGAAATAAAAACACTTCATATTTGCCACTATATTTTAGTGTTGACACAATCACATTATACTTTATGTTGTATGGTAACAGAATGCTTGTATGATAAGCTTAGAGTTGGTCAAGTGAGTAGTTCAATTTTGTTACAGGATCGAAAATCTTTTAGATTTAGTTAACATTTTTGAAAATAGTATTTGTATGATTAATTCATTTTCACAACATTTCAATATAATTTACAATAAATGTATTCATATTTGCAACAAATAGTTAAGTGATTAATAGGAACCACCCCAATAAAAAATGGAGCTTCCAACGAAGCAGGCTTGAAATAGAAAAACGTAAAAGTTTCACTTACCATATCGCTTACGGAAGACATAAATTTTATATGGCGAGCGAGTTCCCACTTTGAAGCAATACATTTTTGAAACAGAATTCGCTTTATTCAGCGCATGTAAAAATTGGTAAATGTAACGATCAGATTTGCACACTGAATTTTTTGTTACCGATATTATTTTATATGCTCCCTTACAAACCTGCTTCGTAGTTGACACACGACATTGGCTCTTCAAATTTTAAATATTTATTGAAATGTCGTTCACTTACCATACTGCATCTCCGTATGTCTTATTATGTAGCGCATAAATGTGTGCTTACTTTTTTTAATGTACCATTAGTGCATCGCAAAACAGGCAACATTTTTATTGGGAGGGTTAGTTAGAGAAGTCGGCCTGACCCCTCTTATGCAACGACAATATAGATTGAATTATATAATG
Organism: Pollenia amentaria; assembly: GCA_943735925.1. Classification (NCBI taxonomy): domain Eukaryota; kingdom Metazoa; phylum Arthropoda; class Insecta; order Diptera; family Polleniidae; genus Pollenia; species Pollenia amentaria. Next base: position 140,015,987 of record OX031010.1, on the reverse strand, counting down.
CGAACAGTAGCAGTAAAAATTTTGTACAAATAGTTTAGTCGTGGCACTAACTTAAGGACATTATATATTTCTAGATATCTGGAGAACGTTTACAGTAAAAGTTTGCAAATTTGGAACAAAAAGCTTCAAAAAGTGGGCGTAGCACTTTCAATGTGAAGACAATATAGATATCCAAATTTGTTACAAATTGCTTCGTTATCAGTTTATGAAAAAATTTACTTATTTTCATATTTTTAATTAGGCTAAAGTACATTAAATTTAATTTTCATTAAATTATTTTTATGAACGAAATAATTTTACAACATAAAATTAATTAAAATTTATTGATAATTTTTCATTCTTGACGTGCTCGAACCCACGTTCACGGATATCGGTTAATCGACTTTTTTCAAAAACCAGTTTTCGCTATTTATAAAAACCGGTTTTTGGTTAAGGATTCTTAAAATAACCGGTTAACCGGGCTTAATTCGAATACATAAAAAAACAAAAATCAAATAAGTTTTTGTAATAAAACGTTAATTTGAATAAAAACAAAACAATTCACAAAGGTATGGAACAACAAAATTCATAGATATGACTTAAGGTATATTCAGACATAACAAATATTTGACGATAAAGTCCAAGAAAACTACAACCAGTAAATAGATCAAACTTTAGCTTAATTTTAGAAACTGTTAAATGGTGATTGATCTAGGTAAACGTTTTGCAAAAGCAAATAAAAAAGTATAGGAATTTAATAAATTTATTATTTGAGATATTCTCCCAAATTAGTTTTAAATGAGTTTGTTGGTGGCTAAGCATGTCTATATGAACCAGTAGACTTCAACCATATTTTTGAAAAGTTGCAAACAAAACCTCTAAGCCAGGATTATATAATTCAAATTCGTTTGTTTTAGCATTATAGAAACGAAAAGTATACTTACTTAAGTATATTATAATATGAACATGCTTTTTGTATGAAATATTTGTCAATTCGTCGACCACAATTTGAAACTTTCCATGCCAATGTTTTATTACTTCAATTTTGATTTTTAGTTCTTTGCGTTTTAGAAATAAAAACTGATGACTTTTTCCATATCAATGATTCCGCCAGATTGTTGTTGTTTTAAGTATGAAGAAATGCCAAGAGTTTTTATTGCCCTAACACAGCTGGTAAATATTTTACCCAATGATTCATTTTTGGCACCGTATTTTAGTAAAGTATTATTTGTCGACTCTTTAGAACTACTTCGAACGGAGTTAGGTTTTAATCGGAGCACACTAATGTCAAGCATGTGGACTAATTAGATAAAGGTGATTAATAAATCGTGATGTGGAAAACCCTTTGCAACTTATCATTTTATGGCACTTCAAGCACCTAGCCGTGTCTTTTTAATATCTCTAGAGATAACATCTATATACAAGTATATTTAATATTTAGAATACTCTCGCACAAATTATTTTTTTATTTACTTTTTAACTAAACATTTTTTTTTAGTATTTTGAACTGTTTTTGGTTTTTATACAAGAACACACGCTTTTATTTACATTATTAATAATGTTTTTTGACTCTTGTTACATTTTGTATTAACATTCTTCATAAAAAGTTTAAGTTTGCCCAATATTCAATTAGAAAAATACTTAAATTACGGGTACATCTACAACAAGAGTAAGGAAAATGTATATAAATTACACATTATTAAAATTACCTGTTTATTGTACCAAAATAACCAGCTTATTCGATATTCGAAAAATGGACATTTTAAAATAACCGGCCGAATTATAACTGTTCGATCTCCCTAGCACTATCTCTTCAGAAGTCTTTGCAGTTTTCCCCTCACCGCCATTGACGACGACCGGCAGTAAATAGTCAAATATCAATCTTTCAACCAGGGCTGTGGAGTTGGAGTCGTGTTAAGGTTTTTGTACTGGATTCGGAGTCGTAGTACCCACAAAAACTTACGACACCGACTCCTAAATTTTAATATTTTCCAAAATAAAAATTCTTCGGAATTGGCAAATATATTTATATATAGATTTGAAATTTTTACAGAGTCATTTTCTTGCTTTATTTAAGCTTTTAAAATGTAATGCATTAACAACTAGTTAGTGTGCTATATTCGGGTGGTGGTTCTACATTTTGATTCATAACTACTGATCGGAATTTGCTGGATATTAATCCCAAGCTGCTTAGGATAACTAGAAGCAATTTGACATCAACATTGTTCTTATCTTTTGTGTTTTTCGAAAGCCACAAAATTTACTACAAATAGCAAATTTTCACAAAATTTACTATATATGGCAAAATTTCACAAAATTTAGTATAAAAAGCAAATTTTTAAAAAATTTACTAAAAAATAACAAGTAGAAGTCGCTAAAATAAAAACATAAAATTTCATGAAGCTTAGAGTAGATTTAATTATTTGCTGAGGGCTGCATGCGTACAATAAATAGAAAATTTGCATAAAATTTACATTCAGTGATATTTTAGATTTTTTTTTAACACGCCCTTCACCACACTTTTTCTATTTGACCAAAGAAAATTACAATAAAAAGGCAAAAGATTAAGTGATTAATTTGCCAAAAATAAAAAAAAGTTTAAGCAAAAAAAAAAAAAAAGTTTTATGCATTTCTATGTTTTTTATTTCGTTATTTTCCACATTTAAAATGAAATCACTTTGTTATAGGCTTTTTAACTGCAGACTCGTTTTTTTAACAATAAAATATCGCAGTTACGATAAATGCCTGATCGCCTGGTTTTATGAATGTGAGTTTGCTCTTGTTTCATTTGCAATTTTGGTCCAGTTGCGTGCTGTTTCTATGGAATCTCAAGGCAGCTATATGCAGATTTAAGATTTTAAGATATTGAGTTCACAACCTATAGTCATTTAAAATAACTTATGAGTTTTTCAGCTCGAAATGATTGTTAGTTCTTGATAATTGCGGCCCATTGCTGAGCAATAAAAACAACAAAATATTAGATAGAATTAAGATTTGTTAGTTTTTTTTTGTTGCCGTTTCCAACAGGTTACCTCTACCTATAGAAAGAATAATTTTGAACAAGCACCCAGCTACTCATGCGTCAAATGTCACGCATTTGTTAAAACGAACTTATACTTGTTTGTTGTCTGTCCAACATAACAAGACATTTGTTAGCTTGTTTTAAAAAAATGAGTTCTTAACAAGTTTTAATTTAAATTTTTTAAGCGTTTTTTTAAAGAACGTTTTTGTTTTCTTGTAGCAAAGTCTTTAGAACAAAAATATTTGTTGTTTAATTTAAATATTTTCCGATTTTTGCTTTATTTCAATTCATATTTATTTGTTTTTATACAGAAAAATTTAATTTGTCTTGTTTTATATTTAAAAAAATGCAAAATACGTTTTATCCAGTATTTAATGGAATTCATTCTTATTCAAGACCAACTATTTGATATCCTACACCACAGTTTATAAAGGCACATTTTCGAGACAGTACCCTATATATTCCCATGGACTACCATGAGCCCACCAGATCAAAATTATATTGTGGGGTTAAAATTTAAGTAAAAGTTCTTTGACCGATTAATATTTAGATATCTATTTGAGATTTGCTTGTCTTTAAGTGACTTTAGGAAGGAGTTTATATGGGAGCTATAGTTAATTTTGGACCTGCTTGCAAAACATAAGTAGTAGCTATTGCAAAAGTTATTGCCGCCAATTATTATTTAAATATCAATATATCAATATTTGGAATGAAAATGTATTTTCTCGAGTAGCATTTGCATTAGAGCTATGATAAAATATGAACCGATTCCAAGAGAGTTTGGTAAGACTATTTAGATTGCAATAAAATAAATTTTAATATAAATGCCAACATAAGAAGATCGCTTATGAATGGCCACAAAGACTTTTTCGGAAAGAAATTTGTATGGGGACATGTGAAATTATGAACCGATTCTTACCATTTCTTCGTTCTTATGACAATTAAAATGTATTTACCAAATTTGGTCAAATTATCTTCAAAATTGCGACCTGTACTTTGCTAGATCGACTTAGTACGTGATTATAAGTCCATCGGTATTCTAAAAGGTAGGACTATCGCCAATTTTTCTTAGTTTGTTTTTCACATATCAGCACAAATGCAAATGCACAAATGGAGAGGACATTCCACTATTCTGATGTGGATATAGTTGATGAATTTTGACCGTTTCTTTGACGATTCTAATTCTTAATTTACAATGTGCCCATCTTAACCAGATATAACCCACGATTACCATATGGTAATGCAATATATGCCGTTAGATTTACACGAATAAATCTAAAACCACATAACTAAGTTTCAAGAGAAAAACAATTTTTAATGCAAAATATTTGTGGCTTACCAAAAAAAAATTTTTGGTATTTGGAATTCAATTAGCGAAGCTATCGCGTGTTTATTTTAAGTGACAAAAATATAAGTGAATAGTTCCTGTTTTTCAATATGGCAGGTCGGTGATTATATAAACATTTGCTTTTGTGTAATTTTTTTATATTTTACTGAAGGCGTTACCGTAATCGTGGGTCGTCTAGGATACATGTTTTTTTTGGCGTTTCATGCAGATGAAAATTAACTTGCTGCCATTTACACCGAGCATCTCTAGCTGTGCATGGAAATCTTTGGTGTTAATGCTGCCGTTTTTAAAAGGAAACTTAAGGTTACAACACGTAGGCCAAATAAACGTTGAGAAAGGCAAAGATAACTGTTATATTCCAACAGGAGACCATTACCCATGTTCTGTAACTATGGTGAGAACTTCTCGCATCGAAAAGATGTGAAACAAAATATTCCATCGTTTCTCAAAAAGTGAGAGAAAAGTGTGTCTGTAATGAAATAATAAAAAAAAAAATACAGTTCGCCGGAAAAATCCGACTTTCAGAGTACGTTAAACCAAGTTTAAACTTAATTTGCCAGTTTTACCGAACTATCTTTGACTAGCAATAAGATGAAACTTGTGCGCAGTTAGTTTTTTTTTTTTTCTTTTTTTTTTTTGGAGCCATCAAAAATAAACGATCTCAGTAAATTTGTAAACATAAAAAAAATTGGTCAACGTTATGTAATTAAATACTTTTATTTGAAAGTTCTCCGTTTAACCAATATTAAAGTCGTGCTAAACTATACTCTAGGGGAGCCTGCTACTTCGTTAATGATTACAAGATATTGGGTGGCAAGGTTAAAACGAGGCGGTAGAAGCTGCCGAGACGAACATATTTACGTTTGATACACAAGCTTTATTTTCGGAATTGGAAATAATATGGGAGATATGGCGTGATTATAGATTTCATCACAACATAACCAGTTGTTAGGATTTTAGGCTTTTTAGATTAGAGAGTTTTACATGGGATCTATGGCAAATCATGAACTGATCAGAAGGCTTGGACGTCTAATTTCTGGTTACATATACAAAACTGAACTGGACCAGCATAGATCACAATATAATTATTTTTTGTTTTTTCATGCGTCTTCTTTACTTAAGACTTTAGTCTGGCACTTAAACCACCTTTTGATTAAAAAGACTTAAAAAATACTTAAATAAAACTAGACAATATTCAAAATTAATTGGAGAGTCCGAACTTATTAGGACATCCTTAAATTATAGAAAATTTCTAAGCTGTAATTAGAACTTTCTCAAATCTACAATTGGAAATGATGTGAAATATAAAAAGTAATTTTGGCTGATTTCCAACTTATCAAAATACTTTGCAGCACAAGTCTAATATTTATCATCAGTTTTCTTATTATGCACGCATCGAATACTTTTTTGGTGCACACGGTTGCATTGTAGCTTGCACTTAAAAAATAGAGTCTCAGCCTCTATAATAAGAAATTACTCTTTTTAACAAATTTTTAGAACAAACAGATTTCGAAATTATTTTAATTCTAATTGAAATAAATATGTACCTGGGTATATAAATGCATATGTGTATATGTATGCTTACACACACACTTAATGACTTTGAAGATCATTAACGCATTGATTTTCTAAAAAAGGCAGGCATTTGTTTTGTTTTGTGTGTGTAACATTAAAAAAATATTATAAATTGAAGGTAAACAACTTGTCAAAAAATGGAAAATCTAAAACAAAAAACACAAAAATATGTTTAGTAAAACGGATGTTGTTAAAATTTTCCAGAAAAAAAATCAAAAGCGCTAGTCATACAAAATTGCATTTTTTCCTAAAATGAAAATCCGGATTTACTTAATGAGGAAAATTGCAAATTTTTAAAAATGATTTATCATTTAAAATGTTTGAGTGTTGGGGAAAAAATTATAAAGTCAAGGTGGATTTTTTTTTGTTATTTCGCAATTTTATATATAAAATTTAATACACAGAAATTAAAAGCTCAAGGCTTTTTTTAATATTACTTTTATTTTATACAATCTGCCACTTTCTTGTATGACTGTATATGTCCTGCTATTTAACCCATTTTGTACCGCCTTTGCGTTTTCGCAACACCATCTTTGGATGCATATAAAACTGGTTTTAGCACTTCGATTTTAATGATATAGTTTTTAGCTTTAGTTTAGAGGCTTAACTATTACGCTCTAATTATAAAAATATTATTCCTCCTTTGTTTCATTAAGTTCAACAAACTTTAAAAACAGTCCAAAAAAATGCCTTTTCAAAAACGGCGTAATTTACTTTTAAAAATTTTTTTTTTGTTCTTTAATTCAGATAGTAAAATCAGGCCAAAGTGCCCTGGATGTGGAGCAGGTGGACTCACGGGTCCATCCCTCTTGCGCAATTCTATAATTCTCGCGCCGAAGGAGTGACTTACAGTGAGCCATTGGAAGGCCAATGAATTGATCAATGAATGTTTCATCCATACGACATTCTTCCTTGGCCAGCTCATCTGCTATCTGGTTTCCCGGGCAGTTTGAGTGCCCTGGTATCCATATAAGCGTTAACTCTGAATGTTCAGCAATCTCATTCAAAGACATCCGGCATTCCACAGTTAACCTAGATGTCGTATAGACACCCGCAAAAGAGGCAATGGCAGCCTTGTTTCATTTCAGAATAAAATACATAAGCATGTACATATGCATATACAGGGTGTTCGCCCGGAAGGTATATTACTTTGTTTGTATATAATTTTTGATTACATGAAAATGAATGGATCTTATATTGATAACTGTTTTATTAATTGTCGGCAATTATGTATGGAATACAATATCAGATAAATGTCCGCCTCTGTTAGCCTCACAAATGCGATCCTAATTGAGCACATTTTTATTACTTATTACATTCTCACACATTTCACGCGGTATTTCATTAATTTCATCACGAATATTTTGTTTGAGTTGCTCAAGCGTTTCTGGTTTTTTTTTTGCATAAACCTTGCTTTTCAGATATCCCCACAAAAAGAAGTCCGGAGCAGTCAAATCTGGCGACCGTGGAGGCCAATCCACATTACCATTTCTTGAAATAACTTGTTGTGGGAAGTGGTCTCGCAGTAATTCAATTGTAATCCTGGCTGTGTGCACGTTGGTTTATCGAATATTTTTCCATAATAAATTTGTCACGTGTCTACTTCACGACTGCCAAGTATGAACTGTCAAGACTAATGTTTACTAAAATGGCGGCAAAACAAAGTAGTATACCTTCCTGGCGGACACCCTGTATTATTATTATTAAAATTCGAAAATATACATAGATGAAAAGTAGCCCTTTCTGCAATTTCAGTAATATTTTGATCAAGAAATTATTCTTATACTTATGGTAAGCAGAAAGACATATCAGTGCAAATCACTAGGAAACATTTGTACCGTTTCAAAGGTACACAAATTTTGCCAGGCTACCTTAATATTCCCCATATCCAACATTTATGATCCTTCAATTGGGTGTTCCCATCGTCAAACATCTATCCTTTTGAATGATTCAAAAAATAAAAAGTGTTTTTCACATGATGGGTAACAACAACAGAATGGTGGTTTCTGATAGATTCGCCAAATCGCGTCCAGTTATTGCCACTTTTAATCGGTAGAATAAGAAGTTTGTTCTATTTGAAACGTATTTGTTATCAGATGGATGGGGGTTGTATTTTCCTATTTTATCGTTACTACAACGGGATGTGTTCTGATGAAATTAGGGATTTGGTTCCCGAAACCCATAGCTTTGTTCGTAATACACGTTTTTCCTCAAGAGCCCATCCTTTTGTGGTAAATTGGCCGGTGAATCGTACAACGCATTACAGGAAAAATTCTTTTTTTGTCCGGACTGTTGGTATGTGGAATAACATTCCTGCCGAAATCTTCCCTATCACTTTCAACATGAATAAATTCAAGTCGAATGTTCACAAACACTACTCCCTCTTTCCTCCTTCCCATAACCTAGTTTCCTAGTTCCAACACAATGCAGCGCATTAGTAGAGGTCATCCCCTGAGTACTGGTCCTAACCAAAAAAAAAAAAAAAAAATTACTTATTTTGACCAACATATTGTTCATATGTTCAGTACTAGTGGCTTTGTTCGATACTAAATATTTGTTTGTAGCTAATTATTGATAAAGCCTAGCAAGCAAATGTAGCAAATAGCGTTGAAAGCTAAAATAGCTACCTAATTGATGCTATTATAAGAAAAACTTAACGAAGAAAGGCATATACATAGATGATTTCGAGTCAAACGAATTGGAAATTTTACAAAATATACGCCGTGCTAATGTTCATAAGCACGTTATTTTGAAAACTTAAGACAATTATCAACGTAAAATGTGTAATAAAGTGCTTTTAAAAATCGCACTCAAATAGTGTATAAAATATTTTTATAATAAATAAAAACTATATATTATTTTAATATGCAAAAATCAAATGATTCTTTTGTTTTCATAAACCAATATACTAACTTTTACCTAAAATGTGATTTGCATGGAATAAGCCAACGTTGCGTATTTGCAACAGTCCACTACGACCAATATGGTCAAACGATTTTTTTCTTACTTCCATTTTCGTGATCAGGAGGTTGACAAGAGCTTGCAAACTAAAATTCATGTATATATGTTAACGATTTCGGGCAGTGGTTCAAGATGGGTAAAAACTGTTTTTAACATTCACCACAGGTGGAAAGGGTATATATAAGTTTGTCATTTCATATGTAATTTCTACAATTTTAATCTTAGACCCTATACAGTATATATATGTTGGGTTTTTATGAGTAGCGAAGTTGGTAAAGATGTCCATCTGACCGTCATATGCTCTGGGTTTCGGCCAGATCGGTCCATAAATGAGTGAGATATAAGCAAAAAACCATTTTTGCTTTTAATTTTGTCATAAGATCACGTGCTGTTGGTTTTGATTTTAAGCATTTCTTGCTTTGTTTTTTTTTACACATAACAATTACATACATGATTCGCTGCTTAAAGCCTGGTACTCTGTTCAACATTTCACGTGAAATGCTGTCAAAACTCATATGAAAAAAATTTGTACGGAATTTCTATGAAATTGTGTTGATAGAGTTGTACTCTGTTCAATTTGTGAAAAAGTTGCGAAATGTTTCTGGCATCATTTTTTTTACAACTGCGAAATAATATCAACTGAACTTATTTCACGTGGAATTTTAAGCAAATGAAAAAAGTTTACACTTTATATTAAATGAGAACGAAAAAACATAAATAACACAACCGGTAACAGTTTTTTATCCATATTTACTTTGATTTTTATTTAATTTTTTGTTTAAAAATATACTTTTTAAATAATTTTGCTTTCTTTTATAGATTGAAAACGTCAAAATATGCAAACTCGCAAGATAGGTAACATTGATACATGTCAAATTTTTCGTATGAAATAATAGATGTTGCTGAACATTTTTCTCAAATTGGAACAGAGTACTAGGCTTAAAAAGAGAACTATTTTTTAAACGAAAAAATGTACTCAACCAACTTTTTTTTAATTCGGTTTAAAAATCAGTGTGGCCATTTTGGCATTTTTGCAGCTAAATTTAGTATTAAAATTTTTTATTTAGCTGCAAAATTTTCATTTAGCACTTGGCACTTTATTTAGCATCTTAAGAAAATGTTTTTAGCTTTTTTTGGCATTATTTATTTTAAAAATTTGGACGAATAGTTTTATTGATTTTACTTAAATTTTTTTTATAAATTATAATAAATTTTATTTAAAAACAATAGTGCTCAAAATGAAATTTCGTAGGAAAATGGATAATTCTTTTGTTAAGAAAGGAAATATTAGAAATTCCCTTATTCTGTTGATTGTAAAAATTATTTGCCCTTTGATATAACGATATTAAAGTATATTTAGATAAAAATTCTGTAGTGTTACCCCTCCATATTCATAAAAATATTTTTAATTAATAAATGGTTTATTAAACAAATTTTCATAGAAAAATCGTTTAATAAGCCCGCTATAAATCTAAAATATTTTATATGAATATGGGGGTAAATGTTTAAAAAATTTTTTTCTTTAAGCTGCAGAAAAAATAATAGTTTTAGAACTTCAACTTTTCTTAAACTATAAGAAATAAATTGAACTAAACAATTTTGTAGAGCATAGAAATAAAATCGTTTGCATGTATCAGGGGTTTGCGGGTCCCCTAAATTTAAAATTTAATCTCAACTACCTGTGCTATTTATTTATATGTATCAGATGCGTTACCAAAATCTACCCACTTGTTTAGATATAAGCGTTTATTTCAATTCCGTTAAAAAATAATTCACTTAATGTATTTAATTTCGAATAAAATTTCATACTGGTAATACATTTTTCACAAAAAGCTTTAAAAAATCTTAGCATTATTTTAAGCATTTTTTAAAATCATTTTTAGCATTTTTTGGCCGTGTCTAATGGCAGATTTAGCTGTAAAAAATTTTAGGATCTGGTCACACTGTTTATAATGTGTGCTAGTGGGTGAGTGGTTTCAGACTCTGCACTACGTTGGGTGAAGCGCATTAAAGATTTGGCGCAGCCTTAAGCAGACCATACACGATTCAATTCAATTGTCAACTGAGTCGGTTGTTGTCCAAATGAAAGCGTGTATGGCCTTGTCAGTTGATTAGTTTGACGGTTGTCGAGTTGGTTGAAGAAAAATCAAAAGATTTTGATTTTTTCAAGTTGACTACTAAGTCTTTCAATTCGATTGTACTGTGTGTGCTCAAGTCTCTTGATCAGCTGTCAAAATGTATGTAAAAAAATATCTAAATTTGACAGTTGAATTAAAATCTTTCAATTCAGTTGAAGAAGTGTGTGGCCAAGTATCAATTCAGTTGAAAGACTCAGTTGACAACTGAATTGACCCGTGTATGGGGCGCATAATATACAATCCTTACTTGTTTTTATACCCACACCACAGTGGAGAGGATATTATGCGTTTGTGCTGATGTGTGTAAAACTTTAAAATATTGGTCCTAGACCCACCTTAAAGTATACCGATGTCCGTCTGACTGGCTGGCTGGCCATGTAATTTTGTGCGCGCAATACAGGTCGGTATTTTGAAGATAATTTGATGAAATTTCAACACAGGTTCTAATTGGCACAAGGTCCAAGCCTATTAAAAATGGGGCGAATCGGTAAATAATTTCATATAGCCCCTATACAAGCTGCTTTCCGAAATTTTAATGAAATTTAAGACATATAAAGATCCATATTTATATGGACACATAAGCTATTAATTTTTTTAAAAAAATGGAATAACGAGGGGAGATAGGCGGAAATTTATGCATCTCAGAAACGATCAAACAGATTTTAATGAAATTTAAAACATAGATAGATCCCTATTCATATAGCCCTATTAGCTATGCATGTTTCAAAACTACGTCCCAAATAGGTACGCTTGCAAAATTTGTTCTTATATACTGTGGGGTAGGGTGTCATATGGTTAGTCTTGACCGACTATACTTTGTTACTTGTTTAAAATTCTGATTGCTAATGTGTGAGACATTTTATTTTTAAGCCTGATACTCTGTTCAACCTTTCACGTGAAATGCTGTCAAAACTCATATGAAAAAAACTTGTTCGGAATTTCTATGAAATTGTGTTGATAGAGTTGTACTCTGTTCAATTTGTGAAATACTTACGAAATGTTTCTGGCATCATTTTTTTACAACTGCGAAATAATATAAGCGTCAAATTGTGCAAACTCGCGAGATAGGTAACATTGATACATGCAAAATTTTTCGTATAAAATAATACATTTATGTTGCTGAACAGTTTTTACAATTTGGAACAGAGTACTAGGCGTTAGTTAACACAAAAAAGTAGGGATCGTAACAATTATTTTTATATTTTTACTAGCTGACCCGGCAAACGTTGTTTTGCCTAGAATAGTATTGTTTTTGTGTATATTTAAAATACAGATACAGAATCAGGTACAGGTAATATTCGGTGCAGATAATTTATCTTTATTTACAAAAAAAAAAAAAAAAAAAAAAAATATGAAAATGTGAACTATTAGTTAACTATTGAATAAGTTAAGAGAATATCATTGAAGCACTTTGTGATAAACAATATTTTTCGTTTTGTTGTCAGGTGCGAAAATGAACAAAGAGGATGGCTTTCCGTCACGGGAACATGCGACATATAGTTGACCGTGTGAAAAACAGTCGTTCTCAACTTTTCCACTTTTTTTTAAATATATATAAAGGAGATTAATCACATCAATTTAGAAACCTCCGTCGGCTCATGCACAACTACTTTGATACAGATCAAAGCATGATCAATTGCATAGCTTACGATTTGATTCATTTTCAATGGCACTTCTTGTCGGAAATTGTTCATACCAACATAGAAACCTTTGCCGGCTCATGCGCAACAACTTTACTAAAGACCATAGCATGATCAAATAATATAATTTATTTTGAGTAATTTTCAATGGTGCCGCCTATCGGAAATCGGTCATACCAACCTAGAAACCTTTGTATGCTAATGCTCAACAGCTGTGCTAATGATCATAGCATGATCAAATGCACAGTTTATGATTTAACTCATTTCGAGTAATTTTCAGTGGCGCCACCTGTCTGAAATTGGTCATATCAACTTATAAACCTTCGCCGGCTCATGCTCAACAACTTTGCTAAAGATCATAGCATCGTCAAATGCAGAGTTTACGATTTAATTCATACTGAGTAATTTTCAATGGCGCCACCTATTTCCATTCGTACCATTCCGAATTGGTACGAATCATCGAAATCGGTCCAGCCGTTCTTTAGTTATAAACGTAGTAACTAACGCCACTTTCTTTTATATATATAGAATATCACTTTGTTGAGTCAAATTCGTTTAAAGTTTTAATACATCCTTTATTTAGGAATGTCGAAAGTTAATTCCAGAACCTTGGAAACATGGATGAAAAACAAATATTTTATGTGCAAAATTAGTGCATTAATTCCAATACACTTTACTGGTCTTTTAATATTATTGCTATTATATTAATACTTTGATAAGAAAATAATAGAGAGCAAAAGTCGTGCATTTAAAGCGCGAAACTTAGTGGTAATGAAATAAGTTTGCACTAAAATACTTCTTGATCAATTTAATGGTAATGAAAAAGTAGTGCAAATCCCCAAGGTCTGATAACTACCACTAGTTTTGCCAATGACCCCTGGGTTTTTTTAAAGTCACTACAAATCATGCGTTTTTCATCTTTAAATGAAAAATAATTTTTTCATAGAATTCAAAAATTCTTTAATTTTTAATGTCAAATAACAAAAAAATCAAGATTTCCAACTGTATTTAAAAAAAATCTGGTTTATCCTACTTAAAAAATGTATACTTAATTAGAAGCCGCATTTATTTATTTTTTTATTTTGAACAGTGCTGTTAATTTAGCGGGTTTTTTTTTACTATCATACCAACATCTAAACTTAATTTCTTAGTTATTCGTTAAAATAAATTGTTTTAAGTTGCTTTATAAGAAATTTTGGCCACACTTTTATTAGCCCACATAAATTCTGGTATTTAAAGCGAGTTTTACGCACTCGTACGTTGATCAAACATGCGTTTTCATTTGAAATCTGTTGCGTTGCAAGTTCTTCAAGAGTGTTTTTTTTTTTTTGTTATTTGTTTCACAATATTGTTTGCAAAGTACTCGTACTAAACTAAAATATCTGCAAATGTACAAGTTTTTTTTACTAAAAATAGTTGTGACGTATATAAATTTGCTAGATAAAATTATTTAATTTTTATTGCTTTTTTAGTTTTTTTCTTCTTTTTGTTGTGTAATTTACTCCACCCCGTCTGTCAAATATTTTTTGTTAAACAAAATTTTGTGGTTTCTTGCACTTTTTTTGTGTCTTAAAATGCGTTACCACATGCATTTGTTCGACTATTAACAAAAAATTTCTTATAACAATCTATTAAAGGCCTATTGAATTTCAGTTTTTTTTTTTGTTGAAGTTTCTTTTTGTTGAATTTTGGGTTTATTGCACCATAGAGTGCATTTTTAACCCAATTCTGTCGTTTTATATTTAATTTTATTTAAAGTTTCTTTTCTTGTTTAATGTTTGGTATTGAAAGACTTTCAACGTGGTTATTAATTAATTCATTATACAGACGCATTTTTGTGCATATTAGATTTAGAATAATTTAACAAGAATGGATATTCGCGAAGACTTTTTTGTTCGAAGAAACTGGCATGACTGTAAGTTTTGTAGGCGAAGGTTGAAAATAGTCAAATTGAAAGTCTAGTCTAAGACATTTTTATACCCTCCACCAATAGTGGTGATTGAGGGTAAACTAAATTTGTTATTCAGGATGTGTGTAAACGGTAGCAAAGTTCTATGTTGAATTAAAATTATCAAAAATTTCTACGCTAATGTCAAAATTTATACTAGCCCCCAGGGCTTGAGAAATGTTATTCACCTCAACAGTGTCATAATTTTACTTCCACACACTCACACCCTCAGTGTGAAACTTTTTTAATATTCATCTAATGCTAGGAACACAACTGGGACGAACGACGAATTTCGCCCAACACGGCGAATTTTTCCGTAAAAATTCGCTGAGTAAATTCGTCGTATGAAGCACAATAACGACGAATAGCTGGCAGCTTTTATAATTGAGAAAGTTGATCACTGTTTTTGCTTAAAAATAAAAACATAATCAAAAACACAACTAAAAACTTTTTTATAGCAAAATACTTTGTATACTTATTTTATGTGTTATACAATAAAACAAAAACAATTATTAAAGTAAAAAGTAACTTTATTTACTAAACTACTTCTTAACTAAAACCAAACATGGTCACCTAGTACTGATTTGTTCGTCGTTCGCCGGCGTATGAAATAGAATTTAATCTATTTAAAGTTCGCCGCGTCTGGCGATGTGTGCATTTTCATATACGCAAACGTCTTTTATTTTTGACGACGAATATTCGCGGCCAAAAATTCGTCGTTCGCCCCAGTTGTGTTCCTACCATAAGACTCCATAAAGTTTTAATATTATGGATCCTTGAGTAATTCTAAGTCAATTTAGCCATGTCCATATGTCTGTCATCTTCCGTCTTCTGAAAACAATCTCACTTTCGAAGACTCAGTTTCCTAGTTTTCTTAAGCAGTCTGGGATTGATTCTCATTAAATTTTGAATAAATTCGTTTTATATGTCTGGTAATCACACGACAAAAACTTTGTGCAGATGGGCCCACAATTTGTCATGGGCCCCATAAAAATCCAACTTTCGCCAAATCAGGGCTGTGGAATCTTCAGAAAAAAGTACTTCCTCCGACTCCGACTCTAACTCCTTCTCTAGCCTTGATACCTTGATGTATATGAGACTGGTCCTTATTTGACCTTAATCTCATTTTTACCCTCCGCCACTAGTGGCGAATGAGGGTATACAAAGTTTGTCATTCTGTTTGAAACGATTTTATTATGCATCTAAGACCCCATAAAGTATATATATACTGGCTCCTTGAGTTATTCTAAGTCGATGTAGCCATGTCCATCTGTCAGTCCGTCTGTTGAAAACACGTTCACTTTCGAAATACTCAAAAGAGAGAAACAATGTTAGTGTCAAATTGCTTCTAGTTATCCTAAGCAGTTTAGGATAAAATCCAGCATAATCCGATCAGTAGGATCAGAGTTACGAATCAAAATGAAGAACCACCACCCTAAAAAATTTACAATTTTAATACAAAAACTTACAGAAAAGGTGGCATAATGCACGGCATGATATAAGATGTTGCACACGTCTAAAACCGTGATAAATATTGCTATCAAATTAAAATGTTCTACGTCAGAGTTTTATAGGACTAGAAATCACTCTGTCAAATTTCGTAAAGATCGGTCCATAATTTACCATAGGATTCATATAAAGCCTAACGAAACTAACGAAAAATAGTTAAGTTTGTTAAAAAATGCAACAACGCCTTCTGAAAAGCACTTTAAACGCAAAAACAAATGTCGCTAATGCATTTAAATTTGTTTCATTTAGATTTTTTAATAAACTGTTACGAATTATCATATTTTATTCAAGTTAGCTTAAATTGCTAGAAATAAAAGCATAACACTGTCGTCCAGTTGTTTTAAACCGGTACCATTTTTGTACTGAGGTCCGTTTTTATAAAGATTTATTAATAATTTATAGCTCTCATATATTCTTATTGTCGCTGGAGGGTATCAAAGATTCGACACAGCCGAATATAGCACTCTAACTTATTTTTAATGCAGTACCTTTTAAATGGTTAAATAAAGCAAGAACATGATTCTGTATAAATTTCAAATCGATATTTGAAATATTGCATCGCCAATTTCGAAGAATTTTTATTTTGGAATATATTATGTGGTAACATTGATACATGTCAAATTTTTCGCATGAAATAATAGATGTTGAACACAACTGGGACGAACGACGAATTTCGCCCAACTCGACGAATTTTTCCGTAAAAATTCGCTGAGTAAATTCGTCGTATGAAGCACAATAACGACGAATAGCTGGCAGCTTTTATAATTGAGAAAGTTGATCACTGTTTTTGCAAAGAGAGAGAGAAATAGTGTGACCATATTTAAAAAAATAATGCTTAAAAATAAAAACATAATCAAAAACACAACTAAAAACTATTTTTATAGCAAAATACTTTGTATACTTATGTTATGTGTTATACAATAAAAAAAAAAACAATTATTAAAGTAAAAAGTAACTTTATTTACTAAACTACTTCTTAACTAAAACCAAACATGGTCATCTAGTACTGATTTGTTCGTCGTTCGCCGGCGTATGAAATAGAATTAAATCTATTTAAAGTTCGCCGTGTCTGGCGAATTTTCGCCGGCGCCCTGATTGTGTGCATTTTCATATACACAAACGTCTTTTATTTTTGGCGACGAATATTCGCGGCCAAAAATTCGTCGTTCGCCCCAGTTGTGTTCCTAGCATTAAGCAAACAGAGTGCCAGGTACGGTATTTCGTACGAAATGTTGTAAAACTCAATTTACATATAAAAAACATTCTGCGAAAAAATGTTGATGGAGTTGTACTTTATTTAAATTACGCAAAACATTCGAAATGTTTCTAGCAACATTTTTATTTTCCATGCGAAACAAGTGTAGCTCATATTATTTCGCACGGAATTTTAAGTAACAGCTTATAATTGTTTGTAATTTTTTTTATTTTTTATTTATAAAGTTACAAAAAAGCATTTTACAAAGAAAAATGTAGAAAAGTGCTAAAATTAATAATAAAATTAAATTTTTTGGTTTTTTCATTTGGGAAATTATAAAAATAATATTGTTTAACTTTTTTTTAATGATAATTAAAAAAACATGGTTTTTGTTTACCTTCGCAAAACAATGCTGTATACTTGCAACTAATAAAAACGTAAAGTTTTGAAAAATCGCGAGATAGATAATATTGATACATGTCAATGTTGCTCAACATTTTTAGCAAGTTCGAACAGAGTCTAGGCTTTATTGAAAATAAATTTCACTAATTTTTTTTATCAAAAATTAACCAAAAAGCTCCTTGTTTTTTAAAAGCTGTGTTTTACCATGACTTTTCTCTTAAATGGTCAAAATTATCTGATTTCATTGGGTTTTAAGATTTATTCGAGAATCAGAGTACACTTATTATAAAATCTATAAAATTAGTTAACTTAAGCTATGGTCACACCTATTTAATATTTGACGTCCTACACGTAACCACTAGTTTATTTCAAAATTATTTGCTTTTGCAAAACTTTTGACTAGATAAATTATCATTTAAAAGTCTCTAAATAACATTATACAACTATCTTCTTACAAATTAAGTTTAGGAAATCAACAAAAATTTTTAAAAATAAAGTTAAAGTTTGATCAATTCACTGGTCATGCTTTTTTGGATTTTTTCGTCATATATTTGTTAGACAATACCTTTAGACAATTTGACAGGAAAGTCGTGAAGAAAAAGACAACTTTAATTAGTTTTTTTGTTTTGATTTTTACCTTTACGACTCATTCCTACGTACTGTATGATAAATAACTTTCATCTCAGGCCTAAGATGTTAATTAATCATTATTTGATATAACGTTTAAAAAAATTCAAATTTATGCAATATTAAGTAGTACTTCATGCAACTAAAAACATTTCGCGATTTTGCTTTAAAAAATTAAATTAAACTGTTTGTAATTTAACAAATATTTTGTTTAATTATAGGTTAAGAAAAGTTGTTAAAATGCAATTAAATGTATGTAACTATGTGCACTTTATTTAAATGATGTTTATTCACATCTCCTCCTAATTATGATCATCGTCATCGTCGTTATCGTGATACCGATCGAATTCTATACATTCAATATAATTTAGAGAGAGAGAAAAAAACAAACAAAAAAAAAGCAAAAAAAAAAATGCACGCAAAGGTCATATGCAGTCACTAAACTTACGACGAAATGACTGGAAGTCCAGCAAAAAAAAAAAAAAAAAAAAACAAAAAAAAAATAAAAGATTCGGGGGAAATAAAACAGTATTTTATAAAAGTAGCTTTACAGGCATTGCATTCATTTACACCTTAAGTGGTTCTCTGTTCAACATTTTACGTGAAATGCTGTTAAAACTCATATGAAAAAAACTTAATAGGAATATTTATGAAATAATGTCGATAGAGTTGTATTTTGTTCTTTTTGTGAAAAAGTTAGCAAATGTTTCTGGCAACATTTTTTTTACAACTGCGGAATAATATAAGCTGCACTCATTTCGCGTGGAATTTTAAGCAAAAGAAAAATATATAAGCTTAATGTTAAATAAGAAATTTTTAATTTTATATTTCATTAAAATACAAATTTTTAGTAAAAAAAATCATACCATAAAAATTTTAAGAAAATATTTACTCAAAATAAAATTTTTTTGCTTTTGTTCGTTTATTTCTGTTATGCACTGTACTCTTACGTTATCATTCTGGCAAGGGCCACCAATACACTTATAAACAGTCGATTCGCCCAACAAAGTAAATCTCCAAAAATCATTTTGTCTACCCATTAAAACACACAAACTTGCAAATTCAAACGATTATGTGCACGTAACTGAAACCGGTAAAATGCAGGTTGTGTCCCCTTTTAAAGTCGTCTATACAAAAACCTAAAAAAGAGAATTAAAGAGTAAAGCAGGTTGCGTACAGGTTCATATTTATGGCGGTGTATTGCTGTATTTAGACTGGTGTCTGTTGTTGGGGATTCTCTATTCCAAAAAAATTAACAATTTTAGTTTTTGTGCCACAATAATTCAGATGTTCTTTATGCGATTACGTCAAAACAAAGCTTGGAGTTTAAAGAGTGCATAATGGGCAACATACAGAAACTTCTAATTGCTTTTATGGACTTGACTCAACGTGAGAGTGCATACTAACAGTGGTTAAAAATATATAAAAACTGACTTAAAATACAGGGGAACTTCAAAAATATATTCAGTTTTATACTAAAAAAGTAAAATGTTCACTTTTTTCGCTTAAAATTTATTATTTTTGCTACAAAAATTCACCATTTTTTTTTTACTTAAGTTACTTTTTCACCAAAATTGCCAAATTTGTTTTAACCAAAAGTCTCTGGTGCCTATTATGAACTTAATTCGATTTTCGACAGTAGTCGAATTAGTTGATCGAACGAATTTTCATTTGATATTATGGCACTATTGTGTTTTAGTTTATTCACAGTAGTACATTTTCTATCAGCTGTCACTTTAAATAAAATATGTTTGTTAACAAATTTAAAAAATTAAAAAATAAAACTAATATAAATCATGACTACGACGGACTTATAGTACGAAGATTCATCTGATGAATATGAACGCTAACTGGCACTGGCCTGTACCTGTAGCCGGAACTTTTGTAAAAATTCCTTTTGCCTACAAAGGATTTTGTTCCATAAGAGAAACAAGCTTTTCCAAGTGCTACTTACTACTGTCGACTTTAGACTTGCATAAAAAAACCAAAAATAATTAAGAATGTGGAATTTGCACACCAAAACTAATAAATTAACAAAAACTTACATTTTAAACAATTTTTTTTTTTTTAATTATTTACACCGTCGAAAGCAAATTTGCTTTCGTTGAAAAATTCGATCCACAACGAAATTTTCGACAGTGCTGCCAACTCATAATACCAAATTAACATTCGATAGTCGATGTTCGATAGCCAGCGAAAATCGTTTATCGAATGTAACTCATAATAGGGGCCTCTATCTTTTTTAGAAAAAGTAACTTTTTTTCATATTAAAGTCACTTGTTCCCAAAAAAGTTATTCTCTTACCAAAAAACTTACTTTTTCACTAAAAAATCACTTTTTTTTTTACTAAAAATTTAATTTTTCACAAAAAGTCAAATTTTTCACAATAAAACAGTGTTACCAATATGTGTGTAATTTATACTTACATGTGCTGCCCATGTGAAATTGATTCACTGTGTGTAATTTTAATTTTAGTTCCTTTTTTTTCAATTATTTATGACACAAACTTGTGCTTTAAACCATGACTTTTTTTTAAGTTTTTCACTTTCCATCACAAACGTATAAATAAATTTTACATTGAGTCTTTACAGCAATCGCTATAGTAATAAAGCTTTGATTTTTTTGTAAACATATCCATTTCATTGCAAATAAGGAATATCAATAAGTTTATGCAAGGCGAATTCGTTCTATAAAAGCTACATACTTTTTTAGAAATGTGTGTTTAAATTTGCTTAAAATGTGGAATTTGGGACATTACACATTTGAATTCTTCATTGGCAACACTGCAATAAAGTCACTGTTTCACCAAAATTTCACCTTTTTACCAAAAATAACTTTACTAACATGTCACAAATTTTTTTTTAGTTAAATGTTATTTATACCAAAAAGTTATTTTTCACCAAAAAGTTTCTTTTATGACCAAAATTTTACTACATCAAAAAGTAAAATTTTTACCAACAAAAAGAAAAAAAAAAATTAATTATCACATTTTTACCAAAAACTACTTTTCAAAAAATCTCTCGTGTGTTTTCTACACTTTTAATACGAAAATGCATATCCGTTGAAACAAAATAAATTGAATCAATAATCCAAATATGTGGGATGATTTTCTGAAAGCGAATCAAAATATTCCAAATAAATTTGAACAATATACGGTCGATATTCTTGCATTAATATACAAGTAATAGTTGTTAAATCTGGCAGCTTTATGACACCCGAAATTCTGTCGGATAATGAACAAATACGATCCGAAAAACTTTATTTTCGATATAAAATAAGAGTTATAATAAATCCTGCAATATGGGGTAAGTAGTATTGTTATAATTATTATATCAACAAATTTTTATAATAACGAATTTTTTTAAACGATATTGATTTCTAGAGTAGGGCAAAGGTTAGTCGGAATTAGATTCATTTTTTTGATGTAAGTTAGAAAGTTGTTTAGAAAATAGAGTTGAGTCGAAACATAACATACAGTTTAAAAATCGGCCAAGTACTTTTTTCAGGATATATAAGTGAAATAAAGTACTTTTTCCTTTTTTTACCTATGTTATAATGTAATTCCTGCGGAAATCTAAAACATATACTTTTCTAAAACTTTCCAGGACGGAAAATTTTTAATAAAAATGCCAAAAATAAATATTTTTAAAATTAATTAGTATTGTAGTTATTTTATTTAACTGTTTATGGTTTTTAATCCAAATTTTTATATTTTAATCAGGCTAAAGTTCATCAAATTAAATTTTCTTTAACAAAAGACATGAAATGAATTAAAATTTATTGATAATTTTTCAACCTTGACTGAAGCTGGGATTGAACCCACGGTCAGGTTGATTTGCCATGTTTCGATAGTTACCACACTATCTCTTCAGAAAACATTGCCGTTTGACACTCACCGCCATTAACGATGGCTGGCAGTCTTTAGTCAAAAATCAATCTTTAAACTAAATTGTATTTTTCTCGCTGGATCGAAATTTGTTGTTGTGCATGATTATCTAATCATTTTGTCCGTGGTTTCAATCCCCCCATTAAAATTAATTTAATGAAAATTAAATTTGATGAACTTAAGAAAATTTGGGTTAATTTTAAACATTTTAAAGAAACTTTGTTTTTTGTTAACAAAAACCTTAAAATACATTTTGGCCAATAAATAGAAATTCCTGAGATTCGCCCTAAATGTTGTATGCCACTAGAAATTGCATGAGGCCACATGTCAGACTTTTAACCACATGTCAAACTTTTTTACTTTGGTACCACATTTCACAATCTTAATTTCTCTCTTTTTTCATTCCCTCCCCATTGTGCAACTGTTGCTTATAAGTCTGTAAAAAAAATAACAATAATGTAATTATTGGTGCGCTCTGGCTGTTGCCGATATATTATGTGCTCGTATTACACATGTTTTCGCTGTTGTTGTTGTTATAATTTTTGTTGTTTTAATATGTATTATGCCTACAGTGTTTTCAAGGTTATTTACTTATATCAACTTGTTGATTTGTAATGTTGTTGTTGGCCGCTTAATTGAATGTCATCATATTGAGAATGAAATAAACAGCAACGTGCATTTCATTATGATGATGTTGTTGTAAGATTTTTTATTGTTTTTTTTTTGTATTTTTGGCAAACAATTCTACCTGTGATCAGAAATTCAACAAAATAAACGTGTGTAATAATTTCCTATGGCTAAAACAGCACCCAAAACTCAAGTAAGCAGTCATGATAATTAGGAACTAAACGTCATAAGCGTAGTTTGTTATTTGTGTGTAGAGAAGGGGAAGGGGGAGGTATTTGTATAAAGGTACGGCAAAGGAAGTAAAGTGATAACTAAAGCCAAATTTTAAAGTTAATAATGCTGGCCAGTTTTTGTTGTTCTTTGTTCCTCCTTAAATAACCTTGTAATTAAATTTTGGGTGATTTTGTGTTCTAGCCGTCAAATTGCATTATTATTTTGAAACTTGTACGGTAAAGGATTTACAAAAAAAAAAAAACATTTATGAAATTTCATACATCCAGAGGTATAGTCATGCTTAAGTTTAGAACTTAGAACCTGTGTATATACGCAAGGCATTGGGGTAAAATGCTTGGCTGGGAGGGCTAAAGCATGCCCAGAACGAATTTAGCCACCCTCCAGAATTTATTCATTCTTATGGAATTTCTAATATGTATTTGAAACCTGTTCATCTGCGTCAAAGGGCCTTAGCCCCACACCCCTAAAATTTCTAGCTACGCTCATGATGTTAAGCAAAATTTTAAACTATTAAATATTTTTATTTTTTTCCGGAAAAAGATTTTTTAAGTATTTTGGACATTAAACGAGACAATTTACCTATCCATTGTAGTGGAATTAAACTTAAGGATTTAAAAACTTTTTATGTAATTTAAAGAGGTGGCTATACGAAGAGAAAACACATGTTTTGGTGGCCTCCAAGCATGTCATGGTTCATAATAATATTAATTTGCGAAAGAGTAATAATCGCATGGTTCCAAATTAACAATAATATTTTTCTCTTTTCTAAGAGCAACATGTTATGGTTGATAGACAACTGTACTATAATTAGCGGTTAACAAATTATTATTATTATTAACCATAACATGTTAAGAGTTAGCGATATATTGCTTTGGCTTTCTGATGACCTATTTAAACATTGAAATATAATATCGAAGCTATCCATCCAATTCCCTTCAAAACGTTTAACACAATACAAAATTCAAATTTACTTGTTCTTTTGCCCGTTACGAACAATTATTTGATGACAATTTGGTGACTGCGGGGAATTTTCGTTTTTGAAATATATTTATATAAAATATCTTATGCCTTGGTTCGGTTCAGCTCAGAGCCATTCATATTAAAATATATATTTTTTACGCGAATTAATAAATTTTAAAAATAATTTTTATTCTGGAAGTCCGAGAGGTAAGAAAACAATAAGATTCGGCTTATTATATAATAAATAAAAAACAAGATATCTCAAATTTTCCTTAAAACAATAAACAATTCAGCATCACCCACTTTAAAAATACATCTATAGATGTCTTACATATAAATAAAACCTTCTTAATGTTAAATTTCCCCCTAAAATATATTTCTCCTTTTTTTAAAAACAAGCCCCTGATAACACTTGTTTATAAAGTACAGCTGATCTCATAAGAGCCAGTGCACACACCAGCTTTATTTATTTGTTAAGGATGATTTTGACCTTGCTGTCGCTGGCGATATGTATGAACCTGTTGTTATTGTTAATGATGTTGTTGCTGATGATAATGATGACGACTATTTAAAGTTCTTATGTTGTATACAAACTATACAAACATGAATTGTTCTCATGACCCATATCAGTATGTTTTATATGGAGAATGAATATTTAAAAATTTTGTCTGATGCAGCAAAAAAAAAAAAAAAAAAAACCAAAACTATATTATATAACATTCGACACATATTTTTCTTCATAAATTATCTAGAAGATGCTTAATAACAGAAACTATGGCTATGAATACACTTAAAAAATATTTTGTGGTAAATGCTAACATTTAAATCTCGTCTTATAGTTTTACAATTCTACATAGATATGAAAACTTTTTTATGGAATTAAGAGATTGCAGCCAAATAAAACTGAATTTTCTATTCGAATTTCCGGATGCTTATATATAGGAAATTTAAAAATCACTTGGCAAAGTCTTTAGTGTAAAGTTTAGCTTGCGATAACACTGTAAGTAGAGTTTCAAAGGTGCAAAGAAAAATACCGAGACACATAAACTTAATTTTTGGCGGTAGAATCTAGTACCATACTCTATTTAAAACTAACAGGAGATATTGACATTTTCAATTTTGTATCGTATCTGAATCCTAAAAATACAATATCTCGATACTCTACAACCGAAGAAGTCAATCAAAATGATTATTTTACACGAACAGAACTTCGGAACTATTGGTAACTTATATGAAACCTAAGCCTATATTGAAAACAAGATAGAAAGTATAGTCGGTCAAGCCCGACCATTTGATACCATGCATTATAGTATTTACAGATAAATTTTCGAAAGTGAACACTTTTTGGGGCAAAACAAAATTATATTATAAGGTTAAGATCATGTGCCCAATATTATCAAGATTTCACAAAAAATTTTCCTATTAGGCTCTACAAAATAAGTCCCAAGAAAAAATTAAATTATGCCCAAAAATACAAATGTAGGCGTATTTACATTATCAAATAGCTCCCAGCCCTCTCAGTTTTATTTAATTTTTTTCTTAAAAGTTTTTGCACTTTTCGCCAGGGAGTAATTTCATAACACAGTACAACACATGATTTGCCAACTCAATTCTGTGAACTGTATGTGAAATTAGACCCAAAAAGAAGAATTTCTGCATCATTCGTTTTGTCTTCTTACCTGCGATTTGAAGTTAGTATCGATTTGAAGTTAGTACTATCGTATAGGGGAATTTATCACGTTTTAGGCCCTGTTGTTTGACATAGCTCGACAACCCCTAGCCCAATTTAGTTGAAATAAATTTTAAAAAATTAAGAATTACAATTCCCTTAATCTGTTCATATATTGTTTTCCTATACAAGTAACACTTTCGAAGTTAAAAATGAATGTATGAAGGGAAAAAATTATTTTTTGCCTAAAAATTTAAATTTTTTTTTTAAAAATACATAAAAAATCCAAAATGGAAATTATAATGAAATAATACCGAAATAGGTTGGCTATGCAGAGAAGTTTTAGTCAGCGAAGCCGGTGTTTGTTGTTAATATATAGAAAAACTTTAGTAGGCGAAACCGGTTTTTTTTATACCATGGAGGAAATAATTCATGGTTCCGGCCGTAGGTACTCGTAAGCTATGCAGAGTTTTAGTTAGCGATGCTGGATTTTAAAATTTAAGTTTTTGAAATTCGGGATTTGATGGAATTATTGAATAAAAATTTGAATATTAAACTTTTCTTTTCTTTATTTTTCGGACCTTTTTCATCATTTTTGAAAATAATATTCATTTTGTCTGAGAGTTCTTTCATTTTGTGGGCCCTATTTCATTCCTTTTCCATGGACTGTTTTTGGGAGTAATTTTATTCATTTCTTTGAGATTTATTTCATTATGAAATATCACTCAAAAGTTGGGATTTGTTAAATTTTGATTTGGTAATTATTTTTCTATTTTCCAGTTTGGGACTTATTCATTTATTTTCGGATTTATTTCACTGGAAGTTACTGCGCTGGCACTAATTGCACCTAAGAGTTATTTCGCGGAGCCTTATTTTTCTATTTTAGTGTATATACTCTATATATTATAGATATGGATTATAGATATAGATTAACCCCTTTATACAAAAAAAGTTAAAGTTCACATTAGTTAACCAACTCATTAAGCCCAGCAAAAGTGAATGGGATTAATGTGGTGGTTAACTAATGTGAACTTTAACTGTTTTCGCATAAGGCGGAAAACCTATAGATTTAAAAAATTAAAAAACATAGGTCGAAAATAAAAGCCTTTAAACTTTTTACTTTGATCAACATCTAACATCTACCATCCAATTGCGAAGATGTTAACATCTTCCCATACGAAATTCATAGGGCTAAAAATCAACATCTCTAAAAGATTTCAAATCTCATTTTATTCCATTTTACATCTTTCGATTATTTTAGTGTCATCACTATAAAAGTGCCAAAAAATTCTATTATTACAGTAGCATCACTAACAAAATTTAAGGAAATGCTTTTTTTTATTTTTGTTTGTTATATTTTATTTATTTATTACTTTTTTGTTTGTATTTTTGTTTGCTAAATTTTATTTATGTACAAATTACTGTTTGTTTTTTAAATTTAATTTCTGTATTACTTTTTTGTGTGTGCATTTTGTACATTGTATCATTTACAGTTTTAATTGATGGTAGATGTTAGTAGTGAACAATAGTGAACAATGTAAGCGCATGTTTAATAATTTTTACATCTTCCATACGCTTTGGGATGGGCAATAAATATCGATATATCAAAATATCGATATTTAAAAAAATTATGATCGATATATATCGCCGATATTTAAAATACCCATATATCGATACATCGATATTTATTTACGACTATCGAATTCGATATTTTTAAGATCTCTTTATAATAAAATTCAAAATTGTAACCGTTGCTCAACTGCTTACAATGCTGTTGTTTTTTAATAATTGCATCACATGTTTTTTAACTTATATTAAGAAAATAACGAAAATAGATTACGACGTTCAGTTTTGTCCCGGGTTTTTAAGAGATGACAACAAAAAAATAAGCGCGTAAAAATATTCTGGAAAGGGTTCCTAGAATTATGCAAAGAATTGCGTTAATTTTGCCGCGTATTTGCAGCAATAGACTCATGAAAGTTGGAATGTTAATAATAAAAAAAAATATTTAGTTTTTTTTTATTGGAGCATGTTCTTATATATTAAAAATAAAATATTTCACAGTTTACTTTTATAGTATGTGTCACAAGTTTCGCTTATCGGCAGAATATAATCCGGCATTATACAATCCCAATTCATTTTTTTTTTAAGATTTCATATGGCGAATAAATACAATTTTTTTATATTCTTTACTATATTTTATTGTAGAATTAACTGCCGGTCCCTCGATTTCAAACGAAAACTTCGTTCGCTTAACTTACTTTAAAAACTAAATTTTAAAATTGGTTTTTGTTTTAGGTAAAAGTTAAGCAAATAAAAGTTTCGTTCCAAATCGAGGGAAATGCAGTAAATTTGAAATTAAAAGAAACAATAAAAAGTTAGAATGAAATTACATCTAATATGTTTTTACATATGTAAATATGTATTGACATAGGTATATTAAGTTTTTTAAATTTGGTAATAATTTCACCTTAATATGTTCGATACATCGATATATCGATATTTTTAATTAATAAATATCGATACTCCTAAAAAATATCGATACGATATATATCGATATATTTTTTCAATTTGCCCATCCCTACATACGCTTCACCTAAATGTCGTCAGTGTAAAAGCCTATTAATTGCTTGTTGGAGTAACGTAACAAAAAGTAAACTTTTCTGTGGAATTGTCCATATCTGCATCTTTTTAAGGTTTCTCCGTCTTAAAGGTACTTTAGGATTCTGAACCTATTAGCACAAAATTTTGAAGTAAGTTATAATGGCCAAATAAAATTTTATTATTTCTAGAATTACGACCTGCATTTTAAGCACAATGTTTACATGGATAACAAAGTTAGATCGAGTTAAAAAGTGATTCTGAGTCGATCTGTATACTAAAAGCACCAATATTTGTATTCCAAACGCATAATACCCTTTCTACCTATAGTTCATGCACACGTCCAACGAAAAAAAATTTCTTCAAAATCTGTTGTCAATGCCACACTATTGCACAAAAAAGATTCATAACAAATGACTCAGCTACTTTACAAATCATTTCATAAACATTTGAAATTCTGGCAGACTTCTCAAAACATTATTTCACTCATTTAAATTTTTATGAGCACACACAATTTTTTTTTGACATGTCGTACCAATTAAGGAAAGTAGTCCACGTAATAAAAGAGCTCGAATATTTGTTATCTGATATTAGAAATTTTTTTGGTTTTCGAACTACGATTGTTGGTATGTACCGTTAAAATCGTATTCTTAAAGGGAATTTCTTCCGAGTGCGTAAGCCGTTCTAAAATTTCAATTTGTACTTGCGTTTTTGGTTATTGTTGTTACAAGTTTGCAGGTGGCTGGGAAATACTTTCGCTTGAAACAGCCGTTGAAATATTTTGGAGTGCAGATCCAATTGTCGTAGAACCGATTTTGGTGGTCGTATCGGCGTAAACTAGAGTTCCTTACTTCCCGAAATTTATGCATTCCCAGAAATATATAAAATTTTGATTTCATTTCCAAGATTTGTTTATGTAAGAATTATTAAAAAAGTAAAAGTGTGTAGATATGAATTATTTTTTGTTTCTAGCAATAATATATACATAAATAGTTTTGTCTTTTTCCTTATCTATTGTTTTGTTTATCGCCTATTCAATTTCTTTTTCTATAGTATTTTCTTAAATATTGGCCATATTATTTATCATAGCCTTATCAAGGCGAATTCATTACAGGTGATCCTAAAAGCCCTGCTGGTATTTTTTTTTTCTTTAGCTTTATAATTGTTTGATGTCAAAATTTTGTTTATTATCTTTGTTTCTGTTTTGATTTGTTTCGGTTTTGGACATTATTCAATGATTTTACAAAAACAAATTGCTTGTGGTTTTTGTACGAGTTGTACTTGTTGTACTACCGAGATTACCTGGAATGAATTCACCTTGAGCCTTATGTCTATACTAGGGTATTCATTTAACCGGGCTTTTGCTTTAATTGGTTAATCGCTCGATTAATTAACCGAGGTTTTGGTTTAATCGGTTAATTTTGTTATCGATCGGTTAACCGATTAAAAAAGTTTTTTTTTATAAATTAAGTAATTTCAATATAAAATGCATAAATTATACAAATCATGTATTAATTAAACTATAAGACAATTTTATTAGTTATTTCAATAGTTTAAAAAGATTAATAAAAATAATCTTTTACACAAATAATTTAGTTATTAAGGCGTTTATTTTCTTTAGTTTTGTTAAAACTTGACTTTGAAAAATTATTGCATTTATCGTGGATACTGGATAACTCGAAAGCAACCCATAGTACAGAATGATTTCTCATTCCTCTTCCTGGATTTTTCTTAACACATAAAATCTTCCTTTATGTCACCAGAGTCCTATTTAAATTTTTTAAAATTTTTAACACTTATAGTTGTTTCGGTTTATTCTGTTTAAAGATTGATATGAGAAGAAACAAATAACTAGACGCATAGATATAAAAAGTACGTGAAACAAAAAGCTGTTGACAGCAAACACTTATTTAAATTGAAGATCAGTTAACACCTTCTTTATTTGTATGGAAAAATATTTTCTAAACACATACCTTTTGTATATCAGACGAAACAATTAATTAAAAACACAAAACATTATGTTATAATACTACAAAAAGTTAAAAATTTTGTTGCATCGGTTAATCGACTAAAATTAATCGGTTTAATTGTTAATCAAAAATAGGCAATTTTAAATTAACCGAGCAGTTAATCGGGTAGTAATTAATGAATAATGAATACCGTAGTCTATACTCTTGCCTTAAGTTTTATCTGTAGTCACTAGCATTATCGACAGACTTGTTTATATCCCTGCCTGTAGTCTTGTCTATAATTCTAAATTAGACTTTTAGGCTTAAAATATCACTAATGACAAGTTCAATGAATGGAATATATTCAGTTTATAATAAGAATTTACCAATTTCTTTGTGTGTATTTTTAGTTTTTGCGGCTTCTACCAAAAGAACTTCAAAAAAATCAACGGAACTTAAACTGAAAATTCAATGTCAAACTCGTTAAGAGGCAAGGATTTTGCCAGACTTGCAAGTTGGCAAAAAAAAAAAGTTAAAATTGGTTTAAAAGGAACAGAGAACAAGGAAGGAAACATATTTACAAGTCATTTAATATGTATTAAATGTAGTTCATAACATTTAATTAAGATACGAATCTGCACGATTTTCGAACACTTTAAATTGGAATTTTTTTAGGACTTAAAAATAAAAAACAAACAAACATGGAGGATAGAAAGCAAAAAAACTGTAAATTATGATCATTAAAAAATCCATTAACATCTGTAGATATTTGTGCTGTTGTCGCCATGGAAAGACCCCATTTGTCTTATTATTTTCTCGATATTCTTGCAGTTGAGCTGAGCCAACACTTGATCACTAAATAACAATAGTTTTGATCTTTGTCAATGAATTTGCTCAATTGTTTTATTTTTTTGCTATGTAATTTATTTATTTGGTGTACTATTTTTTTTGACGTTTTTCGTTGTATTTTACTTTACTTATATTAAAGGTAAACGCGTAGCAAAATTTTCGCCTTTAATTGTCACCGTTAAGACAGATTTTAAGCAGATCAGCTCTCTAAATATTGACCTTGCATTGAATTGTATAAAATCGTATGGAATTGTTAAAATAGTACAACGAAAACACTCTCTCATACATAAATAGTTTAAACCGCAAGCATATTGAAAGTAATAATAGCAATAAATGGCAACAACAAAATCAACATTAATAAAACTTATAGATTTATTGCCAATAACACAAATAGTGAAACAAAAAAAAATTGTTTTGAAAAAAAAAAATAAAATGCCAACCCATATGAGCTTTCAAACATTTGTGTCTATTTTTTATTTATTTGTTTGGAGAAGTAATACCAAATAAAATATCGGTATTATAAGTTAGAGAAAAATGTAATTTCTGTTTTGGTTAAACAAATTGGAGATTCCCCAAAACGTTATATATTTTTTTAGCTTTAGCCCTATTTATATTTGATTAATGCGTTTTAAGATATCAGCGGATTATTAAAAGTTTTATTTTTCATATTGTTACATTTTTACTTAATAAAACGCGTTAAGGTTTATTCCCTTTATAATAAACCTTTGAGTTCTTTTAATTGCAAATAAAAATAAATACACACGAATTCAACTTAACAATCTTTATTGAAATTCACAAAATTTAACCACTATTGTAAGTAACGATCTGAACCGTTTAATGACTCCAATCAAAACTAAACTAAACTTTTATGAGTTAGCCTGTATTTATAGTTCAAAACTATTCCTAGTTGGTCCAAGAACCGTCTAGTAGTTTCTAGAAAATCTACAATTACAATTGCTAGAAAATTTAGTTACAGTGGCGTTCATAAAAATAGTAACTTATATGACATAAAACTATAATTAACAAGATAACTTATAACTAAAACCATAAATAATTCTTAGACAAATCTAATTTCGTAACAATATTTTTTAATTTTTTCAATTCCTGTCGACTTACGTAAATGTTGCGGAACAAGGATGTTCAGTCGATTAATTCTTGTTTTGATTAATCGAAAAATTTTAGACTATTAATTGTTCGATTAATTTAAAATTCCTGATTTCGATTAAAGGATTAATCGAAGAATTTATGCCGATTAATCGAATAACAATACATATATGGATTTTCTGTCAAACGTGATTTCCGTCAAACGTAATATTTTAAAGTTTTAAGTCAAACAAACAAACCAAATGTATGTGTCCGTTGGAATTTAAAAAAAAAAAACAATCATATTTAGTGTGTAATTCACATACATGGGCGTACTGCTTACTGACAAAATTTTCAATAACCAGTAAATTTTTACTGATTACTGAAATAATAAAGTAATCGGTTAATTTTTGCTTATTATTGAAACCACTGCAAAAAAAATTTTTTAACCCTGAAGACACACGTTCAATAATTCACTTTAAAGTCGTTCACAAAAACTGCTTGTCGAAACTTTTTTCAATTTACAGCTGTGGCACAGGCTGCACTCAAGTTGATAATCAATTTCATTTAAAAAATGACCCTCACCGAAGAAAACACTCAAAATAGTAGCATAACTCAAAGTATTTGTTAAAAAAACACAAGAATTTTTTAGAACACAATTTGTTTTTTTAATAAAGCACATTTATTTTTTAAGAAATATATTTTTTATAAAGAAAGCGCCAAAGTGAATTTGTGATAGTTGTTAAGTGAACGTAAAATTTAGTGAGTTAGTAAAAAAGTGAGAGCATGGCATATTAAAAGGAAAGCCAAAACTTGATCGTGTGACTTCCAAGTGAAGCAAAACATTTAAACATTTTATTTTTAAAAGATTATTTCACATAAACAATTCTAATTGTTGGTACATATAAAATTATTTGTTTTATTTTTTTTATCGTTTTTAAGGTTTTATCAATTAGTATGAATTATTACGTTTGTTTTGTTGTTTTGTTAATAAGATATTAAAATACTTGTAATTAATAATGTTTATTTGCTCAAGTACCAATTTTTTCTAAAATTATCGAAAAAAAATATCTTAACTTATAAAATTTCTGGATTTTGAATTATTCGATTAATCGATTAATTTTAAAATTTTATTCGTTTAATCGAATAAGTAAAAAATGCCAAATATCGATTAATCGTTTAATCAAACAAAAAAAGTCGATTAATTGAACACCCTATGCGGAACGTTGTGGTCGAAAAAAAGTTAATCATATCACGACAAACGTTAAAGACAATCATATGTAAAACTGACGCATTTCTTTAAGCCTGCTATATTGTTGTATTTTTTTGATTAATTAGGAACAAACTAATGTGGATTATATTTTAACATATATAATAAATAAAAAGGTCGACATTTTAAATATGTTTATACATGAAATGTCTGAAGTGAAGAGCAACGAATTTCTGCTTATTAAATAAAATATAGCAAGTTTTCGAAAGTGCATGCGTAAAATTTACGCATATTATCTTTCTAGGGTTAAGGACAAAGTATTGAGTAGTGGGTACTGAATATCGAGTATTTGCACTATTTATTGAGTATTAAACGCTCAAAAGTAGTTACTCAATACTTTTTGAGTTTTTGTTTCATAGCAAAGTTCCGTGGAAAATATAACGGTTCTATTTTTAAATACCACTCTGTTAAAAAATACAATACTACTTGGCAATACATCTGCAAAACTTAACGAACAGTCAAAAGCAAACCACAATTAAAAAAAAATCAAGCTATAAGAAAAATTTTAAAGAATTATACTATTTGTAAAAATAATTTTACACAAAAATTTGGCCTTTAAAAGATTTCTGACTACTCAAAAAAAAAAAAAAAAAAAATTGGGAAAGTATTGAGTACCCAAATAATATGATTTGACCAGTGTTGCCAGTGAAATTTCGAGAAAGATACATTTTAATGTCCAAAAAAGATACACTTTTTCCCAAAAGGATACATTTTGAAAAAAATTGAAAATCCATTTTTAACGATTAACATTAATTAACATAACATTTTTATATCATATTAAATGAATATTGTAAAGAAAATGATATCATATAAATTAATTTTTATATTTATTTAAGTCATAAATATTAGGTATGACATTTTTAAAAATACAGTAAGCGAACTTTAAAATAATTTATATGTAACTATCTTTGGATGTTATCAAAACAAATTCATAGTTGTAAAAATTAACATACGTGTTGAGACGTTTATATTTAGGCGATTATATCAAAAAGTTCATAAATATATTTCTTCTAAAATTTTATCTTAACACACATACACAAGAAAAAACAGACGACAGAAGAACTTAGAAAATCCAACAACAGAATTTTTATTTTGTTTTCACTTTATTTTTATTTAGTTGTCACTGCTTTATTTTAATTATTTATAACGAAATGATAACTTTAAAGAACTTTGTCAGAGACGGAAAGTTTAATATTTTATTTCTGTATATTTTGCGTACAGATTCAAAAGATACGAAAAATGTCAGGATTATACATAGTACCTGAAGTCATCAAAATATACGAAAAATGTATCTTTCGTATCCTAATGGCATCACTGCATTTGACTATAATTGATTAATGAAAAGTTGTCTAATTTGCCAGCATTAATGAATATATCTTCCATACAAGATCCAATGCCGAAACCGTTTAAATTAGTTCTCTTTAATAAAGTTAAAAGTTAAACTCTCAAAAATAAACCTGCTAAGTCCTGCCCTCGATTTCAAAAATATATTTACAAACTGAAGTTTAATTTACTTTGAATAAACATTATGTGGAAATAGTTTATGCCCATTACCTTATAACATTTCTCTTAAATTACGATCTTACTTCTACTCTCACCTAATACAAAATATATTTTGTTTGAATCAACTAACAATAGTCTATTATAATAATAATATTTTTTGGCATCGTATGAGAATTTGTTAACAATTTATTATCAGCAAAAAACAACTACAAACAACAAAAAACACAACAAACAACAATAAAAAAAGTCACAATAGTGGTGTAGGTTAGTGATCATGTTTGATGAGGCTCATTCGCTCACAGTCCGCCTGCCCCCCACATAGACATGTCAGTTGTCAAAAGCACAATCAAACATTAAAATAAATGAACTTCAGAAATTCAATCCCTCGCTCACACTTCTTTGGGTAGATGGGTTTTTTTTGCGCATGCGTAACTAAAAATTATTATGAATTATTGTGTGTGTTTTTTTTTGGTTTTTATTTAGCTTTAAGTGTTCGTTTTTTTTATTTTTTTTTTGATTATCATTAGTTTGTGTCTATTTTTAATCATTTTTGTAAGAATTAAATAAAAATGTTATTTATTTTCGTTAAAAAAATTTTATACTGATTTATGAATGATGATTAAATTGAATGTCATCAAGTAATTAAACATACAATAAAGGAATATTTAAAATATGTTTATTCTAAAGGGTGGTTAAATTATAAGAGCCGATGTTGATTTTGAATAAAACACAAATTATTTAGGAAATTATTGTCATTTCTTTTTATTATGATATTATTGGTATGGTTCAATGATGTATGGAACAAATGGCTGCCGGAACCTCGGCGGCAAACCTCCATCCGATGGTCCAAATTTTCGATGACGCTGAGGCATAATTGAGGTTCTATGCCGTTAATGTGCCGAATTATCTCATCCTTTAGCTCTTGAATTGTTGCTGGCTTATCGACGTACACCTTTTCTTTCAAATAACCCCAAAGAAAGAAGTCCAACGGTGTCAAATCACATCATCTTGGCGGCCAATTGACATCGCCACCACGTGAGAAAACACGGTCATTGAATTTGTCGCGCAAAAGAGCCATTGTTTCGTTGGCTGTGTGGCAAGTGGCACCGTCCTGTTAAAACCACATATCGTCCACATCCATATCTTCTAATTCGGGCCATAAAAGATCGTTATCAGCTCACTGTAGCGAACACCATTCACAGTAACTGCCTGACCAGCCTCATTTTGGAAAAAATACGGCCCGATGATGCCGCTACCCCATAAACCACACCAAACAGTTACTCTTTGTGGGTGCATTGGTTTTTCGACAATCACTCTTGGATTATTATTCGTCCAAATGCGGAAATTCTGCTTATTGACGAATTCACTGAGGTGAAAATGTGCCTCATCACTGAAGATGATTTTCACGATATGCATTTTGATTTGAACGCCCATTTTCATAACAAGCCTGAATAACTTGAACGCGTTGCTCGATTGTGTATCTTTCCATGGTTCAAATTCAGTTAGTCTGAAATTGAGAAATATCAAATGAAGTGTAGAAAAAAACTTGACGGTGTGGTTCACATTCAACATCGGCCCTTAAAATTTAACCACCCGATATAACGTAAATGAAGTATTAGGTATTTGATTGAGATATTAAATTAACTTTCTAAATAAAAATTCAATACAAAAATTAAAATATTTTTCACCCTTCTTAATAAATTCAGTTTGAAATTAGGCCTAAGATTTTATCAAAGACACATTTTAATCAAAGTAATCCAAGTTAAATCGTTAAACCTTTTAATTTTTACCAATTTATATAAATGGTAAGCTTTTAATAAAAGGGCTTTCTTCAAAGAACATTTTAATTAAATAGTTTTTAACACACACCCATTGAAAAACAATGTTTAAATATGGTCACCTCCAACAATACTATTTTTAATAAAAATTGTAAACATATTATGGTTAAATTTAACCATATTATTATCACCGACAACCATATTATGGTTAAATGTGTCCTCCATCCAGAGCGCACAACCAAATTATGGTTGTCTCCGAACATGTTTTGGTTAATAATAACTAAAATATGTTTAACACTTATAATAGCATGGTTGGTTTCCAACAATAGCATGTTGCTCTTGGAGAAGAGGAAAATACTATTGTTAATTTAAAAACAAATTATTGTCATATTTAACCATAACATGTTTAGAGGCAACCATAATATGGTTGTGGCTTCATGATGGAGGACACATTTAACCATAATATGGTTGTCGGTGATAATAATATGGTTAAATTTAAACATAATATGTTTAAAATTTTATGTAAAAATAGTTTTGTTAGAGGTGACCATATTTAAACATATTTTTTCTCTACGTGCAGAATTCTTTTTGTGCTAAAACTTTTTAAATAAGAATGTATTTTGTGTTAAAACTTTTTACTTTTTTTAAAGATTTCTTTACCATTTATAGTGTAAACGTTTATGGCTTTCAATGTTAAAGCTTCTTTCTGTATGTGTGAAATTATGTAAAAGCTTTCTATATAAAAGGATTTATATGTGAAATGTTTTTGTGTGAAAGCTTTTTATAAAGAAATCTTTTTTTGAATATCTCTCTATGAAAGGAGTTCTTTTTTAAAAAAACTGTCTAAATAAAAAAAATTTATGTGAAAGCTTTCTAAATGCAATTTTCTTTACCATTTGAAAGTCTTTTAGGTAAAAGCTCTTTTTATAAATTTTTTTTATCTTAATGTTTTTAAAAAATGTTTTGTATATGTTAATTTTAGGATTTTTTTTATAAGAGTTGTTATAAAAGCTTTTAAATATAAGGGTTTCTAAACTTTAATGTAAAAATTTTCTGTTTTAGGCAAAAACTTTTTTTACAGAAGGCTATCTTGCGAAAGTTTTCTAGGTTATAAAGGCTTTTTATAAAAAAGAACTATACAAAAGTTTTTAATTAAAAGCTTTTTATATAATAGTTCGTTTCTGTAAAAATGATCAATATAAAATGCTGTGAAAACTGTCCATTTAGAAGGTTTATTGCATTAAAACGGTTCATAAAAAGTTGTCATGTACATAGAAAAAATGAAAAATTGTCTTTAATCATCAAATTTATACCTAATTCATAATGTCAAGCAAACAAGTTGTTACCAGAATTATTATATTGATTACAAAAAATTGTAAAAATTTTAAATTATAATTATTTTTTTTCAATAAATGATATTATTTATTTTAATTAAAAAAAATTATCAAAAAACTTTGCCGTTTCAAACAATGTGTTCATCGATTTAATTTAATATAGCTCAGGTTTTTACAACAACAATTCTATAAGTTTTAATTATTTTATTTTAAGATATTTTGTCAATTAAGATATTTTGTTATTTAATTAATATTTTAATTAAAAATTAATTTCAGAACAACTTAAATATTCATTTAATCAAAATTATATTTTTAATTTTCTTTCAACTAAAAAAATAGTGTATTCAATTATCACATTAATTAAATTAAAAAACTTTTATAAACAATTTTTTTAATTTTTGTATTAATTCAAATGCGTATTCTAAGTCAAATTACAGTTTAAAAAGCTTTTATACTTTAATAGTCTTATTCCTTCAAACAAATAAGATTGTGGTAGTGCATACAAAATATTCTTTGAAGGAATAAGACTATTAAAGAATAAAAGCTTTTTAAATTGTAATTTGAATTGGAATACGCATTTTAATTACTACAAAATTTTATAATAACAAAATTAAACTCAACATGAGAAATAAAATTCCCAAATTCTATTTGTTAAAATTTTTTTTAATTCATAAAAAACTGATAAATTAAACTTATATTTTTTTCTGTGTAAACCCTTTTTATATACATAGGGTGTGTGTGAAATGGTACCAAATTACTCATGGAAGTAAAAGAAATTTTTATATGCAGACTTTTATACAGAAAACTTTAAATGTGAAAGCTTTCCAAATAGAAAGATTTCTATATGAATAGATTTTTAATGACGTCTTTCAACAGAGAAGCTTTTAATAAGCAATCTTTACAAAGACAAAAGAATTAAATTTTAAAGCTTTTTGTAAAGAAGTTTTATATCTTTCTGAAAGTTTGAGTAGAGTTTAAATGCTCCTTCATTGAAAAAACTCTACTACACGCAGAAGAAAAATATGTTTAAATATGGTCCCCTCCAACAAAACAATTTTTAAAGAAAATTTTAAACATATTATGTTTAATTTAAACATATTATTGAAAGCGACAACCATATTATTGTTAAATTATTCCTCAGTCAAAAAACCACAACCATATTATGGTTGCCGCTAAACATGTTATGGTTAAATATGACAATAATTGGTTCTTAAATTAACAATAGTATTTTCCTCTTTTCCAAGAGCAACATTCTATTGTTGAAAATCAACCATGCTATTATAAGTGTTAAACATATTTTATTTATTATTAACCAAAACATGTTCGAAGGCAACCATAATATGGTTTTGCCTTCTTGTTGGAGGACTAATTTTACACTTAATATGGTTGTCGATTACAATAATATGGTTAAAATATCCATAGTATGTCAAAAATTTTATTTTAAAATAGTTTTGTTGGAAGTGACCATATTTAAACATATTTTTTCTCTGGGTGTAGAATATTTGAATTAATTTTTTGTTTTTTTTATTTAAAAATGAAAGATTTTGAACCACCGTAATACCTTTCTAAATGTTGTCTAGCAAAGTATAACTTTTCTAATTATTTATGTGTTTTTTCTCGTTTTTTATTTGTTGTTAGTTACTTCCTGTAAAAACAACAACTTATAAAGTTAATAAAATAATTTAAAAATACACTTTTGTTTGTTTAAATTTTAAACAAATAATTAAATTTTTCAATGGAACTACTTATGAAATATTAGCATTTAGATTTTTGATTGACACTCCATCAAGAAAAAAAAATCAAATTTAGATAAAAAAAATTATATTTTGAATAAAATTGTTATTTCAAATAAAATAAACAAACACTCACATATCGCGACAAAACTTCAGCACCTGAGCAAGTGTGCAGCTTAATCAGGCCTTACGATAAATATTGCAAGAACCAGGTTAATGAGCTTTAATATTGACAATATTCGACCTCTACGTCAACGGATCGAAGCTGTCGACTCTTTCTGCTACCTAAGAAGTATCATTTCCAGTAATGGGTGGAACAAGTGATGATATAAGATCCCGCTGCACAAAGCGTAGATCATCGTTTGGAATGGTGAGTAAAGTCTGGTGATTAGCGTTCATCTTTAAGCACCCCAAACTCAAAATCTTTGAGACTCTTGAGTAATATTCGTTCTTTTGTACGGGTGCAAAACATATGATTCCACTAAAGAAATAAATTTATAAGCCGGTGTCACCGGAAAATCTTGCATGTTTAATGGCCTTACTAAATACACGAACTGCCAATGAAATATTCGGCGACGTAATTAGAATTGGAATGGGCATACGTTGATGAAGCCCCCAGACAACATCACTCGAACGGCGCTTGCCTGGAACCGAAGAAAAGGAAGGTCTGCTAATATATGGAGTAGACTAATTGAATCTCAGGGACTAGTAGCAGGCCGTACATGGCATGAAATATAAGCTTCAGCATTAGATAAAACAAATTTTTTGAGGCTCTATGTTCCACCTAAGAACTACGGGAATAAAAAAATAATAATAATAATAATAGAAAAAATTATTTTACTGCAAATAGTTTTCTTATCAATCTAAAGCGGCCCACACACTTGCAATATAATTGTTAAATTTTTCGTATTGTGCAATTATATCGCAAATGTGTAGGTGATATTCAGAGGTGGCACAATACATTGGCAACCATCAAAAGACTTTTGATATTAATTGCACAATGAAAAGAAGTGCACTATACTGTGAAATGTGTTGGCAACATTGTACAATGTTGTTTTTGTTATAGGTATGTTTAATGAAAATTACGCCATATTTTAATTAAACAAATTGGGCCACTTATTGCATAAAATAGGGAAAACGAATATAATATGGCGAATAACATATACAATAATATTGTATAATGGATGGGACGCTTAAGCAAAGAGCAAAAAGTTGGAGCTTTGATTGTCAAAGTTAAAATAAATTGAAGAAACCTGTTAAGGACTAATAAATCAGTGCAAGTTAAACTCTCTTTTTTGTTTTAAGATGTGCCAGAATATCTATAAATCTATAAATCAGTAAACATATAAACCATTTTTAACGCATAAAATTAGGCGCTTAAACTACCAATACAGACCATATAAATTTGACTACATATAATATATGAGCCAGTCGAATTTAATTTACATATAAATTTAGGTTAAGTTGGTTTGGCTAAAAACCAGCGTTTAAAAAGTTACTGATTTATTTGCCATACATGTTTATAAAATTATCTAAAGTATAAATAATTGTCCTCGTTTTCTTTTATTAAAAGTTTATATGATTTACATATGAAATGTATGTATATGTAAAACAGTGGTGTCCAAAAGCACAGAATCATTATTATGTGCATGTGGTAGAAGCAGCAAACATGATGTTAGACTTTTGAGTAATTTAAAATAATTAAGTAGCGAGATCTTACTTCGAAGATATCTCAAAGGCAACTTATTTGATTCTCTTTATTGAAATGTAAACAACACAACAGCCGAATGTTCGTCGGCATTCACACGAATAATATCAAAACGTATTAATATAGTGAACTCTGTGCTACAACAATTCAACAATAGAAAAAACAACAGGCATTTTTTTGCGAAAATTGCAACGGTGAATATCAAAATGCCTTTATAAAAAATGTAAATAAACCAAACGTCAGAAAACGAAGAAAAAAATGTCGTTTTTTGTTTTTGTAAAACTGAGGCCACTTTATAAGTAGATTCTGAATGATATTATAGTGTACGTATATCGACATCGCTGCAGCTTAAGTTTTTGTTCTATAGTGCTGGTTCACACTCTTCAAGTCTAAAGCTGAAGGTCCACACCATGCGTTTATGCGTCCTTCCTTTTTATGCATCTGACAAAAAAGTAGAGCTCGCATATTTGTATGTCACATTTTACACAGCAAAACGGATATAATGTATACACGTATCAAAGTAGGTAAACTTTCTACTTTTGTATGCGTCGCATATGTGGTGAAAAAATGTCAGCTGTTCTCAGGCCTACCCATATTTGCCTTAAAATTAGCAAAGTACCGATTTGCCAATTTTTGCTTAAAAAATGCCGATATTTGTATAAACACTCAAACCACGGTAACTGTGCTTGTTAACGTGCAATTTATTAATTTTGGGTAACTTTGGAGAACTTGTCATAACATATACAACCAAATGGAAAGTGTTTTTAAAACTGTATGAACTCATTTTATAAAAAACAGTTAAAAAATTAAATTTACTTAGCGGAATTTATGAACACAAAGAATTTTTTGAACTTTGATGAGGAGAATTTGGGCTTATTGGCAAATGAGTTACTATCAAAATCAAAACTCAACAAAAGCGAAATTAACAAAATTGTTAATAACTGTATTAATTTTTATGTAGAACTTTAAAATCAAATATTAAAACGTTTTGATTTTGAACAAAAATCTTATAAATCTTTTAATATGATTAACCCTAACAAAATTATGAAAACGGAAAATCTTTCTTTTATGGAAATTCTGAGAGAGTTCTCCAGCTTTATTTCTGAAAAAGAACAAAAAATTTTAGACCCTGAACTTAGAGAGTTAATATTTTTAAACTTTTAAGAAGACTTAGAAGGAATTAAAGTTAATTTGCAAACTTTTTGGCAAAAAAGTTCAGACTTAAAACATGGGGATTCTACGGATGCATTTCCAGTGCTATCAAAGTTTGTACAACAAATTATGGTCCTTCCACATTCTTCCGCAAATGTGGAAAGAATTTTTAGCCAAGTCAACCTTAATAAATCCAAATTTCGATGTTCCCTTGAAAATGAAACTTTTCAAAGAATTCGTTTTTCTAAAAATTACTTAAAATTTAATAATGCAAACTGGTTTGAAGTTAAACTAAACTAAAGTATGTGTCTATAAAATATTTGTGTAAATAAAATGTTGAAAAAATTTTTCAGTTATAAAAACAATTTTAACCTAATGTACAAAATTTTTTTGAATTAACTACAATTTATTAATAAAAATATTGGTTTTTTTATTAATTTTTATGTTTTTATATGAGTTATATGTGAGTTAATGCTGAACTATGTATTCTGTTTTGTGTTAATAAAAATATGTTTTATTGTTCTTGAAAGGGATATTTTTAATTTGCAGATTTTTTGCCGATTTTCTTAAATTGAAGTGCTGATAATGCCGATTATTTTTTGAAAATATTTCGATTTTTTATCAAAATCATCTGGCACCCCTGGCTGTTCTTGATGACCATGGACGACAAATCAACTTTTATTTTCAATGTTTTCGATAAATATGTTTGTGTGGTGTATTCCTTTTTACTATTTTTTTTATAAAAACTGTTTTTAATAAAAGAAAGACTTTCGTAATAAAGATTGCAAAAGCTTTCAAGAATAAAATATATGGAAATAAATTTTTAGAACAATTTTTTCATGAACAAAATTTGCCATTCTAGTTAAATCGATTATTTTGATGTTCTGAGTGCCATCTTCGTTGTGCTTATTATTTTTTTTTTTTTTTGCAAATGCCTTGCAAGAGAAACTTATTGACTTTTTGATAATAAAAGCTTACTCCACTAAGAATTAATAAATAAATTCTATTAAAATATCACTTCCATTTTTGCAAAATTGTTTTTGTTTGATAAACATATTAGCACAACATATGATAAAAAAATAGTTTGGCGCATAAAACGCATTGCATGTTACTTCCATTTAGAAACGCATGGAATGCACAAAAAGTATCATAAGCATAAACGCATAGTGTGGACCTACATTCTCTTTTCCATTCTCTCCTAAAAGCTCAATACTTGACGTCTAAAACTTGAACAGTGTGAACCAGCACATACTCGCGAGTGTAGGAAAATGAGAATTGGGCGTCTCTGATATAAAAGTATTATTCAGACATGAATGTTGTTAGATTTGTGAGCTCTGCATATAGAAGGTTTTAACTTCGTATTTGAAAGCTTTTTGAAAAGTTATTCCGAAAAAAATTACTGTATGTTTAAACTTTTATTCAATAAAGTTTTTTAAATATTTATATCGCATTTAATAGAAACCATTTGTATATAAAAATTTGAAAATAAAATCTTTTTACATAGAAGTCTTTATTTATATAGAAGATGCTCACAGGAAATTGTTTTTATCTGCTTAGAAATCGATTGTCTTGCATAAAAAAATTCGCTAAATCTCTCTGCTTTCAGATATCTTTTCTAAATTTGGAAGTCTGGTAACACCATAACAATTTAGATCACACAATATCCACTGTAAAGTGTACAATTAAAATTTCTTATATTCGCTTTTACCTAATAATTACTACAATATGTTTTAACTCCAACCGCTTTTTCAATTTATTAGGTCTTTGGGTAACAAGGTCAATTAGGATCACAACTATCACAACTTAAATAATAATAATTGAATAGCTTAATAAACTTTTGTGTACTGAAATTCATACATATTATTATAATATATTTGTTAAATTTTAATTTCCTTAACAAACCAATAAATACAATTTTTTTCACACTTCTTTGCCAAATTTAATTGTGGTTTTAAACGGCCGATACTTGAA
This sequence comes from Pollenia amentaria, assembly GCA_943735925.1. Classification (NCBI taxonomy): domain Eukaryota; kingdom Metazoa; phylum Arthropoda; class Insecta; order Diptera; family Polleniidae; genus Pollenia; species Pollenia amentaria. Next base: position 139,971,336 of record OX031010.1, on the reverse strand, counting down.
CAATTGGCAGAATTATTTGGTTAAGTATATTTTTAAGTAAATAAAAGAAAAAAAAACCTGAATAAAAATTAAATGTAGTATATTTTATTTATACATATAAAGTTTTCTATTGTTGAGAAATTTATTATTTTTGTTTTTTTATACATATAACAATTGATCAAAAAAAAAAAAATTGTTAAGTATAAAAAAATACAATTGACATTGAAAATGTGATCTTAAAAAGTTTTAAAAAACTCCCAAATAATATTGTTTAAAATATAAAAAACTATTTTAGTTTTTATTAGAAGGTCAGTGTTTTAATTAAAATTTGACGTTATTAAGGACATCTTTATCAAAACTAAATATAAATCTATGTTAAATATTTCAATATAAACGTTATTTTATAAAAAAAATGTCCTTAAATGTTAAAGCTTTCTTTACGAAGTTATTCCATAAATAATTTTTTTTTCAAAGTTTTCCATATCTCTTTGCAGAAAAGCATTCTGTAAAAAAACTTTTAAAATTGAACAATTTCTGAAAAGCTTATTTAAAAGAGCTTAAAAGCAGTTTTTATTTTATCATTCCGGAAATACTACCACCCAATGCGAATTCAACTACAGGCGGTGTCGAAACGCTTTCTAATTTTGACAGTTCGAACCAATTTGTTTTGATTTGTTAGTGTTTTGTAAGGAATGGTTAACATTTAGAACCGTAAAAACTATCATTAAAATGCAAAAACCCCTATGTTGTTTCGGCTGTTTTTGTGTTGTTGTAGTTCCGACACCACCTGTAGTTGAATTCGCCTTGACTAGGACCATAATATGCTTAAAAGAAAGATATACAAATAAAAGTTAAAAAAAAAATTTCCGCCATGAAATAAGTCAAAAAAAAAAAAAAATTAATTAGTTAATAAATTAGTGCACCAAAAACGTACAGAAAGCAGCAACAACGTTTTTTTGGTGACTTATTTCATTTTGGTATTGGGTGCCTATTTCACATATAATATTTCCCTTAAAGTCTGCGATGAAATAAATTCTTGGGACTTGTTTAATTTTTGAATTTATTTACGTTTACCATACATAAAAAAGGGGATAAGATCAAAATCTCTTTCAGAATCCCGAAATGAAAAAATCAGGTTATATTTCAGTCCCGAATTTCAGAAATCGGATTATCAAAGTCCCGAGCTTTATTATCCCGAATTCGAAAATAGCGAATTTTAAAATCCAGGAGCTAAAAATTCCGAATGCCGATTCACTAACTAAAGCTTATCTGCATAGCCGTTTGGCCGTGCGCAAGGATTTTCTATAACAAACACCGGTTTCGCTAACTAAAGCTTAAATTCGGTCTTGTGGCCGACCAAAGGCCGGCTACGTTATTTCTTTCCGTTAAAAGTTTATTCCATTTTTAAAATTGGGGATTTATTTCATATGAAATGCGACCCCAAAAATTGGGGACTAATTTCATTTTGTTTTTAGGGAATTTTTTGGTGCGACTTATTTCATATAGCCAAATAAATAATGTAAAAAACGTTTAAAATCATTAAAGCATATAAAAACTTATATTTGTTTATATTTACACTAACAATTATAGATATTATCAGTATTATTTGCCACATATTGAAAATTTTTGAAATACGAACGGCAAGTTTGTATTACGTCAAGTTTGTAATTGGATTGAAAACGTGTGTTTGTCTTAAATACTAATGCGAACACTTTCCTCTGAATGTTATAATTCTAATTTTTATTGTAAGTATGTATGTATGTACTTGCACCTACCAAATATAAATCGAAGAATAGAAATTATTGTTTGATATAATAAAAAGAACACAAGGGAACAAGGTTCTTGTTGACTAAGAACTGAATGTTGTTTTTAAGACTATTTGGGATGCTGAATACAATGTGTGCACTAAGTTTTTTTTGTTCATAGGCTATGTGACATTACGTGAAAGTAAAAAGATTTTAACTATTTCCCGTTTTGGATTTTTCATGATTTTTAAAAATACAAAATTTGTCTTTTTTACGTAAACAACCATTTTTTAGGAATTTTTAAAAATTTAATTGCTTTTCAAAGCTACCCAGTGCTCTCGCTTCGAGAAACTTTTCGATTGAAACGCAAGAAATGAAACAAAAATGCCATAAATTGAAACAAGCAACTGTTTTTCTCACATAACTGCGTCTGTAACATTTTAAGAGAGTAATAGCTGTCACGTAAAGAAATTACTCGCCAATTTACAGAAAAAGTGTGTCTGTAAAAATCAGTGACCCCAAATTAGTAATAAAAAAAATTGCATCAAACTTCGAATCAACACAAAAAAAGTTAAATTTTGTTCCCTTGTGTAATGTTTCGGCCTTCCAAAATTCTTCTTAATAGAAAGAAAGCTTTAATCTAGAAAATCGTTTTTAAAAAATTTTTTTAAATGCTGTCTTTATTAAACAGTGCCCATGTTCTGTAACTCCTGCGGCGAGAAACTTTTCGATTGAAATGTAAGAAATGAAACAAAAATGCCAAGGCGAATTCATTTATCAGGTAGCGTTGAAAGCACAGCTGTGCTACTTCTTTTCTTACTCAGATAAAGAAATGTCAAAAGTTGCTTGTGTTTTTGACATATCGATCAACGAAGGCAACAACAAAATACATTGTTGTGTTTTTGGTGTTGTTACTTGTTATAGTATCGACACCACCGTATACATGAAATCGCCTTGAAAAATGCCTTAAATTGAATCAAACAGCTGTTTTTCTCATTTACTTGCATCTGTAACATTTTTGGCGAGTAATTACTGTCACGTAACGAAATTACTCGCGAATTTACTGAAAAAATGTGTCTGTAAAATTTTTGTGAGAAAGTTTCCTCTTTGAACTGTTAAATAAACTCACGCATAAAAACGAGAAAAAATATTAACACTAAAAAATAAATTAAAAATGCAAAATGCAATGAATATTAACACGGAAGAGATAAGTATTTTGTTCTTGGCAGATTTATGTATTCATTGTTTAATTATTTTGCTTTTAACATGTTTGAAAAATATACGAATGTTTTCAAAGCTATTTTTTAAACAACAAACATTAAAGTCGCACTTTACAGTTTTTGGTAAAGCCGACGATTGTATTTTTGCCGCCGTTGTTAAAAATTATAAATTTTAGTCAAATTTGGTCGCCGTCAACGATATGTTTGACTGGCGTTCTCAACATCTGCAATTTCATATCGGCTTCGAGTGGAATATTATGACATTTATAACGTAACGAAGTAATCTATTTTGATAGTTTTCGGCATGAGTTACACCCACACTTTTTCTCACTTTTCGAGAAACGATGGAATATTTAGTTTTCGATGCGAGAAGTTCTCGCCAAAGTTACAGAACATGGGTACAGGTGTCTGTCTATTTTGAAGCATTCTTTATAAAAGGATCTCTATATAAAAACTTTTTACATAAAAAGCTTTCTGTATGTTTTATTCAAAAAGTTTTCTAAAAGCTTTCTTCATTAAAAAGGTGTATATTTTGAAGCTTTCTTTATAAAACGATCTGTATATAAAATTTTTTAAAAATAAAAACCTTTCTGTATGTTTTATTAAAATTTGTTTTTAAAAGCTTTCTTTATTAAAAATGTGTCTATTTTGAAGCTTACTTTATAAAAGGATCTCTATATAAAAACTTTTTACATAAAAAGCTTTCTGTATGAAAGGTTTTCAAAATGTAAGCTCTCTGCATTTAATTTTTTACATAAAATCTTTAGCATAGATATATTTTATTAATTTCTATAAAAAAGCAATCCTTATAGAAAGCTTTTTTTTATTAAATAATATCTTTATCATTAAAATTACAAGCATTAAATAATGGCTTCAGTCATCCATTTTAATAGTTTTTATAAATTTTTTAATAAGTTTGTTTTAACAATTTTTTTTCCGGTGATCACGAATACAAAAAGAAGAAGAATGTTCAACCTTCACCACAGATGGAAAATGGGTATATGGACATTTCCTGGGGTCACGAACGTACGTTCGTACGCTTTTGATAAGCAAATAATATTGGAAACAAAACTTTTCCTAGCATTTTTTTCCGATTCCATAGCATTTTGGTAGATCTATGTTTAGTGCAAAAGATGGATTTAATCGAGTTTAAGTTTCCATAAATATAGTAATAAACATGTGGTCACGATCGTACGCAAAATAGAAGTCAACTTTGGCTGACAGTAGTGAAATGTAAAATTCTGCAAAATCAAACGGAATATTCAAACGTGAATAATTTATTTTAAAAGTGTATTAATGTAGGTCTCTATCCAGTATTTACACAATAAAATATCTCTTTTGGTTTTTGTTTAATTGGCTTAAGTACCGGTCGCGAACGTACGGGTCGCGATCGTACGATTTTTCCATATATTTTAACCGTTAACTAACCATTAATCGAACTTTTTTTTTATTCTCCTTACACTTTGCTCTTCTTAATCAATTGTAATAGAGTGATTTTAAAGAAAGAGGGCAAACATAATAATTTTTTTTTGCATGTAAAATAATTAAATATGAAAATGTCTTTAGAAGTAGATTAAAAAGAAAATATTAAATTTTCCAGTTTCCAGCCCGATTTCCTCAAGTAAATCAGCTGAGATATCATAGCATTTCATGTTTACCATTCTATTATAAAAACATAGACTTTTTTATAATTATAAACTATAAGACGCGATGATTATCAACATTTTATTTTTCCATCCTGGTAGACCATTCGGAGGAAATGCCCATATAGAGTTTCTCATAACGTTTGTAATTTCTACAATATTGATGTAAGACCCTTTCAAGTATATATATTCTGGGTCCTTATGAGTCCGTTGAAATGGGTTGTTTTCCGAAGTGCCTAGATATGATGGAGACTAGGTTGTTATATATATATCCAAATCCCTTGTTGTTGTTTTTGTTGTTTTTTCTACATATCTGGAAAAGCCTAGAGTCAAAGTTTCCAAATTAGGTAGAAGCATTTTGGTTATTAATACATAACCACTCTAAAAAATATGGGCGGGATAGATAAAGTAGGCGTGACACTTCCCTCTCAAAGACATTATAGCTTTCAGTATATCTGAAGGGCAGCAGCCAAAGTTTCTAAATTAGGTAAAGCATCTGGTTATAAATAGACAACATCCGACAAAATGTGGATAAGAGTGGAGAAGTGGGCGCTGCACAAAATTGATTTATTTAAATCTAAAGAACAGTATTCATATAATTTTCTATTCTTATCGCCTAATGGTGTTTCGGCATAGCCGAATATGGCACTCTTAACTACGATCACACTTGGCAAATATTTGACGAAAAACGGGACCAACAGAAAAACTAAAATATAATTTTCTTTAATTCCAATATTTTTTTTGATTATAATACCACATCATACAAACACCGTTGTTTGTATGCTTAGCAGTATAATAAGTTTTATTTTTTGATATTAAGACCATGTAAAATCTCACTGACTATTTACAAAAGTAGTGGTTATGCTTATTTGGTCAAACATTTAATAAGTGTGACCGTAGCTTTAGTTGTTTTTTCTGGTGTTTAAAGATTTCATATGTAAACACATTCACTTTTTTTGGTTTCCATTGCAACATTTATACGTGTAAAATTATACAAAAATAAATAAACGAAACAAGGATTAAATAGACATTTTCGTGTTTTGTTTTGTTTTGCTGTTGTATGATTTAGTAGCGCACATGTAAGAGATAACATGAAACCAAATGAACATTGTTACCCTAGTACTTTAGGTTTTAAATATGTCCATAATTACTAGAATTTGTGCTTATTATACTGAAGGCTTCCTAAGTGAAAGTTTATTATGGTTTTCTAGAAAAAAGCTACATTTATTTTTGGAAAGTTCGTTTCCTAACTAAAAAACTTCTTTATAGGAGGTTTTCCAATTGAAAGTTTTTTATAAAGAAGGTTTACTTACTAAAAGTTTTCTAAATGAAACTTCTATATTAAAGGCTTAATAAGAGCTTTATGGAGAGAACACGGTAAAAAATACAAATGGGTTTCAGTTAAACAATTTATGATATTATTTCAAAAGTTAATTAAATTTGCATCAGTAAACAAATTAATAGTATCAATATTTTTTGATATTAACAATATTTTCTGCATTAATGTTGTTGATATTAATAAACGTTTAATTCACTTGATTAAATTTTTAATTAAAACTTTTTTATTTTTGATCAATAATTTAATTAAAAAAAAAAAATTGGCGAAAATTTTTTCTGTGAAGGCTCAGAAACTAAAAGTTTTTTAACTGAAAGCTTTCTTTTTAGAGAGTTTCAGAAGTCTTTCGAACTTTACGCTAATTGAGTAAAATTTTTGTTATGTAGAAAAAGCTTTATTATACAGAAAATTGTTTGTATCATTTATCTTTAATTTAAGGCTATTTATAAAAAAGCTTTTAAAGTAGAGCATTTTATATGAGGTTCTCTTTTTTGTTTTATAAGTAGTTTTCTGCGTATGTAATTAACAATGTAAAAGTTCTTTAAAAGTACTAGAATTGTGGTTATTTTGTTGAACTGTTAATGGTTTTTAATCCAAATTTAGATATTTTTTTAATTAGGCTTAAGTTCATTGAGTTCCATTTTCATTAAATTATTTTTATGAAGACAGGAATTTTACAACATGAAATCAATTAAAATTTTTATTGATAATTTTTCATTCTTACTAGTTTCGATTGTAACCACACAATCTCAATAGCCGAGTGAGTAAAACGGCAAACCCCACTGACGAGATTGTGTGGTTACAATCGAAACTAGTATGGGCAACCTGTCCGTGAAAGCCTGGGTTCAAATCTCAGCGCAGTCAAGAATGAAAAATTATCAATAAAAAAAAAATTTTAATTGATTTCGTGTTGTAAAATTCCTGTCTTTATAAAATAATTTAATGAAAATTAAATTCAATGAACTTAAGCCTAATTAAAAAAAATATCAGTTCTTTAAAAGTTTAAAATTTCCACGGACAAAACTTTATGTTTTTAGAGAGTATATATACTGATCCGAAATGTCGTGGACCACAATAATATTTAACACATTATTGCTTCAATCATATAAGACATTCCTCTATTTTGGAAAATTCAATCCCTTTCTAAAAAAAAATGAAATATTAGAAGAAGTTGAAACATTCTGTTACCTCGGAGCTGTTATAAACCGAACTGGTGGATCATCTAGTAAAGACATTGTAAGCCGAATAAAAAAGGCCACACAACCTTTTGGCCAGCTCAGTAAAGTATGGAAATCATCCTCAATATCACGCCGTGTTAAAATAAATACTTTCAATACCAATGTAAAATCAACTCTGTTATATGGATATTAAACTTGGAACGCTGCCTCCCGAGACATCAACCCTTTGCATAATTTCGTAACTACTTAAACGTTTCCGAAGAGTTCTATGAATCTTGCGGCCACGAAAAGTCTCAAGCAACATTCTGTGGGCTGAAAAACGTCAAATTCCGTTGTGTGTAGAAATACAGAGAAGAAAGTGGAACTGAATTGGACACACACTCCGTAAGCCACTTTCCGATCTTGCCAGGAATGCTAGCGAAAGGAATCCGCAGAGGAGTCGCAGGAGAGGCCGAGCAGCACATAAATGGCATAGGCAAATAGATGCAAGTGAAGTAAAAACTATTGCGATGAACAGATCTGAATGGAAACAGTTTGTTAAGGCCTTATGCCCCTTATAGGATCGAGGGAAATATATATGTATGTATATTAGACTTTCCTAAAAGAATTCTTTTTTCAATACCTGGCAACCCTTTACAATTATTGAAACCGAATTCTAGTAAAAAAATAACAAATATGTAGTTTTCAAAATTTGTTATACACAACAAAGTTTACCAATTAACAATCTGTAACGGTTCATAAAAATATTTTGTTGCAAAATTAATTTTGAATAATTTATAATTTATTTGAATACATTTTCGAAGTTTTCGGCCTAAAAAAACTTAAATTAACTTAAACATTTCTTAGGAATTTATTTTGTTTTAAAAAAATTTAATATTTTCATATTTCAAATCAACAAATTTATGAACACGGAGTACAGTAAGTGTAATTTTTTTTTTTTTTTTGCGATAAAACCAATTAAATAAATTAATTAAACTACTTTAGTTTGGTATATGTATGTTTGTGTGTGTGAGTGTTTCTTACCTTGTCATCAATTGATATGAAAATAGAAAAAATAAATTTGGCATATTCAAGGTAAATTCTCTTAAACATAAATAAAATTTTCGTACCTTTTAGTATAATTGTTTATTTAAATGTTCTTTTCTTTTGGCTTTGAGTGAGTGCATTTTTTGTCTTATTTTTATTTAATTGAAATTGAAAACTGCATTGAATAATTTAATAAAAAAAAACTGTTGTTTGCTTTAATGAAGGTTACAGCAAATTTCCGTTATTAATAATAAATTGTATTTTATTTAAGAGCGACAGAAATTTCTCTTTATTCTAATAGAAAAAGTTAAGAGGAAATAAACAACAAGGTAAAATTGATAATATCAAATATAATTGTGTTAGAAAAATTAACGAAGCCAACTTGTTTTATTAAAATCAGAAAAAGTTTAATTAATTAATGTAAACAAATAATAGAAAGCTAAAGTTGGAGAGTTTTTCAAGAATGGAAAGTTCGAGTAAAAGTCAAGAAATCTCAATACAAATATTGGTCAGTTTAATTTGTAAAGTTTAAATAGAAATTTCCGATTTGAATTATTTGCGTTTTTGTCGTTTTCTATAGAAAATAAAATTATTATTTTTTATAATATTAGCAGTTAACCCGTTATTTCGTTAGCGTATCCCTTTCTTTCGTGGACATATTTATATGCCAAAGTTCATGTATTTAGGTTTCAAAAAAGAAGTACCAACATGGAACAAAAAAGTACCAAAAAGTTGCTCTTATAGGTTCTTATCTACTCAGGACATTGCATATTGAATTTTTGGTTTCTAGGTACAATAATGACGAAACAAAGTACCAGTCGTAGAACGAAAAAGTACCAAAAAGCTCATATATACAGATTCTTATTCTCTAGAACCATGCATGTTTAATTTAATGTTTCTAAGTCCAATATTAAAGAAATTTCAAAAAGTACCAGTTGAAGCACATAAAAGTACCAAAATTTTTCATCTTAAAGCTTCTCATTTACTCAGTGCCTTTAATTTTATGATTTCAAGTTTAATATTATAGAAAATTCAAAAACAACCACATGAAGAATGTAAAAGTAAAAGAAAGAAATTAAATTTCCCCATTTTTATCCTTTTTTGTATATGTATATCTATAGAAAGGAAATCCCCAGGAATTGGGGAATATAATTAGAATTTTCCAGGATTTCCTTTCTAAAACAAAAAACAAATTAATTTAAGTTCAATATGAAAAAAATATAGTTGCATCACTAGTTAACGCAGAAAAAGAAACATTTGTTGATGTATGGTTAAAAAACCCATATAATGGTCCCCGCAATGGTCACAAGCAAAATATTGTTGTTTCTAACTTTTCTATTTTTACGACTAATAAAATTTTGCTTGTATTTAACCTTGAAATGTGTACCTTGCTTGAAGCTGCAAATATGGTTGGGTCTAACACTAAAAATGGTATTATAAAATGCAACAATAATATAATCGTGTTAAACATGGTATGGTTAGTTTTGAAAATATTCTTAAGAGTAACAAAATTTTGATTGTTTTTTTCTTTGCAGTAGTTGAATGCGTTTTAATCACTTGCTTAGTTTGCCTTTAATTCTCGAATTGTTTTTCTTTGAGTTTTTTATTTAAATATATACCCCCGTATTCATAAAAAATATTTTAGGTTTATAGCAGGCTTATGAAATTAATTTTCTGTGAAATTTTGTTTAATAAACCTTTTATTATTAATTAAAAATATTTTTATGAATATGGGGGTTAAAAGTTACGTAAATAAAATTACAGGCAGTTTTCTTTCCTTTCATGTATTTAAAGGATAGAACAGAATAAAATAACGAAATTATATTATAAGTTGATTGTATATAGTTGTTACTACGGAATTTTATTCAGGACCAGTACCTACGTTTTTCCAAGGAGAGCATACTGAAGCATGTGCAGAATCTATTTCGCAGTTCGTACATAGCAATTTTGAACGACATTCATAGAGACGATACCGATTCCGCGGTAGCAGGATACATGAATGCCGTACTAAGAGATCGTCCATCGCCTATAGCAGACACTGAAATAATTCATCCGCGTAAAACAAGAGTCCTGATGGTACAATTACGGTCAGGATGACGCAATATAAGCTTAATGCCATCTGATCTCATGTAGACCGTGCCGTCCTTAACTTACGACCAGCATGTGGTCCGGCTCCTCATGACCCCCCCACTATTTTAATTGTCTAGCCAGCCCTAGTACATGTTATACTAGATTTTGAGTACCTTTTGTCAAAATCAAGTGATGCAGTAGACTTTATTTTATATAAATGAAAGGGAACTAGATTTTGCTTGAAATCTCGTAAGTATGTACTAGATTTTGGTGTAATGTAAACGGACTATATGTGTGCTTAGGTAAAGTGTTTGACGTTACAGTTAATTTTTCCCTAGATTTTGCTAGTTATCAATACTAAACGATTTGGCAGAACTGATGACGATTTGATGAATTTTTTTCTGTTACGTCTTATGGAAGCGAGCATATTTTCAACAGGCGGTTATAACCTTTTTTAACAAAAAAAAAGAACATAAGGAAGTATTTAAGGAAAGTCTTTCTTGTAGAATTTACAACAGGAATAGTAAAACTCTGCTTACAAATCCCCTATCAGCATCATAGTGGATAACACATCTCCTTACCAACGATGTGAGAGCCTCTCTTTACTATTACCCATAGGATAATCACAATAACGAAATTCAATCGGTTAAGAACTGTCTAAAGAGCGGGAGCAAGGTGATAGCACCAGTAGCCCATCCCTACCATTGACCACAGACATGCACCTATTTTCTTATGTTATGGGATTCCTTATTTATTATTCACAGCCCATAACCACTTATATACATATGAACCTTTGTTCACACCCAAAATTCGATAGAAAACTTAGACAAGCTGATTTAAATAACCACTTAGTCAATAGAAATTTATTTTTTATACAAAAAGGATCGTTTTACAATAAATTATTTTTATGCAAGAAATAAATATTAATGCTAAATAAAAGCATATAAAAAAATATACAAAAATAAACGTTTTCAAATAAAATGGTATACATTTATGTCACATATCCGGAATTGTTTGCTATTGAAATTCTGGAAGATCGGTCCATAAATGGCAGAGATATGAGCAAAAAACCACGAATACCTCTAATTTTTTCCATAAATCCCATGTTGTTGTTGTTTTTTAAATTCTTTTTTTCTGCATATCTCGAGAGCGGCAAGAGCTACGGCTTTCGACACAGTGTTATGGCAGTTACATCAGAAAGCCGTGCAAAATACCCCAGACTTTAAAGCAAGAAAGACTTTCAGAAATAATTTATTTCGCTTTTCTTCCACTAAATTCATTTTTTTTTTACACATGTTCTTATTTTTTAGGTTGAATTTCTGTTGAAAAAAATAAAATAAAGGTCAATTTTACCGAAAATTTTTCTCGGAAAGTAGACGAAAAATAGTTAAAATATGCATGAAACGCCCTCTGGTGGTGGTCATAGGTAAAAATAAAGATAAAAAATTAATTTCTCGACCCCAAAAACCCCCCATATACACATAAAAAAGATAATATAACGATGAATAAAAATCGAATTTTGAATCAAAATGATGTTATAGGGAAAAAATAATTTTTTGAAAAGTGGAAGACTCGAAAATCGAGATAGACCTATGGTTCCTTCACCAAAGTTGCTTAGAATTGTCCATAGAATCATCCTAGGGGGCCGCTCTAATCGAATTTTTCGGCTCCATAGAAATTGGCCCGCCCTAATGCATATTAAAACCTTAAAAATTGTTAAAAACTGCATATCGCACTTTTTCAACAATACAGTATTAACTCAAAATATAAAAATTTTCAGTAGAAGCAAAACGATTTTTAGTTTTAAATTAAAGGAATATGAAATATAATTTTTAAACCAACCGTTTCATTACCAAAAAGTTTACACAATAGCGCAAAAATAAAAACTTTGAGTTAATACCCTATTGCTGAACAAATGCGATATCGCATATACCGACGAAACGTTGGGAAAAATTGTACTAAAAAATTTTGTTTTAATTACAAATCTGGAAGTGCGATATATTTTTTCAAAACTCATCAAATAAACGCAATAAATACTACACTTGCTAGCGATTAAATTTTTTTTTTATAAGAGTGCAACTTAGATATGGGAGACATGTCCTCCCAACCACAGCTGAATTCTTTAATTACTATACATACATAAATACATAACAATTGAGTCAGGTTATGGTATTTTAAAATAATTATGTTTAAATTTAAAGAAAACTATTCCAAACATAATTTATAAAAAATTATTAAACTTTTATTAATTTTTTTGCAATTATTTGCCAATTTTGGCTAAACAAGTCTTTTAGTTATCCTTTAATATATCCAACCCTGTCAAACAATAACACTTATTCCCACTTAAACACACACTTACACAAGCACCTGCTTTTGAAAAAACAAGATCATGCATTATCTATTCCGAAGAGAGTAGAAATAATATACAAATTTATAATTAAGAAGAAAACGGAAGTAATTCAAATTCAATAAAACCTAATACACACACACACATTTCCATCAATTGAAATTTTTGCGAGTAACCACTCCACTAAATGAGAAACTAATAGAAAAATAAAGAGCAAGATAAACAACAAGAATTTGTTGTTGTTGTTGTTTTCTTTACACGAATGTGCGTAGCGTATACGAAATGTAACGTAACCAATCACACACATCCATACATATTTGAAAATAAAAAAAAAAGTATTAAAATATAAATAAGCCTTATGTTTAAGTAACCAGATTGTGGGCGTAAGCAAAATCGCCTAAAAATAGGTGTATTGATTTTTCGCTAACGAGGGCAAGTTTAACTGATTTCTAATGCTGGTGATTTCAGTTTGGAGCTTTGGTTAAATGTGTGGCGACCACAAAAACTTTTAGAAATAAAATTTTCATTCTTTCAGTCAAGAATGAAAAATTTTCAATATATTTTAATTCATTTTATGTTGTAAAATTCCTCTATTCATTAAAATAATTTAATGAAAATTTAAATTTACTGCCAGGCCCACAATATCGGCAAGAACATTTCATTCGCATTTTTATATTGAAAACAATAATAAAAAATTTAAATTTGTTTTTGTTTTCAATATAAATATAAGAAAGAAATGTTCTTGTCGACATTGTGGGCCAGGCTGTTAATGAACGAACTTAAGTCTGATTGAAATATAAAAATTTGGATTTACAATAAAATATCAACAATACTTATTATACAATTTTTTATATTTACCAGTTAAATAAGAAAGAAAATATTTATTTTTACAAAAAGAAGCAATAATATGAAACCAGTTTTTCGGTTTGGCCGAATCTTATATACGCTTCACCATGGAATTAAAAAACCTCGAATTCGGGAAACAGAACACCGGTAAAGTTAATTTTTAATACCATATACATAGTCTTTCTTACATGTAAGATATATCTGAGTTTGGTCCTCGTGGCTCATGCCAAAACCATCATTTCCCAGCAAAAAATTACGCATTACCAAAAGAACGGCTTGCCTTATAATGACTTACTTTTTTGGTTGCCAAGTTTGATCACTCGATTACCAAACGCATTACATTAGGTCATAGAAATACGAAGTAGTAAAAGAATAAATTGTTTAAGAAATATAAGAATGACTGAAAATATTTACTGTAAAAGTGATTATTAAAATAAAAATATACGAATTTATGTATTACCTGAGTTATGATTTTGTACAAAAAAATCACTGCTAACTTCTTTTAAGATTAAAATAGTTAGGAAAATTATCAATTACTAGGAACTAATTATTTAAGTCTCATGTCTTGAAAAAATAATTAATATGGTAATCAAGTTTAGAAGTCATTCCGCCTTAAATGCTTAATTCCAAGCTCGATTACCTTTTTCAAAATTTTTTGCTGGGTTACAAAACGGGAATTCTTTTCTATAACTACGTCATTTACTCATCGTCCAGACTTGCAATTTTTGTTGCAGCAATTTTTACAAATTCAGCATCCTGATTATGAAATTATAGTTTTGCAATTTTTGTATTTTTATCTTGTCTTTCCTCATCTTTTTATATTTTGTAAATAAATACAAATACACCTACAGCCGAATTCAAAAAAAAAACTGTGAGAATATGAAAACAAAACAGAATTGCAATGTACATGAAACTGAGTACCCCTCCCCAATCTTTTTACCACTCTCACTAATAAACTCACGAATTGTTGCAACAAAAATTGCAATTCTGGTCGATGACTTATATGTACTATATCGATTTTGCTAATTTTAACTAAGCGTATTGAATATTAATTTATTTGATTTTTGACGCTTTTCTTAATTTTTATTTTATATTCTTTTGATTGACATTACATGTGTTTTAAAAATTGAGATCAAAATTTCCAATGGCTATTCTACCATGGTGAGAAAGTTCCCGCTTTGAACTCACGAATAAAAATGGGGTGAGAAAAAATTTTAGCACTAAAAAATATTTAAAAAATGCAAAATGTAATGAATAATAACACGGAAGAGGACAGTAGCTTGTTCTTGTCAGTTTTTTTCATTGTTTAATAATTTTGCTTTTAGCATTTTAGAAAAATATACGAATGTTTTCCGAGCTATTTTTTAAACAACAAACATTAAAGTCGCACCACCGTCGATGAAAATGTTTAAATTTTAGTAAATTTTGGTCGCCGTCACCGATATGTATGATTGGATTTCTCAACGTCTGCAATTTTACATCGGCTTTGAGTGGAATATTATGACATTTATAACGTAACGACGTAATCTCTTTTGATGGTTTTCGACATGAGTTTCAGACACAGTTTTTTCTCAATTTTCGAGAAACGATCTCGCATTTTGTGTCACATCTTTTCCATGCGAGAAGATCTCACCAAAGTAACAGAACATGGGTACTGGACCAATCCCTCAAAGAATCTTATATTAAAAAAACTCTCAATAAGTCGCTACAACTCGCTCAACCCAAAATTTTTTTTTTTTTTTTTTTTGAAAAATTCGTTTTTGTTCGCCCATGTTGACTCCTTTTCCGAAATCTGTTCTTAGTCTGTCTACACACTATGAAAGTTTTCTTTCAGAAAATCCAAGTTTATTGGTCAGAGGGGAAGAGAACATGCTATTATTCTCTCCCTTATCATCAATAAACAGCGTTGTCAACTTTGAAATTTCAAAACGCACAAAAATAAAGAAAAACACCCATCATTTAAAGAAAAATGTACAAAGTTTGAAATTTTTATTGAGTTAATTTAGCAAAAAAGTATAATTTTTGTATTAAAAATATATATAACAATAAAACAGTATTTTACAGTTCTGGGTTTTTAGAAAAAAAAAAAACAAAGGCCCTAATTGTGTAAAACACAAAGCCAAAAATGAAATTGAATGCAAAAAAAGTAAAAAATATTTTATAATTTTGTTGTTGCTTTCTACAGAAATTCATATTGAATTTTTAAATTTCGAACGCTGCGTATCTCACCAAAATAAAAAAACGCAGGTACTAGAGATGCCAATCGGGACTTCGATTCGGGATTTCAAAAAATAAAATCCTGGTATGCCGGGATTTGGAATTTTTGAAAGTCAAAAGATAAATGCTCTTATATATATTAATAAGAGCATAATAAAAAAAGTCTTTAGAAGAGGTTTACAAACCAAAATTTATAATTCATTTAATATTACAAAGTTGTTTAATGATTATATTTATTACTAAAATTTGTAAAAATTTAAAATTGTGATTTTTTTTCTTAATTAATAATTAATTTAATTAAAAATATGACAAAAAGAACAACGTACGATTTCCAACAATGTGTTAATTGATTCAATTAAAAAAAAATTAACATAAAATCTATATTTTACTCAATTACCTCAGTTGTTTTTAACTTAATAAAATAATAATGTATATAGTAATTGAATAGAGCAAACTAGTAATTAATTTATTTGTAAGATTTTATTAAAATTTTTGTTAAATGAATTAATTTAAACAATTGATTTTGGAATTCGAAGTTAATTAAAAAAATCAAATTTTTTAGTTAACCATAAAAATATTATTTTAACAAAAACACATTTTTATACCCACAAAATCTTGTTTTAACAAAAACACATATACCCACCACCACTGGTGGTAAGAATTATGTACTGTATAAATTACACTTAATTTCGTGAAATCGCTCCATGAATTACCTTAGGTCCCATGCCCATTTATTTCTTTGATTAATATTCTTCTTTAATTATTTTCAGCACTTCTCTCATTACACTTTCTTAATAATTGTTGGACACGGGAATACATTTTTTTTTCATAAAAAAGTGGAAAAACAAAAAAATTCAATTAACGATTTCGGGATTGACTAAATCCCAAAAATCCCGGGATTGAAAAACTCAAATCCCGTGATTCGGGATTACCTGAATCCCGAAAATCTCGGGTTTTCGAGATCGGGATTGGCATCCCTAGCACGCACCAACAAAGGTATTTTTCGCACACAAAATTTAAAAAGCACACGAAATGCTGCGAAACGCACCGGGTTGTCAACAATCTCTCACTTTCTGAAAGAAAACTTTCATACTGTAAACCCAGACTTATCCCTCAAAGATATTGGAAAATTTTAAAAACCATTTTTTCCAGTTTTTTTTAATTGTTTCAAATCATGATTTGCGTTAAAAATAGTTTTTTTTTTAGTAAATGTAGTCATTTTTAAAAGCGTTCACATAATTTCTGTTAAGTAGTTAACATTATTCTTTAAGCAAAACAGAATGTGTTACAAATTATCACGCATATGAAACATTGGACAAATATTTTCCTAAAATAGGGTTACATTTATAATTTGGCCAAACTTTGTTTCTTTAGCTTATCCCGACATATGTTGCCTGAAGAGTTGTACGGAGCGCTGTGTGGCATATTGGATGGATGTTTCTAAAATTACGATGTGTAATAAAGGGATTGACAAAATCATATAAAAATCTTTTGATTGCAATTTCCTTAATCTGGCAGCATTCCATTCCAATATTTACAAGACTTAACGTCACCCAAACATTCATCAAAACGAAGGAAACCGACCAAAAAGGCAAACGCATTAATTAAAACACAAAAAGATAAAACAAAAATCGAAAACTGAATCACTTACACGTTTACACTCACTCGCTGAGCACACACGCAAACATTCAAACGAAATACATGTTGTACGAAAGCAGAGGGTATTTAACCGACCTCAAATCAATTTGCAATTTCAGTCTATCTCCGTGTTGCAGCGTTGCATGAACTATCTCGTAATTCAAATTTCGAATAAAAAGTATTTTAATTTTTAATACTTTATTTTAACGGTAAAATAAAAAAATTATAATATTTAAAAAAAAAACAATTTATGAAAATTAAAAAAAAAAATTGAACTTGAAAATTTGTGTGTTGAAATTAATTAAAATTTTTAAGTATTTAAAAAAAAGTTTGTTGATAAATTCAAACCAAATGTTAGAATATAAAAAAAACACTAAAATAAAAAAAAACGTGATTAACATTTTGAATTTATTTTGAAAATAGTGTTTTATTTCGTCCGAAAAAAGTGATGGTTTCAATTTGGCTTTAATTATTTCATTATCTAATAAATGGTGACAAATTGGTGGAAGTTAATTTATACGATTTTTTTTAAAGAAGTGCCCTAAATACAAAGTCTAGTTTGTTTTATTGTAAAAATGCAATGAACATTAAAAAAAATATTGAATTGTTAAGCATTTAATACAAAATTGGGGTTTCTTCAAACATGTTTTAACCAGTTGCAATTTAAAGCACGTTCACTTTGCCAAGTTTAATACTTAAACACACGAACGAACTGATGGGTCTGCTTGGAAGAAAAAAACCCCTCTAGTGCTTAAGAGCCATATTACAACATCTTTAAATGGTTAAAAGAAATAAAATAAAAATATTTATGAAACTAACAATAACAAATTTAAAACCAAATGTTCAATGAACGAACTTTTTTTAAACGAAAAACCTTTCAAGTTCCCCCCCATCTCTTCCCTGCGATCTATGAAAAACTTTCTGACGCCAGTTATTAAACAAAAAGAAAGAAACAATAACAAAAGAGCATGAATAAACATGAGTATGAAAATAGAAAAATAATACCGTTAAAGCAACGACCTTGAAATCTAAGCACATAAAAAACAACAATAATAAATAAGTTCAAACATAAACAAACAAACTACAGCACGTCTGGGCAGATTTAGGAGTGTTTAAGAGCCATAGAAAGTGAAAGTTAAGAAATATAAACTCTTTTTGTGGTTTGGAATTGTTTGGAAGCTGTTATTTGCAACATTGACTAAAAAAAAAATTTAAGTTTCATATAACAAATTCAAATTACCATTTCTCGGTTGGAGTAACCACTACCTGGGAATAAAATCATTAGCCAGCCGGCAATCATTAAAAGTAAAATTTTTTGTTAATCTAGTTTTTTGCACACTTAAAAACATAATTGAAGTTCAAGTTGTCTAACAAAAAATACAAAACCTCACCACGAAATTAGATAACAACTAAAAATATTAAATAACAGAAATTCAATACAAACAAAAAAAAAAAAAAAAAAAAAAGGAAAGAAATTCAAACTTTAAAATTAATAATTGTTTCTCATAGAAACGTTTTAAATTAAAAAAAAAATGAGTGATTCTCCTAACCCCCAAATGCCTCAACCGGAAGAGGTTATAGACCTTTTGCCATCAACCGTTGATAGCAGTAATAACCCCTGTGAGGTTCGTAGTCAACATATAAAAAATGGTCATACATTTTTGGTGACCACTGTACGTACAGAAACCATAACCACTACCACTGAAACCAAACTCCCTAAAATTGAGCAATTAAAAGCAGTGCCCATAAGTTCCTCAGCAGAAATCCCTAAAGAAGAAAAACCTTGCTGCAGTAGTTCCTGTTCCTCTCCGGATCACTCTACAAAGGCAGTGGTGCCATTATCCTCTTCCTTGCCTTCCAAAATTTTACGATTTCATGCCAAGAAATCGGCCCAAGCCTTACTGCAGCGTATGGCCTCACAAGAACAATCCATAGACTCACAGTTTGATAGTGATGAAGGTTTGACGGCCGGTTATAGTGGTTGCAGTAGCCATAATGGTGAGGATTATATCTCGGAAGATAGCTGTGACTCTTTAGAAAACTTACAAGAACCTTCGGCGCCACCAATGTCTCCCCCACCACCACGTAACTCCCCTTCAACCGATAATACCGATGAAAAAATAGATGTTGGCATGGGTTCCTCCATAGAGGGTTCGGAAGAGTCAGAAGAGGATGATGAGTTAAAGCCTCTGGCTGTGGACAATCATGTTCTACAGGAAATTGATTTAAGATCAGCTTCAACCATAAGCACTTCTAGCTCTAATACTCCAATAACTTCCTCTACTTCTAATACTTCTGCGGAAAAAATTACAAACACTGCCGTTTTAAGTGAAGCAAATTTAGAAAAGTTCCGTAAACAAGCCCATCCCATTATGGACAATATTTATTTACATCCTAATTTTAAATACGATTTCAATGCAAAGGACCAAGCCCCAGAGAACTCTGCAAAACCCATTTATACTCCAGCTATAGAACAAAAAAGGGTTCATCGTTCGTTTTTAACAATGAAAAAATCGGAGCCTATACCCGAAAAAGCCAATTCGGTGATGTCTCAAGCCACTTCTGCCTCGGGGGATAAAACTTTAATTAATGAAATAGATAATTTGGATCCGGCCTTAATACCTAGTGAAGAAATGGCTGCCGAAATTGCTGAAGCTGTTGAGTTCTACTTTTCCAATGAAAGTATCTTAAAAGACGCCTTTTTACTCAAGCATGTTAAGCGTAATAAGGAGGGTTTTGTTAGTTTGAAATTAGTGTCCAGTTTTAAAAGGGTCAGACAATTGACAAAGGATTGGAAGGTAGTGGGTAGTGCGGTAAGAAGAAAATCGCGCAAGATTGAACTTAACGATGTAGGCACCAAGGTAAGGCGTCTTGAGCCCTTGCCTAACTTTGATGAAACTATGCCCTCACGTACAATAGTGGCTTGTGATTTGCCTTTGGATAAACTTACTATAGAAAAGGTTTCCGATCTCTTCTCGAAATGTGGTGAAATAGCTTTGATTCGTATCTTAAAACCCGGCATGGCCATACCCGTTGATGTGCGCCAATTTATGAACAAATATCCGGAAATGCAACAAAAGGAATGTGCCTTGGTGGAGTATTTGGAATCTTCTTCAGCTCGAGAAGCCAGAAATTTGCAGGGACCTTTTAAAGTCTACGAAATGGTGGCTCCAAAAAAGAAAACCGGCAAGAAAGCAGTTATACAGGTATCGGCTCCAGTGGTACGCATGGTGGAGAACTATCGTTATTACAATGATCACAGCTATGAACGCACAAGAGGTGGCAGTTTCAGTGGTATGCCAGTACAAGAAGTTGATTTGCGTTATAGATTAAAACGTAATAATTCCGATTTCGCCGCCAAGGCCTACAACACCGATACACACCACACATATGCCCCCGTGGCAGCCACACCCCATTATCATCATGCCCCTAATACTTATACACCAACACATCGTGGCAGCTTTGGCAGTGAACATAATCATCATCATCATCAGCCACAAAATCAACATCAAACTTCATATTATCAACCTCGTGGCAGCATTAGCCAAGATATCGGCAGTCAAACGCCTTCATCCCCTGGAACCAACAACAATTTCTTTGCATATAGTCCTCGCCGGTACAGCAACACTTCAACCATTTCAACCAATACTGCTAACAATAATAGTATCAACAATATTGAATCTTCGATTATGACTTCTAAGCCCAATCATACGAATATAAGCCATAATACGAATAATACTGGAAACTCCCATAACTTAATAAGACGTCTATCAAACTGTTCTCAGGAAGGTTACGCAGATGCTGTTAGAAGATCTTCAAATTGTTCGGAAAATGCTCCCCAAAGACGTGATTCAAACTGTTCCGATAATTGTCCTTGTTCCAGACGTATTTCTGATTTTGGACAAACCGAAGTATATCGCAAATCATCGCAGGGTTCTATTGGCAGTAATGGGGAGAGAAGATTCTCCAATGGTTCTATGCAATTCGAAAGAACCTTCTCGACTGGCAGCGATATCAGTAACAACTTCCATCGTCGTCCTTCTAATGATTACAATTTGGAACGCAAACAATCGTTGGAGACTCAAACGGGTCTACCTTATGATGATCCCAATGTAGGAGGAGGCGGTGGAGGTTACAATGTCTTCCCACGCCGTTATTCCAATAATTTTAATAACAACATAAACAGCAAATTGGCAGCCTATGATAATGCCCAATACATTAATGGCAGACGTATATCCACCGATTCAGGTTATGATCGTCGTTTCTCTTTCGGTTCTGAATACGAGGGCTCACCACGCTCACGCACTAATAGTTTTCTCAATAACTACAAACACAATATCAACGATTATGATGGCCAGCCTCGTTCAAGAACTGGTAGTTTTCTAGATGGTTCACCGCGTTCCCGTTCAGGGTCATTTGCTCAAAGGGCTGCCGAACATTTGGTGCGCACACCCATGGGACCAGATGGCAGTAAAGGTTTTGGTATGAGAGCCCGTAAACTAGATCAAACTATTTCACCCGTTTAGCCGTTTTGGTAAGATATTTTCTAGAAAACGAAAGTGTTCATTTATGTATTTTTTTTAAAATTAATTTTTATAAAATTTGTTATTGCTCTGTTGCCAATATTAAGCAGGGTTTAAAAAACAAAATGGCTGTTATTCCTTAAACATCCTTCCCTCTTTAACAATGATTAAATATTTAATTAAACGAATTAAACATATTATATGCATATTTGTTTATTTTTAACATTTTTTTTTGTTTGTTTATGATTCTTATTAAACTATTTAAATGAAAAATTGCAGTGTTTAGTTTATAAGTTTTTTTTTTTAAATAGAATATTTAGATATTTACTCACATAGTTTTTATTTACAGTAGATTTATTGAGATGATTTTAAATTGGAAATTAAATTTTTTCTAGTTAATTGGCATATTTTAAATATTATACTAACAATTTGCTACAACAAATTTTAAATTGATAATTATTAATAGTTTTTATTAAAGAAAAGAATTCGAAACAAATTTTATCTAGTATTAAGGTTTACAGAACTAGAAATTATAAAGTTTTTAAATCGGTGTGTAAGGAACACTTGGGCATCCCTTCTAAAAAAGAAAGCACAATAGATTTAGTAAGTTTTCACTGAAAGTAAAGAATATTTTTTTATGCCCTGGACTACAATGTTTCAGATACAGTCCAAGGCAAATTCAACTGCAGGTGGTAATGAAAGGCCACTTTTGACATTTTGATCCGTAAATACTTAAAGTGCAATGCAAAATGCATCTGTTATTTTCGGATTGTTGTAGTATTGCCACCACCTGTAGTTGAACTCGCCTTGTTACAGTCCCGCTTTATTGTAAAATAAGCAGCTGCAGATTTAAATGTTTTATTCTCTTAAAAAAGTTTTGTTCCAATTCGTAAAAAAAAGATCAACTTCGTGAGCTTATAAGGGGCTGATAAAAATACCCGTTTTAGGCCCGATTTCCCTTTGGTTAGAATGAATAAGCTAAAAATTTTAAATTAGGACTTATTTTCTTTCAAAAAATTTAGATATTCTCAGGTATTAGTTATTTTATAGTATTTAATTGGCAAAACAAAAATAAATATTGATTTTTTTTTAGGTTGTAGTTAAAGATCTTCACTAAGTTATAGTTAGTTCTAACTTACTTTTTATTAATATATTCGTATGGTTTTAGATTTGGACGAAAAATAATAAATATATTTTAAAAAAAAAGTTTAACATATGAGAAAAAATTTAAAAAAATTGTTGTTAAGTAATCAAACATTAGCTTAAGCCATATTACTAATTTGAAAAAATATTTTTAAGTTCTTAAAGTTTTATTAAAATTTATATGCATATTTAAAGTAAAAGTTTTAATAATTTACCTCAAAAATGCACACAAACGTGCTACTACAAGAATACTTGATATATAACAAAAAGTCGAGAATCTAAAATACAAAACAAGGAAATTAAAATTTTAGAATAAATTTAAAGAATTAATTAGATTGGGTATAAAAAAAATAAATTTTATGATCGACTAATATTTAAACTAAAATAACAAGACAAACCGAAAATTTCAATTACAAAATTTTACACGCATCTAATGCCTGATATTGACAAAAAGTACCCATCTCGACAAAATTTAAAAAGAAATTTAATATATTAAAATCAAAAATAATCATCCCAATTATGAAAGTCTTATTTTTTTAGACGTTATTGAGAAAAATCGATTACTATTGACGGTCACTTGGTATTTTCAACGGCGCTTTTCAGTCGACGTCGATAAGAATTGACTTTAGTCGAAAGGAAATTTTGCGAAGACTCAAATAAGCATATTAAAAATTTCTTATGGACACACAATTTTTGCGTAATAGTTAAAATTAGTCATCTAAATATTAACCGCATATCAGAGATTAGACCCCATATTCATAAAAAAAAATTTTTGGTTAATAAAAGGCTTATTAAGCAAATTTTCATAGAAAATCCGTTTCATAAACCTGCTATAAACCTAAAATATTTTTTATGAATATGGAGGTAAAATTTTAAACTTTCGCCAAATGCCCACACTTGAATAACTAAAGCCGTCAAGATGAACACTTTGAACACACTGTTTGATTTGATTTAAAAAATAGAGATGTCAGATTTTCGATAACTAGTCTTCATCGAAACAAAATTTTAAGAAAATACCAATTTTTATTTGTTATGACCAGCACTCAGGAGTTGACAGAGGTCTACTAATGCATTGCATCGTGTTGGAACTAGGAAAATAGGTTATGGGAAGGAAGTAATGTAGTCGTCGACTTGATGTGAAAAAAGACTTAAAACTGACGTTGACATCGACAACGACTTACATAATAGAGACGAATATTTAAATGAAAGTTAAGCACCCCTATTATGAAAGTCGACGGCGTCGGAACAGTAATTATATTTTCTGAGTCGTTATTGACAATAATCGATTACTATTGACAGTCACTTGATATTTTCTAGGGCGCTTTTAAGTCGACGTCGAGTAGAATTGTCTCTGTTTTAGTCGACATGAAATTTTGCGACGACTCAAATGAAAGTTAAGAAATTTTAAGTAGAATGTAAACATATTTATTAAGTACGTTAAAAATAAAAAAAACCAAATTGAAAAGAAGTTTTGGGCACAAATTTTAATAGTAAATTAAACGCGAAAACTCGGAAAAGTTTGCTTAAATAGCGAAAATTTTTAACTTAAGACGATTGCCTCAAAGAGCAACAAAACTACAAAAAGTTGCAAAAAATTTGGAAAAGTTTGCAAAAATAGCGAAAATTTTTTATATTTCAAACAATAAAATTAATTAAAACTCCATAAAACTATAAAAAATTTTTAAAATCCGATAAAAATTGTAAAATAAGCGGAAATTCGCAAAAATTTGCTAACAGCGGCATGATAGCAAAGTCTTATATTTATTAATAATCGTTAAAGCTATAAAGAATCAGAAAACACAGTAAAAAATAGCTCTTATCGCGAACCTGGAAAAAATTCGCAAAAAATTCAATATCGGAAACAAACTCTAAAATTAATTTGAAATCTCTCAATCGGTTAAAAAAACAAAATGTCGGGAAATAGCATAACTAGCGTTAAAAAATTAACTTTAATGATGAAGAACAAAAATAATAGAAAAGGAAATTGAAGATGGGATATTTTTTTTTGTCTGATTTTCGATAACTTGTCGACGTCGACACAAATTTCTTATAAAATACCAAATTAACGTTGAAGTGATGTAGCCGTAGACTTGATGCGACAACAAATAAAAATTAATGTCGACTTCGACAACGACTTACGTAATAGAGGTGATTATTTAAATTAAAGATTTCTATGACTTACATTAAAAATAAATTTCAGACGTGAACTCAAAAGAAAAATCAATACATCCTTACGTTTATTAAGCCAAATCAGAGTCAATGGTACAGTACAGCAAGTACAGAATACCTGATTCCAGTAATAAATATTTAAATAAATCCGTATTGTGTCCTTATCCGTACTAATACGTACTTGATAACTGAGATTAAGTCCATCATAAAATGGGCTGGATTTAAAAATTTCGAAGTGTATTTAATACCGAATCCCTACATAAAATACCAAACGATTACATCACATTAGCCGAAATGGCAAGAGAGTAATCACTTTTACAAATATTATAAAAAAAATTTTATAATCTTAGAATACAAAATCTTAAAATTAAAACTGTTTGCAAAAAAGTAGGATTACTAATATTTAATTTTATTAGGAAATTTTCAAGATCGTAAAGTAACGATGTGAGACGAACTAAACAGGCGCAAAAGTTATTTAAGATTTAAAAATAAAATGAGATTTCTAAGGTTTTTTCTCTTCGGAAATTTGCCAAGAACTTAAAGCTACGATTTTTCATAATCTAAAATGGCGGAAAAGTAATTATACTATTAAAATAATAAAAAAAAAAAATCAGAAATTTAGGTGAAATGATAGTAAAAAGTGACTATTGCTAAGGTCCATTACATGAAATTAAACTGTTTACATTTGCGCATTTATATGACCTTAAATTTTAAATAAAAACAGTTTACAGTTGTTAATCGATAGTTCACCTTCTTAAAAACCGGATGAAAAATCGACTTTTCTGCATGAGATGACAGCTATTGAAATTGTGTAGATTGCTCTCCAGTGAAAGCTGTCGATAGGCCAACTACATAAACAATAGATTTATCCTAATGCCCGAATATTTTTTCCGTAAGACTTTTTATTAACCGTTTTCGGCTAATTTTTGTGAAAAAGTTAAATAATTTCTTAGACAGCGTTTGGGGAGATAATAAATTGCTCTTAGCGCCTGAAACAGAATTTTGTTCATTATTAAACTTATTAGACTATTGAACTGATATTTTCGTGACATAAAAAAAATTTTTTCACTTGAAAGCGTACCATCAAATATATCACTTTATAATATTAAAATAAAAGCTTAATCGAATTATAATATCAGTTGCAATGAATAGCAAGCAAAAAGAAGAGCTTAAGTTCCCTTATTTCTTAATACAAATATATACAAATAGCTCGTTTGAAGCGGACAACTGGATAGAGGGATTAATTTCTTTTTGCCTGTATAATGAAAATTTTTATCTAGCAAAAATAATTCTCAACATAGCAGACAAAAGTTACAGTTACCAGAAGTCCTTATTTCTGAATATCGAGGCTTATTGATAGCGTCTTTAAGCAGAGATCTGGGGTAGGGCGGATTAGAATTTGGTTCAAAGTTCCCGTTTGCATTGTGCGATTTTAGTCGCTGAAATTTTTGTCGTTTCTTTTTTAAAGTTGCATTTGTGTTTTCATTGTGCAATTGTTACAATTACAGTTACATACGCTAAAGAAACAAATAGCAAACGTAAAGAAAAAATATTTTTGATATGGTAACCTCCAACGAAACAATTAGTAAATAAACTTTTTTTTAAACATATTATGGTTACATTAACTATACTTTTATCACCGGTAACCATATTATGGTCAAATAAGTCCTTTGTCAAGAAGCCACATCCATATAATGTTTGCTTCCGAACATGTTTATAACATGTTTTTAATTAATAATAGTATAATTGTTTTTCAACCATAATATGTTGCTCTGGAAAATAAGAAAAAATGGTGTTGTTAATTTAAAGCCATAACATTTTTAGCGGCTAACAGTTTATTGTGTTCATTAACCATAATATGTTCCGAGGCAATCATAATATGGTTGTGGCTTCTAAATGGAGGACTATGTTATTATAATATGGTTGTTGGTAACAATAATATGGTGAAAGTAGCCATAGTATGTGTAAACATTCTTCGTTAAAAATTGTTTTGTTGGAGATGACCATATAGAAATATGTATGTGTTTTCTTCGGGTGCAGATTTGCAGCCGAACTAAAATATTTTATTTTTGTCAAATAAGAGGAGGAAACAAAATGAAATGTAAGAGTACATGTTCTGTCGTACCCAGTTTAATTTATCTCTCTTTTCGCCCATTAAGAAAAAATTCAAGCGCACAATGTAAACGGGTTCGAACCAACGAGTAAAATAAAGTGTTTAGTTTTTTTTATTAGTTATGCTAGTATTTTAATTTCACTTTTTTTTAATTCTGCTTAAAAATAAAAATGAACATAAAAAGAGTTAAAAATAAACTCTACATTTCTTATGACATTTATGTGCTGTTTTCAGAACACAAGTAAAACTGTTTTCACAACACAAGATAGAACACTCACAAAACTGAGTGCTTTTCATATAAATTTTACTACACGTTCAATCACTTGTGTTGTGAAAACAGCACATTAATTTTAAAAAAGCTAATATTTTAGTTACGAGTAAAAAAATTATAAAATATTTAATATTATATTAAAATTTCAAACAAAGCGTGACAAAACCCAGGATATTTTAAATATTTTACAACATTTTTTTTAATTTAAATAATATAATTTAAATAATAGGTCTGTTAGGTATGTGTTTACGTACTCGAAAAGTTTGCAATGAGAGAGTTAAAAAAAGAAAGAAAAAAGTTTATTTCATGTGTCTGCTAGTAAAATTTTCTTCTAACAAAAATTATTCGAACATCAAAACAAACTTTTGAAAATGTGTAAAAAATAATAATTTTATAATTTAAAAAATTAAAGTTTTTATAAAAAAACTACAACAACGAATAATGTGAAATATTTAATTTACTTAAATTTAGAAATTATAGCAATGTGCAAATAGAGCAAATCTTTTAAATTGACGGAGATAGAATCTCGTATCCTACAAAAGGATAATGTCGATATGCCAACCTTGAATTTTTTTGGTAGTTAGTTAACCGTTAATTTATTTTTATTTTTTTTTTAATAATTGTCAGACAAATTTTGTAAATTTTAGTCAAGTTTTACTTTTTCGTTGCGAATTTTTGCTAGTAAAGTAAATGAACAGACCTAACGTAGGCAAAAAATATTCTAGAATTTTTCTTAAAACTATGAATATGATTGAAATTAATAATAATAATAATAATGAAACACTAATAAAAACAGATGAATTTTTTAATTAAAATTTTTTTTATATAATTATTAGTTTATAACAAAGAAACACTGCAATTTTCAAAAATGTTAATACGTGTTTTTTTTGTCATTTTAAAGTAAACTTTTTTTTTTGTATTACTTACTTACTAAGTTTTTAAAAACAAGTTAGTTAAACTACAAATGAAATAGTTATATTAACAAAAAATAAGTTTATAAGATTATTAAACGTATCAACAATTTACAATTTTTGTAGTTGCAAAGGATTGTTCTTTTATCACATATGAATTTTTTTTTTAGTTTAAGCAAATTTTAATATTGTTAAACCAATCTTAATATTTTGGTAGCCACCTAAAACATAATTGGCAATTACATTTTTATTTTTTTGTTTTTTTCTTTATTTTCAATTTGAAATAAATTTTTGAAATTTTCAAAACCAAAAAAATTTAAATCTCTTAATGAAAACTTTTTTGTTTTCATCTATTAAAATTATGTTTTTCAGACTGAGTTTTGATTATGATTTTTTTTAGGAAAACAGGCATGAGTTTGAGTTATTGTCATGTCTGTTTGCCAAAGCGAAAAGGTCCTAATTAAAATTCAGTCTCATAGCCCGTTTACATCACACCGAAATCTACTATTTACGAGAATTCGAGCAAAATCTAGTAGTTTTTTTTTTTTTACTGAATTTTCCATTTAAAAAAAAACTAGATTTGAACAAAATCTGCCAAAAACTTGTTGTAGTTAGGGCCAGCTTTTGACCTCGTATTTAAATATTTTTTCTCCATTGGAATCCTTTTGGAGGCATAGGACTTCAACAATACATTTCCATCTTACTCTCCATATTAACAATTTTTTTCTTCCCATGTCTTATTGATATTTTGCATTTCACTTCAAATAGTTCTTCGCCATGTGTTCCTGGGTCGCCTTGGGAGTTTTCACTCTAGTGCTTGTCTGGTTATGCTGGTGATTGGCTTGCACAGTGTGTGTCATATCCAATTCTATTTCTTTCTGGAAATTTTATTGCAAATTGGCTCTTCATCTGCACGTTTCCATAGCTCAACATTGCCTATGGTTACATACTCGTACCAGAATATTCGGCATATATTTCGTTTTGCGTTTATAAATTTGCCTTTAGTCAGGTTTGTCTGCCCTAACAAGGAGTCGATTTGAAACAGGCATAAAAGTTGCAAGTTTTGATCGCCAAAATTTTATTTAACCATATATACGCCATCGTTGTATAGACGCTTCTTCTCTTAAAATACGAAATTGAGTTTTATAGTAAATTTTTTAAGTGATACTTAAATAGCCTAAGTTGTTTATTCTAAATCTAATTAGGTTTCCATGGTGTTATTATTTGACTCAACATCACAACAACAGGCGAGGCAAAGTCAGGTGCTTCTTTGATGCCACCTTCTTAATAAATACATTTTACAAGTTAAAGTAAACCGCTGTTTTATGAAATTTTTTTAAAATATTTACTGCATATTTCACTTTCGCACAACTACATTAGAAACAAAAACATATTCTAAATATTTTGTTTGTTAAAAGATTTTGTTTGTTGTGTTTGTGTTCAAAATGTATTTGTGCGAAAGAAAGCGTTCCTTCAACATCGTGAAGTCAAGCAGCACTTAAAAAATGAAATTGTATTTAAATGCAACTTAAATTCAAATAAAAATTAACTAAATATGTATTAAAAAACGAAGCCAAAAGCTGGTCATTAGTGAAGCTTTTTCCCTATAGTACTAAATAATACTTTCCTATGCAAGTAAAACTGACATCAAAAAAAAAAACTCACCGCAAACTAAAATTGCGGTTTGTTAAAAATTCAAAATTTTTATGAAAATAGTTATAAAATGAAAAAGATAAATCACATTGATAAAAAAAATACAGTACATATGTATACATTTTTAATAAAAGGTGATAAAAAAATACAGTACACATGTATACATTTTTAATAAAAGGTACATACACGCAGAGAAAAAACATGTTTCAATGTGATCACCTTCAAAATTACAGTTTGTAACGAAAAATTTTCAACATATTATGGCTAAAATTAATCATAATATTGTAACCATATTATAGTTTCACCATATTATGGTAGAATTCGTCCCCCATCAAAAAGCCACAACTATATTATGATTGTCGCCCAACATGTTATGGTAAACAATAAAAAAATATGTTTAATATTAAAGGCATGGTTGCTTTTAACCATGGCATGTTTCTCTTGGAACAGAGGAAAATATTTCTGTCAATTTAAAACCAAACAATTATTAGTGGTAAAAAAATTATTGTCATATTAAACCACAACATGTTTACAGCGTTTCAGTCGTCTGTTTTCGTTATGAAAATAAAAGACTTTCAATCAAACCTACAAGATATCGGTGCAAAGTAAACGGTCTATTTTAAAAAAAATTTCATTATTATAAATAATTTTTTTTTAGATTTAAAAAACTCACAAGTATTCATTTGTTTTCTAAATTATATTCAAAATTTTATTTTAATAAAAATTTTAGTATAAAATAAATAAAATTGCTTACTTAGTTTTAAATTATTTTTTAATTTAGGGTGCCAATTTTAAAAATTTTTTAATTGATTGATATTTTATTTAAAAACTATTAATATTTTTATTTAGTATATTTATTGTATTCAATATTTTTTAGGTTAGTTTTTTTTTTTAATTTTATATTGTATTAATAATATTTAGTTTAAAGTTAGTTGGTTATTATTAGAAGTTTAAGATTATTGTTGTTTAAAAAAAATAAAATAATAAAATATTAAAAATATATATTTTTATATAAAAAAAAAATTATTTTAATTAATTAAAAAAGATTCTGTATTGAATTTAAGGTAAGTTACTCTATTTCTAGAAAATATTGAGCCTGATTTAATCCTAGAGCGGATTTTAATTAATAAAAATAATTTTTTAAGAAACCTATTATTTTGAAATTTTCATATTGCTGTTAAATTTTAAATTGTGTTTTTGAAAATGAGTGTAATCTTCGATGTGTGTAAATGTGTAATTTTCAACTTCTATCCACCCACCAACCTTAAAGCCCGTTCCGATAGTGGTGGGGATTCCATAACTAAAATTTTCACAATTTTTTAAAATATAAAAAAAAAACAAAAATCGGCATCCTGATGATATGACCTAAGCAACCAGTGAAATGTACAGAGAAACTAGCTTTCCCTCAACAATAAATTTCAGTGTATGTATTAGGATATTCATTCGGTTAACCGTTAATCGGTAAACCGATTAAATACTACCCGATTAACTGGTCGGTTAATTTAAAATTGGTTTTTTTCGATTAACGATTAAATCGTTTAATTTCAGTCGATTAACCGATGTAACAAGATTTTTATTTTTTTTAGTATTTTAACATATTCTTTCATGTTTTTAATTATTTGCGTCGTCTCATATTCAAAAGGAATGTGTTTAGAAAATATTTTTTCATACAAACAAAGAAGGTGATCTTAATTTTAAATAAGTTTTTGCTGTCAACAGCTTTTTGTTTCACGCACTTTTTATATGTATGTGTTTAGTTATTGGTTCCTTCTTTTAACAGAATTAACCGAAACAATTAGAAGTGTAAAAATTTTTAAAAAATTAAAACAGGACTCTGATGGCATAATGGTATTTTTTATATATTCAGAGAAATCCAGGAAAAGGAGGCTTTTGATTGCTCCAACATCTACAATAAATGAAAGAAATTTCTACAAGTTTAGTTTTATAAAAACTAAAGAAAATAATCGCTTAAATCCTAAACATTTAAACCAAATTTTTTGTTAAAAAGATAATTTTATAAGATCTTCTTAAACTATTAAAATAACTAATAAAATTATCTAACAGTTTTTTTTTAATTAAAACATAAAATATATTAATAAAAAAATATGTTTTACATGAATTATTTTTTTGTTTGTTCGTTTTAGTTCAAGAATTGTTATGTTTGTTTTGTTATTGCTTTTTTTACTAACCAACTCCAAATAATAAATCATTTATGAATTTTTATTTATTCAAATTACTTTATTTATAAAAAAAACTTTATTAATCGGTTAACCGATCAATAATAAAATTAACCGATTATTAACCGATTTAATCAAAACCTCGGTTAATTAGTCGAGCGATTAACCGATTAAAGCAAAAGCCCGATTAAATGAATGCCCTGGTATGTATTAAAAATAAAAATTGGGAATTTAGCACGTCATAGAGAATTCTAATTAATAATAAATTTTGTATTCTCAAAAATAATTTTTCATAAAAAATTTTGTTTTTTCAAATTTTTAAAAATTCCAATTTAGGGAAATTATTAAAAAAATTTATGATAAAAAAAATAAAAGACTCCTTAGAAGCAGTAATCAAAAATGTCAACATTTATCAGGTAGACCCATTTAAATTGTACTAAAAAATATCCCAAAATTGGGGAAATCAATTTATATATATGGGGGATTTCATGTCAAGTGACCCAACTTTTGAAATCGATGTCTTCCGATTTGGATGAAATTTGCACCAAGGTTAGTCTTATTGGATAGTAGTGTAGTTACAAATTTTCAACAAGATCGGTCAAAAAGTTTCTGAGTTAGAGGGGGTCAAAATGTGACATTTTGGCCAAACCGGTGTTCTTTCTCATCCATGTAACTTATTATCTATTGGTGTTAGCAAAATTTGTCCCAAACAAATTAGATAGCTATTTCTTCAAGCTTTCGAAAATTATTTTTTTTTGTTTTTTTTAAATTTTTTACAATTTTTTTTTTCTTAAATTTTAAACTTATTTTTTATTTTCTTTGAAAAGGGTATTTTGTTTTTGCTCAAAAGAAAGCTTAGGTCTTTTCCTTTAAGTTAGTTCTGGTCGCTATATGGGCCGCGAGTGGGTTATGTATAAAAAAAATAATTTCTAAGTCAAGACGAGGATTTTTAAATTTTTAGCATATGCACTATTTTGAATTTTTTCCTATTTGTGTGTAAGACGTCATATGCTAAAAAATTAAAAAATCCTCGTCTTGACTTACAAATTAATTTTTTTATACATAACCCACTCGCGGCCCATATAGCGACCAGAACTAACTTAAAGGAAAAGACCTAAGCTTTCTTTTGAGCCAAAAAAAATACCCTTTTCAAAAAAAATAAAAAATAAGTTTTAAATTTAAAAAATTTAAAAAAAACAAAAAAAACAAAAAAAAATATTTTTCGAAAGCTTGAAGAAATAGCTATCTAATTTGTTTGGAACAAATTTTGCTAACACCAATAGATAATAAGTTACATGGATGAGAAAGAACACCGGTTTGGCCAAAATGTCAAATTTTGACCCCCTCTAACTCAGAAACTTTTTGAACGATCTTGTTAACAATTTGTGTCTAAGCTACTAATCAATAGGACTAACCTTGGTGCAAATCCTACAAATCGGAAGACATCGATTTCAAAAGTTGGATCACTTGACATGAAACCCCCCATATGTATTTTTTTAACTTAGAACCAGTAGAAAACGTGTCTAACGCAGCCACATAGACCACCCAAGCACTAACGTGCATTGTCCAAAATGCATCAAAATAAAATGTTTTGAGTACGGTTGTTCGCTTAATATACATATCCCTATTTAAGCGGCAAATCATGTATGTGTTTATGGTGTGCAACAAATTCAACACGTCAAAATAAAAAAACACCAAGAGATTTTATGTTTAAAAATTAATGGCAGTCGTTTGATATTGATATTCAGCTAATCGATCTGGCTGAATTTCAATAATAAGTTTTAAAGGAGAATATATGACATCAATATATATAAAAACTCATGAGCACTACCCATGGATCTTCGGAAAACCCATTTTAACTGACAGATGGGCAAAGTTAAGCACTTTAATTCCGCTACTCATAAGGACCTAGAATATATATAGTTTATAGGGTTTAACAACAATATTGTAGAAATTACAAACGGAATGGAAATTTTATGTTTTTATCTGCGGTGAAGGGTAAAGGGAAAATATCTGTTTAGTCCTTAACATTTAATAGAGGTCGTTAAAATTTCTATTTGTTTCAAAATTCTTGTCATTGACGTTAAATCTGGACTTTTTGCTCTCGTCGCACAAAATTTATTAGAAAAATTGAAAAAGAGTTGTAATTATGAGATACATTTGAGTTCAGTTTTTGGCTAAAACTTGGTCTCTATCCAGAAATTAAGATTTTTATTTAAATATTTAGTCAAACATCACGACCTAGTGATATTGAAAGATAAGCCCTGTTCAAAAAACCTTTCGGTATAAACAAATTAGCAGTTAGACTATTTAATATTACAACATTTTAAATGGAAATCGAAAACTTTGAGGAGAAATTCCGAAAATTATTATTTATAAAACTTGTGGATATTAGAGATAGAGTTAATACTCTTACCCCCGTTTTCACAATTACCGATAGCTAAATGTATGATTTTATTAGCCGTATAAAAAGTGTTTCATTATTACAACTTAAGTTTAACCTAACAGGTAGCCTGAATTCTCCTTTAACGTATCGCTCTCTTTAGGTTAAAGTAAAATTTTAATAATGGTTATAATAATGAACACTTTTTATACGGCCGATACCGTCCTACCTTTATGATAGATAACGTCAGAAAACAAAAAGAAAACGTACCATGTTTAGAAGTACTCTTTTCTATATATAAATAACAAAAGATTCCTAGTTTAATGTTATTTTTTTATAAATAATTAATCGTCTTTATTCTATAAAAAAGTAGTTACAGCCCTTTTTCCTATAGAAAAAATAATAACCACAACAGAGTTACTTTTTATGGAAAAACAAGTGTAGAAGATTTTTTCTATAGAAAATGTTCCCAGATATTTCTATTGAAAAGTAACCTTTTTATAGAAAAACGTTTCCTATAAAAAAAGTACTTTTTATGAAAAAGTACCCAGTGAGGGTAAATAGTTTCTAAGGAAAGTGTGTCCAGTTTATTGGAAATTTTGTACTAAGAAGACATTCTATTGAAAAGTACTAAATTAAAATGCATCTTTCTCAAAAAAAAAGTAAATTTTTGCTTAGCATTTTTGTATAAAAAATTATTTTTGTAGAGACGCTTTTTCTAAAGGAGAGGGTCCCCTTTCAAAAGTCCCCTTTTAGAGGCATAGTTTTTACAAAAAGATTTCCATTTACAAAGAGTAAAAATAGGCCTTTTGAGAACAATATTCCTATAGGTAAAGTACTCCTTTAGGAGGACTTGTCTAAAGAAAAGTGACTTTAAAGAAAATATACCTCTTTTGAGGAATTTATTACTCGCATTTATAAAAAAAAAAAATAACTTTCAAAAAAGTACTCGGTTTAATAAAAAATGCTACTCAAAGAGACACTATTCTAATGGAAAATGACTCCTTTAGATGCCATTTATTTTAAAAAAATAATACTTTCAGGGGAAAAGACCAAGTTTTAGGAACTTCTTCTATATAAACAAATTTCATGGATACTTTTTTTTATTAAAAAAGGGATTTAAAAACATTACTACAATAGACAACGTTTTGTTGGCTTTACGAAGTTAATGAAGTGCTTAAGTAGTTTGCAAAATATTTATTTGAAATAATTGAAATCTTACGGTCAATTCTGTGGCTAACTATCATGGAATGAATGATTAATTAACTAATTAAAGACGTAATTTATAAATTACTGATTTTCAGTTGACCTTTTTGATTAAATGTAATATAATAAATAAATAAATGCTTAACAACTTGTAAATATCCTCCAATAAGTTCCACATAAAATAAAATAAACGACAAATTTGAATATTTATTTTATACATGTGAAAATTTGAATTTAAATATTCGTGACCCACCAAAATGTAAATTAAATTCTTATTAAAAATTCATGCTTATAGAGAAATATTTAAAAAAAAAAATGTTTGCAAAGCTGCACTATTAAAACAGGGTGTGGTAATTGCAAGTGTTTTTAAAACATAAAAATTTTAATTTGTTATTGCAAGTTTAAAACACTTGTTATTCAAAGACCCTGTTGAAAAATTTAATTTAACTATTTTACCCGTTCATAGCCGGTGTGTGGAACCCATATGAACCAATTTCCATATTAGCTTACATCATACGCACATTCTCCTCCAAATTGAACAAGGCTTTAAACCGAATACAGTTGTTATAGGCGAAAAATCACTTGACACACATATAAACTATAAAAACAATACACACACACTTTACAATCTCTACACCTTTGCAAACATAAAGTAAATACATACAAATATGTATTGTGTGTAGATACACAAGTATCTGTGTATGCAATTAATACTAACGAAAAAGTCGTACTTCTAAGATACAAAATGAAAAAAAACTCTAATTTGCAGCTTTTTTTTAATTTAAACAAAAAATTTGTTTGAAAATTTAATTTTTGCTGGTTTTCTGTGACAATTACTTATTTTAACATAGAAATGATTATAGACAATTTGAATTTGAATTGAAATTAAAACCTGTTACTCCGAGTCTGCGTTAATAATCAAACTATTAGACGCATAAAATTATTATTTCCAATAGACATTCGCACTATTACTTGTAGTTGCTGTTTTAAAACTTATTTTTCGATGTTTGGCTCACCAACACCAACCATCCAGCAGCTGGTAGAAAGAGTGTGTCTAGCAAAAATTTCGATATGAACAGTCAAAGTACTTTGTAGATACAGAACGAGCAAAAAAAAAGTAGGTGTTTAAGCGGTTTAAGTGCGTTTTTGTTGTTTCTTTCAAATTCCATTAATTAAATTTTGTCAAAAAATTTGCACAGGTTTTAATAAATTCGATCAATATTGTAAACTATAAAAAGCCCTATAAAAGAAGACTGTGTAGCATTTTCCTAAAAAGTAACTTCTTCTTCATTAAAATAAATCAGTTTAGAAAAACTTTTTTGGTAGAAAATGTAGCCATCTTCGAGGCAGAAAACAAACCATACTTACACCCTACTTTTTTTTCAAAGAAAAAGGGAGAAGTTTCCTGTTTAAAGGTATATTTCAAAGAAAAAGTTTGCTGTTTTGGTTGAAAGACAGTTTTTTATAGACAAATTAGCTGACATTGAGCCAGTTTTTCTGTGTAGACCCCTTTTTTAGACATAAAAAAGTTTTCTGCATAGAGACACTTTTTATATAGAATCATTTTCTGTTTAGATACACTTTTTCTGTAGAAAAAGTTTTTAAGAGACACTTTTCTAAAGAAAAAGTTTTCTGTTTAGAGACACTTTTTCTATAGAAAAAAGTTTTCTGTTTATAGACCCCTTTTCAATAGAAAAAGTTTTCTGTTTAGAGACACATTTTCTATAGAAAAATATTTTCTGTTTATAGACACTTTTTCTATAGAAAAAGTTTTCTATTTAGAGACACTTTTCCTTTAGAAAAAGTTTTCTGTTTAGGGATACTTTTCCTATTGAAAAAGTTTTCTGCTTAGGGATACTTTTTCTTTAGAAAAATTTTTCTGTTTAGAGACACTTTTTTTTTATAAAAAAGTTATCTGTTTAGAGATATTATTTCTATAGAAAATTTTTTCTGTTTGTAAACTTTTCCTATAGAAAAGGTTTTCTGTTAAGAGACACTATTTCTTCAGAAAACGTTTTATGTTAAGAGACACTTTTTCTATAGAATAGTTTCCTATTTTTATAGAAAAAAGTTACTTTTTTAGAGACACTTTTTTTATGGAGGTGTTCTAAAGAAAAAGGTTTCTGTTAAGAGACACTTTTTCTAAAGAAAAGTTTCCTATTAAGAGACACTTTTTCTATAGAATGGTTTCCTGTTTAGTAAAAAGTTTCCTATTTAGGGACACTTTTTCTAAAGAAAAAAGTTTCCTCTTTAGAGGTATGTTTGAAAGACAAAATTTTTTATTTCTGCTTAAAGGTAGTTTTTCTATAGAAAAACTTCCTTATTGAGGGGAAGTTTTTTCATAGAAGAAGTACTTTATTTAGGGCAGTTTTTTTTCTATGGAAAATTTTTCTGTTTAGGGACACTTTTTCTTAAGAAAATGTTTTCTGTTTAGAAACACTTTTTCTATAGAAAAAGTTTTTAAGAGGCACTTTTCTAAAGAAAAAGTTTCCTTTTTAGAGACACTTTTGTTATAGAAAAAAGTTTCCTGTTAAGAGGTATGTTTGAAATACAAAGCTTGATTTTTCTACTTAAAGGCAGTTTTTCTGTAGGAAAAAATTCCTTATTGAGGGTACTTTTTATCTGTAGAAAAATTACTTTATTTAGGGGCAGTTTTCGCTGCTTAGAGATAAAAGGTATACAGCTAGGTCATTTTTCTATACAAAAAATATTTTTATTTAGAGTAATTTTTTTATACAAAAATTAACTGTTTCTTCTATAAAAAGCGTGCCTTGTTTAGTAACAGAAAATTAACTCTACTTACACAGAAAAAATTCTCCAAAAATTTTGCCCCAATTAAAGCATTAATCAAAAATAAAATCAGTTTTAATTAAAAATTTAATCAAGTGAATTAAACGTTTAAGCAAGTAAATTAAACGTTTAATCAAGTGAATTAAAAGTTTTATTGATAATATTACTTTGAACCAGTAACCAAAATAATAGTTACAATTAAACGTTTAATTTACTTGATTAAACGTTTAATTCACTTGACTAAATTTTTAATTAAAACTGATTTTATTTTTGATTAATGCTTTAGTTGGGGCAACATTTTTCTCTGTGTAGAGACAGTTTTTTCTTATCTAAAACTAATCCTACTTATAGGCAGTTTTTATAATAGTTTTTTATAGCTGTTTAGATACCATTTTCATATGGTTTTCTGTTTAGAGACAATTTTATTATAGAAACATTCGTTGTTAAGAGCTACTTTTTCTAGAGTACTTTACTTAAATTTTTTTTAATAGTTCCCTACCTAAGAACTCTGTTAGGAGGCAAAATGTTGCTGTTAAAAGACTCTTTTTTTAAAGTAAAACTTTCCTGATTATAGGCTCTTTTTCTGTTTTTACAGACATTTATTCTAAAGACAAAGTTTTCTGTTAAGTGGCATTTTTTAAAGAAACAACTTTTTCTCTTAAGGTGCAGTTTTTCTACGTTCATATGCTAACTCCCCTATTTTAAGGGACTTTTTCTGTACAAGAAAAAATCATGTTTAAAGTTTTTTTCTACAGACAAACTATGCCGTTTAAAATATCTTTACTCTGTGTAAAGGCATTTTTTCAATAGAAAAGTAAGTACTTAGTTTATAGTTTTTTTTTTTATATATTTCTATAAAAACGTAACCAATTACACGGAAGTTGTCTAATCAAAAAAGTACTTAGTTCGAATAAAACTTTTGAATATGGAAAGTACCCAGTTCAGATGAGAGTCCATTTCTTTAAAAAAAATATATGCAAAAACTACCCAGAGAATTTTCTATGGAAAAAGTACAAAGAAATTAAAAAAGGTTTCCTGTAGCAAAATTAATCAGAAATCAGGAACAAATACAAGGAATTGAAAATTTTTTTTTACATGAAAAGAACTTATAGTTAAGAAACTTTTCGTATGGAAAACATAATATTGTTTAAGAGACTGTAAAAATGGTAATAAGAGTACATATTTTATAGAAAGAATTCTTAGAATTAAACAAGTAAGAGTGCGTCATACGGCTGTGCCGAATCTTTGATACCCTCCGCCGACAGTTAGAAAATTTCAGGCGTGGGCCCTATATGGGATCTATAAATGATTTATTAATTTTTATAAAAACGGACGTCAGTATTAAAGATCGTCGCGGTTTAGACCAACATATTTATTTATTTCTAGTCACATAAAAGCTAATTTGAACAACTGTTTTCAAGAGGGAAATTTATATTGGATCCATGGTAAATTATGGACCAATCATCAAAAAATTCTGTAGAGGGTTTTCTGGTAATAAAAAATCCTGAATTAGACAAAATTTCGATAAAGTAGTGAAATTTTTTATATCGTTTTAAAGTGATTTTCAGAAGGCTGCTAAGGTAAGGATCTTCACAAAATTTACGTTGTAATTTCTAGTCTCATTAAACTGTGACATATCAAATTTTATTACAGTAGCATCGTTTCTTACGATTTTGGCCTTCTTATATGGGGCCTATGATAAATTATGGACCGATCTTCAGCAAGTTTGTCAGTGTGATTTTTAGTTTTATAAAACCGTGGCGTACTAAATTTTATGCAGTAGCGTTGTTATTTACGGTTTAAGGCTGACTGGACTCTATCCGAGAGCTGGCTTTATGTGGGGCCTTTGGTAAATTATGAACCGATCTTCACGAAATTTATCAGTGTGATTGTAAGTCCTTTAAAACTGTGACGTACCAAATTGTATTACAATAGCATCATTTGTTACGGGTTTAGGCGTACTAAGCTGTTTTTCGAGAGTATGCTTTATGTGGGGCCTATGGTAAATTATGGACCGATCTTCAAAAATTTAACAATAACATTTCTAGTCATATGGAATCAATCTGTCGTAAGTCTCATATCAATCCGTGCATTGTACCACCATTTACGATAGTTTTTGTAACAAAATTATTAATTTTTTAGGGCGGTGATTCCACATTTGAACTCATAACTCTTATCCTACTGAACCGATTTTACTGGCTTTCATTCCCAAACTGCTTACGATAACTAGAAGAAATTTAACACCAACATTGTTCTTTTCTCTTGAGTTTTTTGAAAGTGAGCGTGTTTTCAACAGACAGACAGACAGACAGACGGACATGACTAAATCGACTTGGAATTACTCAAGGAGCCAGAATATATGTACTTTATGGGGTCTGAGATGCACATTAAAAAAGTTTCACACGGAATGACAAACTTAGTATACCCTCATT
This sequence comes from Pollenia amentaria, assembly GCA_943735925.1. NCBI lineage: Eukaryota > Metazoa > Arthropoda > Insecta > Diptera > Polleniidae > Pollenia > Pollenia amentaria. The sequence continues at coordinate 139,930,320 of OX031010.1, read as the reverse complement.
CAACGCTAGTGATGGTGGAGGGTATAAAAAAAGTACCCAGAATAAGGTATTTTTTTTAACACCAAAGCATAGAAAATAGTCCTGGAAAATATTGGAGGAATAAGACTATTAAAGTATAAAAGCTTTTTAAATTGTAATTTGACTTAGAATACACATTCGTATTAATATAAAAAATAAATTTATAATACAAATTAAAACTCAACATGAGAACTAAAATTCCCAGATTCTATTTATTAAAATAATTAATGGCGATTTCCTTTCTGGGAAAAATATGTTACAGTATATACATTTAACACTTTCTAATGTTACCTATAATCACTCGAAGTATTACATCTTGTGCAACTTCAATAGAACAAAATTTGATGCTTTTATTTACAACTATTACACTTTTATTATAAATGTACTTCATTAGCGATTTTTAAAGCTATTTAGGCGGTTTGTGCACGCTATTCCCGCTTGGAAACATATATTGACTTGGAAAAAATTAAAACGATAATAAGATGCACATAGATTTTTTTCATTTTAATATGAAAGAATTTTATATTTTGTTTTTGAACCATTGGTTGTACAAACAAAGTAGTAAGTACCAAAGTTGTCAAACAGGGCATCATGAACGTACACCTTAAGTAAAAGTGAGGGCAAAATATGCAACATGCTTTGCACGTTTTTCATCAACATATTCACAAAAGACCCTGAAAATTTATCCCACAGTTGTATTTTTTGTATAAACGAACACATAAATATAGAACATGTAACATTTATGCGACTTATTTCTCAGAAAATAAATTGCCATACGTTAAATATATAAAATTTACAATAAGCACTATCCAGTGATAAGATACAAATAATGCTGACGAAGGCCGTAGCGGGCCAGAAAATGCATTATATTCTGCTGATATCTAATAGTTGTATACATTTCTGTAAAATTTACTTCATTGCTAGCCAAAGGTAAGCCTCGCAATAGCAATATACAAGCAACGAAATTGAGATAGTGTATAGAAAATATTCCTGGAAAATATTGGAGGAATAAGACTATTAAAGTATAAAAGCTTTTTAAATTGTAATTTGACTTAAATACACATTCGAATTAATATAAAAAAAAATTTTAAAAAAAGTATTTAAATTGAACGAATTTTGTAGTTTTTATATGAAACGTAGCAAACTCTTTGAAATATTAAAATATTGTATTTACTTAATGTAGGGTGTTATAACTTCAAGATAACTGCCTTGGATTTTAGCAAAAAAAAATTAAAAATTTTGCAAATATATATATTTTTTTTTTTTTTACAAAATTATGACTTGGGGCCATGCGTCATATTAATCGTAAAACAGTTGTCTCATATTTTGGGGGCGATTGGATATTTTCAAATGTACTTTCACAATACTTGTACCACTTGTAGCACAATTATTTGTTTTTTGTTTTTGCGTTCGACATAATAATTTTTTTTTTAAATAATTATGTGTTCTATTAGATTTGATTTTTGATCAAGGCAAAATTATTGATTCAAAAAACAAATAAACATGAATAAAACAATAAAAAAAAGAAAAAAAAACAAATTTTATAAAAAAAAATATCTTAATGATTGATATTATGCAATAATTTATCTTTATTATTGAGAGAGAAAAAAAGTTGGTTCAAGTAAGTTTAGCAGACAACAAGTCTGAATTGCAGCAATAATGTTGGCAAAAATTTATTTAATGCATAATATACAAAAAAAATTATATGAAAAGTTTATATAAAATTTGAACATCAAAACACAAAAATTAATAACAATGTTTTCTGAACAAGTTTATAAAGTGTTTAATTATTCATATTGCTGAAAAATTTCCCAGAGGCCTTTTATGTCTGCGCGAGACATGTCATGAAGTTTATCGATTTATGTCCTTCCCTGGATTTTGAATAAAAACATGTGAATACAATTATCATTTAAAAATATCCACAAAAGACAACAAACCTGTACATTAAAAGTTTTTTATTTCAAATTAAACCGATTTTTAAATCCTGTTTGTGACTCAAAAAATAAATTAGCTTTTAAAAATGAAAATATTTATTTAAGAATATACTAAATTTCATTTTTAATTACAATTAGTTAATTAATTATCTCGTTTAAAAGCACAATGCAAATTGTAATTGAAAGAAGTATTTAATTGTTTATGTGTATTGATAAATATGCCTCTTAAAGCAAAAAGCTTTCCTACAGACAAAGTACCTCAAACTAAAGGGTCCGCAATCTAACGTTTTTTTTTTGGGCCCGCCATCTAACGTTTTTTTTTTGTATGACGCCATTTGAATGAAATTAATTTCCATTATTAACCGGAAGGAATGTACTTTCAAATAAAAAAAGAAATTTGAGAAAATATTCAGTAGTTTTTTTATAGTTATTGGCGGACCCTTTAGAATAGTTTTTATACAAGCCTTTTAATTTTTAAAAACATCTTTACATAGAACATTTATCAAAACGGAAAAAAGTCTCTTAAGTAAGCTTTTGAAAGTTTTGAAAGGTGGAGCCCCTAAAGGAGGTACTCCTTTCAAAGGATACGTTTCTTTACAGATTAAGTGTCTTGAATTTGTACCTTTTCAATGGAAAAAGCAACTCCAAGGAAAAACTTTAAAAATGAGTACTCTTTATAAATAAAGCAGGGACCATAACAGTTATTCCTTTTTTCATTAAAGTCAGATGATAACACTTATTTTTTGATTTTTATTTTTTTGAACAAAAATAACAGTTATTTTTTGATTTTTTTTTTGAACAAAAATAACAGTTATTTTTTATTTTTTCGATTAAAAATAACAGTTATTTTATGATTTTTATTTTTTTGAACAACAATAATTGTTATTTTTGATTTTTATTTATTTGAAAAAAAATAACAATTATTTTTTGATTTTTATTTTTTCTAGCAAAAATAAAAGTTATTCTTTAAAGAAATGTACGTGTTATAATTATATAGTTGACTTTAAATATTTATTTTAATGCACATAAGAAATTCTAATGATGATCACACATTTAAATAAATATTTAAAGACAACTCAATAATAATAACACATTTTTTGCTCGAAAAAATAAAAATCAAAAAAAAAAATGGTTATTTTTGTTAAAAAAAAATAAAAATCATAAAATAACTGTTATTTTTGATCGAAAAAATTGTTTTTGTCCAAAAAATATATAAAAAAATATAGCAGTAATTTTTGATCGAAAAAATAAAATAGAAAATTTCATAAGGCATTTTACTTCTGTATGCTTTTTTTGTTTTAAAATTTAAAAATGACTGTTATTTTCGGTCCCTGGAATAAAGCGTATCTTGAAATGAAAAACCCTTCCTATGGAATAAGTATCTTTAACCTTCTGAAAAAACTTCTAAAATTTTTGTTTATTTCTGCTTTACTTTTTAACATGGAGCCCTTAAAGAAAGCATTTCTTTTTAAGGATAATTTTTTCTACAGATCATAAATTGTACTTTTGTAATAGAAAAGACAACTTTAATGCAATAACTCTAAAAAGAAGTTCCTTTTTTGAATATGGTGTACATTTAAGTTTTTTTTCTTCTCCGTATTTATTTATTGAAAATTCATATTTTAAATATGAACTAACAATAATTAATTAAGTCTTAGCCTACTACTTTATTGTATATCCTGTCAGTGCCAAACAAAAAATGTCGTCATCACTGTTTCTGTTCACATACGTAGGTGTTTATCGCTCTTCTGATTGGGTGAGTGCTGCAGTGTCTCTTCTCCTTAAGCGAGTGTGGCCGCCATAATTTAAAATATTTCGAGCTAATGGATTAGGGTACAGTTCAAGCCTTTTTAATTTATTTTACTGCATAGTTCGTCATCATAGTATTAACTAATGGCACATTGAGAATATATTTGAGTTTTTAACATACCAGGGAGCAGCTGCAATTACTTGAAGAACTTTATTTTGGTGCCTTTTAGTTTTTGTTGATATTAGAGGCCGAGGCAGTACCCCGTAATTGAATACCGTAGCACCTAGGGTATCCAATTATTTGACTTTTGGCTTTGTTCGAGTAAGGAATTAATTGATTTTTATTTAACTCGATTAATCGAAGAAGAGTTATAATATCGAATAACTCGAATAATTCAAATAATTATATCCAATAAAAAAATACATGTCTTTTTGATTTGATACTTTTATTATATTAATAAAAAGGAAAAAAACCACAAAATAAAAAAATAGATATACAATAAAATAACAATTCACGTACATCAAAAACCCTCCTAAAAAACACAGTTTTTAAGGCGCTACAGAGGCCGAAACAATTTCAAGGAAATAAAATAAAAATAAACTATAAACAAAGTAAACACTACTTCGGTTGAACAGACTATTAAATGATCTGGAAGCCACTACGTTCAGCAGCAATCGGGGTCCATTAATTTTATTTCAGCGTATAAATTGCAATTATGTCCAGCCTGCTAAACTTAATACGGGAATTCAACATGGGCTTACATCTCATATTTTCATAAATTATTTTTTAATTATTTATTTTATTTAAGACGTTTTTGTCCGGTATTTTTATGAGAGTTCCAGCCTGTTTATACAATTTTATTATTCGCAAAATAATATAATATAATATAATAATCCTGAAAATCAAGTAAAATTTAAATCAATTGAGATCTCCATATCTCCTGATTTTAAGAGAAATTTTGGTTAAGATAAGAACTCAAAGTATGAAGAAACTTTTTAAACTGGATCGTTTTTTTTTCAATTTCACTCATATGTATTCGATTTACCGAACATGACTGATAACTTTTTTTTCTTCATTTAAAAGCTCTACTCTAAAGGTTTGGGTAATTTGTTTCTTTAAGGTATTACTATTTTGCGCCAACAATCCGTGATTTGGGTTTCAACTACCTTTCTAATGACACTTCGATTTTTAAGACGAATCTAACAATACCTAAAATATCCAAAATCTTTCAGCCGTTTGGATGGTAAGAGGTAATAAAGAAATTGAAGGTCGGGTAAAAACAGGTCGCCCATAATATGATAGTGCATGGTTTACATATTTGTAAATGCTGATGAATTTTTTACAATGAACGTCAAACTCAATATGAAAAAGTGATATTTTTGTACGAAAATTCATACGTATGGAGTTAGTAGTTAATTGTTTATTACATGATTTGTCTCACACACATCCACTGCTAAAAAGGGACTAAAATATGTTCAGAATATATACAGAATATAACAACATGTTATTTAGTTGTTATGTATTTTATTAGTTAGAAATCGAAACAAAATATTTTTATATTAATTTTTATTAATTGAAATATATTGTTCGAGCTATTCGTTATTTGAAATTGGCTATTTCAATTATTCGATCAAATAATGGCGAAAAATTTCTTCGATTAATCGAACAACGAATGGATACTCTAGTAGCACCAGATGGGCTTTAAGATAGAGTTGCACAGTATAATTTTGCAATCAAGGCAAATAACAGAGTTCCTTTTAATAAGTCAATAAATTTGAATTGCTTTTAGTTTCATTTGAGTTAATTGTGCTTCTCTATGCCATTTCCACGGTAAACGCCGATCTAGATGTATACCTCTAGATGTAGATGTAGAACCTCTTTCTAGAGTAAATCTATGTCAACATGAAATTTGCCTATAAAATTGGGTACTTTCTTTTACGAAAAACCCACCTAAAAAAGAAGAACATTTAAAATGGGCGTCCTAAAATTAAATAATTTTCCAATAAAAATAAGTGCTTTCAAAGGGAGTTTTTTTTTGACAAAAATCAACGTTTGAACATGGACATTGAAAGAAAGTACTTTATCAATAAAAAAAAGTTCCTTTTAAATAGAATACCTTTTCTACAAAAAAGGTGCCTTCAAAGAGAGAACCCTTTTCTGTAGTGCGTTCAAAGGGATTTATTTTTCTATAAGACATGTGCCTTTAAAGGTAGTACTAGTTCAATAGTTAGAATAGGTGCTTTAACAGGGAGAATATTTTTGTGGAAAATAACTAAATACCATTTTTATTTATAGAATGCTTTCAAAGAGAGTAATTTTTCTAAATTTTTCTGCCTTCAAAAAGACACCCTTTTTCAGTAGACATAGTGCTTTCAAAAGGAGTTATTTTTCTATAAGAAATGTGCGTTAAAAGGGAGATGCTTTAAAAAGAAGAATATTTTTGAGAAAAATATCCCCCATATTCATAAAAATGATTTTTTATTAATAAAAGGTTTATTAAACAAATTTTCATAGAAAAATTTAAAAATATTAATTAGTATTATGGTGGTTATTTTATTGAACTGTTAATGGTTTTTTAATCCAAATTTCGATATTTTAATCAGGCTTAAGTTCATTGAATTTAATTTTCATTAAATTATTTTTATAAAGAAAGGAATTTTTCAACATGAAATTAATTAAAATTTATTGATAATTTTTTATTCTTAACTGAGCTGGGAATTGAACCCAGGTTTTCACGGACAGGTTGCCCTGATTAGTTTCGATTGTAACCACACATACTCTTCAGAGGGGTTTGCCGTTTAGCACTCACCGCCATTGATGACGGATGCCGTCATTAGTCAAAAATCAATTATCAAACCAAATGGTATTTTAAATTGGTAGATCGAAATTTGCTTTGAATGAATGATTACCTATTTTAATTGATTTACATGTTCTCCTTATTTCTGTTTTTCGTACTTTTTTGTCAGGAATTTTTCTTGAAATCGAAAGTACATTTTTTTTGTTTTTCCTGTTTTTGTCTTTCTTTTTCTTGTTGACCTTTTTCAGCACAACTTGAAGGCCAAATGTTACCATATAGCACGTGCCTTAGCTGTTAACAATAATTAGTATTGTGGCTATTTTATGGAACAGTTAATGATTTTTAATATTTTTGATTAATAAAAGGCTTATTAAACAAATTTTCATTGAAAATTCGTTTCATAAACCTGTTTTAAACCTAAAATATTTTTTATGAAAATGTCTTAAATATCAGCTAAATATCATTTTTATTGGTAGAATGCTTTCAGAGAGATTAATTTTCTAAACAAAAATTTCCCTAAAAAAAGTACCTTTTCTATAAAAAAATGTTTTTAAAGGCAGTACTTTTTCTAAAGTAAAATTCCCATAAAGAAAACACTTTTTCTATAGATAATGTGGGATTGCTTTTTCTTGACAAAACGTGTCTCTAAAGGGAAATGCTTTTTCTACCTCTTAATAGAGAACTTATACGAAGCATAGAAAAAGTGTATTTATACGACTTTTTTACGAAGAATTCAGCCTTTGAAAACAGCGATTATTAAAGTGCCTCTAACCGATTATTTTTACCGATAGAATAAGTAAGTAAGATAGAATAAGTAAGTAAAAGTAGGAAATTATTTTATAAAAATATTTTTTTTTCTTAATTTATATTAAGTTCAACAATATGTCGTTACGCATTTTTGAGGCGAGTTGGCAATAAATAATTTACAATGTAAACAGTGTAAAAGTACAGGGTTGTCCATTTTTTTTTGATCTTCCTATGCTAATCCCGCGAAGCTCTACGCTTGTATGCAGGGAAAAAACCAGAGTCTCTAGCGGAAATCGAGCCCGCAACCCTGGCGCTGATAGACTAGCTTACTACCAACTAGCCTACCGGGGCACCCTTTTTTTGTGGTTTCAAATCCGCCGGTCCTTGCTAGACCGCAGATAAATATCTGTAATATGATATGAGCAGATAACTATCTGTAATATGAAGTGTCATTTATTTAGTGAAAGGTTTGCCATTTACAAATATGAATCGTTAAACAACTGAAGAACGTGGAAAAATAGTTAACACTTACTAGAAAAGTGGTGGTTCAAACGTGGCCACTTTTGGGGTGATAATGGTCGTTAAAATCGACCTACTATGGAAATAATTGGCAATATTAGAAAGCAATTTGAAGAGATTGGAAGCGTTACAGATGTTGTAACAGGTCTACATTATCGCAATGTGCGCACTGCGGAAAATACTGGAAGAACCATTCCCGTCAATTCGGAGCGATATGGCCGTATGATGATTTTTTGGGCTGCAATGAAAGATTATGAACTGAACAATATGTGGTTGTGAGCCACACAACACGACCGATTTTGACTTTATTGCATGGGAAGTTTCTAGAACGCGTAATTTCACGTTTTGGCATTCTAAATTGGCCAACACGATCATGTGAATTGACGCCTTTAGACATTTTTTGTAGTGCTACGTCAAAGGCCGTGCCATCATGAAAAATCCCCTAACATTGGAGCATTACCAACACTCGTCAAGTTATCGCCGAGATACCGCTCGAAATGTCCGAAAATGTTCGAAAACTACCTCAAAAGGATCGACTGCTGCAACCAATCGAGGGGCGTTCATATAAATGACATGCAATCGCAGCTTTATATGTGCTTTTTAACTTTACTTTTAAAACCGAAAAATGGATAGCCCGTTACGTTATCTAAGTTGTGTCGAAAAAGTACTTTTTCAAAAACAAAGTATTTGAAATGTAGTGTTTTTTTTAAGGAAAATTTCCACTAAAATTCATATTTTCCTAAAGCAAACGTGTTTCAATACGACAAGAAAAAGTCCCTGAAAATATTTTTTATTGGTAACAAATGAGATTATTATTTCAGTAGAAGAGTAAATTAAGTCTTCTTGTTTTTTTTCAAGAACATTATTTTTTTTTTTTGTAAAAACTTTTTTTTTTTGAGAGGGAAAGTAAATTTTTAAATTCAAATTTAACAATCACGATTATAAAAAGAACATTCTGGGAAGTTACAAAATTTATTTCTTCAAGATATGAAACAGGTTTGTTTTTTTTTTAAAGTACTTCCATCTTCAAAATTTCATTTGTTTGAAAAGGTCATTGACGAACTTATTAAAAAAATGAAAAGTTTTTTTTTGGTTTATAAATCAAAATTAGATAGTCATGTGTATAAGTGTGTGTATGAAAAAAAAAAATTTTTTTTGTAAATATATTTAAATGAAAAACATTCAAAATGTTATATGATGATCGTGATGAATAAGCCAAAAACCAAAAACAACACTATATTCTACAAGTACTCGTATGAATATTTTTTTATTTTTATTTTTTACGAACATTTAATTTATACAAAAAAATTATTTTATAAATGTATTGAAATTTGTTATTTTGTTAATTTATTTCAAGATGACATAACAATTTGTATGGAAATGTGCAAATATTATCTGCCTGCAATGTTCAATGAACTACACCGAACACACACGCATGCGCCACAGACTGACGACAATTTTAAATGTATATATATATTTTTTGTTATTGTGAACGAGTATTTTTGAAATTATTTACCATGCACTGCGTTGCAATTTATCCAGATATTGAGCTAACAACCGCCCTCTTTACTATCGTCACTTCGAAACAAAATATGTTCAATTAAAGAAATTAGCATTTATGACAGCCAGAGTTTGCTAAACATGTTCGTTTTGTTTTAAATTTTATTAATTGTGTATTATTTTTAACACGTTCTTTTGTCAATTCTATGATTTTTTTTTTATTTTTATGGTATTTACAATTTAATATTTGTTTCAACAAAATTTCATTCATCTAATCGTGTGACTGATCTTTTGCATTCTTTTTGTTTTTTTTTTAAACATGAAACTAAAATATTTTTTGTTAACAGATGTTAACGCTTTGAATTGATATAATTTGTATTTATATTTTATTATTTTCTTAAAAAGTGTTTGGAATATTAATGTTAGAATTATTCCAATATATTATTTTTTTTTTTGCAAATACCCTTTTTTTAATTTTGGTTACATTATTTGTTCTATTAACAGGGCTGAAGTCACGTATACCAGTTTTTCTATAAAAAGTATCTCTTTAGACTTAGTTTTCTTTCAAAATGACACTTAAAACACTTATTTTAAGAACTTCTTTTTTCAAGGAAAAAATTCTTTCTTTTGTAATGAAAAGGTGCTCCCTTCTAAGGAAAATACACTTTTTTGATCACATTTACTATAGAAATAAATACTACATTTAGAGTTAATTTTCTTATCGGAAAAGTGCTCCATTATGAAGAACGTTTTTTTTTTATAGAAAGACTCACTTTTTTGAAGATATATTTTCTGTAGAAAATATTCTTCTTTTGAAGGCACATTTTTTTTTATAGAAAATCTACTTGAGTTTGAGGTCTATTTCCTTTGGATAATTTACTCATTTCCTATAGAACAAGGCATCACTTTGAAGCAGTGTTGCCAATTAAGACAATAAGTGGCTAGATTTACACATATAATTCTGAATAAAACCACCTGGTAGTTTGGTCTACATTTCCGGATTGACTTTTTAGTCTACCGTGAATTAGGCATATCGTGAATTATTAATTTTTTCCTACCGGTTTGATATTCGCCGCGGTTTTCTTTGTTTTTAGCGGTAAACGAAACTTTAACTCAGGTTTTAAGGGCAGATACTTCTTAGCTGCTTTAATCACCAGGTCATCCTCCGGCTCCCAATCAACATTCACGAGTTTCAGTCATTTGGCCTAACTAAGTATAGCTATATTGTACATTTAAAATAATTATTATAATAAATATGTAATTACTGTGAAAATAGTGTTGCCGTATTTTAGTTAAGCCCCTAAAGTCTCCAGGAATCCCCACCTGCCCTGGTCTCGGGAAAACCCCTTTCCCCGTTAACGAGTTTTTCTCCTAATAAGCTCTGCTCACCTTCTTCACGAGGATTCATGGTACTTAAGGTACCAGTTCCCTTCCTTAGGTCAATTTTCATTTTAAGTGAAGTAGCAAACATTTCTCCCTATTTTTCCTTAAATTGTTGATAATAGTTATACACAATTAAACAGCCTTAAAGTCTAAGCTGTACCCATGTTCTGTCACTTTTGTGAGAACTTCTCGCATCGCAAAGATGTGAAACAAAATATTCCATCGTTTCTCGAAAAGTGAGAAAAAAGTGTGTCTGTAACTCATGTCGAAAACTATCAAAAAAGATTACGTCGTTACGTTATGAATGTCAAAATATTCCAATCGAAGCCGATATGTAATTGCAGATGTTGAGAACGCCAGTAAAATATATCGTTGACGGCAACCAAAATTTACTTAAATTGAAAAATTTTTAACGACGCACAGTGGCGCTATTTGAGTTTTTTCGTTTTGTGTGACGGCTGTATTTTCGCCGCCGTCGCACAGTGGCGCCCGTAGAGCAAACGAGGTTGCAAAAATCAAAATTTTCATGAGCGCCGACGAAGTTTTGAATAAACCCATGTTATAGGAAACTTTTCAACGATTTCAAATATGCCACTATTAATAATATCACATTTTTAGTTTAGAAGATATAACCGTTCAAAGTTGACCGACTTTCGGTTTTCAAAAAAACACACAATTTTTAGTCAATCTGTTGCGATTTCAGGTGTAATATCACGAAAAATAGGTAACGAATCGCCTTATTTTTTGTTTGTATTGATTGATGTATTTATTAAATGTATAATGATAAAAAAAATTAACTGTTTGCTTTGTGTTTCTCCTGGTAAATCATTATTTAAAAACTATCCGTTTTTTCACTATTTTTCAACTTTGACGGAAAATAAAAAAAATCTATATTTTTCTATATTTGCCATATTTGCAAAACCTGTTCTTTGATTATTTCTTTACATAATTCAAAAGGTTTTATCTGCCCGTACGTGCCCGTTTGGCTTCTAGAGGTAAAAAAGGTTAAAAAGACATGGTTGCAGAAATTGTATGAAATTGTACGAAAGCCAATCTGCAGGAACTCATGGGCCATACAGCAAAACGGTTGTTGGAGAGTCTTCCTGAAAATGAGGTAAAAATTCTTCCTGAGAAGTTGACATTGATCAGCAAAAGGGGCTGCGATGGATCATCCGGACAAAGCGTTTATAAGCAAAGGATATCTTCCGATGACGCTACAATATCGGACGGAAATATGTTTATGGCATCTGCTGTTCCTTTGTGTTCCAGTGTATTATTGCCGACCAATAATGTTTCAGTTTGCAAGGGAATCGGCAGAACTCATAAGGACCACGGTGAAGGACATTGAAGAACAAATAAGCAAGACTAAGCCTACAAAGCTGCAAATTGGAGAAGGAAAATATATTGAATGCAATTACGAGTTCCACCTGACCATGGTTGACGGAAAAGTCGTAAACGAACTGACAGGAACAACCTCAACAATGTCATGCCCGATTTGCAAAAAGAGTCTGAAGAACTTTGGTAATTTAAACGATTCTACAAATGAGGAGAATTACGAATATGGAATGTCACCATTGCACGCAAGGATAAGGTGTATGGAATTCTTGCTAAAACTGGCGTATACCCTACCACAAGAGGAGAAAACTTCGATGAAAATACATCAATAAAGGATAAGGAAAAGATCAGAAAGAAGCAAATACAGGATGCTTTTTTTAAACAAGTTGGAATAAAAGTAGACTGTCCCAAGCACGGATACGGTAACTCAAACGATGGAAACACTTCTAGGAGATTTTTTGAAAATGATGAGGCAGTAACTAGAATCACTGGAATTGACAATCAAATCGTGAAAAGATTGGGAACGATTTTGGATGTTTTAAACTGCGAAGAAAATGTCAATTCTACAAAATATGGAGAATATGCGTCGAAAACTGCATCTCTTTTAGCAGAAATGTATCCACAGAAGAAGTTGACCCCGACCGTCCATAAATTATTGGCGCATGGCAAAGATATAATTGAGTACCAGTCTTTGCCAATTGGAGAGCTTTCTGAAGAAGCACAGGAGTCTCTTAACAAATTTTATAAAAAATATAGATTGCAGAACACATTCAAAGCATCAAGGGTAAGGCAAAATGAGGACCTCTTCAACATGTTGGCAGCATCTTCCGATCCACTTATTTCTTCCCTGCGGCATGTGAAGTCACGAATAGAGTTACAAAATAATTATAGTTTAGAAATGGTAAGTCTTTAAGATATACCTTCTCTTACGAATTGTGATGAATATTTTACAGAAAATTGAAAAAATAAATTTTAAAAAAAAAATAATTTTTTTTTTAATTTGTTGGGTAATAATTTAAAACATAAAACCCTAAAGAAAAAAAATAAAAACAATCTAAAAATGTAAAAATAATTTTTTTTAGTTACCATAAAATTGATTTTTCTACTAATTTTAACTTTGATAGCCCATAAGTAGGCCCCTACAAAGCGTAGCACCCTTTCCAAACGCTCATTTCATAGGCTGAACAGTTATATATCATATGCTGTTTAAACTGTTCAATTATCTTATTCGGTTCAAAAGATATGATTTTTGCAACGAAAAAACTCAAATGGCGCCACTGTGCGTCGTGAGAAAACACGGCCATTGAATTTCTCGCGCAAAAGAGCCATTGTTTCGTTAACTGTGGCAAGTGCCACCACCCTGTTGAAACCACATATCGTCCAGGTCCATATCTGCGATTTCTTGCTACAAGAAGTCTGTTATCATTTCGCGATACCGAACACCATTCACGGTAACTGCTTGTCCGACCCAATCTTTGAAGGAGTAGGCCCGATGACGCCGTCAGCCCATAAACCGCACCAAACACTGTTTTCACATTTCCTGAAATTTGCGCACAATTGGTGGATTATTCTAACCAAAAAAATAACGAAGCGCATTTTGATTTGAACGTCCAATAAACATCGTGCATTATGGTGGGACCACCCTTTAGAAAAATCAAAATGTTGAATATTTTCCAAACTTTTTGCGCTACCTAGTGCTAAATTTAATCATTTAAGTTAAAATTTAGCAGAGTCAAGAAAGAAAAACGAAACATAAAAAGTTAAAGAGGATTAAAGTTGTTTATTAGAATTTATTGAAAAATGATTAATGAGGTTTGCGTCGTTTATTTGTTAACGGAAAGTGCGATTTCTCAAGCCGTTTGTGTGGTTTGATTGGCTCTTGCAACTGTTGCACGAGTATGTGTTAAGCAAATTAGGTACACAGAAAAAATTATTAAATTTCTCCTATCACCAAATTTGTTCTAAATTCATAATATCAAGCAAACAAGTTGTTGATTTTGCACCTATTACCAAAATGATTATTTATATTGATTACTAAAAATTTTAAAATTTTGAAAAAATATTTTCAATAAATGATATTTTAAATTTTAATTAAAAAAGTCATCAAAAAACTTTCAAATTTTAAACAATGTGATAATTTATTTAAACAAATATTGACAATTCCCAACAAAAATTCTACATGTTTAAATTATTTTATTTTAAACGAAAAAAGTAAATTAAGATTTTTTGTTATTTAATTAAAATTTTAATTGAAAATTTATTTCAAAACAACTAAAATGTTAATTAAATCAAAATTAAATTTTTAAATTTTTTCAGCTAAAAAAATTATTGATTCAATTATCACATTAATTATATTAAAATACTTTTTTAATTGATTAAACACTTTTTTCTGTGTAAGATAATTGCTTAAGAAATAAAAAATAATATTCAAAAATTAAAAGTAAAAACAAAATTAATGCAAGAACTGCAAAATCTGCACAATTTACAAAAATACTTATTTTTTAACCAAAAAAACTTCAAAACTGCTCAATGTTTAGAAAAACTGCAAAATGCAGATAAATCTGCACATTTGGCAACGCTGATTGTGGCCTGGGTAAAAAAACAAAAGTCTTAAGCATGAAATAATTGCTGGACAATTAGTAAAGAAGATTATTTATTAACATGTCAGTGTCATTATATCAATAAGTTTTCTGCAATTTTAACAAACATAAATTTGGTGTGCATTGAATTCTTAATGTAGCAGTTAATTTCATTTGTCAGAGTTAAAACCACAAATCATAGTCCTGATTTTGCTGCAACAAAAAAAAAAATATTAAATAAATAAAGAAAAAACATATATTTCTTAAATGTCATGCCCCACTGTTCCTATTTCCCCATTTTTTTCTATTTGTATACATATCGCACTTGATCATAAAGAAGGTGTTAACTCAATGTTTTTATTTTTTTTTACTTTTTCGACACGCTAACCGCTTTTAAAATATCCCGCTATTTTTTCGACTTTTTAGTAATGAAACGGCTGGTTTAAAAATTATTTTTCATATGCCTTTAACATAAAATTAAAAATTCATTTGCTTCTACTAAAAAATTTTTAAATTTGGTGTTAATACACTCTTTATGATCATGCGCGATATGCACTTATGACAATTTATTTTTAGAAAATTATTTAAATGAACATTGAAACTAAAAACAACAGTTACAACTCAAATTTATTTTAATTTCCGGCACTTAATTCCGGATTTAAATAATAATACGTCTACAAAATAAAAGTTGCATGTTTAACATTTATAACATTAAAGTTCTAGTATTTTATTTCTTCATTATTGTTAAATGTTAATATTATGAAAAAAAAAAAAACTATTGTAAACAAATTGCCAATTCATCACACATTTAACAAATAAAGTGCGTAACCTTAAAAATTATTAACAATATTAAATAAACAAAACAATGTTTTAAGAATACAACTATGCATACAATTTCAATTGAGAAAATAATTATTATTATTAACAAAATATAATTTCCGCATAAATACATAAATAAACTTTTATATTTTAGTGTTAATATCGCATCTCAGCAATTTTGTGCAACTTACAATTAAATAACTTAATAAAAAAGTACTAATGATTGCAAGTCATGATAAAAGTTAATTATACAAACAAATAAAAAAAATTAGATAATTGTTTAATATTTGTTTAATAGTTAAACATTTTAATTTATTTTTTCAACTTTTTATTTAAGCGACATATGTTTTTGAATTGAAGCACTAAATTTTAGGGTAATTTTTCTATAGGAAAGGTACTCCCTTTGGACGAACTTATAGAGCATTTAAAATGTACTTCCGTTTAAAGAATTTTGTTTAGAGAAATATAATTCTATTTAAAAGGAGTTTTTCTATAAAAACTTTTCGGACAAACTTTTTCTGTATAAATACCTTTTCCACCTTTTCAACCTTTTTCCATAGAAAAAGTATATCCTTCTATAGCAAAAGTTTTTCTTTGGACGGAGTATTTCTCTAAAGACATTAGTCAAACTTTCTTTGGACGGAAATTTTCTATAGAAAAATTATTCCCGTTGGACGGAGTTTTTTTTTGAACAAGTTTTAAAAAATTACTTCCTCTGACAATAAAATCGCTTATTGATGTAAGAAATTCGGCATATTCTAGATGGAAAAGGTTCAAAACAACTGAGCTCCATCAAATTGTCAAATCATTAAGAAGAAAGGTACACTCAGAGATTAAGATCGCAAAATCAAAATATTACGAGGAAAAATTTAAATCGAAATGGAAGGACATTCGGAATATGGGAATTGTAAACAATAATAACACAGAAAGCGCTCTTGACGTTGATAAATTAAACTCCACTTTCGCAAATATACCTATGCCTGAAGCAGATTTTAATTTTTACAACAATCTCTTTATCAAAAGTTCCAATAACTATACCAACAATAGTAATGACAACATTAACGCCAACATATGCTTTGAGTTCATTCATTTTACTCAGGAAGATGTTCTGGAGTCTATTTTGAATGCTAAATCTGAATCTGTGGGATATGATGGAATCCATCCCAAATTCTTAAAACTAATACTGCCGTATATCTTACCACATGCAACTTACCTTTTTAACACGATAATAACAACATCCTGTTACCCGACTATGTGGAAACATGCCAAGATTGTACTGATACCAAAATCAGATAAGGACTATCGTCCAATTGCCATTTTACCTTTTTTGTCAAAGGTCTTTGAGCGTTTGCTTCACAAACAAATGAGCAAATTCCTCTATGAAAATTCTTTACTAACTGAGCGGCAATCAGGTCTTAGACCTAAACACAGTTGTCTTACGGCGCTAATTGATGTATCAGAGGAATTAAGGTGCCAAATGGATGATAACAAAATTTCTTTTTTAGTGTTACTAGACCATTCTAAGGCGTTTGACACCGTAGAACATTCGATTCTTTGCCTAAAACTCAAACACTTTTTTAGATATTCATCAACAGCAGTAAACCTTATATCGTCGTATTTGTGTAATAGATCGCAGTCAGTTTGCCATGGTTCTAAAACATCTAGCTGTTGGGCAGTTTCTAGAGGTGTACCCCAGGGCTCCATACTTGGACCTCTTCTATATGCCATGTATTCAAACGACTTACCTTCCCAACTACTGCATTGTGGAATCCAAATGTATGCAGACGATGTACAGCTTTACATTAGCTGTGAGCCATCTCGAGTCATCGACTGCATTAGTGAGTTGAACGAAGATTTGGACAGAATTAACCAATGGGCGACAAGGAATGGTCTTTGTTTAAATGCCAGAAAGTCTCATGCAATGATAATAGGAAAACCAAAACGGTTTCCATCTTTAGTGCCACCAGTAAGGATGAATAATACAACAATTGAACTAGTTGAGACTGCTAGGAATCTTGGAATAATCTTCAATAAAAAACTAAATTACATTTACAGATCACAAAAATGCAATTTGTGGTAGAACATTTGCTATGTTACGTAATTTGTGGATGAGTCAGCATTATACCCCCTTAAAAATACGAATGTTATTAGCAAAATCGTACCTACTGCCAACACTAATTTATGGTTGTGAACTTTATTCTAACTGCGATTCGTTAAGTAAGAAAAAACTAAATGTAACATATAATAATATTGTCAGATATGTTTTTGGACTGAAGCGCTTTTCTAGAATTTCACGCTATTCAAAGAAAATATACAATATATCATTTGATAACCTGTTAAAGTGCCGTTCGATAATTTTACTACACAAGATTATATACACAGAGCAGCCGAATTACCTGTATCGTAGGCTCAATTTCATCAGATCAAATAGGGGAAAAAGACAAACGGTATTCCACATCGTGATGAGAAATCTAAGAAACTGTTTTTAATAAGCACTATTAGTCTCTGGAACCATTTACCTCATAATTTTCAAACGACAAGCAATGCAAAGCATTTTAAATGTCTGATTTTTAAGCATTTTTCGTAACAAATATGATTTAATTTTATTTAAGTATTAAACTTTGTTAACACTTTCTTTTATTTTTGTTGATATTTTATTTTTGATTTTAATAATTGGAAATTTTTTGGAATAAAATTGTTAAAACAAACATTTAAATTTCCCTTTAAATTTAACATAACAAATGATAAATATGCCTGTAACAACTTGTTCAAACTTTAAATATTGATTTGTTACTTTGTAATTTCTGTCATTAATTGTATAATTTATTCCTTATAATTAATTAATTATTTTATTACTTATTTGGAACTATGTATGTATTTATTAACAATATTTTCCCAATGCTGTTAAAGAGACTTGGTCTTATAGCATTGGCGTGCTAAATAAATAAAAAAATATCCTTTGGAAAAACTTATTCTACAGAAAAAGTACTCTTTTTTAAACGAACTTATGGACTATTAAAAAAGTACTTCCTTTGGGCCACATTTGTTTTTACAGAAAAAGTATTCCCTTCGAACAGAGTTTTTCTATAGAATTTTTTCGGACAAAACTTTTTCTACAAGACAATCTTATTATATAGAAAAGTATATCTTTTGGACGATTTTTTTCTATGGAAAAAATGCACGAATATTTTCTATAGAAAAATTACTACCTTCGGAAGAAGTTTTTTTTAGATAAAGTAATTCCTTTGAACGAACCCTTTCTGTAGACAAAGTATTTGCTATGAACAAACTTTTTATATAGAAATATAACGTCCCCTTTAGAGAAAGTTTTCCTATAGAAAAAAAACTCCCCATGGTTGAGCCTTTTCTTTGTTTTTTCTTTGGACGGACTTTTTCCATAAAAAGATTAGGTCCCCTTTAAAGAAAATTTTTCTATAGGAAAATTACTCCTCTTGGACGGATTTTTTTTTAATAGAAAAAGTATTTTTTTATAGAAAAAGTACTTCCTTTGAACGAGTTTTCGTTATAGCCAAATTACTTTCTCTGACTATATCGATTGGAAAAACGTTTTCTGCAAAAAGGTATTCCCTTTAAATAAACTTATAGACTATTAAAAAGTTCATCCTTTGGACGAAGTTTGTTTTTACAGAAACAGTATTTTCTTTCAACAGAATTTTTCTATAGAAACTTTATGGACAAAACTTTTTCTATAAAGCAAGCGTTTTCTATAGAAAAATTATAT
The DNA here is from genome assembly GCA_943735925.1 of Pollenia amentaria. Taxonomy (NCBI): domain Eukaryota; kingdom Metazoa; phylum Arthropoda; class Insecta; order Diptera; family Polleniidae; genus Pollenia; species Pollenia amentaria. The sequence continues at coordinate 139,911,197 of OX031010.1, read as the reverse complement.
CTTTTCCACGAATTTTTACGAACTTATTATTATAAGAAATATTACTTCCCCTTTGGAGAAAGTTTTTCTATAGAAAAAATTTTCCCAATGGCTTCTATCTATAGCCAAAATTTTTTCTTTAGGCGGACATTTTTCATAAAAAGAAAATAAAAAAGTACTTCCCTTGGACGAAGTTTTTTTTGTAGAAAAAGTATTCCCTTTGGAAAGAGTTTTTTAAAGAACAAGTACTGCCTTTGAACGAACTTTGGCTTTAGAATAAGTACATCCTCTGACAACTTTTTTTCTGTAGAAAGAGCATATCCTTTGGTCAAACTTTTTCTACAGAAAAAGTACTTTCTTTGGATATTTTTTATAGGAAAAAAAATTTCTTCTGGGCCGAATTTTTTGAATGTAAATTTCTAAAGAAAACGTTAACTACTTTGAAAGCAGTTTCCCATTGAAAATGGAAAATTTTCTATGTGCGTCTTTGATTGATAAATCCTTTCTAGCACTTATTTAAGCTAATTTATGTAACCTAGAACATACCTTGAAGCCCACAAACTTGCGATCGTTTATACCCTTTCTATACCCTTCACCACAGGTGGAAAGTTTACAAATAAGTTTGTCACTCCGTTTTTAATTTCTGCAATAGTTACCTTAGACTCTATAAAGTATAATTATTTTGGGTCCTTATGAGCAGCGAAGTTGATTTTAAAAATACCCGTCAGTCTGTCTGATAATCTGTTCGTGTGTGTGTTGATATAGGTTTTCCGAAGACCCCAGAAATTATGTGGACTACGTTGTTATATATTAATGTCACACGTACTCTGTTAAAGTTTGCTATTGTAATTCAGCCAGATCGGTCCATAAATGGCTGAGATATGAGCAAAAAACCACAACTGCCTCTAATATTTACCCATAAAATCTATTATTGTTGTTTTTTATTTTAAAGTGTTAAATTTTTTTTTGCATTTTTTACACACAACAGACACACACATAATTTGCTGCTTGAATAGAAAACAGTGTACTAAACGAACAACCGCACTTCGTATATGTATTTTATGTTAATGCTTTTTTTTAGCAATGTGCGTTAGTGGTCATTTATATAACTTTCTGTTCTTATCGCAATATGGTGAAGGGTATATAAGATCCGGCATAGCCGAAAATATCACTCTTGTTTGTTTTAGAACAGTTCTATCTTTGAAAACACATCTTCTTTAAAAAAATTATCCCTTAATAAGAAATCATTCTTTTTAAAAAGTACTCCTTATCGATGCTATTTTTCTTAGAAAAAGTGGCCCTTTAAAGAGCATTTTCTATATATGGCCATTAAGTCGATTTTTCGATTTGACAAAAAAAAAATCATTGATCGTCAAGATGTTTGCACAAATGCTGTTGATATAATCAAACCCTTCGACAAGTTCCCATCAGTTTCAAATTTTCGTAAGGAACGAATTTTAATACAAAAAATTTCAGTCTGGTATTAGTATTTTGGCGTTTCCTGAGGCATATAGCCTTTGCATCTTTAGTTCTAAGAAAACCGCGCTTTGTTGCATTTTCAAAAATGACTGATAAATGAAATGTTCTATTTCCATCGGAATCCATTACATAGACTCACGCCTGAGAAATGGACCATTAATAAGAATTCTTATTTAAAGTCTGCTATATTTTAGCAAGTTATTAAAATATTTAGTGGAAAATTAGAATTGTTTAATTATTAATAGTATAAGCGCCTAAAAATAGTAACAAACACGAAGTCAAACCTTTGATATTAAATGACTTCATCATTTGACATCAAACACAATTTTCAAACCTTTTTCAACTGTTTGATTTTAACATTTGAATTCAAATTGATAACAATTTGAATGTAAACAGTTGACATACAATGTGTTATTAATTTGATATCAAATTTTTATCAAATGTTATTCTAAAACCAAAAAAAAACTTGACAGTACTGAAGCGAAAAATAAATGTAAACATTAAAAAGTGGCGATTAAAGTTAAATGTGTTACCCAATTAAAGAATAGTTACATATTACGTGAAGTGAATTTGCCTTTAACAACCTAAATTTGTTGCTAAAAATATTAAATATATTCGTGAGCAAAACATTAATTACAAAATGTAAATAAAAAAATAACGGGAAAGTAAAGAAATTATAAATTTGTTGTACGCTCGCGGTGTTACGCCATGACAATCTTCAAAACAAAAAGAAGCCAAGTATTTCGTCTTTGCATGAGTTAGAGGATGGAAAGAACTCTATTTTATCTTTTAGCAATGATGCCGAATATAAAGCTCACAGTTTATTTAAATAAATAATAAATTTAAATAAAAAAAAATATTTTTCATTTATGTTCCACATTGTATTAAAATCCACATTTGAAAAACATTTGAGAATAACGTTTGAAAGCAAGTTGAAAATAAATGCATTTCTCAATTTGAAAATAATTTCCCCTTTTTGTTGAGAATGCTATGATTATCAAATCATTATCAAACGTTTGTCGTTTGAGAAAAGGTTTGATTTCAAATCATTTTCAATTTAATATCAAACCTCCATGTTTGTTGGTTAGGTGCATTTATCTGGGATTGTGAAGAAAATAGTACCATCGGCAATAATACATTTTAACATTTGTTTTCAAGTTGATCACCGTTTTTAAGCAATAATTTTTCTTTTTTTTCATTTTCTTTGTAATTATAAAAACACAAAAAATTAGTCATTTGTTTATTAAAACAAATCATGTTAATCTAACAGATTAAGAAACAATTTTATATGTAAGCATATTTTAAAAACGTATACATACTATCTCTCTTAATTGTTTATAAATAAACAATTTTCAATGTTTAACCATCGACAACAATGATGATGATGATGCACTCACTCGCTCGCTTGTCCGGTGAGTCGAACACTCTGTTACTAAATTCACTTTTTGTTTTAAAAAATACAAGTCAAAAACAACAACAAAAATTAAAAATACGAATGAAATACATTTCTATCTTTTACCCTGACCTTACCCAATATAGTTAGTTGTTGTCTGTTTAATCTTTAGAAATTGTATCTACTATGTGCGAACATGAGAACAAATTCTCTCTCTTTTTTATTTTTATTAATTTTATTTTTAAAATCTTGAAAATGTTATGAAATATGTAAGTGAAAATGTGTTGGTGAGAGATGGTATTAGCGGTAATGCTATCGAACACTAGATGGCAGTGAATGAACAGGGTGTTATGAAATTAATTATTTCAAATATTGTATTACATATGAGTCATTTAATAAAATTAAAACCGTTAATTCAAACTTTAAATTAAATTTTTTGAGAATATTGTTTTGGATAAACCAGGAAAAAACCAGCCAATTGTAGGGGAATGTAAGAAAGAAAAATTGACGGTTTATTGTTGTGTCTTGGTTGAAGCTTTAATATTGTTACATGTAAGACCTGAGTGTTTAAAATTATTATTCACTTTATGGTCTTACTTGTATAATATTTTTAGCTTTTCTAAAGTATTTGGAAAAGTTTCCTGACGAGCTGGCACATCATTAATAAATGAATTAATTAAAAACAGTTTTTTGTTTTATCTCATTTTATTTTTTTGTGTATCGCACTTGATCATTAATTGTTTAACTCAAAATTGTCTACTTGCATCACAAAAAAATAGACAAAATAGCAGGGTAATTTTACGTGTCAAATTTTTCCAAAAATTAAAAAAAATTTTTTTTTTGTAGATATAAATAAAACTTGTATTGGTTATCTGCAATACCCATAAAAATAAATAAGCGTGAGTATTTACTAGGGTAATCATTTGGTTAATCGTTAATCTGTTAACTGATTAATAACTACCCGATTAACTGATCGGTTAATTTAAAATTGGCTATTTTCGATTAACGATTAAACCGGTTAATTTCAGTCGATTAACCGATTAACCGACCTAACAACACCTAACCTAATTTTTTGCAGTACTATAACATATTTTTTCGAGTTTTATTATTTGTTTCGTCGCATATACAAAAGGTATGTGTTTAGAAAATATTTTTTCATACAACGAAAGAAGGTGTTCAGTGATCTTCATTTTAAATAAGTGTTTGCTGGCAACAGCTTTTTGTTGTGTGTTCAGTTATTTGTTTCTTCTCACATCTTCTCATATTAATCTTTTAACAGAATTAACCGAAACAATTAGGGTTTACAATTAAAAAAAATTAAAACAGGACTATAATGGCATAATGGAAGATTTTATACGTTTTGAGAAATGCAGGAAAATGACTGAGATATACAGAATTATATATAGATAAGTGAAAGAAAGTTTTATCAAAACTAAAGAAATCGCTTAAATCCTAAACATTTAAAGGACATTTTTTCTAAAAGATTATTTTATAAGATGTCCTTAAACTATTGAAATAACTAAAAAAATGAGTTTATTTTTTAATTATAGTCGAACTTCCCTATAATGAGTATCCATGGGACCATAAAATCAGTTCATTGTATAGAAACTTCATTATGAAGATAATATGTTTTTTCATTTTTATTTAAAATAATCAGGTGTTTTAATTTGGATTACACTCTTTAACGTGCGTCGGTTATCCATTTTAATATTGCTTCTCAAAATCCTCAAAAATGTAGGATCAGAGCCTTATGTGTTTAGTGGTGAACAGCTTGCCCTCTACATTTTTCAAATAACTTATTTTTTTTTTTTATTTCACTAAGAACAGCGAATTGCTCTCAAAATTGTTTGAACTAATTCATTATATGGAGACAAAAATGCATGAAAGTCAAATTTATATTTAAACATTTTTTTTATTGTAAAGAAAAATTTTCTGTATGGGAATTCATTATAAAAAGATCAAATTACACTAAAATTTAAATGAAAAGCTGTTTTAAAAGGGAGAGTTTCATTATTTAGAAGTTCACTATAGAAAAGTTTAACTGTAATACATTAATGTATTAATTAAAAAAATATATATTTTATGTTTATTGTTTTTTCGTTTGCTCGTTTTAATCAATAATTGTTGTTATGGGTTTTTTACTAATAACCTTCAAATAAGTTATGAATTTTTATTTATTGAAATTGCTTAATTTATAAAAAAAATTATTAACCGGTTAACCGATCAAATAAAAAACTAACCGATTATTACCCGATTAAACCAAAACCTCGGTTAATTTATCGAGCGATTAACCGATTAAAGTAAAAGCCCGATTAAATGAATACTTTAGTATTTACGTTTGTATAAAGTAAATATACACAGAGTACGTATACAGTCGCAGCGATGACAAATGTTATTTCAAAAATTTTGGAATTAGGCAGAATTTCTATTTTATGTTCTTATTCAGCAAAATATCGATATGATTTTAAAGAATTTTAATATTTGACTTAGGAGGTAAGCTTTTTGTTTTTTTATAGCTCGAGAACCACTCAATACATTTAACAAACAATAAATGCATTGAAAAGAGGTATTTTCACAAATATTTTAAAAAAAGCATTGAAAAGTTAGGACCACGAGGGGCGATAGGGGGCAATTTCCGCCTCTCCGAAACTATCTAACAGATTTTAATGAAAGTTAAAACATGGATAGATCTTAATTTATATGGACACAAAAGCTATGCATATTTTTAAACTAGGACCACGAGGGGCGGCAGCAGAGACCTGCGCCTTGACGGGTGAAGCCAGCCAAGCCGCGTTGCCGATTATTTTTAACAGCCGCCACCGCTGATAATTTATCGACGAAAGTTGGCTTAAAATCAGCCGCCGGTCACAGTCACAATTTAATTTAATCGAATGTTGCCTGCTTTTTATACTTTCTTTTAATTGGTAAGTGGCAAAACAAAACATTAATGTGGCAACTCTTCTGTTTTTTTTTTTTTTTTGCTAAGTTTATATTATATTCCATATATTTAACGAATTTTCGGAAAAAGTATTTAAATATAACCGGATGGAAAATTCCAACATAACAATTTCTTTTCAAATTATAAATAATACTTGTAAATCAGATTCAGAATCTGATCAAGAACTTAATATTGCTGATTTTAGTGAGTGGAAAAGTGATGTCTTAAGGTATGAAAAATTGTTACTTGCTAAAAAAAACATCTAAAAGAAAAAACTAGAATAGTACTTAATAAAATGAGCGAAGGAGGTTCAAATGTTTGGAGCTATTTCGGGCAACTACACCATTTTTCATTGAAATTGAGAAAGTTCAAATTGAAATGGAGAATATCAATTTGAAATTGAGAAAATTCCAATTGAAGTAGAGAATATCAATTTGAAATTGAGAAATTCCAATTGAAATTGAGAATATCAATTTGAAATTGAGAAAATTCCATTTGAAATTGATAATATCAATTTGAAATTTAGAAAATTCCAATTGAAATTAAGAATATCAATTTTAAATTTGAGAAAATTCCAAATGAAATTGAGAATTTCAATTTGATATTGAGAAAATTCCAAATAAAATTGGGAAATTTAAATTTGAAATTGAGAAATTTCCAAATGAAATTGAGAAAAATCCAAATGAAATTGAGAAATTTTAAATTGATAAAACTGAATTATAGGATTTTTATTATATTCATACAACAAATATAAAGATGAAGAAATGGAAATAAAAACATATTGCATTTTTTTACATTCTTACATATTTGAAAAAAATTTAAGCGATTTTTAAGGGTTATTTCTGAGTCGTGGTTGACATTGTAAATGCCCCTATTTTTGTTTTGTTTGTTTTTTTGCAAATGCGAACAAAAAAGTTAAGAAATTTTAAAATCAAAATTTGCTGGTTCGGCTTCTCGGATCGCTTAGAAATCTTTTGGGAAATGTTTTTTTAAAGGGTGTTGACTATCTCTTTGTTGAAAGACAGGTATTTGGGACATTGAAATTGGCTATTTTGAGCTTGTTAAAAAAATTCATGTTAAGATGATTTTCATGTTAAAAAAAAAACACATAAACTCCTTCGGTAGAAAAAGAATTTTTTGATGTTTATAAGTTTGCAAAAAATTAATTAAATTTAGTTAACTATTTCTAAAATTCTTCAAAGGATCTTAAGGATAATGGCGCGACATTCTGTCGTCAATTTCGAATACCTCAACGAGAATTTCTTTTTATTATTCCAAAAAATTTATTTAAAAAATATTTTAATAAATAAAGTAAAACCCACTTCCTCGCATACCAAGCCAGTGTAGTAACATGGCGCCAACATCCAGAAAAAGCTAATTATTATAAATGATGACATTAAATGACACCTAAATAGTTTTTAGTTCTTAAACTATTTACACTTACAACATCCCGCTGCACTAATGATGTCATAAACGCCAAAACAGAGGGAGCAAAAATGGGAAAATAAAAACTAGAGACAGATAAATTAGAAAATAATATACATATAGTATATATATACATAGGATCATATTAAAAATGTTTAATTATGATTTGATTAATTTTGTAATATGAGTCTAATTTTAGCTTCTATTTTGATTAAAGCAAATTTTCCTTTGCATTTTAGGTCTATTAAATTATTAGTCGTTGTTTAAATCGAGTGTTCTTGTTACCCGCAAATTAATTTATGATTTTCTACACTGCATTAATCACACTCATAGTCACACTTTTTTTAAAGCATTGCACTACCTTACAAGTGTTGCATATGCAACAATGCTCTTACTCACTCGCACACTTAATGAGCTTGAGTTCGTCGTGTAATTTGTGTGTAAGAGGATGCAAGGCGGCGCTATTATGCTGGAATTTCAAAAGGTCTAGAATTCGTAATGTTTGTGTATGACATTTAAAAGATGATCTGAAGAAAATAAACAAACACATGTAAGACTAGAGAATATTGTAAGCAAAAGATGCCAGATGATTAGTAGTACAATTCAGACAGAAAGTGGTTTAAATTTCTGATATTTTTAAATTAGACTTAAATTCATCAAATTTAATTTTCACTAAATTATTTTTATGAAGGAGGGCATTTTTTCAACATATTGGATCATATTGTCAATTTTTATATCTGCCGTTTCCATATATCGTCGATTGATAATTTAAATGTCGTATGTCGATTTTTTGTGGTTTTGGGTAAAGATCGATTTCTTAGGTTTTCCTGATCTTTCATTTGTCGTAATCAGTTTTTCGATACCTCTACGGGTTTCGAGATATGGAGTGTTGAGTTTGTCGTATCATACACTTTTCTTGGTCCTTTTTTAAAGTATTTACATAAGAAAGATAGCTTCTCCATTTTCTGTATGACAAAAGTAAAAATTAATTCCACATAATGATAATTGAAAAATAGAGTTCTTGCGGATTTAGCAAAATAATTTTATTTTGTATAGTCGTTTTTCTCCTTCTTTGTTTTTAAAACAAATAAATAGCCAAACTAGTAATTATTTCTTTTATTTTTTTTTGCAATATTGTATTCGGCCGTTTTTTCAATTTCTCATATGCACATAGTTGTTTATTTTTTGTAAGAGACACACGGTTGCAATTTTTGTAGTTTTTAATTTTCGGGATTCCCAACAAAAAATACCGGGAATCGGGAATAAAAAAATTAACGGAATTAACGGAAATCCCGGGACAAATTTCCCGGGACAAAAACCCTAGTCGTATGTGGTATTTGCTGAAGCAATTTTCACATTAAATGTCGTATGTAACTGCCACATATGAAAAATTTCCATATAAATCGACCAAAAAATTAATTTATTATTTAAATGTCGTATGTGGATTTTATAAGAGTTCAAACTTCAAACTCAATTTACTCGAAACTATCGGAATCCTTAATTAAATTATCAGCCGACGATATGTATGTATGTATGTGTATGTATATGTACCTATATGTATATTTTATTTATAATTTAGACAAAGTTTTTTGAAAATTAAATTTTATAGTGGAACCGAACTAACGTTTTGCCAGGTTTTGAGACTTCAAAGGCTGAAAAATTCCAGCTCAGTTGGAAATGTTTTAACTATTTAATTTTTTTTTCAATCCGATAGCTCGAAGCTAACGGATTGATGGTATTAAGAAGCATACTTCTGTGCTGCTACCGTAATTTTTGTTGTTGTTTGTAAATTAACACTAAAATGGCTTTTCTAGATATATCATTAAGTGTTGTTGTATAAAGCAGGTTCGGTAGCAGGTTTTGATATTGGATTAAACCAGGGGTTTCCATTTCTTTGCACAATTGTGCGCACCACTACTAACACATATTTTTATACTCTTCAATTCAGTCGTCGATGTGACTTCGACAAGTGTGCATGTCTAGCGGATGCTATATTATTTTGTTTCAGCTTACACTCAAAAAATATTGTGCGGTCAAAAATGCTTTTGGTAGCATCCAATGCCTTGCGTGCAATTTTTATTTAGAGTTTAAATTTTAAGACTTAAATGTAGAATAATGTAACATTTCATAAGTTTACATGCAAAGCAAAGAACTTTGGAAAATGGTAATTATTTGAGATTTAAAAGCAATTTTTAATATTTCAGATAAAAAATTTCAAAATGTCTAACAGTCCTATGTGGAAGAAGCTGATAGTCACATTTATTATAGGTTTTATTTTACATACGTTTATGGATTCGGTTCTTATAATTTTACAACACTTTTTTATTTTTTCTTATGCAATACTAAAAATTATTATTATAAATTATTATCTGATCACTAATTCCACTAACACCGTGGTAATAGTTATAAAACAGATTACCCAGTTTTGGTGTTTAAAAATATTAATGTGTTCTTATAAAAAGAATTAAAAACTCTGCTAATTTTTTTATTGAGTGTGATTATACATTATGCTGTTAAAAAAATTATATATTTATTTGATGATACGTCATTTATAATTTTGTAAATAACTTAAAATTATATAAAAATACATATGTAACGTGAATCCAAATCAACAAAACTTTAAAATTTTCAAATAATATCTACATTGTTTTGCATTTAAGCTAACGATATGTGTTTTGTTTGTGAAAAAAAATCTTTGATGCCTGTAAAAGGGTCAATTTTTCTTTCGTAAAAAAGACGTACCTAAATGCAGAAATTATTAAGAAAAAAAATAGCCACAAGTATTTGTTGGTATTTTGTGCTTGTAAAAATATTTTTGTTTCTGTACCAATCGCGTCGGTAGGTTTTTTTCTTTGACAACACTTTTCTTAAGTAAAAATATTTAAAAAACAAGTTAAAAAAGCCTTGTTTTCCTACAATTTATGTGTAAACCTATACATATAAAAGCAAATGTGACAGCAGGTAAAATTTTTGGGTAAGAAGATGTGTTTTATTGATGTATTAATGAAACTTTATTGTTTAGCACTATTTTTATTGCTTACTTTTTTATGCTACAATTATATGACCGAGTCCAAAGAGTTAACCTTACTAATTTATGGTATTTATTTAACGTAACTTTGACCTGTTACAATGACTATACATTTTTGCAGGCAAACTCAGGTGCGCATTTGGTATTTTGTAAAAAGTTATGATATACTATTAGCTAGAATTAAAATGTATGCACAGATGTTTGAAGTATGAGTAACCCAACAACGTGAATACCCTTTCTATTTTACTTACCACTATGATCCCCCTAACTTTTTACTAAAATAACTTTTTCACGTTATAATTCTCATGTAATTTATTTTTGAAAAAATAGACCAGGGAAATCCATTTCTATGCACAATTGTGTATACCACTACTAAAGGTACGTTCAGACTGGTGAAATATTTGAAAGCAAACATCAAATATTTCATTAACGTAGTCTGAACACAAAATATTTTTGAGTATCAAATAAAATAACAGCTGATTTTGAGCAAATAAAAGTATTTGCCGGCAAACAAATATTTGTCCAATGTGAACATAGTGTGAACACAAAAAATTAAATATTTTAGTAATTTTTGAGCAAACATTTATTTGATATTACAAAAAATTGTAAGAGCAAACAACGACAAATAATTTTAGCCATGTTCCGGATAGAAGCAATTTTTCCTGTAAGTTTTCGGATTCTTTACAATTTTAAAGATCTTTTATAATTATTAGACTTTGTATCGTGCAGCTATTAGCAAATTTTTGCGAATTACCGCTAATTTAGCAATTTTTATAGAATTTTTGCCATTCCTTATAGTTTAAGGCACTTTTACTAAATTTTATGGCTTGTTTGAAATATTAAAATGGTTCGCGATTTTCGCTATTTCTGCAACTTTTTTTTTTTGTTTTTCCCCTACATTTTGTTTTTTAACCGATTTAGCAATTTCAAATATATTTTAGGGTTTGTTTCCAAGTTTGCAATTTTTCGCGAATTTTAGCCATGCTCGCGAAGAAGCGATTTTTCACTGTAAATCTTTAGAGCTTTAACGATTTTTAATAATTATTAGGCTTTGCTATCATACCGCTATTATCAAATTTTTGCGAATTTCCGCTAATTTAGGAATTTTTATCGAATTTTTACCATTCCTTTTAGTTTTAGGCACTTTTATTAAATTTTATGGCTTGTTTGAAATATCTAAATTTTTCGCGAATTTTCGCTATTTTTGCAAAAAAAATTTTTCCCGACATTTTGTTTTTTAACTGATTTAGAGACTTCAAATATATTTAAGGGTTGATATCCAAGTTTGCAATTTTTCGCAAAATTTAGCCATGTTCCCGTTACCCATTGTCTTCCAGTTTTTTTTATATTTTACATTCTGCTGTTCTAACACTATAAAAGATGCTGCTCCACAGAATAAAAAAAATAAATTAGCTTTTGCGCTCATTTTTACTATTTGTGAAATATATTATTATTTTTGAACACTTTCATTAAATAACTATTTGATGCAAATATTTATTTTAGTCTGAATGCATGGCAAACATGAATTAATTTATTTTATTTAACACTTTTTGCCAACTGTTTCATCAAACAAAAATTGTCAAATGTTTGAGCTTAGTTTGAACATTAAACAAAATATATTTTTGTTTTACACAGTTTGAAGCAAATATCAGAACAAATATTTTCGTCAAATATTTCATTAGTCTGAACGTACCTTAATACATATTTTTGTTTCAGGTTAACAGAAAAAACTTTATGATGGCACTTAACAAATATTGTGCGGTCAAAAACGCTTTTGGTAACATTCAATGCCTTATATGGTATGCAACATTTAAGGAAGGAACGGAATATGTTATTTAACGTGTGATTTGCGTGCAATATTTATTTTTTATGAATTTTTAAAACATAAAAATCTTTAATTTTTTTACAATTGTTTGATAAGATATTTAAAACTGATTTAGAGTCAAAAAGCTTCCGAATGAAAAAAGTGCAGTTTTAAAATCAGCGACATTGAATTGGTAAAGAATTGCTAAAAAATTTTTATCAACACAAAAAATTTTTAATTTTGTACCTTTGTGTTATACAACTTATAAAATATATTACTAACATTTTATTTCGGCTGTAAATGAATGCATTCTCTCAATTTTTTAACTCTCTGGTACTCACTAATACACAACCAAAAAATTTTTGGAAATCCCTGGATTAAACCAACGATCATCACGCTATGCCACCAGGGGCCGAGCTCTTTTCGGGATTTTCACACACACAACACGAGTGTTACCGAAAGACTGTAAAAAACTATAATTTCATTCAGTTGTATGCTAGCTTTGAAACAAGCAGGTCGCCGTCGCTTTTGTTATTTAAAAACAAAAACAAAACACATAGTTTATATCAGGGATTTCCAAAAATTTTTTGGTTGTGTAGTAGTGAGTACCAGAGAGTAAAAAAATTGAGAGAATGCATTCATTTACAGCCGAAATAAAATGTTAGTAATATTTTTTATAAGTTGTATAACACAAAGGTACAAAATTAAAAATTTTTTGTGTTGATAAAAAATTTGTAGCAATTCTTTACCAATTCAATGTCGCTGATTTTAAAACTGCCTTTTTTTTATTCGGAAGCTTTTTGACTCTAAATCAGTTTCAAATATCTTATCAAACAATTGTAAAAAATTAAAGATTTTTATGTTTTAAGAATTCATAAAAAATAAATATTGCACGCAAATCACAGATGATAGAAAAAAAGTGCAGTTTTAAAATCAGCGACATTGAATTGGTGAAAACTGCTACAAATTTTCTATCAACACAAAAAATGTTTAATTTTAACCCCTTGTGTTATACAACATATAAAATAAAATCTTCTAAATTTATACTTTTATGGCAGTTTCGTAATAGTAGAATGCTTTTCAAATGGGATGAACTTAATTTATTACGTTGCTTGGAACAAATAAATTTTAAATCCGAAAAAATTTGTTCCCATAGGTAAGTAGTGCCGAATAAAGAGAGGCACTTAAATGAATTTTTTTTTAGTTCAGGATAGAACTCGCCATCCAAATCTTTCCAGAACTCTACAATATTATTTTCGTCTGGAGCATTTACTTCGCTTCGTAGTATGATTAGTTCTGATTGAATATCAAATTCGTAGTTGCTTACATCGCAACGAAAAGGGTTTTCGAAAAGATCTAATAGCGGTTGTAAAATTACAAAATCTTGAAACCTGTCTTGAAAATTATTGAAAAGTGTTTCAAATATTTCGGCATATTCATGTCTTTTGTCGATTTCGAGATTTCTATAAACAAGTGAAGTTTTTGGAAAATTGGAAAAATCACCAGTTTTAATTTGGGAAAAAATTAGAAAAAGTTTTGTTTTAAAATTGTGAATGATTTTTGACAAGTCGCATATATTGCGTTCCTTTCCTTGCAATTCCAAATGAAGTTCATTTAACATTCTTGTCGTATCTGCCAAAAAAGCTAAGTCTAAAATAAAATTATTGTCTTTTAAACACTGTACTAAAACTTTTTCTATTTTCTCAGTTTCTAGGAACTGAAGAACTGTCTTAAATCATAAAGTCTATTCAGGAACTTCTGTAAACATTTTCAGGTCACAATTCACAGCATTTTTGTTTTTTAAAAAGGTTAAAAATTTTCGGTAGGTAAGCGCTTGATGTCCGCCTCGAATTTTATTTATTATATCCTCTGCTGTCTTCATAGCTGGGGTATCATTTATGAATTTCGATGCAAGAGCGGTGTGATGAATTATGCAGTGAAAATTATGAATTGCAAATTCGTGTTTTTTTTAATCGGCCTATAAGTCCATTATATTTGCCCAACATTACATTGGCTCCATCTGTGCAGACTCATACTTCAAACATCTGTGCATACATTTTAATTCTAGCTAATGGTATATCATAACTTTTTACAAAATACCAAACGCGCACCTGAGTTTGCCTGCAAAAATGTATAAAGTCATTATAACAGGTCAAAGTTACGTTAAATAAATACCATAAATACGTAAGGTTAACTCTTTGGACTCGGTCATATAATTGTAGCATAAAAAAGTAAGCAATAAAAATAGTGCCAAACAATAAAGTTTCATTAATACATCAATAAAACACATCTTCTTACCCAGAAATTTTACCTGCTGTCACATTTGCTTTTATGTGTATAGGTTTACACATAAATTGTAGGAAAACAAGACTTTTTTAACATGTTTTTTAAATATTTTTACATACTTAAGAAAAGTGTTTTCACCCACCGACGCGATTGCTACAGAAACAAAAATATTTTTGCAAGCACAAAATACCAACAAATTCTTGTGGCCATTTTTTTCTTAATAATTTCTGCATTGAGGTACGTCTTTTTAACGAAAGAAAATGGGACCCTTTTACAGGCATCAAAGAATTTTTTTCACAAACAAAACACATATCGTTAGCTTAAATGCAAAACAATGTAGATATTATTTGAAAATTTGAAATTTTTGTTGATTAGGATTCACGTTACATATGTATGTATTTTTATATAAGTTTAAGTTATTTACAAAATCAAAAATGTCGTATCATCAAATACATATATAATTTTTTTTAACAGCATAATGTATAATCACACTCAAGAACAAAATTAGCAGAGTTTTTAATTATTTTTATAAGAACACATTAATATTTTTAAACACCAAAACTGGGTAATCTGTTTTATAACTATTACCACGGTGTTAGTGGAATTAGTGATCAGATAATAATTTATAATAATAATTTTTAGTATTGCATAAGAAAAAATAAAAAAAAAGTGCTGTAAAATTAAAAGAACCGAATCCATATACGTATATAAAATAAAACCTATAATAAATGTGACTATCAGCTTCTTCCACATAGGACTGTTAAACATTTTGAAATTTTTTATCTGAAATATTAAAAATTGCTTTTAAATCTCAAATAATTACCATTTTACAAAGTTCTTTGCTTTGCATGTAAACTTATGAAAGGTTACATTATTCTACATTTTAGTCTTAAAATTTACTGTAAACTCTAAATAAAAATTGCACGCAAGGCATTGGATGTTACCAAAAGCATTTTTGACCGCACAATATAATATAGCATCCGCTAGACATGCACACTTGTCGAAGTCACATCGACGACTGAATTGAAGAGTATAAAAATATGTGTTAGTAGTGGTGCGCACAATTGTGCAAAGAAATGGAAACCCCTGGTTTATATCTTAACTGAGTACTTTTATTTGTCTCTCTTTTTCAGAATTTCAAATATTTTCAGTACACCTTGAATATTTTTCTACTATTGCATTTGTTTATTAAAATGTGGAAAATAAAGTGGGGAAAAGGTTTTAATTTTCATTTAATATTTTGAATAAAGCTGCATGCCTTGTATACAATCAGAAATAAAAAAAAAATGACTGCATACATGCATTTATATAACAAAAAATATGTTTAATACACACAAAATTGGTTTCGACATGTTTATCTATAAATTTCTTTCAGTGCACCCAAAATACACTCACCACTACAAACACATTTTTAACCACCTCTCTTTGTGATTACCTCTGGATTAAACAATGCCAGAGAAGAATGAGAAATTTGTTGAGAACAAAATGTCTCCAAAAGCTTTCCAATGCTCTCTATCCATTTTTTTAAATGGAACTTAAATTTTATTTGTGT
The DNA here is from genome assembly GCA_943735925.1 of Pollenia amentaria. Taxonomy (NCBI): domain Eukaryota; kingdom Metazoa; phylum Arthropoda; class Insecta; order Diptera; family Polleniidae; genus Pollenia; species Pollenia amentaria. The sequence continues at coordinate 139,895,313 of OX031010.1, read as the reverse complement.
TCAAATATCAAAAGGTCTGCTTAGGTGATGTATTTTAATAACTTTTATCGATTTCTCTTCTAAAATGGATACAAAGAATTTAAGAATTTTATTTTACACAGCAAGCAAATCATGTTACTTAATCTAATTTAACTTACAAATGCGCTTCTTCTTCTTTAATATAATTTGAGAAAGTGTCACGACAATATTTTTCATTTTGCACTGCAATTTTGTATTTGTTTATGTAATATTTTAAAAAGAACTAGATCGAACAGAATTATAACAAGAAATGCCAAAAAAGGTAAACTTAAGCCTATAGTACACGGCATGTAAAAAGACACATGCGCATGTGGTTCTGACGTAATTTTGACGTCAATGCAAAGCCACAATAAACATTGCGTGTTGTGTGATGACGTCAAAATTACGTCAGAGCCACATGCGCATGTGTCTTTTTACATGCCGTGTACTATAGGCTTTACGCTGCTTGAAAAAACAACTTAACAAACGTTACGTTACCCCCATGAAACTTGTTTGACTTCAACGTACGAGTTCGTTGAGCCAATAAATCAATTGTAAATTTTATGCGTGGGGATAATTTTTAATAAAGGTTTCGTTTACTGATCGAAAACTACTCGTATATTAATTTCAACGTACGGGTTCGGTATGATAGCAAAAAGTTCGTACAATTTACGAGCGTTCATGTTAAAAACACTTGTTATGTCTCTCGTTAGCCCAACGAACACTTTATTAATTTTAACGTTCGAGTATCGTAGGACAGAGAATCTATATACATATATATATAAGTGAATGTATGTTTGTATATATATTTGTGCCTTATAGGAGGCCAAACCACTTGACCGATCATCTTGAAATTTTCACAGAATGTAACTGTGACCCTGGAAGAGACATTAGGCTATATAAAGTTAAGATTGGACAAAGGGGCGATACAACCCAAAATTTAAAATCGTTATATCTTAGGCATTTTTTTGCATAGGATGATGATATATAGTACATATGGTGTTAGTATGAATTGAAATAAGCTCCATGAAAAAAGAGGGCGGAGCCACGCCCCTTTATAGAAAAAGTAAGAACCACCATATCTAATAAACTACTGAACCGATCGTCATCAAATTTCCACAGTAGGCGACTGCCTTGAGCTACTGAACTTTAAGCTATATAAAGATGTGGTTAGAAAAAGGGGCGGTGCCACGCCCATACAACCCAAAACATAAAATTCTCATATCTTAGCCACTATTTGGCGTAGGATGATGATATTTGGTATATTTGATATTGTTATGAATAGAAATACGTTGCATGAAAAAAGTGGGAGGGGGCACGCCCCTTTATGTCGATTATATCTAATTAACTACTGAACCGATCGTCATCAAATTCTCACAGTAGGCTGTTGTTATGAATTAATGAACCCTAGGCTATGTAAAGTTGTGGTTGGACAACGGGGTGGTGGCACGCCTTTTGTTACAAATACTTTTGTTTCTCAAATTCCCAGCAAAAACTTGGTAACGACTTGCAATTACTGAACAATTTACTTTTCAGTGACTACTTCATACCATCTGCATTACATATAAGTAGTTTAGTAATGGATGGCATAAGATGTGATACAAAAGCAAATGTTTATGAGTTGATTAATGAAATTTATAATTAATTCATAATAAAATGCATTTTAGGTTTTATTTATTCCAATCTTTAAAATACATATTTTTTCTTACAATTGGTTTTTTTTTTTCTTTATTTTTTATTTGTTATGAAGAACAATTTGTAATAGATTTGAATATGAAAAATTTAAATACTTAATTGATTTTGATATGTATTTTAAAATAAAAAATTTTAATATCTACATGACTACACTACCCAATCAACCAAACGATATTATAACGAAATCGTCTAGGTGATATAAATTATAATATATGATATCGATCTTGTATCATAAACGATAGTATTTAGGACCTCAGTAGTCATAGCTCTTCTAGCTATCTTAAATTATTGTAATTATTTAGGATAACCACAAAATAAGTAAATAAATTAATTAATTTAAATTGTACCTTTTCTTATAATATCGTTTCACCATGAAGATACCATATAGTTTTTTCAATCTTATCGTTCTCTTGCTTTGTTTCACAAATTCAGTTTTGTTGATACCAATGTGAAGTAACCATTTGCAAGCGAACGTGGTAATGTCTTATTTAACTCCCTATTTGTAAGCGAGGGCGGTAAGTACTTGCCTCCAATGACATCACCGTGCTAAACTAATGAGTTAAAATGCTAATGTATAAGTAGTGAAATGTAGTTATATTAGCTTTTTAACTCATTACTTTGCAATGTAAGATTTTGCTGGGTTGTTATTAAATTTGTATACCCTCCACCACTTGTGGTGACTTGGGATATACCAAGTTTGTTATCCCGTGTGAAACGGTTGAAATATTCATCAAAGATTTTATTAATTACATATATATTTTCTTGGTCTTTAAGTTGAAATCGCGCTCGCTTTCTAAGGATTCACCAGCAAGGAATAATTTTAGTGTCAAGTGGTTTTTAGTTCTCCTAAGCAGTTCGGAATTCAAATCCAGTTCAAACGTTTCATTAGAAAAAGAGTTATGGTTCAAAAAAAAAATTGATATTTTTACAAAAAACAAGCATACATTGTTGACAAAATGCAGTAATGGTCATTTAATTTTGCACAATTTTTTTCTATATGTCTAGAAATCATACTACTAAATTCCGTATTACCATAGGCCCCATATAAAGCCCACGCTCAGATAGCACTTTTTGGAATTACAGATTATTTTCGACTCTTTTTGACTTCTCTGCGCGATTAAAATAATCATTTATGCGCTCGTTTTTGATTCGAAAGTGACTGTTCATTCGGGAGAAAATGGTAACCTAACCGCGACACTTCTAAAAGAGTCTTTTATGACACACGTTTCTGATCAATTACGGCTCTCTTTCGAGGCGGTTTGTGCTAGTACTAACAATAAATTGCGAAACTTTTCCGAGTAATTTTTCAGTCACATTATTAGCCATTTTCGAGTTTTTTGAATCACATTTTTGCTGAAGCAATACAAGCATTTGTATGTTAGAGGTTGTTTATTTTATTTTTAATACATACTTATATGTATGTACTTAATCATCAAACATTACATAAAACAATATGATTGCAATTTCATATTTTCTTCTTCCTTACAACAAGTGTTTGCTGAAAGAAATAAGTTCACATTTACAAAACTCACTTGTTTCAAAATCTGTAAAAAAAATTGTCCCGTTATAAACAGTAACATCACAAAAAGAAAAACGTTTTCATCGTTTTGTCTTGGCTTAATATGACTTATCAGTTTTTGATCATCCGAGGTAGTCTTAAAAGACTCAGTTTGGTGATTCAATCTTCCACATACTGACTGGGCGTAGGTAAAATTGTTTATGTATTGGTATTCAGTCTTATTAGGTTTTATATGACTAGAATCACCTCAACAAATTACGTGGTAACGGGTCCATAATAAACCTCATATACCTCTCGAAAATCCCTTTAATAAGAATTAAACCGTAAACATTATGCTGCAATTTGGGTCCCAGGTAAATCTGCCTTCTAAAAAGTAATTTAAAACGGCTTCAATGCTAGCAAATATTTTTACTATGCATAGTGAAATTTTGGTCCAATTAAGTTTTATATGACTAGAAATAACGCCATTAAACTTTGTATTAATCGGTCCATAATTTAAGATAGATCCCATATAAAACGTACTATCCAAAATCAAATTATGATGCTGTGATATCAGTTTTTACAAAATGTGGTTCATTGTTTATCATATATCCCATATAAGGCCCACTGAAATATTCTTATTCTCGGTAAAAGTTATCACAGATTCGTCTCAGACGAATTTATCACTTTCACTTATTTTCAATAGTCAATTTTCAATAGTCAAGTAGTCAATATAATTTTCCATCGCAACGTATCCTTCTACTTGCCAAATAAATTTGATTTAGATATTTGGATTATAGCATTTTTTTATATCGAGGTTTTATATTCAAAAAGTGATATGTGCGAAATCATAAATTTCTAGGAGGGCGAAAAAACAGGGGGTTCGTTAACTCTAAGAGCAATCATTAAACTTTATTTGACAATATTGTTTAAAAATAACGTTTAAACCCGCCTTTTCTCTCAGTGAATAGACTTATAAGGAGAGGCACCTTAGGTTCCCAAAGTAGATCAACTCGGGTATTACAAAAAATAAAAACGATCCTTAATTCTTAATTTTAGCTCGATGTGGAAAATTATTTTATAGTGAAATGCGCTTGTCGAGTCTTTATAATTTGTATCTTAAAGTTTCCGACTTTAAAAATTAAAATTTTTAATCCAAATTAAGATATTTTTAATTAGGCTTAAGTTCATTGAATTTAATTTTCATTAAATTATTTGTATGAAGACCGGAATTTTACAACATGAAATCAATTAAAATTTTATTGATAATTTTTCATTCTTGACTGCGCTGAGATTTGAACCCAGGCTTTCACGGACAGGTTGCCCACACAATCTCTTCAGTGGGGTTTGCCGTCTTTACTCACTAGTCAAACATCAATCTTAAAACCAAATGGTATTTCACCTTGGTAGATCGATATTAACTTAAGCCTAATTAAAAATATCTAAATTTGGATTAAAAACCATTAACAACTCAAAAAAATAACCACAATACTAATTAAAAATTTTCTCTTTTTGACCTACCTTGGTCTAGTTTTTAGCCAATAAAACACTCAAATTTATCATAATTTTTTTGGAAATATTTTTTGTGAATTACTAACAAATCAATTAATATTCTACGTTTTGCAAATTGTGGAAAATATTTTGTAATTAAAAAGTTATATGCATAGAAAGTAAAATTTCTGAAAAAATCGATTTCTTGCCATTTTTGTTTTAGCTAAAAAGTAAATTTATTCTTTTTTTATTTATAGAATAAGATTGTTAAGTGACATATATATTATTTATGCCTTTTTAAAAGGCTGCTTCATGTATAATATTGCTATAATAAATTTTTTCAAAAAAATTTTAATCACTGCGGGCGCAAGGCTCTTTTTTTACAAATTGTCACTTAATGACACATTTTCTCCAAAGCAAGAATAAAACTTTTAAGCACAGTTTTTATGATCCAATGTGTTTGGAATAATTGTAAAAAAGGAATCCTGAGATCTGTGCTTGCAAGTCATATTCCCAAAACACTAAAAAAAACTAATTTTTATACATTTTCGGGAATTGTTTTAAAAGTAAAAAAAAATCTATTTACTTGTGAAATTTTATTGCAAAACATTAGTTTATAAAGATTTTATTGCACTTATAAAAATTTATATTATTGATAAAAACTCATGAGCATATTTTTTGCACTTTTTTTTACAAAATGTCTTCAACGAATTTTAGAATTATTTACATTTATTTTAGTTTTTGAGATCTAGACACAATTTCCAACCCCTTGATGTATAATATGTCTGCTTTTTAAAAATACTTTTACACACTTTAGCACTTAAAAAAAATGTGTTTTAGATAGCACAATATAATTAGTCAATTCACAAGGTATCCTAACATGTCATATTGTCAAAATGTCCTAATATTTCACAATGGTTTAAAAATATTTTTGTACGGCTCAGCCGCTCAGCGCTGGACTTTTCTGATTAATTACGACAGCAAAATAAACACAGCAAGCAACGTTCTATTTATTTAAGACACTTTTTGTTAACAAACCAACAACAATATTTTTAAACCATTGTGAAATATTAGGACATTTTGACAATATGACATGTTAGGATACCTTGTGAATTGACTAATTATTTATGAAAAAAAAACGTTTTGGAAAACTTTTTTTTTCAAATTTAAATAACAGATGCCCATTCAGTCAGTGAACACGTTTGTATTGAAAACTAATTGAAAAAATAAAATTGCAGATAGCACGTTTCGAGTATAAGCCCTCGATATATTCCAATCATATATATGCATCAGCAAGTTTTAAGATAGTTACTTCTCCACTAACAGCAGCATTAACACTATTTGTAAAAAAAAGGATTAGAATCAGTTAATTAAAATAAATTAACCAAATCATAAAAAAAAACTTGTTCAACTTTTCCTATAAATGTTTCTAACATCTGGCATCACTTTTAGTTAAACACACATTACCTACCCTCGTTTAGCACACTTCAGATCGTTTTTTATGAGTTTCTTTTACTCATCACACTTAAACTGATTCCAAATTTTGTATCTTTGCCTCTATGTCTGTCTGTCTGTCTTAATGTTGTATGTGGATTCATATTTTAGTTGACATTAATCATAATTTTGTTTCCACTTAATGTCACATTGGTGTTGTAAAATGATTATGTTATTAGATTCTTTGGATTATTTTGTTAATGTCTGTTTCGTAAAATATTAAAACATAAAAAATTTAAAACAAAAACAGATGTCATATTTATAGTATTAAGAGAAAAATTAGTTCATTTAAAATAAAATAAACCAATAATGAATTAAGGTGTTTCTATTTAAAAGAACATCGCTACATATATTTTGAACATTTTTTTACGATTGGTTTAAATCAGTTTTATGTGTGTGATTAAAAACTTAAAAAAAAGAGTTATTTGGAAAAATTTTTATTGTACCTATTACGTATGATTTTAGAAAGTGTTTTTAATTCCTTTATTTATTTGCAGACCTCGTGAGCTTCATTAAACAAACGAAACCACATTGGTGGGAAGACATTAAAAACTATTTATTACACTCATAAAGGGACGCGTTCGAAACGATCATGGGTCCCCACTATTATTGTCTAAACCCACAGTACCTACAATTAACTCGTTGGTTAGAAAAGTGCTTAATAAGATAGAAACTTTGCATAGAGGTATCGTCAGCAGTTCATATTTAACCTATTATTATTATTTAACCTATGACAAATATCAATACATTATTCTTGCTAGGAATAGGCAATAAATACCGATATATCAAAATTTCAATATTTAAAAAAATTATAATCGATATAAATATCGCCGATACTAAAAATACCCATATATCGATACATCGATATTTATCTACGACTATCGAATTCGATATTTTTAAGATCTCTTTATAATAAATTCAACATTTTAACCGTTGCTCAACTGCTTACAAAACTGTTGTTTTTTAAGAATTTAAGAAATATGTTTTTTAACTACTCGTACTAGGCGAATTCATTTTTCAGGTGGCGTTGAAAGCACAACTGTGCTACTTTTTTTTCTTACTTGGAAAGAGAAATGACAAAAGTTACTTGTATTTTTGACATATCGATCAACGAAAGCAGCAAAGAAATACATTGTTGTGTTTTTGGTGTTGTTACTTGTTGTAGTATCGACACCACCTGTAGTTGAATTCGCCTTGTACTCGTAATATTAAGAAAATAACGGCGCTTTTCCATTGCAAATTTTCATAGATTACACAGTTCAGTTTTGTCTCGGTTTTTTAAGAGATGAAAACAAAAAATTTTTTTTTGGAGCATGTTTTTATATATTAAAAATAAAATATTGCACAGTTTACTTCTATTGTATGTGTAACAAGTTTCTTTTACCGGCATTCTATAATCCCAATTGATTTTTTTTTTTTGATTTATATGGCGAATAAATAAAAATGTTTTTGTATTCTCTACTTTTTTTGAATTTTTTTTTATTGCAGAATTAACTGCCGGTCCCTCTATTTCAGACGAAAACTTCGTTCGCATAACTTACCTTAAAAACTTAATTTTAAAATGGCTTTTGTTTTAAATAAAAGTTAAACGAATGAAAGATTTGTTCGAAATCGAGGGACAGACAGTAAATTTGAAATTAAAAGAAGCGATTGAAAGTTAGAATGGAATTACATGTAATATGTTCGTACATATGTACATATGTACTGACATACGTATATCAAGTTTTTAAATTAGGTAATAATTTCACCTTAAAACGTTCGATACATCGATATTTTTAATTAATAAATATTGATACTCTTAAAAAATATCGATACGGTATATATCGATATATTTTTTCAATTTGCCCACCCCTAATTCATGCAGCTATCAATTGGTGGAGAAATTTAACTTGCAGTCCAAAAGGGATTTCTGTTGAAAAGCAACATCAACTGTTGAAAAGCAACAAGGAAGATCTGCTTAACTTAATTTAAGGTTAAAAATTAGCTTCTGATCTAATTTTCTTTCTTCGCCTTTTTGCCGATACGGTACCGATACCGATACTCAAAAGAAATATCGCCAATACAGATACCGATACGAACATTAAATTTAAATTCAAGATAAAATTAATACATCTCAAGTAGGGCAATTTCTTTATTATACAAAATTACAGTGTGAGAGATTATTAATATTTAAAATTTATTTAAATAAGATTTTAAAAACAAATCTAGCATGTTGTTATGTTTGACTGGTGCTCTGATAATTTGAAATGTTTACAAACTCCATATTATTGTTCAGACATTTCTGAAATGAAAATAGTATGACAAAATAAGTAAAAAAGGTTTAATATGCTGCCAAATGTTATTGTTAATTAATATGTCTGCGATTTGGATGCATATGCATGTCTAAGAGCGATTTCGATCAAATATCTTTCCGAATCATTAAATTTCCATTAAAATGGCATCAATTTGTTTTTGCATATTGTTGCATATTTTGGTCTTCAATGCATATTTTTTTTGCCTATTTTTAAAATTTCCATATTATAAAAAAAAAGTTCTTCAAAAAATTTATAAATACACAAAAAAAAATATTCCAAAAAAATTTCAATTTGTAAAAAAGACAAATTCAAAATTTTTCAAGATTTCGACAAAAGATCTGGATGTTATATAAACATCCGCTTGTATATTAGATTTTATTTTAAAAGAGATTGTACATTTGTATCAACTTTTAAAAATCCATTATCAACTCCTTTCGCCATTTTAGCGCCCCAAAATGGATCAATTCAATTGCAATGCAATTAGTGTTTATTTAATTAAACAAAATGCCATCATTAAATCCAAAATTAGCAAATAATGTACACTCTGACCTATTTGGTAATTAATTTAAAACAATTACTCAAATTGCTTGTCATTTGACATCAGACAATGACAATTGTGTTAAATGTAAAAATCTGCCTTTAATGAAAACAAATTCAAGTGAAAATCTCTGCTTTGTAAAAAGAAGAAAATAAAAGATTTCAATTTAAAAGAAATCTCTACACTTTCAGATTGAAAATGAAGTTCTGAAAGATCTTGTAAATAGCGGTAAATTACTAGAGGAGACAATCGTTTATCACAGCCGCTTCACATGTGTGAGCAAGTGAACAGACAGGCACCCCAACTTTTTTTTCCCAAAAACCCCCCTATTAACTAGTAGACGACAATTTCTTCTTCTTTTGCGTATTTAGCGTGCTAATTGGTGTTGCTTTACGCCCAAAGTCTTTTATAAAATGTAGACAACAATTTACATGTTGTTGTATATTTCATGCAGCATTCTCAGTAAATTACTGAGTTAAAAAAGAAAGAGTTTTTTTTTTTATTAAATATTTTAAGACGACTGACTTCGCCCTTCATTTACATCTTATTAGTCGTTTTTGGGGACCCAAATACCAGCCAACCCTTACGATGTTATCGCTTGTATTTATTTATGTCTCTAAATGCAGTATTCGGCTTACTCGTTGCTGTGGTTTATCTTTGGCAATTTGATATCAAACACTTTTACGGACAGATTACAAGTGATAATTGGTGTTGGCAGATTTATGGCTGAAAGTAGTGAGCATATGTTTTAATTAATTTCCAAGAAAGTTTTTGCAAAGCAATTTAGGTTAACATTAGCCAATGAATTTATTATAATTGTTTGCAAGTCATTGTGAATGTAAATTGTAACTTTGATTTTTAAGATACATACTAAATCTAGCTAGGAAAGATTAAAAAATTGAGGAAGCAATCAAAACTGATATGTAGTACCGAAGTTTAATTTTTTAGGCCCTTATTACGGTTCACAACTTAACTCAGATGATTTGTTATTATAACAACTGGTTGTGATTAGTTGTAATTTGTTAATGGGTCTGTTCACCGCAATTAAGCAAAGTTGTAAACCATAATAGAAAAATTAATCGTGTTTTATTTTCTACAAAAAATGTGACATTTTATTTAAAAAAATGAAATTTGGTGTTCGTTTCTTAAAAATGTTTTATTCTAAAAAATGCACCCTTACTAATGGCATAAGGCATTGCACTTTACGCCACGTATAAATCGACAGTGTTGGTAATGCCCTCTAAAAAGATGGTTTCTTTTTTTATATAGGGTTACCAGTCGAAGTTGGGAAAAATTGCTTTTTTTTTTTGTTAATTAATTTGCAATATTGGAAACATTAACAGAATTATAATAAACAATAGTTAGTAATTATAAATATATACAAATATACACAGTCTCTTTTCAGAGCTCTCAAGTATAATATATGTACAATAATTTTATAGTTTAAATAGATTTTTGCCAGTGACGTTTTTACTTTAAATGAAGAATATATATAATTAGTCAATTCACAAGGTATCCTAACATGTCATATTGTCAAAATGTCCTAATATTTCACAATGGTTTAAAAATATTGTTGTACGGCTCAGCCGCTCAGCGCTGGACTTTTCTGATTAATTACGACAGCACAATAAACACAGCAAGCAATGTTCTATTTATTTAAGACACTTTTTGTTAACAAACCAACAACAATATTTTTAAACCATTGTGAAATATTAGGACATTTTGACAATATGACATGTTAGGATACCTTGTGAATTGACTAAATATTTTGTAATGAAAAAAAATTTTTTTTAAAAAACATTACTTTAATATTTTGATGTGTAAAAAGGTCAATAAAAGTAAAAACAAGGAAGTGAAAGCAATAGATATTGCTTATTCATTTAACCATCAAAACTTATTAGTACCTTTGGCAAACATATTTAGCAGTATTAGAAATACTTTTTTCATATCTTAAATTATTTTGTTCAGTACTGCAATCTACAGCTTTAATATTTGCTCTTCTAAAATTGTGATAAAATATTGGAACTGCATTTTCATTTTGGATGAATTTAATTTTATCTAGATACAAAAATGCCTCTGGGGGAACAAACCCGATTTTCAAAGTATTTATTATATATTCCTCATTTGCGTAGTATGAAGCCATAATGATGTTATTTTCAATACATGACATACATCTTAGTATATGATTTCTTATTAAATTTATTATAAAATTGTCAATTCGTATTATATTTGATGAATTGTACAAAATTTTGTTTGAGAAATATTTTTTATAATTACTTGTTTTTGATCTAAATAATGATGTACAAGATCTTAAACATTTTCGCTCGAAGACTCTAATTTTTTCCATGTAAGAAGGTGAGTTTAACTTTTGTGTTAATATATTTGGAATAGAACATTCGTTTGTACATAAAAAATGCTTTTGTTGCCTTTTTAAGCGTTTGGTTTGGGGAAAATTGCCTCGAATCAGGACAGTAAAAACTTAAAATTTTAATCGTTTTTCTATTATTTAATAGTAAAAACATAAGAGCGCATTAAATTGTTAATGACAGGTTGTCAGTGATATAAAATTTGAGTGAATTCGGTATTATAAAATTGTGTTTGAAAAAAACGCCAAATCAAGAAATCTTAAAGGCTTGGTGTTAATAAATCGGCAATCTGGCAAAGGTATTTTCTTGTTTACATATTTTATAAAAAACAAACTAAAGAAATTGGAATTTCGTCATTCATTTTGTTCATTTATTTATTTGTTTAATATCAATCTATTAACAAATTTTGGTTTATGTGTATTTTTTTTTATATTTTGAATAACAAACTTTTTGTCAGCTATTTAAAACTGGGCGGTGCAATTTTGTGTCTTGTTCTCGTCAAATAAAAAACTGCATTATTACCGGATCGGCAAGACATTTTATACATGTACCTTTTAACAAGGTGGTATTTTTTTTTTGTATAAGAGAAAACTCCATAAGAAATTACAACTCATCTGAGTTGAGTTGTGAACCGTAAAAGGGGCCTTAATCTGTAGGAAAATTTAAAAGGCTATAAAGTTTCCCTAGCCGATTCATCTCTTTAAGGAAAAATGACTATGTTGATTTCACACTAAGCCAATCTTCGATGAGGATATTTAGCCTTTGCATAAGTCTAAGTATGCAAGAAGGTAAGGGCAAAGGTGTTGTGGGATCTGTTGATATTTTCTGTAAGTGGAGTCTAGGATACGGTATTATTCCGTAAAGAGAAAAGTGGCAATTTTTTATCGCTATAAACATTGATAAACAGACTTAGACCAAGGTAGACCAAGACTAATTTAAAATAAAACACTCCTTATTTTTCAATAGAAGTTGACAAGCTTTAGAAAAAGCTCATTCTCCTAACTTAACAATCTTGATCCGTCGCCAAAGTTTTATTTAACAATAAATAAAATATGCGAAGATACTTTAAGGAAAGCGCCAAGTTCAAGTTATTTCAACAATAGTAATGCAATCAAAAAGCGAAGAATAATCCCTCCCATAACGATTGGAAATGAACGACAAATGAAGTTTGAATTCCTTCTACGGAATAAGGAATTTAATAATTTAATATTAACTCAATATTTAAATGCCGATAAATTGACGGAAATCATCAAGGCGAATTCGCTAGAAGATGAGGTAAAACTACAACAACACTGCTTTTGTGGTCCGATTGTCAAAAATATAGCTAGTAAAAAATATGTTTGTTTAACCCTAGGATTCTCGGTAACTTTTTACCACTAAGATCTCCCCTTGGTCTGGCCGGACCACAATTAGAACACCTAAAAACCCCAATTAAATAAAAACTAAATAGAATATGGGAGTTTTTTCTTTTTCATAAATTATTTTTAATTAAATTTTAATTATTAAACATTTTTTTCGAATGTGTTTAAAGTCATTCCTAAGTATAAGTACATATCTATAGATTCAATGGTAACCAAAAGTTGGCTTAAGCAAAAAAGTATGTGAGATATTGAGGGAGTAAGACTATTGTAAAAAAGCTTTATAAATTGAAATACAACTCATAGAAGCACATTCGAAAAAATGTTTAATATGATTAAAAAGTAAATAATTATATTTTCATTGAACATATGTTTATTATTTTAAATAATGTGAATTTAATATATAATCGAAAATATAATATTTAATTTCGCACATTGCATTTTCGCATCGACCAAAGCTGAAAAGAGCTTTGAGTTTGGTTTTTGAAGTTAAATTGAACTGAGCGCATAATGGGCCGTAGTTTTCTGCTTTGATTCATTCGTTATATAATTTTTATAATTCACGTTTCTGTGTTTTTGATATTTTATCATATTAAAAAGACGTTGAAAGAAAAAAAAATTTTGTCTGGCCAAGAGGGTAATTTCATAGACTATTACATAAAAATAGAATTTCACCCCACTTATTTGCTCCAATCGAATCCAAATTAGTTTCATTCGATTTAGTACATATCATTTATAGAATTCACGAACCTGTTTTATTGATTTTTTTGTTATATTCGAGTAATATTGCAAGCAAATGACAAATTTGGTCTAGCCAGACCAAGACTTTAATCCTAGGGTTAAATAAAAAACTGTAGTTTGTTTACAAACTTTGACAATTCGACCCCCGAAAAAAAACCAGCTGTTTACTTGATCCTACCTTCTAGTGAACTCGCCTTGGTAATCATTATCTATTAGAATTACTTATACAAAAACAACTATTGTTCCAAAGGAGGTATTTTCTAAAGCTCGATTCACCCATGCGTTCCGAACAATATTTTTGTCCGTACAAAATTTTTTTATATTGAGTAAAACGTATTTCTTTTGAGAGCGTAAGGAATTATTTTGTTCGGAAATTTTTATCTTGAATTTTAATTCTTGTTCGGAACAAAATGAACTGAGATGCCACTTTTTTTCAATTTGTACATAAAAGTTGAATTGAGCTACCACATCATAAAGTGTTTTTGCATGTATATTATAACAATTGTATTTTTTTTTTGCTGTATAATTAAGTAAAAAATAAATACCTATAATTAAACACTTAATACACTTTTAGAAAACAATTAAATATAAGTTTTTGCTAGTTGTTCTGCCATTTTTTACAATTCATCTGTAAACAACATGGTTGCTTTGTTTTTCCGCACAAATTTTTCGTTCTGCAGAACACTCTCAGTAAAAAAATTACTCTCCGGACATAAATATCGAATGGATTAATTCACCTTAAGCCAACACATTATTAATTTGACTATACAAAAAAAAAAAAAAAAAAAAAAAAAAAAAAGAGAGAATGCGTTTTTCCGAATATATAGAAAGTTAAGTTAGAATTTATATATTGGATGTTGTAAGTATATCGACAAAAATGTGTCGATTATACCGATCATTTACATTGTATTCTAACCATTTTAGCGTATCTGAATTTATAGTAGAAAGAGCAAAGAGGCAGTAGCGTTTAATTACATTCTACCGATCTTTTGTAGCTTCTCAATCATAATTTAAGCATTGTGACTCTAATGTAAATGATTTGCAGATTGCATTAAATTATAACAATATGTATACTAATTTTGCCGATTATGCGAGAATTGTTCACATTGTTCTATTTAAAACATGATATCGATAGTTTTTATACGTGGTGCAATATTAAGGCCCAACCTAAATGTGCTTAAGATGGCTTAAGCAAATGTGCGAATCATATGAGGCATACTAAATTGAACTTAAGGAAACTTTTTGTTAAGTTTTATGAAACTGTCATTTGCAAAACTAATCGCACATTCCGTTCGAAATCAAATGTTTTTTAATTTTTTTTTTGGTTTTTTAAATGCATTTGATAGACTTTTTGTAGGTTAAGCAAGGCTCGTAACCGCAGCGGACATATGCCCGAAATCTTATTTAACCCTACGGTCAATAACCAAAAACGTATACGCTAGTCAACAGCCGGCTACCCCGGTACCCCATTGAAGAATTTTCACTTTTATATTATAAGTTATGGTTTTAAAAGCAGTTAAATTAAATAAGCCTGCGTGAGTTTATTTTATTGGCCAAAGTATATTATTCTCTATACCGAGCAACAATGGGCATTAACAGATTCCCGTCACTACTGCATTTTACTCCTTTGACGATGTAAACACCAAAGCTGAAAGCATAAAGATGACCTGGCTCACGGGTGGTTATAATTTTGTGAAGAAATACTAAACGTACCTTGCAATGTTGTTATATGTGACGTTCAATTTAGATTTACTGGTTTCATCACAACTTGCAAAAATCTCACATCCGTAGGTTAAAATTGGTATCAAATATGTCTTAGCAAGTAATAAGCGTATTTTCAATGGGGTGCAATATTGAGTAGGCCATAGGGTTCTTAGCATCGAGTATGTTTTACCACAGGCAGCTATAACGTGATCAGACCAGGTTAGAGTGTTATTAAAAATTACACCAAGATTTTTTGCTTTATCTACGATTTCAATCCGTTGGTTTTTAATAAAAATGTTGGGATAATCAATAATTTTCTGTGTTCTGTTACGTATTACAATGCATTTCGATTTGGTAGAATTTAAACTTAACCCGTTAACATCAGCCCAACGTGAAACCCGTTGTAAGTCTTGATTAAGTCTTGCAGTACATTCATCTAAGTTCCCTTTTTTGTTACTTATGTACAATTGTACGTTATCGGCATACATTCTAATGTTGCAATGGAGCAACTATTCAGGAAGATCCTTTGCGTAAATGGAGAAAAGGAGAGGACCTAGAATGGATCCCTGGGGAACACCTCTGACAACAGGAAGAAAATTTGAGATTGTTGAAGGACTAGTTTCAACACAATGGACACGATCTTTAAGATATGAATCAATCAATCTAATGGATGTTGATGAAAAATTCATAATTTTCTCCAGTTTTTGAATAAGTATTGTGTGGTCAACGGTATCAAAAGCCTTTGAATGATCCAACAGTACTAAATATGCAACGCACCCATCGTCAATTTCCTTTCTAAGATCTTCTGCTACATCAGTTAGAGCAGTAATACAGCTATGTTTGGCCCAAAAGCCAGATTGTTGATCGGTCAGTAATTTACTATCATTTATATAATTGGTTATCTGTTTATGTAAAAGTTTCTCGAATGTGTAGACTTTTAAGCCTCGTTCACAATCGCAGCAACATTTTCACTTCCTATTCACAATAAAGCTTTGTTCTTAATTTTTTTCCAAAGTATAATATATGAAGTATATTTTCCTTTCATTTTTCGAACAAAAATTTGACTAAAAATATTTGACTTCTACTTCAGGAACAATTTGTATGAAATTGTAAATTAAATTTCTAATAATTTTATTTAGTTTTTAATCAAAATTTTAGCAAAATGTTTTAAAAGATTATTGTGGGCAATACTTGCAAACGTTTTCTTAATTGAAAATTTGTGTGGTTGCGAAAATAAATTGTTGCTTTATTGTGAACACCAAGTGAAAATATTGCTGCCATTGTGAACGAAGCAAATAAGAAAACGTTTGCCCAGAATAGTATTACGTATTTATTGTTATTTTTTTAAACATTTCGCTATAATTTTCATTCAAAACTTAATAAAATTATTATAAACGGCCTTTACAATTTCATACAAATTGTTGCCGAAGTCTCTTAATTTCTTAAAAAATCTTTAGTTCCAATTTTGTTCGAAAAATTAAAGGAAAATATGTACATATATGAAATACTTTTGGAAGAAATAAGATAGAAGAAAAAACGAAATTGTTGCTACCTTGTAAACGAAGCTTAAAGCTTTAAATTATTAAATAATTTTTTTTTTCAATCGTTTATTTAACAAAATTATATATTCTTAAACTTAAATAGACAACAGTACTTATATCTTAATAGGTCTTTATACACTGTCCCAAAATCGAGCTCTCTAGTAAACTAATTATTACATTATATGTATTTTTACCTAAATTTCAAATATTTATACAATATTTATATTTGTATATACATATCTTTTATTTAATGTAAAGAAAAAATAAGAAAAAACCTTACTTAACTATTCCAAATAAAATAAAAAATAAAAGTTATCAAGGGTAAAAAGAAGAGGAAGTGAAACTTAGTTTGTAAGCCACCAAAATTTTTTAATATTTATGTTTGGTAACATATTTTTATCTTTTGCGTATTATATAATATTAAAATAAATAACTTCATTTAACTTTCATGCTCTTTCTTACATATAATTCCGATAATTCAAATAAAATCGAATGTTTTTTATAACTCGGATAAGATGTTTTAAGAGTCTAACAGAACCCAATCGCCGATCTAAAGCTTTAAATCCACGTTAGATACGATTAACAATCATAATGCGTTGTATATCTAATATTCTATTTGATAAGATTAAAATAAGATTATGATCCGTAGACATAATTTTCTAATCTAAATAACTTTTTTTTTTTAATTTTTTTTTATCTTACGATCAAAGTCGAACTATTTTATGGCCACATTAGTGCAGATTAGTTCGCATAACATGATAAAAAAATCAAAACAAGCTCGTCAATCGACTGAACCAAAATAAAAGTCAGAAGGTGTCTGCAATACTATACGGCACTATTCTGCTAAAACCAAAGATCTTAAATGCTTATGATATTTACAATAAAGACTAAAAAGCTATTTAAACTCTTCTCTCTAGTAATTTTTCATTAATAAATACAAAACAGTTTTACGAAACACATATTTTCATAATTAAAACTGTATGTTTCAATTTATTTCTTCATATTTTTTTTTTGTACTGTTCTTAATATCTAATTTGATAATTGGTTGTAATTTATGATCTTGTTGTAGCAGCATCATTATTCATAATTTCCAACAAATATGTAACAAAACAACATTTAACATCTTTAAATAAGAACGAACATATTTTGTGGTTCCTTTCTGCTGCTACGAATAAATACTCTTTCGAAATGCGTAAAAAATGTCTGTTTTTGATTTCTGAGAAATAAAGACATCTCTGAACATGAATGGAAAGTTTAATGTTTACTCTTCGAGCACTATAAAGTTTTGGCATTTGGAGGCAAAGCAAAAAAAAAAAAAAAAAATTCAATAATGATATTAAAAAAGTAGGAGGTGTTTGCTTGGTTGGCTGTGACATTTTTTATAGCTTTTTATGATTTGGGGGAAAAATATAGTTTTTGGTTGAGAAATTTTAATTTTCTGAATGAATTTATGATTAAGGAGTCACATTAAGAGTTAAGTAAAAGTTATTTAAATATTCGAGGGTCATAACGAAATTTTGTGTCAAGGATATTTCCAAGCAAATATACAGGATGCATGATCTTATTTGATATTTAATTCAATGACAATCGCAGATAATTAAATAAATAAATACAAATAAAAGTTATAAGGTCGGGAAGTTTGGAATCGCTAAGCAAACTGAAATCAGTTACCGTTTCTTCGATTAAACCAAACACATTGTGTTTAAAAAGCTGCCTTTTTAAGAATACGATTAAAACAAATAAAAGTTCTATTACCGAATTTTATATACTCCTCACAATTCTTCCATAGCTCACATGGTATAGGACGCTATACGCATAGACCAGGAGCTTATTTGCAGGGGCGCTAGGTGAAATTATAGGTCGATTTGGCTTATTTTTAAAACAAAAATAATCTCATATATAGAGAATATTTGAGCTGTTTTTTATGGACCCTATCGTACCTTAACCTTTAACTCGGTAGGAAACTTGTATAGGGGCTAGGTAAAATAATAGATTTCGCTTATTTTCAATATTTAATACACTCTATATTTAACCAATATCAGGGCCAATTTGGAGCTATTGTGACAAAACCATTATCTTGGAAGGAAAAAATAGTTATTTGTGTTTAGCTCAGTCACTAATAGTATTATACTGAGTTCCTTAAGGTTAAAGTGAAAAAATAAATTTAATAGATTCCCAGCAAAAACTTGGTAATGACTTGCAATTACTGAACAGCTTACTTTTCAATGACAACTTCATACCATCTGCATTACATAGAAGTAGTTTAGTAATGGCTGACATATAATCTGATACATAAGCACTTGTTTATTAGCTGATTAACGAAATTTATAATTAATTCATATTAAAATGCATTTAAGGTTTTATTTATTCAAATCTAATGCAAATTGATTTACAATACATATTTGTTCTTACAGTTTGTTTTTTTTTTATTTCTTATAAATTAAGAACTATTTGTAATAGATTTGAATATGAATAATTTAAATACTTAATTGATATCCTTAATACAGGGTAGTCAAATTAGAAAGTAAGTTATATTAAAAACACAATTTGGTTGACAAATTCATTTATATTGATACCAATGTAAAGTACCTATTTTTAAGCGAACGTGGTAATGACTTATTTAACTCCCTATTTGTAAGCGAGGGTGGTAAGTACTTGCCTCCAATGACATCACCATGTTAAAATAATGAGTTAAAATGCCAATGTATAAGTAGTGAAGTGTAGTTATATTAGCTTTTTAGCTCATTACTTTGCAATGTAAGTTTTTGCTGGGTTATAATGAGTCTTCAAAAGGAAAGGGTAAAATTAGAAGCAGTATTATTGTTTTTCTGTCTTATCTTAGCCACTCTTCTGGCTGAATTTCAGTAGCAAACTATTTCGAACGATTCGTGGACAGAAAAAATTAAAAATTGTCTCTAATCACCATATTCATAGAATCAGGCAAACAATTTGTTGATTTGGCACCTATTCCAAAAAAGATTATATTGATTACTTAAAATTGTAAAAATTTAAATTTGTGAATTTTTTGTTTTCAATAAATGATATTTTTTTTCAAACAACGTGTTAATTGATTTAATTAAATACATCTCGGGTTTTGACAATTCCCAACAACAATTCTAAAACTTTAAATTGTTTTATTTTAAGCGAAAAAATCAATAAAGATTTTTTGTTAACAAAAGTTGTGCTTAAAAAAGGCTGACAAGAGAAAAGAAAGACACAAACATGAAAAACAAAAATGTACTTTGGATTTCAAGAAGAATTCTTGACAAAAAGTATGAAAAACAGAAGTTAGAAAGAACATGTAAATCAATTAAAATAGATAAACATTCATTCAAAAGCAACTTTCGATCTACCAAAGTGAAATACCATTTGGTTTAAAGATTGATGTTTGACTATTGACGTCATCCGGCTTCAATAGCCGAGTGAATAAAAACGGCAAACCCCATTGAAGAGATTGTGTGGTTACAATCGAAACTAGTCTGGGCAACCTGTCCGCGAAAGCCTGGGTTCAAATCTCAGCGCAGTCAAGAATGAAAAATTATCAATAAAATTTAATTAATTTCATGTTGTAAAATTCCTGTCTTCATAAAAACAATTTAATGAAAATTAAATTCAACGAACTTCAGCCTAATTAAAATATCTAAATTTGGATTAAAACGATTTTTTGTTGTTTAATTAATATAATAATTAAAAATTTATTTCAAAACAACTAAAATGTTAATTAAATCAAAATTATATCTTTAATAAAAGATTTTCGGCCGTATTCATAAAAAAATAAAATCTATTTTAAGGAAAATTTGTATGGAAATTTGTTTTTAAAATACGTTCGAAATCTATTTTAGTTTTTATGAATACGGTAGTTTGTTTGTTGTGCTTAATTCCCTTTTTTATTAATTGATAAAAAAAATACTGAAATTTATTGTTGGAGGATAAGCTGTTTCTAAGCTGTTTCTTTACCCACTTACGACTACAATTAATGTTGGTAGAATTCCAAATAACTGTAGCGGGGAATGAAAGAAAAGATAAACTCATCACTGATTTATTGTTTGGTATTTTGTTTAAGCTTTGATATCGTTGCAAAAAAGACTTTTTGAGTGTTTGTAGGTAATTCTCATTCCCTCTGTAGTCTTGTTTGCTGATAGCTTTGGCTTTTGTAAAATTATTTAGGAGAACGTTTCCTAATGATCTGGCCTAAGCAACCAGTGAAATGCGCATAGAAACAGCTTATCCTCCAACAATAAACTTCAGTATTTTTTTATTAATTAATAAAAAAAGGGAATTAAGCACAACAAACAAAATCTTTTAATAAATAATAGTATTCCCAAAAACTACTTTGATATTATATTTTTAATTTTTTTTTTTCAACTACAAAAATAATTGATTCAATTATCACATTAATTGAATTGAAATAATTTTCAAACCATTTTTATTATTGATAAAAAAACTACTGGAATTTTTTTCTGTGCGTAAATAAAGCGTGATCCATTTTGAGGTTCCCTACTTTTTTAAAGAAAAAAACACAGAAAATTCAAATTTAATGGGGAATGTTTATTATCATTTGAAAGAACATTCTTTGGCATTTATTTTTGAAGATTATGTCTATCAAATGTTGGCCGTTGCTACGTCGCAGATGGTCCATCTGTTGAGTCCAATTTTCGATGACTCGTTCTAGCATTTCGACTGGTAACTGGCGAATGACACGCGTGATGTTTTCCTCCAAGGCCTGAATCGAAGCGGGTTTGTCCGCATAAACTTAAGACTTTACATATCCCCACAGGAAAAAGTCTAACGGTGTGATATCACACGATCTTGGTGGCCAATCGATCGGCCCAAAACGTGAAATTATGCGCTTACCGGAGTGTTCTCTGAATAGATCCATTGATTGATGCGATGTGTGGGAAGCGGCACCGTCTTGCTGAAACCAAATGTCGCCGAGATCACGTGCTTTAATTTCAGGCATCAAATAGTCGGTTATCATGGCACGATAACGGTCGCCATTGACGGTTACGTTCGCACCGGCATCATTATTAAAGATATATGGACCGATGATTCCACCGGCCCACAAACCACACCAAACCGTTGTTTTTTCTGGATGAAGTGGCAGTTCTTGAATCTCTTCGGGTTGCTCTTCGTCCCAAATGCGGCAATTTTGTTTGTTTACATACCCATTGAGCCAGAAATGGGCCTCATCGCTGAACTAAATTTGCCTCGGAAACGTCGGATCTTCTTGGAACTTTTCAAGAGCCCATAGAGCGAAGCGATGTCGCTTGGAAGGTCGAGCGGATTCAGTTGTTGCACAAGCTGTATTTTGTACGCTTTCAATTAAAGATCTCGACGTTAAATGCGCCAAGTCGTTCCATACGTCAGTCCGAGTTGCTGCGAACGGCGCCGAATCGACTCTCCACGGTCTTCGTGTACTCTCTCAGCCACGGCCACTATATTTTCTTCACAGCGTGCTGGACGTTGCTTATTCGGTCGAATATTATCCAATAATGAATGCTGGGTCTCAAAATGGGTGATGGTGTTGCAATTAGTACGCTCAGTTGGCCGATTATGTTGACCATAAGTTGAGCGAAGTGCACGAAACACATTCCTCACAGAACGTGAATATTCGTAATAAAGTTGAACGATTTGTAAACGTTGTTCAGGCGTAAGTCTTTCCATTATGAAATGCCAAACAATACTAAACAAAAATAACATGACAGCATGACACAACTCACACGTGATCTGTCAAAAAAGGCTATTGAAAAAAGTATCTGTAGTTTTTTATCAATTAAAAAATTGCTTAAAAAGTATTTCAATTTAATAAATGGGATAATTGAATCAATTCGATTTTTAGTTGAAAGAAAATTAAAAATATCATTTTGATTTAACAAACAGTTTAGTTGTTTTGCAATAAACTGTTTATTAAAATATTATTTAAATATCAAGAAATTTTAATTCATTTTTTCGTTTACAATAAAATTATTTTAACTTGTAGAATAGTTGTTGGGAATTTTCAAAACCTGAGCTGTATTCAATTAAATCAATTTACACATTGTTTGAATAGGTAAAGTTTTTTGATAATTTTTTTAATTAAAATTAAAAATATCAATTATTAAAAAATAAAAATATTCCCAATTTTACAATTTTTAGTAATCAAACAATATCAACAACTGGTTTGCTTGATTCCAAGAATTTGGTATGCATTTGGTGATTATAGACCATTTTTAATTTTTTCTGTGTATAAACATGGTCCTCATTATTTCTGAGGTCTACCGTTTTTCCCCAACGTACTCAGCTGACAGAAGGGCAACCAGACGTGGATAAATCAATTTCGCAACACATAAGGACCCAGAATATACATATAGAGTTTATAAGGGGTATGATCAATTTTATAGAAACTACAAACGGAATGACAAACTTACTTACATATATATAATGATTTAATTTATTAAAACGTTCAGTGTATAAAAGTTTTTAAACTCAGAAGAATTACGCTGTGCAACATTTTTGAAGTCATCGAGTGCAAACTGCTTGTCGTGTGGAATTTATCAAAGTATATACTTATCGAAGTTAAAAAACAACCGCTATTTGGGGCCTAGTGGAAATTATGGACCGATTTTCAAAAAATTTTACAGTGTGATTTCTGGTCCTATAAAAATGTGGCGTACCAAATTTTAGTATGATAGCGTTATTTATTACGGTTTGAGGCGTACTAAACTGTTTTCCGCGTGTAGTGTTTATATGGGGTCTAGGGTTAATTATGGACCGATCTTCACGAAATTAACCAGTATTATTTGCAGTGCTATAAAGCGAGTTCGTGCAAAATTGTATATTATGGCGTGCATTATTCCACCATTTATGTTAGTTTTTGTATCAAAATTATAAGTTTTTATAGGGAAATGGTTCCACATTTTGATTCATAATTCTGATTCTACTAAACCTATGTTGCTGGATTTCAATCCCAAACTGCTTAGGATAACTACAAGTAATTTGAGACCAAGTTTGTTCTTTTCTCTTGCGTTTTTCGAAAGTGAGCGTGTTTTCAACAGACAGACAGACGGACATGGCTACATGGACTTAGAATTACTCAAGGAGCCAGAATATTTATACCTTATGGGGTCTTAGATGTATAATAAAAAAGTTTCACACGGAATGACAAACTTAGTATACCCTCATTCACCACTTGTTATTGTGGAGGGTATACAAATGATAGATCTAGCATTAAAAATGCTAAATTGGCAACAGTGCTATTGACATACAAATTGGCGACAATTACTTCTACGAAAGGTACTAAGTCATGACAAAATGTTTCGCTGGTAGGTAAAAAATTACCCATAGGTTCCATATAAACCTCCCCTCCTAAAATCACTTAAAGGCAAACAAGTCTCATATATATGAAGTTTCTCGTATCTAAATAATATGCGTCGGAAAGAACTTTTACATGAATCTTATCTTCGTAACAAAAGTTCGTTCTGGTGGGTACATGGTTGCCCCAAATAGAGAAGTATCTCAAAAGTTGGTCTTTAAATACTGTGGTGTAGGGTACTAGAGGTTTTTTTTAAAAATAATTGAAAAAATAAAAAAACTAATTCGTTCTTTCGCCACAAGTCACTTAAAATAATAATATCTAAAAAATTTAGGTACCCTTGCAAACACTTAAGACTATAGCCCTCGATATTTTGTCTGTTCTTTTGTAAATTATGAAATTATTTAAAACATTTAAATTTGCAAATAAATTCCAATAGAAGGTACCTCTAATTGCTACCAGATAACTAACGAAATATAATCGCAGTTGGTATAATTTTTGAAGGAAAAACATTTTTTTCCCCAAAAAAATTTTATATTTTAAGTACCATTTAAGATTTTTTAAGTTAAGCAAAACCGTGTCAGAAATTCTGTTTAAAAATAATTAATTCTCCTGCATGTATCTTTATTATAAATCATCACCATTTCAAGTGTTTGTCACAAAATTCAAATAAATCACGTGACTCGTGTGGACGCAACAACGATGATGTACTCATCGTCCCTACTTCTTTTGTTCATGAGTCTCTGGGAAAAATGATGAAGTTTTGAGCATTAATTATGTTGATACAAGTTCGAGCATAAATGGGAAAAACAGGCAAATCTGGAGTGTCGAATAGTGCTCTAAAGAAAGTTGAAGATAGATGGTTTTTTTTTTTGTTGTTTCGTAAAAAAGGGAAATGATTCTTTTTTTTAAGATTTAGTTTGAAGTTGTTATTTTGGAAACATCTGTACTTGCGTAATTTGTGGCAATGTTTAGTAGGATGATTATCTTGTTATTTTGTTTAAATATGTTTTCTAAAAATGTACCGCCTTTATTGTTTGTTGGCTTTAGGTTGAGGGTTTCAAATATCATTCAAACTAAACTCACCAAAAAAATTAAGGTGATTCTATATAAGGGTTTATTTTTTTCTACTATATTTCAAATATTGTTCATTGGACTCTTTAATGGGGTAGCATATTTTATAATAATTAATTGTCTGATCGTTTATGTTAGTGAGTAATTAGCATTTGGTGTTAAATGGGGTAATATGAGATAAAGTGTTTGGTTTTGAATATTGAGTAATGTTTACACAAAGAAACTTTATACCTCAATTTAAAATAAAATCTTGAAAATAAACGATTTTCAATAAAAAAAAAAATTATTGCTCAACAGGAGGAACGTCCGGATAGGCCTATTCAAACGCTTCTTACGTTTTTGGCGATTTATTGCAATCCGTTAAATGGCGACTTGTAAGAGTAGTATATTCGGCTTTACTGAATCGTATATAGCCCTAACAAAACATAAAAAATGGTACTAGTCCCTAAATTCGGGATTAAATACTTGTATGGGGCCCAGCTGAAATAAACGACTTGAAGCATTTTTAATATTTATTGTTCTTTGAATATATCTAAGGAAATTTTGGTCCCACTAGCTCGTATGGGCGCTATTTTGCCAAAATTATTATTATTCTGGAAACATTGACAAGAACACCTGAGCGAAGGATTAAAATTCCCTCGGTACCGATTTCCAGCACATGGCCAATATTCAGTTATTTAACAATCAATCGTAATTCTATGCAATAAGACACAATTTATATATCGCACTTGCTCAACAATACTGGATTAACACAAAATTTAAACATTTTCAGTTGAAGCAAAATAATTTTTATTTTAAACTAGCTTAACCCGGTGCGCTTTGCTACCCCCATCGAAATAATATTGGTAAGATTTTTTTAAAAAGTAAAGCATCTTGGACTAAATTTGAATGATTTTACAGTAACCGTTCAATAGATGATATACAGAAATTTCGAGTGTCTTCGTATGAGGAGGTGCCATGCCTACTTTTCCCATTAAAACTACGTTTTGAAATATGTTGTGGGTTATTATCAAAGGTATTTGTACATAATTGGTTATTTGTTTCAAATTGGAAAACTCTTATTGTAACCGTCCTCCAGATATAAGGTTTTTCATATTTTTATTGTATGGTTGTTGCCACGCCTTCTTGATTAAAATATATTAATAGCCTATGTTAAGCGCCGAGTAATCAGGAACTTACTGTGAAACTTTCAGGAAAATCGGCTCGGTAGCTTAGCAGTCTGTAGAGAATAAACAAACATACGCTTTTTCATTTATATATTAAATTTTTGTCTTCAGATATGAAGTATTTAATAGTTTCGTCCTATGGAGGGTATTGCTTCTCCTAAATCTACCCCACCCATTTTTATTTTGGAATTTATAGCTTACCATAATAGTGGAATTAACCACATTTGAAAACTTTCGGTGTAATAGTTTTTCAGTTACGCGATATTAAATATATGCTTTCTATGGGGGGTATTACTCGCCCTGCGCCTACCCCCTTTATTTATATTTTTAAAGGTGTAGTTTTCCATAAGAGTGACTAATACGAAGTTTGAACATTCTCACTATAACAGTTTTTACGATATGCGATATTAAATATTGGCGTCCTATGGGGGTAAGCACTTCCCCTGCAGCTATCTTACTTCTCCCAACACCTACATACGTGAAACAGTATCGAAGATAAGAGGATTATAAATTTTGAGTTGATTAGGCGTGTCACCACCCCTTTGTCCAACCACAACTTTACATAGCCTAGGGCTCATTAATTCATAACAACAGCCTACTGTGAGAATTTGATGACGATTGGTTCAGTAGTTAATTAGATATAATCGATATAAAGGGGCGTGGCCCTTCATGATAAGGGCATTTCTAATATTCTCTGAATATTCTAATTTTCTTTAACAAGAGAGGTAAGATGTTTCTTAACATAAGAATTATACATTTTCATACGAAATTTCATTTTGGGTAGAACTATTTTTAGTCAAAATTTATTATAATTTACAATTTTTTTTTGTAGTAAAATCAATAAAACTATTCGTCCAAATTTTTAAAATAAATAATGCTTAAGAAAGCTAAAAACATTTTCCAAAAATGCTAAATAAAATGCCTAGTGCTAAATTAAAATTTTGCAGCAAAAATGCCAAAATGGCCACACTTTTGGTCTTATATGCAAATTATTTGAACATAAAATGGCTATGCACCCTATATATTTACGTTAACATTATAAAAGATCCAATAAAACAATTTATTATCAATTTTAGTTTTTTTTTTTACCATTTTCGAAATTTTTTTTTAATTTTGATTAAATTTTTCTTACTGCGTGAAGCTTTAACCCTACAAAAAATGAATGGAGTACATGGTGCAAAGGAGTACTTTTTGGACTACTCTTATATAATGCAGCCATGGACCATTTCATTTTAACAAGAATTTTTTAACGACGTTTGGCAACACTTAAAATGCTTGGTGTTAAATTATAGCTCTGGTAGCCCTTATGTCATTTGTTTATAAAATTTGGTTAGAAATAAATATGCGGGAAAAAAATTATTTAAATAAAGCACAAAATAAAAGTGAAATACAATATAAAAAGTAAAAAAAAAAACTGACATATTTGGTAAGATAATTTATCTTATTTAATTGCAGTGGAATAGAGTAGCTTCGAAACTAGTATTTGTGGCTGCTCTATGGTGTAGCGACATAGAGTAGTTTTGGGGTACCCCAATGTAATGCATAGCTGTGTTACGTGGTCCAGCCCTAGGACATCGCAATGTAAATTGGAGTATGTTTTTACATACATTTAGGTTAGGTATTGGAGTAGTCCTACTCCCTTATGGAGTAGTCCTACTCCCTTATGGAGTAGTCCATACACGCATGTATAGAGTAGTCTCGTTTTTTGTAGGGAACTCAAATCATTGTTTAACTTTTTATTTTTTTATTTACTATGAATTTGATAAAGATCAAATTTGATCTTATATCTGTGGTTTTCATGAATAATCGCGTATGTCTTAAAACCAAAATTTTCAGGAGAGATAAAAATCCATTCTAGATCAAACTATGGGCCACGTATTGAACATTTTTAACATGGTTATTACGTTACAGAATGCTTGATTCCAGTACGGATTTTTCAAGTGCCTCGTACTTCAAATAATCCGAAAAGGGGATTGATTTAAGTGAAAGTGATATAAAAGTTAATCTCATGATGAGCTTGTTTCAAGTATTTCTAAGTTGATTAAACCCTGAGTTCTCTCTTGAAATAAATCCGAAAGTGAGATTGATTCTACCCTAAGCACTTAGCCCAAAGAACCATAGATAGACATAAATATTATTTTTTACTTACCCGTAACAAATGTTTGTTTCACTTTTATTTACAGAAGAACTCACAGAAAAGAATAAACATTGATTTCAATTAAAAAATTTGTGATATTAATTAAAAAATTAAATAAATTTGCACCAGTAAACAAATTAATAGCATCAATTAAACGTTTATCTCACTTGAATAAGCGTTTAGTTTAATTCACTTGACTTTGGATAATTTTTTCTGTGCTCTCAAATATAAGACACCACGTAAAAAAAATAAAAATTGATTTTAATCAAACAATTTGTGATATTAACTAAAAATTTAACTGAATTTTCACCAGTTAACAATTAATATTCTTTGATATTAACAAAATTTTCTGCGGTACGTTGTTGATATAAGTAAACGTTTAATTCACTTGATTAAATTTTTAATTATAACTTATTTTATTTTTAATTAATGGTTTAATTGAAAAAGAAATTGGTGAGCATTTTTCTATGCAGCAGCATGCCATATATGGTTTTCGTAATCATTCTGCTTTGAAAATTTGATTTATATAACTTAATAATTTTAGCAAATAGATTTTGGGAATTTTAGCGTCTTATTTTACTTTTCAAACATGAGGAAGATGTATGTTTTTCTTCTTGTAGTGTTGTGGTTTTTTTACACAAGCCAAGCAAATCGTTTTGTACCTTTTTTTTGGTAGTGTTATTGTGGTTTCTGCAACAAACTTTTATGCACATATATTGGTTTTCAAAAGCTATCCCATATTGAATTGTTTTAAGTACTTTTTAGGGGTATTATTACAACTTGCCGATAGTTATAGGTATGATTTTGTCATACGTATAAAAAGGTTTTCACTATTCCAACTTTGCTTTAAACTAAAGTGACCAATACGTGAAAGGTAAGTTCATACTTGTTATACGTCCGACAAACTCCTACCTTTAACTAACGGAAAGTTGTTCGAAAGTTATTATTCGTACTTTAATCTTTAAGTACGACTCGTATTATAATTATGTAGAAAAAACTTAGATATAGTACGAGTTTTTTCTTTTTGTGTAGGGTATCTAGAAAAATAAAAAAAATTCAAATGCAAATATTGCGAAATTTTGAGCCAATCTGACAAAGCGGTCAACGCCATTCGATTACTTAGCCCCAAATTATATAATATCAACTAAGAGAGCATTTGCCCGAATTTTCGACTATCACAGTGTAATTAAACACGGTACCCGTTCGCAGAATTGTTTCTCGAACTTCTGATCGGATAAGTGCTGCAGTATATCTTCTTAAGCAAGCGTGGCCGCTATCATTTAAAATATTTTGAGCTAGTGGATTAGGTTGCGACTCAAGACTTTTCAAGTATCCAATTGAATACTATGTGATCATAATTTTTATTTATGGCACATTGAAGTCTTTGTGAATGATCGACTTTTTGCACATCAGGAAGCGGAAGTGTTGATTCGAAGAACTTTTTTTGGCGCCTTTGGATTTTCTCTATGTTGGAGGCCGAGGTAGTGTCCAGTGTCGAGGTAGTACCAAATCACCATACACAGAAAGTGATTCTAATTCGATCGACATACTGAAAGGTTGGTCTATAAACTATGTTTTTGTGTTTTTCACATTAGCACAAACGTATAATACACGGAAAAAAAATTTTCCCCAGTTAAAGCATTAATCAAAAATAAAATCAGTTTTAATTAAAAATAAGTAAAACTTCCAACCGAATATATTATTTTGCCGGTAACAGCAACCTTTGCCATTCGTATTCTTTTCATTATAGACCAAGCGTATCCGATGTTGGTGCTATGAGACAGAACATGAATGATACGCTTGGCCGAGACCTTGGTATAATCTCGGAATTGGGTCGCGCGAATAGGGTCGATTTTATTGCCCGAAAACCCCAATGTTGCGTGCTGACGCATAAACACGCGACGGTTCAAGGAGACTCATTTGTATATGTATATGTATATGGGTGGTATAATCATTGAGGAATCAGAATCTCTTGATGTTCTGGGCATGAGGATACAATGTGATGTCCGATGGACAGAACATATATTTAAAGTGTCGAAAAAAGCATTAAGTGACTAGGTTTTTTTAAATACTTCACTCCATCTAATCTCCATACTATTAATACCGCCTATATCTGACCGCGAATGGAATACAACTCTCATGTATGGGCCGGTGCTCTAAAGTCTATTTTGGAGCTTCTCGACCGTGTGCAGGAGAGGGCTAAGGTTCTCATCCAATTCTATTGACTCCCTTGAGCACCGTCGCAATGTGGGTTGTATTTGCCTGTTTTATCGTTACTACAATGGGATGTGTTCTAATGACATTAGGGATCTGGTTCCCGAAACCCATAAGTTTGCTAGTAATACACGTTTTTCCTAAAGAGCACATCCTTGTGGTCGATTGGCCGTTAAATCGTACAACGCATTACAGAGTTTTTTGGCCGGACTGTTCGTACGTGGAACAACCTTCCTGCTGAGGTCTTCCCTATCACTTTCAACATGAATAAGTTCAAGTCGAATGTTCAAAAACACTACTCCCTCTATCCTCCTTCTCATAACCTTTTTTCCTAGTTCCAACACAATGCATTGTATTTGTAGGGGTCATCCCGTGAGTGCTGGTCCTAGCCAAAAAAAAATTGACTCCTACTAAGGTTTTTAGTTGACCAGTACGTCTAATAATTACGGAAGGAGAGTATTATTTCATCAACTGCAGGGGTCATATATCAATTATCGAAAGGTTTTTTTTACTATTTCGTTTAATTTTTGCAGTGATATTGAATGACTTTATTTATGATTTTCAGATACTGGTCTTTTGATCTATTCATTGGTACCAATTTTTTTTATCTCTCTTGTTAACTAATGTCGCAAATTATTTTTTTTTTCGATATTGTTCATAATAAATATAAGCAATCTGTAGCAATTATCGAACAACTAATTAGCCATACATATACATACATACATACTTACCAAAATAAAAATATTCAACCAAGAATTTAAAACAGAAAATATCGCAACAAAATGCCAGCAGAAAAGTCGTCTTTGGCAAATTTAAATATTAAAAAAGAATTTAAATGAAAAGAATTTGAAATTTTTGAACTAATGATCATTTAACCAACTAATAAATGAAGCAAACAAGCGTCATTAAAAACTGAAATTATTAACACATAATTTAGGAAATTTTTTATCTTTAAAATTTATTTTCATATTTGTATTTTTGTTTTATTATAAACTGTTACTCAGACATATGAAGGAGAAAGTGTCGTATGTGAATTTTACAAAATGGAGAATTTATTTATTTATGATTTAAAAGTGTTTTTTTTTCTTTCTTTTAACGCAAAACACGCAAGTCATTAAAAAGTGTATTCTTAATCGTTATAAAGACTCTTTGAGCTTTTGCCAACATTTATTAAAACGTCTTAATTATTTATGATGCAGTTTCATAAAGAAAAGTATGAAAAGAGTATAAAGGATCAGTTACACTTGGAGAAAAATAATTATTAAAATTATTAAATTAGAATTTTTAAATTAGGATAAGAGAGTTTATTTTAAAACGATTTTATCTTTTAATTTTTTTAAGTCCTCAGCTAGATTTAAAAAAGATTCCAATAGTTTGGAAATTCAGATTCAAAGGAAGGAATAACTCGTCATCCTTAGACAAGCCGAACTTCCACTCTAGACAGTCCTTTTAAAAGCCCCAAACACGATTTAGGTTTTGCTGCAATTATATTTACCTAAAGTACAACTTTAATAGGACGATGATCCTCAATATTTAGCGATGTGTTTCAAAATTACGTAAATAGCTACAATGATTGGACTAAGAGCTCCATATGAATAACCCAGATGGAAATTTTAGGAAATAGCTGTTAAGAGAATGAATAAACTCCCTTCTTAGAAACTTGATCTAACGGGTGTCCACCGGGAAGGTATACTACTTTGTTTGTTTGCGGCGTAAATGGTCTTGTGGAAAAAGCTGTTGTGTCAACTGAATCTTAAATGTAAAAAAATGCAAATCCTTGTGCAAAATTGTGGCCAAAGTTGTTCTTTGAAGACCAAGCTCCTGAGCACAGCATCGAATTGAGGTTGATGGATTGTTTTGAACATATTCTTGAGCAGCAGTAATGTTTTCAGCCGAATTTGCAGTACGTTGTGGTCCATGCTTGGGCCTATCAAAAATTTCACGTCACTTTCTCATCGTCACAGTAATCGATGATTGTTTTTGATAAAATGTTTTAACGATTAAAATACGTTGGTTTATCAAATAATAAATTTGCCATACTAAATTTGCCACGTGTCTTCTTCACGGCTACGAAATATGAATTGTCAAGACAAATGTTTACCAAAATGGCGGCAAAACAAAGTAGTATACCTTCCCGGCGGACACTGTATATAACCTGTTCTACTAAGCAGCTTCTGTTGTATAGCAAATAACACAGTGACCTCCGCGAGAAATTCGCACTTCACTCAAGGTTACGGGCTTAATTCAACCTGAAACTTGATTCCCTAACGCTGCGTCCCCACGTAGCCATATTTTTGCTAAGCACAAGCAAAAACGTCGGCAGAACAATGGCGTAACAATTGCTGATGATATTGCTAGAGAACACATGAAATTGCTTTGCCTAAACAAACGTACAGAGAAATGAAATGTCAGATATATGACCACTAATTTGATAGCAGATTGCTAAGCAATCATTGCTCAAGTAATCAGAAGAGCAATCTTTGCGCAAAGAACTGCCACCCATAGCAATATGCGGTCACACGTCGCACACTTTCTGGAGCAATCAAATTTGACGTTTGCCGCAATAAATATTGCTACGTGCAGACCCGGGGTCAAGCAATCAGAAAAGCAATCATGGCAATATGCAGTCCACACGTCGAAAATTTTATGGAGCAATCAAATTTGAAGTTTGCCGCAATAAATATTGCTACGTGGAGACCCGCGATAAGGGGCCTTATCAACAACCTACAAAGTCCTGGGAGTAATGGCCCTAATGTACCAGATAGTATTCTGGTCAGCTGATCTGACAGTTTTGCCAATTTTAACCCCCAGACAAGCTTGAGGTATTTTCTGTACCTATTTTGTCTGGGAGTGCAAGAGGAGCGTGCTCCTCAGGACAACAGCAGCCCCCGGGTAAAGGTAAAAGTACGACAATTTAGTTTCGTATACATACATTGGGCATCATTTAAAATGAAATAAAATACAGTAATCCTTCGACTTACATTGCGATTGGTTCCGAAAAATGGCGACGCAAATCAAAAATGGCGGCGCAAATCTTTGCGCAAAGAACTGCTACCCATAGCAATATGCGGTCCACACGTCGCACACTTTCTGGAGCAATCAAATTTGACGTTTGCCGCAATAAATATTGCTACGTGGAAACCCGGGGTCAAGCAATCAGAAGAGCAATCATTGCGCAATGGATTGCCATTCATGGCAATATGCGGTCCAAATTTGACGTTTGCCGCAATAAATATTGCTACGTGGGGACCCGGGGTCAAGCAATCGGAAGAGCAATCATTGCGCAATGGATTGCCACTCATGGCAATATGCGGTCCACACGTCGAAAATTTTATGAAGCAATCAAATTTGAAGTTTGCCGCAATAAATATTGCTACTATAGTATAGTAATACTATAGTATTCTGATCAGTTGCGATCTGACAGTTTTGCCAATTTTAACCCCCAGACAAGCTTGAGGTATTCTCTGCACCTATTTTATCTGGGAGTGTAAGAGGAACGAGGTCCTTTGGACAACATCAGCCCCCAGTGAAGGTTAGAATACGACAATTTAGTTTCGTTGACATACATTGGGAATCGTTTAAAATTAAATAAAATACAGTAATTCTTCGATTTACGTTGCGATTGGTTCCGAAAAATGGCGACTCAAATCAAAACAACGTAAATCGAATTTGAAAATTTCATATGTGCTTTAGAAGGTACATTTTATTCAAAACTTAAGAATGACGTCTAACAAAGCCTAATTTATAAGGAATAACAAAACATTTACAACAATAAACAAGTAAGTAAGCAAGTCTGTCAAGCCCGACCATACATTACAGTATTTAAAAACAAATTTTCGAGTTCGTATCCAATATCTCCAAAATTGCGAGCTGTATTTTGCGCACAAGTTTTACATGGACAGCCAGCCGGGCAGACATCGCTAGATCGATTACTAAAGTGACTCATACAGCCATGTCACAGAGTACAATTCCGTTCGGAATCGAGGAAAACATATTTGTTTATTGATAGAAAGTATATTTTGATAATTTTTTGGTCTTTAAAATACAGAAAACTCCCATTTCGTTTATGAAAATAAAAATGCTTTCATTCCGCAAAGTATTTTCGTAATTTTCTGAAGCACAAAAATACGGAATGAATTCCGTTTCCGAACGGAATTGTACTCTGTGACATGGCTGTATTTCAAGGTGTTACAAACATTAGCACAAACTTATAATAACTTTTCAACTATTACGGTTTTTTGGGTTCGCTGTGTTTGACAAGCAAAACAAAAATGTATCCATCTACATCTGCGATCGGCAACCTAAGCTATTACATTTTGCGATTGTATGCGCTGTATACATTTTACATATGTTGTTATTAATGTTGTTTAATTTTCTACAAAGTGTGCACACACGAATTTAGAAGGCACAAAAAATATGACGACTTAAATTTCATGGTGACGGAAATCGTATTTAGAAGACACAAAAAATTTGGCGAAGCGTAAATCGTAAATGGAGGCATCGTAAATCAAGGGATTACTGTATGATGTCACATGAACTGAAACTAAGGGTGCGTACAGAGTGGCCGCTTGTTGCCGAGCCGACAAACGCTTATTGCGAGAACTTTTCATGCGAGAAACAAGTTTGAGTGTGCAAGTGGATGCGAGAATCAGCGCTGATATTTTATCTATTTTTTGTGTTTTATGTATGTTTGTATGCATTTATATATATAATATTATTATAATTATGTTATAATTTTATGTAATTTTTATTATTTATTTGTTTTAATTAATTATTTAATTATTTATTTTAATTTTTATTTTATTTTTTAATTTTTTTTCTTATTAATTTTTATTATTTTTTTAATTTTTTGATTGCATGTTTTATTTACTTTTTCTTACATTTTTGTTTTTAATTTTTTTAAATGTTTTGCAAACAAGTTGAAATCATAACAACATAACATAAACAATGTTTTCGGCGCTGAAAAACGCTTTGGAACTGTTTTCTCGCATTCAATCAGCTTTGCGCTCTGACCAGCTCGGCACCCACTATGCCTATTCCCGCTTATTTGTACTAATTTGTATGGTACCAGTTTTCTTGCATTGGTTCTCGCAATAAGCGTCAGTCGGCTCGGCTCGGCAACAAGCGGTCACTCTGTACACACCCTAAGAGACATCAAACATCGATTTTGTATGTCAGAATTCTTGCCCCAGCTCTACAAAAAAGCGTTCTTTTTTTTATTCTAATTTTTAATTGACCTTTTGTGGTAATTTGAACCATAAGTCAGAATATTTAATAAACGCTAACGAAAAAATGCATTGTACTAAGAAAAGAATGTTCTTTTGGCATGAAGTTTATTTATTTACAGATAAATTGAAAAGAGAGTTATGACTAACGCAGACAAAGATTATGATAAACATTTCAATTAAAAAGTTTACGGCGTGTTCATCAATTTCAACAAAAACAAAAACAAATTTTAAAAAACAGTAATCCCTTAACTTACGTCGCCTCGATTAACGTTGTTTCGGTTTGCGTCGCCAAATTTTTTGTGACTACTAAATTTAATTTGAGTCGCCATTCGATTTGCGTCTTCTGAATTTTTGTGCGTTATTAACTCGATTTACGTCGCCATTCGATTTACGTCGATTTACGTAACTATTGGTCCCATATAAACCCCTTTTTATCTAAAATCATTTAAACTAATCTAATAGAGATTAAGATATCTAAATAATATTCGGCATAAAGGACCTTTACATGAATCTTAACCTCATAACATAATTTTTTCTTGCGGGTCCATGATTGCCCATGGGTCTTGAAAATTTGTTTATAAATATACTTTCTTACTAGTTTAATTCTGTAAATGTTTTGTAATGTTTTGTAAAGCACATATGAGCATGTTTAAATTCCATTTACGTTGTTTCGATGGACGTCGTCCTTTTCCGGAACCAATTGCGACGTAAATCGAGGGACTACTGTATTGTTCTTGTCTTAAATGTAAATGAAGGAACGGAATTTTCGACCGAAATCGATAAAGAGGCAGTTATTAAACTGTGAAAAAGCAGCAAAACCTTTTTCGTAACACCAAAGTTAATTTTGATCTTTACAATTTTTTACAGTGTATTCTTTGGAATTGTAAGTGCTAATTAATAAATAAAAATCATTACGCAGAATTTAAGTGTTTAACAGAGTAAAAGAGGAGGTTCCTATTTTCAACTGACAATTTGAAAAAGAAAAACATTAGGGGGAGATAAATTATTTTAATAATATGTAAATAATCAGGCTCGAGGTCTGTGTTTAAAATATTTCATTTTATTTTTATTTGATCGAATAGTTAAATTTATGTCAATTAATCGATTAAAATTAATTTCTAAGAAGATTCTACTTTTTTAATATAAAAATATTTTTTTTTTTTGATTTCTAACTAATAAAATACATAACAACTTAATAACATGCCGTTATATTCTGTATATATTCTGAACATATTTAAGTCCCTTTTTAGAAGTTGGTGTGTGTGTGAAAAATAATGTAATAAACAATTAACTACATACTAATTCCATACATAAGAATTTTAGTACTAAAATAGCGATTTTTGATATTAAAACTGACGTTAATTTTAAATAATTCATCAACATTTATAATTGTGTAAACTATCCACTGTCAGATTTTGTGTTACCAGTTTTTACCTGACTGCAATATCTTTCCCAATACATTTTAGGTATTGTAAGATTCGTCTTCAAAACCGAAGTGTCCTAATAGGTAGTTGAAAACGAAATCACGAATTGTTGGCGCAAAATAGTAATACGTTAAATAAACAAATTACCCAAACCTTTAGAGTAGAGCTTTTAAATGAAGAAAAATAAATTTATCAGCCATGTTCGGTAAATCGAATACATATGAGTGAAATTGAAATCGAACAAACTTTGAAAAAAGTTTAAAAAGTTTCTTCATACTTTGAGTTCTTATCTTAACCAAAATTTCTCTTAAAATCAGGAAAATACGGAGATTAAAAAAATTAACTGAGAATCTCAATTGATTTCAATTTTACTTGATTTTTAGGAATAATATTGTTACGAAAATAGATTTATCTAAGAATTATTTATGGTTTTAGTTATAAGTTATCTTGTTGATTATAGTTTTATGTCATATTAGTTACTATTTTTATGAACGCCACTGTAACTTAATTTTCTAGCAATTGTAATTGTAGACTTTATTATTTTAAAATAATTCGAACACAATTTTCTAGAAACTACTAGACGGTTCTTGAATCAACTAGGAATAGTTTTGAACTATAAATACAGGCTAACTCATAAAAGTTTAGTTTAGTTTGATTGGAGACATTAAACGGTTCAGATCGCTACTTACAATAGTGGTTAAATTGTGTTAACATTATAATTAATTTAAATAACGTTTGTTAAGTTGAATTCGTTTGTGTATTTATTTTAGTTTGCAATTAAAAGAACTCAACGGTTTATTATAAAGGGAATAAACCTTAACGCGTTTTATTAAGTAAAAACGTAACAATATATTAGTTAAATTGAATTACGAATAATAAATTTGTTTAAATAGACTGGAACTCAAATAAAAATACCCCCACAAATATGTCTTAAATAAAATAAATAATTAAGAAATAATTTATAAAAATATGATATGAAGGCCTATGTTAAATTCCCGTATTAAGTTTAGCAGGCGGAACATAATTCCAAATTATACGCTGAAATAAAATTAATGGACCCCGATTGCTGCTGAACGTAGTGGCTTCCAGATCATTTAATAGTCTGTTCAACCGAAGTAGTGTTCACTTTGTTTATAGTTTATATTTTATTTTTATTTTATTTCCTTAAACTTGTTTGGGTCTCTTTAGCGCCTTAAAAACTGTATGTTTTATAGGAGGGTTTTTGATTTTTTAATTATTTATTTTATTTAAGTTTTAAAACTGTATACGTGGTATAAATGAATTGTTATTTTATTGTTTATTGTTTAACTATATATTTATTTTATGGTTTTTTTTGTTTATTAATATAATAAAAATTTCAAAACAAAAAGACATGTACGTTTTTTCCATTGGATATAATTATTAGAATTATTTGAGCTATTCGAACATATTAAAACTTTTATTCGATTTATCGAGTAAAATTAAAATATTAAAATCAATTAATTCCTTACTTGAACAAAAACAAAATTCAAATAATTGGATACTATAGTAAGCATCATCAGGAAAAAAACAATGAGTAACAATAATCAAACAATTATCACTTTAACGTTTAACATTTAATATGTTATCTAGGGGAAGTTTTATTTAAGAAAATAAAAGTGTTTCCCAAATATTAAAACTACGTGTAAGGATTTGTGATCCTACCTAATAAATACATTCAATGTACACCTTCGTTTATATACATACATACATACGTCTGATAAAATAATTTCAAATAAATTTTCGCACTTACAATTTATTTAACTTTATGAATTGCTCATATTTATGATTTAATCATACTGTTGGCGCTGTCACATTATGCTTGGCTGTCGTGTCAAAATGATTTAATTTAATGATCAAATTTGCCGAGTTCATTATAATCACACATCAAAATGACAACTTAATTTTTCTAATTGCTTATTAAAAGTGAATAAAAATTCTATATTTCATTGGAAGACAAAATTAAAAAAAAGGAAAATGCACATAGTTCGATGAAATTTTTTATTACAAAGATTAAAATTCTTGTTCTAAATTAATGCTTTTTTAATTATTTTTATTTTTTAATGTTATCAATACAATGCGATAATTTTCCTTAAAGAAAGGCTATTGATTGTTAATTGGAAAATATTCAGATTGAATAACTAACGCTACTAGTATGGGCTTGAAGATCCTATTCATAATATCCATATTCTAATCCGTATATAATTTTTGACCGCTATGCATAGCAGCCAGCTTCATCTTTTGTTGTATGAATCGGTTATCTCATGCCCATTAATTTCCTGCATACCTAACCATGGTGAAATTATCCAGCTGACAGAACTGAATAACAAATCGATGCCTTACTTTCTCAACCTCGTATCTTAAAAAAATACGGTTTTGACTTTTTCATTTCAAACGATTGCTTTTTTGTGTTCTATTACTGCAAAAACTTATTATTTCATAATATATTAATATTTACAGAATTGAGACAAAGTATTGAAATAATAAGTTGTTGCAGTAATAGAACACAAAAAAAAAAACAACCGTTTTATATG
Organism: Pollenia amentaria; assembly: GCA_943735925.1. NCBI lineage: Eukaryota > Metazoa > Arthropoda > Insecta > Diptera > Polleniidae > Pollenia > Pollenia amentaria. Next base: position 139,855,510 of record OX031010.1, on the reverse strand, counting down.
AAAAAGTCCAAACCGTATTTTTTTAAGATACGAGGTTGAGAAAGTAAGGCATCGAAATACAACATCACAACAAAAATGTAAATTTGTCTCTTAATACATCAAAAATTATTTTAAAGTAAATAAAATTGTAGCACTCAACGTGATGAAATAAATAAATTTTTAGCCAATTATTATTTCATTGTGGTCAATATCTTTTTTTATTATATGTAATTAAAATAATAAAAAAAAATTTATTATATACAATCATCACAAAACAAAACGTGGACTTTTTGTAAACATGAGCAAAATTTTGACAAAAGACTAGACAAGACTCGACAATACTAGAGCAAAAATTTGCATGCCGAACATAATGTAAGGGAGTAGGATGCGATGCATCATGATTTTTGTATGGGGAGTTCCAGGTTTAGACTATGTATATGTATACTTTTGAAATCGATGTCTTCCGATTTGGATGAAATTTGCACCAAGGTTAGTCTTATTGGATAGTAGTTCAGACACAAATTTTCAACAAGATCGGTCAAAAAGTTTATGAGTTAGAGGGGGTCAACATTTTACATTTTGACCAAACCGGTGTTCTTTCTCATCCATATAACTTATTATCTATTGGTGTTAGCAAAATTTGTCCCAAAAGAAGTAGATAGCTATTTCTTCAAGCTTTCGAAAAAAATTTTTTTTGTTTTTTTTTTTAAATTTTTTAAAATTTTTTTTTATATTTAAAAGAATTTATTTTTAGGTATTTTTTTTTTTTTTTTTTTTTTTTTGCTCAAAAGAAAACTTATGTATTTTCCTTTTAGGTAGTTTTGGTCGCTTTGTGGGATGAGTGTGGGATATGTATAAAAAAAATAATTTCTAACTCAAGACGAGGGTTTTTCAATTTTTAGCATATGCACTATTTTGATTTTTTTCCTTTTTGTGTGTAAGTGTTCCAAATTGGAAGACATCGATTTCAAAAGTTGGGTCACTTGACATGAAATCCCCCATATATAAAATGTTGGAAGGTTCTTGAATCAAATTTTTATTATACTTCCAACTTGTTCCGAACTTAATTTAAACCCACTTAAATGTGCTAAACACATTTTGACATTACAATCTGTACATTGCAATCTGTAACACTAAACTCAAATAACAATTTTAAACTACAAATATTTATAAACAAAATTGAATTTCATAACAATATTTTAAAATGTTTTGCATTTTTTGTAAAATAAAAAATTAAGGCCACGACAACTGATTTGGGCTTTCCTTTTGTTTCGCATAATAAAAAAAAATAGGATGAAATTAATAATTTGTGTATGGGGAGTTCCAGGTTTAGACTATGTATATACTATAGCGGAGTTAAGTCTTTGGTGCTAATGGTCTTGCGAAAGAGCAAATGCAAATTATCGTAGCTCTTTTGTTAAATCCAACAACAAAATGCACTGAGTTTCCGTTAGATTTCATAAAAGAACTACGATATTTTCTATTTGCTCTTTTGCAAGACCATTTACACCAAACACTATACTCCGGTTATAGTTTGTTGAAAATAAGTGCTTTTTTAACCAAATAAAACATGTAATTTGCTTTTATTTATTTATTTATTTAACGATTTGTGTGCTTGCGAAAAAACAATAATTACCGAGAAGGGCTGGGTGGTATTCGTCTTGTAATTGTCTTTTGTCCTCATACATTTGTATTTGTAAAGAATATTTTCCTAATAGCTTTTTTGTTGGGGCTCATAATTATGCGCTTTTTCTTCTTAGCGCTTAATAAACAGGAATTTTATTACTGCGTTAGGTAATATTCTCTTTTACTAAATACAATATCCCTTTTAAATATAAAATGTTATTAAAACTTACTTAAGATATAATTTTACGAAGGAAATTTTTCGATCTAATTAAAATCAAGGCAAATTTAATACAACTGGGGGCAATACTGCAACAATCAAAAATCAACAGAAACACCAGAGGTTTTTGCATTGAATTGTTACCCACTTATGTAAAAAAAGTTAAAGTTGAGATTAGTTAACCAATGCATCAAGCCCAGCAAAACTTTAGCTTTTTTACAAAATACGGATATTTTCAAACTGTTAGTCAGCAGGGTTTTTGCACCTTCTGTTAATTCACCTTGACTTAAATATTAATATGTTATAAATCAATGGGTATAAAATGTACATATGCATGACGCTCATAAGTAGTAGGGAAATGGGAAGGCAGCATTTTTGCTTTATTTTCATTAGAGGGAGCATTTTGGTTTTGATTCAAAGCAGCGAAAAATCTGCCTGTTTTTGCTTCCAAGTTATTTTTCCAAAAAGGGCAGTTTTGAATATAAACAAAATAAAGAATTTGCGCTGCTTTTAATTGCTGCTTTAAATTTAAAGCAAAATGCTCCCTCTGTGGTATATGGAAAAAAACTAATGGGGAGGCAGCATTTTTGCCCCATTTCCTACTACTCCCAAGGAACTAGTGCCGGCAAAGTATTAAGTAGTGGGTGTCGAGTAATTGCACTATTTTTTGAGTAGTGAATTGTTTAAAGTAATAACTCAATACTTTCAGAGTTGTATTTTTTGAACAGACTTCAGTAGAGAATTTAACGGTTCTTTATTTAAATATAACTATGTTACAACTAATTACAACACCACCTAACAATACATTCGCAAAATTAAATCATCAGTCAAAAACAAGCTAACAATTAAAAAATAAAGTTTTAACAAAAGTTTAAAAGAATTGTACTGTTTGTAAAATAAAATTTACACAAAAGAAATTAAAATTTAAAGGATGATTTGTCGTGAGGTTAGATTTCCAATATGTTTATTTTACAGATCACGCGTGCATCATATGAAACAGCTTTGTAATTTTTTTCAGTATCGTTTGCAAGTCATCGTGGAAAGACTCAACCCACAATAGCAAATCTCAGTCCCAGTTGAAATTAGTGTATGATACCGGTAAGACCACATCCAGCACGGTGTGCTGTGTACGCTGTGTTTTATGAGCTGGTGGAATAATTGGTCCATATTTCTTCAAAAATGCGGAAAATTAGAATGGTACCGTCAATGGTAACCGTTATCGCACCATGTTAAAGACTTTGTGCTTCCTGAAATTCAAGCGCATAATCTCGGTGAGCTCTGGTTTCAACGAGACCGCGCTACGAACCATTCAATGCGTAAAACAATCACGTTGTTGAGAAATCATTTTGGTGAACACTTAATTTCACGTTTTGCTACGGTAAATTGGCCACCTAAATAGTGCGCTATCACACCTTTGGATATGTAAAGTCCAGGGCTGAGGAGTCGGAGTTGAGGTTTTTGTGCCCGAGTCGGATTCGGAGTCGTAGTAACCACAAAAACTCGCGACTCCGACTCCAAAATTTTTTGGTATAAAAAGTTTTCTTATATTTTCCAAAATAAAAATTCTTCGAAATTGGCGATGCAATATTTTATATATCGATTTGAAATTTTTACAGAATCATTTTCTTGCTATATTAAACCATTTAAAAGGTACTGCAACCTCCACGGACAGTTAGAATATATGAGTGCTATAAATTATCAAACCAATTGGACGACAATCAGGCGTTTATTTCTAGCAATTTGAACTGACTTGAATAAAATATCATGATTCGTAACAGTTTTTGCCGAACTAAAATGATTGTCAGGAGGGCAATTTATATTAGACCCATGGTAAATTATGGAAGTTTTAGACTTTAAAGTGCTTTTCAGAAGGCTGCTTATTATGGGATCTAAGGTAAATCTGGACCGATAATCAGAAAATTTCATGATATTATTTCTGGTCATATGAACTAAAGTTGGACCAAATTTTATCATTATTTCAATATCTGCTACTGTTTTAGGCGTATTTAAATAATTTAAATTTTTCCGGGTGTTGGATTTATATATGGCCTAGGATAAATTATTGACCGATCTTCACCAAATTTTGCAGTCTGATTTATAATCTTATAAAACATTGATGTACCATTTTATTATGACAGCGTTATTTATTACAGTTGTCCGGGAGAAGACTTCATATGGGGCTTATGGTAAGTTATGGACCAATCTTAATGAAATTTAACAATGTGATTTCTAGTCCTATACAACTATGACGTAGCACATTTTAATATAATAGCAAAAAAAAATTCTAGTCATACAGAACGATTTTGTTCAAAATCGTATATCATGCCATGCATTATGCCACCTTTTATGTTAGTTTTTGCAACAAAATTGTCAATTTTTTTTTTTTTGAGGTAGTTTTACATAATACTGATCGGATTTTGCTGGATTTATATCCCAAACTGCTTAGGATAACTAGAAGCACATTAACACCAACATTGTTTTTATATTTTGAGTTTTTCGAAAGTGAACGTGTTTTCAACAGACGGACAGACAGAATATAAATACTTTATAGTGTCTTTGGTGTATAATAAAAAAATTTCACATGGAATGAAAAACTTAGTATACCCTCATTCACCACTAGTGGTTGAGGGTATAAAAAGAGTTTATAGTCAAAGAAGGACCAGTTTCATATGCATTAAGCATCAAGGTCAGAGTAGGAGTCGGAGTCGCACTTATAAAATCTCAGCGTTTAGAGTCGGGGTCGGAGTTAGTACTTTTTTCTGACGACTCCACAACCCTGGTAAAGTCTGAGTTCTTAAGGAATAAGCCAGCTCAATTGACGCTTTGGAAGCCAACATTACTCGGATTTATCGCGAGATCCCAGTCGCTATGCTCGAAAGAGTCGCCTAAAGTTGGACCTTCTGAACGGATTACCTCAGACTTAGTCATGGACAACATTTACATGATATAATTTTCAAACAGTTAATGCCATAAATTATTTTAACCGAAAATAAAAATTTTCAGTTCACTTTAAAATTTATTTGCTGTATTTAACATTATTCAACCTTTTTTATTTAGTAACTTATGAAAAAGAAATAATTCCCAGATTCTATTTATTTTACATTATAAGTCAAACCCCACGATGAATTACCCATTATAAAATAAAAAGTGTTTGCTTTGAAACGTTGCTTCAAAACTAAAAAAAAACCCGCTGAAAGTATAGAGTAGCACTAAGTACCCAAATTTTATGTATTGAGTATTATTAAGAAATGCAAAGTAGTAGAAATTTTCAGAACTCAGAACCTACAGACTACACAGAAGTTAAAGAAATATGTTTGCAGTCTTAGATAAGTGCAGTTATCGTATAATTCGTTAAATTTTTTTTTTTTATTCGGAAGTAGTCACGAATTTTTCTATTATTCGAGCTATGTACGAGAATGTATTTTTTAAAATTATTAGGAGGGTAAGAAAATTATTCAGAAGATTTTCCGCTTAATATTTTGGAGTTTTAATTGCTATGCAAGTTGTATTTAAAGAGCCCAGGGGTGAGGTAGCTATTTAAAACACCTGCGATAGTTCAAAAATCTAGGTTGGGCCAGTGCTTATAACTGTAATGTTGCAGACTGCTAACAGACAAACTATCTGGTAACACGCGATCCAGTAGTCTCCAGATCATAATGGTTTTCGACTGATAGGTGGTAAGGACCCTTCGGAGTCACTTAGGTCTTATAAATCAGAGTACGTTTAACTATATTTTTTGTTTAACATGTGTTAAAACCAACATATCTATAAATCAGTAAACATATAAACCATCTTTAAACGCATAAAATTGGGCGTTTAAACTACCAATACAGACCATATGAATTTGATAACATTTGTCGTAGTGCTGTCACATGCTACTTTTTAAACTACATATAATATATGGGACACTGATTTGCAACTGTTGAGTTTAAACTACATATAAATTTAAGTTTAGTTCAACTAAACAAGCGTGTAACACACACTGATTTATTAGTCATTAGTGGTTAATATTTAAATTAAAGAATGTTAAACAAGAAGTGGAGTATTGTTTAGTCTACCCAGCAAAAATTAGGTAATAACTTGAAATTACAATACAACTTACTTTTCAATGACTACTGCATACCATCTGCATTACATGGAAGTAGATAAGTAATGGCTGACATATAATCTCATACATAAGCACTTGTTTATGAGTTGATTAACGAAATTCATAATAAAATGCGTTTTAGGTTTTATTTATTCAAATCTAATACAAATTGATATTTAAATATTTGTTCTTACAATTTGTTTTTTTTTTTTATTTGTTATAAATGAATATGAATTTGAACATGAAAAATTTAAATACTTAATTGGTTTTTGTATGTATCTTAAAATTAAAATGTTGAATAAAAACTACACTAATCAATTAACCAAATGATATTACAACGATATCATCTAGGTGATATAAATTATAGTATATGATATAGATCTTGTATCATAAGCGATAGTATTTAAATTGTACCTTTCCTAATAATATCGTTTTTCTATGAAAATATCATATCGTTTTTGCAATCATATAGTTCTCTGGTTTATGGGGTATGAATATGTCCTTGATGCAGGGTAGTAAAATTTTGCATTAGAAAGTAAATTAAATTAAAGACGCAATTTGTTTGACAAGTTCAGTTTTGTTGATAACAATGTGAAGTGTCAATTTGTAAGCAAATGTGGTAATGACTTATTTAACCTCCTATTTGTAAGCGAATGTGATAATGACTTATTTAACTCCCTATTTGTAAGCGAGGGTGGTAAGTACTATATCCAATAAGCGTCCAATGACATCAACGTGTTAAAATAATGAGTTAAAATGCGAATGTATAAGCAGTGAAGAGTAGTTATATTAGCTTTTTAACTCATTACTTTGTAATGTAAGTTTTCCCTACTCATGAATCTCTCTTTTTGCTGTTGCTCAAAAAAAAGTTGAAAATGCAGCAGGTATTGCATTCTTTCACATACTCGTACTTAATAGACATGAAATAAATATAACCAGGTTGCACATAATACCTGAGGTACTGCAAAACTTTTCCTAAAATCCATAGTGAGCAGGCATCACATGAATTTTTATAAAATTATCAATAATCTACCAGATTAATCAGATTTTGAATTTAAATCGGTTTTAAATTGAAGACACATTTACATACTTTGTAACTTATAAGCGAAATTATAAACAATTACATCAACACTCCACGTGGCCCTCTTGTCGAGAAAACATTTCGTAAGATATGTTCGTATTGCTCTTCAATTAAAATATGTTATTAAAAAATTTTCTTTTAAACTAATTATAATAAATTTAAATAAAAATGCTAATTAATTGTGACAAATTTAAACAAAATATCCACAATTAATTTCATACAATTTTCGCGTAGCAAAAATCCTACAAAATATATTAGAATCAACTTAAAAGCAAAATTGTTTAAAAACCCACAAACACAGGCCAAAATAAAAAAAAGAACAATTTTAATATAATTGACAAATTGTTTTGAACAAAGTGCTAAATTAAGCATTTACCACAAAAATTTGAAAACATTTAGTGTATTTTTTTGTTTTTATTTCGAAAATGCGAGGTGTAATTTTTTGTTGTATTCTTTCTTAATGAAGCTGCTTGTTGCTCATTAGTTGAAAAATTATGATGTTTATGTGGCTTTAAATGATTCTTAATAGAGACATCAAGTTTCAATTATATACGATTATTATGAACATATTTTGCTGTTGTCGTAAGGCAACAACAACTTAAGTGAGGAATATATTTTAAAGGGTAACGCCCTCCCCACAAATACAAATAATGCCTTCAAGTGTCTGTGATCTATTTGTTTGCCTTAAGTATTTATCACCGATCGTGCTCATTGTTGGGGTGTTACATATTTCACACATGTTGAATGTACACATCTTTCAAAAAATTTAAATGATCGGCTGTATAATAGAAAGAGCAAGAGTCAGTTTGTGCAGACTTTCTCTTTCTAGTCTAAATTTAAATCTTCTTATAATTGGATAATTTCATATTGGTTGAAATTCTTTTTTAAACATTTTTAAAAAACTTGTTGTACACTAGTGTGTTAGGATAAAATTTAGTTTTAAAAGATTTTTAAAAGCAAACGGTTGTTTGGCGGAAAGTTTATAATTACGGGAAGATAAATAAAAAAAAATGGAAACACCTTCGGTAGTTCATCGTTATCGTAATAGTTTTTCTATAGAGAATATACTATCAAAACCAAGACCAGCTAGTGCTGAAATTGATCATAAAAATCACTATGATTTAAGTTTAAAAGTACATGATCGTTGTTGTGAAAATTTAAATGGCGATTGTGAAAAGACGCACAGTGTTAGTGGTGGTGGAGGTGAATTAAGAGCATCAAGTCCAGAATCCAGTTTTAATGAGGATACTTTAGATGATGCTAAAAGTGATATTACTTCAGAAGATGATCATGGTATGAGAGTTTATTCTTTACTTGTTTTAAAAGTATTTTGATGGATTTCATCTGATAATGAAAAAATATTACTACGGATAAATTAATCCTTTATTTATGTCATATTCTTCAACTTAAAAAGTTATTAAGTTGATATTGATCAAAAAGTTGTTGATTTTTTGCAACAATTTATTAAAATATTAATGTTTTTACAAACTTACCTTTAAATCACTGCATAAATTTCTAGATATTCAGCCAAAAAAATCCGACTTTTAAGTGGAATTATAAGTTATTTTAAAATCTTGTTTTCTTATTATTATTTATTTTTAATATTTTCTTATTTTTAAACTTTATTTTTTTAACTATTGATTTTATTTTATTTTGTTAACTCATTCTGGTCGCTATTTATTCTGCTTCTTTCTTTTCAAGAAAATTATTTATTTTCTAACATTTGAATTAAAATTGTAAACTATTTTTATTTATTAAAATAAATCTCAAAATCACTTTAACTCCTTTATGTTCAAATATTTTCCTTCATTTTTTAACGTTAAGTTGTCGTTAGTTTCGCCACTCACACTTAGCCAAAGAGAACAATAACGAAAGAATAACAATGTTATTAGATCAAGGAAACAAAAAATTTACTTTACAAAAAATTTATTTTAACAAATTGTAATTTTATTAATAGCTTGTATACATTACAACGAAATCTAGTAGATGTGATTTGAAATCTTCTTCAAAATCTAGTGCGTTAACGTTGTACTTTTTTGAGATTAGCGATAATATATTAAAAACTGTTGACTGAAATTTTTTTGTGTAACACATACATACATATCGTTTGTCTCATATACGCAACAAACCAAAACAATTAAGAAAGAACTTGTAGTAAGCTTATAAGCCTTAAGCTTAGAAAAGTGTTGTGATTACTATTATAAAATTATAATTAAATATAAAATAATATATCAAGTTTGTTTAATAATGAAAACTGAACTCTTGCGATAATATTACTTGTCTAATATATTATGTAAGCTCAGAAGTCTAATTAAAGGATAAGCATACATGGGCATACTGCATTACTTTTTTACTGCAGCAAGCGTTTAAATTTTTACTGAATACTGAAAAAATGCCAGTAATCAGTAAATTTTACTGAATACTGAAAAAAAAATTCAGTAATCAGTAAAGTTTACTGAATACTGAAAAAATGCCAGTAATCAGTAAATTTTACTGAATACTGAAAAAAAAATTCAGTAATCAGTAAAGTTTACTGAATACTGAATGATGCTGAACGTTCTGGACGGCCAGTTGAAGTCACTACACCCGAAAATTTCGAAAAAAAAGTCACGATATGGTGTTGGCCGATCGAAGAGTAAAAGTGCGTGAGATTGTTGATGCCATAGGCATTTCATATGGCTGTGTGGTTTCGATTTTAAATGATCAGCTGGGTTTAAGAAAGCTGTCTTCAAGATGGGTGCCGCGTTTGCTCTCAATTGAGCATAAACGTAATCGTTTGACTACTTCAAACGATTGTTTTGATTTATTTAACCGCAATTTGAATGAGTTTTTGCGGCGTTTTATAACTGTGGATGAAACATTGATCCATTACAACACTCCGGAGACCAAGCAGCAGTCTAAACCATGGGTTTCTCCGGGTGATCCGGCTCCAAAGAAGGTAAGGAAGGTAAGTTTGTCGGCCAATAAGGTGATGGCAACGCTTTTTTAGGATGCACGCGGGATAATCCACGTCGATTACCTTCAAAAGGGAAAAGCCATAAACGGCGAATATAATGCCAACTTATTGGACCTATTTAACGAGGGTTTATAAAAAAAACGACCCCATATGGCCAAGAAAAAAAGTTATTTTTCATCAAGATAATGCACGGGTGCACACGTGTGCAGTCTCAATGGCAAAATTACATGAATTGGGCTACGAATTGGTACCTTATCCGCCATATTCTCCGGATTTAGCCCCCAGTGACTATTTCCGAACCTAAAGAAATGGCTCGGTGGAAAGAGATTTATCTCCAACGATGAAATTATTGGTAAAACAAATGCCTATTTTATGGACCTCGAAAAATCCTATTTTTTGGAAGGGATACACAAATTGGAGAAACGTTGGACTAAGTGTATTGAGCTAAAAGGAGATTATGTTGAAAAATAATTTTTTTTTTGTAAAAAAAACTGTGTTTCATTCAAAAGGTCACGAACTTATTGATCTGCCCTCGTATATATGTTTATAAATTTTATAAATTAAGTTAAATTATTAAGAAGAAGAAGAAACAATCTTAAACTCTTGTATATATATATAACATAAATGTAATAATGGTACTAATATTTGACAAATAAATGAATTGAATAGCAACTTTGCTTGCAATCAAAATGTTTTGTTTTGCAGGGATTGAAAGGTATCATCCCAGTATGCAAAGTTGTTAGTCAAAGTCAGCTTTTTAACATTACCAAGGCGATTGAATATTTTTCTAAAGCCTATTGAATATGTATACATGTACATACAAAACTAGCTTTTACCCTTGACTTCATTCAAGGGAAAATTAGAGCAAGATTTAAAGAAAAGACTTTTTAAAGCCTAAAAATCGAAACAGAAAACTGACAAAAACCTCGGTTTTTAGATTTTACTTTAAAAATATATTTATGCTTAAAGAAATTGCAAATTATTCATAAAACTCTTACTTAAGGATATTTTGTCAAAATCCTTAAATATCTTGTATTTTAAGCAAAAAGAATTTATTTATAGATTAAAATTTTTTTTTTTTTTTGCAAGATTTTTTTTGTGTACATATGTAAAGAAATTTTATTGAAAAACTTTTTTTTATAATATGGAAATTAAAAAAATCACTCAAAAGTATAAAAATAGGCAAAAAAAAATATACATTGAAAATCAAAATATGCAAAACAAATCGATACCATTTTAACGCAAATTAGACTATCAACAAAAATATGCATTTGCATGGAAATCGGAGCCATTATTATTACGAATAAAATTTGGCTGCATATTAAACCTTTTTTACTTATTTTATTATACTAATTTTATTTCAGAAATGTCTGGAAAATTCTGGAGTTTGAAAACATTTCAAATATTCAGAGCACCAGTCAAACACAACGATATGCAAGATATGAAAGAAAAACCGAAAACCGAACCGGTTTTAATAATTTTAAGACCGAAACCGTGGTTTCACATTTTTACGGTTTTAGCAAACTGTACTATAAATAATAAAAAAATATTTTCTGTAGTTTTTTGCATCTATATTAAAATATTTCAATAAACATCATTATAGGAATTATCATTTTTGCCAACACATACGAGTAAATATAAGTTTTGAGCGCTCGATACTCTTAAGTAACCCACATTCAACTGTCTATATGAAAAGCAAGGGGTGTCTAATTATGCATAGTCCGGCCACTGGACCATATGCAATTTATATACCAAACTTATCCATAAGAGAAGAAGTACCTTGTTTCCGTTTTACATTATTAAAAGTGCCATTTTTAATCTGGGCCATATGCTATCTCGATATCAAGTTTTTCGAAAAGAGAAAAAGTAACAAAGTTAAAAGAGTACAGTACCAGCTTTTCCTCATTTGAGGCCCCAAGAAAATACACTTGTCACAAACAGAAAACGTAACAATTTTATTCCGTTTTTAGTTAAAAAGCAGTCCATATTTTAATCCTGCTTTTAATTTATTTTTCTTCCATTTTCCTTGCGAAACCTACCATTTATTTTGACAATTGAAAATGTTGCATATTATGTATACTATTAGTTAGGTCTTTTAGCGTTTATCATACAATCTTTTGTAAATAGTGGTGTTTGATGTTTTAAATATAAAATCCCTAATTTTGGCCAAAAGTTTCCAAATTTGTGTTGATGCAATACATCAGAATCAATGAAATAGTCGTATCGTCATCTAAAACGCAAGAGGCGATTTAGGTGACGAGTATTAATTAATCGATTTAGCCATGCCCATTTCTACAAAGCAATTTGAAATTGAAATCATTCACAATCGTTTTAGTAGTAAAAGAAGTAACGGACCCAAATTTTAGCCTCCCTAAAAAATTTCTGTTTTTTTTTTTACTTTTTTTATGTATCCTAACGATATATTGTTTGCAAGAAAAAAAACAAAATTGACCGCCCATCAGGACACTTCGCTATAAAAACCTTGATGTCATATTTACACGCGTCAAAATACCACAAATTAGAATAAAATTGTAAGTGAAATGAAAATTGGCAGAACCAGGGTTTAAAAAACTGCAGTCGAAAACAAAAACTGTCGAACAAGAAACAAAAATTTGTGTACAACTTTCGCTTTTGGATTCTTACACTGCAGATGCACAATAGATGATGCTAGCATTTTTCCCAAGGAATTGGAGGTTAGATAGCTCCTGCAAGGGGCGAGTGCATAAACCTGCCGGATTATTCACCCAAATTGCTTCCTGGTTGTGTAGGTGTAGGCGTTTACAGCCGGGGGCAGTTGATAAAAGCAATGTTTGTCACTCAGTAGTTAAGATCCACCATGGAGTAGGCATTAGGGCAGGTATCCACGTAAATCTTTTCCAGCTCTGGCCAATCGGTTTTTACTTTTTTGGTTTAGGTTTAAAGAAATACATATGTAAATAAAAAATAATCCCTTACCATTATCAAAGTTGTTTGTGGGAATACTATTATTTATTAAAAGATTTTGTTTGTTGTGCTTAATTCCCTTTTTAAATAATTGATAAAAAAATACTGAAATTTATTGTTGGAGGATAAGCTGTTCCTATGCGCATTTCACTGGTTGCTTAGGCCAGATCATCAGGAAACGTTCTCCTAAATAATTTTAGAAAAGCCAAAGCTATCAGCAAACAAAACTACAGAGGGAATGAGAATTACCTACAAACACTCAAAAAGTCTTGTTTGCAACGATATCAAAGCTTAAACAAAATACCAAACAATAAATCAGTGTTGAGTTTTTATCTTTTTTACATTTCCCGCTACAATTAGTTAGAATTCTCCCAATATTAATTATTTACAACTACAATTAATGTTGGGAGAATTCTAACTAATTGTAGCGGGAAATGTAAAAAAGATAAAAACTCAACACTGATTTATTGTTTGGTATTTTGTTTAAGCTTTGATATCGTTGCAAACAAGACTTTTTGAGTGTTTGTAGGTAATTCTCATTCCCTCTGTAGTTTTGTTTGCTGATAGCTTTGGCTTTTCTAAAATTATTTAGGAGAACGTTTCCTGATGATCTGGCCTAAGCAACCAGTGAAATGCGCATAGGAACAGCTTATCCTCCAACAATAAATTTCAGTATTTTTTTATCAATTATTTAAAAAGGGAATTAAGCACAACAAACAAAATCTTTTAATAATCCCTTACCTTTAATCAATCTCTGTTACATATTTAGGATTTTATACTTCCCGCTAAATTGCTAATTTTAGCGTAAAGAGATTTCCTCCTTATACATCCGGAATAACATATTAAATCGTAAGAAAAATTATATTAGGTGAGTGACAGGTTTAAATTTTAATTTAGGTTTACTATGATAATTGAGAGAAGTATTATTTTTTCAAAAAACGTATTTTTTTAGTACATTTGCGTGACAATTAACTATTAATTCAAATTGCAAATAGAGAAAAAGAACCAACGTATCAATTTTTCCCCGATTGCTCTCTTAAAAAGTACCCTATATTTGAATATGGATCATATGCTTTAGGTCTACCAAATTTCATCCAAATGCATTAAGCGGTTTTCGCGCGATTGAGCCGCAAACTAACAAACATCTAAACGTCCAAATATCCAAACAAACAACTTTTCACATTTTTTATTGATATTAAACTATGTAATTGCAAAGTCAAAAGAAAAAAAAAAAAAAATACAGTTAATTAAAACTTTTAAGAGCGAATATTAGCTTTACCAGCAAGGTGCCCAGCTTGGCACCATAGCACAGTGTATTCAATGCAGTTAAGTGGGAACACAATAGTCGCTGTGGAACAACCAGGGCTGTGGAGTCGTCCGAAAAAAGTACTAACTCCGACTCCGACTCCAAACGCTGAAATTTTTTAAGTGCGACTCCGACTCCGACTCCGACTCCTACTCTAACCGTGATGCGAAATGAATGAGACGTAAAATTATTTCTCTTTTGTGTAGAAACATCTTTATTAAACGAATTATGGGAATCCCCGCGTAATGTGCATAAAAAAAACATGAGTGTTATGGTAGGAATTAAAGGCAGGCCGATAAAGATGTTTCTACACAAAAGAGAAATAATTTTACGTCTCAATTTTTCTAATACATACTAGTATTTATGCGCTATAGGAACACTTATTCTGTACAATGTTGAAAATGTTTAAGCGTTGATGGTTAAAAAATTCTGATATTAAAATTATTGGCAATTCCTGTCATTAAGATTTTTTAGCATGAGTAAATTATTTAAAAAATCACACATCTTTTTCAACTTGATCAATAACTGAGTATAAGTTTTGCTAATGTAATTTAGACTTTTTCCCGCACTTATAAAAAATATACCTAAATATACTTAAATAGTAAAGTACTTGAATCAACTATTTCTCATAAAATAAATTAAAATCTACTTATTCATATTGATCTGCAAAATATTGCATCGCCAATTTCGAAGAATTTTTATATTGGAAAATATTAAAAATTTTTTTAAATTTTTTATGCCAAAAAATTTTGGAGTCGGAGTCGCGCCTTTGTTTGGGTACTGCGACTCCGACTCCGGTACAAAAACCTCAACTCCGACTCTGACTCCACAGCCCTGGGTACAACGTTACGAATACCGCTGCAAGCTGCGAAAAGTTAAAGTCGTTGCAGTTGAAATTTAATCGCAAAATAAGAAATTTTGAACTTTGTTGCGCTACAGAGCATTCGTCAGCTTCAGCTACTACTACAACTACTTTATTCTCTTCCAGGCCTTGAGAAAAAAAATGTTTAAAAAAAATTCGCGAAAAAATATGTTTAGCTAAAAATGGTATTTAAAAGATTTGGATTGAATTAAATTAAACAAAATAATCCTTTTATAATACTTTAGTATTGAAATTTTTTAATTGCAAATACGAGCGCTAACTTTAACAGACTATGAATGGTATTTTTAATTAAACCAAAATTCGTACAAATTGAGTAGTTTTTAAATATTGGCAACAATTTGAGAAGTAAAAATACATACATATGTATATATTATTATATATTTTTTTGATATTTTTCTTAAATTTTGACGTTTTTTTACTTTTGCACTTCTAAAAGATTTGTTCACTTTTCGGTTTTTAGAGATTTTAGAAATTTGTTACAATTTATTAATTTTTTTACAATTTTTTTGTTAAAAATTTTCATTAATAGGAAAGTGTAAAATAAACTTTAAGGACAAGAATAAACTAGTTAAATGACAAAATTAACAAATACTAATAAACGGTGAGGTTTTCAAATTTATTGATTGTAAATATATGTACATTATAGGTACCTATAATAAACTAGGTTTCGAATTACTAATGTAAAAATGTAAAAGTACATACACACTATTAGTGAAAAAAATTAGTTCTTTTTTTTAATTTACCTACCAAAAGTCAAAAAATTTTAGATATACTTTTTAATCAATTATTACTAGGATTTTAATTCGCTTTATTTTACCTTAAAATGTCAATTTCCTTATCAATTTTAAATGCTAACGTTAGAGATCACTTCCTTTTATTAATTTCGCCACATACTGGCGATTTTAATTTCCTATTATATTTGCCTTAATATTTATAAGGCAAATTCAATTTGCCTTACTTATATTATTGTTGCTCTCTTCCGTGTGAAAAATGGCGGTCGGCAGTGAAAAAACAAGTGTGTGCTATAAGATTGTGTTGAGATTTTAAACACAAGTTATTAATATTTGTTGGGAAAATTATTATTCACTAATATAACACACGTCTTACAATAGTCTTTATTAACTATTTTTTAAATATTTTACGATTGTTACACTTCTATTTTAAACGAAATAATAAATTTTATAACACAAACAACAATTTAACATCTTTCCAACTAAAAACTAGTAAACGAATGCTAACAAAAGCTTTAATACAGGGTTGTATTTTGAACAAGTTGCCGCTATCAAAGTTTTTTGCAATAATTTGGGAATGTGTTGCAAAATAATTTTAAAAGTTTGATTTTTCAAAAGTTTGAGTAGTTAAAGTAAAAATTAAACAATTTGATTTAAAATATCGTCGTCTTAATATGAAAACCTGCTCAATCCACTTTTTAAGTAAATTGAGATTTTGATGCCGTGTGCTAGAGAGAGATACGTCTCGTCGACCAGCATGTAGTTATTTATCAACTTAAGTCTTGTAGTGTGTAAAACGGTTTGATGAGAAAAACTGCTAAATGCACACATAGAAAAATTTTTGTAAGAAAAACTGCTAAATTCAGTACATCATTAGTTCAGTGTTTATTACTAACACAAGCTGCAAATATGAAATATAAGAAGTTTTTTTGTCTCTTTTGTAAAATGTGCTGAAAGGGAGTTAGCAGGTTTGCATATTAAGCCGACAATATGATATTTGTGTAAAGTTTTACTAAAAAATGTGAAGAAAGGAAAATAGTTCACTACAATACTATATACACAAATACGGAAGTAAAGTTGGTCAAGCTAAGACATTGATGCATTACTTTAGTTTATTGAAATAGAATTAAGAGCAAGAAGGCCGAAATTATTAAGTGAGGTAATTATATTTTTAAAACTAGAATAGGGAACAGGAGTTATAATAGTGATTTAATATAAATTATAACACGAGAATTTAATATTTGTAGATCGGATCGATCCGCTATAAAAAGCATACATTAAATAAAAACAATCCAAATGTTCACTTAGGTTCATTTTAACTTGCCTTCTTCATTAAAGGAAAGATGGATAGATATTATAACGTTTTTTCAGCATCGACCATTTTAGTTGGGGTTTTCGGACGCGGCTGCCATAATTAGCACACAGGTCGCAGTTTTGGAGATAATTTTATAAAATGTTATACTCATTTTCTAATTGTCACTAGCACCAATGGTGAGAATCTGCCGATACAAGCTTATTTCCGAAACGAATTCTTGGTGCCCATTAACCATCTAATTATGTTGGTAAATTTTGGTGAAAAATCTACTCGAATAATTGCCAATATTTCGACTCCTTAATTGGTCTGCATACTTTAAAGGAAAACACGCTTAATATTGTTATTATAGAGACCTTAGAATCGATAAAATTTGACGTAAAGATTAATTTAAAACAATTTTACCTCATTTTTTTTATATTACTACATAGTTTAACCCTTCAATGCGTCATAATGTACATATAAATCCACTAATTATATTTGCTATAATTTTCTAATAATATGTGAAAGGTAATACAAGTTAACTGTCCCTAACACCCCGCCTTCACGAGCCATAAATTGACTAACATTATTATTAAAATCGTGTTAGTATCTGGTTACATTGTGCGATTTTGTCATGGGTTAGAGGGGAGAGAAATTAATTCCTCGGCAACTTAGTGTTAGGTGTGGACTGCTGATGTTGGTTTTTAACAGCGTTCTTAGGCAATCTGTGTTAAACATTTTTTTTTATAACATAATTTCTTAACACCATTTTATGATTCGTAAAAATTAAGGGTAAAGCTATGGTTCCACTATGAGCAAATCAACTTGTTTTGAGCAAAACGTATCAAATTGTTTCCAATATGTTGAAGTGAAGAAACAAACGTAAGCAAAACAATATTTGCATTAAAAAATACATTTCTAAGGTGTAGAGGGCATTTTTTATAGACGGAAAGGGTAAATACCCGGTAAAATAACGTGGTATTTACCTAAATGTGAGTAAATAATGGGTTAAATCGCATATATAGAAAATAAAAAATTGCGCACTGAAGGGTTAAGTCCAATTAAGTCCTCCCATTTTTATGTATAACAAATATACATATGTATATTCTATAGCTGCCAAAAGAAATAAATAACCATTTATTTTAGTTGTTTAATTTTTTTTTGGCAAGCTGTTGGTTGACTGGTTAAACCACCATGCAGTATTAATTAAAATAGTTTCCTCACATTAGGGGTAATTTGTAAAAATATATTCAATTAAACAGAACAAAGTAAAATAAAATGCGTTAAACCCATACATATATACACATAATTTAAAGCAAATTGTTTATATGTTTAAAGTTGAAAAAATAGTGGCGAAATACGTTAAAAAATTTAAACTAAAAAAACATGGCCGGCTAGTGATTGCTAAAAACAAATCATTATTTAACTTAAATTTATTGGTTGATGTAGAATTTAGACAATTAAACCAATGTAATTGGCCATTTAGTTTAATTTATATAGAAACAATAAAATGTCTTATTTGTTGAATGTTTAAAGTGCTGACCTTTAATACATATGTAGCAGAATAGTATTTGATTCTTTAACTATTTGTTTCATTTAAAAATATTTTAAATATCTTGAATGTTGAATGATAACAATTCTAAATTTCTAAAGAAATGAGTTTTAGTATTAAAAATGTTTTATTGGGAAGACAAATTTAACGGCCAACTTTATACATTTTTGTTTGTAAGTATTTTTTTTTTTTTTTTTTTTTTTGTCAAGACGAAGTATTGGCAATTCTTTATAATTTTCGCTCAAATTTTCAAAAAAAAAAAAAAAAAAATTATTCATATGTTGGTATATCAGTATTAATGTTTGGTTAATATTTTTTTATACAAATCTGTTATAAATGAAATGTTTATAATACTATTTTAAACTTAGTCCTTTTTTGCATTTCCAGGTTCCAATGATGATCGTAAAAAACGTCCTCGTACTGCCTTCTCAGCTTCGCAGATCAAAGCTTTGGAAACCGAATTTGAAAGAGGAAAATATTTATCCGTAGCAAAAAGAACAGCATTGGCTAAACAATTGCATTTAACTGAAACGCAGGTAGATAGACATTATTTTTTAGAAGAAATATTAAAAAGAATATCACTTGGATAAAGTGTTAAGTTAGCCTTCCTTTTTCTCTCTGGATTCTCATATTAATGTTGGCTTTCTTTTAAATCAGTGTATTACACAATATAGGAGGTTCCTTCAAGTCATCGGTCGACTTAAGTTTTTGTCTAGGATGCCGAAAGTTTTCAGAATCTGAGTTTTGAATGGTACTCCACTAATTAGTCGTTTAAGTTGTACATCATGTTCTACCAAGTCAAATCTGAGTTTGATTTGGCTGGAAAATATGGTGGAAAACTGTAACTGAATTCTTTCAGTCGATACTGAACAAATCTAAATTATTTTTTCAGTTTTGTTAAGCATTTATTTGAGTTTTCACAACACTGATAAACTAATTTCGATTCATGCAGTATCGACTGAAAAAATTAGAAATAAAATTGCTTTCGAAACGAAAAACTATTTAATTACGACTGCAAGAATTAGCCCCCAGCCAAACTCCCAGTTAAAATTGAAAATTTATTAGAACTCAAATCCAAGTGAAAATTTTAATTGAAAAAAAAATAAAATTTTGTTCAAATTTCAAAAATCAAAACATTAAAATAAGTATTAAATATATCCTAAAATGATATATTACTAGAAGTAGTAATTTCACCATGGCTATAACTACAATTTTTTTAGAGAAACATTAATAGTAAACTTAATAATTTCAAAAATTTAAAGGGATTGCTAAATGAAATATTAAAAAAAAAAAGAATACAAATTTTTAAGATAAACTAATTTTTAAAAATTTTCATATAATTGAAGCAAAGCCGCGAAGAACAAAGTGAAAGAAAAATTAAGCAAAACCTGTTTTTTGCTAACACCCAAAATGATGCGCCTAATAGACGTAAAAATGCAATTGCAAATTTCAGGCAGACAAAATTATACGAACGAAATTGTTGGAAATAACTGATATGTATAACAGAGGAACAACAATAAAAGTTTATGTAGAAAATTGAAAATAAAATGTTGAGAAATAGCGGAAATGCATTTATAACAAGAAAAAAAAGCATATCTCTAAAAGACGATTAAGTAGAAAAACGTTTAAAAACATAATCTCTGTTTTGAAACGTGAAAAAACGTTTCCAAAGCCATAAATCATGATGCTTTACGTAGTGGGAAAACGAATGAACTGTCATCGCTTTAAATTTCTGGATTTTTGCATAAAAGTTTTGATTATAATTATCTTTGATATTCTAATAAAAAAAAATTAAGAAAATGGAAGCTCTGCTTTTGAAAACGTTCTATTGCTCTCCTAAAAAATAATAAGTTTGTCATTTACAACGATTTTCGTGGCATTGCTTAAATTAAAAAAAGAAAAATAAGTGATTAAAAAATTGCTTGAATTAAAATCATACTCCTGCTAGTTTATCAATAGCCCTATTCACAATCTTGTGCACATGGACTTGCATCGTCATTTGCAAAATTTAGTGGTATATTTTTACTCTAAAATAACAAAATAAACAGAAATGCACTTGCTACCCGCTTATATTTACACGATGTATGCAAAACGTCGGCTTTCAGACAGCTGACACTCAGTCAACCAATTTTCAATCAGCTGCGAAATTATTGAAAAAGATGGATTAGTTATGATTTTTACGTAAGAACAAAGTTCAATAAAGGCAATACTTAGCCCATAGTTGGATCTAGAATGGTTTTTCGGCGATATTAGCGGTTCCCCATGAAAACAACAGAATTGATAGAACATATTTACAATTGCATAAATTTGCAATCTCAAATTCACAACATTGTGAATTGGGCTAATATACCATAAAAAGCGCTTACATTTAAAGAAATATAGCAGAAGTGGTGAACGTTGTTCTGTCATAAAAATTATTTCTAGTGAATATTTTGGTTGTTAAATAAAAAATTACAAATGTATTTTAAGTCTGTGGGGTAGGGATATAGACATTAAGAAGAATGTACCGCTGAAAACGATGACCGCCGAGAAAAAAAGTAATAAGAACAATAATTCTCATACTTAAGGTATGTTCAGACCTAACAAATATTTGACGAAAAGTTCTAAACAAATCGGGACCAGTAAATATACCAAACTTAAGCTTTATTTTTAAACATTTCTATTGATTTATTAAACTTTATTTGTAAGTAAATAATTGTGTAATATAATATATAAAGTATTAAATGATGTTTGATCTAGCAAAAAGCTTTGCAAAAGCAAATATTTTTTGTAGTAAAAGTAGTGGTTACGTGTAGGACGTCAAACATTAAATAGGTATGAACATAGCTTTACCAAATAGATATACCCAAAAAAAATTCATAAAAATCCTTATATTACATATTAAGAATATATAATATTTTTTTTTTAATTTCGATAAGAAATAACGTTTTTTCAAATAATGCAGCTTTAAATTGGCATTTGATTTGTATCCTGGAGATTTAACTAAAACATTTAATTAATACAGAAAATAACGTATTGGTAACCCTTTCGCCTTAATTTGTCATTTATAAATGCAGGCAAATGAAGAATTGAAGGTTATTTTTAAATAATGCTGCTTTAAATGGGCATTTGATTTGTATTCTGGGGATTCAACTGAAATAAGGTCCTGGCAACCCTTACGTCTTAATTTGTTATTTATAAGTTGGCTTGTGTCCATACTTAATAAGTGTGAAATTTAGTCAGGCTACACACTTTTCAACATTTCCGCTCGTTTAACGTTCGAGAAATCAGTGATGCATTTTAAGTTTTTTTTTTGTTTTGGCACAAATTGACGATTTAAAAGGGCCAATATACCTTTGATAGGGCCAAACATTTTATTTTTGTATTCGTATTTGACTTTTATGTTTGTATTTTAATAAACCCGATGGTACTTCATAGTAATAGAAAGCATGTGTTTTAAAGTAGTTTTGTCCTTTTTTGTTTCATTTTAATACTACACACTTTAGGTTTCACAAATACCATTGCCAAAAGCAAACGAAATTTTGTTTTTAAAAATAAAATTTAATTTATGTATGTATATATCAAACTTTTTTTACCATTAGACAATCTACTTTGTTTTTTTTTTTTTTTTTTGTATTTACTTAAAAGAATATTAATTTAAAATAAGACAGATTTGCAAATTAAAGTAAGAAGTGTTTACTTTAAAGGACTAACAAACTACAGAAGCGGTTTGATAACAACAACAGGAAGTTTTTGTAAATACTTAAAATTTTTGATTTTAATACAAACATACTTTATATGATTTTTGTACCATAAATCAAAACGCTGGTGTGGTTTATTTGCCCCGAACAAGCAAAACAATTTCGTTAATAAAAGTAGTGTTCGAAATATTGAGAAAACACCACTGAAAAATGTATTTTGTAAATTAGTTAGTTGAATTTTGATCTGAAACGGGCCAAAACAGATTTCCACAGAGCCATCAAACATTAAAAAGTTCCACAAAAGGCACAATTGTGCCACATTTTGCATCACTGCGAGGAATATCATAAAGAGCTTTTACAAAAATGTACACAAATACTCCGTTAACATCAGCGTGTAATTTTTGCCCATTATATTTTTAGCTGCCATTTGCAGTTCGCATAACGGATTCTTAATTCTTTGCCCTTAACAGAAAGTTGCAATACAGAATAATTAAGCAAACTCTAAAACTCTAAAGAAAAGTATGTACAGCAGTTTTCGTTATAGTCTCTACCGTTCTTAGTCATATTAGAAAGTATTTACTAGGGTGTACATGCGATTAATTCCTGTTCGATTAATCGAACAATTTTAGACGATTAATTGTTCGATTAATTTGAAATTGCTTATTTCGATTAAATGATTAATCAAAGAACTTATGCCGATTAATCGAATAACATTACATCTATGGTTTTTCTGTGAAATGTATAATTGTTTAAGGTTTTCAGTCAAATAAACAAACCAAATGTATGTTTCCTTTGGAATTAAAAAAAAAATAGTCATGTTTACTGAGTAATTCACATACATGGGCGTACTGCTTACTGAAAAAATTCCAGTATCCAGTAAATTTTTACTGATTACTGAAATAATGCAGTAATCCGTTAATTTTTACTTATTATTGAAACAAATGCAAAAAAAAAAATTTTTAACCCTGGAGCCACACGTTCAAAAATCACTTTCAAGTTGTTCACAAAAACTGCTTTTAAAAACTTGTTTGAATTGACAGCAGTATTATAGGCTGCACTCAATTTGTTAATCAATTTCATTTAAAAAATGACCCCACTGAAGAAACAACTCAAAATAGCTCAAAGTATTTTGTAAAAAAGCATAAGAATTTTTTAAAACAAAACTTTTTTTTAATAAAGCACAATTATTTTTTAAGAAATATATTTTTTATAAAGAAAGCACCAAGTGAATTTGTGGTTAGTTGTTAAAGTGAACGTAAAATTTAGTGAGTGCGTTAGTAAAAAAGTGAGAGAGTATGGCAAATTAAAAGGATAGACAAAACTTGATCGTGTGACTTACAAGTAAAGCAAAACATTTAAACATTTAGTTGAAAAGGTTTTATCAATTAGTATGAATTGTTACGTTTATTAAATTTACGTCGATTAATTTTAAAATGTTATTCGTTTAATCGAATAAGTCAAATATGCCAAATGTCGATTAATCGTTTAATCGAACAAAAAAATCCGATTAATTGAACGCCCTAGTATTTACGTTATAGACCATTTAGCAATATAGGCACATTTGCCATATATTCAATCTATCAACGGCTACCAAAGGCAAAAGTAAAGCAAATTATTATCGTTATAGTGACATTAGCAAAACGAACAAAGCTCTTTTTAGTTTTCTAAGTCATAAACCATATGAAAGAAAAAAAGAATTAAATCGTTTAATTTTTGTCATCAACTCACCACTTAAAATAAATTAGTTTTTGTCTTTGGAATTAGGGAAGAAATATCTTATTATTTGAAATATTTTTAGAAAGTATGCAACTGTGTTGCAAGACCCTAAGCCTGCTGTCGGTGGAATAAATATTAGGTGCGTTCCTCAAGTTCTCGGGCAAGTTCGGACTGAAGAAAGTAAAATGAAAATTACTCTCTAATTTTGGCAAAGTTACACAAAATTGTGGGAACGCAAAAACCATTTTTCAAATTCTAATGATGCTTACTTTTTAAGTTAAGATATATTTAAGTGGTTTAAGGCGCTTAAAAGTCATACAATTATAAAAACTAAATATTTGCATCGTTGTAATTTTTACATTGTATTTTGTTATATTAAAGAAACAGGGAAATATGTGTGCATTTATATATTTTCCACCTTAACTTTTCATTAAAAACTTACATATATTATTCTTTTTAATATATTTTTAATAAGAACTAACCTTTTTTACTTGCAAATTTTTTGATAAATTTACCAGTTTCAAAAATCATCTGATTGTTTAATTCTTGTCCGAGCTTACCCAAAGAAATTACTCTCTTAATTGCACAAAAAATTTTATCTGGAACGCTTTTGGGTAACTTTAAGTTCGGACTGTTTTATTATGCATGTGGAACAGACCTATTTATTTTTTTTTTTATACATATTTTCATATATTGATTATATTTGAATTTTATTAAATGCCTCATAGTGGCATATATGTGAATAAGGCTTATAGTCATACTAACGATTTAGTGCACGATTTGGCTGCAACTAAAGGATGTGACTATGAGCAAAAAGTACTGTAGTTCTCCTAAGTAGTTTGAGATTTAAAACCAACGAATTTGGTTCAGTAGGACAAGAGGTATTAACCCATATGTGGAATAATCTCCCTTAAAAGTTGATATTTTTGTTTCAAAAACTCTCATAAATGGGTGACGGATTACACCGATTTTAATTTGGTTTTGCACAATATTGTTTTATATGACTAGAAATCTTACTACCAAATTTCGTAAAGATTGGTCCATAATTTACCACAGGCCCCATAACAACCCCACTCCCTAAAAAATATAACACTCTTACTTGTTTTAATTTTATAGTCTAATATTAAGCCTAATCAAGGTTTTTTTCTGCTTACAGATCAAAATATGGTTCCAAAATCGTCGCACTAAATGGAAACGTAAATATACCGCTGATGTTGAAACTTTAGCTTCACACTACTATGCCCAATTGGGTATTGGTGGCTTAGCCCGACCAATGGTAGTTGGTGATCGCCTGTGGTTATTTAGTCAAACTCCAGCTGGTCCTGCTCCTCTTCAATCCATAATGTTAAACAATTCACCTCCAACTAATACGCCAGCGCCAACAATATCACCCTTAGCTGCAACCCAGCTAAGAGCTTATCCCGGGTCTGCAATCATGCAACCCATAGCTAATGCCAGTGTTATAGAAAGTGCCCGCAATGCCATACTCTCAAGAGGGCAACCTTTAAATTATGCCATGCCACCTTATTTAACGCCACGCTCTAGTAACAACTCATCATCAACAAATATCTCACCATCACCGAGATATCAAGATTATGCATCTGCCTCAAATCTTTACCATAATATAGCAACCCCTTCAGATTCCTATTTACAAATGAAGTACAATGTTTTAAATAATCTGGCAATGCCCGAGGGTGAAACTTCTTCCAGTTCAAATGGTCTGGCCGAATTGGAGCGTGTATTTGGTGATACAAATGCGAATTTTTTGGAACATAAAACACAAAATGGTGAAAAAAGTGGTGGTAAAACTGATTTTGGATTTAATGGTTTGGCGGTAACACAAAGATCTGTTAAGACGGGCAATGAAACGGATTCCGAGTGCAGTGAAATCGATTGTGAGCAAATTGACGATGAATAACTATTTTATGTATATTTGGAATAGGATAAGATGTTTTTATGTTGTATGCATAATAATAAATGCCAAAGTAAACTATTTATTTTAAATTATTGTTAATTAAGAAGACTCTGTATTACTTTAAGTTACTAAAAAATGTTCCTAAAATGTTTAAGGAAAAAAGAAACAAATAAAAGAAATGAAAATAAAATGTTAATGGAAATTGAAAGAAACATTTTTTTCTCAAAATAAACTTTATATAGGTTTATAAATGTTTCGCTTAAAGAATAATTTTTAAATTCAAACACTCTATTTTATATTGGAAATGTTATGAACGTTTTTTATTTATTTACAATTGTTAGGAGTTTTTAAATGTTCTTTATTTAATTTGTTTAATTTAAATCTGAATTAGCGCTAATTTTATAATAGACACAGCAATAATTAGTTACGATTTCTAACATTTCATTAATTCTTTCATTACAATATATTCAAATCGAATTTGAACCATAAACCTGGTAATTCTATTTTTTAATAATTTAATTAAAAAACTTTTAAACCTAAAAATAGCTGTAAAGTATTTCTTTTAGACATTTCTTGAAATAATTCCTTAATATTTAAATTGAGATTTTTAGTTAAACACACTCTCTGCAGAGATGCACAGCAAAAATAAAACAGTTGGCTAAAAAGTAATACATTGGCTTAAAATAGTAAAGCCGGCGATGTAACATCTTATTCAGTCGTACGATATGTCAAAAAAAAAAAATTGCCTCTGCTAATAAAGTATGATAGTGTGGCTTAAAAATGAATTCAGTGACAGGTGTCCGACTTGCAAATGCTTATAAAAATTTTTATATGCGATCAGAGTTGCATTTTCTTTGAATATCGGCCTTAAGAAACAAACAAAGGATATGTAAATAAAATTAAAAATTTCATTAAAAGACATATACAGGCCTGTTCTAAAATCATCGGAAGGAATATTTTGGTATTCTAAAAATCACGAGATTTTTAATTTTTAGTAGTAATTTTCATGGTTCTCAATAACGAGCAAGCAACTGCGCGCTTATTTTTACAGTGCTGCCATATATTTAGTATTTAATGTTGCCATTTTCATTTATTTTTTACCTTTGTATATTTAAATTTAACAACTCAAACTTTAGAATTGTTGTTTACTTTTAGTTATTTTTTTAAGCATATTAATAAAATTTTTATTTTTAATGATTAATTTAACTGAATAATTAAGCCATCTGCTACACGACTTTAAACCTTTGTTGCTCCGGCAACCACAGAAGTCTTTTTGATAAACAATATCAGCGTCTGAAAAAATACAGCGTCTTCCTAAATTTGTAAATTTTAAGGTTCTTCCGTGTAAAATGGTTAATTTGATTGTAAAAACAAATAAAGAACAAATCATTAAATTTACTAAAACTGTATTTTGCAAAAGCATTTAATAAAAAAATTATATCGCCAAAATATTTTATTGCAATATTACAATATTTTTACGGAAAATCTAATTCGCAACAAAATTTCCGTGAACATTTTTCTAAAAATTGTATTAAAAATAAACTTTTACTCAAAATTTTATTCAACAACAAAATTTTAGTTACACAATAATATTATTGTACATTAAAATTGCATTTAGCCAAAACATTTTTACTAAAAATATTGCTCGGTAGTAAATTATTTAAAAAAAAAAATTATATTAAAAATATTTACTAAAAATTTGATTGTCCAACAAAATTTCACTGAAAAACTGAAATCGTTACTAATAATTAAAGAACTTATACAAACAATTTATTTTCAGCTAAAAATTTTTATTTTAAACCTTATATAGCAACAACATTTTTATTCAAAATTTTATTCAGCAACAAAATTTTTAGTCAAAATTTTATTCAGCAACAAAACTTTTATTAAAAATTTTATTCAGCAACAAAACTTTTATTAAAAATTTTATTCAGCAACAAAGTTTTTATTAAAAATTTTATTCAGCAACAAAATTTTTATTCAAAATTTTATTCAGCAACAACATTTTTATTCAAAATTTTATTCAGCAACAAAATTTTTATTAAAAATGTTATTCAGCAACAAAACCTTTAGTAAAAATCTTATTCATAATCAAATATTTTTGCAAAATTTTATTCAGCAACAAAATTATTACTAAAAAGTTTATTCAGCGACAAAGTTTTTATTAAAAATGTTATTAAGCAACATTTTTAATAAAAATTTTATTCACATATGATTAAGCACATAGTTTTTGTTGAAAATATAAAAGATTTTATTCAGCAACAAAAATTTTAGAAAAATTTTATTCCGACGCTGAAAATTTGTTTTCTAAAAAATGTTCACTACAAATTGCTATTCAGCATCAAAGCCTTCAATAAAAATGTTATAAATCAACATAGTTTTCATTGAAAATAGTACGTAGCAAAACTTTTTCTCAGAAAAAGGTTAATTAGCAACAAAAACAAAAGATAATGGTTTTTAGCAAATAAATTTCTAGAGAGAAATGTGAATTACCACAAAATTTGTGAAAAAAAACTAAATTTTTTTTTTTAAATTTAAAAAATTTTTTCTTTTGTTTAATCAAGGCACAGTCGCAAGAGTGTGAGAGAGACTGCGAGGAGTACTTCCCTGTCGGAAAATGAGTAAGCTTAAAGTTAACTCATGGTTAATCAGAAGTTAGTCAGAGGTGACTTACAAGCTAACTCATTTACATGGTTAAAGCTACTCACTTTTTACACGCAATGTCCGCAGTACGAGTCAGTACTCACGCACACTGCACACTTTAAGATAACCATAAGTTAGCTCATTATGAGTTAGCTTGTGGTGCATACAATATGTTGACTTTAATAAGAGAATAAAAAAAAATTACGTATTTTTGCTTTATTTATTTTTTAAAGAGAGACAGAGACTATTACACATATGTTTTCTTTCACTTTTGTTGCTTGCCCCTTTGTCTACAGAAAAACTCTCAATTATAAGACACCAGCAGCATGCCCGATATGGTTTTCATAATAATTCTACTTTGAAAATGAGATGTATTTAACTAAATGATATTAACAAAGAGAATGTGGGAACTTTTGCTTATTATTTAACTTTGAAAAAGTACACAAAACAAGCAAAACGTTTTTTTACCAAAGTCCACTGCATCAGCTTTGAGTTAGCCAAACGCTAGTTCAATAGTTATCGAGAAGAAGTCAGTCGCACAAAACACAACCAATTATGAGTTAGTTTACTAGTCAGTTGTAAATAAGTTAGCTAAAAGTCAACTAAATGTTGAGCTAGCTAATAAAAATCCGACAGGGTTATAGTCCCATCAGCTATTTTTATTGCGTATGTATGTGTCTGCGTTCAACATTTTTTATTTTATATGGAGATAATTTTGACAATTTGGAATTTTCTGCAAACACAAAAAATTAAGAGGGACCATATGAATGTGCCTTACATTTTAATCTACATTTCAAAAATCCTGTTTAATTAAACAGAAAATATAGTAAAAAGCATTGTAATTAATAATTTACACATTTTTACTATTTAAAGCTCTATCATTCTTCTAATTTTAATATAAATTAAGAGATTTACAAAAATTAATTTTTATATAATTTTAAAATAAACTATGTATATAATATAAACTATTGCTTTGCATAACAAGTTCTTGGTAGATTAGTTCTCCTTAATAGAGTTTAAACAATTTTCAATTATTTTTTTTTAAATACAACATACATACATACACTTATAATAGTTAAAGTTGGTCCATTTAATAACTAACAAACGTATAAAAAATATACAAAACAGAAAAAAAGCTGAGATAAAGAAAAAACTTATCAAGTTTAAAACTATAAAATTGTAATATTTGGTTGGTTATTTTAATATATAAAGACAAGAATAAAACTGAAATTCTACTTTAAAAAAAAGACAAATAATTCAAAATTATATATTACAAAAGGTATGATTTTGTTTGTTGTGTTTGATTTTTCTTCTTCCTAATTAGTACTTTCTTTTACAATAGAATAAGTAGAAAAAAATAAATTTAGCAAAGGCTAAGATAAACTTAAAATAATAAAATTCTGTTAGCTCCACGATAAATCATAGCCCGTCCAATTGACATTTGGTGTCAAATACACACGTCTTTTATTAAAGAAAGTTGATACAATACCATGATAAGCTGTACGAGGAACACCACTCTAAAGTGATATAATTTAAAAAGAATTAAGTATATTTATTAAAAAAATTAGTACTTACCTTTAAGTCATCCATTATACCCAGAATTTTAGCTGTTGTTTTGTATTGGTCTCTGGCATTGTATTGTATTCGAACGGGTCCATCCCGTTTTATTACTTCACGTCGCAATTCATCGTATGTAACAATTGGATACGTATAAATTTCTTTTAAGAAGGTCTTATCGTAGTTGTCCTTTAATAAGTTATTACAGAGATATAAGAAATTAAGCACATTTTTATAAATAATATAATATTTACCTTTAACAAATAACTTAAGTTCATTTTTGTAAACGGTACGAACTTCTCACTCAGTTTAATGAACTGAAGATATTCATCGTAAAACTGGCCACTGAAAAGAAGAAATTAGTGATGATTGAAATTAATTGATATAAATTAAATATTTTTACTAAAAATTAAGTTCAGCAGCAACATTTTTACCAAAAAATTAATTCAGCAACAAAATTTTTTCTAAAAAATGTATTAAGCAACGAATATTTCACTAAAAAATTTATTTCGCTTATTTGTTTTTTAGTTTATTCCGTTAAGCCTGGTACTCTCTACAGTATTTCGTGCGAAATGTTGTCAAACTCAATATAAAAAAAATAGAATCTGGGAATTATTTCTTTTCATAACAACCAGACTATTATCTTGTATCTAAAATTAATAATTTAGATATTTTTAATTAGGCTTAAGTTCATTTGAATTTAATTTTCATTAAATTATTTTTATGAAGACAGGAATTTTACAACATGAAATTAATTAAAATTTTTATTGATAATTTTTCATTCTTGATAGAATGAAATAGATAATCATTCATTCAAAAGCAAATTTCGATCTACCAAGGTGAAATACCATTTGGTTTAAAGATTGATGTTTGACTATTGACGTCATCCGGCTGCAATAGCCGAGTGAGTAAGACGGCAAACCCCACTGAAGAGATTGTGTGGTTACAATCGAAACTAGTCTGGGCAACCTGTCCGTGAACGCTTGGGTTCAAATCTCAGCGCAGTCAAGAATGAAAAATTATCAATAAAAATTTTAATTAATTTCATGTTGTAAAATTCCTGTCTTCATAAAAATAATATAATGAAAATTAAATTCAAATGAACTTAAGCCTAATTAAAAATATCTAAATTTGGATTAAAAACCATTAACAGTTCAACAAAATAACCGCAATACTAATTATAAAATTAATAATAAAATAAAATTTTATTAAATTTTTTAAAATTTTATAAAAATAATATTGTTTTATAATTTTAGTGACAATCAAAACAAACATGTTTTTTGTTTACCTTCGAAAAACAATTTTGTATACTTGCAACTAATAAAAACTTCAAGTTTTAAAAAATCACGAGATACTCGTAGATAATATTGATACATGTCAAAATTTTCGTGTGAAAAAATCAATGTAGCTCAACATTTTTCGCCAGTTCGAACAGAGTAGTAGGCTTAACAATCAAATTATACTGGCAACAACATTTTTCTAAAATATTAATAAGCAACAAAGTTTTGAAGCAGCTGCAACATTTTAAAAAAATATTTTTATCAAAAATGTAATTTTTAAATTTACTAAAAATTTTAATAAATTTACAATTTGCTGCAGAAAATTAGTCAGCAAACTTTAGTAAAGTTTTTAATAAATTTCCTTTAGCAAAATTTTCTACCAATCTTATTCAGCAAAATTATTTTATATGGAAAAATTTCGCAAAAATATTTTCTGAAAATAATTGTTCACAACAAAATATTTTAGGAAAATTCCACTCCGCAAGAAAATTTTATATATAAAAATTTTTACTGAAACGAAATTTTCACTAATTACCTTCAGGCCCGTTTTTTTTTTTTTTTTTTTTTTTTTGAAAAAAAGTATTTTATTTACAAGTTTCCATGTTACAATTTAAGTGCCTCAGCGTCATTATGACATTGTTGAGGCGAGTTGGCATTTGCTTATACAAAATTTTTAAACTTGTATTAAAATAAAATTAAAAATATTTGTTTATAATATTTAAATATATACAAATTTACATTATTTACAATGTTATATAAAAAATTTAAAGTGAAAAATTATCTTAGAAGCATCTCTAAATTGTTTAATAAGAATTTTTTAACATTCTTCTTGAAAGCAGATATAGTATTTATATTTTTTAAATATTGAGGCAAACTATTGTACTCAAAACATCCAATATATTCAATCCTCTGCTTTGTGGTTTCAAGTCTGCATCTTGTTGTTCTTAAATTGGAACTGTTTCTGGTATTCAGAGTTGTTTGATTCCTTGAGAAGGTTATCGTATTATGACCAATATTGTAGAGAGATTTAAAAACAAACACTAGTAATTGTAGTTTATAGGTTCTTTTTACGGGTAAGATACTTTTACAAATTTCTTTATACAATGTGATCGTAGGGTAGGTTAATGGCAGGTTGTATATGGTTTTTAGTGCCTTGTTTTGTACTCTTTGGAGAGACTGCAATTCTGTACTATTTTTGTAGCCATATATAGTTATTAAATAATTCAAGTGACTTTGAATCAATGTCTGGTAAAGCATTAATTTTGTATTTTCATAAAACTTATATTTAAATTTATATAAAATTCCTATTACTGGATATATTTTTGATTTAATATTTTCAATATGTAGGTTCCATTTTAGGTTGCTTTGCAATATTACACCTAAATATTTTACAGAGTTACACTCCAAAACCTCTTCTCCATTCACAATAACACCAAAGTCATCATTAGTATCTAAATGTGGCTTAAACCGTATAACTTTAGTCTTTGTTGCATTAATGACTAGCTTATTTATCCTAGCGTATTCAAAAATTATGTCTGCATCTTTCTGCATGTAGGCTCTTAACGCTGTCTCATGTTTATAGGGGTAAAAAATAGAAATATCATCTGCATACAAATAAATTTTTCCATTAAGCTCGAGATTCACAATATCATTTATATAAATAGTAAATAACAGTGGGCCCAAAACGCTGCCTTGTGGAACACC
This sequence comes from Pollenia amentaria, assembly GCA_943735925.1. Taxonomy (NCBI): domain Eukaryota; kingdom Metazoa; phylum Arthropoda; class Insecta; order Diptera; family Polleniidae; genus Pollenia; species Pollenia amentaria. The sequence continues at coordinate 139,822,360 of OX031010.1, read as the reverse complement.
ATGTTGAATATCCCCAATACAGCTTCGACTATTATTTAATTCAACATATTGTTTGCGGTTTGTCAAATAACTTTTAAACAAATTAAGTTCTGTATTTCGAATTCCATAGTATTGGAGTTTTTCAAGCATGATCTCATGATCTACAAGATCAAAAGCTTTTGAAAAGTCATAGAAAATACCAGCGACTCCTTTATAACCTTGATCTAAACCTTGGCATATGTAATTTACAACATTAACTACAGCATTCTCGATAGCTAAATGTTGAATTTTATTGGCCGTATAAAAAGTTTTCCATTATTACAACTGTACTTTATCGTAAAGTGAGCGATAAGTTAAAAGAAGGTTCATTCTACCTGGCAGGTTAAAGTTAATTGTAATAATTGAACACATTTTAAACGGCCGAGAAAATCCTACTTTTAGCTATCGATAAGTGTTGAAAATGGGGGTAATAATACTAAATTTTTACCGAAAAAAAATTACAGAAAATTCTGTGGAGGTAGAATTTTTTATATAAAATCTTTTTTTCAGCACGAACACTTTATTCGATTTAAAAGTTTTGGCTGAAAGTTTTATTAAATAACAAAAGGTTAACGTTTTATTCCGCCTCAAAATTTTTGTAAAAATGTTGCTGGAAGTTTTTTAGCGCAGCAATAATTACACAGCATATTTAAGATTTTTAAGAGCAAAATTAAAAAATTTTGATTTGAAAACTTACTTTGATACCCCGACTTTGCCAAATGTACGAGTTCTTGATATTTCCGGACGTATGCAAACACGATTTTTCCTTTGTTCCGGAAGACGCATCCATTCGTCCCAAAATCTAAAAAAAAAAAAATCAAAATCAAAAATTAAAGTAAATGGCCCGGCCCATAATCATAGTAAAAATACTGTATACTTTAAACTTAAACCGGCTATAAATGTATGTGAACATCCTTATTTTTAAATACAATTTAAACTAAACTTACGATTTTGGCCACTTGACTGACAATTCTTGCCAAAGATTTCTGCTCAACATCCAACCTAAACCAGGAAAGAAATCTGTGCGATATAATAATTCCGGATGAGAGGCATCAATCAGGTTAGCTTTGCCATTATCATTCCAAGCAGAAACACACCTTTTTTTTAATAAATAGAACAAATTTTGTTATAAAATTAAGGAAAAAAATTCTTTTAATTTCAATCTGATTTACCACAAAGAAGGATCCTGTTTTAATAAATGATGTGTGCCAGCGAAATATTCATAAAAATCTGGTGCCACATTGAGATCATCCTCTACAATTATAACATATTCATAACCTTTGCTAAACGTACTATTTAAAGCCCAACCATAGTGGCGGGCTATTTTATAATAACCTTTGAAATTGGCCTCTCTCGGTAATACAAAAATATCAGATTGATCGGGTTGTTGTATTAGAGACACTTGATCTTTGTAGGATAATATGACATTTTTGGTGGCTTCATCTCCACAATCTTGGGAAACAATAATGGGAAATTGTTCCATATCGGGACGATATTTTATGAGATTATCCAAACATTTAGAAATCGAAATACGATTACAAGCAAATACCAAGACCGGTATAATCGGTTGGCCATTACTAAGATGAGTTTTTGTGGGCTGCGTTACTGGCTGTTGGGTATTTGAAGCTAAGTTCGTTTCTGTTTCATTAGGTTGCTCTAAAATGTTTTCCTGTTTTTCATTTGAAGAGGGTGGTTCCTGTAATGGTTGGTTATTGGGTAAGGCTATTATGGAAATTTCCTTTTCTGTCACTAGCTCATTTATTGTATATTTGCTTTTTAGTGTCCCCAATAGGTCGACCATTAATTTATCACTTTTACGATACTTTTGGCGGGCATCTTGTTCTAACTTTCGTATCCTATTGACTTCTAAGGGAAATTTTGTATTTGGGCGGGGCACAAAATAGAATATGATAAATGTCCCTGCAGCTAGGAAGCCGGTTATAATTAAGAATTGCTTGGAACGCATTTTATTTAACTATTATTATTATTTATTTTTTTTTTTGGCAATGTATGTTTTTCTTTGTTAATGTTTGGTCATTTGAAAATGGCACCATGGCATGAGATTTTGTTGTTATTGAGATTTAATTGAATTCCAATAGTATTGTTTAAATTCTTAACTTTGTATCACAGCAATTTTTGTTATTACGAAATTGGGGTTTTTTTAAATTCATTAATTTTTTTTAATACCATACAAGTTGATTGTTAGTTTTTGTTTATCATTTGTTTGAAAAAGTTTCTAATATATATTGACAACTTTTATCAATAGTTAAATTGCATGAACAGATAGTGTGTGTCTGTTCTCTGCAAATGTTATGGTTGACGTCGATACTTAATAATAGTAATTCCCGTAAGGTTTCACACTCCGACTGCCGCATAAGCAACATGAAACATTTAGAAGACGATGATTACTATTGTTCTATAGATATTTTTATGCACTCTGCGTTTATGCATAACTTGATTTTAATAATTCCTAACGGTTAGCTGAATCAACAGCGCTATTAGTACCACCATTACCACAGATTACACCAATAGCAGAACTACACGTAAATAGTTTAATTACATATTTATATTACTTTGCTGCTTTAATTTTGTGTTTCTGTTGTAGTTTGCGATGTTGCTATCTATTGCCTTTTGCAGAGCCAACCAGTCATCAAGTCACATTAGCTCTAGTTTTTTCCGTGCTGTTGCTTAACATTTCATTTCTTATCATTCAAAAATTTTCATTGTAATTTTATTTAGATATAGTTTTATTATAGTTTGTTTGTTTTGACTATTTTTTTTAAAACTTGCTAATTAAAAAAATACAATTTTTCTGGTGCTTTTTATACCCTCCACCGAAGGTAAAAGGGTGTACATATATAACTTTGTCATTCCGTTTGTAATTTCTACAATATTAATATAAGACCCTATAAAGTATATACATTTTGGCTTCTTATGTGAAGGGAAGTTCAAATCCGGTTGTCTGTCTGTCCGTCTGTCCGTCAGTTGAAATGGGTTTTCCGAAGACCCAAGATATGATGGAGACTAGGCTGTTATACATTTATGTCGCATATAGTCCGGAATTGTTTGCTATTGAAATTTAGGAGATCGGTCAATAAATGGCTGAGATATGAGCAAAAAACCACGACTACCTCTTATTTTACCCATAAATCCCATGTTGCTGTTGTTTTTTTTTTTCTGTATATCTTCTGGAGAACGGCAAGAGGTAGGGTAGGTACAAACATCTTGGTTGCCAATACACCAACTCTCTAATAATGGACGGGATTGGAGAAGTGGGTGTGGCACTTCCCATACAAAAACGTTATACATTTCTGTATATCTGGAGAACGAAACGAGCTAAAGTTCCCAAATTAGGTACAAACATATCGGTTATCAATACACAGCATCCCAGAAAATATGGTCGGGATTGGAAAAGTGGGCGGGGTACCTCCCGTACAAAGACATTATTGAAAACACATTTCTTCCTAAAGGCGTGGGTATATAAATCTACCAAATCGGTTAGGAAATGGTTAAGTTATTATCAAAATACTCCAAAAATGGGTTAAATAGCAAATTTTTGGATCTGTTGTATGCCCTATGGATACGTCTAATACATCAAAAGATCGGAAATGTTACAATCTTTAGTAGAACATATTTGCGGAAAAACTCAGAAAAATCGGTTCAGATACAAAAAAGTTATAACCAAAATATAATTTTTTTAAGGAAAATAGCTATTTTCGCGAACCGTAGATCTTTGCGAGTCCAAGTTTTATTGCCAACGTAAATGGTAAATTTCTTCCTAAATCTATCAAATCGGTTGAAAAATGCCCGAGTTATGACCAAATTACTGAAATCTAAATATTTACTTTTTTTTATATAATTAAGTTGTTTTATTGCGTATTTATTCGTAGCAAACAGAACAGCATTGGCTAAACAATTGCATTTAACTGTAACGCTGGTAGATAGACATTATTTTTTAGAAGAAATATTAAAAAGAATATCACTTGGATAAAGTGTTAAGTTAGCCTTCCTTTTTCTCTCTGAATTCTCATATTAATGTTGGCTTACTTTTAAATCAGTGTATTACACAATATAGGAGGCTCCTTCAAGTCATCGGTCGACTTAAGTTTTTGTCTAGGATGGCGAAAATTTTCAGAATTTGAATTTTGAATGGTACTCCACTAATTATTCGTTTAAGTTGTACATCATGTTCTACCAAGTCAAATATGAGTTTGATTTGGCTGGAAAATATGGTGGAAAACTGTAACTGAATTCTTTCAGTCGATACTGAACGAATCTAAATTATTTTTTCAGTTTTTTTAAGCATTTATTTGAGTTTTCACAACACTGATAAACTTATTTTTTATTTAGCGTATGGATTTAAAATACAGAGAGGATATGTATATGTGTATATATATATAATTTTTTTCATCGAAAATATATATGTTCTACAAGCAGGCATCAGAAATTAAGAACCGAAAACTTAAAATTTAAGTTTTTCATTTGAAAAATTCAAAACTCATGCGTACAAAATAAATTTTTTTTTTCTATCAGTTAAAAAAAAAATAGGAAACACAAAAAAGATATTTATTTTTTAAGTACAATATGTGTTTTGTACATGAAAAGAAACAAAAAAACAAAAATTTGAAAAATACACAAAAACGTTTTTTTAATTTTTTTTTTTAAATATTTATCATTGGTGTTCAAAACATGTTTTCAACTGTACAAAAAAAAAAAAAAAAAAAATTATTTTGTGTTTTTTGTTCTTCTAAGTTCAAAATAATAAAGTTCTTAAAAAAAACGTTTTTGAGAAAAATATTTTTTTTTTTTGTTTTTAGAAACTAACAATAAAAACTCAATTTGAAGTTAAAATTGAGAATTTTAATTAAAATTATAATATAAAATTGTGTTTAAAATTGCAAATGCAAAAAATCCTTAGAGATTCTTAATTATCAAAACTAGCTGCTGTTGCATTAGCTGTACCCGCAACACAGGTATCTGTGGAGACAGCCTTCAGTGCCTTGCCAATTATTATGACCAAAAATAGAAGGAATTTAAGTTCTGAGCATGTAGAAAATTTATTGTTGCTCAAACTCAACATCAAGGTAATTGATAAGATTACTATTTAGTTCTAGGATAATCTTTATCATGTTATAACTACTTATTATTTATTAGCTTTATATTTTTTACTATAATTTTGTACGTATGAGTTTAAATTTTGTCAATTAAAAAAATTCAATTTTAAGTTTTCGGTTCTTTTTTTTTCATGTACAAAATAATATTGTACTGAAAAAATAAATATCTTTTTTTTGTGTTTGCTTTTATTTTTTTAAACTGATGAAAAAAAAAAATTATTTTGTACGCATGATTTTTAAATTTTTAAAAAGAAAAAATTAAGTTTTCGGTTCTTAATTTTTTGTACAAAAGAACAAAAAAAAAATATTTTTCTCAAAAAAGTTTTTTTTAAGAACTTTATTATTTTGAACTTTAAGAAACAATATCAAACAAAATATTTTTATCTATTTTTGGTTATTGTACAATTTAAAATATTTTTCGAACACCAATGATAAATATTTTTTTAAAAACATAAAAAAAAACGTTTTCCGGTCCTTGTCTACAAGTTTAAAGAATTAAGCCAGCATATGATCGGGTGTTAGGTTCTTAATTTCTTCAGTGTTTCCTGGGAAAGACAGAACTGGACAGTTATGTATTATGTGGTCCACCGTCTGTAGAGGATGGCCACAAGGACAGCTGGCGTCATTAGCAATACACCACTTGGTTAGGGAGTCCATAATTCTGGCAGTAGATGTGCGTAAGCGGTTTAAATTACACCAGGCTTTGCGAGGAAGGTGGTCCTATCGTCTGGGTTGAATAAGGGACTGCTTCGTCCCGAGTCGTTCCACTGCAATGTCCAAGCAGAGGGTAAATCAAAATTATCATCTCGTAGTTTTTTAGCCAAGAGCAAGGGAGGACTTTTAGATATTAGCCTTGCGTCGTATTGGATGGAAAGGTCAGCGTTGAGTGGGATGTGCGGGTTTGTGCTGATCTTAATGTACTCTCGAAGGAGTGCTTGGCTTCATCTTAGGTCAGAGGGATAGAGGTTTGCTAGCATTGGCAGCCATTCGAGTCGATTCTTTTCACGTGGTGGCTGTTCAACCATATTGGAGCACCGTATTCGGCAGTTGAGTAAACTAATGCTATTGCAGAAGTTCGTAGGCAGTTTGCGGAAGCACCCCATCTTGTTCCTGCGAGTTTTTGTATGATGTTATTTCTCGACTTTATTTTCTGAGCGGTTTTGTCTAGGTGACTTATATACGATAGTGTTCTGTGGTGGTACCATTAAAACGTATTGACAGCTTCTCTATGGGTAAGGTGAAAGCAGCATACTTCGGTCTTCGTAGGGCTTGGCTTAAGTCTCCATTTTCTGCAGTATGATGTTATTTTGAGTAGGTCAGTTTCTAGTGCTCTTTCTAGCTGTTCAAAGCTGTCGTCTTGATAAGCAAAAGCCATATCGTCGGCATAGTTGAATTTGCGGGATATTGAATTTGGTAGATCGCTGATGTAGAGATTAAAGAGTACCGGGGCTAGAACTGAGCCCTGTGGTAAGCCATTGTTAAGTTTACGGGTGGTACTCTGGCTGTCATTTAGGAATACGTTGAAAAGCCGATCGCTGAGCATGGCTAGGATAATGTTACAAATTCGACTGCATGGTATAACTTTGGTGAGTTTAAAGATGAGACCCTTTTTCCATACGGTGTCATAAGCAGCTGTTAGGTCCACAAATGTAACTGCTGTATTTTACACTGGTCAAAGCCATTTTCAATGAAATTCGTTAGGGCTAGGATTTGGTCAGTACAACTGCGGCCCTTTCTAAAACCGGCCTGTTCAGGTGGAATGACTCCTTCAATGAGCTCTTCTATGCGTCTTAATATTAAACCTTCAAAGAGTTTAAAGCAGACGGAAAGGAGGGCGATGGGGCGGTAACTGGATGGGTCTTCTGGGGTTTTGCCGGGCTTCAGCTGGGCTAAGATTTTTGATTTCTTGAACATGCCAGGAAGGTTACCGGAGTTTAATATATCTGTGTAGAATCTGGCAAGCCATATCTTCGTGCGAGGACCACTGTGTTTTATAAACTCGGGGTAGATGCAATCTACTCCTGCTTCTGTACCATTTTTAATTTTGGATAGCCCCTCGGAAACTTCCGTATCCGAGAATGGGTAAGAGTAAGAGTCATTTGGAAATGTGTTGCCCCGTAAGACCTTAATTTCCGAGTTGATCTTCCGTGTAAATTGTTTGTCAGGATCTGCCTTAGATACACTTAACATGTGACGTGCGATGGTGTTGGGGTCAATTTGTCGTCTTGGATTGATGGGGTGGTTGGCTGCTCCTAGCTTTCTGAGCAATCTCCAAGCTTTGCGACTGGAGTGTTTGAAGTCCATGTTGGATACTGCGTTGGTCCACTCAGATTTTCTTGCTTTATTCAGGCTAGATATAAGCTCATCAGCGGTTTCTGGGGTTTGGTTGGATCGGAACTCCTATTAAAGTCTATCTGGATTTTTGCATAAAAGTTTTGATTATTATTATCTTTGATAATCTAATAAACAAAAATTAAGAAAATGGAAGCTCTGCTTTTGAAAACGTTCTATTGCTCTCCTAAAAAATAATAAGTTTGTCATTTACAACGATTTTCGTGGCATTGCTTAAATTAAAAAAAGAAAAATAAGTGAATAAAAAATTGCTTGAATTAAAATCATACTCCTGCTAGTTTATCAATAGCCCTATTCACAATCTTGTGCACATGGACTTGCATCGTCATTTGCAAAATTTAGTGGTATATTTATACTCAAAATAACAAAATAAACAGAAATGCACTTGCTACCCGCTTATATTTACACGATGTATGTAAAACGTCGGCTTGCAGTCAGCTGACACTCAGTCAACCAATTTTCAATCAGCTGCGAATTTCGTGTTTTGCAACAAAACTAGACCAAAATCGTTATTTACAATTCTGTAGTTTTCATGGGCAACCGCTTATGTCCATTTTTTCTATTTTGATATAGTGATACCATATTTCTTAATTTTAAACGATTACTGAAAAAAGATAAAGATGGACCAGTGATGATTTTTACGTAATAACAAAGTTCAATAAGGGCAATACTTAGCGCATAGTTTGATCTAGAATAGTTTTTCGGCGACATATGCGGTTCCCCATGAAAACAACAGAATTGATAGAACATTGCATAAATTTGCAGTCTCAAATTCGCAAGTTTGTGAATTGGGCTAATATGCCATAAAAAGCGCTTAAATTAAAAGAAATATAGCAGCAGTGGCGAACGTTGTTCTGTCATAAAAATTAGTTCTAGTGAATATCTTGGTTGTTAAATAAAAAATTACAAATGTATTTTAAGTCTGTGGGGATGGATATAGACATTAAGAGGAATGTACCGCTGAAAACGATGACCGCCGAGAAAAAAAGCAATAAGACCATTAATCTCAACTAAGTTGATTTCTTTAACACAAACCAAAAATTATTCTCATACTTAAGGTATGTTCAGACCTAACAAATATTTTACGAAAAGTTCTAAACAAATCGTGACCAGTAAATATACCAAACATTTCTATTGATTTAATAAACTTTATTTGTAAGTAAATAATTGTATAATATAATATAGAAAGTATTAAATTATGTTTGATCTAGCAAAAAGCTTTGCAAAAGCAAGTATTTTTTTAGTAAAAGTAGTGGTTACGTGTAGGACGTCAAACATTAAATAGGTGTGTACATAGCTTTACCAAATAGATATACCCAAAAAAAATTCATAAAAATCCTTATATTACATATTAAGAATATATAATATTTTTTTTTAATTTCGATAAGAAATAACGTTTTTTCAAAAAATGCAGCTTTAAATGGGCATTTGATTTGTATTCTGGGGATTCAACTGAAACATTTAATTAATTTTTCATTTATAAGCTGGTTGGTGTCCATGCTTAATAAGTGTGAAATTTAGTCAGGTAACACACTTTTAAACATTTCTGTTTGTTACTCAAAACGGAAATAATCAGTTTAACGTTCAAGGAATCAGTGATGCATTTTAAGTTTTTTTTTTGTTTTGGGCCAAATTGACGATTTAAAAGGGCCAATATACCTTTGATAGGGCCAAACATTTTATTTTTGTATTCGTATTTGACTTTTATGTTTGTATTTTAATAAGCCCGATGGTACTTCATAGTAATATGATTACGTAATTTTGATTACGTTCAGTTGAATAAATAAATAAATAATATAATGCATGTGTTTTAATTTATTAAGAACATATACAAAAGTTCACATTGTTTAAAAGTAGTTTTGTCCTTTTTTGTTACAGTTTAATACTACACACTTTAGGTTTCACAAATACCATTCATTGCCCAAAAGCAAACGAAATTTTATTTTTAAAAATAAAATTTAATTTATGTATATTTGAAACTTTTTTACCATTCGACAATCTTCTTTGTTTTTTTTTTATTTACTTAAAAGAATATTAATTTAAAATTAGACAGATTTGCAAATAAAAGTAAGAAGTGCTTACTTTAAAGGGCTAACAAACTACAAAAGCGGTTTGATAACAACAACAGGAAGTTTTTGTAAGTACTTGAAATTTTTGATTTTAATACAAACATACTTTATATGATTTTTGTACCATAAATCAAAACGCTTGTGTGGTTTATTTGGCCCAGAACAATTTCATTAATAAAAGTAGTGTTCGTAATATTGAGAAAACACCACTGAAAAATTTATTTTGTAAATTAGTTAGTTGAATTTTGATCTGAAACGGGCCAAAACAGATTTCCACAGAGCCATCAAACATTAAAAAGTTCCACAAAAGGCACAATTGTGCCACATTTTGCATCACTGCGAGGAATATCATAAAGAGCTTTTACAAAAATGTACACAATTACTCCGTTAACATCAGCGTGTAATTTTTGCCCGTTATATTTTTAGCTGCCATTTGCAGTTCGCATAACGGATTCTTAATTCTTTGCCCTTAACAGAAAGTTGCAATACAGAATAATTAAGCAAACTCTAAAACTCTAAAGAAAAGTATGTACAGTACTTTTCGTTATAGCCTCTACCATAAGTAAATATAATAGAAAGTATTTACTAGGGTGTTCAGTCGATTAATTCTTGTTCGATTAATCGAAATTGCTAATTTTACTAATTTGTAAAGTTTTAAGTCAAATAAACAAACCAAATGTATGTTTCCTTTGGAATTAAAAAGAAAAATAGTCATGTTTGGTGAGTAATTCACATACATGGGCGTACTGCTTACTGAAAAAATTCCAGTATCTAGTAAATTTTTACTGATTACTGAAATAATGCAGTAATCCGTTAATTTTTACTTATTATTGAAACAAATGCAAAAAAAAAATATTTTTAACCCTGGAGCCACACGTTCAAAAATCACTTTCAAGTTGTTCAAAAAAACTTGTTTGAATTGACAATTTGATAATCAATTTGAAGCAGTTCATTATTTATTTATCCATTTTATTTAGTTGTATTCATTAATTTATTCATTTTTCATCCGTATTATTTAATTTTTCTATGAAATACAATTCTGTTTTTGTTGCCGCGATACCAATTTTGTACAGCTCTGTTTGTGTCAAGTCTACTAGTTATTATTTACAACTATGTTTTAGAATAGTATATGTATAAACAGCATGAATTAAATGAATAAAATCACTTTGCTTTCTGTCTTCAACTTGAACACTACTTTGTCTAGTATTTGATTACCGGACGGGTCGTAATTAATTTTTTAGTTACATAGGAGCCAGTAAAGGAATTATAAATAAGTTTGTATTTTTTTAAATGGACAAAACCTATTTTCTTAGAAATAAGAATATTACAAATTTCATTTTTAAAATGACCCTCACCGAAGAAACAACTCAAAATAGTAGCATGGCTCAAAGTATTTTGTAAAAAAGCATAAGAATTTTTTAGAACAAAACTTTTTTTTTAATAAAGCACATTTATTTTTTAAGAAATATATTTTCTATAAAAAAAAAGCGCCAAGTGAATTTGTGGCAGTGTTGCCAGTGAAATTTCGAGCCTCCAAAAAGATACACTTTTTCCCTAAAAGATACATTTTGAAAAAATTTTGAAAATTCATTTTTAACGCTTAACATTCAATAACATAACATTTTTATTCCTATTTAATGAATATTGCAAAGAAAATGATATCATATAAATTCATTTTTATATTTATTTAAGTCATAAATATTAGTTCCCATATTCATAAAAAATATTTTTGACTAATAAAAGGTTTATGAAACGAATTTTCTATGAATATGGGGGTAGGTATGTAATTTTTAAAAATACAGTAAGCAAACTTCAAAATGTATTATATGTAACTAACTTTGGATGTTATCGAAACAAATTCATTTTTGTAAAAATTAATATACGAGTTAAGGCGTTAATACTAAGGCGATTATATCAAAAAATTTCACATACATTTTTCTTTTAACATTTTACCTTAACAGACATACACAAGAATAAGAAGACGACCGAAGAACTTTGAAAACCGAACATCAAAATACATGTTATTTTTATATTGCTTCGTACAGACGGTGGTCAGATCATACAATATTGTAAGCAGGCGTTGCCAATAGAAATATTTTTATGACAATGGTGCCATTGTCAGAAGCATTAATTTTACACGTCTGCCAAATACAAATGAGCTAACAATGTTCACACAGTAGCAAGACATATTTAGTCAATTTTAATGTAATTTAAGCAACGCTGTTTACCAATATTGTAGGATCTGACCACCGACGAAGCTTATTAAGTTGTCACTGTTTTTTTTTAGTATTCATAACGAAATGATAACTTAAAAAAACTTTTTCAGAGACGGAAAGTTTAAATATTTTATATCTGTACATTTTGCGTACAGATTCAAAAGATACGAAAAATGTCTGGATTATACATGAAGTCATCAGAAGATGCGAAAAATGTATCTTTAGTATGCTAATGGCATCACTGATTTGTGGTCAGTTGTTAAAGTGAACGTAAAATTAAGTGAGTGCGTTAGTAAAAAAGTATGGCAAATTAAAAGGATAGACAAAATTTGATCGTGTGACTTCCAAGTAAAGCAAAACATTTAAACATTTTATTTTTAAAAATTTTAAAAGATCTGTTTAATTGTTTGTACATATAAAGTTATATGATATCAATACATGTTTTTTTTTATCGTTGTAAAGGTTTTATCAATTAGTATGAATTGTTTCGTTTGTTTTATTTTTTTTTAAAAAAAAATATTTAAATAATTGTAATTAATAAAGTTTATTTGCACAAGTACCAATTTTTTCTAAAATTATCGAAAAAAAATATCTTAATTTATAAAATTTCTGGATTTAGAATTATTCGAATAATCGAATAATTTTAAAATGTTATTCGTTTAATCGAATAAGTCAAAAATGCCAAATGTCGATTAATCGTTTAATCGAACAAAAAAAAACCGATTAATTGAACGCCCTAGTATTTACGTTATAGACCATTTAGCGATATAAGCACATTTGCCATATATTCAATCTATCAACGGCTACCAAAGGCAAAAGTAAAGCAAATTATTATCGTTATAGTGACATTAGCAAAACGAACAAAGCTCTTTTTAGTTTTCTAAGTCATAAACCATATGAAAGAAAAAAAGAATTAAATCGTTTAATTTTTGTCATCAACTCACCACTTGAAATAAATTAGTTTTTGTCTTTGGTATTAGAGAAGAAATATCTTATTATTTGAAATATTTTTAAAAAGTATGCAACTGTGTTACAAAACCCTAAGCCTGCTGTCGGTGGAATAAATATTAGTTGCGTTGCACAAGTTCTCGGGCAAGTTCGGACTGAAGAAAGTAAAATGAAAATTACTCTCTAAATTTGGCAAAGTTACACAAAATTGTGGGAACGCAAAAACCATTTTTGAAATTCTAATGATGCTTACTTTTTAAGTTAAGATATATTTAAGTGGTTTAAGGCGCTTAAAAGTCATACAATTATAAAAACTAAATATTTGCATCGTTGTAATTTTTACATTGTATTTTGTTATATTAAAGAAACAGGGAAATATGTGTGCATTTATATATTTTCCACCTTAACTTTTTCATTAAAAACTTACATATATTATTCTTTTTAATATATTTTTAATAAGAACTAACCTTTTTTACTTGGAAATTTTTTGATAAATTTACCAGTTTCAAAAATCATCTGATTGTTTAATTCTTGTCCGAGCTTACCCAAAGAAATTACTCTCTTAATTGCACAAAAATTTTTATCTGGAACGCTTTTGGGTTACTTTAAGTTCGGATTGTTTTGTTATGCATGTGGAACAGACCTATTTCTTTTTTTTTTATACATATTTTCATAGATTAATTATATTTGAATTTGATTAAATGCCTCATAGTGGCATATACATATGTGAATAATAGTCATGTTAACGATTTAGTGCACGATTTGGCTGCAACTAAAGGTGGACTATGAGCAAAAAGTACTGTAGTTCTCCTAAGTAGTTTGAGATTTAAAACCAGCGCATTTAGTTCAGTAGGACAAGAGGTATCAACCCATATGTGGAATAATCTCCCTAAAAAGTTGATATTTTTGTTTCAAAAACTCTCATAAATGGGTGACGGATTACACCGATTTTAATTTAATTTTGCACAATATTGTTTTATATGACTAGAAATCATACTACCAAATTTCGTAAAGATTGGTCCATAATTTACCACAGGCCCCATAAAAAGCCCACTCCCTAAAAAATATTCTGACTCTTAGTTGAGGGTACCCAAGATTCCGGAAAGCCGGCTATAACACTCTTACTTGTTTTAATTTTATAGTCTAATATTAAGCCTATTCAAGGTTTTTTTCTGCTTACAGATCAAAATATGGTTCCAAAATCGTCGCACTAAATGGAAACGTAAATATACCGCTGATGTTGAAACTTTAGCTTCACACTACTATGCCCAATTGGGTATTGGTGGCTTAGCCCGACCAATGGTAGTTGGCGATCGCCTGTGGTTATTTAGTCAAACTCCAGCTGGTCCAGCTCCTCTACAATCCATAATGTAAAACAATAGGGGCAACGCTATTTCTAAACTGTCAAAACGTTAAAAAAAAATTAGCTCTGCAAAAATTTTGTTTATTTTTAAGTTAATTTATTAAATATGCAAGTTAAATTGTTAAAACAGTGTAAAATTAATCATTGGCCAGTTCTGGTTACCAGCCTGTTGAATTGCAGTAACAACAAAGTCAGTATTTAACATAATTGATATTTTTATTTTTTGCCTTAAATTTGATTTGGATACAACTTTCGTCTTTATGTACTGTTGTAACTTGCGCCTTTTTATGTAAATAACAGCTGATTCATTTAACACTCACATGCCAGTATTATTATAAATATTTATGAATGCATAAAAATATGCTTTCAATTTTTTAAAATAAAATAGTCACCAGTATTAAAAAACAACATCTTATGTTTAATGAGTAACAAACGAGTGGCATCACCTGAACATCTTTTAAATAATAACAGCAAGAAACAACAAACAGGACACATTATGAATAATCAAACAACTACGCCTGATGTATTTTCCTGGGATAAACTTTGTGATTTATTGGATGTAAAATTAAAGGATGTGGCTAGAAAAGATGATCTCTTATCCATTTAATCGGAAATTGAAGAGCTTAAAGAAAAAAACAAAACATTTAGAAAGAAAATAAATGATCTCACTAGTCGCCTCGAACAACTTGATCGCAGAAGCCGCTCTAATAATAGGTCTGTCTGGGTACTTTTCCAGTAGCAAATACTCAGTAAATTTTTTTGGGAGAGTAAGACAAATTTTACTCTTTCGGCTGAGAATATCTCAAAAAGTACGCAGACAGTATCCAGTGAAATCTTGCAAGAAAACAGCTGATCGGTGTGTAAACAATTGAAATAACAAACGTGAGCCAAGATAGCGTTGAAGAAATAGCGTCCAATTTGGGAATTTAAAAACCGGGAAACCAAAATACCCAAATAATGGGTATTTGCAGTATAAACAAAAAGTGAGCGTCGAATTTAGGAATTTAAAATAGGGAAGTACAAATATAGGAACAAATGTAGTTTAAAAAAATACACAGTGTGATGGAAAATGAAAAAATAAGAAGAAAAAATAAAAAAAAAAGTTGGCGCAAACGCTTAGTTTTCGAGTTATGGACGTTGAAAGTTTTCATATAAATATGTGATTTTCCACTACAATTCTAAACGTATATGGCCAATATTGGTATCATTTTAAAGCTCTTGAACAGATTTTTCTGGATATACATAATTTATTTCTAAATTTTAAGCTCTTTAGATCACATTACAGTTTTTTTCATTTTACGTCGAAATGTTACGGAAGTGCACTAGGAAAGAATGTAGTTTATTTAAATAAAAGTGTAATACAAATTTTATAAAATAACAAACACTAGCATCGCAAAAAAAAATTCTTTGCATCGCCAGCCTTTGGCCGGACGCAAGGATGTTCTTTTCTATGGTATAATAAACACCGGTTTCGCTTACTAAAGCTTCCTTGCATAGCCGGCCTTCGGCCGGTCGCAAATATTTTCTCCCCTATGGTATAACTAATACCGGCTTCGCTTACTAAAGATTCTCTGCATAGACGGCCTTTGCCCATGGGCAAGGATTCTCTCCTCATTAGTATAACATAAACATAAAGAAGGTTTTACTTGTATTTTAATTAAAATTCTTAAATAAATTAGTATATACATACATTAAAGAATTAGAAAAAATTAATAAATTTGTTTTTATGCTTACTAAAAAACTTTTGTATTTTGCAAACTCGTCCCACTTCTTAATAAACTAAAAATATTAAAATAAATTCTGTATGTCCAGAAAGATCTAGTGAAACGCTTTGCAATGATACCAATATTAGCCATATACATTTGGAAATGTACTGCAAAATCACATATTTATATAAAAACTTAAAACGCCCATAACTCGAAAACTAAGCGTTTGCGCCAACTTTCTTATTATAATTTTTTCTTCTTATTTTTCCATTTTCTATCACCCTAGGTACTTTTTTTTATTTGGAGCTGCGTCGGTAAACTAGATTTAAGCGCAAATATATTTATATTTTTTTTACCACAGGCTTTTGCAGGTATATAGGAATACAAATATAGGAACAAATGTAGTTTAAAAAAATACACAGTGTGATGGAAAATGAAAAAATAAGAAGAAAAAATAAAATAAAAAAGTTGGCGCAAACGCTTAGTTTTCGAGTTATGGACGTTGAAAGTTTTCATATAAATATGTGATTTTCCACTACAATTCTAAACGTATATGGCCAATATTGGTATCATTTTAAAGCTCTTGAACAGATTTTTCTGGATATACATAATTTATTTCTAAATTTTAAGCTCTTTAGATCACATTACAGTTTTTTTCATTTTACGTCGAAATGTTACGGAAGTGCACTAGGAAAGAATGTAGTTTATTTAAATAAAAGTGTAATACAAATTTTATAAAATAACAAACACTAGCATCGCAAAAAAAAATTCTTTGCATAGCCAGCCTTTGGCCGGACGCAAGGATGTTCTTTTCTATGGTATAATAAACACCGGTTTCGCTTACTAAAGCTTCCTTGCATAGCCGGCCTTCGGCCGGTCGCAAATATTTTCTCCCCTATGGTATAACTAATACCGGCTTCGCTTACTAAAGATTCTCTGCATAGACGGCCTTTGCCCATGGGCAAGGATTCTCTCCTCATTAGTATAACATAAACATAAAGAAGGTTTTACTTGTATTTTAATTAAAATTCTTAAATAAATTAGTATATACATACATTAAAGAATTAGAAAAAATTAATAAATTTGTTTTTATGCTTACTAAAAAACTTTTGTATTTTGCAAACTCGTCCCACTTCTTAATAAACTAAAAATATTAAAATAAATTCTGTATGTCCAGAAAGATCTAGTGAAACGCTTTGCAATGATACCAATATTAGCCATATACATTTGGAAATGTACTGCAAAATCACATATTTATATAAAAACTTAAAACGCCCATAACTCGAAAACTAAGCGTTTGCGCCAACTTTCTTATTATAATTTTTTCTTCTTATTTTTCCATTTTCTATCACCCTAGGTACTTTTTTTTATTTGGAGCTGCGTCGGTAAACTAGATTTAAGCGCCAATATATTTATATTTTTTTTACCACAGGCTTTTGCAGGGTATAAACTATATATATACGCATCGCTCATTTTGTCCAGAAAACTATTTACTTTCAGAAAATATACAGTTTATACCGTGCAAAAGCCTGTGGTAAATATTTTTAGTATTTTTATTAAAAATATAAATATATTTTTACTTCCCCTTTTTAAATTCCTAAATTCGACGCTAACTTTTTGTTCATATACTGTAAATCCCCATTATTTGGGTATTTTGGGTTCCCGGTTTTTAAATTCCCAAATTCGACGCCATTTCGTCGACGCTATCTTGGCACACGTAAGCTCTTTCATTCAAACAGTATATAAAAACAGCTGTTCAAACTAGTTGCAAAATCTTACCAGAGGAAATTTCTCCAGTAACATTTTGCAAGTTCTCTAATTTCCAACTGTCAAAAAATTCTCTTTTTGGCTCTCTCGCTGTAAGAGATTTGGAGTACGCAGACAACATTTTGCAAGATTTTGCGACATTTTGTACAAAATTATGCAAAATATGTGTACGCAGACAGACCTAATATTGTTGTTAGTGGCTTAACAAGTAAAAGTGTATCTGCAGCCAAAACTGATTTTTTAAAATTATGTTCTGACGTACTTTCTGTCAATATTAAGGTAATAACAGCTCGTTCACTGCCAAGGAAAAATACATATTTGTTGAATTTAGAAACTTATATGCAAACTATTAATGTTTTTTCTGCCAAAAGTAACCTGAAAGGACATTCAATTTATATACAGAAAATTATACTAAGGAGGAACAAAGTGCGCGTTATAATTTAAGAAAAATTAACAAAGCTATTTCGAATCTCAATGAAAATCTTAGAGTAAGGCTTGGTGAATTTGCATCTTGTATCAACGACAAAAAATAAACCTGGTCTATGGGAAAAGTTGTGGCTTACTGAAATGATGATGCAGAATATCTTAAATCACTTTTATCTAAAACTAATTGCACCTGTGAGGTAATTGTTAAATCTGGAATCATCACTCAAGCTAATCCTATAAGTACATACAGCATATCCTCACAATAGCAACTCAATATTTGTCATTTAGTATCATATAATGTAGCAAATCTGTCCAGTTCACTTATCTTTGTAAAATATATTAATAAATTCGAAATGTTCTTCCTTTTTGAGACACATGTCATAGCAGACAAACAAGTACACTTTGCAACATACTTTCAAAATTACTGTTTATATTGGATCGAAGCAAAAAAAGTCATAAAGCTGATCGTGCTAGTGGGGCCTGCTTGTATGGTTTCAAAAAGGAAATACAAAAAATGTATACTTCTGTTGGCTTATGTACCCTTTATAATCTGGATGAATCCGAAAATACGTTTCACTTCTTAGGTGTTTATCCTATTTTTAATGAGTTCCGGGTTAAATATTTTAGTAAAACCTCTTTGGATATTAATAAAGTAATATATATACTAAATGGCAATGATAATGACTACTATCGTTTATATAAATATTTGGAAATTTGTTTAAAGTACAGAAAACTTATACTGAATGAATTCAATTAAATTCCTTTAAAATTTATTATTATTAATCTGATGTACAAAAGATTACGTATAAATCGTTCTTTTTTATTTTATATAATCAATTAATAATTTGGTAGAACCAAAGTAAATTAGCTTATAAATTAATTATATTATCAAAGTTGTTTTTGGGAATACTATTATTTATTAAAAGATTTTGTTTGTTGTGCTTAATTCCCTTTTTAAATAATTGATAAAAAAAAAATACTGAAATTTATTGCTGGAGGATAAGCCAGATCATCAGGAAACGTTCTCCTAAATAATTTTAGAAAAGCCAAAGCTATCAGCAAACAAAACTACAGAGGGAATGAGAATTACCTACAAACACTTAAAAAGTCTTCTTTGCAACGATATCAAAGCTTAAACAAAATACCAAACAATAAATCAGTGATGAGTTTATCTTTTCTTACATTCCCCGCTACAGTTATTTGGAATTCTCCCAACATTAATTGTAGTTGTAAGAGGGTAAAGAAAAGAAAAATAAAAAATAAATTAATTTAAAATGCCAATCTGGCTCACAGCTATAAATTTAAGCCAAATATAGATACACATGATTTCAAAAATGGTATTAGTTACCTTTGTAAATATTAATAAAAATATCTATTAAATAAATAAAAAAAAAAAAATGTTAAACAATTCACCTCAAACTAATACGTCAGCGCCAACAATATTACCCTTAGCTGCAATCCAGCTAAGAGCTTATCCCGGGTCTGCAATCATGCAATGCCATACTCTCAAGAGGGCAACCTTTAAATTATGCCATGCCACCTTATTTAACGCCACGCTCTAGTACCAACTCATCATCAGCAAATATCTCACCATCACCGAGATATCTAGATTATGCATCGGCCTCAAATCTTTACCATAATATAGCAACCCCTTCAGATTCCTATTTACAAATGAAGTACAATATTTTAAATAATCTGGCAATGCCCGAGGGTGAAACGTCTTCCAGTTCAAATGGTCTGGCCGAATTGGAGCGTGTATTTGGTGATACAAATGCGAATTTTTTTTGAACATAAAACACAAAATGGTGAAAAAAAGTGGTGGTAAAACTGATTTTGGATTTAATTGTTTGGCGGTAACACAAAGATCTGTTAAGACGGGCAATGAAACGGATTCTGAGTGCAGTGAAATCGATTGTGAGCAAATTGACGATGAATAACTATTTATTTGGAATAGGATAAGGTGTTTTTTATTTTGTATGCATAATAATAAATGCCAAAGTAAACTATTTATTTTAAATTATTGTTAATTAAGAAGACTCTGTATTACTTTATGTTACTTAAAAATGTTCCTAAAATGTTTAAGAAAAAAAGAAACAAATAAAAGAAATGAAAATAAAATTTTAATGGAAAGTTGAAAGACATTTTTTTTCTCAAAATAAACTTTATATAGGTTTATAAATGTTTCGCTTAAAGATTAATTTTCAAATTCAAACACTCTATTTTATTTTGGAAATGTTATGAGCGTTTTTTATTTATTTACAATTGTTAGGAGTTATTAAATGTTCTTAATTTAACTTGCTTAATTTAGATCTGCATTAGCGCTAATTTTATAATGGACACAGCAATAATTAGTTACGATTTCTAACATTTCAAATCGAATTTGAAACATAAACCTGGTACATAATTCTATTTTTTTAATAAAATAGCTGTAAAGTATTTCTTTTAGACATTTTTTTTTTCCTGAAACTAAAGTTTTTGGCTGACTATTTCAGTCATATTGCCAGGGTATCCCACGAAATTTTGGAGCCTCAACCGCGAGTCCTCGTTCGACCTAAACCTTCGTATAGGAAGGCGAGAGCTCCCAGAATCCACTCCAGAGTATTTTTTGGTCTCCACCAGTAAACGTCTGAGTTTTATATAGTTCTCCACCAGTCACATCGAGTTATAAATGGTTCTCCACCAGACAAACACGTTAAAAAATTTAAGGTTAAAAACGATTGCATCAAGTCAATGCTGACAACCGCAAAAGACATTTTTTTGCCGGATAGAATTCCTTCAGATTTTCATGTGAGTGAATCGTACGAATATGTAGGATAGTGAATACCGGCCTTAAGAAATAAACAAAGTATATGTGAATAAAATATAAATTTCATTAAAAAACATATACAGGCCTGTTCTGAAATCACGAACTATTTTGAAATCACGGGAGGAATATTTTGGTATTCTAAAAATCACGAGATTTTTAATTTTTAGTAGTAATTTTCATGATTCTCAATAACGAGCAAGCAACTGTGCGCTTATTTTTACAGTACTGCCATATTAATTAAGTATTTAATGTTGCCATTTTCATTTATTTTTTTAACTTTGTATATTAAAGTTGGAATGTAAGAAAAGATAAACTCACTGTTTTATTGTTGGTATTTTGTTTAAGTTTCGATATCGTTGCAAATGCGACTTTTTGAGTGTGGGTTATTCTCGTTTCCTCTGTATTCTTGTTTGTTGATAGCTTTGGCTTTTCTAAAATTATTTAGGAGAACGTTTCCTAATGATCTGGTCTAAGCAACCAGTGAAATGCGCATAGGAACAGCTTATCCTCCAACAATAAATTTGAGTATTTTTTATCCATTATAAAAATAGGGAATTAAGCACAACAAACAAAATTTTTTAATTTGTATATTAAAGTTTAACAAATCAAACTTCATAATTGTTGTTTACTTTTAGTTTTTTTTTAACAGATTAATAAAATTTTTATTTTTAATGATTAATTTAATTGAATAGTTTAGTCATCTGCTACACAACTATAAAACTTTGTTGCTCCGGCAACCGCAGAAGTGTTTTTGTTAAACAATATCAGCTGACTACTAAAAAGAAGAAGAAAATCACGAAAAATTAAAAAAAGCTAAAACAGCGTCACAAAAAAATACAACTTCCTCCTAAATTTGTAAATTTTAATGTTCTTCTGTGCAAAATGATTAATTTGATTGCAAAAACAAATAAAGAACAAATCATTTCAAGTGTATGTAATAATTTTTTTTTAAAGTTGAGTGATTTGAAATCGTCATGCTGAAAGATGACCGTTTTTAAATCACGAGATTTCAAACATTTTTGTGCACAGAACACCTTTTTAGAGATTTCAAAGCACTTTACGAAAAAGTGATTTTCAGAACATGCCCGATATATATATCCTTTATTTATGCAAAAATAGTATGTAAACCAAATTGATTACAGAAACGTCAACAAATTTGAACATGATATTTAAATAAATTCCCGTGAAAATTTTACTAAAAATTGTATTAAAAATAAACTATTGCTCAAAATTTTATTTAACAACAAAATTTTAGTTATACAATAATATTTTTGTACATGAAAATTGCATTTAGCCACAACATTTACTAACAATATTGCTCGGTAGCAAATTATTTAAAAAGTTTTATATTAAAAAAAATTTACTAAAAATTTTATTGTGCAACAAAATTTCACTTAAAAACTGAAATCTCTACTAATAATTTAAACAACTTAAGTTCATTGAATTTAATTTTCATTAAATTATTTTTATGAAGACAGGAATTTTACAGCATGAAATTAATTAAAATTTTTCTTGATAATTTTTCATTCTTGACTGCGCTGAGATTTGAACCCAGGCGTTCACGGACAGGTTGCCCAGACTAGTTTCGATTGTAACCACACAATCTCTTCAGTGGGGTTTGCCGTCTTACTCACTCGGCTATTGCAGCCGGATGACGTCAATAGTCAAACATCAATCTTTAAACCAAATGGTATTTCACCTTGGTAGATCGAAATTTGCTTTTTGAATAAATGATTATCTATTTTAATTGATTTACATGTTCTTCCTGACTTCTGTTTTTTCGTACTTTTTGTCAAGAATTCTTCTTGAAATCCAAAGTACATTTTTGTTTTTCATGTTTTTGTCTTTCTTTTTCTTGTTGACCTTTTTCAGTACAACTTGAAGGACAAATGTAAACATAGCTCGTAAAGCAAATTTCGATCTACCAAGGTGAAATACCATTTGGTTTAAAGATTGATGTTTGACTATTGACGTCATCCGGCTGCAATAGCCGAGTGAGTAAGACGGCAAACCCCACTGAAGAGATTGTGTGGTTACAATCGAAACTAGTCTGGGCAACCTGTCCGTGAACGCCTGGGTTCAAATCTCAGCGCAGTCAAGAATGAAAAATTATCAAGAAAAATTTTAATTAATTTCATGTTGTAAAATTCCTGTCTTCATAAAAATAATTTAATGAAAATTAAATTCAATGAACTTAAGCCTAATTAAAAATATCTAAATTTGGATTAAAAACCATTAACAGTTCAATAAAATAACCACAATACTAATTAATTTAAACAACTTTTAATAAAAAGTTATTTTCAGCTAAAAATTTTTATTTTAAATCTTCTTTAGCAACGAAATTTTTATTAAAAATTTTATTCAGTAACAAAATTTTAATTAAAAATTTTATTCAGCAACAAAACTTTTAGTAAAAATTTTATTTATAATCAAATATTTTTACAAAATTTTATTCAGCAACAAAATTATCATTAAAAAGTTTATTCAGCGAAAAAGTTTTTATTAAAAATTTTATTAAGCAGCATTTTTATTAAAAATTTTATTTTTAAGCACTATGTTGCTTTTTTGTTGAAAATATTAAAGATTTTATTCAGCAACAAAAATTTTAAGAACAATTTTATTCCGACGCTGAAAATTTGTTTTCTAAAAAAATTTCACTAAAAATTGCTATTCAGCATCAAAGCCTTCAATAACAATGTTATGAAGCAACATAGTTTTTTTGAAAAAAAAAAATACGTAGCAACACTTTTCAAAAAGTACGCAGACAGTATCCAGTGAAATCTTGCAAGAAAACAGCTGATCGGTGTGTAAACAATTGAAATAACAAACGTGAGCCAAGATAGCGTCCAATTTGGGAATTTAAAAACCGGGAAAATACCCAAATAATGGGTATTTGCAGTATAAACAAAAAGTTAGCATCGAATTTAGGAATTTAAAATAGGGAAGTACAAATATATGAACAAATCTAGTTTACCGAAGCAGCTCCAAATAAAAAAAAGTACCCAGGGTGATGGAAAATGGAAAAATAAGAAGAAAAAATGAAATAAAAAAGTTGGCGCAAACGCTTAATTTTCGAGTTATGGACGTTTAAAGTTTTCATATAAATATGTGATTTTCCACTACAATTCTAAATTAATTCTTTTATTCAAACAGTATATAAAAACAGCTGTTCAAACTAGTTGCAAAATCTTACCAGAGGAAATTTCTCCAGTAACATTTTGCAAGTTCTCTAACTTCCAACTGTCAAAAAATTCTCTTTTTGGCTCTCTCGCTGTAAGAGATTTGGAGTACGCAGACAACATTTTGCAAGATTTTGCGACATTTTGTACAAAATTATGCAAAATATGTGTACGCAGACAGACCTATAATTTTGACGTCAATGCAAAGCCACAACAAGCATTGCGTGTTGTGTGATGACGTCAAAATTACGTCAGAACCACATGCGCATGTGGCTTTTTACATGCCGTGCAGGGTTGTCAGATTGATTTTGATCTTTTTCGCCAAATTCAATGTCAAAAATCGCCAAAGCATTTATTTTTTTTCGATTTCGACAATAATATATGTATTTTTAGAATAATTAAAAATATTTTTTCATAAATCCCAAAAAAATTTGTTCCGTATCCCTAAAATCCGCCAAAAATTCAAAAAAGTCGCCATATATTTTGTTTAATTTTTATTTAACAAAAAAGGTGCAATGTTTAAAATATTTTATAGAAGTCTACTTAAAGTAACAAAAAAAGGATTTTGCGGTAAGTATTAAACAAATATTGGATGTACAATATATTTGTATGTAGTTGCAGTTCTATTATATAACTAAAACGCTATATAGTTCACCAAGAAGACTAACCTGTTGTCTTCTTTTTTGAAATACATTGTGAAGGTAGAAAAGAAATGCAACATGTGCTATTTATATTCATATAATTTTTGGCTCGTAAAAACGTGTCGAAAACTTCATATCGCATTCTACTTCAAAGCAGATATTTAGTGAATTTCAATATTTCAATACAGGTACCTGCCGTATCCTTGTAGCTATAAATTGTTGGCCTAAACTGATCTTAATTAGATTGAATATCATCATTACAATTTTCTTTTAACAAACTGTATTTTTTCTATTGTATTTCATTAACATCCAAGGGTAAGTTAGGATTCATAAAAAATCTTTAAAATATATTTAAAAACAACAAATTTTATGTGATAATTTGTCACATTCTATAATGGAAAAATTTTCATAAACTTTCATTATATTCATTTTTAAAGAATTCTACTTATTACTTCTTTCAAGAGCACATTTAAATGTGAAAAAAAAATTGTTCGAAGATTATCTTCATCAGCCATTTCAACATTATTTAGTTTTAAATACTGGTCATACATATGAATGCATCAAATTTCATACATTGAAATACTAGAATAAAAAAAATATTATTTCTTCGTTTTGAATTTAACAAATTTCAAAACAAATAGATGGCTCATCAAAAATAGCCAACAAAATCGCCAACTATTTTATAATTCGCCAAAAAAATCGCCATGTCGCCAAATCGAAAATTAGTTTGCCAAAAGAGTTTGAAAATCGCCACGTTTGGCGAGAAATCGCCACATCTGACAGCCCTGATGCCGTGTACTAGAGGCTTTACACTTTCATGCTCTTTCTCTCATACTCTCTATACTTTAGTGAACTCCTACACCAGTGGTGTCAATTATGATTGTATTTGTGCGAATACTCTTGTCTCTTTCATTCTCAGCGGGAGGAATCTGCGGTTGCGAGGCCTATTACGAGGCCTAATTAACATACATATTTAGCTATGAAGACTTTAGAGCAATTAATAATAATACAATTATCGAAAAATGTTGAGTTATGGACAGACACACTCAGTTATTATTTAAATAAATTTAATTTGGAACCTGCATTTCGCAGAAACTTTGCTTATTTTTTGGAAAAATTGAGCATTTGACAATATTTGAAGTCATTTTACTACCTTATTAAATTCTTTCTAATATTTTTAATTTGGTGCTCAACATACCTTTGCAAATGCCAACAATGAAAATTCATTTGCACATGCTAATGCAAATAATAACTCCATTAAGTTTAAAAATATTCTATAATTATTAACCACTATTATAAAAAGAGAAGATTTTACTAGCCTATAAAAATATACTTTTATTTACCAATAATATCTTCTAAATTTAAATTGCAGTTTCGAAACAACAAAACATTTTTTAGGTTTGTGGACGTTAAACAATAAAGTTTCATTAATACATTAATAATACACATCTTCTTACCCAAAAATTTTACCTGCTGTCACATTTGCTTTTATGTGTATAGGTTTACACATAAATTGTAGGAAAACAAGACTTTTTTAAATATTTTTACTTACTTCAGAAAAGTGTTTTCAAAGGAAAAAAAACCCATTGACGCGATTGGTACAGAAAGAAAAATATTTTTACAAGCACAAAATACCAACAAATTCTTGTGGCTATTTTTTTCTTAATAATTTCTGCATTTAGGTACGTCTTTTTAACGAAAGAAAAAGGGACCCTTTAAAAGGCAACAAAGAATTTTTTTCACAAACAAAACACATATCGTTAGCTTAAATGCAAAACAATGTAGATATTATTTGTCAATCATTGTACAATGTCAAAAACAGAAATAAAACAAAACATAAACAAAGATAATAAATAATAAATATATTATTTCTGTTTAGAGGCCTCAAAACAGGCCGTGCGATATTTCGATATTTCCCGCTGAATGAGAGTGTTTTGCAGTAAAAAATTATATTTTACGCTCGCAAAATAAAAGAGCGTAAGCGTACATGTGAGTTTTGCTGACACAATTGTGCATGACGCTGACACCCCTGTCCTACACTCAGCATTCTACACTCATATAAAAAAAAAAACAAAAATTGAGCTATTTACAAGTACAATTGACTTGATTCTCTTAAATTTCGTTTGTCATTAGCAAAAATTCGAGTTCTTATTATTTTAGTTTTTTTGTACCTATATATTAAAATTTACTTGTTTAAAATAAAAGAAAAAATAGTATTTTTTAAGGAATTTTAATTGTTTTTTTGTTATAATAGCTCCTCATTAAAAGTATTTCTCAACTGATTTCAACAAATGACGTCTTATTTTACTCAGAAAAATACTGTCTTTAATATATTTGTTGTCTTTAAACTTAATTCGGAAAAAAGTCTCGTAGAAATTTTAAAAGTTCAAAAAAAATTAAAAATTTTCCATATAATTGAAAAAATCTATTCATATTTGTGCTAATATTGTATGAGAAGTATATATGTACCTATATTTAAAAATAACAATTATTTTGCTTTATAAATACAAAAGTTAAGGGTCAATAAATAAAAAAGTTATAAATGCTTAAAAGTAGCAGCCTCAAAAAAATTTCATTGGTCCATAACTCGGTAATTTGGAGGTAAATTGAAACTTTTAAGCCCGGATTCGTAACATGCTCACTAACACCTTTAACGCACACTAGGTCATTTCAGAAGTGCTTTTCGAGTGTAGCACAGTGTAATTAGGAAATAAAATTGCTTTCGAAACGAAAAACTATTTGATTACGACTGCAAGAATTAGCCCCCAGCCAAAATCCCAGTTAAAATAGAAAATTTATTAGAAATCAAATCCAAATGAAAATTTTAGTTGAAAAAAATTTAAATTTGGTTCAAATTTCAAAAATAAAAACATTAAAATAAGTATTAAATATATCCTTAAATTATATAAAGATGTTGAAATTACTAGTAGTGGCTGTAACTAAATTTTTTTTACAGAAACTTTAATAGTAAACTTAATCATTTTAAAAATTCAAAAGGATTGCTTAATGAAATATTAAAAAAAAATCGTTAAAAAGAATAAACATTTTTAAGATAAACAAATTTTCTAAATATTCAAAATTTTCATATACATAATTGAAGCAAAGCCGCGAAGAATGAAGTGAAAGAAAAATTTTGCAATACCTGTTTTTTGCAGATTACCGTTAAAATAACTTTCTTATAGTGCAATTCTGTAGTTTTCATGGGCAACCGCTTATGTCCATTTTTTCTATTTTGATATGTTAATGCCATATTGCTTAATTTTAAACGATCTTTACATGGTTCTAAACATTTCTGAAAAAAGATGGACGAATGATGATTTTTACATAATAACAAAGTTCAAAAAGGGTAATACTTAGGCCAAAGTTTGATCTAGACTGGGTTTTCTGCTCACATTAAAAAATGTGTTGTTAAAACACACTCGGTTCCCCATGAAAACCCTCAGAATTGATACAACATATTTGCAATTGCATAAATTTGCAAACTCAAATTCATAAAATTGTGAATAGGGCTAATATGCCATAAAAAGCGCTTAAATTAAAAGAAATACAGCAGAAGTGGCGAAGGTTGTTCTGCCATTCAAGTTATTTCTAGGGAATATTTCGGTTGTTAAATAAAAAATTACAAATGTATTTTAAGTGTGTGGGGATGGGATATATACATTAATTTCATTTTTTTAATTTTATTCTATACATATTTTCATAGATTGATTATATTGAATTTGATTAAATGCCTCATAGTGGCATATATGTGAATAAGGCTTATAGTTATTAACGATTTAGTGCACGATTTGGCTGCAACTAAAGGATGTGACTATAAGCAAAAAGTACTGTAGTTCTCCTAAGTAGTTTGGGATTTAAGTCCAGCACATTTGGTTCAGTAGGACAAGAGGTATCACCCCATATGCGGAATAATCTCCCTAAAAAGTTGATATATTTGTTTCAAAAACTCTCATAAATTGGTGATGGAGTACACCGATTTTAATTTAATTTTGCACAATATTGTTTTATATGACTAGAAATCATACTACCAAATTTAGTGAAGATTGGTCCATAATTTACCACAGACCCCATAAAAATCACACTCCCTAAAAAATATTCTGACTCTTAGGCCCTAATCATATAAAACGCAGCGCAACGCCAAAGAATAACATTAAAGGCACAAACAATGTCATAAATATTTTGTAATTTTGTTGTGGCTTTCTACAGAAATTCACATTGCATTTTAAAATTTCGAACGCTGCTTAACTTGTGGCGTTGAAAATTTTAAAACGGTACATGAATTTCTGTTGAAAGCAACAACAAAATTACAAAATATTTACGACATTGTTTTTGACTTTAATGTTATTCTTTGGCGTTGCGCTGCGTTTTACATGATAAGGGCTTAGTCGAGGGTACCCAAGATTCGGCAAAGCCGGCTATAACACTCTTACTTGTTTTAATTTTATAGTCTAATATTAAGCCTAATCAAGGTTTTTTTCTGCTTACAGATCAAAATATGGTTCCAAAATCGTCGCACTAAATGGAAACGTAAATATACCGCTGATGTTGAAACTTTAGCTTCACACTACTATGTCCAATTGGGTATTGGTGGCTTAGCCCGACTAATGGTAGTTGGTGATCGCCTGTGGTTATTTAGGCAAACTCCAGCTGGTCCTGCTCCTCTACAATCCATAATGTGAAACAATTCACCTCCAACTAATACGCCAGCGCCAACAATATCACCCTTAGCTGCAACCCAACTAAGAGCTTATCCCAGGTCTGCAATCATGCAACCCATAGCTAATGCCAGTGTTATAGAAAGTGCCCGCAATGCCATACTCTCAAGAGGGCAACCTTTAAATTATGCCATGCCACCTTATTTAACGCCACGCTCTAGTAACAACTCATCATCAACAAATATCTCACCATCACCGAGATATCAAGATTATGCATCTGCCTCAAATCTTTACCATAATATAGCAACCCCTTCAGATTCCTATTTACAAATGAAGTACAATGTTTTAAATAATCTGGCAATGCCCGAGGGTGAAACTTCTTCCAGTTCAAATGGTCTGGCCGAATTGGAGCGTGTATTTGGTGATACAAATGCGAATTTTTTGGAACATAAAACACAAAATGGTGAAAAAAGTGGTGGTAAAACTGATTTTGGATTTAATGGTTTGGCGGTAACACAAAGATCTGTTAAGACGGGCAATGAAACGGATTCCGAGTGCAGTGAAATCGATTGTGAGCAAATTGACGATGAATAACTATTTTATGTATATTTGGAATAGGATAAGGTGTTTTTATTTTGTATGCATAATAATAAATGCCGAAGAAACCAATTTATTTTAAATAATTGTTAATTAAGAAGACTCTGTATTTATTTAAGTTACTAAAAAATGTTCCTAAAATGTTTAAGAAAAAAAGAAACAAATAAAAGAAATGAAAATAAAATGTTAATGGA
Source organism: Pollenia amentaria (assembly GCA_943735925.1). Taxonomy (NCBI): domain Eukaryota; kingdom Metazoa; phylum Arthropoda; class Insecta; order Diptera; family Polleniidae; genus Pollenia; species Pollenia amentaria. Next base: position 139,792,309 of record OX031010.1, on the reverse strand, counting down.
AATTTAAAGAAACATTTTTTTCTCAAAATAAACTTTATATAGGTTTATAAATGTTTCGCTTAAAGATTAATTTTCAAATTCAAACACTCTATTTTATTTTGGAAATGTTATGAACGTTTTTTATTTATTTACAATTGTTAGGAGTTATTAAATGTTCTTAATTTAATTTGTTTAATTTAAATCTGAATTAGCGCTAATTTTATAATAGACACAGCAATAATTAGTTACGATTTCTAACATTTCATTAATTTTTTCATTACAATATATTCAAATCGAATTTGAAACATAATCCTCGTAATTTTATTTTTTTATAATTTAATTAAAAAACTTTTAAACCTAAAAATAGCTGTAAAGTATTTCTTTTAGACATTTCTTGAAATAATTCCTTAATATTTAAATTGATATTTTTAGTTAAACACACTCTCTGCAGAGATGCACAGCAAAAATAAAACAGTTGGCTAAAAAGTAATACATTGGCTTAAAATAGTAAAGCCGGCGATACAAAATTCTATTCAGTCGTACGATTTGTCAAAAAAAAATTTCCTACAGGCCTGTTCTGAAATCATGGTAATTTCAAATCACGAACTATTTTGAAATCACGGGAGGAATATTTTGGTATTCTGAAAATCACGAGATTTTTAATTTTTAGTAGTAATTTGCATGGTTCTAAATCACGAGCAAGCAACTGTGCGCTTTTTTTTACAGTGCTGCCATATTAATTTAGTATTTAATGTTGCCATTTTCATTTCTTTTTTTAACTTTGTATATTAAAGTTGGAATGCAAGTGGGGAATGTAACACGGTGTTTACATTTGCCAGTACTGGCAAGACAGTTGCAATACATGCAAACTTTTTCTCTAATACATGTACACTTTTCCAACTGTCTTGTCTACTGTCTAGCAAATTTTGCAGACAGTAAAATGGACAGTGATTTGACATTGCTGACAGTAATTTGAAATTTTGTTCGCAAAAGTAAAAAAAAATCAACAATTAAAAGAAAATTAATAAATTATGCTTTGGTTTTGTATGTTTTACTTAACACAGGGTCTCCACCTGAGATAAGATATAAGATTTTTATATCTGCAAACGTCAAATTCAATCGCAGAGAGTAGTATCTTACGTGTGGACTCTCAAATAGTGTTAGTATTAATATTATAATAAATGTTATGAGACAGTTGTTATGAGAAATGTTATAACAACTATCTTATAAGATAAGCTGTCAAAAATACATAATACAAACATACATACATATAAATTAATATTAAGACGCTATCATTAAAATGTTTAATTTGTTTAGTGAAAATAGTGTAAATCTTGTAAAAAGAGCTTGAAAAACAATAATAAATACTAAAAACAAAGAAAAAACTAAAATATAATAAAAAACGACACAAGTTTACTGTACGAAAATCAGTAAATTATGAAATCTTATAAGATACATGTTCCCCTTGTTTAAGATTAAGATTAACACGAAAAAATGTGCTCTCTCATTCTGCCGACGTTCTCTCACATATTATATCAGATATTATCTCAGGTGGAGACCCTGTGTAAGGGCTATCTATGTTCACAGAAAATAGTTGTTCAATGCTATTTTTAATTTGTTCAGTTCATATAAAACACGTTTAGCTTAAACTTGCACTGCGACATTCTTAACTACGGTGTTTTTGGCAACTAATATGTATTTGCTTACTGTCTTGCCAGTACTGTCAAATGTAAACGTACTGTAAGAAAAGGACCCCTATTATGAGTTACATTCGATAAACGATTTTCGCTGGCAATCGAACATCAACTATCGAATGTTAATTTGGTATTATGAGTTGGCAGCACTGTCGAACATTTCGTTGTGCATCGAATTTTTCAACGGAAACAAATTTGCTTTCGACGGTGTAAATAAATTTAAAAAAAATTGTTGAAAATTTAATTTTTTGTTAATTTATTAGTTTTGGTATGCAAATTCCAAATTCTTAATTATTTTTGGTTATTTTATGCAGGTCTAAAGTCGACAGTAGTAAGCAGCAGTTGGAAAAGCTTGTTTCCTTTATGGAACAAAATCCTTTGTTGGCTAAAGGAATTTTTACAAAAGTGCAGGCTACAGGTTCAGGCCAGTTTAAGTAAGCGTTTATCTTCATTAGATGAATCATCGTACCATAATTCCGTCGTAGTCATGATTTCAATTACTTTTATTTTTTAAATTTGTTAACAAAAAGTCACAGCTGATAGAAAATGTACTATTGTGAATAAACTAAATCACAATAGTAGTTTTTTTTATCGAATGTGCGCCATAATACCAAATGAAAATTCGTTCGATGAACTAATTCGACTGCTGTGAAAAATCGAATTAAGTTCATAATAGGCACCATAATAAACTCACTGTTTTATTGTTGGTATTTTGTTTAAGTTCTGATATCGTTGCAAATGCGACTTTTTGAGTGTATGTAATTCTCGTTCTCTCTGTAGTCTTGTTTGCTGATAGCTTTGGCTTTTCTAAAATTATTTAGGAGAACGTTTCCTGATGATCTGGTCTGAGCAACCAGTGAAATGCTCATAAGAACAGCTTATCCTCCAACAATAAATTTGAGTATTTTTTATCAATTATAAAAATAGGGAATTAAGCTCAACAAACAAAATTTTTTAATTTGTATATTAAAGTTTAACAAATCAAACTTCATAATTGTTGTTTACTTTTAGTTTTTTTTTAACGTATTAATAAAATTTTTATTTTTAATGATTAATTTAACTGAAACAATTAGTCATCGGCTACACGACTTTAAAACTTTGTTGCTCCGGCAAACGCAGAAGTGTTTTTGATAATATGTAAACCAAATTGATTACAGAAACGTCATCAAATATGAACATGCTAAATTTGAACATGATATTTAATTACATTTTTCATTTAGTCTCATAAATTAAATTTACTAAAAATGTATTTTGCAAAAGCATTTAATAAAAAAATTATACCGCCAAAATATTTTATTGCGCAACAATATTTATACAGAAAATTTAATTCGTAACAAAATTTCCGTGAAAATTTTACTAAAAATTGTATTAAAAATTAACTTTTACTCAAAACTTTATTCAACAAAAAAATTAGTTATACAATAATATTATTGTACATTAAAATTGCATTTAGTACATTAAAATTGCATTTTTACTAAACATATTGATCGGTAGTAAATTATTTAAACAATTTTATAATAAAAAAAATTACTAAACATTTTATTGTGCAACAAAATTTCACTGAAAAACTGAAATCTTTATTTATAATTTAAACAACTTTTAATAAAAAGTTATTTTCAGCTAAAAATTTTTATATTTAACCTTTTTTAGCAACGAGATTTTTTTTAAAGATTTTATTCAGTAACAAAATTTTTATTAAACATTTTATTCAGCAACGACATTTTTATTAAAAATTTTATTCAGCAACAAAATTTTTAATAAAAATTTTATTCAGCAACAAAACTTTTAGTAAAAATTTTATTTATAATCAAATATTTTTTCAAAATTTTATTCAGCAACAAAATTATTATTAAAAAGTTTATTCAGCGACAAAATTTTTATTAAAAATGTTATTGAGCAACAACAATTTTAGAAAAAATTTTATTCCGACGCTGAAAATTTGTTTTCCAAAAAATTTTCACTCAAAATTGCAATTCAGCATCAAATCTTTCAATAAAAATGTTATAAAGCAACATCGTTTTCATTGAAAATAGAACGTAGCAACACTTTTTTAGTTAGCAACAAAAACAACAGATAATGGTTTTTAGCAAATAAATTTCTAGAAAGAAATGTGAATAAGCACAAAATTTGTGAAAAAGAGAAATTTTTAACTTTTGGTTAATCAAGGCACAGCCGCAAGAGTGTGAGAGAGAGTGCGAGGCGTACTCATAGTCCCATAAGTTATTTTTATTTCGTATGTATGAGCCAATGTGCGCGTCTGCGTTCAACATTTTTTATTTTATATGGAGATAATTTTGACAATTTGGAATTTTCTGCAAACACAAAAAATTAAGAGAGACCTTATGAATGTGCCTTACATTTTAACCTACATTTCAAAAATCCTGTTTAATTAAACAGAAAATATAGTAAAAAGCATTGTATTGAATAATTTACACATTTTTACTATTTTAAGCTCAATCATTCTTCTAATTGTAACATAAATTAAGAGATTTACAAAAATTAATTTTTATATTATTTTAAAATAAACTATGTATATAATATAAACTATTGCTTTGCATTACAAGTTTTTTGTAGATTTGTTCTCCTTAATAGAGTTTAAACAATTTTCAATTATTCTTTTTTAAATACAACATACATACATACACTTATAATAGTTAAAGGTGGTCCATTTAATAACTAACAAACGTATAAAAAAATATACAAAACAGAAAAAAGCTGAGATAAAGAGAAAGCTTATCAAGTTTAAAACTATAAAATTGTAATATTTGGTTGGTTATTTTAATATATAAAGACAAGAATAAAACTGAAATTCTACTTTAAAAAAAAGACAAATAATTCAAAATTATATATTGAAAAGGGAATCATTTTGTTTGTTGTGATTGATTTTTCTTTTTCGTAATTAGTACTTTCTTTTATAATAGAATAAGTAGAAAAAAATAAACTAAGCTAAGACTAAGATAAACTTAAAATAATAAAATTCTGTTAGCTCCACGTTAAATCATAGCCCTTCCAATTGACATTTGGTGCTAAATACACACGTCTTTTATTAAAGAAAAATGATACAATACCATGATAAGCTGTACGAGGAACACCACTCTAAAGTGATATAATTTAAAAATGAATTACGTATATTTATTAAAAAATTTAGTACTTACCTTTAAGTCATCCATTAGACCCAGAATTTTAGCTGTTCTTTTGTATTGATCTCTGGCATTGTATTGTATTCTAACGGGTCCATCCCGTTTTATTAATTCACGTCGCAATTCATCGTATGTAACAATTGGATACGTATAAATTTCTTTTAAGAAGGTCTTATCGTAGTTGTCCTTTAATACGTTGTTACAAATATATAATAAATTAAACACATTTTTATAAAAAATATAATATTTACCTTTAACAAATAACTTAAGTTCATTTTTGTAAACGGTACGAACTTCTCACTCAGTTTAATGAACCGAAGATATTTATCGTAAAACAGGCCACTGAAAAAGAAGAAAATAGTGATGATTGAAATTTATTCATATAAATTGTATATTTTGTTGGTTTAAATTCATTTATTAGACTGAAGCTCTTACAATGTGAAATGTCGTTAGTTTGAATAAAGCAGGGTTGCAAAAATAAGGGTATAAACTAAACGTATTAAAAACAAGTATGTATAATAAAGTGCAGGAAAAATACACTGACTAAGTTTTCGTTCTTTCTTAACACTCTTCCTGAATGACAAATTTAGAAAAACAAATATTTTCTCATGGACCCTTTATAAATTATAAAATAGACTTTCAAAGAGAAAAATATAAAATTAACATTTCAATTCAAAAATATTCAAAATAACAAAAGGTTAGTAAAGTCCAAATTTAGTTCCAAAATATTCAAGTTTCCGAGGAGTAACAGCTTTGGTAAATACATCTGCCACCATCTCGTCTGTACACAGGTATTCCAAAACGACTTCCTTCATATCGATTTTTTGACGTATAAATTTGCCTTTAATATCCACATGTTTGGTTCTATGCGAATAATTATTATTAAGGGCGACTTGTAAAGCACCCTTGTTGTCCCAATATAACAAGTTCAGCTTCTAGGCGTTTCAGCCAAACTGATTCCTGGATTGCAGCAGTTAATGACATAAATTCGGCTACCGTCGAAGATAATGCCACAGTCATTTGCTTTTTCGCTGACCATCAAATTGCATTGGATTGATACACAAAAACGTAGCCAGTTGTGGATTGCCGGTCGTCAACATCTCCAGCACAGTCTGCATCGCAAAAACCTTTTATTTCTGCATCGATTTGCTTTTTATATATAATACCTTTGTCGATTGTACCTTTTAAGTACCTCATCACGCGTTTAAGTGCTTCCCAGTGTGCTTTACCTGGGTTGGTACCAAAACGACTTAAAAAATTGACTGCATAGCAAATATCGGGTCGAGTAATTTGGGCTGCAAATAACAAGCACCCAATTGCTTGCATATAGGGAACACGCGACATTTCCCGCTTTGCATCTTCATCTTTGGGGCACATACTCAAAGATAGTTTCTGGCTGTAGTCCATCGGGGTTGAAGTTGGGTAGCACTCACTCATACCAAATCGTATCAAGATATTTGAAATGTATTGCGACTGATCGATTTTAATAGTATCTTTACTTCTTGTTATCTTTATACCCAGCACTGACGACATCACTCCCAAGTCCTTCATTTAAAATTTGTTGGTTAGCTTGGATTTCACAGAATTGATTGTAGTCATGTTGTTGGAAAATATCAAAACGTCGTCGACATAAATAGCGACGTATAACATCTGGTCATCACTTTTTTAAGATACACGCCCCTTGTAAGCCCCATCTTTAGCAACTCGTTGTTTATTGTTTCATTCCAAACGCACCCCGACTATTTAAGACCATAAATTGATTTTTTCAACAGACATACTTTATCGGAGCCATCATCAAACATTTCTGGTTGTTGCATAAAAACAGTTTCCTTAAGTGTTCCATTCAAATATGCACTCACCGCATCCATTTGGTACATATCGTGTTTAACAGCCAGTGCCAATAAATATCGAATAGAATCATAGCAGACAACAGGAGAGAAGGTGTCATTAAAATCGATTCCTTCCCGTTGTGAGAAACCTTTGGACACTAACCTCGCTTTCCACCGTATAGCATTACCATGTTCATCTCTCTTAACCACGTGTTAATTTAACCACGTTTCTACTTTCCCCTGAATTAACACCGTCGTAACTTTGAAGCAGTTCTGGGTAATAAAAATCGCTATCGATGTTCAGGTTCACTTTACTTCCTTCTAAAAAAAAACCACATCACGACTAATAATAGCTGCGTTCGAGAACACAAACGTTTTTACTATTTTTTACTGAACTTTACTGCATTTTACTAAATTGCGTTCGCGTACACAAAATACAGTAAATGAGTACACAAATTGAGAGCGTAAAGTGACAGTTCTTGACTGAGTACTTAAGCCTATAGTACACGGCATGTAAAAAGACACATGCGCATGTGGTTCTGACGTAATTTTGACGTCAATGCAAAGCCACAATAAACTTTGCGTGTTGTGTGATGACGTCAAAATTACGTCTGAACCACATGCGCATTTACTGAACTTTACTGCATTTTACTAAATTGCGTTCGCGTACACAAAATACAGTAAATGAGTACACAAATTGAGAGCGTAAAGTGACAGTTCTTTTTATATATAGGCTTTACAAATTTTTACTGCAGAAATTTTTGCAGTAAAATTTAGTAAAACAAAAAAACATATGTTTCAAAAGGTAAACAAACAAAAGTAGCAAGCAAAAGGCATACAAATTGTGAAAAAATTTGTTTAAAAAAAGGAAAGTTGAAATAAAACTAAAATAAAAACAAAAAATGAATTAATATTAATTAATTAAACTTGCTTGTGAAGAATATATATGGCTAAATACCAACTTTTGAAACTTTGTTTTGTTCTGTTAATTTTTTGGAGTTGTAAAAGTGTCAAGTACTCGGGTACTTAGAACAGCCCTTGTTTTTAAAGTTATCAATAGTAAAAAAAGGTATTCGTGTACACTTGATAAAATTGAGCCGGACACAAATTAGCAAATTCAAATAAAATAAAAAACAAACAAATATGAAAGATTACATAAAATAATTTGTTTGTATTTTCCAAAAATATTCGTGTTATAAAAAGTAATTAATCGAGTACCGATAAGAAAACGAGTTAAGTAGTCAAAAGTGTAAACATTTTTCAACACTTCAACTATTTGCCATCAGCTGTTGCCTTTATTTTACGAATTTTTAAAAATTTTGCGTTCGCGTACTTTTTTGGACAACAGCTTTTTGTGAGAGCAAATTTTTAAGTTTACTCATTTACTGCATTTTACTGTAAAAGTACTCAAACGCACCTAATAATGCGGTTGTCTACTGGATTGAAAAGCCTATAGCCTTTGCTTTCGCAACTGTACCCCATCATGATACATTCTATGGATTTTGTATTTTTTTTTTTTGCTATGTGTGCGAGAGCTGGACATCCGAAGACTCTTAAAAATTTAAGATTGGGACTCTGTTTATCAGATAACAGGCTGTGTTTGCGGCTTCAGCACAAAAGCGGTGGTCTAAGCCGCTATCAATGAGCATACATCGGACAAGTTCCATCAAGATTCGATTTATTCTTTCCGCCGTACCATTTTGTTCAGAAGAATAGGCGCACGTTTTTTGGGAAATCACTCCACAGTACTGCAAACAATTTCTAAATTTTTTATTAACATACACGCCTCCGTTGTCGGTTCTGAGAATTTGAATTTTTGTAGCACATTGATTTTCAGCCATTTTCTTAAACAACATAAAAATATCAAAGACATCCGATTTTCTTTTAAGCGGGTATACAAACAACTTTCTGGAATAGTCGTCTACAAAAGTTACCAAATACCGAGCACCAGAAAATGAGTTAACACTACGTGGCCCAACAACATCAGAATGTACCAATTCTAGTAGCTTAGTGGCTCTTGTACCGTCTTCCCGTATTGGCTTCCTGGTTTGTTTTCCCACAAACTACACAATGCTCTTTTCTTTCGTTTTCAAAACTAACACCAATTGAAGATTTCCTTACTTCAGCTAGGTTTTTGTCACAAATGTGACCCATTCTTCTGTGCCATATACAAAATTCCTTCTTAGCAACAAATGCATTATTTTCCTTAAATTGCGTTTCACTGTCAATTCTATATAATTCGTTGTAAACTATCGCAGAGGTAACACGTGTACCATCTTCATTCAGTATGCAGCATGTTTCGCCTTCAAAAATAACTTTTTTTTACCGTTTCTGGCCATTTGCTTTACAGATAGAAGATTTGCACACAAACATTTTCCACCGTTACTTTTTTTTTTTCATTTCCACTTAAAATATTTAAGTCGACGTCGCCTGCGCATTCAACGTTTAATTCGCTCTTGTTTGTCCCAATTTACATTATACGATTTTTGTCGTTGCGATTCTTACCTTATTGGCAAGAGGGGAGAGAGGAATTAAAAGGGGTACACAAGCGAGTGTACTCTACGATTCGTTTTGTTCATTCATTCGTAGTGTCAACTCATATGTATACACAAGAAGTTGTAACGACAAAAATCGTACAATGTAAACATAAGACCGACTGCAAAGAAGAAACGACAATAATCGCAACGACAAAAATCGTATAATGTAAATTGGGACTAAGTCCCAATTTCCACAATGCAAGTCTTATTGATAAACTTATCACATTTTCTTCTATGAATCAGCTTCGGCGTTTTCACAATGCTTATCTTATTGCTAAAATATTACAGCCGTATTCATAACGAAAATTTGGCATGAAGTTAGCACAAAGTTTATTCATAATACACTTACCAAACTCTGGCTAACGATTTGCTAAACTCTTGTCAACAAGCTGCCAAACGTTTGCCAACTTGTGATAAACAGCTGTTTTATGTTGAATAATTTTGTTTGTTTTTTTTTAATACATTGTTTTTTTTAGTTTAGAATCCTTTTTTAAATATATTTTAATTTAAAAATATTGAAAATTTTTATATAAAGAGCGAAAATAAAAAAAAAAAAATGAAATGAAATGACAAAACCAGCGATGATTAATGCAAAACGTGTTGCATTTTTGAGTATTATAATGTGGCATCATTAATATTCAGAGTTGATTTATTAAAAGTTAGCAGACGGATAAAATTTGTTATTAATAAACTCTGTGCTAACAAGCTGCTAAGCTTAATCGGCATTCTAGTTAGCCGCTCGTTGTACGTAGTGTACAAACTGTGGCTAACTTTTTGTTATGAATACACCCTGTCGGATTTTTATTAGCTAGCTCAACATTTAGTTGACTTTTAGCTAAGTTATTTACAACTGACTAGTGACTAACTCATAATTGGTGCAGATTTGAGTCAGTTGTGTTTTGTGCGACTGACTTCTTCTCGATAACTATTGAACTAGCCTTTGGCTAACTCAAAAGTTATGCAGAGATTAGTGAGTTGTGTTTTGTGCGACTGACTTCTTCTCGATAACTTTTGAGCTAACGTTTGGCTAACTCAAAGCTGATGCAGTGGACTGTGGTAAAAACACGTTTTGCTTGTTTTGTGTACTTTTTCAAAGTTAAATAATAAGCAAAAGTTCCCATATTCTCTTTGTTAATATCATTTAGTTAAATACATCTCATTTTCAAAGTAGAATTATTATGAAAACCGGTTTTGGCCATATCGGGCATGCTGCTGGTGTCTTATAACTGAGAGTTTTCTGTAGACAAAGGGGAAATACAACAAAAGTGAAAGAAAACATATGTGTAATAGTCTCTGTCTCTCTTTAGAAAATAAATAAAGCAAAATACGTAATTTTTTTTTTATTCTCCTATTAAAGTCAACATATTGTATGCACCACAAGCTGACTCATAATGAGCTAACTTATGGTTATCTTAAAGTTATGCAGTGTGAGTGAGTACTGACTCGTACTGCGGACATTGCGTGTAAAAACTGAATAGCTTTAACCATGTAAACGAGTTAGCTTGTGAGTCACCTCTGACTAACTTCTGGTTAACCATGAGTTGACTTTGAGCCGACAGGGAGCCGCCCTGTCGGAAAATGAGTTAGCTCAAAGTCAACTCATGGTTAACCGCTCGTCACTCAAAATTTGAAAAAAAAAGAATTTTTTGGCCAAAAAGTTAACGTATTGAGCCATAACTCGAGAACGGTAAATAATAAAAACACGCACGATATCACAATAGATAGCTTATTTTGTTCTTCAAAATTTATGTTATGAACAAAATTGTTGTAACTCTGAGTCAAACCGAGTTACGGCAGCCTTTAGCTCCGAAAACGTGACCTGGTGCCACCAGGAGCATACTTCATATATTATGTTATTATGTGATAAATTTTTAATTTTAATTAATTTATTTAATTTTTATTTTATTTTTATTTTTAATTAATTTATTTAATTTTTATTTTTTTTTTATTTAAATATATAGAAATCAATTTACCTAGACTCTGAAATGGCATCCACATCAGGTGTACAAAGCCGGACCAAGGATAAAATATTTCTTGTTGGCTTTCCCATTCACCAGATCACAGGTTGTAAACTACCCTCAAATCGACAAGTTTTGTGTGCTTTATTTTATAATTTACGTACTGTAAAATTAACTCTAAGAGAATCAGCAAAACTTACTATACGAGAGGTGTTATTTTTTTGGCAGAAAGCTCGAATCCCGGCTGAAGATGAGCAAAATGCAATAACAAAGCTTGAAAAACTTCACGTCGAGTGGAGAATTCTTCAAAAAGACAGGAAGAAAACATCGGAAACGATCAAAAACAAATTAAAACAGTTTGTTGAAAAGTTAGACGATCTTTTTGATATTGATCATCAAGATGCCTTGACTCTGATGAAATCGGAAGTAGATAAGGCTTTTCTCGTGACACAGAGGCAGAAGGGCCGTCCAGGTTTCATGTCTGGAGTAGATCGCAAGTTAACTAGAGCTGAAGAAATCAAGGCGCAAAAGGAACTTGAAAGAATTAACCGACAAATCCAAGAAGAATATTTTGATATTGGTGAGTTTTTTATATTATTATTCCAATTTATTATTATTATTTTCTTGATGCTTCTTAGGGACGAATGATGAGTACAATTTCGGAGAAGAAGAAGACACTCAAGAGGACATCATCTACCAGGAGCTTGAAAACTTGGAGGCAATGGACATTCCGGAAGAAGCTGCAGAAGATCCAGGTCCATCTGATAGAAAAAGGATGAAAGTTTCATATGCAAGAGGCGTTCACGAGATTTTAAACATGAAATTGTCAATTTTGTTAGATCGGTGTAAGGTATCCGACAGAAATGCCACGAGAATTTTAATAGCTACACTAGAGGCACTTAACCTTGACCCTCTTAAGTACAAAGTCTCCAAAACTTTCTTACATACTAGAAGGAAAATGTTCAGAGAACAGTATACTAAAAATATTTCAGATAAAGTAAACATTCCAGAAAAAGAGGCCGTGGTTGTCCATTGGGACGGTAAACTTTTACCGGGCGTTTTAAAAATGAGCAATGTGAGCGAATAGCTATTGCTATTTCATACGGCGATAAGGAACAACTGCTGGGAGTTTCTGTAACAGAAAACAGCTCAGGAGAGGAGCAAGCAATTGCCGTATATGAATGCCTACAGCAATGGGGTCTTCCCAACACCGTCAAGGCGATGTGCTTTGATACTACAGCATCCAACACTGGAAGATTTAAAGGAGCATGCGTCATATTGCAACAAATGTTAGGAAGCGAATTACTGCACCTAGCTTGCCGTCACCATATCTTGGAAATTATGTTAAGAGGCGTATTCGACACAAAAATGGGTTCAACCACGGGACCTCATCCAGACATTTTCAAAAGATTTCTCCTTGCGTGGCCCAAGATAGACAAACAAAAATATGACACAGGTATTAGTGACAATCTAATACAAAAGCAGCTATCTCCAGAATTAATTGTACATGTTACTGCTGAATTCAAAAAGAAATTAACTTAAAACCATCCAAGAGATGACTACAAGGAGCTGTTGCAGTTGGTTTTCGTATTTGTAGGATCACTAGACGGCAATGTTGTGGGTTTTAGAACTCCAGGCGCCATTCATCACGCCAGATGGATGGCAAAGGCTGCTTTAAAATATTTATTTTTCGGCGCCAATTTAAGATGTCTAGAGGAGAAGAAAGTTTTGTAAGTGCTATTGCTGTTTTTCTAGTTAAAATTTACTGTAAAGCTTGGTTCAATGCTCCAAAAGCTCATCTAGCGCCAAAGCAAGACTTAGACATTTTGCGTAGTCTATTAGACTATAAAGAATGTGACAACGACATCGCAGAAATAGCACTCACTAAATTTTCGAATCATTTGTGGTATTTGAATACAGAGTTGGTTGGATTGTCGTTCTTTGATCCCACCATTACAGACGATGAAAAGTTATTAATGGCTAATAAATTGCTCAGTAGCACAGATGAACCATCAGAGCAAGCTAGGGTTGTAAATCCAAAAGTTAGGAAAGAAAAGTTAGAAGAGTTGGTTGATGGAGGATTAATTAATTTACTTTCCAAAGAAACGTTTAATTTTTTTGACCGATTTAATATAAAAATAGATTTTCTTAGACAAAATCCAAACACCTGGCCTCAAAATAATAACTTCCAAGAAGGATTTAAAATTGTCAAAACATTAAAAGTAGTAAATGATATGGCTGAGCGTGGTATTAAATTAATAACTGACTTCAACGACCTTCTGACAAAAGATGAAGAACAAAAGCAATATGTCCTGCAAGTTGTAAGCAAATGCCGAGCATTGTATCCCGACGTTTCAAAAAGTACTTTAACAAAAGCTCTATAATAAATTGGATAACTATGTAATATTATCGAATATATCCCTGATTTTTATATATTAAAATAAAAATGTTCTTGAATTTAACTGTAATACTTGTGTTTTTTATTACATTTCTACTTTAAACTCAAAAATATACCAAAAAAATTAAAAATTTATCACATAATAACATAATATATGAAGTATGCTCCTGGTGGCACCAGGTCACGTTTTCGGAGCTAAAGGCTGCCGTAACTCAGTTTGACTCAGAGTTACAATAATTTTGTAAGAACAAAATAAGCTATCTATTGTGATATCGTGCGTGTTTTTATTATTTACCGTTCTCGAGTTATGGCTCAATACGTCAACTTTTTGGCCAAAAAATTCGTTTTTTTTTTCAAATTTTGAGCGACGAGCGGCACGTGTTACCGTCGTTTAATCGGGCTCAAATTTTGGCTATCCCTATATCTGGAAAGGGGATTCGTTTTGTCGGGTTAAGACGAACAAGATTCCGACATTTTTTTTGCCCCATATAAGTTGCGGTCACTCTAGTGCACACGTATGTGTGCGTTTTTTACATTGCGAATGAGAAAACAAAAGGTATATGACGAGTACAGCAAGCTGAGTACTCGTTTCTTTTCCCCTCGTCACTCTCGCCTACAAAGTAGCAAGCTGATCAATAAGACTTGCATTGTGGAAATTGGGACTTAGTCCCAATTTACATTATACGATTTTTGTCGTTGCGATTATTGTCGTTTCTTCTTTGAAGTCGGTCTTATGTTTACATTGTACGATTTTTGTCGTTACAACTTCTTGTGTATACATATAATTTGACACTACGAATGAAAGAACAAAACGAATCGTAAAGTACACTCGCTTGTGTACCCCATTTAATTCCTCTCTCCCCTCTCGCCAATAAGGTAAGAATCGCAACGACAAAAATCGTATAATGTAAATTGGGACTTAGCAACCATCACCTTTTTACCTTCTATTGAATGTACGTTATACATGTTCTTGTTGTTTTTTATCATGTGGTTGCTAGCGCTACTGTCAACATACCAATACATGAAGTTTTCGTCATTGTTGTTGTAACGGTCATTTGTGTTTGCAATACTGTGCATGCTGGTGCCCGATGCTATTAGTGTTGATGAAACCTCTCTCTTCTCAGTTGTTTTGTTATGCTTACCGTTGCTTTTGTTGTTACCGTTGTTGTTGTTAATTTTATTCTGACAGTTCCTGGAAATGTGCCCATACTCTTTACAGTTGTAACACTGAACTGGCTTTTTCTTCTTAATGTTTGAATTTTTCGTATACAGCACAGCTTGCTTTTCCATACTTGGAGCATCAAATTTCGCGCCTTGCAAGAGTAGATTCTTAACCTTATCGACCGTCAATTTTTCCTTCAAATTTTCAACTGCCATTACTAATGGTTTAATGGGTCTGTCAACCCAGCTAACATTAATGAAGCTGTAAGTTCGTCGTCTATGTTGAGTCCTGCATTTTTAACCTTCGGAGCAGTTATTACCAACTGCTTAAGCAATTCCACCTTTCTCGTGAGGCCAGTGTACTCATAGACTCTCATTAAAGCATCCCATGCTTCTTTAGCTGTTTTGGCTGCAGCAATGTGTCCATAGTTACAGGAATCCACCATTAAAGTTATTTCTGCCAAGGTAAGCGCATTTAATACTGCATCACCGTTATCAGCCAAGCCGCTTTCTACAATTTTCCAGCATCCTTTGATAACTAGACAAGACTTTGCTTGCCTCTTCCACACATCGAAATTCTCGCTACCTTTAAAACGCTCCAACGAAAATCCTACAGGAAGACTTGTCATCTCAATTTCTTCGCGAATGAAAAAAACTTTACTTTGACTTAAAAAAAAAAAAAACTTTACGAATCTAATTTAACCGCGTGACATGTAGCCCATAACCTGTTGGTTTAAATTCATTTATTAGACTCAAATTTTTGTTTTTTTGTTTCTTTTCATGTACAAAACACATATTGTACTTTAAAAAAAAATATCTTTTTTTGTGTTTCCTATTTTTTTTAACGGATAGAAAAAAAAATTTATTTTGTACGCATAAGTTTTGAATTTTTCAAATGAAAAACTTAAATTTTAAGTTTTCGGTTCTTAATTTCTGATGCCTGGTATAAACTAAACGTTTTAAAAACAAGTATGTATGTATAATAAAGTGCAGGAGCAATACAGTGACTAAGATTTCGTTCATTCTTAACAAAAATTAAGTTCAGCAGCATCATTTTTACCAAAAAATTAATTCAGCAACAAAATTTTTACTAAAAAATGTATTCAGCAATAAATATTCCACTAAAAAATTTATTTAGCTGCAAAGTTGTTACTAAAAATTTCATAACGAAAAAAAAATTCAACATTTTTTATTTTTTCGAATTTATTCTATGAGTTAAATTTCAGTTATGTATTTTATAAAGCTTTTTGTAATAGTTCTATTCCTTAAATTTTTAAGAAATTACTTTATACACTACCAGACTATTATCTTGTATTTTCTTGTTACATTTTACCTTAGCCATCCGTTGGAAAGCAATGAAGTATATTGTATGTACAGAAAATTTTTACAATTATTAGACACCAGCAGAAAAAATAAAAAATGTTGAATATAATAAATAAAGTTGCTTATGAAAAGAAATAATTCCCAATATCTATTTGAAAAAAAAAAATTTATAAAAAAAATGTTTTTTTAGTAATTAAATTTGTAGAAGTTTATTCAGAAATTTAACTGTCACCATAAAATTTGTTAAGCAAGAAAATTTTTTACTTAACAACAAGTTTTTTACTGAAAATTTTTCCAGCAACAAAATTTTTACTAAAGATTTTTTCTATAACTAAAATTTTGTTCAACTAGAAAATGTTACTAAATTTGTTTTTTAGTTTATTGTTAAGCCTGGTACTCTGTACAGTATTTCGTGCTAAATGTTGTCATACTCAATATAAAAAAAAAACTATTTGTAGTGGTTTTTATAACAAGCGTTTTACAAACAAAAATGTAGAAAAGCGCTAAATTTTTGTTTACATGCGAAAAACAATGTTGTATACTTGCAACTAATAAAAACTTCAAGTTGTAAAAAATCACGAGATACTCGTAGATAATATTGATACGTGTCAAAATTTTCGTATGAAAAAATCAATGTTTCTCAACATTTTTCGTCAGTTCGAACAGAGTACTAGGCTTAACAATCAAATTATACTGGCAACAACATTTTTCTAAAATATGAATAAGCAACAAAGTTTTTAAGCAGCTGCAACATTTTAGTAAAATATTTTTATCAAAAATGTAATTTTTTAAATTTACTAAAAATTTTAATAAATTTACAATTTGCTGCAGAAAATTATTCAGCAAACTTTAGTAAAATTTTTAATAAATTTAGCAAAATTTTCTTCCAATCTTATTTAGCAAAATTATTTTAAATGCAAAAATTTCGCAAAAAACATTTTCTGAAAATAATTGGTCACAACAAAATATTTTATGAAAATTCCACTCCGCAAGAAAATTTTATATAGAAATATTTTTCACTGAAACGAAATTTTCACTAATTACCTTAATGCCCCTTTTTGACAACTAAAGGCAGGTATTCACTATCCTACATGATCGTACGATTCATTCACACGAAAATCTGACGGAATTCTATCCGACATAAAAAAAATGTCTGCAAAATCTGCTGTCAATGCCACACTATCCCACAAAAAAGATGCAAACTCAAATGACTCATCAACTTTACAAGAAAATGCAACTCTGATCGCATATAATCTATCATTTTATGAAAAATTTTAAAACATTTCCAAGTCGGACAGACTTGTCAAAAAAATCTGTCACTCAATTCATTTTTAAGCCACACTGTCATACATTATGAGCACACACGATTTTTTTGACATATCGTGCGACTAAATAGGATAGTGAATACCGGCCTTAACCGATAGCTAAATGTAGGATTTTATTGGCCGTATAAAAAGTTTTCCATTATTACAACTGTACTTTATCGTAAAGTGAGCGATAAGTTAAAAGAAGGTTCATTTTACCTGGCAGGTTAAAGTTAATTGTAATAATTGAACACATTTTAAACGGTAGAGCAAATCCTACATTTTGTTATCGATAAGTGGTGAAAATGGGGGTAATAACACTAAATTTTTACCGAAAAAAATTTACAGAAAATTCTGTGGTCGTAGAATTTTTTATATAAAACTTTTTTCAGGACGAAAATTTAATTCGATGGAAAAGTTTTAACTGAAAGTTTTATTAAATATAACAAAGTTTTCAGTAAACGTTTCATTCGGCCTCAAAATTTTTGTACAAATGTTGCTGGAATTTTTTAGCGCAGCAATAATTACACCCCAGCAAACAATATGAGTCCTAAAAGAATCTTTTAGGACTCCTTTCTATGAGCAAAACGCTCAGAAGAAAGCTCCTAAAACCCTCAGATATGAGCATGTTTTCCTATGAAACCGTCAAAAAATTTTGTACTGTATATGAGCGTTTTAGGACTCCTAAATTTAACGATTTGTATGGAAAATTGTGAGCCTTTTTGCTCAAAAATCAATCATAACAACCTCTTAAAAGAGTCATAAAAGAGGGATTTCAGAGCCAAAAAATAGTGATATAGGAGTGTTTCATTTTCGTGAAATTAGGGTATTCATTTTATATGTAAATTTGTGCTTTTTAACTTTTATTAAAAGTTTTATTAATTTATGTTTTGTGCATGGAAATAATAATCATTTTAAACAAATTTCAACGGACAAAACCACATAATTTTCTTTTTACAAGGAGTTCAAATGGATAGTTTTGTCTAATGAAAAGATTTACAAGGGCATTGTTTAGTCAAATATTCACACATAAAGTACACAAAAAACATTAGTGAAAAAGTTAAGAAATAAATAAAATAAATGAATAATAAGCATTTGTTTTCTCAAAGATTTTATCAAATCCACAACCGCACCGCGCAAAATGATCACAATAATGACAGACAAACGCAAAATATTGAAATGATCAAGAAAAAGAAAACAAACTACCGTTGCCCCTCAGAAAACCCTCATAAATAAGAGTTTTTTTAGGAGTGTGCTCCTAAATTGCTCATAAAAATGACTCTTTTCCGAGTCCTGAATTCTACAGGCTCCGAAATCAATCAGAATTGCTCATAAATTAGGAGGGTAATCATAAAAATCTCAAGAAAAGGAATCTTTTAAGAGTCATATTTAGGAGCGCTCCGAAAATTGTTTGGTGGGACAGCATATTTAAGATTTTTAAGAGCAAAATTAAAAGATTTTGATTTGAAAACTTACTTTGATACCCCGACTTTGCCAAATGTACGAGTTCTTGATATTTCCGGACGTATGCAAACACGATTTTTTCTTTGTTCCGGATGACGAATCCAATCGTCCCAAAATCTAAAAAAAAAAATTCAAAATCAAAAATAAAAGTTAATGGCCCGCCCATACTCATAGTTAAAATATTGTATACTTTAAACTAAAACCGGCTTTAAATGCATGTGAACATCCTTATTTTTAAATACAATTTAAACTAAACTTACGATTTTGGCCACTTGACTGACAATTCTTGCCAAAGATTTCTGCTCAACATCCAACCTAAACCAGGAAAGAAATCTGTGCGATATAATAATTCCGGATGGGAGGCATCAATTAGGTTAGCTTTGCCATTATCATTCCAAGCGGAAACACACCTTTTTTTTTAATAAATAGAACAAATTTTGTTATAAAATTAAGAAAAAAATTCTTTTAATTTCAATCTGATTTACCACAAAGAAGGATCCTGTTTTAATAAATGATGTGTGCCAGCGAAATATTCATAAAAATCTGGTGCCACATTGAGATCATCCTCCACAATTATAACATATTCGTAACCTTTGCCAAACGTATTATTTAAAGCCCAACCATAGTGGCGGGCTATTTTATAATAGCCTTTGAACTTTTTCTCTTTCGGTAATACAAAAATATCAGATTGATCGGGTTGTTGTATTAGAGACACTTGATCTTTATAGGATAATATGACATTTTTGGTGGCTTCATCTCCACAATCTTGGGAAACAATAATGGGAAATTGTTCCATATCGGGACGATATTTTATGAGATTATCCAAACATTTAGAAATCGAAATACGATTACAAGCAAATACCAAGACCGGTATAATCGGTTGGCCATTACTAAGATGAGTTTTTGTGGGCTGCGTTACTGGCTGTTGGGTATTTGAAGCTAAGTTCGTTTCTGTTTCATTAGGTTGCTCTAAAATGTTTTCCTGTTTTTCATTTGAAGAGGGTGGTTCCTGTAATGGTTGGTTATTGGGTAAGGCTATTATGGAAATTTCCTTTTCTGTCACTAGCTCATTTATTGTATATTTGCTTTTTAGTATCCCCAATAGATTGAACATTAATTTATCACTTTTACGATACTCTTGGCGCGCATCTTGTTCTAACTTTTGCATCCTATTGGCTTCGAAAGGAAATTTTGTATTTGTGCGGGGCACAAAATAGAATATGATAAATGTCCATGTAACTAGGAAGCCGGCTATAATTAAGAATTTCTTGGAACGCATTTTATTTAACTAAAATTATTTTTTATTTTTTTGGCAATGTATTTTTTCTTAGATTATTAAGGTGGGAGGGACAAGGGGTTTTGTTTAATTGAGATATTCTTTGTTAATGTTTGGTCATTTGAAAATGGCACCTTGGCATGAGATTTTGTTGTTATTGAGATTTAAGTAAATTTCAATAATATTGTTGAAATTCTTAACTTTGTATCACAGCATTATGGTATTGTTGGGTTCATTTCATAGCTTGTTGCGCTGTCAACCAATTTTTGTTATTGCAAAATGGTGGTTTTTTAAATTCTATAATATTTTTTAATACCATACAAGTTGCTTGTTAGTTTTTGTTTATCATTTGTTTTGAAAAAATGTTTAATATATTGTGACAACCTTTATCAGTAGCCGCAGCTAATAAAGTTAAACTGCATGAACAGATAGTGTGTCTGTTCTCTGCAAATGTTATGGTTGACGTCGATACTTGATTATAGTAATTCCCGTAAGGTTTCACATTCCGACTGCCCCATAAACAACATGAAACATTTAGAACACGATGATTACTATTATTCTATAGATATATTTATGCAATCTGCATGTATGCACAACTTGGTTCTAATTCCAAACGGTAAGCTGAATCAACAGAGCTTTTAGTAACACCATTACCATAGATTGCACTAATAGCAGAACTACACGTAATTAGTTTAATTACATATTTATATTACTTTGCTGCTTTATTTTGTGTTTCTGTTGTAGTTTGCGATGCTGCTATCTATTGCCTTTTGAAGAGCCAACCAGTCATCAAGTCACATTATCTCTAGTTTTTTCCGTGCTGTTGCTTAACATTTCATTTCTTATCATTCAAAGATTTTCATTGTTATTTTAATTAGATATAGTTTTATTATAGTTTGTTCGTTTTCACTATTTTTCTTAAAACTTGCTAATTAAAAAAAAAATTTAATTTGTCTGGTGTTTTTTATTCTTTAATTGAATGTTTTTTTAATTTTAATTCTTAATATTCTTCTTTTTTTATACTTTCATATATCTTTTGTCTGTTTCTTACTTTTTGCATTTTTTATTTAATAATTTGTTAAAAGATATTTTTGTTTTCTCTGGAGAAATGCGAAAAACTATAAATTTGTTGTACATTCGTCGAATAAAAAAAAATATGCAAGGAAAATATCAAATGTGTCAAAAAATAGTTTTTTTGCATTTTTGTGTATGTGTAAACAGCTGTTATGTTAGCGATAATGCCGTTTCATTGTGTGATAAATAATTGATATCGACATGGGCTGCCAGATGGTTTACGCTTTATGAAATCGCGTTAATATGATTTAAGCTTTTGAGTTAATCGAAATAAAAGTTTTTGATTAGCTTACTTTAATTGGGACAATATTTTTTAAAAATCTTTTGAAAAGAAATATACTATGGTATAATCGACATGGTGCAGTCATTAGGGAGAGGTGTTATTATTTACCCATGATATGTAAAATTTTCAATAATTGAGAACACGTTTGAAAAAAATTTTCCTAAAAATATTATGTATTTATTATTATTTTTAAAAATTTACTCTTATTCGACCTTTATAAATTTGTAGTAATCTTAATAATTAATCTTAAGGTCTCTTTTCTTTTTCAAAAAAAAATGTTAAATTTATTAAATCCATTATTTTGGCATTCCGTTATGTGCCTTCTTCAGGGATTTTTTTTTTTGAATATTTAACATATTTATTTTTTAAAACTTTTTATTAAAATTTTTGTTTAAAACTAAATAAAATGATTATAAACGTTATTTTTAATTTCATAAAAATTGTTGCCGAAGTAGGTGTTGCGAGTGAACTGACCATACGTGTTACATGTCTGTAGCAGTGATGGGATTTGAACATTTTCAGTTTGTGCCAAGATTGTAAAGAAAACGGGCCAAATTTACTGAAAAAGGGCCAAACTCCTTTATTATAGAAATTAAACTTTGGAAAATTGTTTTAACACTAAAAATCGGAAAAAGATATGGCTTAAGTTTTGATTGTGCATTCATTTTTAAATTTTGGAAAAAGTATTTACATTTCATTAAATCAAATACAATTTTGTAAGTTATTATTACATATCTTTACTTTTATTTAGAAGTTCGTATTTAACATCTACATTTTTTTTTAAGTTTGAGACATAAAACTTGATAACAAAAATATATAAAAAAAAGCGTATGCATAGTATTAGAACTGTAAGAACTGTAGGACATTTCCTAGTTTACGATAAATTAACGCCCCTATTACGGTTTACAACTCAACTCTTGTTTAATTGAAGTTTTGCATTATTGAATAATGATTTACAACTCTGCTTAATTGTAAGTGCATATTTTTAATCTTTACAGGATTTTTTTGCATAGACAAAAGAGTATTTTAGTAAATATGGTATATTCCACCTTTTGAAGCATATTAGGGCACTTGTTAATTTTTTTTAAGTGAACAAATAAATGAATCTTAACCACATAACATAATTTTATTTTGGTTGGTTCATTACTGCCCATGAGCCCCAAACATACACTTTGAAATTTGTCTATACATACTGTGGCGTAGGCTTAACCGACTATATATTCTTATTTGTTTACAATATGAAAATATTATAAAATGGTTTTTAAGCGCATATTTCCGGTTTCAATAATCACACTCAGATTGAACTTTTTTATTATTAAATTATATTTCTTCGTATATACCTTACAAATAAGATTGTATTGCCACCTGAAATTCAAAAGGGCCTAAAAACCAAAAAATATATTATTAATAATATTTCTATATTACGTACTAAATTCCCAATTTTTATTTTTGATAAAAATATTAAAATTTATTTATATAGAAAAGCTAAGAATGTTAATATAAAAAGGTCTAAAAAAGAGCGGAAGGGCCATAGGGCCAAGCATCACTGGTCTGTAGTGTAAGGAAAATTCATGTTTTGTTGTGTGTGTTTGGTTGTGTTCCTTCTTTCTTCTGTTTCCATTTGTTTTATTGTTGTAGGTGTTTTTTTGGCCCTTTTGTTTTCCTTAGTGTTGTTGTTGTCTGTACGTTTGCTAAAATTACCAAAATATTAATGTTATCTATTAATAAATAAATGTATACTTACTTGTTTTAACTTTTTGTTGTCCATTGTCCTGCGCATGGGCAATTTTGTGGAATTAAATTGTTTCTTTATCTTCATATGTTTGTTTGTCTTATTTGTTTTGATCGTCATCCGTGTCGTATGTTTATGTTAACATGTAGGTGTAAGTGTGGTAAGGCAGTGCTACGTATTTTTCTGTCGGTAGTGCAGTTTCCACAACTACATAGGGTTGTATTTTCATTCAAAATTTAAATTTTTATATTCTACGGGCACTGCTACACGTTCAATAAATATCGTGATATTTCTAGTATCACGATATTTATTGAACATGTAGCATGCAATATTGATGGATCGCGATCCATATCGCATAATAGCCTAATTTGATGTGATCCATCAATATTGATCGCGATGCAAATATCACAATATATATTGAACGTGTAGCAGTGCCCTACGTAAAATTAGTAAAATAATATTAAGATTATGAATGAAAATATAATACCTACCGAAATTCATGCTTGCCTGGTGCATATGTAGCTTCATAGGTTAGATTATAAAAAAATAAATTCCACTGGTACAAAAATAGAAATGGCGATCGAAATGAATATAGAAAGTTTTAAAAATAAGGTTTCAAATAAATAGAATAAAATAATTAAACTAACAGATGGCTGTTTGGCGGTAAAATAATTATCTAGTTTTTTTGTTATAGAATGGGTAAATAGAAAGAATAAATTAAACGTATTTAAGTGACAAGCCAGGGAATTTCAAGTCAGAAGCAAAGCAAAACTCGAAAAGAAAACGTTATTTGTGTGTTAAATTATTTGTTTTAAATAAAAAAACGTAAGGAAAATAAAATTAATTAAAAAAATTTTAAAGTGTGTGTAAAATATATAATTTCTTTCAGCTGGCTATTTTCGTTGGATGGATTTTAATCTTTCCTAAGCACCACACCAGAGGAAAATAGCCAGGTAATCTTTAACTGTAATAATTATTTGCTTTCAATATTAAATCCCCAACGTGAGTTGTTTTGATGGTTAACGTGTGGGATGTAAAAAAAATAAAGAAAGTCGAAAGATGAAGAGAGTGTAAGAATGTAGAATTGGTGATGCGAGGGAATAAAAATTATGCAAACTATAATTTTTTTAATCGGATTTGATATTAATAGCAGCCGGAATTAAAGTGGAATTCCTCACCGAAGTTATTTGAAGAGAAAAAAAAAACGTTGCTTAAAAGAAAGAACAGAAAAAATAAAATTAATTAAGATAATAAGAATTAAAAAGAAAAGGGAAATTAGCATAAAACAAAAGAAAAGAGAAAAAAAACAAAAAAATATATTAAGATAGAGTTTATATTAAGGCCCTAATCATGTACAACGCAGCGCAACGCCACAGAACTAACGCAACGCCAAAGAATAACATTGAAAGCACAAACAATGTCATAAATATTTTGTAATTTTGTTGTTGCTTTCTACAGAAATTCACATTGCGTTTTAAAATTTCAAACGCTCCATTGCTTGTGTCGTTGAAAATTGTCAAACGGTACATGAATTTCTGTTGAAAGCAACAATAAAATTACAAAATATTTATGACATTGTTTGTACTTTCAATGTTATTGTTCGGCGTTGCGCTGCGTTGTACATGATTAGGGCCTGAGTGTATTGTTGTGAGTTGAAAAAAAAAATCTGTAATACTAGTGTCAAGCGATTTTATGAAAAGTGAAGTTATTTATATATATTTTTTTAGTTAAAACAATAGAATATTGAAAGAATAGAAAACTTATGTCTCAGGGAGCTCCGTTAGATATAGATTTCGAAAAAAGATATAGAAAAATAAGCATAAAAAAATCAAATTAAATATATATATATGTAAATAAAAGAATTTGTAATAATCTCAAAAAAATGAAAAAAATGTAAATTAAGAGGAAAAAAATTGAGGAAATTTTCTTGTATATGTGTATTTGTTTATTTGTGTATTTTTTTTTTAATTATTGTAAAACTTGTTTTTTTTTATTATTGTAAAAATTATTATTACTAGTACTATTATTCTTTTAATTAATGAACACGTTTTTTTATAATAAACTAGCTGACCCGGTCCGCGTTGCTGGCCCTAAGCAAACATTAGTGTTGTATTACCAGACGACTTAAATTGATCTTTAAACGAAATTTATGGCCTTTAAATAAAAATCCATGAAATACCTATCATAAAGATTTTCTTACGAAAAAAGTGTTCGTAAAAGTGGGCGGGGCAAAATTTTCTTTCCGTAAAAAACTAAGTTGGACCATGGCGATCATTTTAAAATCGTCCAAATCGGTCAAGCCGTTCCCCAGTTATGTGCTTAATAGAAAAAGTGGGCGTAAATGTAAGCGTGATAAATTTTTCTTTCGATGAAAACTTAAAGTTGATTAATACGAATTTTGAAAGAAAAATAAGTCAACTCGATGGAGCCGTTTTCTGATTTTAGGTAAATCGAAAAAAGTGGGCGGGGCTAAATTTTCTTTCCGTAAAAACCTAAGTTGGACCATGGCGATAATTTCAAAGAAAAAATCGTTCAAATCGGTCAAGCCGTTCTCAAGTTATGGATTTTGCCACGCCCCTCCGCCCCCAGGCCATTAATTTAAATAATAACTATCCTATCATCTAAGTTGGACCAAATTACATATACATATATGCCAATTTTCATGAATATCAGTTGACTCGTTTTTGAGTTTATTCGAAACATACACAGTGACACGGATTTTTTATATATTAAGATAATGTAAATTTTAACTTGAAAAATTTAGGTTTTTGAATTAGCAAGGTACAGGTAATGATGAGTGGTAAGGGGAGAGAGAGAGAGGTCAAGTGGGTTTTAGGTCATGTGACTTAAAATGGGCGGATGCATCTATGACATGGTTGGGAGGGCGAAACGAGACCAACATCAGTCTCAAAATTCTTTATGTGGTGGTAGTTTGTGGTGTAGTTTTCAGTTATGTTTATTGTGTTCATATTTTTTGTGTTCGAATACGCGGCGGGCGGGAAGGGTTGGAACCCCCCCGAGGAAAATGCGAAAAGAGCTAGTTGGAAACCTCGCCAGTCCAGTTTTGTTTTTCCCGCACTTTTTTGATTCCCGGGAAAGCGGAAAATAATCATATTCCCGAGATCCTGGGATTCCCGCCCGAAACTTTATACATAACACAAATATAAATATAACAAAAATTAAAAAATTTAAGATTAAAGTTATTTTGCGGCACTGAAGAGATTATTTTTGATGCTAATAGGATCACACTTTGTTGAATTCAGAGCTCATTCTGTGGGTAGGTTCAAAATTACCATATATAGACTGAAACTGTTGAAGTCTTAGAGGAATATAATTTTTGAAAGGGCGAATAGGAACTGAAAACTCAACATTATGTAGTAAGAATTCTGAAACAACTTTACCGTAAGATTGTTGCAGCCTTTTACCAAAATGGGCGTTCAAAGCAAAATGCATTACGTCCACATTCGGGAGAATTATGCGCATATTCTGCAAACCGCTTCTGTAAGAAATTTTAAAACACCTGTGCCTGGTCCCCCAGTTCGTTCTGCGGCGGTGGCGTCATCGGGTCGTAGTTCTTCGAAAATAAGGTCGTCCAAGCAGTTAACGTGAATGGTGTTCAATATTACTTATTAATATTACTTATTAATCGACCTTTTTCTAGAATTTGTTATTATTTTTATAGAATTTATCTAAACAGGTGTTCGCTATCACGAGATGATAACGGAAGAAATAGAAGATATGGACCTGGACAATATGTGGTGCCCTTGGGCAGTTATCATCCCCCTAAGGGATGATGATAAACGGAAAGTATAATTTGAGAAAATGTTAAGACCAAAAATATAATGGAGGTCATTCATACATTTTATCCCCCTAGGGGCGACTCCTGGGTATTTATAGGACTTTTTCTCCAATATATTTCTAGTCGGCATTGAACATTTTGTATGGAAGCCCCCTTAAGAAATGGAGATAGCGGGTGGGTATGTTAGAAATAAATAATTGAGATGAAAAATAAAGTGGGGTTGGTCATACATTTTACCCATCTAGGGGCATCCTAGGTACTGCAGGGGCCAAATTTAAGAATATCATTAAACGGCCATATTTGCATGGGAGCCCCCCTAAGGGGTGGAGATATATGGCAACTTTGTTTTAAGAAAATGTTAAGAACAAAAAACATTGGAGGTCGGTCATACATTTTATCCCCCTAGGAGTGAATCCTAGGCCTTAGAAACAAATGATGGGAATGAAAAATAAAGTTGCGCTGGTCATACATTTGGCACGTCTAGGGGCATCTCAGGCGCTGCAGGTATGAGTGAAATTTTTTTATTTTTAATAATAACCAAACTTAAAAATTTTAAAACATTTATTTTTGTTGTTAATTAGTTAAAGTTCTTATTTAGAAAGTTTTTTTTCTTCCTCCTGCAGATTCCAACAAATATCCCCTAATAGCGAATTAAGTTGTTTGCCGCTATACATACATACCAGTGTTCGAGCCTGGCTGTTACTTACTGAAATCTCTCGCCATGTTCATCAGACTCGGCTGGTGATTGTTCATTAAATTTTTCGGCATGGTAATGCAAAAAATGTATTTTCAATGACATTCTAACGTTTAAGTTTTTAAATGCGGTTAGCATATTTTTGATTAAAATTCGCCAGTTTTCAGGCCGATGATTTCCTAATACATTTTCTATTACTGGTTTCACACAATTACAGGCCAATAGCTCGATATAATTCAATGCAACCTCAAATTGATGGTCCTTCATAAGACGACGAATGTCCGGTCCATTAAGAATTCCTGTAAAATAAAAACATTATGATATGAAATATAAATCTTATTTAATATAGTTAGAGTTCATACCTTCTTTTACTTTTATGCCGCTTAATCGTGGAAAAAATCGGCGCAATTCGGTAAAAGCAACACCATCTGGGCTCAATGCCTTTATTAAATTTTTTACAATACCCAGTTTAATGTGGAGTGGAGGAAGCAAAATCTTTTCAATCGGTACAGGTGTAATTCAATAACATTATTTCTATGCAATCTGCTTTCCTCACGTAAAGCCCAATCCCGTGTATTGTACTGGTCGCCATCGAAACGCGTATTCCATAAGCACATGAAGCACATATTTTTAGTATAGATTGCATGACTCTTAAAAGAGCTACCACTTTTAAATCTGCGCATATTTTCCACTTGTGGTCTTCATATTTAATTAACTGCATTATTTTTTTCATTGATGCGTATGTCTCTTTAGTATTTGTGCTTAGTGCTATGGGAATAGGACTTTTTAAATTAGTGACATGTGGCAAAACTGCTTTTAAGCTACTTTTGGAATAATCAATGAATAAGCGCCATGTCAGTACAATGCGCTATAGAATTATTCTCAATAGATTTAAAAAAAGTCGTTAATCGTCTATGGCGACTGGTAGCCCCGTATATTTGTACAGCTGGTGCTAAAATATTAGCTCGTTTTAACTCTTTTGTCAAGAGAATGCTCTGTGTTTGATATAATTTTAGACACCGTACCGAGTGGTATATAATGTATGACCGACCTCAATTAATTTTTTATCCTTAACATTTTTTAGAGACATACTTGCCCCATATCTCCACTTCTTAGGGGGCCTCCCATACAAATATTACGTTGTATGAAATTCTTAAATTAATTAAAATTTGCGAACTTTTGTGAATAAAATCAAAAGTTGCTAACAGATTTTAATAATTTATGGCTTGTTTTGTTTGCAACTTCGTTTTTTATATGTCTGCAAAAAATTAGCTTTTAATGAATTTAAAAAAAACAAAAATTTCGAAATTTTGATAATAAAATTATTTTTTTACTTTTCTTAAAGGAAATTTTATTGCGGAATTTTAAGTTTTTTCAATAAGCTAAGGCGTTTTTGAGTTACGCGAACTTATGTTGTGCAACCTCCTCCATTTTCGAAATAACGGTATATCTCGAAAACCAGAGCCAATCTTAAAAAACCGCGGGCACCACTGGATTCAGCGTACCCGAGTTATGTGAAAACGCCATGTGCCCGGCTTGTGTGTTTTTTCAACTAACATTTTAGAGTTTGATTTTAGAGTTGGGCGTGGTATCTCTCATATAAAACAAAGTAAATTACTATATCTCTTAAAAACGGTTACATTAAGGATTGCCAAAGTTGGTACAAATAACTTCGTTATCAAACGGAATCTATATAAAAACATTTTCGGAGATCTGTATTAAAAACATTAATGAAGATAGCGAAGCGCACTAGGTTAAGCTAGTTCATTATAAGCCTATAAAAGTCAAGAATAATTTTAATTAAGCTTTTGAAACATTTTATGTTAAAAAGGTTATATTATTTCCTTTAATATTTCAAAGTTTTTTTCTTTTAATTTAAAAGATATGAGAACAAATCTTTTTTATTAAAGAAACGTTTTTAAATAATATGACATAAAATCAAATTAAGCGATTTATAATTTTACCCCCAGATTCATAAAAAATAGTTTTGATTAATAAAAGGTTTATTAAACAACTTTTCATAGAAAATTCGTTTCATAAGCCTACTATAAACCTAAAATATTTTTTAAAGAATATGAGGGTTAGTGTTTATAGTGTTTTCTTTTTATTTATTTAAATTCTATGCATTATTTTGCGAAGTTATTTTTATACAAAAACGCTAACTTTTAAATCGCACAGTGACATATTCAAAATTTTACATAAGAGTGAACCTGTTCCAATAAAACATTTTAAATAAAATATTCTTTATCCATTAATAATTTCTTACATACATGTAGGTAGAAATTTTATACAAAACGGCAATGTCAAGATTGCATTTTAAACAAAGCAAATGTAATACTGTTTTTCAAAGTTCGTATTAGCGCATCAATGCCACTTTCCCGAAGTCTGAAGGTCAGTAGTTACGGAAGAGTTTACAAAAATAGCTTTAGTATAATTCCAAAATCGGTGAAATATGTTTTTATAGATTCGATAGACGTTGGAAAAGCCATATGGTATTTAATTGAATTTATTAATTTTTATTTTTTTAATTTTGTTTTTTTCTTTCTATCCTCTTACAACTACAATTCGTGTTGGAAAAAAACCAGCCAAAGGGGAATGTAAGAAAGAAAAATTCACTGTTTATTGTTGTGGCTTTGTTGAAGCTTTGGTATTGTTACAAGTAAGACCTGAGTGTTTAAAATTCTTATTCACTTTATGGTCTTACTTGTATAATATTTTTAGCTTTTCTAAAGTATTTAATTTATAAAGTATATAATAAATAAATTAATTAATAATAAATATTTCATTTCCGAAAATAATTTTTGATAATTTTTTTATGTGTAGCTCTTAGAGCTGGCCCGCTTAAATAATATAAAATTTAAATATCTTAGCTTATAAAAAAGCTACTGTCCTCTATTTAAATTACAAAAATATGGTCACCGTACCTAAATGTAAGTCTCGGTTGATTTACATTTTCAGAAGAAGAATAAAAATATACCAAAAATCTACAAATTATTTTGAAAGGATTAAAGGAAAGTCTGGCATAGCAAACAGCGTATCTCTCGGTAATAGTGTGTTAAGCAAGGCAAATTGACAGTAATTTCGTAAAAATCGTTAAAGATATAAGAAAAAGGAAACAAACAATTATTTGTTAAATTAAAATATTTTAGGTTTGCTTACATTTCATAAAAGTGATTTGCAGCGCGCGCGGACTTGTCGTTATTTTTCAAGGACATACAGGCTGACCTTGTTTGTTTGCTTTTCGTGCATCTTCCGTTTCCTAACGCTTCGGGTTTCAACATTACCTCTATGCAATCGTTTTTAACTAAATAACTCAAAGTCACTTGAAGGAGTGGATTGTGAAAGCTCTCGCCCTCTTATACGAAGGGTTAGGTTGACCGATGACTTGTGCAAGAGGCTCCAATATTGTGTGATACCCTGGCGATATAATCATGAATATTTCACCAAAAACTTTTACCGCGATATGCAAAAAATTAAAGTTCACATTATTTAGCCAACACATTAAGCCCAGCAAAAGTGAATGGGAAATGTGTTAACTAATGAGAAACTTAACTTTTTTTTTCATAAGGTTAAGGTTTAAGTTAATACAAAATAGATAGCAATTTTAAAATGGAATGAAAAAATATTTATTTGTCGTTAGGTTTTAGTTTTTATTAGAATTGTTATTTATTTATCATATAGTTTATTTTATTTTATTTTATATATTATAATTAGTTAATGTAATCCTGTGTTTATTTAAAAAATCTTACTTAACATTTAAACTTAGTAGACTAGTAATGCTTAATTAAATTTTTTAATTCCGTTTGTTTGCTTATTGCTGTTTTTGTGATTAGCAATTTTAAATAGAGACGTTGTTTTTCAATTATTCAATATATATATATAACATTTTACAATAGTAATGATTTATTTAAAAACTATTTTGAAAATAATAAAAAATAATCTGCCACAACTTATTTTAAATATTTGTAAAATACAAAACTAATACACATTCTAAATAAATGAATACAAATTATATTTATTATTATTTATTAGAATAATTAAAAGAAACTGAAAATAATTATTTAAACAGCAGTAATTCAAAAAATGGCAGTTAAATGTTTTATGCTTAAATTTTTAAATTTAAAAAGACTGTTTTTTAAAATTTAATTTTATTAAATAAAAATCTATATACTTTACAAAATTTATATATACTTTGAAAAATTATAAAATAATTATTAAGTTTTTGAGTGTCAATTTAATAAAAATATTTAAGTTTGTGATTTTTTGTTTTAAATAGTTTTAAGCTTGCTTAAAATATTTTTATTAAATTAAGACTTTTTTCAATGGGGAAATATTTGTTACTTTACAAGTATTATTTGTGATTTTTTTGTTTGTTATTTTTTCCATATTTACAAAAATTTACATAAAACTGTTAAAATCATAGACAATATCACGGCTACGGCTGAAGTTTTTGCTGAAGTGATGCCATTTCTGGCATCTTCTAATTCTTTTTCATCGACTACAAAAGCAGGCACCGATAAAGGCAGTTGTTCAAAAGTTTTCATCAAAGGTTCTTCGAAATGTCCACGACTGTTGCGTGCCAAACGTTGATTAGCTAATTTTAATTCTCGCAGTTTTTCCTCAAGACGTAAGACTTCATCTAGAAAGGGAATTTAATAAAATTGCATTACAAATTTAAATTGAATTTTTTTAATATATAAATGTTTATGTATTTCAAAATTAACTTGTGCAATTAAACTTTTAGATTAAAATATGTTTTTAAAAAGATGAAATTAATTATAAAGTATTTCAATTACATATATGAACAAACATTTTTTTTTAATGCTGCCTTGGCAATACTCTGTATTGATGTCGGTAGTGCAGTGTAGTTTACACTGGAAACGATTACAGAAAAAAGGTTATAATCAGCGTTGCCATTTTGATTACTTTAAACCAAAATTGGTTAATTTTTTCTTCAATGTGTACTTGTGTACTTTTTTCCATTTTGGTAATTTTTATTCAACTGACTAATAGCCAATTTTTTATTTTTACTTGGCATTTCTAATTTTAATACCCTGAAACTTTTTTTCCAATTCATTCATACCTTTGAAATATTAAACGAATTTGCTTTCAGTTTCTTTTTCAAGTTGAGAGTTTCAATTTAAGTTTAAGAAAACAGCTAATTACGATTTTAATGATAATCTTTTTCGATTGTCTTTATAAGTTCTTTTCTTCATGACATCACAGCTTTAAATTTTTGTGAATTTTGACAAGGAGTATGATAAAAATCTTTAAAGTTGATCGTGTGGCTGCAGGTTCATATTCAATTGTGTACGGTGTTGATGCATTCAAAATTTATACTATTTGTAATTCACTTTAAAATGATTTTTTGGGTTTTTAAAGCCTATTGTACCTTACAGACCTTCGGTAACATACTGTCAACATTTTATAAAAATCGATCCAGACGTTAAGGTGTCTATATACATAGTTATATATAATGTTTTTTAACTAAAGTGCAAAAAAAACAGGGATCTTAATACATACATAAATATCATGGCTACATTTTATTGCATTTGATTACTTTATTTTAACATTTTTGTTACAAATTTTGTTTGTTCGTGGCAACACTGGTTATAATGTATGATACATTTTTGATCCATTTAAAATCCATTTCTAAATTATAGTCTTAATTTTTGGGTTAAAATATACTTCAGTAAATATATGTATGTAATATAAAATTTAAAAAAATAAAAACAGAAAGTAAAAGGAATATGTGTTAAAAAATTTTAAAGATACCGAGCACGATGTTTTTGGTTTCAAGACGTATTGTTTTTTTAACTCGATTTCCATCACATTCCTGTATGTTCGAAGCTACTGGTCCGTTTTCTATTTTCTATATCAAAATGTACCTTACCCTTGACCTATTGTAATTCAGGACAACAGAATTGTTAACTTCAAGAAAAACATAACAGACAAGCCTCGATTTACGCGGTATTCATATATTCGATATAACACGGACCAATAATAGTAGCAATAAAAGTAGCATTTTTTTAATATCGCGTTCTTTTTTACACAAATTAAATATAACACGGTTCAAAAATGGGTAACAATCAACTGGTTGCAGTTTTTGTTTAAGAAGGAGAAATGTTAACTGCATTAAAAGCAATTTTTGGGAGTAGTCTACGTTCCGTGTAAAGTACAAGATTTTTCTTCTCACGATATAAACAATAAATAGAACTGTGTTTACAGGATGATTCCAAATCTTCTGTAGTACTCTGACAGAATTCATGATTCCCATGGACTAGATTTTTAAAAGCGATTTATCACCATGTATTATCGTTTTAACAGTTTGCGCATAATTTACCCCTTTTAAATAAAGCTTTTACTCACTTCTATTAACACCTTCCAAATCGTTAATCTTAATAAACATGGCCAACGAAATCTCATAAACTTTATTAGTATCCATTAAAGGAGTCATCATGGCCTCGGCAGCATCACGTCTTCTACGACCATAACCTATTTGACCATTTGAACATTGAGTGCCTAGACATTTGTCTAAGCAAACATTAACGGTGGCACGAAATTGTACATAGGAAGAATCGGGGAATTTAAAAGCCTTAAATTTAGCACTCAAAGTATCACCATCAATGGTATTGAAATTTTCGAAGAGATAAGGATCAACAGTGCAGCTGAAACATAAAAACAAGACACAAATTTTTTAATACAAAATTTCCTTAAATTCATATGAAACAAATTACCCTTTGAAAATAATAGTTTCGGATAATAATCTGGTATCTGTAACCTCTAAATAATTAACACCCAAGCCGTAAACAGGGGCTGATTCACGATCTAATGTAATTTCCATAGTAAGAGGAGTACCAGGTGTTACAGTCAAATCACCGGTAACACGTTTGCCATTTTGACTTACTCCTATAGCCAAACGAGGTTCAGGTGCACGTTCGGTTAAGGAAGTGGTAATTTCTATATCCCTGAAATGGAAATAAGAAATCATTTTATATTTTAAAATACTTTTGTATTTGTAGTGAATGACCTTAATGTTTTGTTTTCTTAATGACTTTAACCCTTTTGTATGTGTGTGTGTGTGTGTAATAAGCATGAGAAAAACAAATACACTTTCATACCCCATAATTATCATATCTACGTACTGTAGTACATACATATTTGTAAAATATGTACTACTAGTTCACGTTTATTATGATTACAGTACTAAAAGGAAATGATCTTATAAATGCATCCGAACGTTGTAATTTTATATTAAATTGTACACGTATTATGATCATTTGCCGGCAATTATCGATCAGTGTGGCATCCATGTAATCATTTTAAGGTTTAAATTGTGTTTGTATGTTTACGAACAGATGATGGGAAAAAAGTTTTTTAAGAACAATATACTATTTCATTTCTATACTGGCAATTGAAATGAAAGTGCCATAAAATATAATTGACTTAAGGATGTTATGTTATGTGTTGTAGACAAACCGAAATATGGTAACACTCAAATATAGTTTTCGATCTCAATGGCCTTTTCACACTTGTCAACCTTTAAAATATACCATCAATTTGCGAAGATGTTGAAATTTTCTCATAATATATACATAATTAGTCAATTCACAAGGTATCCTAACATGTCATATTGTCAAAATGTCCTAATATTTCACAATGGTTTAAAAATATTGTTGTTGGTTTGTTAACAAAAAGTGTCTTAAATAAATAGAACGTTGCTTGCTGTGTTTATTGTGCTGTCGTAATTAATCAGAAAAGTCCAGCGCTGAGCGGTTGAGCCGTACAACAATATTTTTAAACCATTGTGAAATATTAGGACATTTTGACAATATGACATGTTAGGATACCTTGTGAATTGACTAAATAATAATTACAAGATAAACCAAATTTATTTTGTTCCCTTCTACGTCTTTCGATTATATTAGTGTCATCACTAGAAAAGTGGCAGCAAATTCTATTGTTATTGTGGCAGCACTGACAAATGGAATTTTTTTTAAACAGCGTTACAATTCTTCAAGTTACTACTTTTTTGCATGTATTGTTTATAAATTCCAAATACATTTTAAAGTTGTTTTTTAAAATGTTGGATCTTTTGGAGAAAAAGGCATTTAAAAAACAAACAAAATGTTTTTTCCAAAAATGGTGAAATTTTTTTGATAGTAGATGTTAGATGTTAGTGAACGCACGTTTCACATTTGCAACATCTTCCATGCGTTTCTCCGAAATGGATTATAAACTTTGCACACTTGTCAACATCTAACATTTTCCCATGAGAAATACATAGAGCTAAAAACCAATATATTTACACGATGTTCCTATCTCATTGTATCCCATTCTACATCTTCCGATTATTTTAGTGTCTTAACTAGAAAATGGGCAATAAATTCTTTTATTATTGTGGCTACTATTTGTCAAGTTTTCCCTTGTGTGCAAGTCTTTCTTTGATAATTTTTTTTTTATAATATTAAACACAATGAATTCAAAATAAATTTTGGTGTTGGTAGAAAAAAAGTATTTAAAATAAATTTTTATTTTTTTTTCAGAAATGGTGACATATTTGATAGATAGTAGATGTTAGATGTTTTAACTATGAACGCAAGTTTAACATTTTCAACATCGTCCATGCGTTCCTCCGAAATGTATGCAAGTATACAAAAGGTTTTAGGTTTTCAGACCTCAATCGCTGTTCAAAAATATCAATTTTAGCTGGAAAATATATAAATTATGTATGAACCTCCTATTAGATACGCAGAAATTATCTCTAAAGCGCATTTTGATAGATATGATTTTTTTTTACTCTTCAAGCTCCATTTAAATAATTAAATGCGGCATTTTCTTTCTTAAAGAGTGCAACATCTGCTTATAAAACTACTACTCAAGTAAATATTTAAACAAAATATCTGACGTATCATTGTCGAGCGATTTGAATTTTTTTTAAGAACTTTAATGCCCATAGTAATGAAACCCGCCAAATATACATTAATGTGCTGTTTACAGAACACAAGTGATTGAACGTGTAGTAAAATTTATATGAAAAACACTCAAAAAACTGAGTGTTTTTCATATAAATTTTATTGCACGTTCAATCACTTGTGTTGTAAAAACAACAGGTAAAAGTTTTTGTATTTTTAAATTAGAAATCCTTAACTAATACAGGGTGTTTTTTATAGAGGTATAAAACTTTAAGTTGGCAACACTTTTTTAATGTCGGCCATTATATCAGCTGTCAAATGATTTATGTTAGTTTATGTTCAAGGCGAATTCATTTACCAGGTGGCGTTGAAAGCACAGCTGTGCTGCTTTTTTTTCTTACTTAGAGAGAGAAATGTCAAAAGTTGCTTGTGTTTTGACATATCGATCAACGAAAGCAACAAAAAAATACATTGGTGTGTTTTTGGTGTTGCTACTTGTTGTAGTATCGACACCACCGTATACATGAATTCGCCTTGTTTATGTTTGAGCTGTGGTTTACACAAGACGGCGCAACATATCACCCAGCTCGTAGCACAATTGATTTAGGCCCTAACCATGTAAAACATAACGCAACGCGAAATAATTACAAACATTGAAAGCAAAAACAAAGTCATAAATATTTTGTAATTTTGTTGTTGCTTTGTACAGAAATTCATGTATCGTTTTAAAATTTTCAACGCCCCAAGCTATGCAGCGTTTGAAATTTTAAAACGCAATGTGAATTTCTGTATAAAGCAACAACAAAACTACAAAATATCAATGACTTTGTTTTTGCTTTTAATATAATTATTTGGCAATACGTTGCGTTTTACATGATTAGGGCCTTATTGAAAAAACGTTTGGTAACCGTATAGTTTCAATTTTCGGAGCCCTGAGTTGACCTATAAGATGGCACGATTTAACGCCGCTAGAACATTTTCAGCGATTCATGAAGTCGCTAGTCTAACCTGATAAGCCCAAAACTATTTGAAGTTCAACATTCGCCGCGTTATTGCCGATATACGGCCACAAATGTTGGAAAAAGTCATAGGAAATTGAACTTCCAGATTAGACTACATATGTACGTTCGAGCCAGCCGTGGCGGTCATATGACAGAAGTCATATTTCGATTAAAATGCCAGAAGATTATTTTTCGAATAAAGTAAATTTCATGTACATTTTAAAAATTCTTCTTTGTTTTATTCCATTTTAAAGTTCTATACCTCTAAAAAAATACCCTTTATTAGCACTTATCTGAGGGGTATCAAATATTGCCTATCACGGATTAAGACCTCGACTAAAAACCCATCACAACTCTCGTATAACTATACAACAAATCTTGTCTATATCCATGTAGTGTCCAGCTGTCGGACATCTCTGTTATAAGGCGGGAGGATAAATGGCCAAGGTATTATTGCTTATCGATGCATATATGTATATTTACGGATAGCACGGCTGCCATTGCATCCCTAGCGGGTGTCTATATGACATCGAAGTCAACTACAGGATATCAGATATCTGTAAATAAGATTGCGAAGCATTCGAAAGTAACGCTTATGAGGTTACCAGGGCATGCGAACTGCCGGGGTAACCAAATAGCAGTTGAGCTTACCAAACGAGATAGTAGTTTGGATGAAAGATTTATTGATAAATTCTTTGGCTTTCCGAAGGCTTTCTGTAAGTCACTCATTAAGCGCGAGTCTTATAGACTTGTACAATTGGGGTGGACTCGCGAATCCACGTGCTCCGCATCCAGGGCATTGTGGCCTCGATATGATGAACGGAGAACATGCTCTCTATTTGAGTTCAATAGAGAACAGATTCGAACAGTTATCTAAGTGCCAGTTAATACTGAGATAACTGTAACTTGCGGTAGGGACTCATGAGAAAATAATTTGTCTGGAAGAGAAATATGTGTTTTATTTTCTGTGTCAATATCCTGGAATTTGGAACATTAGGGAGAGATACCTGGGAAAACCAGTATTTGTCTGTTTGGATGATTCTTCTAAGATAAAACTAATGTTGCCTTTTCTCTTCATTAGGAGACGAATAGGTTTACTTTTGAAGTGACGCCTATTGAGTAACTGCCTTTTATGATGGGCATTCTTGCTGGGTATCGCATAAAGATCACTGAAGGACCCAAGTGAGCTGTCTTCTTCAACCGTATACCAAGTTGACTCTTTTTAAAGCCTCAGTTAGCTGAGAGTAACAGTAACGTTGCAAATCAAATCCGCTGCTTCATTTTGTTGTATGTAAAGCAATTAGAACGATTATAGTTAGCAGAAAGAGGTAACGGTACGGTCGCATTACTGTTACTGTCAGCTAACTATGCCCTAAATGTATTCTAACTTCAATCTGCTTTAATTCCGTTCTATCTGTACTCCACTCTATAGCAACTCTTATCTAACTCCTCTTTGATCTTCTGCCTGCAAACTTTTGTTCAATAGAAATTTTATTTGTTATAAATTTTGATATTTTATTTAAGTTTTCTGCAATTGTTTTCAAGTATAATAATACTCCACTGTTTGTTTATCTTTTAAAGTTTGGACATTCTGAAGATTAACTAAAAACTATCATTTAAAATAACTAACGCTAGATTTTTATCTAATAAGATAAAAAAATATATTGGCAAGAATTAATTTTGATATTTTCTGCAAATATTTTGACTGTGAAATGACATTTAAATATATTTAGGTCTTTGATTAATCTTCAAAAGAAATTCATGATGTCATTTTCGTTTCTTTTTTGTTCTCATCTTAAAACAATTTTTCAGTTTACCAAAAGAAGTAAAAACAAGTTTTTTTTTAATATAAAAAAATAAAAACCAAAATTATTTCGCAAATAAAGAAGAAAGAAAAAAAAGGAAAACTTACTCTGGTTCTTGAAATCCAGCAGGTAAAACATCACGTCTAACAATGCCATGATGTTGCAATTGATGCAGCTGAATATGTTGATGTTGTTGTTGGTAAATAAAACGTGGTTGCTCTTGGCCAGTTTCATTCATCATTAAATTAAAAACCGGACCACTGGTAATGCATTTAACACTAACAATCTCTTTGCCATTTGTGGACTCAATAATGATTTTGTGGTAATAAACTTTTTTACCCTAAAAACGTAGAAAAATAAAAAAATATTAAAAAAAAATTTCCTTAAAAAAAAGAGAATAAATATAATGCGTGTGGCCTTTAAATATGGTTTTACTGGTAGCCAGGTCTTTAGGCCAAAAGAGGAGTGTTTTTATTTCTGGTTTTGTTTTGTTTTATTTGTGGTTTCTGTTGTTATGGCATAATTTACATACCGTTAACTGATTAACCATACGTGTTACACCGCACTCATAAAAATCGCTTAACGATAAACGAAAAACGGCCAAAGAACCGTTGATGTCAGGATGACACCTTTCATCTGGATAGCCCTTAAGGCCTTCCAAATAGATTTGTGGTTTTTCATTATTACTATTAACACTGGTGCTACTGCTACTGCCACTTGAACTGCTGCTGCTGCTGGTGGTGGTTTCTGCTGTTTGTGTTGTTGTTATGGGCTCAGGAAGGCCAATTTCTACGCGCATTAAATCTTCACTACAATGAACTTTGTGAGTGCCTGGAATTAATAATGAGAAAAAAATTTTTAAAATTAAAACATGAAAAAAAAATTAAAACTTGTGTTAAATATTTTTTCAATGACAACCGTTGGCATAAGTGTTATTTAAAATAACAAAGACAAGAAATTTCAGCCGCGGCTAAAATAATAAACGTCAAGAATTTTTAATTTATATAAAGAAAACATAAGACTTAAGTAACAAACTTGGCCAGAGAACTAGAAAGACGTCCGTCGCACAGTGGCTGAAAATCGGTTTTAATCGGCCAAATATCTGTAACTTTTGAGCCGATAGAGATACTTTTGCACTTTTTCTTTTGCTAGAGAGAAGACTTCTTGAAATTTCCTACAGTTTTCATTTTATTAAAATAAGCATAGCACTTGTTGAGAAATTTAAGGCCAAAATTGAACTTTTGATGTTTTTTTTTTAGTATTTAGTATGAAAATGCTCTTGATTAAGATTGAGAATTGTGGTATTTTTTTATTCAGAAAGAGGGATGTTTTTAATTTTACTGTTTTAAGAACTTTTTAATCTACATAACTGCCAAATTTGTTTATTATATCTTTATTCATGTCAGATTTATAAAATGTCAATCCTTAGAATTACTATTTTTACTCACATTGAAATCCCCTTCATTCATTTACACTATATAATTAATAATTTTAATGTTTGATATTCCATGAATCTGACATGAATAGAGATATGACAATGACATTTTGAGGTTATGTAGACCGAAAAGATCTTACAAAAGTGGAATAAAACACATCCCCATTTTTCATTAACAAATACCCCAAATTACCAGTCCCGGAAAAACTCCATACTGGCACTATTTACCACTCGATATTGATCGGAGTTTTCCAGAAAATAATGGATATATTTCAGAACATTACTGTTCTAATTTTAATAAAATTGGTGTGTTGAATTGTTAGAATTTTTTACACAAATGAATTTTTTTTTTTGATAATTTTTTTCATTTTTTTCTTTTAATGTTTTTTTATTTTTGATAGGGCATGTCGGAGAAACAAATGTGAAATTGACTGAAAATTATTAACATTTTGATACATTAATTATAATTAGTATTGTGGTTATTTTATTGAACTGTTAATGGTTTTAATTTTAAACAAAAATATGAAAAACAAAAAAATGTACTTTGTATTACGAAAAACAAGAAGTACGAAAAACAAGAAGTTACGAAAAACAAGAAGTTAGGAAAAACATGTAGATCAATTAAAATAGATAATCATTCATTCAAAGCAAATTTCGATCTACCATTTGGTTTAAAGATTGATGTTTGACTAATGACGTCATCCGTCGTCAATGGCGGTAAGAGCTAAACGGCAAACCCCACTGAAGAGATTGTGTGGTTACAATCGAAACTAGTCTAGGCAACCTGTCCGTGAAAACCTGGGTTCGATTCCCAGCTCAGTCAATAATGAAAAATTATCAATACATTTTAATTCATTTCATGTTGTAAAATTCCTTTCTTCATAAAAATTATTTACTGAAAATTAAATTCAATGAACTTAAGCCTGATTAAATATCAAAATTTGGATTAAAAAAATTTGTATACATTTCTGGAGAAAATATTTTTTCC
Source organism: Pollenia amentaria (assembly GCA_943735925.1). NCBI lineage: Eukaryota > Metazoa > Arthropoda > Insecta > Diptera > Polleniidae > Pollenia > Pollenia amentaria. Next base: position 139,750,520 of record OX031010.1, on the reverse strand, counting down.
AAGCGAAAGAACATGTCCATCTTTTGGTGAGATAGAAAAAAATGAGTATTCATATGTATTACCTTTATACATATATACACTCGCTTCGAATATATCCCCGCACTTATAGAAATATGCATAAGCATTTAATAATAAAAAATAACATTGCTTAAAGTCTGCTTTCCTACCAATTTAAAAAATGCTTAACCCACTTTTGATAACAGTTTGATACTAAACATAATACATCCGATTAAAAAACTCGAAAAATCGTTTAACAATCAACCAAAAAAATCCGTTTTATACGGATATCTCTAAAGCCAAAGAAGATAACCCAAACCTTAAAGCATATTTTTGTAGGTCAGTTTAAGTTTTATGTTTGGTAATCCAAAAAGTGTTAATATCCGAGGTTGCCAATTTTAGAGTTCTACAAGTCACTCTCCCGACCCACTATCAAATCAACTCAAATGCTGCCCTGCTATGACAGTTTCAAGTGTTGCATCAGTTGCAGAATTATTTTTCAAAACAAAACATTCGTAAACTTGTACTTGAGGTCTTCTCAACAAAATATCTTTGTATACACTAGGGCATTCATTTAATAGGGCTTTTGCTTTAATCGGTGGTTAATCGCTCGATTAATTAACCGTGGTTGTTGCTTAATCGGTTAATACTCAGTTAATTTTTTAATCGATTGGTTAACCGATCAATAACCGATTTTTTTTTTTATAAATTAAGTAATATTATTTGGAGTTTTTTACAAGAAAAAAAAAAAAAAAAAGCAATAACATAACAAATATAATAATTCTTGGACTAAAACGAGCAAACAACAAAAAAATTCATAAATATGTGACATATTTTTTAATTAAGACATAAATTTTATGTAGTAATTAAAAAATAAGCTGTTTGATAATTTCATTAGTTATTTCAATAGTTTAAGGAGCCCATAAAAAATAATCTTTTAGAAAAATGTTTAGGATTTAAGCAATTTTTTTCTTCAGTTTTGATTAAACTTAACTTGGAAAAAATTCTTTCACTTATCGTAGATACTGAAGAAATCGAAAGCAATCCATAATATCTAATTTCTCAGTCATTTTCCTGGATTTCTCTAAACATATAAAATCTTCCATTATGTCATTAGAGTCCTATTTTAATTTTTTAAAATTTTTAACACTTCTAATTGTTTCGGTTAATTCTGTTAAAAGTTTGATATGAGAAAGAATGAGAAGAAACAAATAACTAAACACATACATATAAAAAGTACGTGAAACAAAAAGCTGTTCACAGCAAACACTTTTTTAAAATGAAGATCACTAAACACCTTCTTTGTTTGTATGAAAATATATTTTCTAAAAACATACCTTTTGTATATGAGGCGAAACAAATAATTAAAAACGCAACAAAATATATTATATTACTAGAAAAAATTAAAAATTTTGTTACGTCGATTAATAGACTGAAATTAACCGGTTAATTCGTTAATCGAAAATAGCCAATCTTAAATTAACCGATCAGTTAATCGGGTAGTAATTAATCGGTTAACCGATTAACAGTTAACCGAATGAATACCCTAATATATACCTACAAAGTAATCTATCGTGGGATATGCATACATATAAAGAATTTAAAGTCAAAATTTGCATCTGCTACCGGTTTGATTTATAAATTTAAGAACAAATTTAATGTTAAAACAAAGCTGTTAATTTACCCAGCCCTAATTGAAAGTCATCTTAATTGTTTGGCGGTAGTGAACGCGTGGAAAAAAAAGCAATGAGCTTAAATCACTTCAGAGATCTCAGAATAAAGCGTTTAAAACTGTATTCAATCTACAATTGTCTTTTTTGATCTTATGTTTATATAAATATATGACTGCAGGAATTCTTCCCGTATATGGTTTATATAAAACGAAACTTTTAATGTATGTTTATAAATCTGCAAATCGAAATCACGTGAAATTGAAATCAATGAAGATTTTCAATTGAATTTTTGTAATAATGAATGTAAGTATACACATTATTACCAAACTTAAAAAAAAAAATCATAAAATTTGAGCTGATGGCCTTAAGACGCTAGTGCTCAACTATATAATAATTATATTATTTTACAGTTATAATAAAAATAAATAAATAAATTTCCTGTTTTTAAAAGTAGTTTAGGTGGAGAAACGTGGTCCTCAAAGTATCAGGTATATATAAGGAACTATTTTTATATACTTTGAACACGGGGGAATTTTCAAAATTTGTTCGATTTCAATTCCACGTGATTTCGGTTTCTAGAACATGGCCGAATATCATTTAAAATTTATTCTCATTTTCTTTTTTTTTTCTTTTCTTTTTATTAAATATTATGTTAATATAATTTTGTTGTATAACTCTATGAATTTGTTAATTTGTAGTTCTTTGCCAGCTGGCCTCAATAATGTCCTATGGACGCTGAGGCAATACCTCCTTTGTAAGAATTTAATTTTTGAATAAATAAACTTTAATAAAAATAAAAAAGAAAAATTAGAGGAAAAAAATGTTGCAAGTAATTTCATTAAAATAAAAAAAATGTTCTACAGACAGTTCCAAGCCGTTGCAAAAGTATATATGGGGTTAAAGAGGACACTTTAGGCTTTCAAATGGTAGTAAAATCTCTTTGATCCCTTTGGACCGTAACAAGTTCTATTCCACTGAAATTCGAATTAAGCTAAATTATAGAGCCTGGGAACACATCATACATAAATGGCACAGTAATACAACGAACCATTTCTTAAAGACTGCTATCTAATCCGTTATTGATAATAGTTTGCGAGAAATCGTAATATAGTTCTGATAAAGTTACAAAAATCTAATTTCTTCTAAAACAATAATTGAAGCACAGCCGCGAATTACGTTGTAAGTTAGAAAATAAATTTTTTTCAGGAGAGCAAAAAAAAAAAAAAAAACGTTTTTAACAGGCAGGATTACAATTTTTTAGTTTTTCTTTTTAGATTATCAAAAATAATGACAATAAAAACTCTTATGCAAAATATTAAGAAAATTGAATTTAAAATTACATGCTAAATTACAGTTTATTATTTTTTTTTTAGTGGAAAAAAGTTTCTTATCCACAATTGCGATGTCATTTAAAACGTTTTTCCACTACGCAAGCGGCCTTTAAAACGTTATTCCACGTTGCAAAACCATTTCGTTTGTATCATTTTGTTAGTAACTTACAACGTTCTTCCACCGGCTGACTCTTTGTACCGCATTTTGAAGGCTGAGTGTAAGAGAGTAATGTTAACGGTAATCTGCAAAAAAACAGTTTTTGAAAAAAGTGGCTTTTACAACGTTATTCGCGGCTTTGCTTCAATTGTGCCCAGCAGCATTCCACACCCACAATTAACAATATTTTAATCCAGTTTATTGGATAACTTAGTTCTAATTAGAGTTTGTTCCCAGGATTTCTCGTCCCGGGAATTCCCGGGATTTTCAATTGTTTTAAATTCCCGCTTTCCCGGAATCCCGCAACTTATTCCCGGGAAATTTTGAATAAAATCTTTTTCTAAAACTTTAGTAAATCTATGTCGGACTAGTGCCTTTAGAGGTTAATCCAACTTAATTTCACCACAATATTTAAATTTACTACAGTTTAGGCTCATTTTTAAGAATGGGCTTTATATAACCCTTTGATAATTATTGGCCTATCTTCACGAAAAATTATTTCTTGTCTTAGCACACTGAAGTGTAAATTTTTCAATAATATTATAAGGTTTTGCGGCTAAGGGCGTAATAAAGTGTTTTCCTAGATTGTACTTTATATGCGGCATTTCAAGTAATTTGGAGTCTTATGAAAGTAGAATATGCTAAATTGCACCACAAAAGCAGTATTCGTTACGCTTTTAGCCATACTTACATGATTTACAAGATTGGTCTAAACATGGAGCCGCATGTAAATTATGGACCGACATTTACGAAGTTTGGTGCCTTATAAAACGAATTTGTAGAAATTTAATGAGAAAAGGTACATTTCGCCACAAATTTAGGTTAGTTTTTGTGGAGTTTTTAGGGAGGTAGTTCCACATTTGTGTGCATAACTCTTTCCCTACAGAAGCGATTATACTGGAATTCACTCCCAAACAGCCTAGAAGATCTAGAAGCAATTTGGCACTCATATGACTAAATCGGTTTTGAATTAATGAAGGATTCACAATAATATTAAAAAAGATTCACATAGAATGACAAACTTAGTATACCTTCATACACCTCTGCTGATTAAGGGTTATAACATTAAATAACAATATGTTATTAAATATATGTAGTAAATAACATTTCTCCTTCCTGCTAAATTTGTTAAACGGTGAAATTGTTTCAGAATTACTATTTCGTAATGTTGTGCTTTTAGTTCCTAATCGCCCTTTCAGAAATTTTATTCCACTAAGACTTCAATACTTTCATTCTAATTATGTTAATGAGATCTGAATTTGACAATGTATATATGTACGTATATTGACTTCTATGATCCTATTGGCATCAAAATAACCTCTTAAGAGTCTTAAAATTACTTTAATCTTAAATTTGTTACGTTTTTGTTATATAATAGATACTAGATTTAATTATTTTAATCGTAATAGCCAGTAAGAAATATTAGTTTCATTGGAGAAATACGTAAATAAATAAATAAAAAATTTGGGCGGGAATCCCGGGATCCCGGGAATTTGATATTTATTTCCCGCTTTCCCGGGAATCCAAAAAGTGCGGGAATAAAAAAACTCTAGGTATAATATATTTTTGGTTTCAAATGGCATTAAAATTTTTCATATCGGCGATGACAAAAAATTGGACTTTTCGCCGATGAAATTCAATTTTCAGCCACAGTGCGTCGGCTTGTTATAAAATGAGCATGTGGGTTTTAACATCCACAATTAGTTTCATTTACTTTCTAATACTATTAGGTAAAAAATATGCATTAAAAAAAAAGAAGTCCACAGATTACGAAATTACAAAGATTTTTTTTGTCGCTTCATTAAATCCTTTTTTTTTGTGAAATATCGGTAATTTTACCTCCATAGAAGTTTCCCTCGATCGTAAAGAAGCATAGGGCCTCAGAAACGCCTTTATTTCTACCCCAATTTTTGCCGTTGCTGCTTAGCTCAGCCTTAATCCGTCATGTATGGGCTAAGCATTTCCTTTTTCTGTTCTCCCGTGGATTCCATTTTACGGCAGCTGTAGTGATGTCACTTGACTGCCTTCTAAGCCTATGGCCAATTCACTGTAACTTTCGCCTCATTACTCCAACCGATAACGGCTGTTGATAACATGATCCCGTCACAGGTTTGAAGGGCTCATCTGAATGATATTCCACCCACCATTTGGTTTTATATCCTCTGGGAAGCCAAATGCAGTCAATATCTATTTTCGGCATGAATTTCAAGTTTACAGATCTCTGAAGGACTTCATGATCTATATAAAGAAATCACCTTTGACAAAGCAGAGTTAAACACCAAACTTCAAATCAAAGAATTTATGGTACAAATATTCGCAAAAGTTTTTACAAATTCGCAGAATTCAATATTCACAAAAACGTTAAAAACATAATTTGTTCAGGAAAGTTGAATGACACACACTTTATAGTTTCCACCTTAAGGCTTCAAAGCAAATCTATTTTACATCCTGTTTAAAAAATGTTACATAGAATTTATTTAAAATATTCCTGGTTCTCTTAGTTTCTCATTAAAACTTTCTGTCCAAACAAGAAATATCTCAGTTAATTGTAATAATAATTTTAATTTTGTTCTAAAATAAAACCCATATCATTAATTTGAATTAAAAACCTATAAAATATGTACAGGGGTACTCTTATTTGTCAAATCTTTTAGAGTGAAACATCTTTCAAAAAAAAAAAACTGCTAATAATAAATTGCTCTTAATTACCCTTATGCAAACTTCTGGCCACATATTTTTCGCCAAACAGAAAGATACTGATAGTTATGGCTGCAGAATTTGTTGTTCTTTTTATAAACAATTTATTAGAAACTTTATCAAATTCTTTTAATCTTGTAAAGCATCCTCATAAATTGTTCATATACCCGCTGAGTATGAGACCAATGAACGCATAAACCAAGTACATAAAAAATACGCACTTGTCTATGGAAATGTATTTGTGTAAGAGTGTTTGAGTGTGTAGAAGTATATATGTGTGTGATTTTGAATAAGTTGAAACCACACACTTTTTTTTGACATAAACTCCAAAGATATTTGCATATAATTCTAGAGCTGGCAAAATGTTTAAATTATGTGGAGCGTTACCAAATAACGGTCAAGTTGGAGAACAGGATTATACAGAACTCTTTTTTTATTGTTGTAATTTTCTAAAATAGAAATAAATTGTTTAACAAAATCAAAGTTTTAGTTTTCACACGAAAGAAGAAGGAAAATGTGTAACAAAGTTTGCTGCTTAAGTCTTTTGTTTTTTCATACAACTTTGTATTTTACGTAAAGATTTATGGAGGTATAAAAATATAGAGAATATTAAACCAATTTAACAAAAAAAAAAAAAAATACTGCAAGTTGTACCTTTGGATCTAGTCTTTTTCTTATTAAAATTGAAGAAACTTAGCTTAAAAGTTGACAGGCTTATGTGGAATAAATCTTTCGGGACTTTTTTTTTTTAATTTAAGCAATAAATAGAGTAAGGAAAGCCATTACTTTTCTGCTTAAATATGTGTTATTTGTAATCTTGTTTTGATTTATTCGTAACAATTTTCGGTTTTTGGAAGTGGGTTTTATATGAGACCAATAGTCAATTATCAGCCGATCATCTAAAAATTTTGCAGTGTGATTTCTAGTCACATAAAACAAAAAATTTCAACACAATTTCATTAAAAAATCATTTTTCTGCTACTGATTTTTGGATCAAGTTTTTTATGATGTTAAGTTGAAGGGTGTTTTTTTAACCCGATAGAATTATAAATTGTAAAAAATCACACAATGCGGCCGCAAAGACCCCGCATAGACCAAATAGGTCCCTAGCGTTACCACGTTGTACGATAACCCGCAGAGAACGTTAGAAATAAGAAAGGTCATTCCGATGTGATGGTACTCAGAGTACCCACACTCTCTTGAAGAACGCCAGGAGTCTCATTAACCCAATTCCAGAGATTTCCCCGAAATTTTGGAAGTAATGATCTCCCAGACAGTTCGCCCTGGAGCGCACGAGTATATGCTCCACTGTCTCCTTTTCCCCTGGTGCCCCACAGAATCTGCAATTGTTACTATTCAGCCGCCCCGCCCTCTTGGCGTATACCGCAGTCCAACAGTGACCCGTTATAAAACCTACCAGAAGTCTACAATTCGATAGCGACAGAAGTATTTTCGTCGACTCCGGATCATAGGATCCCCACATTACCTTGGAAACCCTGCACGTTTCGGTGTTTTCACAAACTGCCTCTGATCTCCTCCGTATAGCAGAGTCCGTATCTCTCCTAATATTCCGAATTGGAGCCGGGATGCCATCACCCTATCGTATGATAACTGGACCCCCCGTTTCGCCAATTCGTCCGCCTCCTCGTTGCCCTCTATGCCCTGGTGCCCGCGAACCCAGTAGATGTGCACCCTCCTATTGGTACAGAGTCTATCTATCGAGTCCCTACACTCCTGGACGATAGAAGAGTACGAAAATTTGGCGGATATCGCCCTAATCGCCGCCTGACTATCGATGAAAAAGTTTATGTGTGAGTTCCTAGTACTGGAGCTACGTGCCAAATCAGCAGCCATCTTGGCCGCACATATCTCCGCCTGGAAAATGCTGCAGTAATCGGGGAGCTTATACGATTCCCGAATGCCAAGTTCCCGGCAGTAGACTGCAGCTCCAACTCCGCCTTCCATTTTGGATCCATCAGTGTAGAAACTAAAAGTTCCTGTGGCCAGATCGGAGCCCTGCTAACACACTATATATATAATTTTACTTAAAAATTTTTATTCGATGACATAAACAGTAGAAAATTATCTCGGTCCACTTTTTCGAGCATTTTACGGCAAGCAGTATGTCACGAAAAACCCCGAATAAAGTTTGAATCCAAAGAAATAATCGAAAGTTTTCGAATGGCAGTCTTTTTGGAGTCTTTAGGGTCTGTTGTAGATTGGTCTCATTCCGAATGCAGCAATTTTGTGTAATAAAAAGCCCGTTAAGGGAAAAATGAGCCATGAGCCATAAAATTCACGAAATTATCTATAAGTTTGGTGAATCGATAACTGAATTTCAAAGTAAATTAGAAGCATGAATCTTATCATAATGAATTGCCAGAGTATATTGATTTTAAATGTTCATAAAGTAAGCAACAGTATGACAGTTCGTTTGAAAGGTAGTCCTTTCGTAAGTTATATCGGGCTTAAAAAACAACCTTTGTATATTCAATATATATATACATGGGGCATTCCACGCAAAATTTAAAGTTAAAAAATTTTTTTTTTTGATTTAATCAATTTTTTTTATATTTTTTAGTGCACTTCAAAAGGACCTTCCTGGTAAATTTTGACATTTTTTTGATTACTCTTTTAAAAGACATTTGTTTTAATTTTTAATTCATTACATTCTTAATAATGGTACATATTAGAATTTTTTGTGATATATTCGATTTTAAATATTTTTTTTTTAGAAAAAAAGGAAAAAAATATTCAATATTTTTTATTTATTATTCTATGAGATAAATTTCAGTTACATATGTATTTTATAAAGCTTTTTGTAATGGTTCTATTCCTTAAATTTTTAGGAATGACTTTATACACTACCAGATTATTTTCTTTAAAAAATTGTTTTTAAACCATCCGATTTGGCTTGGAATGCTCCATAAACATATGCTCTGAAAACAAAATATAAATGTGCAATAAATTCAACATGTAGAAGGTTTTTAAGCAACATTTGAAAATAAAAAGTATTTGAAAATAAACCGAACTTTTTAGCGTACGGTTCACACACACCCAGAAACGATATATATTTGTTAGTGCTTGTGTATAAGTACACAGTTCATAAGTATTTTCAAGAAAGTAACAAACATTATTTAGTGTTCAGTTTTTCGTTATCAAACAATACAATTGTGGTGGATGTGTAGACATACATTATATTATAATGTTCTTAAGTGTTTTCTTCACATTGATGAAACAAAATATTTAGCAACGCTTCTCAGTAGTATTGTTGCTGCTGCTTGACAACGTGATCGTCGTACACAGTTAAAGTGGAAAAAGTCAAAATAAAACGGATTTTTATTTTGCCAATAGATTAACGTATAACTCTTTATAAGCCCTATTATGAGAGCTATTGTTAATTTTGTTAATTTTTTTAGTTTTCAAGACAATTGCAAAAAACAAGGCATTCGCACGTTAAAAAAACAATTCAAACGCCAATTTCAGCGAAACCTGAGGCAATATTTTAATGCGACTGATTTTAGAGTGTTATACCCGAATGCCTCTAAAAAAATGGTTTTGATTTTACTAATAGATGTTAGTTTGAATTACTGTCGCATGTGACTTGTCGCACGTGACATTTCTTGCCAACATTATATACTTATATATATATTGTTTAATCCTTTTACGAAATTATATATAAACTAGCTAAGTAAAAATATTTTTAAATGAACGCAAATACTTAATATACTAGGTTCGCCCGGTGACCGACCAATTGACAGTTACTGCAAAAATAAATCTTTAGACCTACAGACTATGTACGTATATATGCATGTATATATGATTCTTCAAATGAGGGCTTCTATAATTTAAGAAAAAAATAAAAATGGCTTTCCAGCTTTCCTTTTATTCGATACTTTGATTCCGATATAAAATCATAAATTCATCAAAAATTATTAAAAATTTTAAATTGTTAATTTTCCTTGAAGAAGTCACACAAAGGCATGACGAAATATCGGATAAAATAAAATAATTAATTTTATAAAAAATAACAGACCTCAAGCTTTAATTTAATTTTAAATTTTAACGTTACTGACTGATTCATCATCGCACAGCCTAAGCGCCTGCAGCTAAAAACTCGATATTTGGACAGGAAGTTGATCTCTCCCCAAATCGATCCACTAAGACGGAATGAAAATTCGAATGTTTAGGGGGTAAAAAGGGTAAAAACTGGTAAATTCAGTAACCTTAAATCTCCAGAACTAAAAGAGATAAAAAAATGCAATTCTTATCGTTGTTCTTTAGAAAAATAAGCGGACAGCTGTCAGTCAGGTACTTTTTTTAAAATTCGAAATTTAATTCGGATGAAACCTGTATTTTGCAACTTTTTTGCCGCCCCATCTATCCTTTAAATCAATAAACATAGAAATAAGTTTATATCACGTTCGAAACTAATCTAAAAAGTTTAAATACAAATTCGGTGATTTTTCGAAATTCGAACGTTTAAGGGTCGAAAGTCTTAACTATTTTTGGTACTTTTTTTTACAAAACATTTTTCTTTACTCATTGACATATATGTATTAATTTATGGGCTCCCACTACAATATTGAAATTCTTGATACTTTAATGGGGAGGAAAAAGTACCAAAAAGGTTGAAATAGGGGAAATTAAATTCCTTTCTTTAGCATTTTGTTTTACAACTGGTACTTTCTTTAATTATAGTCAATAGTTTACCTATAAACATAAAATTTAACATGCCAATGTCCTGAGTGGATAATAACCTATGAGGGAATTTTTTGGTACTTTTTGTTCTTCAACTAGAACTTTTTAAATTTCCGTTAGTATTGGACCTAGAAACATAAAATTAAACGTGCAACGTCCTGAGTGAATGAAATGTGGAAGGTCCTTAGTGAATGAGAATCTGTAAGAGGACTGTTGGTAGTTCTTTGTTCGTTAACTGGTACTTTTTGAATTTCCGTTCGTATTTGTCCTTGAAGCATAAAATTAAACATGCAAGGTCCTGAGTAAGAGGGATCTTTTTGGTACTTTTTCGTTCTTTAACTGGTTTGAGTTTTCGTTAGTATTGGACCTAGAAACATAAAATTGTGCATGCAAATCCTGAGTGAAAGATAATCTGTAAAAGGGATCTTTTTGGTACTTTTTCGTTCTTAAACTGGTACTTTTTTAAATTTTCGTTAATATTACACATACAAACATAAAATTAAACATGCAATGTCCTGCGCGGATGAGAATAACTGTTTGGCACTTTTTTGTTTTACAACTGGTTAATCTAGAAACATAAGCTTTGGCTTATAAATCCATATGTCCAAGAAAGAAAGGGAAATGCTCACGAAGTAGCGGAACTAATGCTAGTAAAGAGTAAAAATTTAAAAAAAAGGCTACAACCAATATATTTCGAGAGAACCAGTGCCTGGTGTGTACATTAGTGTGTCCCAAAACAATTTTTTTTTTAATTTTCATGGAAGCATAATTTAAGAGCTTATAGGGTTAAGTATTTATGAAATTTTTTTCAAATTTTTCGGAAGAGGTTTAGAGGTCGCTCAAGTCGAATTTTGGCCAAAAATCGGATTTGCCGGTCTTTTTTTGAGTTTTCTTCATAACTTTGTCAAAAACAACGATTTTCTTCAGATCTAAGGAAATAATTTGAAAGAAAAATTTCCAAGCTTTACTTTTGCGTGCAAAAACTATAAGTTTTTACAATAAATTTGCTCATTTAGGCACCCTACATTACAATTTTTCGTAATTTTTCCATAAATATTGTAAATAACGCATTAAAACTTTTAAAATTTTTGTGAAAATGAATAAAACGAACAATGCAGTTTAAAACATCAATTAATTCTAAATAATTTAGAAAAAACTATTTTTGAATTTGCTCTTACCGTTCCTGAGTTATACCGGTTTTTGGCGTTTTGCCTAGGCTATGATCAAAATTGGTTATTTGTTTCTCAATGTGGTGATGTGAATATTTTTTTCATTTTGGTTACTTTTTTCTAAAATATAAAATACGTATGAATATGTTTTGACAAAAGTGATTTTAATATTAAAAACTGCCATGTTCTGAAATTTAAATCAAATGAAGTTTTATAGATGGAGATTTTCAATTAATTTTTAAAATGCGCGTAGTTTTTCCTGATTTGAAGAGTAGTGAAGGTAAGTGGTATTTAGAGTAGAAAGTGCATATATCACGCGGAATCGATTTCAGAACATGACTGAAAAAGTACACAAAAGTTGTTTTAGTGTTTCTAAAAACTTGAATATAAGTTAAATGTTCTAAATTTTCGTTATTTTTAATAATATATATTAGTATATTGAAATGCACATAGGTATTTTAATGAATTTTCAAAATAAATTGATATATAATTTATAATTTTAGAACTTATGAAATTTACTGTAAGAAAATGGCGTGAATTTAAGAAATTTACAATTTTACTTATTATAACCTATCGATATGTATATTTATTTAATGTTTTTTAGATAATAATTTGTCAATATTTTTTATTTATAACAAAACAACCTTTGACTGTCAGTCATATACATTTTCCCCATTGAATTTACGTTCTGAAACACGAATTTGTTTAAATTCGTCATAATATAAAACAATGATTCACAAAATAGTTCAAATAGAACAATTTTGAAACAGTAATAATAACAATTATAATTTTAAAATACAACTTACAAACGAGAGAAACAAGTTATACCAATTTAATTAATATTTTAGGTATATGTAAATTGGAATATATTCACAAAAAATGCATTTCCCATATCGCCAACACTTTCCAACTTCGCCAAAACAATCTTCATATCGCCAAAGGTAAATGTTCATCGCCAAAAGAATTTAAAAATCACCACATTGCACAATCCTGCCACTGACAGTTAAAAAGCGGAAATACCTTAATTTTTTCCTTTTTTGCTTTTTATAAATGGCAATTTAAAATTAATTTTAATGTTTCGCAATTAACAAAAGGCTTTTCTAATTTGGTTATATTTTTTCACATTTGGTAACTTTTTCAAAAATTTTGGTTGTAAAAATTGTATTAGTCGTGGCAGCACTGGTTATGATATTATTACTCATACCCAACAAGCAAATAAAAATTAAACGTTTTTCTTTTGCTTTGTTCAACATTTATTTATTGGAGTTCTTACGATGTAGTTTTATGCCCTGCAATAATCAGTTTCAGAAGTTGTAACATTGATGTAAGTGTTATCCATTAACAATACATGCAGATTTGAGCAATTTTATTAAAGGCCAGCTTGAAGACATGCAATTAAGAAAAGACTAAAAAGAATTACCTCATCTGAGTCTTATCTTTTTGGTTGTTAGATCTAAGCTCTATCCAACAGTAAGCGCTTTAGGAGCTATTAATCGGGCTCGCTGGATGAAGCAAGTTATATATATTCTTTAAAAATATGCATTTTTCGAAACCAGCTGCAATCTTACAAGGACAATTAAAAAAATTGATGCGTACCAATTTTTAATGATTTATTTTAAGAATAAATATCAAAAGTTTGTAAGCAGCTCTTTCAAAGCCCTCGATACACTCCTCTCAATGATCCTAGTCCATTAAACCGGTTAGATAGCTACAAAGTTATTAATGTAGCAGTAACACGCGCCCCGCTAAAAACTGTTCTAGATCATCAGTGGTACTTAACCCCAAAATTGGCTACCTTAGCGTTTTATTGATAAACATATCGACACCACAACTTTCAGTTAAATGGCCAAAAATCTATATACGCCAAGTAGCGAGAACGAAATAGTAAATTTAAACAGAAGACAACCTTAAAAATAAAGAAATTCAAGGGTTCATTTCCAAAACCAGTCTTATTTTTTTTGAAGCTTGCAATATTTCAATTGTTTTGTTTTTAAACAGATCCAGAAAATTGCGAAGCCAACAAATCTTTCCAAGATGCAAAGAGCAAAGTTCAACATACACAAGTGGCAAATGGTGTGGCAGAACGAGGTGTGGCTTTTAATAACACTTACTTCAATGTCAACTCTTCTGAAACTGATTCATTTATTACAGGGCATAGACTACAGCGTAAGAACCCCAATAAATAATTTTTTTTTATAAAGCAAAGCAAAACGTTTGATTTTTGGTTGTTTGTTGGGTATGAGTAATAATATCATAAACTGGGTACAAATCTGAAAACCGGTATAACTCAGGAACGTTAAGAGCAAATTCAAAAATAGTTTTTTCTAAATTATTAAGAATTAATGGATCTTTTAAGCTATTAACACTAATTAGTAGGGTATTCATTTAATCGGGCTTTTGCTTTAATCGGTTAATTGTTCGATTAATTACCCGAGGTTTTGGTTTAATCGGTTAATAATCGGATAATTTTGTTATTGATCGGTTAACCGATTAATAAAGTTTTTTTTCATAAATTAAGTTATTTCAATAAAAAAAAAAAAATGAATAAATTATTTATTATTTGGAGTTTATAGTAAAAAAAAAAACAATAACATAACAAACATAACAATTCTTGAACTAAAGTAAACAAACAAACGAATAATTCATAAATATGTGATACATATTTTTTTAAAAAATAAACTATAAGATAATTTTATTAGTTTCAATAGTGTCAGAAGATCTTATAAAATAATCTTTTATACAAATATTTTGATTTAAATGTTTATGATTTAATTTAATTATTTTCTTTATTTTTGATAAAACTTGACTTTGAAAAATCATAAGCAGCCCATAATACAAAATATCTAATTTCTCATCCCTCTTCCTGGATTTTTGTAAACATATAAAATCTTCTATTATGTCATTAGAGTCCTGAGGGCAATTCTCTATTGCGATGCGAACTCGCTATCACTTTCGCAAAATTGTTTGAAAGTTAATCAAAACTGGCAATAAAAAATAGATTGACAGTAATTAAATGTCAAAATATGTAAAAAGAAATTTGAAGTTGGAAAATTTAAATAAAATAAATAGTGATGATTTGAGAAAAGAAAAAAATTAAAAGATGCGAATGGCAAATGCGCAAACGCATTAAAGAGCACCAATCACTAGATTTGCTACAATTTTCTTTTGCATCGCAATAGGGAGTCGCTTAAAGCCGTTATAACTCAGGAACGTTAAGAGCAAAATCAAAAATAGTTTTTTCTAAATTATTTAGAATTAATTGATCTTTTAAACTACATTGTACGTTTTATTCATTTTCATACAAATTTTAAACGCATTAAGTTATTTACAATATTTATGGGAAAATTACGAAAAATTGTAATGTAGGGTGTCTAAATGAGCAAATTAATTGCAAAAACTTATAGTTTTTGCACACAAAAGTAAAGCTTGGAACTTTTTCTTTTAAATTATTTCATTATATCTGAAGAAAATCGTTGTTTTTGACAAAGTTATGAAAAAAGCTCAAAAAAAGACTGGCAAACCCGATTTTTGGCAAAAATTCGACTTGAGCGACGTCTAAACTTCTTCCGAAAAATCTGAAAATAAATCTCAAAAATACTTTTCCTTAAAGACTTTTAAATTATGCTTGAGCCCCAAGCTTTTGGGACACACTTGCTTGCAATTTTTACAAGCATATTTACATAAATAAATTATTTATATAAAAAAAAAAATCATTTTGCAATTTTCAATTTTTACACTTACGATGTCGCACGTGACCAAATTTATGTAAGTACCATGATCACAAATATTCTTATTTTTCAATAAAGTTCTTGTTATTTTAATTTTATAAAAAAATCTTTGTTTGTTCTCGATATATGATTAGCTTTCTGCATTTACTTTCAGCGCTTTCTATCAGTGCGCTTTTCTGTTTCTCAATGTCGCACGCACGTACATTACAATATGAGATAATACAAATAGTTATTTGAAATCGCAAAGCTTCTTATGCATTCTTTTTTGACAGATATTTCTTGGAGAGAAGAAGTAAATGCATAATGTCTCTCTTTAAGAACTTTGTTAAAAACAAAACGTGCAATCAGTGTTGCCAAAACTGTTTGATGATAATGCCGAAATGACAAAACTTCAAAAAAAAAAAAAAAAAAAAAATCCGCTAAAATCTAATAATACTAAAAATCTGATAAAAATGTAACATAAAATTTTTACAATTTCAAATATGCTTAAGATAAGCTAAATTTTTGCAAAAAAAAAAAAAAATAATGCTAAAAACCTGCTGAATTTTCATAAAAGAATTATGCTAAAAATCTGCTAAATAAAATGGAGTGTTAATATGTATTTCATTAATAATTTTATTTAAAAAACAAAAAAATATGCTAAACAAATCTGCTCTTCTGAAAAGTAAAATTATGCTCAGAAATCTGCTTTTGGACAATATGCTAAAAAGCAGTTAGCATATTTTTTCAAAAAAATATGCAATCCCGCAACTCAATCTCCTAAATCTAGCAGAACATATACTAAACTGTTAACACTGCGTACGATTGAAATTGCATTCATAAATCTCAAAATAGGTTATAAATAAATAAATTATTTTTTACATTAATTAAATTTGATTGTTGCCCTGTAAAAATATGTTAAAAAAAGTCTTTTTAAGAAATTATAATTTTTTTGTTTCGGTGGACCTCTCGGTGGAAATGTCCATATGTATTTTGGTTTCTAAAAAAATATTTTTACCAGCCAAAAGGGCGCTGAGCGCAACGGAAAAAGCGATTATTAATGTGCTGAATGGAACAACGAAGTGTGTGGTCCTTTACGAAAACCAGAACGCAATAAAATATTATGATCTTTATGTTGAGTTGGACTAGTACAGCATTTTAATTGTCTACGAAGATCACAAATAGAGAAACGCTTTTTTTTAAGGTATTAACTATACACTATAAGTGTTTATGATTTTAATATTTCTATCGTACAGAACACTAAAGAACAGTATAAAAAGTTAACTGCTGAAGTAGCAGTTACGTACAGCGTAATACCCGAATGGGGATTCTAACCAGCAACACGTTAGATCTTTAATCTTGGGCGTTTCTGATAGGATTTTTGTCAGCCGTTATCTGTTTTCGAGATTTATCAATTTTTTTTGGCAAACCCGATTTTTGGCAAAAATTCGACTTGAGCGACGTCTAAACTTCTTCCGAAAAATCTGAAAATAAATCTCAAAAATACTTTTCCTTAAAGACTTTTAAATTATGCTTGAGCCCCAAGCTTTTGGGACACACTTGCTTGCAATTTTTACAAGCATATTTACATAAATAAATTATTTATATAAAAAAAAAAATCATTTTGCAATTTTCAATTTTTACACTTACGATGTCGCACGTGACCAAATTTATGTAAGTACCATGATCACAAATATTCTTATTTTTCAATAAAGTTCTTGTTATTTTAATTTTATAAAAAAATCTTTGTTTGTTCTCGATATATGATTAGCTTTCTGCATTTACTTTCAGCGCTTTCTATCAGTGCGCTTTTCTGTTTCTCAATGTCGCACGCACGTACATTACAATATGAGATAATACAAATAGTTATTTGAAATCGCAAAGCTTCTTATGCATTCTTTTTTGACAGATATTTCTTGGAGAGAAGAAGTAAATGCATAATGTCTCTCTTTAAGAACTTTGTTAAAAACAAAACGTGCAATCAGTGTTGCCAAAACTGTTTGATGAGAATGCCGAAATGACAAAACTTCAAAAAAAAAAAAAAAAAAAAAAATCCGCTAAAATCTAATAATACTAAAAATCTGATAAAAATGTAACATAAAATTTTTACAATTTCAAATATGCTTAAGATAAGCTAAATTTTTGCAAAAAAAAAAAAAAATAATGCTAAAAACCTGCTGAATTTTCATAAAAGAATTATGCTAAAAATCTGCTAAATAAAATGGAGTGTTAATATGTATTTCATTAATAATTTTATTTAAAAAACAAAAAAATATGCTAAACAAATCTGCTCTTCTGAAAAGTAAAATTATGCTCAGAAATCTGCTTTTGGACAATATGCTAAAAAGCAGTTAGCATATTTTTTCAAAAAAATATGCAATCCCGCAACTCAATCTCCTAAATCTAGCAGAACATATACTAAACTGTTAACACTGCGTACGATTGAAATTGCATTCATAAATCTCAAAATAGGTTATAAATAAATAAATTATTTTTTACATTAATTAAATTTGATTGTTGCCCTGTAAAAATATGTTAAAAAAAGTCTTTTTAAGAAATTATAATTTTTTTGTTTCGGTGGACCTCTCGGTGGAAATGTCCATATGTATTTTGGTTTCTAAAAAAATATTTTTACCAGCCAAAAGGGCGCTGAGCGCAACGGAAAAAGCGATTATTAATGTGCTGAATGGAACAACGAAGTGTGTGGTCCTTTACGAAAACCAGAACGCAATAAAATATTATGATCTTTATGTTGAGTTGGACTAGTACAGCATTTTAATTGTCTACGAAGATCACAAATAGAGAAACGCTTTTTTTTAAGGTATTAACTATACACTATAAGTGTTTATGATTTTAATATTTCTATCGTACAGAACACTAAAGAACAGTATAAAAAGTTAACTGCTGAAGTAGCAGTTACGTACAGCGTAATACCCGAATGGGGATTCTAACCAGCAACACGTTAGATCTTTAATCTTGGGCGTTTCTGATAGGATTTTTGTCAGCCGTTATCTGTTTTCGAGATTTATCAATTTTTTTTGGCAAACCCGATTTTTGGCAAAAATTCGACTTGAGCGACGTCTAAACTTCTTCCGAAAAATCTGAAAATAAATCTCAAAAATACTTTTCCTTAAAGACTTTTAAATTATGCTTGAGCCCCAAGCTTTTGGGACACACTTGCTTGCAATTTTTACAAGCATATTTACATAAATAAATTATTTATATAAAAAAAAAAATCATTTTGCAATTTTCAATTTTTACACTTACGATGTCGCACGTGACCAAATTTATGTAAGTACCATGATCACAAATATTCTTATTTTTCAATAAAGTTCTTGTTATTTTAATTTTATAAAAAAATCTTTGTTTGTTCTCGATATATGATTAGCTTTCTGCATTTACTTTCAGCGCTTTCTATCAGTGCGCTTTTCTGTTTCTCAATGTCGCACGCACGTACATTACAATATGAGATAATACAAATAGTTATTTGAAATCGCAAAGCTTCTTATGCATTCTTTTTTGACAGATATTTCTTGGAGAGAAGAAGTAAATGCATAATGTCTCTCTTTAAGAACTTTGTTAAAAACAAAACGTGCAATCAGTGTTGCCAAAACTGTTTGATGAGAATGCCGAAATGACAAAACTTCAAAAAAAAAAAAAAAAAAAAAAATCCGCTAAAATCTAATAATACTAAAAATCTGATAAAAATGTAACATAAAATTTTTACAATTTCAAATATGCTTAAGATAAGCTAAATTTTTGCAAAAAAAAAAAAAAAATAATGCTAAAAACCTGCTGAATTTTCATAAAAGAATTATGCTAAAAATCTGCTAAATAAAACGGAGTGTTAATATGTATTTCATTAATAATTCTATTTAAAAAACAAAAAAATATGCTAAACAAATCTGCTCTTCTGAAAAGTAAAATTATGCTCAGAAATCTGCTTTTGGACAATATGCTAAAAAGCAGTTAGCATATTTTTTCAAAAAAATATGCAATCCCGCAAACCAATCTCCTAAATCTAGCAGAACATATACTAAACTGTTAACACTGCGTACGATTGAAATTGCATTCATAAATCTCAAAATAGGTTATAAATAAATAAATTATTTTTTACATTAATTAAATTTGATTGTTGCCCTGTAAAAATATGTTAAAAAAAGTCTTTTTAAGAAATTATAATTTTTTTGTTTCGGTGGACCTCTCGGTGGAAATGTCCATATGTATTTTGGTTTCTAAAAAAATATTTTTACCAGCCAAAAGGGCGCTGAGCGCAACGGAAAAAGCGATTATTAATGTGCTGAATGGAACAACGAAGTGTGTGGTCCTTTACGAAAACCAGAACGCAATAAATTATTATGATCTTTATGTTGAGTTGGACTAGTACAGCATTTTAATTGTCTACGAAGATCACAAATAGAGAAACGCTTTTTTTTAAGGTATTAACTATACACTATAAGTGTTT
The DNA here is from genome assembly GCA_943735925.1 of Pollenia amentaria. Lineage (NCBI taxonomy): Eukaryota > Metazoa > Arthropoda > Insecta > Diptera > Polleniidae > Pollenia > Pollenia amentaria. The sequence goes on along the minus strand of OX031010.1, from coordinate 139,730,623 downwards.
ATGATTTTAATATTTCTATCGTACAGAACACTAAAGAACAGTATAAAAAGTTAACTGCTGAAGTAGCAGTTACGTACAGCGTAATACCCGAATGGGGATTCTAACCAGCAACACGTTAGATCTTTAATCTTGGGCGTTTCTGATAGGATTTTTGTCAGCCGTTATCTGTTTTCGAGATTTATCAATTTTTTAGCCTTAACAACGTTCAAGTGTACAGCTCCAATAAGTTTGTTGCTTAAATTTTATGTTTATTTTTATACAGAAAAATTCTTCTTAAACAAAATTAAACAAATTATATAATTTAACCCATTTTCATACAATAATTCAGCTACACAAAACATTCAGGTAAAGAATTTAATTTTCTTTATAACTCTTATCGGCAGAAGCAGCAGAAAATGCTCTAAATTACATAATTTCCCCCCAAAACTCTTTTACACAAACACATACACACATCCAGACATTAAAATACAAATCAGCTTATTTTTTTAGCTTTATACCAAAAGAAAAACACTTTTTCCACAATAATTTTTTTTTCTATATTATTTCCAATTCCAATTCTTAGCTCAAACAAGTGTGTGGAAAAACACATACCAACCAGTTTAACATGTTTGTAATTAGAAAACATCTTTTGATTTATATTTACCGTAATTGTAATTGAAATCGTAATCTTCATTTAGTTTTAATGGTTTAAATATCAACTAATAAATGTTTACAATTATGACAAATAACGATATCTAGCCAAGCCTTTAAATCATATCAAGTACAATTGCACAAATAAGAAAAATCGCTAAAATAAATCGAATATAAATACTAAATATTTCCTACTTCAGTGTAAGTAAAAACTTTTAATTGCAATTTTAAGACCAATTAATGCGATCTCATTAATAAGAGATGTGGAAAAATTAGAAATAAAATAAACTAAATGTCCATAATAAATAAGACAAAAAACCTTTTTAGGTAAAAAGAAAAAATAGAATAAAATCTAGAAGGAAACTAAATTCCTGGAAAATTAAAATGGTTATTTATCAAATAGGAAATTGTGTGAAATTTACCGTGACCTGAAACTCACAATGTAAAGCAGGCTATTGGAAAGAAATGAATTCCAATGGCTAAAGCTTAAGAACTGCAGGGAAAAAGAGAAAGCTTTTTTTTAGGGGGAGAAGTATAACATTGTGTCTCTGAGAGAATAAGATTTAATTAATTAATTAGGTCTGTTCATTAAATTTAAAACAGAAATATATAAAAATTGATTTCAATTAAAAAATGTGTGATATTAATTAATAAATTAATTAAATTTGCACCAGTAAACAAATTAATAGTATCAATTAAACGCTTAATTCACTTGATTAAACGTTTAATTCACTTGATAAAACGTGTAATTCCCTTGATTAAATTTTTAATTAAAACTGATTTAATTTTTTTAATGCTTTAATTGGTGAAAAACTTTGGAGAATTTTTTCTGTGCAGCAGAAAATTGCAACGAGTGAGAAAATTTAAAATTTATAAAATATTTGTGAATTTTTAATTTAAAAAAAAGTTAAGAAACACTTTACCAGCAAAAACTAAGAAGTTGGGCAATTCAAAATTCTTTCAGCTGTAGGATACGATTTTCTGTCTTCCTTATTTCAATTGTTTTGAACTATTTGCACAAGGCTTTTGTTGCTTAATTTAGGAAAAATCAGGGCTGTAGAGTCTTCAGAAAAAGTACTAACTCTGAGACTCCGACTCCAACATTTTAGAGTAGGTTGAAGATAAATGTATATGAGACTGGTCCTTATTTAACTTTATACTCTTTTTATACACTCCACCACTAGTGACGAATGAAGGTATAATAAGTTTGTCATTCCGTGTCAAACTTTTTTATTATGCATCTACAGACCAAGCGTGCATTACAGACCAAGCGTGTCCGATGCTGGTGCTATGAGACAGAACAGAATGAGGTCGTGCGAATAGGGTCGAATTTAATGCCCGAAAGACCCAATGTTGCGTACTGTCGCTTAAACGTGCGACGGATCAAGATGCCTCATCTGCATGTATGGGAGGTATAATTATTGAGAAAACAGAATCTCTTGATGTTTTGGGCATGAGGATAGATACAATGTGATGTCAGATGGACAGAACATATATTTAAGGTGTCGAAAGAAGCATTCAAGTGCCTTAGTTTTTTGAAACGGTGTAAGATATACTTCACTCCATCTAATCTCCTTACTATTTATACCACCCCTATCCGACCGCGAATGGAATACAACTCTCATGTATGAGCCGGTGCTTCAAAGTCTATTTTGGAGCTTCTCGACCGTGAGCAGGAGAGGGCGAAGGTTCTCATTGGTGACAGTAGGGTATCCAATTCTATTGACTTCCTTGAGCACCGTCGCAATGTGGGTTGTATTTGCCTGTTTTATCGTTACTACAACGGGATGTGTTCTGATGAAATTAGGGATTTGGTTCCCGAAACCAATAGCTTTGTTGGTAATACACGTTTTTCCTCAAGAGCCCATCCTATTGTGGTATGTCTAAAACCGTAATAAATATTTCTATCATATTAAAATATGCTACGTCATAGTTTTATAGGACTAGAATTCATATTGTCAAATTTCGTAAAGATCGGTCCATAATTTACCATAGGCTCCATATAAAGCCTTCTCCCGGAAAATTGTTTAATACGCCTAAAACCGTAACAAATATTTCATAATATTTCATCATAATAATCTTTTGTTCGTCACAGTTTTGGCTACACGTAGAGAAAAAACATGTTTAAATATGGTCACCTCCAACAAAACTATTTTTAAAGAAAATTGTAAACATATAATGATTTAATTTAACCATTTTATTGTCACCGACAACCATATAATTGTTAAATTATTCCTCCATCAAGAATCGACAACCATATTATGGTTGCCTCTAAACATGTTATGGTAAAATATGACAATATTTTGTTTTTAAATTAACAATAGTATTTTCCTCTTTTCCAAGAGCAACCATGCTATTGTTGAAAACCAAACATGCTTTAATAAGTTATAAACATATTTTAGTTATTTTTAACCAAGATATGTTCGGAGGCAACCAAAATATGGTTGTGCCATCTTGATGGAGGACCAACTTTACCATAATATGGTTGTCAGTGATGTCAGATATGGTTAAATTTAACCATAATATGTTTACAATTTTCTTTAAAAATAGTTTTGTTGGAGATGACCATATATAAACATGTTTTTTCTCTGGGTGTAGAAATCATACATTAAAATTGCGTGAAGATCGGTCCATAACTTAGCCTAGGCCACATATACAACCTACACTCGAAAAACATTTTAGTATGTTAAAAAAAGTAATAAATAATGCTATTGCAATACAATTTGGTACGTCGAAGATTTATAGGACTAAAAATCACACTATAAAATTTCCTGGAGCTCGGTCCATAATTTACCGTATAATGTCCAATATCATGCTCACTCTCGGAAATTATTTAAATACGCCTAAAACCGTAGCAGATATAAATATTGTGGTAAAATTTGGTCCAATTTTGATTCATATGGCCAGAAATAATATCATGCAATTTTCTTATTATCGGTTCTCATTTACCTTAGATCCCATAATAAGCAGTCTTCTGAAAAGCACTTTGAACACTAAAACACATTTCACTACTGTATTGAAATTTGTTCCATTTAGATTTTTAATCACAGAATTCACTCTCCCGGATTTCGGGATGATTAGTCCATAATTTATATAAATTCCCCTTCTGAAAATCATTTTAGTTCAGAATAAACGGTTAAGAATCATGATATTTTATTTAAGTCAGTTCAAATTGCTAGAAATAAAAGCATACCAATGTCTAATTGTCGTCCAATTGGTTTTAACCGGAACCAATCTTTATACTTACGTCCATTTTTATAAAGATTAATTAATAATTTATAGCTCTCATATATTCTAACTGTCGGTGGAGGCTATCAAAGATTCGACACAACCGAGTGTTCTATACACTTTAACTTGTTTTTAATGCAGAACCTTTTAAAAGGTTAAATAAAGCAAGAAAATGATTCTGTAAAAATTTCAAATCGATATATGAAATATTGCATCGCCAATTTCGAAGAACTTTTATTTTGGAAAATATTAGAAATTGTTATTAAAATTTTTATGCCGAAAAATTTTGGAGTCGGAGTTGCGAGTTTTGTGGGTACTACTTACTGAGAAAAATTTTTGTACTGTCGTAAACTTTGAGAATTTTTTATTGGAACTCCACGAAATTGCTAAAGTTTGGTAGGGTATAATTAACTATTTTTTAAGAGTACCTAAATTTTTATTTAAGATTTAAGTACTTTTTGGGGCGGTTTAATAGAATTTGCAAAGAAGTCCTAAAATTTTTTGCCGGAAATATAAAAATTGCGTTCATTTCTTGAGTCATATTTTCTAAGTTACAAAAAAAGTTTCAAAGAGGTAAGTTTATGGAAAATATTAACTGCCGTATTCATAAAAAACTAAATTAGATATGAAATCTATTTTAAGGAAAATTTGAATGGAAATTTTGTTTTAAAATACGTTTGAAATCTATTTTATTTTTTATGAATACGGCAGTAAGTTATTAATATTTTTTTGTTCGTTACTATAAAAAATTAACTCAATTTTTATGTTCTAAGTATTTTTTTAAAAACAAGGAAAAAAATTTTGGGTAATCAATTTTTTTTTTGGGCCCCCTAATATTTTACAAAGTTATAAAAATATATATAAATAAGAAATGAGTGGTTTTTTATTTTGGATTTAGATACAACGTTAGGAAAATAGAAATTTTTAATTTACACATTTATAACATAACGGTAGATTTGTGTTTTTTGATTTATACTTCTCTTTCAGCCGACATCCAGAGTCAAATAAATGCTGGCTCAATTAAAATAATTTTTATCTGGTTTTAAAGGATGCTAAATTTCGCGTTGAATAATGGCTAATGGGATAAAAAATACCCGAGTTCTAGTGGATCAAAGCTAAGATTTTCTGAAAATTTTATTGCTTATGACCAATTATTGTAACAAAATCTATAGTTTTATAGTTCTACTGTATCGTCCATTTAATTACAAAATTGTTAAGCCAAACTGGACTGCAATCGGATAAAAGCTAACAATTCTATAATAAGAAAAAAGCAAGAGCATTAAACTTGAATTTTACTAGTACCACCATCATATTTTCGCATTTTTAAAGAAATGTAAGCATCGAATGAAACCAAATTTACAACAGATCTATAACGAATTATTTCCGAATCACTGAATCATTTTAAGTGCATTCTTATCATAAATGCAGCTAAAACATGGGTTTTTTTTTAAGAAGGATATAATGGAGGTAGGCCTTGCCTTGACTTTTTTTAATTTGCGAAAAAAATATGCCGCCAAAATGTCGTGTATCATTTCTTTTTTTCTTTTTTTAGTCCTATTTTCATCCATACAAACGTGTATTAATATATATTCCAGAGCACCGTGTAAAATGCATCTAATTTGCAAAAATCTAAATTATTTACATACAAAGATGATGTACTTGGCAAAAGAAAAATATTGATACCCATTAGGGAGATCGAACGGTTATTATTCGACCGGTTTTAACCGGTTATTTTAGCTTTGCTCAAGTCGGTTATTTTAAAATGCCCATTTTTCGAATATCGAATAAACCGGTTATTTTGGTATTATAAGCCGGTTATTTTAGTAATGTGTAACTTATATACATTTTCCTTACTCTTGTTGTAGATGCACCCGTAATTTAAGTATTTTCCAATTGAATATTGGCCAAACTTAAACTTTTTATGAAGAATGCCAAAACAAAACGTAACAAAGGTCAAAAAACATTAAGAACACTGTAAATACAAATAGTTTATAAAAGCGTGTGTTCTTGTAGAAAAAAAACCAAAAACTATTAAAAATTCTACAAAAACGTGTGCTGTTAAAAAGTAAATAGTGCATGAGAGTTCTAAATACTAAATATATTTTTATATAAAGGTTATCCCTTGATATTTTTCGTACGCTATTAATAAGACAAAGATAGTTGCCTGAAGTGCCCGAAAATGATAAGTTACAAAGGTTCTTCCATGTCACTTATTAATCACCTTTAATTAGTATACATGCTTGACATTAATGTGATCCAAATTAAACTTAACTCCGTTCGAAGTAGTTCTAAGGAGACGAAAAATAATACTTTACTAAAATACGCTGCCAAAAATGAATCATTAGGTGAAATATAAACCCGTTGTGTTGCCGAGGACGAAATGCCCGTTAATGCACTACAACATTACGGCGGAATCAGTTTTATTTATTAAAACACCAAGAACTAAAAAACAAAATTGAAGAAATCAAACAATGTCATGAAATGTTTTAAATTGTAGTCGACGAATTGAAAAATATTTTACACAAAAAGAATGTTAAGTTCACTATTCGTTTCTATAATGCTGAAACAAAATGGCTAAGAGGTTTTGTTTGCAACTTTTGAAAAATATGGTTGATTTATATAGATAACTTAACCACAAACAAATTAAAACTCATTCAAAATAAATTTGAGAGAATATTTTAAATAATAACTTTATAAAACACCTATAATTTATTTGCTTTTGCAAAACGTTTCTCTAGATCAAATATCATTCAACAGTTTCTAAATTGCATTATACAAATATCTTCTTAAAAATAAAGTTTAGTAAATTTAAAAAAATTGTTGAAAATTTAGCTACAGTTTGATTAATTTACTGGTCCCACTTTTCTTCGATTTTATCCTTAAATATTTGTTAGGTCTGATCTAATTCATAACTATGTATTTTGTTGGCTCCTTACCTTTGAAATTGTTTTGTTTTTATTCAAATTAACGTTTTATTTAAAAACTTATTTGATTTTTGTATTTTTAAGTATTCGAATTAAAACCGGTTAACCGGTTATTTAAAAACTGCTTAACCGAAAACCGGGCAACTATTCGTAATATTCGAAAACCGGTTATTGAAAAAAGTCGAATAATCGATCTCCCTAATACCCATATTGCACTATTAAAAACGAATTTTTGTCAAAACGTTGCAATGCTGCAACTCGAGACACCAATAGTATTTAAGTCTTTATGAACAGTTGGACCCGTAAAAAAATTTGGACTGAAAGAATGAGGAACGTTGATTTTTGGCTCACTATCCAACAAATTCCCATTCGGACCGGGATTCATTTTCGAAAATGTTGTTGGATTGGCCAAACATTTTAGAAATCGCCAGAGAGACAGAGGCGTATAGGTTGACCTACCCGTGCATGGCGAAGGAAGCTCGATTATTAAATCAGAACCTTCGGACACAGTTGGAGTGAAATAATATTTTATATTTTGATCCAAATTTTTATATTTTAATCAGGCTAAAGTTTATCAAATTATTTTTTTTTATTAAATTATTTTTAATGAAGAAAGAAATTAACAACATGAAGTGAATTAAAATTTATTGATAGTTTTTCATTATTGACTGAAGCTGGGATTGAACCCACGGAAGGGTTGATTTGACATGTTCCGATAGTAACCACACTATCTCTTCAGAAATCGTTGCCGTTTAACACTCACCACCATTGCCGACGGCTGGCAGTCAATAGTCAAACATCAATCTTTAAACTAAATTGTTTTTTTTTTTTTTGGTGGAACGAAATTTGCTGTTGTAAAAGATTATCTATTTTCAATTGATTTACATGTGTTTTCCTCTACTTCTGTTTTTTTATACTTTTTGTCAAGAATTCTTGATGAAGTCCACAGTAAATTTTTTGGTTTTTATGTTATTCTTTTTTGTCTTTCTTTTTTTCGTTGACCTTTTCAGCACAACTTCCCGTCGTTCCAAAATGAAGCGTTACAAATGACAATTACAAATGTATTCTATTCGGATCCGTTACAATCCATTAGTTTTATTTCGATCCAGGAGTTTCTTGTAGTTGCTACTTCAGAGTCCAACTGTGCTCTTCAAGTGTGAGCGGGTCATCTTCTTCTTAAAGTAGCCTGTGGATTCAAATCAATGGCTGCCCGTGCTAGGTCATCTGCTGGTTTGCGTAGTGTATGTCCCAGCCAATTCCACTTACATCTCAGTGTTTCTGTGCGCAGAGGAACTTGATCTGTGACTGCCTATAGGTCGAAGTTGGATATCACTTTTGGCCAAAATATTTTCCAAAATTTTCCTCAGACATTTGCTGGTAAAAACTCGAAGTGAAGTTATGTCGCGGGCAGCAGCATTCCGAGTCTCACATCTATACAATAGAGTTGAATTTACGCTAGAGTTGAATAAGCTGATTTTCATTATTCTTGACATATGGGAAGCTTTCCATACATAACGAAGGAGGCCAAAGGACCGCCGGGTACTGTTGATACGAGCTACTATATCCGAGCTAGATTCTCCTTTGTTGCTGAGAATGCGGCCGAGATGGCAGAAGCTGTTAATATCCTCAAACACGGTTCCGTTCATCGAAAGGGACTGCCGGCTGTCGGTGTTCACACGCATGGATTTAGTCCTTCATATGATTATTTTCAATGCTGCTTTCACCGTCGCCACTTCTAGGAGCATCAGCTTTCAAGACATGTCGCTAAAAGTGTGTGCCAAGAGACAGATGTCATTAAGACATCGTAATCTAAGTCACCTTGCCGCTTCTGTAGGCCCCATTGAATTCTAAAGGAGTTTTATTTTGCGGTCTTCATCACTTCATCAAGAACATCGTTAAAAAGTAGAGGTGATATAATGCATCTCTGCCGTACCCCGGTGCTTAAATTGTTTTTATTGCCAAGGCTGTTTTCATGGAGTACTCTACATGTAGACCCATTGTACAGACTTCTAATAAGAGAGACAAGTTTCGATGGGGTGTTTCTGCGTTCTAGTGCCTTCATAAGCGAGCTTATCGAAGTCTATAAGAACTAAATATAAGTGTGATCATTACTGGACAGACGATTACTCTTAGGGCATTCACATGGTCTACACAGGATTTTCGTGGTCGAAAGCCAGCTTGTTCCGGACGGCGTTCTGATTCCTAGGCTGTGAGTCGGCCTGTGATGATATGCGCCACCACCTTTTCATACTCAGAAGTGTAATTAACCTCCATTTGTTGCACTCCGACAAATTTCCCTTTTTTGATAGTTAGACAATAATACCCTCCTTAAGGTCATCGTGAAGGCACTCCGTTCTCTAAAATTCTTCGATTATCGGGAGGATTAATCACGCACTGACTTAAAATAAGGCGTATGGAAAACTTTATTTCTTCCTGTGCTCCTTATAGGAATTGCAGAAAACAGTGTATTAGTGCGAACATTATGTTCAAAATAATACCTTTCATGTTTTATTCTGGGCCTACTGTACTCCGCAATAATAATGATGCTGAGGGTATATTTTAACACACACATACAATTTTAAACACATAAGTTTAAACACATACAAACACACTTATTTATACCAAATGCAATTTAGGTCAACTTGATAAAAAGTTAAGCAAAAGTTAAAAAGACAAGAATGTGACTTTTTGAGTTTAAATTTTATACATTTTGGCAGCGTAAATTTTAAAAGCTTTTAAGCGAAACAAAAAATTCAAAAACCGTTCTTTTTTACAGAATATCCTTAAAAAAGGACATGAATAATAGTCCTTGGACAAAAAAAAAATTATCAAAAAACTTTGCCGTTTCAAACAATGTTTTAACTGATTTAATTAAATATAGCACAGGTTTTGCCAATTTCGAATAGCAATTCTACAAGTTTCAATTATTTTATTTTAAATGAAAAAAATCAATTAAGATTTCTTGTTATTTAATTAATACTTGAATTAAAATTTATTTCCAAGCAACCTTAATGTTAATTAAATCTTTCAACTAAAAAAATAATTCATCCAGTTATCACATTTATTAAATTAAAATACTTTTTAAACAATTTTTTTGATTGAAAAAAACTACTGATAAATTTTTCTGTGTAAAGAAATCAAAGACAATTCTAACCCGTTCGTTTATTTAAGGCCACACCCTGTACTATCTTAACAGAGTAGAAACATGAGAAAAGTTTACTTTATTTTAAGGGTCTTTAATCTACATTTTGATTTATACTGTTAACTGATCAATTTCTTAAGTCCTTTAGAATGGAGTGTGTTTTTTAATAAAGAACAGAAAACCCGACATGGCTAAAGTGACTTAGAATTACTCAAGGAAAGTGTCTTGCGTGAATATTTCTTAATGTTACAAACGGAGTGACAAACTTAATATATCTTAATTTTTCCACTTGCAGTTGTAGAGGACATAAAAAATTTCCCTTTAACTTTGTTTCTTAATCATTAGTAAATGATTTTACAATTTTCCCTGCAAAAAAAAGATGCTTATAAAGGAAAATAATTTCAAAATTGTTTTTCAATATTTTAAAAATCAATTTCAAATGAATTCCTAATAATTCTGTTTAGTTTTTTTTGTTCATTTGGTGGGCAATTTAATGGTCTGGAATTTATACAATAAAAAAGATTGCTACTAAAAAATATTGAGCAAAAATATAAAAAAAAACAACAACATGCTAAAAAGTGAAATTACTTTGTAGTCTATAATATAATGAGTTTTAATGCCATATAATTTCACTTTAGTTGATGTTGTTGCAGTTGTTGTTAACCAATATGGTTAAAAGTGGAAGGTATTTTTGTTGCAAGCAACCTTAACAGCAGCAGCAACAACAATGATGCAACATTTTAAACCAAAAAATTTTTTAAGAGTCTTTACTCTTCGTTACAATCTCTATATAATTATAATCACTTGGAAAAGGAATGAAATTTGAAGAAAAAAAGAATTGAAAATTGAAAGCAACAATTGCCAACATTGTGTAAGATTGTTTCAGTTGCAGACGCGTAAATTCGATATTGTTGCTTTTGCCATCCAGCCAGCAAGCCAACACAAAATGAGTGGGTTAAGTTGTTTGAAAGAAAAGGAAGTTTTGTAGTACCAAACAAAGACACAAAGAAAAAACACCACATTCATCACAAAATTGGTTAGATATTTCGTTACTTTTTATTTTCGCTTTTTTTTTTTTTGTTCTTTTTGTTTTTTTGTTTTTGTAGTACATGTTGTGAATTATTTCTTTTGCTTTGAATTATAGCTACAGTAAGTAAGTAAACTAAGCGTCTGCATCATATACACTAAGAGAAATGTATGGTAGGTAATTTTAATACAAAGTTTTTTAAAAAGTTTTTATTTGATAAATTTTCAAATTAATTCGAATGTGTATTCTTAGAATTCGAATTAATATGAAAATTTATAATAAATGTTACTCACCATGAGAACTAAATTCTATTTGTTAAAATAATTAGGTTAAATACATAAAATTTATAATAAGCACTATCCAGAATGCTGACGAAGCCGTAGCGTGCCAGAAAATGCATTACATTCTCCTGGTATCTAATTGAAGTATACATTTTTTGTTAAATTTACTTTATTGCTAGCCAAAGGATAGTTAAAGTAAGTCTCGTAACAGAAATATACAAACGAAAAATTCTGATAGTGCATAGAAAATTTTTCTGAAAAATATTGAAGGAATAAGACTATTAAAAGCTTTATAAATTGTAATTTTACTTAGAGTACACATTCGAATTAATATGAAAATTTATAATAAATGTTACTCACCATGAGAGCTAAATTCCCAGATTCTCTTTTAATTTTAAAATACAAATGGGAAAATGTTTTAAGATTCCTGACGTCTGACTAGAGAATATTTAAATTTACCATTTCTCTCAGTGTATTTACCACATCGTCCCTAATTTTTTATCTCCTTGATGGCAAAGATTAAAAATATAAGAATTTATGTTTTTTTTTATAAGTCAGATTTTTAAAAGATTCATTACGACTTAATATAACATTTTGCAATGTAACATTTCTCTTAGTGTATAGCACATATTTCAAAATTTGTCATCTTCTTGATAGAATATTTTTAAAAAGACAAGAATTTATGTCTAATTTGTTCTATTAGTCAGAGTTTAGAAAATTTATTAATTTAACATTTCTCTCCGTGTATTTAACACATACATAAAAATTTTTCATCTTCTTGATAGCAAAAACTTAAAAATAAAACAATTTTTGGGTCTTTTTTTAAATGATTCCTGACGTCTGAAGAGAAAATCTTTAAATTTACCCTTTCTATCAGTGTATTTAGCACATCATCCCTAATTTTTTTATCTTCTTTATGGCAAAAATAAAACATATAAGAATTTCTGTGTTTGTTTTTATTAGTCAGATTTTTAAAAGACTCATTTCGACTGAATAGAAAATATTAAAGTTTAACATTTCTTCCAGTGTATTTAACACATAATTCAAAATTTGTCAAACTCTTAATAGAAAATTTTTTAAAAGACAAGAATTTATGTCTAATTTGTTATATTAGTCAGACTTTTTTACATAAAAAATCTCTTAATTTAACATTTCTCTTAGTGTATTTAACACATACTTCCAAAAATCTTCTTGATAGCAAATCTTTAAAAATAAAAAAGTTTTTGTGTCTTTTTTTTTCAAAAAAAAAAAAAAAAAAAAAAAAAATCTTTAAATTTACCATTTATCTTAGTGTATTTAGCACATCATTCAAAATGGGAAAAATTAAAAAATATAAGAATTTATGTGTTTTTTAATTAATCAGATTTTTAAAAGATTTATACGACTGAATAGAGAATCTCTCAATTTAAGATTTCTCTTTGTGTATATGAGCTAATATTTCAAAATTTTTCAACTTCTTGATATACAATTTTTAAAAAGATGAGAATAATTTCTATTAGTCAGATTTTTTTTTACATAGAAAATATTTCAATTTAACATTTTTCTCAGTGTATTAAGCACATACTTCAAAATCTTTCATCTTCTTGATAGCATCTGTAGCAAATATTTTTAAAAAAAAAAGAATATATGTGTCTCTTTTTCTATAAGCCAGATCTTAAATCACTCTCATATAAACTGACATGTTTGGTATTTGTTTAATTTTTTAGATTTATTTTTCTGCCCGTCTTATTGTTTTAAGATTTTTTAAAAGGCTTCTTCTACTTCAACTAATAAATCATGCAATTTTTCGCAAAAAAAAAAAAAATCGAAAAATGTTATAGTCTTCGGCTTGATTTAACATTTTTTACATATTTTTTTTTCTAACCAGAGGCAAAAATTTGGTGTGTTACTTTTGGTTAAAGCAATTTTCTTTGTTGTTTAATTCTTTCATCTGACATTTTGCCTTCAAAGAAGATTCAACTAACAATTTTAGGTTAAAGGCATTTTACGTTAAAAATTGGAAAAAGAAATATCTAAGAAGTTGTTACATTAAGTTAAGTATAAATTGCGGTATGATAACATGTTATCAACATTTTTTAAAAGGGAAACTAGTTTCACTCACGATAAATGAAAATTGAAAAAAAAGAAAAAGTTTCTTCGATAAAAAAAAAAACAACAACAATTTAAACTTCCGTTTAAATGCCAGACATTGCTGCAAATACAGTGAGTCTGGGACATTGATAAATGGACAGTAATTAAATTGCGTTTTGATTTATAGCTGTAGCATAAGGCGAGTAGAGAACATTAACATATTGTTGAAGAAACTTCAGCGGACAATGAGCTTCTTGTTATGAAACGACAAAGGAAGAAGGTAATTTTATAAATTCTCTTAAGGAATTTATATATATGGCGCATGCCGTATAATGTTGGTTTGTAGTTGGAATAAAACTTGTGCCTGTATTCATAAAAAAAATTTTAAATCTTTAAAAAAACAAATTTTCTATGAAAAAAATCTACCTTAATACATTCAATTAAAAAATTTGTGATATTCATTTAAAAATTAATTAAATTTGCACCAGAAATCAAATTAATAGTATGAATTAAATATGTTTGGATATTAACAACATATTCCGCAGTAATTAAAAATTGATTTCAATTAAAAAATTTGTTATATCAATTAAAAATTAAGTAAATTTGCACCAACAAAAAAGTTAATAGTATCAATTAAATATATTTTGATATTAACATGTTCTGCAGTAATGTTGTTTATATAAGTAAACGTTTAATTCACTTGATTTAATGTTTAATTAAAACTGATTTTATTTTTTATTAATGGTTTAATTTTTTTAATTAATGTTTTCAGATTGAATTAAAAATTAAATCAAGTGAATTAAACGTTAAATCAAGGGAATGTGAAGAATGTTAAGGCGGATCAATAAGTCCGTGACTTTTCGAACTTCCCTCGTAGTTATATGAAATGCAACACTGCTCCCATCAAGTACCACCTGTTAATAAACTACTGTCAAGTTTTGAACAAGTTCCGTCATTTACTTTGCGTTTAAGAGCTGTTCAAAACATACAACTTCGTGGATTTTTTTAAAAATGGAAAAAAGTGAATTTCGAGTGCTCATTAAACATTATTTTTTGCGAAAAAAAAACCCAGTAATAAAACCAAGGAAAACCTTGAAAAATACTATGGGGATTTCAATGGTAAAAAGTGGTTTATAGACTTTCGTTGTCTTCGCACAAGTACAAATAACGCGGAACGTTCTGGACGGCCAATTGAAGGCAATACACCCGAAAATTTCGAAAAGACACGATATGGTGTTTGCCGATCGAAGAGTAAAAGTGCGTGAGATTGTTGATGCGATAGGCATTTTATAAGGCAGTGTGGTTTTGATTTTAAATTATCAGCTTTAGGGTATAAGAAAGCTGTCTGCAAGATGGGTGCCGCGTTTGCTCTCAATTGACCATAAACGTAATCGTGTGACAGCTTCAATGGATTGTTTTGAGTTGTTTAACCGATCCATTACAACACTCCGGAGACCAAGCAGCAGTTTAAACAATGGGTTTCACCGGATGAACCGGCTCCGAAGAAGGCCAAGGTAAGTTTGTCGGCCAATAAGGTGATGGCAACAGTTTTTTGGGATGCACGCGGGATGATCCACATCGGTTAACTTCAAAAGGGAAAAACAATAAACGGCGAATATTATGCTAACTTATTGGCCGATTTAACGAGGAATTAAAAAAAAACGACCCCATGTCGCCAAGAAAAATGTTCTTTTTCATCAAGATAATGCACGGGTGCACACGTGTGCAGTCTCAATGGCAAAATTACACGAATTGGGCTACGAATTGGTACCTCATCCGCCATATTCTCCGGATTAAGCCCCCAGTGACAATTTCCGATCCTAAAGAAATGGCTCGGTGGAAAGAGATTTAGCTCCAACATTGAAATTATTGGTCAAACAAATGCCTATTTTATGGACCTCGAAAAATCCTATTTTTTTTGGAAGGAATACACAAATTGGAGAAAAGTTGGACTAAGTGTATTGAGCTAAAAGGAGATTATAATGAAAAATAATTTTTTTTTTGTCAAAAAAACTGTGTTTCATTAAAAATGTCACGGACTTATTGATCTGCCACGTAATAGTCGCTTATAAATACTGGGGTCTATGTTAAGTCCTTGTTCAGCTTTTGTTGTCCTAGTACGGTCTTAGCTTAATTTCAGTTTTAGTTCAGAACTAGTTCTGTTCTGGTTCAGTTTTAGCTCAGTTCTAGGTTAGTTCCAGTTCAGTGCTTGTTCAGTTCTAGTTCAGTTCTAGTTCAGTTCTAGTTCAGTTCTAGTTCAGTTCTAGTTCAGTTCTAGTTCAGTTCTAGTTAAGTTCTAGTTCAGTTCTAGTTTAGTACTAGTTCAGTTCTAGTTCAGTTCTAGTTCAGTTCTAATTCAGTTCTAGTTCAAAACTAGTTCAGTTCTGGTTCAGTTCTAGTTCAGTTCTAGCTCAGTTCTAGTTCAGTTCTAGTTCAGTTCCAGTTCAGGTCTATTTCAGTTCTAGTTCAGTTCTAGTTCAGTTCAGTTCTTGTTCAGTTCTAGTTCTAGTTCAGTTTAAGTTCTGTTCTAGTTCAGTTCTAGTTCAGTTCTAGTTTAATTCTAGTTCAGTTCTAGTTCAGTTCTACACAGACAATTTTTTTCCCTAATTAAAGCATTAATCAAAAATAAAATCAGTTTTAAGTACAAATTTAATCAAGTGAATTAAACGTTTAATCAAGTGAATTAATTGTTACTATTCATTTTTTATAGTATCAATCAAACTTTTAATTCACTTGATTAAACGTTTAATTCACTTGATTTAACTTTTAATTAAATCTGATTTAATTTTTGATTTATGATTTATTCAATTGGGCGAAATTTTTACTGTGTAGTTCAGTTCTAGTTCAGGTATAGATCTGTTCTAGTTCTAGTTCTAGTTCGGTTGTAATTTAGTTCTGGTTAATAATGAACTTAAAAATAAGGTTATTATATTACAAGCATTTAAGCCGCTACTTCGTTAGTGTTCCCCTTCCTTTCGTGGACATATTTATATGCCAAAATTCATTTTTCTAGGTTTCAACATAAAAGTACCAACATTTTTCATCTAAAAGGTTCTCATTTACTCCTGACCCTGCACATATAATTTTGTTTTTCTAAATTCAATTGTATAGAAAACTTAAAAAGTCTCACATCTTGAACGGAAAAATCGAAGAAACAAATTTATTTTCAGTAATTTCCCCTTTTAAATACTTTTTTGCTCCCCATTGCTGTTTTAAAAATTTCAATATTGTAGTGGAAACTCATTATTAATTGTCAATGAATGGAGAAAAATGTTTGGTAAAAAAACGTTAAAAATAGATACGAATCGCTATCTAAAATGCTCGAATTTCGAAAAAAGTACAAAATTATATATGTTTTAAGATAAGTTACAAATGTGCCAAAAAAGTACGATTTCCACCCTTATAGCCTTTTCACACTGGAGCACATCTTAGAGGAATGCGTGGAAGATGTTGAAATGGAAAAAAACTTGCTTACATTTGCAACATCTTTCATCATAAAAGTATTTATTTTCAAGTGTTAAAGCGAATAAAAACTTAATAATTGACATTGTCCTGTTCTTTTATATTTCTTTCTAGTGATGGTATATACTTTTAAACAAATTATTTGCTTTTTCTAGTGATGACTCTAAAATAATTGAAAGATATTGAATGAAACAACATGAGAAAGAAACACCTTTTAAAGAAGAAGAAGGATGTTGATTTTTTGCTCTGTACAAGTCTTATGGGAAGATGTGATCATCTTGGCGATAAGATGAAAGATGTAAGATGTGAGCAAGTGTAAAAAGCCTGTAAAACGTTCGAATTTTGAAAAAGTACCAAAATTATATTTGTATTATTTTGTTAATAAGTTACGAATGTGATAAAATCTTTATTTCGTTGTCTATTGGTTAAAAAGATAGACGGGTGACAAAAAAGTTCCAAAATACAAAAGGACCGAATTTCAAAAAAGTATCAAAGAATTGTACGCTTATTTATTTAATGAACAACGATAAGTATAAATTTTTTTTTTAATTTTTTAGTAAAGGAAATGTGAGGTAAGCGAATTTACGCGTTTTTACGCTTTTTACCTCCTAAACATTCGAATTTTCAAAAATTCCGTCTATGTGTATCGATTTGGTGAGAGGCCAACCTCGGGTTGGTCATAGTTCAAAAAAAAAAAAAAAAAAAAAATTGTATATTTAAAAGTCTTTATTTGGAAGACACAAGCTCTAAAACTTCTTCGTGAATTTGTGCACAAACAAAATTCAGTACACAACGATTGAGATCTGTCAAACACAAACTCCAAGATAATGTACCGATCTCGTACGTATAAGATTCCTTTTGCGTACGATCGCCTGCTTTTGAGTGTTTGCGAGCGTTTTTTTAGCGTACGTATCATGTATTTTTTAGTGTACGCATACTGAACTTTTTATGTGCGTGTTTTTGTAAAAAAATTTATATTTTGTATTTTTGTATGGAATAGGCTTGTGTACTGTTCATGGAAAAATACGGTACGTTGCAGTAATGTTCCTGTGCCATAGTGTTTTTTCGAAATCTGATTTAAGTACAAACTCTTAATTCGTCTAAATCAGATTTTTTATGTTTAAGTATTTCAAAATTCTTAGTACGTCCAGAATGTTTTGCAATTTAAGAAATTTTATTATTTTTGGTACTTTTTTTATTTCTTATAAGAAGTACTACAGTATTTGTTTTTTAGTACTTTTGAATAACTTTGAAGTTTGAGCCGTTTTGGTCACAATAAATCAGACATTAAATTTGGTAGTTTGAGTTTTTCCGAAACCCAAAATGGTATGTAAAATATTTTACAAAATTCTTATTTTTTATTTTCGGTTATTTAAGTAAATATTTCTACTGATCCATTGTAAAATATTTAACAATTGAGGGCATGATTTTGTTTAAAGATTTTATGCAGAGTTTTGCTTTGAATTTTGCTTATTTATCACCCCCAATGAAAAACCCATAAATTAAAGCGGCTTTTTAAACATTCTAATCATTTATCTCGCACTTAACACACAGTTTAGTATTTTATTTTTCTAAATCACTCATCCATTAAACGAACTCTACTTAAAATTTATAAGAAAATTTTGCATTCTATGCACAAAACATTTTGCGCATTATCTTTTATACTATTTGCTCTAGATACAGTGAAATATATCCAATATATTTTTCTACAATTTGCTCTACATTTTTTAGGAACAATGATGATTTCAATCTTAAAGAATTTAAAATGAGAAAAAGAAAACAAAGGAATGATGATTATTTTATTGCTAAAAGACAAATGTAGAGAATCCATACTCCAGTTTACAAAAATAAGTCTATTGTGCGATTTTAAAATAAATTTATTTGTTATGGCTAATCCGTAGACTTTAAGTGGGAATTATGTTTAGCCATGACTAAATAATGTTACATATCGCCTTAAAAGGTTGGTGTTAATGTCACTGGATTTGAGTTGAATGTTAATTTGCCTGTTAGAAACCACCATTAAAGGAATTGTTCAGTTGGCTTACTAGCAGGGATGGTTGACTAATGTTCACATAAGACCAGCCTCTTTTTATTTTTTTTCATTAAAAATAAGAATTCTTTGAAATAAATGTTTTGTATAAATTACGAATGCTTTTCACATAAGCAAACGTTTTGTATATTGTGTATTACCTTTTCTTACTGCGAATGTACATAAAATCCAACCATTTAAAGTTAATAACATTTTCGGAATTTTAAACACAACATGTTGAGCATAAATTTTCACACAATTGTTTTTTTCTTCTTTTAAACTTATTTAAAGCTTTTTTCCTACTATTTTTAACTTTTTTTTCTGGAATAGAATAAATTAAGGTTTGCTTCATTTGAAAAGAATTATAGGTGTATTTCTAATGAAATTAGAAACAAAATTATTTAAACAGTAAGCTTTATGAAATAAACTGTTTATTTCTAAAGCGGTTTTTTTTTTTAAATAAAATGAGTTAAATAAACTTGTCAGAATCGCTGTACGATTTGCACGAAAAATCACGCACTAATTTGTTGTGGTTTTTAAATAGTGAACATAATTAATTGGTCTATGCTAATAAGAAAGGAGCGACTAATAAGATTTTCGTGTGAAGAGTTTAAATATTAACACTCAAAGTATAAATATTAAAACTGATTTCTAATTAAAATTTGCAAATAATGGCGCAAAAAGCCATCGAAACAAAAGACTTAAAAAGCAAACCTTGAGCAATTCAAGTTTGCTACTTGAGTATTTTTTCTTTGTTAAAAAAACAGTACTAATGACTTACCGCCTAAGTTATAAAAAATAAAACAGGCTAATAAAGGGTTTTCATACAAAATCCGTTTCATAAGCCCCTTATTAGCCTGTTTTATATTTTTTATAATTTAGGCCGTTACTATTTAGGAGGGTTACAAATAGGAAAAACTACTATAATTTTTGTATCGATATTGAAGTAATAAAAATTTTAGTTAAAAGTTTTTAAAGTACCAAAAAACTAAACTAGAAACGAACTTGAACTGAAATTGAACTGTTTACAACGGCTGAAGTTGATTTTTACTGCAATTAACTAGAACTGAACTAGAAATTAATTTTCAACTAACATTTAACCCGCTACTTCATAAGCGTCTCACTATCTTTTGTGGTTCTTTTTATATGCAAATGTTTATGTTTCTAAGTTCTAACAAAACAGTAACAAAATTTTTCATCTTAAAGGTTCTCATTCACCCCGGACCCTGTTCCCATAATTTTATGTTTCTAAGTTCAATATTATAAAAAATGCAAAAAATACCACATGTAGAACGGATAAGTAAATAAAGAAATTTTATCTACCGTTTTTCCCCTTTTTGATACTTTTTATTCCCCAATAAAGTATCAAAAGTTTCAATATTGTAGTGGGAGTCCATAATTTAATACGTTTATGCCAATGAATAGAGAAAAATGTTCTGTAAAAAAAACCAACAAATTTGTGCGATATTCACCCCTTAAACAGGACCAGACACCTGTCCGCTTATTTTTTTAATAAACAGCGATCAGTTTTAAATTGTTTTCTATCCCTTTTAGTTTTTTTTTTATTTTACATATATTTACCATTTTTTTTTACCCCATTAAACTTACTAAAGTAAATTAATTGCTTAAAGATAAAATGAAGGCCATACAATTATATAAAGTACTAAATTTAATAGTACCTTGCAGCTGTTCGTTATTGATCAACTTTGATTTAAATATTGTTAAGTTGTATGAATGGTCAATTTTAATTTGTGTGTCAAGTTTTTTTTATAAAGGGTGTTTCAGAATTAACGCAAAATCTTGCCAACCCTAAACAAATTGACAGCTGACAGTATACGGTACGTAAAAATGGGGCGCTACATGATAGAAGAACGCATCTTCACTATTGAACTATCCCTGCGGGAAATTTGTGTCAATTGTTCCAACAGACTGGTCCTGAGATTTGTAAAAATAGAACAAGTACAAAAAGAAAGAACTCATGCCTAGTGCAAGGAGAACCAATTATTGAACTGGAATGTGAAGAACCAAAAGGTTAAAAAAGTAATTAATCACAGTACAGTATTTACCGGTGGTGTGACACATTTTTTTGGGACTTTCTAAAATTTGGTTCTTAAATTTAGTTCAAGGACTTGTGTTATTGTGGTAAATAGCACTAAGCACGTTCATTAAGAAAAGATGTGTGACTTGTCAAATGGCGCCTGTTAGGTGTCAATTCACCACCTCCAATGACAACCCCATATAAAAGTGATAGGTCTCATTCAATAGGTCCCATAAATTGTTAGAACCGCTCTCTACAACCAAAGACCTATCACGGAACTACTTTGGTGTCAGTTAGCCTCCCCCTAGGGATATTTTTAAAACAATGAAAGCTTAACGGCAGTAGTTCTAAAATTAATAGTGTTTTAATTTCGTCAACTGTGAAGAGCTTCACTAAAAAATTCAGGGAGATCAGATTCGTTTCATACACCAAACACACTAGTCGTCGAAAAACAAGCCGTTCAAATATTAATAGCGAAGCAGATCCAGCCTCCCTGAATTTTAATTTTTTAAGTCATTATTTTTGAAATATTGTTCAATAATAAAGAGACACGCTGTTCTATCGTGTAACGCTCACGATAGAACAGCCGTACTTGCCGTACACTGTCAGCTGCCAATTTTTTTTAGCATTTTACTGCACAAATGGCGACAAATTCAATTATTGCGTTAATTCTGGGACACCCTTTACTTATCTAACACCGAACTAGAATTAAACTGGGAATATGTTAAATTCTAACGGCACTAACGTAACAAAATTGCTTAGAGTTTAAATTAAGGAAATACAAAGTTATTTAAAGTAGGGAAGTAACGAATACCAATACCGATACCGATATATCGGCGATATTTCGGATTTGCCAATAATTTGGAATAGGCGATATTCTACTGGCGATACGACGATACTTTTTTTTTTATAGTTTTGTTAAACAAACATTTTAGTTTGCAATGTTTTTTTTGTGCATTACAACTAAGAGCAATAACACATTCAAAGCAGACCATAAAATCAAACAGATTAATAAATGGTTTCTTTTAATTATTTGCTACTTTTTTGACCTTTTTTCAAGTCCAATGCTAAAGTAGAAAATAATCCTACTTCATGCTTTCGATACGTATATACATTCTACTCGTTTTCTGTGAATTTTGTCAATACAATTGTTGACTTCTACTTTTAGGACTGATGCATAAACGCATTAAACGCTTTGAAGGATTTGAGGATTTCGAGAATAATGAAATCTCTTGTTTATCTACAATTCTTGACCTTTGATACAAAGGTAGAAAATTTCAAAGGCAATAGATCGAAAAAGGCCTTATTGAGCTACTTAGCGTGACTCTATACTACGAAAGTGTTGAGGACACAGTCACCCCTAGTAAAAGTTCTGATAAGTCTACAAGAACTGACTGGATCGTTTGCAAAAGTCTTAAAAAAAATTTGGAGAAGGATTATGCTCTGACCATCGTACTCTGTGGTCCAGCTAAAGAAGAAGTATAAGTTCTGATAAATTTACAAGATCTGACTGGAGCGTTTGCAAAAGTCTTAAAAAAAATTTGGAGAAGGATTATGCTCTGTCCATCGTACTCTGTGGTCCAGCTAAAGAAGAAGTGTAAATACACCTTATATTTTCTAATTTTTTAGAGACGCATATCCGCGGTTAGTGGCGCAATGAAATGTTATACCCAAAATTAAAGAACAAACCACAAAAATACTTAAGTTTTCAAATGAGTTCAGTGACATCTGAGAGATCATTTTTCTTTTCAGGTCTACTTCAAGCGGAGTTGCGAAATCGTCTATCTCCGCAAAAGTTGAGAATACTTTTTTTTAAACAAAAATCTTTTTAATCAATTAACGCCTGACCCACGAATTCGTTGTCCGATTTTGATGAAAATTTACATAGACGATATGTAGGCTATTTGTATTGACATAGACAAATAATTATTTCTTTTACCTGTTGTAAAGTCACCTGTGACATCTGGGTATTTTTCTACCCACTTCTGAGTTCAAAACATACCTTTATTTTTCAGTAAAACAACCTGGAAAATTTTTCAGAAAATGCACTTTTTTTTGTGCAGTGACTACTATTCGCGTGGAAAGTACAACTGTCTCGATGCCAGTGAAAAGTTTGCAAAAGTTGAAAATTTTTATAATTTGAATAATGTTTTGAACAAAAGATGTATGCAATTTGGAGTATTTGATCACAACCTTTTGATAGATGGACAGATGTCTAAAAATTTTGTTAAAGGCAAACCGTGACGATTTTGCTACAAATATTGGCTTTTAGATTCATCGACAGGATACTGTTCCTTTTTAATTCCATATGCTGTTGCTTCTGCTAACAATAATGGTTATTATGCTATTGCAGAAAACGTTGTTCTACTAATATTTGGAAAATATATCGGATCCAATCCAACATAATGTTGTATTTGATAACTTTTTATCTGCTGTGCACATTATCTCAAAGAAGTAACTGTTTGTCTGACATTTGTTTCGATAAAAGCAATAATATTTAAATAATCATATAAATACTATTGTTATAGGTGGCCACTGTTATGCCCAATTTTTGGGGCGTGAAGCCAATGCAAAGAGATTTGACCGCAAAAACCCAAACCATGGCCAATATTGACCAATCATATATTGTGCATTGAATTGTTTGACAATACCATGAAAAGTTACTACTTCCGAGTTCGAATAAAACATGGTATTGGCCGCTGCTCACATATGCCATGGATGCAGTCATGGTAAACGCCATGGTAAATGCACTGCACGGTATAAGATGGGAAGGTGCGACAACCATGAGCCAGTTAGTCTTGCGCGCGAATGTTGTTGAGTCATTTGTAACAATTACAGGAAACTGACGTGGTGCTTCTAGTAAAGTTGTCACAAATGCACAACAAATTGCAAAGCGTATAGATAAATTTAAGACCACAAGGAATAAGATTAAAAAACGTAGCCGATTTTGGACAATGTGGAGGCAAGACAGAATTTGGCTGCATAAAATGTAATGTAAATTTGCATCAAAAGAACTGTACTGCACAATTTCATGATGATATTCCAAAAAATCCTAAAAAAAAAAAATAAAAAATCTTTACAATTCAGCAATGCTTATAAGCATAAATTTGCAGAAATTTAATATAAAGCGGTATTGGATCGCCTAAAAAATTTTTTCTTTTTTCTTGAAAAGTATTATTTGTGAACCATTTAGTGTCGAAGTGGGTATTTAAATACCCATGCCTTTATTTTTTGAATATATTCCAAATAAGTGGAGCAGTTGAAGTAAATATTTTTTTCATAACAGAGCACATATAGGCCTATGCAGCCCCAATATTGCTTATGGGATTTTCCTTTTACCCGTTTACTGAGCCGTGCCTATTGAAAAATTTTTGACCCATTAATTTCCCCCATAAATTAAAATGCCAAAAAATCCCATTAAATAGTTTTGCATAGTTCAATTGCTTGTCAATGTGTCGGTAAAAAGATTTTCGATATGTCTCATCCGGCGTTAATGGGTTAATGGTTTTTAATCCAAATTTTGATATTTTAATCAGGCTTAAGTTCATTGAATTTAATTTTCATTAAATTATTTTTATGAAGAAAGGAATTTTACAACATGAAATGAATTAAAATTAATTAATAACTTTTCATCCTTGACTGAGCTGGGAATTGAGGCCAGGTTTTCACGGACAGGTTACCCAGACTAGTTTCGATTGTAACCACACAATCTCTTCAGTGGGGTTTGCCGTTTTAGCTCTCACCGCCATTGACGACGGATGACGTCATTTAGTGAAACATCAATCTTTAAACCAAATGGTATTTTACCTTTGGTAGATCGAAATTTGCTTTTGAATGAATTATTACCTATTTTAATTGATTTACATGTTCTTCCTTGCTTCATGTTTTTTTAATGAAAATTAAATTCAATGAACTTAAGCCTGATTAAAATATCAAAATTTGGAATAAATAAAATAATTACTCTACTTAAGTTTTGTTAATTTTATCTTGAATTTTAATTTGATATTCATATCGGTATCGGTATCGCCGATATTTCTTTTTTAGTATCGGTATCGTATCGGCAAAAAGGCGTATCAATACTTCCATAATTTAAAGTACTAAATTTAGTACCTTGCAAATGTACTTTATAAGTCCCATCTGATCAATTTTGATTTAAATATTATTAAGTTGAATGAATTGTCCAGAATTCAAATTTCATTAATTACAATTATTTTCTCTATTGCCAATTGTCGTTTAACATCAATATTATTAAATAAATTATAATGTTGCATTCAAGAACATTATTCTGATTATTTTGTTCTTGTGCAACAGGAAAACAATGAAACTATATATAAAATAAACACTTAATTCAATTGATTGCGTTATTATTTTGGTATTTTTTTTTGTTGTGTCCAGAATCTCTGTAATACTCTAACATACATACATACATACACATACCGAGACTTTTATAAAAAGGCGTACTAGAACTAAATTTAACACAAAAACTGCATTAGCGTTATGATATCGAAAAACAAAAGACTTAAGCGACAAACCTGTTGCAATTTAATACGGGAGACTTTAAAGTCCAAAACACATACAAGGCAAGGCAGACCAATAGACCGACTTAAGCACTGGTATGTCATGGCAAAAGCTATTAAATACTAAACTATAGTCCAAGACAGAGTGTTTCAAATTCAAAAAGGTTGTTGTTGTTGCTGTGGCTCTGGCTGTTGGTTTTTTTTTATATTGTGACTGTTCGTTACCTTAAAAGGTAGACAATGTTTAAAATTCAATTATTGTTATTTACCAACATATTGAAGGCAAAAATCTTTTTTTTTTGTTGTGTTTATAAATCTATATTTTACTATAAAAATAATAAAAAAGGGAAAACTATGCATTAAGTGTAGAAGTATAAGCCAAGTTGGATAGACACTGCTATAGATCAATGGTTCCCAACTGGGGATCCATAACAGTATTACTGGGGGTTGGGAAAATAGACATAAAGAAACATATTCCTGGAAAATTTTTTAACTGTTTGTTTGGAATTCCATGAAAATTTTCTTGTAAGTGAAAAAAATATAATATAGATTAGCAGAAAACTGTTTTAAATATTTTATAGAACCATTTTTGTTCAGAAAAAACTGACTAAATTTGGCCAGGAAATTTTTTTTGTCCAAAATTTCCTGGTCATTGAAGTTTCTGACTTTAACATTCTATAGAAAATTTTGAGATAAAATCTTCTTTAACTCGGGGCACTGAGATCACTATATATGTGGACAGCCAGGCAGCTCATAGGGCTTGATGGACCATTATGTGAAAGCCAGGCTAGTGCATGATTGCAGGAGGGCTCTGGGAAAAATCTTAGGTTAGGCTGTGCTGGGTACCGGGTCACTGCAACATCACCGATAACGATATAGCTGATAAATGGGCGAGACTAGGCTCGGAATTGGATAATGTTGGCTGTATTGTGGCGGCCAGGCCTCCAATGGGTTTATACTTTGAGAAGATCAGGGAATGGGTTCTGGCCGGACTAATCGGGTATGGAGGAACCGCATGGACTGCAGGGTATAGCGCGCGCTGTGGCCGGTGCTTAGAAAGTCCGATTCTGATGCTCTGTTGGGCAGAAGTAGGGACCATGAAGGGTATTATCAAGGGCCCCTGTATGATATGAAGGATAGCGGTGAGAATGGAATCTGACTTGTCAGATATATGTAGGTTGTGTAAGGGCCCAGAGGAGCAGTTGAGCACTTTCTGTGCCACTGTCCCAGGCTGAGGTGGCTAGGTAGAAGATTCCTGCGCGAATTAGGAGATTTCTCGGGCCGCGAGCTAGAGAATCTGACGGAGTTCGTAATGGGAATGACCTGGCTGCGCAGTAGGAGACTGGGGACTGGGAACATATAGGGCGGCTTTCTATTTAGTAGGGTTGTTCTTGCTTGTCTTGTCTGATTGTGTTTTCTTCCATTACTTTCTCTATTCCTGTGTTTTCACTCCTTAATTCTCCTATTCTTATCGTACTAGAATTCTTTCACTAGCTAAGGCGTCACAATGGACCATATCTGTCTCTGAGTGAGGGTGTGCAGTTAACTAACCACCAGCCTGTCTACCTAACCTAGCCTAATTTAACTTTTAAACAGGTGCCCCGGTAGGCTAACTGGTAGTGAGTTAGTCTATCATTACCGGGGTTGCGGGTTCGATTCCCACCAGAGACTCTGGCCTCCTGCAGACAAGCGAAGAGCTTCGAGGGATTAGCGTAGGAATAAAAAAAAGATAATATTGTGAGCGGTGCAGAAACTGACTCGAATTTTCTTTAAACCGTTTTTAGGGCAGTAGTAGAGATACATTTACATTAAGTTCCTTAAATATAAAAATTTTTTACGATCTCGTAAAACAAAAACCATTGGGAACATCTGCTATAGGCTTTAATATAGTGTCTTTAAGGTTTTAGAGAGAATCTTCATTTTTGATTGCTCGCAGCCATTCAGTTGTTATGGCAACTTTATTATGACTTTATAATAGGTTTGGTTTTATGTAAAACCATTTTATTTAGTTGTTTAATGTTACTTATAAATATATTTATATATATATACAATATATATTTTTAAGTTTAAGTTTTATTAACTTTAAGGTAAAATATAAAGCGCCCACTGGCGCTTTATTCAAGCAAAACTAATCCAACATTAAGTGCAAATTTATGTAAGTGGTATTTCTCTTGCTTTTTGCCCCTTCCAATATTGTCTATAGTGTTTTAACAAAGCTAACGTTTAAATAGACTTAAAAGATTGTGGCGCGTTCTTTGGCGTTTCGACATTTTAAACGTTTTTGTATGGTGTGCAGCATGTCTCCTTTGGGTGAGGCGTTACTTAAGGGAGTTTCTTTATACAAACTGTGGTTGAATAAATAAGAAAAACCCTTTTGCTGTATAAATGTTTTGATAAATATTAGTTTAACCATTTATTGGAAGACGGGGGAAAAAACAAACAGTAAAAAGATTTTTAACCTCTAATACTTTTTTTTGTTGTTGTTTAATTGTCGGTTCTGGTATTCAGTTCGGTCAGTTGAAGTTGGAAATAATCTATTATGCTGCCTGATAATTTCCTTGCCGTTTAGGCCATATACATAGCAACGAGGTACATTCAGTGTGGTGAGATATTTGGCAGGGTTATTCACACTTTTACTAAGAATAAAGCGACCAATGGATCCCTGGAAAATGTGCTAATCATATCAAGAAGTGTTCGAGAATATCGGATGTCTCTGGCAGAGATAACTAGACATTGAATGGTTACCCTGGGTTTTTGGCCATTTGGGTATATATGGAAACTCATTGGAGTATGCAGGGACTACCTTGAGTCATAAGGTTTCGATTTCCCTGCGGAAAATTTATGTTAATTGTGTTTAAAACTCTTATCCCGTGACCGGTTAATAGAACGTTTTAATAAAAAGGATCAAAATCCCTGCAGGAAATTTGTGCCAATTGCTCTTAAATCACTTATCCCGTGGCAAGTGCAGACAATATTTTAATAAGAAGGAACGAATTGTGATAGGTGCAAAGAAGACATTACCTAACTAGTGATAATGTGTTTAGGAGAAGAAAGGTAACTGACAAAAAACTAGTCATGTGACTAAATTTTGTATGGATAGTGGTTGTTTCTATCTGCTTCTAATACTTTATATGAAATGGATCTATCATATTAACACAGTTCACTCGGGACAATATCTGCGACAGGCAGTATTTTCAAGGAAATATAATGTTGCATTTAGGTTATTTCAGTGGTCTGATAAAAAGTGTCAAAAAGATGGCAATTAACCCCCTTCTAGGACATTGCCAAGTTAAAGTAAGAAGTTTTGTTCAAATAAAGTGTTAGAACTAGAACCAGTTGCTACCACTTTAGAACTGTCACGTGTCGAGGTTGGGGTTAGTTCCCTTTCCTCTAGGGATGGGATATTCAACCGGTTTCACGGTCATATAGCAACCAACTTGTAGCACATAAATTTCATCTCATCGCTAGTCGAAGATGGTTATATAAAACAGAAAAATCTACTCAACGAGCGTTAAAGCTACTGGCCTTTTGAAAAACATGCCCAAAGCTCAGGGTGCCCTTACATTGACGAAGAAGAAGAAACAGCAGAACATCTTCTCTGTCATTGTTTTATTTAAGATTCAATTTAATTCAGACTTAGGCCCTAATTGTGTAAAATGCAACGCAACCAAAAACTACATTAAAAACAAAAACAAAGTCAAAAATTTTAATTATTTTTTTGTTGCTTTCTACACAAATTCGTACTGCATTTTTGAATTTCAAACGCTGCATATCTTGTGGCGTAGAAATTTTTTTTTTTTGCTTTTCGGTTCGAAAGCAATTTTACTTCTAGTTATTTTAGTCGATACTGAAGGAATCGAAATTATTTTTTCAGCACTGTAAATCATTTTTTTGAGTTTACAGAACACTGAAAAAATTGTTTCGATTCGTTCAGTATCGACCGAAAGAATAAGAAATAAATTTGCTTTCGAATCAAAAAAGTATTAGAATACGACAGACAGAATTAGCACTCTGGGGGTTAATTTCTGTCGGGACAATGTTAAAAAGGTATTTTTAAATTAAATAGTACCAAAAAAGGGTTATATAATAAGTAAATGCAACAACTAAATAATTTTTTTTTTATTATATGCAAATTTATTTGAAATTCTTTGCAATTTAAAACAAAAATAAATATATAATAATAAATAAAAAAAAAATTATTAAAAATTTTTTATTCTTTTAAAAACCTGGCGAACAATATGAGGGAACCGTGTTTGAAGGCTATTATTTTATAAAATAGAAAATCGGCTGGCGATTCTCTCTTACAATATTTAAATAAAATATTTATCTTCTTTAATCCCCTTTAAGGGTTAATACCGACCCGTAATTTATTTACACTTAACAATCGTGGCGATAAGTCTAAAAACATTCTCTTAAATACTCCCATTAACAAACAACACACAAAAGAGAGAAAAGGCAGTACGACAATTAATTGTTTCATTTTTATATGCCGCCTTTTTCGTAATTAAATTCACATTTTCCTTTAAGTTCAATTTTAAAGTTTAATTTATCACAATATTAGACAAGTGTAAAAGTCCAATGCTAATGGACTTTCTGTTCATGTCTTTCAGCTTTCCGAGCTAAATAGCCACAGGCCAATTAACACAGTAATTTACCACAATTATTGAGAAACCAAAAAACGACAAAAAACAAAAAAAAAAAAAAAAAAAAAAATGAATAAATATCTTTTTGCATTTTCTGCGAATAACAGGTACAAAAAGCAGAAAAGAAGACTATTTACATACCAGCACGAATTTTAAGATGATCATAAAATAGTTCTTTGACTAAGTTACTGGCGAAAGGCCTTTAAAGGTTGCCCCTGTGTTGTTTATTGTCTTGCATTTACTGCAAATTATCGTGTCTACAAGTAATTTTCAGTTTTTCTTCATTTTCGTTACGTACTCGAATTGGTTTTTAATTTTATGTTTAATTGTCATTTTGCAAATGAGAAATTTATGTAAAGGCAGTAGATGGTCAAAGAATTAGGGTGGTTCACGTTTAGAATTGTTTTAAAATATGCAATGAGTAAAATCTTAAGAAAAACTTGATTAATATTATTTAAAACAATTTTGGTAAGTAAAACCCCATTGAAGTCAGTTTCTTGTGCTCGGTGTAAAAACAGATAAAAAATTGTGTGGTAAGAACAAAAAATTACTTGAACTATTAATAGAAAACTGTTTAATTAGTACGGAAACTGAATTGAATTTTCTACAAACAATTTTGTGGTCAATTTTCTATAGAAAAAATCATGATTAATACCGAAACTAACTAAATTTTCCATTCATTATTTCGTGCTCTGCAGTAACAAATTTGAATTTTCTATAAAAATATTTCATACTTAAGTTTTCCAAAGAAAATTTTGTCGACAGTGGTAAAACTGATTTGTGTTTCCTAAGGCAAATCAGAAACTGACCAAAATTTGCTATAGAAAATATCGTGGTGAGTGCAAAAACTGTATTGAACTTTATTAGAAATTTGTTTGGGCAGTGCAAAAAACTGACCCGAATTACCTGAAGAAAATGTCGTGGTTATTGCCGAAACTGATCTAAGTTTTCTATAAAGAATATCGTGGTCAAAAACTGTCCCTTAATGTAAAGGAAAACTATATCGGCAGTAAAAAAAACTGAGTTGGGTTTCCAAAAGCAATTGTCGAAATTAGTGCCGAAAGTGACTTTGGTGTTCAGTTTCAGCACTGACTACGGAATTTTCTATAGGCAATTTTTCAGTGCCGAAGCTGTCTTGAATTTTTACAAACAATTTTATGAGAAGTGCAATAACTAGCTTCAATTTTCTAAAGAAATTTTGCGGTTAGTGTCGAGACTGACTTAAATTTTCTATAAAAAATATCGTGGTCAGTACAAAACTGTCCCTAATTTTAATGGAAAACTGTTTGATGGGCAGTAAAAAAACTGACTTGGACTTACAAAGTTTGTGCCGCAAGTGACTTTGGTTTTCTATTAAAAATTTTGTAGTCAGTGTTAAAGCTGACTTGAGTTTTCTATAGACAATTTTGCGATCATTGCCGAAATAGTCTTGAACTTTAATAAAAAATGGGTGAGCTGGGCAAAAACTGAACTTTAATTTCTTAAAGAAAATTTTAGTGTCGAAACTGGCTTACATTTTCTATAGGAAATATCATGGTCAGGGCAAAAACTCAATTGAACTTTAATAGAAAATTGTATGGGCAGTGCAAAAACTGACTTGAATTTTCTGAAGAAAATATCGTGGTTAGTGCCGAAACTGAGTTTAAGTTTCTATAAAAAATATCGTGGCCAGTACAATTTAATGGAAAACTTTTGCGGCTAGTGTCGAACTGACTTGAATTTCCTAAAGTAAAAGTCTATAGAAAATATCATGGTCAGTGCAAAAACTCTATTGAACCTTAATAGAACATTCTATAGGAAATATTGTGCCAAAACTATATTTAACTTTAATAGAAAATTGTATGCGCAGGGCAAGAAATGACTTTAATCTCCTGAAGAAAGTGTATTGGTAAGTGTCAAAGCTGACTTAAATTTTCTAAAATACATATTGTGGTCAGTACAAAAACTGCCTCTAAATTTAATGGAAAACTGGGCACTAAAAAAAATAAAGTAAATGCCGTTAGTGACTTTAGTTTCTCTATAGAAAATTTTGTAATCAGTGCCGAAACTGTGTTGAACTTATTGAGTGAGCAGTGCAATAACTAATTTCAATTTCATAAAATAATTTTGCGGTCAGTGTTGCCTTGAATTTCATATGAGAAATTTCGTGGGCGGTGCTCAATTTCAGTGTGTTAAATTTAAGTCAACATTTTTTAAAGCAGTGCAAAAACTGACTTAAATGTACTTCAATTAGTATAAAGTTCAATTTAAAATACTAACCCACAAGTTCCCAAAAAACATGTACCGCCCTAAGTTTTTAATCATTTTCGGTTACAATGTACTAAAAGTATTTTGGTGCCACTTTTGCAATTAATTTTGTTCTATACCTGTTTTCACACACAGGTACTGTATTATTCGAATTCACTTACTGTGGAACGGAAGTTGTGGTATGTAGTCGGTCGTTTGTCGTATCGATATGCGTGCATCTCATGGTCATTCAATTGTTAACATTATTCAATAGGTTGTTGCCTTTGAAATTGTTTTTTTTTTGTATTTATTTATTGTACATTTGATTTAGAGAATTTTACAACAAAGTAAATATTGGAACTTGTATGTAGTGGGTTTTTGTTTTTTTTATAAGTTTTAAAACCATGTAAATTTTGTACGGATAAATGAGTTTTGTATTTTTTCAATCAATTATTTTTTTAAGTAATGCATTATTTTTAGAAAAAAAATACAAAGATTTCCTTAGTGACGGTAAAAAATGTTTTAAATTGACTTGATTTTCTATTGGGAAATTTTAGTCTGTGCCAAAACTGACTTAATTCTAATGTAAAATGTATATCAATAAAAATATTTTAGCCAGTTCAACGCGTGTGCAAATTTTCGTTTTGTACAAAACTGACTTCATTGTTTCTTAGAAAACTTTCGGTTAGTGTAAAACTGAAACATTTTCAAGAAAAATGTCATTGAAAATGTTGCAGTGAGTAAAAAACTGACATCCTTTTCTTAAAAAAATTAATAAATAAAAAACTGAACAACTTTTGCTTAGACAATTTTTGTTTAGTTTAAAACTGACAGCATTTTTTTTTAGATAATTATCGGTCGGTGCTTATCTGACTAGTTTTCTTTGAAAAATTTGCAGTCAGCACCGAACTGACAATATTTTCTATAAAAACTTTTTAATAAATGCAATACTGGCAACATGTTCACTTAAAAATTAAGTCATTGAAAAGTTGACTACATTTTCGTTAGACATATTTCGTTTACAGAAAATTTTTAGTCAGTACAAAACAGACGAAATTTTCTATAAACCATTTTTGGTCACTGAAAAACTGACAAAATTATTTACAAAAAATTTTCGGTCCGTACCAAACTGACAGCATTTTCTTTTGACATTTTTTGTTTAAAGAAAATTTCTGGTCAGCCCAAAACGGCCCATATTTTCTATAAAAAATTTTCGCTCAGTACCAAACTGGCAAAATTTTCTTTAAGAAATTGTCCGTCCGCACCAAACTGACACCTTTTTCTTTTGACATTTTTTGTTTATAGAAAAATTCAGATCAGTAAAAACCGGACAAAATTTTCGGTCAGTAACAAATTGACATTATCATTTAAAAAATTTCGGTCAGTGTAAAACTGACAACATTTTCTTTCGGGCAGTATAAAACTGACAAAATTTTCTATAAAAATTTTTCAGCCAGTGCCAAACTTGAAAATTTTCTATAAAAAATTTTTGTTCAGTGCCAAAGTGACAACATTTTCCATTAAAAAAAATTTTGATAAGTGCAATACCGGCAACATTTTCGTTTAAAAAATTTCGGTTAGTGAAAAGCTGGCAACAACTTCTTTAAACATTTATCGTTTATAAAATATTTTTGATTAGTGCAAAACGGAAAAAACTTTCTTTAACCTTAGAACGCATAGCCGGGTACATGTGTGTCCACTAGCAACTTTAAATGTTTCTAGCTGCAACAGAACATTGAGACTTCGAGTCTAGGAAACTCAAGTCTTTTTTAGTCGTTTTATTGACCATTTATGAAATTCAGTGCAGCGGTTACATAACTGTAAGCTTCCACAGATGACACCTACGCAAACCCATAACCGGGGTACCCATGTGCACAATAGGTTTTATATGAAAAAGGCAAATATTAGGCTGTTCGAAGATCTTTTTAATCAAATATATTAAATTATCTAATAACTTTTTTAATCCAAATTTTTCAGATTTTAATCAGGCTAAAGTTCATTAAATTTAATTTTTATTAAATTATTTTTATGAAGAAGTGAATTTTACAACATGAAATTAATTAAAATTTACGGATAATTTTTCATTCTTAACTGACCGGGGAATTGAACCCACTTTCACGAACAGGTTGATTTGACATGTTTCAATAGTAACCACACTATTTCTGCAGAAATCTTTGCCATTTAACACTCGCTGCCATTGAAGGCGGCTGGCAGTCAATAGTTATACATCAATCTTTAAACCAAATTTGTAGATCGAAATTTGTTTTGAATGATTATTTTTAATTGATTTACATGTTCCTCCTTGCTTCTGTTTTTCATACTTTTAGTTAAGAATTCTTCTTGAGGTCCAAAGTACATTTTTCTGTTTTTCATGTTTTCTTTGTCTTTCTTTTTCTCGTTGACCTTTTTATCGGCACAACTTGAAGGACAAATGTAAGCATGGAGCTTGTGTCTAAGCTGTTAATAATAATTAGTATTATGGTTAATTTATTGAACTGTAAGTGGTTTTTAATTACTGGTTTACCTTTTTTAAATTTTTAGTTAAAGGATCCTAAAATAAATATTTTTTTGTCAAGGCAAACATTACAGTGGGGTACAAATGTACCCTGGTTATATGTTTGCTTGTTTGACTACCGTAATTATCGCAATGCTTCCTCTAAAGAGAGTCAACTCATAAATGTTCAATTTTCACTTTTTGCAAGAAATCGATGTACAGTGGCCATATCTTCCCAATGTAAAACAAATGCAATTGTATCACCCTTTGTGATATAAGAGCATATATAAAAAGAAAACAGTTTTTTGTCTCTACGGAAAATTTGTTAATTTTGAGTTGACGCTCTTTAGAGGAAGCAGTGCGATATGTATATTGATTTATAGCTTGGCATTTTTTTTTGTTATAATAATTAATAAATAATTAAAAATAGTATGAAATATAAAAAAATATTTAACTAATTTGTTAGATTTTGATTAAACGGGGTTTAAATCAAAAAGTTTTTGCTGTGAAGCTGAAAATGATTAAAAATTAATATGGGGTACAAAAGTACCCTGGTTATGTATTTGTGTGTGTGTGTTTTTTTTTTTTTTTGGTTATGTATTCTACGGTTAAGAAAAGTTCAGTCGCTACAGAACTGATAATGACTACTTTAGAAAATTATTTATCAGTTTAAAAATGCCAATAACTTCTATAAAAAAATTTAGTTCATTGTTAAACCGATAACACTTTTTTTGTGAAAATTACCGGTCAGTACAAAACTGAATACAATGTTTTTATTTTTAATACAATATGATTTTTTTTTTTTAAATAGCAGTGTTAATTGTGAACAGTGCTCAAAGAAAAGTATAGTTCGATATGATCCCTTTTGACTACTTGAGTGTGGTTATAGAAAAATTAGAATCATATATCATAATATTGTTTGTTGGGAGTATATTATGATTGAATCAAGACCATATTATGTCTATTACAATATTATCATGGTGTGGTTACGAGTATGTCCATTTAAATAAAACAATTATATAACAATTGTGATATCCCAATAGATGGGTCAAATGTGTGACCAACCCCACTTTATTTGTCATCTCCATCATTTATTTCTAACATACCTACCAGTTACCTCCATTTCTTAAGGGGGCTCCCATACATAATGTTCAATACAGACTAGAAATATATTTAAAAAAAAATCCCATAACTACCTAGGAGTCGCTCCTAGTGGGATATAATGTATAACCGACCTCAATTAGTTGTTGTCTAAGTTGTTGTAATATTTTCTCGAGACATACTTGCCCTTTATCAGCACTTCTTAGGGGCGCTCCCATACAAATATTGCGTTTTATGAAATGCTTAAATTATTTAAGGGGATTATTTTGTAAAACATTTCACCATGCGTTGAGAAATTTTTCATATAAAATTTTTTAAATTTTTAAAAATTTGTATGAAAATATTTTCTAAGTGAGGTGAAGTGTTTTCCAAAATAAGGAGGTAACATTCTTTTGTGAATAAAATCAAAAGTTGTTTACAGATTTTAATCGTTTTAGGCTCGTTTTGTTTGCAACTTCGTTTTGAATATGTCAGATAAAAATTAAAATCATAGCTGCACTTTCCCATTTTTGATGAATTTTTTAAAAACAAAAATTTCAAAATGTTGCTGAAAAATATTTTTTTTGTCAAAAAAAAAAAAAAAACAATTTGTTTTTAACACGAATGCGCATATGAGAACAAAGTTTAACCAGTCTTAAAGGAAATTTTATTGTGGAATTTCAGTTTTTCAATACACTAATCCATTTTTTAGTTACGCGAACATATGTTGTGCAACCTCCTCCATTTTCGAACTAACGTTATATCTCGAAAACCAGAGCTAACCTAAAAAACGCTAGGTGCCCAGATTGTCTTAAAAAAAGTGTAAATTTCTAGCACAGTGCTATTAATTTTACATTTTTATTACCATGTTTTTTCCCTACTTCTTGTTTTTTCGTACTTTTTGTCAAGGCTTTGTCTTGAGAGCTTAAGTACATTTGTTTTTTATGTTTTTTCTTTTTGTATTTTTCTAGCTGACCTTTCTTTGTACAACTTGAGGGACAAATGTAAGCATATAGAGCTTGTGCCATAGCCTTTACTTTATAACAATTGTGATTTTTCATTGAACTGTTGGTTTTAATTGAAGTTTTATTGAAGAAAGGAATTTACAACATGAAATTAATAAATTTTTTTTTTGATAAAAAAAAAAATTTAAGGAATAGAACTATTACAAAAAGCTTTATAAAATACATAACTGAAATTTAATTCGAAAAATAAAAATATTGAATATAATAAAGTTGCTTATGAAAAGAAATAATTCCCAATATCTTTTTGGAAAATTTTAATTCATTTCATGTTGTAAATTTCTTCCTTCAATACAAATAATTTAATGAAAAATAAAACAATTATATTTTGGATATTTTTAATATATTCTGGACCAATATGTTGTGAATGCACAAGCAACAATACAAATTTTTTGTTTACGCATTAATTATATTAGGAACCATAACACGAGGTTGCCAACTTTAATATATGAAATCGTAGTTGGAGAATTACTTTAACGATTATTTGGTGGTAATGACAGTAATATATTAAAAGTAACCATAATATGCATGAATATATTCCGTAAAAATATTTAGGCCCTAATCATGTAAAACGCAGCGCAACACCAAAGAATAACATTGAAAGCACAAACAATGTCATAAATATTTTGTAATTTTGTTGTTGCTTTCTACAGAAATTCATGTACCGTTTTAAAATTTTCAACGCCCCAAGTTATTCAGCGTTTAAAATTTTAAAACACAATGTGAATTACTGTAGAAAGAAACAACAAAATATTTATGACATTGTTTGTGCTTTCAATGCTATTCTTTGGCATTGCACTGCGTTTTACATGATTAGGGCCTTAAACACATTAATTTTACGTGTGGATTTCCTACAAAAAATCCTCTTAGTTGTCAGTCAAAATTTTTTATACAAAAAGATGTATCAGTGCGAAGCTTATTTGAAGTATCGATTAATATTTGCTTAATTACCAGTTTCAAATTTAAGATGTGCACACGTTTATGTACTCCAAAGTCTTACCTGCAATTAAAAGAAATGAAAACAGTAATTAGAATTTTTAAGAAAATGAAATAAAATATGAAGAGAATTATAAATATTTCGTACGACTAAAAGGGGGCTTACAAAATATATTCATAAAACTTTTCTGCTTTTAAACCAAATTTTCTTCGCATTTCTAGAACATTTTGTACTAAGTGGACCAGCTGGTAATTGACCACCATCATTAACCGTCAATTATTTCAAATGATTTTAGCATTCTGACGCCTTAAAATCCAGTTCATCAAGTCAATTAATTATTGTTATTAACAAAATTCTGGTTTTTGATAAATCATCATAAATGATTATTGATCGTTTTCAATAGATTTGTGCCAGTACGATAAAAGCTCACGTAGTTTTTACTCTTTTTAAAAGTTTTTTTTTTTTGCTCAAAATTAAAATAATGATTTATGTAAAAAAAAAAAAAAAATTAAAAAAACTTCTTAGCAATTTTGTTATGGTTTTAAAATAATTTACTTAAAGAAAACTAATCGTAAAACAAAAATAATTTTAAAACCCGGCAGTTCTTGTAAATGATTTTGCTACTAAATTTTCCATACCATTTAAAAAATTATTTCTACCTTTTACATTACCATTCTCAAGTTATAACACAAGTCACTGCTCCGTAATAGTATTTTTACTTTTACAACTACAGGGCAGTAAAAAAAAATTGTACTACAATGTTTTTATGGTATTCTCTACGTACACTCTGGCAAACACTTGATATCATTAATCACAATCTTGTTAGAATACTGAAAGAACATTGTAAAACATAAAAAATTTCATTGTTAACAAAATTAAAGAAAAAACAAAAAAAAAAAGAATGAAAGGCGAAACTATTAAGAGCAGAATGTAAGTTAGAAAATTCATCAAGTAGGCGTTTAAGCTGATTAACGCAGTGATTTTTCATTTCAATAGCCAAATCTTTTATCCTTAAAACACACAGTAAATTAATTGTTAATAAAAAAATATAATGAATTTTTCTTGTTTTTCTTATGAAAAGTGTAATTTCCTAAATGCTACAAAAGCGAGTTGTGGATAGATTTTGAAATAGAGCTGGTCATGCTTTACTCGGCTTATTATTCGTTAGCAGATCTGACAGGCCTCAATTTCATTTCAATTATCATTAAAATTTAAACTGTATAATTTAGATATTTCCTAATATGATTAGAAATTTTTTAATTTAATCCAGGGATTTATTTTTATTACAAATATAAATAAATTTAATATTCAACATTTTTTATTTTTCGAATTTATTCTATGAGCTAAATTTCAGTTATGTATATACAATATACTTCATTGCTATCCAAAGGATATTTAAGGTAAAATGTAACAAGAAGATACAAGATATTAGTCTAGTAGTGTATAAAGTCAATCCTAAAAATTTAAGGAATAGATAGAACTTTTGCAAAAAGCTTTATAAAATACATAACTGAAATTTAGCTCATAGAACAGTGATGGAAAATTTAAAATTTGAGATGGTACTGACCACTAACCATTTTGGTACTTTTTATATAACCAATTTTTTTTTTTTTTTTTATATATAAAAAAACAAATATATAAAAGAATAAAATATTAATTATAATTAATATTAATATTAAAATTATAAAGTTTTGCTTAACAAACTAACAATTAATTAATTATTAATTCCCGAACAAAAATGTTATTACATATTTTCTAGTGGTGTTCAATATATGTTTGTTAATTATTGGTGAGTAAAAATAGGAAATTTATACTAGTTTGTTATGCCGTCATCGAAACCATGTGGTTAAAAAGCGCTTAAAATGACATTGATGCTTGAAGAATATCAATATTTTGCAACAAAAAACATGAACGATAAAGAACTTTAAAGTAGTGTATGTGTACTCTATATGTTATTGGCAAGTAGGAAATATTTAAAAAAATTGCAACGCTGGATTTCTTAACAAAGAAGCATAACAAGAAAAGAGTACTTAAACTGCCGTGGGGGTACTGCGGTATTTATGAAAAGAAAAAGTAATGAAAATAGTACCATAGTACTGAATTTTCCATCACTGTCATAGAATAAATTCGAAAAATAAAAAATGTTGAATATAATAAAGTAACCTATGAAAAAGAAATAATTCCCAGATTCTATTTGTTAAAATAATTTTAATATAAAATCTCCCTTTAAATTACTTAAGTTAAGTTAAAACTAAAGTTTTCGTTACAAGTAATTGAAACTCTCAAATTGAAAATTATTTGTAAAGTAACCAGTGCCAATGTTTTGTAACTCTCGCTTCGAGAAACTTTTCGATTGAAATGCAAGAAATGAAACAAAAATGCCATAAATTGAAACAAACAACTGTTTTTCTCACTTAACTGAGTCTGTATCATTTTAAGCGAGTTATAGCTGTCACTTAAGGAAATTACTCGCCAATTTACGGAAAAAGTGTGTCTGTAAGATTTTTGTGAGAAAGTTCCCGCTTTGAACTGACACATAAACTCACGGGGTGAGAAAAAATATTACCACGAAAAAATATATTAAATATTCAAAAAACAATGAATAATAACATGGAAGGAAGAGATACGTATTTGGATTTTGACCGATTTTTTCATTGTTTAATTATTTTGCTTTTAACATTTTTGAAAAATATACAAATGTTTTCAAAGCTATTTTTTAAACAACAAAAATTAAAGTCACAGCCGCTCCCTGGTATGTTAAAAACTCTAATATTCACAAGGATCTCAATGTGCCATTAGTAAAAACTATTATTACGAAGTACGCAGCAAAATATTTAAAAAGGCTTGAGTCGCACCCAAATCCACTTGCTCGAAATATTTTAAATGACAGTGGACACTCTAGATTAAGGAGAAGAGATGCCGCAGGACTCACCCGAAGGGAAGACCGCTAAACATCTACATATGTGAAAAGAAACCGTGAGGAGAAAAATTTTCGTCTAGCATTGGCAGGACAAAAATAAAGTATTAGTATAAGATTTGATTAATTATTGTTAGTTCATATTTAATATATGAAGATTCAATAAATAAATAATGAAAAAAAAAAAAAAAAAAAAAAAAAAAAAAAATTATTTGCTAAATCCGACGGTTGTATTTTCGCCGCCGTCATTGAAAATTTTTAAATTTTAATAATTTTGGCCGCCGTCAACGATATGTGTTACTGGCGTTCCCAACGTCTGCAAGTTTACACCGGCTTCGAGTGGAATATTATGACATTTATCACGTAACGACGTAATTTCTTTTGATAGTTTTCGACATGAGTTACATACACACTTTTTTCTCACTTTGCGAGAAACGATGGAATATTTTGTTTCGCATCTTTTCGATGCGAGAAGTTTTCACCAAAGTTACAAAACATGGGTACTGTAATGGAAATTTATTAAGTTTAAGTAACTTGAATAAAAAAAAACTCAAGTTACAAGTTATTTTAATTTAAATCTATTTCAGTTGCATATTTCACTCAAATCAAAATTTTTATTTTTCACTTTTTGGAATAAATAGATACGTAATATTTATATCTGCCCGCTTTAAAATTATTGTGCTATTTTGTCTAATTTTTGTTAATGAAACGTTTGGTTTAAAAATTCATTTTCATTTGCCTTTAATGTAAAATTAACGGTGGATATCCTCCACCGACACTTTGAATATTTCAGAAGTGGCCTCTATATGATATCATTATATTATTTATTAAATTCAAGTTGTGCTAAAAACGTCAACAAACAAAAGAAAGACAAAAAAGAAAAACATAAAAACAAAAAAATATACTTTGGACTTCAAGATGAATTTTTGACAAAAAGTATGAAAAAACAGAAGTAAAGAAAAAAATATGAAAATCAATTGAATATAGATAATCATTCACAACCAGAAATTTCGATTCACCAAGAGAAAATACAATTCGGCTTAAAGTTTTATGTTTGACTACTGACTGCCAGCCGTCGTCAATAGCGGTGAGTGTTAAACGGCAAAGATTTCTGAAGGGATAGTATGGTAACTATCGAAACATGGCAAATCAACCTTACCGTGGTTTCAATTCCAGCTTAAGTCAAGGATGAACAAATTATCAATACATTTTAATTCATTTCACGTTGTAAATTTTCTTCTTCATTAAAAATAATTTTAGGAAAATTAAATTTAATGAACTTAAGCCTGAATAAAGTATAAAAATTTGGATTAAAAACCATAAACAGTTCAATAAAATAACCACAATACTAATTACACTGTGCTACACTCGAAAAGCACTTCTGAAATAACCTAGTGTGCGTTAAAGGTGTTGGTGAGCATGTTACGAATCCGGGCTTAAAAGTTTCAATATACCTCCAAATTCCCGAGTTATGGACCAAAGACATTTTCTTAAGGCTGCTACTGGTAAACATTTATAACTTTTTTATTTTTTAACCAAACGGTTTTGGAAAGCAAAATAATTGTTATTTTTAAATATATATACTCCTCATACAATATTAGCATAAAAATGCATAGATTTTTTCAATTATATGGAAAATTTTTAATTTTTTCAAACTTTTAAAATTTCTACGAGACTTATTTCCGAATTAAGTTAAAAGACAACAAATATATTAAAGACAGTATTTTTCTGAGTAAAATGAGACGTAATTTGTTGAAATCAGTTGAGAAATGAGGAAGTTATAATACTTTTTGCGAACAAAAGAGTAGAAACCTGTTTCGATTAGATTAGCATGATTTCAAAAATCGGTTAATAAATAAAAAAGTTATAAATGTTAAAGAGTAGTAGCCTCAAAAAATTTCTTTGTTCCATAACTCGGGAATTTGGACGTATATTGAAACTTTTAAAACCGGTTTTATAATACACTCATCCAGACCTATAACATACACTAGGTCACTTTGAAAGTGCTTGCAAAAAAGGAAATTTTGTAGCACCGTGTTATTAATTAATCTCTATAAAAACGGTCGTTTGCGTTTTAGACCTTTATTTAATTATTGACCGGCAGTCAGAAAATTGTATGCTTTTCTTTTTAGAAATTTGAACTAGTTTGAGTGAAATATCTTGATTCGTAACAGTTTTAGCCAAACTAAAATGATTTTTAGGAGAGGAATTTATATTGAACCATGGTTACATAAGTTAGAATAAATTTCAATAAGATTTCTCTTTGACGTACTACGACCAGCCGGCCTAAGCCACCAGTGAAATGCGCATTGAAACCAGCTTTACCCCAGCAATAGATTTCAGTGTTTTTTTTTTTATCAAAAAAAAAAAAAAAAAAAATTGGGAATTTAGCACGTCATAGAGAAATCTTATTAATAATAAATTTTGTATTCCCGAAAAAAACTTTTTATAATAAATTTCAACACAGTAGTGAAATAAATTTTAGCGTTTATAGTTGATTTACAGAAGGCTGCCTAATATGGGATCTAAGGTAAATTATGGACCGTATATCAAAAAACGGCATAACATTTTTTCTAGCCATATAAAGCTAACTTCGAACAAGTTTTACTGCAATATCTATATCTGCTAAGGTTTAAGGCGTATTTCATTAATATCCTAGAGTGGACTTTATATGGGGCCTATGGTAAATTAAGCACCGATCTTCACGAAATTTATTAATGTGATTTATAAAACTGTGAAGTATGAAATTATGATAACATTATTAATTACGGTTGTAGGCTTGCTAAGCAGTTTTCCAGCAGTAGGGTTTATATAGGGCCTATGGTAAATTATGGACAGATCATCGCGAAATTATTTAGTGTCATTTAAATGTCCTCCATGCGCTTATATCTTTTGAACGTTGTCTCCACTTTGATTCACCAGTGATTTTTATTTCTTCACCGCTTACATTTTTCTTTATATAGTTTCTTGAATACCTTTCATTCAGGAGTATCCGCGTTCATTCCTCCGATGTGTCCCAGCCAGCGCAATCGTTGTACAGGGTGTCCGCCGGGAAGGTATATGTATTGGAAAAAATTATTAATTATGTGTTTGTGTCATAAAAGTAAACAAAACGTGTAATATTGTGAACAATTTTAAAGAGAAAAAGTTTAAATTTTGTTTTGTTTCTGTTGTTTTTATGTGTGTTGAATTCACACAGAACCAAGGCGAATTCATACAGG
Source organism: Pollenia amentaria (assembly GCA_943735925.1). Classification (NCBI taxonomy): domain Eukaryota; kingdom Metazoa; phylum Arthropoda; class Insecta; order Diptera; family Polleniidae; genus Pollenia; species Pollenia amentaria. Next base: position 139,686,735 of record OX031010.1, on the reverse strand, counting down.
TGACCGCATTATGAGATGTATTTTGTTTTTGTAAAAAGTTAGAGTGAATGTCAATTTTATTTGTTGAAAATATAAACAAGGAAATTTTTTTGATTCTAAAATATACACAATTGCTTTAGAAGGCAAATCTTTTTCCTGTATTGCAAATTTATTGTGTCCCCAGTTATTCCTTACGCATTTTTAATTCCTTGATCTTATATTTTATGTTAACTATTCTTGTTTTATAAAATTTAAATGAGTTTTTTTTAAGTATTTAGATTTTAACTGAATTTTAAATTTTAGCTAATTTTTTCACAAAATGTAAACAAAGCTTGACATTCAGTATGCACACAAATAAATAAACAATAAGCGGATGACTCGAAAATGTCACCTGTTTGAATTCGCCTTGCACAGAACGGTGAACCAAAAAATGGGGTGAACCAAAAAATTGAGAACGCTCTCTTCAGTAGGCATACTAGTTGCATACTATTATTTGAAGTTACTGCCGACGTTTAAATTATGGGCTTTATGATTTTTGCCTGAACTTAAAGACTCAATTCTGTTTGAACATTTACTCTCTTCTTTTCTATTAAAACATTATTAATTTTTTGTTAATATCACCATAAAATCAAATTCGTTGTTTTTTTAAATCAAATTGATGTCAATTTTAATATTAACAATCTCTTACACTTTAACTTTGTATAATGAAAAAAATATTCTACTTGTGTTTTGTCAATTTTACCTCTAATTCACATTTTTTATTCGTATCGGTATCGCCGATATTTTTTTTGGAGTATTGGTATCGGTATCGTATTGGCAAAAAGGCGTATTGTTACTTCCCTAATATAAACCACGCAAAGTGACCCGGGTACCTTGGTGCGCATTTAAGGGCGTTACGAGTAAATTGGTCTCTCACGCAAATTTCAAATATTTTTTTAGCTGTACGGCTGCAAAAATACTGAGTTTTTTTTTTAAAGTTAATAGTTCTCAAGGGGTTTCAGACATAAGTATTATCAATTTCAATGAAAAAATTATGGTTGAAAATGCCAAAGGGACCCGGGTACCTAGGTGCACACATAAGGGTTAAAGATCGTTAAATCAACTCCGTTACTTTTTCTGAAAAAAAAGATAATAAAGGAGATAAAGCTTCGAGACAATTTTATTTTATGCTTTTGCTGACGTAGAGCCAGCAAAATTTAAGAATGCGCCTTCACTGATTTAAAACAAACTTACAATTTTCATTTTTTTTAAAACTATTTCTTTATGGCCACCATAAAATTTAAATTGCCGTAAATTTTATAATTTTCCTACTAAATTAGTTGGCATTTAGTTTTTATTAGTTTAACTTAAAAATTTACAACAATTTCATTTGCAACTTCTAAATGAGTATAGAAAATTAAAATAAATGTGCAGTTTTTATTTTAATACTTTTGCTATTTATAAAATGAAATATTCATTAAAGTTTGTTTGAGTTATTTATTTTTGTATAACTCTTGCATCACGCTATTGTAAGTGCACACATAATTGCAAAAAAAAAAAAAAAAAATATGGAGCAAAGGATTGGAGGGATTTAAAGGGGGAACGACTTTATTATTGTATCATATTTGTTCACTAAAATCAAATAGCCAATATTTTTGCCGATATTAAAAATCTACTCTAAAACAACCAACTTTTTTGTAATAAATTTTTTTATTAAATTTGCTAATGACTTTTTTTAAAGCAGTTACTTTTTTCTACCCGTTGCTTAAGTTTAAAAGTGTAAATTTAAGTTTGTCATCCCGTTTGTATTTTCTATAATAGTGATCTAAGACCGCATAAAGTATATACATTTTTTAAATATTGACAATTCCCAACAATAATTTTACAAGTTTAAGTTATTTTGTTTTAAACGAAAAAAAGTCAATTAAAATTATTTTGTGATTTAATTAATATTTTAATTAAAAATTTATTTCAAAACAACTGAAATATTAATAAAATCAAAATTCCATTTTTAGTTTTCTTTCAACTAAAAAAGTAATTGATTTAACTATTACATTATTTAAATTTAAATACTTTTAAACCATTTTTTTAATTGATAAAAAACTTTACATTAGGGATTTCGTTATTTGTATGTGAAATTTTTTCTTATGAAAATGTTAAAGTCTTACTCCTCAAAAAGTTGAGGCTTTTTCACGCCCCTGGGACCATGCCTTCCCGTGCAGACTTACGATTGAAATTTTATTCAATTATACTCATTAATCAGATGGAAAACTATGATAGCATCGTAAAAAATTACTCTGTGCAACCAAAAAAATTATTTTAAAAGTGTTTAAATTTCATAATTTTTTTAACGTAATTTTTGTTGAATTAGGGCAAAGTCTTTGATGCTCATGAACGCATTGCATTACATATGTCATCTGAATTTCATCCTTTGTTATCAGGCCGTGATAGTCTTCTATTTACTTCGCCGCTTTTTCGGCAGTATCATTCACAACTTTTAAATTCTTAAGTGAATTTCTTCTGTTGATATAAGATTTCTCATTTTCCCATTACTCAGGAGCTTCTTTTTAAAAAGAGGAATCTATATTGAACCGTGAAAAAGGCATGCTTCTACTTGAAATAAAAAAATCGATTGATTTTCCTGAAAACTAAAACCCACAGATTATCAAAAATTATTTTCGGGAATGAAATATTTTATTAATTAATTCATTTATTAATGATGTGCTAATAATCCCAATTTTTTAATGAAAACACTGAAATTTATTTTTGTGGGAAAGCTAGTTTCTATGCGCATTTCGCTTTTTCCAAATACATTAGAAAAGCTAAAAATATTATACAAGTAAGACCATAAAGTGAATAAGATTTTTAAAATACTCAGGCCCTACATGTAACAATATCAAAGCTTCAACAAAGACACAACAATAAACCGTCAATTTTTCTTTCTTACATTCCCCTACAATTGGCTGGTTTTTTGCCAACACGAATTGTAGTTGTAAGAGAATAGAAAGAAAAAAACCAAATTAAAAAAAAAGTTGCTCAAATAAAGCAGCTTGCCATTTCATTTTTTTATTTGCCGGGCACATGCAAATTTATTATCAAAAATTATTTTCGGGAATGAAATATTTTATTAATTAATTCATTTATTAATGATGTGCTAATAATACCAATTTTTGAATGAAAACACTGAAATTTATTGTTAACAGAAGTTATGTAAGTCTTTGCAAAAGTATTTAAAAGATATTATTTAATATTAAACCTGATCACGCTTTTATATCTCTATAATCGATCATCAGCTTATAGAAAACGAAGCTCCAATCAAAACAAGCCATAAATGATTAACATATGTCTACAACTTTTAATTTTATTCACAAAAGATGAAACATTTTCATTACGTTTAAGAATTTCATAAAATGCTTTATTTGTATGGAAGCCCCCTTTGGGGTGGAGATAAAAGGCAAGTATGTGTTAAGAAAACTATGAAATTTAAGCACTTTATCATTGTATTTTTTTTGGTTGCACAGAATAATTTTTCGTGATGTTATCATATTTTTCGACTTGTGGGCCGTATGGCGTATGAGTGTAATTGAATAAAATTTCAACCGTAAGTCGGCACGGAAAGGCATGGTCCCAGGGCCGTGAAATTTCTGGGAGTTTATTTTTGCATTAAGCCTCAACTTTTTGAGTGAGGGTTAAGACAAACAATATTTCCACTTTAAGAAATAACGGACACCCTAATATACATACATCTACAGCGAAGTTTATTTAACGATGCCCGTCTGTCCGTCTATTTTTTGGTATATCAGCAGAACCGAAAGAGCTAAAGTTTCCAAATAATGTACATTCATCTTTGTTATCAATACACAACATTTGAAAAAATGTGGGCGGGATTGTTGAAGTAGGCGTGGCTATTCCCGTCCAAAGATATTGATTTCTGAGACTAGCGAAAAACAAAGATTTCAAATTAGGTACAAACAACTTGGTTATATATACACAGCATCCGACAAAATGGGGGCGTGTTTAAAGCAGTAGGCGTGGCACAACATAGATTTATTTATATCTAAAGATCGGTATTTATATAACTGTCTGTTCTAATCTCATCATGGTGAAGGGCATATAAGATTCGGGATAGCCGACTATAGCACTCTTACTTGTTTTTATTGTGCGATCAACTGAAAAATTTTTAAATTTACTTTGTGCAATTTAGTTTTATTTCAACTACATTAATTTAATTTAATTTACGTTTTACATTTACTTTTTAAAACAATTATATTCTACAATTGCATATAGTTTACCTTTATGGTTGGTAAACTATGATGAAAATAGGAGAATATACTTTATGATCTACTCTATATGGAATATCGGGCCTGATCTAAAAACACGTGCTTTTAAAATCACAAGTGTGATTTTGTGGTGTTCTGAAAACAATTTCGTTTTTGTGTTTCTCGGTGTGCTTTCGGCAATTGAAAATCACACCGAAACTCAATAATATCACACTTTTGGATAAAAGTAATTCTCAGAACAGACCTGTATCTGTTTATTAACTTTGCTTTATAAATTTTGCCATTGTCAGGTTAAGAGAGTTAAATTTTTATTGTCACAGATGAAATCAAAAATGTATAATGAGCATAACTGCGTAAAATGGTGCATTTATTTTGGTTTTTTTGAATAGTTTACTAAGAAAAATGTTAATATACATATATGTAAGTAGCTGTTAATTAAAATATCTTTTTCAAAGACCGTGAAAAGTTACGGACAGGTATAGCACATGAATATATTTCGTATGAGTTTTATTACACTGTGCAACACATACAATGTGCATTTAGCTGTGACTTCACAGAACAAATTAACAACTTCAACGATATCTCTAAAACTACTGGGCAAATTTAAAAACAATGTTAGCATAGCTTAAAGATAATATTGTTAACTGAATATGGTGAACCGTTTTCAAGTTATTACAATATATGTAGTGAAAGTGCCTTTATTATGGACATAACTATATATCTCGCAAAGTCGAGCTGATAGAGAAAAATGGAAATTAGTAAATATTTGATACAGAGTTCCAGGCCGCACAAAAAAGTTAAATTTCGTTGTATTATTTTGTAATTTATTAGCATTAAAAATATATCAATTCAATATTTAAAAAAAAAGTTTTTTATTGCATATTTTTCAGCATGTTTCTTTGTCTTTTTGAGCTATTTTGTTTGCATATTTGAAAACTGCTTATGCATATGGGGGATTTCATGTCAAGTGACCCAACTTTTGAAATCGATGTCTTCCGATTTGGATGAAATTTGCACCAAGGTTAGTCTTATTGGATAGTAGCTTAGACACAAAATTTCAACAAGATCGGTCAAAAAGTTTCTGAGTTAGAGGGGGTCAAAATTTGACATTTTGCCCAACCCGTTGTTCTTTCTCATCCATGTAACTTATTATCTATTGGTGTTAGCAAAATTATATGATAGCTATTTCTTCACGCTTTCTAAAAAAATTTTTTTTGTAGAAGAAAAATTCATTATTAAATTTAAAACTTATTTTTTATTTTTTTTGAAAACGGTATTTTTTTTTTTGCTCAAAAGAAAGCTGAGGTCTTTTCCTTTAAGTTAGTTATGGTCGCTATTTGGGATGCGAGTGGGTTATGTATAAAAAAAAAATAATTTCTAACTCAAGACGAGGGTTTTTTCAATTTTTAGCATATGCACTATTTTTAATTTTTCCTTTTTATGTGTAAGTGTTTCTTAAAAATAAAACTTGTGCTGAGAAACTTGACAAATTAACCTTTCCGACGGTATATAACATACCTAACTAGCATTTCATTCCCTCGATACTGTAATACCCACAATATTTTAATCCCAGGAATAAAATCACTTTTTAGAGATGTTGACAAATTAAATTTTTTTATTTATTTGTAATAATAATTAAATTAATATAAAATAATAATAATAAAAACAAGAAGATAAATAATCTAAATAATTTAATCTTAATCACACAAGTCCTTTAACAAATTTTTTTTGTTTATTTAAAATTTTTTAAAAAAATTTTTTTTTTTAATTTAAAACTATTTTAGTATTTTTTTGGAAGAGGGTTTTTTTTTATTTTTTTTTGCTCAAAAGAGGTCTTTTCCTTTAAGGTAGTTCTGGTCGCTTAGTGGGATGCGAGTGGGATATGTAAAATAAATAATTTGTAAGTCAAGACGTCATATGCTAAAAAATTTAAAAATCCTTATCTTGAGTTAGAAATTATTTTTTTTATACCGTTTTCAAAAAAAATAAAAAATAAGTTTTAAATTTAAACAAAAAAAAAAATTTTTAAAAATACAAACAAAAATTTTTTAGAAAGCTTGAAGAAATAGCTATCATATAATTTTGCTAACACCAATAGATAATAAGTTACATGGATGAGAAAGAACAACGGGTTGGGCAAAATGTCAAATTTTGACCCCCTCTAACTCAGATCTTGTTGAAAATTTGTGTCTAAACTACTATCCAATAAGACTAACCTTGGTGCAAATTTCATCCAAATCGGAAGACATCGATTTCAAAAGTTGGGTCACTTGACATGAAATCCCCCATATATTAATTGTAAATATGTACTATATACGTCGCCAAAGACCATATAAATATATTTGCATAATAGACAATTTTGGTCTACTTTGCTTTTAGTTCGTTTTCAGTGGCTCTAAATTTGTCATGGTTTACTTACATTTTTTTCATTACATTTACAAGCGATTCTTTAAAGATACAACAATCTGTAAAATGCAATAAAAATCTACTGTTTTTCTTGTATTTTTTTCCATAATTTACTGTTTTTTTCCTTTTAACATAATAAATGCGGAAGTAATTTCATTTTTCATATTTTAAAAGACTTTAATGTGCGAGATACAATTTAGTTGCATCTTTGAAGTTGAAATTTATAGTTCGAAACAATACTTTGTTTTGAATTTGTTTTTATCATTAGGAATATCACTTTGTATATCATGTTTTTTCTTTTATTTTATAATGCAACAATTGTATTGTGTTTTAAATGAACATAAACAAGTATCGTTGTACATAATTAACATAAAAAACAAAGATTCACGCCTTGTTGCATATATAAAAGTGTTTTTGTTGCAAGATCGTCTGTTATGTATCTGTATCTTTAGAGTAGCACAGTGTGTTACTAATATAATGCGGTTTGGTTTCATTTTTTTTCAAGTATTATATTTCTGTGAGCCAGATATATAAATGAAATGGAAGTGATGGATTTGATGTCAAGCGAAATGAAGGTTTTTTTTTTTAGCAAAATAATCTTAATGAAAAGAAATATTTCCTGATGTAATTAACTTAAAGTCCAGACAATGGAAAAAAACCATAACGAAGACTAATAAGAAAAAATACACATATAGATTAGATTTCAGACAGAACTATGGTAAGATTTTTGCTGGCTACCCAAGTTCTGCCTTTATTTTATCATTTGCATGGTGATGTATACTTTTTTGATGCACTATCCAAGACAGGTTCAGATAAGATTGAGAGAAGTCATGTACGTAATGTTGCCACTAAAGACATAGATGTAAAGTTTGTATTCTAATTTATTGTATAAATAAGTTAAAATATATCGTTACCTAAAACGAAAAAGGCCCTATCCAACACTTTAAAAATTATTCAGGAGAAGCAAAAAACTATTTAAAATGATACAATGATAAATTACCTTAACCTGTTTATAATGAATTTTTCTTCTATTTTTTTTGTCAAACCTACCAGTGTTTTTGACAAATAATAATGTAGCATATAATGCAAACTGTTAATTATGTCTTTTAGTGCTTATATATTTTTTTTCCTAATAAAATCTTAGTCGAAAGATTCCAAAATTTGTTGTGGACATTTGTGTTGATGCAATACAACAGAATCAGTGAAAATGTCGATTTTCAATTATTGGTTAGTTAGGGCCTTTTGCGTTTTAGGTAACGATATGTTATTGTTAAAAAAAACATTTAAAGTTTTTCTAAATTTAATAAACAGACAATAGAGATATAACGATGTCATAGACTCCAGTTCATTGCCTTTTTGCAAAAGATATACAAAAATAAATAATGATTAAGATCGTTACATTCACAGAAAAAATTAAAATTTTTCTCTAATCATTAAATTCATAGAATCAAGCAAGTAATTTGTTGGTTTTGCAACTATTTCCAAAATGATTATACTGGTTACCTAAAATTGCTAGCTTTTTTCAATAAATAATATTTTTAATTTTAATTAAAAAAATTATCAAACAAATTTGCCACTTCAAACAATGTGTTAATTGATTTAATTAAATATAGCTCAGGTTTTGACAATTCTCAACAACAATGCTACAAGTTTAAATTATTTTATTTTAAGCGAAAAAATCACCAAATTCATAGAATCAATCAAACAATTTGCTGGGCTATTTCACCTATTATCGAAATTGTTATATTGATAACTTAAAATTGTAAAAATTTAAAATTGTGATTTTTTTCCAATAAATGATATTTCTAATTTTAATTAGAAAAATGCTCAAAAAACTTTGTCGTTCCAAACTGTGTTAATTGATTTTATTAAATATAATTCTGGTTTTGAAAATTCCCAACAACAATTCTACACGCTAAAATTATTTTATTTTAAGCGAAAAAAATCAAGTAAGATTTTTTGTTATTTAATTAATATTTTAATTTAGAAATTTAAAATGTTAATTTAATCAAAATTATATTTTTCTTTTCAAGTAAAAAGATAATTATTTCATTTATCATGTTAACTAAGTGGAAATGATTTTCTTACAACTTTTTTAATTATAATTAGTATTGTGGTTATTTTATTGAACTGTTAATGGTTTTTACTCCAAATTTCGATATTTTAATCAGGCTTAAGTTCATTAAATTTAATTTTCATTAAATTATTTTTATGAAGAAAGGAATGCATTTGTCCTTCAAGTTGTGCTGAAGAAACGTCAACAAGAAAAAGAAAGGCAAAAACATGAAAAACAAGAAATGTACTTTGGATTTCAAGAAGAATTCTTGACAAAGAGTACGAAAAATAGAAGTAAGGAAGAACATGTAAATCAATTAAAATAGGTAATCATTCATTCAAAGCATATTTCGATCTATCAGGGTAAATTTAAAGATTGATGTTTGACTATCGACGTCATCCGTCGTCAATGGCGGGGCAAACCCCTCTGAAGAGATTGTGTGGTAACAATCGAAAACTATCCCTGAAAACCAGGGTTCAATTCCCAGCTCAGTCAAGAATGCAAAATTATCAATAAATTTCAATTCCTTTAATGTTGTAAAATCCTTTTCTTCATAAAAATAATTTAATGATAATGAAATTAAATGAACTTAAGCCTGATTAAAATATCGAAATTGTTTTTAATTTATAAAAAACTACTAAACATGTTTTCTATGTTGGGGTGTTTTGAATTAGAACTATAGTCTCGACAGTTTTCTTGAATTAGTTTCAATGAATGTTTGTAATAAAAGATCGACAGCAGTCTCGGTGTTTGCTTAGACTACAGTTTTGAGAATTTCTGATTTATTGACTTGGCTGTCGCCTCGATTCTTAACCATAATCTTGACTGCTGTCTGGACTTTTGACTCGACTGTCGCCTAAATAATAGTATTAAATGCTGTCTAGACTATAATCTCGATTGCTGTTTAAACTATTGCCTCGATTGTTGTCTAGACTATTGGCGCAACTGCTGTCTTATTTATAGTTTCGACCGTTCTCAAGACCATATTTTCGACCACCTTTAAGAATATAGTCTTAACTGTTATCTAACCTATACATGCCGTTCAAACTATTATATCTAACATTGTGTTCACTAGTGGCTAGAATTATAGTCTTAAGTTAACCCTAGACTATTTTCTTGACTTATGTCTAGACCATTATCTCGTCTGTTGCCGGACAATTGTATTGAGCATAATGTGGATAAAAGTCTTGACTCATTTTTGTTTTATTTTTGATCATTTGAAGTTCCGACTTTTTTCTGGGTTTAAGTATTGATTAATGTCTGGTCGCAAAATTAATGGATCGTAGAGTGTACTACCGCCGTATAGTATACCACGGCCGTGCACGGGTGAAGTAGCCCCTCGAAGCACGGTTTCAGATAGACTATTAGGGTCCTTTTGGGGATCAAGTGTTGGTTGTGGTTTCAACCTTAAGTCGCGGGAAGGGAGATCTTAAAAATTTAGCATGAAAGGCTCATTTCTATCTCGATGGGAAGTTTGGCCTGCTGGCGGGTATTCAAAATTCTGCAGGCTTTACACTTGTAGAGGTTAGATAGCTCCAGCTCATAAGCAAGGGGAGAGTGCCGGATTTTACACTCAAATTGCCATCTGCTTGTGTTGATTCCACTCCCACAGGGGGACGGTTGGGGAACGCATTGTTTTACACTCGATGCTAAGACCACCGTGGTGCTACGTCAGCTGTCAAGTAATCCCATAAATAGTACGCACCTCTGTCTGGAATAGTTGTTCTTACTATAGTAATCCGAGTGCTTGCAATTGAATAATTAATTTCAGCAATCCATTAGCTGCTCTTTTTTAAATGATCGGATATTTAAAAAACAAGAAATACGCCATTGCAACTATGATCAAGTTAAAATGTATTTAAGTCAAAACTTACAAGAATAAGCTACTAAAGTTAAGGAGGACTGCAACTAATAGGATGGATATTGAAAATAGCATTAAACGGATCAGTAGGATAATAAAAGTTGCTTGTAAAAAATCAATGTTGAGTTATTATCATGATAACTTATGCCAAATTAAACAAGAGCCAAGGAAATGTTGGAAATTTTTAAATACAACGTTAGGAAGAACAATTAAGCCAATGTATACTTTGGGTAACAATATTTTAAAAGATGAAGACAAAGCAAACATATTTAATAAATATTTTGTAGAGTCTGTGGAAAAATTAAAACTTAAAATTAAATCAAACCCAAGCGATGATTGTAACGCGCTAAGATCTTTGGAATATAATGGCAATAATCTGATACTCCACCACATTAATGTTATTGAGGTTTATAATTTAATTTCACATTTGGATATAAACAAAACCCCAGGAAGTGATTCTATAACAACGAAATGTCTTGTCAAATGCCAGGATATACTTGTTCCGCTTTTATCAAAAATCTTTAATTCTTCAATAGACCATGCAATATATCCGGAGGCACTTAAAACACATAAAGTGATTCCAATACCAAAGGAAAACATATGTAACGATGTTAATAAGTTTCGACCTATCGCAGTGCTATCAGCAATTGATAAAATATTTGAAAAAATTTTATACAGTCAAATTTCCACGTTTTTTGAAAAGGAGAATTTGATTTATCCCAACCAATACGGGTTCAAAAAAGGTTGTGGTACTGATGAGGCTGTTATAAATGTTGTCAACTTTATATGTAACAGTTTAGATAATGGTGTTGCAGGAGTAGGAGGTATGTTTTATGATTTTTCAAAGGCTTTTGATCTTGTTGAACACTCTATTTTGCTGAAAAAGTTACGATATTATGGATTAAGAGGAAAAGAGCTGAAACTAATGGAAAGTTATTTGATAAATCGTAAACAATATGTACAGATCAACAACGTTAAAAGTACCCTGGCTAATGTCAAATATGGTGTTCCACAGGGATCTGTCTTAGGGCCCTTATTATTTACAATATATCTAAATGATATAAATAACCTGGGACTTCATGGGAAAATTTTTTTTATATGCTGATGATATGTGTATTCTTTATCCATACAAAGAAAATCTTGTCGTAAAAACAAACATAGAATGGGATGCTGCTTTAGTTTTTGAATATGCACGTTTGAATAGGCTTGTGCTCAATGCAGATAAAACAAAATTTATACGCTTTATGCCCAGACCAAATCAAAGAAGCAATTTAAACATATTTCTTGACGGGCAACCTGTTGTGGAAGTGAATTCTATAAAATATTTGGGTATTTGTCTTCAAAATAATATTTCGTGGAATAATCATATACAATATTTGAGATCTAAAATTGCCCCAGCTCTTGGAATGTTATACAAGTTAAAACACTGTCTTAATATTGAAACAAAGTTATTAATTTATCAGTCATTAGTACAGAGTCATCTGAATTACTTACCTCTCGTATATGGGTTTCGAAAAAATACTTTAAGGACATTGCAAGTACTTCAAAACAAATCATTGAAAGTTGTTTACAATCTCCCTATTATGTATTCCACATTATTTCTATACAAGGATGTTGCAAAAAATATATTACCTATATATGGATTATTTAAAATGCAATTGCTGATTTATGTTTACAAAGTAATACATGGAATCGGTCATCACACAATAAAGTTTACAAGAAATCAAACTGTCTTTAATACTAGAAGTAGCCATCATTTACGAACCTTAAGATGTCGTTTGGAGATTACGAAACAAAAGATTGAATATGCAGGTAGTTTAGAATATAATAGTTTGCCGTTACAAATTAAAGACTGTTGTACGATATCCTCCTTCAAAAAAAAGTTAAAGGATTATTTGTTGCAAAATATTGATATGCTTCTTGTATAATACTAACACAAAATAAACGTTATTTGTCAAGTTTTGGTATATTATTGAATATAAATATATATATATAAGTGACATACTTTTATGTATTTTAACTGCTAGTCTTAATTATTGCCAGTATGTCTCTTTAATGCCCTAGAGGCGCTGAGACTTTGAATATTGTATGAAATGAAAAAGAAAAAATTTTGTTTTAATAAAACCTTAAAATCTGAAAAAAAAACTATAAAAATATCATATATGGAAAAAAGTCGGTTGACGGTTTTTTGAAATAAACGATTAAATATTAAATTTTACTTTTTCCAATATTATTAACATTGCTATCAAAATAACTTGGTGCTAGTTTAAAAGTATTTTTGGAGAAATGACTAAATTTGTAATGCATTATTTTTATTAATTTATACAGAAAAAAATATAAATTGATTTCAATAAAAAATATGTGATATTAATTAAGAAATGAATTTAATTTGCACGAGCAAACCAATTAATAGTATCAATGAAATATTTTTGATATTAACAATATTTTCTGCGGTAATGTTGTTGATGAAGGGTGTTTCTTATAGAGGCATAAAACTTTGAAATGGAATAACACAAAGATGAATTTATTAAATTGACATGAAGTTTACTTTGTTCGAAAGATAATCTTCTGGCATTATAATTTAAATATGACTTCTGGCATATGACCGTGTTAATATTCTGTGTTAATATTCCAAATTTCACTTGGAAAGTATAATTTTGAATTTAATATTATTTAAATTTATATTGCTTTTGGTACTAATATGTTTGTTGCCTTATAAGAATCTGATAATCGTTGTATTTATCGCTTATTGTGCTAATTTAAATAAAATTATATTTTTGGTGGATTTTAATTTATGCAATTTTTCAAATGAGTTTAATAACTTTTAAATAAAAATGGCCTTGATTTTTATTGAATAAATATGTCTAAAAGTTACCGTAAAGAAATGTATAGACGAAAAAATTTTCTTACTACTTTCAAAACTTAAATATATTTAAAATTTGTTTTGAGGAAACTAAATTTTCTCCACAAATAATCTTTATATTATTTAAAATATCTTTCTCACATTTTTTATTTAAATAAACTTCTTAAATATTTTTTTTTTAGCTTTTTTGATTGTAAAAGTATAATTTTAGTTGCAGTAACATTTCTTTGAAAGAATTGTACTACTATTTTTAAATTCTTACTTGATTCGCAAAAGTTTTAGACATTTAAATTTTTTTTAATTCTATTTAATTTTAAATTTATTTTCTTGGTTGTGGCTCATTAACGTTGTCATTGTCATTTTATTAGTCGTCAATGTCAATGTATTGGAGTATCAGTTCAAACTCCAAATGTTTTGGAGTATTCGAGCGTGTATGTGTGTGCATGTGTGCGAGAGTGAGAGCTCAGTGCTCAGATTATATTTAATCTTTTCTTTGAGTGTATAAGTTTTTAAGATTTTTTGTTTTTTTTTTGCAATTATTGTTGATTTAAAGTATTTATTTGAACTTGTTTTGTGGTAAGTCTGGTTAAACGACAACATTTATGGTGTTTCTTTGTTTTTTTGTTTTTATTAATTTCTTTGTTTCTTATAAACGAAATGATACGCTACAAAAGGCCATTTAGTATTCTCTAAAAACTGGAGTGCATATTTACAACACTAATTTTATAGATTGAAATTTTATTTTTTAATCAGAACCCTTCAAACACAAGCATTAAAATATTTATTTTTGTGGTATTAGACAGAAAAAATTTTGCGCCAATTAAAGCATCAATTAAAAATAAAATCATTTTTAATTAAAAATTTAAACAAGTGAATTAAATGTTTAATTGTTACTATTAATTTGTTTACTAGTGCAAATTAATAGTATCAATCAAATTCACTTGATTAAACATTTAATTCACTTGATTTAATTTATAATTTAAACTGATTTTATTTTTGATTAATGCTTTAATTCGGGTGAAATTTTTTTCTGTGCAGTAAGAACAGAAATTAATACATAAAGTGTTGCCAAAAGACTTATATGCCCAGCGGTATAAAGAATGAGAATATAAGCCTAATAGAATACCTTATTTAGCAGACACACGCCCTCCTCGCCGCATTCCATACTTATTTATTTTTTACACAGGTTGTCCTTGGAATCAAGCCCTTCCACACTCCATTTAATAACAAATTCGTTCCCTTCCCAGAGAAGGGAGTAAGGAAGGTCACTAAAACATAAATAACATTAACAACTTCCTTTCTCCCTTCTTAAAGAAGGAAGTAGCGAATCGGTACGAAATATTTTGGAAGACCTTTCCAAAATAAAAAATGTATACCTTCTAGAAGACTTCTACATCTGAAGGCAATATATCATACCACTAGCCGTCCTTTCGAAAGTTATCGCTGGGTGATTATATAAATTTACTAAAATATTATTTCAAAATCTTTTAAATGGATAATATTCCTTTAAACTATATAATTTTTTTTAATTATTTTACATCTGCACAATTTAAGGTTTGTAAAAAATCGTGAAAATATGCGAAAATGGCAACATTGAATATAAGCCACAAGCGACAACATAACCATATTGTATAAATTAATATAATTGAATAATTAAGCGTTAGTTTTATTTAAGGTACACAGAACATTTTTTCCAAAATTTTTTACTAATTAAGGTATAAATCAAAATTAAAATCAGTTTCAATTAAAAATTTAATCAAGTGAATTAAACGAATAATCAAGTGAACTAAACGTTTGATTGATTCTGTTAATTTGTTTATTGGTGCAAATTTTATTATTTTTGTAATTAATATCACATAAAAATTATTATATGAAAATTAAATTAAATGAACTGTAGCCTAATTAATATATCAAAATTTGGATTAAAAAACCATTAACAGTTGAATAAAATAAACACAATATTAATTAATATCACAAATTTTTTAATTGATATCAATTTTGGTTAATTTCGGTGCACTAATAAGTGCGCAGTGTAGTAGTTTTCAGGGCCCTGAATAAAATACTATTTAGGCCGGGGTTGTGAGTTGTGGATTAGGCTTAAACTTAGTTTAACGTAATCTGAACCTCCGATATGATTTATTTTTTCATTAAAGGCCAACATTTTAAGCAAAAATAAGCTGTTCCGTCAAAATTTTGCATACAAACTTGGTAATGGCGACACAAATCTATTTTCAGATTAATTAAACCTAGTTTAACTGAGATCTCAAAAATCCAGCCCTAAAGTCTCAACTTAATTTTTGTCGATTGTCTAGGCAATGCTCTTGACAATATTCCTAAAAATACTGACTATAATTTTGGCTATGCAGTTATCTAAATACTTGTGTAAAGTTTTGTCCTGAGCCTTCATTATATCCTTGTGTGTAATTTTATCTGAAGTTAAGTCTATAGTTTATTCAATAGTTTAATTTTATTATTAGTATGGTTACAGGAATTATTTATAGTTTTTTTTTATAACCTTTTTTGTATATGGTCCTGTTTATAATCTTGCCTATAGTATTTTCTATAGTATTATCTACAGCCTTGAATAAAGTCCTGTGGATAGTCTTGTCTTAATTCTTGTCTATGGTCATGGCTTGTCTATGTTATTGTCTATACACAGAATTAATTAAAAATTGTCTCTAATCACCAAATTTATACCAAATTCATAATATCAAGCAAGCAATTTGTTGATTTTGCACCTATTACCAAAATGATTATATTGATTACTAAAAATTGTAAACTTGTGAATATTTTTTTTTCAATAAATGGTATTTTTAATTTTAATTAAAAAAATGATCAAAAAACTTTGCCATTTCAAACAATATGTTAATTTATTTTATTTAATATGGACAATTCCCAACAACATTTCTACAAGTGTGAATTATTTTATTTTAATCGAAAAAGCCAAATAATATTTTCTGATATTTAATTAATATTTTAATAAAAAATTTATTTCAAAACAACTAAAATGTTAATTAAATCAAAATTATATTTTTACTTTTCTTTCAACTAAAAAAATAATTGATACAATTGTCATATTAATTAAATTTAAATATTTTTTAAAACAATAAATAGTGTTATGGTTAGTTTATTGAACTGTTAATGGTTTTTAATCCAAATTTAGAAGAATTCTTCTTGAAATCCAAAGTACATTTTTGTTTTTCATGTTTTTGTCTTTCTTTTTTCTTGTTGACCTTTTCCAGCACAACTTGAAGGAAAAATCTAAACATAGCTAGTCAAGAATGAAAAATTATCAATAAAAATTTTAATTAATTTCATGTTGTAAAATTCTTGTCTTCATAAAAATAATTTAATGAAAATAAAATTCAATGAACTTAAGCCTAATTAAAAATATCTGTTTTTTAAAACATTTTTTTAATTGATAAAAAACTTTTTTCTGTGTAGTCTTATTTATAGTCTTGTATGTAGTCTTTTCTGTAGCATTGCCTATAGTTTTGCTTATTGTACTTTTTATAGAGTTGTTAATAGTCCATAGTTTTGCGTATAGTCTTGCCTAGAGTCTTCTCTTTTGTCTTGACTTAAGGTTTTCCTAGGGGTTTCTCTGTTATTTCGTCCATAGTATTATATTTATTTATCTAAAGTCTTTTTTTAATAGTATATATCATCTAAAGTTAATTCTCTATAGTATTTTTCATATATTATCCTACACACTTTTTATAGTCATGCTGTCTCTTCTGTAGTATGAAGTCGTCTCTATAGACTTGTCTCAAGTTCCATCTATAGTCGAATTAGAGTCTGGGCCTCAATCTTATCCTGACTTTAAATTTTGTACCGTCCCCTTTAAATTCATTGCAAATGAATTATTTTTATTTTCCACACTTTTTCTCCATTATCTCTATCTCAATTTTGTGTCATCTTTGCTGGCTGCTAAGTGCTTAAGTTTTTTTCTCCATTCGCTCATTTAGTTAATGCCAGAATTACTGTTTATTTCCATTAGTTTTTTTTATACCGGCCATGATCTCATGATGTAGTGTGTCAGTTGGCGTTGATATTTTAGAATGATTGTTGCCTAATAAGCTGAGATGACTGGTTGGTATCTCGTTTTTTCTTTGTTTGTTTTATTTAACTCTTATTATAAATACTTATGTAAAGAAATATAAAAAAAAAAATAAAATAATATAATAAGTTTTTCTGTTGCTTTTTCTTTAACTAAGAACTGGTATGAAGTGTAAATGGCAAGAAAACTGAAGACCCAAGCAAAAAAGGAAATAAATTATGTGGGTTGTAATACATTTTGTGGGGGTTTTTTCATTGACTATTTGCTTCACTTTGTCTTTGATCAATAACTTTATAAGGTAAAGAGTTGGAAAAAATTAAGTTGTAAAATGTAAAGTGAATCATAGTGAAAAAAATGGTGTTTCATAACGAAATAAAGGTTAATCATGTAGGTTTGAAGACAAAAGTATAAGCGGTTTTACAAAAATTATTAAAACAAAAGCAAGAAATTAAGTATGTTAATAAAAAACAAAAGACTTAAGTAGAAAACTCTATATAGTAGTTAAATTCATTTAATCATTGCCATCGATTCTCCTTGATAAAAATTGCAAAATTTATAGCTAAACGTGGCTATTAATGATACTATTACCAAAACGCAAAAAATTTTAAGGATTCAAAAAATAAAACTAGGTTTTTTTACAATAAAATTGTACAAAGAAAAAATTATTTAATTTCTCCAATCACCAAATTTATTCCAAATTCATAATATCAAGCAAATAAGTTGTTTACTAAAAATTTTAAAATTTTGAAAAAATATTTTCAATAAATAATATTTTTAATTTTAATTAAAAAAATTATCAAAAAACTTTGCCATTTCAAACAATGTGTTAATTTATTTTAATAAATATTGCCAATTCCCAGCAACAATTCTACATGTTTTAATTATTTTATTTTAAACGAAAAAAGGCAATTAATATTTTTTCTTATTTAATTAAAATTTTAATTGAAAATTTATTTCAAAACAACTAAAATGTTAATTAAATCAAAATTAAATTTTTAATTTTCTTTCAACTTAAAAAATAATTGATTCAAATATCACATTAATTAAATTTAAATACTTTTCAAACCATTTTTTTCATTGATAAAACACTTTTTTCTGTGTAGAAAATAGATCTTTTCATATTTAAGTAGTTAGTTTTTGAAACAAGATCTGTTTAAATCAAAAATTTATATATATCCAAAAATGCAAGCCCCTAAGAAAAATTTTTCGTTTTTCATTATATCGGGTGTTTTTCTAGATACTATTGTCACCATACAGCCATTTATTGGAAAAAGAAGTCAAAAATTCGAATGGTAGCTCGTAGCTGAGGTGCAGTACGCCGGAAATCATATTTGAAAAATTAATGCCATGAAATTATCTACCAGATTATAATAAAAAATTTAACTCCAGCAATTCGTCTGTCTTGTATTATCATATTAACTTGAGCTAAAAAAACACATATATATGTAAGACATTTGCACGCAGAGAAAAAAACATGGTTGAAGTATGGTTAAAAAAACATATTATGGTTAATGGCAACAAACAAAGTATTGTTGTTTTTAACATTACTTTTTTCACGATTAATAATATTTTGTTACCGGCATCCATATTATGGTTAAATTCATCCATATAAAGGCCATAACCATGTTATGTTTTCCTCCAAACATGTTATGGTTAATAATAACAATAATATGTTTGGAGTTATAATATTTTAAAACATTGAATGTTTGATTTTAAATTTAAAATAATATGCTTAAATCATCAAAATTATGATTGTTTTGCTCTCTACAATAGTTGAATGCTTTTCAATTGCATACTCGTTTGGTTTGCTATAAATTCTCAATCATTGCATTTTAGTTTTGGATTAAAATAAACAAATTTACGCAGTAGTAAATAAAGAATGCTTATGAAGGTCGTCACAGGCTAGAAAGTTAATTAAAGGGGATTGCTTATAAAAGCGGAACATAATACGTTACAGGAATAAAAAAAGAAATAAAATTTTAACTTGGCACTTAGTAAGCAAATTAAAAAAAGAATCGCTGAAATAAATAACCATTATATGGTTAACATAGAACATATGATTACTTTTAACCAAATTCTGGAACATTTTGACCATATTATGGTTAATTTTGAACATAATATGGTTACATTGTGCTTTTGTCTTGCCAATTCTTCATCCTTATAAATTAAAAAACGTTATTGTATTTTTCGATCGATATAAAGAATAAATTCGAAAAATAAAAAAAAAATGTTGAATATAATAAAGTAACTTATGAAAATGAAATAATTCCCAGATTCTATTTGTTTTCAAGTTTTAAAAAAAATTCTAACCTACATTTTATTTTTTGTGTACAAAAAAAAAAGCGTTACTCGATTGGCATTTTGCTTACGATTAAAAACTCTCAAGGTTGCATTTGAACAGTCTACTAAAGTCATATATATTCTGAATACTTGATTAATAGTCTAGACTACAGAAAAGAAAAAGAAAAAAGTTATAATATTAAAATTTTCGGTCAAGAATAACAAAATATAAATTATACTCAAAAAGAGATTATGGAAAACTTGATGGCTAACCATACAGATTTTGCAAAAAGTATATTAAAGAGCATAAATAAATGCTTTCTTTGTAAAGCTCAACAAGATTATAAATATTTTAAGTCTTCTCTAGGTGTTAGCGAATCTATTCCTTCTTCTGCTGCCTTGATGGTCTTCGATATATCGTCATGAGGTCTTCTCAAAATATGCTCAACCCAGCGAGATTTCTTTTTTTGCAATTATTATGTGGATTGGTGTTTAGCCTGTTCTTTGTCACAGGCCTCTATTTGAAACAACGTTCAGCCAAAAAATTCGAAATAAATTCCGCAAGCAACGGGAAATGAATGCTTGCAGATATTGTATGTCGCTTGCAGTATAGTTCTTGGATTCACATCCATATACCGGGCTGTACCATTTAAGGAGAAAAGGCGAAACTTAGAACCGGTATATTTTTTGTGGTGAGTTTCATAGTCATTCTAATGCGCCAAATGGCTGCGTTGGCTTTTTTCGCGATATGCAATATCCTTACGTTAGCCTGTTTAGGATATGAAGCTGCCTAAGTAACAAAACGATTGCACATCCTCGAGCTCAGAGAGATTAATTTTATATAGATCCGTATCAACGTAATTATTGTAGTCCTGACAAAAGTCTCGCCTACATTAAAACCTGATATTCTGCCTGTTTTTAGAAAACAAAAATAAATAAAAAAATATAAAAGAAAATTTCGTGTAAGAAATTATTTTGAAAACAAAAACAAATTTTGGTATTTTATTGTTGTTTTTAAAATTATTTCTCACAAGAAATTGTATTTTCAGGTTTTAATGTACTACAGTACTATAGCGGAGACTAGCTGCCTCCGTCTTGACATTAATAATTTAGTATTAAAAATATATAGGAATATAGTCCTTAATATAGTCTTTCCAATATCACTGATGAAAATCTTACTATCATTCGTCTCATGTAGAAGCCCCCTTACTCGATTTTTTTCTAAACTGAGTTATTAAGTGATTCCAATTCATTTCACACAAACACACCGCTTCATTTAAATTTAATGAAATAGTACCAAAAGTAATGATTTTACAGGCAATTGTACCAGGAATTTTACTTGTTGATACATAAAGTTGAAATTATGTGAGTTAGAGCCTTTCTGCATGAGAACAGCGATATGTGGATTGGGCTCTAGTCTTCACTCTCTTGATATGATATCAAATATTGTACCCATACTAGTGTTAACTATAGCTCCGGCAATAGTCTTAACATTTGTCTTGTCTATAGTTTTGCCAGACATATGTCGTGACAATAGTCCAAGGTTTTTTAAACTTTGTATTAATTATATCCATGTAGTACAAACGTCACCTTGGCCTGCCTTCAATAAATACTTGTCACAACTAAATATAGAATAACTTAAAACAAAAAAAAAAAAAAAATCCGAAATGCAAAAATGCAAATTCTGTTCAAGCTCATTCCTTAAAGGCATCATGTTTCTTTCCCCCAGACGCATCAGAAAAAGTGCAAAAATAAAACGTTTTTGCTTTCTTTAATGCCTCAAAAGGACAACAACAATAATTTCTCATTCATACAGTTGCCAAATGATTATTTATCTTGTGTGTGGCATGATTTGACCAATGGATATTTTTGCATCAATTGGTTTAGCTGATAGACAAACCATCACATTATAAGTATTCCTATCCAGCTAAACCTTAACATAAACTTGTATTTACATTTTGCTTTACACAAAAAAAAAAAAAAAAAAAAAAAAAAAATCTTGCTGGCCTCAAGCAGTAACAAAGAGAGACAAACGATTTTGTTGCGATCCAGCCAGACAGCCCAACAGACAGCTAGACGGACATGGTCTGGCGGCAATTTTAAACAATTTTTCTTTAACTTTATCTTGGGCTGGTTTTTGTAAATTTATTTTTTCTGTTTTCAAAGTTTCTGACGTTAAAGTACGGACCCTAAAGGTTGTTTCGCTTAGGGCTTATTTTATTATTTATTACATTCATAATGTTTAAATGCGCAAAAATTTACTTGATATGAGCTGGTGATTTTTTATAACAACCAGTTGGGAAGTATCTGATTTTAAATTATTATTTTTTTTAAAATTTTAACGACAAGGTTATCTAGATCATTTCGTATTTTATCTATTGGAAATCATTTTATAATATAATACCCAATTTTTGTATATTTAGAAAACACTAGTTTTTTTTCTTTCAACATGCTAATTATATTTTTTAAGCTTAAAAAAATATTCTCTGTTTTTTTTATTTAAATTCAATTACAAATAACCACAAGGTTAAAATTGTATTTGATCATTATTATAATATTTAATTTATTTGTTTGAATAGTCATATGTTTGCAAAAAATTAACCCATTACTGTCCACAGTCTTTTTTATTCGCAAAAAAATTTTCAGTTGCTTTTTTTTAGCAATTACAAAAATTGTTTAAAAAGTGTTTCAATTTAATAAATATGATAATTGAATCAATAATTTTTTAGTTGGAAAAAAAAATTAAAAATATATTTTTGTTTTAATTACACAGAAAAAATTATTAATTTTCTCCAATCACCAGATTTATACCAAATTCATAATATCAAGCAAACAATTTGTTGATTTTGCACCATATACAAAATGATTATATTGATTACTAAAAATTGTCTTTTTCAATAAATGATATTTTTAATTTTAATGAAAAAAATGATCAAGCAATTTTGCCATTTTAACCAATGTGTTAATTTATTTAATTAAATATTGACAATTCCCAACAACAATTCTGCATGTTTTAATTAATTTAGTTTAAACGAAAAAAGTTTAATTGAAAATTTATTTTAAAACAACTAAAACGTTAATTAAATCAAAATTAAATTTTAAATTTTCTTTCAACTAAAAAAATAATTGGATCAATTATCACATTTATTAAATTTAAATAATTTTTAAGCCATTTTTTTAATTGATAAAACACTTTTTTCTGTGTAACATTTTATTTGTTTTAAAATAAATTTTTAATTAAAATATTAATTAAATAACAAAAAATCTTATTGGATTTTTCGTTTAAAATAAAATAATTTAAACTTGTAGAATTGTTGTTGGGAATTGTCAAAACCTGAGCCATATTTAATGAAATCGATTACCACATTGTTTGAAACGGCAAAGTTTTTTGATAATTTTGTAATTAAAAATATCATTTATTGAAAAAACAAAATTCACAATATTTAATTTTACATTTTTTAGTAATCGATATAAAAATTTTAGTAATATATGAAAAATCCACCAATTGTTTGCTTGATTCTATAAATTTAGTATGAATTTGGTGATTAAAGAAAATTTTTAAATTTTTCTCTGTAGTCAAAAACATTTAATTTTTGTGTATTTAATTAATTAGTGTTGGCCTAGTGGTCGAAGTTTCACCATTATTATTTATGCAAATATGAAAAAAATATAAGTAAATATGATTTAAAATGTTTTGGGCCTTTGATTTTTTTTTTATCTGAGTGGATCCATTTGTTGGGAGACCAACCTCCCGTCCATATATTATCATCCACTCAAGTTCATGAGCGTTTAATTTAGTTTTGTAAGTTCAATAATATAAAAAATCAGAAAGCACCAATTGGAAATCAAAAAAAGTACCAAAAAGTCTCTTCTTATAGTTACTTAATCTGTCTGGAGCCTGTATGTTGAATTTTATGTTTCTAAGTTCAGTATTAATAAAAACATCCCTCTAACATGTTCTCATTTACTCAGGACTTTTAATGTTTGATTTTATCTTCCTAGCTCCAATACTAACGGAAATTCAAAAAGTACCAGTTGAAGAACACAAAAGTACCAAAAAGATCCATTATTGCCCACTCAGGACATTGCATGCTAAGTTCAATGTTTCTAGGTTCAATATATACGACAATAAAAAAAACAACCAGTTGCAGAATGAAAAAGTTCCAAAATTTCTCCCTTACAAATTCTTATTAAAAAGTACCAAAATCTCTACCTTACAGTTACTTATTCACTTAAAACCATGCATGTTTAATTTTATGTTTCTAGTCCGCATATTAACGAAAATTCAAAAAGTACCAGTTGACTAGCAAAGAGGTTTGAACAGTTTTCATCTTATATGTTTGCATATACTGAGGACTCAGCACCTATAATTTTATTTTTTTAGGTTCAATATTAGAGAAAATTCTAAAACTACCACATGAAGTACCACAGAAGTTAAAGAAAGAAACTAATATTCTCGTATTTCCCCTTTTAATACTTTTTTCCTTTCCATTGAAGTATCAAAAATTTGATGTTTGTAGTGTGCGATCATAATTTAAAAAGTACATATCAATACAAGAACAAAAATATTTCGAAAAAAAGTACCAAAAATAGGTACTATTTAAACGTTCGATATCTGAAAAAGTGACAAATTTATATTTGTTACAAATTTGGTACAATCTTTATTTATTGGTTTAAATGATAGATGGGGTAACAAAGAAGTGCCAAATGGCCGAATTCCAAAAAAGTACCAGACATCTGTCCACTTATTACACTAATGAACAATGATAAGTTTTAAATTTTTTTTGTATCTCCTTAAGTTTTGGAAATTTTAATCAAATATATATTGTGCATTGCCGTAAGTAAATACCATTCAAATGGTGTATATTTTGTTCAAATCGGCCAAAACCAAAATATGTATACAATACACACACACAGGCTATTCGTGCTGTGGTCATGCAAATTGTCGAGTAACAACAACAATTATACAAGTGAGGAGCGTTGCTAAAATTTCCTAATGAGTGAGGAAATGCAAACTTTTTTTAATAAGTCAGGTTTAGAAGCGAATGCGCGAAAAATTACCAATTCATTCATGATTGTAAAAAATATAACAAATTTTTGATTTCTCATTCATGAGGATATTAATGAATGCGTAAGTGAGAACGATCATATATGAATTTCATCTTTTTTGTTTTTTTTTCATATAAAAATTAAAAAACTTGTGATTAAAAAATTTTATTTTTTATTTGAAACAAAATATTATCCATCGTGATGACAAAATAAAAATCCTTAAACGTTAAATATCAGAAAAAAAAATAGTCAAATATTTTTTTCTTTCCTTATCGAAACAAAATAAAATTAGAATCGCTTATGATATTTATCACTAAAAATCAAAACTATTTTCAACTTTTTTCATCGGTTGAACTTAAATAGAATAAAAATGTGCTGTAAAAAAATGTGCTGTAACGAAAGCTTAGAGAAGGATGTTATCGGCCCAATAAAATGTGTTCCGTTTTTACAACTTTACACTAACCTCAAGTGAGCGATTAGTTAACGGAAGGTTTATCCTGCGTTTTGAATAAATTGGTACATGAAGATTTTAGATAAAGCCTCCATTTAAACAACAAAAACTAAATTAAATCGATAAGGCGTTTGGGAGGAACGGTGCCACAGACACACATATTCAAAAGGATACAGCTAGATAAGAGGAGATAGCTTCTAATCGGCATAGTGGCTTTATATAAGATTTTTTTATTTTGAAAATATTCTAATTTTTAATTTTAAAAATTTCAGGAAAAAAATTTTTTTTTACATTTTTTTTTTCTAATAATTATCTTTTAAGCAAGGCGAATTCATTCCAGGTAATCTCGGTAGTACAACAAGTACAACTCGTACAAAAACCACAAGCAATTTGTTTTTGTAAAATCATTGTACAATGTCAAAAACAGAAACAAATCAAAACAGAAACAAAGATAATAAACAAAATTTTGACATGCAACAATTATAAAGCTAAAGAAAAAAAGTTTTCAGCAGGGCTTTTAATTAATTCGCCTTGGTTAAGGATTTTTATTTTTTCATCATGATGGATATTTATATTTAAAAATAAATGTCAATGTTGAATTTTTTTTTTTCAATACACGGAAAAAATTAAAAATTGTTTCTAATCATCAAATTCATACCAAATTGATAGAATGAAGCAAACAATTTCTTGATTTTGCACCTATTAACAAAATGATTCAATTGATTACTAAAAATTTAAAATTGTGAATATTTTTTTCAATAAATGATATTTTTAATTTTAATATAAAAAATTAAAAGATATTATTTCTTGTGCTTAGTTTCCTATTTTTATTGTGGATAAAATACTAAAAATTTATTGTTGGAGGATAAGCTGTTTCTATTATCAAAAAACTTTACCGTTTCAAACAATGTGTTAATTGATTTAATTAATATAGCGCAGGTTTTGAAAATCCCCTACAACCATTCTACAATCTTAAATTGTTTTAATAATTAGTATTGTGGTTATTTTATTGAATTGTTAATGGTTTTTAATCCAAATTTTGATATTTTAATCAGGCTTAAGTTTATTGAATTTAATTTTCATTAAATTATTTTTATGAAGAAAGGAATTTTACAACATGAAATGAATTAAAATTTACTGATATTTTTTCATTCTTGACTGAGCTGGGAATTGAACCCAGGCTTTCACGGACTGGTTGCCCAGACAAGTTTCGATTGTAACCAAACAATCCCTTCAGTGGGGTTTGCCGTTTAGCTCTCACCGCCATTGAAGACGGATGACATCATTAGTCAAACCTCAATCTTTAAACCAAATGGTATTTTACCTTGGTAGATCGAAATTTGCTTTTGAATGAGTGATTCCCTATTTTAATTGATCTAAATGTTCTTTCTTACTTCTTGTTTTTCGTACTTTTTCTCAAGAATTCTTCTTGAAATTCAAAGTGCGTTTTTTGTTTTTCTTGTTTTTGTCTTTCTTTTTTCTTGTTGACATATTTCAGCACAACTTGAAGGGCAAATGTAAGCATATAGCTCATGCCTTAGCTGTTAACTATAATTAGTATTTCATTAAACTGTTAATGGTTTTTAATTCAAATTTTGATATTTTAAGTTCATTGAATTTAATTTTCATTAAATTATTTTTATGAAGAAAGGAATTTTGCAACATGAAATGAATTAAAATTTATTGATAATTTTTCTTTTTTTTTCTCCATTTTTTTCTTTTAAATTGTTTTATTTTAAAAGAAAAAATCAATTAAGATTTTTTGTTATATAATTAAAAATTTATTTCAAATGAACTAAAATGTTCATTAAATCAAAATTATATATTTAATTTTCTTTCAACTACAAAAATTTCAAATGAACTAATCTGGAAATCGAAAACGCAAAACGCAAGAATTTTAAAGTCGTTTTTGCAATAAGATTTTTGTAGTAAAAGAAATGCAAATACAATACAATACATATATTTCTCTATTGAACAGAATTCTATAGGAAAATTATAAAAAATTGGATTTAGAGTGTATTAAAAATAACTTCAAAATTCTTGTGTTTTGCGTTTTCGATTTCCAGAACACCCCTGAAAATGTTCATTAAATCAAAATTATATTTTTAGTTTTCTTTCAACTAAAAAAATAATTGATTCAATTATCACATTAATTAAATTGAAATACTTTTTATACAATTTTTGTAATTGAAAATATGTAAATGAAATGTGTAAATGAAAATACATTTTAATTAGCAAAGATAAATAAAAAAAAGTTTTCGTGTCTCTGTTTAAAATGTAAATATTATTTTTTTATTAAATAAATTTCCAACAAATAGAATCTGGGAATTATTTCTTTTTCGTAAGTTACTTTTATTATATTGAAAATTTTTTTTTTTTTCGAATTTATTCTATAGCTCATAGCAAGGCGAATTCATTACAGGTGATCCTAAAAGCCCTACTGACAACTTTTTTTCTTTACCTTTATAATTGTTGGATGCCAATTTTGTTTATTATCTTTGTTTCTGTTTTGATTTGTTTCGGTTTTTGACATTGTACAATGATTTTACAAAAACAAATTGCTTGTGGTTTTTGTACGAGTTGTATTTGTTGTACTACCGAGATTACCTGGAATGAATTCGCCTTGGCTCATAGAATAAATTGGAAAAATAAAAAAAAATGTTGAATATAAATAAATTTCATTTATTTATATTGATAGATTTTTATTTTCATTGTCACCCACTATTAATCCAAAGGGAGAGAGAGAGAGGGAGTAAACAACATTCTTAAATTTTTATTGCAAAATTAATCAGCAACTTAAAATTATTGCACAGCACTTTAATGTGCGAGTTATTTGTTTCGTACCGTGGAACGCAAACCATTTTTTTTTATTAAATATCAAGAATCATGTACATTGTACATTCTTAATAACTTTACATTTGGCTAACGGAAGTCCAACCGTAATTTTTGTTTGTTTTAAACCAACATTTTTTTAAGCTTAATTTAAAATATAATTTTCTACCTCGAATGTTGGCTTATTCAACGAATTAATCGAGAAAAAAATATATAATTAAATAGCTTTCGGCCAAATAGTTGTGTAACGAATTTCAAACAAAATTCAAATGAATGGTTTGTTTTTGTTTTATAGTAAAAACAAAATAATCTTGAAACTTAAACAAAAATAAAATTCACTATAATACATCAACACAGTAGTGTACAAATACAGAAAATCAGTTTTACTAATTATAATACAACAATAGATGTTTAACATGAATTAAAGTAAAAAAAACAAAATTAAAAAAAATGAGAGAAAAGCCGGGAGAGCAAAAAAAAAAAAAACAACAACTTCACCATTTGATTCGATTTGCATAATACTTAATAAACAGTTAAATGCTCTTCATGCATGTCTAGTTTTAAGTAAATTTAATAGTTTTTTTGTTGTTGTTTTCTATAGCTGATTCTTCTTAGTGTTTTACTCTAGTACCCTGCTTTTATATAGGGGGTTATAGTCAGTTGTTTAATTGTTTTGCGGTACGGAACTTACAAAATCCTAAAAATTGTATACTTTGTAATTTATTAGTACAAATTGAATGAAAAACAAGTAAGAATGCTTTATTCGGATGTGCCAAAGCTGGAATACCCTTTAATATATATTTAAACTACGAACTAGTAGAAAGCGTATCTAAAGCAGCCTCTTAGACCACCCAACCGCTAATGCAAATTGCAAAAAAAGCATTAAAATAAAATATATTTTGAGTAAGATTGTTCGTTAAATACGCATATCTCTATTTAAGCGGCAATTCATGAAAGTGTTTGTGGTGTGTAAAAGATTCAATAAATTAAAATAAAAAAAAATAAAAAATAAACTACCGCAAGAGATTTATGGGAAGAAATTAGAGAAAGTCGTAGTTTTTTGCATGTATTTCAGTCATTAACTGATTGAATTTCAATAGAAAACTTAACCGGAGTATCTGTAACATACATATATATTAGGGATGACAATCGGGACTGATTTTTGAAAATTCCGGGATTCGGGATTTTGGAAATCCCGGGATTTTCGGGATCCCGGAATGTTCCGGTATTTCGGGATTTTTCGGGATTCGGGATCAATGTGTTTCTTTAAGATGCTACTTTTTTTTTTTAATAAACAACACTTTTTGAATATTCAAAAGGTTTTATATACATACGTAACATAAATTTTTAAAAATGAAAACAACAAAAAAACAATTTATTTTATTCATATGTTTATAACACTGGCCTCACCCATGATCAAACTGATCAGATTCTGAAAAAAGCTTAAAAAAATATAAGTATCTCTTAGTTTTTCTAGATCAATTCGTTTCGGTTTTTTGACAGCAATTCAATTTTTTATGTGAATTAAGTTGTGACGACATTAATACACTGCAAAGTGTAGTCCCTCATCGATCTCGATAGCTGAGTTAAAAACTGTAACACTATGTCGACTGCAGTGCAGTACATCTCCAGGCTGAGGGCGAGATTCATTATCAATAATTTAAGCACGTTTGAAATTTATTTTAAAACAAAATGTTTATACATATGTTTCTTAAAACAGATTTTAAATTTAAATAATTTTTTTATGAATACGTCAAATAGTGTTTATTTATAAAAAAAATTATTTTGTTTACCGTATGTTTTTTAAGCATATTTTTTTTATTATTATTAGGCCGGAAGGAATATGAGCTATTTCATCAATATTACGACTTAATTGTTATAATTATATCAACTTTTATTCTTTAGTTTCTGAATAAAACTTTAATTGGATCGTGAATAATTTTTATTTTTTGCTTGATATATAACAATTATTTCTTGATTTCTATATTTTGCATAAAAATAATAATTTTTATTTTGCTTTTATGTCTTAAGCCAAAGCTGAACTTGCTAAACGTAATTGTAAAAAAGGCTTGAGATGTGAATCTGCAAATTTCGTTTCTACTTAAAATAATGGTTTTTATTAAGCAAAATACAAAAATCCAGAAATAGTCGTCATATATCAAGCAAAAATAAAAAATTTTAAATTCTCGCTGTGTGCCAAAAACAAAAATTAAACTCAAAAATAAGAATTATTTGCAATAAAAAATATAACTCAAATATAATTTTTAAATTTGTTTTTGTATATAGTATAAAAATTCAATAAAAACGAACAGTTTTGTACATAAAAGTTGATAGGTTAAAAATCCCGGGACTCATAAAAATAAATCCTGGGATTCGGGATTTATCAATCCCGAAAAATCCCGGGGTTTCGGGATTCGGGATTCGGGATTTCCCGTTTGGCATCCCTAATACATATATTACAAGCTAGTCTTCATAATATCTGGGGTGTTCGGAAAAGCCATTACAACATTCACGAGTACAGACGGCCATCGTTAAACTAACTTTGCTACTCGTAACGAACCAGAATGTACATATCTTATAGGGTCTTAGATCAATATTGCTGGAATTGCAAACGGATAGACAAACTTATATAGTATATACCCTTTCCACACTTTTTGACAATGGATCGCATTGATCCCCGAGTGGAGGTGTGCCCTTGGGCGCATAACCCTTCTTAATATAACCGAGCCCTTTACACTTTTGGTGGAGAAGAGAGTAATGTATTTTACTGCCTAATTTTACGCATCTCTTAGCAAGACATACATATAAAATATCCGATTATTTTTAAATGTTTCTTAAACATTAAGGGAATAATTCATGCCAGTATAAATAGTGGCAAGACTAATGGTGTTTTCTTTTCTACAAAAAATGTGACATTTTATTTAAAAAAATGCAATTTGGTGTTCGTTTCTTAAAAATGCTTCGCTCTCTAAAAGGGTGGGTTGTTTTACTCTAAAAAATGCACCCTTACTAACTCAGGGTCTCCACCTGAGATAAGATATAATATTTTTATATCAGCACAAGAATGATAGAAGAAATATTACGACAACACGAATCAAAAATTGAATTTTCTGCGCAGGTGGGTTAAATGACGTCACGAAACATACACGAATAGGTAACTCTAGCTTGGGTTAAGCTACGTCATCTAACGGGAAAACATGCGCATGGCGTAATCTCTTTTTATATCATTCTTGATATCAGCAAACGTCAAATTCAATCGCAGAGAGCATAATCTTACGTGTGGACTCTCAAATAGTGTTAGTATTAATATTATAATAAATGTTATAAGACAGTTGTTATAATAAAGCTTATAACAACTATCTTATAAGATGAGCTGTCAAAAATACACATGCATACACACATATAAAACAATAATAAGCCACCATTATTAAAATGTGTAATTTGTTAATGCAAATAGTGCCAATATTGTGAAAATTGTTAAAAATAACAATATTTTAAACTAAAAAGCTAAAAATAGAATAAAAAAAGAATAAAAAAGATACAAGTTTACTGTACGAGAATCAGTCGATTATGAAATCTTATAAGACACGTGTTCCCCTTGTTTAATATTAAGATTAACATAAAGAAATGTATTCTCTCATTTTGCCGACGTTCTCTCAGATATTATATCAGATATTATCTCAGGTGGAGACACTGTGTAATGGCATAAGGCATTGCACTTTACGCCCCGTATAAATCGACAGTGTTAATAATGCCCTGTAAAAATATGGCTTCTATGGGTTGGGAAAAAATCGCCTCTAATCAGGACAGTAAAAATTTAAAATTTTAATTGTTATTTTTTCTATTATTTAATAGTAAAAATATAAGAAAGCATTACATTGTTAATGATAGGTTGTCAGTGATATACAATTTAAGTGGTTTCGGTGTTATAAAATTGTTTTTGAAAAAAAAACGTCAAATTAAGAAATCTGAAAAACGTGGTTTTAATAAATCTGGCAAAGGTATTTCTTGTTTACATATTTTATAAAAAACATTCTAAAGAAATTGGAATTTCGTCATTCATTTTGTTTATTAATTTATTTATTTAATATCGATCTTTAAACAAATTATGGTTTCTGTATATTTTTTTTTATATTTTGAAGAACAAACATTTTAATTTATATAGTACATATTTTTTTACTTTTTGAAGAGCAAACTTTTTGTCAGCTGTTAAAAACAGGGCGGTCCAATTTTGTATTTTGTTCTCGTCAAATAAAAAATTGCATTATTACAGATTCGGCAAGATATTTTATACATGTACCTTTTAACAAGGTGGTATTTTTTTTTTTGTAGAAAAGAAAACACCACAAGAAAACTAATGTACACCCATTTTTCCAATGGATAAGAAATGTTGTAAGAACTCAGTTTTTTTTAATTATTAAAAAATGATAGTTTCTGAGAACAGTAGCTTATATTTTAAAATTAATGACAATCACATAATTTTAAATCACGAGCTGAAACAAACTACTTTTAAAATAAATTTTGTTTCCAATGAACCAATGTAAACACCAACGAAACGTACAATTTAGATAAAAACACTGAAACTTATTATTAAGGGAAAGCTAGTTACTATGCGCCTTTCGCTGGTTGTTTAGGCCGGCCCGTCAGGAAACTTTTTCCAAAGACTTTTGAACAGCTAAAAATATTATACAAATAAGACTATAAAGTGCATAAGAATTTTAAACATTCAGGTATTACTTGTAACAATATCAAAGCTTCAACAAAGTTACAACAATACACAGTGAGTTTATCTTTTCTTACATTCCCCTATAATTTATCAGTACAATTCGTCGTTTATTTGCACATCGGTTATAAGCTTTAAACGCTTTTGTGCATCCAAACAAGTGCAATTACAGTTTTCTATTTAAAATAGCAGAAATTGTTATGTGTATAAGCATTTATACATCACAATATAATACAATCTTAATAAATTTCATTAAAAAATTCTCATATGTGACCTTCTCCGAGAAAAGGGACCTAGTGTATCAAAAAACGGGTTTGGACTTAAGAGTGGATTCTGGTAACTAAAATGGTGTAAAATAAGATGAAATTAGTTAGATTTATGATAAAAATTTATTTACCCCATACAAACGTACAAAACGAACTTGGGAAAATCGATAAAAATGAGAAAAACATTAATATTTGAATCTTTACATGAGTTTTTCTCAAAACTTAATTTTCACACACTAGGTTCCTTTGCTCGGAGAAGGTCACATATACGCATCTTTTCAAACTTGAGTCGAATACAAATAAAAAAACACATTACAATTATTTCATTAAAACCGAATTTGCTAAATTTTAATTAAACATCGAATGTATTCAAACACTTCCGATGCAAATTAAATAGCTGTTTTTCAGGATTCTGATGAAGTGAAGTGAAGATAGTTGGGCCTTATCACTGCGGCTGTAGACCTGGATAGTCCACCATCGTATTTAGTTTGCACAGCAAAAATTCTCCAAAGTTTTTCACCAATTAATCATCAATCAAAAATAAAATAAGTTCTTATCAAAAATATAATCAAATGAATTAAACGTTTAATCAAGTGAATTAAAACGTTTATTCCAAATCTATTAATCCATTATATATGCTTGTTATCGATTATGAAAAAACGTTCGACTCCAACCATAGATAATGAATTAGGGCCGAACTGAAGAATATGGGTGTTCCCCATAAGATTATATCTATAAAACGCAGTAGCTATGCAAGTTTCCAAAGCACAGTTCTTCCCGAAGGTAAAATGTTTGAACCCTGTAACACCATATCAAGCAAAAGACAGGGATGCTTGCTATCACCCTAACTCTTTCTTATTGTAATGGATGCAGTCTCCCGCTGCGCGAACAAGGGAAAGCCAAGAGGAATTGTCTTGTTGTATGGAATCCGCTACGACCAGAAACGCAACAAGAATCGCTTGATTATGCAGATGATAAATGCGAACTATCCTACAGACTCTGTTATATGCAAGGAAAACTAAATAACCTATCTTTAGACTCCAATAAAGTAGGACTCAGAATTAATCTACATGCAGAGAAAAAACATGTTTCAATATGGTCACCTACAACAAAACTATTTAAAAAAATTTTTTTTAATCATATTTTGTTTATTTCAACCATTTTATTGTCACCGACAACCATATAATTGTTAAATAAGTCCTCCATCAAGAATCCACAACGATATTATGTTTGCCTCTTAACATGTTATGTTTAAATAGGACAATAATTTGTATTTAAATTAACAATAGTATTTTCCTCTTTTCCAAGAGCAACATGCTATGGTTAAAAACCAACCATGCTATTATAAGTGTTAAGCATATTTTAGTTACTATTAATTATAAAATGTTTGGAGGCAACCATAATATGGTTGTGGATTCTTGATTTAACCATAATATGGTTGTCGGTGACTATAATATGGTTAAATTAAACATAATTTGTTAAAAATGTTCTTTAAAATAGTTTTGTTGGAGCTGACCATATTTAAACAAGTTTTTTCTCTGGGTGTAGACAAAACAAAGGAGATGCGAATAAACCCCATACTAACTGACCCATTAAACTACACAGGTTCAACGGGTAGAAGAGTTTCCATATTTGGGAAGCATGATCAGGAGAGCGGAGGAACTGTCGAAGACGTGCAAAGCCTTATCAAAAAAGCAATCGGCGTATTTACAGAACTTCACAGGGTATGGAACACAAGCATATACAGCGTCAAAACAAAAATACATATATTCAAAGCCTGTGTGCTCTTCGTGCTTCTTTACGGGTGAGAAGCCTGGTTTGTAACTGAAAGTATATGAGGTTCTTCGTTAATCGCAGCCCCCGAAGAGTTCTAAAAATATTTTGGCCTCGCACAATAAGCAACGAACAGCTTTGGTTCATATCTGATATGGATGATATTAACGTAGAAATTCGAAAGAAAAAATTTGGTAGAATAGGGCATACACTTCGAAAACCACCACCCCACCACGCTCTTATCTACAACCCCCCAAAGGCATTAGAAAAAGAGAAAGGTGCAACAACACATGGCGACGATCAACACTACAGGAAATTAATTCTATATCCTTTAGTCTAGGAAGAACCTTCAATACCATCAAAGAGCTCAGAGATATAGCCGCACGTCGATAAAGATGGAAACAACTTCTAGACGGCCTATGCCCAGAATAGAGGCATCTCGGAATCATACGAGCAAGGCAATATATATATATATATATATATGTACATATATATATATTCCAAATCTATAAAAATTTTCACAAACGTCACTTACAATTTCATAAAATTTTTCGATGTAGTTCAAGCAAGGCGAATTCATACAGATGACATTTCTGAGTCATCTGCTTATTGTTTATTTATTTGTGTGTTTATTGAATGTCAAGCCTTGTTTACATTTTGTGAAAAAATTAGTAAAAATTTTAAATTTAATAAAAATCTAAATACTTAAAAAAAACTTATTTAAATTTTATAAAACAAAAAAAAAGTGAATATAAAATATAAAATCAATAAATAAAAGTGCGTAAGGAATAAGTGGAGCCACAATAAATTTGCGATACAGGAAAAAGATTTACCTTCTAAAGCAATTGTGTATATTTCATAAATAAAAAAAAAATCCGTTGTTTAGGTTTTCAATAAATAATTTTGACTTTCACTCTAATTTTTTACAAAAACAAAATACAAAATATTTAAAAAAAAAGGGATAGCTAGCATAACTCTATCTCATGATGCGGTCACCTGTATGAAATCGCCTTGAGTTGGAGAACACACAAATTTTGTTTTTAACAAGTTACCTTTTTGTACTAAAAATTAGAAGAATTTATATGCCATTTGTTGAGAAGGAGAGGGAAAACAAATTGTTGCTTTCATTGTGAATGAGGCCTTAAAAAGTTAAAAGTACTAAAATACATGATAAATGTTTAAGAAATTCTAAAAATTGTATTTGCAGTACAACAAATATTCCTAACTAACGTTAAATAGAGAGAGGTGTAACAGTATTAAAAGGTGCTAATACTTCTAAACATTTTGAAAACTGAAATCTAAAAAATAAAAGTGCAAAACAAAAAAAAAAAAGAAAAAAAAAAAAATTAAATAATAATATAAGACAAAAAACTAACAAAAGGAATATTATGGCATTTTATCCAAGATTTGAGGTTTTTACAGAAAATGTCAGATCTGGCAACTCAGTTGAGCTCAGTTTGATTTGATAGTTTATCGTTAAAAGATGAGTTATATTAACGATATGGTATGATGCTTATATTATTATTAAAATACGGCCCCATATGTGTAAGAAATTGGCAAACACCTAAACAAAGCAAAACTTCTGTTTGAAACTTAAAAAAATCTGTTAAATGTTTAAATTTAAAGTTATAACAACTTGAATACAGTTGGCACGTGCGATTAATTGATAGTCAAATGTATGATTAATTAATTATTTTATTCATCAGATTAATTAAATTCTTGACTAACCGATTAATACTTATTTTTAGACAAACATGATTGTCTGTTTAGAAATTTAAGTAATTAAAATTTTGATTAAGTAAAAATTTGAATAAAAATTTCTATTGTTTTAAATATTCCTATTAATGACTAGGCGATTAAGTCCGGCTGTTTAAAGGGGTCCATTAGAATGACTTTTCTAATAAATCAGAATAATAGAATAAAATAATAATAGTTAATAGAATAAAAT
The DNA here is from genome assembly GCA_943735925.1 of Pollenia amentaria. NCBI lineage: Eukaryota > Metazoa > Arthropoda > Insecta > Diptera > Polleniidae > Pollenia > Pollenia amentaria. The sequence continues at coordinate 139,649,932 of OX031010.1, read as the reverse complement.
AAGACTTAAAATACTAAAATACTAGTTAACTATAGATGCTAAGTAAGCCTATTAATTTTATGGCCATGTTCTCATTAGGCGATTATCTGTTTTCCTAACGAAAAACTGCACATTGAAGAAATTTGGTTTTCTCAATGTCTCATTTGCGTCTATGCTGTCGCAAAGCTAACCGGCACTCATCTACCAATTATTTATTTGCTGTTTATTTGTCGTACAGATCAGGGATGTTAACGTTGGTACAATTTTCCTTTTTTTTTGGGTACATTTTGAGCTTCGTGACTCATTTGGTACAATTTAAAAATTTGTCATAGTTCCCCCTTTTTTAATTTTTAGTTTGGCAAACAAATTATTGAGTCCTTTTTATTGCATTTATTTTTTTTAAATTATTATATCTTTCATCAGGATTTAAAAATCCTCTATTCAAATTGCATTTTTTATTTATGCAATATGCACTTGAAATTAATAACATGATTTATTTAGAAATACAATCTGAAGATGCTCGAATGCATGTATTTTTACAAAGGCTAACTTTTTTGAATGTGATATATCTATCTTAGACCTTTACAAAAATCACGTGCCCTTTGAAGAAATTTATTGCGGAATAGAAGTCGATATATATATTTCTACAAATAATATCAATATTGATATTGTAAAAGAAATGAAAGAAACAATTATATATAACATTTTGCGAAGTTTTGAGAACCAAAGTCAACTTTAATAACGAAGTTTTAATGTGGTTCCATAAACTTACTCCTGAAAATGTTATTTCAGGTAAAACAAGTAGTATTGTACCTCTTCTAGAAAAATGTTCCCGAATAAAATTGCAAAGTTTTATGCAATCAATAATCAATTTAGAGCTTAAGCTGATGTCGAGCAACTGCTAATTTACAAAATGAGCTGAATGTCCATATGTTTCCTGACATTTCTAAAGTCGTTGCTGGAATTTTATCCATTCCACATTCGCCTGCAAATGTGGAAAGAGTTTTTTCTTTTCAAAATATAATTATTATTAAATAATAAATAGACTATATGTGCCAACATTATCAAGTCTCATACAAAGAAAGGATTGGTTAAGATCGACAAATTTATGCTGCTATGATGTAAAAATTCCAAATAGTTTATTAACTAAACAAATAAGTGCTCGACTCATATATTTATAAGACTTTTATGTACCTTATTTAATTCATACATATAATGTAAATATTTGTTTTTTTTTTGTGTATAATTGAATTTTTATGTACTTTTTTGTTGTTTTAATAAATTAAAAAAAATGTTACCGTAAAGGTCCAAAAAGTACATTTTTTTTGAAAGTTGTTACAAAATTTAAAACCCCATTTAACATCTTCGGTTTCGAACGAAGACTTAGTTCACTTAACTTACATGTAAAACAAAAACAATTTTTTATGATTTGTTTTTGTTTTAAATGAAAATTAAGCGAACGAAATCTTTGTTCGGAAATAGATGAACAGGCAGTAAGTGCTACTTAGGTACTCAGTAAATTTTAAGTAATATACAATCTAAATGTACTAAATACACTTGAGTACTAAGAAAAACTTAAAGTATTTAGTTAACTTGAAGTACTAAATGAACTCAAAGTACCAAGAACACTTAAAGAACTAAGTTAACTCAAATCAATAAGTAAACTTAAGTCAAACCGAAGGACTAAATACACTTAAAGTAGCAAGTTAACTTAAATTACAAGTACTAAGTTAACCCTAAGCATTTACTGCCTGTTCTTAGAACACGAGCGCAAAAATTAAATGTAAGTTAAGCGAACTAGTTTTGCGCTTGTGTTCTAAAAACAGGCAGTTAATAAACTTAAGTACTTTGTAAACTTAAACTACTAAGGCTGGGTTATTGAAATCTCAGTTAAACTATGTCTAGTTAATCTGAAAACAGATTTGTGCCAATATTATATAATGTTGGTCTTTAATAAAATAAAAAAAATTACGATTCGCCGGAAAAATCCGAGTTTCAGAGTACCTTTAACTCAGTTTAAACTTAATCCACAGCTCAAAAGCCTGGCCTAAAAGTTCTAAGGAATATGGATAAGGAGTGGCTTAAACAACGATCTGTTTTGGGCTTAAATAATTAGAATTTGCGGTTCAAAATTATTTTAATGCTTCTTCTTCTACTTCCTCAATCATTATAGTTTTCACTGAAATTCAGTTTAGCACTGGACACCACAAAATGATTGCCATATATTAAAAATAAATAAATATAAAAAATTAAATATTTCTACAAACATATTTGAAGCATGTGTGTCCAAACAGCAAATACACCAAATAACAATAAAAATGTTTGTACAAACGTAAAATGTTGACATATTTGCCAAGCCATTTGTGTGGGTTTTCAGCCCTTTTGTAAACTTAACCCCATTTTTACAACTTACCGAGCTAAAGGTAGGATTTTATCAGCCGTATCAAAAGTGTTACATTATTAAAGCTTTACTATAACATACCAGGTGGGATGAATCTTTCTTTAACTTATCGTTCACTTTAGGTTAATGTAAAGTCTCAATAATGAAAACTTTTTATACGGTCGATGAAATCCTACCTTTAGCTATCGGTAAGTTGTGAAAACGGGCCTTAGACTACTTAGCTAAAGAAAACCACAACCGATTAACGAAGCTCATAGAAGGCAAAATAATACTGAATGGATCGATACTCCAAGAACTAGGGATAGGCAATAAATATCGATATTTAAGAAAATTATAATTGATATATATCGCCTATATTAAAAATACCCATATATCGATCCATCGATATTTATCTACGACTATCGAATACGATATTTTTAAGATCTCTTTATAATAAAATTCAACATTGCTCAACTGCTTCAAATACTTTTTAAGAATTGCATCATATATTTTTTAATTAATATTAAGAAGATAACGGCGCTTTTCCATTGTACACGCAGAGAAAACATATGTTTAGATATGGTCACCTCCAACGAAACTATTTTTAGACAAAATTTTAAACATATTATGTTTAAATTTAACCATCTTATTGTCACCGATAAACATATAATTGTTAAATTAGTCCTCCATCAAGAAGCTACAACCATATTATGGTTGCCTCTAAACATGTTATGGTTAAATATGACAATAATTTGTTTTTAAATTAACAATAGTATTTTCCTCTTTTCTAAGAGCAACATGCTTTGGTTGAAAATCAACTATGCTATTATAAATGTTAAACATATTTTAGTTATTACTAACCAAAAGATATTCGGAGGCAACCATAATATGGTTGTGCCTTCTTGATGGAGGACTAATTTAACAATAATATGTTTGTCGGTGACAATCGTATGGTTAAATTTAAACATAATATGTTTGCAATTCTCTTTAAAAATAGTTTTGTTGGAGGTGACCAAATTTAAACATATTTTTTCTCTGGGTGTACATTTTCATAGATTACACAGTTTAGTTTTGTCTCGGTTTTTTAAGAGATGCCAACAAAAAAATTATCCCGAAAAAAATATTCTGGAAAGGGTTCCTAGAATTATGTAAAGAATCGCCTTAATAATGGCGTATTAGCAGAAATAGAATCATGAAAGCTGGAATGTTTATAATAAAAAAAATATTGTGTTTTTGTTTTCTTATTTGAGCATGTTCTTATATATTAAAAATAAAATATTTCACAGTATACTTTTATAGCATGTGTCACAAGTTTTGTTTACCGGCAGTATATAATCCGGCATTATATAATCCCAATTAATTTTCTTTTCTAGATTTCATATGCCGCACAAATAAAATTTTTTTTGTATTCTTTACTTTATTTTTGAATTTTTTTTTTATTGTAGAATTAACTGCCGGTCCGTCGATTTCAAACGAAAACTTAGTTCGCATAATTTACCTTAAAGTCTAAATTTTAAAATTGGTTTTTGTTTTAAATAAAAGTTAAGCGAATGAAAGTTTCGTTCGAAATTGGGGGACAGGCAGTAAATTTGAAATTTAAAGAAACAATAAAAAGTTAGAATGGAATTACATGTAATATGTTTGTACATATGCAAATATGTATTGAAATTTGGTAATAATTTCAGCTTAATACGTTCGATACATCGATATATCGATATTTGTAATTAATAAATATCGGTACTCTTAAAAAATATCGATACGATATATATCTATATATTTTTTCAATTTGCCCATCCCTACCAATAACAAGGGCAGTGAAATCTTACATGGGAAGACGCGAAAACAACTGCAATAAATCGTGTAAGATGGAGAGGCTTTGAGGAAGCTATATACTCCCAAAGGGGGTAATGGGGAAAAAAAACTTAAGGTACCAACTAAACTTAATGTACTAATTACAACTTTCTAGCTGACCATGTTTTTTCTAAATTTTGTGTTTAAGGCACAGATCGCAATTTCGAGGATATTTAGATGACTTGACTGTGTTTTTGGCGAATTGGCGAAGCCAATTGGTTTAACAAAGTCTTAGCCTACAAATGTCCGACCCAACGCCTTTCTGGTTAACGTCATTTTAAAGATAAACCATATTTCCCCTTCCTGATATAAGAAAAAATTTGAAGATTTTACTCTATGAAGTGTATCCCATAATTCTAAATAATCGACTCATAAACGCTAAAATGTACAATATTTTTATTTAATTCCTCACTTATCGAATTGTATGAAGTATTAAAAAAAATTTTTTTAAATAAAGAGAAATATAAAGCCAAAAACAAGGTTACGTTGGAACAAGTATCTATACAAATTTTTTTTATGTTTTTATTTTCTTCTTATTTAATTGTGTATGAAATATGACATCATATTTCTTTATAAAAAAACCTTTTAAATAATAAGAATAAAAATAAACTTCACAAAAGTGCCAGAAAAGAAACCAGCGAATTTTTCTTAGAAAAAAAAAACAATAAAAAAACGTAACTTACCTTTTGCATGAGTTAATCCATTGAAAAATGTTAGTCCAATTAAGGAAATATTAAAAAATAAACGCCAAAAATTTAAACTAAACATGATTTTTACTATAAAATAAAAAGAAATAAATTAATTAAAAATTTTAAAAAGCACTTGAAATTGCTTTTTTTAATTTAATAAAGTAAAAGAGAAAAATTAACAACTAAAATTTGCAACAAAAAAACTGTTATGAGGTTTCATTTTTTTAAATACCGGAAACTTATTTTTTTGGCATCAAATACACTTTTTTCTTAGGGATTTTTTTAATATTTTTTTTTTAATTCTGGTATTTTCTTTTATTTCCTTTTTGTGTTTTATTTTGGCGTTTTTAGCACCTCATTATTTTATTTTTTTTTCTTATTTATAACTCATTTCTATACAACAAAACAAAAAATGTTAAGTTTTCACTTAAAAACAACACACTTTATTCCCACTTAAAAAATTTTTTTTTTATATCTGTATCTTTTACCAATAAGCATAAAAACTTTTTAACGTACATTTTTTATTTGTGATTCAATTATTTATGTTTTCTTCTCTTGCTAATTTTATAATTCAATACTGTGTAAGACCGTTGAACGCGTTCCGTTAGATTCTGCCAACAACACGACTTGAGCCGTTGCCTGTTTAACGCCAACTAAATTTAAAACGTTTTTGAAAAAAACCAATTTGGCCTGATCGTCTCTGTTTATGGTTGATGGTAGTCATGTGTATGCGAGTGCCACAATACACATACAACAACACACTTACACTAGTCATTTGAAACTAGTTTTAATTGCACAGCTGATGATTCACATTTTGTTATTGTTGTTTTTATTTCAACGTCTCGCTCTCTGCCAACAATAAATGGGAGGGGGTTTTAAGTTTAAGCCGTGGTGAATTGTTATTAGTAAATTGAGAGTCAGGCAAAAGTAAAAAAATAAAATATTGCAATTTTATTTAGAGTGCGTTAAAATGATGTTGCCAGTTGTAAATTTATTTATTGTTTAGCATTTTTTATTGTTATTTTAGAAGAAAATTATTAACACGTGAATGTGAATATTTTTTTTAAACCAAAGCGCGTATGTGTCTTAAGTTTTTTGTTTTGCAAATTAAAGAAATATTTTTTAAGGTTTTCTTATTGCAGTAAAATAAAATAATATAGTAAATTTTATAGCTACTAAATGTTAACTGCAAGACTTATTTCAGTTTTGGAGCCAAGAAAGCAATTTGGTTATTTTCATATTCTGCACTACTGCAGATGGGAAGGGCATTATGCGTTTGTGCTGAAAACAAAATACTGTATCAAACCTTTTGTGTATTAATTAAGAGAATGATTAGCATACACAGAAAAAATTAAAAATTGTCTCTTATCACCAAATTCTTACCTAAATCGTAGAATCAGGCAAACAGTTTGTTGATTTTCCACCTATTACCAATATGATTATATTGATTACTAAATATTGTAAAAATTTAACATTGTGATTTTTTTTTTCAATAAATGATATTTTTAATTTTAAATAAAATAAAATCATCAAAAAACTTTTCCATTTCAAACAATGTGTTATTTGATTTAATTAAATATAGCTGAGGTTTTGACAATTTCCAACAACAATTCCACAAGTTTAAATTATTTTATTTTTAATGAAAAAATCAATTAAGATTTTTAATTATTTAATTAATATTTTAATTAAAAATTTATTTCAAAACAACTAAAATGTTTATTTAATCAAAATTATATTTGTAATTTTCTGTAACTAAATAAATAATTGATTCAATTATAACATTAATTAAATTGAAATACTTTTTAAGCATTTTTTTTAATTGATAAAAAACTACTGATAATTTTGTCTGTGTATACAAATGTCCATCCGCTCGCATAAATTCTCTGTAATAAAACTGCTATACAAATTTAAATTTTTGAAAAATTTTTTTTTGGAATACAAGTTTAAAACACTGACTCGGACTTTTAAGAGTTTTGTTTCAGTTTCATATATAAAAAGTAAATTATTTTTATATATTTTAAATCTACGGGTGAAAAGTTTTAATTTTAATATATTTTGAAGAAAAATGAGCTTTATGGTTTAAATTGTTTTTTACTTTTTTATTTTTTTTTTTCTTATCTTGTAAATAAACACTTTCTCTTTATAGTATCACAAAGTAAACTGTTTAGAGTTGAGCCCGAATTACCGCATACGTGATTGAATAAAATTTTTCGTAATTTTTCTCTTTGGGATTACTGCATTCGTTATCGAACAAGCCCAATCGAAATTTGAGATGATAGCATACGATAACGAGGGCGTAATCGAGTATCAGCTGTTTACATTTTACTCGTCATCTCAAGACAATAAAGTGATTATTGTTTATAGGACTAATACCAGCAAAATAGATGAAAAACAAAAAGAAGTTATGGCGCAGTACATGGTCGACAACCTAATTTGGCCAAAAACATATTGCCAAATTGTAAGCAAGGAAAAGCAACAGCCAAGAGATTATGGGATGAACTTCCTCTAAAGCTAAATTCCTAAGGACCACCAACTAAGGACTTAAAATTATGGAGAAAGGTATAATAGTTGAAAGATTGGTGTACACATGTAAATTAAGTATTCATAAACACTGTAATTTTAGACTTTTGCAAATCTAAAATTTAATGCCAACAAAAAAATGTCTTTAACAAAGCATTAAAGCAGAAAACCGGAGGTGGACCCTACGAGGAGATGATTCTGACTTCTGCTGAAGAACAAATAATCCAAGCCACTGCGGTTGACCTACATGTGGAAGGACTCTACGCAGTTAAAACTTATAGAAACCAAATGTTTCCAATACATGTGATTTAGATGCCACCATCATTGAAAGTATGCAGTCAATTTGAAGATAAAAATTATTGTGTTGAGAAAAAAAAGCCAAGGTCTTATGCAAAAAAGTAAAAAGACTCAAAAATTTCTATTTTGTCTTCACATGTGGTATCAACAGAAGACTACCAACGTGAGTTACTTTCAATGACTAAACGAATGTTACTTTTTCTAAATTCACACACTCAAAAGATAGAGGAATATAAACAGGAACAGAACAAAAAATTAGAACGTTTGATAAAAATTAAAGAAAGATCTCTTAATATTAGAGAGGAGGACACAAAACCAACATGGCAATCAAACAAGTAGATCTTGAAATAAAAAAACTACAACTACAGATGCTTCAATGAAACAAATGCCTATTTGTTATGCACTGAACATATGTTTTTATTCTATTCCAACGTAACACAAGCATAGTATATTTTGCAACAATTTCGTAACGTCAGCTATCGAATGCTATAATCCATCCATTCGAAACGTGACGAAATTTTATTCGATACGAAAGCTTTCTCGTTCACGAATGCGGTAATTCGGCCCCTGTTTAATGAGATTAACGTTAGGACCAGTTAAAATTGTTTGTGCGCGAAATAATGTTTTTGCCGAATATATCCCTTATTAAAGCCATTTAGGCATCTTCATTATTTGCTGTCGCTCAATCATGTTTAAATGACAGGCTTGGAGGAGCTTCCACAACTGTCCAAAACTTTAAAGGATCGTCGGACGGAACACCGCTGAAAGAGCTTAAAACACCAATGTCATTTAAAAAAAATATTGGCTACATATCCTTTGGGACGATATACCGCACCAAACAGTACATTAAAGTGAGCGTTATTGAAACCGTTACCCAAATTTTGTAGGATTGCTTGTTTACGTATCTATCTAATATTATATTAATTTCATCACTCATCATCAAATTACGAATTCAATGGACTGGTTTGAGAAATAAAATTCAATAGTTGTTTAGTTGCGTAGGTTTTTTCCGAAAATGCTAAAAAACAAAAAAAAAATAATAAAATAAAATAAAAAAACAAATAACACTGGTTCACAAATTTAAAACTTTTCGGCATTACCTAAAAAATTAGATGTTTTAGAAGCTAAATTTGGTCTGCTGAGCACGAATATTTCATTCGCTTATTTTTCTTAAGAAGCGTTTTGAAATAAGTGTTTATCGGCCAAAAGTTCAACATATCAAGCCCCTCCATTAGGGCAAAAATATTTTTTAATCCATGTCTTAAAGACAATTTTGGTCAAAACGTATTTGCCACAAAATTGTTATCATCGGATAAAAATTAAAAAGTTGCAACATAATTTGTAAAAACTTCAAATTTTATATTTCCTTTAAAAAAAATTTTTATATCTTGGTTGTGCTGATTTGATTAGGACTTAGTGTTAAGTGACAATTTAATTTGTTTACATTATTCTTTTTTGATCGAAAATGTAATATTTTTCCTTTCCGGTTTCTCCTTTTATGTTGCCATGACGTTTTACGAATTTGCATCCAGCAGTAGTTGCCCGTCATCGCCTCATCCCAATGGCGCTGAGAGCGCTTTTCTATAACTGCATCTTGGTGAAATCTTTCACCTTGTTCGTCACACAAAGCTCAAAAGGTTGGAGTTGAAAAGAAACACGTTTTGTAAAGAAAATGCATTTTCAGTGACATGTGTGCTCCTGAAATTACAAGAAATTACAATTTATTTGATAAATACCTTTGGATGAAAGTTCATATAACTTGAAGCGATTACGATAGTCAACAAATACCTATTCCTGTGTCTAAAAATCCTCTCTTTTCAAACATAAAGTATGTAATTCCGACAAGTTTAGATTACGACATAACTCTTTCAGGGCAATTTGATTTATTAGTTTAATATTTGAATCACCAGTAGAATCAGATCTAAATCTTCTTTATCATTAACTTATGTTACTTTTAGGTAGGTAGATAGGTAAAAAAGCTGGTGTGAAGCCTCCTTCACACCTTCACCCAATATGATCCATTGTGACGACTTGTTTCTATATAGATAGAGGGAAAGTAGGTGAAGGAAATAGCGAAAGCATAAGAAAAGATAAAAATGATAGATAAGAACAGAAGATATCGGACCAAACCTGAAAGAAACCCCACTCAACTCAAATTCGTCCTACGTGCGGCTAGCAGCCAGTCTCCTGCCATGCAGCCATCCCAGCCCCATTACGAATTCTATTAGACCCTCGAGCCCACAGCCCGAGCCATCTCCTAATTCGCCTAGGAAATTGCTGCCCAGCCACCTCTGCTTGATACCCTGTAGCCAAGGCCAGTGGCAGAGAATGTGCTCAACTGTCTCTAACTCCTCCTCACACAACCCGCACATATCCGAAAAGTCGGATCTCATCCTCATCGCCATTCTGCCTATCATGAAATTGCCCGTGATAATTCCTATCATGGTTCCAGCTCAGACCATATTCCTGCCCACCTGCGACTCCGAATCGGACTTCCTAAGCACCGGCCACAGCGTCCGCGATACCCGGCAGTCCGTTCGGTTCCCCCAGGGCCGATGGGTCGCTCCCAGAATCCATTCCCCGATCCTTCCAAAATATAAGTTTATTGGAGGCCTAACCGCCTCCATACAGTTAGGATCCTTCATCTCTGAGCCCTGTCTCGCCAACTCATCAGCCACCTCATTGCCGTTTATGTTGCAGTGACCCGACACCCAGCACAACCTTAACACATAGCCTCCTAAGGCTCCCTCCAGAGCCCTCCTACAACCATCAACTAGCTTGGAGTTCACATAACAGCCCCATACGGCCATAAGAGCTGCCTGGCTGTCCACGTATATAGTGATCTCCGAGCCGTCATCAGTTACACGGCCCTCAAGACCCCCAGAACTTCCGTCTGAAAAACACTGCAGTCGTCAGGAAACCTGTATGACATTCTGATATCCAGATTCCCAATGTAGACCCCCGCACAAGTGCCTCTCATTTTCGAGCCATCAGTGAAAATAGCAAATCCACTAAATAATCTGCTCTTACCTGACCAGATCTCCCTAGAAAGAATTATTACCTCTGGCAACCGCCCAAAATCTATCCTTGTGCCCTCATAATCCGTGGAGCCGGGTGATCCGCGAATGACCCTGCTTGAAATTCCCCATCAATTCTAACTCCCTTAGTCTAAGAATGCTCCTGGCTGCCATTCCCATCACATAATGCTCAATAGGCAGAAGATGTAGAATGGCATCCAGGGCCACTTGTGGAGTACTTCTCATGGCGCCTGTCATGCCGATTGAAGCACAGGTCTGAGCCTTAGACAGAAGGTTCCTTCGACTAGTGACTCTCATTGACTCCCACCAAACCCAGCATTCATACGTAAGAATGGGTCTAACCACTGAAGTGTACAGCCATCCCACTACTGACGGCCGGAGTCCCAAGGTCCTAATTATCGATGCTCTGCAAGAATAGTAGGCATTGAGACCTCTCTAAGTCTCTCCTGAGTATTTCTTCCACATGAGAGCTTGCTAGATATTAAGCCCTATCAGATAGTCTAAGGTCTACTCCTCCTAGTACCGGCAGCCTAAAATTATCTACCCTGTACTTCCTAGTAAGATGTTACTTTTAATGCTGGAGGTTTTTGTTTTGCGTACAGAAGAGAATGTAGAGCAATTCTATTACTGACTTTTTATCAGGATAAATAATTTTGCCATTTTCAGTCACATGATCAATTGGATCCATCCATTCAAGTAGCGCACCGAATGTTAAATACAATTTTATGCCCTTACCGAATTGAGTGAATTCAAAAACTCCTTAATTTAAAGCAATTTTTAAGAAATATAAAAATACGTTTATTTCTGGCTAAAATCTTTAACGACTTTAGGGCAAGAACGTGATATTCGACTAATTGTTTGACAGAATCTTTAGGCAATACTTTACATAACATAAACAGGAAGTAAAATCTTGCTATATGAAGTAAATTTTATAATATATTTCATCTAGAATGTTTCTCAAAATAAGTTCCTACCATTTATTTTACGATTTGTTTTCTAATATGTTTGCAAAAAATACGCTCTGGGTCGCGGTGCTTATTACCTTCTACATATTTATCTATGCTATGTTTTGCATTGCGATTAGGATAATTCGAACGGTTATTATTCGACCAATTTTAACCGGTTTTTTAGTTTTACTCAATCCGTTTATTTCATTTTACGAATATTGAATAAATCGGTTATTTTGGTAAAGTAATTGTAGCTTTTTTCAAATTCAAATAGACAAGCAAAATTCCCTGCAAATTATACAGATGATACATATTTGAAGCGAAAAAAAATACTTCCATGTTTGCATTATTTCGTTCAATGGATAAATAAGAATAATTGAATCTTTGCCCTTAAAATTAGTATATAAATTATCTAAGACACAAGCCATCTGTAAATAATAAGTCGCACAGTGCTCTGTCCCAATATAATAAATCGGCAAAACTAGAGTTCTTATCGCAGAACGACAAAATTAAGTATGCTGAAACTTAATGGGTAAGCTAAAAAAAAATTTGAAGTTTGAGAAAAATCAGTGCAAGGATATTCCTACCTCCCAAATATCCTGAATTAAATAATTTGATTTTTAGCCACAATTTATAACAGAATGTAGCAAAACTGGTATCTGCCTGTTAAATTTCACATTCCAGCATTTTTACAAATATTGTTGCATTGGGTGCAAGGACATGCCTACCTCCATATATCCTTTTCTTAAAAAACTATGTTTTAGCTACATTTATGATAAGAATGCAGTAAAAATTACAAGTGATGCTAAATAATGCGAAAATTGCGAAAATATGATGGTGGTACTAAGTAAAATTTAAGTTAAATGCTGTTGCTTTTGTTCCCTTATTAAACATTTTTTAGCTTTTATCCGATTTTAGTCCAATATGGCTTAACATTTTTGTAATCAAATGGACTAAACAATAGAACTATAAAAGTCAAGATTATGTTATTTACTGTGGTACAAAACATCTTCTGAAGTGACAATAATTGGTGATAAACAATAAAATTAATATAAGATCTTAGCTTTGATACACTTTACCTCAGGTATTTTCTATCCAATAGCCACTATTCGACGCGTAATTTAGCATCCTTTAAAACCAGATATAATTAATTTTAATTGAACGACCATTTGATGCTGAATGACTGCTGAAAGAGAAGTACAAATCGAAAAACACAAATATATATACCAACATATATACCAACATCTACTTATTTTATAAGAAATTATGTATAAAACTTTTTCATCGCACTAATTAATCTGTTTTTTTTTTAAAAAATATAAAATTACCATTTTCCGGCAGAAAATCTTGAATTTTTTCTTAACGGTTGGTAGACCTCCTTATATTGTTTCTTAATCAAAAATAAAAAACCCACCCATTTTTTATTTATATATATTTTTAGTATCTTCCAAGGCGAATTCATACAGGTGACATTTTTGAGTCATCTGCTTATTGTTTATTTATATGTGTGCATACTAGAGTATCCAATTTTTTGACTTTTAGTTTTGTTCGAGTAAGGAATTAATCGATTTTCGAATTTTAATTTTGCTCGATTAATCGAATAAGCGTTTTAATATGTTCGAGTAACTCGAATAACTCGAATAATTCAAATAACTTTATCCAATGGGAAAAACATACATATCTATTTGATTTGATACTTTTATTATATTAATAAACAGAAAAAGCAGTAAAATAATAATAAAGTTGAACAATAAGCAATAAAATAACAATTCATTTATACTACGCACAAATTGCTAAAACTTTTAAATAAAATAAAAAACCCTGCTGCAAGAGATTCAGTTTTTAACGCGCTAAAGAGACCGAAACAGGATTCAGGAAAAAATAATCCTATAAACAAAGTAAACACTCTTTCGGTTGAACAGACTATAAAATGATCTGAAAGCATTTGGTTCAGCAGCAATTGGGTTCCATTAATTTTATTTCAGAGAATTTGTAATTATGCTCCGCCTGCCATACTTAATACGAGAATTCAACATAAGCTTTCGTCTCATATTTTTATAAATTATTTTTAAATTATTTATTTTATTTTGGACTTTTTATCACGTCATTTTTATGAGAGGTCCCGCATATTTAAACTAATTTATTATTCAGTTTAACTAATTTATTATTCCTGAAAATCAAGTCAAATTAAAATCAATGGAGATTCTTAGATAATTATTTTATACACCGTATTATTCTTGATTTTAAGAGAAGTTCTGGTTAGGAAAAGAACTCAAAACATGAAGAAACTTTTTAAACTGGATCGTTTTCAAAGTTTGTTCTATTTCAATTTTAGTCATATGTATTCGATTTACCAAACATGTCTTAAAACTTTATTTTTCTTCATTTTAAAGCTCTACTCTATAGGTTTGGTAATTTCTTCCTTTAACGAATTACTATTTTGCGCCAACAATCCGTGATTTTGTTTTCAAATACCTAGCTAAAGCGGTATCTTAGTACGAAAATTCTTACGTATGGGATTAGTAGGTAATCGTTTATTACATGATTTCTTACACACACTCACTTCTAAAAAGGGACTAAAATATTTTCAGAAGTGCCAGTAACACAATATATATGGAATATAAGAACATTTTATTTAGTTGTTATGTTTTTTATTAGTTAGAAATCTAAGAAAAAATTATTTTTATATCAAAAAAATAGAGTTTTTAAGAAATAAATTTTAATCGATTAATTGCCATAAATTGTTCGAGTTATTCGTTATTTGAAATTGGCTGTTTTAATTATTCGATCAAATAATGGCGAAAATTTTCTTCGATTAATCGAACAACGATTAATTGAGTGGATACTCTAGTGCATACTGAATGACAAGCTTTGTTTACAAAAAAAGTGAATATAAAATCAAGGATTAAAAGTGCGTAAGGAATAAGTGGAGCCACAATAAATTTGGAATACAGGAAAGAGATTTACCTTCTAAAGCAATTGTGTATATTTCATTAATAAAAAAACCCTTGTTTAGGTTTTCAACATATAATTTTGACGTTCACTCTAATCTTTAACAAAAACAAAATACAAAGTATTTAAAAAAGGAATAGCTTGCATAACTCTATCTCATGATGCGGTCAACTGTATGAATTCGCCTTGGTATGGTCAAACTTTGTAAAATATTAGGTTGACCCAAAAAAAAAAAAATTATTACTTAAAATTTTTTTTTTATATTTGTCCTTTAAAAAACTTAGTACATAAAAATTGAGTTATTTTTTTATAGTGAAGAAGAAAAGAGAGATTTCTGACTTAATAATTTCCAATTTTCGCTGTACCATAAACTTACCTCTTTGTAATTTTTTTTGAAACTTGAATATGACTAACGATATGAACGCAATTTTAATTTTTCCGGCAGAAAATTCTAGGATTCATTGCAGATTCTGTATAAACACTCCAAAAAATACTAAAATCTTAAATAAAAATTTAGGTACTCTGAAGAAATAGTTAATTATACTCTACTAAACTTTAGCAATTTCGGGGAGTTCCAATAAAAAAATCTCAAAGTTTTCGATAGAACAAAAATTTTTCTCAGTCATATTGTTTACACAGAAACAATTATTAAATTTCTCCAATCGTCAAATTGTTCCAAATTCATAATATCCAGCAAACATGTTGTTGATTTTGCACCTATTACCAATAATTTTATAATTTTGAAAAAATATTTTCACTAAATGATATTTTTAATTTTAATTAAAAAAGTGATCAAAAAACTTTGCCATTTCAAACAATGTGTTAATTTATTAAAATAAATATTGACAATTCCCAACAACAATTCTACTTGTTTAAATTATTTTATTTTAAACGAAAAAAGTCAATTAAGATTTTTTTTTTTAATTAAAATTTTAATTGAAAATTTATTTCAAAACAATTAAAATGTTAATTAAATCAATATTAATTTTTAAATTTTCTTTTAACTAAAAAAAAAAAATTGATTGATTTTAAGACATTTTCAACCATTTTTAATTGATAAAATACTTTTTTCTGTGTACCAACAATAATATCCCCTTTTTGTGCATTTTGTGGATAACAAAACTACAAACTTTGAAAAGAATATATTAAGAAATTAATTCTTGGCAATTTTTTTTTTGTAAAACAAGCAAAAGTTGTTTTCTTATTTAACAGTTCAGCTCAAAAAATTTTTGATTTTATACCCTCTACTGTAAATAAAAAGTGAAAATAATGAATTCTTGTTACAAAAATATTTAAGGTACTTTGGTAGCTTTACAAAAACTTATATAACATAAATATTCTAAGCACTTTATTAATCTTTAGTTTTGCCTATGGGACAGAGCACTGTGCGTCGCCTTTTGTTATACAGCTGTAGCTTAAAATGGTTTTAAAGTTTTTCGGAAAATATTAAAGCTTTTAAAAAAATTCTAAACATTTTATTTCATTAACAAAACTTTCTTAAAATTAATTACAAGCCATAATTAACAACATCCTTATACTACCAGTTACAAAAAAAAAAAAAAAAAAAAAACGATAAAATTTAAGTTTTAATGCATTGAATATGCAATCAAACTCTCAATAACACAAATTGCATTAAATTTTAATTATTTTGCAACAACAAAAAAAAAAGTATAAACTTTAAAATCGTATTATATCTAATTTCATAGCTAATAGTGATTTGATTTATGTGCTGATTAACACAAGCCAAACCAGCCGACCAACATAATTGATACAATCAGTGTAATAATTAAAATCTGTTTTTCGTTTCGTAAAACTTTTCTTTTGTGTAAAAATAGCACGTGATATGCCGTTAGACAAAACCCCAGCCATGCATTCCATTTTGAAGTTTTAAGTGAGTATTTTATGTAGACTTTGCGGTTTAAGTCCATAAAAAAAATGGTAGTAACCAACACTTTTGCACTTTTTATTTCATAACTATAAAGCAGTTAATGATTTGTTTACAATGTTTATCGCTGCAATAAAGTAAATTAACCCTAAAAGAAAATTGTGCTTTTTTCAGAAATATTTTTTATTTGAAAATTAAAGTTTTATGAAAATTTAAAGCAATTTTTGCTTTTTCTCTTAGAGTTTTCTTGCAAAATTTATTTTATATAAAAAAAGTTTCCAAACTGTTACCTTTTGCTGGTTTAGGGTTAATTTGCAATTTAACTGACCATAACATGGCAATAAATTAAAAGATCTTCATATGAATTTTTTTATGGCTGAAAGAATTTCTTTCTATTTAAGTTCGTTCCTTTTTATTGTAAATTTTTTTTATATATCAGTTTCTAAAGTAAAACTGAAAATAATTACACTCTTTATCCAAAAGTTCAGAATGTTCGGTATGAATTAGAGTGAAGCTTGAAAATAAGAAATTGGAATTTTCTTTAATAAAACTATTATATGACTAAACAAAAGTCATTCGTTTGGATAATTAAAATGCAATCGGGTTTTACAATGAAAACCTAAATGTATGAAAAGAAAAAACTTTTCGCAAAGGGTGTAAACATTTTATTAGCTTTTTTTAAAGAAATTAAACTTCCTTGTCTTTTCTTTAATAATATGAACTTTTTTTTTTTATAATTTTTAAACTAAACTTAAATTTTTTTCCCATATAATTAAAAATTTATATGAGCACAAGAATAATGTATATTTTTTTTTTGTTAAGATTATCTTAAGAAAATATTTTTTAGATTTTCTTGAAATGATAAAAGTTTGATGGCTTGACGAATTAAATGCTACATTTTGTTGATTTTATTTTTTGCTTAACTATTCTTGATAGTTTTGTGTAATTTTTTATTCTGTTGAACTTAAATTCCTCAAGCGTGTCTGTTTTTATAATTTAATAATTATATTTTATTTTAACGACAAAATGTGTGGGCTTATGTAGATAAAGTAAAGGGTTGTCGCGTAGAGAAACCTTAAGAGCGGAAAAAATTTATTTGAAAATTTTAAGAAAAAAAAAAAACATTTTTTTATTTTTAGAATTTATTCTATAAGCTAAATTTCAGTTATGTATTTTATAATGATTTTTTGTAATAGTTCTATTCCTTACATTTTTAGGAATGACTTTATACACTACTAGACTATAAAGGTATTCCTAAAAATTTTTGAATATAACTATTACAAAAAATCTTTATAAAATACATTACTGAAATTTAGCCTATGAATAAATTCGAAAAATAAAAAATATTGAATATAATAAAGTAGCTTATGAAAAGAAATAATTCCCAGATTCTATTTAAAAAAAAAAACTTTACTCTAAAAAGCAGAGGAAGGCATCCTTAGTCACTAGTGTCAGGAATTTAAAAATAAAGTAGAAAACATATATCTTTATATCGTCACCTCTAACAAAACTTTTGTAAACAGATTATGGTTACTTTAGCCATATTTTTCTAACGGTCAACTCTATTATGATTCAATTTGTCCTACATAAGGAAGCCACAGCAATGGTATGATTGTCCCCGACCATAGTATGGTTATTAATTGCAATAATATGTTTACGACAAATATTTGATCTTTTTTTAAGAGCAACGTGATAAGTTAAAAAAATTTTCCACTAAAAAAAATTGTTTTGTTACCAGCAACTACATTAAAAATATATGTTTTATTTTCATTTAAAAAATATTCTATTATAACCAAGGACCCAAAATAACTATTATCTTCATTTCCAAAATTGAAAAAATTGCCCATTTTGAGGAATATTTTTAAAAATTGGTTAATAATTATTATGAACAAAAAGCAATTAATTGCAAATAACGATTAATATCCAATTAATATTTTTATTTATTGCTTTGAAATAGTTATGCATAACAAAAAAAGTATTTGTTATGGATAATTATTATATTCCAAATTTTTTTTTTAAAAATTGGTTTTTAATAGTTATTAATAAATTTTTACAAATATTAATTAAAATTTTGCTATTTTTTATGAAAAATTCTTAAATAAAAAAATCTGTATGAAACGGAACAAAAACAAAAAAAAAAAAAATTTTTGCTCCAAACTGAACTTGAAGATGAGAATGACAAAATTGATTAAAATAACTACATGTTCAAGTAAGAGTCAATTCGTCAGAAATTTTATTTGTAACTAGAAAATTGTTTTTAATATTAGTTTGTAAACATTACATATTAAAAAAAAAAGTTAAAAAAGCAAAAAAAAAAAAAAAAAAATCAGATGATAATTACATTGAATGTGCATTAAAAGTTCTTCACTTTTCAGCGAAAGGATTCTAATACGACCTCTAACGTGAATACCTCTACATCTAAAAATTTTATTTCAGTAGATGACTCAACTTACCAGAGTACAACATCCCTGCTAAAGGAATCGCTATCTCTGTTGGAGGTAGATAATTCTTCAGATGATGAAACCGAAACCGAAACGTGCCGTGAAATTGTTTCCGCACATGCTGAAATTGAAAACTATAAGCCACCGAAAGAAGACGTTGAAATGGATTTACTAAACTATTGGCATGAAAATAGATATACGCTTCCATTTCTTAAACATCTAGCGTTTATTATCCACGCTGTTCCAGCTACGCAGGTAACCGTTGAAAGAGCCTTTTCCGCTTTGCGTATGATTTTGAATGACCAAAGATGCAATCTATCTGACGAAAAATTGGCACTTATTATGTTTGTAAAGCTTAATCAGAGTTCTTTTAAGTGAAGAACCAATATTAAAACAGTTGTTACTTTTTATTCATATTTTCATTATAAATACAATTGCTTTATAAAAAAAATGAATAAATTTATTCAAAAAAATGTTTACTTCAAACTGTCATTTTTTAGTTTTAATACGTCAGAAAACTTACTACATACGACGATACAATGCATACGACAGGGCTTGTTAATAACCCAATTATAATCGCGCATTTTACAATATTGATGAAAACGTGTACATTTATAATTATTAATTATTAATATAACTATTACGAATTATTATTATTTCACTGTCTTTCGAGTAATTATTTACGAAATAATCTATAAATAAAAATCAAGAAATAAGAGTTATTTGAAACAAATATTTTTTTTCCTTATCAATAATTATTATCATGCAATAAAAAAAATAAAAATTGCGAGATAATAATTATAATAAGGAAAGCCGAATAACAGTTACAATGTAAAACTTATTCCTTAACTAATTCACGATAAAACTTATAACAGTTAAGACCTTGATTATAACTTTGTAATTTTTTCTACAACAATCAGAAATATTGATCCATTTATGAATAGAATGTGAAAAAAAGATCTTTATTAGTCTTTTGTAGAAAGAACAAGTAAAAGTGCTAAATTTGATAAACCCTTAACCATAATTATTTGATAAACCAATTGTTCCTAGCGCAATCGTCTCAAGATCCATTTTTCGAGAAACATATTTGTGAAGGCTGATAGAAAAGGCTAATGTATTTTCTCATCAGTACTATGACAAGTGTCTTCGTTTTTAATCCCATGACACTTTTCATCATTGTGATGTCAGCGTAAATATCACTTGGTCAAATTGTCATCAGAGTCAAAAATTCAAATTATGTCATCAATGGGATGACATATTGGCATTACAGAAATGACCAATTTGAGTCCGTTTTATAAAGAATGTCACCAGTGCGATGACAAACTATCATCAAATTGAGTCATTGTAATTGACATTAAGTCAAATTGAGAGAATAGCATTATTTACTTACCCGTTACACATGTTTATTTCACTTTTGTTGTATTCCGCCCTTTTTTAACTAAAGAATTCCCAATTAGAAGACACCAGCAGCATGCCCGTTATGGTTTTCGTAATTATTCTATTTAGATAATTTGATGTATTTATTTAAATAAATAATTAAGAAAAATTGAATATTGGAGTTTTTGCTTCTAACTTTACTTTTTAAGCATGAAAACAGTGTTAAGCTAGATTTACACGAGTTTGAAGCATTTTGAAGAGCAATTTTGAAGAAAATTTAAATCGTGTAAATCTAGCCTTAAGGTACGTTCAGACTAATGAAATATTTAACGAAAATATTTGTTCTGATATTTGCTTCAAACTGTGTGAAACAAAAAAATATTTTGTTAATGTTCAAACTAAGCTCAAATATTTGATAATTTTTGTTTGATGAAACAGTTGGCAAACAGTGTTAATAAAATAAATTAATTCATGTTTGCATTGCGTTCAGACTAAAAGAAATATTTGCATCAAATAATTATTTAATGAAAGTGTTCAAAAAATAAAAATATATTTCTCAAATGGTAAAAATGAGCGCAAAAGCTAATTTTTTTATTTTATTCTGTGGATCAGCATCTCTTTTAGTGTTAGAACAGGAGAATGTAGAAGAAGAAAAAAATGGAAGCCACTGGGTAACGGGAACATGGCTAAAATTTGCGAAAAATTGCAAACTTGGAAACAAACGCTAAAATATATTTGAAGTCGTTAAATCGGTTAAAAAACAAAATGTCAAGAAAAAAACAAAAAAAAATGTTGCAAAAATATCGAAAATTCGCGAAAAATTTAGATATTTTAAACAAGCCATAAAATTTATTAAAGGTGCCTAAAACTATAAGGAATAGCAAAAATTCGGTAAAAATTGCTAAATAAGCGGAAATTCCCAAAAATTTGCTAATAGCGGCATGATACCAAAGTTTAGTACTCATAATTATTAAAAATAGTTAAAGCTGCAAAGAATCACAGAAAGAAATCGCTTCTTTTGCGAACATGGCTAAAATTCGCGAAAAAATGCAAACTTGGAAGCAAACCCTAAAATATATTTGAAATTGCTAAATCGGTTAAAAAACAAAAAAAAAATGTTGCAAAAATTGCGAAAATTCGCGAGCAATTTTTATATTTCAAACAAGCCATAAAATTTAGTAAAAGTGCCTTAAACTTTAAGGAATGGAAACAATTCTATAAAAATTGCTAAATTAGCGGTAATTTGCAAAAATTTGCTAATAGCAATAGCAAAGTCTAATAATTATAAAAAATCTTTAAAATTGTAAAGAATCCGAAAACTTACAGTAAAAATTGCTTCTATCTGGAACATGGCCAAAATTATTTGTCGTTGTTTGCTCTTTCAATTTTTTTGTAATATCAAATAAATGTTTGCTCAAAAATTACTAAAATATTTGATTTTTTGTGTTTACACTATGTTCACATTGGACAAATATTTGTTTGCCGGCAAATACTTTTATTTGCTCAAAATCAGCTGTTATTTTATTTGATACTCAAAAAGATTTCGTGTTCAGACTACGTTAATGAAATATTTGATGTTTGCTTTCAAATATTTCATCAGTCTGAACGTACCTTTAGTAATATACTCGTATTTTTACATGATATATTATGTCATTGCACTGATGACAGTTTGCCATCGCACTGATGAAATGATATATTATGTCATCGCACTTATGACAGTTTGCCATCGCACTGATGACAGATTTTCTTTACTGATGTCCAAATACATCAGCGTTATGACGCCTTTTCTATCAGTGGTCACAAAATGTGGCATCGAATTGATGTTACTGTAGTCCTGGCATAAATAATGCATAAAATATGACAAAATATTAGGATGACGTTCGTCATTGGATTGATGTCACTTTTTGGCTCATTGATACCATTTGTAATAGCATTAACGGCACAATTCTGATGTTATGGCAATATCATTAAAGATGCATTTTTCTATATCTGTAGGTCGATTTGGATGATTTTAAAACCAAACATATCTTATTATAGAAAATTTCCTCTCAATTTAATCAACAAAGCTATTGGTTTTTATATATTCCTGAGAGCACTAGCACAGGGTCCAGGTAGAATAATGATCCGATTCATTTTCACTACTTAATCCTTTTTGTACTTAAGAAATATCTGTGCTGTATAGGAATATCTTTGCTCATATGATACGGGTGCTTTTGTGCAAAAACAATCATTTGAGGAAGAAAATCTTAGTTTGTCGTTTTTTTAATTAATTAATTTAATATTCATTACCAGTATTCTACTGAGTAAGTTAAAGGAGAAAAATAAAGTTTATAATCTATGAAGAAGCCTTCACAAAGTAAAGGTTTATGGGCAAAAATTATAGCTTTAAAATATCATTTAGAGACTGTTTTAGTTTTGTGTTCACATATCAGCTATTTGTGGATCGATGTTGCTTAATTTCAATAGCAACCTATTCTGGGCTATATGTGATTAAAATATTCAACACGCTTATCCCCATCGTATCACGGGCAGACTGCTACACATTTATCTTAAAATCAATTTCAATTTTCAAAAGGACCCATAAAATAATCCAAAATGGGAGAACTTTTGAAAACCAATATGCGTTTATACGCATGTGTTTATAAAAATTGTTATAGAAACAACAACAACACAGCAAGAAGAAAAAAAAAATAAGATTATTTTCTTGTTTAAAACGTCACATATTCTATTTGTTAAAATTATTTAAAATAGAATGCTTACGAAAACCATATCGGCCATGCTGCTGGTGTCTTATCGTTAAGAATTCTTCTTTAAACAACGGGCGGAACAAAAGTAGAAAAAACATGACAAACGGTTAAGTAAATATTCATATTCTCCTTACCTCTGGTTCTCTGGGGTATGTGGTAAGGTAGGTTAGAAGCGAATCTACCTTTCGGATTATTTCATTTACGAATCGGAATTAAGCCAACATTGAAATGCTTGAATCAAGCACAGGTTGAGATTGATTTTTATTTCACTTTTTATTAAGTCCATCCCGCTTTCAGATTATTTTAAGTACGGATGAGGGATGAAATATGAAAAAGTTAAGTATTTGGCGCTTGAATAATCCGTACTTGAGTGAATCATTCCGTACTCACCGTACTATTGACACCGCTGCGGCTTGATTTAAGTACGGGTGATCTTATAAAGGAAGTGACAAACTTTTATATACCTTTTCCACTGCCCCTGGGGTTACAGGGTTCATCCTACGGATATTTCACCTTTTGATGATACATCCTCCGGGCAACATCAGGTGCAGTCAATATATGGGATTCGGCAAAAATCCAAAATTGCGAGATCACAGGAGATCCTCACGATCTCTTTCGATCGCGGCTGATCAGTGGTACCACGGTAGTCAGAAACCCCCGATAAGCAGGCATCGGACTGACTATCGGTTGAGGTCTTCGTAATTATACTATTTGTGGAATATATTTCCTGTCTGTCAAGAAAATCATCTTTGCGAAAGCTTAACCTTTTGGATAATTAGTACTTCCAAGGTGGCACTTTCTTCCGGCATGGCAGATGGGGTGCACTGGATAGATGATTTTTTGGGGATCACTTATTGGTTGTGGCTTAAGCCCAAAGTCGGGGGAAGATATATCCTAAAATCCTAGTATTGACCTAAGTTTTCACTAATTGTGGGAGAATTTGGCTTAACAAAGGAATATCTATAGATTGTTTTGATACTCAACAGCTGCTGCTAGCATATTTTCAAAAGCATCGGAGGTTCGATAGCTCTAGCTCCTAAACAATTGGTAAGTGTATAATATTGCCGGATTATGTTCTAAGACTGTAACCAGGATGTGCCGGTTACTCTCGCACTCTGGGGCGGTTGGTAGACGCGTCCCCTATGTAGAAGGCGTCTTGTGTATTAAATGTGAACTATATACAATTTTTAAATCGCTTAAATCAAAGTTTGGGAAAAATTGCTTTAAAAACGCATTAAAGAAAACGCTAAAATTAACGAAGTTGTCTTCTTAAATCAGAAAATAGTTTAAAAGATTTGTTTTAATATAATTTAACCTCCACACTAGAAAAAATATCTTAAGAGAATAGAATTTAAAAAAAGGTTGCCGTCCTCAGTAGTTCACAGCCGAACAATTTATTAAATTTGCTCTTAAGCAAAACCACACTTAAAGTTTTTTTTGCCATCAAATTAAAATATCTTTTTAAGATAACGCTAACAGTAACACACATCCCTCTCTTTATCCATGACATAAAATACTTATTATTTCATTTAATGCCAGCAGAATCCGCCAAAAGTGTCTCAAGAGTATAAAGTGATATTGCATGTTATGCAGGTGTATACTTATTGTGCAGTTTCGTTAATAATTTTATTTAGTTATGTGTCTTTTTTTCGAAAATTGGTTTTGGTTTTTAAGAAATGACATTAAATTATCATTTTATACAATATTCATTTTCAAAAAATGATTTTTATTAACCGCCATTGCTTGTTTTTTTAATGGTTATGGATCTTGTCATTTGTTCTATCTGAGAATGGAAAATAATAAAATAACAAGGGTAGATGAAAAAAAAATTTCATATTAATTATAGGTCTACTTATGAAACTTTTAATTATACTCTGTATGAATGTTGTGGGCGAGGGTATTTATGGTTTGTGCTTATGATTGTAACGCATAGATATTTTGACTTCTCTTTGGAAATTCTATATTAGAACACTTATCGACTAAGAGATGAGTTTTGAGCCGAATTTAATTGGCTGATTAACAATCAATAAATTGTGGATATATACATTTTAACTTGTTCACTACACAGAAAAAATTATTAGTAGTTTTTTTTTTGATCGATTATAAAAATTGTTAAAAAGTATTTCAATTTAATTCATGTGATAATTGAATCAATTATTTTTTCAGTTGAAAGAATATTAAAAATTTAATTTTGATTTAATTAACATTTAAGTGGTTTTGAAATAAATTTTTAATTAAAATATTATTTAAATAACAAAAAATTAATAATTAGTATTGTGGTTATTTTGTTGAACTATTCATGGTTTTTAATCCAAATTTTTACTATTTTTAATTAGGCTTAAGTTCATTAAATTTAATTTTCATTAAATTATTTTTATGAAGAAAGGAATTTTACAACATGGAGAATTAATTAAAATTGTTATTGATAATTTTCATTCTTGACTGACCTGGGATTCGAAGCCAGGCTGGCTGGCGTGTGATTCGAACCCAGGCGGCTGGTTACCCTGACATGTTTCGACCTCAACCACTAGGTCTCCGCAGAGGGATTTGCCGTCTTACACTCGCAGCCATCGATGACTGCTGACGTCAGTAGTCAAACATCAATCCTTAAACCAAATTGTATTTTAACCTTTGGTAGATCGAAATTTGCTTTTTTTGAATGATTATCCATTTTTAATTGATCTCACATGTTTTCCTTACTTCTGTTTTTTCGTACTTTTGTCAAGAATTCTTCTTGAAGTCCAAAGTACATTTTTTGTTTATCATTTTTTTGTCTTTCTTTTTTTTTTTGATTTTTTAATTGATTTTTTCGTCTAAAATATAATAACTTAAACTTGTTGAATTGTTGTTGGGAATTGTTAAAACCTCTGCTATATTTAATTAAATCAATTAACACATTGTTTGAACCCGCAAAGTTTTTCGATTATTTTGTTAATAAACATTAAAAATATAATTTATTGAAAAAAATCATTTTAGCAAGAGGTGCAAAATCAACAAATTGTTTGTTTGAGTCTTTGAATTTGGTATGAATTTGGCGATTAGAGACAATTTTTAATTTTTTCTGTATAATTTAAATTTAATTTTTTAACAAAATTTGTGCGGGCGTAATTAGTAAAATGGTAGTGAATGGTCTTGATCCGCATTTAAGAAGAGAACAAGCCGGTTTTCATCCCCAACGGTCTTGTATAGACCACGTTAATACCATTCGCGTAATAGTTGAACAATCGGTGGAATGGCATTCATCTCTCTATCTCACCTTTATTGACTTTGAAAAGGAGTTTGATAAACTACAACTCCAGGCCATATGGAATGTGCTGGAAAGCGAGCGAGTGCCGTCCAAAATCATAAATTTAATCAGGACGATGTATCGAGCTGCAAGTTGTAGCATCAAATACAACCAACACTAAAGTTAGGATTTCGGTAATGACGGGTGTTAAACAAGGATGAGTACTTGCACCCCTGCTATTCGGCATCGTATTAGACAACGTACTAAGTAACGCGATTGCAAGTAACACTGGCATAACATGGGGTCTTCACGGAACATTAAATGACTTAGATTATGCAGACGACATTTGTCTTTTCGCTCATAGAAGTTCACATATGTCATCTAAATTACAGGAAATGTGCAATGACGCGACCGAGTGCGAACGAAAGATTGATGTCTACAAAACAAAAACTGTGTGCATCAACACGACAATGAACAGGTTTGGCTTTGTACGGCAGCATTATTTCTTGCAGTGGTGGTTCTAGTGAAGATTAAAGCCACGTCTAAATAAGGCTAAAGCTGCCTACGGTGTTCTCTGCTCGGTTTGGCATTATACCTCTATATATAGAGATACTAAAATAAAAATCTTTAATACCAACGTAAAGCCTGTGCTTCTCTACGCATATGAAACGTGGAAGCCATCCAATCGTGAATTGCAGATAATACAAGCGCTTGTGAATAGTTGCCTTCGTAGAATTCTCCGTGTCTTCTGGCCTAACTCTATCACAAATAGTGATTTATAGGCAAGAATGCGTCAGTCACCAATTCATGCGGCGCAAATGGTCATGGTTTGGACACACCCTACGGAAATCGCCAGATAATATTGCAAGGCAAGGCATAGAATGGACACCTCAAGGAAGCCGAAGAAAGGGACGCCCATCAAAAACCTGGCGCAGACTATTGGAATGAAATACAATGTATGGTGACAGACAAACCCAGATGGAAGACATTCGTTGAGGCACTATGCTCCTAAAAGGAACATCGAGACTATATACTTATATAATTTTTAAGCCCGCTAGGACATACCAAAGGGTCAGATGTCAAACAAACTATCATACTGCGCTCACTTTTTGGCATTTCAGTACATTCTGGCGAATTATCATGAATAAGCTAACGATTAAACAACACGCTACTAAATTATCTAAATTCACTTTCAAAATCCGTCATTGATTGGCGCAACTTATAGACGCCGAAATGGTTTTCGGCGATGAGGCTCATTTTTATACCCTCCACCACATGTGGAAAAGGTTTATATAATTCTGTCACCCCAATTGTAATTTCTACAATATTGAAGTTAGACCCTATAAAGTGTATATATTCTGGGTTGTTTTGAGTATCGAAGTTGATTTAACGATGTTTGTCTGTGCGTCTGTCCATGTGTATGTTAAAATAGTTGTCCGAAAACCCCAGAAACGATGGGGACTAGGTTTTTATATATACGTTGTGTTCAAAAAAATGGGAGTGATGTGTCAAACATTCACATCAGATTTATTAGCTTATTTGTTTAGTTATGCTTAGAAAATTTAGAAAGTCTATTATGCTGATGAAAAATTATTGTTTAAAAAAAAGGAGTATTAGGGCAGGGAGAAATATTAACGTATAAAAGGTTATAATTATTCAAAGAAAAGTTGATTCTTTTTAATATTTGGTTGAATAACCTTCATTTTTAATGACTGTGGCACATCTTCGAGGCATAGAGTCAATAAGGTCCTGACAGCGCTTTAAAGTAATTTTCTCCCACCCTTCTTGAACTACGCTCTATAAATCGTTTGCAAAAATGTTTAATAGGATCAAGGTCACAAACGTTTAATAAGATTAAGATCGGGAGACTGAGCCAGCCACGACAAAACCTCAACTCTATTATCCCGAAACCAATTCTTTGCCAATTTACTGGTGTGCTTGGGGTCATTATCTTGTTGGAATATACATTTTTTTTAGGCATATTCCACTCTGAGTATGGAAGCATCACTAAGTCCATTATCTTCACATAAGCAGTTTCGACCATAATTCCGTTTATTTGATGAATTGAACAAACTTCACTGTATGGAAAACATTCCCATATCATAACTGATGCACCACCTTCCCAGTAAAAAAAATTTGTCTTTTTTAAAGCACTTAAGAGAAAAAGCGCATAATCGAGTGCTTCAATAAGAGAGCTCTTATACAACAGTAAATGATATCGAAAAAATATACAAAAAAGCTGCTATTTTAGTGCTGACAACGAAGAAGGTTCTAAAGCGAAAAAAATAAAAATATATTATGGTTTACGAAAATGCTTGAAAAAAGGCATTTAAAACAGTAAAAGCAAAAAGTTTATGAATATGTTAATATAGTTAGTCCTTAGCAGCAGAAAAACGTCCTCCAAACCGGGAACACGCCATACAAAAATCAGGTATCCCATCAGCATGTATCCCATCATAAAACCTGCTCCTTTTGGAGCACATTTTTTACTGGGTTATTTAATAGATTTTTTTGTGTACTGTGCTTTGTATTCTGTATAAGGCGGACATTGGACATACTGTGTAGAGCCTGTCCCACTAAATAAAAAAATTTTGGCTTTATCTGTCTATAATATATTTCGCCATTGTTTTTTTTCCAGTCGATATGCTCTTTGGCAAACTTTAAACGTTCAGCTGCTTGCTTCTTAGTTAATAGTGGGATCTTCCTTGGACTTCTGACAAAAATTTGATTCTCCAATAAGAGACTACGGATAGTTATGGAACTAATATCAATGTTAAGCTCCTTTTGTATTTTCTTTGAATTGATTGAATGGTTGATTTTGCTTTATCTTACAATACGGCGCACAGTGCTCTATCCCATAGGCAAAACTAAAGATTAATAAAGTGCTTAGAATATTTATGTTATATATATTTGTGTAAAACTAACAAAGTACCTTAAATAGTTTTGTAAGTAGAATTCAAGATTTCCACTTTTTATTTACAGTGGAGGGCACCTAGGTCAAACACTTTTTGAGCTAAATTGTTAAAAAAAAGAACGACTTTCACCTGTTTTACTAAGAAAATTGCCAAAAATTTATTTCTTAATACAGGGCCAGCTCGCTAATCTGAAGGTGAGTAATCCGAATTATCCAGTAAACCGAATTGAATTTATGACGTATTACATACTCTATAGTCCGCATTTATTGTAAGCTCGCTAAACCGAATTTTTATTTTCTGTTTTTTATCCCTTCGCCAAAGGTAAAAGGGCATATATAACTTTGTCATTCCGTTTGTAATTTCTACAATATTGATCTTGGACCCTATAAGGTATATATATTCTGGCTCCTTATGAGAAGGGAAGCTCAAATCCGGTTTTCCGTCTGTCCGTCTGTCTGTTGAAATGAACTCAGAATTTCTGAAAGAAAACTTTCATAGTGTGAAGCCAGACTAAATATAGTGGTTGTAAAATGGATGTAATAAAACAGTACTAACTGATCAAATATAAATCTTAAAAACATTCCTTGTGCAAAAAAAAAATCGTATTTTATATGATGATCAGCTAAGGCAAGAAAATTACCGCCAATCAAATAAATGAAAGTGTATCTAAGAATCTAAAACAAAATGTGAAATTATATTAAAAACATTTGTAAATTTGTATAAAATTAGTCATTTGAAAAGTCGTCAAATTTAGGGTATAAATCGTGCAATCGTCAATAAACCATTTTTGTACATAAAAGTCGCCGTGGATTGAATATGGATAAGTTAAGTATTTCGTGATTGAATAATCGTACTTGAATCAATCTTTCTGTACTTGATTTAAGAAACTCCGTACTCACTATTGCTATTGCTACCGCTTCGGATTGATTTAAGTACGGATGGGTTGATTTTTTCTTTTGAGCGTATGGTTAAAAAACATAACATTTAAAAAAAGCTTTAATTTTGTCATTCTTGATTAATAAAAAAAAAATAGATATGTTTTAGAACCCTGGCTTGTGTTTTGTTTTCGAATATAGTGAATTATAATACATAAATACAGCACATCCAGTAATCCGAATATCTCGTTAATCAGAATCAGGGTCTGCAATCATTAATTCGGATTAGCGAGCTAGCACTGTATATTTTTTTCAAACTTAGTAGTGTTGATTACTACAAAACGCGCAAAAAAAGGAAATTATTACTGAGAAAAAATGTTGGTATTACCGTACACTTTGAGATTTTTTTTATTGGAACTCCCCGAAATTGCTAAAGTGTAATGGAGTATAATTAACTAATTTTTTCAGAGTACCTAAATTTTTATTTAAGATTTTAGTACTTTTTGGAGTGGCTTAACAGAATCTGCAAAGAAGTCCTAGAATAATCTGTCGGAAATATAAAAATTGCGTTCATTTCTTGAGTCATATTTTCTAAGTACCAAAAAAATTACAAAGAATAAGTTTTTGGTACAGTCCAAATAGGAAAATATTAAGTTAAAAATCTTCTTTTTCTTCTTATCTATAAAAAAATTAACTCAATTTTTATGTACTTAGTTTTTTTTAAACAAGGAAAAATATGAAAAAAAAAAATGTAAAGTAATCAATGTATTTTTTTTGGGCCGACCCTAATATTTTACAAAGTTTGACGTTACTCAAAATATATATAAATAAAAACTTAATGGTTTTTTTTATTTTTGATTAAGATTCAATATTAGGAGGTCTATCGACGATTTAGAAAAAAATTTGAGATTTTCTGCCGGAATATGGAAATTTTGTATTTTTTACACTCTCGGAAAACAGGCTAATTGCACAGGACTGCGATTTTTTACATAATTTCTTATAAAGTATGCAGAAGTTGGTCTACATATTGCAAATACAAACTTCGATTAAATATACCACGTCATATATATCAAATAACGGTATATTTGTGTTTTAAAATTTATACATCTCTTTCAGCTTCCACCCAGAGTCAAATTCATTTTCAATTAAAATTAGTTATATCTTGTTTTAAAGGATGCTGAATTACGCGTCGAATTGTGGCTATTGGATAGAAAATAGCTGAGTTATAGTAAATAGCAAAAGCCATAGTCGTATAATTCTATTCTATAGTCCATTTGATTACAAAAATTTTAAGCCATATTGGACTTAAATCGGATAAAAGCTAAAAATTCTATAATTAGAAAACAAAAGCAATAGCATTTAACTTAAATTTTACTTAGTACCAAAGAGATTTGACTTTTATTTTTTGCTCTTTAAAAATTGTAATAAGTGATAAAATCCTTTGCATATTAAAGTTGAGTGTTTTTTTTACCTTCTACCATATTTGAAAACAAGTTTCAAGGGTTTTTATTTTTACTATATTCAAGCTCAATGCCACACAGATCAGAATTAAAATAGCTATTTGAAATGTTTACTGAATCAATTTCTTGCTATATTTAACTATTTGAAAGGTACTGGATTTAAAAAAAGGAGTTTTAAGTCAAATAAGGACAAGTCCCATATACATTTAGCATCAAGGTTAGAGTTGGTGTCGGGGTTGGAGTCGGACTTACAATATTTAAGCGGTTAAAGTCGGAGTCAGAGTTAGAAATATTTTTTGACGACTCCCACAGTCCTGGTTAAAAGCAATTAAACGGTTAATTAATGTTAACAAGAATAAAATTCAGTTTAAATTGTTCTAAGGTGTAGACCACTAGATTACAATAACAAATGCACTAAAAGAGAACATAAAAAAATAGTTTTGGCCACTAGTCGCTGAATAACAGGGCCTTAGTGTGATCAGATATGAAAATAATGTTAGATCTCATACTAAGTCTTTGCTTTTATTCCATAATATATAGAATCTTGAAGCTATTACAAATATATCAAGCCCAATTTAGAGGCAAAGTAATCACTAATTAACAAGACAAAACACTTTTTTGAAATCCAAAGAAATCGATTCAGTTTTATGAATTTTATATAGTTTCTTAAAAAAAAAAAACAACTGTCTAAGTCATCAAATACACTTAAAGCCATTGCAACTCACCTTCAGTTATACAAATCAATTTATTCAAAATAACTGCTATAAAATTCGTTTTACAACCTCATCAAAATACAACTATGAATTTCGCAATAAACATTCAAAAGATTTTATCATTTCTTGCAAAAAAAAAAAAAAAAAAACAAACAAAAAAAAAGTGGAAATTTTTTTTTATTTGTATTTAGCAACTTCTACTTCATTTTACGCATTTTAAACATGTTAAACATTTACAATGCATTTTTAACAGAATCTTTAACGATTTAAAGTTGTTTTTGTTTCGTTTTTTTTTCATACGTGCATTGCAAACATTAAACGAATTAACAATGAAATCTTCACTTTTGCTCATAAAAAAATACAAAGTTTGTACGCTATAGTAGGTCAACAACAACCATTAACTATTTCCCACTAATTTTATCTGACCTTTCACTCACTACTGTATTACACCGTCCGACACTTAAGATTAAACACGGACGGAATAATATAAGCTTGAAACTAGAGATTAAAGGGAGCAAAACTGCGTTCACAGTTTTTATTTTTGTGATCCTGTTTCCTTTTAAAAGACTTAAAAATGCCAAAGAAGTACATTTTAAAACAAACAATTAAAACACTTTTGCTCATCGTACTATGCCAAATTTAGTGTCAGATCACCAAGAAGAGTTGTGAAATACTTTAGGGTAAAAATATGTCAAAGATTTCCTTTCAAATTTTTATCCTTTAATGTCCTTCTAGATTTCCAATAATTTTTTTTTTTCAAAATAATAGTGCGTTAAAGATCCAAATATTGAATACCACATGACAAATTTTCATCCATCTAAGTTTTGCTTTATTTGATTTTAAAATTGCATTCGAAAAAGAAAATAATGAGTAGTTAGATTTTTTGGTGCCTAACATGTTTTTTCATATGTTCTAGAAGAAATGTTGCAAGAAATTTGTTGCCGTTAAAATATAATGTTGCCATATACATTTTACATGTTTTTCGCAATAAAAAAAAAACAGAGTTCTGCTTTGCCGAAATTATCAGCGATGTCACACAGTACAATTCCGTGTTACACCGAAGAAAACATATTTGTTTATTGATAGAAAGTATATTTTTACACTTTTTTTGGCCATTAAGATACACAGAACTAGGGATGGGCAATAAATATCGATATATCAAAATATCGATATTTAAAAAAATTATTATCGATATATATCGCCGATATTAAAAATTCGCATATATCAATACATCGATGTTTATTTAAGACTATCAAATTCGATATTTTTAAGATCTCTTTATAATAAAACTCAACATTTTAACCGTTGCTCAACTGCTTACAATATTGTTGTTTTTTAAGAATTGCCTCATGTCTTTTTTAACTAATATTAAGAAAATAACGGTGCTTTTCCATTGTACATTTTCATAGATTACATAGTTCAGTTTTGTCTGGGGTTTTTAAGAAAAAATAAGCGCGGAAAAAATATTCTGGAAAAGGTTCCTAGAATTATGCAAAGAATCGCCCTAATTATGGCGTATTCGCAGCAATAGACTCATGAAAGTTGGAATGTTAATAATACAAAAAAAATATTTTGTTTTTTTTATTTGTGCATGTTCTTAATTACCTATTAAAAATAAAATATTGCACAGTTTACTTGTAGTATAGCGTGATCCATTTCGAGGTTCCCTACTTAAAAAAAACACACAGAAAATTCCAATTTAATGGGAAATTTTTTTTATCATTTGAAAGAACATTCTTTGGCATTAATTTTTTGAAGATTATGTCTATCAAATGTTGGCCGTTGCAACGTCGCAGATGGTCCATCCTTTGAGTCCAATTTTTAATGACTTGTTCAAGCATTTCGATTGGTAACTGGCGAATGACACGGGTGATGTTTTCCTCCAAGGCCTGAATCGAAGCGGGTTTGTTCGCATAAACTTTAGACTTTACATAGCCCCCCAGAGGAAAAAGTCTAACGGTGTGGTATTAAACGATCTTGGTGGCCAATCGACCGGTCCAAAACGTGAAATTATGTGCTCACCGAAGTGTTCTCTCAATAAATTAATTGATTGATGCGATGTGTGGGAAGTGGCGCCGTCTTGCTGAAACCAAGTCTTGCCGAAATCACGAGCTTCAATTTCAGTCATCAAATAGTCGGTTATCATGGCACGATAACGGTCCGAGTTGCTGCGAACGGCGCCGAATCGACTCTCCACGGTCTTCGTGTACACTCTCAGCTACGGCCGCAATATTTTCTTATTTTCTTCACAGCGTGCTGGACGTGGTCTATTCGGTCGAATATTATCAAATAATGAATGCTGGGTCTCAAAATGGGTGATGGTGTTGCGAATCGTACGCTCAGTAGGCCGATTATGTTGACCATAAGTTGAGCGAAGTTCACGAAACACATTCCTCACAGAACGTGAGTTTTCGTAATAAAGTTGAACGATTTGTAAATGTTGTTCAGGAGTAAGTCTTTCCATTATGAAATGCCAAGCAATACTAAACCAAAATAACATGACAGCATGACACGACTCACACGTGATCTGTAAAAAAAAAAGGCTATTGAAAAAAGTATCTCTACTTGAATTACCCATTATGTGTCACAAGTTTCGTTTACCGGCAGTATATATATAATCCGGCATTATATAATACCAATTATTTTTTTTTTAGATTTCATATGGCGAATAAATAAAAAAATTTTTCATTTAATATTTTTGGTTTTCTTTACTTTTTTTGATTTTTTTATTGTAGAATTAACTGGCGGTCCCTCGATTTCAAACGAAAACTTCGTTCGCATAACTTGCCTTAAAAGCTAAATTTTAAAATTTTAATTTAAATAAAAGTTAAGCGAATGAAAGTATCGTTCGAAATCTAGGTACAGGCAGTAAATTTGAAATTAAAAGAAACAATAAAAAGTTAGAATAGAATTACATGTAATATGTTTGTACTTATGTAAATATGTATTGACATATGTGTATTAAGTTTTTAAGTTTGGTAATAATTTCATCGATACTCTTAAAAAATATCGATACGATATATATCGATATATTTTTTCAATTTGCCTATCCCTACAGAGAACTCCCATTTCGTTCATGAAAACAAAAATTGTTTCATTCCGCAAAGTTTTTTCGTAATTTTCTGAAGCACCAAAATACGGAATGAATTCCGTTTCCGAACGGAATTGTACTCTGTGACATGGTTGTATATCACAAATATTTTGTTCGGAATATATACATATGTATATTTATATGAAGCTTGACAGCTTTTCGATTGAAGTTTTGAACAAAACACACACTTAAACTGAAAAAGTACATTGGTTTAAGCAATTATTCTGCCAATCTTATCAGATCATATCATACGGTTCGTTACGAGATAGTTCGAAGACGTCATTCACAACACTAAAACCTGTGTTATCTAGAGTTCCACAGGGATCAATACTTGGCCCTTTACTCTTTAGCATGTTTATTAATGATATCGTTCACTGTCGTTAAAACTCTAGTATTCATTTATATGCAGATGATTCTCAAATTTATTTTTCACGGCCTGTGGGACTTGCTGATGACTTAGTTTGTCGTCTTAATGAGGTTTGTGAATGGTCCCTCAGGAAATCTCGATTCATGTAAGGGGATACCCTGGAAGTATCTTGCCTGAAATTTGTATGCAAAATTAAGTTTTTTTTTTTTTTTTTTTTTTTTTTCAAATTTTATTATAAAATATAACAATATTACAATTTCACATCAGCGCCAGATTGGCATTATAGAGGCTTGTTGGCCAAATTTAAACAAAAGTATTTCAAAATATTTATAATAAATTAAAATTTACAATTTAACGTTGATTTCAAACATACCAATATATATTATATCAGAAGCTCATCCACATGTTGAGATAAAAAATTTTTTAAATAAGATTTAAATTGCGATAGGCTTGATACTTGTTTAATATTATTTGGCAAGTTATTAAATTCTCTACAACCAGAGTGTTCAATTCGTTGTTTAGTTGTTTCAGATTGGCAAAAGATTTTTCTTAAATTGTCACGATTTCTTGTTTTGAAGGTATCCTGATTCTGTGTGAATTGTAAAGTATGGTGCCCAATACAATTAAGACATTTAAACATGTAGAGTAATAACTGGAACTTATAGATCCCGTAAATTGGCAAGACAGTGGGAAAAATGTCCCTGTATAAAATAACAGCTGGAAACCGGCTGGGCAAGTTAGCTACACTTTTTAATGCTTTGCTCTGCATTCTCTGAAGCGATTTAAGCTCTGTAGTTTTTTTGAAACCATATATTAATGCAAGGTAATTACAATGACTTTGAACCAAAGCTTGATACATTAAAAATTTAGTTTTTTTTTATCAAACTTGTTTCTAAACTTATATATTAAACCTAAGGCAGGAGAAAGTTTTACCTTAAGATTCCTAATATGCTGATCCCACATAAGATTTCCCTGAAAACATATACCCAAATATTCAACAGATGAAACCTCCCGAATTTCATATCCGTTAACAAAAATACTAAAATCATCGCTAAAACCAAAGTGTGGTTTAAACCTTATAAGTTTCGTCTTTGCAGGATTTAAAAAAAGCTTGTTGATACGAACATATTCCGAAACTAATGAAGCATCTTTTTCCATATACGGGTTTAATGCAGTTTCATGTTTATAATGATAAAATATACTAATATATTAAAGTTGTGAAAAACATTGGTATTGTTATTAACTCTGAACTTACCTGCAAGGACCATGTCAGCTATTCCATTACTAGGATGTATAATGTTCTTAGGAAACTATGGTATTCATCAGGATTTATCACGAGTGATAATAAAATGAAACTAGTTAAAACTCTTATAGTTCCCATCATAACATATGGTGCTATTGTTTTTGGCGAGCTTGATGCAGCAAGTTATCAATAATTGTGCCACATACGTGTTTATTAAAAGAAAATATGATAGAATACCTCAGTACTCAATACAGATTCTGGGATGCAGTTTGACTTCGTACCTTAATATTCGTAACTTAGTTTTTCTTCACAGGGTTATATATTCAGTAGGGAGATCGATTATTCGACTTTTTTCAATAACCGGTTTTCGAATATTACGAATAGTTGCTATTTTAAAAAACCCGGTTTTCGGTTAAGCAATTTTTAAATAACCGGTTAACCGGTTTTAATTCGAATACTTAAAAACACAAAAATCAAATAAGTTTTTAAATAAAACGTTAATTTGAATAAAAACAAAACAATTTCAAAGCTAAGGAACTAACAAAATACATAGATATGAATTAGATCAGACCTAACAAATATTTTACGATAAAATCCAAGAAAAGTGGGACCAGTAAACTGATCAAACTTTAGCTAAATTTTCAACAATTTTTTATTGATTTACTAAACTTTATTTGTAAGAAGATATTTGTATAATGCAATTTAGAAACTGTTGAATGATATTTGATCTAGAGAAACGTTTTGCAAAAGCAAATAAATTATAGGATTTGTATAGCTATTTTTTGAAATATTCTCTCAAATTTTTTTTTTTTTTTTTGAATAAATCAACCATATTTTTCAAAAGTTGCAAACAAAACCTCTTAGCCAGGATTATATATTTCAAATTATTTTGTTTCAGCATTATAGAAACGAATAGTGAACTTAACATTCTTTTTGTGTAAAATATTTGTCAATTCGTCGACTACAATTTAAAACATTCCATGACATTGTTTGGTTTCTTCAATTTTGTATTCTAGTTCTTGGTGTTTTAATAAATGAAACTGGTAGAAATGTTTCCCATATCGTTGATTCCGCCATAATGCTGTATTTTTCAGCATGAGAAGATGCTAGAACTACTTAAGTTTGTTTTTAGTGCCTTAACGGGCATTTCGTACTCGGCAACACAACGGGCTAATATTTTACCCAATGATTATTTTTGTGCAGCGCATTTTAGTAAAGTATTATTTGTCGTCTTCTTAGAACTACTTCGAACGGAGTTAAGTTTCATTTGGATCACATTAATGTCAAGCATGTATACTAATTAAAGGTGATTAATAAGTGACATGGAAGAACCTTTGTAACTTATCATTTTAGGGCACTTCAGGCAACTATCTTTGTCTTATTAATCGCGTCTGACAAATATCTAGAGATAACCTTTATATAAAAATTGATTTAATATTTAGAACACTCTTGCACAAATTACTATCACACACGTTTTTGTAGTATTTTGAATAGTTTTTTGTTTTTTTTTTTAACAAGAACACACGCTTTTATAAGCGATTTGTATTTAGAGTGTTCATAATGTTTTTTGACCTTTGTTACGTTTTGTTTTGACATTCTTCATAAAAAGTTTAAGTTTGGCCAGTAATCAATTAGAAAATATTTAAATGACGGGTACATCTACAACAAGAGTAAGGAAAATGTATATAAGTTACACATTACTAAAATAACCGGTTTATTATACCAAAATAACCGGTTTATTCGATATTCGAAAAATGACCATTTTAAAATAACCGACTTGGGCAAAGTTAAAATAACCGGTTAAAACCGGTCGAATAATTACCGTTCGATCTCCCTAATATTCAGAAGAACCTGGTTATATTTTCGAAAAACTATGCTTCTCTAGATCTGGTCGCACGTTTAACCTGATTATACCTAACTAAAGCTATTTATCGTCCTCAAGGTTGTTCTTTATTAGTGCTGTGAAATTATGGAATAACGTACCCAATTATATAAAGGCTGATCCCCGTGCATCGTCTTTCAAAATAGCAGTCAAAAAACTTTTTAGTAATTTGTAATTCGTTATTCTCTGTTTATATGACTAATTTTGTTTATATTACTTAAAATTTTTAATGTAATTATCTCAAAAATAATCATCTTATATTTAGTACTTAAGTTCATTAAAGATCTAATTCGATCAATTATTTACAGTTGTTTGAGGTGACTGGCTTTAATAAATTATCTGCCCGTTCGCCGATATCGAACGTTAACGTTCGCATAGAAAATTACATTTAAAACAAAAACAATTTTTGAAATTTTGTTTTTGTTTAAAATGTTATTTACTATGCGAACGTTAACGTTCGATATCGGCGAACGGGCAGTAAATAAATAAATAAAGGTAGTGTTATTCGATATTTGAATTTTCAACACATTTTTCTACAAATTTTAATTTATTATTTGGCTTTAATAAAAATGGAAGCAGGATCACAAAAACACGATTTTGATTTATTTGGTATTTATGTACATCTTAATTGGATAGTCGTTCATACAAAAATTATCATGTATTCCATAAAAAAATGGCTTATTTAAAATTTTAAAATATTTATTAACACTTAAGTAAAAAAAACTAGGAGGATACCATTTTGACCCGTAGTATACAATTTTTGGGTCATTAACACACTATTTTTCTAAAAGAAATTTATTGGCAATCTTAAATGATTTAAAGGATAACAATTTTAAAGGACACTTTTTTACATCTTTTGATCCTGTCAGGATAAAATAAGAATAATACAAAATATTTTACAACTCTTCTTATTATTTTGACATCAAATTTGGCACTGTTTGATCAGCAGGAGTATTTAAAATATTTTTTGAAAAGGTCACTTCTTTAAAA
This sequence comes from Pollenia amentaria, assembly GCA_943735925.1. Lineage (NCBI taxonomy): Eukaryota > Metazoa > Arthropoda > Insecta > Diptera > Polleniidae > Pollenia > Pollenia amentaria. The sequence continues at coordinate 139,610,067 of OX031010.1, read as the reverse complement.
CATTGAAGTCTTTTAAAATCGACACTGGATCACGAAACGAACAACTAAAAACGCCATTTTTCCATTTAATTTGTAGTTTCAGACGTTCAGAATTTTTCTGTTTTTGTCGGACGGGGTTGTAATTTGTTAAAAATAAGCGAAGTAATAAATAAGCAAACTAAAAATCGCTATAATCGTAAGAACATTAATTTAATGAATAGTATTTATTTGGTGCATAATTTATAATATAAGGTTTTTTTTTTTAAATTTTTACGTTTTTTGAACAGCTTAAGTTCAAATCAGTATTAATATAAGTTTCTATTACATTTTTTCATCTCTCTGGCAGTTTATAAGTTTCGTGCCAAAAAACTGGTAATTTTTAAGGTTAAGAAATAATCAGCGATTTGGGATAACTTTTTTCAGAAGTCAATTGTATTTCGGTGAGAGCATTTTGCATCAAGCATCGTCGTTTCCTTCTTGACTGTAAAATATTCACTTAAACTAATTTTCACTTAGACTACGTTTAGCATTAGGTAGCGCAAACAGTTTTGACATGTTTGCCAGACCGTTTGAGTAGTCTATTTGGCTTTTCTATTGGAAGTTAAATTATATCCCTGTTAACATTTTTGATGTTTCATTTTATTGCATCATCTTTTCATGTATGTTAACTTGACAAATTGCAAATCTGAGCCCGAACTAAAATTAATTTTGTATTAAATGAGGAGACAAAACCAATCGTAAGACTATACTTTGTTGTGTACCCCTCTTAATTCCACTCTCTTTCATCTAGACTATAAAGTACCGATATTCGTTAATAATTTATTATACATTTTTATATTAATTCGAATGTGTATTCTAAGCCGAGTTACAATGTTTACAACTATTAGATACCATCAGAATTTAATGGATTTTCTGGCCCGCTACCGCCTTCGTCAGCATTCTTTGTACCTTTTAACTGGATATTGCTTATTGTAAATTTTTTTGTATTTAACTTAATTATTTTAACAAATAGAATCTGGGAATTTTAGTTCTCATATTGAGTTTAATTTTTATTATACATATTTATAATAATTCGAATATGTATTCTAAGTCAAACTACAACTTATAAAGCTTTCATATTTCAATATTTTCCAGGAATATTTTCTTTGCATAATCAGAATTTGTTTGTTTGTATATTTTAATTACGAGGCTTACTTTAGCTATCCTTTGGCTAGCAATGAAGTAATTGTAAACTATTAGATACCAGCAGAATGTTATGCATTTGTTTATAATAAAAATGAATTTTTACATGAGAACTAAAATTCCCAGATTCTATTTGCTAATAATTTATGTAATATTGTTTTTGTTTCTGTATTACACGTATGTTAAAAAAATTCAGTTTTTTTTCTTAAGATGCAGTTATTTTCAAAAAAATTATGACAACGCTGCTACAGGGCATTTGAGGAATAACTTTTTAGTTACTCTCTCTAGGCCCGACCATACGATACCCAACACCGCAATATTTTGAGGGCTCAGAGCTGAAGCGAGTTTGAGTTAGAGCTGCTATAAATTTCTAAAGCCATTGACTAAGGCTTATTACCGTTACCTTAGGAACGAAAAACTTTTTGCGTTAGAGAACTAGATAAAGTTAAGCTTTGCGGAGAATTTCGCACCAGTTTTCAAATATATATCGCACTTAATCAACAAGAGGGTATTAACTCAAAATTTTTATTTTTTCACTTTTTCGAAATATACAGCCATGTCACAGAGTACAATTCCGTTCGGAATCGAGGAAAACATATTTGTTTATTGATAGAAAGTTTATTTTGATAGTTTTTGGGTCTTTAAAATACAGAAAACTCCCATTTCGTTTATGAAAATAAAAATGGTTTCATTCCGCAAAGTATTTTCGTAATTTTCTGAAGCACAAAAATACGGAATGAATTCCGTTTCCGAACGGAATTGTATTCTGTGACATGGCTGATAGACACGTTATATTTATACACGCAAAGAAAAAATATGTTTAAATATGGTCACCTCCAACAAAACTATTTTTAAAAAAAATTTTAAACATATTATGTTTAATTTAACCATAATATTGTCACCGACAACCATATTATTGTTAAATTAGTCTCCCTTAAAAAACCCACAACCATATTATGGTTGCCTCTAATCATGCTATTGTTAAATATGACAATAATTTGTTTTTAAATTAACAATAATATTTTCCTCTTTTCCAAGAGCAACATGCTTTGGTTGACAATTAACCATGCTATTATAAATGTTAAACATATTTAAGTTATTATTAACCAAAATATGTTTGGAGGGAACCATAATATGGTTGTGTCTTCTTGATGGAGGACTAATTTAACCATAATATGGTTGTCGATGACAATAATATGATTAAAATAACCATAGTATGTTTACAATTATATTTAAAAATAGTTTTGTTGGAGGTGAACATATTAATTATCACAGGACAACTTTGGTTTTAGTTCGCTTCCCTCTAGGTCATTTTGTTTTGTATAAATGAATCAGCAAATCTGCATGTGTGCGTTCAATTATATATGGAGACAATTTGGAATTTTCTGTAAGTTAAAAAAATTAAGGAAGCCACGAATTCACCTTATAAATGTGCCAGTTTTTCAAAACCAAAGTAAACCAATTTCTTACTAACGCAATCATAAACAGTTGAACCTCAGTTATCCGGGTATTTATTAACCGGTTAGATCTATTAACCGGCATGCTGATCGCTTTCTTTTACAACCTCTATTATCCGCGATTTTTGCCCCTTTTATTCGTGCTTCTTTTTTATATCTCTATTATCCGTGCTTTACCTCTATTATCTGTGCAACAAGCATAAGTTTGTTTTCTTTTCCAATCAAATTCCTATAAGCATAATACAAATTCGATGATTCCGATTAATTGTTATGCATTCACTAATGTTTATATTACATACAAATACATACATACATACATGTGTAGAACGCACCAACTTAAAATAACTTTGTAAAATGAAGACAGACTTTTTAAGTTAAAAAACAATTCTATTTTTTGTGTTTTCATACTATATCGATTAACCGTGTTTTTCGATTATCCATACATAGTCCGGTCTAGGAATAGGCAATAAATATCGATATATCAAAATATCGATATTTAAAAAAATTATAATCGATATATATCGCCGATATTAAAAATACCCATAATCGATACATCGATATTTATCTACGACTATCGAATTCGATATTTTTAAGATCACTTTATAATAAAATTCAACATTTTAACCGTTGCTCAACTGCTTACAAAACTGTTGTTTTTTAAGAATTGCATCATAGGTTTTTTTTTAACTAATATTAAGAAAATAACGGCGCTTTTCCATTGTACATTTTCATAGATTACACAGTTCAGTTTTGTCCCGGTTTTTTAAGAGATGACAACAACAAAATAAGTTCGGAAAAATTATTCTAGGAAGGGTTACTATAATTATGCAAAGAATCGCCTTAATTATGGCGTATTAGTAGTAATAGACTCATGAAAGTTTGAATGTTAATAATAAAAAAAAATATTTTGTTTTTTTTTTTATTTGAGCATGTTCTTATATATTAACTGCCTGGCCCACAATGTCGACAAGAACATTTCTTTCTTATATATATATTGAAAACAAAAACAAATTAAAATTTTTTATTGTTGTTTTTAATATAAAAATGCGAAAGAAATGTTCTTGTCGACATTGTGGGCCAGGCAGTTAATATATAAGAACATGCTCAAATAAAAAAAAAACAAAATATTTTTTTTTATTATTAACATTCAAACTTTCATGAGTCTATTACTGCTAATACGCCATAATTAAGGCGATTCTTGGGCCTGGCAGTAAAAATAAAATATTGCACAGTTTACTTGTATAGTATGTGTCACAAGTTTCGTTAACCGGCAGTATATAATCCCAATAAATTTTTTTTTTTAGATTTCATATGGCGAATAAATAAAAAAATTTTTGTATTCTTTACTTTTTTTTTTAATTGTAGAATTAACTGCCGGTCCGTCGATTTCAAACGAAAACTTAGTTCGCATAACTAACCTTAAAATCGAAATTTTAAAATTGGTTTTTGTTTTAAATAAAAGTTAAGCGAATGTAAGTTTCGTTCGAAATTGTGGGGCAGGCAGTAAATTTGATATCAAAAGAAACAATAAAAAGTTAGAATGGAATTACATTAAATATGTTTGTACATATATTTTTAAACAATAAATATCGATACTCTTAAAAAATATCTATACGATATATATCGATATATTTTTTCAATTTGCCCATCCCTAGTTCGGTCCCGTACGAGCCGGATAATCGAGGTTCAACTCTAGTTATAGTTTTTTTTTTAGAGCCAAATTGCCTTTTTTCTCTTTCTATTGCTCCATTCGTTTTCTTTTATTTCAATTGATACGCGACAAAAGTCTCAGTAAACCAACATTACCGACCATTTTTTAACAATAAAAAACTTCAATTTCTCAACCAACCATTAGACAAAATAGAACTAACTTTAAATAAAAAATCGTGTGTTGAGAATACAAATTTTTGATGTTAGTAAAAAAATATTAGAAGAGAACAGCAAAAAAAGAATAATTTTGCGTAAATGCGGCAGCATAAGCGGCAGCAACATGCAATAAATGTTTCATAACAGACGTTAACAGTAAATTATTCTTTTATGTCCAACTTCTTTTGACTCTTCACCTCTCTTTCTCACACCATCTTTCTCTGTGTATCTGTCTCTCTCAATCTCTAACGCTGTTATAAATGCAGGTCATCAGTAGTTGTAGTATTTCAAGATTATTTTTGATTATTTGTGCGAAAAAATGAGAAAAAAATGCTGAAAAACATTAAAAAAATGATTAAAGAAAATATACAATATTTTTATTTGTTGATGTTTTACAATGAAGAAGTCAATATTTTTATGAAGCCATGGGGGGTGTCTAATAAAAAATTTATTTATGATTAATATTTTAATATATACATTTAATTTTTTTATGCGTAAGTATAAATTAAATAAAAAAAATTTTCAAGCCAAAAGATGTAAGTTTTTAATATGCAGCATTTTCACATGGTTTTGAAGTTTACGATATTCTGCTGAAAAGATAAAGAAACTATAGAAATAGAAATTTACTTTCGAGCTTAAAATTTACCTGCATTCTCTTCAGAACTGTCATTAACTCTTAATATCAAGCTTGTCTTGACTTTAAAAAACTCTGCTGTATCACCACTTATTCCTCTTCTCCTTCTTGCTTGTTGCGACTTCCCCCCAATACATTGAGGTCTCAGACACTTGTTCAGGCATATTTGTACATTTGCCCGAAACTGCACAAAAGCCGTGTTGGGAAATTTAAAAGCTCGAAATTTTGCTTTCAAGGAATTTGATTTCGTCAAATTGAAATTTTCAAATAAATATGGATCCACAGTACAGCTAAAAAAAAGGGTTTAAAACTAAAATTTTTTCCTTTAAATTCTAAAAAAATTTACCCCCGATATAGTATGGTCTCTGACATATCTGCCATATCGGTAACCTCCAAATAATTAACATTTAAGCCATAAATTTTGTTAGCCATTTCATTGAGTTTAACTTCCATTACCAAAGGAGTGCCTGGTATAACTGTGACCATACCATCAATTAGTTCGTTATTCTGGCGTACTTCCATTGAAACTTCTGGCTGCGGAGCTTTTTGCTCTACGGTTTCAATGATTTCAAGGTCACTAAGATAAAAAAATGGCTTAAGTATTTGCCAGAAATGAAATTATTGGACATTTTTTACTTACTCATCTTCCTTGAAATCGTCCGGAAGAATATCCCGTTTTACCAGTTTATGTTTAAGCTTATTGGGTACCCTTTTGACTTTATAAGAACATTTAATATTTATTTTGGATGTAATGATTTCGTTTTGTTTAATTAAAAGATTTTGATAGAACAATAATTGATTCTGGAATGAAAAATCACAAATTTGTTACTTAAAATTCTTAAACACATATAATTTCTAATTATTGATTATCAGGGCAAGTTTTTATATACAAATTTGTATTAAATACTCAAGCAAAAAAAAATAAATATGCTTAAAATAAACAAAATATAGTGAATATGCTAGAAGTAAAAATGTGTATATATGGCACTTTTTTTCTATTAACACGGTTTTCTTTAAAAACACTTTAGGAAAACTTGAAAATGATAACCAGAGAAAAAGTAAAACAAAAGAACCTGATTAAAAATCTAATTACAGCAAAAATAATATTTACTAAAAAAAAAGCGGAAATTTGGTTTTCTTTAAAACTGACAACTCTAAGAATTGATTTTTAAATTATAATTGAATTTGTGATCAGAAACAGTTGGTCAAAGGGGGTAAATTTTGAACTCTTGCAAGCAAAGAAAAAACATGGTTGTGGTAAACATATTCTAAGAGCAACATATTATGATAAGATTCATGATTGAAGTCAACATGTTACGATTATTATTGAATCATATTATGACCAAATATATTCGTAATATTACATCATAATATTTTTCCCTTAATCGTAATTTGTTTTTATTACATCATATTATAATTTAATGTAATCATATTATTATCATGTAAATCATAATAAGTTAACAAGTAATCATATTATTATCATGTTAATCATAATAATATTATTATCACATAATAATATGTTGATTAAATCTAAGACCGAAAAATATATTTAATATATATTTATGCTTATTTACTTAATGGCATCCTTAACATAAAACTGTTACAGATATTTCACATCATATTTTTGTCGTAGGTCGCAATTATTTACAAATTATTTTATAGAATTTTAATTCTTTTTCTCTCAATAATAATTCGGGTAAGCTGAATCCAGTGGTGCCCGCGGTTTTTTAAGATTGGCTCTGGTTTTCGAGATATACCGTTATTTCGAAAATGGAGGAGGTTGCACAACATATATTCGCGTAACTCAAAAACGCTTTAGCTTATTCAAAAAACTTAAAAAACCGAAATTTCGTAATAAAAAATTTTTTTTTCGTGTTAAAAATAAATGATTGAGATGAAAAATAAAGTGGGGTTGGTCATAAATTTGACCCATCTAGGGGCATCCTAGGCGCTGCAGGGGCCAAATTTAAGAATTTCATTAAACGGCCATATTTGTATGGGAGCCCCTCTTAGGGGTGGAGATTTTAATCATTTATGGCTTGTTTTGTTTGGAATTTCGGTTTTTATACGTCTGCAAAAAATTAGAAGCATAGCTGCATTTTCCAATTTTTTATGAATTTTTAAAAAACAAAAATTTCGAAATTTTGTTAAAAAAATTATTTTTTTTCCAAAAAAAAAAAAAATATTATGTTTCTAAAACGACTAAGGATATTAGAAAGAAGTTTTGACTTTTCTTAAAGGACATTTTATTGCGAAATTTCGGTTTTTTGAATAAGCTGAAGCGTTTTTGAGTTACGCGAATATACGTTGTGCAACCTCCTCCATTTTCGGTATATCTCGAAAACCAGAGCCAATCTTAAAAAAACGCGGGCACCACTGGATTCAGCGTACCCGAATTATGTTAAAACGCCAGGTGCCCCCACGAAAAAAAGTGTCCATTTCTTGCACAGTGATATCATTAAGTGGTTGTGAGGAATATAATATGTTTTCAAAGTTATCATTATTTTGTTGTTATAAAAATGATTATTTTTCAGTGAACCATTCTTAAGTTTATAATAACGATAAACATTGACATGTTCACAGTAACTATAATATTGTTGATATTAAATAACAATAACAATATTTTGTATACGATAGCAATATATTGTTGCAATAAACATAGTGTAGTTGCCGTAACCATGCCCTACCATATTTTTTCTCTGCGTGTGGTATTTCTTGTTTATAGAATTTTTTACTTAAGCCTAAAAATGGTGAGTATGATCCTTTTAAAATGCAGCACGTAGACAAACAAATATGGTTAGAAGTAACAATATTCTAAGAGCAATGTATGCAGGTAATCATATTATGGTTAAATATGATCAAAATATGTTTAAAATTAACCATTATTTGGTCGAAGGTCACCATTATTTGGTCGAAATTAACCATTATCTGGTAAAAACGAACCATAATATGGTTAAACCATATTATGTTCAATGTTAAACATGGTCAATGTATCCCATATTATGTTCAATGTTATGATATTTCAGGTTTTTTTCAAGTCCTAATTTTATTTCGCTTTTTTAACTCCACAGAATATATAACAAATCAAGTTTAATTAATATTTTATGTAGTTAGAAATTTGTGCTACTAATAAAATTTCTTACTGATTTTCAGCCTGCAAAGAAATTGATAATATCAATTAACGTATTTGGAAGACTAAGCTTTTTTTGCTGTTGAATAAAATAATGAAGACTAGACCACCAGCCAAAGAGTTTATATATAAAACGAAAACGTAAATACAAATTAGAATATTTTTTCATTAAACACAGTTAATTAAAACAAATAAAAGCATTTTTCGAATTTTCAAGTTTGTGGGTATGAATTCTTATTTGGAAATATACACATTAACACTGTAATTTTTATTATTACATAATTAAAACATTATTTGATTAAACTGAAAAAATTTTGTTGATCAATTTTTCTGTGCCCTGTTAACAATTTTTTTATTTAATTTATTTTTATCCCTTTTACGTGTAATATGCCACTTTTATAAGTCTGGGTTCACACTATGAAAGTTTTGTTTTAGACAGTCTGAGTTTATTGGTAAGAAGGGAAGAGAACATCATAATGTGCTGGAAATCGAAAACGTAAAACATTGATTTGAAGTAAGGACCAAAAGCAGAGAATGACCATTTAACCTGTGCTGCAAAGTTCTTGTGTTAAATTTGTCCCTTCGATGCGTTGAATAAAAAATATTGATGCTTATTCGATGTTGAGAAGTAAAAGCAAACACCGAATTGTTCCGATATATCGATACCTTACGCCGAGTAGTTTTAAAATATCGATGTATATCGTCCACCACTGATATAAGATATCTTGCCCCATATTTGAAAAATTCGATTTTTTACTATATTCAAGATATTTTCGCCATAGTTTTTAATTTATTTCTGATTTTTTTTTTTTATAATTTTGAATTAAATTTTTTTAATGATTTTTTAAACTTTTTTTAAACTGAAATTTATTATTTTTATTTATCTATGAATTGTTTCTTGTTTGAATAAATAAAATATTTTGCATAGCTTTTTATTGGATGGAAATTCCCTGGATTTTCTCGGGAACTGATAAAGTCCTAGAAAAGAAAAACTCTAATTTAAATCAATAACACTAGATGCTAAAGAAAAAATAGAAAAGCCAAATTAGCGTTTTAACATAATTCGGGTACGCTGAATCCAATGGTGCTAACCGTTTTTTAGGTTAGCGAAACTCAATAACGGTTTAGTTTATTGAAATTACAAAAAAACCGTAATTCCGGAATAAGATTACCTTTAAGCAAAGGTTTACTTATTTTCTAATATACGCAGTCGTTTTAGAAACATATTTTTTTTTGGCAAAAAAAAAAAAAAAAATAAAATTAAATTTTAGCAACACATTTAAATTTTTGTTTTTTAAAAGTTCATAAAAAATTGGAAAATGCAGCTATTTTTCATAAAAAATTGGAAAATGCAGCTATTTTTCTAACTCTTTCCACACATTTAAAAACGAAGTTGCAGGAGCCAAATTTGAGAATTTTAACCATACAACTATGGCGGCTTGATAAAATTCTTAAATTTGACCTCTAACATACTTTGACTTTCTAACATACCTAGCCGCTATCTCCATTCCTGAAGGGGGCTCCCATACAAAATATTCAATACAGACAAGAAATATAATGAAGCAAAAGCCGCATAAATTCCCAGGAGTCACCCCTTGTGGGATATAGTCTATGACCGATATTAATTAATTTTTTGTCCTTAACATTTTCTCGAGACATACTTGCCATACAAATATTGAGTCTTATGAAATTCTTAAATATATAAAATTTTTTCTTTTGTGAATAAAATCAAAAGCTTTTAACAGATTTTAATCATTTATGGCTTGTTTTGTTTTCAACTTCCTTTTTTGATGAATTAAAAAAAATTTCAAAATGTTCTAAGATATTATTTTTTTTTTGCCAAAAAGAGAATTATGTTTCTAAAACGACGCAGTCCAAAGTACATTTATTTGTTTTTTAGGTTTTTCTTGTCATCGAAAAAAGAAAGACAAACAAGAAAAACAAAAAAATGTAATTTGGACTACAAGAACAATTCTTGACAAAAAGTAGGAAAAAAATCAGAAGTAAAGGAAAAGTATATAAATCAATTGAAAATAGATAATCATTACAAATTTCAACACAACAAATTTCAATCCACCAAGAAAAATTAAATTTGGTTTCAATGGCGGTGACTGTTAAACGGCAAAGATTTCCGAAGAAGTGTAAAGTGTGGTAACTATCGAAACATGTCAAATCAACCTGTCTGTTGGTTCAATCCCAGCTTAGGTCAATAATTAATAATTATCAATAAATTTTAATTCATTTCATGCTGTAAATTCCTTTCTTCATTAAAAATAATTAAATGAAATATTTTTTAATTTAATTTTTTTGCTCCGAAATGATTGTGGAAATTAAAATGAAAGTAAAATAACTACTGACCTACTAAAGAAGTGCACTCAAACGTCCAAAATTACATAATTTTCCCCGTTCTTATGTTGATGCAGCGGCATAAAACAACTTTTAAAACAGAGATTAAACAATTTTACTTCCCCCGCTTAAACTTTTACTTGTATGTGCTTTTCGAGTTCGATCCAGTCTGTACAAACTGGCTGCAGTAAAGTGACTTGATTCGTTTTAAGCCTCAAGCCATGGACATTTTTTTAAAGCTGCCACAAAGTTAGAAAAATTTAACAGCTCTCGAATGCAAATATTTGGAATGACGTAGTAGGTTATCTGCAAAAGTGATGTATACATCGTATTGTTAAAAGGAAAAACGACGCAATTGTATGTTTCGTTTGAAGTGTGTTTGGTGTTACGCACTATTTAATTCTATTCAAAATAAAAAAATTAAGGAACAAAATTCTTTTTATAATCTGTAATACAACGAGTGATTAAAATTGTCACCCCAAGCAATATCTATCCATGACCCAAAAAGTATAAATAGTCTTGGTGTTGACTTATTCTAAGTTGATATTACCTTCTCCGTCTGCCTGTCCTTCTGTTGAAGTCATGCTCACTTTCGAACGACTTAACAGAAGAAACCGTCAAATTCTTTCCAGCTGCACCAATCGGTTCAGTAGAGTTATGAGCCCCAATTTAGTTTTGAAAAATTAAGAATCACATTACCAATTTTTTCGACGATCGACGATGTGGGACCATAATTCCCACATAAAGTTCACTCTCGGAAATCACTTTAACACGCCTAATTTTTTTTTAAATTATTAAAACTCACCTTCTTTTTATCTAAACTGCTAACAAATCCACATTTTAAAAAATTCTCTAACGAAATCTTTAATTTTATACCATCAGCGTGATACAAAGGCTGGCACTCGTTTATCGAAGTCGTATGTAAATTCTGCCAATAAACTTTTTTATTAAACAATTCCAAATGATTTGATGTCAACGGCAATTCCACAGATATAAAAGTCTTATGACAGTAAACGTGGTGAGGCACTAAAATAAAAAGTAAAATAAAAAATCAATAAAATTATGAAACTTATAAAATAATGTGTGAAGAGTTTTTGCAAACATTTTTGCAACTTCGTGTAGAAAACAAAAATGCAATAACATTTCGTTAGTTCTATTCATTTGGGGGGTTTTTCTCTCTTTTTTCAATTATTATGGAAATTATATTCAAACAAGTAGTCATGATAGGTGGAAATCATAGAAACTCCTCCACATACTGTACATATACCAGTTAACAATTGAATGTTTTTCATTTAACTTGCTGGCGGTTGGAAGAGGTTTTGAAAGACTTTTTTTTTACATGTTTTAAAGCTGTTGATTCTAGAGAACTCTGCAGGCAGGCTGTTGAAGCGATTATTGTTAAGGCGTGCATTAGAATGATTTGTTTATCATTTGTTAACATACAAATGAAGCTTTGGAGTAAAAGTTTATTCGCAAAAATTTGTTTATTTCCTATTTTATTTGCTGGAGTTTGGTGTTTGTTTGGTTTTGCAATTGCGCTGCTCTATTGCGGAGTAACGATTTTCCTCACATTAAAACATGTGGAAATTTGTTAAAATTATACAATATACGTTAAGAAAATTTAAAAAGTTTATGCAATTTGAATGAGATGATACTTTTGTGTTTTTATTTTTACTTGAGTCACGTTTATTATTTGTTCCCCCTCTTTGGAAAGACAATAAAATATATTTTGTGTTTTTAGCTTTAGGGTAATGCGAAATATGGGGGAAAATTTTGTTATTTTTTTTGTGTTACTTTTGAATTATGTAAAGCATGATTAGAATTGCATAAAAGTATGTTTACGTTTGGGAGAATATTATAACCAGAGAAGACAAATTTGCTTTTTTTTTTGCTGTTTTGCTTTTTATTTGCTATTTTTGCCCATTTTTGCTTTTTTTGTTCTTATGGTGCTTATTTTGCTTTTTTCCTATTTTTTTTTGCTGTAAAATAGCTTTTTTGACATAATTTTTTCATAAAAAATATTTTTTTGAGAAAACATGAGAAAAAAAAAATTATTGACAACTTTTTTCTTTGTTAAAACAAAAATATGTTAGTTGTGGACTCAATGTTTTTGGGCCAAATTCAATACGCTTTATTACAACTAAAATTAATAAACTCCCAAAAGAAACAACCATTTAGCTAATTTGAGTTTAAAACAAAATAAGTAAACCGGAAAAAATAATAAAAAAAATACGCGGAAAGAAAAGTCAAATATGTTATTTTTGCTAAAAATGGTAAAATTGTATCCTGAAGTATTAAAAGTTGAAAAAGATTGGCTTTTTTGTAATGTGTGTTCGAGTAAAATTAATAGCGAAAAGAAGTGCAATGTGGAGCAACATTTTAGTACAAAAAAACCAAAATTAGCTGCTTGCCAAGAAAATCGTCTACAAAAACTTATAACGGAATTTCCTGTTACTATTACCGCCAATACATTTCACGAAGATATATGTAAATTTTTGTTGGAGACCAATATGGCAGTAAAAGAAAGTAAGCCATCCCAGTTTCAAAAACATCTTTCAAAAGTGCGCCAATTTGCCAGTTCCAAGCGAAAGTTCTATTCGAGGTAAATACATACCTCAAATGTATACGGAAGATTTGGGAAAAATGCTTGAAAAGGCTAAAGATAAATATATATGGATTTCTGTTGATGAAACAACAGACAGTGAACAAAGATATGTGGTCAACTTTATATTTGGTATTTTAAATGACGTTGTTGGAGATAAAGCTTTTTAATTTAACATGGGTGTTCTCGAAAATGCAAATGGGGATTCTTTTGCAACTTTCTGCAACGATTCATTGCAAATTTTATGGCCTGATGGTAAGTGAATATTTGATTCATAATTTTTTTTATATTTTTATGTTTTTTTTTTTTTAATTTAATCTAGGCATTCAATACGACAAAGTATTGCTAATGGTAACTGATGCAGCGGCATACATGTTAAGTGGAATTTTGTCCCTTAGGATAATGTATCCTAAAATGATACATTTGACATGATTTGCTCATGGACTTCATCGCGTTTCTGACTTCATACGCTTAGAGTTTCAGCATTTAAATAACTCGTATTTACACACATACAAACTAAAATTTTAATTTCCATGGGCTCCTCGTAGAAAGCAGTTATTTTTACAAATGAATCCAAATTTGGCTCTTCCACCGTTCCCATGCCCTAAACGTTGGGGTACTTGGATAGAAACCACATTGTATTACGCAGAATACCTTGATAAAGTAAAGGCTGTTATTTCTAAACTGAATAGTGAAGACTCAGATTCGATCGCGCACGCCAAGGAAATATATAATTTGTCCGGATAAAGTTCCCAGCTTGCGTTTATCAAAAACAATTTCTTAATTATTGTGTCTTCTATAAAAAAAAGCTACAAACAGTTGGGTTAGCTATTCACGAAAGTGTAAATATTGTGTCAAATGTACGAGAAGCACTTGAGAATCTACATGACAAAGAATATATCAAAAAATTTAATGCAGTATTTCAAAGAAATCCGGGTTTCAAACAAATTTTTCAAATAAACAACATTCATCAAACCGGTGCTAAACCTCATGACGAAAAAGCCTCTTATCAAATGAAATTTTGAAATATAAATTTGCTCCAACAACATCCGTTGACGTGGAAAGAAGTTTTTCCTTATACAATTCACTTTTAACAGAAATACGAAGAAAAATGACGTTTACAAATATAAAAGCCCACATGATTGTTTATTGTAACTGTTTTCACGAGTCTGAAGAAATAGAATAACTGTAATTGTTTATATGTATGTATATACATTAGGGATATAACCATTTGCATTTTTTTGCAAATATCAAAAAGGACCTATCATAGTGAGATAGTGCATAAAAAAATATGAAGGTATGTGCCTTCCCTTTTTTGCGAGCGTTCAAAAAGGCTCGGCACCGATCGCGATGAAGTTTTAGCTTATAATTTTTTTCAGTTTTACAGGAAATCCATAATTCTAACGTCGAAAGCCATGCTGGTCTTTGCATTTCGTGTTTTTTTTATGAAATGGCGATTCCTTGCATTCCAAAAAAAGAAACAAAAAAAAAAACGGTACAAGGGAAGGATACCCACCATTAAAATTTATATTACAATTTATGCGACAAAAATATAACGTAAAAATAGATATGTTTTTATTAATATTAACTTCTTGAATGTTCCCACAAATATTTTTTTGTGAATTTATTTGTGGAGCATGGTATGACGTTTGGTTTTCGGACCATTTTTATGATGAAAAAAACTTTGAAATTTCAAGTCAGTCATTGGAAACATTTAATAACGCTCACAACTGTTTTCTTCGACACTGGGTTAAGGAGCCATCAATAATTTTTAAACAGCAGCGCAGCAATATATGCTCTGAGCGGGCGGTGAAAGTTGTTCAAGACATTTTTCCGTTCTGTAAATCAACACGAACTCTCAATTTGAAGCTTATAATATACAACAATAATGTATAAGTTATTTAATTAAGCTTGTTTTAATTTTTTTACTTTGTAATAAAAATTAAAAAAAAAAAAAAAAAAAAAAAATGTTTGGTGTTTTTGAAATTGCATTCGGTGCCGAAGGTTTTTGGACCGAAATGACCCCTGATATCGATTTTTAATATCAGTATAACATTGCCCATACCGTAATGAAAGGTTCTTATTTTGGTTATACCCCTAATATACATGTATATATTAAAAAAATAAAAATGCTTTTTTTGCTGCTTTTTTTTTTCTAAATTTTTGTGATTTTTTTAAATATTTTTTTGCTGTAAACACTTTTTTTTTTGCTTTTTTTTGTCTTCTCTGATTATAACATATGTTTCAAAACAAAAGACTTAAGAAACGAACTCAGTTTAGTTTGGTTTGTATCAAAGTTAAACTAAAAAAAATAATATAAAGGTGTATATTTCCTTTTTTATTTTTAATTTATTAAATATTCTTGCACTATTTTTTGCTATCGGAAAGGAAGTGTCATCGGGGCTAAAAAAAATAACACAGTCATCGTCCAGACTTGCAATTTTTGTTACAGCAATTAATGAGTTTATGGATGTGAGAGGTGTGGTGATTGGGGAGGGGTACTCAGTATCAAGTACTCTGCCATCAAAATAACGTAACACATATAACTTAAAAAATAGCAAAAAATATAAAATTTTTTCTTCAAAAATAGATAAGTTATTAAATTTTTAGATAATATACAAAAAATTGCTTTATATCTCAAATATTTTCCATTTTACAACGTTTTTTGCTTCTTCTGTAAACTTGTAAAAAGTAATGTTACGTTATGTTACATTTTATATAACGATATGCATGTTGTTAAGAACTTCACAGATGTATCAAAAAACGATTTAAAAAAATAAATAGGAAAATACCTAAATTACAGGTATATTTACAACAAAAGTGAGAAAAGTGTATGTGATGCTAAAATAACTGGTTTATTTGATATACGAAACATGCACATTAAAAATTTTACTCCTTCTGGCAATAATTTGATATAGACTTTGAGCTTCGTATGGAGTTCGACTTAATATATTGGCAATTATTCAACTTTGTAGTACAATAATTGATCAATTTGTGTCGGTGCTATCTCTTCTTACCTTTACTTTTGATTTTTGTTCTTCAAACGGTTACTATTTTATCTTCCGCAATCTCGTGTAACAGCCTGATCAGATCTTACAATTTCATAATTCCAAATATGCCCCTGCTTCTCGGTATCAAATATAAAGCATGGCGAAAGATATAGGCAACTTTGATTGTAAGATCTGCTTTAAATATTCAGATTTGCACTTTGTATTTTCAATTCGTTTTTTTTATATATTTTTTAATTCTACTTAAAGTTCTTAGAAAACATTAAAAATTTACTTTGCTTACTTAACAATAACTTTTAAACTCATAAAATTCCAATAAAAATATTTTTTACCACCAGATAACACTATTTAAATGACTTCTGAAAAAACCAACAAAATATGTTTTAAGAAAAACGAAAAGAACCAATAAGAATTCAAATAAAAATGGCAAATAATCAACAACCATCCGAAAAGTAACAATATAATCAAAAGTGCTTAACAACATGCCACATGCTCATTAAATGTTTTTATGATTATTTTTTATTTATTTAAATGGGAAAAAGAAAAACCAAAACTTACCGTTCAATTAGCTGAACATTTTCCTAAGCAACAGTTCCCAAACAAGGTCCTACGGCACCCATCTCTTAGGCGAGTCCTAAAAATTAAACCAGCGCTGTCGAGTCGCAGTTGGGTTCGGAGTCGGAGTTTGAACTATTATTTTACGACTTTACAGCCCTGGACGAAAGTACAAATGCTTTCCTAATTAAAGTAAACAACTTTGTTCCCAATAAACGAACCAGGGTGCAAAACGAAAAAAATTGGAAATCCCTTTCCCAAAGAACTCTTACAATTCCCTAATGAAATCAACAACTTTATTTTCGTTTTTCTTTTTGTTACTTTTGCTTTTACGATCAAAATCAAAAGTTCTTTGGTGAAAAGTACCGACTGTTGGGCAGACGGACTGACATAAAAAAACACACACACACACACACGTTAAAAATGTCATGCTGGGTATAGCAAATTAAATAGAATAAAAATAAAAATGTCTTTAAAAAATTAAACAAAATAAATGAATTTACTCAGGTATTTAAGTGATTATTTAACTATTAGGGTGGTACTATTTCTTTAAGATATTTATTCTATTAAAGCTAAAGTTACTAATTTTCAAGCTTTTTTTTTAAAAAAAAATGTTAAATGTTTTTTGGATTATTAGGACTTAAAACTTGACGACGTCTTTTTTTTAATAAGAAATAGTTCACAGAGGCTGAGGGGCATATTTAAATAAAAAAATTTAGCTGAGGTAAACAGAATTTTTATAGAAAAAGTTCAGAGAGTTTAAGAAATTTTTTAAAATAAAAGATTCCGTTGAGTCTGAAAACTTTTTAATAGAAAATGTTAACACAGTCTAAGAAACTTTGTTTAATAAAAAAAGATTACAGAGTTTGAGAGGTTTTCGTATAGAAAAAAATTCACGTTGCATTGAAGACTTTTTCTTCTGGAAAAAACGAAGAAGTTTGGATAGAAAAATGTTTAAGTCTGAAAGAATACAAAACACATTTTTTTTATAGAAAAAAAATCAAAGAGTCTGAGAGACTTTTTTTATAGAATAAATTTAAAGAATCTGACAGACTTTTTTGTATAGAAAAAAGTTCAAAGAATCTGAGAGACTTTTTTTTATAAAAAAAAGCTATGAGAATCTGAGGGAATTTTTTATATGGAAAAAAGCTTACAGAGAGAATCTGAGAGAATTTTTTTATATGGAAAAAGTTCACAAATACTGAAATACTTTTTTTATGTAGAAAAAAGTTCACACAATGTCAGAGACTTTTTTATATAGACAAAAGTTCACAGAATCCGAGAGCCTTTGTTATATAGGAAAAAGCTCACAGAATGTAAGAGCATTTTTTTATAGAAAAAAGTTCACAGAATGTCAGAGACTTTTTTATAGAGAAAAAAGTTCACAGAATCGGAAAGTTTTTTTTATATAGAAAAAAACTAACAGAATCTGAGAACATTTTTTTTATATAGAAAATAGCTTACATAATCTGACAGATTTTTTTGTATAGAAAAAAAGTTCATAGGGTGCCCCGGTAGGCTAGTTGGTGGTGTGCTCAGTGCGGGGGTTGTGGGCTCGATTCCCGCCAGAGTTTCTGGTCTCCTAGGAAAAACAAAAACAGTTATTTAAAAAAAAGGAAAAAAAAATTAAAAGAAAGAGACTTTTTAATAAAAAATTCAGAGAATCTGAAAGACTTTTTTTAAAGGGAAAAGTTCAGAGAATCTGTTCAGAGAATCTGAGAGACTTTTTTTTTTTATAGAAAAAAAGACTTTTATTTATAGAAAAAAGTGGAGAGAATCTAAGACACTTTTTTTGTAGGAAAAAGTTCACAGAATCTAAGAGACATTTTTTTATAAAGAAAAGTTTACATAATCTGAGAGACTTTTTTATATGAAAAAGTTTACGGAATCTGAGAGACATTTTTTCACAGAAAAAAGTTCAGAGTTTGTGAAAGACCTTTTTTTTTAAAAAAAGTTCACAGAATCTGAAAGACTTTTATTGAAAGAAGTTTTTTTTTACAGAATCTGAAGGGCTTTTAAAAGTTTACAAAAATCTGTGAGCCATTTCTATAGAAAATAATCGCGGATTCTAAGAGACTTTTTTTATTAAAAAAAGTTCACAAAATCTGAGAGGCTTTTTGTTTTAGCAAAAAGTTTGCAGTATCTGTCTGATAGACCTTTAGTTTAGAAAAATGGCGTAGACTTTGACTTTTTTAACCCTTATACGGTCTTCAGGTGAAATTTCACCTATTTTATGTTTCAAAATTAAATATCTCTAAACATTTTGCTCGATCTTAATTAGACTTTTAAAAGGAAAATTTTGATTTTTAACAGTAATTTTTTTTTTTGAATATCTTAACGATACAAAATTATGAAAAAGTCCCTCGGGTGAAATTTCACCCATTTAGAAAAACGTCCGATTGAATGTTATGGATGAAACTAGTTTATTGTTTATTATTTTCTTATTAAATATTATTTTGCCTAAAAAATAAAATAAAACAACTTCAATAAAGGAAATACTTTGTATATTTTCATTAAATAATCATTATGGGTGAATTTTCACTCGAAGAACATTCCTGCAAGTTATTTTGAAAAACAAAAAAAAAAACGTTGAGTGTTAAGTCAACAGTTTACTTAGTTTGACAGACTGAATCTGATAGACTTAATCTAAAGGATTTTCTTCACAGAGAAATATGACAGAATCTGGAAAGCTTTTTTTTGAGTTTGTGAATGTATTAACCATTAATATATTGCCAAAATTAAATAAGATTTGAGTTTTAATTATTTAATGAAATGTATAGAATAGATTATTGTTATTACAAATCCTTCTTCCTGCTTAATACTGTGTTCTTATATAACGCAAATAGTTTTAATATTCGTCAATACTTTTCCTAGATCTTTCGATTTAACAAATTGATTTCCTTTATTTTAAATCTGACCACCCCAAAATGCCAATGACACCTAAAGTGTGACTTTAAAAAATAGCTTAATATTAACCAAGAGGTGTTTGACTTCATGACTTTATACCTTGACTTCATTCAACTTCTCATTCAGATTTTAAAGATAAAAAATGGAAAACAGTTGTCGATGTGTAGTTTTGGCTGGCTGTAAGTTTCATTTCCAACAATGACAACGACACTGTGTTATTTCACTTACCTTAACATACGAAAAATTAACAATTATTTTTAAGTTCAAGACTTTTTACTACACATTTGATTCTCACTACACTGCAACTCGCCTTAGAAGTGTTTAAAAATTTAGGCAAATCAGCGGTTCTGTGCTGCTAATAAAAAAACTCGATAAGAGCCTCAAGTGGTAGTGGTAGTTGGCTGGAGAACTATTCGTACTCGCATCGGGTGTAAATAAGTGTTTTTCTTTCTGTCTGTCTGTGTGTCTGTCTTTCTGGTTATGTCTTTGGTATTCACATGCGTATAAATTTACTGCGTTATCTTCATTAAAAGATGGTAATAAAAATGTTTTGTGAGTTAGTAAGTGTGACTATGATGTTGGGAGCTGCTACAGTAAGCAGTGCTAAAGGTGGAGGTCAATGTAAAGAATCTTGAAATTTAAATTCAGAAATGGTTTTATATATGGGGAAAACTATTCATTATCCATTTTGCTTTTGGTCATTTGGTTTTTGAGTTTAGCCTGTTTACTTAGATCTCTTTTAAAATCAGTCTCTTAAAATCAACAATTTGACACTTATTTGAAAATGTTCTCTAGGGTTTTGCTAAGTCGGCCTTTGACCAGCTTTTTCATTTACACTTGTTATTTTCTTTCATACTGTTCGTTTTATTAGTTTGTTTTTTTTTATATACTTTTCAAATGAATTAAAATTTATTTCTTGTTAAACATTTTACAAACAGACATTCCGATGTTTGAATTTATCTGATCTTCAATGCTGAGTTGTTTATGTTAATTGCGAATTTGTTTGGCATTTGCTAATGAAAAGGGAGGAAGTAAATAAGAAATGTCCTCTCCTTTATGGAAGAAATTCTAAGAATTTTTATTTTCCAAATACCAAATCGAAGTACGTATGTCTTGTATCTATGGTGTTTAAGGAATTTCAGCTAAAAATATTTTTTTTAAATTATTGATCATTTTGGCAAATAAATGGATGATGAATGAAAATAAAAATTTTAAATTAAATCTGAAATTCTACGAATGTAAGAAATTAAAAAGTATAATCAAACAGAAATTTTTATAAAATTTATTAAAGATTGAGTATCTTTTTCATACAAGTATTTTTTTTTTTACGAAGGCTTTTCTCATAAAAAGTTACGTAGAGCCTGATATATTTCTTTAATTAACGTCTGCTCATTTTTAATGGAAGTAGTGCTCAGATTTTACAGGAATTTTTCATAAAGAAAATTCTCATAGTAAGTGAATATTTTGTTGAGAAAAAGGATTTTGAGTCTAAGAGACTTAATCTTTAATAAACAAGTCAGATGTCGAAAATATTTGATGAACTTTTTCATAGAAAAACTTGTCATATTCTCATAAACTTTTTCATAGAAAAAAAAGTCTTTTGAACTTTTTCAAAGAAAAGGCTATTAGAGATTGGTAAACTTCTTCATTAGCTGGATAAGCCGGATTTTTGAAGACATAAAAAAGAGATAATCTTTGTCAATGATACGAGTATCTTGAAGTATTTGAAGTTTTAGACTCTTACGGCAAGTTTGACTTACTATTACTTTAACTTCCAGTAAACGCTACGTTTTCGACAGTTATAGCTGATAGTGTATTATAACTGAACTTGGTGAAATTGGTCGTTTGTTTTTAAAAGCGGTATTTTGAAAAACTTTTCTATATATATAAGAACTTTTTCAAAGCTTTAAAAGTTTGGGGTCATTTTGACCCCAAGTGCATTTAAGAGCTAATCTCCATTTTTGCACTGTTTTATCTTCGATGACTTAAGGATATATTTTTCTCCAGTTTCATGAAAATGTGCACAAAACTATACATCATTTCGCTATTTTTCCTTTAGAAATTCGAAAAATATGTCAAAATTTGACCTTTGACCTTCATGGTTTTAGGGTTAATGTTTTGCGATGTTGATAAAACATTCAAAGTATATTAGAAATTATCTGAACTATAACGGTATGACTAAGTTTTGCTTAAAACTCATAACAGTAAGGAAATTGGGCTTATTCGCCAAAAAAAATTGTTTTTCCCGAAAATCGCACAATTTAAATCGCAGTTACGGAAAAACTATGGAAGGTATTGACATAATTTTTTCATATTTTAATTTCTTTTTATAACCTCAATAAATCTCAATGCGATGTTCAAAACAACTCGGATAGTTGTTTAACAAAATTTATAAAAATTTTAAAATGGAGTTTTGAAACTGCCTTTAAAAAAGTAATTTTTTTGGTCATACCTGCGGATAGGTTTACGGTATCCTACGAAGACAAAAACTCATATAGAAGGAAATAAGAGCTTATTTTAAGTATAAGTTCAACTATTTCACAAAATATGTTAATTTTGTTCCTAAATTTCTTGTTCAAGTGGCCTGAGCCACGTTAACACAGCTAAAATTATTAAATTTCTCCAATCACCAAATTTATTCCAAATTCGTAATAACAAGCAAACAAGTTGTTGATTTTGCACCTTTTACCAAAATGATTATATTGATTACTAAGAATTTTAAAATTTTGAAAAAATAATTTCAATTTTAATTAAAAAAGTGATCAAAAAACTTTGCCATTTCAGACAATGTGTTAATTTATTTAAATAAATATTGACAATTCCCAACAACAACTCTACTTGTTTAAATTATTTTATTTTAAACGAAAAAAGTCAATTAAGATTTTTTGTTATTTGATTAAAATTTTAATTGAAAATTAATTTCAAAACAACTAAAATGTTACGTAATTCAAAATTAAATTTTTAATTTTCTTTCAACTAAAAAAATAATTGATTCAATTATCACATGAATTAAATTTTAATACTTTTTAAACCATTTTTTTTAATTGATAAAACACTTTTTTCTGTGAATGGCCTGGGGAAATTTTAATAACTTTAAGATTGTTTAACCAAATGTTGTCTTATATATCTCATTAGAACGATAATGGCGTACACAGTTCGTTTATTGTACCTTTAATTGCAAAACTAGTTATTTAATGGCTAAAATTTTTACATATACTGAAAAAATTTAGTTTTTCTCCTTGTAAATGCACCATCAAACTTGAGCGTCGTGACGGCGCCAGTTAACGTTATCCTGTTAGTCTGGTGAGGGGCGTCAATATTCGCATGTTTTTTGGATCACTTTTATGTACACAGAAAAAATTTTTTGGGTCTAAGGAACTTTTTCATTGAATCATTATTTAGAATTTATTGAAATCTTCTATGGAAAAATTATTTGAAGTCTAAGAAACTTATTTTTATGAAATATCACTCAGATCAAATTTTTCACAGACAACATTTTTAGCGTCCGATGAACTATTTTATAGAAAAAGTTGATCCTGATCCTTAATAACTGTTAAATGCTAAACAGTTGTCATAGACTGGTCAACCTTTTCTTAGATAAAGTTTAACAGAAAAGTTTTAAGATTCTTATAAACTATTTCATAGAAAACAATGTTAAATAGAAAAAGGTGTTCGACATTTGTATACAATTTCATAGATTCTGAGAACTTGATGATTTTCCTAGACTCTTAAAAATTGTGTCATTAAGTATGCAATATACTAAAGAACTTTTGATTGAATAAGATTTTCGTGTAGTTTAATTTTCTCAATAGAGTGTAATCTCTTATAACCGATGCCGAAGGATCCTTTGAAATCTATCCACACAAAAGATATGACCTTTTAAAGAAACTTTATGCTTTCCTTGTGAAACGCTTACGGTACTAAGCAATACACTCATAGAAAAAGGCATCTTCATACTGATGATGCCCTAACATCAGAATTGTGACATTAATGTTATTACAAATTGCATCAATAAGGCAAACAGGAACATCAATACAATGACAAACGTCATCCTAAAATGTTGTCATATTTTATGCGTCATCTACGCTATTACTACAGTGACATCAATTCGATGCCACATTTTGTGTCCACTGATAAAAAAAAATCGTCATAAAGCTGATGTATTTTGATATCAGTACAAACAAACTGTCATCAGTGCGATGACGAGCTATGATGAGTGCGATTACATAAGAAATCATGTCATCAGTGCGGTGACATAATAAATCATGTCATCAGTGTGATGACAAACTTCCATCAGTGCGATGACATTATATATCATGTCATTAGTGTGATGACAAACTTCCATCAGTGCGATGACATAATATTTCAAGTCATCAGTGTGATGACAAACTTCCATCAGTGCGATGACATTATATATCATGTCATCAGTGTGATGAAAAACTACCATCAGTGCGATGACATAATATATCATGTCATCAGTATGATGACAAACTTCCATCAGTGCAATGACATAAATATCATGCCATCAGCGCGATGACATAATATATAATGTCATAATATATTATTAACACTATTTTAATGCTTAAAAGATAAAATAAGAAGCAAAAATTCCCAAATTCTATTTTTTAGTGAAATACATAATTTTTCAAAGTAGAATGATAACGGAAACAATATCAGGCATGCTGCTGGCGTCTTAAAATAGAGAGTTCTTCTGTAGAAAAAGGCCGGAATACAACAAAAGTAAAACAAACATGTGTAAGGGGTAAATAAATAATAAAACATATTCTCTCTCTTTGACTTTAGTCAGTCCCAAAGACAAACTGTCATTAAATTGAGCATAATGAGTCGTTTCTTCGATGTTACTAAGTCAACGCACTGATGACATGTTTTATTAAACTGACTCCGATTCGTAATTTCTATGATGCCGATGTGCCAACCCATTGATAACTTTATTTAAATTTTGGACCCTGATGACAATTTGGGCCAGTGATGTTATGGCTGACATCACAATGATGTAAAGTGTCATGGGATCTAAAACGAAGACACTTGTCATAGTACTTAGGTTAGGTTAGGTTAGAGTGGCCGGTCGCAAAGACCCCGCATAGACCAAATAGGTCCCTAGCGTAACCACGTTGTACGATAACCCGCAATAGAACGTTAGAAATAAGAGAGGTCATGGTACTCAGAGTTCCCCACACTCTTTTGACGAAAGCCAGGAGTCTCATTAACCCAATTCCAGAGATTTCCCCGAGATTTTGGAAGTAATGATCTCCCAGACAGTTCGCCCTGGAGCGCACGAGTGCCGGACAGTAGCAGAGTATATGCTCCACTGTCTCCTTTTCCCCTGGTACCCCACATAATCTACAATTGTCACTATTCATCCGCCCCGCCCTCTTGGCGTATACCGCAGTCCAACAGTGACCCGTTATAAAACCTACCAGAAGTCTACAATCACTTCTCGATAGTGACAGAAGTATTTTCGTCGACTCCGGATCATAGGATCCCCACATTACCTTGGAAACCCTGCACGTTTCGGTGTTTTTCCAAATTGCCTCTGATCTCCTCCGTCATAGTACTTGTTATAAAGACATTTTCTGCTTAAGAAATACTTCCTTTAAGGCAGATTTCACTGTAGTTATCTGAGTTTAATAAACTTTTTTATAGAAATGTTTATCAGATTCTGGGTACTCTAAAAAAAAGAAGCAGATTCTGGGAAAATTTTCTAAAAAAAAAAAAAATTTTTTAAATGCATACACAATTTTCCGGTGTGTGTTTAAAGAAAACCCCACCTTTTTTTTTAATATTTTTTTCAATACTTTTTATCTTTACGCACTTACTTTGAAATATTATAAGACAACATACTTTTAACATAAATTTCTAACACACTTTATACTCCAGCTTTCTTATCATCAAATCTATATCAGTTTGTGTTGGAAAAAAATGTCGCAAACTTCTTATGAAAAATTATTATTGACATTGAATAGAATTTCCTTTTCTAATAAAAATGCACAATTTACGCATTTATGAAAGAAAATTTGACCTAATAATAAAAATGACATTAATTGGATCTTGTTTTTGTTGAAAAACTACTGCCTGAGTGTCTGTTAAACTTCTTGCAGACTAAAAGCAACTTATCTGATCCAATTTGGCTTTATTTACAAAATAAAGTTGTTTGAAAGTGATAGAGAATAATGTAAGATTCAAGTAAAACATAGTCTTTTTTTGCTCTTAGAAGACAATAACTGCCAGTCAGAGTTGGAAAAAAAATTTCTAAACACCCTGAAGCTAATAAATGTTTGCTTGCTCTTTTTGAATGAGTTTAAATTTAAGTCAATAAAATGCTTTTCATAAAATGTTTAATTGATTTGGCGATAATTGATTTTTTGAGTTGCTGCAAAAACAATATTTTATCGAAATAATTAAGAATTTTTTTCTTTCTGAATATTTATTAGTTTTTTTTTTTTACAAAAAAAAAAAAACATTTCGAATCAAACTCAATAATTTATAAACGACCATGTAACCCCGGATTTAATTGAAAAATAATTATCACAAATAATTCCATTGCGTTTGCAGCGAAATTTTAAAAAAACATCTCTTTTGCTAGATACCGACATTTCTGAATTCTCATACTCATAAATCTCATTAACAGCATGAGTTTGGCAGCCGTTTTAATGGTTTATTGGTTTTCTTTCAATCTTCTAGTGGCTTATCTTTAATATCTCTCTACTTACCAGTCTGTCTGTCCGTCCATCAAGCTGCCTATCCGTCTGCCAGTAATTCTGACGTATTGGCATTTAGTTTTTTTTTTTTGTTTAATTTTTGCTGTAAGTTGTACTGATGGAACCACTTCGTGACAAGTTAAAGCTTAAGTTTCTAGCAAATTAAGTTTATTTGAAAATATGTAGGCAAAAAAAAAAAATCGAAAAAATCCCAGCGGGAAAAAGAAGGAGTACGGATGCCTTCTTGAAGGCCTCTGTACTTCTTCTTTTGGATGTTCAAGGTCTGCTTGCTCCATTCCATAGTAAGAAGGTGCCCTGGTAGGCGTTTTGTTAGTGAGCTAGTCTATCAGTACCGGGGTTGCGGGTTCGATTCCCACCTGAGACTCTGTTCTCCTGCAGACAATCGAAGAGCTTCGCGGGATTAGCGTAGGAATATAATAAAAAAAAAATATATATTTTTTAAACACGTTGTCATTGCGGAGTAGGCCTTCCGCTTTCGCTTCTTTGGCAGGTACACAATAATGGCAACTGGATAAAAAAAAATAGTTCTTCTACTTTTCCTTCTCTTCTCCCTTCTCATAGAAGCGAGTGTGGAAGGTGTATCTTATCTTTTATACAAAAGAGCCGAGGCCTTCTATGAGGCCCTCTTTATCAGTTTCATCAAAATGGTAATTGAATAAAAAAATGTCTAAGCAGGCCTTCAATAAGGCCTGAAGTAAGAAGTTCTTATAAGTTTTTCCGCTGGGATATTGTTAAGAAACATTTGCTCACACACACACACACACACACACACACACAATCAAACTAACTGATTGTTTAACAGACAAATCTTACAGATTATTGACATTAAATTAAGCACAAGTTAAAGGATTATTTGTAATTGATAAAAAAATCTGAGAACTAAGAAAAAATTGGTTAAACAATTCTTCTTTACTAAGAGGACTCTAATTTGTGATTAATCTGACATACAGACATCTTTTTTTTGGCTCATTCATATTTTTTTTTTAGAGATCTTGTCAGTATCGAGCAAACTTTGGAGGCTCTAATGGACTTTTTCATAAAAAACTTGCCCGGATATTTGCAGAATATTTTTGTAGATATATTAACAAGATTTAAAAAAAAAAAATTTTTCATAGAAAACTTAACTTTACTTTAAGCTCGTACTTAAGTTTTTTTACCTTTTCAAACACTGAAGGATTTTTAAATAGCAAAACCCCTTTTAAAAAAAAAAAAAATATCGTTAGATTCTAAAAATTTTGTATATCGTTACCTAAAACGCAAAAGGCCCTATCTTAAATTTTTAAAATTTTACAAGAGTAGCAAAAAACCATTTAAAATAATAAATTGAAAATTTCCTTAAACTTTATAATAGATTCTTCTTCAATTTTTCTTGTTAAAACTACCAGTTGTTTTAATAATTGGCAATGTTGCATATTATGCGAACTGTTAGTTAGGTCTTTTAGCGTTTATGAAATAATCTTTTGCAGTTAGGGCCGCTTATTTTTTTTAAATATTAATTTTGCCAAATTTTTTTGTCGATATTTATGTTCAATGAAATCAATGTAAAAGTTGAATTCAATTTTTGGTTAGTTAGGGCCTTTAGCGGTATAGGTAACGATATACTCCTCCTCAAGTGGTGAAGAGGATAAACTAAGTTTGTCATTCCGTTTGAAATCTTTTTAATAATCATCTCAGACCCCATATTATGGAGGCAATGCATAATTTTTAGTCGATTCAGACGTTTCCGTCTGTCTTTCCGTCTGTTAAAAACACGCTCAGATTCGAAGGTCTCATATATATTCATTTATTGAATTATTATCACAACAAGAATAAATCTTATAAATTCAACTAAATTATAGAGATTATTAATAAAACATTTAATCATAAAAATTAACATAATAATAAACATAATACAATTGACATTTAACATAGACTCAAAACAATTTAAAGAGTTCTTTTTGAAAAGTAATGAGTTGCTTTGTACTTGGATATATGATGGTAAGTCGTTCCAAAGACACGTTGTGTAATTGAAAAATTGCCTTGTAGACATTAGATATTTGTATTTTTGTGATCTGAAGTTTCTTCCACGAGGTGATTGCGCAAAAATAATTTTGTTAAAAAGATATTCTGGATTCTTCTGATATATAATCTTATGCACTATCAAAAGGCTTTTATATTTCAATAAATCTTTAAAATTTATATTATATAACTGGTGTGGATATGATAAAATGCTATCTCGTCTACTTCTATTGAAAACATATCTGGCTATACTGTTATATGTGACCTCGAGGCGATCAAAGTCAATAGTGTCGCAATTGGCAAATATTTCATACCCGTACAGTAAAACTGGAATTAAATAGGTTCTTGCCAAAAGCATTCTTATTTCAAACGGCGTTGAAATTTGCGCAGCCCACAAGTTTCTCAGCATCCCGTGAATTTTACCAGTTGATATATTTATATGGTTGGTCCAAGAAAGTTCGGCATTAAATATGATACCCAAATTTGATGATGGTTGTACAAAGTTGATTTTTGTGTTGTTAATATGTAGAAAAATATTATCATTCAGTCTTTTATTATTTTTTCTTGATATGAAAATTCATTTTGATTTATCAGGGTTTATACACAAGCCATTAGTACATGCCCATTTATGCATTTTATCCAAATCGCTGTTAATACAGTCAGTACAGTTTTGAACATTTTCCAATCTGCTGCTTAAGTACAACTTTACGTCATCAGCATACATTTGAACACCACACTAATTCAGAGTCTCAGGCAAATCGTTAATAGAGAAAAGCAGTGGACCAAGAATTGAACCCTGTGACACCCCTCTTTCAAAATCCACAGCTTTAGAAGTCACACCATTCAAAGTAACCACTGGTTTACGATTCATAAAGTAAGAGGAAATAAGTTTGTTAGCCGAATTAAAAAAATTAAAATTTTTTTTGGAGTTTAGTGAGTAGAATCGAGTGATCAACAATATCGAAAGCCTAACTATGATCTAAAAGCACAAGAAAAGAAGCCATATTTTTATCCAATTAAGATCTAATTTCTTCTACTACATCGATCGGAACCGTAATGCAGCCTCTGTCCTGTCTAAAGACTGTCTATCCGTAAGAAGATGTTGATCCTTTAAATACTCATTCATTTGCCCGTACATTAGATTAACCTTCGATAAAAACGGTAGTATCACAATTGGTCGGAAGTCACTGCTTGTTCTTTGGAATGGGAATTATTTTTGCTTTTTTCCACATATCAGGAAAAATTGATTTTGTAAATATTGTATTAACTAAATGCGTAAAAAATGGCAGAAGTTTAGGAACGAAAACTTTTAGAAATCCTGGATTTATTTCACCTAAGCCCACAGCATTTGATTTAATTGATGTTATACTTTTAAGAACTTCAGATTGATCCACACATCGAAAATAAAAACAGTTTTTAATAGGTACGGTATGAATTTTTTAATACTCATTTTCAGTTGGCCTCTAACTTGGATTTCGACAAATTGGTTGTTTAATTTATCTACGTCAACATCAGAACTAATAGTGCAAGGATTTCTTTTCCCAATACATATTTCACGGTAGAATTTCTGTCGATAACTGGATTTTGCAATACTTATGCTGTTCAAAACTTCCTTTCTAGTGGACTTGAACAATGACTGTAATTCAGGCGTTTTGAGTTTCTTCCAACGTTTATATGCAAAATCTCGTTTATGAATTAAACGATTTATAATTAAAGTAAACCACGGGGACTGTTTAGTTTTAACTGGTTTTGTTTTTTCAGGCACAGTTTCATTAAATATTGCGAGAATATAGCTCTCCTAAGCAGTTTGGAGTTTAAATCCAGCGCAATTGTTGCAGTAGAAAAGAAGTGACAAGCCTAAATGTGGAACAACTTCCCTAAACATTTAGCTTTTTGTTACAAAAACTAAAATAAGTTGGTGGAAAAAAGAACCAATTGTCACTTAGCATAACATTTTTTTATATGATTTGAAATCATACTACTTAATTTTATAAGGACCGATCCAGAATTTAACATAGGCCCCATATAAAGCGTACTCTCGGAAAAAACTTTAGTTCGCCTACAACCGGTACAGATAATGAAATTGTAGTTAAAGTTTGTATAATTTAGCCGTATATGGCTTAAAATAACTCCCTAAAACTTTATGATAATCGGCCCATATTTTACCATAAGTCCCACATAAAGCCCACTGTAGGGAAGCAATTAAATAGGTATAAAAATGATGTGTTGGTAAAATTTGGTAATATTTAGTTTTGTAACACTTAGAATCACACTAAAGGGACTTTTTGATCACTTTTACTACTTAAATCCGCCTAAAAGCCCTTTTAAGCGCCTTAATGGCTTTAAAATTATATTACTGTATAATATTCTGGTCCACTTTAATTTTTTTAATACTAGACATCACTCTACTAAGTTTTGTGAGGATCAGTCTTTAATCTACCATCCAATAAATTATAAATCGTCCTTAAAATGATAATATATTGTTGCAAATAGTCCCAATTAAGTTTAATATGAGAATAAATAAAATCATAAAACTTTGTGCCGATCGGGCAATTCGGAGTTGACTGTAAGGTCAGTTGTTATAAATTTCGCCGATACGATACCGATACTCAAAAAGGAATGTCCGCGATACCGATTCCGATACGAATACATCTTAATATATAAAAAATCCGTGTCACTGTGTATGTTTCGAATAAACTCAAAAACGAGTCAACTGATATTCATGAAAATTGGCATATATATGTAATTTGGTCCAACTTAGATGATAGGATAGTTATTATTTCAATTAATGGCCTGGGGGCGGAGGGGCGTGGCAAAATCCATAACTTGAGAACGGCTTGACCGATTTGAACGATTTTTTCTTTGAAATTATCGCCATGGTCCAACTTAGGTTTTGCGGAAAGAAAATGTTGCCCCGCCCACTTTTACGCTCACTTTTTCCGTAAGATTCACAGCATATATATACATACATACAACCATATGTATTTTCAAATCAAATGTAAATTAAACATATGTATATGAACAACATTTTAATTTATAATATTATAATGATGAAACAGAACTGGGGATGAACGATGTTTTACATGCAGTTTGACAAGAAATTTTGCCAGAGAATGCGGTTTCATGGATTTTTATTTAAAGGCCGTAAATTTCGTTTAAAGATCAATTTAAATCGTCTGGTAATACAACACTAATGTTTGCTTAGGGCCAGCAACGCGGACCGGGTCAGCTAGTATTAAATATAAATTCTACACAGAAAACAATTTTCAGTAGTTTTTTTTTATCAATTACAAAAATTTTTGGAAAAGTATTTCAATTTAATAAAAGTGATAATTGAATCAATTATTTTTTAAGTTGACAAAAAAAAAAAAAAAAAAAAAATTACATATATAATTTTAATTTAATTAACATTTGATATGTTTTGAAATAAATTTTTAATTTAAATATTAATTAAATACCAAAAAATCTTATTGATTTTTTCGTTTAAATAAAATAACTTAAACTTGTAGAATTGTTTTTGGGATTTTTCAAAACCTGAGCTGTATTTAATTAAATCAATTAACACAGTGTTTGAAATGGCAAAGTTTTTTTTGATAATTTTTTTAATTAAAATTAAAAATATCATTTATTTAAAAAAATAAATATTATAAATTTTTTACAATTTTTAGTAATCAATATAATAATTTTGGTAAAAAGTGCAAAATCAACAAATTGTTTGCTTGATTCTATGAATTTGGTGATTAGAGATAATTTTGAATTTTTTCTGAGTAGGTAAAATTAACAAAACTCAACTAGAGTCATTTTTTTTATTATACACTGTAAGAAATTATTAATATATAAAATTTATGTTTTCTAAACAACGAATTGAACTTGAATTCATCGCAAAATTTAAGAAAATTTAGCTATTTTTTAAACAAAAAACCAGTGTAAGAGATAATTAATACATATCGAGCCTTTGCTGCAATAGAGTCATAACACAAATTTGAATTTTCTAGCACCTTAAAAATAAATAAAAAGATATTTGAATGAAATTTTTCACAATATGAGGAAACGATATGGCGATTAACTCCACATTTTTAGCTAGTAGGCAGCCATATGTTCCACTGGGAATTTAGGAATTAAATACATTTGCTCAAAAATCAGGGTTATTGAGTTATTACTCTATTGCAGCAAAGACTCGATGCAAAGATGCAGTGGAAAATAGTCTCTCACATGCAACAGAACTATTTGGAAAACGTAAGAATTTCTACGCCATGCTCTTAAATTTTGGGTATAACATTTTTATTCTTACAAAAACATTAAAAATAAGCAGAAAAATTATAAAAAGTACAAATACCTTCAACATTTATCAGTGAGAGAACATTTAACTCTTATGATGCAAAGCAAAACGGCTAAAGCTGCAGGTTCATACCCAGCATTCAATGCGTTTATGCATCTCTCCAAAAAGTAATAGTGTAAAATTTTATAAACAAGTTACACAGCAAACGCGTAGAATGCATATACGCATCGGACTTGTTTCTTTAGCATGCGTCTTGAAAAAGGGTAAAAAAAGAAATAAACGCATAAAACGCGTGGTGTGGACCGACTTCCAGCTTAAGATTTTAACGACAATTTATTACTCTGTTTGATTTTTTGCTCTGCTGTTGAATGTGTTATTGCTCCTAGCTGATATGCAAAAAATAAGCGATGAAAATTGTTTGTTCAAAAAAATTATTGTCGTATCGGCAGTAAAATATCGCTGATACCGACATATCGGCGATACGTTTGTATTCGTTACTTCCCTATTATAAATATTGGTTCGTTATTTATAGATCCTCCTAAAATATTTTTACTCTCGGTGGAGGGCATCAACGATTTGGCACATTTAAATATAAAGTACTTTTGCTTGCATAAATAGAAAAGTTTTCAGATTTAAGCGATACAATTTTATAGATAAACATGTCGTTCGCAAAGAAAATACATAAATTTGTATGGTCACCTCCAACGAAACTATTTTTAACGCAAATTTTTTAGCATATTATGATTACTTTAACCATCATCTTTTCACCGGCAATAAGTCATCCATCAAGAAGCCACAACCATATTATGGTTACCTTACAAACATGTTATGGTTAATAAAAACAATTATATGTTAACCACTTTTAATGTTATGGTTGTTTTTCCAACCATAACATTATGCTCTTTGAAAATAGGGTAATTTTATTGTTAATTAACAACCAAACAATTATTTGTGGTAAACATTTTATTGTTATTATAATACATAACATGTTCGGACGCAGCCATAATGTGTTTATTGCTTCTTGATGTAGGATTAAATTAACCATAAAATGGTTACCGGTTACAATAATATAGTTGGTTGCGTGCAGACTTTGTTGAATTTTTAATTGAAAGTTTGTTTTTCTAAGCATTTTGTAACACTCTGAAAAGTTTTCCATAAAAGGATTTTTATCTTAAAAAGATTAAAAAACTTTTTTTAGAGAAATTCTTGCTAGACTCTGGGGGGCTACTCTCTAATGCGATGCGATATAAAATTGTAGCAAATCTATTAATTGGTACTCTTTAATGCGTTTGCGCATTTGTCTTTCGCATCTTTTTATTTTTTTCTTTTCACAAATCATCCTTATTTCTTTTATTTAAACTTTCCAATTTCAAATTTTTTTTACATATTATGCCTTTTCATTACAGAAAATCTGCGATATCTATGATTTTTATTATCACTATTGCTTAATTTTCAAATAATTTTGCGAAAGTGATAGAGAGTACCAAGTTGGCATTTAGCTTTCGCATCGCAATAGAGAGTAGCCCCCCTGAAATGGTTTTCTAAAGAATCTTTTTTTTTCATACAAACTGGGCAAATTTCGTAAAAGTGTTTATAGAAAACTTTTCAGATTCTGACAACAGTTGTTGTAGAAAAACATGCCAAAGAATAAGTCATCAGATAGAAAACTCCTATCGGACTTTAACCTTCAGAAGGTCTTCGGGTCAAATTTGACCCATTTTGGAATAAAAATTAAAATTTTCCCAAAAGTGAGTGATTGATATTTTTGATATTTTAAGACTTTTGTTTACTTTAAAATGTAAACAACTTAGTAAGGGTTTTAGAAAAAAATAATGGCAAGAAAAATATTTATGAAGTTTTTTACACTTAAGGTCTTTGGGTCATATTTGGCCTGGAGCAAAAATCTTGAATTTTTGTTAAGCACAATTCTTTTAAAATGATTTTATGTAAAGAAGAATATCAAATGATATTAAAAATTTACGTTTCTTCAAAAATTGAAAATGATCTGGAATATGTTGAGCCATCTGACAGTTTTTGTTGGGATGAAATTAATGTAGCGCCTACTCCAGGAATTGAATCAAAAAGTGGTGAAATAAGATATTTCAATATGCATGGAAGAGTCTGAACGCAGATCATTATTACAGTGACGGCCGGCTTGACAGCCAATTCTTATAGGTTTACGAATTTCAAAGGCAGTGATTTCCAGTGTTCAATTATTTTTTCCACCTCCTGCGTTAAACATTATTCGGAAATATAGGGAAGGTAAACATGGATTTGGTATTAATTGATTGAAGTTGACGACACCGAAATCTTCGCATTTATTGTTTTTTGTTTGTTAGATGGAGTATATAGATCAAATAATAAAAATACTGAAAGTGTGTGGGATTCGGAGAAAGGAAGACATATTTTTAGAGCAATCCTGCCGTGAAAAAGATTTAAAAATCTTCCGAGCGAAATGCATTGTGACAACAAGGATACTCGCAGTGAACGCCGAATTTTTGACAAGTTTGCGCTGATACACAAGCTTTGGAATTTTTGGGGTGATATATTGTCCAAGCTTTAAAATTTTTCTCAAGACGTTACAATTTATGAGCACCTAGTAGCTTTCAGAGAAAGTCGGAAATCTTGGGAACCTTGCGTTTCGACCAATAGATATGCCTGGAATATACAACCGTATACAGGCAAAGAAATTGGAGCTATGCGTAAAATAAGCCGAGCTATGCGTATATGTCTTAAGTTGATAGATAGTTGGTCTGAATGGTCACAATGGGACTGCGGATATTTTTTGCATCCTACCAATTGGGATAAAAAGTGCTGGAGAGTTACTGTAGTAGGAATTGCCACTCATGATACTACCCTTTTTTCATATGTATATTCCCATAGCGAATAAGTCCGTAAATCATCCCAGCAATTTGCTTCAGCTTAGAAATAAGTAATCAAGAGGGCAAAAAACGCAACTAATATTAGCTTATAATATTTTAAAGGAGGAAACAATATTGTATCGTGTTATTCTGTCAAAGGAAGACCAATCAATGGCCTCGAGCTGTATTTAACTAGGGATAGGCAATAAATATCGATATATCAAAATATCGATATTTAAAAAAAATATAATCGATATATATCGCCGATATTAAAAATACCGATATATCGATGCATCGATATTTATCTACGACTATCGAATTCGATATTTTTAAGATCACTTTATAATAAAATTCAACATTTTAACCGTTGCTCAACTGCTTACAAAACTGTTGTTTTTTAAGAATTGCATCATAGGTTTTTTTTTGGTTTTTTAAGAGATGACAACAAAAAAATGAGCGCGGAAAAAATATTCTGGAAAGGGTTCCTAGAATTATGCAAAGAATCGACTCATGAAAGTTTTAATGTTAATAATAAAAAAAAAATATTGTTTTTTTTTTATTTGAGCATGTTCTTATACATTAATAATAAAATATTGCACAGTTTACTTGTATAGTATGTGTTACAAGTTGTTTTTACCGGCAGTATATAATCCGGCATTATATAATCCTAATTATTTTTTTTAAATTTCATATGGCGAATAAGTAAAAACTTTTTTGTATTCTTTACTTTTTTTTAAATTTTTTTGTAATATGTAATTAAATTTAGTACAAGATTTATACAAAAATCAAAGAATTTTGATTTTTCTATAAACATGCTTCAAACGTTGGTCCAAACAACTTAAAAGCGGTACACAAAAAAAATTATTTGTGGTTATTTTGCCTATGTAAAAATGTATTGTCATAGGTAAATTTAGTAATAATTTCAGTTTAATATGTTCGATACATCGATATATCGATATTTTTAATTGATATATATCGATACTCTTAAAAAATATGGATACGATATATATCGATATATTTTTTCAATTTGCCCATCCCTATATTTAACTAACCATGTCTGGAACCATTACTGTTTTGCAAGCCTCGGCAATTTTTAGGAAATTTAGGTTTGCAACATTTCACGTTCAATATAAAACAGCGGAAAACATTATCCAGAGTCTAATTTTCGCGAGATATTGGAAATTATCTGCGCGTGGTAGCTGAGCAGAAACAATAACTAACAAAAAATATGTGAACCATTACAAAAGAAATGTTTTTATATAAAATTTTCTACTTGGGTCAAATTTGACCCGAAGATCGTTAACGTCAGTCAATTTGAAGACCTTATGAAGGTTAATGAGATTTTCTATAGAAAATACTTTTTACACTCTTAAAATTTCTCTTTATTGAAAACACTTTTCAGACCCTGACAAAATTACGATTTCCTTGATTTTTTATTAACTGAATCCGTACTTTATAACAGGTATTTTTTCACAACTCGTCATATTAATGTAATTCTATGAGTTAAGAAAACACTAAATATTAGAAAAATCAAATTTATTGATTTTTTTAAAATCCTTTAGTTTAAGTTTTCTCTGCTTCTAATGTCTTCTAATAGGGAAAATGTGTGTTAAATGCTTCAGTCTTTTGGAATTTGATGTTTAGGATTTTGTTGTGCTTGTTATTCGCATCATTGCCCATAATCGCTCAAAGGGGTTAGACACTTTGAAATCCTCTACACAAAAGGTCAATATATTAAATTTGTTAAAATGTCAATAAATCAAGTTGGAGCAGAGTTAAATTGTATAAAGATACAGGGAGAGTTAGAGTTGAGGAATAAATGGAATTTTTAATACAGGCGAATAAAGAAATTGATAGATGATCATTTTGTTAAACGAGCCAATAGGAAATTTAAGAACTGGACTTTTTAAAGGTATTATTGTTTTTTTTTGGCTACGAGACACTGTGCATGCCTTCCTATAAGGCAATGTCCCGTGATTACAAATACCAAAAGTGACGAATACCTTTTGGCCATTAATATAAAAGACGTTTTATATAACTTTTAAAATAGATTTTTAATACATGTGTATTCCTTTTATTTTTTGTCTTCATTCTTTTAAATTTTATTTTATATATGTAAACTGAATTGTATTGTGAACAAAAATGTAAGATAAATTATCGAACGTTAATTTTCAGGTGTTCAACTGCCTGCACAGAACAAATGATCAGTTGTTTTTTTTATCAATTAAAAAAATTGTTTAAGAAGTATTTGAATTTAATTAATGTGATAATTGAATCAATTATTTTTTAGTTGAAAGAAAACTAAAATATAATTTTGATTTAATAAACATTTTATTTTTTTTCAAATAAATTTTTAATAAAAATATGAATTAGATAACAAAAAATCTAAATGGATTTTTTCGCCTAAAATAAAATAATTTAAACTTTTAGAATTATTGTTGTGAATTGTCAAAACCTGAGCTGTATGTAATTAAATCAATTAACACATTGTTTGAAACGGCAAAGTTTTTTGATCATATTTTAAATTAATTAATATTTTTAACTATTTAAAAAAAAAAAAAAAAAAAATTAATTAAATATTCACAATTTTAAATGTTTACAATTTTTGGTAATCAATACAATCATTTTGGCAATAGGGGCAAAACTAACAAATTGTTTGCTTGACTCTATAAATTTGGTGATTAGAGACAATTTTAAATTTTTTTTCTGTGTGTGATTTAACGGCTTAAATATGTGGCTTTACACAACCCAAAAAAAAAAAAAAAGAAATTATCCTTCTGGGATAAAACAAACGACCTTGGTGGACAATTTAAGAGTTTCCTTAAATAAATTAATTACAGGGGGCGGTGTGTGGCATATGGCTCTGTCCTCTTAAAACCGCATGTTAGCAAGATGAGTGCCAGCTAATTGAAGTACGAAAATGTTAGTAAGCGTGTGTCTAAGACGGTCAGCGTTGACTTTAGCATTCTGACCATTATTTGCAAATAAGTATCAACCAATGATTTAATAGGCCGGCCAGCAACATAAACGCCAAAAATTATGGTAGAAAAGAGTTAGCAAGCCTGTCTCTAAACGACTCAGCATTGACTGTAACATTCTGACCATTATTTGGGAAGGCATGTGGACCAATGATTTAATCGGCCTGAAGATCTCACCAAACATTAAGTTTTTAAGGATCTAAAGATGTTTCTACAATGGCTTGAGGGTCTTCATCACTCCTAATGCTGCAATTCTGTTTATTAAAAAAGAAAATTTTCAAATACACAGAATAAATAAAAAATTTTTTCTAATCACCAAATTTATAGAATCAAGCAAACAATTTGTTGATTTTGCACCTTTTACCAAAATGATTATGTAGATTATAAAAAATTTTAAAAATATAAAATTGTGAATTTTTATTTCAATAAATGATATTTTAAATTCTATTTAATATTGTTAATAAATATTAATCAATTTCATGTTGTAAAATTCCTTTCTTCATCAAAATAATTTAATGAAAATTGAATTCAATGAACTTTAGCCTGATTAAAATATCAAAGTTGGGATTAAAAACAATTGACAGTTCAATAAAATAACCACAATACTAATATTGTTAACAGCTCAGGCACGAGCTGTATGTTTACATTTGTCCTTCAAGTTGTGCTGAAAAATGTCAACAAGAAAAAAGAAAGACAAAAACATAAAAAACAAAAAAATGCACTATGGATTTCAAGAAGAATTCTTGACAAAAAGTACGAAAAAACAAGAAGTAAGGAAGAACATGTAGATCAATTAAAATAGTTAATCATTCATTCAAAGCAAATTTCGATCTACCAAGGTAAAATACCATTTGTTTTAAAGATTGATGTTTGACTAATGACGTTATCCGTCGTCAATGGCGGTCAGAGCTAAACGGCAAACCCCACTGAAGATATTGTATGGTTACAAACGAAACTAGTCACGGCAATATGTCCGTGAAAACCTGGGTGCAATTCCCAGCTCAGTCAAGTATGAAAAATTACACTGCGGAACAAAATTGAACTTTTTTTGTGCGGCCGGGAATTTTGTGTAACTTTTTTTACTAATTTGAGGTCGCTGATTCCAAATCTAACCTTCATTTTTCGCTATCAGCTCCAGTTTTAGAGATATACCGTTATGTCCAAAATTAAGGTACTTTCAGCACATATATTGAAATAACATGAAAATGGTGCATCATATTCCCTTAAGAAAAAAAGCATTTAGTTCAACATATTTCGAATGAAATGAGCTTTATTTCATGTAGTAAAATTCCTTTCTTCCTAAAAATAATTTAATAAAAATTAAATTCAATGAACTTAAGCCTGATTAAAATATTAAAATTTTATTTTAAGCGGAAAAATCAATTAAGATTTTTTGCTATTTAATTAATATTTTAATTAAAAATTTATTTCAAAGCAACTAAAATGTTAATTTAATCAAAATTATATTTTTAATATTAATATTAAAAAATTATTGATTTAATTATCACATTAATAAAATTAAAATGGTTTCTTAAAAATTTTTTTTATTGAAAAAAAAAAAAAAAAAAATACTGAACATTTTTTCTGTGTAACATTTCAATATGATTTAAATTCCCGAACCAAACAAACATCACAACAAGCAAAAAGTGCTGCTGGTTTAAAGCTTTTCACAGTAAAAAATGTAATAATTTTTTTTTCAGTTTTGGTATGGATGCGAGGAAGACTCAAAAAGTTTTTGAAATATTTGTGGTTTTCATGGGCAACCGCGTATATCTTAAAATCATATTTTTCAGATGAACCTAAAAACCATTCTAGATCAAACAATGAGCTAGGTATTTAATTGTTTGAACTTTGTTATAGCGTTAAATAATCGGAATTGGTCCATCTTTTTTCAGAAATCTTAAGAACCATGTAACGGGATTTTAAAATAAAGCAATATGGCACCAACATCTCAAAATCGAAAAAAATGGACCCGCGAATGTCCATGAAAACTACAGATATGCCATGATAGATTTTTTTTCTAAATTTCCAACTGGGTGCATTCAGAAATCTTCAAACAAAAACTACTTTATGCAACACGTTCTTACATATGTAAGTTTGTATGTGTGTTCAAATCCATCTGTGTACAACTTGTAACCATTTGGCGAATTAACCGCGAAATAAGAAAATATTTGGCACACTCATCAATCTTAATTCATGTTTATGTTCCTCTTTTTTTTGTTTCTTGTGCAATTTGTGTAAAATAACCAAAACAAAAAAAAAAAAAACCAAAAATATTAATAAAGAAACGTTTATTAAGTTTGCATTTGTTTCGATCTTTAGGACACATGTCTGCAATATGTGGTCAAACAGATAAAATAACTGGGAACCTTTCAATATCTAGTGTTGACCATAAAAAATATTGTTACTTTTATTCGCGTTTATTTTTATTGTTGTTTTGTTCCACAACACCAATCTACAACCACACCTTATCACCATCAACGACATGGATACAATAGCGGCAAACAAAAAAAAAAAAAAAAAAAGATCAGCTATTGTATTCCGAAATGAAAAGAACCCAGTAACCAAGTGACCACTTATGTTATTTTTCTTTTCTATATTTTATATTATTTTTTATCTGCAAGAGACCTACATATTTATTTTCTATATAAATATTTTTTGCTGTTGCTATGAACCCACCAATTGAACGGTCTATTAAGGCTTTTGCTATTGTTTGCAACTGGGTATTAGGAAGAAATGTTT
This sequence comes from Pollenia amentaria, assembly GCA_943735925.1. Lineage (NCBI taxonomy): Eukaryota > Metazoa > Arthropoda > Insecta > Diptera > Polleniidae > Pollenia > Pollenia amentaria. The sequence goes on along the minus strand of OX031010.1, from coordinate 139,568,803 downwards.
GTGGGAATTTTGATTTTATGGGAACAAAATTAAGTGAATTTTTAATTAAGTTTTAATTTAATATTAAAATAATTTTAGCATAATAAAAACATCTAAAAAAAGTAACTTATTGCAAAGTATAAATAAATATATTTAAAGACCCCAGATTTTGGAAAACAGGTAAAATGAATAAATAATTGTTCAATTCACAAGCTCCGTCGTATAGCTTATCGTTTAAAAATAAACGATTTTTATATATGCCATTCTGGACAGACAAATTTGTTGTATAGTTACTTTATCGGATAGCCAAATATCAAAAATGGAACATGTCAATTCAATGTACATAGTCCATTCCCTTTGAGTAAACTATTTAAGAAGATCAAAAAATTTCTTTTTACCTACACAGAACAAATTAGAGATCGTCTCTAATCACAAAATTTATAGAATTAAGCAAACAATTTGTTGATTTTGCACCTTTTACCAAAATTATTATATGGATTACTCAAACTTGTAAGAATTGAAAAGTGTAATTTTTTTAATAAAAATAATTTTATAATTTTAATTAAAAAAATGATCAAAAAACTTTGCCATTTCAAACAATGTGTTTATTGATTTAAATAACTTTAGCTCAGGTCTTGACAATTCCCAACAACAGTTCTACGAATTTAAATTATTTTATTTTAGGCGAAAAAATCAATTAAGATTTTTTGTTATTTAATTAATATTTTAAATAAAAATTTATTTTAAAACAACTAAAATTTTAATTAAATCAAAATTATATTATTAATTGTTTTTAACTAAAAAAATAATTGATTTAATTATCACATTAATTAAATTGAAATACTTTTCTAACAATTTTTTTTTTATTGATAAAAAATTACGGAATATTTTTCTGTGTAATAGAAAAAAAAAATATATGAAAATTTTAACTAAAAAAGGATATTTATAAATTTTCGTAATAATTTAACACTTCACTTTTGGTTTTTATTTATTTCTTCTTCTTTAGGCCCTAATTGTGTAAAACGCAACGCATCGAGAAAAATTACATTTAAAAGCAAAAACAAAGTCAAAAATATTTTATAATTTTGTGGTTGCTTTCAAACGCGTTGAAAATTTTAAAAACCATTATGAATTTCTGTAGAAAGCAACAACAAAATTATAAAAAATTGTTGACTTTGTTCTTGCTTTCAACGAATTTTTGGCGTTGCGTTGCATTTTACACAATTAGGGCCTTAATATTGCCATTCACATCACTGATGGAATTTGTGGTACAATTGTACCAAATTTGGAACAATCGAAACTTTATTAGTACACTGGTACAATTGATGCTTTTTTTTTTGACAACTCAAAAGACAATAGTAACGAAGTTTATCAATTCTTTGAAGTGGATTAAATCACTTCTCTTTCTAATAATAAAATTTAAAATTACAAGTGTCCAGCCCTGACAGGAACTATCACAAATTGCATTATTGTTAATTTATGTTCATGATGTTATACTAACATATTTAGAACATACATACAAATGTATATATACTCGTATCCCTGTAGAAAGCCTGGGATCAGGTGTCTCCAAATCGCCACTTGTGTCGATTGTTTTGGAGACACTGTCAACGAAGCGTCTACATTTTTCTCGCCCTTTGACAGAAAAGAAAAAGGTTTTCTTAATTTTTATTTTGTATACACACACCACAATAGTAGAGAGGATATAATGCGTTTGCGCTGTGTGTGAAACACTTAAATATATCGGTCCTAAACTTTTAGAATACCGATCGACTCATCACTTTCTGAGTCGATATAGCAAAGTCCCTCCGTCTGGCTGACTGGTTGTCTGTCCATGTTACCTTGTGCGCAAAGTACGGGTCGCAATTTTAAGGGTAATATGATGAAATTTTGTACATAGGCTTCAGTTCATAAGCACGTTGCCTACTAAAAATGGTGAGAATCGGTCAATTATTTTATAAGGCAGTATAAATTTTTTTTTCTGGATTAGTGTTTGTGCCTATAAACCATCTTATTATGGTGGTATTTAGATTAATATTGGGCCAAACATATTTTATTGCAATCTTAATTATCGTACCAAATTTTATTGGAATCGGTCCATATTTGACCATAGCTGGCAAACAAATACTTCTCCCGAAAATAGCTTTTAACGCCATAACTTCTTTATAAATGTTAGTATTGAAATTCAAATTGGCGCCAATAACTTCTACGAAAGGTACTATATCATGACACAATACTGTGCTGGTATTTCCAAAATTAACCGTAGATCCCACATAAGCCCGTTCCTAAAATCACTTAAGGACAAACAAATCTCATATAGATGAAAACATTTAAATAATAATACGCTGAAATAACTTGAATCGAATCTTTACGTGAATCTTTACCTCTCATTATAATTTTGTACACTTAAGAAACTGCTGTGGTGTATCAAATGGTCGGGCTTGATCGACTATACTTTCTTGCTTGTTTTGCTGAATAAAAAGGTGCTATAAAATTTTACTACGAGTATGTATTGTTTTTTACTCTATAGCCAAAATTTGGTACAATTTATATCAATTTGGTACAATTTTTCCATTGAGACGGTACAATTTAAGAATTGTCAGATCTCAACAGTGATTAACATTATTCGATACCATGAAATTAAAGCAGGTACGGGAGTCTTAATTTGATTTGATATTATAATAAATTTCAATTGATAAGAAATTTTATTTAAAATAGTTAAAAAAATTAATTGAAATAAATTAAGCACACATTATCCATTTAGAAGGTTTAAATCTTTGTTATCAAATTCTAAAAAGATTTTTACAAATTCACCAAACCAATCGAACATTTCCAGGCCTCGTATAAATACAAAATTTTTGAAAACATAAAAAAATTAATCGTACAATTATACAACACTTTTGTATGAAAATTACCAATAAAAAATCCAAAATTGTGATCGATAATGTGAGCTAGTGAACAGGACAAATATTTTTGATATTTATGGTTGTGGTAAAAAATTGATAAAATTTTACTAAAATTATTTAAGTGAAAATGTATAAAAATTAATAAAAATTCATTATTCTTTTTTAGTATTCATATCGAAGAATTTTTGTTTACTTCAATTTAAATATTTGATTTATTTAAGCGAAATTTTGTCGAATTTAAAACAGATATTTATTTCTTTAAATATTATCCGGTTAACTCTGCATTACATAAGGCCTGCTTTTATATAACACTTTATATATTTTGAATTTTTTTATATTGTGATTACCAGGGAATCCAGAAATATACTCTAAAAAACGCGTTTTGTGCGCATTAAATAAGCAGTAAAAACTCGAAAATATGCCCTGAAAATTGTTAAAAATATGGCCCAAAGAATCAAAAATTTGCTAATTTGAAAACAAAATAGTTAGCAATTTAAAACCATTTGCACTTACAAAAAACAATCCTTATACCTTATAATCGTAAAGCCTAAACGCCAAACGAATTTTCTAGATTTTACCCCATTTAGAAACGATGGGCAATAATGGGCTCACAAAAACAAAGTTCTATTATGAAGTTAAAATTCATATGAGAGTTATATATGGCGCATATTATCTAGATATTAATATCCAAAAGAGATTTTTCGTCTGAAAGCGATTGCAGGGATGGTCGCTAAATTGTTTATTAATGTTAACATTTAAAAAAAAGTTAACGCTACTTATAGATGGGAGCTTTGGGCAAATGTGAAGTATTTCGAAAAGAATTTTATTTGCAATACAATATTTTTGCGATGAATTTAATGTAAATACCAACCTAATTAGAAGGTTTACGGATACAAAATTCTGATTTGGAAAAAGTTTTTATGGGTAATGTGTGAAATTATTAACCGATTCTCACCCTTTACATAGACTTCGCCCTTAGTACAATTAAAATGTACTTACTAAATTTGAAAAAATTATCTACAAAATTGCAACTTATACATTGCGCACAAAGTTCACATGGACAGATATACGGACGGATGGGCATCGTAAGATCACTACAAAAAGTGATCCTGAGTCGCTCAGTTTACTTAAAGATTGGTCCAGATTTCTATATATTACATCACCAAAAAGGTATATAATTTCTTTTTCCTTAATTTTTGCTTCTATAAATATACAATTTGAAAGCTTAAAATAACATTTATCTTTAATGACGACCTGCTTTAGATTACAAGTTTAGAGTAAAAATTAAATGTAGGTGGCGAAATTGAAGCAAAATGTTGGGTATACAGATAGACCCCTTTCAGACAAGCAAAGTTTACTTTACAAAGTCTTGAGTTTATAGAAGAGAAGGGAAAAGAGAATAGCGGTGGAGTACATACTTTGCTGCACTCGCAAGTTCGTTTTGGTTTTCGTTCGAAGTTTGTACCTGAAGTTGGTTGCAACTTTATTTTTATATACAGTGTTGCCAGAATCCTTGGAAAGAAAATCATTTGGCGAAAAAAATTCATATTTCAAGAGGAAAAAAATTCAAATTGTTTGTTTTAATTTAAATTTTATAAATTTACATAAATACATAATTCGTCAATATATGAAACTTTATAAAAATACTTTTTTTTCACATATATTTTTTTCATCAATATTCTCAAAATTAACAACCGCTAATCTAGATGCTTCTTTAATATTTTGTATGCCCGGAAATAAAGATGCAATTTTGTGTATTCTAGGCACTGGGTGCAAAAGTGTGCAAAACCAATAAACAACAAGCTGATACAAAAAATTAAAAATTGTGTATTATTTACAAGCAAACTTAAAGAAAAATCATAATTTCTAAAAATAAAAATCATCATTTGAAAAAAAATTGTTAATTAATATTTTTGTCAAAACATATGTATATACGGGTTAGACAGGGTAGGATAGCTTTCTTTAGTTTATAAGGGGAAGTGCAATAAATAGATTTGAGGTAGTAAATAAGAAACACTTTTTGTGTTTTAGGTTAAGTTAAATATAGGTATTTATTCAGAACTCCAACGTATGTAAGTTTAGGTTAAGTCTTTTAACTTCACAATTTTATTTAGTTTTAAGTGTAGGTTTAACACATCTAGGTTTAAGTTTTAATTGTATTTTACAAAGAAACTTTTACTAATCCAAAAATATGGTTATTATTTTTATAAATACCTATGTGGGTAAGGTTTTAGCGCACAGTTGTTTCTTTCTCAAGATTTACTTTAGAATAACAATAAGAACAAGAATAGTAAAAAAGACAGTTGATATTCGCTGCAGTTGAGATGTAGTTGGCGATTGACATCTGGGATGGGATTGCTTAATTGTTCACTGAGGTGAACAATAATCAAAAATATGATAAAATCATCATTCTGGCAACGCTGTTTATATAATATATTCAAACAATAGAAAACAAAAATTTGTCAAATTAAACTTTGCGTGTCTAAACACAAAACAAAGTTTAAAAGAGAATTCAACAAACTTTGTCAAAGTAAACTTTGCCTGTCTAAAAGGGGACATAGATATCTCAAACAGAAAAACCGGAATTTTGAAAATTAAATTTTTTTTAAGATGTTGCAAAAGTTCTTCTAATCATCTAAAAAAAAAATTAACATGTATCAAAATATGCCTCAAAAAGGCAAAATATGCGCTATAAACTTTTAAAATGCTCATTTAACTAAATTATGCAAAAACAATGCTGTAAAGGATAAAATTTGCAAAAACATGCACTAACAAATCAATGCCAAAATTCATAAAAAGCTCTAAAACGGATAAATATATTTAGTCAATTCACAAGGTATCCTAACATGTCATATTGTCAAAATGTCCTAATATTTCACAATGGTTTAAAAATATTGTTGTTGGTTTGTTAACAAAAAGTGTCTTAAATAAATAGAACGTTGCTTGCTGTGTTTATTGTGCTGTCGTAATTAATCAGAAAAGTCCAGCGCTGAGCGGCTGAGCCGTACAACAATATTTTTAAACCACTGTGAAATATTAGGACATTTTGACAATATGACATGTTAGGATACCTTGTGAATTGACTAATTGTTTCTGCAATCATTGGATAAAGGTCTACGTTACTATTGTTCGTAAAAATAAAGTAAGAATATTATAAGGGTTTTCATAATATCAATTAAAAGACTCGCAATCTGTGCATTTTTACGCCCTCACAAATGAACTGTCAAAAATTGTATGAGAATTCATTTTCACAATCTTCGTAAATTTCGCCAACAATTTTGACTCGTAAAGTTGCGCTGTTAAATTGTGCATTTATATAAATAGGTTGGTTTTTTCTTTTGATGCTTACCGTCGTTTTCAATGAAAAGTTCAAGTGCTGTTAAATCACAAACAAAAAATTCTTGCACTAATTATTTGAGCAAATAAGTCTTTTGTCTTTCTTAATGCAATCAAAAAATTAAACAAATTTCACTTTTTAATCACAAATCTCAACTTCTATTTTTTTAAACTTTTTTTGTTGGACGTTTCTTACAAATTTACTGTCTGGCCCACTATGTCGACAAGAACATTTCTTTCTTATATTTATATTGAAAACAAAAACAAATTTTAATTTGTTATTATTGTTTTCAATATAAAAATGCGAAAGAAATGTTCTTGTCGACATTGTGGGCCTGGCAGTTATTGTTTAAAATTACACAAAAATTTAAAAATGGTTTTCATGAAAGGAGTCTCGCAAGTTTGCCCATTTACACAAATGGAAATTTTAAAGGCCTATCCTACACAATCGTACGATTCATTCACACGAAAATCACGGCATTCTCTTCAACATTAAAAAATGTTGAAAAATCTGCTGTCAATGCCACTATGTCACAAAAAAGATGCAAACTCAAATGACTCAGCTACTTTACGGGAAAATGCAACTCTGTAGCCCGTTTAAGTATTTCTCGCATCGTAAAATTTCCCGCATGAAACAAATAAATTATGACAAAATAAGTGCAATATGAAACAAAATATGGATTTTAACACATAAGTGTTTCTGTATCTTTACTTCGCGAGAATTATCTGTCATTTAAATAATTTTCCAGCAATTATTGGAAGGATGTGAGAAAAAGTGTTTCTGTAACAATGTTTTGCGAAAAAGTTTCTCATTAGAACTATCAAAATAAGTCACATTTGAAATTGATGCGAGAAAAAAAAAATTTCAAAACATTGAATTTTGAAATTATCCGAAAATATAATTATGTATATGTATACATGACCACGTGTATGAACACAAGAATTTGTATTTTTTTTTTGATTTGCAAAGAAAGAATTTAAATGATGAAAATAAATAAATCACAATTGTATTTTTTTATTTTATTTTTGTTTAGTCTTTCATTGTTTTCGTTTCATCCAGAGCTGTCAGATACATTTGTGAAAAAATCGTTAATTTCCTAAGAAAAATAAAGGCTTTTTAAAATTAATTTTGACAAATTTTGTTGGATTTTTATTAAAAAAAAACATAGTTAAAGTTCATGGGAATTGTATACATATTTTATACATATAAACTTAAGCTTAAGGTCTATTTATATAAAATTATTTATTTTATATTTTCTTTAATCCGATAACAAATAACAATTTCGGATGGTTATTTTTCCCTGAAGAAGTCACACCAAGGGGTAAAAAAATATCATATTAAACTAAAAATAACACTTTTGGTCACAAAAAAGGCAAACATTTTCTATAGTGCATTAACTGAAAAATGGGGTAATAGTTTAATGTTTTGATCACATAAACAAATGTATTAAATAATCCAAGGAAATAAAATTTAAGCAGTTTTCCCTTGAAATTTTTATTTTGCCGATACATTTTTAAGGGAACAGGCAAGCAATTTCGAGGACAATTTTCACAATAAAGAAAAATATAAAAATATAAGCTGCTTTTTTTCTAAAGATATCTTTTTTCTGTAAAAATATTTAAAACTGTTTTATTTCAAATACTGAAAATATCGTCACTAGCAAAAAATCAGCAAAATCGGAATAAAAAATCGTCAAATCTGGCAGCCCTATTTTTATTATATCTATTTATTTCGTTGACGTTTCGCTTTCATTTGACACTTCATTACTGGAAGTATTCCAGTTGAAACATAATCTGTGTTGTTTGTTCCCGCATTCAAATACAGAAACCCTTTTTTCTCACAAATCGAGAAACGATGGAATTTTTTGTTTCAAACTTTATGTAAGAAATTTTACGATGCGAGGAATAGAGAAACGAGCTACTGATCTTATAGAATCTATTGGCGATTTCTTTTCTGAGAAATATGTTGCATAAATGGTACATGCTCTATCTCTTTTGTGTAGAGCATGTACCATTTATGCAACATTTTTCTCAGAAAAGAAATCGCCATATCATTTTATAAATATTTTCATAAACATTTGCAAGTCGGACAGACTTGTCCAAAAAAAAACCTATCACTCAATTCAATTTTAAGCCACACTGTCAATCATTATGAGCACACACAATTTTTTGACATATCGTACGACTGAATAGGATAGTGTATCGCCGACGTACATTTACCGATTTTGCAAAATTGCTAAAAAAAAAGACAATTTAATTTTTAGGGTGTTTATTAAACTCCTTTAACCCACTAATATAACATTTTTTTCTTTTGCTTAAACATTTGCTTTCTTCCAAAACCATTGTTTTCCTCTTCGAAAAAACATTGTTGCGTAGGGGCTATTTACTTTCTTAAAACAAATTTTTGCATATTCTTACATGTGTTTTCTGACCATAATTTTTGCTGTTTTTTTTTCTTAATAGTTTTTTAAGGTTTAACATACTTGTGAACAAAGAAAAGTCTTGGGAGTAGGTATTAGAACAAACAACTAAAAAGACGCACCAACATTTAAGTTTGTGTTATCAGTGACATCTATGGCCATAAGTCTTGACCCTCATAGATCGGGAGAAGAAAAGAACATGTGTTTTTATGTTCTTTTTTGACTTTTTTGTTTTACAGAATTTCTCCATCATCCATTCCCAGTATTGTATGTTGATGATTTATAATTACAACAGGAAACATTTATTTTGTTTTATTCTGTTGGTGAAATTTTTGCAGGTTTTTTGTTTTAAGTGAAATGGTGTAAAAATGACACTTAGAAAAAGATTAAAAAAAAGGTTTTGATATTTTTAGCATTTTATTATTACCTGGGGGATTTTGACATAATAACAAAAAATTTCCCGAATGATAAGATTTTTTAAATAGCGTATTTTGAAAGTATTACTTTCGACAATAGTTTTAATAATTAGGGGCCGTTCTGTTATTTTTAAATAAATAAACATTTCAAATTCCAACAAATTTATTTTTAACTGATTCTAACATTTATTCAAAAAACTAAGTGCACATTAATACGAATTTGCGGTTGCATTTAGTATTGTCCGTTGATTATTAAAAGTATTCTGTATGTAAAATCAAATGAAGAATTTAAAACAACTGTAAATTACTTAAAGCCCGATCTACTTATTTTGCATTTAATTTTGACGAAATTTTAATTTTGCATTTAAATTTTACTGTCAAAAATTCAGCCGCCAATTACGTAAAAACAAATGAATTTTCAGTTATTTTATGTATGTATGGACGATATGAATCCTATTTTTCTTAAAGCGTTAATACCAAAGGTACTGCCTTACTTAACCTATCTGTTCAACTATGTTCTAATAAAATCAGTATTTCCAGAACGATGGAAGGTGTCTAAAATTATGCCAATTCCCAAGCCTAACAATGATTACCGCCCAATAGCAATTCTTCCTTTTTTATCTAAAGTGATGGAAAATATAATGTGCAGGCAAATTATTAAATACTTGAGCCAAAAAAGCAAAGCGTTTGACACAATTGTACATCCCATCTTAATAAAGAAACTTGAAAAACTGTTATATTTTTCAAACTCCGCATGCAGTTTACTTTCTTCATACCTTACTAATAGATCCCAAGTCGTACACTTAAATGGTAAACTTTAAAACTCACTTGATGTCAAAAGTGGCGTTCCACAGGAATCTATTCTTGGGCCCCTCCTATTTTGTTTATACATAAACGATTTACCAGACGTAGCGATTAACACCAAAGTACACATATATGCAGATGATGTACAAGTTTATGGCAGCACTAACGTCGCTGACATTCAATCATGTGTGAACAACATTAACGTTGATTTAAATCACATAAACATCTGGGCTAATGCCAATGGCTTACTTATAAACCCTTCGAAATCCAAATGTATTTTCCTTTCAAAAAATAAAACAACATTAGACGATCCATTTCAAATTAAGATAAACAACAACATAATTGATTTCGTAAATTCGTCAAAAAATCTGGGAGTAACGTTTAATAACGTACTTACTTGGTCTACCCATATTAACTCTGTTGTAGGGAGAGTTTATGGTATGCTACGTTAACTGTGGGCAGTGAAATTCTCAACACTTTTTAATATTCGAATGTTGTTAGCAAAAACCTATCTTATTCCGGTTCTTTTATACGGATGCGAAATTTTCGCTAATTGTAATAGCGCAGACTTCAAAAAACTAAATGTTGCCTACAATAATATTGCAAGGTATATTTATTCTAAAGGACGCCGCGAACATATATCATTGTTTTCATACCGGATATATGAGATGAGTTTTAAAAATCTCCTCAAATTTAAATGCCTTATACTGCTACATAAAGTAATAATTCAAAAACAACCAACATATCTATTCAGAAGAATTCAATTTGCAAGATTGCGTCATAGAACTTAAAAAAATAATGCACATTTTGCTTATAGTAGCATCCAGCTGCAGCGGCAATGAAATCCAAAGTGAAAACTTTAAAATATTTGCACACAATACAGCCAGACTTTTTGTTGAAAAATATCCATGGTATAATATGCCACCCACTTTGCACAAGTACCTAATACACGGTGCCGAAATTATTAATAATGCTCCCTTACCCATTGGGTTATTATCGGAAGAAGCACAAAAAGCTCTGAATAAAGATTTTAAGAAATATAGATAGCTTCATTCACGAAAGTGCAGTCGCGAAAAATCCCTTAAAGAAGATTTTAATTTATTCTTAATAAGCTCTGACCCAATTATTTAGAGCATGCGAAAGTTGCCTCCAAAGATGAAGATGATGATGATGGTGATGATAACGATGATGAAGGTCAAGTAGATGGTGATCGTGATCACGAAAATAATTTTTTGTAGGTTCTCATGTGTAATCTATATTTTAACTTAAATTCCCTTATTTGTAATAAAACTGCATTGATATATACTTAAAAATAGCTTGTTTTATCTAATTGTATTGGTATTAGGTGAAAGATAATGGAAAAATATCCTAACAGAGCTTCCCTGAATTGATCCTCAAAAACTATGTATTTGAACCCACTGTGGGACGCCGTGAACACATATCACTGTTTTCATACCGGATGTATGATGACATTAATTTTTCGAATGATTTTAATTCACAAACTAATAATGCTTTTTAGGTTGGTAATTATTAATCATGTATCCATTTATATTTGTTATACTCACTAGCACTGTCATTTATAAGATTTATGTATCTTGTTGTGGTAGATCATCAATAAATAATAATAATAATAATAAAAAGTATTTTAAGCAGCTAAGATGAAAGTTCCGAAGGCGTCAACAACGAACACTGATCAACAAATGCCCATCAGTACTACTTTGCCATTAGTTAGATACGTCTAAAGGCGCCGCATCTACAAATTCTAATTTATTGGTTAGAAGGCAAAACGTCATGATGGCATCCCTCATACGGCTACTCACCACGGACCCATCGGCAACAGACATGCAGTTTAAAGAAAAATTATGGGCACAAATTCAAGAGTTGCATTTCGCAATTTAGGAGGCCAGTGATGATCCACTACAAAAAGGGTACAAGATGGAAACCTACAATGATCTGAAAAAATTAATAATTGAAAACTTTAAGCTGTCTCCACGAGGACCACAGCAAGGTGGCGAGTTCGTGCAACCCAACGTTCTTCCGCTACCAACGGCTTTAATTCCAAAATTCAGTGGGTATTATGTAAAGTGGAGAGCCTTTTCTGACCTGTTCTCGCAACTAGTAGATAATCAACAACTCCAAAAGGCACAAAAGATGTGGTATCTAAAGCAAAATTTGTGAGGCGAGGCTGAAAAATTAATCAGCCATCTTTCAGCTACAGCAGCTTTTCGTTAAAAATAAATAGAAAATAAGAAGACCGGTTTTATCAAAAGTTATTTTCGGGAATACAAAATTTATTATTAATCAATTCATTTATTAATGACGTGCTAAACTCCCAATTTTTTTTTTGATAAAAACACTGAAATTTATTGTTGTGGAAAAGCTAGTTTCTATGCGCATTTCGGTTTTGTGAAATTATGGACCAACACTTACCATTTTCCATAGGCTTCATTTTAATGACAATCAAAAAGTATCAAATTTCCTCCAATCATCTTCAAAATTTCAAAAGTTGTGTACAAAGTTACGTGGACAGATAACACAAGGGAACAAGGATTTTGTTGATTAAGAAGTGAATGTTATTTTAAAAGTTATTTGGGACGCTGAATCCAAATCTGAACTTGGTTTTTTTTTTATCAGCTCGACTTTTCGCCCTATACCGTTATGTCCAAAATTATTGCACTTATTTCACCATATTCAGTTAAAAAAAAAATTTGGAATTAGTCAACAATATTATCTTTAAGCCGTGCTTACATTGGTTTAACATTTTCCCTGTAGTTTTTGGGATATCGTTAAAATTTTGAAAAAAGAACGATTAAAAGAAAAGAAATTTTTTGTTCTTTAAAAATTCATTAAAAGTAAAAAATGCGACAAAAGTAACAGTATGTGTGTTTGCTGTTGTTCTATTTATGGACGTTTTTTCCTTCACTTAACCCATTAGATCCCAAACATCTTTAAAATCACAAATACTTATGTTTTTCATTAAAAACTGTCTTATTAGATTTCAATTAAAGCTTTAAATTAACAACACTAAACAATTTTATTTTGGGTGTTTTTTAGGCTGTACTCGTGCGAGTACAATGGGACAATGGGGGTAGCGTAATAAAAAGATTTAATTAATTTTATTTAAAAACTATTTTTATTCAGATTTTATAGTTTAATATAAGATTAAAAGATCAATTTATTATTATGTATTAATATTTGTATGTGATCGGGTATGGAATTTTTTAAAGCAGTCTTTTTCTACGCAAAGTGCAACATTGCAAAGCTCGCAAATCCACTGAATTCTACTGTGACAAACTTTGCATCTTATTTGATTGAAATGCGTTTTGGGAAGTGATTGACTGCCGATTTTGCAATTGACGTTGTAGTTGTACACCTTGGTTCTACTTCAACTCTCGAACCTAATAGTAAGTGTTGACATTGTTTGTCAACCACTTTGGCGCCACAATAAGTGCCAAACTGATACAGATAGCCGCCGCTACTGGTAAGTATCCAATTTTTTAAACCAAACCTAACAGGTTTTCCTCTAATAAATTGTTTGGCCGAATGGCTTCCGAAGTATTTGACCATTGACTCATCAGTCGAGAGATTTTGGTGTATGTATCCAGGCTGTGGGAAAAATCGCCCAAAGAAAAATGGCCCAAAAAAAGAAATGAAAAATCGCCCAAAAAAATTCCATGGAAAATTGGGCCTAAATTCATATGAATAGTGACCTAAAATTGTTGGGCTATTTTTCGTTATTGTTGGGTGATTTTTCGTTTTTTAAATTTTTCATAATGAAAAATCACCCAAAAATGTTGTATGAAAAATGGCCCATTTTTTTTGATTTTCTCCTCTATGGTATAACAACCACCGGCTTCGCTTACTAAAGCTTCTCTGCACAGCCGGCCTTCGGCCGGGCGCAAGGATTTTCTCCTCTATGGTATAACAAATATCGGCTTCGCTAACTAAAGCTTCTCTGCACAGCCGGCCTTTGGCCGGGCGCAAGGATTTTCTCCTCTAAGGTATAACAAACACCGGCTTCGCTAAGTAAAGCTTCTAAAATGTGCCTTGTTTCCAAATGAAAGCCGACTATGCAGAGAAGCTTTAGTTAGCGAAGCCGGTGTTTGTTATACCATAGAGGAGAAAATCCTTGCGCCCGGCCGAAGGCCGGCTGTGCAGAGAAGCTTTAGTTAGCGCAGTGTCCATGGACACTATGACACTTTTTGGAGTGTCATAACGTCCATGGACACTATGACACTGGACGTTATAACATGCCACCGGGAAAAAATTCGTTTTTTCTTTTTGGGTCATTTTTCATTTTTTTTGGGCCCTTTTTCGTTTCTTTTGGGCAAAATTTCATATATAACTTTTTGGGTAATTTTTCATGTTCTGTTGGGCGATTCTTCATTTGGGCGATTTTTCATTTCTTTTTTTGGGCCATTTTTCTTTGGGCGATTTTTCCCACAGCCATGTATCCAAACTCACAAAACTTTTCACATTAAATTTTTGATAATGCTCTAATTTTCGCCATTCTATCACTCAAATCGAGTTCCGGGTTGTCGGCAAGATATATATAACGTTTTATTTGTTGAAAACGGTTACGTGACATATTGTTAGAATTAAGTGGAATATGCGTGTCCTCGTCCAACTGCCAATGCATACGTTCCCTCGGTAATGAATGATAACCGCTGAAGAGGATAATTCCAATAAACACCTTTAGCTCTTCAGCAGTAAAGTTTAATAGGTTAATGTTGTGCTGTAACGTATTTTACCATTTGATCAACTATTAGCTGCACATCATCATTATCAAAAACTGTTTCAAATACTTGGAGTTTTGCCTTCTAGTGAAGTGTTCATGTTATTTTTAAATGATTCAAAAAATTTAGTACTAGACATATCCATGTTTGTTTAATTTTTGGAATTTCATATACTACATATTTTACTTAAAAAATTTTAAATAAAACTATTCAACAAAACTTTGTTTGAATATGTGATACATTTTTTTTTTTAATGAACAAACCAACAGCTGTTTTCGCAGTTGACACAAGTAAGAACAATCGTGTGACTGTGCTGCGGCAATAATTGTACTCATTTCGCTTTGTACCAACTAGCGGCAATTAAATTTGTACAAAACAGGGCAATCGTGTGATTTCAGAATATTTTATTGGGGAAATTTCATTATTGTACGTCAATAAAGCACAATCAAAATTGTGTCATATTGGTGTATTTGGGGCAATCGTGTGATCCCAGCTTTAAACGCATCAATGCATAAAAGCATTGTGTGGACCTTCAGCTTTAACGTCAGAACATAATTTTGTCCCATTGGTAACGATAGACTTCGTCAACTTGGGTACCCTTTCGAAAATTTGTGTTTGAATACTGTTCTATAGGGTGTCATATGGTCGGTCTTGACCAGTTTTACTTTCTTACTTGTTTCTTATTTTCTTTAAAGAGTAAATATTATTAAGTTTTTTCTAAGTGTATATTGACATTTATTTATTACCAACTGACACTAAAGTATTTGTTTAAATTAATAGTGTTCTAGCTAAAAATGAGGTTGAACATAAAATTTATTATTAAAAATTTTATGGCAGCAAGTAAAAGTGTTAGACAGTTAGACAGATGTTGGGGTTCGCGTCAACGCAAGATAAATATTTTTCACATAAAGGAAGAAAGAATTTTTAGTTTTTATCAAAGGCTTAAATTTAATGTTAAAACATGAACTTTTTCAAATACCAAAGAAATTAAAATAAATAACTTTTTGAACATTATATTATTAATAAAGCGTTCATGGATATCGAAGTTCGGTTAGGCGCTTATATTCGTGTGTTTTAAATTACTACGTCGTTAAAAGCTTCGTAGCTATGGACACTGCGATTTTAATGAGGTTTTTAAAGGAATTTTATTACTACCATAGATTTGTAGATTTTTACGGCTAGAATAAGAAGGTTTATGACCACAAAGACTATTACGGAAACTGGTTTGTATGGGGCTAATTGAAATTATGGACCAACATTCACCATTTTCAATAGGCTTCGTTTTAATGACAATTGAAAAGTACCAAACTTTCTCCAACCATCTTTAAAATTGCGAAAATTGCGTACACGGTTACAAGGACAGATAACACAAAGGAACAAGGATTTTGTTTTTTAGGAACTGAATGTTGTTTTTAAGGTTAGTTGGGACGCTGAATACAAATCTGCACTTGGTTTTTTTTTCTAACAGCTCGACTTTTCGCCATAAACCGTTATGTCCAAAATGAAGTCATTTTTGTATTTAAATAATTTTCACTCTTTTTGTTTTTAATTTTTCAATTATTATGTGTTTAATTTTTAAATTTTTGCCTTAAGCTTTTTCTTAGTTATTTTATTTTAAAATACTAAAAATAGCATAATGAAACCTGCTCTACTTTAAATATTCGTACGAACACAAGATCTTTATTTTTTTCTTACGTTGCAATTGAAAGTTGTTTACACTGGATAACAAATTGATTGCCATGTTCATAATTTTTATTTAAACCATTTTTTTTTGTGTTCAAACAGAATTGTGGCTTCAACTTCATGCAAAAATTCTCTCTCATTTCTTTCTTTTATTCTTAGTATTTATTTATTGAATCTTCATATTTTAAATATGAACTACCAATAATTAATCAAATCTTATACTAATACTTTATTTTATGTCTTACCAGTGCCAGGCAAAAAATTTAGTCATCACGGTATCTGTTCACATATGCACGTGTTTATCGCTCTTCTTTTACTTTTGTTCTTATTTTTCATTAAAAGATTTTGTTTGTTGTGCTTACTTCCCTATTTTTATAATTGATAAAAATAATGAAATTTATTGTTGGAGGATAAGCTGTTCCTATGCGCATTTCACTGGTTGCTTAGGCCAGATCATCAGGAAACTTTCTCCTAAATAATTTAAGAAAAGCCAAAGCTGTCAACAAACAAGACTACAGAGGGAATGAGAATTGCATACACTCAAAAAGTCTTATTTGCAAGGATATCAAAGCTTAAACAAAATACCAACAATAAAATAGAAAGTTTATCTTTTCCAACATTTCCCACTACAATTAGTTGAAATTCTCCCAACATTAATTGTAGTTGTAAGTTCTAATTTTTCTTTATTTACAATATGTATGAAATTTAATGAAAGTATGGTAACATTGTTTAGGGAATAACCCCCTTATGCAAAGTTCACATTAGTTAACCAACACATTGAGCCCACACGCAAAGAAAAAACATGATTAAGGAATGGTCACTATGACCATTTTTATTCATATTTACCTAATATGTTACCCTAATAAATTTATTAAAGTCATAATATAACCTTAAAAATAGTTATTTGTCCCTAACATTTTTCAATTAGCTGTAATAATATTATATGGACTTTTACACCTAAAAAGTTACTCTGATCTAGCTAAACATTTTAAATTATTTAATATGTTTGCTACTATAATATATACATTTTCAACTATACAATTAAAATCATAATATTGTTGCACACAAAAGGTATTTTTAATATCATAATTTTTGTTTGCTTTAAAGCACATTCTCTTAATGAGCAAACATTTATTGTCGAAACAACCAGTCGAAACAAACCATCCGCGAGCGTTAGTTAATCAGGAAACATGAATGATTACAAAATAATTAAAACATTTTTCGGAGAGAAAATGCCATGCTGCCTTGCAAAATTAACGATATAAATTATTATGCATTTATTGAAACAGGTAAGTTATTTATATATAATTATAAAAATATATAAATAAGCAATTACTTTGACTTTCTTGCAGCCAAAGAACCTACAACACAAACAGCATAAAAATTTTGGCACAAGATGTTGTCATTAGCCCCAATTTTTTTTCAATAACTGTTCAACAGCATATTGATGTAGTATATTTCATAAAATAAATAAAAGGTAAGTTTAATTTGAACAAATCTCAAGTGCGCGGATAAAAATAATGATAAGTGTTATTGCAAGCCGAAGTAAGGCTACATAGATATCCTTTTTTTTTAGATAAATTTGTACCACAAAATATACAGGGGTGTTCTGGAAATCGAAAACGCAAAACGCATGAATTTTGAAGTTCTTTTTAATACACCCATCATCTAATTTTTCAACATTTTCTTATAGAATTCTGTTTAATGGAGAAATATTTGTATTGCATGGTATTTGTATTTCTTTTAGTACAAAAATCTTATTAAAAAAACGACTTTTAAATTCTTGCGTTTTGCGTTTTCGATTTCCAGAACACCCCTGATAATTTATAATTTATAAATTGACACACACACACATGTATATAAATGTATGTATTTAATTTTATTTTTAAATATAAACTATATTTTATTTATTAATATTGCTGTATATTTGTAATAAAACATAAATTTTTTAAATTAATTTTTTTATTGTTTTTATTGCGGGAACCATATTACATGTTGAAATAGACATTTTGTATGGGGTTGGAAAATAAAGAAACATGGTTTGAAAAATCGTTTGCGTTGATCTTCAGAACATAATAATATGTTTGAGACAATAATTAGCTAAAAACATTCTGTCTGAACATATATTGTTGCTGAAGACGTGTTTGACACAATCATAGCCACAAACATTAATGATAGTTTGCGATTGTTATTGTATCAATCATGTTTTTTCTTTGCGTGCATACACTTTTGCTGGGCTTAATGTCTTGGTTAACTTATATGTACTTGTCTATATATTTTTTAGACTGGATAAAATCTTATTTATTTGGCAGAATGTGTAAGGTTGTGATTGAGGGCTATGAATCTTAACCTTATATTCAAACTTCTGGTGTACCTCAGGGAAGTATATTAGGACCATTATTTTTCAATTTATTTATCAATGATATAATTTCTTGTTTCGAAAAATCTAAATTTCTTTTATATGCTGATGATCTGAAAATTTTCCTAAAAGTTAATTCGCCGGCTGATGTATTTAATTTAAAGAATGATTTAAATAAGCTAGTTAGATGGTGTGAACTTAATCAACTTAGGTTAAACTTTGAAAAATGATTTCATGTTTCGTTTTAAAGGAAATGTAGTCCTATTAAAAATGATTTTAAGCTAAATGGTGTTAATTTAAACAATGTCGACTCCAAACTTGATTGGGTGTTCTCTTTCATTCATTCATGTCCTTCGTTCCTCATATTGAGTATATTATCCCTAAAGTTTATAAAACGTTAGCTTTTTTAAAAAGAAATTATTCTGAATTCCATAAGCCATATACATTTAAGCAAACTTATACATCTTTTGTTAGATCAAAATAAGAATATGCTTCAGTTATCTGGAGTCCATATATTGCCGTTTACATTTCTCGTGTTGAGAGAGTACAACGTGTGTTTATTAAATATGCCTAACGCTCACGTATTCAATTCCATTTTGCTCCTTATGAGTCTAAATGTCTCCTTATTGGTTGGAGAACTTTAGAATGCCGTAGAAAATTACAGTCTATCCTACTCATTTACGATATAATTAATTCAAGGGTTGATTGTCCTGAATTGTTATCTTTAATACCATTTAATATACCAGCTAGAAACTTGAGGAAAATTTACACATTTAAATGGCACTTTAACGAGATCTTTCATAATATTTATAAATTAAATATATGCCTTCAAAAAAAATCTAAATCGCATATGGAATTTTGCACATCAAAAAATAATTTTATGTTATTTGTTTTGAGTATTTTATAAATGTTTTATATTCCAATTATTAACTTTTTTAACTTTGTAATATATTTTTCTATGTAAGTTTAGTTGCATAGTCTGTAAGGAATTTTGTTTTTCATAGACTGAAATAAAAAAATAAATAAATATGTGGGATAATAATTTGGCAAAATAAAATAGATTTTGTGTTCAAACCGAATTGAGTCTTCAACTTCAGGCTAAAATCCTAACGCCCATAATAAAAACGTCGACAGTAACTTCAAATTCTCTCTCATTTTATTCTTTTAATTTTTATTTTCTCTTGCTTTTCATTTACTGTTTACTAAATATATGAAATTATGGTAGCAATGTTGTGAGAATAAGTGTCTGTATGTGGGAGAATAAGAATACACGTTCTCAAAATGAAATATATTTTATTTCACGACGGCTTTCTGCGACCAAATTTTATGCCAAATATTATGGAAAAAGTGGTCTCGACGCAGTTCGGTTCTCACACTCAAGGGGGAAAAAATTGTAAGAAATATTTGAAATTTAAGAGAAAAAAAATGTAATTTGAATTCTTTCGAGAGTTTGTTTGCTCAAAAGCTTCTTTTATGATGAAACAGAATTGAGTCTTCAACTTCAGCCAAAAATCCTAAGGCTCAAAATAAAAACGTTGACAGTAACTTCAAACTCTCTCTCATTACCTTCTTCTTATTTTGTTCTTATTTTTCTTTGTTTACAAAATGTTTGAAATTGAATGAAAGTATTGTAGCATTAGGAAGAGGGAGTTTACACGGTGTCTTTTCAGACATGTCTAACAAACACGTTTGTTTTGTTTGTAGGCGATCGGGTTAGAGAAGAGTTGTCAAACAGACACGAAACGAGTTTGTTTTTATAAATTTTCATGTTTTTTAATTTGTCTGTATATGGATATTAGACAATTAAACATGAAAAGAGTCATGTTAGGAAAGACATCGTGAAAAGACATTATGTTTTTGGAAGCATGTTCAAAAGAGAATGAGTAAAACAGACTTGTCTGAAAAGACGCCGTGTAAATATTCCCTAAGAGAATAAGTGCCTATACGTGATAGCATTAAAAAAAAACGTTCTCAAAATAAAATAGATTTTATTTCACGACCTCATTCTTTGCCAAAGTTTTATGTCAAACTGTATGGAAAACGTCGTTCAGTCCCAGTTCTGTTTCATCATTTTAGTTTACGTAAAAGCTCACATTTTTCGTTGCACTGTGTTACTTTACCAAACAGATTTCTTACAGATTTTTCTGTTGTTTCTTGCTTTATTTTATTTACTCAGGCTGTACTCTACAGCCAATAATTTTCTTGTAATGGAAAAAAAATAAAATCTAGAACTGGGCGATTTTATTTAACAAGCAAAGAACACATTGTAGAAATCGTTGAAAGGAAGATGTTATTAACTCACCTGAAGCGTTTATTAATTTACAGTTATTAAATATCGTAATTAAAGGCAACAAAGTTTTAATGACTTGAATTAAAATGTTCGGAACCATCATCAAGTGATTTGTTTAACAACAGGGTAACAAAGAGAACAAAACTGACCGCAAAACAATTAATTTATCATAATTTATCGACTGTTCTGTAGTTTGAAATTCAAACAACTGAAATGAAATTTAATAGTTTTATAACCAAATGTCAAATAGTACAATAAAATGTTATAACAAATAAATTATGTTCAGTTTGATTTTCATTTTGTTGCATGAATTGAAACAAGTTTTGCAGGTTGAATTGCAGTTTTTAAAGAATTTGAAAATTTTTTTAATGGATTGTAAAAAAAGGTTAAACATTTTAAAATCGAGCTAATAAACAAAGAGTTGAAGCTTATTGCAATTGATTTTTTTATTGATTTTGCAAGTTTTGTAAAAAACTATCGTTTAGTTTATATTTAAAAGATGTTTATGAATTTTATGGTTTTAGAATTAATTTAAGGATTTTAACGATTATCAATTTTTTTTTATTTTAATCAGACATGTCCAATAAATATAATTTTTTCATATTTTAACTATAAAAATCATAGTGAAGGGGAAATGCAACATGTTTCCTTCTTTTAACATGGAATATCTTTAGCGATACTGAGCCCTGGCAGAGGGCAAACAATTTTGATCATGGGTTTCAAGTTACAAAAATTAAATGGCTTTAACCGCCCTGCAAGCAATCCATCCAAGAAACCTTATGAACTCCCCTTCCTCTGCAAAGGAAGATAACATCATGGCAAGGGTCTGGCAGACGCCACCCCTGGGAAAAAGGTAAGAATCAAAGATTAATAAGGAGCCCCACTACTACACTAAATAAACGGAGGGCGTTGTAACTATGACAGTGAAATCTTGGTTTTCGGAAGCCATATGTCCTCAAGAGGGTTAATGGAGAAAACAAATCTGAAACACTAACCCAATAATTCAATAAAATTAACAGTGCAATAAAATAACCACAATACTAATTATTGTTAACAACTAAGGCACGAGCTATATGTTTACATTTGTCCTTCAAGTTGTGCTGAAAAAGGTCGACAAGAAAAAGAAAGACAAAAACATGAAAAACTAAAATAAAAAAAAATGTACTTTGGATTTCAGGAAGAACTCTTGACAAAAAGTACGAAAAACAGAAGTAAGGAAGAACATGTAAATCAATTAAAATAGGTTATCATTCATTCAAAGCAAATTTCGATCTAACAATTGTAGCGGGAAATGTAAGAAAAGATAAAACTCATCACTGATTTATTATTTGGTATTTTGTTTAAGCTTTGATATCGTTGCAAAGAAGACTTTTTGAGTGTTTGTAGGTTATTCTCATTCCCTCTGTAGTTTTGTTTGCTGATGCCTTTGGCTTTTCTAAAATTATTTAGGAGAACGTTTCCTGATGATCTGGCCTAAGCAACCAGTGAAATGCGCATAGGAACCGCTTATCCTCCAACAATAAATTTCAGTATTTTTATCAATTATTTAAAAAGGGAATTAAGCACAACAAACTAAATCTTTTAATAAATAATAGCATTCCCAATAACTTTGATAATAAAAAATTAGAATTATATTAAACAAAAAAATTAAATGAGCAATAACACCATAATGGCTTTATTTCATTCCTTACATGGAAATAAAGCCATACGGCTTTATTTCTGAATCCGATTTGTAATAAGGCCATATGGCTTTATTGCCTATGTCTTTATAACACGGCACCGGCTCAAACGTCTCGAATTCCTGTACATGTCGAGATCCGGAAAAGAAAATGACGCTGGTTGGGGCAGCAAAATATGCAAATTTACTAGATTGTTTACAAAAAATTACAATTTAAAAATCAGAAAAAATGCAAAAATATGAAAAATTGGAAAAAATTGGTGAAGGTACTTATGGTGCTGTGTTTAAAGGACGTAACCGAGAAACAATGAAAATAGTTGCTATCAAGCGGGTGCGTTAAGATGAAGATGCCGAAGGTGTGCCATCTTCAGCCCTTCGTGAGATATGCTTGCTAAAAGAGCTGAAAGACAAAAATATTGTTAGATTATGTGATGTTTTGCACTCGGAAAAGAAATTAACGTTAGTTACTGAGCACTGTGATCAGGATTTAAAGAAATATTTTGATAGTCTAAATGGAGAAATCGATATGGAAGTATGTCGTAGTTTTATGTTGCAGTTATTAAGAGGTTTGACATTTTGTCATAGTCGTAATGTCTTGCACAGAGATTTGAAGCCACAAAATTTATTGGTCAATAAAAATGGAGAACTCAAATTGGCTGATTTTGGATTGGCTAGAGCTTTCGGTATACCTGTAAAATGTTATTCCGCTGAAGTGGTGACTTTGTGGTACCATCCTCCCGATGTTTTATTTGGGGCTAAATTGTACACTACTAGTATGGATATATGGTCTTCTGGATGTATCTTCGCGGAATTGGCAGATGCTGGTAGACTTTTGTGTCCTGGATCGGATGTTTTAGATCAATTAATGAAAATATTCAGAGAATTAGGTACACCTCTGAAGATACCTGGCCTTGTGTCACCCACTTGTCTGATTTTATAGCATTGCCTCACTTTCCCGCTATTTAATCTTGGAGTCAAATAGTACCCCGCCTTAATTCCAAGGGTCGAGATTTGTTGCAAAAACTTTTAATATGTTGCTCCAATCAACGTAATAGCACCGAGCAAGCTACGCAGCATCAACATTTTACTGATGGTCACTAGATAAAGTTTGCTTAAAAGGGATTCTAACAACTTACTTTAAGTTTTTTTTTTCTTCATTTTTTATTTATTAAATCTTCATATATTAAATATGAACTAACTATAACACAGTACGACAGCCAATCTGGGGGGTGAGAAATTCCAAGTCAGGGTGATGGTACTAGGTCAGTATAGTAAAACCCTCAAAGGGTTTGGCGTTCGTATGTGTCAGTTTTTTTTATGATATTTTAAATTTTTTCCTTATCTTGATGTTTTTTCGCTTAGTTGTAACATGTTGGGAAAAACGTAGTTTAACATAACTCGAGAACCAAATTTAGAATTACAATTTCTTTAATCCGTTCATATAACGTTTTTCTTTATAATCAACAGTTTTGTCGGTAAAAATAAATTTGTGGAGAAAAAAAAATATTTTTTTGCCTAAAAATTAAAATTTTTTTTTTTAAATTCATAAAAAATCCAAAACGGAAAAAAGGATCAAGTGTTATTAATTTTATGTAAAGTCACATAACCTATTAACAAAATGCGATATAGATCATAGAAATCGATTAACGCGTTCTGCTTTTATTTACAATTAAGTGAAGGTATCCCATTTTGACAAGAATATTGATATTTGTTTTTATTCAAAAAAGTGTCATTTATCGCCTTTTTTATAAATTTTCCCCAATAACTCCAGACTTCTGGCCATTAACTACTAAAAAAATTAAGTAAACATTTTTATAATTTTTTATTTTTATTTTATTTATTTATTTTTATTTATTTTAATAAATATTGCCTAGACTTTTTCGATGGTGGTTGTTCGGGACTAGTGGCATCGCATTCATCGCTATCATCAGTTTCTGAACCACACATGATGTCAATGTGTGACTCCACTGTTGGCCCTTCTGCATCTCCTGAAAATTCTTTATCATCAAGATCATCCTTGTCTTGCCACACAAGCTTAATCCACCAGCAAATTTCCGCAATTATTGCACTCGGCGACTTTTTGCCTCTATATCTGTAAGTTTTTGTTTTATTAAAATGAGTTTGAAAAAATAAAAAATCAGTATTACCTCATTTCAAATGGCATAGCAACTTGATGATAGCGTTCACCTTGTTCATCAGGTTCGGTAGCCAATTGTTTGCTGAAGTAGTCCAGATGATGATGTAAATAATGGATTTTCAAGGACATGTGGACACCAATTTCCGAGAATGCTCTTAACATCCTTGCGACAGAAACATCGTAGTTGTTAGAACGATGCTTTCCCAACAAGCCTTTTATTACTTCTTTGATTGCCTGCCATGCATTCAATTCAGCGTCAATCAAAATATTGTTGAATGCGTCACTTTTAATCAGCTTTCGTATATCTGGACCATTTAGTACGCCTGATTGGAAAAAATTAATTTGTTAAGATGGAAAATCATGGGAAATGAATGTGATATTATAACTTACCTTCTTTAATTTTACTTTCGCTGAGTCTCGGGTAAATTAGTTTCAAACACAAGAAAACTTCATCTCTTTTGGCGACAGTTTTGATAAAATTCTTAACAATTCCAAGTTTAATATGCAGTGGAGGCAGCAATATCTTCTCCTTCGGCACTAGAGGCTCACGAATAATATTGGCCGTTTGTAACCTGCTGTGCTCTCTGAGTTTCCATCCGTGGCATGCATATTGGTCACCGGAAAATCGTGTGTCCCAATCGCACAAAAAGCACATATATTTTATATAGCCGCTTTGAAGACCGCAAAGCATTGCTACAACTTTTAAATCGCAGCATATGCGCCACATATGTTTGGCGTAGTTAACCATTTTTAAAATATTTTCCGGTGCATCATATGTTTCTTTCGTTTCTGTACTATAGGCGATTAGAACTGAAGGTTTTTTATTGGTCTTATGCAGTAAAACCGCCTTCAAGCTGAGTTTTGAACTGTCAATAAATAATCTCCAGTCATCTGCTTCATATTTTATTTCCATTGCGTTCATCAATTTTCCTACATCCGGGCAATATGCAGAAGTTTTTTCATCATTCACAAGGAATAAACTTTGGAGTGTTGCCTGTCGACCTCGATAAGCTGTGACTTTCACACCGGGTACCAACAAATAGTTTGATTTCAAAATGGAAGCCAGCTCTTCCGATTTATGCTGTGTTAATTCCAACTTGGCAACAATTGAATCAAGCTTATTTTGATTTATTAAAATTGGCTCATTGGATACTGATGGCTCATATGGGGGATCATCACGTGCATGATATGTCGGAGCAGTCGTAGAAGAGAAAATATCGGGGTTAGAAGCTGTTGGCACAGGAATGTGGTCCGAATGAGGCAATGGTGTTGCGGCACTTGCAACACCAACGTAATTATACGATTTTCTTATCCTTTTTGCGGCTCCTTTATTCGCACATGCATAGCAATTCAATGGATTGTGACCTTCGCCAGGATTAGTCCAAGTCATTGGGATACCGAATGGCATACTTTCACGTCTTCTATTTTTCCAATACATTAGACGGTTGTAGCAGCTTTTACACACTATATTTGGTACTCAATTTTCGTTCACTATAACATTTTGGTTGAAGTACATCTCGTATGTTTGAACAAAATCAGTACTGAAATTTCCCCTTTTTTTTATGTGTTGAGACATATTGACCACAGCAGTAGCAAAAGCTAGTTATATCTGGCTTGCACAGTTCCATATTCTGTTCTCTTTTGTTCACTTTTGAAAAACTGGAGAAGAATCACTTTTACTGTTCGCGTTCGTCGGCACTTGTTGAATGACAAAAATCACAGAACCAGTGTGAGAAAGAGAAGAAGTATAATGACAATGCATGTTTTATGTGAACATTACAGAACCAGTGTTGCCACATCAATATTTCTCTTTTAGTACAGTAGAAAAATATGAGAGAAATCGGCTTGTGAGTGTCAATGTTTTCTCCAAATAATGTTGTGCATATCTGGAGCAAATTTTTGAAATTCAGACATTTACCTAATTGTAACTAAATGAAAAACACGTGCATCGATTTTCATGATCTATGCCTTTTTTTGCTCGTGAGTTATGTGACTTTACGCGAAAGTAATTAGTTTTGGCACTTTTTTCCATTTTGGATTTTATATACTTTTTTCCCTTCATACATTCATTTTTAACTTCGAAAGTGTTGCACATATAGGAAAACGGTATAGAAACAGATTAGAGAAATTGTAATTCTAAATTTTTTTGAGTTTGTTTTAGCAAAATCGGACAAGTGGTTCTCGAGTTATGTTAAACTACGTTTTTGCCAAAATGTTACAACTAAGCGAAAAAACATCAAGATAAGGAAAAAATTTAAAATGTCATAAAAAAAAACTGACACATACGAACGCCAAACCCTTTGAGGGTTTTACTATACTGACCTAGTACCATCACCCTGACTTGGAATTTCTCACCCCCCAGACAATAATCCCAAAAATGTTCCATAGTGTAATTAATCAAATCTTATACTAATACTTTATTTTTGTCCTGCCAATTCTAGACGAAAATTTTTCTCTTCACGGTTTCTATTCACATATGTATGTAGATTTTTAGCGGCCTTCTTGTCGCATGAGTCCTGCAGTATCCCTTCTCCTTAATCTAGAGTGGCCGCTGTCATTTAAAATATTTCGAGATAGTGGATTTGGGTGCGACTCAAGCCTTTTTAAATATTTTACTGCATACTTCGTAATAATAGCTTTTACTAATGGCACATTGAAATCCTTGTGAATATATGAGTTTTTACCATACCAGGGAGCGACTGTGATTATTCGAAGAAGTTTACTTTTGCGCCTTTGAATTTTTTCGATATTTGAGCCCGAGGCAGTGCCCCATAACTGAATACCGTAGCACCAAATTGGCTTTAATATAGAGTTGTAGAGAAGAAGTTTGCAATCGAGGCTTAGAACAGAATTTCTTCCAATAAGCCAATTAATTTGAATTGCTTTTAGTTTCATTTGTGTTAGTTTTGCTTCTATATGGCATTTCCATGTTAAACGCCGATCTAGATAAAAACCAAGATATTTTACATGCAATTGTTGGGGCACTAATTGATTATTGATTTTAATAGGGGGACATGACTCCCAACGCAAGGTGAATGTTATATGTACGCATTTTTGCTCATTGTTTTTTCGTGTACCCTTAAAAAAGCTGTATCATCAGCAAATGTTGAAGTAAGGGTGTGGTTATTTGTTGGCATGTCTGAGGTATATATCAAGTATAACAGTGGGCCCACGAAGCTTGCCTGAGGGGCACCAGCGTCAATTGACTGAGGAGAACTTACAAAAGCGCCTTCTTTAATAATAAACTTTCGACCGAAAGTAGCTTTCTAACAGTTTGTGTGTGTTTACTGGTAAGTTTAACTTCAATTTATGTAATAAGCCTTCATGCCAGACTTGATCAAAAGCTTGAGAAACATCGATGAAGAGGGCGGAACAATATTTTTTTTTCTTCACAGGCTTTTCTTATGGCGTTTACTATACGATGGGTTTGTTCAATTGTGCTATGTTCTCTTCTAAAGCCGAATTGATGGTTTGGAATACATCTATTTACATATAAAATTGGGGCTAATTTTGACACTAACAGCTTCTCAAACAGCTTTGATATATTAGACAATAAGCTTATAGGTCTATTTGACTCAACTTTAGTAGGATCCTTTCCTGGTTTAGGTGTCATAGTAACTAAGGATACTTTCCATTCTTGAGGGTAGTATTCAAGGCGTAAAATAGCATTAAAAATCAGGAGAATAATTTTCTTTGCTATACTGGGAAGCTCCAAAAGCATTGTGTTACTGATCTTATCAAAACCAGGGGCTTTCTTGGGGTTTAAATCATGAATAGCCTTTTCGATTTCTCTTATCTCAAATCTTAGTGGAGCAGCTGCTCTAGCAGCAACAGGTGGTTACTCCTCCGCAATACCGAGAGATGTATGAGGGGTAAATACGGTTTTCAAATGATTATCAAAAAGATTTCCATTTTCTATATCATTTCGTGCCCAACTTCGATTTGAGTTTCTTAATGGTCTTTTAAGATTTCTAGCTGCACGCCATAATGAGTAGTCTGATTGAGAATTGCATCGAGTTCCTTAAGATATTTTTCAAAGGACGATGTTTTTTGGGACTGCAGTAACTTTCTTAGCCTTTTTGTGCACTCTTTTAATAAATTCTTAAGTTGAGGGGATCTATGCAATTGCCATTCTCTTCGAGCTCTCCTTTTTTCAGTCAAGAGACGCTCAACATCTGTAGAATATATTTTACGATTTTTGATCTTTTTGGCGGTTATGCTAGAATGTTGAACAGCTAGTTTTAGATAACTGTCAAAATTAACAATAGAAAGATTCACATTCTCCGGTGTACTAAGCGGAATATTTTCAGTGCAATGGGTACTGAGATATTTTTTATATTTTAACCAATTTATTTGTGTTGCCGACGTCACTAAGTAACCAGACGGAGCTACAATTCTATTAGGGTTTGTTATTGTAAGAATTGTAGGTGTATGATCAGAAGATAATTCTAAGGAAGCTTCAACATAAATCGTATCTGCCGGGATGTTTTTAACCACTCCAAAATCTATGACATCTGGAACTTTTTGCTGATCAGTAGGCCAATATGTTGGTTGTCCGCTCGCAATCACATTTAGATCCATTTTACAAATTGTGTTAAACAAGACACGACCCTTTGGTGTTATGAGCCGTGACCCCCAGAAAGTGTGTTTAGCGTTGTAATCGCCAGCAGCCAGGAAACAGGGTCCTAATGATTTGAAATATTTATTATATTGGCTTTCTGATATTGAAAATCAAGGTGGGGAGTATAATGATGAAATTACTAGATTTCGATTTAATTCCTCAACGCAAATGTTCGTTGCTTGGAGATAATCTTCACGATGATCACACATAAAGTAGTGTTTTACTCGGGTTTTAATCAAAATGGCGGAACCTCCACAAGCTCTACCTCGAGGGTCCTTGCTATTATATAATATACTAGCTTAACCCGGTGCGCTTCGCTACACTGGCAAAAAAAAAATAAGAAAAAAATCTTCTATGAGGGGTACTGCTCCTATCTGTCTACCCCGCACATTTTTATATTGAAATTTATAGTTTACTATAATAGTAGCTTTAACCACGTTTGAAGACTCTCCCTTTAATAGTTCTTCAGTTGAGCGATATTTAATGTATGCATCCTATGGGAGGTATTTCCCCCCCTGCGCCTACCCGCTTTATTTTTATTTTCAAAAGTGTAGTATACCATAAGAGTGACTTTTAGAAAGTTTGAACATTCTCACTATTACAGTACTTTGCCATTTACTGACATCTTTATTTCTGGAGATTTCAACTCAGATATGCTAACTCAAACATTTTTAGCTGATAATATGATGTCAATTGGGCTAATTCCTATAAATATTTGCCTTCCAACGCACTTCACAACAACAAGAAATAGCCTTCTTGATGTATTTTTTGTTGGTAATGTTTCGTCTATTCTTCTCTACGATCAAATTGCAGCGCCATGTTTTTCTAAGCATGACTTGATATTTGCATGTTATGATTTTAAATTGATGCGGGAAGAAGAACTGCACACTTATCGTGATTTTAAAAACTTAAATGTGCAACTTTTAATCAACAAGTTTTTAAGTATTGACTGGAATGAGATTTACACCATTCCCTCAGTTGACTCACAATTGTCGTTTATCGAATATAATATACAACATCTGTATGACTTATTTGTTCCAATAAAAATAAAACGTATTTCAAACAACTCTAAACCTTGGTTCAATCAAGAAATTAGGCATCTGATCGAGCAAAGAGATATTGCATACACAAGGTGGAAACGTTATAAAACCACGGAGTTGCACGATGAGTATCGTCGACTAAGAAGAGAAACTACTAGTCTAATTAGAATAAAAAAATCTGAATACTATTCTCAACGTTTTTCCAGTGCGCTAAGCTCCAAAAGAACATGGCAGACTATAAAGGAAATAGGTATAGGAAAAGTAGAAAATAACAGTTATTTATCGGCTGACGTGGACCAAATTAGCAACACTTTTATGAACATACCTATGGTTGATTCCAACCCTGAATACTACAATTTCAACAATTCCTCACCAACAAATTTACAAACCACAAATTTAATCCTTAATTCAATGGAAAATAGTTCACCTGTCAACCACCATGATTTAGGTGAAATATTTGAATTCAAATGTGTAAATCAGTTTGATGTCGTTTTTTGCTTTTCAAGAATCAAGTCAAATGCAGTTGGATTCGACAATATGCACCCTAAATTTATAAAAATCCTTTTGCCATTTCTTTTACCTTACATAACATATCTTTTCAACAACATCATAACAACAAGTTCTTACCCTCTTAAGTGGAAATATGCGAAGATTATACCGATACCAAAATCAAACAAGGAATTTAGGCCAATTGCAATCCTTCCATTTCTTTCTAAAGTTTTTGAAAAGCTGTTACATTCCCAAATAAGCGATTTTGTCAAAAGAAACAACTTACTTACTGAAAGACAAT
This sequence comes from Pollenia amentaria, assembly GCA_943735925.1. Classification (NCBI taxonomy): domain Eukaryota; kingdom Metazoa; phylum Arthropoda; class Insecta; order Diptera; family Polleniidae; genus Pollenia; species Pollenia amentaria. The sequence continues at coordinate 139,537,608 of OX031010.1, read as the reverse complement.
CAGGATTTCGGCCAAAGCATAGCTGTGTCACAACTCTGTTGAGCGTTTCTGAAGAGATAAGGCAACAAATTGATAGTGGAAAAGTGGTTCTCTTGGTATTACTCGATCACTCAAAAGCCTTTGATACGGTAGATCACTTTATTTTATGTGAAAAGCTGAAACACATGTTTAATTTCAGTAACACCTCGGCTAAACTTATGTATTCGTACCTATCGGATCGTTCACAATCAGTGTTTCTACATAACCGTATGTCTAACAGAGTCACTGTTTCAAGAGGTGTGCCTCAGGGTTCGATTTTAGGGCCTCTTTTATTCTCCTTATATGCTAATGACCTTCCAGTTAAACTTAAATATTGTAATATACATATGTACGCTGACGACGTCCAGATATATCTCAGTAGCACAGTCAAAATGCTAAATACAACAATATCCAAGCTTAATTATGATTTAAGTAATATACATAAATGGGCAGCTGCAAATGGACTTTGCCTCAATCCAAAAAAATCAAAATGCATCGTAATTCATAAACGATTACTTAATCTTGATCGTGTTTTTGAGGTTAAGCTAAATAACAAACCAATCGAAGTTGTAACCTGTGTTAAAAACCTTGGAATTATATTCAATGACATCCTCTCCTGGACAAATCACGTCAACAGTGTTGTGGGAAAAACATATGGTATGTTGAGAACACTCTGGGCCACTCAATACTGTACTCCATTAAACATTAGAATGCTTCTTGCCAAGGCTTATTTAATACCATCTTTGCTCTATGGATGTGAAATTTTTTCAAATTGCGATGCTGTTAGCAAACGTAAACTTAATTCCATTTACAGAAATATTGTGAGATATGTCTTTGGTATTAGAAGATATGGCTCAGTCACCATGTTTAACAACAAACTTTTTGGAATCTCGTTTGAAAACCTCCTCAAATTACGAACTCTTTTGTGTTTGCACAAGATTGTTTATGAGAGAACACCAAAGTATCTACATGACTTACTTAGATTTGGGAGATCCAGTAGGGGTAAAAGAATTATCGCCATTAGGTATAGAACGCTTGTATCTGAGTGGCAATTTTTTATCAACGCCATACGACTTTGGAACGAACTGCCATATCACATCCAGCTACATAGTAACGCATCAAAATTTAAAATTGAAGTTCTGAAATTATTCGCTTAACTTTAATAATGATTTTGTTTAATGATTTTTGTTCATGATTTTAATTATTTTCTTTATTTTTTCCTGATTATCTTTTTGATAATATGTTTATTAAAATGTTTAATGTTTAAATTAGATATTATTTACATTATATGTACTTTCATATTTTATATTATATAATTTTATTTTGAATTTTATATGTAATTCTTACAAACAACAAATTAACCTGTTTAGCTTTATAAAATCCTATGCTGTAATTATAAGATTTAATCTTGTTGCATAGGACAGTCGATGAAATAAAAATAAATAAAATAAATAAATATAGAAGATAGAAGAAGAAGAAGATAGATAGATAGATAGATAGAAGAAAGATAGATAACCATTGATTTTAAACGTATTTCTTGAGGTCGGATGAGTTTCAGAAACCATCATAACATCAATTTGTTTATTTGTAAGGAAGTATTCTAGTTCATTTTTATGTTGGCGGATGCCATTTGCGTTCCAAAAGCAAATTTTTAAACAGTTCATGGCCTGTTTAGTACAGCTTGCAATAATATCGATTGCATTCTTAGCATTTCTTGCATCATGTTACCCATTGTGTTAGTAAAATTGTTAACTGTTTGCACTTATGTTTCCATGGTATTTTCTAGCCGGGTTTAATTAGAAATGGGAATTTCGTCATTATTTGGTACATCACCTTGCAGTGGCATAGGATTAGATTTTAAGACATTAGCGTACGAGGTTATGTTATTATTTGGCTGTGGTAGCTGGACGCCGTACGTGTTTCCTTGATTAGTTGCCTGCGTGTTAGGGGATTAAGTTTCTGTCCAACAGAACGCTTGACAATCGAATATACCGGACTATTTAAATTCAACGGAATTCTCCTGGTAACAAAACAAATGTTGTTATTTTTCTGTTAATAGATGTTCTGTTTCTATTCTGTCTTTAATTCTTTAAGCAAAAGAATTCATTTTAGTTTATACTTGATTAAGACTAAAAAGGTAAAGTTTTTGTTTATTTTAATATTTAAGAATAATATATTAGAATACATATTATGCATGTAAGTTTAAAAAGCATGTAATTAAATACCCTCCGAAACCCCGTTAACGATGTCACAAGACAATCTATCGAATGAAATCCGCAAGTAAGCCATAGAAAAGAAGACCATCACACACCTGGTGCCACCAAAGCAAAATTTAAGCGGCCAACGAAGACAAGAACTGAAACGAGATAAAAACACTTGTATCGGAGAAAACAGAGTGGAGTACATTTGCTCCTTGTAGGAACTACGGACCTAATATTATATATATTATATTAATATTATATATATATATATTTTATATATATATATAATATTAGGTCACCGATAAGCTTGTATATACTATTAATTTCTATTAAATTTTTAAGTACAAATATTTAGGTCAACTATTAAACCGAAAATATAACTAATTACTGCAATTAATTTTAAAAATTTTCTACAGACACAATAAAACATTGATCATTTAAAAGGTTTCACAGTAATCACATATTGTGGGTTGCACATATTTATGTTTGAGCATAAAAATTTTAATCGATTTTATCTTAAGCCACTTACTAAAGTGCACTTGAATGTGTGTATGAATTTACAAAAAAAAAAAATTCTTTAGAAATTAGTTTTCTTTTTGCCAAAATGCACAAACAATAATCAACAAAGGAATTTCATTTCATTTTAACCATATAAAGTTTAACTAATCACATAATTACAAACAATTGTTATGACCCATTTTCAAATGTGGCCAACACCACCACCACCACCAACCACACAGCCAGTGTCTGTAGATTGAGTGTCTCGAAGAAGATCTTGAATAGCATAAATCAAAACCACAATATTTATATATTTTATATATGTTAGCAATGAAAAATATAAAAAATAAAAGAAACTGCAAAATTGAGTACTAATAATCGTTGAAAATAAGGAAAACCCATTCTAAGTCGACACCACCATCACCATAACAACATAATCATTACATTCGGCCGCAAAGAATAGCAGCAGCAGCCATAACAACAACAATTGCTGCAACAACCACCAACATTTATTGCTTCGAGTCGGCAACCATAAATTGCTACATGTTTTTGTAACCCAAAATGTATCTAAACAATCGCTTTGTACTGACTAAACACTTGTTTCAGCACATTTTTATTTGGATTTTGTAATTTACTCGCAATTGAACTTAAACTGAACAAACAAATAAATGGACAAAAAGACAAGAAATGACTGGACTTAGCTAAAGCGTTACTCTCATGCTTGCATGAGACTTAGGACGGCTGCTATAAATACATTTGAATTAGAAAACTATAGAAACTTTATAAGAAATGTTTTGTTATAAATATGCCTTTTTTTGTGTGATATCCAGTTAAAGTTTGTTTAACTGGTCACATGTTGGATAAATGGGAGAGTAGAAATACGAGGGATGACTGTAAGTTAGAGCAATGTATTTACTAAAGCCGGCGAAACACTATCCTATTCATTCGTACGATTTGTCAAATAAATCGTGCGTACTCATAATGTATGACAGTGTGGCTTAAGAATGAATTGAGTAACAGAATTTCTGACAAGTCTTTCCGACTTGCAAATGTTTATGAAAACTTTCATAAAATGATAGATTCTATGCGATCAGAGTTGCATTTTCTTGAAAAGTAGCTGAGTCATTTGAGTGGCATTGACAGCAGATTTTTTTGTTTGTCGCATTGAATTCCGTCAGATTTTCGTGTGATTGAATCGTACGATTGTGAAGAAATTATTAATCCTTTAATCCTATAAAGTTTATCGCACCATGCAAACAGCAAAGGGGCACTACTATAAATTATGATTATGACTAATAAAACCAACGTCTGTATGGTATCAATAAAATAAAAAAAATTTACAAGAGATGATTATCTCAAATACTTTACCTCTAAGTCGTTAGTTTTAGAATCTTAAAGGTTAAAATTTAAACTGTCTGTTTTATCGTTACTACAATGGGATGTGTTCCGATGAAATTGGGGTTCTGGTTCCCGAAACCCATACGTTTTTTGGCTGGACTGTTCGTATGGGGAATAACCTTCCTGCTGAAGTCTTCCTTCTCACTTTCAACATGAATAAATTCAAGTCGAATGTTCACAAGCACTACTCCCTCTTTCCTGCTTTCCTGTTTCGAAGACTGAGTTGAATAAAGGTATTCCAATCCAATTCCAAATATTAAATTTTAATACAAATTTTAGAACATTTATCCTTTGCTTCATTTCATTTCGAATTAACATCATGTTTCCATGAAAATAGAATACAAAATTTTACCATATTATGACTTATTTTCACATAGAAAATCACGCTTATGTAAACTGTTTTTTTTTGACATCAAACCCTACTCATTTTGCATACTTTATAAAATAAATATTTTTTATTTTTATATTTTATATTTTTATTTTTATATTTTATATTTTTATTATTTTAAGCGTTTTACGATTGTCGGAGCATGCCCGATTTATTTTAAAACATTCAAGATACCATAATATAAACACACTTATAAAGCGTGATCCATTTCGAGGTTCCCTACTTTTTTAAAGAAAAAAAAAAAAAAACACAGAAAATTCAAATTTAATGGGGAATGTTTATTATCATTTGGAAGAACATTCTTTGCCATTTGTTTTTTGAAGATTATGTCTATCAAATGTTGGCCGTTGCTACGTCGCACAGTGGCGCCATTTGAGTTTTTTCGTTGCAAAAATCATATCTTTTGAACCGAATAAGATAATTGAACAGTTTAAACAGCATATGATAGATAACTGTTCAGCCTATGAAATGAGCGTTTGGAAAGGGTGCTACGCTTTGTAGGGGCCTACTTATGGGTTATCAAAGTTAAAATTAATAGAAAAATCAATTTTATGGTAACTAAAAAAAATTTTTTTTACATTTTTAGATTGTTTTTATTTTTTTTCTTAAGGGTTTTATGTTTTAAATTATTACCCAACAAATTAAAAAAAAAATTATTTTTTTTTTTAAATTTATTTTTTCAATTTTCTGTAAAATATTCATCACAATTCGTAAGAGAAGGTATATCTAAAAGACTAACCATTTCTAAACTATAATTATTTTGTAACTCTATTCGTGACTTCACATGCCGCAGGGAAGAAATAAGTGGATCGGAAGATGCTGCCAACATGTTGAAGAGGTCCTCATTTTGCATCACCCTTGATGCTTTGAATGTGTTCTGCAATCTATATTTTTTATAAAATTTGTTAAGAGACTCCTGTGCTTCTTCAGAAAGCTCTCCAATTGGCAAAGACTGGTACTCAATTATATCTTTACCATGCGCCAATATTTTATGGACGGTCGGGGTCAACTTCTTCTGTGGATACATTTCTGCTAAAAGAGATGCAGTTTTCGACGCATATTCTCCATATTTTGTAGAATTGACATTTTCTTTGCAGTTTAAAACATCCAAGATCGTTCCCAATCTTTTCACGATTTGATTGTCAATTCCAATGATTCTAGTTACTGTCTCATCATTTTCAAAAAATCTCCTAGAAGTGTTTCCATCGTTTGAGTTACCGTATCCGTGCTTGGGAAAGTCTACTTTTAGTCCAACTTGTTTAAAAAAAGCATCCTGTATTTGCTTCTTTCTGATCTTTTCCTTATCCTTTATTGATGTATTTTCATCGAAGTTTTCTTCCTCTTGTGGTAGGGTATATGCCAGTTTTAGCAAGAATTCCATACACCTTGTCCTTGCGTGCAATGGTGACATTCCATATTCGTAATTCTCCTCATTTGTAGAATCGTTTAAATTACCAAAGTTCTTCTGACAAATAATAATATAAAATCGATAAAAAAAATATAAAAATAAAACGAAAAAAGGGGTTTAAATAGGTTTTTGCTAAATTTTTACCTCCAATATAATTCTGTCTATATATATGTATATGATAACTAATTGAAATATATTATAATTAAGCAGAAAAAGATACTAATCTTAAACTCTTTACAACTAATTATATAAAATTGAGATGTAACATATTATATATGAAATAAATTGAATTGAATTGAAAAAAGTTCTTCTGACTCTTTTTGCAAATCGGGCATGACATTGTTGAGGTTGTTCCAGTCAGTTCGTTTACGACTTTTCCGTCAACCATGGTCAGGTGGAACTCGTAATTGCATTCAATATATTTTCCTTCTCCAATTTGCAGCTTTGTAGGCTTAATCTTGCTTATTTGTTCTTTAATGTCCTTCACCGTAGTCCTTATGAGTTCTGCCGATTCCCTTGCAAACTGAAACATTATTGGTCGGCAATAATGCACTGATGACGGACGTGGATTTTTCCAGTGTAGGGAATCATCCGATTTTAGCCGCAAAGGAACAACAGATGCCATAAACATATTTCCGTCCGATATTGTAGCGTCATCGGGAGATATCCTTTGCTTATAAACGCTTTGTCCGGATGATCCATCGCAGCCTCATTTGCTGATCAATGTCAACTTCTAAGGAAGAATTTTCACTTCCGTGAAAAACTTTGGTGTGGTAGACTTTCTAAACAGTTCAAATAATTTTAAATTGTACAACGCCATGTTTTCAGTACTTAAATTGTTAAATGGTTTCAGTAATTGTTGCGCCAACTTTCAGGCGTAGACTAATCCAGGCATTATGCTTATTTTGCAATATATAGGCTTATGCTACCATGCCTAAAAATTTACCTGTTCCCTGCATACATATGGATTTATGCTGAATAATGCAATTTTGATATTATGCACGTGTCCAAATAAGATTTGTGCCTACCTGTAGGGACCATAAGTCAATATTGTTCCTGACCATTTGTACGCCAAAGTATTGTTTATGTGAGGTACGTACCTGCTAATATAATAACTATTAGATCAAACTACTGTCAGTCAAAACATATAAGGGATGGACGCCATACAATTTCTGCAACCATGTCTTTTTAAACTTTTTTACCTCTAGAAGCCAAACGGGCACGTACGGGCAGATAAAACCTTTTGAATTATGTAAAGAAATAATCAAAGAACAGGTTTTGCAAATATGGCAAATATAGAAAAATATAGTTTTTTTTTATTTTCCGTCAAAGTTGAAAAATAGTGAAAAAACGGATAGTTTTTAAATAGTGATTTACCAGGAGAAACACAAAGCAAACAGTTAATTTTTTTTTATCATTATACATTTAATAAATACATCAATCAATACAAACAAAAAATAAGGCGATTCGTTACCTATTTTTCGTGATATTACACCTGAAATCGCAACAAATTGACTAAAAATTGTGTGTTTTTTTGAAAACCGAAAGTCGGTCAACTTTGAACGGTTATATCTTCTAAACTAAAAATGTGATATTATTAAGAGTGGCATATTTGAAATCGTTGAAAAGTTTCCTATAACATGGGTTTATTCAAAACTTCGTCGGCATTCATGAAAATTTTGATTTTTGCAACCTCGCTTGCTCTACGGGCGCCACTGTGCGTCGCAGATGGTCCATCCGTTGAGTCCAATTTTCGATGACTCGTTCGAGCATTTCGACTAGTAGCTGGCGAATGACACGCGTGATGTTTTCCTCCAAGGGCTGAATCGATGCGGGTTTGTCCGCATAAGCTTTAGACTTTACATATCCCTACAGGAAAAAGTCTAACGATGTGATATCACACGATCTTGGTGGCCAATCGACCGGCCCAAAACGTGAAATAATGTGCTCACCGAAGTGTTCTCTCAATAAATCCATTGATTGCTGCGATGTGTGGGAAGTGGCGCCGTCTTGCTGAAACCAAACTTCGCCGAGATCACGAGCTTCAATTTCAGGCATCAAATAGTTGGTTATCATGGCACGATAACGGTCGCCATTGACGGTTACGTGCGCACCGGCATCATTTTTAAAGAAATATGGACCGATGATTCCACCGGCCCACAAGCCACACCAATCCGTTGTTTTTTCTGGATGAAGTGGCAGTTCTTGAATTTCTTCAGGTTGCTCTTCGTCTCATATGCGCCAATTTTGTTTGTTTACATAACCATTGAGCCAGAAATAGGCCTCATCACTGAACAAAATTTGACGCGAAAACGTCGGATCTTCTTGGAACTTTTTAAGAGCCCATAGAGCGAATCAGTTTAAGACCTCGACGTAAAATGAGCGAAGTCGTTCCATACGTTAGTCCGAGTTGCTGCGAACGGCTTCGAATCGAGTCTCCACGGTCTTCGTGTACACTTTCAGCTACGGCCGCTCTATTTTCTTCACAGCATGCTGGACGTGGTCTATTCGGTCGAATATTATCCAATAATGAATGGTGGGTCTCAAAATGGGTGATGGAGTTGCAAATATTACGCTCAGTAGGCCGATTATGTTGACCATAAGTTGAGCGAAGTTCGTGCACTTCACACATTTCTCACAGAACGTGAATCTTCGTAAATAAGTTGAACGATTTGTTAACGTTGTTCAGGCGTAAGTCTTTCCATTATGAAATGCCAAACAATACTAAACAAAAATAACATGACAGCATGAAACGACTCACACGTGATCTGTCAAAAAAGGTCTATTGAAAAAAGTATCTCGAATCTTGAATCACCCATTACAATAATGATGAATATTGAAAATTTTATTAAGGTATAATACACTTGTACTTCTTTTTGGTGGTTTTTGACGAATTTTTATTACCAAAAATCTAACAAAATAAATTTTTGGCGATTTTTGATATACTATTTGGCGATGAAAGTGAACAAATTTGACAGCAACCCTGTGCAGTGGGAGCCCATAATGGAATACGTGTATGTAACGAAAGTACCAAAAAAGGTAAGATACATATTTGTACTTGTATTTAAGAGTTTCGTGATATACTTTTTATTTATATATTAAAATTGGTTTAAAAGATAGATGGGCTGACAAATAAGTTCCAAATACAGGTTTTACCCGCTTACTTCAAAAGTGCCAAATTTAAAAAAAGGCCAGACACTCGTCCAACCTCCGGTCCAATTTTCAACTTTTTAGCATCTGGCTGTTAGGCCATGCGATGAGAAAACAGTCAGTCAGTAACGTTACAATTTTATATATATATACATATAATTATATAATTAGATGGAGAAATATGCTTTGTAAAAATTGCAACAAAAAATAGGTACGATTTTCCCCTCAAACCTTTGAACTCCGAAAAAGCACCATATTTGTATTTTTAGATATGTTACGAATGTGCTATAATCTCTATTTCTATGCTAATTGGCTAAAAGGATAAATGGAGTAACAAACAGGTTCAAAAATACAGGTTTAACCCATTTACTCTCCAAAAGAGCGAAGTTCCAAAAGAGAAGCAGACACTTAACAACTATTTCATGAATAACGATAAGTATTACATTTTTTTGTATCTCTTTTAGTTTAGGAGATATGAGGTTAGCGAATTTACACGTCTTTATCCCCTTTACAATTTAATTTTCAAAAATCCCGTCTTAGTGAATCGATGTCACGGGAAAGCAAACTCCAGGACAAATTACAACTTTTTAGCTTCAGGCGATGATAAACCAGTCATTCCGTCAGTCAGTAACTTTACAATTTTATATATATATAGTGTTTAATGATGACTAATTACAATCGCCGCACCCTGGAAAATACTAACGGTCTTTAAATTGTTATTTACTTATTACTTAGGCTTTCATTACATTATTATTCTTACCTAGCGTGCTTAATAATTTGTAAATCAATGACATTCACTCTAGTTATAAAAATTATTTAAATGCTTACGATGGTTGGAACTACAGTCTATAGTGCTAAAAAGAAGTAGACCAACAGACGGATGGACACGACCTAGTTGTCCTAGAACTACTAAAAGTACACAAAATACAAAATACTTTAAGAGGTCTTAAGTCAATATTTAGTTGTTACAAACGAAAGAGAAATCTTGGTATACATTTAGTCGTTTGTTGTTATGATAACAAAAGACTTAAGAAACATAAATTAAAATCTGAATAAAGATAAATTGAGTAGTCCATTTGCAAACATCGCTAAGTAAAACAAATAAAAATTCTGTAAAATTAGCCAATTTATTTGTTAATTAAAACGCGCAATATATGGTTAAATATTCAATACTCCTGAAAACTCTCTATATTGTCTGGCAGTTCAATTTCCAAAACTGTTTAAATCAAATTTCCCTGAATTTTGTTTTTTAACTTAGCGGCGCTTGCAGGTGAACTACTCAATTTATAATAGAACAAAATATACAGCTTTTAGAAAATCTTAAATCAAAATTATTTGTTACAAAAAAAAAAAAAGAAAGATTTAGTAGTTTTTGTTAGTATGAAAACAAAAGACTTAAGAAACATACATGGAGTACTCGGCGCATTTACATTTTTATGCAAAAACAATTTTTGCCTCGGACTTTGGATCAGAATGAAAAAGTGTGTGAAAACGGCGAAAATACGAATTTTTAGATATTTTAAACGATAGTGGCCGCATAAGATGATATGAGGAAAACAGTCTTAAATGCCATCATGAAAAATTTTACATTAACGTAAGGGAATTTTGTCTCATTATAAAAATTTTAAAGGGTCTTTCACGATAGGTGTTATATGTGATTATTCGCACTATCTTCTGCAGCAAATATAGATAGCCCAACAGAAGGCTAATCATTTCCTGAACGTCTTTGAATTTATAAAGTAACAAAAAATAGAAGAAGAAGAAGAGATACCGCAGGACTTATCCGAATAGATGAGCGCTAAATATCTATTTATGTGAACAGAAACCATGATGAGGAAAATTTCGTTCGGCACTGGCAGGACATAAAGTAAAGAACTAGAATAAGATTTGATTATTTTTTTTAGTTCGTATTTAATATCACTGAAAACCTATGAACATAGTCAAACAGTTTTTTTTGTTTAAAAAAAAAAAAAAGATTTAACACAGATATACATTAACATAGTATACAACTAGTATGCCGACTCTTTGACAGGGACATAACTCAAATGTCAGTGGTACCTAACTCATGCTTGTATTAGTAAGATTTTTTTCAAATGTATTGGTATATAAAACTATTTCCACCACTAAACATAGTTGCATAAAATCGTATGAAATGTGGCAACCATTTTTTTTTCTAAGATAAAATTTTCTTAGTTCAAAAAAATTTCAATTTATTTAATGCTGGCTGCATTTATAAACTTTTAAAAACAATGTTTGTTAAATTTTTATTCTGCAATATCGGAAAATATTTAATTTATTTATGATTTCAAATATTATTTTCATACCACAAAATGCTACTCTGCTGGCTTAAATAATATTAACAACAGAAAAAAATTAGTGTCAAATAAATTTATTTAAATATTTTCAGTTTGTGAAAAATAAAAACTTTTGTCAAAAGCAAATGAACCAAATGTATATGAAAACCCGTAACGAAAATATGTATTTAGTTAAATATCTCAATAAGTAGGTCGGAAGAGGTAAAGTTTTATAGACCATTGGATGCTGCTTCAAAAACTCTTTTCGGTGATACCAAATTTTATTTATGTCGTCTTGGAGCAAAGTACAAAAAAATTCGAAAAACTGAAAAAAGACCCTTTTTAAAAATGGTCCAGCTCACGGATGGTCAACGCAAGAACCAAAATATTTTGGGAATCGTCATAAAACATATCAACCTTTATTTTCAGAGGGGTAACAAAATCACTTTTTTTTTGAGTGGCTCTAATAAACATAATAAACACCTTTGTATGTTACGAATATTTGTATTCATATTCGAAATGCCTAATATTCGCCTATTTGACGACATTCGTATTCGCCAAGTTCAAGCGAATATTTCACGAATATTTTGTTAATACATTCCAAAAGAAAAAAAAAAAAAATACAAAAGTGTTAATAACACATAAAATAAGACCAAAAATATAATTTTCAATAATTTTTATTAAAAAAAACTTTTTGTCTTTAACGCAAAAAAATCTTCTTTAGTAAAGTAAAAAACAAACAAACATTGTGCCACAAAAAAAAAATTATGAATATTACTCAAGTTGATTTTACTGATTCGTAAATAAAAACTATCATCTGCAGCAATTGTCTAATAATCGTACGAAAATTATCGACAACTGCAATCGGTCAATGAAATATCAAGATAATTCCGATCCCATTGCATAATTTAGAAATGCGTTCACTGCGGTGGATTGACATTTATCATTTAAGGAAAATTTAAGAGATCTTTTCGTTCTGCTTATTATACAATAATTAGGAGTGGGAGGCTAAACAGTTTGATATCCATTACTAAACACTGTGAGAATTAATTTTAAGCCAAAAAAAAAAATTAAATATGTGAAAAACCAACGAAATAGGCCGGTAAGCTTTTTTCAGCTTTTTTAGCTTTAACTGAACTATTTTTTATAAGCCGTTTTATATTTTGACTACAAACAGTCGCACTTTAAAAGAAATTTTGTATAAAAATGGATTAGTTGTAACTTAAGAAACGTCTTACCTGTTTTGTAAAAAATTAACATTCAGGGAATCTTAAAAATGCCCCAATCATGTTGATTATAAAAATTTTATTTAATGATCCCAAGATAAAAATTCCATAGTGTAAATGTTTGAGCATTTCATGTTAATATGTAAAATAAATTTGTGCTGTGAACTGTTAAAAAATAATAATATTGCAATTTTAGCTATTCTTAAACTTTTAGAAATAAACTGGTCTTAAATTGGTTTTTTATAGAATCTTTTAAGTCACAACAAAGCATAGAAAAATCGCTTGCATTTGGCTTACATCAGGGGTATTCCAGGCCGCCAAAACTTGTTAAAATATTTCCAATTTTTTAAATTTTGTTTAAAATGAGTTCCTAAAACTCATGTTGCTTTTAATAAAATTTAACAGTGTAAATAAATTGTTAGCAAAATTCTTGAAAAAAATTCAGTTTAGTTTTTTAGCATTTTTGGCCTTTTTAGTGCAAGATTTGGTTGTAAACAATTTTAAGATCTGGTCACACTGATAAGTAGGCAAACAGTTCCTTAGAGTTATCTTAGTGACTTCAGGTGAAGTATAAAATTTCTAATCGTGTAGAATAATTTGCTTTATGTGTGTCCTTAAAATGGTTCAGTAAACCCTTGGGCTAACCGTGGTGCTTATGGTTTTTATATAATAATAATAATGTTAGTATACAAATTTAAAAATGTTCAGTTGTGGCATTCAGGTTCAAGCTTTGTAATTTAATTTAGTTTTTTATATTGAGTTTCTTCTGGTTTATTTTATGGGCGATAATAGGGGATTTTATAAGTCAAATTTTAAATATCGTGTGGCACTAGATTTCAAATTGGATATTCGTATTCGTATTCGTATTCGTATTCCACGAATATTGCCGCAGATATTCGTATTCGTATTCGCGAATATTAAAAATTGATATTCTAACATCAGTAGTGGTTTTTTTTGGCACGAAAACAAAAGACTTAAGAAAGATGCATGAAGTTCTCTATGCAAATAAAATGTTGTGCGAAAATTATTATTTCTTCATATTTATCGACACATTGCGTCGGGACACGTTCCCCCCTATTAAAATCAATAATCAAATAATACCCCAACACTCGCATGTAAAATACCTCGGTATACATCTAGATCGGCGTTTAACTTGAAATTGGCATATAGATGCTAAATTAACACAAATGAAACTAAAAGCAATTTAAATTAATTGGCTTATTGGAAGAAATTCTGTTCTAAGCCTCGATTGCAAACTTCTACTCTATAACTCTATATTAAAGCCAATGTGGTGCTACGATATTAAGTTATGGGGCACTGCCCCATCGAAAAAATTCAAAGGCACCAAAATAAACTTCTTCGAATGATCACAGCCGCTCCCTGGTACGTCAAAAACTCAAACATCCACAAGGAACTCAATGTGCCATTAGTAAAAACTAGGATAACAAAATATGCAGTAAAATATTTAAAAAGGCTGGAACTGTACCCAAATCCATAAGCTCGAAATATTTTAAATTACGGCGGCCACACCCGCTTAAGAAGAAGAGGCACTGCAGCACTCATCCAATCAGATGAGCGATAAACACCTACATATGTGAACAGAAGCCGTGGGGGGGGGGGGGGTGCTTTAATACCATGTGAGATAAGGCCATGATGACTTTATCTCTTATTCAATAGGGAGATTAAACCTTTTTTTTCATTTGAATGGGAGATAAAGCCATCATGGCCTTAGCTCACATTAGCAATATTAGAAAATGAAATTAAAGTTTTTCTGCGTGGCGGCCTGCGGCTGTGCTTGCGGGTTTTCTCCTCCAGTAGGACGCCGCAGGTGGCTTCGCTGAAAAAAGTTTTCCTGCGTGCGTCACAAGTATAAAAAAATTTCTTTTCCCGGAAACACTAAAGTAAAGTATTGGAATCTGGCTTCTGGAAAAATATGGCTTTAACTCCCATTTGCGAAAAAAAATATGGCTAAATAATTTCGCAAAATCTTAAATATGACCTTACCTCTCAATGATTGGGCAATAAGGCCATTATGGCTTTATCTCCCATTCAATTGAGCATTAAAGCCATCATGGCCTTATCTCACATGGTTTTAAAGCACCCCCCCCCCCCCGAAACCGTGATGACGAAATCTTTTTTGTCTGGCACTGGCAGGACATAAAGCAAATATTAGGATAAAATTTGATTAATTATTGTTAGTTCATGTTTAATATATGAAGATTCAATAAATAAATACTGAAAAAAAAATTTTTTTTTTTTTGACCAGAATGAAGAACAAATGAGTCAAACGAAAAGAGCTAGAACTTTTTGGAATTTTGGACGAGAGAAGCCTTATGCCTTTTTGTACATAAATTAAATTGAGTTTATAATTGGACAAACTTCACTTTTAAATTTCTTATATTCAAAATTGGTTCAACTATTCCTAGAGATGAAGTGCTATAAAAATAAATTTTCAACGTATCCTCGTATATATTATCGAACTAAACTCTATCATGCGCTTATTTATAAGCTCTGCCTGCCTTCAAGCTGCACATGCGTAAGTGTGTATTGAGTCTCTTTGTTTTTTAGAGCCCGTTCAATCTATTCCTGTACAAAACAACGTAAGTAACACATTTGCAACGAAAAAAAAAACAACTCTGGGCTGGCCATGTTTGCAGCCATAAATGTTATACAGCCATAAAATTTTCGAAATTCTTAAAGAAAAACCAAAAGAAAAATTAACTTGGTAAGTAATATGAATAAATAGCAAGAAAAAAAGTAATAAACTAACAACAATGAAGACATTTCAAATATTTATTACCAAAATCAAGTGGCTTACAAATGATATTTGCATTTCGAAGTCATTTTATTTTCTACAAAAGTAGACAAAATAGGAACGTAACGGACTGTTAAGGAGTAAAAAAAGATTTTTTTTAGCTTAGAAAGTGTAAATTATAAAGCAAAAGTTTAGAGGTGAAGAAAATAAGAAAAAAAAAATGAAAACACACTACTATTTTGCGTTTTAAATTAAATACTCTTATATAAATATATTTCCCAAGAAAGTGCAGATTAACAGCCTGTTTTTAGAAAATGAAAATATTTGTTCGTTCGTAAAAAAAACGAACGAAAACTTGTTAAGGTTTTCAAAAAATTAAAACACATTTTGGGCGAGTGACTGAAAAAGCTAATATTTTTTTCCTCATACGTTTGGTTATTATAAAATTAACATCTTCGTAATAAATGAACACAAATGACAAAATAAGACCATAAGTAAAAGGCATTCGTTTAAAAAAATAAATAAAAAAATAGAAAATAAAAAGGATATTTTACTGAAAGAACCCTTAATTATTTACAGTATTATTAAAGGTTTTTGTATCTATATATATATGTATATAGAGTTGTAACATTATTGACTGATTGATTCATGATCGCACAGCCTAAACGCCTGAAGCTAAAAACTTGAAATTTGTACCGGTGGCTGGACTTTTTCCAAATAGATCCACTAAAACGGGTAAATTCGGTAACCTTTTATTTCCAAACTTAGAGAGATACAATGAAATGTAATACTAATCGTTGTCTTTAAAAAAATAAGTGGACGAGTGTCTGGTACTTTTTGAAATTCTCCTCTTTCAGGGAGTATTTTGGTACTTTTTTGTCATCCCACCTATCTTTTGAACCAATAAACATAGAAATAAAAGTTATATCACATTCGAAACTTATCTAAAAAATGCAAAGTCAAATTTGGTACTTTTTCGAAATTCAAACGTTGAAGAGGAGAAAATCGTAATTTTCTCGATTCCCACTACAATATTGAAATTGTTAATAGTTCATCGGGGAGAAAAAGTATCAAAATGGATAAATACGAGAAATTAAATGTCTTTCTTTTACTTTTGTGTTGTGCGTATGGTACTTTTTGAATTTGTTATAATATTGAAGTTAGAGACTCAAAATTAAGCTGCAAGGTCCTGAGTGATTATCCTCCCATAAGATAAAAAAATATTTGTAGCAGAACTATAACCTTTGTCATACAAATATGATCATAAAAAAGTACCGGACAAAGTAGCGGGTTAAATGTAATTACATAAATATGTATTTACATGTTCAAAAAATGTTAGAAACAAGTATGTACATAAGTATGTATGGATGTGTGTAAGTAAGTTCTTCCGTATGTTTTAAAAAATTTGTGCTATCACGCAAATACCTTCACCATTTCTATATGTTGCAAAAAATCGTCTTCATATATTGCGTTTATTTATTGAAATTTTTGTAAACATTTTAATTCAACATTTTTAGTTTTTACGAATTTTATAACATTTTTTTATAGTAGTTTTTGTTTTTTAAATTTATAGTTTATTTTTGTAAACAAAAGCCAGGGTTA
Organism: Pollenia amentaria; assembly: GCA_943735925.1. Lineage (NCBI taxonomy): Eukaryota > Metazoa > Arthropoda > Insecta > Diptera > Polleniidae > Pollenia > Pollenia amentaria. The sequence continues at coordinate 139,520,670 of OX031010.1, read as the reverse complement.
ACCTTGATTACAAAATCCTTATATGCAAAAAGCATGAAGAGGTACGAAAATAAACGCATTGGCAATTACGTTATTTAACGATAGAAAAAGGCTCTATTTATGTCAAACATGAATAGACGAAAGCTTTTAAATGTTTTTTAAAAACCATATTTAAAACGTTGTCGTTTTAATACGAAAACTTTAAGTGAGAACACTTGTGTTTTACAAAAATAGGCTGTAAGTGAATGCCGGCATATGAGGCTTTCCCTTCCGCATGTAGCACCAATAAATATTAACTTAAAAGCCCATAAAGTCTATGGATATTTAAATCTGTATGTCTGTCAGAGTGGCCCAAAAATTTCAAACTCGCTCAAATTTGTTTATCTCAGTGTCAAAATGTAAATGTTCTAAGTGGAGTGTAAGACAGCTTTGAAAATCTTTATTATTTATTTTCTTTTAAATAATAATAATGAGATTGGCATGGATGATTATTGCCTTGGCTCGGCCGGCTGGTCAGATTATATGGGCACTAGGTTCGACTTTAGTCATTTGCCAAGGGCGACATTACCTCCTAGGGAGAGTTAGTCAGATCAGGGCAGATTGCATGAAGGGTTTGCTATTTATTGAAGGTTCGTTGATGAGAGGCATAGGTGCGGGTATCTACCTTGAGGATCTAAATATTAGAAGGTCACTTAGGCTTTCTGACGACTTCAGTGTATTTCAGGCAGAGGTTTTAGGGATATTGAAGGCCATATAATTGATAAAGGGCAAGATAGCCGGGGTCTCAGAGGTCACTATATATGTGGGCTGCCAGGCAGCTCTTAAGGCCTTGGTGGGCTGTTTTGTGAATTCCGGGCTAGTGGATGATTGCAGGAGAGCTCTAAGTGAAATCTAAGGGGAGTATGTGATGTTATAAGTGGGACTTATCGGGTCTCTTTCGCTGCTAGGCAGGAGAAAGGTCTGCTTTAGGACCTCGAAAGGTATTATCACGGGTCACTTCATGATATGCAGGACAGCGGTGGTAATGGGATCTGACTTGCCGGCTTAATGTAGATTATGCGAGGGTAGCAGGTTCATAGGCACATTGGGAGATATATTTTTGGCTGTCGGTACGAGCATCTGACGGAATTCATAAAGGGGATAACTTGGCTGTTAACCGGCTGATGGGGACTGGGAAAATGATGGGATTTGAGTTGCTGTTCGTTTTTGGTCCGCTATTATCTCTTACTAATTTTTCCATTAGTTCTAATGCTTTTTATTTTCTTCGTTGTTGTCTTCTTAGTATTCTATTGCTACCTAAGGCGTCTTAATGGACCATATTGTTCTCTTGGTGAGGATGTGAAGATGATTTCACATCAGCTTTTCGACATAGCCCAACCTTGTATCCTCGAATTGATTTTTAAATGTGAGTAATGATGTCTTTTTAACCACTGACTTCCAATTAGGTACATATTGAGCGACCCTAATATTTATAAACCCATCCTTATATTTATCTGGCTCATGCTTGACTCTCCGTTCATATTTGGGTTTTGGACAAATACTAAGAGTATATACATATCTGCGGCATTTTGACAAAACATCTTAAGTCAAATTTAAAAAAAAAAATGGGTAACCATACGAATTTTTATACAAAAGAGTTTTTGTTTACGTTTTTGAAAGTTTTGTATTATAAACGAAAAATGGGTTAAATAAAAATTAGTTTTTCACCGAGTTTTTCTTAAAAACTGTTTTGCTATCTTATCTCCACTTAAGATATTTTGTCAAAATGTCACAGATATTGTTTCCTTTAATTCCTATAAAAAATATAAAGTAGGAATAAAGTTTTTTCAAACGTTTCTTTTTTTTGCCGTATGCCTTACTTCATTCCAGCTGTATCCTAAGATTCTAAGTTCAATCCTTAATTTGCTTTCATTGGTCAGCACCGGTTGATTGCTGTTATCGTGATGTTGAAGAGGTTAAGCTGGAATAACTTATCCAATCCCGGAGCTGCAAGCAGACCTCTGGCGCAGAACATCATAATTCTATCCATTCAGATGTCAATGTTAACGCCTAAAGTCATCAGGGCCTTGATTGGGTTAACAGAGGACACCAAATCCTTACCAGAACAGTGGGTGAGTTTGGAACTTGTAAAGGATTTAAAGCGCTTCACTTTACCTAGCCCCCAATTTTTACTTTATGACTACAAATTGTAATAAATGTTTTAACAAAGGATCAACCATAATGTCCATTGCGATCGATAGTGTATTCGGCACATCTGAATATAGTGCCGTGCCACCGGGGTTAACTAAATATTGACAGCTGCCAACAATAATTTTACATGTTTCAATTATTTTGTTTTAAATGAAAAAAGTCAATTAAGATTTTTTGTTCTTTAATTAAAATTTTAATTAAAAATTTATTTCAAAACAACTTAAATGTTAATTAAATCAATATTAAATTTTTAATTTTCTTTCAACTAAAAAAATAATTGATTCAATTATCACATTAATTAAATTTAAATAGATTTTAAACCATTTTTTTAATTGATAAAACGCTTTTTTCTGTGAACATTCGAAATTTTGAAAAAGTTATGAAAAATGTGATGAAAATGTGCTAATCAGAAAAAGGCCACCACTGACAGGATATGGAAGAGATTTACATGGATACCTGACAAGTTCGCCTACAACATGCTGAAAATTATTAACTAAATAACAAACAATGTGTTTATCAATCGGTCCTGAGTGTGAGAGTAACTAGCACACCCAGGTAGCAATTTGCGTTCATAATCCGGTAGGATTATACTCTTGCCCTTTGCATAGGAGCTAAAGCTTTATAACCTCCGTTACTTTTGGAAAACTGCTAGCAGCAGCTGTTAAGTAGTCTGGGTACTCCCTCAGGCCAACTTATCCAACAAGTGGTGAAAAACTAGAACTTCTGTAGGCTTGCAGGGTAGTTACTCCTGCGACTTTGGGTTTAAATCACAAACACCACGTGCACTGTACAAAACTACAACTTTGGGAAGAAAAACTTCCGCAAAGACAGGAAGCATTTCCCTCAAAAAGTTTTATACACAGAAAAAAGTGTTTTATCAATTAAAAAAATGGTTTAAAAAGTATTTTAATTTAATTAATGTGATAATTGAATCAATAATTTTTTTAGCAGAAAAAAATTAAAAATTTAATTTTGTTTTAATTAACAATTTAGTTGTTTTGAAATAAATTTTCAATTATAATTTTAATTAAATAACAAAAAATCTTAATTGGCTTTTTTCGTTTAAAATAAAACAATTTAAACATGTAGAATTGTTGTTGGGAATTGTCAATATTTATTTAAATAAATTAACACATTGTTTAAAATTTCAGAGTTTTTTGATCACTTTTTTAATTAAAATTAAAAATATCATTTATTGAAAATATTTTTTCAAAATTTTAAAATTTTTAGTAATCAATATAATCATTTTGGTAATAGGTGCAAAATCAACAAATTATTTGCTTGATATTATGAATTTAGAACAAATTTAGTGATAGGAGAAATTTAATAATTTTTTCTGTGTAACGGAGGCCTAAACCAATAGTCAGTCTGGTGCGGTGCCACCGGGGGCTATTGATTGCCGTGTTAAAAGATTGTATCTGTGTTCAGCCACGCTCACAAGAAAACGCAAAGGTCTTTTGAGATCTGCCAATTTTGGATTTTTGCCAAAAACCAGGTATTTGGTGCACCTGAAAATGCCCCTGAAGATGCAACACCAAAAGGTGAAATTTTCGCTAGATGGTCTCAACACCCAGAATAAAATTGTTAAATTTTATTTTTTAAAAAAAAGTGAACAATAATTCCATAAATAAAAGGATTAAAAAAAATTTTAGACATTCTGCACCATCCTGTTTTATTCTAACCATTAAAATAAATATTTTCAACGAATTTATTTTTATATTTTTTATTATTAACACTCAATCTCTCTTCCATATAGAAAAAATAAACTAAAAACTAAACAATTATTCTAGAAAATAAGACTTTATTCAGTAAATTTTTATTTTGTGGCATGTCAGTGGCAAGCAAATTTTTTAGTGCATAAAACCCCAGTAGTCATTCAAATTTGTTTATAACAGTAAAATTTTTTTAACACATAAAAAACAAGAACTTACAATGCAAAACCTGCAGCAAATTATACGAATTTAAATGATTTTTAATACAAATTGTTATGCAAACTGTGCAAATGCTGGTTAGCATGTGCAACGGTTGGGGTCTAGTTCTTTTTAGTTCTTTGTAAATAAATATCTTTGGCCCATATTAAAATATTTATCTTCATTTTTTATCATCATTAACACATATTGGTTATAAAAAATGTATGTAATTAATTAGTTTGTGTATCAAAAAAGTACATTTGTTAAAGAAAATTTTTATGTCGCCATTTTTGCAAATAATATTTTTGTAGAATTTTCATGTTGTCATTTGTAGATGACAGGAAATGGTATACAAAAATTTAACGGGATTTTTTATGTGACATCTAGTTTATTTTGTTAACTGACTTTTATTAATTTCTATTCGATTCTTTAGATAATTTTATTAATAAAGTCTAAAATATTTAAATAGACCGAATCATGCTGTTTAATGTTAAACGCTTGTATTGCACTGTGGGGGATTTTTAAAAGTAAAGGAGAAATAAATGTGCAATTTGAAAACGAATTTTACACAATTGTTAACAGCAGAAATGTTTTTGAAATAAAGATGTATATAAGTAAACTAAAATGCATACTGTGGGGCAGCACCTTGGATGTAGAAAATTTCCAAGGGGGGACGTATTAATTTTAATCGATCCATGATATCATTAAGATTCTTTACTTATGACCACCCGCTATAAAAAATTAAGAATAAAAGAAAATACACTTTTTTGCAACCAAGTACGCAATTAATTATTTTTATACCCGTCACCAAAAAGATAAGGGATATAGATTTTGCCATTCCGTATGAAACACATCGAAATTATGTTCGGAGACTTGCCCGCTCGTCTGTCCGTCTATTAAAAACACGATAAAGGTCCCAGTATGAATCTTAGGAGGAAGAATTATGGTAATAATTATTCCATTATTATAAGTCTTTCGGAATTTTAACGGACACTCGCGATGAATTAAAGCAACGAAATAAAGCTAAATTATTTATTTGATGCAAGAATTGCTGATTGGTGATTTGGTGATTATATACTATATTTAATTTTTCCTTCGAATACTTTGATGCAATTATCGACTGCAAGCTGTCTTGGAGAAGAAACACCCAGGAGAGGATGAAAAAGGACTCAATGCCTACTACACATGCATAAACTCCATCGGTAAGAATTGGGGACTAAGACCAGATATGGTAAACTGGATTTACACATCGGTGGTTAGGCCTTATCTTACCTATGGATGCACTGTTTGGTGGGATGCGTTGAGAGTGGACAGCTATAGGAAGATCTCAGCAAGGCCCAGAGGGGTGCATATCTTGGCATCACTGGTGCAAGGAGAAGCACGCCCACAGGCGGCGTGGGACACCCTACTACATCTGTCCCCCATTGAACATTATGTGAAGAGTGTGGCTGCCAGAAACTTACTTAGACTCTTCGTTGATTAGATCTAGGCGGGATGACCACACAAGGATTCTATACAAAGTGGGTCTGCTCGATCAGAAAAGTATTCCGGGGGCAATTTTGGATCATGAAGTATGACCTTGGACTTCGGTGTTTTCGTGGATCTAACGGACTGTTTAAGGGGTGGGCAGTATATGCGGACGGGTCTAATATGGACACTGGCACTGGGGCTGGTGTTTTTATTGCGGACACTGACGTGCAGTGTCTTCCAGGCTGAGATCCTAGCGATCTGGAGGGTGACGGAAGTGATACTGGGTCACATCGTAGGGGGATCTGTGGTAACAATCTACGTCGATAGTCAGGCTGCGTTAAGAGCATTGTCAAATTATACGGTGCCTGGTTGCACGGTGTAGGAATGCTCTGAGAGAGCTAATGTTGGCATTCACAATAAGGCTGTGTTGGGTACCAGGACACTTCAAGGTGGATGGCAACGAGGTTGCAGACGAACTCACGACAAGGGTTCGAATCTAGACTTAGAGGTAAGAGACAGAGGGGTAAAACCCCCCTTATGTCACTACTATGGGGTGATACGGGAAAGATTTCGTGATGGCGTTAACCGGTCCTGGGGGGATAGAACGGATTGCAGGATGTCGAGGGTCTTATGACCCGGATTGGACGCAGGTTCAACCAGGGTTCTATTAGGACTGGATAGGAGTAGTCTCAGGATCCTCAGGGGTTCCTGACGGGGCATTGTTCTGTTAGGGCATTTATGAGTAAATGGGACATTGCGATACCGGACTTCTGCAGGTTGTGCGGGGATGCCGAGGAGCTAGAGACGGTTGAGCATGTACTGTGCCACTGTCCTAGGATGCACGGCCCCAGGCAGAAATGGCTAGGGGCTAGATTTCACGACGAACTGGGGTGTATCGTTGGATGTAATCCAACCGATCTACAGGGGTTTGTCAGGGAAATAGGCCTGCTTTTTCTGTTGGGGGGACCATAGGGGATATTTGTCCTACGTATTTACTAATATGTACCAAACCTTAGGTCTATTTTCTACTCTTCTTCTTTACTTCTCTTTTTCCTCTTTTCTCCTTTACTGAAGGGATTCACAATGGACCTCATTGGTCTCCGAGTGGATCTTAACCCAAGCACTAGAAGACTTTAAAGGCAACACTGGGCATAAAATTAATGCTATAAAGCCACAATATAAGGCATCAATTCAGTCTTAAATAAAGAATAATAAATTTCTATATAAAATGTGTACTTTATTTGATTTAAAAAAAAAAAAAAAAACGAACTTAATAAACCTTTTATTTCCCTTCGAAAAATATTGAGTAGTTTTTTTTTTGTTTAAAACTTGTTAATGAATGTATTAATTTTTATTTATTTTGTATTTAATGATTTGTTTTATTTATCTGATACAATAGTTAATTATATTTTTGCAAACAAGTTGTAATTTTTTTTATTTTTTTATGATTATAAAAACATAATCAATTATTAACACATCATGATTATTATTCACTACTACCTGTGAGTAAGGGGTATACCTAGTTTGGTATTCGGTATGTAAAACTAAAAAATATTTATCAAGACCCAAATCTGGGTCCACGAATGGTTCTTGGCCAATTTAGCTAAGCCCGTCTGTCTGTAAGTCTATCCATTTGACCGTTTTATGAACGACTCAACTTAAAAGAGTGATTTTAGATCCATATTGTTTCTTGTTCTTCTAAGCAAATTAAAAAATTGCTCCAAAAATAAATTACTGCCAAAACTTTCTTCCATACAATGAAATTTATGCTTTGCAGCATTTTAAGTATTCTTCTTTATCCTATACCCACATGCAAAGAAAAAAGATGGTTGTGGTAAACATATTCTAAGAGCAACATATTATGATAAGATTCATAATTGAAGTCAACATATTACGATTATTATTGAATCATATTATGACCAAATGTATTCGTACATTCGGTTTTATTACATCATATTATAATTTGATGTAATCATATTATTATCATGTTAATCATAATAAGTTAAAAAGTAATCATATTATTATCATGCCAATAATAACAAGTTAAGAAGTAATCATATTATTATCATGTTATTCATAATAAGTTAATAAGTAATCATATTATTATGATGTTAATCATAATAAGTTATGAAGTAATCATATTATTATGATGTTAATCATAATAAGTTAAGAAGTAATCATATTATTCATAATAAGTTAATAAGTAATCATATTATTATGATGTTAATCATAATAAGTTAAGAAGTAATCATATTATTATGATGTTAATCATAATAAGTTAAGAAGTAATCATATTATTATCATGTTAATCATAATAAGTTAAGAAGTAATCATATTATTATCATGTTAATCATAATAATATGTAGACTAAATCTAAAACCGAAAAATATTTTTAATATATATTTATGCTTACTTGCTTACTAACAACGTTAACGTGAAACTGTTACCGATATTTCACATCATATTTTTGTCGTAGGTCGCAATTATTTAAAAATTATTTTATAGAATTTTTCTTCTATTTCTCTTGATTAACACAAAACAATGGACAATATTTTTGCACCATTTTCAAACAATATTAAATTATTTTTAGCATTGATATTTTATTTTGTAACAATTTACAATTTGGTTAATGTACCTACATAGGAAAAAGTGTTTTTTCAATTAAAAAAATTGTGTAAAAAACATTTAAATTTAATTAATGTGATAATTGAATCAATAATTTTTTTAGTTGAAAGAAAATTTCAAATTTAATTTTGATTTAATCAATATTTTAGTTGTTTTCAAATAAATTTTCAATAAAAATTTTAATTAAATAACAAAAAATTTTAATTGACTTTTTTTGTTTAAAATAAAATAATTTAAACATGTAGAATTGTTGTTGGGAATTGTCAATATTAAATTAAACAAATTAACACATTGTTTGAAATGGCAAAGTTCTTTGATCACTTTTTTAATTAAAATTAAAAATGAAATTTATTGAAATTTTTTTTTTCAAAATTTTAAAATTTTTAGTAATCAATATAATCATTTTGGTAATCAACAAATTGTTTGCTTGATATTATGAATTTGGTATAAATTTGTTGATTGGAGAAAATTAATAATTTTTTCTGTGTGCAATTTCTTAATTTCTTTAAAATTTATTTTTAAATGGGCATTTTTTTTAAATTGTTTACAATGAAATCAAATAATTCGATAGGCATATGTAAAACAAACGACAGAACTGATGCAAAATTATTTTACAAATGGCGATAATAAAATATTATTAGATATAATATGTTAGATATAATGTTATTAGATATAATATAATATGTTTTCAAAGTTATCATTATTTAGTTATTATAAAAATGATTATTTTTCAGTGAACTATATTTAAACATTTACATGTTTACAGTAACTATAATATTGTTTATATTAAATACTAAGTAACAATATTTTGTGTACGACAACAATATATTGTTACAATAATCATAGTGTAGTTGCCGTAACCATGCCCAACCGTATTTTATCTCTGCGTGCAACTTACACTACCTGGTTGTTCACGTAACAGTTTGCACTTTCACATTCTTCTTTCCTCTTTCACCATCAAAATAAGATGTTTCATGATATAGACAAAGAATTAGTAACAATTGTTAAAATCACAAAAGGCTTAAAAAATTCGTTCTGTATAATTCGAACTTATATTACCGACTTTTACTCTGATCGACCTATAATTTACCATAGCTCTTATAAAAAGCAGCATTTGAATAATCACGTCTTTTAGATTAGAAATTAAAGCATTAAAATTTGTAATGATCGGTCTATATTTTTTCATAGGGGTCATTAAAATATTATATAAATACCACTCTCGAAAAAAAATTTGGTCTTTTTTAGTTTTATAGGACTTAAAGTCTCACTTTCAAAGTGTGAGACGATCGCCATGCAATTTATCGTCAACACTTTTAAGCCGAAACCGTATTTAATAATACTACTGGAATACAATTTAGCACTTAGGCTTGGCACTTTTATGACTTACAATTGTAATATCAGATTCGGTAAAGATTAATTTATAATTTATTGCATATCCTTTATGTCAAAGGGTGGCAAAGATTCGATACTTTTTACTTGTTTTGAAATAATTTTTATTTATAGCAAAATCTCTTTCTCATTCAGGGTTTAATGGCATATTTAAAAACAGCTCTATTCCACATGCATTAACGAAACAGTCCGAACTTGCACAAAGTTATCCAAAAGCGTTCCACATAACAATATTTGTGCAATTAGGAGAGTAATAGAGAGAGAGGAATTTTTTTCATTTCCTGTACAAATTTGCCCAAACTTTTTCTTAAGGTAAGATCGGACACGAATAAACAATCAGCTGTTTTTGTTTAAATATGAAACTGATAAGTTAATCAACAAAAGAAAAAGTTTAGTTTTTATTAAAAATATATATATAAAAGCAAAATATAGGGTTTCAATGAAAAAATAAAAGTGGTAAATACAGTATTCCATACATACATATTTCCCTTAATCTGTAATATAAAAAAAACAAAATAAAAAAATGACAATGATGCAAATGAGAGAGTAATTTTAATTTTACTCTCATTAGTCCGAACTTGCCCGAGATCCTGTGGAACACACCTTATGTATCTTTTTGTCATTTATTTTTCGCTGTAGAGTTCTTAAATAGAATTTTTTGTTTGTACATAATTTTAATCATTTGCTGTCATCACTTTTCAAATAAATAAAAACTAAATTTTTTAAACTTTTAACATGCGATATTTTTAAAATTTTTCTTTCTGTAAACAAGTCATGAATGGGATTGGTCTGTCGTAAATCAGGAATATCAGTATAAAAGTCATTTTTAAGATTATGAAATTTTTATTACTATTTATTTAATTTATTTTGATTGTAATGAGTTATGTAAGATAAATGAGAAAGTGATTAAATGCAGTTAACGACTGAAAAGTTAACTACATATTTTGTTTTAAGAATCTCATTACACAGAAAAAAGTTTTTTTTTTATCAATTAAACAAATTGTTTAAAAAATATTTAAATTTAATTAATGTGATAATTGAATCAAATTTTTCTTTAGTTGAAAGATAATTAAAAATATAATTTTGATTTAATTAATATTTTAGTTGCTTTGAAATAAATTTTCAATTAAAATATTCATTAAATATCAAAAAATATTAATTGATTTTTTTCGTTTAAAATAATAACTACAATTCGTGTTGGAAAAAACCCAGCCAATTGTAGGGGAATGTAAGAAAGAAAAAATTGACGGTTTATTGTTGTGTCTTTGTTGAAGCTTTGATATTGTTACATGCAAGACCTGAGTGTTTTAAAATTCTTATTCACTTTATGGTCTTACTTGTATAATATTTTTAGCTTTTCTAAAGTATTTGGAAAAAGTTTCCTGACGAGCTGGCCTAAGCAACCAGTTTTCCCACAACAATAAATTTCAGTGTTTTCATACAAAAATTGGGATTATTAGCACATCATTAATAAATGAACTAATTAAAATAATTTAAAGTTGTTGAATTGTTGTTGGGAATTGTCAATATTTAATTAAATAAATTAACACAATGTTTGAAATGGCAAAGTTTTTTGATCATTTTTTTAATTAAAATTAAAAATATCATTTATTGAAAAAAATTTTTTTAAAATTAAAAAACTTTTAGTAAAACAAATTGTTTGCTTGATATTATGAATTTGGGATAAATTTGGTGATAACAGAAATTTTTTAATTTTTTCTGTGTAAGACATTGAGAGACTAAAAGCTTCAATAAATTTTCTCATCCTGTATCACTTGTTATGGCAAGAAGTCCTCTAGGTAAACATTTGTACGAAGACTGCTACGTGTTATATATGTAGTAAATATTTTGGTCCAAATTGCTATGCCTAAGATTCTTTAGTGAACATTTGGGAACAAATTATTTCTGGCTTTGGTTAATGTTGGATCCTTAACGAATACTCTTTATATACACAGAGACATTGAGCCAAATATTGTGGTTTTTGAACATGCCGTGGGCTGCTATTACATTATTTTTATTTTATTGAAGAATGGGGGCAAGCTGAATTTACAGATCAATTTAACCCCTGTCCAATATTAAGGCAGCTGTGCATTTAGGAAGTTTTAAGATAAAATATCCTCGTGAATTAACAAATGAGGTGGGTTGTCTAGATCTCTTTTTCTAGGTTAAAATAATAGGCCATTTTTTATGATGTTGCGAAACAAATCTGTGCTTTCAATATTTATCCCCACACCAACATAGATGCCTTTATGCTGATATGTGTAACAAATAAAAAAATGGTCTACGCTAAAGTAAACCGATCAAATCGGAATCACTTTCTGAATCGATCTAGCCACCGATCTGATGGCGAAATTTTACATTGGAAATGTTTTTCTTTTAATTATTTGAATAAAAACTGTACAATCCAGAATATTTAATTAAATACAGAACAGTAAAAGAGCGCTCACTAGAAAATAATTCACACAGAACAAAACGGATGGTCACCGTACCTATAAACCCCCTCCCTTAGACGAAAAATTAAAATGTCTAAATAATAATCTACATAGGCAACTCTTAAATGAATCTTAATTTTATAACAAAAATTTATTTTGGCACATCCATGATTGCCCATGGGCATTAGATTGTACGCCATCTCTCGGAAATTTGTCTGTAAATGTTGTGGCGTTGGGGATCATATGGTCGGGCTTGACGTTTGACTTGAATTTCTTACTTGTTTTACTTGGTTTTTTCCTTAAGAAAAAATATTTTGTTTTAGATTTTCCACATATAAATAGAGAGATTGTGTTTGGTGGATTGTATTTGTTAATCGAAAGTCCATAGATCTCAAAGAAATGTGTCCAAAAAAAGTATTTCGTTTCGAATTTTATCTTAATACGAACATATTTGTATGATCTGTGACAGAACGATAGCTTTCCTATAGTAGGGATAATATGAATTCTATTACAGGTCTACCCTTAAGTTTTTTTTTGCAGTGATTTGGTCATACGTACAATTAAATAATAGCTTGAGTACAATTTTATCTCGGTAACAGAATTTTTACGAGTAAAAGTGCTTTTAAGTAATGGAAATTGTATAGCACTTATGGTTTATAATGGACAAACTCTTAATGTCTATAGATTTCTTAAAGTGTTATATATGAATTATTTGAGATGCACACATTTGTTTGAAAATAAGACATTTTTTTAAAAATAAAGGAATGAAAAGGACAAAAAATTTTTTTCTTTAGTTTCCTATATAAGGCGAATGAATACCCTTTTGTAATTTTGCAAGAAATTTTCTAGACATCCTCCAAATAAGTGATAAACATAGACATACATACATAAAACATATCGCACTTAATCTACATGAGGGTATTAACTTAAAATTTAAAAATTTTCAGCAGAATCACAACAATTTTTAATTTAACATTGAAGGCATATGAAACAAATTTCAAAACCAACAATTTCATTACCAGAAAAGAGACAAAATAGTACGATAATTTTACAGCGGCTAGATATGAATATAACGTATAGATTTTTTCGAAAAAGTCAGATATAAAAATTTTGAGTGAATACCCTCTTGTTGATTAAGTGCGATATGGGCTATAACTTTTTGACATTATTTTCAAATATCAAAATCGCCCTAGCATTGTCAAATAGGCCACTGAAAATTATTTTAAAAAAATGTTATTAATTTTCCGCGGCTGTCAAAAAAGTTCAGCCACAAAACGCGGCAAAGTTTACAAATTAGGATTTTTAAATTTTTTATTTATCTTAAAAATGCAAATAGTTTTTTTTTTAATTACAAAATTTTGCAGCCCGGCTCGAATCTGTATTTAAATATGAGGCTAGGGGCAAAATCAGCTGTTTTACTTTAGAAAAAATAAAAAAAGGAAAACATATTTATAAACTAAATTTTTTTTTATAAAATTACGCGTGTTAGGTATTCCGAATTTATGTGTAATACTTGTTTTTTTTTTTGGGAGATTTTAAAAAATCAATTTTTTCTTTTTCAAAATGACCCGAAAACGTTTTTTTGGTATATAACACAACAAGTACAAAAAGAAAGAACTCATGACCAGTGAAAGGAGAAGCAATAATTTAATTGGTAAATGAAGATCCAAAAGTTATAAAAAGTAATGAATTATAGTACAGTCTTCACCGGTGGTCTGACACATTTTTTTGGGACTTTCTAAAATTTGGTTTTTAAATTTAGTTCTAACACTTGTTTTATTAAAATAATACTCCATTGTAGTAACTAAAGCTGGGATCACACGATTGCCGCAAATGCACCAATATGACACAATTTTGATTGTGCTTTATTGACGCACAATAATGAAATTGCCCAAAAAAAATATTCTGAAATAACACGATTGCCCTGTTTTATACAAATTTAATTGCCGCTATTTGGTACAAAGCGAAATGGTTACAATAATTGCCGCAGCACAGTCACACGATTGTTCTTACTTGTGCGAATTGCGAAAACAGCTGTTGTGGTAGCTTTTTTATTTATTTGAAAGATCTAGTTGGTTTGTTCATTAAAAAAAAAATTTTTATCACATATTTTTGTCATTTTTATGACGCGCGTTTCAAGTAGTCACACGATTGCCGCACCAGGGTTGCATTTTATATTGCCCAATATTGCACAATATTGCCCTCGATTGGTACATGCGGAAATTGATTGTGCAGTCACACGATTGGGGTATTAAAAAGTGTGAAAATTGGTGCATTGTGGCAATCGTGTGATCCCAGCTTAATACTAAACATGTTTATTGAGAGTAGATGTGTGACTTGTCATATGGTGGCCGTGAGGTGTCAATTGACCCCTCCAATGAGAACCCAGTGTAAAAGTTGTAGGTCCCATTCATATAAAGTGAACCGGTCTCTATCACCAAAAACCTATCACGGGACTACTTTGGTGTCAGTCCGCTTCACCCTAGGGCTTATTGTTGTTGCTACACCAAACCTTTTAATTACGACTCTTACTAAGATTAAGTGGACACAAATTGAAATTAAGTGGGAAGTTGTGCTTTCTGCAAAGGGTCTATTGTATATAGGTTCAACTCAATAATCAAAACTCAACAAAAAACCACATTAAGTCAAAAATGAGCCTCATCGCTGAACAGAATTCAGAGTAAATTTGAATAATTTGGTAGCGGTGTTGAAACGTAAATCGAATTATAAGATTCATAGCCAGAGTTTACTGATCCAAAAAAAAAGTGGAGCATTATTACAGCATTTCTTTTCGTAAGTTCTTACGGACTTAAAAAACACCTTTTACTAAAAAAACATATTCCTACAACCATTATTTTTTTCCATAATACCAATTGGTAGCGCAATCAGCCAACCTTCTTGTAAATATCTTAAAAACACTATAAAAATCACATAAACATTTTTTTTTGTTATAAATAAAAAAATATAAATAATTTTTTTAGTCATTAGAAAAATATCCATCCAGTACAAAAACTGCAAAATATGTTTGAATGAAGGAATGTAATTGCTTGAATGCCTGCTGTTTAATGTTGGGCAATTTTAAGCACGCAATCGAAGAGTTTAACAAAAACTAAATAAAAGTTCATTTTTATAAAAATGACTTGTTCCTTGTATCTTTTACTATCATTTTATTTAATGTCATTGACATTTCCTGTTTACAAACGATATTTTAGAAAAAAAAACAAAATAAAAATAAAAAAAGAACTTATGTCAACAACTTAAATAAGAAACTTTAGGAAAACCAAAGTGGACAGATTTTTTCTAATAGTTTAGGAAATTAGTTTCATAACTAAAACAAAATAAAATACAGACAAGTATGAGTGTTATGTTCGGCTATGCCGAATCATTGATATACCTTTTCCAGAGTTGGAATATTTTAGCAGGCTTTATATGGAATCTTTGATAAATAATAAACCCGAGTATTAGAAATTTTTGCAGTTTTAGTCGTATTAAGTTAAATTACGCTTTATGTAAATTATGTTTAGTGTTATTTTCCTAGTAATGTAAAAGTTAATTAGACCAAGTTTCAACAAAATAACATGGCTTATTTCGAATTAAAGCGTATTAAAAAATATTCATGAGGGGATCTTATATTCGATGTAAATTTATCATGTGCACCCTGTGGTGTTGCGAAAATGGTTGGCAATCCCAACCTCTAACTATTTTGAAAGAGAAGTTAGAAATACAAAAAAAACTAGAAGAATAAGAAGAAAATAAACACATAAACAATTTGCTGAAAGCTAATTTTATTGGAAATATGGTAGGACGACATTATGGTTGACCGAGGCTTCTTGGCCGGCGAAAAGCAAAATGTCGTTCATTTTCCCCTTTTTGCTGGTGTGACGACTGGTGAGTCCGGTGGCCGGAGTAAAAATATATGAGCAAAGTTGTTTTTTTTTTTGGTAAATGAAGTAAACATTTTTTTAAGTGTCTACACAGAAAAAATTATTAAACTTCTCCAATCACCAAACTTATACCAAATTCATAATATCAAGCAAACAAGTTGTTGATTTTGCACCTACACTAAAATGATTATATTGATTACTAAAAATTGTTAAATTTTGAATATTTTTTTTAATAAATTATATTTTTAATTGAAAAATTGATCAAAAAACTTTGCCATTTCAAACATTATAAGCACGCAGTTCCCAACAACAATTATACATGTTTAAATTATTTTATTTTTAACGAAAAACTCAATTAAGATTTTTTGTTATTTAATAAAAATTTTAATTGAAAATTTATTTCCAAACAAATATAATGTCAAATATATCAAAATTAGATTTTTCATTTTCTTTCAACTAAAAAAATAATTGCTTCAATTATCACATTAATTAAATTTAAAAACTTTTTAAACCATTTTTTTAATTGATAAAACACATTTTTCTGTGTAAACCGAAATTTAAATCGAAAAGTTGAATTTTAAAATTAAAGGTAAAAGTAAAACTAAAGTAAATTTAATAAAATAGCTAACTAGGAGTTGTACCACCATACACTGCCATTTGCTACATCACACAGGCCGACTCATCCATCGCTGGAGAGGCAGCATCAGCACTACAACGCCATCGGTGCTTGGTAACAAGGTTTTGTAGACTTAAGGAAGGGTAAACCTGGACGACTTGACGGACAGGACAGAAATCTAAAAATAAAGATAAAATAAAAATATTAGAAGAAATTATACATTTCATTTAAGAGAAATTTTTAGGAAATTTTATTTAAAGTTTTTTTTGCGGGTAACCCAGTCCGTTTGGGGAATTTTGAACAAGACTTGCTCGAAGGTAGAGTTGAGCTCAGACCTAGAAATCGGCGAGGGAAGATAAAAAGAAAAGACATAAAACTAATAAAATAAAATTAATAATATTGCCTAAAATTAGATAACAAAAAAAAAAAAAAAAAAAAAAAAAAAGGAAAAACTCCTGGGGGAAAAAAACCTAAAAGGTATAGAAAAGAACCCTGAAAAGAAAAAATTTAAAAAGAAATATAAAAATTCAAATACTTACCGGAAAACGCCTAGGCTTCGGACAACGACGAACGACCAAAACCTTGTCGAAAACTTCATTCGTAGTCAGCCATTGCGCCATAGCTTGAAGAAGAGCAAATAATCAGCCGCTAGCGGTGGGGAAGGAACAGAAGCTAGAAAATTTTCAAAGAAGCATTTAATTAAAAAAAAAAAATTAATTTAATCAAAAAAAGGAACAAACGAACTCTTGCCTTCAAATTTTATTGAATCCATTCTTTTTGGTTTGAAAATTAAGAACTTTTTTTTATTGTAATATTAAATTTTTTGCAAATCATTTAGATTGATAATGATAATAAATCAAATGCTTATAATGATAAATTTAAAACTTTAACACGGATTGGATTTTAAGATGTTGTTTTAAAACTAAATCAAAGCGGCGAGTAAAGGGGGGAGGAGTATGTGAAAATGGTAAGGTAATGGTAAGCCGCTTAGGGACATCCAGGTTAAATCTAGAGTAGGATGTACGGTGGGACTAAAGGTCTCAAAGAAGGGCAAATATTAGGCCAGCTACCTGCTTAATTATATGTATATGTGTTAGTGATGTTACGAATATTCGTATTCGAAATGCCGAATATTCGCCTATTTTACGACATTCGTATTCGTATTCCAAAAGAAAAAAATACAAAAGTGCAAAAAATGCTTTAAATGAAAACAAAAATATTAACAATTTTTCAACATTTTTTATTTTTCGAATTTATTCTATGAGCTTAATTTAAGTTACACAGAAAAAAGTTTTTTATCAATTAAAAAAATGGTTTAAAAAGTATTTTAATTTAATTAATGTGATAATTGAATCAATTATTTTTTTAGTTGAAAGAAAATTAAAAATATAATTTTGATTCAATTAATATTTAAGTTGTTTTGAAATAAATTTTTAATTAAATTAATAATTAAATAATTAAAAATCTTGATTGATTTTTTCATTGAAAATAAAATAATATAAATTTGTGGAATTTTTGTTGGAAATTGTCAAACCTGAGCTATATTTAATTTAATCAATTAACACAGTGTTTGAAATGGCAAAGTTTTTTGATCATTTTTTTTAATTAAAATTAAAAATATAATTTATTGAAAAAAAAAATATTCCTAATTTTACAATTTTTAGTAATCAATATAATCATTTTGGTAATAGGTGCAAAGCAAACAATTTGTTGTTTTGCTTGATATTATGAATTTGGAATAAATTTGGTGATTGGAGAAATGTAATAATTTTTTCTGTGATGGCATCCTCCTGTATATTCTCTTTTATTTTTTTTTTTTTTTTGTCATAATTCTCGTTGTAGGAGGACTGTTAATGTCGCCCTAAAAAAGGCAAAATATCCTCCACACCAAAGGTGGTGTAGGGTATTAAACCTAACAAACA
This sequence comes from Pollenia amentaria, assembly GCA_943735925.1. Taxonomy (NCBI): domain Eukaryota; kingdom Metazoa; phylum Arthropoda; class Insecta; order Diptera; family Polleniidae; genus Pollenia; species Pollenia amentaria. The sequence continues at coordinate 139,502,253 of OX031010.1, read as the reverse complement.
GATTAATGAAGTTTATTATTATGAGGCATGTTTAATGTTTTAAATTTAATAATTTTTTCTTTGATGGCATCCCCCTGTATATTCTCTTTTATTTTTTTTGTCATAATTCTCGTTGTAGGAGGACTGTTAATGTCGCCCTAAAAAAGGCAAAATAACCTCCACACCAATGGTGGTGTAGGGTATTAAACCTAACAAACAGATTAATGAAGTTTATTATTATGAGGCATGTTTAATGTTTTATAGCATTAAATTTCTGATCGTAATGCGTAAAACTAGATTTAAATATTTGTAGTTAAAATAGCGACAACTCTTTAGAAAAAAAGAGAAGAAAAAAACGAGAAACAAATTGAATAAAATTTAAAACGTGGTGGTATTTATTATAAAGCGTTATATATTGTCAAACTACAGTTTGTTGTTGTTTTAACTTTGTATATTGTAGTTGGATAACTCTAAGTCTGTCTACGTGTCCGTCTGTCTGTATAATTTTTAAGTCAAATTATGTACACGCACTTGCATTAAAAACTACAAAGATCACAGTTTTATTTTTTTATTTATTTATTTTTTTAAGACAGACAGACAGACAGGCGTTTTGGACAGACAGAGATATTTGTACGTGCGTTCTTTTTGCCCAGTTGTGGCTTAGCGATCGTAGTACAAACAAGAAAAAGAAGAAGACTACAACGATTTAATGCCAGTGTCAGTGGACATACTGGAGAACTAACGGTTAAATACAAAAACAAGATTAAAACTGTAAAAAATGTGTTGCCGTTTTTTTTATATTTTTCTAATACTTAAAGTGCGTTTTTTTTTCATTATTTTAGCTGTTTTATATTTAAACCAGTCAAAAAGTTTGTGTTTTTTTCTGTTTCTCGAAAATGCTTGAAGAATAAATGACCACATCGTGAGTGGTATTAAGATTTTTTTGAACTTAAAGGCAATAAACAAATCATACCTTTTTGACTTTGCAATTCTGGTTTCATTAATATTTATTGCGTTTTTTTTATTGTTGCTGCTGTTGTTGTTATTTTCTTTGTTGTTTGTTCGGTCAGTGTGTTAGAAGGGGGTAAACAGAAATGTAGAATTAATCAGCTGAGATTTAAATGTTTTAATCCATGTTTGTTTTTTTTTCTTTCCCATTAGTTTTGGTACATATTTGCAAAATAGTCACGGTTCTTTTGAACAATTTAAATGTTGGTAAATAATTTACCAATTTGTTTAAACAGCTGTTTATTTCTATTGATTAACAAAATGTGTGTGTGTTTAAAATAAAATTATACACATGTTATTTGTTTAACAATTTGCTGATTTAAAAGATTTTAAAATAATATTTTTTTTTTGAAATTTTAATTTAATTAGCATTACTATATGTATATGGTATACTAACAAAAAAATGTCGATGCTATTCAAGGTTTTATTTGGTTTAATGCAATGGGAAGATATAATGCGTCTGTACATTAATTATACAAACCAGACTCGATTGGATAATGGTCGCCCGTATGTTCATGGAAAGCTTGTGATCTAGATAAAGGTCCTGGTTATAGGACAATTGGATACGAGTTGTTACATACGTTTTTTCTTGGCCCAAAGAATGAGCATATCAAATTGGTAAGAAGTTCCTTGCTAACTAATCTTCCTGAATAGGCCTACATTTATGTTGCTTTTCAGCAGAATATATAATTTAAGATGATTTCACAGAAAAAAGTTTTTTATCAATTAAAAAAATACTTTAAAAAGTATTTCAATTTAATTAATGTGATAATTGAATCAATTATTTTTTTAGTTGAAGGAAAATTAAAAATATAATTTTGATTTAATTGATATTTTAGTTGTTTTGAAATAAATTTTTAATTAAAATAATTATTAAAAATCAAAAAATATTAACTGATTTCTAAAATCAACAAACTGTATTGCTTTATATTATGAATTTGGAATAAATATGGTGATTAGAGAAAATTTTAAATTTTTTCTGTGTTGGCAAATGGGCTCTTCCACAGAAGTGTCAACTTACGCCACCAAGCAATTAAGCTTATATTTAACACCCATGTAGTTCAAATTTGTGCAAAAAAAAAAAAAAAAAAACATTAATAGCTTTACACAAAAAAAAAAAAAAAAAAAAAATTGTTTTTTGAGAAAATTTTTTTAAAAAGCTGGGTAGCGTAACGTGACAAAAAGTAGACTTTCCTGTGGAAATACCCATATATGCTTCATTTTTATTTTGATCCAATGACGAAAACTTTTGGCAAACAAATAACCACCTGGAATATATATGTTATGGAGCAAATATGCTATCAAGAATGGATACTATTAAAATTAGTGAGAATCGGTTAATTGTTTCACCTAATCTCCATACAATTGCTCTCCCAGAATAAGTATGCAATACTTTTGTTCAAGGAATATTTTTACAATTTTAAAGATAATTTGTACTAAAGCATATTACACTTTGTGACAACGGGTCCATGATTTTAGCTAGCATCTATATAAACTAGAATTTGCCAAGTGGTCGAAAAAATAATTTTTTATGCAAATATGAAGAAAACATACATATAAGTATATATGTATGAATTTAAGTGTTAAGAGAATTCGTTTCAGTGGATCGATTTGGCTAGGTACCAACCTCCGAACCAAATGTTCTCTTCTACTCAAGTCCGTGAATGTTTAATTTAGTTTTTTAAGTTGAATTATATGAAAAAAGTACCAATTGAAAAAGAAAAAGTACAAAAATGTCGACTCTTAAATATAGTTTCTCAATCACTCAGGACTATGCATGCCGAATTTTATGTTTCTATGTTCAGTATTATTAAAAATTCAAAAAGTACCAGTTAAAGAACGAAAAGTATCAAAAAGCTCTTCCTTACAGATTCTTATTCACTCAGAGCCATGTATGTTTAATTTTATGTTTCTAGGTCCAATACTAACGGAAATGTAAATAGGACCATTTGAAGACCAAAAAATTTCCCTCTTATAGATTCTCACCCATTCGGGACATTGCAGGTTTAGTTTTATGTTTCTGGATCCAATATTAAAGAAAATTAAATAAAGTACCAGTTGTAGAACCTCTCCCTTACAGATTCTTATTCCCTCAGAACAATGCATGCTTAATTTTATGTTTCTAGGTCCAATATTAACTAAAATTCAAAAAGTACCAGTTGAAGAACAAAAAAGTGCCAAAATTTTTCATTTTATAGGTTCTCATTCACTCAAGACCTTACACAAATAATTTTTTTTTCTAAGCTCAATATTACAAAAAATTTAAAAATTACCACACGCAGCACGGAAAAGTAAAAAAAGTAATTAAATTTCCCGTATTTCCCCTTTCTAAAAATTATTTCGCTCCGTTGAAGTATCAAAAGTTTCAGTGTTCAGAGAAAAATGTTTTTAAAAAAACGTACCAATGGGTACGATTTTATCCCATAAAACATTCGAATTTCGAAAAAGTACCAAATATATATTTGTATTTTTTAGATATGATACGAATTTGGCAAAGCCTTTATTCCTATACTTATTGGTTTAAAAGCTAAATGGGGAACCCAAAAGTTCCAAAATAGAGTTTAAACCAGTTTACTCGCTGAAAGGGCCGAATTGCAAAGAGAACCAGACACCTGTCCGCTTATTTTTTTAATGAACAACGATAGGTATACATTTCTTTCGGGTTTCTATTAGTTTTGGAGATATGAAGTCGCCGAATTTTTACCCTTTTTACAGTCTTAATAAAATATACATTGTGCACTTCTGTAGGTAAATGCCTTTTAAATGGTATATTTTTTGTTTAAATGGGTTGACAAACAGAGACGGAAAGTGTTCTTAACCGTTTTGCCTTTGCCGATTTATATATAGATTAACCACTGAAATTGAGCACGGAATAGTTTTATATAATCACAAAATTACGTTTGGGTAAATCCATAACTGATCCAAGCCTCATATTGATTAATAATAGACGAAATATCTAAAAGGAACACAAAAGGAGCCATAGTTGGGCGAGCTGTGTCAGCTCGAGCACTATCTTGTTGGAACCACAATTCGGGAATGTTTTCTACTTTGAGCCTTCAAAAATGTTCAATCATTGCTTGATATTGCACGGCATTTTCATTAACCACAATTTGTTCGTCGTTTTCGAAAAAATACGGTTCAATATATGGTGCCCATATATTTATTGAGGTGAAAATGGGTCATATCGTAAATTTTGCGATATGATGTTTTTGCCTGGATAATCGAATGCTGGATTTCAAAATAAAATTTATTTACCTTGATTCTACAGGTCTTTGCAAATAAATGCCTTCGCCGAATCCTCAAGATATTTTGGCCTAAAACTATAACAAAATCTGAGTTATGGTTTAGAGCGCAACAGCCTCCAATTGACCATGTGATCAAAATACGCAAATATAGATGGTTGGGTCATATCCTACGTAAGCCAGCCAATAACACCAATAGGAAATATCTTGATAACAAACCGCAGGGGGCAAGACGAATGGGACGACCTTAAAATACATGTGGACGCCTAGTTCAAGCTGAACCAAAAGAGCAACATCAGATAGAACTCGATGAAGATCTGAGTCCCTATGTTCCTTATAGGAATATTAAGGCTATATATATATATGCATATATATTAGGGCGGGCCAAATTTTTTGTCGATTAGAGCCGCCTCCTAGGATGATTCTATGGACAATTCTAAGCAACTTTTCGAGTCTCCCACTTTTCAAAAAATAAAATAACTTAATTATATAAAAATAAAAAAAAAATAAATATTGGTATTTCAGTAATTTGGTGATAACTCGGGCATTTTTCAATCGATTTGATAGATTTATACACCGACGTCTTTAGGAAGAAATTTACCATTTACTCTGGTAATAAAACTTGGACTCGGAAAGATCTACGGTTCCCGAAAATAGGTATTTTTCTTAAAAAAAATTATATTTTGGTAATCACTTTTTTGTATCTGAACCGATTTTTCCGAGGTTTTCAGCAAATATATTCTACTAAAAATTTCCGTGACGTATCCATACGTCATGTAACAGCTCTAAAAATTTAGTTCTTATACAAATTTTGATGCTTTTTAGCCCATTTTTTAGAGTATTTTGCTAATAACTTAATTATTTCTTAACCGATTTGGCAGATTTATATACCCACGTCTTTAAGAAGAAATTTACCATTTTCTTAGATAATAAAACTTGGACTCGGGAAGATCTATTGTTCCCGAAAATGGGTATGTTTAAAAAAAAAATTTTATTTTGGGCATTACTCTTCAATTTTTGGGAGAAAAGTTTCAGGGTTTTCGGAAAATATATGCCGCTAAAAATATTTTTCTGATATTTCGGTATATAAAACGTGTTCATATGTCATAAGGGAGCCCTAAAAATTTTGAGTATTTTCAATAATGTCTTTTGATGTTATAGGGAAAAAATAATTTTTTGTAAAGTGGGAGACTCAAAAATCGAGATAGACCTTCCTTCACCAAAGTTGCTTAGAATTGTCCATAGAATCATCCTAGGGGGCGGCTCTAATCGAATTTTTCGGCTCAATACAAATTGGCCCGCCCTAAAATATATATATATAAGTTTTTTTATCAATTAAAAAAATGGTTAAAGAAGTATTTAAATTTATTTAATGTAATAATTGAATCAATTATTTTTTTAGTTGAAAGACAATACAGATGTACAAAGAACGGGTACAATAAAAGTGACCGAATTTAATAAAAATAGTTTTGTTGTAAGTATAAAACATCTGCCAAAATATTTCAAAAACAATTTTGATTTATATATATCAGGAGAATGATAACGGTAAAAGTCTCCAAATTTTGAAAAAAATAGTTTGGTTACATCACAAAAAAATTGTCAAAAAGTGTGCTGGATTGAAGAACTCGGCGTGGGCAAATTTTACTTATTTAATTTATCATAAGTATCCACATAATCGGGTTTGGGCAAACATCTCTTTATCAATTACATTATCTTTATACACTTTAGTGGTGTAGGGTATAATATAGTCGGGATTGGCCAGATATATTTGCTTATATTTTTATTGACTATTCTGAACACCACAGATTAACACATTAACACTTGCAACGACGCCAATAATTTTTTCTTCATGTATTACATTAAAAATTTTACATCTTAAATAAATTCATGGATTTCTACATTAACAATTTTCTTTCTTATATTTTTTATTAACATTTGACCACAAAAAATTTCTAGAAACTAAAAAAAACTTTCATATACTGAACATTTTTGTAAAAATTTCAAACTTAAAGATCGAACACTTGTGTTTCAACATCATAAATCATGTTGCATGTTTGAGAGCCACTTATATTTAAATGTTGTCATAATGTCAATTTATTTTGCATTGAAACGGCAGCAGCAGCAGCAGCTTAAAACTATCGTAATTATAAAAGAAGAAGAAAACAGCAGTTTTTTTTTGTAAATGTATACGAATAGAAAAAACTTATTAAATTTTGTGGCAAGTGAGTAGTTGGGGCTCATTAGTGTATTTTTTCTTCTTTTTCATTGCATGTGTGACACAAGGTCTTAGCAAGCAAATAAAAATCAATCATGATTTCATGTAAATTTAATCGTTTACCTTAGAGATATTTTATATTAATAAAAAATTTTATATGAGAAACATTTCATATACAGGCCTGTCACAGAATTCAATTCCGATCGAAGGTGGAAGTAATTACGTATTTTTCCTTTCTAAAAAAAAAAAAAAAAAAAAACAAAAAAAAAAAAATTATAATAATAATTTAAAGAAGCTTAACAAATTTTATAGGAATTACTACTACGAGGTTAAGCTAATTTTGATTAGAATTTATGAAAGGCCTAATAATAACAATACAATGCCTGGAGTAGCCTGAAAAAATTACAGAAAATTATTTTAGGGTGAAGAGATTTGTTGCATTCCTAAGCAGTTGGGAATTATAAACTAAAGAAAATGGTTCAGTAGAAAAGAAAATTTTTAGGCACAGACAAAAATGAAGACAAATCAATTGTCATATTGTGTCCCATATTCGTCCGTACAAACAATTTCGGCTCCAACAACCGAATTTGTAAATAAAAAAAAAAATACATTTGTTAATTCGAATTGATAATATTTAACAAATATTTTTAACAAAAAATTTATAATAATGAGTAAATATTTGTTAACATTCAAAAATTTGGTTTTATTGCGATTTTTTCATACTCACAAAATATTTTGTTGCTAATTAATTTATTGCCTTTTCAAACCAATTAATTCATTTAAAATGTACGGCCGGGTTCTGGAAATTGACATCACGTGAAATTGAAATCGATAAAGATTTTCAATTCAATTTTATTAAAAATTACCGTAGTCTTTCCTGATTTAAAAAGTAGTTCTGGTAAAGATAAGTGTTCCACATGTGCAACATTTTTTAAGTCATAGAGTGCAAACTCTTTCTCGTGTGGAATTTATCGAAGTAGGTACTTATCGAAACATTCGCTTTTGGTTTTTTTCTTGTTTTTGTATTTTTAAAGTAAAATAAAATCTTTGGCAACAAATTTAAATTTAGATGGGCATTCAAAAAACTATAACAAATAATTGTTTAAAGGCCAATCGGAAAACAAAGATAGAGATCTGGGCCTTATTTTCACTTTTTCAGTTTTTGCTAGTTTTGGCAATTTTTAAACAAATTAATTTTTTCCAGAACAATTTTCTTTAAAAAATTCGGATTTATTTAAAATAATAAAATTAAGGTTTGTGATGAAAATCAATCGATTTCAAACCGAACCTTTTTAAAAGGTATGATGAGTTTCCAGCGATTTTAAAATACATTTCTGAATTAAAGTGTTAATTTATTAGAAATCAATGAAACGATATTTTCGGTTTCAAATCGTTTCGTTTTTTAAATCGATTTCCATCACATGCCTGATGATTATAAAAAATGGGCTATTGAGCAAATCTTAACTTGTTTTAGGTTCTGTAACAAGAAAGTTCTCATTACCAAATATTTTGTCAAAAACTGCCAAAAAAAACTTTAAAACTGAAAAGTCTTATTTACGTTAAAAATTTGAATTTTTTCATAGTTCTATTTATCATTTACAGATAAAATCTTAAAAAGAACATGCATTAATTGAGAATTCGGTTTACTAAATATTAATAGAAAATTATATAAAAACATTGTAGCCCAATAAAGAATTAATACAACCAAGCAAATTTTGTTATGGAAAGTGAATTAATGGGTTAATATTAAAAAAAAAATTTTAAAAAACGATAACACTTCATAGAAATTCTATTTCAAACAAAAAAAAAATTATTTATTTCATATTGGCATTTTTCTTCAACAAAAGTGGTCTGTGAAACCATATTAATGTTGGTATTGATACTAAACTTGGCAACAAAAACTTTTCCTATATCATGTCGCAATATTGTACTGGTAGGTCCATAGATGATCATAGGTCCCATCTAAACCCCCTCTCTAAAATCGATTCCAAAGGAAAACATCTCATATAGATCTTCATATCGGATAATATTCGGCACAAAGAACTCTTATATAAATCTTAACCTAATAACATAATTTTGTTTTGCTGGGTCCATAAATGCACAGAAAAAAATAAGGACAAATCAATTGTCTTATTGAATATCATTTATGTCAATACACTTAATTTTTAAATTGAAAAGGCACCAACAACCGAATTTATTAATGTGAAAAATACTTTGGTTAATTCAAATTGTTCACATTCAACAAATATTTTTAACAAAATTTTTTGTTACTAATTAATTTTGAAAAATTGATTGCAATTTTAAAAGAAGGAAATGTATAAAAATTTTGATTTAAATAATTTTTTCTTTAAATATAATAAAAATCTCATATAAATGTCTTTAACACTAGAAGGTTCTAAGACCCCTTTCAGACAGGCAAAGTTTAATTTGACAAAGTCTGTTGAATTCTCTTTTAAACTTTGTTTGGTGCTCAGACACACAAAGTTTAATTTGACAAATTTTTGTTTTCTCTTGGTTGAATATAATATATAAACAGCGTTGCCAGAATGATGATTTTATCATATTTTTTTTTATTTTTTCAAACAAAAATTTGATTAAAGATTTTTTTCTCAAATGATGATTTTTTATTTTTAGAAATTCTGATTTTTACTTTAATTTTGCTTATAGAAAATACACGATTACTTAAACAGTAAATTTTTAAAACAATGAAGTTTTGCATCAGCTTGATGTGTGTTGGTGCTGCACACTTTTGTACCCAGTATCTAGAATACACAAAATTGCATCATTATTTCTGGACATAAAAATATTAAAAAAGGCATATTATAACCTATTTCCAATGTGCGAAAGAATTCCTTCTTTCGAACAACTACATTTAAAACAAAAACAAATTCTAAAAACTTTGTTTTTGTTTTAAATGTATTTGTAAAGGTACGTTCAGACTGGTGAAATATTTGAAAGCAAACATCAAATATTTCATAAACGTAGTCTGAACACAAAATATTTTTGAGTATCAAATAAAATAACAGCTGATTTTGAGCAAATAAAAGTATTTGCCGGCAAACAAATATTTGTCCAATGTGAACATAGTGTGAACACAAAAAATCAAATATTTTAGTAATTTTTGAGCAAACATTTATTTGATATTACAAAAAAATTGAAAGAGCAAACAACGACAAATAATTTTGGCCATGTTCCAGATAGGAGCAATTTTTACTGTAAGTTTTCGGATTCTTTACAATTTTAAAGATTTTTTATAATTATTAGACTTTGCTATTGCTATTAGCAAATTTTTGCAAATTACCGCTAATTTAGAAATTTTTATAGAATTTTTGCCATTTCTTAAAGTTTAAGGCACTTTTACTAAATTTTATGGCTTGTTTGATATATTAAAATGGTTCGCGAATTTTCGTAATTTTTGCAACATTTTTTTTTTTGTTTTTTAACCGATTTAGCAATTTCAAATATATTTTAGGGTTTGTTTCCAAGTTTGCATTTTTTCGCGAATGTTAGCCATGTTCGCAAAAGAAGCGATTTCTTTCTGTGATTCTTTGCAGCTTTAACTATTTTTAATAATTATGAGTACTAAACTTTGGTATCATGCCGCTATTAGCAAATTTTTAGGAATTTCCGCTTATTTCGCAATTTTTACCGAATTTTTGCTATTCCTTATAGTTTTAGGCACCTTTAATAAATTTTATGGCCTGTTTAAAATATCTAAATTTTTCGCGAATTTTCGCTACATTTTGTTTTTTAACCGATTTAACGACTTCAAATATATTTTAGCGTTTGTTTCCAAGTTTGCAATTTTTCGCAAATTTTAGCCATGTTCCCGTTACCCAGTCGCTTCCATTTTTTTCTTCTTCTACATTCTCCTGTTCTAACACTAAAAGATATGCTGATCCACAGAATAAAATAAAAAAATTAGCTTTTGCGCTCATTTTTACCATTTGAGAAATATATTTTTATTTTTGAACACTTTCATTAAATAATTATTTTAGTCTGAACGCATGGCAAACATGAATTAATTTATTTTATTTAACACTGTTTGCCAACTGTTTCATCAAACAAAAATTATCAAATATTTGAGCTTAGTTTGAACATTAACAAAATATTTTTTTGTTTCACACAGTTTGAAGCAAATATCAGAACAAATATTTTCGATAAATATTTCATTAGTCTGAACGTACCTTAAGAAGTAAATAATTCTTTAGTACATCGGAAATAGGTGAAAAGAAAAAATGTATTTTTATAAAGTTTCATATACTGACGAATTATGTTTTTATGTATTTCAATTTAAATAATAAGAAGTATGGTTTTATAAAAAATTAATAATTCTTACTATTTTGCCCTTGTTTTAAAAAATTTAAATTAAGAAAAAAATATTTAAGAATTTCCTCTTCAATAATGATTTCTTTCGCCATATGACAATTTTTATTCCAAAGATTCTGGTAACGCTGTATATAAATATAAAGTTGCAGCCAACTTCAGGTATAATCTACGAACGAAAAACAAAACGACTTTGCGAGTACAGCAAAGTATGTACTCCCCCGCTATACTCTTTTCCCTTCTCTTCTATAAACTCAAGACTTTGCAAAGTAAACTTTGCTTGTCTGAAAGGGGTCATGCTCTTTTCCCTTCTCTTCAATAAACTCAAGACTTTGCAAAGTAAACTTTGCTTGTCTGAAAGGGGTCTAACACATGCACATAACGGATTCTTGTGTCATCAACTAGAGTTTGAAATATTATTAATTTCTATATTAATTCGAATGTGTATTCTAACCCCCATATTCATAAAAAATATATTTGATTAATAAAAGGCTTATTAAATAAATTTTCATAGAAAATTCGTTTCATAGACCTGCTATTAACCTAAAACATTTTTTATGAATATGAGGGTAAGTCAAATTACAATTAATAAAGCTTTCATACTTTAATAGTCTTATTCCTTCAATATTTTCCAGGAATATTTTCTATGCACTATATGATTTTTTTTGTATATTTCTGATAGTGCATACGAGAAAAAATATTGCAGGAATAATAATATTAAAGTATGAAGGCTTTATAAAATATAATTTTACTTAGAATACACGTTCAATTTAATACAAAAATTTACAATTAAAATGAAACTCAGCATGAGAACTTAAATTTAAAGCTTCTATTTGTTCAAATTTCTTTACCATATAATAAAAAAAAAAAATTACAACTAAAACAAAAAAGGCAAATTATTTAATTTAAAATAAAACTTTTATTTATTATTCTTCTTCTTTAATAAAATTTGCAATTCACATTGGTTGGTACCTTGAAATTAAACCAGATATTGGAGTTTTAATATAAGATGCAATGGTGATAAATCGCACACATTGTTCAAAAGTGACACAACTCAAAATTTTCATTTTTCGAGTTTATATGCTTAAACTGTGTACAATACACTTGTTTATCTGTAAAAAGAAACATAATTGTATTTTGTTGTTGTTAACTGTTGCTAAAAAAAACAGTTATGTCTCTCTTTATGTTTCAATTGGTATAAAGTTGCAATTCATATAAGTGATTTATTTATAGTTGTATCAGAAAATTCAAGGGTAGTAGATCGTACTGCTAACTGCGAAATAGTTTTAATTCGAATTGTGACACATTTGATAAAATAATTCTTTGTTGTAGTGTGTATTAATTAGACTTGTGTCAGTTTAGCTCATTGAGGTAAGTACGAATCATTTATATTATTTTTTGTTGTGACGCTTTAGATGAAAAAAATATTAAGTTTTTGAGTTAGGATGCTTTTGAAGAAAAAACATTATTATTTAATTTCTGTATTTTAGTTTTGGAAAATTAACGGTTTTGCTATTGTGGAGCTTGAAAATCAATTATCAAATGCAATAAAACTTCATTTTGAAGTAATTTAATAATTTTGTTGCTATAAAAAAAGAGATTTTTGACTTAGGTCAGTTTAGACGAATTTTCGTTCTAAAACAAAGTTCATGTCGCAAGATTACATTGGGACTTATATTTCAACGTACGTTGAAATAATTGGACATAAGGCTAGTTTACACGGTAATACAATGTATTACGAGATGTCAAAATTTATTTAGAAAGAGAGAATAAGTATACAAAAGTCTTACACCTCTTTAATTTGCACAGCAGAAACAAATATTAAAAAACAACTAAAAACAGTGGTAAAAGCACTTAATTGACCACATTGTTATGTGATTACTCGGTACACAAACAGTTGTACTTAAGTACCCTACAAGAAGACATTTTACCAGTAGTGCTGACCACCATATTGGGTAAAGGTTCTATTAGTTTATTAAGAACTAAATGAAAAAAACTAACTGAAACTCTTGTGTATATGAGATTTTGCCTCTCTTTCTAACTAATTAATTCCACTCGACTACGGAACATATATACATATGTACTGCTTACTACGCTGCTTTTTATTAGTCAGTGATAACGTTATTAATGGTTTTTTCTAGCTAGTTAATGGCAATGTAAATAGTTATTCATAGCGTAAAAATTGGTTAGTACTAACCTTTATAAAATAATAAACTTTTTATATTAATATTAAAATAAAATTTTTATTAAAAAAATATAATCAAGCAAGCTTCATTAAATTAAGTATATAATAGGTGTGGGTGCGGGACCACGTACTGTCATTTTTGTGGCTGCTCTATAACGTTCCTTTCTTACATGGGTCTGGATTTCGTTTACGGATCTTATTTAAAATAGCTCTTTTATACAAGAAATTAAGAATTTTTTTTATATAAAAAAAATTATCCGGTTTTACGTTTACGTTAATAAAGGAAATGCTTATTCAAAGGGCCAGACAAATCTACTGACATAGTAGCAGATTTAAATCAAATATTTTTATTGTACAATTAAAAAATAGTACTAGTTAATAGACCTAATAAGTAGTTATTGAGTTCGTTACCAGTAAGTAAATTAACTGTACTGAAGACAACGCAACTAATAAGTGGTTATTGAGCAGATTGTTAGTAAGCAAATATTCAGTAGTGAAAATAATAGAAGTAATAAGTAGTTGCTGAGGTCATTACCAGTAAGTACTTATTGAAGTTTCAGAATAATGACAATTGTAATGACAACTACTTACCAGGTAACGTATGAAATAACTACCACCTATTACCAAAATTCAAAAAGTTTTTCCTGGGGTTCTTTTTTCAGTTTAACAAAAGCGTATTCTAGCAGTTTTACTTTAGCCGAAAGAAAAAAAGACCTTATGGACTTAATCAAAAAGAATGGCATTCCAAATCAATATTATGAAGCGTACTATAAGCACGTTATTACTTAATATATTAATAAAATTGTCTTATTATTTTGCTTTATGTTAAAAGTTTTTAAAGTGAATTTACTTATATATACATATTTTTTTTAATATATCGCGTTTTTTGTACATTAGTTCTTGAAGTATACATTTTTAGTTCCTAATGTATTTTCAAATAAAAGTATTAATTTCCCTTGTATATAGAGTATATAATTTAAGTTTATATGTTCATGTTTAATTCACAAATTAGATTTCTTTATATTAAAAGTTCTTGAATTTTATAATTTAAATTTACATGTATTTTCGAATAAATATAATAGTTTGATGTGTTTCAAAATTTTACTTTGATTTTTTTAAATTTTTAATTCAGCAAAAGTGTCCCAACTTGAAAAGAATTCAGATAAAGTGACATAACATAAAATAACTCGGTAACTTGTGCAAATAATACATCATCAAAAATGACACAACTAAAAATTGATTATTATGTAGTGCATAAATATTAAAAAAAAATAATATAAATCTTTAGATCATAATCTGTATGGATTTTCGAATAAATTTATTTTATCGTAGTCTAGAGTTTTCACGTTAAAAATACCTTTATTCACTATATTTCACGAAAGTAGACTAAGAACCGATCCCTGTGGAATTCATGAATGCATGATTCAATTCCTGTTTCAGTTTTAAACTTGTAGCTCATTTCTGTATTTCTCGCATCTTAAAAATTTCTCACATGAAGTGTAAAACAAAAAATTCAATCGTTACTCGATTTGTGAGAAAAAAGTGTTTCTGTATTTGGGTGCGAGAACAGACAACACAGATTCTGTTTTAACCTGAATACTTCCAGTAATTAAGTGTCAAATGCATGTGAAAAGTAAACAAAAGATAAAGGTATAATAAAAATAGGGCTGCCAGATTGGCGATTTATCGTAATTTCGACGATTTTTTGTTCCGAAATTGGCAATAATCAATTTTATAAAAATAGACCTCAAGCTTAAGTATGTGTGTATAAAATATGTATAAAATACCCATGAACTTTAACTATGTTTTTTTTTGACTACATTTTAATTAAAATCGAACTTAATTCGTCAAAACTAATTTTAAATTGTCCGATTTTTTAAAACAAAAAAGACGATTTTTTTTTTTGGTAGGACATTAACGATTTTTACACAAATTTATCTGGCAGCCCTGCAATTAAAATAACAAAATATAAAAATTAAAAAAAAATAATACACATTCTTATGTACATACATACATATACATATATGTATATATGTATGTACATAATTATTTTTTCGGATAATTTGGGATCCATTTTTTAAAATTTTATTTTTCAATTTCAAACGTGATTTATTTTGACAGTTCTGGTGAGAAACTTTTCTCAAAATATTGTTACAGAAACTCTTCTTCTCACATCCTTCCAATAATTGCTGGAAAGTTATTGAAATGACAGATAATTCTCCCAAGATAAAGATACAGCAATACTTATGTGAGAAAGACCATTTTTTGTTTCATATTTCACTGTTTTTGATATAATTTACTTGTTTCGTGCGGGAAATTTCACGATGTGAGAAATATAGAAACGGGCTACTGGTAGTACTCTGCTTGAACTTGTCCTTAATTATCTAAATGAGATACGCAGGTACGTTTATATCTCTTAATAATGAGATGATGGGATTCCAACCTGCGGAAGTTAGTCCATGCCATAGACTGTAATCAATACTATACACTAGACTATATTCGATAATATAGACTTGACTGTATGCGATGATATTGACTATTTATTTATTCATAGCATCCGAAAATTTCTTACTCCATATAAAAAAAAAGAATGTGTTCGATAATGTGGACCAAACCATAAACAATATTGTTCATTAGACTATATTCGATGTTATAAATTAGTCTTTCGTTCAGAATATGGACCATGTTAAACATGTACTACCGATCATATCTCTCTAGGTCAATGCCTTATCTTATTTTCGAAGTGATAAATCTTAAAAATGTGCACATCATAATGCCTACTAGTGTCGTTTAACTCTAGTAAGTCATTGTAATTATTTCTTTCATCTTAATTAATAATTTAAAAAAAATATATTTTTTTTATTTTTATCATTTTAATAACTTGTTGTTGTGGTTTAACATGATTTAGTGTAGCATGAATGTCATTGATTAATTTTTGCAAAAGAACACGAGATTTGTAATTAAAAATAAGCTGAAAATTGAAATACACTGTGAGGCAAATAACGACTGCGAGTACAGCTATAAAGCCATTTAGTTAAGGGTTAATGTTAACAAGTTATAAAAAAACTCTCTTATAAAGTCGGCGATACACTATCCTATTCAGTCGAACGATTTGTCACAACATCGTGTGTGCTCAAAAGTATGATATTATGGCTTAAAAATTAATTTGAGTAACGACTTGCAAATGTTTATGAAAATTTTCATAAAATGATACACAGAAAAAATTAAAAGTTGTTTCTAGAATCAAGCAAACAATTTGTTGATTTTACCAAAATTATATATTATATTGATTACTTAAAATTGTAAAAACTGAAAATTGTTTATGTTCTTTTTAAATATTATATTTTATATACTGTTTCTGTAGGTCACTTTTTTCTTTTTATTAAATTAATTAAAATATTTTTTATTTATCAATATTTCGATTT
This sequence comes from Pollenia amentaria, assembly GCA_943735925.1. Lineage (NCBI taxonomy): Eukaryota > Metazoa > Arthropoda > Insecta > Diptera > Polleniidae > Pollenia > Pollenia amentaria. The sequence goes on along the minus strand of OX031010.1, from coordinate 139,485,873 downwards.
CCATTGGAAATCTTCTTTAGGATTTTTTTTTTTAAATATTTCAGTGTGTTTTTTTTATAAATGATATTTTTAATTAAAACACTTATCAAAAAACTTTGACATTCCAAACAATCTGTTAATTGATTTAATTAATTATAGCTAAGCTTTTGACAAATCCCAACAGCAGTTCTACAAGTCTAAATTATTTTATTTTTATTTAAATTAAAAATTTTAATTTAAAATTTATTTCAAAATAACTAAAATATTAATTAAATCAAAAATATATTTTTTTATTTTTTAACTAAGAAAATAATGGATTCAATTATCACATTAATTAATTTGAAATACTTTCCAAACAATTTTTTTAATTGTTAATAAACTACTGAACATTTTTTCTGTGTAGATTCTATGCGATCAGAGTTGTATTTATGTGTAAAGTAGCTGATTCATATGATTGTGGGATAGTAGCAGATTTTGCAGACATTTTTTTATGTCGGATAGAATTCTTTCAGAATCTGACGATTGTGTAGGATAGTGAATGCCGACCTTTAAAGATATCGGTGTCATTATGCATGCACTCAAGCAAATATATTATTAAATTAATGAAAATTTGCATTAACGTTAGTCATTGTTTAAACATTCAAAACTGTTGGATAAACAAAGACCGCAGGCTTAGCTATTTTGAAAATTTATCCGATTCTTCAAGTCAGTTACCTCAGCGGTAGTGCCGAATGTAGTGAAGTACCCACCTCAAAATTCAAGTTTAACATGTGCAAAACGTTACGCATGCCCCAACATCATAGAAATCATGTTTGAGTCTTCGCTCTAATGCTTTTTAATGTTAAAATAACTAAATTAATGATGTTGGCATTATGAGTAACTGCAGTTGAGTTTTAAGAATAATAGCAGTAAGTCATCGTTAGACCACGAGCAAGAAAAACGCATGCAACTGTTGTGTATCTTCTAAAGATTTTTGTTTTATAAAGGGAGTTTTTCGTCCCATTTTTTTCCAGCAATTATCCTCAAGGTGTTAAGTTGTTGGGAATTAAACTGGGGAACGAACAATTTTGTTACTGAAAAAACAATTCATTAAGCATTTTTTTACTTGTCTGGTTATGCCGAGAAGTGGGTGTTAACAAACACGATGGTTTACAAATTTAATTTTTAAAAGCGTATTTATGTTAAAAATATTTGTAAATAATTAATACCTAGATTCATAGCTATACAATATTTGTCATTAAAAAGTTATTTATGTTAATTGAAATCTTGTATCTTTTTCCCTTCTAGCATCTGATTTGTCAGCATATAAAATAGGCTCCAAAAGAATTTTTTTATACAGATTTTTTGTGCTTATTACAATGCTTTTGAAAAAAAAAACAAAACATAATGGCCCATAATCATAGTCAAACGCTAAAGTCGGTTCTTTTTAGGAACAACTTTAATAGTCTTATTCATTCAATATTTTCCAGGAATATTTTCTATGCACTATCAGAATTTTTTGCTTGTATATTTCTGTTACGAGACGTACTTTAGCTATCCTTTGGCTAGCAATGAATTAAATTGTACAGAAAATGTATACAACTATTATATACCAGTAAAATGTAATGCATTTTCTGGCCCGCTACGACCTTCGTAAGCACTCTTTGTATCTTATAATTTATATCTTATGGATAGTGCATATTGTAAATTTTATGTATTTAAAACATTCTGCTGGTATCTCATAGTTTTCTAAATTTTCTGTACATTTTACTTCATTGTCAGCCCAAGGATAGCTAAAGTACGCCTCGTAATAGAAATATACAAAAAAAAAAAAAAAAAAAAAATTCTGGTAGTGCATAGAAAATATTCCTGGAAAAAATTGAAGGAATAAGACTATTAAAGTATGAAAGATTTATTAATTGTAATTTGAATTCGAAAACACATACGAAATAATATGAAAATTTATAATAAATGTAACTAACCATGAGAACTAAATTCCGAGATTCTATTTGTAATAACAATTTTTATTAACAAAATACTGCTCTAGGTATACTGAAAAACTACTTTAACTTTACCCGAAGCCTACCATTAGTCTACTCTAACTCTAACTCTACTCTAACATTATTCTTACCCTACTCTCACTCGACTCTAACTCTAAGTTTACTCGAACATTACTCTTACTCTACTCTCACTCTACTCTAACTCTAACTTTACTCTAACATTACTCTTACTCTGCTCTTACGCTGCTCTAACTCTACTCTAACTCTACTCTAACTCTACTCTTACTCTACTCTAACTCTGCTCTAACTCTACCCTAACTCTACTCTAACTCTATTCTAACTCTTATCTAACTTTATTCTAACTCTACTCTAACTCTACTCTTACTCTACTCGTACTCTACTCTAACTCTACTCTTATTCTACTCTAACTCTACTCGTACTCTACTCTAACTCTACTCTAACTCTGCTCTTACTCTGCTCTAACTCTACTCTAACTTTACTCTAACTCTACTCTAACTCTGCTCTAACTCTACCCTAACTCTACTCTAACTCTACTCTAACTCTATTCTAACTCTTATCTAACTTTATTCTAACTCTACTCTAACTCTACTCTAACTCTACTCTAACTCTACTCTAACTCTACTCTAACTCTACTCTAACTCTACTCTAACTCTACTCTAACTCTACTCTAACTCTACTCTAACTCTACTCTAACTCTACTCTAATTCTACTCTAACTCTACTCGTACTCTACTCTAACTCTACTCTAACTCTACTCTAACTCTACTCTAACTCTACTCTAACTCTACTCTAACTCTACTCTAACTCTACTCTAACTCTACTCTAACTCTACTCTAACTCTACTCTAACTCTACTCTAACTCTACTCTAACTCTACTCTAACTCTACTCTAACTCTACTCTAACTCTACTCTAACTCTACTCTAACTCTACTCTAACTCTACTCTAACTCTATTCTAACTCTACTCTAACTCTACTCTAACTCTACTCTAACTCTACTCTAACTCTACTCTAACTCTACTCTAACTCTACTCTAACTCTACTCTAACTCTACTCTAACTCTACTCTAACACTACTCTAACTCTACTCTAACTCTACTCTAACTCTACTCTAACTCTACTCTAACTCTACTCTAACTCTACTCTAACTCTACTCTAACTCTACTCTAACTCTACTCTAACTTTACTCTAACTTTACTCTAACTCTACTCTAACTCTGCTCTTACTCTGCTCTAACTCTACTCTAACTTTACTCTAACTCTACCCTAACTCTGCTCTAACTCTACCCTAACTCTACTCTAACTCTACTCTAACTCTACTCTAACTCTACTCTAACTCTTATCTAACTTTATTCTAACTCTACTCTAACTCTACTCTAACTCTACTCTAACTCTACTCTAATTCTACTCTAACTCTACTCGTACTCTACTCTAACTCTACTCTAACTCTACTCTAACTCTACTCTAACTCTACTCTAACTCTACTCTAACTCTACTCTAACTCTACTCTAACTCTACTCTAACTCTACTCTAACTCTACTCTAACTCTACTCTAACTCTACTCTAACTCTACTCTAACTCTACTCTAACTCTACTCTAACTCTACTCTAACTCTACTCTAACTCTACTCTAACTCTACTCTAACTCTACTCTAACTCTACTCTAACTCTACTCTAACTCTACTCTAACTCTACTCTAACTCTACTCTAACTCTACTCTAACTCTACTCTAACTCTACTCTAACTCTACTCTAACTCTACTCTAACTCTACTCTAACTCTACTCTAACTCTACTCTAACTCTACTCTAACTCTACTCTAACTCTACTCTAACTCTACTCTAACTCTACTCTAACTCTACTCTAACTCTACTCTAACTCTACTCTAACTCTACTCTAACTCTACTCTAACTCTACTATAACTCTACTCTAACTCTACTCTAACTCTACTCTAACTCTACTATAACTCTACTCTAACTCTACTCTAACTCTACTCTAACTCTACTCTAACTCTACTCTAACTCTACTCTAACTCTACTCTAACTCTACTCTAACTCTACTCTAACTCTACTCTAACTCTACTCTAACTCTACTCTAACTCTACTCTAACTCTACTCTAACTCTACTCTAACTCTACTCTAACTCTACTATAACTCTACTCTAACTCTACTCTAACTCTACTCTAACTCTACTCTAACTCTAACTCTACTCTTACTCTACTCTAACTATAATCTAACTTTAACGCTAACTGCAACTGTAAGTCTGAGTATAATATTAATTCCTTCTTTTCTTGTTGCTGACGTTATCATCGTTGTTTCAAGTGTTAAGCCTATAGTACACGGCAAGTAAAAAGACACATGCGCATGTGGTTCTGACGTAATTTTAACGTCTATGCAAAACCACAATAAACATTGCGTTTTGTGTGATGACGTCAAAATTACGTCAGAACCACATGCGCATGTGTCTTTTTACATGCCGTGTACTATAGGCTTTAGTGTTATTACTGATGTTGTGGCTTGTGTTGATTTGTATTTTTCTCTGTTGTTAGAGAATAATGTGCTGTTTTCGCAACACAAGTGATTGAACGTAAAGTAAAATTTATATGAAAAACACTCAGTTTTTTTTAGTGTTTTGAGTGATTTTCCTTTAGTAGATGGACTTGTGTATTTTGTACGAGTCAAACAGCTATTCCGAGCCTTGTACTAGATTTTTCTATCGGAAATTAGCTTGTCGTGGTACATTATAAGTTGCACCATTACTTAGATGATATAGTATAAAAGCGGACATACGAAGTTTCTGTTGGAAATAAGTGACGTGTAAATTCCACTTGAATTTGTTGTCAACACAAACTCGTAGATAATTAAAGGATGTCACAACATCAATGTATATGCATAATTGTTGTTATTATTGTCGCTATGCAAATGGTTTGTATTATAGAACGGTGTTTAAATATTAGTGTCTTGAACTCTACTCTAAATCTACCCTTACTCAACTTTAACACGTTTCTGTACTACTCAAAGAAGTCTTTACCTTTAAAAATTTTATTTAACAATGTTATTTATTTTATTAATAAATTTTTTGCACAAATTCCAAATTCCAAAATGGTATTTTCTAGTGTGCATGCCCGGGTTCTTCAAAATGTTTTGCCAAAAAAGTCAAAGAATATGTCAGGTTCAGTTATTTTTGGTACAGTTGTATAAGCAATCCAATCGGTATACATAAAATATTATATTTCCAGCAATTACCAAACTCCATAAAATCTTGGTTTTCACAAATTTAAAAATACACCCCAATTTGTAGGGGAAGCTTTTGATTTTATGGTCACAAAACTTTCCAATATGTGCAAGCAAAAAAAAATGCTTAAAACCACCAATTAACTTAAATTTATGTAATGTAAATGTAATTTTTAATTAAAACTTTCATTTACTTCGCAGATCTATAAAATGTTAAAACGATAATTTTATGGCAGTTCTGATATTTGGCAATAGTAGTTCGGTTATTTAAGATGCTTTCATGCATCTATATGCTAATAAAGCATTTTTCCAAAAATCTTGCAAAACATAAAAAAAACTTTTTTTTTTAGCAAAATGCTTAAGAACTTGCCCTCCTTATCTGCAAAATTTTTTATTATTACAATATGATCTGATTCAAATTGCCAGTAATATTTTTCGAGTTTAAGTTGTTTATGTTATGACAAAAATTCCTTACGACTGAATTAAATTGTCCTAAAGATAATGAATAGTTTATAGACAAATTTTCTATTCTATTTAACATAAAGTTTCGTATTTATAAACTAAAGGCAATGCTTAGCCAACCAGCCACGTAAACAGGCGAACGGACAGACACACTGCCTTTTTACATGATGATGATGATGGTGTTTAAAGTCCTGCTTGCAGACATTTGACTGGAACACACACCATGACTCTAATCAGAATCAACGTAAAGAAAAAAAGAAGAATCATTTATGCTGCATCACAAACATGGGCAGGGCGAAATTGAGAGAAAAAAAAAGGAAAAAGAGAAACAAAAAGAAACCAACTGACCAAGTGACCGCCGCCTTTGTTAATGCTGTTGTCGTCATCATCGCCGTCTTTGTCTTTATAACCTAAAATACAAGCACCTAAATAAACCTTGAGTAAAGTACCTTAAATTGCTGGTCCGTCTGTCCGTCCCTCTATCCAAGTGGCTGTCTTCATTTTATGACCACAAGACATTTTTACATGTTTGTTGTTTTCTTGTTGGTCTGGTTGTATTTTGTTTTTGTTCCTTTTTGATTTTGGCTCTTTGTATGTGCCCAAAAGGCCCTTGTAGACAAAGAGAAAAGTTAAGAAGTCTTTTAAAAGACTTTGTTGGTCATGTAAACTGTCTAGAAAATGAAATGCATTTTTATTTTAACAAAGATGCAAAGTTTAGAAGTTGCAAAAAACTATTAACAACAACAACTACAATACAACAAACATACAAAAAAATACAAAAATCATGTAAAATTTACAATAAATGGACACAAGACACATACTCCCAGTTTTTTTTTTTTTTTGGATTCAGCTGTTCTGTCTTGGGCTTTAATAGATTGGAAAATAAACAAGGAATTTAATACCCTACATGAAATATGAATAAAGTACCTCTTTATTGATAGGGAAATATAAAATTCAACTGCCTTTTTAACAATTTCGAACTTAAACGGTTGTATATAATTTTATATGGAAAACCTTTTTATAGAAATTGTTTTTGCCAACTGTTGAACAGACGGTTTAAATTTAGTTTTTATAAATTTATGGGAAGGGAATATTTGTTTTAATGGAAATATAGATCTTTGCTTATTTTAACCCCTCTTGGGGGCATGGGGTTTTAGCAATACGTTTTCTTCTTACTCTATTCATTCTAACAAATTTTATTTCTTCCCTTGTCATATTGACATTTTGTATTTCACTTAAATCGCCTTGGGTTCCTTGGCCGATCTTTGATTGCATATTGGCTCTTCATCCGATTATCGCTATAGCTTGGCATTGCTAACCGCTGCAGGCTGGAATATTCGGAACTCTGCGTTAACGAATTTTCTATCAGTCAGGTTTCACTGACACAAAGAAGGGTCGATTTCACACAGGCTTTGTAGACGCGAAATTTTGTTTTTTATTAGATTTGGTTTGACCGCCAAATTTTGCGCTGTTTTCAGTCTATTTGCTTTTTTACTCTCTTAATAATAAAATCTCAAACTCACCTTGTAAAATATTGGATAAAATAATGGACGTATATAAATATAATTTTTATTAGAGAATTAATTTTTTATATATAAATTATAAATGAAAAATTTCACTATCTTAATCGACCCATCAATGCACATTGGTTCCAAATCGATTTTTTTTTGTCAAAAATTAAAAAATAAATGTTTAATTGTTAAAAGTGAATTTATTTTCTTAATGAAAACACTCTAAGCAGTCAAGAAAATATATTTAAAAAAAACCGTTGTCAACACTGCTGGTCTACTGGGCTTTCAAAATTAAAAGTTTAAACAAGTGTTCTTAAATAAGTGTTAAAACAGTGTTCCCAGAAAAAATTTTCAGTCGTTTTTTATCAATTAAAAAAATTGCTTTAGAAGTATTTCAATTAGATTAATGTGGTCAATTATTTTTTTATTTGAAAGAAAATTAAAAATATAATTTTGATTTAATTAACATTTTAGTTGTTTTGAAATAAATTTTTAATTAAAATATTAATTATATAACAAAAAATCTTAATTGATCTTTTTGTGTAAAATAAAATAATATAAACTTGTAAAATTGTTGTTGGGAATTGTCAAAAACTGAGCTATATTTAATTAAGTCAATTAACACATGTTTTGAAACTCCAAAGTTTTTTTTATCAATTCTTTAATTAAAATTAAAAATATCATTTATGGAAAAAAATTTTCACAATTTTGGTAATAGGTGCAAAAATTACAAATTGTTTGCTTGATTCAATGAATTTGGTGATTAGAGACAATTTTTAATTTTTCCTGTGTTACAATTTTATAACGAGAAAACCTTAGAAAATAAAGTTATAAAGTATTTTAAAAACGGAAAATGTATCCCAAGGTAAGTAGTACTATGGTATATTTTTGAATTTAATTTTTGTGGAGTCCTTGTCTTAATTCCTGATCTTGTGATTGTTTAGTTTTCTTGCCTCAACATAACCTATAAAATCCTTGGACCAAAAGATGTATTTGGGCACAAACTTGTGTTGAAGTTTAAATGTGGAAGTGTTCGTCAAAGTGTGTATTTTAAGTGTATATTCATATATCGCGAGCATTTTTGAGCAAACTCCCACAATTGTCATTTTATTTTAGCACAATTTTTGATTAACCGTATCGAAATGCTTTCGGTTTGAAAAACAAATAAACGCAAAAGTGATGTACTAATAGAGTGGGTTATTCAAAAAATCAATAAAAATCTGAATATTAAAAAAAAAAAATAATAAAATAAAATGTATGTAATTTTCTCTCACATTTAAAAAAATATTTACTGAAGCACAATTAAAAATTAGATCCCATTCTATGTATGTATGTGGGTTTCGACAAATATGGCTTATAATATTTTTGAATAATTTAACAAATAGAGTCTGGGAATTTTAGGTCTGATGGAATAGAAATATACAAACAAACAAAATTGTGCTAGTGCATAGAAAATATTCCTGGAAAATATTGAAGGAATAAGACTATTTAAGTATAAAAGCTTTTTAAATTGTAATTTGCCTTAGGGGGTAAGTTTCTAAAACACTTCACCCCACTTGAAAAAAAATTTCATACAAATTTTTAAAAATTCAAAAAAATATTATATGAAAAATTTCTCAACGCAAGGTGAAATGATTTAGAAAATAAGCCCCTTATAAAACACGAAATACGAATTAATATAAAAATTTAAAATTTTTGAATATTTTTTTTTTTAGTTATTTATATGCCATGGACATTTAATGTGCACAGATTAAAAGCTCTATTGTTTAAATATATGCAAAAAAAAAATAATATAAAATTGATTTGGAACCATAGTGCAATGGGGATATTTGTATGGGGGACAGTTGAAACAAAAAGCTAATTTGATCTGGTTTCAGCGCCAAACAAAAATTTATATTGAAAACAAATTGCGTCAACTACACTGATCTGATGCGGCGTTTGTCGTGCCAAAATCCATATAACGGATAACAATTATCAAATTTTACATAAAAAAGTTTATTGATATGAAGACATTGAAGGCTGCGAGACATTCTTAATGTATGTTCAGACCTAAAAAATATTTGACGAAATAGTCAAAAAAAAGCGTGACCAGTAAATTGATTAAACTTTGGCTTTATTTTTTAACGATTTTTATTGATTAGCTAAACTTTATTTGTAAGTACACAATTGTTTAATGTTATTTAGAAACTGTTAAATGACAACTGATTTCTGTGGTTTTCACGAATAATCGCGTAAGTCGGTGTTACCAAAGTGTTACATTTTGCATTAGGTTTTTATAAGTATTAAGCTTTTTAGAATATAATGTAGTATTATTAATTTTTTTCTGCTAAAAACAACTTAAGTTAACTGTTTAATAAGATATTTTGCTATTATAACGATTTATGTCGACATACATCGCCAAAAATTGTAAAATTGCTGAATATGTTTCCAAATAAAAAGCATATGTGATGTTATGTTGTTATTCGTTTTTTCTGTTTTTATTTTTCTGTTAATAACAACTAAAGTCGTAAAAATAACAACGTAAGTCGTCATGTGTGATTAAAATGATAACATTTATTTTCACAAAAAAGAACTTATGTGGAGATATGATGTTATATTGCACACACTTAATGAGTCAATCAAACATATGCATTTTTAATCCTTTTACAGATTGTGATCCTGTGAGGATTTTTTCATGAAAACTATGTATAATACGTAGAAAGTCACTGTTAAGAGGATAGTAAAGAAAAAAGTTTAAAAAAGCATCTACAGAAGCCGCAATTGAAAAAAATAATTGTTTTTGCTCTCCTGAAAAGTTTGGTTTTATAACTTACGCGATTATTCGTGAAAACCACAGATTTAGCCAAACGTGTTTCAAAAGCAAATATTTTTTTAGTTTAACTAGTGGTTATCTACGTGTAGGATGTCAAATAATTAATAGGTGTGAACATAGCTTTAGTTTACAAGATTAAGAGCAATTAAATGGAATCATTAGCTTTAATCGCGTCACAGCTTAATTCAAATTAAACATTTCTCTAGGTAAAACAGTGGCCCGATATGGCCCATATGCTATATAGTATTAATATTTCACAAGGATCTCCGATAATTAGTATGATGTGTTACAAACTAAATGCCAAAATCAATATACCCCTAATCTTCTTGGTGACTGAGCACTTGGTAGAGCTTAATTTGTGATCGCTTGAAGAATCTTTAATCTTTGATCAGACCTAACAAATATTTGAAGAAAAAATCCACAAAAACAGGACCAATGAATTGATTAAACTTTGGCTTTATTTTTTTACAATTCTTATTGATTTACAAAGTTAAGTAAGAAGCAAATTGGATAATGTAATTTAGAAACTATTAAATGATGTTTGATCTAGCAAACGTTTTACAAAAGCAATAAATTTCTTAATAAAACTAGTGGTTACATGTAGGACGTCAAATATTTGACAGGTGGGAACAAACCGTTAGAATTTTTGAATTTTTGAGAAAGCCTAAAAACAGATTGGCGGTTTAATAACGCTATGATTCAATTTCATGTAAATAAAATATATGTTTAGGCATTTATTTTATTTTTTTTGGGAATTTGTGAAGCTTATGATGTATAAACTGAACAAAGATTAAAAATTCAAAATTGCTTAATATTTTTTCAACACTCGACTATTTATCTAGTGTTATTACAAACTCAAAATTTGGCTTATTGTCGCCTTAATGGCCGCGTAAAAAAATATGAAACATATATTTTTTTTAAGACGAAGAAGTAAATGTTATTGTGAAAGGAATGTAATACCGGGCAACGATTCAACACTTTTTAAGGCCAGAGTTAGAGAAAAATTCAGAATTGCTATTCTAACAAAATGTGAAAAAAATTTGCATGAATACCTGTTGCGAACGCCTACTCCCTCGTATCCGCTGGTTGGTAAACAATGTATTGATCATCCGCCCCTGTGTGTAAACGCAACCAGCACATACAGGTAGAAATTTAAATATATAATCTGGTAGGATTATACACTTGCTTCTTGTTTAGGAGCTGGAGCTATCTAACCTTCGCTGCTTTGCTAGGTAGTAACAGCACGTAGGAATGATCCGTCTTCTCAATTCGATCTGGAAAAACTCAATGAAAATCCGGTTTTTTATCGTGAAATTTTGTTCAGTGATGAAGCACAATTCTGGTTCAATGGATACGTAAATAAACCAAATTGCTGTATTTGGGCTAATGAGCAACTCGAAGAGTACCAAGAGCTACCATTACATCCATTAGAAACAATGGTATGATGTGGTTTATAGGCTGGTGGAATCATTGGTCCATATTTCTTTAAAAATGAGGAAAATCAGGATGTTACCGTCAGTTTTAACCGTTATCGGACCATGTTAACGGACTATGTGCTTTCCGAATTTCAAGCGTATGGTCTCGGTGAGCTCTGGTTTCAACAAGACGACTTTACGAGCCATACAGCGAGTGAAACAATGACCTTGTTGAGAAATAATTTTGGTAAACACTTAAATTTTTCTCTGAGGATATATAAAGTCTGTGGTCTTCAGGATTAAGCTTGCTATGAATGATGCTATACAAGCCAACATTACTCGTGTTATTCGCGAAATACCAGCCGCAGTGGTCGAACAGCTGGACCTTCCAAATGGAGCACCGCAGGCGTGCTCATAGCAAATATTTACATGATATTATTTTCAAACAGTAAATCCCATAAATTGTTCTTTTAACCGAAAATCAAAATTTCAAGTTCACTTTTAGAATTTTATATTTTATTTGACTTTATAAAACAAACCTCACAATAAATCACCCGATATAAAGTAAGTTTCTAACAAAAACACTTTAGAGCTTATATAGCCTTAATTCTCATCCCAATATTCAAAGTGGGTTTTAAATCGAAAATGCCAGCAATTCTAAGATAATAGGTGTGTTCATTTACTTTACTAGCAGTTAATTTGGGCACCGTAACATTACGTTTGGTTCATCCCACAGCGACAGTTCTGCTTACCAAAAGTGGCCCACTGGCCACATTATATCACTACCACTACCTTCATACCATGAAAGGTAAATAAAGGAAAGGTAAAGTAAATTTAAAATTTACAAATTTCTCACAATTACTCTAAAAAATAAAAAAGTAAATGAACGCTTTACCAGCAAAAACCATCAAGTAGGGAATATAGACACTACTCAGCTGTAAGATACAAGATTATTTCATAATAAAATCATTTGTTTTGAACTATTTGCGCAAGAATATTGTTCCTTAGTTTTAGGAAAATAAATATTTTATTTTATTGAAAAACTTTTAGCTTAAAAATTATGAAAATTATTTTTGTTTTTTAAACAAAACAATGAAACAGGTGGTTGAATAAGTCCACTTTTAAACAGGCAAAGTTTACTTTGACAAAAGCTGTTGGATTCTCTTTTAAATTTTGTTTCGTATTTAGATACTCAAATTTTTGTTTTGGTTTGTTTGCGTTGCCAGTATGATGATTTTATCATATTTTTGATTATTTTTTGACAAAAATATGATATAAAGATTTTTTTCTCAAACGATGATTTTTATTTTAAGAAATTATGATTTTTTCTTTAAGTTTGCTTGTTCAAAATACAAAATTTTTTAAACAATAAAGTTTTGTATCAGCTTGTTGTTTATTGGCTTTGCACACTTTTGTACCCAGTGTCTAGAATATACAAAATTGTAACTTTGTTTCTGGGCATACAAAATATTAAAAAAAGCATCTTAGACAAGCGGTTGCAAATTTTGAGAATATTGATGAAAAAAATTGTTGGTGAAAAGAAAAAAAACGTATTTTTATAAAGTTTCATATATTGACGAATTATGTATTTATTTATGTATGTTAGACCGACTCAAGTTGTATGGAGCCGAAAAAAGTGTTATAGTTACCCCTCTGAAAATAAAAGGTTGATATGTTTTATGATGATTCCCAAAATATTTTGGTTCTTGCGTTGACCATCCGTGAGCTGGACCATTTTTTAAAAAGGTCTTTTTTCAGTTTTTCGAATTTTTTTGTACTTTGCTCCAAGACGACATAAATAAAATTTATTATCAGCGGAAAGGGTTTTTGAAGCAGCATCCAATGGTATATAAAACTTTACCACTTGCGACCTACTTATTGAGATATTTAACTAAAAACATATTTTCGTTTTGGGTTTTCATACAAATTCTACGTATTTTTTTTTATTGTATTTTTCACATTTTGATAAATTGAAAAATGAAAAAATTTTATACCCATATTGCCTATATATGAAAAAAAGATAAAATATATCGCGATTTTCGCGTTTTATGTGAATAATTACAAAAAAAAATTAACATCATTTTAAAACAGATTCAATTTGAAAAGCAGAACATTACTTCCACATACGTAGAATTTGTATGAAAACCCGAAACGGAAATATGTATTTAGTTAAAAATCTCAATTAGTAGGTCGGAAGTGGTCAAGTTTTTTATACCATTGGATGCTGCTTCAAAAACTCTTTTCGATGATACCAAATTTTATTTATGTCGTCTTGGAGCAAAGTACAAAAAAATTTGAAAAACTGAAAAAATACCTTTTTTAAAAATGGTCCAGCTCACGGATGGTCAACGCTAGAACCAAAATATTTTGGGAATCATCATAAAACATATCAACCTTTATTTTCAGAGGGGTAACAAAATCATTTTTTTTTTGAGTCGCTATAATGTATGTATTTCAATTTAAATAGTTTACATAATAAGAATTATGTTTTTTAAAAAAAATAATAATTCTGACTTTTTTCCTTTTCAAAATATGATGTTTTTTTTCGCCAAATGATGATTATCTTTCCAAAGATTCTGGCAACGCTGTATATAATTATAAAGTTACAGCCAACTTTAGTAACAAACTACGAACGAAACACAAAACGAATTTGCGAGTACAGGAAAGTATGTACTCCCCCATTATTCTCTTTTCTGCTCCCTTCTTTAAATTCAAAACTTTGCAAAGTTAACTTTGCCTGTATAAAAGGGGTCTTATTCTTGCTAGTTAAAATTTTACTATCAGAAATTTTCAACAAATTTTTTGTCTCTCAAATTTGTATGCTTTTTTTTCAATCTCTCTTTGCAAGTTTTTCGAATACGTGAACACTTACTAGTAACAATTATTGAAAATAAGCAATATTTTTTTTTGGTAAATGAACACACCTAATATCTTTCGCCAAATTACAAACTTCACAAAAAAAAAAAAAAAAAAATATAAAAAAAAAGTTTTTATGTCATTGCAAATAAACATCAATAAATAAATATTTTCTGAATATTCATACTGTTTAACAATGAATATGAATTTTATTTCTTCTTACAGCTGTTTTTATTCCGCCTTGTAAAACAGTATTAAAAAGAAAATATTACTGACCCATTTCTGATAATATTTTCATGCTTTAACGATGTTAAGCGAAAAAAAGGAAAATTTTTTAAAGAAAAGTTTTCCCAAGCATAAAGTGTTTTTCTTTTTTTTTTTTTAAGATAAACAGGCAAAGACTTCTTGTTGATAATTTTTCCTTCTTTTGTAAATAGTTTTCTTTTGGAAGCTTTTTCTCTAATATGACTTCAACTTCATTATGGTTGATTAGTTGTTTACAATAAATTTACGCATGACCAGCTGCTGGATGATTCGCTTAGTGGATTTAAACTATTGTAAGGAGGAGTGTTATTTTTTTGCTTTTTTGATTTTTGCCTTTTGTCTGGTTTTTTTCTCTAAAACATGCTACAGGTTAAAAAGGCTAAAATATGAAATCTAACGAATGTCATCTGTTGTTTTTAGGTTCATTCTTTTATGATGAAAGTCTTTATGGTTGTGTTTTTTCTTTTAGAACAAAAGAAGGAAAACTAAAAAAAAAAAAAAAAAATATAAGTGTTTAATGAGAAATTGAGGAGTCTTTCACAAGTTAGCAGGGTGCAAAAGTCTTATCGTTGATAAAGTTTTGAGATTTTTATTATTTTTTTTTTGTGTCTAAAATGGTTAGTAATCTTACAAGTAATCTTAACGTTGCTTAATTTGTGCAAACAGTAAATATTTGGAAGGCATAAGTCCAAAATTTTACATGATAAAAAACCAAAACAAAAGAAAATTTTTGAAAACTAAATTGGGATTGGTAAAAGAAAAGGGGTTCCTTTAAAAACTAGTCAAACTAGTAAAGGGGGAAAAATTAAGTATTGAGTCTAGAAATAATAAAAATAAAAAATAAGTAAGAATTACATAACTCGATTTTCATTGTATTAACTTATAAATATTATTATTTATATTCAACATTTTTTTATTTTTCGAATTTATTCTATGAGTTAAATTTCTGTTATGCATTTTATAAAGCTTTTTGTAACAGTTCTATTCCTTAAATTTTTAGAAATGACTTTATACACTACCAGACTATTATATTGTATCTTAGACTAAATTCGAAAAATAAAAAAAAAAAAAAAAAATGTTGAATATAATAAAGTTGCTTATAAAAAGAAATAATTCCCAATATCTAATTATTATTTATTATACAAGAAAATTCATATATCTGTTAATTTTTGAAGAGGGCTCGTTTTAAGAACTTTTGTTAACCGTACGAGGTTCAACCAGGTCTGCGCAGATCTTTTGCATATAAATGTGTGTGGAACTTTTTTGTTTTGCGTGCTGGCGATAAGCCCGTCCGTGACTTCCTAGAAACGGCCGCTTAGGTGTTCCTGTTCGGTTTTATTCGATATTAAAAATAAAATGGTTCATACGTACCAAGCAGGTTTGCATGGAAATGCTTCAGGTTTGCCCACAGGTTGGATGACAAAACCATAAGCAAAGATAAAGCCTGCACACAAAAGTAGATGTTATGTTTAAAAAGCGATGCGTTCAGCACATTATTCGGTTACCATAGCGGTAACATCGCACTATGCTCCTCAGAGCCGACAAAAATGTAGTTGTTATCTTTCACACACAATTTTGAACATCTGCTTATTTATTTCCATACAATTCTCATGTTGGTCTGGTCAGAGCTAGTTGTACCACTTAATGCCAAAAAATCCTTGACCCTCCTAGGGTTAACAATTAGTTATTACAAGAGAAACCATAAATATGCAATTGCATGTTTTTCCTTGTGCGACCAATAAAGGCAGAAACAATAAATTAATTCGTTTTAGAGCTTTTAAAGAATTTTGGTATAAATTTGTTAGTGCATATTTTTTACATTTTACTCTTTACAGCATTTTTTGCATAATTTGGTTAAGGGAGTATTTTTGCAGCATTCGTTAAGTTTATAGTGCATATTTTGCATATTTGAGGCATATTTTGATACATGTTCAATATTTTAAATGCTTACAAGAGCTTTCGCAGCAAATCATTTTTTTTTTCAAAATTCGCCATCTACATTTAATTTTTACTCTAAAATTGTAAGACAATGCAGGTTGTCATTAATGATAAATGTTATTTTAAACTTTAAGATTTTATGTATAAGTAAAATGAAATTATATACGTTTTTAGCGATGTAATACATAGAAATCTGAACTAATAATCTTTTAGTAAACTGCGCGACTCAGAATCACTTTTTAAAGTGATTTAACGATGTCTATCCGTCCCTCTGGCTGGTTTCTTGCCCATGTTAACTTTGTGCGCAAAGTACAAGTTGATTTTGTATATAATTTTATCACATTAAATATTATATACAAATTATATTTATTAAAAATTGTATATTTTAATTGAACTAATGACGAAGTCGATGTAAATGGTAAATATCGGTCTATAATTTCACACATTAACCATAAAAACCTATTTCCAAATTAGACTTTTTGTTGTCTGTGAAACATCCAATTATGTTGGTATTTAGATTATTTTCGCCGCAAAAATATTTTGCAGCAAATTAAATTATTTTCCAATCGGTTCACATTTACCCAAAGCTCCCATCCAAAAAAAAATAGCTTTAACCACCTTTTAAATGTTTGCATTAATAAACAATTTCCCTGAAATCCCTTTAGGACAAAAAATCTCATATTAATGTTAATATCAAGATAATATTCGCCACAAATGACTTTTATATGAACACAACTTTGTTTTTGTGGGCCCATGACTGCCCATCGTTTCCAAATTCGGTAAAATACCGAAAGTTCGTCTGAAATACTATTATGTTTGAGCTATAACGATTATAATTTTAGGATTGTTTTACTCGGGTAACCAGATTGCAGATGACCTGGCCAAAATAGGTGGTCGCATGGATGACACATCCATTGATCAATTCGTTGGCCTTCTAATGGCTCACTGGAAATCACTTATCAAGCGAGAGTCTTACACAATTGCGCAGGGTTGGACCTGTGAGCCCACCTTCTCCATTTCCAGGGCGTTTTGGCCTATCTATGATGAAAGGGGAACTTACTCTCTACTAAGGTTAAATAAGGACCAAATAAGAACCGTGGTAGCAGTTGTAACTGGGCACCGGCCTGTGGGGACTCATGCTAGGAGAATGGGTCTGATATTCAATGACTACTGTAGAAGTTGTCATGATGAGGAGGAGGAGGAAACTTTGCCTCACTTCCTTAGTCAATGTCCTGGGATACGAGGCATCAGGGAAAAATACTTGGGACAACCAGTGTTTGCCGGTTTATATGATCTATTTAGGATAGAAATTAGGTCACTTCTTCTCTTGATTCGGAAGACGAATTAGTTGAATTCTGCAGTGACGCCATCTGAGTAACTGCTCTATATGATTGGCATTGGCGCTGGGTATCACAAAGCGACCACTGAACGATCTAACTGAGCTGTCCCTCGATGGCTACCCATGGAACCTAACCTAACCTAAGATTTTGATACACTATAACAAATTCGTCATTTCGTGACAAGGATTTTAAATGAAGCCCGAACAATGGATAGTCAAGCTATCTCACAATTGTTGCAACATCTTTAAATTTCAAACTAACAGTTTTTAAACCAATTAACTGGGAAGAATCAGCAAAGTATATCAAGATTGTTTATATTCTTATAAATCATAAGTATCTGTATCCACTTTTCGAAGTTTTTCAAGGGCAACGGAAAACTGGTCAACCTATTTCCTTCAACTGAAACAACATTTTCTACATAAAGGGGTTACAAATGCCGAAATTAATCATGCTTGTGTTATTAGTTGGATTGGCAGTGATCCGCTTGAACTTCTAAAAAACCTTTTTGATGGTAAAGTAGAGGAACAAAACTACAAGGACATAATTTCGAAGTTCAATGAAAACTTTATCAAAAAGCATCATGCCATTGCTGCAAAAGTTTAATTTTATAAAACAACAATAAAGTCGAATCAAACGTATGTCGATTGAGTGGCTGACCTTAGAGATGCTTCAAAAGGTTGTTGGTTTTACTGCGAAAAAATGGTTGTTCCCATTCTTACGTATACAATAAAATTCGTGACATGTTATTTATTCACACTCCACATGATAAATTTTGTTCAGCAATACTTCAAAATCAAATCCCTCGTTAGAAGAAGTTATTCAAATTGCAAATCAAGTATCTATGAGTTAACAATTAATACGTGCTGACAAATCAATGGAGAAGAAAAATTAGGGGTTAACGCTATGCATCAAGTCAAAAGTAAAATTTCGAATAAAAAATTCTTTGTAGATGGAAATTTCCAATCGTACCCTGCTTGTGGAAAATCCCTTGAAAGAAAATATTACTTCCAATACAAAAACAAGAAGGACACATATCAAGTGTCTGTCAATCGGAAGATAATTCTTCCTCTACGTCAAGTTTATCAAAAGGAAAAAATCTAAGTACAAAGGCCAAGAAAATATCAACCCAGTATCAATTAGCGACGAATCTTTCGAATCTATTAGTATGAATGAGGTTTTTGAGCCAAGTTACATCAAAATGGGTCATCCATGTTTAACAATAAAAAATGCTTAAGGGTTATGGTGGTTGTTTTCTTCCTTTGAAAGGTTATATAAATGCCAGTGTATTCGCAGGAAAAAATTATATCTCTTTCGACTAGATTGGTTTCCGTCTGATTCCTATAAGATTTCGTCTGATAGTGAAGAAGTCAATATGAGCTGTATTAGTAATTCTAATTTATCACAAAAGCATTTTTCTGATACGTTAAACCAAATAACCAATTTATATAAAAACTTATTTTTATCAAATCTTGGTCAGTGTGCAACATTTAAAGCAGAAATCAAGTTGAAAACGAGTTTTAAACCAAAAATTTATAAGCCCTACAATACTCCTTTTAGTCAACATGACGCTTTTCGAGCTGAAATAGGTCGTCTTGTTTCCTTGCGTGTACTTAATCCTATTGAATCCAGTGAATTATAACAATTGGAGCAGCCCTTTCAGTGTTTTTGTCGAATATATTCGACATTGCATTGTACTCTCTTTCTACGCACTTTTACTGTAAAAAAATGTACAGTTAATTATATTTTTTTTTGTTTTATCTGAAAGAGGGACACTTTTTATATTTTAAATTGTTATTATAGTAGACATTGACTTTCTTTTCTTATTATTGAGTGCATTGTCGTACCCAAGTCAGGAAATTTGTAAAAAGGTTATATTTAGGAAAAAAAAAAATGCTAATTTCGGGGATCAGGCGATATTAAAAAAAATTTTAAGTATTAATACATGCGTAAATAAATACTTTCTTGAAAAAAAAATATTGCAAAAATAAATTGTAGGTTCTTTTGTGGACCTTTGAAGGTTAATTTTGAAGGTCAATTCCATAAAAACCAGGGGGTCCCCATGAGGCGAAAACTATTATTTTCCTGGCTTCAGCGCCATCACATTATCTTCAATACAAATTTTCAGATTTTTATCTCGCCACAAATTATTTTTGACCCTGAAAGGGCTAATTGTTAAATTTATTAATATTTTTAATATTTTTTAAATATTAACGTCAGTTTAGTTGTTAAAAATATTTTACAATAACCCCACTATGTACTAGGGCATTCATTTTAATTAATTATTAATTACTACCCGATTAACTGATCGGTTAACTTAAAATTGCCTATTTTCGATTGACGATTAAACTGGTTAATTTCAGTCGATTAACCGTTGTAACAAAATTTTTAAATTTTTGTAGTATTATAACATTTTTTTTGTGTTTTTAATTATTTTTTTCGTCTTATATACAAAAGGTCTGTGTTTAGAAAATTTTTTTTCATACAAACAAAGAAGGTGTCCAGTGATCTTCATTTACAGGACTCGAATGAAATAATGGAAGATTTTATATACTAAGAAAAATCCGGGAAGAGGACTAAGAAATAAGGTATTCTCTATTTTGTGTTTCTTTTGATTTCTCCAACATCTACGATAAATGAAAGAATTTTTTCAAAGTCAAGTTTTTTTAAAACTGAAGAAAAGAATCGTTTAAATCCAATACTCTATTTAAACCAAATTATTTGTCTAAGAGATTATTTTATAAGTTCTTCTTAAACTATTGAAATAACTAATAAAATGATCTCACAGCTTATATTTTAATTAATACATAATATGTATTAATTAAAAAATATGTATTACATATATATGAATCATTCTCTTTTTGCTTGTTTTAGTTCAAGAATTAATATGTTTGTTATGTTACTACTTTTTTTTACTAATAAACTACACAGAAAAAATTATTAAATTTCTCCAATCACCAAACTTATACCAAATTCATAATATCAAGCAAACAAGTTGTTGATTTTGCACCTATTACCAAAATGATTATATTGATTACTAAAAATTTTAAAATTTTGAAAAAATATTTTCAATAAATAATAATTTTAATTTTAATTAAAAAAGTTATCATAAAACTTTGCCATTTCAACCAATGTGTTAATTTATTTAAATAAATATTGACAATTCCCAACAAAAATTCTACATGTTTAAATTATTTTATTTTAAACGAAAAAAGTCAATTAAGATTTTTTGTTATTTAATTAAAATTTTAATTGAAAATATATTTCAAAACAACTAAAATGTTAATAAAATCAAAATTAAATTTTTAATTTTCTTTCAACTAAAAAAATAATTGATTCAATTATCACATTAATTAAATTTAAATACTTTTTAAGCCATTTTTTCAATTGATAAAACACTTTTTTCTGTGTACAAACAATAAATCATTTATGAATTTTTATTTATTGAAATTACTTAATTTATATAAAAAAAACTTTATTAATCGGTTAACCGATCAATAACAAAATTAACCGATTAAACAAAAGCCCGATTAAATGAATACCCCACTATGTACTATCATAACGTGAGAAATGAACTTAACGACAAAAGACTTTTCATTGCTTATTTGTAAATTGGAATGTTTTTTTCATAAAGAAATACCTACAAAGTTTTTCATAAAATCTAAAAATAAACAAACAAAAATGTTGACAAATAAATGCCATTCATATATAAATATGTTTTAAGTTCATTGCACACATAACCACTATAAAAATTCACATTATTTACTTACATCCCTGCGGGAAATTTGTGTCAATTTCTCTTTAAGTACTTATCCCGTGACCAGTGAACAAAATTTTATAATTAAAAGGAACGAATTGTGATAGATGAAAACAAGACATATCACTTAACTGGTGACAATATGTTTAGAGTGTAGTTATTCTAGAGGAAAGGTAATTGACACAAAACTATTCATGTGACTGGATTTTGTGCGGGTAGTGGCTGATTTCCTCTAGTTCTATTACTTAATAGGAAGGGGAACAATCATATTGACATGGCTCTTTTGAGACGATGTCTGCGACAGGCATTATTTTAATCGAAATTGGAAGGTTATTTCAGTGACCTGTTACAAAGTGTCAAAAAGGTACCAATTAACCCCCTCATAGGACATGTTAAAGTGTCTTGTCACGTGACAAGCTTAGTGTTAGTTCCCTTTCCCGTAGGGATATTACAAAAATAAAACTACAATTTTTTTTATATATTCCGTTTGGTCCTTTTCGTTATTTTGACAAATTGTTTAACAAAGACTGAAATTTTTAGCTTTATTGCTAAAATTGAGTTACTGAATTGCTGTATTGTTACCACAAGCAATAAACTGTGCCGGTAAAATTAACGGTAACGTCAATCGTTAAAAGTTAGATTATTGCACTACTGGTGGCCTGGTGGTCTAAGAATTGGTGCCGATTTTAAGGTGACATTGAATTCGCAGGTTGATATCGATATATATCCAATTCCAAGAAACGAAGAATTGTTTCATAGACTTTGTTTAGTAAAATTGACTGAAGTGAAGCTTACCTTCAAATTGTTTTATCTGATTCTAACAAAAAATTAATGGTTATTAATACGTAATTTGGGTTATTACAATACCAAAGAATGCCATTTGGAATTTCCCCTTGGAATTTTTCAAAGGTTTATGGAAGAAGTGATTTCAGGAATACCCAGTTGTGCATTGTATTTTAACGACATTTTAATAACTGGCCGCAATAATGAAGCACACATTAAAAATGTCAAAACTTTATTTGAAAGGCTAAAAAAACATGGTCTCAATTGTAAAAATAATGTTTGTTTGCTGAAACTATGATTAAGTACATGGGCCATGTAATAGATTCAAATGGAATCATACTACAGAAAAACGTTTGGATGCAATTCGTCTAATGCCCCGTCGAAAGAATGTTAAAGAAGTTGCAACTTTCATTGGTAATGCCCGTAATTTCTACAAAAAGACATCTGGTCTCGTTTCCGTACCTAATAGTTATCTTTACCTACTTCAGCGTTTATTTGGCGTACGTGTTTTTACCATAAGTTTTGTTTTCAAAATTGGCTGCATTTCCACCATAGATTTCTATACACAGCTAGATTTCTTTTTGTAGAAATTACGGGCATAAGTTGAACTATTTCAATAAATTTATAAAGAATTTTTGAATGAAAGCTGCACCCTTAAATGAGTTGAGAAAAAATAATGTTAAATTTGTTTGGGGTCCAGATCACGATAATGCTGCAATTTTATCAGCGTTGTTTCCTTCGAAACATCATAAAGCTGCAAATCAACCAAAATTTAATAAAGTAAATTATTTAGTTTAATACAAGCTCGGATACTAATGGATAATTTCAACAAAGAACTTTAATTCTACTACATCCAACTTTGATGGAGTATAGAGCAATACCTGTTGAACAGTCAGAAAGAAGTGAAGATTTTTCTAACGCTAACTTACATCGGTCGCAACGAGTTAAAAAGAAGCCAGCGAGGTTTGAGCCATATTAGGCTTAGGGGAATTCGTAACCGGTTCGAACCCTACTTGTTATTTATAAAAAAAATAAATCCGTTACAAATTTTTTCATATTCCATAATTCTAATCTTATTAGATTGTATGTTTCATTCGCATTATAAATTTCAAATAAAACGATTTATAAACGATTTTGAAATAACAAATTCATCAGAAATCAACGGGCTTAATTTTGTGCATAATATAAAGAAAAACATAGCGAACAATTCTACATCCCTAACTCCAAAATTTCATTTAAATAAAGGTGCATGTACACGACATGTTTTTTACATCTGACTTGTCAACTTTTTAAGTCACATGTAATTGTGCATGTCTGTCAAAATTGCAGTTTTACTAAGGCTTATAATATTTGGTCACACATGTACATTAGTGTGTCCCAAAAAAAATTTTTTTTTTGATTTTTATAGGTATCCCAGCATTTTTTGTGAGCTTATAGGGTAAAGTATTTCTGTAATTTTTTTCAGATTTTTCGGAAGAGGTTTAGAGGTCGCTAAAATCAAATTTAACCCGAAAATCGGGTTTTCTCGACTTTTATGAGTTTTGCTGATTACTCGGCCCATTAGCACGATATTCTTTGTTACTTAGTCAATTTGTTTAAAGAAAACTTCTCAAACTTTACTTCTCTGTGCAGATATTGAAAGTTTCGGTTATTTTTTTGCTCATTTGGGTCCCTTAATCACATTTTTTTGTAAATTTAACATAAAAAAAATAATGCTTTATAACTTTTAAAATTTATATTGAAGTTAAAAAAAACTAATGATTCAGTTTAAAAGGTGGATAAATTCTTAGTCAGTGCAATTGCTGAACTTTGTTCTTTGCTTCATTAAATCATTTGCTTGTATGCCATTCTTCTGGATCTATTTGTAAAAAATCAACTGAAATGTCGCTGGGTTAAAAAAAAGGCTAGACTGGCTCCGGATATTAAATCTTGAATTTGCTTGTTATTAAGCATGTTTTCGGATTATTCAGCTTTTACTAATTCTTTACCGTTGCTTGGTGCGTGTAGATTTTGGACCATTAAACGCAAAGTTTTGGTGTCGATACGTTCATCAAAAAATGCTAAGGCAATCAACTTACCGGATAAGTATCACTGATACCACAGAAGAGTTTTCAACGTGGCGCGTGAGATTGATTCGTTAAAGCTTTTGTATTCATCCAATTGGAAAAATGGCATACAAACAAATCATTTAATGAAGCAGAACGTTCGTTGCCTTAGCTAATACTTACATTAATCTAACAACCTCTGCAACAGACTTTCAGAATTTAATGCAGGGCATAGAGCTTCATCGTAAAATCTCTAATAAATAATTGAAAGCTAAAAATAATTGTTTTTAAATTTTTTTTTTGGGTATGAGAAGTAAGCTGCCTAGAATTTTTTGGACTCGCATTGCTGCAGTCTGTGCAACAGAACAAAAAACCACCCATATTTAATATTATAAAATAATACCTAATATATAAATATCTAACATTAAAAAAAATCCGAAGCATAACTGGCAAACACATTACAATATTTTTAATTTCACAAAATGGGTACAAAACTTAAAAAGGGTATAACTTTGGAACATTAAGAGCAAATCCAATTATTTTTTTTTGCAATGAGTCAGAATTTATCCACCTTTTAAACTGAATCATTAGTTTTTTTTAACTTTAATATAAATTTTAAAAGTAACAAAGCTTTATGTTTTAAATTTATGCTAAATTTACAAAAAAATGTGGTTAAGGGGACCCAAATGAGTAAAAAAATAACAGAAACTTTTAATATCTGCACAGAGAAGTAAAGTTTGAGAAGTTTTCTTCAAAAAAATTGGCTTAGTAACAAAGAAAATCGTGCTAATGGGCCGAATAATCAGCAAAATTCAAAAAAATCGAGAAAACCCGATTTTTGGGTTAAATTTGATTTTAGCGACCTCTAAACCTCTTCCGAAAAATCTGAAAAAAATCACAAAAATACTTCACACTATAAGCTTTTAAAAAAAGGTGGGGCATAAAATAATATTTTTTTTTTTGGTACACACTAATGTACATCTGACATTGTCTCTGTTTTTTCGCATAGTTATTGCAGAAACCAAAGTAGTTGCTGGTTTTAAAGTAGCGTGCTGCCGCCACCCAAAATTTATTTGCGCCGTAAAAGAGCTCAGCCATCTTAACATTTTTTTCTTTAAATTCGAAAAAACCAATTTAGGATATTTTAATGAAACGTTTTTTTTTTATATATACGAACATAATTTCCATTCAATGGTGAAGTTATCATACATATATCGGTATTGTAAAATATTTACTTCAGCCGGCTAATGATTCCGTCAATAGTGCACCGCCGCAGCCGCTTTCTTTCCGGCAAAGATTTCTAACCCGCTGATGTCAGATGGTTTATCAGAAAAAAAAATAGAGCACGCTCTAACTGAAAGTTTGTCAGATGACTTTGCGTCTGGCTTGTACAGATGCAATGTTTTAAGGGTAACACGCGACTTGTATATATTTTACAGTTGGAAATTTGATAAGTCAAAGTAAAAACATGTCGTTTACGGGCAGCTTAAGTAAAATTATCTGCATTTTATAAATAAGGGCTGTTAAAGAAAAATAAGCTTATTTTGTGATCACTCACTATATTCTACAAATTACCAAATTTATGACCAACATAAAACAATTTTTCATACTTTTTGTAAAACATTTATAGAAAAAAATTCTTAAATCGTTAGCTTGCTGCAACGTTGGCATAACTAAAAAAAAAAAAAAAAAAAAAAAAAAAATTCGAAAAAGACTTTATACACGTTTTGGATTTGCTAGCACCACTTAGTAAAAATAACGATACCTTCTCTTCAATCGGACAAAGTATAAAAGATATAAAGATGAATTTTATTTCTATTTATATCACAACATCCAAAATAAGCGATGTGTGGCCGCTCAAAAACTTCACAAGAAAACCAATCTTTTTTTCAATAAACTGTTGTCAATGGTTGATATCTGTTGATTTTAAGCTCTTCTCAACATTTTCGAGTTAAAAAAAATCCCACAAAAAATAGTCTAACGGTGTCAAATCGCCCGATTTTGGTGGCTCTTTACGAGAATTAATGCGATTTTCTAACTAAAGATGCATCGTTTCTCTTGCTGTGTGGCAAGTGGCACCATCCTATTTAAACCACATATTCTCTACGTCTAAATAATCAATTTTCTGGCACAAAAAGGTTTAAATCATCTTCCTGTAGCGATCATTGTAATGAAACAGTTCTTTATATTTATTCCAGCCATTTAAAAATTTTAATTTAATTTAAGTTGAGATGTAACAATATCAAGTTTATTGCTTAAGTCTTTTGTTTTGTTTGAATATATGTTGAGTATTGTAGTAAGTTTGTGTTTTAGGTCTTGTGTTTTTAAGATGTGTTTGCTAAAAATTTTGTGAAAATAATGATTAGTTAAGTATTCTTAACTTGAATTTAAAACTGTTAAATTAATATTTAAATAAAGAGAAAGCGAGTAAGATCAGTTTATAAAAATTTCTTTATCCCTATATTTACGGTCAAATTTAAATTAAATAACTTGAATAACAAAATAGCGAAGTTGGTTGCTTAGTTTTAAAGTAGTATATGGCTATGCGCAACTAAAATAAAATTATTCCGTTGCAAAATAATAACCTTAATTGGTGCCGGAATTCATCGATTGCTATACTACAACCCGTTCCATAGGTCCAATGCAAAACCCAAACAAGGAAAATGTTGAATTGAGACTAACCACTTACTAAATACGATTAGTAAACTCATTGCAATAAACATCTGATATTCGATTTTTCGTGGGGGCTGTTAATTTTATATATGACTAATTTTTTATTTATCCTTTTATTTAAGCTTGAGATCTTTTTTCTTTTTTTTTTATAAAAAAATATTTAACTTATTGAATCAAATTTTTCGGCACACCATTGTGTGCCTTCTTCAGGGATTTTTTCTTGAATATTTGACAAATTAAAAAATTTTTAATAATATAACAAATTTAACAAAATGCCATATTTTCAATTAAATACAAAAAGGTTTTACATTTCAAACTGAATCTATTACAGTTTAAATTAATTTTTAATTTCCGTTTTTATTTTTATAAATTAAATGTCTATTATCAAAGTTGTTTTTGGGAATACTATTATTTATTAAAAGATTTTGTTTGTTGTGCTTAATTCCCTTCTTTTTAATAATTGATAAAAAATACTGAAATTTATTGTTGGATGTCTATAATTTTGGGCTACATTTTCAGTATCTGACTTAAAATTATTTCTGGATATTGTTGGTACCTTTATAATTTGCAACATTTCTTACATAAATCTGCGTTTATAATTATTTTCCGTGTTTAAAAGTGATATGTTTTCAAAATCAGAATAATGGCTTAGATTTGCACAATGGGTTGATAAAGCTGTTTTTTTGTGAAATATTTCTATATTTTTAATCTGAATTGAGTCCTACACCTAGTTCTAAGTTTATTTTTTGTTGTACCAACATACACTTTACTGCATTGTCCATTAACATGTCCCTTACAAGGTATTTTATAATTTACATTTGACATTTCCGACTTATTTATTTTATCGTCCATATTAGTGAATAATCTACCTATTGTGTTATAAGATTTAAGTGCAATTTTATATATTTTCGTATCATAAATATTTGATTTTTCTAATCTTTCTCACAATTTTGGTACATAAGTTAGTGATTTAGGAATTTTAAAGGTCTAATAAGAGTCAATTTATATGTTTGACTAATTTTGCATATGAAATGAAGACGCTCCATCAAAAAGGATCATGAAAGATTATAAATCAGTTTTAACAATTTGATCTCTAATTAAACTATAATATTTACAGAACCCCAACAATAATTTAGGTACAGAAGAGGTTTCTGCTTCGGGTGTAAAGTTGTTTTTATTTAAAAGGCTGAGTTGTGAAAACTGGGCTTATAAGCGTGTTACAGCGAAATTTAAATTTGCTCCAAAAACATAATTTTTTCCGGATAATTGATTTTTATTATTTAAAATGTCAAACAAGTTTGAGACTTATGTCTGTATAAATTATTAGCCGTGCCCATGGCGTTACCCGCCTATAGGTTAGTTTTGACTTAATATAAAACTAAAGTTATTTCCCGTTGGTCCAAAGTTTGAAAAAAAATAATGCCCTGTTGTGTGTGTTTTTAAATAACATTGTTAAATAAAGAGTAGTTATTACCATTACAGTAGGCGAAAAAATCCGTGTTTTCACGCTCCTGTAAAATTGCGATTTTGCAGATAGCACTATTTGAATATAAGCTCACGATATATAATTTTTCTGTTAGAATGACTAAAAATGTGTCAATTATGTGTAGAAACCGTGCAGCGCAACTGAAATGAAAAATTTGTTTTAGGTAAAGCAACTTTAGACAGTTAATAACGCAATCAAATAAAAAATGTGAATGAATTAAAAAGAGACAGATTGTGGCCTTCGTGCATTAATTTTTCTCATGACCAAGATTAAGGACATTATATACGTATTAGGGTATTCATTCGGTTAACCGTAATTACTACCTGATTAACTGATCGGTTAATTTAAAATTGCCTTTTTTCGATTAAATGATGAAACAGAATTGAGTCTTCAACTTCAGGCAAAAATTCTTAAGCACATAATTAAAACGTCGACCCAAGGCGAATTCATTTTCCGGTGGCGTTGAAAACACAGCTGTGCTACTTTTTCCTTGCATAATTGGGTAGAGAAATGTCAAAAGTTGTTTACAATTTCTCCCCATAATTATGTAGAGAAATGTCAAAAGTTGTTAATGTTTACATAGTAAACGGAAGTTATTGAAAACTCAATTTAAAAAAAACTGATGGTGAAAAATTTATTATGTTATGTGTACATATATATTATTTATTTATTTATAAAAAAATAATAAAAAGTGCTAAAAAAAGTGTTTAAATATACATAGGAATGAAGATGATTTTGAAAGGAAGAAATAGTAAAAACAACCATCTCCATGTTTAAAAATTTAAAACTAATGCAATACATTCTGTTTCTAACACCGCTTTTGCTTAAGGGAAAAATCAAGATGATGAGTGTTTGGAAATATTTCTTGACTCCATGTTGAACAAACTTTTCTATTTTACGCTTACACACTGCAAACTTTTCTAACACAGCTTATTTTTTGGTGTTTTCGATTTTAATTTGCATTGTAATTTTCAGAAGATAATTTATTTTTTAGTTCTCCTGTTGTTGTTTTTTTGCTGTTCATGCATGCGAACAAATCTCTCTTTAATGGGTATTGCCTTGATGTGTCCCTGTTGAACCAAGTACCTTATTGAAACTGTGGTCCCACCTGAAACATATCCAAATTATAATAAAACCGTTGGCTTTATGTAATAAGAAGCTTACCTAAAGTAACTGCATAATTTCTGGGGATGCTACATTGGAGCACAAATAAGCGACAGCCCAATGATAAATAGTGAAATCAACAAATCAATCCCATTAAGCGACCATGTGCACTGGTATCAAAGCATACCAGTATTAAATACGTTTTAAATAATCTTGCAATTTTTATGTAACACAATGTGATAAATTTAGTTATTACTGCTCAACATTTTTCACTATTCTTTTACAGTCCTTGAACTATTTTTTTTTGAACAAAATAAGCAATAATTTTTAACTTTAATAATAAAATAATTAGGAAATAAATTTTTTAACATGTGCTGTAGACTACTTCTTTCAAGCTTAAGTGGGGAACAGAATAGTCGCTGTAGTATAACGTTACGAATAGCGCTGCAAGTTGTGAAAAGTTTAAAACGGCCGTTTGAAAGTAGTGTCAAGAGAATACGTAGTGTTGTTGTCGTTGCAGGTGAAGCTGAAGCGAAAAGTTCGAAATTTTGAACTTTGTTGCGCTACAGAGCATTCGTCAGCTTCAGCTTCTACTACAACTACTTTATTCTGTTCCAGGCCTTATGTAGAGAAACGTCACAAGTTATTTACAATTAAATTCGCCTTGTTTACGTTTATTGACATGCCGACCAACTAAATCAACAATAAAACACCCTGTGGTTTTTTGTGTTGTTGACTTGTTGTCAACAATAAATTCGCCTTGCGTCGACCGTAACTGCAATTTTCTTTCATTTCTTTCGTTTTGTTCTTTTTTTTCTTTGTTTACAAAATGTATGAAATTGAACGAAAGTATGGTAGCATTGTTGGGAGAATAATTCTCTCTATGTGAGAGCATGAGAAAAAACGTCTTCAAAATAAAATTGATTTTATTTCTCGACCGCATTATCTGGCATAATTTTATGTCAAACTGTATGGAAAACAACGTTCAGCCCCAGTTCTGTTTCATCATTAACGATTCAGCCGGTTAATTGCAGTCGAATAACCGATGTAGCGAAATATCATATACAAAAGGCGCATATGTGTTTATAAAATATTTGGGTGATAAGTTTTTGTAAAAACAACCTAAATGAGCCTTTTCAGATTACTTTTGTGATTAAAAACTGATGTATCACTTGAACAGTTGAAAATGGATTCATTCATATGATCAAAATGGAATCAGCAAATTGTATCACAAATGATTCTTTGAGTTGATTTATTGCTAGGGTACCATTTTCTCACAACTAGATATCATTTGTGATCGAAAAAAGAGCTCATATACAGTTAGTTTGCTCTCAAAGCTGATTCCTAAAAGATTCGATTATGATACAATTTTCTAGCTGCCAACAGCTTTTTGTTTCACGTATTTTCTATATGTTTCTGCTTAGTTATATGTTTCTTCTCATATCTTCTCATATAATATCTATATTTTAACCGAAACAATTAGAAGTTCTAAACAATTCAAAAAACAGGACTCTAATGGCATAATGGCAGAGAAATCCAGTATAAGAACAGAGAAATTAGATATTCTCTATTATGTGTTGCTTTCGATTTCTCCAACATCTACGATAAATGAAAGACATTTTTCACAGTAAAGAATTATCAAAACTAAAGAAAAGAATCGCTTAAATCCAAAACATTTTTGTAAAAGATTATTTTTTAAGGTCCCCTTAAACTATTGAAATAACTAATAAAATGATCACATAGTTTTTTTTAATTAATACATAATACCTATGTAATAATTAAAAAATATGTATTACATATTTGTGAATTATAATTATTTTTTGTTTGCTCGTTTTAGTTCAAGAGTTGTTAAGTAAGTTTGTTATGTTACTGTTTTTTCTACTAAAAAACTCCAAATAATAAATTTTTTATGTATATTTATTTATTGAAATTGCTTTGGTTATAAATAAAACTTTATTAATCGGTTAACCGATCAATAACAAAATTAACCGATTAACCCAAAACCTCGGTTAATTAATCGAGCGGTTAACCGATTAAAGCCAAAGCCCGATTAAATGATTACCCTAATACATATACATAAATACCTACGTAACATTTGTGGTATATTTTGGCCTAATTACATCAGCAACGACGATCTGTGGCAAATTGCAAATGAGGAGCTAGTGGGATCGTAGATAAAAATAAGAAGAATGAGGATTATTGGCCATACTCTCAGAAAGAACCCCGACTTGATAAATAGGACAGCTTTGTACTGAAACCAACGGGCCAGCTGACGCTTATGTGGCCCTAAGATGGCTTGAAGAAGAACACTACAAAGAGATTAAAGCGCAATAGACAAAACTTCGGATTAAATTAAATGAATTGTAAACGATAGAGTAAGATTCAAATTTTTAGTTGATGCCCTATGTTCCAACGAGGAATAGATAAGGGGAAAAAAGATTAAGGATTGAACTTGGCATCTGTTAGACGTCACTTGAGAGGCAACTCTTCAATTCAGTTCCATTTGATGGACTTGTATTTGAAATTGTTGTCCCGTGGTAATTTTATCCATTTCGTTAACCAAAATAAGAAATATGTAGCAAAATATTCAAAAATAAACCAATTATAAAAAGTCTAGGCAGCAACAAAAACTTTACGATCGCCTAAATATTTATTATTTGGCAGCTGAAGTCAACATTAGTCGTCAACTGTATTATATTTTCGGCAGCTGGCAGCCCAACTTAAGTGCGGTTGTCATACATAATCGACTCACTAATTTAACGTCTTCCTTTAAAATACTGTACTTATCACCATTTCCAAAATATTCTAAGCAAAATTATCCTAAAAAAGACTTCTACTTAACTCAAGATCTAATCACCCAAAACATAAGACTTAAGCAATAAACTTGTTTTCGTTATCTCCCAACTACCAACCGAAAGACAACAAGAATAAAACGCTTATCATAAATTGAAAATTTACCTGCTGGGTAAATAAGAAAAAAAAAAGAAATACTAACTCGCTAATTCACACACATCGTTAAAGCATAAATAAAGTAAAAAATGTGTTTATGTCATCTTAATTAATTTGTCAAAATTGTTAATTACCCGTACAGCAACATTATGACAACATCCAAGTACAGCAGAGTTCATTAAAATATGAATTATAATTTATTATAAAGCTTGTTTTCTGCATGAAAATCTTATTTTCAACTACTTTTTGTGCGGATAAATATTTCTATGCAATTATTTTGTACTTAAGTTAACTTCCTGCTAAGATCGGCTGAATATGTTTAATTTGTTACTTTTTCAAATTTCTTGCTTTATAAATCATGATGTTGAAAAGGAATATGTGTATAAGTATTTCTCACGCCGAAGGTTTGAAAATAACAAAATTGTTCTCTTGTTAGCATATTTCTTAATTTATATAGAACAAAGTACAGTGAATCCTCTTATAAAGCACACCTCTTATAGCCGGACATATTTTGTTGATAATACCTGTTCATTAGATTTTCAATACAAAAAACCGGACATACTCATAACCGAGCTCGGATACCAAATTTTAAACCAAAGTTGTATATTCTTAGTTTTTCTTCTTTTATGCAACACTGATACATATTCGTTTTAAAGCCAATGAAATTGGAGATGCCCCTGTTTACACAGAGGATGGCAAGAAATTGCTCTTTATTTGGAAAAGTTGTTTATTTAGCTCGTGTTGCCTGCTGTTGAGCCACAAAATGGCTTTCGGGAGGCAGCATTCTCATTTGGTAACTTTAATCTTTCGGATTTAAATGCCGAAGATGATATCCCATATTTAAAAAAATGTTCGGTTATTTAAATGGCTTTGACGAATTTTTAAAAGAAGGTGAAAGCGTCTACCCTGAAGATGACTGCAAAATTATATATTAAATTCAAGTGCAGTGGTTGAGATTAGTTAATCTGAAGACTTTAAGGATGGGATACATGTAGAAATGTCTGATTCCATACATTTAAATGATGAAGCGTTAAAACAAATTGCTTGTTTGAAGAATTTTATCAGACGACTTTGTCGCATTCTAACACATCAAATATATAAAAAGTAATTTTTAAACTCAACACCTAAAATTGAACTGGCCTAAGTTGAAGTCTACTCTAAATAAGTGTGTTTAACCTCTAAGCGGACATATCTCATAACCTGACGAATACACCGCTACGGCGAGTGTCCCGTTATGAGAGGTTCCACTGTATATGTTTGTCAAGGTTATCGATGCAGTTGTGTAGGAATATCTGCCGCGGATAAGTTGGGTGCCACTGATTCAAAATTTTAAATTTTCTACGAGCCCAGGGCATAAACCACCGATAGTTATGGTTTATGTTGGCATTTATGGCCGCTGTAGTATGTGGCTTGTTCTCATAGACCTTTGAGCTAGGGGAACGTCTCACAAGGCCAAAATAGCATGATCTCTGTGGCCAGTATATACCACCTCTACGTGAGATAATTATGCTCTGGAATCGATCGTGCAGAATTTGCAAAGTGGCATGAGCAGAATGGCATGTATGCCATCCTGTTGAAACTACATGTCGTTGGAGTCCATACCATCCTCGTAGCTGAAGATTACTTTTCGATGGAAATAATTTGATAGAACAATTTTATCAGTAGCTCGTGATGTCGAACTAAAAAATTTATAAAATATGTCTTTAATTTAAATCTATAAGTATTATTGTGAATCAAGTAGAAAAAAGTTATTAAAGAATAAAGTCGATTCCGGGAAGAAATCTAGTTTGGAAGACGAGCCTATATATATCGGGTGACTCATCATGAGGTTTGATTTATATTGTAAAGTAAAACACATCAATCTGAAAGTGAACTTAAAATTTTTAGTATCGGTTAAAAGAACAATTTTATGACATCATCTGTTTGAAAATGATACCATGTAAATGTTGGCCATGACTACGTCTGAGGTGGTCCATTCTGAAGGTCCAATTTTGGGCGTCTGTTTCAAGCATAGCGACTGGTATCTCGCGAATAACACGAAAAATTTGATTCTTAAGCTTCAATTGTAGTTGGCTTATTCCTGAAGACTTTAGAGACATTACATATCCCCAAAGAATTAGTACGCACAAAAAATTATCAGTAGTTTTTGATCAATTAAAAAATTTTTTTTTAAAAAGTATTTCAATTTAATTAATGTGATAATTGAATCAATTATTTTTTTAGTTGAAAGAAAATTAAAAACATAATTTTGATTTAATTAGCATTTTAGTTGTTTTGAATTTAAATTTTATTTAAAATATTAATTAAATAACAAAAAATAATTTAAACTTGTAGAATTGTTGTTGGGAATTGTCAAACCTGAGCTATATTTAATTAAATCAATTCACACATTGTTCGAAACGGCAAAGTTTTTTGATCATTTTTTTTAATTAAAATTAGAAATATCATTTATTGAAAAATAATATTCACAATTTTACAATTTTTTGGTAAAAATTTGGTGATTAGAGACAACTTTTAATTTTTTCTGTGTACTCACCAAAATGATTTCCCAACAAGTTCATTGTTTGTTGTATGGATCGTAGCGCTGTCTTGATGAAACCAGACCTCACCGAGACCATGCGCTTGAATTTTAGGAAGCACATAGTCCGTTAACATGGAGCGATAATGGTTAACATTGACGGTAACATTCTGATTTTCCTCATTTTTAAAGAAACCACACCATGCCGTTGTTTTTAATAGATGAAATAAAAGCTCTGGTTACTCACAGAAAAATTTCAAAGTGTCTCTAATCACCAAATTCATACCAAATTCAAAGAATCAAGCACATAGTTTGTTAATTTTGCACCGATTACCAAAATGATTTTATTGATTACTAAAAATTATAAATATTAAAAATTCATTAAAAGATTTAATTTATTGTGCTTAATTAATTCCCTTTTTTTAATTGATAAAAATACTAAAATTTATTGTTGGAGGATAATCTGTTGCTATGCGCATTTCACTGGCTGCTTAGGCCAGGTCTTCAGGTAACGTTCTCCTAAATAATTTTAGAAAAGCCAAAGCTATCAGCAAACAAGACTACAGAGGGAATGAGAATTACCTACAAACACTCAAAACGTCTTGTCTGCAACGATATCAAGGCTTAAACAAAATACCAACAACAAAACAGTGTATTTATCTTTTTTTACATTCTTTCTTTTCTTACATTTAATGAAAAAATTATGTATTCCCAAAAACAACTTTTTTTGATAAAAAATTAAAAATTTTAATTTTTTTTCAATAAATGATATTTTTAATTTTAATTTAAAAAATGATCAAAAACTTTGCCGTTTTGAACAATGTGTTAATTGATTTAATTAAATATAGCTCAGGTTTTGACAACTCCCAACAACAATTCTACAAGCTTAAATAATTTTTTTTTATTTTACACGAAGATATCAATTAAATTTGTTTGTTATTTAATCAATATTTTAATAAGAAATTTATTTCAAGACAACTAAAATGTTAATTAAATCAAAATTAAGTTTTTATTTTTTTTCAACTAAAAAAATAATTGATTCAGTTATCACATTAATTAAATTTTAACATTTTAAAAAAAAATTTTTTAATTGTTAAAAAAGTACTGCTAATTTTTTCTGTGCTTTACGGGTTGCTCATCAAATATGGCAAGTTTGTTAATTAACGTATCTATAGAGCCAGAAATGTGCTTCATCACTGAACAAAATTTCTCGATAAAACACCGGATTTTCATTAAGTTTTCCAGAGCACATTCACTAAAAAAAAGACCCAAATTTAAGTCGCCTGGAATAAATTCTTACACAAGTTGAATTTTCTACGCTTAAAGGCTGAGATCCTGACGTAAAATACACCAAATTATCGAATATGGCAAAACAAGCTGCTGAGAACGACGACGAATCGATTCGGATTTGGTCTACCGGTCGAGTATCATCCACTAGTGTAAACTGGAAGTCAAATTGGCGAATTATATTGGTAATAGTGGTTTCAGTAGATCGATAATGTGCACCGTAAGTTCCTCGATTCGCACGAAAAACATTTAGTACAGAACGCTAATTATTGTAATACAGCTGAACAATTTGTTGACGCTGAGTGGTGTGAGTCTTTTAATGATGACTTCCTAAACGATACTGAACAAAAATTACAAATCAGATTGATATGAGTCACGCATAGTCTATAAAAAAGCATATTGAAAATGAAGCCTCACGATGAAGAACCCTTTATTTTGTTTTAATAGTTTAGACAGACATTTTTAATTTTTCTTGCCAACTTTCTGTGAACACAGACAATTTCAAGTTCAAGATTTAAAAATTAATAAAAGGAACAAAGTAATTTTATTCCGTATTGTGTAGAAATAAACGGAAGTTTAAACAATTATGAGAATGTGCGTACAATTTATATTATTAAAGAATAAAAAAAAAACTCGGATGTTAAGCTAAGTAATTTTTTTAAAAGAATAATAAGAAAAAGTCAATTGACGAAGACTACTTTTTATAAAAATAATGCTTAACGCAGTGCGGTTTGCTATCCCAATTGGATTAAAATTAGCAAAACATATTTTAAAACAAATCTCGTGTATGGAGAACGAAGCAATTTGTACCAAATTTAAATACTTCTGCTGTTATCCTTCTCCAGATATTCAGACATTTATGTTGTCCATTTGTAGGCGATTTCACGCTCACTTTTCCAATCTAACTCACATTTTTTTTATCAAATGTGTAATAATAACAAAGTTATTTGTACCAGATTTAAAAACTTTTACTTGAAACGTTCTCCAGATATACAGAAATTTAAATTGCCTTTTTTTGGGAGGTGCCGCGCCCACTTCTCAAAGCTATCTCACTGTTCGACAGATTTTGTGTTGCAATATCCAAGCTATTTGCACAAAATTTAATTTTTTTACTGTGACCTTCTACAGATACACTGTAATATCTTTTATCTCTATATGGGATGTATCCTTTGAAAGTACTGGTAATCAAGAAATTATAGCCCAAATTTCAGGAAAATCGGTTCAGTAGTTTAGGAGTCCATATGGAGCAAACAAACTCACAAACATACGCATTTTTATTTATAAAGGGTGGTCCAACCAAAACGCATGAAGTTAATTGTAAATAAAACAAAAAGTTTTCCGAGAATTATCTTAATATTTCTTGTTATGATAGATGAATCTTAATATCGGCCAAATGATCGCGGACGTTGGATAGCTCTAGCTCTCAAGCAAGCGGTGAGCGTAGGCTTGATTTATATTATTTATTAACTTCACCACGATATCCGCCCTTCGGTTTGTCTGTCAGTGTATATTTTGAAACATGTTTTTCAAAGACCCCAGGTATGATTGGGACGAGGTTATACATACACCGCGTATATTAATGGAATATTTTGCAATTTAAATTTAGCCAGAAAACCCACGACTGCCTTTTATTTAAACCCGTAAATTGTAAATTTATACCCATAAGCCTTGTTTTGGACACGGATCTATCAAACCAACAGTGTTATATTAAAATCCAGCAGCATTTGTCGAATAGCAAAAGCACCTAAAAAACTCCCACGCCTTCCATGTGGAAGTCTCTTTCCTCTCGATTTTGGGTATAAACCACAGCGACTACGTGGTCCCCGCAAGTTATTCTTCATCCAGAAAGAACCCATCTGTTGCCAAAAGGGCAGATTTTAAACAGAAGAGCAAGGCGTCCGCAAAGTTTATCATTCTGAAAGACAGGAAGAATTTCTAGCAAGAAGCATACTAACAGGTGTCCCATCTACTAGCCGGGCCAGTACATTTCACTCACCGGGGACTACTGACTCGACCACTAATATTAAAAGCAGTTGTATTCAAACACTACTCAAATTCCCGCAAATTTATTTATGCGGATGACATGGCTCTCGCTTTTCAACATAATAATTTCTTTGAACAAAGGCCAACCTCAGATCTTTCCAGACTTTCGGCGTTTTGCAAAAACTGGCGTCTTTGGCCAAGCCCTGAGTTGAGCTGTTTTCATCTTAACCATAAGGAATCACACCGAAAATTAAGCGTCGTTATGAAAAATACACGACTGATACACAACACTTTCCCAAAATAACTTGGAATTACTCTGGACAGAACTTTTTTTATTTAATGCACATCTTTCAAAATCTTCACAGAAACTGAAGACGAGAAATGAAATCATACAAAAACTCACTGCCACTTCGTGGCGGGAAAACCCAAGTTGCTTGCGCATATCAGCACTTTCCCTTGTTTACTCAACTGCTGAATATTTACTCCAGTTTGGATAAATACACAACTCCACACTACCATGATATTGATCTCAAGAACACTGCGTTCAACTCCACCCAAAACTATGCAACATTGCACCTCCACAGATAAGAAGAAAGCATGCATTAATACGAGAATACAACAAGATTCAAAACAACGATAGCATTCCTTTAAAGTCTGACCTTTGCAATCGACTTAGACGAAGACTCTACTCGAGGCAGGCGCCTCCAAAATTCTTTTGAATGACAATTTGAATTTAGCACAGCTTGGGATAATATCTGGTCAACTTTAGGCCGTTCAACTCCTGTATTCGCTGAATATTCCAGTGACGTCGAGGTTCTACTGCCAAGGAAAGCATGGTGTAATCTGAACAGATTGCGAACTGGTACTGTCAGAACCCTAGAAACCCTCTATAAATGGGGCCATGTGGACGATCCTAAATGTGCATGCGGAACCCTAGTTCAAACAACTGACCACAGTCTTGGACAATTGTTATTTTACAAGGGCCCATTGAGCAACATCAACACGTTGACGGCAGACGCAGTTTCTTGGTAAAGCTCATTAAATTTTTAAAATTTGTTTTTGGAACGGTTGCGTATTGATAACTGAGCTATGTTTACCACATGTAGATACTTTTTCTTCTACCGTTCTTTAGATATAAATAAATATATTTTGTGCTACAATATCGGGCATGCTGCTGGTGTCTTATATTTGAGAGTTCTGCTGTTAATAAAGGGCGGAATAAATCAAAAGTGAAAAAACATGTGTAACGGGTAAGGAAATAATGGTATTCTTTTAATTTGACTTAAGGTCAATTACAATGACTCAATTTGATGACAGTGTGTCATCGCACTGATGACATGCTTTGTAAAACCGGCTCCGATTCGTCATTTCTGTGATGCCAATGTGCCATCCCATTGATGGCATAATTTAAATTTTTGACCCTGATGACAATTTGGCCAAGTGATATTAAGGCTGACATCACAGTGATGTAAAGTGTCATGGGGTAAAAATCGAAGACACTTGCCATAGTACTGATATCAAAATAGTTCAGCGTTATGCCGCTTTTACTATCAGTGTAAGAAATTTCGTTCTTTCATCATATTTTTGGCAAAATTTTTTTTTTAACATTTACAAAGATAAAACTTCTTATAAGTTGTTGAATACAAAACACAAGGTGTCGTTACTTATCTACCGACTTCAGTATCTTTGAAAGTTAAAAATAAAATTTAATTACTCGCACTCTAGAAAATAAGTGTTTTTTTCTTTTGCTTTTGCAATATAAACAATAACTCAACTCTTCGTTCTGGTAAAACTTCTTCGTTCTCGCTCATAACTATTTCGCCACAATTTTATTTTTACAATTTCGATCCTTTATCTATTTTATACTTTTTTGCTGTTTGCATTTAATTTTAATAACATCACGTCTACTTTTTGTTATGTCTATTACCCAGTTTATGGTATAAAGAAGTAAAAAAAAAACAACAAACTAGAAAAAAATAAAACAAAAACTTTATAGGCTTTTGGGTAACTAAACTAAAAAATTGTAACTTTGTTGGTCGATGCTTCTTTTTTTATGGTTTCTCACGCATTTAATTCTTTGTAGTTTTTGTAACTTGTTTTCGGAAATTTAATCACACTTTGAGATAAAATAAAAATAATAAAAATAAAAAATTATATTAAATAAAACAACTCCTTGTCTACTTTGGGGTGTGTAAATGTATGAGTCTTTTATAAGTTTTTTAAAATATAACGAAATTTAAGGGAATTCAATCATAAAAATATATTTTATTACAAAACAATTAAAAGTAAAAGTGTTTGTAAATAAAGAACTGTTAAACATTTCAAATAAAAACCCCATTTCTATGTTTATACAGGGTGTCTGGTAGCAGATTTATGTTTTCAAACATAAATAAAAAAAGGAATAATAGACATAGAGTTTTATTAAGAGCATTGAACGATAGAATGGAAATGCGGATTTTATTTTTTAAAGAGTCGAGTTTAAAACACTGTTCAAACGGAGCCTTTTATTCTGCGCTACACGCTTCAGTAAATTTGGTTCAATTGAGCTGATTTCTCGACGAATATTTTCCTTTAAAACCACAAGAGATTGGGTATTGTCATTATGGACCCTGTCTTTGATGTAGCTCCATAAAAAAATCCATGGGAGTTTGATTGGGCGCCCTCGGTGGCCATGGGATGTCTCCAAAGCGACTGATCAGCTTTTGGGGGAAATTTTCCCGAAGCAAATTCAGCGAAGGTATGGCTGTGTGTGCAGTCGCTCCATCCTGTTGAAACCACGTTTGTAAAGAGAACGATGGATGACCTCGTAGATTTGGCAAACAGAATTCCGTGATAATGCTTCGATAATTTTCACCGTTGGCATTCGTCGCCTGGCCTCTAGAATTTTCGAAAAAAAAAATGGTCCATTTATCTCATGCGTGGATAATGCACACCAAACAGTTACCCTGGGGCAATGCAATGGTTTTTGATGTTTCAATCGAGTCGCGGATTTTAACGCTAACTGTTTTCAACCAGTTCAATGTTTTAGGGAGTCCTTGAAGATCGACTGGACCCTGGCCGTGGGACATTCATAGCCGAAGCAGTTGCCCGGAATCTCTGCACCTACGAGCGGTCCATCGCATATTCGCCGAATACCGAACTTTGAACAAAATTGTCGACGAGCATTTACGTATGAATCATTACTCTTAAAAAATGTATCCACAGCGAAAGCGCGATGCTCACTCGACCACTGCGACGCACAGTGTGACTTTTGTTACTTTTAGGATGCCAAAAGTCGTAACAGTGAAATAAAAGTAGATATGGCAATAAAATTTAGCAATAATAATGATGAGATCGATATTGCATTGGACACAAAAATGGGCGTGGTCCGCCCACTTTTTTGGCCACACCCCATATAAGGTGTATTTTCAAAATACCATAATTTCTAATTTAATAGTACTTATTATAGCGGAAAGAAATAAAAATAATTTTAATTTCACTAAATTTTTAGATACAGACAAATGCCTTGAATAAGTAGTTGTTTTGAGATGATTAATATATATTTTTGAAAACAAATTTAAATTTCATATTAAAAAAAAACAATTTAAAAATAAAAATAATTACTCCGAGTCAATATCATTTCCATATTCCGGTACGGATAATAAGCCAATAACTTCTCTGGTAATGTTCGTCGCTTTGTCTTAGTCGCTTTCCGCAAGCTGCATATAAAGGGGTCTGACGATATCAGTAATCTGTGCAACAAATCCAAATTACTTTCAATTCTAGATGTTTTTCAAAATATTCAAACTTGTGTCACTGTGACAAGTGTAGTAAATCTATTTATAGTTTTCATTTTTTGTTGAACTTTGCGGTGGCATTACTTTTGTTTGGCAAAATATTTTTACAAAAGTCTTTTTGCTTTAATTAAGTTGGAACCTTTTCTATAAAGACTGGTAGGTTTCTGAAGCTTTAACGTTATTATTTTAATTTTTAATCAATGAAAATATGCAATCACTAAAATTGAGTGATTTCCAAAAATGTTTGTTTTTCGATAAGTGATTATATGGAGATTGAAGGTTTATATATCTAGTTTCAGATTCAACAATAAGTTTTTGCTTCTTTAGCTCCTTTCTATCATGTTAATTGTTGTTTTTTGATTTGTTTTGAGTACATATTCGTAATAGTTGTACATTTTACTATTACATAGAATAAAATTATTAAAATCGGAGAACATTTTTTTTTTCTTTTGGCATCCTAAAAGTAACAAAAGTCACACTGTGCGACGTCGTGACTGACAAATCCGCACAATCGATAATTCCAACGGCTCCCTGCGCACCGTTGATTACTTTTTGATATAATCGTATCTGGAAATAATCGTTTTGAAATAATCGTAATAATCGACACCGTGTAGGAGTAAAATAAATAAATATCATAATTGTTACGGTCCTGTTGCCAAGACACTTATATCCGAAGGAATGTAGCAGTCCAAGTTTCCAAATTTGGTACAAATATCCGCGATGTCAATGTATGACATCTGGCTAAAAGCTGGCGGGATTAGAGAAATGGGCGTGGCACCAACACGATTTTTGTATATATATAGAAAGGTAGGAGAATAATAGTCCAAATTGAGGACACATAACTGGGTTGGCAATACACAAAATCCGTTAAAAAGTTGGTTTTACTGGATAAGTGGCCGTGGCACCATCCATATAAAGGCAATATGGTTTCCATATATCTGGAAGACGGGAACAGCTTCAGTTTCCACACAGCTTCAGTTTGGCACACATTTTTTGAATATCTATGAGCAACATCTTTCAAAAAATGGGCTGAATCTTAGAAGAGGTCGTGGTATCTCCCAAACAAAGACAGCAAAAATATAAATATCTCTTTCTCAGAAAAAATGTTCAGTAGTTTTTTTTATCAATTTAAAAAATTGCTTAAAAAGTGTTTCAATTTAATTAATGTGATAATTGAATCAATTAATTTTTTTTTTTTAAAGAAAATTAAAAATATAATTTTGATTTAATTAACTTTTTAGTTCTTTTGAAATAAAGTTTTAATTAAAATATTTATTAAATATCAAAAAATCTCAATTGAGATTTTCGTTTAAAAGAAAATAATTTAAATGTGTAGAATTGTTGTTGTTTAATTAAATCAATTACCGCCGAAACTTTTGCATTAAAACCAGTGTCCAATTCCCAGCTCAGTCAAGAATGAAAAATTATTAAAACACTTTAATCAATTTCTTCATAAAAATCATTAATTAAAAATTAGATTCAATGAATTTTAGCCTCAATAAAATATTAAAAATTCCCAGCAAAAACTTACATAGCAAAATAATGAGCTAGAAAGCTAACATAACTAGTCTTTACCACTTATACTTATATGATTTTTTTCGTTTAAAATAAAATAATATAAACTTGTGGAATTGTTGTTGGGAATTGTCAATATTTATTTAAATAAAGGCAAAGTTTTTTGATCAATTTTAAAATTAAAAATATTATTTATTGAAAATATTTTTTCAAAATTTTAAAATTTTTAGTAATCAATATAATCATTTTGGTAATAGGTGCAAAATCAACAACTTTTTTGCTTGATATGAATTTGGAATAAATTTGGTGATTGGAGAAATTTAATAATTTTTTCTGTGTAACAAATAAAAAAAAATCAAATTTTCGGAGCAAATATCTATTAAAAATCAATTTGTATTAGATTTGAATAAATAAAACCTTAAATGCATTTTATTATGAATTAATTATAAATTTCGTTAATCAACTCATAACAAGTGCTTATGTATCAGATTATATGTCAGCCATTACTTAACTACTTCTATGTAATGCAGATGGTCTGAAGTAGTCCTTGAAGAGTAAGTTGTTCAGTAATTTCAAGTCATGTCATTACCAAGTTTTTGCTGGGTTTGGATTAAAAACCATTAATAGTTCAATAAAATAAACACAATACTATATATTATTTTTGTTGTTTGGCCAATGTAATTGTTTATTAAATTAGATTTTATTTCAGCTAATACGGCCTAAAGTTCTATATGTAATTAAAAATGCATTTAATCCATATTTTCCCAACGTTTCGTGAATGTTATGTTCACTTTATCAAGGGATTCGTCTATTTAAATTAAAGAAAATATATTTAACATAATATTACAACAAACATTTTTCAACAATTAATTATGACTTAAATTAAGAATTA
Organism: Pollenia amentaria; assembly: GCA_943735925.1. Taxonomy (NCBI): domain Eukaryota; kingdom Metazoa; phylum Arthropoda; class Insecta; order Diptera; family Polleniidae; genus Pollenia; species Pollenia amentaria. The sequence continues at coordinate 139,441,306 of OX031010.1, read as the reverse complement.
ATTTTTTATTACATTGAACAATAATTTGTTGTAGACAAACATAAGAAACATTAAACATGAAATATTTAGTTAAACACAAACTTAAAAAATTATATCACAGGTTAGATATTGCAACACAGTAACTGGCATTAATGTTGTATGTGTCTACTTTTAAGTTCATTGTCTTTTTTATTTTTTGTTGTATCCTTAACGTCTCTATTGTGAATCTTTTCTGTTCGATATTTTCTCTATCCAATATTCGTACTTTGTCAAAATCTGCTGTATGATTTGTATTTTTTATGTGTTGTGCTAAAGCTGTACTTTCCTTCAATTTGTTTATGTCCATTTTATGTTCTGTTATTCTTGTTTCCAATGTTCTCTTTGTACTAATTTTTAAATCAACTACCTCGTTGTTTGAAATGGAAAAGTTTTTTGATAAATATTTTAATTAAAATAAAAAATACCATTTATTTAAAAAAAAATATTCACAATTTTAAAATATTTACAATTTTAAGTAATCAATATAATCATTTTGGTGATAGGTGCGAAATCCACAACTTGTTTCCTTGATTCTATGAATTTGGTATGAAATTGGTGATAAGAAACAATTTTTGATATTTTCTGTGTTGGTTCAAATAAAAATTACCCAAAATATTTTAGAGTTTTCATGGAAAAAAGTTAAGTCATAGTCATAATTTTGCTTGTTTCCAACTTTATTTGCATAAAACTTGCATATTCTTGATTTTTATTTTACATTGTCCGAAAACGTCCGGCTTATGGGACTAGATATTGAGCCTCAATATTCCATCGCAACAACATTTCACCACATGTAAGCAGATCGGCTAAGCCCTATTAAGAGAATGGTGGTTTGGAATTTTTTTGACTAACTTGCCTAACATTCCGCGGTGCAGAACACTCTCATGTGCTTCACTTTCCAAGAGGTCATACAAAATTTTCCTAAATCGGTCTAGACTAATAAGAGCAGTTTTTTTTTTTCTTGAAGCAGGGTAAAAATGCTGATAAAAATGGAAAAGAATAATTGATAATGACAGACTGCTCTGCTCGTTGAATAAATTTATATATTACCAATTTTTTCAAAAGCAATCCTCAAAATCTGCCAAGAATCCCAAACGTTCTTGTTGCCGTAACCACTTTTTGTATCCACACCACAAAAGTGAAGAGAGTATTATCCAGTTGTGCTGATGTGTATAAGACCTTTAAATACTAATCATAGACTAGCCTCATAATATAAAATCTGAAGTTGTACTGCTGTGAATAAAAAACCATCAAACAAAATGGCAATGTTGCTTTAAGAAACATTTAGGAAATTTAATAAGCTTTCTAATGCATGTAATGATGTACAAATCCATTCAGAACTGCTTGATTTTAAGGCAAATTACTAAATCAAGATTTTTTAATTTTTTGGAAAAAAGGCATTTGCCTATAAAAATGAAAAAACGATTTGAGAGACCACTTCTCGTTCATCAATATTTAAGTGTTATACACCAAAATTCTTGGCTTTTATGGTAGATAAAGAAAATCGATGTTCATGAAGGAACAGTGATGGAAAATTGAAAATTTAATATGGTACTGACCACCAAGCAAAAGAGTACTTTTTTCAACATTTTGGTACTATTTTCAAACATAGATTTTAAATTTTATTGATCATATTTATTTTTGACTGAGCTGGGTATCGAACTCAGGCCGAATTCACATGTTTCGGGAATAACCGCATTCTCCTCATTAGAGTTTTTGCACTTTCACCCTTTCCGCCACTACGACGGCTGTCAGTCTATAGTCAAACATCAATATTTTAACCAACGCAATTTTTTGGTGGATCGAAATCCGCTGTAATTGATAATCAAGTTTTCAATTTATTTACGCCTCTTTCTTACTTGTGTTTTTTAGTACTTTTATCAAGAATTTTTCTTGAATACCAAAGTTAATTTTTGTGTTTTTTCTCTTTTTATATTGAAATTTTTTCACAGCCTGAAGGATATTTAAATTTTTAAACATAGACCTCGTGCCATAGCTTTACAATAATTAGTTTTCTTGTGGTTAATTGAATCGTTTATGATTTTTAATACAAGTTTTAATTCATCTTGTTTTATTTTCATTAAATTATCCTAATGAAGAGAGGAATTTTAATATAAGTATATATCATAAAATTTCTTTTTTTTTTAAATAATATTAAATAATTAATGTGACAAACGAATAAGTAATAAAAATTTGAATAGGAAATTGTTAAAAAATATCTATGTACATATGTAAATTAAGTCGTTTGAAAAAAATATTTTTCAAAATAAAAATACCTCGAAATTGGCGATGGAATATTTAAAATATTGATTCGAAATTTTTACGGAATAATTTTCTTGCTATATTTTACCATCTAAAAGGTACTGCGTTAAAAAAAAGAGTTTAAAGTCAAATAAGGACCAGTCTCATATACATTTAGCATTAAGGTAAGATTAGGAGTCGGAGTGGAAATTTCAGCGTTTGGAGTCGGAGTTAGTATTTTTTGTTGCCGACTCCACAGCCCTGGTTGTCAATGTTAAAAAAATAGCAACGCTAAATTTCTAAGCAAGGAAGTATAACCAGAAAAGAGTACTAAAACGGACGTGGGGGTACCGTGGTATTTTTGAAAGGAAAAAGTACTGAAAATAGTACCATAGTACTGAATTTTCCATCACTGTGAAGGAATTTCAAAAAAAAAAAAGGAAAAGTGAGACGGTCTAATATATATATTCCTATTCATATTGCCACATAAGCAATGCATTTATCAAAACAAGGTCCCAAATAGGTACACTTGCAAAAATTTGTTCCTATATACTGTGGTGTAGGGTACCATATGTTTGAGCATGACTTTCTTACTTGTTTTTAATAAAAATTAGAATTTAATATCTTTTGGAAATCTTCTGCAACCTTTTTTGCATTGAATTCATACTTTTACAACTCTGTTATGTGCAGATCTTTAATACAGACTTGTTATCTTGGCCAAGCCCTCAACAATGTTTTTTTTTCTGTACTGGTTTTTCATTTATGTGTGATGTTGTGCACATCATGATCACTACTAAGTCGCACTAGAGCAGCAGTTTTAAAATATGAAACGTGAGGAGCTCATTAAAATGAACACCTTTTATTAGTGGGACCACAACAAAAATTTACTCCTTGTTATTAAGCCCACATTTCATACATGTGTAATTAACTGCTTTTGTTTTTAAGACTGTTCTATTGGGGAAACAATGTAAGATATGTTATAAAATTTAAATCTAGACCACTGGTGGGCAATAAACATGTTAAAATATTTGTGTTTATATGTGACAAGCAGAATAAGGTTTTTTTTAATTAACCAGAGTAAAACAATTTGATATTTTTGAAATTTTGATGAGAAAGAAATATTTAATATTAATAAAAATTCAAAAAAAAAAAAAAAAAAAAAAACGCAATAAAGAAATATTTTTTAATAAAAGGAAAAATTTATCATAAAAGGTTAAAAGAGTTAACATGATGTTTTATTTACTTTGTAAAAAAGTGTCAATAAAGCATCAACAAAATTATGAATGCACAGTTTGCCATTTGTTTGCTCATCGATTAAAATTTAAAATTGTCTCTAATCACCGAATTCGTACCAAATTCATACCAAATTCATAGAATTAATCAAACAACTTGGTGATTTTGCATCTATTTTAAACAATGTGTTTATTGATTTAATTAAATAGCTCATGTTTTGACTGTTCCCAACAATAATTCACAAGTTAAAATTATCTTATTTTAAACGAAAAAAACAATTAAGATTTTTTGTTATTTTTTTACTGTTTTAATTAAAAATTTATTTTAAAACAACCAAAATGTTGATTAAATTTAAATAAAATTTTGAATTTTCTTGCAACTTAAAAAATAATTGATTCAATTATCACATTAATTAAATTGAAATAGTTTTCGAACAAATGAAAATTTATAATCATTGGTTAAGGATTGATCTTTGAACGTAGACCGGCAGGCGCCGCAGTAGCGCAAACGGTAGAACGGCAAAGAATTATGATGATGGGAATGTGGTTATTCTCGAAACATGTAAATTCGACCCGAGTTCAATCGTACGTTCAGTCAAAAATAAAATTATCAAAAAAATTTTCATTAATTTTATGTTGTAAATTCCTTCCTTCACTGAGAATAATTTAATGAAAATTTAATTTAATGAACTTAACCCTTATTTGAAAATCAGAAACTTCAGTTAAAAACCAACGGTTCATTAAAAAACAAAAATCATGATTGTTACAAAAACTAAATTTTACCAATAAATTATAATATAAGAGTTTTTAAAATTGGTATTGTAGTTATTTTATTGAACTGTTAATGGTTTTTTATCCAAATTTAGATATTTTAATTAGGCTTAAGTTCATTGAATTTAATTTTCATTAAATTATTTTTATGAAGAAAGGAATTTTACAGCATGAAATTAATTAAAATTTTTCATTCTTGACTGCGCTGAGATTTGAACCCAGACTTTCACGGACAGGTTGCCCAGACTAGTTTCGATTGTAACCACATAATCTCTTCAGTGGGGTTTGCCGTTTTACTCACTCGGCTATTGCAGCCGGATGACTTCAATAGTCAAACATCAATCCCTCAACCAAATGGTAATTCACTCTGGTAGATCAATATTAGCTTTTGAATGAATGATTATATATTTTAATTAATTAACATGTTCTTCCTAACTTCTGTTTTTTCGTACTTTTTGTCAAGAATTCTTCTTGAAATCCAAAGTACATTTTTTTGTTTTTCATGTCCGTGAAAAAAGACCTTTTTTAAAAATGATCCAGCTCACGGATGGTCAACGCGAGAACCAAAATATTTTGGGATTCATCATAAAACATATCAACCTTTATTTTCACAAAATTCTTTAAATTTGCTGGTTTTAATAGAATACAACTCTGACGGCATTTCGAGCATTTCGCGTGCAGGAGAGGGCGAAGGTTCTCATTGGTGGCAATTCTATTGAATCCCTTGAGCACCGTCACAATGTGGGTTCTATTTGCTTCCTTTATCGTTACTACAATGGGATGTGTTCTGATGAAATTAAGGATCTGGTTACCGAAACCCATACGGTTGTTCGTAATATCCGTTCTTCCTCAAGAGCCCATCCTCTTGTGCTCAATTGGCAACGCATTACAGGGAAAATTCGTTTTTTTGGCCGGACTGGTCGTATGTGCTGAAGTCTTCCATCTCACTTTCGATATTTCAACATAAATAAGTTCACAAATACTACTCCCTCTATCCTCCTTCCCATAACCTTTTTTCCTAGTTCCAAGACAATTTTTTAAATGAAATAAAACCTAATAAACGTTGTCTTTAATGAGGTATATAACTTTGAAATGGAATATAATAAAGATGCATTTTTTTAATTGACATGAAATTTACTTTATTCGAAAGAAAATATTCTGGCATTATAATTTAAGTATGACTTCTGGCATATGACCGCCTTTCGATGACTTTTTCCAACATTTGTGGCCGTTTATCCGCAATAACGCGGCGGCAAATGTTGTTCTCAAGTGGGCAATCGTTTCGAGCTTATCGCCATAGACTAGTGACTAAACATAAAGCGGCGTTAAATCGCAGGAGCTTGGAGGCCAATTCCTGGGTCCGAAACTTGAAACTAAGCGTACTTTGCTTCAACAAAGTGACACGTGCTGTGTAACTTATAGCGCCGTCTTTTTGAAACCACAGCTCCTGCACATCATGGTTGTTTAACTGATGAACGAAACAGTCTGTAATCATGGCTCTATAGCGCACCATGGACTGTAACGTTCTGACCAGATTCTATTTCAAAGAAGTACGGACCAATGATTCCACCAGGCCATAAAATACACCAAACAGTCAGTTTTTCTGGGTGTAATGGTGTCTTAACATACACTAGAGGATTATCATCACTCCAAATATGGCAGTTTGGTTTATTGACGTATCCATTCAAATAAAAGTAAGCTTTATCGCTAAACAAAATTCGCTTATGAAAATCGGGATCAACGGCAATCTTGTTTTAGGCCCATTCACGAAATCTACGCCTTGCTAGGTGATCGTGTCTATTCATGTTGAAATGCCAAGCAACACTAAACATAAATCACTTGACAGCTGACAAAATGGCCGCCAGTTAAAAAAGTGTTGTTAACTTAAAGTTCAATAAACAGAAAAATGTACTTTGGACTTCAAGAAGAATTCTTGTCCAAAAGTATGAAAAACAGAAGTAAGGATGAACGTGTGGATCAATTAAAAAAGATAATCATTCAAAAACAAATTTCGATCTACCAATTTGGTTTAAAGATTAATGTTTGGTTATTGACTGTCAGCCGCCTTCGATGGCGGTGAGTGTTAAAACGGTATACCCCTTTGAGGAGATTGTGTGGTTACAATCGAAACATGTCAGGGTAACCTGCCCGTGAAAAATCTGGGCTCAATTCACAGCTCAGTCAAGAATGAAAAATTATCAATAAATTTTAATACATTTCATGTTGTAATATAAATATAAAATTTAATGAACTTTAGCCTGAATAAAATATTAAAAATTTGGATTAAATTTCTATCAATATATATAAAAACGTTTGTGCCGTGAATGTGCTCCTAAAACTCAAGAACGGTTGGACCGGTTGACACCAATCTTGAACAATAAATTATTTTCTTGGGAGGCCAGGATTCTCTTAAGTTTACTCCCGATAGGTGGCGCTGTTGTCGTGATATTAAAATTTGTGTTATTTATGGTACGATTTGGATTAAATTTAAAAAATATATTTATTAAACAAAAATAAGTTTCCTGATAAAATTGTAATAGATAGCGCTGGAATCAAGGTATGAACAAAATTCTCCAGTATTTAATTTTTTATTTTTATTAAGGAAATCCCGAGCAGCGCCGAGACCAAAAAGCTAGAAAATCTATAAAAAAACACCTTTGAAAAAATCTTAAAATATAGAAAATTCTTTTAAATATAAATGTTTGTCCACTTTTTTACAAAAAATATGTTGTTGTTGTTGTAACAGCATAAACAATATACAAAATTTAATCGGAGGGAGAACAGAGATGGCATCACACCTGCTTGTGTCTTAAGTCTTTTGTTTTTTCACTGAAACTAAAAACATTAAAGACTAAATTAGAAATTAAAATCATTTATTTTTATTAACATAATCTTTATTAATTCTTCTTTTCAATACAAATAAAAAAATCTTTTATTATTATTTTTAATAGTTGAATAAAAAATTAAACTTAAAAAACGTGACTATCTTTAGACAAATATTAGTAAATTGTTTGGAATATCTTTGAAAATTACACAGCTGCAACAAACAATATCTAATAATACTTGGCATTTTTTTTAATATTTAGACATATAAAGTAAATATTTTCTATGTTTTTTTTTAAACAAACATTAACATTCTTACTTCTCCAACTTCTTGTTAAACAGCTTTTTTCTTCTTTAAATGTCAAAACGAAAAAGTGTCTAGCTAATTTTCATACATTTGCTTGTTTTCATGCCATTGATATTATCCAAAATGTCTTATTGATTTCTTTAGAATAAAATTTCTTTATTTTAAAAAACTTGTGCGTTAGAAAGCCATGCCTGTTCGACAATTGGCAGCTTAAGAATCTTATCTTAAAAATAAAAATGCCAAAATGTAATAACTGTAATTGAATGTTTAAGAATCTGCTGGTCATTATTAAATCGTTTAAAATCATTTGTGTTTGCAAATGTTAAGTTTTAACTGTGTGTTTATTGAAAATTAAATAACATTTAATTTTTTTTAATTTTTAATCGTTTAAACGCAACATGTTTTTATGATGATTTGTCATTATTTGCTGAAGATCAAATGATCAACACCTCCTGATTATTGATGTTTTCTTGGAAAAATTTTAATACACCTGATGATTTTTTTTTTTTTTTTGTTAATGTTTTCATTATGTTTCTTATACTACCCAAGAGAAAAGGCTTGCTGAAAATTAAGTCTTTATAAGCATTTTGCAGAAGAAAATCCATAACAAAATAAACCAAACGCACGATGTTAATTGTAAATGAAACAAAATTTTTTTAGATAATTATCATAATATTTTTATTATGATAGAAGGATCTATGACAATTATATGTGAAACAAAATATCAGCCTCATATATCATACCTCTATTCACTGTTTCATATTTTCAATGACTCTGAGACAAAATTTAAGTTCAATGTCATTAATGTGTCGAATTATCTCATACTTTTGCTCTTGAATCGTTCTTGGCTTATTGACGTACACTTTTTCTTAAAATGTCCCTAAAAAAAGAAGTCCAACGGTGTCAAATCACACAATAACGCCAAGCAGTGAGAAAGCACGGCCATTGAATTTCTCGCGCAAAAGAGCCATTGTTTCGTTGGCTGTGTGGAATGTGGCACCTGATAAAACCACATATCGTCCAGGTCCATATCCTCAATTTCGCAAAAGAGCCATTGTTTCGTTGGCTGTGTGGAATGTGGCACCATCCTGTTAAAACTACATATCGTTCAGGTCCATATCCTCAATTTCCGGTTACAAGAAGTTCGTAATCATCTCATTATAGTAAATACTATTCACGGTAACTGCTTGCCCGACATAATTTTCTAAGAAGTACGGTTCGATGACACCGCCAGCCCATAAACTGCACCAACCAGTCACTCTTTGTGGATGCATCGGCCTTTCAACAATCACTCGTGGATTCTCATTTGCGCAAATGTGGCAATTCTGCATGTGAATGAATCCACTGAGGTCGATCATGCCTACCAAAAAAATAAAGAAGTGCACGAAATAATTTAAACGGCTATTTCGTAAAGGGCTCAATTGTGTACCTCTTAATAGTTGAATTTGTCAAACACTGAAACAAAGAAATTACATATTAAGTTGGGGGAAAAACTCGACATTAAGGGGCATATCTGCCAGGTTTTTTTTTTACATATTGAAATTGAAAAGACATCGCCACATGAAACTTAACCTGAATTTATTTAACGGCCATACACTCACTCACTTCACAATAATTTTGAAAGTTGGCAACAAATTTGTCAAATATATATTTGCTGTAATAAGGAAAAAGTGCATAAGTCTATTTTTTTAGTTTTGTAGGAAGGCAGTTTTAAGCTTTAAAGGGTTTTCTTGAAAATATATTTCTGTTCTAATTAAATTCTCTTCGGTTAAAGTTTCTTTTTGAATTTCTATACCCAAATACTTTTCACGTCACAGATGGGAAAGTAAACTTAAGTTTTTATTCCAAATTTTATTGCACATGGAAAAAATAATCAAAAACAAATTTCTGTTTTCCTTAAGTAATATTTTTATTCGATCTTTAAAATTCAATATTAAATGAAAATACTTAAGCTCGAGGTCTGTTGTATGTAAAATTTTCTTTATTTGTTTCCAATATTTCGATATTCATTGAATATCGTCATTAGGGAATGTTTAATTAAAACTGATGATGATATTCAAAGAATATCGAAATATTGGAAATAAATTAAGACCTTGAGCTTGAGTATTTTCATTTAATATTAAAAACAAATTTAGCTATGACTTCCTAAAAAATCGTACAAAATAAACTTGAACTTTGAAACTTTGTCCATACTTACTTTTAAACATGGAGATAACAAATGTGCCATAATCTCAAATTTAGCTCAAGTCGACTTAAGCACTTTTTCCTTTTTCTTAATGCAACTTAATGGATCAGCAGGAATATCGAAAAGAAGCATGATTGTAGAATTGGAAATCTAGTCTGTGACATGCATCATAGAAATATTCCGTATTTTCTGATAAGGACAGTTGAATAAAAGAGTAAACCAAACAATTTCAGTTAGCTCATTGAATAATGATCAAAAATGCCTACATGTAACAAAGCCCCACTATTAAAATCAATAACCATCAAAATTGCATGTTAGATATCTTGGTTTACATCAAGATCGACGTTTATCATGGATACCATATAGAGGCAAAACTAACTCAAATGATACTTAACTACCCGTCTCCACTATACATCAACTTGGTAAGAACATCATGTCTCAAATGAATTCTACTCGTGTAGACTGTTCATGTCCATGTTTCGTCCATGTGCTGCCCTCGTTGGCTAAATGTCATAGAAACCATGTTCGCCATGATGGTCGCCTAACAATGCCATTTTCTGTATACAACCAAACGCACAACAACAAAACTTGTGATAAATCAGAGCATGAACATCAAAACGTATTCGCTAAATACAAGAACATGAACAAATTAATAACGTTGCTCTGCTGGCCGTATGTTCATGTCATGTTCAAATCAATAGCGCATGGAGACGTGGAGTAAGCCATTAAAGGAAATCTGGACCCAGCAAAAAAATTAAAAAATAAAAAACGGCTTGCCATATAATGACTTACTTTTTTGGTTGCCAAGTTTGATCACTCGATTACCAAACGCATTACATTAGATCATAAAAATACGAAGTAGTAAAAGAATTAATTTTTTAAGAAATATAAGAATGACAAAAAATAATTACTGTAAAACTGATTATTAAAATAAAAGTATACGAATTTATGTATTACCAGCGTTATGATTTTGTACAAAAAAATCACTGCTAACTTATTTTAAGACTAAAAGAGTTAGAAAAATAATCAACTCCTAGGAAGTAATTATTTAAGTCTCATGTCTTGTAAAAATAATTAATATGGTGATCCAGTTCAGAAGTCATTCCGCCTTAAATACTTAATTCCAAACTATAATTTTCTAACATAAGCGTGGTACATTAGTAGAAAGAGAGATTTGGTTGATAAATACTAGATCGGATTCCTCTTAAAGCTATATATGGGCAAATCCCAGAATTAATTTAATTTTTTTTTTATGTAATATTGGACTAGATGTATAACTTCAGATATTTAAAAAAAAATGTATTTCGATGATCATAAATACAAAAATTATAACCAAATCTTACCCTACATCATCTCTCTTAATGTTATGCTAGAAATTAAAATTTTTTTAGGTGTTAATAAAAATACTTTAGTGTTAATATAGATGGTCCGATTGTAAGCTATATTTTTATTCACTCAATTGTCTTAAATTTTGGTATAAAATTATTTTGTTTACTATTTTGGAAAGATTGATATTAGGTATGATCATCATATCATATGATCGAATATCAGGTCCGAGGGTTGTAGCGTATGTCACGAAAAATAAGTTTTTTTTTATATTGTGAGTAGAATCAATTTTTTTTCAAGTCATCTATAATTTTTTTTAAATTTCATTACCTCCTTTTAAGCAAATAAAAAATTTAAATTCGACAATAAGAAAATAAAAAAATTTTGCGTATTAAATATGTAGCGTGCGCGACAATTTGAGTTCTTAGAAAAATTGTATTAAAAACCGATTCAATAGTCATTTTCTTTTCTAATATCTTCGCTTCTTATTACTTTTCTTTAGAGTTAGTTAGAGCTGTTGTGAAGCGGAATATTTGGCAGTTTTTTGGCAAGATTTTATATAAATAATATTTATGTTTTAAATGTAAGCATATATGTAGATATACTATAAGCGGTAGGCTAGTTGGTAGTGAGCTAGTCTATCAGCACCGGGGTTGCGGGTTCGATTCCCGCCAGAGATTCTGGTTTCTTTCCTGCAGACAAGCATAGAGCTTCGCAAGACTAGCATAGGCAACAAAAAAAAAAAAAAAAAAAAAAAAAAATTCTTTAAAAAAAAAGTAAGAAAGTATAGTATGACACCTTATGGGCAGTCATTGACCCGCTACAACAAAATTATGTTTTTAGCATAAGGTTTAAATAGGAGTCCATTGTATTATATTATTTAGATAAATAAATGTATCAGTATGAATTTTTTCGACTTTTATGGCTAATAAATCAGTGAATGTTTAAACACAGCTTAAACTCAACAGCTGTAAACAGTGCCCCATATATAATTTGTAGTTTAAAAATAACAATGCGGAAGCCCAACGATAATTGTTGTCAAATTCATACGGTTTGTATTAGGAGTTTAAACACCAGTTTCATGCGTATAGAGATTGTTTATATTTTTACTGATTTAAAGATTTGCTAGCCTAAACACATTTTAAACTAAAAAGAGAGCTTAACTTGAACTGATTTATAAGCCCTAAGAGATTTTATGGAGGGGGTTTATCTGACATCTTTGGTAAATTCTAGACCCACCAGCACAACATATTGGAATAACATAGTAGCTATCGTAAAAGTGTTGTCGCCATATTTTTATTACCAAAAGTTATAAGGACATTAGGGTATTAAAATACTCTTTTTCGAAAAGCTGCTAGTATGGAGGCTATGTGAAATTATCGAGTGATTGTCACCATTTTCAATAGGCATGGTTCTTATGACAATGTAAACGCAAATACCAAATTTCATTTAGTTATATCCAAAATTGCAAATTTTACTTTGCGCACAAGGTTGACATGGACATCCAGCCATCAAAATATAAAATTCTTTAATAAAGAAATTTACACTCATTGATAAATGCATTTATAAATAAAAAATTTGTATTTAAAATTGTTAATAAAAACAAATATAAATTTTTATTTGTTAAACTAAATACAATTGTGTTTCTTTATATGTTACTGAAGAAATGTAATGTGCGTGGCGTAACGTGCGTCACAATGGGTTCACGGCATTTGATAAACAACGGCAAAATTTTTTGACTGCAAATAAGTTATTTTTTAATTCTCTTCATTCATTGTTCTTTCAGGTATGAGATTTTGTGTATTTTATTATGCGAAATTCGCTAAAAAAAAAATACGCAAAAACAGTTCAACTTTTGAAGTTACTTCCACTTCTTGTAGCGTGCGTCACAAAACTCAATCAAAAAACTGATCAATTATTTCGCAACAAATACCTGCTAAGATATTGAAATATATGCAATTTGATAGTACACAGTAATGTCACTCAGCATTATGTATAAGATGAAGCTATCTCTTTTTAAAGATCAAAAAATTTTTATATATTAATCAGAAAACGCGTATGAATGTAGTCCTGCGTGACGAAGGATTTGCCCATATCTACTTCAAGTTTTTGAAATTTATTGCACAGCTCAAAAGTAAATATCAAAATAATCACTTAGCATTAGTTGAAAATGTTGCCAAATCGTCTAGAGAATAGTATGTCAGCTCATCAGAAATTTTTCGCAAGATTCCAAAGTAGTCAGAGCTATAGAAATATAATTTTTGTAAAGAAATACTTACTTGGAAGATAAGAAAATTTTCTGAATATCTTGATAAACATCTAAGCAAAAATCTTAAAAATCTCTCACTGATAAGGTATTATATGTTAAAAAAAAACAACAACAAAACAACCATACCGCCCATGAGAAAAAAACTCAATTTATTCCAAACATTCTATTAACTATTCCTAACGCTATTGACCCAATAACCCACACAACTATTCTGGCGACAATTAAAACGATATTCAATTGGAATAGAATAAAAGTAAAAAAATTAAAAACTTCTTTTGTTTATTCATTAGCATTCAACTATTCAGCAATTGAAAATATTTATTTATACCTCGGGAGTCACACAACAACTGCCAGCAGCGGTAACGCTTTAGAGAGTTGTTAATACTCTTTACTGGTCTGTGGTATGACCACGACGACATTTTATCAAAATGTAGTTAAGTAATTTTTTGGTTTTGGCAACTATTACATGAATTTTAACTCTAAAGAAAGCGATGTCAGCGGACATTGTTGTTGTTGTATTAAATCCATGGCCATGTTTTAAGTAGTCGAATAATTTTGGTATGTAAGTTTTATTTCTTGTTGTTATTTTTGTTTTTTTTTTTTTTTGGTTTATTGTGGCTGTTATTTAAGATTTATCCAAAACCAAAAGTATTTTTTTGTTTAAGTTTATAAAAATCTTTTAGTCATTTGGGATATTTACTCTTGTGCAAAGTAAATTGCCTTAAGTGGTAACTTGCACACTTCTCATTTTGGCTGCTAGTCAATCACGAGAGGTGAGTGAGTCAAAAACAGACAAGTGGTTAGTTGGTGGGATGGCTTTTGTGGAATTGTTGGTCGGTTGGTGATTTTATTATTCCATGTTAAATACAAGTACAACTGTAAATGTCTTTTTATAGGTGGATAAATAAAAGTGGGTTCAAATGTATATTTTTATGTATATACATATGTGTTCCGTTGCGTATGTGTGTCTTTATGCCTAAGTGTTATTATCATATATTTCAGTTATTTTTATTTATTTGGCAAGTCGATTTTGGACTTTTATTTGTGATTTTTTTTTACTATTTAAAAAAAAACTGTTGTGCAATCAATTTGTGCTTGACAAGCGTTTCAATCACATGCAATTTTTTTCTCGGTACTTTCTTTTGTCCATTGAAGAAATACATTCAGGAACACTAAATAAGTGTAACAAATTAAACAGAAACGGCTGTGTCAATAAAAGTTGTAAGAGAAGTTTGCAAACATTTTTAGACAAATTTGGGTTTTTTCGATTTCTTATTAAAACTATGATTTTTTCCTATAGAGAACTAAATTTGGATCTTATAGGGCATTTACATTACAACGAAATCTAGTAGATTTCATTTGAAATCTTCCTCCAAATATAGTTCGTTTACATTATACTTCTTTGACATTAGCGAGATTTGGTTTTCACAACAAAAACCCCCGACTGAAAGTTTTTTGTGTAACACATACTTACATATAAAGAAATAGGCATTTAAAAATTTGCATTACATTTTCTTTATAATCAACTTCATTTATTTTATCAATATTATTTTGAATTTTTTTAACAATTTTAACAAGCAGCTTTTATTGTTTTTTTTTTTTTTTGTTTTTAGTTAAAATGTCATTTTTTTGTTGTGCAGGGAAGTAGATTTAGTGCTATATGGGGAAAACATAGTTGCATCAACAAGTACTACTAGATTTCGAATAGATTTCGTCAAAATCTAGTTACGGAGTTGATTTTGTTTTGTACGGGAAATCTAGCCAAAAACAACTAGATTTGGCTCGAAATCTCGAAAGTACTAGATTTCGTTGTAGTGTAAATTGGCTATTAGGAGAAATTTCTGATTAATTCAACACTAATCGAAAATTTTGCTTTGGTACGGGTGTCTGGTGGCAAATTTATATTTTTAAATACGATTATTTCAAAAAGTAATAAACGGTGCGGAGGGAATTATCGATTGTGCGGATTTTTCAGTAACGATGTCGCAGTGGTCAAGTGAGCATCGCGCGTTCGCTGTGGAGACATTTTTTAAGAGCAATGATTCTTACGTAATTGCTCGTCGACAATTTTGTTCAAAGTTTGGTATTCAGCGAATACGTGATGGAGCAATTTAATTCGATCGTGGGTGCAGAGATTGCGCGCAACTGCTTCGGCTACGAATGTCCCACGGCCAGGGCCCAGTCGATCTTCAAGGACTCCCGAAAACATTGAACTAGTTGAAGCCAATTTACGTGAAAATTCGCGACTTTCAATACGGAAAAGAGCAGCCTCACTGGTACTTCCAAGAGCGATTATTCATGAAATTTTAAAAAAGGATCTGAAGTTTCATCGTTTTAAAAATCAAACCCTTCAATAACTGAAATAAAGTGACTTTGATTTACGCAAAAATTTTTGTGAAGCTATATTGGAGCGTTTTCGTACTGAAAATTCCATCTTTTGGCGAGGTTCATTTTCACTTAAACAGCCACGTCAACAAGCAAAACTGCCGTTACTGGTCTTCACGAACCCGCAACCCTCGATTGAAACATCAAAAACCATCGCATTGTACCGGGGTAACTGTTTGGTGTGCCTTATCCACGCATGAGATAATTGGAACCTTTTTTCGAAATTTCTCGAGGTCAGGCGACGACTGTCAACAGTAAAAATTATCGACGTATGATCACGGAATTCTTTTTGCTTAGCCTGCGAGTTCATCCATCATACTCGCCACACATGTGGTTTCAACAGGATGGGGCGACTGCACACACCGCCAGAGCTTCGATGAATTCGTTTCGGGAAAATTTCCCCCAAAAATTGATCAGTCGCTTTGGGGACAGCCCATGGCCTCCGAGGTCACCCGATCTAACTCCCATGAATTTTTTATGGGGCTACCTCAAAGAGAGGGCTTATAATGACAATACCCAATCTCCTGTGACTTTAAAGGGAAGTATTCGTTGAAAAAGCAGCCCAAATGAACCAAGGTTACTGCATCGTGTGGCGCAGAACACAAGGCTCCGTATGGAACAGTGTGTTCAACACGACGGAAGACATCGGGATGACATACCCTTTAAAAAATAAAATAAATGTCCATTCTTCCGTTCAATTCTCTTAATAAAACTTTGTGTCAATTATTACGTTTTTATTTAAGTTTGAAAATATAAATCTGCTACCAGACACCCTGTGCAAATATTAAGTGAACGATTTAAATATATTCAATTAATTTGTGCGATAATTTATAATAATACCCACAATAGTGGAGAGGTACCATATAAGCCCCATATGTTCCATATAAGCCCCCTTCCTAAGATCATAATTGGGTTTTTCGCAAGGTTCCTAAATAGGGTACCCCTTCTTTTTCTGTAAATACTGAGGTGAAGTGTACCAATTGGTGGGGCTGACCGAGTACACTTTCCCTCTTGTGTTATTTTGAAAGTAGAATAAAAAATGTTTCCATATTGTTGACTAGAAATAAAGTCTAATTTTTAGTCAACTCGAAGAAATTTTTCGCCATTATTTGATCGAATAATTAATATAGACAATTTTAAAAAACGAATAAGTCGAACAATTTCTGTCAACTAATCGTTTAAAGTTAATTTTTTAAAAAATTGTGCCTTTTTAATAAAGGGTGGTTAAATTTTAAGGGTCTACGTTGATTTTGAATAAAATACAAATTATTAAGGGAATTATTGTAATTTCTTTTTATTATGATAATATTGGTATGGTACAATTATGTATAAATCAAACTATCGGCCAAATGACCGCCGCGACCTCGGCGGCACACCTCCATCCGATGGTCCAAATTTTTCGATGACGCTGGGTCATAATTGAGGTTCCATGCCGTAAATGTGCCGAATTATCTCATCCTTTAGCTCTTGAATTGTTGCTGGCTTATCGACGTACACCTTTTCTTTCAAAAGAAAGAAGTTCAACGGTGCCAAATCACATGAACTTGGAGGCCAATTGATATCGCCAGCACGTGAGATAACACGGCCACATCTATATCTTCCGATTCGGGCCATAAAAGGGTCGTCACCATCTCACGATAGCGAACAACATTCACAGTAACCACAGAGATCGGCATCATTTTGGAAAAACTACACCCGATGATGCCGCCAGCCCATAAACCGCACCAAACATTCACTCTTTGTTGGTGCATTGGTCTTTCGACAATCACTCTTGGATTATCATTCGCCCAAATGCGAAATTCTGCTTGTTAACGAATCCACTGAGGTCGATTATGCTGATTAAAAAAATCACGAAGGTACACAAAATGCATTTTGATTTGAACGCGCATTTTCATAATAATCTTGAATAACTTTAACGCGTTTCTTGATTGTGTGTCTTTCCATGGTTCAAATTGAGTTAGTCTGAAATGGAGAAATGTCAAATGAAATGCAGAAAGCAACTAAATAGCATGTTGATACATTCTGTATCAATTGTGTTACACGTTCTTTTGAACATGTTTAAGTCCCTTTTTAGATGTGAGTGTGTGTGAGACAAATTATGTGATTAACGATAAACGTCTAATTCCATTCGTAAGAATTTTCGTCCTAAAATAGCGCATTTTTCATATTTAGTTTGATGCTTATTGTAAAAAAAATCTTCAACAGCTATAAATGTGTAAACCATACACTGTAAGATTATGGGTTACTTGTTTTTACATGACCGTCAAAATATTTATTATTTTGTACCATACAAACTGCTGGATGAATTTTGATATTTGAGGTATCGTTAGATTCATCTTAAAACCCGATATGTCCTAAATAGGTTTTTGAAAACAACATTACGGATTTTAAGTTTACAAAAAAAAAAATGTCCATTTTATAAGCTTCATACTTTGAGTTCTTATCTTTACCAGAACTTCTCTTTAAATCAGGTAAAATTACGTTGATTTAAAAAATAATTTAACTGAGACTCTCTATCGATTACAATTTTACTCGATTTTCAGGATTAAAAAATTGGTCAAATTACGGTCAAGTTACGATTAATAAATTGGTTTAAATAGTTTTCGTGACTAAAATAAAATAAATAATTAAAAAATAATTTTAAAAAAATATGAGCTAAAAGCCTGTGGTAAATATCTTTGTTAAGTTAAGTAGGCCGGACACAATTCCAATTTATACACCTCAATAAAACTAACGGATTCCGTCTGCTACTAAACCTAATGCATGTATTAAGCTTTAGCTTGCAGATAATTTTATAGTCTGTATAGTCCGAAGTAGCGTTGGTTCCTTAATATGTTTACGGTCCTTTTAGAAAACTAATAACTGAATTTTTTGCAGCCGGGTTTTGATTGTTTTAATTATTTATTTTATTTAGGGTGGGTTTTAACATGGAGATCAGAGATTAAGTCATCTTTAATCTGTGTGTCTAGCTTTTAAAATGAGTATTAATTACTTTTATTTGCCAGTTTAAGCGGCCAATGTTGGTAGTTTAAACATAATCAACAAATGTCAACACATACACATGTTTGTATGTATAAAAAAGCAGCTGTTTAAATATAAGCAAAGAAAAAAAATATACATACATAAAAGAAAACATATTTTTAGAAAACAGAAAAATTGATCATTCTAGTGAATATGAAGACTTAAGTGATTCTAAAGGTACGTTTAGACTGATGAAATATTTGAAAGCAAACATCAAATATTTCATTAACGTAGTCTGAACACGAAATATTTTTGAGTATCAAATAAAATAACAGCTGATTTTGAGCAAATAAAAGTATTTGCCGGCAAACAAATATTTGTCCAATGTGAACACAAAAATTCAAATATTTTAGTAATTTTTGAGCAAACATTTATTTGATATTACAAAAAAATTGTAAGAGCAAACAACGAAAAATAATTTTGGCCATGTTCCGGATAGAAGCAATTTTTCCTGTAAGTTTTCGGATTCTTTACAATTTTAAAGATTTTTTTATAATTATTAGACTTTGCTATCGTGCCGCTATTAGCAAATTTTTGCGAATTACCGCTAATTTAGCAATTTTTAATAAATTTTGTGGCTGGTTTGAAATATCTAAATTTTTCGAGAATTTTCGCTATTTTTGCAAAATTTTTTTTCCCGACATTTTGTTTTTTAACTGATTTAGCGACTTCAAATATATTTAAGGGTTTGTTTCCAAGTTTGCAATTTTTCGCAAATTTTAGCCATGTTCCCGTTACCCATTGTGTTCCATTTTTTTATCTTTTACATTCTCCTGTTCTAACACTATAAAAGATGCTGCTCCACAGAATAAAAAAAAAATAAATTAGCTTTTGCGCTCAGTTTTACTATTTGTGAAATATATTATTATTTTTGAACACTTGCATTAAATAAATATTTGATGCAAATATTTATTTTAGTCTGAACGCATGGCAAACATGATTTAATTTATTTTATTTGAAACTATTTGCCAACTGTTTCAACAAACAAAAATTGTCAAATATTTGATCTTAAGGGCAAAATAAACCACACAAATAGCTTGGCAAACATGTCAAAATTTTACGTTTGTACAAATATTTTGAGTTGTTAATTGGGGTGTTGGCTGTTTGGACAAACATTTGAAGCAATGTTTGCATAAATATTAAAAAATTTTAATATTTGGCAGACATGTTGGACATTTATCAATCTTTTTGTGGTGTCAAGCGTTAAAAGTAATAATTTCAGCGAAAACTTTGCAGAGTAATGACGTAGACGAAGAAGCAATAAAATCAATTTCAGCCCTAAATTTTAATTTTTTTTTTGCAGCATTGTTTGCCACAAAACAGCTCGTTGTTCAGAGCACTCTTTATTCCGAATTCATTTTTTTATTTGATATTTCATCTTAGTTTTGTGGCGATCACAAAATGGAAACAAAGTGTGTGTTTGTCAAATTGTGTGCTTTAGTTTGCTCTTTAGTTTGAACATTAAACAAAATATTTTTTTATTTCACACAGTTTGAAGCAAATATCAGAACAAATATTTTCGTCAAATATTTCATTAGTCTGAACGTACCTTAAAACATATGAAAAGTTAAATAAAATTATTATAAAAAGAAATTTTCTTTTTATAAGAATTAAAAGAGTGGATTTTCTTATTCTTCTGTATTACATTCAAATATATGTTTATAATATGTTTTCACCATTTTTGTTATTCAGTGTAACAATTCTGCAATGTTTTAACTTCCACTTGAAAACGGCAAACAAACACAATAAGTACACAATTAAATTTATTCTCAGATTAATTAATTAAAGTTTGCTGCGAAGATTAAATTCGATGTTAAAAACCCACTCTTAAAGGTTTTAGAACTGTAACGTAGTATAAATAAATTACTATTTTATTGGTTATTAGTTAACTACATTTTTGTTTTATTATTTTTTTTCGGCTAATTCATATAATTAAAGGGTTTTTTTCATTTGATAATAATGTTTGAATTATTCGAGTTATTTGAACAAACACAGAAAAAAGTTTTTTATTAATTAAAAAAATGGTTGAAAAAGTATTTAAATTTAATTAATGTGATAATTGAATCAATTATTTTTTTAGTTGAAATAAAATTAATAACATAATTTTGATTTTATTAATATTTAAGTTGTTTTGAAATAAAGTTTTAATTAATTTATTAATTTAATATCAAAAAATATTAATTTACATTTTCGTTTAAAATAAAATAGTTTAAACTTGTAGAATTGGTTTTGGGAATTATCAATATTTGATTAAATAAATTAACACATTATTTGAAATGGCAAAGTTTTTTGATAATTTTGTTAATTAAAATTAAAAATATCATTTATTGAAAAAATTTTTTCACAATTTTACAATTTTTAGTAATCAATATAATTATTTTGGTAAAAGGAGCAAAATCAACAACTTGTTTAATTGATATTATGAATTTGGTATAAATTTGGTGATTAGAGAAAATTTTTTAAAAATCGATGACGTTCTTACTCGAACAACACCAAAAGACAAATAAATGGATACTCTACTAAAAATATAGAAAAATACTTTCTAAACAAAAATAAAATGAAAAATTTGTTAATGTATTTTCTTTCATATTTTTGAGCACGTTAATTTGTTCAATACAAGCCCTAACATGTCTCCGCTATTAAACGAGTTTTTTAGATTATATCTTAAAGGAACAGTTTCCTTAATAAGACTCCTTGGAATCCATCATATCTTAGATCTTAGTCTTTTAGAACTTTTTTGCTATAATAAGTCATCCAAACAATATTTTGCACTCTCAGCAGATATGAATTAGTGCAATTGTATAAAAACTTTTTTTCTAAAAGAAATGTGTATAAAGAAATTAGTTTTACACGGCTTGGCAGGGTGCACAGAGTATATACCAAAAAACTTGTTCGGAGTACCTCTAGTAACAATTTGAATTAAAACTCGAAACTGAAGACATATTTGCAGTTCTTTTTTCGTTACTGGAACTTGGGTAGTAGTAAGGTTAGGTAATGGAGAGAATGCAGTCAGTACTAATTTGACACACTTAGACCCTATTATCCATTGTGATACCATCAAGTTCCGCTAAAAAGAACTACCACCGCAAAACCAACCCGAACTACTACAGAAAATCAAAATGTACTCCAGTTGAACTCAAGAGATGTCATAAAATCTGTCAGAGGTGGCGGTTTACGTTTCGGCCAGTTGACTTCTTGTCAGTGACGGAGGAGATGTTCTACGTCTTTCTCCCCATTTTTGTTATCGGAGCAGGCTCTCAGACGCTGTCCATCCCTACATATAAGACAGTGTTCCGTAATAATAGACACCAAAAGTGGTAGAAGTAGCCAAAACTAACATATAATTAAGATAACATATTTTTTGCGCAGAAAATCATGTGCATACAACCCTCACCCCCCAACCACCAACTCCCAACCTTAATAAAATAAATTCTGAAATAATATCACAACATTCAAATGCAAAATATCTGGGTACGAATATATCTTAATCGACGTTTGTATTGCCAAACGTATTGCCTGGACGGAAAATATTATTGCGACAATAATCGACTTCGTTTTGCGGAAGATACTTCTGTCGGGAAGAAACGTGTCTCGATAGCTATACTCCAAAGCAAAACGAAGGCGATTCTGCAAGATGATAAACTAGCAATATCGCCAGAGAGCCACTTATAAGAAACTAGGAAGATATCGCCAACATATCATTACGATGATAAAACGAAGATTTTTCATATAAGAAAATATTAATTTACATACAACCACATATTGCTCCTTTATTGCAACATAGTCATATAGCTACGTGCAAACAATTAGGGACAATTGGGGATGATGGTAGCATCATGCTTCAGGCTGGCTCTAGTAGCATCATGTTCTTTTAACTTTGGACAGCAAACATATTTTATGCCGTCCAAGTAGGCTCTGTTAACTATCGTTTCATCCGAAAAAAAAACTATTTCATTCTTAGGAGTTTAAAAAACTGTATGCTTTTTTTAAACTCTGACGTTTTCTAGCGATTGGGTTCAAAGAGTAATGACATCTTCCGAGAAATTCTACGAAACAGTCCAGCTGCTTTCTGGTGTCGCTTAATAGTGTAAACGGATGGGTTTTGGTACGTTTTCAACAAACTTACCCATATGCTGAGTCAAATATGGACGGTAACATTTATATATCAACAGGATAATGATCTAAAACCTACTGCTGCAAAAGTTAAGCAGTGGTTTTAACTGTATTGCATTGGACATTATACAGCCATCATCTCAACGTAATTAGGAATCTGTAGCAAACCGGAAAAACTAAAGTTAGCGCACTAAATATAAGCAGATTTTACGAATTCTATTCGGGAACCGACAAGTGTTAAAAAGCCTTCCGAAGTACGGTACGTGAATAATTAGTATCCTTAATTCCCTGAAAATGCAGAGCTGTTATTGACACAAAGGTCTTCGATACAAAATATTGTAGAATTATTACAAAAAGTATTGGATAAAAAAAGTTTATAAAACAAAATTAAGCTTGTCTTTAATTATATGCAAATCACAAATTACCCTTTTGGTGGAAATAAATCCATGCTTAATTTATTTTGAAAGGAAACCTTTGCATTTCAATGCACATATTCAAAACAAAGAATAAACATTTATTTTATGTTCAGAAAACAAACTTGTTTCTAATTTGTATACAATAAATTTAAAATTTACAAGGTGTCCATAATTGTCGATTTTTTATCCAAATCGTTAATTTTACACTGATTCTACATTTTGACAGATGCATAAAGGTTTAAGTACATATCACGGCGTTAGTGCGCGCGCACTCTGTAGACTTCAGTCAAAAAGAGATAAACTAGTGTATTTTCATAGAACAGGTTACACACAGAACAGGCTGGGGCTTCGTGATGGAGGACTAATATAACCATAATATGTTTGCCGGTGACCATATTATTTTTTACAATTTTTCATTAAAAATAGTTTTTTTGGAAGCGACTATATAAAAATTTTTTTTTTTCTATGTATAAAATACGTCTAAAATAATTTTTATTTAAATTTAAATCTTTAAAAAATATTGGTTACTTAAAAGGGGTTAAAGTTAAAGCGGAACTCATATAGGGCTTACTCGTGAAAAGTATGTGGTGTCTTTGCTTCCGAGTGGGAATCATGTAGTCGGGCTTGGCCAACTTTTAAATTTCTTTATTATACAAATGTTAGATTTAAGCCATCATTCTTAAAAGTTGGAATTTTATTACCCAGCTTTAAAAATAAATTTTTTGAGGTTGTGAACAAGATTTTAGATTTCAAGTGATAAATTTTTATCAAGATTATGTACTTTTTACATGGAACTCTTCTCAAAAATGTATGTGTTAACACTTATGAAAATTACTCAACAGTATTTACATTAACATTTTTTAAGCACATCACGTGGATATCGCAAACTGGGGATAAATTATTTCTTTTAATAAAATCCATAAGCTAGAATAAATTTCAATAGAATAGTGAAATTAGTTTTAGCGTTTACAGTGGATTTCCATAGGCTGCCTTATTTGGGATCTAAGGTAAATTATGGACAGCACGTCACAAAATTGCATGACATTTTTTATGCCCATATGAAGCTAAGTTGGAACAAATTTTATCGCAATATCTATATCTGCTACGATTTTAGGCGTACTAAGTTCATTTCCCAGAGAGGGCTTTATATGGGGCCTAAGTTAAATTATGGACCGATCTTCCCGAAATGTACCAGTGTGATTTCCAGTCCTTAAACACCGTGAAGTACTAAGTTTTATTATAATGGCTTTATTTATTACGGTTTTAGGCGTACTAAACTGTTTTCCGGGAGAAGTCTTTACATGGGGTATGGTAGTTTATGCACGCAGAGAAAAAATATGGTTGGGCATGGTTACGGCAAACACACTATGTTTATTGTAATAATATATTGTTGACGTACACAAAATATTGTTGCTTTTATTTAATAGCCATAATATTATAGTTGCTGTAAACATGGAATGTTTATCGGAATTATAAATTTAATTATGGTTCACTGAAAAATAATCATTTTTATAACAACTAAATCATGATAACTTTGAAAACATATTATATTCCTCACAATCATTTAATGATATTTAATAGCAATAACATCATAACTTTCTATACGTGTACTCATTATATGTTTAAGACGCAAACAAAATATCTTTACTGCAATAATATTTTGTTATCGCCATTTGTAAAATAATTTTACATTAGTTGTGACGTTTGTTTTACATATGGGGGATTTCGTGTCAAGTGACCCAACTTTTGAAATCGATGTCTTCCGATTTAGATAAAATTTTGAGCAAAAAAAAAAATACCCGCTTAAAAAAATAGAAAAAAAGTTTTAAATTAAAAAAAAAAATTTAAAAAAATTTAAAAACAAACAAAAAATTTTTTCGAATAAGTTACATGGATGAAAAGAACACCTGTTTGGCCAAAATTTCAAATTTTGACACCCTAAAACTCAGATATTTTTTAACGATCTTGTTGAAAATTTTTATCTAAACTACTATCCACTAGGACTAAGTTTGATGCAAATTTTTTTCAAATCGGAAGATATAGATTTCAAAAGTTGGGCCACTTGATATGAAATCCCCCATATGTCTATCGAATTATTTGTTATTCAGTAGTTAAACAACAAAAAAAATACCCATTAAAAAACCACGATTAAAGAAATTAAAAAATAAAGTAAAGTGTCACAAAATAAAATATCAATGCTAAAAAATATTGACCATTGTTTTGTATTTTTTAAGAGAAAAAGAATGAAATTCTATAAAATAATCTATAAATAATTGTTACCTACGACAAAAATAGGTTAAAAAAATTGTGTCTAAAGTTGCATCATATTACGATGTGAAATATCTGCAACAATTTTACGTTAATGTAAATAAGCATAAATATATATTAAAAATATTTTTCGGTTTTAGATTTAATCTACATATTATTATGATTTACATGAGAATAATATGATTACTTGTTAACTTATTATTATTAACATGATAATAATATGATTACATTAAATTATAATATGATGTAATAAAAACACATTAGGATTAAGGGGAAAATATTGTGATGTAATATTACGAATACATTTGGTCATAATGTGATTCAATAATAATCGTAATATGTTGACTACAATCATGAATCTTATCATAATATGTTGCTCCTAGAATATGTTTACCACAACCATGTTTTTTCTTTGTGTGTGCACCGATCTCCACGAAATTTACCAGCGTGATTTCTAGTCTTATAAAATTGTTACATGCCAAAATTTATTTTGATGGCATTATTTATTACGGGTTTAGGCGTTATAAGCTGTTTTCCGGGAGCACGAGTTATATTAGGGGGCCAGGGTAAATTTTGGACCGCTCTTCATGAAATTTAGCTCTATAATTTCCAGTCATATACAAAATTTTATATCATTCCGTGCATTATTCCACCATTTATCTTAGTTTTTGTAATAAAATTATCAATTTTTTTTTAGTGTGATCCGCAATACCGGATGTTCGCTTCTTTTAAAACTTTCTTCGCCTGAAGGAGCTCCCTAATAACGTATTAGATTTCTAAATGAACTCTTATTTTCACCTTTTATTTATTTTTATTAACCCCGCCTAATTTGAGTACCTAATCTCTAGATTTATTTATTATTTTTTTTTATAGATTTTCGTTCTTTTCTTTTTCTGAGATATATATCTTTTTTTTTAATGTTTTAGTTTTTTTTTCTCTTAATAATCTTTTTTCTTCTCCTAGGTTTTTTCCTGGGCATACGGGTTAATTGATATTTACTTATCTGCCTAAACGCACAACATCAAAATATCACACCACACTCTCAAAGGACACAATTCTTTCACAATATCACTTCTTAAAATTACCTTAAAAACTACTGCTTAAACACTATTATATAAATTAAATTGTATTATTTTTTCAGATTTTTTTTTTTTTTTTGGATTTACGCTTACTTTCTTTTTTAATTAATAAAATTTTGCAACTTTTGAAATATATGTTTTAATTTGTTTTGGTACCTGAACCAATTAACGTTCCTGAGCTCCCGTATTTATTAATGGCACAGCCAGGTCTTTCCAAACTAATCCGGCACTTCTTCGTTGTTGGGGGCGGTTCTCTTTCTTTCTTCTTTTTGCAGCCGGCCAACACGATAAAGATTTTTCTAAGGGTATTTCCCTGATTTGACAACCTCCGGAATTCACTTTGAATTTAAAATTTTTTTAAACGGAACCTTAGCCTGGCTATTTCTCTCTCGCGTCCGATAACGGAGTTTTTTTTCGGACGAGACTACAGCCTGCTAATTGCCAACCGCAAAGAAAATAACACGCACAACACATTACCGTAGGCATTCTTTTTTCTTTTCAATATTCATGAACAAACTTTTCTTTAAGATTTCAATTAACTATGTATGTTATACATAGTTAATATATTAGTTAATTAGTTAATATTAGTTAATATATTAACTATGTATAATAAACATAGTTAATTGAAATCTTAAAGAAAAGTTTGTTCATGAATATTGAAAATAATTGTTTTAAAACTTCTTTTTTCGCTTTTTTCTTTGTTTTTTTTTTATGAATATGATATTTTTTCTCTTCATTTGTTCATGAATCCCTAGTTTACACATCTTAAACAAAACTTACGTTCAATATTAATCTTTTCTAAGGGTTTTTCTCTTTTTTAAATTATTTTATTCTTCATTTCAACTACTTAACTCGTTTAATTATTATTGTTATGCACTTGAATATACTTTTTTGCCTTATCACATTAGCACCTTTTTAATTATTAATCTCAATCTCTCAGATTTTCTACTTTTATAGGGTAACACAAGCAATTTGACACCAAGTGTGTTGTTTTCTTTTGAGCCTTTCGAAAGTGACCGTGTTTTCAACAGACGGACAGACAGACGGACATGACTAAATAAACTTAGAATTACTCAAGGTGGCCAGAATAGATATACTTTATGGGGTCTTGGATGTATAATAAAAAGTTTCACACGGAATGACAAACTTAGTATACCCTCATTCATCACTAGTGGTGGTGAAGGGTATAAAAACTAAATGAAATATAAATTGGCCCATATAAAATAATTAAGAAGATTTCTAATCCAATACGCAAAGCCAACACTAAAAAAACGGAATCCAATCTCTTCCACATAAGAAAACTTATTCCAGTGTTGGATGATAACCATTGAACACTTACGTTTAATAACACATAAAATAGTTCTTATCTTGGGAGGAAGATGTAAAGAAAATTACGACACCATCACTTTCTTAAATTTTAATCTACGTTCATATCGACAGATGTATGTGACTCTGATAGTAAGCCAATCAGATCAGATTATATTTGACAAAAGAAGATAAAATAATAAGCAAAGACTGAACATTTTAATTCTTATTTTTTATTTTAAGAAACAAACAGATTTAAAAGGATTTAAAAAAAAAGGATTTAAATATGTGTTCTCAAAGCAATTACTTCTTTATTTAATATTGGATAATAATGTTTGTATTACAAAAATTTCGATAAAAATTTTTTTTTATAAAAATTCTCTTTACTACTATAATATAAACAAAAATATTAGTGATACGATTTTTGACCACAACCTTATCTCAATTATCTTTAATTCCAAAAACACTTTTAGTCTTCCACCCTGTACAATCAAAATTCTTAACATTTGTTCGTTTGTTTTTTTTTTGTGTGTTTGTTTTATCGTTTCTTTATCCAAAAGATGTCTAACATTTAAACATGTGTATTTCTGCTGTTGTTGTCATTTTATTTGTTGGTCTCTGGACTGCCTTTCTGGACACACCTTAAAAAAGTTTAAATGTTCTTCTTCTGTATTCTTAGTTTGAAGTCTTTAAGTTTTTTTTTTTCATACAATTTTGTTTTTTGTTGCGTTCATTTAGAATTAGGCTTTTTCAAATGTGGTTTCCCATAAACGCGCTCTTAAAAAGACAAACATGTAGTATTAACATCGGGCAAGATATTACGAAAAAAACTTAAAAGAGAAATAGAAAAATACTTATTTTGTATAAAAAGTATTACAGTGGAAATAAATTCACTTAAGGCGTAGGTTGAATAGTATAACTGTAATCTCTCTTAACTCCCTGCACAAAAAAGATTCTTTTTTTTAATTTTTTAATTAGAAATGTATTTAATGTGCTGTTTTCACAACACAAGTGATTGTACGTGTAGTAAAATTTATATGAAAAACACTCAAAAAACTGTTTTTTGAGTGCTTTTCATACAAATTTTACCACACGTTCAATACTTGTGTTCTGAAAACAGCACATAAGTGAATAAAAGTTTACTTATATACTGCAGAAAATATTGTTGATATCAGGGCTCTGGAGTCAGAGTCGGAATCGGAGTTGAAGAGTCGAAGTTGAGGATTTTGTACCGGAGTCGGAGTTGAAATACCCAAAAAAAACTCATGACTCCAACTCCAAAATTTTTCGGCATAAACATTTTAAAAATTTTCTAAAATCTTTCAAAATAAAAATTCTTCGAAATTGGCGATTCTTTTTTTTTTCAATTAAACCATTAATCAAAAATAAAATCAGTTTTAATTAGAAATGCATTTAAGTGAATTAAAGTTTACTTATATACTGCAGAAAATATTGTTGATGTCAGAGCTCTGGAGTCAGAGTCGGAGTTGAAGAGTCGAAGTTGAGGCTTTTATGCCGATTCGGAGTCAAAGTACCCAAAAAAAAAAAAAATCATGACAACAACTCCAAAATGTTTCGGCATAAACATTTTAAAAAATTTTCTAAAATTTTTCAAAATACAAATTCTTCGAAATTGGCGATGCAAAATGTTTTAAACATCGATTCGAAATTGTTAAAGAATAATTTTTTTGCTATATTTAACCATCTAAAAGGTACTGCGTCAAGAAAAAGGGTTTAAAGTCAAATAAGGACCAGTCGCATATACAATTGGCATCAATATAAGAGTAGGAGTTGGAGTTGGAGTTGGAGTCGGACTTAAAAATTTTCAGCGGTTTGAGTCGGAGTCGGAAGTTAAAACTATTGTTTGATGACTCTACAGCCCTGGTTGGTTTAAAAAAATATTAAATTGATACTATTCAATTGTTTACTGGTTAATAAATATCGCAAATTTTTTAATTGAAATCATTTTTTTATATATTTTTTCTGTGTTTAGACTCTGTTGAATGTTTCCATCATTGTTCCATTAGCAAAGCAGTGAAAAAACATCCCGCTTGTACGGACACATTTCATCGATCCCTTCTTGATGGAGGACTGATCGTACCATAATATGGTTTCTGATGTCAGTAATATAGTTAAGGTAGCAATAATATATTTAAGACTTTTTCCTTAAAAATAGTTTTTTAATGTGACTATATGGATACATGTATTTTCTTTGCGTGTTTGGTGTCCGATCATAAGACTAGGAGACAAAAAAGTTAATAAAAACGTCAATAAAAATAAACGATTTTCAGCCACTGTGCGACGTTCAAAAAGTTTTGCACTATAACTCCTTTGCTTTAAACTATAGTGAGCAATACGTTAAAGTCAAGCTCATCCTACGGGGTAGGTTAAATTTAAGTTGAAATAATAAATATCTTGTTATATCTACTGCAAAATCATACCTCTTACAAACGGCAAGTTTAAATAATGGCCCTTAAAGTATACCCTTTTCAAGAAATGATTTATATTTATTTTTCCCCCACTCAATTACTACGCCGTTTCCAATTGAACGAATTATACACATTATGTAACTCAACTACTTGCAGCAAGGAATATTTTGTGTAAGTCGGTGTAAGTATTTTAGTCTCACCACACAAATTATGCGACGTTTAAAATTTCACTACAACAGTAAATTTTGGCTAATAGCAAAAAAAAAAAAACTTCGTAAAAATAAAATAAATTAGTAAAAATCATAACATTGTTCAGATATTAATAAATTTAAACTCGTTTGTATGAAAAAAAACTTAGATTGTCAAGTTTTTCTAATTTCAATGAAGGAGTGAAACTTTTTGTTTTCAAGCGATATTTGTGGGAATATTAATTGAGGAAAGAATCCACATTAGTTGGCGCCCTATGCTCCAGTGGGAGTTAAAGGAACATATATATATATATATATATAAAAAATCCACACAATTGCACACAATTTAAATTTAATATTAATTAAAAATTTGCACAAAAATGTCATTAAAAAAAATTTGCTCCAAATGTTGTTTAATTAAAAAGTTTGCGCAAAATTTCTTATAAATATTAAATTTGTTTAAATTTTCTTAAAAAGCAAATTGGCCCAAATTAACTTCAAATATCAAATTTGGGCG
The DNA here is from genome assembly GCA_943735925.1 of Pollenia amentaria. Classification (NCBI taxonomy): domain Eukaryota; kingdom Metazoa; phylum Arthropoda; class Insecta; order Diptera; family Polleniidae; genus Pollenia; species Pollenia amentaria. The sequence goes on along the minus strand of OX031010.1, from coordinate 139,410,416 downwards.
AAATTAATTAAAAAAATGCAATTTACCCAAAAGTTACTATTAATATCAAATTTGCGCATAATTTACTTTAAGTAAAGGGGTGTAAAAAAACATTAAATCAATTTTAAATTTGTAATCATTTTTACTCCAAATTTTCATATTTTAATTAGGCTTTAGTTCATCAAATTAATTTTTCATTAAATTATTTGATTTTCCCTTCCAAATCTTCTCACCCCTCTCTACAATAAACTGAAGAAAAATTGCAAGTCTTGGCGACGACTTAAAGGCGATGTCAAGGCCTCGCACTGTTTGGATTTCGCGGATTCATTTGATTATTATATTATGAAAAGAACAGAAGTAAAGGAAAAAACATGTAAATCAATTGAAAAAGTAGATAATCATTCACAACAACAAACTTCGATCCATCAAGTAAAATATCATTTGGTTTAAATATTGATGTTTGACTTTTGACTGCCAGCCGTAGTCAATGGCGGTGAGTACTGAACGGCGAAGATTTCTGACGTGATAGTATTATTACTATCGAAACAGGTCAGATCAAACTGTCCGAGGGTTCAATCGCAGCTTTAGTCAAGAAGTATCAATAAATTTTAATATATTTCTTGTTGTATATTTCTTTCTTCATTAAAAATTCTTTAATGAAAACTAAATTTGATGAACTTATGCCTGATTAAAGACTTATTCTGGTTGTCGTTGTCGTGTACGACTGTGTCGTTTTTTGTAATAGATTAAAGTAAAACACAACCTGTGCTCTTTAATCTACTACAAAAAACCACACAGACGTATACGACAACGACAACCGGAATAAGGCTGAATAATTTGGATTAAAAACCATAAAAAGTTCAATAAATAACCACAATACTAATTATTATTAATAATTATCAAATTCGCTCCAAATGTTCTTTAATTAAAAAAACTGGCGCAACATTTCCTATTAATATAAGATTTGTTTAAATTTTGTTTAAAAGCGAATTTGCGCAAAATTTACTATAAATATCAATTTTGCGCCAAACTTTCTATACATATAAAATTTGGGCAAAATTATTTATAAAAATCCAATTAACTCAAAATTTACTATAAATATCAAAAATGTTCTATAAACTACAAATTTAAGGTAATGCCGGTCCTGATACGCAAATTAAATTTGAGTTAATTAAAAATTAAAAAAACCCAAGCAAATAATTTGTTTATTATGCAAAGTAACAGCATAAAATATTTAAATTGACTCTTATTAGACCTTTACAAATTTGTATTAATCTTTTTAATAAGGATTGATATTCATTAGTTTCTTGTTAAAAAAGGCAAATTATTCTTCACTTTCGAGTAGATAGGCGATTGCGCAAATCTAAGGTACATATCTGTCAATTCTTCTTTAATAAAAATTAATGAAAATAAGCAGAAAAATCGTAATATACACACAAGATTTAGCAATGAAATACCATTTCACCACATTGCACAGTGGCCTTTAACTTTGTTATTCTTTTTCGTAAAGCAAAATATCTCACTACACAGAAAAAATTCTCGCAAATTTTTCACCATTAAAAGCATAAATCAAAAATAAAAAGGTTTTTATTAAAAATTTAATCGAGTTAATTAAACGTTCAATCAAGTGAATTAAACGTTTAATTGATACTTTTTATTTGTTTAATGGTGCAAATTAAATAAATTTTTTAATAACTATCACAACATTTTTCATTGAAATCAACTTTTATTTTTTTCTGTATACGTGGACGAAGTAACTGAATGAAGGCCGTTGTTTTAACGAGTTACAGTTTTTTTGAGATTTGCTTAATGTTTTTAACGATAACTTTTACTACATCGAGTCATAGCCGCAAAAAAAACCTAAGCGACAACATTTCCAATTTTCGTTTTTTTAATAAATGTATTTATTGGCAACACTTGCATCATCTCCTAACATCTCATGGTCACAGAAGGTACCGTTACGATTTTATAGCAAAAACTATTTTAGTTTAAGCGCCAATTTTCATACAAAATTTTGTTTTTGTCGCTTGAGCTTTTTTGCGGTTATGGCTCGATATCATATATTATTTTATTTTGATGTGCTTTCCACACATAAATAAATTTTTAAATTTGTTAAAAGAGGGATCACTAAAAATGTAATTATTTAAAAGACTGGCCGTACTTGATTGTGAAACTCATAGCACTTACTTGTGATACTGCTGTTTGTTAAAGCCCTTCAATATCTATAAACTCAAAAAAAAAAAAAAAACCCGCAGCTACCACAGCTACTTTTTTTGTCGATATATTTTTTTTTAGAAAATTTTATATACCAGAAATTTAATATGAAAATTTTATATACCAGAAATTTTATATGAACGATGCATTAAAAACTATCAAAAATAATGTGGTTGACTCTAAAGGGTGTAAATTTTATGACAAATGCCAAAAATTAAAATTGTCTTGAAAACTAATAACGAAATATGATAAATATCCGGCACATCTGCAGCCAAAGTAGGCTGTATATTGTGATCGAAAATGGCAATTACATGTTTTAAATTCTTAGCTCTAATATAACATCAATATTTGCTTTTTAAATCCAAAAAAATATTTTAGGTTTTGGCCGAAATATATCTCTGTGCTATGGTGCAAAGAAAAAAGCCTAAGTATTAAAAGAAAGAATTTCATTGTTCTATTTTGCTTTTATGCTCTGCTTCTTGGTGTGTTATTTCTCCAACTGAGCTACCTAAATAAAATCGGCAAGTGTTTGTTTAAAGGTCAAAACATTTAATTTTCATACAGATTAATCTAAACAAACCTTAAGGAATCGAATCCACAGCACCCGGCTGGAAATTTCAATTTGACTGATCGTTATATCGGTTTGTTTTATAGAAAATGTATTGAAAAATTTAATTTTCATTAAAAAAAAAAACTCGTGCCGGTCTAGTTTAGGTAGCTAAAAAAAAATAAGCATGGGAAATTTAAATGCTCGTTCAAAAACTCTAAAAACCAGGGACATAACCGTTATAACCAATATTTGAAAAAATCCTGATATAATAATTTATCACGAATTTTTAAAACCTGCTCTCTGAATAATAGTTACAAATAACCAATATTTTTTTGGTCTTTGATAACCGTTATAGTTTCATTTTGTTTTTTTAGGGCTTCCATAACCATTACAAAAGATTTTAATTTTTTTTGGTCTTCCGTAACCATTACAAAAGAATTTTATTTTTTTCGGTCTTCCATATCCATTCAAAAAAATTTTCTTTTCTTTTTTTTCGTTTCTGTTATTAGGGAATTATCTTCATTTCATTACTGAATTTCTTCACAAATTTTATGAAAATATTCGTTGGAGTTCAGCAAATGACACTCCTAATAAAATCTATGAAACAGGTTTCGTTACAGTCAATGTTTATAAAAAGCTTCATAGAATTAATGAAACTCTTTACAGAAACAATAAATTGTCAGGTAATGAAGCATTTTATAGAATCTATGATACAGTTTCATAAAAGTCATTTCTAAAAAGAACTTCATTAAATTATGATTTTTATTACCATTTGTATTACTAGCAATATTTGCATTTGTTGCGGTTTTTTTTTAAGATTTCTTCACCCTCACTTTAGAATCGATGAGATTTTCATCAGTTTTAAGCTCTTGTTTACACTCATCAAAAAATGTCAGTAGAAATAGCGAAACCTCTGCAGAAATAACTGATAACAGTACCAGTATTTTCGGCTGTAGAAAAATCAATGAAGGTAAGAATCATTGTCTGTATATTTAGATGAGCTAAATTTTAGAAAAAAATTAGTAAATATTCAAAATTAATTAAGCTTAAACCGGTCTTTGAATTTAGCTGAAATTTCAATTGAATTAGCTAAATTTGTAGCAAAATTTACAAACAATGTTCAATGATATAAGGAATATTTTCTGCTAAAATTTGGAAAAAAAAACTCTGGGTTTTTGAACCCTCCAGATCAGGCCCGAATTTATTTTTGGAAATATAGATAGTTTAATTAGTCCAATTGAATTAGAACACGTTTTATTGAACTGTTAATGAATTTTAATCCAAATTTAGATATTTTTAATTAGGCTTAAATTCATTGAATTTAATTGTCATTAAATTATTTTTATGAAGACAGGAATTTTACAACATGAAGTGAATTAAAATTTTTTATTGATAATTTTTCATTCTTGACTGCGCTGAGATTTAAACCCAGGCTTTCACGGACAGGTTGTCCTGACTAGTTTCGATTGTAACCACACAATCTCTTCAGTGGGGTTTGCCGTCTTTACTCACTCGGCTATTGAAGCCGGATGACGTCAATACTCAAACATCAATCTTTAAACCAAATGGTATTTCACCTTGGTAGATCGAAATTTGCTTTTGAATGAATAATTAGCTATTTTAATTGATTTACATGTTCTTCCTAACTTCTGTTTTTTGGTACTTTTTGTCAAGAATTTTTCTTGAAATCCAAAGTACATTTTTGTTTTCCAATATCAAAAAATTTGCGGATCCTAATTAAAATCAATAAAAAAAGTTCGTCCTTGTGCAAAATTTTCAGTCAGTGTGCGAAATTTTATAAAAATATCTTAAGATTTGCGAACTGTAGCGTGGTTATAGAAGACAGAAAAAATAAAAATCTTTTATAATGGTTATAGAAGACCAATAAGAATACAAATCTATCATAATGGTTACCAAAGACCAAAAAAATTAATAATCTTTCATAACGGTTATCAAAGACCAAAAAAAATAATAATCTTTTATAACGGTTATCAAAGATCAAAAAAATAATAATCTTTCATAATTTTAATCGCAGAACTACAATTTTCTGGGTAATTTATAATTATTATTACAGGACCAATTTTTTTTCAGTTATTTTTTCCATAACCTATTAGATATTTAAAAAATAATAAGAGTTATTTCGGGTCCCTGCTAAAAACTAATTTAAGAAGTACCGTCGTATCGACAGTAAAATAACGCCGATGCCGATATAAGCAACTCTTAAACACTGCCAATATATCGGTTTCGGTATTCGTTACTTCCTAATATAACTATCAGAGTTGGCAGATGTTTCTACATAGAGGAACTAAGTGTTAAAGTTTCCTTTCGTCTGCCGGATGGATGTAGTGTCCTGCAGGCGGAAATCTCGGCTATAAAGCGGGCAGCCAACTGGCTAAAATATTATCGCGTATCGGGAGATATACGTATATTTACTGATAGAAAGGCTGCATTGCTTCTCTTGCGGGTGTCTACACGACATCTAGGTTAACTGTGGAATCCCGGATGTCTTTGAATGAGATTGCTGAACATTCAGATTTAACGCTTATATGGATACCAGGGCACTCAGACTGCCCGGGAAACCTGACAGCAGATGAGCTGGCCAAGGAAGGTGGTCGCATGGATGACACATTCATTGATCAATTCATTGGCCTTCCAATGGCTCACTGTAAGTTACTCATTCTGCGCGAGAATTATAGAATTGCGCAAGAGGGATGAACCTGTGAGTCCACCTACTCCATATCCAGGGCACTTTGGCCTAGCTATGATGAACGGAGAACCAAATCTCTACTTAGGTTGAATAGGGACCAAATCAGGACTGTGGTGTCGGTCATGACTGGACACTGGCCTATTGGGACTCATGCTAGAAGAATGGGTCTGGAATTCAATGACTACTGTAGATATTGTCATGATGAAAAGGAAGAGGAGACTGTGCTTCACTTTCTCTGTAAATGCCCTGGGCTACGGGGCATCAGGGAAAAATACCTGGGAGAACCGGTGTTTTCCTGTTTGGAGGATCTATCTAAAATAGAACTAACCGCTGAAGGACCCAAGTTAGCTGTCTCTCGATGGCTGCCCATGGAACCTAACCTAACCTTATATAACTATCGAGTTTGCTGAAAATATTCTTTAAATATCAAATTTGTGAAAAAGTTTTATATTGCCTTTAATTGCCGAGGTGGTATCATCATGACATCGCGCGAATTGAAACATTATTATTTCAAAAACCAATGGCAAAATATTCTATAAATAACATTTTTCATTTTTCGAATTTATTCTATGAGTTAAATTTCAGTTATGTATTTTATAAAGCTTTTTGTAATAGCTCTATTCCTTAAATTTTTCAGAAATGACTTTATACACTATCAGACTATTAAATTTATTTAGTCTGGTAGTGTATAAAGTCATTTCTGAAAAATTTAAGGAATAGAGCTATTACAAAAAGCTTTATAAAATACATAACTGAAATTTAACTCATAGAATAAATTCGAAAAATGAAAAATGTTGAATATAATAAAGTTGCTTATGAAAAAGAAATAATTCCCAATATCTATTCTATAAATATCTAACTTACTATAAATATCATTCGTTACAGCCCTACTATAAATATCATGTTTGCCTAAAATTTTCTATTAATATTAATTTTTCCGCAAATTCATTATAAATATCAAATTTTCGCAAATTTTTTCCCGAAAATTTTCTTTTAATATTAAATTTGCGCAAAACATATTTAAATATAAAGATTTCCGCAAAATTTTCTATACCTATGAAATTTGCGCAAAATTGTTAATAATATCGAACATTAAGTTTTCTCAAAATGTCCGTTTAATTAAAAACATGTTCATAATTCCTTTTCATTAAACACTTTCTATGAACAGCTGAATTGAACAAAATCCTAAAAATATCAAATTTGCGCAAAATTTCTTTTTTATAATCAGGTTGCTCATAATTTTTTTATTAATAGCGAAAACAGCGCATGAATTCCTATAAATAGTAAAATTATGCAAAATGTTCTCTACCTGACAAATAAAAATGTTTTTCTTCAGGTTGATTCGAGTATTTTAATTGGGTCTACAGTAATCCAAATCATGTCCAAATAATTTTTTGCTTTCAATGTATATGACTTACATTTTATTCCATCTGTACAAAAAATTTGTGTTTAATTCTAATATAAAAAATAAAGCATAAAAGCTTCGGCAGCAGACAGACTTCCAGACATAGTTTCGTATTAAATTCAATCCGTATGAAGGGGGAATTGTATTAAATATTTATTCTTTTCTTTTTCGAGAAAGCAGAACAAAACAAACTTTATTGTTATTTACTTGCCAATATTGACCATAATTTTGAATTTAATTCAGTTGCCTCTTGACTACCTGGCATCCATCCAGCCAGTCTTAATGTCTGGCTATCTATTGAGAACTTTTGTCTGGACTTCGTTAAAGTTACAAATATTTTTAGATTTTATTATTTTGCTTTGCTTTTTATTTTTTCCTGTCTTATCCGGAGATTAAATTTAAAATTTTTCATTTCGGATTTTGTAACACTTTTGCGGCAATGGTCAACGGAAACTTTAAAATACCAATCAGCGACAGCAACTTTTACTACAGCAACATGAAACAAACATCTTGACTCGCCATCTTTGACGTTGTTGTTTATGTTTATCGTTAAGATTAGGGCTGCCAGATTTGACGATTTTTTGTCATTATGGCGATTTTTGGTCTGCTGATATATTTCAAAAACGTGACGATTTTATTCAGTCTTCAAAATAAGACAATTATAAATCTTTTGATGTTTGTTATTAGGCAGCACAGAAAAAAAAACATTTTTGTAAACAAGAAAGCTTAAATTTGTATATTAATCCCTATTGTAAAAAAAAAATTATACTAGACATTTTTGCTCTTTTCCATAAAAAATTTTATTGGCAATAGCAAAATTTTGAGTCAAGTCAATTTTAGTAAAAATTCGAGAGCTCACTCGTGGAGCTAGCAGGTGAAGTTATGGACTGATTTGGCTCATTTTAACATTCAATACTCCATATATATGAAAAATTGTTAGGCCAAAGTTTATCCTACTAGCTTATATGGGTGCCATGGTGCTAAAATTATAATTTCGTGAAGAAAGATTATTTCAGGTAAAAAAGAAAAAATAATAATAAATTATAAGAAGATTTAAAGAAGTTAAGGCTTACAGGTCAAAATTAGAGACATATGGGTATAAATTACAAGCAGTCGCGGTTTTTTGTTCATATATTAGGCATTTGTAGACCACCGATCTGGCTGAAATATAATAGCACACTACTCCGTACTATATCTAATATTAGGGATGGGCAATAAATATCGATATATCAAAATATGGATATTTAAAAAAATTATAATATATATCGCCGATATTAAAAAATACCCATATATCGATATTTATCTACGACTATCGAATTCGATATTTTTAAGATCTCTTTATAATAAAATTCAACATTTTAACCGTTGATCAGCTGCTTACAATTCTCACACAAAAAATTATTAAATTTCTCCAATCACCAAATTTATTCCAAATTCATAATATCAAGCAAACAAGTTGTTGTTTTGCACCTATTGCAAAAATGATTATATTGATTACTAAAAATTTAAAAATTTTGAAAAAATATTTTCAATAAATGATATTTTTAATTTTAATTAAAAAAGTGATCAAAAAACTTTTCCATTTCAAACAATGTGTTAATTTATTTAAATAAATATTGAGAATTTCCAACAACAATTCTACATGTTTAAATTTTATTTTATTTTAAACGAAAAAAGTTAATTAGGTTTTTTGTTATATAATTAAAATTTTAATTAAAAATTTATATTGGGAATTATTTCTTTTTCATAAACAACTTTATTATATTCAACATTTTTCACTTTTCGAATTTATTCTATGAGTTAAATTTCAGTTATGTATTTTATAAAGCTTTTTGTAATAGTTCTATTCCTTAAATTTTTTAGAAATGTCTTTATAAACTACCAAACTATTATATTGTATTTTCTTGTTACATTTCACCTTAGCTTTCCGTTGGATAGCAATGAAGTATATTTATGTACAGAAAAATTTACAATTATTAGACACCAGCAGAATGTAATGCATTTTCTGGCCCGCTACGGCCTTCGTCAGCATTCTTTGTGTCACACTGGATAGTGATACTTTATAAATTGAATGTATTTAACTCAACTATTTTAACAAATAGATATTTCAAAACAACTGAAATGTTAATTAAATCAAAATTAAATTTTTAATTTTTTTCCAACTAGAAAAATAATTGATTCAATTATCACATTAATTAAATTTAAATACTTTTTAAACTATTTTTTTAATTGATAAAAGACTTTTCTGTGCTGTTGTTTTCTAAGAATTGCATCATATGTTTTTAATTAATATTAAGAAAATAACGGCGGTTTTCCATTGTACATTTTCATAGATTATACAGTTTAGGAGATGTCAACAAAAAAATAAGCGCGGAAAAAAATTCTGGAAAGAATTATGGAAATAATCGCCTTTATTATCGAGTATTAGCAGCAATAGACTCATGAAAGTTGGATAAAAAAAAAAAATATTTTGTTTTTTTTTTTATTTAAGCATGAAATAAAAATAATGCACAGTTTACTTGTTTAGTGTGTGGCACAAGTTTTGTTTACCGGCAGTATATAATCCGGCATTATATAATCCCAATTAAAATTAAGAATAAATAAAAATTTTTTTTGTATTCTTTACTTTTTTTTTAAATTTTTTTTATTGTAGAATTAACTGCCGGTCCCTCGATTTCAAACGAAAACTTCATTCGCATAACTTACCCTAAAAACTTACTGCCCGTTCGCCGATATCAAACGTTAACGTTCGCATAGAAAATTACATTTTAAACAAAAACAATTTTTGAAATTTTGTTAATTTTAAAAAATTTGAAAAAACTGGATTCTTTTAAAAAAATTGATGCTGATATATCTCAAGTTGCATTACACAAATTTAAAAACCACTTATGGTACTTGAGTCCTGAATGTGTGACTTTAGCATTTTTTGATAACAATGTTTCTTTTGAGTCAAAAAAAGAGATAGTGAAGGCATTGAGTCCTGAGGCTTTAGATGAAGGCGTAGACGCGCCTCAATTCAAAATGTAAATGTTATGCAGGTTATCGAAGGCGGAATGGATCAGTTCATTTCTTCTGAGACTAACAATTTGTTTCTTCGCTTTAAAATCAATACAGCCTTTTTGAAAAATGATCCAACTTTATGGCCTGCGGATAATAAGTTTAAAACTGCTCTTCAAATTGGTAATAACATTAACGTGGTAAACGATACAGCTGAACCAGCGCTGAAATTGATGCAAGACTACAACCCAATGCTCACAAAAGTCGAGGAACAAAAACAATATATATTGCAAGCAGTCAAAAACTATCAAAAACAATTTCCTATGAGCACGAAGGAGAATTTATCACAAAACTTTTTATAATTACACCATTTAATATAACAAATAATCAACAGGCAAAGAATGCGAAGATATGTGAAAATTTCGCTGTTATTTTTTAATTTGGTTTTTTCTGGATTTAAAATTAATGTTAAAGAAAACTAATACAGAGCAACATTGTTCATAAGATATAGCCCTAGAATATTTGTGAAAAAGATTTTTCTCTAAAATAAGTATTACTGAAATTATGAACCATTAAAGCGAACCATAGTAAGAAAAATAGCATTTTTAGCAAACTTTGTGGGCTCAAGGCACGCCTAATAACTATGCAAACGATCTAAAATTTTTTATATATTTTTTTTTTTCTAATTTGGAATCAATCTAAGGGGCTTGCCAAGTGAAAATACGAAATAAAAATATCGGTCACACTAATATATACCCTCTGTGGTGAATGGTATACAAATTGATGAAATTTTTTAGAAAATGGCCCGATTGAAAGTATCTTTTATTCTTAAGACTTTGAAAAAAACCTTAGATCATTATAATTTAGTAATTTAAGGTTTACAAAACAAATTTTTTATGAAAATTTTCCTTAGCAAACGTTTGTTAAATTTAACAAATAATTTCATAAACATACGGGAGTATATGTATGTATATAAAATATTTTTGTTTGCTTGTTTTTAAATAAAAATCGAACAAACTTTGTTTAAAATCTAAATTTAAATTGTCCGATTTTTTTTGACGATTTTTAATTTTTTTTCAGGAAATTTACGATTTTTTCACAATTTTAACTGGCAGCCCTGGTTAAGATTATTGTGCTTTTGTTCCTCAGCCGTTATATTAATAATGACCCAAAGGCTTTTGTTTCTTATCAAAATTTAAACAGACGCTTTTTAAGTTATTTAAACTCCTAAAGGATTAAATAACTTAAATGAATTTATATTCAACATTTTTTTTTTCGAATTTATTCTATGAGCTAAATTTCAGTTATGTATTCTAAAAAGCTTTTTGAAATAGTTCTATTCCTTAAATTTTTAGGAATGGCCAGAAAATGCACTACATTCTGTTGGTGTCTAATAATTATAAATTTTTCTGCACATACTCGTACAATATAGGGGAGTATAGGAGTGTGTAAGGCAAATTGGTTAAAGCGTTCCTTAGTAAGACTTGTCATCCCAAAAACTGACGAGTATAAGATAAAGTGTTCCCACTATCCTTAGTAATTCACTCCAAGTCGACTCGTAGGTCAGCGCGCTGATCCCATTGCTACGTCAGTGGCCTCCTCGTGGTACTCCCTGGGGACCACCTCTGTTGAGGTGAAAGCTAATTCGAGCGACGGTCTTCAGCATATCCGAATGGTCATTTAAAAAAAAAATTACGTCTCGGGAAGTAGGCATATTTGCTAAGTTTGCTGTTGACTTTCACCAAGCCAGGCTGGTGGCTTAGCTGGCATCCCCCAGTTAAACGTTTGAAGTCCGGTAAATCAGCAGGCCCTGATGGAATACCTCCTGAGATTCTTAAAATATACATAACTCTAACAGCAACGTTACTAGAACCCTTGATTTCAAATTTTTGGTTAAACGAGAAAATTCCGGATGATATTAGAGAAGGCCTTATAATAAAACTCCCAAAAAAAGGAAACTTGCAAGATTGCTCCAACTGGAGGGGGATTACTCTTTTGAATATTGTAAACAAAATCATAGCCCACATCCTCCACAATCGTATTGCAAAGGAGTTCCCGAGAAGATAATTAGTCTTATTAAGGAGCTATACAACAACGCATTTTGTTCGATACTTCATGAGGGTACAGCAAGTAACCCCATCAAAGTAAACGTAGGTGTTCGTCAAGGCTGTGTTTTGTCTCCACTACTGTTTAACATAGTACTTGACGTAGTTATGAACCACTGCATGAATATGCATCATGGAATTTCGTGGGGCCGTCATGATAGGTTAGAAGCTATTGATTATGCAGATGACATCTGTCTTTTATCCCACCGCTTCTCTAGCATGCAATCTAAGATTCAAACCTTTGCTACACGTGCAGCCAAAGCGGGATTACAAATTAATATCAACAAAACTAAATCAATGCTCATAAATTCTTCATGCAACGAGAACTTTCAGCTTTCGGGCCAACCCATTGACGATGTTGAAATCTTTTGTTACCTGGGGAGTATAATTTCAAAAACAGGGGGCAGCAAAGAAGATATACAGAATAGACTGTGTAAGGCAAAGCAAGCGTATGGCACGCTTAATAAATTCTGGAGATCTCAAAATATCTCAACTCACACCAAAATCAAGGTTTTTAATAGCAATGCAAAATCTGTGCTTCTGTATGGTTGTGAAACTTGGAATATTTCGGGCCGTGAAATGAGTAAAATGCAAGCTTTTGTAAACCGCTGCCTCAAGCGTATTGAAAGGATATTCTGGCCTGCCACGATATCAAATCTGGAGTTGTGGAATTTAACCCATCAAGTTCCTTTAAGTACCAGTATCCGATTGCGTAAATTTAGTTGGCTAGGACACACAATGAGAAAACCAGCACATGATTTAACTCGACAGTCTGTAGAATATAGCCCCAAGGATCCAGGAGACCTGGTAGACCTGCGAATACTTGGATACGACAAATTGAGAACGAGTTGCATGAGCATGGCGTGTCCTGGAATGAGATGAAAACCATGTCGACTGATAGAATACAATGGAAAACATTTGTTGCGGCCCTATGTTCCACAGGGAATTAAAGGATTACATATACTCGTACAATATACTTCATTGCTATCCAACGGAAAGCTAAGGTAAAATGTAACAAGATGATACAAGATAATAGTCTGGTAGTGTATAAAGTCGTTTCATTGGTAATGACCATTTTCACCTTCAAATATAATTTAAAATAACTTTTTGTTTTTACTACACAGAAAAAATTATTAAATTTCTCCTATCACCAAATTTGTTCTAAATTCATAATATCAAGCAAACAAGTTGTTGATTTTGCACCTATAACCAAAATGATTATATTGATTACTAAAAATGTTAAAATTTTAAAAAAATATTTTCAATAAATGATATTTTGAATTTTAATTAAAAAAGTGATCAAAAAACATTGAAATTTTAAACAATGTGTTAATTTATTTAAATAAATATTGACAATTCCCAACAACAATTCTACATGTTTAAATTATTTTATTTTAAACGAAAAAAGTCAATTAAGATTTTTTGTTATATAAATAAAATTTGAAAATTTATTTCAAAACAACTAAAATGTTAATTAAATCATAATTAAATTTTTAAATTTTTTCAGCTAAAAAAATTATTGATTCAATTATCACATTAATTAAATTAAAATACTTTTTAAACCATTTTTTTTTAATTGATAAAACACTTTTTTCTGTGTATTAAAACAGAGACTTACAATTTTAGGTAAAAATCTGCTTCATAAAGTTAAATGGTTTAAGAGATATTCAGTTTTTAATGTCTCCTGAACAATTTGTCTTTTTGTACCTGAGCCCTTTTCGAATTTCATGATTTAATTGTTATTTTCGGTTTTATATTTTTATTAATAAGCAATTATAAGTTTTTACTTTGTTTTAATATTTGCAAAAAAAAAAAAAAAATTATCATATTTAATTGAAAGCTTTGAGCATATTTGTTATTTATTTATTTTTCAGGGTTTGAGTTATTAAAAATCGTTTAATGTGTGCGATAAAAACAGACAATTGCCCGGCTCCTGGTGGCCATGTCTGCTTTTTTCTGCTGTATTTTATTTTTAGCAAGCTTACGTTAGGTGTGTTCCACAAGAGCTCAGGCAAGTCGGACTAATGAGAGTAAAATGAAAATTTCTCTCTGAATTTGCCAAAACTTCCCAAATTGGTGGAACGCACTTCTTCAAATACTTATGCTGCTTACTTTTCCAATCAAGATCTATTTAAGTGATTATAGACGCTTAAAAGCCATAATATTATAAAACCAAGACATTTGCATTATTGTAATTTTTACAGTTAGTTTTTTTTATATTAAAGATTAAGGGAAATATATATGCAATAATAATAACTTAAAGAAAAATTTCGTGCAAATTTGTACAGGAAATGAAAAAAAATTACTTTCTCAATTTCTCTCTTAATCAAACAAAAATTGTTATCTGGAACGCTTTTGGATAACTTTGTCCAAGTGAGGACTGTTTCGTTATGCATATGGAACAGAGTAGAGTATCCACTCAATTAATCGTTGTTCGATTAATCGAAGAAATTGTTCGCCATTATTTGATCGAATAATTAAAATAGCCAATTTCAAATAACGAATAACTCGAAATATTTATGTCAATTAATCGATTAAGATTAATTTCTTATAAAATTCTACTTTTTTCATATAAAAATATTCTTTTTTTTTAAGATTTCTAACTAATAAAATACATAACAAATAAATAATATGTTGTTATATTCTGTATTTATTCTGAACATATTTTTGTCATTTTTTAGATGTGGGTGTGTGTGAGTCATGTAATAAACGATTAACTACTAATTCCATACGTATGAATTTTCGTACTAAAATAGGGCTTATTCATATTGAGTTTGACGTTCATTGTAAAAAATTCATCAGCTTTTATAAATATGTAAACCATGCACTGTCAGATTATGGGTTACCTGTTTATAACATTTCTTCAATTTCTTTATAACCTCTTACCATCCCAACGGCTGGATGAATTTTGACATTTTAGGTATTGTTAGATTCGTCTTAAAAACCGAAGTCTCATTAGATATGTAGTTGGAAAAAAATCATGGATTTTTGGCGCAAAATAGTCATACCTTTAAGAAACAAAATACCCAAACCTATGAGGTAGAGCTTAAAAATTAAGAATAATAAAGTTATCATCCATGTTCGGTAAATCAAATACATATGAGTGAAATTGAGGTCGAACAAACTTTAAAAACGATCCAGTTTAAAAAGTTCTTATCTTTACCATAACTTCTCTTAAGATCAGGAAAACCACGGTATTTGAGAATCTCAATTGATTTAAATTTGACTTGATTTTTAGGATAATATAATAGTTAATTTGAATAACGAATAATAAATTTGTTTAAATAGGCTGGACCTCTTTGATACCCTCCACCACCGAATCTTTGATACCCTCCACATACAGGAGTGGGCTCTATATGATAAAACATATATATTATTAACTAAGCTTCACAAAAACGAACGTCAGCATTAAAATTGGTTGCGGTTTAGACCTGAATTAAATTATTGACCATCAATAAGAAAATTGTATGCGTTTCTTGTTAGAACTTTGAACTGGCTTGAGTAAAATATCATGATTCGTAAAAGTTTTAGCCGAACTAAAATAATTTTTAGGAGGGTAATTTGTATTGGACCTATGGTAAATCATCCTAAAATTCGGAAGACTGATTTCTAGTATTACAAAAAATAAATTAGAATAAATTTCAATACAGCAGTGTAATTAGTTTTAGCGTTAACAGTAAATTTCACAAATTTGCATGATATTTTTTTTTGCTATATGAATTTAAGTAAAAAATTTCACCGCAATATCTATAAATCCCAAAGTGGGATTTATTTGGTTTTAGGCGCAATAAACTGTTTTCCGAGAGTAGGGTTTATATGAGGCCTATGGTAAATTATGGACAAATCTTCACGAAATTTGGCAGTGTGATTTCGCGTCCTATAAAACTGTGACGTACCGAACTTCAATTTGATAGCGTTATTTATTGCGGTTTTAGGCGTACTAAACAGTTTTCCGCGAGAAGGGTTTATATGGGGCCTAGTGTTAATTTTGGACCGATCTTTAAAAAATTCTACACTGTGATTTCTGGTCCTACAAAACTGTGACGTACCAAATTTTAGTATGAAAGCGTTATTTATTACGGTTTTAGGCGCAATAAACTGTTATCCGCGAGAAGGGTTTATATGGGGCCTATGGTAAATTATGGACCGAACAGTATGATTTGCAGTCGTATAAAGCGAATCCGTGCAAAATTTTATGTCATTCTGTGCATTATTCCACCACTTATGTTAGTTTTTGTATCAAAATTATAAATTTTTTTTGGTAGTGGTTCCACATTTTGATTCATAGTTCTGATCCTACCAAACCGATGTTGCTGGATTTCAATCCCAAACTGCTTAGGATAACTACAAGCAATTTGAGACCAAGTTTGTTCTTTTCTTTTCCTTTTTTCGAAAGTGGGCGTGTTTTCAACAGACGGACAGACAGACGAACGTGACAAAATCGACTTGGAATTACTCAAGGAGCCAGAATATATATACTTTATGGGGTCTTAGATGTATAATAAAAAAGTTTCACACGGAATGACAAACTTAGTATACCCTCATTCAGTGAGTGGTGGTGGAGGGTATAATAATTAATAAAAATATGAGATGAAAGCATATGTTAGATTCTCGTATTAAGCTTAACAGGCGGTTCATAATTGCAAGTTATACACTGAAACAATATTAATAGATCCCGATTGCTGCTTAATCTAATGCATTTTTTAAACTTTGGCTTTCAGATCATTTTATAGTCTGTTCAACAGAAGTAGTGCTTACTTTGTTTTTAGTTAATTTTTATTTCATTTCTTTGATCTTGTTTCGGTCTCTTTAGCGCATTAAAAACTGTATGTTTTGCAGAGTTTTGTAAGCATGGTATAAATGAATTATTTTATTGTTTATTGTTTAACTATATTTTTATTTTTTTGTTTTTTTTTTCGGTTTATTAATATAATAAAAGTATCAAATTAAATAGACATGTATGTTTTTCTTATTGGATAAAATTATTTGAATTATTTGAGTTATTCGAGTTATTTGAACATATTAAAACTCTTATTCGATTAATCGAGCAAAATTAAAATTAAAAAATCGATTAATTTCTTACTCGAACAAAACCAAAAGTCAAATAATCTACTCTAGAACAGAGCTAATAATAATATTAAAGGGCATAAAAAATATACTTTTGGTCCATCTTAACTAATTGTTAAATGTTTTAAAAATTGTATGGTTTATCTTTTAGAACGATTAGTTCTCTTACTCTTGAGAAGTAAAATTTACCATTAATTGCAATATACCTTAGGAAAATTGTGCTTGAAATTGTAATTAGTTCTACCTGATAAATGTTTTAGTATATTTCAATGACAAAATAAAAAAGGTACGAGATAAATAAAATGTTTAGCCTTTATGTGTTTGACTTAAAACTTGTCAAGCAAACTAAAATACACAGGACTGAAAATTAACAAAAAAACGCTTTAAACAATTGTCTTCTCAACACACTCATACATATACAATCAATCAATTTAGTGTGTCTGCTTGTCCATCAGTCAGTCAAGCTCTTGGTTTGCAAATAAACAAAAAAAAAGAAGCCCTTTATATGACAACCTTAAGTCGCACTACCTGTCACCAGCATGACAAATTCAACAAATTTCGTATTCCAAACACTCTGCTGGACGAATGCAAAAATTGTCCATTAGAGAAATGTTTAGTAAATGATGGACTATGGCGAGTCAGTTGCAATGAGCCCAGACAGCCAGATATTGGCACCAGTGTTATAAGTGATGTCCTCACACAAAACATTTTTAAATTTTAGCATACAGAAATCCATTAAAGTTACTTTTTAGCAGGGAATTAAAAAAAACATAAGAACAGTGATTGATAAAAATAAAGCAATAATAAGGTCATTCCTAAAAATTTTAAGGAATAAAACTTTTACAAAAAAGCTGTATAAACTGAAATTAAACTCATAGAATAAATTCGAAAAATAGAAAATGTTGAATATAATAAAGTTGCTTATAAAAAGAAATAATTCCCAATAAAGCAATAATATGAAAAAAAAAAAATTTAGCATGACAAAATCTACTTTTACTTTTCTAACTCACTGTATGATCTGTTTTATAAAATAAATGCTTTCATATGTATATCATAATATAAACAAAAGACATTTGACCAGAATTCATTAAACTTTAATTTAATGCCTTTAATCTGTTGCAGCAGTTGTTGCTTCTTGTTTGCGTTGCAGAATTTTGCATTTTAAATATATTCGTGTCCATGAGAGATTGTGTGTCTTGTTTTGTTAATTCGAAAATTCAACATTTTAAATTAAAATTGTGCACTTTCTGCTAGAGAATAATTTATATTATGCCATTAAATGTTTAGTTTGTGGTGGTCTCTAATAATTATGTATTTCTTGGCCACTGATTTCGAAAGTTTCCTGAAGGCTTTTTGGCCAAATATTTTCCTGGTTTAATTGAAAATGTTTTTGCGTATAAAAATGTGTAGGAATATTTAAAATCTGTTTAATATGTTTATAAAAATATAAGGACAATAAAAAAAAACTTTAAATCTTAGCAAAATATTTTACTATATATTTTTTATAGTTTAAAATTTTGTAGCATATTTTTTTCAACACTAAAGACGGCTGTGTGTTTTGGCAAAAGCTTGACTAAAAAGAGCTTTAAAAATGGTTTATGTCTGAGCTGAATAGGTTAGGGTATACACTCAGCAATGTCAAAAGCAATGAATTAACCCATTAAACGTAAATCAATAACTTTAAAACACACTAAAGGGTAACTAATTCATCGTAAGGTTTTATTTTCAATATTCCTTTTTTTCACAGATCACGCTTGACTCATATCAAACTGCTTTATCATTTTTGTTTAGTATCGTTTTTGCAAGTCATCATGAAAATACTCACACCACCACAACGGCTCGGAATTGTACTACACTCAATGAAAATCCGGTGTTTTATTGTGAAATTTTATTTAGTAATGAGGCACATTTCTGGCTCAATGAATGAGTTAATAAGCAAAAATTGCCTTATTGGGGCTGATGAGCAACCGGAAGAGTTACAAGATCTACTATTACATCCATAAAAAACAACAGTATGGTGGGGCTTATGGGCTGGTGGAATCATTGGTCCAAATTTCTTCAAAAATAAAGAAACTCAAAATGTTACCGTCAATGGTAATCGTTATCGCACCATGTTAACGGACTATGTGCTTCCTGAAGTTCAGTTTCAACAAGATGGCACTACGAGCCATACAGCACGTGAAACAATGACCTTGTTGGGAAATCATTTTGCTGAGTACTTAATTTCACGTTTTGTTACGGTAGATTGGCCATCTAGATTATGCGATTTCACACCTTTGGACTTTTTTCTCTGAGGATATGTAATTTCTGACGTCATCGGGAATAAGCCAGCTATGATTGACGCGTTGGAAGCCATCTTTACTCGTGTTAGTCGCTATGCTCGAACGAGTCGCATAAAATTTAACTTTCCGAATAGACCACCTCAGACGTAGTCATGAACAACATTTACATGGTATCCTTTATAAACAGTAAATGCCTTAAATTGTTGTTTTAAACGATAATAAAAATGTTAGGGGGGTTATTTTGTAAAACAGTTCACCTCACTTGAAAAAATATATTCATACAAATTTTTGGAAAATTTAAATAATTTTATATGAACATTTTTTTGAAGCAAGGTGAAGCGATTTACAAAATAAGCCCCTAAGTTCACTTTCAAATTTATGTTTTTTATTTAACATTATAAATCAAACCTCACGATGAGTCTCTCGATACAATAAACAAATATTCCTTCGTATATTTTTTAAAATGCTTATTTTTTTTTTTATTATTTGTGAAACGTGCAATTTTTTTAAGAAAAGTTATACATTTTAACACTAGAAAAGTTTCTCAGACCTACAACTTTGCTCTGGAAAAGTTGTGCAAGCCAATTTCATCTTTTGGAAAAATATTTTACAACTTTAAACGATTTTCTTTCAAAGAGCGGATTTTATAAAATTTTCTATTTTAAAATCTGTCCAAGAATTCATCTTTTTGAAAAATTGTTATTTAAAGAAAAAATCTTTACTAAAATAAGTGGTCTAGTTAACTGTAAAAAAATGTTCACTAGAACACTTTCTAGATTCGTAGTAATGTTGTTGTCTTTTCTACAAAACAGTGTGACATTTTATTTAAACAATGTAATTTGTTTTGCTATATAAAAGGGTAGCATGTTTTTTTTTCTAAAACATTCACCCTAACTAATGCCACAAGGCATTTCACTTTTCGCCTTGAATACATCGACAGTGTTGATAGTGCGCTGTAAAACGGCGACGATTGCGTTTAAGAGCAACAAAGCTACGAGAAAAATTACAACAATTCGGAAAAGTTTGCAAAAATGGCGAAATTCGTGAACATTTGAAATATTTCAAATCAAGCCATACAATTTAATAAAAGTAACGGAAATTCGCAAAAAATTGATAACAGCGGCATGATAGCAAAGTCTAATATTCATTAAAAATAATTTTAAAGCTCTAAAGAATCAGAAAACTTATTGGAAAAAAACGCTTCTAACGCGAATATGGCTTAAATTCGAAAAATTCCATATATGGAAAGAAACTATAAAACTATGTAATTTAAATCGTTTAATTGGTTAAAAAACAACATTAAAAGAGTTAAAAATGAGAAATAATGATGAGGACAAATTTTTATGTCAGGTGTTAAAAGCAGGGCATTCCATTTTTCCATAACTTGTGTTTTGTTCTTTACAAATAAGTTATCGTCCAGACTTGCAATTTTTGTTGCAGCAATTCTTGAGTTTATATAATTCTTGAGGTACTCAGTTTTGTATACTCTGCAATTCCGCTGTGTTTTGTTGTTCTCATAATTTTTACTTGAAGTTGGCTGTAGGTGTATTTGTATTTATATAAAAAATATATAAGGGGAAGAGGAAAGACAAGACGAAAACACAAAAATTGGAAAACCATAATATCATAATCTGGACACTAATGTCCATTGACTAATGAAAAATTGTCCAGACTTGCAATGACTAACAAATAGGGTATTCATTCGGTTAACCGTTAATCGGTTAACTGATTAATAACACCCCGATTAACTGATCGGTTAAATTAAAATTGGCTTCTTTCGATTAACGATTAAACCGGTTAATTTCAGTCGATTAACCGATGTAAAAATTTTAGTATTACATCATATTTTTTTGAATTTTTAATTATTTGTTTCGTCTCATATACAAAAGGTTTGTGTGTAGAAAATATTTTTTCATGCAAACAAAGAAGGTGAACTGAGTTTTAAATAAGTTTTTGCTGACAAAAGCTTTTTGTTTCACATACTTTTTATATGTATGCGTTTAGTTGTTGGTTTCTTCTCAATGTCAATCTTTTAACAGAATTAACCGAAACAATTAGAAGTGTTAAAAATTTAAAAAAAAAATTGAAACAGGGCTCTAATGGCATAATATAAGATTTTATATGCTTAGAGAAATCTAGGGAAAGGACTGAGAAATTAAGTATTCTGTATTATGGCTTGCCCTTGATTTATCCAATATTAATGATAAATGAAAGAATTTTTCCCAAGTTAAGGTTTATCAAAATTAAAGAAAAGAATCGCTTGAATCCTAAACATTTTAACCAAACTATTTGTTTTATTAATTTTATAAAATTACCTTAAACTATTGAAATAACTAATAAAATGATCACTCAGCTTATATTTTTAATTAGTACATAATACGTATTAATTAAAAAATATGTATTACACATTTATGAATTATTTTTTTGTTTGCTCGTTTTAGTTCAATAATTGTTTTGTTTGTTATGTTATTGCTTTTTTTTTACTAATAAACTTCAAATAATAAATCAGTTATGAATATTTATTTATTGAAATTACTTAATTTTTAAAAAAAACTTTATTAATCGGTAAACCGATCAATAACAAAATTAACCGATTAAACCAAAACCTCGGTTAATTAATCGAGCGATTAACCGATTAAAGCAAAAGCCCGATTAAATGAATACCCTACTAACAAATGACATTACAGGGTTGGCAAGATAATTTCTCTCGATTTCTATCGAGCTTTCTCAAAGATCGCACTATACCAGCTGCAATATATTGGGGTTCGTCAAACGAGTTCAAGATTCGTTAAGGGGTGCTGCAAGTCTCCATTATTTCTCCTACTCTATTTCTTATTTTTCTAAATGACCTTCTATGTCAAACTTCCAACCCTATCTACTCGTTTGCAGATGACAGCAACCTTTGCCATTCGTACTCATTTGATTATAGACCAATCGTATCTGATGTTGGTGCTATGAGACAGAACATGAATGATACGCTTAGCCAATACCTTGATTTAGTCTCGGAATGGGGTCGCGCGAATTTACCTAAAACATGGGGCTAATTCTGGCAGTCGGGATCGAATACGTTTTAGAAACTCCATAGCCTCGCGAGGCAGTCAATAATCGTATTTTTTAAACAGACACGTTCGGCAATTTACATGTATATGTGGCAACTCTACCCTATGACTGAAGAAAAAGTTTTTCTGGCCTCACTTAACTCGTGCGATGCCAAAGATTATTGTTCTCGTAGTTTCGAACTAGAAAACACGTTTTCCCTAAATTTAAAAAAGTAATCTAAGTTTTGTATAAGAATAAATTTATAAGTAATTGAATTGATCACAAATAAAGCGTTTTAATTTTAACTAAAAAAAATAGCAGGGAAAAAGCTAAATTGGTGATCCCGACGTGATCAATTCAATTTTTGTTAAAAGAAATAGATACAAAAAATTCCGGGCAGTGATGAAAAAAACGTTGCTAACAACCAGCTAGAAGATGCTCGACAGCCCGCCGGAAACGTTAGCGTGGACGCATCCTCAACTGTTCGGTTAACCCCACCAAGTATGACCGCAACAAATATCGAGTCGTATTTTATGTCGAACGATAGAATCTCTAATAAAGAATATAACGTTTCTATCGACCGACTTAAACCAGCGTACCTAGTTAATGAGTCACATCCTCCAGAAAGTAATCGGCGAATGCAAGCACCAACTGTTACGATAGAACCTGCGAAAACGGAGACAAATAAGACACAACAATTAACAAACTCGAACCCAACAGAGGCAGATAAAACACAATCTTCGGAAGTGTCGCCACAAGCTTCAAACCACACTAGTCACATACCGACTTCAATAACTCGCTCGGGTCATCACGTAAAACTTCCGACACGCTTTCTGTGAGCTCGGTCTCGTCTAACCGGGGAGTACTGTGGCAACTCTAAAAAAATAGCAGGAAAAAAGCTAAATATACAATAACTTTGTTCGTTTCAAAATATCAGTCTTTCATCAGTCTCTGCTCAAGCTTTGTGAAAGCAACACCACGCACACTTGTTTGGAATTGTTTTTGTTTTTTTTTTCGTAATCAACACAAAAGCACACTGAGCAACAATGTTCAATAACTCTTGGGAACTGATGATTTTTTTTTGAAAATCTTGAAAGGAAGCCGCAATGATATATTTGTAAGAAGCAATTAGCAAAATGCGACAAATTTAATATAAGGCGGGATTACTTGTCATGCCATATTAATTATGAAAAATACAACGATGATGAAAGGCAAAAATTGCCTTATATAGCCTACTTGTCCTTCTTGGGCGACAGTCATATACTGTGAAAATTTCATGAAGATCGGATCAGTAGTTTTGACGCCTATACAGAACAGAGATATATTCATTCAATTTTATATATATACATTGTTACACAGTGTACAATTCGGCAGGGACCGCAGCTTCCGCTTGCGACCGCACACAAGCACATAATATCTTCGGGGCTTGGTTATCACCATTGTAAAGCATTTATATGAGTTTTCCAAGCGCTGAAAAAATTATTTCGATTTGTTCAGTTTCAACTCAAATTGCTTTCGAATCGAAAAAGTATTAGATCCCGATATATTTTTTATTATTTTTGTCCCAAGGTATAACTTTAAATCAAGTTTTTTTTTTGGAAACATTCTAATATAAGGTTTTTACGAGGAATCAAGATGTTTTTCTTACATATTTAAAAAAAAAAAATGCTTTTAATGGCAATGCCATTAATTTTTTTTTTTGATAATTCCCCAAAAAATTAAAATTGAATTGACACTGAATACATATGTGCATACATGTACATAATTTTATGTAATTTTATTTCCGTTTAATATTTAGCATGTTTATATGTAGTAGGGGTGTAACGAATACTTATACCGTTATATCATCGATATTTAAGATTTTCCGATGTATTGATATCGGCGATATTTTTACTGTCCATACGACGATACGTCTTCAATTTTTTTTACAGTTTTTTTGAACAAACAATATAATTTTCCAAGCCTATTTTGCATAACTACTAAGATAAATAAAATATTTAAAAGCATACCATAAAATTAAAACAGAATAGTGAAATTATTTCCTTTAATTCTTAACCGTTTGCACTATGGCTCAGAGGTATATTTAGGCAAAACCTTAAATTTTTTTTTATATTTTTAACCCCAGATTGGTGCACTTAAATTTACCTTTTTATTGGTAAAATCGATGAACATCATATTAAGATTTACATAATTACATAACCATGCATATTTTGTTAAGGGAAACGAATTTATTTTCTTCCTAAATCCCTTTTAAATGATAATAATAAACATTTTTATACATTTTTGCTTTATTTATTTAATTTTTATTGTAATAAAAATAAACATAAAATTTGGCTTTGGTTCACAGATACTTTTAAAAAATGAACGGATATTAAACTTATTGTTAAAATTTTTTTTTTACATTTATTTTCTTAATAAATACACTAAATATTACAAAAATAGAAAAAGGAAACAGTTTTGCATAAAACTGAAAAATTTGTGTGGAATAAGCTAACAAATGCATCTTTTGTTGAAATTTTTTGGAATTTGCTGGTGTTTCTGGAATCTTAGGTTCCAGAAGCATCTTGTTTTTTCTTCTTTAATAAGTTTGCAATAGGAGATTAGTCAGTCTTTTCGTTACCTTAAATGGTATTCTTCGTCCAGGAGACGAATGAGTTCCAGGAATTTAAAAAATAAACGTATGACCACAGACAACAAAGGCAGGCTAGGCTGTTGAATAGAGCTACAGAAAAAATCAGAGTGGTGCATGTGAAGATACAAAAGAAAACACAAATATAAAAAAAGGTGTTCGTCAATTTGAAGAATGTGTACCAGTCTAGGGTTAAAAACTAATTTGAAGACCCATGGTATAATAACTACAAGGTATGTGCATTAGAAAATAAGTTCTCAATTTAAAGGACCATATAACATCGAACAATAGAAAATAAATTAAAAAAAAATAAGGCAAGCGTCCAAAATCAAATAACTTCTTTTATATAAAAACGTTTATGATTCCAAATTTTTGTCAAAATATTTAAGGTTTAAATTAGATATTATTTTCATTCCATATGCTTACATATTTTATATTATATAATTTTATTTTGAATTTTATATGTAATTCCTATCAACAACAAATTAACCTGTTAAGCTTTATAAAATCCTATGCTCTATTTATAAGATTTAATCTTGTTGCATAGGACAGTCAATGAAATAAAAATAAAAATAAATAAATAAATTTCAACCAAAAATCAATTTCAAATAAACAATTATACAATTCACCAGGTGTTCTAATGTGTCATATTTTGATTGTATTTGCCATAGATTACGTACTTGTCACCAATATGATACAATAGAACACTTTGTGAATTCCCTAAATAAAGTTAAGCGAATGAAAGTTTCGTTCGAAATCAAAGGAGAGGCAGTAAATTTGAAATTATATCGATACGATATATATCGATATACTTTTTTAATTTGCCAATCCCTATTAAGTGAACTAACTCCCTCTAATTTAGTTATTGTTTCACCAATATATCTTTTAATGGAAAATACGAATGCTAATTGTCCTCTGATGTTATTTTAATTAAATATTTCTTATACTTTTTTAATTGCATAATCATCGGTATCAAAAATTATATCGGACCATGTTGTAAGTCTTTTTTTTTATCTAAAATGGATCAAGTAGTCCAATGTTATCTGCAGGGTATTATACCCAAACTTAAAGAAAATGACGCAGAAATAATTACGTTTTCAAATGAGTTCTGTTGCGTCTGGGAGACAATTTTCAGATGCACAGCGCTAACAGCGAATTTAAGGCGATTTAAATCTTACTAATCGGAATTAAAAATATTATTATTCTTTTACGCTGTTTTTTTTTGTACAAAAAATAATTTTTTTTTGTTAATTTTACCATGAACTGAAATTAAATTCATTAGCGGTATTCACACCGAGCTTGTTAGTTTGTCAGTCGTTAATAGTTACTTTTTTACACGCATTTTGTTTTTGTATATTTAACGCGCTACCGGATTAACATTTAACAAATTAACGACACGGCACCCCTGATAAAATAGTTGTTAGTTGGTAACTTTTTTTTTACACTTTCTCGTGGCATGTTTTATTTTTTCCAGAATAATAAATTGTGTCAGAACAATAAATCAGTTGTTTTACTATGAAAGTTACCAGACTAACAAAGTTTTAAAAAGGGGTCGTTCACAGTTGGTAACTTTAACAAATTAACAAACTATCGAGTAACAAATTAACAAGTTCGGTGTGAATACCGCTATTGTTTTTTTTATAAATACCAGTTTCGACTGGTGGCCGAAATTCGACCACTTGACATTAACTTAAGAGAGAACCAGTGCGTTATACAACAAAAACGAACACATTTTAAGAAAACAACAATATGCACTCTAAAACATATTAAAACAAAAAATCGAAAACATATTATTAAAAGCATTGATTTTTCAACCACCGTTAATACTTATGTGTACGTGTGTTTGCAATATAAATTAAAACGCTTTTTAACACTTTAATTCTTAAAATTTAGCAAAAAAAAAAAAAGATTTTGTTTGTTGTGCTTAATTCCCTTTTTAAATAATTGATAAAAAAAAATACTGAAATTTATTGTTGGAGGATAAGCTGTTCCTATGCGCATTTCACTGGTTGCTTAGGCCAGATCATCAGGAAACGTTCTCCTAAATAATTTTCTAGGTAATTCTCATTCCCTCTGTAGTCTTATTTGCTGATAGCTTTGGCTTTTCTAAAATTATTTAGGAGAACGTTTCCTGATGATCTGGCCTAAGCAACCAGTGAAATATTAAAAAAAAATTTTTTTTTACAAAATGTTACTAAGTCAAAAACCTAATTTTTTTTGGCTGATTTTTTTTTATGTAATTGCCCAAACTGTTCTTTAAAAATCCTGAAATTTTGAAGGATGTGTTTTTTTTAAGATATGATTTTTTTTCTTCTGCAACCTGTAAAAAATAATACTAAAATAAAATTTTAGTATTGTAATAATTTAATTTCTTGGAGACGTAACGTGACAAAAAGTGTACGTTTCCTTGAAAGTGCCCACATTGAGCTCCAACAAAAAATGCAACAAATAAACATAAAGAACTGTTTCAATATCGTTACTTGTTTTTAACACCTTAAATCAGACAAATCAGATTTAAAAAAATACTTATTTCTCAAAATTACAATATTAAAATTTTATTTTAGTATTATTTTTTACAGGTTTAAAATTTAATATTTTGTAGATATAACATTTTCTAAAAATTTTTTTTTTAATATATTGTTTGTAGCCCCAAGTATTCTCTTTAAAATGACATACAAATCATCTTCGTATATGCAGTACTTTTTGAGATATTGAAAAAATAAACTCAACACATTCGGCTAATTCGGCGAAATTATGACATTTTGAATATGACGTAACTTCTGCAAAAAAATTTTTAAAATTTTTCATCGTTAATATATGTTCCTAATAGGATGAAAGGAACCTTCACAAAAAATTTCATTAAAATCGAAGGGGGTCGGGTCCCACTATTGGTCGATTTGACATGGAACTACCCATATGATTAATATTATCAGAATAACTAATTGATTAAGTTCTTGTAGTGTAATAAAAATTCCTCGTCCAAAAAATTATTTGAATGATTTGTTTGTATGAGTAATATTTTTAGTTTTTAAGTGGATACAAATTTGTTGTCTTTTTTAATATATTTTTTGCTTCTTTCTTTGAATTTAATTTTTATTTTTTTTTTTTTTAAATTACTATAGCAGTCTAAATAAGCATCAATAAAAACAAACAAAAAAAAAAAGGTAATAATTGAAAGAAAATTAAATTTGATGAACTTAAGTCTAATTAAAATATAAAAAACTTCGGTTAGAAAAAACCGTTCAATTAAAAATCACAGTTGTTATAAAATTGCTATGGCACAAGTTCTACATTTATACATTTGTCCTTCAAGTTGTACAAACAAAGGCCAACTAGAAAAAGACAAAAAACATTAAAAAAAAACAATTGTACTTAAGTTTTTAGGACAAAGTCTTGACAAAAAGTACGAAAAAAACAAGAAGTAAGGAAAAAACATGTAAATAAGAATTGAAAATTCATAATCAATTACAGAAAATTTCGATCTACCAATACCATTGGTTAGATTGATGTTTGACTATAAGGTGGCAGGCGCCGCAGTGGCGCAAACGGTAGAACGCAAAGAATTCTGATGATGGGAATGTGGTTATTCTCGAATGTCGACCCGAGTTCAATCCCGTGTACAGTGAACAATTATTTAAAAAAAAAAAATATATGTATATATATTTTAATTCATTTCATGTTGTAAAATCCTTACTTCAATAAAAATAATTTAATGAAAATTAAACTTAAAACATCAAAACCTAATTAAAAAAAAAAAACCTTACAACCATTTTTCATTTCACTTAGAAACAAAAGTTATGTATATATCGCTCTAGCAGCTAGAGTATAGTACATTCTCTATTAAAATGAGTAAATCAATTACCAAACGTTTTACATTGGGTTCAAATGGTATTAAAGTGGCGACTAATTGAAATTTAGAAATAAAGTTTTTATAACAAATTTTGGTATGGGGTAAGAGTAGATAAAATTCTGCATCACTAGGTGTGAAAGTCAATCAACTAAGTTGTTTACTTTCTTTTGAGTGAAAATTAAAAAATTATTAAATTATTGCCAAAATAAGCAAATTATTGCTGTTTTTTAAAAAACTGAACAAAAGGGAAAATTTTTACAATTCAAGCGATTATTATTAGTGTTAAATGTCTTAAAATAAATCTTTTATAATGCAGCCTTCAACATCAGGAATTAAAGTGTATAGTAAACAATTTTTTTTTAAAAAAATTATGTGTAAATATTTTTACAAATAGATATTGGGAATTACTTCTTTTCATAAGCAACTTTTATTATATTCAACATTTTTATTTTTCGAATTTATTCTATGAGTTAAATTTCAGTTATGTATTTTATTACGCTTTTTGTAATAGTTCTATTCCTTAAACTTTTTAGGAATGACTTTAGACACTACCAGACTATGCATTCATTACATTCTGCTGGTGTCTAATAATTGTAAATTTTTCTGTACATACAATATACTTCATTGGTATCCAACGGAAAGCTAAGGTAAAATGCAACAAGAAGATACAAGATAATAGTGTGGTAGTGTATAAAGTCATTCCTAAAAAATTTCAGGAATAGAACTATTACAAAAAGCTTTATAAAATACATAGCTGAAATTTAACTCATAGAATAAATTCGAAAAATAAGAATGTTGAGTAAATATTTTTAATAATATTTTAAAAAAGTTCCAAAATTGGTTTAATTTCCGCATTGAACAAGAATTAATTTAGAAAAAGTTGGAATAAGTTTTATATATTTTTGAAAAGTCCAGATAATGGCCGGCCCTTTTTTTATTTTTATTTTTGTGTAAAGACTCTGGTTGTCATTCATTCTATTTTTTTTTTGGTATTTTAGGGTTTTTGTTTTTGTTGATGAATTTTGTTGTTAGGAGATGACCGCGTGAGTGATTTCGGTCATTTAAGCTCACGTACAAAAAATTGTATCACGCACAATTTACAGGAAGTAGAGATATTTTTAATACTCTTATCTAAATTGAAAGGATTAAATTTTAATTTAATTACGATCCCAAATGGTTTGCGAACGCTCGCGAACTTATTCTGACGTACTAAAATCTTCGTAACGAAAATCTTCGTAACTTTATCTGATATTAATTTTATTAAATAATAGTTTAAACAAACAAGTTTTTAAACATTCATTTGCAAAATTTTCGTAAATTTTCTCCAAATACGGCTAGATATTTTGTTGAAAAATATCCATGGTTTTGTATGCCTCCTACTTTGCATATATTTTTTTATTCAAAGGCCGGAAATTAAACAGCAAGCACTTTTACTAATAGGGGAATTATTGGAAGAAGCTTAAGAAGCATGAAACAAAGATTTTAAAAATTAAAGAGAGCACTTTGCTCGCCAATGAAGATATTTACAATAGGTTTCAGCTCAGTTCTGATCCACTTATATCTAGCATAAGCAAGAAATATTATAAGAAAAAAAATCTAATTATTGCCTTCGGAATTAGAGTTAGTTTTGCAAGATATTTCAAATGAAAATGTTGATAAAGATGATGGTAATAAAGATGGTAATAAATATTCTGATGATAACAACGATGAAGGTAGTGATGATGATATTGATAAAGAAAATTATAATAATGATGATGAAGATAATGAAGATTATGATAATTTGGATAGTTGTGATGAATTTGAAAATGCAGAATAATATAAATATTTTAATACAGTTTTTATTAAAATGGTAAAACTAAAACAACGATTCCTCAAAAAGTTTTAAATATTTTATATTTTTAGATAAATTTTAACCTTTATTGAATTTAGTGAGATCAAAAACTGGATAGGAATGTATACTAATAGGAATGCATATTATTAAATTATTCTTTAAATTTGTTTTGATTTCAAAGTTACAGCGAAAATTGTGGATTATAAAAAACGTCTAACAGGTTAGAAAAAATGTTTCTTCCATTTTTAAAGCTGTGTTTTTATTTATGATTATACATTACTAAAAAATTATATTATTCTCTTTTGCGACTTTTTTGAAAAAAATTGTACATATATAAAATTTTGTGAAAAACAAAAATTCGATTTTAATGTGCTGTTTTCACAATACAAGTGATTGAACGTGTAGTAAAATTTATATGAATAACACTCAAAAACTCAGTGCTTTTCATATAAATTTAATTTATACTAATCTAAATACATGCAATAAATTTATTATTTTAATTTTTTAATAGCACATTAAGTCTGCTTTCAATTTTATTTATAAGTTTATCGCGTTTCATTCCAAAGTTACAGCATAAACTGTGAACTAAGATCTTTTTTTCCAAAAAACAATAATGCGCTTCACAGGTTAAAAAAAATTGTTTTTAACTTTTTTTTCTAAAAAGCTGTGCTTTTATGTCCTTATAATAACCCGTCGATAAAAAAATATAATATTTTAAAACCACGGCTTCTATGAATTAATCGCCACTTTGGGTACCATCGAACCCACTGTGCGTTTGTTAAACGTTTTTCTCAGAATGTTTCAATATTGTTGTTACTCTTTGGTTTTCAAGCTGCGTACTATACGAGTACTTTCCCGGTGTCCGCCGGGAGGGTATACTACTTAGTTTTGCCGCCATTTTGGCAAACATTGGTCTTGGCAGTCGTGAAGTAAACACGTGGCAAATTTATTATGAAAAAATATTTGATAAGCTAACGTGTTTTAATCGTTAAAACATACATTTTATCAAAATCAATTATCGATTACTGTGACGATGAGAAAGTTACGAGAAATTTTCGGGAGAAACAACGTGCCAACAAAACGCACTATTTATCGTGTAGTGAATGATTTCGAAGAAATAGGATCTGTAGGTGATAGGCCCAAGCATGGACTACAACGTACTGCACGATCGGCTGAAAACATTACTGCTGCTCAAGAAAGTGTTCAAAACAATCCATCAACCTCAATTCGATGCTGTGCTCAGGAGCTTCATCTTCAAAGAAAAACTTTGGCCACAATTTTGCACAAGGATTTGCAATTGTTTCCATTTAAGATTCAGTTGACACAAGAGCTTTTTCCACAAGACCATTTACGCCGCCAACAAACAAAGTCGTATACCTTCCCGGCGGACACCCTGATTAATGTACATTTTGCGCTCACGAGCACTAACAAAATGGCGAAGTCATTCTCATTGTTTATGTTTTTATTTTACTCACTGCAATGTACAAAACAAGACGAAAGCAAACTTTTCGTTTTGTTTGTTTTCTTACTCTGAATAATATCAATTTTAAGTAGTAATGATCTCCAACGCTGTAATTTCGCATCATAAAAAAAAAATAACTAGCTTGAGTTTTGTTAATTTTAACATTAATTTAAATTTAAATGCGTACCGGTATCGCCAATTTTTTTTTTTTGAATATCGGCTTTGTATCGCCAAAAAGGCGCATCCTTACCTCCTTAATATGTACATATGCATGTGTGTGTATGTTTAGTTTGATTTCTGAACAATTTTAAAGTTTTACCAGGAATTATAGTAAATATGTATGAGTGCTTATGTTTCTATCTGTTTTTTCCGGATAATGTTTCATCATATGGTGGCTTTTACTGTTGTTGTTTGTTAGCGGTGTTGCCAATGACTGGAAGGTTTGGTTATATCATTTCCCTGATATTGATGCTTTTCTGTGGCTTTTGCTGGGTTTCGCTGCAATTTCCGTTATTTAAATATGCGTTTATGTCATTGGTTGTATAAAATGTATGATGGATAATGCCTCTACTAAAAAGAGAAAGTAGTTTGGGTTACTAAGCGTGTTTGTTTGGTATTAAAAAAAAATTTTGTTGTATAAAATTTTTGACTTTGCCTTTAAGTATTCTTCATGCCTACTACGCCCTGGAAAAACTGATGCTGATCGGAGTGAAGCGCTTACAGTTCTGTGAAATATAACATGATTTTTGTTTGGAATTCCTCGCACAGAAGCTTTTTTTTTAGAGATCTCAAATATGCTTCGGAAACTGTCATGATTTACGTGAAAAAGTTGATGAAAAAATTAAGCATTGGAAAAATGTTATTTTAAGTTGTTAAAAAACTTTTTAATAATCTAAAATATTTTTTTTTTTGAATAAGATATATATACAATTGAATCATTTATTTTGAAAAGGGCTCAGTTAAATTTTTTGGAAATTGATTTTGTTGTTGTTTTTGAATGTACACATACATATATACTGTGCGAATGAAGGGTTGTTATATCCTTTCCATAGCTGTGAAGAACAGATGACATTTTAAAATGTATTTTGAAAAGGGCTCATCTCCATATTTATTTAGAATATTTATATATGTGTGTTTTCGTAAGCAATGGAACAAGACTTTGCATTCAATATTTTTACAGTGAGATTTAGGTACATAAGTTTTGAATATGTGGTAAATTTTTTTTTTGGTTTTCCATTATTAAAAAATCGGACCATTTCAGGAGAAAAATATATATTAATACACATTTTTTAACTTCATTTTGATAATGAGTGAATCCAGCTGCTCGGAGGAAAAGGATATCCAGATTGCGGATTTCCCAAGATTTTTATGATGACATTCTGCAGTGGCCAACCGACATGTTCTCACAGGCAGATGTGGAAGATTTCTAATTTATATGTTTATCTTGACGAAATATTTACGTTTTTGATATTTTATGAATTTATGTATGTGTTTTCTAATTTGTGGTCTTAATAAGCAGATACAAATTTACCGTAATGTTTTTATTGCACAGAAAAAATTAAAAATTGTCTATAATCACCAAAATCCTACCAAATTCATAGAATCAAGCAAACAGTTTGTTGATTTTGCACCTATTACCAAAATGATTATATTGATTACTAAAAATTTTAAAATATTGTTTATTTTTTTTTAATAAATGATATTTTTAATTTTAGTTAAAAAAAATGATCAAAATTCTTTGCCGTTCCAAGCAATGTGTTCATTGATTTCATTATATATAACGCAGGTTTTGAACATTTCCAAAAACAATACTACAAGTTTTAATTATTTTATTTTAAACGAAAAAAGTCAATTAAGATATTTTGTTATTTTATTAATATTTTGATTAAAAATTTATGTCACACCAACTAAAGCCAAAATTAAATTTTTAATTTTTTTTCAACTAAAAAAATAATTAAATCAATTATCACATTAATTAAATTGAAATACTTTTTAACAAATTTTTTTATTGATAAAAAAACTACTGATAATTTTTTCTGTGTTTCTTTTATATTAACCTTGGATGGTTCGTCGAATCGACGAAGCTCATTTTCACTTTATCATATAACTTTTTTTATTTGTATTTAAATTACACTCTTCTTTCAACAACGTTAGCCGATGACGAAAGCTTTAAAAGATACTAAATTTAAAAACGCAACAATTAGTTGCAATTCTTATAAAATTTGGAGAGAGAAGAAAAATTTTTATAATTTATGCTTTATTTTATTTTTTTATAAAATGATTATTTAAAAAAATTCTGTGGATTATTTACTAGATTTTTTTTCCGCTAGATTTTTTTTTAAAGTTCGTCGGTTCGACGAACAGTAACCTTTATATACTAAAATGAAGATTAACCTTCCAGGGTTAAAAAGCTTTCGTTAAAAATTTTGTTTACTTTCATTAAAATTTTCGAGTTCATAAATGAATCTTCAAAGGGTTAATCTTATCTTAAAAAGCAAAATGTATATTTAAAAGTTATAGATATCTGAATATTCGTATGTTTCAATAAATTGCATACATCATTTTGCTACTAAAAATTCAAAAATAATTATCGAAAAGAGCTTATCTCTGGAAACTGTAATGACAACTTTCTCCATCAAATATTAATTAAAACTTTTTTGTTTTTGCTATTATAACATTTACATAGGCTTACAATTTAAGGAAAAAATTCTTCTTCAAAAAGTCAAATGGTTTAAGAGATATTCAGTTTTTTGTCTCTCCTGAGCAAAATTTTCCAAAAATGTTGCCCCAATTAAAGCATTAATCAAAAATAAAATCAGTTTTAATTAAAAATTTAATTAAGTGAATTTAACGTTTAATCAAGTGAATAAAAAGTTTAACTGATAACGTTAATTTGCACCAGTAAACAAATTAATAGTAACAATTAAACGTTTAATTAACTTGATTAAACGTTTAATTAAATTGATTAAGCGTTTAATTCACTTGATTAAATTTTTAATTGAAACTGATTTAATTTTTGATTAATGCTTTAATTGGGGCAACATTTTTATTCTGTGTATTTTTGTACCGGAGACCTTTTCGAATAAATGATTCAATTAAATTTAATTGATGTTAAATTAAGTTAAAATTTTTTATTTTATTGGGAACTATTTCTTTT
The DNA here is from genome assembly GCA_943735925.1 of Pollenia amentaria. NCBI lineage: Eukaryota > Metazoa > Arthropoda > Insecta > Diptera > Polleniidae > Pollenia > Pollenia amentaria. Next base: position 139,375,142 of record OX031010.1, on the reverse strand, counting down.
TTTATAAGCAACTTTATTATATTCTACATTTTTATTTTTTTTTCGAATTTATTCTATGAGTTAAATTTCTGTTATGTATTTTATAAAGCTTTTTGTAATAGTTCTATTCCTTGAATTTTTTAGGAATGACTTTATACACTACCAGACTATTATCTTGTATCTTCTTGTTACATTTTACCTTAGCTTTCCGTTGGATAGCAATGAAGTATATTGTATGTACAGAAAAATTTACAATTATTAGACACCAGCAGAATGTAATGCATTTTCTGGCCCGCTACGGCCTTCGTCAGCATTCTTTGTGTCACACTGGAATTTTTTATTTTATTTCAAAAAAATATATGATTTCACTGTTTCAATGAAGCAGGAGAAAATGTAATCCTAAAAAACGAATAGACAGCGATTCTCTTCTAGTATTTATCACAGCTTTTATGAGCTGTAGGACTGTATTCCTTATCTTAAAACATTAGAGTAAGGCAGTTATTTTTAATAGCAAAAGAAGAAGCGCCTGGGATACAGAATACGTATTTATTGTTTCCATATCTTAAAATATTTTTGCTAAGATAATGTTGCTAATTACGATCTTCTATGGGTGTCACTTACTGGTAACGCTGGGCATAATTTATTGCTCATTTTTAATATTTGGGCTAGAAGGTGATCGCAGTTAGCTTCATTTTCGTTTTCACCTCTCCATCGGTTACCTCACCATCCACAAGGGAAAAAATCAGCTGTTTTTGACAACAAGCAATTAAATTGCAAAAACAAAATACGTGTGGCTTTTTGTAATTGTAGAGGTGAACTTACTTTTTTAGATACGCCCGGAAGGTCTACTACTTCGTTCCCAGTAAAAAATGTGTTCCAAAAGGAGCAGGTTTTATGTATGAATTCATACCTCAAATCACTTCAAACCTGCTGACGGGATGCCTGATTTTTGTATGGGGTGTGCTCGGCTTGGAGTACTATTTTCTGCTGACAATAAGCGCTTCTTTTAATATAATAAAATATGCAAATACAGCACTCCTAAAGTGTTTTTTTAAGGGCTAACTATTTTAACATATTCATTAATGTTTTGTTTTTACTGGTTTAAATGCGTTTTTACAAGCATTTTCGTAAACCATAATATATTTTTAATTTTTTTCGCTTTAAAATCTCTTCGTTGTCAGCACTAAAATAGCAGCTTTTTTTGTATATTTTTTTCGTTATCATTTACTGCTGTATAAGAGCTCTCTTATTGAAGCGCTCGATTATGCGCTTTATCTCTTAAGTGCTTCAAAAAATACAAATTTTTTTTACTGGGTTTGTAAATGGCGTAAATGGTCTTGTGGAAGAAGCGCTTGTGTCAACTGAATCTTAAATGGAAACAAATGCAAGTCCTTATGCAAAATTATGGCCAAAGTTGTTCTTTGAGGTTGATGGATTGTTTTGAACACTTTCTTGAGCAGCGGTAATGCGTACGTTGTACGTTGTGTTCCGTGCTTGGGTCTATCACCTACATAACCTCTTTTTTCGAAACCATTCCCTACACGATAAAAAGTGTGTTTTGTTGGCACGTTATTTCTCGTAACTTTCTCATCGTCACAGTAATCGATGATTACAACACGTTGGCTTATCGAATATGTTTCCATAATAAATTTGCCGCGTGTTTACTTCACGATTGCCAAATATGAAATGTCATGATTATTTTTTTTACCAAAATGGCGGCAAAACAAAGTAGTAGACCTTCCCGGCAGACACCTAATATCCGATTTTTTCCCCTTATTTTTATATAATGTATTTTTTTGTTTGATAGAGAGCGGGGTAGAGAAGTAAACAGGGTAGAAAAAAAGACTAAACTTATTTTCTGTGTTTTTTTTTGAAAGTCCTCCCTGCACTTATTTGTGTTTTTAAATTTATGTTTTAATCTTATTTCAAAGTTACTTTAGACTTTTTAAAATATAACAAAATAAAAAAAAAAATTAATTTAAAAAAAATTTAATACATATTAAAATTATGTGGAATAAGGACATTTTAAATATTGTTCCACGAATAAGGAAATAAGGAAATCAGATAAAATCAACTCTGTCTGCAAAAAAAGAAACATGGTAAAAATTTAACAAGTTTTTGGAAGTTGCTTTAAAAAAGAAGTACAAAGAGGCATTCTTTTCAATCATCGTAAAAATTCGGTGTATAAGTCGAAGTTTTATAAACAATTTATAATTTTTTTTTTGAAAAAGACAAAAAGTTAGATTTATGCAAAAATAAGGAAACATTTGATGCACACAACCTGACCTTTTGACTTTCAAACTTTGTTTCCTTCAATGTATATTATACAACGCTATTTTATTTTTCCCCACCTGCGTTGGTTTAAGAGATGAATTTGACATTTGATGGTTCTTTTTTTTACACATTCTGGTATTTTCCGTTTTATTGCTTACAATGCAATACAGTCTGCATTTATTTTAAGTAGATGTTTTATATTTATTTTTTTTATTTTTTTAAATATTTCCGCTTCATTCTATTTAAGCATTTTAAATAATGCATAAACTTGTCTGCATGTCAGTATATTTATTATCATCATTCACCATTATGTTGTTGGGATTTCTATAAATAATTTTATACTTTTAGATGTTTATGCGTGTCAGTTTTGCAGGTGTGGGTGCGAATAAATTTATATACATGCATGTGTGATCTTATACATGTGAGAGTTCATGCTATAAGCATGAATTTATGCTGCCACAATATGTTGAAATTTTAAAATACCAAAAATGGAAATTTTTTGTTCTGTAGTTAGTGCATTTTCGAAGTGGATGGAATTAAGTGAAATGGTGGAAAATGCAATTTAAATTGTGCATTTTTTATATAAGAATTATTTCCAAAATATAAGATAAGGTAGCATAAACGGAAACTAATACAGGAATCTTCTATCTATATGGGACATTAGAAGAGAAAAAACAATATACTCTATTCTAAGAAGTGCTGCAAAAGTAGGGAAAAATCTCTACTTGTAGTGATCTTTGATACTTAAATAGGAGTGTAGGGAAAATCGGATTGATATTTTATATTTGCTAAAATGTAGTTATTTTTTATATACGAAATAAATTGTTAACAAAAGTATTTTTAATAATGATTTACCGCCATATTCATAAAAATATTTTTGTTTAATTAAAAGTTTATTAAACAAAGTTTCACAGAAAATTAGTTTCATAAACCTGTTATAAGCCTAAAATATTTTTTATGAATTTAGGTGTTAAGGCTGAGTAGGGCAAACGTTGATGTACCCGTAACATACTATACCGTACCGCTAGTACGTCGGTGCACTTCTAAAAACATTTCATATGCTTTTCACATACATAAACAAAAAAGCATTAGTAATATGTACATAAAACAACACACACAGTAATGGGAAATTAAAAGGTTTATCTGGTGACCACTGTGCAGAAAAAGTACCAAATGATTTAAATGGTATTAACACAGTATTTAATGTATGTAAAAAAATTATAAATTTAATATCTGATATTTATATTATAGATTTACAATAAACAAATAGGTTTTTTGCATATACATACACATTAACATGTATTATTTTCCAAATGTGCATAGACAAAACAATGTTTTGTAATCATTTAAAGCCGTTTATATATTTCTCATTTATATTGTATGTGCATTTGTTTATTTTGTACATCTAAGCATATGTATATTTATATGTATTGAAATATACTGTATTGTAAGTAGTTTAATCGAAAGTCCATAGATATACTGAAAAAAGTACCAAAAAAATGAGCAAAAATATCTGCATTCAATTTAATATAGAAGCAACCCATCACTGTTTTACAAGTTTCACGTAACAACGGTTTGAAATTCAATTTTATACAGAATGAAACGTTACAACTACGGTACATTACGTTTCGGTAAGCTTTTGCATTGCTTTTCATATATCAAAAAATGAACAGCTGATTGATACAGTACAGATACGGTAAAGCAACGTTCGCCTAACTGAGCGTTAAGTATTTAAAGAAATGGAATTCTTTATTTCAGAAAATGTTTTTGGACAAAAAAAAAAAAAAAATTAGATTATTGCAAATTTGAACTATTATCTGACTTCATAAATGCATTGTTGCAATGTAAGACTAAAACTAAAAGCTTCATAAGATCCGCAACTTCTCTGCAGAAAATTCGTTTTGTTCAGTATTGCATGGTTAACGTATTCAAACGTACAACGGTGAATATTTGTGCACTGTGTTTTTGTTTTGTTTTTTAGTAATGCTTTGCATCACTGCGCTTATGAAGTCAGCCACTGTCTTAACAATTTAACTTAACCCTCAATGATCTCATGTTTGAGTAGAGAACAATCGTATAATAATTTTTCTGAAATTGTAAAATTAATATGTGCAATTGTGAAATGTTTTGGATAAAAATAGAAAAATGAAAAACTAAAATGGCGAGGCTGTATTTCCAAATTAATCGAAGCTGGTACGGATTTTGTTTGCTTTACCCAATGCAAACGTCGATGCAAAGACACCACCAAAAGGCGAAACAAATTCAGCCACACAATTTTAACACGTCCGCCACTCGGCGTGACATATTTGTGACATGGGAGTTTACACAGAAACTCATATCACATATATGTGTCGGATTATTAGTGAAACATATCTGCCTCTAATTTCGTGAATGTTTGTTGGAAGTATTTTTCTTGTACGCTTGAGTCTCTGTTACAATGTGATATAACTTAAAGTGCTGCGGTTTGTGTCTAGGCTGAGTAGTTTTTAAAAAATTAGCTTTTTGTTTGGGTTATGTCACATATGTGTGACACATATTTTTGTTCCTGAGTTTGGACAGAAACCGCAAAACACTGCTGTGTGTCGAACGCGTTAAGTTTAATTTGTAAAGAGGAAAAAATAAAAATCGATTTTAATTAAAAAATGTGTGATATCAATTATAAAATTAATTCAATTTGCAACAGTAAACACATTAATAGTATCAATTTAACGTTTATTTCACTTAATTAAACGTTTGATTCATTTGACTAAACGTTTAATTCACTTCATTAAATTATTAATTAAAACTTATTTTATTTCTGATTAATGCTTTAATAGGTAAACATTTTTCTGTGTATTATGAGATCATTTACGCGAACAAAGTGGAAGAGGCTGATAATTTCGAACGCTTTAATTGTTACTTTAGAAAAATTCAGTTCAAAGGAAATACAGATATATATTAGAGCGACTCAAAAAAAAAGTGATTTTGTAACGCCTCTGAAAATAAAGGTTTATATGTTTTATGTTGATTCCCAAAATATTTTGGTTCTAGCGTTGACCATCCGTGAGCTGGACCATTTTTAAAAAAGGTCTTTTTTAAGTTTTTCGATTTTTTTTGTACTTTGCTCCAAGACGACATAAATAAAATTTGGTATCATCGAAAAGAGTTGTTAAAGCAGCATATATATATATAAAACTTGACCACTTGCGACCTACTAATTGAGATATTAAGCTAAATACATATTTTCGTTTCGGGTTTTCATACAAATTCTACGTATTTGGAAGTAATGTTCTGCTTTTCAAATTGAATCTGTTTTAAAATAATGTTAATTTTATTTTTAATTTGTAATTATTCACATAAAACGCGAAAATCACGATATATATATTACCTTTTTTCATATAAAGGCAATATGGGTATCAAATATTTTCACTTTTCATTTTATCAAAATATGAAATAACAAAAAATACAATAAAAAATATAAAATTTATTAAAAATTCTTTATTTATGTCGTCTTGGATCAGAATACAAAAAATTCGAAAAACTTAAAAAAGACCTTTTTTAAAAATGGTCAAGCTCACGGATGGTCAACGCTAGAACCAAAATATTTTGGGAATCATCATAAAACATTTAAAGCTTTATTTTCAGAGGGGTAACTAAAACACTTTTTTCGGCTCCATACAACTTGGGTCGGTCTAAAATATATTCTTTATAAAATAACCGGTTGGTTTTCTACCTGAATTGCATTAAAATTATCATTTAAAGATTTACCACCATATTCATAAAAAATATTCCTATGAAAATTTTTGCAATAAACCTTTTAAAAGTCAAAATATTTTTAATGAATATGGGGGTAAGTTTAAAAGAACTATACATATTTATTTGTAAAAAACCTTTTGTTTTGTGCATTGAATTTAATCAAAAGTACATAATTTTTTTTTTAGTTTTATTACTTATTTCTGTTTTTAAAGCTTAACTATATATATGAGAATAGAACTAGTTTTTTATAACAATTATTTTTTTCAAAGATATTAATGACTAAAATGCGTAGGAATTTCTGTTGCGAAAATTTTTTCAACGTGCAAAGAAAAATGTGTTTATTTTTAGTATGTGTAGTAGCGTATCCACTCAATTAAACGTTGTCCGATTAATCGAGGAATTTTCCGTCATTATTTGATCGAATAATTAAAATAGCCAATTTCGAATAACGAATAATCGATTAAAATTCATTTCCTAGAAGATTCTACTTTTTTAATGTAAACATATTTTTTTTTTTAATTGCAGCCTGATTAAATACTAAACATCTGCATGAAACTTAATAATGATGATATTGGGAATTATTTCTTTTTCATAAGCAACTTTATTATATTCAACATTTTTCATTTTTCCAATTTATTCTATGAGTTAAATTTCAGTTATGTATTTTATAAAGCTTTTTGTAATAGCTCTATTCCTTAAAATTTTTTTTTTTTTTTTTTTTTTTTTTTTTAGAAATGACTTTATAAAATTTTAAGGAATAGAGCTATTACAAAAAGCTTTATAAAATACATAACTGAAATTTAACTCATAGAATAAATTCGAAAAATGAAAAATGTTGAACTTAATAATGATGTTCATTAAACTTTCATTATAATTTTGTATTTGCTTCGTTTGTATTCAGTATAATGAATAACTACAAAATGAAAGCAACAAACACACGAAATTTAAGGGACGAGTAAGATGCAGTTTTTTTTGTTTAGTTAAGCAAGAGAAAATTAATACTAACAACTCTGAAACAAAACAACCACTGAATAAATTTCGAATAAGTTCATTAAAAAAACACATTTATTTTAAAGTCAGTATTGCCAGTTGAAAAAAAAAAAACCAAAAAAACCCATTATGAGTAAAAGCAACAAGATAAGGAAGTACATTAATATTAAAATAATAAAAATAATACAAATATGACTTTGTTTTCAATATAAATTAGTTGTTTTTAATGTAAATTTTTACTGCCGTATTCATAAAAAACAAAGCAGATTTCAAACGTAGTTTAAGTCAAAATTTCAATACAAATTTTCCTTAAAATATATTTCATATTCAATTTAGTTTTTTATGAATATACCATTTATTTTCAAAAACATTTTTCAGGAAAAAAATTTAAATTTAATTTATAAAATGCTTTGCAAATTACTTATGTTATTTTAAAGGTTACAAGAAAGAAATAAATTATATAACATTGCTATTGAATATTTATATAAAAAAATGAGAGAGAGTGAAAACTGTGAAACAAAAGTCGTTTCATTGAACAAAGGCTGACTTCCAAAACGTCAATTGCTTTGTATTAGAACAGAGCATAATGTTTCATAACGCCGCAGAACAAAATATATACAATGCAAACCCTTCCAAAACATCACTGTTAAGTATTAGTAAAGCAGTAAAACAGCAATCAGGGCATCGGTTTTAAAATTGATGCTTTATGACATTTAACATTTCATTTGCAAACACTACATGTTTATTTTTAATATTATCCATTGCATCACTTACATTTCAAAACGTTTAAATTAACAAAACACATAGTTGCATTGTTTCGGCACTTTGTACATGTACATGGTTAAAATACGGTAGTAAAACTGTACAAGCTTTGTATTGGTACGTTTTGGAAGTCAGCCAAAGTGTTTGTGTTTGCCATATGAAACGAGATGTGCTTGCTAGTAGCATGAATAAGACAACAGTTTGTTCAGTGGTCTGAATTTTATTTGAATACGAACTTCATTGAATAAACACTTCAGTTTGTTCATGAATGAAGTTATTCATGCAGACCTTTATTAAATACCTTAAAACTTGATTATGTTAATTGTAAAAAAATCATCAGCAGTTTTTACCGACAGTCAATTTTGATATTACCTCGTATCTTCTAATCGTCTGGATTTTTGACATTTGAGATATCGTTAGATCAGTCTTACTTAGTAATACTTAAAAAAAAATTAACCACCCACTATAGAAAAGAGTTTAAGAATAAAGAAAATTAAAAGGGGATTGCAAAAATTTATATTCATAAGTTATCAACCATGTTCTTGAAAACGACTACATACAAGTGAAAATGGAATCAAACAAATTTTTAAAACTATATTGTTTTAAAAGTTTATAAAAAATCACTTATATATCACATACTTTGAGTTCTTATCTTTACAAGAATTTCTCATAAAGTCAGGAAACACACCGGTGATTTAAAAAAAATATTATCTGAGTATCTCCATCGATATCAATTTCACTCGATTTCCAGGAAAAATAAATTGGTTCAAGGCGAATTCATACAAGTGACCGCATCATGAGATAGAGTTATGCTAGCTATCCCTTTTTTAAAAAAAATACTTTGTATTTTGTTTTTGTAATAAGTTATAGTGAATGTCAAGGGATTTTTGTTTTGTTTTTAAGATATACACAATTGCTTTAGAAGGTAAATCTTTTCCTGCATTGCAAATTTATTGTGGCTCCAATTATTCCTTACGCACTTTTTATCCCTTGATTTTATATTTTACATTCACTATTTTTTTGCTTTATAAAATTTAAATAAGTCTTTTTTTCAAGTATTTAGATTTTATTGCATTTGAAATTTTAACTAATTCTTGACATTCAGTATACACACAAATAAATAAACAATAAACAGATGACTCGAAAATGTCACCTGTATGAATTCGCCTTGAATGGCTTATAAAGGGTTTTCAAAACTGGGTGGCACCTTTCCTAAAGCGCCTTGATTAAAAAGTCAAAAATATAACATATCGATAAAAATTAATTGCAAATTATGAACCGAAATAAATTTAATTGATCTCGCCTGGTACTAAACCTTATGCCCGTTTTAAACTTTGGCTTTCAGATAATTTTATAGTCTGTAAGACCGAAGTAGGGTTCATTTTGTTATACATATACAGCCGTATTCATAACGAAAATTTGGCATGAAGTTAGCACAAAGTTTATTCATAATACACTTACCAAACTCTGGCTAACGATTTGCTAAACTCTTGTCAACAAGCTGCCAAACGTTTGCCAATTTGTGATAAAGAGCCGTTTTATTTTGAAAAATTTTGTTTGTTTTTTTTTAATACACTGTTTTTTTTAGTTTAGAGTCCTTTTTTAAATATATTTTAATTTAAAAACATTTCAAATTTTTATAGAAACAGGTAAACCAGCGATGATTAATGCAAAACGTGTTGCATTTTTGAGTATTATAATGTGACATCATTAATATTCAGAGTTGATTTATTAAAAGTTAGCAGACGGATAAAATTTGCTATTAACAAGCTGCTAAGCTTAACCGGCGTTCTAGTAAGCAGCTCGTTGTACGTAGTGTACAAACTGTGGCTAACTTCTTGTTATGAATACGGATAATATAGTTTATTATAATTTTGTTTCCCGTAATTATGTTTCTGTCTTTTTAATGCATTATTAACTGTATTTTTTCAGCCGGGGTTCTGTTTTTAAAGGTCTAATGACCAATATCCCAAATTTATTTAAATATAAATTTATGTTTAAAATTCGTTTTTCATGTCAAATAGAAATAAAATTATATTAAAAACTATCGGCCATGTTCTGAAATTCGAAATCGAGTAAAATTGAAATCGAAGGAAATTTTCAGTTCAATTGTTTTGAAAATCACCGCAGGTTTTTAAGATTTCTAGAGTTATTCTAATAAATATAGGTGGTACACAAACTATGACGTATATAAAACGGAATATTTTTATGAACCTTTAAAACAGGATCATGTTGAAAATTTTTAATTTTCAATTTCACTCGAACTCGATCTTAAGAACATGGCTGTATATTTAAATATTTTTATATTTTCAAAATTCCAGTTATTATATTAATTCAGTGAATTCATTTTATTAATTAAAAAACGTGTACATGTAAAATTCTTCAAAAAGATACAAGGTTAGGAGCAAGAAAAAAAAGAGTAAAAGAAAAAAGACATTGACAGCAGTTGTGAACAGAGTTACCTATATTGAATAATGGTATAATACCGACAGGGGTAATCTGCCATACACAACATTTCTTCCCTTGCTTAAGGGGAAAACAACACCCTTGGTCTTCTTTGCCTAGCCGAACGTCTTGGTGCTGCTATTGCGTTATTGGTTGTATTGTTTGCTTCATTACTGCTGGGAGTTGAGAAATTTGCTGATGGAGGTACCATGAATTTGGGTTCCGTTGAATTAGTATCCTCCGCCTCAACGACGTCAGCCTCTATAACAGTTGCACCTTCAGATGACCTTGTTCGTAGCGTAGTGGACGATTCTCTACTGTTTGGCGTACTGGTAGCAAATTCGATGCTCGTGAACGGGTCACTATCACCATTCATTGATTGAGGTTTTGATGATTGCGCAGAGGCCCCGTGCGTTGCCAACTTAGTGGTTGCTTTTTTTCCAGATTCATCACCCTTCTTTCGCTTCAAGACACAACTTGAGCCTCGAATTTGATCAACATGTCTTCTAAATAGCTTATTCTTGAATTCTATTTGGTAGTGGAGATCGCCCAAGCGGGCTCTGATAGCACCCGGTAGCCATTTCTCCATTCTGGGGTTACCGGACAAAAAATATACTGGCTGATGAAGCTCGAATGTTCGAAAGTTTGGGTTAAAGTCGATGTATTGTTTTTCTTTCATTTTGCTGGTAGTGCTATCTGGTCGGACCAAATTTAACCGTGAGCGCAGTAGACGTCCCAAAAACAGTATTGATGGTGGTTGGCCAGTTCCAGCATGCGGTGCATTTCTGTACTGCCGTAAAAACTTATTTATGTTGCTTTGGATAGAGGACTTCGTTGAGCCCATAGCTTTAAGGGCATTTTTTATGGTTTGGACACTTCTTTCCGCCTGTCCGTTAGTCGCCGGGTGGTAAGGTGCCGTTTGTTTATGATATGTCACCCCACTTACTTTCAAAAAGTTGCAAAATTCAGCGGATGAAAAGTTGGTCCCATTATCGGACACAACAGTTTGTGGAACACCGTACGTGCTGAAGATTTCATCTAAGATTTGAGTTGTCGCACTTGATGTAGTTGAATTTGTAATTTTCACCTCCATCCATTTGCTGTAGGCGTCAGTTACAATCAGCAGCATTACTCCTAAGAAAGGGCCAGCGTAATCAATGTGAATACGTTCCCAAGGACCACTAGGGTACTCCCAGTGGTGATCCCCAAATTTCGCTGGTTTGTTTGCGTGCATTGCACATGAGTTGCAGGATTTAGCCACGTTCTCAATATCACTATCGATACCAGGCCAGTATACAAAAGAGCGCGCCAGACCCTTCATTTTCACAATGCCAAGGTGCGCCGCATGCAAGTCATTTAGGATTTTTTCACGCAGTTTACTTGGTATTACGATTCTATGCTCGAAAACTAGACATCCGGCAGAGAGTCTGTAGTTTTCTTCGGGAGACTTATATCCCGCATTTTTAAGACTTCGGCCTGCTTCTAAGATCTGAACGATCTTGCCCAAAGAAATATCTTTCCTCGTTTCCCGGGCAATGGCCTCTGCTCTAATTGGTAGTTGGTTTACCTGGCCAATAATAAAATTGTCAAATGTATCGAACTCTTCTTCAGGAGAATTTATACTGCATATGTTGTGTACCCTTTGAGGTACTCTTGAACAAAAATCAGCATTGGCATTTGCCTTGGTTGGTTTATACACGACGTCATAGTTAAAGTTGCTTAAGAAATCTGAGTAGTTTGCCATTCGACTTACGCACAACGCAGACAAACCTTTTTCGGGGTGCAAAATTTGTGATAACGGCTTATGATCCGTTATTAACGTAAAGTGTCTGGCATATACGTACTTAAAAAACTTTTTTACAGCCCACACGATCGCCAACGCCTCTTTATCAACTTGTGGGTATCTTGTCTCTGTTTCAGTCATAGTGCGGCTTGCATAGGCAATCGGTCTCTCCAGACCGTTCCCCAGTTTATGCGACAATACCGCCCCAAGTCCGTATTTGCTTGCGTCTGTGGCCAATATTAGAGGAAGGTTAGGGTCGTATGGGATTAAAACCTGTGGTGATATAAGTATTTCTTTAATTGTAGTATACGCCTCATCCGCATTTCTATTCCATTTGAATTCTTTTTGAAGTAACATATCCCTTAGTGGCCTTGAAATGGTAGCTAAGTTAGGTATAAACGCGTTATAATAGGTAGCTTTGCCTAAAAACAGTTGAAGCTCTTCAGGTGTTGTAGGCTTCTGCGCATTCTGAATGGCCTCAATATGTCTGTTGGATTTATGGATGCCATTCCGGTCTATTTTATGGCCCAAGAATTCTACCGCTGGGGTAGCAAACACACACTTTTCACGATTTAAGCGAAGCCCCTCAGCTCTCATTTTGTTCATTATTAATCGAAGACTTAGAATCATATGCTGGAAGTTATCCGCATACACGAGGATGTCGTCAAAAAAACATAGGACGTTTGGTATGTCCTTTAACAAATTTTCCATGCGCCTCTGCCAGATTGCTGGAATGTTAGCAGCGCCGTACACTGCCCTAGTTGGACGGATTAGTCCATGAGTTGGTGTATTTAGCGTGAGTACATGAGCGAATTCGTCGTCTATTGTCAAGTGCGAGTACGCGTCCGTCACATCAAGATGGCAAAAAATAGTTGAGCCTCGTATTTTGTTCAGTAGATCCTCTATTTTTGGAATTGGGTGTTCATCAATGATTATACGTGGATTCACCGTCGGCTTATAATTACCCGTTATGCGAATGCCCCCACCTTTTTTTGTTACTACATGGGTCGTTGAAGCCCATTCGGAGTACTCAACCTGTTTGTATAGGCCAGCTGTAATTTTCATATCGATTTCCTTTATATACGCTTCTCTAAGTGCCAACGGAATCTCACGTGCCCTTGCAAAAATCGGGGTGGCATCTGGTTTAAGGTGTACTTTTGATGGTGGTCCTCTTAATCTACCTGCAACTTTGCTAAATATATTTTTAAATTCATCAAGTAGACGATTCAGTTGCTCTTGCTGTTGTAACGACATTTCCGGTGATGTTGTTGTAATGCCGTTCACTTGGTTGGGTGGCGTAAATATTTTAACAAAGTCGATTTCCTTTGCAAAATTTGTTATCCACTCTCTGCCCATTAGGGTGTCAAACTTGCCATCTACAATGTATAAGTTAAGCCTGCAGAGGGTGTTGCCAATATTTACGTTGACAGGGAGGCGACCCATACAATTTACTTTATGGCCAGAGTAGCTTGTAAATTGCCTATCTGTAGCTTGCAGTTTAAAAGAAGGCTTAACTTTTCGTAGCGAACTTATACTCATTATTGAACATGGCGACCCAGTGTCCAGTTCCATCTTCACAGCATAACCATCTATACGTGTTGTTATTAACTTCCTTTCATTTGATCTTATCAAGTTAACAATCTCCATTCTGTTGAGTTTTTGTACCATGTCGGTTGGTTCTTCCCCCTCTGATTCTGATATGCGATGTGTTTTGCTTCGACACATTTTTGAAATATGTCCTACCTTTCCACACCGATAACACTTGGCTTGTCTAAATTTACAGTCATTTCTTGGATGTCTACCACCACATCCCGAGCACTGTGCACTGTGCGTTGCCTTACCTTTAGCCGTATTTCGTTTATAATCGACCAGTGAGGGATGCAGTCTATGTATCTCCTCTTCATGAGCTTGTTCTGATGTTGATGGGTTGATTTCTGTCGTCGTTGAGTGTGTAAGTTCCATATTGTGCGCAATTTCGTACGTCGCCGCAAACGTTTCAGGTTTCTTACTGATGATTTCATCACATACGTCGCGTGATCTCATACCACATAAAAGCTGCTCTGTTAACATTCGGTCCAGAAAATTATCATACTCGCAGTGAGCAGCATTTTGTTTTAGGCGTAAAGCAAAATTTGAAATAGGTTCATCTTTCTCCTGTAATACTTTGCGAAATTTAATACTCTCCGCATATTTATTTTTCTTGTTGTCAAAATGATTAGTTAGTGTATTTTTGATTTCGTCGAATGTAAGTGACTCTGGGCTCTTCGGGCTAATTAGTATTTTCAGTGCGTTGTTGAGTTCTGCCCCCATGTGGACACGTGCGTAATTGTGATATTCAGTCACAGATATTTTGGACAGTTGCAATGCCCATTCAAAACGTTGAAAATAGTCGGCTACGGTTGCATCATCATCTCTTTTAAATTCCGGCATCGAAAATGCTGGCGACTTTGCAGAAGTCGGTATCACAGGATTTTATTTCCTTTAATCCCACTTCTGACACCACTTTTATATTTTCAAAATTCCAGTTATTATATTAATTCAGTGAATTCATTTTATTAATTAAAAAACGTGTACATGTAAAATTCTTCAAAAAGATACAAGGTTAGGAGCAAGAAAAAAAAGAGTAAAAGAAAAAAGACATTGACAGCAGTTGTGAACAGAGTTACCTATATTGAATAATGGTATAATACCGACAGGGGTAATCTGCCATACACAACAAATATGTATTGATATTTCAATAGAATTGGTGGTATTGGCCATTAGAGTTTTTTATATACGTAGTAAAACTAATGTTAGGAACACAACTGGGTCGTACGACGTAATACTGTAGTACGTAACCCCGAGGATTTCTAAAAACACGCTCTATTTGCACACAAGTCCATCGTAGACGTATAATCTTTTCCTTTGAAAATAATCAACCTTATTCCATTTAGCGTCATCAATACGAAACGATATCGTTTTGTGCCGATTGTTGTAAATCGGTATGCCCATTGAAAATATCAAGTTTAGTTGATAAGCGTCGATGTATTTTTGGTATGCCGTACGCAATGTTAGCGTTAACTCAGATTTTGTCGTATGTCTTATTGTCGTCGAAACAGTTTTAGTCCTTTTTAATTGTTCAATACATAAGAATAATGTTGTATTAAAAAAATGGAAAAAGAGCTACGAAGTTACGCGAAAATACCAAAAATTCGGGAAAATTTTTAAAAAGCATCTAAAAGGAATACAGCTTTGACGATTTTTATAAATATTAAGCTTTCTGAATTTCCGCTAATTTTGCCATGTTTATGGAGATTTGGCCATATCTTATAGTTTGAAATATTACAAATTCTGACGAATTTTTGGTACTTTTTTTTGCAAATTTTTTTCCGACATTTTGTTTGTAACCGATTTGGCAAGTTTAAATACATTTTTTTTTGTCATTCTTTATGGTTTTAGGGGCTTTTAATCAATATAATGGCTTGTTTGAAATATTAAAAATTTTCTCGAATGTTCCCTTTTTTTTTTGGAAATTTTCAGAATATTTGCAATTTTCGCGTAACTTTTTGTTGCTCTTTTCGGCAATCGCCGCCGTTATAAAGAAAGCCTCATATATAAACCGAAGTCTGCATTTTACAGGGCACTATCAACACTGTCAATTTATACGAGTCGAAAATTGTACTGCCTTATGTTATTAGTAAGGGTTAAATTTTTTAAAATAAATCAAGCTACCATTTTTGAGAGGACAACATTTTTAAGAAACGAACATCAAGTTGCATTTTATTTTAATAAAAACTTAAAACAAAATAAACCAACTGTCTAAATTATTAGAGATGTGCTTTAAAAAAATGATAAACAATCGACATCGTTACATTACTGTTATATAATACAAGTTTTGTATCGAGTTGATGAGGATGTCGATAAAAATTGTTGTTGATATTAAATTGATGACAATGACGACGACGTTAAATGGAATAAGGGTGAATATTAAAAACTTCAAATTTATTGATATTGTTGCTTGTTTTTTCTTTTATCGTTTTTGTTTTATTGTTTATTGTTTTATTTTTTAACTACATACACTTTTATCTTATAGGGTTTTTTTTTAATTTAAACGCACCATCTTGGCGAATTAAGTTTTATTTAGGTATTGAGTGAAGAACAGAATTTTGTACCTAAAACGATTTGAAATATAAAAATTTAGCTTAATATCAAACCTTAAAAATTGCCATTACTCTACTCTAACTCTTCTACTTTAATTTTATATATTCTAGAATTTTACTCTAACCTTACTCCAAGTCTACTGTGACTCTTAATTCCATAGAATATTTAAAATAGACATATGCGTCATTTTATACTTTAAATACTAGGGTAGTTCAGGGAAGGCTGGTTATCAGTTTCTATGGTTATTTAGTTATATTCACAACAAAAAAATACATTTATTTAAATTTTTTTTAAATATATTTTGTTGCAGTGTATTAATGCCCGCCACTTGAATAAGGAATCATATTTTTTTTACTTTAATTAAGTATAAGCCAATACCACGATGTCGCCCATTAACGGTCGCATAGAAAATTACATTTAAAACAAAAACAAATTTTAAGATTTTGTTGCTGTTTTAAATGTAATTTGCTATGCGAACGATAACAGGTGACATCGTGGGATTGGCTTTATATCTCCAAAACTAAAGTTCAGAAAAAAGTAATTTTTTGCCAAACCAAATTTCAAAGTGTTGGCCTTAGTTTCCTGAAGAAATAAAATATATACATATTTTTATTATCCTAAAATTATGCATTTATTTAAAGACATGTATTTCTGTGGCACTATTTCGTGTGTCACTTGAATAAGAGAACTGCAACAATACATAATACTTGCGAGCGCACTCGCTGTTTACTAAATCATTTTTAGTCTCGAATACTTTTAAGCACTCGCTTTTACTGATTATGTTGGCTCGTTGGCTCGTTCTTCATACAAAGCAAGCTTCATGCATTAAAATATTACACAAAAACTTTTTACTTGTACATGTGTTAACTACATAAAGAAGTAAGAGCCCAGAAAAAAGTATGAACAATATCATAACCACTTAAAGCAAAGTTTCGTGTTTTTTCTATTTTTTACGACCAGCTCGTAACAACAACATTCACGGCATATTCATTTAGTATATGTTCGTGTATTTTAAATTTACCATTAAGTGAAAACGTGGCTGCCAGATTTTATGATTTGTCGTAGGTTAGACGATTTTAGGCGTTTAAAAGATTTAGTGCATGTTTTGTTATTTATTTTATGGATGAAAACTAGTTATGCTTTTTTTAAGTATTTTATTTATTATTATCTATAAAATAACATTACGCCATGATACATACATATATTAAACCACCTGCTGTCATGAAAACTGATGAACTTAATATAAGATATTAAAACAATTTTCTTAAAGAAAAAACTCAATTAGCAGCCGATAGTGACCGTTAATAAAGAGCGCACTCAGCCATTTAAAAAAATGTTCTTATGTGTGTGTGTTTGTTGTAAAATTTGTTGTCAAATATGCATAAATTTATAAAAAGTAAATTCTGCGTCTACGTCGCACAATAAAATAACGGACTGTGATGCGTTGCCATTGGTCAATATTTTTGTAAAAATATTTACATATAAATGAAATTGACGTATAAAAAAATTGTCATTCATAAGCCTGTCGCATTCGTTATATATTTTAATTAAAATTTTCCACAAAAATTTTTCTTATAATAACCTTAAAATAATTTTATTTCATAATGATTTTAGCCCTACATGCTTACATAAATATACGATCATTGATTTTTTCCTAAACCATCTGGCAACGCTGCTTTAAGTATTACTACGAATGACGAATGCTGCGAGTAACCAGCGCCCACCGCTGCTCTACGTAATAATGTACAAGTGTGTTTTCCAATTCCTACACAAACATTTCTTGTGTTGTTTATCAGAAGTACGAATGCTATTGCCGAATGTTGAAAAAATATAAAGGGTGTTTTTTTAAGCTAGATAGAACTTTAAATTGTAAAAAGTAACACAAAAAATTAAATTTTGATGAAATATTTTTTTTTATCGTTTCAGTGTACTCTGACAAATCATCATGAATAGACTCACGCTTGAACAACGCTACGAAATTATCCAAATTTACTTTGAAAATCAGTCGTCGATTCGCGCAACTTATAGACGACTTCGTCATTTTTATGGCGTACACAATCGTCCATCTGAACAAGCCATTCGTCGAACTGTGGATAGATTTCGTACCACATACACTCTAGAGGATGCAATAACACCAACACGTCGAAGGAATGTGCGTACTGAAGAGAATATCGCCGCTGTAAACGAAAGTGTGGAAGAAGATCCAAATTTATCGATTCGTCGTCGGTCGCAGGAATTGGGGCTCTGTCCGTCCACTACGTGGAAAATTTTGCGCAAAGATCTCGGCCTACACCCGTATAAGATCCAGCTGGTGCAGGAATTGAAGCCACGAGACCATTATATGCGTCGTTCTTTCGCCGATTGGGCTCTAGAGCAGTTGGCAACTGACCCGTTGTTTTATCGCAAAATTGTGTTCAGCGATGAGGCGCATTTTTGGCTTAACGGGTTTGGTAATAAGCAAAATTGCCGCATATGGAGCGATGGAGCGAGACCAATCCACAAGAGACCCTACAGACTCCATTACATCCAGAAAAATGCACCGTTTGGTGCGGTTTTCACGCTGGTGGCATCATCGGACCTTATTTATTCAAAAATGAGGCCGGAGCTCGCGTTACGGTCAATGGAGATCGTTACCGCACCATGATCAATGATTTTTTGTTTGAAAATATGGATGACATTGATCCGGAGGAGATGTGGTTTCAACAGGATGGCGCTACGTGCCATACGGCGAACGCAACCATCGACTTTGTATATTGAATGGACTCTTTTGTCCTTCAATGAATTTGTGTTAGGTTTTTTATCGAGGCAGAATCACCAAGATAAAGTTTGGAGCAACTCAAGCACTTGAACTTGGTTGCAGCGGAGATAAGGTGGAAAGAAGTCGAGACACTAACAAGTCGTGAATTTCTGACAATTTTATTGATAAATTTTCTTTCTTAAATACTAAATTATTGCTAAGTTTACAATTTGTTGTTGTTGTTTTTTTTTATAGTGTGTTCCCTTTGGATAAATGGGAACGCTGCTTATTTAGTTAAACATACATACATACATGTGATATTTTTTTATAATTAATTGCTAAGTTTACACTTTGCTAAGTTGCACTTTTTTATTGGTGCATTGACCAGTGTGGTTCATTGGATTATTGCGACAATTTTCTTTGGTTACATAAAGGTTTTATGCAAGTGTGTGTGTGTGTTTATTACTGGGCAAAAAACATAAATTTTTGAGTCAGCGTAAATAATTAACAACAAAAGAAAACAAATAAAGAAAACAAAAACAAGCGATGTGAATGTATGAACATGCTCCCCGCCGTTGAGCTATGCTCGACAAATTACATTGTATTGATATTTGATATTTTCAATGGTTTGAATGTTCCTGACTTAGTCACTAGATGATATAAGTAAAAAAAAAAAATGTTTTTTTTTTTTTTGTTTTAATTTTATTTCTTTGTTGTTCAAGCTACTGTTACTGTAAATTCTGATGACGCTGCATGCTGGCAAATTGCTGCTGGTGAGGTTTGTTGACCTATTTTTCTTCTTCGACATTGTAGCTTCTGGTAGATTGTCGCAATGATGACTCCGATTGTAAGAAGAAGGGCGGCGTAAGCTACTGCTGCATGGTGTCTTTTTATGTGAGTCAGTTGTTGGTGTAGATTAGTGAGTACCTGTTGGTGTAATTCTTGTTGGATATCCGATATATTTTTTATATGGTCTATGTACCTTTTGAGGTGAATACTGCTGACTTCTTCTTCGGTAGGGTAATTAATTTCACTCATGTTGGCAGTAGCAGTATATGATGTGTATAGGGATGTTGAATAGATTTCGTGTCCCTGAATGAACATAGCCTTGTATTTAAGTGTGCAGTCTGGGCTTATTTTTATTAGTCCAGTGCCCTGTAGGTTGAGTCGAATGTGTTCTTCGCTGCACACGGCGGTTATAGGGGTTGAGTGCGGCATGGTGTACATCCATTGATTGTTGTGGTTCAATTGGATGAGTGATGTGTTTTCTACAAACGGAGCTACGTTGCAGTTGGTACTAGTGACATTGTTCAGCAACGAAATTTCACATAGGCATTTGGCTGCATCTGAATTGAATTTAGACTGCATGCTTGAGCACAAGACTTCATCTTCTGTTAATGGTGTGCAAGATGCCCATTGCTGTTCAGTCAACGTGTAATATTCATCTTGGTGCGCGTTTATGGCGATGATTTGACTGCATGGCTGGATGGCTGTCATCGTGTTGTGGAGAAGAGCTGGTATCGGGTGCAGTTTAAAAAGTTCCAACGTCTCTGGATCACATAGAGGAATTGTTATATGGAAAATTATGTGATTGTTTGCGATTCCTCCCTTCACGTTCATGATTTTATAGAGCTGAAGCAGATTGTCCTGATTGACTGGTAGTTGTAGTGCTGAGGGTAAGTTATTTCTCACTTGTATCAGTTCGGCTTGAAGTTGTGATGGTGACAGCAGTAATGGGCTGATCTTGCCATGTTGAGAGTCAGACAATGCAGTGATTATTGCTGTTTGAGTTCGGTGTAGTCTTGCTGACATCAATGACAATTGTGTAGCTAGCAGAACAAAACCTTGTATTAACTTAAGTTCATGCTCTTGTTGTACGTTGTCGCGTAACCTGGAGTCAATTCTGTTTACTTGCTCGTCGAGGTTGTCGAATTTGCTCTGGATCTGAGTTTCATCTTGCTTAAAGATGTTGAGGGTTGAGTCTATGAATGAGGTCTGGTTTTTTAACAGTTGCATTAGATAAGTTTCATCTTCCTTGATCTGTTCGATGGTGTTCGACATTTGTTCAGCATAGGTTGAATCCAGTACCCCAAACAATGAGTTGGCAACATTTCCCACGGTATCTACTGCACCACGTTTATTTCTTTTGTTCTTGAGTAAAGTGTTTCCATCTTTAAGATCTGAGAAGGCAAATTTGAGACTTTGGAGAACGTTTATACATGTTGTTTTTTGAGATACGAGGGTACATAGATGCTGTAGGGATGCCGTGCCCTTTGTGAAGGTCTGCATTTCTCGCCAGTACGGTTGTAATTCATAATATGTTATGATTTTCCATTCTGACCGTGAAATTCGTGTTGTGCCGATGCCTTCAAAATGTATGCCAATGTTTGGTTGAAACTTAGTTATTTCTATTTTATTCGCGTTGCAGATTAGTGGAAGAGCTAGTAATGCAACGAACATGGTCATCATTACACCGGAGGTGACTGTCTTTCGTTTTTTCCTGCTTGGACTCTCGTCTTTTGAAGTTAGCGAAGCTTGTTCCTCTTCCTCATCTGTATCAACTGGCTGCGACGTGGTTAGTTGTTCCTCGCTAGTGGTGTCTTGTTTGAGTCTCTGCAGTGGTGCCAAATAGTGGATGGCTCGTTTGAGCACACCGGAGGCTGTTTTTACATCTGCAACTCTAACTGTGTTGTCTTTTCCTCTGTATGTCTTTATGACGCGCCCTAGTGGCCACTGCATTACTGGAGCATTATCTTCTTTGATGATGACAATGGTTCCTGGTTCAAGATTTTTCGACTGCTCTTGCCATTTGTTGCGATACTGTAATTCATTTAGATAGTCTCGGGACCATCTGCTCCAGAAATTATGCTTAAGTTGGGAGACTAGTTTCCATCTAGTGGCCAGGCTCGACGCCGCTGGCCTTGCTTGTGCGTCAACTTGGGCCGTGAGTGGTTCACCGATCAGAAAGTGTCCCGGGGTCAGCGCGCCTATGTCATTTGGATCGTTTGACATTGGAGAGATGGGCCTTGAATTCAGTATTGCCTCGATTTCTACGATTAATGTTTCAAGTTCCTCATAAGTAAGGGAAGCATTTGCTGCGCTTCTTACCAGAAGATGTTTGGCTGATTTGACAGCCGCTTCCCAGAGGCCACCAAAGTGTGGTGCTCTTGGCGGGATGAAATTGAACTGGATACCCTTGTTGTTGCAGGCGTTTGTAATGGCTTCTTGCGCAGCAGGGGTGTGTATAACCTCTGACAGCTCTGGTAACTTATTTTTCGCTCCCACAAAATTTGTTGCGTTATCACAATATATTCTTTGGCAGCGGCCTCGTCGTCCAATGAATCTTTTGAGGGCACCTATGAAGGCCTCAGTTGTGAGGTCGCTCACTAATTCTAGGTGCACAGCCTTTGTCGCGAAGCAGCAAAAAACTGCAATGTAGGCCTTCTGTGGCCTTTTTCCCCGCAGCTTGTAGTGGACTGTTAGAGGGCCACAGTAGTCAACTCCGGTATTAATGAACGGTCGTGCTGGTGTTACCCGTGTTGAAGGCAGGTTTCCCATGACTTGGTTGAGCAGTACTGGCTTAGCTCTGCTACATCTTATGCAACGGTGAACAGTATTTCGAGCCATGATTTTTCCTTTCAGTGGCCAGAATCGCTGTCGTACGATTCCCAGCAGAGTTTGCGCTCCACAATGCTTATTCTCCTGATGGACCATTTCAAAGATGAGTTTTGAAATTGGATCATTGTAGGGAATTAACAATTGATGTTTTGAGTCGAATGGCAACGATGATTCGTCAAGACGACCTCCAACGCGTAGTAAGCCGACGTTGTCCAGGAATGGTGATAAGTTGCGTAAATTGCTTGTTCCGCGCAATTCTTGATATTTTTTTAGCTGGTCAATCTCTTCCTTGAAGTCCGAATCTTGCATCCCCCTGACTATGTACATCAGGGCAGTGTCTAGTTCGATTGTTGTTATCACCTTTGATGTTTGTCGCATCTGCCTTGTGCATCTGGTGTGGGTAATGAAGCGCAGAACATATCCAACAATCCGTTGAAGACGGTGAAATGAATTTTTATGGTTAATTTTGTATATGAATTCTGCGTCCGTACACGTTATTGTTAGAGACTGTTTAACTTTTCTCTCCAGATCATTTGAAATGGCATGGGCTGGATTATATTTGGGAGGCCAAGCGTGCTCTTGGCCATGTAAAAAGAGGGGGCCAAAAAACCATAAAGAGCAGTCCTTGAGGCGTCTGGGTGCGATCCCTCGTGATAAGATGTCTGCGGGATTGATTTTTGTGCTGACGTGTCGCCATTGTGTAGCTTGCGTTGTTTGTAAAATGCTTGACACTCGATTGGCTACAAAGGTGTTGAGTGATGCTGGTGAATTTATCCATGATAATACAATTTCTGAGTCTGTCCAGAACCAGACTTGGCTTGTTAGTTGAAGGTCCATAGTGATTTTTGCGGCTAGCTGTGCTCCCAATGTCGCCGCGCAAAGCTCCAGTCGAGGTATGGTTTGAGTTTTAATTGGAGCGACCCGGGATTTCGCGCACAGCAGTCATGTTATAATTGAACCGTTTTTCTCAGTGGATCGAATGTAAGCCGCTGCTCCATATGCCTTTTCTGACGCATCTGTAAAAATATGTAGTTGGACGGATTCAGGGATTCCTCCATTGAAGATATGCCTTGGTAGCTGCAATGTCTTTAACTCATTCAATTCTGTGCGGAAGTTAATCCACTTAGTATGCATGTGTTCAGGAAGTGATTGATCCCAATCGAGTTTTAGTTTCCACAATTCTTGGATGAATATCTTGGCGGTAACGGCTATAGGCGATAGGAGGCCTAAGGGGTCGAAGATTTTTGCAAGATCCGATGTGACGGTGCGCTTGGTAATTCTTCTGATGTTTTCAATGTTTACCTTCATTTCTAACTTATCATCTTTTGGTAGCCAAATCATCCCTAACGTGGTTATCGAGTCATTCTTGGTACTCTCGAAGTCTAGATTGACCTCCACATCTCCTTGTGGTACATTGTGGAGCAATTTTGGGTGATTGGCGCACCATTTACGTAATGTGAATCCACGTTCCTTTAGAATTTGCACGAGCTGTTCTTGTATATGTAGTGCGGTTGTTAAGCTATCAGAACCACCCAGGCCATCATCTACGTAAAAATTCTCTTGGAGAAACTTGGAAGCAAGAGGGGATCTGAGAGCATTTTCTTTTGCTATTTGCTGTAGGCATTTGGTTGCCAAATATGGAGCGGCTCTTGTGCCATATGTCACTGTGTTGAGTTTGTAATATGTGATAGGGTCCGAGGTGTTCTTTCTCCACATTATTAGTTGGTACTGGCGATCGTCGGGGGCCATTAAGATCTGTCTGTACATTTTTTCAATGTCAGTGGTAAAAACAAATTTCGGCATTCGGAATCTTAGTAAAATAGACAGTAACTCACTTTGTAACGTTGGCCCTGTGTACATTAGGTCGTTTAAAGAGTATCCTGAAGAGGTTTTTGCTGAAGCATCAAATACGACCCGAAGCTTTGTGGTTGAGCTTTCCGGTCGTTGCACGCAGTGATGTGGAATGAAATAGTTTGGAGAGCGAATCGCTTCTGCTGGTATCCTTGTCATGTGTCCCAGCCTTTCGTATTCTTCCATGAAATTAGCATATTGAGCCTTTAATTCCGGGGTTTTCTGCAATCGCCGTTCCAGAGAAAAGAAGCGATTGATTGCGATTCCGTGTGAGTCACCTAAAGCCTCAGGACTTTGATGAAAAGGAATCTGTACCACAAATCGATTTTGATTATCCTTTATGGTGTGTTGTTCGAAGTGATTTTCGCATTGTTTATCTTCGATGGACATTGGTTTACTGGATGTTTTGATCTCTTCTAGTTCCCAAAGTCGGGCGATGGAAGCATCAAGTGATTCATCAGCGGTGCGTATTCCGCACGTCAAATTGTTGGGTTGTTCCTCCTGTATTTTTCCAGAAACTATCCATCCGAATACAGTGTTCTGCATTGTTGGAAGCTGATTTGCCAATTTTATTTGTCCGATCGCTAGCAAGTCGTGATAGTGCTCTGCGCCCAGCAGAATGTCGATTCTACCGGGGCAGTTGAAAGCTGGATCAGCGAGTGCCACATTTTTGGGTAGTGGCCATTTGTCAGTATTGATGAACTGTGATGGTTGTGGTGACAATATACGCGGCAGAACAAAGGCCTCAAGTCGCGTCGAATATTTGTTAATTCGGGATTTGAGTCCTACATTTACTCGGTGCCTTGTCTTTGTATTTGTTGAACCGATTCCATTGATGCTTATATTCGAAATCTGTCTGGAAATGCCGAGACATTTTACTAGACGTTCCGTGATGAAATTGACTTGTGATCCGGAGTCGAGTAAAGCACGGCATTCCACTTCTGTTCCATTTGCTTGTATTTTCACAACTGCTGTGCTGAGTATCACGTACGAACTTGCTTGTTGAATATTAGATGCTGCTAATGAGGTAGCTTCTATGTCGTTGGTCGCCTGAGATGATGACGTTGAAGATGAAGGCCCTGCGCCCCCCGCTGTTTTAGTTGATGCGGCTGATGATGCCTTTTGATTGTCCTTTTTGTTTGAGGACTCTTGCTTGTTGTCCAAATGCAACAGTGTGTTGTGTTTTTTATTGCACTTCATGCAACATCGTGAAGTGCATTGGTTTGCTGAATGTCCCTTACGTAAGCAGTTCACACAACATTTTTGCCTTTGTGTGTAGTTAAGTCGCTCCGTGGGTTTTAATTTCAAAAAGGTCTGGCACTGAAATAGTTTGTGAGTGCCATTGTTGCATAGCGTGCATGCCCAATTGCCTTGGTGTGTTGAAGCTACTGAAGCGCACGACTTGGCTGACCCTTTTTCCTTCTGCCCCATGGCTTCCATTGATTGAAACCGGGTTTCTAGAAATTCTAGGAATTGGCTCACATGCTGCAATTCCTTTGGATTTTCTATTGTTTTTTCATATTGCGAGTGAAGACCCCGATCTTACTTTTTTATGAGAAGATGAAGCAGCATTGGACTCCATGAAGAAGTGTCCACCCCTATATTGTTGAGGGCATGCAGACACTCTTGAGTGACATCATGTAGCTGTTTTATGGAGGCTGCTGACGTCCAAGATGACGGCTGATCGATTAGTTTCTGCATTAGTGTTGATACCAGTACACGCTTATTGTTGTACCGGTCTTGTAATGCTTTCCAGGCTGTCTCATAATTATCAGCTGTTGCGGAAAGATGGCTGATGAGTTTTTCAGCTTCACCGGTTACGTTCGCCTTGAGATACCATATTTTCTGCACAACGGGAATGTTTTGGTTGACTACCAGCTGTGAAAAAAGATCAGCGAACGAAGGCCATTTCAAATAATCCCCGTCGAATTTCGGAATTGTAATTTTGGGAAGTGGCAATGCATTCGTCTGTGCACACTCTGCCCCATATTGTGCTGTAGGTACTGTTGTATGTTTGAAGTTTTGTATCACCATTTTTTCTAGATCCGTGTACGAGTCCATGTCATATCCTTCTTCGAGTGGGTTGACACAGTTTTCCCAAATTGAGAAATGTAGCTCCTGGATCTGTTCCCATAGCTTCTCTTTCAATTTCATGTTTGTTACTGTTGGGTCCGTTGTGATTACCCGTTTTAGAGACGATATCATTACGTTTTGTCTTCTAATGGATAAGGTAATTTGCGACGCTCTTACGGGTGGAGTAGGTGTTGGGGAAGCCATATCCTGCTGTTGAATTTGTGGAGGCTGATGATGAGCTTGTGTCCTTGCCATTGTTATAGTTGACTTAGCGGCGGCCAGTTCTTGATGTTGATACTCTGCTTCTGGATTGGTTGGACCTTTTTGCTGGTTAACCGGTGTTTGCATCATTGCCGACTCAAATTCCTGCCTGTATTTTTCCACGAGCACCGCTATGTCAGTGTAGTAATTACTGACAAAATAATCGTGGTTTAATGGTGGATTTTCAAGACAACGTATTTTGTTGTCAGTTATCTCGAAATCCGCCCATGCGCTATTCAACCTCCTTAGGCGTTCCTTATAGTACTCTAGGGTCTTCCTGGACTGGGAGTCCTTCTTATAATTTTTTATGATTCCCTGTATGATGTCACCCGTTTCGCGTTGGGATTGAGCCAATACGTCCATACTGATTTTTTGTTCTGCCATCTTCGGAAGCTAGCACAATGCTCTGTTGATTGGTTCTCTGACTGCGGTTGCGAGTTGTTTTGTTGATCCTGATAAGGACTATTGCTGAATGTATATTGATGATTGCTGTGTGGACAACTATCCAATTTTTGCAGCAAATCGATACGTTGATCCTGTTTAATGTTGCAGGATCTGACGTAATTCGCGAGGTTGCGTGTTTTGTATGTTCTATAAAAGAACTAGGGGTCACCAAATGTATATTGAATGGACTCTTTTGTCCTTCAATGAATTTGTGTTAGGTTTTTTATCGAGGCAGAATCGCCAAGATAAAGTTTGGAGCAACTCAAGCACTTGAACTTGGTTGCAGCGGAGATAAGGTGGAAAGAAGTCGAGACACTAACAAGTCGTGAATTTCTGACAATTTTATTGATAAATTTTCTTTCTTAAATACTAAATTATTGCTAAGTTTACAATTTGTTGTTGTTGTTTTTTTTTATAGTGTGTTCCCTTTGGATAAATGGGAACGCTGCTTATTTAGTTAAACATACATACATACATGTGATATTTTTTTATAATTAATTGCTAAGTTTACACTTTGCTAAGTTGCACTTTTTTATTGGTGCATTGACCAGTGTGGTTCATTGGATTATTGCGACAATTTTCTTTGGTTACATAAAGGTTTTATGCAAGTGTGTGTGTGTATTTATTACTGGGCAAAAAACATAAATTTTTGAGTCAGCGTAAATAATTAACAACAAAAGAAAACAAATAAAGAAAACAAAAACAAGCGATGTGAATGTATGAACAGACTTATTGAAATCAAAATTTGGCGATAAGTTGATTTCGAGAAATGGACTTGTCAATTGGCCTCCAAGGTCGTGCGATTTGACACCTTTCGATTATTTCCTGTGGGGCTACGTGAAGTCACTGGTTTATGCTGATAAACCAGCAACAATTGACGCCTTGGAGGCCAGCATTGTTCGTGTTATTCGTGACATACGGCCAGCAGTGCTCGAAAAAGTGGCCCAAAATTGGACGTCCAGAATGCGCTTCGTCAAGAACAGCCGCGGTGCCCATATGCCCGAAATCATTTTCAAATGTTAATGTCACGTATTGATCTTTCGAATAAAAAAAAAATTTTGATTACAATTTAATTTTTTGTGTTATTTTTTACAATTTCAAGTTCTATCGGGCTTAAAAAAACACCCTTTATTTACGAAACAATACAAAACCGAACTCATATAAATTTCATTGCGTTTGCTAAAGGCTCGTATGTTGCAAACACAATTTCTTACGAGCCTGGCGAGCACACACAAAAGCAATAGGCTGTATTAACTACACCGCAACTCGTTTTAAGGCGAGTATTATAAATCATAAAAACGGGTGCTCGTTACAGTTCTCTGACTTGAATAAGTAATTCTTTTAATATTAATAACGAAGGCTATGATTTGAATTTTTTTCAATATAAACGGCTAGAGAATTTTTAATTGGATAGTTTTTATTCAAAATGGGACGTGGTAAGGCTCTTAATAACTCTGAAAAAAATCGGATTTTGATAGCTCAGGGTCAGAATCCGGTCCAAATAGCCAAAACTATTAATAGAGGAAATACAGTTGTGTACAATTATTTAGATAACGTGGAAAAATATGGAAAAAACATGAAAGGGCGGCAGAAAATGGCAACAACTCCAAAAGAAAGACGAAAAATTCTTAGAATTGCATCAAATTCTGCCATATCGGTATCAAAAATACGTGAAAAAAGTGAAGTCAGTGCCAGTCTAAGAACAGAGCACCAAAACTGCAAAAAAAAACACCACTTAATGAAAAACGTAAATCACAACGTCTACAGTTTGCCAAAAATACAATGACAAGTTTAATATTGATGGTCCCGACGGGTATAACTATTACTTTCATGACCTAAATAAGGAGGAATTATTTTTGAGCCGCAGACACAGCCGAGAGGACGGAATAATGGTATGGGGTGCCATTTCGTATTATGGTACCATAAAAGTGGTTTTTGTATCCCACAAAATGACTGCAACGACTTACCAAAACATTCTGGAGGAAGCATTTCCAAAAATGGGGTTGGCTTACAAGAAAAGTTTATGAAGGAAGAAAATAAATTTGAGATGATAGAATCCTTAAAGGATGCAATAACGGAAGAATGGAGTTTAATTTCGCTAAATTACTTAGATAGAAGATAATCAGGTATGTGATGGAATTCGATTTTAAAAATGAAACGATTTCAAACCGATTATATCGTTTTCAGTATCTTTTAAAATGGATTTTTAATGCCTTCTCTTTTTATTTTCTGTCTTTATTCTATTAAACTTTATATTATATAAGTTGACTGGACTGTAATCTGAACAAAAATTTAAGACTATAAGTCGGAAATGGATTTTAAAATCGCTCGAAATTCATCACACCTCTTAAAAACGTTCGTTTTGAAATCGATCGATTTTCATCACATACCTGAATAACTTTAATTTTTATAACCTAAAATTCTAAAATAAATTACAGTGTGCTTAGTTTTAAAGTATTCCTTATGCAAGTGACACACGAAAAAGTATCACAGAAATACATTTCTTTAAATAAATGCATAATATTAGCATAATAAAAATATGTATATTTTTTATTTCTTGAGGAGACTTAAGCCAATTCTTTGAAATTTGGTTGTGCAAAAAATTATTTTTTTCTGAACTTTAGTTTAGGAGTTATACTTAATTAAAGTTAACAAACTATGGTTCCTTAGTCAAGTGGCAGGCAGTGTATAACTTCATAGCCCTATAACCTGAAAATCCGCCTTTCGTGAACAACCCAATTATTGTAGTACAAAGATCTTAATAAAGCAACATTTTTGATTTAACAGAAACATTTTTGTCCTTAAAATAGAGTTATTTTTCATTTCTTAAATTAAAGCAATTTGTATCTACACTGGAAATTGAATACGATTTTTTTTTATTTTTAATACGTTCTTATTATATTGACCCCATTTTTATTATTGGTGTTTTTAAATCTAAATACGTGGACGTACCTTCAACATATCGCACTGGTTGCTCTAAATAGAGTCAACTTAAAATTCTTAAATTTTCACTTTATGCTACAAATCGATGAACAGTGGTCATATCTACCCACTGTTAAGTTCTTACATAATTTTTTCTAGTATGTTGTCAAAAAATGCAATTGTATCCCCCTTTGTGATATAAGAGTACATATGAAAAGAAAACAGTTTTTTCTCTCTACTAAAAATTTATAAATTTTGAGTTAACCCCCTTAAGAGGAACCAGTGCGATATGTAAATAGTGTAATAAAAAGGAGTTAATTTAAGTTACATTTACCTCGATGACACACATTCTTGCTAATGTGTTCGCGATGGCAGTACCACATGCATTTTAAAGATGGTTTAATTACAAATTCATTCGTTTTTTCGCTAAAAGGTTTCGGAAAAAAAGAAAGATGATGCATAATTCGGTGTTTTTTTTGCCATGTAACAGAATGTTGAGATGTGAATTAAGCAGTCTATATCAGTGAGTTTAATGTAAGTTGCCTTAAGTTCTTAAAAAAGTTAAAGAATTCTAAAAATTTTATTTTAAAGCTCAAAATATATTATATTTTTACGGTGTTTAAATATTGCATTATAGAACAACTGTGCGTATGTTAAATATTAAGTTTAAGAAAATTAACAAACAATACTTATACGTCTTGTCTTAAAATCTTTGCAAACATATTCAGGGAAACAGGAAAAATACTTTAAAATGTGCTTTATACGCATTAATGTGCAGTAAAACTTAACAATATACCCTGAAATTGCTAAAAATATGTACCAAAAAAAAAAAAAAAAACCAAACATATTCAATATTTTAATATACACAGAAAACAGTTTCCTCAACATTTTTTCAATTAAATCCAGTAATGTTGTTTCAATTAATTTTTTTAATTGTTCTAATAAATTGCCTTAGTTGAAAATAAAACTTATAATGTTTTTGTGTATATTTGCAAATATGCAAACATACACATAGAATTCAAACAATTTTTGTTTTATTATAGTTTCAAACAATTTTTTAATTGTTTCAATCGAATGTGTTAATTCAAAATAATATTTGGGTTTGTGTTTACTTGTTATATAGCTAACCTATTGATTGAAACTAAACAGCAAGAAAAGCCCAAGCTTCCAAATATGTTAATTGATATGATCAATTTGTTTGCAGGCGGAAATTCAGTACGAAATTTTATTAATAGTATAAATTTCTAACTAATATATTAAATGGAGTTGGATTTTCATAATTTTTGATTAAAACAAGAAAACAAAATATATTTTTTTTGACCAGCTGATAATATGCTGATTTTTTAATATAACGTCAGCTCATTGTTGCATAAGCCAAAAAGTCGAAGTGGAGCTGCAAAAAGCAATGCCATCGTAATCAGCACTCTCAAGTTAACAAAAACAGTGGACAGAAGTTTCTGGTGTGTTGGCCAGTGTTATTGATTATTGAAAGGTTAAACATCATTATTATTATAGAAATATTTGCATATTTTTTGCAATAACTTTTTGGTTATTGTATATTTCAATCATAACAATATTTGACGTAAAATTTTTTTACTTCCTCTTTGCAATGTATCTACATCATATCTTACTTTTATTTTTCCACAATTTTATTTTCATAAACAAATTTTTATTATTTTTTTTGTTAAAAAAAAATCGTTCTCACAGATACTCAAGCACACATACACACAACAAATCTATTAAAATTAAAATGGGTTGTCAGCATTTGAAAATATATGAATGAATTTATGTTGAAGTTGTTTTTGTATGTTGCTGTTGTTGATTTATTTGTTTTCAACATGATTAATGCAATCTTTACATCTTTGTCAGGCAAACACACACATGTCTGTATGTATAATACAAACAAGTATAACTGTATGTATACATACATATACAGGGGTACCCAATAGATATGAAAGGGGTTTAAATTGTCTATAACTTTACTTTTTTATTATTGTTTTCTTATTTTTTTATTGGATTGTTGTTCAACTCGGTTTCGTGTTGTTTTTTCAACTCCGTTTACGAGTTTTATTAATTAACATTAATTTGATTTTACAATATCAATTTTTACCCGAATGAACGCACTTATTAAATAATTTTTATTTAATATAAACGGGAACAATAAAATTATTACAAAATAAAAAAATATATACTCGTATTTATATACAGCTTTTTTTTTTGATGTTGTTGTAATGCATAATAAAAAAAGGGGCACAGGCATACGCAAAGAAAACACATGTTGTAATATGGTCACATCCAATAAAACTATTTTTAAAGAACATTTTTATTTCATATTACGTTTTGTTTTACCATATTATTGTCACCGACAACCATATTATGGTTAAATAAGTCCTCCATCAAGAAACCACCATCTTTTTATGGTTGCCTCTAAATATGTTTTGGTTAAGTATGAAAAAAATATGTCTTAAAATTAACAATAGTATTTTTCTCTTTTCCAAGAGCAACATGATATGGTTGAAAAATAACCATGCTTTTATAAGGGTTAGACATATTTTAGTTATAACGATTCATAACATCTTCGGAGGCAACCATTATATATTTTTTTTTTATTTATTTATTTATTTATTTGTTTATTTATTCATTCTTTAATTTATCACATTCATCCTTAATTAAACTAAAAACCCGCGAAGCCATGTGGCTTGTCTGCAGGTAAATACTATATAGAATTATATGAGAGCTTATTTCATTTTCATATTTAATATTTATGTATATATATAAAATAGATAATAAATAAATTAGTGGTATTATTATTGGGACATTAATAAAATTTTTTTATTAAGTTTTTTTAACTTTGACTTATCTGTTGTATTCAATAGTTATGCTTGCATTTCAATGTAGATGTTAGGAAGTATAACTTTCAAGGTTCTATCACCATAGCTGTTCTTTGTTTTTTTAATTTTAAATCGACCGTCTGAACGAAGCCGTGTATTGTATCGATGGTTTAATGGTTGTAGGAGCCGGGAGTCGCTTAGATCAGTCAGTATTGTTAGTCGATATATATTTTTTACGTTAAGCACATTTAGTAGGCGTGGGGACTGCTGGAGATTCTTACAGTGGGAAAAGGCTTGTGGCCCTTTGATGGAGATCTAATTTAACCTTAATATGGTTGTCGGTGACAGGTATATAGTAAAATTATAAAAAAATTTTTATAATTTTCTTTAAACATAGTTTTGTTGGAGGTGACCATATAAAAACATGTTTTTTTTGGGTGCATAGAACAGAACATAAAAAATACTTTATGAGTATAAATAATGAAAAGACAGTAAGCCAGAATGAAGGAGAGGTATATGTATGTGGCAGTGAATGCTGAAAAAATTAGTGCAAAATGAAATAAAAGAATTTATGTTAGCAAATATCTAACAGCTAAACCAATTACTCGCGCGCAATGCATTTAAAAATCTTAAACTTTAATTTCTGCTTGAAGGTGTTGTAGCATCACCAAAACCATTTCTTAATAAGTAATAAAACCATTAACTCAAAAACAGACGAGATGTAAAACTCTGGCTCACAACTAAAAAGTTGTGAAAGCCTCTAGTAAAAGTTGGTATTGATAATTACAAAGCAACACACAAACGGCATCACAACCCTACCTCGTAAAAAGTTGCTTCGGGCCCAAAAAAATCAAACAACTGGACAATGTAAAAAATTCATTTGGATTTTGAAAATATAACTAGACATTTTAGAAATACACTAATACGATTGTTCAAAAAAGTAACATTTAATTTAATTTTTTTACTCGTAATAATTAAAATTTAGTCTTACGTCATTTAACATATCGTTACCTAAATCTAAAAGGCCATACATAACAAAAAAAATTCAAAATCGACTTTTTGATTTGTTTTGATGTATTTTGGTTATTAACCTCATAATCAATGAAAAATTATAAAAAATTAAAAATTTTTAGCACAAAATGTTTGTATGGAAATAAACTAACGGCGAAAGTGATAATACTTAAAAGAAATTTATTGTTTGCTTTTAAAAAAATAAGTTGAAAAGAGCAAAGTTGCAAAAAATCATTAAAATTTGAATTCGACTGTAAGTCAGCCATTTTTTGAGCAATTTTTACAAGTGATCCGTTGCTGTTTTAGTAGTTGCATTATCTTGCAAATAAAAAGAATTCATCGAATATTTTCGAAGATACTTATGACATCATCTTTTTTAAAAACGCAAATATATCGAAAACTGTTCTACTTTTCACCATTTTGACTTCAAATTCAGATTCAACGGACAATTTTACATAAAGAACAGGAGTCAGATTCAGATGTCATAACTTTGTTGAAAATTTGTGACACAGTATTATTGTTAGTTCATATTTAATATATCGCACTGGTTCCTCTAAAGGGGGTTAACTCAAAATTTATAAATTTTCATCAGAGAAAAAAAAACGGGTCTCTTTTTATATGCACTCTTATATCACAAAGGGGGATACAATTGCATTTTTTGATAACATACTAGAGAAAATGATGTAAGAATTTAACAGTGGGTAGATATGACCACTGTACATCGATTGCTTGCATAAAGTGAAAATTTAAAAATTTTGAGTTGACGCTCTTTAGAGGAACCAGTTCGATATATGTATATGTATGAAGATTTACAATATAAGTAATGAAAAAAGGATTGTTGTAAAGAATACTTAGGGAAATTGAAAATGAAAGCTACATTTTATTTATTATTATTTAATCGGCTGTTACAGGACACTGGTTCCTGCGGCTTCGATCTTCTTGGCTTCTCCTGCAATTTGTTACACCAAGTTTCGAGATGTCTTATTCCACCTGATCTTTCCACCGGAGTTTCGGTATTCCCCTACTGTGAAAACCATCACTAGGTTCGTATTTAAATGACCATTTAGCTGGAGCATCTTCGTTCATTCTCACTACATGTCTTAGCCAACGTAATCACTGTAATTTGTAGCTCGTACAGCTCTTGGTTCATACGACACCGATTTTCTCCGTCAACGCACAATGGTCTATTGATTTTACGAACAATTTTTCTCTCGAATACTCTAAGTACTGTCTCGTCTGCTTTCGCAAGTACCCATGCTTGAGATACAGAAAAAATTAAAAATTGTCTCTAATCACCAAATTTATAATATCAAGCAAACCATTTGTTGATTTTGCACCTTTTACCAAAATGATTATATTGATTACTAAATATTGTAAAATTGTGAATATTTTTTTTTCAATAAATGATATTTGTAATTTTAATTAAAAAAATTATCAAAAAACTTTACATTTTTAAACAATGTGTTAATTTATTTAATTAAATATGGACAATTCCCAACAACAATTCTACAAGTTTAAATTATTTTATTTTAAACAAAAAAATCAATTAATATTTTTTGACATTTAATTAATATTTTAATTAAAAACTTATGTCAAAACAACTTAAATATTAATTAAATGAAAATTATATTTTCAATTTTCTTTTAACTAAAAAATAATTGATTCAATTACCAAATTAATTAAATTTTAATACTTTTTAAACCATATAACAGCACGGTTAGTATCAGTGTCTTGTAGAGGGTGATTTTTGTGTGCCGAGAGGTGGCTTTGTTCCTAAATTTCTTGTTTAGTTCAAAAGAAACGTATATCAAACTAAATTGATTGATTTTTTTTCAAATGCCTGTTACTTATGTAGGCTGTTTTGCTATTCCTTCAATAGAAAGACTGAAACAGCCAATAAAATGTCAAATGTTTGATTGTACGTTTTCAACAATACAGAACAAATTTTCAGTAGTTTGTTATCAATTAAAAAAATTGCTTAAAAAGTATTTAAATTTAATTAATATTATAATTGAATGAATTATTTGGTAGTTGAAAAAAAAATTAAAAATATAATTTTGATTTAATTAACATTTTAGTTGTTTTTAAATATATTTTTAATTAAAATATTAATTAAATAAATCTTAAATTGATTTTTCCGCTCAAAAAAAAAATAATTTAAACTTGTACAATTGTTGTTAGGTATTGTTAAAACCTGAGCTAATCGAATTTAATCAATTAACACATTGTTTGAAATGGCAAAGTTTTTTGATCATTTTTTTAATTAAGATTAAGAATATCATTTATTGAAATATAAAATTCACAATTTTTAGTAATCAATATAATTATTTCGGCAAAAGATGCAAACTCAACAA
Organism: Pollenia amentaria; assembly: GCA_943735925.1. Taxonomy (NCBI): domain Eukaryota; kingdom Metazoa; phylum Arthropoda; class Insecta; order Diptera; family Polleniidae; genus Pollenia; species Pollenia amentaria. The sequence continues at coordinate 139,338,932 of OX031010.1, read as the reverse complement.
ATTGTTTGCTTGATTCTATTAATTTGGTATGAATTTGATTAGAGACTTCAATTAAAACTTCTTTTAAAAACCAACAGTTCAATTAAAAATCAAAATTGTTTTAAAAATATAATTTTGATTTAATTAACAGTTAAGTCGTTTTGAAATAAATTTTTAATCAAAATATTAATTAAATAACAAAAAATCTTAATTGATTTTTTCGCTTAAAATAAAATAATTTAAACTTGTAGAATTATTGTTGTGAATTGTCAAAACCTGAGCTATATATATTTAATTAAATCAATTAACACATTGTTTTAAATGGTAAAGCTTTTTGATAATTTTTTTTAATTCAAATTAAAAATATCATTTATTGAAAAATAAAATTCACAATTTTCAATTTTTTACAATTTGTAGTAATCCATATAATCATTTTAGTAATAGGGGCAAAATCAACAAATTGTTTGCTTGATTCTATTGATTTGGTGATTAGAGACAATATTTAATTTTTTCGGTGAACCTCGAATTGGTAGAACACAAACGGCACTTAATTAAGAAGATGTTAGAGGCCTCAATGTTATTAATGAGCGAAGTTAATTTGTAGGCCTGCATCAAAAATGTAACACTAGAACATGCAATATCCTCATTATGATCCGTACAAAACATAATAAAAAAACTTCAAGGTTTTACTTCAAAAAATATTTGAAAATAAATTCGAGCGACAGTTCCAAAACTCTTGAAAAAATATTTAAAAAATATTTTAGAAAACACAACTTTTCAAAGCTAAGAACAGGTGGCACTTACGAGAAGTTATATCCAAATTAAATAGAAATCATCTTCATTAATCAATTGCTATAAAAAAAATTAAAAAATCTAGTTTCTGTTAGGCCACCCTGTACTTTTACATGCATTGCCACTGTTCTTTATCACTTCTAACACAAAAAAGACAAATTTTTTAGATTTTTTTGCTTATGTAAAATACACAGGAGGGTTGTGTGTTAAGTGTTGAGCTAGTCTAATGAGAAATGTTGAAATATTTGGTAGTTTAGTATATACAGCCGCCTGAATTATAAATATGATTTAATTTTTTTTGTTAAATTCATAGCAGTTAATTTTCCACATCATCCTACTCTAAATTTTTGTAAGGCAATGAATTTTTTAAAACGATAACTTATCGTTCTTCTCTTAACCAGGAAAAATATTGTTTATAACATGAAAAATAATGCAGAATATAATTTGTTTAAAATGCATTCTTTTTCGTATATACATAAATACCCGCTGGTTCATTGGGCTTAATTATGTCGCTAACTGCACTATTATTTAAAATAATATTTTTATCACACTTTTTAAAATGCTTTTCATTCTTATTGTTAGCAAAAATCAGAAATCTGTCAAGTCAAGTGATACTTTATATTCCAAGCGTATGCAAAGCAGAAACCCATACTTAATTTATTGATTTTCGAAATATTCTCCATTGTGATCCATACATTTTGCATACCCTAAGCTTAACTTGTTAGTGCTATTCCATCCATAAAATTAAGTTTTTTAATGCATTAAAGCCTTTATCAGATATCATATATAAGCAGGAAATATTTACCTGAGCACTTGCCGTATTAGTCCAATCATGGTACAACTACACAAGGTAGACTCGTTGGCCCAGCTGTTTGTCATCTGTTTACTCCGTTAAACCCCATATGTCAGAAATTTTTCACGTTTGTTTACATCTAGTTTTTTGTTTTTTAATGAAATTTATCATAACTTCAAATAAAAATTTACTTTACTCAAATAATTTACAAAATTAAAATATAAAAAGTTAATTTAGGAATTCTAAACTAAACGTGAATACATAAAACAAGTTAGAGTGCTCCACCGACAGGAGTGAGCTCTATATGATAAATACAAATATATTATTAAATAAGCTTCACAAAAACGAGCGTTAAAATTAGTTGCGGTATGGACATGCATTAAATTATTGACCGACAATAAGAAAATTTTATGCGTTTCTTGTTAGGACTTTGAACATGCTTGAGTAAAATATCATGATTCGTAAAAGTTTTAGCCGAACTAAAATAATTTTAAGGAGGGTAATTTGTATTGGACCTATGGTGAATTATGGCCCAATCATCCCCAAATTCTGAAGACTTATTTCTAGTATTACAAAAAATAAATTAAAATAAATTTCAATACAGCAGTGTAATTAGTTTTAGCGTTAACAGAAAATTTCACAAATTTGCATGATATTTTTTCTGGCTATATGAATTTAAGTAAGACATTTTACCGCAATATGATGGTTTAAGGCGAATTTTATTATTTTCCCAAAGTGAGCTTTATTTGGTTTTAGGCGCAATAAACTGTTTTCCGGGAGTAGGGTTTATATGTGGCCTAGAGTAAATTAGGACCAACCTTCACGAAATTTGGCAATGTGATTTCTCGTACTATAAAACTGTGACATACCGAATTTAAGTATGCAGCGTCATTTAATACGGTTTTAGGCGTACTAAACTGTTTTCCGGGAGTAGGTTTTATATGGGAACTAGTGTAAATTATGGACCGATCTTCAAAAAATTTTACAGTGTGATTTCTGGTCCTATAAAACTGTGACGTATCAAATGTAAGTATGCTAGCGTTTTTTATTCCGGTTTTAGGCGTACTAAACTGTTTTCCTCGAGATGTGTTTATATGGGGCCTATGGTAAATTATGGACCAATTTACCAGTATGATTTGCAGTCGTACAAACCAAATTCGAGCAATATTTGATGTCATTCCGTTCATTAATAAACCATTTATGTTAATTTTTGTATCAAAATTATCAATTTTTTCAGGGTGGTGGTTCCACATTTTGATTCATAGTTCTGATCTTCTTTTGCGTTTTTCAAAAGTGAGCGTGTTTTCAACAGACGGACAGACAGCTTAGAAATACTCAAGGAGCCAGAATATATATACTTTATGGGGTCTTAGATGTATAATAAAAAAGTTTCACACGGAATGACAAACTTAGTATACCCTCATTCACCACAGTGGTGGTGGAGGGTATAAAAAACTTTACTTTTTGAGTTCATATTTAAATTCGTATACAGGAGTTGAATCTTTGGTCCCACATTTTTTTTTTTTTTTTTTTTTATTGTTTTAATAGACGAGGCTGTTATAGGACACGTTTTATTTCGCACTTTTGTTACGATCGATTCCTTTTCACGTTCTATACGCTTAGTAAGTTCTTGATAGGCAAGTTTGCCTTTTAAATATCTTTAGGACTCAATAGAGGAATATTTAATTTTTCTAAATCTTTCAACCTTGGTGTATAAGCTTTTCTTTTCAAGATGCTGGGATGAATTTCTAAACGTTCTGCCAATTCTTTGTCGTTCAGTTCGTTACCCTTAACCACACCATCATCACTTTCATCCCTATTTTGGTCATCGAAAAACAAATGTTTATTTTGAACGGTGTTAGCAAGATCTATCATATGCAACTGGGTCTGTAGACGCTTTATTTTCTTTGCTTCCATAGAACGTTGCATGGATGCATACTTAAGGTGCTGTGTTTCCATTAAAGCGAGTTGGTCCTTACTATGTTCATCTTTTTCTGCCTCGTCATGATGTTATTAATCATAGCATTTAGAACGAATCATATGATAATGAAATTCATCAGGATGTTTTTTTTTGTGTAAAAGTTGTAAAGTTTTAGCTTTGCGTTCAGCATCTCGCGCTCTTTTGCGATAGCTTCAATAGAAAAACTAGTTTTTAGTTGAGAAAACTTTTATTATTTCCTTCACGTGTTGTTTTTTTTTTTAAATTTGTGTTTCTGAAGGCACAGTGTTGCTCTTTTTTGAAGTCTCGGTAGAAAATACAAAAACAAATAGCATGTTGTTTTTGTCTTGTTGTACTTGTTTTAGCAACGACTCTATATTGTGTAGTTGTACCATGAGTCCAATCTCAGGGTGATCTTAAATACTGGGTGACAAAAAATGCGTTTGCCAACAGCCCTTGTATATGAAATCAATCAACAAACACCGATAGATTTTGAGGGTAAAATTAATTCGGTAGAGTTTTAAACTCACCTATAGAGCTTTATAATCTACACTGCATTAAAATAGTTGGCAACATCTGTTTTTTATGACCAGGGGATAACCCCTACTACTGCATTGCGTTGTATTGACACTAGGAAAATTGGTTATGGGAAGGAGGATAGAGGTAGTAGTGCCTATGAACACTATACGTGAACTTATTCATATTGAAAGTAGGAGGAAAGGCTTCAGCAGGGAAGTTATTTCACATACGAACAGTCCGGCTAAAAACGAATACGCTGTACGGTGCTCCGGCCAATCGATCACAAAAAATCCTAATTTCATTAGAACACATCCCATTGTATTAACAATGGCAAAACCAAACCACATTGCGTTGGTGCTCAAGGGAGTCCAAAAAATTGGATACCCTACTGTTACCAATGTGAACCCTCGCTCTCTGCTGCACGCGGTCGAGAAGCTCCAAAATAGATTTTGAAACACCGGCCCACACATGAAAGTTGTATTCCAAGCTAGGTCGGATATAAGTGGTATAAAAAGTAAGACTTCTGTCAATTTTGAATTCTGCCGAATTCCAGCTATTGGCTGCACTTCATTTCCTCAGAGCATGTATCACCATAAGGTCCCCGCGGGGATTGCCGTTCTTTTTGATTTTAAGTGCACAGACCGAAGATTTTTCACCCGCGTGGATGATATCCACAGCTTCTGGTGTACCCGATTGTATTTTTTTTTTTTTTTTTTTTTTTTTTTTTTGGCAATTCTTCGTAATAATTGGCTCCTGCATCTCTTTGTTGCTGGTTCCAACTTGAAAAAATCGATTTCTTTCTATTTTACAGCTAATGTTCATGAAGTATCTTATTGATGCTTGTCACCGATTTTATTTATCAGTTTGCCCACAGTATGAATTCTTCTGATTTTTGCTCCCGATCGAACTTCGGCTACGATAAATCTCATTATGTCAGCTTTTCACAGTGGGATATAACTTCAAAAACTGCATAGAAAAAATTGCGGACAATTTTGTTTCAATAAAACCGTTAATTAAAAATAAAATCAGCTTTAATTAAAAATTTAATCAAGTGAATTAAACGTTTACTTTTATCAATATTATTACTGTAGAAAATGTTGCTTTTATGAAAAAATATTTAACTAATACAATTAATTTGTTTACTGATTGAAATAAATTTTTATTATATTCCGTGCGAAATAAGTCAACCGATGCCACCCACTCCTGTCATAATAACCGAAGTCGGAAGTCATAAAAGATTAGGTGTTAATTAAATTTTTTCGCTATGACAAAATATTTGAAGTCACTGTACACAGCCATAGCTGCCAGATACAATTGGTCGAAAATCGTAAAATTTTAAGAAACAAATCGTCAAAATCGTCGAATTGACTAAGCTAAATCACCACAAACATCGTCATTGTAAATAACCACTAACTTAAAATAAGTTTTGAAAATTTGTTGTTATTTTAAGTTTCCTTTACTAATAAAATTTTATCAAATTCTGCATATTTTTTATATTAAAATAAAAATTTACGTTTAGAAACTTACCCAGCGGTAAATATTTTAGGGACCGCAAGTGACAGATCTTTTTAAAAGCCTTTATTCTTATTTCTAAAAGATTCGCTTCGTATGATATCCTGCCTTTAGAGGTTTGTCCTTCCAAGATATTCAGTACACATTCTTATAGAAGGGAGTTGCGAAGTTGTTATTAAAGGAAGGAAGTGTGGAAAGGCTTGTTCCGAATGACAATGTGTATAAAAAATAAATATGTATGGAATGCGGTGAGGAGTGCTTGTGTCTGCATAATAAGGCGCCTTCTATTAGGCCTCTACTCATTCTTGTTACCGCTGCGTATTATTTAAGTAACAGAACCAAACATTTTTCAAATGTTTTGGCATTCATAAGAAAAGTAAGAAAATTAACTAAACCCATGAGATATCGAACGCCTATTTCACACTTCGAGAATCCTGCTAAAGGGATTTAAGAGAGTGGTTGTAAAATGGATTAATAAAAAATATCCATCGTGCGAAAATAAATCATATTTTGTAAATAAATGAAAGTATCTAAGAAGCTAAAGTGAAATGTGAAATTAACTGCCTGGGCCACAATATCGAAAAAAACATTTCTTTCTGAAAATATAAAAAAATTTTAATTTGTTTGTTATTGTTTTAACATAAATATGCGAAAGATATGTTCTTGTCGATATTGTGGGCCTGGCAGTATATGAAAAATATTTGTAAATTTGTACAAAATTTTTCATTTGAAAAATCGTCAAATTTAGGGTGTAAATCGTCTAATCGTCACTAGAACATTTTGAAAGCCACAATCATCAAAATGACGATAAATCGTCAACTCTGGCGGACGTGTACACAGCATGAGTTTTGTTTCAATGACAAAAAGGTTGTAAATTAGGTCTCTGGCAAGGCGAATTCATGTATACGGTGGTGTCGATTCTACAACAATTAACAACAGCAAAAACACAACAATGCATTTTTTTTTTGCTTTCGTACATCAAAATGTCAAAAACAGAAGTAACTTTTGACATTTCTCTCTCTTAGTAAGAAAAAAAAGTAGCACAGCTGTGCTTTCTACGCCACCTGAAAAATGAATTCGCCTAAGTCTCTGGTTAAAAATTCAAAGTTGGGAAAACAAGAAATTCAAGAGTTCGCAGTGAAATAGTTGTTCATGAATCTTCCAAATCATAGAATAAAGTTATTTATCTGGAGGCCAGCTTTTCAAGTAGAAAAATATATAATTTAGCACTATCTAAATTATATTATTCCGCTTATTCCAAGAATGATAGAATAGAAGATTACGCCATCCCGATAACAAAATTTAAATCTTCTGCGCATGTCGCACATATGACGTCACGCAAAATCCTCAAACTCAAGAATGATGTTTTATAGTTATATTTTTTCTTTGGACTAAAATTGTTGTAATACACTTATATGTACATATATTTTCTATATTTTTTTTATAAGTTTTTAATATTGTTTTTCATAAAATGTTAGCTAAAATTCGTTACATAAACAAAATAAATAAAATATATTTTTTAGAAACGACAAAGTATTTTAAATTGCCGGGTTGCCTTTTCTTATAAAATTCATAAATTTTTTTAAGAAATGCGAACATTTTAGGGTATCTTAGGCATGGCAGCCCTTGCCAATTACAAGCTACGTCATCTAACAAAAAATCATGCGCATGGCGTAATCTTGTATTCTATCATTCTTGGTTTATTCGGTTCATTGCCTTTATTACCATTTGTAGCGAACATATGTGGAAGTTTTATCGGATAATGATATAGTACGAGTATTTCATGTTTCACTTTCTTTGTCGTGAATCTTGCAAAAATTTGTGAGTAAAGAACATTTAATTTTGTGTTGATTAAAATATGAGCGAAAATTTTTATTATTGCAGATTCAAAAAAGCTCTTCCAATGGCTTTCGTTTAAATAAATGTTATAAAGATATTGTTATTTATTCATTATTTCAACAGAAATGTCAATTAACATCAAAGAAGATAAAAATAACATTAATGCTAATTACACCATAGCTTTAACTTTGTTTTACTCCAACTGTGATCCTAGCTATAAGAATAATTCAACTGTGATATTTTAATTTTTCGTGATTTATTTTTGCATTTATTTTTTATTAATTAAATCTGTTTTGTGTCGTTCATTAAATGTCGTATAAAACCTGTGATGTTAATTTTTAAAAGTGATGTAAATTTGACGAGAAGACTAATTGTAAGTGTAATTATTCTAATGCTAAGGTTATTGTTGTTGATATTTCTTAGTGGTTATTTTCTTTATATTAACATGGTTGCCAGATTTAATAAAAACGAATCCCTGATGAGGTCGGAAAATACCGACGAAACGTAGGAATACGAAAAAATGAAATAAAAAAGTCTTTTATTTACGTTTAGAAAATTAATGACCTTGAAAGCCTGATTAGAACAATTCTAAAAATAACACAAAATTCATTCGTTTCAATTGTTGCAGGTTTACATAATTTATAAAATACTACAAAATGTTGTTATGGCTCATCTGTAAATAACCATCGATCCCATATAATCTCTTATCCAGTAAATTATTTATATATTCATTAATTATTTATTTATTCCTTATCCAGTAAATCACTTTATGATAAGGATAAATTTGGATACGAATGCTTATCTGTCCAAAGCATAAGATACTCTTTACTGATAACTTAAACTACTAGTACTAGGAAAAATTTTTCGAAGCAGTGATCTAATACTTTTTCGATTCGAAAGAAATTTTATTTCTAATTTTCACAATTTTATTTCTAATTTTTTCAGTCATGATCGAATAATTTTTCGATTCGAAAGAAATGTTATTACTATTATTACTAATTTTTCTGCACAGAAAAAATACAAAATGGGCTTTAATTAAACAATTCGTTCAGACAATTAATTTTTTTTTAATAATTTTGCCCCTGCAAAAGAACTGATCACATCAATTAACGAATTTGTATTATTGAGTCATGGTTCACAATTTTAGTATAGTAGAATCGCGAGAAAGTTAACTCTAGTAAAAGTTAAACTCGCGGTTAAATTAACCAAATTTTAGCGCCCATGTGCCGCTCTAAAAATTTAACTCTTAGCTAATTTTTCTGGGCGAATGAATAAAAAAAGCCAATAAATCAGTACAATTCATAACAAATCAGATTAGATTTTAAGCCGAAAGGGGAGAGTTTAAACAAAATTGAGAAATACAGTAAAGAAAAACTTTTGGCGTTGTATTGTTGTATATCTGAAGTAGCCATCTCAAAAATTAAAACGAATCATCACAATATTCTCGAGGCTTTGGAGAACACATAAGAAAAAGCACACAGGAAAACATTACATACACCGAAATATGTCGATGTTTAGACAGGTTTGTACAAATGTTTTTTTTAAAGCAACGAAAACGTTATTGCGCAATGACTGTTCCAATTTTAATATCAATAGCGAGTTCGCGTTACTGCAACCTGAAAAGGAAATACTGTCAGTAATGGCTGGCTCTTGAAGTGAATCTGTAACCCACTGGGACGAAATTCTTGGTGGCGCTGTCCTCCTTTGGACCAGCCAAAAATCTTCTATCCTCTGATCTTTAAGAGGGGTATGGAGTAATTTCAAATCTTCAAAAAAAAAAAAAAAAAAAAAAAATGGCTGGCTGCGAAATTTTTAGAGTATACACAGAATTCGCTATCTGCAAATTTGTGAAGAACTTGTTTCATTACAAACGTCAGCTTTAAAGTATAATACATGACTGATTGCATAATTACTTATTATTAGTTGTAGTTCAAGAACAATTGTGAACTTGAAACCAGCCGGTACAAATAAGATCTGTTTCTTTTTTGAAATGATGAAAACTAAGCCATTGAACTAAATATATGTATGTTTATTATTGCATATTTTTACAATTTAAAACCGCTTAGGAAAGTTAACAATTCGAAAAAGTTAACAACCCTTGGGACATTTCGGTTAACTTTTTCGCGATTCTACTGTAACTAAAAAATTAATTGCATAAACTAAAAAGTAGACAGACATTTATATTTATGTGTTTTGATTAAAAAAATTAATTGCAGCAAACAAAAAATTAATTGAGAAAATTAATGTACACCGATTAATTATTTAATTGAAAAATGTTTGGCAAACATTTTATCTAAGAGTCGATACTGAATGAAACGAAATAATTTTGTTGTGTTGTGAAATGTCAAATAAATGCTCTACAACACAGAAAAACTAATCACGATTCATTGAGTATCGACTGAAAGAATTAGAAATTGAATTGCTATGGAAACGAAAGGTATTCGATTACGACTTCATAAATTTGCCTCCCCCCATCTTGTGTATTGGTAACAAAGTGTTTTCTACCAAATTTGTATACTTTTGCGAATTACAGGGTAGACAAATACAACTACAACTATAAATATATGCAAGCACTTTTATATATTTTCTTGTTCTCTGTAGTAGATATTTTCTGTTAATGGACTCTGTATGAAAAATATTTCTAAAAATGAAACAAATTGGAAATACTTATTTATTCACTACTACTTTATTTATAAAGACAAACCCAACATAATTTAAATTATTTTTGTTTTTAATATCAAATAGAAACAATTAATTTTTTTAAATAAAATTTAATTCTGCTAAAAATTTGATGGTTATTTATGTATTTTATAACACTACACTGCAATATGATAACTTTTGAATGATGATTGACTTTTATAATATAATGTCTACTAAGTTGATGTCGCTGATTTCAAATATTCCCTCAGTTTTTTTGTAGCAGCTCTTGTTTACGAGATACAGCTTTCACGAAAAAAATCGCTGTGGTAGTGTGTTAATTTGCTTGTAATTAAAAAATATAAAGTTTTATTTATATAATTTAATACGATATCTTCAAGAAGATTTTGTATTATTTTTGTTTCATTAGCGGAGAGTATATAGATTTAAAGAATACCGTTTGAATGGGACAGCGTTCGTGATTGAGGCTTTCAAAAATAACTTTGGTCACACGCTGGAAATGAAAGACAAGCCTTGGATTCCGCAATAGGTATGCAAAATGTGCGTTAAGTTTCTTCGTTTGTGAACAAGTAAGAAAAGCACTTGTTTTGAGTACGAAGCCGCTATGATCTGGACTGAACCCTTGGAGCACCACGACGACTGTTATTTCTGTTTGGTGAACATAACCGGCATTAACCGAAAAAATCGATCCAAATTGTAATATCCTTTCATACGATCGGCACATAGACTTGTTTTGAGTTCTTAAATATTACTTGAACCTCAAGCTGATGCTTCACAGCAGGATCAGAAAATTGACAGTAGTGATAGTGAATTCGAATGTGACCTGAAAGCGCCAAAACTATTCTACCAAATGATGATTTAAATGACCATGTCAGAGATCCCGGATTTTAGGTGTCTGCAAAGGAAATTAAAAAAAAGCTTTTCAAGTGAGTGGCCTCATCTAGACTCATCAAAACGTAGTCTGAAAGGTGTTCTCTTACACAATGGGAATAAAATAGAGTCGTTGCCTATTGCACATTCCACAAAAGTAAAAGAAGTTATACAGTTATTGGTCTGGTATTAAACAAAATTAAATATGTGGAACAGAACACAATTGGCTCATATGTGTTCATTTGAATATAGTCAACTTTTTTTTTAAGGTTAAACAAAATATCCCGACATAACGTGATAAGTCCTCATTAAGTATCAAGAGATCTTTTAATTTTGCCTCCGTTTCATATAAAACTGGGACTTATAAACCAATTTGTAAAAGGTCTTGTCAAAAATGGAAATTGTTTCCCCTTCTCCTATCAAAAATGTTTCCAAAAACTGAGTGCAGAATAGTTAATTCGTGAATTTTTGACGGACCACAAATAAGATCATAAAAAAAACTCAAATTTTACGGACACTATGACAGAGATTGAGAAAACGACATGGAATGAGTTTGCTTGGCTTGTACATTTTTTTTTTTGGGATATAAGGAAAGTTCTGAATTTTCTCAACACCTTGAACATCTAATAAGTCACCTTTCAAGGGGTGGATGTAATATGAGCATCAGGTTATACTTTCTTCACAATTTTACAGCCAATCTTGGGGACCGTAGTGAAGAAGAGGGCGATCGATTCTACCTGGACATCTGTACCATGGAGGAACGCTATCAGGGCTACTGAAATACAAACATGATGGCTGTCTATTGTTGGAGCATTCAAAATAACTATCTGCCCTTGGATTTAGCAAGAAAATCATATAAAAGAAAGTTTTTTTTAATGTTAGTATTGTGGTTATTTTATTGAACTGTTAATGGTTTTTAATCCAAATTTAGATATTTTTAATTAGGCTTAAGTTCATTGAATTTAATTTTCATTAAATTATTTTTATGAAGACAGGAATTTTACAACATGAAATTAATAAAAATTTTTATTGATAATTTTTCATTCTTGACTGCGCTGAGATTTGAACCCAGGCTTTCACGGACAGGTTGCCCATACTAGTTTCGATTATAACCACACAATCTCGTCAGTGGGCTTTGCCGTTTTACTCACTCGGCTATTGAGGCCGGGCGACGTCAATAGTCAAACATCAATCCTTAAACCAAATGGTATTTCACTTTGGTAGATCGAAATTTGCTTTTGAATGAATGATTATCTATTTTAATTGATTAACATGTTCTTCCTAACTTCTTTTTTTTCGTAGTTTTTGTCAGGAATTCTTCTTGAAATCCAAAGTACATTTTTTGTTTTTTCATGTTTTTTTTCGTCTTTCTTTTTTTCTTGTTGACTTTTTTCAGCACAACTTGAAGGACAAATGTAAACATAGCTCGTGCCTTAGCTGTTAACAATAAGTAGTATTGTGGTTATTTTATTGAACTGTTAATGGTTTTTAATCCAAATTTAGATATTTTTAATTAGGCTTAAGTTCATTGAATTTAATTTTCATTAAATTATTTTTATGAAGACAGGAATTTTTACAACATGAAATTAATTAAAAGTACGAAAAACAGAAGTTAGGAAGAACATGTAAATCAATTAAAATAGATAATCATTCATTCAAAAGCAAATTTCGATCTACCAAAGTGAAATACCATTTGGTTTAAGGATTGATGTCTGACTATTGACGTCGCCCGGCCTCAATAGCCGAGTGAGTAAAACGGCAAACCCCACTGACGAGATTGTGTGGTTACAATCGAAACTAGTATAGGCAACCTGTCCGTGAAAGCCTGGGTTCAAATCTCAGCGCAGTCAAGAATGAAAAATTATCAATAAAATTTTTTATTAATTTCAATAAGACATAATAAAAATTAGAATACCGATACGTTTTTATTACAAGTGGAAAATTTCTGACGATACAGAAATATTTTTCTGCACAATAACAATCATGCTATTGTGACCATTTTTGCTTACCTAGCCAATAAATATTTCTTTTTGACATATGACACTATTGAAATAAATGAACGATAGGCATGTTGCTTGGTAAAATTAATAGTTTTTGATAAACAAAATGCCTTTCCGGCTAAACGATAGTAATGCCATTATGATTATTATCACGCTGATGTGTGACATAATTTTTTGGAGTACAATAGTATTAAAGTTTCGACTGTTGTTTAGCTGTTGAGGCACATTGCTGTAATGCTTATTATAAAATATTTTTAGCTGTAATTTTTATTATAAAATACTTGTATATGAGTAGATGAGATGCAAAGCTCGTTCGTTACAAAATTAATAATCGTAATAACAAATAATTTTTTTTTTGTTTTTTTTTTTTTTTTGTTAGCTCTGGTTTTCGAGATATACCGTTATTTCGAAAATGGAGGAGGTTGCACAACATATGTTCGCGTAACTCGAAAACGCTTTAGCTTTGTGAAAAACAAACCGAACTTCCGCAATAAAATTTCCTTTAAGAAAGGTAAAGCTCTTTTCAAATATGCACAGTCGTTTTAGAAACATAATTTTTTTTTTTTTTTTTTTTTTGGAAAAAAATTTTTGTTATGAAAACTGCGAAATATTTTTTTTTTTAAAAAGTCATAACAAATTTAAAAATGCAGCTAGGCTTTTTTCCAGACGTATTAAAAGCGAAATTGCAAACAAAACAAGCCATAAACGATAAAAATCTGTTTACAACTTTTGATTTTATTCACAAAAGACGAAAAAATTTTATTTAAATCTAAGAATTTCATTAAACGCAATATTTGTATTGAAGCACACCCCCCCCCCCCCTAATGGGTGGTGATAAAGGGAAAGTATGATTGGAGAAAATATTAAGGACGAAAAACTAATGGATGTCCGTCATACATTTTATCCCCCTAGCACTACTGGATTCAGCGTAGAGTAACTTCGGGTATTGTGGAACCCCTATTCTTGTTTTGGCCATATTTAAGAGACTATTAGCCAACTCTTTATCTGAATAATTGGAATGTGTTTTTGAATCGATTGCCTAACTAGGTTCATCAGAAATATAATATTTTATTAATACTAAAAAAAGTTATACATGAAAAATCTGAGGTACCTGCAAAACAGTCATTTTAAAAATTGGAGGGTAATGTGGAACCCCCTAGGTGGATAATGTGGAATACCATACGATTTTACCAAAAGCAAAAAAGTAATATTAAAAGGAATTCAGTTGAGCATATAATTCTTTATTTAGTTTAATTTTAAACATAAAACTACCTTCTTGGCATAACTTCTTATCTTAAAAATCAATTAAAAATTATTTCTTAGCCTGGAATATGGTTCCACAATACCCGCCTTTAGGTATTCCACATTAGCCGATTTTCAAATTTTTTAAAAAAAATCTTATAAAAATTACAAGACTTATCAAATTGCCACACTTACCAATTAAAAGTATTATTTCGTTAACAATTTGTAAACCTTGTCAAAAAACACAAATAAAATATCAATGTGTGGAGCGAAGTAACTGTTTGACTATGCGCACAAAAAAAAGTCAACTACACTTGTTTTCACTTACACATGAACTGAAAAGTAACAGCGCAACCATTTGCATAGCAAAAGCCGTAATGTTAATATTTTTCCGTACGCTATGTAAACTTACAGTAACCGTTACTAAATAATATTTAGTTTAAGAAATAAAGGGGGGTTCCACAATACCCGCCTATTCCACAATACCCGAAGTTACTCTACCCGAATTAGGTTAAAACGCCAAATGCCCAGCTAGACTGAAAAAAAGTGTCAATTTCTAGCACAGTGTTCTTAGAGCCATTATAACAACTTGCCGTTAGTTAAAGGTAGGATATAGTCGGACGTATAAAAAGTCATTTATTATTTTAACAAAGTTGTAATAGTGAAAACCCATTTATCCGTGGTACAAAATCCTACCTTTAACTATCGGCAATTTGGTATAATGGCTCTAACCGTTCTTTTTTATGTCCTTGGAAAAATTCATTCATTGATACAATCAGTATAATTTTTCCCAAAAAGTGCCAAAAGAAATGCGAGAATCAATTCTGTGGCTTTCATGGGTAACTGCGTATGTCTTAAGATCAAATTTTTCAGGAGAAAATCGGAATTGGTCCATATTTTTTCAGAATTTAAAGATCCATGAAAAGAGCGTTTAAAATTCAGCAATATGGCTTCAACATCTCAATCAAAATCGAAAAAAATGGACATACGCGCCCATGAAAACCACAAAAAAATATGCAATTTTTCAAAGAGGGCTAAACAAATTCAATATATTAACTGAATGTTCAGCAATTTTGAACGTTGACCATCGCATTAAAAATGTTTATTAAAAAAAATCAGAGAGCAAAAAATTACAGCAAATGATATCGATTGAAACTGAAATTTTAAAAGGAAATTGTAACGATATCGCATGCAAGATTTGCCATCACTTTTAAAAATATTTTTTCATAAAAAATGCTTTACGAACGTTTATGTTCGAAGTTTTAGAGGAGGCAGTATATATTACTTTAAGCTTTTTATACTGCTTTTAATGTTCACCACCGTTTTGACAACCTGCCGATAGCTTGAGATAGCATTTTATCGGACGAATTAAAAGTGACCCATTAACAAAAAAAACTGTACTCTAACCTACCAAGTAGAATGAACTTTTCGTTAAGCCATCGCTCACTTTAGGGTAAGGTAATGTTGAAATAACGAAACTCTTTTTACACGGCCGATAAAATCCTACCTTTTGCTATCGGTAAGTTGTGAAAACTGGCCATAAACATTTTAATAAAAAATCCGTACTGATATAATATAAGAAGTTTTTATTTTAAGAAACTAATTTAATCTCAATTGTATAGTATTTATCAAAGCTGTGAAACAGGGATGTTAAAGTTGGTACAATTGTACTTTTTTTTGGTACATTTTGACCTTCTAAAGTATCGTGACTCATTTGGTACAATTTAAAAATTTGTCATAGTTCCCCCTTTTTTTAATTTTTTTTTAATTATTTACTTTTTTAATTATTTCTTTTATCAGGATATAAAAATCCTTCTTTAAAATTGTAGTTTTTATTTATGCAATATGCACTTAAAATTATTAACATAGTTAATTTAGAAATGCAATCAGAAGATGCTCGAAGGCATGTATTTTTACACAGACTAACTTTTTTGTTTTGGATCAATGTGATATATCTATCGTAGACCTTTACAAAAATCACGCGCCCTTTGAAGAAATTTATTGCGGAACAGAAGTGGATTTATATATTTCTACAAATATTATCAATATTGATATTGTGAAAGAAATGAAAGAAAATGCAAAACAATTTTATATAAAATTTTGCGAAGTTTTGAGAACCAAGTCAACTTTAATAACGAATCTTTCATGTGGTTCCATTAATTTACTCCTGAAAATGTTATTTCCGGTAAAACAAGTTGTATTGTACCTCTTCTAGTAAAAATGTTCTTAAAGGAAATTGTAAATTTTGATTCAATCATAATCAATTTAGAGCTTTAGCTGATGTCGAGCAACTGCAGTTGTTGAAAACTGACTGCACACAGTAATTTTTGTTAGCAACTATTATCGCCGTATCGTCGGCATATGCAAAATTTGAGCTATTACTTAGGCAATTTAGCATATCATTATATTTAATTTAACGTATATTATATAAAAAATTGGACCAAGTTTTGACCCTTGGGGGACTCACAGTCATACGAAATTTTGTTGCTTAATTTGTTATTGATTTTTACACAATACGATCTACATTCCTGGTAATTTTTAAACCAGTTCAGAATTGTTCCGCTTATTCCAATTCTCTCAAGTGTTTGTATCATTTTGGTGTGAGAGAGAGTGTCAAAAGCCGTGCTAAAGTCGATGAATAGTGCTAAGACGTGCATGTGATTACTTAAGCAGGTATTTATATACGACGAGAAGTTTCCTAAGAGTTGGTTAATATTTTTGTTCTTTTGAAACCCGTATTGATTTGAAGAAAATCAGTAAGTCTTTTAACTATAACTTCCTCTAAAATTTTATCTATTACACATAAGATAGCAATTGGTCCATAGTTGCTAATATCTGTCCTATTTCTACTCTTATATACCGGTCGCACTATTGACATTTTGAGCATATTCGGCACAATTCCACATTCTAAGCTTGAATTGAAAAGTTTTGTTAATACTGGCGTTAAAAAGCTCGCATTTATTTTAAGATCTTTTGCGCGTATACTATCTGCACCGGCTCCTTTGCTAACGTTTAACGATTTTATTATGTTAAAAATTTCTTCTTCATTAGTTTTTTTCGAAGTATATAGAGTTTCGGATTGAAGTATGGATATAGTTTAATGTCTTTATATTAAATATGTGTGTAATTTTCTTTTACGTTTGCATTGAAATTTGTAGCAAAATTATTTAAAATATTATTTAAATCTTCGTTTTTAAAGTTTCTTGTTATAACACTATCTATATTTGAGATTTTTTTTTCAATTAACTCGTTAATTAACTGCTATGTTACGCGAATATCATTTCTATTTATTCCTAAAGTACTTGTTTTTTTCAAAAATAATTTTTGTATTTAATGAATTTCTAAAAGTCTTAAATTCTTTTTCATAATATTTATTATTACGATTGTTTCTCCATTTTTTGAAAAGTTTATCCCTAACATCACAGTAGCTAATGATTTCTTCACTGATCCATGGATTTACCGATCTTTTTTTACTTGATTTTTCTATTTTTGTTGAATTTTTGTATATGTTATTGAAAGTATTGTAAATTTTTTTATAAATCTTGTTTGTATTTTATGTTTTATTAGTAATCGCATTCCAATTTGTTTGGAGTATACTTTTATTTATTTTATAATTATTAAATTGCGTTTGCTCACATATGAATGTGGTAATTCTCGAAACATGTATATTCGACACGAGTTCAATCCCATGTTCAGTCAAGAATTATCAAGAAATTTTAATTCATTTCATGTTGTGAACTCAAGCCTAATTAAAATATCAAAAACTTCAATTAAAAACCAACACTCCAATTAAAATCACAATTGTTGAAAAAATTAAAAATATAACTTTGATGTAATTAACATTTTAGTTGTTTTGAAGTAAATTTTTATTCGAAATTTTAGTTTAATAGCAAAAAACATTAAATGGTTTTTGTCGCTTAAAATAAAATAACTTAAACTTGTAGGATGTTGTTGGGAATTGTCAAAACCTGAGTTATATTTAATTAAATCAATTAACACACTGTTTGAATTGGCAACGTTGTTTTTTACAATTTTTATACCCTCCACACCACTAGTGGTGAATGAGGGTATACTTAGTTTGTCATTCCGTGTGAAACTTTTTTATTATACATCTAAGACCTCACAAAGTTTATATAATCTGGCTCCTTGAGTAATTATATGTCGATTTGGCCATGACCGTATGTCTGTCCATCTGTTAAGAACACGCTCACTTTCAAAAAACGCAGAAGAAAAGAACAAACGATGTTGTAGGGAAATTGCTTGTAGTTATCCTGAGCAGTTTGGGATTGAAATCCAGCAATATCCGTTCAGTAGGACTAGAACTATGAATTAAAATGTGGAACCACCACCCTAAAAAAATTAATAATTTTGATACAAAAACGCTTTCTACGACAGCAAATCATACTGTTAAATTTCCTGAAGATCGCTCCATAAATAACCCTAAAACCCATATAAGCCCTACTCCAGGAAAACAGTTTAGTATGCCTTCAACCGTAAAAAATAAAGCTGGCATACTAAAATTTGGTGCGTTACAGTTTCATAGGACTTGAAATCACACTGTAACATTTTTTAAAGATCGGTCCATAATTTACACTAGGCCCCATATAAACCCAACTCCCGAAAAACCGTTTAGTACGCCCAAAACCGTAATAAGTAATGCTATCATAATGAAATTCGCTGCATCATAGGTTTATAGGATGACAAACTACACTACCAAACTTCTTGAAGATCGGTCCATAATTTACCCTATGCCCCATATAAAACCTACCAGCGGAAAACAATTTAGTACGCCTAAAACCGTAATAAATAACGCTATTATACTAAAATTTGAGACTTCACAGTTTTATAGGACCAGAAATCACACTATAAAATTTTTTGAAGATCGGATCATAATTTACGAGGGGATACTTTAAGGCCATGATGGCTTTATCTCTCATTCAATAGGGAGATAAAGCCTTTTTCCATTTGAATGGTAGATAAAGCCATCATGGCCTAAGCTCACATTAGCAATATTAGAAAATGGCTTTATCTCTCATTTCAGTTTTGAAGAACTTTTGCATTTTTAATTGATTAATTGTTTTCTTATTTTTATTATTAAGAGGTAATGATTTTCCCTTTAACGAATTGTTTACATTAGGCGTAAACATTCCGTAAAAGGGAAAATCAATAGTTTTCATTGAAGGAAGAAAATCTAATAATATTAATGATAATAATAACATTCTGTAAAAAAATGTCTTCATGGAGACACTAAAGTTAAGTATTGAAATCTGGCTTCGCATACTAAAGTTTTTCTGCGTGGCGGCCTTCAGCCGTGCTTACGGGTTTTCTCCTAAAGTAGGACGCGGCAGGTAGCTTCGCTGAATAAAGATTTCTTAGTTGTTATTTTTCAATGATAACTAAAGATTTTTCTTTTACAGAATGTTTACACCATGCATAACAATATTCCGAAAAAATATGGCTTTATCTCTCATTTGCGAAAAAAAATATGGATATATCTCTCATTTCGCAAAATTTTTAATATGACCTTACCTCTCAATGATTGGGCAATAAGGCCATTATGGCTTTATCTCCCATTCAATTGAGTAATAAAGCCATCATGGCCTTATCTCACATGGTTTTAAAAGCACCCCCCCTAATTTACTATATGCCCTTTATAAACTCTACTCCCGGAAAACAGTTAGTACGCCTAAAACCGTAATTAATAACGCTGTCATAATAAAATTTGGTATATCACAGTTTTATATGACTAGAAATCGCAGCGTCAAATTTCATGAAGATCGGTTCTTAATTTACCCTATTGCGCCTAAAACCAAATAAGGCCAATTTTGGAAAAATAATTAAATTCGCCTAAAACCATAACATATATAGATATTGCGAAAAATTTCTTCCAACTTAGATTCATATGGCCAGAAAAAATATCATGCAATTTTTTAAAACTCACTGTGAACGCTAAAACTAATTACACTGATGTATGGAAATTTATTCTAATTTATTTGTTGTAAACCCAGAAATCAGTCTTCAGATTTTTGGGATTCTAAGTCAGTAATTTACCATAGGTCCAATAAAAAAAACCCTCCTAAAAATGATTTTAGTTCGGCTAAAACTGTTTACTCAAGCTAGTTCATAAATTAATATAGATCTAAGCCGCAACCAATTTTATTGCTGACGTTCGTTTTTGTGCAGTTTAGTTAATAATATTGCTCAGGTGAACCTCACATTTATTTATCGCCCGTGTTATAATCACCCGGGCTGTAGTGTTTTTGGTGGTTGTTTTTTATACTCTTTGTTCTCTGTTAATTTGCTCATATTTTCGCTGCCACCACTTTGTGTATGCGCAGCCGGTCTTATATATTTTTTGCGCAGACAATTAACTACTCTAAAAGAAACCACGGAGCGGAGAACAACCTCCAAAGACTCTAGTGTTTAATTATAAATAATAAATAAAATAAATAAATAGACCCACAGGTTTTATTGGCAACATTTGTTTACTACACCGACCTTGGTACGGACTCTACCTAGCCATTCTGCGGCTTTTCAGACCCCAGCCTTTACAAATATATATGTTTTATCATATAGAGCCCACTCCTGTCGGTGGAAGGTATCGAAGATTCGGCACATCCGAATATATCACTCTAACTTGTTAGTAATCAAAATAATCATTTCGGTAATAGGTCCAAAGTCAAAAAATTGTTTGCTTGATTCTATGAATATGGTGATTATTTCTTGTAAAATTAACGTTTTTTTAAAAGGTTTTAATAAAATGTAGTTTCAGATATGTACTTAAGCAGATTATGGCCAATTTAAAGAAATTACTGTCACCGGCAACCATAAAATGATTAAAATCTTCCGCTCAAAAGCCACAACTTTTGGTTTTTCTGGTAAGTTCGTTTTGGGTTTTAGATAACCCACATATCGACGTCGTTCAGTCCACTTCGGTACTCATAAGGATCCGGAGAAAATTTATACTTTATATGATCTCCGATAGGAAAACATTGATAACAATTTTATGAAAATTTAAAAAAATAAACCATCTTATGCTTTTGGTGAAGGATAAAGAAAAATTACATGTACTGATTTCCCCTACATCTGGCATCATAAATTGTCAGCAAATACTAGAAAAATAATATCCATTTATTAACAAAAACATTTATGGCATATGTTTCCTGTTTGTAATCAATGATTTCTGTTTTGGTTATCGATAATTCGTATACTTGTTAGAAATATATTCATATTACTCATACGCTAAGTGTTGGATGGAATTAACAGGAGTGATTTTGGGTGGTTATATAAAAAACGGATAGTTTGGAAATATATCGATAACAGTTAAACAATTCTTCCTAAAGAAATAAAATGTAGACTTTATTATTTCCATAATTCAAGGTTTTCACCACATTAAAAACACTTTAAGTTGGTCTTACGTAGCCACCAAATAAATATCGATAAGAACCGGTGTTCAGCATATAAGTGGCCAGTCGATAACCATATGTATTCAAAGTATTAAAACTATTTACGGGTATGCTATTTCAAATATACCTAAACAATTCAATGTTCAAACAGAACTGCGTCGACACAACATTTTCCATACAACTTGACATATACATTGGTCGTGAAGGCCGTAGTGAAATAAAATCTATTTTATTACGTTTTTTCTTATGCTCTCACGTATACACACTTATTCTCTTTACAATGCGGATATACTTTCAGTAAATTTCATAAGCGGATAGGCTAGGTAGCAAAAGAATGTGGCTGTATTCGCCATTGGATACCACTACGTTGAAACGAGGTTGAAGATAGAACGTATTCAATGACAATTATGAATAGAGGAGACTATAGCATTGTGACTAGGCACACTCCACTCAATGCTTGAAATGGCTCAAGGGGGCTACTCTTTATTGCGAATGCGAAAGAAAATTGTAGCAAATCTAGTGATTGGTACTCTTTAATGCGTTTGCGCATATGTCTTTCGTTTTTTTTTTTTTTGCTTTTCACAAATCATCACTATTTATTTCAGTTAAACTTTCCAATTTCAAATTTTTTTTACATATTTTAACAAGTCATTACTGCCAATCTGCGCCCTCCTTGAATTCTATAGCCAGTATTGCTTAGTTTACAAACCATTTAGCGAAAATGATAGAGAGTACCAAGTTGGCATTTAGCTTTCGCATCGAAATTGTATTCGCATCACAATAGAGAGTAGCCCTCCAGATAATTTTACTTTTCTCTTCTTAATAACCATTTTAACCAATTAAAGCCATAAGAATGTTCTGCCTCACTCCCCTTGTATTCTAGACCTTGCCCTGTCCGATTACCATTTGTATCGATTGATGTGGAACTCCTTCTCTGTTCTTGGCCATGAAAAATTAGAAGTTTGTTATACTACTGGGCTTTAAGGAGAAAATAGGACTAATGGAGGGTGACCGCATGTAACTGTGTGTGCCAAGATGCTATCCAGCTGTATCAGTCTGTCGGGCTTCGTAGTGATTACGTTCAGTCTATCCCAATTATCAGTCATAACCAGAAAATAGAAGTACACACCATTTAAATAACCTAACAATCATGCTCGCGAATGGTTTTAAAGAAGGACAAGAACATTAGTCAGCAGTAAACATTTTAAGTCTGCTCTGTACCCTACCCATAACCATGTCCTCAAGCTATCATCGAAGACCCAAAAGCTTATCGCAAAAAAAATCATCAAATAGCTTTGAATAACATATTTATTTATAAATAATTGTTAAAGATAAATTCGTCCCCTTAATAAAACAATAGTGTATATTTTTTTTCCATTTCGAGATAATGGAATTTAAGATTTTTGAGTTATTAGGGAAAACACGAATATCTCAGAAAATAATCGATGCTTTTAAGTTGTGGTCATTTAAATATGTGATGGAATAATCCGGCTACTAGTAGATGATATTTCATTAATCTACAAGTGATTTAATTGCAAATAAATGTCACTTAGGCTATTTTATTTGTTTTATAATATGTATGAAAATCATCAAACTCTATTTTATTTTGTATGGTATACACTATTTTATTTGAATCTTTTACACCAAATATTATATTATTAAAAAATTGTGTATATCAATATACGTCATTTTTCGATTTTATTTTGTTATGAAATAATAAAAATAGTTGAATAATAAAAATAGTGTGTGCTTTTTTATACCCTATTTTTCTTTGAAATGATATTCATAGTTACAACTAGTTAAAACACCATACCTGCACTTACACAATTATAAATGAAAAATTTCAAACACGCAATTATACAATAATATTTCAATTAATCTTTTGACCCACTTTGTGGAAGGAGAATTTCACCAAATTTTGACCACATTTAGAATCAGTTATGTAGATTCTTATTATGCAATAAAAAAATAATGGTGTACATGCGTATACACTATTGTTTTATTAAGGGGACGAATTATCCATCATGAAACAATTAAATCTATTTGCATAGAAAAGGCCTTAATCTAACTAATAACATATGTAAAAATAGATTCTTTCATAAAGGGTACTTAAGTTGTAGTTGTTGCAAATTGTTCGTTTTTTTCCTTCTTTTAAAGAGCTCGATCAAAACAAAAATAAAGGTAAGACTCGAATTAATGACGTGGGAAAAACTAGAATTCAAATCAAAATTCATGATCAAAACTAAAAGTAAGTATACAGAAAAAAGTGTTTTATCAATTAAGAAAATGCTTTAAAAAGCAATTAAATTTAATTAATGTGATAATTGAATCAATTATTTTTTTAGTTGAAAGAAAATTAAAAATTTTATTTTGATTTAATTAACATTTTAGTTGTTTTGAAATAAATTTTCAATTAAAATTTTAATTAAATAACAAAAAATCTTAATTGACTTTTTTCGCTTAAAATAAAATTGTTAAAACATGTAGAATTGTTGTTGGGAATTGCCAATATTTATTTAAATAAATTAACACATTGTTTTAAATGGCAAGGCTTTTTGATAACTATTTTAATTAAAATTAAAAATATCACATATTAAAAAAAATATTTTTTCAAAATTTTAAAATTTTTAGTAATCAATATAATCATTTTGGTAATATGTGCAAAATCAACAACTTGTTTGCTTGATATCATGAATTTGGAATAAATTTGATGATTTGAGAAATTTTAATAAATTTTTTCTGTGTATGTAAATAAAGAAACAAATTTTATAAAATTTGTGATCAACACATATTAAATAATAAAACTTATATGCGTCAAATAATGAAAAAAAATAGAAAGAAGAAAAAACTTACATACTTATGTACATTGGCTTGGTTATTTATCGTCATCTTCTTTTTGAATTACTCTCGCCTCCGGATTGAAGGCCTTCTCCTCCGTCGATGAGCTGAACAATATCAACGCATTTTATTTTACATTAATAGGAATTTAGGATTTAAAAAAATGTTCATTAGTACCACAATAAGTTTAAATTTTTTATTCATTGTTTTCTTTGCTCACACTCTTTGATTATTATTTTATCCTTCTCTATTTTCTGATCTTACTCTTTGCTATTACAATTTAGAACTAAGTGATGGTAAATGAGTATGTACGTCAAATCAATCGGACATTAGAGGTAAAGAAACCAAACAAAAAAACAGACAAATTAGGAAAAAAAAATTATGAAAAAAAAAATATACTATAAGTAAATGATTAGTAAATAAAAGTTTAATAGCAATCAAGGCGAATTCATTACAGGTGATCGTAAAAGCCCTGCTGATAACTTTTTCCTTCAGCTTTATAATTGTTGGATGTCAAAATTTTGTTTATTATCTTTGTTTCTGTTTTGATTTGTTTCGGTTTTTGGCATTGTACAATGATTTTAGTAAAACAAATTGCTTGTAGTTTTTGAACGAATTGTACTTGTTGTACTACCGAGATTACCTGGAATCAATTCGCCTTGATAGCAATAAATATAACAACAACAAAAAAAGGAGACAAAAAAAAATGACTGGTGAATCAGGAATGGGGCTCCTGTAATTCTTCTTAACGAAAATATTTATACGTGCATACATGTAAGCCTGTATATACTTGTCAATCATTATTTATCTTATAAAAATATAAAGCACATTTATATTATTTAAGCAAAATGATTACGGTTAACAAAAAAATTTAGTTTACAAAACACTTACATCCGTATATATAAATATATATTTGCGACAAAACTAGTTAAAAATTTAAAATTAAAAGCTACACTAAATCTTAGAAAGATGTTAAGGTGTACAAATTTTGCAGTCTCCCCTTGTGCCGTTTATATCAAGGGGGCACTTTTCGTGCCGAACCTTCTCACAAGGATGGGGTATATCCGAGTATAAAGCCTTATACGACTTAAATTGATCAATACTCAGTACACAGCTTAAATATTTTACGCCATCAAAATCAACCTAAGAAACACCGAGTTCCACCAAAGCCAAATCAAAGTATTTCAAAATGGCTTGCGGGTTAGGTTAGGTTCCACAAAATAAAATAATTATTAACTTACGTTATGAATTCTTGAATGGCACGTACCAAGTAATAATTACAATTTTACTCCTCACCGTTGCTAAAGGCTTTTGGTTTATAAAAAAATAGTCGTTTGGCTTAGTATTTTCCGAAAATTTCAATTAAATTTACTCGACCCCAGGCTTCAATGATTAGTTTATGTATTTATCACGATGACTGTTCTATGCAAATGCTAGAAATTACCTTAACCTGTCGAAGCTGCACATGGGTTAAATACCGATTAGAAACTTCATCAATAAACTAGTAAAACTGTTAATGAAATTGTAAAACGGCGTGTTTACACACTATAGCAGGGCTGGACATGTTTTACTTCATATATGATAAATCGAATCATTGTTACAATAGATAAATTGCAATAAATTCTTAAATGCTTAAATTGCGTGCCTTGGCCAATTTTTATACCGCGAAATATATGGAAATTGGAAAATAAATAAGCTTAACAAAGGCAAAAATTCATTTTTTTAATCAAGTGTTCGAAAAGAATTGAGTCTTCAACTTCAGGCCAAAATCCTAAAGCCCATAATTAAAACGCAGTAACTTCAAATTCTCTCTCATTTTATTGTTTAAAATTTTTTGTTTACTTTTGTTTTTCATTTTCTGTTTACAAAATGTATGAAATTTAATGAAAGTATGGAAAATAAGTGTCTTCATGTAAGTGCATTAGAAAAAATGTCCTCAAATAAAAATAGATTTTATTTCACGACACCTTTCTACGACAAATTTGTATGTCAAATTGTATAGACATTGTGGTCTCGACGCAGTTATATTTGAACAGTTATACTTATTTTAAAATAAGCCCAGTTCACTTACTTTTATTTTTTTTTTTTTTTTTTTTTTTTTTCAATTAAATTTTTTATTTAAATTTTTTCTTTATAAACATTATGGATCTTATATCTAGTCCCGCGAAGCCATTTGGCTTATCTGCAGGATATAAAAATATAAAATTTACATTTAAGTTTATAAATATTATTAATTATTAAAATATTAAAATATTTATTGTTTTTTCATTGCGATTTAATAAAATGGTTTTTAAAAATGATTTTCTTTGATACTGGCCTGGTATATTTAGTAAATATAATGGTAATTTATTGAAGATATTTGAAAGTGTGGTATTCAATGAGTTTTTTCCATTAATGTTTTTGTGTCGTTGAACTTTGAATCTTCATTCTGTTCGTTGCCGTGTGTTGTATGTATGATCTATTGGATCGTTGTAGAAGTCGTTGACTCGAGTATTGTGGTAGATACTTTTTACATTTAATACTTCCAGATAGCTGGCAATATTGTTAGAGTTTATTTTGTTTTTGGTGTTTAGACAGACGTTATTAGCATAAATGTTGTTGTTTGCGTGCTACTTGTAGTGTAGTTATTTGTGCTGTTTATATTGACGATAGTGTTGTTAGTGTTTGTGATGTTGTTGGTGACATTGTATGCGTTGTTGATGTTGTTTGTGTTATTACTTCTTGTTTCAGTGGAAGGCGAGTTGTTGTTAACTGTACTAACCTCGAATGTGGTGACTGTGCTGGTAAATACATTCGGTGTGCTATTGTTGTTTGTGTTTTTAGAATGGTTGGTATTTGATACGTTGTTAGGTATGTTGTTTACGTTTTCATATACGAGTGCTGTTTGAAATTGTTGGTTGTGCTGCTTATTTTTTAACAATATTTTTAAAATTTGATTTTGGATTTGTTGTATAGATCTGCAATATGTTGCACTTCCCCATGCTGTGATCCCGTGTCTAATATACGACTCGCATAACGCAAAATATGCCTGCTTAAGTACATCACAAGTTGAGCAATTACCTAAATGGTAAAGACTGTATGCGGCTTTTCGAAGTTTTTTTCGACAGTTGTTGTATATGGGTTAACCATTTAAAATTTTCGTCAACGTATACACCTAGATATTTGTACGTCTTAACGAACTCTATTGTATTCTTGCAGGTATCCTTGTAAACGGTGTTGTTCATATTGTGAAGACATTGAAAATCATGGAATATTATATTTGTTTCCGTTTTGGTGAGATGAGGTGGTCTAATATGCATAATTTTTGTCTTAGATTCGTTAATCACTAAGCCATTGTCATGACACCATCTGAAACTTCATTTAATCGTTTCTGCATAATATCACATGCTATGTTAACGTTTTTGTGTGTAACTACAATAGCGGTATCGTCAGCATACGCGAATGTCGAACAGTCCTTAAGATTGTTTAACATTTCGTTGGCATATATAAGGTATAATATCGGGCCCAGTTTTGAGCCTTGTGGAACACCATTTGTTGTATTTGTTTTTTCGCTTAATGTTTCACATATTTTTACTTGGTATGTTCTAAGACTCAAATAATTTTGAAACCATTCTATACATTTTCCTCTAATACCGTTTCTATCCAATATATTTACTTACTAAGTTGCTGTGGGATATTGTGTCAAAGGCTTTACTAAAGTCAATAAAGAGCGCTAGACAGTGTAATTGTTCACGTAAACATGTATTTATATGGTTTGAGTAGTTTCCTAATAATTTATTAATGTTTTTTGACTTCTGAAATCCATATTAATTGGTATTTATTATTTTGAATTTACTTAGGAATCCGTTGAGTCTTCGTACTAATATTTCTTCTAGGACTTTCTCAATGACCGGTAGTATGGCGATGGGCCTATAATTATTAACGTCTGTTTTAGAACCACTTTTATAAATTGGACGTATTAACGAAGTTTTTAATATATTAGGTATAGTAGCATCGTTTATACTTGAATTAATGAAAGTAGTAATTACTGGTGTTAATTGTATACAATTATATTTCAAGTCCTTTGGTCTTATTCCATCACACCCTGCGCCTTTATTTACTTTTAAATTTTTTAACACTCCATATACCTCTTCTTCGCTTGTGGGATATAGAAACATTGAGTGTTGGATTCTTTGTGGCTGGTTTGCTAAAGTTTTGATGTTGCATGCGTGTAGGATTTTTTTGACATTATCATTAAAATTGATCGCGAATTGATTTGCAATATTTTCAATACTATTGTTTTTAAACGTGTTTAATAATGAGTTTTCAATATTTGTTATCTTTTTGCCAATAATTTCGTTGATAAGTTGCCAGGTACCTCTTATGTTGTTTTTATTTTCTATAAATTTAATTTTAAAATAATAGTTCTTAGCATAATTTAATTTTTTATTCAAACAATTTCTAAATTTTTTATAATCATATTCATAATTTTTGCTATTTAACCATTTGGTATAAAGTTTATCCCGAACTTCACAATGTCTTAATAATTCGTCACTCATCCACGGATTTATTTTACTTTGCTTTTTATTTGTTTTGTTTAATGTTTTAGATGAATCATAGATGTTTTTAAAAGTTACATATATTTGATTAAATATTTTGTTTGTATTCATGTTTTGATTTATTAATCCGTTCCAGTCTATTGCTTTGATTTTTTTCTTTACTTTAAAACTGCTTAATTTTACACCCTGTCGTATATTTTCCGCACCCTGGACTATATTGTTGTGTTCAGTTTCTTCTTTTATACAACAAAAAACTGCATAGTGGTCAGATATATTTGTTTTCACTATTGTTGCATGAGTTTGTGTGTTTGTTTCATTGTTTCTGATATGCATGTGATCTATGCAAGAGCCTGTTCTCTTTGTTACGTTTTCTCTTGTAATCTCATTTACAAAGCATCTTAAGCCGTTTGCTAGTGTGTTTTGTTGTTGTGATGTTTTGTTTAAGAATATTAATATTTATATCGCCGATAACAATTATGTCTTGCTTTTTGCTTATCATGTTTATTGTTTTGTCGAGTTCTATTATGAACTCATTTACATTATTTTTTGGCGGTCGATAAATAGTAAACAGAGAGAGTGTTTTGTGTTTGTTTGTAATATTTATTTGTATGGTCTCAAAATAAATTGTGTTTGAACTTATACGTGTATGTATTAAATTTTCTCGAATGAAGACAGCTACACCTCCTCCTCTACTATCTCTATTACAGAAGTATGAGCTAAAACCTTTAATGTTGTATGTATGTTGTTCTTCGTTAGTAATATTAGTTTCTACCAGGAATATAATATTAATGTTATTTATAATTTGATCCAGACTTGCTAATAGTGGTGTGAAGTTTAAACGTAACGAGCGATTATTCATATATATAATTGTGTTGGGATAACTTAAAAAGGTTGTATTTATTTGACTGAAGCTATCTACTTGTGGGTTTGTCATTTTTTTTGCATTAAAAAAAAAAAAAAGAGAAACAAAAAAATTTTCAAAAGGCGATTTTTGTTTTGAATGCAATTTACTATTAATTTAATTATAATCTTAAAAAATAAATAAAAATTTACAACTTAGATTTTTGCAGTTTTTTTTTTAAATAATATTTCTGTACCCTTTAAAGTGCTTATACCCTGTACATTTTAGCAATAAAAACAAAAAATGTAACTCTTTAGTGTGCAGGTAACTGACCAGTAAATAATTCCTTAAAACTTTAGCAAACAAAAAAAAAAAATTTGAGCAAAATATATGTATAATAATTACTTAAGATTCGCAACAAAATAGTCCTCAAATATTCTGAACTTCAAGCTTGACAACATCAAGACATTTTGTAATAATATTTCTTCAATCCTTTTTTCGTCAACGATCGTAAATAAGTCGACAATTCCCTAAAAATATGGTCAAGGTTTTGCTTTAAAATTCGTTCAGAATTTTCTCCGTCAATACCTTTTTTAAAACTTTTTGAGGAAAAAAGAATAGAAGAGTACAGCGATCGATTCGTGTGTTTCCTGGACGCGTTCGATAAAAATGTTTACTGGGACGTTAAAAAAGTTGATGCAAATACACTCGCACTTTAAAGTAACCACCAGACAGTTTATGGTTGCAACAGCTGTGTTGACTGACAGTGACTTGTAAGAGCGAACTAACCAAAAGATGATGATGATAAAGTTGAATAAGTTTCTAGAGGGTAAAGAAAATGATTTTATGTATTTTCCTTATATTCCTTTTATTGCTACATTTGTAAATATGAGTTTTGTGTGAATTTTTTTTTTTGCTTCAAATTGCTGATGCAGTTACAATTTTTCTGCACTGCAGTTGTAGACATTTTACTTGTGAGAACAGAATTAAAGAATCTAATGTTTTATTAATGTGTATTCACTGTTTCAGTTTCAAATTCATCTTTGTATATACATATATCCGAGTTTTTCACAAATGTGCATATGCTAAAGAGAAGGTTGGGATGAACATTTATCTAAAATTCTTAGAATTTGTATTGTGGACAATTCTTGTTTCCAAATCAAGAAAACTGAGAAAAAAATGTAATATTTCGCCGGACCATATTTTTATACCCAGTTCCGGAAGTTTTGAAAGAATCGGTCTGTAATTTAATTAAATAAAAAAAAAAAACCGTAAGGGGTAATAACAATGCACAGTAGAATATATCGACCAAAACCCTATAACTTTGTTATTTCTTTTCGTAAAACAATAAATTTTATTACGTAGGTGAAGTAGCTGATGGCCGTTTCACGTTTCTAAAATTATTGCCACGACCATAAATAATACCCATTATCCTGTATTGCCCATTACAATGCCATTTGTTGTCCAATATTCAAGAGAAACATATATTTCATTATAAATGGCCTTAAGACAACTATATTTCTAAAACTAGTGATCCTAAAACCAATATTGTTTTTGATATTAATATAATAAAACAATTTGCTAACGTAACAAATTTATAAGTTTTGTTTATTTAAATTTTTATTTATTTATACATGAAAATATTGACACGAGAAATTTAATATTTGTTGAGACTTTTTTCGAATGTGTTCAATGAATTAAATTTAATTTTTTTAAGATTTCTTGCAAGGCGAATTCATGTATACGGTGGTATCAATACTACAACAAGTAACAACACCAAAATCACAGCAATGTAATTATTTGTTGCTTTCGTTGACCGATATGTCAAAAACACAAGCAACTTTTGAAATTTCTCTCTCTAATGGTGTTTTCTTTTCTACAAAAAATGTGACATTTTATTTAAGAAAATGCAATTTGGTGTTCGTTTCTTAAAAATATTTTGCTATCTTAAATGGTAGCATGTTTTATTCTAAAAAATCACCTCGTTACTCTTTACGTAAATGTTGCGGATACGTAAACGTTGCGGTCGACTTCAATGGTTGGTAGTTACTAAAAAATAACACAGTACAACACATGATTTGCCAACTCAATTCTGTGAACTGTATGTGAAATTAGACCCAAAAAGAAGAATTTCTGCATCATTCGTTTTGTCTTCTTACCTGCGATTTGAAGTTAGTATCGATTTGAAGTTAGTACTATCGTATAGGGGAATTTATCACGTTTTAGGCCCTGTTGTTTGACATAGCTCGACAACCCCTAGCCCAATTTAGTTGAAATAAATTTTAAAAAATTAAGAATTACAATTCCCTTAATCTGTTCATATATTGTTTTCCTATACAAGTAACACTTTCGAAGTTAAAAATGAATGTATGAAGGGAAAAAATTATTTTTTGCCTAAAAATTTAAATTTTTTTTTTTAAAAATACATAAAAAATCCAAAATGGAAAAAAGTTTCAAGTCTAGTTATTTTTTCGCAAAGTCACATAACCTATGAGCAAAATGAGACAAAGATCATAAGAATCGATGCACTCGTTTCGCTTTTATTCGCAATTGAGTAAAGGTATGAATTTCAAAAATCAGTTATAGCCACCACCCTTAAAATAAAAATAAAAATATAAATTAAAAAATTATCATGCAAAAAAAAACTTTATTTATAAAAACTTAATGAAAATAAAATAATATGCAATTAATACGCAATTATAATATGCATAAAAACAAAATTTAGAACATTTTTTCAATTATTGGCAATATCCATCCTTGTAGAAGTTGACGCTTGTGGTTCTGATGATCTTGTTTTCTTCGTAGGTTGTTCATATTCATGGTCTGAGTCAGCTTGGCGTTGTCGGTATGATGTTGCGCTGACATTTTGCTGTGTGAGTTTTCTTCTCTTCAAAAATGATGTCAGCCATTCGGAGTCGTGTTGTGATAGTCCCAGCTTGGCCACAATGTAATCCATTTCGATTTGTGGTAGCGGTTGTGGTGCACTATTTTCAATATCGGGTATCCAATCAGCATCATCCAAATCGGTCGGATTGGTGAAAACGGTTTCGGCTAGCAGGGACACAGTATCCGCACTCGGAGGTTTAGGTGCATCGGTATCAGCAGGGCGTTGCACTGGAAGTGTGGCAGTAAATGCAGCAGTGTATACTTTTGTTTTCAATTGTTGTCTGTTTAATCCAGGACGAAAATTTATGCATGCATAGCACCTGGATTCATCATGTCCAGTTGTGTCTTCCACCCAAATTACTGGCTTCATAAAAGATAACTTTCTACTTTTTCCGTGAATCCATTTTGCACACTGTGTTCGGCGTAAAATTTGCACCACTTAAATCTGCTTCATCGAAATAATTACAATACGCGGTTTTGAATTGCTCAGTAAACAAATTTTTTCGATCTTTTTTCTGTATTTTTCGGACGATATGACCACAAACGTAACAATATTCATCCAAATATGGGCACTTGTTGTTTTCCATATTGATATATTTTATGTTTTGTTTGTTATTCACTTTTAAAAAACTGGAGAAAAATCACTTTTACTGTTCGCGTTCGTCGGCACTGGCTGAATGCCAAAAATCGATCAATGCACACATATAAATACTACGTATTTTTGAATATTTTACTGCCAGGTACTTATAAATGGGCGCATATTTTAAGGGCGGCTGGCTATATACCTGATTCAGCACTTGTACGTTTCAAACTGTGCAAAACTTTCCAAATAATGACCACCCTTAAATGTGGGTGCAATTTCTGTAAAAAAATCATATAGGTAGCCACCGGAAAAACCCAAATAATAAAAAGGTCCACTTTCCGTTTAATTGTCCACGTACATTTATTACCGCAATCATAAAAATCAAATAACCTTTTGTTTATTCCTTTTTTTTTAATTCTCAGAATCATGAAAAAGGTGTCAATGTTTTCTCCAAATAATGTTGTGCATATCTCGAGCAAATTTTTGAAATTCATACATTTACTCAATTGCGAATAAAAGCGAAACGCGTGCATCGATTTTTATGATCTTTGTCTCATTTTGCTCATAGGTTATGTGACTTTGCGAAAAAATAACTAGACTTGAAACTTTTTTCCATTTTGGATTTTTTATGTATTTTTAAAAAAAAAAATTTAAATTTTTAGTCAAAAAATAATTTTTTCCCTTCATACATTCATTTTTAACTTCGAAAGTGTTACTTGTATAGGAAAACAATATATGAACAGATTAAGGGAATTGTAATTCTTAATTTTTTAAAATTTATTTCAACTAAATTGGGCTAGTGGTTGTCGAGCTATGTCAAACAACAGGGCCTAAAACGTGATAAATTCCCCTATACGATAGTACTAACTTCAAATCGATACTAACTTCAAATCGCAGGTAAGAAGACAAAACGAATGATGCAGAAATTCTTCTTTTTGGGTCTAATTTCACATACAGTTCACAGAATTGAGTTGGCAATCAATTAACTGAAAAATGTTGTACTGTGTAAGTAAACGTATCATTTGTTCTTAAAGTGTGTTAAAAAAAAACAAATAACATAAAATAAAATATTTTGTTTTGATTTTGCACTCAGTGTTGATTTAAAGCATGTTGTTAATGTTCTTGTTTGAAATCGCCAATACATAACGATATCGACGCTTTTCTAAAAAAGAAGTAAAAAAAGTTGCACTGAAAAATGCTATAACGTAAAAACTTTTGATAAAGTTTTTTGCACCTAAGCACCTAGAGTTATGGACCTTTACATTTTTTAAGACTTTATTAATACCTCATTAAGTACAAATTTGATCTCACTTATATGGGTATCAGTAAAAAGTGCTACTAAATCCTCGCCTATATATGTGTATACACGGTGTTAATTTTCGGAGATGCCCGGGGGCAAACCATCAAAATTACTGCAAAAAACGTGTCCACAAAAAAGTACCAAAAGCACGATATGCTTAGATGTACAAAATAAACAAATGCATATGCACATACAATAGATATGAAAAATATATATAAAAGGCTTTAAATGGTTACAAAATATTGTTTTGTCTATGCACATTTACAAAATAATACATGTAAAAGAGTATGTATATTAGGGGTATAACTTTTGAACAATTTTTTAAATTATCAAAAAATACCTATCCATGCCATATATACCATGAAAATCTATGATGAAAAGTGGGGTCACTTTTTCGCGGGCATTAAAAAAGTTCCCCCCCAAATCACTTTGAAGTTTAGAATTTGGATTTTTTTTTTTTGTTTATTAAAAATACAATATCCTTATTGTAAAAACACAAACCATTCATTTATATTTTTATGCTATTTCAAAAATAAGACTTATACCTCCAATTATACTACATCCAAACAGTTAAAAGTATGTTAAAATAACACGGAAACTCTTTTTATGCACAAAATGGAACCAACCACACAATCCCAATTGTTTACTTTTATTTTCATTTGTTTGCAGTTTTGCTAAGACAGAGAGGTTTGGGGAAGAGGTTTTATATCCAAATTGATCTCAAAAAACTGTTTTCTTGATATATACATCAGTGGCCACCCCGTCGTGATAGGTATTTTTTTTTGGTTATACCCCTAATGTATATGCTAAAATACATATTTGTTTATTGTAAATCTATAATATAAAAATCAGATATTAAATTATTAATGTTTTTTTACTTACACTAAATACTGTTTTAACACCATTTTAATCACTTGGTACTTTTTCTGCACAACGGTCAACATTTAAACCTTTTGATTTGCCATCACTGTGTGTGTTGTTTTATGTATACTATTACTTTTTTGTTTATGTATGTGAAAAACATATGACACGTTTTTAGATGTTCTATAAGTGCACCAACGTGCAAGCAGTCCGTTACAGTAAGTTACGGGACCAGCAACGTTCGCCTAACTCAGCCTTTACAATAAGAGAAATTAATTTCTTATCACATTGAACAATAATTTGTTGTAGACAAACATAAAAAACATTAAACATTAAAAATTAAATTAAATATAAAATTAAAAAATTATATCACAGGTTAGATATTGCAACACAGTAACTGGCATTAATGTTTCGTGTGTCTTCTTTCAAGTTCATTGTCTTTTTTATTTTCTGTTGTATCCTTAACGTCTCTATTGTGAATCTTTTCTGTTCGATATTTTCTCTATCTCTATCCAATATTCTCTATCGATATTTTCTCTATCCAGTACTTTGTCAAAATCTGCCGTATGATTTGTATTTTTTATGTGTTGGGTTAAAGCAGTACTTTACTTCAATTCGTTTATGTCCATTTTATGTTCTGTTATTCTTGTTTCCTATGTTCTCTTTGTGGTACTAATATAAATCAAATCGCAGCTTTGATCTTTTCTCCCCTGACATGGTATTTCGTAAACAACATTGCTTTGTTGTTGTTTATTCATTGTTGTTTTATAGCAGGCAGCCGCGAGATTACAACAATCTACAATAAAACAAACAACAGGGCTTTTTATTGTTGTTTTGTGATACGAACTGTCAAACAGCGAAGGAGTTGATAAAAGACAAATGTAAAACAAGCAAGAATAAACGCAATTAAATGAAAATAGATTCATTCTGTTTGTTATTTTTTTCTAATTATATATTTAAGTCTTTACCCAAAATTGTTATTTATTATAAATAACTTTGATTTTCTTTTTAGTTTTATCAATTTTTCACTTTTTAAATTGATAAAAAAAAAACTTGTGTACTTTTTTAACTAAAAATTTAACACGTGTTGAAAAAACATAAACAACATTTGACAGTTCGTATCACAAAACAAGCAGTTTTTAGCTCTTTAGCCATAGTATACAACTAGTATGCCGACTCTTTGACAGGTACATAACTCAACTGTCAGTGGTACATTTTTATGTTTGTATTAGTAAGATTTTTTTCAAATGTATTGGTGTATAAAACTATTTCCACCACAACACATAGTTGCATAAAATCGTATAGAATGTGGCAACAATTTTTTTTCCAAAATAAAATTTTCTTAGTTCAATAAATTTTCAATTTATTGAATGCTGTCTGCATTTATAAACTTTTAAAAGCCATGTTTGCTAAATTTTTATTCTGCAATATCGGATAATATATAAATAATTAATGATTTCAAATATTATTTTTATACCACAAAATGCTACTCTGCTGGCTTTAATAATATTAACAACAGAAAAAATTTAGTGTCAAAAAAATTTATTTAAAAATTTTTAGTTTGTGAAAAATAAAAACATTTTGTAAAAGCAAATTAGCAAAATGTATTGAAAAAAATTATTAATTATGTGTTTAAGTCATAATATTAAACATGAAGTGTTATATTGTGAAAAATTTTAAATTAAAAAATTTCAAATTTTGTTTTGTTTTTGTTGTTCTTAAGTGTGTTGAATTCACACAGAACCTATATGTGTGATGAGAGTTATAAAAAAAAGAGAACGTTCTCACCAGTCGGCATACTAGTTATATACTATGTCTTTAGCATAATATATTGATGTAACTGAATTTTTATCTTTATAAATTATAATTTCTTTTGACTAAAAATAATTGTACTCAAAATGAAATTTCGTATGAAAATGGATTATTCCTATCTTAAGAAACATTTTACCTGTCTTGAAAACAAAATTTAATATAAGGGGAATATTAGAAATGCCCTCATCATGTTGATTGAAAAATTGTTTGCTATTTGATATAACGATATAAAATTACAAATAAATTTCACTTTGTATTTAGATAAAAATTTTACAGAAGTCTTGAAAATTTTTTAGCATTTTTTAAAATAACACTGTGGAACAAATTTAGGTTAGCAAAAGTTAGGTCGATTCTGAGAGTGAGGGGTGAAAATAGAGGCTAAATTAGAAAACCCGTATCGCGGCGTTTGTTTATCTTAGTCCGAATTTTTTTTTAATCGACCTTCAACCTTTGCAGTCAAATGCCGATTTTCAGCATATTGTTAATATGGTTTTTTGCCTATAACTCGTCGACTTATTGATATTTTTTAAATCTGTAAAGGCCAAATTATTGCTAGAGACCTGTGCAACAATTAATTTCTGATGATGATGGCGATGACCAAGATATTAGAGAGAGCAGTGTTGTTGATCCACAGCCGCCTGCATAAACGGCAACTGGCCAAATCATTAATTTAATTTTTTTACTTAAAACTTTTCCTAACTAATATTTCAAAATTAAATTTTTTTTCAATATTTTTATAATTTCTTCAAAACCAACACTGAACAAAATTGGTACATAAAAAATAAAAAGTAAATTAATATTAAGCTAGAAAATGCAAGATTTGTATTATGATTGTTTTCTTTTCAAATGAAATTTATTGAAGAAACTGAGAAGCATATTATAGATTAAACAGAAAGCAAAAAAGACTTAGGTTTGTGGAAAATATTTTCAAAACGCATGAAAAACAAATAATTTTTCCAAGATTTTGCTTCATAAGCACCACAAAAATTTTCTAAATCAATTTTTAAAAAAATGTTAATTGTTGCACAGGTCTCTAGCAGAAATTTAGAAATTAAAATATCAATAAGTCGACGAGTTATAGGCAAAAAACTATATAAACAATATGATGAAAATCGGCATTTGACTGCAAAGGTTGAAGGTCGATTAAAAAAAAATTCGAAATAACATAAACAAACGCCGCGATACGGGTTTTCTAATTTAGCCTCTATTTTCACCCCTCACTCTCAGAATCGACCTAACTTTTGCTACCCTGAATTTGTTCCACTGTGTAATTCTTAGCATTTTTTGGCCATGCCAGACTTAGCTGTAAAATTTTTTAAGATCTGGTCATCCTGGTCACCCGTACATAATACAATTTTTTCTATCTCCCCAATAAAATATGGAGCTTCCAACGAAGCAGGTTTGTAAAAGTTCCGCTTACCATATCACTTACGGAAGACATGAATTTTATATGGCGAGTTTCCACTCTGAAGCAATACATTTTTGACACAGAAAGCGCTTTATTCAGCGCACATAAAAATTGGTGAATGTAACGATCAGTTTTGCACACTGAATTTTTTGCTACCGTTATTCTTTTATATGTGACAGCGCATAGAGAAAGGGACCTAAGGGTAAAAAAAAATCAATTTTCACTTTTGTTTTTGATGTGGATAACATCTGAGCGCGTTTTCAAGGTTGACCAACACGTTCCTGACGTCATGAGATGTGTCGCTTTCAAATGAGACCAATACCAACACGGTCAGTGATGGTACACCAAAGATACACGTATTTAAATCCTTAAAATGGTGGCTCTTCAAATTTTATATATTTTTTTTTTAAGAATTTGTTCACTTACCCTACTGCATCTCTGTATGTCTTATTGCGTAGCGTAAAATTGTGGTTGTTTTTTAAAATGTACCATTAGTGCTTCGCAAAATAAGAAATTTTTTTATAGGGTCTGGTTGTCTGGGATAAGTGTTTAGGTAAGTTAGAGGCTAATCCCACTTTCAGATTATTTCAAGTACGAATCGGAATTTAACCAACTAAGAAATTCTTGAATCAAACATTTTTAATTAAGTCAATCCCGTTTTCGGATTATTTTAGAACGCACCAGGGCTTAAATATGAGCAAGACAACTATTTGGCACTTGAATAATCCGTAATTGAATTGAGCATTATGTACTTGATTTAAGGAAATCCGCACTTACCGTACTTTTGATTGTTTTGTCTTTTGTGTATTCGCTAAAAGGAATGCGAATTTATAAAGCGGATATCGAATGATGGTAATATTTAGGAATATAAATTGTAACAAACGACAAAAATATGAAAATACATATCTGTGGTTTTCATGGGTAATCGCGTATGTCTTAAAATCAAAATTTTCAGGAGAGCGGAAAAACAGTCTAGATCGAACTATAGGCTAGGTATTGAACTTTTTGAAATTGGTCATTACGTAAAAAAATCGGAATTGGTATATATTTTTTCAGAAATTTTAAGAACCATGTAAAGAGCGTTTATAATTAAGCAATACGGCATCAACATCTCAAAAACGAAAAAAATGGACCAACGCGGTTCCCATGAAAACCAGGGATATGTATTTTCATATTTTTGCTTGCTTATAATTTAATTTAAGCAAATTTAATTACTATTTTTAGCGCAATACTCTGAAGAGTGATAACTTATGTTTTTAAAATATAGACCCCTTATGCACAAAAATCTTTTTTGGCTTAAAACATAAACATGGAACCGAATTCTATGGCAATGTATTCTATAAAAACTTCTTATTTCATATTGTTATTTCTTTGCATGAACACATTTTTTGCAATGTCAAGAGATTGAGTCTAATTAATTAATATTTTTTAATATTTTTATTTTTTAATTAAAAAAAAGTTAACATGTCCTAAAAGCAATCATTTTCCGGCTAAGGCTTGAGCTAATCTTCAAGATTTTTAAAAACTTTTCGAACCAACCCCCGTATTTTGGAAAAGTTAAGTAACTAAAGTTGGTTTATATGTCAATATTAACTTTGTAACATCATAATCCCCTCTTGTTTTTTGTCTGTCATTCTCCTTGTATTTACTTGAACTTTTTTCCATTATCTCCCCTTCTCTTCTTGCCGGTGCTGTTTCTTGGCAAATTCATAAATGAATGAACGTACAAGTGAGTGACTGAATCAATAATTGAAATTGATATTTTAAGTAAAATGTATGTTGCTTTTTTAATTTTTTTTTTCTTTTTCTTTAAAGAATGTTGCAACATGCATGCTGCACGCTAAAAACAAGTGTATTTGGAACACTGAATATTTATGTACATTTTATTATATTTTTTTTTCTGCCAATATTTTAACAAACCGTTTTCAAAACCTAAATACATACAAAATTTTAAGTTGTTATTTTGTGTGTTTGCCATATTTTATGTATTAAGAACACATGTGTTTCAAGTAAAACTGTTATTGGGTCAATGCCTTTTTAATTGGAATATTGTGAAATGAATTTAAAGAAAGTTAAATTCATATTAGTCTTTTAAGGCTTTAATGGAATACTTCTTAAATACACTGAGAAGACAAATCAATTTATCCGCATTGAAATCAAACCGAAGCGGTGTCAATACTGCAGTAAGTACGGACTTCCTTAAATCGAGTACAGAATGCTCTTGATTCAAGCACGGATTATTCAAGTGTCCCTTACTTAAAATAATTCGAAAACGGGATTGACTTAACAAAGTAAAAATAAGAAAAAAGTTAATCGCAATCTGTGCTTGATCTAATTATTTCTTAGTTGGTGTAATCCCGAATTCGTACTTAAAATAATGCAAAAGTGAGATTCCTTCTTGCCTAAACACTTACCCCAGAGAACCAGAGAGAGAGAAAGAGAGTCAAAGATGTCAAAGTATCTAACTCATGTTTGTATGAGTAAGATTTTGTTTCAAATGTATTGATATTTTAGCCACCCTTCAGGACAATAGGCGTTAATTGCCAAAAAGCCTCTAGTACAATTACTAGAACAAGAGGAACTAGTGGTAACGGTGGACAGTTTAAGATTTAGCCATTCTATGGAGACAAAATTAAATATCTTGGAAAAAAACTTAACTAGACTTATGAATTTTGGTACAAGGTGTTACTAGGCTACTATGTACTATTGTCATAAAAATGAACGAAATTGGATCACGGCCACGCCCACCTAAAATATATCTGCAAAAATTTATATCTGATTTTATTCGCGTTTGATAATCAAAAAGTAAAAAAGCGGCGAATATTCATGAGAATATTTAAAATAAATAATAAAGAGGTAGAAGTAATAATAAGTGTTACATTTTTCTTCATTCACTTTAAAATAAGAATATATTTCATATGTTCATTTAAATTAAAGTAAGAATAAAATGTTACAATTAATGGGTTTCTTCTGGTATTTGTGGAGATTGCAATAAATGTAGTACTTCAGTACTTCCACAAATATGGTTTACGGAACTCTCAAGCCTTTCATTTTCGGGTGTTTTAAGCCATATATAAAAAATTTCGTGGCATGTGGTATTACCACTCATTATTTGTTTCTTTTTTTTTTATCGGCAAATCTCGGCAGATAATTTTATATGTGCCTTAAAGTAGGTACTTCAGACGTTCGCTTAAAACTAATTTGGTGTTGAAGCGTTATAAAGAAAATAATTTATCGATTATATAATTTAGTTATTTTGTTCTAAACGTAACGAAAAGAGCAACTGTTTAAATGAAATAGCACTAAAAGAATTTTTCAGTTCTAAAAATAAATTCTCATGATATTAACAGCGAATAGGTTGGGCTCCAAAATAAAAAAAAAGAATCGTTAAAAAATTCCATTCCAATAAAAAGTTACACGCTTTTAAAAATTAGCAATTTCATGTAAGTGTTTTTGTTGTTTTTAATTCACTCAAAAATATACCAGTTTAAAGTATCGTTATATTGTTATTGTTGACAAACTAGGCAAAGTTTTTGCATTTTCTTATTTAATAACAAGTGCTCTTTCATATTTGATAAATATATTTACTCAAATTTAAACTAAAAAAAAAACCATTTTTGTCCAGCTAGATTAGCAAAATATTACACTGTGCGGTGTTACGAGTTTTTACATAAAAATATTAGTATTCGACATTTTTGTTTTTTCGAATTTATTCTTTGAGCTAAATTTCAGATATGTATTTTAGAAAGCTTTTTTGTAATATAATAATTTAAATAATTCATTATATTATAAATAAAAATTTTAAATTCAAAATGCTAATTTTCATTTGCATTTCTTTATTTTTAAGTGTTGCCGTATATTTAAAATCACGGTAATCGGTTTAAAACGATTACCGTTGCTAAAGGCCGTCACTTCAAATCTTGAGTATTTTGCGGAAAATACGTCCAATAGATATTGGGAATTATTTCTTTTTATAAGCAACTTTATTATATTCAACATTTTTTATTTTTTCGAATTTATTCTATGAGTTAAATTTCAGTTATGCATTTTATAAAGCTGTTTGTAATAGTTCTATTCCTTAAATTTTTAGGAATGACTTTATACACTACCAGACTATTATCTTGTATCTTCTTGTTACATTTTACCTTAGCTTTCCGTTGGATAGCAATGAAGTATATTGTATGTACAGAAAAATTTACAATTATTAGACACTAGCAGAATGTAATGCATTTTCTGGCCCGCTACGGCCTTCGTCAGCATTCTTTCTACTCTATAAATTGAATGTATTTAACTCAACTATTTTAACAAATAGATATTGGGAATTATTTCTTTTTATAAGCAACTTTATTATATTCAACATTTTGTATTTTTTCGAATTTATTCTATGAGTTAAATTTCAGTTATGTATTTTATAAAGCTTTTTGTAATAGTTCTATTCCTTAAATTTTTAGGAATGACTTTAACAAGAAGATACAAGATAATAGTCTGGTAGTGTATAAAGTCATTCCTAAAAGTTTAAGGAATAGAACTATTACAAAAAGCTTTATAAAATACATAATTGAAATTTAACTCATAGAATAAATTCGAAAAAAAAAATGTTGGAAAATACGTCCCTGATCTACTTATTGTTTGAAAATTTTCAAAAAACAATAACAAATTATAATGACAGGGTTGTATTTTCCAAAAAATACGTAAGATTTGTGTGATAGCGTAAAGTAATAAAACATGTATGAGAAGCATGCATACAAAATAAACATTTTATTATTGTGCTTATATTTCATTTAAGTGTGCTTCGGTAATTCGCTCGTCTGTAAAAAAATTAATTTAAAAGGTGAGGGAAGTACAGTAAATACAATGTAGAGTGTTTCACAGCGACTTAACAAATAAATGTTAGTAGTTTTATTTAAATGTAGTTTGTTTTTTGCGTTTATAAAAATTATGTTTTATGTAGTTTATAAACTTAAAAGCCTGAAGAAATTGGTGCAAAATATTTAATTTTTTTTTTTG
Organism: Pollenia amentaria; assembly: GCA_943735925.1. NCBI lineage: Eukaryota > Metazoa > Arthropoda > Insecta > Diptera > Polleniidae > Pollenia > Pollenia amentaria. The sequence continues at coordinate 139,295,309 of OX031010.1, read as the reverse complement.
TACCAAAGAATAATTTCATTTATTAGTTATTTTTACTAAAGCAATAAGGGAGTAAATCGTCGTATTTTGAGAAATTTTTCTATACAAAGAACTACTAACAAACTGGTTCTTAAGCAACCAATTGGGTCCAAGTGTACTGGTACAGGACTAGAACCAATATTACTAGTGATTTTCCAAGGACACCCAATGCTAATTTCAGTACTTAGATGGCATAGAAAAGAATACAGTCGAGAACTAGAACTGGTGATATTTCTACTAGGTAGGTACTAGTTCGATCTCCAGCAAGGCATTTTCACCACTAAACATAGTTGCATAAAATCGTATAGAATGTATCAAATTTTTTTTTTCTAAAATAAAATTTTCTTAATTCGAAAACTTTTCAATTTATTTAATGATGTCTGCATTTATAAACAATTAAAAAGAATGTTTGTTTAATTTTTATACTGTAATATCGGAAATTTTTAATTTATTTAAATTTCAAATATTTCTTTCATACCACAAAATGCTACTCTGCTAGCTTTAATAATGGTAACAAGAAAAAAAAATTAGTGCCAAAAATATTTACTGAAAAATGTTTAGTTTGTGAAAAATAAAAACATTTTGGCGAAAGCAAATAAGCAAAATGTGTGAGAAAAAATTATTAATTATGTGTTTGTGTTATAAAATTAATAGTGTTATATTTTGAAAAATTTTAAATATAATAATTTATAATTTTGTTTTGTTTTTGTTGTTTTTATGTGTGTTGATTTCAAACAGAACTTATATGAGTGAGGGATGAACTAGAAAATTGAGAACTCTCTCTCGAGTCTAGTTGCATATGCAGATACTATTATTTTCTTACACATTTATACGACACCAGCAGCATGCCCGTCATTGTTTTCGTAAACGTTCTACTTTGAAATTTCAACAAATAGGAATCGGGAATTTTGGCTTCTTGTTTTTTTTTATACATGAAAATAATAGTCCAATTCACAATCTTGTGTAAATGGTCTTGCATCGTAGCATTTGCAAAATGGTATAGTATATACCAGTGTTTAAAAAACTGCATTTGAAATAGTAAAAGTCATAAGATTGTGCATTTTCTTCGACTTTTTTATTGGACAAATACAAACTTTTGTATTTACTTCTGATTCATTAAAAATTCATTAAGTATAAAGAGTCGCTGTCAAACCAAAAGCAAAAAACGAAAAGTTGCACACAACAAACTAATTCGGCAGTCGGCATATTCGGAAGCTTTTGATTTGACTGACTGAAGCTTTTAATATATTCCGAAGTTTACGCAGATGGGATGTTGTGTGTGTGAAAAAGTCGAAGAAAAAGGCTTTTTTTTTTTTATTTTGACTGCACCTTTTTAAACACTGGTATTTGCTATTGGTTTTTAAAATGGAAGACCATTTGCAAAATGTATGTTTTTCATCTTGTGTTGTTGTTGTTTCAAATAGTATTTTGCCTACTTTTTTAGTGTAATTGTTGTTTCTATAAGAAAATTTTTTTTACGCAAGTGCATGCACACTGTCTTCGAAAGTAAACCCATTTAGAATTCTTTAAAGTTCTGTTAATTTTATTAAAAAAAAGTGTTCATATGTAGAAATTTAAAAATATTAAATAAATTATCAAATATTTTTAAATTGATTTAATTGGTGGTTCGATGTTGCTACGTTTTAGCTTTGAACTGGGCAACTGTGGATTAAATAAGAACAGACTTCAGGTATACTCAAAATTCAAAACGTTTCCATATTTTTGGTGGATCTTTAAAAGGGGCTTCCTTTAGTCAAAATTCATATTATTTTAAATATACATATTTGTTTCTTGTACTCCTCTGGGAAGCCCAGAGCCGCAACAAGTTGATTCCAATGGGCTCGATCATTAGCGCGATGTTTGACTTCGTTCCACTGTAATTGTAGCTCGGACAGTTCGGTTATGATTTGGCCTTTCCAGGTGTGTGATGGTCAAGCGAGGCGCTTGCTTCCTTGGGGGTTCCAGTCTATGGCCTACTAAGTGCTATCATCTAATGGCTTGCGGAGAGTGTGTCCAAGTCAAACCCATTTGCGTCTTCTTATTTCATTCCAATTGGTTGTTGGTTTGTGTCTGACCAGAGTTGGGCATTTGATATTAATGTGGGCCAGTAAACACGCAAGAATCTTCGCAGGCCTGAAGAGGCTTGGTATCCACGTTTCTTAACTGTACAATAATATGGATTTAACGTTGGAATTGAAAATTTGAATTATGGTGCATCTTGATATGTTAGAAGACTTCCAAACAGGATTAAGTTGGATAAATGCTTTGCGTACCTTACTAATGCGAATGGTAACATCCCAGTAAATTTTTTTTAGACTTTTGGAAGCTAAAAAGGGACATTACTGCTGCTGTATTCGCTTACTATTAAGCCTTATTAAATTATTTCTAATTACATAATGAAACAAGCTCAGTCAACCAAATGCCTTTGAGCAGACAATACGTGAATAAAAGCGCAAACAAATTATAACTATTTCAGTGAAAACAAAAAAAAAAAAAACAAATTGAAGAAACCGGTGACTTAAAATAAATTAGTTCTTAAAACGTGTAAGAAATTATATTCAAAATAGGTTTTTCTTAAAGTGTGTCTACAGCAAGTAATTTTTATACGGAATATTTTAAAGATTTTGTTCTTGTTTTTTCTTGTGTGTTTTTTGTTTGTTTATAGTATTTCTATTGTCCATTCCTAGATAACTATATGTATTGTAGTATAAAAAGGTAAAAACAATGCTAAAATTTTATGTAACACCAGGTCATTTTTCTACAAAATATTCCAATTTATTACCTGTTCAATCAGAGGCCGAATTGAAAGAAATTGAAGATGACATAGATGATGAAACCAATTTTGCAATGGTAAGAAAGCTTGCTTTTTATTAATTTATAATTTCTATTTATATTATCTTTAATTTTTATTTATAGGTATCAACAATAAAAAACATTTTATGCATGGAGGTATTAAACAAAAACCTTTCAAATTTATAAGCTATAAAGATTTTAATGTGGGTGGAATGCGGGTCAATCACTATAATGAGAGCCCCATCACCCTCAATGGCCAGACAATCCAATTTGTGGACAACTTTTGTTACATAGGCTGCGTTATATCAATTAACGGTGGAATTGATGCTGATGTCACTAACCGAATTACGAAGGCCAGACGCTCATTTGGACAATTACGGAATGGATGAAGTAACCCGCAGTTACCACGCATGACCAAATTAAGCATTTTCAACGCATGCGTAAAATCCACCTTGTTAAATGGTAGCGCAACATGGCTGCCTACAAATGTGATTAAACAACGTATACAGTAGACCGTCTCAGTTTTTATACATTTTGCGAAATTCCTTCATGAACATCGATTTTATATATCTACTACAAAAACCAAGAATTTTGGTGTATAACACTTAAATATTGATGAACGGGAAGTGGTCTCTCAAATCGTTTTTTATTTTTTTTAAGCAAAATGCATTTTTTCGAAAAAATTAAAAAATCTTGATTTAGTTATTTGCCTCAAACTCAAGCAGTTCTACATGGATGTGAACATCATTACATGCATTAGAAAGCTTTTTAAATTTCCTAAATGTTTCTTAAAGCAACATTGCCATTTTCAAATACAAACTTAACATTTTTTTTTTTATTTTTGCTTACCTTTTCATATATAAAAATTGAACGAGGCAAAACTTTTATATTCTGTAAATGCACTATGGTAAGGAATTTTAAAATAAAGATTTTGGTGTGAATAACAGTTGCATTCTGTTAAGAAAAACTGCAGTTTTAGTTGAAATGAGTAAAGTTGTTTATTTCTAAATTTGCTTCTGTTTCATAAATACATTATAAAGTAAGAACATATTGGTCTTTTTATTTTCAAATTTGCTAAAATTGTGCTTTTGTTGGAGTTTGGATGCGTTTTGTGACAATTCTCGATGACTGGAATTAAATCATTTTGGATGTGGCGTTTCCCATACAAGGACGTTATACATTTCTGTATATCTGGAGAACGAAACGAGCTAAAGCTCTCAAATTAGGTACACGCATATCGGTTATCAGTACACAGCATCCCACAAAATATGGGCGGGATTGAAAAAGTGGGCATGGTACCTCCCGTACAAAGACATTATTGAAAATACCCAAAATTTTAAATTTTAGGGCTCTAGTATGACATATGAAAACGTTTTATATATCAAAATATCATTTTAAATTTTTAGCAGAATATATTTCCCGAAAACTCTTCAAGTTTTTTCCCAAAAATGGAAGAGTAATGCCCATTTTGAAACATACCCATTTTCGGGAACAATAGATCTTTCCGAGTCCAAGTGTTATTATCTAAGTAAATGGTAAATTTCTGCCTAAAACCGCGGGTATATAAATCTGCCAAATCGGTTAAGAAATGGTTAAGTAATTAGCAAAATACTCCAAAAATGGGCTAAAAAGCATCAACATTTTTATAAAAACTAAAATTTTAGAGCTGTCATATGACCTATGGATGCGTGTAATTATCAAAAGATTGGAAATCTTTAGTAAAACATATTTGCTGAAAAACTCGGAAAAATCGGTTCAGATACAAAAAAGTTATTACCAAAATATATTTTTTTTTATATTTAGAAATAAACAACTTTACTTATTTCAACTAAAACTGCAGTTTTTCTTAACAGAATGCAACTGTTATTCACACCAAAATCTTTATTTTAAAATTTCTTACCATACTGCATTTACAGAATATAAAAGTTTTGCCTCGTTCAATTGTTATATATGAAAAGGTAAGTAAAAATAAAAAAAAATATGTTAAGTTTGTATTTGAAAATCTGAATTTGTAGTGCTATGAATAAAAAACCATCGAACAAAATGGCAATGTTGCTTTAAGAAACATTTAGGAAATTTAATAAGCATTCTAATGCTTGTAATGATGTTCAAATCCATTTAGAACTGCTTGAGTTTGAGGCAAATTACTAAATCAAGATTTTTTAATTTTTTGGAAAACAGGCATTTTGCTTAAAAAAATTAAAAAACGATTTGAGAGACCACTTCCCGTTCATCAATATTTAAGTGTTATACACCAAAATTCTTGGTTTTTATAGTAGATAAAGAAAATCGATGTTCATTAAGGAATTTCGAAAAAAAAAATGAAAAGTGAGACGGTCTAGTATACTGGTGTTCATAAACAAATGCCTACGTAACATTTGCGGTTTATTTCGGCCTAGTTACATCAGAAAACACGATATGTGGCAAATCGCAAATGAGGATCCAGTGGGAAGGCAGATAAAAAGAAAAAATGGAGTTTTATGGGTCATACTCTCAGAAAGACCTCCGACTCGATATAAAGGAAAGATTTGGACTGAAACCCACTGGTCACCAGACGGCAAAGCCGGCCTAAGATGACGTGGAGAAGAACACTACAAAGAGATTTAAGTTCAATAGACAACAATTGGGACGAAATTAAACTTATTGTAAATGATAGAGGGAATCTAAGATGTCGATTTGATGTGTTCGGTAAACCATCAAGTTGGCATCAAGTGCTTATGTTCTACCTACACGTGGTGACTCCTGGAAACAGCTGGATATTCTCAGTTGGCTAAAGAACAAGGTAAATCCAGAGATTTAAGAAATACACTGCCCTCCTCAGGAAGAGCAGTAAAAATATTTTTGTTAACTAGCATTTATATAGTGATTGTTGACAAAGATCAATAGCCCACATTAAGAGTGAATATTCCTTTTGGTGATACGGTGCTAGGTCGATAATCAGGAGAGCTTATGCCTTGGATCTGTAAGGATTCTAAAGAGAAAAAAAACTCAACTAAGGTGGCAACAGCTGGCTAATCTTAGAGAAGACGTTGAGAGATATCAGGGGTGTTGTAAATTCCCTTCCGTAAAAACCAAAAAAAAGGTCGTGGATCGAGTGAGCATGTCTCTGTTTGTGTTGATATTCTTTCTTCGGACATTGAAAAACTATTATAGCAAGTGCATGCCACAAAGATGCGACAACATCCGAACTGGCAGATCTCTTGAATATTTCGGCTTTCCTGAGTCTGAGATGTTTACTCTGTTAGTGCTCTTTAATTGGGGTGCTTTCAGAGTGCACGTAGTGGTTGTGGTTGTCCAAATGCGGACGTTTGATCCTAGAATCGTTGTTGTTATCCCAGAGAAGCTGATTGATAGAAACTAATAGTTGTCGATTTAAACCCAAATGGCCACCTGTTGTATGAATTGTCTACCCTCACAAAGTTCTACCCTACAAAGCCTTATGGTAGTTACTCACATAAATAAAAACCATATCTGTAAATATAGAGTAAGATTCAAATGTATTGTGATGCTCTATGTTCCCAAGAGGAATAAAAAAAGGAAAAAAAAAATTGTTTTCAAAGGTAAATTGTTTTGCTTTTTGTGTTAAATTGTGTTTTTTTTAAATAGCTTAAATAATTTAATTTGACATTAAACTGTCATTGTTACCATATCTTCAACATTAAATATAGCGGTTTAAAATTATTATAGTTCACAATTAAATGATGTCACAATTTAGGTTAATGTTAACTTGAAATAACCAAAAACCATTTATCTGTCAGACAGCATCCTTTAAATAACTATTTGTAAGTTGCAATATTGGCCCTAAAAGTGGGATTATTCCTTGCCTCTCTCTTTCTCTTCGAGACGTTTTTTATGCTCTTTACAAAGAATTTGACAGAATTTGTTGTTTTAGTTGCAGGGAATTATCATGACATCTTTTAAGATAAAAAGTCCTTATGTTCTGGAACCCATCTCAAAAAACAACATTATCAATTACATGCTCCTGCTTTTGCAACTTCCGGTTTACAGTTACTTTTCTAAAATAAGAATAAGAAATTTAAGAAAACTAATTACCTTCCTGAAGTTAGTAATTTTTTCTTTGTTTCTAGTTTTCGTTTTAGTATTTTTATTTGAAACAACTTTTCTAAAAAAAAAATCCCTTAGAATATTGTTTGTATGAAGTTATTATTTGTTAGTAACTCCTGGCTCATTTTCAAGTAGATCCCTTCTTACCTTATTCCGCCTTACAGTTTTGTTGTTTTTTTTTAAATTTTTTTTTATGCTGTTAGTTCTTGTCCTTTGGCCAACAAATAAAGAAATCTTTATCAAATAACATCTTATTTAAGAATAAATTGGAAAAAAATATAAAAACGAACTTTTCAAAAGAGAAATGGATATGATTTCAGTGTTAGTTTTTAACGAGGGGTGTTTAAAAGTTTAAATAAGATCTCTATTCTGAAATTTTTTTTTTACTTACGTATGTGGTGTCTTTATATAAATTGCGAACCTTTTCGTTGGTTTTCGTGACATGTCGATTTTGCGAAAAATTTTTTCTTACCAATTTAGACATTTCAAATCAATTTAAGGCTTTATTTCCAATTTTGCAATTGTTCGCGAATCTTGGCCATGTTCGCGATGTAAGCGATTTTTACCTGTAAGTTTTCTGATTCTTTAAAGCATTTAAGATTTTTAATACTCGTAAATATAAGACTTTGCTTTCATACCGCTGTTACCAAATTTTGGGAAATTTCCGCTAATTTAGCAATTTTTAGCGAATTTTTGCCATTCCTTTTAGTTTAATGGAACTTAATCATTTATATGGCTTATTTGAAAAATAAAAAATTGTTGCTTATTTTTGCAAACTTTACCGAATTTTTCAATTTTTGCGTAGCTTCGTTGCTTGTCGCCTTTTTAAAAATAGCCCAATATATAAACCGAGGTCACATATTTTACGAGGCACTATCAACTCAGTCAATTCATACTGGGCGAAAAGTGTTACCCTTTTGGAGAGCTAACGATTTTTAAGAAGCGAACACCAAATGGCATTTTTTAAATAAAATGTCACATTTTTTTGTAGTAAGAAAAACACCATAAGTTATTCAAAAAATAAAAAATATATATGAAAAAAAAAACAAAAATGTATGTTTGTATATGAGTTATGTTTGCTGTTAGGGAAATTGTACTTTAATTTGTAATTTACTATCGAAAATTAAGAAGTCGTAAAAAATGTTTTAAACAATGAAACTGTCTACTGTTTATTATCCTATCTATCTGTTATTTCTTTTCTTATTCACTTCTCTCTTTTCTCTACCTCTTTACTGAAGGGATTCACAATGGACAGCATTGGTCTCCGAGTGGAAGTGTGCCCTTGGGCGCATAACACTTTTTAACCGAACCGTACCTAACTACCAAAAATTATTTTCGGGAATGAAATATTTATTAATTAATTCATTTATTAATGATGTGCTAATAATCCCAATTTATGATAAAAACCACTGAAATTTATTGTTGTGGGAAAGCTAGTTTCTATGCGCATTTCGCTGGTTGCTTAGGCCAGCTCGTCAGGAAACTTTTTCCAAATACTTTAGAAAAGCTAAAAATATTATACAAGTAAGACCATAAAGTGAATAAGAATTTTAAACACTCAGGTCTTACATGTAACAATATCAAAGTTTCAACAAAGACACAACAATAAATAGTGAATTTTTTCTTTCTTACATTCCCCTACAATTGGCTGGGTTTTTTCCAACACGAATTGTAGTTGTAAGAGGATAGAAAAAAACAAAATTAAAAAAAACAAGTTGCTAAATAAAGCAGTTTGCCATTTCAGTTTTTTATTTGCCGGGCACATGCAAATTTATTATCAAAACTACTTTTTAGGAATGTGCGTTCTAAATCGTGATCCATTTCGAGGTTTCCTACTTTTTTAAAGAAAAAAAAAAAAAAAAAAAAACACAGAAAATTCAAATTTAATGGGGAATGTTTATTACCATTTGAAAGAACATTTTTTGGCATTTACTTTTTGAAGACGCAGATGGTCTATCCGTTGAGTCCAATTTTCGAAAACTCGTTCGAACATTTCGACTGCATAAATTTTAGACTTTACATATCCCCACAGGAAAAAGTCTAACGGTGTGATATCACACCATCTTGGTAGCCTATCGACAAGCCCAAAACGTGAAATTGTGTGCTCAACGAAGTGTTCTCTCAATAAATCCATTGATTGATGCGATGTGTGGGAAGTGGCGCCGTCTTGCTGAAACCAAATGCCGCCGAAATATAGTCAGTTATCAAAATAGTCGGTTATCATGGCACGAAAACGGTCGCCATTGACGGTAACGTTCGCACCGGCATCATTTTTAAATAAATATGGACCGGCCCACAAACCACACCAAGTCGTTGTTTTTTCTGGATGAAGTGGCAGTTCTTAAATCTCTTTAGCTTGCTCTTCGTCTCAAATGTGGCAATTTTGTTTGTTTACATACCCATTAAGCCAGAAATGGGCCTCATCGCTGAACAAAATTTGCCTCGAAAACGTCGGATCTTCTTGGAACTCTTCAAGAGCCCATAGAGCGCAGCGATGTCGCTTGGGAAGGTCGAGCGGCTTCAGTTGTTGCACAAGATGTATTTTGTACGCTTTCAATTTAAGATCACGACGTAAAATGTCCCAAGTCGTTCCATACGTCAGTCCGAGTTGCTGCGAACGGCGCCGATTCGACTCTTCACGGTCTTCGGGTAAACTCTCAGCTACGGCCGCTATGTTTTCTTCACAGCGTGCTGTACGTGGTCTATTCGGTCGAATATTATCCAATACTGAATGCTGGGTCTCAAAATAGGTGATGGGTTGCAAATAGTACGCTCAGTAGGCCGATTATGTTGACCATAAGCTGAGCAAAGTGCACGAAACACATTCCTCACAGAACGTAAATTTTCGTAAGAAAGTTGAACGATTTGTAAACGTTACTAAACAAAAATAACATGACAGCATAACACGACTCACACGTGATCTTTTAAAAAAAGGCTATTGAAAAAAGTATCTCTACTTGAATTACCCATTATATTTTGTTATTAAATCTTCTGTTGAAGTCTATTCCTCCATCACCACTTTCGAACAAATTAAGAGAAGAAAGCATGGAATTGTAAGTTTCTACTTTGAGTAGGTTCCAAAGTTTATTTTTAAGCAATGCCCATTTCTAGAAACCCTGTTAAGCTGCAGCACTACAATTCAGCAGTGTTGACAAAAAAACAGGAAAACGTTCTATTTCCAAAATGGGTCAAAAAGTGGCACAAAATAGTATTAACAACGATACAAAAGGGTATTTAAAAAAAAGGCCTATTAAGAGTACGAAGACAGTCGAAAAGGGGTCAAACTGATACTTTAGTATCACAGCGGTAACGCTGCACACATATCGAGTAATAACCGCAAAAAAAGCTTAAGCGACAACATTTTCAATTTTCGTTTTTTTAATAAATGAATTCATTGGCAACGTTTTCATCATCTCCTAAAATCTCTTGGTCACAGAAGATACCATTACGATTTTATAACAAAAACAATTTTAGTTTAAGCGCCAATTTTCATACTAAATTTTTATGAAATATAATATAAAAAAAAACTTCTCCTGTAACATTTTGATTTGGTCGCTTTAGCTTTTTTTTTTGCGGTTATGGCTCGATATATTTAGAAAAATAAATTTTTGGCTGGACGAGAATCATGCAAAATTTTCTTAATTCAAGACATATTTTCTGGTGATTTAGTAAATAATTGTTTCCTATTCTGGTTTTTTTTAGCAAACAGTGGTATACTCCATTTTAAAAGATAAAGCCAAAATCCAGAGTTATTGCATTTTTAGTTTTGCATTGTCTCTCAGGCGATTTGTTGGTGTTTTAAGGAAAAAATTTCTTTAGAACAGGGACCGTAAATTACAGTTATCCACAAAATTTAAACTCAAAAACTCTTCACATTGGAGTCAACGGATACTTTCATAAAACGATAGATTCGTATGGACGAGCTCTTTCAGAATATTAAAAAATTAAAAAAATTAAATTTTTTTCTTCAATGAACTATATTCTAAAAAATATTGTTTGAATATGCAAATTTGATTCTGAAGGGTAAAATAAAACTGAAATGAGTTTTAAAATAAAACTGAAATGAGTTTTATTTTCTGACGAAAAAATTAAGCTCCACAAATTAGTTTTATTTTACGACGGCGAATTAAAACTCCTCAAATGAGTTTTTGTTATGATGGCGAAATTATAATCTTTTTACAAGAGTTTGTTTCGGCGTCTTATTTTTACGTTAAAAAATAACTGTTTCGGATGCAACTTTGTTTTATAATTCACAAAATAACTGTTATAAAATACCTTTTTCGATATCACTTATAACTGGTACGGTCCCTGCTTAAGAAATGTCTTTAGCTTTTGTTTATTTGTCGAAATTCATCTCGTATGTTAATGGCCTTCCACATTCCGGCTAGCGCAATTCACTTATTTTTAATGTGTGGTACTATTTAATAAAATTTTGATCTATTTTATGCATTTTGTTGTAATATTTTTCGAATTAAATCAATGCTATTGGGTTGGAATCGGTTGGAAATCATACTGTAATATCAAGTTTTAAAAAATTAGTACTTTTTGTTATGTATATTATAAAGGGCCCTGGAGATTATTAAATAAACCCATCAATCAGTGCATATATGTAAGTGTTGTTGATTTCAGTCTTTTTTACAGACGTACAAATAGACACGTCAATCAACACTTGTATTTAAAACAAACGAAGTACTTACATATATATATATATTTTTTCATCTGTTCACTTCTTCATGACAATAAACACAAAGCAAATAAAATTTTTTGTCAATAACAACAGGAGACAATCAAATAAACAGCCATCAAATAAAAAAATTAAAACTTTTTTATTTTCGTCAAGCATTGCCGACAGCTCGTATGTGTAGCCGAAAAACAACGACTGCACGCACACAACGTGATTGAAGTGTTTTTTCTTTTGATAGCCTAAAACGCCCTGGAGAACCAAATGACACGAAACTGACAACTTTGAAATTTCGAAAAATTCATATCAAGCTGGGAGTTGTAAAGAATTTGATAAAACGATTGGTACGGGCTAACGAAAATGCATTTGCAAAGATATCAATCGAAAAGATTCCAGAAGGTAATTTTGTGTAAAGATAATATTTGACTTCAAAATATTTAATTTTCTCAAAACAGGTGTACTCAATGGTCCTGATTTGCGGAAACTTCTTAAAGATTCCTATTGAACTGAAATACTGGACGCAACTACATTGAAGACATGGGATTAAATTCGTGCAGTGATTTAAAATGTACTATGCAAAAATCACTCTTCAGATTACCGCGTCTACGTTGATATTATGATGCAGTCTTTTGACTCATTTGGCGTGATTTTTTTTTAAAAATTCACATGTTGCATGCACATTTTGATTTTTATGACCCACAAATGTCCAATGAAACAGACAAAACAGGCGAAAGATTTCGCCAAACAATGGCCCCTATTACGAGTTACATTCGATAAACGATTTTCGCTGACTATCGAACATCGACTATCGAATGTTTATTTCGTTGTGCATCGAATTTTTTAACGAAAACAAATTTGCTTTCGACGGTGTAAATAATTTAAAAAAAAATTGTTGAAAATGTAAGTTTTTGTTAATTTTTTAATTTTGTTGTACAAATTCCACATTCTTAATTATTTTTGGTTATTTTATGTAGGTCTTAAGTCGTCAGTAGTTAGCAGCAGTTGGAAAAGCTTGTTTCCCTTACGGAACTAAATCCTTTGTTGGCAAAAAGAATTTTCAGGCTACAAAAAAGTGGGATGAAATCTCGCAGGAGCTAAATTGTTTGGGACCACCCGTACCATAATTCCCTTGGAATTTTTTAAATTTGTTGACAACATTTTTTTATTTAAAGTGACAGTTGATAGAAAATGTACTACTGTGAATAAACTAACCCAGCATTTACACATGCAAGTGCAAGTTCGAAAAACACAATACACTCGCACTTTTTCACTAACACCATCACAATTTTCATACTTGCAGCCAACTTGTAGCTAACTTGCAAGACATTTCTGACGACAGTGAGTTTTTGGCACTTGTATGCAAGTTAATGTCAAAAATATAAACAGAGTTGCAAATTTGATTGCGGAAACAATAATAATAGTTTTTACTTTTTTTTAAGTATATTTAAAAATATTTCGTTTATTTTTTTGCAAATAAGTATACCTATAGTAGACAATTGTCTTAATTTTAAAACATCAATCTCAATAGAAAACATAAAAATAATTATTAATACGAAATGTTTGCATAAAAGTGTAACTTGCACTTGACTGTGTAAACGGTGGGGTGCTTTAAAATCATGGGAGATAAGGCCATGATGGCTTTATTGCTCAATTGAATAGGAGATAAAGCCATAATGGCCTTATTGCCCAATCATTGAGAGATAATGTCATATTTGAAATTTTGCGAAATGAGAGATATAGCCATATTTTTTTTTCGCAAATGAGAGATAAAACCATATTTTCTCAGAATATTGTTATGCATGGTGTAAACATTCTGTAAAAGGGAAAATCAGGAAAACTTTATTCAGCGAAGCCACCTGCCGTGTCCTACTGGAGGAAAAAACCCCTAAGCGCGGCCGCAGGCCGCCACGCAGAAAAACTTTAGTATGCGAAGCCAGATTTCAATACTTGACTTTAGTGTTTCCGGAAGTGAAAACTATTAATCAATGTAAAATGCAAAAGTTCTTCAAAACTGAAATGAGAGATAAAGCCATTTTCTAATATCGCTAATGTGAGATAAGGCCATGATGGCTTTATCTCCCATTCAAATGAACAAAAAAAATAAAAGCCTTTATCTCCCTTTTGAATGAGAGATAAAGTCATCATGGCCTTATCTCCCATGGTTTTAAAGCACCCACAAAAGTTTTTCTGCGTGGCGGCCTGCGGCCGTGCTTAGGGGTTTTCTCCTCCAGTAGGACGTGGCAGGTGGCTTCGCTGAATAAAGTTTTCCTGCGTGCGTCACAAGAATAAAAAAATTTCTTTTCCCGGAAACACTAAAGTTAAGTATTGGAATCTGGCTTCGCATACTAAAGTTTAAAATATGGCTTTATCTCTCATTTGCGAAAAAAAAGTATGGCTATATCTCTCATTTCGCAAAATTTTAAATATGACCTTACCTCTCAATGATTGGGCAATTAGGCCATTATGGCTTTATCTCCCATTCAATTGAGCAATAAGGCCATAATGGCCTTATCTCACATGGTTTTAAAGCACCCCCCCGAAAATATAGCGGCCGTAGCTGAAAGTGTACACGAACACCGTGGTCGATTCGGCGCCGTTCGCTGCAACTCGAACCGTTATCGTGTCATGATAACCGACTATTTGATGCCTGAAATTGAAGCTCGTGATCTGGGCGACATTTGGTTTCAGCAAGACGGCGCCACTTCCCACACATCGCATCAATCAATGGATTAATTGAGAGAACACTTCGGTGAGCACATAATTTGACGTTTTGGTCCAGTTGATTGGCCACCAAGATCGTGTGATATCACACCGTAAGACTTTTTCCTGTGGGGATATTTAAAGTCTAAAGTGTATGCGGACAAACCCGCTTCGATTCATGCCTTGGAAGAAAACATTACGCATGTCTTTCGCCAGTTGCCAGTCGAAATGCTCGAACGAGTCATCGAAAATTGGACTCAACGGATGGACCATCTGCGACGTAGCAACGGCCAACATTTGATAGATATCATCTTCAAAAAATAAATGCCAAAAAATGTTCCTTAAATGATAATAAACATTACCCATTAAATTTAAATGTTCTGTTATTTTTTTCTTTAAAAAAGTAGGGAACCTCGAAATGGATCACGCTTTACTTTTTTATTGAAACCAAATGCAAATTCGTTCGATCAACTAGTTCGACTGCTGTCGAAAATCGAATTAAGACTGCTTCGCTGGGAAGAGAATTGATTCTATTCTTGCTAATTTCTGTTGGTCCATTGCAAACGAAAAATAAAATTGAAAAGCAAATGATTTGTAATCGATTACAAATACAAATAGAATAAAGGACATAAAATGTATAAATTTGATCAAATTAGACTTTATAGTGCCACAAAGTGAAAATAACACAAGGAAACAAGGTTTTTGTTGATTAAGAGCTGAATGCTGTTTATAAGGTTATTTGGGTCGCTTTATCCAGATCTGCACTTTGTTTAGAAAAGGTTCACCATTTTCACATAAAAAAAAAATCCAAAATTCGCCAACAATATTATCTCTAAGCCTTGGTTACACTGGTTTTAAATTTGCCTAGTATTTTGAGAGATATCATTAAAGTTTTGAAAAAAGAGCAAATAAAAAAAAAAATTATACTTTGAAAATTCATTAAAAAAAATGCGCCAAAATCACAGTTTTGATCTAAAAATATTAAGTAAAACATATTTCGAATGAAATTAGATTTGTTTCATTTGCCGTATTCACAAAACCACTTGTATCGTTGTATCAATTGTAAGTTGTACTAAAACCAGGGACCGTAACAATTATAAGTGATATTGAAAAAGTTATTTTATAACAGTTATTTTGTGAATTAAAAAACAAACTTCCATCTTAAACATTTATTTTTCAACGTAAAAATATAAGGGCGAAACAAACTCTTAAAAAAGAGTCTTATATTACCGTCATAAAATAAAACTCTTTTGGAAAGTTTTTATTCGCCGTCATAAAATAAAACTCACTTGTGAAGTTTAATTTCGCCATCATTAAATAAAACTCATTTGATTAGTTTTATTTCGACGTCCTAAAATAAAACTAATTTTAGGAGGTACATTTTTCCGTCAGAAAACAACACGCATATCAGTTTTATTTTAACCTTCAGAATCAAATTTGCATACTCAAACAATTTATTTTGCATTTAGTTTATTGAAAAGAAAAATTTGATTTTGTTCATCAAATAATTGTGAAAATTAGTTAAATTTCTTTTTGATATTTAATAATATTTGCAAATTGTCCGATATATTTTTTGTCATAATTTTTTTTTGAAAATTTGATGTATTTATTAATTAACACAACAATTTTAACAAATAGAATTTGGAAACTTTTGTTTCTTTTTGTGAATTATGTTAAGTTTTAGGTGAAAGTCTTTAAAAGAGTTTCATTTCATGACCGCAAAATGAGTTTTATTTGAGACAGAAATAATTAAACTCCTCAAATGAGTTTTATTGTAGACGGAAAAAATAAAATTCTTTAAATGAGTTTTATTTAAGACGAAAAAAATAAAACTCCTCAAATGAGTTTTAATTTAATAAAAATTTTAAAATCGCTAAATTAAGAGTTAAGTTATGATTTTTTCAACTTAAACATTTTGGAAAAAAGTCATAAATTCGATTAGTACATGAAACTTAAAAATGATAGCTGATGGAGGAAAACGCAGATTAATAAATTAGTAAAAAAAAATTGCATCCAATTTTCAATCAGCACAAAGAAAAGTTAAATTTTTTTTCGCTTAAATAGCTTCATTACAAGTTTTTGGTGATAGAAATGACTTTTTAACCACAATTAAAGAAAAGGAAAATCTGTTAAACTACAATTTTACAATTTCTCATTAAACACTTTAATTTCTTTAAAAGATTATTAATTTCCGTATTAACTAGTGCGTAACTTTTTCGATTAACATGCGCTATTTCTAAGACTCTTTCTTTTTTTCTTAATCGTCATAATAGACTGATCTCTGGGCGAGGGTGAAAAAATTTACTTCACACCAGCCTTTCAACCTAACTTAAAACTTATAAAACCCATTATTTTTCCCAAAAAAAAGTCTGGGGAATCACCGGAAATTAAAAAAATATTATTTGTGAACACAGAAAAAATTAAAAATTTTTTCTAATCACCAAATCCATAGAATTAAGTAAACAATTTATTGATTTTGCACATTTTACCAAAATGATTATATTGATTACTAAAAATTGTAACATTGTAAATTGTGATGATAAATGATATGTTAAATTTTAATTTAAAAAAAAATCATCAATAAACTTTACCGTTCCAAACAATTGGTTAATTGATTTTATTGACAATTCCCAACAACAATTCTAAAAGTTTAATTTTTTTTAGTTTAAGCAAAAAAGTAAATTAAGATTTTTTGCTAATAAATTAATATTATAATTAAAAACTTATTTCAAAACAACTAAAATGTCAATTTAATCAAAATTATATTTTAATTTTTGTGTCACTCAAAAAAAAAAAAAAATAATTGATTCAATTATCACATTTATTAACCCTTTCAGGGTCAAAAATAATTTTTGGCGAGATAAAAATCTGAAAATTTGTATTTAAGGTAATGTGATGGCGCTGAAGCCGGGAAAAATAATAGTTTTTGCCTCATGCAGCACCCCTGGTTTTTTAGGGAATGCCGAATATATTAAAAATTTACCTTCAAATGTCCACAAAAGAAACTACAATTTATTTTTGCAATTTTTTTTATTTCAAGAAAATACTTATTTACGCATGTATCAATACTTAAAATTTTTTTTAATATCGCCTGATCCCCGAAATTATTATTACTTTCTTTCTTCCTAAATCTAAGCTTTTTACATATTTCCTGACTTGGGAACGACAATGCACTCAATAATAAGAAAAGAAAGTCTATGTCTACTATAATAACAATCTTAAATATCAAAAGTGTCTTTCAGATAAAACAAAAAAAAAAAAATATAATTAACTGTACATTTTTATACAGTAAAAGTGCGTAGAAAGAGAGTACAATGCAATGTCGAATATATTCGACAACACTGAAATGGTTAAATTAAAATACTTATAAATTTTTTATTTTAATTGATAAAAAAAACTACGACATTGTTTTCTGAGTTATGACTGGAACTCTCTTCAGTATTTCGTGCAAAATGTTGTCAAACTCCATATAAAAAAATTTCTGTGAAATAAAAACGAAAAAATTTTGATAGAATTGTACTCTATTTATATTACGAAAAACATTCGAAATGTTTCTAGCAACATTTTTATTTTCTGTGCGAAGTAAGTGCAGCTCATATTATTTCGCACGGAATGTTAAGCAACAGCTCAGCATTTTTTGTAATTTTTTATTTTGTGTTTGTAAAGTGCTTTTTATAACAAGCGTTTCACAAAGAAAAATGTAGAAAAGTGCTAAAATTAATAATAAAATTTAATTTTTTTGTTTTTGGATTTGGGAAATTATAAAAATAATATTGTTTTACTTTGTTTAATGACAATTAAAAAAAACATGATTTTTGTTTACCTTCGTAAAACAATGTTGTATACTTGCAACTTATAAAAACGTTAAGTTTGGAAAATTCGCGAGATATATAATATTGATACATGTCATAATTTTCGTGTGAAATAATCAATGTGGCTCAACATTTTTCTTAAGTTCGAACAGAGTACTAGGGTTAGAGAATAAAAAACTAGGGAAATTAGAAAACGTAATGTCAACTTATGATTCGGTTGGTTAAAAATTTAAAGAATTTATTTACCTTATCAGCTCAGTAGCCTGCCCTCGTATAGTTTTCTTTTGTTTCTATCGTGATATAAAGCTGTGAATAGAGATTTTAAGTCATCGTTACGCTGTTACATTTCCAATTTGTTAGATAAACTCAGGTATGATTACATCATATAAAAACAAGAAACTATAGTAAAAAAAGAGATGGCAATTATTAAAAGAATAAACAATCTTTATGTGAAGTTTTGCTTAATAGTTATAATATTTTAAGCGCATAGAAATAAATGTAATTGAGGCAATATTTTAGCGGAACAAGGTATGTTAGTATTTTGAAATATGATTTTCTACAGAAGGCTTTTAATACATGAACTCATTTAAAAGATTTTATAGGGGCTTTAACTCTCTAATGCCAAAGATTGCCTCAAGGCTCTGTTAACAAAAGTTGTACGGACGTCCAATATATAATTTATTTATATTAAGTTATCTCTTTTACAGTTGCTAAAAGATTTAGCATAATATTTGTGCAAGCTTTGAAAGCTGTTAAAAGCTTTTAACCCATTGTAAACAATATTGAACACAATGCTTCTGTTCCACATGGAGTCTTCATTTATTTTGCTCAAATAATAAAATTTTTTTTTTGATTATTATAAACAAAAGAAAATATTTTCCATTTGTTTTGTTAGTTTTTATTTTCAGTACACACTACTGAACTGATTTCTCCTAAAATTTAATGTGTTTTTATTACTTAATGCCCCAGGGTGCCTCAAGGCGACCCTTGGTGTTTTCTCACCTGGACGGTAAACGACTCATTGTACGGGCTTACAAATATTTTTTGAAATCAGAGGCCCAGAAATACCCTTAATTTCCCGTCTTTTCTTAAGTTTGGCATTAGAGGATTAAAATTGTCGAATACTTAGTTTTCTTTTTGCATCAATTGTGAAAGCATCTTGATTGAAAAAGACCCTTTTAAATGTGTTTAACTTTAACCATATAGCATCCCCAATGTGATGACAACTTTACCACATCTGTCGCCCGATCAAAAATGTTTAATTTTTGATAAGGGTTAAAAATAATTGTACAAACAAATAGAGGATTATAAAGATATGCATATCAATAAAATAAATAAATAACAAGCCTTTGATAAAATTAACGATACCAATGCAACTCAACACTAAGTGAAACGATATATGTATACAGTTGCTACTCAGCCTATATTTTGTAAGCCGGTAACATTTTGCTACATCCGTTAGTGTCAGCTGTATTGAAACATACTTCCACTAAGATGTATGAAAAACACCAAGGACAATTTGAAAGTTTTAAAAAATATCCCAGTTGACCACGTCTTAAGGACACCCTTGAAGGCGGATGCACGACAATGTTAATTCCTGCACGACATGTGAGGGACAGCCAGAACAAATCGTCAACGACATTTTCGAACAAGTGCCGTGAGAATCGTGCACGACACAAAGAAAGACATTGTCGTTTTTCATGTCGTGTACAGTTGTTGATAGAGGACTCCTTACAAGACACTGGCGCTCATACTTTAGATTTGAGGTGTTGTGTATAAGTGTTGATAAAAGACACCTTACAAGACAATATCGCTCACGTTTTTGTGGATAGGCGTGTATAAAACACAACTTGGAAGCCAATGTCTATCATGTCGTCGTTTATAAACTTCTTTAGAAGACAGTGCACTAGACAATGTCGTGTATTTTGCCGTCCACGACATTTACCTCACGACATTTTCCAGAAATCCTAAGTGATCGAGGAAATGTCGTGCATAAATAGTTGACAACAATGGCGTCGACGGCAGTTTTGCCAACTGGGATGTGGAATAACGTGCATATTTTTATATGAATGAATATACAAAAGTAAAGTTGTTTGAGAGTAGAAAGGCTTCTTTGTGCGATATTTAAGTTTTAGGTGTGAGTTTTTGTTGTTATAAACGAGTTTTTATAAAGTTTAATTGTTATGAGTTTTTTTTTATGATTTGTCATTTGATTACAATGAGTTAGGAAATTAATGTGGTCTTTTTATATAAATACACATGTGACGAAAAACAAAACCAAAATTTATCATTAATGAGATTTCTCTATGACGTGCTAAATTCCCAATTTTTATTTTTGGTAAATACACTGAAATTTATTTTTGAGGGAAAGCTTTAGAAAAGCTAAAAATTTATATATACAATAAAACTGTAAAGGAAATAAAATTTATAAACACTGAATGCTATAGCAGTATTTTAGCTCCACTACACCTCGATCCTAACAGCTTACGTCCAACGCTTACATAAAATCTTACTCAACTATAAAATAATCTAATAAAACTCGATTCTTACTAAAACTCTACTTTAACTCTAGTCTAACTTTACTCTAATCCAACTTTAAATATACTGTACATTTTTTTAAGTTCTACTCAAACTTACGGCCCTAATCATGTAAAACGCAACGCAACGCCAAAGAATTACATTGACAGCACAAACAATGTCTTAAATATTTTGTGATTTTTTTGTTGCTTTCTACATAAATTCACATTGGGTTTTAAAATTTCAAACGCTGTATAGCAACAACAAAATTAAAAAATATTGATGACATTGTTTGTGCTGTCAATGTTATTCTTTGGCATTGCGTCGCGTTTTACATGATTAGGGCCTTAAGTTTGAGTAAAACTTAAGAAAATGTCAAATTAGTGCGTTGCGTTTTACATGATTAGGGCCTAAGTCTAAATCTACTCCAATTCTGCTCTAATTTTAACTATTCTCCAAATCTTCTTTTACTCTACCCTAGAGATGCTAATTCGGAAGTCCCGATGTTTTACATTTTTTTTTTATAAAATGAAATTCATCAGGACATCTTCTCTTGAGAGGATAGGGGACACAATATTGATCTTTTATATTTATTTGATTGACTTTGTTAATACTGTCACTGATTAAGAAAGAAAAAAGTTAAACTTTGTTATTATTTTTAAGCGTGTCCAATTGTTTAAAAGAAACAACAATTATAGAGAAATTTTAATGTGAGAAGTGCTGAAAATAGTTAAAGAAGAAAATTATTTAACCGATTTTTCGACAACCGGTGATTATAATCAGCAGCACTCATAGTCTTTTTTTTGTAATGTTTTTTTCTTCTGTCAGTTACTTAAACTCTTATTTCATTATCATATTGTTCGTTTACTTGGTGCGGCGAAAAGTGGGTTAACGAAAGAAATGTCTTTTGAAATGCACAAAACAAAAATAAACCTTAAAAGTTCCGTGTGATTTTATTTTCTAATTGATTCCACCACTTGAGCACCAAATGCAAAATGTAAACTTTACTCTTTACATGTTTAGGCTTACTAAAGTGTTTTCCGGGAGTGGGCATGGGTTTATGGAGCGATTTTACGAAATAAAGAAGTGCAATTTATAAACTAGGTTATTCCTACCACCAGTGGTGGTGGGTTTAAAACGATGTTTTTATGTGAAAACAAGATTTTTATGGTTAACTTAAGAAATAGATTTTGTTAATTAATTTCGAATTTAAATTTCAATTATTGATCTTAATTCATTTGATAAAAATTTTAATAGAATCTTACAAATAAATGAAATACTAGTTTTTAATTATTAATTAATTCATTTATTAATGATGTGCTAATAATCCCAATTTTTGAATGAAAACACTGAAATTTATTGTTGTGGGAAAGCTAGTTTCTATGCGAATTTCACTGGTTGCTTAGGCCAGCTCGTCAGGAAACTTTTTCTAAATACTTTAGAAAAGCTAAAAATATTACACAAGTAAGACCATAAAGTGAATAAGAATTTTAAACACTCAGGTCTTACATGTAACAATATCAAAGTTTCAACAAAGACACAACAATAAACAGTAAATTTTCCTTTCTTACATCCCACAACAATAAATTTCAGTGTTTTCATTCAAAAATTGGGATTATAAGCACATCATTAATAAATGAATTAATTAATAATAAATATTTCATTCCCGAAAATAATTTTTGAATACTAGTTTGCTCTATTCAATTTCTATATTTATTATATTTTTATTTAGTTTGTATCAACTGAAATAATTGAGTTAATTATAGATTTTATGTTAATTATTTTTTAATTGAATCAATTACCATATTGTTGGAAATCGTACGTTGTTTTCTTTTATAGTTTTTTTAATTAAACTAATCATTAAATAAAAAAAAATCACAATTTTATATTTTAAAAAATTTTAGCAATCAATATTATCTTTAAACAAACTTGTAATATTAAATGAATTCTAAAACTTTTTTGTAAACCTCTTTTAAAGAAGTTTTTTTTTATTAAAAACCTATAAAAAGCATTTACCTTTTGTCCTTCAAAAATCCCGAAAAATGCCGAAATCCCGAAAAAGCCCGTTATTTCGAAAAATCTCGACATCCCGGGATCGGACTTTTGAAATGCCGAATCCCGGAATTTGCGAAAACCATTCCGGATTGGCATCCCTACTCTTCACTGACTATACCTTAACTATACACTAAAGGCTGAGTTAGGCGAACGTTGCTGTACCGGTAACTTACTGTAACGGACCGCTTGCACGTTGGGGCACTTATAGAACATCTAAAAACATGTCATATGTTTTCCACATACATAAACAAAAAAGCATTAGTATACATAAAACAACACACACAGTGATGGGAAATCAACAGGTTTTAATGTTGACCGTTGTGCAGAAAAAGTACCAAGTGATTAAAATGGTATTAAAACAGTATTTAGTGTAAGTAAAAAAACATTAATAATTTAATATCTGATATTTATATTATAGATTTACAATAAACAAATGTGTATTTTAACATATACATACACATTTACATGTATTAATTTGTAAATATGCATAGACAAAACAATATTTTGCAACCATTTAAAGCCTTTTATATATTTCTCATTTCTGTTGTGTGTGCATATGCATTTGCTTATTTTGTACATCTAAGGCTATGTATATTTATATATATGGAAATATGTTGTATTGTAAGTCGTTTTGTCGAAAGTCCATAGATATACTGGAAAAAAGTACCAAAAACAGAGCGAAAATACCCGCATTCAATTTAATTTGCAAGCAGGCCATCACTGCTTTACAACTGTCACGTAAAGACGGCATGAAATTCTAATTTATACAGATTGAGACGTTCCGTTACGTGACATTTAAATTCGGTAAGCATTTACATTGTAAGCAAATAACAAAACGGACCAGACGTTTCGTTAGGGGGCGTGGACGTTCGGCTAACTCTACCTTAACTTTACTCTAGCACTTCTCTACCCATAATAGTTATGTAACCGCTCTTCTTAATATTACTGAGGACATACGACGTCATATTGATGATGGTCTTGTGAACTTTTTAATGCTTCTGGATCACTCAAAAGCATTCGATACAATGGACCACAATATATTATGTTTAAAACTTAAGAATATGTTTAATTTTGCAAATATCTCATGTAAATTAAAGTTTTAATACCTTAAAAACCGCACCCAATCTGAGCTCGTCTAATTCTTTATCTGTAACGAGAGGTGTTACTCAGGGGTCAATATTAGGACCCCTTCTATTCACTTTGCACGTTGATGATCTCCCTTTACAGTTAAGGCACTGCAAAATACATATGTATGCTGATGATGTACAGGTCTACTTAAATAGCACCGTGCAGTCAATTGATGAATCGATAGTGAAAATTAATGATGATTTTAATCGAATATATCATTGAACTTCGGGAAATGGGCTAAGCCTTAATCCTGGTAAATCTAAATACACGGTAATCCATAAATGTACCCTTAATCTAAATCGACATTTTAATGTTTTTCTAAACAACCAGAAGATTGAAATTGTTACTTCGGTAAAAAATCTTGGCATAATTATTAATGACACTCTTTCATGGTGCAATCATGTAAATAGAATTGTCGGCAGGATGTTTGGCATGCTACGAACATTATGGTCAACACATTATTTTACACCACTAAAAACAAGAATTCTTATTGCGAAGGCTTATCTAATGCCTTGTTTACTTTATGGCTGTGAAATATTTGCCAACTGCGACTCGACCAGCATGGGGAAACTTAAAAAGGTATACAATAATATTATTAGATATGTTTATGGTCTGAAAAAGTATGACAGTATTTCTTCGCATGAAACTAAACTTTACGGTGTTACTTTTGAAAATGTTCTTAAAATTAGAAGCCTCATTTGTATACATAAAAAAAATTATATATGATAAAGTACCCGACTACTTTTATGAACGAATTTCATTCACAAGATCAAATAGGGGATAGGAAATAAGATAATTCCTTTGAGATACCAACTCTTGTCTCTTCCTGGTATTTTTTCACCGGAACTATCAGACTTTGGAACTGATTACCTCACAACATTCAGCAAAAAAGTAACGCATTCAAGTTTAGAAAAGAAATTTTAAAATTGTATTCTACAACTTAACTTTGTTATTGTTATTCATCATAATTTTCATGTACTAAGACAAAGATTCTGCATTTAAATTCTTGAATTTCATTTCACTTTTGAATAATAATCTTTAAATTAATTAATTTATAAGTATTTATATGAAAACTCTTTAGATTAATTTATCATCAACATGTTTATTCTAAATTAAATACTGAAATTATTGTTGGAGGATAAGCTGTTCCTGCACAGAAAGAAAAACACTCGGGATAAGTTAAGCTTTTTATACTTACTTTAAGTACAGGTCGTACTCAAAAATTCAAGTACGAATAACACTAAAACGTACTCACAACAATCCTATATGGGATAACTTTCGAAAATCATTCCCGGAATTTCTTAAATTCAGTATAAAATTCTTAAACCAAGTACAAAAAAGATTGAACTTTTCGTTGGTACTGCCACTCTGAGAGTAAAATTACAAATTGAGCGTTTCAATCTCATAAAAATTATTCAAATTTGTTGTAGCCACTAAAACAACACCACACAAGTAGCTAAAAAACGATTGGCTTGTTGTGTGTAGAAACAACAAAAACAACAAAACAGGAAGAAACCAAATTATTTTCATGTTCAAATCTTAATCAATTTTATTTTTTAAACTTTAAAAAGTAAAATTGTCTTGCCTTCAATTTCTCACTTGTCATTTAGTTTATATTCTTAGCTAAATATGTACATTAAGTTTTTAAAGTAAAATTCATATCGGGCATGGTGGTGGTGTTTTATAATTGGAACTTTGTAAGGTGTGAAACAGGTAAGTAAATTAATTACAATAATATCCTTCTTTTAATTTCAGTTTTTATCACAGATCTGTGGTTTTGATTTATTTAAATTACGAATTCGGGATTAAATCAATTTTATAATTCTTGAATCAAGCGCATTTTGAGATTGATTCAATCTCAGTTTTACCTTAATCAATCTCATTTTCGGATTATTTTAAGTACGAATCCGGGATTGAATATGGATAACTTGAGTGTTTCGCGATTGAATAATCCGTACTAAAATCAATCTTTCTGTACTTGATTCAAGAAAATCCGTACTCACCGTACTATTGCTACCGCTTCGGATTCATTTGAGTACGGATGGATTGATTTTTCTTTTGAGTGTATGCGCATTTCACTGGTTGCTTGGGCCATATCATCAGGAAACGTTCTCCTAAATAATTTTAGAAAAGCCAAAGCCATCAGCAAACAAGACTACAGAGGGAATGAGAATTACCTACAAACACTAAAAAAGTCTTTTTTGCAACGATATCAAAGCTTATATGTGTCGTTCCATACGTCAGTCCGAGTTGCTGCGAACGGCGCCGAATCGACTCTCCACGGTCTTAATGTACACTCTCAGCTACTGCCGCTATATTTTCTTCACAGCGTGCTAGACGTAGTCTATTCGGTCGAATATTATCCAATAATGAATTCTGGGATGTTGGAGCGAATAGTACGCTCAGTAGGCCGATTATGTTGACCACAAGTTGAGCGAAGTTCACGAAGCACATTCCTCACAGAACGTGAACTTTCGTAATAAAGTTAAACGATTTGTAAATGTTGTTCAGGCGTTCGTCTTTACATTATGAAATGCCAAACAATACTAAAGAAAACTAACATGACAGCATAACACGACTCACACGTGATCTGTTAAAAAGAGGCTATTGAAAAAAGTATCTCTACTTGAATCACCCATTATAGTCGGAATTCAAAAGTTTGAGCATTTCAGGTGTTAGATTAAAGTTGCGACACATTATATTTTCATGAATACTTCACCGTAAAAACGCTTTTTTTTATGTTTTCAAAAACGATTTTTGCTGAACCAAAAAGAAGCTGTGAAATATATTTTGTATTTCTTACTTATTGTCATGTACAGAGAAGCAAATATTGAAAGCCCCTAAAACCACCGAAAATATTAATTTATGCCCCAACTTTTCCCCATAAGGAATTGTACCTCCTAAATTTGCAACTAAATAAAATAAAACCCCTTAAATCTGGGGAAACTCCCTAACCTGGACACTCTGTCATGTAATCAAAATTTTGAACAAAAACAATTCATCATTCTATATGAAATTTAAAGTATTTTTTATATAATAATATTTGTTAATTTAACTCATGGCTAACTTAGTTTCTTGCAAGCGAAGTCACCCTATTGTTTATTTAAATTATATGACTATATATGGAATGAATTATTTAATAAATAGTCTTTTTTTATATGTGTCATATAAGGATAGCAATTCTAATTTACTTTTAACATCGTGTTTATACGACTTATGTATATTTCCTTAAAAAAGTTGTAATCTTGAGACTTCGCTTCGAATTTAAAAATTGTATTGATTTTAGATAAAGAATAATTTAAGTAAAATTAAACTGTTTTAAGAATAGTTGAAGTAAAACTAAATTGTTGTACGTAACTTTAAACTCTATTTCTAATGCAAATTCTAATTTGAATAAATCATGTGATCACTATCTCTACGAACCAAATACAACTTCATCATCTTCTGGCTTAAAAGCTGACTATCACACAACATATATATATAATTTTATAATATTTATTATAATTACCCATATATTCACACACACATACACACACACACTTCCACAATAGTAATAAGAGGAGGGAAACATCTTCCCCATTAGCCAGTTACATAAACTGACAGACAATCCGACAAATTAACAATCAACTGGCCAGTAGTTGAAATTTACATGCTCTCGAATATATTTTAATATCTGCTACTTCTGTTCGTAGACTATCGAATCTGCCCTTCTTGTAGTTGAACAAATTATTTGTAATTATTTTCGAAATTAAAATGATTTAATATTTTTGCTGTTGGTCAAATTTTGTGTTGCTTTTATGGAAGTGAATCTAAGTACAAACTAAAATGACCAAAATTGAGCATAAAATAGGATCTAAACATCGACTAACTACTTTAATTTATAAAATTCAAAGAAGAGTTTTAATTAATGTAATGAAATTAGTTTACATAGTGTTTGTATGTGTTTGTCTTAAATAGCTTAAACTGTTCAACAAACAGCATAAAGAACTTAAATGTGCTATTTGGTATACTATAGAGTTAAAATAAGTTTTATTTATTTAAATGTTACAAAGACAATTACAAATGATAATCTAATTTAATTTAGCAAGTAATGCTTACATCCAGTTCTTGTTAAACATATTAAAGTCTCAGGTGGAAATTAAGCCAGCAACCCACGCAGGAAGCCTCCGCGGCTCCCCTGCGGTGTAGTGCATCCATACATTTCATTGATATAATACATTCATTGATTTGTAAACAAAATGTATTGTTAATACATTCTTGCAGAAAGTAAACAAATATTATTAAGACAGGTCAGTACCAAAATTGAATGGTTGTACGCTGTTGCAATCATAAATTCTTTTGGGCAATTTGATATTTTAAACCAGCGAAGGGCAGATAGTGAATATTGAATAAAAGAGAGTAAATTAGTTGATTTACACTTAGAGAAATTTTTGGATAAGTTCTTCAAACTATATGTAAATATGCAAAACAAAAAAAAAAAAAATGGTTTAGTAAAAAATATTATTATTTTATAATTTATCAAGTTTTTATTTACGGTAAAAAATATATATACATATGGTCACATGAAATCGAAAAGGCCATGAGTAAAAACTTATTTTTACTGTATGTAAATATGCAAAAAAAAAAAGGAATGCAGTAACAAACTTGACATATCATTCTATAAAATTATAAATTGGATTTTCGAAAATGTATGTTTATAACACTTCGTGACAGTTTTTTGACCAAATGTATCTGAAGCTTAACCTTTATGTAACATTTTCCCAAAAACTCAATAAATTTCGCAGCAACTCGGACCGTTATCGCGCCATGATAACTGACTATTGGATGCCTGAAATTAAAGCTCGTGATCTCGGCGACATTTGGTTTCAGCAAGACGGCACCACTTCCCACACATCGCATCAATCAATGGTTTTATTGAGAGAACACTTCGGTGAGCACATAATTTCACGTTTTGGGCCGGTCGATTGGCCACCAAGATCGTGTGATATCACACCGTTAGACTTTTTCCTGTGGGGATAAAGTTTATGCGGACAAACCCGCTTCGATACAGGCCTTGGAGGAAAACATCACGCGTATCATTCGCCAGTTACCAGTCGAAATGCTCGAACGAGTCATCGAAAATTTGACTCAACGGATGGACCATCTGCGACGTAGCAACGGCCAACATCTTCAAAAAATAAATGCCAAAGAATATTCTTTCAAATGATAATAAACATTTCCCATTAAATTTGAATTTTCTGTATTTTTTTTTTCTTTAAAAAAGTAGGGAACCTCGAAATGGATGACGCTTTACAAAATAAGCGTTGGAGTGAACCTTTGTAAAGTCATTCAATATTTGGTTATGCTTTATTCTCATACACAGAAAAAATTAAAAACTGTCTCTTATCACTATATATGTATATACCAAATTCATAATATCAAGGAAAAAAGTTGTTGATTTTGCAAATATTACCCAAATGATTATGTTACTATTAATTTAAAATTTTGAGTATTTTTTTTCAATACATGATATTTTTAATTTAAATTAAAAAAAATGATCAAAAAACTTTGCCATTTCAAACAATGTGTTAATTTATTTAATTAAATATTGGTAATTCCCAACAACAATTATACAAGTTTAAATTATTTTATTTTAAACGAAAAAGTCAATTAATATTTTTTGATATTTAATTAAAAATTTATTTCAAAACAACTAAAATATTAATTAAATCAAAATTATATTTTGAATTTTCAATAATTAGTATTGTGGTTATTTATTTTAAGTATATTTTATATTTTTTAATTTTCTTTCAACTAAAAAGATAATTGATTCAATTAAAACATTAATTAATTATCGACAAGAACATTTCTTTCGTATTTTCATATTGAAAACAAAAACAAATTTTAATTTTTTATTATTGCTTTCAATAAAAAAAATTCGAAAGAAATGTTCTTGTCGACATTGTGGGCCTGGCAGTTCATTTAAATACTTTAAACAATTTGTTTAATTGATAAAAACTTTTTTCTGTGCAAGTAGTATTTAAGTCAAACAAATTTACTAAATAAAAATTAATCAACTTTGATCAAAAAATGCTTACACACCATGTTTGTCCCATTACATGGCGATCCTGCTCCAAATCAGATAAAACAGCAAAGAAATTTGCTATAATCTGGTTATTAGAGCACCAGGACAATAGAACCAGCATAAATAGCTTATGCTCTGCTGGAATATATTAGGATATCTTATTTTACTATTATGAATCTCTTTTAAATGAACGAGACTTGGGGAAGAAGTTCTAGCAAGTCTTCGAGAAGCACGCTGGGCTTGGTTATTGGAAGAAGGACGTGCCAATGTGAGGCCAGAACTCCTCAACGCAGGACCAAACCAACAAATTTGAGACCTCCACAGCAGATGGAAAATAAATGAGTATAAAGAGCAGATTAAAAGCAGAATAAGACATTAATGACTCAAATTGTTCTGTCTGATACAATGCTGTATATATGTATTCTAAGTACAAAACAAGTGTTTGAGTGAACTTTTGTAAAATCACTCAATAGTAGGTTAAGCTTTATTCTAATAAGTAGTATTAAAGTCCAACAAATTTGCTAAATAAAAAACCCTCTTACAACTACAATTCGTGTTGGTAAAAAACCAGCCGATTGTAGGGGAGTGTAAGAAAGATAAATTCACTGTTTATTGCTGTGGTTTTGTTGAAGCTTTGATATTGTTGCAAGTAAGATCTGACTGTTGAAAATTCTTATTTACTTTATGGTCTTATTTGAATAATATTTTTAGCTTTTCTAAAGTCTTTGAAAAAGTTTCCTGACGAGCTGGCCTAAGCAACCAGCTAAATGCGTATAGAAACAAGCTTTCACTCAACAATAAATGTCAGTGTTTTTTTGATCAAAAATAAAAATTGAGAGTTTAGCACGTCATTAAAAAATGAATTAATTAATAAAAACTCAATCAGCTTTGATCAGAAAACCGCTTACACTTACGCTTTGCCTTTTCATTACAGCGAGATCCACGTGTTTTAATAAGAAATCTTTGGAATGTTAATGTTGCTATTATTTTGTACTTTTTAATTCAGCTTAAAATGCAATAGAATATATGTTTTTGCTTAATCCTTATGTGTGCGGCAGTAAAAAAAAATACCTTCTATTGCGTTGCAAGGTACCAGAGTACCTTTATGCGAGATACGTAGAAAGCATTTTCGTACTAAATATATATACATATATATATATATTAGGGCGGGTCGATTTGTAGGGACGCATAAAATCGCCCAAGTGACAAGGAAAATCGTATTCTAGGGATCAAAACAAGAAACTTTGCCTAAGGAAACATACCTCTAAAATGAAATCTGATGTTCATTATTTTGACCCAAAGGCCAAATTTTGAAAAATCCCGCTTTGACTCATTTAAAGTGCACCAATCGAGTCTAGACCGACCCCTACTAACTTTGGAGGGCCTACCCACCCTTGTCACTTGACCAAATTTTTAAATCGACCCGCCCTAGTCTACATATTTGTTATCTATTTTTTTATTTTAAGAAAAATCTGCGAGTAAAACATCTGTCATGTTACTTGGTTACGTATGAGTATTATTTAATTCCAATTTATTAACATTCATACGCCACGTGGTACAACTAATAAATACAATTTTAATAAAGCTATAAGCGGAAAAATAAGACTTTATGTATTTTTCTGAAGAAAGTCATGTAAAATTGGGCTTTTTTCTAAAATTCTTGGCTTGTTGTAGAATAGAGTGACTTTTTGTAAAAAAAAAATTGATTTTTATAATTACTCTAATTTTCTTGAAAAAATGTGGTGAAAGTGTATGGACTTTTGAAAAAATTACTTGTTTTGTTTAGGAAATAGTCACTTTAAGTGAAATAAATTTCACTTTTTGTGAAAAAGACACTTTTAGTGAACAAAATGTGCTTAAGCACTATCAACATAATCAGAGAAGACTAATAGTCGATGCATTTGTGATGGAAAATGAACAGCAAGAAGCGACGGTTATGTCATGAATGCCAACAATGTATCACGATGATTCAACATACGTACCGCCATCATATATTTGAAATGGAATAAAACAAATTGACATGAAATTTACTTTATTCGAAAGATAATCTTCCGATATGACTGCCACAGATGGCTCGGTCGTAGTCTAAGTTGGAAGTTGATGACTTTTTTCGACATTTGTGGCCTTATATCGGTAATAAAGCGGCGAATGTTATCGCCCCCGAAGTGGTCAATCGTTTCGGGCTTATCGGAGTAGACTAGCGACTTCATATATCCCCACAGAAAATAGTCTAGCGGCGTTAAATCGCACGATCTTAGAGGCTCATTCACGAATCCGACACGTGAAACTATACGGTTACCAAACGTATCCTTCAATAAATCAATTGTGACACGAGCTGTGTTACATGTTGCGCCGTCTTGTTGAAACAACAGCACATCATGGTTGTTCAATTGATGAACGAAAAAGGGAGTAGTCACCCATATTACCTTTGACTGTAACGTTCTGACCAGCATCGTTTTTAAAGAAGTACGGACCAATGATTCCACCAGGCCATTAAGTACACAAAACAGTCAGTTTTTCTGGATGTAACGCTGTCTCAACATACACTTGAGAATTATCATCACTGCAACCACGGCAGTTTTGTTTATTGACGTATCCATTCAAACAAAAGTGAACTTTATCGCTAAACAAAATTGGCTTATGAAAGTCGGGTTCAACGGCAATCATTTGTAGCATGCGTAGCATTCATTGCTCGCGTTATTACCGACAAGAATATTTTTGATTATTAAAATATAAAAAGATCAACACTGTTTGCATTGTACAACGACTGTTGTGGTTACAGCATTCTAAGTTGAGAATGGTCAGCCAAACTGATGAAACTTCCACTGTAAACAGTCAACACTTTCGGTGTTGTACACTGATTGTTGTTACACACATAACAAATGTAGCCGAAAATATTCAGTCCATTGTTATATTTCCCACTGTAGGTAGAAGTGCTAAGTACACAATTTTGTACCATATAAAAAGTTCGATTTGGTTCAATAAAGACAATTATTTGCTTAAAACCATTGAGAGCTTTTAAGCAGCTCTTGCAATGAATAAATAAAACAATCCAAAAACAATTTGTTTTATTTACACTTGTACTGGGCCCATTCACCGAAACTACGCCTTGTTGTTTAGGCGTTAGTTTATGCATGTTGAAATGACACACCAAACTAAACATAAACCACTTGACAGCTAGCAAAATGGTGGCCAGTTAAAAAAGTGTTGCAAACTTAAAGTTATATACCTCCTTTAAGTTATATACCCTTTATATAAGATTTGCAAGGCATTCTTTCATACTTACATGGATAGAAATAAAACCTAATTTTGATCGTGGCATATGCTTTAAAAATGTTCTCCACTCACTTTGGTCTTTTGTGGGTTGTCTCCTTTTGGATTCACCAAGGATTTTATATTTTTTCTAACTTTTTCTACAGGAGTCTCTGTCTTTCCCGTTTACTCTTCCCTTCGTAAATATGTAGATCCTCGAATGTCTTTCCTACTGGAGTATTCGCGTTTATTCCTGCGACATGTCCGAGCCAGCGCAATCGATGTGTCTTAATGTATCTGACTATATTTATGTCGGCGTAAAACTTGAAATCCATACCATGTGTTCAATCGTTGTTCCTTTTTATGTATCTGTCAAAAAAGTAGAATCAATGAAATTGTATGTGACAAGTTACACAGCAAAACGCATACGCTGCAATATTTATGCTTTATAAATCTAATGGACCAATTTCATTAAAATGCCTTCTTTAATCCAATGAAAAGTTTTATTACGGGAGTAAATTTTACAAATTTAATGAAGCAATTTCATTAACACTACAAAATTTAGTTTGTAATTTTGTAAAAATTTTTCATGGGATTAATGACAACTTAATATCTCTTTTAAAAGAAAAATCCAACTTATTGTTATACGTTAGGTGTATTCATTTACAGAAAACTATTGCTTGTTTTCAATAATTGTTACTAGGAAGTGTTCACATAGTCGAAAAACTTGAAACGAGACAGTGGAGAAAGAGCATACAAATTACAGAGACAAAAAATTTGTTGAAAATTTCTGATAGTAAAATTTATACTAGCAAGAATTATTCAATCACCTGTTTAATGTTTTTGTTTACAAAACAAAAATAATTTTCACAATTATGAAAAAAGTTTTTTTTTTGGGAATACATACTTTTCATTAAAAGATTGTGGTTGTTGTGCTTAATAACATACACTCAAAACGTCTTATTTGCAACGATATCAAGTCTTAAACAAAATGCCATTACATTCCCCACTACAATTAGTTGAAATTCTCCCAACATTAATTGTAGTTGTAAGTGGGTTAAGAAAAAACAAAATTAAAAACAAAAACAAACTGCATTATTGTTTTCGCAAGAAAATCATAATAAAGCAATTTGCCAGTCCAGTTTTTTATGCACGTGCACTTGCAAGTTTATAATCAAAAAAGTGGTTATTGGGAATACATAATTTTCATTAAAAGATTTTGTTTGTTTGAGTGTATGTAATTCTCATTCCCTCTGTAGTCTTGTTTGCTGACAGCTTTGGCTTTTCTAAAATTATTTAGGAGAACGTTTCCTGATGATCTGGCCTAAGCAACCAGTGAAATGCGCATAGGAACAGCTTATCCTCCAACAATAAATTTCAGTATTTTTTATCAATTATTTAAAAAGGGAATTAGCACAACAAACAAAATCTTTTAATTTTCATAAAACTAAACTATTTATTTTTTTTAAAATTTAGGAACAATATTCTTGCGCCAATAGTTCAAAACAAATAAGTTAATTAAGAAATAATATTGTATCTTTCAGCTGCATAGTGTCGATATTCCTAAATTGCTAGATTTTATGGGTGGGTAAAGCGTTCACATACTTTTTTATTTTTTTTTTTTGAGAAATTTGGTAAATTTTAATTTACTCTTTTGTTGCAAGTTTCTGCTAGTAAAGTATATGAACACACCTATTAATCCAAGAGGTTTTTTTTTAATTAATATGAAATTAATTAAAATATCCAAATGTTTTTAAATTAATGACAAAAAAGAAAACTTTTGTATCTTTACACGCCGGCCTAACCTTCTATGTTATATTTGCTCAAGAACAAAACGTTGGTAAAATTAGCGACGCACAATTGTTTATGTTCTTCGTTGTGGGGAAAACGTATGGCTAGAAAACCATATAAAAAGCAACAATTACAATCAAGATGGCGTTGCTGCAAAAATGTTAGACATCGTTGTGCAAACTATTGTTTTACAACGCTGTTTGAACAAGAACAAAACATCGACAAGAGCAGTCTTCACTATCCGATTTCGTCTGTGCACATAAAATTGTTTGTTGTTCTAACACAGCGATGGATACACAGAAAAAATTATTAAGTTTCTCCAATCACCAAATTTATTCTAAATTCATAATATCAAGCAAACAAGTTGTTGATTTTGCACCTATTACCAAAATGATTATATTGATCACTAAAAATTTTAAAATTTTGAAAAAATATTTTCAATAAATTATATTTTTAATTTTAATTAAAAAAGTGACCAAAAAACTTTGCCATTTCAAACAATGTGTTAATTTATTTAAATAAATATTGAGAATTCCCAGCAATAATTCTACATCTTTAAATTATTTTATTTTAAACGAAAAAAGTCAATTAAGATTTTTTGTTATTTAATTAAAATTTTAATTGAAAATTTATTTTAAAACAACTAAAATGTAAATTAAATCAAAATTAAATTTTTAATTTTCTTCCAACTAAAAAAAATAATTGATTCAATTATTACATTAATAAAATTTAAAAACTTTTTAAACCATTTTTTTAGTTGATAAAACACTTTTTTCTGTGTAATGAAGGTAATATTTTTAAATAAAAATGTCACTAAATCAATGAAAATAAAATAAAGTTCTCTTACTACGCTTCCTAACTTTATATTTAAATAAAACAATGTTTGAGTGATATATCATCCAAATTTTGATTTCATTTTGACCTATTGATTTCATTATGTGTGGAATTATGGAAATTATGTTCAAATGTTCTCGGTGGAGCGCATTCAAAATGTCCAATTTTCTATGACTGTGGCACATAAATCACACGGCATTTGACCGATGGCAGTGGCTTTGTTAGCTTTGAGGACCGCTGTGGCTTGTGGCTTAATCGCATACACTGAAACTTCAGCGTCATTGCGGCGCCGGTTAACCTTATCCTATTATCCTAATATTTAACACAACATGTATCTACAAAACATTGAATAATTTTAGTGGGTGGGGGTCAAACTGCGCAAGTTAACTTTTTTGGGCTTCGCCTGTACATCCATTTTAGTATGAGGAATTGAAGTCAATGTATTAAAAATTCAAAAGTGGAATTACTTCGCTTTGCTATAAAACTCGTAGCCTAATAGGATTTATAGGAAAAACTTATTGTAAAATTTAATATTTAATGTTATCGATTTTTATCATTGCATAAATAATTTATTTAATATTATGTAATTTTTTTTTATTACCACAAACAAGCAAACTTTCTAATTTAGATTCTCCCTTTAATAAACTTTTGGTTTTTGCAACAATTCTAAGAACTTTGATAAAATATTCCATGCCATCTTATGACTCTTAAGTTTCTTAATTTCTTGGAAACATGATAAAAAAAAAGTCAAAAAAAAAATTATTTCTTAAAGTTTATCACCACAACAAAAGCTTTAAGGAATAAAAAAAAAACAGCAACATAAACATACTTGGAATACAACAAAAACCAAACAAACAAATAACAACAGCAAAGATTAAGGGAAAACTTTTTCCACACTTTAAACCAAAAAAAAAAAAAAAAAAAAAAAAAAAAAATTAAAGAAAATATAGGAAAACCGAAAACTTACAACAAACTCAATCTTTTTGACCAACTTTTTTTACCTGACAGCAGAAGTGAGTCTTCATTTCATGTTCAATTATTTTGTTCTTTCACACTCGTACTTTTTAGATATTTTCAAAAATTGTTTGTTGTATGAGAACAAAAGATTTTTATTTTTACGGTCTTAATTTGTGCCTTCTGCTCGTTTTTTTAGCCCCATACTTTAGTGCAACGTTTTATATGACACAAATGCCTTAACAATAAGGTCACGTTGGTTACAATGAAAAAAAGTTAAGAACAAATTTTTATACGTAGAAACGAAAATAAAAGTAAATGATAAACATGTTTTGTTGGTCATGTACCAGAAGAAATGAAAAATTGAAGCACACGTTTCAAGCTGTGGCAGAAAGTATCGCACTATGGGGCCTTTGGACTGCTTAAAGTTAAGAATACTTATAAATAAATTTTAAAATCTGAGAAGCTGAAGGCTATATTCGGCTGTGGTGAATCTATTTATTATACTTTTAACTAAGAATAATAAGTTTTAGAAAGAAGATCTTATATGGGATGTAAGATAAATACAATTCCAATCTTTAGCAAATCCAACATAAAAATATCTGGTCATAGAAATCTAATGCAAGCCAGATTTTATAGCTTTAAGATTTGTTATGATTTAAGGCGTAGTAAAAAGTTGCTGGGGAATCGGCTTTATATGGCACCTATGACGATTTCGTAGCCAATGAAAATTAAGTTTAAAAGTATTTTTTTCACTCATATATTTAGAACGGATTTAAGGCAAATATCATGACAATTGTTTTACCGATTTAATGCTTATTTCTAATGTTTTGTTTATACACAGAAAAAAATTATTAAATTTCTCCAATCACCAAAATTGTTCTAAATTCATAATATCAAGCAAACAATTTGTTGATTTTGCACCTATTACCAAAATGATTATATTGATTACTAAAAATTTTGAAAAAATATTTTCAATAAATGATATTTTTAATTTTAATTAAAAAAGTGATCAAAAAACATTCAAATTTTTAACAATGTGTTAATTTATTTAAATAAATATTGACAATTCCCAACAACAATTCTACATGTTTAAATTATTTGATTTTAAACGAAAAAAGTCAATTAAGATTTTTTGTTATTTAATTAAAATTTTAATTGAAAATTTATTTCAAAACAACTAAAATGTTTATCAAATCAAAATTAAATTTTTAATTTTCTTTCAACAAAAAAAATAATTGCTTCAATTATCACATTAATTAAATTTTAATACTTTTTAAACTATTTTTTTAATTGATAAAACACTTTTTTCTGTGTACATTTTTATATATGAAAAATTTTCATGAACTCAAGATTTTTGTGATGAAACAACCATATTATGAAACAATTGCTTTAGAAGTTTTTATAATTTTCTTTTAAAACTGCGTTCGAGTCCATTCGCTAAAACATTTATTTTGCAGCATTTTAGTATTGGGGAAACCTTCTCTCCTTCTTCTTCATCCTCTTAATAATAAAATTTAAAAAGTGCTTGCACACGACCCAAAATACTCTTTTCCATTCGTCTTTCCCCTCTAACCATCAAACGCAAATGTTTCGCAGAAAATGTTTCTTAATATGAACTAGAGCTTAATGGACATGTTAACCATTTTTCATTCGTATACAGGCTGATTTATAGTGAGGTGTCATTTTCAATATGATTTTTACAAATCACGCGTGACTCATATCGAACTGCTTGGTCATTTTTGTTCAATATCGTTTGACAAGTCATAAGGCAAACACTCACACCACAACAACGTCACCAAATGGTTTTTAGCAATATTACGAAAAAATAATTGAAATGAAATTGTGATGTGATGAAGCACATTTCTGGCTCAATGGATACGTAAATAACCAAAATTCGCGTATTTGGGTTGGTGAGCGATCCGAAGCGGACCAAGAGCTACAATTACATCCATTAACACAACGGTATAGTGTGCTTTATGGGCTGGCGTAATCATTGGTCCATATTTCTTAAAAATTAGGATGATCAAAATGTTAATTTCAATGGTAACCGTTATCGTACTATGATCACAGACTATGTGCTTCCCGAAATTTAAGCCCATGGTCTCGGTGAGCTCTGGCTTCAACAAGACTGCGGTACGAGCCATACAACGCGTGAAACAATTACCTTGTTGAGAAATCTTTTTGCTGAGCACTTAATTTCACTTTTTGCTACGTTATGTTGACCACCTAAACGCAGAGAAAAAATATGGTTGGGCATTGTTAGGGCAACTACACTATGTATGCTGATGGAGGTACTGAGATTGACGTGGAGGCAAAAATCAGTAGAGCTAGAGCAGCATTTGGAATTCTAGCACCAATATGGCAAAACAACAACATTAGTCTTCGAACAAAACTCCGAATTTTTGAATCCAATGTAAAATCAGTTATTTTGTACGGATGCACAACATGGAAGGTGACAAGTATAATTACAAGCCGTTTGCAAACACTCGTCAATCGCTGCCTCAGACGAATACTTCGAATCTTTTGGCCAAATGTTATTTCAATATTAAGCTACTTCGTAAATCAAATCAGATAGATGTGGCAACTGAGATTCGAAAACGAAAATAGCAATGGATTGGTCACAGACTTCGACGTCCAGATGAAAATATCGCCAAGCATGCGTTACGTTGGAACCCGTTTCATCAAGCAGGACGAAGAGTTGGAAGGCCTAGAATAACTTGGAGACGTTTAACCGAAGGCGAAATGAGATCTGTGGGTTTAACATGGAACGAAGC
Source organism: Pollenia amentaria (assembly GCA_943735925.1). NCBI lineage: Eukaryota > Metazoa > Arthropoda > Insecta > Diptera > Polleniidae > Pollenia > Pollenia amentaria. Next base: position 139,255,868 of record OX031010.1, on the reverse strand, counting down.
TAGAAATGTAGCCCAAAACCGAGTACGGTGGAGAACGACTATTGTTGGCGCCCTATGCTCCAGTGGGAGTTAAAGGAACATATATATATATAACCATGTCATTGTTTATCGCAATTATAAATTTAAGTGTGGTTCACTGAAAAATAATCATTTTTATAACAACTAATTGATGATAACTTTGAAAACATATTATTTTCCTCACAACCATTTAATGATATTTAATAGCCCCAACATGATAACTTCCGATACCTGTACTCATAATATGTTTAAGATGCAAACAAAATATATTTAGTCTAATAATATTTTTCCATCGCCATTTGTAAAATAATTTTTCATCAGTTGTGTCGTTTTTTTACATCTGCCTATCGAATTATTTGTTATTCAGTGGCTAAACAGTTTAAAAAAAAAATACCCATTAAAAAAACCAAGTTTAAAGAAATTAAAAAATAAAGAAATTGTAGGTACATTAACAAAAAAGTTTTAAAGTTTCACAAAATAAAATATCGCTGCTTAAAAAATGTTAACATTGTTTGAAAATGGTGCAAAAATATTGGCCATTGTGTTGTGTTATTTTAGAGAAAAAGAATGAAATTTATATAAAATAATTTATAAATAATTGCGATCTACGACAAAAACAGGTTAAAAATATTATGTTTAAAGTTGCATCATATTATGATGTGAAATATCTGTAACAGTTTTACATTAAGGTTGCCAGTAAGTAAATAATCATAAATATATATTAAAAATATTTTTCTATTTTTATTATGATTAACATGATAATAATATGATTACTTCTTAACTTATTATGATTAACATGATAATAATATGATTACTTCTTAACTTATTATGATTACCATGGTAATAATATGATTATATTAAATTGTAATATGATGTAATAAAAAACAAATTAGGATTAAGGGAAAAAAATTATGCTGTAATATTACGAATATATTTGGTCATTCAATAATAATCGTAATATGTGGACTTCAATCATGAATCTTATCATAATATGTAGCTCTTAGAATATTTTTACCACAACCCTGTTTTTTCTTTGCATGTAGATCTTGCGATATCACACTTTAGGACTCTTTTCTCTGAGGATATGTAAAGCCTGAGGTGTTCAGGAATACGTGAGCTACGACTGACGCTTTGGAGGCCAATATTTCTCGTGTTATTCGCGAGATACCAGTCGCTATGCTCGGACGAGTTGCCCAAAATTGGACCTTCCGAAAGGACTACCTCAGACGTAGTCATGGGCAACATTTGCATGATATCATTTTAAAACAGTAAATGCCATAAATTGTTCTCTTAACCCTTATGTGATTGACAGGCTACCCGGGTAACTTTTTAAGCTTTAATTGCATTTTTTTTTCTGTTTGAAGTTTCATAAGGAACTCTTATTATTGTGTTTTAAATATATTTGAATAAACATTAGCTTAATTGCTTAACTTGAGAGCGTGCTGTGGTCCAAGTTACTTACATGTTGCACTCTTAACGGGGTAACAGGACACCCGGGTAACTTAATTAAAATATTTAAAATAACATTTATTTCTTAGTTTTTAAAAGCGTAAAAACAATTTCAATTTATCATAAGACATTGTTGCGGGAAACAAAGGTAATTGGTATGGTTTCCATAATTTTGATAGGTGCTCTAAATTTGATTTATGTACGTCACCGATGATAATCAGTCCCAAAAAGGTATCTAGCTCTTTTTCTGAAAATGGTAGAATTTTTTTTCTCTGGCTGATTGTAAGCATCCGGATATTTTAATTTTAAATATCGCACATCTCCTTGAATAATTAAGTTTTGAATATCTCCTTAGGTATTCCTATATTTAAGCCAGGAGCAGGACATCTACATTGTCGAAACGCATTTCTGTTAATGGATTGATGTTCCGGATAGGAATCAAGACTCAACGCAAGCCATGCTTTCCATGGAGTTCAGTTGTTTCTTCCAATTCCTAAGTCTCGTCAGCATCATATGAATCCCCTTTAGCCTATTAATATCCCATTGTTCCGCATCGTATGCTTCTGATATTATAAAGCAACTGTTTAGCATATGTTCATCTGATATAAATTCTCCATCGTCACTCGCACATTCGTTTAATATTTTGTTTAGTATTTTGTGTGATCCATTCCTGGCTTTGGTATCATGGTTACTAAGGAAACCTTCCATTGTTGAGGGTAGTATTGAAGGCGTAAAATAGCATTAAAAATAATAAGAATACTTTTCTTTGCTATACTTGGTAGCTCCAAAAACATTTTATTACTGATCTTATCAATACCGGGTGCCTTCTTGGTGTTTAAATCACAAATAGCCTTTTCGATTTCTCTAAAATTGAATCTTAGTGGAAAAGCTGCTCTAACATTCACAGGCGGTAACTCGACTGCTATATCGTGAGATGTATTAAGGTAAATACGTTTTTCGAATGATGAACAAACAGATTTGCTTTTTCAATGTCATTTCTTGCCCAACTTCCATTCAGGTTTCTCAATGGTGCCTTAGAGATAACTGGTATATTGAGACTTCTAGCTGCACGCCGTAATGAGTAGTCTGTTTGTGGAGTTGCATCAAGTCCCTTAAGCTTTTTTCAGAGACTGCAGTAACTTTATTAGCTTTTTGTGCACTCTCTTAATACATTATTAATTTGAGGGGATCTGTGCAATTGCCACTCCCTACGAACTCTCCTTTTTTCAGTCAAGAGACGCTCGACAACTGTAGAATATACAGTAACACAGATAATAGTACGTACTCCTCTTAAAATTGACTTAAAGAATAACCCTGGATTTCTGATGGATATTTTTTATTGCATGTGCAACTCATCGACACACTGTCAAAAACAAACTACAAAAAGTCTGGTTACTTTTCCGCTTATTGTACTTTTAAACCTAAAACTTCAAATGGCAGCACAGATAATTATACGTATGATGCTAAATAGAAAACGGTACTTTTTAAAATTAATTAAATTTAAAAAAAAATTAATAAACGGAAAGTGTTTAAAGCTGAGTTTGTAACCAAATTCCTCAAGACTGCAGTTATTTAAAAAAAAAATCTTTTCTGTAAAAATGGGTAAGAAAACAAAGGACATTTGTATCGAAATGCGTGAACATATTTTAAAATTGAGGAAAGATGGGAATTCCTTGAGCTCAATTGCTAAAATTGTTGGACGTGCCAAGTCTACAGTGCAGACTGTAATAAAAACTTTTTCTGAGTCTCAATCCCTAGCAAGCAAGCCAAAAACTAGACGTCCACCCAAAATTTCTCCACGAGTTGAGCGATTTATAAAAAGTAAAAATCCTAAAACAACAGCCGTGGAAATTCGAAACACTTTGGAAAATGACCACAATATTAATGTTCATTCAGAAACAGTGCGAAGTGTTTTGCGAAAAAGCGGATTCCATAGCCGCGTACCAAGAAAAAAACCATTAAGAAGCGAAACAAACAGAAAAAAGCGACTCGACTTCGCACTTAAGAATGCCGAAAAATCAACAGATTTTTGGGCGAATGTGCTTTTAAGTGATGAAAGCAAGTACAATTTATTCGGATGTGATGGCAAACAAAACAGTTGGCGCAAACCTAATGAAGAGCTGCAACCGAGGAACCTCATTCCAATAGTTAAGCAGGGTGGTGGTTCGGTCATGGTTTGGGGCTGCATGTCGGCGAATGGAGTTGGAAAATGCGATTTGTGGAAACAAATATGGACCGATTTCTTTATTTAGACATTTTAAAAGCAGTTGGAAAGATTCCGCAAGTGCAACGACCCAGAGCACACTTCACATGTTATCAAAGAATGAAACGTCCCGAAACCACTCCATTCGCCTCCACAATCACCAGACCTGAACCCCATAGAGCATTTATGGGATGAATTGAAACGTCGCATTCGAAAAAAAAACAAACAAGAACTTAAAGATGGCTTGGAGTATGAGTGGAATCAAATAACGTCTGAGACAACAAAAAAACTGGGATTTTTAATGTGTAATCGATTGAGAGCAGTAATTCAAGCAAAAGGAAGTCCAACAAAATACTAATGCAATAATATATACCTGAAATCATTTTTGTACATTATTCTTTTTTTATCGTACGTATAATTATCTGTGCTATTAAATAGGCCTTTGTGTTTTTTTTATAAAATTGAAGTGTTTAATTTTAATTTTAAATAATAAAATAAATATTTTGTATATTATTATTATTATTTTTTATTATTGGTGTTATGCTGGAATAGCTAGTTTAAGAAAACTGTCAACATTTACAATAGATAGATCCACATTCTCCGGCGTACGAAGCTTTTTGTGTCTTATTCTTAAAAAATAGTTCTATACTTCTAAAAAAAAACCATCTCTTTTCAAGTATAACAAACCAAAATTTTGCTAATTTATAACTGTCAAGTTTCAATCATTTATACGGTATAAATATAATAAAGTAATTTTCAGTTTTCTTCAACCCATAGTGCAAGGTCGTAAGCAGCAATATAAAATCGACTTTTACTTCGACACGTTTAACACATACAGCATCTATATAAAATAAATTCTTCACTATTGCTACCACAACAGCAACACAAATCCAACCACTCACGTAAGTAAATATTAGGTGGGTTCTAAAGAAAGGAGAATAATTTTCCTAAGTCCCAATTCTGAGATTTTCTTCAATAAATGGATATGAGCAATTCTCATGACGAAGGTTTAAAAATAACAAAAAACATTTTCTTAAAGAGAATATTAAAATAATTAAGGGTTAGTATAAACGGGCACTTGTAGATCATGAATTCGTTACAATTACACATGTGTGTATTTTCAAGTAAGAGGTTTAACAAAATTTTAAAAATTTTATTTTGTGCTTAATAAAAAAACCAAAATAAAAAAATTGTTTGTAGCTCAAAAGTTTGTTAGAATAATTTATGAAATAATAGCATAGATATATTTGATTTCAAGAATTTAACTGCAACATAGAGAAAAAACATATAAATTGTTTCTGTAACTGAATTCAGAGTGTGTAGTTTGCAGAAAATCTATTTTATAAACAGTTATTTGCACAACACGTAATTAAGTCCGATTCTGCTTTTTTATTCTACGTAAATTTTGAAGTCCAAAAAATATTTAATTTTTAAAATTTTAAGAATGAGTAAATTTTAATTAATTTTAACGCAAAAAATAAAAAGTGGTTAAAAAAGTGTAGCATTTTCGGCAAACGAAAAATTGTAACTATCGCAATTAATTTAAAGGTTAGGTACCTTAGGCATCCATCTAAGAACAGATCACTGCCGTCCCGCAGTAATCGGTTTTTGATACCCGGCTCCAATATCCATTCTTAGAAGCTGATAATTTATAGCTGTCGCTGCAGATCTCTGCCAATTCATTTCCATAATGAAATTCTACTTCTTTTCTAGATACATTGGATTTCCGGTATCTCTTCCAAATGTCTGAATACCCGGACACTGACACGGAAAATGATACACAGCTTCCTTTTTATATTTATTATAGCAATTGCAGCAGTAGTAATTAAATCCTAGACTCACTCTAATCGCATGAGTCATATCGAACAGCGCTTAGTTTGGGAGTTATGCGCAGAAGAAAAGGTAGAGTAGGGCCTGTGAACATCCGAATTGAATAAATTCATGTTGAAAGTGAGAGGGAAGACTTCAGCAGGAAGGTTATTCCACATTTCCCAAAAAGGAATTTAGCATGTAATGCGTTATACGATTCACCGGCGAATTGACGACAAAAGGATGCGGCGCTTTTGCGAAAAAACGTGTATTATGAACAAACGTATGGGTTTCGGGAACCAAATCCCCAATTTCATCACAACATATCGCTGGCAAATACAATCCACATTGCGACGGTGCTCAATAGAGTCAATACAATTGGATACCCTACTGTCACCAATGAGAACTTTCGCCCTCTCCTTCACGCAGTCGAGAAGCTTCAAATTAGACTTTTTATATAGCCTTTTAAACACCGGCCCATACGTGTGGTATAAATAGTACAGAGATCAGATGGAGTGATGTATATATTAAACCATTTAAAAACCCGAGGCACTTGAATGTTTCTTTCAAGACCTTAAATATATATTTTGTCCATCGGACCTTAGATTGTATCTTCATGCCCAGAACATCAAGAGATCCTGATTCTTCAATAATTATACCTCGCATATTTACAGATGAGGAACCCTGTGCAGCATTTATGCGTCAGCATGCAACACTGGGTGTCTATCGGGCATTCAAATCGACACAATTCGCACGATCCCATTCCGAGATTATGTCTAAGTCTCGGTCAAGCGTATCAATCATATTCTGCCTCATAGCACTAACACCGGATACGCTTGGTCTATAATTAAATGAATATGAATAGCAAAGGTTGCTGTCATTCGCAAAAGAGTAGGCAGGGTTGGAAGTTCAACAAAGGAGGTGGTTAAGAAAAATAAGATATACGAGCAGAGTAGGAGAAATAAGGTTATTACTGATATCAATGTTTAAATTTGATTCCTGTTGAAAATATGGACAGAATTTGCATCTTCTTTGTTCATCAGTGAGCCAGTGGTAAGCGAATAGAGTGGTCTACAAATCTGTAAGCCAGAAGACCGTTTTGTTTGGCAAGCTCATCTTCTTTTTGGTTACCGCGGCAGCCCGTGAGCACATCCACATTTGCGGTGTCATCGAGTATTTCGAAATCTCAATTAAAGATATCTAATGTAGTCGCTAGTCTAGCCAGTTAGCCGCCTGCCTTAATGCAGAAATTTTCGCCGCAGTTTTGTATAAAACGAATCTTTAATATATGAATTTTTAGGGAGGAATTTGCATTTTTTTCCCAACATTACTAAGACTACGCAGAAACGCTTTAATAAGCGAAGCAAGTATTTTTTATACCATAAAGAAGGAGATAATTGCGCCCGGCCGAAGGCCGTCTGTTTAGAGAAACTGTAGTTAGCGAAGCCGGTAGTTGTTATATCATAGAGGAGAAAATCCTTCCGCCCGGCCGAAGACCGGCTTTGCTACCGAATTTGTTCATTTCTTAAGTTGTGGATGTTATGATACTCTGCAAAGTGTCATAACTTCCGCGACCATTACGACACTGCTCTGATGGACATTATGAACATTTTTAGCGTCAAAACGCCCATGGACACTGTGTCACTGGACTTTATGACACGCCACCCTGTTAAATTTGTACATATCATCTGAAGACCTACAAACAATATCATGTGCTATTTTTCTGTATACAGTACATATGACGTTTTTGATTTAGAACGAGTTCTATTTTCAAGTGACAAAGAATCTGTCATCGGCTGGTTCGTATTAACAAAATTGTTTGTGGCGGCAAAAATTAAATGAAATTTTATCAAATATATAAATACTAAAGTAAATAAATAACAAAAAAAACCCCAAATACACAAATAATTATTAAAAATAGAGGGAAACATTTAAAAGGAAATAACAAAAGTAATTATATATATTTTTGTTTTTATAAAAAATTTCAATTTCATTTTTGTCCATATAACCACTCAGCCCTTTTAAGATGGTTTTTCTTGATTGGTTATGTCAAATGTACTTTACATACCACCATGTGAACACGAAAATTATAAACCTTATATATTACTCAAATTTTGTCATACACATAAATTGCATGTGTGTAGAAAAGTGACATTCCACATGACAAATACACTTAATGTGAACAGAGCTTAAGAGCCCATTAATAATTGCCGTATTCACAAAACCCCTTGTATTACTGTATCGATTGTATAATGTATTAAAATATTGAATTCACTATTGTTTTTTTATACAACATACAATCGATGCAACGATACAAGAGGCCTTGTGAATCGGCATATATAAATTTTTTTGTATTTAGATCAAATGTATTGAAAAATGTTTTATTGGACATGATATCATGTTGACAAGTAAAATGGGAAACAGTCAATATTTGATCATATCTGCTTAAATAAAATCCAAAATCACTTTTTAAAAATATTCGTATCAAATTAAATTAATTCTATAATCCAGAATGCACATAAACTCCATATAGACCGCCTTCCTAAGATAAATTGAACAACAATAAATCTCCCTGAAATATCTGTACCTGAATAAATGTCGGTAAATAAAGAAAGTCCACGTTAAAACTGATACTAACATTTCGGTTTCTAAAATAAAAATACGGATTCGTATTTCAACGAAAGATATCAAGGCGAATTCATTTTTTAGCTGGCGTTAAAAGCACAGCTGTGATATTTATTTTCTTACTTAGAGAGGGGAATGTCAAAAGTTGTTTGTGTTTTTGACATATCGACTAACGAAAGCGAAAAATATAATACAATGTTGTGTTTTTGGTGTTGCACTTGTTGTAGTATCGCCACCACCGTTACCATGAATTCGATTTGAAAGCTATTTTTTTATTAATTTATGACAAATTTAAAAGCAATTAACCCAAGGCGAATTTATACAGGTGACCGCATCATGAGATAGAGTTATGCTAACTATCCCGTTTTTTTTAAATACATTGTATTTTGTTTTTGTAAAAAGATAGAGTGAATGTCAAAATTATTTGTTGAAAACATAAACAAGGGATTTTTTGTTTATAAAATAAACACAATTGCTTTAGAAGGTAAATATTTTTTCTGTATTATAAATTTATTGTGGCTCCACTTATTCCTTACTCACTTTTTATTCCTTGATTTTATATATTATATTCACTTTTTTTTTTGTTTTATAAAATTTACATAAGTTTTTTATTCAAGTATTTAGATTTTTATTAAATTTAAAATTTTAACTAATTTTTTCACAAAGTTTAAACAAAGCTTAACATTCAGTATACACACAAATAAATAAACAATAAGCAGATGACTCGAAAATGTCAACTGTATGAATTCGCCTTGAATTAAACTAAAATTTGTCAAATTATTTGCGATAAAAAAAATTTTTAACTTTTCTTTTTATCCGTTTCATTAACAGTATCTTTGCTGACTATGGACTTAAGCTCTTCGCCATTTATTTCGAAAATCTTTTTCGTTGTGGCATTTTTGTTATTTTGTTATTTGGATATTTTCATTCATGGGACCAAAATGTATATCGTTTGATATTCTACTTATTTTTGGAGTAATTACTTGTCAGCAGGTCTGACCAAAACAGTACGGGCTCTTTGCGGAGACCTACAAATGCCTTTAATGGTTCGTCCAAAAATTTCTCAATAACTATTTGATTTCTCGAAAACTTCTTTAATTCTTAGACCACATGAACAAATGTTTCGGGAATTTACCAACTTTTTATTGGCTCAATTAAGCACTGACTCTTCCTCTTTTAAATGCAGTACAAAACTCCTTCCAAGGCAACTTGTAAATGTAGGCTTTGCAGTACGTCTCATTACCCATAACAATGAAATAAAATTTTGTCAAATATTGTGTGTAAAGTTGTCTTGCCCTAGGTTTATGGTACTTTTTGAACTTTATAAGATGTTCTGGAAATCCAAATCGAGTTAACACTCCGATGAGTGAGAAGGTCCCTAGGGACCTTTTTGCCTTTTCAAACTGAAATTACTCCTACTTCGGCCACTACAACCCCCCCAAATGTTTTCTAAGTCAAGTATTTTGTTGCGCATCTTTTGGAAAACAAATCAAGCCGATCGGATCATTACTTTAGGAGTTATTGAGGTTTTAGTGAGAATAGTACGCGGACGTGTGAATAGGTCCGTATGGACCTTTTACTGAATTTCACTAATAAATGCTTGTTTTTGGGCATCATTATAATTTTTTTATTGTTTCAACATATAATTTACTGGTTCTGAACACAAAGACCTAAACTCAAAGACATTAGGGATGATGATAAACTCATCAACAGCAAAACTGCGGCTATTGACGATATTTGGCAAATGTTGCAACATAACTTGGCAGCAGCTTACACTCCTCATGAAGCACTAAGAGTTGATGAGCAGTTGTTCCCTTACAGATGCCGCACCCGCTTCACACAATATATTCCGTCAAAGCCAGCTAAGTATGGTTTGAAAGTATGGTGGTTATGCGACTCACAGAGTTATTATCCTGTGAAGGGAATGATATATTCTGGAAAACTGCCAAACCAACAACGGGAGATAAACCAAGGGCAAATAGGAAAAATATTTAGATGCTGGCCGTACTATATACGCGGATAATTTCTTTAACACTCTTGACTTAACGCGTATTTTGTTGAAGAGGAAGACCGCATATGTTGGTACAGTGCGCTACAACAAACCATTCATTCCACAGGAGTTCAAGAAGAACCCGAAGCGCACCATCAATAGTACATTACTTGGGTTCAACGAAGGGGATATAGCGTTATGCTCATACGTGCCGAAAAAAAATAAAGTGGTGAACGTGCTCTCCACAATTCACTACACCTACCTCGTTGACGAGCAAACCGAGAAGCGGAAGCCCTATGCCATATTAGATTACAACTCCAACAAATGCGGCGTTGATACCATGGATCAAATGCTAGGCACTTACAGCTGCAAAAGAGCAACACAACGATGGCCGTTGGCCATGTTTTATAATATGATGGACGTCGCTGCATTGGCTGCTTTTACGATTTACAACGAAATGAAGCCTATAAAAAGGAGTGACTGGTCGTTCTTGTTACTGCTAACGAAACAATTGGCCACACCAAATATCGAAGAACGTGCCCTGAACAACCATATAATCTCATATCCAAGGATACGCAATGCGATGGAAGCATTCGATGTCAGGGTAAGAAAAACATCTTCAAATTCAAGAATAGAATATATATTTATTTGTTTTTTATTTTTCTTTTCATTTCACCAAGACCGATGGAAGGCAATGCACCGTCGTTTCCGGCTAGGTCAAGTAGACCGTCATGTCGCCTTTGCCGTTCTGAGTACGGGCGGCAGCGGAAAACGCGGGCATACTGCTTCGTCTGCGGCAACGCTGTTTGCGGAGAACATAGCACACTTTAACATCGCTGCAACACTTTCGCACAGGGCGGGGGACAAGAAGTACACGCTCAACAACAATAATTTTTAAACTTTTTTATAATAGTCTTAAGAAAATTCAAGAAAATTAAAAAAAAAATAAAAAAAATTGAAAAAATTATTTTTGTATGTAGAATTTAGTTATAAACAATAAAAACAAAAAAAAATTAAAAACAAATTTTTTATATGAAAAAAAAACATGATTTACAAAAAAGGTCCGTAGGGACCTTTTCACACGGCCATGAAGTTCAGAACTATCACTCATCGGAGGGTTAAATTGAAATCGAAGGAAATTTTCAGTTCAATTGTTTTCAATATCACCTCAGGTTTTTATGATTTTTAGAGGTATTCTAATAAATATAAGTGGTACGCAAAGTATGACGTATATTAAACGAAATAGTTTTATGAACCTTTAAAACAGGATTGTTTTGAAAATTTGTTCCATTTCAATTTCACTCGCATTCGATTTGGACTTACGATTCTTGGACTTACGATTTTTATGTTCCGTTTTTTTTCTTTGACTATATCTCTTGCCGCAAAGCAGGGTTTCGAACAAAATATTGTACCACGGTTTTTGCCAATTTTTTATCACGTGAACCCTTTTTCCTCCACTTCCTTTCTTTCTTGCTTTCTATGAGAATCAATCCTTTTTTGTATCGACTTGCTTCTCTGTACTAATTGACGTTCCGACTTCTCGAGCCAATTTAAAATAACCTACTGAATGGTTTTCTAATAATTTGCACACAATTCTTATCACGTACTTGTTTTTCACACAACGACATTTTTTATTTTAAATAATCTTTTAAAACTCGGTTAAAACTTGTTTAATTTCGAACGGTCTAACAAATATTTTTACACTCGTTACACAGCTGTGATACAAAGGGCTGCCAAGCAAAGGGCTGCCTTTTTGCAATTGGATTTACTCCATTATTCTGTACGATATCTGGTTGGCTTTTCTTAACTGTTGAACTTCATTGTTTTATTAGAAAAGACTTCAATAAAACTTTCATTGCAGTGGAAATCATAGACATCATTATTTGTCTTGTTAGAAATGGAGCCTCCCTAAAAATAACACGTTTATTGCGAACAATGTACAACATAATACAATGCGTAAAAATCAACTGGGAATAATTACTGTCGTATCAATAATGATTTATAATACAGTCAGTATCAGTAAAAATTTTACAATAATTGTAAGCGTTACCAACAAAAAGACAATAATAATAAATAATTTGATAGATCGTAAAAAACACATACACACACAAAAACACTCTAGGAAACCTTGACATATCTGTGAATTTTATAGTGCTTTTTTTTACAAATTAAAGGAAAGTAACACAAGTGCAATAGAAATAATCGGCAGTGACGATTCTATGATACCCACCATCATAAGTGCAAACAAAACGTCTTAAATTTTTATAAAAAAAAAAAAAATAAATAAAGTAATGAGTTTAAATAATTTTTAAATTATTAGAAATTCGAAATTTTATTAATTCATTAGCTGTTTAGCCACGTCGCGGCCCGGGGTTTTAATAAAAATAAAACGTAAATACCGGTTTTTTTTTTATCAGGAAACTCCTTTTTTTTTTTGAAAAATATATTTTGTGAGTTTCAGCCAAATCGTTTCATAAATTCAAAAAAAAATATAAATATCACGACAACATTATTGCGTTTTACATTTTACAACGCCACAAGATATTCAGCATTTGAAATTTCAAAATTCTAGATGAATTTCTGTAGGAAGCTACAACAAAATTATGAAATATTTTTGAGTTTTTTTTGCTTTCAATGTAATTTTTTGCGTTACGTTGCGTTTTACATAACTAGGGAAAGCCTAAATCTCGTGTTCCCACTAGGGAGATCGAACGGTTATTATGCGACAGGTTTTAAGCGTTTTTTTTTTTAGTTTTTATCCAGCCGTTAAGTATTTAAGTATTTTTCTAAATGTAATATTAAACATATACCTTAAACTTTTTATGAAGAATATCGAAACAAAATGTAACAAAAGTCAAACAACATAATGAACGATGTAAATACAAATAGTTTATAAAAGCGAGTTTTGTTGTTAAATAAACTAAAAACAACTCAAAATACTACAAAGAAAGTATTTAGTTAAAATGAATATAATAATTTGTGTGAGAGTATTTTAAATATTAAATTTATTTGTATACATATGTCATTTCTTGATATATTCCGAACGGGATTAAAAGGACAAGGTTAGGAGCCTGAAGTCTCCTAACATGAGAGGATAGTTAAGGTTCCATGGGCAGCCATTGGCAGACAGCTCACTTGGGTCCTTCGTCGGTCCCTTTGTGATACCCAGCGCCAATGCCCATCCCAAAAAGCAGTTACTGCAGAGTTGAGCCAATTCGTCTTCCTTATGAAGAGAAGAAGCAATCTTAGTTCTATTTTAGATAGATCCTCCAAGCAGGAAAATACCTGATCCTGCGGGCATCAATGCGACCAGTCTGTGTACCTTCTCAAGCATCGCACGGTACCTGCCCTTGTCCAGAGCAGTACACCATACAACACCGTAATACAGAGTCGGCTTTACTACAGCCTCAAAGATCCAATTGACACACCTCGGGCCCATGCCCCAGTTTCTGCCGATTGCACCTCTGCACGCATATATAGCAACAATTGCCTTTTCCATCCTCGTGAGAATGTTCAGCCCCCACGACAGTTTACTGTTCAAGATTACGCCCAGATACTTGGCGCTATGAGAGAACCTAAGTTCAGTCCAATTAAGCATCGACAGTCTCATGACCCAATCCGCATGATACGCTTCAGGTGCTAAGTACCTTTAATGCAGCCTCCATACACTGAGATATTATATTCAAATGCTTCCCCGTAATGGCCACCGCAACATCGTCAGCATACTCCACAGTTTTAATCCTCACGTCGTCCATCTTTTAAAATGAAAAGTTGCAAAGATTCTTCGACGTCACGACTTATTAATCACTTCAAATAAGTCCACAAGCTGTGATTTGACAAGTTTTCCAGATATTTATTCAAGTTTCGCTTAAAAGTTTACTAATAATTTTATTTGGGTGTATTTTGATTTTAAAGTTAAATAGTACTCGTATTTTAGAAAGGTAGCCTTGACTTTTGGGCTTTTGGAAAATTAAAAATTGGAACATTTTTCATAATTTTTGAAAATATTTTAAACGAAGAAGTTTCCTTGCAATTTTGTTTAAGTAAAATTGGAAATCGTGCTATCCCCAATGATTGTTGGATGCTAAATAGGATTTTCTTGTATCATCTTCTTTTTATATCTCTGGATAAGAGTCGTGTATAATATTAAATATGAAAAGAGATCATATAAATCAGTTTGGGTTGTAGGAACTAATCATGTCCCAATTAGTAGGTCTGCGCAAAACTACAACATTGCAACAATAGAAAAAATAACACGCATTTTATTTGTGTAAATTATGTTAAAGATGTCAAAACCTAATGCATTTGTTTCTGTAAAAAATGGACAAGATGTCAAAAATAATTGCTACAAAAACAATTGCACGACAAAAACACAACTCTACAAAAAATCAGCAGGCATTTCGAGCAGACCTTCTAATTGGGCCATGGAACTAGTATCGCTTTATAGGAGTTGGACGACGAAATTGTGGCAATCGTCTTAATTTTTTATTTTCATTTCATTAATTGGGCTGTCAGCATGGAGGGAAGGCTTAGAAAATATGTGGCAAAATCCATCGTAAGCTACATAAAAATTTACCACTTATTTTTTATTTTTTTCCTTAATGTAGATCAGTGTTTTTATAATACTAGCTACTGTAAGTACACTCTTTGGCAATTGATTTATTTATTATGATACATTTGCGAACAAAACACAAGCCCATCGACGAGCACGGCCGAGTTTATTAGGTAGCCCGTTCCCATTAAAATACTCGTTGAATCGTTACAAAGCCAAATAACACTTGACTCCGTTTCAAAAGACGGCAAATAATTTACTGCAAGCCCCTGGCAAAAATGAATCAATGGGTGAAATATTAGCCCGTTATGTTGCCGAGGACGGAATGCCCCGTAAGGCACTAAAAATCTAAAGCAAGTAAATAAAAACTACAAAATTCGTGCGAAAATCATCCACCGACTTTTTTTTTTTTTAACAATTTTTTTTTTCTTAAATTTCACACGATTTCATTTTTCAGAGCATGTCCGATAATCTTGGCTAAGAGGTTTTGTTTGTAACTTTACAAAAATATGGCTTAAGTCTACTGATGCTTAACCCCCATCAAATAAAAACTTTTTTAATATAAAATTGTGGGAATATCTCGAATAATAAATTTATTAAATTTCTATAATTTTTTTAAAACCAAAATTCTTTAATGGGTCGATTACGGATGAGAACTAAGCTGAAGTTGTGTTGCCAGCAGCGAAATCAAGCAAACGCCGCTTATGTTTAAATACATATATATATTTGTTTTCTTTGTTTATATGTTAACATCAGCGGCATTACCTGATTTTACTGCAGGCAAAACAACTGAAGTTCAGTTGCCATCCGTACACTACTAATTGGGCCATGATTAGTTCCTACAACCCAAATTGATTTATATGATCTCTTTTCATATTAAATATTATACACGATTCTTACCCAGAGATATAAAACAAAGATGTAAATCCTATTTCGCATCCAACAATGGTTATATCCCGACCACGATTTCCAATTTCACTTAAACAAAATTGCAAGGAAACTTCCTCGTTTAAAATATTTTCACAAATGATGAAACATTTTCCAATTTTTAATTTTCCAAAAACCCAAAAGTCAAGGCTACCTTTCTAAAATACGGGTATTATTTAACTTTAAAATCAAAATACAACCAAATAAAATTATTAGTAAGCTTTTAAACGAAATCACGTCATTTTCAGAACAGACCCGTTTTATGCGCCATCTTTGCTATGACTACAGTGCTATCAATTCGACGCCACATTTTGTGTACACTGATAGAAAAGGCGTCATTATGCTGATATATTCAGACAAACTGCCATCAGTGCGATGACAGAGTCATCAGTGGATTGAAAATTTGTCATCAGTGCAATGATATAATATATCATGTAATCTGTGTGATGACAAACTGTCATCAGTGCAATGACAAACTGTCATCATTGCGATGACAAACTGTCATCAGGGCGATGACGTTAAATACCATGCCCTCAGTTTGATGACAAACTGTCATCAGTGCAATGACAAACTGTCATCAGTGCAATGGAAATCGGTCATCAGTGCAATGACAAATTGTCATCAGTGCGATGATATAATATACCATGTCATCAGTGCAATGACGAACTGTCATCATAGCGATGACAAACAGTTATCAGTGCGATGACATAATATATCATGTCATAATATATTATTAACATTATTTTCATATTTAAAAAGTAAAATTAGAAGCAAAAATTCCTATATTCTATTTTTTTTTAAATATTTATTTAAACACATAAAATTTGTTAAGTATAATCATTAGGAAAACCATATCGGGCATGCTGCTGGTTTCGTATAATTAAGAGTTCTTCTGTTAATAAAGGGTGGAATACAACAAAAGTGAAACAAACATGTGTAACGGGTAAGTAAATAATGATATTC
Organism: Pollenia amentaria; assembly: GCA_943735925.1. Taxonomy (NCBI): domain Eukaryota; kingdom Metazoa; phylum Arthropoda; class Insecta; order Diptera; family Polleniidae; genus Pollenia; species Pollenia amentaria. The sequence continues at coordinate 139,239,332 of OX031010.1, read as the reverse complement.
TCTTAATTTGACTTAAGGGGAATTGTAATGACTCAATTTGATGTTAGTTTGTCATCGCCACTGATGACATTCTTTATAAAACCGACTCCGATTCGTCATTTCTGTGATGCCAATGTGTCATCCCATTGATGACATAATTTAAATTTTTCACCCAGATGACAATTTGGCCAAGTGATGTAAAGGCTGCCATCACAGTGATGTAAAGTGTCAAGGGGTCAAAAAACGAAGGCACTTGTTATAGTACTAATGTCAAAACACATCCGCGTTGTGACGCCTTTTCTATCAGTGTATTCGACCCATAAAACTTCAATTTAACTTCTTATTTTATAAACTAATTTAATTTTTGTATTCCTATTTTTTCTCAAAAAACCGGTAAGCCGGTTATTTCTTAAATGCTTAATCGAAAACCGGGGTTTTTAAAAATACCAACTATTCGGAATATTCGAAACCCGGCTATTAAAAAAGTCGAATAATCGATACCCCTAGTGCCCACGTTTGTAGCGTATAAGGCCTCCGATGTTTACTTCGTTGTGTTACAAATTAAATGACAAGATTAATATACCCCATATTTTTGGTGGTTGTTATAAAAGTTTATCGATTTCTTGACTAAAATTTTTTCAGAAAAAAAGACATTAAACCAATAACATTTACTACCGAAAAGGAATACAACGAAATAAACTCACGAATAGAGTGTAAAATGGTAAACACACTTCAAAAGGAATGTTTTTTTCTTGTTATTTTTTTTAATTTTAATTTTGAAGTTTACATTTAATTTTACTCTCGTCTATGAAGGTCACGAACATTTTAGGGTGGCCTAATCAAATCTGCCAAAAATACAAAAAAAAAAAAAATTAAAAGGTTTAATAAAGAACTAAAAGTAAAAATTCTTATTGAAATTTAAAGACAAGGCGGAAATTGTTTTTTTTTGTGATTTCAAAGGTCATAGAATACATTACAATTTGAAACCCTAATCAAGGGCTCTGGAAACCCAAAGCTAGCAAAAAAAAGTTTTCCCTGCCATGCCATGCCATGTAGTATTTGTTATAAATTTTTTATTCAATGACATTTCGATGTTTCATTTTTAGTTTTCACTCCCACCTTTCGACGTGCCTAATAGTCACACTTGCATATTAAAATAATGGTCTTTTTCTTGTGATTTCGTTTTCTCTTCAAGGTGCACTGAAGTGCCATTAAAAGATGTAATTGTATTATTTTTTCCAACTAATTCGTGCAAATGTTTAAGAGGGAATATTAAATATTTGGAATAGTTTTACTTATAAGAATTAAATTTTTAAAGCATATTAAGACGTGACTGTTGTCCTTGAGTTATATAATTTGCCGTGGCTTTATTAACCTAATAATATTTTTCAATCAGATATTTGTTTTGAAACATGAAATTGAAATTTTACGCCAAAGATAAGAATGGCTTATGTAGAGAATACCATTACATTTGCAATACAAAATTAAAAAACATTCGGCTCTGTCATGGAAATTACAATCACGTGAAATTGCAATCGAAGAAATTTTTAAAACTCTCCTGTATTCAAAGTTCATAAAAATATTACTTTTATATACCTCCATACTTTGAAGACCACTTTCCTCTACCTAAACTACTTTTGAAATTCAGAAGAGCTGCGTGCATTTTTACAAAAAATCAATTAAAAATCTTCGTCGGTTTCAATTTCACGTAATTTGGATTTCCATGACATGGCCGATTGTATACTCTGGATCCAGAAAAACTCTAAAACCAGCAAAAAACTTTAAATAATTGATGAGCGTTTGGACCATCAAAATTACCGTCTTGATGTAAAATTGGCAAATCCAATAGACAACTAAACAACTAAATTGGCTATATTCGACCGTCCCGAACTTTAACACACTCCAACGAGACTCCAACTTATCCTCCAACAATAAATTTCAGTATTTTTTATCAATTAATAACAAAAAGGGAATTAAGCACAACAAACAAAATATTTTAATAAATAATAGTATTCCCAAAAACAACTTTGATAATAGAGACTTGGAATATTTAAGCAGTTGGCTTAACATGGTATTTAGGAAATATAAGTCAGTCCCTATAAACGCTGACCTCACATTTTTATGATTCGTTGCCTAATTTTAATAAAATATCATGATATGTTTCAGAAATATTATTAGGCATATTACCCGTGAATTATCATCACAAAATTCGGTAAAGAGAAATAACCACAATTCTGATTATTGTGATTTCTTATATTTACAACCTAAATTAGTTAAAACTTCAATACAGTTATACTTTTTTTTTAAGTTATGGACCGCTTATGAAAAATTACACGGTGTCATTTCTAACCATAGAAGCCTAAATTGGACCAAATTTGACCACAATATCTATATTTCTTTCGGGCAGCGTTACACTCATAGAAAAATGCACCTTCATATTGATGATGCCCTAACATCAGAATTGTGACATCAATGTTATAACAAATGGCATCAGTACAGCAAAAAGTGACATTAGTGCAATGACGAACGTCATTATAAAATTTTGTTAAATTTTATGCGCATCTATGCTATGACTAAAGCGACATCTTTTCGATGCCACATTTTGTGTATTATAAACATTATTTTCATGCCTAAAAAGTAAATTGAAAAACAGAAATTCCCATATTCTATTTTTTTAAATTATTTTGTTAAATACATCAAAATTTCAAAGTAAAATGACTACGACAGCCATATCGGGAATGCTGCTGGTGTCTTATAATTGAGAGTTTTTCTGTAAACAAAGCGCGGAGTACAACAAAAGTGAAACAAACATGTGTAACGGCTGAGTTAATAATTATATTCTCTCACTTTGACTTAAGTCAATTCCAATGACTAAATTTAATGACAATTTGAGATTAAATTTAGCCTAATGAGTCCTATTATTAAACTGACTCCGATTAGTATTTTTTGTGATGCCGATGTGTCATCCCATTGATGACATTACTTAAATTTTTGACCCTGATGACAATTTGGCCAAGTGATGTTAAGGCTGACACAACAATGATGAAAAGTGTCATGGGGTCAAAAACGAAGACACTTGTCAAAGTACTGATGTCAAGATACATCAGCGTTATGACGCCTTTTCTATCAGTGTACCGCTGTGATACTGGACTATCAATTTGACACTTTTCCGACACTCTTAATACCTTTTATGACTTTTATGATACCTTTTTAAATTACCCTTATGTATAATTTTTAAATATTGCGTGCCACTTATCCTTTTTTGGAAAAGCAATTACATTTTGTTTTTGGTGACACTGCTGAACAGTAGGGCTTCAGCTTAACAAGTGTTTTCGAAATTTCCATGGCTGAAACATAAACTATGGAGCAGACTTAATGTAAGTCCTTTCAATTTCATGCGTTCGTCTCTTATTTTTTCGGAATGGATCTGGTGGAATGGACTTCATTCAAGGGAAAATTAAATCAAAAAATAAAGATTGCATATTCCTAGACAAATAATCAAGGTGGTTTTACACGATATGTACTTAACAGTGTGCATGTAAAATTCTCCTCTACAAACTGCATACATGCCGTATACAAGCAAAACAAATTTGCTTCTGTAAATGTCACCTCGAATTTTCATTGTCAAATTCTTCATTTAGAGCGTGGTCTATTTTGAACTGATAAACCATCTGACATCATCTGTTTTGTGACTTTAAAATCTATTTATTTGCACATATTCTATAAAGAAACAAGATTTTTTATGAACTGATATAAATGAAAATTAGTATATAGTTTGCTGTTGTAAACAATTTAAGTCTAGGTCAGATGATACAACAAAATGAACGTATGAAAGAAAAAATTATAATCCTTCTGTATTTGTCAATTTTGACAGACATGAGTACCTTTCATTCTTTTACGACTTCTAAATAAATTTTTCGATAGTAAAGTACAAATTTAATTTAAAAGTATAATTTCCCCAACAGCATAGCTCATATACATATTTGTTATTTTTTCTACATATTTTTTACTTATTGAGTAACTTTAAATATTGTTACTTTACTGCCTTTTCAATAACGTTTTTTGGTTTATTTCCTTATATATATTAATTAACCTCTTGAGTTATTTTATTGCAGCTTGAATAAAATAAACAAACCCTAAACACTTTTTACAATTCACAAACTTTATTTAATCACTTTCGCAATCTTTATTTACAGCTCTTAGAAACTAACTCACAATTGTTCGAGCCCTGACGTCTAGATGGCTCATAACGTATATTATGTTAATTAAACAAACGTTTATCAGACGAATTGTCCAACGATATTCTTAATAAACAAGCTGGTTTCCACCCCAGCAAATCTGGCATTGACCATATCAGCAGCCTTAGAATAGTAACGGAACAATCAGTCGAATGGCGCTCTCCGTTATATCTAATAGTCATCGACTTCGAGAAGGCATTCGATACAATACATCACGCTGAAATATGGAACGCACTTCGGTACAAGGGAACATCGGAAAAACTTATTGCGATAATCAAGGCACTGTACGATTCAGCTGTCCAATAAGTGTCAAAGTTGATGAGCGGCAGGGTTGCCCATTATTCCCTTTGCTATTTACAGCATCATGGAAAAAGTCATAGCACCACCGACAGGCTTCACCTGACGCGTAAAAGGCCGCATTGAAGATTTATATTATGCCCACGACACCTGTTAACTCTCACATAGAGTTGACGATTTTCAGTCAAAACTAAACAACATCGAAGGTGAAGCAGCAATTTGTGGTCTCAAAATTAATATAACAAAAACAAAAGTAATGAGAATCGATACAGCAAATATGCGACAGTTTACACTATAACAACAACAGGTCGAATACGTTCAATCCTTCTGCTACCTGGGTAGCATAACAACAACAAGTGGATACTCGAGATAGGACGTTGGGAGCCACATAAACAAAGCCAGGCCAGCGTACCAAATTCCACATCTTTAAAAGCTGCGTGAAATCAGTTGCGCTCTATGGGTGCGAATCTTGGAACTCATACTAAACATTTTCTGGGCAAACACCATCACAAATGAACGTTTATGGGGCGAGTGCAAACAAACACCGGTTGAGCATGAATTCAGCAAACGGAAATGGCGGTGGATAAGGCAAGTCCTGCGAAGACCTCCAGCCGAGACCACCAAAATCGCAACAGTCTGGAATCCCCAAGGTAGCCGCAGGAAAGGTCAGCCGTGCCACACCTGGCGTCGACAACTAGACATCGAAGTAGCAAAAGCCACTAAAACGTGGAACGAGCTGAAGATCGTTGAAGCAGATAAACAAAAATGCAATAAAATCATTGCGGAAATTTATATATGTACACGCAAAGAAAAAACATGGTTGTGGTAAACATATTCTAAGAGCAAAATAGTATGATAATATTTATGATTGTAGTTAGAATCATAAAATGTCATATTATGACCAAATATATTCGTAATATTACATCATAATATTTTTCCCTTAATCAAAATTTGTTTTTATTACATCATATTATAATTATTATTATTATAATATACTTTTATCATATTAATTATTGTAGGTTTAGAGTTTATCACATTATGATACAAAGTGATTATGTTATGATTAAAGGAAATCATAAACCCAGATCATCAAGTAACCTTTTTTTAGAAGAATTTTGAAGAATAGCTAAAAATATTATGCAAATAAAACTGTAAGGCGAATGAGAATAACAACCACTCAAGTCTTACTTTCAGTGAATCTGAAAGAATCATATGATGATTCAAAATATGATTACAGTAATCATATTAAAATCGTATGTTTTCATAATATGGTGTCATGGTTACTAAATATCATTTAATGGTTGTAACTAATACAATATGTTTTTAAAGTTATCAATATTTAGTTGGTAGATAAATAATTATTTTTCAGTGAACCGTATTCAAATTTATAATTGCGATAATCATTGAAATGCTTACAGTTACTAAAATATTGCTGATATTTAATGAAAATAAAAATTTTTTGTTTACGACAACAGTATCTGGTTAGAGTTTTTTTTCTACGTGTATATATATAATATATATGGCAAATTATGGACCGATCTTCAAACAATTTTTCAGAGTGGTTTCTAATTGTGTGAAACTCTGACAGACCAAATTTCACGGCAATAAAATAATTCGTTAAGCTTTTAGGCGTACTAAAGTGTTTTCCTAGAGGGGACTTTATTCGGGGCCAATGGATAATTAGGAACCGCTCTTCACAAAATGAAATAGTATGATTTCCAGTCCGATAAAATTAATCTGTGCACAATTTATGCTAGTTCTTGTAACAAAAATAAAAATGTTTAGGGAGGTAGTTTCACGTTTGGGTGAGGATTTAAATTTCAAACTGTGTAGAAGAGCTTTTGTTCTTTTCTATCGAGTCTTACGAAAGTGGGCGTGTTTTCAATAGACGGACAGGCAGATGGACATGACTAAGTAGACCTTAAAGCTCTCAAGGACCCAAAGTATATATACTTTATGGGGTCTTACATGAATATCATAAAAGTTTCATACGAAATGACAAACTTAAAGGTGGTTGTGGAGGGCATTAAAAGACAAAAAGTAATAACGTATGCTTTATTTTTTTATTACTCATACGTACAGTGGTCTTATAATATTGTGTACATTTTTCCCTTCAATCGCAGGCCAATTAAGCATTTTTCATGCATTTTTTAAAGAGTTTTTGGGATGAAAAAAAAAAACTGATTAAGCATGTAGCATATTTTCTAGCATTAATCTAAAATGTCTGGCATTTTTTAGTTCTTGTTGTTATTTTAATATTTTCCATTAATTGTTGACCTTTTTTGTTGTTGTAGTTTATATTTGGTTCGGCTTGAGGTCATCTATATATATAAAATAGGATGTGTGTATGTATGTATGTATGTATGTAACGTATGGACTCCAAAACGGCTGGGCCGATTTTGATGAAATTTTTAGGGAATCTTCAGAATATTCAGGCGGGTGACACTGTGAAGTCTGATTTTTGGTCTGGGGGCGGAGGGGCGTGGCAAAATCCATAACTGTAGAACGGCTTGACCGATTTGGACGATTTTTTCTTTAAAATGACCGCCATGGTCTAACTTAGGTTTTGCCGAAAAAAATGTTGCCCCGCCCACTTAACCGCCCACTTTTTTCGTAAGAAAAACTTTATGATAGGTATTTCATGGATTTTTATTTAAAGGCCGTAAATTTCGTTTAAAGATCAATTTAAATCGTCTGGTAATACAACACTAATGTTTGCTTAGGGCCAGCAACGCGGACCGGGTCAGCTAGTTTATTATAAATCAAAAAGCAATTTTGATTTTAATTTTTAATATTTTTATTTTTGTACCCAATATTTCGAGGCAACTCCGTTGCTCATCTTCAGGGGATCTTATCAAAAATATATATACAAATTTACTGTTTATAAATTGTTAGAAAAAACAGCAAGAAATTTATAACAAATAACAATAAAAACATATTTATTTAAATAAAAAACATAGTAAAAAGTCTTGTTGTCACTGTGCACTGTAAGCTTTGGATTGCTAGTGTTGTTTTGTCTGGCATTTATATCTATATTTGTTTATGGTGTGTTTGAAAATCTGAGCTACGTTCTCAGTGTCTCTTTTGTAGTTTAATTTCTTCTCTTCTAGTAAGTTTGTAATGTGCAGCATTTCAAGTGTATATCTTCTATTGTAATTATTCTCTTGTACCAGTACTTCTACATTTTCAAAATTTTCCATTTATGTTTAATAAATGTTAATGATCATTAATGAAATAAAAATCAAACATTTTGTGTTATTTTTAGAATTTTTCTAATCAGGCTTTCAAGGTCATTAATTTTCTAAACGTAAATAAAAGACTTTTTTATTTCATTTTTTTCCGTATTCCTACGTTTCGTCGGTATTTTCCGACCTCATCAGGGATTCGTTTTTATTAAATCTGGCAACCATGTAAATATAAAGAAAACAAATAACCACTAAGAAATATCAACAACAATAACCTTAGCACTAGAATAATTACACTTACAATAAGTCTTCTCGTCAAATTTACATCACTTTTAAAAAATTAACATCACAGGTTTTATACGACATTTAATGAACGACACAAAACAGATTTAATTAATAAAAAATAAATGCAAAAATAAATAACGAAAAATTAAAATATCACAGTTGAATTATTCTTATAGCTAGGATCACAGTTGGAGTAAAACTAAGTTAAAGCTATGGTGTAATTAGCATTGATGTTATTTTTATCTTCTTTGATGTTAATTGACATTTCTGTTTTTTCCTGTATTCTTAAACTTTCAATAGTGTAGCGTTTATTTTGGTTTCTTTCTTTATTTAATATTCTGACGTTTTTTAAGTCGGGGTTGTGTTGCATTTCTATGCAGTGTATTGCTAATCCAGTTGTTAGCTTTGCTTTTCTAATATCAGATTCATGTTCGTCTATTCTAGTACCTAAACTTCTTTTTGTTGTCCCTATATATACTTTTTCACACGTTTCGTTCTCCTTGCCATCACATTTAATTTCGTATACTACGTTGCTTTGTTGTGTTTTTTCAATTTTACTTTTTGTTTGTGTAAACAGTGAGCTTATTGTTTGGTTGGGCTTGTGCGCCAATATTACTTCTTTATCTTTAATAATTTCTCTTAGTTTTTTATTTTCTGTAAGTCTAGGTATGTATTGTAGGCTATAGAATCTGGTGTTGCCAGATGTATTTTTATTGTGGGAGTTATTGGTTTCCCCTGAATTATCATTTAATGCAGAATTAATTAGATTGTTTATTATATATTTAGGAAAACTGTTGTTATTTAATATTTCTTTGATTTTATTTATGTTTTTTGGTATGAATTTTTCATCACTCAATTTGACGACTTTTTTAATGAGATTTGATGCTGTGTTGATTTTCTGATTCCTTGGTTGTGTAGAGTGGTAGTTTATTAAACGCCCTGATGCAATGGATTTTGCGTACCAATCTGTCACGATTCTGTTGTCTTCTCTATATATTCTCATATCCAAATACGGTATAGAGTTGTTTTCTTCTTTTTCTATTGTGAATTTTAATTTCGTATGGTAACTGTTAAATAATTTAAGGATTTGCTCTTCATCTTTTCTTTTTATTATTGCAAACAGATCATCTACATATTTGGTTATACTTTTAATATGTATATTTTGTTTACGTAGTTCCTCTGTTGTTTCCTCCAACAATTTTCAAAAATAAGTAAAACCTATTCGCAAAAGAAAAGAATGGGTGAAAGAAACAGATGACTTAGAAAAAAACCTTTTGCAATTACTGCAAATGCGATATTGTTTGTAGATTTAGTATCCTGTAGCAAGATGCAGAAACTAGAAAGCTCCAAAATGCTACAAGCATAACTAAAAAGCATCTCATCCCTTTTAAAAGAATTTGTTACAAAGTTCAGCATAGTCTGTATTAAGTTTATGTGCTGTTCATAGTTCGGTTTCACCTGTCGATCGTCTAACAAACCTTTGTAAAAGGCAATTCGACACCTCGTGGCGAAAGCAGAAGGACAAAATTCATGATAAAAAAATGTGCTTGGCCCTTCCATTAATGAAGAACTTTTATATATTTTTTTTATAATTTTTTTAGCACTTATGCTAGCATTTATTAAGCATTTTTTAAACTTTAAATCTAGCATTTTTTCGGCAACACTGATCGCAGGCTGTTCAACTTAGTTTACAATGACAATAAATTAGACAATAATTGGCATCAAACTACAAGACGTTATAAATTAAATTAGACGCAATGAAATGTTCATTTAATTGTGAATTTAACATGGCCATTTAGCCAGACGTGCATTCATAAAATGGGAGAAGCATAAATATGAAAGTAGCTGTAAAATGAAAATTTAATTTTCAGCCAACGTTAAACAAAACGAATTCTTCTTTGTTTTCGTAAACAGGGTAGCACATTAGTAACATTATAATTTATGTAAAGGGTAGTCTAACCAAAACGTACGGTGTTAATTGTAAATAAAACAAAAATTTTTAGAGAACTATCTTAATATATTTTATTATGATAGAAGGTTATATGACAATTATGTGTGAAATAAAATATCGGCAAAATTCTTGCCGCATTTGGTAGCAAACCTCCTTTAAATATCCCCAAAAAAAAGTCAAACAGTGGCAAATCACATGATCTGGTGGTCAATTAACATCGCCATTAGATAACTCGGCCATTTCTCACTCAAAGGAGTCAGTTTTTCGTTGGCTGTGTGGCAAGTGGCACCATCCGGTTGGAACCACACATCGTTTAGTTCCATATCCTTATATTCTGGCCAGAAGAAGTCCGTTATTATCTTGCGATAGCGAATAGAATTCACGGTAACTGCTTGACCGACCTCATTTTCAAAGAAGTACGGCCCATGACTACCAGAAGTACGCCCTCACCAAACAGTCACTGTTTGTGGATGCATCGGCCTTTCAACAATCACTCGTGGCAAGAGGAATTCACTAGAAGGTGAGGTCAACTCTGAAACAACACTACTTTTGTGGTCCGATTGTCAAAAATATTGCTAGTAAAAAAAAGGTTTGTTAACATAAAAAACTGGTTTGTATGAAAACTTTGACAAATCGCCCACCGAAAAAAATAACCATATGTTGACTTGACCCTTCCTTCTAGTGATGAGGCAATTCTGCTTGTTAAAGAATCGACTGAGGTCGATTATGCTGACCAAAAAAGTAACTAAGTGATTTTGATATGAACGCCTATTTTCGTAGAAGGCTTTAACAATCTTAACGCGTTACTTAATTGTGAACCTCTGCATGTTTGAATTTGTCAAACACTGAAACAAAGAAATGTCAAATCAAGTTTGACAAAAAACTTGAGCTTAAGGTGCGACTAACAATTAACACATTTTATTTTTTGCGTTTTTTTAGAAATATTTTAAAAGGACTTTAGAAATTTATAAGGGTAAGACTCAGCGCAGAACAATGTACCACAGGTGTAAAATTTCAAACTAAATCGGCTTTTTATTATTCAGAGTTTTTTCACAACGCAATAATAAGCGATGTCTCTATTTTGGCTCAATGTTAACGTAAATAAACAATATACCGAGACAAAAAAAATGCTAACATCGAAGTTTTTTTGTAAAGCAGACGACGATCTTACCGAATCACTTACCAGTGTGCATTTACCAGCTGTTTGTGGGCGAGTTTAAAAATTTATTTTTATGTGGTGGAGAAAAAAAATACACAAAACCGACTTAAGTTTTATTGAACACTTTTATTTCAATTTGAAAACAAACACGCACTTGCATTGAGGAGGGGAGTAAGTAAACTGGGTGAGCAAAATAGATCGAAACGAAAAAGAAGCAGTAGTTCTTAGCTGTTCACATAGTCGTAGAATGTGGTTTCCCTTGCACGGAGAAAAGCTCTTGCAAGGAGAGATACTACAGATAGTACACTGATGTACATAATTATAGGGCGATAATAGTGACTAGCAGTTCGCATAAACACCAGGCATAATTTTTGTGCGATATGAGCCGCTTTAAAGCAATAGTTTCTGTCTGTTGCCTAAAGTTCTTAAACAATTATTTAATCGTTCCCTTATTTTATCGCATCTTCGTAGCAAATTTTACTATTAAGTAACCGGTGTATTGCTTTCATTGGCTTCAACTGCTACCAAATGTTGATCATTTTTTGCTGGGTAAGGGTCTCAAAATCCACAGTAAGTTCTATAATTACCTCAGAAAGAATAATTGAACTATATGATTTCGTAAACGACTAACAAGTTGCGATGACTGTGAATGGTATTTAGAACGCACAATTACTTAACAATTTTTTAGGTGCGTGCAACATATTTCCAAATTATTATCTTAATTCTAATAAATGCCAAACTTAATAACAAGAATATTTATTAAAGAAATCATACTTATGTGCCACCGTGTACGAATTAAAGTAAAGTATTTTTGTTTCATACAACAATATTCTAATTAAGTATAAATTTTCATAAAACTTACTTCATTTACATAAAATTCCTTTAAACTGTTAAAATGACTAGAAAATAACATCTATTTAAAATATACAACTCAATATATTTAAATTTATTTAATATAAATTTATTTAAGGTCTAAAAAACATTGAAAATATTTATTTTAACAACCCCTGGAATATGTTTTGCTTACATAAATAAAATTATGCCAAAAAAACAGCTACAGAAATAATTTAAGCATTTACAATCGGTTTGTGTAAAAGGCATTATGATGTTGTTTAACTTAAATAAATATATTAAGTGAAGTATATATTTAGGAATATTATTAAAATGTTTTATTTATTTTAATATGTATTTAAGTTTTCATTTTTTTTTTGTTTTAAGACATACATAATGTACTTCACTGCTAACAAAACGATAGCTAAAGTAAAATATATAACATGAAGATACAAGATATTCTGGTAGTGTATAGAATCATTCCTAATAAGGATTATAATTCTATGTACATATATATAGCTTCATATTTATAGCTTAATATTAAAGGTTGGCTTAAGCAAAAACATATGTGAAATATATGGAATAGGGCTATTGCAAAAAATTTTTATAAATTGAAATTTGTTTTATTAAACATATTCGAAAAATTAAAATAATTATTATAATAGAAAGTTTCATTAAGGCCCTAATCATGTAAGCCGCAACGCAACGCCGAAGAATTACATTGAAAGCACACACAATGTCATAGATAGGTAGGGAGGTAGAAAGGCTGGTGTGAAGTCTCCTTCACACGTTCACCCAGAGACCAATATGGTCCATTGTGATGCCTTGCTTAGATATAGATAGATGGAAAGTATTGTGAAATAAATAGCATAAGAAAAGATTAGAATGATAAATAAGAATAGAAGATATTTGACCAAACCCGAGAGAAAACCACACTCAACACAAATCCGCCCTATTAGCGGCTAGCTCCCAGTATCCTGCCCCGTAGCCAGGCCATCCCCATTATGAATCATATCAGACCCTCGAGTCCACAGCCCGAGACATCCCCTTATTCGCCTAGGAATCTGCTGCCCAGCCACCTCAGCCTGCTGCCCTGTAGCCTGGGACAGTGGCACAAAATCTGTACAACTGGCTCTAACTCATCCGGTTCCTCACTCAACCCGCACATATCCGATAAGTCGGATCCCATCCTCATCGCTATTCTGCCTATGATGCAATGGCCCGTGGTAATTCTTATCATAGTCCTAAGGCGGTCGCTACTCCTGCCCAGCAGCGACTCCGAATCGGACTTCCTAAGCGCCAGCCACAGCGTGCGTGATACCCGCGAGTCCGTTCGGTTCTCCCAGGCCCGATTGGTCGCGCCCAGAATCCATTCCCGATCCTTCCAAAGTAGAAGCCTATTAGAGGCCTAACCGCCTCCATACAGTTAGGATCCTTTATCTCTGAGCCCTGTCTCGCTAACTCATCACCAACCTTATTGCCGTTTATGTTGCAGTGACCCGGCACCCAGCACAAACTCAACACATAGCCTCCCGGCCTCCGACCGTAAGGGTATGTGTTGACCTCCGAGCCCCTATCAATGTTGTCCCTCATCAGTTCCACGGCCCTCAAGACCCCCAGAACCTCCGCCTGAAAAACACTGCAGTCGTTAGGAAGCCTGTATGCCATTCTGATGCCCAAATCCTCAATGTAGATCCCCGCACTCGTGCCTCTTATCTTCAAGCCATCAGTGAAAATAGAATATCCACTAAATAATCTGCTCCTACCAGACCAACTCTCCCTAGAAGGCATTATTACCTCCGGCAACCGCCCAAAATCTACCCTAGGGCCAACACAATCCGTGGAGCCGGGTGATCCCAGGCAATAACCACCAGGCAATAACCCTGCGTGAAATTCCCCATCAATCCTAATTCCCTCAGTTAAGAATGCTCACATACTGCTCAATAGGCAGAAGATGTAGAATGACATCCAGGGCCGCTTGAGGAGTACTTCTCATAGCACTTGTCATGCCGATTGAAGCACACCTCTGAGCCTTAGGCAGAAGGCTCCTTCGACTATCCACTCTCAATGACTCTCACCAAACACAGCATCCATACATCGAAGTGTACAGCCATCCCACTACTGACGGCCGGAGTAAACAATGTCATAACCACTTTGTAATTTTGTTGTTGCTTTCTACAGAAATTCATGAACCGTTTTAAAATTTTTAACGCCACAAGCTATGCAGCGTTTGAAATTTTAAGACGCAATGTGAATTTCTGCAGAAAGCAACACGAAAATTACAAAATATTGATGACATTGTTTGTGCTTTCAATGTAATTCATTGGCGTTGCGTTGCGTTTTACATGATTAGGACCTTAATTTGATATTTTTAACATGAAACACACTCATTTGTAATTAAATTTAATTAAGGTTAAAATAATGTAAAAGAAAATCGCTTTAACATTTGAACAATTGCTTAAGTATTAGGTTACATTTAACATTAAAGACACAGTAATAAAAATCATATGAGAGAGAAAAGACAAGAAACTAAAAGAAAAGTCAGGGAAATTTTAATACACAGTAAATTTTTTAAAGCTTCTAAGATTGTGCACTCATAAGATTGCTACATTAACTGATTGTGGGCTATTAAATTCGCTTTCCGCACTATTAAAATCGAATAGTTATTTTACGAATAACTTTATATTTCAACAATTTTTATTGTTATTCAAAAAGCAAACTACCAAAAAATAATATTTTTCCGTACTTATATTGTTATGTAGTTTGAGTTTTTGTCGATAAAAATATATTTTTAAAAAGTAACAAGTATTAAATTTTACGGAATATGCTGATAAATAAATAAAAATTTTATATGACTGTAAGATTAATTTATTTTAAATGAAATGTAAATGATTCGTTTTTTAAATAAATTTTTAGTGTTTTTAAATGAATTTTCTGTTGAACTTGGCTACATAATATTTTGAGTGTATTGTTGTTGCTTATATTTTAGCAAACAATAAAACTTTTTTTTTTTTTTTTTTTTTGTAAAATAGTTTCCTTAAAAACACAACAGAAACTTAAACAATGTTTCTGTTAATATAGCCTACATTTAGTTGCTTGACTTATGGTCGCTTATGTGTAGAATACTTTTAAGTGTTTCATTAAAAATACTATGCTAAAAAAAATCTGTTGAATAAAAAAAAAAAAAAATTTTAAATAACCATAAAATTTTTACTACAAAACGATATTCATAAAAAAGTAATAATTTATGTACGATTTTGTTTCTCGCAATTTTTAAAGGAAAAACAAAAAATACAAATAAAATAAATGCTTCTCCTTGGCTAAAACAATTTGTATGTTTTCAGTATTTTGCTTTCGTTATTTTCTTTCCACCGCATTTAAGAATACACACATAATCATAAACCTATACAAAGGTACTTTAATACATACACATAAGCACAAATACACCGAGACCGTTATGTGTGTGCAATACTATCGACCTAAAGAAAACATTGAAGGTAATACAAAGTTTATGGGAAACACTTAAAAGTATGCTATAAAATACATAAAAAATCGGTTATTTTTTGCGTGAATTTTTTATAAACTTCGTCACCCTGTTAACAGGGTGGGGGAAGGGGGAGGGGTGGCTGGAAGGTGTGAACCACTTATTTTGTCATTGGGTTTTTAGCATATCGCAATAGTCAGTTTTGGGGTCATGAGGGTGTATTGGTATTTTGCTCTATCCGTTGAAAGTCATAAATTGTTTAAAAGGAAAGCATTCGAATACTTTTAAGCTTTCGCAGTTATTTATTTGGCTAAGAGATTTTTTTTACAATGCGCAACAATTAGGGATTTTTCATAGATTTAATTCTTTTAAATCAGTTTTAAATTGATACCATGTTGATTGGCAATTTATTTAGTAAGCAACATGTTAAAAAATATTTTTATTTAAATTAGCATTAATATTACTCAAGGTGATGGCTGAACTCATTGTTTGCTTAAAGCTAATATTGTAAATTGACAGAAGTTTAAATTACATGTTAAAATGTCATGTTCTGCTATGCAGAATTTAAAAAATCTCTGAAAAAAACGATTAAGAAATTAGAATTGGTCAAGCCCGACCATTTGATACCCTACAACACAGTATATACAGACGCGTTTTAAGAACGTAACTCATAAAAAAATATGTTATGAGAATATAACTCATAAAAGAGTTATTTGTGAAAAATTTTATCTAGATATCTTCATTAATATGAGATTTATTCGTCTTAAAGCGATTTTAGAGTAGATGTTTATATGGGACCTAACAGCATAAACTTTTAAAATAACCAATTTAAAAGTTATCATTAGGAAATTATCATCGCGAAATTTTCAGGTATCTCACAGAACTCCGTTCCCATCGAAAGTATAATTTATTTATTTATTTATTATTATTACTTACAAAATATAATTAGTGTAACTAACACAAAATAGAGAGGAGTACAAGCTGCTGTGGCTTCAACTCCGAAATTATATTAAAGCTATATTAAGTGTTGTAAATGGTTTACTGAGATAAATTCCCAAATTAATTTTATATTTTTATCACAGGTATTTTTTAAGAAATCAGTAGGTCGATTTGTTCCAAATATGTATTGTCTGGATGAGCTGTACTTTAGACACTCATCTAGGACATGTAAAACGTTTAGTTGGTGTTGCAGAGTGTACACATTGGAGTTGATAATTTTTCCAGTATATGCTTGTGGGAGAAATTGCAGTGCCTAATTCTGAGCCGGACGATGGTTGATGTTACATTTCTGGGGCAGCTTTTTGGGTATTTAGGTTTTTTGCCTTCAGGATTAAAAATTTTGTAGTTGTGTTGGTATTCTGACCATTTCTTATGGTTTAAGAAGTTGAAGTGCGATAGAATAGCGTTAAATATTTCACGTCTTTCCCATGTTTGGAATGCAAATAGTGGTCTAGTTCTAGTTACAGAAGCCGCAGTGTCTGCATACTCGTTACCGGAAATGCGAAAGTGTAATTAATTCCGTATTTTGCTTCTTAACAAAAAGTTAAACAAAAATATTTTTCGAATTGAAACCACTTTTACTTTTCTAACTGGAATTGTTATTTTGAATACTTTATTAAATCAATATGTTATTACAACTTAGTCAAAATAAAAGATATAAAATTGTGTTGTATTATTACAAGGATTTTTTAAGCATTTAATTATTATTTATATAGAAACCTTTTAGTTTCTTAAACTTCTTGACACAGACAATATTAAAAATTGTCTCTGATCACCAAATTCATACAATTAAGCAAACAATTTGTTGATCTTGCGCCTATTACAAAAATGATTATATTGTTTTCCTTAAATTGTTAAAATGGAAAATTGTGATTTTTGTTTTCAACAAACGATATTTTTAATTTTAATTAAAAAAATTATCAAAAAGTTGTTTTTGGGAATACATAATTTTTTTCATTAAAAGATTTTATTTATTGTGCTTAATTCCCATTTTTTATAATTGATAAAAATACTGAAATTTATTGTTGGAGGATAAGCAGTTGCTATGCGCATTTCACTGGTTGCTTAGGCCAGATCATCAGACAACGTTCTCCTAAATAATTTTAGAAAAGCCAAAGCTATCAGCAAACAAGACTACAGAGGGAATGAGAATTGCCTGCACTCAAAATGTCTTGTTTGCAACGATATCAAAGTTCCAATGAAATGCGCATTGGAACAGCTTAACCTCCAACTATAAATTTCAGTATTTTTAACAATTATAAAAAAGGGAATTAATCACAATAAATAAATCTTTTAATGAAAAAAATTATCAAAAAACTTTCCCATTTCAAACAATGGGTTAATTGATTTAATTAAATATAGCTCAGGTTTTGACAATTCCCATTTTATTTTTAGCGAAGAAATCAACTTAGATTTTTTGCTTTTTAATTAATATACGAGTATCCCACCATCTTTAAAATATGAATATTCAATTAATAAATATTGTAAAAGAAAAAAAAATATTAATAAATTTTTGGTAACAATAAACTAAACATAAGAAAATTCTTTGAATAACGAAAAGATCAAATTACCGATACAAAAGATTTTATTTTATTGTAAAAGTCATTTGCGTTAACTAACTAAGAAAAATTCAACGTTACAACACAACTTATGATGCCTTTATAAAATTTTTTGGTCCAAAAAATTCAAAAAACTTGAAGAAAATTTGGCTAAATTAAAATGGCTAATGGATAGCCATTAAGGCTGCGGCTTAGTTAATCTGAAAAGAGAGTTGTGCCGCAATTACAAAATTTTGAAGGAATAGCTTAGTTTTGCATCAAATGTTAGTCTTTAATGAGATAATAAACAAAAAAAAAATCACATTTCGCCGCAGAAATCCAAGTTTCAGGGTACGTTTATCTAAGTATAAATTAAATCCACATCTCAAAAATTCGGCTTAAATAGTTAAATGGGCAACACTGAGTAGAAGGTACATATTCGGTTTGGGAAATCTTTGTTACTCTCCCGTGATCGTAGGAATATTTCAGGACTGGGCTTTATACGAAATCTATAAAACATTATTTTAATTATGAGCCGTTAGGATACCTGGATTCGTATTAAAAAGATTATCAGGCGGGACATAGATATTGTCGGTTGATAATTTAAATGTCGTATGTGGATTGTTTGAGGTTTTGAGTTAAGATCGATTCCTTAGGTTTTCCGACCTCATCTTTCATTTGGCGTAATCAGTTTTTCGATACCTCATACGGTTTTCGAGATATGGAGTGTTGAGTTTGTCGTATGTGGTATTTGCTGCAGTAATATTCAAATTAAGTGTGTTCAAACTCACTTTACTCGAAACTATCGGAATCCGCATACGACAATTAAATTATCAACCGACGATATGTTAAATAGAGTGAAATCTAGTATTAGTAAAATTAAATTAGGCCAAATTGCACTACATTAGCATTATTTGTCAGGATTAAAGTCGTATTTAAGTGTTTTCCGAAAGTAGGCTTTATATGGGGCCAATATCTATATTTTCAGCGGTGTTAGGCGAATTTAAATGATTTCACAGAATTGGCACATTTGGATTCATAACTTTTATCCTACTGAAACAATTTTAGTGCATCTTTTTCTTTTCGAAGTGAGCGTAATTTCAGCAGAGCGACAGACAGACAGACGGATTGGGCCTTATAGGACATTTACATTACATCGAAATCTAGTAGATTTAATTTGAAATCTTCCTCCAAATCTAGTTCGTTTAAATTATACTTGTTTGACATTAGCGAGATTTGGTTTTCACAACAAAAACCGCCGACTGAAAGTTTTTTGTGTAACACATACTTACATATAAAGAAATAGGCATTTTAAAATTTGCATTACATTTTCTTTATAATCAACTTTATTTATTTTATCCATATTATTTGCCATTTGCATTTTTTTTTACTATATTACAAAATGTTTGAATTTTTTTAACAATTTAAACAAGCAGCTATTATTGTTTTTGTTTTGTTTTTTGTTAAAATGTCATTTTTTTCTTGTGCAGGGAAGTAGTTTTTAGTGCTATATGGGGAAAAACATAGTTGCATCAATAAGTACTATTGATTTCGTCGAAATCTAGTTACGGAGTAGATTTTGTTTTGTACGTGTAAATTGGCTATTATACGAATTAAAAAAAAAATTCACACGCAATGATGAACTAAGAATTCCCTCATTCACCACTAGTGGTGGAGGTTATAAAAAAATAATAAAGTTTGTTAAATAACGCTCAAGGAGAGAAATGTACAAAGTTTAGTTGTTTATTGTTCGAGTTTTCATAAACACGATTCATCAGGTTTTGTGGAAAGAGTTTTATTTTAATTTACTTTAATTTTCATTTTATTTTATTTTCGATTTTACGGTTTTTTCAATATTGACTTCTGTTGGCAATATATTGCATTACATTGATTGTTGGTTGTAGGTAGAAGGGCGCAAAATATGTGAATATCTACTTGTTATTTTAACTAGTCAAAATTACGAATCAATGAATGAGGGCTGTGGAGTCGTCAGAAAAACGTACTAACTCCACCTCCAAACGCTGAACTTTTTAAAAGATATTATTTAATATTTTTTACACTTAACGCATGTAAATGCAGTGGGCTTCTTTCATACTTTCCATCGGCATTAGCTGAGCTTAATATACACAGACATGTGCAAACTAGGGTATTAATTATGTTAAACGTTTATCGGTTATGATACTGATCGGTTAATTTAAAATTGCCTATTTTTGATTAGTGACTAAGCCGGTTAATATCAGTCAATCAGTAACATATTTTTTGTGTTTTTAATTATTTGTTTCGTCTCATTTATAAAAGGTATGTGTTTAGAAAATATTTTTTCATACAAACAAAGAAGGTGTTCAGTGATTTTCATTTTATATAAGTGTTGGCTGTCAGTAGCTTTTTGTTTCACTTACTTTTTATATGTTTGTATGTGTTTAGTAATTTGTTTCTTCACATATCAATCTCTTAACAAAATTAACCGAAACAATTAGAAGTGATAAGCATTTTAAATATTAAAACAGGACTCTAAGGACACAATGGAATATTTTATATGTTTCGAGAAATCCAGGAAAATGAATGAGAAATAAGATATACCCATAATACAGGGTTATTCTCGATTTCTCCAACATTTTCGACAAGTGAAAGAGTTTTCTTCAAGTTAAGTTTTATCAAAACTATTCAGCAAAAACTTTACTTACAAGTAATAAGAGCAAGTAATAAGAACACTACTTATCTTTCACCTGAATAACTACTTATTTTTGTTCGAGCTGTCCACAGAATTAAGTACTTCCTATACACTTACTAGAAGCCAAAAAATATCTTGTTATTATTTGACTACCAGTAAGTTGATTTGCAAGTACCTTCAATTACTAGTTTTGATTTTATTGGCGCAAGGTAATAGACCTTATAAGTAGTTACTGAGCTAGTTAGCAGTAAGTTAATAATCAGTACTGAAAACAATACAACTAGTAAGTAGTTATAGAGCTGATTATTAATAAGCAAATATTCAGTACTGAAAAAAATAGGAGTAATAAGAAGTTACTGTTGTCATTACCATTTTGAGGTTTTCAGAATAATGAGAATTGTAATGTCAAGTACTTACCAGGTAACCTCCACCACCACTGTGGTGAATGAGGGTATACTAAGTTTGTCATTCCGTGTGAAACTTTTTTATTATACATCTCAGACCCCATAAAGTATATATAGGCTCCTTAAGTAATTCTAAGTCGATTTAGCCATGTCCGTCTGTTTGTCCGTCTGTCGGTCTGTTGAAAACACGCTCACTTTTGAAAAACGCAAAAGAACAAACTTGGTCTCAAATTGCTTGTAGTTATCCTAAGCAGTTTGGGATTGAAATCCAGCAACATCGGTTCAGTAGGATCAGAACTATGAATCAAAATGTGGAACCACCACCCTGAAAAAATTGATAATTTTGATACAAAAACTAAAATAAATGGTTTATTAATGCACGGAATCACATTAAATTTTGCTCGAATTTGGCTTGTACGACTGCAAATCATACTGGTAAATTTCGTGATGATCGGTCCATAATTTACCAAAGGCCCCATATAAACCCATCTCGAGAAAAACAGTTTAGTACGCCTTAAACCGCAATAAAAAACGCTAGCATACTTAAATTTGGTACGTCACAGTTTTATAGGACCGGAAATCACACTGTAAAATTTTTTGAAGATCGGTCCATAATTTACACTAGGCCCCATATAAACCCTACTCCCGAAAAACAGTTTAGTACGCTTAAAACCGTAATAAATGACGCTATCATACTAAAAATTGGTACGTCGCAGTTTTATAGGACCAGAAATCACACTTTAAAATTTTTTGAAGATCGGTCCATAATTTACACTAGACCCCATATAAACCCTACTCCCGAAAAACAGTTTAGTACGCTTAAAACCGTAATAAATGACGCTATCATACTAAAATTTGGTACGTCACAGTTTTATAGGACCAGAAATCACACTGTAAAATTTTTGGAATATCGGTCCATAATTTACACTAGGCCCCATATAAACCCTACTCCCGGAAAACAGTTTAGTACGCTTAAAACCGTAATAAATGACGCTATCATACTAAAATTTGGTACGTCACAGTTTTATAGGACCAGAAATCACACTGTAAAATTTTTGGAATATCGGTCCATAATTTACACTAGGCCCCATATAAACCCTACTCCCGGAAAACAGTTTAGTACGCCTAAAACCGCAATAAATAACGCTATCATACTAAAATTCGGTACGTCACAGTTTTATAGGACGAGAAATCACATTGCCAAATTTCGTGAAGGTTGGTCCATAATTTACCCTAGGCCACATATAAACCCTACTCTCGGAAAACAGTTTATTGCGCCTAAAACCAAATAAAACTCACTTTGGGAAAATAATAAAATTCGCCTTAAACCATCACAGATATAGATATTGCGGTAAAATTTCGTACTTAGATTCATATGGCCAGAAAAAATATCATGCAAATTTGTGAAATTTTCTCTTAACGCTAAAACTAATTCCACTGTAATACTTGAAATCAGTCTTCAGAATTTTGGGATGATTGGGCCATAATTTACCATAGGTCCAATACAAATTACCCTCCTAAAAATTATTTTAGTTCGGCTAAAACTTTTACGAATCATAATATTTTACTCAAGCATGTTCAAAGTCCTAACAAGAAACGCATAAAATTTTCTTATTGTCGGTCAACAATTTAATTCATGTCGAAACCGCAACTAATTTTAATGCTGACGCTCGTTTTTGTGAAGCTTAGTTAATAATATATATGTTTTATCATATAGATTCCACTCCTGTATGTGGAGGGTATCAAAGATTCGGCACAGCCGAATATAGCACTCTAACTTGTTTTTTAATTAATACAAAATATTTATGTATGAAATAAAAAATATGTATTACATGTTTGTGAATTATTTTTTTGTTTGCTCATTTAACTTGAGGAATTGTTATGTTATGATTTTTTTTACTAATAAATTTCAAGTAATAAATAATGTATGCATTTTTATTTACTGAAATTACTTAATTTATAATAAAAAAGGGGAATTCTGCGTTGTCTCTCCAACAAACCAGTACAGTCTTCTGTTCTTAATCCATTGCATAATCCATATCATGTCGAAGTAATTTTTCTTTTAGGCCTGCGCCTACCACTGTGTTTTCGCGGATTGCGCCAGTTGCACAAAAACCATGTTCTTATAAAAGAAAAAGCAAGTGTTATCGGTGAGAAAGATGGGCAAGAAATATTGATATATCAAAACATCGATATTTAAAAAAATTATAATCGATATATATCGCCGATATAAAAAATACCCATATATCGATATTTATCTATGACTATCGAATTCGATATTTTTAAGATCTCTTTATAATAAAATTCAACATTTTAACCGTTGCTCAACTGCTTACAATGTACTGTTGATTTTTTAAGAATTGCATAATGTGTTTTTTAACTAATATTAAGAAAATAACGGCGCTTTTCCGTTGTACGTTTTCATAGATTACATAGTTCAGTTTTGTCTCGGTTTTTTAAGAGATGACAACAAAAAAATAAGCGCGGAAAAAATATTCTGGAAAGTGTTCCTAGAATCGCCTTAATTATTGCGTATATGCAGCAATAGACCCATGAAAGTTGGAATGTTAATAATAAAAAAAAATATTTTGTTGCTTTTTTATTTTATTCAAGCATGTTCTTACATATTAAAAATAAAATATTGCAGTTTACTTGTATAGTATGTGTCACAAGTTTCGTTTATCGGCAGTATATAATCCGGCATTTTTTTCCAGAGAGAACGGAGACGGTACCGCGACCAAACCAGGTCTATTGTACCCGGCATTATATAATCCCAATTATTATTTTTTTTTTAGATTTCATATGGCGAATAAATAAAAATTTTTTTGTATTCTTAACTTTTTTTTTAATTTTTTTTTATAAAAAATTGATATTGGGAATTATTTCTTTTTCATAAGCAACTTAATTATATTCAACATTTTATATTTTTCTAATTTATTCTATGAGTTAAATTATGGGGTAAAATGTAACAAGAAAATACAATATAATAGTCTGGTAGTGTATAAAGTCATTCCTAAAAAAATTTAAGGAATAGAGCTATTACAAAAAGCTTTATAAAATACATAACTGAAATTTAACTCATAGAATAAATTCGAAAAATATAAAATGTTGAATTTTTTTTATTGTATAACTGCTGCTGCTGGTCCTTCGATTTCAAACGAAAACTTCGTTCGCATAACTTACCTCAAAAACTAAATTTTAAAAATGGTTTTTGCTTTCAATAGAAGTTAATCGAATGAAAGTTTCGTTCGAAATCGAGGGACAGGCATTTAATTTGAAATTAAAAGAAACAATAAAAAGTTAAAATGGAATTACATGTAATATGTTTGTACATATGTAAATATGTATTGACATAAGTATATTAAGTTCTTAAATTTGGTAATAATTTCAGCTTAATACGTTCGATACGTCGATATATCGATATTTTCAATTAATAAATACCGATAGTCTCAAAAAATATCGATACGATATATATCGATATATTTTTTCAATTTGCCCATCCCTAGTTTTTTGTCTAGGATACTCCCAAACCGACATTACTCATAACCACGCTAGCATCTAGGCCAAGTTTTTTCCGATGGTCCAGTATATGGTTCGAACTGAATCAGATACCCTTTCGATGAATACGAACACCTATATTTGTATCCTAAGAAAACTGGTTTCCCCATGGTGAATATGTTGCAGATATGACGACCAAAATATAGTACCACTTGTTTGGGTTTGGTTCATAAACACAAATTTTATTTAATTAATAACAAAAAAAAAAAAAAAAAATTTAAAATAATAGATAAATAAGTATTTGAAACAAATTATGTGCGCTAATAATCCCAGTGGTCGTGATCTCGACCAGCCATGTTCAAGATTGTCTGGCGTTCAGCTAGAGTAGCTGTCACAATAAGGTTGTGTTCATTAAAATTTATTTTAACTATTGGCTATTTAAATCAATAGCTTTTTTCAAGTAGTTACAAAAAGTTTAATAAGAGTCTATTTTAGTGCCCAGAAGGAACAGTTAAAGGGGTAGGGGAAGTTAAAAAGTTCTGGTCGGAAGGCCAATATGCCAAACTTAATTTAATATCCCAAAAATAACATGTTTATATCCCTACCTAAGTTTTTTTAATTATCATCAGTTCAATAAATTGATAAAAATAGAAAAAATATATAATTAAACGAATTATAACGTCGCACACAGGGCCAAAGGCGTTGATTGCACGGATTTATTAAAAAAATAATTTTCAGGTACTGTGAAAACTTAAAGTGCTCGGTTTAAGTACATTTCTATATCATTAGGTAATAAGCAAATGTAAAATATGTCACGGTTCTTTTGTAGTCACGCGTTGAACTTAAACTTTGTAAGGAAAAATAAGAAAAAAAAAGCTTAACACTTTTCGTAGTTAAATGCGATTTACCGAAAGCAATTTCAAAAAGTAATAAATATAACGATGCAATTATCAATTTCATGTATTTATTCAAATGTTTTTCTTAGATTTGTAAAAAAATTATTAGTGGAACTGCTTTTATTATTTAAGTTTATATGGGAATTGAGCATAGATTTTAACTTTTTTTTTGAAGGACGAACAAATCAGCGTTATTTTAGAAAACATTTTGCTGCGCATCGGTGCGCCTTAGGAGTAATGTACGAATTAGTAGCAACACGCGTTGCGTTTACCAACAAAAAGCGCTTCACAACTTCTGCTATTGTTGTCATTATTTTATGAGTTCTTATTAGAGGTAAGATTTGTAAAAAAAAACTGAACTTATTCAATGGCAGGCAATTCAGCGGAAGCATCTGCAATTGAAAAATGTATTGTGCGTAAGCGTGAGTGAATAAGAAATCACGTTTATTATTTTATAAATAATTTCTGTGTATGTGGGGTACCCGTATCCCTCCTCCCCAAGATTTTGTTGGAACTCCTCCAAGATTTTGTTGGAACATGAAGATTGTTCTAAGAGTAATCCACATCAAATTAAGTGTGCCTCATTATTGTAGCTAAGGAGATATGAATTGATCTGCGAAAAAAGTACTTTTAGCTAAAATGTGCGTCGCAAATTGATTTGTTAATTTTGTGAAAATAATCCTCATAAAAGAGCATGTAAAAATTTTCGTCACTTTTCTAAAATTCATATCAAAAAATCTTTTATTAATAAGACAATAAAAGCTTTCGAAAGTGGAAACCCGTTTAACTGAAAACGCCGAACCGGTCAAAATATTCAATACAATGCAAACAAACTCGGGCAATGTTGAAGGCAGAAATTGCCGGATGTACTGCAAAATCTTACATAAAACAGTACATAAATACGTAGCACATAGGAGAGTAGTCAAATGTTCAAAGAACCCCGTTCCAGCTGTCTCAGAAAAACAGTCAGTTATCTTCATACATCTTATATAGACTTTCTTTTTTTGCTGCAAATTTGCCATGAATTGTATCATGGGGGATGGGTGTTCCTTTACAATTGTAACGTGGAAATATAATTTATATTCTCACGTACATAACTAGTTTAGATTATTTTATATATTCGTTTATTTTACATAGCTAGTTTAGTTTATTTTATATTTTATAATTACTAAGGCAATATTTTGTCATGCTGAGTCCCCTACTGTAACCGCAACATACACACAAACACACACCGTATTGTCGGTTCATGTAATTACATACACACAACCACACATCGCTGTATTGGCGATTTATTTGTTTAGCTAGTGTTGTTTTTTACACAGCTAGCCTAATAATTCTCATTTGGTTTATCGGTGTATTGAAATAAGTAGAAACGGTTTTGTTACAGTCGGGGCGATTTTCATAAGACAAGAAACCGCCCTACAAGTCTCGGAAGTTGGAAGTACAATTGAAGAGCCGACTGATTTCACGAAGGTGAACTCGGTTGTATATTTTTAAAGATACTTAACCTGTGGGTTAGGTATCAAATAAATCTCACCGCAGATTCGGCTGGCAGGTGTTCTCACAAGTGGCTTCGTGTCGCCTGTTCTCACAAGTGTCTTCGTGTCGCCTGTTCTCACAAGTGGCTTCGTGTCGCCTGATCTAACAAGTGGCTTCGTGTCGCCTGTTCTCACAAGTGGCTTCGTGTCGCCTGTTCTCACAAGTGGCTTCGTGTCGCCTGTTCTCACAAGTGGCTTCGTCTCGCCTGTTCTCACAAGTGGCTTCGTGTCGCCTGTTCTCACAAGTGGCTTCGTGTCGCCTGTTCTCACAAGTGGCTTCGTGTCGCCTGTTCTCACAAGTGGCTTCGTCTCGCCTGTTCTCACAAGTGGCTTCGTGTCGCCTGTTCTCACAGGTGGCTTCGTGTCGCCTGTTCTCACAAGTGGCTTCGTGTCGCCTGTTCTCACAAGTGGCTTCGTGTCGCCTGTTCTCACAAGTGGCTTCGTGTCGCCTGTTCTCACAAGTGGCTTCGTCTCGCCTGTTCTCACAAGTGGCTTCGTGTCGCCTGTTCTCACAGGTGGCTTCGTGTCGCCTGTTCTCACAAGTGGCTTCGTGTCGCCTGTTCTCACAAGTGGCTTCGTCTCGCCTGTTCTCACAAGTGGCTTCGTGTCGCAGTATTGTTATCGTAGAACTTCGTAGAACTAGCTGTAAGAACCATTGTACGTATTGTATTTACCATTAATACGACGAACGTGTGATCCAAAGAAGCCGCCGAGGGAAAAGCCGAACCGATGACCAAGCACGCCGAACCCGCCGAACAGCCCAGCCGAACGCTACGGCCGATCCGACTTTGCCAAAAACCAACGCTGTACCTCGGGTGCCCATCAACACAAGATTCCTCAGGCCGAACACATGCTTATCAAAGGTGTGGTAGTTATCGTATTTCATGAATTGTAATTGAATTATTTTAGAGAAAACAATACAGAAAATATTAAATTCAACCCCCGAAAGGGTAAATATATCGTCTTTTAACTTAAGGTTAGTGGATCCGTAAGTACACTCTGGACTGAATAAAACCACGTTACACATTGGAAGGTCATAAACGGACACAAATCGAAACTTTTAAGGCCAATTTGAAAAGAAATATCCATAAAAAAAGATAGAAAGCATGAAACCTAGACTGCTTAATCATTCAAATTAAATGGAAGCTATAGAATATACACGCAATGGGGATTCAAGTGGCTATGCGTAGGGTGCCTCAATATATAAAAAAGCCCATAGATGTGGCTTTTTGCAGTCACATTTGCTAAACCTTTATTAGCCGCCCCTAATATGTACATATACTTGGGAATCGTAGTGAACAAAAACCATAGGGACCGGATGGGTTGTGGTATGTCCTGCTTTTTATTTAGCAGCTAAAAGATAATTCAACCTGTGGCTTATATATTTTACATGAAGTTTTTTAAAGAGTGCAGAAGATAATTTTTGTAATAATTATTATTGTGGTTATTTTATTGAACTGTTAATGGTTTTTAATCCAAATTTAGATATTTTTAAATAGGCTTAAGTTCATTGAATTTAATTTTCATTAAATTATTTTATGAAGACAGCAATTTTTCAACATGAAATTAATTAAAATTTTATTGATAATTTTTCATTCTTGACTGCGCTGAGATTTGAACCCAGGCTTTCACGGACAGGTTGCCCAGACTAGTTTCGATTGTAACCACATAATCTTCAGTGGGGTTTGGCGTCTTAACTCACTCGGCTATTTTGTTTTTTTGAAAAAAAAAACATTTCAGATTTGTATCAGTGAATTTCAGTGAATATCCAATTTTTCTTCTCCTGTATCCACAACTGCATCACCATATTATGGGTGCTTCAAGTAGAGATACTTTTTTCAATAGCCTATTTTTGACAGATCACATGTGAGTCGTGTCATGCTGTCATGTTATTTTTGTTAAGTATTGTTTGGCATTTCATAATGGAAAGACTTACGCCTGAACAACGTTGTAATGATAATTGATGGAAGTGTGTAAAAATGTGGAGTGTGTAAAAAAAAATGTTAAGTATTGTCTTAGCACTTCTGCCGCTTTTTGCCGAGCATTAAAATGCACGAATTTCCGAGAAATAAAACAAGTCAATTAAGAGTTGAATTAATTCTGATTTATTTTGACAATTGTACAAGCTTATATACTAAATTTATTCTATAGGTCAGCATTAATTTGGGCTACAAACAAATCACTAATTGATTTGCTGTTCCCGTGAGAAAATTTCTAAGGCACGTGAAAGACTTCAATGCGACAATAATAATATAACAAAAAGAATTCAATTTAGGATTCATATTACAAGTCGTTCGCATGCCACACAGTATTACAATTTTATTTCACACATTATTTGATACAAAAAAAATAATTCTTATTACTGCTGACCAACATAAAATTAAAATAAGTTCATTGGCTCAAAAATTTAACTTAAATGTAAACAATTAATGATACAGTGCTTGCTCTAAGTATGCATACACTACACCCTCACCCTTTTTGTTTTGTGTATTATTAAAAATAAAAATAATATATAGAATTATTGTATGAATGGATATATAAGTATAAAGATTTTTATTATTGTATGTATTTATGGAAGTATTTATATGTTTATACAAATTTTTATGACTTAAAATTTTATTTTTTTTTTTTTTTTTTTTTTTTTTATCTTTATGCACTTATGAAATAAACTTTTTTAAATTATTTTTATGTATACTTTTAACTTTTGATTTATCTATTTCTATAATTATATTCAAATCATCTATGTCCAGTATTTTATATGGACCTTTATATGGAGGCTCGAGTTTTCTTCTATTCTCGGCTTTTACTAGAACTAGGTCTCCTATTTTTAGTTCTATTTTGTTCTGTTTTCTTTCAGATTCTAGTTTTCTTTTATTTTTCACTTCTAAAATTATGTCTCTTGCTTTTTGTAGTGAGTAACGAAGTCTAATCTTAAGCTCATTCAAATAATTGTCTAAGTTGTAAATATTTTTAGTGTTGCTCAATTCGTCACTTGGTAGTCTAGGAAGTTTTCCATATACCAACTCAAAGGGTGTATAATTAGTATCTACGTTTGGAGTTGTGTTAAAAGCGAAAGCAAAGTATGGTATCCATTCGTGCCAATTGTTGTCTTCTACGAAATTTAGAAAATATTCATTTAGAACACGGTGATTGCGTTCTACTGTTCCCAAAGTTTCATGATGGTAGGGCGTCGAGAAATTCTGTTTTATTTTTAATAATACACAAATCTCTCTCATCAACTCATTAGTAAATTCAGTACCTCTGTCCGTTTTGAGAATGTTAAACAAACCGTATTTTAAAATAACTTCTTCTACTAGCGTTTTTGCCACTGTTTTGGCATCTTTTGATTCTATTGGACAAGCTATAACATATTTTGTCAGTTCACACTGCATTGTGAGTATATATCTAAAGTTTACTGACGGTCTAAGTGGTCCAACTGTGTCCATTACTACAATGTCAAAACTACTTGATGGTGTATCTGTTATAGTAAAAGGTTCTTTCGTATGTTTAGTCTGTTTGTTCTTTTGGCACGATTTACATGTTCTTATATAGTTTTTAACCATTTTGTTCATATTTTTCCAAATAAATCGCTGTTTTAATTTTATTAATGTTTTTCTTATTCCGAAATGTCCACTATGGGGTGGGCTATGAAATTCTTCTATTAGCCTGTATTGTTTTATTACATTATCTACTCTTTTTGGCATTCTGTATATAATTATATCGACGTCATTGTTTTTGAATTTATTGTATTCTTCTTTCAATTTCTCTACCGGTATATATTTAAAAATTTCATCATTATCATATAGTACGTACTTTTTATTTTTAAATTTCCTTATTTTCAATAAAAGTTTCTCCATAAATGTTTCTGAAAACATTGGATTTTCGCTTCTATTGCATATCACGCGTGTAATTTTATCATTATATTCATTCTGCAGATTATTATTATCATTATTTTCATATATAAATTGTATTCTTTGAAGCTTCTTTATATCATTCATTGATATACATTCCCACATATGGAGGTGATCAGTCTCCTGTTGAGAAATGTAATTCTTTTTCTTGTTCTTGATTTCAATTTCATCTTCTTTATCTTTAGTGTTCTTATTAAGCATGCTACGTGTTATTGCCAGAGTTTTTCTTTCTTTTTCATCAATACAGAGTGGAATCATTTCTTTTAATATTTTTGAGTTAATTTCGATGCGGGATAACGCGTCTGCGTTAGTGTTATTTGCTCCTTTTTTATATGTAATATCAAAGTCATAGTCTGACAGTTCAAGTCGAATTCTGGTCAGTTTTGAGGATGGATTTTTATGGGAAAATAGTGCAATGAGGGGTCTATGGTCTGTTACTACAGTGAATTTTCTGCCATATAGGTATGGTCTAAAAAACTGTATGCCCCAATGAATTCCTAATAATTCTTTTTCAATAACTGACTTGTTTCTTTCATGTCTATTCAAATATTTACTTGCATATGATATAGGAAAGTTATTACCAATTTCACCTTGTGAGAGTATTGCTCCTAAAGCTACGTTTGAGGCGTCTGTGGTCAGTACAAATGGTTTATCAAAATCAGGGTATTGCAATATAGGTGGGTTCTTAAGTCTGTTTCTTAACGTGTCAAATGCTTTTTGGCAATCTTCTGTCCATTCGAAT
The DNA here is from genome assembly GCA_943735925.1 of Pollenia amentaria. Taxonomy (NCBI): domain Eukaryota; kingdom Metazoa; phylum Arthropoda; class Insecta; order Diptera; family Polleniidae; genus Pollenia; species Pollenia amentaria. Next base: position 139,207,726 of record OX031010.1, on the reverse strand, counting down.
TTGACTTTCTTCTTCAATAAGTTGTTTAGGCAGTTTGCTGTTTTAGCAAAATCCGGAATGAATCTTCTATAGTAATTACAGAAGGCTATGAATCTTCTAACTTCGTCCGAATTTTTTGGAATGGGATATTGTTCAATAATTTCATATTTTGTTGGATCGGTTTTAATACCGTCTTTTGTAATAAGATGACCTAAATATAAGACTTCTGGCTTTAAAAAGCAACATTTTTCTGCATTTAATTTCAAGTTGTACTGTTTAAGTCTTTCAAATACTTTTATGAGATTTTCATTGTGGTGCTTAAGGCTGCATCCGAAAATAATAATATCGTCTACATATAGGAATGCTTCCGATTCCAGACCAGACAATGCTATGGTTAGCATCCTCTGAAAACTGTTTGATGATATTTTTAGCCCAAAAGGTAGTCTATTATATTGATAGTGACCGCTGTTAGTGGAAAATGCTGTAATTGGTCTTGATGCTGTATCTAGTTCTATCTGATGGAAAGAACTTGTCATATCAAGAGTTGAGAAAAATTTTGCTCGACCTAGTTTGTCTAAAACATCTTCTAGTCTTGTTAGGGGGAATTTGTCGTTTACTACTTTATCATTCAAACGTCTGTAATCTACAACTAAACGCCATTTCTTTATGTCATCTTGTCCTTTTTTAGGAACCAATAATAAAGGAGAGTTGTATGGACTAATTGATGGCTCTATTATATTTTCTTGTAATAGTTTCTGTACTTGTCTGTCTATTTCATTCAATTGTGATTGTGGTAAACGATAATTTTTTATATATACTGGGGTTTTATCGTTTAGTTCTATTGTTTGTTTGTAAAAATTATTAGTGGTTAATGATTCTCCCTCTAGATGAAATATTTCTTGATATTGTTTTAATATGTCGTATAAGGCTTTCTGGTTTTCGCTATCAAAATCTTCGAATTTTATTGTTTTTAGCAATTTCTGAAACCTGTTTTCTAAATAATGTTCGTCATCTAGATGAGCGGTTCTATAAATGTTATAGTATTGTAAAGGTATCGTAGCTAGTTTAAGTTGCGACAATCGTATTGGTGTTTCTAATGTATTTAGAATTTTAATGTGGCGATTACCATTTTTTGGTATTATCGTGTTTGCAATGAAAACTCCGTTTTCTATTTCTTTGTTGCATACTACACTATCTTCGCCTATTTCAATGTTGATTTTTACTATTTTTTCACTTCTTGGTGGTATGATGACGCTTGTTAAATGTTTTGTATTAGTCTCTATAGGAATTGTGATACTATCTTCATTTATATAAGTACTTATAGTTTGTGTATCGTAGTTTATTATACAGTTGTATTTATGGAAGAAATCCATTCCTAAAATTCCGTCTGTGTTTACTGGAAAGTCACTGTCTACTAAGTAAAATTTATGTTTTAAGCAATGTTCTCCAAGTACCGCTTCTAATTCAGTCGATCCAATAGTCTCTGTATAGTGTTTGGTTATGCCATTCAATCTAATAATATCTTGTTCAATTACATTATATCCGTGTATAACATTTTCCTTGCAGAGGGATATATCAGAACCGGTATCTATTAGGAAAGTCAGTTTGTAAGTCAGGTTTTTGATAGAAAGATATATAAAGTTTGAAGTGTTGGGAGATTCGTTCTGAGTCTCCAGGGCTTCTTCGTTTCCCTGTTGATGTATTGTGCGTACGTTTGGGTTGTAATTTCTTTGATTTGTATGGTTGTTATTGTTATAGGTGTTTCTATTATTTCTGTTGTAAGCATTATTTGTGTTGTATCTACTATTGGTGTTATTTGAATTCCTATTATAATTATTAAAATTTCTACTATTATTGTTGTAGTTTCTGTCATTTCTGTTGAAGTCTTGTCTTCTTTGATTGTTGTATCTGTTATTGTTATAGTTGTAATTGTTATTACTGCGTCGATTTCTGTCATTTATGTGAAAGATTTTTAATGTATTTGTTGCCTGTAATAGTCTTTCCTGTGTGCTAGCTATTTCAAATGCTTGTGCTAGCGATTTAGGTTGCGCTGCTATAACTGCTGTTCTTATGTTCTCTTGTAAACCTTCTTGGAATGTTTCGAGTGCTAATTTTTCGTTCAACATTCTCATTGTAGATCGTGCTATTTCATTTGAACCGTCTTCAAGGTCACTGAATTGTACTATGGTTAGTTCTGAAATCAATGTGTTTATTTTTTCTCTAAAACTTGACACATTACCTCTTTGCTTAATATTTCTAATTTCCGAATGAAGACTACTGGCTGTCTTTGTTGACTTGAAATGATTGGACAGTGTTGATTTTAGTTCGTTAAATGTTTTTGGTATGTCTTGTGTCATTAAAATACTTCTAACCCTATCGCTTAATTTCATGGCAATAATATATTTTATTAAGTTCTTTTTCCCTTGTTCGTTAAGTTCATCGTGAACCATTTCAACCATTGATAGAAATATATCGAGGTGTGTAGGTTTTCCGTCAAATATTGGAATTGTATCCGAGGCTTGTTTACTATTAAAATTCGACATGATTGTTGCACTTGATATATTTTCTTTACTGTTTTCTAAGTGTTCCCTTAATATTCTAATCGTTGTATGTTTTAAGTCTCTATACTCAATTATCTTTTCCTGTCTATTTGGATTGGAAAGATGTCCTACTAATTTTCCAAACTGCAAACTAAGCTGATCTATTAAATAAAGTTTTTCTTTTACTGTGTCTTTTGTATACTTTCTACCGCTAGATTTCTTTGCATTTATAATTATTTTTTTTAGTTCTTCAAATATTTTTTCCATTACAAATATTTTTTTTTGTTTTTATTAGTTTCTTACAGCATTAATTGCTGTGTGTTTTTTTTTATATAATTTTGTAAAAATTTCCATAATCCTAATAATATAATTATAATAAGTAAAATTATAACTAGTTCTAAACTAATGGTTACTTTATTATCATTTATTGCATAGGCATATATTTTCGAGTATAATTTCTTGTCTTTCCTTTTCATTTATTTTGAATATTTCAAATGTCATTACCTCATCATCTCCAGCCGTCTTCTTTTAATTTCTTTAGTTTTTTAATTAGTTCCGTTTTTTGTGTTCTTACTGGAGTGGGGACGTATTCCAGTAATTCTTCCCATTTCTTAAAAATTTTATCTATTTCTATTTGGGACATTGAAAGATTTATGCTTTAAAATAATTTATGCTGTGCGGGATTAATTTAAGTTGGACAGGATCAAAAAGAGTTGATAGAAATTAATTTATGTTGGGCAGGATCGCCATGTAATGATAATTGATGGAAGTGTGTAAAAATGTGGAGTGTGTAAAAAAAAAATGTTAAGTATTGTCTTAGCACTTCTGCCGCTTTTTGCCGAGCATTAAAATGCACGAATTTCCGAGAAATAAAACAAGTCAATTAAGAGTTGAATTAATTCTGATTTATTTTGACAATTGTACAAGCTTATATACTAAATTTATTCTATAGGTCAGCATTAATTTGGGCTACAAACAAATCACTAATTGATTTGCTGTTCCCGTGAGAAAATTTCCAAGGCACGTGAAAGACTTCAATGCGACAATAATAATATAACAAAAAGAATTCAATTTAGGATTCATATTCCAAGTAGTTCGCATGCCACACAGTATTACAATTTTATTTCACACATTATTTGATACAAAAAAAATAATTCTTATTACTGCTGACCAACATAAAATTAAAATAAGTTCATTGGCTCAAAAACTTAACTTAAATGTAAACAATTAATGATACAGTGCTTGCTCTAAGTAGGCATACACTACAACGTTTACAAATCGTTCAACTTTATTACGAAAGCGGCCGTAGCTGAGAGTGTACACGAAGGCCGTGGATAGTCGATTCGGCGCCCTTCGCAGCAACTCGGACTGACGTATGGAACGACTTGGCGCAATTTACGTCGAGATCTTAAATTGAAAGCGTACAAAATACAGCTTGTGCAACAACTGAAGCCGCTCGACCTTCCCAAGCGACATCGCTTCGCTCTATGGGCTTTTGAAAAATTCCAAGAAGATCCGACGTTTTCGATGCAAATTTTGTTCAGTGATGAGGCCTATTTCTGGCTCAATGGGTATTTAAGCAAACAAAATTGCAGCATTTGGGACGAAGAGCAACCTGAAGAGGTTCCAGAACTGCCACTTCATCCAGAAAAAACAACGGTTTGGTGTGGTTTGTGGGCCAGTGGAATCATCGGTCAATATTTCTTTAAAAATGATGCCGGTGCGAACTAAACCGTCAATGGCGCCCGATATCGTGCCATGATAACCGACTATTTGATGCCTGAAATTGAAGCTCGTTATCTCGGCAAAATTTGGTTTCAGAAAGACGGCACCACTTCCCACACATCGCATCAATCAATGGATTTATTGAGAGAACACTTCGGTGAGCACATAATTTCATGTTTTGGGCCGGTCGATTGGCCACCAAGATCGTGTGATATCACACCGTTAAGCTTTTTCCTGTGGGTATATGTAAATTTAAAGTTTATGCGGACAAACCCGCTTCGATTCAGGCCTTGGAGGAAAACATCACGCGTGTCACGGCCAACATTTGAGAGACATAATCTTCAAAAAACAAATGCCAAAGAATGTTCTTTCATATGATAATAAACAGTCCCCATTAAATTTGAATTTTCTGTGTTTTTTTCTTTAAAAAAGTAGGGATGAAATATGTGTCTTACATGGCATCATATATAGTTATTATTTTATTAGCATTTTTTTTAATATTACTTTTGTATGCAAAACAAAAAGATTAATATATTCGAATTTGCGAAAAGAACGAAAATGTCTTTGAGAGCTTCTTAAGGAGAGGAGAACACAATTTAAATTTTATTTAAGTCTTTATTAATTTTTAAATTTTAAAACACCACTGAGCACATGCCAATTTAATTTTTATTTAATAAAATAATTTTTGCAATTTTACGTCTACCTCTGTAAGGTCAGGGGATATAAGGCTACCGATCTTACCCATTTCTAACCTCTTACGTATTTTATTTACACATTGGGAGGGGAGTCTACATACAACATTTCAAGTCTCTGTCTTAAGTTGCTTGGTCTGGGCGATGATCACACAGTCAGTTAAGCTAATATTTTATAAATAGTTGAAGCGCATATGCTTTGGTTACTAGGGTGGACGTGGTGGCAGCTGAAATTCGTAATACTTACGCTGCGGTCACACTTTGCAAATATTTGACGAAAAAGACATAACCAACAGGAAAACTAAAATATAATTTCCTTTAACTGCAATATTTATTTTGATTATAATACTACATCATATAAAAAACAGTTATTTGCTGTGTCTGGCAGTTTTATTTATATATAATTAGTTTTATTATTATTGGCCGGAACTGACCCGTGTGTAGTGACAAGGCTTTAATTTTAGTTTTAAAGTATTTAAGTTAAAGCTTAGAACTAATAATTTAGGTTTAAAATTTTAGTTTTATGAAATGAATTATACTTTTATCACTCTCCTTATTTTATCCCTCTCTGTATATTTATCGACAAAATTATTTGTATGCAATGTAATATAATTTACTTACCCTTCTGTAAATATTCACCCAATGCATAAAAACTATTAACATTTTTTTTTATTAAAAAAGTCAACTTTACCTGGATTTTGAGTGAAGGAAACTTGCATACACAAAATGCACAAGTATACACTTGCACAAGTGCTTCCTACTTACTGCATAACAAATGTCTGTATGTCTGTACATACCAGTTAATGCAAGTATTTGTATGGGTTTTTAAACGTATTGTTACTTTTCATTTCTTTTGTTATTTTTTTCTCTTCAAATATGAAATAAAATGCAAAAAATGAAGTCATAAAAACACTTCATAATATTTTCCTTTTTTTCGCTACAGACGACGGTAAATATTACACTAACCTGTCGAGTATAAAGTACAAAGTTGAATACAATTTTTTTTAAAGGGACATGGTAGTGCTAGAAGTTGTAGGAGAGACACCTGGGTAAATTTAATGGCTTTTAAATTAGTCGAAAATATGACCTCTCAACAATATCAAACAAAATCATTTAATAACAAAGGAAACCCTTTATAGAAAGGGAAATCCATATTTTGAATAAAAACAACTATTTTGATTAGCCTGTTAGAAAAAACCTGCACAATTCCATTTGGACACCCATTAAAAAGTTTCCAAACTCTATACTGTAGTGACACGGTCCCAAACAAAAATTCTGGGAACATAAAGAAGTCGAAAACAAATGCTTCACTATAGTAGAAGTCAAATAAGTAGTGGGTATAAAAAATACTCTAAAAGATTAACAAGGCAATGAAAAATACATCCAGCAATGTGAGTGAGAATAAAACATACCCAAATAGTTTATTTTTTCAATGTGAGTTTGGGATATGTACGAGTGTTTACGAAATATTTTGTAAACAAAAAAAATGTTTTATTAGGCAAAATGCCCATGTGCCAAGCCCAATTTTTTTCTCGTTTTCTTGTACAAAAACCCTTCGCTTGAATTTTTAAATACTGGGAGAATACTGTTCTGCTAAGAAAGAAAGCCACTTCATTTAAAAATAAAACTCGGGAGCACAAATTTTAAAACGGGAGAATTGACTCGAATTGTGCTCGCGAATAGAACTTTTTTCCTATCTTTCTTTCTTAGGAAGGCAGGCAAAAATTGTTTATTGTATTGAAAGGTTTTGAATGAAACAAGGCCGTCAGCGTCAAAAAATTTAAATCGACTTTTAATTAATTAAGATGTATTTTGGTTAATTACATCAAAATTAATGAAAAATACGAAATGGAATTTTTTGTCGCTCACGGCCGATTTTAAGTAATGATATAATTTACATTCGTTTTTGTTACTGGATTACTCTATATCATTGAAATCGAATATATTGAAATTGTAAGGCCTTAAATTTATATACGATATAGCACTGTGTTCCAACAATGTATACTTTCATATTTTTAAGGAACGTTAAAATGTAGCTCTCGAAAAGTGTTTTTTTTTTTTGAATCACTCTTATGGAAAGGCATAACTCTGAATTTTACAGTGTAACACATTAAATGTGTACTCATTTTAATTAATAATAATACAAGACAGAAATATTGTTGGAAAGAATTTTTTTTTTTTTTTTGTTTTGTTTTAATCTGCTGGATAATTTCATGGCATTAATTTTTTAAATATGATATCCGGCATATGTCCCCCGCGGCTAGAGTTACATGCAATTCGATCAGTCCAATTTTTGACCACTTTTTCTGACAAATCTGTCCGTGCGGCATCAATGATGGCTGGAATATTGGCTTCGAATACTTCAAGAGTTGCAAGTTTGTCGCTATAAACCAATTACTTAACATTGTCCCATACAAAATATTTCAGAGGCGTTAGATCGCACGAACGAGGGGGTCAGTTAACAGGACCATTTCTGGCACCAAATCGATTGTTAAGCGCATATGGCAAGTTGCGCTGTCTTATTGCAACCAAATATCGTTGATATTTAGCTGATTAATTTTTGGAAACAACAATTCAGGCAGCATGGCTCGATAGTGCTCACTAATAACCGTAAGGGCAGCTCCCTGCTCATTTCGAAAGAAACAAGGACCGATGATGCCGCCAGGATAAAAACCGCACCAAATAGTAAATTTAACTGGTTTATGAAAAACCAAAATTTAGAAAATGTAATGAATTACAGTACAGTATTCACCGATGGTGTAACACATTTTTTGGGACTTTCTAAAATTTGGTTCTTAAATTTAGTTCCAAGACTTGTTTTATTGAAATAATACTTCATTGTCATGAAATAATACTCCATTGTTCATTAAGAAAAGATGTGTGACTTGTCATATGGTGGCCGTGAGGTGTCAATTGACCCCTCCAATGACAACCCCATGTAAAAGTGATAGGTCACATTCATATAAAGTGAACCGGACCCTACCACCAAAGACGTATCACGGGACTACTTTGGTGTCAGTTCGCTTCCCTCTAGGGAAAGTATCATATAGTCGGGCTTGAGCGACAATATTTTCTAACTTGTTTGTTTTTTTATCTGATTTGATTTCACATAATAGGGTGATCCATTTCGAGGTTCCCTACTTAAAAAAAAAACACAGAAAATACAAATTCAATGGGGAATATTTATTATCATTTGAAAGAACATTCTTTGGCATTTACTTTTTGAAGATTATGTCTCTCAAATGTTGGCCGTGGCTACGTCGCAGATGATCCATCCGTTGAGTCCAATTTTGGATGACTCGTTCGAGCATTTCTACTGATAACACAGTACAACAGCCAATCTGGGGGGTGAGAAATTCCAAGTCAGGGTGATGGTACTAGGTCAGTATAGTAAAACCCTCAAAGGGTTTGGCGTTCGTATGTGTCAGTTTTTTTTTATGACATTTTAAATTTTTTCCTTATCTTGATGTTTTTTCGCTTAGTTGTAACATTTTGGCAAAAACGTAGTTTAACATAACTCGAGAACCACTTGTCCGATTTTGCTAAAACAAACTCAAAAAAATTTAGAATTACAATTTCTTTAATCCGTTCATATAACGTTTTTCTTTATAATCAACAGTTTTGCCAGTAAAAATAAATTTGTGGAGAAAAAAAAATATTTTTTTGCCTAAAAATTAAAATTTTTTTTTTTAAATTCATAAAAAATCCAAAACGGAAAAAAGGATAAAGTGTTATTAATTTCATGTAAAGTCACATAACCTATAAACAAAATGCGACATAGATCATAGAAATCGATTAACGCGTTCTGCTTTTATTTACAATTAAGTGAAGGTATCCCATTTTGACAAGAATATTGATATTTGTTTTTATTCAAAAAAGTGTCATTTATCGCCTTTTTTATAAATTTTCCCCAATAACTCCAGACTTCTGGCCATTAACTACTAAAAAAATTAAGTAAATATTTTTATAATTTTTAATTTTAATTTATTTATTTATTTTTATTTATTTTAATAAATATTGCCTAGACTTTTTCGATGGTGGTTGTTCGGGACTAGTGGCATCGCATTCATCGCTATCATCAGTTTCTGAACCACACATGATGTCAATGTGTGACTCCACTGTTGGCCCTTCTGCATCTCCTGAAAATTCTTTATCATCAAGATCATCCTTGTCTTGCCACACAAGCGTAATCCACCAGCAAATTTCCGCAATTATTGCACACGGCGACTTTTTGCCTCTATATCTGTAAGTTTTTGTTTTATTAAAATGAGTTTGAAAAAATAAAAAATCAGTATTACCTCATTTCAAATGGCATAGCAACTTGATGATAGCGTTCACCTTGTTCATCAGATTCGGTAGCCAATTGTTTGCTGAAGTAGTCCAGATGATGATGTAAATAATGGATTTTCAAGGACATGTGGACACCAATTTCCGAGAATGCTCTTAACATCCTTGCGACAGAAACATCGTAGTTGTTAGAACGATGCTTTCCCAACAAGCCTTTTATTACTTCTTTGATTGCCTGCCATGCATTCAATTCAGCGTCAATCAAAATATTGTTGAATGCGTCACTTTTAATCAGCTTTCGTATATCTGGACCATTTAGTACGCCTGATTGGAAAAAATTAATTTGTTAAGATGGAACATCATGGATAATGAATGTGATATTATAACTTACCTTCTTTAATTTTACTTTCTCTGAGTCTCGGGAAAATAAGTTTCAAACGGTGGCATGTCATAACGTCCAGTGTCATAGTGTCCATGGACGTTATGACACCCCAAAAAGTGTCATAGTGTCCATGGACATTATGACACTTTCAAAAGTGTCATAACGTCCGCGGACACTATGACACTTTGGAAATGGACATTATGACACTTTCAAAAGTGTCATTAGGTCCATTATTACTAAATAAGTTAAATACAAAAAAATTATCTGCATACACGCAGAGAGAAACATGTTTCATTATGGTCCCAACCAACAAAACTATTTTTAAAGAAACTAGTTTAACCATAATATGGTTGTCGGTGACAATGATTTTTTTAGATGAAACATAATATGGTAAAAAATTTTTTAAAAATGGTTTTCCTGCTTTTTCTCTGGGAGTAAATATTAAATATATAACGAAAACACTTTTGGGCGCAAGGATTTCCTCCTCTATAGTATAACAAAGGTGGCATGTCATAACGTCCAGTGTCATAGTGTCCATGGACGTTATGACACTCCAAAAAGTGTCATAGTGTCCATGGACACTGCGACACTTTTGAAAGTGTCATAACGTCCATGGACACTATGACACTTTGCAAATGGACATTATGACACTTTCAAAAGTGTCATTAGGTCCATAATTACTAAAGAAGTTAAATACCAAAAAATTATCTGCATACACGCAGAGAAAAACATGTTTCATTATGGTCCCAACCAACAAAACTATTTTTAAAGAAACTAATTTAACCATAATATGGTTGTCGGTGACAATGATTTGGTTAAATGAAACATAATATGGTAAAAATAAATTTTTTAAATGGTTTTGCTGCTTTTTCTCTGGGTGTTTATATTAAATATATAACGAAAACACTTTTGGGCGCAAGGATTTTCTCCTCTATGGTATAACAAATACCGGCTTCGCTAACTAAAGCATCTCTGCACAGCCGGCCTTCGGCCGGGCGCAAGGATTTTCTCCTCTATGGTATAACAAACACCGGCTTCGCTAACTAAAGCTTCTCTGCACAGCCGGCCTTCGGCCGGGCGCAAGGATTTTCTTCTCTATGGTATAACAAATACCGGCTTCGCTAACTAAAGCTTCTCTGCATAGTCGGCTTTCGTTCGGAAACAAGGCATATATTAGAAGCTTTACTTAGCGAAGCCGGTGTTTGTTATACCATAGAGGAGAAAATCCTTGCGCCCGGACGAAGGCCGGCTGTGCAGAGAAGCTTTAGTTAGCGAAGCCGGTATTTGTTATACCATAGAGAAGAAAATCCTTGCGCCCGGCCGAAGGCCAGCTATGATCCAAAATTTGTTTACATTCTTGCTTGTTGTGGACATTATGACACCTTCCAAAGTGTCATAACGTCCGCGGACGCTACGACATTTCTTTGATGGACGTTATGACACTTTTGAAAGTGTCATAATGTCCATGGACACTACGACACTTTCAAAAGTGTCATAACGTCCATGGACACTATGACACTGGACGTTATGACATGAAACCATAACAAATACCGGCTTCGCTAACTAAAGATTCTCTGCACAGCCGGCCTTCGGCCGGGCGCAAGGATTTTTTTCTCTATGGTATAACAAATACCGGCTTCGCTAACTAAAGCTTCTCTGCATAGTCGGCTTTCGTTCGGAAACAAGGCAGATTTTAGAAGCTTTACTTAGCGAAGCCGGTATTTGTTATACCATAGAGAAGAAAATCCTTGCGCCCGGCCGAAGGCCGGCTATGATCTCAAATTTGTTTACATTCTTGCTTGTTGTGGACATTATGACACCTTGCAAAGTGTCATAACGTCCGCGGACGCTATGACATTTCTTCGATGGACGTTATGACACTGGACGTTATGACATGCCACCTTTCCAACACAAGATAACTTCATCTCTTTTGGCGACAGTTTTGATAAAATTCTTAACAATTCCAAGTTTAATATGCAGTGGAGGCAGCAATATCTTCTCCTTCGGCACTAGAGGCTCACGAATAATATTGGCCGTTTGTAACCTGCTGTGCTCTCTGAGTTTCCATCCGTGGCATGCATATTGGTCACCGGAAAATCGTGTGTCCCAATCGCACAAAAAGCACATATATTTTATATAGCCGCTTTGAAGACCGCAAAGCATTGCTACAACTTTTAAATCGCAGCATATGCGCCACATATGTTTGGCGTAGTTAACCATTTTTAAAATATTTTCCAGTGCATCATATGTTTCTTTCGTTTCTGTACTATAGGCGATTGGAACTGAAGGTTTTTTATTGGTCTTATGCAGTAAAACCGCCTTCAAGCTGAGTTTTGAACTGTCAATAAATAATCTCCAGTCATCTGCTTCATATTTTATTTCCATTGCGTCCATCAATTTTCCTACATCCGGGCAATATGCAGAAGTTTTTTCATCATTCACAAGGAATAAACTTTGGAGTGTTGCCTGACGACTTCGATAAGCTGTGACTTTCACACCGGGTGCCAACAAATAGTTTGATTTCAAAATGGAAGCCAGCTCTTCCGATTTATGCTGTGTTAATTCCAACTTGGCAACAATTGAATCAAGCTTATTTTGATTTATTAAAATTGGCTCATTGGATACTGATGGCTCATATGGGGGATCATCACGTGCATGATATGTCGGAGCAGTCGTAGAAGAGAAAATATCTGGGCTAGAAGCTGTTGGCACAGGAATGTGGTCCGAATGAGGCAATGCTGTTGCTGCACTTGCAACACCAACGTAATTATACGATTTTCTTATCCTTTTTGCGGCTCCTTTATTCGCACATGCATAGCAATTCAATGGATTGTGACCTTCGCCAGGATTAGTCCAAGTCATTGGGATACCGAATGGCATACTTTCACGTCTTCTATTTTTCCAATACATTAGACGGTTGTAGCAGCTTTTACACACTATATTTGGTACCCAATTTTCGTTCACTATAACATTTTGGTTGAAGTACATCTCGTATGTTTGAACAAAATCAGTACTGAAATTTCCCCTTTTTTTATGTGTTGAGACATATTGACCACAGCAGTAGCAAAAGCTATTTATATCTGGCTTGCACAGTTCCATATTCTGTTCTCTTTTGTTCACTTTTGAACAACTGGAGAAGAATCACTTTTACTGTTCGCGTTCGTTGGGACTTGTTGAATGACAAAAATCACAGAACCAGTGTGAGAAAGAGAAGAAGTATAATGACAATGCATGTTTTATGTGAACATTACAGAACCAGTGTTGCCACATCAATATTTCTCTTTTAGTACAGTAGAAAAATATGAGAGAGTTCGGCTTGTGAGTGTCAATGTTTTCTCCAAATAATGTTGTGCATATCTGGAGCAAATTTTTGAAATTCATACATTTACCTAATTGTGAATAAATGAGAAACACGTGCATCGATTTTCATGATCTATGCCTTTTTTGCTCATGAGTTATGTGACTTTACGCGAAAGTAATTAGTTTTGGCACTTTTTTCCATTTTGGATTTTTTATGAATATAAAAAAAAAAAATATTTAAATTTTTAGGCAAAAAATACTTTTTTCCCTTCATACATTCATTTTTAACTTCGAAAGTATTGCACATATAGGAAAACGGTATAGAAACAGCTTAGAGAAATTGTAATTCTTAATTTTTCTATATTTGTTTCATCAAAATCGGACAAGTGGTTCTCGAGTTATGTTAAACTACATTTTTGCCAAAATGTTACAACTAAGCGAAAAAACATCAAGATAAGGAAAAAATTTAAAATGTCATAAAAAAACTGACACATACGAACGCCAAACCCTTTGAGGGTTTTACTATACTGACCTAGTACCATCACCCTGACTTGGAATTTCTCACCCCCCAGACAATAATCCCAAAAATGTTCCATAGTGTAACTGGCGAATGCCACGCGTGAGGTTTTCCTCCAAGGCCGGAATCTAGAGGGTTTGTCCGCATAAACTTTAGACTTTACATATCCCCACAGGAAAAAGTCTAACGGTGTGATATCACACGATCTTGGTGGCCAATCGATCGGCCCAAGACGTGAAATAATGTGTTCACCGAAGTGCTCTCTCAATAAATCCATTGATTGATGCGATGAGTGGGAAGTGGCGCCGTCTTGCTGAAACCAAATGTCGCCGAGATAACGAGCTTCAATTTCAGGCATCAAATAGTCGGTTATCATGGCACCATAACGGTCGCCATTGACGGTTTCGTTCGCACCGACATCATTTTTAAAGAAATATTGACCGATGATTCCACTGGCCCACAAACCACATCAAACCGTTGTTTTTTCTGGCTGAAGTGGCAGTTCTTGAATCTCTTCAGGTTGCTCTTCGTCCCAAATGCGGCAATTTTGTTTGTTTACATACCCATTGAGCCAGAAATGGGCCTCATCGCTGAACAAAATTTGCCTCGAAAACGTCGGATCTTGTTGGAATTTTTCAAGAGCCCATAGAGCGAAGCGATGTCGCTTCGGAAGGCGTTAGTCTTTCCATAATGAAATGCCAAACAATACTAAACAAAAATAACATGACACGACTCACACGTGATCTGTCAAAAAAAGGCTATTGAAAAAAGTATCTCTACTACTATTTTTATAACCTCCACCACCAGTGGTGAATTAGGGTAAACGAAGTTTGTCATTACCTTTGAAACTTTTCCAATATAAAACTGAGACCTCATAAAGTGTATATATTCTGGGTCATTGAGTAATTCTAAGTCGATTTAAGCATCAATCAAAATATGAAACAAGAATCCTAAAAAATTTATAATTTAAATTAAAAATAAGACAAGTTCGTTCTATAGGACTAGAAATTTCGTGAAGATCAGTGCATTATTTACCATAGGCCCCATATAAAGCCCACTCCCGGAAAACACTTTAGTACGCCTAAGGCCGTAATAAATAATGCTATTGTAATAGATAATGTCCTGTTAAAGGTTCAACTGACAAGAAATCATACTGTCAAATTTCTTTAAGATCGATTCATTATTTACCATAGGCCCCGTACAAACACTATTCTCGCAAAACCGTTTGTCACGCACAAAACCGCAACTAATAATGCTGTTGTATATGCTAAAATATGCACTAACAAACCGATGCCAAAATTCATAAAATACTCTTAAACGGATAAAATATTGTTGCTGGCTTCATTGGTCGCACAAGGAAAAATATGCAACTGCGTATTAACGGTTTCCCTGATCATTACAAATTTACAGACATTAATGAAAATCAAATATGTAAAAAGCATTAGGCGTTTGAACTTTAATTCTATTTCTTTGTGTTATCTTTACAATTTTCATTGCGTTTAATAGTCGTTCAACCTCAGCATTTATTAAAGGAAGTACTAAAAATAAATACTAGATTAGCCAACTCAGAAAATGGATTTTCTTGTAACGCATTTTTATACTCTCACACCTAACCCCCCCCCCATCATTATAATTTTTTCAGCGGTACAGTTAAAATTTTCAATATCAATATGGGAAAATATATTTGGTTTTATACTGTTAAGTGTATTGTCACGGATAAAAAATCAATTTTACGAAGAGTTTTGCTGGCACTCTGTATATTTTCAAATTGTTCAAATAGTTTAATTTTAAAACTTTGATACTTTACATTTAGTGACTTAACTGCTTAAAGATAAATAAAAATGAAAAATGTAGCATTCAAAAGGCTAAGCTGGCAACACTGTTGATGACCTGAAAAAAGTTGCACTGAGTTGGTGTAGAAAGGTAGGCAGGGAAGATTTTGTGGAGCCTTTGTCTGCAAGATTCAAAGTCAAATCTGCTTTAAATAAAGGGTGGTTAAATTTTAAGGGCGGATGTTGATTTGATTCAATAAAACACAAATTATTTAGGAAATTATTGTCATATATTTTTGTTATAAAAAATAACGGCGACTTTGGCGGCATACCTCCATCCGATGGTACAAATTTTCGATGACGCTGAGGCAAATTGAGGTTCTATGCCATTAATGTGCCGAATTATCTCATCCTTTAGCTCTTGAAATAACCCCAAAGAAAGAAGTCCAACGGTGTCAAATCACATGATCTTGGCGGCCAATTGACATCGCCACCATGTGAATTAATACGTCCATCGAATTTGTCGCGTAAAAGAGCCATTGTTTCGTTAGCTGTGTGGCATGCGGCACCGTCCTGTTGAAACCACATATCGTTCGTTATTATCTCACGATAGCGAACACCATTCACAGTAACTGCCTGACCGAGCTCATTTTGGGAAAAAATACGGCCCGATGATGCCGCCAGCCCATAAACCGCACCAAACAGTCACTCTTTGTGGGTGCATTAGTTTTTCGACAATCACTCTTGGATTATCATTCGTCCAAATGTGGCAATTCTGCTTATTGACGAATCCACTGAGGTGAAAATGTGCCTCATCAATGAAGATGATTTTCTTCGAAAATTAATCATCCACTGTTGCCATTTCTTGCACCCATTCTGACCATTGACCACGTTTGGAATGGCCAAGAGGCTTTAGTTCTTGAGTCAATTGCACCTTATAAGCGTGTAAATGCAAGTCTTTATGCATAATGTTTATCAGCGACGAGCGTGAGAGGTACAATTGTTGGGCACGACGACGAGTTAAGGCGGACGGCTCTTCAGCCACACGTTCGCGAACAGCAGCAATATTTTCTGCAGTATGAGCTATACGAACATGCACTGTTATTTTCACATCTCCTACAGACCCAGTTTGCTGAAATTTTTGCACGATTCTACCGATTGTACGCACATTGGGACGATTTAATTGACCAAAAAAATTACGAAGTGCACGATTTGCATTTTGATTTGAACGCCCATTTTCATAATAAGCCTGAATAACTTTAACGCGTTGTCCTATTGTCTATCTTTCTATGGATCATATTGAGTTAGTCTGAAATTGAGAAATGTCAAATGAAACGCAGAACAAACTTGACGTTTAGCTGTGGTTCAGATTCAACATCGGCCCTTAAAATTTAACAACCCGTTAATTAAAACCTATTGGTATCAGGATTAAACTTAGTACAAACAATTCAAATGCTAACTTAACTTCGTTGTAATATAAAAGATTAGTAATGGACTGTAGCTATATAGTATATATTTCCCAATCGAGAAGAAATTTTTTTTAAATTGTAAAAACTTTATTAAATAATTTAGTTTTTTTATATATTTCGCGCATAAATTTAAAGTTGGTTTTCTTTTGAAGTAATTGTTGATTATGCCTCGTACAACTTTGTCCTTTTTTTCCTTCAACAATATGTAGTAATGTTATGCATATTTATATGCGTGCCCATAATTGTACATGTGTAATATGAAATCTAAAGTTAGTAAATTCTTCACATTTTACCGCACAATTATTTATGAGGCATTTTGAAATACAAAGCAAAAAGTAACAGTCTCTTCACTTCAGTTTTATTTATTTTTTTTTTTTTATTTATTTTGACTCATTAAACAAACGAGTCAAAGTACAAAATTACAACAAACAAAAAAGGGGTAGTATGTCAAAGAGTTACTGTGGGAATACAAATAAAACAGGGGTCATTGAAACATTAAAAGGAGTTTTTCTACAATTGTGTGAAGCAATAAAAAAAGGAGTTCTGTGTAAAATAATATTTTGAATTTAAATGCCGTGTTATATGAAATGTTTCATTTCAAAGAAAAAGGAAACCACTTGAACTTTTTCATTTTTAAATTCTACAAACTCCAAATATGTGTGTTAAGTGGTAAAAGAGGTAAACTTAAAAACTTTAGACATTTTTTGGAAATGTAGAAACAAACAAATATCGTTTATTGTTTTAATATAAAAACATTGATATAGTAAAATAAATATTTCCTATTTTTTATGATTCAATGTAAATAAGAAATATTCTTTAGGGTTTTCTTTTAAAATCTACAGACAAATAACAAAATATCAAATGTCTTGTTTATACCCTATAGAAACGATAGATGATGCAGTGTATCATGCGATTATTCTGGGGTTTGTGACACAGAGGAATAAAGGCCGATAACAGTTCTTGTGCGTACCAATCGACTTAGGATCCCTTTCTCCGTCTCCGTCTTCATGTCCATGTAAAGTTTGCAATCAAGACTCACATACCGAATGAAAAATTTATGAAAGTTGGCAGATTTTTTTTGGAAAACAGGGTCTATACATTTGTAAAGTTAGGCATCGGTCAATAAATCATTAAGACCCAGTAAAAATGGTCACCTGGATTTAGGCATACAAAGTTTGTGATTTAGGTAAAGGTCGCAACATGTAAGTAAATTTGCTGAAGTTTAACACATGAATGGGTACATAATTGGTAAATCATATTTCGGAATAGGCGTGCACTCATAAAATTATTACAGTAACAGCCAATCCACACGGAGGCTTTTGCGACGTCGCTTTGTCGACGTCTCTTTTGGTTTTATGGCGAGCGGTGTAGAGAAGAAAGAGGGGTAATCAAAACGACTCGTTTTGTGTTTTTCATGTCGTTTTCTTATATTCCTCTTCAAACTTATTTCTCTTCTTCATGTTTTGTTTTAACAAATACGGAATTAATAAAAAAAAAAATATATAAAATAAAAGTTTTAGTTTTAATTTAAACATATTTCTTATTTAAAAAACACTTTTTTATATTTTTCTTAATGAGAAAAATCAACTAAAGCAGATTTGCCGATAAGGCAATAAAAATCAACCCTGGTTGCAAATAAAAATTAAAATTGAAAAAAGCGACATGCCACTATAAATCATAGTATAAACGCAAGAGGTTTTTTGAAGTTGCTTCAAAAGGGAATTAAGAAAAAACTACGTCGTAAAAGCCTCTATGTGAATTGGCTGTAACTGTTTGTGGGTTTTTAAAAACAATACAATTTTCAATCTTTTTCTCTAAAATAACGCAAAACAATGGTCTATATTTTTGCACCATTTTCATATAATATTTAAATTTCTTTAGCATTGATATTTTATTTTGTGACACTTTAAAATTTTTTTTGAATGTACGTACAATTTCTTAAAACTTGGTTTTTAATGGGTATTTTTTTTAAATTGTTTAACCACTGAGTAACAAATAATTCGATAGGCATATGTAAAACAAACGACACAATTGATGCAAAATTATTTTACAAATGGCGATAATAAAATATTATTAGAGTAAAGATATTTTGTTTGCATTTAAAACCTATTATGAGTACACGTATGGAAAGTTTTCATGTTATGGCTATTAAATGTCCTTAAATGGTTGTGAGGAATATAATATGTTTTCAAAGTTATCATTATGTAGTTTTTATAAAAATGATTATTTTTCAGTAAACCACACTTAAACTTATAATGGCAATAAACATTGACATGTTAACAATAACTTTAATATAGTTGATATTAAATAAAAATAACAATATCTTGTGTACGACAACAATATATTGTTACAAATAAACATAGTGTAGTTGCCGTAACCATGTCCAATCATATTTTTTCTCTGCGTGTACCTTTTCCGTACTGTTAAAATTAAATAAAAATATAGCTATTTTATGAAAAACTTTATTTTTTAACATTTATGTTTGTTTTTAGAAAAAACAAACTGTAGTTTGATTTTTTGTCGGTTAAAAAATATTTTTTAAATTAACAACTTTTTAACAAAATTTAACGGAATATCCTGTTAAAGAAAAAAAAATTGAAAATTTAATATAAAATTCATTTATTTTAAATGAAATCCGTTTTTTAAATAAATTTTAAGTTGCCTTTAATGAATTTTCTGTTGAATTTAACTACATAATATTTTGAGTGTGTAAATCCTGTG
The DNA here is from genome assembly GCA_943735925.1 of Pollenia amentaria. Taxonomy (NCBI): domain Eukaryota; kingdom Metazoa; phylum Arthropoda; class Insecta; order Diptera; family Polleniidae; genus Pollenia; species Pollenia amentaria. Next base: position 139,188,342 of record OX031010.1, on the reverse strand, counting down.
ATCAATAAAATTTTTTCAATACCTAACATTTATGGGATATTTTACGATATTAAAAATTTATTCGAATATTTGAACTTTTTCTTATTATATTGCAGAAAATTTGCAATTAAGAAAAAGTTTTGTAAAAATTCGCAATTTTTACGAAATCTTTTGAAAATGTTTATGTAATTGCGCAAAACTTTGCAAAAAATTTTACTATATATAAAAATAGCAATTTTTTAAAAATTAAAATTTCATAAGAAATTATGCAAAAATTTTCAAACACAGAATTAAAAAAAAAAAATATTGCAAATTTATAGGAAAACTCAGTATTGTGGTAATTTTATTGAACTTTTTATGGTTTTTAAACCAAATTGTTATATTTTGATAAGGCTACATACAGTTCATCAAATTAAATTTTTATTAATTTACTTTTTATGAGGAAATGAATTTACAAAATGAAATGAATTTAAGCCACACTAAATCTTTAGAAATAATTGGCGTTTAACCATATAAGTTATAAGTGATATCGAAACAGTTATTTTATAACAGTTATTTTGTGAATTAAAAACCAAAATGTTATCTTAAACAGTTATTTTTCAACTTAAAACTAAAAGGTCGAAACAAAGTGTCGAAAGAGTAAAAGGTCGAAACAAAAGAGTCTTATTTCACCACCATAAAATATAAATTTTTTGAGTAGTTTTAATTTGTCATCATAAAACAAAACTCTTTTGAGGAGTTCAATAAAATAAAACTTATTTGAGGAGTTTTACTTTTTCCTTCAGAAAATAAACTCATTTCTATTTTATTTTACCCTTTAGAATCAAATTTGCATATTCAAATAACTTATTTTGCATTGAAAAAAATGTTTATTGAAGAAAATATCAGATTTTTTCATCGAATAATTGTGAAAATTAGTTAAATTTGATTTTGATATTGAAAAAATTTTCAAATTTTCAATTATCAGCCACAACGGGAATGGTCCGATATATTTCTTGTCATAATTTCTTTGAAAATTTGATGTATTTAACTTAAAAATTTTAACAAAAAGAATTTGGGAGTTTTTGGTTCTTTTTGTGAATTATCTTATGTTTTAATTAACTTAAACTCTTAAAAAGACTTTCATTTCAAGACTACAAAATGAGTTTTATTTAAGACGGAAAAAACAAAACTTTTTAAAACTCTCTTTTTGAGAGTTGTATTCGACCTTTTATTTTACGGTGAAAAATAACTCTTAACTGTGGAGCTAAGATATCCATAGATTCTGAAAGAGTTCGTCAATACGAATCTTTCGGTATATGACAGCATGGGCTTTACAATTTCTGGATAACTGTTATTTACGGTGCCTGCGTTTACCACTCACCGCCATTGACGACTGCTGGCAGTCAAACATCAGTCGTTAAACCAAATTGTATTTTAGTTGATGTACGATGAAATTTGTTGTTGAAATGATTATCTATTTTCAATTGATTTACATGTTTTTGCCTTTACTTCTGTTTTTTCATATTGACTATTTACTGTCAGCTTAATTTGGCTTAATAGGAAAACTTTAAATTTTTATGTAATTTTGCATAAATTTATTATATTTCGAAATTTTATATAAAATTTTGAAACATTTTTGAAAATACACAATATCCGACAAAATGTGCGCAGGATTGAAGAAGTGGGTGTTGAGCAAAATAGTTTCTTTTATATCTTTAGAACAGTGAGAGAAAATTTGCCCAAATTTGGTTCACACAGATGGGGTATTAATAATGAACCTCTCTAAACATAATATGGTTCATTATTAATACCCATATTATGAGCGCGATTGGAGAAGTGGGCGCGGCACTTTCCAAACAAAGACGTTATACATTTCTGTATATTTGGGAGAACGGAATGAGCTAAAGTTTCCAAATAAGGTATTGATAACATCTCGTTTATTAACACACAATATTGCACAAAATCTAGGCGGGATTGGAGAGATCGGCGAGCCACACAATAGTTTTTTTATGTCTAAAGAACGGTATTTATATATCTTTATCCTCTTATTGCAGCGTCGGGAAGGGTTTATAATATACGGCATAGCCGAATATAGTAATCTTAATTGTTATACTTAAGAAATATCCGTGGCAAATTCGATCCACCTTTTTGATACTTTATGGACGCTATTATTCAATCCCTACACCCCTCAGGGGTATGTTGGGAAATATTTAAAGGATATTCCATATTTTGGTGTAACATCCTGTGGGGAAATCAGGTACAGCTAATACCTGAAATTCGGTACAGTTAAAAATTAACAGATTTCTTGAGATCACAGCTAACCGGAGATCCAATGTGGTTCCTCGGGAGTTAGTTGCCCTGGTGGCGCTGCAGCAGACTAAATATTGCTTGGTTCCAAAGTCGCGGGATGAAAGATCTTTAAAAGTCTATCCCAAGAGCTGATTTATTACCATTTGGAGGAAACTTTGGCCTGTGGGTGGATATCCCTAGTTGATGTTGCTATTCAGCAGATGTTGGCGACTTTTCTGCAGCGAACGTTCCACAGTATTAAGTCCTAAGCAAGGGACGAGTGTAGAATTTCGCCGGCCTGTACACAAAAAATTGCTATATCTGTGTGTTGGTTGTTCTCACACCCAGGGGCGGTTAAGTGGTTAAGACAACCCTTTGATTAGGTTAATACTGCAGGTGCCCAGGTTAATATTTTTTACTCATACCCTTTCTGCCTGTGGTTAAGAGTAAACAAATATCATGTAAAAAATTGTCTTTATATTTAGAAATAGTAAAGTTTTTTTGTTGATCAAAAATTTACTATTCAAATAAAAATACAAAATTAAGATATTAAAATCAATAACGTTTTTGGATCACAATTGATTTGGTTTCCAAAATATTCAAAAACCAGTTTGATATCGATGTCTTTTTTTTAGAGAAAGCGATTTGGTATAGAGAATTATATTGTCGTTCTTAACCGACTTAACATTTATACTTGCTTCTCTATAAACTTCTTCGAATAATTTTTTCTTTATATTTGTCTTTCAATAGAAAATATTACTACAAATAAAATGCAAACAAAATATTCTGCAAATTACATCAATAACAATTTCATTTCTTATCTGCTTTTTTATGTTCATTTAAATTATTTTCTTTAAAAGATATAAAAATAAAAATTCCTTATGACATCTGAGTGTATGAACTCCTGCACTTAATAAGAAATGAATGGTAATAAAATTATAGATAAGATTTTAGAAGTTTGTATATTTTTCCTACTTAGATTGAAAGTCATTAAAATGATATTAAATTTTCCCATAAAATTTGATACATTCTAGAAATATAAATTTATATAAATTTTAATACATGTCGTAACATGCGTAAAACAAATTTGGTACATGAAAAAAAAAGAAAGAAAAACATAAAATAAATTTAAATAAATTTTATATTTCTAAGGACATGGATAGGGAAAATTATGACAATTACGTGACAAGGTATGTGTTAAGCTTGGGTATTTTTTTTACCTTTTTACTGTTGCTGAATATAAAATTAGTTTATTATTGAAAATGTTTGAATGTATAAAAATAAAACTATTGGTTTTATAAATACGCTCCCCATCTCTTTTTGAAAAACAAAAATACACAGAATTAACCAGTCAGAAGGTAAAGTGGGTCTAGCCCGATTATTTCATACCCTACACCACAATATTAACAGAAAAATTTTCGGGGGTGTACCCTATTAGGGACGCATGGGAAATAATATAAATATACGTATTAGGGTATTTTGTTTACGAGGTTTTGGTTTAATCGGTTAATAATTGGTTAATAAAGTTTTTTTTATAAATTAAGTAATTTCAATATATAAAAATTAAAAAATTATTTATTATTTGGACTTTATTAATAAAAAAAACAATCCAATTAGAGGTAGTTTACACGGTGTCTATTCAGACATGTCTGACAAACACGTCTGTTTTGTTTGTAGGCGATCGGGGTAGAGAAGAAAGAGGGGTTGCCAAACAAACACGAAACGAGTTTTCATGTTTGTTTTTATGAATTTTCATGTTTATTAGTTTGTATGTATATGGCTATTAGACAATTAGACATAAAAACAGACATGTTTGGAAAGACATCGCGAAAAGACAACAGGTTTTTGGAAGCATGTTCAAAAGGGAATGAAGAAAACAGACATGTCTGAATAGACACCGTGTAAACTCCCTCTTAGAAATATATCAATTCTTGAACTAAAACGAGCAAAAAAAAAACAATTAATAAATATGTTATACATATGTTTTAAATATAAAAAATCAACTGTGAGATCATTTTATTAGTTATTTCATTTATAAAATAATCTTTTAGACAAATAGTTTGGTTTAAATGTTTAGGATTTAAGAGATTATTTTCTTTAGTTTTTAAAAAACTAGACTTTGAAAAAATTCTTTCATTTGTCGTAGATGTTGGAGAAATCCAAAGCAACCCAAAATAGAGAATATCTTATTTCTCAGTCCTCTTCCTGGATTTTTCTTAACATATACAATTTTCCATTACGTCATTAGAGTCCTTTTTTAATTTTGTTAAATGTTTATTACTTCTAATTGTTTCGGTTAATTCTGTTAAAAGATTGTTTTGAGAAGCTACGAGAAGAAACAACAAACTAAACGCATACAAATAAAAAGTACGTGAAACAAAAAGTTGTTGACAGCAAAGACCTATTTAAAATGAAGATCACTGAACACCTTTTTTGTTTATAAGAAAAAATATTTTCTAAACGCATACATTTTGCATATGAGACGAAACAAATAATTGAAAACGCAAAAAAATATGTTTTAATACTACAAAAAATTTAAAATTTTGTCGGTTAATCGACTGAAATTAACCGGTTTAATTGTTAATCGAAAAAAGCCAATTTTAAATTAACCTATCAGTTAATCGGGTAGTTATTAATCGGTTAACCGATTAACGGCGTCATTCTTAAAGAAGCATAAACCCTTAACAAAAACCTTTCAAAGTGATTTATTTTCGTCAAAGAATTTTATGTTGCCGCAAATTGTGTTGATGGCTGAAGTTTCGATATCGATGGCCAACCATTGACTCTACAGAATAAAATTATGTTTTCATATAAGATTTGTTTGTGCAGAATATTATTTAGGTATATACATCAAAATGATATTTGTTCGTCTTTAAGTGATTTAAGGGAAGTTTTTTATATGCGACCAATTGTCAGTTCTGGTCTCATTGGCACAAAATTGCCGTGACATTGTTTATAAGGAAGTTATGAGAATTGAAGCTATTTTCGGCAGCGGTATTTGTATGGGAGTTATGAATAATTATGAAGCGATTCCGATGAAATTTGGACTGATTATTAAGGTGGGAATAAAATATTTTTGAACCAAATTTAATCTATATGCAAATATAAAAAAATGGTTTATGATCACAAAAAGACTCTATTTTGGAAAGAAGCTTGTAAAATTATAGGCCGATTTTCATAGATAAGGATAGATTTACCTAATCATCTGCTTTACAGCCTAATCTCATGGTGGTCCAGCCATTGGTTGACAAAAAATGTGCTTACCAACGGCCCTTGTGTATGAGCGCCAGTGTTGCCAAAATTTGGTGACCAAAAATGGCTAATTTTACGGAAAGCAATGACTAAAAATGGCTGAAATTTTTTTTAAATAAAAAACACATTAAAATTCAATAACAAGACAAAAATAATTCATTAAAAGTTTGTTATTATGAATTTTTAAATTGAGATCAATTTGTAACTTAAAAATAAACGAAAATTGAATAGAATCTGGGAATTATTTCTTTTCAAAAGCTATTTTATTATATTCAACATTTTTTATTTTACGAATTTATTCTATGTGTTAAATTTCAGTTATGAAGATACATGATAATAGTCTGGTAGTGTATAAGGTCATTCCTAAAAAATTAAGGAATAGAACTATTGCAAAAAGCTTTATAAAATACATAACTGAAATTTAACTCAGAAAAAAATCGAAAAATAAAAAATGTCGAAAATTAAATATTTCTTTATTTTTTTGCATTTAAAACATTAAATTGGCGATAAATTCGATGTCGTGATTGTTCATCTCATAGAAATCACTTCTACCAATTAGTTGTAAATATTTTGAATGTAGATCATAGTCATGACAACATCTACCCAACCCTTTAAGTCCAAAATAAAAGAAGATAAAAAATATTTTATTGTTATGGTAAAAAACGGTTGCTAAAAGTAACCTATTTCTCAAATTACTTTTAATGATATTTACTTGGCTAAATACCCTCTCCTTCAGCACTAGACCATGGAAGTGAGAGCAACTTTAAAGGAAATTCCGAAATTTCTAAAAATTTATTGTGCAACCTGCAACACTACAATGTTGCATTTTTTTACGCTAAAAGGTGTTGGTTTTTTTTTATTTTGATGAAAACTGATCGTTTATATGAAATAGTTTTGATTTAAATTAAATGCGTTTTAATTGCTAAAAATGTTTATTTTACTTTTAGCAATTTTATAATTTGTGTAAGAAAATAAAAATTATTAAAAAAAAAAAAAAAAAAAAAACGGAAAAATTGTATGGCTAAACAAGTTGGAAAATGACTAAGAACATTTTTAATGGCTAAACAAGGTGGACATGGTTAAATCTAGCCACTAAATGGCTAAATTTGCAACACTGTTGAGCGACACAAACTCTCACAGGTAAAAATTTTGAGTGTACAGTTCGGCAAAACTATATAGTCGCATCTTGGTTAGTACTAGGGATGCCAATCGAGATTGATATTTGAAAATCCCGGGATTCGGGATTTTAGAAATCCCGATCCCGAGATCCCGGGATTTTCGGGATTTCGAGATTTTGGGGATCCCGGGGTTTTCCGGGATTTCGGGATTTTTCGGGATTCGGGATCAATGTTGTTCTTTAAGATGCTACTTTTTTTAATAAACAACACTTTTGGAATATTCAAAAGGTTTTAAATATACGTAACATAAATTTTTAAAAATGAAAACAAAAAAACAATTTATTTTATACATATGTTTATAACACTGGCCTCACCCTGATCAGATTCTGAAAAAATCTTAAAAAAATATACGTATCTCTTAGTTTTTCTAGATCAATTCATTTCGGTTTTTTGACAGCAATTCAATTTGTAATGTGAATTAAGTTGTGACGACATTAATACACTGCAAAGTGTAGTCCCTCATCGATCTCGATAGCTGAGTTAAAAACTGTAAAACTATGTTGACTGCAGTGCAGTACACCTCAATAATTTAAGTACGTTTGAAATTTATTTTAAAACAAAATGTTTATACAAATGTTTCTTAAAACAGATTTCAATTTAAAAATTTATTTATGAATACGTCAAATAGTGTTTATTTATAAAAAAATTATTTTATTTATCGTATGTTTTTTAAGCAAATTTTTTATTATTATTCGACCGGAAAAAATATAAGCTAATTCATCAATATTACGACTTAATTGTTATAATTATATCAACTTTTATTCTTTAGTTTCTGAATAAAACTTTAATTGGCTCGTGAATAATTTTTATTTTTTGCTTGATATATAACAATAATTTCTTTATTTCTATATTTTGCATAAATATAACCATTTTTATTTTGGTATAATGTCTTAAGCCAAAGCTGATCTTGCTAAACGTAATTATAATAAAGGCTTGAGATGTGAATCTTCAAATATCGTTTCTACTTAAAATAATGGTTATTATTAAGCAAAATACAAAAATCCAGAAATAGTCGTCATATATCAAGCAAAAATTAAACTCAAAACTAAGAATAATTTCCAATAAAAAATAAACTTATATATAATTTTTCAAAAATATTTTTGTATAGAGTATAAAAATTCAATAAAAACGAACATTTTTGTACATAAAGTTGATATGTTAAAAATCCCGCGACTCATAAAAATAAATCCCGGGATTCGGGATTAATCAATCCCGAAAAATCCATGGATTTTGGGATTCGGGATTTCCCGTTTGGCATCCCTAGTAAGTACCTGTAGCTATCTAACCTCCGATGCTTAAGGAAAAGCAAGCAGTGTTTGTAAAATAGCAACCGAAGCTATGCAAGCCCGCCAACAGGCAAAACTTTCCCACAGGTAGTGAAAAATCAGCCCTCGAAGTAGGATTTTATATATCTCCCAAGAGATATGAAAATTTTTAATTCTGAAAAATTTCGGGTATTTGCTACACCTGATTTTCCCGGAGGATGTAACACTATAAGTTGTTATATTTTAAAATGTTTCCATACACACCCCTGGGCGTTAGGGGGCTTGTGACAATTAGAACTTATGCACCAACCAATAAAATTAAATTATCTCTTTAATGTCTACCTGTAGTTTGCGCAGAAATTTTACATCGACAGACATCCAGCTGTACCACGTACCAAGGCCGTACCACGTTAGATCTACTGAATACCAAAAAATATTTTTAGCTTTTACTTACATCAGCACAATCGCATATTGCCCCCTGTACAATGGAAGTGATGGTTTAATATATAATAACGGAATATTTTTAAATTACCTGAAAACAAAATGAACGTCATTAGATGCAGCATTATGTAGAAAAAGTCAAGTACCTTGGTTTTCAAATCAACTCCGCTCTGTCTTGCAATGATCATATCAATAATGTTATACGCAGTGTGTATATGACACTGCGCAACCTACGGTTAACCTCTGCTTAAACTCTGACTGAAATCAAGAAACGTCTTGTCCTACAGGTTATTTTACCTCTTATCACTACTTCTGCGGTGATGTATAGTAAATTGGACTCGTGCGCTCTACATAAATTACAGGTCTCGTTTAACAATGCAACTCGTTATGCTTATGGTATTCACAGATTTAGTAGTGTTTCATTCTGGAGGATAATGCTTCTTGGTTGCGACTTAGTGGACTACCTTCGTATGCGAGCCTACTATTTCTACACAAATTACTAATTGATCGATCACCGACATACCTGTTCGGCAAAATTTCATTCGGCAGGTTGACCAGGGGTGTGACTTTAATACCACCACGATACAACTATCTAAACACAAGCAGATGTTTCTTCGGGTCTATGAAATAACTCCCACGAAATAAGTCCCACTTTTAAAAACGAAATAAGTCCCACCAAAAATTGCTTAAAAAAATGAAATAACTCCCACGAAATAAGTCCCACTTTTGAAAGCGAAATAAGTCCTACCAAAATGAAATGATTCAAAAATTTACTTGAAATGAAATAACTCCCACTCAAAATGAAAAAACTACCCCTTGAATAATATATTTCTTAAATGAATTAAGTCCCACTTTCATAAACGAAATAAGTCCCACTTTTTCACTGTTTAATGCGATTTCAAATAAGAAGTATTTGGCTCTTCGAAAAAAACACGTCGAATAATATGAATAATCAAAGCAGAGGAATAATAAAGAAAAATCGTATGCAAGCTTGCAGAAGGCTTCTTAATGGAATGGATATTACGAATTTTGATAGAGTTCCAGAATTTATTATTAATTCTTTTTTCGGTCAAGGAACGTATAGAGAACGCCTACTAGTAACAACGTTTGGATTCGTAAATGGATTAAGTACAGATCAATTGTTCTTATTATTAAGATGGAAACCGTTTCGGAAGGACCATCAAATTAAAATTATCGACCTTTATAAATGGCTTGAAGATCCAGTGCATGGTAGACGGTAACTCCCACTTTCAAAACAGCAATTTTTTGTGGGACTTATTTCGTTTTTAAAAGTGGGACTTATTTCGTGGGAGTTATTTCATAGACCCGTTTCTTCATCAATGACATAAAGCTTAGGAACTCGTTACCCTCAAATTAAAAACTAATTGTTGAAAGACAGAAATGTAAGAAAACTCTAATGGATTATGTTTCACAAAATTGGTAGCCTACAACTTCATCTTTCTCTTTATTCCGTCTACCAAAAAGTCCTATTGTATTTGTTTTTTTAATACTTACTAATCGTTATGTCTAAAACTTGATTTTATAATTATATTTTTATTATTATTATTATTACCATTGTTATTATTTTTATTATTATTACTATTATAATTATTAATATTATTATTACTATTACTAGTAGTGTTCATTATGTAATCCTATGGACTATAAAAGAATTTAATTCTTAAAGTCCTTACAGTTGAAATAAATAAATAAAAATAAAATAAAACACTTTTCGAAAAGTACCACAAATACATCTATTTTTCCTGCCTGTTTAACAATTTCGAACGTAAATGTTCGAATAGGATTCGTTTAAGTTAATAGACTGTTTGTTAGACGATTAGGTTTAATACGTATACAACTCCTAAAAGAATCTTCTGATGATTATCTGACGAGTAACAAAAAGAAAAGCATCTAGTTTTTTTTTATTTATTAATTATTTTATACGGCGGCATGAAATAACCCCCCAAAATATAACGCCCCAAAAAAAATATGAAATAACCCGCCAAAAATTTGTACAGAGAACAACAAAAACGATTTTTGGGGGGTTTTTTCTTTTTTTTGGGGTGTTATTTCATTTTTTCAATTGGGGGATTATTTCATATGAAATAACTCCCCAAAAATCTGGAATGAAATAAGTCCTTAAAAATATTTTGGGGACTTATTTCATTTTTAAATTACATATTTTAATGATGACAAATTGTGTTTTGTTATATTCACTGCATACGTTTACCAAACATAAAAAAGGGACTAAGTATCAAAAACTATAATTTCAGAATCCTAAAAAAATTGGGATTATTTTTAAGTCCTGAATTTCAGAAATCGGAATCTCTAAGTCCCGAACTTTGTAATTTCGAATTCGAAAATCCCGAATCGCTAATTTAAGCTTTTCTGCATAGCCGGCCTTCGGCCGGGCGCAATGATTTTATCCTCTATGGTATTTCAAACATCGGCTTCGCTTACTAAAGCTTTTCTGTTTAGTCGGCCTTTGGCCGGGCGCAAGAACTTTTTCCTCTATAGTATAACAAACACCGGCTTCGCTAACTAATGCCTTGTGCCCGACCGAAGACCGGGTTAGCAGAAAAGCTTTAGTTAGCGAAGCCGGTGTTTGGAATACAATATAGGGGAAAAATCCTTGCGCCCGGCCGAAGGCCTGCTATGCAGAAATGCTTTAGTTAGCGAAGCCGGTGTTTGGAATACTATAGAGGAGAAAATCCTTGCGACCGGCCGAAGGACGGCTATGCAGAAAAGCTTTAGTAAGCGAAGCCGGTGTTTGGAATACTATAGAGGAGAAAATCCTTGCGCCCGGCCGAAGGCCGGCTATGCCAAAAAGCTTTAGTTAGCGAAGCCGGTGTTTGGAATACTATAGAGGAGAAAATCCTTGCGCCCGGCCGAAGGCCGGCTATGCAGAAAAGCTTTAGTTAGCGAAGCCGGTGTTTGTTATACCATAGAGGAAAAAGTCTTTGCGCCCAACCAAAACTGAACAATATGTATTATATTGGGGTCTTATTTCATTTCTGGAATTGGGGAACTATTTCATATGAAATAAGTCCCTAAATATTGGGGACTTATTTCATTTTGATTTTGGGAGTTATTTCATTTCATTAGGGATTTATTTCATTTTAAGAATTGGGGATTTATTTCATATGAAATAAGTCCCTAAAAATTGGGGATTTATTTCATAATTTTTTGGGGAACTTATTTCCTGGGGAGTTATTTCATGCCGCCATTTTATACATTTTTGACACGCTCGTCTTTTTATCATGGAATGAACCTTTTGCGACTCCCTGTAAGAGTCATATAACAATTAATGAGCTACCTAAATACGAGCTTTTTTGAAATACGAAAATTTTATTTCCAATACAATTTCAACAAAACAAACCGGCCAAAGGATCTGTAAAATAAAATTATCTGACAGGACGGTGTTGTTTTCGCGACCTTAAGGTTTGTTTCATATAAATTGTATGAAAATTATAAGTTTTGACACAAAAAAGCCGCTTGATGCCGTAATTTAGGTAGCTCAGTTATACGGCTGAGCATTTCACGATTTGAAAATAATCCCTTTATAAGTCTTATACGAATCTTGGCATGCTTTTTAAAATACTCTTCAGATAATCTCTACATACATCATAAACGATTCATTTTATGATTAATATAAGAGTCTTTCGCTGTTTTATGGAAGAATCTCTCATACGAATCAGCACGTGTAACAGTTTCTCCCGTATGAGGAATCGTCTACAAATAAAAAATGAGCTCGTCGACGATCAAAACATTCTTCATGGGATTCCCAGTAGACTCCTAAACGATTGAAAAAGCTAGCTGGGTCGTAATCTTGAATTGAAAATAATTTGATCGCTTAGCGCAGAAAGGGAACTACTGATATTTAATTACAGGTACCTTATGCTAAAAAACCAGTGTAAAAATTTTCATTTTAGATAGCTACAAATTTTAGTCAGTTCTCTCCTCTACGAGCTAAGAAAATAAAACTTGCATTTATTATTATTACTAACTGCACTGTTTTAATTGATTATATCGAAATGAAGGTTTTGAAGTAGTTCCCTTTCTACACTTAGCGATTCAATTTAATTGTCTTATGTGTTTGACTTATTATCTAAAAAGCAAATGATTACGATTGGTAGCAGTTGTCCTCGATTTAAGTTATTAATACCAAAGGATTGTGAGAAAAAAAATTTAGTTAAACCCAATCAAAAACTCAAAATGCATTTTTTTGATTTAAGACCTTTTTCCTTAACGACAAAGAAGTTTCGATTGCATATATTTTTTAGGCATGAGTGTTTTCCAATGCAATTTTCTATACGAACTTTAACCTACTAAAGACGGACCCCCGATTTCGTGGTCCGATTTTGATGAAATTTCGCACATATGATATTATGAGTCGCTATTAAAGAGTTCTAAAACACAAGATTTTTTGAAAACAAAAAAAATAAAAAACGCATTTATTATTTAATAATTGATGTGAGTGTTGTGTACTTATTTTACTATGTGCGTAGAATCGGTATTATTAAAAATAAATTGGGACTTTCCCTTTTTTGAATATATTTTTGAGTGTTTACTTTATGCTCAGTTTTACTCTATATGGGGATTTTTATTTTTTTTTAAACAATTATAGTGCTTTCCCTGTTTTGGTTACGAGTAGAATAACAACATATAACAAGTGAGTTTAAAAAGACTAAAATTGTGTAGAAAGTAAGTGATTTTTTAAGTTTGTAAGCATGATAAGTCGTCGGAATTTGTTAACTGCCGCTGAGTTACAAGCAGAAATCAATAGTTGGACCACCGATGAGGAAGATGATGATAAAGTTCATAAAACAGACAAAATAAATATTGTAATTACTCCACCGGATCGTGTTGATAATATTAGTGACTCCGAAGACATTGATGATAATATACAAAATATTCACGATGAAAATAAATACCCTAATGAAATGGCTGGCCAGTTTGAGATAGAATACGTTTATGTGGCTGACAATGTGAATCTACCTGCGGTTGATGAAACTGTTGACATTGAGGATGAACCAATGGATGCAGACAGTGAACCTCAGGCGTCTACTTCGAAAAAGGTCGTGCTTCAGTGGGGACTAAACCTAAATGGAGCAAAGCTTATTATTATAAATTTGATAAAAAAAACCTTACGACAATGAAAAATACGACCAAAAATTGCTTTTCGAGAAACTGGGTAAGTTGTGCGATAACCCTGTTGATAATCGTAGCCGTTGTGGACAATGTGGAGGTAAAACTGAATTTGGTTGTACAAAATGCAAATTAAACTTACACCCAAAGTCTTGCTTTGCACAGTTTCATGCTGGTGTTCCAAAAAATATTAAAAAAACTAAATTATCACAATAATCAACCACAGTTAAGATATTTATTTTTTTATTAATAAATAGTTCTTTTTATATAAAACAACCCATTTTTACTTACCAAAAAATTTAAAAAAATGTGTGTTTTGAACCCTCGAACAGCGAAGTGGGTATTTAAATACCCATGTCATTGAATAAATCCTGTAGTCTTCCTGATTGGCCCAATTTACTGAATATTTTTTCTAGCGCAGAGCACACCTAAGGCTATAAGTCACCAAGAGGGTTTTTCGATTTTCTGCTCACCCATTTTTCCAGAGCCGCTGTGGTTCACTTTTTCCAAATTTGAAAAATTGCTTACTTTTAAGCCGCTTACTTTCACAATAGAAGGGGGTTAAATTTAACTTCAAAATTTTTTAAGTAGTCCTATCCTTTCTTTATCTTTCCGTAAAAACCAATTTCCCATAAATCTTACCTGAAGTTAGCCAGAATTTTTTTACGATGGCTCTTTTTTTGGGTATTTAAATACCCATCCGTCCTTAATGGGTTAAGTGGGAAACAGAATAGTCGCTGTGGTACAACGTTAGGAATAGCGCTGCAAGATGTGAAAAGTTAAAGACGGCAGCTTAAAAGTAGTGTCAACAGAATACGTACACTCATAAAATTATTACAGTAACTGATTGTATGTTATTAAATTCGTTTTCCGAACTATTAAAATTTAATCAAAATATAGTTATTTTACGAATCAGTTCATTTTTTAATATATATGTTTGTTATTCAAAAAAACAAACTACCAAAAAATACTGTTTTTCCGTACTATTATTGTTATGTTTGATTTTTTGTCAGTTAAAATATTTTTTTAAAGCAATAACTGTTAAATTTTACGGAATATGCTGTTAAATAAAAAAAAATTAAAAAATGTATGTAAAATCATTTATTTTAAATGAAATGTAAATGATCAGCTTTTTAAAAAAGTTTTTAGTTGTTTTAAATGAATTTTCTGTGGGATTTACCTACATCTATTTTGAGTGTAATTGTAGTTGAAGTTGAAGCGCAAAGTTTGAAATTTTGAACTTTGTTGCGCTACAGAGCATTCGTCAGCTTAAGCTACTTCTACAACTACTTTATTCTGATCCAGGCCTTAACGTTCAAAATAGTTCAACAGGCAACTTTGATGAAAATATAAAAACTAAATAAACGTACTTTTATTGAATCACTAACGGACAACACTTAGTCCAAACTATTTTGGAAATCATTGTAAAACAAGCAAAAGTATGTTTTAAAATTATGAATTTAGTGATTTTACCAAAACTTCATAAAGAGGGTGGGTACACTCATAAAATTGTAACTGATTGAAGGTTATTAAATTCGTTTTCCGTATTGTTTTAATTTAATGAAAATATAGCTATTTTACGAATCAATTTATTTTTTAACATCAAAGCCTCATACACAATAGGCAGCAACATTTTCACTGGTGTTCAAAATAGAGCAACAATTTTTTTTCGTAACCACACACATTTTCAAGTAAGAAACCGTTTGCAAATTATGTTGACAACAGTGTTAAGAAATTATTAATATTTTTTAAAACATTTTGTTAAAATTTTCATTCAAAACTAAATTAAATTATTATAAACGTCATATACAGGGTGGCCCAAATAAAACCAAAAATTTCACGCAGCATATCCATAGTTTGCCTAGCAGTATGCGCAGTGGCTCCATCTTATTGAAACCACAAATTAGGATGATGCTCCACCATTGGCCGCAAAAAGTTGTCGATCATTGTTCTGTAAGAAGCCCCGGAGACCGTTTCTGGCGTTTAATCCTCATTCTCAAAGAAATATGGGCCGATGATTTTTGTGGCCATAACAACTCACCAAACAGTGCATCTGATTGGGTGTGACTGATGCTGATGTATTGCCCTTGGATTTTCGGTGCCCACAACCTACAGTTTTGTTTACTCACATAACTACTTAAATGGAAATGCGCTTCATCCGTCATCAAAAGATTATTTAAAAAATCATTTTGTGTGGCTTATTGTGTAAAGCGAATAGAGTATTTGTTGTTGTTGACTGTACGTATTCATTTTAAATTTCCAAGAGTTCAGTTATAATCTGCAAAAAGAAAAAATAAATTATGTTAAAAAATAAAAAGGTTCTTTGTGTTTCACATCAGCTGGTCTTATTTGGGCCACCCTGTACATTTTCATTCAAATTGTTGCTGAAGTAGAAGTAGACTCAACTTTTCAAAAAGAATTTAGTTACATTTTTGTTCGAAAATTTAAAGGAAAATATATGAAATACTTTGCGAGGAAATAAGATAGAAGAAAACACAAAAATTGTGTACGAGGCTTTCTCTATGTTGTTCAAAAAACCAACTACAAAAAAAAAACTGTTTTCCGTACTATTTGGAGTTCATTGTTATGTAGTGTGATTTATTGTCAGTTAAATTATATTTTTTTTAAAGCCATAACTGTTAAATAAAAAAAAATTCAAAAATTTATGTCAAATTAATTTATTTTAAATGATAAAATTTTTAGTTGTTTAAAATGTATTTACATAATATTTTGAGTGTATTAATTTAAAACTTGCAGTGAAATCAAAACAAATTTTAATTTAACATTTAAGGCATATGAAAATGAATTTTTAAGCCAACCGTTTTATTACCAAAAAGTTAATGTAGATATGAATACAACAAAAATTTAAGCTACTACCCTCTTTATGAACAATAATGATTTATTGTGTTTTATAAAAATTTAAGTAAATTTTTTATTTATTAAATTAAGTTTTAATCAATTTTCTTTTTAAACTTTATACATCAAAAACTACTTTTCTTTATTACACACACGGAAACTTCTTAAGATTATATTCCATTAAGAAACAAAAAGATAAACATTTTCCTTTCAACCACAAGTTTGGTTTTGACAGCCACTCATTTGAACTTTATAAATTTTTTTTCACTTAAAAATATTGTTTAAGTTAATGACTAGACTAAAGGAAAAGTAAGAAACTTGACTGCCGTCCAAATATGCACAACAGTAAAAAGTGTCAGTCAGTCAGTCAGTTGGAAAAAAAAACTATTCACACTAGACAATTTGACAAGTTTTATGTAGTTTTAAATACTTTTATTTTTCAGTTTGTCTGTCAGTCTAGGTGGATGTTTACATACTGGGTCTTTAATTCTCGAGTACTTTTTTTCAATAAGGTATTATTTTTCTCTGAGAGTTATTGTTGTATTTTACGGAACTTACTGCAATGAGCAAAATTTAAGTAAGGCCTTGGCTCCTAACCCTACACACCTAAACTTCGTCGAAACGATCGACTTAAAATTCCGTTCCAACGTAATTTTCGCTCAGCGCTTGCAAGACGCTACAAAATCCGGCGCGTAAGCACAACATTTCTAGAGATATTAATGCTCAAAATGCAAGAGTGCAATTTATGGCGAACATAAAGTTTATTTCTGAACTCAAAAAAAAAAAGTGCTTTTTGAAAAAATTCATTATAATACATATGTTATCAAATAGAAATACATGTTTTAACAAAATACACTCAAAAGAAAAACCAATCCATCCGTACTCAAATCAATCCGAAGCGGTATCAATAGTACGATGAGTACGGATTTTCTTGAATCAAGTTTTACGTCGTGAATAACGTGTGTATTTTAATAATTACTTAACATATCATCGTCAACTCTGGTGTTCCATAAGGTAGCTATCTCGGACCTATACTTTTCCTATTGTATATCAACGACCTGCCTACAACAATAAAATTTTCCAATATACTTATGTATGCTGACGATGTAAAAATATTTTCAAGTTGTGCCGACTCCATTTTTCAACCCCACTTACAACAGGATTTAAATTTATTCTTTAATTGGTGCCAAACAAACTTATTGGATATAAATTTAAAAAAATGTAAACATATTCGTTTTTCCAGAAAAACTAAACCTATTGGCTTCTATTTTATTGGTAACTACAAATTGGAAGTTGTTAATGTTTTCTTGGAACTTGGTGTATTATTTGACAATAAGTTATCATTTACTGAACATATAAATATGTGTACTAATAAAGCTCGTGGTGTACTTGGATTTATTAAGCGATGGTCAAAGGAATTCTCTGACTCATCAATCACAAAACAGTTGTACATAGCACTTGTCAGACCTATAATCGAATATGGCTCAATAATTTGGGACCCGTATTACAACGTCCATAGTGATCATATTGAGGCTGTCCAAAAACAATTTTTGCTATTCATATTACGGAGCACTTGCCCAAATCCATCTATAAATCTTCCTTCAAATAGAACCAGGTTATTGGAGATTAATTTACCAACTTTAAAAAGCCGCCGAACAATGCTGAATGTAATATTTGTTATCAATCTGATTAAAGGCAATATTTGCTCGGAGTTCCTGCTAAATAGTTTATTTTTTAATGTTCCCCAACGCCCTACACGTTATTACCAGCCGTTATCAATTGAATACTTTCAACAAAATTATGCAATTGAAAGTCTATATGTGTGGTTTGTTTTTACTTTTTTCTGTTCTGTTGCGCACAAATCTGTTGAAAATAGAATTCAACGTTAAGTTACGGCCAAAGTGTGTATGTGTTAGTTTGTTGTGATATGAAAAATCTCTAATTTTTTGTTTAAAGCTAGAAAAATAGGTTTTAATTAATGATTTGTTAAAAATTTACGTATTTTTGACACAAAATATTAATATTTTATTTCTTACGAAAAGTTTTTTTTTTACATATTCAGTGCTTTTCTTTTTAAAAGCAGCTTATTTCTTTCACAGAAAAAGTACTTACAAAATATGTGCTACAGAAAGGAACGAAACTGAATCTGTTCAGTCTGCGCCTTAATCCCACCTAATAAATTACTGAAAATGTTTTTTGATACCCTTATTTGTGCTTTACAACTAATGTGGATGTATGTATGAATTGTTCTAAATAAGATAAATTTTTATTCACCCCTATTATGAAAGTCGACAGTCATTTGATATCTTCTAAGGCTCTTTTAATTCGAGGCACAGTGGCTAAAAATCGTTTTTTATCGGCAAAAAGGGTGGAACTTTTGAACCGATAGAGATAATTTTGAATTTTTTTTTTTTGCTGGAGAGAAAAATTTCATGAAGTTATTGAGAAACTAAAGATTAAAGTTGAACTTTTGATGTGTATTAGCATCTAGTATCAAAATGCTCTTAAATAAGTTTAAGAATTATGGTATGTTTTTATGCAAAAAGGGGAATGTTTTAAAGTGCATTATTTCAAGAACTTTTTAATCTACATAACTGCGAAATTACATTATGATATCTTTATTCATGTCAGATTTATAGAAGGCCAAACGTAAAAATTATTATTATTTGCTTATATTGAAAGCCCTTTCATTCATTTACACTATAGAAATGTTAATTTTTTATGTTTGGCATTTCATTAATCCGACATGGATAGAGATATCACAATGAAACTTGGAGGGCGTATATACCAAAAACAGTGGACTAAAAGGCATCTCCATTTTTCTTGCGAAATACCCCAAATTCCCAACTCGGCAAAAACGTTTTTAAAAAAATAATTTTTTCCACTCGGAGGAGGGGAGAAGAATGGAGATGATAGATAGTAATGGACATAATTCAAGACATTTCCTTTCTAATTTTTTAAAAATCTGCGTATTAAATTTTTAAAATTTTTTAATTAAATTAATTTTTTTGTTTGAAATTTTTTTTTTTTTTTTTTTTTTTTTTTTTGGTAGGACATTTGGGAGAAACAAATGTCAAATTGACTAAAAATTGCTTTTACAAGCATACTCAAACGGGTTTATTTCGTGAAATAAAAAGATTTTTATATACATATTTCTGAAGAAAATATTTCTTTTATCAGCGAAAAATGGGGAAATAGTAAAAATGGGTATTCATATGTATTACCTTTATACGCAAATACATTCGCCACGAATATACCACTATACTTATAGAAAACTCCATAAGCATATAATAACACAATATACCATTGCTTTTAGACTGCTTTCCTACCAATATACAAAAAGTTAAACCCACTATTGATAACAGTTTGATATTAAACATAATCCGCCCGACTACAAAAGCTCGAAAAATCGTTAAAAAATCAACCCAAAAAATCCGTTTTATCCGAATATCTCTAAAGGCAAAGGAGGTAACCTAAATATTTAGGCCTATTTTTTGTAGGTCAGCTTAAGCTTCGCTTTACCAATACCCACCCGGGTGACTTTTACTCTCTTATTTCCTCAATAACTGCCTTCAATTTGTTTCAGTTAAAAAGGAAATTTTAGCTCACTGAACAAACTGCTAAGTTCTTTAAAATAATCTAGAAAAAAATTTTTTTTTGTATGAAGAAAACTTGTTTATCGCCTACAGGCATATGTGCAGTACCACTCAGGTGGGTATTGGTAAACGATCTACATAACCAATCTTTGGTAAAGCGAAGGTTAAGTCAACTTTTTTTGCAATCCATAAATACTCGTACATATATCTTAGACGAGTTTTTTAAGAGCCTGAATATCCGATGTTACCAGTTTTAGTCACTCTCCCTACCCTTCATGGACCCGTGTTCTTTCAAATCAACTCAACAAAGCAAAACGTTCCTTAACCACTGTGTTATATTTCAGTAAAATAAAAAGAGCAAAAAAAAAAAATAAAAAAAAATTTGCGAGTAATTTCATTCAAATGAAAAAAGTGTTCTTCAGACAGTTCCAAGCAGTTGCAAAAGTATATATGGGGTTAAAGAAGACACTTTAAGCTTTCTGACAGCAGTAAGATCTCTTTGACCCCTTTGGATCCTACCAAGTTCTATTCCACTGAAATTCGCATTGATTAAGGAAAACATTTAATTCATTTGATTAAATTTTTAATTAAAACTGATTTTATTTTTTAAAAATGTTTTAATTGAAAAAAATTTATGGTAAATAAGAAGTGATTTTCTTTTTTTTTTTGTCAAATTTAAGATATATGTTGTTCGTGATTTGCGCGAACATCTTTTAAATGGTTCTTATTGTTTACTGTTTTGTGCTGAGGTTTAATACATAAGTTTTTAAAGGTTTTAAAAGTTATTTCTGAAAGAAAATAAAACAAAAAACAATTTCAGACGTACGAAAGTGTTCTCTCAGTGTCGACTTCATCTTGGGCTTATTATAAATTATTAACCGCTCTTCAAGAAAGTCAGTGGTATATTTTCCAGTCCTATGGAACAATGATGGACTTTATTTCACTAAAATAATTTCACTTAAATAGTAGTTTTCGGTACTGTTTTAGGTGTAGTGTTTTCTGAGAGTGGGCTTTATATGCTAACTACAGTAAATTATGGTTTGATTTCAATAAACTCGGTTCTATGATTTCTAATGATCCCAAACTGCTTAGGATAGCTATAAACAATTTGACACCACAATTGTTCTTTCCTTTTGAGTCGTTCAGATGTGAGCGTGATTTCAATAGAGCACAGATGATCAACAGATAGACGAATATGGCTAGAAGACCCAGAAAATATATTCTAAATGGAGGCTTAGATGAATACCAAAAAAGTTTTTGCCAATAGTGATAGAGAGTATAAAAATATACGAACAAAAATTATACTTACTAGCTGTTAAAATCCAGCGCAGCGCGGGGCTGAACCCAAATAGTCATAAAAACCTTTTCTAACATTTAAGACTTTTATAATAGACAAATAATTTTTACAATTTTACACTTGCAATTTTTCACACATACAGAATTATATTTTGCGCCACTCCTACTTATCCAATCCCGTTCACTTATTACTGATATTGGGTATTGATAACTGTTGATAACCAAGATTTTTATACCAAACTTGGAAACTTTGGTATTTATGCTGATATATAGAATCTCTCTTTCCAATCCTGCCCATTTAAGAGAAGTTATGTATTGATAAGTAAGCGATGTGCACAAAATTTGGGAAATTTTTCTCCTATGATTCTCCAAATATAAAGACTTTTATTTTGTGCCACGCCCACTTCAACAATCACAGCTACATTTTGTTGGATGATATGAATTGACAACCAATATGCTTGTACCAAAACTTTAACTCTTGCCGTTTGGAATACAGATATAAATATTTAGTTATGTGATGAAAATCGATCGATTTCAAAACGATCGTTTTTAAAAAGAGTAACGAAAAACGAGCTTTTTTATAATTCATTTCTTAATTAAATTATTAATTTGTTTGTTTAAAATAAAGTTTAATTGGCATATCTGATATAAAATGTTAAAGAATACTTACAGAAAATTAGAGACAAATGTATTCCAAGCCAATTTTTGTAGATAATCGGTTATATTCTGGAAATCGAAATCACGTGAAATTGAAATCGATGAAGATTTTCAATTGAATTTTTGCAAAAATTAAGGCAGCTTTCCCTGATTTTAAAAGTAATTTAGGTAGAGGAATGTGGTCCTCTAGGTATGAGGTATATTAATGGAAATATTTTTATGAACTTTTTTCAAAATTGGTTTGATTTTAATTTCAAGTGAACTCGATATCCAGAGCATGTCCGAATGGAAACGATATATATTAATATATAATAATAATAATAATAATAAGCCTTCCTCTAAAATTATTTTAGAGCTACCTCATTGTGGGCATAGGCTCTCAATAAGAAATCTCCATCTGGAGCGTATATTTCCAGTACTTTTCAGTTCCCTCAAATTAACTATCTTTCTTTCATTAAATTCAGGCAGCTTGTTTAATTCGTTTAATGTTGAACGTCGCCAAGAGTTGTTCGGCCTTCCTCGTCTTCTTGCACCCTGGGGGTTATATGTTAGCGCTCTTTGGCATATGTTGTCATCTTCTCTTCTAAGTGTGTGCCCTATCCAGCCAAATTTACGCCTTCGGATTTCACAGTTTATGTCCTTCATATTTGTTATAGCGAGCAGTTGAGCATTTGTAATTGAATTCCAAGTATTATTCGGAGGCATCTGTTGGTAAAAACTTGCATTTTACGCTTGATTTCTTCAGTTACAAGCCACGTTTCGCATCCATATAATAAGACGGGCAGCACACATGCCGAAAATATATTTAACTTCGTCTTTTTGCTGTATTCATTTGACCTCCAAGTTTTTGATAATATTGCAAAAGCGCCTCTTGCTTTTCGTATTCTTGTCGTGACGTCCAGAAGGGCACCCCCGTTTGTATCTATCATACTGCCGAGGTATTGAAACTCACTTACACTTTCTATTACTTCATTGCCGATGTTTAGTGGTTCAGTTGACTCTGCATTAATGCGTATTTCTTTTGTTTTAATTTTTATTAATTTTCAACCCAACCTTCACTGATTCTCTGGTTAGATCATTAATTTTTGCTTGTATATCAGCACGTCTGTGAGAAAGCTCACACTTATCATCTGCATAGTTCAGCGACTCTAATCGAATCTGCGGGTTTAAGGGATCCCATATAATTCCCCTCGGCCTATTCTTAGTTGAGCGTTTAGAAACAGCATCTAGTACAACTAGGAACAGAAGCGGTGATAATAAACACCCTTGTCTAACCCCAGACGTTGTTTTAAATGGGGTAGACGTTACGCCATTATGTAGCACGGTGCATTCAAATGTATCGTAACTCGTTCATACCATGCAAATTATTTTATCCGGTACGCCAAAGTTGGCTAACTCAGCCCAAATACAGTTAATGTTTATTGAATCAAAACCTTTTTCATAAGATTTCCAGAGATTGTTCTATGATAACTCGGAGCGTGTTTATTTGGTCCGTACAGGACATAGCAGGTCTGAAGCCAGCTTGCTCGGGTCTTAACTTGTTATTTATATGGGTCATTATTCGCTCATTAGCTGGAAGAACCGTTATACCTCGCCAGTTGTCACATCTAGTCCTATCGCCTTTCTTTGGAAGTTTAATTATGATTCCCTTTATCATATCCATGGGGTAGCGTTCTATCTCCCATATTTCATTAAAAAGTGGGTAAAGCATTTCATATTAATGTATATAATATATAAATCGTTTCGTTTTCAAAATCGATTTCCATCAAAAACCTGATTGTCTTTGTATTGTCTTCGCCCACTTAATATTTCAAAAAGAAAAAATATCGCCTGAAGCACCTTCAAGACCATCTGTAATAAACTGTAAAAGCTGTTACCGAGATTACCTTCTACCAACAAACATACATATAAATACTTCTTTATTCCATAAGTATAGATTCAACATAAAGCAGTTAAACGTACAAGTAAATACTTAAACTGAAGACACCCTGTATTTGTCTAAATAATTAAAAAAAAAATATACAAAATATTCTTGTAGTTACCGTTTTCTTGTAAACCAAAAGTCATTCAAGTTAAAGTAAAACTACTAAGAAATACAAAATTTGTAAATTACTTAGATACTTTGAATTCAACTTTAGAACTACTAAAACCATTTGGAAAATTTGAAGTGAAAAGTAACAGACAAAATGTCAGACATTTGTTTAATAAAAGTATAAATATTTTAGTAAAAACGATATAAAGTTTAAAAAAGTGTTAAGAGACACTTAATTGAAATTGAAAAATAAAATGTTGATTATTGATTTTAAAATGGTGCCAACTAAAGTCAGTTTTTATTAGTTTTACTGCCAGTTTTTTTTACTAGAAATAAAAATTTTCGTAGGATACTTATACTGAAAACACAAACAAATTTGAGTTTTTTTTTATTGTTGGTTCAATGTAAATTCCCAAATGAAAATTTGAATTTTTTTAAAAAAAAAAAACAGGCAGTTATTTTACTGCCTGTTTTTGTAAATAAAAATAAAAATAAAAATTTTCGTTTGGGAATTCACATCAAAACAACAAAATGAAAATTAAAATTTATTTTTGTTTTCAATATAATTTTCTAAACGGAAATTATTATTTTAATTTCCAAAAAACAGGCAGTTGTTTATTTTAACTGTAAAGTGTAAAGTTTTTTTTTAAAATAATAAACTTTTTAGTAAGATAGACATTTGTATAAAAAGTTTTAGAAATTTTCAGTTTGTTATAATAGAGCCGGGTTAAGTCAAAGCAATGAATGCTTTATAAATACAATAATTTTTGTTACTTGCCGATTTTTTTTTTGCTATCCTTAGTCTATGTTTTGTAGGCAACAGGTAAAGAAAAGAAAATGTAGTCAAATTATTACATGGAAAAACAAGTAAGAAAGTATAGTTGGTCAGGCGTGGCCATGTGATACCCTACTCCACAAGATTAAAAGACAAATTTGCGAGAGTGAACGCTATTTGTGACGTATGGGTAATCGTGGACCCGTTATAACAAAATTATCTTATAAGAAGATTCATGTAAAATTTCTTTGGGCCGAATATTATTCAGGTATTTTCATCCATATGGGATTTGTTTGCCTTTAAGTGACTTCAGGATTGGTGTTTATATACAGAAAAAATTAAAAATTGTCTCTAATCACCAAATTTATAACAAATTCATAATATCCAGCAAACAAGTGGTTGGTTGATGTTACACCTATTACCAAATTGTTTATATTGAATACTAAAAATTGTAAAATAGTGAATATTTTTTTTTTCAATAAATGATATTTTTAATTTTAATAAAAAAATGATCAAAAAACTTTGCCATTTCAAACAATGTGTTAATTTATATAATTAAATATTGCCAATTGCCAGCAATTAATCTACAAGCTTAAATTATATAATTTTAAACGAAAAAATCAATTTATATTTTTTGATATTTAATTAATATTTTATTGATTTTTATTTTCTTCGACCTTTTCATATAAGTTTGATGTAATAAATATTCAAGCGCAAGGTCAATTATGTAAAAAATGATTTATTTTTTATCCAATATTTCGCTATTTCAATGGATAGCTTCTTCAGGGATTCAGATATTTGTTTTAATTCTTTTTTTCTTTTATAAAATTTAAACAATTTCTTAATACAAAATTTCAGTAAAACAACAAAATTGTCAATTATGAAAAATAATAAAAATTTTACACAGCAAACAAAAATTATTCTATTACATTTGTATAAACTTATTTAATTTCCTATCTTATTCTTATAAATTAAATGTCTATAATTTTGATCTATAATTGTCTGTATCTGTTTTAAAATTGATTCTTTGTTCTATTGGTGTATTGATAATTTGTAACATTTCTAACATGAAGCGTTGTTTGTAGTTTGTTTCTGTATTTAAAACTGTTGTATTTTCAAAATCTGGTGCATGATTGAAATTGGCACAATGGGATGACAATACAGTTTTTTGAGAAGATGTATTTTTGTATTTTTGATCAGACCTATGTCCTCCTAAACTAGTTTTTTATTTGTTTTTCGTGCTACCCATATATACTTTACTACATATTTCATTATCCTCACCCTTGCAAGGTATGTTGTAAATAATATTAGATCTATCTTATTTATCCGTCCCTTCATTTCTTTTACTTAATAATCTATTTAATGTACTATAGTTTTATGAGCCATCCTATAATTATTAATATCATAAATATTAGAATTTTCCAATCTTTCAAAAGCCATTTGTACATAAGTTAAAGACTTGTAAATCACATTACCATTCCTATGTCCTTTGTACTGTCAAATTAACTTACAAATCAATTCTCTTGGGAAACTGTTATTCTCCAAAATATTTTTTATTTTTATTTTATTAATTCTATAAAAAACTATATCACTAATATTTAGAACTTTATCTATAAGATTTTTGGCTGTATTTATAATAACTCTTCTCGGATGTTTTGAATAATAATTAATTATTCTCCATGAAGAAATTGGTTTTTGGTACCAATACAATTTGTCTAAATATGGAAGTTTATTACACAGAAAAAATTATTAAATTTCTCCAATCACCAAATTTGTTCTAAATTCATTATATCAAGTAAACAAGTTGTTGATTTTGCACCTATTACCAAAATGATTATATTGATTACTACAAATTTTAAAATTTTGAAAAAAAATAAATGATATTTTTAATTTTAATTAAAAAAGTGATCAAAAAACTTTGCCTTTTCAAACAATGTGTTAATTTATTTAATTAAATATTGACAATTCCCAACAACAATTCTACATGTTTAAATAATTTTATTTTTAAACGAAAAAAAGTCAATTAAGATTTTTTGTTAATTAATTAATATTTTAATTGAAAATTTATTTCAAAAAACTAAAATGTTAATTAAATCAAAATTAAATTTTTAATTTTCTTTCAACTAAAAAATAATTGATTCAATTATCACATTAATTAAATTTTAATACTTTTTAAACCAATTTTTTAATTGATAAAACACTTTTTTCTGTGTATGCATTGAGATAGCGAAATTTTGGATAAAAAATAAATCATTTTTTATATAATTGACCTTGCGCTTGAATATTTATTGCATCAAAATTAATATTTTAATTAAAAATGTATTTCAAAACAACTTAAATATTAATTAAATCAATATTATATTTTAAATTTTCTTTCAAGTAAAAAAATAATTGGTGCAATTATCACATTAATTAAATTTAAATGCTTTTTACACTATTTTTTTAATTGATGGAAAACATTTTCTTGTGTATGGGATCTATGGTTAATTGACCGTAGTAAAACGTGAAATGTTTTCTCAGCGAGGTCATTGTTTCACTCACTGTATGGCTCTTAGCACAGTATTTTTGAAACCAGAGCTCACCGAGACCGTGCGCCTGAATTTTAGGAAGCATATAGTCCTTTTACATGACTGTTACAATTGACGGTAACGATTCGTCACGGTCTCCGCGTACACTCTCAGCTACAGCTACTATATTCACTTCATGCTGTGTGTTGGATGAGATCTAACCGGTAGAGTATCATCCACTAATGTAAACTGGGACTCAACTTTGTGAATGGTCTTGGCAATAATGGTTTCAGTAGGTCGAATATCCGCACCGTATTTTCTTGCATACTGATTTTCGTAATGCAGCTGAACCATTTGAAGACACTGTTGTGGTGTGAGTTTTTTCATGACGACTTTCCCAACGATATTGAACAAAAATGATAAAGCAGTTTGATATGAGTCACACGTGATCTGTAAAAATTATCATATTGAAAATCTCACGATGAACCACCAAGTTTTTTCAGGAGAGCCGAGGGTGCCAAAAAATATCTGCCGAATTTGCTATAACAGTTTGATGCTGTGGTCTAAAGGTAATACAAGTTTCGATCCTTATTCTTAGCTCGACCATAATTTTGTAAAATTATTGGTTCAGAGGAACGAAACTCACTGAACTTTGGCACTCCGTTGCGTTGGCTACATGCTTTGTTTGCTAAAATAGTGGCATAACGAAATTAAATAGACATAATCGAAAGAGCTTTTTGCTTTCAGTGCCATATATGGATGTGCTACCGGTACCTGCCCTACCTATTCGCAGCCCAAGTCTCCACAATAGCATTTAAATGCTTTGGTGAGAAAATTAGGGCTTTCAAAAACTAATGCAGACATATTAGCAGCCGACTTAGGTTAGGTTAGGTTCCATGGGCAGCCATAGAGAGACAGCTCACTTGGGTCCTTTAGCGGTCCCTTTGTGATACCCAGCGCCAATGCCCATCCCGAAGAGCAGTTATTCAGATGGCGTCACTGCAAGGTTGAGCCAATTCGTCTTCCTAATGAAGAGAAGAAGCAATCTTAGTTCTATTTTTGATAGATCCTCCAAACAGGAAAACACCGTTTCTCCCAGGTATTTTTGCCTGATGCCCCGTAGCCCAGGGCATTGACAGAGAAAGTGAAGCACAGTTTCCTCTTCCTCCTCATCATGACAACTTCTACAGTAGTCATTGAATACCAGACCCATTCTTCTAGCATGAGTCCCAACAGGCCAGTGTCCAGTTATGACCGACAACACGGTCCTGATTTGGTTCCTATTGAACCTAAGTAGAGATTTGGTTCTCCGTTCATCATATCCAGGCCAAAGTGCCCTGGATGTGGAGCAGGTGGACTCACGGGTCCATCCCTCTTGCGCAATTCTATAGTTCTCGCGCCGAATGAGTGACTTACAGTGAGCCATTGGAAGGCCAATGAATTGATCAATTAATGTTTTATCCATACGACCTCCTTCCTTGGCCAGCTCATCTGCTATCTGGTTTCCCGGGCAGTTTGAGTGCCCTGGTATCCATATAAGCGTTAACTCTGAATGTTCAGCAATCTCATTCAAAGACATCCGACATTCTACAGTCAACCTAGATGTCGTATAGACACCCGCAAGAGAGGCAATGGCAGCCTTGCTATCAGTAAATATACGTATATCTCCCGATACGCGATAATACTTTAGCCAGTTGGCTGCCCGCTTTATAGCCGAGATTTCCGCCTGCAGGACACTACATCCATCCGGCAGACGAAAGGAAACTTTAACGCCCAGTTCCTCTATGTAGAAACCTCCGACAGCGCACTTTCGTGCGCTATATGTGTCGCATACCTCGCGCCGAAGAAAGGCTCCGGGGTGCAGTAGTCCACTCCTTCAGGGACAATCGAGTATCCCATTATACTGGAGTGTTCATAGTCACGGTTCGACCAGCCGTGTGCCGCGTTCAACCGTATCGCCGAACAAAGAGCCATATGGCTGGCCGTGATGTCCACCGGCAGCCAGTTAAGCATACACGCAAAGAAAAAACATGGTTGATACAATCACAATCGCAAACTATCATTAATGTTTGTGGCTATGATTGTGTCAAACACTTCTTCAGTAACAATATATGTTTAGACATGTTTAAAGCTTATTATTGTCTCAAAAATATTATTATGTTTAGAAGAAAAACACAAATGATCTTCCTAACCATATTTCTATTGTTCCCAATACCATGCAAAATGTCTATTTGAACAATAAAACCAATAAAAAAATCGATTTCAAAAATTTCATGTTTTAGTAAAAATACAACATACATACATATACAGCTAAGCATATATTAATAAATAAAATTCAATACATACATTTATATATATATGTATATATACTAATAGCTTTACTTGTTTCAATAAACATATGATAATTAATTTTGCAATCATGCAACCCCTTTTTCTTCCGAAAAACTTTTTATTATTTTGTAGTAATTCATGTTTCCCGATTAACTGACTCTCGCAGACTGAAAATAATGTGGAAGAAGATTGTATTTGCTTTTTAAACAGACACTGTTTGTTTTGACAATAAATGTTTGCTCATTTAGAGAATGTGTTTTAAAGCGAACAAAAATGATGGTATCAAACATACCTTTTCTGTACAGCTAAAATGATGATTTTAATTGTATAGTTGAAAATATATACATTATAGTAGCAAATATTTCACATAATTTAATATGTTTAGCTAGATCATGGTAACTTTTTAGGTGTAAAACACCATATAATATAATTATAGTGAATTAAAATATGTTAAGGAGAAAAAATATTTTTTCAAGTTTAATAAGGATTATAATAAGTTTATTACGGTAAACATATTAGGCAAATATGAATAAAAATGGTCGAAGTGACCATTCATTAATCATGTTTTTTCTCTGCGTGTAGTAAACACCGCCCTGGTGGGAGTGGAGCGCATTGAACCTGTGATCATCAATGCGACCAGTCTGTGAACCTTCTCAAGCATCGCACGGTACCTGCCCTTGTCACGCGCAGTCCACCATACGACAACACCGTAATACAGAGTCGGCTTTACTACAGCCTCAAAGATCCAATTGACACATCTCGGGCCCATGCCCCAGTTCTTGCCGATTGCACCTCTGCACGCATATATAGCAACAATTGCCTTTTCCATCCTCGTCCGGATGTTCATCCCCCACAACAGTTTACTGTCCAGGATTACGCCCAGATACTTGGCGCTGTAAGAGAACTTAAGTTCAGTCCCATTTAGCTTCGGAAGTCTCATGACCTCAGTCCTATACTTCCTCGTGATGAGTACCAGTTCCGTCTTAGACGGATTAACACCCAAGCCGCATGATACGCTCCAGGTGCTAAGTACCCTTAATGCAGCCTCCATACACTGAGACATTATGTTCAAATGCTTCCCCGTGATGGCCACTGCAACATCGTCAGCGTACGCCACAGTTTTAATCCTCATGTCGTCCATTTTCGTCATAGCAGCCGACTTGAAAAGGCCGCACTTTCTCGATTCTGGAGTGAAAGTATCTAGTTTAAGGGAGCGCTAGCATACATTCCATCCATTCTTTACAGTAAACAAAACAAATACATTTGCTTATTGTAACGACATTGTTGGCTTGGTGAATGAAATGAGCATACAGTACAACCCAGCCGATAGCCTATTTTTAAAAGGAAGTTATGGCATTAAGAGCTATTTTCGCGAGTAGTATTTTTATGGGGGTTATGGCTAAATATTAGGATATTCATTTAATCGGGCTTTTGCTTTAATCGGTTAATCGTTCGATTAATTAACCGAGGTTTTGGTTTAGACGGTTAATAATCGGTTAATTTTGCTATTGATTGGTTAACCGATTATTAGAGCTTTATTTTATAAATTAAGTAATTTTAGTAAATAAAAATGCATAAATTATTTATTATTTGAAATTCATCAGTAAAAAAACATGACAATTTTTGAACTAAAATGAACAAACAAAAAAATAATTCATAAATATGTAATACATATTTTTTATTTCATACATAAATATTTTGTATTAATTAAAAAATAAACTGTGAGATCATTTTATTAGTTATTTCAATAGTTTAAGTAGATCTTATAAAATAATCGTTTAGAAAAATAATTTGATTTAAATAATTAGGGTTTAAGCGAGTATTTGCTTTACCCAGGAAAAACTTTTTGAATTTTGGTAATAGGTAATAGTTATTTCAAAGGTTACCTGGTTAGTACTTGACATTACAATTGTCATTATTCTGTAAACCTAAAAAAGTACGTACTAGTAATGACATCAGTAACTTCTTATTACTCCTACTGTTTTCAGTACTGAATATTTGCTTATTAATAATCAGCTCTATAACTACTTACTAGTTGTATTGTTTTCAATACTGATTATTAACTTACTTGTAACGAGCTCAATAACTACTAATAAGTTCTATTACCTTGCGCCAATAAAATCAAAACTAGTAATTGAGGGTACTTGCAAATCAACTTACGGGTAGTCAAATAATAACAAGATATTTTTTGGCTTCTCGTAAGTGTATAGTAAGTACTGAATTCTGTGGACAGCTCGAACAAAAATAAGTAGTTATTCAGGTGAAAAATAAGTAGTGTTCTTATTACTTGCTAACTTTCCAGGTAAGTAAAGTTTTTGCTGGGTAGTTTTGATAAAACTTAACTTGAAGAAAACTCTTTCACTTGTCGAAAATATTGGAGAAATCGAGAACAACCCTGTATTATGGAAATATCTTATTTCTCATTCCTTTTCCTGGATTTCTCGAAACATATAAAATATTCCATTGCGTCCTTAGAGTCCTGTTTTAATATTTAAAATTTTTACCACTTCTAATTGTTTCGGTTAATTTTGTTAAGAGATTGATATGAAAAGAAACAAATTACTAAACACATACATACATATAAAAAGTAAGTGAAACAAAAAGCTGCTGACAGCCAACACTAATATAAAATGAAAATCACTGAACACCTTCTTTGTTCGTATGAAAAAATATTTTCTAAACAAATACCTTCTATAAATGAGACGAAACAAATAGTTAAAAACACAAAAAAATATGTTATAATAATACAAAAAAAAAAATTTACATCGGTTAATTGGTTAATCGACTGAAAATAACCGGTTGATGCGTTAATCTAAAATAGGCAATTTTAAGTTAACCGATGAGTTAACCGGGTAGTTATTAATCGGTTAACCGTTTAACGGTGAACCGAATGAATACCCACCTATATATGAACGGAATCTAATAACATTTGCTTGGTAATTAATTTTGGACCGATTCTCACTATTTCCGATAGGGTGCCTATATTCCTTATGACAATTTAAATGCATGTATAATTTTATCAAATTATCTTCAAAATTGCGACCTGCACTTTGCGCACAAGGATTATTTGTTAATGATAAGTTCGCATTGGCACGGTAAGTCTTCTCAAACGCGATTAACCTCCTCCAAATGTAAAGTTAGATGATTAGCCATACATTTAAACGATCTGTTAATCACTTCAAGTTGACATAATTAAAACTAAAGCATTTCATTTATCACATAGAATTCTCTGTACATACCTCAAACTGAGTATGAGGAGTACTACCGATGCCGATTTCTTCTAAATATTTTTATTTAGTCCTTAAAATGTTCACAATTCAACCATTAAACATCATCTGCTGATAACTTTATTAAAGTATTTCTTTCCATTTGTAATGCTTTAAAGAGATAAAAAATTTGTTTGCTGGTTTTTATATATATTAATCAGCTGTCTTTTACTGTCAACTCATTCATATCAAATGTAATGTGAACATTTTTTTAAAACGAGTTTAAAAACTTACTATGAACTTACTATAAGATAACCGGCCAGTCACTCAGATAGTGAATTTTAGTCGATCGGTATGCTAAAATTTGGGTATTAAACGAATATTTTTATGTGTTAGACAAATGAGCACAAACGCATAATACTATTGTGGTAAAAGGAATAACATGCAAAAATATACACAAACAAATTTAAATAAAATTAAAATAAGAACTCTCTATGACGCACAGTGGATTCGATGTCACCCACAGTGGCGATTAATTCATAGAAGCCGTAGTTTTAAAATATTATATTTTTTAATTGATGAGTTATTATAAGCATATAAAAAACACAGGATTTTAGAAAAAGAAAAGTTAAAAATTTTGATTTTTTAACCCGTTAAATTGTTTTTTTGAAAAAAAAGACATTAGTTGACAATTTATGCTGTAAGTTTGGAATGCAAAGCGAAAAGTTAAAAAATAAAATTGATAATAAAAGCATACTTAATGTGATATTAAAAAATTTAAATAGTTAATTTATTATTCGTATTTATATTAGTATAAATTTAATTTAAAATCCAATCTCTCTTTTTTTTACAAAATTTTATAAATGAACAAATTTTTTTCAAAAAAATCACAAACGAGAATATTATCATTTTTTAGTAATGAATAATCATAAATTCATAAAAACACAGCTTCACAAAAAAAGGAAGAAAACATTTTTTAGCGTGATAGACATTTTTTGTTTTTTGGAAAACATAATCCACAATTTTCGCTGTAACTTTGAAATCAAAACAAATACACTGAAATTTATTGTTGAGGAAAACACATTTCTATGCGGGTTTCACTGGTTGATTAGGCCAGATATAATAATTAAGATAAAGTTTAAGTACTTCATCTAAAAAATATTTTCATAAAAATTTTAAGCATCCCTAAAAAAAATTTCATGAAAAAATTCTCAACTAAAGGTGACGGGATTTACACGATAACCTCCTTTGTATTAAAGTATTCAGAAAAACATAAATTTATTCCCTTTTCGCACTTGTAAATCCCCATTATGCACTAATACCTTTAATTATCTTTTATAATTTAATCAAGTTTTGTGATACTCGACTCAAAAAGACTTACTCTAATGTTATTAGAAACTGTTAGTAATATCTACACACATGTCAACATTAAACAGAGACATAAACACTAATACACTTAACAAAATCTCATTGAAAATTCGACGCCAGTCGTTGACGAAAAAAATTGAAGATCAACAACTTTCTTCTTCAAAACTAGACAATTATTCGTCATGTTTACAATTTTTTAACAAACGAAAAAAAAAAATTTATGTGTTGTTTTCACAACACAAGTGTTTGAACGTGTTGTAATATTTATATGAAAAGCACTCAAAAAACTGAGTACTTTTCATATAAATTTTACGACACGTTGAATCACTTGTGTTGTGAAAACAGCGCATTAAACTCTGTTAGACTAATGTGATGTTTTTGGAAGACGAACGGGCGACACGTCTAGAAACTTTATATCAAAAGCGCTCAATTTTTTGAGTGTTTACTATACAAAGTTTCTAGATGTACCGCACGATCGTCTTCTTAAAACAGCACACAATACAAAAAGAAAGACATCGTTCGGCTTAGACGTTTAGGTATACTAACCAATTTTGTAGAAAAAAAAAATGATTTTTAAGGTCAATGCACTAACAATAATTAATCAAATATTATTCTAAGTGCTAAGTCTACGTCCTACCAATAATTAACGATAATTCTCAGGGTTCCCATTCTCATAGTTATTTAGCGCTCTTCAGATTGGATAAGCACTGCAGTGTAATTCACTACGCAAAGTAATTTTCCATTGCTTTGTCGAGATCTTTTATAGCGGTTTTCGTGGACGGTTAGAACTTTTTTTTACTCAACTTTTTTGTGATCTTTCCCTCGCTAAAGGGTGATTCATCGTGAGGTTTTATTTTCAATATGCTTTTTTCACATATAACGCGTAACTCATAGCCAACTGCATTGTAATTTTTGTTCAGTATCGTGTGGCATATCATCATGAAAATACTTACACCACAACAGCTTTTTCAAATTGTTCAGCTGTATTACAAAAAACAGCGTTTTGTGATAAATGCGATTCGAGAAACTTGCGGTGCGCATAATCGACTTAGTGAAACCATTTTTGCCAACACTATTCGCAAACTTCCCAGTCCCAGTCGGCTGCTGAGCAACACGAGGAGTACCAAGAGCTACCATTTCATCCAACGGCATGGTGCTATTCGTGGGCTGGTGGAATCCTTGGTCCATATTTCTTCAAAAACGAGGAAAATCAGAATGTTATCATCGATGGTAACCATTATCGCACCATCCCAGTAAAAAAAAATGGTGTTTCTTGAAGCACTTAAGATAAAAAGCGTATAATCGAGGACAGCAGCAAATGATAACAACTGAAATATACAAAAAAACTGCTATTTTAGTGCTGACAGTGAAAAAGGTTTTAAAGCAAAAAAAATAAAATAAAAATATATTATGTTAAACGAAAATGATTAAAAATAGGCATGTAATAATAAAAATGAATATGTTAATTTAGTAAGCACTTAAAAAGCACTTTAGGAGTGCTTACTATGCATGTTGTTTTAGGTTAAAAGAAGCGCTTATTGTCAGCAGAAAATAGCCCTCCAGCCCGGGAGTACCCCATACAAAAATCAGGCATCCCATCAGGAGGTTTGAAGCGATTTGTATTCATACATAAAACCTGCACCTTTTGGAGCACATTTTTTACTATGATATTATTACTATGATGATACTGATGAAATGTAAACTCTGAGATCTTCAGGAATAAGCCAACTACGATTGACAGAAGCAAACATTACTCGCGTTAATCGCGAGATACCACTCGCTAAATTAGACGTAGTCACGGTCAATATTTACATGATATAATTTTCAAATAGTAAATGTCATAAATTGTTCTTTTAACCATTAATAATAATTTTGAGTTCACTTTAAAATTTATGTGTTTAATTTTACATTACAATTCAAAACTCACGATGATTTGCCGATGGAACAGCCAAGTCCCCATCACAATTGTGGTATTCGGAAACCCCACTTCAACAGACACACGGATAGACAAATTGAGGGGCAACATTATATCAAGTCAA
The DNA here is from genome assembly GCA_943735925.1 of Pollenia amentaria. NCBI lineage: Eukaryota > Metazoa > Arthropoda > Insecta > Diptera > Polleniidae > Pollenia > Pollenia amentaria. The sequence continues at coordinate 139,152,145 of OX031010.1, read as the reverse complement.
CTTCTCATAAGGATTCGTAATATACATATATACTTTAAAGGGTCTAAGAACAATGTTGTAGAACTTCAAACAAAATAACAACCTTGTATACCCATTACACCTGTGGAGAAGGATATAAAAAGGATCTGAGGTTAACAAAGATCTGAGTTTGAGTTATATTATGAATTATTACTGGTTATGAAGTGATAATTCAAATTATTTAATTTTTTATTTGTCGCAAGCTATTGAAAATTAGTAAAATTTATGAAAACTTCTCAAATTAAGACATTTAAAAAAGATTCAAAATTGGTTCTAATTTTTTTTTTATTTTATAGAACATATTATATAGCTTCAAAAACACACAGAAAAAGTTCGGTTTAAGAAAAGGAATCCAAAAATAATTTTCTAAGTTTGTCATTCCATGTGAAACTTTTTTATGACATATCTAAGATTACATAAAGTATATTTATTCTGGCACCTTGAGTAACTCCAAGTCGAATTAGCTTTGCCCGTTTGTCTGTCCGTCTGTTGAAAACACGCTCACTTTCGAAAAACGCAGAAGAAAAGAACAAACTTGGTCTAATTGCTTGTAGTTATCCAAAGCAGCTTGAGATTGAAATCCAGCAACATCGGCTCAGTATGATCAGAGCTATGAATCAAAATGATTTATAATTTTGTTGCAAAAACTCACATAAATAGTGGAATAATGCACGCAATGATATAAGATTTCGCACAAATCCGATTTATACGACTGCAAATCTTACTGTAATTAATTTCGTGAAGATCGGTCCATAATTGACAACAGACCCCATATAAACCCCACTTGCGGTAAACATTATAAAATTTGGAACGTCACAGTTTAAAAAGACTACAAATCACACTATAAAATTTCGCGAAGATCGGTCCATAAGCCTTATATAAACCCTACTCCTGGAAACAGTTTATTACGCCTAAAACCGTAATAAATAATGCTTTCGTAATTAAATTTGCTACGTCACCGTTCTAAAAAACTAAAAATCACACTGTAATTTTTCGTGAACATCGGTCCATAATTTACCCCAGGCCCTATATAAACCCTACTTTCGGAAAACAGTTTAGTACGCCTAAATTCGTAATAATAAAGCTATTATAATAGCATTTAATACTTCACAGTTTTAGAGGACTAGATATCACAACAGGCAAATATCTTACAATTTAGTGATATACGGTCCATAATTTACGTTAGATCCCATACTAAGCAGCCTTCTGACATTTACTGTAAACGCTAAAACTTATTTCACTGCTGTAATGAAATTTATTCTAATTTACTTTCTTTAACCCCATAAATCAGTATCAAGAATTTTGGAATGATGAGTCCATAATTTACTATATAATTTCCACTCCTGAAAATCATCTTAGTTTGGCTGTTACGAATCATAATATTTTAGTCAAGCCAGTTCAAATTTAAAAAAAAAAAAAACGTTAAACTTTCTGATTGTCGGTCAATAATTTAATATAGGTCTAAACCGCAACCAATTTGAATGCTGACGTTCCTTTTTATAAAGATTAATTAATAATATCTATGTAGATATCATATAGAGCCCACTCCTGTCGGTGGAGGGTATCAAAGATTCGGCACAGCCGACTATAGCAATCTTACTTGTTTTCAATTAAATTATTATGCTACTAAAAGCCGTTTTATACTATCACACAAGTCTCACGTATGTGGAAGAAAATGCATCTTTGATCAAATTATTATTTGAACATTTTTAAAAAACAACAATAACTTTCATGTCAGGGCTGTTTTTTTTTTTTAATATGTAAGACTTGTGTGATTATGCAAAGCAGCTATGAGCAAACAAGTTGCGAGATAACTTCTTTACAATTTTAAAAAAATACGCACAGAAAAAATATTTTTATAAATTAAAAAAATGGTTTAAAAAGTATTTAAATTGAATTAATGTGATAATTGAATCAATTAATTTTTTTATTTGAAAAAAAAATTTTAAATATAATTTTGATTTAGTAAATATTTAAGTTGTTTTGAAATAAATTTTTAATTAAAATATTAATTAAATATCGAAAAATATATAGATTGACTTTTTCGTTTAAAATAAAATAACTTAAACTTGTAGAATTGTTGTTAGGAAGTGTCAATATTTAATTAAATAAATAAACACATTGTTTGAAATGTCAAAGTTTTTTGATAATTTTTTTAATTAAATTTAAAAATATCATTTATTGAAAACAAATATTCATAATTTTACAATTTTTAGTAATCAATATAATCATTTTGGTAATAGGTGAAAAATCAACAACTTGTTTGCTTGATATTATGAATTTGGTATAAATTTGGTGATTAGAGAAAATTTTGAATTTTTTCTGTGTGTTAACAAAAAGAAACAGAATGTTTGTTAAATATGGACGTCAATATCTTACAAAATCTATAAATAAATTATTTAATAATATTTTATTATCAAAGTTGTTTTTGGGAATACTATTATTTATTAAAAGATTTTGTTTGTTGTGCTTAATTCCCTTTTTTAATAATTGATAAAAAAATACTGAAATTTATTGTTGGAGGATAAGCTGTTCCTATGCGCATTTCACTGGTTGCTTAGGCCAGATCATCAGGAAACGTTCTCCTAAATAATTTTAGAAAAGCCAAAGCTATCAGCAAACAAGACTACAGAGGGAATGAGAATTACCTACAAACACTCAAAAAGTCTGTTTTGCAACGATATCAAAGCTTAAACAAAATACCAAAAACTATTTAGGAGAACGTTTCCAGATGATCTGGCCTAAGCAACCAGTGAAATGCGCATAGGAACAGCTAATCCTCCAACAATAAATTTCAGTATTTTTTATCAATTATTTAAAAAGGGAATTAAGCACAACAAACAAAATCTTTTATTAAATAATATTTGTATAAAAAAACGGGAAATTTTAAATTTGTTTCTTTTTATATATATTTTTGCATTCCTTTTGCTTTATTGTGCACTTAGCAGCAGCGAAAATGAAGAGGAGGAGAGAGCTTCAGGACCGCGCCCATATGTATTTGATTTTGGGTTTATTATTGACAATAGATGTAGTTATTCTCTCTCTCTTATCCATCCTCTTCCTGTTTCATTTGCCTATTTTTGTTGTATTTTTTTTCCTTGGCTGCAGAAGAACTCTCAATATATGGTTTTCGTCATCATTTTACTCTGAAAATTTGATGTGTTACTCAACAATTTTAGCAAATAGCATTCGGAAATTTTTTTTTTGTTGTGAATTATGTTATTTTTTGACCATTTAACAAAAAAATGCTGCTTAAACACAAAAGTTTTCACAGTTTGTTTTACTTTTTAAATGAAAAACATCTAAAAATCATAGTTGGGGGTAGTGCACTAAATATTGATTTAAATCAGCAGTGCACTATCACTAAATAAACCTGCCAAAAAAATATTTTGCACTCTCTTAAACAGCTTTAGTGCTGATTGCTATTTATTAACTACCACTAAAAAAGTTTGTTCACTATCACTAACCGAAGATTGAATGCAAAAATCGGCACTCAATTCAAATAGTGCAAAATTTGAACTTGCAAAAGACCTGCATATAAACAGACTCCCCCTAAAATTTAAAAATGTAATTTTGTATGGGCATTGTTTTTGATTATTGTGTTGATATGCATAAGCAAAGGAAATTAAACAGCATGAAATTTTGCCAGTAACGGAATATCTCATGTCTTAATTATGAAAACAATAAATTTTTTGTTTGTAAAGTTAGTGCAAATTTTTAAGTTGCACTCAAATGAGTGAATAACAAAAAAGTTGCAATGAACTGATGATTGCTTTTTCTTAAATCCAACTATTTTTTTTTCTTTGAGTGCACAATTTTTTAGCCTCACTATCACTCATGGTTAGTGAGGCTTTCAATATATCACTCAACATCAGCAAAATGATTGCAATAATTTTGCACTATCACTAACTATGAGTTGAAACAGCAAAATTAGTGCACTACCCCCATCTATGCTGAAAATTAACAATTTCATTTAAACCCAATTTGTCAACTTTACAACCAACCAAAAATGTTTGTTTTATTTTTCTTATAGTGGTGTTGTTGTTTCTACACAAACAAGTAAATCATTTTTTACTTACTTTTGTAATGTTGTTTTTGTTACTACACATACAACCAACTCGTTTTTTTTTTTTTTTCAAACAAAAATATTAATAGAAACAGTTACAAATTTATAGGAATTTAATAAAATTTTCCAGCAAGACGTTTTTTTATTTTTGAGAATTTATTCTATGAGCTAAATTTCAGTTATGTATTTTAAAAAGCTTTTTGTTATAGTTCTATTCCTTAAATTTTTGGGAATGACTTTAGAATAAATTCGAAAAATAAAAAAATGTTGAATATAATAAAATTGCTTATGAAAAGAAATAATTCCCAGATTCTATTTTATATACATATATATTTATTTTATACTCCATAAAAATTTGGTGAATATAAGCTTTTTATTGAAGTAAGTGAGTTTTTCAAAGCAGTAAAAAAACATTAAAAAATTAAGGTTTTTGTTTTATTTACTGAAATATTTGTTGTGAAGAAATTAAAAAAACGAAACTCCTAAAAAGTAACAAACGAAGTTTGGGGAGTGAAAGAGAGAAAAATTCACTGTTTATTGTTGTGGCTTTGTTGAAGCTTTGATATTGTTACAAGTAAGAAATGAGTGTTTAAAAGTCTTATTCACTTTATGGTCTTATTTGTATAATATTTTTAACTTTTCTAAAGTCTTTGGAAAAATTTTCCTGACGATCTGGCCTAAGCAACCAGCGAAATGCGCATAGAAATTAGCTTTCCCACAACAATAAATTTCAGTTTTTTAATCATAAATAAAGATTGGGAGTTTAGTACGTCATTAATAAATGAATAAATTAATAATAAATTCTGCATTCCCGAAAATAAATTTCACAGTTTTAATAGTTTTTTAATGCAATTTTTTACATAGTTTTTTTTATTATAAATTAGTTGACTTTGGTGCCAATATAGAGAAGTAACCGAAAAAATATCGTTCAGTACTATATTCGGCAAATAATTATTTAACTAGGACGAAGGCTAATTCTAAAGTGAATAAGCAAATAAATGTAATAACGCAATAGTATTACAAAAAAAGCAAAACTTTGAACATAGAAGTTGTCGCAATAGAAATAGAATAAATTGTAATATGGTTGCGGCAGAGAAAATATTGTCAAAAAGACCATAACATATGGGCAGTTCCAGTGAAAAGTCTACTTCTTGTAACGTAAGGCAAGAAGTAATTTAAATTGTTTCCAAAAAAAGTTGTATATGTATAATTTACTTTTTTATATTTTGGTGTAAAGCGCAACTATATCTACATTATGTTACAAAAAAGATAACAATTAAACAACATGGTCCTAAAATACAAGCTTATTTGCTTTCTGGCGTTACGTTAAAAAAAAGTAGACTTGTCACTGGAAATTCCCCAATGTACCTCAAAGGAAGAAAGATTTTTAAATTTGATAACTTGGAAAAAAAGTGTTTATAAGTCGAAAGGTTACTTAAAAGGATTTATGCGAAAAGTCTTGCTCAATTCGCAGACTTATGCAATTTTGTAATGAAAGTCAAAATCCACTTCTGTTGTTTTTAACGTCACGCCAGCACATATTTTTGCTTATATCTTCAAATCCTTTAAGGTGATTGTTGTAATTTTTTTTTCTGAATATAGTGCTACTTCATTACTTTGCAAATATTAAAAAAAATATTTTTAGAAATTTGACTTCTTCATTTAATTTATTTACTTTTTGTCATAGAATTATCACGGAAATGCCCATATTTAAATTTTGTGCGACCATACAAAAGTAGGTCAACGTGACTCTTTCGCTGACATGTTCGTTCAAAATTTGTACTTCCTGGCCCACAATGTCGTCAAGAACATTTCTTTCTTATATTTATATTGAAAACAAAAACAAATTTAAATTTTTTTTATTGTTTTCAATATAAAAATGCGAAAGAAATGTTCTTGTCGACATTGTGGGCCTGGCAGTTAATTTACATAAAAATTTAAATAGAGTTAAGCTTAAATGTTCTTAGTTAAAAACTTCCTATCTTTTTAATTATTCAAATAATTTGACGCCTTTTTCGGCTCAGTGTACGAACATCAGTTTATTCATAAAATTTTTTTATTTCTCCTGCTTTATATAAGACCGGAAAAACATTTGTTGAACAAGCACCACCAACAACATAAACATAAGAACTAGATAAAGGCAAGACAATTAACATTCACACTGATACATATAAAAAAGCACAAACACACACTTACCCTTAAATACGAGTAAATAGTTTTGTATACCTAAACAGAATATTTTTAGATTAACTTAACAACAATGTGCTTAAATTAAGTGTGGGAGTGGGTGGGTTTAATTGTGTTGGTAAGTGTGACTGTGCGTTTTAACGTTTTATATCCCATTATTATTGTATTATGTGTTGTTGCTGATGTTTGTAACGGAAAAATAAGAAAAGTTCTTTTAGGAGACCGAGCGACTGAGAATCACTTAATGATTCGATCCAAGCATATCGGTTCATCCGTCTAGGCATATCTGAGTGTACATAGCCAATAATAATTGGCTGAAGAATTCCGTAGAATTCGGTCCACGATACAATGCACAAAAACAAAGCCTTATAGTACGTTTCCTCTTACATGTTTTGGGCCACAAAACTAGTTTTGCAGCAAAACGGGTGTTTTGCTACTTGTTTTCCCATACATTTCCGATACATACATTTCCCATTTTTCATGTTCGGAAAACTCAAACAAAAAATAGTTTTGCTCCAAACACACATCAAAAATTGTCGAAAATCATGAACTCAACTCTAGGTCATCCATTTTTTATTATTGCAAATTCCAAAAAAGTGGCATATTTATCAAAATAACCAGTCTTATTAAATAATGATTTAATTTTTTTATTTCAGGTTATATGGGAGGTAGGCATGTCCTTGCACCGATTTTTCTCAAACTTACAGTTTTTTTTATCTTTGACATAAGTATCGGTATACGAAATTTCAACTCCCTACCATAATTACTCTAGTTTTGCCGACTTTTTATAAAAGGACAAATCACTGTGCGCCATGGTCCTTTAAAATTTTATTTTTTTCTTACTTTGTTAACAATTGGTTTACTTGTGTTACTGCATCTCTGCATGTCCTATTGCATAGCGCATACGTGCACCGAAAAATAAAGATCTACGCCATCCTGATAAGGAGGGCAAAGGGCTTGAGATTGTTTATTATGTTGGATAGCCAAACCGCTCTTAGAGCACTATCTTCTTTGGTGGTGAAGTCAAAACTGGTCGTGGACTGTCTAACATCTCTGAACGAGTTATGGAAACAAAATGACTTGAAGTTGTCTTTTGCGTCCATCTATGAGGGCCATGCGGGCAGCGATAGGGCTGACTGCTTGGCAAATAGGGGCACTCGCCGTCCATTTATAGGCCCTGAGCCTTTCTTCGGTGTCCCTGTCACACATTTTAGAGGGACGCTGCAAAAAGGGTCCGAACGTAAATTCTTTCACATATGGACGTCCACTTCTGGATTAAGACAGTCCAGGAGATTTTTGACACTGTCCCTTGGCAGGGCAGGTAAGCTACTTCTGCTTGAGAAGGCGGAACATAGACTGCTTGTTGGCCTACTTACGGTACACTGTGGTTTAAGATGCCATCAGTTTACAATGGGTAATGTACATATTTACCAAGATATGCAGATTTTGTGAGGTGGATGTTAAAATGTCAGCAAATCTGCTCTGCTGTCGTTCCGCCTTGGGCACTTCCAGGCAGAAATTTTTCGGGGGGCAAATTATGAGCCCAACTGATGTTTTTAATTTTTCACCAGGCAGGGTAATAGGCTTTATACGTAGCCTGAATCTGATATGGTATGATGTATGGGATGCACAAAATATCCTCTGGGTCGTGGTGCTTATGGCCTTCTATCTTACATACATCTGCACCGAAAAAATAAAATTTATTTCAACTTAAAATTTGTGATATTAATTAAAAAATTAGTTAAATTTACACCAGTAAACAAATAAATAGTATAAATTAAATGTTAATTGTTTTTTACAACATTTTCTGCCGTAATGTTGCTGGTAAAAGTAAACGTTTTATTCACTTTTTTTGATTAATGGTTAATGGAAAAAAAGGAGAAAATTTTTTCTTTGTGTGCGCTTACTTTTTAGAATGTACCATGAGTGCTTAGGGAAAGATGAAATATGTTTTTTCGTATATTCTTTTTCACCTCGAATGAAATAAAAATATTTTACAACGCTTTTATAACGTTACCAAATTTAGTTGCAAGCAGCCTTTGTTCGACTTTAGCCTCTACACAAAAACTACTTACGAAATAAACAGTTGCCTCTCCCAAATCGGTTGCTTTTAAGGCAAAATATATAATAAAGACTTTAGTTAAGACCTGTAAATAGGCTGATATAAAGATACAATTCGGCATAAATGAGAGTAGTTTTTCGTGGTAGCTTATAAATTTCGCATCTATTGCCAAAATGGAGGAATAAAAATTAGTATATATATATTTGTAACGGGTTAGATGTGTACCAAGGAACTCATACTTAATTCTGTTTACAAAGAATAGCTCAATATAATATTCATTATGTGTATAACACCTAGGGTGTTCAATTAATCGGTTTTTTTGTTAAATTAAAGAATTAATCGATATTTGGCATTTTTGATTTATTCGATTAAACGAATAAAATTTTAAAATTAATCGATTAATCGAATAATTCAAAATCAAGAAATTTTTTAAATTAAGAGATTTTTTTCAATAATTTTAGAAAAAATTTGTACTTGAGTAAATAAACATTATAACCCTGCGGGAAATTTGTGTCAATTGCTCTTAAAGCACTCATCCCGTGACCAGCGAACAAAATTTTATAATTAAAAGGAACGATTTGTGATAGGTGAAAACCAGACCTATCACTTAACTGGTGATAATGTGCTTAGAGTGAAGTTAGTCCAGAGGAAAGGTAATTGGCACAAAACTATTCATGATTCTATCTAGTTCTATTACTTTATATGAAGGGTATCTATCACTCGCCGTCCATTCATAGGCCCTGAGCCTTTCTTCGGTGTCCCTGTCACACATTTTAGAGGAGCGCTGCAAAATTGGTCCGAACATGAATTCCTTTACAGATAAACGTCCACTTGGCTCATTTGGGACAATATCTGCGACATGCATTATTTTAACCGAAATTGGAAGGTTATTTCAGTGTCAAAAAGGTATCAATAAAACCCCTCGTAGGACATCGCCATGTTAAAGTGACTTGTCACGTGACAAGTTAGGTCTTACCCAGCAAAAACTTTACTTACCTTGTAAGTTAGCAAGTAATGTTGGAGAAATATAAACACTACTTATTTTTCGGCTGAATACTACTTATTTTTGTTCGAGTTGTCCACAGAATTCAGTACTTACAATACACTTACTAGAAGCCAAAAAATAACTAGTTTGTATTTAATAGGCGCTAGTTAATATAGCTAATAAGTAGTTAAAGAGCTCATTACCATTAAGTAAATATTCAGTACTGAAAACAAGACAACTAATAAGTAATTATTTAGCTGATTATAAGTAAGCAAATATTCATAACTAAGAATAATAGTAGTGAAAAGTACTTACTGAGATCATTACTAGCAAGTACTTATTGAGGTTTTCAGAATAATGACAATAGTAATAACAACTACTTACCAGGTAACGTATGAAATAACTACGACCTATTACCAAAATTTAAAAAGTTTTTCTGGGGTAGTTCCCTTTCCCGAAATTACTAGTAATTGAATATTTTATTAACAAAAAAAAAAAAAAAATAAAAAGCGTAACGATTCATACTAATTGATAAAAACCTAAACAACAATAAAAATAAAGAAAACATGTTTTGAGATCATATAATTTTAAATGTACAAGCAATTAAACAGATCTTTTAAAATAATCTTAAAAAAACAGAATGTGGTTTAAATGTTTTGCTTTACTTGGAAGCCACACACGGTCAAGTTTTGTCTCCTTTTAATTTGCTATATACTATCTCACTTTTTATACTAACGCACTCACACTTTTTAAATTGATCACGAGATTGCTCTCAATTTTACCTTTCCATTTGTTTTTGGCAATTTTACGTTCAATTTAACAACTTACTACAAATTCACTTTGGCCCTTTCTTTATAAAAAATATATTTCTTAAAAAATAAATGTATTTTTTTTTTTAAAAAAAAGATTGTGTTCTAAAAAATTCTTGTGCTTTTTTACAAAATACTTTGAGTCATGCCACCTTTTTGAATTGTTTTTTCGTCGGGGGTATTTTTAAAATGAAACTGACTATAAAATTGAGTGCTGCCTGTGACACAGCTGTCAATTCAAACAGGTTTTGACAAGCAGTTTTTGTAAACAGCTTGAAAGTGATTTTTGAACGAGTACCTCCAGGGTTAAAAATATTTGTTTGCATTTGTTTCAATAATAAGTAAAAATTAACGGATGACTACATTAATTTTTACTGATTACTGAACATTTTTTCAGTAAGCAGTTCGCCCATGTATGTGAATAGCTCACTAAGCATGGCTGTTTTTTTTTTTTTTTTTAATTCCAACGGACACATACGTTTGGATTGTTTATTTGACTTAAAACTTTAAAAAATTATACATTTGACAGAAATTCTTTTGGCATAAATTCTTCGATTAATCCTTTAATCGAAATCGTCAGTTTTAAATTAATCGAACAATTATTCGTCTAAAATTGTTCGATTAACCAAACAAGAATTAATGGGCGAACACCCTTATAACAGTTAGTGTTGTAGTGTATAATATGGTCGGCCTGGACCGACTGTACTTTTTTTTATTTATTTTTTGTTTTAACAGCACCTGACCTTTACAAAGTGGGGTGGTTTTCTAGTCCCTTTTTTTTCTATGTAATTTTTTATATTAAAACTTTGAAAATGTTAATGATTTTTTAATTTATTAAATAAATAAAAGAAAAATGAAACAACATATTTTTGTTTCTAACAAAGTTTATAAAAAACTTGTGGTATTTGTTTCGAAACAAAAATTTTATTTTTGTTAATATAAAGCATTTTTTTATGGGAAATTATTAAGCGGAAAAAAATGGAGAGCCAAATGCAAATTTTAATTTATACAATTGATTTGTTAAGTTTGTCTTCTTTAAATATTCAAAGTATGTAGAGCAGTAAAACGTTCACTAGAATAGATAAAAAGATTAGAAGAGAGCTTAAGACAAGTTTACTTTAATAAGGCAAAGTGTAGTAATAACACTGTGCTCGAATTTTACACTGTTTTTCAACAAGCTGGGAAATTACCCTACCGGTAATGAAAATTTGAGTAGGCTAATTTTAATGGTGCTAGGTATTTTTTTTAGAAACTGGCTTTCGTACCATAAAACGATATGCAATTTTTTGGTATACGTTTTTGCTGTAGAAAGCAACAACAAAATTACAAAATATTTATGACATTGTTTTTGCTTTCAATGTAATTCTTTGACGTTGCGTTGCGTTTTACGTGATTATGGCCTATATTTTAATGTTCTATAGCAAGAGTGCCCACAAGTTCCTTATGGAAGAGCAAACACCAATACATACGTTCGTCGACTCTTGTTAAATGACTAACACCAATTTTTTCCAAGTGTTTTTCAATACACACTTTGTTAAACGGTATCATACGTTAAACAAAAACAAAATCTGCAATGATGATCGCTGTCGTCAATGTTTACCAGCAAAGCATACGAAAGTGTTGTTGCTTTGCGCTTGCGTGTATTCAGTGGAGAACGACAAAAAAACTAATAAGACAAAATTGTTTGTGTATTTCGTATTGCTAGTGCTGAGAGCTCTCTGTGTGTATGGAAATACACAGCCTATAGCTAAGTGTTTTTAAAAAACAAATGAGCATCAAGAGTATAGGGCTTGGGCACTCTTGTTCTATAGTATTTTTCATTTTAAATTGATAAAGGGATGTGCAAACAAAAAATTTTAGCTACGTATCTCACTAGTATTATTGTTGTTGGTTGGCAGTTTGCACGACGCAGCACGAACAGCTTGTGTGCGTTGTTTTGTTTGTGTAAAAATTCTTGCTGGCTTTTTGTTTTTTTCGTATATGTATTTTTGTTTTTGTAATAAAAATCTTGTTTTCTTTACCAGCCAAAAGGGCGCTGAGCGCAACGGTGGTTAAAAAATAGAACAGTAGCTCGTTTCTGTATTTATCGCATGGCAAAATTTCTCACATTAAGTGTGAAACAAAAAATTCCATCGTATCTCGATTTGTGAGAAAAAAGTGTTTCTGTATTTGAATGCGAGCACAGACAACACAAATTCTGTTTTAACTGGAATACTTCCAGTAACCAAGTGTCAAATGGAAGCGAAACGCCAACAAAATAAATAGATATAATAAAAATAGGGCTGCCAGATTTGACGATTTATCGTCATTTCGACGATTTTTTTTCAAAATGAGCAAAGTGCCGATTTGCTGAATTTTTCTAGTGACGATATTATTCAGTCTTCGAAACAAAATAATTTTATATAGTTTTATATGTTTGTATAAAAACGATGTCTTTTAAAACAAGGCAGCTTAAAAATTTTATCAGCAAAATCAAAATTTCAAAGGAAAACTGTTTAATTTTTATTTCCTTAGATAATTTAATACATTTGTTTATGTGATCAAAGCATTAAACTATTACCCCATTTTTCAGTCAATATATTATAGGAAACTTTTGATTTTTTTGGTCAAAAATTTTTGTTTTAATTCAATATGATATATTGTCACGCTTTTGTGTGATTTTTTTCAAGAAAAAAGAAAAACAATCCGAAATTTTAAATTGTTATCGAATTAAAGAAAAAATAGAATAAATAATTTTTTTTAAATAGACCTTAAGCTTAAGTGAAATTTAATTATTTTTTTTTTTTATTATGTTTTAATAAAAATCGAACAAAATTTGTCAAAATTAATTTTAAATTGTCCGATTTTTTAAAACAAATTAGACGATTTTATTTTCTTAGGAAATTAACGATTTTTTCACTAATTTATCTGGCAGTCCTGCATAAAACAAAAACAATGAAGGGCTTAAAAAAAATTAAAATAACAAAATATAACAATTGTGTCTTATTTATTTTCATCATTTAAATTCTTTTTCTTCTAATAAACATTCTTGTGTACATACTAAACCTCTGCACAAATGCATTTAAAAGCCGTTTCAGACATTCGTTTGTTTTTTAAATACTGATTGTCGCTCACTCTTTGCTAACGAATCAAATGCTATGTTGTGCAAAACACATATAACAAAAAATAAATAAAAACACACAATTGCAAATTAATTGTAATTAGTGTGTTATAAACGACCAAATACGAAGTGTAAAGAGTACGGAATTTACACCAAACAGCAACAAAGCAAAACAAATCACACTAACTAAACCAAATCACACGAATCACACGAAAGAACTGTAGCAAAATAGGTGATAAGTATGAATTATCTTGTTTTTTTTTCAATTATTAGGTATGACTAGCTAGATTTGTATGAAGCAAAAAACAATTAAAGATGAAAAATATTTTTATAGAATATTTAAGTTTTTATTTTAAATTATTTTATTATTACCAAAACATATTATCAAATATTTAATTAAAAGTAAAAAAAAAAAATTAAAAGGTTATTCTATTAGTTGCAAAATTAATATAAAAATAATACATATTAAATCCAACTACTGCTTTTCACTGATTTGTTTGAAACGAACTACTGTTTTAACATTGATTTGGTTTTTCATAATGGATCATTCGAGCTGATTTAAAAAAAAAATTACAGTAGTTGACACAACAATAATTTGATGTTGACAACTGTGTACAAGAAACAAATGCATTCGTGCAGGGGTTTAGTACATACATACATAATTTGTGCTCCATTTTTTGAAATTTAATTTTTCTCACACTTTTCCAACATCATTTCTCACATCCTTCCAATAATTGCTGGAAAATTATTTAAATGACAGATAATTCTCGCAAAGTAAAGATACAGAAACTTTTATGTGAGAAAAGCCATTTTTTGTTTCTTATTGCACTGTTTTTTGTCATAATTCACTTGTTTCATGCGGGAAATTTTCTTATATTTTTATTCGATAAATACAGTATTATTTTTATGTTCGAAAATCACAAACAGAGAAAAGTTTTTTTTAATGATTTACTACACAATCACAATAAGCGGTTATGTTTTACAAATATTTATCGAACAGAATACTAAAGAACATGGTGTTAACCCAGGAGGTGGTAAAATGAAATATTTTTGATTCTTTGTTATGGGTCACGTAGTGAAGGCAAACGAACCTGTCATGTCTTGGATAATATAAAAATGGTCACTAAAAATTTAATTTAATGTGTCCATTTAGGTTATTTCTGTGACATTTTACATGGTGCCAATTAATCCTCTCCTAGGACATCGCCATGTTAAAGTGACAAGTCACCTTAATATAAAGTGTTAGAGCTATAACCGGTCCATACCAAAATTGGTGTTAGTTCCCTTTCCCCTAGGAATTAAAAGCTTATTTTTAAAAACTGAATTAGAGTAATATTTAGTATAATGCACTTACATTCACTCTGAGGCTAAAAGCAAAAGTAACTTGATTGGGAGTTATTTATGCTAAATTTTATCTAGATTTGAGCTTTTTATGGCAATGGAGATTATACGAGAGCTAAGATTATCTATGGACCTATCCAAACAAAGTCCATCGAAACCAATCTCTTTTCGAGTAATTTATACAGGTCTAGGAACAAATCGCGAACCGAAATCCATAATTTATGCTTAAATAATATTTAGCATATTTTTTGAAAACCGTATCTCATTTAGACTTATTGCAAAATTTATCACTTAAAATGCTACAATTGCATGACCGAATCAATAGCACAATTGCAGCTGCCAATGCTGCTATTGAGAAGCGAGAACGCAAGTTTATTAAAAATGAATTGAATCCTTGGATGAATCAAAACTTATTGGACCTAATAATACTTTAGAGAGGTTTACTTACAGGCCTGTTCTGAAAATCACATTTTATCAAACCATATTTGAAACCACAAGAAAGGTGTTCTGGGCAAATTATTTTGTGATTTCAAAACGTTCAGCTACGTACACAACTTTTTAAAATCACTTTGTTATTTTTGCGACTATTGTAAGATGACCATCATAATAAATTACTTAACAAATAAATTCAATGTGTTGTTTATAAATTTTTTTATGCAATACGCTATTTGATTTACAGCAAATCATTTAAAATTAAGAAAATTCGACGAAAGTGCTTTTCTGACTTCTGTTGTAATTTCAGGCTTGTTTTTTAGTTGGATAAATGACCGCTAATTTGCTAACAGCGGCGTGATAGCAAAGTCTAATATTTATTAAAAATCGTAAAAGCTGTGAAGAATCGCAGGAAAAAGTCGCTTGTATCCGCGAACATGGCTAGAATTTACGAAAAATTGCAAACTTGTAAACAAACCCAAAACTTATTTGAAATCGCTAAATGGGCTAAAAAAAACAAAATATCGGAAAATAACAAAAAAAACCAAAATACGCGAAAATTTTTAATATTACAAACAAGCCATACAATTGATTAAAAGTCCCTATAACATTAAGGAATGGAAAAAATTCGGTAGAAATTGCTAAATTAGTGGAAATTCGCAAAAATTTGCTAATGGCGGCAAGATAGGCGAGTCTTCTATTTATTATAAATCTTTAAAGCTGTAAAGAAACAGAAAACTTACAGGAACAAATCGTTTCTATCGCGTGCATGGCTAAAAATCGCGAGAAATTGCAAAATTTGAAACAAGCCCTAAAACCAACTTGAGATCGCCAAAGCGGTTAAAAAAACAATTGTAGGAAAATAACATAAAAGGCGTAAAAAAATGAGATACGCCTTTGTAGACCAAGCGGGTGTTAAAAACTTGTGTTTGCTTGTGCTTTCGACAATTGAAAATCACACCGAAAAACTCAAAAACGGTGTGATTTACAGAACAACACAAATCACACGTGTGATTTTAAAAGCACATGTGATTTGAAACCGCATGATTTTCAGAACAGGCCCATTAAAATGAAAAGACGAGGTAAATATCATGTTAAAGGAATAATAAAGCGTATCAGTTGCATTATAAGAAAAGCTTGTAGATTATGCATGAACAAGTTTTATTATAATAGTTTAAGCCAAATTCAACAGGACCCAACAAAATATTGTCATATTTTCCAAGAAAATTTAGGACGAAAATGAAAAGGGGAAATAAATCTTACTGAGACTGACAGTGCTTTTATTGCACATGAACAAAAAAGTGATATTTTCAATAATTTTTTTCTTCAAATCTTAAAAATAAGATAACAAGAAATTGTAGGACTTTCCGGAGATTCATGTAATAGTTTAAGTACACTTGTTCAAGCGTATTTAACTTTGTTGATATATAAGAGTCTGAAATTACGAATACAATTTCAGAAATTGATTTAAAAAAGCTGTGGTTATGATGGAATTTCACAGAAAATGTTGTTTTAATGCAAAGATATTATATCTCCTCATCTTACAAGAATATTTAACAATATGATTATTATTGCCACATATCCTGAAGATTTAAAAATTGTAGCGGACCAACCATTATAGTTCCGAACGGAAGACACTGCTTCCTGATTTTCCGGCCGTGCTTAGGGATATTGGGATAGGTTCTTGTCCCTTACAATTCGAATTAAGATCTATTACAATTTAAGTGTAGGTAGCTTTCCAATCGACAAAATAAATTAAATTCCACGCGGGGAAAAAACCAAATAAACTTGAATTGAAACAAGGTGAAGAGATTTAGATGTTGTTATCTCTCCATCGTTCTACACCCACCCTTACCAATGCTATTCTGATACATTTTATAATAAATAGCCCGATATGTATTACCTAGTTTACACCCTTAACCTTTCGTGAACATGATAAATAACACAGTAAAGCATGTTAATTAATTACAACAACATTTTATTAATATTAGCAGTTTATTAAAATTTAAGCGTAATAAAAGTGTTAAATGTATTTTAGTGAATAAAGTTAAAACACAAATACATTTACTTAAAATTCTTGCACAAAATAAAATAATAGAACGAAATAAAATACTTGACGTTTAACTCAAATACCATATTTTAAGTAGAAACAAAAAAACAAATAACTGAAATTTTAAGTAAATGAAAATATATTTTAAGGGTTGGTTTTTTTTAATTGAGTGTTTTTTTTTTATATATATTTCATTTTCTTTTTAAGTTTAAATATGACTTACAATAACTTTTAGTTTTACTCCAACGAGGACAGGCCTGATCTTCGAAGAAGTATTTAAGTATTTTTTTTTGGTTAAGTATTTTTTTTTTTTTTTACTTTACACTCAAAAATTAATTTGTATATCTGTAAATATGTATGTGATATGTTAGTATCTAAAAAAAATGTTTACTAGTAATATAATGGAATTTTAAATGATAATGAAAATAAATAAAGTTATAAATAACAACAGTTAGGGAAACAATGGATGATAAATTAACGTTACTACAAAAGTTGTTACAAATAAAAAATATGTACTTGGGACGATTTGCCACAATTAAATATTCTGTTTGCTTGTCTTGTTTAAGGGTAAAATCATGTATATTCTAAGCTCAAAACCAAGCTTTGCTTCACTTAATCATTCCCTGTCGAAGATCTTGAAGTTATTGAAATTAACTTTTAACTATTTGCCAATGGTCCCCGGAGGGTTGGGGTACAACACAAAACAAACTTGTATCAAGGCCTTTAAATGACTAACAAACAAAATAAAAAGCTTAATGGCTTATTTAATCTGCATCAGGATATCTTACCTTAAAAGAATTCTGATACACTTAGAATAATATAAAGTTACTTATAAACTTGGTTTGAATTCCTCAATCACTCTTCCCCAAATACCAGCTACAAATTATTTTATTTTTTTTCCCACAAAATTATTTCCTACTTATTTTTTTATATATTTTCTCTTAACCCATTAAAAGCCAACAGTGTTTAAAATTAAAAACCATTAATTTTGTTTATTTAGTATAAGTGAAAGGATCATAAGGAACTTAAAATATATGAAAACATAAAAATAAAGTGTATTTTGAAGATTTTTGAGGCTATACCCAAGCAGGCACAATGGCTCAAATGCATGTTTTAATATATGATTATTTTTTTTGTATAAACATTTTAAAAAGCACTCCTTTCCTACGCACATAGCTACGCCATATAGTTTACAAGTACATATTATTGAAGATAGGGTTACGGGTTTTCAATTCTTTTCGGAAAATGGCTTCCAGGATTAGGTCTACACTAGAAACAACCGATCGTTTAGATATTGATGTTCGCAGGTATTGCCGGACGATGGCACGATAAAACTTCAGTTAGTCCATTTTTGAGTTGTTGGCTTCCTTGTACAACTTCAATGAGTTGACGCCGTGGAACTCATCATTGATGTGAAAAGCGATCACCACCACTTTTTTCCACGAAATTTAGCTGTAATTATTTAGTGCTTGATCATGAATTGTAATCTGCAATCAATTTTAAGTGTTTGACTCTTATCTTGGTTTTTTCGTTCGAGCACCATCGGAATTCACGAAATTCATCGGTCGATCCGATGGTTACAGCGTTGTTATCAGTCCATTTCACAAAAATAAATAAGTGAATGAAACATTCTCTTTATGACCATTTGGGAGAAATTTGGCTTGGTGTTTAGTGCTGGATCGTCTTCGCTATCACTGTTGAAAAAAACCTCTATATTACTCTTAATATCTCGCGGCACGATGCTAGCGATAAGATCCGTAGCGTCACAGTTCTCCTCAACTGTATTGATATTTGCTCCTGGTGGAATATACGCAACATCAAAAAATTATGATTTGAAGCCCCTTCCTTTGAAACGCCATATAAATTAGAAAAAATATAATATAAAAAATCTAATCAAAATATATACGTTATCAGCCACTGTACCCAAGCAAGTACACTGTTTTTAAAACTTCCCTTTCGCTTTGAAAATCACTTTTTTATGAAATTTTTTTTCAAATTTTAATAAAACAAGCCTTTTTATTTGCAAATTAAGTGCAAAGTTTTTTAATTGTTATGCTATGAACTTTTGGCACAGTCAAACAATCACTGACCTACCCAAAATGAGAAAATCTGGAAAAGGCTAAGCAAACCAAAGCCGAATTCGAGGTACTTTTATTTGCAGCCGCTGCTTTTTCAATTTAATTTTATTAGGCAGAGTTCACTTAACATAAAATCAACACAACTACTGCAAAAACTCATTTCCTATTGGATTTATGGCAATTCAAAAATGGAGTTTTTTCTGTACCTGTGCGAATACAATGGCCAGTAATGGGTAAATAAAACTATATATGGCTAACTATATTTTATATTTTATTTATCTTTCTATAAAATTACAAGTTGAGTTAAGCCTCACAAAAATTGCTAAGGTTGTGCCGATACCTAAGACAACTAACGCTTCGAGAGTGGAAGAATTTAGGCCAATTGCTTTACTACCAAATATTGACAAAATTTTTGAAAAGTTAATTCATAAACAATCATCGTCATATTTAAATGAAAACAAACTATTATACGAATTCCAATATGGGTTCAAAAAAAGGATGTGGTACTGAAGAAGCTATTGCCAATGTAGTAAATAATATATGTAAACGGCTAGATGAAGCATTCAGTGGTGTTGTTGGTATCTTTTATCATTTTTCGAAGGGGCGTTTGATCTCGTTAATCATAAAATTATTATTCAATAACTTATGTATTATGAATTTTATAGACAAGCCTTAGCTTTCAAAAAGTTACCTATCACACAGAAAACAATATGTTGAAGTAAATAATCATAAAAGTACGATTGGACTTGTTGAATATGGAGTCCCACAAGGAAGTGTATTGGGATCATTACTTTTTAGTTTTTATCTAAATGATTTAAAAACCTACAACTTTTTGGGAAACTTACTATATTTGTAGATGACATAAGTTTATTTTATCCATATAAACATAAAACATTTTCTAAAAAGCTCATATGGAATATGATGCAGCAATGATAACGGATCATGCGAGGATAAATAAGATAAGTATGTTTAAATGTCGGAAAACCAAAAGTTTTAAGATTTAGGCCGTTTATGGTTCATGATCAAAACTTCAGTATATTTGTGGATGGTAAACTTGTACATGAGGTCTTCTCAGCAAAATGTCTTGGTATATACCTATTAAGTAACATATCGTGGGATATGCATATAAAGAATTTGAAGTCAAAAATTGCATCTGCTACCGGTTCGATTTATAAATTTAAGAACAAAATATTAAAACAAAGCTATAAAATACCAAGCCCTAATTCAAAGTCATCTTAATTATATGGCGGTTGTGTACGCCTGGAAAAATGCAATGAGTTAAAATCACTTCGGAGATCTCAGAATAAAGCGTTGAGAAAACTGTATTCAATCTTACATTGTCTTTTTCGACCTTGTGTTAATATAAAGATATGACTGCAGGAATTCTTCCCGGGTATGGTTTTATAAAACGCAACTTTTAACCTTTATGTCAACAGCTGAAAAATTATAATTACGTCAACAGCAGCATACCCGGGTATGCAAACAAATTTTTGTTGTTGTTTCATTTGTACTTGGTTTGTGTTTTTTCCTATTTTGATTTCTTTTTATGCAGGAATACTTAAAATAACGGTCGTCTTAGCAGACTTGTAAAACTCTTAAATCTTATGAAATAAACATACAATATAACTTTATATTCATTTCTTTATATACATACGTCGATGTTCTCATTGTCCAATTTTTAATACAATTTTGGAATATGTTAGAAAACAATTCTTGAGAGGGTATCATGAAATTTCTGAGCGATTTTATAGCCACTTTCAGAGATACAGCGTTTTTAAAATTCAAAGCTGTTGACATAAAGGTTAATGTATGTTTATAAATCTTTGCACGATATTGGTCATCATACTATTTTATTCTCCAGGAATCAAAATGCCTTTAATAGAAGAAATGCAAGTAATCTAAAAGTAGCTGTTTGCCGCTTAGAAAAAACAAAACATAAAGTGGTACATATGAGTAGTTTAGAATATAACAAGTTACCGGAAGCTATAAAAAATATCCAAAGAATTTCTGTTTTTAAGAAAAATATTAAAGAATATTTATTTGAACTTTTTGAATTGTTTCTGATGTTGAAAAATGAGTACTATAATAACATCAATAATGTGCTGTTTTCACAATACAAGTGATTGAACGTGTAGTAAAATTGATATGTATAGCACTCAGTTTTTTTTTTTTTTTTTTTTTTTTTTTTTTGTTAAATATTATGTAAATATGTTAATGTAAATACTATTTTTTGTATGTATAACTCTATAAATTGTTAAATTTGTAGTTCTCTACCAACTGGCCTCATTTCTAAGAATTTTTTAAATAAATAAACTATAAAAAAATAATTCCATATTACTTATACGTACCGCACACTAATAGTTGAAAACAGATCCTAAAGGTATGCTACATTTTTGTTTGCATCTATTGTATATTAATCATACGCATTGGTATCCTTTCACGAACCAGTGATTTAAAACGTTGCACAATTATGAAATTTTTAACACTTTTGACTGTTTGATGGCACTGTGGAAATTTATTTTGGCCCTTTCAGGTCCAAATTTAACTAACTACTTTAAATTGTTCAATATATTTTTCAATGTTATTTTCTCACTTTTTCGAACACTAATTTTATTTAGGAAATTGTTTTATTTGTTCAGGACCAAATAAACCGCACAAACAGTCTGATCAATGATATGATGAAAAAATAACATATGAATCTTGTTTGTACGAAAATCAAAAATCCTACATATTCACAAAAATATTCTGTCGTTTGTAGATGACTTGGACCATAAAAGTAAAACTCCTTACTTTCATTTGCATATCGGCTTGTTTTAAATTAAAATTATAATTATTTTTAATTATTTAAGATTGAGGTCTTTTTATTTATAAAAAAATATTATATTTAGTTATTTTCTCAGTATTTCGCTAACCTTTGGTTAACATCTTCAGGAAATTAACAAAATTTTATATAACAGATTATTACAAATACTGCTAGAAATTTAATTAAAAGGCTTCTTACAATTAGTAACAAGGTTTATCACAGAAAAAAACATAATTAAAATTAGAAATATATTAAGGGAAAACAATTTCCCAAATAGTTTGATTTATGAATTAATTAATAAAGATAGGAGAAATGGGAACGCAGGAATTACGAGTACAAAAGAACCAATGACACTGACAAATATAAGGTAGCATACAGGGCTTATAACATATTGAATGGATTATTTAGCAAGACAAAGGATAGAACTAGTAAATGGGATATGTTAAACATTGTCTATAAAATTCCTTGTAAGGGAAATGATAATGAAAGATGCAACCAGGTTTACATAGGAACAACCAAGAACAAATTAAGGACTAGAGTTGCAGGACATAAATCGGATCAGAAATATAGGGACATTAATTCTAAAAAAACAGCATTAAGACATCATTGTCATCAATCTAATCACTATCCAAATTTTGAAGAAGCATCGGTCTTAAAAACTGAAACTAACTACAAACACAGATATATTTTGGAAATATTACACATAACTAATACACCAATGACACAAAGAATAAATTTCAAAGCAGACACAGAACATATAGCGAATAATTACAGGAATTTAGTTATTAAGAGATACAAGATAAGATATAATATAAATATACCAATAGCAGCCTTGGAACAAGAGGGTTCAATTTTTTGCACCTAAATTATATAAAAAATATTAGGACCTTCTTGACCTTAGGTCCCGATATACATATAGGTATGTTAGATAAAATAAGTTTAATTAAATATGTTTTAATAAGTATGTAAGATAAAAATAAGTTTAGTTAAAAAATTATTATATGTTATAGGAATTTTCTTTTTTTGTTATTATGTTTTTGAAATTTTTTATGACAAATAGGTTTTTGAATTTAATTTATGACAAATAATTTTTTCATTATTTTATAATTGTTTGTTTTTTCGTTATATAAAATTTTGTTAATTTCCTGAAGATGTTAACCAAAGGTTAGCGAAATATTGAGAAAATAAATATATATAATATTTTTTATAAATAAAAAGACCTCAAGCTTAAATAATTAAAAATAATTATAAAAAAATAAAGGTCTAATAAGACTTAATAATATTTAAATTAAAATTATTTTAAACAACAATTGTGACATTTAATGGAACTATTGTTTTTTAATTGAAGTGTTTGATATTTTAATTAGGTTTAAATTCATCAAAGTTAATTTTCATTAAATTATTTTTATTGAAGGAAGGAATTTACAACATTATATGAATTGAAATTTTTTTGATAATTTTTGACTGAACACGGGATTGAGCTCGGGTCGAATTTACTTGTTTCGAGAATAACCATAACCCATCATCAGAAGTCTTTGCGTTCTACCGTTTGCGCCACTGAGGCGCTTTCCAGTCTATAGTCAAACATCAATCTTTAACCAATGGTATTCCCGTGTTCAGTCAAGAATCAGCAAAAAAGTTTTAAATTTTTTCATGTTGTTGTAAATTCCTTCCTTCAATAAAAATAATTTACTGAAAGTTAAATTTAATGAGCTTAAGCCTAATTTAAATATCAAAAACTTCAATTATTTTAAATAAATATAAAAACCAGGCTGTTTAATTATAAAAGTGTTCATATATAAAAAAATTTTGTATTGAAAAATAAATATTCGTGTTGCCTTTGAGCATGATAAACATAAAGTGATTAATATTAAAATGACACAAAAATTATTTTTAGCATTGGGAATTTTTGTTGTTCCCAGCCAAAACTTTGCGTATAAAACAATCAGAAAAATAATGAGAACTTGACAAAAAGGCTACTTTTTATTCTACTAGAAAAAGTACTTATTTCTTTTCGCGATGTCCCAAGAGTAATCCTTTACAATTTGGCCAATTAACAACAACCTAAAAAATAATACCTTGCTTTTATATTTAAAAGTTTTATAAAAATATTTAGTTCCAAAAAGAGACAAAAAATAAGTAGTTACAAATTAACTTTTTAAATGATTTAAATACACCAAATAAAATTACTCTTTGCATGCGAAATCTTATGGAATTAATGTTGAACAAGTGTAAACAATAATTTATATTACGAAACGTAAGATAACATTTTAACCGCTTGAGTTCTTTTATTACAACTTTAATAAAATAAATAAAACACTTTAAACACTTTAATTATAGCTGGTACTATAAACTATTCACACAACTTTATTTAGAACTTAGACACTTATACCACTTATAAATTTCGATCTACACACTTAAATGTTTGTACTAATACTAACTATCGATGCCCAACTTCACGAGTATTTATAATCTGTTCGAGCGCTGACATCTAGGTGGCTCTAGAACACTCGACGTTTTCGAAATGTCTGTAACATTTTCGAAATTTCTATACCATTCGAGCTGTTGTTATCTTAACAGCTGATATCATTATGCGTATTAATGGTTGAATTTAAATAGAGCTTTTATACATCAATTAACTAAAGCATACTTTATGTGTTTAGAATAATCTTAACATCATTATGTTATACAATTATGTATAACAACCCTTCAGGAGATTAGGCGTTAATTACCAAAAAGCCACTTGTACAATTACTAAAACAAGAAGCACTAGTAACGGTGTTAGAGTGTTTAATTTGATTTTAAATAATTTATTTATTAATTATTTATGGCCATGTTCTGGAAATCGAAATCACATGAAATTGAAATCGAACAAAATTTTAAATTTATCCTGTGTTTAAAGCTTATAAAAATATTTCCTTTTATATGCCTCAGGTCCAGTAACCTTTACCACTATCGCTTCTCAAATCAGGAAAATATGCCTTCAATAAAAAAAAATTGAATTGAAAATATCCACTTGGGTCCAAGTGTACTGGTACACGACTAGAACCAATAGTACTAGTGATTTTTCCAAGCACATCCAATGCTAATTTGAGTATTGAGCTGGTATAGAAAAGTATGCAGTCAAGAACAAGTACTGGTGATCTTTATAATAGTTTAGTGCTAGCTAGGTATTAGTTCGATCTCCGGCAGGGAATTATAACATTTCATTTGTACTAGAAAATTGTGTACAGTGGTTTTTCGATTAGAAATATGCGTAACTAAGACAATAACAAATTTCAAATAATAAAATTACTAACAAATACAAAATAACTAATAAATACAAGATAACTAATAAATAAAACTTATTCTTAACTAAAGTTAATTTCCTAACAATATATTAATTTTATAACATTATGTTGTTCAAAAAATATCGTTTTCGATAGCACTACTATTGTTCTTATAACAAAAATATATTCTGGGGGTAATTTTGGAATAATTTATGTATATATTTACAAAAATTTTTGTGATTCTTGGATTTTCCATAAATTTCCCATTGCAATTATTTTTTAATTTTTATAGTATTACCGGCTATCTAACAAATAATAATGGCATGTATTTAAAATTGATGAAAATAATTTTTTAAGAACATATAATAAAAACTACACGCAGAAAAAAAATATGTTTAGATATGGTCACCTCCAACAAAACTATTTTTAGACAAAATTTTAAACATATTATGTTTAAATTTAACCATATTATTGTCACCGACAAACATATAATTGTTAAATTAGTCCTCCATCAAGAAGCCACGACCATATTATGGTTGCCTCTAAACTTGTTATGGTTAAATATGACAATAATTTGTTTTTAAACTAACAATAGTATTTTCCTATTTTCTAAGAGCAACATGCTTTGGTTGAAAATCAACCATGCTATTATAAATGTTTAACATATTTTAGTTATTACTAACCAAAAGATGTTCCGAGGCAACCATAATATAGTTGTGCCTTCTTGATGTAGGACTAATTTAACAATAATATGTTTGTCGGTGACAATAATATGGTTAAATTTAAACATAATATGTTTGAAATTCTCTTTAAAAATAGTTTTGTTGGACGTGACCAAAATTTAAACATATTTTTTCTCTGGGTGTAATTTAAATCATTATATTCAGCCATGTCACAGAGAACAATTCCGTTCGGAATGATTCCGTTCGGAATTGAAGAAAACATATTTGTTTATTGATAGAAAGTAAATTTTGATAGTTTTTTTGCCTTTAAGGTACATAAAACTCCTATTCCGTTCATGAAAACAAATATGGTTTCATTCCGCAAAGTTTTTTCGTAATTTTCTGAAGCACCAAAATACGGAATGAATTCCGTTTCCGAACGGAATTGTACTCTGTGACATGGCTGATTTTAGTGTTTTTTAATGTATGATTATGAATTATTTGTGATAAAATAATAAAGTTATTATTTAATATATAACAAGTAATGCAAAAAGTGGAGAATAAAGCTACAAAGTAATGAATTCAGGAAGTTATTAAAATTACGATTGTAATTAAAGTGTTTGCTGGGTTGTTTTTAATAATATACAACAGATGTTTGATATAACTACGTGGGTAATTCCATGTTAAATCGACCAAGAGTGGGACCCGACCCCTTTTGATTTGAATGAAATTTGGTATGTGGGTTCCTTTCATGCTATAAGGAACATATATTAACGAAAAAAAAATTTTTTTAATTTTTTTGCAAAAGTTACTTCTTATTCAAAATGTCATAATTTCGCTGAATTAGGGGAATGTGTTGGGATTATTTTTTCAATATCTCAAAAACTACTGCACGTACGAAGATGATTTGTATGTAATTTTAAAGAGAATACTTGGAGCTACAAACAATTAATTAAAAACATTTTTTTTTTTTTTGAATGTAATATCTACAAAATATTAAATTTGAAAAATGAGCTAAGTGAAAAACCTAAGTTTTTTTGGCTGATTTTTTTTATGTTATTCCTCAAGCTGTTCTTTAAAAATCCTGAAATTTTGAAGGAGGTGTTTTTTTCTTTTTTAAGATATGATTTTTTCTTTTGCAACCTGTAAAAAATAATCCAAAAATAAAATTTTAATATTGTAATTTTGAGCAATAAGTATTTATTAAATCTGATTTGTGTGATTTTAGGTGTTAAAAAAAAGTAACGACATTGATAAAGTTTTTTATGTTTATATGTTGCATTTTTTGTTGAAGCTCAATGTGGGTACTTTTAAAGAAAAGTACACTTGTTGTCACGTTACGTCTTCATTTTACGTTACGTATGTCATTTTAAAGAAAATACTTGTGGCTACAAACAATATATTAGAAAATAATTTTTTCTTTTTAATGGTAATATCTACAAAATATTAAATTTTAATAATGAACTAAGTCAAAAACCTAATTTTTTTTTGGCTGATTTTTTTTATGTAATTCCTCAAACTGTTCTTTAAAAATCCTGAAATTTTGAAAGAGGTGTTTTATATTCTTTTTTTAGATATGATTTTTTTTCTTTTGCAACCTGTAAAAAATAATCCAAAAATAAAATTTTAATATTGTAATTTTGAGCAATAAGTATTTATTAAATCTGATTTGTGTGATTTTAGTTGTTAAAAAAAGTAACGACATTCATAAAGTTTTTCATGTTTATATGTTGCATTTTTTGTTGAAGCTCAATGTGGGTACTTTTAAAGAAAATTACACTTGTTGTCACGTTACGTCTCCAAGAAATTAAATGAGTTTTATACATACATTATTTTAGTAAAGTCGATTTTTCTTTGACTCTTTTCCTACCGTTCGTGTCATGCAGCCATTCTAAAATATTAAATTTTTAGAAAAAATATTTTTTTTTAATCTATTGTTTGTAGCCCCAAGTATTCTCTTTAAAATTACATACAAATCATCTTCGTATGTGCAATAGTTTTTGAGATATTGAAAAAATAAACTCAACACATTCGGCTAATTCAGCGAAATTATGACATTTTGAATATGAAGTAACTTTTGCAAAAAAATTTCAAAATTTTTTTTCGTTAATATATGTTCCTTATAGGATGAAAGGAACCTTCACACCAAATTTCATTCAAATCGAAAGGGGTCGGGGTCCCACTCTTGGTCGATTTGACATGGAAATACCCACGTATTACTTTTTTACAATAACAAAAATAGTTTAGCCCTATCAAAGGTATTTAAGCCCTTTTTAACCGTCCATTTGGCCCAATACAAAAAAAAACTCAAATTGCATCACTGTCACGAACTAATAGCACAGATCGCCATTGAAAATGTTTTGTTACACAGAAAAAATTATTAAGTTTCTCCAATCACCAAATTTATTCCAAATTCATAATATCAAGCAAACAAGTTGTTGATTTTGCACCTATTACCAAAATGATTATATTAATATCATATAAGCTGGCAACCCTATTCGTGAGAAAGTCATTTTTTACAAGAGCTCTGATAAAGAAAATTTAATTTGCATATTGAGGAATACTGAATCATCTTTAAATAGTCTGGTAAATTTAAAATTTTAGACTTAGTTGTTTGTCATCTTAATTGCATCAAATATGCCTAAATCCAGTCGCCGTAGTATCAAAAATCCTAAGATTTTCTGTGAACAATGCAAGCTGGTGGTGAAAGAAGAAGAATCTGATAATTCCATTCAGTGTGATAGATGCTCCAAAACGTTTCACTCTCTTTGCACAAAACTAAACAAACGTCAATTTGAACAGCTGATGGACGATGAGAACATTGAATACATATGCCATCTCTGTTGCGAAAGTGGAGAAAACAAAAACAACAACATTAACAGCGAATTGAATTTGATAAAAACAAAACTGAACAAGCTTGATCAGCTGGATGATATGCATAAGTCGATGATGTTTATGTCCAAACAATTTGATGAGTTATTGAAAGGTGTAACAGAAAATAAGAAAAAAATAGATGCAGTCCAGAAGGAAAATAAAATGTTAAAAGCTGAGATAAGCGAATTAAAACAGTCCATTAAAATATTAAATGACAGCCGAGTTAAAAACGATTGTTTAGTTAATGGTGTAGAGAATGTTGGAAATGCAAACGCAGTGGATACAATAATAACCATAATGAAGAAAGTCGAAGTTGATTTAAAACCCGAAGAAATTGAAGCTGCTTATTTCTTGAAAAAGAAAAATAACGCCAAAAAACAAACGATTGTTGTAAAATGCAATTCATTTAAAACAAAACAGGCATTAATGGCTGCGAAATCTAAATTAATGGAAAAAGAAGAAACCAAATCAATTTATGTGAATGATTACCTCAGTAGAGAGACACTTGCACTGCTTAATCATGCCCGAACGTTGAATACAGTTGGATACCGTAGAGTATATGCGCATGGCGGACGTGTTTTTACAAAGAGAAGTGAATTAGCAAAGCCAAAGTTAATACGATGTGCCGAAGAAGTAGATAACTTCTCTTGGAAGCAACAACAAATAGAAGCCGTAGAAGCAAGCAATTTACTCATGTAGATTCTGGTGACGACAGTGATGTGGAACGGGATGCAGAATATTTATCACCGTCAAATAATTAACAGCAAACACACTACATATTTTGTCGCTTTAATTGAATCTTTTGTAATCTCTTTTTTTATTTTCTTCTTTTATGAATTTTATTACTAACCAATACTTTAATAACTTCATGTCTTTTGGATCTCATTTAATGAATTTAAATAAAAACAAGTTTAATATATTGTCAGTTAATAGCAGAAGTATTTCGTCGATAAATAAATTTAATAGTTTTCGCAGTTTAATATCAAATTTTCCAATCTTACCCAGTATTATTTGCGTTCAAGAAACATGGTTTAGACATGAGCTTACATATCTATACAATATTCCCGGATATAAAGCTGTACACTGTTGCAGAAAAGACGGTTATGGCGGTACAACAGTATATATCAATGAAGGCTTACGTTTTAATGTTGATGTGTGTGAAAGCAGGGATTTTATTGATTCAATTGTATTGTCGATAGTGTCCAAAAACATCAGAGGCAAAGCTTTAAAGATCGTTTCGTTTTATCGTTCGCAAAAATGTAGCGTACCTATGTTCTTGGACTATTTGGAAGCTTTACTTTTGCGATTCGGCCTGATGCCATGCATTTTTGTAGGTGATTCGAATCTGAATATTTTAGACAACGTATCACAGGAGTTACTGAGTTTACTTAACTGTTATGGATATATAAACTGCCATAGTATGATTACTCGTCCCCGCAGCGGTAGTTCAATAGACAATGTATATAGCAATTTGCAAATCGGTATACATATAGATTCTGTTGAATGTAATCTTACAGACCATAATCTTATTTCCTGCAGTCTAAATTTGAGCAGGGAGAACTGTGATTTTATTGAAATAAAACGACAACACTGCAGTTATGATTGTGTTAAGGAACGGTTACGTCAAAATTTAGATAGTTTAAACCTCAACGGCGATGTTTCGTCTGACACAAGAGAAGTATTGTCGTGTATATCAAATGCAGTAAGGTGTTCTACAACTGAGTCAAGAAGAAAAAAACTAATTAAATATGAAATAACTCCATGGATCAATGGAAATCTGCAAAAGCTCATTGAATACAAAAACACATTGCTCAAAACTAGAAGAAAGAGAAGGAACCCTGACACAGAGGCCAAGTTAAAAAGAATAAGCAGAATAATCAAAAACGCATGCAAGGAATCACTAAAAAACTACTATGAGGACAATTTAAGAGAATTCAAGCTACAGCCGAAAAAATGTTGGAAATTTCTGAATAAGATAATTGGAAAAAATGGTAAATCAGAGATATTGTTGAAAAATGAGGAAGGCGAGCACATTATAAGTGATGAGATAAAAGCAGAGGCTCTTAATAAATATTTCTTGGATTCGGTTTCGGACCTCAGGCGGCAAATTGAAGTATATCAAAACGAGAACTGTAATTCACTTCGAACACTTCAATATCACAACCGTACGTTGAAATTCAAAAATACTACAACAGAAGAAATGTATGATATAATAACAAAGTTTGAGAAGAGCAAGAGTGCTGGAAGTGATGACATATTGCCAATAGTTTTCATTGAATGCGTTGAAGAATTGAGTCCATGTTTCGTAAACATTTTTAATAACATTATAAACACTTCTATTTATCCTGATTCTTTGAAAAATCACAAAATTGTTCCTATACCAAAGGTACCAAATGCAAATTTGTTTCAACAATACAGGCCTATAGCTTTGCTGTCTACTCTTGACAAAATATACGAAAAAATATTATTCACGCAGCTATCCACGTACTTGGAAGATAATCATATGTTGTATGAAAATCAATACGGGTTTAAAAAAGGCTGTGGTACCGAGGAAGCAGTAATCAATGTCGTGAATTATGTTTGCGATGGACTAGACAGAGGGTTTTCTGGTGTTGGTGGTATTTTTTACGATTTTTCAAAAGCGTTTGATCTTGTAGACCATGTCATTTTATGTGAAAAATTACCTTTTTATGGTATTCGTGGCCAAGAGTTGGAGTTATTTAAGAGCTACCTCGAAAACAGAAAACAATATGTTAAAATAAATACAAGTCGAAGTTCAACACAAGATGTTGTGTGTGGTGTGCCTCAAGGTAGTGTTTTGGGACCTTTGTTATTCAAATTATACCTTAATGATATCAACAACCTTGGACTTACAGGGAAAATATTTTTGTACGCTGATGACCTATGTTTATTATACCCATATAAGAATGAACTAGTATTAAAAACATATGCCGAAAGAGATGCGCTGTTTATATCTGAATATGCACGACTTAACAAACTGGTGCTGAATGCTACTAAAACAAAGTTCATTCGGTTTAAAGCGCAGTCAAATCGTATTGAACAAGATTGTGTAATTTATGTTGATGGAAAAGAACTAGAAGAGGTTTCCGTCATTAAATACCTTGGGATCCATATACAGAACAACCTATCCTGGAAATCGCATATAGATCAACTAAAACGTAAATTATCATCGGCCATTGGATATTTATATAAGATGAGAAACAAACTTGATAGACATACAAAGCTGCTTATCTATCAATCTTTATTTCAAAGCCATCTGAATTACCTTGTACTTATATATGGACATAAAAGGAACTCCGATATAAAATCTTTGCAAGTATTCCAAAATAAGGCATTGAAGCTGATATATAACCTTCCCAGATCATACCCTACTTTGGACTTATATAAAAACATTGCTAAGGGTATTATGCCTATTTTCGGTCTTCATAGATTGCAGTTACTAATTTATGTTTATAAAGTATTGCATAACATAGGATATCACAGTATCCGATTAGAAACCGGTCACCATAATTTCAATACAAGACACCGTACTGATCTCAGTGTAGTAAGATGTCGCTTAGAAACTACAAAACAGCGAATTCAATACTTGGGTAGTGTGGAATATAACAAATTACCACAATTTGTTAAAGAGGCTGAAACAATCTCAATTTATAAAAAGAGATTAAAAGAATATTTATATGAAAAGTTGGAAATGCTTCTGCTATAACTGCTATAGAATAATCTAATTTTTATATAATTTAATTTAAAATCAATGAATATGTTAAACATTTTGTAAATAGTTGCTAGCTTGCCTCTATAATGTCCTAGTGGCGCTGAGGCACCTACTCCCAGTATAAAATAAAAAAATAAAAAATTGAAAAAAAAAAAAAAAAAAAAAAAAAAAAAAAAAAAATTACTAAAACTTTTTACATTTTGAAAAAATATTTTCAATAAATGATATTTTTAATTTTTATTAAAAAAGTGATCAAAAAACTTTGCCATTTCAAACAATGTACTAATTAATTTAAATAAATATTGACAATTCGCAACAACAATTCTACATGTTATATGTATATATATATATAATGTTATCTAAATTTAATTGCATACAGTTATGTAGTCCTTTGGGTCTATATAACTCCTGTTATACAATATATTATTTAAGTTACCACATTTGCTTATTGTCCTATAGTAGATAGATTGCAAATAAATAAATTTATAAAAAAAAAAAAAAAAAAAATTATTTTATTTTAAACGAAAAGACCAATTAATATTTTTTGAAATTTAATTAATATTTTAATTGAAAATTTATTTTAAAACAACTAAAATGTTAATTAAATCCAAATTAAATTTTTAATTTTCTGTCAACAAAAAAAATAATTGATTTAATTATCACATTAATTAAATTTAAATACTTTTTAAGCCATTTTTTAATTGATAAAACACTTTTTTCTGTGTTAGCCATTTCAACTGATTCTTATATTTTTTTTCGCGTTATATGAACTCAGCTTTAAAATTTTTGTAATCAAATGGACTGTAGAATAAGATTATAAAACTAAAAATTTTTTAATAACTTGTGGTAAAAACATCTTCTAAAAAGACCATAATTGGTTAAAAAGGTTAACATGTTTATAAAATCTTAGATTTCGTCGAAATAAATTAGGCATCTGTTATTCGAGCATTGCCAGTTAACCGCAATTCATCGCGTCATTACATACCCCTTTAAAGAAGATATAAATAATTTTAATTGTGCCACCACTCGACTCTGGGCGGCGGCTGAAAGAGAAGTATACAGAATTAGCCACAAATGGTAATTGCGACTTGATAGTTCATGTCCGGCTTCAGCTTCCAAAAAAAAAAAAAAAAAAAAAAAAAATTGAATCAGTTGGAGGGGTTAAAAATACTGTTAAATGTTTTCCTGTATAATTTTAAATTCAAGCGACAATAGAAAAAGTTTAAATAATCGTGAATTCATATAAACAAAAGCTTAAATTATCAAGAGAGATATAAAATTTAAAATATTTTATCAGCAAATGAAAAAAATTATTTTTTTTTTTCACATTTTTTTGTCTCACATTCATATTTTGCTCTCAAGTTTTCTAAACATAATGCTTGACAAAATTCACAATATTTTTTTAATCTGTGACGTAGGCTGCACGCAATTTTTAGGACATCAAAAATAATTTTGGCGGCAGAATATCTATAAAGACAAACGAAAAATTTGCTCATTAAGCTCGATTAACCCATGCGCTCCCAACAATATTTTTGTCCGGACAAAATTTTTTTTATATTGAGTTTGACGGCTTTCTTTTGAGAGAGAGAGAGAGATTAATAATTTTGTTCGTCAAGTTTTTTCCTTGAATTTCTTTAAAATCAATTCTTGTTCAGAACAAAATGAACTGAGATGCAACCGTTTTTTTCAATTTGTACATAAAAGCTAAATTGAGCTGCCACATCATATAGTGTTTTTGTATGCAACAATTGTTTTTTTGTGAATAACTAAAACAAAAAATAAATATAATTAAAAATAATAACATCACTTTCCTTTTTTTTGCCATTTATTTAAAAACAGTTTTAGAAAACAATTCAATAAAAATAGTTTAATAGTTGTGCTGCCATTTTTCATAATTGATTACATCTTTAAGTCAGATGGTTGCTTTGTTTTTCCAGACAAATTTTCCGAAATAGGTGAATCATTCTGCATAACACTCTTAGTAAAAATATTTTCTCCGGAAAAAATTTTGTTCGGAACGCATAGATTTATAATTGAGTCGTGAGGACCCAGAGGAGTTTGAGACAGTTGAGCACTTTCTGCGCCACAGTCCCAGGTTGCAGAACAGCAGGCTGAGGTGGCTGGGTTGCATATTCCTGCACGAATTGGGAGATGTATCGGGCTGCGGGCTTGAGAATCTGAAGGGACTCGTTATGGGAATGAATTGGCTGCGTGGCAGGAGGCTGGGGACTGGGCACATGTAGGGTTGTTTTTACTTGATCTGTTTGATTTCTTATCTTCCACTATCTTCCTTTCCTGTGCTTTCACTGTTTATTTCTCCTACTCTTTCACACTATATTTCTTTCACCAATTAAGGCGTCACAATGGACCATTTTGGTCTCTGGGTGAGGGTGTGAAGTTTGCCTCGCACCAGCCTTTCTAACCTAACCTAACCTTGAGTCGCTTATTTCAGAAACCCGTCAACTGCCATTTAAGAAGAGGCACACTGGACGGGTTTCTGAAATAAACGATTTAATTGGAATTAGCAATTTTCTTGGCTGTAAATCGAAACACACAATTAGAAAGAGAAAGAATTAGAAAGCAAATTCCTATCAAATTTTAAAAGTTAAGGTTGTTTCGGTAAGAGTGCTCTTTTTAAATTTAGTATAGTTTTTTTTCGTGCAAGTGGCAACACTGAAATTTGTGTTTTATTTTAAAATAAAAAAGTGCATTCCTTCTGGGACACCCTTTATTAATGTATTAACGTGATAAAGTCGTATTAAAACTAAAAACAAAATTTGAAGCAAAACTTTTCGAACAATCTTTTTGTCCGAAGAATAATTTTTTTACTGAGAGTGTTCTTCAGAACGATTCACATATTTCGGAAAATAAGAATATTTAATTTTGTTAATAATTTAATTTGCAAATAAATTTTTTAAATAATGGGGTATTATACTGTGTAAAGTATCGGGTATCTAGGTAACCATTATACTCACAGTACTAATAACAACACCTGATCGCAAAACAAAATATATTAGGGATTTTTTTAACAAGTTCGTTATTTCATTTAGCAATTAAAATATCGAAATATCTGTACTAAGTTAAACCAAAGTATGATTTCTTATCGAATAAATATTTTTAATAATTATAAAAATCAACATTTGCTTATAAATTTTGCAAAATATCTTTATTTAAAACTTCTTTTGGAAAAGTTTGTTTTATAAACAAAAACATGAAACAGCTGTTTCAAAAATTCTTGCAAGTAAAAATTTTACCAGCAAAAATTTGCAAGAATTTTTTTGTCTTTCAAACTTTTTCTCTCTTTTGACGCTCTTACCTTGCAAATTTTTTGGGTTAATAAACACTTTCCAGTAACAATTGTTACAAGTTCGTAACAATTTTTAGTAAATGAACACAGCTAGTGTCAGCGAGCATTATGCCGCTCAAGTAATTTCAAATTAGCGAGGGGACAAAATTACAGAAATTATTTTTTAAATTTTTTAAATATTTTTCAAGATAACTGTGAAACTGTTTTAAATTATCGAGAGCGGACTGTATCTTAGAACATGTTATGTAGAAACAGTAAGTAATTTTTTCTCTCTAAGAGGATAATCCAATTTGGATAACATTTTACGTCTTAAAGTAAATAGGATTAAAGAATTTGTGTATTTATTTAATAAAAAAAAATATCATCTTTTTTTTATGTAAATATTAAATTATACTTTTCCGCAGTCAAGAAGAAATAACAACCTGATCCCGATAAGATTTAAGAAGTTGGTATCTGAATGGCAGTTATTCGTTCATAGTATTCGTCTTTGGAACACACTACCAGCATCTGTTCAATTTACCAGCAATGCAGTTTAGGAAATGTATTTTTAATTATTATATTAATATTGTTTAATCAACGACATCTAAAAAAAAAAAAAAAAATTGTTTATAAAATTGTTTTTAAAATTGTTTTTATATATGTATTTTTTTCTTTTATTTTTATGTTTAATGTTAACATATTTTATTGTATGACACATGAAATTGCAACAATTTTTTATCCTGTACTATTATTATAGGAATTTAAGTCCTGTTGTATAGGAATACCAATAAATAAATAAATAAAATAAAAAATATGTGGATTTTATAAGAGTTCAAACTTAATTTACTCGAAACTATCGAAATCCACATACGACAATTAAATTATCAGCCGACGATATGTACATATTTATTTATACGATCATATTTGTAATATAAAAGGGCTTTTTTCTTAATATTTCATGATTCTCGATTATTGATATATTAAGATTTTTTTATCCCTATTAACCTTTTTTCTTTATTGACTCTCTAAAAGTTTTAAACAATAATTTGTTTTTATTTATATGCCATTAAGTATTCAGTGTATATATAAAGTCATTTTAACCCTTTAATGGCACGTTTTTTGCTGGACTTTAAGAAATCATATCAAAATAATTTAAGTTTTAAAAACAACCAGTCGAATTTTAGTTTTTTTATTGGAGTACTCGTTTACCTCAATTTTAACAAGAAGCCTGCGTTTTTTATTAAAAGTCCGGCATTTTGCATATTTTATGTGCCGGATCGATTGTCAAAAATGCACCATAAGAAAAAATAGAAATCAATGATAAGCAAGCCTTCCCACCTCTACACCAAATGCACAGACGGCATTGTTT
Source organism: Pollenia amentaria (assembly GCA_943735925.1). Lineage (NCBI taxonomy): Eukaryota > Metazoa > Arthropoda > Insecta > Diptera > Polleniidae > Pollenia > Pollenia amentaria. The sequence continues at coordinate 139,115,021 of OX031010.1, read as the reverse complement.
CTAATAAACGACACATGGCAGCCCCATCATCCTAGGACCTGCTACGGTAGACTAATCATCTACTTTGCAGGAACAACAACCAGCATGACGGAAATTAAAGAGGAAAAAAGAGTACAATATACTAAGGAGGAACAGCTGTAACATAATCTTTCTACCTAACCTGATTTTACCTATATCCTGCAGACAAGACGAATGGCTTCTGCTTCGCGGGGATAGAATGGATTAAGCATTGAGGTTGTAGGCTGCAGAGGAATATGGTTTAATTATAATTACCCAAAATAAGGAAAAAAACAGTAACTTTGGTTGTAACCAGGGCTGTGATGTCGGACACGGAGTCAGAGTTGTAGAGTCGGAGTTGATGATAAAAATTAAGCAGTTTAGTCTTTTTATATGGTTTGTGTCTTCGAAAACTAAAATCAACATTTTGTTAATATAAATATAACGCTAAAAATTGGCTTAACTTAAGCCGTTGCAAGCCGCTGATAGATGGAATATATACCAAATATGCTTACATCGCTAAATGAACTATAACGTAATTACTTTCTAATAAATTTACTTATAGCGGCAGAAATTAGAGATAAAATGGACTATATCGCTAATGTAACTAAAAACGGTAATGACTATCAACGATAAGTACTAAATGTATTTAAGTTTTTGTTTCTTATCATATATTCTAATATATTATTTAAACAGAATTAACCGAAGTGTTAAAAAGTTTAAACAATTAAAACAGGACTCTGATGTTGGGTACAGACAGTGCAATCTAAAAATATCCAAAACGTTTTGATGTTGATGAAATCTAGAGTGAATCAAATTTGCTAGATTGCGTAAATGCTTTGCATAGTGTATACCCAGCACAATGGCATATTGGAAGATTTTATATGTTATGAGAAATCCAGGAAAAGGACTAAAAAAAAGATATTCTGCATTATGGATTGCTTTCGATTTCTCCGAAATCTTTGATAAATGAAAGATTTTTTTCCAAGTAAAGATTTATCAAAGTTAAAGAAAACATCTCTTAAACTCTTGACATTCAAACCAAATTATTTGTCTAAAAGATTATTTTATAAGATCTCCTTAAACTATTGAAATAATTGATAAAATGGTGACACAGCTTATTTTTTAATTAACACATAATATCTTTATGAATTATTTGTTTACTCATTTTAGTTCAAGAATTGTTACGTTTGTCATGTTATTGTTTTTTTTATTAATAAACTAAAAATAGTAAAGAAATTATGTATTTTTATTATTGATAAAAAAAAAACTTTATTAATCGGTTAACCGATCAATTGCAAGATTAACCGATCATTATCCGATTATACCAAAACCTCGGTTGATGAATCGAACGATTAACCGATTAAAACAAAAGCCTGTTTAACCCTACTGTCAATAACCAAAAATATATACGTTAGTCAATAACCGGGTACCCCGGTACCCCTTTGTGGATTTTTCACTTTTATATTAGAAATTATGGTTTTAAGTTAAATTATATAAAAGCAACGTATATAAAACCAGTTAAATTTATGAGTCTGCGTGAGTGCATTTTTTGGGCCACCGCATATTTTCCTCTAAAGTGAGCAACAATGGGCATTAACAAATTCCCGTCACTACTACATTTTACATCCTTTGGCGATGTAAACACCAGGTTCCTTATTCTGGCAGTCGTGAACGAGTAATTTTATTTTTAATTCTTTCAGTCGATACTGAACGAATCGAAATTATTTTTTCAGTATTCTGAAACTCAAATTAATGCTTTACAACACTGAAAAGTAATTCCGATTCTTTCAGTATTGACTGTAATAACTAGATATTAAATTGCTTTTGAACCGAGAAAGTACTCGATCGCGACTGCCAGAATCAGTCCCCAAAACTGAAAGCATAGTTACGGATTAAGCTGATCCATATATAAAGATAAGGCTCAACACAATACTTTCAGCACATTGCAAACCCAGCGATTACCTTAAATTGGACGAACATATCTTACCATACCGCGGCAGATGAAGTTCACACAATACATACCCTTAAAGAGTTGTGACGCAAAAACTCCTATCTGCCTGAAGGACAACTATATACCGCGAAAACAGCAATGGATCTAACAGGCCCTTTGCATAGTAATGGAAAACCAGGGGACTAATTCTGGTAGTCGTGATCGAACAGTTTTTCGATTCGAAAGAAACTTTAGCTCTAATTCTTTCAGTCGACACTGTACGGAAATATTTTTCCAGTGTTGTAAAGCATTCAATTGAGTTTTCACAATACTGAAAAACTAATTTTGATTTGTTCAGTATCGCTGAGATAAAAATACATAAAATTTCTTTCGAATTGAGAACGTATTAAATCCCGACTATCAGAATTAGCCCCCATATATGATCACATTTTATAACAAAAAAAGGTGGCCTGTGGATGTCATGGAAGAATAGATGGGCAAACAAAAGCGTGGCCTTTCTCCCTCTTTTGAGCATAATAGAGTCTGATATCAGTGAGTTTACTGAAAACAATAGCTTTTTCAGGGGCTTGGCGAGGAATAGCAAAAATTACAAAAATGCAAATAGCAAAATTACTTTCTACTTTTCATCCAGATCTGCCATTGAATGGCTATTTAGGCAAACCGATACTTACAAATATAGCATGTGAACAGACGTCGACCTCTAGCCGAACTCTGAGAAGAAAGCCCGTTGTTGGTTCATGTTTCTTGTGCCTTTCAATACCAGGAAAAAGAAAAATCAGAAAAGTATGCAACATGTGTCATGAGCTGATATGGCACCATCATATTAATGCTATTTCCAAACGTTTTGAAAGTTTAAAAATGATTTTTCAATCAAAAACAAAGTAACAAGTGGTAAATTTTGCAACAAAAAACAAATAAAACTTATAGGGGTACCACGGTCATTGACTTACGTAGGTGTCGAATCTAAAGCAACTTTAAACAAATATCTGGCTATATATATAGTACTATTTTTATTTTTTAATGTACTTTAAGACCTAAATAGCGATGATTTGAAGTTTCATCGCCATATTTTCATTGTGGAAGGATTGCGAGCATTTTTAAGTTGAAAAAGTTATCCGGGTACCCGGTTTTTGACCGTATGCTTAAATGAATACCTAATATTAAACCATTTAAATGGCACTGTATTGAAACAAGAGTTTATAGGCACTAAGGTAAGAGTAGGAGTCGGATTTGGAGTCGGACTTAAAAAACTTAAGCTGCTGGAGTCGGAATTAGAACTATTTTTTGCCCTGGTTGGAACTAATGAAAACAAACGTAAATTATCAGCGGGAATGGAGGAATGAAAAAGAAAGAAAAGTTGAAAAGACATCTATGCTTTAAAACAATATGTTTAATTTTTTTCACATAAATTTGTAATTAATCTAACAGAAGATCACTAAATTGTACTGTCATTTTATTCCTTAAATTCATATATTTTGTCTTATTATAAGCAATCAAATTCTATTTTGTCTGCTGGGGAAAGGAAATCGGGATCATCTAAATAGCAGTCGAAATCATTGTCACTTCTTTCGCCACTAGTTTCATGAATCGATGGAAATGCCGAAGTCTCTTTATTAGTTATTTTCAATGTTATATTATTTCAGTGTAAGTGCTCCAGTCCGCCTGGATACGGATGAACCAAAGTCCTCATAGCCAAGTTACCATGTGCTTGTTCAAAAAGGTTGGTTAAATTATAATTATTTATTAGATGCTTTTTAAACTTAGTTGATCACTTCCAAATATATTTTCTACGAGTCACAAATTGCACTGTTTCCCAAACTTTTAAAATGGACAAAGGACGCGCAAATTCAAAATCAAATTAACATCTCAGTCAAACCAAATAAGGTGTTGCCATAGATCAAAAAGAGAGGTTAAGTAACTTACTAGATATTATTTTCACCTACAAATATTCTTTTTCTGATGCACAAATTTTATTTTTTCGTAACCTTTTAAAGATGTACAATAGACGCGCAAATTCAAGATAAAATTAACATTTCTGTGAAACCATTTTTAAAGTTTGAGTAACAATTTGATTAATTACTTAAAGAAATATTGCAATATATACAAATTTTATAATGGTTTATAATTTTTGCATTACTTATTTATTGAATATTTCTATTGTCACCTTATATGCAAAAAGGTGTAACAATAAAAAAAAAAAAAATCAAAATAGAGTTTTTGATTAGTTTTTGTTCGTTTTATTAAACTACATGTTCACAAAAGTCTTAGATCCCGGTGATCAAAAATTGCGAATTTTATAAAGAAATTCAAATGCCATACACATCTTCTGCTGTTTTGCATTTAAGGTGACGATATATTAAATACGAACTTCCAACTATCAATTAAATCTTATTCTTATTCTTAAGTTTACGTCCTTCCAATGCTTGACGAAAATTCTCCTGATCACGGTTATCTCTCACATATGTATTTAGCGCTCTTCTCATTGGGATTATGGTTTGTATGAATCTCGTTTAAAGGCCGGCATGAACATGAGAGGGTTAACATATAACAGTTTTTTACTTTTCTATAACAAAATTCCATATTTGCATACATTTCTATTTCATCTCATGCATGTCCAGTAACCTAAAACCTAAAAGTCTTCAAATCCTAATAATAAAACACTCAAAGCTAAAAAGTGCAAATATTCTATTTACTTATGTTTGTTTTTTTTTTAAATTTAGTAAAATATTTAGTTTAAAAATTCCTTTAAGCCCTTTGCAAGAACAACAAATACTAACACACATACACTTGCAAACATGCTGGCACATATTTTTAAAGATACAAATCTTTAGCCTGAAGAAAATTACAACATATTTTTTTGTTGTCTATTTCTTGACTTTTGTACTCATTTTCATTCTCACTTTACCCCTATATCTCTTCTTGTTTTCCTTTTTAAAATAAAGTAAAAGAAGTTATTATGCCAGTAAAAGTAACATGACTGTTTGTAAGTGTAAACTTCTTATATTAGTTAAGTTCATGCATATGGATGGGTTTACTTAAATAAGTATGAGATTCTGTGTATATATTAGTTAATACAAGTCTTAGTACACATGCATAAGCACATACACAGTTACGCTTAAATACACTTAAACTTATACAGACCATTAAAGCCTTTTATAACCTATTTTTGTTGTATTTTTTTCCTTTTTGTTTATGCAAAAAAGCAAAAAATCCTTTTATAATAAAGAAACTATAAATGAAATCTTTGAAAAATATACTTCTCATTTTCATGCTGTTTTTTTAGGAGAGGCAACAAAAAAAAATAAAAAAAACACACACACAACAAAAATGAAAGAAAAGAAACGTTTACTAGGTCTTTAGGTCATATTTATGTTTGTACTTTAAAGAAGAAAAGAAATTAAACTAAAATGTATAAAGTACGTGCGTGGTTTATGATTTTGCACAAAAAAAAAAAAATAAAAATGAGAAACATAAACTTTAGTTAAAAGTATTTTATCTTGTGGTTGGTAATTTAAGCTACTTACTTAAGTTTTGAGAGGAAATTTATTTTTTATATGAACTAGGAAAAAATAAATTTAGAGTTGCTTAGCAAAATAAAAATTATCTCAAATGAAAAATTTTCGCAAATTAATTGAGATTTTTTTAATACCTTGTATAAATTTATTAAGAGCCTTTCGTACTGAATTTCTTTCTGAATTTTGTGAGTTTGCCTTTTGGACTACCAGCGACATATATTACATTATATAAATTTCTTATTTTTTTTTATTTAATAAAAATAACATTAATGCTAATTATATTTGCTGTAAGTTCTATATAAATAAATTGAATCTTATAAAATTTGTACATTTTTTTCTAAATACATTGTAATTTCTTTCAATTTTCTTATTATGTGGTAATCTATATATAAAAAATTGTAACGAAACTGACTGACTGACTGACTGATTCATCATCGCACAGCCTAAACGCCTGAAGCTAAAAACTTGAAACTTGAAATTTGGACCAGGGGTTGGCCTCTCCTTAAATCGATCCACTAAAACGGAATTTTTGGAAATTCGAATTTTTAGGGGGTTACAAAAGGGTAAAACGGATAAATTAGGTAACCTTATATCTCCAAACCTAAAAGAGATACAAAAAAATTTTTGTACTTATGGTTGTTCTTTAGAAAAATAAGCGGACAGGTGTCTGGTACTTTTTGGAAATTCAGCCCTTTAACGGAGTAAACGGGTAAAACCTGTATTTTGGTACTTTTTTGTCACCTCATGTATCTTTTAAACCCATACACATACAAATAAGGGTTATATCACATTTGAAATTTATCTAAAAAGTCCAAATATGAATTTGTAATTTTTTCGAAATTTGGACGTTTAAGGGGTAAAAAGCGTAACTATTTTTGGTACTTTTTTTATAACAATTTTTTTTTTTTTTATTGACATATACATATTATTAAATTATGGGCTGCTCCCACTACAATATTGAAATTTTTATACTTCAGTGGGGAGAAAGAAGTACCAAAAAGGGTAAATAGGGAGTAAAGGGGTAAAATCTGTATTTTGGTACTTTACCCCATCTATCTTTAAAACCCATAAATATAGAAATAAGGGTTAAATCACATTTTAAATTTATCTAAAAAATCCAAATACGACTATGGTACTTTTTCGAAATTCGGACATTTAAGGGGTAAAAACCTTATTTTTTTTTTGGAACTTTTTTACAAAACATTTTTTTTATTAAAAAATTTAGTACTTATTGTTGTTCAATAAAAAAAATAAGCGGATAGGTGCCTGGTACTTTTTTGAAATTCGGCCCTTTTTGGAAATAAACGGGTAAAACCTGTATTTGAAAACGTTTTGCTATACCATCTATCTTTTAACCCAATAAACATTAAAACAAAAAATATATCACATTCATAACTTATCTAAAAAATACAAATACAAATTTGATGCGTTTCGAAATTCGAACGTTTAAGGGGTGAAATCGTACCTAATTCTGTTATATTTTAAAAAACATTTTTCTTCATCTACCTATATAATATTAAAATGTAAAGTTACTGACTGATTCGTCATCGCACGTCCTAAACGCCTGAAGGTAAAATGTTGAAATTTGGCCGGGAGGTAGGCCTCTCGCTAAATCGAATCCCTAGGATGGGAGTTTTGAAAATTTTTATGGTTAGAGGTTAAAAAAGCTAAAAACGGGTAAATTCCCTAACCTCATGTTCACCAAAAAAAATAAGCTCATGTTCAATAAAAAATAAAAAAAATTGCATTCGTAACGTATCTAAAAAATACAACAAAAATTTGGTACATTTTCGAAATTCGAACGTTTAAGAGGTGAAAATCGTACCTATTACAAAGTAGCGGATTAAAACCTAGAAACATAAGATTTGGCGTAAAAATATGTCCACGAAAGAAAAGGAGACGTTAACGAAGTAGCGGGTTAAATGCTAGTTTATTAAATAGTTTAAGACCCTTATAAAAAAGAGATCTTTGCATGTGTGTTGTCGTGACTCTTTGGATTCGAAAATCGTCGGCATTCCTTAGCCCATATGGTTGTACTTCTCCAACAAACTTCATTTGATCGCACAGCTATTGTGGGGCATCACCTGGTTTCTTTTTTTTTATAAAAATTAAAGTGTTGAATTTCAGCCGCTGATTTATATTCATCCATTTAAGTTCTCCAAGCATTTCGTTAATGTGTGCATATCGATTGCGTTTAAATATAACCCTCATTGCTTTGTTTTGCAGTTTTTGCATTCTTTCTACCTGACTATCATTGCAGCATGTATATATTATTGTCGATCCATATTCAAAACGTGGTTTAATTATATTATTATAGATATTTATTGCAGTTGTTTTAGATATTTTATTTCTTTTAAAAAATCCAATTTTTTTGCCGATTTTTTTTACATGTATAGTCTATATGTTTCTTAAATTTTAACTCTTTAACTATTATAAATCCGAGACATTTAATATGTTCAACTTTTTCTATTATTTTATCATTAATTTTATATATTGCTTCAGTACTCATATTTTTTTCAATTATTTTTGTTTTATTTTCGTTTAGTTTTAATTTATTCATTTTTAACCAAATATTGATTTTATTGATGTCATGGTACATATTTTCTCTACAACTTTCATCTTCGTCTGCTTTCGTGTATATTAACGTATCATCCGCATACAGCACCATTTCACTTCTGTTTAATACCTTTGGCATATCGTTTATATATATATATATATATATAATAAATAAAAGAGTTCCTTAAATTTAACCTTGTGGTACCCCGAAATAATTTTCAACTTCATTTTATAAAACATTATTAACTTTGGTCTGAGAGACGTATCGTTATCTTTAGTGTATCTTTTGTAGCAAAAATAACTTTTTGTTTTGGTTGAATTTTAAGGTGTTTGTTATTTAAATTAGCTGTAAAAAGTCTTGTAAGCGCGGCTTAGACGACGCAGATGTTGCTGCTCTTGAAAAGCGTGTTGGACGACTCAGATTCACTGGAAAATGTGAGCAAATCGGAAGACGAATAAATGGAGGATAATGTTCAAAGTGATGTATAAGACAAGCTTGTTGACATCCTTGATGCTGATGAGAATTTACCACCGACTAAGGAAAATCCTCAAGACCCTGATAATTTTACTACTTCTGCCGATAGCCAATTATTACGGTATATTATCCCACTATAAGACGTAAAAGTAAGCACTGCTGAACTACATTAAAGGGTCAAAGCGCTGGCCGAACTTCTTCAATGAATATAGTTCGAGGCAAGAGCTTAGAAAACTTTGCACGGTAACATTAAAAAAGATTTACCAGATGATGTAAATAATAATTGCAGTAGCAGTGGAGAACAGCCTGAATAACAAAAAGACAAAATACTGTGGTTTCTGTTCATCAAAAATTTGACGAACGTCCAAAATGGTATGTTTAAAATGCAATGCACTTATATCTGGCGAAGACAAATATCTAGTTTGTAAGTCTTACATATAATGCTATTTGAATTTATTATTTTTTTTTTTCTTGGTACAAATATTATTATCTAAGCAAAGTACAACAAAAGGATCTATTTTAGTTTTTAAAGCCGAACTGAAGTTCTTTTTAAATAACTCTTTAAATTGTAATATATTTTTAAGACTTATTGCATTTTATTTTTAATTTCATTTTTATTATTGTTTTCTGTTTAAAAATTACTTTATTTTAAAAGAAATTTAATAAATAAATGATTTTAACAAAAAAAAAATTATCAATATTATTTTCGGTGATGCCCTTTAAAGGATATAAACTAGCACACGTCGTCCAGGCGTAACGTTATCTTTTCAGTACAAAAAAAATAACGTTATCTAACTTGGGTTGAAATCTAGTAATATTGCCATCACTTTTCTAGTTTTTTCTATATTTTTCCATTTACTTATTACATAATTTACAGTCGTTTCACATGAGCATTTTTTAAGAAATTCCGATTGATATTTTGACAATAAAGAATTATTTTCAATATATTTTTCTAATTGTTCTTTCACAACTTTTTCCAAAATTTTTTCACATGTTTTGAATGTATTTATTGGCCGGTATTCTTCGCACTTATTTGTTTTTAGGACTTTTTCAATTGGCGTTATCGTAGTTTTTTTCAGTTTTAAGGAAATACACCTGTCTCTAGCGATTTATTATATATATATATATATTCCCTTCGATCCTATAAGGAGCATAGGGCCTCAACAAACTTCCTCCACTCAGATCTATCAATAGCTATGTTTTTTACTTCGCTCCAGCTTTTACGCATTTTTCTTATCTCGGAGTCGATTTGTCTTCGCCACGTATGAGCTGGTCGCCCCGTTCTGCGACTTCCCTGAGGGTTCCATTCAATAGCATTTCGGGCAATATCGGACGGTTGCATGCGGAGTGTATGTCCGGTCCAACTCCACTTTCTTCTCTGTATTTCTACGCACAGCTGTGTTTGCATTGTTTCACGCCACAGGTTGATGTTCGAAATAGTTCGTGGCCAGAGGGTTCGTAGAATTCTTCGAAGACATTTGTTAACGAAAACTTGCAAGGATTTAATGTCTCGGGAGGCAGCTTTCCAAGTTTCGCATCCATATAACAACGTTGATTTTACGTTAGAGTTAAATATATTAATTTTAATACGACGTGATATTGTGGACGATTTCCACACTTTATTGAGCTGACCAAAGGATTGTGTGGCCTTTTTTATTCGACTAGCAATATCTTCGCTAGATCATCCAGTTCGATTGATAATGGCTCCGAGATAGCAGAATGTATCGACTTCTTCTAATGTTTCATTATTTACCCGAAAGGAATTTACGTTTTCTGAGTTAATACGCATGACATTTGTCTTTTTTATATTTATCTTGAGCCCCGCCTTCTCTGATATGTCTATAAGTCGTTTCAATTTTGTGGACATATCAGTGTGTGCTGTGAGAAAGGAGGCATATGTCATCTGCGTATTCGAGGTCCTCCAATCGCTCGTTTAAACCCCATACGATTCCTCGGTTGCCCACCATTGCGTGCTGCATCACAATATCTAACACGATATTAAAGAGCAGTGGTGACATTACACACCCTTGACGAACACCTGTGCCAACCTCAATCTTACGGCTAAGCATGCCATCGTGTAGAATTCGGCAACTTGCTCCTGTGTATAGGCATTTTATAAGTTGTATAAGTTTACGTGGGACGCCTTTACACGCAAGAGCATTCCAAATCCCATCATGTGCCAGGGTGTCAAATGCCTTTTCAAAATCGATAAATATAAGGTAAAGAGGAGATCGCCATTCAACTGACTGCTCCACTATTACTCTTAGTGAGTTAATGTGGTCAACGCATGACCTGTTGGGGCAAAAAACCAGCCTGTTGTCTTCTTAAATCTGGCATGAAAGAGTCCGATAACCTCTTAGTTATAACGTGGGCTAAAACTTTAGCGATTTATAAATAATATTTAATATTGTTTCTCCTGTTACGTTCCAGTTATCAAGAATTATTTTATTGGATATGTTATCACAGTCTGTTTTATTTTTCTTAAGTTCTTAAACGTTTAGTGCACGGAATTTAAATATATGGTTTATCACAGTTATTTGGTTTTCATATTGCACATTCTCAAACGAGTCTCTTATTAACTTAATACTATCTACAAAATAATTATTGAATTGACTAGCGATTTCTTTATTATCTTTATATTCTACTTGGTTAAATATCACAGTTCTTATCTCGTTATGGTTTTTCTTAATTACTAGATCTTTTATCTCTCTCCACATTTGTTTTTGATCGCCTGCATTGTTAATTTTATTATTAATGTATTTATTTTTTTCGTTTTCGATTTTTAAATTATATAAATTTCTTATTGTTTTGCCTGATTCGAATTTTTAAATTTTGCTGTTTGATATTTTATTATTTTATCCTTTTTCATTAAACGTAATTCATTATTAAACCACCGATTTACATGGCTTTTTCTTGTATAATTCTCTTATTTGTGAATTTTTAATGTTGTTGTTTTTTTTACCATATTTTTTTTTTTTTTACTTAACTCTGTATTAAATATTTCTTTGTTGTATTTAAAAACGTCCAATTCTTTATTGTCTATGTTGGTATGATCATTATTTTCACTCTTAATTAAAATGTTTATCATTACATGATCTGTTATTTTATTTGTAGTACTGTGTATTATATTTATTTGTTAATACAATGCCAATTATGGTACTGGAACTTTTTGCTACTCTAGTATATTCACTAACTAATTGAATGAGACTATTATCATTTAGTATGCATTCCATTTGATTTTTATAAATCACATTTTTTGACCAGTCAATATTTAAATCTCCTGTTATTAAGATATCACAGTTATAATTACAAATCGTCCCTGTATCTTTTCTTGGTAATTTTGGCGGCTCCTTTTTCAGCGTCTAGCTTCCTTTTCCGCGTCGGAGAAGGCTCTGTTTCAGGTGCCCTTTCCTTCGGGGTTGATTTGGCCGACGTCCTTGCATTCACTATAGCTGATTTAGATTTGTCTCCCCTACTCGCCGAATTCTGACAAGACAGTTCTATGAGTGAGGTACGGCTTTAACAGTCTATTAGATGGCGGGGAGCTCTTTATCTTCTTGGGTTTGTCCTCAATATTCAGCTCCTCAGGAGATCTGATTATCTTTGCCTCAGCGGCTGAAGGAGGATCACATACTTCCGTTCGAGTGTCCCGAAATTGGCCCAATATGCATTTCTGGTGCATCTTCTTCAACAATTTGGCTATACAATCGCTCACCTCTTCCACCAATCGGTCTACCTCATCTTTGTTGAGATTTTGTACAAAAGTGTCGTTGTTATTTTTTGAGTATTCGGAGTCGGATTCCTCACCTTTATTTAAGGGCGGAGGTTGCTTTGAGTCAACTCAAAATTTTTGCCGTAGACATTATGATGCATTTCCAGCTACAAAGGTAAAGGTACCTACGCAGTAGTTTCTTTATCAAAATTTAAAGAACAGTTCCAGACCAGAGCCTATTTAATATTGGTAGATGGCTGCAGTGGCCTGCAGGTGGAAATCTCGGCTATGAGGCGGGTGTCTAACTGTCTAGAGTTTTACCGCATATTGAGGAATATTTGTATATTTACCGATAGCAAAGTTGCTATTGCTTCCCTAGCGGGTGTCTATACGATATCTAAGTTAACTGTAGACTGTAGGATATTTTGGAATGCGATTGCGTAGCATTCGAGGGCAACGGTAGTGTGAATACCAAGGTATCCTGCTGCCCGGGAACCAGATAGCAGATGAGCTGGCCAAGCGAAGTGGTCGTATGTATGACACATTAATTGACCAATTCGTTGGCCTTCCAATGGGTCACTGTAAGTCACTTACGAGTATCAAGCGCGAGTCTTATAGAGTTGCGCAGATGGGGCGGATTTGCGAATCTACCTGCTCTATATCCAGGGTAGTGTGGCCTGGATATGATGAACGGAGAACAAGCTGTCAATTAAGGTTCATTAGGGACCAGATTAGGACAGGGCACTGGCCCGTATATACTCATGCGAGGAGAATGGGTCTTAGATTACTGCAGAAGTTGTAATGACGAGGAGGATGAGTAAATATTTTCAATGTTAATGTCGATGTCGATGAATTCGGGGCATTAGGGTATACTACCAAGTAAACCGGTGTTTTTCTGCTTGGAGGATCTATCTAGGATAGAAGTAATGCCGCTTCTTCTCTTCGTTAGGATGACGAATGTGTTGAATTCTCCAGTAATGCATACTCCATAGCTGCTCTATAGGACGCTTACCTTAATTCTAAATTGTATAAACATTTTGGGTGGTAAGTCTGCTCAAGGTCGACAATTTTTTAGAAAGTAAAAATGTGTGATTTTGAAAAGTCATTGAAGTGTCAGAAACAATGCTGTTTGATCATTACCTTGGCGAATTAATTTTTCAATTGGTGTTGAAAGAACAGCTACTTTTTTCTCTTAAATATAGAGAGCAATGTCAAAAGTTATTTGTGTTCTTGACATATCTACCAACGAAAGCAACAAATAAAATTAAATGTTGTGTTTATGGTGTTGTACTTGTTGAAGCATTGTCGCCACTGTTTACATGAATTCGACTTGATCATTACTTTTTTGGTATTCTTTTAAAAGTAGACTCATAAAATTGTTATAGTAACTGATTGTGGGTTAAATTCGTTTTTCGTACTGTTAAAATTGAATAAAAATATTATTGTTTAACGAATAACTTTTTCCGTAATTATATTGTTATGTAGTTTGATTTTTTGTGGGTTAAAATATATTTTTTACAGCCAATTTCCCCAAGTTCAGTTATAATTAACTTACAGTTATAATTGTCAAAAACTTATTGTTAACTGGAAGTTAAAGTAATAGTTAGTTTAAACTATTAAATTTTAGGGAATATGCTGTTAAATAAATTAAAATTTAAAAATTAATGTAAACAATTACACAGAAAAAATTAAAAATTTTCTCTAATAACCAAATTTAAACCAAATTCATAATATCAAGCAAACAAGTTGTTGATTTAGCACCTATTACCAAAATGATTATATAGATTAATAAAAATTTTAAAATTTTGAAATTTTTTTTTCCGATAAATGATATTTTTAAATTTAATTAAAAAAAATGATCAAAAAACTTTGACATTTCAAACAATGTGTTAATTTATTTAATTAAATAAGAAATTATTGTGTGTAGTATTGTGGTGATTTTATTGAAGTGTTAATGGTTTTTAATGCAGATTTTAAATATTTTAATCAGGCTAAAGCTCATTAAATTTAATTTCCGTTAGAATATTTTTATGAAGAAAGGAATTCTATAACATGAAATTAATTAAAATTTATTGATAATGTTTTATCCTTGACTGACCGGAGAATCGAACCCACGATCAGGGGCAGGTTGATTTGATATGTTCCACACTATCTCCTCAGATATCTTTGCAGTTAATGTAAAATCCCATTATTTAAAATGAAATGTGAACGATCCGGTTTTAAAATCAATTCTTGGTTTTTTGAAATGACTTTTTTGTTGACTCTAGCTACATAATCTTTTTAGTGTACGTTTATTTTTAATCAAAAGAAAAAAAAGTTCATCAGGTAATATCTCGGCGAGAACCGCTTTTCACACACCCCAAATTTAAGTCAGTTTTGCAAATAAAGTAGAGCATAACTAAAATTTGCCTAAAATGGTCTCGTCAATATTGTCTTTTTTGCTACACAATACTCTAACTAATTGAACTAAATTTGCCTACATTAAATGACAGCTATCAGTGAATTGACTGGTTTTTGGTACTTTGTACATTTTATATATTTTAATAAAAAATTAAAAGAAAAAGAATGTGAGAATCTTAAGCAAACCAAGCAAGTGGTTGTAAATTTAGTAACTATTGTAGCGAAGAAAGCAACCATAATTTTGTTCCTTTTCAACATATAATTTTATAAATTTAACATTCAATGCTTAGAAATATAATATTTGTTTTTTTTTGGAAAACCTGTGGTAGCAGTTACATTTTATTTAAACATTAAATTGTTATAGGCAATCATTTTTGAAGTTTCAATGAAGGTAGACATGTTTTTGTTAAATCTAACTGTGAGGGCAATAGTTTATTTGTGACCGCTGCGGGAATCAAAATAACCATACTTCAACCATGTTTTTTTCTACGTGTGCATGCGCCCATATAAAAGCTGTGATAAGGGTTAAGGTCGCAAATTAAATGAATCGCAATTCCATATAATCCTTTTTAACAAAATATATCAAATAAATATTTTATTAATATAATTATCTATATATGTATGTCCCTTATTAATCTAAAAATAATATAAATACAAAAAGGAAAAATAAAATATATAAATAAAATGTTCACGGAAGACATAGGGCATCAATCTAATAACAAATTCACTTTATACCCTTTTTGCCAAAAAAAGTTAATTTCTTTTATTTTATATCTTTACCCTCACCCCCCAAAATTTGAAAGTTTTTACCACTTATGCTGAGTTATATGTAATCATATTGTTTTAAAATTAAAAAAGTTATACATCCAGGAAAAAATATCTGGTGTGATATTATTCTCCAATAATAATAAAAAAAAAACTTTCTAAAAATAGTTGTGCTTCCCTTTCCTTCGCTTTTTAGTTTGATTACCTCATAATTTATTCAAAAGCAGACAAACATGACTTCGCTGTAAAAAAGTTTGTTTTGAAACTAAATTATCTTTTTTTTCTAGTGTAATCAACTATTTTTGAAAAAAAAAACATGATAGAAATGAAGTAACATTGAAATTAGAATATTTTCAAGTATTTGAAAAAGTTCAACGCAAATTACTTAGTTAGGGAAAGGGCTTAAATTTATGAATATTTAAAATGTTTAAGGATTTCTTAAGAATAAATATTTTGAAAATCTATTTAAATTTCCGTTAAAATACTAGAGAATTTGCTTGACAATTTGAAATTAATATGATATTAAATTTAAATTATTAAATGATACATTTTTAAAACTAACTACTATTGAAATAGTAGAATCGAACTTTATCTTGTAGACGAAGAAATTCTTAACCAGAAAATATTCCGTGCTTTACATGTATCATTTAAATTATTAAATGATACAGTTTTAAAACTAACTACTATTGAAACAGTAGAATCGAACTTTATCTTGTAGATGAAGAAATTCTTAACCAGAAAATATTCCGTGCTTTACATGAGTACCTGCACAAAGAGCTCTGTCTTATGGTGGTTCTTGGGCACTGTGTGAGTTAATATTAACCACTTACCAAATGCCACCGTATTTGCTTTGGCTCAAATGCCAAACAGTTCTCAGACCGTATATACCAAACCCCTTGTTTAGGAGTTCTAGCTATCTATACTATGCTGCTTGAAAGAAGTAGCCAGCAGCTCTGTTGTTTCGCAACAGAACACAAAATGAACCCTCCTCGCAATTCAAGTCACTCCAATGACTCTCATAGCAATTCAGGCTCACCCTACCCACTTTACTTTGGCTGTCACCAACAGCCACCTCGTGTACCACCTTTACTAACTCTCAAAATGAGAAAAGCATTCCAAATAAATAAGCATCCTTCCGTTCATAATACATACAATCTTTAATGAGTTGGCAAAATTACATAAGGACATAAAAGAAGACACTGATCCAAGATACGGCCGCAATGCATCAATAGTAAGAGTTTTCGCCAACCACCCTTTCACGACGAAACTGCTGTGGCGTTAGTCAGCAGTAAAGACCTTACTAGACAAGGAAGGCTACTAAGTCCACTATCAATCATCACGTAACGGGTGAACATCCTACCTACATTAATACAGAACGACTCCCGCACCGGTGCTAGATCAGTCCTTTCACACCCCACACGCAGAGAAAAATATGTTTAAATTTGGTCACCTCCAACAAAACAATTTAAAAAAAAATTTTAAACATATTATGTTTAATTTTACCATATTACTGTCACCGACAACCATATTATTGTTAAATTAGTCCTCCATCAAGAAGCCACAACCATATTATGGTTGCCTCTAAACATGGTATGGTTATATAATATGGTTAAAATAATAATAATATGTTTACAATTTTATTTGAAAATAGTTTTGTTGAAGGTGACCATATTTAAATATGTTTTTTCTCTGGGTGCAGCTTTCCTCACGCAGAGTACTAAGCAAGGGCTACTACACCAATGCAACACAGAACACTACTATACAAAACTACATATAACAGGAATTACAAATCACAAAATCGACACACCGCCCCAATGCCACTGATGGTTCAACACATCAACCCAGCTGATCCTCCAGCCCTAAGGCTCCAACATTCGGACGCCCAGCTTATTCTCTGGCCCTTAGGCTCCAACACATTCATATACCCAACTCATCTACTTGTCCTAGGGCTCTAACGCAATCCTAGTCCAGCTCATCCTCCAACAACAATGTACATCATGACATAAAACATACCCCAACTCCACAAGATTCATGTATTAAGAACCGAATTTATCTTACCTATCTGAATACCTTGCCTCATTTGGGAGTCCTCCACTACAAGTGAATAGTAAAGTAGACCTGCAACCAGATAGTCAGACCCGTGCCGTGCCACCGGGGGCTATCTGACTCCCGAGGCACCAAATAACCTTAGGTACTCTGGTGAGTACATTACACTATTGAAGTCCAAGAACTTCAAGAGCATTCAGCTTTTGAACGCCGACATGCTCTAGGATAGCCTCACCTAAAGCATAATTCTGTCGCCATCTAAAATTTAGATGCCCAGGTACCACCACGAGGAGGTAGAAAAAACCAAATGTTAATGTACTGAAGGCATTGCCAAAGGCTTCCTTCTGAGTACTCAACTTAGTCTCCTCTTAACCAGAAAAATGAGTAAAACCCACTTCTGGACTTTTGTTTATACACGGAGTGCTTAAATGTGGATGTACGAGGTTTTGTATTCCATGTTGAGCGCCAAGAAAATCTTGTCTAAAACCCCATAAAGAACTCTGTATCCATGAACAATTCTTGTTTATTTCGCCATTTCCGTCTGTCTTTTAAAAAGGCTCTACATTCTTCAACAGAAAAGAACGGTGACGAATGGTTTGTAGATCAAAATCCAGAACTTTTTATTTTTTTTTTATTTTATTTATATTTACAATATTTATTTATATTTACATATATGGGGAATTTCATGTCAAATGACCCATATTTTGATATCGATGCCTTCCGGTATGAATGAAATTTGCACCAAGATTAGTCCTGGATAGTACTCACATTTTCAACAAGATCGATCAAAAAGTTTCTGATATTTTGGCCAAAAATTTGACATTTCGGCCAAACAGGTGTTCTTTCTCATCCACGTAACTTATTATCTATTGGTGTTAGCAAAATTTGTCCTAAACAAATTAGATAGCTCTTTGTTTAATCTTTCGAAAATTTTTTTTGCAAATTTCATCCAAATCGGAAGACGTCGATTTTAAAAGTTGGGTCACTTGACATGAAATCCCCCATCCATATATTAGTGGCATATCTGTTAGGTTAGAGTGTACAAGAGAATGATAAATCATTAATTTGACTTCAGTGTTGAGTTTGTTCCTAAATTTATACAATATTCCTATTGCTGCTGATGTTTTTCCTTTGATCTTTGCAATGTGGGTTTTCCACCGTAAATTGTTGCTTAATTGCATTCCTAGATGTTAAACAGCGTGTGATTCATAAGAAAGACCCCCATGCACTTGAACAGCCATTTTTTCTCCATTTTTGTTGGCATGAGGCTGAAATAAATTTCATTTTCGCTGAGTTAAGCACTAACTTATTTAACCGAGTTAACTCTGCTAATATTGCAGCATCATATTCTATCTGTGTTCGTAATACGTTTTCGTGCTAATATTTGTAAAACAATCAAATATCGTCAGCAAACATGATTCATTTACCATAAAAATTAATGTTTTTCAAATTATTTATGTAAATGTTGAATAGTAACGGTCCTAGTACACTCCCCTGAGGAACACCATAATAAACAGGTAATAACTTACTTTTTGAATCTTTTAATTGTACAAACTGAAATCTGTTATATAGATTATTACTAACAAGAACTATTGTTTCATAAGCTACTCCAGTGTTTTAAATTTTTTTAAATAATATAATATATACCTTTAAAACCAGCATCAATTCCATCAAAAATATATTCAATAACATTTCTTCCATTCCTGAACCCTTTGTGAAGCCATACTGACATTCATATAAAATACTTCTCGAATGAAGATAATTTGTTAATTGATTAATTATTATCTTTTCAAAAATGTTATCAATGATTGATAAGACTGAAACAGGTCGAAAGTCAGCATGTCCTTGGACCGATTACTCCAAAAAATTATAGTTTTCTTAATTAATCAGTGGCTTCTAGAGATTATGTCATGATTTTTGTCCCGCTAGAATGTTCTAGCCGAATCACTGTGCAGCCTTTCAAACTAAGCTACCCAACCTTACTCAATTAAATTAACATTATACATTTGGGGTATTCACAAGGTGTGCTATCATGGTTTATTGTCATAATGTTCTAACATTTTACAATGGTTTAAAAATATTGTTGTTGGCTTGTAAACAAAAAGTGTCTTAAATAAATAGAACGTTGCTTGCTATGTTTATTGTGCTGTCGTAATTAATAGCACATTAAATTATGAGGGGTTGCTCACAACAGTCGTATTTTTTCATGTTATTATTTTAAGACATATGACTTTATGACACCTTGTGAATCCCCCAATTGAATTGATATTTTTAACGTATGACATTAAAAGAATACGATAGAGTAACGATACAACAAATATGTCTATTCACAAGTGCATAAACAACACTCGTATATTTTTAAACGATAAGCCATACGAAAGAGGTTGTGAATTGGACAATTTTTTCGCTTACCATATTATTTTTAACATTCGATTTTATTTGTATATTCGTTTTTTTTTTAATTTTTTCAAACAGGTTTCAGAGCAACACGTACTTTTTCCCATTTTTTGACAAATTGCTTTTTTGGTGGGTATTGTTGAAATCTTTGGTGTTGGGACTTATGACGGTTTGATGTATGTATCTACTGATATGTAAAAAACTTGTTACCATATCCAGTGGGCTAATTCTAGCAGTCGTGATGGAATACTTTTTCGAATGCAATTTTATTTAAAATTTCTTCGGACGAATCAAAATAATTTTTTCAGTGTCGTAAAGCCTTTATTTAAGTTATCAAAACACTGAAAAAGTAATTTCGATTCGTTCAGTATCGCCTGATAAAATTTGAAATAAAATTGCTTTCGAATCGAAAAAGTATTCGATCACGACTGCCAGAATTAGCCCCCAGGTTCATGTAGTTTTTTTAAGAGGCCAAATAA
The DNA here is from genome assembly GCA_943735925.1 of Pollenia amentaria. Lineage (NCBI taxonomy): Eukaryota > Metazoa > Arthropoda > Insecta > Diptera > Polleniidae > Pollenia > Pollenia amentaria. Next base: position 139,094,725 of record OX031010.1, on the reverse strand, counting down.
ATAAATCTCAATTCTCTATAAATTTAAATGTGCAAAAAAGGACGTTTTAATATACGGCTCCACAATTATAAATCACGTGACTTTTTTTATAATGACCTTTTTACAATACATTTTCACCCATCAAAATGTCAAATTTTCCCACACTTTTAATCTTTTCACGTGGTGTTTTTACCAATAACTTTAGCTAACGTTTTTAAAAAGTATTTTTCTTTTTTTGAAGCGTGACCAAAAACATTGAGTCATTGGCTTATTATTTAATACCGTTTGTGTTGAATGTTTTATTGGCGTGTCGTTATTTAAATATCATAATAATTTTCATTTTAATTCTATTTTATTAATAGTTATTATTTATTTTCTCTTTTGCAACAAAGAATAAAGAAAAATATTGATTTACGAGAGTTTTTAATAATCGTGAAAAAATGTTTAAGTTTACACAAAAGGTTGTTTTATGGACTAGGGATGGGCAAAATAAAAAAATATATCGATTTATTTCGTACACCGGAGAATATGAAAATTTATATTGTCAATTTTGACAGAACCTAAAACTAGCTGTTCAACATTCTAGCATAATCCCCAAAAAAATCAAAAATAGTTAAATATATTTTACAGAAGTTGAGCGTCTCTTGACTGAAAAGAGAAGAGTCGAAGAGAGTGGCAATTGCATAGATCCCCTCAACTTAAGAATTTACTAAAAGAGTGCATAAAAAGGCTTAGAAAGTTACTGCAGTCCGAAATAACAGCATCCTTTGAAAAATATCTTAAGGAACTCGATGCCACTTCTGAATCAGACTACTCTTTAAGGCGTGCAGCTAGAAATCTTAAAAGACCAGTTATCACTCAACCACTATTAATATATTTAAATGGAAGTTGGGCACGAAATGGTACAGAAAAAGGAAATCTTTTTGTTAATCATTTCAAAAACGTATTTACCCCTCATAAATCTCTCGATATTGCGGTCGAGTTACCACCTGTTGCTGTTAGAGCAGCTGTTCCACTAAGATTTGAGATAACAGAAATCGAAAAGACCTATAAGCTTATTGTCTCATATATCAAAGCTGTTTGAGAAGCTGTTAGCGTCAAAATTAGCCCCAATGTTAAATGTAAATAGATGTATTCCTAACCATCAACTCGGCTTTAGAAGAGAACAAACCCATCGTATAGTAAACGCCATAAGAAAAGCCTTTGAAGAAAAAAATATTGTTCCGCCCTCTTCATCGATGTTTCCCAAGCTTTTGATCAAGTCTGTCATGAAGGCTTATTACATAAATTGAAGTTAAACTTACCAGTAAACACACACAAACTGTTAGAGAGCTACTTTCGGTCGAAAGTTTATTATTAAAGAAGGCGCTTTTGTAAGTTCTCCTCAGTCAATTGACGCTGGGGTCCCTCAGGGAAGCTTCGTGGGCCCACTGTCATACTTAATATATACCTCAGACATGCCAACAAACAACCACACCCTAACTTCAACATTTGCTGATAATACAGCCTTTTTAAGCGTACACTGTCATGAAGCATCTCGTTACTTGCAGGATCATATATTTGAACTGGAAAATTGTTTAAAACAATGGAGGATAAAGGTCAATGAGAAAAATGCGTGAATATAACATTCACCTTGCGTAGGGAGTCATGTCCCTCTATTAAAATCAATAATCAATTAGCGCCCCAACAATTGCATGTAAAATATCTCGGTATTCATCTAGATCGGCGTTTAACATGGAAATGCCATATAGAAGCAAAACTAACACATATGAAACTAAAAGCAATTCAAATTTATTGGCTTATTGGAAGAAATTCTGTTCTTAGCCTCGATTGCAAACTTCTACTTTACAACTCTATATTAAAGCCAATCTGGTGCTACGGTATTCAGCTACGGGGCACTGCCTCGGCCTCAAATATCGAAAAAATCTAAAGGCGCCAAAATAAACTTCTTCGAATAATCACAGTCGCTCCCTGGTGTGTTAAAAACTCAAATATTGACAACGATCCAATGTGCCATTAGTAAAAACTATTATTACGAAGTACGCAGCAAAATATTTAAAAAGGCTTGAGTCGCACCCAAATCCACTAGCTCGAAATATTTTAAATGACAGTGGCCACTCTAGATTAAGGAGAAGAGATACTGCAGGACTCATCCGACGAGAAGACCGCTAAAAATCTACATATGTGAACAGAAACCGTGAGGAGAAAAATTTTCGTCTAGCATTGGCAGGACAAAAATAAAGTATTAGTATAAGATTTGATTAATTATTGTTAGTTCATATTTAATATATGAAGATTCAATAAACAAATAATGAAAAAAAAATATATATATCGTATCGATATTTTTTAAGAGTATCGATATTTATTAATTAAAAATATCGATATATTGATGTATCGAATGTATAAAGCTGAAATTATGACCAAATTTAAAAACTTAATATACCCATGTCAATACATGTTTACATAAATATGTACAAACATATTACATGTAATTCTATTCAAACTGTTTATAGTTTCTTTTAATTTCGATTTCGAACGAAACTTTAATTTTTCACTTTTTTTAAAACAAAAACCAAAAAAAACTTAAATTAAACCGAATTTTAATACAGTAATACAATTTTAATAAAATGTAATGCTTTTTTAAATGACTTTAGGAAACGCGCTTTACATGGGGCCTATGGTAAATTATGGACCCATCTTCACAAATTTTTAGTGCGATTTCCAGTCATATAAAACGAATTTTACCAAAATTTAATGAAAATCGGTAAATTCTGTCACTTTTAATTTTTCTTAATTTTTATAAAAAAAATGTACATTTTTCTAGGAAGGTTGTTCTACATTTGGGTTCATAACTTTTTTTCTGCCATGTCAGATAGATTTCAATCCCAAACTGCTTAGGGGAACAAGAAGGAGTTTATTTTCAATATTGTTCTTTTCTGTTAAGTCTTTTGAGAGTAAGCGTGTTTAAAACAGACGGACAGACAGGCGGACATGATTAAATGATCAAGGGTCTTAGATTATTAATAAAAAAGTTTCACAGGGAATGACAAACTAAGTATATCCTCATTCAGCACTAGTGGTATAAATAATAGAGGGTATAAAAATCATAAAATAATTTTTTAACATTCAAAATAAAACAAAATATATGCAAAAATTCTTCTTTAGTTAATAAAAAATAGCGCAGCTTTAAAAAATTTATATAAAATCACATTTAAAAGTTAACCTGGTTAAAACAATTAAATACCATTACGTTCACAATTTATTTAAAAAATATAAAAAATAATATTATCACTTTATATCTGAAAAAAAGTATTAATATTTATGTTTGTGTTTGATCATCTAGTAAAAAGCTATAAATTAAAGGGAAAAATAAAAATTTATCACTTAAACTAATAAATGGTTAAAAAAAAAGTGCTAAATAGTTCTGGAAAAATGCAAAAAAAAGTGTTAAATGCTAGAAGCGTGTTAAATAAGTTTAAAAAATGCAAGATCTAGCATTCAAAATACTAAATTGGCAACAGTGGCCATTGCCAACAACAGCCTCCGGAGAAAAACAAGGCTGAATTCTTTCACCAACTTTAGTCCTACTAATGCTAGACTTTGTTATGCAAAAAACAAACAGTAAAGCCTCAGACGGTATGCGGTGCAACCTAAAGAAGTAGCCGCCTAATGTCCCACCGTTTTGAGGACATCCAAACTAAACGGACTATCAGAAAATGCGTCAGGCATTGGTCCTGAAATAAACATCAAAAAAACATAACTAATGCGAATTTGCACAAACTTCACAACACCTCGGACATTCATTGATAACGTAAAATCTTTCTGCTGTCTTCGAAGCTTATTAACAAAGAACCGTGTAGGGATGGACAAATTGAAAAAATATATCGATATATATCGTATCGATATATTTTAAGGTATCAATATTTATTAATTAAAAATATCGATGTATCGAACGTATTAAGCTGAAATTATTACCAAATTTAAAAACTTAATATACCAATATCAATACATATTTAGTACATATGGAAAAACATATAACATGTAATTCCATTCTTACTTTTTATTGATTCTTTTAATTTCAAATTGATTTCGAACGCTTAACTTTTATTTAAAACAAAAACCAATTTTAAAATTTTGTTTTTAAGGTAAGTTATGCGAACGAAGTTTTCGTTCGAAATCGAGGGACCGGCAGTTAATTGTACAATAAAAAATTTAAAAAAAAGTAAAGAATACAAAAAAGTTTCATTTGTTCGCCATATGAAATCTAAAAAAAAATATTAATTGGGATTATATAATGCAGGATTATATACTGCCAGTAAACGAAACTTGTGACACATACTATGCAAGTAAACTGTGCAATATTTTATTTTTTAAAAATATTTTTTTTTTTATAATTAATATTCCAACTTTCATGAATCTATTGCTGCTAATACGCCATAATTAGGGCGATTCTTTGCATAATGCTAGGAACCCTTTCCAGAATATTTTTTCCGCGCTTATTTTTTTGATGTTATCTCTTAAAAAACCGAGACAAAACTGAACTGTATAATCTATGAAAATGTCAATGGACAAGCGCCGTTATTTTCTTAATCTTAGTTAAAAAACCAACATAAAGAGATCGTAAAAATATTGAATTCGATAGTCTTAGATAAATATCGATGTATCGATATATGGGTATTTTTAATATCGGCGATATATATCAATTTTAATTTTTTTAAATATCGATATATCCTGATATATCGATATTTATTGCCCATCCCTATTATGTACTTAATATCATTATAACAGAAGTAAAGGAGCCAATTTTTCGTAACTTCCGAGCGAACGCTTTATATGGGACCTAATGTTAGCTTAGTTATTGACTTATCATTATATGATAAGTCAATAGTTGAATAGTTGGACCTAATTTAAATTAAAATTGTATGATTCGTGTCAGTCTTAGGCGTATTTATTTATTTATTTATTTATCGAAATCCAACAAAGACACAACAATAAATAGTGAATTTTTTCTTTCTTACATTCCCTTACAATTGGCTGGGTTTTTTCCAACACGAATTGTAGTTGTAAATTGTAGTTTGTTAAAGCTTTGATATTGTTACAGGTAGAGCTGAGTGTTTAAAATTCTTATTCACTTTATGGTCTTACTTGTATAATATTTTTAGCTTTTCTAAAGTATTTGGAAAAAGTTTCCTGACGAGCTGGCCTAAGCAACCAGCGAAATGCGCATAGAAACTAGCTTTCCCACAACAATAAATTTCAGTGTTTTTTATCATAAATTGGGATTATTAGCACATCATTAATAAATGAATTGTAGAATTGTTGTTGGAAATTGTCAATATTTAATTAAATAAATTAACACATTAAAATTAAAAATATAATTTATTGAAAAAAAAAAAAAAAAATATTCACAATTTTTAGTATTTAATACAGTCATTTTGGTAATAGATGCAAAATCAACAAATTGTTTGCTTGATTGTATGAATTTGGCTCAAATTTGGTGATTAGAGACAACTTTTAATTTTTTCTGTGTACATTTTGATTTTTGAGGACTAAGCCACAAACCGTTTCTGTCTGTCCAGCGATAAATTCTATTCAAATCATAGTAGAGTTTGTCAACACACTCCGCTACGGAGATAACTGGGCTACTGAGGTACAGCTGAACGTCGTCAGCGTATATTGCAGTGTTATAGTTGTTATAGCAAATCATTATCGTAGATGAAGAGCAGCAACCTTGATAAGCTCCCCTTGAGGCTGCTATGGGCGCGGGTATATACAGCCCAATTATGAATAAAAATTCCCTGGGAGTTTTTTCCCTTTTCCCATTTCTACATTTGAATTAACATAGGAAAAATGGGAGAAGGGAGAAAACTCCCGGGGAGTTTTTCTTTCATAATTGGGCTGATATTATTGACACATACAGACTGAATACGGTTGGTGAGGTAAGAATATAAAACCGTTGTTAAAAAGTTGAAAAGATTCTTAAGTTTCATAGAAAGTATTTGATACTTAATCGTCTTAGAATGATCAAGAAGTACTTAAAAATTAAATTTTCTATTTTCGAGATCCCGTGTTATGTTCTCAGCAACGTCTGTTAAAGCTGTTACGCAACTGTGTTGATATCGAAAACCAGACTCTTTGCTTGTAACTAAGTGATTTTCATTAATATATGTGATCATTTGGGCACATAATAATTTTTCAACGGCTTTGGAAAGATAACTCAATATTGAGATTGGGGTATGTTCAGTGTTTGACTTAGTTATTGGTATTATCTTTGCATATTTCCATTTTTCAGGAAATGTGCTTTATGTTATGTGGAAGAGAAGTGTAATAAAGGGCAGAATTAACGCAGTATAGTTCTGATAAATTTCGAATGCATGTTATCGAAGCTAACTGCATTTAATTTTATAGAAACGGAGCTGGAAATCACATCTGTTTGATCGACGCATGAGAACTCAAATTGAGTTTGAGTTTTATTAAAATTATAATCCACATTATTCTAGTCGTTCTGTATTTCTGAGACGTCTGCAGAATTTATGGGGAGATTGGTAAAAGCCATGTTGAGTTCATCCGCGTCAACATCACAGCTACTGTTGTTACAGTTCCTTCCAATTTCTATATCGTTAATAGTTTTCCAGGTATTTAAGCGTTTTTCAGGAGTATATTTTATATGGCAAATTATAGACTGATACTCCCGAAATTTGATGGTATCATCTCTAGTCTCACGAAACTAAGAAATATTTAATTTTACTACAATAGCATTACACGTTACAGTTTTAGGTAAACTAAATTATTTTTCGACAGTTGGTCTATTGAAAATCTAGACTGATCTTCCTGAAATTCAGTTTTATGATCTCTAATGATATAAAACAACTCTTTACAAAATTTAAAAATAAACAATGCATTGCGCCACCAACTTGTATGAGATTTTGTAACAGAATTATAAATGTTTTAGGGTGGTTGTCGCAAATTTTGGCTCATTACTCTTGTCGTTCTAAACCGATTATGTTGCGTTTCAAACCCAACCTGCTAAGGATAACTAGTGAAAATGGTTCTATTCTCGTTCGAAAGTGAGTGTGATTTTAACAGACGGATAGACAAAGTGGCATGGTTTAATCGACTTGTCTTGGATATGTATTAAAAAAGTTTCACTTCTAGTGGTGGAGGATATAAAATACCTTCCCTTTGCAAAGGCATATAATTTTTTTCCGTTCCATTTTATTAAAATACTGCAAAAAAAAACTTTAATCTTTCTTTAAGTTGATGTTCTCAAAAAAACAAACTCTATATATTTTATTCTAAATAACTAGAAAAAAAGGGAAACATACAAATTAAACAAAATCATAATTTAAAAATCTGGTGGATAAAAAGATGAGAGATGGAAAAATCTCATTTTATGGTTTTTTTGTGAACTCCATTCATTTATTGCAAAAAAAAAACTGATGCATTAAAAAAGTTCATTAGTTATTTTCTGCTTGCAAAACAATAGCAACAAACATGAATAAGTTCTACAACAACATGAAGTTGTAGCAACAACAATGGTAACAACAAGTTGAATAAGTGCCACGCAAGAGGATTTTCAGCGATTTTTTTCCCATTTTTGTGCAGTCTCTGATTTACAGAAACAGACAAGTGAGATGTGCGAGTCCAATAGTGAAAAACTTTTAATGGTAAAGGAAGAGAATAAAAAGCACTTAAGAAAAATAAGGGAAAATAACGGATTTATATGGAAAATAATAGCTATTATTTTGAATTAAAAAAAATTTATGCTGTTGAATGCCACTGGTGGTTGTTGACTGGAGTGTTGAAACTATATTTGGTGGTAAGTAAACGGTGGCATTCGTCTGAAGATAAAGTATTTTGTAATTATTTTTTTTTTTTTTTCATATTTTTGCCTTTTTTCAAAACGTCATGTGTTACATAACAACTCACATTTTACACCAAAACTCACTTTATACACAAAAAGATGCTTTTTATACAAAACATCGCTTTTACACAAAAAGTCGCTTTTACACAAAGAGTATCTATTTTACACAAACAGTTAGTTAACACTAAAAAGGTACCTATCGCACACTTTTTACCAAAAAAAAGTACTTTTTACAAAAAAATTTTTCCTCAAAATACTCACTTTTTAGCAGAGTTCGAACATAAACTGTAATGTTCTGTTCGGTAGAAATATAGAAAACACAAACGCTTATAGTTCTTGTGTGATAAATACCTTACAAAATACGTTTCTATGTTTGTGATCGTCGCACAGTGGCGCCCGTAGAGCAAGCGAGGTTGCAAAAATCAAAATTTTCATGAGTGCCGACGAATTTTTGAATAAACCCATGTTATAGGAAACGATTTTAAATATGCCACTCTTAATAATATCACATTTTTAGTTTAGAAGATATAACCGTTCAAAGTTGACCGACTTTCGGTTTTCAAAAAAACACACAATTTTTAGTCAATTTGTTGCGATTTCAGGTGTAATATCACGAAAAATAGGTAACGAATCGCCTTATTTTTTGTTTGTATTGATTGATGTATTTATTAAATATATAATGATAAAAAAAAAATTAACTGTTTGCTTTGTGTTTCTCCTGGTAAATCACTATTTAAAAACTATCCGTTTTTTCACTATTTTTCAACTTTGACGGAAAATAAAAAAAAACTATATTTTTCTATATTTGCCATATTTGCAAAACCTGTTCTTTGATTATTTCTTTACATAATTCAAAAGGTTTTATCTGCCCGTACGTGCCCGTTTGGCTTCTAGAGGTAAAAAAGTTTAAAAAGACATGGTTGCAGAAATTGTATGGCGTCCATCCCTTATATGTTTTGACTGACAGTAGTTTGATCTAATAGTTTGAAAAAAACTACTCATTGAAATTAGCAGGTACGTACCTTACATAAACAATACTTTGGCGTACAAATGGTTAGGAACAATATTGACTTATGGTCCCTACAGGTAGGCACAAATCTTATTTGGACACGTGCATAATATCAAAATTGCATTATTCAGCCTAAATCCATATGTATGCAGGGAACAGGTAAATTTTTAGGCATGGTAGCATAAGCCTATATATTGCAAAATAAGCATAATGCCTGGATTAGTCTACGCCTGAAAGTTGGCGCAACAATTACTGAAACCATTAAACAATTTAAGTATTGAAAACATGGCGTTGAACAATTTAAAATTATTTGAACTGTTTAGAAAGTCAACCACACCAAAGTTTTTCACGGAAGTGAAAATTCTTCCTGAGAAGTTGACATTGCTCAGCAAATGGGGCTGCGATGGATCATCCGTACAAAGCGTTTATAAGCAAAGGATATCTTCCGATGACGCTACAATATCGGACGAAAATATGTTTATGGCATCTGTTGTTCATTTGCGGCTAAAATCGGATGATTCCCTACACTGGAAAAATCCACGTCCGTCATCAGTGCATTATTGCCGACCAATAATGTTTCAGTTTGCAAGGGAATCGGCAGAACTCATAAGGACTACGGTGAAGGACATTGAAGAACAAATAAGCAAGATTAAGCCTACAAAGCTGCAAACTGGAGAAGGAAAATATATTGAATGCAATTACGAGTTCCACCTGACTATGGTTGACGGAAAAGTCGTAAACGAACTGACAGGAACAACCTCAACAATGTCATGCCCGATTTGCAAAAAGAGCCAGAAGAACTTTTTTCAATTCAATTCAATTTATTTTATATATAATATGTTACATCTCAATTTTATATAATTAGTTGTAAAGAGTTGAAGATTAGTATCTTTTTCTGCTTAATTATAACATATTTCAATTAGTTATCATATACATATATATAGACAGAATTATATTGGAGGTAAAAATTTAGCAAAAACCTATTTAAACCCCCTTTTTTCGTTTTATTTTTATATTTTTTTTATCGATTTTTTATTATTATTTGTCAGAAGAACTTTGGTAATTTAAACGATTCTACAAATGAGGAGAATTACGAATATGGAATGCCACCATTGCACGCAAGGATAAGGTGTATGGAATTCTTGCTAAAACTGGCATATACCCTACCACAAGAGGAGGAAAACTTCGATGAAAATACATCAATAAAGGATAAGGAAAAGATCAGAAAGAAGCAAATACAGGATGCTTTTTTTAAACAAGTTGGACTAAAAGTAGACTGTCCCAAGCACGGATACGGTAACTCAAACGATGGAAACACTTCTAGGAGATTTTTTAAAAATGATGAGGCAGTAACTAGAATCACTGAAATTGACAATCAAATCGTGAAAAGATTGGGAACGATTTTGGATGTTTTAAACTGCAAAGAAAATGTCAATTCTACAAAATATGGAGAATATGCGTCGAAAACTGCATCTCTTTTAGCAGAAATGTATCCACAGAAGAAGTTGACCCCGACCGTCCATAAAATATTGGCGCATGGCAAAGATATAATTGAGTATTAGTCTTTGCCAATTGGAGAGCTTTCTGAAGAAGCACAGGAGTCTCTTAACAAATTTTATAAAAAATATAGATTGCAGAACACATTCAAAGCATCAAGGGTAAGGCAAAATGAGGACCTCTTCAACATGTTGGCAGCATCTTCCGATCCACTTATTTCTTCCCTGCGGCATGTGAAGTCACGAATAGAGTTACAAAATAATTATAGTTTAGAAATGGTTAGTCTTTTAGATATACCTTCTCTTACGAATTGTGATGAATATTTTACAGAAAATTTAAAAAATAAATTTAAAAAAAAAAATAATTTTTTTTTTAATTTGTTGGGTAATAATTTAAAACATAAAACCCTAAAGAAAAAAAATAAAAACAATCTAAAAATGTAAAAATAATTTTTTTTAGTTACCATAAAATAGATTTGTCTACTAATTTTAACTTTGATAACCCATAAGTAGGCCCCTACAAAGCGTAGCACCCTTTCCAAACGCTCATTTCATAGGCTGAACAGTTATCTATCATATGCTGTTAAAACTGTTCAATTATCTTATTCGGTTCAAAAGATATGATTTTTGCAACGAAAAAACTCAAATGGCGCCACTGTGCGTCGTACATAATAAGAATACTGTTCTAAACCAAATCAACATAAAGATGAGAACATTTCATTTCATTCTGTTTTTTGGTAAAAATCCACAAAACTCGTTGTGTTCGGTTCAGAACATTAATGTTCGTTCGTTTCAGTTATTCTCAGCGCCCTTTTAGCTGGTAAAGACAACAAAAAGTTATTTACAAAAACAGAACATTAAAATATAATGCATGTATACAGAACCACTACAATCCTTCTGTTTTATAACGAAATACAGAACAGTACATAATGATTGTTTCTTTCGTGAAAACAGTTAGGAGAGGTATTAAGTGTTGTGTACTTATACACACACACTAAAAAGTAGATATCGTTTCTGGGTGTGTATTTTCAAACAATACCTTTTAATCAAAATGTCGCTTTTGAACATACAAGCAATTTCTTTACAAAAAAAAATAAAAACTGATCAAAAAACTTTGCCGTTTCAAACAATGAGTTAATTGATTTAATTAAAAATAGCTCAGTTTTGGCAATTCCCAACAACAATTCTACAAGTTTAAATTATTTTGTTTTAAGCGAAAAAATCAATCAAAATTTTTTGTTATTCAACTAATATTTTAATTTATAATTTATTCAAAACAACTAAAATGTTAATTAAAAAAAATTATATTTTTAATTTTCTTTCAACTAAACATATTTCTTTCAACACACATATATTCAATTCAGAAACCGTTTGCAAATTATGGCCACAACAATTTTGTTGTTGAAATTTTCATTCAAAACTAACTAAATTTATATTATGGGACAAAACGTCCCAGACACGCACCACAGGTCCTACAGCGAGGTGGCCAAAAACCGACTTGTGAGGGCTGCCATTGGCAGAGGTGCAGCTGATGGATCTATGTCCCACTTCATGCGGGACTTGGTAAAGCAGCGAATGATGGGTGTGTTCTGGAAGATCCTGAGCAAGCATCCAGGGGCACCCCCACAATGTGACGATGCTGGCTGGTACCAGGGTCACGTTAAGTTGATGGCGTGTGTAGGCGAGCGCTTAGCGTTTCTGTTGAAACTTGCCATCGGAGCGATTGGCGAACTATGGTTAGGTGCTAGGATCGATGTGGTGTCGGTGAGTGAGATACCACGACGACCTAGATCCTTCGCTATCGTACCAGCTGAACCTTCTGCATCGGAAGAGATCTTGAGGATTATTCAGTGCTGCAACCCCTAACTTCCAACTCAGGCTTGGAAAGTTGTCAAGGTTTCAGCAGCTGAAAGGTTTCAGCAGTTGAACCAGGACTCCTTGAAACCGCTGAGGGAGAAAAAGAGCAAGATTTACAATTTTTTTATAACTATCCTGCTCCGTGTCCAGCGAGGCGACCAAGGGTGATCCCGCTCCGACGAGTGTAAATCCTACGCAGTCTGCGGAACGAAGTAGGACTATCAGGCTAGTCTGCTCGCTAATTCGCTGGGCTCAGTCACTGTCATTAATGGCGTTACGAAGACTGAAATGGCGGTGGAATTCCTATCGGATACACTGCGTCAGGCAACGGCTCTGGCCTGTAGGCGATATGTTCGTCGACGGCCTGACCGGCATTTCAATGGCTCGCTGCGAAACTCTCATTAGCATACCTGCTTGATGGCCAGGACTCTATGGCCTGGCTACGATGCGGCGAAAACGCGCATGCTACTTGGTTTCGGTAAGGAGGATATCTCTTTTACTTTTTCTTTTAATTTATTTCATTACAAACTTTCGGGGAGTTGTTTCTTATGAAATATGCTCCCAAACAAAAATTAAATAAGTCCCAAAAAGAAAATAAGTTCCCAAAAACCTTGTTGTTGCTATTTCTAAATTTTTTAGGGACTGAATTAATTTTTTTTTTTTGGGCCTATTTCGAGGGGACTTATTTCATGGCACCGTGATTTCAAAGTAATTTGGCTACATTTATGTACTATAAGTCAACCTCACTATGATAACCCACTATATAACCCGGTAAAATGTCTTTTTCATTTTGAGAAATGGAATCAGATTTAAAGCCTTTACATCAAAGACAAATTTTTCAGAGAGAATATAATTTTAAAAATGATATTCCATTTGATAAAATCTCCTGGAAACCGAAACTTTTTCTTGAAATGAAATAAAAAGTGCACAAAATGTTGTCTCTCTGTTCCATTTAAAAAAAAGACTTGTTGTTTAATTAAAAAGTTACCCTAAAGTTTTACTTTTTATTCCTAAAAATTGTTATTCCTTTGCAATTCTCAAAACAAAAGCGGAGTACTTGACTGAAAGATTTTTATGCTTTTGATCGCAGGTAACACTAAAATTGTTAATTAGAATGTTTTTAAACATACTGATGAAATTATTCACAAATTTTAAAACAAAATAATCTTGGCTGAAATGCAAAGCACTAAATGCAACATAAAGTTTTTTATTATTGCAAACTTTTTTAAAAGAAAATTTATAATCTTAAGCCAATAATAATAATAAAAACAACTACTTTTAACGTATGATTCCTTTAGTAACAAATTAATACAACACTTTAAAACTTTTTTCACACAATTTTCCACTCACTTTTTTACTTTATGTCATTTAATAATAAATGTCAGCCACAAGTTTTTTTTTCTCATCTTAATAGTTTTTCTTTCTTGTTCGCAATGAATGAGTTCTATATCAATGTGAACATCAAACAATGCAACTGAAAATTGTATCCATGATTTTTTCTTTTTTTTTTTATTCCCTTAAGTTTTTACTTTATCATATCAGTGGTCATATGGAAAAGTACCTTATGTCGAATATTGTAGTTTGCTGATATTTCCAGTTTTGTTGAAGTTTTATTTAAGTAGTTTTAAGAACCTTAATCGAGGCTTAAATAAATTGGTAAAAAAAATTATTAGTAAATATTTTTCTATTTGTAATAACTTAATTTTGTCTTATATCGACTTAAGCTACTCTTCCATATGACCACAGATATTTTTGCTTGGAGCTGTATTAAGACCCATAAATTGCAAAAAACAGTCAGGCAGGAAGAAGAAACTTCATTATGGATGATTTAACATTTTATGAATTCTGTCTGCCATTAAAATGCTGCAAAGTCGAGTTTATAGTTTACTTGCATTACCCGGTCCGCTACGCTAGCGCTTACAAACTAATTATGTATTCCGTTCGAGGAAAGCGATTTCTTAATGATGACCACAGCTAGGAAAATTGATTTATTACTAGTGTTCATAGAGTTGAAAACTGTAACAGACTTCCATATGGGTAATTATTTTGAAACCTTGGACGTTGCCACTGTTCAGTTAAATAACTCAGGATTTATAGGCATCATATTAAGGATATTTTACCTTCTGGTGTTGCATCTTTTGGCTGCAGCTAATACCTGGAATTTGGCCGTATTTAAAAATTGGCAGGTTTCTGGAGATTTCTTGAGATCTTGGCTAACCACGGATCACATCTAGTACCACGGGAGCTAGTAGCCTCGCATACTTCGGTACCAGACTGACTATTAGTTGAAGCCCCCATGCTCTCTCTTTAAAAAAGGTTTCTTTGTACTTGAGATAAATTCTGTGAGAAATACATTTTAAGGGATTGTATTTTCTCTCTTGGCAGTTGAGTGGTATTAGAGGGGTGAAAATATAGTGGATAAAGGGTCGAGGTAATAGTTTTTCTTGTTTGGATTGGAGAAGACCTAAATATTGTAAACGAGCGAAAAGTTGAGCTGCTGATAGTGAACTGGAGTTGTGACCGAAAAGTGGAGTGCCTTGGTGGAAGTCAAGAAGATTTAGTAGGTAATGAGTAATTGAAGGTCCTGGGAATTATTCGAAATGAGATTTCTGAATACCTGGATTTTGCCAACGAGCGAAAAATTATGGAACCGTTGATGAAGAGTTTTCATGGAGACTTTTAAGGGGCTGGAAGTGGTGAAGAATTGCTGGCTGATGTGTGTTTGCACATGTTTTTGGTGTAATTTATTTTGCTTTCTTTGCATGAGATAAGCCACGCTGTGAGGACGTGCTTTAATTTTAATTAAAACTGTAGATAACATATCAGTTTTTTTTTTGAAATTTTTAAAAAAGAATATAATCAATTTATGCTAGGAAAATTATGTAAAAAAAATTTTTCATGAAAAGGGATGGTTGATTTTGAGGTGAAAGGAGAAAGACGTACGATTTTTTTTTTATTTGTTAAAAAAAATTAAAAATTTTTTGAATTTTGTATAGCAAAACAAAAATTGCAACGAAGAATATTTCCATTTTTCGAATTTTATACGATGGATAAAATTAAATTATTATTTCAAATGCATGTTTGATTCAACTTAATACATCGCCATTATCAACCTCTTTATTAAAAATTAAATTTGCCAATCAATCTCAAAATCTCGGCACTTAGAATCAAAGTTTGTTAAGATTTATACAAATTTATAAAGTTATTTTGAAATTTGGGAAATCTGGTTACAAGTCCACAAATTGAGCTATTTATCGGAGGAAGCTTTTTTTTGAAATTTGGGCCTGTTTGGAAATTAAATATAATTAATCTGGAGATTTTGCGGAGTAAAGAAAATCCTTAAGAACTGAAGCTAAAATTAAAATCTCGAATATTATCCCTGACGAATGCTGAAAGTGTGACGTACAAATTTTGAGTATTAAAATTAAGTGAAACTTTGGCATAGTTTTTAAAAATATTAATGTTATCTAATTATTTTTTTTAAGAACAACCAAATTTGGGTTATAGAAATTAACAGCACAAAATACTTATAAATTTGATTTTAATAATAATTAACAAATGTAAATTTAGAATATAAGCTAATCAGAATTCACAGGTCAGCAGACAAATGGCCTTATGTCATCGCTGGAAAACTTTAAATGGTGACCCAGCAAAAAATGTGCTCCAAAAGGAGCAGGTTTTATGTATGAATTTATACCTCAAATCTCTTTAAACCTGCTGATTGGATGCCTGATTTTTGTATGGGGTGTTCCCGGTTTGGAGAACTATTTTCTGCAGACAATAAGCGCTTCTTTTAATATAATAAGACATGGTAATAAAGCACTTCTAAAATGCCTTTTTAAGGGCTAACTACATATATTAACATATTCACAATTTTTTTGCTTTTACTGGTTTAAATGCCATTTTTCGAGCATTTTCGTAAACCATACATTATTTTTTTTTCACTTTAAAACCTTCTTCGTTGTCAGCACTATAATAGTAGCTTTTTTTGTATATTTTATTCGTTATCATTTACTGATGTATAATAGCTCTCTTATTGAAGCGCTGGATTATGCACTTTTTCTTTTAAGTGCTTAAAAACAGACAAATTTTTTTTACTGGCGAGTGTAAAGATACAAACATATTTTTTTAAATATATTCTGAATTTTCAACACATACAGTAATTTTACAATAAAAATATGAGAAAACTCAATTTTTCACATATATAGTTCAATTTAAATGATTTAAAATCCAATTAAAACTTTATTTCATACATTTTAATAACCAATTTGTGTTAATTTAATTTACTTTGTCTTTAACAATTTTAATTCTTTAACATTATAAAACTAATACTAATCTTAATATTACTAATTAAAATATAATTTTGTGTCTTAACATTCATATATTTTAACAAAAGATCTTAAAATGTTTAAATTAATAAATTTAAAAATAGTTTTTAAATAAACGAATTTTCGTAACATGAATTTCTAATTCTAATCATTATTCCACGAAAAGCTTAGGATTTTTGTAGATAGCCAAAAATAGGGCAATCTAAGAAGTAGTTCAAATAGATAGCAGCTAGGGAGGGTATTGTGTTTAAGAGAAATCTACTTCCACCTTTCTTCTATTACTTAAACTTCACCTTGGTATTTTTTATTTGTAATTATAATATCAGTTTAATTTTTGCAATCTATACTCAACGGGTTGATTACTACCTAAAATTCAATTTCATAGACTCGGCTTAAATATACTTGAAGGAAAACAAGATTCCACCCCAAGGCCCTGAGCACGGCCGGATTTAAAGGTAGCCAGGTTTTCCAACAAGTAGATTGTAGGCAATATGAGACGCCCACATGAAAATATTTTAAGCGCCGATTAATCACAAAATGTCTGGGGAAATAGATTCAGTTGTTTAGGTGTCTAGAGGAAACAAACACACAAAAAAACACACAAGCAAACGTACTTCAATTGTATATACTTACATAAATATTATAGATATATATAGAAGAAAAACATAATTTGTCTTTTATGTTTTTCGTTCCACTCAAACAAGAGCTGGAAATTCGTTGTATCAAAAACAAAATAAATAATAAAAAATTGTTGGAAAGAGAAGCAGAAAAAAGGAATTTTATTTGAAATAATCACATCAAAAGAAAATATCAACTTTATTTTATTTCAATTCTGTTTTGCTTTTAAATTTGTTCTTAATATTTGTTGCTGGTTTATTTCGTCCCTTTTTCAATTCAAATTAATCATGTACGACGTATCAAAGGATAGAAATAATATTTTTCTATATTCCATTTTTCTTTTAAAATTAAATTTTTTTTTTTTGAATTATTGCTTTGCTCCTTTGTGAAATTAATGCAAAGAAGGAAAAGAGGACAAATATCAAAAATGAATTCAAATTCGATTTGAAGCTTAAGTTTAAAAAAGAATATTAAGTTTAAAGATACTTATCTAAGAATACATATCGCTCTGGTTCCACTAAATGGAGTTAACTCAAAATTGTTTAATTTTCACATTAGGCGAAAAATCGATGTACAGTGGTCATATCTACCCACTGTAAAAATCTTACATAATTTTCGTTTGTATTTTGTCAAAAAAAAAAAAAAAAAAAAAAATAAAAAGAAAAACCAATTGTATTCCTATTTGTGATATAAGAGTACATATTAGGGTATTCATTTAATCGGGCTTTTGCTTTAATCGGTTAATCGCTCGATTAATTAACCGAGGTTTTGGTTTAATCGGTTAATAATCGGTTAATATTGTTTTTGATCGGTTAACCGATTAATAAATTTGTTATATAAATCAAGTAATTTCAATACATAAAAATGTATTAATTATTTATTTTTTGGAGTTTATTAGTAAAAAAAAACCAATAACATAACAGTTCTTGTACTAAAACGAACAAACAAAAGAATAATTCATAAATATGCAACACATATTTTTTAATTAATAAATATTATGTATTAATTAAAAAAAAAATTAACTGTAGGATCATTTTATTAGTTATTTCAATAGTTTAAGAAGATCTTATAAAATAATCTTTTATAAAAATAATTTTGTTTAAATTTTTAGGATTCAAGCGTTTATTTTCTCTAGTTTGGATAAAACTTGACTTTGATAAATTTTCATTTATTCTAGATGTTAAAGAAATCAAAAGCAACCAATAATACAGCATATCTTATTTCTCAGTCCTTTTCCTGTATTTTTCTTAATATTTGCAATCTTCCATTATTTCATTAGAGTCCTGTTTTAATTTTTTAAAATGTTTAACAATTCTAATTGTTAAGAGATTGATATAAGAAGATATGAGAAGAAACAAAAAGCTGTTGTTGTTATTTAAAATGTAGATCACTGAATAGTATTCAGTGCATACATTCTTGGTTTGTATGAAAATATGTTTTCTAAACACAAGCTTTTGTATATGAGACGAAACAAATAATTAAAAGCACAAAAAAACATGTTATAATACTACAAAAAGTAAAAAATTTTGTTACATCGGTTAATCGACTGAAATTAACCGGTTTAATCGTTAATTGAAAAAAGTCAATTTTAAATTAACCGATCAGTTAATCGGGTAGTAATTAATCGGTTAACCGATTAACGGTTAACCGAATGAATACCCTAGTACATATAAAAAGAAAACAGTTTCTTGTCTCTACTGAAAATTTATAAATTGTGAGTTAACCCCCTTTAGAGGAACCAGTGCGATACGTACGAGTATTTCAAACTAGGCTATTTGGTGTTGTTTTTCATGATGGTATTATTATTTTATTCGTTACGGCCATAGACGTATTTTAGTGATGTCTGGTAGGAGGCTTTACATAGAACTTATGGTAAATTATGGACCGATGATGATTCAAGTTGGCATAATAATTTTTTGTCATCCAAGACGAATTTATGCTACAGTTAATTATGCAAACTGAACTTTGAAACCGAATTTATGGTAATTTTTTTAATAAATATATGAAATTAAAGTTTTTGCCCAAATAAGTGGGACGGTCAAAAATTTTACGCTGCAATGACAATTTATCATAAGACTTCATTGACAAAGAAACTGACATCGCTATTAACTCTTAAGTAGACACCTTGTGTGGCACAAACTGTATAGAGTTTTTGTATGGAGTTTTTTGTGGCTATCGAAAAAACTCACACTACCGAACCCCTGGGCTTGGCTGGGACAACTTTTATATGTATGGCATTTTATGGCTGTAGCAAGAAAATTTTGTTATCAACTAGAATTATTCTGCGAAATTAAATTAAAGAAATAATTTGTATGTGTTACGTATGCTTTTTGATACGTTTCGTTTTGATTTTATTTACTACAGTACATATTTAATAGGGCAGGACCTGGCCAGGCCCAGTTGGATACAATATGCACAAAGATTTCATTGGGCAAGTTTACACTTTTTCTCGTTTTCTTGTAAAAAACATTTTAATCGAGGAATACATAAAGTTTCGTTTTAACATATTTAATAATTATATGAAAAAAACTAGAAAAAAGTCAAGAAATGCCTGGCCAGGCTCAAGTATACACTTAAGGGTTAAATAGTAAGTGCTATATAAACAAAATAAAATTGTAAGTTTTTAATGAGGTTGGTCCACATTTGGATCCATAACTCTTTTCTTGCTTAAATGACTGTCCAAAATTTCAATTTGAAACTTCATTGGATACATTTAAGCACTAAACTCATTATTATTATTGAGTCGATTAAAATTATTGAATAAATGGACATTTCTAAATATATTGAGAAATTTAAAGATCCAGAAAATATCAGGTGATTCATCGTGAGATTTGATTTATATTGTAAAAACACATAAATTTGAAAGTGAACTTAAAATTTTTATTGTCGGTTAAAAGAACACAGAAAAAAATTATCAGTAGTTTTTTATCAATGAAAAAAATTGTTTTAGAAGTATTTCAATTTAATTAATGTGATAATTGAATCAATTATTTTTTTAGTTAATAAAAAATTTAAAATATAATTTTGATTAAATTAACATTTGAAATGTTTTAAAATAAATAATCAATTAAAATAATAATTAAATAACAAAAAATCTTAATAGTTTTTTTTGCTTAAAATAAAATAATTTAAACATGTAGAATTGTTGTTGGGAATTGTCAAAACCTGAGCTATATTTAATTAAATCAATTAACAAATTGTTTGTAATGGGAATATATTTTGATAATCTTTTTAATTAAAATTAATATCATTTATTGAAAAAAAATCACAATTTTTAATTTTTACAGTTTTTAGTAATCATCATAATCATATCGGTAATAGGTGCAAAATTAACAAACTGTTTGCTTGAGGCTATGAATTTGCTGATTAGAAACAATTTTAAATTTTTTCTGTGAACAATTTATGGCATTTACTATTTAAAAATGATGTCATGTAAATATTGGCCATGACTACGTCTGAGGTGGTCCATTAGGTAGGTCCAATTTTGGGCGACTCGATCGAGCATAGTTTCTAGTATACCTCGAAAACCACAAGTAATGTTGCCTTCCAAAGCGTCATTCGTAGCTGGCTTTTTTCTGAAGATCTCAGATTTTACATAGCCCCATAGAAAAAAATCCAAAGGCGTGATATCGCACAATCTAGGTAGCCAATTTACCAAAGCAAAACGTGAAATTAAGTGCTTACCAAAATGATTTCTCAACAAGGTCATTGTTTCATGCGTTGTATGGCTCATACCTCTGTCTTGTTGAAAACATAACACAATGGGACCATGGCCTTAAATTTCGGAAGTACATAGTCCGTTAAGATGGTGCGATAGCTGTTACCAATGATGGTAACATTCTGATTTCCTTAATTTTTGAAGAAGTATAGACCAATAATTCCACCAGCCCATAAACCACACTATACGGTTGATTTTAGTGGATGCAATGGTAGCTCTTGGCACGCTTCATCACTGAATAAAATTTCACGATAGAACATCGGATTTTCCAGAGCCGATTCACTGAAAATAAAACTCAAAATTAACAAATTTAACGTATCGATTCGTCACAGTCTTCGCATGCACTCTTAGCTACAGCCAGGCCTGCCATATTTGCCGATTTTTTGTCTCTAAATTATCAAAGTGCCGATTTTCCGATATTTGTTCCAAAAATGCCGATTTTGCGATAAACACAAACCGTATATAACGAGTATAATTTATTAGTTTTGGGCGGCACGGAAGTACTTATTACATTGAAAAGGGACAACGGTTATTATGTCGTCATATACTAAAGAAAATAGGGTTTATTCGATATTATATGCAGTATTTGTAATGTGTGTGTTGGGTTAATACATTTTAATTTGAAAAATGTTCCACCATGAAGAATTAGAGACCAAAGCTAAAAGAAGAAATAATTTTTAGAATTGCTACTGGTGTCTGATAATTGCGAGTTCTTCTGTAAACAAATGGCGGAAAACAACAAGAGTGAAACAAACATGTGTAACGGGTAAGTAAATAATAATACATATTCTCTCACTTTGTCCTAAGTTAATCCCAAAGACAGAGCCTAATGAGTCGATTGTTCGATGTAACTGAGTCATCGTTGATGACATGTTTTATAAAGCTGACTCCGATTCGTAATTTCTGTGATGCCGATGTGTCAACTCATTGCTTACGTTATTTTAATTTTTGACCCTGATGTCAATTAAGCCAAGTGCTGTTAAGGCTGACATCACAATGATGTAAAGTGTCGTGGGGTCAAAAACGAAGATACTTGTCATAGTACTGAGATCACAATGCATTAGCGTTAAGACGCTTTTTGTATCCGTATGTTCACGTAATTTCTTTACATTTTATTTATGTTTTGTTAATAATATATGACAAAAATTTAATTTTCGATTTTTTTATTGAAATTTTATTATTTGAAAAATAATTTTATAAATTCCGACAAAAAAGGTGTGTTTGCTCATTTACTTTACTAGCAGAAAGTTGCAACGAGTGAGTAAATGTAAAATTTACAAAATTGTTCTGCCAATTACTCAAAAAAAAAAAATTAAAAAGTAAATGAACGCTTTACCAGCAATAACTAGCAAGTTTGGAATTATGACACTATTCAGCTATAAGTAACAAGATTTTTTCTTAATAAATTCAGTTGTTTTGAACTATTTATTTCTAAATTTTAGAAAAATGAATAATTAATTTTATATATTATTGTAAATTATTCGACCATTCATTATATTATTCTTAATTTCTATTTATTAAATCTTATGGTCTATTTTTTATTTTATAAAAAAGTTAATATATATTTTTCTTTCGAATTTTCGTAACTCCGTTGTGTTACGTCTTTAGGATTGAAAATTTTTTAAAAAATTACATAAAAAATATATTAACAAAATTTCTTAAAATAAAAAAATTTACAACATTTGAAATAATTCTTATGCTAACAAAATATTTAAACATAATCTATTACATAGATATTGGGAATTATTTCTTTTTTATAAGCAACTTTATTATATTCTACATTTTTCATTTTTCGAATTTATTCTATGAGTTAAATTTCAGTTATGTATTTTATAAAGCTTTTTGTAATAGCTCTATTCCTTAAATTTGTTTACAAAAAGCTTTATAAAATACATAACTGCAATTTAACTCATAGAACAAATTCGAAAAATGAAAAATGTTGAATATAATCTATTACAGTTTAAAAAATTTATTTAGTTTCCGTTTTTATTTTTATGACCTAAATGTCTATAACAATGGGCTACACTATCGAGCATGTTCTGAAATTCACGTGATTTCAAATCCCGTGCTTTTAAAATCACGCGTGTGATTTTGTGGAATTCTGAAAAACATTTCGTTTTTATGTTTCTCGGTATGCTTTTGGCAGTTGAAAATCACTCCAAAGCATACAAAAACAGAACACAAAAACATCAAACGTGTGATTTTAAAAGGCACATGTGATTTGAAATCAAGCGATTTGAATAAAAGTGATTTTGAGAACAGTCCTGTATCTGTATTTGTCTTATAATTTATTCTTAATAAATTTGGAACTTTTATTATTTGAAGCATTTCTAACCAGTTACGCATTTTGAGTTTTTTTTGTTTTGGGCCAAATTGACGATTTACAAGGGCCAAAATAACTTTGATAGGGCCAAAAAAAAAATGTTTAATATATTTGATTTTTATGTTTGTACCCAGCCAGCAAAATACTCTCTCAGATATCTGAAGACGTTGGACTATTTTTCTGGCTGGGTATTTAAATAAGAACAATAGCAAATCCTATTACTAGGATATGTGTTTTATTTTATAAGAACAAAACCTAAAATTCACATTGTTGTACCCTCCATAACAACTAGTTGTAAAGAGGGTATAATAAGTTTGTCATTTGGTGTGAAACACTTTGACCCCAGAAAGAATATATATTCTGTGTCCTTGAGAAATTCTAAGTTGATTTACCCATGTTCGTTCGTCTGTCTGTCTGTTAAAATCACGCTCCAAATAGTTTTCAGTTCTGCTAAGCAGTAAGACAGGAGTTTTACACATATGAAAATGTGGATCAATATTAATATTAATATTAAAAGATTTATATTGATATCAGATTTTGCACAAATTCGTCCTGTATGGCTAGAAATCATACCAAAAAATTTAGTAAAGTTAGGTCGATAATGTACTATAGCTCCCAAACAAAACCCACTCTCGAAAAACACTTTAGTACGCCTAAAACCGTAAGTAACAATGGTAGTGTAATAAATTTATGTCTGTCACATTTATATATGAACTAATAATCACACTGTCAAATTTTGTGAAGATCGGCACTCCTTAAGTATTCTAACGGCCGTTGGAGGTTATCAAAGAATCGGCACAGCCAAATATATCACTCCTACTTGTTTCAGAGAATTTTGTCCATTTTTGTTTCATTTTAACCCAGCCAGCAAAACAGTCCGACGGCCTTCAAGATTTTTGCAAGAAACGTCGATTTTATACAAACATACTTTATATGCATTGTTGTATCATAGATCAAACCGCTTATGTGGTTTTTTTGGCCCTGAACAATCAACACAATTTCGTAAATAAAACCAGTGTTCCAAACAGTGAAAAAATAAAATTAAAAAATATATTGAACGATTAAAGTAGTTATTTAAATTTTGACCTGAAAGGGCCAAAATAGATTTCCACAGGGCCATAGGTTAGGTTAGGTTCCATGGGCAGCCATCGAGAGACAGCACACTTGGGTCCTTTAGCGGTCCCTTTGTGATACCCAGCGCCAATGCCCATCCCAAAGAGTAGCTACTCAGATGGCGTCACTGCAAGGTTGAGCCAATTCGTCTTCCTAATGAAGAGAAGAAGTAATCTTAGTTCTATTCTTGATAGATCCTCCAAACAGGAAAACACCGGTTCTCCCAGGTATTTTTCCCTGATGCCCCGTAGCCCAGGGCATTGACAGAAAAAGTGAAGCACAGTTTCCTCTTCCTCCTCATCATGACAACTTCTACAGAAGTCATTGAATCCCAGACCCATTCTTCTAGCATGAGTCCCAACAGGCCAGTGTCCAGTTATGACCGACACCACGGTCCTGATTTGGTTCCTATTGAACCTAAGTAGAGATTTGGTTCTCCGTTCATCATATCCAGGCCAAAGTGCCCTAGATATAAAGCAGGTGGACTCACGGGTCCATCCCTCTTGCGCAATTCTATAGTTCTCGCGCCGAATGAGTGACTTACAGTGTGCCACTGGAAGGCCAATGAATTGATCAATGAATGTTTCATCCATACGACCACCTTCCTTGGCCAGCTCATCTGCTATCTGGTTTCCCGGGCAGTTTGATTGCCCTGGTATCCATATAAGCGTTAACTCTGAATGTTCAGCAATCTCATTCAAAGACATCCGACATTCCACAGTCAACCTAGATGTCGTGTAGACACCCGCAAGAGAGGCAATGGCAGCCTTGCTATCAGTAAATATACGTATATCTCCCGATACGCGATAATACCTTAGCCAGTTGGCTGCCCGCTTTATAGCCGAGATTTCCGCCTGCAGGACACTACACGCACAGTTCCTCTATGGAGAAACCTCCTCCAACTCTTTCCCCCTTCCTTGAACCATCAGTGTATACCCCCAGGGCTGGTTCATGGAAGGTGCCCATGACCGACAGCGCACCCTCGTGCGATATATGTGTCGCATACCTCGCGCCAAAGAAAGGCTCCGGGGTGCAGTAGGCCACTCCTTCAGGGACAATCGAGTATCCCATTATACTGGAGTGTCCATAGTCATGGTTCGACCAGCCGTGTGCCGCGTTCAACCGTATCGCCGAACAAAGAGCCATATGTCTGGCCGTGATGTCCACCGGCAGCCAGTTTAGCATTGTAAACAGCGCCCTGGTGGGAGTGGAGCGCATTGATCCTGTGATCATTAATGCGACCAGTCTGTGAACCTTCTCAAGCATCGCACGGTACCTGCCCTTGTCCAGCGCAGTCCACCATACGACAACACCGTAATACAGAGTCGGCTTTACTACAGCTTCAAAGATCCAATTGACACACCTCGGGCCCATGCCCCAGTTCTTGCCGATTGCACCTCTGCACGCATATATAGCAACAATTGCCTTTTCCATCCTCGTCCGGATGTTCAGCCCCCACGACAGTTTACTGTCCAGGATTACGCCCAGATACTTGGCGCTGTAAGAGAACTTAAGTTCAGTCCCATTTAGCCTCGGAAGTCTAATGACCTCAGTCCTATACTTCCTCGTGAAGAGCACCAGTTCCGTCTAAGATGGATTAACACCCAACCCGCATGATACGCTCCAGGTGCAAAGTACTCTTAATGCAGCCTCCATACACTGGGACATTATGTTCAAATGCTTCCCCGTGATGGCCACTGCAACATCGTCAGCGTACGCCACAGTTTTAATCCTCATGTCGTCCATTTTCGTCAACATGGTGTTCATAGTCAAGTTCCACAATAGTGGGGATAGTACTCCTCCTTGTGGAGTACCCCTGTTTACCAGTCTCTGAACGCTGGTCTCACCTATCGTGGAACAGATGACCCTATTCCTGAGTAGATTATCCACAAATCTACATATGCCGTCATCAATCTCCAGACTCCTCATAGATTCAACAATAGAATCCGGGTTGACATTGTTAAAGGCCCCTTCAATGTCGAGAAAGGCCACCAGAGCACACTCCTTAAATTCGAGTGATCTCTCAATAGTTCCAACTAATGAGTGAAGAGCCGTCTCAACAGACCTACCCTTTGTGTAGGCATGTTGAGAGGTCGAGAGTAAACACTTGGGAATGGTCATCCTCAAGTGAATGTCGATAACTCTTTCAAGAGTCTTGAGAAGAAAGGATGCAAGACTAATCGGTCTGTAATCCTTCACTTCGGTGTGAGAAGTCTTCCCTCCCTTGGGGATGAAGACCACTCTACAAAATGTCCAGCTCACAGGTACATACGAAAATCTAACGCATCCCCTGTATATAGCCATCAGCCAGGGTATAATCACAGTCGAATTCCACAGGGCCATCAAACAATCAAAAGTGCCACAAATGGTATTCTATGAACAACATTTGACCTATCTAACTTTTGTGTGTTATCTTTAGTTCTTGTATATAATCTACATAGGTCATATAATTCATTAGGTAGATTATATACAAGAACTAATTATAACATACAAAAGTTAGATAGATTAATTGTAGTTTATAGAATACCTATAGAATAATGGACAATGTGATAAGTTATATGTGGGAACAACAAAAAATAAACTAAAAACGAGAATTGTTGGACATAAATCAGATCAGAAATATAAACACAATATTACATTACAAAAAACAGTATTAGTATTTCTTTTTTTAAATAATTACAATTCTCATTAAGTTGAAAATATTTTTTTTTTTTTTTTTTTTTTTTTTTTTATTAAAAAAAATGGTACGTATGTACGAAAATGTATGTAAAATTGTTTAATTATAAACTTTTATTTTCCAATAAAATAAAAAACTTCTTACAGAAATCTGTGCGCTTATTAGATTAACACATTAGAATTTCCCTTGCCTTTTACAGTAGATTTCTATTAGATTTCTATCAGAAATGCCGGCAGAAAAAATCAGAATTTCCCAAGACATGTTAGCCAGATTCGTGTCAACCACTTCATATATTTTTGGTTCAGAATTCTGACAGAATTTGTATACGATTCCGACTTTTTTGTCAACGTTTCTCTCATATATCTGAAAGACGTCTGACAATTTTGCTGACTGGGAATTATTGAAAATAAGCAATAATATTCTGTTCGTGAATACACCTAAAATTTATTAATTAATTTATTATTACAGCAACTTTTAAATGAAGTTTGATGGCCTGACTTTGATGTGTAGCTTTGCTTATATAACCAACACAAACGTAAACTTCATGCATCAGTTTGATGTGTATCCATGCCGCTTAAGACAGAAAAACATGTATTTTGTGCAGCAAATATTTTTCAGCAAACTGTTTTAAATTACACAGAAAAAATTATTAAATTTCTCCAATCACCAAATTTGTTCCAAATTCATAATATCAAGCAAACAAGTTGTTGATTTTGCACCTATTACCAAAATGATTATATTGATTACTAAAACTTTTTACATTTTGAAAAAATATTTTCAATAAATGATATTTTTAATTTTTGTTAAAAAAGTGATCAAAAAACTTTGCCATTTCAAACAATGTACTAATTTATTTAAATAAATATTGACAATTCGCAACAACAATTCTACATGTTATATGTATATATATATATAGTGTTATCTAAATTTAATTGCATACAGTTATGTAGTCCTTTGGGTCTATATAACTCCTGTTATACAATATATTATTTAAGTTACCACATTTGCTTATTAGTTACCAGATTGCAAATAAATAAATTTATAAAAAAAAAAAAAAAAAAAAAATTATTTTATTTTAAACGAAAAGACCAATTAATATTTTTTGAAATTTAATTAATATTTTAATTAAAAATTTATTTCAAAACAATTTATATATTAATTAAATCAAAATTATATATTTAATTTTCTTTCAACTAAAAGAATAATTGATTCAATTATCACATTACTTATATTTAAATACTTTTTAAACCATTTTTTAATTGATAAAACACTTTTTTCTGTGTATTCAAAGCAAAAAATTAAATTGTTATTAAAATGAAGAGTTTGAATTGATATTAATTTTTTACGCAAATTATTTTTAAAAATACTCTTCCAAAATATTACAAAATATGTCATCAAACTACGTTAAGCACAATTTTAGTAATATTGAAAAAAAAAAATAGTTCTTATAAATTTTGAATTATACCATTTAAGTTCATACTTTTTTCTGTGTATGTATTAAAGATTTTAATTTGCAAGTTGTTTAACAAAAACTTGTGTTTTCAAACAACAAAGGAAAACATAATTTTAAATATGTTTTTTTTATATTTGAGATTTCAGTAACAGTTTAGTTAAGTTTAAAAGTGTCATACTCCATGTTGGGAATTTAAAATAGCAAACTAACACCACAAATGCAATCCAGGACAAGAATCAGTACAAAACAATGTACAGCGCCAACTTCTATGATCAAATCTCCGGCAATGGTAATATGAACCCTTAACTAAAATGTTTAGCTTTTATTTGTAAAATGTACGCATTTGTTAGTTTAGTGTATGCTGAGTTTTTTCCTTTTTTAAACAAAATAGCAATTTACGAAATATTTTTTTAAGATTTTTTCACATTTTGTTTTTATATATTTTGCTGTTGTTGTTGTTTTTAACAACTTCATAAATGTCAGACTCACTTATACAAATAAAATGTTGTGTATACCCGGGAGTAAATAAAATAACGAAACATAAATATCAACTCGAATATATACAAATGCACACATTTACATGCAAAATAAACAACAGCAGCAATATTTAACAACAACAACAGCAACTATAAACACAATCGGAAACAGCAGCTAAACACACACACACATCAAAAAAAAAAATAATAAAAATAAAAACAATAAAAAGTAGTCACTTTTAAAAGAGTGAATGAACTTTATAGTTTTTTCTTGTATGAGAAAGAAATTTTGTATTACTATTATTTTTCATAAGTATGAGTGAGTAGATGGTTGTTAAATGTTTTTCAAACAAACATACATACACCTATACAAAACAGTGTTCCCCAAATATTCTAATATTCGGTTAAGAATTGAGGAATGAATTCTGATATATAATTTCAGCCAATCTCTTTAAGAGGGAACGAACAAGGCTCTATTGCTCAAAAATCATTGAAATATTTATATGAAAAATAAAATGTAGTTAGAAAAAGTAAATATAATCAATAATCATTTCACAAATTTTTATGTTTTTAGCCGTATTAAAATGATTTTCAGGAAGGGAATTTATATTGGACCCATGGTAGAATATAAATCAATCAACACATAATTAAATTATTCAAATATAGAGGGATTTCTAGTTTAGACCAAATTTTCATACAGTAGTGAAATTTGTTTAAGAATTTTATAAGTTTTAAGACGCTTTTTGTTGTAGTTTATATTTCGGAAGATCGCTTTATATGCGGCATATGGTAATTTGTCGACCGGCTTGCATGGTGTTATTTCTGGCCATATAAATCTAAATTGGATCCAATTTTACCAAATAGAATCTGGGAATTATTTCTTTTACATAAGTTACTTTATTATATTTAAATATTTTTTTATTTTTCGAATTTATTCTATGAGCTTAATTTCAGTTATGTATTTTAAAAAGCTTTATGTAATAGTTCTATTCCTTAAATTTTTAGAAATGGCTTTATACAATACCAGACTATTATCTTGTATCTTCTTGTTACATTTTACCTTAGCTATCCTTTGGATAGCAATGAAGTAAGTTAAATACATTCAATTTATAAAGTATCACTATCCAGTGTGGTAATATGTGCAAAATCAACAGCTTGTTTGCTTGATATTATGAATTTGGTATAAACTTGCTGATAACAGACCATTTTTAATTTATTCTCTCTACAGTTTTGGACGTTCTTAGGTGTTTTCCGAGAACGGGCTTAATATGGTGGCATATGGTAAATTAAGAACCGATATTCTAAAAATTTCACAGTGTAATTTTTTGCCCCATAAAACAGTGGCAGACCAAATTTTATTGCAATGTAGTATCCATTTTTACATAAAGTATTAGATGCTACAGCAGACCAATTATCTACTTAGCAGGTACAACAACCGATCGACGAAACTGATAGAAGGCAAAATACCAATACTAAATGGATCGATATTCCAACAACAAGGACAGTGAAATCTTACATAGGAAGACATGACACGAAAACAACTGCAATAAATAGTGTTAGATGGAGATGCTTTCTGAAAGCGATGTGCTCCCAAAGGGGGCAATTGAGAAAAAAAATTCTAATGGATAAATATTAAAGAAACTCCACACGGAATGGCAAACTCAGTATACCCTCATCACATATTGTATTGGAGGGTGTAGTAAAGAAAAATCAAAACAAAAAATATTTTTTCGCGTAATTTTAAATTGAAACAGCGCGATCTTTACTTGAAGAAAGGCTCGCAAAAATGGTCAACTTTTTTTTGTGTTAATATAAAAGCCTTAATGTTCTAATTTTATTGTTATAAGGCTTAAAAACAAACAACTACAAACAATTTTAGTTATTATCCATCAAAAATAAAAAATTCTGTAGACCTATACAAGGTGATTCATCGTGAGGTTTGTTTTTCCATATGCTTTTTTATAGATCACGCGTGACTCATATAAAAATGCTTTGTCATTTATTTTTGTTTAGAATCGTTTGTCAAGTATCAAGTTAGAAATTAAAGCCAGACAACTCAATCCTCCGTCTTACACATGTTTTGATTTTAAATTCGTAAGGCATTGAAATGAGTACGACGAAGGGTTTTAATTTGAGTCTTATTTTCAGTTAATGGTCTCTGGAAAAACTCAATAAAAATTCGGTGTTTAATCGTGAAATTTTGTTAAGTGATGAAGCACATTTCTGGTTCAATGCATACGTTAATAAATAAAATTGCCATATATGGGCTGATGAGCAACCCGAAAAGTACCAAGAGCTACCACTACATCCACTTAAAACAACGATATGGTGTGATTTTTAGGCTGGTGGAATCCTTTGTCAATATTTCTTCAAAAATGTGGAAAATCTAATTGTTACCTTCAATGGTAGCCGATATCGCACCATTTTAACGGACTATGTGCTTCCTGAAATTTAAGCGTATGGTCTGGGTGAGCTTTGGTTTTAACAAGACGGCGCTATGAGCTATACAGCGCGTTAGACAATCTCCTTGTTGAGAAATCATTTTCATGAGCACTTCATTTCACCACCTAGATCATGCCATATTACACCTTTGGAATATTTTCTCTGGGGATATGTAAAGTCTAAGGGCTTCAGGAATAATCCAGCTAAGATTAACGCTTTGGAAGCCAACATTACTTGTTTTATTTGCGAGATACCAGTCGCTATGCTCGAACGAGTCGCTCAAAATTGGACCTTCCGAATAGACCACTTCAGATATCCTTTTCGAACAGTAAATGCCATAAATAATTCTTTAAGTTCACTTTTAAAATTATGTGTCTTATTTTAAATTATAAATCAAACCTCTCGCTGAGTCACCCGATATATATGTTCCCATCGATGCTATAGGGAGTATATGGCCTCAAAATCTATATCAAAGTGTCTTATTAATATACTCAAATACCAGTAGTTTTAAACCAAAAAAATGTATTGTATTAAATTTAAAATGTCATCACTTTATCCAAAAATCTGAAAATGTTAATAGTATGTATTATTGACCTTTTTTGTTGTTGTAGTTTATATTTGGCTCGGCTTGAGGTCATTTATTATAAATTAAAAAACAATTTTGATTTTAATTTTTAAAATTTTTACTTTTTGGACCCAATATTTCGAGGCAACTCCGTTGCTCATCTTCAGGGGATTTATTTAAATAAAAAACAAATTAAAAAATTCGTGTTGTCACTGTGCACTGTAAGCTTTGGATTGCTAGCTGAAAATTGTATCCAGTTTGACAGTACACTGCAGAAAATGTATGTGACTAAGGAAAACGATTTTAGCTTCTATTAAGGTAAGGTTTTGTCTACTTTTAACAGGTACAAGATGCAATAAAAAAAAATTTTGATTCTAAAGAATCAACTAAGCGCCACTTTGAAAATGATTTAACCCAATGTGTGCCGTTGCAAGGATAATTTGCAGCGCGAGTTAATTTGTGGCTTTATTAACCCTTTTATGCCAACTGTTGCAGACAACTTTAAATAAATGTCGTTACGATTCCGCCATTTTTATTTTATTTTTTGCTGGTTTTTTATACTAGAAATAGGACAAGAATAAACGTATAAGAAGTTCATTTGAGAGCTGATAAAAGTCGCGTTACCGAGTGTAAAAAATATATTAAAAAAATTTGCAACAGAAATAAATTTAAAAAAAGAAGGAAAATATAAAGAGTATTTGAAAAAAGTGAGTTCTAATCCACAAAAAAATTCCGTATCATAAATAAATTAATATAAGAAACTCTCTTATAATAAAATTTCTTTTGTATTCTCCAACAAATTTTTCCCATTATAGCATATACATTCCTATTTAGGACTCTACCTTTTTCCAGTTGTTATTCAGAAAGCGTAAATTGTAATTCAGATTAGTCAATTGCTATTCAGAAAGCGTCAATTGTAAATAAGAAATTTTCAATTGTAATTCAGAAAGCGTCAATTGTAATTTAGAATATAATAAATGTAAAAAAGAAAAATTATTTAAAATGTTGTGGTCCAAAGTTAAAGCCTATGCCAAAAGCAACATTCGTGTTCCAGACGTTGCAGGTCCTATCGTTAAAGTCAATGTCGATTATCATAGATATATGCATTAAAAAAATACAACGAAATACATAAGAAGATATTTAGCTCTTTAGTGCACATTTTTTTCTATTGCTTTGTTATAATGAAATAAGCACAGAAAAACGTGTTTTTTCAATTTCAAAATGGTTTAATATGTATTTAAATTTAATTAATGTGATAATTGAATCAATTATTTTTTTAGTTGAAAAAAAAAATTAAAAATGAAATTTTGATTTAATTAACATTTTAGTTGTTTTGAAATAAATTCTCAATTAAAATTTTAATTAAATAACAAAAAATCTTAATTGATTTTTTTCGTTTAATATAAAATAATTTAAACATGTAGAATTGTTGTTGGGAATCGTCAATATTTATTTAAATAAATTAACACATTGTTTGAAATGCAAAGTTTTTTGATCACTTTTTTAATTAAAATTAAAAATATCATTTATTGAAAATATTTTTTCAAAATTTTAAAATTTTTAGTAATCAATATAATCATTTGGTAATAGGTGCAAAATCAACAAATTGTTTGCTTGATATTATGAATTTGGAATAAATTTGGTGATTGGAGAAATTTAATAATTTTTTCTGTGAGTATAAATAGTTAATAAAATTGTTTGGCTTTCTAAATTACTTTAGACTATATGGTTTAAATAGTTAAATAACTTTTTGCTGCGCCCCAATAAATTCGGGCATGAAAGGGTTATGTGTGTGACTGCCAGTGATACTTGGAGCACCATGGCGAGTAGATATTGGTACACCGAAAAAAAATTTTTTCAATTAGAAAAATGGTTTTAAAAGTATTTAAACTTATTTAATATGATAATTGAATCAATTATACTTTTAGTTGAAAGAAAATTGTTTTGATTTAATTAATATTTTAGTTGTTTTGAAATAAATTTTTAATTAAAATATTAATTAAATGTCAAAAAATATTAATTGACTTCTGCGTTTAAAATTAAATAATTTAAACTTGTACAATTGTTGTTGGGAAATGGCACAGTTTTTTTGATAATTTTTTAATTAAAATTTAAAATATAATTAATTGAAAAAAAAAATATTCACAATTTTACAATTTTTAGTAATCAATATAATCATTTTGGTAATAGGTCCAAAATCAACAACTTATTTGCTTGATATTATGAATTTGGTTTAAATTTGGTGATAAGAGACAATTTTTAATTTTTTCTGTGTAATAAATAACCAACTCCAATTCCAGGCATAGTATACACACTGCAACCGGTATCTTCGGTGCCAGGCACAGATGGAGAAGATACGACTTAAAATGAAGTATAAACGAGGTATATACTTATATGTTGCTAAAACTATGTTCACACCTATTAAATATTTGACGTTCTACTTGTAATCACTAGTTTTATTAAAAAATAATTTGCCATTGAAAAACGTTTGCTGGATCAAACATCATTTAACAGTTTCTTTATTGAATTATACAATTATAGTCTTACAGATAAAGATAAGGAAATCAATAAAAATTGTTAAAAATAAAGCTAAAGTTTGATCAATTTGCTGGTCATGCTTTTCACAGAAAAAATTTTCAGTATTTTTTTTTATTTATAAAAAAATTTTTTGAAAAGTATGTAAAATTAATTAATGTGAAAATTGAATAAATAATTTTTTAATTAAAAAAATAAATATAATTTTGATGTAATTAATTTTAGTTGTTATAATTTAAATTTTTAATAAAAATATTAATTAAATAACAAAAAATCTTAATTGATTTTTTCGTTTAAAATAAAATAATTTAAACTTGTAGAATTGTTGGTGGGAATTGTCAAATTCTGTGCTATATTTAATTAAATCAATTTACACATTGTTTGAAACACCAAAGTTTTTTGATAATAGATATTGGGAATTATTTCTTTTTCTTTTTCATTATATTCAACATTTTTTATTTTTCGAATTTATTTTATGAGTTAAATTTCAGTTATGTATTTTATAAAGCTTTTTTGTAATAGATCTATTCCTTACCATTTTTTTTAGGAATGATATTGTATTTTCTTGTTAAATTTTACCTTAGCTTTCCGTTGGATAGCAATGAAGTATATTTATGTACAGAAAAATTTACAATTATTAGACAACAGCAGAATGTAATGCATTTTCTGGCCCGCTACGGCTTTCGTCAGCATTCTTTGTGTCACACTGGATAGTGATACTTTATAAATTGAATGTATTTAACTGAACTATTTTAACAAATATAATAGTCTGGTAGTGTATAAAGTCATTCCTAAAAAAAAAAAAAAAAAAATTTAAGGAATAGAGCTATTACAAAAAAGCTTTATAAAATACATAACTGAAATTTAACTCATAGAATAAATTCGAAAAATAAAAAATGTTTTTTAATAATTTTTTTATTTTGAAATTGAAAATATGATTCATTGGAAAAACATATGCAAACTTTTAAGTTTTTAGTAATCAATCAATCAGTAATCATTTTCGTAATAGGCGCGGTATCAAAAAATTGTTTGCTTCATTCTATGAGTTTTGTATGAATTTGGTGATTAGAGACAATTTTTAATTTTTTCTGTGTTTTTGGATAATATTTATTAGGTCTGAATAAACCTTAAGTTGCCTGTGCATATTGATCATGAAGAGCGTATTAACTAAATTTTTTTATTTTCTAACTTTTTGGAAAATATAGTGCTATTTTTTCTACTTTTTAATAATGAAAAAGTTGGTTTTAAATTCTTTTTCATATGCCCTTAAGATTAAATATAAAATTGCTTTGCTTCTACTAAACATTGTTAAATTTTGAGTTAATACCCTGCTTAAGATCAAGTGTGATATGAAAATAGCTAAGGGGATTTTTGAAATACATAGATAGCATTTATGCCCGTAATTTCTACAAGCTGTGTATATTTATCTATTGTTGAAAGAATTTTAAAACCTATTTTTTACCTACGGGTTAAAGTGTAGTGTATTTTACACCATCGATTTCCGATAGTTATTTCTTGTGGGGCCATTTTACGTTGAAATTTACATAAAAATGTTACCGGATAAGTAAAGATAACTGTTAGGTACGAACCCGACCAGATATCTGTTAGTAGAAATTACGGGCATTAGTCTTAAACAGCGAACTTCGAACGCCCAATCACTAGAGTTGGGAACCAGAGAACTGCAACCAATACTAAAATTTGGAGTATATCCAATCATTTACTCTGAATGTTTATGATTCAAACCGTTTTTGGTTCAACAATCAGAAATGATTTTAATCTAAAGAGCTCATTTCAAGCAATTAGTTTGAATTATTGTACTCGCAAGGAACATGAATGTTTGTAAATGTTTTTTCTGGTATGACTGCAGATCACCGCACGGAAACAAAGCGGTGTTCGCATCACTCTTGTAATATTCGTTTTCAAATGCGATATAATGTTCATTCAGGTGCAGCATATATGAACGAGTCGACTCAATCATTAACGCTAAAAATGAAGTACAAACCACACACAGAAAAAAACTATGTTAAAAAATGGTCACCTCCAACAAAACTATTTTTAAAGAAAATTTTTAAACATATTATGTTTAATTTAACCATATTATTGTCACCGACAACCATATTTTTGTTAAATTGGTCCTCCATCAAGAACCCACAACCATATTATGGTTGTCTTTAAACATGTTTTGGTTAAAAACCATGCAACATGCTATGGTTAAAAACCAACCATGCTATTATAAGTGTTAAACATGTTTTAGTTATTATTAACCAAAACGAGTTTGGAGGCAACCATAATATGGTTGCGCCTTCTTGATGGGGGAACCATTTAACCATAATATTGTTGTCGGTGACAATATATATATATATAATCCTTTAATTCCCTGTGGAAAATAGGGCCGCTTATTATATACATTTGCATAGGTTTCAGTAATCGTTTTAGCTTCGGGGAGAATAAGTGATTGGCCTATAGCTCTCCTAGGCTGGCGCTGGGGATGCCAGCTAAGCCACCAGCCTGGCTTGGTGAAAGTCAATAGCAAACTTAGCAAATATGCCTACTTCCCGAGACGTCATTTTTTTTAAAATGACCATTCGGATATGCTGAAGACCGTCGCTCGAATTAGCTCCCACCTCAACAGAGGTGGTCCCCAGGGAGTACCACGAGGAGGCCACTGCCGTAGCAATGGGATCAGCGCGCTGACCTACGAGTCGACTTGGAGTGAATTACTAAGGATAGTGGGAACACTTTTCCTTATACTCGTCAGTTTTTGGGATGACAAGTCTTACTTAGGATCGCTTTAACCAGTTTGCCTTACACACTCCCATACTCCCCGGTGACAATAATATGGTTAAATTAAACATAATATGTTTAAAATGTTTCTTTTAAAATAGTTTTGTTGGAGGTGACCATTTTTAAACATATTTTTTCTTTGGGTGCAGTCATGTATTCTACAGCGTTGTTCTCGTTCGAGCATCAGACATATGTACATATGTATCAGTCGCAACATGATTGGTTAAAAAATATAAATGTTTGAGTGTATGTAAGATCTATACGGTTTTTTGCATAGTATGAATGCATTGTTAGGCAATATATAGAGAAAAACTGTTAAAAAATCAGAACGAAAAATTTTATTTGAAAATAAAATTTGCGAAAAATTTGTATGTACTTACAGATATTATTGCTTAGGCATAAAAATAAATTCGAAAAATTTTATGAGATATTTATATAGAAAATTTTAACTTTAATCCATAATTTCTCTAACCCGTAACATATACTACAATTTACTCGTACTCTTAATTTTTCGCCCCGACTTTGGTATGTTTAATAAATATGTATATTAAAAACACACATTTTTTATATACATACATAAATAATACACAAAAAACAAGTGGCTCGAGCCAAAACATGAATTTGTCTACTATCGTACCAAAGAAATATTAACATTCATGTTCGTTGCGAGTACAAGAATTCAAACTGACTGTTTGCAATGAGCTCTTTAGATTTAAATCATTTCTTGACGAGAGACAAAATCGATTCAATCATAAAATTCGAGTGGTTGTTGGAACTGATCACAACAAAACAATGTTCAAATTACCGAGACGATAGCCGAGTACAAGTTAGCTATCGTTCATAAACAGATGCATCGCTTTTAAATAAACAAATACAAGCATAATTTTGCGATCGGTTCATACTTCTTTCTGAATTTTTTTGGTTCGTGTTGACGTTTGAACGAGAACAAAACTGTAGAATATTTTTTTGATTTATACTGAATTTTTAGCAATAGTGATTGAGGAGGCTCGTTCATACTCCTTGCAGCTCACTGTTAAAAACTAATAGTTTATTTAGTATGTGTGTGTGTGGTAGTTTTTAGTGGATTTAAATGGAGTATAGCAACGTGCTTAAGTAGAAAACGTTTAACATAAATATTTGCATGTATTTGTTAAAAAAAAAATCATGATGATTTTAAGGAAGAAAACGCAACTAACAACAACATTCATATGTACAACTTTACAGACTCACATACGCAGGCAGAAACTCTCTCATCAAACATTTAGAAATTTTTAGAATATTTTTAGAGTAACAAGAGGCTCATTTAATATAAAAACACAGTTGCAACTAATTTCAACAATCATACTTGTGTATACTTTTAGTTTTTGAAGTAGTTAAAGAGAAGTTATCTTGAAATATTTGCAAACTTGATTTAATAAATTAAATTAAACTTGTTTCAAATCAAAACCTAAATGTTTATTAAATTAATATTTGTTTAATTTTTTCAAACGTCAACATTTTTACCAAAGTGTGCCACACAAATCAGTCTTTAGTTTTCTTTCCTGGAGTTAAGATATTTTGTAAGGTCATTTCTATTTTTACCTTTTAAAAGAAAGAAGTTTCACCTTAAATTTTTACTAAAACTTAAAAACAAATTTTTCGATTAAAAAACATTAAATAAACTGAAGATTTGAATTCTTTTTTGAAATCTATAACAACAGCATGTGGTCATCAGCTAAATCTTTATTATTGAAGTCATGTAAAATTTTAAGATTTTTAATTCATAAAATATCTTAAAAATAAAATCGTTAAAAAATTAATAATTTTAGCGACGGCATGAACTAGCCTCCCAAGAATTAACTCCCAAATAAATAAATTAAATAACCCCACAAAACTTTGTACAAAAAGCAACAGCAACGATTTTTGGGGGGTTTTTCATTTTGTTTGGGGTGTTATTTCATATGAAATTGCTCCCCAAAAATCATTATGAAATACATTTTTTGGGGGATTATTTCATTTTTATTAAATGTAAAAACGTTTTTGGAAGAAAAGATTTTCTTTCTGGCTTCGCTTACTAAATGTTCTCTGCAATTTCTGAAATGAAGTAAGGTCCGAATATGTGGATTAAAATTAATTGTATAGGTGTGGTTTTAGGAACCACGAGATATATAGAATAGTTGGGACTGCGGCCGGGCACAAGGATTTTCTCCTCTATGGTATATCAAACATCGGCGTCACTAATTGAAGCTCCTAAGATCGGCCTTATCGTTGACCGATGGCCGGCTACGCAGAGAAGCTTTAGTAAGCGAAGCAGGTTTTTGTTATACCATTGAGGAGAAAACCCTTTGCCCGGCTGCAGTCCCAACCATCGCGAGATTATAAAACCAAACCTATACAATTAATTTTATAACACATTTTCGGGTCTTATTTCATTTCAGAAATTGGGATCTTATTTGATATGAAGCAGGACCCCCATAAGTTAGGGAATTAATTCATTTTTGTTTGGGGTGTTATTTCATTTCATTTGGGGCTTAATTCATTTCCATAACTGGGGTTTTATTTCATATGAAATAAGGCCCCACGATTTGGGGCGTTATAAAATGTTTTTTGGGAGTTTATTCTTGGGGGGCTATTTCATGCCGCCAATTTTAGCACCATAACGAAAATACATATACGTATAAAAACCACATATTTTAAAAACAAAATAATATCTGGGTAGCTTGGAACTAAAATTAATGTTACAAAAAAAGCATAAAAGGCATATTTTCTTCTATAAATGACAAAAAAACGATACACAAAATGGTCACATTTTCCTATAGCGTCCTTCATAGACTTATTTTAGAATCTTTTTTTTATAATGGTATGAGTTTTCTGTTTTGTGTATGCAATACTACGGACAAGTTCTTTCAAACACCGACAAGTTCGAATAACTTAAAGAAACCAGAGAATTTTGTTTATGGATCTGGGAATATCATCACAGAGTAATACAGTGTGAGCAAAAAGTAGTATCGACAGATCAATTCCAAAATAAGATAAGTCTAAAAAGTGAGTTTTGCAGAAGCAGCTCTCAAAGTTACCGGGCGATACAACATTCAGTTCTAATCTAAGTTACTTTTTGTGCATATCTTTGGCTTGGATAAGCCGATCAACACCAAAATTTAACATAATTTAAATTGAACAATACTTAATTCCAAAAAAATGTTTCGTATTTTGCGAAACACTAATGGTATATTTTTAAAAGTAAGCACACTTTTATGCGCTACGCAATAAGACATACAGAGATGCAGTAAGGCATGGAGCGAATTCTTAATACATTAAAAAAGTGTCTACAATTTGACGAGCCGCGACATTCTTTTCCTACGAAGCAGGTTTGTAAGGAAGCATAAAAGAGAATAACGGTAACAAAAAAGGTAAGTGTGAAAGGCTAATCGTTACATTCACCAATTCTTATATCCGCTGAAAAAAGCGATTTCTGTGCCAAAAATGTTTTGCTTTAAAGTTGGTACTAGCCATATAAAATTCTTGTCTTCCGTAAGCGATATGGTAAGCGAAACTTTAACTTTTCTCCTTTATAAACCTGTTTCGTTGGAAGCTCCATTTTTTATTGGGATGCTAAGTCCACCAGGAATTGAGCTATCGGTATGTAATAAAAATTACCGTTTGCTTTTACATATAAATACATTTATACAGAAGCTACAGGTTAGAAGACTTTATTTTCAAAATTGTTGCTGCTTTTTGGTTTTGAGTGCTTTTGTATTTTTTAAAATTTTTATTAAAAATTCACTAATTTTAATTTGTGTTACTATAAGTCAGACGTTATATGATAACAAAAACAGAAAATGGGTCGAGTAAAAAATTTTGCACTTTCAGCCATTAAAAACTCCGACCTCGCTAAAAAATAATAGGACTGAAAAAAGAAACCAATAACGAAAATTGTGATTATGAGCCGTAACTCACACCGCTAAGAGAATAATCGCAAAATTGTTAATCTTTGAAAATTCTTGCTATACCATCGCTATCATCTGCTGATCAAAACATACCGTCAATTTCACCGTGTCCATTGCCTAATATTGAACAAAATATAATTATGACTGTAGAACCTACATCGCGACTTTCATTAGAATATTCATAAGTTCAACTGACAAAAAATGGCTTGACAAGGAAAATAAATATATACAGAACATCTAAAAATTTTGAACTTATTTGTACAATTTGGATTTGGTAGGATTATTTTTTTTTTGAGACTATACTTGGAAAAAAGTCATAAGTCCATTTTCGCTACTTTAGTATCAAACCATATTCTGTCTGTTTCGATAATTAAATCGAATCCAATAATATATTTGTAAATCATTTTTGAGATGTTTCAAATATATTAACTTTGAGACGCGAAAGATTAAAAACATAAAACCTAAATATCTCAATACTAGTAAAATGGAGATGTGACTTTCTTTCTTAGAAGGGCAGTAATATTGTCAGGTACTGTGCCTGAAGTTCTTTATATATTTATTTTAAAATATCCAAAGTCATGGAAAAAAATTTTATGTTATAGCATAACAGAATGACAGATTAAAATCAATTTTACACACCGAGGACTTGTATACGTAAAAAAATGGAATCTTATGAGCCTCTTCTTATAAAATTTATCGAGGAATTAACTCAACTTTTTTGTGATTAAAATCAGACATTTAATGTTTAACAGTTATACATTTATTAATGACCCTATTGAATATCGTCCCCTTAATAAAACAAGAGTGTATACGCATGTACACCATTATTTTTTTATTGCATAATTAACATCTACATAATTTGGTGAAATTCTACTTCCACAAAGTGGATCAAAAGATTAATTGAAATATTATTGTATAATTGCGTCTTTGAAATTTTTCATTAATAATTGTGTAAGTGCAGGTATGGTGTTATAATTGATTGTTACTCTGAATATCATTTCAAAGAAAAACAGGGTATAAAAAGCATACACTATTTTTATTATTCACTATTTTTATTATTTCATAACAAAATAAAATCGAAAAATGACGTATATTGATATACACAATTTTGTAATAATATATTTGGTGTAAAATATTCAAATAAAATAGTGTATACCATACAAAATAAAATAGTGTATTATGATTTTCATACATATTATAAAACAAATAAAATAGCCTAAGTGACATAATGGTACTTTGATTCCCATTTATTTGCAATTAAAGCACTTGTAAATTAATGAAATATCATCTACTAGTACCCTTATTATTTCATCACATATTTAAATGACCACAACTCAAAAACATCGATTATTTTCTGAGATATTAGTGTTTTCCCATTTGTCTAATAACTCAAAAATGTTAAACTCTATTATCTCGAAATGGCAAAAAAATTATACACTATTGTTTTATTAAGGGGACATTATGTACTTAGGGCGGGTTGATTTAAAAATCGCCCAAGTGACAAGGAAAATCGTATTCTAGGGATCAAAATAAGAAAATTTTTCCAAGGAACCATACCACTAAAATGAACTCTGATATTCCTTATATTGCCCCAAAGGTCAAATTTTGAAAAAGCCTACTTTCACACATTTAAAGTGCCCTAATCGAGTCTAAATGTATGACCACTAACTTTGGAGGGCCGACTAACTCTTGTCACTTGGGCGAATTTTAAATCGATCCGCCCTAGTGTACATATTTGTTATATATTTTTATACCCTAGTGGTAAATGGGGGTAGTATACTAAGCTTGTCATTCCGTGTGAAACTTTTTTATTATAAATCTAAGATCCCATAAAGTATATATATACTGGCTCCTTGAGCAATTCTAAGTCGATTTAGCCATGTCTGTCTGTCTGTCTGTCTGTCTATCCGTCTGTTGAAAACACGATCACTTTCGAAAAACGCAAAAGAAAAGAACAACTTTGGTCTCAAATTGCTTGCAGTTATCCTAAGCAGTTTCGGATTCAAATCCAGCAACATCGGTTAAGTAGGATCAGAACTATGAATCGATTGGAAAATGCCCGAGTTATGACCAAATTACTGAAATACCAATATTTCCTTTTTTTAACATAATTAAGTTGTTTCATTTGCGGAACCACCACCCTAAAAAAATTGATAATTTTGATACAAAAACTAACATAAATAGTGGAATAATGCACGGAATGATATACAAATTTGCAAGAATTTGCTTTATACCACTGCAAATCGTACTGTGAAGATCGGTCCATATTTGACCATACGCCCCATATAAACCATACTCGCGGAAACAGTTTAGTACGCCTAAGACCGTAATAAATAACGCTAAAATACTAAAATTTGGTACGTCTCAGTTTTATAGGACCTGAAATCACAATGTAAATTTTTTTGAAGATCGGTCTATAATTTACCCTAGACCCCAAATAAACCCTACTCCCGGAAAACCGTTTAGTATGCCTAAATCCGTAATAAATAATGCTATCATAATGAAATTATGTACCTCATAGTTTTATATGAAGAGAAATCACACTGCAAAATTTCGTGAAGATCGGTCCATATGAACCATACTCTCGGAAAACAGTTTATTGCGCCTAAAACCAAATAAAGCCCACTTTGGGAAAATAATTAAATTCGCCTAAAACCATAACAGATATAGATAATTACACTGCTGTATTGAAATTCATTCTAATTTATTTTTTGTAATACCAAAACTCAGTCTTCAGAATTTTAGAATGATTGGTCCATAATTTATTAAAGGTCCAACACAAATTACCCTCCTAAAAATCATTTTAGTTCTGCTAAGACTGTTGCGTATCATGATATTTTACTTAAGCCAGTTCAAAGTTCTAGCAAGAAACGCATAAAACTTTCATATTGTCGGTCAATAATTTAATATTGGTCTACCCCGCAAGCAATTGTAATGCTGACGTTCGTTTTTGTGAAGCTAAGTGTATGTATTTATCATATATAGCCCACTACTGTCGGTGGAGGGTATCAAAGATTTGGCATAGCCGAATATAGCACTCTAACTTGTTTTAAGAAAAATCTACGAGTAAAACATCTGT
This sequence comes from Pollenia amentaria, assembly GCA_943735925.1. Lineage (NCBI taxonomy): Eukaryota > Metazoa > Arthropoda > Insecta > Diptera > Polleniidae > Pollenia > Pollenia amentaria. Next base: position 139,050,483 of record OX031010.1, on the reverse strand, counting down.
CAAGTTACTTGATTACGTATGAGTATTATTTAATTCCAATTTATTAAAATTCATACGCCATGTGGTACACCTAATAATGCCCGTAATATATACAAATAGATATCTAGCTGTGTATAGATATCTATGGTGTAACGAATTTTAAACCGTATTTCTTACCTACGGGTTAAAGTATAGTGTATTTTACACCATCGATTTTCGATATTTAATTCACGTAGGCCAACTTAAAGTTGAAATTACCAAAATAGTGTTAGGGGATAAGTAAAGATAACTGTTAGGTAGAACACGACCAGATATCTGTTAGTTAAAATTACGGGCATAAATCAAACTTTTAAAAATGCAATAATCGAAAAAATAAGACTTTTTGTAAAAGTAGGGCTTTTTCTGAAGAAAGTCATGTAAAATTAGGCTCTTTTCTAAAATTCTTGGCTTGTTGTACAATAGAGTGACTTTTTTTAAAAAAAATTGATTTTTATAATTACTCTAACTTTTTTGAAAAAAATGTGGTGAAAGTGTACGGACATTTGAAAAAAGTTACTTCTTTTTTTTAGGAAATAGTAATTTTTAGTGAAAAAAATTTCACTTTTTGTGAAAAAAATACACTTTTAGTGAATAAAATGTGACTTATTGTGAAAAAAGTCACGCTTCAAAGAGCTTATGCACGATCAACATAATCAGAGAAGACTAACAGTCGATGCATTTGTGATGGAAAATGAAGATCAAGGAGCAACGGTTGTATCATCAATGCCAACAATGCATCCCGATGATTCAACATAAGTACCGCCATCACATTTTTTTCGCTAAATTTATTGTTTTTTCACAAAAATATAATATATACTCTCTTCTAATTATCACCTTCCTGAATATATTTCAATTTTAGTTAAACATTACAAAATATGTATATATGTTTAATAATTGTTTTAATGATTAATTTGACTACAAATTGTTTTTAACTTTCATTGTCTAATCTCTTAAATGATACACCCATAGAAAAAATATGTTTAAATTTGGTCATCTCCAACAAAACTATTTTTAAAGAGAATTGCAAACATATAATGTTTAAATTTAACCATATTATTGTCACCGACAAACATATTATTGTTAAATAAGTCCTACATCAAGAAGGCACAACCATAATATGGTTGCCTCCGAACATCTTTTGGTTAGTAATAACTAAAATATGTTTAACATTTATAATAGCATGGTTGATTTTCAACCAAAGCATGTTGCTCTTAGAAAAGAGGAAAATACTATTATTAATTTAAAAACAAATTATTGTCATATTTAACCATAACATGTTAAGAGGCAACCATAATATGGTTGTGGCTTCTTGATAGAGGACTAATTTAACAATTATATGTTTGTCGGTGAAAATAATATGGTTAAATTTAAACATAATATGTTTAAAATTTTGTCTAAAAATAGTTTTGTTGGAGGTGACCATATCTAAACATATTTTTTCTCTGCGTGTACTAACAAATGATATGACAAATAATATGTATGAACAATTTGGTTCTAGGGATGGCAATTTGAAATTAGCTAAACAAAACCAAGGTTTTAATTTCTATCATATCAATGCTCAAAGCTTAGGAAATAAATTGGAAGAGTTTATTTTTCTATTTGACAACTCTGGTATTGACGCAGTATGTGTTTCTGAAACATGGTTCTCTAGTTAGATAAATGACAGTTGTTATGTTCCCTTCCTTCTTCGGTGTGGAGGGATAAATGACTACCATATGCTTCAGCCGTCGAGGGTTCGGAAAGTTCACGTTTGGCCTATCCCATATGCCAGATATAACAAGAAAATAAGAAGTACACACTTGAAGAAAGATTTCACAACCTAACATGGAATCAAATGAGGCCCCTTTCTGGTGGAATGTTGGTCAGCAGTACTAATTTTCCGTCTGCTCTGAACCCTACCCTAACCATGTCCTCATAGGTGTTATTAAAGACCCAAAGAACAACTCAGAATAACTTAATTTTTAAATAGGCTCGAACCGACTTTTGTTTATTTACTCTTACATCTTAAACTATATACTATGTTCAAAAAAAAAAAAAAAAATTAAAACAAAATATAAACATATTAAATAGTAATTCTAACAAAATATTCAGGATAATAAAAAAAATCGCGTAATATAAGGACTAGGTGTACTTTTATTACTACGACATTTCATAATAAGAAAACTGAATGTTTTTTTGCAAATTTAATTATCAGTAAATCAGTAATCAAAACAAACAAGAGAAAAAGAAACGAAATTTGTAATAAAAGGAATAAATCGACAAAAAAAAATTAAGGTCTGCATATATGTATAGTATATGAACGTATTGTAGTAATAATTGATCTCACAAAAAGAATAAGTAATTATCATCTTCACAACATCGTAATTAATGTGATTTATTACTTTTTGCTTTTTGGTTGTTCTTTACAATAAAAATTAATAAAAAAAACAACTTACATATTGTTTGATGTTATACTTTTCGGTTTTTTTCTTCTTCTTTTTCTTGCTCTAATCGGGATTGAAGGCCTTCTCCTCCGTCGATGAAATTACTTTGCCTTTGGAAATTTTAAGGTTATTAATTACATACGTATATTTACATACATATACATGTATCTTTATATTAATCACGCTTTCATTACAACATTTTGTTCAAGTCCATATCCTCTATTCATGGCTACTACAAGTCCGTTGTCATCACGCAAGAGGGAACACCATTAGAGGTACCTGCTTGGCCGACCTCATTTTCGAAGAAGTGCGGCACAAAAAGACCGCCAGCTCAGGGCTGGGAATGCACAGGTATTTCCACTTTTTCTACAGGACCGGTTTGCTAAAATTTGCGCACAACTCTCCTGATTATGGACACATGTTGTCGATTATGCTGACCAAACAAATAACGAAATGCTCGAAATGCATTTTCATTTAAACGCCTGTTTTCGAAAGGGCTTCAGCAATTTTAACGCGCTGCGCAATTGTGTACCTCTCCATGTTCGAATTTGTCAAACAGTGAAACGAACAAATGTCGAATTAAGTTGGACAAAAAACTTGACGTTAAGGTGTAACTCACAACTAACATCGTGCATTATAGTTGGACCATCCTTTTTAATTATACCCTTCACCACAGGTTGAAAGGTTATATATAAGTTTGTCATTAAGTCTGTAATTTCTACAATATTTAACTAAGGAACTATAAAGTATATACATTCCTAATGAATAGCGAAGTTGATTTAACGATGTCTAGCTGTCCGTCTATCTGGGGTTTCCGAAGACCCCAGATATGATGGGGACTTGGTTGGTATATATTTCTGTTCCATCTGCCTCGATAAATTCTGCCACATCGGTCTAAAAATGGCTGAGATATTAGCAAAAACCCACCACTACCCATAATTGCTTCCAAAAAACTCCATGTTATTGTTGTTTCTTATACCCATCACCCAAAGCTACAAGGTATTATATAAGTTTTTTTTTTATTAATTTTTTAGAATTTTTATTCGCTTTTTACTCATAATAAATACGAAGCAATCTTGTTTCTTTTCATCACAGTACTTTGTACTTGGCAACTCTTTGATTTTTGTTTAGTAAATAAAATTTTAAAATAACTTTCTGTGAAATACCGATGAGTTCGCTATCTCTGTTATGTTTTTATTTGAAAATTTCCACTGTACACATTTTCCTATTTAGTATTCACACATTATTTCAATTGAATATGCGTTCAATTATTTCTTTAGTTTTCTAAAAATGTCATTACAAAATAAATTAAATACATTCTTTGCATAACAAATTTCAAAAAGTGTGTGGAAATGAAAAGCAAATTTTATATGAAATTTTCAAATAATCTTTAAATTAAGACTAAAAATTTTACAATACCTTACCACTGAGTTCAAAATTGGTAAAATTACAGAAATTTAAAAAAAAAAAAAAATATAACTGTTAAGCAAATTTCACAATTTCCAAAAAAATTTTGAAGTTTTAAGTTTAATCTAGCAAGATTTGATGCTTCTTAAAGCTTTTTTTCTTTTATAAATTTAATAATAAATCTTCAAAAGGAAAAAATTTGCATTTTAATTAAATAATTAATACAAAATCGTTAAATAAAAATAAAGATCACACACAGCCATATAACAAAAAGTCATTTAGTATGTCTTTTAAATATGTATTAAAGAAAGCAAAAACTTAACAAAACAAACAAAATTCATAATGCAAGTGAAAATAAAACGAAAATCCTTAATGTCAATTTAACTTCACTCATTACAAATGATTATTATGGGAATTGTACATGTTTGCTTACAAAAAACCACAATCCTTGATACATACACACGTTGGCAAATCTTCTCCAATACAACCATTCAAAAAAATTCTACTGAAAAATGAGACGCGACAATGATGACAATAAAACGACATGCAAACATTTTGTCTTGCTACTGGTGCAATTTTACAATGTGTTGTAAAATTTTATACATGCTCACTTTTATGTTCAGGATACTAAAGCTTACCCCACTCAAACACAGAAACATACAACATACAAGTATAATATGTGTATATGTATGTAAGTTTGTTTGTATATTGCCTAAGAATTGTAAAAATAAATTATATATTAAACTTATAGGCCACAGGGGGGGGCTGCACAGTGATTTACATAGTTCACATGGAAGAATTAAAGCAAAAAATTTATATTTAATAAATTAATAATTTTAAAATAAAAATTCGTTGAAGTCTATAAAAAAAGGCCCCCTAAGGGAAAGAGAACTAACACTAAACTTGTCACGTGACAAGTCACTTTAACATGGCGATGTCCTACGAGGGGTAAATTGGCACCTTTTTGACACTTTGTAACAGGTCACTGAAATAGCCTTAATGGACACAACCAATTTCGGTTAAAATAATGCCTGTCGCATATATTATCACAAATTAACCATGTCAATATAATAGATCCCCTTCATATAAAGTAATAGAACTAGAGAAATTCAGCCACCCGCACAAAATTCAGTCACATGAATAGTTTTGTACCAATTACACTGTGCTACACTCGAAAAGCACTTCTGAAATGATCTAACGTGCGTTAAAGGTGTTGGTGAGCATGTTACGAATCCCGGCTTAAAAGTTTAAATATACCTCCAAATTCCCGAGTTATGGACCAAAGAAAATTTTTTTGAGGCTGCTACTTTTAAACATTTATAACTCTTTTATTTATTTACCGATTTTTGAAATTCAAACGGTTTTGGAAAGCAAAATAATTCTCTTGATTCTCTTAAATTTCTTTTGTCATTAGCAAAAATTCGAGTTCTTATTATTTTAGTTTTTTTTGTACCTATATATCAAATTTACTTGTTTAAAATAAGCGATTTGTATTGTATTAACAAAAGAAAAAAAAATAGTATTATTTAAGGAATTTTAATTGTTTTTTTTTTTTTGTTATAATAGCTCCTCATAAAAAGTACTATAACTTCCTCATTTCTCAACCGATTTCAACAAATGACATCTCATTATACTCAGAAAAATACTGTCTTTAATATATTTGTTGTCTTTAAACTAAATTCGGAAAAAGGTCTCGTAGAAATTTTAAAAGTTTAAAAAAAATTAAAAATTCTCCATATAATTGAAAAAATCTATTCATATTTGTTCTAATATTGTATGAGAAGTATATATATTTAAAAATAACAATTATTTTGCTTTCCAAAACCGTTTGAATTTAAAAAATCGGTAAATAAATAAAAAAGTTATAAATGTTTAAAAGTAGCAGCCTCAAAAAAATTTCTTTGGTCCATAACTCGGGAATTTGGAGGTATATTGAAACTTGTAAAACCGGTTTTATAATACACTCATCTAGACCTATAACATACACTAGGTCACTTTGAAAGTGCTTGCAAAAAGGAAAATTTGTAGCACCGTGTTATCTTTCCTCTGGACCAACAACACTCTAAACACATTATCACGAGTGATTGATATTAAGTGATAGGACTTGTTTTCACCTATCAAAATTCGTTCCTTTTAATTATAAAGTTTTGTTCACTGTGTATATAAAAAAATTTATTTCAAATCTAATTACACCATTTTAAAAATCTAAGCGAATTTATAATTTATTTTTTATTTTATAGTACATCTATTCCATTCCTATTTGAACAATTCACAGATAAAATTAAACATTTTCTCAAGCAATCAAGTGGTTGATTTTGCACCTGCTACCAAAATGATTTTATTGATAACTAAAAATTTTTATATTGTGAATATTTTTTTCAATAAGTGATATTTTTAATTTTTATTAAAAAAATTATCAAAAAACTTTGCCATTTAAAACAATGTATTAATTTATTTAATTAAATATTGACAGTTCCCAACAACAATTATAGAAGTTTAAATTATTTTATTTTAAACGAAAAGACCAATTAATATTTTTTGATATTTAATTAATATTTTAATTAAAAATTTATTGCAAAACAATTATAATTAATTAAATCAAAATTATATATTTTATTTTCTTTCAACTAAAAGAATAATTGATTCAATTATCACATTACTTATATTTAAATATTTTTTAAACAATTTTTTTAATTGTTAAAAAACTGTTTTCTGTGTTTAAATTCAAATGTAGAAAGTAAATGTTTCTATTACCTTATAAAAGCAGCATTTATGTTTTGGTGTGCACTTAATCAAGAATAGAAATGTAATACTCAAGCAATTCAATAATTATTTATTGATTTAAACTTAACCCTAAAATGTGCAGTGTATATTAAAAGATACAACCAATAAAGCTGATGTTATTTCCACAATTATTAAAAACACTAAAAAAAAAGTTCGTTGATTACCACTAACAATATATTTTTCTTTTGTCCTGGATTAATTTCTTATCAAAAAATGGAACGTTTTTGAAAAATATAGAGCCGTATGTTCAAAATGAAGCTAAGGTTTAAACACTCTCATTTGCATTATTTTTTCACGAATTTACGCAAAAAAAGATATATGTTGTTACAAATAGTGTTTTTTAACTATACAGAAATTTCCAGTACGGTCTGATTTATACTTTCGTCAAAATATCGGTTATAGTGGTTGTATCTTAAAAGATAAATTGCGCATTCTACACAAATAAGGAATATTGGCTCGTTGCGTAATTTTTTTTATTTTAATCATAATAACAAAAATAAATATGGATGCGTAAATAAGACGTATTGATGGGTCCAAAACAGGTATGGGCACCACTACATTGAAAGCTTTGCATGTGTGGCATTGTATTGGTTTGTTTACGTTTGCATTTGTTGGTTTTATGCTCTTTTGCTAGACAAAGCACAATTTCGTTTCCCTGCTTCGCTCATCAATTTTGTGTATGTGCACATCGTTCGCTCTTTTTGCATTTGCATTTTGCATTTTCCCATACATGGTCCAAAACGACAAATGATGAATTATGTAAAATGCTTTGCAACGCAGAATTTCCTTATGACAGCACTGATGAAGGTAGTGATGATGATATTTACATTCCAAAAGTGCTGTCCACTAAAAATAAAAATGTTGTCCTTATTGATAATGGCTCTGATCCTGAGGAAGAATTAGAAATTAGCGTAATTAAAAATTAGGATATAAATGCTTCAGTTTATGACTCGTTTATTGCATTGATATTCGACGATAATTTATTGTCTTGCTGATACTAGTACCATTTCATCTTTGGCCACGTACAATTTTATACTTTTTACTCCCTAGCACAAAATTTAAAAAGGCCTTCCATCATCCAATCACCTGTTGCCAGAAATATTTCATTATCAAACCCTACTGCTTCCAGTGCTCCAACTGCGGGCTTACAAAAGTCACCAGCTAATCAGTTCACAACTCACTCAAAGGACTTACCATTAATTCCAACGTGATTTGATTCCTCAAAATCTCAAAATGCATCCTTCGATCCAAAAGCTTCAGCATTTGAAAAAATATATGGAAACAGGATAATATGCAACTCGTCTGTCAGGAAGTAGAGTTTAAAGGCGATAGCTCTCTGCCTGATGATATCAAATCATTGGTTACTCCATATCAAGTTTTGCAGAGATGTACCTTTAATGTTTAAAAATTGCTAGAATTAATTGGTATTTTATATTATATGACATATCGATGCCTTACTTTCTCAACATCGTATCTTAAAAAAATACGGTTTGTACTTTTCCATATAAAACGATGGTTTTTTTTGCGTTTTATTACTGCAACAACTTATAATTTCAATACTTTGTCTCAATTCTGTAAATATTAATAAATTATTGAAATAATAAGTTTTTGCAGTAATAGAACACAAAAAAAAAAACAATCGTTTTATATGAAAAAGTCCAAACCGTATTTTTTTAAGATACGAGGTTGAGAAAATAGGGCATAGATATTTTAACCCACCTGACTTAAGAGACTATTGGTCAAATAATAATGATAGGTCAGTGGACGTTATTATTAAATTTTAGATATAAGATTTATTTAGAATTAAAAATAAAAAAAAATAAATAAATAAAAATAGAAAAATAGAAAAAAAATACAAGACCCAATTTTATTAATTTTTAATTTAACTAAATAACTTTGAATTATATTTAATACAATCACAATAATTTTTAATTTTTCTCCTTTAAAAAATAAACTTTACTTAAAAAATAATTGTATTAATGGTGCGTTTCTCTTTGTGTGTGTAATGCGCAGTGTATCTCATAAGAAACAAAAAAAAAAAAAAAAAAAAATAAACAAAAAATTTAAAAAATAAAAACACTGTTTATAATTTTGTGTTTATTAACGTACAATATATTTTTTCAAAAAGATACAAGAACGTGCACATTTAAGGGCTAAGTATGCAAAACGGGGAATCCCCAAAAAAAAAACACAGCTTAAAAGATTAGCATAAATAAACTAGTTATGGGAAAATATTTCCTTCGAAGTTCAGTAGAAATGGTTTTTGGAAGTCGCACTAATGTAGCAGCGGAACCAGAAAATAAATATAGCAGTCGTGGAGCCTTAGCCGTCGTTGAAAGGTTTTATATATTCAAATTTAGCCACATATACACTGCAAAACCAGAAAGTCTTGTATGGTCTATACTTATCCCATCTGTAATGAAGTCACTAAAAAACAACATGTGTTTCATGCAAAGAATAATCAATAGTTTTTCACAACTTTCTAACGTAATTGCGATTCAAGAGACATGGTTCAGTTCTGATTTAGTTCAAATTTATGGAATTGCTGGATATAATTGTATACATTGCTGTAGAGGAGATAGCTATGGAGGTACCTCAGTTTATATCCGAGACAATTTCCAGTATACTGTAAACGTTTGCGAAAGTAAGATGTTTTGAGAAATGATTGTCTTAACTTTAGAAAACTACAAGATTTATGGCAAACCAGTAAAGAACATTTTATTCTATAGATCTCAGAAATGTGACACAAATACATTTTATAATTTCATTGAAAATTTTGTTGAACTTATATGGTAGAGAATCGTGTATAATAGTTGGTGACTCTAATGTGGATTTTTTGGATAACACACGATCTGATGAATTTTCTAATTAACTTTCTAACTTCGATTTTAAGAACTGTCATAACCTTGTAACAAGACCTTCCTCTGGGACGTGTATTGATAATGTCTACAGTAATATCTCAAATTCCTTCTTTATTAGCTCTGCTGAATATGACATATCTGATCATAATATGGCAACATGCTTTATAAGAAGTAATTTTTGAAATAATTCAGAAGCGTTGTGATTATGCTAAGTTTAGAGAAGTTTTCCAAAATAACGTATCTATCAATAACACTGGTGACCCATAAGCTGATACTACCAGATTAATTGAATGTCTCTCGTCAGCTTGTAAAAGTTCTACGGTGGAGGTTAAAAGGAAGAAGGCATTAAAAAGTGAGATTGCACCATGGGTTAATGATAACTTGCAAAGCCTAATATTATTTAAACAGAAATTGCTGAAGCAAAGAAGAAAAAATCGTAATAATTTGGATATACAAAACAAATTAACTAGAATAAGCAAGGTGATTAAAAAGACTTGTCAAAAGTCAATGAATAACTATTATAAAGACAGTATTAGTAAAATTCAACATGATCCAAAGTGTTGGAGGGTTTTGAATGAGAGTTTGGGTCGAAATAAAAAACAGCAAGTGAGTTTAGTGAACTCTGATGGACGTTTAATTATGGATGATACCACCAAATGTAATTTATTAAATCAGTATTTTATTCAAGCACCCAAATCTATTAAGCAACAAATTAATAGCTCTCCGTTAGATTCGTGTAATAGTCTTCGTACTCTCAATCGGCATAATGGTACTTTTCATTTTCAATACTCAACAATTGAAGAAATCTTATTGATAATGTCTGAACTTTCGATTAACAAAAGCCCTGGTCATGATAATCTATCTCCAAGATTATTTAAAGAATGTAGACAAGAAATTTCACCACATTTACTGCGTATATTTAACAACATTATTAGTACTTCCGAATATCCTGCTGTTTTAAAAAACTCGAAAATTGTAAAAAACCCAAAGGAAATTAATGCTAATATAGAGGACAAATATAGACCTATAGCCTTGTTATCTGTCATTGATAACATTTTTTGAGAAACTGATACATCAGCAACTCGATACATATCTGGAAAACAATAAACTTCTCTATGATTGCCAATTCGGATTTAGAAAGGGAAGTGGAATGGAAAATGTTGCTGTGAATGTTATAAGTAATATATGTAATGGATAAGGTCAAGGATTCAATGGAGTAGCGGGCATATTTTATGACTTTTCGAAGGCTTTTGATCTCGTGGATCATGAAATATTGATTTGCAAACTGCAGTACTAGGGTATAATGGGTGGAGAAATAAACCTCTTCAAAAGTTATTTATACCACAGGAAACAATATGTAGAGTTAAATGATTGCAAAAGTTTTCTTGGTGTGGTAGAAAATGAAGTACCCCAAGATAGTGTGTTCTGGGTCCACTTTTATTCGTAATATACATCAATGACATTATGAATCTTCAACATTATGGAAAGCTGTATATGTACGCTGATGACATCTCACTTTTTTACCCATATAAACATGAAGCGGCTTTGAAACCGTATATGGAGAGATATGCTTCCTTAATTTTTGAATATTCCAGACTGAATAAATTGGTTATTAGCACAAAAAAGACCAAACTTGTAAGATTTAAGCCTCGCTCAACTAATGATGCTGGTAGTTTTAGTATATTTGTAAATGGCCAACAAATATTTGAAAGTCAGTCAGTTAAGTATTTGGGATTGCACTTACAAAGTAATTTATCATGGAATCTACATATCCAGGAGTTAAGATCAAAAATATCACCAGCTGTGGGATTGTTATATAAGTTTAAAAATAAATTTGATCAGCAAACGAAGTTACTTCTCTATCAAGCATTAATGCAGAGTCACATAAATTATTTATTGATAATATATGGCAGTAAAAATAGCACTGATCTGAAATCTTTGCAGAGAGTACAAAATAGAGCTTTAAAAGTTATTTACAATTTGCCATTGTTATACTCAACACTATCATTATATAAAGATGTTACTAAAACAATTTTGCCTATTAGGGGGCTTTATAAAATGAGATTTTTAATGTTTGTTTTCAAATCCTTACAAAGTATTGGTCGTAATGCAATACATTTTACGAGGAATCAAAATAATTTCAATACCAGAAACTGTTCAAATCTTCGAGTTGCAAAATGCAGACTAGAAACCACGAAACAGGGATTCATTACATAGGTCCTCTAGAATTTAATATTTTACCACCAAATTTGAAAAACACGCAAAGAATTTCAATTTTCAAAGAAAATTTAAAAAAATATTTATTGCAAAATCTGGATTATAAGCATTTAATGTAGAAAATTATACATTTTTGTAACCTATTTTAAGATTTTTAATACCGTAATTGATTGATTTATTATAAATTTATATCATATGCCAACTCGCCTCAATAGTGCCTTCAGACGCTGAGGCACTTTGAATTGTTTGATGAAAATATAGTTAATAAACTATTAAAATTAAATTAAAAAAAAAATTAAAAAAAAAGAAAAATATTAAAGGACTTAGCGATATGTTTTTCATAAAAACGTCTGTCGAACGAATGCAAAAAAAATTGGATTATTAAAATTACAACAAAATTTTGTTAAATTCTGTTATTAAATAATTTCTATAACTTAACGCACATTTTAAATATTTTACTAAATTCACCCAGTCTTCTTCGTTTTGGCCATTTAATATATGTATCATATCTTCATCCACTAGGTAATATTTCCGAAAGATACCAAAAAAATGTTGGAATGTTTCATGTGCCTGCAAGCTGCACAATTTACAAAACATGTCTTCGTTTGCTGCACCAAATCTGTTATAGTTTAGTGCAATTAGTCCACTGCGTGCTTTACATATCCAAGTGATTTTATCTGTATTTAAGTCATCATTAAAGAAATGTCCCAATAAAAAATTTTCTATTTTGCGAAGCACTAATGGTACATTTTAAAAAGTAAGCACACATTTATGCGCTACGCAATAAGACATACAGAGATGCAGTATGGTAAGTGAACGACTTCTTAATAAATATATTTAATTTGAAGAGCCACGACATTCCCTTACTACGAAGCAGGTTTGTAAGGGAGCTTATAAAAAAATAACGGTAACAAAAAATTCAGTATGCATAGCGGATAGTTACATTCACCAATTTTTACATGCGCTGAAAAAAGCGCTTTCTGTGTCAAAAATGTATTGCTTCAAAGTGGGAACACGCCATATAAAATGCATGTCTTCCGTAAGCGATATGGCAAGCGAAACGTTTTCGTTTCTCCCTTTCAAACCTGCTTCGTTGGAAGCTCCATTTTTTATTGGGGTATTCCTCTTAATTCAGATGTTTGTAGATCCTTGTGGTGGTTTTTGATTTACTCTCCAATATTTCATTCAAGATATTGATTTTCAAGTTACTAAGCAATTCCGTGCTACAGCAATTCCATTGTGGTTCCAAGTGGCTTGTTTCTGGCCATTGAATGTTTAAGGAAGTAGGTAAATGTTAGACTCTTTTCATCAAATATCGTTGTAGCTTATGAACATCTTCAAAATGTCCAAAGCCCCAAACCTGAGCTGCATAGGTTTGGATTGCTTTGCACACTGCAAGATACACTTTCCACCTCATTCTAAGGTTTATATCTTTCTTCCCTATCAAACTTTGCCATGTTGAATTTATTGCACTTTTTGCCTGATTGTTTCTTTTTTCGACATGTTTGTTAAACTTAATTTTTGGCGTGAAGAAAACTCCCAGGTAGTTAAATTCAGGAGATATTTTTACCTCATCTCCTTTAAAAAACCATTTTTCTTGTTGACTTGGTCGACCACCATTTCTAAACACCAAAATTTCGGATTAACTTCCAGATTCCACATGTTGCAGTAATTTTCAAGATTATGTTTCATTTTTTGCACTACCGTAATATCATCAGATAATGTGACGATGTCATCAGCATAGAGTAAAAGTGGAATATTTTTATTTTATAACATAAGTCCACCTTCCAAACATTCATGCAGATCATTAATGTACAGGGCAAAAAGTAATGGAGACAGTAAACACCCTTGTTTAACACCTGATTTTGTTTGGAAATATTCTTAAAAGTCTTTACCAGTCCACACAGCAAATTGTGTATTATAATATATCCTTTCTATGAACTGGACAAATTTGTACGATACTCACATCTTAATGAGCTTGTAGGTCAGAGCTTTTCTTGAGACGCTATGAAACGCAGCTTTGAAATCCACAGAAAAAGCATAAACTTTCTTTTTTGTGCCAACTTTATGCTCACAATAGCTGATAAATTATAAATATTGTCAACCGTGGAATAATTTCTGCGAAAACCTGCTCGATACTTATTAAGCACTTGATTATGTTCTACCCAGTTTAACAGTCGATTATTTAAAATTCCCATCATTATCTTAATATTTATAGATATCTACTAAGTTTTATGTGATTAGATACTTATATAATTTATACATTTACATATGTTACAGTCTTTTTTTTTAAAAACCGTTTACAAATTGTGTTTTAGATATTCTATTAAATAACAGTTAAGAGTGCTCTGATGCGCTCCACCGTCTTTAAGAATATTTCAGGCGTGGGTCTTATACGGGCTATATATATTATTAATTAATCTGTTCAGGCTAAAGTTCATTAAATTTAATTTTCCTGAAATTATTTTATTTTCCTGAATTTAATTTTCCTGAAATTATTTTATGAAGATAATTTAAGGAAAATTAAATTTAATGAACTTTAGCCTGAAAAAAATAACAAAACTTTGGATTGAGACCATAAACAGTTCAATAAAATAATTACAATACTAATTGTTAAACAGCTTAAGCAGAAGCTCTATATCTGTATTTGTCCTTCCAGTTGTTCTGGTAAAAAGGTCAAGGAGAAAAAGAAAGACAAATAACATGAAGAACAGAAAAACGTACCTTGGACTTCAAGAAGAATTCTTGACAAAAAGTATGAAAAACTGATTTCAATCTTTAAACCAGTTTGGTTTAAAGATTGATGTTTGGCTATTGACTGCCAGCTGCCTTCGATGGCGGTGAGTGTTAAACAACAAGCTCCTCTGAGTAGATTATGTCAGGGCAATCTATCCGTAAAAACATGGGTTCAATTCCCAGCTCAGTCAAGAATGAAAATTTATAAATAAATTTTAATTCATTCCATGTAGAAAATTTCCTTTCTTCATGTAAATAATTTAAGGAAAATTAAATTTAATGAACTAAAATAATATATCAGAAATTTGGCTTAAAACCATTTACAGTTCAATAAAATAACAACAATAATTATTAATTTATCATTATTAACACGGGCGCCAGTCTTTAAATTGGTTGCAGCTTAGACCTATTTTATATAATTGACCGACAATCAAAAAGTTTTATTCTTTTATATCTTGTAATAAATGGCGTTTTTTTTATAGAGGTTTAGAACTTTGAAAGGGAATAATACAAAGATGAATTTTTTTAAATTGACATTAGATTTTCTATATTCGAAAGATAATCTTCTGGCATTATAATTTAAATATGACTTCTGGCATATGACCGATAGGACTGGCTCGGGCGTAGTCTAATCTGGAGTTCCAATTTTGATGACTTTTTCCAACATTTGTGGCCGTATATCGGCAGTTACGTGGCGAATGTTGTCCTTCAAGTAGTCACTCGTTTCGGGCTTATCGACGAAATGGCCTCTTCAAATAATAATACTTCTAATTCAGGGACTCGAAAACGTAAAATTTGTAGTCTCCGCAAATCTAATTCTGACGTAAAAGAATATTTGCAAAACTAAACGAAAAAATTTTTTTACAATTATTATAATGCAAACTTATAAATACTAATTTTGTTTAAAGAAATGTAAAAATTAAAAAACATAAACAAAGAAAATAAACTATTGACCGAATGCTCGCTTAACCTTAGATTCGTAATTTTTTTATTTTTCTCAGTCCTGTTTTAACTTAGAACCTTGAATTTTTTTATTAACCATTGTTTTATAAAGACCACGTGAGCTAAAACAAACAAAGTCAGTCTTTATCACCGTTCAAAAATTACAAAGGAAACAATTAAAAAATTGGATTAAATGGGCTTAACCTAACAGCAGGGTTAAATATGTACACTAGAGTGGGTCAATGTTATTCTCGACCAAAATCGTAATCTACGACGAATTCTAAGAAGGTTTGCCCAAGAAACCATGGGTCTAAAATCAAAATCAAGCCTCCCATTTTTAAAGAGAAACTTTTCTTCTAGTATTTTAATTTTTTTTTTAATGTGGGGCATTATTCGTGAAGTGGACAGCCCAATAAAAATATTGTTGGAATACCTTTATATTTGCCATAACTATAGTTCAAGTAGATTTGAATGAGTGTGCAAAATTAAGTGGTAAAGTGGGATATAGTGGGGTTGGCCAAACATTTGACCCATCTAAGAGTATCATACGCGCTGCAGGGGCCTAATTTAAGAATTTATGGATCAAATGTATAGTCAACCCAACTTAACTTTTCAGTTGATTTTTTTTTAATACATACAAATTGACCCACTCTTATGCACACTGATTTTATTAATCTCTTTGATGGTATGTTTTAAATTTTTTTAAATTGTTTTTTTTTATTTTCCGCCACTAGACTTTTAACCTTTTTGTTCTCGGTGTCTCGGTAGGGTATCAAAAGGATCTCAAACATTCAGCACAGCCAAATATCGCACTTTTGATTATTTTTAATGCAGTCTTATTAAATAAAAAAAAAATTTAACCATTGAAAGATTCTAATTCTATGAGTTAAATATCAGTTATGTATTTTATAAACCTTCTTTGTAATAGTTCCATCCCTTAAATTTTTAGAAATGACTTTATACAATACCAGACTATTATATTGTACCTTCTTGTTACATTTTACCTTAGCTTTCCGTTGGATAGCAATGAAGTATATTGTATGTACAGAAAAGTTTACAATTATTAGACACCAGCAGAGTGTAATGCATTTTCTGGCCCGCTACGGCCTTCGTCAGAATTCTTTGTAATTCTTGCTTGAAAATTTGAAAGATTCTGTACTGCCGAATATATAACTCTTACTTGCCTTTTTTATTTAACTTAGTTTGCATGAATAGAACTCATTAAACATTAAAACCAAACAATTTTCATTCATTTACTTATTCAGTTGTAAATGCATCCATATAACCCCTACCACCTACAAATACCAACTCAACAAATACCAGTCAACCATTTTGCCAGCCATCCTGCAGGGAAGTCTTGGTTCTATGGTTGTTTTACCTTGTGACCTTTATGAAATGTTTATTGAAATTTATTAAAATTTCTTATTTTATTTTGTGTGTTGTTTGAACTGTAGTTGTTGATATACTATATGATTTATTTTCATTTATTTTTTATTTTCTCAATTTAAATAATAAGAGCGACCATGACATTGTTTGCCATTGCACAGTCATATTGTTTGTTAATGTTATGAACTGCCAGCGCCACACGTGCATACGAATATAAAATATCAAGCGGAAAAAAATGCAGGCACTTCCACTTTTCAGGCCTCTGAAAAGGTCTAAAGTTGCATTCTTAATTAACTATTATGCATTCCACTCTGTCTTCTTTAAAAAGTTGTTTTAGAATGACTTTTGTAAAATATTTTACAGGTTCGAATTTCCATTCCAAGATAAGTCCTGTCAAAATCGTCCAAGTAGTAGTTTTGCGGGAATGTGTAGGAATAACTTCTTATAGTTTAAATAATCACCACCAACAGTTATTTATTTACTCACTTCGCATTATGAGCAAAAACAGTTATGCTATATTATTGTTTTCAATTTAAATATGCGAAAGAAATCTGCTTGTCGAGATTGTGGGCCTCTGGCAGTTAATTATTTCAAGAAAGCTTCTAGAGGCCTTCAAAGGCAACGCCTTTCACTCTAATGATTCGCCGTTCATATTAGAAACAAAGTTGGAATACGGCTAGGAGGCCTAATGTCTGCAAAAAAGCCTTTTAGAAGGCCTCTTGACAACTTGTTTTCACCGCAGGGTAATAAAGACACACATACAATTATATGAACATTTGTATACCGAGGGCTTATATTCAAATATCCTATTTGCATATTTTCGAAACTGAGTTTTTTTAAAGTAACGAGTTTACTGACTGAATTGTCATCTGTCATTTCAATTAAAAAAAAAAATGAAATAAATATTATTTCCAAAAGGTTTGTTCTAAGTTAGTGCTATCCAGCGTTGCCATAATTTTTTTTAAAATAACTGCATCTTAAGAAAAAAAAACTGATTTTAACTTAAAAAAACTGCACATTAATATACTCAAAAAAAAATATGTAGTTTACTTAGTTTTTTTTTTAACATATGGACAGAAACAAAATCAATATTATATTAATGGTTTTCATGATATCGCCTAAAATTGCTATTTGTACAAATGCGAAAACTCGTTTCATTAAGACCCAATTAATTTGATTGTAATTTAAACAATTAATGTCAGTTTGTAAGAAACGTCAATATAAAAAATAAAAATATATAAATATTATATAAAAAAGTATTAAATAAAAGTTGAAATTTGTGATTCAAATGTTAAATGCTTTTAAAAATGCATAAAGAACGCCAAAAGACTAATTTGCTCAAATACTTCGGGGAATTTATTTTTTGTGATTTATAAACACTTGAATTTTTCATTGAAAATGATGGTAAGCATTAAGAAAAATCTGTTTGTAGAATTGCACAATTGAACAGCGAAAGTTTACGAGGCAAAATTTTTGGGCTGTTTTACGAAGTTTGTGGAAATGAACAGATTGCGATATCATGAAAGCCCTTATTTTTAAAGAATATCGTTACTTTGTAGGCCAGATAAAAGAGATTGGAATTAAGAGTTCACAAGTTCATGTAGTCTTCGGATTTTTTTTTTGTTTCCTCATTTGATACAAAGTTTATTTTAGTTCAGGCGTAGATTTTTATATTTGTGAATTATACATACATGAAAAATTACAGCAACAAAAATTTTACAATGTAAACCCAAAACAACAAAAATTACAAAATGTAAACAGGGACATAATCAAACTTTCAAAAGTAAAAGCAAAATAAACTACTCTAACGGGTTGGCAAACATATCAAAATTGTACGTTTGTACAATACTTTTTCGTTGATAAATGGGGTATTTGACAAACGAATATAACATTTTTGTAAAGGGTGGTCCAACCAAAACATCGTGCGTTTTTTGCGTTAATTGTAAATAAAACAAAAAGTTTTCAGAGAACGATAATTGAAGTTCAATATCATTAATGTACCGAATTATATCATCCTTTAGCTCATGAATTGTTCTTGGCTTATTGACGTACACTTTTTCTTTTAAATATCCCCAAAGAAAGAAGTCCAACGGTGTCAAATCTCATGATCGTGGCGTCTAATTAACAACGCCCGATGATGTAGCTAGCCCATCAGCGTGCATAGGTGTTTTCACATTTCCTACAGAGCCGGTTTGCTGAAATTTCCGCACAATACGTCCGCTTGTGGACACATTTGGTCGATTATGCTGAACAAAAAAATCACGAACTGCAATTTGATTGGAACGCCCTATTTCGTAAAAGGCTTCAACAATCTTAACGTCAAATTAATTTGGGCAAAAAACTTGATATTAAGGTGTGACCCACAATAAACATCGTGCATTATGGATGGATGACCCTTTAGAAAAATCGAAACGTAGTTAAGTTTAAATTTAGCAGAGTCAAGAAGAAAAAGACGAAACATAATATATTGAAGAGGATACAATTTTTTTATTGGAATCTATCGAAAAATTATTAATTAGGTTTGGGTCCTTTATTTGTTAACGGAAAGTGCGTGTTTCCCAAGCCGTTTGTGTGGTTTGTTTGGCTCTCGCCACTGTTACACGAGTATGTGTTAAGCAAATACGGTAAGATTATTGCTTTAGAAATAAAAAATAATATAACAAAATTGAAAGTAAAAAACATTTTATGTAAAAACTGCAAAATCTGCACAATTTACAAAAAAACTTATTTTTTAAACAAAAAACTTCGAAACTGCTCAATGCTTAGAAAAACTGCAAAATGCAGATAAATCTGCACATTTGGCAACGCTGGTGCTATCTAAAAAACACGTTGTTTTATTACTGTGATGTCTGCTCTAAAAAATATTTGAGTATATAAAAAAATAAAAGAAATAGTTTTTATGAAATATGTTCTTACAATCATACAAAGAAATTACTATCTGTAGTCTTTATCAATTAAAAAGTATTTCAATTTAATTAATGTGATTATTGAATCAATTATTTTTTAGTTTAATTAGTATTGTGGTTATTTTGTTGAACTATTCATGGTTTTTAATCCAAATTTTTACTATTTAATTAGGCTTAAGTTCATTAAATTTAATTTTCATTAAATTATTTTTATGAAGAAAGGAATTTTTACAACATGGAAGATTAATTAAAATTGTTATTGATAATTTTCATTCTTGATTGACCTGGGATTCGAAGCCAGGCTGGCTGGCGTGTGATTCGAACCCAGGCGGCTGGTTACCCTGACATGTTTCGACCTCAACCACTAGGTCTTCTCAAAGGGATTTGCCGTCTTACACTCGCAGCCATCGATGACTGCTGACGTCAGTAGTCAAACATCAATCCTTAAACCAAATTGTATTTTAACCTTTGGTAGATCGAAATTTGCTTATTGAATGATTATCCATTTTTAATTGATCTCACATGTTTTTCCTTTACTTCTGTTTTTTCCGTACTTTTGTCAAGAATTCTTCTTGAAGTCCAAAGTACATTTTTTTGTTTATCATGTTTTTTGTCTTTCTTTTTTCTTGTTGACATTTTTCAGCACAACTTGAAGGACAAATGAACACATAGAGCTTGTGCCTTAGCTTTAACAATAATTAGTATTGTGGTTATTTTGTTGAACTATTCATGGTTTTTAATCCAAATTTTTACTATTTAATTAGGCTTAAGTTCATTAAATTTAATTTTCATTAAATTATTTTTATGAAGAAAGGAATTTTTACAACATGGAAGATTAATTAAAATTGTTATTGATAATTTTCATTCTTGACTGACCTGGGATTCGAAGCCAGGCTGGCGTGTGATTCGAACCCAGGCAAATAAGCAAATTTCGATCTACCAAAGGTTAAAATACAATTTGGTTTAAGGATTGATGTTTGACTACTGACGTCAGCAGTCATCGATGGCTGCGAGTGTAAGACGGCAAATCCCTTTGAGAAGACCTAGTGGTTGAGGTCGAAACATGTCAGGGTAACCAGCCGCCTGGGTTCGAATCACACGCCAGCCAGCCTGGCTTCGAATCCCAGGTCAGTCAAGAATGAAAATTATCAATAACAATTTTAATTAATCTTCCATGTTGTAAAAATTCCTTTCTTCATAAAAATAATTTAATGAAAATTAAATTTAATGAACTTAAGCCTAATTAAATAGTAAAAATTTGTATTTTTTAGTTTTTTTTTTGATTTTTAATTTAATTAACATTTTAATTTTTTTGAAATAAATTTTCAATTAAAATATTCATTAAATAACAAGATAGCTTAACTTATATTTTTCGTTTAAAATAAATTAATTTAAACTTGTAGAATTGTTGTTGGGAATTGTCAAAACCTAAGCTACATTTAATGAAAAAAAATTAATACATTGTTTGAAACTTTTTTGTTTGTTTTATTAAAATTAAAAATATCATTAATTAAAAAATAATATTCACATTTAAACACTTTTAAAATTTTTATTAATCAATATAATCATTTTGGTAATAGGTGCAAACTCAACAAATTGTTTGCTTGATTCCACGAATTTGGTAATTAGAGACCCTTTTTAGTTTTTTTCTGTGTATCCCAGCAAAAACTTACATTGAAAAGTAATGAGTTAAAAAGCTATTATAACTACTCTTCACTACTTATATATTGGCATTTTAACTCATTTTTTTAACACGGTGATGTCATTGGAGGCAAGTACTTACCACCCTCGCTTACAAATAGGGAGTTAAATAAGTCATTACCACTTTCGCTTACAAATAGGGAGTTAAATAAGTCATTACCACGTACGCTTACAAATAGGTACTTTACATTGGTATCAACAAAACTGAATTTGTCCCACAAATTATGTTTTTAGATTAATTTACTTTCTTATGCAAAATTTTACTACCCTGCATTGAGGACATCAATTAAGTATTTAAATTTTTCATACACAGAAAAAGTTTTTATCACTTAAAAAATAGTTCAAAAAGTATTTAAATTTAATTAATATGATAATTGAATCAATTATTTTTTTAGTTGAAAGAAAATTAATAATATAATTTTGATTTAATTAATATTTAAGTTATTTTGAAATAAATTTTTAATTAAAATATTAATTAAATATCAAAAAATATTAATTTACTTTTTCGTTTAAAATAAAATAATTAAAACTTGTATAATTGTCGTTGGGAATTCTCAATATTTAATTAAATAAATTAACATATTGTTTGATATGGCAAAGTCTTTTGATCATTTTTTTTAATTAAAATTAATAATATCATTTATTGAAAAAAATATTCACAATTTTCCATTTTTACAATTTTAAGTAATCGATATAATCATTTTGGGAATAGGTGCAAAATTAACAAATTGTTTGCTTGATCCTATGAATTTGAAATGAATTCAAATTTATCACAAATAGTTTTTCATTTATAAGAAATAAAAAAAAAACTATAAGAACAAATATGTATTTAAAATCAATTTGTATTAGATTTGAATAAATAAAACCTCAAATGCATTTTATAATGAATTAATTATAAATTTCGTTAATCAGTTAATAATTAAGTGCTTATGTATCGGATTATATGTCAGTCATTACTAAACTACTTCTATGTAATGCAGATGGTATGCAGTTATCATTGAAAAGTAAGTTGCTCAGTAATTGCAAGTGATTACCAAGTTTTTGCTGGGATGTATTCAAAATTAACCCTCATCAAGCGGAATGGGTACAATTGTAACCTTTTCATTTTGAATATATTATAACTTTTTTCCCCTAATCATCAGATATCTGACATCTCCACACTTATAATACCCAGTGCTTTTCTTGAAATTTTTAAAAATTATCTTGGGGATTTTCCCTTATAATAGGGCCTGGTTAATTTAAAACACTTAAAAGGCTATATGGGTACAATTGTACCTTTGCAAATTTTATGTAAAAAGAAGCAAGAAAACAAAATAAAACGATTTCAAAATGAAGATTTTTATAATTTAAGAAGTTGCGAACAAAGTGCAAATATGAACAAAAATAATTAAAAATATATTTACTGAGAAGTAATAAAGAAAGCCTCATCCACAGCAGCATTGAAGAATATGTCGTTCGAACTCAAAAACAAATGGTACAATAACAGATGCAATAGAGCAAAACAAAAAAGCTTTGAATTGCTACAGCAATATAGAAATACTAAAAGCCCAATTCTTAAAGCAAGGTATATTGAAGTACAGAAAAAATATAAAATTGTTTGCAATGTATGTAAGACTGTGTATTATCAACAACTTACAATGAGGATCAACAGAGTTACTGATGGCAGGCAATGGTGGAAATTGGTGAACGAAATACGAAACCATCAATATCAAATTGGTTGGAATGTCTCAGTGTCTGCTTTTAAATAGTATTTTGAAAATTTACTAAACCCCTTGCAATTAGAAGTACACATACTCTATGCACCAATATTTAAAGAAGATATTTTGCTAGATAGTCCAATAACTATGAACGAAATTAAAGCCATGCTGAATAAGATGCAACTGAACAAAGCACCAGGTGAAGACAGAGTCGCTTATGATAAATGCCACAAATGAGTTCTACACAAAAATGCTATCAGTGTACAATAATGCGATCACCAGTAACCTGGTAGATAATTCTTTCACAAAAACTATTGTTTTTCCTATCTACAAAAAGGGAGATCCAAGTCAACCTGCAAATTATAGACGTATCTCATTTATGAACTGTGCTGTTAATAAATTTGTACATATTTAAATCAAGTTTCTTCTAAAATATCAAGTACACCTAACCCCCGATTTATACGAAACTTTTATTGCTCGATTTAAGTTTTACGCAATTTTTTTTGTTTTAGTTTACATCAAGGGATGTAAAAATTACCTCAATTTACACGATCTTTAATTTTTAGTATTTTTAGCAAAATTTACGTTTTTTCAGAAAAAAAGATATATCCTGTACAAGTATAAAAAAGGTTGAAGAATTCAATAATTATAAAGATTTTACAGATCAAGCTCTTACACAGTATTTAAAATTAACAGTATGATACCACTAGCATTTAATATAAAATGGTGGTTTTTCTTTTTTCCACACAGACACACACACACAAGAAGCATAGAAATATAATAAAAAAAATCAATACAATATTTATCGCTTATATGCACAACAGTTATAAGCATTTTACGCTTTTATGCATCAAACTTCGAATTTATTCATGCATTTTTGATGCAAGTAAAATAAGTTTTCCCATGATGCTGATATGCATATGAGCGAGTTTTTATAAATGCATTTTTCGTTTAAAAGTACCAAAATCGGGGAAATTATGAAATGCCTATAACCGATAAATACTGTAGTACTGTAGAACTATTTTTTTAATTAGAAATATAAAAATATTTGTGAAGTTCGTTTTTGCAAAATTCGTATGGTATAATTTGGCTTAAAATTTTTTTCTTGTCAAAAAATATTAATAAAAACCCAGGCGAAAAGAAATATTTTTAGAGACCAAAATTCAGATTTCAGATTTAAGACTATTTAAAGGAGACAGAGTAACAACAGTTTCTAAATTTATTTCTATTCGATCAAAAAAAAAAAAAAAAAAAGGGAAACATAATTAGGAAAAGTGTAGCATCTGGAATTAAAACGGGCCTGAGTACAACTTCATATGTTTGGGATACTACAATTGAAAATATGGAAAAGTCACTAATCATCCGGATAGAAGCTCAAACACAAAAGCGAATCCCAATTCATACCAATGCTATTTTAAATAAAGCTTTAAGGATTTATGAAAAACTTTGATCAGCTACCATCTACATCAACAACTGCAAAAAAAACATAATTTCTTCTAGTCATGGTTGGTTTGAAAAATGAAAGCAAAGACATTCCCTACATTATCTAAAATTAAAATCAAAGAATATCACGAAAAATATCCTGAAATTATTGCCGCCATCTCCTTATCAAGTCTTCAGTGCAGATAAATCGAACTTAATTTACTTTACAATAAATGAATTTTCTAAACTTAATTTTTAATTTATTAAAATTTGGGTATTTGTTTTTAAAGATTTACACGATTGCTGATACAAAAATTTTTAATTTCGATTTACACGATTTTTCCAGAAACGCATATATCGTGTAAACAGAGGGATAGGTGAATTGCCAAAACATTATGTTTAAACTTGCATTTAAACAATATTAAAAACAAAAAGAAAACAAATGAAATATTTATTTAATGAATTCCTCTATTTAAATATTAAGGTGAGAAAATCTGTAAAATATAATGTAAAACGTCAAATATGAATTTATACAGTGTCAACCCTAAATAATATAAATTTCGTTTATAGTTTAAAATGTACTGAATTTAAGAAACGTAAATTTGTTGTAAAAAAAAAACCTTTAGTACTTACGGAATTATTCCAAACCAGTTCGGCTAGTTTATAATCCGAAGACGGTTTGGAAGGAAAATTTAAGTCAACCACTTAGCCCTTAGCAACAGAGCCAACAGGTTGCAGTATTCGATTGTATAATTAAACCTCAATCTAAATTTAATTTTTTAAATACATAAGCTTACCATTACTTGAATTTGTTATACCTACTTAATACTAAAAATAATTACAAAAAGTGAATAAACATTATACCTACCCAACCATACATAAGTTAATGGTGTTTAGTTTATCTTCGCTGGAAGGAAACCCCATACAAAGATCCTCCCTCAGCTACAGTACCCGGCAATTCTGTATGTCAAGTTGAAGATTGGTTAGGAATTCTGTGTGGCCAAAGACACAGAATTACACATTCAGATAACGTAATGAAAAAGATTGAGGATTTCAGCTGTTAGATTTAAGTGTTGAAACGTATTATTTTATAAATATTTAACCCCTAAAACGCTTTTTTATATCTTTTTAAAAAGCTTGATTTTTTAAATTTTACTTTTTAAATTCCACGAAACAAAGAAAAACTGGAACTTGAGCAAATTTTTATTATGTTGATATAGTTGCAAAATATGTTACTGAAAAGGCCTAACTAATATGTACATGAGCTAGGTTAAGCTTCTGTTAAAAATTAAAGAAAACGCCCCTTAAATACATTTCAGAAACAATATCAAAAACTGTTTCATAAAACTTACCAAAAAGTTTCCTTAATTTCAATATGGTTTGACACATATGATTAACATGTATTCGAAAAGTTGCTTAATCTACCTCATGCACATTATGGTTGGGCTTTTAGTTTGTATATTCAAAGATATTAATATAGCTAGTTAATGGTAAAATGTAGCGATTTTTAGACACGTATGGGGGGAATCTAGCGATTTTTGCACAACTAAAAACAATCTTTAGAATATAATATTACTTAGTTATTGTACAGGAAATCAAATAGTGAAAACCTGTAAAAACCGCTACATTTCGGGCTAGGAATTTGTGCCCCCTAAATTTGCCATTTAACGAAATAAAATCCCCTAAATCTGGGGAAAACCCTAAACAGGCAACCCTGTTTAGGGTTTTTTTTATATGATACCATTTTCAAGATCCTTGAAAGGCAGAAGGTTGATAATACCGCTGCATCGACGCTTTATATCGGAAGGGCAATTTTTCATCAATGCATCATGTCTTTGGACTCTCTTCTTTCTAACACCCAACAAAAAAGCAACTCTTTTTAATTTCATTAGTATTTGAGTCCCATGTTTTCTTACCTTTTTTTGTTGTTCTATATGCTGTTTACTTAAGCATGGTTCAAATAAACTTTGCATTTTTTAGTTTCAATGTTATATATAATTTCATCTATTTATTGGTTTTGTTGTAATTTAGTTATTAAAAAATTAATTATATATTATGGCAAATAGTATACATTAGTACTCCTGCCTGTAATTACAAGACTATGTGATGTTGAACTGGATTTCAATATATAAACAAATAAATAAAAGACATTATCTCACTGCATTTCGTATTAGGTTAAAAACTCTTAGCTCTTGAAACGCCACATCTATTTAAACGATCTTACAAGTTTCACCAGTTCTATTTTTCCACTTTCTGTACCAGCAAATTATTTTCATATGCCTTTTGTGCCACTTTAAGCAAAGCCTTAAAACTGCTATTGCCCGTTTGTTTGACCATGCCATAAAACACTTTGACCTCTGATTCCGTTAACAGATTATAAGGAGAACCACATTCTACAGCCTGACCAGCATCCATTACTAAAACTTTATCACAGTCCATGATGGTATGCAAACGATGGGCTATTGTTAGGACAGTGCAGTTTTTGAACTTGCCTCTAATAGTGGCGTGTATTAAAGCATCTGTTTGCGGATCAACATTGGCGGTTGCCTCGTCCATAACCAAAATGCAATTTTCACGCAAAATGGCACGTGCCAAGCAAACTAACTGACGTTGGCCTACACTGAAATTGGCACCACCATCGGAGATTTCACTAAGTAAACCATGAGGCATAGAGGCCACTGCTTGTTTCAGCATGACCTTATTTTGGAAAGTTGAAAGATAAAGGAGAATAAATGTTCTTTTATTAATAAAGTGAAATCTTACCTCTTCCAATGCCCCCCATAATTTACTATCCGAATACTCATCAAATAGATCAAGATTGTAGCGCATAGTACCTGAAAATAAAACCGGTTCTTGGGGTATTATTGAAATCTTTCTTCTTAAATCATGTAAACCCAGTTCATTGGTGTCTCTTTCATCTATAATTACTGAACCATCATTATAGGCTAGACGGAAAAGCGCATTAATTAGGGAGGATTTTCCAGCTCCTGTCCGACCCACAATACCCACTTTCTCACAAGGCTTTATTATGAAATTTAGCGACTTCAACACAAAATCTGATTTGGGATCGGGATCATAACGCAGAGATAAATTCTTAAATTTAATTTGCCCCTTTTCGGGCCATGTTGTAGGTGGCTTTTTATCAGGCAGCGACATCAATTCTCCTTCTGGCTCTATAGATTCATAATTCACTATTCTTTCTACAGAAGTCATATTATTTTCCAATTCTGTTGATTGGCGCATGCCCCATTGAACTATTCCAGTTAAACCCATAGCTTGAGTTATTGCTAAGCCAACATTAGCAGCACTTTCGGGGGAGAAAAAGAAGAAGCTGACAGTGATAACGGCAATAAAAAACACACAGCAGCAGTCTAACCAATAGGCAAAAGCACGACTTGTGGCCACAAACATATAGAAACCAGAACTGTGTAAGTCTTGATAATTGTTGAATTCTGAAATCAGGTCCTGTTCAGCTTTAAAAGCTCTAATAGTTGCCAGGCCATTAAGAGAAGCTCCCAAGTGAGAGTAAATAGGAGAGCGGCCTGAAATAAAGATATTACAAGGTTTTCACTCTCATTTTCAACTTGCATCATCTTCTTAGAATTCTACTTACATATGGCTTCTATCCTCTTAACATCTCCGGTGGTCTTCAAATAGAATGATCTCAAAAAATAAAATATTATCACCAGTACTGTTGTAGCCAATATATACCAGGGGTTCATCACACACAGAACAACCAAAATACCTATTGAAGCTAAAAACATTTGTATGACATCTATTATAACAGTCGGAAGAATTTCATCCACTTGGCCCATATCTTTTGAAAAACGATTCAAAATGCGTCCTGAGGGATTTGTATTGAAGAAGTACATGGCAGCTCGGGTCACTCCTAAATACATGGCATTATGCAAAGAAGTCGAAGATTTCTTGGCCAAATTGAAGAACAGAAAACTACGGGACATGGATAAAACAATAACAGCAACATTGAGAGCCGAAAAATATATATATCTACTGGATCGCTTTGAATATCCCCACGGACTGAGGCAGGCAAACTTTTTTCATTTTTATTGACCCTAAAAAAATAAAATGAGTGTCTGACTGAACTCTAAATTTAACCATACAATTCCATAAAAACGATATCTTTAAAATAGCTAAAATAAAAAAATCGAATACATATTAAATGCCATAAAACTAACCAGTATGATAGAAAGTAATCGGATCCCGAGGCCAAAACCTGAGCCCCGAAGCATAGAAAAGTCATAATCGTTAATACCAGAAAACCACCACTACTGCCAAAATATTTCTGATACAATTGCAAACCAATTTTACCCTCCTCCTTTGTTGCCTTTAATTGTGTTGGAGCAACATTAAGTTCCACCGATTCCACATTCGATCCAATTGAGATCTCACTTATTTTTCTTTGAGTCAAATTTTTTCTCCTGTAATTGTTTAAATCCTGTTCAGATTGCTCCTCTTCTTCAGTATTTGGCAATAGTTTAGCGAAGTCCAAGCCGCTTTTTTGCATGGAGTGAAAGGTTCCCAAAGCACTTATTTGGCCCTTATCTATTATAACTATAAGATCAGCTTGTTCCAAAAATTGTAATTGGTGAGTCACTAATATCACAATATGATCCTTTAAATTATCCTTCATGCACTCATCGAACAAATGTCGTCCAACATGGGTATCCACAGCACTTAAAGGATCATCAAGTAAATAAATATCAGCTTTGCGGTAGACAGCCCGAGCTAAGTTAATGCGAGCTTTCTGTCCTCCGGAAAGAGAGGAACCACGTTCCCCCACTATGGTTTTGTCGCCGTTAGGAAGGAGTTCGAAATCCCGTTTCAAAGCACATTTTTTCACAGTTATATTATAGCGCTTTTTATCCATGGGCAAACCGAATAATATATTCTGACGTACAGTACCAGTGAAAAGCCAAGGTTCTTGGGAGGCAAAAGATAAGACGCCTTTGACATTTACGGAACCAGATAAGGGAGGCAACTCGCCTAACATGGCTTGTATTAAACTAGAAAGAGATAATTTTTTTTTTTTTTTGGATTTTGAATAGCATTTTGATTTAAGACATACCTTGATTTGCCCGAACCAACTGGTCCGATAACTACTACCAATGTTTTAGGTCTAATACTTAAGTCAATACCGTTCAAATTAAATTCGGTTGAATTCAAACTCCACTTAGCCTTTAAGTTGTGTATATCAATACCTGGCAGATTGTTTTCCCTTACAGATGGTCCTACCTCTTTGCAATTTTCACCAGCAATAGCACTTGGCTGAAGCGTTTCATGATCTATATTATTTCTTTTAGCAATCAGTGAAGCCTCTTCCAACATCATAAACGTCTGCAAACGTTCAAACGACACCAAACACTCAGCTAATTGAGCCACGCCCAAAGGAAAAAAAACTGTCATGATATTTCGCAAAATATTATAATACGATGTAATGACAAAAGCTTTTTCAGCCGTTAGGATATTGCCCAGCAGTACGTAGCCCACTAAACTGGTAAAAACAGAAATTCGATTTAAAAACATTATAAAAGAAGACAACATGCCGCGTATGTAGTTAACGTTTCTAATAGCTTTCATTTCTTTCCGTCTTATATATTTTACCATCTTTCCAAAAGGATACTCCCAGGCATACATTTTGATAACCTGAATGCCGCTGATTATTTCAGTCATCATGCGCACACGTTCGTCGGTACACAAAGCTGTGCGCAAACGTAAAATGGAAGTTTTCTTTCCTAAAAACCCCTGGAGAGGAATAAAAAGCAGCATAATAATCAGGCCAAAGAAGGACGCACTGCCAATCTGTTGGGTAAATCGAGGAAACATTTATTTTTTATCTTCATAAATAAGTAAAATCTGGGAATTTTGGTTCTCATGTTGAGTATCATTTTTATTATAAATTTGCATATTGATTCGAAAGTGTATTCTAAGTCAAACGAAAATTAATAAGGCTCTCATACTTTAATAATCTTATTCCTTCAATATTTTCTATTAGAATTTTTGTATATTTCTGTTACGAGGCTTTCTTTAGCATTACATTCTGCTACTATCTAAAATTGTAGCGTTACTGACTGACTGACTGGCTGGCTGACTGACTGACTGACTGATTCATCATTCCACAGCCTAACGCCTGAAGCTGAAAGTTGGACCAGGGGTTGGTCTCTCCCAAAGTCGATTCACTAAAAAAGAAGTAAACGGGTATAAAAACCTGTATTTTGGTACTTTTTTGTCACCCCATCTATCTTTTAAACTCATAAACATAGAAAAAATAGGTTATATCACATTTGAAACTTATCTAAAAAATACAAATACGACATTGGTACCTTTTCCAAATTCGGACGTTAAAAGGTGAAAACCGAAAATATTTTTGGTACTTTTTACAAAATATTTTTCTTTATTCATTGACATGTACGTATCAAATTATGGGCTGCCACTACAATATTGAAATGTTTTATGCTTCAATGGGGAAAAAAAGAAAGTACCAAAAATGGAGGGAATATGCGAAATTTAATTTCAATACTCGTACTTTAGCTTTTTGGTTCCAAAACTGGCGATTTCCTTAATTATCGTTAATATTGGACCTAGAAACATAAACTTCAACATGCAATATCCTGAGTGGATAGGAACCTATGAGGGAACTTTTTGGTACTTTTGGTTCTTCAACTGGTACTTTTTGAATTTCCGTTAATATTGGACCTAGAAACATACAATTAAACATGCAATGAGATTTTATTAGAGGGATCTTTTTGGTAACTGATACTTTTTTAATTTTCGTTAATATTAGACCTATGAACATTAAATAAAGCATGCAAGGTCCTGAGTGAAAGAGAATCTGTAAGAACTTTTGGTACTTTCTTGTTCTTTACCTGGTACTTATTGAATTTCCGTTAAACTTGGAAATAGATACATAAAATTAAACATGCAAGTTTCTGAGTGAATGCAACATAACACTTTGGCGTAAAAATATGTCCACGAAAGAAAATTATATATATATATATATATATATATATATGTTCCCGAAGATCCTATAAGGAGCATAGGGCCCCAATGAAAGAAAATGAGATGCTTACGAAATAGCGGGTTAAAAGATAGTAGTTGTATAAATTTTCTGTAACAATTTACTTCATGGCTAGCCAAAGGATAACTAAAGTAAGACTCGTAACAAAAATATACAAAAATTCTGATAGTGTATAGAATATATTCCTGGAAAATATTGAAGGAATATGACTATTAAAGCTTTATAAATTGTAGCTTGACTTAGAAAACACTTTCGAATTAATATAAAAATTTATAATAAATAAGATAAAAGTTTGCTAGTAGGAGTACATTTTCTAACTTACAGTCCCATCTATAAAAGAGTTTAATCTATGCCCCACTCTTAATTATGTTAACTAAAATGTACTAAGTAGGCTGATTGGTTTAGTCTCTACACAAATAACATCATTCCGCACAAAAAGTAAACGGTCTTCACAAAAACCACTTTACGCAAAAAACCATGATTTTTCTACATAAAATGTGACTTTTACACACAAAATTCACTTTACTAAACAAAATGAAAATAAGTGTCCACAAAAAGGTACATAACTACAAATGAAGTCAATGAAGTATGGACTCAGTGACTAATTTAATATGCTCTACGTAGAAACATTAAAGTATATAAGAAAAAAGTTCGTTTACTGATATTTTTTGGGATTTAATCATTTTTTTCTTCGTTATATGACACTATTTACATTTGTAAATATATTTATATTCTCTGTTGTTTTTATGCAAATTCATTTTATTTTCTTTAATTTTTAAAAAAGCACAAAATCAATTTTATAAAATATAAAAAATCAATCTTTTAAACATTTGTTGCATTTAGTTTGCACTTTGCTATATTCAATGCAAACTTGTTCTTTACATTGGCCGCAAATTTTTCTAGTTGAGCGCTTTCTTTTGCTTTCCTCGTGGTAACAGTGTTTGAATGCCCGTTGTCATCTTCATCTGGCACAAAATTCTCGGTTGTAGATCTACTCGCTGCTTCGATAGGACCCCCGACTATGCATTTTTCTTTGGAAAATATGAAACTGCCCCCGGAATTTGTGCTCTCTTCAAAATCATTGGTTTACGTAACTGCTCTCCTAATTGCTGCAGAAACAAACAGCGGCATCCTATTTGGTGAAAAAGAACACTAACCAAACCTTATGCATTTAGCATATCAATAATTTCCGTATAAACCTTCTACTTCATTAATATCCTCCCACATATATTTTCTTTAGATTTTTCAAACGCACATTTTTTATACGAAATACCAACATAAATAAAATATTTACCTACCTTGTATTTTGACTCGCCGTTCTAGAGTTTTTCAGTTTTTCATACACCGCCTTGCCTTTCCTCTTAGTACTCCTACAAATAATTGATTGTATTGTAGAGAACAAAAAATGTGTCAATGCTCAAACTCTTGGTATTTGCGTTAGGACCAACAAAACGGTTTTCGCGGAATATGTTCTGCTACCGTATCCGTTGCAATCTAGGCGGAACTTTACACTATTTTGTTCCATCCTTGGCAACAACATAGCTTTCTTCCTCCAATTAATTTTCTGAGTCACCTCCATGTCCCAACTCTCTGTCCCATCCATTTCATCTCATCTTCCTATCACTTTTATCGTTTGAAACACTTGTAGAAGCATCAGCTATTATTTCATAGTATACCTACTCTGTCTCTTAGTTATAGGCGGCATTGTGAGACTTTTCAATCACGATCATGAAAAAAATATTGGCTTTTATTTCTTGGCTCACTTAATTTCTTCACTTCAGCCGACATTTTTTATACGGGTGTTTATGTCCGTACCTGTAATCAATAGGGTGATCTTACTCAAGATCGTTCGTGTGTATACAAAATTTACGCAAATCACCTGCTCATCTCTACCTTTTATATGAACTTATGTATATGTTTGACTATAAAAAACAAAACAAAATTTGCGAAATAACCAACGAAATGTATGAAATTAAACGTATTTACAAATGTAAATAGTGCCAGGATTCGTAGAAATAGATTCGTGCCAGAGCTAGGGTTAACTTAACTTAAAAATAACAATATTAAAATTTATCAGAATTACGAAAATCGATCGAAATGAAAATACGGATTCAAAACAATTCCGAACAATTGCTGTGACAGGGGATTGTGTTCTTCAAAAAACCATCGTTAACATTAGATTGATATCACTAATAACGAAAATATATTGTGTTGGTAATTTTGGAACATATTTATGTATATATTTACATACATTTGATTGATTTTTGGATTTTCCATGTAATTCACATCGAAATTATTCTTAAAATTTTATAATATTATCGGATATCTAACAAATATTAATATAAAATATTCCAAATTGCTTTAAAAAATTATTTAAAATCATATAATAATAACTTATTTAAGTCATAATACCAAAGTATTTTTTTGTAATGTATAATTATGACTTATTTAAGATATAATTAGAAAGTTATTATTTTATATATAACCGATAATGCAAAAAGTGGGGAATAAAGCTACAAAGTAATGAATTCAAGAAGTCAATAAAAGTAGCATTGTAAGTTAAGTTTTTGCTGGGTAAGTATGCTGATTGGTTTAGTCTCTACACAAATAACACCATTCCGCACAAAAAATAAACGCTCTTCACTAATAAAACCATGATTTTTCTACATAAAATGTGACTTTTACATACAACATTCACTTTACTAAACAAAATGAAAATAAGTGTCCACAAAAAGATACAAAACTACAAAAGAAGTCAATGAAGCTGCTGCAGAAAAGTTCACTTTCTACACAAAAAGTCACATTTAACACTTTTTGTAGAAAAAGTATTTTTTTTTTCTTTTTTTTTAGGATCAGAACTTAGGGGATGACCCCAACTTACGCGTTGCATTGTGTTGGAACTGGGAAAATAGGTTATGGGAAGGAGGATAGAGAGAGAGTAGAGCTGCAGGACATTCGATTCGAACTTATTCATGTTAAAAGTGAAGGGAAGACTTCCGCAAGAAGGTCATTCCACATACGAACAGTCCGGCCATACGAGTTGCAGGAACTTGATCCCCAATTTTATCAGAACACATTCCATTGTAGTAACGATAAAACAGGTAATTACAACCCATATTACGACGGTGCTCAAGGGAGTCAGTAGAATTGTATACCCTACAGTCCCCAACGAGAACTTTGGCAGAATAGACTTTGAAGCGCCCTCGCACGGTTATGCAACAGCATGCAATACTGGGCCTTTCGGGCATTAATCAGAGTCTTGATTTTTCATGTTTATCCTCACAGCACCACCATTTAAACATCTTATATGCTTGGTCTATAGTTATATTAATAACATTTTATTAAAGCGAATGTCAGAGGTTGCTTTTATTTGCAAAAGAGTGGATACGGTTGGAAGTTTGGCACAGGAGGTCGTTTAGCAAAATAAGAAATATTGACGGAGGAAGAAGGGTACGCCGCAGCACCTCTCAATGAATATTGAACTCGTTTGACAAACTTATTGTGTAAAAAGTGTTTGCAGTAACTTTTTTTTAACAAAAGTCGATTTTGTCAGTTTTTCATTTAAGTTGTATTTTCATCATGTAGCCGCCCTTACCTGTGTATACATCAAATACGTCACAATTACTAAAGATATTGGCCCAATCCACAGATAGTGTAAATAAATGGATGTATCCAAACGACCCACGTCGTTAGACATTAAATTCACAACTTGACCTGTAGTAGTTTCACCCATGGCGGTTTTACTCAAACGCAAAGATTTACGATAAATCAAATTACACAGAGCTACACGTATTTTCATTCCCGAGTGTTGTATGCCGATTAAAATGGAATGAAAGAGGAGTGAACTTAAGGTAATGCTAAGTATTACTCCCATGGTATATAAATAGGCCTCAGTTTCGTCCTTTCTAGTTGATTCTGATCTGGCATAGAAAGATATTAACTTTCCTAGAAAGAAGGGTTGCATAGTACTGCGAAATAAACGATTTATAAAGAAATCTCATGCAAAATCGAAATTACTTACCTCAAACCGAATTCGATGAAAAACAATGCAATGCCCAAGATCATATAATGGAACCCAAACACCTTTATGGTGGCCTTTAATAAACTGGGGTTTTTGTTGGTACCCTCAAGTTTTTGACACTGTTCATCCCAGGCTAAGCTGAGTTTATTGCCCACAAAGTCTGTAAAGTTAAATGAGGATAAGGTTTTGTTTTTGTTAATTATATTTATAAACAAATTATTTAAATTGTTAAAACTCTAAAAAATATTTTTTTGTCTTCTTATCTTAATTAAAAAAAGAAATTATTAAGTAAAATAATTGGATTCAATTAAAATGGAATTATGTTTGAAAAGATTGTGCCTCCTACATTAAAACTTGTTATATAAATTGAACTGCCTGGTCCACAATGTCGACAAGAACATTTCTTTTGTATATTTGTATGGAAAACAAAAACAAATTTTACTTTGTTGTTATTGTTTTCAATATAAATATGGGGAAGAAATGTTCTGGTCGATATTGTGGGCCTGGCAGTTGGGATAAATTACATTTAAAAGAGTCAAAAAAATCGGGGCGGAACTGTTCATTTATTAGTAATTATTCATACCTGATTTATGTTCATTTAAAGCACGATAAAGATCTCTCTCATTAAGCACTTTTTTACGTCCTTTGAAAAATGTGGGGACTGTAAAACTAAAATAGCAAAAAAGATTTATATTAAAAAAACCAAGTAGAAGTGTAACATTCAGCTTTGCCGAATCTTTGATACCCTTCACCGAAAGTTCGAATATTTCAGAAGCGGGCCTTTAGATCGCATATAAATTATAAACCAATTTGGTTAAAAACTAACGTCACAGTAATCTCCAGGCCCGGATGGCATTATCCCAGCGGACCTACAAAATAACCTGGGAATATTGATGCCATGGCTCTTGGCAATATTTAGAGCCTGCCTGAGTCTCTCACATGTCCCAGCAACGTGGACATCATATAAGATCGTCTTCATCCCCAAGAGTGGGAAGACATCTCACACTATGGCTAAAGACTTTAGACCAATTAGTCTATCCTCCTTTCTACTGAAAACACTGGAGAGGATTTTGGATATTCACATTAGATCATCATTAGGACCCAATTCCCTGTCACCGGCTCAGCACGCCTACACGAAGGGAAGGTCCACTGAAACTGCGCTTCACTCATTGGTGGGCCACATAGAGAGATCCCTGCATTACAAGGAATTTGCTTTAGTGGCATTCCTGGATATTGAGGGCGCTTTCAACAATGTTAAACCTGAATCGGTTATTAACGCTATGAGACATTTGGAGATCGACCCAGCGATCATTCAATTTGTCAGCAGTATCTTGCACTTCAGGCGTATCGAATCCAACTTGGGCGCCTCGAACATTTCAAAGGTTGCGACTAGGGGCAGCCCGCAAGGTGGTGTACTGTCACCTTTACTTTGGAATCTGAATATAAATACCCTACTCAGAGCCATGGAAAGGACGTGCTGCAGAACGGTCGCATATGCGGATGACGTTGCAGTTGTGGCTATGGGTAAAGATCCCAGACTTTTGTCTGAACTAATGGAGTCCGCACTGGACGTCCTAACAAAATGGTGCCAGGGATGTGGACTGGATGTAAATCCCGCCAAAACAGAACTGGTACTTTTCACAAGGAGATACAAAATTCCCAAATTTAATACCCCGAGGATAAAAGGGGTGTCACTGGAACTGTCTGACAGCGCCAAGTATCTTGGGCTAGTATTGGACAGTAAACTGAACTGGAGGATGAACACCAGCTCCAGGACTAATAAAGCGGCTACTGCATTATATTGCTGCAAAAGGGCCATTGGCCTAAACTGGGGAATTAACCCGAGGAATGTATACTGGCTATACGAATGTGTCATTAAACCCATTCTCTTCTACGGGGCAGCTGTTTGGTGGCCGGCGCTCAAGGCGAAGAGTCATCAATCCAGGTTTGAACGTACAATGAGAATGGTGGCGATAGCGGTAACAGGTGCCATTAGAACAACCCCCTCTAAGGCATTGTTTACGATTCTAAACTGGTTACCACCAGACATTTT
Organism: Pollenia amentaria; assembly: GCA_943735925.1. Classification (NCBI taxonomy): domain Eukaryota; kingdom Metazoa; phylum Arthropoda; class Insecta; order Diptera; family Polleniidae; genus Pollenia; species Pollenia amentaria. Next base: position 139,012,873 of record OX031010.1, on the reverse strand, counting down.
GGCGAAAAGGTTAGGTGCGAACGCGGCGGTAAGACTAAGGGCCACCGGAGCATGGAGAGATTATAATATCGGACATGCTAACATTCTGAATGATATTAATTGGCACATGGATGTTGATTATGTCACACCCGAGCCAATCTTTGATCCTGGCTTCACGGTAAGCATTGTGGATAACGTGGTCCACTATGATGACCTGCAAATCCCCGCGAATACGATTCGAATCTTCACGGACGGGTCTAAAACACTGTATGGTGTCGGTTCTGGCATATACTCCGAGCAGCTAAACTGGAGCATTCCTATAAGGCTGCCGGACCACTGCAGTGTAATCCAGGCCGAGATAATGGCCATCCACACAGCCGCGAAACGCATCCGGTACGGTGAAATATCTGGAAGGGATATTCACATTATTACCGATAGCAAGGCGGCCATAAGATCCCTGGAGAATGTGTTCATCACATCGAGAATTGTCCGAGAATGCCGGATGTCTCTGGAGGAGATAGCGAGACATTCACTGGTCACCCTTAATTGGGTCCCCGGACACGGGGACATACAAGGGAACTGCATGGCGGATTTGTTGGCGCATGCAGGTACCACCTTGAATCGGGACGGTTCCACATATGTAGGTGCTTCACTCCCAAGGTGTAAGCAACTTATAGCGCATAAGTTTCATCTTATCGCCAGTCAGAGGTGGCACGATGAAACCACCTGTGGGGAAACCAGAAAAATCTGGCCCATCATAGATGAAAAAAGGACACGGCGGGCATTACAGCTGTCCAGACATCATCTAAGAAACCTAACTGCGGTTATAACTGGCCACTGGCCAATTGGGAGGCACGCCCAGAGGCTGGGGCTCCCTTATAACGACTTGTGCAGAAGTTGCGGCGATGAGGAGGAGGAAGATTCAACGGAACATCTTCTCTGTAACTGCCCGGCTTTCGGAGACTTAAGACTCAAAATGTTTGGTCGAAGAACCCTTGGGGACAAAACTTGTCTCTCTGATGTTGACGTAAATAGGATCCACTCCTTTATTGAATCGACCGGTTGGCTGCATGGGAATACTAGCAGCCAGATTTCATAGGACCCATGGGAGACGGCGTGATATGGTAACACAACGGGAACTAAGCAATGGACCCACGTGAGCTGTGCTTGATCACGGCTGCCAATGGAACCTAACCTAACCTAACGTAACAGTATTGTAATTCGTTTGGTTGACAGATAGGGCGGGTGGGCAAAACCCTTTGTGTACATGTGATTTTGCCTCTCTTTCAAACTCATTATGTCTCTCTCTGTCTAACTTATTAATTAAATGTAAACTTGTTGTAAGTGTGTTAGTAAAAAAAAAATTTTTAGTTTTGGTTATGCATTTCTTGTAGGCTTGTTTTATTCTAAAAAATGCACCCTTACTAATGGCATAAGGCATCGCACTTTACGCCCCGTATAAATCGACGGATTTGATAATGCCCTGTAAAAAGATGGCTTCTGTTTATATATAGGGTTACCAGACGAAGTTGGGAAAAACTCGCTCCTAATCAGGACAACAAAAATTTTAAATTTTAATAGTTATTTTACTAATTTTTAATAGAAAAAACATAATAAAGCATTACATTGTTAATGATAGGGTGTCAGTGATATAAAATTTAAGTGGATTCAGTGTTATAAAATTGTTTTTCAAAAAAAAAACGTCAAATCAAGATATCTGATAATCTTGGTGTTAATAAATCAGCAATCTGTCAAAGACATTTTCTTGTTTACATATTTTATAAAAAAACAAACTAAAGAAATTGGAATTTCGTCATTCATTTTGTTCATTTATTTATTTATTTAATATCAATCTATTAACAAAATTTGGTTTGTGTATATTTTGTTTTTATATTTTGAAGAACAAACTTTTTAATTTATGTACATTAGAGCGACTCAAAAAAATAAGTGATTCTTTTACCCCTCTGAAAATAAAGGTTGATATGTTTTATGATGATTCCCAAAATATTTTGGTTCTAGCGTTGACCATTCGTGAGCTGGACCATTTTTAAAAAAGGTCTTTTTTCAGTTTTTCGATTTTTTTTTTGTACTTTGCTCCAAGACGACATAAATAAAATTTGGTATCATCGAAAAGAGTTTTTGAAGCAGCATCCAATGGTATATAAAACTTGACCACTTGCGACCTACTAATTGAGATATTAAGCTAAATACATATTTTCGTTTCGGGTTTTCATATAAATTCTACGTATGTGGAAGTAATGTTCTGCTTTTCAAATTGAATCTGTTTTAAAATAATGTTAATTTATTTTTTTTTTAAAGCTCCACATAAAACGCGAAAATCGCGATATATTTTGCAATATGGGTATCAAATATTTTCACTTTTCAATTTATCAAAATGTAAAAAATACAGATAAAAAATTACAATAAAAAATATAACATTTTTAAAAAATCTTTTCGCGATTCTATCTTTGTATAAAGTTTTCACGATTCCATTTTGTTTGAAATATAACCTGGTCGATTACTTTCGATAACAGAAAAACATGATTGGCTTACTAGCTTAACAAATCGTTCCGTGTTTTGCGAATGCCATGGGAATTATGAATTGATTTTGGTAAAAGAAGCAGTTAATTTTATCTCTATAAACAGTTTTTAAATTGTGACTTCACCTGGTGTTTCAATAATTGCTTCAGAATCACAAAGATCTTTAACATACTGATGGGACTAAATTGTATACAAGGTGGTTCAGTAATGCGATCAATTTTTTTCAAATTTATCATATCTTTTAAGGACTCGCACTCAAACAACATTTTTTGAATATTTAATTGTCGAATATCATCAATATTACTCCATATGACTGGTTATTGCACTGCTGTCGCAAAAATAGCAATTGCTGGATTATGGCACAGTTTGTCGGAAGCTTACACAGTACAACATTTTTCAGTTAATTGATTGCCAACTCAATTCTGTGAACTGTATGTGAAATTAGACCCAAAAAGAAGAATTTCTGCATCATTCGTTTTGTCTTCTTACCTGCGATTTGAAGTTAGTATCGATTTGAAGTTAGTACTATCGTATAGGGGAATTTATCACGTTTTAGGCCCTGTTGTTTGACATAGCTCGACAACCACTAGCCCAATTTCAGTTCATGTATTTTTAAAAAAAAAAATTTAAATTTTTAGGCAAAAAATAATTTTTTCCCTTCATACATTCATTTTTAACTTCGAAAGTGTTACTTGTATAGGAAAACAATATATGAACAGATTAAGGGAATTGTAATTCTTAATTTTTTAAAATTTATTAGAGCCAATTATTAGCTCTAAAAGTACATATTACTCGAACAATAAATCGTCCTAAACTGTACGATTAATCGAACAATAATTAATCGACTGAACACCCTAATAAGCACCCATTAGGCAGGAATGGCTTAAATACATATCTCTCTATTATTTTAGCCAATAAAACGACTGAGTTGATTGGAGAAAAATGTCTTGAGTTACAGGCATCGAAAGCTTAAAGAAGCTATTTTTTAGACGTTTTTTTAAAAACTTTTATTCTTAATTGCTCTATTAATATGAAAAAAAATTTTGTCGGGTTTTATTTCAAAGATAATATTATGGTGATCACATGATTTATAAAATTTATAAAATTTGTAAAATTTGCCATTAACTGGAAAAAGCGTAGTTTATTTTCCACACAAAACTGCTTACATTCAGTTGAAAGTATTAACAATATGTTTGATTATTAGAAATAAAATCTTCGTAAAATAAAATACATTGACTATGTCGTAATGAGGCAGCTATCAGTTTATTCTGTCTTATAATTTAAATTATTGTTAAAGGCGTTCGACATTGACAATCTCATATCTAGTTTTTTTTAATCTCGGCAAATGAACAATGATGTGAATTGGAAAAGCATGGATATCAAAATAAGATTTGTTGAAAATGAATTAGGAATATTAACTAAAATAGGACGGGATCTTTGAAATAAATAGCCGATTAACACTATAACGAAATCTAGTACTTTCGAGACTTCAAACAAAATCTAGTTTTTTTCATACAATTCATACGATTTTCCATACAAAATAAAATCTACTTCGTGACTAGATCTCGACGAAATCTGCTCAAAATCCAGTAGTACTCAGTGATGCAACTATGGGTTTTTCATATCGTACTAAACAATACTCCCCTGCACAAGAAAAAAAATACATTTTTTTAATAAACAAACCCAAAACAGTAATGGCGGCTTGTTAGAACTTTTAAATTAATTTTAAAATATAGTTAAAAAATTGAAAACACTAGAGGTAATGCAAATTTCAAAATGCCTATTTCTTTATATGTCAGTATGTTTTACACATAAAACTTTCAGTCATCTGTTTTGTTATGTACACAAAATCTCGCTTATGTCGAAAAAGTACGCAACAGATTTTGAGTTAGTTTTCAAATGAAATCGACTAGATATCGTTCTAAAGTAAACGGCCTTTAAGTCTATTATCTTAGTATTGTTTTGCGCATATCTTAAGAATAATTGTTTTTATTTCGTTAGTGTCACAGAAAGTATTCTCAAACATAGAGTGCTCCTCAGAATAAACTGGGCATAGAGAAAGCTCTTTTACACATATTATAGTTCTTATTTCGGAAAACATTTTGGGATGGAAAGAACAATTTTACAAGTTTCCAGTAGTGAGAAAAGTCGAATAAAAGAAAATACAATACATCTACAGAACACTAAATAAAATATAGATCTATTTTAAGTTTTTGAACTTAAAAGTAATTCACCCAGAACAAAGCTCTAAAGTACTGTACTGTTCTGTATTATACAGAACAGATGGTCACTCTACCTCTATGGGACTTATGTTTGATTTAAAATCTACTGTCAAAAAATTTTTTCCATGATATTCTAGTAATTATAAAATATTTAATTAATACTAACAGCTACAAGGAGGTTTGTTCAATACCGACCGACTGGCATAATATTTGTAACGTCCCAGCAAAAACTTTACTTACCTGGTAAGTTAGCAAGTAATGTTGGAGAAATATAAATACTAGTTATTTTTCGGCTGAATAACTACTTATTTTTGTTCGAGTTGTCCACAGAATTCAGTACTTACAATGCACTTACTAGAAGTCACAAAATATCTAGTTTTTATTTAACTACTAGTAAGTTGAATTGTAAGTACTTACAATATACTTACTAGAAGCCAAAAAATAACTAGTTTGTGTTTAATTGGCGCTAGTTAATAAGACTAATAAGTAGTTATAGAGCTAGTTACCAGTAAGTTAATATTCAGTACTGAAAACAAGACAACTAATAAGTAGTTATTTAGATGATTATTAGAAAGCAAATATTCATAACTGAATATAATAGTAGTGAAAAGTACTTACTGAGGTCACTAGCAAGTACTTATTGAGGTTTTAAGAATAAAGACAATATTAATAACAACTACTTACCAGGTAACGTATGAAATTACTACGATTTATTACCAAAATTTAAAAAGTTTTTCCTGGGGTAATAACGGTTATAATTTTAAATTTTGGAAGAAACTTGATTAAAACACTTCCATAATTAAAAGATTTCTGGACAGAAATATTTTATTCCGGGAGGACATTTATGTTGAGCCTGAATAAAATTATAAAACGGTATCCAACTATTCCAATAGACTTTGTCATTGGTTAAATAAAAGTTTAACTGCATACCAAATATTGTGAAATTATATTTATTATCACAGAACAGACGGACATACATTCTACATTCGACACTGCAATTGGTTCTGTGTCGATCGGTACATTCTATGGTCTAAGACTATTACTTTTATGCGTTAAAAGTGTCTGAACAAACGTTTGGTTGTGAAGGGTATCAAAAACTCTGTAACAAATATCAGAAGTCGCTAACCACTCATTTTAGCAAACAAAAACTCACAAAAACATTAAAGACGAAATAGGATTTGAGCGCTGGCGCGGATTTTCCGGCAATTCATCGGTTTTAAAAGATTGCATTTTTAAAAATTCTTTTACGGAAAACCTTTTCTTTTAAACACTTAATTTTTTTTTAAGAAATTTGTTTTTACAATTCTTTATAAATTAAGTTTTGTTCTCTTTTCACTTCTTTAACACTTTTTATTTTGAAACTTTTTTTTATAACTTCAGATTTTTTGTACTTTAAAAACAAATTACTCTTTACGATCCGAGTTACTTCTACATAATGATTAAGAATATTCTACAAAACCACCTCGGATCCATAAAAGAACCAAATAAAGTTAAAAAAGATAAAATTTTTGTTTTGTTCTTGCTCTAGCTCAACAATTTTGTCTTATTTTCACTGAAACCTAATAATTTATTACTCTCGTTTTTATTATGAATTTTTTTTTTAGAATAAAGCAGAAACATTAATTATGGACCGATTGATCAAAATGGAACGTGTATGAATAACTCGAAAAACGTAAAAATATTATTGGAACAATTGATTTCGTGACTCTGCTAAACGTGATTAACCCTCTTGGACTGATGTGCTTTGTAAAACAGACAACAATTCGACGGCTTATATTATCCAAGTTCCGTTTTGTAAGCCTATTGAAAATATTTTTTTTAAGGCTGCAGATTGTTATAGATAATTATAATATAAATATATGAGGAGATGAGTTGCAAAACTCGTTCGTTACAAAATTAAAAATACGAGATGACAAATGATTCTAACAGTTCTTTTGGCGTTTTACGAGAAGAAATGTACTGATTGTATCAATGCATGCCCTTGCAAAAACATGGAAGAAGAAGACCAAAAAATCCTTTGTGAATCAAACTGGAGAAAACGTACAAAAGATTTAATTGCATGAAGAAAATTGTCTAAGCAGGCCGAGACTAACAGCAGGTTGACATTTACATATTTCTAAGTAAGTAATTAAGTATATGTTGTCAGGTCCATTCATATTTAACAGCTTTTTTAAGGATATTAAGTGGAAAAAGGCTTGTTTTCTATGTATTTTCCATGCCGATAACCGGGTAGTTTGCGAAAATGAAGGTATTTTTTTGCAGCGCACATTGTCCTGTCTCTGTTACGGCTGAAGGTTGTATTTTAATATAAATGGGAGTGGAGAGGATCTTACATTGAAATGCAACTGTGCACTGCTTAAATAAATTTTTAAAGTTGCTCTGTTGTTCAGGGGGGGGTTGTGGGCATATGAAAGAAATGATGGCAAATTCGGTATGGGAAAAAGGCCGGAAAATGAGAAAGGGAAGAAAAAGGAAAAAGAGGGGAATAGTTTTTTTTTGTCTGATCTTGGAGTGCGGGGAAAAAAGATAGTCTTTGATGGTGATAGACATTTTTGGATTTTTTTTTTTTTTTTTGAAAAAAAGAAAGAAAAAAATTGTATTGAAAAATATTGTGAATTCTGAAAATAAAAAATCGAAAAAAATTATTAAAAAATAAAGAAATCCTTAAAAAAAAAGTTAATCCATACCCGCATTACCATTAACATCTATAAACATCCTATACACATACATTTCAACTACCAGCTATCATCCATACCCACATAACCATTCGCACGTATATACACACAGAAAAAAATAACAATAGATATTAAGTAATTAAAGAAAATTTATTAACAATTTTTGAATATATTTAAAAATTTTCTTAATTAAAATGTTTGTAAATTGTCATGTTCAGATAGAAAAAAATTATTACAAAAATATAATTTTTTTTAAGAAAAATACCTGTTTTCGGTTTTTTCGTCCTAAAGACGTCGGTATATAAATCTATCAAATCGGTTGAAAAATGCCCTAGTTATGACCAAATTACTGAAGTTGTCTTATTTTCTTAATTTGTTTCAGTTAAAAAATAAATACATATAGTAAAAATAATTGTCTGCCAAAAAATTTTAAATACAATTAGAAAAAATTTCAAATATTTTGGTATAAATCACTAAAAGACCAAACTATAGGCAGATTATTGAAAAACTGAATCAATCTTTGGGGTAAGTAAAGTTGTTATTTGAATAGTTAAGAGAATTTAACGGGTCTTTCGTTTATTTAGTTTTCAAATTTTAGTCGATAATGGTGTCAAGATTCCCCTTTATGCAGATGTTAAGACATTACTGTGATTTCCGTTCTTTATCTGAATAAGTATGCTGAAATCATTTGATAACCTGTTAAAGTGCCGTTCCACATCGTGATGAGAAATCTTAGAAACACTTTTTAATAAGCACTATTAGTCTCTGGAACCATTTACCTCATAATTTTCAAACGACAAGCAATGCAAAGCATTTTAAATGTCTGATTTTTAAGCATTTTTCGTAACAAATATGATTTAATTTTATTTAAGTATTAAACTTTGTTAACACTTTCTTTTATTTTTGTTGATATTTTATTTTTGATTTTAATAATTTGAAATTTTTTGGAAGAAAATTGTTAAAAAAAACATTTAAATTTCCCTTTAAATTTAACATAACAAATGATAAATATGCCTGTAACAACTTGTTCAAACTTTAAATATTGATATGTTACTTTGTAATTTCAGTCATTAATTGTATAATTTATTCCTTATAATTAATTAATTATTTTATTACTTATTTGGAACTATGTATATTTTTATTAACTTAATTGTATATAATTGTTAACAAATATTTTATTCAATATAATTACTTCGTTATTAAACATATTTGTTGAATATCAACAATTTAAATTTACAAATTCGGTTTTTGGTGCCTTTTCATTAAAAAATTAATTGTATTGACGAATATGACAATTGATTTGTCGTAATTTTTTTCTGTGCACCATTCCAACATTATTTTTCATCCATCCACATAACATAATCATGACACCTAATCTCACACAACAGACACTCACATTTGACACAGCCCCGCATATAGATAGATGGAACTTGGTCCAAACCGAAGCGGGGGAAAAGCGGATTACTGATAATCCCACCCATATATAATTCCACGAGACCAGACCGAGCTCGTACTAGGGGGTTTTTAGGCGCCCGTTTGTGCGCTTTGAGTAGAGGATAACTCAAGATTTGTTTTGATACTTGAGGTTTGTTTTGTACGAACAGGTTTTTTTGAACTTACTATTTGGGTAAACTTTTGGGGTGTGAAAATGTCCTGAGGGGGGAAATAATGGATATGGAGTGAGGAGAAAATAAGACGCAAGTGAGCTTAGTTTTAATCTTGTGGGGGTAAATCGCTTTAATGAGCGAAACCACATATGGACCAAGGATTTTCCAAGGTAGTGGGAGGTAGTCATCAGCTGCCCGCCAAAGAAGTGATAGGTCGAGATATTCCTGAATTGGAAAATTTGTTTTTTCTTTTGTAAATAATAGTTAATTTTCGTTTGATTTACATTTTGCATTTATTCATTTTTATTTAGGATTTTTTATTTCGAGTTTTCATGCTACTCGTTTTTTATTTCTATTTAGTAATTTTTTTTTTTTTTTTGGATTCATTTGTTTAAAATACATAATTGTTTTTATACAATAGCTAGTGGATGGTTAAGAAGGCGAATTCACGCCATTCTACCGGCCTTGCCTGGCAAATTTAAGATTTAAGCGTTGCTATCCTAATCATCAACCGGCTTACACCAAAAGCTATTGACAGCATAAGGATTAAAAAAAGTTAACTATAAATCTACCTCATATCTTATTAAAGTTGACAGCTAAACACGAATCTGGTAAAGATTTTGAGTTATGGTAATTTTTAACATACTAGTACATAAGGGTTCCAAACAAACAAAGATTATTAATATTAGTCCATACATATATGTAACGTTTCAAATATTAATCCGATTGAAACATTATGTATGGGGCGATTATAGTCAATGATATAAGCTCCCAAAATATCAAATTTTTAGGGAACCTGCTGCAAAACAGAGATCTTAAAGTTATTTTTTGAAGAATATGCACAACAATTTGTGAAGAATATGCACAACCGTTTGTATTATGTTATTTTGATATGTTATTTTATTATGACGTTTCTCACAGAATGGTTAATATAAAAAAAAAAATATTTGTTTTTTATCTTCCAAAGAATGCTATCTCAAGAAAAATACGCAAACAATCGCAAAATAATACATTATTTTATAAGTTAAAATTAATAAGAATATTTAAACCATCCCATAAAAGGTACATTGTGTACTTTTACAATAATGAGCGAAAGAACTAGTTTTTTGCTCTCCTGAAAAGTGTGGGGGTTTTTAATTGGCATCTTTTGAATAAACATGTTCGATATATTCAGTAGTTTAATGGAATATTAAATGGCAAAAACCGTCGTCGATGGCAAAAATTGTTCAAGGATCCGCTTTATTCCACTTAAAAACTGAAGTAGAGTATAAAGACCAATAAGCGCTTTAGTTTTTTCTACACGTGTCTGTATCCATGAGCACTACGTTTGTACTATTTTTCAACTTGGAAGCTATTGAGCCTCGGCATATTAAATCAGATACTCCAACATAAATATATTAAATAGTCGCTTTGTTCCTCTTGTATCAGCTCGTCGCGGCTTTTAAAAGTTTCACTTAATGTTCCCTTAGAATATTGAAGCTCTTGATTATTGTTTGTGGGATTTATCAAAATAAAACTAACAAGAAAAAATGTTAAAAAAAATATATATATTGACGTGGATATTTCTCAGACAACAACATAAATTCGACTACTAATGTGATGGTAGAAAAATTTTCGCTCACATTTTTTTTTCGTTTTACACGACGCTACACGACCACATTAGTCGCAGAGTGATATTTTGGTGACCATTGTGCAGATGACTTTTTTTTTTTTATTATGCTGTCAAGTATACATATAATACTAAAGTCTGTTATGATCGAAAAACACTTTAATTCGGCTAAAACTGCAACAAATTCTTAAAGTGGCAATTCGTTTGACAATCATTACATGTGGAGATTGATCTAAATTTTTTCACAGCTCCCATACAAAAGCCCCTTCCAAAAAAAAATTTCAATTCTTGGTGGATGATATCAAAGAGTCGGCACTCCCAAATATAGCACTCTAACATGTTTTTGTTTATTGTCTATTACATAACCAAAATATTTATTTACAGAAGTAGAAATCTGACAAACTAAATATTTAACCAGAGGCAATATAAAACTTATCGCAAGCACTGTTTATAAGATTAGATATGAAATTTAAATAAAAATTATTTTATTGAGTTGGTTATACCCATACAACTTATGTAAAAACTCCGAGTTCGTTCTTCATGAAGAAATGTGCGGTTTGTAGGGGTGGATTTGTGAGATAAAGCGTCAATATCAACCAAGTCTCCCGAAATCTTGGTGATACTATAAATGAAAAGAAACAAAAAAGGCAAAATAGTTTAAAAAACATTAATCCGCACTTTTAACAAAATAAAACACTTTTCTGTTTCTTAAATGAAATAAATGTTATAAAAAACTTCTATTGTATTGCCATTCTAAATAAAATATCAAAACAATTTAATTTACTATTATATATATCGCACTGGTTCCTCCAAAGAGAGTCTTCTCAAAATGTACAAATTTTCAGTAGAGGCAAAAAACTGTTTTTTTTTAAATCTTACCAATGAAAGTTGTAAACAATTATGGCATTGTAAATAAATACGAGTAAAGGCAGGTATTCACTATCCTACTTAGTCCCACAATATATAAAAAAAATCGTGTGTGCTCATAATGTATGACAGTGTGGCTTAAAAATTAATTGAGTGACAGATTTTTTTGACAGTCTGTCCGACTTGCAAATATTTATGAAAATTTTCATAAAATGATAGATTCTATGCGATCAGAGTTGCATTTTCTTGTAAAGTAGCTGAGTCATTTGAGTTTGCATCTTTTTTGTGGGATAGTGTTGCATTGCCAGCAGATTTTGCAGACATTTTTTTATGTCGGATAGAATTCCGTCAGATTTTCGTGTGAATGAATCGTACGAATATGTAGGATAGTGGATACCGGCCTTAAGAAGTATAAAATGGTAGTGGTTTTTGTAATTTTTCAGGGGTTATCGAAAAAAACAAGTTTTTTGAGTTGTTCCCTTTTATGTCATTTAAAGTTGTGCCAGTTTAACTGCAAATAGAACATCATCGAAGTAATTCGTTTTGACATAACCACTAGCACAACTTAAAATATTTCTCTTTAGTTGAAATAAAACTGATATGAGTTCAGCTAATATTTGGGGACAACTCAAAATATTTCTCTTTAGCTGACTCTGGAGAAGCTACTTTTATATCAAGAAGAGGCATACGACTGCATTTTTTTTTTTTTTTTTTTTTGCGAAAGAGTACAGAAAATGATATAAGATTTTTACAGTGGGTAGATATGACCCCTCTACATCGATTTCTTGCAAAATGTGAAAATATAAGCATTTCGAGTTGATTTTCTTTAGGGGAACCAGTGCGATGTTATTGAAAAACGAGCTTTCAAAGCCAAGTAAAAAGCAGAATAAACTGGATGAAAAACATATAAAAAAATCAAAGAAAAATTTTAAATATAAAACACAATGACGATGGCGCCTAAAGATGCTCCATGCCATCGAAATAGACCCCAGGCCTGGGAACGACACTTCTTATTGCTTAGTCGTAAATACTTTGATTCAGTTAAAATTTGGGGACAACTCAAAATATTTCTCTTTAGCTATATCAAGAAGAGGCATACACCTGTAATTTTTTTTCCGAAAGAGTACATAAAATGATGTAAGATTTTTACAGTGGGTAGATATAATCACCGTACATCGACTCCTTGCAAAAAGTGAAAATTTAAACATTTCGAGTTGACTCTCTTTAGATGAACCAGTGCGATATGTAATTGAAAAACTGGCTTTCAAAGCCAAGTAAAAAGCAGAATAAACTGGGTCAAAAACATATAAAAAAATCAAAGAAAAATTTTAAATATAAAACACAATGACGATGGCGCCTAAAGATGCTCCATGCCATCGAAATAGACCCCAGGCCTGGGAACGACACTACCTATTGCTAAGTCGTAAATACTTTGTTTGGGAATTCTGTAAGAAGCTGAAGGTTCTAAAAGGCAGTATAAAATAACACATCACTACTATACATTTTTGCTGCAATAGTTTTAAAACCAAATAAAAGTAGACAATCAAAACGCTTACTTGTTTTTAATAAAGTAGCCCAGTTATATAAAAAAGTTGCAACTTCACAACAGACTTGCACGATATTAAATGACATTTACATTAACCTCAATTTGTACATTCAGGCGGGTGTATTTGATGTTCAACAATTACACTGTGCTCGTTGAAAAAGCCGACATGCTGGGCCCCTAGCGTTTCAACTTAATTCGGGTACGCTGAATACAGTGGTGCTAAACATTTTTTAAGGTTAGCTTTTGTTTTCGAGATATACCGTTACTTCGAAAAGGGAGGAGGTGGCAGAACATATTTTCGCGTAACCCAAAAACGGTTCGGTTTATAGAACAAACAAACAAACTAAAAACTAAAAATTCCGCAACAAACTTTCCTTTCAGAAAAGTTCAACTTTTATCTAATATGCGCAGACGGTTTAGAAACACAATTTTTTTTTTAACAAAATTTCGAAATTTTAGTTTTTTAAAATATCATAAAAATTTGTAAAATGCTATGCTTCTAATTTTAGCTAGTCATATAAAAAACGAAGTTGCATACAAAACAAGCCATAAATGATTGAAATCTGTTTACAAGTTTTGGTTTTATTCAAAACAGACGAATTTCACAAAACGGAATATTTGTATGGGAGCCCCCCTAAGAAATGGAGCTAAAGGGAAGTATGTTGAAAATGTTAAATATAAAAAACTACTGGAGGTCGGTCACACATTTTATCCTCCTAGGGATGACTACTTGGCAGTTAAGGGGTTTTTTCTTTAATATATTTCTAGTTTGTATTGAAATTTTGTATGGGAGCTCCCTTAAGAAATAGATATGGCGGATATGGTATAGGTAAGTTTTTGGGATTAAAAATAAAGTGCGGTAAGTCATACAGTTGACCCGTCTGGGGGCATCCTAAGCGAGTTTCACTAAGTCGCCATATTTGTATGGCTGAAATTATTAAACTTCGCATCTGCAGTGCCTAGGATGTCCCTAAATTTTATTACGGAATTTCGTTTTTTTTAATTTGTTCAATAAACGAAACTGTTTTTGAGTTATACGAATAGGTGTTGTCCAACATCCACCATTTTCGAAATAACGGTATATCTCGAAAACAAGAGCTAACGTAAAAAACGGTTAGCTCCACTAGATTCAGCGTACCCGAATTAGGTTAAAACACTGGGAGCTCAGCTTGTCACAAAAAAAAGTGTCAAATTCTAGCACAGTGTAAGATATTCTTTGATTTGTGTATGCGATATTATATATTTTGTTGACTGAAGTGACTATTGATGTCAAAATTAATCTGATCGCTCATTATTAAATGAATAAACTCGATATATTGCAGAATTATTCAGCAGAATTTGAAATGGAAGAACTTTAAATTTATGTTTTATGCTGAGTCCTTCAAATATTTTGAAAGTCAGTTAAAACAAAAGAACAAAAAATTTATTTACTCATGTACCCGTAAAATTTTATGTCATAAAATCAGCCTCAATGTCATACTTAAATTGTCTACGAAAAAGTGCAAACCCCAGGTAATTTTATATCTATTTTAAAGATAAATTTTTGACAAGAGTATAACATCGAATAGTGTAAAAAATAAGATAATTTGCCTGAAAAAGTTTCCAATTCATAGCAGGGTACGAAGAATTTTTGATTTTTGTGATCTACTAAAGTTGACAAAACCGTATATAAACATTCCTTTAAATATTGATTTATTTACTCCTTTGATAAGCATAGGGCTGTTAATATAAGTCGGTCGAAAATGTACTATTAAGGACTGAGATTTCATTCATTTCTTCTTATCCAACTGACGCTCTAGTTCCACAAGAAAACATCTTGGCCGCTCTATTATAATTAATATATACTTCTGACTTGCCAGCAAATAAATACACACAAACTTCTACTTTTGCTGATGGTTCAGTTTTTCTAAGCGTTCTAAACGAAAGCCGCCATGAGGCATCTCGTTACTAACAGGACCATATATTTGAATTAGAAATGTGGTTAACACAATGGATGATAAAGGTAAATGAGCAAAAATGGGTACATTTTAACATTCACTTTGCATCGGTAATAATACTCTCCTGTTAAAATCAATAATCAATAAAAATATGACCTCAGCACTCGCATGTTAAATTTCTCGGTATACATCTAGATCGGCGTTTAATGAGTAAATGCTATATAGAGGCAAAATTAACTTAAATGAAGAAATTCTGGCCTTAGTCTAAAGAAAAATATTGGAAAAAAACCAAAGCGTAGAAATAAACTTCTTGGGACAATCACAGCCGCTACCTAGTATGCTAAAAGCTCGAGCATTCACAATCACTTCAACGTGCCATTAGTTAAAACTAAGATCAAGGAATACTTAGAAAAATATTTAACCCTAAAAGGTTACTCTTCATTTAAGTACATTAAAGTTACTCATCGTCGAATCAACGAACTTTTTAAAAAAAAAAATTTAACCTAAAAAATCAAGAACATTTTTTAGTTAATCATTTTGTTAAGAAATTAAATTAATTAAATCATGAGATATAAAAGTTTTTCTTCTCTTTTAATATTTAAAATTTATTTTTACTCATTTTTATGTTTGATACAGTGTGACCAGATCTTAAAATTTTTTACAGCTAAATTTGGCATTAGACAAGGCCAAAAAATGCTAAAAATGATTTTAAGAAATGCTAAGAATAATGCTAAAATGTTTTAAAGATTTGTGTTAAAAATGTATTACCAGTATAAAGTTTTATTCGAAACTAAAAACAATTTAGTGACTTATTCTTTTAACGAAATTTAAATAAATGGTTATTTTTAACCACAGGTAGTTAAGATTATGTCTTCACCTGATACATGCAAAATTTAAACGATTTTATTTCTATACAATTTTTTTTTCAATGAACTTAAGTCTAATTAAAAATATCGAAATTTGGATTAAAAACCATTAACAGTTCAATAAAATAACCACAATACTAATTATTGTTAACATATAAGGCACGAGCTATGTTTACACTTGTCCTTCAAGTTGTGCTGAAAAAGGGCAACAAGAAAAAAGAAAGACAACAACATGAAAAACAAAAATGTACTTTGGATTTCCCTATAAAATTTTTATCTAAATACCAGGGTAGGAAAAAATTCTACTTGCGAGCACAATTCGAGTCAACTCTCTCATTTTAAAATTTGTGCTCGCGAGTTTTATTTTTAAACTCGCGAGCACAAATTTTTTACGAGTCATAAGATTTTTGTGCTCGACTCGTAAGGAGATAACAACTCGTTTTAAAATTTGTGCTTACGAGTTTAAAAATAAAACTCGCGCAAATTTTAAAATGAGAGGGTTGACTCGAATTGTGCTCGCGAGTAGAATTTTTTCCTACCCTGATAACAATCAATTTTTTATTTTTATTTTTTTTTGAAAGAACACACCTTAAAATTCTTTAAATAATTAATTAAATTTGTATACATATTATGAGATTTTTTAATTCTAAAAAGTTAAAATACCACCGCTAAAGCCTTACTTCTGATCCATTTGCTAATGCTGTTCTGTGTTTCGATGAAATATTCATACATACACACATTTATCCACACATACAAACAAATAAACAGGAAAAAGATATTTTTAATTAAAAAAAATTCATACGCAAAAATAAAACTCGCGAACAAATCTTTTTAGCTCGACTCGCGAGTTGAGTTTTATTTTCGACTCTTTAAATTTGAATTCTTTTCGCGAGCAATATTTTTTCAACTCGCGAGCAGTAAAGAATAATTCTTTTCAATGTAGAAAATAAAACTCGCTCGAATTGGACTCGCTCGCGAGCATTTATAATATTCCCTGTTAACATAACAATTATCCGTTTTCATACGAAATTTTATCTTGGGTGAAACTTTTTTTAGTCAAAATTTATTATAATTTATAAAAATTTTTATTATAATCGAAAAACTATTCGTCCAAATCTTTTAAATAGTGCCAAAAAAAAAAAGCTAAAAAAGTTTTCTAAAAACGCCAAGTGCTAAATGAAATTTTTGCAGCGTAATTAAAATTTTTAATGCCAAATTTAGCTGCAAAAATGCTTAAATGGCCACACTGGTTTGATAATTTATTATTTTTTTTAAAGATTTCGTCATCAGCTACTGTTTTTGAAAAAAAGAGCGTAATTTAAATACATATGAAAAGGTTACATGATAAATGAGATTCGTCGCCTCGACGATCAATAACCATCTTGGGTTAAAAGGACTTAAACACTGCCCAAATCCTTTAGCTCGAAATATTCTAAGTGATGGTGGCTACTCCCGCCGAGATACCGCAGGACTCTTCCGCATAGAAGAGTGCTAAACTCCTCTATATGTGAACAAAAACAGTGATGGAGAAAATTTTAGTCCGGTACTGGCAGGACATAAAATAAACATAATATGACCAGACCTGACAAATATTTTAAGAAAATATAAAAAAAGCGTGACCAGTAAATTGGTCAACCTTTAGCTTTATTTTTAACAATTTCTATTGATTTAATAAGATTACGATGATAATTGTATAATGGTATTTGGAAACTGTTAAATGATGTTTGATCTAGACAAAGGTTTTGCAAAAGCAAAAAATTATTTACTAAAACTAGTGGTTACGTGTAGGGCGTGAAATATTTAATAGGTCTGAACTTAGCCTTAGAATCAGGTTTGATAAATATTGCTGATAAATATTGTTCGCTAGACTAGTTCTTGTAATAAACGATTCAATGGTGGTACCAAACTTGATGAAGATGGTTTACATTTTCATCAAATCTCAGCTTTGATACACTTTAGCCCAGACATTTTTATCCGATCAAAGTCAATTAGCCGCGTAATTCGACAGGTAATCTAGTAGCCTCCTAAACAAGAAATAATATATTTTTATTGAACCGGACCTTGACTATGGAAGGTGGTATCTAATGACTTTTGCTGGTCTGTGTGTTTGTAAGATTGTAGCGTAGATAAACAACTAGATAATAGATAAACAACTAGATATAAGAGTCTCTTATCAAAACAAAAAACTTAAGTGATGAGAATATGTTGTAAAAATGTTTTCATTGTGTATGAAATAAATATTTCCCAGATTCCCAGCAAACACAAATTCAAGGTCTGAAAAATAATATCCATTTTATTTGAATTTTATTAAAAAAATCACAAAAAGTTCTCTTTATTTTGAGAATGATATTATTTTTTTTTAATTATATTTAACCATTTTATCTGACAAAGTTGAAGTGTTGGAAGAAAACTGAGCCCAAATTTGGTTTTATAATGTCAAAAAAAAAAAAAAAAATACGAATCATTTGGAATATATAAAAAAAATATTAAAAAGTTTTAAAATGTCTAACTGAGTTATTGTTAGTTTATTTTTTTAAATGAGTGTACATAAGGATTATGACTAGAGAAACCGGAATTATGCTCTAAAAACTGAGTTTTATGCGCATTAAATAGTCTATAAAAACATGGAAATATGGCTTTAAAATTGTGAAAATTATGCCTTAAAAAATGGTTTACTTCAAATAGCAACAAAGTCTTGTCATCTGGACCATGTGATACACTACACAATAATGTTTACAGACGAATTTTTTAAATCTACCCTGTTTAGAACCTATGGGCATTCATGGATCCACTAAAACAAAATTATGATAAGACGTTAAAATACACATAAAAATTCCCTGTGCAGAAAAGTATATCGATAGTACATATCAACATCTTTAGCTGATCTTTAACGTTTAATAGTGATTTTTTAGAATGGTCACCGAATTTTATATCCATATAAACAATTATAAGGAATTTATGATATTATATATTATTTTTGGGAATGATATTTGTATGGAAGCTTTGAACTAATATGGAAAATTTGGTATAAGTATTTTAGTAAATAGTAAGTAATCCGTATTTTATCTAAAGATTGGTAAATGGTTTTTGGAAAAAAGTTACATGGGAGGTTTGTAAAATTATTAACCGGTTCTCACCATTGACATAGGAATCGTCCTTATGCTAATCAAATTTTTTTGAAATTATCTCCGAAAGTGCGACATTAATTTTGCGCAAAAGGTTTTCATGGGCCGACAACTATCCGGACAGACATTGTTAGATCAATTCAACAACTGATTCTGAGTCGAAACCCTGCGGGAAATTTGTGTCAATTGTTCCAACAGACTGGTCCTGGGATTTGTGAAAATAGAACAATTACAAAAAGAAAGAACTCATGACCCGCGAAAGGATAACCAATCATTTAACTGGTTCGTGAAGAACCAAAAGGTAGAAAAAGTAATGAATTACAGTACAATATTAACCGGCCATGTTACACATTTTTCGGGACTTACTAATATTTGGATCTCAAGCTTAAATATAGGACTTGTTTTGTTGAAATAGTACTCCATTGTAGCAACTAACACTAAACACGTTCATTAAGATGCGTGACTTGTCAAATGCTGGCTGTAAGGTGTCAATTAACCCCCTCCAATGACAACCACATGTAAAAGTGATAGGTCCCATTCATATAAAGTGTTAGAACTAACCCCGGTCTCTACCACCAAAGACCTATCAAGGGACTACTTTGGTGCCAGTTCGCTTCCCTCTAGGGTAGGTATACTAAAAGATGGGTCTAGAGCCGCACATCAGCACAAACGCATATATGTATATACATTATGGCTTTTTCAGAATTGTTCCTTATGTTTAATCAGCTTCACATATGTAGAGCGAGAATAAATTGTAGCAACACATTTGTTATACAGATAGATGTTCGAAACGGAAACCCCGTCTCTTAACCTGGAATTTAAAAACAAATAAGAAAAAAGTCGTGCTAGACTGACTTTATTTTTTTACTTGTTTCTATTTCAGTAAGTAACTTCAATAGCAGATAATATACAATTAAATTCAAAGTGATAAGAACCACTTTAATCTTATTTATGAAGAATATGACACTTATCTTAAAACAAAATGTATACTCTTCCATGTTCACAATGTTAAGATAAAAATAACAGCAGTAATAAAATTAACATGAATTTTATGTTAACACTCATGTTGATAACAGCTTGTTAATATTTGTTTGATTTTTTGTTTTGTTTTATAAACTTTACCACTTAATCATGAAAAGTTTCTACATTTACCTGTTCGCCTGTCACTTGAATCGATAAAACTGAAATGCATGGGGTTAACGTTTTCTGTTTATTTGTATTTCTTTATTTTAGATATTTTGTGATAAGAAACACAAATTTAATTTTTATTGTAGAATTCCAGTAATTAAACTTTAACGACATACTTTTGACTGCAAATATTGTGGGGTAATCCTCCATCAATTAATTAAACCACTTGTCGACATGGTTTTGAATTGGAAGGCATCTACCAGGTTTTAGCTAACAAATCTTTTTTTAAAAATTTTGAATTTGTATACCCTACACCCCTAGTACGCGAAGTTTGTTCATGTCCGTCTTTCTATGGAAAACACGCTCACTTCCTAAACATTCAACAGAAAAAAGCAAAATTGATGTGACATTGTTTCTAGTTCTCCTAAGCAGTTTCGGAATAAAATCCAGCATAAGCGGTTCACTAGGAAGAGAGTTATAGACCCAAATTTGAACTAATCGATTGTCATTAAATTTTGCAAACTATATTTCTATGACTAGAAATCATACGACTAAATTTCTTAAATAAAGCTCCACAATTTAACATATGCACCATACAAAATCCACTCTCAGAAACCACTTTACTATGCCATTTATACCTGATGTGTTATTTAATGTTTTCTCAGGTTATATATTTTAGTTAAATCCGAGTTTCAGAGGAGTAGAACTTTTTAGGGTCAAAGAGATTTTAGTACCATAACAAAGCTGAAAGTGTGCTCTTTAACCCTATATACACTTTCGCAACTGTTTGTAACAGTCTGTTGAACATTTTTGTAATTTTAATGAAATTACTCGCAACATTTTTTTATCTCTTTTTATTTTACCTGTTCATATGACTGAAATATAACACAGTGGCTTACAAACGTTGTGTTTTGAAAAATAGTAGAAATTTTAAACTGTCATAGCCAGGTAGGTAAAATTAAATTTAAGCTGAGGGTCAAAAAATTTGCCTCTTTACTATGCCATTTATACCTGTTGTGTTATTAAATATTTTTTCAGGTTCTATATTTTAGTCAAAATGAAATTCAGAAGAATATAATTTATGACCGTCAAAAGGGGTTAGAGAGATTTTACTAGCTGTAGAAAGGTGAAAGTATCCCTTTTAGCTCATAGACACTTTTGTACCTGGTTGGACCAGCCTGTAGAACAGTTTTTAAATTTGAGAAAAATTGCTCGCAACGTTTGTTTGCTCTTTTTATTTTACCTGTTCATATGACTGAAATATAACACAGTGGCTTACAAACGTTGTGTTTTGAAAAATAGTAGAAATTTTAAACTGTCATAGCCAGGTAGGTAAAATTAAGTTTAAGCTGAGGGTCAAAAAATTTGCCTCTTTACTATGCCATTTATACCTGTTGTGTTATTAAATATTTTTTCAGGTTCTATATTTTAGTCAAAATGAAATTCAGAAGAATATAATTTATGAGCGTCAAAAGGGGTTAGAGAGATTTTACTAGCTGTAGAAAGGTGAAAGTATCCCTTTTAGCTCATAGACACTTTTGTACCTGGTTGGACCAGCCTGTAGAACAGTTTTTAAATTTGAGAAAAATTGCTCGCAACGTTTGTTTGCTCTTTTTATTTTACCTGTTCATATGACTGAAATATAAGTGTACCAAGCCAAGTTGTGCTAGGTATTTTATATTATATAATTCCCAATATCTGTGGGATTTAAAGCGTATCCTTCTAGTTTTTTATTTTACATTATTATTCTACATATGAACACATTATGACGCAAGCCAGGTATAAATGCCAGTAGTATTCAAATAAAAACTCAGTTGTTATAATATATATAAGCAATAAAAAATTAATTTTTAAATATCTATAAAAATGAAGAGCTTCAGCTATAAAGAATTATCCGAAGATTATTTCAAAAATTAAAAGGAAGAAGAAGATGTTTTAAGTTACATTGAAGGAAAACTAAATTTATATTCCTGCAGCACTGCAATGCGATCGGAGCTGCAAATAAAATTAACCGATTTCATCAAAAACTTAAAAAAGCGCTTCAAACAAGTTGGAAAGAGTAAACCTAGATTTTACAACAGTTTTGCAAACTGGTTAGATGCCGAACTCAGTGTCCAGATATCTTCAGAAGGTACAAACGAAAAGAACCTTGGAAGACCAAAGAAGTCACTCGACAACTGTAGCGATAGATTTAAAATGCAGAAGCTCAAGGACATCAACGAAGAAATCGGATATAAAAATATTTTAGAAGCTTTGCCATATCAATTGCGATCACAAAAATAACTCACAAAAGTCGATATTATTGAAAAAGTTTTTATCGCTAGTCCCAGGAGAACAAAACGGGGTCTTAAGAGTATTTCAACGCCAAGCGATGGAAAACAGTTTTCAAATGAAGAGGCATTACCATTATTTTTAGATTTGAAGTTAACAAAAGAGCAATATATTCACCTGTATTAAATCTGTGTCCTGCTTATCATCACATAGTTGCTGTAAAGAAGGACTGTTTGTCACCTAGGTTCGCTATTAAAATCACACCAATTTGGGCAGAGGTAAAACTTCAAGGTCTACTTTATCATAGAGATCAACGTTTACTTCAATCACTTAAATAGATAATTTGAAAAAATATGGGAACTACAAGTTAACTCTCTTTTGCAAATGGGGATGTGATGGTCCTTCTGGGCAAAAACAATAAAATCAATCTAAATGTGAAAACACTTCAGATACAGATGTTCATGACATCATTTGTTCAATTGCGATTGATAAAGAATTTGGAACACTCGGAGCCTTCGACTTGAACGATAAAAGCAAAGGATTTTGGAAAAATTTCACACCATCTTCTACAAAATACTGCAGACCAATTAAATTTCAATTTAAAAAGAAAACTCCTGATACCATTCAAAACAAAACCAGTTTTATAAAAGCCCAAAATGCAACAATTCGGCCATTAGAATTAGAAATCGATGACCACACAATTGAAGTTAGCTATCAATTAGTGCTTAAGATGATAGATGAAAAAGTAGGCCAAGCTTTGACTGACACAAAGGCTTCATCCAGCTGCATTATATGCCAAGCCACATCAAGCAATTTAAGCCAAGTCCTGGAAAAATCTTTAGAAAATACTATGACATTCTATACATCTGACATGAATGAAGGTATCATAATGAAATTTGGCAGTTATGTAGAATAAAATGTTCTCAAAGCAGCGGACTGAAAAACATGAACAATTTTGATAAAGAAATACCCCAATTCCCAATCCCGGAAAAACGGCTTTAAATTTTTTTTTTTTTTTTCCAAAAAAGGCCACTCGATATTGATCAGAATTTTCTAGAAAATAATGGGAATATTAGAAAACATTACTGTGGACAGTGGATTAAAAACATCCACCTTTTTGATTAAAAATATACCATAATTCTCAATCTCAATCATTAGCATTTTCATACAAAATGCTAAAAAACATCAAAAGGTCAATTTTTACCTTAAATTTCTCAACAACTACTAGATCGATTTTAACTGTAAAAAAAAATTAAGAAGTCTGCTCTCCAGTAAAAATTGTAAATTATCTCAATCGCTTCAAAAGTTACAGATATTTGGCCGATAAAAACGATTTTCAGCCACTGTGCACCGCTGGTATTAAATTACTAATAAAGTTAATTTATAAATAAAGGGGGATGCAGATTTTAAATTTCTATTTCTGTATAATCTTTTTATAAGCATTTAAGCACATACCTACATTTGTATTACACAAGAAACTTTCAGTCAGCTGTTTTAGTTAGAAAAATAAAATCTTGCTAATGTCAAAGAAATTGCAATATAAAAGCAAAAATTTACAAGAGTCAATATTAGAAACATTAAAAAGATAACTTATTAAAAGCTTATGGAGTTGTCATATAATCACAGATAACTTATTTATTTTAATCCGAAAGTTTTTATATTTATTATGGTTACTTAACCCGTGTTAAATAAAATAGAAATAAAATAGTCCTCCAAAAAGATTCAACGGCAGAGATGACATATTTCAGTTAATACGTAGAAATCAGAGTAAATACGTGCCTTTAAATTCTGAAGTAGTATTCATCATTTCAATAAAATAGAAGAAGAAAGTACCGATAAAGATGATATTATGAAGCGTTTTTTTCGTAAATGAAGTACGACAAATGTAAGTCCAGAACAACCGAAGAAACTTAAGGTAAAAGTTGAACAATTTATAAGAGAGGAGCTCGATCTATCCGAAACAAGTGAAGACTTAAGCGTTTATGACTATATTCCAGATAATAATGAACACTTTAATAATGATCAGAATTAATGGTCGTTGATGATAGCCATGATGATGTTGAGGATTTGTTTCGATATGCCGGGGCTGTTTAAGCTTTAACCAGAACTCCATTATGCAGCAGATTTATCATTCCGGATCATATGTATCGGTCCAAATGCGGAAAGATATGTATTTATATTCTCGTTCTCAGAATATGCCAGATTTTAACCATAAAGGCCCATGTCGAAAAGCATTACAAAATCATCGAGCTATCTAAAATCAATTACTGTCCCTTGAAATCTTAAATATGATTGTCCTTGAAGCTTTTCGTCTATAGAACCAAAAGCATCCTAATTGCAATCAGCGAACTTGGATAACGGCCAACGAGCACAAAATGAATGGCATGCTGGTGTTCGCGGGTGTATTTTACATAAATTCACAGTAAGCAAAGAATTTGCAAATTTATAAAGTCACCACGTTCTTTAACAACTTGAAACACTTGACTACTTTCATCAGCCTCGATAACGGTAGAACCCGAGCGGTGTCATTAATGGTGAATAGCTCAGCTTTGACCACCTTTAGGAAGGCGTTTGATCTTCACAAAATTTGACAGAGTGATTTCTAGTCCTATTAAACTGTAACGTATCAAATTTTATTACAGTAGCTCTATTGAGTTTGGTTTAAGGCGTACTAAGCTCTTTTCCGAGTGTTTGCTTTATATGGGGCCTATTGGAAATTATGAACTGATTTTCACGAAATTTGACAGTTTGATTTCTAGTCATAAAGTGCACAATCGTATATCAACCCGTGCATTATACCTTCATTTATAATAGCTTTTGTAACAAAATTACCAATATTATATGGTGGTGGTTCCTTTCATTTAAAAATTATTTTTCCAAAATTTCAGTTTTCTAGTGAGCTGATTCGATTACGAAGCACAAATTCTGTTGTTAATCTGAAAAAATCCTAATTAATAGATACTTTGTAATTTAATTTTTTTTTAAATAACTTAATTCAGAAATGGCTAATTTCACAAATTTTTTTAATTAGGAATTCATTTTAACCAAAGTTTTTCAAATCATTTTATTTTTATTTGACATGACTAATTTTAAACATAAATTTATATTTAAATAGAATTGGTGAAGTTGGTCATAAGACATATTTATTTTAAAATAAAACGTTGTAGTTCATTTAAATTAATTTTTATTTGTATAAAGAAAAACTTTTTAAAAAATTGTTGGCTTGTTAGTCTTTTCGTTAAAGACTTGTAAGTTTCTTCTTAAATCCATTTTGGATAAAATTTTGGTAACTAAATAAAAATTAAATATTCTAACCAAAAAGATATTTTTATACCTTCCACCACCACTAGTAGTGAATGAGGGTATACTAATTTTGTCACTTTTTTACAATACATCTAAGGCCCCAAAAAGTATATATATTCTAGCACCTTGAGTAGTTCTAAGTCGATTTAGCCATGTCTGTCTGTCAGTGCGTCTGCCGACAACACGCTCTCTTTCGAAAGACTGAAAAGAAAAGAACAAACTTGGTGTCAATTGCTCGGTGGAGATGATCAAAGATTCGGCACAGTCGAATATAGCACTGTAACTTGTCTTTATTTAAAAATATTTTGGTAAATTATAATAACAGTTTTTGATTAGAAAAAGGTGCTGTAAATTTAATACATATGACTTGACAATCTATGAAAAACAAAATATAACGTTTTATTTTGTTGTTTTTAACAATTTTTTATAGCACGTTCGTGTTCAGTAAGATCATTATAACTGAACAATTAAATAACTAAAATACTTTATTTTTCTAATACGGTTCAAAACTCTTAGTACTTGAAACGCCACATCTATGTTTCACCAGTTCTATTTTTCCTTTTTCTGTACCAGCAATTTATTTTCATATGCCTTTTGTGCCACTTTAAGCAAAGCCTCAAAATTGATATTGCCCGTTTGTTTGACCATACCATAAAACACTTTCACCTCTGATTCCGTTAACAGCTTATAAGGAGAACCAAATTCTACAGCCTGACCAGCATCCATAACTAAAACTTGATCACAGTCCATGATGGTATGCAAACGATGGGCTATTGTTAGGACAGTGCAGTTTTTGAACTTGCCTCTAATAGTGGCGTGTATTAGAGCATCTGTTTGCGGATCAACATTGGCGGTTGCCTCGTCCATAACCAAAATGCAATTTTCACGCAAAATGGCACGTGCCAAGCAAACTAACTGACGTTGGCCTACACTGAAATTGGCACCACCATCGGAGATTTCACTAAGTAAGCCATGAGGCATAGCGGCCACTACTTGTTTCAGCATGACCTTATTTTGGAAAGTTGAAAGATAAAGGAGAATATATACTCTTTTATTAATAAAGTGAAATCTTACCTCTTCCAATGCCTCCCATAATTTACTATCCGAGTACTCATCAAATGGATCAAGATTGTAGCGCATAGTACCTGAAAATAAAACCGGTTCTTGGGGTATTATGGAAATCTTTCTTCTTAAATCATGTAAACCCAGTTCATTGGTGTCTCTTTCATCTATAATTACTGAACCATCATTATAGGCTAGACGGAAAAGCGCATTAATTAGGGAGGATTTTCCAGCTCCTGTCCGACCCACGATACCCACTTTCTCACAGGGCTTTATTATGAAATTTAACGACTTTAACACATAATCTGATCTGGGATCGGGATCATAACGCAGAGATAAATTCTTAAATTTAATTTGCCCCTTTTCGGGCCATGTTGTAGGTGGCTTTTTATCAGGCAGCGACATCAATTCTCCTTCTGGTTCTATAGATGCATAATTCACTATTCTTTCTACAGAAGTCATATTATTTTCCAATTCTGCTGACTTTCGCATGCCCGATTGAACCATTCCAGTTAAACCCATGGCTTGAGTTATTACCAAGCCAACATCAGCAGCACTTTTGGGAGAAAAAAAGAAGAAGCTGACAGTGATAATGGCAATATAAGCCACACAACAGCAGTCTACCCAAGAGCCGAAAGCACGACTTGTGGCCAAAAACATATAGAAACCGGAACTGTGCAGATCTTGATTATTGTCGAATTCGGCAATTAGGACCTGCTCAGCTCTTAAAGCTCTAATAGTGGCCAGGCCATTAAGAGAATCGGTCAAGTGAGAGTAAATAGGAGAGCGGCCTGAAAAATATAAAAATTAGATTTTCAATCACGTTTTCAACATGTATCATATTTTTCAAATTCTACTTACATATCGCTTCTATCCTCTTGACATCTCTAGAAGTCTGTAAATAGAAAGATCTCAAATAATAAAATATTATCACCATCACCGCAGTGGCGAATATATACCAGGGGTTGATCAGACACAAAACGACTAAAATACCTAATAAAGCTGAACATATTTGTATGAAATCCATCATAACAGTGGGCAGAATCTCATCCACTTGGCCCATATCTTTTGAAAAACGATTAAAAATTCATCCTGAGGGATTTGTATTGAAGAAGTACATGGCAGCTCGTGTCACTCCTAAATACACGGCATTATGTAAAGAAGTCGAGGATTTCTTGGCCAAATTGAAGAACAGAAAACTACGGGACATGGATAAAACAATAACAGCAACATTGAGAGCCGTAAAAATATAGATATCTACAGGATCAGTTTGTATATCACCATGGACTGAGCCTGGAAAACTCTTCTCATTTTAATAGACCCTAAAAAAAAGAATAAGAATGAGTATCTGATGTATTTGACACAATTAAAAATGTAACCATACATTTCCATAAGAACACTTCCTTCAAGATAATTAAAATAAATATATCAATAAATATTAAATGCAAAAAAAATTACCAGTATGATAGAAAATAATCGGATCCCGATGCCAAAACTTGTGCCCCCAAGAATAAAAAACCCATAATGGTTAAACCCAAAAAACCGCCACTGCTGCCAAAACATCTCATATACAATCGCAAACCAATTTTGCCCTCCTCTTTTGTTTCCTTTACTTGTGTGGGAGCATCCTTAAGCTCCATCGATTCCACATTAGCTCCAATTGAGATTTCGCTTATTCTTCTCTCTATCAAACTAGTTCTCTTTTCACTATTGAATTCCTGATCAGCTTGATCCTCAACTTCTCTATTTTTCAAAAGCTTGGCGAAGTCTAAGCCACTTTTTTGCATAAACTTAAAGGTTCCCAAATCACTTATTCGACCCTTATCCATTATAATTATAAGATCAGCTTGTTCCAAAAATTGTAATTGGTGAGTCACTAATATCACAATATGCTCCTTTAAATAATTCTTCATGCACTCGTCGAACAAATGTCGTCCAACATGGGTATCCACAGCACTTAAAGGATCATCCAGTAAATAAATATCAGCTTTGCGGTAGACAGCCCGAGCTAAGTTAATGCGAGCTTTTTGTCCTCCGGATAGAGAGGAACCACATTCCCCCACTATGGTTTTGTCGCCGAAAGGAAGAAGTTCGAAATCCCGTTTCAAAGCACACTTTTTTATAGTCATATTATAGCGCTTCTTATCCATTGGCAAACCGAACAATATATTCTGACGTACAGTACCACTAAAAAGCCAGGGTTCTTGGGAAGCAAAAGATAGGACGCCCTTGACAGTTACGGAACCAGATAAAGGAGACAACTCTCCTAGTATGGCTTGTATTAAACTAGAGAGAGAAAAATACACAATACATTTTATTTCGCTTTTTAATAGCTCTTTGATTTGAAGACATGCATACCTCGATTTGCCCGACCCTACTGGCCCAATTACTACTACCAATGTTTTAGGCTTAATATTTAGGTTAATACCGTTCAAATTTAATTTAGATGATTTCAAATTCCACTTGGCCCTTAAGTTGTGTATATCAATTCTAGGCAGATTCTCTTCCTTTACAGGTTGTCTTACTTCTATGTAATTTTCACTAACAATAGGAGTTTGTTTTAAAGTGGCATGATCTTTATTATTTCTCTTAGCAATCAGTGAAGCCTCTTCCAACATCATAAACGACTGCAAACGATCAAATGACACCAAAGTTTCCGCTAATTGACCCACACCAACAGGAAAACAAACTGCCATGACATTTCGCAAAATATTATAATACGATGTAATGACAAAAGCTTTTTCAGCTGTTAAAAAATTGCCCAGCAAGACGTAGCCAACTAGGCTAGTAAAAACGGAAATAGGACTTAAAAACATTATAAAAGAAAGCAACACGCCTCGTATGTAGTTAACCGTTCGAATAGCTTTAATTTCTTTTCGTCTAATATTTTCTACCATCTTTCCAAATGGATACTCCCAGGCATACATTTTGATAGCCTGTATGCCGATGATGATTTCAGCCATCATTCGCACACGTTCGTCTGTACACAAAGCAGTGCGCAAACGTAAAATGGAAGTTTTCTTTCCTAAAAACCCCTGGAGAGGAATAAAGAGCAGCATAATAATTATGCCAAAGAAGGACGCAATGCCAATCTGTAACGTAAATAAGAAAAATTTAAATTTTTTTTTACCTTAATAAATAAGATTAAAGTTTGCTAGTAATAGTTGTGAGGGCCAAACTTATTGCCAATTAGAGTTGAACGATATTTCTGTACCTGTGATTTAATCACTTTTACTGGAAAATCACAAATTCGTCAAGTAACAGGAACCTGCTAATTCGTTCTTTTTGTTTTTTGTTACATACAAAAATTTATGATATATCACTGTTTGTGTGGGTAATAGCATTTTTTGAATGCAATGGCGAATAATGTTGCTGTGCCTTTCATTCTCTCTTTTATATTATTATTGTTTTTTTAAGCCAAAGTTTATTTGTTCAAAAATTTATGTATATGCAAGTAAACAGCTTTGAAAGCTCTTACAATCTGTTGTTGTTTCCTTGCAAAATACTTACAAAAGCTCTTGCGAAAGCTGGCGCATTGTACATATGTTTAGCTTGGGTGCACTTGCTATAAAAGAACTAAAAACTGACAAACCGTGATCACAATCACAGTAATACACTAATAAATGATACACTGCTGTTGATTACTGTTACTTGGGGACAATGGATTTACATCCTCTCCCTGGGGGGCCAACTTTGTTTATTTCCATTACAGATAAGCTGGAGGTCGATGGGGTACAGGAGGTTGAATTAAGTCAGGGGTAGGTGGAGGGTCATGCTGACTAGCAGGGTTAACAGTGTAGTCAGCAGGTAGGCGTTAGCAAAGGAGAAGTGAAAGAGTATTATCAACAGAGGGTCGTTAGCAAAGAAGTATCGACAGAGAGGTGTCAGCAGAGAAGTCAAAGAGCGTGATATAATTAAAACAGAAGCAAACAACCGAGAAAGTAAAGCAGCAGAGACGTATAATGAAAGTTTACCGCTAGCGGTTCAAACCAAAGAAGAAATTTAGCAGTTTCAAAGCAACATTTATGTAGTTTTATATAAGTATAAAAAGAGATGCAATAAAAAAGTAAGCTCTCTTTGTTTTTGGACTGCAAGGTGAGACGTTGTAACAGAGCCGGTAAAAATAAAAGAAATATAACAAAGCAAACAATACACAGTGATATTAACTAGATAGGGGAGTGGTAACACTAATTCCTTGATAGCGAAGAATAAGGCACTGGTTTTACAACTGGTATAGCGAGGAGGATTTACATCCGACTCATCTTGACTGAGATTTACATCCAGTCTGGAAGGAGAGTAGAGCACTGAGTGAAGGCTAAGCTGAAGGCATTTCTGAGGTTTACACCCAGAAACCAAAGGGTCCTAGCGTAGTTTTTGATTTACATTCAAGGTAAGCGAAGGGTAGGAATAAGAGTGCACGAGTGGTAGGGCACTGGCTCTGGTTACAACTAAGGCTTCACGAGGCAGCAGAAGCTCCCTACATAATTTTCGTGAAATCAAAAATTGGGTGAAGTGTGTTAAAGAAAAATCAAATAAAACAGAAGAAAATATAATAACTTACCCGAACTAAGGCAAGAGTGTTTTTATTGCAATTAAATTTATGTAAAGGACCCTAGGCGCGGATGAGTACCAGCTTCAAACCCGGAGTAACCGAATTTTTCTTACATAGTACATTTTCTAACTTACATTCCCATCTATAAAAGAGTTTAATCTATGGCCCACTCTTAATTTTGTTAACTAAAATGTACTAAGTAGGCTGATTGGTTTAGTCTCTACACAAAATAACACCATTTCGCACAAAAAATAAACTCTCTTCACAAAAACCACTTTAAGCAAAAAACCATGATTTTTCCACATAAAATGTGACTTTGGCACACAAAATTCACTTTACTTAACAAAATGGAGACAAGTGTCCACAAAAAGGTACATGACTACAAAAGAAGTCAATGAAACTGCTGCAGAAAAGTTCACTTTCTACACAAACAGTCACATTTAACACAAAAATCACATATAACACTTTATATAGAAACAGTAATTTTTTTTTTTTTTATTAGGATCAGAACTTAGGAGATGACCCCCACTAACGCATTGCATTGTGTTGGAACTGGGAAATTAGGTTATGGGAAGGAGCACTCTATTAGTGCTGCTGGACATTCGATTCGAACTAAGTCATGTTAAAAGTGAAGGGAAGACTTCCGTAAGAAGGTCATTCCACATACGAACAGTCCGGCACAGTCCACATACGAGTTGCAGGAACTTGATCCCTAATTTTATCAGAACACATTCCATTTTAGTGATGATAAAACGGGTAATTACAACCCGCATTACGATGGTGCTCAAGGAGTCAATAGAATTGTATACCCTACTGTTCCCATAGAGAACTTTGCATGCGGTCTAGAAGCTCCAAAATAGACTTTGAAGCGCCCACGCACGTTTATGCACTAGCATGCAGTACCGGGTCTTTCGGGCATAAATCAGGGTCTTGATTAAGCGTATCTTTCATGTTTCGCCCTATAGCACCAACATCTTATATGCTTGGTCTATAGTTATATTAATAACATTTTATTAAAGCGAATGGCAAAGGTTGCTTTTATCTGCAAAAGAGTAGATAGGGTTGGATGTTTGGCACAGGAGGTCATTTCGAAAAAAAGGAAATATTAAAGGAGAAAGAAGGGAGCGCTGCGGCACCTCTAAATGAATATTGAACTCGTTTGACAAACTTATTGTGTAAAAAAGTTTTTGCGTTTTCATCATGTAGTTCGTACTTACCTGTGTATACATCAAATAGGTCACAATTACTATAGATATTGGTCCAATCCACAGATGGTGTATATGTAAAATTGACGTATCCAGACGTCCCACGTCGTTAGACATTAAATTCAAAACTTGACCTGTAGTAGTATCACCCATGGCGGTTTTACTCAAACGCAAAGATTTACGATAAATCAAACTACACAAAGCTACACGCATTTTCATTCCCGAGTGTTGTATGCCGAATATAATGGAATGAAAGAGGAGTGAACTTAAGGTAATGCTAAGTATTACTCCCATAGTATATAAATAGTCCTCAGTTTCATCTTTTCTATTTGATTCTGAACCGGCATAGAAAAATATTAACTTCTCTAGAAAGAAGGGTTGCATAGACCTGCGAAATAAACATTTTTAAAAAAATCTCATGCTAAATCGAAATTACTTACCTCAAACCGACTTCGATGAAAAACTGTGCAATGCCCAAGATCATATAATGGAACCCAAATACTTTAAGGGTGGCTTTTAATAAACTGGGGTTTTTGTTGGTGCCCTCAAGTTTTTGACACTGTTCATCCCAGGCTAAGCTTAGTTTATTGCCCACAAAGTCTGTAAGGTTGCGGAAGAATAAGATTTTTTTTAATAATAAAATATATGAACAAATTATTTAAAAAATGTTATAGTTTTGGACATGGATAAAACTCTTATATGATTTTTTTTGTCTTAATTAGAAAACTAAATGAAAAAGTTAAAAACTTGATTTAATTTAAATGGGCTTATGTTTAATAAAATTAAAAAAATACATTAAAACTTATTGTTTATAATCTAAAGCTTAATTCGCCATAAACCAATACACTGAAACTAGAGTTTAACCATTAAAATATAGCAAAGGAAAAATTAAAATATTTGATAATGTTAAATATATCGCGCCCTTACCGCAAAAATAGCTTAGGCGACAAAAACACAATTTTACAGATGAAGGTTTTTTTCATTATATTTCACAAAAAGTTTTGTATGATGTCGCTTAAGCTGTATTTGCGGTAAGAGCTCGATATATTGAGATAGAAATGTCATTTGATTACTGTAGATTTCTAAAAGAAAAAGAGAAAATAAACTAAATCCCTTATTTAGTTTTTTTCTTCTTTTAGATTTTTTGATCTGCCAATTAAAAATATTGTTTAAAAAAATTTACTGATTTATTAATTTGAATGCATTCGCTATTCTCTTTAATCAAAAATGATCTAGTTAACCAATATTGTCAAATTTTCACCTTTAAAAACACGAGTTGATTTATTCCCTTTAAAAAATTGTTCGAGTTCTTTTTATTGCAAATAATAAAATGAACATTAATTTATTAACTTCAACAAGCGTTTTTATTAAAGCTATCACAATCCACAATTTTATTCAATCTGGTTACGAACTTAGCCACAAGAAGACACAATTAAACCTTCACTCACAGGAGCGTCGTACCCTGTATTTATTTTACCTTATCTTAAATACCTAGTGGATTCTTGAACCTTCTGCCATAATTCTTTATTATAACAAATTTGTACTTATTATGAGACTTTAACTGTTATGGATTTGTACATAAAGCCTACTTGAAGGTTTAATCCAGGGCTCTAGAGTCGTCAAACAATAGTTCTTACTCCGACTCCGACTCCAACCACTGAAATTTTTTAAGTCCGACTCCGACTCCCTCTCTAACCATAATGCTAAGTCTATATGAGACTGGTCGTAGCTTGACTTTAAACTCTTTTTTTTAATGCAGTACCCTTCAAATGGTTAAATATGGCAAGAATCAGAATCATACAGAATCATTGTAAATATTTCAAATCGATATTTTAATTTAAACAATTGCCGTATTTAGCTTTAATATATTTGCTCTAGAGGGAAGCGAACTGACACTTAAGTAGTCCCGTGATAGGGTCTTTGGTGGCAGTTACCGGTCCTACTTTTTACACTTTATATGAATGGGACCTATGCCTTTTACAGGGGGTTATAATTGACACCTTTTGACCAGTCACACATAACTTCTCCATAAACGTATTTAGTGTAAGTTTCCTTGGTATTCTTCCAACACAAATTTCCCGCAGGGTATTTACATTTCGCAATTGTTCAACAATACTGTATTAACTCAAAATTTAAAAATTTTCAGGTGAAGCAAAACAATTTTTAATTTAACATTAAAGGCATATGAAAAAGAATTTTCAAGCCAACCGTTTCATTACCAAAAAGTATACAAAACAGCACGATATTTTTGCAGCAGTTAGATATGAATATTACGTGTCTATTTTTTTGCAAAAATAAAAATAATTTGAGTTAATACACTATTGTTGAACAAGTGCGATATGTAAAGATAAAAATTTTGGTGTCGGAGTCGCGTGTTTTTGTGAGTACTTCGACTCTGGCTCCGGTAGATAAACTTTAACTCCGACTCCACAGCCCTGGCTTAACCAAAAGTGGCCGTTTTTCTACATCTTTAAACTTTTAATACCAGTCTTGACGTTGATTACATTTGCAATCAAACGTGCATGGGTTGATACTTGCAAAATATTGCCAGGATGTTAGTACGCATAGTATAAAGTTTCTTTAAAAAAAAATATACAAAATTTTTACTTAAATGCTTTTGCATATGAAAAATTGCAGTTTTTAAATGAAACTAAGTAATATATACGTATTTTAACACAATGTATTGAAAAAGAGAAACGACATATTTTAGAAATTCACTACATTTGCCTTAAATTAAATATAGTCCTCTTTCCCTACGTTTGAAATTTTCCGAAAAACCCCGTACAAAAATTGTTGAAAAAAGGCGTAAAGCTAAAAATAAGCACAATATAGAGGAAGTTTTAAAAAGAGTAAGCAGAGTAATCCGGATTGCTGTTAAAGAGTGCAGAGATAATTATTATGTTGAAAGTTTAAATAAAGCTGGAAATGATCCGAGGAAATGTTGGAAGTTTATTAACACTACACTTGGTCGTACAAAAAGTAATGATATATGTCTTAATGACACACTTGGACACTTAATAAATACTGATCAAGCTTAAGTTGATTGTCTTAATAATTATTTTCTTTCGTCTGTAGTAAACCTTAAACAACAAATAGAAGTTCAACCTGGAGACACATTTAATAATTTACGAACCATTTTTCAATATCCTTATCGTTTTCATCTTGAAAATGTTAGTGTTGATGACATAAGTGAAGTCGTATTGAATATTAAAGTTAATAAGAGCCCTGGATATGATAATATATCGCCGAAATTTGTCAAAGAATGTGGAGAAACTATTGTGCCAATATTAGTTAATATATTTAACAATATGATAAGTTCCTCGGTGTATCCTGATGTGCTCAAGGTTCATAAAATAGTTCCAATACCAAAGCAAATAAATGCTTCAAGTATGGAAAAGTACCGGCCAATTGCTGTTCTGTCTACAATAGACAAGATTTTTGAAAAACTTTTATATGATAACCTTCTGATTTATATGGAGGAAAATAAGTTATTGTATGATTTCCAGTTTGGTTTCAGAAGAGGATGTAGTACTGAAGATGCTGTTTTGAACGTAATTAAGTATATATGCAACGGTCTAGATGAAGGTTCTTGTGGAGTTGCTGGTGTATGTTTTGATTTTACCAAAGCGTTTGATCTAGTTGATCATCAAATATTGTTGAAAAAGTTGTCATTGTATGGTGTCAAAGGACAGTTGAGCACTTTCTGTGCCACTGTCCCAGGCTACGGAACAGCAGGCTGAGGTGGCTAGGTAGCAGATTCCTGCACGAATTAGGAGATGTCTCGGGCTGCGGGCTCGAGAATCTGATGGGATTCGTAATGGGAATGACCTGGCTGCGCGGCAGGAGGCTGGGAAACATGTAGGACAGTTTTTTTTTTTTTTTTTTTTTTTTTTCCTGTTTGGTAGGGTTGTGTTTTGCTTGTTCTGTCCGATTTCTTATCTTCCACTATCTTTCTTCCCTGTGCTTTCACCATTTACTTCTACTACTCTGTCACACTAGACATCTTTCTCTTCTTTCTTCCTTTGTTTCACTAATTAAAGGCATCACAATGGACCATATTGGTCTCTGGGTGAGGGTGTGAAGTTTGCTTCACACCAGCCTTTCTAACCTAACCTAACCTAACCTATGGTGTCAAAGGAAGTGAAATTTTACTATTTAAAAGTTATTTTTTTTAACAGGAAACAATACGTGCAAATTAATAATTCGAAAAGCTTTATTGGTTCTGTGGATTATGGAGTTCCGCAAGGAAGTGGATTGGGACCATTATTATTTTCAATTTACTTAAATGATCTAAAAAATCTCAATTTAACTGGCCAACTTGTTATGTTTGCGGATGACGTATGTTTATTCTATCCTTTTAAACATAATTTGCTTCTGAAAACCTACGTTGAGAGAGATGCGGCTTTAGTATTTGAGTTTGCACGCTTAAATTGTCCAATAATTAATCCTGAAAAAACAAAACTTAGTCGATTTAGACCCAATGCTTCTAGTCTTAGTAATGACTTTAACGTGTATATTGATGGGAAATTAGTAAAAGAAACAAACTCAGTGAAATATTTAGGAATCACATTACAAAGCAATTTGTCCTGGGATTTGACTATAAATGATTTAAAGAAGAAATTATCTCCTGCAATTGGGATTTTGTACAAGCTGAAAAAAAAAATTGAGTGAGAAATCTAAGATGTTGATATTTCAGTCGTTAGTACAGTCGCATTTGAATTATATGGGAATCATCTATGCTTATAACAAAAGTAACAATAATTTAAAATCGCTCCAATGTATTCAAAATAAGGCATTGAAAATTATATATAATTTACCAATAACTTATTCTACTATTTCATTGTACAAAGATATTTGTAAAACGATTTTACCAATCTATGGATTACATGAGTTCAAAGTTTTAATGTATGTTTTTAAATGTATTCATAATATTGGCCATCATACCATATCTTTTTATCGAAATCAATCTCATTTTTACACACGGAATGGGGCAAATTTGGCAATTCCAAGGTGTAGATTAGAAAAGACCAAACAACGTATAGATTACATTGGCAGTATAAAATACAATAGTTTGCCTTTAGAATTAAAGTCAATTAGTAGGTTATCAACGTTTAAATCATTGTCTAAAAATTTTTTGGCTAATAAAGTGGAAACGCTTCTGTTGTAATTTAAATTCTGTTGTAATTTAAATTCTGTTGTTAAACTTAAAATGAAAAACAATTTTTTTTTTCTTTTTTGTTAATTTTATATTTTTGTAATTATTTTCATATGTTCATTTAACAATATATATTGCCAGCTATTTATGTACAATAAAAAAAAAAAAAAAAAAAAAAAAAAAAAAAATCGTTCTTGATAAAACACAAATTGGTATGGTATTTATGACATTTAAAAGAGTCAAAAAAATCAGGGCGGAACTGTTCATTTATTAATAATTATTCATACCTGATTTATGTTCATTTAAAGCACGATAAAGATCACTTTCATTTAGCACTCTTTTGCGTCCCTTGAAAAATGTGGGCAGTGTAAAACTAAAATAGCAAAAATAAAAAATGTGATATTAAAAAAAACCAAGTAAAAGTATAACATTCGGCTGTGCCGAATCGTTGATAACCTCCACCGAAAGTTCGAATATTTCAGAAGCGGGATATAGATCGCATATAGTAAATTATAAGCCACAATCTGGTTAAAAACTAACGTCACAGTATTGATAATCATTTGGTTTGCATAGATAGGGTGGTGAGCAAAACCCACCCATACCCACTTCTGGCCCCACATACGTTTGCCCCCTATTTTAATTGCAATTTTCGTTCGACATTTTTTGTAAGTGTATTGAAATTTTCAATAGCCGATTTCTTTTCAATAAGTGTTTAATTTGCATATAACGACATTTCTTCTTAGAGTCCCAGCAAATATTTCCTAAGATTTGGAAGCAATAAATAACTATACTGTATCCAAACCGC
Source organism: Pollenia amentaria (assembly GCA_943735925.1). Taxonomy (NCBI): domain Eukaryota; kingdom Metazoa; phylum Arthropoda; class Insecta; order Diptera; family Polleniidae; genus Pollenia; species Pollenia amentaria. Next base: position 138,974,418 of record OX031010.1, on the reverse strand, counting down.
TTTCTTTTTTACTTCTAAAAATTACTGCCTTATGCTAGGAACACAACTGGGATGAACGACGAATTTCGCCAAACACGACGAATTTTTCAGTAAAAATTCGCTGAGTGAATTCGTCGTATGAAGCACAATAACGGCGAATAACAAGAAGCTTTTATAATTGAGAGTGTTGATGGCTATTTGTGCAAAGAGAGAGAAATAGTGTGACCATATTAAAACAAATAATGCTCAAAAATTAAAACATAATCAAAAACACAACTATTTTAATAGCAAAATACTTTGAATATATATTTTAAATGTTATACAATAAAAAAAAAAACAATTATTTAAGTAAAAAGTTACTTTATTTACTAAAATACTTCTAAACTAAAACCAAATATAGTCACCTAGTACTGATTTGTTCGTCGTTCGCCGGCGTATGAAATATAAATAAATCTATTGCAAAGACGCCGCGTATAACGAATTTCGCCGAACGCTATTATTGTGTGTATTTTCATATACACCAATATGTTTTATTTTTCACGACGAATATTCGCGGCCAAAAATTCGTCGTTCGTCCCAGTTGTGTTCCTAGGATTATGCTTTTGCTGTAAGATAAGGCATACAATTATACAATTTTTAAATGCGATGCTAAATACTAGAAGATAATCGCTGTTAATTCGTTTTTAGGGCACATTTTGTACTGCTTCAATGAAGCTGTGAAATCATTTACTTTTCTGATCAAAAAAAAAAAAAAAAAGACAAAATTTAAGCAAAATTTTACAACATTTTAAAGTCAAATTCTTCCTCGTGTGGATTTTCTCGAATTACCCTGCGGGAAATTTGTGTCAATTGTTCTTAAAACACTTATCCCGTAACCTGTGAACACAATATTATAATAAAAAGGAATTGAAACAAAAGAAGATTTGACTGGATTTTGTGCGGGTAGTGGCTGATTCTCTCTGATTCTATTAATTTATATGACGGGGATTTTACGGTACAATATTGCAATAAGGACACTATATGCCAATTTCGGTTAAAAATTGCAAAGAAAAATAAGGACTTAGTTAGGAAAATGTTTATTTAAATAGGTCATTTCCGGTTTTGCAGATAAAATTTTTTTTTTTTTTATTTTAAAGATCAATCGATTTCGTATCTTTGTTTCGAAAAAACTAAATAAAAAAAAAATTTGTTTTGAAAGAGTAACATATCATAAAAAACAATTTTCGCACACTCATTCATATCTACTAGAACAATAGTTAAGCCAAATATAATGGAATTGCAGCAAATTTTTTTTATTGGGTTGTTCGCTCACAAATAATACTTACTAGAAGCCAAAAATAACTAGTTTGTATTTAATTGGCGCTAGTTAATAGAGCTAATAAGAAGTTATAGAGCTAGTTACCAGTAAGTGAATATTCAGTACTGAAAACAAGACAACTAATAAGTAGTTATTTAGATGATTATTAGAAAGCAAATATTCATAACTGAATATAATATTAGTGAAAAGTACTTACTGAGGTCACTAGCAAGTACTAATTGAGGTTTTCAGAATAAAGGCAATATTAATAACAACTACTTACCAGGTAACGTATGAAATAACTACGACCTATTACCAAAATTTAAAAAGTTTTTCCTGGGGTAATAACGGTTATAATTTTAAATTTTGGAAGAAACTTGATTAAAACACTTCCATAATTAAAAGATTTCTGGACAGAAATATTTTATTCCGGGAGGACATTTATGTTGAGGCTGAATAAAATTATAAAACGGTATCCAACTATTCCAATAGACTTTGTCATTGGTTAAATAAAAGTTTAACTGCATACCAAATATTGTGAAATTATATTTATTATCACAGAACAGACGGACATACATTCTACATTCGACACTGCAATTGGTTCTGTGTCGATCGGTACATTCAATGGTCTAAGACTATTACTTTTATGCGTTAAAAGTGTCTGAACAAACGTTTGGTTGTGTAGGGTATCAAAAACTCTGTAACAAATATCAGAAGTCGCTAACCACTCATTTTAGCAAACAAAAACTCACAAAAACATTAAAGACGAAATAGGATTTGAGCGCTGGCGCGGATTTTCCGGCAATTCATCGGCTTTAAAAGATTGCATATTTAAAAATTCTTTTACGGAAAACCTTTTCTTTTAAACACTTAATTTTTTTTTAAGAAATTTGTTTTTACAATTCTTTATAAATTAAGTTTTGTTCTCTTTTTACTTCTTTAACACTTTTTATTTTGAAACTTTTTTTATAACTTCAGATTTTTTGTACTTTAAAAACAAATTACTCTTTACGATCCGAGTTACTTCTACATAATGATTAAGAATATTCTACAAAACCACCTCGGATCCATAAAATAACCAAATAAAGTTAAAAAAGATAAAATTTTTGTTTTGTTCTTGCTCTAGCTCAACAATTTTGTCTTATTTTCACTGAAACCTAATAATTTATTACTCTCGTTTTTATTATGAATATCTTTTTTTAGAATAAAGCAGAAACATTAATTATGGACCGATTGATCAAAATGGAACGTGTATGAATAACTCGATAAACGTAAAAATATTATTGGAACAATTGATTTCGTGACTCTGCTAAACGTGATTAACCCTCTTGGACTGATGTGCTTTGTAAAACAGGCAACAATTCGATGGCTTATATTATCCAAGTTCCGTTTTGTAAGGCTATTGAAAATATTTTTTTTAAGGCTGCAGATTGTTATAGATAATTATAATATAAATATATGAGGAGATGAGTTGCAAAACTCGTTCGTTACAAAATTAAAAATACGAGATGACAAATGATTCTAACAGTTCTTTTGGCGTTTTACGAGAAGAAATGTACTGATTGTATCAATGCATGCCCTTGCAAAAACATGGAAGAAGAAGACCAAAAAATCCTTTGTGAATCAAACTGGAGAAAACGTACAAAAGATTTAATTGCATGAAGAAAATTGTCTAAGCAGGTCGAGACTAACAGCAGGTTGACATTTACATATTTCTAAGTAAGTAATTAAGTATATGTTGTCAGGTCCATTCATATTTAACAGCTTTTTAAGGATATTAAGTGGGAAAAGGCTTGTTTTCTATGTATTTTCCATGCCGATAACCGGGTAGTTTGCGAAAATGAAGGTATTTTTTTGCAGCGCACATTGTCCTGTCTCTGTAACGGCTGAAGGTTGTATTTTAATATAAATGGGAGTGGAGAGGATCTTACATTGAAATGCAACTGTGCACTGCTTAAATAAATTTTTAAAGTTTGCTCTGTTGTTCAGCGGTGGGGGGGGGGGGGGGGGGTGTTGTGGGGATATGAAAGAAAAGATGGCGATACGGTATTGGAAAAAGGCCGGAACATGAGAAAGGGAAGAAAAAGGAAAAAGAGGGGAATAGTTTTTTTTGTTTGAGCTTGGAGTGCGGGAAAAAAAAGATAGTCTTTGATGATCATAGACATTTTTTTCATAATCATAGATTTTTTTTTTTTTTTTTTTTTGAAAAAAAAAGGTTATTATGGTACATATTTTAGAAAGAAAAAAATTGTATTGAAAAATATTGTGAATTCTGAAAATAAAAAATCGAAAAAAATTATTAAAAAAATTTAAATAAAGAAATCCTTGAAAAAAAAGTTAATCCATACCCGCATTACCATTAACATCTATAAACACCCTATACACATACATTTCAACTACCAGCTATCATCCATACCCACATAACCATTCGCACGTATATACACACAGAAAAAAATAACAATAGATATTAAGTAATTAAAGAAAATTTATTAACAATTTTTGAATATATTTAAAAATTTTCTTAATTAAAATGTTTGTAAATTGTCATGTTCAGATAGAAAAAAATTATTACAAAAATATAATTTTTTTTAAGAAAAATACCTGTTTTCGGTTTTTTCGTCCTAAAGACGTCGGTATATAAATCTATCAAATCGGTTGAAAAATGCCCTAGTTATGACCAAATTACTGAAGTTGTCTTATTTTCTTAATTTGTTTCAGTTAAAAAATAAATACATATAGTAAAAATAATTGTCTGCCAAAAAATTTTAAATACAATTAGAAAAAATTTCAAATATTTTGGTATAAATCACTAAAAGACCAAACTATAGGCAGATTATTGAAAAACTGAATCAATCTTTGGGGTAAGTAAAGTTGTTATTTGAATAGTTAAGAGAATTTAACGGGTCTTTCGTTTATTTAGTTTTCAAATTTTAGTCGATAATGGTGTCAAGATTCCCCTTTATGCAGATGTTAAGACATTACTGTGATTTCCGTTCTTTATCTGAATAAGTATGCTGAAATCATTTGATAACCTGTTAAAGTGCCGTTCCACATCGTGATGAGAAATCTTAGAAACACTTTTTAATAAGCACTATTAGTCTCTGGAACCATTTACCTCATAATTTTCAAACGACAAGCAATGCAAAGCATTTTAAATGTCTGATTTTTAAGCATTTTTCGTAACAAATATGATTTAATTTTATTTAAGTATTAAACTTTGTTAACACTTTCTTTTATTTTTGTTGATATTTTATTTTTGATTTTAATAATTTGAAATTTTTTGGAAGAAAATTGTTAAAAAAAACATTTAAATTTCCCTTTAAATTTAACATAACAAATGATAAATATGCCTGTAACAACTTGTTCAAACTTTAAATATTGATATGTTACTTTGTAATTTCAGTCATTAATTGTATAATTTATTCCTTATAATTAATTAATTATTTTATTACTTATTTGGAACTATGTATATTTTTATTAACTTAATTGTATATAATTGTTAACAAATATTTTATTCAATATAATAACGTCGTTAATAAACATATTTGTTGAATATCAACAATTTAAATTTACAAATTCGGTTTTTGGTGCCTTTTCATTAAAAAATTAATTGTATTGACGAATATGATTGATTTGTCGTAATTTTTTTCTGTGCACCATTCCAACATTAATTTTCATCCATCCACATAACATAATCATGACACCTAATCTCACACAACAGACACTCACATTTGACACAGCACCGCATATAGATAGATGGAACTTGGTCCAAACCGAAGCGGGGGAAAAGCGGATTACTGATAATCCCACCCATATATAATTCCACGAGACCAGACCGAGCTCGTACTAAGGGGTTTTTATGCGCCTGTTTGTGTGCTTTGAGTAGAGGATAACTCATGATTTGTTTTGATACTGGAGGTTTGTTTTGTACGAACAGGTTTTTTTGAACTTACTATTTGGGTAAACTTTTGGGGTGTGAAAATGTCCTGAGGGGGGAAATAATGGATATGGAGTGAGGAGAAAATAAGAGGCAAGTGAGCTTAGTTTTAATCTTGTAGGGGTAAATCGCTTTAATGAGCGAAACCACATATGGACCAAGGATTTTCCAAGGTAGTGGGAGGTAGTCATCAGCTGCCCGCCAAAGAAGTAATAGGTCGAGATATTCCGGAATTGGAAAATTTGTTTTTTCTTTTGTAATTAATAGTTAATTTTCGTTTGATTTACATTTTGCATTTATTCATTTTTATTTAGGATTTTTTATTTCGAGTTTTCATGCTACTCGTTTTTTATTTCTATTTAGTAATTTTATTTTTTTATTTTTTTGGATTCATTTGTTTAAAATACATAATTGTTTTATACAATAGCTAGTGGATGGTTAAGAAGGCGAATTCACGCCATTCTAGCGGCCTTGCCTGGCAAATTTAAGATTTAAGCGTTGCTATCCTAATCATCAACCGGCTTACACCAAAAGCTATTGACAGCATAAGGATTAAAAAAAGTTTTTTATAAATCTACCTCATATCTTATTAAAGTTGACAGCTAAACACGAATCTGGTAAAGATTTTGAGTTATGGTAATTTTTAACATACTAGTACATAAGGGTTCCAAACAAACAAAGATTATTAATATTAGTCCATACATATATGTTACGTTTCAAATATTAATCCGATTGAAACATTATGTATGGGGCGATTATAGTCAATGATATAAGCTCCCAAAATATCAAATTTTTAGGGAACCTGCTGCAAAACAGAGATCTTAGAGTTATTTTTTGAAGAATATGAACAACAATTTGTGAAGAATATGCACAACCGTTTGTATTATGTTATTTTGATATGTTATTTTATTATGACGTTTCTCACAGAATGGTTAATATAAAAAAAAAAATATTTGTTTTTTATATTCCAAAGAATGCTATCTCAAGAAAAATACGCAAACAATCGCAAAATATTACATTATTTTATAAGTTAAAATTAATAAGAATATTTAAACCATCCCATAAAAGTACAATGTGTACTTTTACAATAATGAGCGAAAGAACTAGTTTATTGCTCTCCTGAAAATTATGGGGGTTTTTAATTGGCATTTATTGAACAAACATGTTCGATATATTCAGTAGTTTAATGGAATATTAAATGGCAAAAACCGTCGTCGATGGCAAAAATTGTTCAAGGATCAGCTTCATTCCACTTAAAAACTGAAGTAGAGTATAAAGACCAATAAGCGCTTTAATTTTTTCTACACGTGTCTGTATCCATGAGCACTACGTTTGTACTATTTTTCAACTTGGAAGCTATTGAGCCTCGGCATATTAAATCAGATACTCCAACATAAATATATTAAATAGTCGCTTTGTTCCTCTTGTATCAGCTCGTCGCGGCTTTTAAAAGTTTCACTTAATGTTCCCTTAGAATATTGAAGCTCTTGATTATTGTTTGTGGGATTTATCAAAATAAAACTAACAAGAAAAAATGTTAAAAAAAAATATATATTGACGTGGATATTTCTCAGACAACAACATAAATTCGACTACTAATGTGATGGTAGAAAAACTTTCGCTCACATTTTTTTTCGTTTTATTGGTGACTGCTACACGACCACATTAGTCGCAGAGTGATATTTTGGTGACCATTGTGCAGGTGACTTTTTTTTATTATGCTGTCAAGTATACATATAATACTAAAGTCTGTTATGATCGAAAAACACTTTAATTCGGCTAAAACTGCAACAATCGTTTGACAATCATTACATGTGGAGATTGATCTAAATTTTTTCACAGCTCCCATACAAAATTCTTGGTGGATGATATCAAAGAGTAGGCACTCCCAAATATAGCTCTCTAACATGTTTTTGTTTATTGTCTATTACATAACCAAAATATTTATTTACAGAAGTAGAAATCTGACAAACTAAATATTTAACCAGAGGCAATATAAAACTTATCGCAAGCACTGTTTATAAGATTAGATATGAAATTTAAATAAAAATTATTTTATTGAGTTGGTTATACCCATACAACTTATGTAAAAACTCCGAGTTCGTTCTTCATGAAGAAATGTGCGGTTTGTAGGGGTGGATTTGTGAGATAAAGCGTCAATATCAACCAAGTCTCCCGAAATCTTGGTGATACTATAAATGCAAAGAAATAAAAAAGGCAAAAGAATTTAAAAAACCAAATTAAAACACTTTAATTTATAATTATACATATCGCACTGTTTCCTCCAAAGAGAGTCTACTCAAAATATACAAATTTTCAGTAGAGGCAAAAAACTGTTTTTTTTTTAAATATTAACAATGAAAGTTGTAAACAATTGTGGCATTGTAAAGAAATTCGAGTAAGAAGTATAAAACGGTAGCTGTTTTTGTAATTTTTTCAGGGGTTATCGAAAAAACAAGTTTTTTGAGTTGTTCCCTTTTATGTGAAATTGGTTCATTTATATAGTGGTGCCATTTTAGTTCTGCCAGTTAAACTGCAAATAGAACATTATAGAAGTACTTCGTTTTGACATAACCACTAGCACAACTTAAAATATTTCTCTTTAGTTGAAATAAAACTGATATGATTCAGTTAAAATTTGGGGACAACTCAAAAGAGTACATAAAATGATGTAAGATTTTTACAGTGGGTAGATATAATCACCGTTCATCGACTCCTTGCAAAAAGTGAAAATTTAAACATTTCGAGTTGACTCTCTTTAGATGAACCAGTGCGATATGTAATTGAAAAACTGGCTTTCAAAGCCAAGTAAAAAGCAGAATAAACTGGGTCAAAAACATATAAAAAAATCAAAGAAAAATTTTAAATATAAAACACAATGACGATGGCGCCTAAAGATGCTCCATGCCATCGAAATAGACCCCAGGCCTGGGAACGACACTACCTATTGCTAAGTCGTAAATACTTTGTTTGGGAATTCTGTAAGAAGCTGAAGGTTCTAAAAGGCAGTATAAAATAACACATCACTACTATACATTTTTGCTGCAATAGTTTTAAAACCAAATAAAAGTAGACAATCAAAACGCTTACTTGTTTTTAATAAAGTAGCCCAGTTATATAAAAAAGTTGCAACTTCACAACAGACTTGCACGATATTAAATGACATTTACATTAACCTCAATTTGTACATTCAGGCGGGTGTATTTGATGTTCAACAATTACACTGTGCTCGTTGAAAAAGCCGACATGCTGGGCCCCTAGCGTTTCAACTTAATTCGGGTACGCTGAATACAGTGGTGCTAAACATTTTTTAAGGTTAGCTTTTGTTTTCGAGATATACCGTTACTTCGAAAAGGGAGGAGGTGGCAGAACATATTTTCGCGTAACCCAAAAACGGTTCGGTTTATAGAACAAACAAACAAACTAAAAACTAAAAATTCCGCAACAAACTTTCCTTTCAGAAAAGTTCAACTTTTATCTAATATGCGCAGACGGTTTAGAAACACAATTTTTTTTTTAACAAAATTTCGAAATTTTAGTTTTTTAAAATATCATAAAAATTTGTAAAATGCTATGCTTCTAATTTTAGCTAGTCATATAAAAAACGAAGTTGCATACAAAACAAGCCATAAATGATTGAAATCTGTTTACAAGTTTTGGTTTTATTCAAAACAGACGAATTTCACAAAACGGAATATTTGTATGGGAGCCCCCCTAAGAAATGGAGTTAAAGGGAAGTATGTTGAAAATGTTAAAGATAAAAAACTACTGGAGGTCGGTCACACATTTTATCCTCCTAGGGATGACTACTTGGCAGTTAAGGGGTTTTTTCTTTAATATATTTCTAGTTTGTATTGAAATTTTGTATGGGAGCTCCCTTAAGAAATAGATATGGCGGATATGGTATAGGTAAGTTTTTGGGATTAAAAATAGTGCGGTAAGTCATACAGTTGACCCGTCTGGGGGCATCCTAAGCGAGTTTCACTAAGTCGCCATATTTGTATGGCTGAAATTATTAAACTTCGCATCTGCAGTGCCTAGGATGTCCCTAAATTTTATTACGGAATTTCGTTTTTTTTAATTTGTTCAATAAACGAAACTGTTTTTGAGTTATACGAATATGTGTTGTCCAACATCCACCATTTTCGAAATAACGGTATATCTCGAAAACAAGAGCTAACGTAAAAAACGGTTAGCTCCACTAGATTCAGCGTACCCGAATTAGGTTAAAACACTGGGAGCTCAGCTTGTCACAAAAAAAGTGTCAAATTCTAGCACAGTGTTAGATATTCTTTGATTTGTGTATGCGATATTAAATATTTTGTTGACTGAAGTGACTATTGATGTCAAAATTAATCTGATCGCTCATTATTAAATGAATAAACTCGATATATTGCAGAATTATTCAGCAGAATTTGAAATGGAAGAACTTTAAATTTATGATTTATGCTGAGTCCTTCTATCAAATATTTTGAAAGTCAGTTAAAACAAAAGAAAAAAAAATTTATTTACTCATGTATTTTTTCGCCAACCCGTAAAATTTTATGTCATAAAATCAGCCTTAATGTCATACTAAAATTGTCTAAGAAAAAAGGCAAACCCCAGGTAATTTTATATCTATTTTAAAGATAAATTTTTGACAAGAGTATAACATCGAATAGTGTAAAATATAAGATAATTTGCCTGAAAAAGTTTCCAATTCATAGCAGGGTACGAAGAATTTTTGATTTTTGTGATCTACTAAAGTTGACAAAACCGTATATAAACATTCCTTTAAATATTGATTTATTTACTCCTTTGATAAGCATAGGGCTGTTAATATAAGTCGGTCGAAAATGTACTATTAAGGACTGAGATTTCATTCATTTCTTCTTATCCAACTGACGCTCTAGTTCCACAAGAAAACATCTTGGCCGCTCTATTATAATTAATATATACTTCTGACTTGCCAGCAAATAAATACACACAAACTTCTACTTTTGCTAATGATTTAGTTTTTCTAAGCGTTCTAAACGAAAACCGCCATGAGGCATCTCGTTACGAACATGACCATATATTTGAATTAGAAATGTGATTAACACAATGGAAGATAAAGGTAAATGAGCAAAAATGGGTACATTTTATTATTCACTTTGCATCGGTAATCATACTCCCCTGTTAAAATCAATAACCAAATATGACCTTAGCACTCGCATGTTAAATTTCTTGGTATACATCTAGATCGGCGTTTAACGAGTAAATGCTATATAGAGGCAAAATTAACTTAAATTAAGAAATACTGGCCTTAGTCTAAAGGGAAATATTGGAGAAAAACCAAAGCGTAGAAATAAACTTCTTGGAACAATCACAGCCGCTACCTGGTGCCATTAGTTAAAACTAAGATCAAGGAATACTTAGAAAAATATTTAGCACTGAAAGGTTTCTCTTCATTTAAGTACATTAAAGTTCCTCATCGTCAAATCAACGAACTTTTAAAAAAAAGCTAGAACAATTTTTTTGTTAAGCATTTTATTAAGAAATTAAATGAATTAAAGCATGAGATATAAAAGTTTTTCTTCTCTTTTAAAATTTGATACGAATTTTTACTCATTTTTATGTTTGATACAGTGTGACCAGATCTTAAAAATTTTAACAGCTAAATCTGGCATTAGACATGGCCAAAAAATACTAAAAATAATGCTAAAATGTTTTAAAAATGTTTGTTAGAATTCATTACCAGTATGAAGTCTTATTCGAAACTAAAAACATTTTAGTGAGTTGAGAGTAAATCTAGGGGGCCCGTAAACACCTGATAGATGTAAAATTTAAACGATTTCATTTTTATACAATTTTTTTAGATCATTTTATTTCAATTTTAAAAAAGTTGTTTTTGGGAATCCATAATTTTTTTCATTAAAAGGTTTTATTTATTGTGCTTAATTCCCTTTTTTTTAATTGATAAAAATACTGAAATTTATTGTTGGAGGATGAGCTGTTCCTATGCGCATTTCACTGGGTGCTTTGGCCAGATAATCAGGAAACGTTCTCCTAAATAATTTTAGAAATGCCAAAGCTATCAGCAAACAAGCCTACAGAGGGAATTAGAATTACCTATCGTTACATAAAACGCAAAAGGCGCTATCTAACATTTTGAAAACTTTACAGGAGAAGCAAAAACCTATTTAAAATTATGAATTGATAAATTGCCTTAAACTGTTTAAAATGAATTTTTCTTCTATTTTCCTTGTTAAACCTACCAGTGGTTTTAAGAAATAACAATGTTGAATATAATGCAAGCTGTAACTTTTGCCTTTTAGTGTTTATCGTATAATATTTTGTAGATAGGGCTTTTTGTTTTTTATTAATAAAATCGTTCATTTTGGTCGAAAGATTCCAAAATTTGCTGTGGACATTTATGTTGATGCAATACATCAGAATCAATTAAAATGCCGATTATTAATTTTTGGTTAGTTAGGGCCTTTTGCGTTTTAGGTAACGCTATACTTTATTTGTGTTGAAAATTATAGAAAAGTTGATGTTTTTAAACTATTATTTTGTCTTACACTATAGAATTTTTATCTAAATACAAAGTAAAATTCCTTTGTACTTTTATATCATAATATTATAGGTCAAATAATATTTGCAACAAACATGATCAGGGCACTTGTAATATTCCCTGAATATTCTATTTTGTTAACAAGACAGATAAGATGTTTCCTAAATTTAATGTTGGGTACAAATTTTTTTAGTCAATATTGATTATAATTTATAAAAAAATTTAATTATAATCGATAAAACTATTCGTCCAAATCTTTTAAATAGTGCTAAAAAATAGTTAAGAATGTTTAATAAAAATGCTTAATAAAATGCCAATTGCTAAATGAAATTTTTGCAGCTAAATAAAAATTTTTATTGCTTAATTTAGCTGCAAAAATGCTTAAATGGCCACACTGGTTTGATAATTTATTTATTTTTTTAAAGCTTTCGTCATCAGTTACCGTTTTTTTTATTTAAATACACATGAAAAAGTTACATGATAAATGATCTTCGTCGCCTCGACGAACAGTAGCCATCTTGGGTGAAAAGGACTTAAACACTGCCCAAATCCTTTAGCTAGAAATATTCTAATTGTTGGTGGCTACTCCCGCCTAAGAATAAGAGATACGGCAGGACTTATCCGGATAGAAGAGTGCTACACTCCTCCATATGTGAACAAAAACAGTGATAGGGAAACTTTTCGTCCGGCACTGGCAGTACATAAAATAAACAATTAAGGTACGATCAGACCTGACAAATATTTGAAGAAAATATAAAAATAAGCGTGACCACTAAATTGGTCAAACTTGAGCTTTATTTTAAACAATTTCTATTGATTTAATAAGATTAAGATGATAATTGTATAATGTTATTTGGAAACTGTTAAATTATGTTTGATCAAGACAAACGTTTTGCAAAAGCAAAAAATTATTTTTTTCAAATTAAATACATTATTAAACTAAAATATAATGGGGGGATTCACAAGGTGTGCTATCAAGTCATATCGTCATAATGTCCTAAATAATATTTTACAATTGTTTAAAAAAAAAATATTGTTGTGTTTCAAACAACATAAAAAAATGTTTTTTTTTTAAATAATTGTAAAATATTATTTAGGACATTATGACGATATGACTTGATAGCACACCTTGTGAATCCCCCCAATATGTTATATACTTACCGTAAAATTATGAAGTCGATCGCTTTATTCTAAATTCGTTTTTTTTAAGTTACAAAAAATTAAATTTGCGAAATAATTTTTTATGCAAATTTGTTGACTTTTTGCACTGAATTGATCACAGCTGACAAATGACTTGTCAGAATGTGTTGGGAAGCTTACAAAATGTAAAAAAGTTTTGTCTAAAGACAATTTTCACTATTTTAAAGCTTAAAAATTTATAATATAGAAATGGAGCCCCAAAAATCGAAGACCGTCTTAAGACGGTCTTGCCGGTTAGAGGGTTAAGTGTAGGACGTGAAATATTTAATAGGTCTGAACTTAGCCTTAGAATCAGATTTGATAAATATTGCTAAGAAGTTTTCTTTGATTTACTTAAAATCAAATAATGTTCGCTTGACTAGTTTTTGTAATAAACGATTCAATGGTGGTATCAAACTTGATGAAGATGGTTTACATTTTCATCAGATGTATGCTGTGATCCACTTTAGCCCAGACATTTTTATCCGATCAAAGTCAATTAGCCGCGTAATTCGACGGGTAATCTAGCAGTCTCCTAAACAAGATATAGTATAGTTTAATTGAACCGGACCTTGACTCTGAAGGTGGTATTATTTTCTAATGACTTTTGCTGGTCTGTGTGTTTGTAAGATTGTAGCGTAGATAAACAACTAGATAAACAACTAGATAATAGATAAACAACTAGATATAAGAGTCTGTTGTCAAAAAAAAAAATAAAAATTAAGTGATGAGAATATGTTGTAAAAATGTTTTCATTGTGTATGAAATAAATATTTCCCAGATTCCCAGCAAACACAAATTCAAGGTCTGAAAAATAATATACATTTTATTTGAATTTTATTAAAAAATTCACAAAAAGTTCTCTTTATTTTGAGAATGATATTATTTTTTTTTAATTATATTTAACCATTTTATCTGACAAATTTGAAGTGTTGGAAGAAAACTGAGCCCATATTTGGTTTTATAATGCCAAAAAAAAAAAAAAAAAAAAAAAAATAATCAGTTGGAATAGATGAAAAAAATATCAAAAAGTGTAATTGTTAGTTTATTTTTTTAAATGAGTGTACATAAGGATTATGACAAGAGATACCGGAATTATGCTAAAAAATTATGCCTTAAAAAATGGTTTACTTCAAATAGCAAAAAAGTCTTGTCATCTGGACCATGTGATACACTACACAATAATGTTTACAGACGAATTTTTTAAATCTACCCTGTTTAGAACCTATGGGCATTCATGGATCCACTAAAACAAAATTATGATAAGACGTTAAAATACACATAAAAATTCCCTGTGCAGAAAAGTATATCGATAGTACATATTAACATCTTTAGCAGATTTTTAACGTCTAAAAGTGATTTTTTAGAATGGTCACCGAATTTTATATCCATATAAACAATTATAAGGAATTTATGATATTATATATTATTTTTGGGAATGATATTTGTATGCAAGCTTTGAACTAATATGGAAAATTTGGTATAAGTATTTTAGTTAATAGTAAGTAATCCGTATTTTATCTAAAGATTGGTAAATGGTTTTTGGAAAAAAGTTACATGGGAGGTTTGTAAAATTATTAACCGGTTCTCACCATTGACATAGGAATCGTCCTTATGCTAATCAAATTTTTTGAAATTATCTCCGAAAGTGCGACATTTATTTTGCGCACAAGCTTTTCATGGACCGACAACTATCCGGACAGACATCGTTAGATCAATTCAACAACTGATTCTGAGTCGATACTCTGCGGGAAATTTGTGTCAGTTGTTCCAACAGACTGGTCCTGGGCTTTGTGAAAATAGAACAAGTAGAAAAAGAAAGAAATCATGACCCGCGAAAGGAAAGCCAATCATTTAACTGGTATGTGAAGAACCAAAAGGTAGAAAAAGTAATGAATTACAGTACAATATTCACCGGCCATGTTACACATTTTTTGGGACTTTCTAAAATTTGGATCTTAAACTTAGATATAGAACTTGTTTTTGTTGAAATAGTACTCCATTGTAGCAACTAACACTAAACACGTTCATTAAGATTAGATGCGTGACTTGTCAAATGGTGGCTGTTAGGTATCAATTGACCCCCTTCAATGACAGCCACATGTAAAAGTGATAGGTCCTGTTCATATAAAGTGTTAGAAATAGAAACGGTCTCTACCACCACAGACCTATCAAGGGACAATTTTGGTGCCAGTTTGCTTCCCTCTAGGGTAGGTATACTAAAAGATGGGTCTAGAGCCGAAATTTCTACGCACATCGTCACAAACGCATATATGTAAATATATACATTACGGCTTTTTCAGAATTTTTCCTTATGTTTAATCAGCTTCACATATGTAGAGCGAGAATAAATTGTAGCAACACATTTGTTATACAGATAGATGTTCGAAACGCAAACCCTTTCTCTTAACCTACCTGAAATTAAAAAAAAAAAATAAAAAAAAGTCGTGCTAGACTGACTTTATTTTCTTACTTGTTTCTATTTCAGTAAGTAACTTCATTAGTACATAATATAGAGCAATTCCATATGAAAGCGATCACCTTTTGGACGACCCCTCTCCGATTTTAAAATAAATAGTCTCAATCGATTGCCCAGCAAAAAATAATGTACCTACATTTTTTTTTTTTTTTTTATAGTGACTGGTTTAGTGGTGGTGTACACCACTGTCATGTGACAAAATTGAAGAATTCTTCATAAGGGACCTCATTGAAAGTTGTTTTAAAAAAAAAACTACTAAAGCGATCGCAACGAGTGATAGCTCGTTGGAAAGGTATTGAATCAGGCTTTAATTGAAAAATAAAATTTTCCTAATTTTTCTTAGAAATTTACCTTTAAATTTTCCCAAGAAAATTAAATTTTCCGAATTTTCCACAGAAGCTCCTAAATTTTCCGGCTAATTTTTTTTTTGGATTCCTCACAATTTTTGCTTTAAGAATCAGCAATAAAAAAATGGGCCCCGACTCCTTGTTTGGACAGGAGAAGAGCATTTAAGAGACCACCTTGTTAAAAATACATTTTAAAAATTATTTTACAGTTAAAAATACATTTATGAAGAAAAAATCAATTTTTTTTTTAAGAGCCCCAAGTTGAGTGTGTAGTGAATATGGTCTGCCTGCCTTCACAAGATCGGCCATAAATCCATGGATAATAGCAGCAGTGGCATGTAATGGCACACCAAACCCGACTGAGGCTACAGGTCATAAAATGTTTTGTAAATTTTTTAAATTACCAGGTAATAAATATTTCGCCTTAAATGACACGTGCAGAAACAAGTCATAAAACACGGATTTTCCATAAATATGGCGAAATATTTATTACCTGGTAATTTAAAAAATTTGCAAAACATTTTATGACCTGTGGTCGGCTTATTGGCAGTAACCAATTAAGTCCCTTTTAAAAAACATTTTATGACCAGTAGTTCACGCAAATTTTCCTATTAAAGAAAAGCAAATATCGCTTATTTTTTTTTACCTATTTTTTACCAAAAAATAAATATAAATACTTCACACACTCTGAGTCAATTCAATTTCAGTTGAATACTAAACGTGAAAGTGTTAAAGTGTTTTTTTTTTTGTAAAGTAAAGAGTGAAGCTGTAAAGACAATTTAAAGTAAAATGAATAAATTTTGCTGCAATCCGTTTTACAAGAGTGGACATCGTTCGAAAAAGATAAAAGTATTAAAATTAACTGGTGTTTCGAAGCGATACATGAATGAATTAAATATACAATACGGTGAAGAAGCAGAATTCATTTGCCCCAAGTGTAAAATCGATTTGTCTCAACAAGCAAATGCATTGAAACAAATGCAGCCACAATCCGAGAGTGAAATGACAAGTGAACAAAATGTTTTATCTGATAGTGAGGCAGATATTCCGATGGTCAATATGTCTTTGAGTCCTTTGAATGAGGCTATTACCACTTTAGGTGAAACGCCTATTAGAAAAAGAAAGTTGCGAAGTGAAACATACAGGAAAGAGAAAAAAGGCAAGGTTATGAGTGAAATTGAAACATATAGGGACCTCCTGTCGAAGTCGTTGTGCGCATACCCCACGGAAAATTGTCATCTGTCCAAATGCGACAATTGTCCGAAGATTGACGAGCTAGAGCAATATTTGGCGGAAAAGTTTGAACAGCTGTTAATTCAGGAGGTGCATTTCAAACAGTGGATAATTAGCAGCGGCAGATGTTTCCTTGAGACCGTGGTAAAGCAGATTCCGGAATTCATCGAGGAATTCGGATTCAAGTTGAATGAACTGAAGGCGCACCATTTCATATCCGAGATGCAATCGAAATTTCTAAAGGAAAGTAAGGAGAAATTAGCCCAAAATGAATTCATTGTGATAAGCGACTTTGCCGAGAATTACACTTTTCTCGTTCAGGATGAAATTCAGGCTTATCACTGGGCAAACGACCAGTGCACGGTGCATCCTTTTTGCATTTATTTCAAAAACGAAGATAACGAACTAAAGACCGTAAGCCTTGTTGTTGTCGCGGAGAGTTTAGCTCATAATTATGTGTCCGTTTATTTATTTCAAATGAAACTGTTTGAATTCTTAAGATCAAAATTCGATGCAATCGACAAAGTAACGTTTTTCTCAGACGGCGCGGCTTCTCAGTACAAGAATAAAAAAAAATTTTACAATCTTTGCATAATTGAAGAAGAACAAAACTGCAAGGTCGAGTGGCACTTTTTCGCGACGTCCCACGGTAAGGGCCCATGCGATGCGTTAGGAGGAACCCTAAAACGCATGGCGACTAAGGCAAGCTTGCAAAGGCCATATACTGTCCAGATCTTAAATGTACAACATTTGTTTTCGTGGATTCAAAGCAAGGAAATTGCCATTAACACAGTTTTATGCACTCAAAAAGAACACGATGCCATGGAGCGACGAATTCAAAACAGATATAATAATGTCAAAACTATAACTGGAACGCAAAAGTTTCATTGCTTCATACCAAATATTTCTGATATGTCAATTAATGTAAAGCCGTACTCTTCGTCTGCCGACGTGCTAAATTTAAAGTTACTTTAGTTTTATAATGATGCCAAGACAATTGAAATTTTTAATAAATATTGTAATTAAGTATAAGCAGCAAAATAAGAAAGATTTTTTCTTCATAAATGTATTTTTAACTGTAAAATAATTTTTAAAATGTATTTTTAACAAGGTGGTCTCTTAAATGCTCTTCTCCTGTCCAAACAAGGAGTGTTCACTAGTCATTTCACTCTCGGATTGTGGCTGCATTTGTTTCAATGCATTTGCTTGTTGAGACAAATCGATTTTACACTTGGGGCAAATGAATTCTGCTTCTTCACCGTATTGTATATTTAATTCATTCATGTATCGCTTCGAAACACCAGTTTATTTTAATACTTTTATCTTTTTGGAACGATGTCCACTCTTGTTAAACGGATTGCAGCAAAATTTATTCATTTTACTTTAAATTGTCTTTACAGTTTCACTCTTTACTTTACAAAAAAAAAAAACACTTTAACACTTTCACGTTTAGTATTCAACTGAAATTTGACTCAGAGTGTGTGAAGTATTTATATTTATTTTTTGGTAAAAAATAGGTAAACAAAATAAGCGATATTTGCTTTTCTTTAATAGGAAAATTTGCGTGAACTACTGGTCATAAAATGTTTTTTAAAAGGGACTTAATTGGTTACTGCCAATAAGCCGACCACAGGTCATAAAATGTTTTGCAAATTTTTTAAATTACCAGGTAATAAATATTTCGCCATATTTATGGAAAATCCGTGTTTTATGACTTGTTTCTGCACGTGTCATTTTAGGCGAAATATTTATTACCTGGTAATTTAAAACATTTACAAAACATTTTATGACCTGTGGTCGGCTTATTGGCAGTAACCAATTAAGTCCCTTTTAAAAAACATTTTATGACCAGTAGTTCACGCAAATTTTCCTATTAAAGAAAAGCAAATATCGCTGCTATTATCCATGGATTTATGGCCGATCTTGTGAAGGCAGGCAGACCATATTCACTACACACTCAACTTGGGGCTCTTAAAAAAAATTGATTTTTTCTTCATAAATGTATTTTGAACTGTAAAATAATTTTTAAAATGTATTTTTAACAAGGTGGTCTCTTAAATGCTCTTCTCCTGTCCAAACAAGGAGTCGGGGCCCATTTTTTTATTGCTGATTCTTAAAGCAAAAATTATGAGGAATCCAAAAATTAGCCGGAAAATTTAGGAGCTTCTGTGAAAAATCGGAAAATTTAATTTTCTTGGGAAAATTTAAAGGTAAATTTCTAAGAAAAATTAGGAAAATTTTATTTTTCAATTAAAGCCTGATTCAATACCTTTCCAACGAGCTATCACTCGTTGCGATCGCTTTTAAAACAACTTTCAATGAGGTCCCTTATGAAGAATTCTTCAATTTTGTCAGATGACAGTGGTGTACACCACCACTAAACCAGTCACTATAAAAAAAAAAAAAATATGTAGGTACATTATTTTTTGCTGGGCAATCGATTGAGACTATTTATTTTAAAATCGGAGAGGGGTCGTCCAAAAATTTGCCAATTTTGATCGTTTTCATATGGAATTGCTCTATACAATTATCATTCAAAGTGATAAGAACCACTTTAATCTTATTTATGAATGAATATGACACTTATCTTAACCTTTAACTTTGGAGGTGGTGGTAAATTTTACCCTCTACTTACATTTTTTTAAAATACTCTCTTCCATAGCGCTCTTTAAATTTAATTTTCTTAGTATCTTCTCATATCATGATCTTCGTTATTCACTTGTGTTTTGGCTTAGCTCGACTTAGCACGAGCGGAGCTACGGACATGCTGGTGTAAAAATTACCACTCGTCATCATTTACGTAATTTTTTCTTCGAAAATATTTTACCACCACGTCAGCGTTAGCGTAAGTATTTAGTAGAATCAAATTTACCCTACATCAAAATTAAGGTAATATTTTCATGGAATTATTTTTACCACTCGTTCGTTTTCTAGTTAGTAAAAAATATTTTATATGATACAAGCTTAACTCAGTGCTCTTTGCAACCCTAATTAAAATAAAATAAGTACATTTTATTAAATACAGGTCTCGTGCATTGTTTAGGAAGCTGTCTGTACTAAAGAGCTGCACAAGCACAAGAAAAATTGCTTACAAGCAATTTCATTAAATGTAGATAGTATGTGTATATTACTCTCTCATTACAAAACTCATACTTCCAAAAACCATTGTTTTGCTTTACGATCAAAATATAGAAGAATAGAACAAAACTGCACTAGAACAATGCTGAACTAGAATAAAGCTGAATTAGAACAAAGATGAAGTAGAACATTAAAACAGAAATAGAACATTCCAAGCATGTTTGAATGTTTTGATTGTAAACATAAACCAAAGAGAAAATTGCAAAGGGAGAAACATTTGCGTTTTGTTATGAATATAAAAAAGCTTAAAAAAGTTTATAGTTAATATTAATTTTTATTTGCAAAATTTATTGTTTATTATTTACATACATATATATCGTCATATAATTTCAAAAAAGCCCTAAGTTACATTGGAAAAATTTTAAAGGAGAAGCAAAAAAACTCTTTAAATTAAAAACTTACAAAAATTAAAAGATATGTTTTTTTTTAGAAAAAAAACACCGAACACCGTTATTTCGAAAGTGGAGGAGGTTGCACAACATATGTTCGCGTAACTCAAAAACGCTTTAGCTTATTGAAAAAACTTAAAACCGAAATTCCGCAATAAAATTTCCTTTAAAAAAGTAAAACTTCTTTCTTATATCTACAGTCGTTTTAGAAACATAATTTTTTTTTGGAAAAAAAATTATTTTTTTATCAAAATTTAAAAATGCAGCTAGGCTTCTAATTTTTTGGATAACGGCGAACGAGCACAAAATGAATGGCATGCTGGTGTTCGCGCGTGTATTTTACATAAATTCACAGTAAGCAAAGAATTTGCAAATTTATAAAGTCACCACGTTCTTTAACAACTTTAAACACTTGACTACTTTCATCAGCCTCGATAACGGTAGAACCCGAGCGGAGTCGTTAAAACAAAGGAAATCTGCCACTGTTGATGGTGAATAGCTCAGCTTTGACCACCTTTAGGAAGGCGTTTGATATTCACAAAATTTGACAGAGTGATTTCTAGTCCTATAAAACTGTAACGTATCAAATTTTATTACAGTAGCTCAATTGAGTTTGGTTTAAGGCGTACTAAGCTCTTTTCCGAGAGTTTGCTTTATATGGGGCCTTTTGGAAATTATGAACTGATTTTCACGAAATTTGACAGTTTGATTTCTAGTCATAAAGTGCAAAATCGTATATCAACCCGTGCATTATACCTTCATTTATAATAGCTTTTGTAACAAAATGACCAATATTTTATGGTGGTGGTTCCTTTCATTTAAAAATTATTTTTCCAAAATTTCAGTTTCCTAGTGAGCTGATTCGATTGCGAAGCACAAATTCTGTTGTTAATCTGAAAAAAGGCTAATTAATAGATACTTTGTAATTTTTTTTTTTTTTTAAATAACTTAATTCACAAATGCCCGATTTCACAAATTTATTTACATAGCAATTCATATTTAACCAAAGATTTTCATATAATTTTATTTTTATTTGACATGACGAATTTTAAACATAAATTTATATTTAACCCTAGTTAGATAAGGTACGTCTGCGAGACGTACGCTTTTTCAAATTTGTGCTCCTACTCTCACATTTGTTAACATACAACTTTCTCGCGCTCAATTATCTCACTCGTTAGCATCAGCTTGTTGGTGGTGGCATTTTTTGTGCGTATCGTTATCTTAAGTGTAACTTTTGTAGCAAAAATAACTTTTTGTTTTAGTTGAATTTGAAGATATTTGTTATTTAAATTAGCTTTAAAAATGTCTTGTAAGCGCGGCTTGGACGACGCAGAAATTGCTGCTCTTGAAAAGCGTGTTAGACGACTCAGATTCACTGGAAAATGTGAGCAAATCGGAAGATGACTGTAAAATTTGATGAAGATCAGTCCATAATTTACCCTGGGCACTATGTAAGCCCTGCTCCCGGAAAATAGTTTAGTATGCCTAAGACAGTAATAAATAATGCCATCATAATAAATTTTGGTACAGCTTTATAGGACTAAAAAATTGGATAGAATTTACAAAAAGAAAAGCATAAAACTTACTGATTGTCGGTTAACACTCCTGAAATATTCGAAATGTCGGTGGAGGTTATCAAAGATTCGTTTTTATTTAAAAATATTTTGGTAACTTATAAAAACAGTTTTTGATTAGAAAAAGGTGCTGTAAATTTAATACATATGACTTGACAATCTATGAAGAACAAAACATAAAGTTTTATTTTGTTGTTTTTAACAATTTTTTAAAGCACGTTCGTGTTCAGCAGGATCATTATTACCGAACAATTCAATAACTAAAATACTTTATTTTTCTGCAGTTCGTATTAGGTTCAAAACTCTTAGCACTTGAAACGCCACGTCTTTGTTTCACCAATTTTATTTTTCCTTTTTCTGTACCAGCAATTTATTTTCATATGCCTTTTGTGCCACTTTAAGCAAAGCCTCAAAATTGATATTGCCCGTTTGTTTGACCATACCATAAAACACTTTGACCTCTGATTCCGTTAACAGCTTATAAGGAGAACCAAATTCTACAGCCTGACCAGCATCCATTACTAAAACTTTATCACAGTCCATGACGGTATGCAAACGATGGGCTATTGTTAGGACAGTGCAGTTTTTGAACTTGCCTCTAATAGTGGCGTGTATTAGAGCATCTGTTTGCGGATCAACATTGGCCGTTGCCTCGTCCATAACCAAAATGCAATTTTCACGCAATATGGCACGTGCCAAGCAAACTAACTGACGTTGGCCTATACTGAAATTGGTACCACCCTCGGAGATTTCACTAAGTAAGCCATGAGGCATAGAGGCCACTGCTTGTTTCAGCATGACCTTATTTTGGAAAGTTGAAAGATAAAGGAGAATAAATGTTCTTTTATTAATAAAGTGAAATCTTACCTCTTCCAATGCCTCCCATAATTTACTATCCGAGTACTCATCAAATGGATCAAGATTGTAGCGCATAGTACCTGAAAATAAAACCGGTTCTTGGGGTATTATGGAAATCTTTCTTCTTAAATCATGTAAACCCAGTTCATTGGTGTCTCTTTCATCTATAACTACTGAACCGTCATTATAGGATAGACGGAAAAGCGCATTAATTAGGGAGGATTTTCCAGCTCCTGTCCGACCCACAATACCCACTTTCTCACAAGGCTTTATTATGAAATTTACCGACTTCAACACATAATCTGATTTGGGATCGGGATCATAACGCAGAGATAAATTCTTAAATTTAATTTGCCCCTTTTCGGGCCATGTTGTAGCTGGCTTTTTATCAGGCAGCGACATCAATTCTCCTTCTGGCTCTATAGATTCATAATTCACTACCCTTTCTACAGAAGTCATATTGTGTTCCAATTCTGCTAACTTTTGCATGCCCGATTGAACCATTCCAGTTAAACCCATAGCTTGAGTTATTGCTAAGCCAACATTAGCAGCACTTTTGGGAGAGAAAAAGGAGAAGCTGACAGTGATAATTGCAATATAAGCCATACAACAGCAGTCTACCCAAGAGCCAAAAGCACGACTTGTGGCCAAAAACATATAGAAACCGGAACTGTGCAGATCTTGATAATTGTCGAATTCGGCAATTAGGACCTGCTCAGCTCTTAAAGCTCTAATAGTGGCCAGGCCATTAAGAGAATCGGCCAAGTGAGAGTAAATAGGAGAGCGGCCTGAAAAAAATAAAAATTAGATTTTCATTCACGTTTTCAACTTGTATCATATTTTTCAAATTCTACTTACATATCGCTTCTATCCTCTTGACATCTCTAGAAGTCTTTAAATAGAAAGATCTCAAATAATAAAATATTATCACCATCATCGCAGTGACGAATATATACCAGGGGTTAATCAGACACAAAACGACTAAAATACCTAATAAAGCTGAACA
This sequence comes from Pollenia amentaria, assembly GCA_943735925.1. Lineage (NCBI taxonomy): Eukaryota > Metazoa > Arthropoda > Insecta > Diptera > Polleniidae > Pollenia > Pollenia amentaria. The sequence continues at coordinate 138,950,464 of OX031010.1, read as the reverse complement.
TATTTGTATGAAATCCATCATAACAGTGGGCAGAATCTCATCCACTTGGCCCATATCTTTTGAAAAACGATTAAAAATGCGTCCTGAGGGATTTGTATTGAAGAAGTACATGGCAGCTCGGGTCACTCCTAAATACATGGCATTATGTAAAGAAGTGGAAGATTTTTGGACCAAATTGAAGAACATAAAACTACGGGAAATGGTTAAAACAATAACACCAACATTGAGAACCGTAAAAATATAAATATCTACAGGATCAGTTTGTATATCACCATGGACTGAGCCTGGAAAACTCTTCTCATTTTTATCGACCCTAAAAAAAGAATAAGAATGAGTATCTGATGTATTTGACATAATTAAAAATTTAACCATACATTTCCATAAGAACACTACCTTGAAGATAATTAAAATAATTATATCAATAAATATTAAATGCAAAAAAAATTACCAGTATGATAGAAAATAATCTGATCCCGATACCAAAACTTGTGCCCCCAAGAATAAAAAACCCATAATGGTTAAACTCAAAAAACCGCCACTGCTGCCAAAACATTTCATATACAATCGCAAACCAATTTTGCCCTCCTCTTTTGTTTCATTAACTTGTATGCGAGCATCCTTAAGCTCTAACGATTTCACATTAGCTCCAATTGAGATTTCGCTTTTTTTTCTCTCTATCAAACTAACTCTCTTTTTAGTATTGAAATCCTGATCAGCTTGATCTTCAACTTCGCTTTTTTTCAAAAGCTTGGCGAAGTCCAACCCACTATTTTGCATGGACTTAAAGGTTCCCAAATCACTTATTCGACCCTTATCCATTATAATTATAAGATCAGCTTGTTCCAAAAATTGTAATTGGTGAGTCACTAATATCATAATATGGTCCTTTAAATAATCCTTTATACACTCATAGAACAAATGTCGTCCAGCATGGGTATCCACAGCACTTAAAGGATCATCCAGTAAATAAATATCAGCTTTGCGGTAGACAGCCCGAGCTAAGTTAATGCGAGCTTTTTGTCCTCTGGAAAGAGAGGAACCACATTCCCCCACTATTGTTTTGTCGGCAAAAGGAAGAAGTTCGAAATCCCGTTTCAAAGCACACTTTTTTATAGTCATACTATAGCGCTTCTTATCCATGGGCAAACCGAACAATATATTCTGACGTACAGTACCGCTAAAAAGCCAGGGTTCTTGGGAGGCAAAAGATAAGACGCCCTTGACAGTTACAGAACCAGATAAAGGAGGCAACTCGCTTAGCATAGCTTGTATTAAACTAGAAAGAGAAAAAACCAGAATACATTTTATTTTGGTTTTTAATAGTTCTTTTATTTAAAAACAGACATACCTCGATTTGCCCGACCCTACTGGCCCAATAACTACTACCAATGTCTTAGGCTTAATATTTAAGTTAATACCGTCCAAATTAAATTTAGATGATTTCAAATTCCACTTGGCGCTTAAGTTTTGTATATCAATTCTATGTAGATTCTTTTCCTTTACAGGTTGTCTTACTTCTACGTAATTTTCACTAACAGTAGGAGTTTGTTTAAAAGTGGCATGATCTTTATTATTTCTCTTGGAAATTAGTGAAGCCTCTTCCAACATCATAAACGTCTGCAAACGATCAAACGACACCAAAATTTCAGCTAATTGAGCCACACCAAAAGGAAAACAAACTGTCATGAGATATCGCAAAATATTATAATACGATGTAATGACAAAAGCTTTTTCAGCAGTTAAAAAATTGCCCAGCAAGACGTAGCCAACTAGGCTAGTAAAAACAGAAATACGACTTAAAAACATTATAAAAGAAAGCAACGTGCCTCGTATGTAGTTGATATTTCTAATAGCTTTAATTTCTTTTCGTCTAATATTTTCTACCATCTTTCCAAATGGATACTCCCAGGCATACATTTTGATAGCCTGTATGCCGATGATGATTTCAGCCATCATTCGCACACGTTCGTCGGTACACAAAGCAGTGCGCAAACGTAAAATGGAAGTTTTCTTTCCTAAAAACCCCTGGAGAGGAATGAAGAGCAGCATAATAATCACGCCAAAGAAGGACGCAATGCCAATCTGTAACGTAAATAAGAAAAATTTTAATTTTTTTTTACCTTAATAAATAAGATAAAAGTTTGCTAGTAATAGTTGTGAGGGCCAAACTTATTGCCAATTAGAGTTGAACGATATTTCTGTACCTGTGATTTAATCACTTTAACTGAAAAATCACCAAATTGTCAAGTAACAGAAAATTGCTAAAAGTCGTTCTTTTTGTTTTTTGTTATATACAAAAATTTATGTTTTCACTGTTTGTGTGGGTAATAGCATTTTTTGAATGCAATGGCGAATAATGTTGCTGTTCCTTTCATTCTCTCTTTTATATTATTATTGTTTTTTTAAGCCAAAGTTTATTTGTTCAAAAATGTATGTATATGCAAGTAAACAGCTTTGAAAGCTCTTGCAATCTGTTGTTGTTTCCTTGCAAAATACTTACAAAAGTTAAAAAGATATGCATTAATTTATCAGGACTTGTGTTTGGTTATCCGTTCAGTTTAGACTTACAGAATTTCAGTCGAGTTGTTCTCTTTACAATAACGCCTTAGCAAAACACATCAATCTCTGTAAAGGAAAGTATAAATAATAAAATAAAAAGAAGTACTTACAAAAGCTCTTGCGAAAGCTCGCGCATTGTACATATGTATAGCTTGGGTGCACTTGCTATAAAAGAACCAAAAACTGACAAACCGTGATCACAATCACAGTTTTAAGGAGCAGTGATTTTTTAATCACGTTCACTTATCACGGGATCGCTCATCTCTAATGTTAATTGTGGCACACTATTAAATTTTTGTCACCCAAAATAATACACTGTTGTCGATTACTGCTACTGGAGGAACAGTGGATTTACATCCATTCACTGGGGGGAGGTGGCGGATTTACATCGCCAACTTTGTTTCTTTCCATTAAGCCGGAGGTCGTTGGGGTACAGGAGGTTGAATTAAGTCAGGGGTGGAGGGTCATACTGGCTAGCAGTGTTAACAGTGAACTCAGCAGGAAGGCGTTAGCAAAAGAGAAGTGAAAGAGTATTATCAACAGAGTGTCGTTAGCGAAGAAGTATCGACAGAGAAGTGTCATCAGAGAAGAGAAGTCAAACAGCGTGAGATAATTAAAACAGAAGCAAACAACCGAGGAAGTTTCAAAGCAACATTTATGTAGTTTATATTAGCTCATTAACGCCCAAATGAAAAGCGTGAACAATTTTACTGAATTAACTTTTTGTTTCTGTGTTTAAACACTATTATTAACATACTATAAAAGAAAAACAAGCAAAAAAGAATTCAAAAATGTGTTTTTAGAGATGTATCTACTAGGTTTAGTGCAATGGGCGCTTAGGAGTGGTATTAAGCAAAACATCCGCTTTCCATACATAACGTTTTCAGGCACTTTTCACATGATGTTTTAACTCGATTTATGCATATAATATACCTAAGTTGGCTTGGTATTTTTTGGGGGTAATGACCATTGTTGTTTCTTTCTTCTCCTTCAATTCTAGATGACGATGGCCTAGTTTTATTGTTTTGTTTTCTCACTCAAATACGAGCGTGCTATATGCCTACGAAACGATAGTTGATCCAAACGTACATCAGGATTTGTAATGCAGCATAATCTCCATGCGTTTGAAATACTCATGTCCACTACGTATGTAAATAAGACCCACCACCACTTCTTTCCGTTTATTGCAGTTCGGTACAGACTTATAAACTGATCCATTTGATCGACTCCTCTCATCTCTTTATTATAACTTTGGAAAACGTGAGGTGTATCTACATCAACTTTTTGTTTTCTCGTGGAACACCAGCTTTTAACTTTACCTATTGGCTCTACAGTATCGAAATTAGTTCCAATCGTGCAAACATTATTATCTTTCCACCTTTCAAACCTATGGTCATATTCAGCTCTAGACTTTTACGCATATCCTTTGATGAAATCAATGAACATAGTTTCGTTCTGTTTTCGCGTAAGGTTCCAGTAGCTCTGTATCCAAGGTTCTTGAGGTCTACAAGCAGGTTGTAGTTGGTAAAAAAGTTATCAAAATAAACGACGTGTTCTTTTGGATTTATTGGAGCTTTTGATAGTAAGCCCTTCACAACGCGAGATCCTAGAGGATCGGTGGTAGCCTCAGATGCTTTTCCGCTATAAATATAAAATGTATAAGAATAACCATCAAAGCTGGTCAATGCCCAATTACGATATCCGTATCGCACAGCTTTACCCATTATAAAATGTTTGGCAGAATGGTGACCAAAGTACTTAACCATGGATTCATCAATCGATAAGTTTTCATGTAACATTCCGATTTGAAAAAACTTGTTTTGCAAAATATCACAAAGTGGACGTATTTTGAATATCTTATCAGTAGAGCTCGTTGCCATAGAGTTATCTGCAAAATGCAGGTATATTTTAAATTCCAAGAATCTGTTTCGTGACATGCAATAAGAAACGATGCCACACATATATCTTCATCTACGCTCCAATATGACCTTTCCCTGGGTGGTTTATGATATCCGGAAAATATAAGTATGTCCAAGAATTTACGGACTTCCTCTTTGGCTAAAATTTTGTCGTTCTTTCTGATACCATAAGCTCAAGCACTTCATCGTCAACAAGAAGCTCAAATATTTTCACCGGGGTCATGTCTTTTAGGATATCCGAAACATTAGCACGTCGTTCTTCAACAAATGTTTGGTCTTGAATGGACTGAAAAACTGAATATAGAGTCTTACCTTTTCTCTAAGTTGGCAATTCTTCACCAGTTTCAATTCTAATTCTCTTTGGTACATTCCGTGAAGTAGATGATGCGAATGTTGTGAGGGGCTCGTCATCATCGCTACTCCATTGTTCTTCAACGGTCAAGGCATTTTTCTTAGTAACAACTTCTATATTACTGGGAACATCTCGAGGTATTTTGTTTCCATACAATAACAAAAGGGAGACAAGTGTCCACAAAAAGGCACATAACTACAAAAGAGGTCAATGAAGCTGCTGCAAGTTCACTTTCTACACAAAAAGTCACATTTAACACAAAAAGTCACATATAACACTTTTTATAGAAAAAGTAATTATTTTTTTTATTAGGATTATAACTTAAAAGTTATAGTAAAGGGAAGACTTCCGCAAGAAGGTCATTTCACATACGAACAGTCCGGCCATACGAGTTGCAGGAACTTGATCCCTAATTTTATCAGAACACATTCCATTTTAGTGATAATAAAACAGGTAATTACAACCCACATTACGACGGTGCCCAAGGGAGTCAATAAAATTTTATAATCAATAAAATTGTGTACTGTTCCCATAGATAACTTTGCACGCGGTCTAGAATATAAACAGAGTTTGCAGCGCCCACGCACGTTTATGCACTAGCATGCAGTACCGGGTCTTTCGGGCATAAATCAGGGTCTTGATTAAGCGTATCTTTCATGTTTCGCCCTATAGCACCAACATCTTATATGCTTGATCTATAGTTATATTAATAACATTTTATTAAAGCGAATGGCAAAGGTTGCTTTTATCTGCAAAAGAGTAGATAGGGTTGGATGTTTGGCACAGGAGGTCATTTCGAAAAAAAGGAAATATTAAAGGAGAAAGAAGGGAGCGCTGCGGCACCTCTAAATGAATATTGAACTCGTTTGACAAACTTATTGTGTAAAAAAGTTTTTGCGTTTTCATCATGTAGTTCGTACTTACCTGTGTATACATCAAATAGGTCACAATTACTATAGATATTGGTCCAATCCACAGATGGTGTATATGTAAAATTGACGTATCCAGACGTCCCACGTCGTTAGACATTAAATTCAAAACTTGACCTGTAGTAGTATCACCCATGGCGGTTTTACTCAAACGCAAAGATTTACGATAAATCAAACTACACAAAGCTACACGCATTTTCATTCCCGAGTGTTGTATGCCGAATATAATGGAATGAAAGAGGAGTGAACTTAAGGTAATGCTAAGTATTACTCCCATAGTATATAAATAGTCCTCAGTTTCATCTTTTCTATTTGATTCTGAACCGGCATAGAAAAATATTAACTTCTCTAGAAAGAAGGGTTGCATAGATCTGCGAAATAAACGATTTATAAAGAAATCTCATGCTAAATCGAAATTACTTACCTCAAACCGACCTCGATGAAAAACTGTGCAATGCCCAAGATCATATAATGGAACCCAAATACTTTAAGGGTGGCTTTTAATAAACTGGGGTTTTTGTTGGTGCCCTCAAGTTTTTGACACTGTTCATCCCAGGCTAAGCTGAGTTTATTGCCCACAAAGTCTGCAAGATTGCGGAAGGATAATATTTTTTTAATTTTAATGTATATAAACAAATTATTTAAAAAATGTTATAGTTTTGGACATGGTTAATTGGAAAACAGAATGAAAAAATTAAAAACTTGATTTAATTTAAATGGGTTTATGTTTGATAAGATTGTTCTTCCTACATTAAAACTTATTCAGTCCAATTATAAATATTACCTGGGAAATAAGTTCCCTGGGAATTAGTTTTTCCCGGGAATAAAACTCCCCTATTCTAAACTGACGGGGAGAATAGTATTATGGGAAAGGGAATTTTGAATATTCGCAGTCAGCTGTTTTGCTTGAGCTGTGTTGTGTTGACTTAAAACTTGTAAATATTCTTGTAAAAAAAACAAGCGAATAAGTGAAAAACTAAATAATAATTAGTATTGTGGTTATTTTATTGAACTGTTAATGGTTTTTAATCCAAATTTTAGATATTTTTAATTAGGCTTAAGTTCATTGAATTTAATTTTCATTAAATTATTTTTATGAAGACAGGAATTTTACAACATGAAATTAATTAAAATTTTTTTTTTTTATTGATAATTTTTCATTCTTGACTGCGCTGAGATTTGAACCCAGGCGTTCACGCCCAATCAGATGAGCGATAAACACCTACATATGTGAACATGATACCGTGATGACGAAATCTTTTTTGTTTGGCACTGGCAGGACATAAAGCAAATATTAGGATAAGATTTGATTAATTATTGTTAGTTCATATTAAATATATGAAGATTCAATAAACAAATACTGAAAAAAAAAAAAAATTTATAATAGGGGAACAGGGAAAAGGGAATAAATTCCCGGGGAATTGTTATTCATAATTGGGCTGATTGTTTATAATCTAAAGCTTAATTCGCCATAAACCAATACACTGATACTAGAGTTTATTAAACCATTAAAATATAACAATGGAAAAATTAAAATATTTGATAATATTAAATATATCGCGCCCTTACCGCAAAAATAGCTTAAGCGACAAGAACACAATTTTACAGATGAAGGTTTTTTTTATTATATTTCATAAAATGTTTTGTATGATGTCGCTTAAGCTGTTTTTGCGGTAAGAGCTCGATATATTGAGATAGAAATGTCATTTGATTACTGTAGATTTCTAAAAGAAAAAGAGAAAATAAACTAAATCCCTTATTTAGTTTTTTTCTTCTTTTAGATTTTTTGATCTGCCAATTAAAAATATTGTTTAAAAAAATTTACTTATTTATTAATTTGAATGCATTCAGTGTGATTAAAACGCATTCGCTATTCTTTTTAATCAAAAATGATCTAGTTAACCGATATTGTCAAGTTTTCACCAAATTATAAAATTAACATTAATTTATTTACTTCAACAAGCGTTTTTGTTAAAGATATCACAATCCACAATTTTATTCAATCTGGTTACGAACTTAGCCACAAGAAGACACAATTAAACCTTCACTCACAGGAGTGTCGTACCCTGTATTTATTTTACCTTATCTTAAATGCCTAGTGGCTTCTTGAACCTTATGCCATAATTCTGTATTATAACAAATTTGTACTTATTATGAGACTTTAACTGTTATGGATTTGTACATAAAGCCTACTTAAAGGTTTAATTCAGGGCTCTAAAGTCGTCAAACAATAGCTCTTACTCCGACTCCAACCGCTGAAATTTTTTAAGTCCGAATCCGACTCCATCTGTAAACAGCTTGACTTTAAGCTCTTTTTTTTAATGCAGTACCTTTTAAATGGTTAAATATGGCAAGAATCAGAATCATATAGAATCATTGTAAATATTTCAAATCGATATTTTTATTTAAACAATTGCCGTATTTAGCTTTAATATATTTGCCCTAGAGGGAAGCGAACTGACACTAAAGTAGTCCCGTTCTTTGGTGGCAGTTACCGGTCCTACTTTTTACACTTTATATGAATGGGACCTATCCCTTTTACATGGGGTTATCATTGGAGGGGGTTAATTGACACCTAACAGCCACCATTTGACCAGTCACACATCATTTCCCCATAAACGTGTTTAGTGTAAGTTTCCTTGGTATTCTTCCAATAAAAAAGTCCTAGAAATAATTTTAAGGAGAAATTTTTAAATAGTCCCAAAGAAATGTGTCTCAGAGATGGTCTTGATAAATAAATAAAAAAAATCTTTTTTATAAGAAATTATTTAAACGAAAATAACACAAAATTTTAATATCTACACAGAAAAAATTATTAAATTTCTCCAATCACCAAATTTATTCCAAATTCATAATATCAAGCAAACCAGTTGTTGACTTTGCACCTATTACCAAAATGTTTATATTGATTACTAAAAATTTTAAAATTTTGAAAAAATATTTTCAATAAATGATATTTTTAATTTTAATTAAAAAAGTGATCAAAAAACTTTGCCATTTCAAACAATGTGTTAATTTATTTAAATAAATATTGACAATTCCCAACAACAATTCTACATGTTTAAATAATTTTATTTTAAACGAAAAAAGTCAATTAAGATATTTTGTTATTTAATTAAAATTTTAATTGAAAATTTATTTCAAAACAACTAAAATGTTAATTAAATCAAAACTAAAGTTTTAATTTTCTTTCAGCTAAAAAAATAATTGATTCAATTATCATATTAATTAAAATTAAATACTTTTTAAATCATTTGTTTAATTGATAAAACGCTTTTTTCTGTGTACCTTTTTGCTCTTACTGAATATACCAGTTAAGTGATTACTTCTGCCTTCATATGTTCACTAGTTATTTCTAATTGTTCTTAGTTAATTTTTACAAATCCCAGGACCAGTTCTGTTGAAACAATTGACACAAATTTCCCGCAGGGTATTTGCATTTCGCAATTGTTGAACAATACTGTATTAACTCAAAATTTAAAAATTTTCAGGTGAAGCAAAACAATTTTTAATTTAACATTGAAGGCATATGAAAAAGAATTTTCAAGCCAACCGTTTCATTACCAAAAACGATATTTTTTCAGCGGTTAGATATGAATATTACGTGTCAATTTTAAAAAAAACTTTAACTCCGACTCCACAGCCCTGGATTAACCAATAGTGGCTGTTTTTCTAAATCTTTAAACTTGACGTTGATTACATTTGCCATCAAAATCTCTATTTCTGGTTGCAGAATAGAGGACTGGAATTTACTTTGTTAATTAACGATAGTTCAAGTTAAAACATTTACATTATGAGTAAGAATTTTCACATATTTCTTTTCAACCTTAGTGGGCTTTCATATGTATTCAGACCAGTGCTAAAAGCTCAAATTTATTCACTTTAGAGAAAATTAATTAAAAATTTTTTTTTTTTTTAGTTCTTAGTGAAATTTCTGGAACATTGAGTTTTTTACAAAATAAAAGAGAGAATAAAAAACCCCTTATGAAACGATTAACTCAAAACAGCAAAATATTTACATAAGCCGTTTTAGTACTACGCCACGGATATATGCATACGTGCATGGGTTGATACTTGTTAAATATTGCCAGGATGTTAGTACGCATAGTATAAAGTTTCTTTAAAAAAAAATATACAAAATTTTTACTTAAATGCTTTTGCATATGAAAAATTGCAGTTTTTAAATGAAACTAAGTAATATATACGTATTTTAACACAATGTATTGAAAAAGAGATACTACATATTTTAGAAATTCACTACATTTGCCTTAAATTAAATATAGTCCTTTTTCCCTACGTTTGAAATTTTCCGAAAAACCCCTTACAAAAAGGCAAAAAGGCCTACTTTCTCCAGGCAATATATTGTTATATTTGCTTAAAATAATTGAAACCTTCGCTTCACAAGAAGCTTAAATAAATTTCCGTGATAAAATACCAAAACATACAAAATAAAAAAATCGTTCTTGATAAAACACAAATTGGTATGGTATTTATAACATTCAAAAGAGTCAAAAAAATCGGGGCGGAACTGTTCATTTATTAATAATTATTCATACCTGATTTATGTTCATTTAAAGCACGATAAAGATCACTTTCATTTAGCACTCTTTTGCGTCCCTTGAAAAATGTGGGCATTGTAAAACTAAAATAGCAAAAATAAAAAATGTAATATTAAAAAAACCAAGTAAAAGTATAACATTCGGCTGTGCCAAATCGTTGATAACCTCCACCGAAAGTTCGAATATTTCAGGAGCGGGCTTATAGATCGCATATAGTAAATTATAAACCAATCTGGTTAAAAACTAACGTCACAGTATTGATATTCGTTTGGTTTGCATAGATAGGGGTGGTGAGCAAAACCCACCCATACCCGCTTCTGGCCCCCACATACGTTTGCCCCTTTTTTAATTACAATTTTCGTTCGACATTTTTTGTAAGTGTATTGAAATTTTCAATAGCCGATTTCTTTTCAATAAGTTTTTGATTTGCATTTAACGACATTTTTTCTTAGAGTCCCAGCAAATATTTCCTAAGATTTGGAAGCAATAAATAACTATACTGTATCCAAACCGCTTTCTTTTTACTTCTAAAAATTACTGCCTTATGCTAGGAACACAACTGGGATGAACGACGAATCTCGCCAAACACGACGAATTTTTCAGTAAAAATTCGCTGAGTGAATTCGTCGTATGAAGCACAATAACGGCGAATAACAAGCAGCTTTTATAATTGAGAGAGTTGATGGCTATTTGTGCAAAGAGAGAGAAATAGTGTGACCATATTAAAACAAATAATGCTCAAAAATTAAAACATAATCAAAAACACAACTAAAAACTATTTTAATAGCAAAATACTTTGAATATATATTTTAAATGTTATACAATAAAAAAAAAAACAATTATTTAAGTAAAAAGTTACTTTATTTACTAAAATACTTCTAAACTAAAACCAAATATAGTCACCTAGTACTGATTTGTTCGTCGTTCGCCGGCGTATGAAATATAAATAAATCTATTGCAAAGACGCCGCGTATAACGAATTTCGCCGAACGCTATTATTGTGTGTATTTTCATATACACCAATATGTTTTATTTTTCACGACGAATATTCGCGGCCAAAAATTCGCCGTTCGTCCCAGTTGTGTTCCTAGCATTATGCTATTGCTGTAAGATAAGGCATACAATCATACAATTTTTAAATGCGATGCTAAATACTAGAAGATAATCGCTGTTAATTCGTTTTTAGAGCACATTTTGTACTGCTTCAATGAAGCTGTGAAATCATTTACTTTTTTGATCAAAAAAAAAAAAAAAAAAGACAAAATTTAAGCAAAATTTTACAACATTTTAAAGTCAAATTCTTCCTCGTGTGGATTTTCTCGAATTACCCTGCGGGAAATTTGTGTCAATTGTTCTTAAAACACTTATCCCGTAACCTGTGAACACAATATTATAATAAAAAGGAATTGAAACAAAAGAAGATTTGACTGGATTTTGTGCGGGTAGTGGCTGATTCTCTCTGATTCTATTAATTTATATGACGGGGATTTTACGGTACAATATTGCAATAAGGACACTATATGCCAATTTCGGTTAAAAATTGCAAAGAAAAATAAGGACTTAGTTAGGAAAATGTTTATTTAAATAGTTCATTTCCGGTTTTGCAGATAAAATTTTTTTTTTTTTTATTTTAAAGATCAATCGATTTCGTATCTTTGTTTCGAAAAAACTAATTAAAAAAAAAATTTGTTTTGAAAGGGTAACATATCATAAAAAACAATTTTCGCACACTCATTCATATCTACTAGAACAATAGTTAAGCCAAATATAATGGAATTGCAGCAAATTTTGTTTATTGGGTTGTTCGCTCACAAATAATACTTACTAGAAGCCAAAAATAACTAGTTTGTATTTAATTGGCGCTAGTTAATAGAGCTAATAAGAAGTTATAGAGCTAGTTACCAGTAAGTGAATATTCAGTACTGAAAACAAGACAACTAATAAGTAGTTATTTAGATGATTATTAGAAAGCAAATATTCATAACTGAATATAATAGTAGTGAAAAGTACTTACTGAGGTCACTAGCAAGTACTGATTGAGGTTTTCAGAATAAAGGCAATATTAATAACAACTACTTACCAGGTAACGTATGAAATAACTACGACCTATTACCAAAATTTAAAAAGTTTTTCCTGGGGTAATAACGGTTATAATTTTAAATTTTGGAAGAAACTTGATTAAAACACTTCCATAATTAAAAGATTTCTGGACAGAAATATTTTATTCCGGGAGGACATTTATGTTGAGGCTGAATAAAATTATAAAACGGTATCCAACTATTCCAATAGACTTTGTCATTGGTTAAATAAAAGTTTAACTGCATACCAAATATTGTGAAATTATATTTATTATCACAGAACAGACGGACATACATTCTAAATTCGACACTGCAATTGGTTCTGTGTCGATCGGTACATTCAATGGTCTAAGACTATTACTTTTATGCGTTAAAAGTGTCTGAACAAACGTTTGGTTGTGTAGGGTATCAAAAACTCTGTAACAAATATCAGAAGTCGCTAACCACTCATTTTAGCAAACAAAAACTCACAAAAACATTAAAGACGAAATAGGATTTGAGCGCTGGCGCGGATTTTCCGGCAATTCATCGGCTTTAAAAGATTGCATATTTAAAAATTCTTTTACGGAAAACCTTTTCTTTTAAACACTTAATTTTTTTTTAAGAAATTTGTTTTTACAATTCTTTATAAATTAAGTTTTGTTCTCTTTTTACTTCTTTAACACTTTTTATTTTGAAACTTTTTTTATAACTTCAGATTTTTTGTACTTTAAAAACAAATTACTCTTTACGATCCGAGTTACTTCTACATAATGATTAAGAATATTCTACAAAACCACCTCGGATCCATAAAAGAACCAAATAAAGTTAAAAAAGATAAAATTTTTGTTTTGTTCTTGCTCTAGCTCAACAATTTTGTCTTATTTTCACTGAAACCTAATAATTTATTACTCTCGTTTTTATTATGAATTTTTTTTTTAGAATAAAGCAGAAACATTAATTATGGACCGATTGATCAAAATGGAACGTGTATGAATAACTCGAAAAACGTAAAAATATTATTGGAACAATTGATTTCGTGACTCTGCTAAACGTGATTAACCCTCTTGGACTGATGTGCTTTGTAAAACAGACAACAATTCGACGGCTTATATTATCCAAGTTCCGTTTTGTAAGCCTATTGAAAATATTTTTTTTAAGGCTGCAGATTGTTATAGATAATTATAATATAAATATATGAGGAGATGAGTTGCAAAACTCGTTCGTTACAAAATTAAAAATACGAGATGACAAATGATTCTAACAGTTCTTTTGGCGTTTTACGAGAAGAAATGTACTTATTGTATCAATGCATGCCCTTGCAAAAACATGGAAGAAGAAGACCAAAAAATCCTTTGTGAATCAAACTGGAGAAAACGTACAAAAGATTTAATTGCATGAAGAAAATTGTCTAAGCAGGCCGAGACTAACAGCAGGTTGACATTTACATATTTCTAAGTAAGTAATTAAGTATATGTTGTCAGGTCCATTCATATTTAACAGCTTTTTTAAGGATATTAAGTGGAAAAAGGCTTGTTTTCTATGTATTTTCCATGCCGATAACCGGGTAGTTTGCGAAAATGAAGGTATTTTTTTGCAGCGCACATTGTCCTGTCTCTGTTACGGCTGAAGGTTGTATTTTAATATAAATGGGAGTGGAGAGGATCTTACATTGAAATGCAACTGTGCACTGCTTAAATAAATTTTTAAAGTTGCTCTGTTGTTCAGGGGGGGGTTGTGGGCATATGAAAGAAATGATGGCAAATTCGGTATGGGAAAAAGGCCGGAAAATGAGAAAGGGAAGAAAAAGGAAAAAGAGGGGAATAGTTTTTTTTTGTCTGATCTTGGAGTGCGGGGAAAAAAGATAGTCTTTGATGGTGATAGACATTTTTGGATTTTTTTTTTTTTTTTGGAAAAAAGAAAGAAAAAAATTGTATTGAAAAATATTGTGAATTCTGAAAATAAAAAATCGAAAAAAATTATTAAAAAATAAAGAAATCCTTGAAAAAAAAGTTAATCCATACCCGCATTACCATTAACATCTATAAACATCCTATACACATACATTTCAACTACCAGCTATCATCCATACCCACATAACCATTCGCACGTATATACACACAGAAAAAAATAACAATAGATATTAAGTAATTAAAGAAAATTTATTAACAATTTTTGAATATATTTAAAAATTTTCTTAATTAAAATGTTTGTAAATTGTCATGTTCAGATACAAAAAAATTATTACCAAAATATTATCTTTTTTAAGAAAAATACCTGTTTTCGGTTTTTTCGTCCTAAAGACGTCGGTATATAAATCTATCAAATCGGTTGAAAAATGCCCTAGTTATGACCAAATTACTGAAGTTGTCTTATTTTCTTAATTTGTTTCAGTTAAAAAATAAATACATATAGTAAAAATAATTGTCTGCCAAAAAATTTTAAATACAATTAGAAAAAATTTCAAATATTTTGGTATAAATCACTAAAAGACCAAACTATATGCAGATTATTGAAAAACTGAATCAATCTTTGGGGTAAGTAAAGTTGTTATTTGAATAGTTAAGAGAATTTAACGGGTCTTTCGTTTATTTAGTTTTCAAATTTTAGTCGATAATGGTGTCAAGATTCCCCTTTATGCAGATGTTAAGACATTACTGTGATTTCCGTTCTTTATCTGAATAAGTATGCTGAAATCATTTGATAACCTGTTAAAGTGCCGTTCCACATCGTGATGAGAAATCTTAGAAACACTTTTTAATAAGCACTATTAGTCTCTGGAACCATTTACCTCATAATTTTCAAACGACAAGCAATGCAAAGCATTTTAAATGTCTGATTTTTAAGCATTTTTCGTAACAAATATGATTTAATTTTATTTAAGTATTAAACTTTGTTAACACTTTCTTTTATTTTTGTTGATATTTTAATTTTGATTTTAATAATTTGAAATTTTTTGGAATAAAATTGTTAAAAAAAACATTTAAATTTCCCTTTAAATTTAACATAACAAATGATAAATATGCCTGTAACAACTTGTTCAAACTTTAAATATTGATATGTTACTTTGTAATTTCAGTCATTAATTGTATAATTTATTCCTTATAATTAATTAATTATTTTATTACTTATTTGGAACTATGTATGTTTTTATTAACTTAATTGTATATAATTGTTAACAAATATTTTATTCAATATAATAACGTCGTTATTAAACATATTTGTTGAATATCAACATTTTAAATTTACAAATTCGGTTTTTGGTGCCTTTTCATTAAAAAATTAATTGTATTGACGAATATGACAATTGATTTGTCGTAATTTTTTTCTGTGCACCATTCCAACATTATTTTTCATCCATCCACATAACATAATCATAACACCTAATCTCACACAACAGACACTCACATTTGACACAGCCCCGCATATAGATAGATGGAACTTGGTCCAAACCGAAGCGGGGGAAAAGCGGATTACTGATAATCCCACCCATATATAATTCCACGAGACCAGACCGAGCTCGTACTAGGGGGTTTTTAGGCGCCCGTTTGTGCGCTTTGAGTAGAGGATAACTCAAGATTTGTTTTGATACTTGAGGTTTGTTTTGTACGAACAGGTTTTTTTGAACTTACTATTTGGGTAAACTTTTGGGGTGTGAAAATGTCCTGAGGGGGGAAATAATGGATATGGAGTGAGGAGAAAATAAGAGGCAAGTGAGCTTAGTTTTAATCTTGTAGGGGTAAATCGCTTTAATGAGCGAAATCACATATGGACCAAGGATTTTCCAAGGTAGTGGGTGGTAGTCATCAGCTGCCCGCCAAAGAAGTGATAGGTCGAGATATTCCGGTATTGGAAAATTTGTTTTTTCTTTTGTAAATAGTAGTTAATTTTCGTTTGATTTACATTTTGCATTTATTCATTTTTATTTAGGATTTTTTATTTCGAGTTTTCGTGCTACTCGTTTTTTATTTCTATTTAGTAATTTTATTTTTTTATTTTTTTGGATTCATTTGTTTAAAATACATAATTGTTTTTATACAATAGCTAGTGGATGGTTAAGAAGGCGAATTCACGCCATTCTACCGGCCTTGCCTGGCAAATTTAAGATTTAAGCGTTGCTATCCTAATCATCAACCGGCTTACACCAAAAGCTATTGACAGCATAAGGATTAAAAAAAGTTTTTTATAAATCTACCTCATATCTTATTAAAGTTGACAGCTAAACACGAATCTGGTAAAGATTTTGAGTTATGGTAATTTTTAACATACTAGTACATAAGGGTTCCAAACAAACAAAGATTATTAATATTAGTCCATACATATATGTTACGTTTCAAATATTAATCCGATTGAAACATTATGTATGGGGCGATTATAGTCAATGATATAAGCTCCCAAAATATCAAATTTTTAGGGAACCTGCTGCAAAACAGAGATCTTAGAGTTATTTTTTGAAGAATATGAACAACAATTTGTGAAGAATATGCACAACCGTTTGTATTATGTTATTTTGATATGTTATTTTATTATGACGTTTCTCACAGAATGGTTAATATAAAAAAAAAAATATTTGTTTTTTATATTCCAAAGAATGCTATCTCAAGAAAAATACGCAAACAATCGCAAAATATTACATTATTTTATAAGTTAAAATTAATAAGAATATTTAAACCATCCCATAAAAGGTACATTATGTACTTTTACAATAATGAGCGAAAGGACTAGTTTTTTGCTCTCCTGAAAAGTGTGGGGTTTTTAATTGGCATCTTTTGAATAAACATGTTCGATATATTCAGTAGTTTAATGGAATATTAAATGGCAAAAACCGTCGTCGATGGCAAAAATTGTTCAAGGATCAGCTTCATTCCACTTAAAAACTGAAGTAGAGTATAAAGACCAATAAGCGCTTTAGTTTTTTCTACACGTGTCTGTATCCATGAGCACTACGTTTGTACTATTTTTGAACTTGGAGGCTATTGAGCCTCGGCATATTAAATCAGATACTCCAACATAAATATATTAAATAGTCGCTTTGTTCTTCTTGTATCAGCTCGTCGCGGCTTTTAAAAGTTTCACTTAATGTTCCCTTAGAATATTGAAGCTCTTGATTATTGTTTGTGGGATTTATCAAAATAAAACTAACAAGAAAAAATGTTAAAAAAAATATATATTGACGTGGATATTTCTCAGACAACAACATAAATTCGACTACTAATGTGATTGTAGAAAAATTTTCGCTCACATTTTTTTTTTTTCGTTTTATTGGGGACTGCTACACGACCACATTAGTCGCAGAGTGATATTTTGGTGACCATTGTGCAGGTGACTTTTTTTTTTATTATGCTGTCAAGTATACATATAATACTAAAGTCTGTTATGATCGAAAAACATTTTAATTCGGCTAAAACTGCAACAAATTCTTAAAGTGGCAATTCGTTTGACAATCATTACATGTGGAGATTGATCTAAATTTTTTCACAGCTCCCATACAAAAGCCCCTTCCAAAAAAAATTTAAATTCTTGGTGGATGATATCAAAGAGTCGCCACTCCCAAATATAGCACTCTAACATGTTTTTGTTTATTGTCTATTACATAACCAAAATATTTATTTACAGAAGTAGAAATCTGACAAACTAAATATTTAACCAGAGGCAATATAAAACTTATCGCAAGCACTGTTTATAAGATTAGATATGAAATTTAAATAAAAATTATTTTATTGAGTTGGTTATACCCATACAACTTATGTAAAAACTCCGAGTTCGTTCTTCATGAAGAAATGTGCGGTTTGTAGGGGTGGATTTGTGAGATAAAGCGTCAATATCAACCAAGTCTCCCGAAATCTTGGTGATACTATAAATGAAAAGAAACAAAAAAGGCAAAATAGTTTAAAAAACATTAATCCGCACTTTTAACAAAATAAAACACTTTTCTGTTTCTTAAATGAAATAAATGTTATAAAAAACTTCTATTGTATTGCCATTCTAAATAAAATATCAAAACAATTTAATTTACTATTATATATATCGCACTGGTTCCTCCAAAGAGAGTCTTCTCAAAATGTACAAATTTTCAGTAGAGGCAAAAAACTGTTTTTTTTTAAATCTTACCAATGAAAGTTGTAAACAATTATGGCATTGTAAATAAATACGAGTAAAGGCAGGTATTCACTATCCTACTTAGTCCCACAATATATAAAAAAAATCGTGTGTGCTCATAATGTATGACAGTGTGGCTTAAAAATTAATTGAGTGACAGATTTTTTTGACAGTCTGTCCGACTTGCAAATATTTATGAAAATTTTCATAAAATGATAGATTCTATGCGATCAGAGTTGCATTTTCTTGTAAAGTAGCTGAGTCATTTGAGTTTGCATCTTTTTTGTGGGATAGTGTTGCATTGCCAGCAGATTTTGCAGACATTTTTTTATGTCGGATAGAATTCCGTCAGATTTTCGTGTGAATGAATCGTACGAATATGTAGGATAGTGGATACCGGCCTTAAGAAGTATAAAATGGTAGTGGTTTTTGTAATTTTTCAGGGGTTATCGAAAAAAACAAGTTTTTTGAGTTGTTCCCTTTTATGTCATTTAAAGTTGTGCCAGTTTAACTGCAAATAGAACATCATCGAAGTAATTCGTTTTGACATAACCACTAGCACAACTTAAAATATTTCTCTTTAGTTGAAATAAAACTGATATGAGTTCAGCTAATATTTGGGGACAACTCAAAATATTTCTCTTTAGCTGACTCTGGAGAAGCTACTTTTATATCAAGAAGAGGCATACGACTGCATTTTTTTTTTTTTTTTTTTTTGCGAAAGAGTACAGAAAATGATATAAGATTTTTACAGTGGGTAGATATGACCCCTCTACATCGATTTCTTGCAAAATGTGAAAATATAAGCATTTCGAGTTGATTTTCTTTAGGGGAACCAGTGCGATGTTATTGAAAAACGAGCTTTCAAAGCCAAGTAAAAAGCAGAATAAACTGGATGAAAAACATATAAAAAAATCAAAGAAAAATTTTAAATATAAAACACAATGACGATGGCGCCTAAAGATGCTCCATGCCATCGAAATAGACCCCAGGCCTGGGAACGACACTTCTTATTGCTTAGTCGTAAATACTTTGATTCAGTTAAAATTTGGGGACAACTCAAAATATTTCTCTTTAGCTATATCAAGAAGAGGCATACACCTGTAATTTTTTTTCCGAAAGAGTACATAAAATGATGTAAGATTTTTACAGTGGGTAGATATAATCACCGTACATCGACTCCTTGCAAAAAGTGAAAATTTAAACATTTCGAGTTGACTCTCTTTAGATGAACCAGTGCGATATGTAATTGAAAAACTGGCTTTCAAAGCCAAGTAAAAAGCAGAATAAACTGGGTCAAAAACATATAAAAAAATCAAAGAAAAATTTTAAATATAAAACACAATGACGATGGCGCCTAAAGATGCTCCATGCCATCGAAATAGACCCCAGGCCTGGGAACGACACTACCTATTGCTAAGTCGTAAATACTTTGTTTGGGAATTCTGTAAGAAGCTGAAGGTTCTAAAAGGCAGTATAAAATAACACATCACTACTATACATTTTTGCTGCAATAGTTTTAAAACCAAATAAAAGTAGACAATCAAAACGCTTACTTGTTTTTAATAAAGTAGCCCAGTTATATAAAAAAGTTGCAACTTCACAACAGACTTGCACGATATTAAATGACATTTACATTAACCTCAATTTGTACATTCAGGCGGGTGTATTTGATGTTCAACAATTACACTGTGCTCGTTGAAAAAGCCGACATGCTGGGCCCCTAGCGTTTCAACTTAATTCGGGTACGCTGAATACAGTGGTGCTAAACATTTTTTAAGGTTAGCTTTTGTTTTCGAGATATACCGTTACTTCGAAAAGGGAGGAGGTGGCAGAACATATTTTCGCGTAACCCAAAAACGGTTCGGTTTATAGAACAAACAAACAAACTAAAAACTAAAAATTCCGCAACAAACTTTCCTTTCAGAAAAGTTCAACTTTTATCTAATATGCGCAGACGGTTTAGAAACACAATTTTTTTTTTAACAAAATTTCGAAATTTTAGTTTTTTAAAATATCATAAAAATTTGTAAAATGCTATGCTTCTAATTTTAGCTAGTCATATAAAAAACGAAGTTGCATACAAAACAAGCCATAAATGATTGAAATCTGTTTACAAGTTTTGGTTTTATTCAAAACAGACGAATTTCACAAAACGGAATATTTGTATGGGAGCCCCCCTAAGAAATGGAGCTAAAGGGAAGTATGTTGAAAATGTTAAAGATAAAAAACTACTGGAGGTCGGTCACACATTTTATCCTCCTAGGGATGACTACTTGGCAGTTAAGGGGTTTTTTCTTTAATATATTTCTAGTTTGTATTGAAATTTTGTATGGGAGCTCCCTTAAGAAATAGATATGGCGGATATGGTATAGGTAAGTTTTTGGGATTAAAAATAAAGTGCGGTAAGTCATACAGTTGACCCGTCTGGGGGCATCCTAAGCGAGTTTCACTAAGTCGCCATATTTGTATGGCTGAAATTATTAAACTTCGCATCTGCAGTGCCTAGGATGTCCCTAAATTTTGTTGCGAAATTTCGGTTTTTTTAATTTGTTCAATAAATGAAACTGTTTTTAAGTTATGCGAATATGTGTTGTCCAACATCCATCATTTTCGAAATAACGGTATATCTCGAAAACAAGAGCTAACGTAAAAAACGGTTAGCTCCACTAGATTCAGCGTACCCGAATTAGGTTAAAACACTGGGAGCTCAGCTTGTCACAAAAAAAAGTGTCAAATTCTAGCACAGTGTTAGATATTCTTTGATTTGTGTATGCGATATTATATATTTTGTTGACTGAAGTGACTATTGATGTCAAAATGAATCTGATCGCTCATTATTAAATGAATAAACTCGATATATTGCAGAATTATTCAGCAGAATTTGAAATGGAAGAACTTTAAATTTATGATTTATGCTGAGTCCTTCTATCAAATATTTTGAAAGTCAGTTAAAACAAAAGAAAAAAAAATTTATTTACTCATGTATTTTTTCGCCAACCCGTAAAATTTTATGTCATAAAATCAGCCTTAATGTCATACTAAAATTGTCTAAGAAAAAAGGCAAACCCCAGGTAATTTTATATCTATTTTAAAGATAAATTTTTGACAAGAGTATAACATCGAATAGTGTAAAATATAAGATAATTTGCCTGAAAAAGTTTCCAATTCATAGCAGGGTACGAAGAATTTTTGATTTTTGTGATCTACTAAAGTTGACAAAACCGTATATAAACATTCCTTTAAATATTGATTTATTTACTCCTTTGATAAGCATAGGGCTGTTAATATAAGTCGGTCGAAAATGTACTATTAAGGACTGAGATTTCATTCATTTCTTCTTATCCAACTGACGCTCTAGTTCCACAAGAAAACATCTTGGCCGCTCTATTATAATTAATATATACTTCTGACTTGCCAGCAAATAAATACACACAAACTTCTACTTTTGCTAATGATTTAGTTTTTCTAAGCGTTCTAAACGAAAACCGCCATGAGGCATCTCGTTACGAACAGGACCATATATTTGAATTAGAAATGTGATTAACACAATGGAAGATAAAGGTAAATGAGCAAAAATGGGTACATTTTATTATTCACTTTGCATCGGTAATCATACTCCCCTGTTAAAATCAATAACCAAATATGACCTTAGCACTCGCATGTTAAATTTCTTGGTATACATCTAGATCGGCGTTTAACGAGTAAATGCTATATAGAGGCAAAATTAACTTAAATTAAGAAATACTGGCCTTAGTCTAAAGGGAAATATTGGAGAAAAACCAAAGCGTAGAAATAAACTTCTTGGAACAATCACAGCCGCTACCTGGTGCCATTAGTTAAAACTAAGATCAAGGAATACTTAGAAAAATATTTAGCACTGAAAGGTTTCTCTTCATTTAAGTACATTAAAGTTCCTCATCGTCAAATCAACGAACTTTTAAAAAAAAGCTAGAACAATTTTTTTGTTAAGCATTTTATTAAGAAATTAAATGAATTAAAGCATGAGATATAAAAGTTTTTCTTCTCTTTTAAAATTTGATACGAATTTTTACTCATTTTTATGTTTGATACAGTGTGACCAGATCTTAAAAATTTTTACAGCTAAATCTGGCATTAGACATGGCCAAAAAATACTAAAAATAATGCTAAAATGTTTTAAAGATGTTTGTTAGAATTCATTACCAGTATGAAGTCTTATTCGAAACTAAAAACATTTTAGTGAGTTGAGAGTAAATCTAGGGGGCCCGTAAACACCTGATAGATGCAAAATTTAAACGATTTCATTTTTATACAATTTTTTTAGATCATTTTATTTCAATTTTAAAAAAGTTGTTTTTGGGAATCCATAATTTTTTTCATTAAAAGGTTTTATTTATTGTGCTTAATTCCCTTTTTTTTAATTGATAAAAATACTGAAATTTATTGTTGGAGGATGAGCTGTTCCTATGCGCATTTCACTGGGTGCTTTGGCCAGATCATCAGGAAACGTTCTCCTAAATAATTTTAGAAATGCCAAAGCTATCAGCAAACAAGCCTACAGAGGGAATTAGAATTACCTATCGTTACATAAAACGCAAAAGGCGCTATCTAACATTTTGAAAACTTTACAGGAGAAGCAAAAACCTATTTAAAATTATGAATTGATAAATTGCCTTAAACTGTTTAAAATTAATTTTTCTTCTATTTTCCTTGTTAAACCTACCAGTGGTTTTAAGAAATAACAATGTTGAATATAATGCAAGCTGTAACTTTTGCCTTTTAGTGTTTATCGTATAATATTTTGTAGATAGGGCTTTTTGTTTTTTATTAATAAAATCGTTCATTTTGGTCGAAAGATTCCAAAATTTGCTGTGGACATTTATGTTGATGCAATACATCAGAATCAATTAAAATGCCGATTATTAATTTTTGGTTAGTTAGGGCCTTTTGCGTTTTAGGTAACGCTATACTTTATTTGTGTTGAAAATTATAGAAAAGTTGATGTTTTTAAACTATTATTTTGTCTTACACTATAGAATTTTTATCTAAATACAAAGTAAAATTCCTTTGTAATTTTATATCGTAATATTATAGGTCAAATAATATTTGCAACAAACATGATGTGGGCACTTGTAATATTCCCTGAATATTCTATTTTGTTAACAAGACAGATAAGATGTTTCCTAAATTTAATGTTGGGTACAAATTTTTTTAGTCAATATTGATTATAATTTATAAAAAAATTTAATTACAATCGATAAAACTATTCGTCCAAATCTTTTAAATAGTGCTAAAAAATAGTTAAGAATGTTTTATAAAAATGCTTAATAAAATGCCAATTGCTAAATGAAATTTTTGCAGCTAAATAAAAATTTGTATTGCTTAATTTAGCTGCAAAAATGCTTAAATGGCCACACTGGTTTGATAATTTATTTATTTTTTTAAAGCTTTCGTCATCAGTTACCGTTTTTTTTATTTAAATACACATGAAAAAGTTACATGATAAATGATCTTCGTCGCCTCGACGAACAGTAGCCATCTTGGGTGAAAAGGACTTAAACACTGCCCAAATCCTTTAGCTAGAAATATTCTAATTGTTGGTGGCTACTCCCGCCTAAGAATAAGAGATACGGCAGGACTTATCCGCATAGAAGAGTGCTCCACTCCTCCATATGTGAACAAAAACAGTGATAGGGAAAATTTATGTCCGGAACTGGCAGTACATAAAATAAACAATTTCGGAATGATCAGACCTGACAAATATTAGAAGAAAATATAAAAATAAGCGTGACCACTAAATTGGTCAAACTTTAGCTTTATTTTAAACAATTTCTATTGATTTAATAAGATTAAGATGATAATTGTATAATGTTATTTGGAAACTGTTAAATTATGTTTGATCAAGACAAACGTTTTGCAAAAGCAAAAAATTATTTTTTTTCAAATTAAATACATTATTAAACTAAAATATAATATGTTATATACTTACCGTAAAATTATGAAGTCGATCGCTTTATTCTAAATTCGTTTTTGTTAAGTTACAAAAAATTAAATTTGCGAAATAATTTTTTATGCAAATTTGTTGACTTTTTGCACTGAATTGATCACAGCTGACAAATGACTTGTCAGAATGTGTTGGGAAGCTTACAAAATGTAAAAAAGTTTTGTCTAAAGACAATTTTCACTACTTTAAAGCTTAAAAATTTATAATATAGAAATGGAGCCCCAAAAATCGAAGACCGTCTTAAGACGGTCTTGCCGGTTAGAGGGTTAAGTGTAGGACGTGAAATATTTAATAGGTCTGAACTTAGCCTTAGAATCAGATTTGATAAATATTGCTAAGAAGTTTTCTTTGATTTACTTAAAATCAAATAATGTTCGCTTGACTAGTTTTTGTAATAAACGATTCAATGGTGGTATCAAACTTGATGAAGATGGTTTACATTTTCATCAGATGTATGCTGTGATCCACTTTAGCCCAGACATTTTTATCCGATCAAAGTCAATTAGCCGCGTAATTCGACGGGTAATCTAGCAGTCTCCTAAACAAGATATAGTATAGTTTAATTGAACCGGACCTTGACTCTGAAGGTGGTATTCTTTTCTAATGACTTTTGCTGGTCTGTGTGTTTGTAAGATTGTAGCGTAGATAAACAACTAGATAAACAACTAGATAATAGATAAACAACTAGATATAAGAGTCTGTTGTCAAAAAAAAAAATAAAAATTAAGTGATGAGAATATGTTGTAAAAATGTTTTCATTGTGTATGAAATAAATATTTCCCAGATTCCTAGCAAACACAAATTCAAGGTCTGAAAAATAATATACATTTTATTTGAATTTTATTAAAAAATTCACAAAAAGTTCTCTTTATTTTGAGAATGATATTATTTTTTTTTAATTATATTTAACCATTTTATCTGACAAATTTGAAGTGTTGGAAGAAAACTGAGCCCATATTTGGTTTTATAATGCCAAAAAAAAAAAAAAAAAAAAAAAATAATCAGTTGGAATAGATGAAAAAAATATCAAAAAGTGTAATTGTTAGTTTATTTTTTTAAATGAGTGTACATAAGGATTATGACAAGAGATACCGGAATTATGCTAAAAAATTATGCCTTAAAAAATGGTTTACTTCAAAAAGCAAAAAAGTATTGTCAGCCCATCGGGACCATGTGATACACTACACAATAATGTTTACAGACGATTTTTTTAAAAACTACTCTGCTTGAAACCTATGGTCATTCATGGATCCACCAAAACAAAATTATGATAAGATCTGGATAGTACATATCAACATCGTTGGGAGATTTTTAACGTCTAATAGTGATTTTTTAGAATGGTCACCGAATTTTATATCCATATAAACAATTATAAGCAATTTTTGATTTTATATATTATTTTTGGGAATGATATTTGTATGCAAGCTTTGAACTAATATGGAAAATTTGGTATAAGTATTTTAGTTAATAGTAAGTAATCCGTATTTTATCTAAAGATTGGTAAATGGTTTTTGGAAAAAAGTTACATGGGAGGTTTGTAAAATTATTAACCGGTTCTCACCATTGACATAGGAATCGTCCTTATGCTAATCAAATTTTTTGAAATTATCTCCGAAAGTGCGACATTTATTTTGCGCACAAGCTTTTCATGGACCGACAACTATCCGGACAGACATCGTTAGATCAATTCAACAACTGATTCTGAGTCGATACTCTGCGGGAAATTTGTGTCAATTGTTCCAACAGACTGGTCCTGGGCTTTGTGAAAATAGAACAAGTAGAAAAAGAAAGAAATCATGACCCGCGAAAGGAAAGCCAATCATTTAACTGGTATGTAAAGAACCAAGAGGTAGAAAAAGTAATGAATTACAGTACAATATTCACCGGCCATGTTACACATTTTTTGGGACTTTCTAAAATTTGGATCTTAAACTTAGATATAGAACTTGTTTTTGTTGAAATAGTACTCCATTGTAGCAACTAACACTAAACACGTTCATTAAGATTAGATGCGTGACTTGTCAAATGGTGGCTGTTAGGTATCAATTGACCCCCTTCAATGACAGCCACATGTAAAAGTGATAGGTCCTGTTCATATAAAGTGTTAGAAATAGAAACGGTCTCTACCACCACAGACCTATCAAGGGACAATTTTGGTGCCAGTTTGCTTCCCTCTAGGGTAGGTATACTAAAAGATGGGTCTAGAGCCGAAATTTCTACGCACATCGTCACAAACGCATATATGTAAATATATACATTACGGCTTTTTCAGAATTTTTCCTTATGTTTAATCAGCTTCACATATGTAGAGCGAGAATAAATTGTAGCAACACATTTGTTATACAGATAGATGTTCGAAACGCAAACCCCATCTCTTAACCTACCTGAAATTAAAAAAAAGTCGTGCTAGACTGACTTTATTTTCTTACTTGTTTCTATTTCAGTAAGTAACTTCATTAGTACATAATATAGAGCAATTCCATATGAAAGCGATCACCTTTTGGACGACCCCTCTCCGATTTTAAAATAAATAGTCTCAATCGATTGCCCAGCAAAAAATAATGTACCTACATATTTTTTTTTTTTTTTATAGTGACTGGTTTAGTGGTGGTGTACACCACTGTCATGTGACAAAATTGAAGAATTCTTCATAAGGGACCTCATTGAAAGTTGTTTTAAAAAAAAACTACTAAAGCGATCGCAACGAGTGATAGCTCGTTGGAAAGGTATTGAATCAGGCTTTAATTGAAAAATAAAATTTTCCTAATTTTTCTTAGAAATTTACCTTTAAATTTTCCCAAGAAAATTAAATTTTCCGAATTTTCCACAGAAGCTCCTAAATTTTCCGGCTAATTTTTTTTTTTTGGATTCCTCACAATTTTTGCTTTAAGAATCAGCAATAAAAAAATGGGCCCCGACTCCTTGTTTGGACAGGAGAAGAGCATTTAAGAGACCACCTTGTTAAAAATACATTTTAAAAATTATTTTACAGTTAAAAATACATTTATGAAGAAAAAATCAATTTTTTTTTTAAGAGCCCCAAGTTGAGTGTGTAGTGAATATGGTCTGCCTGCCTTCACAAGATCGGCCATAAATCCATGGATAATAGCAGCAGTGGCACGTAATGGCACACCAAACCCGACTGAGGCTACAGGTCATAAAATGTTTTGTAAGTTTTTTAAATTACCAGGTAATAAATATTTCGCCTTAAATGACAATTAGCCGGAAAATTTAGGAGCTTCTGTGAAAAATCGGAAAATTTAATTTTCTTGGTAAATTTCTAAGAAAAATTAGGAAACTTTTATTTTTCAATTAAAGCCTGATTCAATACCTTTCCAACGAGCTATCACTCGTTGCGATCGCTTTTAAAACAACTTTCAATGAGGTCCCTTATGAAGAATTCTTCAATTTTGTCACATGACAGTGGTGTACACCACCACTAAACCAGTCACTATAAAAAAAAAAAAATATGTAGGTACATTATTTTTTGCTGGGCAATCGATTGAGACTATTTATTTTAAAATCGGAGAGGGGTCGTCCAAAAATTTGCCAATTTTGATCGTTTTCATATGGAATTGCTCTATACAATTATCATTCAAAGTGATAAGAACCACTTTAATCTTATTTATGAATGAATATGACACTTATCTTAACCTTTAACTTTGGAGGTGGTGGTAAATTTTACCCTCTACTTACATTTTTTTAAAATACTCTCTTCCATAGCGCTCTTTAAATTTAATTTTCTTAGTATCTTCTCATATCATGATCTTCGTTATTCACTTGTGTTTTGGCTTAGCTCGACTTAGCACGAGCGGAGCTACGGACATGCTGGTGTAAAAATTACCACTCGTCATCATTTACGTAATTTTTTCTTCGAAAATATTTTACCACCACGTCAGCGTTAGCGTAAGTATTTAGTAGAATCAAATTTACCCTACATCAAAATTAAGGTAATATTTTCATGGAATTATTTTTACCACTCGTTCGTTTTCTTGTTAGTAAAAAATATTTTATATGATACAAGCTTAACTCAGTGCTCTTTGCAACCCTAATTAAAATAAAATAAGTACATTTTATTAAATACAGGTCTCGTGCATTGTTTAGGAAGCTGTCTGTACTAAAGAGCTGCACAAGCACAAGAAAAATTGCTTACAAGCAATTTCATTAAATGTAGATAGTATGTGTATATTACTCTCTCATTACAAAACTCATACTTCCAAAAACCATTGTTTTGCTTTACGATCAAAATATAGAAGAATAGAACAAAACTGCACTAGAACAATGCTGAACTAGAATAAAGCTGAATTAGAACAAAGATGAAGTAGAACATTAAAACAGAAATAGAACATTCCAAGCATGTTTGAATGTTTTGATTGTAAACATAAACCAAAGAGAAAATTGCAAAGGGAGAAACATTTGCGTTTTGTTATGAATATAAAAAAGCTTAAAAAAGTTTATAGTTAATATTAATTTTTATTTGCAAAATTTATTGTTTATTATTTACATACATATATATCGTCATATAATTTCAAAAAAGCCCTAAGTTACATTGGAAAAATTTTAAAGGAGAAGCAAAAAAACTCTTTAAATTAAAAACTTACAAAAATTAAAAGATATGTTTTTTTTTAGAAAAAAAACACCGAACACCGTTATTTCGAAAGTGGAGGAGGTTGCACAACATATGTTCGCGTAACTCAAAAACGCTTTAGCTTATTGAAAAAACTTAAAACCGAAATTCCGCAATAAAATTTCCTTTAAAAAAGTAAAACTTCTTTCTTATATCTACAGTCGTTTTAGAAACATAATTTTTTTTTGGAAAAAAAATTATTTTTTTATCAAAATTTAAAAATGCAGCTAGGCTTCTAATTTTTTGGATAACGGCGAACGAGCACAAAATGAATGGCATGCTGGTGTTCGCGCGTGTATTTTACATAAATTCACAGTAAGCAAAGAATTTGCAAATTTATAAAGTCACCACGTTCTTTAACAACTTGAAACACTTGACTACTTTCATCAGCCTCGATAACGGTAGAACCCGAGCGGAGTCGTTAAAACAAAGGAAATCTGCCACTGTTGATGGTAAATAGCTCAGCTTTGACCACCTTTAGGAAGGCGTTTGATATTCACAAAATTTGACAGAGTGATTTCTAGTCCTATAAAACTGTAACGTATCAAATTTTATTACAGTAGCTCTATTGAGTTTGGTTTAAGGCGTACTAAGCTCTTTTCCGAGAGTTTGCTTTATATGGGGCCTTTTGGAAATTATGAACTGATTTTCACGAAATTTGACAGTTTGATTTCTAGTCATAAAGTGCAAAATCGTATATCAACCCGTGCATTATACCTTCATTTATAATAGCTTTTGTAACAAAATGACCAATATTTTATGGTGGTGGTTCCTTTCATTTAAAAATTATTTTTCCAAAATTTCAGTTTCCTAGTGAGCTGATTCGATTGCGAAGCACAAATTCTGTTGTTAATCTGAAAAAAGGCTAATTAATAGATACTTTGTAATTTTTTTTTTTTTTTAAATAACTTAATTCACAAATGCCCGATTTCACAAATTTATTTACATAGCAATTCATATTTAACCAAAGATTTTCATATAATTTTATTTTTATTTGACATGACGAATTTTAAACATAAATTTATATTTAACCCTAGTTAGATAAGGTACGTCTGCGAGACGTACGCTTTTTCAAATTTGTGCTCCTACTCTCACATTTGTTAACATACAACTTTCTCGCGCTCAATTATCTCACTCGTTAGCATCAGCTTGTTGGTGGTGGCATTTTTTGTGCGTATCGTTATCTTAAGTGTAACTTTTGTAGCAAAAATAACTTTTTGTTTTAGTTGAATTTGAAGATATTTGTTATTTAAATTAGCTTTAAAAATGTCTTGTAAGCGCGGCTTGGACGACGCAGAAATTGCTGCTCTTGAAAAGCGTGTTAGACGACTCAGATTCACTGGAAAATGTGAGCAAATCGGAAGATGACTGTAAAATTTGATGAAGATCAGTCCATAATTTACCCTGGGCACTATGTAAGCCCTGCTCCCGGAAAATAGTTTAGTATGCCTAAGACAGTAATAAATAATGCCATCATAATAAATTTTGGTACAGCTTTATAGGACTAAAAAATTGGATAGAATTTACAAAAAGAAAAGCATAAAACTTACTGATTGTCGGTTAACACTCCTGAAATATTCGAAATGTCGGTGGAGGTTATCAAAGATTCGTTTTTATTTAAAAATATTTTGGTAACTTATAAAAACAGTTTTTGATTAGAAAAAGGTGCTGTAAATTTAATACATATGACTTGACAATCTATGAAGAACAAAACATAAAGTTTTATTTTGTTGTTTTTAACAATTTTTTAAAGCACGTTCGTGTTCAGCAGGATCATTATTACCGAACAATTCAATAACTAAAATACTTTATTTTTCTGCAGTTCGTATTAGGTTCAAAACTCTTAGCACTTGAAACGCCACGTCTATGTTTCACCAATTTTATTTTTCCTTTTTCTGTACCAGCAATTTATTTTCATATGCCTTTTGTGCCACTTTAAGCAAAGCCTCAAAATTGATATTGCCCGTTTGTTTGACCATACCATAAAACACTTTGACCTCTGATTCCGTTAACAGCTTATAAGGAGAACCAAATTCTACAGCCTGACCAGCATCCATTACTAAAACTTTATCACAGTCCATGACGGTATGCAAACGATGGGCTATTGTTAGGACAGTGCAGTTTTTGAACTTGCCTCTAATAGTGGCGTGTATTAGAGCATCTGTTTGCGGATCAACATTGGCCGTTGCCTCGTCCATAACCAAAATGCAATTTTCACGCAATATGGCACGTGCCAAGCAAACTAACTGACGTTGGCCTATACTGAAATTGGTACCACCCTCGGAGATTTCACTAAGTAAGCCATGAGGCATAGAGGCCACTGCTTGTTTCAGCATGACCTTATTTTGGAAAGTTGAAAGATAAAGGAGAATAAATGTTCTTTTATTAATAAAGTGAAATCTTACCTCTTCCAATGCCTCCCATAATTTACTATCCGAGTACTCATCAAATGGATCAAGATTGTAGCGCATAGTACCTGAAAATAAAACCGGTTCTTGGGGTATTATGGAAATCTTTCTTCTTAAATCATGTAAACCCAGTTCATTGGTGTCTCTTTCATCTTTAACTACTGAACCGTCATTATAGGATAGACGGAAAAGCGCATTAATTAGGGAGGATTTTCCAGCTCCTGTCCGACCCACAATACCCACTTTCTCACAGGGCTTTATTATGAAATTTACCGACTTCAACACATAATCTGATTTGGGATCGGGATCATAACGCAGAGATAAATTCTTAAATTTAATTTGCCCCTTTTCGGGCCATGTTGTAGCTGGCTTTTTATCAGGCAGCGACATCAATTCTCCTTCTGGCTCTATAGATTCATAATTCACTACCCTTTCTACAGAAGTCATATTGTGTTCCAATTCTGCTAACTTTTGCATGCCCGATTGAACCATTCCAGTTAAACCCATAGCTTGAGTTATTGCTAAGCCAACATTAGCAGCACTTTTGGGAGAGAAAAAGGAGAAGCTGACAGTGATAATTGCAATATAAGCCATACAACAGCAGTCTACCCAAGAGCCAAAAGCACGACTTGTGGCCAAAAACATATAGAAACCGGAACTGTGCAGATCTTGATAATTGTCGAATTCGGCAATTAGGACCTGCTCAGCTCTTAAAGCTCTAATAGTGGCCAGGCCATTAAGAGAATCGGCCAAGTGAGAGTAAATAGGAGAGCGGCCTGAAAAAAATAAAAATTAGATTTTCATTCACGTTTTCAACTTGTATCATATTTTTCAAATTCTACTTACATATCGCTTCTATCCTCTTGACATCTCTAGAAGTCTTTAAATAGAAAGATCTCAAATAATAAAATATTATCACCATCATCGCAGTGACGAATATATACCAGGGGTTAATCAGACACAAAACGACTAAAATACCTAATAAAGCTGAACATATTTGTATGAAATCCATCATAACAGTGGGCAGAATCTCATCCACTTGGCCCATATCTTTTGAAAAACGATTAAAAATGCGTCCTGAGGGATTTGTATTGAAGAAGTACATGGCAGCTCGGGTCACTCCTAAATACATGGCATTATGTAAAGAAGTGGAAGATTTTTGGACCAAATTGAAGAACATAAAACTACGGGAAATGGTTAAAACAATAACACCAACATTGAGAACCGTAAAAATATAAATATCTACAGGATCAGTTTGTATATCACCATGGACTGAGCCTGGAAAACTCTTCTCATTTTTATCGACCCTAAAAAAAGAATAAGAATGAGTATCTGATGTATTTGACATAATTAAAAATTTAACCATACATTTCCATAAGAACACTACCTTGAAGATAATTAAAATAATTATATCAATAAATATTAAATGCAAAAAAAATTACCAGTATGATAGAAAATAATCTGATCCCGATACCAAAACTTGTGCCCCCAAGAATAAAAAACCCATAATGGTTAAACTCTAAAAACCGCCACTGCTGCCAAAACATTTCATATACAATCGCAAACCAATTTTGCCCTCCTCTTTTGTTTCATTAACTTGTATGCGAGCATCCTTAAGCTCTAACGATTTCACATTAGCTCCAATTGAGATTTCGCTTTTTTTTCTCTCTATCAAACTAACTCTCTTTTTAGTATTGAAATCCTGATCAGCTTGATCTTCAACTTCGCTTTTTTTCAAAAGCTTGGCGAAGTCCAACCCACTATTTTGCATGGACTTAAAGGTTCCCAAATCACTTATTCGACCCTTATCCATTATAATTATAAGATCAGCTTGTTCCAAAAATTGTAATTGGTGAGTCACTAATATCATAATATGGTCCTTTAAATAATCCTTTATACACTCATAGAACAAATGTCGTCCAGCATGGGTATCCACAGCACTTAAAGGATCATCCAGTAAATAAATATCAGCTTTGCGGTAGACAGCCCGAGCTAAGTTAATGCGAGCTTTTTGTCCTCTGGAAAGAGAGGAACCACATTCCCCCACTATTGTTTTGTCGGCAAAAGGAAGAAGTTCGAAATCCCGTTTCAAAGCACACTTTTTTATAGTCATACTATAGCGCTTCTTATCCATGGGCAAACCGAACAATATATTCTGACGTACAGTACCGCTAAAAAGCCAGGGTTCTTGGGAGGCAAAAGATAAGACGCCCTTGACAGTTACAGAACCAGATAAAGGAGGCAACTCGCTTAGCATAGCTTGTATTAAACTAGAAAGAGAAAAAACCAGAATACATTTTATTTTGGTTTTTAATAGTTCTTTTATTTAAAAACAGACATACCTCGATTTGCCCGACCCTACTGGCCCAATAACTACTACCAATGTCTTAGGCTTAATATTTAAGTTAATACCGTCCAAATTAAATTTAGATGATTTCAAATTCCACTTGGCGCTTAAGTTTTGTATATCAATTCTATGTAGATTCTTTTCCTTTACAGGTTGTCTTACTTCTACGTAATTTTCACTAACAGTAGGAGTTTGTTTAAAAGTGGCATGATCTTTATTATTTCTCTTGGAAATTAGTGAAGCCTCTTCCAACATCATAAACGTCTGCAAACGATCAAACGACACCAAAATTTCAGCTAATTGAGCCACACCAAAAGGAAAACAAACTGTCATGAGATATCGCAAAATATTATAATACGATGTAATGACAAAAGCTTTTTCAGCAGTTAAAAAATTGCCCAGCAAGACGTAGCCAACTAGGCTAGTAAAAACAGAAATACGACTTAAAAACATTATAAAAGAAAGCAACGTGCCTCGTATGTAGTTGATATTTCTAATAGCTTTAATTTCTTTTCGTCTAATATTTTCTACCATCTTTCCAAATGGATACTCCCAGGCATACATTTTGATAGCCTGTATGCCGATGATGATTTCAGCCATCATTCGCACACGTTCGTCGGTACACAAAGCAGTGCGCAAACGTAAAATGGAAGTTTTCTTTCCTAAAAACCCCTGGAGAGGAATGAAGAGCAGCATAATAATCACGCCAAAGAAGGACGCAATGCCAATCTGTAACGTAAATAAGAAAAATTTTAATTTTTTTTTACCTTAATAAATAAGATAAAAGTTTGCTAGTAATAGTTGTGAGGGCCAAACTTATTGCCAATTAGAGTTGAACGATATTTCTGTACCTGTGATTTAATCACTTTTACTGAAAAATCACCAAATTGTCAAGTAACAGAAAATTGCTAAAAGTCGTTCTTTTTGTTTTTTGTTATATACAAAAATTTATGTTTTCACTGTTTGTGTGGGTAATAGCATTTTTTGAATGCAATGGCGAATAATGTTGCTGTTCCTTTCATTCTCTCTTTTATATTATTATTGTTTTTTTAAGCCAAAGTTTATTTGTTCAAAAATGTATGTATATGCAAGTAAACAGCTTTGAAAGCTCTTGCAATCTGTTGTTGTTTCCTTGCAAAATACTTACAAAAGTTAAAAAGATATGCATTAATTTATCAGGACTTGTGTTTGGTTATCCGTTCAGTTTAGACTTACAGAATTTCAGTCGAGTTGTTCTCTTTACAATAACGCCTTAGCAAAACACATCAATCTCTGTAAAGGAAAGTATAAATAATAAAATAAAAAGAAGTACTTACAAAAGCTCTTGCGAAAGCTCGCGCATTGTACATATGTATAGCTTGGGTGCACTTGCTATAAAAGAACCAAAAACTGACAAACCGTGATCACAATCACAGTTTTAAGGAGCAGTGATTTTTTAATCACGTTCACTTATCACGGGATCGCTCATCTCTAATGTTAATTGTGGCACACTATTAAATTTTTGTCACCCAAAATAATACACTGTTGTCGATTACTGCTACTGGAGGAACAGTGGATTTACATCCATTCACTGGGGGGAGGTGGCGGATTTACATCGCCAACTTTGTTTCTTTCCATTAAGCCGGAGGTCGTTGGGGTACAGGAGGTTGAATTAAGTCAGGGGTGGAGGGTCATACTGGCTAGCAGTGTTAACAGTGAACTCAGCAGGAAGGCGTTAGCAAAAGAGAAGTTTTTTTTTTTTTTTTTTTCGTTATTTATTTATTGAATCTTCATATATTTAATATGAACTAACAATAATTTATCAAATCTTAACCTAATACTTTATTTATGTCCTGCCAGTGCCAGACAAAAATTTTCTTCATCACGGGTTCTGTTCACTTATATAGGTGTTTATCTCTCATCTAGTTGAGTAAGTGCTGCAGTGTCTCTTCTCCTTAAGCGAGTGTGGCCGCCATGATTTAAAATATTTCGAGCTAAAGGATTTGGGTGTTGTTCAAGTCTTTTTAAATATTTTACTGCATATTTTGTAATCATAGTTTTTACTAATGGCACGTTGAGATCCTTATGAATGTTTGAGTTTTTAACATACCAGGGGGCGGCTGTGATTATACGAAGAAGTTTATTTTGGCGCCTTTGAATTTTTTCGATATTAGAGGCCGAGGCAGTGCCCCATAGTTGAATACCGTAGCACCAGATAGGCTTTAAGATAGAGTTGTAAAGTAGAAGCTTGCAATCGAGTCTAAGAACAGAATTTCTTCCAATAAGCCAATGAATTTGGATGGCTTTTAGTTTCATTTGAGTTAATTTTGCCTCTATATGGCATTTCCACGTTAATCGCCGATCCAGATGTATACCGAGATATTTTACATGCGAATGTTGAGGAATAGTTTGATTATTGATTGTAATAGGGGGGCAAGATTCCCGGCGCAGGGTGAATGTTATATGTACGCATTTTTGCTCATTGACCATTATCCTCCATTGTCTTAGCCATATTTCTAGTTGAAATATATGATGCTGTAGGTAACGAGATGCTTCATAACGGTTTTCGTGGACGCTTAGAAAAGCTGTGTCGTCTGCAAATGTTGAAGTTTGGGTGTAGTTGTTTGTTGGCATGTCCGAAGTATAAATTAAGTATAATAGAGGGCCCAGGATGCTGCCCTGTGGGACTCCAGCGCCAATCGGCTGAGGTGAACTTAAGAAATTTCCTTCTTTAATAATAAATTGACGACCGACTAAGTAGCTTTCTAACAGTTTGTGTGTGTTTGCTGGTAAATTTTGCTTCAATTTGTGTAATAAGCCTTCATGCCAGACTTTGTCAAAAGCTTGCGAAACATCGATGAAGAGTGCTGAGCAATATTTTTTTTCTTCAAATGTTTTTCTTATGACATTTACTATTCGATGAGTTTGTTCAATTGTGCTGTGTTTTCTTCTAAATCCGAATTGATGGTTTGGAATACATCTATTTTCACTTAAAATCGGTGTTAATTTTGAAACTAATAATTTCTCAAATAGCTTTGACATATTTGACAATAAGCTAATAGGCCTATAAGACTCAACTTTCGTATGATCTTTACCTGGCTTTGGTATCATGGTTACTAAGGAAACCTTCCATTTTTGAGGAAAGTATTCAAGGCGTAAAATAGCATTAAAAATAAAAAGAATAATTTTCTTTGCTACGCGAGGTAGCTCTAATAGCATTTTATTGCTGATCTTATCAATGCCAGGTGCCTTCTTAGTGTTTAAGTCACATATAACCTTTTCGATTTCTCTCATCTCAAATCTTAGGGGAATAGCTGCTCTAGCAGCAACAGGTGGTAAATCGACCGCAATATTGTGAGATATATTAGGTGTAAATACGTTTTTCAAGTGACTTACAAACAGATTTCCTTTTTCAACATCATTTCTTGCCCAACTTCCATTCAAGTTTCTTAATGGTGGTTTAGAGACAACTGGCCTTTTGAGGTTTCTAGCTGCACGCCATAATGAGTAGTCCGATTGTGGAGTTGCATCAAGTTCCTTAAGATATTTTTCCAGAGAAGCCGTTTTCTGAGTCTGCAATAACTTTCTTAATCTTTTTGTACACTCTTTTAGCAAGTTCTTAAGTTGAGGAGATCTGTGCAATTGCCACTCTCTTCGTGCCCTCCTTTTTTCAGACAAGAGACGCTCGACATCTGTGGAATATATTTTAATAGTTTTTGTTTTTTTGGGGGCAATATTGGAATGTTGAACAGCTAGTTTCAGAAAACTGTCAAAATTATCAATAGAGCGATCTACGTACTCCGGTGTACTGAGCGGAATATTTTCTGTGCAATGGGCTCTGAGATATTTTTTATATTTTAACCAATTTATTTGTGTGGCTGACGTCGCTAGGTAACCAGTCGGAGATACAATTCTATTGGGGTTCATTATAGTAACAATTGTAGGTGTGTGGTCGGAAGATAATTCTAGGGAAGCTTCAACGTGAATCGTTTCTGTGGGGATGTTTTTAACCACGCCAAAATCGATGACATCTGGAATTTTTTGCGGGTCAGCAGGCCAATATGTTGGTTGGCCGCTCGCGACAACATTTAAATTCATTTTAGAGATTGTATTAAACAAAACACGACCCTTTGGTGTTATTAGTCGTGACCCCCAGAAGGTATGTTTAGCGTTATAATCGCCAGCGGCCAGGAAACAGGGTCCTAGTGATTTATAATATTCACAATATTGGCTTTCTGATATTGAAAATCTAGGTGGAGAGTATAAAGATGAGATTACAATGCTACGATTCAGCTCTTCAACACAAATGTTCGTTGCTTGGAGATAATCCTCACGATGATCACACATTAGGTAGTGTTTGACTCGATTTTTTATCAAAATGGCAGAACCACCACAAGCTCTATCTCGAGGGTCCTTGGTATCATATAGTATATAACCATTGATGTTAAACGTATTTCTTGAGGTCAAATGAGTTTCAGAAACCATCATGACATCAATTTGTTTATTTTTAAGAAAGTATTCTAATTCATTTTTATGTTGGCGGATGCCGTTCGCGTTCCAAAAACAGATTTTTAAACAGTTCATGGCCTGTTAAGTACAGATTGCAATAACATCGATTGCATTCTAAGAATTTCCTGCATCATATTACCCATTGTGTTCGTAAAATTAGTTACTGTTTGCACTAATGTTTCCATGGTTTTTTCCAGACGACTTAAATTTGAAACTGGAGTTTCATCATTACTTGGCGCAGCACCTTGCGTTGGCGCATGGTTTGATTTTACGACGTTAGCATAAGAGGTTCTGTTATAACTAGGCTGCGGGGCCTGAATGTCACCAGTGCTTACTTGATTTGTTACCTGCATTTGAGGGGGATTAGTTTTCGGTCCAACTGACTGCTTGACGATGGTATATACAGGGCATCCTCTATAATTGGCAGTGTGATTACCGCCACAGTTGCTACATTTTTTTACGTTGGGGTCGGTTTTAGACTTATCGCAAAGATCTGTACCATGTAATTCACCACATACTACGCAAACAGGGGGTAAATAGCAATATGCCTTAGTATGACCATATTCTTGACAGTTTAAACACTGAACGGGACCATTTCTTTTGTGTGGCTCTTCTATAGTTACTCTTCTATAGAGAATATATTTCAAATTGTAAATAGGGTGCGTTTCATTTTTTTTAAGCTTTACGTCGCCGGGTTCAAACTCCACTCGAAAAAGTGGTTGGGGGTTTTTTTCTCTATTTTTTATATTTACTACATGTTTTATTTTGAAGCCTTTTTCTTCGAGGAATGTTTTTACCTCTTCTGGGTCCACACATGAGTCAATTCCCTTAATCACTACCTGGAGACCTTTACTGCTTTTCAGTTGGTATGTATAAAAGTTTTTTTTAAGTACTTCAAATTTGTTTATAATTTTGCGAAAATCATTCTCATTATTGACTTGTATTTTTGTCTCGTTTATACTACCACGCTTGATAGCAGCTACGTAAAACGAATTTTCACCTATCACCGATATCAAACTCTTTATGAGCTCATTTGAGTTTTGCTCCCTAAGATATATCGGGGGAGGCTTGGACGATTTTATGACGTTTGGTGCTTCAGAGGATTCATCCTCCAGAATTGCAAATCGATTTTGAGAATTTATTTTATCAAAAGATGGTACTTTTGAGGCCGAAGCAACTGCTGCAGAGGTAGGGCTGCGACCCCGTTTAAGCACTGTTATGTACCTGTCCATACCAACTTGTACTTGAGGCTTTTGACCACTTTTTACTTGTGGAGCTGAGTTTTCCATCATGCCTGATTTGAGGGTAATATTTTCATCACTTATTAAAATCGTTTTTGCCGCTGAGGCACCGCTTGCAGGTTTTATATTTTTTATTGTATTAATATCAACCGTATTATTAGACACCGAAGGTGATACTGAGTTTTCTATTATGCCTGATTGGGGGTTAATATTTACATCACTTATTAAAATTGTTTTTGCTGTTGAGGCAACGCTAGCAGGTTTTGTATTTGTTATTGTATCAACCGTGTTATTAAATACAGACGGCGAGAGGGATCGCGTACGAGTAATAGGTTTAGCCGTTAGGTATTTGCTATCATCGATTCTTTTTTTTATTTCTGTATTTTTTTCGCTAACACTCACTGTGATATATGCATTTCTACTGTTTGCACTCATAAGAGTTTTTTTTTTCTTTTACTGTTTACAGTTGTGCTCTTCTTATTTGTTATTGTTTATCAACACCGATAATGAAAAAAATGTGTGTTTATGTATGTATGTACATACATGTAATTTTTTTTTTTTTTCTTTTTCTTGTATTTACTTTTTTTATACTTTATTTGTTCAAAAAAAAATAAACCGTATGCCGAGTTTAGAAAACACGTCTATCTTCAACGACCGCGACAGACAGAATCCGAAGAGAAGTGAAAGAGTATTATCAACAGAGTGTCGTTAGCGAAGAAGTATCGACAGAGAAGTGTCATCAGAGAAGAGAAGTCAAACAGCGTGAGATAATTAAAACAGAAGCAAACAACCGAGGAAGTTTCAAAGCAACATTTATGTAGTTTATATTAGCTCATTAACGCCCAAATGAAAAGCGTGAACAATTTTACTGAATTAACTTTTTGTTTCTGTGTTTAAACACTATTATTAACATACTATAAAAGAAAAACAAGCAAAAAAGAATTCAAAAATGTGTTTTTAGAGATGTATCTACTAGGTTTAGTGCAATGGGCGCTTAGGAGTGGTATTAAGCAAAACATCCGCTTTCCATACATAACGTTTTCAGGCACTTTTCACATGATGTTTTAACTCGATTTATGCATATAATATACCTAAGTTGGCTTGGTATTTTTTGGGGGTAATGACCATTGTTGTTTCTTTCTTCTCCTTCAATTCTAGATGACGATGGCCTAGTTTTATTGTTTTGTTTTCTCACTCAAATACGAGCGTGCTATATGCCTACGAAACGATAGTTGATCCAAACGTACATCAGGATTTGTAATGCAGCATAATCTCCATGCGTTTGAAATACTCATGTCCACTACGTATGTAAATAAGACCCACCACCACTTCTTTCCGTTTATTGCAGTTCGGTACAGACTTATAAACTGATCCATTTGATCGACTCCTCTCATCTCTTTATTATAACTTTGGAAAACGTGAGGTGTATCTACATCAACTTTTTGTTTTCTCGTGGAACACCAGCTTTTAACTTTACCTATTGGCTCTACAGTATCGAAATTAGTTCCAATCGTGCAAACATTATTATCTTTCCACCTTTCAAACCTATGGTCATATTCAGCTCTAGACTTTTACGCATATCCTTTGATGAAATCAATGAACATAGTTTCGTTCTGTTTTCGCGTAAGGTTCCAGTAGCTCTGTATCCAAGGTTCTTGAGGTCTACAAGCAGGTTGTAGTTGGTAAAAAAGTTATCAAAATAAACGACGTGTTCTTTTGGATTTATTGGAGCTTTTGATAGTAAGCCCTTCACAACGCGAGATCCTAGAGGATCGGTGGTAGCCTCAGATGCTTTTCCGCTATAAATATAAAATGTATAAGAATAACCATCAAAGCTGGTCAATGCCCAATTACGATATCCGTATCGCACAGCTTTACCCATTATAAAATGTTTGGCAGAATGGTGACCAAAGTACTTAACCATGGATTCATCAATCGATAAGTTTTCATGTAACATTCCGATTTGAAAAAACTTGTTTTGCAAAATATCACAAATTGGACGTATTTTGAATATCTTATCAGTAGAGCTCGTTGCCATAGAGTTATCTGCAAAATGCAGGTATATTTTAAATTCCAAGAATCTGTTTCGTGACATGCAATAAGAAACGATGCCACACATATATCTTCATCTACGCTCCAATATGACCTTTCCCTGGGTGGTTTATGATATCCGGAAAATATAAGTATGTCCAAGAATTTACGGACTTCCTCTTTGGCTAAAATTTTGTCGTTCTTTCTGATACCATAAGCTCAAGCACTTCATCGTCAACAAGAAGCTCAAATATTTTCACCGGGGTCATGTCTTTTAGGATATCCGAAACATTAGCACGTCGTTCTTCAACAAATGTTTGGTCTTGAATGGACTGAAAAACTGAATATAGAGTCTTACCTTTTCTCTAAGTTGGCAATTCTTCACCAGTTTCAATTCTAATTCTCTTTGGTACATTCCGTGAAGTAGATGATGCGAATGTTGTGAGGGGCTCGTCATCATCGCTACTCCATTGTTCTTCAACGGTCAAGGCATTTTTCTTAGTAACAACTTCTATATTACTGGGAACATCTCGAGGTATTTTGTTTCCATACAATAACAAAAGGGAGACAAGTGTCCACAAAAAGGCACATAACTACAAAAGAGGTCAATGAAGCTGCTGCAAGTTCACTTTCTACACAAAAAGTCACATTTAACACAAAAAGTCACATATAACACTTTTTATAGAAAAAGTAATTATTTTTTTTATTAGGATTATAACTTAAAAGTTATAGTAAAGGGAAGACTTCCGCAAGAAGGTCATTTCACATACGAACAGTCCGGCCATACGAGTTGCAGGAACTTGATCCCTAATTTTATCAGAACACATTCCATTTTAGTGATAATAAAACAGGTAATTACAACCCACATTACGACGGTGCCCAAGGGAGTCAATAAAATTTTATAATCAATAAAATTGTGTACTGTTCCCATAGATAACTTTGCACGCGGTCTAGAATATAAATAGAGTTTGCAGCGCCCACGCACGTTTATGCACTAGCATGCAATACTGGGTCTTTCGGGCATAAATCAGGGTCTTGATTAAGCGTATCTTTCATGTTTCGCCCTATAGCACCAACATCTTATATGCTTGATCTATAGTTATATTAATAACATTTTATTAAAGCGAATGGCAAAGGTTGCTTTTATCTGCAAAAGAGTAGATAGGGTTGGATGTTTGGCACAGGAGGTCATTTCGAAAAAAAGGAAATATTAAAGGAGAAAGAAGGGAGCGCTGCGGCACCTCTAAATGAATATTGAACTCGTTTGACAAACTTATTGTGTAAAAAAGTTTTTGCGTTTTCATCATGTAGTTCGTACTTACCTGTGTATACATCAAATAGGTCACAATTACTATAGATATTGGTCCAATCCACAGATGGTGTATATGTAAAATTGACGTATCCAGACGTCCCACGTCGTTAGACATTAAATTCAAAACTTGACCTGTAGTAGTATCACCCATGGCGGTTTTACTCAAACGCAAAGATTTACGATAAATCAAACTACACAAAGCTACACGCATTTTCATTCCCGAGTGTTGTATGCCGAATATAATGGAATGAAAGAGGAGTGAACTTAAGGTAATGCTAAGTATTACTCCCATAGTATATAAATAGTCCTCAGTTTCATCTTTTCTATTTGATTCTGAACCGGCATAGAAAAATATTAACTTCTCTAGAAAGAAGGGTTGCATAGATCTGCGAAATAAACGATTTATAAAGAAATCTCATGCTAAATCGAAATTACTTACCTCAAACCGACCTCGATGAAAAACTGTGCAATGCCCAAGATCATATAATGGAACCCAAATACTTTAAGGGTGGCTTTTAATAAACTGGGGTTTTTGTTGGTGCCCTCAAGTTTTTGACACTGTTCATCCCAGGCTAAGCTGAGTTTATTGCCCACAAAGTCTGCAAGATTGCGGAAGGATAATATTTTTTTAATTTTAATGTATATAAACAAATTATTTAAAAAATGTTATAGTTTTGGACATGGTTAATTGGAAAACAGAATGAAAAAATTAAAAACTTGATTTAATTTAAATGGGTTTATGTTTGATAAGATTGTGCTTCCTACATTAAAACTTATTCAGTCCAATTATAAATATTACCTGGGAAATAAGTTCCCTGGGAATTAGTTTTTCCCGGGAATAAAACTCCCCTATTCTAAACTGACGGGGAGAATAGTATTATGGGAAAGGGAATTTCGAATATTCGCAATCAGCTGTTTTGCTTGAGCTGTGTTGTGTTGACTTAAAACTTGTAAATATTCTTGTAAAAAAAACAAGCGAATAAGTGAAAAACTAAATAATAATTAGTATTGTGGTTATTTTATTGAACTGTTAATGGTTTTTAATCCAAATTTTAGATATTTTTAATTAGGCTTAAGTTCATTGAATTTAATTTTCATTAAATTATTTTTATGAAGACAGGAATTTTACAACATGAAATTAATTAAAATTTTTTTTTTTTATTGATAATTTTTCATTCTTGACTGCGCTGAGATTTGAACCCAGGCGTTCACGCCCAATCAGATGAGCGATAAACACCTACATATGTGAACATGATACCGTGATGACGAAATCTTTTTTGTTTGGCACTGGCAGGA
Source organism: Pollenia amentaria (assembly GCA_943735925.1). Lineage (NCBI taxonomy): Eukaryota > Metazoa > Arthropoda > Insecta > Diptera > Polleniidae > Pollenia > Pollenia amentaria. Next base: position 138,906,254 of record OX031010.1, on the reverse strand, counting down.
CATAAAGCAAATATTAGGATAAGATTTGATTAATTATTGTTAGTTCATATTAAATATATGAAGATTCAATAAACAAATACTGAAAAAAAAAAAAAATTTATAATAGGGGAACAGGGAAAAGGGAATAAATTCCCGGGGAATTGTTATTCATAATTGGGCTGATTGTTTATAATCTAAAGCTTAATTCGCCATAAACCAATACACTGATACTAGAGTTTATTAAACCATTAAAATATAACAATGGAAAAATTAAAATATTTGATAATATTAAATATATCGCGCCCTTACCGCAAAAATAGCTTAAGCGACAAGAACACAATTTTACAGATGAAGGTTTTTTTTATTATATTTCATAAAATGTTTTGTATGATGTCGCTTAAGCTGTTTTTGCGGTAAGAGCTCGATATATTGAGATAGAAATGTCATTTGATTACTGTAGATTTCTAAAAGAAAAAGAGAAAATAAACTAAATCCCTTATTTAGTTTTTTTCTTCTTTTAGATTTTTTGATCTGCCAATTAAAAATATTGTTTAAAAAAATTTACTTATTTATTAATTTGAATGCATTCAGTGTGATTAAAACGCATTCGCTATTCTTTTTAATCAAAAATGATCTAGTTAACCGATATTGTCAAGTTTTCACCAAATTATAAAATTAACATTAATTTATTTACTTCAACAAGCGTTTTTGTTAAAGATATCACAATCCACAATTTTATTCAATCTGGTTACGAACTTAGCCACAAGAAGACACAATTAAACCTTCACTCACAGGAGTGTCGTACCCTGTATTTATTTTACCTTATCTTAAATGCCTAGTGGCTTCTTGAACCTTATGCCATAATTCTGTATTATAACAAATTTGTACTTATTATGAGACTTTAACTGTTATGGATTTGTACATAAAGCCTACTTAAAGGTTTAATTCAGGGCTCTAAAGTCGTCAAACAATAGCTCTTACTCCGACTCCAACCGCTGAAATTTTTTAAGTCCGAATCCGACTCCATCTGTAAACAGCTTGACTTTAAGCTCTTTTTTTTAATGCAGTACCTTTTAAATGGTTAAATATGGCAAGAATCAGAATCATATAGAATCATTGTAAATATTTCAAATCGATATTTTTATTTAAACAATTGCCGTATTTAGCTTTAATATATTTGCCCTAGAGGGAAGCGAACTGACACTAAAGTAGTCCCGTTCTTTGGTGGCAGTTACCGGTCCTACTTTTTACACTTTATATGAATGGGACCTATCCCTTTTACATGGGGTTATCATTGGAGGGGGTTAATTGACACCTAACAGCCACCATTTGACCAGTCACACATCATTTCCCCATAAACGTGTTTAGTGTAAGTTTCCTTGGTATTCTTCCAATAAAAAAGTCCTAGAAATAATTTTAAGGAGAAATTTTTAAATAGTCCCAAAGAAATGTGTCTCAGAGATGGTCTTGATAAATAAATAAAAAAAATCTTTTTTATAAGAAATTATTTAAACGAAAATAACACAAAATTTTAATATCTACACAGAAAAAATTATTAAATTTCTCCAATCACCAAATTTATTCCAAATTCATAATATCAAGCAAACCAGTTGTTGACTTTGCACCTATTACCAAAATGTTTATATTGATTACTAAAAATTTTAAAATTTTGAAAAAATATTTTCAATAAATGATATTTTTAATTTTAATTAAAAAAGTGATCAAAAAACTTTGCCATTTCAAACAATGTGTTAATTTATTTAAATAAATATTGACAATTCCCAACAACAATTCTACATGTTTAAATAATTTTATTTTAAACGAAAAAAGTCAATTAAGATATTTTGTTATTTAATTAAAATTTTAATTGAAAATTTATTTCAAAACAACTAAAATGTTAATTAAATCAAAACTAAAGTTTTAATTTTCTTTCAACTAAAAAAATAATTGATTCAATTATCATATTAATTAAAATTAAATACTTTTTAAATCATTTGTTTAATTGATAAAACGCTTTTTTCTGTGTACCTTTTTGCTCTTACTGAATATACCAGTTAAGTGATTACTTCTGCCTTCATATGTTCACTAGTTATTTCTAATTGTTCTTAGTTAATTTTTACAAATCCCAGGACCAGTTCTGTTGAAACAATTGACACAAATTTCCCGCAGGGTATTTGCATTTCGCAATTGTTGAACAATACTGTATTAACTCAAAATTTAAAAATTTTCAGGTGAAGCAAAACAATTTTTTATTTAACATTGAAGGCATATGAAAAAGAATTTCCAAGCCAACCGTTTCATTACCAAAAACGATATTTTTTCAGCGGTTAGATATGAATATTACGTGTCAATTTTAAAAAAAACTTTAACTCCGACTCCACAGCCCTGGATTAACCAATAGTGGCTGTTTTTCTAAATCTTTAAACTTGACGTTGATTACATTTGCCATCAAAATCTCTATTTCTGGTTGCAGAATAGAGGACTGGAATTTACTTTGTTAATTAACGATAGTTCAAGTTAAAACATTTACATTGTGAGTAAGAATTTTCACATATTTCTTTTCAACCTTAGTGGGCTTTCATATGTATTCAGACCAGTGCTAAAAGCTCAAATTTATTCACTTTAGAGAAAATTAATTAAAAATTTTTTTTTTTTTTAGTTCTTAGTGAAATTTCTGGAACATTGACTTTTTTACAAAATAAAAGAGAGAATAAAAAACCCCTTATGAAACGATTAACTCAAAACAGCAAAATATTTACATAAGCCGTTTTAGTACTACGCCACGGATATATGCATACGTGCATGGGTTGATACTTGTTAAATATTGCCAGGATGTTAGTACGCATAGTATAAAGTTTCTTTAAAAAAAAATATACAAAATTTTTACTTAAATGCTTTTGCATATGAAAAATTGCAGTTTTTAAATGAAACTAAGTAATATATACGTATTTTAACACAATGTATTGAAAAAGAGGTACTACATATTTTAGAAATTCACTACATTTGCCTTAAATTAAATAGAGTCCTTTTTCCCTACGTTTGAAATTTTCCGAAAAACCCCTTACAAAAAGGCAAAAAGGCCTACTTTCTCCAGGCAATATATTGTTATATTTGCTTAAAATAATTGAAACCTACGCTTCACAAGAAGCTTAAATAAATTTCCGTGATAAAATACCAAAACATACAAAATAAAAAAATCGTTCTTGATAAAACACAAATTGGTATGGTATTTATAACATTTAAAAGAGTCAAAAAAATCGGGGCGGAACTGTTCATTTATTAATAATTATTCATACCTGATTTATGTTCATTTAAAGCACGATAAAGATCACTTTCATTTAGCACTCTTTTGCGTCCCTTGAAAAATGTGGGCATTGTAAAACTAAAATAGCAAAAATAAAAAATGTAATATTAAAAAAACCAAGTAAAAGTATAACATTCGGCTGTGCCAAATCGTTGATAACCTCCACCGAAAGTTCGAATATTTCAGGAGCGGGCTTATAGATCGCATATAGTAAATTATAAACCAATCTGGTTAAAAACTAACGTCACAGTATTGATATTCGTTTGGTTTGCATAGATAGGGGTGGTGAGCAAAACCCACCCATACCCGCTTCTGGCCCCCACATACGTTTGCCCCTTTTTTAATTACAATTTTCGTTCGACATTTTTTGTAAGTGTATTGAAATTTTCAATAGCCGATTTCTTTTCAATAAGTGTTTAATTTGCATATAACGACATTTCTTCTTAGAGTCCCAGCAAATATTTCCTAAGATTTGGAAGCAATAAATAACTATACTGTATCCAAACCGCTTTCTTTTTACTTCTAAAAATTACTGCCTTATGCTAGGAACACAACTGGGATGAACGACGAATTTCGCCAAACACGACGAATTTTTCAGTAAAAATTCGCTGAGTGAATTCGTCGTATGAAGCACAATAACGGCGAATAACAAGCAGCTTTTATAATTGAGAGAGTTGATGGCTAATTGTGCAAAGAGAGAGAAATAGTGTGACCATATTAAAACAAATAATGCTCAAAAATTAAAACATAATCAAAAACACAACTAAAAACTATTTTAATAGCAAAATACTTTGAATATATATTTTAAATGTTATACAATAAAAAAAAAAAACAATTATTTAAGTAAAAAGTTATTTTATTTACTAAAATACTTCTAAACTAAAACCAAATATAGTCACCTAGTACTGATTTGTTCGTCGTTCGCCGGCGTATGAAATATAAATAAATCTATTGCAAAGACGCCGCGTATGACGAATTTCGCCGAACGCTATTATTGTGTGTATTTTCATATACACCATTATGTTTTATTTTTGACGACGAATATTCGCGGTCAAAAGTTCGTTGTTCGTCCCAGTTGTGTTCCTAGCATTATGCTATTGCTGTAAGATAAGGCATACAATCATAAAATTTTTAAATGCGATGCTAAATACTAGAAGATAATCGCTGTTAATTCGTTTTTAGGGCACATTTTGTACTGCTTCAATGAAGCTGTGAAATCATTTACTTTTTTGATAAAAAAAAAAAAAAAGACAAAATTTAAGCCAAATTTTACAACATTTTAAAGTCAAATTCTTCCTCGTGTGGATTTTCTCGAAATACCCTGCGGGAAATTTGTGTCAATTGTTCTTAAAACACTTATCCCGTAACCTGTGAACACAATATTATAATAAAAAGGAATTGAAACAAAAGAAAATGTGACTGGATTTTGTGCGGGTAGTGGCTGATTCTCTCTGATTCTATTAATTTATATGACGGGGATTTTACGGTACAATATTGCAATAAGGACACTATATGCCAATTTCGGTTAAAAATTGCAAAAAAAAAATAAGGACTAAGTTAGGAAAATGTTGATTTAAATAGGTCATTTCCGGTTTTGCAGATAAAATTTTTTTTTTTTTTTATTTTAAAGATCAATCGATTTCGTATCTTTGTTTCGAAAAAACTAATTAAAAAAAAAATTTGTTTTGAAAGGGTAACATATCATAAAAAACAATTTTCGCACACTCATTCATATCTACTAGAACAATAGTTAAGCCAAATATAATGGAATTGCAGCAAATTTTGTTTATTGGGTTGTTCGCTCACAAATAATACTTACTAGAAGCCAAAAATAACTAGTTTGTATTTAATTGGCGCTAGTTAATAGAGCTAATAAGAAGTTATAGAGCTAGTTACCAGTAAGTAAATATTCAGTACTGAAAACAAGACAACTAATAAGTAGTTATTTAGATGATTATTAGAAAGCAAATATTCATAACTGAATATAATAGTAGTGAAAAGTACTTACTGAGGTCACTAGCAAGTACTGATTGAGGTTTTCAGAATAAAGGCAATATTAATAACAACTACTTACCAGGTAACGTATGAAATAACTACGACCTATTACCAAAATTTAAAAAGTTTTTCCTGGGGTAATAACGGTTATAATTTTAAATTTTGGAAGAAACTTGATTAAAACACTTCCATAATTAAAAGATTTCTGGACAGAAATATTTTATTCCGGGAGGACATTTATGTTGAGCCTGAATAAAATTATAAAACGGTATCCAACTATTCCAATAGACTTTGTCATTGGTTAAATAAAAGTTTAACTGCATACCAAATATTGTGAAATTATATTTATTATCACAGAACAGACGGACATACATTCGACACTGCAATTGGTTCTGTGTCGATCGGTACATTCAATGGTCTAAGACTATTACTTTTATGCGTTAAAAGTGTCTGAACAAACGTTTGGTTGTGTAGGGTATCAAAAACTCTGTAACAAATATCAGAAGTCGCTAACCACTCATTTTAGCAAACAAAAACTCACAAAAACATTAAAGACGAAGTAGGATTTGAGCGCTGGCGCGGATTTTCCGGCAATTCTTCGGCTTTAAAAGATTGCATATTTAAAAATTCTTTTACTTAATTTTTTTTTTTAAGAAATTTGTTTTTACAATTCTTTATAAATTAAGTTTTGTTCTCTTTTCACTTCTTTAACACTTTTTATTTTGAAACTTTTTTTTATAACTTCAGATTTTTTCTACTTTAGAAACAAATTACTCTTTACGATCCGAGTTACTTCTACATAATGATTAAGAATATTCTTAAAAACTACAAAACCACCTCGGATCCATAAAATAACCAAATAAAGTTAAAAAAGATAAAATTTTTGTTTTGTTCTTGCTCTAGCTCAACAATTTTGTCTTATTTTCACTGAAACCTAATAATTTATTACTCTCGTTTTTATTATGAATATTTTTTTTAGAATAAAGCAGAAACATTAATTATGGACCGATTGATCAAAATGGAACGTGTATGAATAACTCGTTAAACGTAAAAATATAATTGGAACAATTGATTTCGTGACTCTGCTAAACGTGATTAACCCTCTTGGACTGATGTGCTTTGTAAAACAGACAACAATTCGACGGCTTATATTATCCAAGTTCCGTTTTGTAAGCCTATTGAAAATATTTTTTTTAAGGCTGCAGATTGTTATAGATAATTATAATATAAATATATGAGGAGATGAGTTGCAAAACTCGTTCGTTACAAAATTAAAAATACGAGATGACAAATGATTCTAACAGTTCTTTTGGCGTTTTACGAGAAGAAATGTACTGATTGTATCAATGCATGCCCTTGCAAAAACATGGAAGAAGAAAACCAAAAAATTCTTTGTGAACCAAACTGGAGAAAACGTACAAAAGTTTTAATTGCATGAAGAAAATTGTCTAAGCAAGCCGAGACTAACAGCAGGTTGACATTTACATATTTCTAAGTAAGTAATTAAGTATATGTTGTCAGGTCCATTCATATTTAACAGCTTTTTAAGGATATTAAGTTGAAAAAGGCTTGTTTTCTATGTATTTTCCATGCCGATAACCGGGTAGTTTGCGAAAATGAAGGTATTTTTTTGCAGCGCACATTGTCCTGTCTCTGTTACGGCTGAAGGTTGTATTTTAATATAAATGGGAGTGGAGAGGATCTTACATTGAAATGCAACTGTGCACTGCTTAAATAAATTTTTAAAGTTTGCTCTGTTGTTCAGGGGGGGTTTGTGGGGATATGAAAGAAATGATGGCAAGTTCGGTATGGGAAAAAGGCCGGAAAATGAGAAAGGGAAGAAAAAGGAAAAAGAGGGGAATAGTTTTTTTTTGTTTGATCTTGGAGTGCGGGGAAAAAAGATAGACATTTTTGGATTTTTTTTTTTTTTTTGAAAAAAAGAAAGAAAAAAATTGTATTGAAAAATATTGTGAATTCTGAAAATAAAAAATCGAAAAAAATTATTAAAAAACAAAGAAATCCTTGAAAAAAAAGTTAATCCATACCCGCATTAACATTAACAACTATAAACACCCTATACACATACATTTCAACTACCAGCTATCATCCATACCCACATAACCATTCGCACGTATATACACACAGAAAAAAATAACAATAGATATTAAGTAATTAAAGCAAATTTATTAACAATTTTTGAATATATTTAAAAATTTTCTTGATTAAAATGTTTGTAAATTGTCATGTTCAGATACAAAAAAATTATTACCAAAATATTATTTTTTTTAAGAAAAATACCTGTTTTCGGTTTTTTCGTCCTAAAGACGTCGGTATATAAATCTATCAAATCGGTTGAAAAATGCCCTAGTTATGACCAAATTACTGAAGTTGTTTTATTTTCTTAATTTGTTTCAGTTAAAAAATAAATACATATAGTAAAAATAATTGTCTGCAAAAAAATTTTAAATACTATTAGAAAAAATTTCAAATATTTTGGTATAAATCACTAAAAGACCAAACTATAGGCAGATTATTGAAAAACTGAATCAATCTTTGGGGTAAGTAAAGTTGTTATTTGAATAGTTAAGAGAATTTAACGGGTCTTTCGTTTATTTAGTTTTCAAATTTTAGTCGATAATGGTGTCAAGATTCCCCTTTATGTAGATGTTAAGACATTACTGTGATTTCCGTTCTTTATCTGAATAAGTATGCTGAAATCATTTGATAACCTGTTAAAGTGCCGTTCGTTAATTTTACTACACAAGATTATATAGGCTCAATTTCTTCAGATCAAATAGGGGGAAAAAGATAAACGGTATTCCACATCGTGATGAGAAATCTTAGAAACACTTTTTAATAAGCACTATTAGTCTCTGGAACCATTTACCTCATAATTTTCAAACGACAAGCAATGCAAAGCATTTTAAATGTCTGATTTTTAAGCATTTTTCGTAACAAATATGATTTAATTTTATTTAAGTATTAAACTTTGTTAACACTTTCTTTTATTTTTGTTGATATTTTAATTTTGATTTTAATAATTTGAAATTTTTTGGAATAAAATTGTTAAAAAAAACATTTAAATTTCCCTTTAAATTTAACATAACAAATGATAAATATGCCTGTAACAACTTGTTCAAACTTTAAATATTGATATGTTACTTTGTAATTTCAGTCATTAATTGTATAATTTATTCCTTATAATTAATTAATTATTTTATTACTTATTTGAAACTATGTATGTTTTTATTAACTTAATTGTATATAATTGTTAACAAATATTTTATTCAATATAATAACGTCGTTATTAAACATATTTGTTGAATATCAACATTTTAAATTTACAAATTCGGTTTTTGGTGCCTTTTCATTAAAAAATTAATTGTATTGACGAATATGACAATTGATTTGTCGTAATTTTTTTCTGTGCACCATTCCAACATTATTTTTCATCCATCCACATAACATAATCATGACACCTAATCTCACACAACAGACACTCACATTTGACACAGCCCCGCATATAGATAGATGGAACTTGGTCCAAACCGAAGCGGGGGAAAAGCGGATTACTGATAATCCCACCCATATATAATTCCACGAGACCAGACCGAGCTCGTACTAGGGGGTTTTTAGGCGCCCGTTTGTGCGCTTTGAGTAGAGGATAACTCAAGATTTGTTTTGATACTTGAGGTTTGTTTTGTACGAACAGGTTTTTTTGAACTTACTATTTGGGTAAACTTTTGGGGTTTGAAAATGTCCTGAGGGGGGAAATAATGGATATGGAGTGAGGAGAAAATAAGAGGCAAGTGAGCTTAGTTTTAATCTTGTAGGGGTAAATCGCATTAATGAGCGAAACCACATATGGACCAAGGATTTTCCAAGGTAGTGGGAGGTAGTCATCAGCTGCCCGCCAAAGAAGTGATAGGTCGAGATATTCCGGAATTGGAAAATTTGTTTTTTCTTTTGTAAATAATAGTTAATTTTCGTTTGATTTACATTTTGCATTTATTCATTTTTATTTCGGATTTTTTATTTCGAGTTTTCATGCTACTCGTTTTTTATTTATATTTAGTATTTTATTAGATTCATTTGTTTAAAATACATAATTGTTTTTATACAATAGCTAGTGGATGGTTAAGAAGGCGAATTCACGCCATTCTACCGGCCTTGCCTGGCAAATTTAAGATTTAAGCGTTGCTATCCTAATCATCAACCGGCTTACACCAAAAGCTATTGACAGCATAAGGATTAAAAAAAGTTAACTATAAATCTACCTCATATCTTATTAAAGTTGACAGCTAAACACGAATCTGGTAAAGATTTTGAGTTATGGTAATTTTTAACATACTAGTACATAAGGGTTCCAAACAAACAAAGATTATTAATATTAGTCCATACATATATGTTACGTTTCAAATATTAATCCGATTGAAACATTATGTATGGGGCGATTATAGTCAATGATATAAGCTCCCAAAATATCAAATTTTTAGGGAACCTGCTGCAAAACAGAGATCTTAAAGTTATTTTTTGAAGAATATGCACAACAATTTGTGAAGAATATGCACAACCGTTTGTATTATGTTATTTTGATATGTTATTTTATTATGACGTTTCTCACAGAATGGTTAATATAAAAAAAAAAATATTTGTTTTTTATCTTCCAAAGAATGCTATCTCAAGAAAAATACGCAAACAATCGCAAAATAATACATTATTTTATAAGTTAAAATTAATAAGAATATTTAAACCATCCCATAAAAGGTACATTGTGTACTTTTACAATAATGAGCGAAAGAACTAGTTTTTTGCTCTCCTGAAAAGTGTGGGGGTTTTTAATTGGCATCTTTTGAATAAACATGTTCGATATATTCAGTAGTTTAATGGAATATTAAATGGCAAAAACCGTCGTCGATGGCAAAAATTGTTCAAGGATCAGCTTCATTCCACTTAAAAACTGAAGTAGAGTATAAAGACCAATAAGCGCTTTAGTTTTTTCTACACGTGTCTGTATCCATGAGCACTACGTTTGTACTATTTTTGAACTTGGAGGCTATTGAGCCTCGGCATATTAAATCAGATACTCCAACATAAATATATTAAATAGTCGCTTTGTTCTTCTTGTATCAGCTCGTCGCGGCTTTTAAAAGTTTCACTTAATGTTCCCTTAGAATATTGAAGCTCTTGATTATTGTTTGTGGGATTTATCAAAATAAAACTAACAAGAAAAAATGTTAAAAAAAATATATATTGACGTGGATATTTCTCAGACAACAACATAAATTCGACTACTAATGTGATTGTAGAAAAATTTTCGCTCACATTTTTTTTTCGTTTTATTGGTGACTGCTACACGACCACATTAGTCGCAGAGTGATATTTTGGTGACCATTGTGCAGGTGACTTTTTTTTATTATGCTGTCAAGTATACATATAATACTTAAGTCTGTTATGATCGAAAAACACTTTAATTCGGCTAAAACTGCAACAAATTCTTAAAGTGGCAATTCGTTTGACAATCATTACATGTGGAGATTGATCTAAATTTTTTCACAGCTCCCATACAAAAGCCCCTTCCAAAAAAAAATTTCAATTCTTGGTGGATGATATCAAAGAGTCGGCACTCCCAAATATAGCACTCTAACATGTTTTTGTTTATTGTCTATTACATAACCAAAATATTTATTTACAGAAGTAGAAATCTGACAAACTAAATATTTAACCAGAGGAAATATAAACCTTATCGCAAGCACTGTTTATAAGATTAGATATGAAATTTAAATAAAAATTATTTTATTGAGTTGGTTATACCCATACAACTTATGTAAAAACTCCGAGTTCGTTCTTCATGAAGAAATGTGCGGTTTGTAGGGGTGGATTTGTGAGATAAAGCGTCATTATCAACCAAGTCTCCCGAAATCTTGGTGATACTATAAATGAAAAGAAACAAAAAAGGCAAAATAGTTTAAAAAACATTAATCCGCACTTTTAACAAAATAAAACACTTTTCTGTTTCTTAAATGAAATAAATGTTATAAAAAACTTCTATTGTATTGCCATTCTAAATAAAATATCAAAACAATTTAATTTATTATTATATATATCGCACTGGTTCCTCCAAAGAGAGTCTTCTCAAAATGTACAAATTTTCAGTAGAGGCAAAAAACTGTTTTTTTTTTTAAATCTTACCAATGAAAGTTGTAAACAATTATGGCATTGTAAATAAATACGAGTAAAGGCCGGTATTCACTATCCTACTTAGTCGCACAATATGTCAAAAAAATCGTGTGTGCTCATAATGTATGACAGTGTGGCTTAAAAATTAATTGAGTGACAGATTTTTTTGACAGTCTGTCCGACTTGCAAATATTTATGAAAATTTTCATAAAATGATAGATTCTATGCGATCAGAGTTGCATTTTCTTGTAAAGTAGCTGAGTCATTTGAGTTTGCATCTTTTTTGTGGGATAGTGTTGCATTGACAGCAGATTTTGCAGACATTTTTTTATGTCGGATAGAATTCCGTCAGATTTTCGTGTGAATGAATCGTACGAATATGTAGGATAGTGGATACCGGCCTTAAGAAGTATAAAATGGTAGTGGTTTTTGTAATTTTTCAGGGGTTATCGAAAAAAACAAGTTTTTTGAGTTGTTCCCTTTTATGTCATTTAAAGTTGTGCCAGTTTAACTGCAAATAGAACATCATCGAAGTAATTCGTTTTGACATAACCACTAGCACAACTTAAAATATTTCTCTTTAGTTGAAATAAAACTGATATGAGTTCAGCTAATATTTGGGGACAACTAAAAATATTTCTCTTTAGCTGACTCTGGAGAAGCTACTTTTATATCAAGAAGAGGCATACGACTGCATTTTTTTTTTTTTTTTTTTTTGCGAAAGAGTACAGAAAATGATATAAGATTTTTACAGTGGGTAGATATGACCCCTCTACATCGATTTCTTGCAAAATGTGAAAATATAAGCATTTCGAGTTGATTTTCTTTAGGGGAACCAGTGCGATGTTATTGAAAAACGAGCTTTCAAAGCCAAGTAAAAAGCAGAATAAACTGGATGAAAAACATATAAAAAAATCAAAGAAAAATTTTAAATATAAAACACAATGACGATGGCGCCTAAAGATGCTCCATGCCATCGAAATAGACCCCAGGCCTGGGAACGACACTACCTATTGCTAAGTCGTAAATACTTTGTTTGGGAATTCTGTAAGAAGCTGAAGGTTCTAAAAGGCAGTATAAAATAACACATCACTACTATACTTTTTTGCTGCAATAGTTTTAAAACCAAATAAAAGTAGACAATCAAAACGCTTACTTGTTTTTAATAAAGTAGCCCAGTTATATAAAAAAGTTGCAACTTCACAACAGACTTGCACGATATTAAATGACATTTACATTAACCTCAATTTGTACATTCAGGCGGGTGTATTTGATGTTCAACAATTACACTGTGCTCGTTGAAAAAACCGACATGCTGGGCACCTAGCGTTTTAACTTAATTCGGGTACGCTGAATACAGTGGTGCTAAACATTTTTTAAGGTTAGCTTTTGTTTTCGAGATATACCGTTACTTCGAAAAGGGAGGAGGTGGCAGAACATATTTTCGCGTAACCCAAAAACGGTTCGGTTTATAGAACAAACAAACAAACTAAAAACTAAAAATTCCGCAACAAACTTTCCTTTCAGAAAAGTTCAACTTTTATCTAATATGCGCAGACGGTTTAGAAACACAATTTTTTTTTTAACAAAATTTCGAAATTTTAGTTTTTTAAAATATCATAAAAATTTGTAAAATGCTATGCTTCTAATTTTAGCTAGTCATATAAAAAACGAAGTTGCATACAAAACAAGCCATAAATGATTGAAATCTGTTTACAAGTTTTGGTTTTATTCAAAACAGACGAATTTCACAAAACGGAATATTTGTATGGGAGCCCCCCTAAGAAATGGAGCTAAAGGGAAGTATGTTGAAAATGTTAAAGATAAAAAACTACTGGAGGTCGGTCACACATTTTATCCCCCTAGGGATGACTACTTGGCAGTTAAGGGGTTTTTTCTTTAATATATTTCTAGTTTGTATTGAAATTTTGTATGGGAGCTCCCTTAAGAAATAGATATGGCGGATATGGTATAGGTAAGTTTTTGGGATTAAAAATAAAGTGCGGTAAGTCATACAGTTGACCCGTCTGGGGGCATCCTAAGCGAGTTTCACTAAGTCGCCATATTTGTATGGCTGAAATTATTAAACTTCGCATCTGCAGTGCCTAGGATGTCCCTAAATTTTGTTGCGAAATTTCGGTTTTTTTAATTTGTTCAATAAATGAAACTGTTTTTAAGTTATGCGAATATGTGTTGTCCAACATCCACCATTTTCGAAATAACGGTATATCTCGAAAACAAGAGCTAACGTAAAAAACGGTTAGCTCCACTAAATTCAGCGTACCCGAATTAGGTTAAAACACTGGGAGCTCAGCTTGTCACAAAAAAAGTGTTAAATTCTAGCACAGTGTTAGATATTCTTTGATTTGTGTATGCGATATTATATATTTTGTTGACTGAAGTGACTATTGATGTCAAAATTAATCTGATCGCTCATTATTAAATGAATAAACTCGATATATTGCAGAATTATTCAGCAGAATTTGAAATGGAAGAACTTTAAATTTATGTTTTATGCTGAGTCCTTCAAATATTTTGAAAGTCAGTTAAAACAAAAGAACAAAAAATTTATTTACTCATGTAATTTTTCGCCAACCCGTAAAATTTTATGTCATAAAATCAGTCTTAATGTCATACTAAAATTGTCTACGAAAAAGTGCAAACCCCAGGTAATTTTATATCTATTTTAAAGATAAATTTTTAACAAGAGTATAACATCGAATAGTGTAAAAAATAAGATAATTTGCCTGAAAAGGTTTCCAATTCATAGCAGGGTACGAAGAATTTTTGATTTTTGTTATCTACTAAAGTTGACAAAACCGTATATAAACATTCCTTTAAATATTGATTTATTTACTCCTTTGATAAGCATAGGGCTGTTAATATAAGTCGGTCGAAAATGTATTATTAAGGGCTGAGATTTCATTCATTTCTTCTTATCCAACTGACGCTCTAGTTCCACAAGAAAACATCTTGGCCGATCTATTATAATTAATATGTACTTCTGACTTGCCAGCAAATAAATACACACAAACTTTTACTTTTGCTGATGGTTCAGTTTTTCTAAGCGTTCTAAACGAAAGCCGCCATGAGGCATCTCGTTACTAACAGGACCATATATTTGAATTAGAAATGTGGTTAACACAATGGATGATAAAGGTAAATGAGCAAAAATGGGTACATTTTAACATTCACTTTGCATCGGTAATAATACTCTCCTGTTAAAATCAATAATCAATAAAAATATGACCTCAGCACTCGCATGTTAAATTTCTCGGTATACATCTAGATCGGCGTTTAATGAGTAAATGCTATATAGAGGCAAAATTAACTTAAATGAAGAAATTCTGGCCTTAGTCTAAAGGGAAATATTGGAAAAAAACCAAGGCGTAAAAATAAACTTCTTGGAACAATCACAGCCGCTACCTGGTGCCATTAGTTAAAACTAAGATCAAGGAATACTTAGAAAAATATTTAACCCTAAAAGGTTACTCTTAATTTAAGTACATTAAAGTTACTCATCGTCGAATCAACGAACTTTTTAAAAAAAAAAATTTAACCTAAAAATCAAGAACATTTTTTAGTTAATCATTTTGTTAAGAAATTAAATTAATTAAATCATGAGATATAAAAGTTTTTCCTCTCTTTTAATATTTAAAATTTATTTTTACTCATTTTTATGTTTGAAACAGTGTGACCAGATCTTAAAATTTTTTACAGCTAAATCTGGCATTAGACAAGGCCAAAAAATGCTAAAAATGATTTTAAGAAATGCTAAGAATAATGCTAAAATGTTTTAAAGATTTTTGTTAAAAATGTATTACCAGTATAAAGTTTTATTCGAAACTAAAAACAATTTAGTGACTTATTCTTTTAACGAAATTTAAATAAATGGTTATTTTTAACCACAGGTAGTTAAGATTATGTCTACACCTGATACATGCAAAATTTAAACGATTTTATTTCTATACAATTTTTTTTCAATGAACTTAAGTCTAATTAAAAATATCGAAATTTGGATTAAAAACCATTAACAGTTCAATAAAATAACCACAATACTAATTATTGTTAACATCTAAGGCACGAGCTATGTTTACATTTGTCCTTCAAGTTGTGCTGAAAAAGGGCAACAAGAAAAAAGAAAGACAACAACATGAACAACATAAATGTACTTTGGATTTCCCTATAGAATTTTTATCTAAATACCAGGGTAGGAAAAAATTCTACTCGCGAGCACAATTCGAGTCAACTCTCTCATTTTAAAATTTGTGCTCGCGAGTTTTATTTTTAAACTCGCGAGCACAAATTTTTTACGAGTCATAAGATTTTTTGCTCGACTCGTAAGGAGATAACAACTCGTTTTAAAATTTGTGCTTACGAGTTTAAAAATAAAACTCTCGAGCACAAATTTTAAAATGAGAGCGTTGACTCGAATTGTGCTCGCGAGTAGAATTTTTTCCTACCCTGATAACAATCAATTTTTTATTTTTATTTTTTTTGAAAGAACACACCTTAAAATTCTTTAAATAATTAATTAAATTTGTATACATATTATGAGATTTTTTAATTCTAAAAAGTTAAAATACCACCGCTAAAGCCTTACTTCTGATCCATTTGCTAATGCTGTTCTGTGTTTCGATGAAATATTCATACATACACACATTTATCCACACATACAAACAAATAAACAGGAAAAAGATATTTTTAATTAAAAAAAATTCATACGCAAAAATAAAACTCGCGAACAAATCTTTTTAGCTCGACTCGCGAGTTGAGTTTTATTTTCGACTCTTTAAATTTGAATTCTTTTCGCGAGCAATAATAATTCTTTTCAATGTAGAAAATAAAACTCGCTCGAATTGGACTAAAATTTTATCTTTTTAACAAGATAGGTAAGATGTTAACATAACAATTATCCATTTTCATACGAAATTTTATCTTGGGTGAAACTTTTTTTAGTCAAAATTTATTATAATTTATAAAAATTTTTATTATAATCGATAAAACTATTCGTCCAAATCTTTTAAATAGTGCCAAAAAAAAAAAAAAGCTAAAAAAGTTTTCTAAAAACGCCAAGTGCTAAATGAAATTTTTGCAGCGTAATTAAAATTTTTAATGCCAAATTTAGCTGCAAAAATGCTTAAATGGCCACACTGGTTTGATAATTTATTATTTTTTTTAAAGATTTCGTCATCAGCTACTGTTTTTGAAAAAAAGAGCGTAATTTAAATACATATGAAAAGGTTACATGATAAATGAGATTAGTCGCCTCGACGATCAATAACCATCTTGGGTTAAAAGGACTTAAACACTGCCCAAATCCTTTAGCTCGAAATATTCTAAGTGATGGTGGCTACTCCCGCCGAGATACCGCAGGACTCTTCCGCATAGAAGAGTGCTAAACTCCTCTATATGTGAACAAAAACAGTGATGGAGAAAATTTTAGTCCGGTACTGGCAGGACATAAAATAAACAATTAAGATATGACCAGACCTGACAAATATTTTAAGAAAATATAAAAAAAGCGTGACCAGTAAATTGGTCAACCTTTAGCTTTATTTTTAACAATTTCTATTGATTTAATAAGATTACGATGATAATTGTATAATGGTATTTGGAAACTGTTAAATGATGTTTGATCTAGACAAAGGTTTTGCAAAAGCAAAAAATTATTTACTAAAACTAGTGGTTACGTGTAGGGCGTGAAATATTTAATAGGTCTGAACTTAGCCTTAGAATCAGGTTTGATAAATATTGCTGATAAATATTGTTCGCTAGACTAGTTTTTGTAATAAACGATTCAATGGTGGTACCAAACTTGATGAAGATGGTTTACATTTTCATCAAATCTCAGCTTTGATACACTTTAGCCCAGACATTTTTATCCGATCAAAGTCAATTAGCCGCGTAATTCGACGGGTAATCTAGTAGCCTCCTAAACAAGAAATAATATATTTTTATTGAACCGGACCTTGGCTATGGAAGGTGGTATCTTATGACTTTTGCTGGTCTGTGTGTTTGTAAGATTGTAGCGTAGATAAACAACTAGATAAACAACTAGATAATAGATAAACAACTAGATATAAGAGTCTCTTATCAAAACAAAAAACTTAAGTGATGAGAATATGTTGTAAAAATGTTTTCATTGTGTATGAAATAAATATTTCCCAGATTCCCAGCAAACACAAATTCAAGGTCTGAAAAATAATATCCATTTTATTTGAATTTTATTAAAAAAATCACAAAAAGTTCTCTTTATTTTGAGAATGATATTATTTTTCAATGATATTTAACCATTTTATCTGACAAAGTTGAAGTGTTGGAAGAAAACTGAGCCCAAATTTGGTTTTAGAATGCAAAAAAAAAAAAAAAAAAAATAATAATAATCATTTGGAATATATAAAAAAAATATTAAAAAGTTTTAAAATGTCTAACTGAGTTATTGTTAGTTTATTTTTTTAAATGAGTGTACATAAGGATTATGACTAGAAAAACCGGAATTATGCTCTAAAAACTGAGTTTTATGCGCATTAAATAGTCTATAAAAACATGGAAATATGGCTTTAAAATTGTGAAAATTATGCCTTAAAAAATGGTTTACTTCAAATAGCAAAAAAGTCTTGTCATCTGGACCATGTGATACACTACACAATAATGTTTACAGACGAATTTTTTAAATCTACCCTGTTTAGAACCTATGGGCATTCATGGATCCACTAAAACAAAATTATGATAAGACGTTAAAATACACATAAAAATTCCCTGTGCAGAAAAGTATATCGATAGTACATATTAACATCTTTAGCAGATTTTTAACGTCTAAAAGTGATTTTTTAGAATGGTCACCGAATTTTATATCCATATAAACAATTATAAGGAATTTATGATATTATATATTATTTTTGGGAATGATATTTGTATGCAAGCTTTGAACTAATATGGAAAATTTGGTATAAGTATTTTAGTTAATAGTAAGTAATCCGTATTTTATCTAAAGATTGGTAAATGGTTTTTGGAAAAAAGTTACATGGGAGGTTTGTAAAATTATTAACCGGTTCTCACCATTGACATAGGAATCGTCCTTATGCTAATCAAATTTTTTGAAATTATCTCCGAAAGTGCGACATTTATTTTGCGCACAAGCTTTTCATGGACCGACAACTATCCGGACAGACATCGCTAGATCAATTCAACAACTGATTCTGAGTCGATACTCTGCGGGAAATTTGTGTCAATTGTTCCAACAGACTGGTCCTGGGCTTTGTGAAAATAGAACAAGTAGAAAAAGAAAGAAATCATGACCCGCGAAAGGAAAGCCAATCATTTAACTGGTATGTGAAGAACCAAAAGGTAGAAAAAGTAATGAATTACAGTACAATATTCACCGGCCATGTTACACATTTTTTGGGACTTTCTAAAATTTGGATCTTAAACTTAGATATAGAACTTGTTTTTGTTGAAATAGTACTCCATTGTAGCAACTAACACTAAACACGTTCATTAAGATTAGATGCGTGACTTGTCAAATGGTGGCTGTTAGGTGTCAATTAACCCCCTCCAATGACAACCACATGTAAAAGTGATAGGTCCCATTCATATAAAGTGTTAGAACTAACCCCGGTCTCTACCACCAAAGACCTATCAAGGGACTACTTTGGTGCCAGTTCGCTTCCCTCTAGGGTAGGTATACTAAAAGATGGGTCTAGAGCCGCACATCAGCACAAACGCATATATGTATATACATTATGGCTTTTTCAGAATTGTTCCTTATGTTTAATCAGCTTCACATATGTAGAGCGAGAATAAATTGTAGCAACACATTTGTTATACAGATAGATGTTCGAAACGGAAACCCCGTCTCTTAACCTGGAATTTAAAAACAAATAAGAAAAAAGTCGTGCTAGACTGACTTTATTTTTTTACTTGTTTCTATTTCAGTAAGTAACTTCAATAGCAGATAATATACAATTAAATTCAAAGTGATAAGAACCACTTTAATCTTATTTATGAAGAATATGACACTTATCTTAAAACAAAATGTATACTCTTCCATGTTCACAATGTTAAGATAAAAATAACAGCAGTAATAAAATTAACATGAATTTTATGTTAACACTCATGTTGATAACAGCTTGTTAATATTTGTTTGATTTTTTGTTTTGTTTTATAAACTTTACCACTTAATCATGAAAAATTTCTACATTTACCTGTTCGCCTGTCACTTGAATCGATAAAACTGACATGCATGGGGTATTTTTATTGTAGAATTCCAGTAATTAAACTTTAACGACATACTTTTGACTGCAAATATTGTGGGGTATTCCTCCATCAATTAATTAAACCACTTGTCGACATGGTTTTGAATTGGAAGGCATCTACCAGGCTTTAGCTAACAAATCTTTTTTTAAAAATTTTGAATTTGTATACCCTACACCCCTAGTACGCGAAGTTTGTTCATGTCCGTCTTTCTATGGAAAACACGCTCACTTCCTAAACATTCAACAGAAAAAATCAAAATTGATGTGACATTGTTTCTAGTTCTCCTAAACAGTTTGGGAATAAAATCCAGCATAAGCGGTTCACTAGGAAGAGAGTTATAGACCCAAATTTGAAATAATCGATTGTCATTAAATTTTGCAAATTATATTTCTATGACAAGAAATCATACGACTAAATTTCGTAAATAAAGCTCCACAATTTACCATATGCACCATACAAAATCCACTCTCAGAAACCACTTTACTATGCCATTTATACCTGATGTATTATTTAATGTTTTCTCAGGTTATATATTTTAGTTAAATCCGAGTTTCAGAGGAGTAGAACTTTTTAGGGTCAAAGAGATTTTAGTACCATAACAAAGCTGAAAGTGTGCTCTTTAACCCTATATACACTTTCGCAACTGTTTGTAACAGTCTGTTGAACATTTTTGTAATTTTAATGAAATTACTCGCAACATTTTTTTATCTCTTTTTATTTTACCTGTTCATATGACTGAAATATAACACAGTGGCTTACAAACGTTGTGTTTTGAAAAATAGTAGAAATTTTAAACTGTCATAGCCAGGTAGGTAAAATTAAGTTTAAGCTGAGGGTCAAAAAATTTGCCTCTTTACTATGCCATTTATACCTGTTGTGTTATTAAATATTTTTCAGGTTCTATATTTTAGTCAAAATGAAATTCAGAAGAATATAATTTATGAGCGTCAAAAGGGGTTAGAGAAATTTTACTAGCTGTAGAAAGGTGAAAGTATCCCTTTTAGGTCATAGACACTTTTGTACCTGGTTGGACCAGCCTGTAGAACACTTTT
This sequence comes from Pollenia amentaria, assembly GCA_943735925.1. Taxonomy (NCBI): domain Eukaryota; kingdom Metazoa; phylum Arthropoda; class Insecta; order Diptera; family Polleniidae; genus Pollenia; species Pollenia amentaria. The sequence goes on along the minus strand of OX031010.1, from coordinate 138,885,485 downwards.
TTAATTTGAGTAAAATTGCTCGCAACGTTTGTTTGCTCTTTTTATTTTACCTGTTCATATGACTGAAATATAACACAGTGGCTTACAAACGTTGTGTTTTGAAAAATAGTAGAAATTTTAAACTGTCATAGCCAGGTAGGTAAAATTAAGTTTAAGCTGAGGGTCAAAAAATTTGCCTCTTTACTATGCCATTTATACCTGTTGTGTTATTAAATATTTTTTCAGGTTCTATATTTTAGTCAAAATGAAATTCAGAAGAATATAATTTATGAGCGTCAAAAGGGGTTAGAGAGATTTTACTAGCTGTAGAAAGGTGAAAGTATCCCTTTTAGCTCATAGACACTTTTGTACCTGGTTGGACCAGCCTGTAGAACAGTTTTTAAATTTGAGAAAAATTGCTCGCAACGTTTGTTTGCTCTTTTTATTTTACCTGTTCATATGACTGAAATATAAGTGTACCAAGCCAAGTTGTGCTAGGTATTTTATATTATATAATTCCCAATATCTGTGGGATTTAAAGCGTATCCTTCTAGTTTTTTATTTTACATTATTATTCTACATATGAACACATTATGACGCAAGCCAGGTATAAATGCCAGTAGTATTCAAATAAAAACTCAGTTGTTATAATATATATAAGCAATAAAAAATTAATTTTTAAATATCTATAAAAATGAAGAGCTTCAGCTATAAAGAATTATCCGAAGATTATTTCAAAAATTAAAAGGAAGAAGAAGATGTTTTAAGTTACATTGAAGGAAAACTAAATTTATATTCCTGCAGCACTGCAATGCGATCGGAGCTGCAAATAAAATTAACCGATTTCATCAAAAACTTAAAAAAGCGCTTCAAACAAGTTGGAAAGAGTAAACCTAGATTTTACAACAGTTTTGCAAACTGGTTAGATGCCGAACTCAGTGTCCAGATATCTTCAGAAGGTACAAACGAAAAGAACCTTGGAAGACCAAAGAAGTCACTCGACAACTGTAGCGATAGATTTAAAATGCAGAAGCTCAAGGACATCAACGAAGAAATCGGAGATAAAAATATTTTAGAAGCTTTGCCATATCAATTGCGATCACAAAAATAACTCACAAAAGTCGATATTATTGAAAAAGTTTTTATCGCTAGTCCCAGGAGAACAAAACGGGGTCTTAAGAGTATTTCAACGCCAAGCGATGGAAAACAGTTTTCAAATGAAGAGGCATTACCATTATTTTTAGATTTGAAGTTAACAAAAGAGCAATATATTCACCTGTATTAAATCTGTGTCCTGCTTATCATCACATAGTTGCTGTAAAGAAGGACTGTTTGTCACCTAGGTTCGCTATTAAAATCACACCAATTTGGGCAGAGGTAAAACTTCAAGGTCTACTTTATCATAGAGATCAACGTTTACTTCAATCACTTAAATAGATAATTTGAAAAAATATGGGAACTACAAGTTAACTCTCTTTTGCAAATGGGGATGTGATGGTCCTTCTGGGCAAAAACAATAAAATCAATCTAAATGTGAAAACACTTCAGATACAGATGTTCATGACATCATTTGTTCAATTGCGATTGATAAAGAATTTGGAACACTCGGAGCCTTCGACTTGAACGATAAAAGCAAAGGATTTTGGAAAAATTTCACACCATCTTCTACAAAATACTGCAGACCAATTAAATTTGAATTTAAAAAGAAAACTCCTGATACCATTCAAAACAAAACCAGTTTTATAAAAGCCCAAAATGCAACAATTCGGCCATTAGAATTAGAAATCGATGACCACACAATTGAAGTTAGCTATCAATTAGTGCTTACGATGATAGATGAAAAAGTAGGCCAAGCTTTGACTGACACAAAGGCTTCATCCAGCTGCATTATATGCCAAGCCACATCAAGCAATTTAAGCCAAGTCCTGGAAAAATCTTTAGAAAATACTATGACATTCTATACATCTGACATGAATGAAGGTATCATAATGAAATTTGGCAGTTATGTAGAATAAAATGTTCTTAAAGCAGCGGACTGAAAAACATGAACAATTTTGATAAAGAAATACCCCAATTTCCAATCCCGGAAAAACGGCTTTAAAAAAATTTTATTTAATATTTTGTTTTTATTTTCAAAAACTGCCACTCGATACTGATCAGAATTTTCAAGAAAATAATGGGAATATTAGAAAACATTACTGTGGACAGTGGATTAAAAACATCCACCTTTTTGATTAAAAATATACCATAATTCTCAATCTCAATCTCATAAGCATTTTCATACAAAATGCTAAAAAACATCAAAAGGTCAATTTTTACCTTAAATTTCTCAACAACTACTAGATCGATTTTAACTGTAAAAAAAAATTAAGAAGTCTGCTCTCCAGTAAAAATTGGAATTATTTTTACCACTCGTTCGTTTTCTTGTTAGTAAAAAATATTTTATATGATACAAGCTTAACTCAGTGCTCTTTGCAACCATAATTAAAATAAAATAAGTACATTTTATTAAATACAGGTCTCGTGCATTGTTTAGGAAGCTGTCTGTACCAAGCTTGAAAACTCTTACTGTTACCAATCTCCAGTTATACAGAAAGCTATAATCCCTTTGTATGGGAGGTTCCACACCCACTTCTCCAATCCCGCCCATTGTTGTTAAGGGGTTGTTTATTGATAACCCAGCCGTGTGTACAAAATATGAAAAAATTTTCTCTAACCGTTCATTAGATACAAAAAATTTATTTTGTGGCACGCCCAATTCTCTAATCCCACCCACATTTTGTCGGGTATTGTGTTTTGCTAACCAAGATGAATTTACTTAATTTCGAAACTTTGACAGATATTTAGAAATCTATAAGGTCGTTGTATGAGAGGTGCCACGCCTACCTTTCTCGCCCAGATTTTGTCAGATATTGTGTATTGGTAACCAAGATATTTCGACCAAAGTTGGCAGCTTTAGCTCTTGCCGATTTGTGTGCAATGTATTAAGTATATGGGATTCAGATTTTGATGAGTAAAAAACCTCCAAAAGGTTGACCTGTAGTTTCCAGACCTAATTTGTTTTTCATTATCTCTTTTATATCTTTAATTGCATACATTTGGCTGTGACAAAATGCCCTTTAAGTTTTTGTTTTTTTTTAATTCATATTTTTTGATAAGTTTTTGATATATCGTTTTTTTTATATTAAAAAAAAGGTTTGTGAAGTAAAGTACCTGTTTCGTTTTAACAAATAAAAATAATTTTTGGTTTCTTAATTTTTTGTGATTTAAAATGTGGTACCTTATTTCAAAAGAACAAATAATTATAAAAAATATTTTTTACTAAATTTTTTTTTTTGTAAAATTTAGAGAGGTAAAATTTACCACCACATCATAAAGTATGTCCCAAAATTTTACCTCCACAGTTAAAGGTTAAAACAAAATGTATACTATTCCATGTTCACAATGTTAATGACAAAAATAACAGCAGTAATAAAATTAACATGAATTTTATGTTTACACTTTCAATTAGCATTTCTAATCACTCATGTTGATAACAGTTTGTTGATATTTATTTCATATATTTTTTTCTTTTTTTTATAAACTTTACCACGTAATCATGAAAAATTTCTACATTTATCTGTTCGCCTGTCACCTGAATCGATAAAACTGAAATGCATGGGGTTAACGTTTTTTGTTTATTTTTATTTCATTATTTTAGAGATTTTTTGATAAGAAACACAAATTTAATTTTTATTGTAGAATTCCAGTAATTAAACTTTAACGACATACTTTTGACTGCAAATATTGTGGGGTATTTCTCCATCAATTAATTAAATCACTTGTCGACATTATTTTGAATTGGAAGGTATATACCAGGTTTTAGCTAACAAATCTTTTTAACAAATTTAGAATTTGTATACCCTACACCCCTAGTACACGAAGTTTGTTCATGTCCGTCTGTCTGTTGAAAACTCTCTTACTTCCGAAAGCCTCAAGAGAAAAAAGCAAAATTGATGTCACATTGTTTCTAGTTCTCCTAAGCAGTTTGGGATTACAATCCAGCATAATCGGTAGGGAGATATAGACCCAAATGTGAAATAATACAATTTCTGTTGAAAAAACTAACATAAATTGGGGGCTTAAAGCACCGATTATCATTAAAGTCCACTCTCAGAAACCACTTTACTTAGCCATTTATACCTGTTATTAAATGTTTTCTCAGGTTCTATATATTAGTTAAATCCGAATTTCAGAGGAGTAGAACTTGTTAGGGTGAAAAGGAGTTACAGAGATTTTAGTACCATAACAAAGCTGAAAGTGTATCATTTAACCCAATAAACACTTGTGCAACTGTTTGTTACTGTCTGTTGAACATTTTTTTCATTTTAATGAAATTACTCGAAACATTTTTTTTTTCTCTTTTTATTTAGGCTTACGAAAGTTTTGTTTTGAAAAATAGTTTTGCCACTTATGAGCGGCTGAACATATTTGAATGAAATTTTAAACTGTCATAGCCAGGTAGCTTTTGAGTTGATTTGAAAGAACACGGGTCCATAGAAGGTCGGGAGAGTTAATTTTAAAAATTAAACTTAAGCTGAGGGTCAAAAAATATGCTTAAATGTTTAGGTTATCTGCTTTGCCTGTGGAGATATTCGGATAAAACGGATTTTTGGGCTTGATTTTTTTTTAAATCGGGTGGATTATGTTTTATGTCAAACTGTTATCAAAAGTGGGTTCAACATTTTTTATATTGGTAGTAAAGCAGTCTTTAAACAATGTTATGTTGTATTACTGTAACGTTTGTTCCTGCTGTGTTATTAAATATTTTTTCAGGTTCTATATTTTAGTCAAATTGAAATTCAGAAGAATAGAATTTATGAGCGTCAAAAGGGGAAAGAGAGATTTTACTAGCTGTAGGAAGTTGAAAGTATCCACTTTAAGCCCATATACACTTCTGTACCTGTTTGGACGAGCCTACAGAACACTGTTTTAATTGGAGTAAAATTGATCGCAACGTTTTTTTGCTCTTTTTATTTTACCTGTTCATATGACTAAAATATAAGTGTATCAAGCCAAGTTGTGCTAGGTATTTTATATTATATAATTCCCAATATCTGTAGGATTTAAAGCGTATCGCTCTAGTTTTTTTTCTACATTATTATTGTACATATGAACACAGTATGACGCAAGCCAGGTATAAATGCCAGTAGTTTTAAGTTACATTGAAGGTGTTTGGACGTGGAGTTTTTTTGGCCTATGATGGTTTTCTCCACATAAGGTTTTTTTTATATACATATTTCAATTTATTTGTTTTTTTTCCTTAATGTTTTTAATACTTACTTTTTAACATTTGATTAATGAATTAATTATTAGTTGTGTAATTTATACTTTATTTTGAAAATTGAATTAAACATACATGGCAGCATTTATACATGGTATCCACAAAATGTTAAATGTAACTGTCTTGCTGAAAAGCAAATATAATATAACAATTGAAATAAATAATAAATAAATAGTTACAGTTGTTGAATACCTACGAATCAATCTCGTTGCGTTTTTATTATACCGGAAAAACATAATTTTAAACCTCCCAAACTTTTTATTAATTTTTCTAAAATTCATAAGTTTCTTGAATTTTATTTCGTTTTGTCCTTAAAAAATATTAAGGATTTTATGAAGGAAAACTAAATTTATATTCCTGCAGCACTGAAATGCGATCGGAGCTGCAAATAAAAAATAACCGATTTCCTCAAAAACTTAAAAAAGCGCTTCAAACAAATTGGATGGAATTAACCTAGACTTTACAACAGTTTTTCAAACTGGTTAGACGGTGAACTCAATGCCCAGATATCTTCAGAAGGTACAAATGAAAACAACCTTGGGAGACCAAAAAAGTGACTCGACAACTCTAGCGATAGATTTAAAATGCGGAAACTCAAGGATATCAACGAAGAAATCGGAGATAAAAATATTTTAGAAGCTTTGCCATATCAATTGCGATCACAAAAATAACTCACAAAAGTCGATATTATTGAAAAAGTTTTTATCGCTAGTCCCAAGAGAATAAAACGGGGTCTTAAGAGTATTCCAACGCCAAGCGATGAAAAACAGTTCTCAAATGAAGAGGCATTACCATTATTTTTAAATTTGAAGTTAACAAAAGAGCAATATATTCACCTCAGAGTACGTGCGTTTGAAAAAGGTTGAAAATAAAGAAGGACTGTTTGCCACCAAGGGTCGCTATTAAAATCACACCAATTTGGGCAGAGGTAAAACTTCAAGGTCTACTTTATCATAGAGATCAGCGTTTACTTCAATCACTTAAATGAGATAATTTGAAAAAATATGGGAACTACAAGTTAACTCTCTTTTGCAAATGGGGATGTGATGGTTCTTCTGAACAAAAACAATAAAAGCAATCTAAATGTGAAAACACTTCAGATACAGATGTTCATGGTGTCATTTATACAATTGCGATTGATAAAGAATTTGGAAAGTCGGAGCCTTCGACTTGTACGATAAAAACAAAGGATATTTGGAAAAATTTCACCCCATCTTCTACAAAATACTGCAGACCAATTAAATTTGAATTTAAAAAGGAAACTCCTGATACCATTCAAAATGAAACCAGTTTTATAAAAGCCCAAATTGCAACAATACGGCCATTAGAATTAGAAATGGATGGCCAGCCAATTGAAGTTAGCTATCAATTAGTGCTTACGATGATAGATGAAAAAGTAGGCCAAGCTTTGACTGACACAAAGGCTTCATCCAGCTGCATTATATGCCAAGCCACATCAAGCAATTTAAGCCAAGTCCTGGAAAAATCTTTAGAAAATACTATGACATTCTATACATCTGACATGAATGAAGGTATCATAATGAAATTTGGCAGTTATGTAGAATAAAATGTTCTTAAAGCAGCGGACTGAAAAACATGAACAATTTTGATAAAGAAATACCCCAATTTCCAATCCCGGAAAAACGGCTTTAAAAAAATTTTATTTAATATTTTGTTTTTATTTTCAAAAACTGCCACTCGATACTGATCAGAATTTTCAAGAAAATAATGGGAATATTAGAAAACATTACTGTGGAAAGTGGATTAAAAACATCCACCTTTTTGATTAAAAATATACCATAATTCTCAATCTCATAAGCATTTTCATACAAAATGCCAAAAATGTCAAAAGGTCAATTTTGACCTTAAATTTCTCAACAACTACTAGACCGATTTTAACTGTAAAAAAAAATTAAGAAGTCTGCTCTCCAGCAAAAATTGCAAATTATCTCAATCGCTTCAAAAGTTACAGATATTTGGCCGATAAAAAACGATTTTCAGCCACTGTGCACCGCTGGTATTAAATTATAAATAAAGTTAATTAAAAAATAAAGGGGGATGCAGATTTTAAATGTCTATTTCTGTATAATCTTTTTATAAGCATTTAAGCACATACCTACGTTTGTATTACACAAGAAACTTTTAGTCAGCTGTTTTAGTTAGAAAAATAAAATCTTGCTAATGTCAAAGAAATTGCAATATAAAAGCAAAAATTTACAAGAGTCAATATTAGAAACATTAAAAAGATAACTTATTAAAAGCTTATGGAGTTGTCATATAATCACAGATAACTAATTTATTTTAATCCGAAAGTTTTTATATTTATTATGGTTACTTAACCCGTGTTAAATAAAAGAGAAATAAAATAGTCATCCAAAAAGATTCAACAGCAGAGATAACATATTTCAGTTAATACGTAGAAATCAGAGTAAATACGTGCCTTTTAATTCTGAAGTAGTATTCATCATTTCAATAAAATAGAAGAAGAAAGTATCGATGAAGATGATATTATGAAGCTTTTTTTTCGTAAATGAAGTACGACAAATGTAAGTCCAGAACAACCGAAGAAACTTAAGGCAAAAGTTGAACAATTTATGAGAGAGGAGCTCGATCTATCCGAAACAAGTGAAGACTTAAGAGTTTATGACTATATTCCAGATAATAATGAACACTTTAATAATGATCAGAATTAATGGTCGTTGATGATAGCCATGATGATGTTGAGGATTTGTTTCGATATGCCGGGGCTGTTAAAGCTTTAACCAGAACTCCATTATGAAGCAGATTTATCATTCAGGATCATATGCATCGGTCCAAATGCGGAAAGATATGTATTTATATTCTCGTTCTCAGAATATGCCAGATTTTTAACCATAAAGGCCCATGTCGAAAAGCATTACAAAATCATCGAGCTATCTTAAATCAATTACTGTCCCTTGAAATCTTAAATATGATTGTCCTTGAAGCTTTTCGTCTATAGAACCAAAAGCATCCTAATTGCAATCAGCGAACTTGGATAACGGCCAACGAGCACAAAATGAATGGCATGCTGGTGTTCGCGGGTGTATTTTACATAAATTCACAGTAAGCAAAGAATTTGCAAATTTATAAAGTCACCACGTTCTTTAACAACTTGAAACACTTGACTACTTTCATCAGCCTCGATAACGGTAGAACCCGAGCGGAAACAAAGGAAATCTGCCACTGTTGATGGTGAATTGCTCAGCTTTGACCACCTTTAGGAAAGCGTTTGATCTTCACAAAATTTGACAGAGTGATTTCTAGTCTTATAAAACTGTAACGTATCAAATTTTATTACAGTAGCTCAATTGAGTTTGGTTTAAGGCGTACTAAGCTCTTTTTCGAGAGTTTGCTTTATATGGGGCCTATTGGAAATTATGAACTGATTTTCACGAAATTTGACAGTTTGATTTCTAGCCATAAAGTGCAAAATCTTTTATCAACCCGTGCGTTATACCTTCATTTATAATAGCTTTTGTAACAAAATAACCAATTTTTTATGGTGGTGGTTCCTAATTTGAATTTATAGCTCTCATTCTGCTCAACAGCCGTATTTTTCATTTAAAAATTATTTTTCCAAAATTTTAGTTTCCTAGTGAGCTGATTCGATTACGAAGCACAATTCTGTTGTTAATCTGAAAAAATCCTAATTAATAGATACTTTGTAATTTTTTTTTTTTTTTTTTTTATTATTGAGCTTTTATATATTAGGCTTTGTTATAACTATGTAATACATATTTATATTTTGGCCTGGAAGGCTTTGTATTACTTTATTAAATAAATAAATAAATAAATAAATTCAGAAATGGCCAATTTCACAAATTTTTTTAATTAGGAATTCATTTTAACCAAAGATTTTCATATAATTTTATTTTTATTTGACATGTCGAATTTTAAACATAAATTTATATTTAACCCTAGTTAGATAAGGTACGTCTGCGAGAAGTACGCTTTTTCAAATTTGTGCTTCTACTCTCACATTTGTTAACATACAACTTTCTCGCGCTCAATTATCTCACTCGTTAGCATCAGCTTGTTGGTGGTGGCATTTTTTGTGCGTTAAGTCATGTTTTCTTTGAGAAATAAGCACAAATAAACACAACATACGTCTGAGAGACGTATCGTTATCTTAAGTGTAACTTTTGTAGCAAAAATAACTTTTGGTTTTAGTTGAATTTGAAGATATTTGTTATTTAAATTAGCTTTAAAAATGTCTTGTAAGCGCGGCTTGGACGACGCAGAAATTGCTGCTCTTGAAAAGCGTGTTAGACGACTCAGATTCACTGGAAAATTTGAGCAAATCGGAAGATGAATAAATGGAGGATTAGGTTCAACGTGATGTATAAGACAAGCTTGTTGAAATCATTGATGCTGATGAGAATATACCACCGACTTAAGAAAATCTTTAAGAACGTGATAATTTTACTACTTCTGCCTATAGCCAATTATTACTGTATATTATCCCACTATAGAGACGTAAATAAGCACTGCTGGACTACATCAGAGGATCAAAGCGCTGGCCGAATTTTTTCAATGAATATAGTTCGAACAAGAGGACTAATTTGGGAATGTAAATCACTGTACGACCCAATTTCATGCTTCGTTATTTCTTTTACTTCCGAAATAATTTCAGAAATTGTTCAATGCACCAAACAAAAGGCTAGAGATTCCTACTTTAACGAGAACTTTGCGCGGCAACATTAAAAATTATTTACCAGATGAAGTAAACGATAATTGCAGTAGCAGTGGAGAACAGCCTGAATAACAAAAAGAGAAAATACTAAGGTTTCTGGCCATCAAAAATTCGACGTACGTCCAAAATGGTATGTTTTAAATGCAATGCACCTGTGTGTGGCGACCACAAATATTTAATTTGTTAATCTTGCATATAATGCTATTTGAATTTATAATTTTTTTTTTTTTTTTTTTTTTTTGGTACAGATATTAGTATTTAAGCAAAGTACAACAAAAGGATTTATTTTAGTTTTAAGAGCCGAACTGAAGCCCTTTATACCAAACTCTTTAAGTTGTGATATTTTTTTAAGACATATTGCATTTTATTTTTAATATTTTTTTTATTATTGTTTTCTGTTTAAAAATTACTTTATTTTAAAAGATATTGAATACACAGAAAAAACTAAAAATTGATTTTAATCACCAAATTCGTAGAATCAAGTAAACAATTTGTTGATTTTGCACCTATAACTAAAATAATTATATTGATTACCAAAAACTGTAAAAATTGAAAATTCTGATTTTTCTTTCAATAAATGATATTTTTGATTTTAATAAAAAATATAATCAAAAAACTGTATGATTTCAAACAATGTGTTGATTGTTTTAATTAAAAAAATAATTTTCAAAAAATCAGTATTTTATTCAATTATTTCAGTTAATTCATAATAAATAAATAAATAAATAATATAGTAATTGAATTAAGCAATTAATTAATTAAATTTTTTATTGGATTCAATCAAAATTTTTATTGAATGAAAAATTATGCTAATGAAATTACAAAATAAACTGATATAGAAAAAAACAACAGATTTAGCTGTCACTTGCAGTTATATTGGTTTTAAGGCTTGGAGGAAATAAGTGATGCAAATACCACAAGACCGTAGGGGTTTTAGATTCTATAAATACAAACAACAATAAAAGGTAAACAAATAGTTAAAAGTATGGTTCTTAGGTTTTTTTTATTTACTTACATTTATTATGTTTTTCGAGTTCATATAAGCTTTGGACTGTTTGTTCAAGTAATAACAGCAGTTCATCTCTTGGTTGACCCTATCACTCAAATAAGTTTGTTGTGGTTGAAAACTTTAACTTGCAGACAATATCAATCTGTAAGATATTGAAATTTAAAAATACATTACATAGCCAATAGATTGTTATTTAATTATGTTGCGAATGTGCGATTAATAAGTTTAATTAAATTTTGATTATTCGGATTGTTATTTAATTAGCATCTCGATTTAACGGGTTAATAATTAAATAAAACTAATCGAATATATAAGAATTTAAATGAAATTTATGATTTAATCAGTAACCATAATTTTGATAAGTCGATGACTAAAAAATACATACATATCGCAGTTAATCAAGAGCTTACTCAAAATTTTTATTTTGTTACTTTTACGAAAAAGCGACACGTTATATTCATATCTTCCCGCTGTAAATATACTGCGCTATTTTGTCTACTTTTGGTTAATGAAACGGGTGTTTTTCATATGCCTTCAATGTTAAAGTAAAATTGTTTTGTTTCTACTAAAAATTTTTCAATTAAAGTTAATATCCTCTTGTTGATTAGATGCGATATATTTTTTTTAAATAATAAAAAAACTTACTAGCTGCCATGAAGAGGGTGATTTGAAATCAGGCCAAAGGTGAAAGATATTGAGAGTCCCTTATGATTCCTTAATATGTTGTTTACCGAAGACGCGCAGCAATTTTTACCTTGAAAACAAATAAAATATTAGAAGCTTGTATGTAACTTTATTTTCAGTTAGAAATGTTTTATGGTTGTATTGGAAAACTTACAACTTTCAGTTTTGATCCAAAGACGGCAGAAAAATGATTGGTCACTTTGTTTGATATAGGTATATAAAAAACACAGTTTTTTTGTCTTTTCTGAAAATTTAAAACTTTTGAGTTAGCCTCCTTTTGAAGAGCCACAGCGATATGTCAGTTTATGGACATATGGGCATTCCCAGCGAAAAGTCTACTTTTTTAACATAACGCCAGCAAGTAATTAAAATTGTTTCTCAAAAAGTAATATGTATAATATACTTTTTTATATATTGGTGTTTAGCGCAACATGGGCCTAAAATACAAGCTTATTTTCTTGCTGGCGTTACGTTACAAGTAGTAGATTTTTCGCTGGAAATGCCCATATGTACCAGAGCTGTAAAAACTGCAAATCAATTGTGATTGCAATTAAAATAAATTCAATGAAATTGATTTCTTTCTTTGATTTTAAAATGATTTCAGATTTACAAAAATTATAATCGAAAGAATGCAATACTTTGTGATTGTAATCATTTTGAAATCATTCTTTTTTTAAGTTATTGAATACAATCAATTTATTTGCAATCATTTCGATTGCAATCAAACTTTAATTAAAATCATGTATTTTCAATCAATTCCCTTTACAATTGCAACTATAGTTTAAGGCCAACGAAATTATATGAAGAAAGTATTAAATAATAAAAATATAAATATAACGTTGTTGGCAAATCACAGTTATGAGAGTCAGCTTTTTTCTAGAAGAAGGAACTTTATTTGCAGAGAATGATTCTTATTTAATTTACTTGAAATCACTGGATTTTATTGCAACTATTGATTTTAAAATATGGATTTCATTCAAGATCAGAAAATTGATTGTATCATTTAAAATTGAAACCTTACAATCAATTTTCCGATTTGGAATGCAATCAAACACTTAGCAATTACCGAACAATTATGTATGTAATTGCAATGAAATCGATTGCAATTGTTATCAGCTCTGATATATACATACATACATAACTAATTTACTTCTTTTATGTAATACGATCTCATACTCACCTTTTCATACATAAGACGCTTGAATTCCGTTTTAGGAGCAATGAAATTAGTGTTTGTCTCACGATTATTTTGTTTGTATACATATATTATTTTTGTACAATTATTTGTTTAAATTTTGTTCATTTATTTATTTATTAGAAATTTTTTTTTGACACCACAAAGAATATGTACATGAAAAAAGTGTTGTCACTTGCTTACTTTCAAAATCACTAAAACAAGAAATATGTTTTTATAATGAATGTAAAGTTTTCCACCCTTAAAATACGGCTGTCAGCTAAATAGCCCAATGTTATATATTAAAAATCGCCCAACAATTTTCCATACGATTTGTGTTTTCCGATTTTTCGTTAATATTGGATAATAATTAATTTTTAACATAACTGAGAAACATTTTTGCGCTATTTTTGTCTTTCTTATTTTGACCAAATTCAAAATCCGGAATCGCTATGGAATGACAATCATCGGCCTCGTAACTAAAGCTTGTGAATTCAGCCTTGCACCCGGCCGAAAGTAGGCTATGTAGAGAAGCTTAAGTTAGCGAAAGCGGTGTTTTTATTCCATAGAGGAGAAAATCCTTGTGCCCGGTCTAATGCCGTCTATGAAGAAAAGCTTAAGTTAGGTATGCGGGATTTTGGGTTTTTAAGTTTCGGACATATGACCCAAGCCCAAATAAGTATGAAAGTTTAAGACAACTTTGTAAAAATTATTAAATAAAAATTCGAAAATAAAAATTGGGTTATTTTTCATTAATTATTGGGCCTCTTTTCACCATTTTTGGATATAATTTCCATTTATATTTTTTTGGACCATATTTCGTTTACGTTGAATAATTTTTTCGTTGGTCAATTTTTTTTTGGGCAATTTTGCTTGCAGCCCTAAAATACAAGCAAATTTTGTTTCTATTTTGTTGGCTTAATATATTATTGAAGTTCAATTACATTCAAGAATAAACATGAAAAATTGCAATAGAAAAAACCAAGAATGAATTTATAAATACACAAAGCAAATCTAAATTGACACATAAATTCTATAACGTTTAAAATTTAATCGTATACTATTAACAAAAAAATCGTTTTATTTTTTTAAATTGAAAAGATGAAAACAAAATTCGGAACTTTTTTTTTTACCAATTTTCAAAATTAAAACCAACAAAATACAAAATAAATTGAAATATTTTTGTAAATATACATAACTCATGTTTATCCAATTATCCAAGACAATACGCAAAATTAAACACAATCATTTTCCTCTTTACTAAGCGTTTTTTTCAGTTTTACACGTTGGCATTATTTTAGTTTAAACGAAATAAACAATAAAGTTTTTGATTAATCTAATTATTGTTTTAATTATATATTAATTTAAAAACAATCAAAATATTAATTGAATGAAAATCAAATTTTTAATTTTTTTTCAACAAAAAAATTAATTCATTTAATTGCCATATTTATTGAATTTTTATATATTTTAACAATTTTATTTAATTGATAAAAAACCAATGAAAATTTTTTCTGTGTAAATGAATGATTTTAACAAAAAAATGTATCAATATTATTTTCGGTGATGTCCTTTAAAGGATATAAACTAGCACACGTCTTTCAGGCGTAACGTTATCTTTTCAGTACAAAAAAATAACGTTATCTAACTAGGGTTAAATAGAATTGATGAAGTTGGTCATAAGACATATTTATTTGAAAATAAAACGTTGTAGTTCATTTAAATGAATTTTTATTTGTATAAAAAAAAACTTGTTAAAAATTTTTTTTGGCTTGTTAGTCTTTTCGTTAAAGACTTGTAAGTTTCTTCTTAAATCCATTTTGGATAAAATTTTGGTAACTAAATAAGAATGAAATATTCTAACCAAAAAGATATTTTTAAACCTTCCACCACCACTAGTGGTGAATGAGGGAATACTAATTTTGTCACTTTTTTTCAATACATCTAAGACCTAATAAAGTATATATATTAGACCGTCTCAGTTTTTATACTTTTTTCGAAATTTCTTCATGAACATCGATTTTCTTTATCTACTATAAAAACCAAGAATTTTGGTGTATAACACTTAAATATTAATGAATGGGAAGTGGTCTCTCAAATCGATTTTTCATTTTTTAGGCAAAATCCCTTTTTTTCCAAAAAATTAAAAAATCTTGATTTAGTAATTTGCCTCAAACTCCAGCAGTTTCGGATAGATTTGAACATTATTACATGGATTAGAAAGCTTATTAAATTTCCTAAATGTTTCTTAAAGCAACGTTGCCATTTTGACCGATGGTTTTTTATTTATAGCACTACAAATTCAGATTTTGAAATACAAAATTAACATTTTTTTTAATTTTTGCTTACCTTAACATATATAAAATTTGAACGAGGCAAAACTTTTATATTCTGTAAATGGAGTAAGGTAGGAAATTTTAAAATAAAGATTTTGGTGTAAATAACAGTCGCATTCTGTTAAGAAAAACGGCAGTTTTAGTTGAAATGAGTAAAGTTGTTTATTTCTAAATATAAAAAAAAAATTATATTTTGGTAATAACTTTTTTGTACCTTAACCGATTTTTCCGAGTTTTTCAGCAAATATGTTCTACTGAAAATTTCCGATCTTTTGATATATTGGACATATCCATAGGTCATATAACAGCTCTAAAAAAGCTTTATAAAAATGTTGATGCTTTTTAGCCCAGTTTTGGAGTATTTTGCTAATTACTTAACCATTTCTTAACCGATTTGGCAGATTTATATACCTACGTCTTTAGGAAGAAATTTACCATTATTTTAGATTATAATACTTGGACTCGGGAAGATCTATTGTTTCCGAAAATGGGTATGTTTAAAAAAAAAATTTTATTTTGGGCATTACTCTTCCATTTTTGGGAAAAAACTTTCAGGGTTTTCGGGAAATATATTCTGCTAAAAATGTCTGATATTTTGATTTATAAAACGTGTTCATATGTCATACTAGAGCCCTAAAATTTAAAATTTTGAGTATTTTCAATTTATCTTTGTACGGGAGGTACCATGCCCACTTTTCCAATCCCGCCCATATTTTGTGGGATGATGTATATTGATAACCGAAATGTTTTTACCTAATTTGGGAACTTTAGATCGTGTCGTTCTCCAGATATACAGAAATGTATAACGGGTTTGTATGGGAAGTGCCACACCCAAAATAATTTAATTTAAGTCATCGAGCATTTTCACAAAACGCATACAAACTCCAACAAAAGCACAATTTTAGCAAATTTGAAAATAAAAAAACCAATATCTTCTTACTTTATAATGTATTTATGCAATAGAAGCAAATTTAGAAATAAACAACTTTACTCATTTCAACTAAAACTGCAGTTTTTCTTAACAGAATGCGACTGTTATTTACACCAAAATCTTTATTTTAAAATTTCCTACCATACTGCATTTACAGAATTTAAAAGTTTTGCCTCATTCAATTTTTATATATAAATAGGTAAGCAAAAATTAAAAAAAATGTTAAGTTTGTATTTGAAAATCTGAATTTGTAGTGCTATGAATAAAAAACCATCGAACAAAATGGCAATGTTGCTTTAAGAAACATTTAGGAAATTTAATAAGCTTTCTAATGCACGAAATTATGTGCATATCCATTCAGAACTGCTTGAGTTTGAGGCAAATTACTAAATCAAGATTTTTTCATTTTTTGAAAAAAAGGGATTTTGCCTAAAAAATGAAAAATCGATTTGAGAGACCACTTCCCATTCATCACTATTTAAGCGTTATACACCAAAATTCTTGGTTTTTATAGTAGATAAAGAAAATCGATGTTCATGAAGAAATTTCGAAAAAAAATTAAAAGTGAGACGGTCTAATATATATACTAGGACCTTGAGTAGTTCTATCTGCAGTAGTTCTGTCTGTGCATCTGTCCGTCTGTTGAAAACACGCTCACTTTCGAAAGACTCAAAAAAAAGGACAAACTTGGTGTCAAATGTATGTATATCCTAAACAGCTTGGGATTGATATCCAATAAAATCGACTTAGTAGGTTCAGCGCTATGAATCAAAATGTGAAACCACCACCATTAAAAAATTGATAATTTTGTTCCAAAAATTAACATAAATGGTAGAATAATGCACGGAATGATATACAATTTTGCTCGAATTCGATTTCTATGACTGTAAAATTTGATGAAGATCAGTCCATAATTTACCCTGGGCACTATGTAAGCCCTCCTCCCGGAAAATAGTTTAGTATGCCTAAGACAGTAATAAATAATTTCATCATAATAAATTTTGGTACAGCTTTATAGGACTAAAAAATTGGATAGAATTTATAAAAAGAAAAGCATAAAACTAACTGATTATCGGTTAACACTCCTGAAATATTCGAAATATCGGTGGAGGTTATCAAAGATTCGTTTTTATTTAAAAATATTTTGGTAACTTATAAAAACAGTTTTTGATTAGAAAAAGGTGCTGTAAATTTAATACATATGACTTGACAATCTATGAAAAACAAAACATAAAGTTTTATTTTGTCGTTTTTAACAATTTTTTATAGCACGTTCGTGTTCAGCAAGTTCATTATAAATGAACAATTAAATAACTAAAATACTTTATTTTTCTTAGCACTTGAAACGCCACGTCTTTGTTTCACCAGTTCTATTTTTCCTTTTTCTGTACCAGCAATTTATTTTCATATGCCTTTTGTGCCACTTTAAGCAAAGCCTCAAAACTGCTATTGCCCGTTTGTTTGACCATGCCATAAAACTTTTTGACCTCTGATTCCGTTAACAGCTTATAAGGAGAACCAAGTTCTACAGCCTGACCACCATCCATAACTAAAACTTTATCACAGTCCATGATGGTATGCAAACGATGGGCTATTGTTAGGACAGTGCAGTTTTTGAACTTGCCTCTAATAGTGGCTTGTATTAGAGCGTCGGTTTGCGGATCAACATTGGCGGTTGCCTCGTCCATAACCAAAATGCAATTTTCACGCAAAATGGCACGTGCCAAGCAAACTAACTGACGTTGGCCTACACTGAAATTGGCACCACCATCGAAGATTTCACTAAGTAAACCATGAGGCATAGAGGCCACTGCTTGTTTCAGCATGACCTTATTTTGGAAAGTTGAAAGATAAAGGAGAATAAATTTATTTTTTTTTAATAATGTGAAATCTTACCTCTTCCAACGCCTCCCATAATTTACTATCCGAATACTCATCAAATGGATCAAGATTGTAGCGCATAGTACCTGAAAATAAAACCGGTTCTTGGGGTATTATGGAAATCTTTCTTCTTAAATCATGTAAACCCAGTTCATTGGTGTCTCTTTCATCTATAATTACTGAACCATCATTATAGGCTAGACGGAAAAGCGCATTAATTAGGGAGGATTTTCCAGCTCCTGTCCGACCCACAATACCCACTTTCTCACAGGGCTTTATTATGAAATTTAGCGACTTCAACACATAATCTGATTTGGGATCGGGATCATAACGCAACGATAAATTCTTAAATTTAATTTGCCCCTTTTCGGGCCATGTTGTAGGTGGCTTTTTATCAGGCAGCGACATCAATTCTCCTTCTGGCTCTATAGATTCATAATTCACTACCCTTTCTACAGAAATCATATTATTTTCCAATTCTGCTGAATTTCGCATGCCCGATTGAACCATTCCAGTTAAACCCATGGCTTGAGTTATTGCCAAGCCAACATCAGCAGCACTTTTGGGAGAGAAAAAGAAGAAGCTGACAGTGATAATGGCAATATAAGCCACACAACAGCAGTCTACCCAAGAGCCAAAAGCACGACTTGTGGCCAAAAACATATAGAAACCGGAACTGTGCAGATCTTGATAATTGTCGAATTCGACAATTAGGACCTGCTCAGCTCTTAAAGCTCTAATAGTGGCCAGGCCATTAAGAGAATCGGCCAAGTGAGAGTAAATAGGAGAGCGGCCTGAAAAAAATAAAAATTAGATTTTCATTCACGTTTTCAACTTGTATCATATTTTTCAAATTCTACTTACATATCGCTTCTATCCTCTTGACATCTCTAGAAGTCTTTAAATAGAAAGATCTCAAATAATAAAATATTATCACCATCATCGCAGTGGCGAATATATACCAGGGGTTAATCAGACACAAAACGACTAAAATACCTAATAAAGCTGAACATATTTGTATGAAATCCATCATAACAGTGGGCAGAATCTCATCCACTTGGCCCATATCTTTTGAAAAACGATTAAAAATGCGTCCTGAGGGATTTGTATTGAAGAAGTACATGGCAGCTCGGGTCACTCCTAAATACATGGCATTATGTAAAGAAGTGGAAGATTTTTGGACCAAATTGAAGAACATAAAACTACGGGAAATGGTAAAAACAATAACACCAACATTGAGAACCGCAAAAATATAGATATCTACAGGATCAGTTTGTATATCACCACGGACTGAGCCTGGAAAACTATTCTCATTTTTCTCCACCCTAAAAAAAAAGAATAAGAATGAGTATCTGGTGTATTTAACACAATTAAAAATGTAACCATACATTTCCATAAGAACAGTACCTTGAAGATAATTAAAATAAATAAATCAATAAATATTAAATGCAAAAAAAATTACCAGTATGATAGAAAATAATCGGATCCCGACGCCAAAGCTTGTGCCCCCAAAAATAAAAAACCCATAATGGTTAAACTCAAAAAACCGCCACTGCTGTCAAGGCGTTTCATATACAATCGCAAACCAATTTTACCCTCCTCTTTTGTTTCCTTTACTTGTGTGGGAACATCCTTAAGTTCTATCGATTCCACATTAGCTCCAATTGAGATTTCGCTTATTCTTCTCTCTATCAAACTAGTTCTCTTTTCAGTATTGAAATCCTGATCAGTTTGATCCTCAACTTCACTATTTTTCAAAAGCTTGGCGAAGTCTAAGCCACTTTTTTGCATGGACTTAAAGGATCCCAAATCACTTATTCGACCCTTATCCATTATAATTATAAGATCAGCTTGTTCCAAAAATTGTAATTGGTGAGTCACTAATATCACAATATGCTCCTTTAAATAATCCTTCATGCACTCGTCGAACAAATGTCGTCCAACATGGGGATCCACAGCACTTAACCCTCTAACCGGCGAGCCTGCCTTTAGACGGTGTATAAAAAATACGTTGCTATGCAGCTCTATTTGTTAAAAGCTCTGTTCTAACGGTAAATATCAGCAGAGAAACCACCAGTTGTCTTATTGAGGCAAATAGCAGCAAGCATTTGTGATTTGATTGTAAACTGTTGAGTGCTAAAGTTATTTTTTTGACAAAGTGTGTTAAATAATTATTTGTGTATCAAGTGCAATTTTTAAATAAGTGTAAAATCTTGTTAATTTATAATTTGGGTGTAAAAAAATTATTTTCATACAGGTTAATATATATTCTTTTGTCTTCAGAGTTTTTAATATGTTGTTTTTAGCAAAACTTAGCTTTTAGCCGGTGAAAATTGGACACCGTCTAAAGGCGGACCTGCCGGTTACAAGCAACTATTGCATACATATTGCTCTTGTTCATAGTGTTTTTTGTTTCATTTTTCTTAAAACATTTTTCGGTTTCAAACATTCTATGAAGGAATTAATTGTTTGAAAATGTTATCACAAAGAAAAAATTTAAATTTTTCAAAATTAACTGATAAGGAAATTGAAGCACTCATGGCTGAATCAGTGGATGGCGCAGATTCAGAAGACGATTATGACTTTGACGACGATGATGATTTAGAAGACCCTGACTTTCAACTACCAAACGTAGACTTTACTACATTAGAAGAAGAGTGGAATAATGCAGACAACAATTTTCCTTCTGATATCATGAACATCTCCCAAAATTCAGAAAAACATCTGCCAGAAGTGAACGACAACGTGGAGCTTTGCGAAGAGTCTTTACCATCAACAACTGGAAAAACAAAAACAAAGAGGGCAAGATCTCCTCTACCAGAAGTTGAAGCTGGTGAAAGTGCAGTAGTGTCCAATGCGGGGGGGTTTAGCGGAAATGTAATTGATATTACACCCCAAAATCCAGAGTTCAAAAAGATTTTATGGAAAAAAAGCTTCCTTGAACTTGAAAAAAAAACGATGTAGTTTTTCAAGGAGACAAGGAATTGCCACAACAATTCAAAGAATTAACCTCACCATTCCGTTGCTTTTCTTATTTTTTCAACGATGACTTGCTGAATGAAATTGTGTATCAGAGCAATCTGTATGCAAAACAGCAAGATGTTTCCACAAGTTTTAATCTTTATCGCAATTTTGATTTATATGTCTGTGTACCGGTATCCCAATGTTGAGAGTTACTGGTCCAAACATTCCTTCGAGCCAATTAGAAACACCATGACTTCCAAACAGTTTTTTTCAATAAGAAAATATCTTCACTTTAATGACACCACAAAAATTAAAAAACCACAGGAAGCAGGATATGATGAGCTGTACAAAATTCGTCCAATTATTGACAGACTCAATATGCAATTTGATGCTGTGCCAAAAACACCTCGGCTATGTATTGATGAACAAATGTGTTTAACAAAAATGTTGACAAAATTTCGGCAATATATGCCCGCAAAGCCTCACAAATATGGCATGAAACTTTTTGTCCTTTGTGACTCGGACGGCTTTTCGTACAGATTTGAAGTATATAAAAGAGCTGGAGATAATGAAGTGATACCTAACACCCCTGACTTAGGAGCAACAGCTAATGTGGTCATAAGGTTCTCAAGCACAATTCCAGATTTCAAAAATCATATATTGTACTTTGATAATTTTTATACCTCGCTGCCACTTGTTTATTTACGGAGCAGAGGAATTTATGCATTAGGAACCGTCCGATCTAACAGGATACCCAACTGCAAGCTGGCAAAGGAAGTGGAATTAAAAGATAAGGAACGTGGATACTCAGAGTAGTTTGTTGGCCGTGCCTTTGGAGTAGACATATCTTGTGTTCAATGGAAGGATACAAAATATGTACGATTGGTATCCACGTATGCTGGAATTAAGCCTTTTAAAACACTTAATAACAATTCACAACCATTAAAAATATGCCGCTATGATCGAAAAAAGAAGTCCTTCGTTGATGTAGACTGTCCTAACGTAATTAAAGAGCATAACCGCCATATGGGTGGTGTTGATTTAATGGACAGTTTACTTGGTCGCTATCACATCCGAATGAAAACAAAGAAATCGACTTTGCGCTTATTTTATCACCTAATTGATATGTCGTTAGTAAATTCATACCTCCTTTTCCAGCGTATTCATGGAATTGACTGTAAAGATGCTACTCATAAAAAATTACCAGATTTTCGTATTGAGGTTGCTGATGATGTATTTTGTCGTTATGAGAACGCTAATGCCAAAAGAGCTGTTGGTAGACCTCAGAGACAAAGCCAAAAAATACAAGAGCCAAAGAAATCATACGATCCACCAGATGACATTCGTTTTGATGGAGTTGGACACATGCCTGACATTTTGGACCGCAGTGGTAAAAAAGTATGCAAACTACAGGGATGTAAGTCCGAAACACAAATGTATTGTAGTAAATGTAAATTAAATCTTTGTTTATCACACAATAAAAAATGTTTCCAAATTTATCATACAAACCAATAAAAAAAACTGAATAAAATTTCAAGTTAAATCATCCCTTAATTAACTTTTTTTATTACGTTACCAGGCAGGTCCGCCTTTTGGCGGTCAAAAAATTTTCTCACCTGGAAGGTAAGTTTTACATTTTTTTCAACTTTTAACATTAACGTATATTTTATTTATCCAAAAACTATCAATAAATAATTTTTTTTAATCGGAAAAAAATTGGCCGGTTAGAGGGTTAAAGGATCATCCAGTAAATAAATATCAGCTTTGCGGTAGACAGCCCGAGCTAAGTTTATGCGAGCTTTTTGTCCTCCGGATAGAGATGAACCACACTCCCCCACTATGGTTTTGTCGCCAAAAGGAAGAAGTTTGAAATCCCGTTTCAAAGCACACTTTTTTATAGTCATATTATAGCGCTTCTTATCCATGGGCAAACCAAATAATATATTCTGACGTACAGTACCGCTGAAAAGCCAGGGTTCTTGGGAGGCAAAAGATAAGACGCCCTTGACATTTACGGAACCAGATAAAGGAGGCAACTCGCCTAGCATAGCTTGTATTAAACTAGAGAAAGAAAAAGACAGAATACATTTATTTCGGTTTTTAATAGCTCTTTGATTTCAAGATAGACATACCTCGATTTGCCCGACCCTACTGGCCCAATAACTACTACCAATGTTTTAGGCTTTATATTTAAGGTAACACCGTTCAAATTTAATTTAGATGATTTCAAATTCCACTTGGCCCTTAAGTTGTGTATATCAATTCTAGGCAGATTCTCTTCCTTTACAGGTTGTCTTACCTCTTTATAATTTTCACTAACAAAAGGAGTTTGTTTAAAAGTGGCATGATCTTTATTATTTCTCTTAGCAATCAGTGAAGCCTCTTCCAACATCATAAACGTCTGCAAACGATCAAACGACACCAAAATTTCAGCTAATTGAGCCACACCAAAAGGAAAACAAACTGTCATGAGATATCGCAAAATATTATAATACGATGTAATGACAAAAGCTTTTTCAGCAGTTAAAAAATTGCCCAGCAAGACGTAGCCAACTAGGCTAGTAAAAACGGAAATACGACTTAAAAACAATATAAAAGAAAGCAACGTGCCTCGTATGTAGTTGATATTTCTAATAGCTTTAATTTCTTTTCGTCTAATATTTTCTACCATCTTTCCAAATGGATACTCCCAGGCATACATTTTGATAGCCTGTATGCCGATGATGATTTCAGCCATCATTCGCACACGTTCGTCTGTACACAAAGCAGTGCGCAAACGTAAAATGGAAGTTTTCTTTCCTAAAAACCCCTGGAGAGGAATGAAGAGCAGCATAATAATTATGCCAAAGAAGGACGCAATGCCAATCTGTAAGGTAAATTAGAAAAAATTTTAATTTTTTTTACCTTAATAAATAAGATAAAAGTTTGCTAGTAATAGTTGTGAGGGCCAAACTTATTGCCAATTAGAGATGAGCGATATTTCTGTACCTGTGATTTAATCACTTTTACTGAAAAATCACAAATTTGTCAAGTAAAAGGAACCAGCTAAGTCGTTCTTTTTGTTTTTTGTTACATACAAAAATTTATGATATATCAATGCAGCATTTTTTGAATGCAATGGCGAATAATGTTGCTGTTCCTCTTGCAATCTGTTGTTGTTTCCTTGCAAAATACTTACAAAAGCTCTTGCGAAAGCTCGCGCATTGTACATATGTATAGTAGACCTGGCGTTAAAAACTTTTTTTTTAATCTTGAATGTGGGTAGCGATGAAAATATGCGATTTGATACCAAAATTGATGTAGCAAATTTTCAGGCTGATCGGATGGTGCCAACCCGTGCCATGATGAGACCAAAGGTCAAAACTTTGAAAAACCACCAAAATACTCTTTTTTTTAACTTTATAAATTTTTTTTAATAAAAAATACTAATTTAATAAAGTTTTTTTCTTTAAATTTTGTTTATTATTCTTATTATTTTTATTTTAAATTAATGAAGATTTTGTATAGGATGGGAAGTCCTTACGGTAGCCCTCTACAATGTGTAGCAAGTACTGTTTATCGTCTTCGTTGTGTGTTAAGCATCTGTTAAAGTCAGTTATTAGCTTGATTTTTCTTTCGGCGGGATCATTCACAACAGTAATGCATTTCACGATATGTTCCCCTTTACAAAATGATTCGCTCTTAGGCCAATTTGCTGGATTAGTGCGTAAGAAATCCATAGAAATTTCCAAACGAGAAAAAAAATTTTTTGTTTTGGTAGTCACAAAAGAGCTTAAATCCTTGGATGTGAATAATTGTAATTCATCGACGCTTGCATACAATTTTTTGAAGAAAAAATATCAACATCGTCACCGATGTGATTGTCTTCATCTAAATGCAACGCGAAAACCATCTTTTCCTTTATTTCTCATTCTACATGTGGATCAAAAAAGGCAAGTGCAACTGCTTCCTCTGATAAATACCACAGATGGTTTCGAATTTTTTCCAATAGCAGTTTAGATATTTTTTTATCAAAGTAGCCAATAATCCCCTTTATTAGTTGCATATCTCTATCTGGCGCTTCAACTGCATTTGCGGTACTGAACCAGTATGGAATATAGAGACTTACTAAGAAAATGCACATATTACGAATTTCATTTAACTGACTTGCAGAAATTTTAAAGTGACCGTGAAAAATATACATTTTTAAAAAATAGAATGCCTTAGACATGAATCTTGCATGAGACGTCGCTCCTGGTGCACGAAATGTGAAATTGGGAATGCTACCACCAAGAAAAATTAATGCAAGTTGTAGTAGTTATCTATAATCATGCCGAATGTGGACTTTCGCTAAATATTCAAGGCAAAACTGCTTGTTTGTTTCGCGTTCCTCGACAGATATGACACGCAAAATTTGTTCATCCTGCATACAATTGATGTATGCCTTTGAATTAAGTGTGCTCCATTCCCGTGCAAAACGTTTAAAAATTGCTACCTCTGGGCCACTTGATTTTCCGAAATTTATCTCAAAAACAGCTCTTAGAGAATTAATATAAGCTGCGTTCCAGCTTGCGTTCCAATAAAGTTCCAGCACCACTAAAAGGGCCAGTATTTGCAGCAGTTGTATCAAAACATATAATTTCTAATGAATGCAGCATATTCATTTGTACCAAATAGTCGTAGACTGATTGCGCGACTGCAGCACCACTTCCATCTTCAATGATGGGGATAGCTATCAACTTTTCAACGTTCTCCGACGTGAGCACAATAGCCAAGCGATCAACTTTATTTTTCCCAGCAAAAGCAGGAAGTAGCTTTCCGTCTCAATGCAAAACAAATGTTTCAGGGATATAACAAACTTAAGCTCAAAGAAAAACTCATAACTTGACCAAAATAAAAAAAAATTTACCTTAAAATTTTCAGTAATATCTTTGCCATGACGCCGACGATATTTTTTTCGTTGTTCACTCAAAGTTGTGCAATTCAGAACAAGATCATCAATATTGTGACCCACAGCTTTGACAGTTGCACTAATGAAATGTATAGCTAGTGGAGTTGACATATTGCCAGCATCCATACAAGCTAGCATTCTGTCGTCTATAAAATTCTTCTTTCCACGTTTTCGAATTGGCTTATTGGAGCAACTTGGAATGTTATCAGTCAGTTTTAGATTTATCGCCTGAACATCCTCACCTGATTCGTCACTATCAAATTCAACATGTTCCATAGTCAAGTCTGTGAATGAAATTAAGTGCACCAAAAAGTAGCCAATGTGCGTCAAAATACTACATAATAATTACATACCTAAAGTGCCCTTTTTCTCTTCATAATTTTCATTTCGACGTTTTTCATCTTCCAATCTTTGTGTCTTTCTTTTTTCTTTATTTGTGACATTTTGATCGACACACGTAATGCTACCAACACGCCCATTTTCTCGCTGCTTCCTTAAGAAGTCTCTATCTTCCTGTATACTTATCAGCTTGAGAACGTCAACGTGCGCAATGTCAAATAAATTGTTTTAATTTTCCTTAAACTTATTTTCTTTTTTGCGATGGCTTGCTAACGGGGACTTACATACTTTTTGGACTGTTCTCCACTCTTCATATAGTTTAATGACTTTTGCAGCACATGTTCTTCGACCTGGCGTTGGGATTCTAGCTTTTCCCCAAAAAGGCAGTATTTCATCCAACACCAATCTTCCACTTTCTCTAACTGTTTTATTTTCACAACGTACATTATAAAAAAAAAACTGAAGCACTTGCTGTTTGGATGGCAATTTTACACCGACTATTTTCGGTTCACATTTACCAATCAAGTACACATTTGTGTCAGCCGATCGAAGCCATTTCAACGATGAATTTGTCTTCTTAGCCATTGTATTACAAAAATTAACAAGTATTTTATTTTACAATAAGTTAAACCTTTCTCAACAATATTAAAATTTGCAATGACAAAACTTTCCATACGCATGTCAACACCAGTGCTATGTGCTTAGTAGCAGAGCTAGAACGGTACTTTTAGACAAATATGCAGTTTTCAACAGCTCAAAGCGAAGAAATTTTGATGCAGTTTAAAAACAGTGACGAACAAAAATTTTACCGTTTTTCTAACAAATATTGCTAGCATTTACTATAATAGCAGAAGCACCATACATTTTTTTTTACTTAGAGCTCAATTAAATATTATAATATAAATGATGATCTAATAATAAATAATAAATGATGATCTAATTTATAGTATTTTTATTTAAAAAATTTATAAAATACATAATAAGAGTATTTTGGTGGTTGCTCAAAGTTTTGACCTTTGACCCCATCATGGCATGGGTTGGCACCATCCGATCAACCTGAAAATTTGTTACATCAATTTTGGCATCAAATCGCATA
Source organism: Pollenia amentaria (assembly GCA_943735925.1). NCBI lineage: Eukaryota > Metazoa > Arthropoda > Insecta > Diptera > Polleniidae > Pollenia > Pollenia amentaria. Next base: position 138,858,125 of record OX031010.1, on the reverse strand, counting down.
TTTTTGTCGCTACCCATATTCAAAATTCCAAAAAATAAAAAACCCCATATCAGCTACGCCAGGTCTAATGTATAGCTTGGGTGAACTTGCTATAAAAGAACTAAAAACTTACAAACCGTGATCACAATCACAGTAATACACTAATAAATGATACACTGCTGTTGATTACTGTTACTTGGGGGACAATGGCCAACTTTGTTTCTTTCCATTACAGAAAAGTCAGGGGTAGGTGGAGGGTCATGCTGACTAGCAGGGTTAACAGTGTAGTCAGCAGGCAGGCATCAGCAAAGGAGAAGTAAAGGATTATTATCAACAGAGGGTCGTTAGCAAAGAAGTATCGACAGAGAGGTATCAGCAGAGAAGTCAAAGAGCGTGAGAAAATTAAAACAGAAGAAACCTACCGAGGAAGTAAAGCAGGCAGAGACGTATAATGAAAGTTTACCGCTAGCGGTTCAAACAAAAGAAGAAATTTAGCAGTTTCAAAGCAACATTTATGTAGTTTTATATTAGTATAAAAAGAGGTGCAATAAAAAAGTAAGCTCTCTTTGTTTTTGGACTGCAAAGTGAGACGTTGTAACAGAGCCGGTAAAAATAAAAGAAATATAACAAAGCAAACAATACATAGTGATATTAACTAGATAGGGGAGTGGTAACACTAATTCCTTGATAGCGAAGAATAAGGCACTGGTCTTACAACTGATATAGCGAGGAGGATTTACATCCGACTCATCAAGACTGAGATTTACATCCAGTCTGGAAGGAGAGTAGAGCACTGAGTGAAGGCTAAGCTGAAGGCATTTCTGAGGTTTACACCCAGAAACCAAAGGGTCCTAGCGTAGTTTTTGATTTACATTCAAGGTAAGCGAAGGGTAGGAATAAGAGTGCACGAGTGGTAGGGCACTGGCTCTGGTTACAACTAAGGCTTCACGAGGCAGCAGAAGCTCCCTACATAATTTTCGTGAAATCAAAAATTGGGTGAAGTGTGTTAAAGAAAAATCAAATATAACAGAAGAAAATAGAATAACTTACCCGAACTAAGGCAAGAGTGTTTTTATTGCAATTAAATTTATGTAAAGGACCCTAGGCGCGGCTGAGTTCCAGCTTCAAACCCGGAGTAACCGAATTTTTCTTACATAGTACATTTTCTAACTTACATTACCATCTATAAAAGAGTTTAATCTATGGCCCACTCTTAATTTTGTTAACTAAAATGTACTAAGTAGGCTGATTGGTTTAGTCTCTACACAAAATAACACCATTTCGCACAAAAAATAAACACTCTTCACAAAAACCACTTTAAGCAAAAAACCATGATTTTTCCACATAAAATGTGACTTTGGCACACAAAATTCACTTAACTTAACAAAATGGAGACAAGTGTCCACAAAAAGGTACATGACTACAAAAGAAGTCAATGAAGCTGCTGCAGAAAAGTTCACTTTCTACACAAACAGTCACATTTAATACAAAAATCACATATAACACTTTATATAGAAACAGTAATTTTTTTTTTTTTATTAGGATCAGAGGTTTGGAGATGACCCCCACTAACGCATTGCATTGTGTTGGAACTGGGAAATTAGGTTATGGGAAGGAACACTCTATATTAGTGCTGCTGGACATTCGATTAGTCATGTTAAAAGTGAAGGGAAGACTTCCGTAAGAAGGTCATTCCACATACGAACAGTCCGGCACAGTCCACATACGAGTTGCAGGAACTTGATCCCTAATTTTATCAGAACACATTCCATTTTAGTGATGATAAAACGGGTAATTTCAACCCACATTACGACGGTGCTCAAGGGAGTCAATAGAATTGTATACCCTACTGTTCCCATAGAGAACTTTGCATGCGGTCTAGAAGCTCCAAAATAGACTTTGAAGCGCCCACGCACGTTTATGCACTAGCATGCAGTACCGGGTCTTTCGGGCATAAATCAGGGTCTTGATTAAGCGTATCTTTCATGTTTCGCCCTATAGCACCAACATCTTATATGCTTGGTCTATAGTTATATTAATAACATTTTATTAAAGCGAATGGCAAAGGTTGCTTTTATCTGCAAAAGAGTGTATACGGTTGGAAGTTTGACACAGGAGGTTGTTTCGAAAAAAAGGAAATATTGAAGGAGAAAGCAGGGAGCGCTGCGGCACCTCTAAATGAATATTGAAATCGTTTGACAAACTTATTGTGTAAAAAAGTTTTTGCATTTTCATCATGTAGTCGTACTTACCTGTTTATACATCAAATAGGTCACAATTACTATAGATATTGGCCCAATCCACAGATGGTGTATATGCAAAATGGACGTATCCAGACGACCCACGTCGTTAGACATTAAATTCAAAACTTGACCTGTAGTAGTATCACCCATGGCGGTTTTACTCAAACGCAAAGATTTACGATAAATCAAACTACACAAAGCTACACGCATTTTCATTCCCGAGTGTTGTAGGCCCAACATATTGGAATGAAAGAGGAGTGAACTTAAGGTAATGCTAAGTATTACTCCCACAGTATACAAATAGGCCTCAGTTTCATCTTTTCTATTTGATTCTGAACCGGCATAGAAAAATATTAACTTCTCTAGAAAGAAGGGTTGCATAGACCTGCGAAATAAACATTTTTAAAGAAATCTCATGCTAAATCGAAATTACTTACTTCAAACCGACTTCGATGAAAAACTGTGCAATGCCCAAGATCATATAATGGAACCCAAATACTTTAAGGGTGGCTTTTAATAAACTGGGGTTTTTGTTGGTGCCCTCAAGTTTTTGACACTGTTCATCCCAGGCTAAGCTGAGTTTATTGCCAACAAAGTCTGTAAGATTGCGGAAGGATAAGATTTTTTTTAATAATAATGTATATAACCAAATTATTTAAAAAATGTTATAGTTTTGGACATGGTTAAAACTCTTATATGATTTTTTTTGTCTTAATTAGAAAACAAAATGAAAAGTTAAAAAATTGATTTAATTTAAATGGGTTGGGTTTATGTTTGATTAGATTGTGCCTCCTACATTAAAACTTATTGTTTATAATCTAAAACTTAGTTCGCCATAAACCAATACACTGAAACTAGAGTTTAACCATTAAAATATAGCAAAGGAAAAATTAAAATATTTGATAATATTAAATATATCGCGCCCTTACCGCAAAAATAGCTTAAGCGACAAGAACACAATTTTACAGAAGAAGGTTTTTTTTCATTATATTTCATAAAAAGTTTTGTATGATGTCGCTTAAGCTGTATTTGCGGTAAGAGCTCGATATATTGAGATAGAAATGTATAAAAGAAAAAGAGAATATAAACTTTTTTTTTTCTTTTAGATTTTTTGATCTGCCAATTAAAAATATTGTTTAAAAATTTTATATGATTTTTTAATTTGAATGCATTCAGTGTGATTAAAACGCATTCGCTATTCTTTTTAATCAAAAATGATCTAGTTAACCAATATTGTAAAATTTTCACCTTTAAAAACATGAGTTGATTTATTCCCTTTAAAAAATTGTTCGAGTTCTTTTTATTGCAAATAATAAAATGAACATTAATTTATTAACTTCAACAAGCGTTTTTGTTAAAGCTATCACAATCCACAATTTTATTCAATCTGGTTACGAACTTAGCCACAAGAAGACACAATTAAACCTTCACTCACAGGAGCGTCGTGCCCTGTATTTATTTTACCTTATCTTAAATGCCTAGTGGCTTCTTGAACCTTATGCCAAAATTCTTTATTATAACAAATTTGTACTTATTATGAGACTTTAACTGTTATGGATTTGTACATAAAGCCTACTTGAAGGTTTAATCCAGGGCTCTAGATTCGTCAAAAAATAGTTCTTACTCCGACTCCGACTCCAACCGCTGAAATTTTTTAAGTCCGACTTCGACTCCCTCTCTAACCATAATGCTAAATCTATATGAGACTGGTCGTTGCTTGACTTTAAACTCTTTTTTTTAATGCAGTACCCTTCAAATGGTTAAATATGGCAAGAATCAGAATCATACAGAATCATTGTAAATATTTCAAATCGATATTTTAATTTAAACAATTGCTATATTTAGCTTTAATATATTTGCCCTAGAGGGAAGCGAACTGACACTAAAGTAGTCCCGTGATAGGTTCTTTGGTGGCAGTTACCGGTCCTAGTTTTTACACTTAATATAAATGGGACCTATCCCTTTTACATGGGGTTATCATTGGAGGAGGTTAATTGACACCTTTTGACCAGTCACACATAATTTCTCCATAAACGTATTTAGTGTAAGTTTCCTTGGTATTCTTCCAATAAAAAAGTCCTAGAAATAATTTTAAGAGTTTTAAATAGTCCCACAGAAATGTGTCTCAGAGATGGTCTTAATAAATAAATAAAAAAGTCTCTTTATAAAAAATTATTTAAACGAAAATAACACAAAATTTTAATATCTACCTTTTTGCTCTTACTCTTATACCAGTTAAGTGATTACTTCTGCCTTCATATGTTCACTAGTTATTTCTAATTGTTCTTAGTTAATTTTTACAAATCCCAGGACCAGTTCTGTTGAAACAATTGACACAAATTTCCCGCAGGGTATTTGCATTTCGTAATTGTTGAACAATACTGTATTAACTCAAAATTTAAAAATTTTCAGGTGAAGCAAAACAATTTTTAATTTAACATTGAAGGCATATGAAAAAGAATTTTCAAGCCAAGCGTTTCATTTAGGGAGATCGAACGGTTATTATTCGACCGGTTATTTAAGCTTTACCCAAGTCGGTTATTTTAAAATTCCCATTTTTCGAATATCGAATAAACCGGTTATTTTGGTATAATATACCGGTTATTTTAGTAATGTGTAACTTATATACATTTTCCTTACTCTTGTTGTAGATGTACCCGTAATTTTGTATTTTCTAATTGAATATTGGCCAAACTTAAACTTTTTATAAAGAATATCAAAACAAAACGTAACAAAGGTCAAAAAACATTATGAACACTGTAAATACAAATCGTTTATAAAAGCGTGTGTTCTTGTAGAAAAAAAACAAAAACTGTTTAAAATTCTACAAAAACGTGTGCTGTTAAAAAGTAAATAGTAATTTGTGCAAGAGCGTTCTAAATATTAAATATATTTTTATATAAAGGTAATCTCTAGAAATTTTTCGAACGCGATTAATAAGACAAAGATAGTTGCCTGAAGTGCTCTAAAATGATAAGTTACAAAGGTTCTTCCATGTCACGACTTATTAATCACCTTTAATTAGTCTACATGCTTGACATTAATGTGATCCAAATGTAACTTAACTCCGTTCGAAGTAGTTCTAAGGAGACGACAAATAATACTTTATTTTACTAAAATACGCTGCAAAAAATAAATCATTGGGTGAAATATTAACCCGTTGTGTTGCCGATGACGAAATGCCCGTTAAGGCACTAAAAACTCTTAAGTAGATTTAGCATCTATTCATGCTGAAAAATACAGCACTACGGCGGAATCAACGATATGGGAAAAATTTCTACCAGTTTCATTTATTAAAACACCAAGAACTAAAAAATAAAATTGAAGAAACCAAGCAGTGTATGGAATGTTTTAAATTGTAGTCGACGAATTGACAAATATTTTACACAAAAATAATGTTCAGTTCACTATTCGTTTCTATAATGCTGAAACCAAATAATTTGAAATAGATAATCCTGGCTAAGAGGTTTTGTTTGCAACTATTGAAAAATATGGTTGATTTATATAGATAACTTAACCACCATCATATTAAAACTCATTCAAAATAAATTTGAGAGAATATTTCAAATAATAACTTTATAAAATCCCTTTAATTTATTTGCTTTTGCAAAACGTTTCTCTAGATCAAATATCATTCAACAGTTTCTAAATTGCATTATACAAATATCTTCTTACAAATAAAGTTTAGTAAATCAATAAAAAATTGTTGAAAACTTAGCTAAATTTTGATCAATTTACTGGTCCCACTTTTCTTCGATTTTATCCTAAAATATTTGTTAGGTCTGATCTAAGTCATATCTATGTACTTTGTTGGTTCTTTACCTTGTTTTGTTTTTATTCAAATTAACGTTTTATTTAAAAACTTATTTGATTTTTGTGCTTTTAAGTATTCGAAATAAAACCGGTTAACCGGTTATTTAAAAATTGCTTAACCGAAAACCGGGTTTTTTAAAATAGCAACTATTCGTAATATTCGAAAACCGGTTATTGAAAAAAGTCGAATAATCGATATCCCTAGTTTCATTACTAAAAACGATATTTTTTCAGCGGTTAGATATGAATATTACGTGTCTATTTTAAAAAAACTTTAACTCCGATTCCACAGCCCTGGATTAACCAATAGTAGGTGTTTTTCTAAATCTTTAAACTTGACGTTGATTACATTTGCCATCAAAATCTCTATTTCTGGTTGCAGAATAGAGGACTGGAATTTACTTTGTTAATTAACGATAGTTCAAGTTAAAACATTTACATTGTGAGTAAGAATTTTCACATATTTCTTTTCAACCTTAGTGGGCTTTCATATGTATTCAGACCAGTGCTAAAAGCTCAAATTTATTCACTTTAGAGAAAATTAATTAAAAATTTTTTTTTTTTTTAGTTCTTAGTGAAATTTCTGGAACATTGACTTTTTTAAAAATAAAAGACAGAATAAAAAACCCCTTATGAAACGATTAACTCAAAACAGCAAAATATTTACATAAGCCGTTTTAGTACTACGCCACGGATATATGCATACGTGCATGGGTTGATACTTGCAAAATATTGCCAGGATGTTAGTACGCATAGTATAAAGTTTCTTTAAAAAAAAATATACAAAAGTTATACTTAAATACTTTTGCATATGAAAAATTGCAGTTTTTAAATGAAACTAAGTAATATATACGTATTTTAACACAATGTATTGAAAAAGAGATACTACATATTTTAGAAATTCACTACATTTGCCTTAAATTAAATATAGTCCTTTTCCCTACGCTTGAAATTTTTCGAAAAACCCATACAAAAAAGCAATATAAGATTTGCTAAAAATTATTGAAACCTTCGCTTCACAAAAAGCTTAAATAAATTTCCGTGATTAAATACCAAAAAGTTTTAACTAAATAAAAAAAATCGTTCTTGATAAAACACAAATTGGTATGGTATTTATAACATTTAAAAGAGTCAAAAAAATCGGGGCGGAACTGTTCATTTATTAATAATTATTCATACCTGATTTATGTTCATTTAAAGCACGATAAAGATCACTTTCATTTAGCACTCTTTTGCGTCCCTTGAAAAATGTGGGCAGTGTAAAACTAAAATAGCAAAAATAAAAAATGTGATATTAAAAAAAACCAAGTAAAATTATAACATTCCACCGAAAGTTCGAATATTTCAGGAGCGGGCTTATAGTAAATTATAAGCCAATCTGGTTAAAAACTAACGTCACAGTATTGATATTCGTTTGGTTTGCATAGATAGGGGTGGTGAGCAAAACCCACCCATACCCGCTTCTGGCCCCCACATACGTTTGCCCCTTTTTTAATTACAATTTTCGTTCGACATTTTTTGTAAGTGTATTGAAATTTTCAATAGCCGATTTCTTTTCAATAAGTTTTTAATTTGCATTTAACGACATGTTTTCTTAGAGTCCCAGCAAATATTTCCTAAGATTTGGAAGCTATAAATAAGTATACTGTATCCAAACCGCTTTCTTTTTTACTTCTAAAAATTACTGCCTTATGCTAGGAACACAACTGGGACGAACGACGAATTCCGCCCAACACGACGAATTTTTCGGTAAAAATTCGCTGAGTGAATTCGTCGTATGAAGCACAATAACGGCGAATAACAAGCAGCTTTTATAATTGAGAGAGTTGATGGCTATTTGTGCAAAGAGAGAGAAATAGTGTGACCATATTAAAACAAATAATGCTCAAAAATTCAAACATAATCAAAAACACAACTAAAAACTATTTTAATAGCAAAATACTTTGAATATATATTTTAAATGTTATACAATAAAAAAAAAAAACAATTATTTAAGTAAAAAGTTACTTTATTTACTAAAATACTTCTAAACTAAAACCAAATATAGTCACCTAGTACTGATTTGTTCGTCGTTCGCCGGCGTATGAAATATAAATAAATCTATTGCAAAGACGCCGCGTATAACGAATTTCGCCGAACGCTATTATTGTGTGTATTTTCATATACACCAATATGTTTTATTTTTCACGACGAATATTCGCGGCCAAAAATTCGTCGTTCGTCCCAGTTGTGCTCCTAGCATTATGCTTTTGCTGTAAGATAAGGCATACAATCATACAATTTTTAAATGCGATGCTAAATACTAAAAGATAATCGCTGTTAATTCGTTTTTAGGGCACATTTTGTACTGCTTCAATGAAGCTGTGAAATCATTTACTTTTTTGATCAAAAAAAAAAAAAAAAGACAAAATTTAAGCAAAATTTTACAACATTTTATAGTCAAATTCTTCCTCGTGTGGATTTTCTCGAATTACCCTGCGGGAAATTTGTGTCAATTCAGTGGCTGATTCTCTCTGATTCTATTAATTTTTATGACGGGGATTTTACGGTACAATATTGCAATAAGGACACTATATGCCAATTTCGGTTAAAAATTGCAAAGAAAAATAAGGACTTAGTTAGGAAAATGTTTATTTAAATAGGTCATTTCCGGTTTTGCAGATAAAATTTTTTTTTTTTTTATTTTAAAGATCAATCGATTTCGTATCTTTGTTTCGAAAAAACTAAATAAAAAAAAAATTTGTTTTGAAAGAGTAACATATCATAAAAAACAATTTTCGCACACTCATTCATATCTACTAGAACTATAGTTAAGCCAAATATAATGGAATTGCAGCAAATTTTTTTTATTGGGTTGTTCGCTCACAAATAATACTTACTAGAAGCCAAAAATAACTAGTCTGTATTTAATTGGCGCTAGTTAATAGAGCTAATACGAAGTTATAGAGCTAGTTACCAGTAAGTAAATATTCAGTACTGAAAACAAGACAACTAATAAGTAGTTATTTAGATGATTATTAGAAAGCAAATATTCATAACTGAATATAATAGTAGTGAAAAGTACTTACTGAGGTCACTAGCAAGTACTGATTGAGGTTTTCAGAATAAAGGCAATATTAATAACAACTACTTACCAGGTAACGTATGAAATAACTACGACCTATTACCAAAATTTAAAAAGTTTTTCCTGGGGTAATAACGGTTATAATTTTAAATTTTGGAAGAAACTTGATTAAAACACTTCCATAATTAAAAGATTTCTGGACAGAAATATTTTATTCCGGGAGGACATTTATGTTGAGGCTGAATAAAATTATAAAACGGTATCCAACTATTCCAATAGACTTTGTCATTGGTTAAATAAAAGTTTAACTGCATACCAAATATTGTGAAATTATATTTATTATCACAGAACAGACGGACATACATTCTAAATTCGACACTGCAATTGGTTCTGTGTCGATCGGTACATTCAATGGTCTAAGACTATTACTTTTATGCGTTAAAAGTGTCTGAACAAACGTTTGGTTGTGTAGGGTATCAAAAACTCTGTAACAAATATCAGAAGTCGCTAACCACTCATTTTAGCAAACAAAAACTCACAAAAACATTAAAGACGAAATAGGATTTGAGCGCTGGCGCGGATTTTCCGGCAATTCATCGGCTTTAAAAGATTGCATATTTAAAAATTCTTTTACGGAAAACCTTTTCTTTTAAACACTTAATTTTTTTTTAAGAAATTTGTTTTTACAATTCTTTATAAATTAAGTTTTGTTCTCTTTTTACTTCTTTAACACTTTTTATTTTGAAACTTTTTTTATAACTTCAGATTTTTTGTACTTTAAAAACAAATTACTCTTTACGATCCGAGTTACTTCTACATAATGATTAAGAATATTCTACAAAACCGCCTCGGATCCATAAAATAACCAAATAAAGTTAAAAAAGATAAAATTTTTGTTTTGTTCTTGCTCTTGCTCTACAATTTTGTCTTATTTTCACTGAAACCTAATAATTTATTACTCTCGTTTTTATTATGAATATTTTTTTTAGAATAAAGCAGAAACATTAATTATGGACCGATTGATCAAAATGGAACGTGTATGAATAACTCTATAAAAGTAAAAATATTTTTGGAACAATTGATTTCGTGACTCTGCTAAACATTATTAAGCCTCTTGGACTGATGTGCTTTGTAAAACAGGCAACAATTCGATGACTTATATTATCCAAGTTCCGTTTTGTAAGCCTATTGAAAATATTTTTTTTAAGGCTGCAGATTGTTATAGATAATTATAATATAAATATATGAGGAGGTGAGTTGCAAAACTCGTTCGTTAGAAAATTAAAAATATGAGATGGCAAATGATTCTAACAGTTCTTTTGTCGCTTTATAAGAAGAAATGTACTGATTGTATCAATGCATGTTCTTGGAAAAACATGGAAGAAAAAGACCAAAAAATCCTTTGTGAATCAAACTGGAGTAAACGTTCAAAAGATCGAATTGCATGAAGAAAATTGTGTAAGCAGGCCGAGACTACAGGAGGTTGACATTCACATATTTCTAAGTAAGTAATTAAGTATATGTTGTCAGGTCCATTAATATTTAACAGCTGAAAAGTGTGGGGGTTTTAAATTGGCATCTATTGAATAAACATGTTCAATATATTCAGTAGCTTAACGGAATATTAAATGGTCAAAACCGTCGTCGATGGCAAAAATTGTTCAAGGATCAGCTTCATTTCACTTAAAAACTGAGGTGGAGTATAAAGACCAATAAGCGCTTTAATTTTTTATACACCTTTCTGTATCCATGAGCTCTACGTTTATACTATTTTTGAACTTGGAAGCTATGTCGCTTTGTTCCTCTTGTTTCAGCTTGTCGCGGCTTTTAAAAGTTTCAGTTAATGTTCCCTTAGAATATTGAAGCTCTTGATTATTGTTTGTGGGATTTATCAAAATAAAACTAACAAGAAAAAATGTTAAAAAAAAATATATATTGACGTGGATATTTCTCAGACAACAACATAAATTCGACTACTAATGTGATTGTAGAAAAATTTTCGCTCACATTTTTTTTTCGTTTTATTGGTGACTGCTACACGACCACATTAGTCGCAGGGTGATATTTTGGTGACCATTGTGCAGGTGACTTTTTTTTTATTATGCTGTCAAGTATACATATAATACTTAAGTCTGTTATGATCGAAAAACACTTTAATTCGGCTAAAACTGCAACAAATTCTTAAAGTGGCAATTCGTTTGACAATCATTACATGTGGAGATTGATCTAAATTTTTTCACAGCTCCCATACAAAATCCCCTTCCAAAAAAAATCTCAATTGTTGGTGGATGATATCAAAGAGTAGGCACTCCCAAATATAGCACTCTAAGATGTTTTTGTTTATTGTCTATTACATAACCAAAATATTTATTTACAGAAGTAGAAATCTGACAAACTAAATATTTAACCAGAGGCAATATAAAACTTATCGCAAGCACTGTTTATAAGATTAGATATGAAATTTAAATAAAAATTATTTTATTGAGTTGGTTATACCCATACAACTTATGTAAAAACTCCGAGTTCGTTCTTCATGAAGGTATGTGCGGTTTGTAGGGGTGGATTTGTGAGATAAAGCGTCAATATCAACCAAGTCTCCCGAAATCTTGGTGATACTATAAATGCAAAGAAATAAAAAAAGCAAAATAATTTAAAAAACATAAATTCACACTTTTAACAAACTAAACACTTTTGTGTTTCTTAAATGAACCCAGAAAAAACCTTACTTACCTGGTAAGTTAGCAAGTAATGTTGGATAAATTTAAATCTACTTATTTTTCGGCTGAATAACTACTTATTTTTGTTCGAGTTGTCCACAGAATTCAGTAGTTACAATACACTTACTAGAAGTCACAAAATATCTAGTTATTATTTAACTACCAGTAAGTCGAACTATAAGAACTTACAATATACTTACTAGAAGCCAAAAAATAACCAGTTTTTATTTAATTGGCGCTAGTTAATTGACCTAATAAGTAGTTATGGAGCTAGTTACCAGTTAGTTAATATTCAGTACTGAAAACAAGACAACTAATAAGTAGTTATTTAGCTGATTATTAGTAAGCAAATATTCATAACTAAAAATAATAGTAGTGAAAAGTACTTACTGAGTTCATTACTAGCAAGTACTTATTGAGGTTTCCAGAATAATGACAATTATAATGACAACTACTTACCAGGTAACGTATGAAATAACTACGACCTATTACCAAAATTCAAAAAGTTTTTCCTGGAAAATAAATGTTATAAAAAACTTCTATTTTATTGCCATTCCAACAAAAACATCAAAACAATTTAATTTATTATTATACATATCGCACTGTATCCTCCAAAGAGAGTCTACTCAAAATGTAAAAATTTTCAGTAGAGGCAAAAACAGTGTTTTTTTTAATATTAACAATGAAAGTTGTAAACAATTATGGCATTGTAAAGAAATACGAGTAAGAAGTATAAAACGGTAGTTGTTTTTGTAATTTTTTTAGGGGTTATCTAAAAAATAAAGATTTTATTTGTTGTGCTGAATTCCCTATTTTTATACTTAATAAAACAACTAAAAATTTATTTTTGAAGGCACTGTTAGGATGGGACAATTTTTAAATTGTACCTTTTCAATGGCAAAATTGTACCAAATTGACATAAATTGTACCAAATTTGACTATAAAATAAAAAACCATACATAGTAAAATTTTATAAAACCTTTTTATTCACCAAAACAAGTAAGAAAGTATAATCGATCAAGTCCGACCATTTGATTCCCTACACCACAGCAGTTTCTAGAGCGTACAAAATGATGTTAGGAGGTGAAGATTCATGTAAGTTATTTGTGCGGATTATTATTTAAATGATTTGTGTTTCTTACGTAATTTTAGGAAGGGGGCTTTTGTGGGATCTATGGTTTATTTTGGACCTAACAGCACAATATTTTGTCATGATATCGTAGCTATCGTAGAAGTTATTGTCGCCAATTTTTAAGTTATTGTCGCCAAATTTAATCTAAATACCACTATAATAAGATGGTTTATAGGCACAAACACTATTCCGGAAAAAAAGTTTGTATGGGGTCGTGTAGAATTATGGACCGATTCTCACCATTTTCAGTAGCCTACGTGCTTATGAAATAAAACCTATGTACAAAATGTCATTATATTACCATCAATATTGCGACTTTGCGCACAAGGTAACATGGGCAGCCAACCATCCAGCCGGACGGAGGGACATCGTTAAATCGACTCAGAAACTGATGAGAGGGAATGAGAATTACAAACACTCAAAAAGTCTTGTTTGCAATGATATCAAAGCTTAAACAAAATTCCAACAATAAAACATTGTGTTTATCTCTTCTTCCATTCACCACTACAATTAGTTGGAATTCTCCCAACATTAATTGTAGTTGTTAGTGGGTTTAGAAAAAACAAATTAAAAACAAAAACAAATTGACAGGTAAGATGTTTCTTAACATAAGAATTATCTACTTTTAGTCAAAATTGATTATAATTTATAAAAAAAATTTATTATAATCGATAAAACTATTCGTCCAAATCTTTTAAATAGTGCCAAAAAAAAAGCTAAAAAAGTCTTCTAAAAGCGCCAAGTGATAAATGAAAGTTTTGCAGCGTAATTAAAATTTTTAATGCTTAATTTTGCTGCAAAAATGCTTAAATTTATTATTTTTTTAAAGCTTTCGTCTTCAGCTACCATTGTTGAAAAAAAACGTATTTGAAATACACATGAAAAGTTGCATGATAAATGAGCTTCGTCGCCTCGACGAACAATAACCATCTTGGGTTAAAAGGACTAAAACACTGCCCAAATCCTTTAGCTCGAAATATTCTAAGTGATGGTTGCTACTCCCGCCGAGATACGGCAGGACTTGCATGGAAGAGTGCTAAACTCTTACATATGTGGACAAACAAAATGATGGGGAAAATTTTCGTCCGGCACAGGCAGTACATAAAATAAACAATTAAGGTATGAAGAAAATATAAAAAAAAGCGTAACCAGTAAATTGGTCAACCTTTAGCTTTATTTTTAACAATTTCTATTGATTTAATAAGATTAAGATGATAATTGTATAATGTTATTTGGAAACAGTTTAATGATGTTTGATCAAGACAAACGTTTTGCAAAAACAAATAATTTTTTAATAAAACTAGTGGTAACATGCAGGACGTGAAATTTGTAAAAGGTCTGCACTTAGCCTTCGAATAAGATTTGATTAATATTGCTGTGAAGTTTTCTTTGATTTACTCAAAATCGGGGACCGTAAATAACAGTTATCCGGAACATTTTAACATAAAAACTCTTCATGTTAGCGCCAACGGAGACTTATAGTGTCATATACCAATAGATTCGAACTGACGAGCTCTTTCAGAATCTGTAGTGATCCTAAAAAAAAAGAGTTTTATGTTTTCCGTCAAAAATAAAACTTATTTTAGGAGTTTTATTTTTTCCATCAAAAATAAAACTAATTTTAGGAGTTTTATTTTTTCGTCTAAAATAAAACTTATCTGAGGAGTTTTTTTTTCCGTCTAAAATAAAACACATTTCAGGAGTTTTATTTTTTCCGTCTAAAATAAAACTTATCTGTGGAGTTTTATTTTATCCGTCTAAAGTAAAACTCATTTGAGTGAGGACTTTTATTTTTTCCGTATAAAGTAAAACTCATTTTACGAGTATTTTTTCGTCTTAAATAAAACTCATTTCGCCTTCATAAAATAAAACTCTTTTAAAGAGATTAATTTTTTTGTCTTAATTAAAATTCATTTGTTTACTTTTTTTTAACAGACTTTTTTTTATTTGTTTAATTTAACAAACATTATTTTTTCCAAATTTTCTGGTGAAAGATTTGACCGCAGGTCACTCAATAGCAACTTAAGAGCAGAGACTGCTCTTTCCACGCTTACTTGGGTTGCAGGAACACATTGCACAGTTTTTGCCAATTTATACAAGTAAGGATATGATATTTTTTTTGTCTCCCAATATTCAAAAAGAGGTTTATCAATCGATAACTGCCTTGGAAAATAGTTATCGATTTCATAGAAGGCTTTTTTTTCATCATCATTTTCATTTTCTTCCTCTTCTTGTTCCCTATCTACATTAAGGGAGTTCAAATACTTACCCAAAAGCGATGTTTGAGATTGGGATGTATCACAAACATCCGGCGAAGATGGGAAAACATCCGGTGAGGATCGTAAAGCTTCCTCGCTTGTCGACGGTCGATCATCACATTGGTTATTTTTTATCTGCAAAAAGAAAAAAAAATAAAAACCATATTAAGAAAAATATTAAAAAAATATTTTATAAAACTTACTTGCTTCTCCAACCTTAAAATCCGGACGATCACTTCTTTAAGATGGCTTCGAGCACACATTAATTGTAAAGGCTCCTTTGCAATGATGCACTGAAGACGCGGATCCAAATATAAAGCTGCAAGGAATGTTGGATTATTAAGCAGCATTTTTTCACGCCGTTATAATTTTTCTATAAATGCAGAGCTGTCGGGCTTCGACTGAATTTCAAGCTTCATATCAAGCCATATTTTAAAAAAATCGCTAAAAAATAATTGCTCTTCTTGCAGCTTTTGTGTGGCGATGTATACCGGCTCCAAAACGGTTAGTAAGGCTTACATATTTTCCCATTCTGACTGATGTAGAAAAAGAGCGTCATCGACATTTTTCAAGCAAAATGATTTGTAGGCCATTAAGCTTTTTATCATAATGTATGTTGAATTCCATCGTGTGTGTACATCCATGGTAACTAGCGGTAGACCAAGATTACTAGTCTTGCTCCTAGAATGGTTTTAAACTCATTGTGTAAAAAGTTCAATTAAATGCATCTTGTGTACAACAAACCTATAAGTAGGAGTCTGTAGGCCCTTTGCTAAATTTCGAACGCGCGCCTTAATAACCAGTTGCAGTTAATGAGCAGCACACTTCAGTGATTGTACTGAAAACACGGTGACTTCTTGAAGAATGTCAAAAACAAATTAATTAATTGAAAAAAATCAGATTTTTGCAATGAACTTAGTGCAAAATAAATTGTATTAATATGCAAAATTGTTTCTGACGGAAAAAATAAAACTCAAACTAAAATTGTTTTTTATTTTAGACGGAAAAAATAAAACTCCTAAAATGAGTTTTACTTCAGACGGAAAAAATAAAACTCCTAAATGAGTTTTATTTTTTGATGGCAAAATAAAACTCCATTTTTAAGAGTTTATTCGACCTTTTATTTTTACGTTGAAAAATAACTGTTAAAGATTGAGTTTTTTTTTAATTCTTAAAATAACTGTTAAAAAATAACTTTTTTGATATCACTTATAACCGTTACGGTCCCTGCTCAAAATTAAATAATGTACGCTTGACTGGTTTTTGAAATAAGCGATTCCATTGTGGTACTAAACTTCTTCCGAAAGACAATAGTTGGTTAAGAACGTTAACATTTTCATAAAATCTCAGCTTTGATCCACTTTAGCGCAGACATTTTAATCCGATCAAAGTCAATTTGCCGCGTAATTCGACAGGTAATTTAGTAGCCACCAAAACAAGATATAATATATTTTAATTGAACCAGACCTTGACTATGGAAGGTGGCATTCTTTTCTAATGACTTTTGCTGGTCTGTGTGTTTATAAGATTGTATCATAGATAAACAACTAGATAAACAACTAGATAATAGATAAACAACAAGATATGAAAGTCGGTTGTCAAAATAAAAAACTTAAGTGATGAGAATATGTTAGTAAAAACTTTTTCATTGTGTATGAAATAAATATTTCCCACATTCCCAGCAAACACAACCTCAAGGTCTAAAAAACAATATAAATTTTTTTTTGAATTTTATTAAGAAATTCACCAAAAGTTCTCTTTATTTGGAGAATGATATTATTATTTTTTTTTTGATATTTAACCATTCTATCTGACAATTTTGAAGTGTTGGAAAAAAAACTAAGTCCATATTTGGCTTTATAATGCCAAAAAAAAAAAAAAAAAATAATATAAAAGAAAAAAATAAGAATCAGTTGGAATAGATAAAAAAACTAAAACTATATGTCTATCTGTGTTATTGTTAGTTTATATTTTATATGGGTGTACATTAGCATCAGTGCTGCCACGACTAATAAGATTTTTACAACCAAAATTTTTGAAAAAGTTACCAAATGTGAAAAAATATAACCAAATTATAAATGCCTTTTGTTAATTCAGAAAAACATTAAAATGTATTTTAAGTTTAAGACAAGGGTTATTTGCACTTAATAGGATAATATTAATTTCAAATTAAGAAAACAAAACAAGAAATGTACATATTTCTTGTACATATTCTACAAAAAAAAAAAAAAAACGAGAAACTTAAATTGAAAGTTTTGATTTATTTGACACTTTTTTCATAAAAAATATTTTTATTTTATAAGGGTTAGACAGTGAAACGCAAGTGCAATGAAACCCTTTAGATATTATTGTTTTCAAACCAGTATCTTTCATTTTCCATACACCCTGCAGCCTTAATTGTACCAGAATGTAATGAAATTATCACAATCATTTCGTTTTTCTTTAATTACAGCTGAAACGTACACACGAGTTTCCTGCATTCCTGCCGGTTTCAATGCAACTCTTTTAGAGTGCATTTCAAGCCGGTCTCAAAATGATCGCGTCATGTGTGGTCCCTCAAAGGAGTCTATGGAATAAACTCAAATGAAACTCGAAAATAACTAGATGTAGCAGTTTCGTTGCATTTGCGTTTCACCGCCTTTTCTGGGCCTAAGTGATCGAACAAGTTTTTTTTTATAGAAGATTTAAAGTGCTACGTCAATTCCCTAATACTCATCATTTGAAACAAATAATGAAAAAATCGTAGTGCAAAGTGTGTACTTTGTGTACTTACATTAAATACACATAATTTCCTTTAAAAAAAAAAAACATATATTACAAGTGTATTACGAAAAAACATATTCGTGTACGTATTTTATATTTTAGAAAAAAGTAACCAAAATGAAACAAATATTTACATCTCCACAAAAAATAAAATTACCTACTTTGGATAGAAATAACAAAAAACGGTAGCTGTGATTAGGACAATGACCAGAGAAACCGGAATTATGCTCTAAAAACTGTGTTTTATGCGCATTAAATAATCAATAAAACTTGAAAATATGCCTTTAAAATTGTGAAAACCCTTTCTGGACCATGGGATACACTACACAATAATGTTTCAAGACGAATTTTTTAAAATCTACCCTGTTTGGAACCTATTGGCATTCATGGATCCAGCAAAACAAACTTGTGATAAGACGTTAAGATTCACATAAGAGTTATCTGTGCTGAAAAGTATCTCGATAGTACATATTAACATCTTTAGCAGATTTTTAACGTCTAAAAGTGATTTTTTAGAATGATCACCGAATTTTATATCCATATAAACAATTATAAGGAATTTATGATATTATATATTATTTTTGTAAATGATATTTGTATGGAAGCTATGAATTAATATGGAAAATTTGGTATAAGTAATTTAATTGATACTATGGTATTCATTCGGTTAACCGTTAATCCGTAAACCGATTATTTAATACCCGATTAACTGATCGGTGTAATATACAAAATAATATTTAGAAAATATTATTTCATACAAACAAAGAAGGTGTTCAGTGATCTGCATTTGTCAACAGCTTTCCCCACAGACCAAAACAGAACAAAATGCAAATGAGTTGTAGAATAAGCTTGTCATAAGGGATTTCCTACAACATGACAACATTTATAATTGCAAATGACGCGTGCCTAAATTTTGTATTATTATTTTAAGTTTTCAGTCTTTGTGTTTTGTTCGAAGAGTGAAGTGATTTAAAGTGTTTTAAGCAGTGCACAATTGGTTTTGGTTTGTTTCGCGTACTTTTTATATGTATTTGTTTTGTTATTTGTTTTTTTCATATCTTCTCATATCAATCTTTTAACAGAATAAACCGAAAACATTAACAGTTAAAAATTTAAAAAAAATTTAACAGGACTCTAATGGCACAATAGAAGATTTATACATTTAAAGATTTCCAGGAAACGGACTGAGAAATGAGATATTCTGTATCATGGGCTGCTTTCGATTTCTCCAACATCTACGATAAGTGACAGATTTTTTTCCAAGTCAATTTTAACAAAACTAATGAAAAGTATCGCTTGAATGCTAAAGATTTAAACCAAATTATTTTTCTAAGATTATTTTATAAGATCTTAAACTATTGAAATAACTTATAAAATTGTCTTATATTTTATTGCATTTTTATTTATTGAAACTTCATTAAGTGGTTAACCGATCAATTACATAATAAACCGATAATTAACATATTAACTAAACCCCCGGTTAATTAATCGAGCAGTTACCCGATTTAAGCGAAAGCCCGATTAAATGAATACACTAGTTGATAGTAATAAATGGTTTTTGGAAAAAAGTTTTATGGGAGGTATGTAAAATTATTAACTGGTTCTCACCATTTGCATAGGCATCGTCTTTATGCTAATCAAATTTTATGAAATTATCTCTCGAAAGTGCGACATTTATTTTGCGCACAAGCCTTTCATGGACCGACAACTATCCGGACAGACATTGTTAGATCAATTCAACAACTGATTCTGAGTCGATACCCTGCGGGAAATTTGTGTCAATTGTTCCAACAGACTGGTCCTGGGATTTGTGAAAATAGAGTACAAAAAGAAAGAACTCATGACCCGCGAAAGGAAAACCAATCATTTAACTGGTTTGTGAAGAACCAAAAGGTAGAAAATGTAATGAATTACACTACTGTATTTACCGGTCGTGTTACACATTTTTTGGGACTTTCTAAAATATGGTTTTTAGACATAGATATAGGATTTGTTTTATTGAAATAAGAATGCTACAATAGATGTGTGACTCGTCAAATGGTGGCTGTTAGGTGATAATGACAACCACATGTAAAAGTTAGAGGTCCCATTCATATAAAGTGTTAGAACTAGAACCGGTCTCTACCACCAAGGACCCATCACGGGACTACTTTGGTGCCAGTTCGCTTCCCTCAAGGGTAGGTACTAGGGTATTTATTTAATCGGACTTTTGTTTTAATCGATTACTCGCTCAATTAATTATTCGCGGTTTTGGCTTAATCGGTTAATGTTTTTATTGATCGGTTTACCGATTAATAGAGTTTTTTTTATAAATTAATTAATTTCAATAAAATAATATGCATAAATTATTTATTATTTGGAGTAAATTAGTTTAAATGAAAAACATAAAATTAAAAACATAACAAACATAACAAATTCTTAAACTAAACCGACCAAAAAAAAAAAAAATAACTCATAAATATTTAATATATATTTTTTAATTAATACATAAATATTATGTATCACCTTAAAAATAAACTCTGAGATATTTTTATTAGTTATTTCAATAGTTTAAGGAGATCATATAAAATAATCTTTAAGTCAAATAATTTGGTTTAAATGTTTAGGATTTAAGTGATTCTTTTCTTTAGTTTTTATAAAACTTGACTTTGAAAAATTCTTCAATTTATCGTAGATGTTGGAGAAATCGAAAGCAACCCATAACACTGCTTTACAAATTTTTAATTTGGAAAAATACCAAGAACGCCACATGCCTAGATAAGTTAATTGGGACCTCCTGAACACGAAAAACGCTATAATTTTTTTTTTCTAAGTACCGTTTTTTAGATAACGGTACTTTTGTGTTTTTCGGTGTATGGTCCCACTCAAACCCTTGTTGAGCCCAGCCGAGAAGTCCGATCGGGATAAATGGCATATCGTTGCAAAGGTAATTGAATACCTTTTTTGTCTATATATACCGCAAATTTCTATCTGATAAGAACTGGCTGAGTTATGGTACCTCAAAGTTCAAAATTTGCCAAATTTTTACGTTTTTTTCAAAATTTTTCATTTTTATTTCGTGTTTTTTCTACGTTTTAGTAAAGATCTGGAATGTTTTATTTTTTTACCTAATAGTTTATTTAATTACCAACATTTTAAGTGTAATTTGGAAAAAATCGGATGAAAAATAAAGTTTTTATTAAAGATTTTCTGGAACGACAATATTTTCATCTTCATTGCTCACACACTATATTCGGCGTCAATCAGTTTCGGACGTTTGGGAATTTACATTGATACGACAATAAAAAAATAAAATTTGTTTTTGTTTTCAATACAAGTTCCCGGACTTACATTTTAATTTTAAAAAACAGGCAGGTCTATTATTGTGCATCGGATTTTTAAGCAATTAAGGTTTTTCTTACTGTCTAATAAGCGAGCGTGTTTCTTACAGGTAACAAAACGCGCGAAACACCATCATAAAGATGTGTTTTTTTTTAACAATTTTCCATGCAAAGTTTCCCTGTTTTCTATGTCTATGGGACAGCCATGACCGTCAGAATCACTACACGATATGCCATTTATCTCGATCGGACTTCTCGGCTGGGCTCCACAAGGGTTTGAGTGGGACCTACACCGAAAAACACAAAAGTACCGTTCTTGGTATTTTTTGGCTTTAAAACAGTGTTATAAAGAATATCGAATTTCTCGGTCCCTTTCCTGCATTTCTCTAAACATTTAAATCTCCCATTATGCCATTAGAGCCCTGTTTTATTTTTTTAACACTTCTGTTAAAATATTAATTCTATTAAAAGATTGATAAGAGGAGATATGAGAAGACACAAATAAATTAACACATACATACATATAAAAAGTACGTGAAACAAAAAACTGTTGTTGTAATTTTGAATAAAGATCACTGAACGAACACCTTCTTTGTTTGTATGAAAAACTATTTTACAAATAATGAGAAACACAAAAAAATATGTTACAAATAAAATATTAAAAATTTTATTTCATCGGTTAATCAACTGAAATCAACCGGTTTAATCGTTAATCGAAAAAAGGCAATTTTAAATTAACCGATCAGTTAATCGGGTAGTAATTAATCGGTTAACCAATTAACGGTTAACCGAATGAATACCCTAGTAGGTATACTAAAAGGTGGATCTAGAACCAATATTGCTACGCACATCAGCACAAACGCATATATGTAAATATATACATTATGGCTTTTTATGAATTTTTCCTTATATTTAATCAGCTTCGCATATGTAGAGCGAGAATAAATTGTAGCAGCACATTTGTTATACAGATAGATTTTTGAAACCAGGAATTAAAAAAAAAACAAATGGTCGTGCTACACTGACTTTATTTTCTTACCAGTTTTTATTTCAGTAAGTAACTTCAATAGCAGATAATATACAATTAAATTCAAAGTGATAAGAACCACTTTAATCTTATTTATGAATGAATATGACACTTATCTTAAAACAAAATGTGTACTCTTCCATGTTCACAATATTAATGATAAAAATAACAGCAGTAATAAAATTAACATGAATTGTATGTTTACACATTAAAATAGAATTTTTAATCACTCATGTTGATAACAGTTTGTAAATATTTATTTGATTTTTTTTTTGTTTTATCATGAAAAATTTCTACATTTACCTGTTCGCCTGTCACTTGAATCGATAAAACTGAAATGCATGGGGTTAACGCTTTTTGTTTATTTGTATTTCTTTATTTTAGATATTTTGTGATAAGAAACACAAATTTAATTTTTATTTTAGAATTCCAGTAATTAAACTTTAACGACATACTTTTGACTGCAAATATTGTGGGGTATTCCTCCATAAATTAATTAAGCCGTTTTTTATACAAATCAAAATACCACTTGTGGACATTATTTTGAATTGGAAGGTATCTACCAGGTTTTAGCTAACAAATCTTTTTAACAAATTTAGAATTTTTATACCCTACACCCCTAGTACACGAAGTCTGTTCATGTCCGTCTGTCTGTTGAAAGCTCGTTCCCAAAATTAATGTCACATTGTTTCTAGTTCTCCTAAGCAGTTTGGGATTACAACCCGGCATAATCGGTAGAGAGCTTTAGACCCAAATGTGAAATAATACATATTTCTGTTGAAAAAACTAACATAAATTGGGGGCGGAAAGCACCGATTATCATTAAAATCCACTCTCAGAAACCATTTTACTAAGCCATTTATACCTGTTATTAAATGTTTTCTCAGGTTCTATATATTAGTTAAATCCGAATTTCAGAGGAGTAGAACTTGTTAGGGAGGAGTTACATAGATTTTAGTACCATAACAAAGCTGAAAGTGTATCATTTAACCCAATAAACACTTGTGCAACTGTTTGTTACTGTCTGTTGAACATTTTTTTCATTTTAATGAAATTACTCGAAACATTTTTTTTTTCTCTTTTTATTTATGCTTACGAAAGTTTTGTTTTGAAAAATAGTTTTGCCACTTATGAGCGGCTGAACATATTTGAATGAAATTTTAAACTGTCATAGCCAGGTAGCTTTTGAGTTGATATGAAAGAACTCGGGTCCATAGAGGGTCGAGAGAGTGACTTGCGGACCTCAACAAATATAGAATGCAAAAAAAAGAAATTAAACTTAAGCCGAGGGTCAAAAAATTTGCTTAAATGTTTAGGTTATCTCTTTGGCCTTTGGAGATATTCGGATGAAACGGATTTTTGGCTTGATTTTTAACGATTTTTCTAGTTGTTTTTTAATCGGGTTTTATGTCAAACTGTTATCAATAGTGGGTTTAACGTTTTTTGCATTGGTAGTAAAGCAGTTTTTAAACAATTTTAAGTTGTGTTCCTGCACCGTTTATACCTGCTGTGTTATTAAATATTTTTGCAGGTTCTATATTTCAGCCAAATTGAAATTCAGAAGAATAGAATTTATGAGCGTCAAAAGGGGTTAGAGAGATTTTACTATCTGTAGGAAGGTGAAAGTATCCACTTGAAGCCCATATACACTTTTGTACCTGTTTGGACCAGCCTATAGAACACTTGCGCTTTTTATTTTACCTGTTCATATGACTGAAATACAAGTGTACCAAACCAAGTGATTATTCCCAATATCTGTGGAACTTAAAGCGTATCCTGCTATAGCCCCTTTAAGTTTTTTATTCTACATTATTATGCTACCTATGCACACAGTATGACGCAAGTTAGGTATAAATGCCAGTGGTATTCAAATATAAGCTCAGTTGTTATAATATGTGACCTTCTCCGAGAACAGGGACCTATATATATATATAAGTGGCTATTTACAACCTGGGTAGGTCTTTAGCCGAGTTAAGAATTAATCGCCATGCGCTTCGATCTTCTGTGCTTTTTCTCCAATTTCGGATATTCAGATCAAAAAGTTGTTGTTGAACCTGACCTTTCCAGCGGAGCTTCGGCCGTCCCCTCTTGCGCATACCTTCGGGATCGTATTCAAAAATCTTCTTAGCCGGAGCATCTGCTTCCATTCGCACAACATGTCCTAGCCAGCGCAGTCTTTGTATCTTTATGCGCTTCACTATATCAATGTCGGCATACAGCTCATACAGCTCATGGTTCATACGATGCCGATAATCTCCGCTAACACACACCGGTCCATATATTTTACGAAGAAATTTTCTCTCGAAAACACCAAGTACAGCTTCATCTGCCTGCGCAAGTACCCATGCCTCTGCGCTATACAAAAGCACTGGTAGTATAAGTGTCTTGTAGAGTGTTATTTTTGTGTTTCGGGAGAGGGCTTTAGATTTGATTTGCCCGCTCATCCCAAAGTAGCATCTATTTGCTAGTATTATTCTTCTTCGAATTTCCAGACTGGTGTTACTGGTTTTATTTATGGTGGATCCAAGGTACAAAAACTCTTCCACAACCCCGAAGTTAAAGTTACCAACATTCACAGTTCCATCCAATCTAGTAGATTTGCTGTTCGTTGAAACCATTAGCTTAGTTTTTGCTTCATTAACTGCCATACCCATTTTTTGTGACTCCTTCTCAATACTTGCAAAGGCAGCAGTTACGTCTCGCAATGTTCTTCCCACGATATCAATATCATCTGCATATGCGAGGAGCATGTGGCTTTTGGTAAAGATCGTGCCATTTCTATTAACTGCAGCGTCGCGTATCACCTTTTCCAATACGATGTTAAAGAGGTCGCACGATAAACAGTCACCTTGTCTGAATCCCCGTGTGGTGGTAAACGGTTCGGAAAGATCATTTCCAATTTTTACTGATGATTTCGTATCAGTTAGAGTCATCTGGCATAGCCTTATCAACTTTGCCGGAATGCCAAATTCAGACATGGCCTGATATACCTTTGCTCGAATCGGGCTGTCAAAAGCGGCCTTGTAATCGACAAACAGATGGTAGGTGATGATTTGCTTTTCGTGGGTTTTTTTCCAGGATTTGGCGTAATGTAAATATCTGGTCTGAGGTGGATTTACCAGGTCTAAAACCGCATTGGTAAGGGCCAATTATTTCGTTGACTTTTGGTTTTAGTCGTTCACACAATATTATTGCCAGGATCTTATAAGCGATGGGAAGAAGACTTATCCCCCTATAATTGGCGCAAGCAGATTTATCTCCCTTTTTATGAACGGGACACAGCACACTAAGACTCCACTCATCGGGCATGCATTCCTTTAGCCAAATAGTACCAATAAATAGCTCTGCAGGCAAACCATCGGCGCCCGCAGCCTTGTTGTTCTTCAGGCGGTGTATAGCTAGTTTCAACTCACTTTGGCTTGGCGGCGTACATTCGACACCGTCATCGCAGATTGGATCGGACGTATCTTCGCTGCCGCTTTCCTCAGATACCAGCAACTGGGAGAAATATTCTCTCCATATTTTTAGCACACTCGCCCTATCCAAAATGGGTTTAGGAGTGGATTCTGGTACCTAAAAGGGTGTAGAATTAGATGAAATGAGTTATATTTCTGATACAAATTTATTTACCCCATAAAAACGAACAAATTGAACTTGGAAAAATCGATAAGCATGAGAAAAAATTTAAAATTTGAAGCTTTTAAAGGCTTTTTCTCAAAACTTCATTTTCACACACTAGGTCCATTTTCTCGGAGAAGGTCACATATATGTAAGCAATTACAAATTAGTTTTTAAATATCTATAAAAATGGAGAGCTTCAGCTATAAAGAATTATCCGAAGAGTATTTCAAAAATTAAAATGAAGAAGATATTTTAAGTTACATTGAAGGAAAACTAAATTTATATTCCTGCAGCACTGAAATGCGATCGGAACTGCAAATAAAAAATAACTGATTTCGTCAAAAACTTAAAACAGGTCTTCATACAAGTTGGATCAGTAATAAAATGATTTTGGAGCTACCAAGTATAGCAAAGAAAATTATCCTCATTATTTTTAATGCTATTTTACACCTTCAATACTAGCTTGAAGAGTGGAAGGTTTCGTTAGTAGCCATGATACCAATGCCAGGAAAGAATCACACAAAAGTTGAGTCATACAGGCCTATTAGCTTATTATCTAATATTTCAAAGCTATTTGAGAAACTACTAGTGTTAAAATTAACGCCGATATTAAATAGAAATAGATGTATTCCAAACCATCAATTCGGTTTTAGAAGAAAGCACAGCACAATTGAACAAACTCATCGAACAGTAAATGTCATAAGAAAAGCCTTTGAAGAAAAAAAATATTGCTTAGCACTCTTCATCGATGTGTCTTAAGCTTTTGATCAAGTCTGGCATGAAGGATTACTTCTAAAGTTGCAGCAAAACTTACCAGCAAACATACACATGTCGGTCGTCAATTTATTATTAAAGAAGGCGATTTTTTAAGTTCTCCTCAGCCAATTAACGCTGGAGTCCCACAAGGCAGCATCCTCGGCCCTCTATTATACTTAATTTATACTTCGGACTTGCCTTCAAACAGCTACATCCATACCTCAACATTTGCGGACGAAACAGTTTTTCTAAGCGTACACGCAAACTGTCATGAAGCATCTCGTTTTTTTTTTTTTTTTTTTTTTTTTGTTAGGACCAGCACTCAGGGGATGACCCCTACTAATGCATTGCATTGTGTTGGAACTAGGAAAATTGGTTATGGGAAGGAGGAAAGAGGGAGTAGTGCGTGTGAACATTCGACTTGAACTTATTCATGTTGTAAGTGAGAGGGAAGACTTCAGCAGGAAGGTTATTCCACATACGAACAGTCCGGCCAAAAAACGAATTTTCCCTGTAATGCGTTGTACGATTCACCGGCCAATCGACCACAAAAGGATGGGCTCTTGAGGAAAAACGTGTATTACGAACAAAGCTATGGGTTTCGGGAACCAAATCCCTAATTTCATCAGAACACATCCCGTTGTAGTAACGATAAAATAGGCAAGTACAACCCACATTGCGACGGTGCTCAAGGGAGTCAATAGAATTGGATACCCTACTGTCGCCGATGAGAACCTTCGCCCTCTCCTGCAAGCGGTCGAGAAGCTCCAAAATAGACTTTGAAGCACCGGCCCACACATGAGAGTTGTATTCCATTCGCGGTCGGATATAGGTGGTATAAATAGTAAGGAGATCAGATGGAGTGAAGTATATCTTACACCGTTTCAAAAAACCGAGGCACTTGAATTCTTCTTTCGACACCTTAAATATATGTTCAGTCCATCGGACATCACATTGTATCCTGCCCAGAACATCAAGAGATTCTGCTTCCTCAATATTTATACCACCCATACATACAGATGAGGCACCTTGATCCGTCGCGCGTTTATGCGGCAGTACGCAACATTGGGTCTTTCGGGCATTAAATTCGACCCTATTCGCACGACCCCATTCTGAGATTATGTCTAGGTCACGGCCAAGCGTATCATTCATGTTCTGTCTCATAGCACAAACATCGGACACGCCTGGTCTGTAACCAAATGAATACGAATGGCAAAGGTTGCTGTCATCTGCAAAAGAATAGATAGGGTTGGAAGTTTGACATAAGAGGTCATTTAGAAAAATAAGAAATAGAGTAGGAGAAAGAACGGAGCCTTGCGGTACCCCTGAATGAATCTTGAACTCGTTTGATGAAACCCCATCTATAACAACCCGTATAGTGCGATCTCTGAGAAAGCTCGATATAAATCGAGAGAAATTATCACCGACACCAAATGCAACAAGTTTAGACAAGAGTGCACCTTGCCAGACTCTGTCAAACGCCTTGGAAATATCTAAAGCAATTACCTTACTTTCGCCAAAATGGTGAATGGAACGACACCATTTTTCTGATAACAGGGCCAGTAGGTCTCCAGTAGAACGACCTCTACGAAAGCCATACTGACGGTCGCTTAGTAGGTAATTTGACTCTAAAAATTTTACAAGATGGTGATTTACCATACTCTCCATAACTTTGGAAAGTGCCGAACAAATTGCAATTGGGCGGTAATTTTCAGGGTTATTAGCCACTCCTTTTTTAGGAATTGGCGTAGCATTAGCAACTTTCCAGCAGACGGGAAATTCACCAGCATGGTATAAAGTGCTGAAAAGATTTGCTAAGGGACGAGCTAGCGTCGAAGAGCACTGCTTCAAGACCAGTGCATGTATACCATCCGGGCCAGGAGACTTGTTTATGTTGAGATCCGCAAGAACCTTTTTAACAGCTCGAGCCCGAAAAAATATTTTTGGCATAGTTACGGATACTTTTTCGAGTTCGGGTAGTGGTTGATTGCTATCTGGTAAGTTAGAATTATTTGCAAATAATTCGGCAAAACAATTAGCCTTATCAACCAGGTTCGTGAATGTTTGGCCATCCTTTAAAAGAGTTGGTATTGAAGAACTAGCATAAACCCTTACTCTTTTAACGAATGACCAGAAGCTTTTACTGCCCCGGGGAGCAGTAAGAACTTCAGCACGAAGACGTTGCTCGTGAAGAGCTTTTTTCCGTCTTAGCACTTTGGCACACGACGACCTTGCCATTTTGCGTAGCAATTCAGTATCAGCGGTTTTATTGTCACGCCAATTTCTGAATGCTTCCTCTCTGAATCTGACTGCTGATTTGCACGTCTGATTAAACCAAGATTTAGATCTAGGTTTATTCGAAGCATTTTTAACTGGAATGAACATTTTCATTCCTAGCATAATAACATTTTCAACCATTTTCGCCATGGCATTGACGTCATTGTCAACGAAACAAAGTTTCCAATTAAAATGCCGAAAAAAGTCGTTGAGTTCAATCCAACGTGCTTTTCCGTAAACAAATTTTGATCGTTTCATAGCCTGTCGTGAAACGTTCCGAAGTTCGGAGAACGGAAAAGAGGCAGAAATGGTGCAATGATCCGAGTTACCGAGAGGTGCTAGAACTTCTACTTCGTACTTTTGAGGGTGCGAAGAGAGGAAGAGGTCAAGGGTATTGTGTTGGTGCCCATCAACACATGGAATATGTGTTGGTTCATTCACCAGTTGCACGAGGTGATTATGTGCAGCAAATAGCTCAACATATTGGCCTTCATAGGTTGTGCGGCCCGAGTGGTGAAGCCAAGAAGAATTGTGGACATTGAAATCACCAGCAACAACGATTTCACTGTCCAGACAATTCTCAAGAATCTTCGATATTGAGTCGGAAAGGGAGTCGAAGCGCGATAAAGTGATATCCCTTCCCGCGTTTGGACTTCTGTAAAGAAACCCGAAATGCAAAAAGTGCGTATTGATTTTGAATTTAACCCAAAGGCAGTTAAATTCCGCATCAAACATGCCCACTGGTTGCTGGCATTGATACACAACTTCATTGCGTATATATATAGCAAGACCCCGATGAAGATAAAATAGGGATAGAAGGTGGTACCCAGGAATCTGAAAATCCAGTGGATCGGAATTTTCAGACACCTGTGTTTCACATAAGGCGAAAACATCCGGCCGATGGAGACAAACGTGAGCGTATACAGAAAAAAAATTCGTTCTCAGCCCACGTATGTTACAGAAGTCGATTCGAAACCGACCTCTCATCACAACACAAAAAAATTCAAATAAAACGCAAAGTACGGATATTTCTATGCTAATTGCCGTTTAGAAACTGTTTGGTGATCAGTGTTATACCTTCATCACCAAAACAGTTCAACAACGATTAACACAAATACATCCGTACTAACACGAATATGATGGACGGTTATAGGGGGTACACAATGGACAATGCCATAAAAGGACCATAAAAGCCCTGATCTGGTCAACGCCGAAAAAGACCATCACTGGCAGATTGTTTTTATTGTTGTTTGTTTATTATGTTATTTCGTTCGTTTTTTTATATTGTTATTGTTTTTCTTTTCTGTATGTTGCAACGGTTGTTTGTTTTTTTTATATTTAGTTTGTGTTGTATGTTTGTTATTTTGGTTGATTTATTTAATGTTGTTATTTATTTGTATTTGGTTGCGGTTTTTTTTTTATTTAAATTTTTTTTTTAAGTAAGTTCTTTTCTTTTAATTAATCTCAGACACACACGGACACTTTTGTATTTTCACAAATTGACACAGACACAGCGGACGAAATATAAAAACGTGTGGACACGACAAAAGACAAAACACTACTCCACAAAAGACAAAACACTACTCGTTACTTCCAGAATCATATATTTGAACTGGAAAGGTGGTTAAAACAATGGAGGAGAAAGATCAATGAGCATAAATGGGCAAATATAACATTCACATTGCGTCGGGAAACATGCCCCCCTATTAGAATCAATAATCAAATAATACCCCAACACTCGCATGTAAAATATCTCGGTATACATCTAGATCGGCGTTTAACGTGGAAATGGCACATAGAAGCAAAATTAACTCAAATGAAACTAAAAGCAGTTCAAATTAATTGGCTCATTGGAAGAAATTCTGTTCTTAGTCTCGATTGCAAACTTTTACTTTACAACTCTATCTTAAAGCCAATTTGGTGCTACGGTATTCAGTTATGGGGCACTGCCTCTGCTTCTAATATCGAAAAAATTCAAAGGCGCCAAAATAAACTTCTTCGAATAATCACAGCCGCTCCCTGGTATGTCAAACACTCAAATATCCACAAGGATCTCAGTGTGCCTATGGGAAATTATGAACCGATTTTCACGAAATTTAACAGTTTGATTTCTAGTCATAAAGTGAAATTTAACAGTTTGATTTCTAGTCATAAAGTGAAATTTAACAGTTTGATTTCTTGTCATAAAGTGAAATTTAACAGTTTGATTTCTAGTCATTAAGTGCAAAATCTTATATCAACCCGTGCATTACACCTTCATTTATAATAGTTTTTATAACAAAATTACTAATATTTTATTGTGGTGGTTCCTAATTTGGATTCATAACTCTCATCCTGCTCAACAGCCGTATTTTTCATTTAAAAATTATTTTTCCCAAATTTCAGTTTCCTAGTGAGCTGATTCGATTACGAAGCACAAATTCTGTTGTTAATCTGAAAAAGGCTAATTAATAGATACTTTGTAATCTTTTTTTTTTTTAAATAATTTAATTCACAAATGGCCGATTTCACAAATTTATTTACATAGCAATTCATATTTAACCAAAGATTTTCATATAATTTTATTTTTATTTGACATGACGAATTTTAAACATAAATTTATATTTAAATAGAATTGGTGAAGTTGGTCATAAGACATATTTATTTTAAAATAAAACGTTGTAGTTCATTTAAATGAATTTTTATTTGTATAAAAGAAAAAACTTGTTAAAAAAAATTGTTGGCTTGTTAGTCTTTTCGTTAAAGACTTGTAAGTTTCTTCTTAAATCCATTTTGGATAAAATTTTGGTAATTAAATAAAAATGAAATGTTCTAATCAAAAAGATATTTTTAAACCTTCCACCACCACTAGTGGTGAATGAGGGAATACTAATTTTGTCACTTTTTTTCAATACATCTAAGACCTAATAAAGTATATATATACTTGGACCTTGAGTAGTTCTATCTGTAGTAGTTCTGTCTGTGCATCTGTCCGTCTGTTTAAAACACGCTCACTTTCGAAAGACTCAAAAAAAGGACAAACTTGGTGTCAAATTGCTTGTATGTATATCCTAAACATGGGAATGATATCCAATAAAATCGACTTAGTAGGTTCAGCGCTATGAATCAAAATGTGAAACCACCACCATTAAAAAATTGATAATTTTGTTACAAAAATTAACATAAATGGTAGAATAATGCACGGAATGATATACAATTTTGCTCGAATTCGATTTCTATGACTGTTAAATTTGATGAAGATCAGTCCATTATTTACCCTGGGCACTATGTAAGCCCTGCTCTCGGAAAATAGTTTAGTATGCCTAAGACAGTAATAAATAATTCCATCATAATAAATTTTGGTACAGCTTTATAGGACTAAAAAATTGGATAGAATTTATAAAAAGAAAAGCATAAAACTAACTGATTATCGGTTAACACTCCTGAAATATTCGAAATATCGGTGGAGGTTATCAAAGATTCGTTTTTATTTAAAAATATTTTGGTAACTTATAAAAACAGTTTTTGATTAGAAAAAGGTGCTGTAAATTTAATACATATGACTTGACAATCTATGAAAAACAAAACATTAAGTTTTATTTTGTCGTTTTTAACAATTTTTTATAGCACGTTTGTGTTCAGCAAGTTCATTATAAATGAACAATTAAATAACTAAAATACTTTATTTTTCTGCAGTTCGTATTAGGTTCAAAACTCTTAGTACTTGAAACGCCACGTCTTTGTTTCACCAGTTCTATTTTTCCTTTTTCTGTACCAGCAATTTATTTTCATATGCCTTTTGTGCCACTTTAAGCAAAGCCTCAAAACTGCTATTGCCCGTTTGTTTGACCATACCATAAAACACTTTGACCTCTGATTCCGTTAACAGATTATAAGGAGAACCACATTCTACAGCCTGACCAGCATCCATTACTAAAACTTTCACAGTCCATGATGGTATGCAAACGATGGGCTATTGTTAGGACAGTGCAGTTTTTGAACTTGCCTCTAATAGTGGCTTGTATTAGAGCGTCGGTTTGCGGATCAACATTGGCGGTTGCCTCATCCATAACCAAAATGCAATTTTCACGCAAAATGGCACGTGCCAAGCAAATTAACTGACGTTGGCCTACACTGAAGCTTGTACCACCCTCGGAGATTTTACTAAGTAAACCATGAGGCATAGAGCCCACTACTTGTTTCAGCTTGACCTTTTTTTTTTTTGGAAAAATTACCGATTAAAGAGAATAAATATTCTTTTTTAATAAACTGAAATCTTACCTCTTCCAATGCCTCCCATAATTTACTATCCGAATACTCATCAAATGGATCAAGATTGTAGCGCATAGTTCCTGAAAATAAGACCGGTTCTTGGGGTATTATGGAAATCTTTCTTCTTAAATCATGTAAACCCAGTTCATTGGTGTCTCTTTCATCTATAACTACTGAACCGTCATTATAGGATAGACGGAAAAGCGCATTAATTAGGGAGGATTTTCCAGCTCCTGTCCGACCCACAATACCCACTTTCTCACAGGGCTTTATTATGAAATTTAACGACTTTAACACATAATCTGATTTGGGATCGGGATCAAAACGCAGCGATAAATTCTTAAATTAATTTTGCCCCTTTTCGGGCCATGTTGTAGGTGGCTTATTAATGGGCAGCGACATCAATTCTCCTTCTGGTTCTATAGATGCATAATTCACTATTCTTTCTACAGAAGTCATATTATTTTCCAATTCTGTTGATCGGCGAATGCCCCATTGTACCATTCTAGTTAGGCCCATGGCTTGAGTTATTGCCAAGCCAACATCACCACCAGTTTCGGGAGAGAAAAAGAAGAAGCTGACAGTGATAATGGCAATATAAGCCACACAACAGCAGTCTAACCAGTAGGCAAAAGCACGACTTGTCGCCAGAAACATATAGAAACCCGAAATGTGTTGATCTTGATAATTGTCAAATTCGGCAATCATGAGCTGTTCAGCTTTAAAAGCTCTAATAGTGGCCAGGCCATCAAGAGAGGCTCCTAAGTGAGAGTAAATAGGAGAGCGGTCTGAAATAAAGAAATAATAAGGTTTTCACCCACATTCTCAACTTCTTAAAATTCTAATTACATATCGCTTCTATCCTCTTGACATCTCTGGAGGTCCTCAAATAGAAAGATCTCAAATAATAAAATATTAGCTCTAGAACCGCAGTGGCTAATATATACCAGGGGTTAATCAAACATAAAACAACCAAAATACCTATTAAAAATAAAAATATTTGTATGACATCAATCATAACAGTTGGTAGAATCTCATGCACTTGGCCCATATCATATGAAAATCGATTCAAAATGCGTCCTGTAGGATTTGTATTAAAGAAGTACATGGCAGCTCGGGTCAATCCTAAATACATGGCATTATGTAAAGAATTCGCAGATTTCTTGGCCAAATTGAAGAACAGAAAACTACGGGACATGGATAAAACAATAACAGCAACATTGAGAGCCGTAAAAACATAGATATCTACAGGATCGGTTTGTATATCACTATGCACTGAGACAGGGCAACTTTTTTCATTTTTATTGACCCTAAAAAAAAAATTAATAAGTAACTGGTGGATCTAACATAACAAAAAATTTAATCAGACAATTTCATAGAAACATTATCTTGAATCTAGGTAAAATAAGTGCATCGAAAAAATTAGATATCATACTTACCAGTATGATAGAAAATAGTCGGATGCCGAGACCAAAACCTGGGCCCCCAAGCACAGAAAAGTCATAATCGTTAATACCAGAAAACCACAACTACTTCCAAAATATTTCTGATACAATCGAAAACCAATATTGCCATCCTCTTTTGTTTCCTTGACTTGTCTGGGAGCAGTCTTCTCTTCTACCGATTCCACATTAGATACAATTGAGCTCTCACTTATTTTTCTCTGTATCAAACTAATTCTCTTCTCATTATTGAAATACTGATCAGCTTGATCCTCTACTTCACTATTTATCAAAAGCTTGGCGAAGTCCAACCCACTATTTTGCATGGACTTAAAGGTTCCCAAATCACTTATTCGACCCTTGTCCATTATAATTAAAAGATCAGCTTTTTCCAAAAATTGTAATTGGTGAGTCACTAATATCACAATATGATCCTTTAAATAATCCTTCATGCACTCATCGAACAAATGTCGTCCAACCTGGGGATCCACAGCACTTAAAGGGTCATCCAGTAAATAAATATCAGCTTTGCGGTAGATAGCGCGAGCTAAGTTAATGCGAGATTTTTGTCCTCCGGAAAGAGAGGAACCACGTTCCCCAACTATGGTTTTGTCTCCGTAAGGAAGAAGTTCGATATCCCGTTTCAAAGCACACTCTTTTATAGTCATATTATAGCGCTTCTTATCCATGGGCAAACCAAATAATATATTCTGACGTACAGTACCGCTAAAAAGCCAGGGTTCTTGGGAGGCAAAAGATAGGACGCCCCTGACATTTATGGAACCAGATAAAGGAGGCAACTCTCCCAGTATGGCTTGTATTAAACTAGAAAGAGAAAAAGCCAGAATACATTGTATTTCGGCTTTTAATAGCTCTTTGATTTAAAAAAATACATACCTCGATTTGCCCGATAACTACTACCAATGTTTTAGGCCGAATACTTAAGTCAATACCATTCAAATTAAATTCGTCTGACTTAAAACTCCACTTGGCCTTTAAGTTATGTATATCTATACTTGGCTGATTGTTTTCCTTTACAGGTTGTCCTACATCTTTGCAAATTTCACCAGTAATAGCACTTGGCTGGAGCGTGGAATAATCTTTATTATTTCTTTTAGTAATCAATGAAGCCTCCTCCAACATCATAAATGTCTGCAAACGCTTAAACGACACTAAAGTCTCAGCTAATTGAGCCACACCCCAAGGAAAAGAAACTGCTATGGTATTTTGCAAAATATTATAATATGATGTGATGACAAAAGCTTTTTCAGCCGTTACGATATTGCCCAGCAAGACGTAGCCAACTAGGCTAGTAAAAACGGAAATACGACTTAAGAACATTATAAAAGAAAGCAGCATGCCTCGTATGTAGTTGATATTTCTAATAGCTTT
Source organism: Pollenia amentaria (assembly GCA_943735925.1). Lineage (NCBI taxonomy): Eukaryota > Metazoa > Arthropoda > Insecta > Diptera > Polleniidae > Pollenia > Pollenia amentaria. The sequence continues at coordinate 138,822,070 of OX031010.1, read as the reverse complement.
AATTTCTTTTCGTCTAATATTTTCTACCATCTTTCCAAAAGGATACTCCCAGGCAAACATTTTGATTACCTGTATGCCGGTGATGATTTCAGTCATCATTCGCACACGTTCGTCGGTACACAAAGCAGTGCGCAAACGTAAAATGGAAGTTTTCTTTCCTAAAAACCCCTGGAGAGGAATAAAGAGGATGATAATAATCATGCCAAAGAAGGACGAAATGCCAATCTGTAAGGTAAATCGGAAAAAAATGTATTGGTTTAACCTTAATTAAATAACTATAATATAGTTCAGTCTTTGGTCTTGTCTTTATAGTTTTAGTTAGAATGTACGACATAGTATGTTTATTTTACCTACCTATAGTTGAGTTAAGAGCTATTCTATAAAGCTGTCACTATTCTATACAAAATGTCACAATTTTGCACAAAAATGCTATGATTTTTTTTACAAAAAAAAAAAACACTTTTTACACAAAAAGTCACTTGACTGAACAAAAGGATCACTAGTCTCCACATAAAGTTAGATTTCTACTAAACATAGATGGGCACTTTGCAGTACCAGTATTTCTTCAGTATTTTTTTTTTTACTAATACTGCACTTGAATTTTCATTACCAGTATATTTTTACTGATTACTGAAAAAGAAAAATCAGTACTCAGTAAATTTTACTGATTACTGGAAAAAATCAGTATTCAGTAAATTTTACTGATTACTGAAAAAAAATTTCAGTATTCAGTAAATTTTACTGATTACTGAAAAAAAATTCTGTAATCATTAAAGTTTACTGAAAAAAATGACAGTTATCAGAAATTTTACTGAATACTGAAAAAAAAATCAGTAATCATTAAATTTTATTGATTACTGATAAGAATACAGTATCGGGAGGTTTTTTACTACCTATACATACAAAAAAAAAAAAAAAAAAAAAAAGAATTATAAAACTGTAAGAATTTTCGTACTCAATAAACGTTAATAAAACGAAATTCCAATTTGCATATAAAACAAAAGAACAGATGAACGGACGTAATGTACATTCCTTTGTAATTAAAAAAATTATGGACTATACAATATTTATCAGTTAATATAAATATGTAAATCAACCTGTGCTGTTAAATTAACAGTGTTAATTACATGATTAATTGTAAAAGTTGTTGCTAAACAAGTTGTGTATTATAGTGGTTAGAAATTCTTTCCGCAAATATTTGGAATTTTGTATTTAAATTTATTAAATATTGGAAAAAATTAGTGAAATTTCTGATTTTAATAGTGATGATTCGGTAAATGATCCGGATAATGTGTGCGAAGAAAATACACCTAGTTCTTCAAATTTTTTAAGTGAAACTTCAACTGACACGCATGATTTATTAAAAGACGAAGAACTAATGGGAGTCAATAAAATTCTTTTTAGCGAGGAATTTTTTAAAGTTGTTGAGAAGGTAAATAACATATATATAACTTAACTTAACCATGTAAATATTTTGCACAAATGTTAAGTTGAATTAACTTTAACTAACATTAAATTAACAATTGTGCAAAATATTCACAAGGTCGTCTTATCCTAGTGGTTGACACTCGGGACTCTGAATTTTTTTTTCAGTAATCAGTAAAATTTACTGAATACTGAAATTTTTTTCCAGTAATCAGTAAAATTTACTGCATACTGATTTTTTCTTCCAGTAATCAGTAAACTTTACTGAATACTGCGGCAAATGAAAACTCGGCAAATGTTGTCCTCCAAGTGGTCAATAGTTTCGGGTATATAGGCGTAGGCTAGCGACTTCATATATCCCCACAGAAAATAGTCTAGCGGCGTTAAAACGTTCGATACTGGAGACCAATTCACGGTTCCGGAAGGTGAAACTATGAGGTTACCAAACGTTTCCTTTAATAAATTAATTGTGGCACGAGCTGTGTGACATGTTGCGCTGTCTTTTTGAAACCACAGGTCCTGCACATCATGGTTCTTCAATTGATGAACGAAATCGGTAATCATGGCTATATAGCGGTCACCATTGACTGCAACGTTCTGACCAGCATCGTTCTTAAAGAAGTACGGACCAATGATTTCACCTGCCCAAAAAGAAAATCAACAGTCAGTTTTTCTGGATGTAACAGTGTCACAACAAACAATTGAGGATTATCATCAACCGAAATAGGGCAGTTTTGTTTATTGACGTATCCATTCAAATCAAAAGTGAGCTTTATCGCTAAACAAAATTCTATTTTACTGCTAAACCCAACTAAACATAAGTCACTTGACAGCTGCCAAAATGCCCGCCAGTTTAAAAAAGAAATGTTGTTAACTATACATTCTATATTTATGTAAAAAACACCGCTTTACAAATATGTCTTATTCTACAAAAAGTGACTATTTAGCTAAGGAGTTTCTTCTCTATGACATAATCAACACCGGCTTTTTAAACTTTAGACAGACTGCAGATATCTTCAAATAAGTTATAGGTACGGTAACCATTACGGTCGTAACAAGGTATATGAGTAAAAAATTGATTCTTTTTATCAGCTCACTCCACTGCAGCTGAACATGTTTTTTTAAATAATGCAAACATTGGGCCTACGGGTCAAAGGCAGCATTTTTCTAAAAGAAAGTCTAAGCTAAAAAGCTGTTAATACAATTAAAACTAATGAGAAAATACATAAAACTACCCCTTTTACTTGTCTTAACACATGACTTTTATACCAAAACTTAAAACAATATCAAACATTTATGTTTAACCGTTCATAACTTTTTATCATTATGATTCGATTTTTATGAATAAAAATAAAAATAAGAGCTTAAATTCCCACTTATTCAACAAAAAATCTGACAAAAAAAAAAAATCATCCATTCAAAAGTTACAGATTTTTGATCCGAAAATTACCATCATCTTCCACTGAACACCACCCTAATCAAATTACATTTTCCAGCCCATTAGCACACTAATAGGCTAGAAAATATGATTTGCTCCGTTTCAGCTCAATCTGATAATATAAACACATTAACAGCATTGAGCTTAAAGTTACGAAAAACATCGTTTTTTAAATCCAAGTTCTTCCTCCTACAAATCGAAACCATTTCCTCAAGAAATATAACTCGAGTCTTATTTAATAGGACATTTTATTCTTATTAATTTTGTTTTAATAATTTGTCTTGTAAACAATTAATATGTATTAAAAGTGAGCAAAAAATGTGTAACGGTAAACTATCATTCTCCTTTTCATAAACATTGTTTATCGTTTTTTCAATATTCTTTTCCCATCATTACATTTTGGATTATACATATATTTTATGTAATAAGTTTAGCGCTGATGAGTTTTTGTGAAAAATAAAGTTAACATAATTAATTTTAGGAGTATTAAAAAAATTTATTTGAAAGAGTTTAAAAAAGTATTTTTTGGTAGGAATAAAAATTGGTGTACTCGTTCGAGTACAATGGGATAATGTATGTAAAATTTTTAAATAATTTTTAGTTATTTGCGATGGATATTCACATGTGTTATGGTAAAAATTTTAAAACATTGTTGCCGTATTTGATTATGCTAGTAGTAATGATCGTGAAAATTGTATTCGGATTCGCTGCTAGGTAGGAGTAGGGTCTGCATTAGGACGAGGAGAGGTTTTATCGCGGGTCACTGTATGATAGGCAGGATGGCGGTGATAATGGGTTGTAACTTGCCGGATAAATGCTGGTTAAGGGAGTACTCAGATCCACTGTTCCAGGCTACAGAACAGCAGGCTGAGATGGCTAGGTAGTAGATTCCTGAATAAGAGCATGTCTTGGGTTGCTGGCTCGGGAGTCTGACAGGGTACGTAATGGGAATGACCTGGCTGCCCAGCAGCAGACTAGTGACTGGGTACTTGTAGGGCAGTTTTCTGTTTAGAAGGCTAGTTTTGCTTGTATTGTCTGATTTTTTTATCTTCCACTACTTTCTCTATTCCTGTGCTTTTACTCTTTATTTCTCCTACTCTTTTCTTACTGAAATTCTATCACTAGCTAAGACTTCATAACGGTGTATATTGGTCTACCGGTGAGGATGCATTTCGTTAACTGCAACCTTTCTACCTAACCTTAAATAATTAAAAAAAGACACATTCCCAATTCATCTGACATTTCCAAGCAACATCCATATAATGGTTGCCTCTAAACATGTTATGGTATAATAACGACAATTATTTGTTTTTAAATAAGCATTAGCATTTCCTCTTTTTCAAGAGCAACATGCTATCGTTGAAAAAACAAACCATGACATTAAAATTATTAAACATATTTTAGTTATTATGAAACACAATTTGCCAGCAGGCAACCATATATGATTGTCGCTTATTGATGGAGGACTTTTTTATGGTTTTCGGTAAAAATAATATGATTAAATCAAACATAATTTGCTTAAATATTTTTGTAAAAATTGTTTGGTTTGAGGTCACCATATTGAAACATATTTTTTCTCTGGGTGTTTGCATTAATATGCAACGTTATTTCTTTTTGCTTATTATAGTTCATTTGCACATTACATTACATTATAAGTTGGATTTGACAATATTTTCCATGCAAAATAAAATATAATTCGTGAGTAGATTTTGGCAAAATCAAATCTACTGCGTACCAAGAGATGAAATTGTGAATTTCTTAATAATGGAATAAAAAAATACAACACTGAGTATGTAAATTTTGACACTTTGGCAGAGAAAATATTAAAAATAATAGTCCCTAAAACAATTCTTCTTTAAAGAGTAATTGATGCAAATATTAATAAAAACAAATATTAATTAGTACACAGAAAAAAAGTTATTCACATAAAATCCACCTACAAAAGAAAAAACTATGGAGTGTTAATAAAGATGCTCCCTGAATTCTCTTTTTATTACTGTTCTTTCAATCAAAATCTTGCTAAATGTCAGAAAACAATGGTGTAAACGATTTGGATTTTGATGAAGATTTCAAATAAAATCTACAAGATTTCGATGCAATATAAATAAATGTTGGCAACGTGCGTCAATGGCTGGTCTGTTGAGAGTCAACCTCGGATATTATAAGTTTTATTTTATTTAGAATTAAGCAATCAAAAATAGCGCTGACTTAATTATGCGAGTCAGCACTTTAGATCAACTCACTGACTTTAGTTTTATTTTGAATTAAACAATAAAAAATTATTAGTAATAATTAGTAAGGCAATATCAATCTACCTGCGATCTCCACGGAGCACTCCAGGTTGAAGAAAATAAAAATAATAATAATAACAACAGCAATTGTCTTCTAAATTTTACAACCATAACAGTCTATGCTTCTGCGTTAGACACGTTTTCTTCTGGTGTGTATATATATATATATATATATATAATATATTAATATGCATCAGTATTGCTAATCCGTGTGTAATTCCTAATTAGTTTCTACTTGCATGTGTAGCCCATGTGTATTTATTGTGTGCTCCGGTAGGCTAGCTGGTAGTGAGCTAGTCTATCAGTGCCGGGGTTGCGGGTTCGATTCCCGCAAAAACTTTGGTTTCCTGCAGACAAACGTTCATTCACTCACAATATTATTACAGTAACGGACTGTAGATAATTCAAGAAGTATTCCGTTCAGTCATTTTTAAATAAATAAGCATTTAAAATTCCATACAAATTTTTTTTAAACTGATTCTAACATTTATTAAAAAAAAACTAAGTGCACATTAATACGGATTTTTGGTTGCATTTAATATTGTCAGTTGATTAAGTAAAAGTATTCTGTATGCAAAATTAAACTAAAATTAAATTTAAAACAACTGTAAATTTACTTAAAAACCGATCTACTTATTTTGCATTTAATTTTAACGAAAAGTAGATTTAATTTTTACTGTCTACAATTCAACCGCGAATTCCATAAAAAATTAACCACAAATTCCGTAAAAACAAATGAATTTTCAGTTATTTCTTTTAATTTAACTACCAAAAATATATTTTGATTTATATATTTATAGATCTGTGGCAAAAAGTAAAAAACGATTTGCTTGTTTTGTTTAGAAAATTCCCATATTCTATTTGTTAAAATTATTTAGTTAAGTACATCAAAGTTTTAAAGTAAAATAATTGCGAATACCATATTGAGCATGCTGCTGGTGTCTTATAATTGAAAGTTCTTCTGTAAACAAAGTGGTCAGTACAACAAAAGTAAAACAAACATATATAACGGGGTAAGTAAATAAAATTAAATATTCTCTCTCTCTCTCATTAGAGAAACAAGTGGACAAGTGTCTGGTATTTTTTAGAAATTCTAGTAAAACCTGAATTATAAAAAATTACTGAATTACATAAAATAACTGAAAATTCATTTGTTTTAACGGAATTTGTCGGTTATTTTTTTGATAGTTAATTTATATAAAATAACTGAAACTTCATTTGTTTTTACGGAATTCGCAGTTGAATTTTTGACAGTAAAAATTAAATGAACTTTTCGTTAAAAATTAATGAAAAATAAGTAGACCGGTTTTTAACTGAATATTCATTTATTTTATATTACAATTTCAGTTAATTTAACGTACAGAATATTGTGAGTGTTGATTTTTTTGTAATTTTTTCAGTTTCCTTCACAGTCAAACTTATATTTCAACCCCTGACTTATTTCATTTTATTTAACTTTCCAACACAAATGAATAATTATATGTTACATGGGGTCTTCACGAGCAATAAACTTGAAAATATTTATGAACTCACCTTTTAAATTTCATTGCCAACACCATATCGAGAATTTGCTGCAATATTTTCTAGCATCTTAAAATTTAATACTTTTCTCTAGAGTTGAGTATAAAAGATATTTGTATGAATTCGTTACACAATCTGAATAAACGATATGGCGGTAAACTCGATATTATTAGCTAGTATTCGGCCCTATGTTCCACTGGGAATTAAATAATTAAATACATTAGCTCAAAGATCATGTTTCTTAACTTATAATTCTATTGCAGCAAAGGCTCGTCAATGCGTAGACCACAAAAACATTTATGGCCACTTATGTTTATTGCGGAAAAAATTGTTCAAACATATATTTAAAAAATAATTGTTAACATAAACTGTCAAATTTGATTGTAATTTCTTTGCCATTTCTTTCTTATATTTCATTAAAAAAAAATATTTTTGCAGTTCACAGAAAAAAGTGTTTTATTAATTAAAAAAATGGTTTAAAAAGTATTTAAATTAATTTAATGTAATAATTGAGTCAATTGTTATTTTAGTTGAAAGAAAATCAAAAATTTAATTTTGATTTAATTAACATTTTAATTGTTTTGAAATAAATTTTCAAATAAAATTTTATTTAACTAACCAAAAATCTTAATTGACTTTTTTCGTTTAAAATATACTTGTAGAATTGTTGTTGGGAATTGTCAATATTTATTTAAATAAATTAACACATTGTTTGAAATGGCAAAGTTTTTTGATCACTTTTTTAATTAAAATTTTAAAATTTTTAGTAATCAATATAATCATTTTGGTAATAGGTGCAAAATCAACAACTTGTTTGCTTGATATTATGAATTTAGAACAAATTTGGTGATTGGAGAAATTTGATAATTTTTTCTGTGTTTATTTCAAGACTTTAGAGTGTGCAATACATTTTAGTTTTGTGTGTATTATTTTGCTTTAAATGTGTAATTTGGGACACAGTCATGTGTTATTTCCGAATACTTCATTGGCAACACTGATATATATATATATTAGGGTGGGTCGATTTGTAGGGACGCAAAAAACCTGTCCAAGTAACAGGGAAAATCGTATTCTAGTTATCAAAATAAGAAACTTTGGCCAAGGAACCATAACTCTAAAATGAAATCTGATGTTCCTTTTTTTGACTCAAATGTCAAATTTTGAAAAATCCCACTTTGACCCATTTAAAGTGCCCCAATCGAGTCTAAATGTATGACCGACCCCCACTTACTTTGGAGGGCCGACCCACCCTTGTCACTTGGGCGATTTTGAAATCGACCTGCCCTAGTGTACATATTTGTTATAATTTTTTTTTAATCTGCAAAAAAAAACATCTGTCAAGTTACTTGGCAACGTATGAGTAATATTTAATTCCAATTTATTAACATGCATACGCCATGTGGTACACCTAATAAATCAAACTTTTAAAAAAGCAGTAACCGAAAAATAAGACTTCTTGTAAAAGTATGTATTTTTCTGAAGAAAGTCTTGTAAAATTATGCTTTTTTTCTAAAACTCTTGGCATGTTGTAGAATAGAGTAACTTTAAAAAAAAAAAAAATTGATTTTTATAATTACTCTAACTTTCTTGAAAAAAATGTGGTAAAAGTTTACGGACTTTTGAAACAAGTTATTTTTTTTAGGAAAAAGTCCATTTTAAGGGAAAAAAGCCCTACTTTTTCAAAATGTCTAATTTTTCGCCTATTGTTTTTTTAAATTTTGATTTACTAGTTGTACCACATGGCGTATGTATGTTAATAAATTGGAATTAAATAATACTTATACGTAACCAAGTAACTTGACAGAGGTTTTCCTTCAGTGTTGCCACCAGAAGAATTCAAAACTACACTTGAGATGACGCAAAATTACCCAATTAAAATGAAATTACACCTAATATCAAATTTACGTTTAATTAAAAAAAAGGTTGTACAAAAAATAAATTCCGAACATTTGATATCTACAGACAAAGTTTTAAGAGTGTTCCTTTGCAATTATGGACCTATTAAAACAAAATTATGTTATGATGTAAAGACTAATAATGTAAGAATTCCTAAAGCCAAATATTATCTAGGTAACTTCATCTATTTGATATTTGTTCATCTAAAAGTTATTTAAGGGAAGGGTTTTATATATGACCAACCTTTAAAGCTTTATTTACCAGCACAAAATTTTGCCATGTCATAGTAGAAATTTTTTTAACAATGTGCACCAATATTGATAAGCTATGATAGAATATGGACTGATTCCAAAATTATTTCCGTAAGATTAGTAAGTTTGAAATAGAATATATTAGGGCCAAATTTTGTCCAAGTACCAACATCATAAGATTTTTATGGACAGAAAGACTCCATTTGGAAAAAAGTTCGTATAGGGGCTTTGTGAAATTATGAAGCAATTGTCAAAGTTTTCAAAAGTCGTATGTACCAAATTTCATTAAATTATCTTAAAAATTGCCATATGTATTTCGCGGCAGAAGGTCTACATGGACGGACAACTCGCCAGCAGGACGGACGATACTAATTCTAGGTCGATCGGTGTACTACAATATTTGTGTGAGTTTTACATATAGGAAACATATACTTCTCCTTGGTTTTTTTAGTATAATTACCTTCTTTTTTCAATAAACTTCTGGTTCTAAATCACTTTGAAGCTCATATTTATCAAAATCTAATTGTCCATCTGGCGCCCATTACAACAATCTTTTGCTTGATAAACTATGGAAATATTTTGTTTTTTTTTTTTTGTTTTTTTTTTAACAAACCATTACATTTTTAGATCAACAAAATCTTAAATGGTATAAAATTTATCACTAAAATCAAACAAAAAAAACAAATATCAGAATCCCGGAAGAAGCTATCCATTGAGATACCGAAATATATATTTATTATATCAAGCTTATACTAAAATGTCGAAGGAAATAAAACTAGATAATTTATCAAATCTTTATATTATTTGTTTTAAAATGAAAGAATTTCAAATTACACCTGACCTGCACCTCAAAGAAATTACCCACGCTCGACCCACGAGAGTAAAAATTACACCAAATCGGTAATTACCCACAAGGTGGCAACACTGTTTTCCTTGCAAATTTTTCTTAAAAAATAGATAACAAATATGTACACTAGGGCGGGTAGATTTAAAAATCGCCAAAGTGACAAGGGTGGGTTCGCCATCCCATACATTTAGACTCAATGGGGGCACTTTAAATGGGTCAAAGCGGGATTTTTCAAAATTTTACCTTTGGGTCAAAATAATGAACATCAGATTTCATTTTAGAGGTATGGTTCCTTGGCAAAGTTTCTTATTTTGATCACTAGAACGCGATTTTCCTTATCACTTGGGCGATTTTTTAATCGAACCGCCTAATATATAAAAATTACGTTTTTATTAACAACAAACGAAGGGACTTGGAGTAACTTCGGGTAATGTGGACTACCGTTATGTGTTTTCAAAATATATATGCAACAATATATATGAATATTAAAAAAATTATGCTCCAATAAATTAGCGAATTTATTCTATATCTGAAAGTGGTTTAAGTCAAAGGAAAAAAATTTTAAGTGAAAATATTTTAAGGAACCCAACAACCAGCAGTAAAAAAATTGGAGGGTAATGTGGAACACAACAATCTAAGGTCTACAATACCTGAAAGCACTAATAAATAAAATCAAATAACTAACTAACTGCCAGGCCCACAATGTCGACAAGAACATTTCTTTCGCTTTTTTATATTGAAAACAATAATAAAAAATTGAAATTTGTTTTTGTTTTCAAGATAAATATAAGAAAGAAATGTTCTTGTCGACATTGTGAAATTTAAATTTTAAGTTACCTTTTTTTATTAAAACAAGCTAAAAGGAAGCGTTCTTGGCATAAAAAGTAAAATAAGAAATTCAGAATATAAGTTCGTCTAATGTGGACCACTTAATGCCATTATTAAAACTTTAATTTACCTAAACTAAAAATTAAGTTGACAGATAGTAGTGTGTTATCTGTCAAAATGTGCCTCTTTTCTGCCGTATAGCAGCCATGGTCCAATAAGTAGGTCTGCGCAAAACTAAAACAATGCAACAATAGAAAAAACAACACGCGTTTTGTTTGTGTAAATTATGTTAAAGATGTCAAAACCCAATGCATTTGTTTGTGTAAAAGGTGGACAAGATGTCAAAACCAATTGCTACAAAAACAATTGCACGATAAAAACACAACTCTACAAAAAATCAGCAGGCGTTTCGAGCAGATCTACTAATTGGGACATGATAACAGCTAACGGCAAGTTAAATAATGGCACTAAATGGTCCACATTAGACGAACTTGGGTTACAGTGGTAAAAAATTATTTTTTCCTATAAATCTAAATGTGCAACAAATTCTTACTAACTATATGAAAAGCTACGTGTCCACTTTAACTATATAAAATAATCACACATTCAACTATGTAGCTGCACCAAAAATCGTTTGTTATTTGAGCAGGAAAAAAGTTGACCAGGCACATTAACTTTCAACATAGACTAAAAAGCCCTGATATCAATTACTAACGAAAGCACATATGCAATCGTCGTTTCAAACAAACCGTATTACTTGCGGCAAAGCAGTGTTAACATACATTCAATAGCTGCTAAAAATAGACTCTAGTCCACATTGCACGCATAGTCCACAATACCCAAAATCACTCTAATTACAAGTGTGCACGCAGAGAAAAAATATGTTTAGATATGGTCACCTCCAACAAAACTATTTTTAGACAAAATTTTAAACATATTATGTTTAAATTTAACTATATTATTGTCACCGACAAACATATAATTGTTAAATTAGTCCTCCATCAAGAAGCGACAATCATATTATGGTTGCCTCTAAACACGTTATGGTTAAATATGACAATAAGTTGTTTTTAAATTAACAATAGTATTTTCCTCTTTTCTAAGAGCAACATGCTTTGGTTGAAAATCAATCATGCTATTATAAATGATAAACATATTTTAGTTATTACTAACCAAAAGATGTTTGGAGGCAACCATAATATGGTTGTGCCTTCTTGATGGAGGACTAATTTAACAATAATATGTTTGTCGGTGACAATAATATGATTAAATTTTAACATAATATGTTTGCAATTCTCTTTAAAAATAGTTTTGTTGGAGGTGACAAAATTTATACATATTTTTTCTCTGGGTGTGTTTATTTGATAAATGCAAAACGACGTAATTATACATTTTTTTCTAACAAAACATAATGAAATGGTTTTCTTTGAAAATTGTTTGAACGCTTTCATGGACAATGGATGTTCTTATGACGTTAAAAAAGCTTCGTTAAAAATGTTTATAGTTTTCATTTAACAAAGTGTTTGGCTTCTCCTATACAATTATATTTTATATATATTTCTATATTTAAAAATATACATAGAAATATAAATATTACTCTCTTGTTTTAATCCAAAGTCAATTTTGTCAATTTTTCATTAAAGTTGTATTTTTACCATGCACTCATACTTACCTGTGTATACATTAAATAAGTCATAATTACTATGGATATTGGTCCAATCCACAGGAAGTGTATATGCAAAATGGATGTATCAAAGCGTCCCACGTCGTTAGACATTAAATTCACAACTTGACCTGTAGTTGTATCACCCATGGCGGTTTTACTCAAACGCAAAGATTTACGATAAATCAGGCTACAGAGAGCTACACGCATTTTCATCCCCGAGTGTTGTATGCCGAATAAAATGGAATGAAAGAGGAGTGAATTTAAGGTAATGCTAAGTATTACTCCCATAGTATATAAATAGGCCTCAGTCTCATCTTTTCTAGATGATTCTGAGTTGGCATAGAAATATATTAACTTTCCTAGAAAGAAGGGTTGCATAGATCTGCGAAATAAACGATTTATAAAGAAATCTCATGCAAAATCGAAACCACTTACCTCAAACCGACTTCGATGAAAAACAATGCAATGCCCAAGATCATATAATAGAACCCAAACACTTTTAAGGTGGCCTTTAATAAGCTGGGTTTTTTGTCGGTGCCCTTAAATTTTTGACACTGTTCGTTCCAGGCTAAGCTGAGTTTATTTCCCACAAACTCTATAAAGTTGAATAAGGATAATATTAATTTTTTTTTTGAGTTGATAATAATGTTTATAAACAAATTATCAAAATTGTTAAAAATAAAACCATGTTTATTTATAAATTTTATAGTTGTGGACATTGCAAAAACTATGATAAGATTTTTTTGTTGTCTTTATTAAAACAAAAGAATTAAAAAAGTTAAATAATTTATTAAATTAAAATGGAATTATGTTTGATAAGATTGTGCCTTCTATATTAAAACTTAATGATTATAATTTCAAGGATTAAGAGCCAGTTTTTGACTTACAGATCGGCAATGACATTAAAATTACTGGAGTGTCCATAGTCACGGTTCGACCAGTTGTGTGCCGCGTTCAACCGTATCGCCGAACAAAGAGCCATATATCTGGCCGTGATATCTACCGGCAGCCAGTTTAACATAGTAAACAGCGCCCTGGTGGGAGGGGAGCGCATTGATCCTGTGATCATCAATGCGACCAGTCTGTGAACCTTCTCAAGCATCGCACGGTACCTGCCCTTATCCAGCGCAGTCCACCATACGACAACACCGTAATAAAGAGTCGGCTTTACTACAGCCTCAAAGATCCAATTGACACACCTCGGGCCCATGCCCCAGTTCTTGCCGATTGCACCTCTGCATGCATATATAGCAACAATTGCCTTTTCCATCCTCGTCTGGATGTTCGGCCCCCACGACAGTTTAATGTCCAGGATTACGCCCAGATATTTGGCGCTGTTAGAGAACTTAATTTCAGTCCCATTTAGCCTCGGAAGTCTCATGACCTCAGTCCTATACTTCCTCGTGAAGAGTACCAATTCCGTCTTAGACGGATTAACACCCAAGCCGCATGATACACTCCAGGTGCTAAGTACCCTTAATGCAGCCTCCATACACTGAGACATTATGTTCAAATGTTTCCCCGTGATAGCCACTGCAACATCGTCTGCGTACGCCACGGTTTTAATCCTCATGTCGTCCATTTTCGTCAACATGGTGTTCATAGTCAGGTTCCACAATAGTGGGGATAGTACTCCTCCTTGGGGAGTTCCCCTGTTCCCTATCGTGGAACAGATGACCCTATTCCTGAGTAGATTATCCACAAATCTACATATGCCATCATCAACCTCCAGACTCCTCATAGATTCAACAATAGAATCCGGGTTGACATTGTTAAAGGCTCCTTCAATGTCGAGGAAGGCCACCAGAGCACACTCCTTAAATTCGAGTGATTTCTCAATAGTTCCAACTAATGAGTGAAGAGCCGTCTCAACAGACCTACCCTTTGTGTAGGCATGCTGAGAGGTCGAGAGTAAGCACTTGGGGATGGTCATCCTCAAGTGAATGTCGATAACTCTTTCAAGAGTCTTGAGAAGAAAGGATGCAGGGCTAATCGGTCTGTAATCCTTCGCTTCGGTGTGAGAAGTCTTCCCTCCCTTGGGGATGAAGACCACTCTACACAAGGTCCAGCTCATACGTACATACGAAAGTCTAACGCATCCCCTATATATAGCCATCAGCCAGGGTATAATCACAGTCGAATTCCTCTGCAAGTCCGCCGGAATTATACCATCCATACCCGGAGATTTGTACGGGTCAAAGCTGTCGACAGCCCACTTAATCCCGGTCGTAGTCCATTGGGATGGACAGAGGACCGGGCATCGACTCACAAACCTGATCCCGCAAGCTCCCTTGGGAGTTTCCTGGAAAGTGAGTGTCAATTAACACCTCGAGGATGAATGAATCCCCCAATTCGTTCGTTTCCTATTCAACATAACACTCGATCCTACAGATCTAAGTACCAGACTAAATTCCACATATCTATGATCAGAAAGTGAACAATCATTAAAAACCATCCAATTTTCGATCATGCCAATGTGGTCAATGCTAACCAGCGTGACATCAAGAACTTCACACCTATTTGTTACAACAAACGTTGGCTCACGGCCCCTATTTACTATTCCTAAATTATAATTAATAATAAAGGAAAATAGTGACTCACCTCTAACATTCGTGTCCGTGCTACCCCATATAGTGTGGTGCGCATTAGCATCGGCACAGATTATAATAGGCGTTCCAGTGCCTGCTGCCTTCGTTACCGCATCACGGATGAGCCGATTGGGTGGGTCCTGTCCGTGATCATGCGCCATATATCCCGAGACCATCCAGATTATACCGTCCTGTGTCTCGAGAGCAACTGTTGTGGTGTCTTCATCACTGTAATCAGAGAGAATGAAGATATTCAACGAATTTTTAGCTAACACACAAGATCTTATGTTACCTGTACCTTTCGCAAACAGTAGCTTGTAGCCTTTGAGATTAAGTCCGCAAACCCGATCCTTATGAATCCAGGGTTCTTGGACCATCACGAGCTCCTCCCCTTTTTCTACCACACGGAGAAGCAATGCAGCAGATGCTGCTTTAGAGTGGTGGAGGTTGATTTGCAGGACCTTCACCATTATCCATATTGGCGACCACTGTGATGTTGACGTCCTCCTGGTCTAATTCCAGAAGTACGTCCTCATCAACCATATCACCCAGGTGCCCAAAGACAGACACCAATCCGGAGATAGACTGAGTGTCCTCTTTGTCACCTGAACTTACGGCATCGTCACCAGACAAGCCCTCTTCAGGCTGCTTGGCCTCACTAACCGAAGGAGCCGGATTGCCCTTGTTATCCCTTCGGTAGACACGGAGCAAGACCGTACTAAAACCATAGTAGATCTTACCCTGTCTCTCCCTCATTGGTTCCAAGGATTGCTGGTTTAACACCACAATCGCCGTCCTCGAGGACCCTTCAGCAGCCGAAACCTTTACAACTTTCCAATCCTGTGTGGGAAGTTGAGGGTTGCAGCACTCAATGATCTTCAAGATCTCCTCAGGTTCCAATGGTTCGGCAGGGATGATGACAGTCGATCTAGGTCTCCGTGGTATATATTTTATAAATTAATCTTTATAAAGACGGACGTCAGCAATAAAATTGGTTGCGGTTTAGACCTATATTAAATTATTGACCGAAAATCGGGAAGTGTTATGCTTTTCTTTTTTGAAATTTGAACTAGACTTAGTATAATATCATGATTCGTAACAGGTTAGCCGAACTTAAGTGATTTTCAGAAGGGGAATTTATATTGGACCCATGGTAAATGATGGACCAATCATCCCAAAATTATGTAGAGTGATTTCTGGTATTTAAAACACTATTTTTTTTTTTTTTTTTTTTTTGGTAACGACAACCGTAAAATCACATATTTATTCCTTATTACCAGGGTCTTAATTTGAATTAAAGTATTTTATAAAAAATGGCTGAAATTGAAGATAGTCATTTCGAAACCGGAGATTCTGGTGCTTCACAAACTTATTCTATGCAATTTTCTGCATTGCGTAAAAACGGTTTTATTATGCACAAAGGTACCCTGTAAGATTGTTGAAATGTCAACTTCCAAAGCTGGCAAGCACGGTCACGCTAAAGTTCACATGGTTGGCATTGATATTTTCTCAAATAAGAAATATAAAGATATTTGCCCATCTTCTCTCAACATGGATGTTCCACATGTAAAGAGAGAAGATTACCAATTGACCGACATCAGTGATGACGGTTATTTGACCTTGATGTCCGACAATGGTGATGTCAGAGAAGATCTCAAATTGCCAGAAGGTGACTTGGGTGTTTCTTTGAGAAACGATTTTGATAACGGAAAAGAGTTTTTGTGAACAGTCCTCAAGTCTTGCGGCGAAGAATGCGTTATTGTTACTAAGACTAATACTGCTCTTGACAAGTAGAGTGGTGTTACCGTGTCTTAAGAAGAGTTATTTTTTACCGATAATAAAAATAAATAATAAAAAATTATGTTGTGTTTTAACCACCTATAACAACAACTACAACAAATGCTATAAAACAAAGTAACAACAAAACATAATTCAAATTAGAAAGAAGATTGAAGAAATAGATGAAAAATTAGTAGTTACTAAAATAAAAATAAAACTCTAGCTGCTGAAAATTTCTTTTGCATTTAAATGTAATAACAAAACATACAATTTGAAGTATATTTTTAAAATAGCCTGTTTTTATAATAACTTTATAATATAATATGATGATCATATTAAATGTGAAGGAGTTGTCTTATCTTCTTTTGGTTTTCCCACTTCAACAAAACTACAATTATAATAATAAAAAGATTCGTTGTTGTTGTCGTCGTGTCAGATTATTCCAATTTATTTAATTTTTTTATTAAATATTTATGTATCCTACGCGAAAAACAACAAAAGTATACTTCGTTAAGAATTTATTTTAATAAAAAGGAAAACCTTAAAACAATTCTTAATATTTAAATGCACCATTCCACATGTATGGAAAAGATCAAATATAATTTGTATACCTAAGCCCACAAAAAACAAACTAGAACCAGAGTGTTATCGGCCAATTTCGTTAATTTCTTGTACCAGCAAACTATTAGAAAAAATAATAGCTAAACGAATTGCATGGTTTCTAACTCAAAACAGTTTAATCCACGTTAAGCAAACTGGTTTTAAACAGAACAGCTCAACAACAGATGCTCTGATTCACATTGAATACTTTCTTGCAAAAACAATATTCTCACGTAATCACTGCTCAATCTTTAGAATGATTGACAACATTCTAGGCCAACTAAAGGAATGGAATGTGGGAATAAATATTTATAACTACGTAAAAGCTTTTCTTAGCAACCGAACTTTTTCTGTAAGGGCAAACGGGCACTTTTCAAAATTAACCAAACTTGATAATGGTATCCCACAGGGATCTCCACTATCGGTCATCTTATTCTTAATAGCGTTTGAAAAAGTCAACCAAATAATGAAAAACCACAAATAGATACATCACTGCTTATTTTCTGATGATTTTTACTTGTTTGCTAAAACAAAAAACCCACAAGAGGTTCAAACTTCATTAAACAAAATTTTTACGCGCTTCAATATCACAAGAAAAAAGTAAACATTTACATATATGTCGTAAACACAGATGTTCTATAGATCAATTCCAAATAAACAGCGCAGCTTTTACTAATGTCAAAGAACTCAAAGTTCTTGGCCTTATATTCAATTAAACATGTAATTGGAATAGTCATATTGCGTTTCTAACAGGGGATCTCTCTAAAAGAATAAATATCCTTAAAATTATTTGCGGTCTTTCAAGTGAAAGCCAGATTAACAGTTTAACTAATGTTCTTAAATCAATTATACTAAGCAAAATTGACTATGCCCTCATAATATATGGAAAAACATCCAACACACAGCTGTCAATTATTAAGAAATACTATCATCACTCATTTCAAATCATTTCACAAGCTTTTAGAACAACACCAATAATGAACATGCTAACAGAATTTGGGCTACCAACTATAGAAGACAGATATTGCAAACCAAATAATAAAAATTTCACAAATCAAAAATAACGTTATATTTTATGACGATACCAAATTCTCAAAATTGAATAGAAAACCTAAAATTGAAACTACTATTGCATAAATCACAAAATCAGCCAATAATCTATCAATTTCATTAAACAAATCATTAAATTTCAGAGTACACTTTCCGCCCTGGGCTAATACAGAAACACATTTTATAAAAACCACAAATATCGACAAAAAGAACTATAATTCAGTCAGACCAGATTATTCAGCAACACCTTGAACAAATAAACACTTATAAAAATCAAAACTACATAATCTGGTACTCTGATGGCTCCAAAACCACCAGTGGCAATGAATTTGCTGTAGTAGATGAAAACAATACCATAGTCAAAACTGGAATGTTTCCTGACTTTACTTCAATATTTACATCAGAAATAACAGCCATACAGGAAGCAATCAAACTTAAACCATCTGGAGTGAACCTCCTAATATGTACTGATAGCCTATCATCCGTTAACGCCTTGAAATCCTATAAGAACTCTGATTCCCTAATCTCCCGCATCAAAGAAAATCTTGTTCGTAGCAAACACACAAAAATACTCTATACACCGGCTCACATGAACATTAAAGGAAATGAATTTGCATACACGATTGCTAAAATCACTAACAAATCGCCAACCATATTAATTAATAACTACACAAAAAAAGACATTCAAAATCTAGTAAAAATAAAACAACATCAAAACAATAACTCTTTACTAAATGCATACTACAAAAAAAAACCCTCTTTTACAAAAACAAACATACCCTACCAACTTTACTAAACAACAACAAAAAATGTTTACAAGGCTGAGACTAGGTCACTCAAAATTAACCCATGAATACATCCTTAAGAACAGCTCCTCAAAACCAGCAGCCCCTAACTGCGGCAACATCTTAACTATGGATCACCTCTTATCCTGCTTTAACAAAAACAACCAAATAACATCTTTAACGGAATCCATACAGAACTTTGATTATAACCACCTAAAAAACATCTACCTCAGGACGTAGTAAATAAATTATAAACCATTTTATACCTTTTATTATATATTCTTTTGTTACCAATTATCTATATAAATACTTAAAATCTAAATTTATTAAAGGTGAAGGCCTTGGCAGCCAGTCCTTTTCTCTTTATACATTTTCTGTAAATTAAATTTGCATTTAATAAATATTAATAATAATAATAATAAATGCAAACTAAAAATCAACAATATTTAGGAGAAAATAAATGAAAATGCATAATAAAATTAAGACATTGAAGAAAATAGAAAAGAGGAAAGGAAATCGTGTTTTAAAAACACGTAAACTCCAAACAAAAAATAAATCCATAAAAAATAAAGATAAAAAACTAATTAAAAAAATTTAAACAAAATTTTTGCCAATAAAAATTTAATACTTTAATAATGAAAATATTAAAAAAATTTTTTTTCTTTACATATTTATTTTTCCCACCTTGTTGGTTCTTTAACGAATTCACGTCAGCTTTTAAGTCTACCAACTTCTTCTGATTTTTTTTAATCTTACATCTTAAATAATGTTCTTTTTTATATAAAAAATTGTCACGGCTTAAATAAGAAAAGAAAAATGCTTCATATTTTATTAATCGGAAATTAAATACCACAACTGTATCTTTAAAAAAAAATCAAAGAACTTTAAACAAAAAAACAAACTAAAATCTTGTCATCCACATAAAGATGCCTAAAAAAGAATGAAACAAATGGAAAGAAATTTAAAGATGCCAAATTGTTAAACGTCAAATGATATCATTTCTAATACTGCTTGATCACTCTAAAGACTTTGTCACAGTTCATCATTTTATTCTCTGTCTAAAATTAAAGCACATGTGCAATTTCTCATCAACAGCATTAAAACTGTTAACGTCATATCTAACTGCCAGATATCAAAGTGTTTCCCACGAAGCAAATGTCTCTGAACGTTGCTTAATGCATAGAGGCGTGCTACAGGGTTCAATATTGAGGCAACTATTGTATTCAGTATACGCTAATGATCTGCCTTTACAAGTGAAACATTGTAAAATGCAAATGTATGCTGACAACGTGCAACTCTACAAGCTGAAAAATATCGGATAAAAGAAGATCTCTATCATATATATCTTTGGGCATCTGCAAATGGCCTAAAGTTAAACCATTAATAAAAAATAAAATCTATTTAATTAAAAAATTTAATCAAGTGAATTAAAGTTTTACTTATATCAACAACACTATTATAGAAAAAAAAATTGTAAAAAAAAAAAAACCGGACTTGACATAAATACCATTTCAAAATTATCACAATGCATACATTTTTAATTGTTAAAATTTAACTCAAATTTATTTAAATAAAAACGTATAAATATAAAATTTATGCTATTAATTTGTTTGCTGATGGAAATTTAATAAATTTTTTAATTAATATCACAAATTTTTTAATAGAAATCAATTTTTATTTTCCTGTATATGTATATTGTTGCACAAAGGCATGCCAGAAGGTCTGGATTTTTACTGATTTACAAGAATTTTCAGTGCTCATCAAGAATCAAGAAAAAATATGTTTCGTCCAGATTTGTTAAGGCCCAATCATAAACACGATGGCTTTTTGAATCGAAGTGCGTGTGTGAAACGGTAGCAAAGTACTCATGAAAGTAAAATTTTGACACTGTTGAGGTGAATAATAATTCCCTAGCCCAGGAGGCTAGTATAAATTTTGAAATAAGCTTAGAAATTTTTGACAACCACACAATTATCAAACACACTCCCAGGTCGTGCAGCTCAAAGTTGCCTTTAAGCCGCCGCCGAATTTAAATTTTGCGTTGAAGTCGCCATCGAAAGGCATATTTGCACTCATTTTTTTAGTCAAACTTTTCTTTTAGCATATTTATATAAGCTATTATACGATCAAAAATAGTTACATATTTAATTTTTGTTATTAATAAGATTTTTGTTATTATAATTTGTGCATGTTGACATTAGCGTCTAATAAAAGTAAAATAGTTTTTTTTAATAAATTTTAAATTCAATAATAGACTACAGAACGCTAATTACATTTGCAATACAAGCATTCTGTTATATTTCCAAGGTACACTGTAACTGGAATTGGAAGAAACCATATTATTGCTACACTAAATCCCGCGAAGCTTTTTGCTTGTATGCAGAAATACTATCATCACTCATTTCAAATCATTTCACAATTAGAATAATATGATAATACGGAAATATATTCGGTTGAGAGGTAATCTAAATAAACACACTGGATAAATAATATTTGTTAGATCATTAGTCCCATAATCAGCTTATTAGGATGTGGGTTACCTAAAACGCGCAATTCGCGAAGGTGTACAACAAATTAATAATGTCCTAAAAGATTATAAAAGCATAAAATATCTGTTAATGGGTTCCAACTAGTAGAGAATAAAAAATCGGTGAAAAATGTCAAATATTAACCCTCCGTCTTACACCGTCAGACCCATGCAGTTTTCAATATACCTTATTCGAAAAAAATCTTTTATTTTATTAAATTTGAAAACATAAACATACATACATACATATTTTTCACTTAGAAAATGAAATATGAATAAATATGCATATGTATGAATATTATTTTTATTTATTTAATACACCTTAACATATTTTTAGCTTCCAAAGTGTTTACAAAAACAATGTAAAATGAAATACTATATATTTTGTAATAAAAACGATTTAATAAAAAAATAAGTAATAGATTTATAAATTTTCTAAGCAACTAAAACATGTGTTTGTTTTGCGAGTTTCCTTATTGCGGTTCACAATAAGGATTGTTGAATGGATAGAGCGGCACTTGTAACCGACTATCGTAATTTGAATAATGTTGTTGTGAAAATATAAACAAAGCAGCACATAAACTGATTGTTTTCTAATCTTGAATAATTGAATACACCACGCAGTGTTAAGTGATTGATTACCAAAATGTAACAATAATTTTATTAAATATTAACGTCTTATATATCCAAATAGTAACAACTAAAATTTAATTACTAAGCAAATTAACAATTAAAATTAAAGTAAAAATAAATAAAAGAAAATAAGTGTGCCTTGCAGTTTACTAATTTGCCTTTTTAATGATCATTAATTAATCATTTATGCTTGTTCAGGTAAACAAACATAAAGGTGAAAGAACTTATTAGAGACGATTCAGCGTTTTTGGTTAAATAATGAAACTAAATATGTAAACAAACATATGGGTGAAAGAACTTGTTAAATAAGTTCAGTGCTTTTCTTTATATATTATGAAAAAATTAAAATAAAGAAATATGAAACTAAACAACATGTATAATCTATTTTAGAATGTTGCTGAAATACTGGGGTTGTACACTTTGAACAAAAACAACGTGTTTTTCGGTAAATTTTATCATCTTCTTCTGCGCAGTGCTTGCAATATTTTTTCCATACCAGAGTGTCAGCACCGCTACTGCTACCCTTTACTCCTGTTATCTAAAGTAGTCAAGAGTAAACTTGGATTAATTAAAAAAACAAACAAATAAAACTTAATAAATTAATCAAAAACTGTGCATAACTGAAACTTACATTTATTGGTCTTCCCAGAAACGATTCTATAGCTGAACGAGTACTAAATTGTTTAAGAATATGAATTTTATACATTCGTTTTTCTATATTGGAGAAAACTAATTTGTTTGACAATATACAAAGAAAATCTTACCGAGCATAATTTATTTTCATGCCATCAGCTTCTTTGTAAATACAATAGGCAGCCAGTGCCATAATATCTATCATATTGCAAAAAAAGCAAAAGTCCATCTTTTTGTGGATCGTTTATTTTTGCAATGCGAAACCATTTGATCCATACAGTCTACTCCGCATTTATTTGCGTTGTAAAACAAAATTGCTTCAGGCTTCATTGCTTCGCCTTCACAGCGTTTCGAGTAATGTAAAGCTTAAAGTAAATTTACACACTTATTCTACTTTGGCACATGGCTGCAAACTGAAATCAAATCTTCATGAAATCCACACAATGATGAGAATATAGGGTGGGAAGTTTGATTTTTAATTTCCTAAGGAATACACACTTGGTTCGATCGAATTGTACCAACAAATGCAAGCCCAAGTTTGGTAAGACGCTTCATACCTTCTAATGTTGTGAAAAAATTATCTGCGACAATTGTGCGGCCACTATTAGAATATGGCTTCGAGAGTTGGATCATAACATTTTCGCCTTGATTTACTTCACGTTCTTGTCCCCGTGTATAACTTTCCTTGCCGTGGATATTTTGTCTTGGAGTCGCAAGCTTGTGTGTTTAATGGATTTAAATAAATAAAAATAGATAACTGAACATAAATAATTAAATATAGCAACAAACATATTTGAAACAAAGCATCTTCAATACAAAATATACAATGGTCTAGCCAGACCATATGTGTAACAAATGTGATGTATGCAGTAAAATTGTCGAATAAGTTTGCTTCAATATCCTTTCCAGGATTTAATTTTTAAACGTTTATAGCAAACTAAATTGTAGGAGGGTACCTGAAATTTCAAGTCTCTAACAAAGTGTTTAATATATTAAAATAACATTTCAAACCAAAGAAGGTCTGGCCAGACTCATGAGTAAGACGAACGGTTAAAAAAAAATTAAACATTTTGAAAAAGCCAAATGTGCAACCTCCAAAAATTCCTCAAAATAAAAGATTTTGCGAATTCTGAAAATTGGTTTAGAAATTATGGAGCAGCTCAAAAATTAAATTTCCGGATAGAAAAATTGTCCTTCGATTTCCAAAATTTTTTGTAATTATAGTCTGTTGACACGCCCTCTTAAAATACAAAAAAAAATAGGTTCACAAATGACGAAGTCATTTAAAAAAGCAACATACAACCGAACATATGTAATAACAATACATATATTTCAAATAATAACAAATTTGAATAGATAATTTTTTTTATTATGAATAACTAATTCTTTTGTCAGGTGATCCACTACCGGCTATATTTTTCTGTACCGCCGACGCCAAAAAATTTGTCGACCAAGACTTCTGTTAAGAAATTGTTCTTTCCTTTATGTCAAAATTTTACGTTGTCAAAAATGTTATAATTTCACACAGCACAAACATGAAATTTTTCTACCATAGACAAATTTTATTTCACCATAGAACTTTTTTACCGTTTCAAACATACCCAAAGCTGTGTAAAAAGCAAATAAATATTTCATTATTTTGTTTAAGTGTTTTGTTTAAAAATCTAGCAAAACTACGTTTCCAATATTCAACACTCAATAATGCTGATTTTCAACAGAAACCCATATCAACACTTGTGTCTATTTACCCCTATACTCAATACTAAAAATTGAGAGTATGTGAAGCAAAGGTGTACAAGTGCCAAAATAATTTTTTTTTTTTTTTTTTTTTTTGTTATATTTATATGTACTAGTATGGGCCAGCAGTCGACACAATCGATTGCAATCTAGAAAAAATTATTTGTACCGTTATTTCTAATACTAACCATTTAAACGGCTGGGTTAAAACTAGTAATGTATTTATTTAATGTTAAAACACATATCGCACTTGATCATAAAGAGGGTATTAACTCAAAGTTTAAAAATTCTCAGAAGAGCAGAACAATTTTTAATTTTCTTAAATAATCTTATGAAATTTAGTGCCGATTTTTTTAAAAAAGTGAAAAATTTTTTTTTTGGAGTCAATAGCTTTCTTATGATTAAGTGCGACATATATTAAATAGTTGACATAAATTTTAATTTAATATTTATTTTTACAAATGTATGCATATATTTTGAAATAGTTGATGAGGATTTCTATATGAAAAAAATGCATATGTATCGCGTGGTCAAATTTTAATGGCCGATGTTGAATGTGAACTACACCTAAATGTCAAGTCTTTTTCTACATTTCATTTAACATTTCTCAATTTCAGACTAACTAAATTTGAAACATGGAAAGATACACAATCGAGCAACACGTTAAAGTTATTCAGTCTTATTATGAAAATGGGCGTTCAAATCAAAATGCATATCGAGAAAATCATCTTTAGTGATCAGGCACATTTTCACCTCAGTGGATTCGTCAATAAGCAGAATTTGGGCGAACGATAATCCAAGAGTGATTGTCGAAAAACCAATTCACCCACAAAGAGTGACTGTTTGGTGCGGTTTATGACCTGGCGGCATCATCGGGCCGTATTTTTTCCAAAATGAGGCCGGTCAGGCAGTTACTGTTAATGGTGTTTGCTGTCATGGGATGATAACGAACTTTTTATGGCCCGAATTGGAAGATATGGATGTGGACATGACGGTGTCACTTGCCACACAACTAACGAAGCAATGGCTTTTTTGCGCGACGAATTCAATGGCCGTGTTATCTCACGTGGTGCCGATGTTTATTGGCCGTCAAAATGATGCGATTTGATACCGTTGGACTTCTTTCTTTGGGGTTATTTGAGAGAAAAGGTGAACGTCGATAAGCCACCAACAATTCAAAAGCTAAAGGATGAGATAATTCGGCACATTAACGGCATATAACCTCAATTATGCCTCAGCGTCATCGAAAATTTGGACCATCTGATAGAGGTGTACCTCTGTGGTCGTGACGGCCATTTAGCCGATATTTTGTTCCATACATAATTGAACCATACCAATATTATCATAATAAAAAGAAATGACAATTTTCCTAAATAATTTGTGTTTTATTCAAAATCAACATGGGCCCTTAAAATTTAATCACCCTTTATATATAAGTTTCCTAATCTCAATATTTATAGCAAAGCCTTTTATATATTTTCCATTTACATTCATTTTATTGATGAATTATGTTCATATAACCTCTCTATAGACTAACCCCATTATTCATAGAAAATATCTCTTTTTAATAAAAGGTTTATTAAACAAATTGCTATAAAACTAAATATATTTTTTATGAATATGGGGGTATATTTATGTCACACTTTTTCAACAATTTAAGCTTCATTTAATAACTGAGACACATGGGGGTGTCAGTTAACACCTCTTTTAATAAAATGTTACTATAACATTTAAATTATTCATAAGCAAAAATTTAAGAAATCAACGGTAACATTTAAAACAACAACTCTTCCAAAAAGAAAACAAAATATTTAAAATTGTCTTTCTCTTTTTTATTTCTTATTTTCTACTTATTTTCTACTTATTTTCTAGAGATTCAAGGCATAGCCTAATTTTAGGTCATTACACAGTTCTGAATTTTCGTACAATACTAGATATAAGTTAGGTTCCATTTTCAGCCCTAACCAAGCACATCTCTCGTGGGTCTATTAGCTAGTTCCCTTTGTGTTACCATGTCACACCGTCTCTTAAGGGTCCTCTGTTACCTGGCTAATATTCTAATTCAGCCACCCAGTTGACTTAATAAAGGATTGGACTTTGTTAAAATCAGTATAAGAGAGAATGGATTAAACGTTTAATTAATACTATTAATTTGTTTACTGATTCAAATTTAATTTATACTTTAATTAATATCACAATTTTTTTATTCTAATAAATTTTTTTTGTCTGTGTTTGTTAGGATGTCCAGTGTGGGCTCCTTAAATTCAGACAAAAGTCTGGGATCCTCACCCATATCCACCACTGCAACGTCATACGCATACGCAATCATTCTGCATCACGTCCTTTCCACGGACCTGAAAAGGGTATTAATATATAGATTTCAAAGTAAAGGTTGACAGTACACCTCCTTGCGGGTGCCCCTAGCCACAACCTAAGAAATATTTTAGTAGCTTCAGTTATATTCGATAAGCCTGAAGTGCAAGATTCTGCCGACAAATTTAATGATCGCTGGTTTGATCTCCAAAAGCCTCATAGCCTTAATAACTGATTCAGGCTTAACGTTGTTGAAAGCTCCAAAAATATCCACGAATGCAACTAAAGCAATTTCCTTGTAGTGCAGGGATCTCTCTATGTGGCTAACTAATGAGTGAAGCGCAGTTTCAGCGGACCTTTCCTTCGTATAGACGTGTTGAGCCAATGACAAGGAATTATATCCAAGCGATAATGATGTTATATGAAAATCCTCTTCTGTTCTTTTAGAAGAAAGGAGGTAGCTCGTTTCTGTATTTCTCGCATCGTAAAATTTCCCGCATGAAACAAGTGAATTATGACAAAAACAGTGCATTATGAAACAAAAAATGGTTTTTCTCATATAAGTGTTTTTGTATCTTTACTTTCGGAGAATTATATGTCATTTAAATAATTTTCCAGCAATTATTGGAAGGATGTGAGAAAAAGTGTTTCTGTATCAATATTTTGCTAAAAGCTTCTCACAAGAACTGTTAAAATAAGTCACATTTGAAATTGATGCGAAAAAAATAAAATTTCAAAAAATGGAGCACAAATTATGTATGTATGTACACAAGAATGTGTATTATTTTTTTTATTTGAAAAGAAAGAATTTAAATGATGAAACTAAATAAAACACACTTGTTATATTTGGTTATTTTAATTTTTTTAAGCCCTTTATTGTTTTCGCTTTATGCAGGGCTGCCAGATAAATTTGTGAAAAAATCGTTAATTTTCTAAGAAAAAATAAAAAAAATCGTCTTTTTTGTTTTAGAAAATCGGACAATTTAAAATTAATTTTGACAAATTTTGTTTGATTTTTATTAAAACATAATAAAAAAAAAAAAAAGTTAAAGTTCATGGGTAAAATACATATTTTATACATACATACATACTTAAGCTTGTGGTCTATTTAAAAACAATTATTTATTTTATTTTTTCCTTTAATCCGATAACAATTTAAAATTTCAGATTGTTTTTTTTTCCTCAAAAAATCACGCAAAGACGTGACAAAATATAATATTGGAATAAAACTAACACTTTTGGCCAAAAAAAAAAAAGGCAAATATTTCCTATAGTGCATTGGCCGAAAAATGGGGTAATATTTAGTTTAATGTTTTTATCACATAAACAAATGTATTAAATAATCTAAGGAAAAAAAATTAAACAGTTTTCCTTCGAAATTTTGATTTTGCCGATAAATTTTTTAAGCTGCCTTTTTTAAAGATATCGTTTTTCTGTGGTGCCTAATACACAAACATATAAAACTATTTAAAATTGTTTTATATCGAAGAATAAATAATATCGTCACTAGAAAAAATCAGCAAATCGGCATTTTGCCGATAAATCGACAAATCTGGCAGCCATATCTTTATTATATCTATTTCTTTCGTTGACGTTTCTCTTGCATTTGACACTTAATTACTGGAAGTATTCCAGTTAAAACAGAATCTGTGTTTTCTGTTCTCGCATTCAAATACAGAAACACTTTTTTCTCACAAATCGAGAAACAATGGAATTTTTTGTATCACACTTAATATGAGAAATTCTTCGGTGCGAGAAATACAGAAACGAGCTACAGGATCCATCTATCTTCGCTTCATTAAAGAGTTTCCTGCTTTCCTTGCGTTTTTCAGCTATTTCCGCATTCTATCATATCGGCTTAGCCTTGCCCTTTTTGTCGATTCTTTCACAGGACTTGTTTATTGCCTCAATTTAGACACCCATCAGTCACTCCCCTGCAGAGACAAGCGTGGACACGCTGCCTATGTGATTCCGGTACATTGGTAGTTTGTCCGCGAGAAAGATTTTCACCAAGATCAGTTCATAGATGACTGTGATAAGAGTGTGATATATATCACACACTAAATCATAAAAAAACACAACTCAAAATTTATCAAAATCGTTTTTTTTTTCATTAACCAGTTTACACTTGACATCTATAGAGACCATGAAAATTTCGAATACGTCACTATCTTCTTTGTGAAACTCAATTTGATTTAAAAATTTTAAACATGTTTTGAGGCCAGTGTTGGGCCTCTCCTAACCAGTGCCTGCTTATGATTTATTGGGCATAAACTTGTGTATTGAAAATTAAATAAATAGACCAATCTATTTTTATAAGTTTCCATTCAAATGATCAGAATTATTTGAAAACGACAATAGGCCCAATAGCACAGAAAAATTCTCCAAAGTTTTTTACCAATTAAAGCATTAATCAAAAATAAAATCAGTTTTAAATAAAAATTTAATCAAGCGAATTAAACATTTAATCAAGTGATTTTAACGTTTAATCAAGTGAATTAAACGTTTTTTTGATACTATTAATTTCTTAACTGGTGCAAATTTAATTAATTTTTTAATTAATATCATAAATTTTTTATTAAAATCAATTTTTATTTTTTCTTTGAGATCTTTAATTTCAACTAACGGTCGGTTTGAAATTTGCTAATAGACCGGGTCATTCATCGTGAGGTTTGATTTATAATGTAAAATACAACAAATAAATTTGAAAGTGAACTTAAAATATTAACTATCGGTTAAACGAACAATTTATGGCATTTACTGTTTGAAAATTATATCACGTAAATGCTGGTCATGACTACGTCCAAAGTTGTCCTTTCGGAAAGTCTATTTTTTGGGCGACTCGCTCGAGTATAGCGACTGGTATCTTGCGAATAAGACAAGAAATGTGGGATTTCAAAGCGTCAATCGTAGCTGGACTACTTCTGAAGACGTCAGAATTTACATATACACAGAGCAAATAGTCCAAAGGGGTGATATCTCACGAACTAAGTAGCCAAATTACCGTAGCAAAATGTTTTCTGAAAAAGGAAATTGTTTCACGCGCTGTATAGGTCGATTTCACAATAAAACACTGGATTTTCATTTCTCACAGAACGCTGATCTTCGTAATACAGCTGAAAAAATTTGGAGAGGCTGTTGTGGTGTGAGTCTTTCCATGTTGACTTGCCAAACGATACTTAACAAAAATTACAAAGCAGTTTGATATGAGCCATGCGTGATCTGTAAAGAAAAGCATATTGAAAACTTCACGATGAATCACCCAGAAAATACCAGGTTTAAGCCAAAATAAAAACCTAATAGATTTTATAAAAGCCTTAATTTTGAGCCTTAAGTATAACTTATAGGACATTTTTGACTGAAATTTTATGGTATATTTTAAAATATCCATTTTTACGGAACACACTTCTTTTGGAACCAAAAAAAATTTTTATATTATAAAAAAAAAATATTTATAGAGGGTATTTTAAAGTCGACAAAGTTGAAGACAGCGCTCTCACTTGTTTTTCGTTAAAATATGCTTAAATGTTAAATAGAAATTTAAAAGTACAAAACTAAGAATCTTAATGTAAAAAATGCAAATTGAAAGACTTACGTATAAATAAAATTTAAAAGAAAATTTATGACGTTTGTTGTATTACAGGTTTTACGTAAACTTTACAAGTTTTTCAGTAATTATGTAAATGTGTGCGTGTATGTGAGTGAAATTTTATGTTTTTACAAGTTAGAAATGTAGTTTTGCATACATGTTCTTACTTGTATGTAAATGAGTATAAAAATTATGATGATGATTGAGGTTATTAAAGCCAACAAGTTGCTGGTTAGCTTGACAGTGGGACAAGATAATGAAACTCTGAAAATAAGGTATAAAATTAATTTTCTCTACAAAATGTGTGATCTATAAAGATGTTTTCAATTTCATTTAATCTAATGAAAAACACTTCGTTTAGTTAATAGATGAAAATGTGTCTGCAGATAACTTGTATTCCAGTCTGTAATTAAGAATTATGGCGTTTCAAGCAAAGTATCTACATTGTTCTATGATAAGCTTTAGTTGCTTTTCTTAAGTATTAAAGATATCCCAGCTAACAATTGGATGATACTTTCTTTGGAATGTTACATTTTCAGTTAAAGGTCAAGAATAGTTGTGGGTAACACATGTGCTATGATATTATTTTTGCATGTAATATATTTGTAAGGCATCATAAAATTTTCTCTATGTGTTAGAAATAACAAAACAACAATAGAATAAAAACAAGTCAATATATATGGGCATTTTATTGTGTTTTGTTGTTTATAATTATAAAAAAAAAGTCTATGCTTTTAAAATAGAATGCTATATATGATATCCTATGATATCTTAGCTGTTTTACTTGAGGAAATTGGGCTGGAAACTGGAAAATTAATTATTTTCGTTTTAAGCTACTTCTTACGACATTTTTATATTTAATTATTTTACATGCAAAAAAATTTGTTATTTTTGCATTCTTTCTTTAAAATCTCTCTATTACAATCAATTAAGGAGAGTGAAGTGTAAGGAGAAGATAAAATGTTCGATTAACGGTTAAAACATATGGAAAAATCGTACGTTCGCGACCCGTACGTTCGCGACCGTTACTAAAGCCAATTCAACAAAAACCAATAGAGATATTTTATTGTGTAAATACTGGATAGAGACCTACATTAATACACTTTTAAAATAATTAATCACGTTAGAATATTCCGTTCCATTTTGTAGATTTGTACATTTCACTACTCTCAGCCAAAGTCGACTTCCATTTTGCATAAGTTCGTGACCACATGTTTATAACTATCATTATGAAAACTTAAACTCGATGAATTCAATCTTTTACACTTAACATAGAGCTACCAAAATGCTATAAAACTGCAAAAAAATGCTTGGAAAAAGTTTTGTTTTCCATATTATTTGTACATCAAGAGCGTATGAACGTACGTTCGTGACTCCAGGAAATGCCCATATGTAATTTTTGTGAAAAACAAAAAGGCCAACGGAAAATTTTAATATGTACGGATCTCAATGTTACTTAAAACAGAAATGTGTGCTCTACCCTGCCTCCAAAAAAAAAATTTGGAAACTGCTCTTTAATGTTTCAGATCAGTGAAGTTGCGGTTTCTTTAGTTGTAAATACAACCAAAAATATCAAATAGAGTGTTGCCCAGAGATTGGTTAATCTTGACTCTAAAGCAGAAAAAAATCGGCATTATCGGCATTTCAATTTAAAAATCGGCAAAAAATCAGCAAATTAAAAATGTCTTATTTAAATATAATAAAACCTATTCCTTTTAACAAAATAGAATAATTCAGCATTTACTAATGTTAATAACCTATCAAATAACAAAAAAAAAAAAAAACAATCACAAACAATTGCACATAGTTAATTAAAAAAAAAAAATTGACGTTTCCATTAAACAAAAAAGAACTACTTGCAAAGATTAATGTTACGGGCAACATCGAAATTTTGTTATATCAAAAAATTCTTCTGCAAATGTGGAAGGACCAAAAATTGTAGGAAATGCAGCCATAAAATCCTCACGTTTTAAATCTGAAATGTTTTGCAAAAAAAATCTGCAAATTTAATTAACTTTCTGACATTAGAGTAGCCGTCTGAAGTACCTGCGTCTTTCTCAATTGCGTTATAATCAAATTTGGGGGCAAGTTTTATCATTTTTTCCAATATAATATATTTTGCTTAAGAATAGCTTTTTTATTTAAATTATTTTCATTGATATTGAATATACATTTAGCTTATCTTTACTGATTTGTAAGTATCAATCCATTTTCAAGCACAAATATAATGAATTTTGTATTCTCCATTTTAATTGAATTGTTTTGGCTTAAAAATTATTTCTTCTATTACTTTTGGTCGTTCATTCTGCATAGTTTTCAAATAAAAATATAATAACCCAACATTGCAAACGCTGCATATAATATTGAATAAACCTTGCCATTTTTTTTCTTTAGTAGAAGCGCTGATAACAGTTGTCTCTTTTCAAAGTAAAAAATTATACTAAACCAAACAAAAAGTAACGGTTTGAATGCTTATCGAAAAATCGGGATTTTTGGAGCAAAAATCGGCATTTTGACAATTTCAAGTAAAAAAATCGACAAATATATATCGACAAATATATATATATCTTGAGTAAGATATCAACTATAGCTTTCAGAATTCGATAATTTTATATCTTTGCCGTAAGGGCTTGATGATTTAAGGAAAGTTATGGCCGTTATCCTGTTCTACGGGGTGTCCGCCGGGAAGGTATACTACTCGCAGCAATTCCATTGTAATCCGGGCTGTATGCGTTGTGGCACCGTCTTGTTGATACCACATATTAATCAAACCTAAAGCATGCAGTTGTGGCGTTAAAAAGTTGTCAATCATATCACGATATCGCTCCCCATTCACAGTTGCCATTACGCCGTTTTAATTTTCAATGAAGAAAGGTCCAATGATTCCTCCTGACCAAATTGCACACCAGACTGTCACTTTTACTGTTTTCAAAGGTGACTGATGAATAATTTGAGGGTTTTCCATTGCCCAAAACCACCGATTTTTTGATGAAAATGAGGGTTTTCATGGGCGAGCTGAACAAGTAAAGTTACTGCAGTCTGAAAAACAATTATGTCCGTAACGGATGGCTGGCGAATTTTTAGCAAATACACAGAATTATCCGAAATGTTGTAAAGATCTCATTTCATTAAATACATTTGATTTAGTAACTTTAATTTATAAAACATGACTGGTTATATAATTATTAACTATAAATTGTAGTTCAACAGCGATTGTGAACTTGAAACCAGTCGATACAAATTAGCCCTAATTTTCTTTTTTGTAATGATGAAAACTAAGTCATGGCAATAAATTTAGTGTGTTATTTCCGAAAAATTTTGGTATGTTTACTATTGCCTTTTTTAGAATTCAAAGCCGCTTAGGAAAGTTAATAATCCGAAAAAGTTAACAACCCTTGGGCCATTTCGGTTAACTTTTCCGCGATAATAATAATAAATAAAACATTAATAAAACAGAATCAAAAATAATCGATTCAAAATAATCGGATTACTTTTGATTTTTTTTGATTATTTTGCAGTAATCCCCAGTAATTCTAATTATTTTTCGATAACTTGTAATCAGTGCTGTGCAATCGAAGTTGAAGTTTTTGTACCGGAGTCGGAGCCGAAGACGCCTCAAAAACTCGCGACTCCGGCTCCAAAATTTTTCTGCATATAAAATAAATTTTTTTTTCCAGTATTTTTTAAAATAAAAATTCTTCAAAATTAGCAACGTAATATCTAACAGAATTCTTTTCTTGATATATTTTACCATTAAAAAAGTATTACAAGAAAAAAATATTAAAAGTCAAATAAGGATCAGTCTCATATATATTTAGCATCAAAGATAGAGTTTGAGTCGAAGTTGTAGTCAGAGTCGCACTTAAAAAATTTCAACGATTGCAGTAGGAGTCGGAGTTAGAACTACTTTTTGGCGACTTAACAGCCCTGCTTGTAATCGTAATATATTAGTTATCTAAAATTTTTCTTATCGAATTGCATAATCATTACAATTCTTTTTAAAAAGTAATCTAATTGGTTACTAATCCGAATCAATATTAACAAGGTATAGACCACACCACATTATTTTTCTTTTGAAAATCGATTTTCTGTGAAAACAACGAATCTATTTTATCAAACGTTATTTTCGGGAATACAAAATATATTATAAATTTGATTTATCTATAACGTGCCAAATTCCCAATTATTATTTTTGATAAAAATAAACACTGAAATTTATTGTAGAGGGAAAGCTGGTTTCTATGCGCATATCGCTGGTTGCTAAGGCCAGCTCGTCAGGAAACTTTTTCCATAGACTTTGGAAAAGTTAAAAATATTATACAAATAAGAGTATAAAGTGAATAAGAATTTTAAACTATTTGGTTTACTATTGGAGAAACCCAAATATCTGTGTTTTTTTTATTTATTTTAAAAATTAAATTTTTTAAATTAGATGTTGATAAGTTTAATTAAAAGATCATAGGGCATTTACTAATAAATAAATAAAAGATGTTAAAGACATGGGGACTAACATATTGAAAAAGAGGATCCCTTCAACGTGGTGTAGGATATGAAATGGTCGGGTTGTCCCATCGGCAGTTCTTTACGTGTTTTTGTAGATCATATTGCACGATTTTATAAAATATGTTTGATATAAATGTGAGAATTATTGTTTTTTATAAGTTACTTTATTAAAATTTTAATTAACCTCATGCAATTCATACGAAAAATAAAAATGTTGAATATGTTTGCTGGATTTGAATTATAAAATTTTTTGTGTGAAGTAAGAAATCTGAGACTTTAACTTGCCGTAAGATTTAAAATATTTTTATGTAGAGCCCAACATACATAATACGAATTTAATCTTTGCACACTTTTATGAAAAAATATATCAAACATCAGACAAATTATGTTACGTAAGAGTATTAAGTACTTGTTACTATTCTTATTTCTTTGTGTGTGTGAGTATGTGTGTTGTGTGTGCGTAGGTATGCCTTTATGGATGGAGAAAATTTTAAAGGAAAACTTCTTTAAGCCTCACAGAATATAAATTTTATACAGGTCTCGTTTAACTGCAACCAGATACAAACATAACTACAACCTGCGTTATTATTTTTGGATCCTTAAACAAGTATTTTTTTATTAGTCCTTCATATATCGCACTTGTTCAATAATACTGTATTAACTTAAAACTTTAAAATTTTAGTAGAATCAAAACAATTTTTAATTTTACGTTAAAGACATATGAAAAATAATTTTTAAAACAACCGTTTCATTACCAAAAAGTAGACAAAGTAGCCCGATATTTTCACAGCGGTTTAATAGATATGAATTTTATTCCGTGGCCATTTTTTCAAAAAATTGAAAAAATAAAAATTTAGAGTTAGTAGACTGTTGTTGAGCAAGTGCTTTATGGGTGTTGGGGGATGTAGAATAAATTGAGGGCAATATTCGATAAATATATTTGTCTACTTCAAGAAAAACTTTTAAGCTCATTTGAAGTTACCCGAGCGGTAATTTAAGAATATTTTCATGCTGCGGGATTAATCAAATTTAAGAAAATTGGTTACCGCGCGTGCGGAAACCGAGAGATGCCGTTTCAATATCAACAAACAAAACCAATGCCAATGTCGACCACAAGAGTTTTAACTCTTATGAGGCGCTGAAATCATGCCAAGCGATCAGATTTAAATCTCAAAACACAACTGATTCGTTTAAAGCGAGCACTGTCAAAAATATGTCCGTCGCAACGCTCAGCCACATGCTGCAAGATCAGTAAAACCTATTTTAAAAATAGTTTTTGAAAAGTTTGGCCTTTCTTCCGTCCAACTACTATTTGTTTCGATTGATGCAGAACGCTCTCATTGGAAGGCGTTTCACTGCAGAAAGGCTAGAGTAAGTGCGGGTAAGGTGGTATAGGCTGGTAATGTGATACAGTGTATTTTTCTTACACTAACAAGTCAAGAATACTGGAACCAATATAAATGGTTTACCGTTCTCGAAAAATTAAGAAAGCTTTAATCTGTTTTATTTTCACAAGTTATTCTAAGCGTCAGTTGCAAAAAATTCGAGTCATTGAGTAAGAAATTAATGAATAATATAACCACTTGCCCTAGAGCTGTAGTAAACATTTTGAAATAAATAAATAACCGAACTGCACCTATTGTAGTATACGAGTTCCTTAATGAAGGGTCCGCCATCTAACGTTTTTTTTCAACTAGTGCTTATTTCGTGAATGGTAACACTTAGCTCATGTCTGCTTTGACAGATAATTAGTTTTATCCTTCCGCTGAACGAATATGGTTGTGTATTCTCTTGAACAACGCTGGGAAATATCGCGACATTACTTTGAAAATCATGGTAATGTTGCAGGATGTGTGCGAAAATTGCGTACGGATTTTGGAAGAAGAGAAGCACCGTCAGCTACGTATGTTCGTTATCTTGTGAAAAGAGTGAAAGAAACTGGCATCCTCATCGATAAACCCAAGCGTGAAAAGCCAAAAACAGTGCGTACACCCGAGAATATTGCTGCTGTGGCAGAAAGTGTGCGTGAAGCGCCATCAACATCAATTCACCGTCGTTCTCAACAATTAAACATTTCGGAGACATCATTGGGACGAATTTTGCATAAAGACCTTGGTATGACGCCATACAAAGTCCAATTGGTTCAGGAGTTGAAGCCAACTGACCATCCAATGTGTTTTCGATTCGCTAAGTGGGCCTGCGATCGACTTACAGAAGATGCCGATTTTGCCAAAACAAATCATCTTTTCAGAAGAAGCTCATTTTGACCTTGGCGGGTATGTCGCCCAAAATGCCCCAAATGCGACAAGCAAAATTTTCGCATTTGGGGCACAGAAAACCCGCACGCATATATTGAAAAGCCGATAAACCCAAAACGAGTCACTGTTTGGTGCGGATTTTGGTCCAGAGGCATAATTGGGCCATTTTTTTTTCGAAAATGAGCAAGGAGTGGCCGTTACAGTCAATGGCAATCGTTATCGGCCCATGTTGAACGAATTTTTTTTCACAAAAATTGAAGAGGAGGATATTGGCAACATTTGGTTTCAACAGGAAGGCGCTACGTGCCACACAGCCGAAGCTACACTCGATGTTTTGCGCCCTGTTTTTGAAGATCGCATTATCAGCCGCAGAGATGATGTCGATTGGCCACCTCGGAGCTGCGATTTGACACCGTTGGACTATTATTTGTGGGGTGCCGTCAAAGATAAGTGTTACGCCGACAAGCCAGAGACAATTGACGCTTTAAAGGACAATATTCGTGAAGCCATTGGTGAAATACAGCTGCACACAATTGATAATTTGCTTAAAAATTGGAACGATCGTGTAGGCCACTGCATGGCCAGCCGAGGCAGCCATTTGAATGAAATTATTTTCCATTATTAACCGGAAGAATTGTACTTTCAAATAAAAAAAGAAATTTAAGAAAATATTCAGTAGTTTTTTTTTATAGCATTTTCAAAAAAAAAAAGTTTTTACATCTATAGTGTACCAACCACATTACCTGTCAAATTAACATTAATGAACTTGTGGTATTTTTATATGAATTGTTTTTGATAGATTGTTTTTTTTAATTACAATAAACTAAATATGTATTTAAAACATAAATACACCCAGAAAAAAAACATGTTTAAATATGGTCACCTCCAACAAAACTACACTAACATCAGAATTGTGACATCAATGTTATTACAAATGGCATCATGAGGCAAAAAGTGAAATCAATCCAATGACGAACGTCATCCTAAAATGTTGTCTTATTTTATGCGTCATCAACGCTATGAATACAGTGACATCAATTCGACGCAACATTTTGTGAACACTGATAGAAAAGGCGTCATACCGCTGACTTATTTTGACATCAGTAGAGACAAACTGTCATCAGTGCAATGACAAACTGTCATCAATAATCTGTCGTCAGTGCGCTGACAATATATCATGTCATAATATTTTATCATAACGCTGACTTATTTTGACATCAGTACAGACAAACTGTCATCAGTGCAATGACAAACTGTCATCAATGCGATGTTAATCTGTCGGCAGTGCGCTGACATAATATATCATGTCATAATATTTTATTAACATTATTTTCGTGTTTAAAAAGTAAAATTAGAAGCGAAAATTCCCATATTCTAATTTTTTTAAATATTTATTTAAATACATCAAATTTTTAAAGTAGAATTATTAGAAAACCGTATCGGGCATGCTGATGGTGTCTTATAATTGAGAGTTATTCTGTTAACAAATGGCGGAATACAACAAAAGTGAAACAAACATGTGTAACGTGTAAGTAAATAATGATATTCTCTTAATTTGACTTAAGGCCGATGACAGTTTGTCATTGAACTGATGGAAGAATTTCGTCACACATAATTTAAATTTTTGACCCTGATGACAATTTGATTTGTTAAGGCTAACATAACAGTGACGTAAAGTGTCATGGAGTCAAAAACGAAGTCACTTGTCATAGTACTGATGTCAAAATACATCAGCGTATTTTTAAATACGCTGATGTATTTTTAAATAAAATTTTAAATAAAATTGTAAACATACTATGGTTATTTTAACCATATTGTTGTAATCGAAAATAGTTTTAAGGAAAACGTGAGAGATCCTTAAAAGGTCAAGAAAAAAGAAGAAAGAAAGAAACATCATAAGAACGGTAAGGGGTATGAAAGTTTTTCAAAAGGCAAAATCGTTTACAGAAAGCCAAGACAAATGAAACCTGGGTGCACGTCAAAATGTTGTGAAAGTGGTTCGAATAGACATTGTTCTATTTTATCCGAAAATTTACGTCAGGAATTATTTGAACGGTTTTGGCAGATGTCATGGGACCAGAAGAAAATGTATGTAATAGGGAGATCGATTATTCGACTTTTTTGAATAACCGGTTTTCGAATATTACTAATAGTTGCTATTTTAAAAAACCCGATTTTTGGTTAAGCAATTTTTAAATAACCGGTTAACCGGTTTTAATTCGAATACTTAAAAACACAAAAATCAAATAAGTTTTTTGAATAAACGTTAATTTGAATAAAAACAGAACAATTTGCAAAGGTAAGGAGCCAACAAAATACATATATATGACTTAGATCAGACCTAACAAATATTTTACGATAAAATCCAACAAAAGTGGGACCAGTAAATGGATCGAACTTTAGCTAACTTTTCAAAAATTTTTTATTGATTTACTAAACATTATTTGTAAAAAGATTTTTGTATAATGTTATTTATAAACTGTTGAATGATATTTGATCTAGACAAACGTTTTGCAACAGCAAATAAATTATAGGAATTTTATAAAGTTATTATTTTCCTCTGCGTGTACAAATTGTATAAAATTTTTTTTTTTTTTTTTTTAATTAATTTGGCAAAATATTACAAGTTCGTGATATTATTTTACAATGAAAATTATAAAAAAAGTATGGGGATATTTTAGATATACATTTGTGTTTTCCTTTAAAATTTGCAATGAAAACATAAACAGTAGCCCGTTTCTGTAGTTCTCGCATCGTAAAATTTCCCGCATGAAACAAGTGAATTATGACAAAAACCGTGCAATATGAAACAAAAAATGGTTTTTCTCACATAAGTGTTTCTGTACTTTTACTTTGCGAGAATTATCTGTCATTTAAATAATTTTCCAGCAATTATTGGAAGGATGTGAGAACAAGTGTTTCTGTAACAATATTTTGAAAAAAATTGCTCACAAGAACTGTCAAAATAAGTCATATTTAAAATTGATGCGAGAAAAAAAATTTAAAAAAATGGAGCCCAAATTATGTATGTATGTACACAAGAATGTGTATTATTTTATTTTATTTTAAAAGAAAGAATTAAAATGATGAAAATAAGTATATAAAACACAATTGTTATATTTTGTTATTAAAATTTTTTTAGCCTTTCATTGTGTTTGTTTTATGCAGGGCTGCCAGAAAAATTTGTGAAAAAACGTCAATATCCTAAGAAAAAATAAAAAAATCGTCTATTGTTTTCGTACAATTTAAAATTAATTTTGACGAATTTTGTTCGATTTTTATCATATAATCACAAATTTTTATCATATAAACACATAATCAAAAAAAAAAACATTAAGTTCATGGGTAAAATACATATTTTATACATACATAAGCTTGAGGTCTATTTAAATAAAATTATTTATTTTCCTTAATCCGATAAGAGTTTAAAATTTCAGATTGTTATTTTTCCCTGCAGAAATCACACAAAGGAGTGACAAAATATCATATTGAAATAAAATAAACACTTTTGAACAAAGTAAAAGGCAAAAATTTCCTAAAGTGCACTGACTGAAAAATTGGGTAATAGTTTAATCTTTTGATCACACAAACAAATGTATTAAATAATCCAAGCAAATAAAAATTAAACAGTTTCCGTTCGAAATTTTGCTTTTGCCGATACATTTTTTAATCTGCCTTGTTTTTAAAGATATCGGTTTTCTGTGGTGCCTAATTCACAAACATATAAAACTATTTAAAATTGTTTTATTTCAAAGACTGTATCGTCACTAGAAAAAAATCAGCAAATTTTCACTTTGCCAATTTTGGAACAAAAAAAATCGTCAAAATGTCGATCAATCTTTAAATCTTGCAGCCTTATTTTTATTATATATATTTCTTTCGTTGACGTTTCGCTTGCATTTGACACTTAGTTACTGGAAGTATTCCAGTTAAAACATAATCTGTGTTGTCTGTTCTCGCATTTAAATACAGAAACACTTTTTTCTCACAAATCGAGAAACGACGAAATTTTTTGTTTCACACTTAATATGAGAAAATTTGCGATGCGAGAAATACAGAAACGAGCTACAGAATGCAAATTGCTTAAAGTAATCTCAAAGAAATGTAGTAAAGAAAATTATCAAAAAAAAAAAAAAAAAATTTATACTAAAAATCAAGGGAAGAGAGCGACATTTGGTATAACAAAAGTAACACTTGTAACAAGGAAAAATTTCTTTGAGGTCACAAGTTATTTGAAAATTGGTTATAGTCGTAAGGATCTTATAAAGTAATTGAAAGTAATTTTGAAAGGAGTCCGCTTTTTAAATTTTAAATGATAAAAATAAAAATCTATAAACTTTATATGCAGGCCTGTCCGAGAAATCAATTCCGATCGAAAGAGGAATTGTACGAAATCACTTCCTCTTTCGAGGAATATTAATATATTTTTAAAAAAGCATTTCAAATGTATTTTTCTTTTAAAATTTGGCATATTTTAATGTATACTATTTTTAACAATTAGGCTGCAGTTTTTCGTAAAAAACAACACAAAAGAAAAAAAACCTAGTAAAAGTGCCTAGTTATTTTATTGAACTGTTACTGGTTTTTAATCCAAATTTCGATATTTTAATAAGGCTTAAGTTTATTGAATTTAATTTTCATTAAACTATTTTTATGAAGAAAGGAATTTTACAACAAGAAATAAATTATTAAAAAAATTGATAATTTTTCATTCTTGACTGAACTGAGAATTGAACCCAGGCTTTCACGAACAGGTTGCCCTGGCTAGTTTCGATTGTAACCCCACAATCTCTTCAGTGGGGTTTGCCGTTTAACTTTCACCGCCATTGACGACGGATGACGTCAATAGTCAAACATCAATCTTTAAACCAAATGGTATTTCACCTTAGTAGATAGAAATTTGCTTTGAATGAATGATTACCTATTTTAATTGATTTACATGTTCTTCCTTACTTCGGTTTTTCATACTTTTTGTCAATAATTCTTCTTGAAATCCTTTTTTGAATAAACATAACTGCAGAAAATATTGTTAGTATCAAAAAACATTTAATTGCTACTATTAATTTGTTAAGTGGTGCAAATTTATTTATTTAATTTTTTAATTCATGTCACAAATTTTTTAATTGAAGTAATTTTTTATTTTTTCCTGTGTACAATAAATCATTCTATCTATGATTTATGGTCGCTCAAATATAAAATCCCCTCCTAAGAATCTAAAATGATTTCTGAAAGAATGATATTTTATTTTAATGCGGTAACGAATTATAACACTGTGAGTTCAGCATTTATACAGATAGGTTTATATTTTATAGATACCATGTAAGGGGGTGGGGTTTTTCTCAGAGGCTGCTATCCACTTGGGTGGTAACAAGAAGCTATTCGTCTACCCAAAATTCACAGGCATCTAACAACTTCCGGTTTCAGACCAAGTGCTCCCTGGTAATGCCATTCAGGCTTCCGTCTGATGTCCGCTAAAGTGAGAAGGCGCACAGTACCGAGTATCCGTAGTGCATGCTAACACCGATGCGCCTCTGAAAACTAGGTGACAATCCGATAATAATTAGTCGCTGCAACTCAACTGTATTTAGCCGGCGTAGCGGTTTGTTGGCAGTCCCAACTCTAGGCTTGGAAGCTTTGGCATAATCAATCAATCTTCTGAGACCCAATTGATTACAGAAACGTCAACAAATTTGAAAAAGACGACCTATGTTCTCCATAATGATTTTATTTAACATATTTTGTATTCATATTATTTTTGGATAAATAACATGTTTATATATAAATTCCACTCTTGAAATATTCGAACTCTCGGTGGAGGGTATTATCTCTTACTTGTTTTTACTACAAAACCAACAAAATTTGCCTTTAATCCATTAACGCCCAAAAAAAAAACTATAAATAATTTTACCAATTCAATTGTGAATGCTAGTATTAAGACACTCATCTTAAAATACTACAAAAGAAAAACAAAACAAAACATAAATGTTTATATTTATTTAAGCTCTAGGTCCTTTTAATATTTATTTTTTATTCTCAATATTTCGCTAACCTTTGGTTAGCATCGTCAGGAAATTAAATATAATTAAAAAAAATTTTTGCTTAAAAAATGTTTAAATTTTTAAAATTTGAAAAATGTTTAAATTTTTAAAATTTGAAAAATGTTTAAATTTTTAAAATTTAAAATTTTTTTTATTATATATAATTTCCTGACGATGCTAACCAAAGGTTAGCGAAATATCCCAGCAAAAACTTTACTTACCTGTTAAGTTAGCAAGTAATATTGGAGAAATATAAACACTACTTATTTTTCGACTGAATAACTACTTATTTTTGTTCGAGATGTCCACAGAATTCAGTAGTTGCAACACACTTACTAGAAGTCACAAAATATCTAGTTATTATTTAACTACTTACTAGTAAGTTGAATTGTAAGTACTTATAATATACTTACTAGAAGCCAAAAAATAACTAGTTTTTACTTAATTGGCGCTAGTTAATATTCAGTACTGAAAACAAGAGAACTAATAAGAAGTTATTTAGCTGATTATTAGTAAGGAAATATTCATAACTGCAAATAATAGTAGTGAAAAGTACTTACTGAGGTCATTACTAGCAAGTACTTATTGAGGTTTTCAGAATAATGACAATTGTAATGACAACTACTTACCAGGTAACGTATGAAATAACTACGACCTATTACCCAAATTCAAAAAGTTTTTCCCGGGATTGAGAACAAAAAATAAATATTAAAAGGACCTAGAGCTTGAATAAATATAAACATTTATTAAATTAAATAAGGTCAAATAAAAAACTGAATACAAAACAAAAAATATTTCAAAGTTGTGTTTTTAGTGGTGTACTAAGTTTAGTAAAATGGGCGCTTAGGATTCATATTTTTACCAAAACAGCCTCTTTCAAACAAAGAATTTTCAGGCACTTTTCACATGACGTTTTACTCGATTTGAGCATATAGAATACCTAACTTGGCATTGAATATTCTTCATGACGACGATTGTATAGCCTTATTATTTTTTCTTGTCGCTTAGCTACGTCAGTGCTTTAATATATATCGTAAAAAAAGAATCTTATCTATTTTTGTATTCAACGTAATTATATTGTATTGTGCTTTGCGATAAGGTCTATCTAGCACTTCATCATCTAAAAATGTTAAAAGGTATTCATAGGGTATGTCTTTCAAAATATCAGAAACGAAAGACTATCGTCTTTCAATGTATAATACGCAAATTTTCTCCAATTAGGTAACTCAGTATAAGGTTCAAATATTTTCATATAGTCATCGCTACTCCATTGATCTTGGACGACAGTGGTATGTCTGAGTAATAAATTCTATAATACTGAAAACATTTCAGGGTAATTTTTTCCATACAAGTCATCGTCTTTACCTTACTCCTATTTGGTGATATCGCCTAGGTTG
Organism: Pollenia amentaria; assembly: GCA_943735925.1. NCBI lineage: Eukaryota > Metazoa > Arthropoda > Insecta > Diptera > Polleniidae > Pollenia > Pollenia amentaria. The sequence goes on along the minus strand of OX031010.1, from coordinate 138,777,477 downwards.
AGTGGTAGCCTGTGCACGTCGTATGTAGGATCATCATTACTATTGTGGCTAATAATGTCATGTATTGCTATTTCTAACCCAAATAATTTTTTTTTTTTTGTGTGAGAATCTATATCGGTTCGCCATCTATAATCTATAGCGGTCCATAAAATATTTGTTATCACGTGTGAACACTTAAGCAAACAGTTCGTAAGTGAATACTGGCGAAGCTTGTTGTAAAAAATTCTGCATACACATTTCCAAGACGAATGGCTAGATACTAGGGTATTAATTTGCTTTAATCGGCCAATCTCTCGATTAATTAAACGAGGTTTTGGCTTAATCGGTTAATAACCGTCTAATTTCGTTATTGATCGGTTAACCGATTATTAAAGTTTTTTTTTATAAATTAAGTTATTTCAATAAATAAAAATTAATAAATCATTTACCCCCATTTTCATAAAAAATTTTTATAGTTATAGAACGATTTTAAACCGGCTGTTGTATGGAAATTCTGTTCAATAAACCTTTGATAAAGGTAAAAAATATTTATGAATATGGGTGTCATTATTTGGAGTTTATTAGTAAAAGCTATTACATAACAAACATAACAATTCTTGAACTAAAACGAGCAAACAAAAAATAATTCATACAGGCCTGTCACAGGAATCAATTCCGGTAGAAAGTGATTTCGTTGTTGGAGAAGCAAATTACCAAATCACTTCCACTTTCGAGGTAATACATATTTTTTAATAAATGCATATTAGTTTTTAATTAAAAAATAAAGTGTAACATCATCTTATTAGCTTTTTCAAGAGTTTAAGGAGATTTTGTAAAATAATCTTTTAAACAAATAATGTTGTTTAAATGTTTGGGATTTAGGTGATTATTTTCTTTGGTTTTGAAAAAACTTGACGTGGAAAAAAATTCTTTCATTTGTCGTAGATGTTGGAGAAATCAAAGGCAACCCGTAATACAGAATATCTAATTTTTTAGTCCTTTTGCTGGATTTCTCTTAGCATATAAAATCTTCCATTGTGCCATTAGAGTCCTCTTTTAATTAATATTTTAAATTTTTAACACTTCTAATTGTTTCGGTTAATTCTGTTAAAAAATTGATATCAGAAGATGTGGGAAGAAAGAAGAAACTAAACGAAAACTTTTGACAGCAAACACTTATTTAAAATGAAGATCACTAAACACCTTCTTTGTTTGTATGAAAATATATAAAATATAAATATATTAAACATGCCTTTTCTATATGAGACGAAACAAATAATTAAAAACTCAAAAGAAAAATGTTATAATACTACAAAAATTATAAATTTTGTAACATCGGCTAATCGACTGAAGTTAACCGGTTTAATCGTTAATCGAAAATATCCAATTTAAAATAAACCGATCAGTTAATCGGTTAACCGAATGAATACCCTAATGGTTACTAGCACAGTACAACATTTTTCAGCTCATTGATCTGGGATTCAATTCTGACAATTGCACGTGAAAGTAGCCCCAAAAATAAAAACTTCTGCAATATCTACAATTAATAATTTAATTCCATACGAATTTTTTTTTGCTCAAGTTGAATTTTTATCACTTTTTCTCTATTTTAACATGGTTATATCGCGGTATAAAATACGGAATATCTTATTTGTGTCTGAAGCAAAGTTGTACATATTGAATAGAAGAAACAAAGCGGAACATACCTACCCGAAAAAAGTGCATCCAGTGCCTTAAAAATCGCGAAAATTACCATTTTTTTAAAATTTCCAAATCCACAAATATGCATGTGTTGTAATGTGTAAACAACGGACCCTGTAAGCAAATAAAATAAGATTTTTGGCAGTTATAATCGCCAGTGTATAATGTTTCCTATACGAACAAATGGGATTTAATGCGTTAATCCTTTGACGACCAGAGGTAAATATACTTGCCCAGGGGATTTTGCATCATAAAATTGTTCACGTAAGAGATAGAGTAAATATGTTCATTACGGATTTGTAGCGGAGGGTTGGGGCAACAAAAATGTGGTAGGTGGTAGGGGCCTATCTGGCCCCATGTGCCCGCCAGGAAGCCTCAAAGTTGGCCAAAAAGTCGCCTTACTTAAGGGGGGTGCTGTGGGGGAGCGTGGGGCGGAGGTGGCTAAAACTCGGGTATATTTTGGGGGCGCCTCTTACCTTTCAAAAAATATATGGGGGAAGTATGTGTCAATTTCAACCTGCCCACATTTTCCCCAAATATGTTTGGCAAGTATGTCTGCCTGTGGGTTGAAACGGAAAAGAACGCACCTAAAAATAATCTAAATATTTTTTTTTTATTTTCATCATTGTATGTATGTGTGTATTAGAGATGAGCGATATTTCTGTACCTGTGATTTAATCACTGTTACTGAAAAATCACGAATCACAGTTGTGACCAAATTTGTCAAGTAACAGGTACTTTCTAAGTCGTTCTTTTTGTATTTTGTTACATATACAAATTTATGATATTTCACTGTTTGTGTGGGTAATATCGTTTTTTGAATGAAATGTCGAATGATATTTCTGTTCCTTTCATTCTCTCTTCTATCTTATTAGAATTTTTTTATGCCAAAATTTATTTGTTCAAGTATGTATGTATATGAAAGTAAACAAATTTTAAAGCTCTTACAATTTGTTGTTGTTTCTTTGTAAAGTGCTTATAAAAGCTCTTGCAAAAGCTCGCGCATTGTAAATATAGCTTGGCCGCAATTGGTTTAACCCATTACTGCCTGACCCACGAATTCGTTGTCTGATTTTGATAAAATTTTGCACAGATGCTATTTAGGCTATTTACATTGATATGGAATCATAATTTTTTTTTTATCTGTGGTACCGGCACCTGTGGTGTCTGGGTATTTTTCTACCCACTTCGGCATAAATGTGTTCTAAATAAAATTTTTTTTAACACAATCTGGAAAACGTATGAGTGAAAAAATTTTTTGTGTGCTGGTTGCGAAGTTAAGTCGCGTGGAACGTAAACTTGAAAAAACTTACAGAAATAATTTTTTTTTTTTTTATAAAGTTTGACTATTTCAAACCCTATTTTGGCAAACCCTGTTTTAGCACTTTGTCTAAGTGTTTATTTTCTATCCATGAAAGGTGGCATCGCCATTACAAATAAATACGGGACTTCCCCTGTAGTAATTCAATACTACAAGAAACTTATTGTGTTAGTCAAAACTTGTCATTTTAGTGTGCGTCGCGATTGTGAAAAGTGCAAAACAATACTCAGTAAAGTAATATTGAAGTGATTTTTAATTACATAAAAATGTATCGAAGTCACAAGATTTTAACCGTTGCTGAACTTCAAGCTGAAATTGATGCATGGACCAGTGATGAGGAAGATAATTATGCGAACCATGAAGTAGATAAAGTGAGCATTATCATTATTCCACCGGATAAGGTTGATGATATCAGCGACAACGAAGACATTGATGAAAATGTCCAAGTTATAAATAATGAAATGGAATTGCCCAAAGAAATGCCTGGTCAGTTTGAAATATAATACATTTATGAGGCAGATAATGTAAATTTACCAGTGGCATCAACAACAAAGAATGAGTCAAAAGATATTGACATTGACCGCTGTGATGTTAAGCCATCAACATCTAAACCAAGAAGACGTATTCCAGTAGAAAATAAGCCTAAATGGTCTAAATCCAAAAAATTCAATTTCGAAAAACAACCTATAGATAACGAAAAGAAACTCCAAAAAACATTGTACGAGAAAATTGGTAAGATATATGTTGTTCTATAAACCCTGAGAACTATATTTTCTTTCTGTAAGTCATGAACATGATCGTAGACAGCACGAATGAGTATGCTGGACAAAAAAATGTGCCTGGTTTTCTAACCACAGTGGGTGAAATAAGAACCTTTTTAGGAATTCTGTATCTTACGGGATATAATACCTTGCCAACTACCAGATCATATTCGTCAAATCAGTCCACTTTAGGATGTCAATTTGTGAAAAATGCAATGAGTCGAGATCGATTTGAGAAAATAAAACAAAACTTACACGTTTGTGATAATAAAAATCTCGATGCGAGTCATAAATTTGCAAAAGTTACTCCACTGAATAATGTTTTAAATAAAAAATTTATGCAATTTGGTGTATTTGATCACAACCTTTCGATAGATGAACAGATGATAGCTTATTACGGTCGCCATTCCTTGAAAATGTTTATTAGAGGCAAACCGATACGATTTGGCTACAGATATTGGGTTTTAGCTTCAGCGACAGGATACTGTTACTTTTTTATTCCATATGCTGATGCTTCTGCCAACAATGATGCTAATTATGGTCTTGGAGAAAACGTTGTACTGCGATTATTAGAAAATATATCGGATCCATCCCAACACAATGTAACATTTGATAACTTTTTTACAAGCCACAAGCTGCTGTGCACATTATCTCAAAAAGGCTACTTTGCGACAGGTACTGTTCGCGACAATCGAACCAATTACGCTTTACTGGAAGATCACAAGTTAATGAAAAAGAAACCTCGAGGTTCGTCTGATTTTTGTTTCGATAAAAGCAATAATTTGATCGCAGTGCGTTGGAATGATAATTCGGTAAGTATATAAATATTTATATAATCCTATATATATGTATATAGTAGATAGCACACTTCGATATATATTACTTTTGTTGTAGGTGGTCACTGTAATGTCCAATTTTTTGGGCTTCGAGCCAATGTGCCGTGCGAAGAGATTTGACCGTAAAAATCGGAAGATGGCCAATATTGGGCAACCATATCTAGTCCACGCATATAATCATCGGATGGGTGGAGTTGATTTGTTCGACAATGCCATGAACAATTACCGCATCCGAGTTCGAGGGAAAAAATGGTATTGGCCGCTGCTCACAAATGCAATGGATGCAGCCATGGTGAATGCCTGGAAACTAGACTGCATGTGTAGAAGATGTGAAGGTGCGACAATAATGAGCCAATTGGACTTTCGCTTGAGTGTTGTTGAGTCATTGGTAACAATTCCAGAAAGCCGATGTGGTGCTTCTGGAAAAAGTTTCACAAATGCACAACAAATTGCAAGGCGCACGGATAAATTTAATCACACAATAAATAAGATTGGAAAACGTAGCCGCTGTGGACAATGTGGGGGCAAGACAGAGTTCGGCTGCTCAAAATGTAATGTAAATTTACATCCAAAGGACTGTTTTGCACAATTTCATGACGGTATTCCAAAAAATATTAAAAAAATAAAAAAATCTCAATAATAAAACAATTATTTTAAACGTAAACTGGCAGAAATACATAATAAAACAGTTTTTGATCTCTTAAAAAAATTGTTTTTTTACTTAAAACTTATTAGTTGAGAACTCTTTAGTGTCGAAGTGGGTATTTAAATACCCATGCCGTTATTTTTTACATATATTCCAAATGAGTGGAGCAACTAAAGTAAATATTTTTTTCATAACAGAGCATATATAGGGCTATGTAGGCCCAATAAGATTTATGGGATTTTCCTTTCCCCCCTTTTACAAAGCCGTCCCTTTTAAAAAAATTATGACATTACAAATTTTCCTACCTTTGACCTATTAAGTTTCCCTACAAAATTTAATGCTAAAAAATCCCGTTAACCTGTTTTGCATGGTTCAATTCCTTGTCTATCAGTTTATCAAAGCATATTTCGATATGTCTTACCTAACTTTAAATATAATTTTTCTAAAAAGGCTCTTTTTTTGGGTATTTTTCTACCCATCCGGCGTTAATGGGTTAAAAGAACAGAAAACTGATAAACCGTGATCACAATCACAGTTTAAAGGAGCAGTGATTTTTAAATCACATTCACTAATCACGATGATATTTAAAAATCACGGGATCGCTCATCTCTAGTGTGTATATAGTTTTACGTTTTTTTATGCATGTTTGTTTTTGACTATTAATGATGAAAGTCAATTGAACAAAACGCATCTTGTCTGTTATTGTTTTAAGTTCAAAGTTTTTTTTGCGCTGATTGTTTGTTTGTTTTCATTCATTAATTATTCGAAATCAATCACAGCATACGTGTTTCGTGAATTACTATTTGAAAGTGTGTTATTGTGGTATTTCGAGTGTTATTTTTGATTAAACAGTGTATTATTATTTGGTTATTATAAATAAAAAAAATTTAAATGGGTGGATCAGTCCGTGATCGTTTCTTTTTCCATAGTCCGGTCGAAATTGAGCAACTATTGCTTTGCAACACCAGTGACAATGAGGAAGAAGCTGCTTCATATATGGATGAAGAGGACATTGTTTTTCTAGAAAATTAAGCTTTGGAAATCCAAGAGGATGAGCCCATAGAAGTTGTTATTGAAGGAACTAATCCCATAGAATCTCCTGTAATCGAAAAGCATCGCGTTGGTCGTAAAGCGGTACCAGTTGTTGTAGAGGATGAGCCAATGGCATCGAATTCAAATGCTGCAGTAATACCAGAAAAGCCAGCACTTTTTATACCACCAGAGAAGACTTCCGGTTCAGAGAGACGCTTGCATAGAAAAACGCCGTTTTCACCGGATTTCAGGAGAATTGCATATTTGAACATTCGCAAGTACTAAAGCCCATTGTAAATGCACATGTGGAAATGCCGCAAGCGTATGATGTGTTCAATGCTGTTTGTAATTTTTAAGGACAGTTTTTATAATTGCAAGTTTTAATATTGCAATAGTAGTTACTTATTTTCTATACTTTATGGTTTCAGAAATGTGCATAATGATAGTGGAGCAGTCCAACTTATATGCCATACAAAAAGGTCGCGTTTTCAATCTGACCGTGGATGGGTTCAAGGCTTATATGGGTCTAATCGTACGTATGAGCCTAGTAAAACTACCCAGCATTCGGATGTATTGGTCTACAGATCCAACATTTCATCAAGCTCAAATCGCAGATATCATGACACGGCCTCGATTTGAGGAAATTACTTCCAATCTGCATTTCTGCCACAATAATCAGGCTAATGTCAACGACCGTAGATACAAAATCCGAGAAATTATAAACCATATAAATAAAGCTATGCCAGAAGCATACACTTATTCCAAAAAACTATCAATTGACGAGCATATGGTGAAGTTCAAGGGACATAACGCCATGAAGCAATGATCGAAGAAGCAAATGGCGGTTTTATATTCGATTGTTCTTTGATCTCTTTGAAATACGCGTCCATAATAGCTACGTGATATATAGCAAACTCATGTTGGCTAACAGCTTTGCGACAAAAGTGACCTCGATTGCTTTTCGGGCAGCTTTAGCAAAGGATTTAATTAACGACTTCTGTTCAAGATCGCGCAGATACCCGGAAGTACCAGAACTGGAAGTATCTCTCTAAAAAAGCCGAAGTCTTTCCATAAAATGGAAAAACGTGAAAATTGGAAACGATCCGTTCGCTGTGCCAGCTATGGCAAATATAGCCGCACAAATGTATTTTGTACTATATGCAATGTATTCCTTTGCTTTACATCACCACGTGACTGTTTTGGCGAATACCTCGTATAGGACTTATCTTAAATTGTTAGTTATTTATAAATTACTTCTTAAATAGGTTAAATAAATAAAAAATGTATAAAATATTATACATTTCAATTCAATTTTTTGGATAAAAAATTCTCTTTCAGCCCACAGGCAAAGATATTTGCCAAGCAAAATGAGGGGCAAGCAGAGGACCAAGCGGGCTTATTTTTTTTTTGATGTAACTATTATTGGGCCATATATTATAAAAATAAGAAAAAATAAAAAATCGCGTCGGCAGAAAAAGTCCTGTCCTCAAAGGGTTAAAGCCTTTTGTACTAATTTTTCCCGTTAAGAGTGTTAATTAAAGGTCACTTGTTGAAACAAAACAAACAAAGTAGACAAATAAATAGGTAAATACATACTATGTTACTTTACTATACCTGAAGTGATCAGTGTACTAAACGTAGTACTGCACCAGTTCATACGCTATGGCGAGAAAAACTCTACGAGAATTAGGCCCTTTTATGTGTTTTAATACAGTGTTAAAAAATAAATATAATACTTCCTATCACTTTCTTGAGCCAAATCTCGTAAAATAAACTAAAAACGAATACAGCTTCCAGTACAAGATAAATCGCTAACACAAACCGGCTATTCTTCTCATTTTTATATAACAACTTTGACTTTTTTTGCTACGCACATACTATTGTATGCACTATTAATCACATATAAAACGTTGCTAGAGTGAAAAAGTGCATCATATAATTTTTATGTTAACTTATAACGGACGTTAATGAATTTAAGCAAAATATATTATATATTATATTGGAAAAATTTATTAAACTTCCCCTCAAAAAAAATTTTAAAAGCCACTTACACTTAACTTCTAATTCAAAATAATGGCGTGCTTATTTATTTGCCTTTCTTATCACAAAATTTCTAAAAATAAAAAAAAACCTGAACACGGTCTAAACCTACATATAAACAAATATGCATATTTGAGTTGTATTGATTTAAGTGACAGGCGAACAGGTACTTGTAAAAGTTTTTCATGATTAAGTGACAAGGCTCTATAACAAATTGATAAAGAAAAAAAATGATAAGAAAAAAAAAGAAAAAAAACTGCTCAAACAAATATCAACAATTTTTTATCATTATGAGTAATTAGAAATGCTTTTTTGAATTATAAAAATAAACTGCATGTTAATATTATTATTGCTGCTATTTGATCATTAAATCATTGAGCACATTGTGAACATGGAAGGGCAAATGTTTTTTCAAGGCAACTGTCATATTCATTCATAAATTAGTTTGAAGTGGATCTTATCACTTTGATTTTAATTGTATATATTAGCTGTTATTTAAGTAATTAACTTACTTATATAGAAAAAAGTAAGAAACTATATTCAGTCAACGCTGACTATAGTACAACTATATATATACAATCACTTGTTGAGTAATGGAGATTGTGCAAGGTTTTGCCTTTATATACCTTTTTAAAATAACGAAATTTTTGGCTTTACACAAATTTACCATTACAAATTTTACAAGTAGGTACTCTTACTTTATCGATCATTAAATAATTAATAACCCATCGATTTTCATGTAGTTTTAAGAAAAACTAATAAAACTAGTATGTACCTGATTTCCATTATTCCAATAAAAATTAATATAAAATAGGCATACTCACAGGTAGTCACAACTAGAACATGGTATACCGATAGTCTCAAATAGGACGCATGTAAATAAATTATATAAAGATAACACAATAAAAAGGATAACAAAATATTGTGTAATAAACAGGGTTAAACCGTTAAAAAATCACAAAATTTTTAGCTCTACACAAATTTGCGAATACAAATGTCAAAAGTAGGTTCTTTCACTTTATTGGGAATAAAACAGGAATTTAACCATGGATTTTCATGAAATAAAATAATTTTTTTTTTTCATTTATGCAGCTTTATGAAAAAATAATAAATATATAGGATTAAACAAAATACTGTGCAATAAACAGGGTAAACCCATTAAATAATCACAAAACTTTTAGCTCTACACAAATTTGCGATAAAAAATAATGTCAAAGTAGGTTCTTTCACTTTATCGGGAATAAAACAGGAATTTATCCATGGATTTTCATAAAATAAAATCTATTTTACTTATAACACATGTAGCTTTGAACATAAGTGCTAAAACTGGTAAGTATTTGTTGATTTCAGTTTTTATGAATTTTTTGAATTCAAAAATTTAAAAAAAAAAAACAAAAAAAAAATATTTTTTTTTGCCACTTCGGCCTCGATAACTCCAAAAATAATGGCTAAATTAAAAAATGATTTTAGAGAAACTTAAATTTGGCGTAATTTACAATGTTTTGACGGATTGCCTAATAAAATCGAGTACGTCGTTCTAAAGTTACGATAAGATGTAAGGAGCAGCTTTTTCAAATATCTAAATTTTTAGAAAAAATTTTTTTAAAAAAAAACTTTACCATAGAATTTGAAATAATGATGATTTCTGTATTTAGATGACTACAGCGGAACAAAAAAAAATATAGTGGTTATTTAAGGAAAAAAAAAAACTTCCCATTTGTTGCATAGTGCCTAACCTACAACACATTATTTACAGACTAATTTTTGAGAGTGTTTCCCATTTTGGATCCATCGAATATCATGGATTTGGCAAAATGAAATTATGTTATAAGGTTAAGATAAATGCAAGATTTTTTTAATGCCGAATACTATATAGATATCTACATTTATATCGGATTTTTTTTTTGGCATTAAAGCGATTTTAGGGACGGGTTATTTATGGAATCTATTAAAAATACGGGCTAACAGCACAAACAAAGTTGCCATAATATAGTAGATATTTTAGTGTTATCGTCGCCAAATTTTATATCAATAACAAAATTTCTAAAGAAGTTATGGCATTAAAAGATATTTTTGGGAGTCTTATTTTTTATGTTAGAGCTGTGGTCAAATGAAGCACAACCGCGAATAACGTTTTAAGTTACAAAATAATTATTTTTCAGGAGCGCAAAAAAAAAAAGAATTTAACAGCCAGAATTATTTATTTTAATATTTTTTTAATTTTTGATATTTTAATCAGGCTTAAGTTCATTGAATTAAATTTTCATTAAATTATTTTTATGAAGAAAGGAATTTTACAACATGAAATTAATTAAAATTTATTGATAAATTTTCATTCTTGACTAAGCTGGGAAAAATAATCAATAAATTTTAATTCATTTCATGTTGTAAAATTCCTTTCTTCATAAAAATAATTTAATGAAAATTAAATTCAATGAACTTAAGCCTGATTCAAATATCATTCCCTCTTTTTTTTTATCAATTATTATGTGAATTAAGCACAACAAACAAAAGCTTTTAATAAATAATTGTATTCCCAAAAACAAATATGATAATTAAATTTTTGCAATTGCACGTGCATAAAAAACTGAACTGACAAATTGTTTTTATTTTGATTTCTTGCGAAAACAATAAAAGCAATTTGTTTTTGCTTTTAATTTGTTTTTTCTTTACCCACTTACAACTACAATCAATGTTGGGAGAATTCCAACTGGTTGTAGTGGGAAATGTATTGTTGGTATTTTGTTTAAGCTTTGATATCGTTGCAAATAAGACTTTTTGAGTGTATGCAGGTAATTCTCCTTTTTATTTGTTCACAAAATATGTTGAACGAGGGATAATAAATACAACAATAGTAATAATATAGTCTTCATATAAAACTCATAAAAAATTAATAAAGTTCAACATTTTTTATTTTTCGAGTTTATTCTATGAGTTAAATTTCAGTTATGTATTTTATAAAGCTTTTTGTAATAGCTCTATTCCTTAAATTTTTTTAGGAATGACTTTATACACTACCAGACTATTATATTGTATTTTCTTGTTAAATTTTACCTTATCTTTCCGTTGGATAGCAATGAAGTATATTAATGTACAGAAAAATTTACAATTATTAGACACCAGCAGAATGTAATGCATTTTCTGGCCCGCTACGGCCTTCGTCAGCATTTTTTGTGTCACCCTGGATAGTGATACTTTATAAATTGAATGTATTTAACTCTTTGTACGTCATTTTGAAGCCGTTACGGTGCATAATTTTGGGTGATTCGATGTTTAAACAGTGGTAGAGAGTTATGTTAATTGTTATCTGAAAAAGAACAGTTTTTGCAAAAAGCGGCTTTTACAACGTTATTCGCGGCTGTGTATTTCAAATATCGACCTATTCCAAATAAAATATAGAAAGATGATTTCAATTGCAATGTAATAAGTCTGGACCAAATTAAGTATAAATACCAATAGAATTAGGTGATTGATGGTCACAAAGGCTTAATCCTTAAATGCATGAGGTCAGCACCCTGAGTCGAGACTGCTCTACTCTTATGTCTTTTTGGTAAATCTTTTTTGTTCGTTTTATAATATACTAGCGGGCCCGTTGCCTGCTTCGCACGGCAAAACAAAATAAGAAAAGAAACACATTTGTTTTTAATAAAGTTGGTTTTGTTCCCTATTATTCAACTTTTAATTCTAGTTTCTTACAATCTTAGACTATGTATCACTTAAACTATCTTAGAGCTCTTTCGTAGACAACATTTTTGGTTTTGCCATGAGTTGTTGTGTAGATAAAGAGAACTGAAGGCTTGCCAACACGTGAGCACGAAACATATAACTGGCCGTGTGAAAAGTAAGGATATTCTAAATCAATTCCGCACAATTCCAACGATTGCCCTTGCGCTTTATTTATTGTAATAGCAAATGCAAGACGTATTGGAAACTGTAGTCTTTTGAATTCAAAAGGTAAATCTGATGGAATCTTTGGAATTCGTGGAATCAATACATCTTCACCTTTAAACTTCACCTTTAAAATTGTTGCTTCGATCAAATTGTTCATGACCTTTTAAGCCAGCAATAGTAAGTGATTGGCCTTGTGCTTTGTTGATGGTAATAGCAAAGGCAAGACGCAAAGGGAATTGGAGCCGCTTGAATTCAAATGGTAAATCGTTGGAATCGGTCATGCCGTTCTCCAGTTATGCGCTTAATAGAAAAAGTGGGCGTAAAAGTAGGCGTGGTAAATTTTTCTTTCGATGAAAACTTAAAGTTGATTAATACGAACATTTGAAAGACAAATTAGTCAACTCGATGGAGCCGTTTTCTGATTTTAGGTAAATCGAAAAAAGTGGGCGTAAAAGTGGGCGGGGCAAAACTTTCTTTCCGTAAAAACCTAAGTTGGACCATGGCGATCATTTTAAAGAAAAAAACGTTCAAATCGGTCAAGCCGTTCTCAAGTTATGGATTTTGCCACGCCCCTCCGCCCCCAGACCGAACATTTCAACCAAACTTCATATAAACCATATATGGGCCACTGCCTACGTAGTGTATAAGTTTGGTTGAAATCGCACGATTTCTTATTTTTATATATATAAGATGTATATACTAAAATAAAATTTTAAATTGCCGACAAGAATATTATAAAATAGAAATTAAAGGACAAAAGTGTATTGGCAGCTTTTAAATAGCGTAATACACACCAAAACAGTTACGGGTTTCGTTCACGAACAGGTGGAGGTGAAGGCTATCCATATGCTTTTACACTTAAAAGTCGGACGGTAGTCACCTTTTTGTCTTCACTATACCCAGTAAAAAATGTGCTCCAAAAAGAGCAGGTTTTATGTATGAATGCATACCTCAAATCGCTTCAAAACTGCTGATGGAATGCCTGATTTTTGTATGGGGTGTTCCCGGTTTGGAGGACTATTTTCTGCTGACAATAAGCGCTTCTTTTAACATAATAAAACATTAAAATAAAGCACTCCTAAAGTGTTTTTTTAAGGGCCAACTATATTAACATATGTATTAATATTTTGCTTTTACTGGTTTAAATGCCTCTTTTCAAGCATTTTCGTAAACCATAATATATTTTTATTTTTTTTCGCTTTCTGCACTAAAATAGCAGCTGTTTTTGTATATATTATTCATTATTATTTACTGCTGTGTAAGAGCTCTATTATTAAAGCGATCGATTATGCGCTTTTTCTCCTAAGTGCTTCACAAAATACAAATTTTTTTACTGGGATACTTCAAATACTTACAACAAGCTTTTATAATTCTGTAAACGAAGAACTTCCTGAGTCATTTTAACTTCAATATTTGCGGAAGCAGTTATATCTGGTTATCCGGCTTATTTGTAATGTTTTCCTCCACTATAAATTTCAAACTTATTCATAAAACCGTTAGTATCACAAATGGCTGAGAATTTAAAGTTTATTTGGGAGATATTGTTTCATTTAATGTGCGACGTTCGTAGAACACAACACTCATCTGCTGCAACGTCATCATAACTCCAAAAAATACGTTTGAAAATACGCGTGTTTAAAATTTTTAATTTGCTGGCATCATTTAGAAAAAAAACGATACATTTTCTTCAAACGAGAAGAGTATAAAAGATTTAAAGATTTTATTTTATACACAATACTAGCATTTACCCCGCTACTTCGTTAGCATCTCTTTTTCTCTCGTGGACATCTTTTTACGCCAAAGGTTATGTGTCTGGGCTACCATTTAACCCACTTCTTTGTAATAGGTACGACTTTTAACTCTTAAACGTTCGATTTCGAAAATGTACCAAATTTTTATTTGTTTTTTTTTTTAGATACGTTACGAATGTGATATATTTTTCATTTCAATGTCTATTAGTTTTGAACATAAGTGGACCCGTTACCCGAGAGGCGTAACTTTTGAAAAAAGATTTTAAAATTTTTATCATTGATATATGTTCCTTAGAGGATGATAGGAACCTTCTCACCAAATTTCATTCAAATCGAAAGGGGTGGGTCCCACTATTGGTCGATTTAACATGGAATAACACATAGACAAAAAAATATCTACTTCTTACTTCCCAAAATAATTGAACTGGGAGTACCAGATTTGGCTCGGGTAGTTCTCATATATAAGGAGTTTTAAATAAAGAAAAATAACCAAATCGGACGATTATTTCACTTGGCCTCTATAGAAGTGTACTCCGGAATTAAATGGTTGGTACGAATTCTAGTACTGTGGTGAAGGGATTTCCTTTGTTTTAGTCACCCTCCCAATAAAAATTTTTCTTATTTTGCGAAACACTAATGGTACATTTAAAAAAGTAAGTGCACTGTTATCAAGAATAATTTTTATAACAAAAAACTGAATTGATCGTTACACTCAAGAGTTTTTATATGCTTAGAAAAAATCTATTTTTGTGTCAAAAATGTATTGCCTTAAAGAGAGAACTTATCAAATAAAAGTCATGCCTTCAATTAAAAGCCGTGTTACGTTTGAAGCTGAATTTGTTTTTGGTTTTGAAAGGGTTTGGGAATTTATGATGGAAAGACTCTTCGTAACATCGACAGTTGTTCAATTTTAATTTGAAATTCAGCATCCGATGAGCGATGGGCACTTACTTTAACCTGAATAGTTACTTGAGTAATCAAAATTACAAAAAGTGGCATAACCAGGTCCAAAAATATCTGCTGAATATCTAATTCACCCATGCTAATGCACAGTATGATATGGAACAACTTAAGAAAGGATCATTTGATCATATGTTTGCGAAAACGACAAACATATTGCGCTTAGTGTGAATTGCTTTTAATACCGTGCAATGGATGCATAACTCTGTTTTAAGTTTCCAAGAACTTTGACGTCACTCTACAACTTTAATAAAACACAAAACTTTTAGCTTTTTGGTTTTCCCAGTTGTATTTTTTATTTTGTTTTCAAATTATTGATGTTAAAATTTCTTGCTGCACTGTGTTATTTTATATTGACGCTTAGAGTTCCCCATTTCTTACAGACTTCTCAAACATAATATTTATTTACGTATTTATTTTTAAATTCCTTATCTGATCTTATAAACAGAGGTTGCGATAAAATTTATATTGCGTCTGATCAAATATTTAATAAGTTCAACTGCTACTTCTATGAAAAATTATTATTGTTTATGTGATAAGCCGTATGTTAAAAAAATTCTACTTTGCCTTATTTAGGAGTGCCGACTGAGTGATATCATCCAACAAAAATTGGAATCTTGTTTGCAAGGGGCCCTTATATGGGATCTGCGATAAATTGAAATCAAACTTCATTAAATCGAATACAAAATTTGAAGTCATATAAATGTTATACTATACGTGAAAAATTGTATGACAGTGAATCCCACTGGGATCTGGTTGCTTGGTTGTTTAACGTTGTAGCACGACCAAAACTTGGCGTGCTGTAAGTAGAGTTGACAGTGACTCTGTTTTAACACCACACATTTCGTCAAGAGTAGAAACTTCGGATCAGGCGTCACCCAGGGCAATACTGAGGTGACAGGAGCCAGCTCGTTGTGTTGAGATATTTCACCAAATTGGCGAGTTTCACCATCTCAGAGAGTCCTTGTAGAAGGTTATTCCCAAATAATCTATGTCGTGTTTGAAACACTGGGCATTCACATAGGAGATTAAATACTGTCTTCTTAGTCTTCACGTGCTTAGCAGCTGCGGCAGCATTCATTAAAAGGGAGACCGAGTATCATAGCGTGATTACCTATCGTCCAGTAAACAGTAAGTATGTATACCAGTCTCAATATATTCCTGCGACTGCAGTTGAGAGTCGCTCAGAGCGACCAATGTCGTATGTGGGTCATGTCAATTTGATAGCCCTGTAGTCATAATGTTTCCTCCACTTATCATTAGCCATATTCAGATAGTGTCTTAAGATTTCGCTTCCGATAGTTCCAGGCGCGTTGCGACTGGCATACCATTCGAAATATCAAAAGCATCTCCACTTGGCCACCCCGTCCGCCTGTTCATTGGCATAATGGTCCCTATGCGCAGGAATCCAAATTAAGACAATATCAGATAGGCTGGCTGGTCTGGATAGTTCTTACTTACACTGTTAAACGAGAATGGATAATGTTTTATGTGAATTTAGTGACACCAGAGCCGCTTGGCTATCGACGAAAATGCCAGAAATAGCAGTTCCTGCTATGCAGTGTTTTACATGCCTCTGTTGCCGCCAGCATTTCAGCCTGAAATACGCTTGCCTTATCCGAAAGATGGAAAGAGAGGTCCACTTGCATCTCCTCCGAGAAAACCCCAGAGCCAACACCGCAGGTAATTTTTGACCCTTTAGTGTAAATCCTTGTGCGGTTTTTATTCGCCAGGATTCCCCTGATCCATTCCCGCCTTAACGGAAATATGACCTTGAATTTCTTCTCAAAGTCAGTTCGGATTATCATGTAGGCCGTTTGTTGTTTCAGAAATGTGGTTTGCTTTTGTAAAATCCTTATATGACCGTACGCCTTCCCATATCCCGATGCAGAGAGCCTTACCGCACTGTTGATGGATGGTGTAATTCTATTAGAATAAGGTGCAGTATTGTATTCAGCGCTTCTGCAGGACTAGTGTGAAGAGCACGTTTTATTCCAATAAGGGCTGATCTTTGTACCCTGCCCAGCTCGTCCACTGGGATAGTGTATCACTTTTTTTTATAAATAGGTATTTTTCAGGTCAACGTACCTACTCTTAGAGTTAAGGACGACAAAAAGTTAAAAAAATCTTCACAAATGTCTTTTAAAGTATAAATTGGATCTCATCAAAACAAGTATTAATGGATAGTGCTTTAAAATACCTTTCACCGTGTAAAATTTGTCGAATTACTAACCCCTTAAGATCCAATTTCAAAATATATCTCTTTTTACTGAATTCTTTTACAAAATTGTCGTTATGTCAAAATTGTGTCGACATTACGTTCTTTATTCGAATATAATGGAGAATACTTTAAGTATTTATATGATATAACTTTTAGTAATGCAATGTACAAAATGCCAAAGTTATTAAGGTTAAATATTTAATTTATAAAAATCACTCAGTTAGGAAGATAAATTCAACGAGAATTTTTTTTCTTTTTCCATTCATTTTATTGTGAAAAAATTTTACGCATGAAATTTCTCAAAAAAAATTCACTTGTAAAACCGAAGGTAGTTTATAAAAAACTTAAGTAGTGTTTTGGAGGGCCTCCTAATAACTGTGCTGCTAAGTGGAAAAATGCTTGATGTCAACAAAAGAAATGGAATAATGACACTAACGTTCTTTATACGACAAAAGAATGCACAGAAGTAAAAAATAAAAAGTATACCAGAGGGTGTACCAGTGAGGACTGTTGGATTTACCGCACTATAAACTTTCCTTTTTTGCGAAAAATTTTGAGCAACATTGATTATTTCACACGAAAATTTGGACATGTATCAATTTTATCTATCTCGCGATTTTTCAAATCTTTACGGTTTTATTGTTTGGTTTGGGTAGTTAAATAAAAATCATGTTTTTTTAAATGTCATTAAAAAAAGTAAAGCAATATTATTTTTATATTTCAAATTATTTGATGAAAAAATATAAACAAAAAAATATAATTTTATTATAAATTTAAGCACTTTCCTACATTTTCCTTTGTGAAAAGCTTGTTATAAAAACCATTTTACAAATACAAAAGAAAAAATAACAAAAAAGGATACGCTGTTGCTTAAAATTCCGTGCGAAATAATATGAGCTGCACTTGTTTCGCACGGAAAATGAAAATGTTGCTAGAAATATTTCGAATGTTTTACGTAATATAAATAGAGTACAACTCTTACTTAATTTTTTCGTTTGTATTTTTATTATATTGAGTTTGACAACTTTTCACACGAAATACTGAACAGAGTACCACGCTTTACAGACAAAACAAAATTAAATAAAATGGCAATAAACAAAACCACTTCGTGATGCCAATTAGCAATGTTTTTTACTCCCGTGGAATTTATAATTGAGGATATTTTCTCGAGAAAGAAATTCTTTGAAAATAGTCATTGTTTCGGTGATAGTCGTATTGGACCGATTTAAGAAGGATTTAAAAAAAAACGACCCCATATGGCCAAGAAAAAGTTCTTTTTCATCAAGATATTGCACGGGTGCACACGTGTGTAGTCTCAATGGCAAAATTACATGAATTGGGCTACGAATTGGTACCTCATCCGCCATATTCTCCGGATTTAGCCCCCAGTGACGAACCTAAAGAAATGGCTCGGTGGAAGCAGATTTAGCTCCAACGATGAAATTATTGGTCAAACAAATGCCTATTTTATGGACCTCGAAAAATACTATTTATTTTGGAAGGGATACACAAATTGGAGAAACGTTGGACTAAATGTATTGAGCTAAAAAGAGATTATGTTGAAAAATGAATTTTTTTTTGTAAAAAAAACTGTGTTTCATTATCTTACATAGTGACATTATGTACGGATTGATAACATATTTTGCACAAATTCGTAAAGATCGGTCCCTAATTTACCATATGTCCTATATAAAGCTCACTATGAAAAATCATTAAAACCTTAAGTATATACCTGGGCCTGGCCAGACATTTCTTGACTTTTTCTATTTTTTTTCATATCATTCTTAAATTTATTAGAACAAAACTTAATGAATTCCTCAATCAAAATGTTTTTTTTTTATAAGAAAACGAGAAAAAAGTGTAAATTTAAAAACCGTAGGCGTAGGAAGCAGTTGGCCTAGTGAAAATCTTGTGCATATTGTATCTACCTGGGCTTGGCCAACCCAGCCAGCTATTTTATAAAATTCAAAAATATTTAAAGTTTATTGTTAAGTAAAAAAGCAATGTCTTTAAGAGTCCATAAGCAATAATATAAAATGCCAACTCATTAGCAATATTACAATCTCTTCTAATGTAAATCTTTCCGGAGGAACAATGGTTGCTGACAAGTTTTTTACAAAACTTATGGAAATTTAAATCAATAAACTAGCTAGTTACATTACATATGACGAAAATCAGTCAATTAAAATAACCAGGGTGCAAGAAAAATATTTTTATGTCAACTGAAGACCCCTTTATTACCAAAAAATTAATCACGTCACTTGTAAGACCGATTTCAGAGTATGGCTCAATTGTATGGGTGTGAAAATCCACATTTGCATGTGATTCTGACGTAATTTTGACTTCATCACATAACATAAAGGGTCCGCCAAATAACTTTTTTTTTTTTGAAAATGCTATAAAAAAAACTACTAAATATTTTCTCAAATTTCTTTTTTTATTTGAAAGTACAATCCTTCCGGTTAATAATGGAAAATAATTTCATTCAAATGGCTGCCTCGGCTGGCCATGCAGTAGCCTACACGATCGGTCCAATTTTTAAGCACATTATCGATTGTGTGCAGCTGTATTTCACCAATGGCTTCACGAATATTGTCCTTTAAAGCGTCAATTGTCTCTGGCTTGTCGGCGTAACACTTATATTTGACGGCACCCCACAAATAATAGTCCAACGGTGTCAGATCGGCGCTCCGAGGTTGCCAAACGACATCAGCTCTGCGGCTGATAATGCGATCTTCAAAAACAGGGCGCAAAACATCGAGTGTAGCTTCGGCTGTGTGGCATGTAGCGCCCTCCTGTTGAAACCAAATGTTGCCAAAATCCTCCTCTTCAATTTTTGTGAACAAAAATTCGTTCAACATGGCCCGATAACGATCGCAATTGACTGTAACGGCCACTCCTTGCTCATTTTCGAAGAAAAATGGCCCAATTATGCCTCTGGACCAAAATCCGCACCAAACAGTAACTTGTTTTGGGTGTATCGGCTTTTCAATGTATGCGTGCGGGTTTTCTGTGCCCCAAATTCCATAATTTTACTTGTTTACATGCCCGCCAAGATTAAAATGAGCTTCATCTGAAAATATGATTTTTTTGGGAAAATCGGCATCTTCTGTAAGTCGATCGCAGGCCCACTTAGCGAAGCGAAAACGCATTAGATGGTCAGTTGGCTTCAACTCCTGACCCAATTGGACTTTGTATGGCATCATACCAAGGTCTTTATGCGAAATTCGTCTCAATGATGTCTCCGAAATGTTCAATTGTTGAGAACGACGGTGAATTGATGTTGATGGCGCTTCATGCACACTTTCTGCCCCAGCAGCAATATTCTCGGGTGTACGCACTGTTTTAAGCTTTTCACGCTTTGGCTTATCGATGATAACGAACATACGGAGCTGACGGTGCTTCTCTTCTTCCAAAATCCGTGCTCAATTTTCGCACACATTCTGCAACATTACCAAGATTTTCAAAGTAATGTCGCAATATTTCCCAGCGTTGTTCAAGCGTATACACAACCATATTCGTTCAGCGAAAGGATAAAACAAACAACAATATTTTTTGACCAATCGATTTCATGTCAAATCAGACATGAGCTAAGTGTTACCATTCACGAAATAAGCACTAGTTGAAAAAAAAAACATTAAATTATGGACGCTTTATAATGACAATTGTGCCTTTGTAATGACGTGAAAATTACGTCAGAACTACATGCGCATGTGACTATTCACATTGTACTCTTACTGGGCCTAAGAAATGGTAGAAATTAAACATTTAGATGTACGCTTTTTGTTTTGATGATGCTTTTCGTAATGAAAAAACGTTTTTACAGTCATAACGTTTCTGGACATGAAACGTTTTTCCAATAAAAAAAATATTATCTAGTAAATTTTTTTAAATCTGAAATTTAAATTGCTTAATTTTTTGTATGGATTGTTATCATTATTTTTGATAATCTAAATAAAAAAAAAAAAATTAAAAAAATATTCTCAGCTTATAGAAACGTTTTTTATTTTTTTTTTTTTGTGGTCCCCTGAAAAAATTTTATTTTGTCACTTACAGCGTTATTTGCGGCGTTGCTTCAATTAATAATTTTGTTACAAACACTAATATAAATAGTGGCATAATATATGGATTGATAAGAGATTTTGCAGAAATTCTTAAAGATCGGTCCATAATTTACTATAAAGCCCACTCTCGGAAAACCATTTAGTATGCTTAAAGCCGTAACGGAAAATTTACTATTATTATCGGTCTATAATTTACCGTAGGTCCTATAAAAAGCTCACCATGGAAAGTCATTCAATTACGCCTAAAACCGTAGCAAATATAGATATTGTGATACAGTTATGTCCAATTTATCTTTATTTGGCCAGAAATAGTTCCATGTCATTTTGTGCTAACCGGTTCATAGTTCACCATAGGTCCCAGAAAAAGCAGCCTTTTGAAAACCACTTTAAAAAAAACGCATAAAACGCTTAAACAAAATTAACTGCTGTATGAAAATTTTGTTAATTTATGGTTTTTAATACCAGAAATGACTCTACGGAATTTTGTAATTGTTGATCCATAATTTACCATTAGTCCAATATTAATTCCCCTCCTGAAAATAATTTTAGTACGGCTACAGATATATTATTAAAATCAGTTCAAATTTGATCTTATATGATTAGAAGTTAAAGAAAAGGTCGTACGGCTTCTACTTATCTTTTGAAACTTACACCTTCAGTGATATCCTCATACTATTCTGGGAAGTAAACTGATACCATTTATACGGATTTTAGTAAAGCATTTGATAAAGTAAATCATAACCTTCTTATTTACAAATTGGATCAAATCAGGGAGGCATCAGTGCATATTGTTTCGCAGTTGTTATTCTAAAGCTTTACCTGTTCCATCTGGAGTCCCTCAAGGCAGTCACTTGGATTCCCAATATCTATTTGATAATAAAAATTATTTATTATTAAAATTTAGATTTCTGATTTATGTTAAGACAAGGTTTTCTTTTTTTTTTTTGTTTTGTAGTTTTGACTATACACAGCTTGAAAAAGTTCTGCATGATACTTCAAATACAGTACATATTAGCGCTTTTCCGTAAAAAAAACGCCAATTTATTTTTTGGTATTATCAACATTTTCTGTAATGTAATGTTGTTAATTTAAGTAAACGTTTAGTTCACTTGATTCATTTTTCTAATTAAAACTGATTATATTTCTAATAATTTTTTCGGTCAGTTTTCATATGCCTGTCGATTTTTTAAGTGTGAAAATTGTTGTATGTAATTTGGCATAATAAACAATTTTTAAAACACACTTTGCACAGACAAACTGTCAGGTGTAATATACTCGTATTAAAGTTAAGTACCAAAATCGATTAGTCCAAAAATATTGTTGTTTTATTAAGTTATATATACAAGTTCCAAAAATAACCTTCAATTGGCCATAAATTATGTTTCTGCTTTGTTTTAAACAAAAGAAATAAATAATAACCGAGACTGAATGAAATTTTATTAAAGTGTTATCGGAACAAATTATTAGATTTCAATGAAGAAACAAAACACAATAATAAAAAAAAACAACAGTGGAAAGTTTACTTGTTGATAATTATCCATATTTGCCTTTTTTATGGTTCCGAGGTGGTTTTGTAGTTTTTAAGAATATTTTGATGCATTAGCTGCAAGTAAATCGGATCGTTTAGACGAATTTGTATTTTCAGTTAGAAAATATGTAAACTGTAATAATATAAAAATAAAAAGTGTTTAAGGCAAGCAAAGATAAAAAAATGACTTAAAAATATCCTTTAAAAACATTTGTGAAAACTAATTTTTAAAAAATAAAAAATGAATATAAATATATTAAGTTGTTCACTATTGTTGACCTGTGTCGATTATCTATGTTGAATGAAAAATAAAATACAAAATTAAAAATATAAAAATAAAAAATAAAAAAATTTTTTTTATTTATAATTTTTTATGACCTTAAGCCAAACAAATAAACAACAACATAAATATATTAAGTTTTTAAAATAAATATTTTTTTTAAAGAATTTTTAAAAATGCAATCTTTTAAAGCCGATGAATTACCGGAAAATCCGCGCCAACACTCAAATCCTTTTTCGTCTTTAATGTTTTGGTGAGTTTTTCTTAGCGGTGTCTTGTGTTGGTTACAAATTTTTAATAGCCGAAGATTGTGTAGGGTATATAAAAAATTCATAAAAATCTACACTGCTTGTATTATGAGTTGGCGCAGATGTTTGTAGCGCATTAAAACAACCGTTCTAGACCCATTTTTACTCCACAAATCGACACAGAATCAATTTTAAAGTCGACTGTAGCACATGGACGTCCGTCTGGTCTGCAATTCTAAAGATAATAAGATAATATTTAAAGTGCATATAATTTAATTTTGACCAAAGGACAAAGTCTACCAGCAGTAATATGACGGAAATCAAGGATGGATTCAAGGGGTGTCGAGCATTGGAATTTCATAATCTTAAATTGGGTTTGGACGCTGTCCCGTCTACTAAGTTTCAATTATGTGAGACCTACCCCCCCCCCCCCCCCCCTTGCTAAAGAGTGGATCAGATTTTATTGAGAATCGACTTAATAATTTTTCTAAGCCTCTACACAAATATCGCCCTGTAGTAAAAAATTTTTGTCCTTAAGCGCCCTGGAAACTATCAAATAAACACATCACTCACATAGTTGTGTGCGTGCAGTCGTTCTTTTTCGGCTACACATACGCGTTATTGGCAAAAAGTTTTTATTTAATTTTTTTGATGGCTTATTATTTGATAGGCTCCGGTTGTGATTGACAAAAAAAATATTTGCTTTGCGTTTTCTGTCATGAAGAAGTGTACGGATGAAAAAAATATACAATTTTGCGAGTATTTTAGATACAAATGTTGATTGGCGTGTTTATTTGTTCGTCTCCGTAAAAGCCCGAAATAATCGATATAAACACATATGCACTGATTGATGGGTGTATTTGAAAGTCTCCCGAGCCCTTTAAATTTTCTAATTATATTAGAGTTTTTATCAAATTAACCCCCAAAAATGTGAAATTACACTGTGCAACACATAAAATTTAAGCTCCTTCTCATGTGGAATTTCTCAATGAACTAACCAAAACTAACAAAATCTCTTTTGTGTATTGCTAGTTAATCTGCTGTTCGAATTTTATGGCCTTCTGTATATTTTGGCTAAAACTTGATTTTTCCGAAAACATGCAATTTTTCTCACGACTATATCACGGAAACTACTTCGATTTTTGTTTTCTTGTATTTTGGGCAGTTGTAGCTATAGATTAGGAGATAAAAAGCGCAAAACATACACATTTTTATATTATGTACCATCAGCTGGGAAATCATTTAAAGATCCCTGAAGCTGCAAGAAATATAGATATTTTGTTGGAAATTGATATAATTTTCTTTATATGACTAGAAATAACATCATGCAATTTTGTGATTATCGGTCCATTATTTACCGTAGGTCCCATAAAAAGCCGCCTTTAAAGCGCATAAAATGCTAAAGGAAATTGTATTACTGTATTGAAATTGGGTCCAATTTTGTTTTCTTTATATAAAATGCCCTTTCTTAAAATCACTTTAATAACCCTTAAGTTAAAACAAATCATGACATTTTATTATAAATTATATAAAGTCTAGTTTTTCGTATATTTTTTGGAATAGACTTTTGTACGCCTAAATTCGCAACGAATAATAATATTATGAGGATATTTTTTAACCAGATTTGTTTATAATTTATATACGAACTGTAAGCCCGCTTCTAGAATATTCGAACTTTCGGTGTAGGGTTTTAAAGTTGCGGCACAGTAAAATATACCACATATTCTTCTTTTTTTAATATCAATTTTTCTTATTACTATTTTAGTTTTACAATGCCCACATTTTTCAAAGGACGCAAAAGAGTGCTACATGAAAGTGATCTTTATCGTGCTTTAAATGAACATAAATCAGGTATGAATAGTTATTAATTAACTAAGCATTTTCCATTTCGATTTGATTGACCTCTATAAATGTGATGCATTCCACACCAATATGAGTTTTATATCAGTGTTCGAAAATAACCCAACAAACCATATAGCAATCAATCAAACTTCAATACAATTTAAAAATATGCTTATATTGACACTGTGTTCTTAGCTTCTCTTAATTTCATTTATAATTATGTTTATAAGATGTGAATTCACAAGCAGTTTTTAACAATGCTTGTGAAACACTTATTATAAACAGCTGTTTCTAAGACACGCGACGACAAGTGCCGTTACATTTTGTGAGTAAATTTATTGTAAATTAAGTTATAAATTTTATAGTGAGTGGGTGTGCAATTTTAAAATAATAAAAGAATTGGTAATAATTTAATAACCAGATATATAAATAATAAATAAAATATAAAAAATGTCTAATAAATAAAAAAGAAAAAAAAAAAAAAATTTGGAGAAAATTGTGATAGCCTTCGCTGGAAAGGTACAGACGCCAAGGAATGCGTACGAAATCTAAGCAAAACAAAGGCAAGTAAGTTTGATAAGAAATTTTAACTAAAAGAAAATAATCATAATATTTATACATTTCATAGATGCAGCTTTGTCAGTGGGTCTTACGGAGGACGAATTTATTAAAGATACCCGAACGTTCTTCCAGTTCGCGAAAATCGCATTAAATTATATTTATTAATTTTTAATAAATATACAATAAATATAACAAAAATATAGATTTTTATATTTCAACATCAAATAATATGTTATCTGTGAAGGTCATTCTGTAGTTGTATAAAAAAGCTTATAAGAATATTGTGACGAATAAGTATTTATATACAGAAGTTAATACAATATAATTTTCGTAAGCTTATTTTACAATTGCAACGTTAAGCTTTTATTAATCATGCATATATAACACAGTAAAACATTTTTCAGGTGATTGATTCGGGAATCAATTCTGATAATTGTTTATGAAAGTTGACCCAAAAAGAAGAACTTCTGCTTCATTAGTTTGGCCAAGGTACATCAAATAATAATTTAAAAATTAATTTGAAGTTAGTAAGTATCGTATAGGGGAATTTGTTCTAGGCTCTTTTCTTTGTCATAACTCGAGAGCCACTAGTCCGAATAAGCTGAAACAAAATTAAAAAAAAATAAGAATTACAATTCCTTTAATCTGTTCATACAACGTTTCGCTACATAAGCAACAGTTTCGCAGTTATAAATAAATGTATGAAGAAAAATAAATATTTTTTGCCCAAAAAATTTAAATTTTTTATTTTTAATTCATAAAAAAATCCTTTGGAAAAAACATTGATGACTTTTTTATTGATTCTTTATTTTGCATGAAAATAAACATTCCGATTCATATTACAGCTATTCTTACACTGAAAATATGCGATTTTTATATGTTATCTATGCATGGAAACAAAATTTAGAACATTTTCAATTATTGTCACTATCCATCCTCGTTGAAGTTGACGCTTGTGGTTCTGATGACCTTATTTTCTTTTCTTCGTAGGTTGTTCATATTCATGTTCTGAGTCTGCATCATCATCCGAGATAGACGTAATATTCTATGGCATGTTTTGTTCAGTGTGTTCACAAATTTCAAACTGCATAATTTTAGAACTCCACCAACAAACCTCCGCAAGCAATGTATCCAATTTTTTGCCTTTGAATCGCTTTTCCATTGGCATGGTCACCTCGTGGAACCTCTCTCCTTGTTCGTTAGATTACTGAGGTAATTGTGCTAAAAAGGTTTCAAGGTGGAAATGCAATAAATGTAATTTTAACGTCATGGATGCATTGATTTTTTCAAAATAATACAGCAAGTTGTCCACTCGTGTCTGTATGTCATCTCGCTGTACACGGTTCTTTCCTAAAACGCCTTCGATGACTTGTTTCAATGCATCCCATGCACATAGGTAGTTATAATGGTTTGAAAGCATATTTGTGAAAGATTCGCTTTTCATTAATTTTCGTATATCCGGTCCATTGAGAATACCTCTTTGAAATATAAAAAAAAAATTTACGAAAAAATTATTGGTAATGCGAATATATCGAAGTGAACAAAGTTAGATATGACAATATTAAAATACTGACAACGATACGTACCTTTTCTAATTTTAGCTTTACTGAGTTTTGAGAAGATGGATTTCAAAAAGTTATAGGCGTCATCAATATCTTTGACTACCACTTCGACGAATTTCGAACGAATTTCGAGCGATTAATACAACGCCTTGTATTATGTTTACAACCTTTAGATCGCAACAAATCTTCCATTTGTGTACATTGTAGTTGATTTTCTACAAAATTTCGCCCAATGTTTTAAACGTTTCCTTCATAGTTGTGCTGAACCTAATGGAATGGACGGTTTTTTGTTCGTTTTGTGCAATAGCACAGCCTTCAAACTTGAAACCGAACCATCGATGAATAAACGCCAGTCGCCAGCGATATAATCCATTCCCAATTTTTTCACTAAACCTGGGATATCATGGGACTAGGTGAACGTATTTGCTTTGTCAACAAAATAATATTTCTGAAAATCAGCTTGGCGTTTTCGGTATGATGTTGCTCAGACATTTGTCTGTTGTGTCAGTTCATTTCGGAGTTTTGTTGTGAAAGTCCCACCTTAACCACAATGTAATCAATTTCGATTTGTGTTAGCGGTTGTAGTTCATTATTTTCAATATCGGGTGTCTAATCAGCATCATTCAAATAATTCGGATTGGTGAAAACGGTTTCGGCTTGCAGGGACACAGTATCCAGACTCGGAGGTTTTGGTGTATCGGTACCAGCAGCTTGTTTAACCTAATTGTGAATGAAACGCGTTCATCGATTTTCATGATTTATGTCTCATTTTGTTCATAGGTTATGCGACTTTATGTGAAAGTAATAGGACTTGACAGTTTTTTACCGTTTTGGATTTTTTATGAATTAAAAATAAAAAATTTAAATTTTTGGGCAAAAAATATTTTTTTTCTTCATACATTTATTTATTTCAGCTTATTCGGACTAGTGGTTCTCGAGTAATGACAAAGAAAAGAGCCTAGAACAAATTCCCCTATACGATAATTACTAACTTCAAATTAATTTTTAAATTATTATTTGATGAACCTTGACCAAACTAATGAAGCAGAAGTTCTTCTTTTTGGGTCAACTTTCATAAACAATTATCAGAATTGAGTCCCGAATCAATCACCTGAAAAATGTTGTTCTGTGTGTATTATAATATACAAAATGTGACTTATTGTGAAAAAAGTCACGCCTCAAAAGGTTTATGCACGATCAATATAATCAGAGAAGACTAACAGTCGATGCATTTGTGATGGAAGATAAAGAGCAATAAGCAACGGTTATGTCATCAATGCCAACAACGCCATCAGATTTTATTCACTAACAATGTCTTTTGTCACAAAAAGCAAAATCTTTTTTCACTAAAAGTGACTATTTCCTAAAAAAAACTTTTTTCAAAAGTCCGTAAACTACACCACATTTTTTCAAGAAAGTTGGAATAATAATAAAAGTCAATTTTTTTTACAAATAGTCACGCTATTCTACAACAAGCCAAGAATTTTAGAAAAAAGCCTCATTTTACATGACTTTCTTCAGAAAAAGCCAAACTTTTACAAAAAGTCTTATTTTTTTGCTTATTGCTTTTTTAGAAGTTTGATTTATTAGTTGTACCACATGCCTTATGCATGTTCATTAATTGGAATTAAATAATACTCATACGTAACCAAGTAACTTGACAAATGTTTTCCTTGCAAATTTTTCTAAAAAAAAAATAGTAACAAATATGTACACTGGGGTGGGTAGATTTAAAAATCGCCCAAGTTACAAGGGTGGGTCGGCCCTCCAAAGTAACTGGAGATGTGTCATACATTTAGACTTGATTGGGGCACTTCAAATGAGTCAAGGTGGGATTTTTCAAAATTTGACCTTTGGGTCAAAATAAGGAATATCAGAATTCATTTAAGAGGTATGGTTCCTTGGGCAAAGTTTCTTTTTTTCATCCCTAGAATACGATTTTCCTTGTGACTTGGGCGATTTTT
Source organism: Pollenia amentaria (assembly GCA_943735925.1). Lineage (NCBI taxonomy): Eukaryota > Metazoa > Arthropoda > Insecta > Diptera > Polleniidae > Pollenia > Pollenia amentaria. The sequence continues at coordinate 138,748,289 of OX031010.1, read as the reverse complement.
TTAGGTCCTTACAAATCAACTCGCTGTATGATATGTTTTCCGAACGGCAATTCTTTCGAGAATTTTACTATTTATATATTTACCGATAGTAGAAAGGGTATATCGTTAGCGGAAATGCAAAACAACTTAACCAACATTTCTAATATTTTACACTAGAAACCAAATACGGTTTACTGAAAAATATATGCAAAATTTGGCAATCGAATGTCGCACATTTACGAAATTGTATATTGTATTGTAAATGCAATTTTGTTTTATAAAAAATAATTTATAGTTTTTGTTTTGTTGATTAAAAATATTAAATAAAGGAATAAATTTCATATGTTTTTTACTACTTGGGTTTAGAACAATGTGTTGTTGAAATGACAACTTAATCTTGTCCATATACCACCGATGTTTTTTCAAAAATAAAAACAACATGTTGTCGGAATAACAATATTATTTTGATAATATATTAACCTTTTGTTGTCAGATTAAGACAAAATGGTGACAAATTGAGAATGAGGCGGCTTTAAAATCTTGACGTCATCCGTTATCAAATTGAACAAAAACGTAGTTGTGCTCACTCTTGACAACGGATGGTGTCAATTTTGGTATTTTTATTCCGGATATTTCGCTCAAAAAAATTCAAGATTTGACCAAGGCTACCACCCATTTTCCAAAAAGTAACAATTTTTTGTATTTTCTTTACAATTCAAAATAAAATTTTTTAAGTTCTTAAACACATCATTATCGCGCATTGTGAGTTAGTTTTTACTGTAATTGTGAACAGGAAATTTGGAGCTGTGAAGTGTCGTTTGAAGAAAGTAATGCAATAACTTTTACAAAAATGATCCGAATTTAATGAATATTGGCATATTTGTAAAATCCTAATATCTCAAAAGTGCGCGTGTCTGTTTTTGACTTGCGGTCACGTACACTCACAATGAAAATATATATACAGATATAAGTACTCATGAGCGCGTGACTGTTTTGGACTCACTCTCACGCAAACTCTTAATGAGAACATATTAACTCTCGCATAATTACGCGCCATTAACTTAAATGTTTCAGTTTTGCCCACGCTTACGCATGGCACACATGTATTTTAGTTTAACTCACTCTCACGTCAAAATAAAAAAAAACACTTTTAATATCTAATAAAGAAATGTTAAATAGTGCAATAATAAATTCAAAATTATCAAAAAATTCAATTTTTCCTCTGTTATAATTTAATAGTTAAACTCTAGTTTCAGCTAATTGGGTTATGACCAATTATGGCTACAAAATCAGTGAGTGATTAACACTGGTTTAGTTTAACTAAACTTAAATTTATATGAAGTTTAAACTCAACAGCTGTAAATCAGTGTCCCATGTATTAATTGTAGATTAAAATTTAACATGTGTCAGCACTACGATAAATGTTGTCAAATGCATATGGTTTGTATTGGTACTTTAAACGCCCAATTGATTGCGCTTAAAAATGGTGTATGCACTCATAAAATTATTACAGCAACTGATTGTAGGTTATTTAATTTGTTTTCCGTACTGTTAAAATTTAATAAAAATATAGTTATTTTACCAATGAATTTATTTTTTAACATTTATGTTTGTTATTCAACAAGCAAACTACCAAAAAATACAGTTTTTCCGTACTTATATTGTTATGTAGTTTGATTTTTTGTCAGTTAAATTATAATTTTTTAAAGCAATAACTGTTAAATAAAAAAATTCAAAAAATTATGTTAAATTCATTTATTTTAAGTGAAATGTTAATGAACCGTTTTTAAAATAAATTTTTAGTTGTTTAAAATGAATTTTCTGTGGGATTTACCTACATAATATTTTGAGTGTATGTTTTCTGACTTATAGATTTGGTTGTTTAAACACATTTTAAACCAAAAAGAGAGTTCAACTTGCTCTAATTTATTAGCCCTTAGCATGCGTTTTTGCCTTTAAGATTAAACCTGGACTTAGAGTTAGATAAGTTAATCTTATAATATAATTAGTCTACATTTAACGTAAAAAATAAGAAGAAAAGTCGAAAAATTGTTTGTTGTGCTAAGAATTTAAATAAATAAAACAAAATAGAAAAAGAAACAAAACGATCAAACCATATTTTATCTAACGAGATGGAATATTTAATATAACTTGTTGATGAAAACAAGGACACCATTGAGTGTCTGGTAAGTTGGAATTTTTGAACAAATTATTTTGCTTTTAATAAACTAAAAAATTATTGGACTTATTCTTATTGCCCTTTGTTTACTTATCGCTGTCCTATTGAAATGATTTTTAAAAGATTAATTTCAATTTAATCGCTGATATTTAAGTTAAAGCTGAAAAAACAAAATATTATAATGAATAAGTTTAAATATAGAAGGCAAAATCTTATCAAATATAATTCCATTTTAATTTAATCAAAGTATTTTACTTTTTATTTTTTTTTTTTCAAGAAAAAAATCTTATCAGATTTTTAACGATGTCGATGACGATAAAATTTATAACTTTAAGTGCTTTTGTTTTTAACAATTTAAATAATTTGCTAAAAAAAAACATTATTATCAAAACAAAAAAAAAATTTTATCCGTATTCAACTTTACAGACTTTGTAGGCAATAAACTCAGCTTAGCCTGGGACGAACAGTGTCAAAAATTTAAGGGCAAAAACAAAAAACCCAGCTTATTAAAGGCCACTTGGAAGGTGTTTGGATCCCATTATATGAAATTGGGCATTGCATTGTTTTTCATCGAAGTCGGTTTAAGGTAAGTGATTTCGATTTTGCATGAGATTTTTTTTTTTATAAATATTTTATTTCGCAGATCAATGCAGCCCTTCTTTCTAGGAAAGTTAATATCTTTCTATGCCAACTCAGAATCATCTAGAAAAGATGAAACTGAGGCCTATTTATATACCATGGGAGTAGTACTTAGCATTACCTTAAGTTCACTCCTCTTTCATTCCATTTTATTCGGCATACAACACTCGGGAATAAAAATACGTGTAGCTCTGTGTAGTTTGATTTATCGAAAATCTTTGCGTTTGAGTCTAACCGCCATGGGTGATACTACTACAGGTCAAGTCGTGAATTTAATGTCTAACGACGTCGGTCGTTTGGATACATCCATTTTGCATGTACACTATCTGTGGATTGGACCAATATCCATAGTAATTGTCACCTATTTTATGTATACACAGGCAAGTACTTATGAGTGAATGGTAAAAATACAACTAAAATGAAAAAGTGACGAAATCGGCTATGGCTTAAAACAGGAATGGTATAAACATAAATAAATGTATATATATATATATATATATATATATATATGCACAGTGTATAAAAAGCGGTCATGTTGTTTAAATAATCAATAGTTTGCAGTCATTTCGATAGTTTGCGGTCTGACTGCAAACTTTTGACAAGTATTCTGTATAATACGCGGTCGTGATACTTTGCGGTCGTATTTTAAAAAAAAATTTTTTTTAGTTAAATTTATTCCTCGTATTGAATTGTATTAACAAAACTTAATTTTGTATCTATATATGTTTGTTTATTGATATAATTGGCTTTTTAAAGTTAAAATGTGCTTTCTTATATTGCCATACTAAGCACATAGATTTCCCGGTTTCGGACAAACCTTTTTTTAGGAATGTAAAGTTTAAACGCCCGCAATATTTTACAATTAATAACCAGGTGATTGCATTTCTACAACAATCGCAACAACAACAGGCTTGTGGTTTGTTTTCAACTTTACTACATGTGATTTACATTAAATAACAAGGTGATTGTATTTCTACAACAAACGCAACAACAACAGGCGTATTGTTTGTGTTAAACTATAATACATGTGATTTACATTAAATAACAAGGTGATTGTATTTATACACCAAACGCAACAACAACAGGCGTATTGTTTGTGTTAAACTTTACTACATGTGATATACATTAACAAGGTGATTGTATTTCTAACGCAAAAAACAATATGTTAATGTTTTTCTAAGCTTTTGTTTATTGTGTTTTCATAAGTTAGCTATGCAAACAAATGAAATATGATGGGGAATAAGCTAATATTTTTGCTTTTCAACTTTCGGTATAAAATTTTATATTTTGAATGCCAAATAACTTTTTAGTACTCTGAAATGAGGTTTTAGAAATCGGAGTTTTTTGACGCCAGCACGAGTTGTTTTGGAGTTATGGCCCATTTAAATTTTGAATTTCTTTTTTACTATCTCTTTCAGTACAAATTTGATTTTAACAATGAAGCTATCGTTGGAAAGTGCTTTAAAATACCTTTTATTTGGTTTATTAAACATGAATAATTAATAACTCATTAAGAACCAATTTCGTTTATACTGTGCTTATACCCACACCGCAATAGTGGAGAAGTTATTATGTATTTGTGTTGAAGTGTGTAACACCTGAAAATATTGGTACTAGAGCTTCCTTAAAGTATACCGATCGACTTTCTATCGATGTCCGTCCGGCTGGCTGGCTGTCCATGTAAACTTCTGCGCAAAGTACAGGTCGCAATTTTGAAGATAATTTGATGAAATTCAGTACATGGGTACTAATTGCCACCAGGACTGAGCTTATTGGGGCGAATCGGTCCATGATTTGATATAGCCCCCATACAAGCTGATTTCCGGAATAGTATATTTGTACCCACTATAAAACCAATTTTAATGGAATTTAAAACATATATAGATCTATATTTCTATGGACACATAAGCTATGCATTTGTTAAAAAATAGGACCACGATGAAGGATAGGGGGCAATTTTTTCCTCTCAGAAACTATCAAACCGATTTTAATGAAATTTAAAAAATAGATAGATCCCTACTCATATAGCCACATTACATATGCATTTTTCAAAACTAGGTCCACGAGGGCAGCGAGGGGGCAAATTCTGCCTCTCCGAAACTATCTAACAAATTGTACTGAAATTTAAAACATAGTTAGATCACTATTCATATATACACATAAGCTATCAATTTTTTAAAACTAGGTCTACGAGGGTAGGTAGGGGGCAATGTCTGCTTCTCCGAAACTATCTAACAGATTTAATTGAAATTTAAAACATAGATATTTACCTATTTCTACGGACACATTAGCTACGAATTTTTTAATAGAACAACGAGGGAAGGAAGGCGTAGTAGCACACGCCGCGTATCCGCTAGTAAATTTCATGTAGATGAGGATATCTTATTAATAACATTTATATGAATCTTAAACTCAATAACATATTTTTTTCCAAATAGTCCATGATTGCCCATGGGTCCCAGATAAGGCAACCTTGCAAAAAGTTGCTCTCATATAGTGTGGTGTAGGCTATTGTATGGTCGGGCTTGTCCGACTATACTTCCTTACTTGTTTTTTTTATACAAAATTGTTGATAAAGTAAAATTTTCCGAAAAACATTTGAAATTTTATATTCCTTTTAAAGAAAACTGTAATAACAGGTCTGTAATATGCATTCAGAATATTTTGATGTTTGTCATCTAAAAGGAAAAGCAATTCAATATTTTTATGCATTTAAGGAAAACTATAATTTATTTAAGGGTTGCTACAAGCAACAGAAAAGCAATCAGAATTTTATGGAATTTAAAGTGTTGAATGAAAACTAAATTCTTTAATGTTGTAATATACAGAAATTTTGAGAAAGTATTCTGAACAATTTATTAAATATATATCTGCGGCAATGAGGAAAAAGTATTTCATTCCATTTTTTAATTTTGTAGGAAAGCAATTTTAAACTTTAAATGTTATATTTGAAAATATATTTTTATTCAAATAAAATCATCACTTCTGTTCGGTTATATTTTTTTATGTTTTTATTACTGAATACGCATTTCGATATTTAAATATATTTAAGGAAAACTTAAATCTATTTTGTACACTTAAAAACTTATTTGCCAAACAGGGTTGTTATCTGCAAAATTTTTAAAATGCAATCGGAATATTTTTTATTTAATATTTATAACACGAATTTGTGCGGAGAATCTCCAAAAAAGCAATTGAAATTTAATGGTGCTTTTTGCAAATTCTGAAATAAAATAACTGGGCTGTTATACAAAAATTTTCAGAAAAGTAATCCAAATTTCGTTATTTACAAAAAGTAGCCGTATGGACACGATTGCACCGAATGAACGTAGCGAGCGACGTAAATATAAAACGTTGTTAAATTTTAACGTATAATATTTAATAATTAGGCACACAATAAGTGGTGCAAACTAATATCTACGTCATACGGCAGTTTAAATCTACTTCATGTTCAAACGTTGGTTGCGTTCGTATTGTCATAGAAAAAAAATATAAATTTGTGCGGATAATTTTCAGAAAAGCAATTGAGATTTTATATTTCGTTAACCGAAACATGAAGAGAATAACAGGGCTGTAAAATGCAAAACTTTCAGAAATGCAATCAGCATTTTTATGTTATCTACAACAAGTAAATTATATACAGAATTTAAAAAAACCAGCCCGTTATTTTTATATATTTCAGGAAAAGTAAGTTCTATAACTGGTCTGTTAAATGCAAAATTTTTATAAATTCCATCATAATAATTTATATAAAATATACATAACAGCGAAATTGTGCGGAGAATTTTCAGAAAAATAATTGAAATAGTACATCCTATTTAACGAAACAGTACATCCTATTTAAATAATTTTCTTTTAAAGGTACTTACTCAAATTAAATGTAACTAAAAGGGCAAATTAACAAAAAGCTTAAATAATTAATAAAATTAAAAAACAATAAAATTTAAAAATAAATAATTTTTTAAGCAGTTTGGCAACTGTGTTTTTTAAATTTCTCTGGCAACATTCTCTTGATTTACTTTAATTACAGCAAGAATGCAACTCTGCAACAAAACAACCATTGTGTCATGCAGTGTGACCATTGTAGCATTTGTTCAGCTTAATATAACATTAAACATTTTTATTAAGCTGTACAATTTTCATTTAGGGTCTGGCTTTATATTTAACATTTTTATTAAATCTCTTAAGCTTTTTTAGCTTTATTATAAAAATACTATTATTGATTTAACTTAACTGTTTCTGTATATTTAATTAAAATTATTGGTGTTTTAAACTCCGGCTAAAGTTCATCAAATTTAATTTTCAATAAATTGTTTTAATGATGGAATTTTACACCTTGAAATGAATTGAGATTTATTGATAAATTGTTATTTCTGTCTGAACCAGGGCTCGAACTATGGTCGAATTTACATGTTTCGAGAAAAACCACATTCTTATCTTAAGAATTTTTTGCATTTTAACCCTTTCAGCCACTGCGACGGCTGCCAGTCTATGGTCAAATATCAATCTACCAATGGGATTGGTAGATTTCCTGTAATTGATTATATTTATTCAATTTATTTACATGTTTATTCCTCGCTTCTGTTTCTTTTTACAAGAAGTCTTCCGTTATACAAAGTAAATTTTTTGTTTTTACGTTTTCTTTTTTCAGTGGCCTTGTTTATACCTGAGCTCAAACCCTGGTTCAGTAAGGAATGAAAAATTATCAGTAATAAATTTTAGTTCATTTAGCCCTTACTTTTTTATTAAATTGTTGTATAATTTATTTTTTTATATAAAAAAGAAAAATCTCAGGCTCAATAAAATACAACAATTAAATTATGAGTTCATTTAATGTTCTTAAATTCCTTCCTGAACTAAAGTCTGATTTAAAAATATCAAAAATTTTAATTAAATCCACGAACCGTTCAATTAACCACAGACTAATTGTTAATAAAATAGCTGTTTAAGTTATTATAAATTTAAGTTATTATAAATAAAAAACGGATAATTCTTTTTTGAAAAATTACAATTTTAAAATTTCAAGTTCTCTTAAATTATAAGAAATCAAATAAAAAATAAATAAAATAACCTTTTTATTATCTTTTGAATGAAAGCACAGCATGGTACAAAATGAAGTTTTATGGCCATTATTACAACTTGCCGATAGTTAGAGGTAGGATTTGGACCACGTATAAAAAGTTTTTCACTTTTTAAATTTGGCTTAAAACTTAAGTGAGCAATAAGTTAAAGACAAGTTTATCCTACCGGGTAGGCTTAAGTTAAGTTAAACAATAAATAACTTGTTATACGTCCGACAAAATCCTACTTTTAACCAACGGCAAGTTGTAATAATGGCCCTTAGTGTTTGTAAAAACTTAAATAAAGGTAAAATGTTCTAAATTTAGATTATATCCTGTAGCAAATTTTAATATTTGGAAATAAACATAGACATTTTAAAAATTTTTCAAAAATAAATTGATATGTTATCTATTATTTTAGAGTTTATGGGATTTACTGTTAGAAAATGGCTGCGAACTTAAGAAATTTGAAATATTACTTTTTATAACTTGTAAGTTTGTATATTTAATTAATGTTTTTTAGATTATTATTTGTCATGTTTGCCATGCGTTCAGACTAAAATAAATATTTGCATCAAATAATTATTTAATGAAAGTGTTCAAAAATAAAAATATATTTCTCAAATAGTAAAAATGAGCGCAAAAGCTAATTTATTTATTTTATTCTGTGGATCAGCATCTCTTATAGTGTTAGAACAGGAGAATTTAAAAGAAAAAAAATGGAAGCCACTGGGTAACGGGAACATGGCTAAAATTTGCGAAAAATTGCAAAGTTGGAAACAAACCCTAATATATATTTTAAATTGCTAAATTAGTTAAAAAACAAAATGTCAAGAAAAAAACAAAAAAAAATGTTGCAAAAATAGCGAAAATTCACGAAAAATTTAGATATTTCAAACAAGCCATAAAATTGACTAAAAGTGCCTAAAGCTAAAAGGAATGGCAAAAATTCAATAAAAATTGCTATATTAGCGGAAATTCGCAAAAATTTGCTAAAAGCGGTATGATAGCAAATAATTATTATAATAATTATAGCTTAATAATTATTAAAAATCGTTAAAGCTCTAAAGATTCACAGTGAAAAATCGCTACTTTGCGAGCAGGGCTAAAATTCGCGAAAAATTGCAAACTTAGAAACAAACCCTAAAATTTATTTGAAATCGCTTAAAAAACAGATTGTCGGAAAATAACAAAAAAAAAATTTTTGCCAAAAATAGCGAAAATTCGCGAAAATTTTTGATATTTCAAACAAGCCATAAAATTGATTAAAAGTCCCTAAAAGTATAAGGAATGGCGAAAATTCGGTAAAAATTGCTAAATTAGCGAAAATTCGCAAAAATTTGCTAGTAGCGGCATGATACCAAACTTTAGTACTCATAATTATTAAAAATAGTTAAAGCTGCAAAGAATCACAGAGAGAAATCACTTCTTTTGCGAACATGGATAAAATTCGCAAAAAAATGGCAAACTTGGAAACAAACCCTAAAATATATTTGAAATTGCTAAATTGGTTAAAAACAAAATTTAGGGGAAAAACAAAAAAAAATTTTGCAAAAATAGCGAAAATTCGCGAACCATTTTAATATTTCAAACAAGCCATAAAATTTAGTAAAAGTGCGTAAAACTATAAGGAATGGCAAAAATTCTATAAAAATTGCTAAATTAGCGGTAATTCGCAAAAATTTGCTAATAGCGGCACGATAGCAAAGTCTAATAATTATAAAAAATCTTTAAAATTGTAAAGAATCCGAAAACTTACAGGAAAAATTGCTTCTATCCGGAACATTGCTAAAATTATTTGTCGTTGGTTGCTCTTACAATTTTTTTGTAATATCAAATAAATGTTTGCTCAAAAATGACTAAAATATTTGATTTTTTGTGTTCACAATATGTTCACATTGAACAAATATTTGTTTGCCGGCAAGTACTTTTATTTGCTCAAAATCAGCTGTTATTTTATTTGATACTCAAAAATATTTTGTGTTCAGACTACGTTAATGAAATATTTATTGTTTGCTTTCAAATATTTCATCAGTCTGAACGTACCTTAACATTTATACATATTTTAGATATACAACATTTTTTTATTTTTCGAATTTATTCTATGAGTTAAATTTAAGGAATAGAACAATTACAAAAAGCTTTATAAAACACATAACTGAAATTTAACTCATAGAATAAATTCGAAAAATAAAAAAATGTTGAATATAATACAGTTGCTTATGAAAAGAAATAATTCCCAATATCTATTTTAGATATATGTAAATTAGAAAATATTTACAAAAAATGTGTTTCGCATATCACCAACCGTTTCCAATTTCGCCAAAATAATGGCCTTATCGCCAAAAGTATTAAAAACGCCACATTTGACAGCCCTGCCACTGACAGGTAAAAAGCGGAAAACTATTTAATTTTTCCTTTTTTGTTATTTGTAATTTTGAAGTTCAAATTTTGCCCGTTCTAAAGGACATATTCAATTTCTTAGCTTTTAATATACAGAATTTTGTGTGGAAATTCAACGGGATTAACTAAAATAAAAATATTTTTTAAGAGAAAGGTCTCAAATAAATAAAAACTTAAAATTAATTTTAATTTGGTTATATTTTTCAGACTTGGTTCACAAAATTAGTTGTAAAAATTTCATTGGTCGTGGCAACACTGTTGCTGAACACGTGTATCAGGGATGGTAAAGTCAGTACTCTTGTTCTTTTTGCAGTTTTGTTAGCCAGGGCTGTCAAGTCGTCAAAAAAATAGTTCTAAATACGACCGTGGCTGTGAGATTTGGCGATTTCTCGCCAGACGTGACGATATTTGAAACTCTTTGGCATTAAAAATTTGTGTTTGGCGACGTGGAGATTTTTTTTTTTGGTAATATAAAAGAAAGTTTGTGAATTTTTTTTTGTTATTTATATGGAAAAATGTCTATCGCTTAAAATTAAAAGAGTTGATTTTGCGATTTTTGGCTACGAATGCAATTCTTTAACGTGCACTGCTACAATCGGCAAAGTAATTAAAATTAAATTCGCCGCAATATTAGCGTTTAATTTCATCGCTTAAATATTTAAATTTTGTATTCTCTAACGCGAAAAAAATTTGTTTAATAAAATAATATAAAAAAAGACCTCAAGCTTAAAAAAATTAATATAAATTTAAATAATAAAGATCGAATAAGAAAATATTTATGTTAACAAAAATAATTTCTGCAAGTTGTCGTCACTTTTTACACTGCACCTTCTTCCTTGAAATTTTTGCAAATTATGAGTTAACATATATACGTTTTCCCATGCCTTTAACATAAGCTGAGCAATCAGAAATATTCCTTTGTTACTCTGACGACGTTATTGCCAAATTGCTGCGATATTTATCTTTGGTGTAGACCCGGGGTCAAAAACACTTAATTTTTTGCAATATGCTAAAAGGTGTGTAAAATAAAAAAATAAAGTCTTGGAAATTCTGCTTTGCCTTGATTCTGTTAAATAGAAGCAAAGAAAAAGTGTTTCAACTTAATATCTCCAAAACATTAATATCTCCAAAATTATAATTTAATTATTTTACTTCAAATATAATTTGCTACCATTTCACAAACTATATTTTTCTTTTTGCTTCTTTTTTGCAATTCACAACCAAATTTGACGTTTTATGTTAGCAATAATTGCCAACGAAAATTAACTAACAATTATTACGACATTAATTGCTGGCAATAACTATGTACAAAAAGTGCTGTCTACATTAAACATAATCTAATTTTGACATATACTGCAATATATGTCGCAATATTTTTATCTCTGGTATAGACGGGCAGTGAGAGCAACAACTATTTCTTTTGCGTTAGAGAATACAAGCGATGACATTAAACGCTAATATTGCGGCGAATTTAATTTTAATTACATTGCCGTTTTTAGCAACGTACGTTAAAGAATTATAAGTACATTCGTAGCCAAAAATCGCAAAATAAACTCTTCAAATTTTATGCGATAGACATTTAACTTTAGCGAATTACAGAATACGGCTACTGTTCTCACACATTTTTCGATTCAAAAAAGGGAAGGTAAAATTCGTTTTATAAATTGCCAAAATATTAGCCAACTTTCTTAAATATTGCAAAAAAAAATCGCCACGTCGACAAACACAAATTTTCAACGCCAAAGCACGTCTGGCGAGAAATCGCCAAATTTGACAGCCATGATCGGAGCTAGAACTATTGTTGCCGCGACCAATGAAATTTTTACAACAAATTTTTTGGAAAAAATTACCAAATGTGAAAAAATATAACCAAATTATAAATGCTGGTTGTTTATTGAGAAACGCGTTAAAATTTATTTTAAGTTGCATTGTAATACAAAGGTTATCTGCACTTTAAAGGTTAATATTAATTACAAATCAAGAAAATAAAAGCAGAAATGTAATTCTTTTACAAATTAAAAAAAATAACGAGAAATTTAAATTAAAAGTTTTTATTTATTTGAGACATTTTTCGTAAAAAATGTTTTTATTTTATACGAGTTAAACCCGTCAAATTTCCATACAAAATTAAGTATATTAAATGTTAGGAAAATGAATATGATTCAATAAGTCCTCTACAATAAACAAAATTTATACTTCAAAATTATAAATAACAAAAAAGGAAAAATTAAATAGTTTTCCGCTTTTTACCTGTGGCGTTTTTAATCCTTTGATGATGAAAATTTATGTTTCGGGATAAGGCCATTGTTTTGGCGAAATTGGAAATGGTGGGCGATGTGCGAAATGCATTTTTGGTAAATATTTTCTAATTTACATATATCTAAAATATTTTAAAAACGTGTATAGCTTTTTCTCTTGTTTTTAAATTTTATTGGAACTTACACTCAATGGGAAAAAAGAATACGTCTGGCAATCAATGGTTTATTTAAATTTAAAATATTGCCAAATACATACATACTTACAAGTTTTAAAAAGTAAAATTTAAAATTTCTTAAGTACACAGCCATTTTCATACAGCAGATTCGATAAACTCTAAAATCAATTGATTTTTGAAAAATCTTTAAAATTCCTATGGTTATTTCCAAATATTAAAATTTACTACCGAAAATAATCTTAATATAGAACATTTAACTTTTATTCATGTTTTTAGAAACACTAAGGGCCATTATTACAACTTGCCGCTAGTTAAAAGTCGGATTTTTTCCGACGTAAAAAGTTTTTTTATTTTTTTAACTTAACTTAAGCATAACCGGTAAGATCGACTTGTCTTTAACTTATTGTATTGCTCACTTAAGTTTTAAGCAAAATTTAGTAAAAGTTTTTTATATGTGGTACAAAATCCTAATTTTAACTATCGGCAAGTTATAATAATGGCTGAAAAACTACATTTTGTCCCATGCTGTGCTTTCATTCAAAAGATAATAAAAATATTATTTTATTTCTTATAATTTAAGAGAAGTTCAAATTTGAAAATTGTCACTTTTCAAACAGTTTAGTGCAAAACATTTTTTCAGATAGTTCGTTGGATTAACAAGAAATTTCCAAACATTTATACTTAAGAATTTTTCTTAATATATACTTCATATATAAATTAAATTTTTACATTGTGAAACTTTCTTGTACTTTCTTATCCTAAAATTAAAATGGAAAACAACTTCTACAAACACCATGATAAGATAATTGTTTAAAAAAGAATTATCCGTTTTCATACGAAATTTATTTTTGAGTGCACCTATTTTTAGTATAAAAACAACTATTTTATTAACAATTATTTTGGGGTTTATTGAACTGTTCATGGCTTTAATTAAGGTACGAGCCATGGTTAGGTCAGAAATAAAAACTTGTGAATAAATTTCAATTCATTTCATGTTGTAAAATTCCATCATTAACATAATTTAATGAAAATTAAATTTGATGATCCGGATTTAAATATATAAAAAATACCAATTACATAAAAACAATTAAGTTTAATCAATAAAACAATTTAAAAAATAAAGCTAAAAAAGTTTAAGAGATTTAATAAAATTGCAAAGTATAAAATTTTGCAGCTAAATAAAAATTTCTTTAGCTGCAAAATGTCACAATGGTCACACTGCATGACACAATGATTTTTTTTATTGTAGAGTTGCATTCTTCATGTAATTAAAATCCCTACAAGAAATGAATAACCAAAATATTAACAAAAAACATTTTTTTAACTTACACACTTGCAACAATTTTATATTGAATTAATGAGTTAGAGAGGGAGACATAATAAGCTAGAGAGAGAGAGAGGCAAAATCGCATGTACACAGGGTTTTGGTCACTTTTTTCATATTGCTCTTAATAAACTAATAGAAATTATAACTAATATATAAGTTATCACTACCGGTCATTTTACTAGTAAAATGACCAGTAGCCTTCTTGTAGGGAATATAGCAAGAGAATGTTGCCATTATGTATTTTATAAACTATAGTTTTTTAAATTTATTAATTTAGCTTTTTGTTAATTTGACTTATTAGTTATATTAACTTTACTGGAGTAAGTAGCACCTTTACAGCAAAATGTACATTTTTAAGAAAATTAGTTACTGTATTTCATCTTTCGTTGTTTTTCTGAAAATTATCCGCACAAATTTACCTGTTATAAATATTTAATATAAATTATTCGATAAAAATTAAAAGTTTTGCATATAACAACTTTGGTTAAGAATTTGCTACCTATTCGCTAAATTCGAAAGAACTCTTTCTTTTAACTACATTGAAAGCAAAAATAAATTTTAAAAACTTTGTTTTTGTTTGAAATGTATTAGAAAGCGTTGTTTTGACATCGTGATATTGGCAGATAGCTTGTCTTAAATAAAAAAAAAAAAACATATCGAATAGCTTTTTTAAAATTTGCTTTTTGCGGATAACTCAAAAATTCAGATTGCATATCTGAAAACTTTGCATATAACAATCCACTAATTTTATTTAATTTTTTGTAAAATTACATATTAAATTTCAATATTTAAAATAATAATTACTATATAGTATTCCGATTAGATTTTTAAAACATGTTGCACATAACAACCCTGTCATAGAATTAAGTTTTTTTTAATAAGATAAACATTTTTTTATTCTGTATACAATTTACTTATTGTGGATAACACAAAAATTCGGGTTGATTTTCTGAAAGTTTTGCGTTTAACAACCCTGTAATTTTACTTAATGTTTTGTTAAAAGAAGCACTTTTCATGTAACAACCCAAGGAACATAATTCGTTCGTACTTAATAGGAACGTAGGACGTAAAGCCGTCAATTTCTAAAATCACGCACCGTTTAGCCATAATTCTGTCGTAAACGTATTTTGTTTTCTTATAAAAATACATAGTATTAAAAAACTCCAAATTAATTCAAATTGTTGCTTATTTTGATTTCCGTTCTTTTAAAGTATTCAATTTGAACACACAAAAATAGTTTCATTTTATTTTTCTAATTTTTTTTCTATGACAATTCGAACGCAACCAACGTTTGAACATGAAGTAGATCTAAACTGCCGTACGACGTAGATGTGCTATTAGTTCGCGCCAGTTATTGTGTGCCGTCTCAATAACCAAAATGCATTTATAATTTGGTTATATTTTTTCACATTTGGTAATTTTTTTCAAAAACTTGGTTGTAAAAATGTCATTGGTCGTGGCAACACTGTTGCTGAACACGTGCATCAGGGATGGTTAAGTAAGTACTCTTGTGCTTTTTGCAGTTTTATTAGCCAGGGCTGTCAAGTCGTCAAAAAATAGTTCTAACTCCGACCGTGGCTGTCAGATTTGACAATTTCTCCCCAGACGTGACGATATTTGAACCTCTTTGGCGTTGAAATTTTGTGTTTGGCGACGTGGCGATTTTTTGGCAATATTTAAGAGTGTTAGCGAATATTTTGACAATTTATAAAACGAATCTTACCTTCTCTTTTTTTTATATGGATAAATGTATGAGAACAGTAGCCGTATTCTGTAATTCGTTTAATGCCATCGCTAAAATGCATAAATGTTGTATACTCTAACACCAAATAAATAGTTGTTGCTCTCACTGTCCGTCTATACCAGAAATAAAAATATTGCGACATATATTGCAGTATATGTCAAAATTAGGTTATGTTTAGGCCCTAATCATGTACAACGCAGCGCAACGCCACAGAACTAACGCAACGCCAAAGAATAACATTGAAAGCACAAACAATGTCATAAATATTTTGTAATTTTGTTGTTGCTTTCTACAGAAATTTACATTGCGTTTTAAAATTTCAAACGCTCCATTGCTTGAGTCGTTGAAAATTTTAAAACGGTACATGAATTTCTTTTGAAAGCAACAGCAAAATTACAAAATATTTATGACATTGTTTGTGCTTTCAATGTTATTGTTTGGCGTTGCGCTGCGTTGTACATGATTAGGGGCTTAATGTAGACACCACTTTTTGTACATACATATTTATTGCCAGCAATTAATGCTGCAATAATTGTTAGTAAATTTTCGTTTATAATTATTGCTAACGTAAAACATCAAATTTGGTTGCGAATTGAAAAAAAGAAGCAAAAAGAAAAAAATAGAAGCAAAATGAATGGAAAAAAAAATTAAGTTTGCAAAATGGTAGCAAATTATATTTGAACTAAACGAATTAAATAATTTAAAATAACCACAAAAATAATTTTTTTTAATAAGCACTAAAATAAAATTGCAAAATTTATTTTTGATAATATACATGTTTCTTATTCGTCCTTTATTATTTGAATTTATATTAATTTTTTAAGCTTGAGGTTTTTTTATATAAAAATATTAATTTTATTTTAACAAAAAAAAATAATAAAAAATATGTTTAATAAAATAATATAAAAAAAGACCTCAAGCTTAAAAAAAAATTAATATAAATTTAAAAAATAAAGATCGAATAAGAAAATATTGAGATTAACAAAAATAATTTCTGACAATTTTTTACACTGCACCTTCTTCCTTAAAATTTTTGCAAATTATGACTTAACATATATACGTTTTCCCATGGCTTTAACATAAGCTGAACAATAAGAAATATTCCTCTGTTGCTCTGCCGACGTTATTGCCAAATTGCTAAGATATTTACTTTTGGTGTAGACCCGAGGCAAAAACACATAAAAGAATAAAGTCTTGGAACTTCTGATTTGCCTTGTTTCTGTTAAATAGAAGCAAAGAAAAAGTGTTTTAACTTAATATCTCCAAGACATGGTGAGAAATTTGCCGCATATTTTTCTAAGCCTTCCTCCAATTTTCACCATTTTTAAACGCTCTCCCCTAAAGTGTTAAGTTTATCTGCTCAGGTGTCCCAATGCTCAGCAATGCTTTTAGCGCCGGTGGAATGTACAAATCTTAAAAAGTTATTTTTTATGTATCACTTGACTTAAAGTTGAAGATAATTTTTTACCTGTAATGGGCAAATTCTTTGTGCTCCTCTTAATATAGAATGAGCATGTTTTTTGTTCTTTTGTCACCCTTTTGGTTATTTCTTCCATTATACTGTTAAAATTAATTTTATTTTAGAAGACACCTTAAATTAAAAAACAATAGTATATAATTTCCCTCTTAGTACCAAACATTAAAATTTACTACAGGAAATAATCTAAATTTAGAACATTATGCCATTATTCAAATTTTTAGAAACACAAAGGGCCATTAGTACAACTTGCCGTTAGTTAAAAGTACGATTTTGTCGGATGTTTAACAAGTTATTTATTTCTTTAGCTTAACTGAAGCCTACCCGTTAGGATCAACTTGTCTTTAACTTATTGTTTTACTCACTTAAGTTTTAAGCAAAATTTAAATAGCTTTTTATATGCGGTACAAAATCCAACTTTTAACTATCGGTAAGTTGTAATAATGGCTGTTAAACTACATTTTGTCCCATGCTGTGCTTTCATTCAAAAGATAATAAAAAGATTATTTTATTTATTTTTTATTTTATTTTATTAATATAAGAGAATTTGAAATTTTAAAAATGTCATATTTGCAACAGTTTAGAGCAAAACATTTTTTCAGATAATTCTTTGGACTAACAAGAAATATCCAAACATTTATATTAGAGAATTTTTTTAAAATACACTTCATATATAAATTTAATTTTTACATTGCAACGTGAAATTTTCTTGTACTTTTTTATCCTAAAATTAAATTTTTAAATAAATGGAAAACAACTTCTACAAACACCATTTTTAGTCAAAATTTATAATTTGTAAAAACAGCTATTTTATGTACAATTAGTCTGTGGTTTATTGAACTGGTCATGGCTTTAATTAAAATTTTCGATATTTTTAAATCAGACTTTAGGTCATCAAATTTAATTTTCATTTAATTCTTTTAATAAACATTAAATGAACTAAAATTTACTCACAATTTAATTGGTGTATAATTTATTTATTTAAAAAAAAAAAAATTATACAACAATTTACCAAAAAATTAAAGGTTAAATAAACTTTAATTTATTACTGATAATTTTTATTCCTCACTGAACCAGGGCTCGAGCTCAGGTGCAAAGAAGGTCAATGAAAAAAGAAAAACAAAAACGAAAACGCAAAAACAAAAATTTAATTTGTATAAAGGAAGAATTCTTTAAAAAAAAGAACGAAAAACAGAAACGAGAAATAAACATGTAAATAAATTGAAAAAAGATAATCAATTACAGCAAATCTACCAATACCATTGGTTAAAATATTGATATTTGACTAAAGACTGCCAGCCGTCCCAGCGGCGGAAGGGCTAAAATGCAAAGAACTCCTAAGATGATAATGTGGTTGTTCTCGAAACATGTAAATTCAACCAAGGTACAAGCCCAGGTTAGGTCAGAAATAAAAATTTGTGAATAAATTTCAATTCATTTCATGTTGTAAAATTCCATCATTAAAATAATTTAATGAAAATTAAATTTGATGATCCTTAGCCGGAGTTAAAAATATCAAAAATTTCAATTAATTACATAAAAAAAATTAAGTTTAATCAATAAAGCTATAAGTACAGCTAAAAAAAAGCTAAAGAGAGTTAATAGAAATGCTAAATATAAAATTATAAAATGACACAATGGTCACACTGCATAACACAATGATTGTTTTGCTGCAGAGTTGCATTCTTCATGTAATTAAAATATATCAAGTAAATGTTGCCAGCGAAATTTAAAAAACAGAGTTGCCAAGTTGCTTAAAAAATTATTTATTTTATAAACTATAGTTTTTTAAATTTATTAATTTAGCTTTTTGTCAATTTGACCTATTAGTTATATTTACTTTACTGGAGTAAGTAGCACCTTTACAGCAAAATGTACATTTTTAAGAAAATTAGTTTATGTATTTCATGTTTCGTTGTTTTTCTGAAAATTATCCGCACAAATTTACCTGTTATAAATATTCAATATAAATTATTCGATAAAAATTAAAAGTTTTGCATATAACAACTTTGGTTAAGAATTTGCTGCCTATTCGCTAAATTCGAAAGAACTCTTTCTTTCAACTACATTGAAAGAAAAAATTAATTCTAAAAATTTTGTTTTTGTTTGAAATGTATTAGAAAGCGTTGTTATCTGCCAATATAAAAAAAATATACAATTTACTTATTGTTGATAACACAAACAAAAGTTTGCGTTTAACAACCCTGCAATTTTACTTAGTGTTTCGTTAAAAGAAACACTTTTCATGTAACAACCCCAGCAACATAATTCGTTCGAACTTAATAGGAACGTAGGGCGTAAAGCCGTCAATTTCTAAAATCACGCACCGTTTACCCACAATTCTGTCGTAAACGTATTTTGTTTTCTTATAAAAATACATAGTATTAAAAAACTCCAAATTAATTCAAATTGTTGCTTATTTTGATTTCCGTTCTTTTAAAGTATTCAATTTGAACACACAAAAATAGTTTCATTTTATTTTTCTAATTTTTTTTCTCTGACAATGCGAACGCCACCAAAGTTTGAACATGAAGTAGATATTAACTGGCGTATGACGTAGTTGTGTTATTAGTTTGCGCCAGTTATTGTGTGCCTTCTTAAATATTATACGTTTAAAATTAACAACATATTTATGTCGCTCGTTACGTTCATTCGGTGCAATTGTGTTCCTACGGTTAGTTTTGTAAATAACATAAACATTTGGATTGCAATTCTGAAAATTTTATAACAGCACAGTTATTTTATTTCAGAATTTGCAAAAAGGAATATAAAATTTCAATTGCTTTTTTGGAGATTCTTCGCATAAATTCGTGTTATAAATATTAAATAAAAAATATTCGATTGCATTTTAAAAACCCTGTTTGGCAAATAAGTTTTTAAGTGTACAAAATAGACTTAAGTTTTCCTTAAATATATTTAAATATCTAAATGCTTTTTTTCTTCTGCATACAATTAACTTTCGCAAATAGCATATAAATTCCGGTTGCTTTTCTAAATATTTTGCATATTTTTTTATTAGCATTTCTGATAATTCTCTCTAATATATGTAGCAAAAAGGAAAAAGTGCATAAGTCGATTAATGGTCTGTGGTACACTTGCAATCTCCATGTTTTAAAGTACCCATGGATGAAGTTTCCATTATTTTGAACGATTTTTTAGGAAGTTATAACTAAATTACTTTTTGCTTACTTTTTCCCGATGTAAAATATCATTTAGAATAAATCTAAAATTTTGTTATGTCTAAATTTAGATATGTGACATGAATATTATTTAGTAATAAAAACATAAAAAATATAACCGAACAGAAGTGATGATTTTATTCGAATAAAAATATATTTTCAAATATTACCTTTGAAGTTTAAAATTGCTTTCCTAAAAAATTAAAAAATTGAATTAAATATTTTTCCTTATTGCCACAGATATATATTTAATACAATGTTCAGAATACTTTCTCAAAAATTTTGTATATAACAACCCTATTAGAGAATTTAGTTTTTCTTCAGTGTAAATAAATTTTCAATTGTCGTTCTTTAAATACTATAAAATTCTGATATCTTTTCTGAAAAATGTTTCTTGTAGCAAACCTGAAATGAGTTATAGTTTTCCTTAAATGCATAAAAACATTAAATTCCGTTTCCTAACGTTTAGATGACAAACATCAAAAAATTCTAAATTCTTTTCTGAAAAAATTTAATAAAACAGTCCTGTTATTGTGTGTATTACTGTTTTCTTTAAAAGAAATATAAAATTCCAAATGTTTTTTTTTTTTTTGGAAAATTTTACTTTATCGACAATTTTGTAAAAAAAACAAGTAAGAAAGTATAGTCGGACAAGCCCGACGATATGATATCCTACACCATAGTATACAAGATTTTTTTTTGCAAATTTGCGCAATTGGCAATCATGGACAGTTTAGAAAAAAATATGTAATTGAGTTAAAGATTCATATAAAAGTTATTATTTAGATATTAGATATATAGTTATTATTTATCCACATGAAATTTACTTGTAGATACGCGGCGTGTGCTACACTACACATTCCTCCCCTCGTTGTTGGATGTTTTATGAATCTATAGCGGACATAGGAAGATACATTTGTATTTTATATATATGGAATGAAGTATCAAACATTTCAATATTGTTGTAAAATATTGTATAATAGTCACCATTTTCACGCCTTACGATTTTCACGCCTTAAACGTTCGAACTTCGAAAAAGAATCCAATTTGTAGTTGTATTTTCTTAGATAAGTGTTGAACGTGATATAATGTTTATTTTTACGTTTATTGGTTTAAAAGATTACTCTCTTAAAGAGCAGAATTTCAAAAAAGTACCAGACACTTGTCTACTTATTTTTCTAAGGAACAGCGATAAGTTTTAAATTTTTTTGTATCTTCTTAAATTGGGGAGATATATGGTTACCGAGTTTACCCGTTTTTACACTTTTTTACCCCCTAACCATTCGAATTTTCCAGTCTTAGTGGATCGATTTGGGGAGAGAACAACCTCTGATTAAAATTTCACGTTTGCAGCTTCAGGCGTTTAGGCTGTGCGATAATGAATCAGTGAGTTATTCAGTAACGATACAAATTCATATCAAAATATTATAGGTTTATAGCAGGTTTATGAAACGAATTTTCTATGAAAATTTATATAATAACCCTCTTATTAATCAAAAAAATATTTTATGAATATGGGGGAAAGATTATATATAAAATAACATTAATGGTAGTTATTTAATATTCAACTTCTTTACTAATACTGGAAAAATGTTTTTTGTTAGTTTTTTTTTAAAAAAAAAGTACTTTCTTACAAATGCTCTTTTTGAATATTTTCAACGGCAACGCTGTTTTTTATTTACTGCAGTACATTCATCTTCAATACTCTCATACGATTAAACAAAACAGCTGGGTTATTGACACCACCTGATAATAATAATGCAATTTATACATACACAACAACAAAAACACGTTACCAAATGAAAGAAAAAGTCAGCTGTTGTAGCGCTGGTACCTGTTTGAAATTTCTAAAAAAATTAACGGACGTCAGTAAAAACAGGGAAATATGTGTGTTGTCTGGCAACAGTAATATAAGGTATTATATGCAGTCACGACTTCAAAATATATGTTCGGCAGTTTCGTGACTGCGAAATACGGGGAAAATATTTAAAATGAAATAATTTTCCTAATATAAAGAAATATATAAAAATATCGGGGTACTGGCCCATATTTTCTCTGAATTTAACAAATTGCATTTAAAAAAGTAGCAATTTTTTGCGACCGCATTTAATCGGCTGTGCATATATATATATATATATATATATATATATATACATAAGGCTGGGTCGATTTCGCAATCGGAATTGTGCCCTCGATTTTCGATTGCCTTTGGCATGAACAAAAAAAATCCACTACGACATATCAAAAAAATTATTTTCGATGCGTCCAAATTTCAATGTTCTTATTTTTTTCTCAACTTTTACTTTAAGGTTTTTTTTTGTAGGTAATGAAAAAAAATTGGCTGATTTAATTTTTTTATATATAACCTTCCCAAGGTGAAATTGTACGCTTAAAACGATGGAGATAGCAGTTTTTCCAATCCAATATTTTTCTTGAGGATTTGGACGAGTTTTTGTCGTAAAATTTATTGTTTTCTACGCGTTAATTTTTATGGTTTTTTGTAGTAGTTTGTTAAAAAAAAGGCCACGTTATGACCAAAATACAGAAACTTAAAAAAATATTCTTTTATACCCTTCACAAGAGATAAATTATATACTCCGCAAAAAAAAAAAAAAACAACTTAGTAAAATAAAAAAGTGTAAGTTCAGTGTTTTGGGCAGAACTAGGCAATTTTTTTAACCGAAATTTACCATTTAATAATCGTCTAAAAATTTACATTGCACCGAAGTCTTGTATATTTAATTTGAAATTTGTATCAAAGTCTATATCGTTTAAATCAGAAAGCGTTTTGTATTCGACTGTGTCGAATCTTTAAAACCAACCACCGCCAGCTTGAATATTTAAGGCGTGGCCGCTACATTGGACCTAAAAATTATAAATTGATCTTTAAATTGGTCAGTATTAAAATTGGTTGCGGCTGAGACCTACATGTTACATTATTGACCTTCAATCAGAAAGCTTTATGATTTTATTTATAGACATAAAAAATCCATTTGAACAAATTTTAATAAAATATCATAATTCGTAACAGTTTTATCCGAACTAAAATTATTTTTGAGAGGGGAATTCTTCAGACCAATATGGTGGAAAATAAAGAGAAAAATCACAAGAATAGAGAAAGAAGTGGAAGACAGAGAAGTGGAGAAGGGCTACACAAGCAAATAACCCTACTAAATAGAAAACTGACCTAAATATTCACAGTCCTGAGTCCCCTACTGCGCACCCAGGTCAGAAGCTGCTCAACTGTCTCCAACACCTGCGGATCCTCACACAGCCTACATATATCCGACAAGTCAGATCGCATTCTCACCACCATCCTGCCTATCATGCAGTGGCCCGTAGTTATGCCTATCATGGTCCTGACGCAGACCCTACTCCTGCCCAGCAGTCCCATTAGTCCCGCTCAGAGCCCATTCCCTGATTCTTCCCAAGTAGAAGTCAATTGGAGGCCTAACCGCCTCCAGATAGTTAGAATCCTCTATTTACGAGCCCAGTCTTGCCAACTCATCAGCTGTTTCATTGCCGGTGATACTGCAGTAACCCTGTGCCCAGCACACCCTACACATTATCCCCTAAGTTTCCCCATAAAACCCTCCTGTAATCAGCCACTAGCCTGGAGCTTATATAACAGACCATTAAGGCCATTAGAGCCGCCGCACCTGTCAATGGCGGCATTTAAACGCAAAGTTTTTTTGAATGCCGCTACTGACCGTTTTTAGACCTTGTTCACCTGCCATCTCTCGACACTGATCGGGATCAGTGCAATCGATCACTGCCGCCAGAAAACGTTCCTTACTCAACGACGCAGTCAGTTTTTCCGACGTGGCTATTGGTTATCTCTGGAGCCAGTTCTCTTAAAGATCGTTTGGAGATCCTTAAAAGAGCCGGCCGCAGCCTGACCAATCAGCTTAGCCGCTGGGGATTTCTGGTCATTACTCGACCTCACTCTCTTAACTCCCCCTTTGTTGGATCTAATTGGCATAAGGACCAAGCATTTTGCTGCCTTTTCCTGCTTTCCGGAATAGGGTTTTTGTGACCACAATCAAACCAATTTTAATGATATTTAAAACATAAATAGATCCATATTTATATGGAAATATAAGCTACGCATTTAAAGAAAAGGACGACGAGAGGAGATAGGGGGCAATGCCTGCCTCTTAATATAGGTACACTTGCAAGAATTTGTTCTTATATACTGTGGTGTATGATGCCCTCGTCGTAGAGCTTGTCAGAGGGATAGGATACATTTTTCTCTCATAAACGTTTTAACGGTGCCAATGGTCACCGAATATATAACGCATTTAAGAACAACTGCAGTCTTTTTAAAATATAAAAAGCCGCTGTTTGTTATACCAAAGAGGAGAAAGTCCTTAGATTAAAGGTCAGTTTTTTTCCAAAAAGTCACATTTTTTACATAAAGACACATTTTGTGCAAACAGTCACGTTTTACATAAGATGTCACTTTCTGTATTAAATGTTACCTTTTCTATAAAAAGTCATTTGTTGTCTAAAAATTAAATTTTTGTGTATTAAGTCACATTCCAAGGCGACCTCATTTTCAGGTGGCTTTGAAAGCACAGCTCCGCTACTTTTTTTTTGTTATTTAGAGAGAGGAATGTCAAAATTTGCTTGTGTTTGACTTATCGACCAACGAAAGCAACAAAAAAAATAAAATGTTGTGTTTTTGGTGTTGTACTTGTTGTAGTATCGCCATCAACGTTTACGTGAATTCGCCTTGGTCACATTCGGAGTTAAATGTGGCCTTTTGTGTTTAATCTAAGTTATTGTGTAGAAAATTCATTGAACATTGTTGAAGAAATCTAACTTTTTGTGTTTAGTAAAGTGACTTAGAAAATATCTCTAGGCTAAGCTAAACTAAACTTTGTTATAAATATTTGATAAAGGTCAAACTAATAATTGTTTTTATTCAAATTACCTTACAGATTGGCATTTCGTCCTTCTTTGGCATGATTATTATCATGCTCTTTATTCCTCTCCAGGGGTTTTTAGGAAAGAAAACTTCCATTTTACGTTTGCGCACAGCTTTGTGTACCGACGAACGTGTGCGCATGATGACTGAAATAATCACCGGCGTACAGGTAATCAAAATGTATGCCTGGGAGTATCCTTTTGGAAAGATGGTAAAATATATAAGACGGAAAGAAATGAAAGCTATTAGAAACGTTAACTACATACGCGGCATGTTGGCTTCTTTTATAATGTTTTTAAATCGAATTTCTGTTTTTACCAGCTTAGTGGGCTACGTATTGCTGGGCAATATCCTAACGGCTGAAAAAGCTTTTGTCATTACATCGTACTATAATATTTTGCGAAATATCATGACTGTTTATTTTCCTTTGGGCGTGGCTCAATTAGCTGAGTGTTTGGTGTCGTTTGAACGTTTGCAGACATTTATGATGTTGGAAGAGGCTTCACTGATTGCTAAAAGAAATAATATAGATCATGAAACGCTTCAGCCAAGTGCTATTGCTAGTGAAAATTGCAAAGAAGTAGGACCATCTGTAAGGGAAAACAATCTGCCAGGTATTGATATACACAACTTAAACGCTAAGTGGAGCTTGAATTCAACCGAATTTAATTTGAACGGTATTGACTTAAGTATTAGACCTAAAACATTGGTAGTAGTTATCGGACCAGTTGGTTCGGGCAAATCAAGGTATGTCTTAAATCAAAATGCTATTCAAAATCCAAAAAAAAAAAATTATATCTTTCTAGTTTAATACAAGCCATGTTAGGCGAGTTGCCTCCCTTATCTGGTTCCGTAAATGTCAAAGGCGTCTTATCTTTTGCCTCCCAAGAACCTTGGCTTTTCACTGGTACTGTACGTCAGAATATATTATTCGGTTTGCCCATGGATAAGAAGCGCTATAATATAACCGTGAAAAAATGTGCTTTGAAACGGGATTTCGAACTCCTTCCTAACGGCGACAAAACCATAGTGGGGGAACGTGGTTCCTCTCTTTCCGGAGGACAGAAAGCTCGCATTAACTTAGCTCGGGCTGTGTACCGCAAAGCTGATATTTATTTACTTGATGATCCTTTAAGTGCTGTGGATACCCATGTTGGACGACATTTGTTCGATGAGTGCATGAAAGATTATTTAAAAGAACATATTGTTATATTAGTGACTCACCAATTACAATTTCTGGAACAAGCTGATCTTATAGTTATAATGGATAAGGGCCAAATAAGTGCTTTGGGAACCTTTTACTCCATGCAAAAAAGCGGCTTGGACTTCGCTAAACTATTGCCAAATACTGAAGAAGAGCAGCAATCTGAACAGGATTTAAACAATTACAGGAGAAAAAATTTGATTCAAAGAAAAATAAGTGAGATCTCAATTGGATCGAATGTGGAATCGGTGGAACTTAATGTTGCTCCAACACAATTAAAGGAAACAAAGGAGGAGGGTAAAATTGGTTTGCAATTGTATCAGAAATATTTTGGCAGTAGTGGTGGTTTTCTGGTATTAACGATTATGACTTTTCTATGCTTAGGGGCTCAGGTTTTGGCCTCGGGATCCGATTACTTTCTATCATACTGGTTGGTTTTATGGCATTTAATATGTATTCGATTTTTTTATTTTAGCTATTTTAAAGATAACGTTTTTATGAAATTGTATGGTTAAATTTAGAGTTCAGTCAGACACTCATTTTATTTTTTTTTTAGGGTCAATAAAAATGAGAAAAGCTTGCCTGCCTCAGTCCGTGGGGATATTCAAAGCGATAGCGATCCAGTAGATATATATATTTTTACGGCTCTCAATGTTGCTGTTATTGTTTTATCCATGTCCCGTAGTTTTCTGTTCTTCAATTTGGCCAAGAAATCTTCGACTTCTTTACATAATGCCATGTATTTAGGATTGACCCGAGCTGCCATGTACTTCTTCAATACAAATCCCTCAGGACGCATTTTGAATCGTTTTTCAAAAGATATGGGCCAAGTGGATGAAATTCTTCCGACTGTTATGATAGATGTCATACAAATATTTTTAGCTTTAATAGGTATTTTGGTTGTTCTGTGTGTGATGAACCCCTGGTATATATTGGCTACATCAGTACTGGTGATATTATTCTATTTTTTGAGATCATTCTATTTGAAGACCTCCAGAGATGTCAAGAGGATAGAAGCGATATGTAAGTAGAATTCTAAGAAGATGATGCAAGTTGAAAATTACAGTGAAAACCTTGTAATATCTTTATTTCAGGCCGCTCTCCTATTTATTCTCACTTGGGAGCTTCTCTTAATGGCCTGGCAACTATTAGAGCTTTTAAAGCTGAAAAGGTCCTGATTTCAGAATTCGACAATTATCAAGACTTACACAGTTCCGGTTTCTATATGTTTGTGGCCACAAGCCGTGCTTTTGCCTATTGGTTAGACTGCTGCTGTGTGTTTTTTATTGCCGTTATCACTATCAGCTTCTTCTTTTTCTCCCCCGAAAGTGGCGGTGATGTTGGCTTGGCAATAACCCAAGCCATGGGTTTAACTGGAATGGTTCAATGGGGCATGCGCCAATCAACAGAATTGGAAAATAATATGACTTCCGTAGAAAGAATAGTGAATTATGAATCTATAGAGCCAGAAGGAGAATTGATGTCGCTGCCTGATAAAAAGCCACCTACAACATGGCCCGAAAAGGGGCAAATTAAATTTAAGAACTTATCTCTGCGTTATGATCCCGATCCCAAATCAGATTATGTGTTAAAGTCGTTAAATTTCATAATAAAGCCCTGTGAGAAAGTGGGTATTGTGGGTCGGACAGGAGCTGGAAAATCCTCCCTAATTAATGCGCTTTTCCGTCTATCTTATAATGATGGTTCAGTAATTATAGATGAAAGAGACACCAATGAACTGGGTTTACATGATTTAAGAAGAAAGATTTCCATAATACCCCAAGAACCGGTTTTATTTTCAGGTACTATGCGCTACAATCTTGATCCATTTGATGAGTATTCGGATAGTAAATTATGGGAGGCATTGGAAGAGGTAAGATTTAAGTTTATTAAAAAAGAATATTTATTCTCTTTAATCGGTAATTTTTCAAAAAAAAAAAGGTCAAGCTGAAACAAGTAGTGGCCTCCATGCCTCATGGTTTACTTAGCAAGATCTCCGAGGGTGGTACCAATTTCAGTGTAGGCCAACGTCAGTTAGTTTGCTTGGCACGTGCCATTTTGCGTGAAAATTGCATTTTGGTTATGGATGAGGCAACCGCCAATGTTGATCCGCAAACCGATGCTCTAATACAAGCCACTATTAGAGTCAAATTCAAAAACTGCACTGTCCTAACAATAGCCCATCGTTTGCATACCGTCATGGACTGTGATAAAGTTTTAGTAATGGATGCTGGTCAGGCTGTAGAATTTGGTTCTCCTTATAAGCTGTTAACGGAGTCAGACGTCAAAGTGTTTTATGGCATGGTCAAACAAACGGGCAATAGCAGTTTTGAGACTTTGCTTAAAGTGGCACAAAAGGCATATGAAAAAAATTTGCTGGTAAAGGAAGAGGAAAAATAGCAGTTTTGAGACTTTTCTTAAAAAGGTACAAAAGGCATATGAAAAAAATTTGCTGGTAAAGGAAGAGGTGAAACTTGTAAGGTCGTTAACATAGATGTGGCGTTTCAGGTGCTTAGAGTTTTGAGCTTAATTCGAAATTCATAAAAATAAAGTTATATAGTTTAAATGAACTTGCTTAACACAAATATGATATAAAAAATTGTTTCGAAAAAAAACAAAATACAACTTTATGTTTTGTTTTTTATACATTGTCAAGTCAGATGTATCAACAACTGTGATTTACAAAAATATTTTTAAATAAAAAAATATCTGTTTGATAAGAATAAATTACTTTTTTATTTATTTACCAAAATATTTTCCAAAATTGATTAGAGAAGGATTTTACAAATCCATAACGAAAGGAATAACAAATCAGTAATTTTTTTAACTTAAAGAAGCATTTTTTTTATAAAAATGTTCAATCAACGACAACATTTTATTATAAATTATAAATATAGTGAAACCTCTCATAACGAACACCTTTCTTAACCGAGCACATCCCATAACCGGACAAGTGTTGTAGATCCAACGTGTTCAATAGCGTTACCATACTAAATCCATTCCCATTACGGGACACGTACAATACATTTAAAAAATGTTTGTTCCAAATATCTGTCATAAGCCGCCAGAGCCATTGAAACACTGCAACAAGAGTTGCATTTAAATAGTATTTCTTCTTGTTTTCAAAATTTTATTTATACTTGTATTAATGTCAATGAAATTGGTGATACCCCTGTTAACGCAAATGTACATATATGTTGCATTCCAACACATAAAAAAGTTGTTTTGAAACTCATGAGTTCCCATTGCATAAATCGAAGTTGAAGCGTTCTACTCTAAATATCTATATATAAGTCGGCAAAGGCAAAACGGTTAAGAACACTTTCCGTCTCTGTTTGTCAACCGATTTAAACAAAAACTTCACCATTTAAAAGGCATTTACCTACAGAAGTGCACAATGTATATTTTATTAAGAGTGTAAAAAGGGTAAAAATTCGGTGACTTCATATCTCCAAAGCTAATAGAAACCCAAAAAAAAAAATGTATGCTTATCGTTGTTCATTAAAAAAGTAAGCGGACAGGTGTCTGGTTCTCTTTGCAATTCGGCCCTTTCAGAGAGTAAACTGGTTTAACCTCTATTTTGGAACTTTTGGGTTCCCCATTTAGCTTTTAAACCAATAAGTATAGGAATAAAGGCTATACTAAATTCGTATGTTATCTAAAAAAATACAAATATAAATTTGGTACTTTTGAAATTCGAACGTTTTAAGGGATAAAATCGTACCCAATGGTACGTTTTTTTAAAAACAATTTTCTCTGTATATTGACATATTATGCAATAAATTATGGTCTCCCACTGCAACACTGAAATTTTTGATACTTCAACGGAGTGAAATAATTTTTAGAAAGGGAAAATACGGGAAATTTAATTACTTTCTTTTACTTTTCCGTGCTGCGTGTGGTAATTTTTAAATTTTTTGTAATATCGAGTTTAGAAAAAAAATTATTTGTGCAAGGTCTTGAGTGAATGAGAACCTATAAGATGAAAAATGTTGGCACTTTTTTGTTCTTCTTAATATTGGACCTAGAAACATCCATCCATTGTTCTGAGGGAATAAGAATCTGTAAGGGAGAGGTTCTGCAACTGATCCTTTTTTTTTATTTCCTTTAATATTGGACCTAAAAACATAAAACTAACCAGCAATGTCCCGAATGGGTGAGAATCTATAAGAGGGAACTTTTTTGGTCTTCAAATAGTCCTTTTTGCATTTCCGTTAGTATTGGACCTAGAAACATCAAATTAAACATGCATGGCTCTGAGTGAATAAGGTTCTGTAAGGAAAAGCTTTTTGGTACTTTTCGTTCTTTAACTGGTACTTTTTGAATTTTTAATAATACTGAACATAGAAACATAATATTCAGCATGTAGAGTCCTAAGTGATTGAGAAACTATATTTAAGAGGGGAAACTTTCGTACTTTTTCTTTTTAAAAAAAAAACTAAATTAAACTTTCACGGACTTGAGTGGAAGAGAACATTAGGTTCGGAGGTGGGTACCTAGCAAAATTAATCCACTAAGACAAAATAAACGAGTTCTCTAAACATTTAAATTCATACATATATACTCATATGTATGTTTTCTTCATATTTGCAGAAAAAATTATGGTTGAATTTCTACCACTTGGCAAACTCTAGTATTATTTATAATCCGAACCGACTAATCTATCATAGCTTTCATGAAATGTAGTTTTATAAAATAAAGTAGTTAAAATAAAAAATTTTTGCCACTCTCTTCAGCGGACACCTCTAATAAACGGAGAAAAATACCGCGGTCCGTTTATGAGAGGTTTCACTGTATATTTTATTGAATTTAGTTAATTGAAATAGCAAAGTATTAATTTTTATTTTGCCAGATAAAAACCGAATTTGTTGCTCGAATCGGATCAGCTCGCAAAAGAGGACCAGAAAATCGAAAAAATAATATTTAGTTGAGAGACTCGTGATTGAAAAAATAACAACTCGGATTTAATTTTTTACTTAAAAGTCCTACTGGAATTAAACCTTTTACATGTAGCAACAACATTCAATAAGTTAAAGTAACAAAATTAAGACTTAATTATTTTTTTTTTTTTTTTTTTTTGTAAAGGATAATTGGTGTCGAAAATGGACCAATTACAGCCAGTATTTTACCCAGCTTCAGTACAATTTTATCACAATAAGTATGGCTTTTAGGAAAAAAGCTGCGACACGGAACATTCTTGATCAGAAACATTTCTATTAAATTTAAAAAAAAACATGATTTTTATTAAAGTTGAAACATCAATTTCTCGCGTAATTCACGTACCGACAGTACCAACTGTTTTAGGAATTTGCACATGAAAGAGACCACATGAAATTATCAAGTATAACAGAACTTGTGAGCAATTATTTTGAATATACGAAATTTGTTTAGTTTTGAAAATGAACCAAATCGATAGATTTATTTGTACTGAACCCATATAAAATACATAACATTTCCCTTGCGTTACTATTTCAAATTCAATGAAGCTGTTAGAAATGTCTGCTTCATTTCATCTATTTCTCTAGAGTACTGGGAACAATAATTTCATTTCTAAGTATCATTGAAGAGTCCTGCAATATTCTATTAACAACAAGAAAATATTTTATTTATTGTGAATTATTTGCTACCTCTATTTTTGTTGTTGGTTCAAAAAATCAACAAGACAATTTGGATTGTCTTGCAGCTGAAACTAATAAAAAGAAACAAAGAAACTTATTTCTTCTCATTGGTGAAACAATGAAAAATAAATACGAAGAAAAGTCTTATGGAGGAAAATGTAATTGGTGTTTGTTTTCAGTAATTTAAACATTAAAGGTTAAGATTTAATAAAAATAAACAAATCTTTAAGAATGTAGAATAAAAGAATATTAATCATGCACTTATAGAATCTCACTTCGCAAAATATTAGTTTTTTAAGAAACTTCTTTAAATTTGAAGAAAAATTTAAACTGTTTTTTTTTTTGTATTGATCAGAGTACAAATCGTTACTTTAATAAAGAAAGGCCCTACGTCGCTTTTCTTTCAAATCGATTTTTTTGCATATATTGATAGACAATCCTCTAGTACCCTCATGGTAAGAAAATTTATTTGATCCGACCAAAAATAACAAAGATACAATCAGTATGAAAAAGCCCTAAGTCACTTAAGTATTTTTTTTTTTACAAAACAAAAGCCCTAACTCATTACTTGAAATGAACTTAAGTACTTATACTGAGGAAAGTAAGTTGCACGATGTGAAATATATTGACTCACAGATACATAATAGGCGTTGAATTTATTTTACTTTTTTAAATACGTTTTTAAATTGCGCACCTCATTTTGTGCTTGTTTTTGCGAGAAAAATTAAAGATATACTGGTACTTTAATCGCGTGACCGAGAAAAAAGTATTAACTACCAAACCATGGCCGAAATCTCTGATTTGTGTACACCGAAAAGGAAAAATAAAGCAGAAAAATGTGAGTGGCAGCAGAATATAAACAGACAATCGTATGAAAGGTAAGGAATACAACAGTTTATCGAAAATAGGAGTTTGTCAGAACCCTGAAAGACAAATGGGAGAACCTTGTTCGCCACGTTTCTGTGCAAAAAGTACGTTAAGACACTGTCCAAAACTCACGGAGTGCGTATGGAAAGAAATATTCAATCTGTTTTGGGAGATGACTTGGAACCAAAATTTAACACGAACCAAAACAATATCATATTTTTGAGAATCAATTCAAAGCGTTTACAAGTATGTCGCAACATGTTCCATTCAACACTGGGATTGAAGGAGAAAATGGTCCGTAACTGGATTAACAAAAGTGGAAATCATGGTACACAAATAAGTCCCGAAAATGTTTCAAGCCTGCACAAACAAGTTAAACGAAACTCAGCTACTGGCATTCGAAATAAAGAAAAACGAAACTTTCTTCGTAAATGGCTAGATATGCTCCCGAAAATGGAATCTCACTATTGTAGATAGAGGACTAAAAAGCTTTATCTAGATACCAGTTTTACTTCCTGTCAGGAGGTTAACAGGCTCTATTCAGAAGAATGCAATTCGTGAAGAATGCAAACTGTGAATATGTTGCGGGCTTTAGGTTATGATTCGTCTGGATTATTATATTACAAAACGAACATCAATGCGGAATATGAACTAATTCCTTATAAGTCCAGGAAGTGCGATGAGGACATTACACCGACGATCTTATATAAAGAAAGAAAAAATGAGAACACCTACAATATCTAAAAACGTTTATTCCTTCTGATTGTCATAGTTTTTATGATACTTTACCCCACAGCTTGTAATATATATCTAAATGTAATATAAATTTCTCCTTTATACTTACATAATATGTTATATGTATTATATTTATTGTTTTCAATTAATAAAACCCTGTTTTTAACGAAAAGTATTCCTCTTTAACCTTATACCGAAAAGCCCTAACTCGCAAAAACTTTTAATATATTGAATCACTTAAAGCCCTATCTAATATAATTTTATAAATATCTCTTAATTTGAAGACAATTATTATAGCATTAAATTCCTTAGAGAATTTAAAAAACTGCGTTTAAAAATTTCTGTATCTTAAGGTTTTATTTAGTTTGTTCTCTCTCCTGCAAACTAAGGAAAATATTAGTTAGGGCTTTTATACAGTAAAGTAACGATATATAGATTAATATCGTCGCGGACAACTCAATTGGCATTTTTGCAGATGCATGACAAAATTAATTCCTACACGACATGTGAGGAACAGCTGGTAGAAATCGACAACTAGATTTTCAAACAAGCGTCGCTTTATTTCGATACAAAAGATTATATAGACGACAATATCGACTACTTCCCAGCAAAAACTTAACTTATAATTCTACTTTTAATGACTTCCTGAATTCATTACTTTGTAGCAGTTTCACCACTTTTTGCATTATATGTTACATATACTTATATTAAATAATAACTTTCTTCTTTTTTTTTTTTTTTTTTTTTTTTTTTTTTTCATTATTTATTTATTGAATCTTCATATATTAAATATGAACTAACAATAATTAATCAAATCTTATACTAATACTTTATTTTTGTCCTGCCAATGCTAGACGAAAATTTTTCTCTTCACGGTTTCTGTTCACATATGTAGATGTTTAGCGCTCTTCTTGTCTGATGAGTCCTGCTGTATCTCTTCTCCTTAATCTAGAGTGGCCGCTGTAATTTAAAATATTTCGAGCTAGTGGATTTGGGTGCGACTCAAGTCTTTTTAAATATTTTACTGCATAGTTCGTAATAATAGTTTTTACTAACGGCACATTGAGATCCTTGTGAATATTTGAGTTTTTAACATACCAGGGAGCGGCTGTGATTATTCGAAGAAGTTTATTTTGTCGCCTTTGAATTTTTTCGATATTAGAAGCCGAGGCAGTGCCCCATAACTGAATACCGTAGCACCAAATTGGTTTTAAGATAGAGTTGTAAAGTAGAAGTTTACAATCGAGACTAAGAACAGAGTTTCTTCCAATAAGCCAATTAAGTTGAATTGCTTTTAGTTTCATTTGTGTTAGTTTTGCTTCTATATGGCATTTCCATGTTAAACGCCGATCTAGATGAATTCCGAGATATTTTACATGCGATTGTTGGGGCACTAATTGATTATTGATTTTAATAGGGGAACATGACTCCCGACGCAAGGTGAATGTTATATGTACGCATTTTTGCTCATTAACCTTTATTCTCCATTGTTTTAACCACTTTTCCAGTTCAAATATATGATCCTGCAAGTAGCGAGAAGCTTCATGACAGTTTTCGTGCACGCTTAAAAAAGCTGTATCATCAGCAAATGTTGAAGTTAGGGTGTGGTTGTTTGTTGGCATGTCTGAGGTATATATTAGGTATAACAGTGGGCCCATGATGCTTCCCTGAGGGACTCCAGCGTCAATTGGCTGAGGAGAACTTATAAAAGCACCTTCTTTAATAATAAACTTTCGACCGACTAAGTAGCTTTCTAACAGCTTGTGTGTGTTTACTGGTAAATTTAGCTTCAATTTATGTAATAAGCCTTCATGCCAGACTTTATCAAAAGCTTGAGAAACATCGATGAAGAGGGCGGAACAATATTTTTTTTCTTCAAAGGTTTTTCTTATGGCGTTTACTATACGATGGGTTTGTTCAATTGTGCTATGTTCTCTTCTAAAGCCGAATTGATGGTTTGGAATACATCTATTTACATTTAAAATTGGGGTTAATTTTGACACTAACAGCTTCTCAAACAGCTTTGATATATTAGACAATAAGCTTATAGGTCTATATGACTCAACTTTTGTAGGATCCTTTCCTGATTTAGGTATCATGGTAACTAATGATACTTTCCATTCCTGAGGGTAGTATTCAAGGCGTAAAATAGCATTAAAAATAAAGAGAATAATTTTCTTTGCTATGCTGGGTAGCTCCAAAAGCATTTTGTTACTGATCTTATCAAAACCAGGGGCTTTCTTCGGGTTTAAATCATGAATAGCCTTTTCGATTTCGCTTATCTCAAATCTTAGTGGAACAGCTGCTCTAACAGCAACAGGTAGTAACTCGACCGCCATATCGAGAGATGTGTGAGCGGTAAATACGGTTTTCAAATGATTAACAAAAAGATTTCCTTTTTCTATATCATTTCTTGCCCAACTTCCGTTTAAGTTTCTTAATGGTGGTTTAGTGATAACTGGTCTTTTAAGATTTCTAGCTGCACGCCATAATGAGTAGTCTGATTGTGGAGTTGCATCAAGTTCCTTAAGATATTTTTCAAAGGATGCAGTTTTTTGGGACTGCAGTAACTTTCTTAGCCTTTTTGTGCAGTCTTTTAATAAAGTCTTAAGTTGGGGGGATCTGTGCAATTGCCACTCTCTTCGAACTCTCCTTTTTTCAGTCAATAGACGCTCGACATCTACAGAATATATGATATTGTTTTTGGTTTTTTTGAGGGTTGTGCTGGAATGTTGAACAGCTAGTTTGAGATAACTGTCAAAATTAACAATAGCGAGATCCACGCTCTCCGGTGTGCTAAGCGGAATATTTTCTGTGCAATGGGCACTAAGATATTTTTTATATTTTAACCAATTTATTTGTGAGGGTGATTTGGATAAGTACCCAGACGGCGATACGATTCTATTTGGAATCATTATAGTAACAATTGTAGGTGTGTGGTCGGAAGATAATTCTAAGGAAGCCTCAACATAAATCGTTTCTGCGGGGATGTTTTTAACCACTCCAAAATCTATGACATCTGGAACTTTTTGCTGATCAGTAGGCCAATATGTTGGTTCAACGCTCGCGATCACATTTAGATCCATTTTACGAATTGTGTTAAACAAAACACGACCCTTAGGCGTAATAAGTCGTGACCCCCAGAAAGTATGTTTAGCGTTATAATCGCCAGCAGCCAGGAAGCAGGGTCCTAATGCTTTGAAGTATTTATTATATTGGCTTTCTGATATTGAAAATCTAGGTGGTGAATATATTGATGAAATAACTAGGTTTCGATTTAATTCCTCGACGCAAATGGTCGTTGCTTGGAGATAATCTTCACGATGATCACACATTAAGTAGTGTTTTACTCGGTTTTTTATCAAAATGGCAGAACCTCCACAAGCTCTACCTCGAGGGTCCTTGGTATCATATAATATATAACCATTGATTTTAAACGTATTTCTCGAGGTCAGATGAGTTTCAGAAACCATCATAACATCGATTTGTTTATTTTTAAGGAAGTATTCTAGTTCATTTTTATGTTGGCGGATGCCGTTTGCGTTCCAAAAGCAAATTTTTAGACAGTTCATGGCTTATTTAGTACAGCTTGCAATAACATCGATTGCATTCTTAACATTTCTTGCATCATGTTACCCATTGTGTTGGTAAAATTGTTAACGGTTTGCACTAATGTTTCCATGGTTTTTTCTAGCCGAGTTAAATTAGAAGTGGGAATTTCGTCATTATTTGGTAAATCACCTTGCAATGGCATATGATTAGATTTTAAGACATTAGCGTACGAGGTTCTGTTATTATTTGGCTGCGGTATTTGAACGCCGTTAGTGTTTTCTTGATAAGTTGCCTGCGTTTGAGGGGGATTAAGTTTCTGTCCAACAGAACGCTTGACAATAGAATATACCGGACATCCTCTATAGTTGGCAGTGTGATTACCACCACAGTTGCTACATTTTTTTACATTAGGGTCATTTTTTGACTTATCACACTGAACGGTACCATGTAGTTCTCCACATACGACACAAACAGGGGGTAAATAGCAGTATGCCCTAGTATGACCAAATTCTTGGCAGTTTAAACACTGAACAGGCCCATTTCTTTTGTGCGGCTCTTCTATCGTTATTTTCCTGTACAGGATGTATTTTAAGCTGTAAATGGGATGCGTTTCATTTTTTTTTAGCTTAACGTCGCCGGGCTCTAACTCCACTCGAAATAGTGGTTGGGGATTTTTTTCCCTATTTTTAATATTTGTAACATTTTTAATTTTGAAACCCTTTTCTTCTAAAAATGTTTTTATTTCGTCTGGGTCCACGCATGAGTCAATGCCCTTTATCACAACCTGCAGACCTTTGCTGCTTTTCAGCTGGTATGTATAGAAGCTTTTTTTAAGTGCTTCAAACTTATTAATTAATTTACGAAAATCATTCTCATTATTAATCTGTATTTTTGTTTCGTTAATATTACCACGCTTGATTGCAGCTACGTAAAACGAATTTTCACCTATCACCGATATTAAACTTTTTATTAGCTCACTTGAGTTTTGCTCTCTAAGATATATCGGGGGTGGCTTCGACGATTTTATGACGTTGGGTGTTTCAGAAGATTCATCCTCCAGAATTGCAAAACGATTTTGCGAGTTTATTCTATCAAAAGATGGAACTTTCGAGGCAGAGGCAACAGCTGAAGAGGCAGGGCTGCGACCACGTTTAAGCACTGTTATATACCTATCCATACCAACTTGCACTTGTGGTTTTTGACAACTTTTTTCTTGTTTGTTTAACATTGCGTCTATGTTTGGGATTATGGTAACAGCGGTAACGCTTGTATTGTTTTCTGTTGTTGTGTTTATTTCCACATTGCTTTCACTAGCATGAATATCATTTACTTTTGTTGTTGTTTCATTGTTATTACTCATATAGAGTTGTTTTTGTTTTTTTCACCGTTTTTTTATTTTTTTTATTTTTTTGTTTTTATTTTTTTTGTTGACTGTGCTCTTTTTATTATGTATAATGTTGTTACACCGAGATAATAAAAGAAAAAAAGAATAAATATTTTTTTGCACAGATTATTTGCAAGTATGTATGTGCGTACGTACATACATACATATGTAAGTATATTTTTTTTTACTTGTATTTTTTTTTTCTTAATTTTTTTATAATTATTCTTTTGTTCACTTTTATATTGAGCGTCCAAATTCGCTTGTTACACTGATATTATTAATTAATTTATGTTAAAAAAAAAGAACCGTATGCGGAGTTAAAAGAAACACGTCTTTTCTCATCGAGCACACATGAACAAGCTGACTTTCTTCTTAATAAAATGATTTAAATAAGTTATTATTATATGATTTTAAAGAATTATTTGAATCAATTTGCAATATATTCTATTAATATTATAAGATATACGGTAAAATCCAAAAATCAATAAAATATATGTATCTTATATACATACAATGTAAAGCATAAATCAAGGTACCTCTTTTGAAATAAAACAATTTCTAAAATTTTTTTAAAGCAAGTAAGAGAGTTTGTGTTATTATTCCTATTTTGCAAAATTATTCATATACTACAGTCCAGCACAATTATGCACTCTTATTCTAAGAAACAACCATAAAATATCCTTAAGTACCTGGCAACTCCATAATATTGCAAAGCAAAAGAATTGGTACCCTGTAAAGTGGTCTATGTTTAAGTATTGGCATCTCTATTAATTTAAATATTTTTTTCTTTCTACATTAATAATGTATTCAGAGTTATTTCAGTAGCAATAATTGGTTTTTTTTTTAAATAAAAAAGTGTTAAATCAAATGCCTCGCAGGAGCTATCGACTGAGGAGCGCTATATTATTATTAATAATCATAGATTGGGAAAATCATATTCTGAAATTGCTCAAATAACCAATAGAAGTAAGTCAATAATACAAATCGCTTTCAAAAAAAAAACGAGTTGAAAATAAGACCCGGTCTGGGCGTCCTCGCAAGCTTAGTATCCGAGAAGAAAGAAAAATAGTGTCTTTAATTAGGAATGACCCCTTAAAAGTGCACCAAAGATTGCTGCCGAGTTGGAGGAGTCCATGGAAAAAAGTGTTTCCACGGATACAGTAAGCAGACCCATCAAAAGAGCTTGGTGCAATGCTCGTACAGCACGCAAAAGGCCCTAGGTTAGGTAAGGTTCCATTGGCAGCCGTGATCAAGCACAGCTCACGTGTGTCCATTAATAAGTTCCCGTTGTGTTACCATATCACGCCGTCTCCCATGGGTCCTATGAAATCTGCTGCTAGTATTCCCATGCAGCCAACCGGTCGATTCAATAAAGGAGTGAATCCTGTTTACATCAACATCGGAGAGACAAGTTTTGTCCCCAAGGGCTCTTCGACCAAACATTTCGAGTCTGAAGTCTCCGAATGCCGGGCAATTACAGAGAAGATGTTCCGTTGACTCTTCCTTCTCCTCATCGCCACAACTTCTACACAAGTTATTATAAGGGAGCCCCAGCCTCTGGGCGTGCCTCCCAATGGGCCAGTGGCCAGTTATAACCGTAATTAGGTTTCTTAGATGATGTCTGGACAGCTGTAATGCCCGCCGTGTCCTTTTTTCATCTATGATGGGCCAGATTTTCCTGGTTTCCCCACAGGTGGTTTCATCGTGCCACTTCTGACTGGCGATAAGATGAAACTTGTGCGCTATAAGTTGCTTACACCTTGGGAGTGAAGCACATACATAATATGTGGAACCGTCCCGATTCAAGGTGGTACGTGCATACGCCAACGAATCCGCCATGCAGTTCCCATGTATGACCCCGTGTCCGGGGACCCAATTAAGGGTGACCAGTGAACGTCTCGCTATCTCCTCCAGAGACATCCGGCATTCTTCCCCGTACCGGATGCGTCTCGCGGCTGTGTGGATGGCCATTATCACGGCCTGGATGACACTGCAGTGGTCCGGCAGCCTTATAGGAATGCTCCAGTTTAGCTGCTCGGTTTTAGACCCGTCCGTGAAGATTCGAATCGAATTCGCGGGAATTTGCAGGTCATCATAGTGAACCACGTTATCCAAAATGCTAACCGTGAAGCCAGGATCAAAGATTGGCTCGGGTGTGACATAATCAACATCCATGTGCCAATTAATATCGTTCAGAATGTTAGCATGTCCGATATTGTAATCCCTCCATGCTCCGGTGGCCCTTAGTCTTACCGCCGCGTTCGAAGCTATCCTTTTCGCCAAAATGTCTGGTGGTAACCAGTTTAAAATCGTAAACAATGCCTTAGAGCGGGTTGTTCTAATGGCACCTGTTACCGCTATCGCCACCATTCTCATTGTACGTTCAAACCTGGTTTGATGACTCTTCACCTTGAGCGCCGGCCACCAAACAGCTGCCCCGTAGAAAAGAATGGGTTTAATGACACATTCGTATAACCAGTATACATTCCTCGGGTTAATTCCCCAGTTTAGGCCAATGGCCCTTTTGCAGCAATATAATGCAGTAGCCGCTTTATTAGTCCTGGAGCTGGTGTTCATCCTCCAGTTCAGTTTGCTGTCCAATATTAGCCCAAGATACTTGCCGCTGTCAGACAGTTCCAGTGACACCCCTTTTATCCTCGGGGTATTAAATTTGGGAATTTTGTATCTCCTTGTGAAAAGTACCAGTTCTGTTTTGGCAGGATTTACATCCAGTCCACATCCCTGGCACCATTTTGTTAGGACGTCCAATGCGGTCTCCAGTAGCTCAGACAATAGTCTGGGATCTTTACCCATAGCCACAACTGCAACGTCATCCGCATATGCAACCGTTCTGCAGCACGTCCTTTCCACGGCTCTGAGTAGGGTATTTATATTCAGATTCCAAAGTAAAGGTGACAGTACACCACCTTGCGGGGTGCCCCTAGTCGCAACCTTTGAAATGTTCGAGGCGCCCAAGTTGGATTCGATACGCCTAAAGTGCAAGATACTGCTGACAAATTGAATGATCGCTGGGTCGATTTCCAAATGTCTCATAGCGTTAATAACCGATTCAGGTCTAACGTTGTTGAAAGCGCCCTCAATATTCAGGAATGCAACTAAAGCAAATCCCTTGTAATGCAGGGATCTCTCTATGTGGCCCACCAATGAGTGAAGCGCAGTTTCAGTGGACCTTCCCTTCGTGTAGGCGTGCTGAGCCGGTGACAGGGAATTGTGTCTTAACGATGATCTTATATGGATATCCAAAATCCTCTCCAGTGTTTTCAGTAGAAGGAGGATAGACTAATTGGTCTAAAGTCTTTAGCCATAGTGTGAGATGTCTTCCCACTCTTGGGGATGAAGACGATCTTATATGATGTCCACGTTGCTGGGACATGTGAGAGACTCAGGCAGGCTCTAAATATTGCCAAGAGCCATGGCATCAATATTCCTAGGTTATTTTGTAGGTCCGCTGGGATAATGCCATCCGGGCCTGGAGATTTAAAGGGATGGAAGCTTTTGACCGCTCATTCCACACGATGGTGAGTTATCGGAATATTAGAGATATCCCGAGCGCCACTAAATGTTTCCTCCCTAGGCACATCATCACTGCAACCTGGGAAGTGTGTATTCATCAGGACCTCAAGGGTGTCCCGACTGTTTGTGGTCCAGGATCCATCCATCTTTCGTATGTATGACTTGTCTCCGAGGAGTTTTCCACGTCACTGCAGAATTTCCTCCAGGACTGTGTCTTGGCCTTCCTAATAAGATTTTTGAATCCATTTACTGAGGACTTGTAATTGTTCCAAACACCATTACGTTTTGCCTCATTAAAGAGTTTCCTACTTTCCTTGCGTTTTTCAGCAATTTCCGCATTCCACCATATGGGCTTAGCTTTGCCCCTCCTGTCAATTATTTTACAGGCACCGGTCAATGACTCCACTGCGGAGTCGAGCATGGATACACTGTCTATGAGAACTGGGCACATAGGCAGCTTGTCCCCGAGTACACTCGCATAGATAGACCAGTTGGTCCTTCTTCTATTCGTGTAGGGTTTAACTGAATCAACTCTTAAGGAAAAATTGAAATCAACATACATGTGATCAGAGAAGGAACAGTCCTTAGACACGTTCCAATCGCTAATCATATCCGCGAACTTATCACTAATAAGCGTAATATCAAGAACCTCCCTTCTGTTAGTCACAATAAAGGTGGGCTCACTACTCCTATTAACTACTGTTAGTTCATTTTCTACTATGAAGTCCAAAAGCGACTCACCTCGTGGATTGACATCCGAGCTTCCCCAGACGGTATGGTGTGCATTAGCATCAGCACATATTACTAGGGGGATGTTGCGCCTTTTAGCGTACGACATCGCCTTCCTGGTTGTGGAGTTTGGAGGATTAGCACCCTGGTCGTGTGCCATGTAGCAGCTCATAAACCAGACTGTACTGGTTTTGCATTCTACTGTGACAGTGCATGTGTCCTTATCGCTAAAATCAGAAAGAATGAAAGCTTTAAGGAGGTTTTTGACCATAACACAAGCCCTGGTCTTACCTTGATCGGCTGCGTACAGAGTACTGTAACCGTCTAAACTGAGTCCGCAAACCCTGTCTCTATACAACAATGGTTCTTGGATGCATATAAGCTCCTCCGTGCCTGAAGCTAATCGGAGGAGAAGGGCAGCTGACGCTGCTTTAGAATGATGAAGGTTGATTTGTGTCACCTTCATCATAGCTCATCACTATGGACGACTGTGACGTTGGCATCCTCTGGGTCGTCGTCCGATTCCAGAAGGATGTCCTCATCGTCCGCCACTCCCATCTTACCAAAGAAGTCACCCACAAGTCCACTGACCGATTGGGTGTCTTCATTGGCCGACGACGTAGCAGAATCGTCTTCCATATGCTCCGTTGATGCTGTTGTTGTGGTGGTAGTCGCCGGAGTTTGAGGCTTCCCTTTGTCGTCACCTTTATAGACTCGGAGGAAGATAGTTCCAAATCCATAAAAAATCTTCCCCTACGGCAGAGAGTCACTGTTTA
Source organism: Pollenia amentaria (assembly GCA_943735925.1). Taxonomy (NCBI): domain Eukaryota; kingdom Metazoa; phylum Arthropoda; class Insecta; order Diptera; family Polleniidae; genus Pollenia; species Pollenia amentaria. The sequence continues at coordinate 138,704,539 of OX031010.1, read as the reverse complement.
TTACAACAGTAGCCTTCCTGGACTCTTCAACAGATTCAGAAATCCTCACTACTTTCCAGTCCTGTGTGGGTAGCTGGGGGTTACTGAGCTGTATTATTTCCAGGATCTCCTTGGGGTCGGATGGCTCAGCGGGGATCTTGGCAATGGTAGGTAGGTAGGTAGGTAGAAAGGCTGGTGTGAAGTCTCCTTCACACCCTCACCCAGAGACCAATACGGTCCATTGTGATGCCTTGTTTATATTTAAGAAGCTGAAAAAAGAAGGTGAAGAGAAACAGCAAAAGAATCAGAAAAGATAAGAACAGATAAGAATAGATGAGAAAAGGAAGTTCTGACCAAACCCGAGAGAAAAGCCTCACTCAACACAACACCAATCCGCCCTATGTGCGGCTAGCTCCCAGTCTCCTGCTGCGCAGCCAGGCCATCCCCATTACGAATCCTATCAGACTCTCGAGCCCACAGCCCGGGACGTCCCCTAATTCGCCTAGGAATCTGCTGCCCAGCCACCTCAGCCTGCTGCCCTGTAGCCTGGGACAGTGGCACAAAATGTGCTCAACCGTCTCCAGCTCCTCCGGGTCCTCACACAACCCGCACATATCCGACACGTCGGATCCTAACCTCATCGCCATCCTGCCTATCATGCAATGACCCGTGATGATTCCTATTATGGTCCTCACGCAGACCCTGCTTCTGCCCAGCAACAACTCCGAGTCGGACTTCCTGAGCACCGGCCACATCGTCCGTGATACCCGGCAGTCCGTTCGGTTCCCCCAGGCCCTATTGGTCGCGCCCAGAATCCATTCCCTAATCTTCCCAAAGTAGAATCCTATTGGAGGCCTAATTGCCTCTATGTGATTAGGATCCTCCATCTCTGAGCCCTGTCTCGCCAACTCATCAGCAATCTCGTTGCCGCTTATGTTGCAGTGACCAGGCACCCAGCACAATCTCAACATATACTCTCCTAAGGCTCCCTCCAGAGCCCTCCTGCAACCGTCAACTAGCTTGGATTTCACGTAACAGCCCCTTACGGCCATAAGGGCCGCCTGGCTGTCGACATATATAGTGACCTCCGAGCCCCTATCAATGTTGTCCCTCATCAGTTCCACGGCCCTCAAGACCCCCAGAACTTCCGCCTGAAAAACACTGCAGTCGTCCGGAAGCCTATATGACATTCTGATATCCAGATCCTCAATGTAGACCCCCGCACCCGTGCCTCTCATCTTCGAGCCGTCAGTGAAAATAGCAAATCCATTAAATAATCTGCTCCTACCTGACCATCTCTCCCTAGAGGGCGTTACCACCTCCGGCAACCGTCCGAAATCCACCCTGGTGCCCACGAAATCCGTGGAGCCGGGTGATCCCAGGCAGTAACCTCCAGCTTCGATCTCACTCAAGATCCGTGAGTGACCCTGCGTGAAATCCCTAATCAATCCTAGTTCCCTCAGTCTAAGAATGCTTCTGGCTGCCATTCCCATAACATACTGCTCAATGGGCAGAAGATGTAGAATGACATCCAGTGCCGCTTGAGGTGTACTTCTCATGGCACCTGTCATGCCGATTGAAGCACACCTCTGAGCCTTAGACAGAAGGTTCCTTCGACAAGCCACTCTCAATGACTCCCACCAAACACAGCATCCATATGTAAGAATGGGTCTAACCACCGAAGTGTACAGCCATCCCACTACTGACGGCCGGAGTCCCCAACTCTTACCTATCGATGATCTGCAAGCATAGTAGGCATTGAGGCCTCTCTTAAGTCTCTCCTGAGTATTCCTTCCCCACGACAGCTTGCTGTCCAGAAAAACTCCTAGATACTTAGCGCTATCAGATAGTCTAAGCTCTACTCCTCCTAGTACCGGCAGCCTAAAATTCTCTACCCTGTACCTCCTAGTAAAAAGAACCAACTCGGTCTTCTCCGGATTGACTCCCAAACCCTTATCACTCGCCCATGCTGACAGTTCGCCCAGCGCCCCTTGCATGACTTCGCTTATTGTCGGCAGAAACTTGCCCGATACCAATATCACTACATCATCCGCGTAGGCCACAACTTTCCGACCCAATCTGTCAAAAAGTCCCAGAACGACGTTGACAGCTAAGAGCCATAATAAGGGAGAGAGAACTCCCCCCTGTGGGGTTCCCCTAGTCACCAGTTTCTTTAAGCGCTCGTTTCCCCAGTCCGAGTGAATAACTCTGCTGCTGAGCATCAGAGTTATCCATTCGACCAGGAACAGAGGAACGCCTAGATCCACCAATGCCTGCCTGATAGCCTCTATCTTCAAATTATTAAAAGCGCCCTCTATATCCAGGAATGCCGCCAAGGTGTATTCCTTGTTTCGCAATCCCCGCTCTACATAACCCACCACATCATGAAGCGCACTCTCAACAGATCTAACCTAAACAGTTCCACCAACAGCAGGAGTGATGATCTCCCGATATTTTGTAACATCGCCGGAAAGATACCGTCTGGTCCTGCCGATTTGTAAGACCCAAAGGTATTGACCGCCCATGTTACTTTTTCCAAGGTGATCATGTCCCCCACCGTCTCCCTCTCCTCACCGCCCGATTCTGACCCAGAGAAGGGGTTACCACATTCAATCTGTTCCCCCGTCCCAGGATCCACACATCCCGGAAAGTGAGTTTCCATTAGCAGACATAGAGATTCAGAGCTAGATTCCGTCCATGAGTTGTCCGGTCTCTGAATAAATCCAGGGACTACAGGGTCCTTGGATAAAATTCTCCTGAACCTGGACATCTCATTTACAGATTCCACTGACTCGCTAAACTTGACCCACGAGTCCCTTTTCGCCCTCCTAATGTCTCCTTTATATCTATTGTAACTCAATCTGAAGTTACTCCAATCTTCTTCCCTACGCGTATACTTCGCTCTATTAAACAACCTTCTGACAGTGGACCTTTGAGTCCTCAACTCGTCTGTCCACCATCTTGGTTGTGTGCGCTTGCCCGGAAAGTTCAAAGGACAGGAACGCTCATAACTACTAGTCAGTACCCCCGTAAAGGTGCCCACCAGTTGCTCTACACCGGTCGAAGTCGACCCCCAGTCGCGTGTAACTCTAAGGTTACTTTGCACCAATCTCGAAAAGTAATCCCAATCCGTCCTTCTCGGATTCCTATACGGACACCTTTTCGACCTCTCAAACATTAGATTAAAGGACAGGCGACTATGGTCAGAGAAGGAAAACCCCAGGTCCACCCTCCAATCCTCCACTAATTCCCTACAGTTCGTCAATGTCATGTCTATCACTGCCTCTCTATCCCTAGTTCTGAACGTAGGTGTATTCCCTCTGTTACAGATATAAAGATTGCTGGCAATAATAAAATCAAACATAGACTCACCTCTTTTGTTGATGTCGGCACTTCCCCATTGGGTATGGTGTGCATTGGCGTCACACCCTAGTACCAGTCTCGAGCCAGTTCTGCCTGAGTACTCCACCAACTCTCGCACTTTTTCACCAGGTGGATCGGTAGCCTCGTACGGCAAGTATACCGATGCCAATGCCAGGACCCTTCTGTCCTTGGCTTCTCCTGTCACAACCGTGAGGTCTCCATTACTATAAGAATGAGAAAACATAAATTTAAACTCAGTTCTCGCCAAGATACAAGTTCGTACCTTCTCATCTGTGTGGGGTACGAACAATGTATACCCCGTGACCCCTAATCCAACTACCCGGTTTTTATTAATCCAGGGCTCTTGGATTAAGGCCACGTCCATGTTGTTGTCGATGAGGTGGGTTACTAATTCGGTTGAGGCTGCTTCACAGTGGTGCAGGTTTATCTGCACCACTTTCAACCTCTTAGGTTTCCTAAAAATGATAGACCCTAACCCGAATATTGCAACCCCTCCTATCGAATCAAGCTTTTTAAGAGACTCCCGGTCCACTGCGAACCTGAAGTCTCTTCCCTGGTTCTCTTTACAACCCAGTGAAGCTACCAACTTCCACTGGCTTGTATTGAGCCCCTTGTTCTGGTTGGCCAGTACCCCCAGTATGAAAGCGCCCTCTATATCCAGGAATGCCGCCAAGGTGTATTCCTTGTTTCGCAATCCCCGCTCTACATAACCCACCACATCATGAAGCGCACTCTCAACAGATCTAACCTAAACAGTTCCACCAACAGCAGGAGTGATGATCTCCCGATATTTTGTAACATCGCCGGAAAGATACCGTCTGGTCCTGCCGATTTGTAAGACCCAAAGGTATTGACCGCCCATGTTACTTTTTCCAAGGTGATCATGTCCCCCACCGTCTCCCTCTCCTCACCGCCCGATTCTGACCCAGAGAAGGGGTTACCACATTCAATCTGTTCCCCCGTCCCAGGATCCACACATCCCGGAAAGTGAGTTTCCATTAGCAGACATAGAGATTCAGAGCTAGATTCCGTCCATGAGTTGTCCGGTCTCTGAATAAATCCAGGGACTACAGGGTCCTTGGATAAAATTCTCCTGAACCTGGACATCTCATTTACAGATTCCACTGACTCGCTAAACTTGACCCACGAGTCCCTTTTCGCCCTCCTAATGTCTCCTTTATATCTATTGTAACTCAATCTGAAGTTACTCCAATCTTCTTCCCTACGCGTATACTTCGCTCTATTAAACAACCTTCTGACAGTGGACCTTTGAGTCCTCAACTCGTCTGTCCACCATCTTGGTTGTGTGCGCTTGCCCGGAAAGTTCAAAGGACAGGAACGCTCATAACTACTAGTCAGTACCCCCGTAAAGGTGCCCACCAGTTGCTCTACACCGGTCGAAGTCGACCCCCAGTCGCGTGTAACTCTAAGGTTACTTTGCACCAATCTCGAAAAGTAATCCCAATCCGTCCTTCTCGGATTCCTATACGGACACCTTTTCGACCTCTCAAACATTAGATTAAAGGACAGGCGACTATGGTCAGAGAAGGAAAACCCCAGGTCCACCCTCCAATCCTCCACTAATTCCCTACAGTTCGTCAATGTCATGTCTATCACTGCCTCTCTATCCCTAGTTCTGAACGTAGGTGTATTCCCTCTGTTACAGATATAAAGATTGCTGGCAATAATAAAATCAAACATAGACTCACCTCTTTTGTTGATGTCGGCACTTCCCCATTGGGTATGGTGTGCATTGGCGTCACACCCTAGTACCAGTCTCGAGCCAGTTCTGCCTGAGTACTCCACCAACTCTCGCACTTTTTCACCAGGTGGATCGGTAGCCTCGTACGGCAAGTATACCGATGCCAATGCCAGGACCCTTCTGTCCTTGGCTTCTCCTGTCACAACCGTGAGGTCTCCATTACTATAAGAATGAGAAAACATAAATTTAAACTCAGTTCTCGCCAAGATACAAGTTCGTACCTTCTCATCTGTGTGGGGTACGAACAATGTATACCCCGTGACCCCTAATCCAACTACCCGGTTTTTATTAATCCAGGGCTCTTGGATTAAGGCCACGTCCATGTTGTTGTCGATGAGGTGGGTTACTAATTCGGTTGAGGCTGCTTCACAGTGGTGCAGGTTTATCTGCACCACTTTCAACCTCTTAGGTTTCCTAAAAATGATAGACCCTAACCCGAATATTGCAACCCCTCCTATCGAATCAAGCTTTTTAAGAGACTCCCGGTCCACTGCGAACCTGAAGTCTCTTCCCTGGTTCTCTTTACAACCCAGTGAAGCTACCAACTTCCACTGGCTTGTATTGAGCCCCTTGTTCTGGTTGGCCAGTACCCCCAGTATGACCTCCACCGGTTTTATAGGTGGAGGTATCCATACCGTGACTACCGGCCTTAATGGCAACTCAGACGCTAGTATAACATCCAGACTAGCTTCAGGACAGGAGCTGCCACACTTACCAATTGCAGCCTTTAAAAACTCAAAGGTTTTCTGATTGCCGCAACTGACAGTTTTGACACCTCTTGTCCAGTCAGCCCCTTTGAACGATACTTCGTCCGGCCTTCCTTTGGCACTAAAGATTTCGTCGAGTAGTTTGTTCTCTAGCACCTGCCATCTCTCGACACTGATCCTTCCATCGGGATCCTTACGATCAATGACAGCCGCTAGAATACCGTCCTTACTCGACGACTCCTTTAGTTTCTTTGAAGTGGATGGTTGGTCCTTTCTGGAGTCAGTCCTCTTATTGATCTCCTTATGGGGATCTTTAAGAGAACTGACCACAGTCTGACCAGTCCTCTTAGCCGCAGGGGATTTCTGGTCATCACCAGACCTCACTCGCTTAACTACCCCCTTTTTGGGGCCCTTAGCAGAGCTCAGTCGGTGATCACCCGATTTCCCTGCAGATGTTGACTGGTCTGTCCCAGCAACCCTTCCTTTAGTGACTCCTTTTTGGGAGTGACTATCGGAAATTACCAAGACATTTCCAGCCCTCATCGCGCGACTAGTAGTGGGTAAAACGTTCTCAGGCCTAGCTCCCTTAACTGCGACCAATCTGTCACGATTAAGAGGGCCAGTCGTTGAACCTTTACCCTCCTTTTCCTTATCTTCTGCTTTATCCGAGGATTCAACAACAGGGGGTGCTGGGGATTTGCTGTCTTTACTGACAACATTTGTATCCACAGCAGCCCCTGTTGTGTATCCCGCAGGATAGGGAAGCCCTAGGATGGCACCGACAGAGCCGTGGATTCGTTCGAGTCTAGCAACGTTCTTTCGGTGCTTCCTCAGCAGATGCCTATCCCGCCCATCGTGCAGTGAGGAGTCTTTCTTAGCTATCTTTTCCAGAAAGGCTAAGGAGGCTCTCACACCACTCTTGGCTTTATCGTAGCTCGTTCGGCTATCTGACGTGACCTGTTCTGTCGCATCTTGCCGAACAACGAGTTTTGATACACTCGCCAATCCACTCTCCAACCCGAGTGTGACTCCGGAAGTCGATGGCCCAGCCCTATGGCCCTCATCATGAGCCGAAATCAGAGTTATTTCGTGCTCATCATCAGAGCCCAGAGTTAGGTCACCGAGTCTTTCCGATGCCCCTGTACGAGACGGAGATCCGATTGGCGAGTCTATCCTGTCCGTCATGACTGTCAGTTCTGTCATTAACTGACTCTCCTGCAGCAGAATATCTCTGTGAATACCCAGCAAGTCGGAGTCCAAATCTGACCCCGAACCTGCTGAGCTGACAGAGACATTCCCTGCGCCAACTTCTTCATTTCTTTCTTTAAAATTTAAATTGTCCAGTTTTTGGTCCCACGAGTAAGCACGTAAACAAAGCGACCATCGCGCGCAGTGACGGCGTACGCGGACTAGGCTAGAATTACAACTGACCCTTGCCATCGGCGTCAGAGGGAAGCTGTTCACGACCAGTTTCTTTTACCACTAACTAGCCATTCAGGTCCTCGGCACTGCTATCAACCACCTTGACCTTAAAAGTGGGGGATGTAGGGAATCAAAGGGAGAAGTGGGTAGGATTATAGGTAAAGAGGATGGGATATGGGATGGATAACCCTTGGTCATGCTGGCTTTAAAGCTTATGCCTTCGAACTTGTTCCGGTTAGACTGTACCGAAACAAGTTCCAAGACATACACTACCGCCGGCATTTAAGCCACCACATCGCGGCAAGATAGTTATCCAGGTGGTGGGATCTTGGCAATAGATCTGGGCCTTTGCGGTACATCGGCCAGAGGTATTGCCTCAATCTTAGCGCCCTGCCAAACTTCCCCCAGGGACTCCACGGCATCCTTGTACAGCAGCGCTGAACGCTCATCTGCACACGCTATCAATTTAATGTGCCCTTGATACCAGCCGGCATCTTCACATTGTGGTGGTGGTCCAGGGTTACCCCTTAGAACACTCAAGAACGCCCTACTAAGTGCGACGACAACCAGCTTCCAGTTTTTGGATGAAATGGTGCCGTCACTTGCGTTGCGGTCAATGATCGCCCAAATGAGGTGGTATTTAGCCACATCTTTGTACAACCTGTTTTGCGGCCGTTGAGGCGTGTGTTTGGACCTTTTAGTCCCAAGCGTGTCCTCTCCAGACCGTTGCCGTTTAGGCGCTGCTTCGGTTGGCTTCCGTTCAGGATTGCCTTCCTCTGCAGAGGGAGGTTTTAAACCCTCAATATGGGGTTTTGCCCACTGGAGAGAGGTTTTCTCCTGCTCCGTGAGCTCACCAACTGGTTTATCACCAAGTCGGCTGATGTTTTTGTAGGCGGAGCGCCTGGTTATGAAGGCCCGTTTGGATGGATTTATGTGCCTTTGGTGTTTTTTAATAGGTGCGTAGAGGCTGAGGGAGGTGCATCAGAGGGCATCGAATCTTTCTTTGTGTGCTCTCTTTGCACAGGTTTCGGCACATGGGAAACTGGATTTCCGGTAGACTGAGATCTTTAAGAGAACTGACCACAGTCTGACCAGTCCTCTTAGCCGCAGGGGATTTCTGGTCATCACCAGACCTCACTCGCTTAACTACCCCCTTTTTGGGGCCCTTAGCAGAGCTCAGTCGGTGATCACCCGATTTCCCTGCAGATGTTGACTGGTCTGTCCCAGCAACCCTTCCTTTAGTGACTCCTTTTTGGGAGTGACTATCGGAAATTACCAAGACATTTCCAGCCCTCATCGCGCGACTAGTAGTGGGTAAAACGTTCTCAGGCCTAGCTCCCTTAACTGCGACCAATCTGTCACGATTAAGAGGGCCAGTCGTTGAACCTTTACCCTCCTTTTCCTTATCTTCTGCTTTATCCGAGGATTCAACAACAGGGGGTGCTGGGGATTTGCTGTCTTTACTGACAACATTTGTATCCACAGCAGCCCCTGTTGTGTATCCCGCAGGATAGGGAAGCCCTAGGATGGCACCGACAGAGCCGTGGATTCGTTCGAGTCTAGCAACGTTCTTTCGGTGCTTCCTCAGCAGATGCCTATCCCGCCCATCGTGCAGTGAGGAGTCTTTCTTAGCTATCTTTTCCAGAAAGGCTAAGGAGGCTCTCACACCACTCTTGGCTTTATCGTAGCTCGTTCGGCTATCTGACGTGACCTGTTCTGTCGCATCTTGCCGAACAACGAGTTTTGATACACTCGCCAATCCACTCTCCAACCCGAGTGTGACTCCGGAAGTCGATGGCCCAGCCCTATGGCCCTCATCATGAGCCGAAATCAGAGTTATTTCGTGCTCATCATCAGAGCCCAGAGTTAGGTCACCGAGTCTTTCCGATGCCCCTGTACGAGACGGAGATCCGATTGGCGAGTCTATCCTGTCCGTCATGACTGTCAGTTCTGTCATTAACTGACTCTCCTGCAGCAGAATATCTCTGTGAATACCCAGCAAGTCGGAGTCCAAATCTGACCCCGAACCTGCTGAGCTGACAGAGACATTCCCTGCGCCAACTTCTTCATTTCTTTCTTTAAAATTTAAATTGTCCAGTTTTTGGTCCCACGAGTAAGCACGTAAACAAAGCGACCATCGCGCGCAGTGACGGCGTACGCGGACTAGGCTAGAATTACAACTGACCCTTGCCATCGGCGTCAGAGGGAAGCTGTTCACGACCAGTTTCTTTTACCACTAACTAGCCATTCAGGTCCTCGGCACTGCTATCAACCACCTTGACCTTAAAAGTGGGGGATGTAGGGAATCAAAGGGAGAAGTGGGTAGGATTATAGGTAAAGAGGATGGGATATGGGATGGATAACCCTTGGTCATGCTGGCTTTAAAGCTTATGCCTTCGAACTTGTTCCGGTTAGACTGTACCGAAACAAGTTCCAAGACATACACTACCGCCGGCATTTAAGCCACCACATCGCGGCAAGATAGTTATCCAGGTGGTGGGATCTTGGCAATAGATCTGGGCCTTTGCGGTACATCGGCCAGAGGTATTGCCTCAATCTTAGCGCCCTGCCAAACTTCCCCCAGGGACTCCACGGCATCCTTGTACAGCAGCGCTGAACGCTCATCTGCACACGCTATCAATTTAATGTGCCCTTGATACCAGCCGGCATCTTCACATTGTGGTGGTGGTCCAGGGTTACCCCTTAGAACACTCAAGAACGCCCTACTAAGTGCGACGACAACCAGCTTCCAGTTTTTGGATGAAATGGTGCCGTCACTTGCGTTGCGGTCAATGATCGCCCAAATGAGGTGGTATTTAGCCACATCTTTGTACAACCTGTTTTGCGGCCGTTGAGGCGTGTGTTTGGACCTTTTAGTCCCAAGCGTGTCCTCTCCAGACCGTTGCCGTTTAGGCGCTGCTTCGGTTGGCTTCCGTTCAGGATTGCCTTCCTCTGCAGAGGGAGGTTTTAAACCCTCAATATGGGGTTTTGCCCACTGGAGAGAGGTTTTCTCCTGCTCCGTGAGCTCACCAACTGGTTTATCACCAAGTCGGCTGATGTTTTTGTAGGCGGAGCGCCTGGTTATGAAGGCCCGTTTGGATGGATTTATGTGCCTTTGGTGTTTTTTAATAGGTGCGTAGAGGCTGAGGGAGGTGCATCAGAGGGCATCGAATCTTTCTTTGTGTGCTCTCTTTGCACAGGTTTCGGCACATGGGAAACTGGATTTCCGGTAGACTGAGTCTGCACCGTCAAGCCAGCACCCGAGGAAGGGGTTTTGACAGGTTTTTCTTCCGTCCGGACCTGAGAAGCCTTAGAGGTACCTGGTTTCGAAGAACCCTGTACCAAGCTTGGTTTACGACCGCCTGAAGGCTTAGTCGTGACGAGTTTTTGCGCACTAGTACCTAATCGCTAAAGTCGGGCATTAAATAAAACTCAATAATATTAAAAAGAAAAAGCAAAATTTGTTTTTTGTTGCGCCACCTTTATAATTTTCAATAGCTTGTAGACGGTTTGGCATCGATTCAACTAGTTTCCTGCACACATCAGGACTAATCTTATTCCACTCTTCGTGCAGAGCAGAATGTTTTGATGTGCACAACCTGTCCTGCATCCTGAGCTCTAATTCGTCCCATAAATGTTCAATAACATTGGGCTCGGAACTTTGTGCAGGTGTTTTGATCACCTTCGGACAATATATAGCAGAGCCTGGCGCCACCATTTTGCTAGACGGGGTCTCAGTAGCTGTCAACATACTACAGCCGAATACCGGTGCTGTAGTATTTGGGTGTCCGGAGATTATGAAGCCCTTTACCGAATACGTAGCGCGTGAATTTTCGGACATTCGGTGTGCTGAAAGTGGGGGTTGCATTTTATGCCTAACTGCCAGGCGAAAGAATAGCTAACGCTCTTCTGGAAATAGGTCCTGCCGGTCTTGACTCTAAACATCCTTGTACTTTACCCATCGCATCGCGACAAGACGATAACCCATTCGCGAGAATAGTTTTTTGCTAAAATAATTCTTGTATACATCTTTCTGATTATAAAATAATTGAAATTGCATTAGAAATTTTAATATAAGTTGTCTCCTTGTTTCTTTTAAAAAAAACTCTTTTGCAATAAAATTAAAAAAAAAATTATTTTTGATGGATTATATCATATACCAATTATAAAATCGAAAAAAAAAATATTTTTTAAATCAAAAACAAAAAACAAGTACCGAAAGGGTTAAAATAATTTAATAAAAATTCAATTTGATGAACTTAAGCCAACTTTAAATATCCAAAACTTCAACTAGTCCTAAATTGTTTTAAAAGATTTGCTGGCGGCATGAAATAATCCCCTAAAAAATAACCCCAAAAAATGAAACTACCTCCCAAAAGTTTGTATAGAGAACAACAACAACGATGTTTAGGGGGTTATTTAATTTTTTGGGGTGTTATTTAGTTTTTTTAAATTTTGAATTTTTAACGAAAACGTTTTTGGGCGCACGAATTTTCATATGAAATAAGACCCCAAAAATGTGGTTATTATTTCATTTATATTTGATGCGTTATTTTACTTCGTTACGGGTTTGTTTGATTTTCAAAATTGGGGTCCTATTGGCTATATAATAAGGTCCCAAACTTTGGAGGGTTATTTTATGCTTCCAGATTTGTTACCTTCCAGTTCGAAATAATGTCGACTAGTGGTTTTTTGATTTGTTTTTCTAATCAGAAAATATCTTATATAAAAAATAAAAGCTCCATGCATTTGAGTTGTATCGATTAACGTGACAGGCGAGCAGGTAAATGAAGAAGTTATTCATGATTTAGTGGAAAGCCTCCATAAAAAAATTAAAAAAAAAAATTATCAAATAAATATCAACAAACTGTTATCAACATGAATAACTATAAGTGCTTTTTAATGTATAAATATAAAATTCATATTAATATTATTATTACTGTTTTTTTATCATAAAATCATTGCGCACATTGGGGAAGGTATATGTAATTTTTAGAAATTCCTTTCTATAATTTAAAAGCTTGCAGTTTTTGCACTTTACTACGACTTTTTTTTTTTTTTAATTTTACTTCTCACCTTTCGCCAAAAGGTCGTCAAAAAAAAAGACGTTTGTGTATATGAAAATGCACACAATCAGGGCGACGCACAGTGGCGCTCGTAGAGCAAGCGAGGTTGCAAAAATCAAAATTTTCATGAGTGCCGACGAAGTTTTGAATTAAGCCATGTTATAGGAAACTTTTCAAATATGCCACTCTTTATAATATCACATTTTTAGTTTAGAAGATATAGCCGTTCAAAGTTGACCGACTTTCGGTTTTCAAAAAAACACACAATTTTTAGTCAATTTGTTGCGATTTCAGGTGTAATATCACGAAAAATAGGTAACGAATCGCCTTATTTTTTGTTTGTATTGATTGATGTATTTATTAAATGTATAATGATAAAAAAAAATTAACTTTTTGCTTTGTGTTTCTCCTGGTAAATCACTATTTAAAAACTGTCCGTTTTTTCACTATTTTTCAACTTTGACGGAAAATAAAAACAAACTATATTTTTCTATAATTGCCATATTTGCAAAACCTGTTCTTTGATTATTTCTTTACATAATTCAAAAGGTTTTATCTGCCCGTACGTGCCCGTTTGGCTTCTAGAGGTAAAAAAGTTTAAAAAGACATGGTTGCAGAAATTGTATGGCGTCCATCCCTTATATGTTTTGACTGACAGTAGTTTGATCTAATAGTTTGAAAAAAAAACTACTCATTGAAATTAGCAGGTACGTACCTCACATACACAATACTTTGGCGTACAAATGGTCAGGAACAATATTGACTTATGGTCCCTACAGGTAGGCACAAATCTTATTTGGACACGTGCATAATATCAAAATTGCATTATTCAGCCTAAATCCATATGTATGCAGGGAACAGGTAAATTTTTAGGCATGGTAGCATAAGCCTATATATTGCAAAATAAGCATAATGCCTGGATTAGTCTTCGCCTGAAAGTTGGCGCAACAATTACTGAAACCATTAAACAATTTAAGTACTGAAAACATGGCGTTGAACAATTTAAAATTATTTGAACTGTTTAGAAAGTCAACCACACCAAAGTTTTTCACGGAAGTGAAAATTCTTCCTGAGAAGTTGACATTGATCAGCAAATGGGGCTACGATGGATCATCCGGGCAAAGCGTTTATAAGCAAAGGATATCTTCCGATGACGCTACAATATCGGACGGAAATATGTTTATGGCATCTGTTGTTCCTTTGCGGCTAAAATCGGATGATTCCCTACACTGGAAAAATCCACGTCCGTCATCAGTGCATTATTGCCGACCAATAATGTTTCAGTTTGCAAGGGAATCGGCAGAACTCATAAGGACTACGATGAAGGACATTGAAGAACAAATAAGCAAGATTAAGCCTACAAATTACGAGTTCCACCTGATCATGGTTGACGGAAAAGTCGTAAACGAACTGACAGGAACAACCTCAACAATGTCATGCCCGATTTGCAAAAAGAGTCAGAAGAACTTTTTTCAATTCAATTCAATTTATTTCATATATAATATGTAACATCTCAATTTTATATAATTAGTTGTAAAGAGTTTAAGATTAGTATCTTTTTCTGCTTAATTATAACATATTTCAATTAGTTATCATATACATATATATAGACAGAATTATATTGGAGGTAAAAATTTAGCAAAAACCTATTTAAACCCCTTTTTTCGTTTTATTTTTATATTTTTTTTATCGATTTTTTATTATTATTTGTCAGAAGAACTTTGGTAATTTAAACGATTCTACAAATGAGGAGAATTACGAATATGGAATGTCACCATTGCACGCAAGGATAAGGTGTATGGAATTCTTGCTAAAACTGGCATATACCCTACCACAAGAGGAGGAAAACTTCGATGAAAATACATCATTAAAGGATAAGGAAAAGATCAGAAAGAAGCAAATACAGGATGCTTTTTTTAAACAAGTTGGACTAAAAGTAGACTGTCCCAAGCACGGATACGGTAACTCAAACGATGGAAACACTTCTAGGAGATTTTTTGAAAATGATGAGGCAGTAACTAGAATCATTGGAATTGACAATCAAATCGTGAAAAGATTGGGAACGATCTTGGATGTTTTAAACTGCAAAGAAAATGTAAATTCTACAAAATATGGAGAATATGCGTCGAAAACTGCATCTCTTTTAGCAGAAATGTATCCACAGAAGAAGTTGACCCCGACCGTCCATAAAATATTGGCGCATGGCAAAGATATAATTGAGTACCAGTGTTTGCCAATTGGAGAGCTTTCTGAAGAAGCACAGGAGTCTTTTAACAAATTTTATAAAAAATATAGATTGCAGAACACATTCAAAGCATCAAGGGTAAGGCGAAATGAGGACCTCTTCAACATGTTGGCAGCTTCTTCCGATCCACTTATTTCTTCCCTGCGGCATGTGAAGTCACGAATAGAGTTACAAAATAATTATAGTTTAGAAATGGTTAGTCTTTAGATATACCTTCTCTTACGAATTGTGATGAATATTTTACAGAAAATTGAAAAAAAAAATTATTTTTTTTTTAATTTGTTGGGTAATAATTTAAAACATAAAACCCTAAAGAAAAAAAATAAAAACAATCTAAAAATGTAAAAATAATTTTTTTTAGTTACCATAAAATTGATTTTTCTACTACTTTTAACTTTGATAACCCATAAGTAGGCCCCTACAAAGCGTAGCACCCTTTCCAAACGCTCATTTCATAGGCTGAACAGTTATCTATCATATGCTGTTAAAACTGTTCAATTATCTTATTCGGTTCAAAAGATATGATATTTGCAACGAAAAAACTCAAATGGCGCCACTGTGCGACGGCGAAAGTTCGCCAGACGAGGCAAACTTTAAATAGATTTAATTCTATTTCATACGCCGGAGAACGACGAACAAATCAGTACTAGGTGACCATGTTTGGTTTTAGTTAAGAAGAAGTTTAGTAAATAAAGTTACTTTTTACTTTAATAATGGTTTTTTTTATTGTATAACACATAAAATAAGTATACAAAGTATTTTGCTATAAAAATAGTTTTTAATTGTATTTTTGATTATGTTTTTATTTTTAAGCACTATTTTTTTGAATATGGTCACACTATTTCTCTCTCTTTGCACAAACAGTAATCAACTTTCTCAATTATTATAAAAGCTGCCAGCTAGTCGTCGTTATTGTGCTTCATACGACGAATTTACTCAGCGAATTTTTACGGAAAAATTCGTCGTGTTGGGCGAAATTCGTCGTTCGTCCCAGTTGTGTTCCTAGCGTTATAGTGTTAAGTTAAAAGCTTATAATGAAATATAATCAATTTTACACTATTATAAGCATGTACATTATGGTGGGCCCATTGAGGAGAAACATTTATCGAATTTTCGATAGCTTTTGGTTTGAGGAAAAAAATGTTCCACTACACATATCAAAAAATTTCCAATTTTCGAGGCGCTCAAATTAAAATTTTTTGACTTTTTCTCAACTTTAATTTTTTTAAGGTTTTTTTTAGTAGGTAAAAAATCGGCTCATTTAATTTTTTTTTTAAATATAACCTTTCCAAGTACGCTTCAAACGATGGCGATTGCAGTTTTTCCAAAAAAAAAAAAAAATTCTTGATGTTTTGGACGAGTGTTTTTCGAAAAAAATTTTTTCTTGTGTTGTGTTTTTTTTTTTTACTTTCCCAGGAAAAAGTTTTTGAATTTTGGTAATAGGTAGTAGTTGTATCACACGTTACCTGATACGTAGTTGTAATTACAATTGCCATTATTCTAAAAACCTCAATAAGTACTTACCAGTAATGACCTCAGTAACTATTTGTTACTTCTATTATTTCACTACTGAATATTTGCTTACTAATAATCGGCTCAATAATTACTTATTAGTTGTGTAGCTTTCAGTACTGAATATTTAATTACTGGTAACGAGCTCAATTACTACTTATAAGGTATATAAACAGTTTTAACCATATGAACACCGTCTTGGTCTGGCCAGACTAAATTTGTGTTTTGCTTGCAATATTTTTCGAATATAAGAAAAAACAAACAAAACAGGGACATGAATTCTATAAATGATATGTGCCGAATCGAATGAAACTTGTTTGGATTCTATTCGAGCAAATAATTTGGGTTAGATTCCATTTTTATGTAAAAGTCTATGAAATAACCCTCTTGGACTGGCCAGAACAAATTAATTTTTTTTTTGCTTGCAATTTCTTTCAAATAAGACAGAATATTAAAAAACCAGAAACGTGAATTCTATAAATGATATGTTCTGAATCGAATGAATCAAGTTTGAATCAAATCAGAACACTACGGCCATTTATGTGCTTAGTTCAATTAATAACTAACAAACCTAAATCAAAACTCGTTTCAGCTGTGATAAATGTGAAAAAGAAATTTCTGAAATTAAGGACTTCATTTTGGTTGACTTGAATGTGGAATAAAATAATGAATTAATAAAATTGTTGAATAAATTCGTATAATATACATTTGTAAGCCTGCGTTCAATAAAAAATATATTTATTTACTTTTTATTTAATTGGGGTTTTTAGCTGTAATAATTGTGGTCTGGCCAGACTAAGAGGAAAACTTAGTGGCAAAAAGTTACGGCGAATCCTAGGGTTAAGGTGTATTATATAAAAATTCATGTTTTCATGTTACTAACTAACTAAATAAAAAACTAGCTATTTTTGGGCTTCTCGTTAGTATATTGTTAGTACCTACAATTCAACTTACTGGTAGTTAAATAATAACCAGTCATTTATGACTACTAGTAAGCGCAATGTAAGTACTGAATTTTGTGGACAACTCGAACAAAAATAAGTAGCTATTCAGCCGAAAAATTATTAGTGTTTATATGTCTCCAACATTACTTGCTAACTTACCAGGTAAGTAAAGTTTTTGCTGGGTTGTTCTTAGTTTAAGAACAACGTAAAAACTGATTAAGTACGAACTGATTTTATTGCATTTTTTGATTTATATTAAAACTTATTGACAAAATATAAAAGGTGCTTGTTAAGTTGTTGTAATTTCTTATTAATTAAATATTGGTTTTGCAATTTAATGAAGTTCCGGATAATTTTGTTCAATACAATGCAGTTATTAAATAAGGGTGTTAAACGAAATTAAGGGTGTCCCAAAATGAAAGCAAGATTTTAATTAAATAGAACAGTTTTTAAAAAATTTCGATTGTAATTTTTTTATGGATGCATAAAGTACATAGGATAGGGTTATTTATCGGCCAAATGTCCTCCACGGCTTTGCATGCACATATCCACTTTTTTGTCGACATTTTCCATGTTCATTGTTCATAAATGTAGCTGAATTTCCTTGATGTAGCGTTCGCTTAAGTTTAAATTATTTTATCTTAAACGATAAAAAGTCAATTAAGATTTTTTGTTACATATTTAAATAATATTTTAATTAAAAATTCAAAACAACTAAAATTTTAATTAAATCAAAATTATATTTTGAATTTTCTTTCAACTCAAAAAATTACATTACGTGATAGTTTTTTGACCAAATGAATATGATACCTAATCTTTATGTAAAATTGTCCGCTGAATCCAAATCAAAAGTAGAACGGTTTTCGAGATATTCCGAAACCCCGTTATTTGTGTTTTTAAAAAAGATGATGTCACTTAAGTGCAAATATTTTCAAAAAAAAATTAGACGGATTATGCATGTATTTGGTTTCTACGAAAGACAATAAAATTACTAAAATAACCACGGGTCGCTTGTAAATATTGGCCAAGAAATGAACCCTATCACAGTGGACAAAATTGGAAAATGTATGAAAAATTTTATGATTTTTTGCCATTTTGTTCCTTTGAAGTTATTTTTTTAAAACCAAACAAATGAAAAGTTTAATGTTTTACTACATAGGACATTAGTTTATTTTGATACGAACATTTTGCGAGACTAATTTCTGTGCAAAAATGACAAAGCTACTGAAGATTTAGTGAATTAACCCACTTTTCAATTTTTATCGAATCAAAAACGCAAAAGGAAGTAAAAACGCAGAATTTGAAACCCGAACGCTGTAAATATTAGAAACATTGAATTTTTTAAAAAATATCACTAAAAAAAGCTAATGTTAATAAAAATAATGCGCGAGAAAATATTTCTAAAAATGGAAAAGGGTAAAAATTTCCATTCATTAAAGATTTTTAAAGACACTGCCTTTTTTGCTGACATTGTTTTTATGGACAGCTTACAATTGCAAATTATTTGGTAAACGTTTTGATTTTCTTGTTACGTAGAATTCGATCTAATAAGAACAAAATGCATAGTGCAAAACGTGTCTTTATCTCCAAGATCAATCCAAACAAGTTCTGTTATGCTTGTGGAGTTTATAGTTTTGCGCAGCCATCACATTTTTCAAGGTAATTACAAAATGCATTTTGGCTGTATTTTAAAGACAATCCGGAAAATATTTCGAAATCTTGGACCCCAAATACTTTATGCAATTCATGCAAAACTCATTTAACTATGTGGATTAAAGATGAACGATATTTCTGTACCTGTGATTTAAGCACTGTTTCCGAAAAATCACGAATTGCAGTTGTGACCAAATTTGTCAAGTAACAGGTACTTTTTAAGTCGTTCTTTTTGTAATTTGTTACATATACAAATTTATGATATTTCACTATTTGTGTGGGTAATAGCGTTTTTTGAATGAAATGGCGAATAATATTGCTGTTCCTTTCATTCTCTCTTCTATCTTATTAGTATTTTTTTAAGCCAAAGTTTATTTGTTCAAGTATGTATGTCAGGGATGTTAAATGGGGTTTTGAATTTTGTATCATTTTCCAAAAAAAATATACTTTTTGGACCTTCACGGCACCATTTTTTTTAATTTATTAAAATAAAGTACATAAAAATTCAATTGTACACAAAAAAACAAAACTTAACATTACCATACATTATATGTATGAATAAAATAAGGAACATAAAAGTCTTAAGCTTCGTACGGATTGTGGTTAGATCTTACAATATTGGTAAGCAACGTTGTTTAAATTGCATTAAAACAAAAGTTTTAAGCCATTTTTAATATTAATTGTTACTTCCATTAGCTTTATATATTTACTGTTCTGTTTTTTTTTTTTTTTTTATAATTCAATTAATCTACTGTACTTTTGCCATTTTTGCACCGATCTAGATCCTATGGGGCACAAAATGTTCGTATTGAAATAAACTAACGTAATAAGTGATAACACTTAAGAAACTTCATTGTTTGGTTTAAAAAAAAAAGAAGTTGAAAAAAGCTAAATTCCAAAAAATCATTAAAATTTTTTTGAAATTTTAAATATGGTCCACTGTAAGTCAGTCATTTCTTGACCAATATTTACAAACGGCTTGTGGTTGTTTTGGTAATTTTGTTATCCTTCAACAAAAAGAAAAACAAATAAAGGTAGGTAGGTAGGTAGGTAGAAAGGCTGGTGTGAAGTCTCCTTCACACCCTCACCCAGAGACCAATATGGTCCATTGTGATGCCTTGTTTATTGATAAGAAGCTGAAAAAGAAGGTGAAGAGAAACAGCAAAAGCATTAGAAAAGATAAGAATAGATAAGAAAAGGAAGTTCTGACCAAACCCGAGAGAAAAGCCTCACTCAACACAACACCAATCCGCCCTATGTGCGGTTAGCTCCCATTCTCCTGCTGCGCAGCCAGGCCATCCCCATTACGAATCCTATTAGACTCTCGAGCCCACAGCCCGGGACGTCCCCTAATTTGCCTAGAAATCTGCTGCCCAGCCACCTCAGCCTGCTGCACTGTAGCCTGGGACAGCAGCACAAAATGTGTTCAACCGTCTCCAGCTCCTCCGGGTCCTCACACAACCCGCACATATCCGACACGTCGGATCCCAACCTCATCGCCATCCTGCCTATCATGCAATGACCCGTGATGATTCCTATTATGGTCCTCACGCAGACCCTGCTTCTGCCCAGCAACAACTCCGAGTCGGACTTCCTTAGCACCGGCCACATCGTCCGTGATACCCGGCAGTCCGTTCGGTTCCCCCAGGCCCTATTGGTCAAAACAAATAAAACAGCCATTGAATATTTTCGAAAATATTTTTAGGAAATTGACATCATCTTTTTTAAAAATACAAAAAGCAGTAATATCTCGAAAACTTTTGCCCATTCTGACTTCATTTTCGGATTCAGCGTATAATTTTACATATGGATTAGCTGTCAGATTCATTTGGTCACGACTTTGTTGAAAATTTGTAACACAGTGTTATTGATTCAAACAACACATTTATTAAATTGAAATACTTTTAAAACAATTCTTTTAGTTGATAAAAAACTACTGAGATTTTTTTTGTATTTGCGTATCAAAAGCTTTGTCAAAGTCTGTAAATAACAGGTAAAGCCTAAAACGAAGTTCTGCAGACTGTTCTATGATTATTCGTAGAATATGAATGTTGCCCACACTGGATTTTTTGAGCCGGAAGACAGCATATTCAGGTCTAAGATATTTTATTATAGTGTTGGATATTCTCCTGCTAATGATTTGTGCCAGTACTTTTTTTACTTTGCTCAGGATGTTAACGCCCCGGCAAATATTACGGTCAAATTCCAAACCTTCTTTTATGAGTCTTAAGCCGCTTATTTGTATCATCCTGTAGCTACTGAAGAGATGATGAAAAAAAAAAAACGTTCTATTTTCTGATGCGTATTGAAATAACGAAAGTTATAGTTCTTTTTAAAAATTTAGAGAAGCTTTTAATCGGAATAAAGATAAAAATTTCTTTTTTTTAGCAATTAAAATCACAATGTGGCTTGTTTTCTTTTCTGAGAAAATGATAGACTGTAAAAGAGTATCGACAAAGGCCAGTAGTGCGATTCACTATGCTTTTCAAACCACAAATGTTTCGTTTAAAAATGTTAACCGCAAGATTAACCATTTTGCTATTTACTAACATTTTAAACTATATCTGATGGTATTTAAAGCCGGCTGTTTCAGTCAGCTGTTATTTTTAACAAAACAAATTGTAGTTTATTAACACCAGCATTTTTGGTGGGGTTTAAACCGTTTAGAAAAGTGTTTATTTACTGTCGATATTTTGACTTTGAGATATTTAGCCTAAAATTTATCCACTTCTGGTCGCACACCAATGTTACGTAGAGCTTCCTACTTATTTATCGTAAATCCGACCATTTGACTCAGCTGCTCGGCAGACGCGCGGCTTGTTATAATAAGTTAGTGAATCACATAGTGGTTAGTGCAAACAGCAAAATGTGGGGTTAAATTAAACACCTGCTAAAGTGTTAAAAGTTAGTGAATCGCACTACAGGAGTCTTCTCCCAAGCTTTTTATGCACACCAAACCTGCTGTTAATAATATATATTTCCGGCATGGTCTTAATGGATCTACATATATTTATAAGAATGTGTCTGAATCTCACGCCTGTAAAATTCTAAGGCAATAGGATTACAGAATATTATGACGTCATTTGTCACTCCTGTTTGACAAAAGTTTAAAATCACTCATTTTAATTAATAGCTTCACTTTAAACTGTTAAACAATATTTATAAAATTATATCCGTATCCGCATTAAAAAAATTATTATTAAATTTTTTTTTTATTTTTTGTAAAGCTTAAATTTTGTTGCTCTGTCTTTATCTTTTTCCGGCAAATTTCATTCCCATTTCCCAGGATGATGATTATCCTTTTAGATTATAGTAAAATGGTGCAAAGACCTCATCAACGTACTTAAAACAAACAAATTTCCTTCAGCTATTATTTTGTCTTTTTTTTTGCGCTTTTTAAAAATGCTTTAAAATAGCCGCATCATAAAAAAAAGGAGCAGAGGTTCCTACTAAGTGAAAATTATAACCTGGTTACATGTACAATGTATGAATAAAAAAAAAACAAAGCACGACGGGTAATAATCTCATTTCCATGCTGCTAAATTTTGTATGACTACTGCAAGAGTATGTGGAATTTTTTATAAAGAATTTCAAATGTTGCGGGTAAGTGAATATGCTAAAAACTGTTTGAGTGCTTTGAATTGGGTGGCTTGTGATTAAAATGGAATGAAAAAGAATTGTGTAGCCAAGTGGCTTAGAAAGATTTAATTTTTTAATTGTAATATGTATGCCTAATTGCATTCAAAAAAAAAAATAAGATTCAGCAAAGCTGAACTTTATGGGAAATGAAAATAATTATTTTAATGTAAAAATTAAATAAAAATTCTTTTCAGACATTTGACATTTTACGTTGTGCTTTTGTCTTGCCTCTTCTTAATCCTTACAAATTAAAAGATTTTTTTATCTGATTATTTTTTTTTTTTTGAATATTTTTTGGAATAGTCATTTCTCAATTATATAAACTAGATCTTGAAGACGAACTGTTAGTTCGAAATATATATATAGATCAAAAAATACAATAATTTCTTTTAATTTAAGGCCAAGACAAAAGCACAACGTAATATTATAATTGATCCAGCAATACAAAAAATATTTATATATAATTTTAGATTTGGCAGAACCGACATTTTTTATTATTTTTTTTCGAGATTAAAACTCATTTGTAGCAAGCATGATAGAATAGAAGATTACGCCATCCCGAAAACAAAATTGAAATCTTCTGCACATGTCGCACATATAACGTCACGCAAAAGGTTTACTGTTGTAATTTCAAGTTTGTTGGTAAAATAATAATAATAAGGCTAGATTCAGACCGTGATTTAAAAATCATGTCTTTTTTTTAATTCCTTTTGAAAGTTGCTTCCAAAATCACAACAGATTCAAACGAAGATTTTTTCCCCATGATTTTATGGTTGATTTTTTTCCCATTATCGGTAATTCTTCTTTACTTGCTTATTTATAAAAACAAACAATTTTAATGCGCTCCATGTTTTGTATTGTAAGGAGATGTTGCCACATTGAAATAAAAAATAAAATGAAGCAACATAACAAAAATACGAATGTGTGCAAAGAAAAATATAAAAAAAGACACAGATATCAGAAAACGTGTTTTTTTCTCTACCCCTCTTGCTTTTCTACACCGTTCGCCTACAAACACAAAAAATCATGTCTTAAAAAACATGGAAAAAATCACCGTGTGAACCGCGTGTAAGACCAACAATTTTTCTTTTTTACAAAAAATATAAAAATATTTATTCAATAACAATTCAAATCAAAATTCTAAAACTAACACGCGGTCCAGACGGTGATTTTTTCCATGTTTTTTAAGACATGATTTTTGGTGTTTGTTGGCGAACGGTGTAGTGAAGCAAGCGGGGTAGAGAAAAAAACACGTTTTCTGATCTATGTGTCTCTTTTTATATTTTTCTTTGCACCCATTCGTATTTTTGTTATGTTGCTTCATTTTATTTTTTATTTCAATGTGGCAACATCTCTTAACAATACAAAACATGGAGCGCATTAAAATTTTTTGTTTTTATAAATAAGCAAGTAAAAAAGAATTACCGATAATGGGGGAAAAAATCAACCCTAAAATCATGGGGAAAAAATCTTCGTTTGAATCTGTTGTGTTTTTGGAAGCAACTTTCAAAAGGAATTAAAAAAAAGACATGATTTTTAAATCACGGTCTGAATGTAGTGTTACTAAATTAAAACAAAAAAATATTCTTTCCCGTCAAAAACAAATTCAATGAAAAACTGATTAATAAAAAAAATTCAATTTAGTTTTTGCAAAGTGTTTTTCCGTAAGGTGTTTTACAGGCACCACAAGTTCTCAAAATAAAAATAGTTACAGTGGGACAATTTATTATTTCGTTCTTCAAATTATTTAGTAGTAAACTATTTAAATTTTTTTTTTTTGTTTAATATACTTATTTAATTGTTTTTTTTTTAATTGCCTGTTTCTTGTACCAATATTTTGAGAAATGCCTGTGTTTAGTGGCCTTATTCTAAAGTACATTCTACATCTGAAAAACATTTTTTTGTTTCTTCGTTTCTTTTAATTTCCTTTGCTTCCGTCAAATGTTTTTGCTTGTTAATTACTTATTAATCTCTTTTTAACTTAATAAAAATTGCATCACACGATTTAAGCGTCTCCATAAACAACAGGGATGGCTTACTTAAACCACCTTCGCTTAAGTGATTAACCCATGAGTATATCGAGTCGTCTAGAGCAGTAACCGCAATTTATTTCTAGAAATATTTGTATGTGCATATGTAGGAATAAGACGAGCTTAAACAAATTTACACACGCAGAAAAAAAACATGATTAATGAGTGGTCACTACGACCATTTTTATTCATATTAGCCTAATATGTTTACCCTAATAAATTTATTCCTAGTCCTAAACATTTTAAAATTCACTATAATAATTTAATATGGTGTTTTACACCTAAAACGTTACTCTGATATAGCTAAACATATTAAATTATGTGAAATGTTTGCTACTATAACTTATATTTATTAAACTTTACAATTAATGTCATAATATAATTGAACACAAAATTTATGTTTAATTCCATAATTTTTGTTTGCTTTAAAACTCATTCTTTAAATGAGCAAACATTTATTGTCAAAGTAAACAGTGTGTGTTTATAAACAAAAATAAAATTTTTCCCATGTAATTTTTTGTCAGCAAGTGTTAGTTAATCGGGAAACATGGGTTTCTAAATAATAACAAAAACGTTTTTCGGTGAGAAAAAGGCCAAGCTGCCTTAAAAACCCAGCGAATAAAATTATTATACGTTTATTGAAACAGGTAAGTTATTCATAATTATAAAAATGTATAACTACGCAATTACGTTGTCTTTCTTCTATCCAAAACAAACCTACAATATTGGAACCGGCATAGACATTTTTACAGAAAACTTTGTCATAAGCCCTGAACTTTTTTCAATTACTATTCAACAGGATATTGCTACAGTTGATTTCATATTAAAAATCAAAAGGTAAGTTTGTGTTTCACTTTATTTTTAAAATTCTTAAGTGCACGGGAAAAAATATTAAAGTGTTATTGGAAAGAACAGCATATGCATATGCATATGCATATAAAAGACAAATTAATTAAACATTCTTTTCCACTAAAATTTGTAAATTAAAGCATCCACATATATATTGTATATGTAAATGTATGTATTTAATTTTATTTCTTAATAAAGGCTAGATTTTATTAATTAATATATGCTATATTGTATATGTATATACATATAAAATAACCCGGCTAGCATAGGCTGTTTGTTAGACGATTATGTTCAATATACAACTCCTAAAAGAGTCTTCTGATGATTATCTGACGAGTTACAAAAACAAAAACATCTACATTTTTTATTTATTACTTTTTTATATATTTTTGACACGCTCGTTTTTTAATCTTGGCATGAACCTTTTGCGACTCTCTGTAAGAGTCATATAAGAATTACTGAGCTACCTAAATAAGAGCGTTTTTGAAATATGAAAATTTTATTGGCAATACAATTTCAATAAAACAAACCGACCTAAGGATCTATAAAATAAGATTTTCCGGCAGGAAGGTGTTGATTTCCCGACCTTAAGGTTTGTTTGATATAAATTGTATGAAAATTATAAGTTTTGACATGAAAAACACGCTTGATGCCCTTATTTAGGTAGCTCAGTTATACGACTGAGCATTTCACGAGTTGTAAAATAATCCCTTTATGAGTCTCATACGACTCTTGGCATGATTTTTGAAAGACTCGTTAGATAATCTCTACATACATCGTAAACGATTCCCTTTAGGATTAATATAAGAGTCGTTTGCTGTGTTATGGAAGAATCTCTCATACGAATCAGCACGTGTAACAGTTTCTCCCGTGCGAGGAATCGTCTACAATTAAAAAATGAGCTCGTCGACGATCAAAAACACTCGTCATGGGATTCCCAGTAGACTCCTAGACGATTGAAAATGCTAGCTGGGATTCATTTTTGATATTACATTTTTTATTAGTTTTATTGTGAGAACCATATAACATGTTGAATATATATATTACAAGGTGTTGGGAAATATAGAAACATGGTTTAAAAGATCGTTCCGAACATAATAATATTTTTGATACAATAATAACCAATAAACATTATGTCTAAACATATATTGTTACTTAAGACGTGTTTGACACAATCATAACCACAAACATTAATGATAGTTTGCGCTTGTGATTATATCAACTATGTGTTTTTCTTTGTGTGCATACATTTTTATTTCCAAACTTTGTATATACATATGTTGCCTGCTTAATATCGTTCGTAGTACCGGATTTCTCTATGGTAGGAACTGCTCCCGGCTTAAATTTTAATGCACGCCGATTGCTAAATCCTATCTATAATTGTTAAGTAGCGAAATGCAAAAATAATAGTAGTTGTAAATTACCCATTTCAATTTTCAATTTCTTTCAAAATCATTTTCTTTTAACTGCAAGGCATAAATTCTTTAATTTTTCTCATTTACGGTATTAATCGTTCTGCAAAACGTTACAAAAAGCTTCCTTGCTTCTATATCTTTGGGAAAACTGTAAAAGGATAGAGATTTTCCACAAGCTATATCAAAAATATTAACACTATTAAAAACACAAAAAATTTTTTTTTTTTTTTTTTTGAACAACTTCTCACTTGATTTTTTACAGTTATTTTGCTTGCATTTGCCCACTGCACACTTCATGTTTATGTTTTATTGTTATATTTTTTCTTTGGGATAAAATTGTTGGAACACACTTCTGTAAATTTTTTTATATTTTTTAATGTTGTAATATTGTTTTTTATAAAACGTTAGCTAAAATCCGTAGTTTAAACACACGAAATAAAATATATTTTTTTAAAACGTCAAAGTATTTTAAATTGCAGGGTTGCCATCTCTTACAAAATTCATGCATATTTTATAAGAAATTCGAAAATGTTAGGGTAATTTAGACATGGCAGACCTTGCCAGGGACAAACTACGTCATCTAACAAGAAATCATGCGCATGGTGTAATCTTGTACTCTAGCATTCTTGATTTGTAGAAACTTTGGAATATTTAAGTTTTTATTTTTTAATTTTCTCATTTTATCGATTTTTCTGAGATTTTTACCATTTTTTTATATTACGATCTTAATAAAAAAATGCTTTTTAAACAGCGGTTGATCGACCAAGAGCAATGGTTATGATTGTTAATTAAATTATTTTTTTTTTTTCAAAATGCCGTTTTTCTTTACGGCCTTATACAAAAGCCGCCTTGTGTTAGGTTTTAAGGATTATAGCAGCTTCATGTTGAAAATTTTGATCTTCTTCTTTTTATATACAAATAAAATTTGGTTTGGGCCAAATTAGTCAATAATTTTACCTTGCTCCAAACAAAAATCTCTCTTATTGATGTTTATAGTTTTAGAGGGAGTTAACACGGTGTCTCTTACGGCGAACACGAAACGAGTTTTCATGTTAACATTATTTTAAAACAGATTCAATTTGAAAAGCAAAACATTATTTCCACATACGTAGAATTTGTATGAAAACCCGAAATGAAAATATTAGGTCGCAATATTAGTAGGTCGCAAGTGGTCAACTTTTATATACCATTGGATGCTGCTTCAAAAACTCTTTTCGATGATACCAAATTTTATTTATGTCGTCTTGGAGAAAAGTACAAACAAAATCGAAAAACTGAAGAAAATACCTTTTTTAAAAATGGTCCAGCTCACGGATGGTCAACGCTAGAACCAAAATATTTTGGGAATCATCATAAAACATGATTTATTTTCAGAGAGGTAACAAAAACACTTTTTTCAACTCCGTACAAGGTGAATCGGTCTAATGTATATGAATTTAAGACAACTAGACATGAAAGCAGACATGTTGGGAAAGGCATCGTGAAAAAACAATAAGTTTTTGAAAGCATGTTCAAAAGAGAATTAATAAAACAGACATGTCTGAAAAGACACCGTATTAATGACCCCATAGTATAAGTAGCTGGTAGGCTTATTAGGGAGAGTTGTCATTATGTGCCCATGTAACTTCAAACAGGGAAATAGTTATGAATTGCAGATATTGAGATTTCAACATATTTTGCACTTTTTAGATATCGCAAACTTACTTTTTTATATTAAATTATCTTTTATTCAATATTCTGTCAATTTGAAATTGATTTTTGATTAAAATTTGGTATTACAACATTTTAATATTTAGAAGTTTTTAAAAAAAATTAATTGCCAGGACCACAATGTCGACAAGAACATTTCTTTCGCATATTTTTATTGAAAACAATAATAAAAACTTAAATTTATTTTTGCTTGCAATTTAAATATACGAAAGAAATGTTCTTGTCGACATTGTGGGCCTGGCAACAAATTTATTTATTTGATTTTTGACGCTTGTTTTAATTTTTTTTCGTAATTTTTTTTTTTTTTTTTTTTTGCATTACATGGTTTTTAAAATTGAGAAAAAGCTTTCTAATGACTATACTTTGTGATTATTCTACCATCGTTTTAGTCAACTTTTTTTGTTTTGTTCAAGTTTGAAATATGAAATTTACTCTTAAAGTTTTTCATTCAATCATGACTTTTAATTCCTCATTTAATTTTTTTTTATCTATTTCAAGAAAGTTGTTTAATATCTGAAAAATGTAAAAATAAATACTTAATTGGAAATCTATGTCATATATTTCAAGAGTCACATATTTATATATCCATTTCAGTCCCCAGAGTTCAAACTTGCTTAAAAAATAGCAACAGCAAAAATAACAAAAACAATAAATATATAAAAAAAAAAAAAAAAAAAAAAATTTACATAATACGGTTTAGTTGTTGGTTTTGTTTGCTCTGAAATGCGAACACAAAACCTTCGATTTTCAATAGAAACTTTTTGTATTAAAAATGTGGAAAAACTGAAAACTTTTTAATTTAAATACAATAAATATGTAAATTTTGAAACATATGTGACATACATATGTATTGTTGGCAGCATATATTCACATACAATCTAAACAGGACATATTGTTATTTTTTTATTCGCATACATACTACACACACTCACGCACGCACTCATTTGCAGAAGGCGTGTTTTTCCCAGCAAACACGCAAAAGCTTAATAAAAGCGAAAGATAGGAATATATTGACTCACTATCTTCATGTGAACTAATATTATGTAAGCATCATAGACTTGAAGTCAATTTGAAAACTTGAAAAAACATTTTGATTATTTTTCGTATTAAAAATTAGTTTAAATAAAACTAATTAGAAATGACAGGGACCGTAGCAGTTTTACTTTTTTCATAAAAGTCAGATAACAAACAAACTAGTTCTTTTCGCGCCGTCGAACATGGAGTGCTACAGGGCAGCGTGCTAGGGCCACTTTTATTTACAATTTATCTCAACGATCTGAAGAACCTGTGTCTATCTGGAAAACTTTTTATGTACGCCGACGATATCTGCTTGTTTTATCGATATAGACATGAAACTGCTGTGAAAGTGTATATAGAACGGGATGCAGCTTGAAATATCGGAGTTTGCTAGAATAAATAAGCTTGTTTTAAATGCAAACAAAACGAGATTAGTAAGATTTAGACCTGTTAATCAGCTGAATTATGACTTTAGTGTATTTGTGGATGGGAGTGTTATAGCAGAGCAGAATTCAATAACGTATCTAGGAGTCACTCTACAGAGTAACCTGAATTGGAATCAGCACATTCAACACTTAAAATCAAAAATATCTCAATCTATCGGATTTTTATACAAATTTAAAAATAAATTTCTCATTTATAATTCATTAATACAAATTCATTTAAATTATTTAGCTATTTTATACGGATATAAAAAGTCTAGTGAATTGAAATCACTTCAACGTTTGCAGAATAAAATAGTAGCCAATCTTCCGGTATTGCACTCATCTTTTTCAGTATACCATGATCATTTTAAATCGGTTTTACCAATACATGGCCTCTACAAGTTGCAGCTTCTTTTATATGTTTATAAATGCATGCATAATATTGGACACCATACGGTACAGTTTTCAAGTAACCAACACTCATTTAATACTAGAAACAATAGCAACTTATCGGTAGCTAGATGTAGATTGGAAACAACCAGGCGCAGAGTGGAACATATGGGTAGTCGTGAATTTAACAGTTTACCCCAAAGTTTAAGAAGTATATCTAGAATTTCTATTTTTAGAAATACAGTAAGAAGATACCTATTTGGAAAATTAGATGAACTTCTGAGTTAATTTTGTGAATTCATTGTAAATACTTTCTTTTATAATTATTAAATAATAATATGTTTATTTTATTTTTTTTTTATATATATAACTGTTATTTAGTTTTAAATATGTAAATATAAACTTTTGCCAACTCGCCTCAACAATGCCTTTAAGGCGCTGAGGCTTTAAAATTGTAATGATTTATCTTTTTCTGTGAAATAAATTTTAAATAAATGAAAAAAAAAAAAAAAAAAAAAAAAAAAAAAAACAAGTTAGAGTGCTATATTCGGCTATGCCGAATCTTTGATACCCTCCACCGACAGGAGTGAGCTCTATATGATAAATACATATATATTATAAACTAAGCTTCACAAAAACGAGCGTCAGCATTAAAATTAGTTGCGGTTTAGACATGAATTTAATTATTGACCGACAATAAGAAAATTTTTTGCGTTTCTTGTTAGGACTTTGAACATGCTTGAGTAAAATATCATGATTCGTTACAGTTTTAGCCGAGCTAAAATAATTTTTAGGAGGGTAATTTGTATTGGACCTATGGTAAATTATGGCCCAATCATCCCAAAATTCTGAAGACTGATTTCTAGTATTACAAAAAATAAATAAGAATAAATTTCAATACAGCAGTGTAATTAGTTTTAGCGTTAACAGAAAATTTCACAAATTTGCATGATATTTTTTCTGGCCATATGAATTTAAGTAAGACATTTTAGCGCAATATATATATCTGTGCTGGTTTAAGGCGAATTTTATTATTTTCCCAAAGTGAGCTTTATTTGGTTTGAGGCGCAATAAACCGTTTTCCGAGAGTAGGGTTTATATGTGGCCTAGGGTAAATTATGGACCAACCTTCACGAAATTTGGCAATGTGATTTTTCGTCCTATAAAACTGTAACGTACCGAATTTAAGTATGCTAGCGTTATTTATTACGGTTTTAGGCGTACTAAACTGTTTACCGGGAGTAGGGTTTATATGGGGCCTAGTGTAAATTATGGACCGATCTTCAAAAAATTTTACAGTGTGATTTCTGATCCTATAAAACTGTGACGTACCAAATTTAAGTATGCTAGCGTTTTTTATTGCGGTTTTAGGCGTACTAAACTGTTTTCCTCGAGATGGGTTTATATGTGGCCTATAGTAAATTATGGACCGATCGTCACGAAATTTACCAGTATGATTTGCAGTCGAGCAAAATTCGAGCAAAATTTTATCTCATTCCGTGCATTAATAAACCATTTATGTTAGTTTTTGTATCAAAATTATCAATTTTTTCAGGGTGGTGGTTCCACATTTTGATTCATAGTTCTGATCCTACTAAACCGATGTTGCTGAATTTCAATACCAAAGTGCTTAGGATAACTACAAGCAATTTGAGACCAAGCTTGTTCTTTTCTTTTGCGTTTTTCAAAAGTGAGCGTGTTTTCAACAGACGGACATTACTCAACTTAGAATTACTCAAGGAGCCAGAATATATATACTTTATGGGGTCTTAGATGTATAATAAAAAAGTTTCACACGGAATGACAAACTTAGTATACCCTCATTCACCACAGTGGTGGTGGAGGGTATAAAAAAAATAACAGTTATTTTTTGAACAAAAATAACAGTTATTTTTTGATTTTCTATTTTTTGAACAAAACAAAATAACAGTTATTTTTTGATTTTCTATTTTTTGAACAAAAATAGTAATTTTTGGATTTTTATTATTTTGAACGAATATTTGCAAGCATATTTCATCCATTTTTGTGCATATGCAAACCTGGCCTGGCAATCACGCCGCTAAACTAACTAAGTGTAAATGATAAATAATTTGCTTAGTTTATTTTAATTGTAAAATAGTGGGTATTACAAACTCATCATATAGCAGATACATTCACTAAGCCACCTTAATGTGTCTTCTTAATCCATTTGAAGCCAAACCCAAACGACAATGGAAACTTTATTTACATATATAAAATTAGGACTTAATTTTTTTACAAGACATTTATCAACACAGTGAGTTTTCTTGCATTTTTGCAACTCCAAGTGTTCTATTGTTGCTGATGACACAACGTACACGTCTTTAAATAGTGTTAAGCAACGATGTATCCTTTCACTGATATTATTTAACATATAATAAGACAACGTACTGAGCAACTGCAAGCATTGTGCAATATGGCAGCCGAGTGCGTATTAAATATTAATGTCGGTAAAGCTAAAACTATGAACGCCAATGCTTTGGATAATAAGAAGATGGACGACATGATGATTAAAACTGTGGAGTATGCTGAAGATGGTGCTGTGGCCATCACGGGAAGCATTTGAATATAATGTCACAGTGAATGTAGGCTGAATTAAAGGTACTTAGTACCTGGAGCGTATCATGCGGCTTGGGTGTTAATCCGTCTAAGACGGAACTGGTAGTCTTGACGAGGAAGTATAGGACCGAGGTCGTGAGACTTCCGAGGCAAAATGGGACTGAACTTAAGATTTCTCATAGCACCCAGTATCTGGGCGTAATCTTGGACAGTAAGCTGTCGTGTGGGCTGAACGTCCGGATGAGGATGGAAAGACAATTGTTGCTATATTTGCAGGAACTGGGGTATGAGCCCTTGTGTCAATTGGATCTTCGAGGCTGTAGTAAAGCCGACTCTGTATTACGAGGTTGTTGTATGGTGGACTGCGCTGGACAAGGGCAGGTACCGTGCGGTTCTTGAGAAGGTACATACAATGGTTCCACTCCCACTAGGGCACTGTTTACACTGTTAAACTGGCTCCCGGTGGACATCACGGCCAGACAGATGGCTCTATGCTCGGCGACACGGTCGAACGTCGACCCGTGTTTATGGCCACTCCAGGATAATTGGATGCCTGATTGTCCCTGAGGGAGTGGACTACTGCACCTGGAGCCTTTCTTTGGTGCGAGGTATGCGACACATAAAGCGCACGGCAATGCGCTGTCGGTCATGGGCACTTTCCATGAACCGGATCTATGGGGTATACACTGATGGTTCGAGAAAGGGGGAAATAGTTGGCGGAGGTTTCTACATAGAGGAACTGGGCGTAAAAGTTTCCTTTCGTCTGCCGGATGGATGTAGTGTCCTGCAGGCGGAAATCTCGGCTATAAGGCGGGCAGTCAACTGGCTAAAGTATTATCTCGTATCGGGAGATATACATATATTTACTGATAGCAAGGCTGTCATTGCTTCTCTTGCGGTTGTCTACACGACATCTGGATTAACTGTGGAATGCCGAATGTCTTTGAATGAGATTTCTGAGCATTCAGGGGTAACGCTTTATGGATACCAGGGCACCCAGACTACCCGGGAAACCAGATAGCAGATGAGCTGGCCAAGGAAGGTGGTCGCATGGATGACACATTAATTGATAAATTCATTGGCCTTCCATTGGCTCACTGTAAGTCACTCATTGGGCGCGAGTATTATAGGATTGCGCTATAGGGATGGACCTGTGAGTCCACCTGCTCCATATCCAGGGCACTCTGGCCTGGTTATGATGAACAGAGAACTAAATCTCTACTTAGGTTCAATAGGCACCAACTCAGGACTGTGGTGTCGGGTCTGGAATCCAATGACTACTGCAGAAATTGTTATGATGAGGAGGAAAAGGAGACTGTGCTTCACTTTCTCTGTCAATGTTCTAGGTTACGGGGCTTTAGGGAAAAATACCTGGGAGAGCCGGTGATTTTCTGCTTGGAGGATCTATCTACAATAGAACTTAGATTGCTTCTTCTCTTCATTAGAGAGATGAATTGGCTCAACTCTGCAGTGACGCCATCTGAGTTACTCCTCTATGGGATGGGCATTGGCGATGGGTATCACAAAGGGACCGCTGAAGGACCCAAGTGAGCTGTCTTCCGATGTCTGCCCATGGAACCTAAGTTAACCTAACCTAACCTCCTTCACAAATCTCGGAAGTAATGGCGGTTCCAGTGAAGATAAGAAGTAACGTTTGTGTAAGGTTAGAGCAGCCTCCGGTGTGCTCTCTTCGGTGTGGCAATCCACAACCATATCCAAAGACAATAAAAAAAATATCTCTAACGCCAACGTAAAGCCCTTACTCGTATACGCATGTTAAACGTGGAATCTACCCAAACGCGAATTGCAAATAATTGTGAATCATCACAAAACAGGAGTTGTGGAAACGAACCGGCTCGTACAGAAAGAAAATGACTTAAATGGGCCTGGATAGGACAGACCCTACGCAATCGCAGGATGATATAACAATACAAGGTATCGAGAAGTCATTTCAAGAAAGCCGAACCTGTGCCCATGTTCTATAACTCCCTTTTCGATTGTAATGTGAAAAATTCATACCTTTACTCAATTGCGAATAAAAGCGAAACGCGTGCATCGATTTTTATGATCTTTGTCTCATTTTGCTCATAGGTTATGTGACTTTGCGAAAAAATAACTAGACTTGAAACTTTTTTCCATTTTGGATTTTTTATGTATTTTTAAAAAAAAAAAATTTAAATTTTTAGGCAAAAAATAATTTTTTCCCTTCATACATTCATTTTTAACTTCGAAAGTGTTACTTGTATAGGAAAACAATATATGAACAGATTAAGGGAATTGTAATTCTTAATTTTTTAAAATTTATTTCAACTAAATTGGGCTAGGGGTTGTCGAGCTATGTCAAACAACAGGGCCTAAAACGTGATAAATTCCCCTATACGATAGTACTAACTTCAAATCGATACTAACTTCAAATCGCAGGTAAGAAGACAAAACGAATGATGCAGAAATTCTTCTTTTTGGGTCTTATTTCACATACAGTTCACAGAATTGAGTTGGCAAATCATGTGTTGTACTGTGTAATTAGATCAAAACTTGAATATGGTGCAGTAGTTTGGAGTCCTTATGCGGTTGAAAATAAAATACAAAAAAAATTCGTATATTTTCCCTGTAGGTCGTCATAGTATGTTTTTCTTTTTTCAATTATATCGTTCTAATTTTGTACTTTAACTCTATTCAATAAATTATCGCATAATTTTAATGTGGAATTTAGTACTTCAAAACATAATTGTAAGTCTTTCATTTTTTATAATATGAGAAATAATCATATTTAAATATAATTTTTAAACTAATATTCCTTTAAACTAGTATTTAAATCTCGTAATAATACTTAAATTATTTTAAATGATATTTAGAATTAACTAATTTAATTTCTTCAAATAGTCTGTAAGGAACAATGTTCTTTAGACATAATTAAATAAATAAATTAGATCGATATCACTACTAGTGGTCTAACAACAAAAACATATTGTGGGCGTAATTTTGTAACATTTTTGTTGATTTATGAATTTTCCATGGATTTCACATCGAAATTATTCTTAAAATGTTATAGTATTACCGGATATCTAACAAATAAGAATATATAATTTAAAATTGATATAAATAATTATTTAAAATCTTATAATATATCATTATACTAAAGTATTTGTTTGTAATGTATAATTATGACTTATTTAATATATAAGGGTAATTCCATATCAAATCGACCAAGATGGGTCCCGAGCCCTTTCGATTTGAACGAAATTTGGTGAGAAGGTTCCTTTCATCCTCTAAGAACATATATCAACGAAAAAAATTTTAAAATTTTTTTTGCAAAAGTTATGTCATATTCAAAATGTCATAACTGCGCCGAATTAGCCGAATGTGTTGAGTTTATTTTTTCAATATCTCAAAAACTACTGCACATTCGAAGATGATTTGTATGTAATTTTAAAGAGAATAATTGGGGCTACAAACAATATATTAAAAAAAAATGTTTTATCAAAAAAGTTGTTTTTGGGAATACATAACTTTTTCCCATAAAAAGATTTTATTTTAGTCTTGTTTGCTGATAGCTTTGGCTTTTCTAAAATTATTAAGGAGAATGTTTCCTGATTCAAGGCTTGAAAATGGAAAACAGGACTGGAATTACACTTGATTTATACTTTTATTCAATCAAAATTGCTTATTGGGCCATTAGATTTCTATCTAACAAATTATTATGGAATACGTCAGGCGTAAAACTTGTGTGATAGTGTAAACTAGCCTTAAGAAACCGTTTATTTTAGATAAAGAGTACTTTCGTAAATGCATCACTGCGCTGCATCAGTGATTTCAACTGTTTATATATGTATATATCAATGAAGTAGATGTGTACCAAAAAATTGTCAAATACTCCACAAAAATAATAGTCATACAATGAAAAAAATCATAATTACTTTTTTATCGGCATTAAAAAAAGTTAGCAATAGCTCTGAATGAAAGATTTGAGTGTTTAGAGAATAATGAAATCTTTTGTTTATCTACAATTCTTTTCATCCGATACAAAGCTAGACAATTTCAATGACAATTGATCGAAAAAACGTCTTATTGAGCTACTCAACATGACTCTAAATACCGACACGTTCACCCCTACACCTAGTACAAGTTCTTATAAGTTTAAAAGAACTGACCGTTGGAGCGTTTTAGTAAATCTTAAAATAAAATTTGGAAAAGGATAATCCTCTGTCGATCCTACACTGTGACTCAGCTAAACAAGAAGTCTAGATATTCCTTCGATTTTAAATTTTTCTAGCAATTAAATGTTATACTCACAATTTAAGACCATGGCGCAGAAATACTTAAGTTGTGAAATGAGTTCAGCCACATCTGAGAGACAATTTTTTTTACTGCTGATCTGCTTCAAGCGGAGTTGCGAAATTATCTCCGTAAAAGTTGAGAATACTTTCGTTTTTAAACAAAAAACTTATGAGTATTAAGTTTGAATAGTTATAATCTTGTACACTGATTTTTTTTTTTTTTTTTTTGTTTAAAAATTAATTAATTTATCCATGAGTTAAAATTCATTTCGTTTTTTTTAAATCATATATATAAATAATTTCGTACACTGTTGTTTTGTATAATAAAGAAATTACTCTACTTAAGTTTTGTTTATTTAACCTTAAAGAAGAAATATTTGTATATTACGTATCGGCAAAAAAGCGTATCGTTACATCTCTAGAATAAGCAACTTAAATAAAACAAAATAAAGTTACGAACATATAATTTATGGCATCATTTAGCACCTGTTGTTGTATATTTTAGATTCTTTTTTTTTAATTTGCGATTTTTTTAGAGAAATCATTTTTTTGCGATTTAAAAAAAAAAATTAAACTCTTTGCGAATCAATGCAAATGTTTACCGACTTCTGTAAAATTCAACCTAAATAATTCCAAAAGAAATAAAAATATTTGCTGAGAGTTATGCAAGCCGTCGCCATTAGATTTATAACATAAAGTCATAACTTTAATCACAAATGATTAACTGCCGTATTCCTAAAAATATTTTTAATTTAATAAAGGTTTACAAAACAAATTTTCTATGATAATTTTACTTAATAAACGTCCGTTAAATTTAATAATCGCTTATGAATACGGGGGTAAATGCCAAACAGCTTTATAAACCTTTAAGGCCCAACCATAATATGCATAGCCTTGCTTAACCTACTGTCAAAAATTAACAAAAAGTCTCTCAAATGTATTTAAAAAAACCAAAGCAAAATAAAAAACATTTGATTCCGTACGGAATGTGCGATCAGTTTCGCACTTTGCTTAAGCAAATGACAATTTCATAAAACTTAACAAAACGTTTCCTTAAGTTCAATATGGTTTGCCTCATATGATTTACATATATTCGCACATTTGCTGAAGCCAACTTAAGCACATTATGGTTGGGCCTTTAGATTGTAGAATCATTCAGAAGTGGAGAAGAAGTGCCACCCGGTCACTTGTACCTTCCAAAAGTCGTCTAAATGGTTGCTGGGCATGTGCAAAATTGAATATGTTTTTATTTGTTGCTACTACTATTTTTTTGTTTGTTTTTGTATGCGAACAAATTAATGGAAATTTATTTTGATAACAATCGAACTACATAAGCAAAAAAAACCCGAATGAAGTGCACAAACATTGTTAAACAAATTCGGTTGCACGCACTAAAAGAGTCGAAAATAAATAAATACATATTGTTACTGTATATTATATAATATTGTTATATGTAAGTATGGCTCTATGTTTAACAATTGGTGGAATTGGTTTACGATTTCGCCTCGCACTTATACAAAATTTTTCCTAAAATGAAGTTGGTCCAGCACACATCGCTTAAAGATGATGTGAGTGAGAAACGCAAAAAAATTTAGCACGATTAATTACACTGCGGAACAAAATTGAACTTTTTTTGTGCGGCCGGGAACTTTGTGTAATTTTTTTACTAATTTGAGGTCGCTGATTCCAAATCTAACCTTCATTTTTCTCTATCAGCTCCAGTTTTTTATGGATAAATTGTGAACACAATCAAAAGTTGTGCACCGATTGCAATATAATAAAGCTCATTTCATTCGAAATATGTTGAACTAAATGCTTTTAGACCCAAACTGTGACTTTTGTTGCACATTTATTTTTTATGAATTTTTAAAGAACAAAAAAATTTTTTTTTTCTTAAATTTTTATTTGCTTTTTTAAAAACTTCAACGATATCTCTGAAATTACTGGCCAAATTTAAAACAATGTTAGTACGTCTTAAAGATAATATTGTTAGCGAATTTCGGTTTTTTTTCTTAAGAGAATATGATGCACCATTTTCATGTTATTTCAATATATGTGCTGAAAGTGCCTTAATTTTGGACATAACGGTATATCTCTAAAACTGGAGCTGATAGAGAAAAATGAAGGTAAGATTTGGAATCAGCGACCTCAAATTAGTAAAAATTACACAAAGTTCCAGGCCGCAAAATGGCTGTTCCGCAGTGTTATTAATATATAATACAACACTTACTTCCTCTCGGAGAGTTCATATGCAAAACTTTTATTAAAAAATTTTGGTATCGAGAAAAAAATTGGCACCCATAACTTTTCTGTCTACAAAATTTAAAAAAAAAAATGCTTTATCCGAATCCTGATACCATCCGCCAAGAAATTAAGTTTTTCGAAAGTGGACCTGTGATAAATTATATGTTAATATTTTTACAAAATCCCATTTTACAAAATGGCCATTTGTGCGCCAACGGCTGAAGGTCCACGCCTCGTGTTCAATGCGTTTGATAATTTATTGACCTTTTTTCATTCCCTACACGTGTTTGCTGTATAACTTGTCAAAAGAATAACACTGATTCTAATTTTTAGAAAGGTGCATAAAACGCATCACCGCATTGATCGCGTTGTCTGTTCCTCCACGTAAAGTTCATTATATAGTATTATTTTTAAATACGATTTTTTACCTATGCAAGAGCTTTTCAACCAAGGTCTTTATATGGGACCTATGGTAAATTAAAGATCGATCGGAATTAACATCAAATTTTGTGACAATACGAACGATCTGCCATATATTTTTTTACGTAATTCAAAATTTCATTGATTTAGCGCACACCTATGTGGGCGGGTCAAAAACATGGGACACATTAAAACAATAACAAACGTTGGTTCTAAAAAGTTAACAACGGAGTGCCGAAATATTGGATTCAATAAAATAAAATATTTTTTATAAAAAAAGAAAAAGACCTCAAGCTTAATAAAAAGGATAAATTTAAAAATGTTAAAGGTCGAATAAAGCAAATTTAAAATAAAAGTACACATTTTTTTGGAATTAAAACTTTTGGGATTGGATAACATTTGGAATTATAACTCTGAGAAGATCAAAGTCGTTCGGAAATTAGACACATAAGCAGACATACGGATATGGCTTTATTGACTTTGAGTTGGATGAAGCTCTGATACCTTAGATTTAAATTTGATGATACAACACACGGAGTCATAAACTTTATATATCCATTTTTACCACTCGTGGTGGTGGGAGCATAAAATGGAACAAATCTTCCCCTCAAAATTCCTGCTCGCTTAAATAACAATGCAGTAAGTTTTGAATAACAAAAAGCGGTGTTTGTTTCAAAAAATGCGTACGTGTACGTGAAGATGCGTGCAATTCAAAACCCAACGAAAACAACAACAAAATCCACAATCTGTGAAAATATGTGTTAAATAAAAAATTTTTTTCGTGCGAAAATAAAAAAAAAATATGTTTCAAAATTACACACAAACACTCTGCTGCCCCAGTGAGTGCGAGTTAAATTTACAGCGTAAAATATTTTACATTGATCACGTTTGGCACAATTCTGTGACAGCGTAGCATTCGCAGCGAATACAAATTCCATTTGTTGTTCTTGTTCGTTTTTGTTTTCCCCAAAAAACCATAAATGTGAAAGTGTGTGTATGCCTGAGTATGTGTTTAAGGCCACATTTTTTTAGTGTACGTGAGTAAATGTATTTGTGTGTGTTAACTTTTCTATACCCAGTTGGCCGTGTCTTTAAGACATCGTTGAAGACGGATGCACGGCAATGTTATTTCCTGCACGACATGGAAGGGACAGCCGGAACAAATCGTCAATGGCATTTGCGAGCAAGTGTTGCGAGAATCGCAACTTCTTGTCGCTCTTCTTGTCGTATAAAGTTGTTGATAGAGGACTCCTTACAAGACACTATAACCCATACTGTCGTTTATAGGTGTTGATATAAGACACCTTACAAGACAATGTCGATCATGTTTTCGTGGGTAGGTTTGTATAGAAGACAGCTTGGAAGACAATGCCAGTCATGTCGTCGTTTATAAACTTCTTTAGAAGACAGTGCACTAGACAATGTCGAGTATTTTGTCGTCCACGACATTTTCCTCAAAATTGTCTTCCAGAAGTCTTAAGTGATAGAGGACATATCGTGCATAAATAGTTGACGACAATGTCGTCGACGGCAGTTTTGCCAACTGGGTAGATACTTTTATTTGGTTGTTAGAAAGAATACTTTTGGTTTTCATCTTAAGAAATAGTGTTTTTATTTTGTTTCTTAAAGTTTGAAAGAAATTACAAAAGTTGAATGAAGTTGCAAGGATTTAATTTTTTCGATATTTTCTGTTAGTGATGTTTAAAAAGGTGACTTAATTAGGAAATTTTTAAATTCTATTATGAGGACGGAATATTATGAGAGAGCGGAAATAGATAATTTTTAAATATTTTTTGGAATATGAACTAAAAAGAGTAAATGCAATCAAATCAGCAGGTATT
This sequence comes from Pollenia amentaria, assembly GCA_943735925.1. NCBI lineage: Eukaryota > Metazoa > Arthropoda > Insecta > Diptera > Polleniidae > Pollenia > Pollenia amentaria. Next base: position 138,663,031 of record OX031010.1, on the reverse strand, counting down.
CTCTGTTCGAAATTGGCAAATTATTTTTTGTTTAATTCTTTAGTTTGGAATTTTAAAATACAAATTAAGTAAGAGTGTGGCTTTGCTGAATCTTCAATACACCTTAGCCAGGCCTTTTCTAGCGCCCGTATGGCATGGGCGCTATCGTACCAAAATCCTCATCCAGGAGCATATTAGTATGGGTCGATTTTGCTGATTTTTAACGTATTTTTCGCCAGACCAAGTAAGCTGACGATATAAAAACGAAATAATATTTTAAGTAACTGACAAAAAGAAAAGGAACATTGCTACAAGAAAAAAAGAGTATGAGTGCAGGTGCTTATTATCACCGGTCGGCGAAAAATGGGTTAAAACCTCATAAACCCGACATAATGAGAATATCTGAGTCTTACTTCATCAACATAGCTTGTTATGCATGGACCGTTTTGTACCAACCCCATAAGGGGTATATAGTAAAAAATGTAAGGGATATTTCACATTTTGGTGTTACATCCCTAAGCGGAAACAGGTGCAGTAAATACCTTGAATTCGGCAGAGTGAAAAATTGACAGATGCCTTGAGATCGCGGCTGACCAGAGATCCTATCTGGTACAAAGGGATTTAATAGCCCCTGGTACTTCGGTCCTAGTCTGTCAATTTGTTGAAGCCATATCTGGGATCACGTGCTGGTTGTGGCTTTAACCCAACATCGCGGAAAGGAAGATCTTAAAAAATTGGTTTTAAGTGCTAATTTTTCACAACTTGTAGAAAAGTTCGGCCTGCTGCCGGATCTCACTAGTTGCAGTTGCCTTTCAGCAGATGCTGCTAGAATATTTCAAAAACAGCAAGCGATATTAAGCTCCTGTCATTAAACAATGGGCGAATGGAGGTACACACACTTAAATTGCTACCTGTGTATTCTAAGTGCACTCATTCACATTCGCTGTTGGTAAACGCATTGTTTGTCAGTCAGTTGTTAACATAGTATACAACTAGTATGCCAACTGGAGACAGCGTTCTCAATTTTTTAGTTCACCCCACAAACATATACGTTCTGTGTGAATTCAACACGCATAAAAACAACTAAAACACAATTGAAAATTTTTATATATAAAATTTTTCACAATAGAACACTTTTTGTTTAATTTTTTGACACAACACACATAATTAATATTTTTTTTCAATACATTTTGCTCATTTGCTTCTGCAAAATGTTTTTATTTTTCAGAAACTAAAAATTTTAAAATACATTTTTTTGACGCTAAATTTTTTCTGTTGTTAATATTTTCAAAGCCAGCCGAGTAGCATTTTGTGACATGAGAATAATATTTGGAATCATAAATCATTTAAATATTTTCCAATATTGCAGGATAAACATTTTACAAGCATCGTTTTCAAAAGTTTATAAATGCAGCCAGCATTAAATAAATTTAAAATTTATTGAACTAAGAAAAGTTTATAATTGAAATAAAATTGCTGCCACATTCTATACGACTTTATGCAACTATGTTTAGTGGTGGAAATAGTTTTATACATCAAAACATTTTAAAAAAATCTTACTAATTCAAACATGAGTTAGGTACCACTGACATTTGAGTTATGTACCTTTCAAAGAGTCGGCATACGGCATACTATGGTTGTTAAGACCACCATGTAATTAGGGTTCTCGTGAAAAATTTTTAAATATCTGTACGAAAACAATGATATTGCGAGAACCTTTTGATGGGGGCTAGGTGAGATAATGGACCGCTTTAGCTAAATTGTTTTAAATATTATTTTTATATTTAATACTCTGAAATATCTGCGCCAGATTTGGTCCTTCTTACTCTTATGTTATTGGCGCTATTGTTCTAAACCCATTAATTTGAAAGCTAAACTTTGTTATTATACCCTCCACCACCACTGTGGTGAATGAGGGTATACTAAGTTTGTCATTCCGTGTAAAACTTTTTTATTATACATATAAGACCCCATAAAGTATATATATTCTGGCTCCTTGAGTAATTCTAAGTCGATTTAGCCATGTCCGTCTGTCTGTCCGTCGGTCCGTCTGTTGAAAACACGCTCACTTTCGAAAAACGCAAAGGAAGAGAACAAACTTGGTCTCAAATTGCTTGTAGTTATCCTAAGCAGTTTGTGGGATTAAAATCCAGCAACATTGGTTCAGTAGGATCAGAACTATGAATCAAAATGTAGAACCACCACCCTGAAAAAATTGATAATTTTGATACAAAAACTAACATAAATGGTTTATTAATGCACGGAATGACATACAATTTTGCTCGAATTTAGTTTGTACGACTGCAAATTATGACGATCGGTCCATAATTTACCATAGGCCCCATATACACCCATCTCGAGGAAAACATTTTAGTACGCCTAATACCGCAATAAAAAACGCTAGCATACTTAAATTTGGTACGTCACAGTTTTATAGGACCAGAAATCACACTGTAAAATTTTTTAAAGATCGGTCCGTAATTTACACTAGTCCCCATATATACCCTACTCCCAGAAAACAGCTTAGTACGCCTAAAACCGCAATAAATAACGCTAGCATACTCAAACTCGGTACGTCACAGTTTTATAGGCCAAATTTCTTGAAGGTTGGTCCATAATTTACCCTAGGCCACATATAAACCCTACTCTCGGAAAACGGTTTATTGCGCCTCAATCCAAATAAAGCTCACTTTGGGAAAATAATAAAATTCGCCTTAAACCAGCACAGATATATATATTGCGCTAAAATGTCTTACTTAAATTCATATGGCCAGAAAAAATATCATCCAAATTTGTGAAATTGTCTGTTAACGCTAAAACTAATTACACTGCTGTATTGAAATTTATTCTAATTTATTTTTTGTAATACTAGAAATCAGTCTTCAGAATTTTGGGATGATTGCGCCATAATTTACCATAGGTCCAATACAAATTACCCTCCTAAAAATTATTTTAGCTCGGCTAAAACTTTAACGAATCATGATATTTTACTCAAGCATGTTCAAAGTCCTAACAAGAAAGGGAAACAATTTTCTTATTGTCGGTCAATAATTAAATTCATGTCTAAACCGCAACTAATTTTAATGCTGACACTCGTTTTTGTGAAGCTTTATTAATAATATATATGTATTTATCATATAGAGCTCACTCCTGTCGGTGGAGGGTATCAAAGATTCGGCACAGACGATTATAGCACTCTAACTTGTTTTTCTATAATATTATTATTTATAATCCGCGTTTGCCAATTTTCTCCGCCACCTTATTGAAAGTGATAATATAAAATTCATACAATCAAAAGGAAGGATATTTAAAAATAGAGAGTTGTGTCTAAAATTAGAGATATATGGATAACAATTAGAAGCAGACTTGGTTTTTTGTTCATACTTAGCTTATTGTAAGCCGATCTGGCTGAAATACAATAGAAAACTATTCCTGGATAGAGGTGATATAGATAAACATATATGCGCGCAAGGAAAAAACATGGTTGTGGTAAACATACTCTAAGAGCAACATATTATGATTAGATTCATGATTGTAGTCAACATATTACGATTATTATTGAATCATATTATGACCAAATATATTCGTAATATTACATCATAATATTTTTCCCTTAATCATAATTGTTTTTATTATATCATATTATAATTTAATGTAATCAAATTATTATAAGACAATCATAATTAGTTAAAAAGTAATCATGTTAATCATAATAATATGTAGATTGAATCTAAAACTGAAAATATTTAAAATATATATTTATGAATATTTCCTTACTGGCAACTTTAACATAAAACTGTTTCAGATATTTCACATCATAAACATAATATTTTTAACCTATTTTTGTTGCAAGTCGCAATTATTTATAAATTATTTTATAGAATTTTCATTCTTTTTTTCTAAAATAACACAAAATAATGTTCAATTTTTTTGCACCATTTTCAAACAATATTAAAATTTTTTTAGCATTGATGGTCTATTTTGTGACACTTTATAATTTTTGTTAATTACCTACAATTTCTTTATTTATTAATTTCTTTAAACTTGGTTTTTTTTTTGGGTATGGGTATTTTTTTTAAATTGCTAAACCACTGAATAACAAATAATTCGATAGGCATATGTAAAGCAAACGACACAATTGATGCAGATTATTTTACAAATGGCGATAACATAATATTATTAGAGTAAAAATATATTGTTTGCATCTTAAACATATTATGAGTACACGTATAGAAAGTTATCATATCATGGCTATTAAATATCATTAAATTGTTGTGAGGAATTTAATATGTTTTTAAAGTTATCATTATTTAGTTGTTATAAAAATTATTATTTTTCAGTGAAGCATTCTTAAATTTATAATTGCGATAAACCTTGACATGATTACAGTAACTATAATATTGTTGATATTAAATAAAAATAACAATATTTTGTGTACGACAACAATATATTGTTACAATAAACATCGTGTAATTGCCGTTACCATGACCAACCATATTTTTTCGCAGCGTGTGGCAACGTAGTCCCCCTTATATCTGTGGTCTTCAAAACCCCATTTCAATATACATAAGAATAGATAGACGTATATTCATTAAATCAAGTTAGCTTTTCGTAAGGACCTTAAATATATTTACATACTTCATAAAGTCTAAGATCAATATTGTAAAAATTATAAACGTAATGACAAACTTACATCTACCCTTTCCATGCGTGGTGAAGGGCATAAAAATTAAAAAAAAAAATAAGTTAAAGTTAATATGCTGACATTTAAATGCAAATAGCTATTTTATAATTTAATAATCAACTATTCAAATAAAATTATTAAAAAAAAAATCCTTTTTCATATTACGTATAAGCAAATAAATACATACTTATATGAAAAACTGTTCGTAAATGAGTTTGTGTTTTATTCAATACTCAAAATGGTTTTCACACGAATACATAATTTATAAATTAAAACTCATTTATTAACATAAATTTATTGATTACACACACACAGAAGCACAAAGAGGCAGGCACAAATAAATACGCACAAAACCCTACAGTTTCGTGGGGGGTTGTGTAATAACTGGAATAATTTATTAGATAATAACACTCCCTAATGTGCGCCAGACAAGTTAGTTTGTCACTATTGTCGTTTTTTTAACAAGTGCAGGTCCTAAAAAGAAGTCAATTAATTTTTTCTAGTAGTCCTTCCAAGGAAGACAATAGTTTTCTTAATTGATTCCTAGGTAGTCCACCATCTAACAACATAAATATATCTAACATATGCTCTTCAGAGGAAGTTTAACACAAAAACTATTATATCGTTGATGTTTTAGCAATACTTTCTAGCAATACTAGTTACCCTCCAGCCACACGATCAAGTTTTTGCCGAATTATTTGCTAATAATTCAAACTTATCAGATAGCAATCAATCACTACCCGAACTCGAAAAAGTATTCGTAACTATGCCTAAAATAATTTTTCGTGCTCGTGCTGCTAAAAAGGTTCTTGCGGATCTCCACATAAACAAGTCTCCTGGGCCTGGGATGGTATATATGCAATGGTCTTGAAGCAGTGCTCTTCGACGCTAGCTCGTCCCTTAGCAAATCTTTTCAGCACTTTATACCATGCCGGTAAATTTCCCGTCTGCTGGAAAGTTGCTATTTAACGCCAATTCCTAAAAAGGGTGTGGCTAATAACCCTGAAAATTACCGCCCAATTGCAATTTTTTCGGCACTTTCCAAAGTTATGGAGAGTATGGTAAACCACCATCTTGTAAACTTTTTAGAGTAAAATTACCTACTAAGTGACCGCCAGTATGGCTTTCGTAGAGGTCGTTCTACTGGAGACCTACTGAACCTGTTATCAGAAAAATGGTGTCGTTCCATTCACCATTTTGGCGAAAGTAAGGTAATTACTTTAGATATTTTCAAGGCGTTTGACAGAGTCTGGCATGGTGCACTCTTGTCTAAACTTGTTGCATTTGGTGTCGGTGATAATTTCTCTCGATTTATATCGAGCTTTCTCAGAGATCGTACTATAAGGGTTCTTATAGATGGGGTTTCATCAAACGAGTTCAAGATTCATTCGGGGGTGCCGCAAGGCTCCGTTCTTTCTCCTACTCTATTTCTTATTTTTCTAAATGACCTTCTAAGTCAAACTTCCAACCCTATCTATTCTTTTGCAGATGACAGCAATCTATGCCATTCGTATTCATTTGATTACAGACCAAGTGTGTCCAATGTTGGTGATATGAAGCTGAACATGAATGATACGCTTGGCCGCGACCTGGACATAATCTCAGAATGGGGTCGTGCGAATAGAGTCGAATTTAATGCCCGAAAGACCCAATGTTGCGTACTAACGCATAAACGCGCGACGGATCAAGGTGCCTCATCTGTATATATGGGTGGTATAATTATTGAGGAAACAGAATCTCTTGATGTTCTGGGCATGAGGATACAGTGTGATGTCCGATGGACAGAACATAAATATATTTAAGGTGTCAAAAGAAGCATTCAAGTGCCTCGGTTTTCTGAAGATATACTTTACTCCATCTGATCTCCTTACTATTTATACCACCTATATCCGAACGCGAATGGAATACAACTCTCATGTGTGGGCCGGTGCTTCAAAGTCTATTTTGGAGCTTCTCGACCGCGTGCAGGAGAGGGCGAAGGTTCTCATTTGCGACAGTAGGGTATCCAATTCTATCGACTCCCTTTAGCACCGTCGCAATGTGGGTTGTATTTGCCTATTTTATCGTTACTACAACGAGATGTGTTCTGATTAAATTAGTGATTTGGTTCCCGAAACCCATACCTTTGTTCGTAATACACGTTTTTCCTCAAGAGCCCATTCTTTTGTGGTCGATTTGCCGGTGAATCGTACAAGGCATTACAGGGAAAATTCGTTTTTGCACGGACTGTTCGTATTTAGAACAACCTTCCTGCGGAAGTCTTCCATCTCACTTTCAACATGAATACGTTCAAGTCGAATGTTCACAAGCACTACTCCCTCTTTCCTCCTTCCCATAACCTATTTTCCTAGTTCCAACACAATGCAACGCAATAGTAGGGGTCATCCCCTGAGTGCTGGTCCTAAAAAAAAAAAAAAAAAAAAACCGGGAAAGTAATCAGTAAATACCGCCTTACAATTTTGCAAAGTAATAAGAGAAACTGTTTGGCGGTTTCTTTTTTATTCAACATTATGTAAACTCGTATCTCAACTGTGGAAAATATGTCATGCACAACAATTAAAATAGGGCGCACAATGGTGCCTGCTTAATAATTAAGGTTTAGGTGAAAGAAAGCAACGACAATTGTTTACCTAAGAAAACTCAATAAAAAAAAAAAAAACCCAAAAATAATAAAAGTAAAACAAACAAATGTAGAAGACATTTTAAACAGATTACCCAAAATAGAGTCACACTACTGTCGCAAATTCACTAAAAAACTTTATACAGATAATTTTTATAAATCTGCGGAAGATATTAATCGTGCCAATGAAAGAGCTAGTTATTGGTTGTTAGAAAAAAATGCAAAATATGAATAAAGGAAATTTCCAACCTCGCAATAATTTTTGTGATGTTTGTTTTATATTTAAAAATAAAAACATATCTTCAGACGAGCACAATAATCATATAAAGGAAAAAAATTGTGCTAGAGACAAAAAAGATACTGATAAAATAAAGGTTATTGCTGAAGAAATAAAAGCTTTCATGGTAGATGTTCAAGCTGTGCAGATGATACCATATTTACCCGCAAGTGCTCTTTATTTTAACCAAAAATTAAAGTGTTATCAGTTTACAGTATACAACTTAGCTAATGGAGATGTAGTATGCTATGTCTGGCACGAGGGTCAAGGCTGAATAGATGGAAACGTTTTTGCATCCTGTCTGATTGATTTCTTAGAAACTGAAGTTGACCTAATCACACCAATTGTATTTTACAGTGATGACCGCAGTGCTCAGAACCGTAATGTAACTATAGCTAACTCTTTGTTTCAATTCGCAGCAAAAAACAAGGTTGCGCTCTATCAAAAATATTTAGTTAAAGGTCACACACAAATGGAATGTAATTCAGTTCATTCTGTTATCGAAATTCGTAAGAAAAACCAGTATATTATACTGCTTGCCAAAATTTACATAAAATGAAAGCGTAGGTTGCATGCAATTTTAAGGCAATTTACTTCCAAGAAAACAATTTATAAAAATAAACTAAAAATTTGCTCACTAACTTCCCAGTAAAAAACGTGCTCCAAAAGGAGTATGTTTTATGTATGAATGCATACCTCAAATCGTTTCAAGGCTCCTGATGGGATGCCTAATTTTTGTATGGGGTGTTCCCGGTTTGGAGGACTATTTTCTGCTGACAATAAGCGCTTTTTTTAACACAATAAAACATGGAAATAAAGCACTCCTAAAGTGCTTTTTAAGGGTTAACTATATGAACATATTTATTGGTTTAAATGCCTTTTTTCAAGCTTTTTCGTAAACCATATTTTTATTTTTTTCTTTCGCTTTCTTCGTTTTCTGCACTAAAATAGCAGCTGTTTTTGTATATTTTATTCGTTATCATTTACTGCTGTATAAGAGCTCTATTATTGAAGCGCTCGATTATGCGCTTTTCCTCTTAAGTGCTTCAAAAAACATAAATTTTTTTTACTGGTTTGTAATTAGCTGTTAAATTGAACGTTTAATTGCCAACCTGAAAAGTTAAAATTGGGAGTAATCTCTTGGTCAATTTAAAAAGTGTGTTTGAGTAAAAAAGAGAGAGTTTCAAATTAAAAGTCAAAGCTTGATCGTGCGGCCTCCAAGTAAATAGTGTTTTCTTTAAAAAAAAAAAAAACAAAAAGTTATATATTATTAAAAAATGCAATTTGGTATTCGTTTCTTAATAATGTTTTGCTCTCTAAAAGGGCAGCATGTTTTATCCTTAAAACTTCACCCCTACTTATGTCATAAGGCATTGCAATTTTCCGTTTAAATCGGCAGTGTTGATAATGCCCTGTATAAAATGTTTGTTTTTTTCTTATTATTTATATATTGAATCTTCATATATTAAAAATGAACTAACAATAATTAATCAAATCTTATACTAATACTCTATTTTTGTCCTACTAATGATAGACGAAAATTTTTCTCCTCACGGTTTCTATTCACATATGTAGATGTTTAGTGGTCTTCTCGTCGGAAGAGTCCTGCAGTATCTCTTCTCCTTAATCTAGAGTGGCCGCTGTCATTTAAAATATTTCGAGCTAGTGGATTTGGGTGAGACTCAAGCCTTTTTAAATATTTTGCTGCGTACTTTGTAATAATAGTTTTTACTTATGGCACATTGAGATCCTTGTGAATATTAGAGTTTTTAGCGATGTGAATATTAGAGGGAGCGATTATTCGAAGAAGTTTATTTTGGCGCCCTTGAATTTTTTCGATATTTGAAGCCGAGGCAGTGCCCCATAGCTGAATACCGTAGCACCAGATTGGCTTTAATATAGAGTTGTAAAGTAGAAGTTTTCAGTCGAGGCTTAGAACAGAATTTCTTCCAAGAAGCCAATAAATTTGAATTGCTTTAGGTTTAATTTGTGTTAGTTTTGCTTCTATATGGCATTTCCATATTAAACGCCGATCTAGATGAATACCGAGATATTTGACATGCGATTTCTGGGGCACTAATTGATTTTAATAGGGGGACATGACTCCCGACGCAAGGTGAATGTTATATGTACGCATTTTTGCTCATTGACCTTTATCCTCCATCGTTTTAACCACTTTTCCAGATCAAATATATGATCCTGCAAGTAACGAGATGCTTCATGACAGTTTTCGTGTACGCTGTATCTGTATAATATGTGACTTCGGTTTATAAGTGGGGCTTGTTTTATAACGGCAACAATTGCCTCAAAGATAAACAAAGCTACGCAAAAATTCGGAAAAGTTTGCAAGAATAGCGAAAAATAAAATTATGTCAATCAAGGAATAAAACTCCCTAAAACTATAAGTAATGGCGAAAATTCGCTAAAAAAAAAATGGCTAAATTGGGGCAAATTCGCAAAAATTTGCAAACAGTGGCATGATATCAAAGTCTAATATTAACTTAAAGTCGTAAAAGCTGTAAAGAATCAGAAGAATTATTGCAAACATGTCTAAAACTCGCAAAAAATTGCAAAATTGAAACAATCCTGAACATTTTTTTGAAATCGCTAAATCGGTAAAAACCCTGCGGGAAATTTGTGTCAATTGCTCTTAAAGCACTTATCCCGTGACCAGTGAACAAAATTTTATAATTAAAAGGTACGAATTGTGATAGGTGAAAACAAGGCCTATCACTTAACTAGTGATAATGTGTTTAGAGTGTAGTTGGTCCAGAGGAAAGGTTATTGGCACAAAACTATTCATGTGACTGGATTTAGTGCGGGTAGTGGCTGATTCCCTCTAGTTCTATTACTTAATATGATACGGATCTATCATATTGACATGTTTCATTTGTCACAATAGCTGCGGCAGGCATTATTTTAACCGAACCATGTTAAAGTGACTTGTCACGTGACCAGTTTAGTGTTAGTTCCCTTTCCCCTAGTGAAGAAACTGAATGTCAGAAAATAACACAAAAAAGCGTCAAAGAGTTATAATGACGAAGAAAAAACTTTTTGTCAGGTGATAAAAACAGGGCATACCACTTCTTCATAACTTTTCTTGTCAAAAAACATATAACATTATTACAGCGTTGGAAAGACATTTTTTACATTTTCAAAAGGTGAAAACTCATGAGTTTTTGGACCATCTTCTGCAATACATTTTTTTCCCACATCACAAAAGTGGAAGGGGTATTATACGTTTGTGCTGGTGTATGTAACACATACAAAAGTATTGGTTCTGATCCATCTTTTGGTATGTGAATCGACTCAGAATCACTTTCTGAGTAAAACTTACGATGTCCGTCCGTCCAGCTTGCTGGCTGGTTGTCTGTCCATGAAAACTTTTTGCGCAAAGTTCTTGGGTACTGAACCTGTAGGTTACAAAGGCTAGAAAGGCTGGTATGAAGCAAACCCAGAGACCAATTTGGTCCATTGTGATGCTACTGAACCTGTAATTTTGGTTAGAACTTCTCTTATCGAAAATATGTGAAACAAAATATTCCATCGTTTTCGAAATGTGAGAAAAAAGTGTGTCTGTAACTTATATCGAAAGCTATAAAAAGAGATTTCGTCGTTACGGTATAAATGTCATAATATCCACCCGAAGCCGATGTGACATTGCAGACGTTGAGAACGCCAGGCACACATATCGCAAACGGCGAACAAAATTTACTAAAAATTAAAAAATGTTAACGATGGCGGCGAAAATACAACCGTCGGCTTTACCTAAGAATATAAAGTGCGACTTGTGCGAATGTTTGTTGTTTAAAAAATTGCTTGAAAAACATTAGTATGTATATATTACGAATATGTTAAAAAAAAATTATTTAATAATGAAAAAATCTGACAAGGACAAAATAATCTATTGCGTCTTATTATTCATTTCATTCTTAATATATTTTGAAGTGTTAAAATTTTTTCTCACCCCGTTTTTATGCGTGAGCTTATTTGACAGTTGAAAGGGGGAACTTTCTCACAAAAATTTTAGAGACACACATTTTCTGTAAATTGGCGAGTAATATCCTTACGTGACAGCTACTGATCGTCAAAAATGTTACAGACACAGTTAAGTGAGAAAAACAATTGTTTGTTTCAATTTATCCCAATTTTGTTTCATTTCTCACATTTCGAGTGAAAAGTTTCTTGAAGTGGCAGTTACAGAACATGGGCCCAGGTTGCAACTTGCAAGATAATTTGCTGAAATTTTATATAAAGGCCAAGTTCTCTCAAATTTACTTAGTCGTCAAACAAATTTCCTTCCTAAATAGGGTTAATACTTATATAAAATTCCCTCCAAATATAGCCTATTGCAACTTAAAATGTTTTACAAAATTTTATAAAACTCGGTCCACATTGGACCATAGGTCCCATACAAGTACCACTGCCAAAAATTCCTTTTTAAGCCATAACTTCTCTATCAATATGGCGAACAGAACATTTATTAAAGCCATGTCATATCTCATATGAACCCCTTCTTAAAATCACTTTGGAAAGAAAAAGTCGCATACAGATGTAGAAAGCTAGATAAATGTGGATCAGAGCACAGCTATACAATTGTTATTCTCATGACATAATTCTATTTTCCCGGGCTCCGTGACTGCCCCTGGCATTTTTAGGCATAGTACTACTTTCTCAGTTGCTTGATTAGAAAATTTTTTTGTTGACAAATTAATATTTGTACACCATTACGCAAAAGAAATGCTTTTACTTTAAAAACCTTGCAAAATACAATAACAAAAAGGTTGAAAAACTTTACCCAGTCATTTTAAAAATAAAAATATCTTCAAAACTACCAGGCCATAAACAGATATGTCAATGAAGTGTACACAAACTCACACACATGTAAATTTACATTGCGTGTGTACATGTGAAAGATACTTTTGGTATTAAAGCCAACATACAGAGTACTTTGTATTGCATTGTATTTAGTATATTTTGTATTGTATTTTATACACAATAGTGCCATTAAATTTTTGTTAAATCCCTTATACAGATCATTAATGATTTATACAAATTCAAAGTTTATAAATATTTAAAATCAAATTAAATTAACGTAAATATTTTATGTATATAGGAATAATAGTATTAGAGGAAACCAAATTTGCAAATTTTAAGTCAAAACTCTAAACAGCGTTAATGAAAAAAAATTATTTTTAAAGTCCCAAGACAGTCAATTAAAACAATCGGATTTTTCCCAAAGTATTAAAAAAAAAATTTTTTTCATAATAAAGATGAACGAACACCCTACTACTTATACTCAAACGCGTATTTCTGTACTCATAAATACATAATTATTATTGATAAATGGAAAAAATATATCAAATTTAATGGATGTTAAAAAAAAAAACATTTTCTCTAAACAAACATTAACGTTTATATTGCTTCAAAAGTTCATAAATAAAAATCATATTCTGTTTATTTAAGTTTAAGTTCCGTAATACAAAGAAAACGTATTAAATATTTTTAGAACAAAAGTAAACAAACTGAATTTGGGACTGGAATAGTGGACACATACAACGGCTGGATAAAATATTTTTAGCAGATGGAAGTAATGAGCACACAAATGTTGTTTAAAGTGATGACAGATAGCTTTCAAATTAAATTACTTTTGGTTATACAACTAACAACAAAAATGTTGTAGGTCTTTAAAGAAAAAATAAATAAACTAGGAGATGTTTTTTTTTTTAAATATACATTAGGGTGGGTTAGCCATGGATTCTACGATAGAATTTGGGATGAGGAAAAAAATTCCACTACGACATATCGACGCCTCCATTCTATAACGTTCTAAGTACACTTAGAACGTTACTTGAATTTTTGAATCCTACGTTCTCTAATTTAAATACTGTCAAAATTTGGTTAGGATGGGCCGATCCGTTCCAAAGTTATAGGGATAAATATACTTAGACTACACACATAGTCGTAAAAATTTTCCATTCTAAAATGTAGAAAGTACACTTAGAATACTTTTGCTTGGACAATTTTAAGTTGACTTGAAAACTAAGTTGACTTAGTATGTTATGGAAGGGACATTTCTTAACGTAGTGTTTTCTATGTGTATTTGGTATGTTCAGTGTGCTTTTTTAGTGTCTGTAAGTGTAGTTAAAAGGTTTTTTCCCGAATTAAAAAAAGAATTTTGTGCGTGTAAGTGTACATAAGATGTTCTAGTTTGGAAAAAGTAGTCAACCAAATCGGACGCCTAATTTTTATATTTTCGGATATAAAATGATTTCGAGTGCAAGAAAAATGATAAATTTATCACAAAATAACGTGAGAGGTATTATTTATTAGATTTCCATATTATATAAAATAATTAATAAGTTTTTTATTAGCAAAAGGTGAATCAAAAAGTATAAGTTCAATGTCATATAATCGTGAGGAAAGTGTTGGTAAGAAATTCACGACTTAAGTTAAATGTTGTGCTTATTTATATTGGATTTTTTTGACAGGAAATAAAGAGAAAACTAGTCCAGAAAACGAAAAATCGTCTAAATTTGATAATGAAAACAGTGAAAATTCTGATTCACTAGGTATGTGATATATTTATATTAATATATTTAAATTTTTTTATATTAAGTAATTGATTTTTTAGAAGCATATCCCGGGAGTGACTGCGAATATAACACATCGAATAATTCATCTGCAATAGGTATGTTTATAGACACTTTTTTATATAATTTATTTTAAGTATCGCTTCAACTTTTAGAGCCATTTACCGGCAGTTGCAGCGAATATAATCCGTCAAGTAATTCGTCGGAAGCTGAATCAAATCCAGAGTTTAGTCCAATAACTCCTTAATTAAAAAAGAAAAAATTAAATCCGGAATTTGATACACCACCGGAAAAATTTTGCAAAAGACATAGACGTCCATCCGAGTGGAACAAAAATATAGCAAAATATTTAAAAAACCATGGAGAGGATCGTTATAATAAAAAAGGTCAGTTAGAAAGAGTTAAAAGAAGGTTGCAAAGAATCTTGTGGAATGAGATGTTCACAAAAGCTGTCTAAAGAAACAAGAACACAAATTTTTCAAAATTTTTATAAAAATGGCAGCAAGGAACTTCAATGGGCTTTTATAGCAAATTTAACAACACTGCACAAGAAAAAAGTTTGTACAAATATAGAAAATTCGCGAAAAAATGAGTCAAGAAAGTATTTTCTAAGTTATGAAGAAAATGGGAATGAAATAAGAGAACAAGTCTGCAAACCCATGTTTATAAATACATTGTCAATATCTCATCAGACAATTCTAATGCGGGATTTATATCACCCGACAAAAGAGGAAAGCATTCTATGGCAAATAAAACTTTAAGTAGAATAAGAGACATAGTTATAGAGCATGTTAACGAGTTTCCTTTAGTAGAATTACACTACTGTCACCAACGGGTACAAAAAAGTACTTGGATGGTGAAATATCGTCGGTTACTGAAATGTATCGTTTATATGAAATTTGGTTCTCCAAAAAGTCAATTGATATCAGCTTAAAAGTGACATTAAGACAATATCGCGATGTTTTTAAAGATTCTTTCAATATTTAATTCTATATTCCAAAAAAGGATTTATGCGACTTATGCGAAAAGTTCAAGAACTCTGATGAAGAAGGAAAAAAGCTCATTGAATTTCAATTCAATCACCATCAAAAAATTATTTTCGGGAATGAAATATTTATTATTAATTAGTTCATTTATTAATGATGTGCTAATAATCCCAATTTTTGAATGAAAACACTGAAATTTATTGTTGTGGGAAAGCTAGTTTCTATGCGCATTTCGCTGGTTGCTTAGGCCAGCTCGTCAGGAAACTTTTTCCAAATACTTTAGAAAAGCTAAAAATATTATACAAGTAAGACCATAAAGTGAATAAGAATTTTAAAACACTCAGGTCTTGCATGTAACAATATCAAAGCTTCAACAAAGACACAACAATAAACCGTCAATTTTTCTTTCTTACATTCCCTACAATTTTCTAAACAAAAATCTAGAGAACTGAAAGATATCGACAAAAAAGAGTGTATTGAAAACGATAATGTTATTACAGTTTGCTTTGATTTTCAAAAAAAATTTTCATCACCTTGTGCTGAAGTGAGCACTTTTTACTACAAAAGAAAATTACATGCTTATAACTTCACAATTTTCGAACTTGGTTCCAATATAGCATCTTGTTTTGTATGGGATGAAACAATTGCAAAGAAAGGTGCGATAGAAGTAGCCACATGATTATTTCAATTTATATCAACAAAACATAAAGAATTCGGCATAACTAAGTTAATTTATGGTCTGACAATTGTGGAGGTCAAAACAAAAATAAAATTGTATTCTATATGTATGTATGGATTGCAGGAAAACTGAAAATCGACATTAGTCACAAATTTTTTAGAAAAGGGTCATACTCAAAATGAAGGCGATGGTGTTCATGCACTTATAGAGAAGGGCAAGAAAAATAAAAGAATATACACGCCGATAGAATGGTACTCCGTGATAAGAAATGCTAAGAAAACACCGCCATTATACAATGTACTTGAAATGGACCAAGATGATTTTTTGGATTTCAAGCAATTTGCTTCTGTAACAAATTGGACAAAAAATATACAAAATGAAAAATTATATCTATCAAAAATCCGAGAAATAAGAGTTTATAAAGAACAAAATTATAAATTATTTTATAAATATGAATTTGATGAGAATTTCAAAGAAATAAAGATATATGATGAAACTAGGAAGAGAAGAAAAGAAAATAAAATTGTAATTGAAGAAATGCCAAAAGGTTTCCTATAACGGAAGAAAAACGAAAAGATCTTTTATATCTGTGTGATCAAAATTTAATTCCAAAATTTTACCAAAATTTCTACAGACAACTTAATGGTTTTAATGGAAAAGAATATGTAGTCGTGTCAGATAACGACGACTAAATAATACAATATAGTTTCTACTTATTTAATGTTATACTGAATTAATACTGTTTCTGTTATCTTTATTCTTATAATTATTTTTAAGTAACCTTGAATTTATGTTATAACTACGTTTTGTTTGAACTGAATTATTATACATATTTAATTTTCTTTTTTGTTTTACGAATACAATTAATTTAAAAAGAAGATAATAGTTTTTTTTGTATAACATTTTAAATAAAAATTCGTCTATGTAGGAAAATATAATTTTCTAAAATTTTTGTCCAAACTAAAATATTATATGTATACTTAGCTGATTAACTTAAAACCAATAGACCTATCAAAAACATGCTAAGTACTCTTAGACGACCAATAGCTAATGTTTTCACCGTGCTAAAACATTTTATATTATTTTTAGCTATGATCCAATTAAAATTTGCAAATTCAGAAAATACTATAAAAATTCTACTCAAATTCTACTAAAAACAGTGAAAGAACAAATAACGTATCTTATATAGTTTATGAGATATCGCGTGAAAACTTTGAGAGCTCGTAACTCAAAACTCACATTTTCGACTTAGAATGTTATAGAATGGAGGCGTCGATATATAAAAAATGATTTTCGAGGAGACCGAATTTCAATTTTTTTTACTTTTTTCCAACTTTTATTTTTAAGGTTTATAATTTAAGGTAATAAAGAAATCGGTTTATTTAATTTTTTTTTTTTTAATATTACCTTTCCAATGTGAAATTGTACGCTTAAAACGATGGCGATAGCAGTTTTTCCAAATTAAATTTTTTCTTGAGGTTTGGAGGAGCTTTTGTCGAAAAAATTGTTTACGCTTTAATTTTTAAGGTTTTTTAGTAGGTATGTTAAAAAAAAATTCGCCGATTTCAAATTTTTTAAATATATCCTATCCAATGTAAAATTGTACGCTAAAACGATGGCGTTAAAAATTTTTTTTTTTTATCGAAAGAAATCAATTCAAAATTGTTTTTTTTTCGAAAAATTTATATCACTTTCGCTTTCAAAGTGCGAATTTTATAAAAAATTAGCTATTTGATACGGGAGAAAATATATAAAAATTGGTTTGGAGCCTCAAAAATAACAAAAAAGCCTCAAAAGTAAAAAAAAAAGTGTAAAAAATCGAAAAAAAATTTTTTTTACAAAAATAACAAAAAAGTGTAAAAAAAAATGGAAAAAAAAATTTTTTTAACAAAACTGATTTCGCCATTGTTTTAAGCGTGAATTTTACATTGGATAATATATATTTAAAAAAATTTTAAATCGGCGAATTTTTTTTTAACATACCTACTAAAAAAACCTTAAAAATTAACGCGTAAAAAATTTTTTTTTTTACAAAACTCGTCCAAAACCTCATGAAAAAATCTTTATTGGAAAAAAAACTATATATAAACTAAAAAAACTACTGTCAAATTAGCCGATTTTTTATTACTTACTAAAAAAAAACCTTAAAAATAAGAGTTGAGAAAAAATCAAAAATTTCAATTTGGGCGTCTCGAAAATGATTTTTTTTTTGATATGTCGTTGTGGAACATTTTTTTCCTCATTCCAAGAGCTATCGAAAAATCGATGGCACAATCTCGACAAATTTTTATCCTTACACATCGCCCCACCCTAATATACATACTGGGTTTTTAACAACAATTTGGCAATTCGCAAAGTGTTCTTTCATGTCATCATGGTTGTATTTGGTAAGATTTTATGAGTGTCGCATTTATAAAATGTTAGCAATTACAACAAATATGATACAATAGAGCACTCTTTGAATTGCCTTAATATTTTATTAAAAAAAAAAAAAACTGACAGTCTGGCCCATGATGACCACCGACCACTTAAGCGAGCGACAACAAGTCACTGATTATCGTTCTCTAAAGCGAACCTCTTGCGATCGTCTGGTCGGTCAACAGGATTTAGGTTTCTGAAGTTATCAAAAGGACTGTATTTCCACATCAACAATTCCACAAATAAAAAGCTATTTTGAAAATAAAAATAGGCAAAACATATAAATTAAAACAAAGCAGACTACAAAACAAAGCAGTAAACAAAAACTAACAAATAATAGAATTTTGTGCAAAATATTTTATAAAACTTTATAATTGAAGTTTTTGATATTTTAATTATGCTGCAGTTCATCAAATTTAAATTTCATTAAATTATTTTTATTGAAGGAAGGAATGTACAACATGAAATTATTTTTAAATTTTTTTTGCTAATTCTTGACTGAACACGGGATTGAACTCGGGTCGAATTTACATGTTTCGAGAATAACCACATTCTCATCATCAGAATTCTTTGCGTTCTTGGTCGGTCAACAGGATTTAGGTTTCTGGAGTTATCAAAATGACTGTATTTCCACATCAACAATTCCACAAATAAAAAGCTATTTTGAAAATAAAAATAGGCAAAACATATAAATTAAAACAAAGCAGACTACAAAACAAAGCAGTAAACAACAACTAACAAATCAGTAAACAAAAAATAGAATTTTGAGCAAAATATTTTATAAAACTTTAAAATTTAAGTTTTTGATATTTTAATTATGCTGCAGTTCATCAAATTTAAATTTCATTAAATTATTTTTATTGAAGGAAGGAATGTACAACATGAAATTATTTTTAAATTTTTTTTTGCTAATTCTTGACTGAACACGGGATTGAACTAGGGTCGAATTTACATGTTTCGAGAATAACCACATTCTCATCATCAGAATTCTTTGCGTTCTACCGTTTGCGGCGCCTGCCAGTCTATAGTCAAACATCAATCGTATTTATATAATTGTATGTATATAATTTTAAAAATCATTTCATGATGTAAATTCCTGCTTTCAATAAAAATAATTTAATGAAAATTAAAAAAAAATTAATGAACTGAAGCCTAATTAAAATATCAAAGTCTTCAATTAAAAATTAACAGTTCAATTAAAAAGCACAATTGTTAAAACTTTAAAATTTTATAAGTGTTTTTTTTAAGTATTATCATAAAAAAAATTTTGTGTTAGAGTGTAAAGAAAAAAAGTGGCGTTTGACAAAATGCATCTATCGACAACCACAACACAAGTGACTGATTTTGACATTTGTGGTCGCATTATATTTCTTAGGGGACATTTACTCGGTGTCTTTTCAGCCATGTCTGTTTTATTCATTCTCTTTTGAACATGCTTCTAAAAACCTATTGTCTTTTTACGATGTCTTTACAAAAATGTCTGTTTCATGTCTAATTGTCTAATATTCATATACATACAAACTAAAAAATATGAAAATTCATAAAAGCAACCATGAGGGAGTTTACATGGTGTCTTTTCAGACATGTCAAACAAACACGTTTGTTTTGTTTGTATGCGATCGGGTTAGAGAAGAAAGAGGGGTTGGCAAACAGACACCAAACGAAATTTCATATTTGTTCTTATGAATTTTCATGTTTTTTAATTTGTATGTATATGAATATTAGACAATTAGACATGAAACAGACATTTTTGTAAAGACATCGTAAAAAGACAATATGTCTTTGGAAACATGTTCAAAAGAAAATAAATGAAACATACATGTCTGAAAAGACACCGTGTAAATGCCCCCCATGAAAACTCGTTTCGTGTCTGTTTGCCAACCCCTCTTTCTTCTCTAATCCGATCGCCTACAAACAAAACAAACGTGTTTGTTAGACATGTATGAAAACACATCGTGTAAATTTCCTCTTAGTGGGCCTCAAATCTGTACGAAAACTGTTTCGTTATCATCGCTTGCATTTTCGATCGACTTGTCGAGCTGAAAATTGGTAGTGGGGGCAATTCAATTTTTTGTCATTGAAAATGTAAACGCACAATAGCGGTCGACATCGTGGGACAGGCTGTAAGTCTTATTAAATTAAAATATAGAATTTAGCAAATTAATCTTGTGGAAGTTGCCCAAGATAAAAAAAAATTTTATTTTTAAAATATAAAAAATGTTTGTCCAAAATTCGTTAACGAAAAACAAAATCACATTTTCGGTAATTAAAGTAATTTTTTTATTACAATTAAAAACAATTTAATAAAGTCAAGCCCACCCAGTTGATATACTAAACCACAGAATATACCTACAATATTTCGAGAATAGACTTTATTTCGGACAAATGTTAAATGATGCCCCGGCTAAAAAAAAAAAACTGGTCATGACATACCGCTTGTTAAATCGAGTTGCCATAATACAGAGGTCAACGCTTCCCTTGTCATCCAAAATTGTAAGAAACTATCGAATGAAAACTGGAGCTTTCGAGGCAGCAGGTTTGAAAGGAAGAAACGTTAAAGAATCGCTTGCCATCTCGGTAACCGAAGACATCAATTTTATTAGGGAGTTCCATTTTTAAAGCAATACATTTTTGACACGCATATAAAAATTGGCGAATGTAACAACCTGCCTTACAGACTAAATTTTTGTTGTTACCGTTATTCTTTAATATGCTCCCAGGCCTGTAACTGTTTGTAGTAAGAGAATGTCGAATTTTAACAGTTAAAGTTAACATACCTTTCTTCATTTCGCATAATTTACTATAAGTGCTTCACAAAGAAAATTTTTTATTGGATAGCTAAGCCGCTACTTCGTTAGCGTTTCTCTCTATTTCGTGGTCATATTTATATACCAAAGTATATAGTTCTAGGTCTTAGCTAAAAAGTTCCAACATCCTTCATATAATAGGTGCTCACTCTCTCAGGACCGTGCATCTATGATTTTCTGTTTTTAAGTTCAATATTATAGAAAATTCCAAAAATACCACATGTTGAATGGAAAAGTAAGAAAAAAAAAAGTTATTTCCCGTATTTCCTCTTTTTGATTCATCATAAAGAGGAAAAGTTAACTGAAATGAAACTAACAGAAATTCTAATAAATTGACTCATAGGAAGATATTCTGCCCTAACTCTATGTTGTAAAGTCCTACTGTAAAACTCAATATTAAAGCCAATATTGTGGTATTGTATCCAGTAATGGGGCACATTACTCCAACATCTAAAGGCGAGAAAACAAAATTCCACGAATCATCATTTCCGCTCACTTAAAAAAACTCGATTATTCACAAATACCTCAATGTACCATCAGTAAAAACTATTATCTCAAAGAATTCAATTAAATACTTGAAAAGGCTTGAATCGAACCCAAATCTAACAGGTCGAAGTATTTTAAATGATGGCGGCCACAGTCGCTTAAGGACAAAATATACTGCAGCACTTATCAGATTAAAAGTCCGTTAAACAAATAAGATTTTTTTTAGCAAAATTTTAAAATTTTTATTTTTTTAAATCTTACAAAAAATTTAAAGTGATCAAAACTTACTTGGGTTGGTCACGAAAGGCCGATTATCAGGTTATATGATTATGTAGTTGTATAAGCAGCAACAAAATATATTTAACCCCAGGATTACCGTCCTGGTCTGGCCAGACCAAATTTTGGGGTTTGCTTGTAATATTTTTCGCATATAACAAAAAATCAAAAAAAGCAGGGACGTGAATTCTATAAATGATATATTCTGAATCGAATGAAACTCATTTGGATTCGATTGGAGCAAATTAGTGGGGTTAAATTCCATTTTTATGTAAAAGTCTATGAAATGACCCACTTGATCTAGCCAGGCCAAATTTTTTTTTTTCCTTGAAAGATATTTCAAATAGGACAAAATATTAAAAAAAAATAGATGCGTGAATTCTAGAAATTATATGTTCTAAATCGAATGAATCAAGTTTGAGTCAAATCAAACTACGGCCTATTATGCGCTTAGTTCAATCTAACTACAAAAACATAACGCAAAGTTCGTTTCAGCTGTGGTAGATGCGAAATAGCAATGTGCGAAATTAAAGACTACATTTTCGATGACTTACTTATGGAATAAAATAGTGAAATAATAAAATTATATAATAAATTTGTATAATCTAAAGTAATTAGCACTCGTTCAATAAAAAATTTATTTAATTACTTTTTATTTAATTGGGGTTTTTAGCTGTACAAATTGTGGTCTGGCCAGACCAAGAGGAGAACTTTGAGGTAAAAAGTTACCGAGAATCCTAGGGTTAAAATAAATTTGAATAAATGTATTTTGTTGTTGTGAATATAACTAAATAGCCATATAACCTGATAACCACCCTTCCGTGAACAGCTTTATAAAATTGTTTTTAAACTACGTATATTACAAAATAAGTTTTATTCCGAGAAAATCTTTTGATTTTTGAGTTTAGAAGGGAGTGCTCCACAGTTTTTTTTTATATAACTTGAGACAGAATTTTAGTCGTCTTTAAGCTTTTTTAACATTATTGTTTATATTTCTAAAGATATTTTCGACGCAATAAAAAAATAAAAACATTTTATTGGTGCAAAATCGAAATTTTGGTACAATTTTGAATTTTTATCAATTCATAAGAAACAAGAAATGCCAAAAAAAAAATTCCATTTTAGACAATTTTATTTCAAGTTATTCAGCGTTTCTTGTAATAAAATTGGATAACCCCGTCCTAAGTTATGATAAAATCGGTGAAACACCCCCTTTAAAAATCGCAAATTTTAGAAAAATATTTAACAAAAAGTGTTACCATAGAATTTAAAATTTTGACGGTTTTTGGAGTAAGGTGACCATCGCACATCAAAAAAATTTAGAGTTCATCAAAGATCAATTTAAAATTGTATTGCAAAGTGGTATTGTTAGATTCAATTATTAAATATGAAAATAAGAAAAAAAAAAAGTAATTTGTTAGGTTTACTTTATGTATTTTCAAGAGATTTTGAAGCTCTTCTTTTTTCATCGAAGAGCCACTCGACATCTGTAAAATACACTTTGTTATGCCTGATTTGTTTGGGCGCTATGGAAGAAAGTTGGCAGCAGAGAGGTCTCTATCTTATGGCGTACATAGCGATATATTTTTCATGCAGTGGGTACTGACATATTTTATGTATTTAAGCCAAATAATCCATGGGACAGCTGTAGAAATGTAAGCAGTTTTATTAGGGTTCATTATAGTAACTATAGTGGGTGTGTGATCAGACGATAATTCAAGGGAAGCTTCTTCATAAATCGTTTCTATTGATATTTTTTTAACCACGCCAAAATCGATAACATCTGCTATTTTCTGCTTATCAGTTGACCAGTAGATAGTTTGTACACTCGCTATTACATTAAGCCCTATTTTAGCAATTGTGTAAAAAAGTCGACCATTTGGTGTTATAAGTCATGAGCACTAGCAGGTATGTTGAGCAGTGTAATCACCTGCTGCCATAACCCTTTCAGACCGTGGTGCATCGCTTGTATGGGTATATTTAGGTCTAAATTTTTTCTCATCTATTTTACCAATTTCAAATAGACCGGCATGTATCGATTGCGCAGATTGTTCTTTATGTTTGTTTTTCATATCATTCCGCTTTTCGCTTTACCGTTATATTGCCAAATTATCGTCAAAATGAGCCGCAGAAGTAACTTGTGTTTTCAATTACTTAAGGACTAATCATTATCAGGCCCTATGCTCCTTATAGGATCGATGGGAACATATATATATATATATAATCATTATCAAATAGTGAAGTGGGCATCTTTTTTTACTGAACAAAATGGTAAATTTTAATGTTTCAAGCCAACTGCAGTCTTTTGATGCAATAAAAATGCATTTTGTCTAAAAATTTCAATGGGATGCATCAGTTCCTGTCATAAAAATCCTTGAATTATTATTTGTATGTTGGCGGATACCGTCTGCGTTCAAAAAAAATTCTAACCAGTTCATAGCCTACTACGAACAGCTTATAATAACTTCAATTGCATATTTAGCATTTTCTGCATCATGCAAAAAAAATCTATTTCATTTTAAAGCAAATTTATATTTGAACTCAATCCGGTTTGCGATACGTCACGAAACCGTATTTGATTACGAGTGCATCGATTTGTAGTGGTAAGACTTGCGGAGAAGTCTGTAATTCAGCACAAGCAATTTCTTCTTTATTCATACGCTAATAGCTCGAATATTTTACAAAAAATTATTTTAAAAAAAGCGGTATCGATTCCGCATAGGTTGTTATAAGGTGGATATTATAAGGCACCCAGAGGCATCTTATAAAAAGGGCAAGTTGTGTTTTCTTTTGCACTGCTTCGTCGTATTTTAAAACCATATAACAAAATAATCAACCACCTTTTTTTAATTTTCATGACCAATAATTCCGTTTAATACTTTGCATTAAGCATTGCAAAGTTGTTTTAAATATCGCAAAATTATTGCAATAATAAAAAGTGGCAGCTATACCAGCCGTTTATTGCCAAAATTTTAAAATAATAAGCTTTCAACCAAATGTCAACAATGCATCTCTAACAAAATTTCACATTATGCCTCTGGTAGGGTGCTAAATAAGCGCAAAACATCCTCTTGTTTAACATGTTTATATTGAGTTATTTGAAGTGCCCCAAAAACACTCAATCAGTTGGATTTTTTAATTGAGTTGTTAGTATTGCAATAAATATAAAAGAAAAAACAACATTCTGTACTACAAGTGTCTAGCAGGTGTTTCATAAATAATGATTTTAGAGAGAGAAATAGAGGCAGCACAATAGAATAACGATTTATGACATGCGCTTTAGCAAAATTCTCTTACAAGAAAAATTCAGCTCTTTGTAAATAAAAAGCAAAAACAAAAGAAAGTACCAAAACATAGATTTTTTGAGAGGGAAATTTTTAAGAAAACTAATGCCAAAAAGAATCAAAAGACATTACTTTCAATGGCACACAGTGATGTCAAATTATGTAAAGTTTTCAGAAAATATATCGCTGTCTTCAGTTGTAAAGGAGCCAATAATGTTAAAGACAAATTTGTAATTCCTCTTTTAATATGAAATTTGTTATCAAAACATTAACACTTGTTGGTTGTAAACTTTAAATGTGGTAAAATAAGATTAATCAAAATAAAACCAAACAGCACCTACAGCTTTAAAATTTATTGAGAACTAAAAATTTTAGAAAGATTTTTCCCCTCCTGTAAAGTTCATTAAATTGGACTTAGCTCTTTTACGACTGAATATAACGATATATCACTCATTATCTGCAACATTGTCATACCTAAAAAATGTTCGTTATACAGAAAATGACTTAAAAGTCTTAAGGCCTAACTATAATATAGTAATATATGAATAACACGGTGCGACAGTCCAAAAACCCTGGGACCGGATATTATTTTTCTTGTGCTTGTCGAGTAAAACAAGATACCAATAGTGAAATATGCCGGACACCTCCAAAATCTGGATTTACGGTTTAAAACCGGTTTTTGTACCTTTACGCACTTATAAGCCTGTAATTTTGTTGATAATGATCTGATTTTCAATTTCTTACTAGATTTGGAAAGAAGAAACTAAAATCTTTCTAATGATATATAATTTCTCTAAGAAACCCTGAAGAAATTTGAGTGTTATTGTCGAGCAAACACAAATTTTGTAGATTTTTCCAAAATTTTTCAACTTTTTATACATTATTTTATTAAGAAACTATAATACTATTGAATTTATTCAAATAGTACGTTTATTTACGATTACAACGCATATTTGGGTTTAAAAAAAGATAAGTAATTGACTGAGTTATTTAACATTTCTTGAAAACAAACTTTTAAACATTTTATACAAATTTTATTAATCAATTAATATTATCCTAAACACAACAAAAATTTGTAATGACAGTTTTAGTCTTTCAAAAATATTGTTTTTTTTCGTGTTCTTTTTCTTTAAAATTACAAATCACAGTTAGCCTAAACACAACTTAGAATTACAACAAATATTTGTAATGAGAGCTTTACTCATGTAAAATTATTGTTTTTTCTTTTAATATGACGTTTTGTTAATGTCTTCTTTTTCACTTTGAATCTGTGTATTTAAAAAAACGTTTGTAATTTATAAAAATCGTATGCAATTTAAATTAAAATTAATAAAAAAAATGTGTGACAATCGTAACAAATTTTGCTATATTTGTGGCTTATTTACTGATATCAGTCACCGGCGTGATTTAAAAGTGCGAAAAGGTACAAAAACCGGGTTTTTAACCGTAAATCCGGATTTTGGAGGTGTCCGGCATATTTCACTATTGGAATCTGGTTTTACTCGACAAGCCCTACAAGAGGTTTTTCTATTTCATTCAATTTTGTAACACTGTGTAATATACGAATACATGTAGACCATATGTGTCAAACCATATTTAACTTAATAGCCCGTTTACATTAGAACGTAATCTAGTACTTATGAGATTTCGAGCCAATTGTAGATGTTTTGAGTAGATTTCCCATACAAAACAAAATCTAGTTCATGACTATATTTTGATAAAATCTACTCAAAATCTACACGCAGAAAAAAAATATGGTTGGGCATCGTTACGGCAACTACACTATGTTTATTGTAACAATATATTGGTCTCGTACACAAAATATTGTTATTTTTATTTAATATCAACAATATTATAGTTACTGTAAACATGTCAATGTTTATCGCAATAATAAATTTAAATATGGTTCACTGAAAAATAAAAATTTTTATAACAAATATTATATTCCTTACAACCATTTAATGATATTTTATAGCCGTAACACGATTACTTTTTATATGTGTACTAGGGTATTCATTAAATCGGGCTTTTGCTTTAATCGGTTAATCGCTCGATTGTAATTGATCGGTTAACCGATTAATAAAGTTTTTTTTTATCAATTAAGTAACTGCAATAAATCAAACTCCGTAAACAGTTTATTATTTGGGGTTTATTAGGAAAAAAAAAACAATAACATAACAAACATAACAATTCTTAAACTAAAACGAGCAAACGAAAAAATAATACATATATATGAATTTTTTAATTAATACATAATATGTTAGATCATTTTATTAGCTATTGTGAGATAACTAGTTATTTCAATAGTTTAAGGAGATATTATAAAATACTAGCTTAACCCGGTGCGCTTCGCTACACTGGCATCCTATGGGAGGTATTTCCCCCCCTGCGCCTACCCGCTTTATTTTTATTTTCAAAAGTGTAGTATACCATAAGAGTGACTTATAGAAAGTTTGAACATTCTCACTATTACAGTTCTTAAGATATGCGATGTTAAACATTGGCGTCCTATGGGTTATTCCTATACCCCCGCTGCTATTTTATTTCAATTCCGGGGCTCAGAAGATTCTACTACAAAAAGTTCAGCAAAATGCGTGCAGCGGCTCTTAAGATATGCGATAATTAATATTGGCATCCTATGGGGGGTACCAATTCCCCTGCCCCTATCGAAAAAATAAGTAGCCTATTTTATTTTTAGGGCTCACGTGATGTTACTGTAAAAATTTCAGGAAAATCGGTTCAGTATAATATTGGCATCCTATGGGGGGTACCAATTCCCCTGCCCCTATCGAAAAAATAAGTAGCCTATTTTATTTTTAGGGCTCACGTGATGTTACTGTAAAAATTTCAGGAAAATCGGTTCAGTATAATATCGGCATCCTATGGGGGGTACCAATTCCCCTGCCCCTATCGAAAAAATAAGTAGCCTATTTTATTTTTAGGGCTCACGTGATGTTACTGTAAAAATTTCAGGAAAATGGGTTCAGTAGTTTCGGAGTCTATAAAGCGACAAACATACAAACATACAAACATACAAACACACATAATTTCATTTTTATATATATAGATTCTTTTAGACAAATAATTTTGTTTGAATGTTAAGGACTTAAGCGATTTTGTTCTTTAGTTTTGATAAAACTGGACTTGGAAACAATTTTTTCATTTATCGTTGATGTTGACAGAATATCTTATTTCTCAGTAACTTCCCTGGATTTCTTTTAACATATAAAATCTTCCATTATGTCACTAGAGACCTGTTGATTTTTTTTTTAACTTTCAACATTTTTAATTGTTTCGGTTAATTCTGTTAAGATATTGATGTGAGAAGAAACAAATAACTAAACATATACGTACATATAAAAAGTAAGTAAAACAAAAAGCTCTTGAAAGCAAACACTTATTTAAAATGAAGATCACTGAACACCTGCTTTGTTTGTAAGAAAAACTTTTTTCTAAGCACATGCCTTTTGTATGTGAAACACAAACAAATATAACGGGCCTAGAGCTTTTTTTAAAAATTGAGATTAAGTCCTCATATACCCCTTCTGCTCCAAGCGAAACAGATATTTTAATGACAACTGCTAGAATTAGTCGTCATATCTCGCTACCGGATGATAATTCCACATTAACCTCTTGTGTTTTGAACTTCTCTAAACTTCATCTACTAATTCTACTTTAAGCCCCTCATATATTTTAATACCTCAGATAATTAAAAAAATTGTTACATCGGTTAATCGACTGAAATTAATCGGCTTAAATTAAACGATCAGTTAATCGGGTAGTATTTAATCGGTTAACCAAATGAATACCCTAATGTGGACTCATAAAATGTTTTAGATGCAAACAAAATATCTTTACTCTAATAATATTTTCTTATCGCCATTTGTAAAATAATTTGTTTTACATATCGATGCCTTACTTTCTCCACCTCGTATCTTAAAAAAATACGGTGTTGACTTTTTCATGTCAAACGATTGCTATATTTGTGTTCTATTTCAATACTTTGTCTCAATTCTGTAAATATTAATAAATTATTGAAATAATAAGTAATTATTGTCATATTTAACCATAACATGCTTAGAGGCAACAATAACATGGTTGTGGCTTCTTGATGGAGGACTAATTTAACAATAATATGGTTGTCGGTGACAATAATATGGATAAATTAAACATAATATGTTTAAAATTTTCTTTAAAAATAGTTTTGTTGGCGGTGACCATATTTAAACATATTTGTTCTCTGCATGTAGGTGTACTTAGTAGTGCAACAAAGGTTTTCTCCATATAGTACTAAAATAACTACCCTTTACTAGAAAAAATAGTAATATAATTAAAAAGATAAGTAATATTAATAAACTTAATGAAGTTAATTATAAATCAAAGTTGAGGTAAGTTTTAAAATGCCTATTTTAATATGTATGCATGTATTACACAAAAAATTTTCGGTCAGCTGCTTGGTTATGAAAATAAAATCCAGCTAATGGCAAACAATTGCAATGCAAACGCACTTGATTTTGAAGAAGATTTTAAATGAATCCTAAAAGATTTCGGTGTAATGCAAATGGACTATAAAGGAATATTTTTGTTAAATTTCTTGAAACTATTCTTTCTTTAAGTAAAGTGCCAAACTGATCGCAAATTCCATTCTGAATTAGATTTTTTGGATTGCGTTGTTGTTTTTTTTTTTAAATACATTTTCTGTATTTTTGACAATAGCCTTAACTTGCTTATGCATGTTATAGTTGAGCCTTTACATTCTATTCTTCTCTCAAGAGTTGAGTTTACAATATCCCAAAAAGAAATATTAAAAAAATCTTTAGAAGAACGATTTACTATGCTTTAATGATATTTAGTCAAAATTAGCAATGTTTGACTTATGACGTTGTTGCAGCAAGTGAGCGATAATTTTTTTAATGTTATAAAGAATCTGCTTTTTATAGAAAAAGCGTTTGCCCAATAGTCCAAATTCGACCATTTACACCCAGAGAAAAACATATATAGATATTTTTGTAAAATTTGCTACAATTTAGGCTTAAATACCTAGAAATAAAACCATGTAATTTTTTGATAATCAGTCCATAATTTATCATAGGTCCCATGTAAAGCCGTCTACCGAAAAGCGATTTAAGAAGCACTAAGTTAAACAAAAATAGTGGTACTGTATTGAAATTTGCATAGATGGGGGTAGTGCACTAAATATTGATTTAAATCAGCATTGCAATATCACTAAATAAAAGTGGAAAAAAATTAGTTTGCACTATTTCTTACCAGCTTTAGTGATGGTATTTTTTCCACTGGCACTAATAAAATTAACAGTTCAATAAAATAACCACAATACTAATTATTGTTAACAGCTAAGGCACGAGCTATGTTTACATTTGTCCTTCAAGTTGTGCTGAAAAAGGTCAACAAGAAAAAAGAAAGACAAAAACATGAAAAACAATAAATGTACTTTGGATTTCAAGAAGAATTCTTGACAAAAAGTACGAAAAAACAGAAGTTAGGAAGAACATGTAAATCAATTAAAATAGATAATCATTCATTCACAAGCAAATTTCGATCTACCAAGATGAAATACCATTTGGTTTAAAGATTGATGTTTGACTATTGACGTCATCCGGCTGCAATAGCCGAGTGAGTAAGACGGCAAACCCCACTGAAGAGATTGTGTGGTTACAATCGAAACTAGTCTGGGCATCCTGTCCATGAACGCCTGGGTTCAAATCTCAGCGCAGTCAAGAATGAAAAATTATCAATAAAAATTTTAATTAATTTCAGGTTGTAAAATTCCTGTCTTCATAAAAATAATTTAATGAAAATTAAATTCAATGAACTTAAGCCTAAATAAAAATATCTAAATTTGGATTAAAACTATTAACAGTTCAATAAAATAACCACAACACTAATTATTTTGTGGTACTGCTAATTTTTTCACTATCACTAAAGATGATTTAATGCATAAAATCTGCAATCAATTCAAATAGTTAAAAATTTGTACTTGCAATCAAAAAAGCTGCATATGAAACAGACTCTCACTAAAATTAAAAAAATACAATTTTGTAAATTAAACAACATGAAATTTTGTCAATATCAGAATATCTCATGTCATAAAAAAACAAGATTTTGGATTGTTAATTTATTGCAAAATTTTAGATTCCACTCAAATGAATGAAGAACAGAAAATTTTCAATAAACTGATAACTGCTTTTTCTTAAATCAAACCATTTCTTAAGTGCAAAATTTTTTAACACCACTATCACTCATGTTTAGAGAGGCTACTAATTTTCAATTCATCACTCAACATTAACAAAACGATTGCAATAATTTTGCACTATCACTAACTGTGAGTTGAAACTGCTAAATTAGTGCACTATTCACAACCATGGAAATTTGGTCTATTTTACAGAATTTTCTGATTAACGCGATCTATAATTTACGCTAGTTCAAATATAAAATCTCCTCCTGAAAATTACTTTAATGCGCCTAATAATATTTCTGAATCCAATCATAATATTTTATGTAAATTAGGCAACGAATTGTAATACTAATAATAATAATATATAGATCCCGTATAAATCCTAAAAAACTCGAACTCTCGGTGGAGGGTATAAAAAATTCAACAGAGCCCAACATAACACTCTGGCTTGCTATAAATACAAATCTCTTAAAAAAATTTCTAAGAATGTTGGAATTTTTTAGGAACTTTGCTAATTTATAGGAAATTCGGTATACATTTTACTTTCGTTTCAATGTTGAAAATTTCTGTTTTTATCAAGCATATTTTTCTTCTTGTTATATTAGCAACATTGTTTTATTCATAAAACAACTAACTGTCAAGAAAAAGTTCCCAGTATTTTGGAGAGAATAAAACTCAAAGAGGATACAAAAATATAGTGTCAAAATCAAAAACTCTGTCAAGCACAAACTTTCTCGTTAAACGGTTGTAAAACGCGGATGTTTTACGGATTTTTTTTTAAACTAAACAAAACTAAGCAAGAAAAAAATACATACATTAAAGATAAGAAAAATTGTGCAAAAAGAAAAAATGTAAAAAAAAATAGTCAAAGAAAAAATGTATACAAAAATAATAGAAAAAGAAAAGTGAAAGTTATAAAGAAATTCGAAGATATTCTTCATTGGAACTAGAAGAAATATTAAATAAATAAAACGCATAAATGTTTTGCTTAAAAATATAATTATTAATTGTTTGTTTGCCTAGAATTATGCTACAAAACGAATCAGTAAAATCCATGTAAAACATTGTGGCAAGAATTTTTTTACGTGTGTGTGTGTGTGTATTGTTTGGTTTTTCTGGCTTTTTAAGACGATTCACAATGGTGGGAAAGGTTTATTAAAAACTAGAAAAAATAAATAAAAGGAAAATGTTTAAAGGCCAAAAGAGAATGTAATAATAATAAAAAATGTGAAAAGAAAAATTATTAAAAGATAAATCCATAAAATTTGAAAGAGGGAAAAAATTAAAGAACTTCTAAATGCTTTTTGAAACAAAACTTTTAAAAATGAAATTATTCTTAAGACAAATGTGCAAAAATTACTGACTGTAAACGTATTCAATTCTTTAGTAATATAAATTTTTGGCATACTTTTAGGCACTTTTCCGCTTATTTTGCCCCACGCTTTCTCAATTCGCTGTCTCCATTGCCTTGAAGAAATTTTCGCAATAATAAAAACAAAAGGTACATACAAAAGAAGTATAAAAAACAGAATAACACTAAAAACTAAAGAAAAACGTGCATAAAAATCTAATAAACGCGAAAAAAAAAAAAAAAAAAAAAAAAAAACAAATTCATGTGAATGTGTATTAAAATAATAAAAAAAAAAATATACAAAAAATATGCCACTCATTGTATGTGCACTTGAAAAGCTACAACAAAAATAACATCAACAGTAGTACCAGCAAAAAAAACGTCAGCAACATCAAACAAAACCTCAACAACTTTAACGTTGTTGATATCTCATGTAAAGTGATTCTTCTATATATTTTTTCCAATTCGTTCTCAGAATTCGTATTTGTCTCTTTCCCACCTTCTCCCCCCTCTCTTACGCACAAGATATTTTAAACTTTACCCCACATAATCGGTACTTTAAAGGAAAAAAAAAATAAATACATAAAACATCAAAACAAAACAAAAAAATAAAAAATAAACAAAATAAAAAAAAACATTACGCAAAAACAAAACAACAACAGCAAATATTTTGCTTTTATGTCTACATACATATTAGCGTTTTTTTTCTCCACATCATTTTATTTTTACTCTACTAAATTGAGTGTCTATCTACGTATGTGAGTGTTTCAGCTTAATTTAAAATGTGTACTTTGTGTGTGTGTGTATGTGTATGAAATGTTGAAGTGATTTATCAAATGTGGGTCAATAAGGAGGCCGGCCTTCATAATGTGCGTGTATGAATAAAGTTAAACTTTACCACACAACGTAAGAAATAAAAGAGAAAACAAACGTAACATCAAGCAACAACAAAAGCCAGCAACTTCAACAACAAGAAAAATATGTAACACATCCGATACCTACTCTTTTGCTCTTTATCCATGTGAAAATCATTAAATTTGTTCTCGTTTCCTTTATTACTTTAAAGTGCTTGAGCAAGTGGCGTAAAAAATTTAAGGTAAGTTCTATAAATTTGTACTTATGTAAGTACATATGTGTGTATGTACTTAAAAAAAATACGTCTGTAACATTTCCATAGTATAAAGGAATGTTTTGTTAGTTTTTTTTATATAAGATTTGGAGGGATATGTAAATAAATTCTTTATAATTTTTTTTTTTGCGAACCAATCCCAAAAATATTTCTTTTTATTTAGTTAGTTTTTATTAGTTTTTCTCTAAGCTTTATATTTCAAACAGTTTTAAAAAAGAATCCTAGAATAAAAAGTTTTCGAACCATGAATTACTCAAAAGTTTGATAATAATGCACCAAAGAAATAAACAAAAATTCATGAATGTGAAAAGACATCATTCAATATTTACATTAATGAGATAATTACAGGAAAACAGTTGCAAAACAGAAGCAACTTACATAAGTCGAAAATTATATTCGAAATATTACCAGAAGTACCGTGTTTATAAAAATGAACTTTTTTAGCCTGAATACTGCGGTATATGCTGTCCTAAAAAGGACAATTGTACCAACTTTTCTATGCATGCTACCCACGCAAGTATTGAATTAGATTTAGATAGTCATTCCATGTGCAACAACAAGGTTTTTTTTAAAGATAATAATATTTTCATATTTAGAACAGACAAACTTTTAAAAAAAATAAAACAATTAAAAAAATTTTTTTGTGATGCACGTAAAGAAATCATACTTTTCCTTGTGGTGAGAACTCCGAAAACTATTTTTATAGATACGTTTTTAAGCATACTAGGGTGATCATTCGGTTAACCGTTAATAGGTTAACCGATTAAATACTACCCGATTAACTGATCGGCTAGTTTAAAATTGTTTTTTTCGATTAACGATTAAACCGGTTAATTTCAGTCGATTAACCGATTAACCGATGTAACAAAATTTCAATATTTTTTTAGAATTTTAACATATTTTTTATGTTTTTAATTATTTGCTTCTCCTCATATATTTAGAAAATAATTAGTATTGTGGTTATTTTGTTGAACTATTCATGGTTTTTAATCCAAATTTTTACTATTTTTAATTAGGCTTAAGTTCATTAAATTTAATTTTCATTAAATTATTTTTTTTTTATGAAGAAAGGAATTTTACAACATGGAGAATTAATTAAAATTGTTATTGATAATTTTCATTCTTGACTGACCTGGGATTCGAAGCCAGGCTGGCTAGCGTGTGATTCGAACCCAGGCGGCTGGTTACCCTGACATGTTTCGACCTCAACCACTAGGTCTCCTCAGAGGGATTTGCCGTCTTACACTCGCAGCCATCGATGACTGCTGACGTCAGTAGTCAAACATCAATCCTTAAACCAAATTGTATTTTAACCTTTGGTAGATCGAAATTTGCTTTTTGAATGATTATCCATTTTTAATTGATCTCACATGTTTTCCTTACTTCTGTTTTTTCGTACTTTTGTCAAGAATTCTTCTTGAAGTCCAAAGTACATTTTTTTGTTTATCATGTTTTTTGTCTTTCTTTTTTCTTGTTGACATTTTTCAGCACAACTTGAAGGACAAATGAACACATAGAGCTTGTGCCTTAGCTTTAACAATAATTAGTATTGTGGTTATTTTGTTGAACTATTCATGGTTTTTAATCCAAATTTTTACTATTTTTAATTAGGCTTAAGTTCATTAAATTTAATTTTCATTAAATTATTTTTTTTTTTATGAAGAAAGGAATTTTACAACATGGAGAATTAATTAAAATTGTTATTGATAATTTTCATTCTTGACTGACCTGGGATTCGAAGCCATATTTAGAAAATATTTCCTCACTCAAACAATGAAGGTGATCTTAACTTTAAATAAGTTTTTGCTGTCAACAGCTTTTTGTTTCACGTACTTTTTATGTGTATGTGTTTAGTTATTGGTTTCTTCTCATATCTTCTCATATCAATCTTTTAACAGAATTGACCGCAACAATTAGAAGTGTTACAAAATTAAAAAAAATTAAAATAGGACTCTGATGGCATAATGGAAGATTTTGTATGTTCAGAGAATACCAGGAAAAGGACGGAGAAACTAGATATTCTATTTTATAGCTTGCTTTCGGTTGCTCGAACATCTACGATAAATGAAAGAATTTTATCCAAAGCTAGTTTTATTTTATTTTAACTAAAGAAAAGAATTGCTTAAATCCTAAACATTTATTCATGTATGCACTATTATACAAAGAATACTTAAATTTAAGAGAGATGGCTTAAATACCTTACACTTATAATATATTACAAAATGAACCAAAGGAGCATACTTAAATAAAACATAGAAACACGGGGAAGGAAATCCTAAACATTTAAGCCAAATTATTTGTTAAGAAGATAATTTTATAAGATTTCCTTAAACTATTAAAATAACTTATAAAATTGTCTTACAGTTTATTTTTTAATTAATACAAAAAATGTATTAATTAAAAAATATGTATTTCATATTTATTTTATTATTTTTTGTTTGCTCGTTTTGGTTCAAGAATTGTTATGTTTGTTATGTTATTGCTTATTTTACTAACCAGCTTCAAATAATAAATCATTTATGAATTTTTATGATAAAGAAAACTTTATTTATCGGTTTACCGATCAATAACAAAATTAACCGATTGAACCAAAACCAAGATTAATTAATTGAGAGATTAACCGAATAAAGTAAAACCCCGATTAAATAAATACCCTAAAGCATACTATTGTAACCTTAACCGTATGATTGTTACCTGCAAACATATTATGGTTAAATCAGCCATTCATAAGAAATTCGAAACCATATAGTGGTTTCCTCCGATCAGACGCGGATCCAGCTTGACCCTTAGGGGGGGAAATTTTTTATAATACAAAACAAGTAAAAATTTATATTTAAAAGTTTATTAAAAACGATATGTTTATATTATCAGCCATGTCACAGAGCACAATTCCGTTCGGAATGATTCCGTTCGGAACCGAAGAAAACACATTTTTTTATTGATAGAAAGTATATTTTTATAGTTTTTTGGGCTCTTAGATACAGAAAACTCCCATTCCGTTCATGAAAACAAAAATGGTTTCATTCCGCAAAGTTTTTTCGTAATTTTCTGAAGCACAAAAATACGAATAAATTCCATTTCCGAACGGAATTGTACTCTGTGACATGGCTGTATATTTAAAAAAAAACTCAACAATAAGGTAAAATTAAAATAAATCAATCTTTTGAAATAACGTTTTGGCTATAAAAATAATTTTATTTATTTTTATTTATGTTTTTTTTTTTATTTTAAACAATTTACTTGACTACATCATACTAAATTGTTTGACCAATTTTTCGAACAAAAAAAAAAAAAACATATGCAATTGGTAACAAAATTTTGGAAGAAGGAATATGCTTCACTAATTTTAAAATTAAGTTATGAATTTTAGTCAAACTGTTTGGGTTTTAATCGAAAGATACATATATAATTATTCTGGTTTAAGTTGATTACAGCTAATTTTTTTATTTAAATTATTTTTATTTAGAAAGGAATTTTAAAGCTTATAACAATGGAAAGACAAAAATAATTTTGGCTGCACATACATACATACATATGCACCTTCAGTCGTAAATGCGCTAATGCCACAATTTTTGGAAATTAAGATTTTGATGCAGTTCAATAGAGTAAACAAAAATACATCGTTTTCGGAAAAAATACAAGTATTTTTTTCTAGTTCTTGTTTTACAACGATATGTTAAAGTTCTTAGTGCAAAAATGCTAAAGAAAAAGCGCTAGGGCCCATTGAAATTTTAAAATTTCAAAAAAAATTTGTTAACAGTCATCATTGAAATAAATAAAATAATTTTATAGTTAATTTTATTTTTTGCAAATTGACATACTAGAATGTACATTAAAAGTATAAAATATGTATATAATAGAAAAGGTGATAAGTCACACAAAGCTTTGTAATACATAAATATATTAGTTTTAGTTGGTTTGCAAGCCTATAAAGAGTCGACAATGAAGCAAAACTGGATTTACAGACTTAAAATATATTCAGAACTGAAGACCTTCGAAAGTTTTTTCTCTCTCCCATAAAATTTATAAATTGGACTACATCCTTTTCGACTGAAGGGAATGATATATACTTATATAGGTACATTATATTAAAAAAAAAATTACGGACTCACCATTCTTTTACTAATTTTTTTGTATTTTTGTAAATGTCAGGTTGTGAGAAAACCAAAAAAAAAACAAAATATAAAAGATTTTTATTACCTTAGGCTCTCCTGATTTTTTTGGGCTGGCTGTGGAGCCACCGAAAGTCAAATAGTTCTTACCCTCCTGATAAGGGTACATGGGTACCAATATAAACATCCCAGTAAAAAAAATTTGTGTTTTTTGAAGCACTTAAGAGAAAAAGCGCATAATTGAGCGCTTCAATAAGAGAGCTCTTATACAGCAGTAAATGATAATGAATAAAATATACAAAAATAGCTGCTATTTTAGTGCTGCAACGAAGAAGGTTTTAAAGCGATAACAAAATAAAAATATGTTATGGTTTACGAAAATGCTTAAAAAAGTCATTTAAACAAGTAAAAGCAAAACAAAAATGAATATTTTAATATAGTTAGCCCTTAAAAAAGCGCTTTAGGAGTGCTTTGTTTGCGTCTTAAAAGGAGCGCTTATTGTCAGCAGAAAATAGTCCTCCAAACCGGGAACACTCCATACAAAAATCAGGCATCCCATCAGCAGGTTTGAAGCGATTTGAGGTATGAATTCATATATAAAACCTGCTCCTTTTGGAGCACATTTTTTACTGGGATAAGTTATTATGTATAGAAAAATAAAAATAAGATTAGTTTTTGTTTTTTATTGCATAAAGAATTGATAAATTCTTATATGTACCTTACTTTATACTGATATCATTGCATAAAATAAACCTTAACAAATTAACATTTTGGGCAGCGTGTAGCAATTATTTTGCTATGCGTGTTGCACATTCGCCGTTTATAGCCATCACATATTTTGCATGTTTTGCGATCCGCTTTCGAATCAATAGCAACATAAGGGTAGCAAAGAACTTTTAATGGTATCCGACCAGCTTTAACCCGCGTTAATGTTTAAGATGGGCCTGAAGCATCCTGAAAACTTCTTTAAACTTGGTTTGATTTATCATTAGTTAAAGATGTACTCGGACGTTAGCGTACTGTATTACACCTTCCATTGGTTTTTATTTATGTCTTCAGATGCCAATTCCACCCCTTGTGATGTCAAAAAACCACAAAGGGAGCTTCGAGCTTTTCTGGCACTTGGATTGAGGCTAGTGAATAAAAAAAGGGCCAAGGGCCGACTATTTGCTTTACGTTTAGTGCTGTATATCGGCACCATCTGACCCATTGCATCTACTCCGAATTTTAATAATCATTTATTTCTTCCTTATCGTCAAAAGCTGGCTCCTCTCGAATATAGTGCATTGTCGACAAAAAATAAACACTTTACTTCTTTTTCGTTGCAACAGACAACAGAATTCCGCTCTTACTGAAATCACATCTCGTTCCTACATCATCCGTATGGTTTGGCCTTTGCTCTTTCGGAATATACACTTTGCTTTGAGGAAGGGTATCGACAAGACTTATTCCTCTCATTTGACGCCGATTGGCCAAAGGGCCAATCATTTGTATATTTTATAACACGCAAAATATGTGATGGCTGAAAACGACCAATGTGCAACATGCGCAGCCAAATAATTGCGCCAGGCTGCGCTGTAAAGGATTAAAATATGATTTTAAAAATATATTATATTCGTTAAAACGATTTATGAATCTAACCTTTTACAAGATGTATAAAATTGAAATTAAAAACAAAATAAAATTACTTTATCTAGGTCTAAATCTTTGTGCAAGTTTCTAGCTGCATGTAGACAAGCAAACATATACTCACTTGTATTCATACTTTGCAGTGAAAAGAAAGAGTAAAAATCCTTTCTTTTAGGCCTTAGTTTGCAGTCGTAAGGACTTTTTTGTTTAAGACCCCTTTAAACTTTTTTACGTCCTGTCATTGAAGAAAGGCCTTGCATACTGGCTTCCACGTTTTTGCTTCCAGTGTTTTTTAAGGTTTATGCAAAAGATAAAATTGTCATAAATTTCTTCCAAAAAAATGTGAAGAATTCAACTACGGAACCATTTTTTATGAAGATAAATTAGAATGTTAGAAAAATCTTTAAGAAACAAAAATTATTCAAGGTTAAATTTCAAAGATAATTGTATGAAATTTGGCATATGGGTCAAGGATAAAAGAGCAATGAATTTACTGAAAATCCGTTTTGAGTTAAGACTCTATTGCTCATAAGCCTTTTGAGTATGGCAAATTTCGATCTACCAAGGTAAAATACCATTTGGTTTAAGGATTGATGTTTGACTAATAACGTCATTCGTCGTCAATGGCGGTGAGAGCTAAACGGCAAACCCCACTGAAGAGATTGTGTGGTTCCAATCGAAACTAGTCTGGGCAACCTGTCCGTGAAAAACTGGGTTCAATTCCCAGCTCAGTCAATAATGAAAAATTATTAATAAATTTCAATTCATTTCATGTTGTAAAATTCCTTTCTTCATAAAAATAATTTAATGAAAATTAAATTCAATGAACTTAAGCCTGATTAAAATATCAATAAAATAACCACAATACTAATGGCTTGTTCAACGATCTAGATAGCAAATCAAAGCGATCGCAATCCATTCGCTCGATTTCGAATCAGATTGGGTTCAACCATTTCGACAGCTTTCGATCGCTTGCTCTTACGAGTGTCAATAGTTATTACTTACGTAGTAAAAAAATATAGTATTAATACTAATTTGCTTGATAACAAATACAACTGTGTTTGAAAGTTTATCAGCTGTATAGAAATGTCAGAAAATAAAAAAAAATTTTATTGATACCAAAACTTAAAAAAAAGAGTAAACAAAGGTTAAATGCAATCAAAAACAAAATATTTAAGCAAAAAAATAAATAAATCATGCAAACAAATAAACAAACCAATTACAAAAGCAGCGACCCATTAATTTTCTGTACTAGAAAAGTTAAATAGTTTTCTTTGTAAATACCGCGACCAGTTTTTTGCAGGCTTTTGTTGTTTTTTTCTCTTTTTTGATTTTGTCCTGCATTTTAAATGTAAATATAAATATTATTTCAAAATCAATTCAAACCTATGGTTTTCTTTTGCCTTAAAATATAACGTCGTGTACCATCTTCTACTCTGAAATAGAACGCGTAGGTGGTACAATGGCGTTTAGTTTTTGGCTTCTACTTTTCCCATGCTCGTCCATCGAAAATTTATTTGCTCCAAGCACTAGTGCACCTCTCGCCAATTTAAGATTTTCGTCCATGTATTCGACAAATGTAAGCAGTTGCTGCATTGTCGATTTTATATACCCACACCTTGTGCGCAAAGTTCAGCTCGGAATTTTGGAGATAATTTGATGAAATTTGACACATAGGTTCAAATTGGCAGAAGGACCAAGCTTATTGGAAAT
Source organism: Pollenia amentaria (assembly GCA_943735925.1). Taxonomy (NCBI): domain Eukaryota; kingdom Metazoa; phylum Arthropoda; class Insecta; order Diptera; family Polleniidae; genus Pollenia; species Pollenia amentaria. Next base: position 138,621,812 of record OX031010.1, on the reverse strand, counting down.
AGGCCGAATCGGTCCATAATTTTACTTAGCCCTTATACAAGATTCTTTCCGGATAGGGTTTTTGTTCTAATAAATGATCTTATTATGCTGATATTAAGATTAAATATTGTCCAAACTAATTTATTGCAATCAAAATCATCTTACCAAATTTTTTTGGAATCGGTTTATATTTGACCTTAGCTCCCATACAAATAATACTCCCGAAAATGGCATTTAATGCCATAACTTCCTTACAAATGTTAGTATTCACATACAAATTGGCGTAAATGAGTTTTACGATAGCTAATATGTCATAATAAAATGTTATCCTGGTAGGTCCAAAATAAACCATAGCTCCCATATAAACCCCCATCCTAAAATCTCATATATTAAGATGAAGATACCTAAATAATATTCGGCACAAACAACTCTTAAATAAATCTTAAACTCATAACATAATTTTGTTCAGGATTGTCCATGATTGCCCGTGGGTCCCAAATGGTCGGGCTTGTCCGACTATACTTTCCTACTTGTTTAAACTATAATTTTACGTTTAAACAATTAATAAAATATTTTTATTTTACATATGTCCATATGTGACAAGTGGTACTGTGCTCCATTTTTATTTATTATTTATTTAAATTACTCTTAAATATATCTTGTTTTTTTTAAATTCAACGATTCGACAACAAAACAACAAGTGAGTGGTTTTGACATTTATGTTCATAATCTTGACGATACCTTCGATATTGATAAACCGCTTTTTGTATGAAAGAACTTACGTTTTCTTTCGAGTTGTCGTTCGTTCGAATAATCGTACAGAATAGAGTAACTGCCTATTTCACTAAATGCGAACGAACGCCTTCTTTCGCACAACTATATGTAAAACAAAAACAAATTCTCAAAAATTTGTAAAAAATTTGTGTAAAACAAAAACAAATTCTCAAAAATTTGTTTTTGTTTCATATGTATTTGTCCGAAAGAAAGCGTTCTTTCGACATCGTGAAATTGGCAGTCAGTTGAACCCAAACCAGTTTTCGATCGCTTAGAATGCGATCGAAGTTGTTCTTTCGAAATCGTTGAACAGGCCATAATAATTGTAAAAATATTTAAATTTTGAATTTTTTTTCAATAAATGATATTTTTAATTTTAATGAAAAAAATTATGAAATAACTTTGCATTGCAAACAATGTGTAAATTGATTTAATTAAATATAGCTCAGGTTTTGACATTTCCTAACAACAGTTCTACAAGTTTAAATAATTTTATTTTAAACGAAAAAATCAATTAAGATTTTTTGATATTTAATTAAAAATTTATTTCAAAACAATTAAATTTAAATTATATTTTAAATTTTCTTTTAACTAAAAAAATTATTGATTGCATTATCACATTAATTAAATTGAAATACTGTTTAAACAATTTTTTAATTGATAAAAAACTACCGACAATTTTTTCTGTGTTCTCTAGAAAACGTAAAACTTAAAAATTTTTCGTTTTAAATTCGTTTCAAAATCGTGACGTGCAATTACTAATTTGAGGGCACTAACAAAAAAGGTTTCGTATGATAGGGAATCCTGTTCGTTCCTAAGAAGTGTCTTAAAAAAAAAGAAGTGTCTTAAAACATAGACAAAACCTTACAGTTGACAAACTTAACAAGAAAAAACATGTGAAAATAAACAAAAAAAGCATTGACTTATTTTTTTTGTTCTTTTCGGTTTTCTATCATGGCTAAAATTATTGAAACACCGTATATATTTTTCAATATCGATAATTAGCATTTTTCAAGGATAACATTTAGTTTTTTTACATTTATTATTTTTTATTTTATATTCGAAGTACCCACAATCATTTCTATTTTTTATGTTTACAAAGAAGCTGTTTAATAATGATATCATATTTAATAACAAAAAAAGAATGTTTTGATTTTTTTCGGATTTATGAAAATGTACGAAATCTGAAGAGGCAAACCAAAAAAGGTACGAATAGAAAAATGTGAAAATGTTCACTTTTGTACAAATTCTGTGACATACCTAATTTAATTTACACCAGTAAACAAATTAATAGCATCCATTAAATATTTATTTTTGATATTACGAACATTTTCAGCAGTAATGTTGTTGATATAGTTAAACGTTTAATTCACTTGATTAAATTTTTAATTAAAACTGCGTTTATTTTTAAATAATAGTTTAATTGATAAAAAAAATAAATGGCGAGAATTTTTTCTGTGCGGAAATGCAGTTATTATCGGTGCTGTTATCGAAGCACTTTGGAAAATTTGAGAACAGCTAGATACCACCAACAAATGTGGTTTAACAAGACAAAGCAACAGCGCACACATGAAGCTAAACAGTGAAAGTATTTTTTAAAGAGGCAGCGGATCAATTGCCCGCTGCTTTCGCAGGGTTTTACTTTTTTGAATTTTTTTTCTTTGAGGGATTTAAAGCAAAGTAAAATGTACGTGAATAAGCTGCTGAGGATACTCCAACTTCAAATTTATTTTAAAGGGCAGAATAGAATGCAAAATAAAATTTGTGGAACGGAGAATTAATGCCTTAAAAAGAAATTCAAAACAAAGCCCTGACCTTTATTTCCGCTACGTATTATTAATCCACTCTATGCCAGTATATGTCAAAGGTTTTATTTCAAATCTAGTGTCTTGAACAATCACATTAATTGATCAATAACCGTAAAACAAATTATGCCAGAGAAAATTTTTTTCTTCAAAATAGACAGGAAAAAAAACATAAAATTATATCAACGATTTAGGGATAAAGCAATTTGTGTGTTTTAAGCTGGCCTTAAATCTGATAAAAATGGAATGATGAAAAAACGGAACAAAACATGAAAAAAGTGAAAATAGGACAAAGGACACACTTGCATGACGAACAAACCCATACGCAACATAAACACACACTTCATAAACCAATCAGGTTGTTCTAACAAAACGAAAAAAGTAAAGTGTTTAAAAAAAAAATACCAACACACTAGAGTTACAAGGAGTCGTAACCACATTTTAGCCTCATTCCCAAAAGTCAACAGTGTCTTTAAGCTGTTTCCTCATACTCTTTTCTTTTTATTTTCCCTTTAAGGTTGAACATAAGACCAAGGGAAACTGTGTGTATGCGTGTGTGTTTGTTTATTACGATAGAAAAGTTGTTTTGAATACAAAACAACTTGAAAACCACAATATTTTTTTAGGTCTAAAATAATTGAGAACAAAGGAAGCTAAAATCCTTACACAACACATAAACAAGGAATTGAACTGGTCTAATTTTGTCTGTAAGTATGTGTATTGTATTTGATCTTGTTGAATGTAAAACTTATAAAACAGAAATGTAAAAAAGTTTTATTGTTGTTGTTTGGAACGATTTTTTACAATAAAACACCTTTAAAACTCAAGCATTGTACTTGCAATTACATACAAATAACGAAAATAACAAAAGGGAAATTTTTGAAAAAAAAGAAGTCGGTGAAATGTATTAAAACCTTAAAGAATGTCTTAGGAAAATTCTTTTTGAGAATCTGTTAAAAAAAGGTACCTTTAAAACGATGGGTATTTATAAATTAAATATTATGGTTTTTTACAAGCCGTTAGTTTCCTAACAGAAGTCTTTTTCGATTATAGACATAGCATATGGCAGTTTAATAAAATTCTTAAATTTGGCCCCTAGATTGGCCAAATGCTTGACTAACCCCACTTTGTTTTTCATCTCCATCATTTATTTCTAACATACCTACCCGCTATCTCGTTTCCTTAAGAGGGTCCCATACAAAATGTTCAATACAGACTAGAAATATATTAAAGAAAAAGCCCGATAACAGCCAAGGATTCGCTCCTAAGGAATGAACGTCCAACCGCAATAAGTTTTTTTGTCCCTGAGATTTTCACAAAACATACTTGTTCTTTATCTGCCCCCCCCCCCCCCCCTCTTAAGTGGGCTCCCATACAAATATTGCAGTTTATTAAAATTCTTAAATTTGGCCCCTGCAGCGAGGATGCCCCTCGATGGGTTAATTGTTTGACCAGCCCAACTTTATTTTTGATCTCAATCATTTATTTCTAACTCACCTACCCTTTATTTCGATTCCTTAAGAAGGCTCCCATACAAAATGTTCAATACAGACTAGAAATATATTGAAGAAAAAGTCCCATAAATGCCTAGGAGTCGCTTCTTGTGGGATATATTTATGGCCGAACTGAATTAATTTGTTGTCATTATCACATTGTTTGAAAAGGCAAAGTTTTTTGATCATTTTTTTAATTAACCGCATTATTGGCCCATTAAAGGCAAATTTTTAAATCCCTAGCAGGGAGGTGCTTTTGAGACTTCAATTAAGAATATTTTTCACAAAATGTTATCTTCCGATTTGAAGTTCTATTAATATGGACTGGTCGAAAAATCGACCAGTTATTTTATTGTAAACAAATAGTGCTGTAGGCCTCGTTTATGAGAATTTATTAAAAAATGTTTTTTTTTTTGTAAATCTTAACGGTAGTCTATAATTTAGTCTAAAATATGTATATGACAATTGGGATCCGGCACGGTTATTATCTAGTAAATCCAAAACCATATAAAATACTGTAGAATAAATCTCCACTTTCAGAGCACATGCAAAATGTTTAAAATCCAAAACGGATTGGGTTTCTCTTAACAACATACAATATTTATTGAGAACATCAACAAATGCGCGACTTTTGACAAAATAATATGTTTTATCTTAGCGACTATTTTCTGATAGATTTAAATAACTTTTAGATGTTCTAAAACGATTGCCAATATGTGGTAACGCTATTGTAGTGCTTCTGTCCAGTGGTAAATTTTTCGACCATCAAGGTTAATGGGCATTTATAAGTCAGAAAAATTGTGCACTACAAATTGATATTTCTCGATTCTTATAATGTACTAAATATTTATGCTTTAAAAATAATTAAGAACAAAAAATTTATTTTTCTATTTTTTAATATATTTTTTATTTGGAAAAAGTGTTTAAAATGGATATTTTTTAATTCTCTTACCAAAATATTTTATAAAGTCTTTAAAAAATCAATTTATTACTAATATATTAAAAATCATTCCAGATTTTATTTTTGAAAAAGCAATTATAGTAAATTCTAAAGATATATGTACGTTAATAAAGGTATGGTCGAACTGTGGCAACAAATGGGTTAAAATTAACAATATCATTTATTGAAAAAAAAATATTCACAATTTTCAAAATCAGCAAATTGTTTGCTTCATTCATGAATTGGTGATGAGAGACAATTTTGCATCTTTTCTGTGAATGGAGTCTTAAATAACGACGCACAGTGGCGCCCGTAGAGCAAGCGAGGTTGCAAAAATCAAAATTTTCATGAGTGCCGACGAAGTTTTGAATAAACCCATGTTATAGGAAACTTTTCAACGATTTCAAATATGCCACTCTTAATAATATCACATTTTTAGTTTAGAAGATATAACCGTTCAAAGTTGACCGACTTTCGGTTTTCAAAAAAACACACAATTTTTAGTCAATTTGTTGCGATTTCAGGTGTAATATCACGAAAAATAGGTAACGAATCGCCTTATTTTTTATTTGTATTGATTGATGTATTTATTAAATGTATAATGATAAAAAAAAAATTAACTGTTTGCTTTGTGTTTCTCCTGGTAAATCACTATTTAAAAACTATCCGTTTTTTCACTATTTTTCAACTTTGACGGAAAATAAAAAAAAACTATATTTTTCTATATTTGCCATACGTGTAAAACCTGTTCTTTGATTATTTCTTTACATAATTCAAAAGGTTTTATCTGCCCGTACGTGCCCGTTTGGCTTCTAGAGGTAAAAAAGTTCAAAAAGACATGGTTGCAGAAATTGTATGGCGTCCATCCCTTATATGTTTTGACTGACAGTAGTTTGATCTAATAGTTTGAAAAAAACTACTCATTGAAATTAGCAGGTACGTACCTCACATAAACAATACTTTGGCGTACAAATGGTCAGGAACAATATTGACTTATGGTCCCTACAGGTAGGCACAAATCTTATTTGGACACATGCATAATATCAAAATTGCATTATTTAGCCTAAATCCATATGTATGCAGGGAACAGGTAAATTTTTAGGCATGGTAGCATAAGCCTATATATTGCAAAATAAGCATAATGCCTGGATTAGTCTACGCCTGAAAGTTGGCGCAACAATTACTGAAACCATTAAACAATTTAAGTACTGAAAACATGGCGTTGAACAATTTAAAATTATTTGAACTGTTTAGAAAGTCAACCACACCAAAGTTTTTCACGGAAGTGAAAATTCTTCCTGAGAAGTTGACATTGATCAGCAAATGGGGCTGCGATGGATCATCCGGACAAAGCGTCTATAAGCAAAGGATATCTTTCGATGACGCTACAATATCGGACGGAAATATGTTTATGGCATCTGTTGTTCCTTTGCGGCTAAAATCGGATGATTCCCTACACTGGAAAAATCCACGTCCGTCATCAGTGCATTATTGCCGACCAATAATGTTTCAGTTTGCAAGGGAATCGGCAGAACTCATAAGGACTACGGTGAAGGACATTGAAGAACAAATAAGCAAGATTAAGCCTACAAAGCTGCAAATTGGAGAAGGAAAATATATTGAATGCAATTACGAGTTCCACCTGACCATGGTTGACGGAAAAGTCGTAAACGAACTGACAGGAACAACCTCAACAATGTCATGCCCGATTTGCAAAAAGAGTCAGAAGAACTTTTTTCAATTCAATTCAATTTATTTCATATATAATATGTTACATCTCAATTTTATATAATTAGTTGTAAAGAGTTTAAGATTAGTATCTTTTTCTGCTTAATTATAATATATTTCAATTAGTTTTCATAGACAGAATTATATTGGAGATAAAAATTTAGCAAAAACCTATCTAAACCCCTTTTTTCGTATTATTTTTATATTTTTTTTATCGATTTTATATTATTATTTGTCAGAAGAACTTTGGTAATTTAAACGATTCTACAAATGAGGAGAATTACGAATATGGAATGTCACCATTGCACGCAAGGATAAGGTGTATGGAATTCTTGCTAAAACTGGCATATACCCTACCACAAGAGGAGGAAAACTTCGATGAAAATACATCAATAAAGGATAAGGAAAAGATCAGAAAGAAGCAAATACAGGATGGTTTTTTTGAAACAAGTTGGACTAAAAGTAGACTGTCCCAAGCACGGATACGGTAACTCTAACGATGGAAACACTTCTAGGAGATTTTTTGAAAATGATGAGGCAGTAACTAGAATCATTGGAATTGACAATCAAATCGTGAAAAGATTGGGAACGATCTTGGATGTTTTAAACTGCAAAGAAAATGTCAATTCTACAAAATATGGAGAATATGCGTCGAAAACTGCATCTCTTTTAGCAGAAATGTATCCACAGAAGAAGTTGACCCCGACCGTCCATAAAATATTGGCGCATGGCAAAGATATAATTGAGTACCAGCCTTTGCCAATTGGAGAGCTTTCTGAAGAAGCACAGGAGTCTCTTAACAAATTTTATAAAAAATATAGATTGCAGAACACATTCAAAGCATCAAGGGTAAGGCAAAATAAGGACCTCTTCAACATGTTGGCAGCATCTTCCGATCCACTTATTTCTTCCCTGCGGCATGTGAATTCACGAATAGAGTTACAAAATAATTATAGTTTAGAAATTGTTAGTCTTTTAGATATACCTTCTCTTACGAATTGTGATGAATATTTTACAGAAAATTGAAAAAATAAATTTAAAAAAATAAATAATTTTTTTTTTTAATTTGTTGGGTAATAATTTAAAACATAAAACCCTTAAGAAAAAAAATAAAAACAATCTAAAAATGTAAAAATAATTTTTTTTAGTTACCATAAAATTGATTTTTCTACTAATTTTAACTTTGATAACCCATAAGTAGGCCCCTACAAAGCGTAGCACCCTTTCCAAACGCTCATTTCATAGGCTGAACAGTTATCTATCATATGCTGTTTAAACTGTTCAATTATCTTATTCGGTTCAAAAGATATGATTTTTGCAACGAAAAAACTCAAATGGCGCCACTGTGCGACGATGTTAGTCTCAAAGAGCACCGAAGCTGCGCAAAAATTTGAAAAAAGGGCTCAAATTTTTAATATATCAAACAAACCTTAAAATTGACTAAAAGTCCCTAAAACTACAAGGAATGGCAAAAATTTGCGAACAGCAGTATGATAGCAAAGTCTGATAACTATTACAAATCTTTAAAGCTGTAAAGAATCAGAAAACTTCTAAAATTCACGAAAAATTACATTGAAACAAACCCTAAAACTTATTTAAAATCGCTAAAAAGGTTGAAAAAAAATCGGAAATTATTAAATAAAAAGCGTTTAAATATTGGTTGTAATGATTAAGAACAAACATTTTATCAGGAGTTAAATACAGGGCATTCCACTTTTTCATAGCTTGTGTTTTGCTATTGTCAAATGACTCACAGCAGTGTTACAGGGTTGGCAAGACGTTTTATACATGCACCTTTTCAGAAAGTGATATTTTTGTGTAGAAAAGAAGACAACATAAAACAATTGGAAACATTACACACATTTATATTAACTAGGACCGCCAGGTGGCCGTAATTCGACCACTTGACATTTACAGTTAAAACAAATCCTTTTATGCACGTATGAAATATACAATTCTTATTTTAAAGGTCTACCTAAATTTAAGAGAATAACAAATGTCTTTTCATATACAGTAAAAGTGTTTTAGCAATTAAGAAAATGGTTTAAAAATTATTTAAATTTAATTAATGTGATAATTGAATCAATTATTTTTTTAGTTGAAAGAAAATTAAAAATTTAATTTTGATTTAATTAACATTTTAGTTGCTGTGAAATAAATTTTTAATCAAAATATTAATTATATAACAAAAAATCTTAATTGACTTTTTTCGTTTAAAATAAAATAATTTTAACATGTAGAATTGTTATTGGGAATTGTCCATATTTATTTAAATAAATTAACACATTGTTTGAAATGGCAAAGTTTTTTAATCATGTTTTAATTAAAATTAAAAAAATCATTTATTGAAAAAAAAATATTCACAATTTTTGCAATTTTTAGTAATCAATACAATCATTTTGGTAAAAGGTGCAAAATCAACAAATTGTTTGCTTGATATTATGAATTTGGTATTAATTTGGTGATTGGAGAAATTTAATAATTTTTTCTGTCTATTTCCTTTTACTCGTTATTATTAAAGCATTTATTTAGTATTTTACAATTTTTACAATATGTATGTAATAAAGTTTCGAGTATAAAAGGTAAAATAAAGCTTAAAGTGCCTGTTCTTAGAGATAAAAATAAAAAAAACCGTATGTGTATTGAAACAACAAGAAAAAATATAAATTTCTGAACGAAAATTTTTATTGTAATTTCAAAAACAAATGTGTGTGTTTGCAAGCAAATTAAAAACACTTTAATCCTAAAATACCTTTAAAACGATATATGTTTCATTAAAATCGGTGGACGATAAGATACTTAAAAATTAACTAAAAATTATTCACGTATTTGTATATAAGATTAATTTAAGCACTTAAATGAACTGACTCTCATAAAATAAATATTTCATAAATGCTTCTTTAAATATGTTTATGCACTTGTAATACCAAGAAATTTTGGAGTCGTAGTCGCGAGTTTTTCTAGGTACTCCAACTTCAATACAAACAGCGCGGCTCTGAATTAACAGTCCTGGTTATGTCGCATAGTCTAAACAGATATAATATAAAAAAATTTTGCTTAAGTCTTTTTCGATCTACCAAGGTAAAATACTATTTGGTTTAAAGATTGATGTTTGACTAATGACGTCATCCGTCGTAAATGGCGGTGAGAGCTAAACTGCAAACCCCACTGAAGAGATTGTGTGGTTACAATCGAAACAAGTCTGGGCAACCTGTCCGTGAAAACTTGGGTTCAATTCCCAGCTCAGTCAATAATGAAAAATGATCAATAAATTTTAATTCATTTCATGTTGTAAAATGCCTTTCTTCATAAAAATAATTTAATGAAAATTAAATTCAATGAACTTAAGCCTGATTTAAATATCAAAATTTGGATTAAAAACCATTAACAGTTCAATAAAACAACCACAATACTAATTATTGAATAATATTAACTTTTTTTGTTACCAGAAAAAAACATAGAAATTATTTGTGCTGTTCAGAAGTGGGGATTTTGCACGGAAGACAAAGAAAGTTCAAAATCAGCCCACTTTTTGGCGGATGTTGTGTACTGATAACCAATTTATTTGTACAAAATTTGCACTTTATTATTATTAACGTTCTTTAATAAAAGTTATAATGTACATTTTTAATTTCAAATTTCTGCATTTTATAACAATTGTGATTTTTCATTGAACTGTTGCTTTAATTGAAGTTGTTGATATTTTAAGTAGGCTAAATTAAGTTCATCAAATTTAATTTTCATTGAATTATTTTTATTGAAAGCAGGAATTTACAACATAAAACACAGAACAAATTAAAAATTGTTTCTAATAACCTAATTTATACCAAATTCGTTGAATCAAGCAACCAATTTGTTGATTTTGCACCTATTACCAAAATGATTATCCCCCTTATGCAAAAAAAGTTAAAGTTCACATTAGTTAACAAACACCTAAAACCCCATAAACGTTTGCTGGACTTAATGTGTTGGTTAACTTATGTGAACTTTAACTTTTTTTTGCATAAGGGGGTATATATATATTACTAAAAACTGTGAAAATTATGATTCTTTTTCTCAAAAAATTATATATTTAATTTTACTTAAAATGTGATAGTGTACAAAAAATATTCCTGGAAAATATTGAAGGAACAATACTATTAAAGTATTATGAAAGATTTTTAAATTGTAGTTCGACTTAAGGTACGTTCACACTGATGAAATATTTAAAAGCAAACATCAAATATTTCATTAACGTAGTCTGAACACAAAATATTTTTCAGTATCAAATAAAATAACAGCTGATTTTGAGCAAATAAAAGTATTTGCCGGCAAACAAATATTTGTCCAATGTGAACATAGTGTGAACACAAAAAATCAAATATTTTAGTAATTTTTGAGCAAACATTTATTTGATATTACAAAAAAATTGTAAGAGCAAACAACGACAAATAATTTTAGCCATGTTCCGGATAGAAGTAATTTTTCCTGTAAGTTTTCGGATTCTTTACAATTTTAAAGATTTTTTATAATTATAAGACTTTGCTGTCGTGCCGCTATTAGCAAATTTTTGCGAATTACCGTTAATTTAGCAATTTTTATAGAATTTTTGCCATTCCTTATAATTTTAGGCACTTTTACTAAATTTTATGGCTTGTTTGAAATATTAAAATGGTTCGCGAATTTTCGCTATTTTTGCAACATTTTTTTTTTTGTTTTTCCCCTACATTTTGTTTTTTAACCGATTAAGCAATTTCAAATATATTTTAGGGTTTGTTTCCAAATTTGCAATTTTTCGCGAATTTTAGTCATGCTCGCGAAGAAGCGATTTTTTACTGTGAATCTTTAGAGCTTTAACGATTTTTAAAAATTATTAGGCTTTGCTGTCGTGCCGCTACTAGCAAATTTTTGCAAATTACCCGTAATTTAGTAATTTTTATCGAATTTTTGTCATTCCTTATAGTTTTATTCACTTTTACTAAATTTTATGGCTTGTTTGAAATATTCAAATGGTTCGCGAATTTTCGCTATTTTTGCAACATTTTTTTTGTTTTTCTTGTGACATTTTGCTTTTTAACCGATTTAGCGACTTCAAATATATTTTAGGGTTTGTTTCCAACTTTGCAATTTTTCGCAAATTTTAGCCACGTTCCCGTTACCCAGTGGCTTCCATTTTTTCTTTTCTTTTAAATTCTCCTGTTCTAACACTATAAGAGATGCTGATCCACAGAATAAAATAAATAAATTAGCTTTTGCGCTCATTTTTACTATTTGAGAAATATATATTTATTTTTGAACACTTTCATTAAATAATTATTTGATGCAAATATTTCGTTTAGTCTGAACGCATGGCAAACATGAATTAATTTATTTTATTTAACACTGTTTGCCAACTGTTTCATCAATCAAAAATTGTCAAATATTTGAGCTTAGTTTGATCATTAAACAAAATATTTTTTTGTTTCACACAGTTTGAAGCAAATATCAGAATAAATATTTTCGTCATATATTTCATTAGTCTGACGAGCTTATAGAATACACATTCGAATTAATAAATAAATTTATAACAAATATGAAAACTCAACATGAGAACTAAAATTGCCAGATTCTATTTGTTAAAAAAATGTTCAAAAAACTTTTATATTGTTAATTATCTTTCAACTAAAAAATAATTGATTCAATTATCACATTAATTAAATTTAAAAACCTTTTAAACCATTTTTTTAATTGATAAGAAACTACTAATAATTTTTTCTGTGAATGAATTAAAACAAATTTTTGTTTTTATAATTCTTGACTGAACACGGGATTGAATACAATTTGTTATTCATTTCATGTTGTAACTTCCTTTTCTTTCAATAAAAATTATTTCATGAAAATTAAATTTGATAAACTTAAGCCTAATTAAAATATCACAAACTTCATTTCTGCATTTTTTATGTTAAACATTAAAATTTATTAAAACTTACAACAAACACACCCTTTAATAATGCCTATAGAGCAATACGCTTAAGTCTTTGTCGATCTTGAATCACTTTTAAATTACGATTGCCACTGCGCTCCTTTTTCTAATGAAAAAATTTATGAAAAGGGTTCTTATAAGGTAAAGTTTTATTTTCGAATTGTTTTTGAAATAAGTTCCATTATGTAAATCGTTTACATTGGCAAGTGACAGTTGATATGGGTTAAGGGAATTATAGGTTACAATGGAACTTTTGACTTATTCTTTAACAAACATGGCCATGTTTTAAAGAGGATTTTTTTAATTCTCTTACATATCATTTGGGAACATGTCATTTTATTAACACCATAATAAAGGTTACATTGGCTCTAATTAAAAATAAGGAGTATTTGTACGCCTTAGAGAATGTCTCTAATTGTCCTTAAAACTTTCACACTTTTAGTGTAAACTACGAAAGTTATGAGTTACATTTTTAAATCATTGAAAAGAAATTTGAAATAAATTTTGCTTGTTTGCTAAAGAATATTGTTAGCGTCTATTCAAGGCAATTACAAAAAATGTTTGTGTAACCTTTTTATGCCCACGCAAAATTAGTGAAGAGTGTATAATGCGTTTGTATTGAAGTGTCCGACCGTAAAATATTGGTCATCGAACAAGCTTTTAGTATAAAGATTGATGCAGAATAATTTTTTGACACGACCTTAAAATGTCCGACCGTTCAGCTGGCAGGTAGGCTGGCCGGTTGCCTTAGTCTCCATGTAAGCCTTGTGCGCAAAGTACAGGACGCCATTTTGGAGATAATTTGATGAAATATGGTACATAGGCTGAAATTGCCACAAGCCTATTAAAAATGATATTAATCTATAATTTTACACAGCCCCCATATAAACTTTTTTCGGAAGAGTCTATGTGTAATTTGACGATAGATACTAGGTCGTGCCAAAATGTTGATAAGTCCAGAATTAAATATATGTAGGTCCAAAATAGGCTATTAGGTATGCACTGATTGATCAAGGGGTTCCGTTGTTCTTGGTCGAATTGATAACTCGCATGCTTATCAGCAGATGCTTAGTAGCAGTGTTATTCACTCGGACTGGGGAAACGAACGCTTAAAGAAACTGGCGAGTAGGGGGACCCCATAGGAGGAGTATGTATTCTCCCCTACTATGGCTCTTAGCTGTCAATGTCATTCTGGGACTTTTTGACAGATTGGGTCAGAAGGTCATGGCCTACGCGGATAATGTAGTGACATTGGTATCGGGCAAGTTTCTGCCGATAATTAGCGAAGTCGTGCAAGGGCCGCTGCGCGAACTGTTAGCATGAGCGAGTGATAACGTACTGGAAGTTAATCCGGAGAAGACGGAGTTGCTTTTTTTACTAGGAAGTGCAGGGTAGAGAATATTAGGCTGTCGGTACCAGGAGGAGTAGAGCTTAGACTATCTGATAGCGCTTAGTATCTAGGAGATTTTCTGGTAGGAAATACACAAGATTAACGTAAGAGAGGTCTCAATGCATACTCTGCTTGCAGGTCATCGATAGGTAGGAGCTGGGATTGCTGTACACCTCGGTGGATAGACCCATTCTTACTTATGGATGCTATATTTTGTGGGAATCATTGAGAGTGGCTTGTCCAAGGAACCTTCTGTCTAAGGCTCTGAGGTGAACATGTGAAGTACTCCCCAAGCGGCCTTGGCTATCATTCTACATCTTATGCCTACTGAGCAGTATGTGATGGGAATAGATTTTGGGCGGTTGTAATAATGCCTTCTAGGGGGAGCTGGTCAGGTAGGAGCAGATTATTTAGTGGATTTGCTATTTTCACTAATGACTCGAAGATGAGAGGCACGAATGCGTGGGTTTACATTAAGGATATGGACATCACAATGTTATACAGGCTTTCTTGAACTGTTGAGGGACAACATTGATAGGGGCTCGGAGTTCACTATACATGTGGACAGCCAGGCGGCTCTTATGGCCGTAAGGGGCTGTTATGTGAACTCCAAGCTAGTTGATGGTTGTAGGAGGGCTCTACAGGGTGCCTTAGGAGGGTATGTGTTAAGGTTGTGCTGGGTGCGGGATCACTGCAACATAAACGGTAATAAGGTGCCTGATGAGTTGGCGAGACAGGGCTCAGAGATTGAGGATCCTAACTGCATGGTGGCGATTAGGCCTCCAATAGGCTTCTATTTTGGAAGGATCAGGAAATTCTGGACACGACCAATCGGGTCTGTGGGAACCGAACGGACTGCCGGGTATCACGGACGCTGTGGCCGGTGCTTAGGAAGTCCGATTCGGAGTCGCTGCTGGGCAGGAGTAGGGTCTAAGTAATTTCACTGCTTGTCAGTAGTCGATAAAAAATGTGTTTCGTCAAGTTTTTTTTTAATTTGTTTAGAGTCTTCCTTATACAAAGCTGCGTATTATGCAAATATATACTTCATAGTTTTGTTTAACCTTCATTAGGTCTTGAAATTTGCTGACGTTAACGATCTTCGCGTACAATTTAACTCAAATAGAATTTTTTTTTAATAAAAGTACCCTTTTTTATTTCGAATATAAAAGTACTTTTAATATAAAGAGGAAATTTAAATAGTTAAACAATGTAGACATGAATAAAGTCTTATCGTTATATAAATTTAATTACAAATTATTGCATTGGTGGAACAAAGTAATTGTTTTGGAGTACTGTTTGCATATACATTTTTTACAAGTGCAACACAAGTGGTGTTTTGTTTTCTCTTCTGGGACATAATTGGCAACGACTTATTTTGGACGTAATTTCGAATCGTAAACATATTTTTTCCTAGGTTTTGGTTGAAGATTACGGCGGCTGTTTCTGCTCAGCTACTAAATGCAGGTTTTTCTACAATTTTTCGCAAAAATGTTTAATGGTTTTCCCTGTTTTATATAGGGTTCGGCAAGATGAAATCCTAAATTTTCTAGAAAAAAAAAATGTCGTTCCAGTCAAGTTTAGCTGATGCTTATGTTATGAAAACCTTGTAAGGTGATATATCTAGTATGTTACTAAATACAACTTGAGACTATCGATTATTCTTCCTTTTGCAAGAATAAAATCACACAATTTTCTTTACATTTATTATAACATGATATTATTTGCTGTTTTTTGTCCTAGTGATAACTAATTTCTGAGCTGAGATGCAAAGGGCTGAAATGATTCAAAGATTTTTTGGGAATATATGAAAGGATAATAATATCCTTGATTTAAGAAACCAAGATATAAGAATACCGTTGCTAAAAGCTCTGATGGCAATTCAATCTTATCTTACCGTATAGTTCCTATTTAAGTAATTTGCTTCTATACAATTTTTGTCCCAATTAGTAGGATGTAAAGCAATTGTCTGCAGACATATTGTGATGGTTTCTGTAGTTTGGAAGCGATGATTTTAACATCAAAGGCAAGTGCACCCAATTTCAACCAAATACGTAAAATTGGAATTTTTTCTTAATAAAAATTGTTGTCAACCTCAAGATGAAATTGCAAAAGGATTAGGATCTACTATCGGCTTTATCCAATATCAAAGAAATGGGTTATCATACGAGTTTAGCCCGAAATACCTTTCACAAAGATTTTTCATGTCCAAAATACTGTTTACCGCCATCAAAAGTAATAATTTTTGCATTAATGTTAATGGTTTTAAGGAATGGATCCAATACCACAACCTGATATCCATGATACCGAATTGATGCCAAAGCGGAATATCCATTTCACCAAGGTCTTTTGCAGAAGAACTATACCGAACACAGTTGATTTCTTTGGCGAAAAACACATAAAATATGCAACTAGAAATGAAGTCGTAATATTTCGGCACAAAAATGTTTGGCCATATATTGCAATACCCGTTAAAAACTTTTTAGCATATAGTTAAACTTGCCCCTTGACTGACCCTTTACCCGTCCGACTACATTTTGTTTTGACTTATGCAAACGCTTCACATTAAAATAGATCATCATCCGACTTAACTTGAGTTTCTCTTAACCTCAAAATATAGGCAGAAGTCTTTGTAGGGTATTCAAATGTGACCAGAAAGATAGTAAACTCCAATCAGTACTTTGGGTGAAATTATATTTTATCAATGTTTTGCAATAAACGATTGAAATTTTCCAGAATCCTGCTTTATCTGCTAATATAAATATTTAAATTACATCACTTTTTTCCTTATTTATCAAAAAAAATTTAAATTGTCCTTCAAACGTTTTAAATTTAAAGTGTTACCGTTTTGTATTTGGCACAAACTGACTTAGAAACGAATAGTTTAAATGAATGTGTCGGCGGGTGAAGTTAAGATCATCTTATCCGTTAAATCAACCATCTTAATTAGCCAACAAGCAAAAAAATTTTATTCAAATAAATCTTAACTCTTATCCTAATTGTTGTTGTAATAATTGCTGGCAACAACAAAATTATAATATAAATATAAAAACCAAAAGATTAAAAAAATAAACATGGCAAAGAAGCACAAGACAAAACAAAAGAAAGCAAAGCATACCAAAACAAAGAAAATACACTGACAAAAGCACACAAAACCTCTCAGCTACAAATGAGAACAAAAACAACAATTTGAATTTTTTCCTTTTTTTTTAATACGCAGTAAGAAGGCGAGAAAAAAGGTGTCAATGGGTAAGTTAAGGCGCCAAAAAGTATACTTTCGTTTATTTTCTACAAAAAATTTTGTACAAATAACAAAAAAAAAAGGATGTTCCAAGCAAAAATGAATACAAAAGTAACTTAAGGCAAAAATCTTGCCTTTCTTTCTTAATTTGTTTATATGAGTGTGTGTGTGTGTGTGTGTGTGTGTGTGTGTGTGGGTGTGTGTGTGTGTGTGTGTGTGTGTGTGTGTGTGTGTGCGTTTGTGTTTTTTTAAGTTTTCCTCTTTTTGACATTGTTATTTTTAGTTATGACATTTTTCTTTGTTACTTTAATGATAAAATATGTTATTTTTAATCTAAAGTGTTTATGTGTTTAGGACCCATCTGTCTGTAAATTAAAAGGAGGAGAATGAAGAATGAATAAACATTTTTTAACATATTAGCTTCTAGCTGGGTATTCCATATAAAAAGCTTTGGGCAAAATAAAGTTATTTTTTTTATTAAATATTTTAAGAATAATCCTATTCCTATACAAAAGAAATCTTTAAATTATTTTATTATCCTGAATCTCTTTTTGGACATAGAAATCATCATCTAAAATGCAAAAGGGCGTAACAACAACAAAAAAAAAATAAAGTTTTTGATTGATTATTGTTATTCTTACTAAATAAACTACATGTACACAATCCCTGCGACCATTAATGGGACTTTTTAAAGAAAGCACATGTTTTTGTAATTTATATTATATAGTTTATTGATTCTCCTTTAAAAAAATAAAAAAAAAAAATTTTGTTGTGCCCTTTTTCATTTTAGTTGACAATATACACGTACTTTTCTTGCCACATGAATAGAAAAAAAACCTTAATAATAGGGTTTTCAAGTCAGTTATAAATATTCCTAATTCATCTAAACTTCCCGCGATTAGAACTACGTGTAAAAGTTAAAAATTTGGTAATTAATTGTTTCAAGTAAGAATTTTGGTATTATTATTTGTTGCTTTTACGCCAGATCGTGAGCGCAAAGTGCCAACACAAAATAACACCAATAATTACTTTTTGAACTAAAGGGCCTTATTCTGTTCCATGATAAATTTCCTGGATGTAGGTTTATCTCTTCTTCAATACTTCGTTTCCAGCTACCTCATGGTCTGCATCTTCTTCGCGTTCCTTGAGGATTCCAATAAGAGACTTCTCTACATATATCATTGGCTGGCTAACGTGGCACATGTCCTATCTATATCCATTTAATTTCACGAATTTTAACAGCCATAGGTTGTATATTGCTCTTACGGTATCACTTGGCATTTGCTACCCAGTTGAGTGGCCACCATATATGGAGAATTAACGTAGGGCTCTGTTGACAAAGGTTTGCAATTTGCTGTTAATTTCAACAGACGTGAGCCAAGTTTCATATCCATAAAGCAGCACTGAGATGACGTTGCCTTTGAAGAGACGTGTTTTTGTTTTGGTGCTGATTAAATTACTTCGCCAGATCTTATATAGACTGGCAAAGAATTTTTATATGCACATAATAAAATGTTTATCATTTGCGGATAACGGCATTTCTTTAAAAATATTTGAATATTTAACTCATAGAATAAATTCGAAAAATGAAAATGTTGATTATTATAAAGTTGCTTATGAAAAGAAATAATTCTAAATATCTATTTATTTGAAATATATTAATTAATCTCATTTGGCAACATAGTAGCAATAATTTTTTAAGTATTTAAAGCTCAACAATGTGAAAGTTATACTTTGCCTTAGTACTTTGCCCAAGGAACCATACCTCTAAAATGAATTCTGATGTTCCTTATTTTGACCCAAAAGTCAAATATTGAAAAATCCCACTTTAAACCATTTAAAGTGCCCCAACCGATTCTAAATGTATGACCGACCGCCACTAACTTTGGACGGCCGACCCACCCTTGTCACTTTGGCGATTTTTAAATCAACCCACCCTAGTCTTTTTTTGTTATCTATTTTTTTAAATCTGCAATTAAAACATCTGTCAAGTTACTTGGTTACGTATGAGTATTATTTAATTCCAATTTTTTAACATGCATACGCCATGTGGTACAACTAATAAATCAAACTTATAAAAAAGCAATAAGCGAAAAAATTAGACTTTTTGTAAAAGTAGGGCTTTTTCTGAATAAAGTCATGTAAAATTAGGCTTGTTTCTAAAATTCTTTGCTTGTTATAGAATACAGTGACTTTTTGTAAAAAAAAGATGATTGTTATAATAAGTCTAATTTTCTTGAAAAAATGTGGTGAAAGTTAACGGACTTTTGAAAATAGTTCCTTTTGAGGATATAGTCACTTTTAGTGAAAAAGAATTTAACTTTTTGTAATAAAAGACTCTTTTAGTGAACAAAATGTGATGGCGGTACGTATGTTGAATCATCGGGATTGCTGCGTTTTCCTCATTTCCATCATAAATGTATAAACTCTTAGTCTTCTCTGATTATGTTGATCGTGCATAAACTCTTTGAGGTATAACTTTTTTCACAATAAGTCACATTTTGTTCACTAAAAGTGTTTTTTTTTTTCACAAAAAGTTAAATTTTTTCCGTAAACTTCTACTGCATTTTTTCAAGCAACTAAAAGTGCATTTACACTTGTAATTTTCAAACTAGTTTATGATCGTAAACTACTTTCATAAACTATATCGTTTACATCAGCAGTTTTGACAGTTAACAGTTTAACAGCCGTGTCACAAAACAGCTGACTTCAGTAAAAAAAAAACTTAAAAACGTTGGTGCACGTACATTTATACATACGATAAACATACCTTTTATTTTCGTTATCCATATTATATAAAACAATTTTCAATTAATTTTTTTAAACTTTTTCTTGATGTGTTCCTTTTTTTTAACGCAAACTTTTTTAACTTTATTTTTTTTTTTTATGAAATGTCAAATATCACTAGCGTTGCCAGAGCAAAATTTGAAAAGAACAGAGTTGCATTAACAAAAACTGGTTGTTTGCAACTAGTTTATCTCAAAAGCTAGTTACAAACGTGTTTATAATTTGTATGGATAAACAAGTTTCTTAAACTAGTTTATCATCATAAACAACTTATAACCTGTTTATGGTGTAGGTGTAAATGCACTATAAGAGGAATTATAAAAATCAATTGTTTACAAAAGTCACTCTATTCTTCAACAAGCCAAGTATATTAGAAAAAAGCCTTATTGTACATGACTTTCTTCAGAAAAAGCCCTACTTTTACAAAAAGTCTAATTTTTCGCTTATTGCTTTATTAAAAGTTTGATTTATTAGTTATACCACATGGCGTATGCATGTTAATATATTGGAATTAAATAATACTCATACGTATGCACAGTATAACTTTGTTTGTTTTCCGCAAAGCAATAAAACTTAGGCCGAGGCCACGCAATGAGCGACTAAGCGACGAGCGACTAAGCGGTGAGCGACAAAGCGACGAGTTTGAGCGGCAAGTGGCCTATTACAGAGCGTCATTTCTGAGCGCCTAGTTGTTAAAATGCCATTGTCAAGAGAGGTTTGTTTAATGTTATCACGCGAAAATCGTATTCATATTTATAAGAATTTAATGCGTTTAAGAAAAAAAAGAAGATTTGGTGTTCATCCTATAAATCAAGCAAGGCGACATTACGGCGAATTTAACCATTTATATACAAATCTACGCAAATTTCCAGACAGATTTTGGCAATACTGTCGCATGTCTGTGAAATCCTTTGATTTGCTGTTGCAAAAAGTTAACACCAGATTGACAAAACAAAGAGAAGCTATTTCTGCAGAGCAAAGGCTTGTTTTACCTTTGAGGTAAGTTTATTTTTTATGTACATATGTATTTGCTTTGGATTGTGTACATGTATTATTTGAAGATTTCTAGCTACAGGACATTTCTTTCGAGATTTGGCGTTTGCTTTTCGAATGGGTAGAAGCACCATCAGCAATATAATTTCAGAGACATGCATTATCATATGGGAAGAACTTGTCCAGGAATACATGCCTATACCAACAGAAGAGCACCTTTAAAAAGTGCTTTAATTGTAAATGTTAATAAATGCTTTAATTATAGTATTAGCAAAATATGTATTTGTTTGCCTGTTGCTTAAAAAAAAAAAATTTAAGTAGGGAAAATTTTTTTTTTGGTTGTAGGGAAAAAAGGGATTTTTTTAAAATTTCTACTGGCATCACTGTGTGCAACAACAAATTTCACCAACTTCCCTCCATAATTTCTCGTTTATATTTTTATTTTTAAAATTTGGTAATTTCTTTTATTTTTTGCCGCTCAGAAAACAACTAAAAATTAGAACAAGTTTTATTTCTGAGCGACGCCGCTTAGACGCTCAGAAATGTCGCTCATTGCATGGCCACTTCAGTATTATTTCATATGTTTTAATTTTTTGACGCTCACCGCTCAGTCGCTCATTGCGTGGCCTCGGCCTTACTGAGCGTCATTTCTGAGGGGTTAGATAAATTTTTCCGCTTTGCTTTCGCTGTCTCTTCTTGAAATTAAAAATAACACAACTCTAATAAATAATAATGATGATTACATAAATTATTTCAGAGCCGAAATAAATATATATGTATGTATACATATAAATTAAGTGAAATAAAATCTTACCTGTGCAACCAGAAATTTCACTAAGTTCACTCTACAATTTCTCGGCAATATTTTTATTTTTAAAATTTGGTAATCTGTCTTGCCATAATAGCGTTCGGCTTTGTACAGATGAAATTATAAGTTCCACATTAACGTTTGGCATGTTTATTCTTTGCCGCTCAGAAAACACCTAAAAATTAGAACCTGGTTTATTGCTGAGGGGCGTCGCATAGCCGCTCAGAAATGCCGCTCATTGCATGGCCACTTCAGTAGTATTTCATATGTTTTAATTTTTAGCCGCTCACCGCTCGCCGCTTAACCGCTCATGGCGTGGTCTCGGCCTTAGGCTGCACTTGTACACTGATTTTTAAGACATGTCCTTTTTTAAAAGAAGCTAAACGCCATTGTTCTGGCGATTTAAAATTTTTTCCACGTCCATATATAACGCTCCTTATAATATTGTGCATCCTATGCCGCCATATGTTGTTCAATATTAAAGATTTATATATATATATATCATTGTAAATGGTCTTAAGAAAGCTATATTTCTCAGATTAGTAATTCTAACACCTGTTGCAATGTCACTTTTGATTTTCATATACACCCAGAGAAAAAACACGCCGCAACCCCGGCGCTGATAGACTACCTCACTACCAACTAGCCTACTGGGGCTAGTATAATAATAATAATAATAGTAAGATCTGCTTACTTTTCGACACTCCTGAAGTCAAAGTAGGCTGTGCCATGTGATCAAAATTTTTAATTGCATGCTTTGAAGTGTTAGCTCATTCAATATTGAATGACATTAAAAAAAAAAATCCAAATAAAATTTGTTTTTGGCATAAATGAACAAATAACTGTGATTTAAGTTTTACTGCAAAGTTTTTCTGAAAAAATAAAAAGTTTAAATAAAAGTTCACCCTGAAAGAGCTTTAATTTTTTTTCCTCAATAGTCTAAGTTTTCTTAAATAATTTTTAACAAAAAAATATAGGAGGTACTCTAAAACTTCTTTCATGGTTTTATGTAATTTTAAATTTTCAAGGTTTAATATTTCTTCGTTTATTTATTTTAATGCCTATTACATTGTCTGCAACTTTCTTAATTTCTTTTTTACTTTTCTTTACTTTTTTGTTCAGTTGTTTTTTGGGTCGTTTTTATTGTATTTGTTTTCGACTTTACAAAAACAATTGTTAACAAAGTTTCAAACATTTAACACAACAATGTGGCAAATACACACCCACAATCATTATCATACATTCACGGCTACCGTCACACTCTTCCTCAAGTTATTCATCTGCTTTAAAAATGTCGAAGTTTTTAAGATTATCTCCTTTTCTTTTGATCCTAATTGACATTAAGCAAATCTTTTTTTTAGAGGATTTATCATTTGAAAATTTTTATGGGAAAATTATAATAAATAGAAACTGGGAATTTTAGTTCTCATGTTGAGTTTCATTTTTATTATAAATTTCTTATAATAATTCGAATGTTTATACTAAATCAAATAACAATTTAAAATTTTTTTTATACATTAATAGTCTTGTTACCTCAATATTTCCAGGAATGTTTTCTATGCACTACCACAATTTTATTTGTTTGTATATTGTGCATAGAAAATATTCCTGGAAAATATTGAAGTAATAAGACTATTAAAGTATTAAAGCTTTTTAATTGTTATTTGACTTAGAATACACATTCAAATTAATATAAAAAATTTATAGGAAAATTATAATTTTATTAAATTCGTGCTATTTTTTCTTACTCTCTCCTTTGAAAACTTGTACCACAACATGTGGTTAATACGGCTATAAAGTTTGTCATTCATGTGCAAATTTTAAATGGAAATTTTATTTAAAAAATTTAATTTGCTGTTCGTTTCTCTTTTGCTCTCTAAAAGGATAGCAATTCTAAAACATTTACCCTTTCTTATGGCATACGGCATTGATTGTACTTTTCGGCCCGAATAAATCGAGAGTGTTGATAGTGCCCTTGGCTTATATATAGCGTTTTTAAATAAAGGCGACGATTGCCAAAGAGCCACAAAGCTACGCAGAAATTTATTATATTCCGGAAAGTTTGCAAAAATAGCAAATATTTGCAAAAAAAATTTTATTGTATCAAACAAGCCATAAAAACTCCCTAAAACTATAAGGATTAGCAAAAATTCGTTAAAAATTGCTAAATTTGCGGAAATTCACAAACATTTGCTACTCGTAACAACGGAGTGATAGCAAATTCTAATATTTATTACAAATCGTTAAAACTCTAAAGAATCAGAATACTTACAGGAAAACTTCTCTTCTATTGCAAACATGGCTACAATTAGCGAACCCGACGAATGGTGATACTGGGGCGGGCATCATGGGCCCCGGATTTCAAAGGCGCTTGCCTATGGGCAAACAGCCCACTGTATTTCAGGCGGAGATCTACGCCATCCTCATATGTGCTGAGGAAAGTCTGCGAAGAAGGACAAAGGGCTTGAGATTACTTATAATATCAGATAGCCAAGCCGCTCTTAAAGCACTATCTTCTTTTGAAGTGAAGTCCGGTTAGTCATGGACTGTTCAATGGCTCCGCACAACTTGGGGAAACACAATGACTTTTTTTTTGTGTTGGGTGTCTGGCCATGAGGGTCATGCGGGCAACGAAAGGGCTAACTGCTTAACAAATAGGGGCGCTCGCTTCATAGGCTCTGAGCCCTTCTTTGGCGTAACTGTCGGTCAAATTAGGGGGACGTTACAGAAATTGTCCGAACGTGAATTCCTTCACACATGGAAATGTACTTCTGGTTTAAGACAGTCCAAGGTATTTGGGACACTGTCCCGTGGCAGGGCAGGTAGGCTACTTCTGCTTGGGAAGTCGGAACTTAGACGGATTTTTGGCCTGTTCACAGAACACTGTGGTTTAGATACCACCAGTTCTTAATGGGCAATTCAAGTACCAGGGCATGCAGATTTTGTGAACAAGGACGAAACAACTGCTCTGCTGCTGCCCCGCCTTGGTGACTACCAGGCGGACATTTTCCGGGGGACTTAATGATGAGCCCAACTGAAATTTATGTTCTTTCACCAGGCAGGGTAATAGGCTCTTTACGTAGCCTTAAACTAACTTGGTGAGTTACATGGGCTGCACAAAAGATCCTTCGGGTGGTGGTGCTTTTGGCCTCCAACGCATATACATAAACACAGCGAAAAGTTGCAAAATTAGAAACTAACCCTAAAATATATCTAAAATCTCTAAATCGGTTGAAAAAAAAATCCGGTAAATAGCATAAAAAGCGTTAAAAAATTTAGCTACAATAATGAAGAACAAACTCTTTGTCAGGTGTTAAAAACAAATAGCATATAGCAATTTTACGGGGTTGGCAAGTCATTTTATACATGCACATTTTCAGAAGAAAATATTTTTTGTGTACAAAAGAAAACACCATTAGTAACAAAAATTTTTCTCTTCACATAAAAATAAAATACTTTTACAAAAACTCTTTAACAGAATCCATGTAAATACGTACAAAGTGTTCATGGATATAACACAAACACCATCTGGATTATTTATCTTTTCTTCGCAGCCTTTGTGTTATTAATGATAAGTTTAATATAAAAAAACCAAATTATTTTGGATTGAGTTAAAAAAGGAAAATTTTAATTATTTTTTTTTAAATTAATACACAATATCTTTAAAACAAGATGTGGTAATAAAAAATATATTATATTCGTAGTCAGCGGACAAAAATACATCAGGTTCAGATATTTTGTTTCAGAAAATTTACGTAAAAAAGATTTTATGGACTAAATAAAAAACACAAGAATTTAACAATCCCTGCAACAACAGTAATATATCCTGATATATTCAATAATGGGACTCTATTTAACTGAAAGAGATTTTTGTGTAGATTAAGAACCCAGATCGTATTTCAAGGTCTGGAGGAACGATCGCGAAGTACTGGCCGATTTATAACAAAAAAAAATTGTAATATATGCAAATTATATACGAAATACAATATTTTTATATATTTTTTAAGCTTTAGGTCACTTTTTTTAAAAAATTAGTTAAAATATTTTTAACTTATCAATATTTCAATTTCCATTGGAAATCTTCTTCAGGAATTTTCTTTTTAATTTCCTGAAAAAAATTTAAAAAAAAAAAATTCCTAAATAAAATTTCCAATGGAAATCGAAATATTTTAATTTATTTATTAAAAACAAGTAAGAGTGCTATATTCGGCTATGCCGAATCTTATATACCCTTCACCATGGTGCGATAAGAACAAAAGGATTTTGAAATAAATATACATATACATTATATCTGTGGCATTAAATAAGAATGGCTTAAGTCGAAATTTCTTTTTTTTTGACATATTAAGGGTTTTGTCTAAAATAGATTGTTGGTTTTTATATAAAATTATTAGCCACAGAAAAAAATGCGAATTTATTTAGAACAAAACTCAAAATTTTATAAAAAAAAGATTGTTTTTTAAAGGATATAAAATTAAAAATAGCAAAAACTGATATATATTTCATTTAATTAAAAATAATTTATAAATACCAAGAGCAAAAAAAATAAATCGAATGGGATTTGAACCCGCCAACACCCAGAAGGTCGGCTAGACTACTCGACCACTGGAAATAGAACAACTTAATTATATAAAAAAAAGAAAATATTGGGATTTCAGTAAGTTGATCATAACTCGGGCGTTTTTCAACCGATTTCATAGATTAAAATACTTACGCCTTTAGGAAGAACTTTACCGTCTACCTTGGTAATAAAACTTGGACTGGGAAAGCTCTACGGTTCCCAAAAATAGGTATTTTTCTTAAAACTTTGTTGTATCTGAATCGATTTTTCCGAGTTGTTCAGCAAACTAACTGTTCTACAAAAGATTTCCGGTCTTTCGATATATATAAGACGTATCCATAGGTCATATAACAGCTCTAAAACTTTAGTTCTTATACAAATGTTGCTGCTTTTTAGCCCATTGTTGGAGTATTTTGCTAATAACTTAACCATTTCTTAATGGATTTGGCAGATTTATATACCCACGTCTTTAGGAAAAAATCTACCATATATGTACTTAGATAATAAAACTTGGACTCGGGAAGATCTATTGTTCCCGAAAATGGGTAGGTTTAAAAAAAAATTTATTTTGGGAAAAAACTTTCAGGGTTTTCTGATATTTTGATATATAAAACGTGTTCATATGTCATACTAGAGCCCTAAAATTAAAAATTTTAAGTATTTTCAATAATGTCTTTGTACGGGAGGTACCATGCCCACTTTACCAATCACGCCCATATTTTGTGGGATGCTGTGTATTGATAACCGATATGTTTGTACCTAATTTGGGAACTTTAGCTCGTTCGTTCTCCAGATATACAGAAATGTATAACGTCTTTGTATGGGAAGTGCCACACCCACTTCTCCAATAAGAGAGTTTTTGTATTGGCAACCAAAATGTTTGTACCAAATTTGCAAGCCCTAGCTCTTGCCGTTCTCCAGATATATATAAAAAAAACATGGGATTTATGGGAATAATTAGAGGTAGTCGTGGTTTTTTGCGCATATCTCAGCCATTTACGGACCGACCGATCTTCCTGAATTTCAATAGAAAACAATTCCGGACTATATGTGACATAAATGTTAACAACCTTGCCTTCATCCTATCTGAGGTCTTCGGAAAACCCATTTCAACGGTCGGACAGACGCACAACCGAATTTGAACTTCCATTCTCATAAGAAGCCAGAATTTATATACTTTATATGGTCTTAGATCAATATTGCAGAAATTTCAAACGGAACGACAAAGTTATATATACCCTTTTACCTTCGGTGAAGGGTCTAAAAAGTGACCTAAAGCTTAAAAAATATATAAAAATGTAATATTTAATAGAAAAAGGTCGAACTAATAAGAACTTAATTAACAAATTATATACGGAAAAACTAATGATGCCTTCGTCATCAGCAGATGGCAATTCTTAGGTATTTTTATTTCAGAAAATTTAAAGAGCTCGATTTTGTTGTGCTGTGCTGTCAGTGTAAAATTAACCCTGTTATAATAAAACTTCGTCAACAAAATAATGTATGGAGTAATCAGAAAAACATAAAAATACTTCTTACAATTCTACTGAAAGAACCAATGAATTTTACAAGGGATGTCACAAAATGAACACGTATTCAAAAGTAAGTCTTTTTTTTATATCTACTTCCGGAAAATAAGTGGTTACAGAAGTAGTTATAGAAGTAGTTATATAAGTAGTTAAAAAAGTAGTAATAGAAGATAGCTACCACATAATGTGTGAAAGAAGCTTTTTATTTTGAAAAAGGAAGCGAAGTTTTACTGGGTGCCGTATAAAGCCCACTTTTGGAATACACTTTATAACAATGTCACAAGATCTGCCACATGTTAGTTATTTATCACAAGAAATTTTGGTGTCAGATTTAATAAAGATTAGTTTTTAACTTATCACACATCCCATAGAAAGTCTGCTCCCGCAAAATTATCGTTCTTGGTGGAGAATATCATAGCATTATTACTTATTTGCCTTATCCCTATCTAAAATCTGCTTAACATAGAAATTTTGCCTAGTGTAAATGCAGCCGAACGGATCTAAAATTTAATTTTTGTTCTAATTTTTCTTGTTTCTGTTTCCTCTCCTATTTACTCTTTTCTCTTAATTTGTTGTTTTTTTTTTGCTTGCTTATGGTTGTTTGTTTGTTTTTAGGGCATTTGTTAATTTTTGGATTTTCTAATTTTTTCTCGAATGTGTATTTTATTTCTTCATTTTGTTCTTTTTTTTAGCCTTCAAACATTTTTACGTAGAAGAAGTCATGGGTTGTTATCCTTTTTTCCCTTGCTTTCAGACATTTCTGACAGGTTTTACAAATTTGAAAAGTTTATTAGTCTCTTTTCGTTTTATTTTTTTATTTTTCGGTCTATCTCTTTTATTTTTTTTTCCCATGTCTAACATCAAGAATTTTTTTTTAATGTGAAGAAACTTGTAGGAATGTATTTGTCGGTGTCTGCTATTTTTTAATATCGGCTTGTGGATTTGTTTGCATTTCTTTATGTTTTAGTTGATTTTCTTTTGCATGATATTTATTTAAGAAATTGGATTTAGAATATTTCTTTTTATGCTTTTCATTGAATGTTTTCTAAAGCATAATGTTGCCCAGGGGCGCAATATTTTATAGGAAATGTTAGCAAGTAAGTCTAGAGCTTCTTAATAATGTTTGCATTGGGCCAATTGGACAAACGTTGTATGTGTAAAGTTTTAGGTCAAACTATGGTTCATTACTTAACTATTCACTCGTTCGACCTATCGGGCTAAAATATTTATTTTGGGGTGATATTTGTATAGCACATAAAAATAATAATTGTTCGATTATCCTAATTTCAGTGAAAAATGAACAGTCTCCATATATAAAGCGTGATCCATTTCGAGTTTCCCTACTTTTTTAAAGAAAAAAAACACAGAAAATTCAACTTTAATGGGGAATGTGTATTATCATTTGAAAGAACATTCCATCCGTTGAGTCCAATATTCGATGACTCGTTCGATCATTTCGACTGGTAACTGGCGAATAACACGCGTGATGTTTTTCTCCAAGGCCTGAATCGAAGCTGGTTTGTCCGCATTAACTTTAGACTTTACATATCCCCACAGGTAAAAGTCTAACGGTGTGATATCACACGATTTTGGTGGCCAATCGACCGGCCCAAAACGTGAAATTATGTGCTCACCGAAGTGTTCTCTCAATAACTCCATTGATTGATGCGATGTGTGGGAAGTGGCGCCGTCTTGCTGAAACCAAATGTCGCCGAGATCACGAGCTTCAACTTCAGGCTGCAAATAGTCGATTATAATGGCACGATAAAGGTCCGAGTTGCTGCGAACGGCGCAGAATCGACTCTCCACGGTCTTCGTGTACCCTCTCAGCTACGGCCGCTATATTTTCTTCACAGCGTGCTGGACGTGACCTATTCGGTCGTATATTATCCAATAATAAATGCTGGGTCTCAAAATGGGTGATGGTGTTGCGAATAGTACGCTCAGTAGGCCGATTATGTTGAAGTACAGAAAACACATTCCTCACAGAACGTGAATTTTCGTAATAAAGTTGTTAAGGCGTAAGTCTTTCCATTATGAACAATACTAAACAAAAGTAACATGACAGCATGACACGACTCACACGACTCACACGTGATCTGTCAAAAAAGGCTATTGAAAAATGTTTCTCTACTTGAATCACCCATTAGAAAATGTTTAGGACACCTTTAGTTTCAGAACATTTCGTTTAATATAACTCATACAGAGATTTTCGTTTCCCTTCAACCGGGCAATATTTTTATGGAAGTAATGCGTAATAATTAATTGATTTGGCCTACTATTATTGTCAAGCAAATAATTATTTTATTTATTTTGGTAAAATAAAAATACTTAGATTAAAGTTTTTTGATGCAATACAAACGAAATGACAAATCAATATACCCCCAACTATTTAATGTTCAGAATAAAATTGCCATATTTCGAAAGCCTTTTTTAATAACACTTTGCTAGAATTTGACACTTTTTTGATAAGAAGCGCGAGACCTGGCGTTTTAACCTTAACCTTATATGGGTACGCTAAATCCAGTGGTGCTAACCGTTTTTTAGGTTAGCTCTGGTTTTTGAGATATACTGTTTTTTCGAAAATGGAGGAGGTTGCACAACATGTATTCGCGTAACTCAAAAACGGTTGAGTTTATGTAAGAAATTAAAAAAACGATACTGAATAAAAATAAGATGACAGTATGGCACCAGTCACATGTAATCTGTAAAAAAAAAATTAAAAAAAGGCTAAGCGGATTTACCATTAATTTTTCTGTTAGAGCATCATATAAATATAAACTTTTAGGTTGATCAAAATTCCATGCGGTAAATGTTTTTCAATTGTTCTTAAAGCACTTATCGCGTGATCAGTAAACACAATATTATAACAAAAAGGAACTAATTGTGATAGGTGAAAGCAGGATATATAACTGGGGATAATGTGTTTAAAGGGTAGTTACTCCAGAGGTAAGGTAATTGACACAAAACTAGTGACTGGATTTTATGAAAGCGATCTATCATATTAACAAGGTTAACCGGGAGAATATCTGCGGCAGGCATTATTTTCACCGAAATTTAACGAGTCCATTAAGCCCATTTTAGTGACCTGTTACAAAGTGTCAAAAATGTGCCAATTAGCCGCATTCTAGGACACCGACATGTTAAAGTGACAAGTCCCCTTCATATTAAGTCTTAGACATTGATTTTAATGCTCGAAATACCCAATGTTGCGTGCTGACGCATAAACGCGCGACGGATCAAGGTGCCTCATCTGTATACATGGGTGGTATAATTATTGAGGAATCAGAATCTCTTAATGTTTTGGCCATGAGGATACAATGTGATATCCAATGGACAGGTGCAGTATTAAAACCATATATGGTTGTAAGATATTTTTTTTACTATCCATGTTTTATATTACTTTAAAATATCTATTTCAAATACACGTAAGCCTTATTAGCTTAATGCTATTGATAATGTTAATGAGTTTAATCAAATTTAGTGTGTAACAACATTTTTGTTAGAATATTTTTCGTCTGCCATTTTCGTTAATTCGCCGAACTAGGGTTAGAAAAATTACTTAACAAAGTTTCCTTACCCAATTTGTACAAATTAGAATTTCTTTTTCATCCGGAATTTGACTCGAAGACATAAAAGTAATAAGATAAATAAATAAATCAAATATTGCTTGAAAGGGTATCTTCCTATCAAAGTGACAAATCAGAATAATTAGCTCTCAAAAGGAAAAAATTTTAAAAATGTATGTAGGTAGGTAGGTAGAAAGGCTGGTGTGAAGTCTCCTTCACACCTTCACCCAGAGACCAATATGGTCCATTGTGATGCCTTGCTTAGATATAGATAGCTGGAAAATAGGTGAAATAAACCGCGAAAGCATAAGAAGAGATAAAAATGATAGACAAGAAAAGAAGATCGGAACAAACCCGAGAGAAAGGCCCACTCAACATAAATCTGTCCTATGTGCGGCTAGCTCCCAGTCTCCTGCCGCGTAGCCACGCCATCCCCATTACGACTCCTATCAGACTCTCGAGTCCACAGCCCGAGACATCTCCTAATTTGCCTAGGAATCTGCCGCCCAGCCACCTCAGCCTGCTGCCATGTCGCCTGGGACAGTGGCACAGAATGTGCTCAACTGTCGAACTCCTCCGGGTCCTCAAACAACCCGCACATCCGCGTCGGATCCCATCCTCATCGCCATCCTGCCTATCATGCAGTTGCCCGTGATAATTCCCTTCATGGTCCTAACGCAGACCCTACTTCTGCCCAGCAGCGACTCCGAATCGGACTTCCTAAGCACCGGCCACAGCGTCCGTGTTACCCGACAGTCTATTCGGTTCCCCCAGGCCCGATTGGTCGCACCCAGAATCCATTCCCTTTAAAGGTATGTAATTATACGCTAAAGATTTGCTTAATCTTATATTCTTTATTTCTCCAAAGTAATAAAATAACTTTTTGTTAGATTTTTAAATTAACCTGCATAAGTTTTGCCTTCTGCAAAAGCCTAACTCTGGTTTTAAGATTTGGTAATTGGAGTTGCGTTTTTTCTACAACAATTTTTTTGTACCATTGTTTTAAGGTTAATTTTTAAAAGTTAAATATAAAGAATATCTTTGCTAAGAAATATTATTTAAAAATGACCAAAAACCTTGTTTTCGTTTTACTAGGGACTTTTTTGTATTAAACAAATTTCGTAGAAACAATAAAACCCCAAGGTGAATTTAATAACATCGCCACGACTATTGTTTTATATCTTATTAATTATTTGGGGGTTATTTTCTAAAACACTTCACCTCACTTGAAAATATTTTCATACAAATTTTTAAAAATTCACAAAAATAGATATTGGGAATTATTTCTTTTCATAAGCAACTTCATAAAATTTTTTTTTCGAATTTATTCTATGAGTTACATTTCAGTTATGTATTTTATAAAGCTTTTTTGTAATAGTTCCGTTAAAATTTTTTAAGAAAAATTTTATATGAAAATTTTATATCGGTGAAGTGATTTAGAAAATAACCCCCTTAATAAAAAAACAATAAATCGCAACAACAATTAAAATAAGTAAAAGGCAAATCAAAAGCAGAAGAAGCATAAACAATCTGAGTTAGCAGAGAAATAATTTAACGTCCAAACTTGTGACGAAACATCAGTTAGCGGTAAAACCATGTTGATCATAATTAAGTCTTTATTGAATAAAAAATAAAGAAATTGAAACCAAGAATAAATAAAGCATTAATACAAGATCAACTGAATAAGTGAATAATTATAATATTCGAAGAATCCCCCCACCCGGCTGATAGCTAGCAATATCAATAGCTACCGTTCATTCACCTTTCTCTACTAGAGCACAATTAGCCAAAGGTTAGAATCAGCTTTTCGAGCTGCATCTTTGTCTGTTCATTATACAGGACATTTATTTAAGGCGTCGACAGAAGCATTCAAGTGCCCCGGTTTTTTGAAATGGTGTTAGATATACTTCACACCATCTGATCTCCTTACTATGTATACCACCCATATCCGACGGTGAATGGAATACAACTGTCATTTGTGGGCCGGTGCTTCAAAGTCTATTTTGGAGCTTCTCGCTCGCGCGCAGGAGAGGGGAACGTTCTCATTGGTGACAGAACGGTATCCATGGGATGTGTTCTGATGAAATTAGGGATCTGCTTCCTGAAACCCATATGTTTGTTCTTAATATACGTTTTTCCTTAAGAGACCATCCTGTTGTGGTCGATTTTCCGGTAAATCGTACATCGCATTACAGGGAAGATATGTTTTTTGGCCGGGCTGTTCGTATATGGAGTAACCTTCCGGCTGAAGCATTCCCTTTCACTTTCAACATGAATTAGTTCAAGTCGAATATTCACAAACACTACTGCCTCTATTCTCCGTCCCATAACCCTTTTCCCTAAGTCCAACATAATGCATTGCATTTCTAGGGGTCATCCCCTGAGGGCTGGTCCTAACCAAAAACAAAAATATAAGACCTTAGAACTAGAAACGGTCCACCACTTTAGAATTTTTCTTATGATAATCCCGCAAAGCTCAACGCTTGTCTGCAGGATACCACAGTGTCTGGCGAGAATCGAACCCGCAACCTTTGAACGAGTAATCGAAAAAATCTCAAAATTTATTCGTAAGACTTATTTAAGGTTCACTAAAAAATATCAGAAAATGGGGGAAATAAAATAAAAACATTTTTTAAACCAGGCGATATAACTTTTAATGGCTTATATATGTAAATTTTTTAATTCCGATATTTTTATTTAATTGATATGTAGTTATTTAATCCACATTAATCAAATATAATATTTAATGTATGTCAGACTATGAATTTCTTTCTAGGGTTAAAGGACATACAACTCCGTATATCGGTGGCTTAAAATAAAAAAGGCGGAACTCATTTTTTGTTAGTTTATAAGGAAAGGAAAAACTTAATATAATCCATAAGATTTTTTATATATACAAAGTTTTACTGCAATAATTAATAAAAGGATGTAACAAATTTTATACTATAGCTTTCAAGCAAGGTGCCATTTGTATTTATCTTCCATAATAAACAACAAACACCCGTATTCAAAACGAAAATTTGTGTACTCCGACTATACTCGAGTGAGCAACTAAAATGTAAATTAAGCTTAATCACCATTTAGTCATGAGTTTATTCAAAACTCTTTTAAATCGCCCGGTTAACAAAAATTTGTACATTTCTGTTTTAGTTAAATTCAACGCAAATTGACAGCAGTTAATTGGGAGTTAAAAAGTCTTTGATCATTCGATAATCATAGTTTATTAATAAGTGTTTTGAATAAGAAATCCTTAATCAGGAGATATGCAGTAACTAAATTTTTGTTTTGAATACGGGTGAAACTCTTTTATGAAAGAAATTGAGTTACGCCTTTTTTATATTAAGCCATTAATATATGCATTTATGAGAGGAGGGCATACTTTTATTTACCTTGATATAAAATCTAAGAAGACAAAAGAACTACATTAAGCTTACGAAAGTAAGATTCAGAATTTTTTATAATGTAAAAACCAACGCCTCTCAGTAAGTCCTTACTTAGTATTAAAAATGAACAAGAAAAAAAATTTTATAAAAAAGTTTTCTTATAAGCCCTTTTTTCAATTATTCTATAAATAAAACTCCCTCAACCACTTCCTGTTGCTGCCTCTTAATAAATTTTTCCTTTTCAAAACTTGCTTTTGGTAGAATTAATATTTTGTTTTATTTTAACATTTCCCCTTCTTTCGTTGTTTTTTCAACAAGTATCATTTGCTAATTTAAATAAACACTAATTTTTTTAAAGCTTTTAATATAAAAGAAATATTGCATCAACTTTGCCATTTTATTTTGGGTTTTATTTATTTTGTCTTGTGGATCACACAGAAATGTTAATTGAAAAATGTTCAAAATTTTATATAAACAAAAAACATACTTAAAATAGCAAAAAAAAAATAACATTTTTTTTTAATTAAGTAGGTCATTATGTTCAAAAACTTTATCATTTTGTTTAGATAAATATTGAATGGAATGAGTTAAATGCTTTTGAAAAATAGGCATTTAGGGAATTTTTAATTTAAAAGGCAAATACTAGAAAATGTGCTATTGGAGCTAAATCCAAAAGAAAAAGCAGGGACCGTAACAGATAATGCTTTTTTTCAAAAAAGTCAGATGATAACAGTTACTTTTTGATTTTTATATTTTTCGATCAAAAATAACAGTTATTTTATGATTTTTATTTTTTGGAACAATATTTACAAAAAAAAATAAAAAAGTGGGATCCCACAATTGTCTTTAACATATTAAATCTGTGTTGATTAAAAAAAAACAAAAAAGGGGAATCCCACACTTGTTTTTACATAAGCTGTTTATATGGACCAAATAGTCCATTAACCTAACATTCGTAAGTTTTTCCAGCCTAACAGCAGGGTTAAGACTTTTTTCCTTAGTATCTATGATTATTTTGGATAGTATGAGTTTTCTTCTCTGTGTGCAATACTTAGGACAATTGTTGTAAATACCGATAAGTACGAATAACTTTAAAAAAACATAGTAATTTTTTTCTAGGATATGCGACTATTATCTCAGAGTAATACAGAGTGAGCAAGAAGTAATATTGACAGCTCAATTCCAAAACATGCAAAGTCTATAAATTTAATTTTTATAAGAAGCTCTTAAAGTTTGCAGGCGATAAAAAATTCAGTTGTATGCAAGTTTTTTATGCATAACTCTGGCTTGGATAAGACGACCAACAGCAAAATTTTACCGAATTAAAATAAAACAATACTCAATTTAAAAACGTGACAAAAAATTTCATCTGGAATTGAGTTATGGGTATGAAATAAAAATTATTGTTGTGCATTAGTTCACAGAAAAATTTCTCCAAAAATGTTGTTCCAATTAAAGCATCAATCAAAAATAAAATCAGTTTTAATTAAAAATTGAAACAAGTGAATTAGACGTTTAATCAAGTGAATTAATAGTTTAATTGATACTATTAATTTGCACCAGGACACAAATTAATAGTTACAATTAACGCAGCTCCACATCATTACTAATGACAATTTTGTTGTTTGACTACTTTTCTGTTGGGTGCCCCGGTGGGGTTGTTGGTATTGAACTAGTGTATCAGTGCGGGGGTTTGATTCCCGCCAGATAATCGTAGAGCTTTGCGGGATTAGCATAAGAAAAATTATTAAAAACTACTTTTATTGCTACTTTAGCTACTACTGCTATCTTACAACTTAAACGTTAAATTGTAGAAGTATAACCTGAAACTTAGTATGTAAGAGTGC
This sequence comes from Pollenia amentaria, assembly GCA_943735925.1. NCBI lineage: Eukaryota > Metazoa > Arthropoda > Insecta > Diptera > Polleniidae > Pollenia > Pollenia amentaria. The sequence continues at coordinate 138,585,047 of OX031010.1, read as the reverse complement.
TATATTCAGCTCTGTCGAATCTTATATACCCTTCAGCATAGTATTAAAAATCGTACCAAAATCTTAAATTTGGGAGCACGTTTTTCTCACTGTTAATTTTCCACTAGCTTCTCTTCTTTATGAGCTGACACCATATCTGCAATTAAAAACTCTGCTATTATTCTATTCACTACTAGTATTCTATCTATTTACTTCCGATAAAAGTGAAAAAAGAAAGTTTATAGATTATAAGAAGACTTAAAAAGTTATAGTTTATGGGAAAAAGTAAGAGACAATTGTGTCTTATATTTTTCATATTTCAGCCATTTGTAGACCGGTTGAGCTAAATTGGGGACGAACATGTCTAAGTCGACTTAGAATTATTCAATGTGCCAGAATATATATACCTTATGGGGTCTTAGATGCATAATAAAAAAGTCACAGGTAATGACAAACTATGTATACCCTCATTCACTACTAGAAGGATATGAAAAGAGTTTAAAGTCAAATAAGGACCAGTCTCATATACATTTAGCATCAACGTTAGAGTAGGAGTTGGAGTCGGAGTTGCACTTAAAAAATTCAGCGTTTGGAGTTGGAGTTAGTAATTTTTTCTGACGACTCCACAGCCCTGGTGGTAAGTACCAAAGTTGTAAAACAGGGCCGTATAAACACCATAAGTAAAAGTAAATGTAAAATGGACATAATGTTTTGCATATTTTTCATCAACATTTAAACAAAAGAACTCGAACATTTTTTCGACAGTTGTATTTTTTGTAAAACCAAAACGAAATGTAGAACATGTAACATTTATGCAACATTTGTTATTCTCAGAAAATAAATCGCCATAATTTTAGTTAATTTTTTTAATAAAAATTTTTTTATTTCCAAATTGTGAACATACCAAGGAACTCAAAAAAACAAAACTTTAAACTCTTTATTAAAAAAAAAATGAATTTTTTGGAGGTTTTTTTTTATTCATAATTTCTTTCGTAGCCCTTATGTGCGCGGCAAAGAAAACACATTTTATTGCGCAGCAACGTACCTGGGTACCTATATGAAAAATGCGTAGAAAACAAGCGTTTTTAACCGAAATACCTCCTTAAAAAGGTATAAAATATTAATAGACTTGGCAAAGGATACTTATTTATTTCCTGAGATTGCACTACAATATGCTATTGTTCTTGGCCTGCTAAAAAATATTCTCCATGCGCTTCAATCACTTGTGTCCAGTTTGATTCACCAGGGATTTTTAGGTCTTCCCCATTCACGCTTTCTTTCATATTGTTTCTCGAATGTCTCTCATTCAGCTTTCAGTTTTCCAATACACTCTTTTTCAACGCATATGGGCTCATATGTTTTACGAATTATTTTTCTCTCAAAAATGCGTAACATATATTTATCGGGTTTTGCAAGTACCCATGTTTCGGAATGGTTATCACAAGTGGTTTTCGTTTTCCTGGAGATGGATGTGCTTTTGAAATGTTTGCTTATTCCATAATAACACCTATTTGCAAGCACTATCCTTCAGTTTATTTCAGGGACGATGGTTTTTTTCTCTATTTACAGTGGATCTTGATAGATTAATTCTTCTACCATCTCAAAATTATAACTGCCTGCTTGAACTTCGTCGACATATTTTATTTGCGTTGATTTTTCTGCAGTTGCAATCAATATCTTTCTTTTATGCTCGTTTGTACTCAGACACCTTTTAGCTAAATCTTTCTCAATCTTCTCATATACAACAGTTACATCTCGAATGTGTCTTTGAATGATGACAATATCATCTGGATAAGGGATCAGCATATGACTTTTGTCTTCAGCGTCGCCCTTTTATTCCGAATTTTCTTTTTCATTAAAGGTTGAAAAATTGCAGGATAAGTTATCCCATTTCCTGAGACCTCTTGTGGTGGTAAATGGTTCGGCGATGACTAATTATAAAACGGTGCACTAGTTTTATAATTTTAATACCGTCAACAGACAATTATTGTGCTTACAATTTATCGTCCAATGTGCACAAACTGCTCGAAAAATCTGCACTATAATTTAATTTCTTTTGTTCTTATTATTTATTGAGTTTTGGTTGTCTTTATGTTTCCGTTTCTCTATTTTAAAAAAAAAATTCTTCACGTTAATAGTTTTTATGTGCAGACTATCATTAGTTTATGCAGCGCGACTAGCAACTTCAAACCATTTACCTAGAATAACCGCATTCCCATATAAAACACGTATAGGAACCCGGGTACGTTGCTGCGCATTTAAGAGTGTTAAGAGTAAATTGGTCTCTCACGCTAGTGACAAAAAAAATTTAGATAGACGGCTGCAAAAATACAAAATTTTTTTAAAGTTATTAGTTCTAAAGAAGTTTCAGACATGCAGATTATCAATTTTAATGAGAAATTTTGTGTTGAAAACGCCAAAGGTACCCGGGTACCTTGCTGCGCACATAAGTGTTAAATTTGACTGATTTCAGCGACCTCTGGCAGAGTCTAGGAGAGTCTAACGAAATCAATTCCAAAAAATGTATTTGAGTTGTGTTGTTATCTATCGATCAATATATATTTTATCACATTTTGATACTACATTTTTTTTTATTTTCTTTTTGTCTATGAGACAATGCACCTTTCGTCGTAATCTTTGAATTCCAGCAAAGCAGAATTGCAGTATATTTATACCCACACTAACTTTATGCATTTGTGCGTAGCACACCAAAAAAGTTACATTCCCACCTTTTGTGGTTACACATTTCAATTATAAGCGATGCATAATGATTAATTTTTTTAGTATAGCTATCGACTCAGCATCACTTTTAGCATCGAACAACGATTTCCGTCCATTCGCCTTGCTACCTGCCTGGCTGCCATGCGCAAAGTATTAGTCGCAATTTTGTATATAATTTAATGAAATTTCGTCTAATGTCATAACGACAAATCCTATTAAAATAAATGAAATTAACCCTGTAATTTAAAATAACTCTTATAAAAATATCTTTCAGGAATATAGTATTTGTGCCCACAAACCTTCTTATGATTTTGGTGTTCGGAATAAATTTGCGCCAAAAATATTTTTTGCAACCTTATCATCTTTCTAAACTTTTTTTGGAAGCAGTGCATTTTAAACCTTAGCTTCCATACAAATACCACTTCCGGAAATACCATTCAACGATATAAGTTCCTTATAAATGTTGGGATTGAACGGAAAATTTTGTGCTGATAGGTCTAGAAATGAATACAAGACCCATATTAATGCTCCCTCCTTAAATAACTTTAGACGAACAAATTTTATATAAACGTAAATGTTAACTAGATATTGGATAACTAGATTGGATAACAGAACTGTTACATAATTAGAAATTTTGGGTTTGGCGGATCCATGAGTGCCCATGGATCGCAAATAGGGCACAATTTTAAAATTTGTCTGTATTTACTTTTGTGTAGGGTATCCATAGATCGGGCTTGACCGACCAAACTTTATTAGATGTTATCCCTCACTTTTGTGTCACCCTTTTTTTTCAATGTAAAAGAATAATTTACTAACATTTCAAAACTTATAAATTATAAGTTAAACTAAAAATTTGCCAAATAAATAAATATGCCCTAAATTTTATTAAAATAATTAAAAATTATTTTAAATGAAATTTTTCAAACATTTTAGCTGACTTGCTTAAATAAATAGTTTGTGTATTGTTAACGTAACTTTTTTAATTCTATATCTCATTTTACGATCTGACTATTTCAAACATAACAAATATTTTGCTAGCACTACCATTTACAAAATGCCTGAGTACATTTTTCTACATGTATGACATACAAAAAATGTTTAAAGAATTTCATAAATTCTTAATTAAAAAATGTAACCTATTTCGTAACCTAAAATCTATTTATCGGTGGTAAATAAAATAAACCGTCCTTGTAAACTTGAAAACCATAACAACAGACATGTTTTTGCATGACATATATAAATTAATATAAAATATGTATTTTTCATATTATTGATAAATATTTCCTTGAGACAAGTATTTATAATATTTATCTTCCTTCAGTCAGTAAAACAAATTATGTAAATTAATAATAATTTTGCCCATTCCTACGCAATAAAAACATAAAAGGCCTCTCAGAACGTATGATTGTTGTTATATAAAAACGCGATAGAACATTAATCATACGTTAAGTATAAAATTCTCAAACGCAAAATTTCCTTATGAAATTTTGTTAGAATACTTTTTTTTTTAAATATGTAAATGTAGTTGTGGCTGTGCTGTGTTATTGCTATTATAAATTTTTTGTTTGAAAATGAATATTATAAATATTTTTTCAATGCTATTCTACTATAATTGTTATTGCTGTTATTGCTGGTTTTTGCTGTACTCGGTTCTGTTCAGTTCTGTTTTGCTTTTTTATAATATTTTTGTTCAACTATCATCTCAGACGTCATCACTTTACAGTTTTCTAAAATACTATGCATGTTCTTTTTTTTCGTTTTGCTCCTGCAGCTTTTGTTGTTATTGGCATTTTATTATTTTATATGCAAGAGTTCAAGGATACTTTTACGTTACGCAAAAAATTTATGCACACAAACTTTTACATACATATAATATATGTATACTCTACATATAATTTGTGCTTGCCTGCTTTCTCTTTCTCATTCAGTTTATCTTTTGCTCTTGGTTGAATTATTAAGGCTAAATACAACAACAATGTATGTATACCAAAAATAAAATAACTACCGTTCACATAACACACTCTTAAATTGTATACACATACTAACAACAAAAACCACATATACACATCCTTTTAAAGGCTAACAATATAAGCAATTCAATGTAGTCATTTGCACATTATATTCAGTTTTTTACATTTATGTCGAAATGAATGTAGAGAAATTCAAACTATCACACACACTTACGCATTAGCGTATCTTTGTCGACTGTTTTATTCTTTAATGTAGTTGTAGGGTTAAATATATCCTTGAGGTTCAGGAAATAAAAAAAAAATAGTAGAGCTGTTGCTGTTGTATAAACAAATAAAATAATGTTATAAAAAAAATTACTCGATGATGCGGAAGTGATTTAAAAAAAAAAGCAAATGTTCTCATGGAGCAGTACTGCTTGGTTAAACTCCAAAGATAACGTAACTTTTTAATAATTTTTCTCGATCAGCTTGTTCTTTTTATGTATAATTTCTAAAATCCTAAAACAACAGACTCTAAAAAATTAATCAGGCATTCTTCGCGAACAGGACAAAAAAAAATTTACCGAAATTCCTTTGCATTTGGCATAACTATACTTCTTCTAGTAGCAACAAATGTCTGTGCCATACATTTTTTATCAATAAATTTTAATTCATTTCATGTTGCAAAATTCCTTTCGTCATAAAAATAATTTAATGAAAATTAAATTCAGTGAACTTAAGCCTGATAAATATATCAAAATTTGGATTAAAAACCATTAACAGTTCAATAAAAATAACCACAATACTAATTATTGTTAATAGCTAAGGCACGAGCTATGTTTACATTTGTCCTTCAAGTTGTGCTGAAAAATGCCAACAAGACAAAAACATGAAAAACAAAAAAAGTACTTTGGATTTCAAGAAGAATTCTTGACAAAAAGTACGAAAAACAAGAAGTAAGCAAGAAAATGTAAATCAATTAAAATAGGTAATCAGTCATTCAAAAGCAATGTTCGATCTACCGAAGTAAACAACCATTTGGTTTAAAGATTGATGTTTGACTAATGACGTCATCCGTCGTCAATGGCGGTGAGAGCTAAACGGCAAACCCCACTGAAGAGATTGTGTGGTTACAATCAAAACTAGTCTGGGCAACCTGTCCGTGAAAACCTGGGTTCAATTCCCAGCTCAGTCAAGAATGAAAAATTATCAATAAATTTTAATTCGTTTTCATGTTGTGAAATTCCTTTCTTCATAAAAATAAGTTAATGAAAATTAGATTCAATGAACTTAAGCCTGATTAAAATATCAAAACTTGGATTAAAAACCATTAACAGTTCAATAAAATAACCACAATACTAATAATTTTTTGAATGTTTAGAAACAACAATAAAACAAAAAAATTAAGATTACTTATTCTTATAGGAATCCTTTTGAAAAAAAAACTCATATGCAAAACCAGAAATCACCACATAAAGTTAAATTCTTTCTAACTTAGATGATAACGTTTTTTTTCGGAATGTATTTCAAAAATAATTTGTGGCGTAAAATTAGAAAAAATTAAGATAGTTATAAGCCGTTAAATGGAAAATGCCGACTTTTTAAGCAAAATTGCTTTAATTCAATTAAAAGTATGAACAAATTTTTTTTGGTTAAAGACAATTTTTATGGGAAATTTACGGCCACACGCTCTATGACGACACTGTGCGGTTTCGTTATTACATTGCAAAAGTTTTGAAATGGGATATCCATAATTTTTAGAGTTATGGAAAATTCTTTACACGCGTAACTCAGTTCAAAACCCCAAAGTGATAATTTGTAATTCCAATTTTTCTAGCATAGACACAATGTTTTTAATATTTTTATAAGTCCGCAATTTACTTAGAGTATACTCATAATACTGTAAACGTTTTTAAGTGGGATATGCATTAGTGTAAAAGATACATAAATAACTGTCCATGGTTATCGCACTGTGAAACCGGAAGTGATAATTTCAATAAAACTTTTTCTAACTTAAGGTCATAAGAAATCACACAATTTGCTTGGCAAACATGTCAAAATATTATGCAATGTTTGCAGGGATATTAAAATGTTTAATATTTTGCAGACATGTTAGATAAATGTCCAACTATTTGTGGTGTTTAGTGCTTAAGGTAATCAATTTAGCGAAAAATTTGCAGAGTCTTTTAACTCTCTAGGTGAAGAAAACAATAAAATCAATTTCAGCAGTAAATTCAAATTTTTTCAGCATCATTATTTCCCCTAAACAGCTCGTTGCTTACTCCAAATTTATTTTCTTTCTTTTATATGTGTTCTCCGTTTTAAACAAATAACGAGCAAAATTGCCACAGCACAATCGCCGTCTTCATTCATTGAAAACAAAATAAAAATGAAAAATTATTATTTGTACGAAATAATATTTTGTTGTTTATTGCCAAACAAAAGCAAAAACAAGGTGCATGTTTGCCAAGCAATTTGTGCAGTTCATTATGCCCTTTTACCGTTTCGGCCCCATCGTTGCTTGTCGGCAACTTCATATGTTTGACGACTATATCAGAAGCAATGTCTCGCAGACGGTTTGAAAAAATTAAGCAGTGCTTACATTTCAACGAAAACATCCAACAACCTAAAAATGGTGATTTAAATTATGAAAATCTGTACAAAATACGCCCTTTGCTAAATATCCTCAAGGAGAACTTCAATAATCTACCTCAGGAAGAGCATCAAAGTATTGATGAACAGATAATTGCATTAAAAGGTATACTGCATATAAATTCATATATTCATAAATGTATACTGTTACTCTTGGTTATAGGACGGTCTACTTATAAACAATATAACCCAGCTTAGCCCCACAAATGGGGTTTGAAAATGTTTACTCGTGCTGGAACTACTGGCATGGTATATGATTTTACAACGTATGTTGACGAAGGAACCTGCCCGTCATACGGATTGGGATTATCTTCGGATGTTGTCCTTTATCTGGCTCAAAACCTTCCCAAACACAACAACTTTATACTTTATTTCGACAACTGGTTTACATTAGTAAGTCTTCTTATTGCGTTGAAGGAAATGGGCATATTTGTAACAGGTACTATAACTAAAAATCGGGCAAGCCGTTGCCAGTTGCTTTCAGATGCTGAACTCAAAAGACTGCTATGGTTGCTTCCTATAATAAAGGCATGGGGAGGGTTGACCTGGCTGATATGCTCATGGAGCTGTACAAGGTTAACCACCGCTCAAGAAAATTGTACATAAGAATCTTCTATTGGTGCCTAGGAACTGCCTGGTTGCTTTTTAGAAAACATCTTCGTCTACTTCAACCCAACCAGAAACATATTCCATTAATACAATTTCAACTGGAAATTGCTAATGCACATTTGGAATATAGTTCCGTTTCTGAAGTTTCCATCCAAAGAAAAAGATTTTGGAAAAAAGTAATCCAACATATTCCGATGGTATCTCTCCCTCGAGCAGTGTGTGTTCGCAAAGCACCAAGTATAGGTTGATCATTGGGTAGTATTTGGCGAAAAAGGTCGCTGCAGATTGTGCAAAACAGGAACTCCAATGTCCAACTGTCTTAAATGTAAAGTCCATCTTTGCTGTAATAATGGGCACGTTCATAAGGCGTAACTGTTGTGTAACCACAACCTTTATTTTTTTCAATTGTTTATGTTTATCAGCTGTTAATTTTGAATTATACTCATAATGCCGTGTCTAAGACGAAAATGTTCGGCTCAACAGTTGTCAACAGTTTTCTAGCAGTTGATCTCAACAGCTACGTCTTATGAACGTACCCAATAACAAACATTAATTTTTTTCCTTTCATACTTAACTTTTAAAACAATTCAATAAAACTTTATAAGGCTATAATTACAAAACAAAATTTTTTTATGTACCAAAATTGCCCAACGGTGCTCACAAGCAACTTTCTTAAACGATTGGGCGTGGCGACTGGAAATTCTGGCAAGACACTTCTAAATGACTACAAAATGATTAAAAGTAAAACAAAATTTTTGGGGATACCGATAAAAAGTTGGGGTCGAATGGAAAGGATTGCGAAGGTATTTTTTATCGAATTTTTTCTTGAAAATTATCACATAGAGTAATTTTGACCTCCTAAGTCCGAAAATAACAATAAAAATGTTGTACGATTTACCGTTTACCTGTTGTTAGGTGGTACCATATGGTACCGACGCAGTGACACCTTATAAAATGATTAAAATCTACTTTACCTGTATTTTGTAAGGGAATTCTATTTATTTCAGGAGATTATGAAAGTAACATATTTAATTCACAGTTACTTAAGATGGAATATGTATGAAAGTAAGAAAAAAACGAAAAAAAAAATAAATGTATGAATGTACGATTCTCTAGAAATCAATCAATCACTTTTCTTGACTGAAAGTCTGATATGTTTTGAAACATGGATTACTGCATAGACCCACATCACATTTTTCAAACTTTACACGCGATCTACGAGTGCAATTTAATCCTTGGCATCGCCTTTTGGTGCTTTCGCACGGATAGTGCTCTTCTCCATCGAAGCGATCACACACTGGAATGTTTTGACGCGGGACAATTGTGTTTGACATACGAATTGAAACAGAATTGCAATAATGCATAGCAATGTTTCGTCGAAACTGCAGTTGCGTGATATTATTTTCTGCTTTTCTTTGCAGTAACCAAGCATTTTGCAGTGATGCATCCAATAACCATGTGAATATAGACCACCACCATTTATTTTTCCGTACGCCTGGAGAAATAAAAAAGATTTTATCATGCTCTGATTGAACTTGAGATTGCTGTGAAATAAGAACTTACCACATCTGTAATTTGCAATATTTTGGTCCATTCGATCTGTACCGCCCATATATTTCATATATTTTTCAACCGAATTTGGTCGATCTAGCTGCACACGTTGTCTCACCTCTCGGTTGAATCTCGTAGCCTTACCAACAGGATCTTTACCATAAAATGTCGACGCAACACAAACACATTTATTAATATTTGTTTATGTTTTTTAATCAAATTAGCCTTATTATAATTATAATAATTATTTTTATATTGTAAGAGTTTTGAAATGGAATATTCATAAGTTTAAATGTCATGCAAATTTATGTACATGCATATCGCACTGAGTTTGATTTAAGGCGATTGTTTATGCAGGCTGGTTTGTTAAATTAGTACAGTTTCTATTAAACTGGTATGCAGCAAAAATTATTTAAAAAAAAAATTATGTGGAATATAAAGATTTTATAGCGCTAAATACGAATCCAATTTGGGTATTTTAATCACGTCAAGTACGTTTTTATGGACTTATTTCGCCCGAAATAAGGCGATTATGCTCATACATTTCATCATAACTTGAGAACGAGTTGTCCGGTTATAATCAAAATACTTAACCCTAGGATTCTCTGTAACTTTTTACCATTAAGTTCTCCTCTTGTTCTGGCCAGAACCCAATTAGAACAGCTAAAAAATCCTATTACATGAAAAGTAAATAAATATATTTTTAATTGAACGTATGATTATTACTTTAGATTATACGAATTTATTATACAATTTTATTATTTCATTCTTTTATTCCACATGCAAGTCATCAAAAATGAAGTCTTTAATTTCGCCTATTGCTCTTTTGCATCTACCAAAGCTGAAACGAATTTTGAGTTTGGTTTTTGAAGTTAGACTGAACTGAGCGCATAATGGACCGTAGTTTTCTGATTTGATTCAAACTTGTTTCATTCGATTCAGAATATAGTATTTATAGAATTAACGTTTCTGTTTTTTTTGATATATTGTCATTTTAAAAGATATTGCAATTTAAAAATAATTTGGTCTGGCCGGTCCAAGAGGGTAACTTCATAGACTTTTACATAGAAATAAAATTTAACCCAAATAATCTGCTCCAATCGAATCCAAATTATTTTCATTGCATTAAAAACAAATCATTTATAGAATTCACGTCCCTGTTTTTTTTTTTTTTTTTTTTGATTTTTTGTTATATGCGAAAAATATTGCAAGCAAGACACAAATTTGGTCTGGCCAGACCAAGACGGTAATCCTAGGGTTAAAAATAAAAAGAAATACAATTTCTTCCTTATATTTTAAACTGTTTCGGAGTTATTCTGATGGTGGCGATAATTTTTTTCATACAAAATTAGTACTGTTTTTTGTTTTCAAACATTTATTAAAAAAAATTATGAGTACAAAAATGTTACACTTACTTATCTTTTAAACTTACGTATGTCCAACTTGAAAATTTTTAAAGTACTTTGAGTAAACTCGGATTTAAGGAAAAAAAATAATGTAAGTTAGAAAAATTGGAATTCAGAATGATCATATCCGGCTTTGAAGTTCATTATGAGTGTAATGCAATTTGCATAACTCATAAACTGATGGAGATCCCATCCACAGAATAATGAGGACAGCCTAGACTTATATTGTTATAAATTAGAACTATTTTAATATAAATTGCTCATTTCCAGTTTTGCAGATGAATTCTTTTAAATGATTAAGCTTCTATTTCCAACCAAAATAATTTTTTTTTTTTTTTGTTTAATTTTTACCAGCTTAAAACAATAATTTAAAAAACAATATTTCAAAAACGGCAACAACTTAGCTCCGCGTTAATCGACAAATAAACATCATCCAAAAAAAAAAAAAACATTTGGCACAGACATTCATATAAGGGATGTAGCGAATACCAATACCGATACCGATATATTGGCGATACTTGGAGTTTGCTGATATATCCGTATTCACTATATTTTACAGTCGATACGACGATACTTTTTTTTATAGTTTTTTTGAAAAAAAACAATTTAATTTTCAATAAATATTTCTTACATAATAATTAAGAGCAATAACACATTTATTGGCAGAGCAAAAAATAAAAGAAAATAATAAATTTTCTTTTAACTCTTAAGCTGGATGTCGGTCCACACCATACGTTTTATGCGTATATTACTGTTTGACCTTTTTTTAAGACACATGCTAAATCAGAAAGAAATACTATTTCATGCTTTCGATACGTACACGTAGAGAAAAAACATGTTTAAATATGGTCACCTCCAACAAAACTATTTTTAAAGAGAATTTTAAGCATACTATGTTTAAATTTAACCATATTATTATCACCGACAACCATATTATGGTTAAATGTGATCTCCATCAAGAAGCTACAACCATATTATGGTTGCCTCTAAACATGTTATTGTTAAATATGACAATAATTTGTTTTAAAATTAACAATAGTATTTTCCTCTTATCCAAGAGCAACAAGCTATGGTTAAAAACCAACCATGCTATTATAAGTGTTAAACATATTTTAGTTATTATTGATCAAAGCATGTTCGGAGGCTACCATAATATGGTTGTGCATTCTTGATGGAGTACACATTTAACCATAATATGGTTGTCGGTGATAATAATATGGTTTAATTTAAGCATAATATGTTTACAATTTTCTTTAAAAATAGTTTTGTTGGAGGTGATCATATTTAAACATAGTTTTTCTCTGGGTGTATATGCATTTTACGCGTTTGCTTTGTAACTTGTCAATAACATTTTACACTACCACTATTTGGACTGATGCATTAACGCATTGAACGCTTGGTATGTACCTGCTGCTTAAGCCGTTTTGCTTTGCAACATAGTTGTAAAATGTTCTCTCATTGATACGTTTTATGATTTGTCTGCTTATTTTTAATGATTTATGTAAGAATAAAAATTATTACACTACAAATTTTGGGTAACTTATAGCAGACAAAATCCATAAGCAAATCCACTTAGCTAGTCGCAAATTTTAATAAATGCAAGGTTTGAGACACAAAGCTCGAAATTTTCAAAAAAATTAATTAAAAAAAATCGTCTAATTGAACTACTTAGCATGACTCCCCATTCCAAAAGTGCTGAAGACTCGGCCGCATCTATACCTAGTAAAAGTTCTGATAAGTCTACAAGAACCGACATTTGGAGCGTTTGTAAAAATCGTATAAGAACATTTTGAGAATATTGGCCTTTATCCACCCTACGCTGGGCTTCAGCTAAAGAAGAAGTCTAGACATACCTTAGATCTTCTTATTTTTCTAGAGACGTATATCCGCTTGTTTACTGGCTCAATGAGATGTTATACCCAACATTTAAGAACATGGCGCAGAAATAATAAAGTTGTCAAATGAGTTCAGTCCCGTCTGAAAGACTATTTTCCACTGCATCTCTACAAAACTTGAAAGTACTTTGTTTTTTTAACTTTAAATTTTAATTTTGAATATTACTTAATTCCTACACTGTTTTGTTGTTTAAAAAAATTATTAAGCTTTGGTTAATTTTACCGTGAATTCAAATTCAATTCTTTGTTTTCAAAATCTTCTTAGTATCAATTTTATATACTAATAACCTCTTGTACTGTAATTTTGCATAATAACAAAGTAACTCTACTTAAGTTTTGTTAATTTTACCTTGAATTTTAATTAAATATGTATTCGTCTCGGTATCGCCGATATTTCCTTTTTAAGTAACGGTATCGTATCGTCAAAAATGCGTATCGTTACACCCCTAATTCATATCTGATATAAAGGAATTTAGGAAAGATATTTTTCCTGTATGTCTGCTTTACGGATAATGCCTCATAAATATTTTGGAGTCTGTTATTTTTGTATTTAAGAAACTTTACAAAAAAAAAAAAAATTGATGGAGAAAAATCTTTAAAAATTATTGAAATAATTAAAAACCTGGAAATAAACAAGTTATTGGCGAAATACGGCGCAAATGCTGCTCATATGTATTAAAATTACAACATATACTACGGTGATCGATTATTCGACTTTTTTTATAAACCGGTTTTCGAATATTCCGAATAGCTGCTACTTAAAAAAACCGGGTTTCGGTTAAGCAGTTTAGAACTAAACGGTTAACCGGTTTTAATTCGAATACATAAAATCACAAAAATAAAATTTGTTCTGGCAGTAAAAAGCTAATTTTAACAAAAACGAAACTTTTCACAAAGGTAAGGAATCAACAAAATACATAGATATGACATAAGGCTTGTTCCGAGCTAAAAAATATTTGACGATAAAATCTAAAAAAAACGTGACCAGTAAATTTCTTTTAACAATTTCTATTTATTTACTACATTGCTGTTAAAATTATTCTTTACGCAGATGACATTCTCATTTTGGCCGATTCCCCAGGTGTACTGAAAACCATGATTGATGCCCTTCTTTCTTACTGCTTGATGTGGTGTCTAAAGGTTAATTTGGAAAAATCGTAGTGGTGTGCGAATATTAGGGAGATCGATTATTCGACTTTTTCGAATATTACGAATAGTTGCTTTTTTAAAAAACCCGTTTTTCGGTTAAGCAGTTTTTAAATAACCGGTTAACCGGTTTTAATTCGAATACTTAAAAACACAAAAAAAACAAAACAATTTGCAAAGGTAAGGAACCAACAAAATACATGATATGACTAAGATCAGACCTAACAAATATTTTACGATAAAATCCAAGAAAAGTGGGACCAGTAAATTGATCAAACTTTAGCAAAATTTTCAACAATTTTTATTGATTTACTAAACTTTATTTGTAAGAAGATATTTGTATAATGTAATTTCGAAACTGTTGAATGATATTTGATCTAGACAAACGTTTTGCAAAAGCAAATAAATTATAGGAATCTTATAAAGTTATTATTTGAAATATTCTCTCAAATTTATTTTGAATGGCTTTTAATTTGTTGGTGGTTAAGGTATCTATATAAATCAACCATATTTTTCAAAAGTTGCAAACGCCAAGATTTTCTATTTCTATTTCTATTATTGAAATCTGGTAGAAATTTTTCCCATATCGTTGATTACGCCGTAATGTTGTAGTTTTCAGCAGAAAAATATTAGAACTACTTAAGAGTTTTTAGTGCCTTAACGGGCATTTTGTCCTCGGCAACACAACGGGCTAATATTTGACCCAATGATTAATTTTTTGCAGCGTATTTTCGTTAAGTATTATTTGTCGTCGCCTTAGAACTACTTCGAACGGAGTAAAGTTTCATTTGGATAACATTAATGTCAAGCATGTAGACTAATTAAAGGTGATTAATAAGTCGTGACATAGAAGAACCTTTGTAGCTTATCATTTTAGGGCACTTCAGGTAACTATCTTTGGCGTTCGAAAAATATCTAGAGATAACCTTTATATAAAAATATATTTAATATTTAGAATGCTCTTGCACAAATTACTATTTACTTTTTAACTGCACACGTTTTTGTAGTATTTTGAAAAGGTTTTGATTTTTTTTCTACAAGAACACACGCTTTTATAAGCGATTTGTATTTACAGTGTTCATAATGTTTTTTCACCTTTGTTACACCTTTGTTGACATTATTTATAAAAAGTTTAAGTTTGGCCAATATTCAATTAGAAAATATTTAAATTGCGGGTGCATCTACAACAAGAGTAAGGAAAATGTATATAAATTACACATTACTAAAATAACCGGTTTATTAAACCAAAATAACCGGTTTATTCGATATTCGAAAAATGGGAATTTTAAAATAACCGACTTGGGCAAAGCTAAAATAACCGGTTAAAACCGGTCGGATAATAACCGTTCGATCTCCCTAGCGAATATCCAATAATCTGAAGTGGAATTTTGGAGAAAATAATATAGAAATTGTCAATAACTACCGATATTTGGGAATGGATATCAATTTTAACTTAATTTTTATAAAGCACTTAGGAAATAAATTAACAAAAATCGAAAATGGTGATTACATCAACATAATTAAAATATATAAATCATCCTAAGATATCGAATAGAAATAAACTTAAAATATTCATCGCTGCTTCCCGATCTATAATGTTTTACGGTGCTCAAATTTGGGGTTTTAAAAAATATGATGAAGTGAAAAAATTATTAAGATATTTCATAAAGAAAATGTTACTTTTATCATATAATACGCCAAACAACATGCTCTATCTAGAAACTGGTCTAAAGTCCTTGTACATTGATACCTTAAAGCTAAATTTTGCTAACGTCAATAGAGTTCTACGACTGCCTGAACAAACATTACCACGAATGTTAGCTGAAAAACTTATTGTAATGAAAACCTTTTGGGCTGAGCAGTGGGTGAATATATGTACGTGAAAAAATGCAATATGTTCCTGAAAATGCAAATAAACCCCTGTGTGAATAATAACAACGGAAAGAGAAGATCTTATATATAATGCAAAGGCTCTCAATTTCACGATTTATATCCGCAATTAACTTATAGCGCAAATCCTATTTTTACTTCAGAATTTTCATCTCGTGCAACAAGTCTAATAATCAGAGTACGTGGAGGCCTTTAAGATTTAGGTTAGGTTATGTTAGGTTAGAAAGGCTGGTGTGAAGCAAACTTCACACACTCACCCAGAGACCATTATGGTCCATTGTGATGCCTTTATTTAGTGAAACAAAGAAAGAAAGAAGAGAAAGATATCTAGTGTGACAGAGTAGGAGAAGTTAATGGTGAAAGCACAGGGAAGGAAGATAGTGGAAGATAAGAAATTCGACAGAACAAGCAAAACACAGCCCTACCAAACAGGAAAAACTGCTCTACATGTTTCCCAGCCTCCTGCCGCGCAACCAGGACATTCCCATTACGAATCCCGTCAGATTCTCGAGCCCGCAGCCCGAGACATCTCCCAATTCGTGCAGGAATCTGCTACCTAGCCACCTCAGCCTGCTGTTCTGTAGCCTGGGACAGTGGCACAGAAAGTGCTCAACTGTCTCCAGCTCCTCTGGGTCCTCACACAGCCTACATATATCCGATAAGCCAGACCCTATTCTCACCGTCATTCTGCCTATCATACAGTGGCCCGTGATAATACCTATCATGGTCCTGACGCAGGCCCTACTCTTACCCAGCAGCGCGTCCGAATTTGACCTACTAAGCATCGGCCACATCGTGCGCGATACTCGGCAGTCCGTTCGGCCCCGCCAAGCCCGATTAGTCCTGTTCAGAATCCATTCCCTAATTCTCCCAAAATAGAAGCCCATTGGAGGCCTGACCACTTGCAAACTGTCAGGATCTTCCATTTCCGAGCCCAGTCTTGCCAACTCATCAGCTATCTCATTGCCGGTGATGTTGCAGTGACCCGGTACCCAGCAGAGCCTCACAACATAATTCCCTAAGATTACTCCTAGAGCCCTCCTACAATCGTCCACTAGCCTGGAGTTCACATAACAGCCCTTCAAGGCCCTAAGAGCCGCCTGGATGTCCACATATATAGTGACCTCCGAGCCCTTGGCAATGTTAGCTCCTACCAATTCCACGGCCCTGAGAACCTCCGCCTGAAATACACTGCAGTCGTCGGGAAGTCTATATGACTTTCTGATGTCCAGATCCTCAATGTAGACCCCCGCACCCGTGCCCTTCATCTTCGAGCCATCAGTGAAAATAGCAAATCCCCTATACAATCTGCCCTGCCTTGACCAGCTCTCAATAGAAGGCAATATCACCTCTGGCAAACGCCCAAAATCGACCTAAGATTTAAATAGCAGAGCATTTGGACGTTCTTCTGCTGGCTTATATACCCTCTGTAATCTGGATTAATCTGGATTAAAAAGTTTCACTTCTTAGGTGTTTGTCCCTTTTTTAATGAGTTCCGGGTTAAATATTTTAGTAAAACCTTTTTGGATATTAATGAAGTAATAAGTATACTAAATGACAATGATAACGACTACTATAGTTTATATAAATATTTGGAAATTTGTTTAGAGAACAGAAAACTTATACTGAATGAATTCAATTAAATTCCTTAAAAAATTATTATTATTAACCTGATGTACAAAAGATTTAGTATAAATCGTTCTTTTTTTATATAACCAATTAAAACTTTGGTAGAATCAAAGTAAATTTGCTTATAAATTAATATAATTAAAATCAGTTTTAAAATGCCAATCTGGCTCACAACTATACAGTTAAGTCAAATATACATAGATACATATGATCTCAAAAATTGTATTACTTACCTTTGTAAATATAAATAAAAATATATATTAAATAAATAGAGGAAGTGCGGGTAATGTGGTATATCTATTTTTTTTTTTTTAGATTGACAAATTTTTAATTTTTGTCTGATTGAAATATGATTAACCTATTAACATGCTTCATTTGTTAGGCTCCCACGAAGCCATTTGCGAAAAATGTTAAACCCACACTTTCAGAGAAATATAAGAAAATATTGCAAATCTCATTAGATACGACTTCAAAAAATGTGCGGGTAATGTGGTATAGTGAACTACATTACCAAATCATAGTATTTTCTTTAAAATTAGTCGTGTTATATATAAATTTTTACTTTATTGCAAAAAAAAACAAGAAAACAACAACAATTCATGTAAACAAACAACAATTTCATTGGGTGCGTTCATAAGACGTAGCTGTTGAGCTCAACTGCTAGAAAACTGTTGACAACTGTTAAGCCGAACATTTTCGTCTTAGAAACGGCATTATGAGTATAATGCAAAATTAACAGATGATAAACATAAACAATTGAAAAAAAATAAAGGCTGAGGTTGAGCACAACATGTTGACTTCAGGTAGCTAAAAAATTTTATGATGGAATAAATGGCCTCAAATACCCAACTGTTGTGTTGAGCGGAAGTGCTCAACTATGCGTTTCTAAGACAAACACTAAATGGTTACACAACAGTTACGCCTTATGAACGTGCCCATTAATATTTTATTTGACAGGTAATGTGGTATACTACAACAAATTAGCTGATTTAAGGTATACCACATTAAGCGCACTTGAGGTTAGTGAAGATATTCATAAATTTTAAATTATTTACTACAGCTATTGAGTAATTGCATATATTGTTCACTAATTTGGTACTTCCCAAATGCTTTGGTTATACACTTAAAAACTTTTAAATGCACCTTTACAAGAAAACTTTATTTGTTAACAGCACCCAAAAAAAAGTCGACTTCGCAGCCAATCGAATTTTTCGACACTCACACTAAGAATGACTTTCAAAAATAAAACAGATCAAAGTTTTCTTAATTTTTTGAGAGCGGCAAACCATTTAGATTGGTTTCATTACGCTTGATTTGTTAGTTTAAGAAAAAAAGGCACTGTACCACATAACCAGCCTATACCACATTACCCGCTCTTACTCTATATAAAAAATATTTATTTACTAAACTTTTTTTGTGAGAAGATAATTTATTAGTTGTTTCTGTTTGGCTGTAGGTCCACGTAAATAAATAAAATAAAAAATAAAAATTAAAAATATTACGAATTTTTATTTTTTATTTTATTTATTTACGTGGACCTACAGCCAAACAAAAACAATTAATAATTTATATATATCGCAAAAGGTCAACTATAAAAAACATACATATAATCACACGGAAGGCACACCGAAAGTCATTATGACACTATACAGCAGAATAAAATGGAAATACAACAAGAACATCAACTTATTTATTAAAAATTATTCAAAAAAAAACAACAAATTACAATCAAATTTAAAAACATCAACTACGTTTCTAATAAAATGTAAACGATCAGGTATCATTCCTAACTTTATACAAAACATAACAAAAAGCATTAAGAATATTTTTGAAATTAACAATAAAATACCACAAAATTTAAAGAAACCGTTGTGGAAACTAATTTGCAATTTTCATATGAAAATATTAAAAATGCTAATACAACATAAACATAAACAAATTAAAAAGAACACAAAACAATTGGCAAACACGACAGTGAGTTGTTTTTTAAAAGCGAAAACTTTTTATTTGAAAAACACAATAACAACAATAAAATAAGACTTATTGGGAAACTAAACGCATTAAAACAACAACTCGACAAAGAATTGAATATAAAGTACAACAAAGAGTGGTTTGTAAATAAAACAAATAAAAACATACCAACAAATATACAGGGGCTACTGTCACTAGGTCCCAAACATGCATTACCAACAACAAAAAAGACATTCCCGCTTTTTAAATGCATTGCTGAAGGGGAAGACTGTGTACAAACAATTGTAAATAAAGAGAAACAAGAGAATGCAAGAATAAAATTAACATCGTTACTGGATAATCATTTGGAAAAAACAACAATTAACAAAAGAGATAGAATAATACTTGACACAGTGGGACAAACGCAAAAATTTTTGAACAAAAATGAGGACATACTTATTTTAAACGCTGATAAGGGAAGTAAAACAGTAGCGATGGACAAAAATGAATATGAGGAGAAGATGAAAATGATTTTACAAGATTTTTGTACATATCGTCGTTTAATGAGAGATCCGACATCTGGTTTACAAACTAAAAACAACTTATTTGTGGAAAAATTATACAATCTTGGGTTAATTGATGTATATGAGAAGCACAAATTGACTATAAAGACTGCAATAGCTCCTAGGATATATGGACTGCCTAAGATTCACAAGAATGGAATGCCTTTGAGACCAATATGCTCGTCGATAAATGCACCCTCTTATGGACTCTCCAAATACATGGTAGACATATTAAAACACTTGACGGAAAATTCGATATATAATATTAATGATGCTGTAGAATTTAGTTCAAGAATAAATAACACTTACATCGCCGATGACGAAGTTCTTATTTCATTTGACGTGGTTTCATTATTTCCAAGCATTCCGATTAATGTAGCACTAAGGACAATTGAAGAAAAATGGACATTTTTAGAGCCACATACACATATACCTAAGGATTTGTTTTTGGACATTGTGAGGTTTTGTATCAAAGAGAGTAGATATTTAATGTATAATGACAAAATCTATGAACAGAGAAAAGGAATGCCGATGGGCTCTCCAGCCTCACCAGTCATAGCTGATATAATTATGGAACAACTTCTTGACATAACATTGGCTAAAATGGACGTAAAACCGAGGATAATTATAAAATATGTGGATGATTTATTCGCAATAGTAAAAAAGGACAAAATAAATGACACCATCGAAAAACTAAATTCATTTAATGGACAAATACAGTTTACCATGGAAGAAGAAAATGACAACCAACTGCCATACTTAGACGCAATTGCTATTAGAAAAGGAAACAATTTAAAAGTTAATTGGTATCAAAAACCAACAGCCTCGGGACGATTGATAAATTTTTATTCTAAGCATTCCAGAAGAATTATTATTAATACAGCATCGAATTTCATACGACGAGTTCTTAAAATAAGTGACACGGAATTCCATAAAAACAATATTACAAAAATAACGAATATTTTAACCATGAATGACTTCCCAATAATAACAATTAAAAATCTTATAAAACGTGCAAAAAATAACAGGCAACAGGTGATAAGAGAACCAAAAAGATATAAAAGCATATCATATGTTTCTGGACTCTCGGAAAGATGGAAAAACTCAGACATTTATGACGAAGAAAAATTTGAACTAGCATTTAGACCGGATAACACTGTGAATCAGTTATTTAGCAAAACAAAATCAAAAATTAAAAAGGAAGACAAGTCAAATGTGGTATATAAAATTCCCTGTGGTGGGCACGGGCTCAATATATGCGATAAAGTATACGTTGGGACGACAAAAACAAAACTTAAGACAAGAATATCTTCGCACAAATCTGACCATAAAGCTATTGACAAACCTATTGAACAAAAAACTGCACTAGCAGCCCACTGTACGTTGAAAAATCATAAACCACATTTTGAAGGAGTAAAAATATTACATGAAGAGAGGAATTATTCGAGGAGATTTACATTAGAGATGCTACATATTATTGATGTTAATCCACAGCTTCGTCTAAATTACCGACAAGACACAGAAAATTGTGCACACATATACAGACAATTAATAAACAAAAACAGACGATCGATAAAATAGATTTAGTTAATAAAATCTAATAAGAAGTGGCACAAGTGTTTATTGTGAAGTTTTGTATTTATTATATTTTTTAATGGTTTACATGTAATTATCTTTGTAATATTATGTTTTGTGTTTTTTGTTTAATGTTAATAATAATAATAATTATTGTATTTATTTATTCAGACCCCTGAAGATGGTTAGCGATGCTTACCGAAATATTGGGAAAATAATAAAAATATAAAAAACGAAAATATTACGAATTTTTATTTTATATTTTATTTATTTACGTGGACCTACAGCCAAACAAAAACAACTAATAATTTATATATATCGCAAAAGGTCAACTATAAAAAACATACATAGAAGATAATTTTATAATGTAGTTTATAAGCTGTTAAATGATGTTTGATCCAGTCAAAAGTTTTGCAAATGCAAATAAATTTTTCATAAAACTAGTGGTTACGTGTAGGACGTCAAATATTTAATAGGTGTGAACATACCTTTAGGATTTTTGAAGATTTTTGGCTTTACAAAATAATAGGAATTTTATAAATTTATTACTTTTCATATTTTTCCAAATTTATTTTGAATGAGTTTTGATTTGTTGGTGGTGTCTAAATGAATCAGTAGACTTCAACCATATATCTTTGAAAAAATGCAAATAAAACCTTTTAGCCAGGATTCTATATTTTAAATAATTTTTTTTCAGCATTATATAAGCGAATAGTAATAATAACATGATTTTTTTATAAAATACCTGTCCATTTGTCGACCAAAATTAAGAACCATCCATGACATTGTTTGATTTCTTCAATTTGGTTTTTTAGTTCTTCGTGTTTGAAAAAAAAACTGATGAAATTTTTCATATCAGGAATGTTTTAGTTTTAAACATAAAGATATGCAAGTACCAGTTTTTAGAACTTTTAAGTGCTATAAGGGGCATTTCGTCCTCGGCTTCCTTTGCGACTTATCATTTAAGGACACTTCAAACACCTTTGTCTTTTAAATCCCGTTCGAGATATCTTCAGAGATGGCATCTGTAGAAATATATATTAGCCCCCATATTCATAAAAAATATTTTAGGTTTATAGCAGGTTTATGAAACGAATTTTCTGTGAAAATTTGTTTAATAAACCTTTTATTAATCAAAAATATTTTTACGAATATGGGGGTTAATATATATTATTAAAGTTGTTTTTGGAAATACAATTATTTATTAATTGCTTAATTCCCTATTTTCATTCTTGGTTCTCGTTGCAAATAAGACTTTTTGTGTGTTTGTAATTCTCATTCCCTCTGAAGTCGTATTTGCTGATATTTTTGGGTTTTAAAAATTTTTTTTGCAAAAACGTTTCCTGATGATCTGGCCTAAGCAAACAGGGAAATGCGCATAGAAATAACTTATCCTCCAACATTACATATCCTGTTATTTTATTAATAATAAAAATAGGGAATTAAGCACAAAAAATAAAATCTTTTAATATATATTAAATATTTAGATTACTCTCATGCAAATTGCTAACTTCTTTTTAAACTGAAATTTTTTTGTGGTATTTTGAATTGCTTTAGTTATTTTTAAAAGAACGCAAATTACTAGCGCAAAAATTGTTCACGATAAGGGTAATTTTTTCCCGTATTCATTTTTTTCACTTTATTATTCTCCTACGAATAAATTTTTTTCAAAGGAGCTTTTCATGATCGCAAAAAACGTGAAAAGGAAAAAAATTACGAGGGAAAAATTATTAGCGATAGGGGTGAATATTGTTGAAAATTAAACTCGTGTGTTTATAAAAAGATGTTTGTAGAATATTATTTATTAAAGATGTTGCTTATTCAAACGGTTTAAAGAGAATGAAAATAGATTAATTGTGCGCACAAGTACAAGCATAAAAAGAAACGTTACAAAAAAAAGAGTTAACAGCATACACGTTGCTCGGGGTTTCCATGGTATGTTTAATAAATATTAAAAGTTTTCTGGCGCAGATTTCAATTTAAGACTATTTCTCCGACAAATTTCAAACGTTTTTTTTATTGCCTATTTATATTGAAACAACAATTAAAAAAACTCAAATATGTTGTTTATTTCAATATAAATTTCTAAACGAAAATTTTAATTGTTTTTTAAAAAACAGGGAGTTATGTGCTGTGTACACAACACAAGTGACTGAAGGTGTAGTAAAATTTATATGGAAAACACTCTAAAAACTGAGCGCTTTTCATTTAAATTTAACTACTCGTTTAATCCCTTGTGTTGTGAAAACCGCACATTAATCTATCTATTTTCAACCACTGTTGGCACTAGTGTTAAGTTTTTAAAGGATTTATTATGTTATTATTATTACCATTATAGAAAAGACTGTTGTAAAAAAAATGTTGTTAGAAATTTTGAAAAAAAAAACTTATTTATGGACTCTTTTGTTATACACGATGTGATACGGATAATAAGGGTTGACTCTTTTTATTAAAAAATTTAGCATAAAAAAAATTAAAAATTTAATAAAATTTCTACTCTAAGTGAAATGTATTGAAAGTAAACTACAAAGTAAATAGATTTATAACATGTGTAAATTATTATTCTTGCAGAATGAGCCCAAAGCTCTTTCAAAAGTTTTTTTTGTCATCAAATTAAACTATCACTTCTTTTCATTGTCCTATTACACTGTAATTAGTGGCAGTTTCTAGAAAAACATGTTTCTGATTTTGGTAGATTTGGATTTTGATTCACTTAAGTACATTTAATGGCTGTTTAATAGTTGTGGAAAATGTATTTCAATAATAATACTCAAGGTTTTTTCTTGTTTTTTTTTTATTGTTATTAGAAGAGACACGTGTTTGTTATTATTAGTTTATTTTTTTGAAGAATTTATACAGGGTGTCTCAATAAGAACTACTGTAGTCATAGTTGGTGGTGTTGCGGTATCAGTTCTTAAACAATTTTAATTTTGTATAGATGCATCTTATGAATCAACTTAAAAATTCCATGCAATATTGTTCTGAAAATGCCCAATTGGCCGGAACGACAACCAACTGAGACAAATGAAAAACTTCCAAAACTCTGCCGCACAGTTTCACGTTGCTTTTAGTACGCGAATTTCGATAATCATTACTTTTAGGACGATGATTGATGATCACTGAACCGCGTTCCACAAAACGGCCAACTAAATTCCTAATCATGAAGGCTATTGGAGCTGATATTGAATTAAAATTTGGACGATATTTTCGCTGTTAATCGTTGACCAGAACAGCTTAATTGATTAGAAATTTCCAAGAATTCAGTTATAACTTGCAAAAGAAAAAAGGCAATTATTTCACAAAATAAAAAACTATAACCCGTTGAACGTTGGAAGGTCGTCTTCTGTGAGTTACTTGTAATAATAAAGATTTGTTTGCTCCGTGACATTTTGGCGTATGTATGCAACTTAATTTTCTTATATGCAATATTAATTTTTGATAATAAATAAACATCCCAAATCCAATTTTCAATAAAACTTAGGTTTTTATTTAAAATTTTTAAATTTATAAATTCAAACTTTTTAACTAATAAATTATTAAAATAACAAAAAAGTACACGAATTACTTTTATTTATGTTGTTAACTATCGCTGGTATTAAAATATTTGCTCTCCTCTTGTCAACAATTTATTATTGATTTATACGTATAACTCAATTATATTATGTATTCACTCTGAAATATATAAATGAATATTAATCCTTGTTGTACACACATAAAAGGATTACAAAAATTTTTAATAACTAAAGAGAATGAAAAGAAAGGGAAAAAGTTAAAAAAAAATCGTAATTAAAACTGTATATACATATGGGTACATCCAGAAAAGTGTCACGTTATGCCACCAAGCAATTAGGCTTGTATTTTAAACCCATGTTGTTCATTAAATTGTCCTTTACACCAAAATACAAAAGATTTAAATAATATATAAACTATTTTTTGAAAACAACTTAGAACGCATTACGCCACGCGAAAAGTGTGGACTTTCCTATGGAAATACCCATATACACTTTTACTCTAGTTTCATTTAGGAATTAATTTGAGTTGATACTCTGTTGCAAAAACTCTTAGTTTATAATAATAATTGCTACAATGAATCAGGGATCTATTTTAAAAATAATTTATGAAACGAAATGAGAATAAAAACTTTAATATTTTTAGAATATTAAATAACATTTCAATTTTATTAATATTAATAATTCGCATACTGGCAATTAAAAATATTAAAATCATTTGGTAATCCCTTAAGATATGCTGTATTATTTTATAAAAAAATTGTTTAAATAAAAATTTTACAGTAAGCATACGTACAGTATTTCAAGATATAAGTTAACTCCCCCAAAGTTAACAACCCATTTTTCTTTACTCACGCTTCCGGCCTGGTAATAAACAAAGGTGGCATGATCCAATTCTTAAGAAATGATTGCAATAACTGGAGCGCGCGTTTGCACTAAATGACAAATAATGCAATGCAAGCGTCTGCGATTAAATTAATAGGAATCGAATCACGCCACTCGTTAGTTAGAACATTTAGTTTTAATATAAGTAAAAACATTGTAAAAGTTTTAAGTTAGTTCTTTTTACGATTTAATAAAGTGTGGTCGTAATGACCAAGTGAAATAAAAGAAAAATTTGTTTTTTTTTTAAAGGTTTAAACTTAAAAAACCTTAACTTATATCAATAATATTGCCCTTGCACCAGGAAACAGTGTTGCCACTTTCTGGGTAATTACCCAAATTTGGTGTAATTTTTACCGTCGTGGGTACAGTGTGGGTAATTTCTTATAGGTGTTGATCAGGTGTAAATTTAGTTATTTCAAACAAAGTCATGGTTTCTTATAAAGAAAATATTTCCAACGTTTAACGTAGATTTTTAAAAGCTTGATAGTAAATGGCGCTAGAGAGACTATTAGATTTCGATAAATATGAGCTTTATAGTGATTAAGAACATAAAGTTTTATGAAAAAATATATTAAAACGAAAAGATATATCCCAATATTCTAAAAAAAAATATATTTTATTATATTTTGCCAATGCCAAATGCTGAAGTTGGGAGAAAATTGAGTGCCCTTAACGGTTGTAAAGCTGATTTAAGAAACAGACTGTTGTCTGAAACCATTAAGGATGTTTCTTAAAGCCCACTGAAAAAATATCCCAACAAATTAAATTGAAGTTTCCGACTCACCAATACCATTGGTTAAAGTTCGATGTTTGACTATAGACTGGCAGGCGACGCAGTAGCGCGAATGGTAGAAAGTCAAAGAATTCTGATGATGGGGATGTGAATGTTCTCGAAACATATAAATTCGAATAGAGTTCAATCTAGTGTTTAGTCAAGAATAAAATTATCAAAAATATATTAATTAATTTTACGTTGTTACTTCACTAAAAATAATTGAATGAAAATTCATTTGATGAACTTAAGCCTAAAATTAGCAAAACTTAAGTATCATAAACTTCAATTAAAAACCAGCAGTTCAATAAAAAAAATTATAATTGTCAAAAAGTTAAATCTTTTCAAAAGATCAATACATGGAATTAGCATTTGAAAAAGTTCTCGGGCATATGGGAACCACTGCGGCTGTTCTTGACGAAATGCACTCTGGGCATCCAATTTTCGTCCACTTTTTCGAGCATTTATGGCTGAATGTCACGAACAATATTGACCTCCAAGGCGACAATTATTGCTGGTTTAGCAGCATAGACCAGTGACTTCTCGTAGGCCCACCGGCAATAATCGACAGGTGTCAAGACAAATCGTACAAACTTGGAGGCTAATGGTCAGATCCCTTCTAGAAAATTCTAGAATTGGGTAGCGTTTTTACAAAATAATACGATTCTTTTATTTCAGGTGTAATTTTATTTAAATCGGGTATTTTTTCTTCGTTTCAAGTGTAATTTTGTATTTAGCTGGTGGTATCACTGCCAGAGAATGTTAATGGATTCCAAAATTGATTTTCGATTTTTCGAGTGACTTTTTTTCATTAAAATTTTTTAAATCGATTAATCGCACTTCAAAATAGATTTCTTACGTACAGTATTACAAGCAGGGTTGAAAAAGTTGGTACAATTGTAACTTTTTTGGTACAATTCAAACCTAAAAAGCACAATGGTATACCAATTACTAATTTGGTACAATTTACAAACTTTTTTAGTTTATGTAGTTTTTATAGAATTTTCCTAGTTCATCGTTTCGCTTGATTTGCAGTAGCAACTCCTCTTTGCCTACATTTCTTTGTGTTTTTGCTTTAAGTTTTCTTTTAAAGTCTTAGATCGTCTAAATAACGTTATTAAGGAGGGGATGACTGACTCTTATATCGACAAAAAATTCATAATAAATAGGCAAAACACACAAAACTAGTATCAAATTTGACTGGTCCCTTTAATATTAATAACATAACTGAGTTTTATAAAGAAACTACTTACTATTCTATTGTACTCAATGAGAAGAACTCTAACTCAATGAGAAGAACTCTAACTCCCATACATAACATGGTTGGTATAACGACTGATAAATGTGCTGTAATGAAAGGCTTTACAGTCAAAATTTATGGCATTAGTGCCATGGTTGTTTATGCCACATTTTGAATTTCCGCAGCAGCATCAAACCTTTCGATTCACGACGATATTGACAAAATTTTTAATATTTTTAATCTAGGGGAATACTATAAAATTTCAAGAATATTTTGTTACTGGCCATGACCCATGTTGTTTTAAAATATTGCACTACAAGTTGGCTAAAACGACAGAAAGTTATAAACAGGATCTAGGAACAGCGGCAACCTCTAGATTATTATTTAACTTTAAATGATTTTCAGGCTGAATTAAAAAACTCGATATTACGATTCATTCATTCATTTTATCATATTTTTCGAATCCACTGTACAAAATTGTATTTCTCTTTCTTCATTATGTACTAAAAGTCGTAAATGCAAGCTGAAGGCTCAAGTATGCATATTTTCCTGACTTAAATTTTTATTTCGTCAAATGAGCCGTAATTAAATAAAAATTAAAAAAAAGAAATATTAAATATAAACCTTAAGGAAAATTTTCCTTCTTTTGAAGAAATATACTGTGTAACAAAAGTAGAAATTTATAATTCCACAAACGTGATGTGGTGGTTCGGTTAAGCAAACGTGATGTATCAGCGTTGCAACGGTGGCATAAGCTCAAGTTTTGCTTAAGTCGACTTAAATACATACACATATGTATGTGTTTATTTATTACCCACTCGATATTCTAAAAATTAATTGCACAAATATTTATTTTATGAAGCACTAGGAACTTACCTTTTAAATTCTAAAATCTATAGAATATATACACTTCTTTTATTAGCTCGAGCAAAAAAAAAAAAAAAACAAATGTCAAAGAATGACAGTCATATTTGACATTTTATGTTAAACATTATTTCTGCAAAAATGTTCGAAGAGGAAAACACTAGGCTGTCAAAAATTAATTAAAAAATATAAAAAAAGTAAAACTATGCACAGATTACACATGTTGGAGTTGTAAAAAATAGAAGAAAATTGCTGTTGTTATTATTAGTATTTTTATTTTCTTCAACCTGGAGTGCTCCGTGGAGATCGCAGGTATTTTGATATTGCCTTACTAATTACAACTTCCCTTAAAAACTATTCTTATCCACTTTTTATACCTGGTTCTTAAAATTAAAATGCTGACTGCACTAAAGTCAGTATGTTCCTAAAGTGCTGACTCGCATAATTGAGTCAGCATAATTTTTGATTGTTTAATTGTAAATAAAACTAAAGTCAGTGGGTTGATCTAAAGTGCTGACTCGCATAATTGAGTCAGCACTATTTTTGATTGCTTAATTCTAAATAAAATAAAACTTATAATATACGAGGGTGACTCTCAACACACATGAGCAACACATGCAAGTAGAAATTATACACAATATGTGTAATTACACACGGACTGGCAGCACTGACCCACTGTAAAAATTATAGTTCAATTTCTCTAGTATTTTGTCAAAAACAAAAATGCAGTTTTATTCCCCTTTGTTATATAAGGTATAAGTTTGAAAATTTATGTTAAACGATTTTAAAATCGATTTGGCGTTGCGATTATTCGATTTCAAAAATCGAAATAAAAAAAGTCAATCGAAAAATCGAAAATCGATTTTGAAATCTATTTACTAGGGTATTCATTAACGGTTAACCGATTAATTACTACCTGATTAACTGATCGGTTAATTTAAAATTGGCTATTTTCGATTAACGATTCAACCGGTTAATTTCAGTCGATTAATCGATGTAACAAAATTTTTTAATTTTTTGTAGTATTATAACATATATTTTTTAATTATTTGTTTCGTCTCATATACAAACGGTATGTGTAAAGAAAATATTTTTTCATACAAACAAAGGAGGTGATAACCCAGCTAGAATTTGGATAATGATTTTTTGTAAAAATCACCTAAATGAGCCTTTTCAGATTACATTTGAGAATAAAAAATTATTTATCACTTGAGCGATTAAAAATGGATTCATTCATATGTTCAAATAATGATTTCTAAATGTTTTGAATTTAAAACTGATTTGTCACTAGAGCGATTGAATAAGGAGGATTCACATATGATTAAAAAGGAATCTGCAAATTATATCACAAATGATTATTTAAGGTGATTCATCGAGAATATTATTTATGATCGGAAATAAGCTCATATATGGCTATTTCGCTCTTGAAGCTGATTCCTAAAAGATTCCATTAAGATAGAAATTGCTAGCTGGAAAGTTTTTTCTTTCAACAGATTTTAGTTTCACATACTTTCTAAATGTAGTCATATCAATCTTTTAACACAATGAACCAAAATAATTAGAAATGTTAGATTTTCTGTTTTATTGGTTGCTTTCGATATCTCCAACATGTACGATAAATGAAAGAAATTTTTCCAAGTTAAGGTTTTTCAAACTAAAATAAGAATCGCTTAAATCATAAACATTTAAACCAAATTATTTGCCTAAAAGATTATTTTATAATATCTCCTTGAACTATTGAAATAACTAATAAAATTATCTCAAAATCTATATATATAAAATTGTAACGCTACACAGAAAATGGTTTTAAAAGTATTTTAATTTAATTAATGTGATAATTGAATCAATAATTTTTTTAGCTGAAAAAATTTAAAAATTTAATTTTGATTTAATTAACATTTTAGTTGTTTTGAAATAAATTTTCAATTAAAATTTTAATTAAGTAACAAAAAATTTTAATTGACTTTTTTCGTTTAAAATCAAATAATTTAAACATGTAGAATTGTTGTGGGGAATTGTTAATATTTATTTAAATAAATTAACACATTGTTAAAAATTTGAAAGTTTTTTGATCACTTTTTTAATTAAAATTAAAAATATCATTTATTGAAAATATTTTTTCAAAATTTTTAGTAATCAATATAATCATTTTGGTAATAGGTTTAATTATGAATTTAGAACATATTTGGTGATAGGAGTAATTTAATAATTTTTTCTGTGTACTGACTCACACACTCACTGACTGAAGGTAAAAACCTGAAATTTGGACCAGGGCTTGGTCTTTCCCCAAATCGATCCACTAAGACGGTATTTTTGGAAATTCGAATTTTTAGGGGGTAAAACGGGTAAATTCGGTAACCTTATATCTCTAAAACTAAAAGAGATACAAAAAAAATTTAATACTTATCTTTGTTTTCTAGAAAAATAAGCGGCAGGTACCTGGTACTTTTTGAAATTCAGCCCTTTAACGGAGTAAACTGGTAAAACCTGTATTTTGGTACTTTTTTGTCACCCCATCTATCGTTTAGGGCCATAAACATAGAAATAAGAGTTATATCACATTTGAAACTTATCTTAAAAATCCAAATACGAATTTGATACTTTTTCGAAATTCGGACATTTAAGGGGTAAAAACCGTAACTATTTTTGGTACTTTTTTACAAAACCTTTTTTTTTATTCAAAAATTAAGTACTTATTGTTGTTCAATAATAAATAAGCGGACAGGTGCCTGGTACTTTTTTGAAATTCGGCCTTTTTGGGGAGTTAACGGGTAAAACCTGTATATTAGAACTTTTTTGCTATGCCAACTATCTTTTAAACCAATAAACATTAAAATAAAAAATATATCACATTCATAGCTTATCTAAAAAATACCAATTTGATCCGTTTCGAAATTCGAACGTTTAAGTGGTGAAATCGTACCTAATTCTGTTATTTTTGTTTCAAAACATTTCTCTTCATCTACCTATATAATATAAAAATGTAAAGACTGATTCATCATCGCACGTCCTTATCGCCTGAGGCTAAAATGTTAAAATTTGACCAGGAGGTTGGCCTCTCGCTTAATCGATTCCCTAGGGTGGGAGTTTTGAAAATTTTTATGGTTAGAGGTTAAAAAAGCTAAAAACGGGTAAATTTCCTAACCTAATGTTCAACAAAAAAATATGCGGAAAGGTGTCTGGTACTTTTTTTAAATTCGACCCTTTTGGGAAGTAAACGGGTAAACCCTGTATTTTAAA
Source organism: Pollenia amentaria (assembly GCA_943735925.1). Lineage (NCBI taxonomy): Eukaryota > Metazoa > Arthropoda > Insecta > Diptera > Polleniidae > Pollenia > Pollenia amentaria. Next base: position 138,553,022 of record OX031010.1, on the reverse strand, counting down.
ACTTTTTTGCCACGCAATCAATCTATTAAACCAATAAACATTGAAATAAAAAATATCACATTCGTAACGTATCTAAAAAACACAAATAAAAATTTGGTACATTTTCGAAATTCGATCGCTTAAGAGGTGAAAATCCTACCTATTACAAAGTAGCGAGTTAAAACCTAGAAACATAAACATTGGCGTAAAAATATGTCCACGAAAGAAAAGGAGATGCTAACGAAGTAGCGGGTTAAATGCTAGTAACTAATAAAATGATCTCACATATTATGTATTAATAAAAAAATATGTATTACATAGTTATAAATTATTTTTTTGTTTGTTCCTTTTAGTTCAAGAATTGTTATATTTGTTATGTTATTGTGTTTTTTTTTTTTACTAATTAACTCCAAATAATAAATAATTTATGCATTTTTATTTATTGAAATTACTTAATTTATAAAAAATCGGTTAACCAATCAAGGTCAAAATTAACCGATTAAACCAAAACCTCGGTTAATCAATCAAGCTATTAACCAATTAAAGCAAAAGCCCGATTAAATGAATACCCCACCCCACCATTTACCATTCCCTAGTAATATAAGGTACAGGAAATTTATATATCTTGTAATACTGTAAGTATAATTGCTGTAAAATTGTTGTGTAAAATCATTTTTTAGAGCATATCTTAAGGCATGCTCTACTAGTTGCTGAGGATGAAAAGTTGAAAAAATTTCTCAATTTCATGCATAAGGTTTGATGGTTTACAGTGTCAAATGCCTTGGAATGATCGAAAAGTACCAAGAAATTAATTTTTCCATTATCGAGTTCGCGTCTTATATTTTGTGGGGATGGTTTGCTCATCCACTGCAAGCAATTCCTCTCTTGGGACTAGAAGTAGTTGATCTCTAATCTTGTTCAAAATTGGTCTTATTTTGAAAAGCTTGTCATGTTGGACAAATTCGGGAGTATTCGCAAAATGAAGAAAGCGTTTCATCTCTTCCCATCTGTTACAGGTCATGGTATTAAAAACGAAGGGCTAACCGAGTTCTGAATTCCAATAACGTCTAGCAGAAGGCAACTTCAATAATGGCATGAACCGACATATACCAAAGAATTGCTCCATTTCGACTCGCGTAATATTGGCTGGTTTGTTGATAATGTCTTGTAAGGTTTTTCGGTTGGCTTCTTCTACAATCATGTCAAGTAATTCATCGGGGAAAAGCAACTAAAAAAAATTAGCTGGTGTTTCCAATTTAGACATCGCCTCTGGCAATTCCTTGGTTCCCAAAAAAGGTAAATCGTCTTTCTTGTATGCATCAAATCTAGATTTCATCTACCGTATCTTCTGTTCCTTCTTCTGACCATTTTCCATTTTCGAAAATAAACTGACCAGTGGCTCATCATCCCCAGAATCAAATTCGCTAGTTACATTCATTTAAGGTATCAACAGTGAATTCTGCCAAGACTGATTTGCTACTGATTCATTGTCTGACTCAGGTGATTCTGCATTACTTTCTAGCCCATCACAAGGAATCGAATAAAAACATATTGCTGATACCATGGAAAGAGTGCCTATTATGAAAGAAATGAAAACACATATACCGTAATGTTTATCAGTAAATGCATGAGAAGCCAAATATGGCACGACAAAGTTGGACGAATTTTTCTGTGAATGCATGAGAGGCCATATTCGGCTGTTCTAAAAAATATGTGATTTTACGAGTTCTACATGCACAATTGAAAAATATTCACATAAACACTATTCACAAAACTATATATTTCAACTTACTCGTAATTTTAAAAATATATCGCACTGCTTCCTCTAAAGAGAGTCAACTCAAACTTTTTCAATTTTCACCTTATGCAAGAAATCGATGTACAGTGGTCATATCTACCCGCGTAATAAAAATACAATTGTATCGCCCTTTGTGATATGAGAGTACTTATAAAAAGAAACTCGTTTTTTGTCTCTACTGAAAATTAATAAATCTTGAGTTAACCCCCTTTAGAGGAATCATTGCGATATGTTTTATTTTATATATTTTCACTGTACGAAGTGTTCACGCATACTTATAAACAAGACTGAGGTTTTCTCTGCATTTATGTAAAGAAAAGAGAAAAAAACATTCGTCTCATAACCGCAAAGGCCTACTTACATATGTTTTTCAAAAACTATTATTTTTCGTAACTGTAAATTTTTGTTGAGAAGATGCATTTGAAATTTAAAAGACATATATGGCTGCTTATGCACTAGAGGGTTAACGGATGAATATGTACACACAGCCCACTGAAGGGCATAATAAACCACACAAATAGCTTGGCAAAATTTTACGTTTGTACAAATATTTTGTTTTGTTAATTGGGGTGTTTGCTGTTTGGACAAACATTTGAAGCAATATTTGCAGAAATATTAAAAATGTTTAATATTTGGCAGACATGTTGTATATTTGTTAAACTTTTTGTGGTGTCTAATCTGAAAAGAAATCATTTCAGAGAAAACTTTGCAGAGTAAAGACGTAGACAAAGAAGCAGTAAAATCAATTTCAGCCGTAAATTCTAATTTGTTTAGCAGCATTGTTTCCCCAAAACAGCTTGTTGCTTATATTTAATTATATCAAATAATTTTTTTTTTATTTCTTCTCCGTTTTTAACAAAACGCTGGAAAAATTACCGCAGCACAATCGTCGTCTGCATTCATTGAAAAAAAAAACAAAAACGAAAAATTGATGTTTGTACGAAATAAGATTGTGTCGTTTATTGGCAAACAGAAGCAAAAACAAAGTGCATGTTTGCCAAGGAATTTGTGTGGTTTATTTATTATGCCCTTAAATACCGTACTTGAACCAAAAAAAATAAAAATAAAAAAAATTAAACAGAAAAATTAAGTTTAAATCAGTTGTTTTACTAGTGAAATTAAAAACTATATTGAAATATCAAATACACAACCAACCGCGGATACGTGAAATTGAAATGCATTCAAACAGATATAAAATTCTTTGATAAAGATAAATGGTTTTTTAAACAAACACACACAGTTCAAATTCGAAAACAGTAGCTGTGTTTTCTATTTGAAGTTACTAACATGAGTATACAAACAAGAAATATCTCAGCATTTTGATGGGAATTCAATTAATTAATAACTGGCAGTATGAATGACAGAATAACATTTTTTTGCAACGATAGTGCTTTTGAATAGTTGAAAAAAGTAAAATGATTTAACTTCATAATGAAGTTAGAAAGTTGATGCTAGAAGATTAATAATATTTATAAATTCAAAAGTGATTAAAGGAAATTGAAAAGCTAATGGATAATTTCAAGGAAGAGGATAAAAGTATGTTTAAAAAACTTCCGATATATTTGTTACCATTTTTGACAATTTGTTGCGAGAGAAAAAAGGGTTTAAAAATTTAGGAACAAAATTTCGAATCTAAAATTTTTAAGAACAAACGTTTAATATTATTTGTTTTTAACAAAACTTTTAAAATTTTAACATTTCTGCAAATTTTTATTATTTTTTGCAATGTTCGATAAAAAGAAATTCCTGCAATAAAAAAATTCACTCAAACTAAAGCCATATAAAATGTTCGTACAAAATTTAAATATGATTGGAAATATTTTCTGTTGAAATTTTCTAATATTTTGATATATAAAATGTTTTCATAGGTTATTCCAGAGCACTATAATTAAAATTTTTTTTAAAAATTTAAATTTTTCAGATATTTTTAGTTAGGCTTAAGTTCACTGAATTTTATTCTCATTAAATTATTTTTATGAAGACAGGCATTTTTACAAGGCTTTCACGCACAGGTTGCCCATACTAGTTTCGATTGTCACCACACAATTTCATTAATCGCCGAGTGAGTAAAACGGCAAACCCCAGTTTTACTCACTCGGCTATTGAAACCGGATGACATCAATAGTCAAATATCAATCCTTAAACCAAATGGTATTTCACTTTGGTAGATCGAAATTGGATTTTGAATGAATGATTATCTATTTTAATTGATTTACATGTTCTTCCTAACTTCGGTTTTTTCGTACTTTTTGTCAAAAATTCAATAATATAACCATAATACTTATATTATTAACAGCTAAGGCACGAGCTATGTTTACATTTGTCCTTCAAGTTGTGCTAAAAAAGGTCAACAAGAAAAAAGAAAGACAAAAAAACATGAAAAACAAAAATGTACTTTGGATTTCAAGAAGAATTCTTGGCAAAATGAACAAAAAACAGAAGTTGGGAAGAACATGTTAATCAATTAAAATAAATAATAATTCTTAAAAAAGCAAATTTCGATCTACCAAAGTGAAATACCATTTGGTTCCCGAAAATGGGTATTTCTAAAAAAAAAAAATATTTTGGTCGACTATTTTATATGGACCGAATTTTAGGGGTTTCTAAAATCTATACTAAACGTGTCTATGGGTCATACTGGTTTCCTAAATTTCGGAAAATTTCGACGTTGCTAAGTACATTTTTTTTAAATTTTTGATAATTTGTTAGCCATTTATTAACCGATTTGGATGATAGCAAAATTCTAGAAAGCATTACCGATCGATATATATATCATACATGTATTGGCGTTGTGTTAGTGCTCCGCAAACTTGAATTCAACCAACAGGCAAACGGTCAACCAGATTTGAACTTTTCTTGTCATAAGGATCCAGAATATATTTTTACTTCATCGGGTCTAAGCTCAGTTTTGTAAAAGCTACAAACGGTTATATATCCCCTTTTACCGTTGTTGAAGGATATAAAAAAGTGCAATGGCTTATTTTAAATTTTCTTCGATATATATTAACACCATTTAACCCTAAAATGTTACTCTTCATTTTAGTACATTAAAGTTGCTCTTCGCCGAGTCGACGATTTTTTTAAAAAAAAATTCTAATGGAACGATTTTTAAGGTGAAAAATCCACAAAAAGTTTTTAGTTAAGCATTTTATTAAAAAATATAATCAAATAAAGCATAAAAAATAAAAGTTTTTCTTCTCTTTCAAAATTTTCTACGAAATTTACTGAGTTTTGTGTTTAAAATTTTTTAAATTTTTTTAAAGCTTTCGTCATCTGCTAACGTTGTTGGAATAAAGAGCGAAATTTGAATACACATAAAAAAGTTATATGATTAAGTGTAAATGAGCTTCGTCGATTCGAAGAACAGTAACCATCCAGGGTTAATATTTTTTTTATATATTCTGGGATTTAAAAAATTCCAAATATAAATTTTAACCTTCGTATTCAAAAACCATTATTAAAATTAACAAACGTTTGTTTTGTAAAAAACATAAAATATTTTTATGAATATAGTCGCAAATATATATCATGCTATTTAAAATTTAGTAACTTTAGATTCAAATGGCTTATTAGTGAAACATAAGTTCGAAAATTTTAGTTTTACCCAAAAACATTAAATTAAAACTCTAACGGATCAACCCAAATAAGAGCGGAGAACGTTTTGAAATTTCAAAATGTTCATGGTCAAAAAATGTTTACTATAGAAACCCTTAAAATGCAGTTTGGCAGATCTTTTCGTTATGTTAAAAATAAAATAATTATAGTTAAATATTTGTTATAAATTTTTTTTGTTTTTAAGAAAATTTTGCAAGGAAAACATCTGTCAAGTTACTTGGTTGCGTATGAGTATTATTTAATTCCAATTTATTAACAGGAACACGCCATGTGGTACAACTAATAAATCAAAGGCTGACTTCAAAAACGTCAATTGATTTGTATTAGAACTGAGCATAATGTTTTATAACGCCACAGTACAAAAAATATACAATGCAAACCCTTACAAAACGTCACTGTTAAGTATTAGTAACGCACTAAGACAGCAATCAGGGCATCGGTTTTAAAATTGATGCTTTGTGTCATTTAACATTTCATTTGCAAACACTACATGTTTATTTTTAATATTATCCATTGCATCACTTACATTTCAAAACGTTTAAATAAACAAAACACATAGTTGCATTGTTTCGGCACTTTGTACATGTGCATGGTTAAAGTACAGTAGTAAAACTGTATACAAACTTTGTATTGGTACGTTTTGGAAGTCAGCCGACTTTCTTAAAAAAAATGTGGTGAATGTTTACATACTTTTGAAAAAAGTTATTTTTTTTAGGAAATAGTCACTTGTAGTGAAAAAAAATTCCACTTTTGTGAAAAAATACACTTTAAGTGAACAAAATGTGTTGGCGGTACGTATGTTACATCATCGGGATGCATTATTGGCATTGATTACATAACCGTTGCTCCCTGCTCTTTATTTTCCATCACAAATGCATCGACTGGTAGTCTTCTCTGATTATGTTGATCGTGCATAAGCTCTTTGAGGCGTAAATTTTTATACAATAAGTAACATTTTGTTCACTTAAAGTATCTTTTTTCACAAAAAGTGAAACTTTTTTCAAGGGTGGGTCGGCCCTCCAATGTAAGTGGGCCAAAGATTGGGACACTTTAAATGGGCCAAAGTTGAAATTTTCAAAATTTGACTTTTGGGTCAAAAAAAGGAACATCAGACTGAATTTTAGAGGTATGGGTCCTTGGGCAAAGTTTTTAACTCCCTAGAATACGTTTTCCTTGTCACTTGGGCGATTTTTAAATCGACCCGCCCTAATATATATATATATATATATTTTAATATTTTGACATAGGCAGCAGAATTTTTTCATATTTAAAAATGCTTGCCATTCGCATTAAGAGTGTCCCATAAGTTTCCTTTCTTTTTCCATTTATTTTGTTTTATCTACGATTTCTAAGAGATTCAAAGTTTCAACATAAGAAAGTCTTATTAACTATCTCATAAGCATTCTTAAAATAAAGTATTATTAAAAAAATTCCCTATATAAAATGTTAAAAATTTCCTAATATTTAAAATTAATTTTTAATGTTCGAAACAAGTAAAACTTTCAAATATATTTTATTTTTTATCTAAATATTTATCAAAAACGAGCTCTTCGAGCCATACGCTTCATATTTGAAAATTCGAACATTATTTCGAAAACTATAATTAAAATCGGCATCCCTATTAATGAATGCTGCCGCAGCTGCGGGAACCGGAACTGAGGGGACAGTTTTCATATTCTATGTGATTTTCCAGCGCTTAGTTCAATACGACATGGAATATTTTCGAATTACCTTCGTCACGGACTCTCGGAGATATCGCAGGTTAAGCTCAGCAACTTGCTGAAATATCTAGCCGCCACGAGCTGGTTCTAGCTACCTCAGTATTGGAGGTTCCAGTTCTTGTCTGTGGTGTCAAAACGGAGTCACTGTCGACTCTACTTGCAGCATGCCTAGCTCTGTGCGTGCTACCACGTTAACCAACCAACCAATAATTTAAATAATTTAAAAATAATTATGTTTCATTGGTTTTGATAAAATAACTAAATTTTATTGTTATACTAATAATTTTCTTTAAAATTTTCGAAACTAACTGTTTTCGAGAAAAATAAGAATCTATATAAAATTTAAGGAACTAGATTTATATTACCAATAACACTTTGCCACTGAAAAAACTGCGGGTAACCAAGTAATGCAAGGTGCGATGAATCCAGTGGTGCTTAATGTTTTTTATTTTGGCTCTTCTTTTCGAGATATACCGTTATTTCGAAAATGGAGAACGTTGCTAAACATCTATTCGCATTATTTAAAACCGGCTCAGTATTGAATAAAAATAAAGTTGCCTTTAGGTTACACTAAAGCTTTTTTTTAATCTGCGTAGTCGTTTTAGAAATATAAAATTTTTTGGCAAAAAAAAAAATATATTAAAAATATGTTAAATTTCGAAATTTTTATTTTTAAAACGATAAATTTCGATTTTTTATATACTCGTTTGTTGTACAACCTTCCCCATTTTCGAAATAACGAAAAAACCTAAAAAAATCTAACTTAAAAAACGGTTAGCACCACTGGATTCGAAATAATCGAATTAGATTAACCCGTCGGGTGTCCTACCTGTCACAAAAAAATCGTCAAATTCGAGCACAGTGTAATTAACCCAAACCTTAAAGAAATTTCCAAGAAATCATTATTTGTCATTTATTGTTTGGAAAGTTATTATAGTTTTCAAAAATTTAGGCTAATCGATTCCTGTCAATAATTAAATTTAAATAGTAATTAAATGCCTAAATTTATATTCAAAACCAAAAATTATATATGTGTTAGAAACAAGGTTGACAAGCCAACAAAATTGACACTATAACTGAATTTGTATTATTTGAAAAGAGCATTAGATAATCGTAAGTCAACAGCCCAAAAAACCTTTTTTTAACTTAGAAAATTCTAATATGTATTACTTTAGGAGCACCACCAGTCAGTACTTATTTTAATAATTGACAATTATTTTATCATATAATTAATCATCAAATGTTCTTATGCCATCCATGAAGTATAAAAATTTCATTGTGAATTAAATTAATTATTTAGTAATTAGTTAAATCAATTACTTCGTACATTAAATAATTGCGTAATCAAGTGGCTATAGAAAAAAAATAATTATTTTTAGTTTTTTTTTATTTCTTTCTGTGACAAAAACAACACTTTCAGGCACTTGTTTTTTTTTTCTTTTCTTAAACAAGGAAAAACAATGAAAACCATTAAAGTTCATTACATTTGATATTTACGTCATTTCTTAGACACTTGTAATTAACACTAACAACATCGTCATTCTCATTACTGGCAAACATTCATCGTTAACATCATTGTATTTGTACAAACCACTTAAACTTGAAGCTCGAACGTTTTATGACTAATAGACTTTTAAATAGGTTGAAGGGGAAAAGGGGCTAAATGCCTTTATCTAACAGAATAATAAGCAAAAAAAACTACCAATCGATTCTCGTTAGCGATAAGAATTCTTTCAATAATTAATGATAGATTTAACTATTTACAATGGAAGTTTTTCCAAAATTAATTTAAGGGATATTTTTTATGGAACATAGCGTTTTTTGTACCAGTTTTTTTTTCATTTCCAGGAAATTGTTTGCAATAAAAGGTTGTGCTATTCAATAAAAACTGCTTAATCAGAAACAAGTAAGAGTGTTATACTCGTCTATACCCAATCTTATATACCCTTCACCATAAGGTGCGATAAAAATAGAAATGAATATAAATACCGTTCTTAAGATATAAATAAATCTACTTTGTGCCATGCCCTCTTCTCCAATCCCTCACACATTTTGTCGGATGTTGTATGATGTAGTATTGATATCCAAGATGCTTTTACCTAGTTAAGAAACTTTTGCTTATGCCGTTCTCCAGACATACAGAAACCTAAAAAGTCTTTGTATGGGAGGTACAACGTCCAAAAAAATGCCGCCCACATTTTGTCGGATGTTGTGTATTTATAGCCTAGATGCTTGTGCCTTATTTGGAAACTTGGGGTTTTGCCTTTCTCTAGATATACAGAACGGGAGGTGCCATGCCCGTTTCTCCAATCTCTCCCATATTTTTAAAGTGGTTGTGCATTGATAACGCAGCTATGTGCCTTCTTACCGTTCTGAAAATTTAAACGAATCTATTTTATGCCACGCCCACTTCTCCAGTCCCGCCCACATTTTGTCAAACTATCTTTGATACCATCCCTTTAAATTTGTATATAGAATTTTATAAAAGTTATATAAAATTTGCATTATATCTGTGGCAATAAATAATATGGCCTAAGTCGGAATTTTGTGTCTTAAGATATTAAGGATTTTGTCTAAAATAAATTGTGCGTTGTAGGGCAATAAATATCGATATTTCAAAATATCGATATTCCAAAAAAAATTATAATCGATATATATCGCCGATATTATTATCTACTATCGAATTCGATATTTTTAAGATATCTTTATAATAAAACTCAATATTTCAACCGTTGCTCAACTGCTAACAATACTGTTGTTTTTTAAGAATTGCATCGTTTGTTTTTCAACTAATATTAAGAAAATAACGGCGTTTTTCCATTGTACATTTTCATAGATTACACAGTTGAGTTTTGTCTTGGTTTTTTAAGAGATGACAACAAAAAAAAATAAGCTCGGAAAAAATATTCTGGAAAGGGTTCCTAGAATTATGCAAAGAATCGACTTAATTATGGCGTATTGGCAGCAATAGACTCATGAAAGTTGGAATGTTAATGATAAAAAAATATTTGGATTTTTTTATTGGAGCCTGTTCTTACATATTAAAAATAAAATATTGCACAGTTGTCTTGTATAGTATGTGTCACAAGTAGGGATGCCAATCGGGACTGATTTTTGATAATCCCGGAATTCGGAATTTTGGAAATCCCGGGTTTTTCGGGATTCGGGATCAATGTGTTTCTTTAAGATACGACTTTTTTTTAAATAAACAACACTTTTTAAATATTCAAAAGATTTTATATACATAACATAAATTTAAGAAAAACTAAAACAATTTATTTTATACATATGTTTCTAACACTGGCCTCACCCATGATCAAACTGATTAGATTCTGAAAAAAGCTTAAAAAAATATACGTATCCCTTAGTTTTTCTAGATCAACTCATTTCGGTTTTTTGACAGCAATTCAATTTTTAATGTGAATTAAGTTGTGACGAAATTAATACACTGCAAGGTGTAGCCCCTCATCGATCTCGATAGCTGAGTTAAAAACTGTAAGACTATGTCGACTGCAGTGCAGTACATCTCCAGGGTGAGGGCGAGATTCATAATCAATAATTAAAGTACGTTTGAAATTTATTTTAAAACAAAATGTTTCTTAAAACAGATTTCAAGTTTAAATAATTTTTTTAATGAATACGTCAGATAGTGTTTATTTATAAAAAAAAATTATTTTTTTTTACCGTATGATTTTTAAGCAAATTTTTTTTCTATTATTAGACCGGAAGGAATATGAGCTATTTCATCAATATGACGACTTAATTGTTATAATTATATCAACTTTTATTCTTTTATTTCTGAATAATACTTTAATTAGATCGAGAATAATTTTCTATATTTTGCATAAAAATAATCATTTTTATTTTGGTATTATGTCTTAAGCCAAAGCTGAACTTGCTCAACGTAATTGTAAAAAAAGCTTGAGATGTGAATCTTCCAATTTCGTTTCTACTTAAAATAATGGTCTTTAATAAGCAAAATACAAAAATCCAGAAAAAGTCGTGATATACCAAGCAAAAATTAATAATTGTAAATACTCGCTGTGTGCCAAAAGCAAAAATTAAACTCAAAAATCAGAATTATTTGCAATAAAAAATATAACTCAAATATAATTTTTAATAATTTTTTTGTATATAATATAAAAACGAACATTTTTCGGGATTCAGGATTTCCCGTTTGGCAACCCTAGTCACAAGTTTCATTTACCGGCAGTATATAGTCCGGCATTATAAAATCCCAATTATTTTTTTTTTCTTAGATTTCATATGGCGAATAAACAAAATTTTTTTTGTATTCTTTATGTTTTTTATTGTAGAATTAACTACCGGTCCCTCGATTTCAAACGAAAACTTCGTTCGAATAACTTACCTTAAAAACTAAACTTTAAAATTGGTTTTTGTTTTACATAAAAGTTAAGCCAATGAAAGTTTCGTTTGAAATCGAGTAAATTTGAAATGAAAAGAAACAATAAAAAGTTAGAATGGAATTACATATAATATGTTTGTGCATATGTAAATATGTATTGACATAGGTATACTAAGTTTTTAAATTTTGTAATAATTTCACCTTAATACGTTCGATACATCGATATATCGATGTTCTTAATTAATAAATATCGATACTCTTAAAAAATATCGATACGATATATATCGATATATTTTTTTCAATTTGCCATCCCTAGTGCGTTGTGTTGTGTAAGTTAAAATATAAATGCATATAGTTTTATTAATAATGACATTTTATACTTGAAATTTAGCTGTTTGATAGATCTTGAAGAGGAGAATAAGAATATGTAATAGAATGAAAAAGCACTTATGTCAACTTAAGCCAATTTTATTTATTGCCTCAGATATATATTAGTAAATGAAAAATAGGCCCAAGGTCAAAATTTTGATTTTATTTGCGGTAATTTTTCATTCCTTAATTTTGGGGTAATATTTCATGTAAAATTTTTAAGCGGGCCATTCTTCATACTCTTTTTGGGGCCATGTTTTCTACCCTTATCCTGCGCACCTCATTTTCTTTTATCCTGTCCATTATTGAGATTTTTTGTTTTTATTGTGTGTATCTCTCCACAAAACGAAATTGAAATTTAACAACAGAATGTGTACATGATGTCTCACAGATCCCATCAGGTACAGGTCAAAAGCTACTTGTTGTGCCCAATCAAATTTTAGGCTTCAGAGAAGATAAAATGGAATATAATTATGACAGTGGTCGGCATCTAAATAGGAGAAAACAGTGTTCATTATATGTGGAATTGGCACACATCGACACGGTAGATCCAAATAGGCAATCGAAATTTATCTAGCACCTCCAATTTTGATGATAGAAGTAGTATTTGTTTTATTAGAAAAGTTTACATTTCGATACAGACAGCGCTATTCGTGAATAGGAAACCAATGCCGTGATTTGGTACTTTCGAACTCTAAGGCTCCAATTTTAGATTTCGGATTTCTACAGAGAAATCTGTTTACAAAAACACACGATTATATCGTTTTCTGGAAAAAATAATATCAGATCTCCAAACTCTTTTCCAAAGATCAAGATTAAGATAAATGCGCTGATCTATGAACAGAATAAGAAACATTTTGAAAACTCAGAAGTATATTTCCGCGCGTATGTGAGACCAAATTGGTGGAAGGCATATTTATTGGCCCCAAATAAGACAAATCTTCAAAGGGATCAGAAGGAGACGACTGCGGTGTTTATCAGGCGCCGGTATTATGGATCTTGAGGGATGTGGAATTGGTAAGGGACAACATTCGTAGGGGGTCACTATTTGTGTGGACAACTAGGCGGCTCTTAAGCCCTTGATGGGCTCTTATGTAACCTCCGTTCTAGTGGACGATTTTGCAAGGGCTCTGGGAAAAATCCTAAGGGAGTATGTGCTGAGGCTGTGCTGGGTCAATGCAACATCACCGGCATGTAGGCACTGGAGGATCCCGACTGAATGGAGGCGGTCAGGCCTCCAATAAGCTTCTTCTTTAAGAGAACCAGTGAATGGGTTCTGATCGGGACTTATTGGGTCTGGCAAAGCCAAATGGACTACCGGGTATCACGGGCCACTGTATGATATGCAGGATGTCGGTAAGGATGTGATCTGACTTGTCGGATATGTGCGGGTTGTGTGAGGACCGGAGGAGCTGGAGACAGTTGAGCACATTCTATGGCACTGACCCAGGATGCAGAACAGAAGGCTGAAGTGGCTAGGTAGTAGATTCTTAGGCGAATCGGGAGATGTCTTGGGCTGTGGGTTTGAGAATCTGACGGGATTCGTAATGGGAAGGACCCGGCTGCGCAACAGGAGACTGGTACACATAAGGCAGTTTTTGTTCATTGGGGTTGTTTTTCTTTTTGGTCCAGTTTTTTTTATCTTCCACTACTTTCTCCGTTCACTTTTTATTTTTCAGTTTCTTTTATCTGGCTAAGGCGTCACAACGAACCATAATGGTCTCTGGGTGAGGGTGTGAAGGTGACTTCGCACCAGGCATTTTACCTAACCTTACCTTAAATACCAATTGTTCAAATAAAAGTATTTCACAATTCTTGCAAATATAAGGGCTGAAAATTACAAGAAGCTGGTACAAGATCTGCTTTTTTCGTATTAACCCTTTGGTTGCTAGATTTCATTAAAAATACAGCCCTTGCATTCGCATTAAGATTTTTAATATCAAAAACTTCAAATCAAATCACAATTGTTAATTTATGTTAAAAATAAAGGTTATAAGCTTTATAAGTCATCTTTTTTTTCTATTTTCGTCTATCTAAGAATAATCTTAAAACTTTGATCGTTATGCCCTTTTTCACTTCTTCACAGTTGTATTCTGCTTTAATTCAACTGCTTTTTCTTTTCCTTTCTATAATTATTTTATTTTTTGTTTTTACAGTAAATTTCATCACTTTGTATTTTCTATATGAATTTATTTCTTGATTTCCTTTCCTTATAACTTTTTGTTTATGGTAGATTTTTTTCCAAGAAGTGGGATTTTTTGTTTTTAGTTTTCATATTAAAACATAAAGAGAGTAAGGAAAAAATACGGAAATGTTATTATATTTACGACCACTGTATAGAACTATTAGCTACAGAAAAAACTATAATTTTGCGAAATGGAAGAGATTTGTAGTCTATGAACATATTTTACATTGAAGGAGCACAATTGGGACGAATGTCGAAATTTTGGGCGCGAATATTCGTCGCCAAAAATAAAACATATTTCTGTTTATGAAATACACACAATTAGGACGTCCACCTTAATTTGCCAGGAGAATTTTGCAATAGATTTATTTATATTTTTTGCGCCGTCGAACGACGAACAAATCAGTAGATACCTGGTGACCATTTTTAATTTTAGTTTCCAAGTAAATTAAGTTTTTTTTTATAATTGTTTGATATTTATTTAATAGAATTTGTATTTAGATTTGTTTTTGAAAATATTTAATTTGTTAAGTAGTATTTTTTCATACAGTTACAACTTTCATTACGGTGCTTCAAACGACAAATTGGCAATTTACTGAAAAATTCGCCAAGTAAGGCGGAATTCGTCATTCGTTGCAGTTGTGTTTCTAGCATTAATGTACTGACACACACATCCACACGCACATGCGCGAGAAAAAATTATGCTTTATAAAGGTTTTCTTTATGTACGGCTATAAAGTTTATTTGTATTTACTTGTAAATTGTTTTAGTTACTGTTAAAATAAAATGTTAACTATTTTACTAAAATTTTAAATTGTTTTCCAGATGACATAAATAGGGTTTTTTAAATTTTAGTACATAAACATAAATTTCTAAAAAACTGCATACGCTTATAATATTTCATAGTAGTAAAATCTTGTTTAACACCATTAAAAATTAGGTACCATATAGCCCCCGTTACAAAATCTCATATAGATAAAGTTATCTAAATAATATTCGGCACAAAGATATTTTACATGAATCTTACAGCATAACATAATTTTGTTTACGAGGGTCCACGATTGCCTGTGCATCCTACATAGGGCACACTAGCAAACATCATCACACGTTGCTTGTTGTAAACAGCATGACCATTCTTTGTAACTTAATGGTCATTATTGAAGCCAAAATTACATTTTTCATTTTCAGTACACGTGGGAGTTAGGCGTGTCCTTGGACTGATTTCTCCAAAAATCTTATTTTTCTTAACTTTTCTTAAAATCTTATTTTTCTTAACTAAGATATTTAATGCTAGTGTACCAAATTTCAAAAATATCTGACACCTCTTATTATTTTTGTCCCTTCGTTATATGGGGACAAAGCAGTGTGTGACTCGTTCTGGAAAAAATAAAATAATTTTACTTTCGGGGCTTTTCGAGGTCTATAACATATGTGAATCTGTGCTTAAATGTTGAGGTATTACATAAAAAAAATTTAGGTGGATATATGTGGATAAAAAAAATTGCTACTCTTTAAAGTTTACAATTAATGTAACATTTGCTGAATTTACAAATTGATGTTACACCAAAAGTATACACATTTTTTATAAAAACTATAAGTCATAATACGGTACATGCCATCAACAGAATATTCCATAGCAAAAAACTCGTTTCACTTGGCTGCCAATGTTAAAATATGTTATCACTAGGGCAACCAAAAAAAATCAAATGCTTATTTTTTGGTTTGCAAGATAGAATGGTTTTGATTAAAAACAAATTCCGATCATAAAGAAACAAAAAAAATAAGCTATATTTGTTAGTGCTTTTTTTTGCTTATTTTGCCAATATCGGCTTTTTTTTAGTTATTTTTGCAATATCGGCTTTTTTACTTATTTTGCAATTTTAAGATCATTTTTTCTTTTTTTCATAAGAAAAATTTTTTTTTTGCAAAAATCGTTATTTTTTGACGTGGCAACTTTTTTTATAAACTTAAAAAAATCAAACCTTTTTGTGCTGTAACAACTTTGATTAAAAAAATCGTTCAACGTGTGGTAATATTTTGTGTTTCTCTGTATGTTATTTTTTATGTTACTCTGTCTTACCCTTATACAAAATTCGAAATTTAAAAATACTGCAATATCTTCAAAACTATACATCATTCCATATCCCATCCGAATCGTCACTTCAAAACAAATATACAAAAATAGTTTATGAATCGACAGTCAAAAAAATAAAGGAAGAAATACAAAAACATTTTATTTGGGTCTCTATAGATGAGACCACCGATGCGTCTAACAGGTTTGTGGCAAACGTTATTGTGGGTATACTGCATGTGGAAGAAGATATTTCTGAAAAAGGATTTTTAATAAATACAGTTGTATTAGAAAAAGTCAATCATTCCACTATAGCACGTTTGTTTGATGATTCAATGAAAGAATTTGGGATAGATAAAGAGAAAATTCTTCTTTTTGTAAGTGACGCCGCAACCTATATGCACATGGAGTTCACAGAGTTTGTGAACAAATAAGAGAATGCTACTCAAATTTATACTCATTTATTGCAAATGCAAAAAAAAACGTTCCTTAAATCTCCTGCAAGGGTTCAAATTTTACGAGAAACAGCACCAGATATACCACTTCCTCCACAACCAGAGATAACTCGATGGGGAACGTGGATAATGGCTGTAAATTATTATGCGAAATATTTTGATAATTTCGTTCAAATTTTTTCAAATTTAAACTCTACAAATTCGTCAGCAGTGCGTATAGGCCAGGCATTAATGAATGAAAGTGATTTGCGGAACCAAATATTGTTCATTTCTGCAAATTTTGGTTTTTTACACGAAGTTGTAACAAAATTGGAAACGAAAAACCTTTCATTGATTTCCCAAGTTTCCATAGTTATGGACACCGTAAGAAAAGTATCCGATGTTCCAGGGGATATAGGAGACAAAGCTAATAAAAAATTAAAGTCAGTTTTATTAAAAAATGAAGGTTTTTAGGTACTAAAAGATATTGGGGATATTTTGGGAGGCAAGCGGAATTGTGAGTCCAATCGTATAAAATATTCTTCAGAGCAAATACTACATTTTAAATATGCTCCCTTAACATCTGTAGACGTAGAAAGAACTTTTTCTATGTACAAGAACGTGCTGACTCCAAATAGACAGAGTTTCCTTTTCGAAAATTTATCCCATCAATTTATAATTTACTGTAACAACGCATTAAATGAATAAAGTATAAAATAAACAATAAATTTAAATTGCTTTTTTTTAATTTTAACAGCTTTTTTTCATGTTTTTAAACGCTTTTTTTAAGAGCTTAAAACTGGGTTTTTAGTGCTTTTTTTTGGTTGCCCTAGTTATCACATATGTGCATAACATTCACGGGATTTGCAAATGAAAATGGCCTCCCTTATAAGGGTTACTTTGACCCCCTGATAAGATACCTTTATAAGGTGATAAACAAATTAATTCTTGGAATTCGTTACCTGGGTGGGATTGCTTACAAGTCGTCATCAGTGGCTCCTAGAAATTACGTCATGATTTTGTCCCTCTAGCATGCTCTAGCCGAATCACTGTGCGATGAAAATAAATAAGAAAAAAGAACAACGATATTTTCGTCAAATTCGGTATAGCAAAAATCACACAGCTTAATTTTGTAGTTTACTAAAGTTTCCATATAACGTCCACTTACGAAAAATTTCTAACATTTTATGTTCTTGGTGGAGGGTATCAAAAAATCAGTACAGCTGACTTTAGAACTTTAATGATGATCGTAAACATTTCTGTCATTATTATAATGAAGTAGATGAGAAATAATTATTTTGGTTTAGTTTACTTAACTTTTAGCTTAAACATTCATTTGTAATAGATTTTGGGAAATTAATGGACGTACACGTTCAAAAAACGGAGTTTGTTGCTCATAATGGCCATGTACAAATACAAATTATAAATAAGTATTTTTGTGCTTCAAATTATTGTATTTATTTGTTTGTTCAAATATTTTTTTTTTTTTTTTTTTTTTTTCTTGGAGGTCAAAAAGTTTTGTTACAATTATTATTAATGTCATAAAAGTTTTATTTATATTAATGGATTTAATGTGTGTGAAGGTATCTTGCAAATAACTTCTAGTATTTATAATAACACCAAAATTACATTTACAGTAATTATAATAATATTATTTTGTGTGTGTGTGTGTGTGTGTTTGGTTTTTCTTATTCAGAACTTTGTGGTTTAGTTTTAATTAAAATTATTTTCATTTATTAATATTAGTTTTATGAAACTTTTGTTTGTGGTTTATTTGTATTTATTGTGTTCATGTAGATTTAGTGAATCAGGAATAGAAGATAAATAATGTTCATTTATATATTGGAGTTCTTATTAGAGCTGCATAACTTCCTTTAGTCCATCCAATGCAATATTATTTAATAAAACTATTTATGGTATTAAATATTCTGGAGAGTTTTGAATTCTGTTTGTAAAGAAAAGCAAGTGGGGTTTCTACAAAAAATATTTTTGGTAAATAGTTTTATTCTAAATATTGGCTCAGAAGTAATTAATTACAATTTGTAATTCTATTTTAAAAATTAAAAATCTATTTAATTTATTTAATACTCCTTCAAAACTATTATATATATAATGTCCTTAGGATCCTTTAAGGCACAAAGGGCTACCACAAACTGAGTCCATCCATTTCTGTTAGACGATTTATGTTTAATTTTTCTCCAACTAAGAACATAATCGGCTATGTTCTGGAAACCGAATTGAAATCGTAGGATATTTTTTTTAAATTAAACGCATCTTTTCCTTTTTGAAAAGTAGTAGTGGTAAATGTTAGTGGACCTCAAAATATGAGGCATATAAAAGGAAATATTTTTATAAACTTTAAACACAGGATAAATTTCAAGTTTTGTTCGATTTCAATTTCACGTGATTTCGATTTCCAGAACATGGGCGTTTGTGTTATATCGCATTTGATATGGCGCTTTCACATGTGCATTGGACGGTCTCTGTGGTGGCCAGTCGATGGCGGCTTTTGCTACGCGAGCCTACCCAACGTATGGCCAGTTTGTTATTGAGTACTTTAATCTGGATTTGCGGTTAATTTATTCTGCTTCTTAATAATGCAGGCCAGAATATCTGAAGTATTCATCGCAAGCATCGGTGAGCAAACACCTGGACAGCATTTATATCACGTGACAATGCGTTCCACGCCTCACCGCCATATAGAAGCACGGGTTTGACACAGGTGCTGAAGTTTTATTTTGGCGTTTAAAGACGGTTACTGATATCCATATAGGAATTAGCATGCCAACTGCTTGATTGATGCCTTTGATATTCGGTATGCGATATCATTGCTAGAGCCACCAGCATTCGAAATAATGTTATCAAGGCAACATAAAGATGTTACATCATCCAGGTCAACGTCGCGTATTTTAAACCTGTTGGTGTTAATAGTCTTACAACGCTTGCTTTTGCTCTTGGTGCTTTTAAACTTCTAACCTGCCCTTACTGCCATATCTCTTGTGGCTATATGACTGCAAGCAGATATCGTCTGCATATTTGAGGCATTTAAGGTTCTAATTGAGACCCCGTCTTATCCCTCTGATAGCTCAAGTTGCATTACGTATGATAATGTCGAGATAAATGTTGAAAAGCAAAGGCGATAATATGCATCCTTTACTGACAACGTTGAAGCGATTGCTTAAATATAAAAAAAAACATTTTTGGACATTTTACCAATTTTTACAAATGTTTTTCTATAACTACAACTGTACCGATGTGATCCAAAACTATAGTTAAACAACGGAAAATGTCAAACTGTGTTGATATTTCTGTTAAGAAAGGTTTGTCAGGTCATCATGAATCGTTTAATGCTAGAACAACGATTCCAAATTGTAGAAATTTACTTTGAAAATAATAAAGCTGTTTGCGAAGTTCAGAGAACACGAAGCTCATTTCTGGTTAAATGGCTACGTCAATAGGCAAAATTGCCTTAATTTAAATTGTGTGTTTGGTGCGCTTTTCTCGCTCTATCGAAATGTGCCAAGAGCTGCCGCTACGGTGAATGGCAAGCATTAACGTATTTTTTGCTACGTTTTGCGTAGCTAGGGTATTCATTCGGTTAACGGTTAATCGGTTAACCGATTAATTACTACCCGATTAACTGATCGCTTAATTTAAAATTGCATATTTTCGATTAACGATTAAACCGGTTAATTTCAGTCGATTAACCGATTAGCTGAAGTTACAAAGTTTTTAACTTTTTGTAGTATTTTAACACATTTTTTTGTGTTTTTAATTATTTTCTTCGTCTCATATACAAAAAAAATATGTGCTTAGAAAATATTTTTTCATACAAACTCTTTATTTTAAATAAATGTTTACTGTCAACAGCTTTTTGTTTCACGTACTTTTTATATATGCGTTTTAATAGAACTTCGGTTAGTACAATTAGAAGTGCTAAAAATTTAAAAAAATTAATAGAGGTCTCTAATGACATAATGGAAAATTTTTATATGTTATAGGTAGAGGACTGAGAAATTATATCTTCTTTATTTTGGATTGCTTTTGATTTTTTCAACATTGACGATATATGAAAGAATTTTTTCTTAGTCAAGTTTCATCAAAACAAAAGAAAATAAACGCTTAAATCCCAAACATTTAATCCAAATTATTTGTATACAAGATTATTTTATAAAATGTTCTTAAACTATTTAAATAACTAATAAAATTATCTTATAGTTTATATATGTAATACATATTTATGAATTATTCTTTTCTTTGCTCGTTTGAGTTTATGTTATTGGTTTTTTTTCACTAATAAACCCCAAATAATAAATAATTTATGCATTTTACTTAATTTACAAATTAATTTATAAAAAAAACTTTGTTAATCGGTTAACCGATCAATAACCAAATTAACCGATTATTGACCGATTAAAACAAACCCTCGGTTAATTAATCGAGCGATTAACCGATCAAAACAAAAGCCAGCTTAAATGAATACCCTATAAGTAGCCTATTCGCAAATAAAAATTATTTGCGATTAACTAAATTACTGTATGTAAATTTTTTATTTTTTTGTGATGCCGGATGGAAAATTTCAATCATTTGGTAGCACTGTATGTATATAACCTTTTTATTTTTTAAATTAAAAAAAAACAAAAATGATTGTGTATTGGTATGTTTTATTTGCACAATTTTTAATTAATTTTAAATTTGTTATCATATGGATGTGCCACATCGAAATCAAAACTTAAAACGGATTTAAGTGCGGCAAAGCTTAAAATCTTATTTGCAAATAATGTCGTTAATCAGGAATTGTTTTCGTGAGTTAGCTATTCGCAAATAAAAATTTAATTCATTGTTTTCTCTACTTGCAATATATTTATTTCCGAATAAGTCGTGCGTATAAACGTAGTATTTGTTTACAAAAATTAATCAAAATTAATTAATACAGCGCGCTAAACAATCGAATTATTTTAAAATCAACTTGGTGACAACCTAATTTCCAGAAGTGGTCCTCCTCATTGGTCTCCTCGTTTGGGCGATTTTATGCCTCTGGATTTCTTTTTATGGGTCTATGCTAAGTAATTAGTATATGCCTGCAAACCAGCAACTCTTGAGAATTATATGAAAATGTAGTCAAAAAATACTCTGATCGAATGGACCATGTGCCAGAAATCATAATTTTAGTTTTTCATGCAGGAGAAAAACACCCTTTATAACTTTCTTATAATTTCATTTTATTTTATACAACTTAATAATACTAACATTTTAATAAAATTTAAGACTACTCGTATTATTATGATCAGTTTAAAATAAAATTAAGATTAAAAAAGAGGCATTTAAATTTTTTATTTTATTCACATCTTACAACAATAATTTTAATATACCATTGCTTAAGTAAGAAAAAAACTTGTTGCAAAAATTAATTATTTTTTTTCTAATTCACCCTGCGAATAATGCAGCATTTTCCCAGCTGTGAAAAAATAATTTCCTTTGTATATACAGGGTGCGGCAAACGAAATGCTATCAGTTTAACTGCTTATATCTTATTTTTTTCAACAGATTTTTACAATAAATAAAGTCCATGCTATCTATGTAGTAGAAACTACAAAAATCTTTTAATTTTACTTGAAATTTTTGCTATGACCACTTCTGGCTTTGATTATCCGCATGTGATAATCGGCAGCCTTTCCGTTGATTCGCTGATCTCTCCCTTAACCAACTTTTATCATTTCGCTTGGTTAACATACTTTTTCATTGTTTTATTCTTTCTATACCTACACCACAATAGTGCAGAGGGTATTATGTATTTGTGCTGATGTTTAAGGCACCTTAAAAGATTTGTTCCACCTTTAAGTATATGCGTCGACTCAGAATCACTTTCTGAGACGATCTTACGATGTGCGTGTGGCTGACAGGCTGGCAGTACATTTAGACCTTGCGCGCAAAGTACTTGTCGCAATTTGCCTAGAATTTTATGAAATTTGGTACACAGGTTTTAATCGGTCCATAAGTTCCCATAGCCCGCATACAAGCTTCCATAAACCAAGACCATATTATCTTGGTATAAAAATTTAATTTGGTTTAAATTTACTTTATTGCAATTCATATCATCTTGCCAAATTTGATTAGAGCCGTTGTATTAATATTGTTTTAATAATTTTTTTTTTAAATAATTTTTTATTTATTTATAAGGACCATTTTTTGTGACAGGTTCGGTGTTCACCAGTGGTGTGATACATTTCGTTGCGACTATTTAAAAATTTGTTCGCATAATTAATCCTAGGACTTTTTTTCATTGGAATAATACCATGGACTAGCATTGTATTAACTAACACTTAACACGTTTAATGAGAATAGATGTGCGACTAGTCAAATGGTGGCTGTTAGGAGTCAAGTAACCCCCTCAAATGGCAACCCCATGTAAAACTGATAGGTCCCATTCATATTAATTGTTAGAATTAGGACCGGCCTCTGTCATCAAAGAACGTGACTACTTTAGTGTCAGTTTGCTTCCCTTTACGGTAGCTTTTAATGCCATAACTTCCTTATAAATGTTAGTATTTACATAAAAATGGCGACAATGACTTTTACGAGAGGTACTGTTATAAAAAAATGTTGTGCTTGTGGGTGCAAAGTTAACCATAGGTCCCATATAAGCCCCGTTCCTAAAATCAGTTAAAGGCAAAGAAATTTCATATAGATGAAGATACCTAGTAAAAAAAATGTGTGTTTTATTAAGCACGTAAGAGAAAAAGCGCATAATCGAGCGGCTCAATAAGAAAGCTTTTATACAGCAGTAAATAAAAGCGAATAAATTATACAGAAAAAACTGCTATTTTAGTGCTGACAATGAAGAAGAAAAAAAAATTTTAATATATTATGACTAACGAAAATGCGTGAAAAAGGGCATTTAAACCGGTAAAAGCAAAACATTAATGAATATATTAATATAGTTAGCCCTCAAAAAAGCACTTTAGGAGTGCTTAATTTGCAGGTTTTTTTAAGTTAAAAGAAATGCTTATTGTGAGCAGAAAGTGGTCCAAACCGGGAACAACCCATACAAAAATCAGGCATCCCATCAGCAGGGTTGAAGCGATTAATAATATTCAGCACAAAGATCTTTTTGATTAATTTTAGACTCAAGTTAATAGTTTTGTTGTGGCTGGTCAATAATTGCCCATGGGCCCTAAATAGGGAACACTTGCACAAATTTGGTTTTATATGCTGTAGTGTAGGGTATCATATAGTCGGGCTTTACCATCTATACTTTCTTAAACTATATATATATATAAACTTTATATAAATACGATGTCAGAATTATTTTTACTTTAACTTATCTTTTCTTATATTTACAGATCAACTTTGGGCTTCTATAAAGTTGGGTAAGTTTTGTTAATCCCATCGGCTTGTGTTTATAAATTAATTATATAAAATTTTTTAAAAATTATATCCAAAGTGAGTATCTTAGAGAACTAATTAACTAACTTATTGTAACTAAAATAAAAAACTAACTTTTTATAAGAACTATTCTTATAGGCCTTTTACATTACAACGAAATCTAAAATAATTTATTTTAAATCTTCCACAAAATTTAGTGCGTTTGCATTGTACTTTTTTTGGCAAAAGCAAGATTTTTTTTCATAGGAAAAACAGCTGACTGAATGTTTGTGTGTTACAAATACATACATACATATAAAGACTTCAACTCCAGTGTGAAGTCAACACTATTATATGCGGGACTTGGAATGCTGCTGCCCACGACCTAGCTTCACTTCAAGTTTTTATCAACAGATGTCTGTGATGAAATTTAAAAATATTTTGACTTAATATGACCTGGAAACAGCCTAAAATCCAGTTCCTTTGCGCACCGAAATACTAAAACATTCGTAAAATTGCCTGGATAACACACTAACTGCTCACCAATTTTTTTTAATTAAACCATTAATCAATAATGAAATCCGTTTTAATTAACAATTTAATTAATCAACGTTTACTTATATCAACTACATTACTGCAGAAAATTTTGCTAATATCAAAAAATTTTTTATTAATACTTTTAATTTGTTTATTTGTGCAAATTTTTATTTTTTTCTGTGCGGGCATTTAAAAATTTTCATTACATTTAATATATAATCAACTTCATTTGTTTGGTCAATATTATTTATTTGTTTAATTTTTAACTATTTTCTTAAAATTTTTGACAGTTTTATCAAGCCTCCATTTTAGACTTTTTTGTTAATTTGTTTATTGTGTTAATTTGTTTTTTGAAAATTTTCAAAATAATAATACTTTTCATATGATCAATTTTGCATTTAAACTAAAGCATGTTCATATGTGATAGACTGAACACAAACTGTAATGTTAAGTTAGATATTTTGACAGTCGAAAGAAAACTCATTAGATTAATGTCTCTCAAAGTATTATGGAATACGTAATACTTGTGTGATAGTGTAAACTACACTAAAGTACTACTAGAGTTAGGGTAAATTACGTAAAAATCTAGTCACAAAGCTCTGCTTGTGTGAGAAATCTAGTAAAAAACAAGTTAGAGTGCTATATTCGGCTGCGCCGAATCTTTGATACCCTCCACCGACAGGAGTGGGTTCTATATGATAAATACATACATATATATTATAAACTACTCTCCACAAAAACGAGCGTTAGCATTAAAATTAGTTGCGGCTTAGACCTGAATTAAATTATTGACCGACAATAAGAAAATTTTTGGCGTTTCTTGTTAGGACTTTGAACATGCTTGAGTAAAATATCATGATTCGTTAAAGTTTTAGCCGAGCTAAAATAATTTTTAGGAGGGTAATTTGTATTGGACATATGGTAAATTATGGCCCAATCATCCCAAAATTCTGAAGACGGATTTCTAGTATTACAAAAAATAAATTAGAACAAATTTCAATACAGAAGTGTAATTAGTTTTAGCGTTAACAGTAAATTTCACAAATTTGCATGATATTTTTTCTTGCCATATGAATTTAAGTAAGACATTTTACCGCAATATCTATATCTGTGATGGTTTAAGGCGAATTTTATTATTTTCCCAAAGTGAGCTTTATTTGGTTTTAGGCGCAATAAACTGTTTTCCGAGAGTAGGGTTTATATGGGGCCTAGTGTAAATTATGGACCACTCTTCACGAAATTTGGCAGTGTGATTTCTCGTCCTATTAAACTGTGTCGTACCGAATTTCAATTTGATAGCATTATTTATTACGGTTTTAGGCGTACTAAACGGTTTTCCGGGAGTAGGGTTTATATGGGGCCTAGGGTAAATTATGGACCACTCTTCACGAAATTTGGCAGTGTGATTTCTGATCCTATAAAACTGTGACGTACCAAATTTAAGTATGCTAGCGTTATTTATAGCGGTTTTAGGCGTACCTAACTGTTTTCCGCGAGAAGGGTTTATATGGGGCCCATGGTAAATTATGGACCGATCTTCACGAAATTTAACAGTATGATTTGCAGTCGTATAAAGCGAATTCGTGCAAAATTTTATGTCATTCCGTGCATTATTCCACCATTTATGATAGTTTTTGTATCAAAATTGTCTATTTTTTTTTGGGTAGTGGTTCCACATTTTGATTCATAGTTCTGATACTACTAAACCGATGTTGCTGGATTTCAATCCCAAACTGCTTAGGATAACTACAAGCATTTTGAGACCAAGTTTGTTCTTTTCTTTTGCGTTTTTCGAAAGTGAGCGTGTTTTCAACAGACGGACAGAGGGACAGACGGACAGACAGACGGACATGGCTAAATCGACTTAGAATTACTCAAGTAGCCAGAATATATATACTTTATGGGGTCTTAGATGTATTATAAAAAAGTTTCACACGGAATGACAAACTTAGTATACCCTCATTCACCACAGTGGTGGTGGAGGTTATAACAACTAGATTTTGTTCGAAATCTCGTAAGTACTACATTTCGTTGTAGCATTAGCGGGCTCCTGGCTTAATCTAAAACAGTTTAAAATTAAAAAAATGTACCTCTACCTTTCGATTTCATATCTGTGGCACCAACATGTTTCCAATACTATATTCCTAAAAATTGTGTTTGCCTCTTCTTAAAAAAAAGGATAAAAAAAGAAAGTGCAATACAAATCAGAAGACCAAAAACCTTTAGAAAGTATAGTGCATCAAGCCCGACAGTTTGATACCCTGCAGCAGAGAAAAATATTCGAAAGTGTACCCTAATTGGGACCCATGGGTAATCATGGACACGGTGAAACAAAACTATATTATGGGGATAAGATTCATTTAAGAGTTCTTTCTGTCAAATATTATTTAGATATCTAAATGTTTCTGCTTGAATTATCGAATTACTTCCTAAGCTAGAGCTTGGTAGTTTCTTGTGATGCTTTAATTTTAGACATTAGGGTGTGCATTATGAACAGAGATATGGTGAATAAATACTAGAACGAGATACTTGAGGTCAATGGCCTCTAAGGGTAAAACATCGGTTTTCTCGGGAAAAAACATTGAAATCTTTAAGATCGGACTATAAATGCCTAAAATAAAACGAAATGTGTAAAACTCGGTGATTAACCGGGCCAGAAAAATTTACGTCAATTGTTTTCTGCATACCTTCATGAGCAGTTATTGCAGGGTTATGAAATCTTTTAATCAACTCTGTTCTCAAACCTTCTGGAATCCATAATTTCTACGCATTTTTCTCGTTGTCTTGTTCTAATGTAAACAAAATCATCCACAACTCGAATATCTGGGTATTTTTCTTAGTTTTCAAGTTCTTTCCTTTTAATACTGATGTAATCTTCATCTTTGAAACATGGTGATGATAAATCTATTTCTGGACCATAAAATTCTATAGAAGTAACTTCATCATAAGGAATCCTAGACAATGCATCTGGAACTAGATTTTCTTTGCCTTTACTATGATTAATGGTAAACTTGTACGCTTGAAGTCTTAACGCCCATCGAGCCAATCGACCACTTAAGTTTGGCTGCCGCATCAACCATACGAGACTGGCATGATCAGTGATTACTTCTAATTCCTGGAGTTCTAAATAACAGCGAAAACGTTGAATGGCTTCTAACGCAGGCCGACATTTGCGTTCGGTTACACTATAGTTCCGTTGTGCAGATTTCAATTTCTGGCCTATATAAACAATGGGTTTTTCGCACTTATCATCATCTAGTTGGAACAACACTGCACCGATACCAAAATCACTTGCGTCGCAATATAAAAAGAATTTTCAGTTAAAATTTGGATTAGTGAGAACGAGAGTTGATGTTAGAGGATATTTACTCTGTTCGAATGCTTTTTGAGCTTCCATTGTCCATACAAATTGTTTGGTTGAGGTTATTTCGGTAATAGGGTAAATAACACTAAAAAATTGGGTATAAATCTCCTATACCAACCTGCGAATCCTAAGAATCCCCTTTCTTGTTTCGGGTTTTTCGGTATAGGGTAATCACGGATAGCGCTTTCTTTTTCAGAAACTCCTTGCAAAAATACTCTATATTATAGGGTGTACAGGAAGCTTTTTTTAGGTACGGTCTAATGTGCACAATACACACACAAGCTATGGTCGCTGCTAAAATTTTTTGTCTGCTCATTCCTTTATCAATGTAAAAAAGAAATACTAGAGAACATTAATATTGTTACGTTTTTACTTAATAAAACGCGTTAAGGTTTTTAACCTTTATAATAAACCTTTGAGTTCTTTTAATTGCAAATCAAAATAAATACACACACGAATTCAACTTAACAAACTTTATTGAAATTCAGAAAATTTAACCACTACTGTAAGTAACGATCTGAACCGTTTAATGTCTCCAATCAAACTAAACTAAACTTTCATGAGTCAGCCTGTATTTATAGTTCAAAACTATTCCTAGTTGGTTCAAGAACCGTCTAGTAGTTTCTAGAAAATTATGTTCGAATTATTTTAAATCTAAAGTCTACAATTACAATTGCTAGAAAATTTCGTTACAGTGGCGTTCATAAAAATAGTAACTTTTATGACATAAATCTATAATTAACAAGATAACTTATAACTAAAACTATAAATAATTCATAGACAAATCTAATTTCGTAATATTTAATGTATGTATATAAGAGCTACTCACCAAAAAAAGTGCTCGATGTACCCTCCTAAAAATAAACCTTGGACCTTTTTAAGATGACATTTAAAATATTTCGGTTCCAGCTTTGACTTCTCGTGAGCTGGACCATTTTGAAAAAGGGTCTATTTTTGCATGTTTTGTTAATTTGAGAATCTGTTTCCTTACCCACATATACAATATGGGTAGCATAAGAAAGGTTTTTTTAAGGCGCGTCCAACTGTAAACACAATTTGTCCAAGGACGATCATCCGTATCCTTTTTTTAAGGATATTCTGAAAAAAGAACGGTTTCTGAATTTTTTGCACGAATTTCAAAAAAAGCTGAGACCCGTATTTAATTAAATCGACTAAAGAACAAAAAATTCAAAAACCGTTCTTTTTTACAAAATATCTGTAAAAAAATGTCATGGATGATCGTCCTTGGACAAATTGTGTATACAGTTAGACGCGCCTTAAAAAAACCATTCTTATGCTACCCATATTGTATATGTGGGTAAGGAAACAGATTCTCAAATTAACAAAACATGCAAAAATATACCCTTTTTCAAAATGGTCCAACTCACGAGAGCTCAAAGCTAAAGCCGAAATATTTTAAATGTCATCTTAAAAAAGTCCAAGGTTTATTTTGAGGGGGGTAGACCTTGCACGAATTTCGCTTCCATACAACTTGGGTCGCTCTAATGTACATATGTCTACAGAACTACTACAATTGTTCTGTTTTAAAACTAAGAACAGAATACTGTAAAATATTTGCACTTTCTTGAAAATAGTTACAAACGGTATTTAGGGTTCTGTTCTAATACACAAACACTTAAAAATATAGATATCGTAAATAATGTTCTGTTTATTTTCGAACACTTACTTAAAGTTATTTTCGGGCGTTGCATTTGTATATGCGCTATCTATGGTCATATAGCGACCGATTCCGATGCAATTTGGAAATATATTTTGATTGCAAAAGAATATTTGAAGGCCAATCTAAATACCAACATAATAAAATAGCCCATAAACACAAAAATTCTACTCCGGAAAGAAGTTTGTACAGAGGGCTGTGTGAAATAATAAACAGATTTTAAGCCTTTTTTTATTGGCTTTGTCCTTAAGATAATTGAAACTTACATAATTCCATAAAATTATCATCAAAATGGCGTCTTATACGTTACTAACAATGTTTACATGGACAGACAATCAAATCGATTAACAAAGTGATTTTATGTTGATCAGTACACTAAAAGTTGGCTCTCTGACCGATATATTTAGATGTTACTTACCTCAGCACAAACACATATTACCCTCTTCATATGGATAAGTATAGAAAAATGTTAGGTAACATTTAAAAGAAAAATATTTAATAATCATAAAATTGTACAAAAATATTTGTTTATAGAAAAAGGAAAACTAAAAATTCTCCCTCTAACACATACACAAATATTTACACACATTACAAGTTTACACACTCTCTACGAAAGTTACAAAAACCTTGATACTTTCAAATAAAAAAAAAAGTAGAAAAAAGAAATAAAATAAGGAAAACATTTTTATCTCTTCTGCACTCTAGGACACATAAGGCACCCCATGATGATACGCTTGAAAGTCTACGGCAAAGGCAAATTCAAAGCTAAACAAACAACAAATAATAAAATTACCAAATTATATTCAGCCAACAACGAACGATTCCAAAAGCATTTTCATTCTCGTTCATGTTTATTTCTTTGTGACCTTCATGCATTTAAAGTTTGAGTTTTGGTTTATTTTGGGGTTCTCCTTTACGATTCCGAAAACGAGTATTTCATAATGTAATATTTGTTGTTGTCAGATTCTATACACACGTACACTAAGAAAAATATTAAGCTATACACAAATACTAACACATTCTTCGTAATGTATTTTAACGTATCCTTGCAAAAACAACTGACTCTGACAAACACACACACACACACGTACATTTACCCAATCACACTCAACATGTAGTCACGATATTATTTTTTGCAAAAAAAATGAAAAAAAAAAGACTTTTGCAATTGAATAGAAAATATTTTCCTATTTTACTCCCACAATAGAAAACCTTTTCGTAAGAAAGTTCTTAGCAGAATTGAGGGGGCTTAGAAGGACAGGTTGCAATGTCTAAATTATTATTGAGTGTATTTTTTAAAGTGGTCATGAAAAATTTATTTTAATTAATTTAATTAACAAAGAGATTGATTCCGCCACACTTAGAAGAAAGGGAATATGTAAAATATTGTCATTAAGATTGTAGTTAACACTGCTGTCATCAAACACCCCATGCTCGATAATTATACCAAAAAATAACTTTAAAGCCTCTCAGTAACTAATATATGTAATATTATTGAGAAAGTAAGCTTAGTTAAATTTAATATGAAGTTGTTACACTAAATTTTAATATAATTTTAGAATTTTAGTATAAGAATGTCATGCGTAATTGCAGTGTTAACATCTCTGTTAACACTTCAATGTTATGCAAGAAGATTCCTTTAGTTACAAAAAGACTCTAAATATGAATTTAAAGTTTGAAAATCTTGGTAACGATTTTACATTAAAATGTATACTGCCCTCCTAATAAAGAAAGTTATAGTATAGTAGAAGTTTAGGCGAAGAATCAAGAAATAATAAGTTGTTTAAGATTAGGTACACCCAAAAAAATATCAGTGTTAAAATTGAGAAAGCAAATAGATGAAATTTCTCAACAGTTTCCATGAAATAAAGAAATTCTACGAACTTTTCGATTACATACAGAAATTTAATGTAATTTTAGAAACATAGAAAAAATTACTTTAAAAATACTTTACAATAAAAAAAAACAATAAATTTTAGGAAAATTTGTTATAGAATAGAAGTTCAGTCGAACTTCCCTTTGCCAAGTATGTTGAGCTACATTTATTTCCCGGTGAAAAATTTGACATGAGAAAACTGTTGTTTTGATTTTCGTGCGAAAGAAGTGATGATCATATTATTTCGTACGAAAAATAAATGTTGCAAGAAACTTATTTCCGTTTTGATCCTGACAGGATAAAATAAAAATAATACAAAATATTTTGCAACTCTTCTTGTTCTTTTGACATCAAATTTGGCATTATTGGATCAGCGGAAGTATTTTAAAATATTTTTTGAAAAGTGTACTTCTTTGAAAATTTGAAGTCCTTTAAAAAGGACACAGGATCACGAAATGAAAAACTGAAAACGTTGTTTTTCTCCATTTAATTTATAGTTTCAGAATTTTATCATCCGGTTCGTGTCTAACAATTTTTTTCTTTTTTTGTCGGACAGTGTAATAATAAGGACTTTATTTTCTAATAAGTAAAAAAAGAAAATAGCATAACAATGACTAAATTTGGGGTTTACTAAAAATTGCTTAATAGAAGGGTAACACTGTGGAACAAATACAGGTCAGCAAAAGTTGTATTTCTGAATTTTTTTATAAAATAGAGAAAATTCAGTAGAATATAAAAAAAAAATTTAAAAAGTGAGAATAAAATTGGACTAAGGTGGCTTCCCTGCGATACTCCAGAATTGACGATGATGCTCCTTGATGTTGTATTATTAAAACTAACGCTTTGTATTCTAGAAATAAGGTATGACTTAAGCCAGCGAAGACTGTAATTAGCAGAACGCATTGAGGACAGTTTACTTAGAAGAAGACTATGGTTGGATTTATCAAAAGCTTTACTTAAGTGTATCGGCATCAGTTATAAAAAATAAAACAGGTTAATAAAGGGTTTATGAAACGGATTTTCATACGAAATCCGTTTCATAAACGTATGTATATAACGTTCGTTAATTGACCATTATTAAACGCATTACATATTAATAATAGTCGTAAGTTGCAAGAATTTTACATTGCTGTGCAACATTTTCTAAAGCCATGCTGAAAAGGAGAAAGTAATGAGGATGCTTGATGAAAGAGACAATCAGTTAGGCAATTTTCGAAGGGTTTAAGACTAGCACTGAGTTCAGCGATGCCTCTATAATTTGCTACATTTGCTTCATTTCCAGACTTAAACAGCGGAATTAAGATTCTTTCTAAAATTGAGAAAGTACCCATATATAATTGATAAGTTGAATATTATTGATAACGGTGTGGCGAAAGCATTAGTACAGTTTGTTAAAATACAGCTCGGAACACCATCAGGTCCACTTTATAAGCATGATTTGACGCTTGTAAAACTGGCTACTATTTGGGAGGTTTAAATATATATACCTTATATTGTCTGACTTGAAAATTAAAAAAGTTTCACATGGAATGCCGAACTTAGTCCACCCTCAATAACCAATAATGGTGGACGGTATGAAAAATAAAAAAATTTTAATAAATAATCCAAATTTCGATATTTTCATCAGTTCATTGAATTCAATTTTCATTAAATTATTTATATGAAGAAAGGATTTTATCAACATGAAATGAATTAAAATTTATTGATAATTTTTCATTATTGACTGAGCTGGGAATTGAACTCAGGTTTTCACGGACAGGTCGCCCTGACTTGTTTCGATTGTAACCACACAATCTCTTCAGAGGGGTTTGCCGTTTGACACTCACCGCAACTCAACGAAATTTCTATAAAAAAGCTTAAAGCCATTGAAGCCATACTAGAAACAGTAAATGTTAGAAATGACAAACTATAAAAAAATTTTTTCTTGTTTTTTTTCTTTTGTTACGGTTCTGTTTATCTTGTTAAATGTTGTCAAATTTTTGTTTATGAGATATATAAACAAACAAACAAAAAGCGATAAGTCGCTGAATTTGCTCAGAAGCCGCTGGTTCAGCAACACTTTCAATATTTCTAGCTTGAAATGTCAATTTTAAGTTGAACAATTTTACATCATTTTTGACATAACAAAATTTTTTATCGATAGCTTTAGCAAAATATTTGGCAGTTTGTTATTTATCTTAATACAACTGAACTCTTTACAGTTGGTAAATTTTTCTGTTACATTATATTTGCACTGTTCACCAAACCTTGAACAATGCATTGAAAATGCAGTATCAAAAGGACTTTACAAAAAGTAAAATCTTAAAACAAAAATGTTTTTTAATAAAATACTCGTAGTAAAATTTTATAATTTTTTTTTTAAATATGTATAAAAAAATAAAACTATTATTTTACACAAATAGTAAATTTGTAAAAAATAGTTAAATTTTAGGTTCTTTTCCTTTATTTTTCTTTACATTTCAAAAAAAACTGAGACCTCAGTAAAATAGAGAAATAACAAATTTGTCCCCATACTAAAATTTAAAAGGTCTCCTTTGACTCCTTCATATGAAGTTCTGCTTATGATAAAACAAATTTCTTCTTTTTGTTCAATTTTCTTTGGGTTTTTTCCTTAATCAAAAGGGGAATGAAAATTGTCAAACAAAACTGAATGATGTCTCTTTTAAGTTTCCAGGACAAAACATTTAAGCATTTAAATAAACAACTATTACAAAATCTATAGTTTATTTCACTTCCCCCTTTTTAGGGTTAACAAAACTTTTACTAACACACTGCACAAAGATGCAATGGGTCGCAGTGCTTGTTGTCTCCCATATCCATCTATCTAACAATTGCAATTAGGGGAATATGCGTATGTAAACGTACCTACAAATATACAGTAGATTAGGGTGGTCCCAGTTACGGCTTTGCCAATTTGGCGCTCTGTGCGTGTTTTTTGCTGGCACCTTTCTGTTCGAATAAAGCACAGTAGAATTTAAAAGCTTTTTGTAAGTCCATTTTTTGAAAAAGCGCCATGGTCTATACATATCTAATAAGCTATTCGTTGTGTCATATTTTTGTCGAAAATAAATCAAATCGACTAAGGAGTTCAACCCTACGGCCAAAAACCGGGTAACTTTTTCAACTTAAAAATTTTCGCAATACTTTCACAATGAAAATATGGCGATGAAACTTCAAATCGTACCTATTTACTAGGGTATCGATGTGTTTTTTAATCGATTAATCGCGCGTATAATTATTCGATGTTAAAGTTTAATCGATTAATAATAGAACAATTTGAAATTATTCGATTAATCGCATAGTTTTAATTTGTTCTAGTTTAGAAGTTTAAAAATAAGACCAAAAATTATGTCTTTTAACAACAATACAACAAACGGTATTTCATGTAATAAAACAGTAAACTTTGTTTAATAAATAAACAGCATCAAAATTTAAGCTAATCTTTTAAAATAATAGTATAATTAAATTATCGAGCTTAAGGTCTTTTTATATAAAAAACTTTAAAAAAAAATCTAAAATAATTTTTGAAAAAGAGTATACAGTTTAAATGTTTATGTTTCCAACAATATCTTTATTTTGTTTTAATGAAACTTGATTTAGAAGAGATTCTTTTATTTTTTTATTTATTGTTGACGTTGGAGAGATTGAAAGTAAAGCGTTGTAAAGCATATCCAATTTCTCTGTTCTTTTTCTTGTCTTTTCTAAAAATTATATTATTACATTATACCATTTGAATCTCTTTTTGATTTCTTAATAATTGTAATACTTCTAATAGTCTTGTTTAGGTCTGGTAGAAACGTTGTTTCCATTCTTCACAAAAAAAGAAATCTTCTTCATCTGAATCATTACTCGAAGGAAATGTTCCCTGAGCTACGAAACAATAAAAAGTCACTTAAAACGTATCAGCTTGCGTTTTTACATAAAGGAAAAAACTAGTACACACGTAATGTGAAAAAACAAATTTTCGCTTAATCGATTAATCGACGTAAATTATTCGAACTATTCGTTATTCGAAAATAAAAAATTTTAAATTTGCAAAACCTTTTGAAATAGCATTGGTATGATGGTGGCATATCGGCTAATGATACATGTTGCCTTCTTTTATGATTTTTCTTCTTCCTTTTCCTTCTCAGAGTTCGGCTTCAGGTCATTGGCGGTGCAAATGCTATATTTGTGGATATTGGTTTGCCTAAAACGGCATTCAATAGCATATCTGCATTTGTTCCATGACTTCTTTTTTTCAATATTTATTTATTGAATCTTCATATATTAAATATGAACTAACAATAATTAATAAAATCTTATCCTAATATTTGCTTTATGTCCTGCCAGTACCAGACAAAAAAGATTTCGTCATCACGGTTTCTGTTCATATTTGTAGGTGTTTATCGCTCATTTGATTGGGTGAGTGCTGCAGTGTCTCTGACTTCTATACGCCACCTTTTGTTTGGTTATATTAAGGGATGAAACAAATAACAATAACGATATATCGGCGATACTTGGATGTAAATTGATGTTAAAATAGAAATCATTAAAAATAAGCAGAAAATTCTTAAAACGAACAAATACATTCGCAACAAATTTTGGGTTACTTCAAAGAGACCACAAAATCCATAAGCAAATACACTGCTACATTTGCTGACGCTATTTCGCTAGTTAACGCTCTTCGAACATTATTAGAAAATACGATCAATGAATAAACTAAGATGGAGAATAGTTCAGATTCTGAATCAAAGATTTGAGTGCTTAGATAATAGTGAATCTACAATTCTCTACCTTCAATACAAAGCTAGAATATTTCAAAGTCGATTGATCGAAAAACGTCTTATTGACTAATCACTTGGACTCTGCATTCCGAAAGTCTTGAAGGCATGGTCACCCTTAACACCTAGTAAAAGTTCTGATAAGTCTACACGAACTGGCTTTTGGAGCGTTTGTGAAAATTTGGAGACCAATGATCCTCTGCCCATCCTACGCTGTGGTTCAGCTAAATAAGAACTCTAGACATACCTAAGATCTTCTAATTTTTCTAAAGACGCAGATCCTTTTGTTTACTGGAGCTATTAAATATTATTCGGAAAATTTAAGACAATGGTACAGAAATACTTAAGTTGTCAAATGGGTTCAGTCACATTTGAAAGACGATTTTTTTTTTCGTTAGGTCTGCTTTAAGTAGCGAAATTATTTCCGCAAAAGTTGAGAATACTTTGTTTTTTAAATAAAAAGCTTATTAATATTAATTTGGAATATTAATAATAAATAAATTAATCTTACCATGAATTTAAATTCACTTCGTTAACTTTAAAATTTTATTAAAATCAATTTAAAATATTAAAAACATTGTTATTTTGTTTAATAAAGAAGTTACTTTACTTGAGTTTTGTTAAGTTTACCTTAAATTTAATATTCGTATCGGTATCGGCGATATTTCTTCTTGAGTATCGATATCAGAATTTGAGTTTCTTTGCACGTATGAACACGTAGTGACATTTCCTTGGAGTGCAAATTTGGAGGATCCGCCCTGCGGCAAATTTGTGTCAGTTATCCAACAGACTGGTCCTGGGGTTTGTGAATATAGAATAAGAACAAAAAGAAAGAACTCAGCGCCAGTGAAAGGAGCACCAATTTAACCCCAAAAAAAAACTTTTAATCTTTAAAGTTTTGTTGTCTGCATCAAATTTTATAAAAAATGATCCTTCTTCATAAATCTCCTTAAAATGTTCATGAGTTAGACTTTATCTAATATCTTTATCATTTAAATACAATTTATGTGTCTCTTTAGAAAATTATCATAGTTCTTCAGAAGATGCAAAATTAAAGTTTTTAAAAATGTAATTATTAGTAGTTAGATCTGTTTTACGTTGCTGCGATCGCACAGGTCGCACTACCATAAATCCGCTGATGGTTAGTCGTCACTTTAGTGAAGTTTAAATAAGAACTTATGTTGGAGATTTCTTAAGAAAAAGTTCACCATAAGAAAGAAGTTTTTTAATTTAACTTTATTTTACCTGGTACTTTTTATAAAATAAAACACTGAATTTAAAAAAAAAACTGCTTAAAAATTTAAAATCAGCATAGATTTTTAAAAAAAAAAAAACTTTAATTATACAAAGTAATTAAAAGTAGCCTTCACATTTTCTACCACATTTAGCCACCCTAATGTTTACTAAAGGGTGTTTGTTAAGCCCGATAAAACTTAAAATTTAAAAGATTTAAGGAAAATAAAATTAAATTTTATACAAAAGAAGCAAAAATGCTTTACTCGGTTGTGAATAATCTTTGATATACTCTTCCACCGAGTGTAAGAATATTTTAAAAGTGGTATTTATATTAAATCTCTCATTCTATTTTTGGTATTTATAAAAAATTCGTTGCGGTTTACGGCGTATTCGAAAAGCACGTTTTAAAGTTTTGGCTTGATATGAGGCTTACGATAAATTATTTAGTGATTTTCACGAAATTAAATCGTAAGCTTTACAGTCTGATAAATCTATCTCATAACAAATTTTAACAAAGTATCGTTATTTGTTACGGTTTAAGGCTTAGGAAAGTGGTTTACGAGAGTAGGCTTTATATTGAGCTAAGGTAAATTTTAAACCAATCTTCACAAAATTTAAATTTACTATTTCTAGTCATAGAAAACGGATTTGTGCAAAATTTCATGATATTCGGCGAATTCCGTCCCAATTTATGTTAGTGTTTTTTTTTACAGAAGTGTAAATTTTTTATGGTGGTTGTTCCACATTTAAATCTTCAACTAAGTTCCTCTGAAACCCATTGTGCTAGATGTGAGCGAGATTTCAACAAACGGAAAAGTTCAAATCGTCTTGCATTACTCAAGGACCAAGAATATATCGCACACTAAATCATAAACATGTACAACTCAAAATTCAAAAATGTTTAGGAAAGGCAGAAAACTTGGTTGCAATTCTTTAATCAAATTAAGTTTCACTAACGTTAAAAAAGAAATGTTATGAAAGAGTTACCTTAACAAAATGTTCGTGGTCGCCATAGACTTGTTTTGTAAACTGCACGCAGAAAAAAATATGGTTGGAGGTAACCACATTCTAAGAGTAATATACTATGGTTAGATTTTATCAATGTTTATGTTTCAGTTTACTAAATTGTGGCTAAATATGACCATTATATGGTTGAAATTAACCATAATTTGCCCGACATCAACGATAGTTTGTTCAAAATTTACCATATTTTGGTCAATACTAACCATAATATGGTCAGAATTTTGCAGGGTTCGGGCAAACGTAACCATACTTTGCTTAGAAATAACAATAATAACGTCATTGTTAACCATATAATGGTAATTTTTTCAGCCAGTTTAACCATTTGGTTATTAAATGTGGGTTTTTATTTGTATTTCGTTTTTTCTTCCTGTTACGTGTAATGTTCCACTTTTTTAAGCAGCCTCAGTTTCAGTTCATGTTGCAGCCAGTGACGACCTTCATTAGCATTCATTCTGTGTTACTGGTAAATTTATGTATTTTAATTAGTAATTAAAATAAAGTGATTGGAACTTTAAACCAAACGAAGCAAGTATGAATTTGAAAAGCATTCAACTATTAGAGAGAGAAAAACAACCATAATTTTGTTCCTTTTAAAATTTTATTTTAAATTATAAAAGTGTTATAAAAGATTATAATTTCAAATATATTAGACTTATTATTATTAACCATAACATGTTTGGAGACAACCAAAATATTGTTATGGCTTTTGAATGGATAAGTGGATAAATCTAACCATAATATGATGACGGCTTAAGTAGTTATAATTTGTTTAAGTGTACATTTGTTGCTTTATTTTATCAAAACATTATGTTGTTAAATTTAACCATATATGAAGTTTGAAGGGAGCTAAACACTTTATTGTTAAAAAGAAACAAAATGTAACGTTAAAAACAACAATAGCTTGTTTGTTGCCATTGCGGGGACCATCCCAAGAAAAAAATTTTTAATTTTTTGGTAATAGGTCGTAGTTATTTCATACGTTACCTGGTAAGTAGTTGATATTACAATTGTCGTTATTCTGAAAACCTCAATAAGTACTTGCTAGTAATGACCTCAGTAAGCACTTTTCACTACTATTATTTTCAGTTATGAATATTTGCTAAATAATAATCAGCTAAATAACTATTTATTAGTTGTCTTGTTTTTAGTACTGAATATTTACTTACTGCTAACTAGCTCCATAACTACTTATAATATATATATTTAAGCCTTTATTCATAATAAATATTAATCACTACAAACAAAATACATGGAGGCGCCAAATAGAAAACGAACTGCTTTCAGCCAGAACTTCATGGAGAGAAGCAAAAAGACTAGCCGAAGATAGAATACAATGGAAAGCTTTTGTACTGGCCCTTTGTTCCAACTAGGAATCCCAGGAATTTATATATATATATACTACAAACAAAAAAAAAAAAAAAATAGTAATGATAAATAATTATACGAAAGTTCATTTTGTTGAACATAGGGCGTCAACGAATTCTTTCCATCTATTGCGATTTTCGGCAAGTGCTTTGGCTTGATTCCATGTTATGTTCATTATTTCACATTCACGTTGAGTAGTTCGTTGCCAGGTGTTACGAGGTCGACCGACTCGGCGTTGACCTTGGGGATTCCAGTCTAAGGCAGATCTAGCAATATCATCTCTTTGTCTCCGAAGTATATGGCCTATCCAGGACCATTTACGTTTGCAAATTTCTGCTGCTACTGGTTGACAATTGGATAGCGTGAGTAGTTGTTCGTTTGTTACCCAGTTGGGCCAAAATATTCCAAGAATTTGCTTTAGACAACGATTAACAAATGTTTGAAGTTTTCTTATTTGTTGTTGTGAAGTGCCCCAAGTAGTACAGCCATACAATAATATTGACATAACACTGCATTGAAATATACGGAGCTTAGTTTTTTTAGAAATATTTTTTGATCTCCATACTTTAAATAGACTATGAAATGCAACTCTAGCTTTATTGATTCTATTATTTATATCTTTTTCTGAGCCACCGTCGCTTGTAAGAATGCTTCCGAGGTAGCAGAAGGACTCAACATCTTCGATATTCTCACCATTCAATGTTAAGGATGTATTTAAAGTGTTACCGATCCTTAGCAGTTTTGTCTTTTTGACATTGATTATTAAACCAACCGCATTTGCATTTTGTGTGAGAACTTTGAGTTTGTCTTCTATATCAGAAAAACGGTGTGCCATTAAACACAAATCATCGGCATAGTCAATATCATTAAGAAATTCGTTTAAGTTCCAACGGATCCCACGCGGTGAATCTAAATTGGTCTTTTGCATGACACAATCCAGGAGAATTAGAAATAGAGTTGGCGATAAGACACATCCTTGCTTAACACCACGGTTTGTTTGGAAAGGTTGGCTATCCTGACCGTTAAAACGCACAACGCAAGTTGAGTCATTGTAGAGTTCCTTAATAAGATTGATTATCTTTTCAGGGATACCCTTAAGAGCCAGTGCATTCCAAAGAGCGTTCCTAGACAGTGTATCGAATGCACGCTCGAAGTCCACAAAAAGAAGATATAATTGTGAATTATGTTCAACAGATTGCTCAATGATGATACGTAGTGTGTTAATATGATCCGCACAAGAGCGGTTTGGTCTAAATCCAGCTTGTTCTTTGCGGAGAAGAGGTTCCACCACCGGCGTTATTCTTCCCAAAATTAAAAGCGACATTACTTTACATATTGCGTTCTGTAGAGTAATACCTCTCCAGTTTTTGCATGACGTTAAGTCACCCTTTTTGGGGACAGTTATTACTACACCTTCCTTCCAAGAACGAGGTATACAATTTGTATCCCATGCTTCGCTTATAATTGGGGTTAAGGATTTGGCAAGTGTTGTTGCGCCATATTTTAAGAGTTCACCTGGGATGTCGTCGCTGCCGGAAGCTTTTTGGTTCTTCAGATTCTCCAGGGTTTTTTGTACTTCATGTAAGGTTGGTGATGACGTTGATATTAGCCGGTTTGGATTGCGGCGTGCTTCTAACAAAGGGAAGGAAGTATCTACATCATTTGCGAGTTCTGTTGAGAAATAATCCCGCCATCTTTCGAGCTGTTGGTCAATGGTACTTAGATCGTTACCGTTTTGATCCTTTATTGATGACGTTGTATTTAATTTTTTACCGCTGAGCTGCTTTATGCCAGAATAGACATCCCGCAGATTGCCAGTATTTGCAGCTTTTTCCATATCTGAAGCAATATTATTATAGTAAGCTTTACAGTCTGCTCTTACCATTGATTTTACACTACGTGCAGCCTGTCCATAGTCCTGTCTGTATCTTTGTTTCTCCTCTGCTGCGTTTGCACGGTCAACTTTTTGTTTTAGCTGTTTTCTGAATTTGATCTGTTGCCATGTTTGTTCACTCAGCCAAGGTTTGTGGTCACGTTTACGTATACCAAGGACGGATTCTTCGCTATCCTTACAAATTTGTGCAATTTCTTGCCAAGGGTGATGTACATTTGGTTGAAGTTTGTTCTTCAATAAATCCTCGTATGCCGACTGTGTTTGAGGATTTAGGAGACGAGGTAGGTTGTACCTTTTGCGCTTTGTATAGCGCTTATGAGCTGCTGGGCGTAGTTTAAAGGTCCCAACTAAAAGTTGATGATCACTGTAAATATCTGCGCCACGACGGGTCTTAACATCCAGTAGGCATCCTAAGAACAATTTATTGATCAGAATGTGATCTATTTGGTTACGATATTGGCCGTTTGGCGATTCCCACGTGTACTTGTGGATATCCTTGTGAGGGAATTTAGTACCACCAATAAATAAACTGTGTCGTGCACAAAAATCAACCAAAAGCTCCCCATTGTTATTTCTCGAAGATCCTAAGCCATGGGATCCCATGATCCTTTGAAGGTTGTAGTTATCACTTCCAACTTTAGCATTAAAATCGCCCAGAACTATTTTAATATCACCCGATGGAATGGTGTTAACAGCTGCTTCAAGTTGGGAGTAAAACTCTTCTTTTGTTTTGTCATCATCTGGTTCGGTAGGAGCATAGCACTGAAGTACAGATATCTTCCTGTATTTAGAATTAAAACGAGCCTTTATTAGGCGGTCTGAAATGGGAACGTATTCAATGAGCGCCTGTTTTGCCATAGGTGACAAGGATTGATGTTTGACTATTGACGTCGCCCGGCCTCAATAGCCGAGTGAGTAAAACGGCAAACCCCACCGACGAGATTGTGTGGTTACAATCGAAACTAGTCTGGGTAACCTGTCCGTGAACGCCTGGGTTCAAATCTCAGCGCAGTCAAGAATGAAAAATTATCAATAAAAAAAAAAAAAAAAATTTTAATTAATTTCATGTTGTAAAATTCCTGTCTTCATAAAAATAATTTAATGAAAATTAAATTCAATGAACTTAAGCCTAATTAAAAATATCTAAATTTGGATTAAAAAAACCATTAACAGTTCAATAAAATAATCACAATACTAATTATTGTAAGTACTTACAATTAAACTTACTGGTAGTTAAATAATAACTAGATATTTTGTGACTTCTATTAAGTGCATTGTAAGTACTGAATTCTGTGGACAACTCGAACAAAAATAAGTAGTTATTCAGCCGAAAAATAAGTAGTGTTTATATTTCTCCACCATTACTTGCTAACTTACCAGGTAAGTAAAGTTTTTGCTGGGGTTATATGTTTTTTCTCTTTTGATTATACTTTAACCGTTTTTTTCTCTGTGTGTGGTTTTTGAAAAAACACCGATTTTGATAAATTTTTAAATTGTACCTGTTTATGATTTCTTGTGCGATATATATCGTATGGCGTTTAAGATAAATTCTAAACAAATCTTACTCGGAATGACAACCCCTCATTCACAACTAGTCGTGGGGGGATATAAGATATTTTTTTATAGCCGGTAGGCTAGGTGGTAGTGAGCTAGTCTATCAGTACCGGGGTTGCGGGTTCGATTCCCGCCAGAAACTCTGGTCTTCTGCAGACAAGCGAAAAGCTTCGCATTTATATGCACGATTTTTTGCTTCACAAGAATCATGAAGTCATCTATAAATTGCGCGAATTGATGACTGCTTGTAACATTAGTAGCGCCAGACAAGCATGAAGCTATTAAAGTTGATTTCCCAGTGTATACTGTTCATAAGGCTGTCAGCAAAATAACCCAAACCAATAATGCCCAAGCAATGTAGGAAAAATCGCCGAAAAATATTCCATACAAATGAAAGTTATTTTGCATAAGAAAAATATTCCTATTTGGTTGGACGATTCTTCGTAATTTTTTGGTAATAATTCAATTTTGCCAATTTGTGGCCAATTTTTGGTTTTCTTATTGTGACAAATTCTTCAACGTCATAATATAGTCAAAAGCAATGGTAATACTAAAACAACTTTTGGTTTTAGTAATTGATATATGCATTTACCATAAAAATCCTGAATTCAAAAATCCCGAAGCGCTTACTAAGGCTTTTCTACATAGCCAGCCTTCGGCCTGGCATAAAGATTTCCCCCCCTATGATATGACCAGCATCTGCCTCGCAAGCTTAAACTTATCTGTAGTAAGCTTCGGTTAGCGAAGTTTTTTTGTTATACCGTAGAGGAAGAACTCCGAAGGCCGAATATGCAGAGAACTTTTAGTTAGCGATTTAGTATTTGAAGTCTCGGGCATATGACCCCAACCCAAATAAGTGTGTACTTTGTAAGAGTTATTAAATATTTTTCGGCCTTTTTTTATAATTTTTGGGTACAATTTAGATTTTTATTTTTGACACCATTTTTTGTTTACGTTTTTTTACACATTGACTCGAGCAGTTGTCCTTAGGGTTATTTTGCTGGTAGCCGATCATAAATGTCAAAAAGTGAGCCCTGTATGAAAGTTTGTTTGACAGCTAAC
Organism: Pollenia amentaria; assembly: GCA_943735925.1. Lineage (NCBI taxonomy): Eukaryota > Metazoa > Arthropoda > Insecta > Diptera > Polleniidae > Pollenia > Pollenia amentaria. Next base: position 138,508,767 of record OX031010.1, on the reverse strand, counting down.
CACTTCGTTCTATCGGGCTTAAAAAAAAACCCTCTTTATTAACGAAAGCATACAAACAAACGTAAAATTTTATTTGCTTGCACTTATATTTATAATATTATATATATGTATATAAAATAAAATATTTCATATAAAAAGATTATCTTTTTTTGCAGTAAAAGGTTAAAGTTCAGTTTATACTACTGTAGAAAACAGATAACAATAAAAAAATATTGCTTTTGAGAATAGTCTTAAAATAATATTTTTTGTAATTCAAAGAAATAATATATATTTTTTTTAAATAAGTTCCCTATTTATTAAATAATAATTATAAACCATTCTTCTACAAAATAAATTTTTAAACTTGTTCTTTATCGTAGAATATTAAAGTTTTTAGAATTTTTTTTGTACATACTAAAATATTTCTCGTACTTCTTTGCGAAATAAACAAATATGAAAGCCCTTAAAGGGTTGACAAAAAAAAACCCCAAGGTACATAAAAATGTTTTAACAAAAATTAATTAAATTCTAAAAAATAAAAAAATAAATTTAATTTTACATTACATGCACTTTGCCAAATTTTGCAGCTCCAAGAAAAACTTTTCTCTCACAGGGGAATCATTGAATGCGGCAAGAATTAAGCTGAAGTCACAAAAGTTTTCTAATTTTGTTAAATAAATAAAAAAGAACAACAAAATGCAACAGTTTGAGGAAACAATTTCATTTAAGGGGTGATGCGCAGTAATAAACTGAAATTGGAAAGGGAGAGAAGATTGGTTTAGGAAATAAATTTTCACTGAAAGATGTGAGAACTAAAAAATAAAATTAATGATCAGTATAATTTTTGCATACAATATTTCTTTTCATAGAAGATTACCTAGTAGAATAAAGTGATTCTATTTCTTAGAAAATAACTGCAGTATGTGAAACGGAGGTACAAGGTACAAGTTGAAACAACAAATACCATCTAACTCGCAAAAAATGCCTACCAAGATCCCAAAAACTAACTGGGGATACTGGTAACTTTTGTACCAGATGAGTTTCTTGCAGGATACGATATATTTCGTACTTTTATTTATTGAGATGATACATTTTATTGCGGCTATTCATATTGCAAAAGCAATATAACCAAAATATTACAAAGGCAATAAGTATCTTATTTTAGGGAAAAAGTCTTAACTAAAGCAAGTAGTAGATGAAAATAAGTTTGGAAAAAGGGTATCGTTACTTACAGATCTCATATGCCGCTACATATCGCACCCTAAATACAAAAGAGTCACAACTCAAAATACTAAAATGTTCAGGAGAGGCAAAAAACTGTTTATGTAAAAATGTTTGTAATATTTAAAGAAAATATTGTTCCATTATGAAAACATGCAATATTGAAGAAGGTTCTGCTATATTTTTTTCAATTTTATATTATATTTGCAAAAATAAAACAAAATTTTGATTTATGACTCTTTAATTGAAATTTTTTCGATTAGCTAGTGATATTATCTCAAGTTGTGTCTCTTTAACTGATAAAATGTTTTAATTTTGTAAGTTTCCTAACCGCCGACTAAATAGCAAGAAGAATAATTTTAAAAAATCCACAGGAGTGATGATATGTATGTTTATATTCAAATTTTTCTATTTTAAAACAAAGCTTTATTCATTTCATTATCACATATCAAAGTAGCACAAAATACAAATCAAAATAGTTCATTATTTTAAAAGAAAAAAAAAATCTTCAAAAGTTAAGATTTTACAAAAGGCATGCACAATAAGTAAACAAAAAAATGGCTAATACCAATATAATTAACATTCAATACTTTTTTCTACTTTAAAATAAAAAAATATATAAAACTTACGACGCTTACGATCATTTAATCAAAGAAGGTACATAAATGAATAATATTGTTAATTGAACTTACTGTTTACAACTAAAGAAGCACAATTCAAAATAATATACGACGAAATTTATCACTTTTTACAGTAATAGAGTCAAAACTCAAAATAAAACTCTATATGTGTAATAAAAGTAATCAGTTGTTCTTGAACACATTAACGTAACTAAAAATAATTCTCTTTAGTTCATCGTGCAGAAGCAACACATTTAACATAAAAATAGACATAACTGTATTTTTCCAGTTAAAGAAGATAGTGATGTGAAAGAAATTTTTGCAGCAGTTAGAGATGTGTATTCTGAATTCATTTATGGAAAAAAGTCAGTTTTGGAAAATTTTGAGTTGTGACCCTTTTGTATTTAGGGTGCGATATGCTTTTTATAGAAGTCTCAAAAAAAAAGTTTGTTTCGGCATTAAATCTGGTATCGATAGGTCAAAAAATAAATATATATCCCCTATACGATCCTCATCTTAAGATGTCGGACACAATAAACGATAAGGCTTCTTAAGATTGGTCAACTAGGTCCAAACCGGTTTCCCTTAAAAAAAATTATTTTGACACAACAAAACCAACACCAAATATGAACAAAAATTTTTTTTTGCCCCATTAGTGCAACAAATGAGCTCTGAAGTAGGATTTTGTTTTGTTTCATCTAAGAATTTAATATAAGATTAATCGAGGAATTTGTTCGTCATTATTTGATCAAATATTAATCAAATATTATAAATTTCGAGTAACGAATAACTTGAACAGTTTATGTCAATTTATCGATTAAGATTAATTTCTTAGAAAATTCTACTACAAAAATATTTGTTTTTAGATTTCTAATGGATTAAATACCTTAAAAATAAATAACATGTTAATTTCTGCATTTATTTTCATTACATGTGAAATGATGTGAACCAAATGAATCGCCAAATTATGCAGCATTTTGAGTGCGTAAATCGGTAAAATGCTACACTATCCCCTTGTTTAGCAGCTCTCTATCCTCCGCTGGCTTTGGACATATGCCAGCAGCTTGTGTTAAGTAGCCACGGCACCTAGAGAAGATCTCCCCTCAGGCCAACTTTTCCCAAAAGTAGTGTAAAATACGTACTATCCAAGATTCAACTAACCACAAATTTAAGTAGTAAACCACAACCATCAAGTGATCCACAAAAGTATCTGCACAAAAGAAAGGCGAATCCGTCGCAGACAATATTCCTGAAAGACAGAAAGCATTTCCAGCAAGACTAATTAACGTAGGCCTCAAACAATTATCATTCCGGTGCCTGCTTATCAAGGGCTACTAACTCTCGTGTTCAAATACGATCTCTTATTAGCCGCGATCACAGGATTTCATTAGAATCTCTTGAAACCTGTACATTTTGGATTTTTACCGAGTTCAAATTATTGGTTGCAAAAGTTGAAATATCCTTAAGATGATCCCTACAGTGAAGTAGAAAGTGAAGTAGTTTTTTTTTTGTTTATAGTTTATTTTAATTTTGTTTTCTAATCTTTTTTTGTATTATTTCATCTATATTATTGTATTTAAATTTCTTACGACCAATTTCACCTTGATCTCAGTTAAAAGTAACTATTTCTTTTAGTACCAGTTAAAAATATGTTTTTGAAAGTTTTAACTGAAAGTTTAGTAAGGATTACTTATATAGAACAAATGAATTGAGTAGGTGAGTTGCAAAACTTGTTCGTTATTAAATTTAAAATACGAGAAGACAAGTAATGCTCGGAGTTCGTTTAACGCTTTATGAGAAGTAATAGACTGATTGTATCAGTGCATGTCCTTGGAAAAATATGGAAAGAACATGTTTTGATACAATTAGTATATAACTTCTCATAAAGCGCCAAAAGAACTGTGTGAATCAATTGTCATCTCGTTTTATTAATATTGTAAAGAACGACTTTTGCAACTCTCCTTTTCAATTGTTTAACTACATTTGTGTTTCATTATTTTTTCTTCTGTTTATTAATGTAACTTCCTCGATGTATTGACAAACTGTCTGTTACTTTATGTCGACATAAATTTATTAGACGGATAAACTGTCCGTTAAAGGTCTGGGTTTTCTGAGTATACCGACAAAAACATAGCTTTCAGTTGGATTCTTTCAGAATCTATGGTGATCTTACGAAAAGGATCTCAACTCCACAGTTTAGAGTTATTTGACAACGTAAAAATAAAAGGTCAAATAGAACTCTCAAAAAGAGAGTTTTATTTTTTCCGTCTAAAAAAAACTCATTTAAGGAGTTTTATTTTTCCCGTCTTAAGTAGCACTTATTTGAGGAGTTCTATTTTTTCCATCTAAAATAAAACTTCTTTGAGGAGCTTAATTTGTTCCTGCTAAAAGAAAGCTCATTTAAGGAGTTTTATTTTTTCCGTTTTAAATAAAACTCTTTTTGCAGCCATAAAATTAAGCCCTAACATAATTCACAAACGAAACAAAAATTCCCAAATTCTATTTGTTAAAATTGTCGAGTTAAATACATCAAATTTTCAAGGTAAATGCTGACGAAAAGCATATCGGACCATTCTGCTCTGCTGGTGGTTGAAAATTGAAAATTTATTTCTTTGAAATTATTTTTACATATCAACAACACATTTAACTAATTTTCACAATTATTTGCTAAAACAAAATCTGATTTTTTCCTTCAATAAACTAAATGCAAATTTGATTCTGAAGGTAAAAAAAAAAAAAAACTGAAATGGGTTTTATTTTCTGACGGAAAAAATAAAACTCCTCAAATGAGTTTAATTTTATGGCGGCAAAATAAAACTCCTCAAAAGAGTTTTATGACGGCGAAAATAAACTACTCAAATGAGGTTTATTTTATGTCGGCGAATTGAAACTCCTCAAAAGAGTTCTATTTTATGATGGTGAAATAAGTCTCTTTTTTAAGAGTTTGCTTCGATTTTTTATTTTTACGTTGAAAAATAACTGTTTAAGATGGAATTTTGTTTTTTAATTCGCAAATTAACTGTTATAAAATAACTTTTTCGATATCACATATAATTGTTACGGTCCCTGTTTAATTCCTTACTCGAACGAAACTAAAACTCAAATAATTAAATACTCTATTGAATATTTTGGGAAGACTGTGCGTATGATTAATATTTAAATGACCAAATACTACTACTCATGCGACAAAAAATTGCATTAGCACAAAAATATTACTACTATCATTTATTTAATATTTATCTTAAATCCTATTACTTTAATCAAATAATTATTTTTGTTATGATGTGATTTTTTGCCCTATGCAAAACATTTTTTAGCACTCAACATAAATTTTGGGAAGCCCCTGCGTATGATTAATATTTTAATTGTAATAGCCTATTCTATTCACAATCTATTCACAAAAAAAAAATAACTTTTATTTATTTAATACTTACCTAAAGAACTTTTTGATTAATCGAATTTATTTTTGGATTTTGTTTTTTTTTATTTTCCGTCGTTTCATTAAGACCGATAGTCCTTGAAATGTTATTACTTAAATATTGTATAATTTTGAAACTTATTTAGTTACATAATGGCATTAATTAAAAGTACTTCATTTATTTACGCGTTTAAAGTTGTAACATTTGTATGTTTATATACGAGGGTGGGTTAATAAGCCTTTAACCTGGTAAATGAATTGATAAAAACCCATTTTATTTTATAACGTAGTCTCTTTTGCCACTGCATCCATTGTTCCTCCAATTTCCTAATCCCTTCCAAAAAAATGCCTTTTGGCATCAAAAAAGTTAGTTGTTTGAAAGATGATTTGATCTTTGAAATCAAAACTCTTTCCGAAACAAGTAATAGTTACTTGAAACAAAAACCGGAGACCATGTCCCGCAATGAAGCAATTTCTAGCCTAGTTCTCGGTTTTGTTGCCATTGAGTGATTAATGATTACACGAAATTCACCTTTTTCCCCCTCAAATCGCAAGGTCATCTGCTATCAACAGCTGTCACACGCAAACTAAACGACGTAGCTTAAACAAAGTTTAACGAAATTTAGCTGACAGACGCCTGCTTACAAAAGCAGTGTTGCCATTCCACTAAGAGGTGTGAAATCCAAGTAGTCATGGACTTTAAATTTTTAATTCCAAATTTATGTGCTATAATTGTCAACTCAGACTAGGAAAATTAACTTTTAGGAATACAAAAATATTCTTGGTTCTTCAGAAACTCTAAGTGGATTCAGAAGTCATAACGACTATTAAAAAAAAAGGAAAACAGTCTACCTTTGACATATTATGAGGAATCCAAAGTATAAATTGCTACAAACGATCACAAAGTCAAGAATATATGTAAAGCCTCCCCAAGAATGAACATAGATTTACTGCATTGCAAATATTTAGAATTCTTCTGAGTGCGGCAGAGATAGACAATTGTTTGCCGAAATCCAGTGAACCGTGTGCAATTTTATATAATAAAGGGTGGTTAAATTTTAAGGGCCGAAGTTGACTTTGAATAAAACACTAATTATTTAGGAAATTATTGTCATTTCTTTTTATTATGATAATATTGGTATAGTTCAATTATGTATGGAATAAAATATCGGCCAAATTGCCGCAACGACATCGGCGGCACACCTCCATCCGATGGTCCAAATTTTTGATGACTACGCCGTTAATGTTCCCAATTATCTCATCCGTCAGTTAATTGTTGCTGGCTCGTCGACACTTTTCTTTCAAATAACCCCAAAGAAAGAAGTCCAACGGTGTCAAATCACATGATCGTGGCGGCTAAATGACATCGCCATCACGTTAGATAACACGGCCATTGAATTTTTCGCGCAAAAGAGCGAAATGACCGCCCTCAGGCGGTGATGCCGCCAGCCCATAAACCGCACCAAACGCTGACTCTTTGTGGGTGCATTGGTTTTTCGACAATCACTCTTGGATTATCATTCGCCCAAATGCGGCAATTCTGCATATTGAAGAATCCACTGAGGAGAAATGTCGCTCTTCACTGAAGATGATTTTCTTCGAAAATTTACGATATGTTCCGCGCAAAATAGAAAGGGACCTAAGGGTTTTGTTCAAAGATTTAAATACGTGTATCTTTGGTGTACCATCACTGAGCGTGTTGGTATTGGTTTCATTTAAAAGCGACACATCTTATGACGTCAGGAACGTGGTGGTCAACCTTGAATACGCGCGTAGGTCGTCCCTACTTCTTGTTTTGTGTAGTTGGTTTTTACTGTTCCCTTTACCTTACTGGTCCCTTTCTCTATGCGCTATCACATATGCATTTTGATTTGAACGCCCATTTTCATAAAAAGCCTGAATAACTTTAACGCGTTTCTCGATTGTGTATCTTTCAAATTTAGAAATGTTAAATAAAATGCAGAAAAAAACTTGACTTTAAGGTGTGATTCACACTCAACATCGGCCCTTAAAATTGAACCACCCGTTACATAATAAAATGTATAAAACAGGCAAATAAAGAAGAAGAATAATCTAAAGTCTATTCTAAACAAAATACTTAAGTACGTCTTAGATTACACCCCCACCGTTAGGCTTTCATCTTCCGTGGTTGTAAGAACCCAACAATTTTATGATAAACCTTCAAAGCTTTAACAAAAACACTACATCCCCCATAGTCTTTAAATCGTTATTCTACGAAATGCTCAGCGAATACAGCAAGAATAGCTGGCACTTCATCTTCACAGATGGTTTAAAGACTACAAAACATGTGGGATTTTTCATTACAGATGAAGCTGGAAGTACGCATAAAACGGGATTATTACCCCAAGACTCAACCATATTCGAAGCTGAAGTCATAGCAATAATTGAAGCCCTAAAGCTATGCGAAAAGTCAAGCAGTAATTATTTGATCTGTAAAGATAGCAGTTCGGTATTTAACGCTACTTAAAATCAAAATAATAAAAATGAAGTTATTATTTCTATACAACAACAAGTAATTATAATGATAAATTAAATTAAGCTACTTGGGATTCCAAGCCCCGTCGTTATCACTAGCAATGTATCAGCCGACCTAGCTGCAAAATCTGTATACCTGCAACCCACATACTTATTTATACTTAAGTGCAAACCAATTTTAAACAGATGTGCTACCAAAAGATTTAATATGGCCTTAGAATGCAAATGGAATAAATATAATCATCCATACAACACCCTCAATCCTACAAAACAGCCCATTTGTCTTCCAACATCAACCAACTGCTTACAAAATAAATGTTTCACAAGGCTACGTCTATCACACACACTTCTTACTCACCAATATCCAAAGAACAAAGCTGCACAAGCAGTATGCACTTTCTGCACCTCCTCCCCTTTAACGTTTTTTCACATCTTAGCAGACTGCCCGGTCCTAGTCAACTTACGTGTATCTATATGCAAATCCTCTAACATTGTTGAGTTATTAAAATAGCCAACCACTAACAATATTAACAAAGTCTTTGAATTTTTAAGAAAACTGTCTTTGCATAACCAAATTTAATTTTTTTAATACCTAGTCTAAATATCTAAATATGTAAATATGTATTATATTTCTTTTAAGAATACACCTATCTAATAAATACTTAGCCGATAACCACTGCTGCAAGCTTTAAGATTTTTTGTAATTTTAATTATAATAAATATGAAAATATATAAATAAAAGTAAACGTCTTAGGTCGTAACAAAAAGGAATATTATTGTGTCTACGGCCTTACGATGGAACATTTCCTGCAAAACATTTAATTTTGATAATGAAAGGGGAATTACGAATGGAAAATTTTACTTAATAGAAGAAGAGAGAAAGCGTATAAAATACTTTAATGCTGCAAAACAAAAGTTTTCTTTTGTGAGCACGAATACAGTTCCAAAAGAGATTTGAAGAAAGTTTCTGATACAACTGTTATATGAACAAAAACTATGCAATTTCGCAAAAATTTTTGTGCTGTTTCTTAATAACACCCCAGTGACTGTATAGTAAAATTTATATGAAAATCACCAAACAAACTGAGTGCTTTTCATATAAATGTGATTACACAATCACTTGCCTGTCATTTGGAAACAGCACATTTATATGATTAAAGGTTGTTTTATTTTTCGTGTTGACAGATCGAAAAATTTCCATGATTTTTAGAGTCAATCTGATAAATATAAGTGAACTCAGGCGCGGATTCAGTGGGGGGTGAAAAAAGGAAATTTCCCCCCTAAATTATAAAAATATATTTTGCTTATTTCGATAATACACGAATTTTTGGAAATCCCATCATTTATATTGAACTGATCTTATATTTTATTTTACCTTATTGTTGAGTTTTTATTAATATAATATAAACATATATGTGTTGTTTTCACAACACGAGTGCTTGGACGAGTAGTAAAATTTATATGAAAAACACTCAAAAAACTGAGTGCTTTTCATATAAATTTTACCACACGTTCAGGCACTTGTGTTGTAAAAACATTACAATAGTTTTTAATAAACTTTTAAAAACAAATTTTTTACTTGTTTTGTATCATAAAAATACCCCCCCCCCCCCCTTCATGCTGGATCCGCGTCTGGTGGTACTTATAGTAAGACGTATATAAAATTGATTATTTTATGAACCTTTAAATTAGGATCGTTTTGAAAATTTGTACGATTTCCATTTTTCTCGAGTTTGGTTTTCAGAACATGGCTGAATATTGCTTTGAACTCTGATACAAATAAAATTTTATAAAGATAATTTATTGCCAAATATTTAACCTAAGACTTATTTAAGAGAGCAGTGCTTTATTTTAATATTCTAAATAAAATGGAGGGTATCAAAGATGCCCTTCAGCCAAATGCACAAGTCTAACTTAAATGCAGACAATATTTAATAAAAATAAAACAAGTCTTTAACAAGTTCTTGTCCCATTACTAAAATGGAGTACTGCTAAATATACAATAAAATCAGTGAACTATAATCTGTTAAATACCCTGTATTATTATTATGAGCACGTGTAACATTCTGTAAGTCAATTTTTACTTTCCAGTAGCATCAACGTAATTCTCTCTCTCTCATCATCAGCATTGTCTTCATTATTACATCGATGTCGTAATTCTTTCGCCGTAATTGTTGTGTATGAGAATTTTTCGTGGTTAATTTTTGTGTTGCATTATTATATTCGTTGTTGCCGCTGCTGTTGATGCTGGTTTTGGTGCTGAGTTTTTTTTTATTGCTACCATTTCAACTACGTATCTCTCCTTTTTTTACGACAGAATTTTATGTATAAAGCAAAGTTTATGACATCATAAATTGGATAAAATTTTTTAATTAAATTGTGATGGAAATATGACAAAAATTTATGTTCTCCAAAGATGACTTTGAACAAAAGATTAGAGAGAAATTGCAGGAACGAAATAAAAAAATATTTATTAAAAAATACCTGCAGCCATGAAATATAAATTGCGACTGAAAAAGATGAAAACTTTTAAGGGTAATATTTAAAGGAAGTCAAATAAATTTTTTTTTAAATAATGTCAATAAATGTTAATCTCATTAATGGGAAAAGGCTCTTTAAAGGCAATCATTTTATAATTAACTACAATTTTCATTATCGGACCGTTTCATATAAAATCTGAAATTATTTTATCAGCTGATCAACAAACGTTTGGTTTATTTTAATAAAAAGCGTCAAATAAAGTAATGTGTGAGTAATTTTATGTCAAACATGCACAGTTTTTTTTTATTTTTAAGTCAGCAGGTTTTATTTATATTTATTATATGTTTTTAATACAAATTACACTGTGGTAATCGCAAATTTTATCAAGCTGGGCACCCTACTGGTGAAGCTTTTTGGAGTACGCTGAGTTCAATGCAGATAGCCGTTTTTTAACTTTAGCGCTCTTATTCGAGTTTAAAAATTTCCATACTAATGTACTATGAAAAGTTATTTTTTATATCTTTGGGATCATTGTTCAATTTAAATCATTTCAACTCTTTTAAATACAATTCTTCCTTGTTTTTTTTTTGCTATTTCAAAAAAAACTATTAAATACTACCCGTTGTCGCGGCGTTGCCCGCCCAGAATGAATTTTTGACTAACTATAATAAAATATAAGGGTTTGTGTTTTATTGCGTGCAGATCACAGAAAACTTGTCTCTTATCACCAAATTTATATCAAATTCATATTAGCAAGCAAACAAGTTGTTGATTTTGCACCTATTACCAAAATGATTATATTGATAATAAAAATTGTAGAATTGTGAATTTTTTTTTTTTTTTAATAAATGATGTTTTTAGTTTTAATTAAAAAAATTATCAAAATACTGACAATTCCCAATAACAATTCTACAAGTTTAAATTATTTTATTTTAAACGAAAATAGTCAATTAAGATTTTTTGTTATTTAATTAATATTTTAATTAAAAATTTATTTCAAAACAACTAAATCAAAATTATATTTTTAACTTTCTTTCAACTAAAAAAATAATTGATTCAATTATCACATTCATTAAATTTAAATACTTTTTAAACCATTTTTTTTAATTGATAAAAAACTTTTTCCATCTGTCCCTTCATATTCCTAGTTTTGAAAAACATATAAACCCTGTGTGTTTTAATTACGCAGATCTATCTATGTAGTAAAATTTCATCAAAATTGGATTGATATCTTCGGAGCGGCAGTAGTTCTCCTCTTGGTCGCTTTCGCATTCGATCAGGGGACGGTCGAGTGGAGGGATAGACCGGAGGTGGAATGGAAGGTGAATAGCGTACTCATGTTAAAATGGTTTTCCGTTTCCTTTGAGTACGTCAACTATTGCTTTAATAGATCTCTTCTAAAACGATAATTAATATTTTCTGAATATAGAAGGTTTAGCGGCCCTGAACCCTATCCTAAGAAAGTACCAGTTAGAGAAATACAAAGTTCCAAAGAAATCCTTCTTACAGATTCTCATTCACTCAGGACCTTGCATGTTACGATTGATGTTTCTAGGTCCAATATTAACAATTATTCAAAAAGTATCAGTTAAAGAATAAAAAAGTACCAAAAAAAAAACCTCTCCTACCGATTCGTGTTCACTAAGGTTTTGCATGTTTAATTTAATTCTTCTAGGTTCAATATTAACGGAAATTTAAAAAGTACCAGTTAAACAACAAAAAGTACCAAAAACCCCTCGCATTTACTCAGGACATTGCATGTTTAATTTATGTTTCTTGCCGTAATACTAATGAAAATTAAAAAAGTACCTGTTAAAGAACCAATAACTACCAAAAGCCCTGTTACAGATTCTCATCCACTAATAATATCTAAAATAAAAAAAAAAAACTATCAGTTAAAGAACGAAAAAGTACCAAATAGATCCCATTAAAAATTATCATTCACTGAGGACCTTGCATGTAAAATTTTATGTTTTATGTCCAATACTAACGGAAATTCACAAAGTACTAGTTCAAGCAAAAAAAAAGTACCAAAAAGTTCCCCCATAGAATCTTATCACTCAGGATATTGCATGTTGAATTTAATGTTTCTAGGTCCGATGTTAACGGTAATTAAGAAAAGTACCAGTTGTAAAACAAAAAAGCTAAAGAAAGAAATTTAACTATCCGTATTTCCCCCTTTTTGATAGTTTTTTTTCTCCCAATTGAAGTATAAAAAATTGCAGTATTGAAGTGGGAGCCCATTTAATACATATATGCCAAAGAATGGAGAAAAATACTTTGTAAAAAAAAGTTACAATAATAGCTACGAATTTCACCCCTTAAACGTTCGAATTTCTAAAAAGTACACAATTTGTGTTTGTATTTTTTATATAAATTTCGAACGTTATATAATGTTAATTTATACGTTTATTGGCTTAAAAGATAGACGGTGTCAAAAAAATACCAAAATTCAGGTTTTACCCGGTTACTCCCTAAACACGACGAATTTAAAAAATACCAGACAAATGTCCGCTTATTTTTCTAAAGAACAACGATGAGTATTACATTTTCTTCTGTCTCTTATAGTTTAAGGGATATGATAATAGGTTGCTTAGCGCCCATGAACCCTATCCTAAGCACTTTAGTGGAACCTAATAGCCTATGTCCGATAGGAGGTTCCATTCCTCGGCAGTTCCGGAGATTAACCCTTACAAACATTTCAGCTTTATAATATAAGTATGTATAGATTTTACTAAGCCCTATTGGAAATATACAAAATAAAATAACATTATAGTTTTTATTTGTAAAAAAATTGTTTTTGCGAAATTTTTTTATTGGTGTTGAATTTATTGTTAAGTCGAAACAAAAAAATTTTTGCGAAAAAAATTTACATTAAACAAAAACTAAAGCTTCTTTAAAAATTTTAATCGTGAATAGGAGCGATACCAGCGAGGTCGGATGCCCAGCCTGTCAAAATTTTCCACTAACACTGTGTATTCAAAAGGGTTTAGAAAATGATTTCTTTGAAAAAAAATCGGGGAAAAAATATAATTAAAAATTGTGTTTAACTCAGGTGAATTGATTTTAATTAAAGAATGATAACAAAAGTATAAAAAATATCTTTTCATGTTGAATTTGTATTACAATTTTTAATGGCGATATCGCGCATATGAACGCTAACTTCGAAAAATGACTAGCACCATTGAATACAGTGCAATCAAAATAACTTTACTGGTGGTGTGCCCAGCTTGCTAAAAATATAAAGTGTGAAATGCGTGCAGAGTGATCAATTCTCACTTAATTTACCGAGCAATAATAACGTAGTACAGACCGGAGTATCTGGCTGGAATCGAATCCGCAATACTAGCACTAGTATATTGCCAATCACTTCACCAGGGTACAAAATACATGTTGTCTTTGTATTATAATTTATGTTGGTTTACCTTGTCTTCATATCGCACATATAAATATGATGATAAAAAATCTTGTGCTGTTCTTGATTTTATTTCGAGATCGGCAAAACAATTTGGTGACTTTTTCTCCAATATGTGTATACCTTCCCAAAAATAGGATTTTTGGAGGTCCATAAAATAGGCACTTGTTTGACCAATAATTTCATCGTTGGAGCTAAATCTCCTTCCACCGAGCCATTGTTTTAGATTCGGAAATAGGAAATAGTCACTGGGGGCTAAATCCGGAAAACATGGCGGATGAGGTACCAATTCGTAGCCCAATTCATGTAATTTTGCCATTGAGACTACACACGTGTGCACCCGTGTATTATCTTAATGAAAAAGAACTTTTTTCTTGGCCATATGGGGTCGTTTTTTTAAATCCTCGTTAAATTGGTCCAATAAGTTGGCACAATATTCGCCGTTTATTGTTTTTCCCTTTTGAAATGCCTATGGCACCAACAACCTCACGCACTTTTATTCTCCGATCGGCCAACAACATATCGTAAATTTTTTCGACATTTTCGGGCGTCATTTGTACTTGTGCGACCACAACGAAAGTCAGTAAACCACTTTTTTACCATTGAAATCCATGGTGCAGAGTCCCCATAGTATTTATCAAACTTTTCCTTGGTTTGATTGACGGGCTTTTAGCAAAAAATAATGTTTAATGAGCACTCGAAATTCACTTTTTTCCATTTTTTAAAAAAAAACCAAGAGATAGTATTTTTTGAACAGCTGTTAAACGCAAAGTAAATGACGGAACTTGCTCAAAACTTGACAGTACTCTATTAACAGTTGGTATTTGATGGGAGCAGTGTTGCATTTCATATAGCTACAGGGAAGTTCGACGGACTTATTGATCCGCCCTCGTACTAAGCTGTTATATAAATTTTTAATAAGACCTACACTTGAATGTGGTCCAGCTGTTTGGGCTCCTTTGTAAAATGTGCATATTGATCATATTCAGTCTGTATAAAAACAATTTTATTTGTATTGCCTTCAAAGTGCGTCAACTCAAACCTTTATTCTAATTATTACAGATAAGAGCTTATAAAATTAGATACACCGAAAAGTTGCAGGTCTGTGTTAAACGTATCATTCTTGACGACTACCATTAAGGGAGATATGCGCTCAGAAATGCTTTTAAAAAATATTTTTCTAAATGTTCCTAACCAACCAACACGTTTCTTTTTTCCCCTTTCTATTCAAAAAGGCACTGCGAAATGTGGCCCGAGGAAATATGGCCCCAAAAATAAAATGAAAATTCACCCCTAATTAAGGTAAATTTTTCATAATGCAATACTACCCAATTTTTTAATAAAATTTAATACCAAAAATATGAAAAATTGCCATAAAAATACAATACAATATGACGCCTTATTTAGGACAATTCTTCTTTATGAAAAATCAGCTTTAATTTTTTAGTAATTGTTTGCCCCAAAAAAGAAAAAATCCAAAAAAAAACAGAGAAAATTCTAGTAACCTTAAATTCAAAACTCCGAATTCCAAGATCCCCAATTCAAAAATCGCGTTTACAAGTCCAAAACTTAAAAATTTTAATATTCTGAATAATTGTACAATTTTGGTTTTAAAAAGCGCACGATAGATATCATGGCTGGGCCCTCGGTCGGGCGCAAAGATTTTCTCCTCTATGGTATAGACATTTTTCATTTCACTTAAAATTGAAAAACATCCCATCGAAAAAAATTTAAAAAAAAAACCAAAAAAGCAATCAATTGCACAGAAAATTGCGTGCTATTGTATTTATTGTAAAGTTTTGGGGCCATTCTTCATGAAGTACTTTGGGGCCATACTTCACATGTCGTACCGTCTTAAAAGCTTTCGTAGCAACTATGGTGCTGTGAAACATGACCCCAGGAAATATGGCCACAAAAAATAAATGAAAGGTTACCCCAAATTTGGACCTCTTTTCCATAATTCAATATGATTCCATTTTTTTAATAAAAAATTAGCCCAAAAAAATGGAAAATAGCACTGAAAATAATTTGAAATATGACCATAAATTTGCGATTATTCTCCACTATGAAAAATCAACTCAACATCTGTAATGAATTCTTTCCCCCAAAAAAAGAAAGTTTACTTTAAAAAACACAAAGAAAGTTATATTAAAAATTTGAGTAAATTCATATGCCCGAAACTAAAAATCCCAAATTTAAAATCTCGAATTTTACAAGTTTAAAAATCCAGAATTTCAAAATCCGATTAATTATGCAGTTTTGGTTTTAAGAATCGCACGATGGGATGGTTGAGTAAAAGTTGTAATTTTGCTTGGGAACATTTTTCATAACTTGATATTGGGGTAATTTTTTATTCCACTTAAAATGCAAACCACCTCAAAGAAAAAATAAAAACAAAAAAATTTACCCAAAATTGAGTGTTGTGGTCTAATGTAAAATTTTTGGGCCATGCAAGCCACTATGCTATAGCTGATCCA
The DNA here is from genome assembly GCA_943735925.1 of Pollenia amentaria. Lineage (NCBI taxonomy): Eukaryota > Metazoa > Arthropoda > Insecta > Diptera > Polleniidae > Pollenia > Pollenia amentaria. The sequence continues at coordinate 138,492,660 of OX031010.1, read as the reverse complement.
TTTAGAAGAATCTATGATTATTTTTTGAATTAAAATTTTATCAATCGCAAAATTATTCTTTTTCTAAATCAATAATTATTTTACTTATGTTTACAAAATGTTACCAGAAACTCTATCAAATTCTGAATCAAAAAAATTTGTAAGCTTTTGTGTTTAGTATATCACGTTAACCACTGATTCATCATCATACAGCCTAAATGCCTGAAGCTAAAATATTAAAATCTTGATTTGGTGTCACGCGAAATCGACCCACTAAGACGGGATCCTTGGAGATTTGGAGATTTAGCGGGTAAAATAGGGTAAAAACTTGTTAATTCACTATCCTCACATCTGCTAAGCAAAGAGAGATACAAAAAAAATTTACAACTTATCGTTGTTCATTACAAAAATAAAAGGACAGGTGTATCGTACCTTTTTGAAATTCGGCTCTTTTGGAGATTAAAGAGGTAAAACCAGTATTTTGGAACTTTTTGTCAACCCATCTATCTATCTTTTAAACTAAAAAACAAAGAAACTGTCAAAGTTGTTTTAGGAAATACAAAATGTTTCATTAAAATATTTAGTTTGTTGTGCTTAATTCCCTATTTGTATTCTTCATAAAAATACTGATATTTATTATTGGAGGTTAAGCTGTTTCCATGCGCATTTCACTGGTTGCTTAGGCCAGATCATCAGGAAACGTTTTCCCAAATTTTTTTTAGAAAAGCTAAAGATATCAGTAAATAATACTACAGAGGGAATGAGAATTACAAACACTCAAAAGGTCTTATTTGCAATGATATCAAAGCTTAAACAAAATACCAACAATAAAACAGTGAGATAATCTTTTCTTACATTCCCCACTACAATTAGTTGGAATTATCCCAACATTTATTGTTGTTGTAAGTGGGTTAAGAAAAAACAAAATTAAAAACGAAGACAAATTGCTTTATTGTTTTTGTTTTTGCAATCGTACTTTTTTAAAAAACGTTTTTCTCCTTGCATTTGCATAAATACATACATATTAATTTATGAGCTCCAACTAAACCCTGCAGATAATATTGGACTACGTGGTCCATTGTGGCTTAAATGGACTACTTACAAAATGGTCCAATGTACTGTAGTATGAACCATATTAGACAAATTAACATGCAGTGCTGCCAAATACTGCATGATGTATAGGTATACTATACTATAGTTTACAGTATTTTACATTGGTAGCCCTGATGTTGTCCATTATTAATTGTTTATTTAAAAGTGAAACAGGAAAGTTTTTTAAAATATGTGAAAAAAGAATAAAAAAAATTTTAAATACCAAGTAAATACATATAATAATAGCAATAATAGATTACAGTGCACGCCATAAAAGGCGGTTAGTGAAAAAGTAGTAACATGGAGTACTTTTGAAACTAACTTGAGTACTCCATGGAGTAGTTTAGGGACTACTTCGGTGGGTTATATGGTCCACTCCTAGGACATCGTAATGTTAAATAGACCACCTTTTAACCATATATTTGGAGTAGTTTTTGGAGTACTCCTACTCCTTTATGGACTACTCTTTACACGCATGTATGGACTAGTCTCGTTATCTGCAGGGAAATAATGAAATTTTTGATCCTCCAATGAAGAGAAAAAAGTTTGAAAAAGTGGAAATACGGGAAATTAAATTTCTTTCTTTAACTTTTCCGTTCTACATGTGGTGCTTTACGAATTTTCTATAATATTGATCTTGAAAACCTAAAATTGTAGGTGCAGAGACCTGAATCTATAAGATAAAAATATTGGTACTTATTTGTTCTTTATGCAGTAAAGTGGTGCAGAGTATCACGTGCTTAAGTTTGACCAACAAAAGGTTTTTAATATTATTCTTTTGACCAAAAAAAAAATAAGAGAGTTTAGTCAGTCAAGCCCGACCATATTCTTTTTGGACAGTACACCCAATTTGGGGTTACTGGTATGCATGGACCCGCGAGAACAAAATTATGTTATGATTATTAAGATATTATTCATGTAAATCTCTTAATTTTATGATTGTATTTAAGTCTATATGAGAATGTTTTGTCTTTTAGTGATTCAACGGAGCGGGTTTATATAAGACATTTGTTAAAATCAACATTTATTAACACAATATTTTGACAGGGCATAGTACCTATCATACAAAGTTATTGTCGCCAAATTGTATATCAGTACAAATATTTGTAAAGAAATTATGGCACTAAAATCTATTTTCGTACGATAATTTCTAATATGGGCCGATTCCAATGAAAAATTTTAAGAGCTGATTCAGAAACATTATAATACATTTGAAAGAAATTTTGTTTAAGTACCTAGATAATTATATAGTATATGTGCACGAGGACTCTATTCCGAAAAGAAGCATGTATGGAGTCTATGTAAAATAATGCACCAATTCTCATCAGTTTAAATGGGTCCTTGTGACAATTCAAGTCTAGATACCAAATCTCATCATATTATGTTAAAAATTGCGACAAGTACTTTGCACACAAAGTTTTCAGAAAGTGATTCCCGACTAGATATACTAAATGGTGTTTCCAAAACCAACAGTTTAAGGTGTTACACACATCAGCCCAAATGCATAATACCATCTCCGCTTTTGGTTTGTAACTAAAATTAATATTTTGAAACGTCCAAAGTACAGCATTTCTTTATAGTTCCGTGTTTAGATACATTTTTGATATTATTATTGTTACTCGAACACTTATACATAAGCCATCGATTTCTTAATTTTAATCGAAATCAGAACTATTAATCAATATTTATCCAACTAATTTAACTTTGACCTACTGTATAATACAAGATTCCCATACATATCGTCATCTAAAATGCAAAAGGGCGTAATAACACTTGATTTGTTTAATAAATTCGCCATTTTTGATCGCAGGGATCTAAAATTTAACATGTAGTTTAATAAAACGAACAAAAGCCAATCACAAACTCTATTTTAAGCTTTTTGTTGTTACGCCCTTTTGCATTTTAGGTGACGATATATAGAAATTAGCCCCCCTATTCATAAGCAATTATTTAATTTAACAAACGTTTACTAACGAAATTTTTCCTTTCCTTTTAAAATTGTTTTGTAAAACTTTATTAAATTTAAAATATCCTTATGAATACAGGCATAAATCTTTCGCCTGACGTTTTTCATAATTCAACTGAATTCTAAAATTTCCTGTCAATTTCTTAAAATTTCTTTAACAGCCTTTTCTTAAGTCAACTCCAAAGAATTCTTTGCTTCTTAGTGCTCTTGCCATATTTTTTTTTTAATCTTGAAAGAACTTTTATTTTATTGTTTTCATTCATGCTGCAACTGTCAATTTACATTTTGTGTATTTACTATAGACATTGCGACAGACGGACAGATTATTTTTGTTTTGTTGTTGTTGTTGTCGCTGTTGTATTTTTTACCAACCAAGGACTGATTTATCAATATTGATGTCCTTAGCTCAAGGCAAACATTTGTGTTATGGTTTTTAACCAGAAACAAATTTTTTTTCGTTATTGTTTTTATTGTTGTTGTTGTTTTGTTCTCATTGAGTCACTCTTTCATTCATACACAGTTCGTTTTTCTTGTTTTTTTTTTTGCTTGTTGGTTTTTGCCTTTTATTAATGCTGCTGTTGTTGTTATTTCTGTGTATATAGTAGTAGTTGTAGTTTTATAGTGTTGTCATTGTTGTAGTAGTTGTAGCTAGTATTTTTTTTATTGTTTGCTTTGTTGTTATTTAGTCAAGTTGAAAACATGTTAAAGGGATTCATCCACTCTCATGTTTTTACACAGTTCCATTGAATATTGCTGCCATATTTTGTCGATATAAACCGTAAATTGAAACAGTTGCGGTCACAATAAAAGGAGTGTGATACGTCACAGCACTTAGGTGTATACAAAAAGTTGTAGTTTATTGTGCAGTATTTGACTTGGAAGCAACTAAATTCCACGAATGAAATAGATTGTCTTCTTAATCGCATAATTGTTTTCAGGATGCGATAAAGTAAGGAAAATATTAATTTATTCTTAAGATTTATATCCAACAGACAGAAACGATCTTATAAGCGGTTCATTCCGAACAAAACGCATGCCTTATAAATACTCATTAGTAAGTGATTCTGAAAGATTGTCTCCTTTCCAAAAAATCTTCTAGGTAAGCAGTAATTTTTGCTGAGCTTCGTGAGCAAAGCTTGAGAGACAAGGGAATTCATTCGGTTAACCGATTAATTATTACCCGCTTAAGGGTTCGGTTAATTTCAGTCGCTTAACCGATGTAACAAAATGTTTAATTGTTTGTAATATTATAAGATATTTTTTTGTATTTTTAATTATTTGTTTCGTCTCATATACAAAAGGTATGTGCTTAAGCTGGGATCACACGATTGCCGCAAATGCACTAATATGACACAATTTTGATTGTGCTTCATTGACGCACAATAATGAAATTGCCCCAATAAAATATTCTGAAATCACACGATTGCCCTGTTTTATACAAATTTAGTTGCCGCTAGTTGGTACAAAGCGAAATGTGTACAATAATTGCCGCATCACAATCACACGATTGTTCTTACTTGTGTCAACTGCGAAAACAGCTGTTGTGGTAGCTTTTTTATTTGTTTGAAAGATCTAGTTGGCTTGTTCATTAAAAAAAAGAAAATTGTATCATATATTCAAACAAATTTTTGTTGAATAGTTTTTTTTTTAAATTTTTTAAGTAAAATATATGAAATTCCAAAAGTTAAACAAAGTAAAATTCTAATTTAAATATGTAAAGAAATAGAGAATATTTATATTCAAAAATAAATTCGCTTTAAAGAATTTCAATACATTTTGCTCCGTTTTCCTGTATATATTCTTTTATGTTGTCCTGAACAGCTATTGCACTAAATTCCCAATTTTTATTTTTGATAAATTTAATTTTAATTTATTCCTATTAAAAGAAACACACAAAGTAAATTTATTAAAAAAATGTAAATATTTTCGCGTATTGTGTTGTTTAATTGCCGGACAAGAACCCAATAAATATTGGTACATTTTTATTGACGCGCTGTTGCATATCAAGTAGTCACACGATTGCCGCACCAGGGTTGCATTTCATTGGTAAAAGTTAGCACAATATTGGGCTCGATTGGTACATGAGCCATTTGACGTGCAGTCACACGATTGGGGTATTAAAAAAGTGTGATCATTGGTGCATTGCGGCAACCGTGTGATCCCAGCTTTAGAAAATGTTTTTTCATACAAACAAAAAATGTGTTCTGTGATCTTAATTTTAAATAACTGTTGGCTGTCAACAGCTTTTTGTTTCATGTACTTTTTATATGTATGCGTTTAGTTATTTGTTTTTTCACATTTTAATCATTTAACATAATTAACCGAAACAATTTGAAATGTTAAAGATTTAAAAAAAATTAAAACAGGACTCTAATCCAAAATTGCGACTGAGAAATTAGATGTTTGGTATTATGGGTTTCTTTTGGTTTCACCAACATCTACGATATATGAAAGAATTTTTCCAAGTCAAGTTTTATCAAAATTAAAGAAAAGAATCGCTTAAGTCTTAAACATTTAAATCAAATTATTTGTTTAAAAGAATATTGTATAAGATCTCCTTAAACTATTGAAATAAGTAATTAAATGATCTTACAGTTTATATTTTAATTTTCTTTAATTAATACATAATTAAAAAACATATATTACATATTTATGAATTTTTTTTTTCTTGTTTTCTCGTTTTAGTTCAAGAATTGTTATGTTATGATTTTTTTACTAATAAAATCCAAATAATAAATAATTTATGCAGTTTTATTTATTGAAATTACTTAATTTATAAAAAAAACACTTTATTAATCGGTTAACCAAACAATAACAAATTTAACCGATTATTCACCGATTTAACCAAAACCACGGTTAATTAATCGAGCGATTAACCGAGTAAAGCAAAAGCCCGATTAAATGAATACCCTAAGAGACATAAAGCCATGTTTGGGAAATCGAATACATCGAACTTTAAATTCTACTTACCACACAGAAAAAAGTTTTTTACCAATTAAAAAAATGGCTTAAAAAGTATTTAAATTTAATTAATGTGATAATTGAATAAATTATTTTTTTACTTGAAAGAAAATTAAAAATATAGTTTTGATTTAATTAATATTTAAGTTGTTTTGAAATAAATTTTTAATTAAAATATTGATTAAATATCAAAAAATATAAATTGACTTTTTCGTTTTAAATAAAATAATTTAAACTGTATTATCAAAGATGTTTTAGGCAATACAATTATTTATTAAAGGATTTGGTTTGTTGTGCTTAATTCCTTTTTTTAATTATTGATAAGAAAATAATGAAATTTACTGTTGGAGGATAAGCTGTTCCTATGCGCATTTCACTTGACTTTTCTAAAATTATTTAGGAGAACCTTTTCCTGATGATCTGGCCTAAGCAACCAGATTTTTTTTTTATTTAATTAAAAATTTATTTCAAAACAACTCAAATATTAATAAAATCAAACTTATATTTTTAATGTTCTTTTAACTTAAAAATAATTGATTCAATTATCACATTAATTAAATTGAAATACTTTTAAAATAATTTTTTTTAATTGATAAAAACCAACTGAAAATTTTTCTGTGTGGTTGAAACCAGGGATTAAATCTTATTAGTATCTTTCATGGGCCAAAAAAATAAGTAGAACCTATGACCTTTACCTTTTTAGAAGCTTTACATGGTTATTAAAATATTTTTATTTAAGTTTTTAGAAATAAATTGGAAATTAAGAAAACCAAAAATAATCATAAATAAATAAAGTTAAATCCTGGTAGTGAAATAATTGCAACTTTAGGTTTTTTTATAAGACTAATAATTTTTAATAGAAAATAGATTTTTGTTGAAATGTAAAAATAATTATAAATTATTTTTTACGCAACTGAAGGACCTACAGTTTTAAAACACATAAAGTCATTATTGCCCAGCCGGTAATTTTACTTACCAGCTCTTTAGTCAAGTATAAATCCAATCGTATAAAAAATATGTAACTTTCGTTTGGTTTATACTTTAAGTTACTGTCTTTGAAGAAAACGATTTGAAGGATATTTATTTTTTGTTATCCTTTCGCGTTTAGGAAGGATTTTCGCTAAGCTCCAACAAAGACCACATTTTGAATCAACCACAAAAATTATACAAAAAATAAAATTTGTTTTGTACTACCTGTTTCTAATCCCGCATTTCGACTACTTTTATTATGTACATAATTGAATGCCAAGTATGCAGTGTGCGTTAACATCAAAAATGTTTTTCTGCATATTCAAAACACATGTGATAAAATTAAAAATATATATATATTAAAGAATCTGTAAAAAAAGTGTTGTAACTTTTTCTCGTTCAATAAATATTTTTTGCTAAAATATGAATTATTGTTTACAAAATTTTTTTGTATTATTACGGAAACACTTAACATATCTGCCCACTGGTAAGTAAACTTACCATCTCAGATCTCAAAAACCAATTGTTCCATTTTCTTCAAACTTTAAATATACCTTAGTTAGACATAAAAAATACTACACACAAAGTTTCATTGAAATTGCTTAACGTTTTCGGGTACCGGGCAATAATGGGTTAAATATTAAAAAATATAAATTGACTTTTTCGTTTTAAATAAAATAATTTAAACTTTATTATCAAAGTTGTTTTTGGCAATACAAATATTTATTAAAGGATTTGGTTTGTTGTGCTTAATTCCCTTTTTTTAATTATTGATAAGAAAAAACTGAAATTTACTGTTGGAGGATAAGCTGTTCCTATGCGCATTTCACTTGACTTTTCTAAAATTAAGCAACCAGATTTGTTGTTATTTAATTAAAAATTTATTTCAAAACAACTCAAATATTAATTAAATCAAACTTATATTTTAAATGTTCTTTTAACTAAAAAATAATTGATTCAATTATCACACTAATTAAATTGAAATACTTTTTAAATATTTTTTTTAATTTATAAGAATCTACTGATAATTTTTTCTGTGTGGGTGAAACCAGGGATCAAATTTTATTAGTATCTTTCATGGGCCAAAAAAATAAGTAAAAACGCGGACCTTTACCTTTTTAGAAGCTTTACATGGTTATTCAAATATTTTTATTTAAGTTTTTAGAAATAAATTGAATATTAAGAAAACCAAAAATAATCATAAATAAATTTTGTTAAAGCCTGGTAGTGAAATAATTGCAACTTTAGGTTTTTTTTATAAGACTAATAATTTTTAATAGAAAATAGATTTTTGTTGAACTGTAAAAATAATTATAAATTATTTTTTACGCAACTGAAGGACCTCCAGTTTTAAAACACATAAAGTCAGTTGTTTCCCCCGGACTGTATTTTTATGAAAATATCCTTTAAATTTTGCATTACCATACAAACACTTATACAATCGCTTGTACAAATGCACATACACTCATTCAACTAATCACATCACATACAAACACACATTGCTCGTATTTGTATAAAAGGTACAAGAGATATTGTGTTTGTATTTGAGTTTGTACTTTTAAACCTTTTAGACCGGCATTAACAACAACAACTATACAAATATTGCTCCAGCTTTGAAGTATTCTTAGCAGTATTATTGCTCACAGTAGTGCCATGTTAAAGTGTGTGTGTGTGTATGTGTGTGTGTAGGCGTTAACAATATGGCGCCAAAGGTGGGTTAAAAAGAATTCTAAAACTACAGACTTAAAAAAGGCAACGAGAATTTGTCAGTTTAATATTTGAAATAACAAAAGCAAGAAGAAAATTTAATAATAGTGCTGTTATTGTTAAATACTTCAATACCAGGATTGGTTGTATGTTTCCTGAATATAAACACATAAGCATTTAACATATGGGGGAATAATTTTATTCTCTATTTAAGCTTTTTATAGTAATAGGAGTAAATTTTTTGTTAGCATTTATATTTCTTGCTACACAGTGGGGCAACAATTGTTAAACAAAATCAACTTCACTTGTTTTATTCTATAAAGCTGTTAAGCGAAATCTCAATCGCTAAAAATCTTTAAAGTCGATTCAGCGTAAGAAACGAATAGTTTTTCTGAAAGAAAATTCGCTACAGCGAAAACATTAAAGTTTAGTTATGCGATTAAACTTACAAGATACCGTTTCAAGGACATCACCATTAATTGGCCTAACAATTTGCTCATCATTTTAGTGATCGAGATCGAGGCTACAGAACAATCTTTATAGGTCATTTAAATAAATAATGGGAAAAAACCAATTTTTGGGAAAAATATGAGTGTATTGATGTTATCATTTCTTTCGTAATGCATCGAAATCATTTTATTTCTTTTAAAAATTCAGGATTTTGAAAATTCTGAACACTAATAATGTCACATTAGTTCAATAAGTATTGGGCAAAACACATGATTATAAACAAAAGAGCATTACCTTGGTGCCATACAAATTCGATTTTGGCAATGATTCGGCTGGTGGAACGGATTTCACATTTGATTCCTGGTACATTTTTATTATCGCGAACACACAGAGAAAACAATTCCAATGTTAATGTGACATGGCGCAATATTGATTGACAATTATATTAAATTTGTGCAAAAGTATGAACTTTATTTTAATTAAAATTATCATGGTTTAATATTAATTTTATATGAAAAATGTTAAAATAACTTTGTTCAATACTGAATCCATAAAATCCAGTTTTACTTTTTTTGTGGATAAACAACAACCACACTATAAGAAGAAAAACGTAAATTTTTTTTTTTTTAAATTATTTAACTAAATACATCAAATTTTCAAAGCAGAATGATGACTTAAACCATATCGGGCCACTCTGCTGGTGTCTTTAAATTGCGAGTGCTTCTGTAAGCAAAGGGAAATACAACAAAAGTAAGGCAGCTGTAACAGGGGGTAAGGGTCTAGAACCATTCTAAAGGCAGAATTAGTTTGTACGTTATGTTCTGTTTTTACTTTTTCGTTTTGTTCTGTTGTTGAAAATAGAATTCAAAGTTAAGTAACGGCCAAAGTGTGCATGTATTAGTTTGATGTGATATGCAAAATCTGTAATTTTTTGTTTAGAGCTAGAAAAATTGGTTTTTATTATTGAATTTTTATAAATTTACGTATTTTTGACACAAAATATAAATTTTTTATTTTTTTTACGTAAAGTTTTTTTTACAATATCAATGCTTTTTAAAAGCAGCTGATTCCTTTCACAGAAAAAGTAATTACAAAATATTTGCTACAGAAAAAACGAAACAGAACGGCAAAGGAAAGTAACAACTAATGAGCCCTTAAAATAAATATTTATGTTCAGCGTTACCGTTGTTCGACGTGAGTTTCAATTTGCATAAATCATACGAGATTTTCAAAAATTTTTTTATATTTTATTTTAAAGTGAGTTAAATAGATAATTTATTAACCCTTTTTTCCAAAACTTCTGCTTTTAAATTAATTTTTCGTAACATTAAAGTTCGGAAATGCATTTCACAAAATTTTTCCTTCGACCGATAGAGGGTTAAGCAGCATTTTGAATATGCACCATTGTCTTTCTTTCTTTGTTGTCAACACTTTTTAGTTCAACGACTAAGTTAGAATAAATTATTAGATTTTTACCCACCAAAATGCTATACTTATAAGTAATTAAAGAAACAAGCCATGTGTAAAAGACGCGCAACTGCACAGATCTCCTCAGCTTAAAAATTTATTGAAAGAATGCACAAAAAAGCTTAGAAAATCACGTCAGGCTTAACAATCTGCAAAGTATCAGAAAGAACTGGATTCAACTCCATAATCTGACTATTCCTTATGGCGAGCAACTAAAAATATCAAAAGACCAGTAACTTATAAGACCGCATGCGAAACTTTAAGGGAAGTTGCGCAAGAGATGATGTTGAAAAAGGAAACCTGTTTGTTAAGCACCTGAAAAACTTATTCACCGCTAATATACCAAACAAAGACGATTTGCCACCTGTTCCTGCCAGAACATCTATATCATTAAGATTTGATATTAGGGAAATTAAAATTTTTATTGCTATTTTATTTATGGATTTTATTAATGGAAGATTTACTTAGTTAGTCATCGTCCAGACTTGAAATTTTTGTTGCAGAAATTTTTTAGTTTATTGGTGAGAGGGGTGAGAAGATTAGGGACGGGTTCTCTGTTTCATGTACTGTGCAGTTCTCTTCTGTTTTGTTATTCATGAACTTTTCAACATGAAGTTGGCTGTAGGTGTATATGTACTCTATATAAAATATAAAAAAGAGAAGAGGAAAGACAAAATAAATATACAAAAATAGCAAGACCTTATTTTAATAATCTGTACACATGTTCTGTAACTTTGGTGAGAACTTGTCGCACCAAAAACATGTGAAACAACAGTGAGAAAAAAGAGTGTCTGTAACTAATGTCGAAAACTATCAGAAGAGATATGTTTTAAATGTCATAATATTCCACTCGAAGCCGATATAAATTGCAGAAGTTGAGAACGCCAGGCAAACATATCGTTGACGGCGACCAAATTTGCCTAAGTCTCAATTTACACGTTTCATCTTTTGATGCTCAACTTCTTTTAAATTCCCTTTTGAAGATGCCATTACGTTCACACGCAGCTACCGGTTTCAACTTTTTTTGCTTAAAAACAACAACACTTTTATTCAAAGCGATCCAAAGAGAAAAATAATAGCAAAAAATTTACATGCAGCCATTGTTGTGCATATACCTACGAATGAGAACACAAAGCGTACTGCCCAAGTACAGGCATCTCCGTACCAACCCCTTTTCTTATTGCTTCCCTCTCCTTAAAATATAAGAGTTGAGCATCCAAAGATGGAACGTGTGAATGTAGACTAAAATTTAAAAATTTTCAACGACGGCGGCGAAAAAGCAACCGTCGGCCATACCAAAAAAATGTAAAGTGCGACTTAAGTGTTTGTTGATTAACAAATTGCTTTGAAAATAGTCACATATTTTTCAAAACTGTTAAAAGCAAAATAATTAAACAATGAAAAAATCTGCCAAGAACAAAATACTTATCACCTCCGTGTTAATCTTCATTGCATTTTGCATTTTTAATTTATTTTTTAGTGTTAAAACTTTTTCTCACTCCGTTTTTATGAGTGAGTTTATTTGACAGTTCAAAGCGGGAACTTTCTCACACAAATTTTATAGACACACTTTTTCAGTATATTGGCGAGAAATTTTCTTACGTGACAGTTATTACTCGCCAAAAATGTTACAGACGCAGTTAGGTGAGAAAAACAGCTGTTTGTTTCAATTTATAGCATTTTTGTTTCATTTCTCACATTTCAATCGAAAAGTTTCTCGCCGCGGGAGATACAGAAAATGGTTACTTGACACTAATACAATTTCAAAAAATGTCAGCAACACAAATTGCAAGTGTGATACCAAAACCAGGAAAAGATTACAAAAGAACTTGAGTCGCTCAGACCTATAAGATTATTATCTAATATACCAAAGCTATTTGAGAAACTATTAGTCTCAAAAAATTAACCCTGACTCTAAATGGAAATAGATGTATTGCTAATCATAAATTTTGATTTAGAAAAAGATATACATAAGTTGAAGATTAATTTACCCGTAAAGGAGTAGTTTATACGATCACACAAGTCATGCGTTTTTTGAGGAAATCTCAACCTTGTCATGTTAAGCTGTAATTGTTCTTTTTTTTTGAAAATTTTCAAGCGATAGTTAGACCAAGAAAGCATTATCTTCAACATACGAACGACTTGTAGTAACGTCTTAACCGCCCCTTAACACTCATAAGCTTTTTGAAAGTTACTTAGCCGTTCAGAAATTTAATATCAAAGCAAGAGGCCAACAAGAACGCATCATAAGCCCTCTACAGTACTTAATGTATATTTCGATAATGCTAACAAAACACCACACCCAAACCACATATTACCAAACAGATATTTCACGAAGCGAATGATTTGGCGATTTTTTTTTTGTCTCTTTCTGAGAAGGAGGCCCTTCTTGCATTTCTATTTGCGCTATCTTTTATGCCGAAATACAATAAACACAAACTTATTGAGTTGAGATTTATTTGCAAAACTGTTGTAAAAATTAACTTTTAAGTTATATAACATTATAAAACCAAACAATATTGCTAAAGGCCGGTATTCACTATCCTATTTAGTCGCACGATATGTCAAAAAAATCGTGTGTGCTCATAATGTATGACAGTGTGGCTTAAAAATGAATTGAGTGACAGATTAAATAAAATGATAGATTCTATGCGATCAGAGTTGCATATTCTTGTAAAGTAACTGAGTCATTTGAGTTTGCATCTTTTTTGTGGGATAGTGTGGCATCGAGAGCAGATTTTGCAGACATTTTTTTAAGTCGGATAGAATTCCGTCAGATTTTCGTATGAATGAATCGTACGATTATGAAGGATAGTGAATACCGGCCTTAAATAAATTTTTTGCACAGAACAAAACTTTTTATGAACTAATGCTTTCGTTTAACGTGGCTTATGTTTTGTTATTTTTGTTTTGATCACGTTTTAACACACTGCCACTTTACTATCAAAAACACTTTTTGTCTCTTTCTTCGAAAGCTGCACTCGCAACTGATTTGGCCATTTTTCACTCGTCACTTTTAACAGTTCTGTTTAGTATTCTGTGCCCAAAATTAAACTTTTGGTGATGCTACAGCTTTCCTTAGCGTACACGAAAACTGTCATGAAGCATCTCCATACTTACAGGGCCATATATTTCAATTCGAAAAATTGTTAAAAGAATGAAAGATAAATGTCAATTTGCAAAAATGTGGACATGTGTCATTCACTTTGCATACACGCAGAAAAAAAATATTGTTGGGCATGGTTGCGGCAACTATACTATGTTTATTGTACACAAAATATTGTTATTTTTATTTATATTATTTATATAGTTACTGTAAGCATTTCAATGTTTATCGCAATTTGAGTATGGTTCACTGGAAAATAATAATTTTTATAACAACTAAATAATGATAACTTAGAAAACATATTATATTCTTCACAACCATTTAATGATATTCAATAGTCATAACATGATAACTTTCTATACGTGTACTCATAACATGTTTAAGATGCAAACAATATATTTTTACTCTAATAATATTTTGTTATCGCCATTTGTAAAATAATTTTTCATCAGTTGTGACGTTTGTTTTACATATGCCTATCGAATTATTTGTTATTCAGTGGTTAAACAATTTAAAAAAATTACCCATTAAAAAACCAAGCTTAAAGAAATTGTAGGTACATTAAAAAAAAATTGTAAGGTGTCACAAAATAAAATATCAATGCTAAAAAAATTTAAATATAGTTTGAAAATGGTGCAAAAATATTGACCATTGTTTGGTGTTATTTTAGAGAAAAAGAATGAAAATTCTATAAAATAATTTATAAATAATTGCGACCCATGACAAAAATATGTTAATAATGTTATGCTGTAAGATTGCATCATATTGTGATGTGAAATATCTGTAACAGTTTTACGTTATGGTTGCCAGTAGAGATGAGCGATATTTCTGTACCTGTGATTTAATCACTGTTACTGAAAAATCACGAATCACAGTTGTGACCAAATTTGTCAAGTAACAGGTACTTTCTAAGTCGTTCTTTTTGTATTTTGTTACATATACAAATTTATGATATTTCACTGTTTGTGTGGGTAATAGCGTTTTTTTAATGAAATGTCGAATGATATTGCTGTTCCTTTCATTCTCTCTTCTATCTTATTAGAATTTTTTTATGCCATAATTTATTTGTTCAAATATTTATGTATATGAAAGTAAACAGATTTGAAAGCTCTTACAATTTGTTGTTGTTTCTTGGTAAAGTGCTTACAAAAGCTCTTGCAAAAGCTCGCGCATTGTACATATAGCTTGGCCGCAATTGCTTTAAAAGAACATAAAACTGATAAACCGTGATCACAGTCACAGTTTAAAGGAGCAGTGATTTTTAAATCACATTCACTAATCACGATGATATTTAAAAATCACGGGATCGCTCATCTCTAGTTGCCAGTAAGTAAATAAGCATAAATGTATATTAAAAATATTTTTCGGCTTTAGATTGAATCTAAATATTATTATGAAAAACATGACAATAATATGATCACTTCTTAACTCATTATGATTAATATTATAAAAATTTCAAAAATAAAAATTTGATTTTATTAAATTATAATATGATGTAATAAAAATAAATTAGGATTAAGGGAAAAATATTATAATGTAATATTACGAATATATTTGGTCATAATATGATTCAATAATTATAGTAATATGTTGACTCCATCATGAATCTTATCATTATATGTTGCTCTTAGAATATGTTTACCACAACCATGTTTTTTTTGCGTGTAGGGAATCATGTCCCCCTATTAAAATCAATAACCAAATAATACCTCAACATTTGCATGATATTTTACATCGGTATACACCTCGATCGAAGTTTAACGTGGAAATGGCATACAGAAGTAAGACAAATTCAAATAAAACTAAAAACAATTCAAATTGGTTGGCTTATTGAAAGAAATTCTCTCCTTTGCATCGATTGAAAACTTTTACTTTACAACTCTATCTTAAAGCCAATTCCGTTCTACCGCATTCAGTTGTGGGGCAATGCATGGGCCTTTAATATCGAAAAAATTCATAGGCGCCAAAATAAATTTCTTGGAATAATACCAGCCGACAGTTTGCTAAAAACAGAAATATTCAAAAGGATCTTAATGTACTTTAAGTAACAACTATGATCATTTAGTAAAATATTTAGAAAGGCTTAAATTTCACCAAAATCATTTAGCCTGAAATATTTTATAAGGAGAAGAGATAATGCAGGACTTATCCAATTAAAAGAGCCCTAAGTACCTGCATATGCGAACAAAACCGCGATGGGGAAAATTTTCTTTTGGCACTATCAGGACATAAAAATAAAATATATAATAAGTATAACTGCCTGTTTTTCATAATAAAATTAAAAATTTTCGCTTTGGAATTTAAATTGAAACAACAATAAAAAAGCTTAAATTTGTTTTTGTTTTCAGTATAAATTTCTAAACGAAAAATTTTATTTTAGTTTGAAAAATAGGCAGTAAGATTAGATTATTTATTGTTAGTTCATATTTTATGTATAAATATCCAATCAGAAAATATTGAAAAAAAAAATCTGTTGTAAAATCCAGGGCTGCGGAGTCTTTGAATAATAGTTCTAACTCCGACTCTGACTCCGACTAAAAACGCTGAAATTTTTGAAGTCCGACTCCAACTCCGACTCCAACTCCACCTCCTACTCTAACCTTGATGTAAAATGTATATGAGACTGGTCCGTATTTTACTTAAAACTCTTTTTTTTATTGCAGTAGATAATTATTCTGTAAAAATTTCAAATCGATATTTTAATTCTAACACGTGTGGCACGTGAGTTTTAATATAAAATAAATTAAAATCTACTCATTCATAGTAATCTGCAAAACATTGCATTGCCGATTTCGAAGAATTTTTATTTTGTAAACTATTAGAACATTTTTTTAAAATTTGTATGCAAAAATTTTTGGAGTCGGAGTCGCGAGTGTTTGTGGGTACTTCGACTCCGACTACGGCTCTGGTATAAAAATCTCAACTCCGAATCTTCAACTCCGACTCCACAGCCCTGGTAAACTCCACATTTTTAAGTTATACAAGCAATACAAAGTACATGTTTTCCGATTTAGAAAAAACACCTAATACTATCGCTCTGTCTGTCCGTCTAACTGAATATTGTTGCAATTTGAAACGTAAAAAGAGATATCTTTATTTTAAATTCGCTTTATTCGTTTAGAACTTACTGATTTTGCCCGCTTTTTTTCGAAATTATCCACTGTGTGGTATTCATTTTAAACTACCACATTAAATTGAAGTTCTTCCTTAATATTTATCAATCTATATAACTTTTACCCATCTTGTTTTTTAGAGTTTTTTATTCTCTTTCCTTTTTAACCATTTTATTGGTTTGATGTAAAAACTCAACGTACTAGTACCATCGAGAGCAATGTAAAAGTTAAATATGTTGTAAAAGAACACAGAAAAGGAACAACATTTAAAAAAAAGTGGAAAAAACAAATATTATACACGTGAGTGTAATACATGATTGTTGTGCTGGAATTTATGAAAAAAAAATCATTGAATTGTGGAATCTATTCAATTGGATGATTGACTTTTTAGTAAAAACTACATTTCAGTAGATTTTTTTTTGTTTCAAATAAACTTTAAGCTTTACACATAAAAATATTGTTCCCAGGAAGGTTTTTAAGTTTAAAGTTGTTTGACTTTACCACACTTGATCACAAGTTTTATATGCGAATCATCATTATTTGCCACTATCAGTTAGGCTAAGACAAGCGGATGTGCCAAATGTTAGTTGGACATAAAGAAGGAGGAACATGCGCTTATCGATATAAAAAGTATTTATTTAATCCACATTCTCTGGACTGCGCTGGACAAGGGCAGGTATCGTGCGATGCTTGAGAAGGTACACAGACTGGTCGCATTGATGATCACAGCATCAGTGCGCTCCACTCCCATCAGGGCGATGTCTACAATGCTCCTGGTGGACATCACGGCCAGACAGATGGCTCTATGCTCGGCGACACGGTTGAACGCGGCACACGGCTGGTCGACCCGTGATTATGGCCACTCCAAGATAATTGGATGCTTGATTGTGCCTGAGGGAGGGGACTACTGCGCCCCGATCCTTTCTTTGGTGCGAGATACGCAACACATATAGCGCACCGAAGTGCGCTGACGGTCATGGGCACCATGAGCCCTGGGGGTACACCCTGATGGTTCAAGGAAGATGGAAAGAGTTGACGGAGGTTTCTACATAGAGAAACTGGGCGTACAAGTTTCCTTTCGTCTGCCGGATGGATGTAGTGTCCTGCAGGCGCAAATCTCGGCTATAAAGCGGGCAGCCAACTGGCTAAAGTATTATTATCGCGTATCGAGAGATATACGTATATTTACTGATAGCAAGGCTGCCATTGCTTCTCTTGCGGGTGCCTATACGACATCTAGATTAACTGTGGAATGCCCGATATCTTTGAATGAGATTGCTGAGCATTCAGGGTTAATGCTTATATGGATACCAGGGCACTCAGACTGCCCGGGAAACCAGATAGCAGATTAGCTGGCCAAGGAAGGTGGTCGCATGGCTGACATTGATCAATTGATTGGCCTTCCAATGGCTCACTGTAAGTCCCTCATTCGGTGCGAGTATTATAGAATTGCGCAAGAGGGATGGTCCTGTGATGGACTCCATATCCAGGGCACTATGGCCTGGCTATGATGAACGGAGAACCAAATCTCTACTTAGGTTCAATAGGGACCAAATCCGGACTGTGGTGTCGGTTATGGCTGGACACTGGCCTGTTGGGACTCATGCTAGGAGAATGGGTCTGGAATTCAATGACTACCGCAGAAGTTGTGCTGATGAGGAGGAAGAGGAGACGGTGCTTCACTTTCTCTGTCAATGACCTGGGCTACGGGGCATCAGGGAAAAATACCTGGGAGAGCCGGTGTTTTCCTGCTTGGAGGATCTATCTAAAATAGAACTAAGCTTGCTTCTTCTCTTCATTAGGAAGACGAATCGGCTCAACTCTGCAGTAATGCCATCTGAGTAACAGCTCTTTGGGATGGGCATTGGTGCTGGGTATCTCAAAGGGACTTCTGAAAGACCCAAGTGAGCTGTTTCTCGATGGCTGCACATGGAACCTAACCTTACCTATACTCATTCTCAATGTAAGCCAAAATATGGATTTTTTCTGTGCTACTAATTTCAAAACTATGTCATATATAAAAACTCTCTGTCTTTTTTAGAGCAAAAATTTAACTAATTTTTTGTTAAAACAAATCAACTACATCAACAATTTTTTTATAATTTTAACTTCTCAAGATGGTCAACAACGTTGACTGAAACGTTGGGAAAATAAAAGGAAAATTTAAAAACAAAATATGTTTATACTTTTTATTTAAATTTTTTAAACTTATGACATTCCAAACAAAATATAAAAACTAAGAAACTAAAGGTCAAATAATCCCAACTTTAAAAACATTTTAATTTTGCTATTAATTTAAATAAAAACTTTAAGGGCTAATAAGTCAGAGCAAGTCTCTTTTTGGTTTAAAATGTGTTTAAACCATCAAATCTATAAATCAGTAAACATATAAACCACTTTTAAACGCATAAAATATGAATTTGACAACATTTATCGTAGTGCCGCCACATTTTATTTTTCTTTCACTACATATCGTTACCTGAAACGCAAAAAGCCCTAACTAACCAAAAATTAATCTTTTTCATTGATTCTGATGTATGGCATCATTACACAAGTCCACAACAAATTTTGGAATCTTTCGACCAAAATTTGAGATTTTATAAACAAAAAACAAATCTACAAAATTGTATACGATAAACGCTTAAACTAACAGTTTTCATTATATAGAACATTGTTATTCCTCAAAACCACTGGTAGGTTTTACAAGAAAAATAGAAGAAATATTAATTATAAACAGTAGCTCGTTTCTGTATTTCTCGCAGCGCAAAATTTCACACATTAAGTGTGAAACAAAAAATTCCATCATTTCTCGATTTGTGAGAAAAAAAATGTTTCTGTATTTGAATGCGAGAACAGACAACACAGATTCTGTTTTAACTGGAATACTTCCAGTAATTAAGTGTCAAATGCAAGCGAAACGTCAACATAAGTAATAGATATAATAAAAATAGGGCTGCCAGATTTGACGATTTATCGTAATTTTGGCGATTTTTTGTTCCAAAATTGGCAAAGTGACAATTTGCTGATTTTTTCTAGTTCTTCGAAATAAAATAATTTTAAATAGTTTAGTATGTTTGTATATTAGGCACTTCAGAAAAACAATATCTTTAAAAACAAGGCAGCTAAAAAATTTATCGGTAAAATCAAAATTTCGCAGGACAACTGTTTAATTTTTATTTCCTTAGATTATTACCCCATTTTTCAGGCAATGCACTATAGTAAATTTTTGCCTTTTTTGGCCAAAAGTGTTAGTTTTAGTCCAATATGATATTTTGTCACGCCTTTGTGTGATTTTTTTACGAAAAAAAACAATCTGAAATTTTAAATTGTTATCGGATTAAATAAATAATTTTATTAAATAGACTAAAGGGCTGCTTGAATAACTTCATTCATGAACATACTGAAATGTTTATTCAATGAAGTTCGTATTCAAATAAACTTCAGACCACTGAACAAACTGTTGTTTTATTCATGCTACAAGCAAACACATTTCGTTTCATATGGCAAACACAAAGACTTTGTTCAATGAAACGACTTTTGTTTTACAGTTTTCACTCTCTCTCATTTTTTTTATATATAAATACTCAATAGCAATGTTGCCACTTAATAAATTTATGTAATTTTTTCTTTTTTGTTACCTTTACAATAACATATGTAATTTGTAAGGCATTTTTTAAATTGAATTTTTTTCCTAACAGCTTTTTTATGTTCTTGCAAGCAAAAAACACACTGGTGAAAAATGTTGTTGAAAATAAAATGAAATTTGTTTGAAGTTTTAAAATTTACATTAAAAACAATTAATTTACATTGAAAACAAAGTCAAATTTGTATTATTATTGTTATTTTTATATTAATGTACTTACTTATCTTGTTGCTTTTACTCTTCATTGTTATTTTTAATTTTTTACGAAAACAATGAAGGGCTGAAAAAATTAAAATAACAAAATATAATAATTGTGTTTTATTTATTTTCATTTTAATTCTTTCCCTTCAAATAAAAAAATATAATATAAATTCTTGTGTACATACATATGTACATAATTTGTACTCCATTTTTTGAAATTTTATTTTTCTCGCATCAATTTCAAATGTGACTTATTTTGACAGTTCTTGTGAAATATTGATAGAGAAACACTTTTTCTCACGTCCTTCCAATAATTGCTGGAAAATTATTTAAATGACAGATACTTCTCCCAAAGTAAAGATACAGAAACACTTATGTGAGAAAAACCATTTTTTGTTTCATATTGCACTTTTTTGTTATAATTCACTCGTTTCATGCGGGAAATTTCACGATGTGAGAAATACAGAAACGGGCTACAATTTGCCATTTTAAATAGTTTTTTGCTTCTCCTGTAAAATGTTCAAAAAGCCCCTATCTTAGGCTTTTGCGTTTTAGGTAACGATGTTATACATGGGACACTGATTTGCAGCTACTGAGTTTAAACTACATAGAAATTAGTGTAAGCCAGCGTTTAAACATTCACTGCTTTATTAGCCATACGGCGATTTTTTGTAAAGCTACGGTCACACTTATTGAATATCTGACAAAATAAGCATAACCACTACTTTTGTTTATAGTTAATGAGATTTAATATGGTCTTAGTATCCCAAAATAAAACAAATAATACTCTGCTAGACAAGGCAAGAAACTGTTTTATGTGAGATGTGGTATTATAAACCAAATAAAGATTGGAATTAAAAGAAATTATCAGCCATGTCACAGAGTACAATTCCGTTCGGAAACGGAATTCATTCCGTATTTTTGTGCTTCAGAAAATTACGAAAAAACTTTGCGGAATGAAACCATTTTTGTTTTTATGAACGGAATCAAAGTTTTCTGTATCTTAAAGGCCAAAATCCTATCAAAATATATTTTTTATCAATAAGCAAATATGTTTTCTTCGGTTCCGAACGGAATAATTCCAAACGGAATTGTACTCTGTGTCATGGCTGTATATTTCAGTAGGCCTGTTGGTCCCGTTTCGTTTTCGTCGAATATTTGACAGGTGTGGCAGTAGATTAATGTACTGTTTCCAGGTGACAAGCAATTGATTGTGTAGTAAAATTTATTTGAAAAGCACACAAATATAAAGTTTACAACACAATCAAAAGTTCCTGCACCTTGAGTTGAAAAATTTTTCATATTAAATTGTTGGGGAATTTTCAAAAACTCGTGTGAAAATAATTTTCAAGTGAGTTGAAGTGTTTTACTAATAACGCAAAATTTTGAGGGAATTTTCAAAAACTCGTGTGAAATTATAATAAAATAAGGCCCTAAGTTTTTACAAATAAAATGTGGGAATTTTTCCTTCTTTATTATAAATTATTTTATTATTTAAAATGTTTTTTTTTGTTGTTTTGAGTATGCTTCTTTGAGTCAAATTATAAGCCTTATTTGAAATTAATAAAGTTTTTTTTTAAGTTTGACTTAAAAAAAGCACATTCGAAAAATTGTTAATATGTGTCTTCCACAATACAAGTGATGGAACGTGCAGTAAAATTTATATTATTATTCCTACACTTAATCCCGCGAAGCTTTTTGCTTGTCTGCAGGAGACCAGAGTCTCTGGCGGGAATCGAACCCGCAACACCGGTACTGATATACCAGCTCACTACCAGCTAGCATACCGGGGCGCTCAGTTTTTTCCATTAAATTATTCTACGCATTCAATCTCTTATATTGTGGAAGCCGCACATAAAATAAAATTTCTTATAAATTTTTTTAATATTAATTCCAATTTGAAAATAAAATACTTATTTATAAATAGTTACGACCTTTTTGTAAATAATTTTCCATTATTTTTTTCTTTAGCCCTCGTCGAACAAATTTCACTTTTTTATTTTAAAATACCAATTTATTTTTCTCGGAAACAAAGCACACCTGATGTTTTCCGAGATATTTAATATCTAATATATTTTTAAGATGAAATCTCTACGCTTTCCCCATGAAATATGTCAGGTCTCTGTAATGGATGAAGATTGTATTTTGATTGGGTGGTTCACAATTCACAAGGTGTACTATAAAGTCATATCGTCAAAATGTCCTAAATAACATTTTAAAATTGTTTAAAAAAAAAAAAATATTGTTGTGTTTCAAACAAAATAAAAATGTTTGTCATATATCGAGGAATAACCGCAAAAAAAAGCTTAAGCGACATCATTTTAAATTTTCGGTCTTTTAATAAATAAATTTATTGGCAACACTTGCATCACCTAAAATCTCATGTTCACAGAAGGTACCGTAACGATTTGAAAGCAAAAACAATTTTAGCTTAAGGGCTAATTTTCATACAAAATTTTTATGAAATACAATAGAAAAAAACCTTTTCCTGTAAAATTTTGTTTTTGTCGCTTGAGCTTTTTTTGCGGTAATGACTCGATATATTTCTTGTCATTATTTTAAGACATGTGACTTTGTAACTTGTGAATCGCCCAAGTGTAAATGGGAGCGGTGAGAATTTTACATTGAAATACACGTGTGCAAATTGCTAGAATAAGTTTTGAAAGTTTGCCCAGCTGTTTAGGGGGTTGTAGGAGATTTGCGGGGGAATGAGGAAAAATTTGGCACAAGGGTGAGAAAAAACGCGGGAAAATAATTAAGGGAAGAAGAAGGTAAGAAGAAGAGTTTTTTACTGTTTTGATGTGCCGAAAGTTAAAGGACGAATTTTGTAAAAAAAAATTGTCTCAGGTTTTTGAAAAAATATTATGGGTTTTATTTGAATTTAATGAAGCAAGAAAAAAATTTGATTAACAAATAAATTAATAGATAACGAAATTAAATTAATTTATAACGAAAAATTAATAAAATTTAAATAAAAAAGAAAAAACCTATTGGTTTACTTAAACTTAAACATAACCACTTAACCATTCATACATACATATATACTGGATCTATAAATATACACACCATACACTCAACAACATCCGAGCACCCATCAATCATCCATACCCACACAAACATTTACACGGATATAAACCATTTCAATATTTATACATCATCGAAAGCACCCATCATCCATACACCCAATATCATCCAGACACCAACATTCTTATAAATTCCCCTCACATTTGTGGCATCACCATCCATCCGTGCACCCAATCTCACACCGCACACACTTACGTTCCTCATATCAACGACGCATAGACAGACTCAACTGTTTCGGACCTGAGTGCAAAAGGGAAAACGGGGGTAACTGATAGTCTTATCATTGCATTTAAAACACCCACAGATAAAATTTTCAGTAGTTTTTATTCAACTTAAAAAAAAATAATTTAAAAAGTATTTCAATTTAAATAATTTGATAATTGAATCAATTATTTTTTTAGTTGAAAAAAAAATAAAAATATAATTTAGATTTAATTAATATTTTAAGTGTTTTGAAATACATTTTTAATTTTAATTTATTAAATAAGAAACATTTTAATTGATTTTTTTCGCTTCAAATAAAATAATTTAAACTTGTAGAACTGTTGTTGGGAATTGTCGAAGTCTGAGCTATATTTAAATAAATCAATTAACACATTGTTTGAAATGCCAAAGTTGTTTGATAATTTTTTTAATTAAAATTAAAAATATAATTTATTGAAAATAAATCACAACTTTCAATTTTTACAGTTTTGAGTAATCAATGCAATAATTTTGGTAAAAGGTGCTAAATCAACAAATTGTTTGCTTGATTCTATGAATTTGGTGATAAGAGACAATTTTTTAATTTTTCTGTGCCAGACTGAGCTCGGACTAGTTTTATTCCGTTCCTCTGATTGTAGCGGGTGGGTAACAGTGTTTTTTTATGATGCCGGTTTGTTTGATCGAACGGTAAGGAAAGGGACTATTGCCGACTTTTTTAATATATTTTTGTTATAAATTTTTATATTAATTCGAATGTGTTTTCTAAGTCAAATTACAACTTTTAAAAAGCTTTTATACTCTAATAGTCTTATCCCTTCAATATTTTTCAGGAATATTTTCTATGCGCTATCACATTTTTGTATAATTTAATTAAAAATTAAGCTCAACATGAGAACTAAAATTCCTAGTTCATATTTTTTATATGTTTTTTTAATAAATTTAATTTTTTTTTTTTTTTTTTTTTTTTTTTTTTTTTTGAACGGGCTATCTATGCTCTTTGGGTTGAGAATGTCTTGAGGTGAATCAAAGAGAATAGATATGGAGTGAGGAGAGCCAAATTTAAACTTATAGGGATAGAATATTTTTAAGGTGCAAAGCCACAACCATAATATGGTTGCAGCTTCATAATGGAGGACAAATTTAACCACAATACTGTTGTCGGTGACAATAATATGGTTAAATTAAACTTAATTGCCTGTATTCATAAAAATATTTGAAATTTAATAAAGGCTTACAAATCAAATTTTTTATGAAAATTTTCCTTAAAAAACGTTTGTTAAATGTAATAATCGTTTATGAACACAGGAGAATATGTTTAAAATTTTCTTTAAAAATAGTTTTGTTGGACATGTTTAAATTTTTCTCTAGGTGTAAGTATATATTTATTGCATTTCCTTACTTATATTGTAGTCTGCATTAAGTGTTCATCACAAATTAGTTTTAGAAAGTTTACAGATGACTTCCTCGTCTTATATTGTGAATGTTTCTCAAAGCGACACATATAACATATAAGTTAATTAAGATCTGCTTCTTGATCAGGTATTAGTGAAGTACTTCGTCCAAATACTATTCTATAATACTTCCAACAAAAGGTTTGTTCCCAATAGTTTTCATGGTACTACGTTCTACAATTGGCAGGCGCGTGAGGCTATTTGATCATTCCATTCTTTTTCATTCCGTTCTTTTCTTGTACCAGGAAATTCATGTCTTGTATAATTTGTCACATTTCTTCTAGAACCTTTATACAATAAGACTAAGATCATTACAGTTTTTTCGACAATTTTTTTTTTTTTTTGGAATTGGATCATTTATTGAATTTAATGTGTCTCCTGCAGCCTATACCAGTTTGCTTAGTCACAAGCCTAAAATATTTGAATGACATACTTAGCAGTACCGTAGCTCCAATTTTGTATATCCGTATACCTTTTAAATTGCAAAATTAAAGCTAAACACAATTTTTGCTTTTAGTTTATCTGTTATTTTATATATACTAATAATAATATAATAATTATGTAGTAGGTAGGTAGGTAGAAGATATCGGACCAAGCCCGAGAGAAGGCCCACTCAACACAAATCCGCCTTATGTGCGGCTAGCACCCAGTCTCCTGTCACGCAGCCAGGCCATCCCCATTACGAATCCTATCAGAATCTCGAGTCCACAGCCCGAGACATCCCCTGATTCGCCTAGCAATCTATTGCCCAGCCACCTCAGCCTGCTGCCCTGTATCCTGGGACAGTGGCACAGAATGTGCTCAACAGTCTCTAAATCCTCCGGGTCCTCACACGACAAGTCGGATCCCATCCTCATCGCCATCCAGTCTATCATGCACTGGCCCGTGGTAATTCCTAACATGGTCCTAATGCAGACCCTACTCCTGTCCAGCAGCGACTCCGAATCGGACTTCCTAAGCACTGGCAACAGCGTCCGTGATACCCGGCAGTCCGTTCGGTTCCCCCAGGCCCGATTGGTCGCGCCCAGAATCCATTCCCTAATTATGTAGTAATAAATGTATGAAAGCACACACTGTCATTAAACTTTGTCAAATTTATCAGTTACACAATATGGTTAAAAAGGTAATTTCTTTGCAATTTATTGTTAACATGGTGGATGACTAGTCAACATGTTTGCCTTCAGTATAAATCCGGTTATTATTTCCGACATTATTAAAATTTAAGGTTTTCATTTAAAATTTAATTTTTAATCCAAATTTTAATATTTTAATCAGGCTTAAGTTCATTGAATTTAAATTTCATTACAATATTTTTATGAAGAAAGGAATTTTACAACATGAAATGAATTAAAAGTTATTGATAATTTTTCATTCTTGACTGAGCTGGGAATTGAACCCAGGTTTTCACGGACAGGTTGCCCAGACTAGTTTCGATTGTAACCACAATTTTCAAAAGTTCTTGATTTCTGTTAAGAGATAAAAGCGATCAAACTGTTTCCCATTTCGCTCTCGAAGAGTGCATATTAAGTTTTTTATGCAAACAAATTGTTTTGTGTTTTTAATTTTATTGGAAATAGATATTAAATTTTTGGTGATACGATGTTTTAAATTTTCGCAACAATTTTAAGTTATTGAATTTTTTCAATTATATTTGTGAAATAAAATTTTATCACACCTGGTTATCCTTTTTGTTTTGGAAACTCTTTAATAGAAATACGCTCCAGATTTTTTTACACAAACATAATTTTTTTAATTCTATCATTTTAAATTATGAAATTTATTTGATTCTTCTGTGATTCATAACGTTGTATCATTTACTTTTATCTGTACTCGCAATATACTCCAAAGGATAGCTTAGGTAAAATGTAACAGGAAGATACAAGATAATAGCCTGGTAGTGTATATAAAGCTATTCCTAAAATTTAAGGAATGGAACTTTTACAAAAAGCTTTATAAAATACATAACTGAAATTTAACTCATAGAATAAATTCGAAAAAATAAAAATGTTAAATACAACTTTTTACTTTAAACGTCCGATGGCACCTGTAAACACGCACCACCCCCTTATTCAAAAGCGATTATTAAATTTAACAAATGTTTATTAAGGAAAATTTTATTACAAAATTTGTTTTGTAAGCCTTTATTATTTAAAAAATAATTTCAAAAATTTTTATGAATACAGGCCTAAATTCTAAATTTATTATTATTAAAATAATAATAACTACAATTGTAATCTTAAATACTGTTTTACCCTTTAAACCGTAGACCTCTTTAATTTATTTATAAACAAATTCATACATAAATTATTTTTGTTTTTCACTTAAATGTCTGTCTATAATTTATAGAAATGGGCTTATGAACAAAATATTCACCAAATTTATGTCTAAAAAACAATACAAAGTCTTTCGAAACTAGAGCAGACGAAATTCATAAATTTAAATAATTATCAGTCATGGTATTAAATCAATAGTAAATTATTAATTGTTATTTTGTTTCTTTATAAGTCTGACAATTTCTTTTATACGTTTTAATATTTAAAAAATGACTGAAAAAAAACAGGTTGCTTAGGGTTTGCAATACCAACATCAAGAATGCCGAAAGAGCCGAAATTTGATCCTTAAAGCCATTTCAGTATTTTAAGCATTTGTTTCTGTCCATTAAAACACAATCAAGTGGTTAAATTATAATTTTTTCTTTTTCTAATGATCCAAAATAGATAGACTTTACAAAACAAATTATGCAATTCGGATAAAAAACAAGTAAGAGTTCAATATTCGTCTGTGCCGACTCTTAAGTACCCTTCATAGAGAGTTCGAATATTTCAGGAGCAGCCTCTATACGGTATCTATAACATATAAGTCAATCTTCATAAAACCTGACCTCACAGTATTATGATTCGTTGCTTTATTTTAAAAAAATATAATGATTTGCCTTAGAAATATTATAAGCCGCATTAAGCGGAGATTTTTAAGGAGGGGATCTTATATTAGGCCTATCGTAAACTATTGGGCGTTCACCACAATATTCGGTAGAGTGATTTATTGTATTAAAAAGCCTAAATAAAACCAAACTTCAATACAGTAATACAATTTGTTTAGCAGTTACTTTTTATGGCGTCTGTGTCTCTAATTTTTGCCATAAATCTCAACGTTTTACCCAGAAACCTTCAGTTTTAGAAGTCTTCTTATAATATAGATACTATACACTTTTACCTGTCATAAACTAAGTAAAATACTGGTAGTAAAATTTAAGAAATAAGACCCCAGACTTTGTGGACTTTTTATGGAATTATTTCCTGTGGACTTATTTCATGCCGCCGTAAGATCATTTATATAATACGCACCCGCTATAACAGTTTTCAATGCACTGTACAATATTAAGATAAAATGTCTGGTCCATTAACAACCTTATCTGGCGTAAGACAGGGAAGACTGATATCTCTGTTACTGTTGCATGTTGTAACTGAATTGCTTGGGACTCTTTTCGACCAAATAGTCGGCTTGTCTATGCTAAAGACAAGTGCGAAGTTTTCTGATGTTTAACTAGACCTTCTTTCTTTAAAATCCAACAAAGTTGGTTTCAGAAAAATCGCCTTAAAGACAAAGAAGCTGCTTGACATCCCAGAACTTACGATTGTTTGTACCTTCTACAAGCAACGTGTGGAAGAGCTTCAATATTTGGATAGCACCATAACAGAGAACAGTTCAACTGTAGAATATGATGAAGAGCTTTGGTCCAAAATGGATGTTGGTGCCATTAAGACCAAAGTGGGTAGAAGAATGTTTGGCTGAGTCGACCATGTCTTCCATAAACCATCAGGGGAAATGTATAACCTCGACCTTGTTTACAATCAACAAAAAAGCAGAAAATCAGGACGGCCAAAAAACACTTGGAGGCGATCCTTCGGAGGTCTTCGTCAATAAATGCCTTCGCCGAATCCAAAAAATATTTTGGCCTCATACCATAAAAAATTCTGTGTTATGGTTTATAGCGAAACAACCTCGAATTAACCATAAGATCAAAATACGCAAATATAGCCAAGGACATTAATAGGAGATCCCTTGACTACAACCCACAAGGAGCAAGAAGAAGAGGATGCCCTAGAAATACACGGAGAAACCAAGTTCAAGCCGAACTACGAACTGATGGAATGAAGCCAAAAGAGCAGCATCAGATAGAACTCGATGGAGAGCAGTTATTGGGGCCCTCTTTTTCTGATAGGAAAAGAAAGGATTATAATGGATGGTTTTTATAGAGGTATAAAACTTTAAGTTGGCAACACTTTTTAAATTGTGGTCATTTTGTCAGCTGTCAAGTGATTTATGTTTAGTTTTATTTGACACTTCAAAATTAACAGAGTGACGCCTGAACAGCAAGGCGAAGATTCGGTGAATGCGCCCAAAAATAGATTGTCGTTGATTCCGATTTTCATAAGCGAACTTTGTTTAGCGATGAAGCTCACTTTTGTTCGAATGAATACGTCAATAAACAAGGAAGCCGTATTTTGAATGACGATAATCCTCAAGTTTATGTTGAGACACCGTTACACCCAAACAAATAGACTGTTTGGTGTGCTTTATGGGCTGGTGAAATCCTTGGTCCGTACTTCTTTAAAAACGATTGCTGGTCAGAATGTTACAGTCAATGGTGCCATGATTGCTGACTTTTTCGTTCCACAATTCAACAACCATGACCTGCAGGAGCTGTGGTTTCAACAAGACGGTGAAACATGTCACACAGCTCGTGCCACAATTAATTTATGGAAGGAAACGCTTGGTAGCCGTTTGGTTGCCACATAGTTTCAAGTTTCGGACCCGG
Organism: Pollenia amentaria; assembly: GCA_943735925.1. Classification (NCBI taxonomy): domain Eukaryota; kingdom Metazoa; phylum Arthropoda; class Insecta; order Diptera; family Polleniidae; genus Pollenia; species Pollenia amentaria. The sequence goes on along the minus strand of OX031010.1, from coordinate 138,462,448 downwards.
GAATTGGCCTGCAAGATCGTGCGATTTAACGCCGCTAGACTATTAATGTGAAGTCGCTAGTCTACACCGATAAGTCCGAAACGATTTAACACTTGGTAGACAACATTCATCGCGTTATTGCCGATATACGACCACAAATATTGGAAAAAGTTATTGGACCCCCAGATTTGGCTACGCCCGAGCCAGCCGTGGCGATCATATGCCAGAAGTCGTATTTAAATTTAATGCCAGAAGATAATCTTTCAAATAAAGTAAATCTCATATAAATTTAAAAAATTCGTCTTTGTTTTATTCCATTTCAAAGTTATCTACCTCTGTAAAACACACCCTTTACATATATAGTCTTGACATAACTTTAAATAGCTTCGGGAAGCTCAAATATATAGCCGCACATTAGCAGAGATAGAGGCAACTAATAAATATCCTATGCCCAGTATAGAGCAAGGCATTGTTTTTATATACTTAACCCCATATTCACAAAAACGAATTTTCTATAGATATTTGTTTAATAAACCTTTAATTAATCAAAATTATTTTTTATGAATACGGGGGTTAGTTAAAAAAAACAGGTCCTTAAAAGTTTTATTAAACAAATTTTCATAGCAAATCCGTATCATGAACATGTTTTAAACCTGCTTTATTTTTTATAACAAAGTTGTTAGCCATTAAACAATAAAGAATCATTTGCAGAAAGTTTTGCTATATTTCTTTTATGTAATAAAATATCGTTTGTAAACGCATCGAGGGCTCACAGAAGCTTATTCTGAATATGTTTCATCGCTAGAGATGGTTCATACGATTGAGAAGTGGCCATTTTGTCACGGAAGACAATGATTATGTAATCATTAAAAAGATAAAAATGTTCCAAAATTGTAAGATGTAGGTATAACATCAGTTAAATCAATTGAATCATGTTTTAAAAAATTTCTTATCAACCCTAGAATTCATAAAATGGTACACGGACTTCGACTAGGGACTTTAAACGTGTGTAGCTGGAAAAACAGTGCTAATAGAGTATCGAAACTAAAAAATTAATGTATTTTTGTATCGATTTATTAACGATTTATAAGATTCGGCTTAGTGGTTACACAGCTATAGGCCTCTCAAAGAGATACCTATCCAAAAACATAACTCTAGTACCGGTGTGCCCAATGTTTTTCTATAAAAAGCAAGAGCAAATTAGAATTGTTTGATTAAATATATTAAATGATTGAATTAATTTTTTTTAATATCTTAATTTAACGGGTTTTAGGACCTATTTCACCAATTCTATTTAATAATCAATTATCATTTAAATACAGAATTTCATATAATTTTGTTATATTTTTACATGAAAACTGAATTTAAAGATAAATATATATTTAAAGAGAATTGGTGAAATGGGCCATTATAGTTAATAATTTTTTTCGTAAAGCTGCACATGCACAGGTACCCTGGTTATGTACTCGTATTTGCATAATATTTTTGGGTTTGTGTCCTACGGGTGATGTTATCGATACATTTTTGATTGAATACCAACATCTTAATTTTAAATATTTCAAACCCCAAAATACTGGCGTACCAAAAACACCCCGGTATAGCAAACCCTAAGGCAGATATTTTATGTCTGCCTGCCTGTAAATGTTAATGTCATAAAAGTTTTTCCTTGTTGCTTAAATGAGTGACTGGCTGTCTGTCTTATTTTACTAAAGTTTCAAATAACTTTGTAAATATAAATTAAATGTTAAAATATCCCAGCGGAAAATATTGAAAGGACCGCAAGTAATAGGCATTTTTAAAGGCTTATGATATTCTGCCTGCAGAAATATGCCTTCTAAAAGGTATAAATTTCTTTTAGAAAGACCTTTCAAAATATTCATTATACATTCGCTAGTCCATTCTTACAGAAGAAAAATCGAAGCTGTTAAGTTTTTATTTCTTTAGTGACATTCCTTACTCCCATCTTTGGGAAGGGAAAGAAGTTGTTTTGTTTTTACACTTTTTTTTGTCTCGTTACTCTTACATAAACGTGGCGTTCCATTGCGGAGGAACCTGAAAAAATTACTATTTATCTCCGTTTTTACGTATCAGCTGTTAGAGAACTTTTTGTTTGCGTAAAATTATTGATAAAGCGAAAATTCTATCGACATGCAAGACTTTTTGTAAAATATTTTTGTACAAAATACACAAATAGCAAAAGCTTAGACATTATTCAAATCCCCTTTTTAAAGTCCTCCATCTGAAAGCTTTTAATAATGGCTGTAATAAGAAGGGAGTGTGAGAGGGCTTACTCCCAATGACAACCTGTGCTAAAAATAAACAAGTATAGAATGCGGCGAGGAGTGCTTGTGGCTGCTAAATAAATCTTTCTATTAGGCCCTTTTACTCATTTTTTACCGCTGGTATATATGTAAATTTATAGACATGCATATGTACCCAGCGGCAGAAGGCCTAATGACCTTCATTCAAAAGGCCTTCTATTAGACCTTCCTAGACCTTTTTTTATATCCAGTACTCATGCTCGCTTGCCTTCTGAGGAAGGCCTTATGAGAGATCTACCTACTCCCATTAACATACTCCCGGAAAACAGATTATTTGTCTACATACGTCTTGTGCACGTTCTATGTTTGAAGCAACCGAACTGATTAACCGCCACAAAAAAAATCACATTTCAAAGACAAAACAACAAAACCAAAGTCATTAGATAAAAAATGCCAAAAAAATTAAAGGAAAAAATGAAGTAGTCTGCCAATTAAGGCCCCTATTCAGGGCAGCTGACGAAGCGAACGCAGAAGGCTTTGGCTGGCTACCACATCGTGTGGAAAAAATGTATGAGTATGGAATGGGATAGTAAGGCCTTGTGCATAGTTATGGGTAATGCACTAAATATTGACTTCAATCCCTATTGCATTATCACTAAATAAAACTGCAAAACAATTTGTTTACACCATTTTTACCAGCTTTAGTGATGATTGGTATTTTTTCCACTAGCGCTAAAAAAATTGAGTGGTATTGCAAATATTTCACCATCACTAACGGTGATTGAATGTATCAAATCTGCACTCAATTAAACTAGTTCAAAATTTGTACTTGCAATCAAAAAAGCTGGATATGAAACAGACTCTCACTAAAATTAAAAAAAAAGATACATTTTGCATATGCGTGGCTTTTGATTCTTGTGATGGTATGCATAAGCAAAGGAAACTAAGCAACATAAAATTTTGTCGATAACGGAAGTTCTCCCAGCAAAAACTTACATTGCAAAGTAATGAGTTAAAAAGCTAATATAACTCCTCATCACCACTTATACATTCGAATTTTAACTCATTATTTTAACACGGTGATTTCATTGGAGGCAAGTACTCACCACCCTCGCTTACAAATAGGGAGTTAAATAAGTCATTACCACATTCGCTTACAAATAGGGAGTTAAACAAGTCATTACCACGTTTGCTTACAAATAGACACTTCATAGACATTCACATTCACAGAAAAAAGGGTCTTATCAATTAAAAAATTTTTTTAAAAAAGTATTTTAATTTAATTAATGTGATAATTGAATCAATCATTTTTTTAGCTGAAAAATATTAAAAATTTAATTTTGATTTAATTAACATTTTAGTTGTTTTGAAATAAATTTTCAATTAAAATTTTAATTAAATAAAAAAAAATTTTAATTGACTTTTTCGTTTAAAATAAAATAATTTAAACATGTAGAATTGTTGTTGGGAATTGTCAATATTTATTTAAATAAATTAACACATTGTTAAAAATTTCAAAGTTTTTTGATCACTTTTTTAATTAAAATTAAAAATATCATTTATTGAAAATATTTTTTCAAAATTTTAAAATTTTTAGTAATCAATATAATCATTTTGGTAATAGGTGCCAAATCAACAACTTGTTTGGTTGATATTATGAATTTAGAACAAATTTGGTGATAGGAGAAATTTAATAATTTTTTCTGTGTTGTTATCAACAAAACTGGATTTGCCAAACAAATTATGTCTTTAATTTAATTTGCTTTTTAATGCAAAATTTTACTACTCTGCATCAAGGACATATTCATACCCAATAAACTAGAGAACGATATGATTGCCACGATATGATATTTTCATGGAAAAATGATTTAAATAATATTGCTTATGATACTAGATCAATATCATATATTATAATCACCTAGACGATATCGTTATAATATCGTTTGGTTGATTGAATAGTGTAGTTTTTATTCAACATTTTAATTTTAAAATACATATCAAAATGAATTAACTAATTAAATATTTCATATTCAAATTCATATTCATTAATAACAAATAAAAAAAAATGTAAGAACAAATATGTATTTAAAATCAATTTGTATTAGATTTGAAAAAATAAAACCTTAAATGTATTTTATTATGAATTAATTATAAATTTCGTTAATCAACTCATAAACAAGTGCTTATGTATCAGATTAAATGACAACCATTACTTAACTATTTCTATGTAATGCAGATGGTATGAAGTAGTCATTGAAAAGTAAGTTGTTCAGTAATTTCAAGTCATTACCTAGTTTTTGCTGGGCTCCTGGCTTTAAACAAGAAAACGCTAGTTTTTTGTTTGGAAATTTAGTGCAAAATTTGCACTCAAAAATGCACTCAAATGAGTGAAGAACAAAAAAGTTGCAATAAACTGAAGATTGCTTCATCTTAAATCGAACAATCTTTTTTTTTTCTTTTTTTATAGTGCAAAATTGTTTAACATCACTATCACTCATATTTAGTGAGGCTGCTAATTTTCAATTCTTCACTCAACATTAATAAAATTATAACAGTAATTTTGCACTATTACTAACGGTGAGTTGAAACTGCAAAATTAGTGCACTACCCCCATCTATGGTCTTGTGTCTGACAAATAAGGACTTCTAGAAGGCATGCTTACTACTTTTTTCCGCCGCTGGCTATATATGTCTCACTCACACAGATATATGTAAATACATATTATTTTTATGTTATTGTCTGTAATCTACATACTCTCTTATACATTCACATACGTACATATGTATAAGAGTTAACAAATACAAAAGGATTTTACAAATTATTGTTAAACATGCAAAGTAATTTAAGTGATTCAAAAATGTAATAATATATTACAAATATTGATTTGTTGATTTGTTTATACTTCAACAAAAACAAAATTATATTTCCCTACACATATTTTTGTTATTTGTAAACTTTTTCTGTTATTTTTATAATTCTTAATCTTTCTCTCGGTTTCCTTTCGACTATCATTTATCTAAATCCTTGATAAATGTTAATTTCCCTAGAGTGTGCTTCCCCTTTACTTGTATTTGCAAAAGTAAATTCAGCTTTAAAATAATTCAGTTATCAAAGAGACAAAAGTCTTAAATTTTAACATAAAGATTTTTAAAGAAATTTTTGGGCAATCCCCCGAAAAATCTATTTGAAGGTTATTTGAAAAAAAAACACTTATAAGATTCCGTTTTAATGTGCTAAATTCCCAATTCTTACTCTTGATAGATACACTGAAATGTATTGTTGATGGGGTAAGCTGATTCCTATGCGCATTTCACAAGTTGCTTAGGTTACTTTGTTGGAAATTTCGCTTCTTAATGGCAAATTTTGCTACTACTATTATATATATAAAAAAAAAAAATTTAACAAAAATTTGTCATTCCTCGGCACTTTTTTCTTTGAATTAAATTTTTTTTAAAATTTTGCATTCTTAAAATTTTTCTGCAAAATAAATGCTTTTTTCTAATCTTTTCAAATAATTTACTAACTATACGAACCTTTTTAAAAAATTTACAATATACATACGTATACAAAACATATTCAAAAATTCACAGTACGAAACTTTAGGACACATCGCAATTTAGACGTTAATTGACAAAAACAAGTTGTTCAAAATTTCAGAATTAAAAATTTTCAAATATTCCAAAAACCTTTCAAATCTAGGAAATTATTCAAAAATTAAAAAAATTATTTTGCTTTTTTTCTTAAGACTGGGAATTTATAGAATCCCGGGGAATTCAAAATTTTTGTCCCGCTTTTCCGGAAAGTCAAAAAAGTCTGGTAAAGGACATAAAACCTAAGAAACTTAAATACATTTTTCAAACACTCGTCATTGTTAGGAAATTATTCAAAAACGAAAGATTTTTCAAAACTTCATACTTAAGGTGTATAGAAGGATATAATCCGTTATTCCATAGTATACAATTACTATGCCAACTGGAGATACCCTGAATTACATTAAGAGTTAATTGAAGCACATCCGCGAATAACGTTGTAAGTTACAAAATAAATATTTTTCAGGAGAGCAAAAAAACGTTTTTAGAAGGCAGAATTATTTAAAATTTAAAAAAATATAAAATTTTTTAATTTTTTTTTAGATTATCAAAAATAATGACAATAAAAACTTTTATGCAAAATATCAAGTAAATCGAATTTTAAATAACATGCTTAATAAAAGTTTATATTCTTTTTTTTTTAGTAGAAAAACTTTTCATATCCACATTTGCGATGTCATTTAAAACGTTTTTTCACTACGCAAGCGGCTTTTAAAGCGTTATTCCACTTTGCAAAACCATTTCGTTTGTATCATTTTGTTAGTAACTTACAACGTTCTTCCACTGGCTCACTCTTTGTATCGCACTTTGACGGCACACAGTGGCGCCCGTAGAGCAAGCGAGGTTGCAAAAATCAAAATTTTCATGAGTGCCGACGAAGTTTTGAATAAACCCATGTTATAGGAAACTTTTCAACGATTTCAAATATAACCGTTCAAAGTTGACCGACTTTCGGTTTTCAAAAAAACACACAATTTTTAGTCAATTTGTTGCGATTTCAGGTGTAATATCACGAAAAATAGGTAACGAATCGCCTTATTTTTTATTTGTATTGATTGATGTATTTATTAAATGTATAATGATAAAAAAAAAATTAACTGTTTGCTTTGTGTTTCTCCTGGTAAATCACTATTTAAAAACTATCCGTTTTTTCACTATTTTTCAACTTTGACGGAAAATAAAAAAAAACTATATTTTTCTATATTTGCCATACGTGCAAAACCTGTTCTTTGATTATTTCTTTACATAATTCAAAAGGTTTTATCTGCCCGTACGTGCCCGTTTGGCTTCTAGAGGTAAAAAAGTTCAAAAAGACATGGTTGCAGAAATTGTATGGCGTCCATTCCTTATATGTTTTGACTGACAGTAGTTTGATCTAATAGTTTGAAAAAAACTACTCATTGAAATTAGCAGGTACGTACCTCACATAAACAATACTTTGGCGTACAAATGGTCAGGAACAATATTGACTTATGGTCCCTACAGGTAGGCACAAATCTTATTTGGACACGTGCATAATATCAAAATTGCATTATTCAGCCTAAATCCATATGTATGCAGGGAACAGATAAATTTTTAGGCATGGTAGCATAAGCCTATATATTGCAAAATAAGCATAATGCCTGGATTAGTCTACGCCTGAAAGTTGGCGCAACAATTACTGAAACCATTAAACAATTTAAGTACTGAAAACATGGCGTTGAACAATTTAAAATTATTTGAACTGCTTAGAAAGTCAACCACACCAAAGTTTTTCACGGAAGTGAAAATTCTTCCTGAGAAGTTGACATTAATCAGCAAATGGGGCTGCGATGGATCATCCGGACAAAGCGTTTATAAGCAAAGCATATCTTCCGATGACGCTACAATATCGGACGGAAATATGGTTATGGCATCTGTTGTTCCTTTACGTCTAAAATCGGATGATTCCCTACACTGGAAAAATCCACGTTCGTCATCAGTGCATTATTGCCGACCAATAATGTATCAGTTTGCAAGGGAATCGGCAGAACTCATAACGACTACGGTAAAGGACATTGAAGAACAAATAAGCAAGATTAAGCCTACAAAGCTGCAAATTGGAGAAGGAAAATATATTGAATGCAATTACGAGTTCCACCTGACCATGGTTGACGGAAAAGTCGTAAACGAACTGACAGGAACAACCTCAACAATGTCATGCCCGATTTGCAAAAAGAGTCAGAAGAACTTTTTTCAATTAAATTCAATTTATTTCATATATAATAAGTTACATCTCAATTTTATATAATTAGTTGTAAAGAGTTTAAGATTAGTATCTTTTTCTGCTTTATTATAACATATTTCAATTAGTTATCAAATACATATATATAGACAGAATTATATTGGAGGTAAAAATTTAGCAAAACCCTATTTAAACCCCTTTTTTCGTTTCATTTTTATATATTTTTTATCGATTTTTTATTATTATTTGTCAGAAGAACTTTGGTAATTTAAACGATTCTACAAATGAGGAGAATTACGAATATGGAATGTCACCATTCCACGCAAGGATAAGGTGTATGGAATTCTTGCTAAAACTGGCATATACCCTACCACAAGAGGAGGAAAACTTCGATGAAAATACATCAATAAAGGATAAGGAAAAGATCAGAAAGAAGCAAATACAGGATGCTTTTTTTAAACAAGTTGGATTAAAAGTAGACTGTCCCAAGCACGGATACGGTAACTCAAACGATGGAAACACTTCTAGGAGATTTTTTGAAAATGATGAGGCAATAACTAGAATCATTGGAATTGGCAATCAAATCGTGAAAAGATTGGGAACGATCTTGGGTGTTTTAAACTGCAAAGAAAATGTCAATTCTACAAAATATGGAGAATATGCGTCGAAAACTGCATCTCTTTTAGCAGAAATGTATCCACAGAAGAAGTTGACCCCGACCGTCCATAAAATATTGGCGCATGGCAAAGATATAATTGAGTACCAGCCTTTGCCAATTGGAGAGCTTTCTGAAGAAGCACAGGAGTCTCTTAACAAATTTTATAAAAAATATAGATTGCAGAACACATTCAAAGCATCAAGGGTGAGGCAAAATGAGGACCTCTTCAACATGTTGGCAGCATCTTCCGATCCACTTATTTCTTCCCTGCGGCATGTGAAGTCACGAATAGAGTTACAAAATAATTATAGTTTAGAAATTGTTAGTCTTTTAGATATACCTTCTCTTACGAATTGTGATGAATATTTTACAGAAAATTGAAAAAATAAATTTAAAAAAATAAATAATTTTTTTTTTAATTTGTTGGGTAATAATTTAAAACATAAAACCCTTAAGAAAAAAAATAAAAACAATCTAAAAATGTAAAAATAATTTTTTTTAGTTACCATAAAATTGATTTTTCTACTAATTTTAACTTTGATAACCCATAAGTAGGCCCCTACAAAGCGTAGCACCCTTTCCAAACGCTCATTTCATAGGCTGAACAGTTATCTATCATATGCTGTTTAAACTGTTCAATTATCTTATGCGGTTCAAAAGATATGATTTTTGCAACGAAAAAACTCAAATGGCGCCACTGTGCGGCGTTAAGGTGCATAATTTTGGGTAAATTGACGTTTGAACAGTGTAAGAGAGTAATGTTAACGCTACTCTGCAAAAAAAACTGTTGTTGCAAAAAGTGGCTTTTACAACGTTATTCGCGGCTTTGCTTAAGTTGTCAAAATGCCTCTAGTACATTAACTGGAACAAGAGGTACTAGTGCTAACGAGGTTAGAGTTATTATATAAAAATACTGCCTATGCGTATCAGTACTTGATGTAGTGCAAGAGCACCACTTGTATACTAATATAATTTTTGTGAAACTGTTTCATAAATTTGATTTCAAAACATTTATATATGGCATTTTTATTATAAAAAATGTTAAAATGCAAAATGCTAATTTTTTTTTATAGACAAGAACGTGTAACAAACAGGTTCTTAAGCAACCAATGTGGCCCTAGTGTACTAGTTCATGTCTAGAACTAATTGTACTAGTGATTTTTCAAGCACGCTCAATGCTAATTAGAGCATTAAGATTGTATAGAAAAGTTTACAGTTGAGAACTAGTACTCTATATTATTGAACTAGTTTGGTACTAGTCAGGAACTACTAGTACTAGTCAGGTACTACTTGATATAACGATATGAAAGTACAAAGAAATTTCACTTGTATTAAGATAAAAATTCAATAATGTTAATGTGTGATAAAAGTATTGCTCTAAACTGCTGTAAAAATAATAATCCTTAAGCTTAAACTTTTTTTAAACTATAAAAAATAAAATGACCTTAAATAATTAGTATATCATAGAAATAAATATTTTTAATTAAGCAGGTATCAGGGGTTTTCGCGCCCCTTAATTAAACATTTAATCTCAACTACCTGTGCTTCATATTTATATGTATCAGAGACTTTCACAAAATCTATCCACTTGTTTTAATATAACCATTTATTTCAATTTCGTTAAAAAATAAGTGACTAAAATGTATTATGTCTTGAATAAAACTTCATACTGGTAATTAATTTTTAACAAATATTTTAAAAAATATTACGCATTATTTTTAGCATTTTTCAAAATTTTTAACATTTTTGGTATTTTTTATTGCCAGATTTAGCTGTAAAATTTTTTTAGATCTGGTCACACTGCAAATTGCACTAGATGTTGGCATTTGGGTAGCACCTTTTTGTACGATGATGCCACCACGTATAATAAATAAAACTTAAACTGCTAAAAAAAAAGTCGTAGTGTGTGGGTGTGGTCGTTGTTCGTGTTTCATTTTATGCATGATCCATTTCGAGGTTCCCTACTCTTTTAAAGAAAGAAACACAGAAAATTCAAATATAATGGAGAATGTTTATTATCATTTGAAAGAACATTCTTTGGTATTTATTTTTTGAAGATTATGTCTATCAAATGTTGGCCGTTGCTACGTCGCAGATAATCCATCCTTTGAGTCCAATTTTCGATGACTCGTTCGAGCATTTCGACTGGTAACTGGCGATTGACACGCGTGATGTTTTCCTCCAAGGCCTGAATCGAAGCGGGTTTGTCCGCATATACCTTACCTTTACATATCCCCACAGGAAAATGTCTAACGGTGTGATATCACACGATCTTGGTGGCCAATCGACCGGTCCAAAACGTGAAATTATGTGCTCACCGAAGTGTTCTCTCAATAAATCCTTTGATTGATGCGATGTGTGGGAAGTGGCGCCGCCTTGCTGAAACCATATGTCGCCGAGATCACGAGCTTAAATTTCAGTCATCAAATAGTCGGTTATCGTGGAACGATAACGGTCCGAGCTGCTACGAATGGCGCCGAATCGACTCTCCACGGTCTTCGTGTACACTCTCAGCTACGGCCGCTATATTTTCTTCACAGCATGCTGGACGTGGTCTATTCGGTCAAATATTATCCAATAATGAATGCTGGGTCTCAAAATGGGTAATGGTGCTGCGAATAGTTCGCTCAGTAGGCCGATTATGTTGACCATAAGTTGAGCGAAGTGCACGAAATACATTCCTCACAGAACGTGAATTTTCGTAATAAAGTTGAACGATTTGTAAACGTTATTCAGACGTAAGTCTTTCTATTATGAAATGCCAAACAACACTAACCAAAAATAACATGACAGCATGACACGACTCACACGTGATCTGTCAAAAAAGGCTATTGAAAAAAGTATCTCTACTTGAATCACCCATTTTTTCGATTCGCAGATCAATACATGGCATAAACATTAGAAACGGATTTAGAGCATACAGGTACCGCGACTATCCCTGACGAAAGGCATTGTGCCACTTTTTCACTATCAGGCTTAAAAAACACCCATTATAACGGAACGGCAATAAACATTTTGAATCTTCCCTAGACATAGGCAACCAAATCTGGAATATAAACTCATTATTTTAAGTTATTTTATGTTTTATAAATTAATTTTTAATCGTTAATATTATTTTGGTTAATTTATTTTAAATAACAATTCTAAATAGTATGAATTAAATTGGTCGTCTTTAAATGATTTTTGTGTTTTTTTATTTTTTGTAGTTTTTCAGGTGTAATTTTATTTAAATCGTAATTCATTTCAAGTGTAATTTTGAGATTTGTTGGTGGTAACACCAATTCAAAATGTACAAAAAGTTTTGTCCCTATAAATTTGGGAATGGAAAAATAAACTGTGCTAAACAGAATTGCATTTAAATTCCTTTTTTATTTTAATTATTTTTTTCATACGAAATTACGAATACATTTAATATATGCGTTGTACGAATAGTTATGTCCTTAACTGTACATTAATTTAATTAATTTTTATCTTAACATTTTGCTCAATTACCATAGATTTTACAGTTTAAAAAAACTTTCTCAATTTCATTGTTTTATTGATAATTATTGTTACAAGGAAAAGCACCAAAAAAAAAAGTTCTTAAAAAATCTGCGTTGTTTGTTAGAAAAAAGTCATGTCAATTATATTTATGTAAAACGTTTTAAAAGTAACAAGATAAATAAACTCTGCAACATCAACATCAAATTTTACCTTTTACTTTTTTTTTAAACGTTTTGGAGCTTTTGGTTTTTGTTATTGTTGTTGTAGTTGCTTTCATTGCTACTTTTGTCTATTGCCCTGAAGGTTTTAGATAAACAAAACGCATGTTGTACGTGCAATGGCAACATAAATTTAGAACAACTTTTCCTTTTTTTTTTATTCTTTTTTACTCTTTGCTTATTTTAATTTTGTTTTATTTGTTTTTCTTTATCATTTTTCTTCTGCCAACTCAGTGGAGGAAATATGATGATGTTGTTGGGGGAGAGTAAACACATGCAAAAGAAAAGCATTCCCTTGGGCCATTGAGGCAACGTTATTTAGATTATTGACACAAGAACAAAAGTGAAAAAATAAAGAAGGAAACAAGTTTTATTAACTTTTTTTTTTAATAAATATTTCGTTCCGGGTGAATGAACTTTTAGTGATCATATCTGGCGTAAAATGTTGAATGATCATTTAGAGTAGATTTATTAAAGCTATTTAAAAGTAAATAAGAAATAACAAGCCACGATTTGGAAATCAAATTCGTGTGAAATTTAAATCGAAACAAATTTTGAAAACGAACGGCCATCGTTAGATCGACTCAGAAAGTGATTCTTAAGCCTATAGTACACGGCATGTAAAAAGACACATGCGCATGTGGTTCTGACGTAATTTTGACGTCAATGCAAAGCCACAATAAACATTGCGTGTTGTGTGATGACTTCAAAATTACGTCAGAACCACATGCGCATGTGTCTTTTTACATGCCGTGTACTATAGGCTTTAGTTCATCGGTGTATCAAAAATATACCAATAAATTTAACAGCACAATCGCATAACATTTTTAAACTATTGATGTGTAGATATAAATAATATAATAATTAATTAAGTTCCCTGTACCAAGAATTTAAATTTTTTTGGGGTCTGTAATAAATTATGAACCATAAATTTATAACAATTTACATAAATATATCCATATATCAGGGGCCTATTTCACTAAACTAAAAGTTCACAATTACAAGCGTTTTTGCCTGTCAAATTGTGAACTTGTGAATAATTGTTTTTCATAAAAATACAACTACAAGTTTGTGGCTACAAGTAAATTTTATAAGTTACAAGTCTACAAGTCATACTTCTACAAGTGGTTTTGTTTCACAAAACAAAATTCATATTCGTACACTTGCAGAATTGTGGAAAAAAGCTAAGGGTCGACGGAGACCCTCAGAAAAAATCTTACAAGTTACAAGTGAATGATAAATTGAATAAAAATTTGATTTTAAACTACTTTTAAATAAAAATTAGTTCAAATAAACACAAAATCCAAAAATTTTAATATCAATTAGCATTATATCACATTGTTTGCTTATTAGAAATTATCGATAAGCGGCAACACCACTTATCATATGTTATAAACAATTAATGTTATCACTTTAAAAAACCATCTTACCAGTGTCGCCCTTTTGATTTTTTCCCAAAAAACATGACGCGCGTATTTGGCGTCTTTTGCACTTGTCATCGGTCCAAGTCAAGACACCGCGTGTGCTCCAAGCGAAACAGGTATTTAAATGACAACTGTCAGAATTTGTCTCCACATCTCGCTACCAGATGAGAAATCCACATTCATCTCTTGTGTTCTGAACTTTTTTGAACTTCATCTAATAATTCCATATCTAATATATCATCTAATAATTCCATATGTAATCTCAATTTAAAAAAAAAACACTTAAACACCTTGTGTTTTAAGCCCCTCATATGTTTTGATTGATTAGTGGTGTGCTAGATATCAAAACAACTTATCGATATACATCAGAGTACTCATAATTGCAAAACTATTTATTTTTATTGCCCCGCGCACATTTTGCGATAGATTGAGTCTAAAAAATAACAAATATTATTAAAATGGGTTATATTGCGTTTTTATAGGATATTTTAGCATTTTGAGTAATAATAAATAAGAATTGTAAAATTAATAACACAATATATACAAGAACTTGCAATTGTAGTTTACAAGTGCAAAAAGCTACAAGTGTTGTGAAAATTTTAATGAAACACAACTCATCACAACTTGTAAAAATTAGACTTGTGATTGTAACTTGTTAACTTGTAGAATTGTAGCTTAGTGAAATAGGCCTCAGGGCCCTGTTTCTCAAAACTACAAGTTACAAATCTACAAGTAAAATGCGTTAAAAAAAGCAAAAATTTAAAAATGTTTGTTTTTGTTTCAAATCTATTTTACTTGTAGATTTGTAACTTGTGGTTTTGAGACACAGTGCCCAGGACAATAATATAATTTCTTACATAGAAATAATTCTGGCCGATTTTTTTTTTCAATTAAATCATTAATCGAGAATAAAACAATTATATAAATATATAATATTTAAACGCCTGTTATAGAGTTGTTAGTAAAAACTGTAGACGCCACTTGCTTTGGCTCTTACTGCCGCATTCTTAAAAAATAAAATAAGTTTGAAATGTTTTTTAACCCAAAATTTTCATAAAAATTTCTCTTAAAATACAATTTAAATCCATTATAATTTGTTATGAATACGATGGTTAGTATTTAAAATAAATTAATGTAATTCAAATTGGTTTCTTTTCACTGTAAGTGTGTTAAATTTATATTAATTATATTATTAAATTTTGATGTTTTGATTTGATTTTGAAGAAGTGAACATAAAATTCACGAAACGTCGGGAAAAAATTAAATAAAAAATTTTCATTTTTATTAACACGGATTACAATGGAGTTAGGCCTCATCATCCAAATATATAGAAAAATATATACAAATTATAAAGAAAATAAAATCTGTTTTAATTAAAAATGAAACCAAGTTAATTAAACGTTCACTTATATTAACAACACTGCTGCAGAAAATGTACTTAATAAAAAAAATTTTAATTGATACTATTAATTTTCTAAATGATGCAAAATTATTTAATATTTTAATTAATATCACAAATTTTTTATTATCAGGGTTTTGGGAAAAGAGCTTAAGTAGGTGGCTTCAAAAGTTGTTTACCGGAATTGAAATATAAACTAGAATAAATACACTAGAACAATTTTGGTATTTAATAGTAAATACTGCGCAAACTGAATGAAATCATTTTTCGGGAGTGATTTATAATTTGGTTTCTAACCAAACTATAAATCGCCTACAATGTCGAAACCTCTTATCTGAGAATCAATCTGGCTACCGCACCGGCGAAAAGTTGCGCTACTGCCATAGTAAAAGTCGTGCAGGATATTCGTCCATTTTTTTATAATGGTGAACTTACTATTGTAGTTCTCATTGATTTTTCAAAAGCTTTTGATACTGTCAACTATGATGTCCTTATTTTTAAACTGAAAAAGTTCTTTGGTTTTAGCAATTATTCTGCCAATCTTATCAGATCATATCTTACGGATCGCTACCAACGAGTTAGTTCGAAGTAGTCATTCTCAACACTAAAACCTGTGTTATCTGGAGTGCCACAGGGATCAATACTTGACCCTTTACTCTTTAGTATATTTATTAATGATATCGTTTACTGTTGTAAAAACTCTAGTATTCATTTATATGCAGATGATGCTAAAATTAATCTTTCACGGCCTGTGGGACTTGCTGATTGCCTATTTTGTCGTCTTAATGAGATTTGTGAATAGTCCTTCAGGAACAATCTTAAAATAAACACATCAAAAACTGAAGCTCTTCCGATTCATGTAAGGGGATACCCTGAAAATATCTTGCCTGAAATTTGTATGCAAAATGAAGTTGTGAAATTTATTAAGGTTGTTAAAAATCTTATTAACTCTGAACTTACCTGCAAGGTCCATGTCAGCTATTCCATTACTAGGATGCGAAATGTTCTTAGGAAACTATGGTATTCATCAGCATTTATCACGAGTGATATAAAACTCAAACTAGTTAAAACTCTTATAGTTCCCATCATAACATATTGTGCTATTGTTTTTGGCGAACTTGATGCAGCCTCAAAATAAAAATTGCAGAAAGCTATCAATAATTGTGCCAGATACGTGTTTAATAAAAGGAAATATGATTGAATATCTCAGTACTCAATACAGATTCTGGGATGCAGTTTGACTTCGTACCTAAATATTCGTAACTTAGTTTTTCTTCACAGGGTTATATATTCGCGAGAACCTGGCTATATTTTCGAAAAACTATGCTTCTCTAGATCTGGTCGCACTTTTAACCTGATTATATTTAACTATAGATATTTATCGTCTTCAAGATTGCTCTTTATTAGTGCTGTGAAATTATGGAATAACTTACCCAATTATGTAAAAGCCGATCCCCGTGCATCGTCTTTCAAAATGACAATCGACAAACTTTTTAGTAACTAGTAATTCATTTTTCTTTTTTTATATGACTAATTTTGTTTATATTACTTAAAATTTTTAATGTAATCATCTCAAAATTAATCATCTTAAATTTATTACTTCAGTTCATTAAAGATCTAGTTCGATCAATTATTTACATTTGTTTGAGGTGCTTATAGAGACTTCGGGTCTTATTTGTACTAATTATGGTTTTAATAAATAAAAAAAATAAAAAATAAATAAAAAAAACCGCACGGGATGGATTTTAGTCCTAAATTGCTTAGGGACACTAGAAACAAAATCATTATATTCCATATATTCGTTCTAAAAGTAGCGTGTTTTAGGCAGGCAGACAATCGAAGGTATTTACAAAAGTTAAAGTCTTTAACAGCTGCGTTAAAACATTTCCGCTCTTCAGCTGTGAAACATGGAACTTCATCGATTTCGATCGAAGACTTCGTTCTCTTAACTTAAATGTAAAACAGAAACAATCGATACTAATATTAAAAGGAGGTAATTTTTGTTTGTTTGTAGGATGTAATATCCGTAACCGCTGAACCGATCTTTATGAAACTTTTCCAGTATATTACCTATGGTTTTGGTGGTGCTGTAGGGTATATAGTTTTTTTTAAATTTTAAGTGGGCGGGCACCTCCTATATATATATATATACATTATATAGAACTAAGTCTCCCATTTAAAAAGAATATCTTAGTTATCCATACACAGTGGGTGTGGCACAAAATAGATTTCTTTATATCTGGAGAACGGCAATAGGGGAAGTTTCCAAATTTGGTACAAAGAGCTCGGCTATCAATAGGGAACATTAATCAAAAAAAGTGGGCGGGGTAAGCTAAGTAGGCGTGGCACAAAATATACAATTCAGTATCTCAGCAGAACTACAAGTGCAAAATTGTCCAAATAAATGGGCTTTTAGGCTATAATATTTTAGCAAAGTCTAACAAGTTAGAAACAACTTAACAACTAGTATTTAATAATTTGTTTTTGGTTTAAATGTAAGTTTAGCGAACAAAATCTACGTTCGGATATAGGCGAATAGGCAGTTATATCAATGCCATACGGGCATTTATAAACCGATGCCTCCGTCGTATGCTAAAAGTGTTCTGGACAAATTCATTCTCAAACGAACGTTAATGGGCCAACTGCGGACAAAAACCTGTTAAGGCGGAAATCCGAAAATTCCCCTCGAATACGTCGTGCCGTGATTACCAGAAACTCACTTGACGGAAGCCCCCGTCAAGCCGCAGAAAACGTCGGCCATTACAAGTTACCAAAACTTGGAACAAGCTGAAGATTTTGGTAGAAGATAAGAAAGGATAAAACAAAATCTTGGAGGCTTAAATCCTTATAGGAGCAAAAGAAATTTATATATGGGTCTCAGATGATTTTTTTTGACACGAGTGGTATACGAGTTTGTCATTCATTCACCACTCGTTATGGCGAAGTTTAAATTAACACCAAGAAAAACAATTTATTAACTATTATGGCTCAAGTCTGACCATATGCGATTTTGCTGTATAAAGACCGTTGTTATTAGTTATGAGTTATTTGCCCAAAATCATTTATAAGAGAAATTCGTTGTATTTTTTGTCTCGTTAGCGAAGTGTTGTAATTGGGCTTTATATAGTGGGTTGAAACGATTTTCAGCAATGGATTTTATATGGGAGCTATGGATTTATTTCATGTATGAGGGCTATGATCCGTATAGACATATCCATACCGGCCATTGAGGTTACAAGTGCCTTATTTTTTTCATGAAAAATACTTAATAAAATGATTAGCAATATGCAGGAAAGGTTAAAAATGTTTAACCCTAGAAGGCTTAAACTATTTAATTAGGATTTAAAACTAAAACTGCGTAAATTTTATGTACCTTGGAATTTTACCTTAAGCGCTTTAATTAAAGTGGAAATATATATATATGTTCCCAAAGATCCTATAAGGAGCATAGGGCCCCAAGTAAATGAGGTTTCATTCATAAGTGTTATTTAAGATGTGGTAGCTTATTAGGCTTCCGCATCCGATCCTGGTGCTGGGGCTGCCAGCAACCTCCAGGCAGGCAATTTGTAAAGTTTTTCAAAGACAGAGATTATCCGCGTTTCTTCTACTTCCTGAGACGCCCTTTACGAGCCATCAGGATAATTTACAGAAACTAAGTTTCAGAAGTTCTTCCTACTGACCTGAGACGTCTTTCGACCATTCAGGTTACTTAGCCGCCTTCTCAATCTAGCTAGCCTCTGAACGGGTGCTCTAAAGTCATTGCACGGGGAATACCTGGTAAAACCGGAGGTAGTGAGCTGCTTTGACTGTGAAGCAAAGTAATCATCCTTGGCCACTCCCACGTGAGTGGCACTCAAGAACCTTCAACCTTTACTTGTCACAGTCTATCCCCCAATTAAAGTGGTAACATCTGTATTTATTTGCTAGAAGACTAACCATGTAAATATTACGTGTAGGTTTTTTTGTAATTGTTGCTACACAAGCATCCAGTAACCTAACGCTACCAAATTCAACAAGTCCTTTTTTGAATAGTTTTTGAGCAAACGCAAAAACATAAACAAAGCATTGTTAGAGCAAGAAATTACGTGCAAAAATTTTACTCATAAGACTAACAATACGCAATTTTTACTTATAGTCTTCGACCGTTTTCGCTCTAAAAGTACTTTAACTTTGCGTTTGCTCAAAAGCTATTAAAAAAGCTTTAATTGAATTTGGTACCGTTAGGTCTCTGGTCGCTTGGGTAGCAACAATAATAAAAAAAAAACAACACGTAAAATTTACATGGGATAGCATTCTAACGTTAAAGTGAATCAAATATTAAAGCTATGGCTAGCTATGAGCCTTACCTCTTAAAATTATATTTATCATGAATAAAATCCAATCAATTTCAACACAACTATTTTTAAGCTCATGCATTAAGACTCATTTAAACGTATTCAAATTTCAAACCAGTAGCTTGAACACAAGTTGCATACCATTTTCGGCGATCATTTGAATGGAGGCGGGGGAAATGATAAACCGGTTGTTCATAAATTTTAATAAACTCTGTCTTAAGGCAAAAAAAAGCGTAAGTGCCAAATTTTATCAATGTTGGTTAGAATGGCTGGTGAGAACTTAAATTTCTACATCCTCACTCAGAGGCCAGTATGTTCCATTCTGCAGCCTTAAGAAATAAAACAAAGAAACGAAAAAAAAAACGCATCAAATAATCTCGAAGGACTAAATAGTGGAAAAATGCGCTTATCAACCACTCATGTGTATGTTGTTGGCGCTCAGTAGCAATTTTGGTATGGATTTTGAGTGCGCAATTCAGCAGAATTAAACTCTCTCACCTTATTAAGGAGCCAGAGCTATCTAACGTCCGCTGCATTAGTAAAAGCCAGCAGCATCTATTGAATAGCAATAGCAAATAATGAGATACGTTAACAGGCCCAACTTTCCTACAATTAGTAGAACATTAGCCCTTGACTCTAACTTTGAATCCCTTCGAACGTGATCAGCAAGTGATCTCCAAAAGGGAGCCTTAACCCAAAGACAGACTGCCATACCACCGGGCTCTACTGAATGCCTTGGTACCATGTAGGAACTCTTGTTAGCCGCGCACTCAAGGAGAACAGCTAATTTTGAATTCTGCCAAGTTCCAGGTATTGGCTACATCCGATGTAACACTAAAAGGGTGAATATCCTTTAAATATTTCCCTACAAACCCCTGAGGAGAGTGCAAGTAACAATCGGACACCAAGAAAAAGTACATTAATATACGTAATAATAATCCTAAAAAAACCTACGCCTTAGGTCTCAGCCGCTTATCATACAGCCAGGTTATGCCCGCAACGAATCCTTCAGTTATCGAAACCACAGCGCAAGACATCTTCCAAATCTTTCCATGAATCTACTACCCAGCCATTTCAGCCTGCTCTGCTGTTACCTAGGACAGTAACACAGAATGTACTAAATGTTCTTTTTATCCTCTGTGTCCTTGCACAAACTACATAAATTCGACGAATTAGACCTCAGTATCATGTTCGTTTTGCATATCATGCTGTGGCTGGTGATCAAACTATTAAGATTCTAACCCAGACCTTACTCCTGCCTAAAAGGGAATTCGAATCCGTCTTCTCAAGCACTGGCTATAACGTTGGTGATACCCTTCAATCCGATCTATTCTTTCAAACCCGATTAGTCCAGTTTAAAAGCCATTGTATAATCTTTCCAAGGCGCAGTGAAGGTCTGAATGTCCCCACATAGTCAGAAATATCCAGTTCCAAGACCAGTCTCGCCAATTTGTCGGTTAATTTGCTTCCGGTGACTAATCAAAGCATCACTAAATACTTCCCTATGATTTTCCGTTAGGACAGTATGTAGTTTATCATACTATCTTTTGAATTGCGTACAATAAGTACAGACTATAATCACAAGCTTTTCATTAGACGGATGAACAAACACTATCCAATCGCTGCCTAAAAATTATTTAAATTACTATCGCTTAGGCCCGGTTTTTGAGAAGTGAATTAAGTTAAAACTTAGTTTAATGAGCTCCGAAACTCGGATTTTTCTGTTGAAAAGTGATTTCCTTCTTATTATTTCATTATAGACCAACATTTTAAGCAAAACTAAGCTGTTCCATCAAAATTTTGTATACAAACTTGCTAATGGCGGCACAGAACTGTTTTCAGATTAACTAAGCCTAGTTTAACTGAGGTCTCAAAACCCCAGCCTTAGAGATGCTAATTGTATGAACCTTCTATATAATTAAAATACAATAGTAAACTTTAATTGATTTCGGTAATTTTTATGTAAGGCCAGTGTAGATTTCAGATAAGAAATTCACCGGTTTTAACTGTTTTTTTTTTATTTTTATTTTTCTGCGTAATTAACTGATTAGTGGTACTTTATTAATATTTAAACTTAATTACTATTTTCAATTTTGTATAGTGTAGCTCATTTTCCCAAAGGGACATACAAGAATTGTGCATTAAACAACTCTAGAATAGACAAGGAATTCCTTGTTCGTAACCACGTGGGGGGACTTGTTTTGACTGAACAAAAAACAATCAAGTAGAAATTATTTAATATCACTCATTTTCTTTTAATTCTTTCACTTGATATTGGTCTGCCAAGTTTTTTCTATTACCAGTGTTTCTGTTTGTTATATAAAATATACAAACAAGTCCCAGACAAGTTAGACAAGAAATTCATATTCGCTGGAAACTAATAAATACATTTAAGCCAATTCATACAAGTTAGAAGAATTTACAAATACACTCTCAGCAAGAAAAAAAAAGTAGAGAGAAGATAAAAACAAGACATGCATAAATAAAGTTTATTGATTTGTATACCCTACAACACCAAAGCAGGGGAGAGTGGTTATATACCCACTTTATGGCTTGCCAATTAACCAAAAAAATTACTTTCTGAGTCGATTTAAGCATGTCCTTTCATCAGCCCATTTGATGATTGTATGCACTTGTAAACCTTATTATCAAACGGCAGGTCACGATTTAAGCTATAAATTAATGCAATAAAATACACGAGTCTTTTAAAGATCGAGAATTAAATCTATTAAAAAAAATGAAAATCAACCCATGATCTGACTTAGATCTTATACAAACAATGATCCAAAATAAGGCTTTATTCCTCACAAACTTCATGATTATATTTAACCCGAAAAATTTGAGAAGAATTGGTCAATAGAATATTATAGTCCAACTTAAAGCTTCCATCCCGAAAACAAGTCCTATTGCCAATAACCTTAAATTGATGTTCAATTTTTAAAATTTAGCCAAAATAAATGTTACGCCAGCCACAATCACTTCATAAAATTAAGAAGACTTTGGTCCATAGTGGAACAGAGCTCAAGAATTACTTCTAATGAAAAAAAAAAAAACAATTCAGAAAGTGTAGTCGATTAAGCCCGAACATTTGATACCCTGAACCTCAGTAGAAATATACAGACAAATTTTCGCGAGCATTTGCTATTTGGGAATCATGGTTCTCATGATCAATCATGGACACGGCATAAGAAAAATACGTTATGAGGTTTAGATTCATATAAGAGTTCTTTTTGGAGAATATTATCTTATTATCAACATCTCTATGAGTTTTGTTCGTCTTAAAGCGATTTTAGAGAGAGATTTATATGGGACCTGTTTTGAATTCTAATCCAATCAATCCAAAATGAAGTGCCATGTCAATCTAGTGGTGTCCGTTCGTCCAGCTGACTGGCTAGTTGTCAGGCAATGTAAACTTTGTGCCTAAAGATTGGTCGCAATTTTAAGGATAATTTGATGAAATTTGGTGAATACATTTAAATTATCATAGCGATGAATCCTTTTGAAAATCTTGAAAATTGATCCATAATTTCACATATTTGGCCCTCATACACATTTTGTCAGGTATAGAGTATATGTGCCCATATACTTATTTATTATATTGGGATTTAAATTAAGTTTGGTTCAAAAATATATTAATACAACATATATCATCTGAGCAGATTCTAATAAAATCGGTTTATATTTGATTTTTGCTCCCATGCAAATAACATTCCTGAAAGTAGCATTAATATAATAATAATATTATGGCAATTTTGTGCTGGTAGATCTTAAATTGACAATATGTTTCTCATAAGCCCCCTCTAAAATTGCTGTAAGACAAAAATCTCCTATAGTGAACTCTAATATGAATCTTTACCACATACTAGTGGCGAGGATGTTGATAAACTTAACTATGATTTGAGCAAAATCCATCAATGGGCAGCAGCAAACAGGCTCTGCGTGAATCCACAAAAGTCAAAGTGCATGATCATTCATAAAAGAGCAATAGGGGTAGCTATTGATCATTATATTCTTAGGACAACCAGAAAACTTCAATTGTTTTATCAGCTTAAAATCTGGGAATAACATTTAATAGCATCTTAACATGGTTAACGACTGCAGTGTGTTTCAGCCGGAGGATGTGAGGGCCGTGGAATTGGTAGGGGATAACATTTCCAAGGTCTAGGAGGTCCCTATATATGTGGACAGCCAGGCGGCTCTTAGAACCTTGATGGGCTGTTATGTGAACTCCAGGCTGGTTGATGATTCGCTACTGATGAGTTGGCGAGACTGGGCTCGGAAATGGAGCATCAGGACAGTTTGCAGTTGGTCAGGCCTCCAATGGGCTTCTACTATGGAATAATTAGGGAATAGGTTCTGAGCGGGACTAATTGGGTTTGGAGGGGCCGAACGGACTGAAGAGTATTGCGCATGCTGTGGCCGATGCTTAGAAGGTCCAATTAAGACGCATGATAGGTATTATCACGGGCCATTGTATGATAGGCAGAATGCCGGTGAGAATGGGGTCTTGTTTATCGGATATATGTAGGTTGTGTGAGGACCCAGAGGAAGACAGTTGAGCACTTTCTGTGCCACTGTCCCAGGCTACATAGCAGCAGGCTAAGGTGACTGGGTAGCAGATGCCTACACAAATTGGGGAATAGGTTCGAGAATCTGACGGGATTCGTTATGGGAATGAATTGACTGGGGCTGGGAACATGTAGGGTAGTTTTCCTGTTTGGTAGGGTTGTTTTTGCTTGTTCTGTCCGATTTTTTATCTTCCACTATCTTCTTTTAATGTTCTTTCACTCTTTACTTCTCCTAATCTTTCATATTAGATTCCTTTCACTTATTAAGGCGTCACAATGGACCATATTGGCCTCAACAACACAGTAAGATATGTCTACTGTCTTAGAAGGTTCACTCATGTATCAAATTTCTCAAGAAATATTTTGGTTGTGACACTCTAAAATTTTATGACTATAAGAACTCTTATATTTCTTCACAAAATAATCTATAGTGGCGGGCCTGGTGAGCTTTTTGATAAAATTCTGTTTGGTAGACTTTGAAGGGGAAGAAGGTTAATAGCCCCAATGCATCATCAATGCCATTCGTCTCTGGAACAAATTACCACATACTATCCAAACACCCAGAAAAGCAACGCAATTTGCAAAATTATTATATATTTTACTTAAATAATTATTAAGCTAATTTTTTATTTCTTATTTGTCATACCATTTTTAACATGCATATTTGTATTTGTCATATCAATATTAACAAAATTGTTATGTAATTATGTTTGACAATTTTAGTTTTAATTATAAATGTAACTTGTTATACATATTTGTTTTGCAATCTGTGCATGTACTGTAAATTATAAAATTTAATCTTGTTGTGCAGGCCGAGTATAGAATAAATAAAGAAATAAATAAATAACATAGTTTTGCTTTCCCGGATCCATTATTGCCCATATGCAACAAAAAGGGTTAATGCTCAAAAATTTGGCTGTATGTAAAGTTGTGTAGGGTATCAAATGGTCAGTCTTGGCCAACTATCGTTTCTTTCTTAGTTTTATCGATTTTAATAAAAAATATTTTTTTCTTTCAGATCTCTTTGACTTTCAGATCTGAATAAGGAAAAATTCCAACCGATATAATAATACGAAAGAGTTTTTCGACATAATTAATTTTGTTTTAAATATTAAGATTTTTAAAGTAAAATTCTAACAAATAATAATGTGGGAATTATTTCATTTTTCAAAAGATACAAGATAACCTGGTTGTTTATAGAATCATTTCTAAGTACATGTTCACATCTAAAGCTTTAATTTTAACTAAAGTTTGGCTTATGTAGAAATTATGTGAAATATTGTGGAAATATGACTTTTGCAAGAAATGTTTTTAAAATGAAATCTGACTTAAAGCAGCGCTTTCGAAAAAATGTGTAAAATAGTAAAATATTAATTTACTAGAACTTTATTTTCGATAAAAAATTTTGTTAGATAAAAAAACCAAAAACCCGGAAAAATTATTAACCCTGAAAATAGTACAATGTGGTTTGTTGTTTTATAATGGACTATATCAGCCAAACAAGAACAACTCATGAAAACGTAAGTTGGGCTTCATGAACACTTATACACAGTGTGGGGCAAACAAAGCGAAGATATTAAGAAGGCATAAACATAGCAATTGAACTTTTTAACACATCACGATTTTCGTTCTTAGCTTCGCACAGTTGCTCTTTTTTCATGATTTTTTCGCATACTCTTAATAAAATTAACCGGTAAAATCTGGAGAACACAAGTATTTAAATTTTTTGTAAAAAAATATGTATTTCTTTACGTAAAATAAAATTATAAATTATTTCCAATATTATTTATAATATTCTGGGCTGCAGACAAATACTGCTGTGAGGATAATGACACCACTTCACTTTCTTGAACAGTAAAAGTTTCTAAGTTTTCCATATCATTTGAATTGGTATTGCATTTGTAATAAATGCAGATGTTATGCAACGAACAACAAACATTTATTATTTTCTCTGTCTTTCTTGGAGCGTAGTGCAGCTCTCTAGCGCCAATAAGGCATCTAAGTCTATTTTTAAGGACACCATTCGCTCAATTACGTTGCCGCACTTTGAATTAATTTCATTCAATTTTAACTCTACCAACCCTCCTCTGGTGTTCTATGAGGAGTCAGAGGCCACGGTTCCAGAGAATATCCTACGTCGCCTATTAAAAAATGTATACATAGTTAATTCATTTATATTTTTGTAATTGTTAGGGCTAGGGTTTTTATGGTATTTTTAACATAGATGCACCCAGAGAAAAAATATATTTAAAAATGGTCACCTCCACCAAAACTATTTTAAAAGAAAAATTTGAAACATATTATGTTTAATTTCATCATACTTTTTTCACCGACAAATATATTATGGTTAAATTTGTCCTCCATCAAGAAGCCCAACCATATTATGGTTGCCTCCAAATATGTTTTGGTTAATAATAACTAAAATATGTTTTACACTTATAATAGCATGGCTGGTTTTCAACCATAGCATGTTGCTCTTGGAAAAGAGGAAAATACTATTGTTAATTTAAAAACAAATTATTGTCATATTTTACCAAAACATGTTTAAAGAAAACCATAATATGGCTTTGGCTTCTTGATGGAGGGCCAATTTAACAATAATATGGTTGTCGGTGACAATAATACGGTTAAATTAAACATAATATGTTGAAAATTTTTCTTTAAAAATAGTTTTGTTGGAGGTGACCATTTTTAAACATATTTTTTCTCTGCGTGTGGGTTAACCCTATTATTCGAGAGGAGTTTATTATGGTAACATGGTATTTTCGTCATGATTTTTTTAAATAAAATCTGTTTTTACGTTACATTACATTCTGCCCCTAGTTAATTTTTAAAACAAAGCAGCCAATAATTATTGCAGATATTCCTTTCAGATATTCCTGCTCAAGACGTGGTCGTGATTCGCTTGTATTCCAAATAAATGAATCATAATAGCATCTTCATATACTTACAATGTTTGCGGCAACTCCGTTGGGTTTTTGTCATTACGCAACTCTCTCCTTGCAATCTTTCACCCGTTTTTGGAATTTTGCTTTTCCACAGCTTGTTCTTCTTCAGCTAGCACCAGAATGCTACACTAACATTTTGATTTATTTAAAATTTTTATTTCTTTACTTCGTAGTTTTTTCCAACTTTTAAAACAAAACAGCTGAAAGCAAAACAGCTGACTGCGAAAAATCCAAATTCCTTTTTCCATAATACTATTCTCCCCGTCTGTTTAGAATAGGGGAATTTTATTTCCGGGAAAAACCAATTCCCAGGGAACTCATTTCCCCGGGGAATATTTATAATTGGGATGCATATTTGAATTATTTTTGTTACGCTTCAATATCGTATCAATTTCTAGTCCTTACCAGTCATACTGTTTTAGGCGTCAGTTTTACTCGAAAACATTATCGTTGTGCTTAAAAAAAGTATCTTTCAAATGTTAGCTGATTATCTATATATATTTAAAAAAAAGTTGTCCTATGTTCGTCATTTTATAACTCGAGAAACACTCAACCGATTTTCAAACGAGTACATGCGTTGGAAAAGTCTACTTTCAATGTTGGTTTATAAATAAAACATCGAAAAATTTCTACGTATATGCGTTATATGCGCTTTTTTATGATGGTGTGTTTTCTCTACATAAAATGTATTTTTTTCCTTATGAGAATTACATTTTTTTTTAATGCAAACACGTAAAGGTACATATGTTATTGTATTGTCCAGCAACGCGGGCAGGGTTACTCTAGTATAATTATAAAACACAATAGAGTTTAGGGTATTAAATTGTCTATATATTCTTCCTTCTTTTTCTTGTGTTATCATTATTCTTTTTGTACTTTATAAGGGTATTGGTTGTATGGTGGTTTGTAAATCATGAATACTACCACCACTACAATTAAAAACTAAAAGGCAAATACTCTGACAAAGTTAATGATTCTGCTGAAGCTGGTAATGACTTTAGATTTTCTTGTTTAAAAAAAATAGCTAGTGAATGGGGAATGTCTCGAAATCATGGTATTTATACTGTTTGCATTCTTATTCACTATTTATTCAATCAATGTCTCGAAATCATGGTATTTATACTGTTTGCATTCTTATTCACTATTTATTCATTCGCTTAGTTTAAATGCGGTAATACAAAGTTTACTTCAACTTTTTTTGTTGTTGTTGTTGTCTCTGAAATAACAAAGAGTGGTTGCTTTCTATTGTATCAACTGGATCTTATTGAATTTGACCTTGCACGGGGTCTTGTTTATTTACCGGCCGCTGTTAGACCGTAAATGAAAAGCAAAATTCTAAAAGGCAAAAATGCATAACGAAAATAAGAAATACTTTTGTATGGAACCAAAATTTAAGCACTTTTAGCTTGACCCATAAAAAAGGTTTTAAAGTAAACAAGTAAGAATGTTATATTCGACTGTGCCGAATCTTGCCAATCCCCCACAGAAATTTAGTTTAGTTCAGGAGTTGGCTCTATCTGGGTGCTATTAATTTTTAACTATATTTTTAAAAACTGGTCTCAGTATTGTACAGGGGTCGAAAATAACAGTTATTTTGTCATTTTAAAACAAAAAAGTATACAGAAGTAAATACTGACAAACTGATTCAAGTATACCATATTGATCCTTTTGAACTTTTCTATGATAAAATATTATGATTTTTAAAGTTTTAATTTTTATTTTTTCGGTCAAAAATTACAGTTATTTTTTATTTATATTTTTTTGGACAAAAATAACTGTTATTTTTATTTTTTTTTTACAGAAATAACAGTTATTTTTTTATTTTTATTTTTTCGATCCAAAATAACAGTTGTTTTATAATTTTTATTTTTTGAACAAAAATAATAATTATTTTTTGATTTTTATTTTTTCTAGCAAAAATAAAAGTTATTCTTTAAAGAAATGTACGTGTTAAAATTATTGAATTGTCTTTAAATATTTATTTAAATGTGTGATCATCATTGGGATATCTTATGCGCATTAAATAAATATTAAAAGTCAACTTAATAATTATAACACGTACATTTTTTTAAAGAATTACTTTTACGGTTTATGGGCTGGAGGCAACATCGGGCCGTTTTTTTTTCCAAAATGAGGCCGGTCAGGCAGTTACTGTAAATGGTGTTCGCTATCGTGAGATGATAAGGAGCTTTTTATGGTCCGAATTGGAAGAAATGGATGTGGACGATATGTGGTTTCAACAGGTTACGAAACAATGGCTCTTTTGCGCCACAAATTCAATGGCCGTGTTAATTCATGTGGTGACGATGTCAATTGGCCGCCAAGATCATGTAATTTAACACGGTTGGACTTCTTTCTTTGGGGTTATTTGAAAGAAAAGGTGTACGTCGATAAGCCATCAACAATTCAGGCATAGAACCTCAATTATGCCTCAGCGCCATTGAAAAGTTGGACCATCGGAAGGAAGTGTGCCGCCGACTTCGCGGCGGCCTTTTGGCCGATATTTTCTTCCATACATAATCAAAAGAAATGACAATAATTTCCTAAATAATTTGTGTTTTATTCAAAATCAACATCGGCCCTTAAAATTTGACCACCCTTTATTTGGTTGCGGTTTAGACATATTTTAAATTATTGTTCAACAATCAGAAAGTTTTATGAACTAACTAAAATAAACAACATATCATGATTCGTTACAGTTTAAGCCATCCTAAAATAATTTTCGGGAGGGGAATTTATATTAGAGCCATCTTGGAAAATGCATTAATCATTCCAAAATTCTTAAGGGTGATTTCTAGTATTAAAAAACCTGAATTATACCAAATTTCAACTTTTAATCTGCGTTTTATACGTTTTAAAATTCTTTACAGAAAACTGCTTTATTTAGGACAATTGGTAATTTGTGGAAATCGCATCGTAAAATTGCGTGGTAGTATTTCTGACAATATAAAGCTAAATTGGACAACATTTTTCCAGATTATCTTTACTTTCTATGGTTTTAAAATTAAGTGTATTTGACTAAATAGTTAAAAAAAAATAGAATATGGGCATTTCCTGGGGTCACGAACGTACGTTCGTACGCTTTTGATGTACAACTTATATAGAAAACAAAACTTTTTTATTAACATTTTATTTTTTCATCCTGGTTGACCATTCGTAGGAAATGCCCATATGGGAATTTTTGCTTCTCATTTTACTTTTTAAACATGAAAATAATGTTAATAATACACAAAATGTTGCATCAAATTGCTGTCACTCTAGTAATATCATAGACGGCGCATAAAATATGTCAAAATTGTATGATGACGTTTGTCATTGGATTGTTGTCACTTTTTGCCTCATTGATGCCATTTGTAATAACATTGATGTCACAATTCTGATGTTATGACCTCATTAATAAGAAGATGCATTTTTCTATAAGAGTAATTTATTGCTGAACAAGTGCGATATATTGTTACGAAAGTAAATTTAGTTAAGAATTAGTTGTACTTATTAGTTATCATATTAGCATAAATTGTTACTAAAATGTATTTTATCGTGAGAAAAGTAAAATTCTTTGTAAAAACAATATTTTCGGGACGAAAAGAAATCTGGCCACCCGTGATCTCAAAGAGATTTGGAAAGTCCACACTTCACTTGATTTTTCCAGAGGATATTACAACAAAAGGTGAAATATCATTTAAATATTTCCGTACATACCCCTGAGGAAGGGAGGTGTCATGTTTGCGACAGTCGATGATATGTATTGAAGCGGTGCACCTGGATGTTTTTAGATGTTTGCACGATAGGCGCCTTGGGGATTGTAATGAAAAACCGCCCTTGCAATTTCGTTATTAGATTTTATCTTGTGTCATATCCATCCGAATTTTCTTCCCACGATGTCATGATGGATTGGTTTTTATTCCGTTTCTTGGCCAGAGACATCGGATTGTACGTTGCAGACATCGGTTATTAAGAATTTGAAGTCGCCCTGTTTTGTTTTTGGATAGGCCACATAAATAGTGAAATATTTCAAAAGTTGTTCATTAATAGTGAAATTTCGCAAAATTTTCATAATCAGCGAAATTTTGAAAAAGTGCTTTAAAAGTGAAATTTTTCAAATATAATTTTAACTAGAGAATTTTCGCTAAATTTTCCGTAAACTGTGCAATTAAGCATTATTTTTTTTTACAAAAAGTGAAGTAGTCTTATAAATAATCAGCCTTATTGTTGAAGTCGTTGTAGTATACGACTGTGTCGTTTTTTTGTAATAGATTAAAGTAACACACAATCGGTGTTCTTTAATCTGCTACAAAAAATGACATAGTCGTATAAGACAACGACAACCACAATAAGGCTGAATGGAATGTCCAAAAATTTTATTTCACATAAATGTAAAATGTCGCAAAATTTTTAGTAATGAGTAGAGTTTTAAAAACTTTCTTATAATTTGTAAACTGTAAGATTTCAGAAATATTTCAAAACTTCCCATACCTATTAAAACATTCCAAAATATCCTAAAAAAAAGTGAAGGTTGGCTTAATTTTCCATAATATTTGATATTGCACAAAATAACGATACATCCAATATAATATTTGATAATTTTCCATATTAATTTTAGATAATATTTGCGTTGGCCGATTTCCCAAAAATGGTATGATAAATATCGTTTCACTCTATCTATTAAATTTAATCACGTAATTATCATTTATTTTTTATTTATATTTTGTTTCTGTTGCATTTTTCATCACCATTTATTCAACATATTAAATGTCAGTGACATTAATACCACTATATAAAAGATATATTATTTCTCGTCTGTCTAAGTGTCTGGCGGTGTTTCTTTTTTCATACATTAAATGCTTATTTGCATTTAAATCAAATCTGTATAAATATAAATATACATACATCTACTTTGACGGCACAGCCATTGTATGCAGACATACATTTAGTCATTGTTATTTTTATTTTTCCTCTTTTATACTTATTATAATACTTATTATTTACCCAAACACACATACATGTTTGCATATATTTGCACTTACATAATGATTTAATACAAATTAGAAACAACAAAATTGTTATGTTGATTTTACATTAAACAAACATTATCGTTCCCAGATTTAATGGCTCTCGAAAATTATAATGGAAAGATTAAATAAATAAAAGAAAATGGCTTGAAAACCATTTAATAGAAGTCCTTAATACAACAATAAAATTTTATAATCTAACGATTTTACTCATGTAATTAGTACATCAAGACGTACGATTATTGTAGATTATATACGTATTTAACACGGCGCACAGTGATTCGGCTAGAGCATGCTAGCGGGACAATATTCATGACGTAGTTTAAATTTATTTGTTTATCACCTCATAAAGGTATCTTATCAGGGGGTCAAAGTAACCCTTTATAAGAGAGGTCATTTTCATTTGCAAATCAGTTGCATTTTATGCACACTTGTGGTAACATATTTTAAAATTTGTAGCAAAGTGAAACGATTTTTTTGTGATGGAATATTCCGTTGATGGTATGTACTATATTATGACCCATATTTTTTATAAAAAAGATGTATACTTTTGGTGTAATATCAATTTGTAAATGTACAGATAAATCCAGCAAATTTTACATCAACTTTAAAGATTAGCTACTTTTTTTATCCACATATATCCACCTAGATTTTTCTATATGTAATACCTACAACATTCAGAAACAGATTGATATATATTATAGACCCCGTAAAGGCCCGCAAGTAAAATTATTTTATTTTTGCCAGAACGAGTCGCACACTGCTTTGTCCCCATATAACGAAGGGACAAAAATAGAAGGAGTTCTCAGATATTTTTTGAAATTCGGTACAGTAGCATAAAAAATCTTAGTTAAGAAAATTACGAATTTTTGGAGAAAACGTTCCAAGGACACGCCTACGTCCCATGTGTCCTGAAAATGGAAAATTTAAATTTAGCTTCAATAATGCCTATTAAGCTACAACAAGTGGTCATGCTGATAAACATACAACTAGCAACGTTTGTGTAAATTTTCATTTAAATTAAACTAAGGACTCAAGGTCCTGCCATATATCCTTTTTCTGAAAAACGCTATAAAACCTACAAAAATTGTCCGATCATAATAAAATTTGGTATTCATACAATGAGCAATGTGTGTGTAAATTTTCATTTAAATCGGACTATGGACTCAAGGTCCTGCCATATATCCTTTTTTTTAAAAACCCTATAAAACCTACAAAAATTGTCGGATCATAATAAAATTTGGCTACATATTTATGCCAAATTTAGGCAGAATCGGATTATTGATGTGAAAAATACAAAAAACATAATTTATTGAAAAATGGGTTGAAACGACTAAGTATTACAGTACACATTTTGCAACTTTTTTTTTTCTTAAAATAGCTTAAGATGACTGGAATATACTTAAACAATTGAAATAAGTGAAGAAATAATTTTGTCCCGCTAGCTTGTACTAGTCGAGACACTGTGCGGCGTTTACACATGCAAGTGAGAGTTCGAAAAACTCAATACACTCACACATTTTTACTAACACGATAACATTTTTCGTACTTGCAGGCTAACTTGAAAGAGAATTTGCTTGCAACTAACTTGAAAGAGAATTTGCTTGCAAGTTAATATTTGACACTTGCAGCAAGTAAAATGACAAATAAAGAAACAGTGTTACCGTGGATGCCTTTTGTATCAATTTACTAGTACTTAGAAAAATAAAAATAATATTTATATCTGATTTTCTGTGTATTTATAAAAATAAAAAACAAAACAAAAACACTACTATACAGCAACACATCTTCATGGTATTTTTAAACATAAATTGCAAGCATTAAAAAAAATTTAATCAAAATATTTTCTTAGAAATTTCATGATATCGGCAACTACGGCAATACTAAATTTACATATTTTAGAAATAAAATAAAGAAGAAATTATTTATTTATTTCGTGATAAATTTAACATGACAATATTTTTTAACCCAAAAATAAAGCTTTTTTCATAAGATGTTTTCGCTTCGAGAACATTTGAAGAATAAGCTTGCAACTGACAGTGTAAACACTCAAGCTACTTGCAAGACTTTCGGATATTTCTTCGACATTTTCGTTGATAACACATATACACTACTTGCAAGTAATTACTTGCATGTTAAAAGGCAGGGTAGAGCTACGTTCACACCTATTAAATATTTACGTGTAACCACTAGTTCTATGAAAAAAATTTTTATTTTGCCAAACGTTTGCTGGATCAAACATCATTTTACAGTTTCTTAATTGAATTATACAATTATCTTCTTACAAATAAAGCTAAGAAAGTAAATAAAAATTGTAATTGCTTTTTTGGATTTGTTTCGTCAAATATTTGTTGGGTCTGAACTAAAGGGCTGCATGAATAACTTCATTCATAAAAATACTGAAATGTTTATCAATGAAGTTCGTATTCAAATAAAATTCAAATTACTGAACAAACTGCTGTTTTATTCATACAACTAGCAAACACATTTCGTTTCATATGCAAACACAAACACTTTTTTCAATGAAACGACTTTTGTTTTACAGTTGTCACTCTCTCTCATTTGTATACCCTCCACCACCACTGTGGTGAATGAGGGTATACTAAGTTTGTCATTCCGTGTGAAACTTTTTTATAATAGATCTAAGACCCCATAAAGTATATATATTCTGTCTCCTTGAGTAATTCTAAGTCGATTTAGCCATGTCCGTCTGTCTGGCCGTCTATTGAAAATACGCTCACTTTCGAAAATCGCAAAAGAAAAGAACAAACTTTTTCTCAAATTGCTTGTAGTTATCGTAAGCAGTAGGATCAGAACTATGAATCAAAATGTAGAACCACCACCCTAAAAAAATTGAAATTTTGATACAAAAACTAACATAAATGGTGGAATAATGCACGGAATGACATGAAATTGTTCACGAATTTGCTTTATATAACTGCAAAACATACTTTGTAAGGCAATTAACAATATTTAACCTTCTTGTTTTAAAGTCGAGGGATATGGTTTTCTAAAAATATCTTATAAAACAAAATTTTGTAAAAAAATTAAACTTCGC
This sequence comes from Pollenia amentaria, assembly GCA_943735925.1. NCBI lineage: Eukaryota > Metazoa > Arthropoda > Insecta > Diptera > Polleniidae > Pollenia > Pollenia amentaria. The sequence goes on along the minus strand of OX031010.1, from coordinate 138,427,316 downwards.
AAAATTTTTACACAGAGTAATTTTTTCGAAAAATGTATTTGGAAATAGTGAACATTTGAAAAATTTCCTGTAGATCTGTATTTTCTAAACGTACAGCCCAACTTGAATAATTTTTTAATTCAATATCTATCAAGCTTTTCAGTTTCAATTCGAAACAATGCAATTTTTATTATATTTTAATTGGACCTACCAGCCAAGATTCCATAAATTTCTTGTGCCCAATTTCTCCCTACATGGAATTAGAAAATTCTAATTTTTTAGAAACATTGACGATTTTTTAAGATTTGTCAATTCCTTCCTTTATTAAAAAAATTAAACGAAAATTAAATTTGATGAACTTAAACCTAAATAAAATATCAAAAGCCTCAATTCAAGACCAAATGAAAAAATTACAATTTTGAAATCTTGAAAAATGTTGCCACTTGGGCATTTATTAATTAAAAAGCCTTTATATACGCAATATTTAATTCAGCGGAACGCTTTCAAAGTCGAATTTTATAAATAACTACTCTTACTTCATAATTAAAACGCAAATATAATTTTCTAACTAATTAAAATAAATACACATTTTACCATAAAAATAATTTATGTTAAGCACACAATCACTTGAAAAAAAGCCAAAAAAAAACTACTTTAACTTAACAAAAAATTTTATTGCTTCTTTGTTAAATACACGAAAGTTTAGCAGGTTCAAATAAAAGTGTTAATGACTAGAAATGTAGAGAGGGAAAAATAGAGTAATTAGAGTAAAAAATGTTTATTTGTTAAGCACATGCTACAATTAATGTACGAGTATGTTGGAACACACACATATATTTATAAAATTATTTACCTCATTTCTTGTTTTACCATCTAATTTTTCTCTTTTAGATATCACTGCCGTTGGCATTATTAAAATGTTGTTGTATGTTTTTATCTAAACGTTTCACACATACCTAAAAATACATACAAGCACACATACATTCATGCATTCGTTCAAAATGCAAACACCAATGTAGACATGCAAACTTTGAAACAGGAACAGTGCCATACCAATACACATAAAAATATATTTCTTTTTAAATGGGATAGACTTTTAATGGCAAAGCGGAAGAAAAGTTTGGTTTTTTTTAATTTCTTCATAAGAAATAAATGTGAATGAGAACATTAACTATTATTTTCTACACTAAACTACAAATAGGTGGTAAGTTGTATACAACGAAGTATGGACGATAGTGCAAAACAAACAGCTAACAGTTTACATCAGAGATAGGCAAACACAGACACTGAAATATTTTAGTAATAGTATAAGTAAGAATATAAATCAATGTAAGCAGTGTTGCCAAAATACTTTTTCTATAACTAACTTGGTTAGGTTAGGTTAGACCCCGCATAGACCAACTAGGTCCCTAGCGTTACCACGTTGTACGATATCCCGCAGAAGAACGTTAGAAATAAGAAAGGTCATTCCGATGTGATGGTACTCAGAGTACACCACACTCTCTTGACGAACGCCAGGAGTCTCATTAACCCAATTCCAGAGATTTCTCCGAGATTTTGGAAGTAATGATCTCCCAGGCAGTTCGCCCTGGAGCGCACGAGTGCCGGACAGTAGCAGAGTATATGCTCCACTGTCTCCTTTTCCCCTGGTACCCCACAGAATCTGCAATTGTCACTATTCAGCCGCCCCGCCCTCTTGGCGTATACCGCAGTCCAACAGTGACCCGTTATAAAACCTACCAGAAGTCTACAATCACTTCTCGATAGCGATAGAAGTATTTTCGTCGACTCCGGATCATAGGATCCCCACATTACCTTGGAAACCCTGCACGTTTCGGTGTTTTCCCAAACTGCCTCGGATCTCCTCCGTATAGCAGAGTCCGTATCTCTCCTAATATTCCGAATTGGAGCCGGGATGGCCATCACCCTATCGTATAGTAACTGGACCCCCGTTTCGCCAATTCGTCTGCCTCGTTACCCTCTATGCCCTGGTGCCCGCGAACCCAGTAGATGTGCACCCTCCTATTGGTACATAGTCTATCTATCGAGTCCCTACACTCCTGGACGATAGAAGAGTATGAAAATTTGGCGGATATCACCCTGATCGCCGCCTGACTATCAACGAAAAAGTTTATGTGTGAGTTTTTAGTACTGGAGCTACGTGCCAAATCAGCAGCCATCTTGGCCGCAAATATCTCCGCCTGGAAAATGCTGCAGTAATCGGGGAGCTTATACGATTCCCGAATACCAAGTTCCCGGCAGTAGACTGCAGCTTTAACTCCGCCTTCCATTTTGGATCCATCAGTGTAGAAACTGAAGGTCCTGTGGCCAGATCCGAGCCCTGCTAACCAGCCGTCCTCCTCCAGGGTAACTCGCGGTTTCCTTCCAAGTCACTAACCGGGTACTTACTAGGGAATTCATTTAATCGGGGTTTTGCTCTAATCGGTTAATCGCTCGATTAATAAGCCGAGGTTTTGGTTTAATCGGTTAATAATCGGTTAATTTTGTAATTGATCGGTTAACCGATTAAAAATTTTTTTTTTTATAAATAAGGTAATTTCAATATATAAAAATGCATTAATTATTTATTATTTGGAGTAAATTTTTAAAAAAAAGCAATAACATAACAAACATAGCAATTATTGAACTAAAACGAGAAACTAAAAAGTAATTCATAAATATGTAATAGGTACATATTTTTTAATTAATACATACATATTATATGTATAATAATTAAGAAATACACTGTTTGATAATTTTATTAGTTATTTCAATAGTTTAAGGATACCATAAAAATAATCTTTTAGAAAAATATTTAGGATTTAAGCGATTCTTTTCTTTAGTTTTGATAAATCTTGACTTGGAAAAAATTCTTTTACTTATCGTTGATGTTGGAGAAATCGAACGCAATCCATAATACAGAATATCTAATTTCTCAGTCATTTTCCTGGATTTCTCTAAACGTATAAAATCTTCCAATATGTCATTAGAGTCCTGTTTTTTTTTTTAATTTTCAATTCTTCTAATTGTTTCGGTTAATTCTGTTAAAAGTGTGAGAAAATATGGGAAGAAACAAATAACTAAGCACATACATACATATGGAAAGCTCCAGCGAAAAGTATCCTTTTTGTAACGTAACGCCAGAAGTAATTTAAATCGTTTATCAAAAATTGTATATGTATAATAGTGCAACTAGATCTACATTAAGTTTCAAAAGGGATAACTTTTGAATAACATGGTCCTAAAATACAAGCTTTTTTGCTTTCTGGCTTAACATTACAAAAAGAAGACTTTTTGCTGGAAATTTCAATATGTATCTAAAACAAGCAAATATTTTTAAATTTGATAACTTGGAAAATAAATCTTTATAAGTCCAAAGCTTATTAAAAATAGTTTTATACAAAAATTCTTGCCTAATTCGCAGACTTATGCAGTTTAGGAATGCAAGTCAAAATCAACTTCTGTTTTCTGTAACGTCACGCCGTCGCATTGTGTGCTTATATCTTCAGATCCTTAGGGTTGATTGTTGTAATTTTTTTTCTGAATATAGTGCTGCTTTATTACTTTGTAATATAAGAAAAACATTTTACAAATTTGGCTTCTTCATTTAACTTCTTTACATTTTGTCGTACAAATAACACGCCACGTCATAATGGAAATGCACATACAAAAAGTACGTGAAACAAAAAGCTGTTGACAGCAAAGACCTATTTAAAATTAAGATCCCTTTTTTGTTTGTATGAAAAAAAGAATTTTCTTGAAAGTCGCAATACACTCAAACTTTTTCACTAAAACATTTACATTTTTCTACGTTCAGTCCAAATTTCAACTAGCTTTCAATGAAAATTTCAAGAAAGCGATATCATGAAAGACAATGACAATAACTAAGCAGTGTTGCCAATTGAAATTTTTTCGCATATATAAAGAATTTTTAAATATTTTATTAAAAACACAATGATTCTAATAAAAATTTAAAAATATCATGAAAACAAATAAAAATAAATATTATTTTGAACGAATGCCTGAAGTTCGGCGTGAATAATTGGCTCGGCAACTCTGAAACTTGAAATAAACAAAACAATAAAAGAAGAAGAAGAGAAATTTTTGATGGAAGTTTGCCCTTTGACGACATTTTGAAAATTAAATTTCACTTTCATGTAAATTTTCATGTAAATTTATTATTTTTTTGTGAAATTTATGGTGATAATACGTATACAGAAATTTCATGAACACAGAAAAAATTATTAATTTTCCCCAATCAACAAATTTATATCAAATTCTTAATATTAAGCAAACAATTTGTTGATTTTGCACATATTACCAAAATGATTACATTGATTACTAAAAATTGTTAAATTGTGAATATTTTTTCTCAATAAATGATATTTTTAATTAAAAATATGATCAAAAAACTTTGCCATTTCAAACAATTTGTTAATTTATTAAAAGATTTTGTTTGCTGTGCTTAATTCCCTTTTTAAATAATTTATAAAAAAAATACTGAAATTTATTGTTGGAGAATAAGCTGTTCCTATGCGCATTTCACTTGTTGCTTAGGCCAGATCATCAGGAAACGTTCTCCTAAATAATTTTAGAAAAGCCAAAGCTATCAGCAAACAAAACTACAGAGGGAATGAGAATTACCTACAAACACTCAAAAAGTCTTCTTTGCAACGATATCAAAGCTTAAACAAAATACCAAACAATAAATCAGTGATGAGTTTTAATCTTTTCTTACATTTCCCGCTACAATTATTTGGAATTCTCCCAACATTAATTGTAGTTGTAAGTGGGTAAAGAAAAAACATATTTAAAACAAAAACAAAGTGCTTTTATTGTTTTCGCAAGAAATCAAAATAAAAACAATTTGCCAGTTCAGTTTTTTATGCACGTGCACTTGCTAAAATTTTATTATCAAAGTTGTTTTTGGGAATACTATTATTTATTAAAAGATTTTGTTTGTTGTGCTTAATAAATAATTGATAAAAAATACTGAAATTTATTGTTGGAGGATAAGCTGTTCCTATGCGCATTAGTGTGTCCCAAAAAAAATTTATTTTTTTATTTTTATAGGTACCCCAGCATTTTTTGAGAGCTTATAGGGAAAAGTATTTTTGTGATTTTTTTTCAGATTTTTCGGAAGAGGTTTAGAGGTCGCTAAAATCGAATTTAGTCCGAAAATCGGGTTTTCTCGACTTTTTTAAATTTGGCTGATTACTCGGCCCATTAGCACGATTTTCTTTGTTACTAAGTCAATTTTTTTCAAGAAAACTTCTCAAACTTTACTTCTCTGTGCAGATATTAAAAGTTTCGGTTATTTTTTTGCTCATTTTGGTCCCCCTAATCACATTTTTTTTGTAAATTTAGCATAAATTTAAAAAATAAAGCTTTGTAACTTTTAAAATTTATATTGAAGTTAAAAAAACTAATGATTCAGTTTAAAAGGTGGATAAATTCTGAGTCATTGCAAAAATAAAAATAATTGAATTTGCTCTTAATGTTCCAAAGTTATACCCTTTTTAAGTTTTGTACCGATTTTGTGAAATTAATAATATTGTAATGTGTTTACCAGTTATGCTTCGGATTTGTTTTAATGTTAGGTATTTAGATATTAGGTATTTTTTCAAAATATTAAATATGGGTGGATTTTTGTTCTGTTGCACAGAACATCATCATTAGTTTTTTTAACTTCAATATAAATTTTAAAAGTTACACAGCTTTATTTTTTAAATTTATGCTAAATTTACAAAAAAATGTGATTAAGGGGACCCAAATGAGCAAAAAAATAACCGACTTTTAATATCTGCACAGAGAAGTAAAGTTTGAGAAGTTTTCTTGAAAAAAATTGACTTAGTAACAAAGAAAATCGTGCTAATGGGCCGAGTAATCAGCCAAATTTAAAAAAGTCGAGAAAACCCGATTTTCGGACTAAATTCGATTTTAGCGACCTCTAAACCTCTTCCGAAAAATCTGAAAAAAATCACAAAAATACTTTTCCCTATAAGCTCTCAAAAAATGCTGGGGTACCTATAAAAATAAAAAAATAAATTTTTTTTGGGACACACTAATGCACATAGGAACAGCTTATCCTCCAACAATAAATTTCAGTATTTTTTATCAATTATTTATTAAGCACAACAAACAAAATCTTTTAATAAATAATAGTATTCCCAAAAACAACTTTGATAATAAAATTTTAGCAAGTGCACGTGCATAAAAAACTGAACTGGCAAATTGTTTTTATTTTGATTTCTTGCGAAAACAATAAAAGCACTTTGTTTTTGTTTTAAATATGTTTTTTCTTTACCCACTTACAACTACAATTAATGTTGGGAGAATTCCAAATAATTGTAGCGGGAAATGTAAGAAAAGATAAAAACTCATCACTGATTTATTGTTTGGTATTTTGTTTAAGCTTTGATATCGTTGCAAAGAAGACTTTTTGAGTGTTTGTAGGTAATTCCCATTCCCTCTGTAGCTTTGTTTGCTGATAGCTTTGGCTTTTCTAAAATTATTTAGGAGAACGTTTCCTGATGATCTGGCCTAAGCAACCAGTGAAATGCGCATAGGAACAGCTTATCCTCCAACAATAAATTTCAGTATTTTTTTTATCAATTGTTTAAAAAGGGAATTAAGCACAACAAACAAAATCTTTTAATAAATAATAGTATTCCCAAAAACAACTTTGATAATAAAATTTGTTAATTTATGTAACTAAATATTCACAATTCCCAACAACAATTCTACATGTTTAAATTATTTTATTTTAAACGAAAAAAGTCAATTAAAATTTAAAATACTGCTCAGCACTCTTCATCGATGTGTCCCAAGCTTTTGATAAAGTCTGGCATGAAGGATTATTACTGAAATTGCAGCAAAACTTACCAGCAAACATACACAAGCTGTTAGAAAGCTACTTAGTCGGTCGTCAATTTATTTTTAAAGAAGGCGAATTTTTAAGTTCTCCTCAGCCAATTAACGCTGGAGTCCCACAAGGCAGAATCCTGGGCCCTTTATTATACTTAATTTATACTTCCGACATGCCAACAAAGAGCTACACACAAACCTCAACATTTGCGGACGATACAGCTTTTCTAAGCGTACATGAAAACTGTCAAGAAGCATCTCGGTATTTACAGGATCATATATTTGAACTGAAAAGGTGGTTAAAACAATGGAGGATAAAGATCAATGAGCAAAAATGCGCACATATAACATTCACATTGCGTCGGGACACGTGCCTCCATATTAAAATCAATAATCAAATAATACCCCAACACTCGCATGTAAAATACCTCGGTATACATCTAGATCGGCGTTTAACTTGGAAATGGTATATAGAAGCCATTAAAGCCAATTTGGTGCTACGGTATTCAGTTATGGGGCACTGCCTCGGCTTATAATATCGAAAAAATTCAAAGGCGCCAAAATAAACTTTTTCGAATAGCCACAGCCGCTCCCTGGTATGTCAAAAGCACAAATATCCACAAGGATCTCAATGTGCCATTAGTAACGAAATATGCAGTAAAATATTTAAAAAGGCTGGAACTGCACCCAAATCCATTAGCTCGAAATATTTTAAATTATGGCGGCCACACTCGCTTAAGGAGAAGAGACACTGCAGCACTCACCCAATCAGATGAGCGATAAACACCTACATATGTGAACAGAAACCGTGATGACTAAATATTTTTTGTCTAGCACTGGCAGGACATAAAGTAAATATTAGGATAAGATTTGATTAATTATTGTTAGTTCATGTTTAATATATGAAGTTTCAATAAATAAATACTGAAAAAACAAACAAGGGTCTGCAGACCTCTTGGGCTGAAAAATTTCGTCTTTGTACATAAAAATAGATGAAAACATCACCAAATGGCAACACTGATCTCATAACCTTTCTGTGTGTGAGATAAAAAGAGAAAAAAAGCACAGCTTAGTAGTTTTGCTGAACTTTAGTTTAAATATAATTTTTAGTAAAAAATTTCATTTCAAATAATATTTGCCAAATTGAAGAAGGGTTTTTAATTGGGATTTTTAATCCAAATTTTCATATTTGAATTAGGCTAAAGTTCATGAAATTTAATTTTCATTAAATTATTTTTATTAAGAAAGGAATTCTACAACATGAAATTAATTAAAATTTTTTTAAACTTGTTCATTATTAACTGACCGGGGAATTGAACCCACGATCACGGACAGCCAGATTTGACATGTTTCAATATTAACCACCTAACTCCTCAGAAATCATTTCCGTTTAATTTTAATTTGCAAGATTAACCATTCATTGGAATCAGTGAGTTTGTAAGATGTTATTGACATTAACTTCACAGAAATCTTTTTTAATTTTACACCATTATAGTAAAATGAATAAGTTCTTAAAAGCAAAATTTGATAAATTCCAGAAGAGTTTTTAATTTAAGTTACCTAAGTCATGTTTTATTTTTCTTTTTGCGATAATGAAATGAAAGTTTTATCAAGTGTTTATTAATAATACAAGGGAACAAAATTTAACTTTTTGTGTTGATTGGAAGTTTGATGCAATTTGTTTTACTTATTTGAGGTCGCTGATTTCAAATCTAATCTTCGTTTTTCTTCATCAGCTCGCATTTTTAAGCTACAGGTACTTTTTGTATTTTAGGCTTTATTTTTTATTTATTTTATTTTCATAACTCTTTTAAACTTTGCTTTTTGTTATAGCTGTAATAGCTGTAAAATCATTGAAAATCCAAAACGGGATAAAGTTAAAGTCTAATTACTTTCACGTAAAGTCACATAACCTATGCGAAGGAAAAAACGTCCATAAGTAGAGTAGCAGCAAACACACAAACATTAAAAAATTTCACTTTTGTATGAAAATCGTGATTTGTATCAATTCAGTCAGTCCTTTAGTAAATTGTCAATAAAATAAAAAATTGCGCATCAATTACAAGGAAATAAAGCTCATTCAATTCAAAATATCTTAAACTAAATATTGTTAGACTAAAATTGTGATTTTTATTGCAACTTAACTTTTTATGAATTTTTAAGGAACACAAAGTTTTTTCAAAACTTCAAGGATATCTCAGAAACTCCTGGGCAAATTTAAAACCAATGTAAGCTCGGCTTAAAGACAATATTGTTGAAGAATTTTGATTTTTTTAACTGAATATGGTGAACCGTTTTCCAGTTATTCCAATAGATGTAGCGGAAGTGCCCTAATTTTGGACATAACGGCATATCGCAAAAAGTCGAGCTGATAGGAAACTACCCAGGAAAAACTGTGTTCCAAAAGTAGCAGGTTTTATGTATGAATGCATACCTCAAATCGCTTCAAGGCTGCTGATTGGATGCCTGATTTTTGTATGGGGTGTTCCCGGTTTGGAGGATTATTTTCTGCTGACAATTAACGCTTTTTTAACATAATAAGACATGCAAATAAAGCACTCCTAAAGAGCTTCTTTAAGGGCTAACTATATTAACATATTTATTAATGTTTTGCTTTTACTGGTTAAAATGCCTTTTTTTCAAGCATTTTCGTAAACCATAATATATTTTTTTGTTTTTCTTCGCTTTCTTCGTTGTCTACACTAAAATAGCCGCTGTTTTTGTATATTTTATTCGTTATCATTTACTGCTGTATAAGAGCTCTCTTATTGAAGCGCTCGATTATGCGCTTTTTCTCTCAAGTGCTTCAAAAAACACAAATTTTTTTTACTGGGTAAGTACCGATTTGAATCCAGCGTCCCAAATAACCTTAAGAACAATATTTAGTTCTTAACAAACGAAAACCTTGATCCTTTGTGTAATATTAGCCAAATTTAGTCAAATTACAGTTCTGTTGAATTAACAAAATCTTATATATAAATACGGGAACAATTTTTTTTAGTTGATTTTTTAGTATCTTATCGTACGCCGATTTTAATGAAATATACATTGTTTTTAAGGTATTTTTGTGTAGATAATTTTGTCAAAATCTTTAGGATTAAAGTTTTTAAAAAGTGTTTTAAATTTGCTAGCAAACCCACACTCATACAAAAATTTGTTTTTATACTCGAAACTTTATCGAATACACATTGCAAAAATCATAGCTGTAAGATGTGAATTAAATAGAAAATTTAATTTTTTTAATTTAATTTTTAGTTAATTAAAAGATTTTGTTTGTTGTGCTTAACTCCCTTTTTTAATAATTGATAAAAAAAATACTGCAATTTATTGTTGGAGGATAAGCTGTTCCTATGCGCATTTCACTGGTTGCTTAGGCCAGATCATCAGGAAACGTTTTCCTAAATAATTTTAGAAAAGCAAAAGCTATCAGCAAACAACACTACAGAGGGAATGAGAATTACCTACAAACACTCAAAAAGTCTTTTTTGCAACGATATCAAAGCTTAAACAAAATACCAAACAATAAATCAGTGATGAGTTTATCTTTTCTTACATTCCCCACTATATTCCCAAAAACAACTTCGATAATAAATTTTTGCAAGGGCACGTGCATAAAAAACTGAACTGGCAAATTGTTTTTATTTTGATTTCTTGCGAAAAGAATAAAAGCACTTTGTTTATGTTTTTAATATGTTTTTTCTTTACCCACTTACAACTACAATTACTGTTGGGAGAATTCCAAATAATTGTAGTGGCTTTTCTAATCTGGTTAAGGAGAACGTCTCCTGCTTATCTGGCCTAAGCAACCAGTGAAATGCGCATAGGAACAGCTTATCCTTCAACAATAAATTGCAGTATTTTTTATCAATTATTAAAAAAAAGTGAATTAGCCGCAACAAACAAAATCTTTAAATAAATAATAGTATTCCCAAAAAGAACTTTGATAATAAATTTTTAGTTAATATTTATCAAATATAATCAATCTAAATTCTCTTTTTTTATATATAAATTTTTGATAAATTACTTTCCTTCAATTATTAATTTCGATAGTAGTTAAAATTGAAAACAATAAATTTTAATTTAATTATCTTTTTACGATCAATATTCAATTTATTAATATTTGTTGAAACATAAAAAAATTTAATATATTTGAATATAAGAAACTTGAATAATATTCATTTTGAAATTGCAATGAAATCTTGTGCAAACTAAATGAATTTATTCAAACAAACTATAAACAAATTAAGAATATTCAAATTATAAATTAATAAATACTAACCCCCATATTCATAAAAAAATATTTTTGATTAACAAAATGCTTATTAAACAAATTTTCATAGAAAATTCGTTTCATAAGCCTGTCATTAACCTAAAATATTTTTTATGAATATGGGGGATAATATTCAAAATATAAAACTTAAATTTTATTTTTCTAAAAAAGTTTCAACTAATTATTTAATTTTACTATTCTACAACAAAATATATTAGAATTACAAAAATGTCTAGCCTTGCAGAATAAAACAGAAATTTCTTTTAAGAACTGTTTTTAAAATTAATAGTTGTTCAAAATGATCATCAGTTAAAGAATTTCTTTTTGGCTATTCAATAATACTGTTAGTGAAAAAACTCTTTCGACTAATGCTAAAGATGTAATTGGTGTGTTATATTTTAATAAAATTTCATTGGTTCTCGGATATTTCTTTAAGTTTTTAAAAGATATATCAATTTTATTATCAAAGTTGTTTTTGGAAATACAAATATTTATTAATAGATTTTGTTTGTTGTGCTTAATTCCCTTTTTTAATAATTGATAAAAATACTGAGGCCCTAATCATGTACAACGCAGCGCAACGCCACAGAATTAACGCAACGCCAAAGAATATTATTGAAAGCACAAACAATGTCATAAATATTTTGTAATTCTGTTGTTGCTTTCTACAGAAATTCACATTGGGTTTTAAGATTTCAAACGCTCCATTGCTGGTGGCGTTGAAAATTTTAAAACGGTACATGAATTTCTGTAGAAAGCAACAATAAAATTACAAAATATTTATGACATTGTTTGTGCTTTCAATGTTATTGTTTGGCGTTGCGCTGCGTTGTACATGATTAGGGCCTGAAATTTACTGTTGGAGGATATCACTGAGATATGATAATAGTGCATTTTCAGATGGTGAAGCAACCTTTTCATTTGCATCTAGAAACAAAGAAAACATAATTTAAAAAAGAAAAATGAAGAAAACTCCCGCAAATTTTTCTTTCTCACACTTTTTTGCTATCATAAAAGATTCGTAAACGGAAGATAGTTAAATTTCCAGACATTAAAACCTACTTTCGTAATCTTTGAACGTTAGTTGTGAAATTTTAATTGCATAAAGTATTGGATTTTTCACTTAGTGACTTATATATGAGTAGGTGAGATGCAAAACTCGTTCGTTACAAAATCAAAAGGCGACATGACAATTGATTCCTACAGTTCCGTTGAACTCTTTATGAGAAAAACTATACTGATTGTATTAATACATGTCCTTGAAAAAAAAAACATCGAAGAGATAGTGTGGTTACTAGCGAAACGCGTCAGAAAATTTATATTAATTTTTATTTTAAATATTGAAAAAATGTACAATTTTCTTTTTCTTTAAAACTAATCAAAGTATTAATTATTTTTTTTTTTCTAAATAAAATTATTTAGAATTTTTTTGTTGAATCAAAATATTTATGCGCTGTTTTCACAACACAAGTGATTGAACGTGTGGTAAAATTTATATGAAAAGCACTCAAAAAACTGAGTGCTTTTCATATAAATTTTATTATATACAGGTAAATTCTGTATATATTTAATGCCGGTATCGCAGTCGACATGCTCTCAAAACCCCACCGCAGTATCCCGACAATAATGAAATTGAGCCAAAGATGCACATTTAGAAACCGCTTATGAATAGTACGCAACTTCTTATAAAGGTCGAGTTGGCGAACATTTAACCCTCTGTATGGAGAAATCTTGAAGAGTGGTTGCCAAGAAGATAAGGAGCTGATGGCGAGGGCATGTTCTTTATAAACCACTAAATAGTTTTATCTCAAATGTTCGCGAGTATTATTCCAGCTGTCCGACAAGTTTTTTTGGTGCAAATTTTTATACGTAAATTAATTTTCATGTTTTTTAATTGATAAATTATCACAGATATTTTAGATTTTTTGTTTCCTGGTGTAATACAGTGTTTATGTTAAAGTAAAATAAAAATTGAAAAAAATAATTTTAATAAATTTTTTTAAAATTTTGCAACCTTCAGCTTGTCCGATGACTTTATTGATCTACTGTATGAGTTATACGCAACAGCACGAAAGCATAATATTCTCTCGACTATTGTGGTGTGGGTAAATAATGGAAAAATTTTAAAGTATTTTCATACAAACGTTGGTTTACGGTTGCCTATTCATTTAATGAACTCATAAACCTTCTCCAAATCCATAACTATTTAAAGGCAAATTAAAACACTAATAATTCGTAGCTATTAAATTAGTTAAAAAAAAAATATTTTTCTAGCACCAAAAACACTGTACAAAAAAAAAAGCAAGAACAAAAAAAAAATAAAAAAAAATTTTTTAATTTGTCTGTTTACTTGTTTCTCTTATTTTTCACTATTTTATTTTTTTGTTTTTGGACCATTTTTCCTCATTTCTTCTCCTGCGCCGTTCGTTTTTCGGGTCATAGAGTTATCGTTGGAAGTATTAAAAATGTCCTTAAGCACGTAGCAAAGCAAAACTAATCGCATGTCTACTAGTTTTGTGAAAGAGCAGGAAAAAAGTGTATATATATAAATAGACAAGAGGATAAAAAAAGGAAATCAGGCACTCACATATACAAAACGAAAGAGAGTTAGACAGACATAAGGCAACAACAAAGAAATATATGCGTTTTTCTGTTGGGAAAAAGTAGAGGTAGAACATTTTTACATTTACAACATAAAGCTAAATGATTTTGAATATGAAACAATTGCAAACTGTTCTTTACTCGTCCGGACAGCATTCACTTTATGCAAGTTTTCTTTACAAGGGCTTACCTATTTAAAAGTTTAAAGAGAAATAGTCACTTAACTTAAAGATTTTTCTTAATGGTGATTCGATTTATAGAATAGATTTTTCTAAAGAGTAAAACACAACGTTAAAAGTTTGCTTAGTGTGATCTAAGATTTATATGAAAAGAAATAATAAAGAAATAAATGTATACACTGCATCAAAAATAAGCATAAAAAGAGTACAATTTCAAGAAAATCAGATTACTATAAATTATTAACCTATTAACCACAAATATAAGACTTTTTGTTCATGGAAATTATAAAATGTTTGTTAATAATAAAAAGGGCTTTTATTCTGGGCTTAGAAAGTCGATTGTGATTTAAATCGCACAAAAGTATTTGCTGTTAATATTAAAACTCAAAACACATTTTTTTAAATAACATTTTAAGTTAAATATGGCAAAAAATAAGACCTAACAAGCCGATTATGCACAGAAAAAAATTAAAAATTGTCTCTAATCACCAACTTTATACCAAATTCATAATATCTTGCTTCCTAAAAATTGTAAAATTATGAATATTTTTTTCAAACTAATGATATTTTTAATATTAATTAAAAGAAAAAAATGATCAAAAAACTTTAAAATTTCAAAAAATGTGTTAATTTATTTAATTGAATATTGACAATTCCCAACAACAATTCTACAAGCTTATATTATTTTATTTAAAACGAAAAAATCAATTAATATATTTTGATATTTAATTAATATTTTAATTAAAATTTTTTTTCAACACAACTTTAATATTAATTAAATCAAAATCATATTTTTAATTTTCTTTGAACTAAAAAAATAACTGATTCAACCATCACATTAATTAATTTTAAATAATTTTTAAACCATTTGTTTTTTTTATTAATAAAAAACTTTTTTCTGTGTATAAAACCCTGTACCAATTCAAGGTGTCTTGTTCAAAATGCTACCAATGATTCTTACACAGAAAAAAGTGTTTTATCAATTAAAAAAAATTGTTTAAATTTAATTAATGTGATAATTGAATCAAATTAGAACTAACATTGTTGCAAAGTTCATCCCGATAGGAAGACATAGGTTCATATATATTATTTTTCGTGTATTTTTTTTATAATTTTGACTTGATATTTAGTTTTTTTATTGTTGTTGATATATGTATTTCTTTATAACGGGTGGTTAAATTTTAAGGGCCGATGTTGAATGTGACCCACACCTAAACGTCAAGTTTTTTCTGCATTTCATTTGACATTTCTCAATTTCAAAGTATCTCAATTTCAACCATGGAAAGGTACACAATCGAGTAACGGATTCAAATCAAAATATCGTGAAAATCATCTTCAGTGATGAGGCACATCTGACCTCAGTGGAATTTGTCAATAAGCAGAATTGCCGCATTTGGGCGAATGATAATCTAAAAGTGATTGTCGAAAAACAAATGCACTTACAAAGAGTGACTGTTTGGTGCGGTTTATGGGCTGGCGGCATCATCGGGCCGTATTTTTTCTAAAATGAGGCCGATCAGGCAGTTACTGTGAGTGGTGTTCGCTATCGTGAGATGATAACGAACTTTTTATGGCCCGAATTGGAAAAAATGGATGTGGACGTGGTTTCAACACACAGCTAACGAAACAATGGCTCTTTTGCGCGACAAATTCTATGGCCGTTTTATCTCGCGTGGTGGCGATGTCAATTGGCCGCCAAGATCATGTGATTTGACGCCAAGATCATGTGATTTGAAAGAAAAGGTGTACGTCGGTAGGCCAGCAACAATTCAAGAGCTAAAGGATGAGATAATTCGGCACATTAACGGCATAGAACCTCAATTATGCCTCAGCGCCATCGACAATTTGGACCATCGGATGGAGGTGTGCCGCCGAAGTTGCGGCGGCCATATGGCCGATATCTTGTTCCATACATAATTTAACCATACCAATATTATCATAATAAAAAGAAATGACAATAATTTCCTAAATAATTGGTGTTTTATTCAAAATCAACATCGGCCCTTTATATATAAAAAATAAACCACCCCTTATATATAAAAAATAAAAACATTCTTTTAAAACGAAAATACTATAAATATGGCGAAAATCCGGATTTTTTAAACTACAGGATAAGATATCTCGGAGAAGGAACAAGATATTACAAAGTTTAAATTAAATTTATTTTAAAGGTAATGGGTAGGAATTCCAGACGAGTACTAAGAGAAGTATAGTCAGGGCTATGGGTTAAAATATTATTATCCTTTGTTACGCAAAAAAATATAAAAATTGATCAATGAAACAATTTGTGATATTAATTAAAAAAAAACTAATTAAATTTGCACCAGTAAACAAATTAATAGTGTCAGTTAAACGTTTAATTCACTTGATTAACCATTTAATTCACTTGATTAAACGTTTAATTCACCTGATTAAATTTTTAATTAAAACTGATTTTGTTTTTGTTTAATACTTTAATTGGTGAACAATTTTAAAGAATTTTTGCTTTGTATCCCAATTGACGTTTCTTTGCATGAATCATGTGCTCGTAATTACGTAAACACGTCATTTCGTTAGCATTCCAAAACGTCATTAATTTTTTTTTACATTGTCTGCTTTAAAACTTCAAGCAAACCACAAAGCTCTAAAGCGTCATCTGTAAATAAAAAAAATGTTGGCTTTAGTTAGAATTAAAATACATTTGTACATTCTTTGCATGTAATTAGTTCCAAATTTGGGGGGTTGTACTTTTGAGTATCTAGTATAGAAATCAAGTTACATATTGTCCATTTCTGTTCAGTTACTTTCTTGCTATCTTGCTCTTGTAATTCAAATATTTTGTAAACATAACAATGTCGGATAGATAGCGAAGAGCCTAGAGAAAGCTTATGCCACAAAAACCAAATTCTGTATTGATAGAAAGGTTTTCGAGGGTGAATTCTATTTGGCATTTAACAGCATAAAATTTTGTTTTTGCAATTAATCCTCTAACCGGTAAAACCGTCTCAAGACGGTTTAGATTTTTGGGCTCCAGCACTGCATTGAACATTCTTTCGCTCAAAATAGTAAAACTATCTTAAGGCAAGACTTTTTAACATTTGTTATACTTATAGCTTACAAAAAACAAACAAATTGGCATCGAAAATTATTTCGCAAACTTAATTTTTAGGATTTTTTAAAATAAAATCCATGTAGAATAATTTTACGGTGAGTAAATAATCGTCATTATTATATGTATCGATGTAATAGTCGAAACCCAGTCGTTCATAAACATTTGCTTTACATAAAATTGCCGTAAACAACGCAAAAACGACAAACTTTCTAATATGTTTTGAATTGTCATTGTTGGAAGTTTTAATTTATATCGACAAAAATATACGACAGCGACTTCGACCATGACAACAGCTCTCATAGTAAGGCCGAAGATGTAATGCTTGAGTTTTATAAAATATTTGAGGTGAAAAATAGAAATATAGTGTTTTTAAATGATATAGTAAAGGCGATCTGCAGACGATCTTGACGCTTTGTGCGTACAAAAATTACCCTCCTTTTCGTTGTTGTGTTTAGCTTTTGTTCATAAAACGCTATTATTTGTTTATTGTTCTATTATTTGCACTTTTTCATTTCGCAATTGCGTTAAAGATGAATCTTACTAAAGATAGTTATAAGCTAAATATCAATTTGAAGCAAATGTCTGATGAACAATTGCTCAGGCTCATCGATTCCGTAAAAATTTCTATAGAGAGCAAAGATGGAAGATTTGATAGTGATGACTGTGTTACGTCGATAATAGGTCCGTTTATTTACTTTTCCAGTAAAATCCAGTAGGTGAGTAAATATGGGCAATTACAAAATTTTACTCTCCAAAATGTCTTTTGCACAAAAAAGTAAGCGAATGGAAAAAAAAAACAGATGATCACAAAAAAGCTTATTGTTGTATTATATGTGTTATTTAATTTGTTTCTCGTTGAAAATAATTACATATCGTCGGTCACAGGTTGACAACTCTTAACTCACTTTTAAATTTTTTGAAATTGTCAACTCATTTTAATTTTTTTTTAATCTGAAATTATCAATACCTTTGTTTTCTTTACACCATCTTACAATAAATATCTCCTACTAATTTTGGTTTTTTTTTATTTACTTCCAACACGGTTTAGTAACGGAGTAATAACGTTTTTTTTTTGTCTCCTGAAAAGTACAAAAAAACATGTTAAGAATTGTCAACCTGTGACCGACGATCTGTATTTTTAGCTTTTGCTGCACTTTCAATTCAGTGTTGTTTGTTCTTTTTAATGTTTTATTACAAATTGTAGGCTTTTTGTTTGCCTACTTTTGTTTGTTTACTTAATTGAATCCAGGGATGCAAAAGAGGGTACAACTGTACCATTTTTGGTACGATAGAGTTTCAAAAAGTACAATGGTACACCAATTGCATATATGGCACAATTTGTAAAATTTCCCAGTTTATCACTTTTGTTTTATTTATTATTATAAATGAATATTATATTATTATATATGATTATCTCAGTTGGAAGACGTTTTGTAGCATTTAAATGTTACAAAACGTACAACTGAATTTTTTTGTACGATGATTTGTAAATTTTATTTAAATATGTAGAAACTATTAGCTTTTATAAAACGAAGTTTTTGTTGTTAAAATAAAAATTCAAAAAAAAAATTGCACCAAAAAATTGTTGGTACAATTGAGTTCCAAAAAGTACAATTTTATTAAAATGTTGGTACAATTAAAAATTCTCATTTTGCATCACTGATTGAATCATATGTTTTAGATTTCTACTGGATTTTACTGGCAAAAATTTGTTCAGTAAAAATTTGCATGCTCTTGCTCCGACAATTGTCAGCTTACTCTCGGAGCAGATGCTCTCTTTTGCAAATTTCTGTGTAAACGAACGCAGTTCAGTAAAATCCAGCAACGAACACAGCTAATATCGTGACCGATACATTACCTAAGAACATCATAATAAACAAAAAGCAGATAGGATTTTGCGTAGCGTACAAGAATTGAATCTATGGAGGCGATGTGAATACTATGGAGTGAAAGGTAACAAATATATTCGTCTGGCATCGGCAAATGTTGGTATTGAACGTTTAGGAAGAGCTAATCCTAATGGAAAACAATCAAAGGCTCATAGGTGTGGTAGAAAGCAGAAAAAATTCAGGAAAACAACTGCCCTCAAATCATCAGCGAACACAATGCTCACATTAGGCTTGCCAGATCCAGATTATCAAAAAGCTGGACATGTGAATTAAAAAAGCTGGATATTAAAAAAAAAGCTGGACAATTTGAAATAAAATTTTCACGAAAAGTAACTTGTTTATTGTACAAGCAATTTTATTAAAAAATACCCATATGTACGAGTATGACATTAATATTATTACATTGTTTTTTTATAATACTTTACTACAATACTAACATAAAAAAAATATAACTAAACTTAAATTTTTTCAGTTCATTCATATGTTCTACATATCTACATACCTCTCATTTGCTGGAACAACGTCATAACTCAAAAAATTTGTTTCTTATTTTAATGTAGAATTAATAATCGCTCCTATATTTATCTTATGTAAAAAATTGATGTAAAAATCTTGCATATTCAGCTCTTGAGAGAAATATCATTTTCCCATTGACTTACTTCTTTGCAAATTGAAAACTTCAATTATGACTTTTTCCAGCAAATGAGCGATATGTATTTAAGAATTAAATAATTAAATCAAAAATAGAAATGATGGCGCTATTGCAGATGCATTATGTTCCAATAATGAAATTTATAAAAATTATTTTAAAGCAATAAATATTAAGAGCATTTTGTGGAAAATTTTTTTAGCTGGACAAATTTCTTTTTAGCTTGAAACTGAACAGGCCATTAAAAAGCTGGACAATCCAGCCAAAACAAGCCCGACTGGCAACCCTAGCTCACATGGTTAGAGTACATCTCTTGGATAGTCTAATATATTCAGCTCAAAATCCCCAAATTATGATAAGGGTGTTCTGCAATATAAAAATGCACAAATTTTATACAAGCTTTTGCCGAGAAAACCAATGCTTGCATTTTGCAAAAAGCTTGTATAAAGCATTTTGCTAGACTCTTTTCCGTCAAAAATAAACAATCTGGGTAGGGCGTGGCTAATTTCTTTGAGGTGTAATTTGAAATTATTTGTTTTATTTCATTTTACAACAAATATTCAGCCTTATTCCGGTTGTCGTTGTCGTATACGACTGTGTCGTTTTTTGTAATAAATTAAAGTAAAACATAGCCTGTGTACTTTAATCTATTACAAAAAAGGACACAGTCGTATACGACAACGACAACCGGAATAAGGCTGAATATAATTATATTTGATATTTGATTTTAGTCATAAAATTTATACCATTTAATATATTGTTTATCTTAAAAACTTACAGTATATTCAACCAAGGCCATTTTTGATTTAAATAAAAACGATTTTCATAGTTTAAGTAACAAAATATTGATAGTGATTGGTGGCAGATGGACAATTAGATATCGAAAAATATGAGCTTCATAGTTGGAAAATCTGGAGGATGATATGTTTCCAATATAACAAAAAGTAATGAATTTTGCATTTGCTTTAACATTAAAAATGCTTAAGTGGAGAAATATTTAGCGTCCTTAACATTTGTTTTACTGATTTGAGAAACAGAATGTCATCTTAAACCATTACAGGAATTTTATTTACTAAATAAAGTATACAAAGGAACGGCAATCAACATTTTGAACCCTCCCTAGAAATATGGAAGTAGAAGGTATTATTATAAATTTTTATTTAGTTTTTATTAATTTATTTGAGGTTTTTAATAAGGTTATTTTTGTGAAATTATTTTGAATTACTATATGAATCGTAAAAGTATGACTTATATTGATCTTATTTAAGTGATTAGGGTATTAAAAGTTCGTGCTGATATATGAAATACATACAAATAGTTGTTGTAGTATATCGTTCGACTTAGACTCAGTATTATCAGAGTCATCCGTCCTGCTGGCTAATTCTCTGTCCATGTAGACTTTCTTGCGACCTGTACGCATTTTTTAAGATAATTTCTGGTCCATAATTTTAGATGTGTCTGTAAGCCATCTCTTATTATGTTGGTATATGGACAAAATTTGGCCCAAAAATATTTAATTTCAAACTAAATTCTCTTACGAAATTAATTTTGGCCTCAGTCCATATATGGCCATGGCTCCCTTACAAGTACCATGCACGGAAATCTGCAAGCTGTCAAATTAGTCATTTTCTTCTCGGCGTGCAAACGTTTGAATGGGGAATATCTGCTCAAAATCTCGATGTGCCTTTATGACCACAGCCTGGCATATATGGGGCCTATTTCACTAAACTACATTTCTACAAGTTTACAAGTTACAATCACAAGTCTAATTCTTACAAGTGCTGATTAATTGTGTTTCATTAAAATTTTCACAACACTTGTAGCTTTTTGCACTTGTAAACTACAATTTCTACAATTACAAGATCTTGTATATATTGTGATATTTATTTTACAATTCTTATTTATTATTACTCAAAATGCTAAAATATCCTATAAAAACGCAAAATAACACATTTTAATAATATTTCTTATTTTTTAGACCCAATTTATCGGAAAATTTGCGGGAAGCGATAAAAATAAATTCTTTTGCAATTATGGGTACTCTAATGTATAACGATAAGTTGTTTTGATTGTAATCACTCCACTAATAAATCAAAACATATGAGAGGCATAAGGTACAAGGGGTTTTGAAAATGAGATTATATATGGAATTAGTAGGTGAAGTCCAGAACACAAGAGGTGAATGTGGAATTTGCATCAGGTACCGAGACATGACGACCAATTCTAAGGTGTTTAAAGTTGTTGGCACTTGTGTTAAAAAAGTTGAAAATTATTGTTTTGTAATGGCAAATCAACATAATAAAATTAATGTGGTGGGGGAGATCTCTTGTAAGCGATAAACTTACCAAAGAGATAAAAATTAATGAGGTGTCTTGCACTTGGACTGATGACAAGTGCAAAAGACCCCAAATACATGTGTGATGTTTTTTGGGCAAACATCAAAATGGCGACACTGGTATGTCGGTTTTATAAAGTGATAACATTATTTGTTTATAATATATGTATTAGACCGTCTCAGTTTTTATACTTTTTTCGAAATTCCTTCATGAACATCGATTTTCTTTATCTACTATAAAAACCAAGAAATTTGGTGTATAACACTTAAATATTGATGAATGGGAAGTGGTCTCTCAAATCGTTTTTTCATTTTTTTAGGCAAAATACCTTTTTTTCAAAAAATGGAAAAATCTTGATTTAGCAATTTGTCTCAAACTCAAGCAGTTCTGAATGGATTTGAACATTATTTCATGCATTAGAAAGCTTATTAAATTTCCTAAATGTTTCTTAAAGCAACATTGCCATTTTGTTCGATGGTTTTTTATTCATAGCACTACAAATTCAGATTTTCAAATACAAACTTAACATTTTTTTTAATTTTTGCTTACCTTTTCATATATAAAAATTGAACGAGGCAAAACTTTTATATTCTGTCAATGCAGTATGGTAGGAAATTTTAAAATAAAGATTTTGGTGCAAATAACAGTCGTATTCTGTTAAGAAAAACTGCAGTTTTAGTTGAAATGTTGAAAGTTGTTTATTTCTAAATATAAAAAAAAAAAATAATATTTTGGTAATAACTTTTTTGTATCTGAACCGATTTTTCCGAGTTTTTCAGCAAATATGTTTTACTAAAGATTTCCGATCTTTTAATATATTAGACGTATCCATAGGTCACATAACAGCTCTACAATTTTAGTTTTTATAAAAATGTGGATGCATTTTAGCCGATTTTTGGAGTATTTTGCTAATAACTTAACCATTTCTTAACCAATTTGGCAGATTTATATACCCACGTCTTAAGGAAGAAATTTACCATTTACTTAGATTATAACGCTTGGACTCGGAAAGATCTATTGTTTCCGAAAATGGGTATGTTTAAATAAAAAATTTTATTTTGGGCATTACTCTTCCATTTTTGGGAAAAAACTTGCAGGGTTTTCAGGAAATATATTCTGATATTTTGATATATAAAACGTGTTCATATGTCATACTAGAGCCCTAAAATTTAAAATTTTGAGTATTTTCAATAATATCTTTGTACGGGAGGTACCATGCCCACTTTACCAATCCCGCCCATATTTTGAGGGATGCTGTGTATTGATAACCGATATGTTTGTACCTTATTTGGGAACTTTAGCTCGCTTCGTTCTCCAGATATACAGAAATGTATAACGTCTTTGTATGGGAAGTGCCACACCCAAAATGATTTAATTTAAGTCGTCGAGCATTTTCACAAAACGCATCCAAACTCCAACAAAAGCATAATTTTACCAAATTTTAAAAAATAAAAAAACCAATATGTTCTTACTTTATAATATATTTATGCAATAGAAGAAAATTTAGAAATAAACAACTTTACACATTTCAACTAAAACTGCAGTTTTTCTTAACAGAATACGACTGTTATTTACACCAAAATCTTTATTTTAAAATTAAATCTAAGTAAATGGTAAATTTCTTCCTTAAGACGTGGGTATATAAATCTGCCAAATTGGTTAAGAAATGGTTAAGTTATTAGCAAAATACTCCAAAAATCGGCTAAAAAGCATCCACATTTTTATAAAAACTAAAATTTTAAAGCTGTTATGTGACCTATGGATACGTCTAATATATTAAAAGATCGGAAATCTTTAGTAAAACATATTTGCTGAAAAACTCGGAAAAATCGGTTCAGATACAAAAAAGTTATTACCAAAATATTATTTTTTTTTTATATTTAGAAATAAACAACTTTCAACATTTCAACTAAAACTGCAGTTTTTCTTAACAGAATACGACTGTTATTTGCACCAAAATCTTTATTTTAAAATTTCCTACCATACTGCATTGACAGAATATAAAAGTTTTGCCTCGTTCAATTTTTATATATGAAAAGGTAAGCAAAAATTAAAAAAAATGTTAAGTTTGTATTTGAAAATCTGAATTTGTAGTGCTATGAATAAAAAACCATCGAACAAAATGGCAATGTTGCTTTAAGAAACATTTAGGAAATTTAATAAGCTTTCTAATGCATGAAATAATGTTCAAATCCATTCAGAACTGCTTGAGTTTGAGGCAAATTGCTAAATCAAGATTTTTCCATTTTTTGAAAAAAAGGTATTTTGCCTAAAAAAATGAAAAAACGATTTGAGAGACCACTTCCCATTCATCAATATTTAAGTGTTATACACCAAATTTCTTGGTTTTTATAGTAGATAAAGAAAATCGATGTTCATGAAGGAATTTCGAAAAAAAATGAAAAGTGAGACGGTCTAATATGTATATCTCTAATAAGCAAACAATGTGATATAGTTTGTTTTATTACATATAATCACATATTTAAAAAAATAAATGAAAAAAATAAAAAAATAAATGCTAATTAATATTAAATTTTTTGGATTTCGTGTTTCTTTGAAATAATTTTTATTAAAAAATAGTTAAAAATAAACTTTTAATTCAATTTATCATTCACCTTAAACTTGTAAAATTTTTTTTGAGGGGCTAAGTCGACCCTAAGCTTTTTTTCTACAAATCTACAAGTGTACAAGTGCAAATTTAGTTTTGTGAAACAAAACCACTTGTAGAAGTCTGACCTGTAGACTCGTAACTTGTAAAATTCACTTGTAGCCATAAACTTGTAATTGTATTTTTATGGAACATAACTATTTAAAAGTTCACAGTTTTACAGGCATAAACGCTTGTATTTGTGAACTTGTAGTTTAGTGAAATTGGCCCCCGGTGTTGGGGAAAAGGGTTGATCAACAAGTTGCTTCTGTTCGGTTCGATTGGGTCGATCATTTTCATGTTTGCGTGGACAGAAAAGCCAAAAAAAAAGATGCAATTATTGGAAGAAATCTGACATTCGAGTAGTAAGTGCTAAATGCGACCTTCAGTTGTGCGGTCAGATCTATAAAAATAGTTTCTCGGACTACCACTATCGAAAGTTATATATACTTTAACATGTTTCCTTCTATTTCTCATTAAACTTTCTTTCAAGTAAAATTTACCTCTGATATGAGGTAGTACCTGCATACCGGCAAAAATGTGTGAAGACGTTTTTATTTATATTTTCTACCTGGCGTCCGTCCAGAATATTATTTTCACCTGAAAATTAAACTAACGGTTATTTTGACTACATTCACTTTAAAAAAAAATGGGCTGCATTCGACTATTTTTACGGTCTTGCCGGTTAGAGGGTTAAGGCTTCACAAATAAAATTTCCTTTCATATTATGAGAATTGGCTCAGTGTATAGAAAGCAAATAAAAAAAATACATATAAACACACCTTTGTATAACAATGAATTGCTGTTGAGGGCTAAGAAAAAATACAATCGTCCTGAGTATTTTATAGTAGTTTTTTCTTATTGTTTTCTAGTCGGTTTTTTCTGTTTTTCTTTTCGAAAACAATATAAGTGTCAGATTTAAGGCAATAATAAAAGTTCATTCACTTGTCTTGTACTCGTATATTAACACACTCACACCACAACCAACACTAATACACTGAAATATACCTTAATACCAGATTGTTACTAATTTTCGGATTTACAACTACAACTTTTGGTAATTGAAGCAAAAACTAACTCTTCCATGAAAACAAGTGTAACCGTGTATGCACTCTACTGACCAACCTCAATCCCTTTTTTCCTTGTTTTTCTTTTTATCTTAAACCAACATTTGTTTAAATTAAAATTTTAAAATGCGAACAAAAATATTTGCTTTTTGTAGTTGGTAAAAATATTTTTAAATGCTTAGCAGTGGTTGATTGTATAAGCAGAGAATTTTTTATTTTTAACCAATTTATAAATATTTGAAAAAGGTGAACATCCTGGTAATCAGGAATACATAAAATAGTATAAAATAAATTTAATAAATAAAATGAGAAACATGAAACAATTTAAATGTTAATGAACTGAAATATCAAAGTCGTTGAAATTGAAACTTAAATGTACATTTTTATAGTAAAAACTGGTATTAATTTAATTTCAAAATCCTTCATATGATCCGGAAGGGATTAAACTTTTTCGAATATGCGATCTTTTAGAAATAGAATCTGGGAATTTTGTTCTCATAGTGAGTAGCATCTATATATATAAAATTCTCGTGTCACGGTGTTTGTAATTGAACTAGTCCGAAGCGGCTTGACCGATTTTTATTAAATTTTGTATGTGTATTTGTTAGGTGTGAGAATAGGGCGTAAAATAGGGCAAAAAGGGTTAAAACTTTCCCTCCTTCATATAACTTCCTAGCTTGTGAACTAGAGGCAAATACCAACTTCTCAACGAAAGGGCGTAAAATAGGGCACTAGGGGTAAAAGGTCCCCCTCCCTTTAGCTTATTAATTTATTAACCGAATTTATTAACATCTGGAAAAAACTATATCCTTTAATTTATATTATTTAGGGCGTGAAAAAAAGGAAAGAAGGGTAAAAGCTCCCACCGATATCTTCTTAGCTTATGAACTAGAAGGAAATACTAACTTCTTAACTGGAAGGCATAAAATTGGGCACAAGGGGTAAAAGCCCTCCCTCCCTATATCTTCCTAACTAATCAATCGGGTTTCTTAAAATTCGGCATAAAGACACTGTAACATCTTAAAGGAACTTAAATATTAAATTTTTTTGGAAATTCCAACATTTAGGGCGTAAAATAGAGCAAAACGGGTGACAGCTCCCCCTGTCTTCCTAAATATTTTTCGCCACACCAAGTAAACTGAAAATATAATAACGAAATAAGATTTTAAGCAATTGACAGAAAACCAAAGTATTGCAACAAAAAATAACACAGAGGATGAGTGCTGGTGATTATATTTACCGGTTGGCGAAAAATGGGTTAATTATCCGATGATTGTTTCAAGTCTTAAAGGAACTAACTAGCACCTTCTACGACTGAAAGTTAGATCTCCGGTTATTCTACTTCAGAATTGTAACCCCCCATGGCTGTGCAATGGTACTCGATTGGTCATTAAAAAGTTGATAAAAACTTTACCGAAGCCACTATTTTGAATGGTTAATTCCAAGACGAAAACGTTTTGCTGCCACGAAAATCGATGATTCCCACAGACGTCTCAATTGAATTCAAACGCGTTCAATTTCCTATTAGATTGGCATTTGCAAACACAATCAATAAGTCGCAAGGCCAAACGATGTCTGTTTGCGGAATCGATTTGGGCACTTCATATTTTCAACATGGACAATTATACGTGGCATGTTCTTGCGTCGGTAACCCATCGAGCTTATTTGTCTTGGCTGAAGACGGACTGATAAAAAAAGATCGTACACGCAATTGCTCTTCGTAATGAATATTGATTATCTTTGTTTGATTTTCATACTTAAGGATAAAATATGTATATGAATATATAACGAATAGAAATAAAGAAATAAATGGCTATTATTATTTTTTCATCGCCGATCATGGAATAAAGCGCTTAATTCCTCTTTCTCTATTTTTTAATTAAAAGCCATTAAAAAAAAATATCTAAATTTGGATTAAAAACCATTAACAGTTCAACAAAATAACCACAATACTAGTATTGTTATCAGCTAAGGCACGAGCTATGTTTACATTTGTCCTTCAAGTTGTGCTGAAAAAAGGTCAACAAGAAAAAAGAAAGACAAAAAACATGAAAAACAAAAAAAAAATGTACTTTGGATTTCAAGAAGAATTCTTGACAAAAGGTACGAAAAAACAGAAGTTAGGAAGAACATTTAAATCAATTAAAATAGATAATCATTCATTCAAAAAGCAAATTTCGATCTACCAAGGTGAAATACCATTTGGTTTAAGGATTGATGTTTGACTATTGACGTCGCCCGGCCTCAATAGCCGAGTGAGTAAAACTGCAAAACCCCACTGACGAGATTGTGTGGTTACAATCGAAACTAGTATGGGCAACCTGTCCGTGAAAGCCTAGTTCAAATCTCAGCGCAGTCAAGAATGAAAAATTATCAATAAAAATTTTAATTGATTTCATGTTGTTAAATTCCTGTCTTCATAAAAATAATTTAATGAAAATTAAATTCAATGAACTTAAGCCTAATTAAAAAAAATATCTAAATTTGGATTAAAAACCATTAACAGTTCAACAAAATAACCACAATACTAGTATTAAAAGCCAAAATGTTCACTATAAATAAGTTACACCCAGAGAAAAAATATGGTTGGGCATGGTTACGGTAACTACACTATGTTTATTGATACAATATATTGTTGCCGTACAAAAAATATTGTTATTTTTATTTAATATAAACAATATTATAGTTACTATAAACATGTCAATCACAGAAAAAAGTGTTTTATCAATTAAAAAAATCGTTTGAAAAGTATTTAAATTTAATTAATGTGATAATTGAGTCAATTATTTTTTTTGCTGAAAGATACTTAAAAATTTAATTGTGATTTAATTAACATTTTAGTTGTTTTGAAATAAATTTTCAATTATTATTTTAATTAAATAACAAAAAATCTAAATTTTTTTTTTTCGTTTAAAATAAAATAATTTAAACTTGGAATTGTCAATATTTAATTAAATAAATAAACACATTGTTTGAAATGGCAATGTTTTTTAATAATTTTTTTAATTAAAATGAAAAAAAATGTTCACAATGGGCACGTTCATAAGGCGTAACTGTTGTGTAACCGTTTAGTGTTTGTCTTAGAAACGCATAGTTGAGCACTTCCGCTCAACACAACAGTTGGGTATTTGAGGCCATTTATTCCATCATAAAATTTTTTAGCTACCTAAAGTCAA
Organism: Pollenia amentaria; assembly: GCA_943735925.1. Lineage (NCBI taxonomy): Eukaryota > Metazoa > Arthropoda > Insecta > Diptera > Polleniidae > Pollenia > Pollenia amentaria. The sequence continues at coordinate 138,398,565 of OX031010.1, read as the reverse complement.
CATGTTGTGCTCAACCTCAACCTTTATTTTTTTTCAATTGTTTATGTTTATCAGCTGTTAATTTTGCATTATACTCATAATGCCGTTTCTAAGACGAAAGTGTTCGGCTCAACAGTTTTCTAGCAGTTGAGCTCAACGTACCCAATATTACAATTTTTAGTAATCAATATAATCATTTTGGTAATAGGTGCAAAATCAACAAATTGTTTGCTTGATATTATGAATTTCGTATAAATTTGGTGATTGGAGAAAATTATTAATTTTTTCTGTGATGCTTATCGCAATTATAAATTAAGGTATGGTTTACTGAAAAATAATAATTTTTATAACAACTTTATAATGATAGCTTTGAAAACATACTATGTTCCTCACAACCATTAAATGATATATAATAGCCATAACATGATAACTTTCTATATGTGTACCATAACATGTTTAAGATGCAAGCAATATATTTTTACTCTAATAATATTTTGTTATCGCCATTTGTAAAATAATTTGCATCAGTTGTGTCGTTTATTTACACATGCCTATCGAATTATTTGTTATTCACTGGTTAAACATTTAAAAAAAACGCATTAAAAAACCAAGTTTAAAGAAATTGAAGGTACATTAAAAAAATTGTAAAGTGTCACAAAATAAAATATCAATGCTAAAAAAATTTTTATATTGTTTGAAAATGGTGCAAAAATATTGACCATTGTTTTGGTTTATATTAGAGAAAAGGAAGAAAAATTCTATAGAATAATTTATAAATAATTATAAAAAATTAACCTAAAAATTATTTTTAGAAATTTTTTTTTTTTTTTATACATAACCCACTCGCGGCCCAAAAAGCGACCAGAACTACCTTAAAGGAAAAGACCTAAGCTTTCTTTTGAGCAAAAAAAAAAAAAGGACCCACTTAAAAAAATTGAAAAAAGTTTTAAATTAAAAAAAAAATAAAGTTTAAAAAAACAAAAAGAATTTATAAACGGAATCTGATGTGATTAAGATTAAATTTTTTTTAGATAATTTATCGTTTTGTTTTTATTATTATTATTTTATATTAATTTAATTATTATTACAAATAAATAGAAAAAAATTTAATCTGTCTCTATAGAAAAAAAGTGATTTTATTCCTGGGATTAACATATTGTTGGTAGTACAGTATCGAGGGTATGAAATGCTAGTTAGGTATGTTTTATACCGTCGGAAAGGTTAATTTGTCTAGTTTCTAAGATTTTGGAAACACTTAGACACAAATAGGAAAAAATTCAAAACTCCAAAAATTTAAAAATCCTCGACTTGACATAGAAATTATTTTTTTTATACATAACCCACTCGCGGCCCAAAAAGCGACCAGAACTGCCTTAAAGGAAAAGAGCAAAAAAAAAATAAAAAGTACCCGTTAAAAAAAATAAAAAAACAGTTTTAATAAAAGATTTTGTTTGTTGTGCTTAATTCCCTTTTTTAATAATTGATAAAAATACTGAAATTTATTGTTGGAGGATAAGCTGTTCCTATGCGCATTTCACTGGTTGCTTAGGCCAGATCGTCAGGAAACGTTCTCCTAAATAATTTTAGAAAAGCCAAAGCTATCAGCAAACAAAACTACAGAAGGAATGAGAATTACCTACAATACCCTCAAAAAGTTCTATTTGCAACGATATCAAAAATGTAAGAAAAGATAAAAACTCATCACTGTTTTATTGTTTGGTATTTTGTTTAAGCTTTGATATCGTTGCAAATAAAACTTTTTGAGGGTATTGTAGGTAATTCTCATTCCTTCTGTAGTTTTGTTTGCTGATAGCTTTGGCTTTTCTAAAATTATTTAGGAGAACGTTTCCTGACGATCTGGCCTAAGCAACCAGTGAAATGCGCATAGGAACAGCTTATCCTCCAACAATAAATTTCAGTATTTTTATCAATTATTAAAAAAGGGAATTAAGCACAACAAACAAAATCTTTTAATAAATATTTGTATTCCCAAAAACAACTTTGATAATAAAACAGTTTTAAATTAAACAAAAAAAAAAATTATAAAAAAACAACAACCAATTTTTTTTCGAAAGATTGAAGAAATAGCTATCTAATTTGTTTGCGACAAATTTTTCTAGCAGCAATAGATAATACTAGTAAGTTACATGGATTACAAAGAACACCTGTTTGGCCAAAATGTAAAATTTTGACCCCCACTAACTCAAAAACTTTTTGACCGATCTTGTTGAAAATTTGTGTCGAAATTACTATCCAATAGGACCAACCTTGGTGCAAATTTCATCCAAATCGGAAGACATCGATCTCAAAAGTTGGGTCACTTGACATGAAATCCCCCATATTTTAAAAACAGTTTTCGGTTTTAGATTTAATCTACATATGATTATGATTGGCATGATAATAATATGGTTACTTCTTAACTTATTATGATAAACATCTATTATGATTACATTAAATTATAATATGATGTAATAAAAAAAATATGGTTAAGGGAAAAATATCATGATGTAATATTACGAATATATTTGGTCATAATATTATTCAATAATAATCGTAATATGTTGACTTCAATCATGAATCTCATTATAATATGTTGCTCTTAGAATATGTTTACCACAACCATGTTTTTTCTTTGCGTGTATATGGCAAAACAACGTTTGCCAGCACAGAAAATGGTGTTTTATCAATTAAAAAAATGGTTCAAAAAGTATTTAAATTTAATTAATGTGATAATTAAATGAATCATTTTTTTAGTTGAAAGAAAATTAAAAATTTAGTTTTGATTTAATTAACATTTTAGTTGTTTTGAAATAAATTTTCAATAAAAATTTCAATTAAATAACAAAAAATCTTAATTGACTTTTTTCGTTTAAAATAAAATAATTTAAACATGTAGAATTGTTGTTGGGAATCGTCAATATTTAATTAAATAAATTAAAACATTGTTTGAAATGGCAACGGTTTTTTATAATTTTTTTTTTTTTAGTTAAAATAAAAAAATATCATTTATTGAAAAAAAAAAAAATATTCACAATATTACAATTTTTAGTAATCAATAAAATTTATTTTGGTAATAGGTTCAAAATCAACAAATTGTTTGCTTGATATTGTGAATTTGGTATAATTTTATTGATTGGAGAAAATTAGCAATTTTTTCTGTGGGATCAACAGTTCGTTTATTATAAATTTTTATATTAGTTCGAAAGGGTATTCTAAGTCAAATTACAATTTATAAAGCTTTCAGACCTTAATACTCTCATTCCTTCAATATATGTATTCCAGGAATATTTCCGATGCACTATCAGAATTTATTTTTTGTATATTTCTGTTACAAGGCTTACTTTAGCTATACAGCAAATGCATTACACTCTGCTGGTATCTAAAAGTTGTTAAAATTTTCTGTACAATTTACTTCAATGCTAGCCGAAGGATAGCTAAAGAAAGCCTCCTAATATAAATTCGAATTAATATGAAGATCTTTTACAAATTTTTAGTCCTATAAAACTCAATTTGACAAATTTTACCACCATATGATTCCTCGAATCGATCTGGTCATATTAAATTATTTTTAAGACACTCTTCTGCTTATTTTTTTAATAAACAACAATAAGTATTAATTTTCTTGTGTCTTCTTTAGTTTAGGAGATATGAGCTAAGCGAATTTTCACGTTTTTACAATTTTTCCCCCAAAACATTAAAATTTTCAAGGATTCCGTCTTAGTGGATCGACCATAAATGCTTCAAGCATTTATTCTGCGCTAGCATGAATTAGTCAGTCAGTAACGTAAAATTTTTTTTATATGTATATAGATAATATTTTTAATCCAAATTTCGATATATGAATCTGGCTTAAGTTTATTGAATTTCATTTTCATAAAATTATTTTTATGAAGAATGGAATTTTACAACATGAAATGAATTAAAATTTATTGATAATTTTTCATTCTTGACTGAGCTGGGAATTGAACCCAGATAAAATATAATAAAAATAGAAATAAAATTTAATTAAAGCTATGTTCACACCTATTAAATATTTGACGTCCTACACGTAACCGATAGTTTTATTAAAAAATATTTGGTTTTTGCGAAACGTTTGCCAGATCAGATATCATTTAAAAGTTCCTTAATTACATTATATGTACAATAATCTTCTAACAAGTTTAGAAAATAAATGAAAATTGTTAAAAAATAAAGCTAAAGTTAGATCAATTTGTTGGTCATGCTTTTTTTGGATTTTTCGTCAAATATTTGTTAGGTCTGAACATACCTTAATAAATTGCTAAATCCTTTTTTTCTAGCAAATATTATAAAGAATCACACAAAGGTTAAATTTAAATAGTGGTTACGTGTAGGGCCTCAAATATTTATTGGTGTTACACATAGAATGGCAAACATAATATACCCTAATTCACCACTAGACTACAATGTGGAGAGAAATTTGCTTTAATTTTCAGATGTCTGCATTTTAACCAAAACTTATTTTTTTTTTAATTTCAAAGGTTTTTGTTTTACTGTTGCCATTTGTTTTAATTAGTTTGCACATGACTGCTGCAGACATTGAATGAATGACTGACTGAGTGTTCAGTTTTAGTTATTTAAGAAAACAATGGCGTTGAATTTGTCACAACATTAAAGTCGCATTAATGGTATTTTTTAAATGTGTTTTATTTAATTTTTTGTCTTTTTCGAATTTCTGTAATGTTTAAATAAAGAACATGAATTTGGTAAATTTTTATTTTATTCTTTTGACTTAATTGAAGTCAATGTTTTTCTTTTTTAATTTCTTACTATTTTCTTTTGTTCGCCTCTGTCAGAGTTTTTTTTCTACTTAAATTAATTGCCAACAAAAGAATATAAAACACAAAATTATTATTAGAAGAAACAAGAGTTTGTTTGTTATCGAAAAATGGTGCGAAAAGCAAAAATAATATAATTTGTAGTTTAAACATAACGAAATTACAAAATAATAAAAACGACCTTTTTTGTCTTGCTTTCGAAAATCCTGTCAACCTTAAGATACGCACCTACAATTTTATATTGTGCATTTTTTACCCTCCAAAACTTGTAGTGAAAGTGCTTATACTAAGTTTATCATTCCATGAATGAGATCGTCTAAGATCTCATTCTGGCGTCATGAGCAATTTTTAATCAATTAAGCCAAGTCCGTCTGTCTGTTCGTCTGTTGAAAGCACGATTATTTCCGAAAGAATCAACATTAAGGAAGATTTTTTTTTGGTGTCAAATTGTTTCTAGTTGTCATTGGCATTTTCATTAAATATTCTAGGCATATTCATACTAATAAACTTAGTGAAGATCGGTGCATAATATATAATAGGCATAATATACTATAGGCCCGGACAAGCCTGAGTGCTTTTCGTACTACTCCAATACAAAATTTGGAAGCCGAAGGTGGTTTTGACCCCCTATGAATACACGCCAACAAACTTAAAGTCCAACTTTGCCATACAATTTTTTGTAGCAAATCCTCTTTATTGCATAAACACATAAATTCATTAAAGAAAATAAAGAAGGATCTCAAATGTCCATCAACTTTATCCCATATTTTTTAAAATATTTAATTTGAAAATTTAACCTACAAAAATTAGAACCACCACTGGAAATACACCCGCCTTGGTTGCTTGATCCCAGCATATTTCTCAAAAATTTTCAGCAGTATTTAAATCCCTATTTAACGAATTGGTTTCAAAATACAAAAACGACAATTATAACTTTTTATACACCGATGGAGCAAAAACTATGAATCATGTAGGAACACGCAACTGTATTTGAAGCAGCGGCAGAAGTAATTATTGAAGCTTTGAAATTATGCAAGATCTCCTCCAACAAACACATTATCTTCACTGACAGTCGTTCTGTTTTCGATGCAACTTTTTACCATAAAAACAACAGCCAAAACATTATTGTAATTCAACAACTATTAATACAATTCCACGCAAAGAAAAAACATGGTTGTGATAAACATATTCATATTATGATATGCTTCATGATTGTAGTCAACATATTAACGATTATTATTGAATAATATTATGACCGAATATATTCATAATATTACATCATAATATTTTTCCCTTAATCCTAATTTGTTTATTACATCATATTATAATTAAATGTAATCATATTATCATCATGTTAATCATAATAAGGAAAGAAGAAATCATATTATTATCATGTTAATCAAAATAAGTTAAGAAATAATCATATTATTATCATGTTAATCATAATAATATGTAGATTAAATCTAAAAACGAAAAATATTTGTAATATATATTTATTAAACCGACTCAAGTATGGAGCCGATAAAAGTGTTTTAGTTACCCCTCTGAAAATAAAGGTTGATATGTTTTATGATGATTCCCAAAATATTTTGGTTCTAGCGTTGACCATCCGTGAGCTGGACCATTTCTAAAAAAGGTCTTTTTTCAGTTTTTCGAATTTTTTTGTACTTTGCTCCAAGACGACATAAATAAAAATTGTTGTCATCGAAAAGGGTTTTTGAAGCAGCATCCAATGGTATATAAAACTTGACCACTTGAGAACTACAAATTGAAATATTTAACTAAATACATATTTTCGTTTCGTGTTTTCATACAAATTCTACGTATTTTTTATTAATAATAATTAGTATTGTGGTTATTTTATTGAACTGTTAATGGTTTTTAATCCAAATTTAGATATTTTTAATTAGGCTTAAGTTCATTGAATTTAATTTTCATTAAATTATTTTTATGAAGACAGGAATTTTACAACTTCAAGTTGTGCTGAAAAAGGTCAACAAGAAAAAAGAAAGACAAAAACATCAAAAAAAAAAAACAAAAATGTACTTTGGACTTCAAGAAGAATTCTTGACAAAAAGTACGAAAAAACATAAGTTAGGAAGAACATGTAAATCAATTAAAATAGATAATCATTCATTCAAAAAAAAAAAAAAAAAAAAAAAAAAGCAAATTTCGATCTACCAAAGTGAAATACCATTTGGTTTAAGAATTGATGTTTGACTATTGACGTCGCCCGGCCTCAATAGCCGAGTGAGTAAAACGGCAAACCCCACTGACGAGATTGTGTGGTTACAATCGAAACTAGTCTGGGCAACCTGTCCGTGAACGCCTGGGTTCAAATCTCAGCGCAGTCAAGAATGAAAAATTATCAATAAAAAAAAATTTTAATTGATTTCATGTTGTAAAATTCCTGTCTTCATAAAAATAATTTAATGAAAATTAAATTCAATGAACTCAAGCCTAATTAAAAATATCTAAATTTTTTATTAATTTTATATATTTTATTGTATTTTTCACATATTGATATATTGAAAAATGAAAAATGTTATACCCATATTGCCTATATATGAAAAAAAAAGATAAAATATATCGCGATTTTCGCGTTTTATGTGAATAATTAAAAAAATAAATTAACATTATTTTGAAACAGATTCACTTTGAAAAGCAGAACATTATTTCCACATACGTAGAATTTGTATGAAAACCCGAAACGAAAATATGTATTTAGTTAAATATCTCAATTTGTAGTTCGCAAGAGGTCAAGTTTTATATACCATTGGATGCTGCTTCAAAAACCCTTTTCGATGACAACAATTTTTATTTATGTCGTCTTGGAGCAAAGTACAAAAAAATTCGAAAAACTGAAAAAAGACCTTTTTTAGCAATGGTCCAGCACACGGATGGTCAACGCTAGAACCAAAATATTTTGGGAATCATCATAAAACATATCAACCTTTATTTTCAGAGGGGTAACAAAATCACTTTTTTTTTGGGTCGCTCTAATATTTATGCTTATTTACTTAAACGTAAAACTGTTTCACATCATAATATGATGTAAATTATAACATAATATTTTTAACCTATTTTTGTTGCAAGTCGCAATTATTTATAATTTTTTTTAGAGAATTTTCATTCTTTTTCTCTAAAATAACGCAAAACAAGGGTCAATATTTTTGCACCATTTTCAAACAATATTAAAATCTTTTTAGCATTGATATTTTATTTTATGACACTTTACAATTTTTTTTTTATGTACCTACAATTTCTTTATTTTTTAATTTCTTTTAACTTGGTTTTTGTAATGGGTATTTTTTTTAAATTGTTTAACCACTGAATAACAAATAATTCGATAGGCATATGTAAAAAAACGACACAACTGATGGCAAATTATTTTACAAATGGCGATAACAAAACATTATTATAGTAAAGATATTATGTTTGCATCTTAAACATATTATGAGTACACGTATAGAAAGCTATCATATCATTTAATGGTTGTGAGGAATATAATATGTTTTCAAAGTTATCATTATTTAGTTGTTATAAAAATGATTATTTTTCAGTGAACCATACTTAAAATTATAATTGCGATAAATATTGACATGCTTACAGTAACTATACTGTTGTTGATATTAAATAAAAATAACATTTATATGTGTACGACAACAATATATTGTTACAATAAACATAGTGTAGTTGCTCAACCATATTTTTGCTCTGCGTGTGGTTAAAAAAGTTAAGCTATGTTGGATACCTAGCCATATTGGAATTTAGGGGAACGAGGCAGCAGATAAAGCAGCTAAATCAACTATTTTCCATCCTTCAAACGTATATATACCTCAATCAAAAAATTTTTTAACAAGAAAAATACTTACAAATATTAATTCCTCCATTTTAAAGCAATGGGATAGATATAACCATCTTTACAAACAAATCAATTCAAGGAAAATTCTAATTACTCTTCCAACATCTACCAACTGTCATTAAAATAAATGTTACATCAGTCTCCGCTTAACACATACCAGACTTACACATCAATATTTTATATCCAGAGAACCCCAAACTATGTGTACTTTTTGCACTTACTCACTATTAACAATTCTCCATATTCTTGATGATTGCCAAGCATTAAACACAATACGAAACTGACTAAAAGGAAGCTGGTGGTCTACCTCATCATCTTCTCCTGCATTGCTTACATCAGAAGATTCTTCTAACAGTTTCAAGATTTATTTTCACTTAGTAGTCGTTTTGGAGCCATTTCATAAAATTAACACCAGTGTTTTGGAAAAAAAATTTGCTCGAAAATTAAATGGAATCAAAATACTAATAGCATAAAAACTATTTAAGAAATACTTACAAATTTTTTTTCAGAGCGTAAAATAACGTTATTATCACTTTAAACTAGCACTGAATATCACTTTATCGCACAATAGCAAAAGAACTTTTGAAAACCACTTACTTCGGCTAAAATTATTGAAAAATAACACTTCTGAAACACATGAGCTTAAAGTGTAACAAACATTCTTTTTATAACGGTAAATAATATTAAAATCGGTTTATTTGTGTCAGCGCTACATGACTTCAAAGAGAAAAAAACAAATGTCCAATATATTAAAATGTCTGAAAGGGTTAAGGATATGTAAAATAACAAACATCATACCTCTCCTAACTAATACATCAGAAGACAATGTTGACAAAATCTATGATTTTTTAAAGTGCATTAAGTTACACAATTATATATAAATCTAAATTATGGGAACGTTCGTAAATGCATAAAAACTATGCATCACTGCTGCAGTGATGCAAAATTTTGTTGCTGCTACGTGATCACCAGTTGCAGTTGTAATGCTGATGCTTTTTTACTGCACAACAGATGTGCAAAGTTTGAATTTTTGAGCACGAGCTAAATTTCAAAAGTTTCATAAGCGAACATAAAATAATAATAAAAATGTTATCAACAATATAGTGATGACAAATTTTATGGAATATATAGAAAAAAAATGGTACAGAGCAAGAAAAAGCATCAAAAAAGAAAAATAAAACGATTTGTTTTATATCAAAAGTTATTGCATCGAAAAATTAACTGATGCAATAATTGCAAAAATTTGCTGCAGAGCTGCGGCATCACTGCATATTAGGGTGATGCCAAGTGTCTTCCAAGTGATGCTTTTACGAACATTTAACTTAACTGATGCGCAACAACTGCATTTACGAACGTACCCTATTTAACTAATATTTTATATAACGATGGCCGATAGCCTTAGATGCTAGTGCTTAAATTGCATAATTCATTGTAATTTAAATTATAATAAATATTAAAATAAATAAATAAATACCATAGACCTAGAGTTTTTTCCCGAGTTTTGCCGTCCCGGGAATTCCAAGTATTTTCAATTCCTGCTTTACCGGGAATTAATTGCAGGATTTTTGGAAATTTTTGAGGAAAAACTTTTTTCAATACTCTAGTAAATTTATTTGGGACTCCAACTAAATTTTAACTCAATATTGACATTTCTCTGCCGTTAGGGTTAATAACCCTAGGATTCTCGGTAACTTTTCACCACAAAGTTCTCCTCTTGGTCTGACTAGACCACAATTTGTACAGCTGGGCCGTAGTTTTCTGATTTGATTCAAACTTGATTCATTCGATTTAGAACAAATCACTTATTTGCTCCAATCGAATCCAAATTAGTTTCATTCGATTCAGAATATATCATTTATAGAATTCACGTCCCTGTTTTTTTTTTTGATTTTTTGTTATATGCGAAAAATATCACAAGCAAAACACACATTTTGTCTGGCCAGACCAAGACGGTTATCCTGGGGTTAAGCTGATTTTTAACAAGAGGCTTTAAATAGGGCATATGATAAATTATAGAAATATCTTCACGAAATTTTATTTCCTCTTGTCTTAGCAAAATGTAGTGGGCTTAGTTTTACGACAATATCATTAAAGCTTGCAGTTAATGGCATAGTAAAGTATTTTCCGAAATTGTATTTTACTCGTATATGGGGCATTTCGAATCGTGTGAAATTAGATTATTCTAAATTGTACCCCAAAAGCTTTATTCGTTACACTTTAGCCATACTTACATGACCTCTGAGAGTGGTCTTAAGATGTTAACGTAGGTAAATTACGAAATTTGGTGATATGTAAAAGGAGTTTGTTGAATTTTAATGGCAATTGGTGCATTCTGCCACAAATTAAGTTAGTTTTTGTCAAGTTTTAAGGAAGGAAGTTCCACGTTTGGGTGCATAACTCTTTTCATACTGAAATGATTCTGCTGGAATTCAAAAAGAACTAGAAATAATTTGAAACCCAAATGACTAAATCGACTTAGAATTACTAAAGGACCCACAATATACTTTCTGTGATCTTAGATGAATATTAAAAAAAGATTCACATGGAATGAAAATCTTTGTATACCTTGTATACAAATATGTTTTAAATATGTGACCTTCTCCGAGAAAAGGGTCGAAAACGGGTTTGGACTTAAGAGTGGATTCTGGTACCTAAAAAGGTGTATAATAAGATGAAATGAGTAAGATTTTTGATAAAAATTTATTTACCCCATAAAAACGTACAAAACGAACTTTGGAAAATCGATAAAAATGTGAAAAGCATTAAAATTTGAAACTTTAAATGCGTTTTTATCAAAACTTCATTTTCACACACTAGTTCCCTTTTCTCGGAAAAGGTCACATATGGTGAACTTAATTTCTCCTTAACTCTCAGTTTGTTAAACGGTGAAATTATATTCCTATTCGCCCTTTCAGAAATGGGATTCCTCTAAACTTCAATATGTTTGAATTTGGCAATTTTGTACGTATATTTATTTCCATGATCTATTTTCTATGATCTATTTAGGCTTAATCGTTTTTGTTATATAATAGATACTAGATTTAATAATGTTAAGCATATTAGCCAGTAAGATGTATTGCTTTCATTGAAGAAGTACGTAAATAAATAAATAAAAAAAATTGCTCGGAAATCCCGGGAATCGGCTTTTATTTTCTGCATTCCCGGGAATCCAAAAAGTGCAGAAAAAACTCTACATAGGCCCCATATAAAGTCCATTCTCGAAAAACACTTTCGTTCCCCTACAACCCTAACAAATAATGGCTATCGTTGTAAAATTATGTGTAATAACGCTTAAAAACACACTACTAAATTTCTTGAAGATTGGCCCATAATTTACTATAGGCCCCATAAAAAGCCAATTCTCGAAGAAGTTCTTTTGGAATACGCTTAAAACCGCAATGAATTAAAATACTTTGAGATGAGTTTTTATTAAATACTGGTTCATAACCTATAGTGTACATATAAATCCCAGTTCCAAAATATTCTTTCTCTCGGTGAAGGGTATCAAGGATTCTGCACAGCCGAATATTGAGAAATGTAAGAAAGAAAAATTCACTGTTTATTGTTGTGGCTTTGTTGAAGCTATCATATTGTTACAAGTAAGACCTGAGTGTTTAAAATTCTTATTCACTTTATGGTCTTACTTGTATAATATTTTTAGCTTTTCTAAAGTATTTGGAAAAAGTGCGCATAGAAACTAGCTTTCCCACAACAATAAATTTCAGTGTTTTTAATCATTAATTGGGATTATTAGCACATCACTAATAAACGAATTAATTAATAATAAATATTTCATTCTTGAAAATAACTTTTGAATATGGCGAGTTTACTTGTTTTTTTTTTATTAAAATAATGTAATAATTCAAAATATTTTAAAAGTAAAAAATCAATTTTGTGATTACACTTTTCGTAGAAAAGATTCAGTTAATTAAGAAGAGAAGCGAAAGTATGAACAAAAATAGATTCCTTAAGTCTTAAAGGGAAAGTTTTTTTGTCGTTAGTTATAGCTAGGGTGTTCAGCCGATTGATTATTGTTCGATTAATCGAAAAATTTTAGACGATTAATTGTTCGATAAATTTAAAATTGCTGATTTCGATTAAAGGATTAATCGTATAATATAAGGATTAATCGTATAATAAAAAAAGTGAGAGACTACTGCAAATTAAAAGGAAAGGCAAAACTTGATCGTGTGGCTCCCAAGTAAAGCAAAACATTTAAACAACATTTTTTTTTTAAAAAATTTTCTTAAAAGATCTGCTTAATTCTTTGTACATATAAAATTATATGATCTCAACACATGTTTTTTTTTTATCGTTGTAAAGGTTTTATCAATTACATGGTATAAATTGTTACGTTTGTTTTGTTTTTCTGATAATAAAATATTAAAATACTTGTAATTAATTATGTTTATTTTCTCAAGTACCAATTTTTTTCTAAAACTATCAAAAAAAATCCCTTAATTTATAAAATTTCTGGATTTTGAATTATTCGATTAATCGATTCATTTTAAAATTTTATTCGTTTAATCGAATAAGTCAAAAATGCCAAATATCGATTAGTCGTTTAATCAAACAAAAAAAACCGATTAATTGAACACCCTAGTGATAGCCCAATTTGAAATATTTTGAGTCATCTGTGAGCCATGATATAGGATAATACCAGCTCAAACATTTAATATAGAATATATTTAAATTTAAAATTTTTCGACATTTTAGAAGTTTTGAGGCACTAGATGCAGTGTTTTTGGGTAAGTTTGCTTTGCACTTTTTTTCCTTTAGTATATACCTACTAGCGTATTCACAAAAGCCCGATTACTTTTGCTTTAATCGGTTTATTGCTCGATTAATTAAGCGAGGTTTTGGTTTAATCGGTTAATTTTGTTATTGATCGGTTAACCAATTAATATAGTTTTAAATTTAGAAATTTCAATAAATTAATATGTATAAATTATTTATTATTTAAAGCTTATTAGTAAAAAACAAACAAAGAATAGAATATGCTGGTAGCTTAAAGTTTTATTATTTGCCGGAAAACATTAAAAACTGCAATCGATTATCAGTTGTTAAGAAAAGTTTAAAAAGCTATCTACTTGATAATACTGAAATGCTTCTTGAATAGTTTTTCTATTTTATTCTACTTTTTATAATTGCTAATTTGTTATGTTATAATTTCTATAGCTGTAATTAATTTTTTGCCAACTCGTCTCACAAAGCTAATTTTAGGCGCGAGACAAACTTTACCTTTTTATAACGTATATTGAAATAAATAAATAAAAATCAAGAAACAACATGTAGAGGATGAGTCGCTTTGGAAAGGGTCAAAGTCAGACAATATTGTCCTAACTGACCACAGTTCCTTATATCCACTTTTTATATTAATACTTGAGGCCTGAACAAACAAAAATTGTCATATTCGCTAGCAAGATTAAATTACTTTTGGATGGACTAAAAAAGAAAAACGGCTTGAATTTTTATATTTTAAAGTTGTTTATCGGTAGTCAACAGCAAAAGAAGATCGATTACATTTATGTGTTGCCTTTTATTGGAAATTAATAAAAGGAATAGTTAAAATATTGGAAATGAGTGACAACATTTTTAAATATGGTCACCTCCAACAAAACTATTTTTAGACAAAATTTTAAACATATTTTGTTCAAATTTAACCATATCATTGTCACCGACAACCATATTATTGTTTTATTAGTCTTTCATCCAGAAGCCACAACCATATTATGGTTGCCTCTAAACATTTTATGGTTAAATATGACAATAATTTGTTTTTAAATTAACAATAGTATTTTCTCTTCTCCAAGAGCAACATGCTATGGTTGTAAACCAACCATGCTATTTTAAGTGTTAAACATATGTTAGTTATTATTGACCAGCACATGTTCGAACCCAATCATTACATGGTTGTGCCTTCTTAATGGAGGTCACATTTAACCATAATATGGTTGTCGGTGATAATAATATGGTTAAATTAACCCTAATATGCTTAAAATTTTCTTTAAAAATAGTTTTGTTTGAGGTGACCATATTTAAACATAGTTTTTCTCTGGGGGTAGTTATTTCCAAAGTTTAAGGAGATCTTATAAAAAATCGTTTAGAAAAATAATTTAGTTTAAATGGCTAACATTCTTCTTTTTTCTAGTTCTGATAGAACTTGACGTGGAAAAAATTCTTTCATTTATCGTAGATGTTGGAGAAATCGAAAGCAACCCATAATACAGATTATCTAATTTCTCAGTTATATTCCTGGGTTTCTCTTAACATATAAAGACTTCCATTATGCGATTAGAGCCCTGTTTTAATTTTTTTTAAATTTTCAACACTTCTAATCGTTTCGGTTAATTCTGTAAAAATATTGATATGAGAAGAAACAGATAACTAAAACAAAAACCTGTTGTTCGTATTTTAAATGAAGATCACTGAACACCTTATTTGTTTGTATGAAAAATTATTTTCTAAACACATTCCATTTGAATGTGAGAAAAAATAAGTAATTAAAAACACAAAAAAATATGTTATAGTATTAATATATAAAGTACTAATAAATATTAAAAATTTTGTTACATCAGTTAATCGACTGAAATTAACCGGTTTAATCGTTAATCGAAAAACCCCAGTTTTAAATTAACCGATCAGATAATCGGGTAGTCATTAAATGGTTAACCGATTTAAAGTTAACCGAATGCATACCCTAATAGCTACAATAACGATGAAGACTGGAGAGCAAAATTTCAATTAGTTCCAGTGTAATTAAATATAATTACACCAAATAATCGTATTGATAACTTAAAAAGTTATTCGTCTACAAAATGTCAACATCTCCTTTAATGTTCATCTTTATTTGGGAATCATATTTTACAAATTGAATTTAAAAGTAAATTTGTTGATATTTTTAAATTCTATATAAATATTTTGTTTGATTGTTGGTTTAAATGCAACCAATTTTCCTATGTACAATTATTTTGCCACCTTTAAGTGTTCATTACTTTTCCAGTTTATTTTCAATAATATTTGCAATCTTTTTCTTCTAATAGTTTTTTATACTCTTTAGCGCACAGTGCCAAAGACAATGCAAAAGTTTAAAACAAATTTTTGCTTAGAGTGAAAAAATTTACAACCTTATTTTGTAAAGCATTTACCATTCATACAAAATATTTTCATAAAATTTGTTTAAAAATTCAAAAAATTTAATATGAAGAATTTCTTAACACAAGGTGAACGGACTTACAAAAAAATAAGGCTTGTTTTTTTCTTAGCAAATTTGAATTCAAAATTCAGTAAGTTGTTGTTGGTTTAAAACTGTATCGCCTTTTGTTAGTCTGCTACAACTTGTTTTGTTATTTGATAATTTTTTTTATTCAGGGTTAAAATAAGTTCTTTCCATCAAAAGTGAAGAACAAAACATATATTTTAAACAATGTGAAAAAATTTACTTAAGCCACTTCTACTCCAAGAGCATGTTTTCCAGCATTGAACATCCATTTTTCTCTAATACTTCCTGTAGTGGGTGTAAAACCTTAAAACTGCGAGGTTTTTTTTTTGGCAAACTTTAAGCGTTCACAGAAAACAATAAAAATGGATTTCAATTAAAAAAATTTTAATATTAATAAAAAAAATTAATTAAATTAGCACCAGTAAACAAATTATTAGTATCACTTAAACGTTTAATTAACTTAATTAAACCTTTAATTCACTTGATTATACGTTTAATTCGCTAGATCACATTTTTTTCTAAATTTAATGCTTTAATTGGCGAACAATTTGCGATAATTTTTTTCGTGTAAATTGTAAACATTTGTGCTATATAAATTTATTTGAAGTGTGGGCCATCTTCGCTTACAGTCGTCGGCACAATTATTTTGATAAGAAACAAAATCTCTTATTTCTTTCACAAACTGGCGCAGTTTTTTATCTTTAAAAATGCGGAAGTCTTACATAAATCTTCTTTTTCGATGAATTGTATTGGAAAAAAAGTTCGAAGAACTTTTCTCCAAAACTCTACTGGCTTTTGGGCATGTGCATTAGCAAAAGCTAATCGCTTAAGTTTGTTTTGTTTTGATATTTACACAGAAAAAAGTGTTTTATCTATTAAAAAAATGCTTTAAAAAGAATTTAAATTTAATCAATTTTTTTTTTAGTTGCAAGAAAATTTAAAATTTAATTTTGATTTAATTAACATTTTAGTTGTTTTGAAATAAATTTTCAATTAAAATTTTAATTCAATAACAAAAATTTTAATTGACTCTTTTCGTTTCAAATAAAATAATTTCAACATGTAGAATTGTTGTTGGGAATTGTCAATATTTAATTAAATAATTGTTTGAAATGGCAAAGTTTCATGATCACTTTTTTAATTAAAATTTAAAATATCATTTATTGAATTTTTTTTTCAAAATTTTAAAATTTTTAGTAATCAATATAATAATTTTGGTAATAGGTGCAAAATCAACAAATTGTTTGCTTGATATTATGAATTTGGTATAAATTTGGTGATTGGAGAAGATTACTAATTTTTTCTGTGTATGAAATATCTCTTTCTATGTAAGTCTTAAAACAGGCTTCTCTCAAGCGGCGCCGAATCGTCCGTTCACTAATTGAAGTACTGGATGACTTATTCCATTCCTCTGCGGCATCTTTAGGTTTTAGCTGAACGTCTGTTTTAAATTTTCGCAAGATTATTCGGTCTTCACTTAGAGTTGTTTTGCATTTCGCGCAGGATCGCAGAATATTTGGACATCGTTTTTCTTTTAAATTTTTTTTAAAATTGAACTCGTTAGCTATTAAATTGAAGCCGGCATTGAACTTTACTACTATTGAGGCTATAACAGTATTAGTTAACTCAGTTGTTTTCCCTATATTTTCAAATCACTGATGAATCAAAATTATAAGTTAAGACACAAAAATTAATAAGAACAATTTTAGTTGACCTCCAATTACACAGAACACGCAAGAAAACTGATATGAAGTGCATGTCAAAGTACTTATGCCGCAGCGAAAGTCACTGCCTGCTATGATTCTAACGGGCAGTTTGATAGTTCACACAACAATGGACAAAATATTTTACGTAACTGTTGTTGTTTATGTGCACTTTGTTTTGAGCTAAGCTGAGGTAACGGTTTCTTACGCACTTGAACGAAAAAAACGCCAATAGATTAGAGAACAATTTGTCAAGGTAATTGGGCCGACGACTGTAGGCCATTTACCTATCTTTCTGGTGACGTATTGATTCACGTAATGAAAAAACGTATTTTGATATGGTCACCTGCAACAAAACAATTTTTATCGAAAAATGTTTATATATCTTATGATTACTTTAACCATATTGTGGTTAAATTAGTGCTTCTTCAAGAAGACACAACCGTATTATGGTTACCTCCAACATACCATACCAATTATATGTTATCTTTAATAATAAAGTGATAATTTTTTGCAGATAGCCCTAAAAGGGCATTAAATGTAAACGGCATTCATAACAGGAACATGATAAATAAAATTCCTCTGGCCTCAACAGGACAGCATGGATCGTGACGCTATGTGGTTTCAGCAAGATGGCGACACCTGCCACAGCGCGCGCGAAACAATCAATTTATTGCAGCATTGATTTCTGGAAGAAATTACCTCAAGAAAGTCTGATGTCAACTTGCCACTAAGATCAAGCGATTTAAGGCCGTGCGATTTTTTTCTATGGGCTTTTTTGAAATCACAAGTTTATGCGAATAAACCAGAAATAATTCCTGAGCTCAAATCCCAGATCCAACACGTTATCGGTGAGATACAGCCATATCTCTGTGAAAAAGTCATGGAAAACGAATAATGGCCTGTCCATACATAATCAGAACATGTCTTCTTTTCAATCCATTAAAAAAATCACAACTATCTCAAAAAATACGTGTTTTTATATCAGAATCAAAAATGCATTCTTACTGAGACAGCCTTAAGTAAAGTTAGTCTTGGAAAAGACGAAAACAGTTTATTGTTAATTGAAAACCGTACAATTATAAGCGCCAACAAATTTTTATTAAATACAATAATGTTATATATTGTGACTTCTTGATAAACAAACTTGACTACACCATTGTAGCCGGCGACAATAATTTAATTTAATTAACCATAATATGTTTTAATATTTATCATTAAAAATCAGTTTAGTTCGGGGTGACCATTTTTTGAAAACAAGAACGAAACCAACACATTTGGAAGCATATTTCAGTGAGAGAGGTAGGAGTAAAGTCTCATCTACACAATTTTCTAAGCTGTCATTATGAAATATTACTGCTTCATGTCTAGTCACATATTTCGGTCGTTTTTCGGCTAGTGCTCGTTTTAAACAAATTAATTGTGCCTTGCTCGGTCCCCTATGATCGTCTTTCGCGAGTTCAATAGCTCATGACATACAGCTTAACCACGTCGTCAGGGAAGTATTGGTTTTGATTTGATTGGTTTGCCGGGCTTCACAAACGATTACTTGTTCTTTAAGATATTGCAATAGCTCCTTTTTTCGTAGATCGTTTTTACTATATTATGAACATTTTTTACAGTATTCCAGCAGAATTTTGAGCAGGTATATCTCTGCTTAATCTCGTGTTGTACTTAAGTTGCGGGTTAAATTCCCACCAGAGACTTTTGCTAATCAAGTAAGAATTTATTTTCTATTGTATTTGTAACTCTTAATAAATAAATAAAAAAATACTTAAAATAGGAATTACAGCGTTTTGTTATAAAACTCCTTAAAACTACCAAGTACACAGAAAAAATTAAAAATTGTCTCTAATCACCAAATTTATACCAAATTCATAATATCAAGCAAACAAGTTGTTAATTTTGCACATATTACCAAAATGATTATATTGATTAAAAATTGTAAATATTTTATTTTGTTTCAATAAATGATATTTTTAATTTTAACTAAAAAATTTTTAAATTGAATCTGGAAATTATTTCTTTTCATAAGCTACTTTATTATATACAAGGTTTTTTATTTTTTCGAATTTATTCTATGAGCTGAATTTCAGTTAAGTTTTTTTTTTAAAGCTTTTTGTAATAGTTCTATTCCTTAAATTATTAGGAATGATTTTATAAAATACATAACTGAAATTTAGCTCATGGAATAAATTCGAAAAAATAAGAAATGTTGAATCTAAAAAATTCATCAAAAACCTTTGCCATTTCAAACAATGTGTTAATTTATTTAATTAAATATTGACAATTCCCAACAACAATTCTTCAAGTTTGAATTATATTATTTTAAACGATAAAGTCAATTAATAATTTTTGATATTTTATTAATATTTTAATTATAAATTAATTGAAAAACAACTTAAATATTAATTAAATCAAAATTATATTTTTAATTTTCTTTCAACTAAAAAATAATTGATTAAATTATCACATTAATTAAATTTAAATGCTTTTTAAACCATTTTTTAATTTATAAAAAAAAAAACTCTTTTCTGTGTACAAAAAATCCTGTTTTTTAGGAATTTTATTTATTGGACCCATTGTAAATTATGATCTACCATCATAAAATTCGATAAAGTGATATATAGTATAAAAAAAGCTGAATTGGAAAAAATTTGAGCACAGTAATTATTTTTTTTAGCGTATTACACTTTTGAAAAAAATTTTTTCAGTGTATTTATCAAGGATAAAAATTGTGAACTTAGCACATCATAATTAATGAATAGTAAAAAATTTTGTCTACCCAAAAATAACTTTGACAACTAACAAACATTGCGATCAGTTAGAAACTTAGGACAGATTTTGTAACATATATATACATTTTTAGGGAGGATCTACCAAATTTGAGTCTATAACTTTTTCCTACTAACCAATTGTACTTGATTTTAAAGACCAGGTGCATAGAAAAACATAGAAGAAACACTTTTGAACTAAGATCGTTATTTTCTATTGAGTCTTTCGAAAAAATCGTGAATTCAACAGACTGACAGACGGACAGACTGACAGACAGACAGACATAGCTGAATCGACGAAAATGTATTTTCTATTGGGTCTTATAATATGCATAGAAAAGGTATACACGAAATGACAAATTTACAAGTGGTGGAGGGTATAAAAATATTAATGGTTCCCAGGAAAAACTTTTTGAATTTTGGTAATAGGTCGAAGTTATTGCATACGTTACCTGGTAAGTAGTTGTCATTACAATTGTTATTATTCTGAAAACCTCAATAAGTACTTGCTAGTAATGGCTACAGTAAGCACTTTTCACTACTATTATTTTCAGTTATGAATACTTGCTTACTAATAATCAGCTAAATAACTACTTATTAGTTGTCTTGTTTTCAGTACACAGAAAAAAGTTTTTTATAAATTAAAAAAATGTTCTAAAAAGTATTTGAGTTTAATTTATGTGATAATTGAATCAATTATTTTTTTAGTTGAAAGAAAACTACAAATTTAATTTTGATTTAATTAACAGTTTAGTTGTTTTGAAATAAATTTTCAATTAAAATTTTAATTAAATAACAAAAAATCTTAATTGACTTTTTTCGTTCAAAATAAAATAATTTAAACATGTAGAATTGTTGTTGGGAATTGTCAATATTTATTTAAATAAATAAACACATTGTTTGAAATGGTAAAGTTTTTTGATCACATTTTTATTTAAAATTAAAAATATCGTTTATTGAAAATCTTTTTTCAAAATTTTAAAATTTTTAGTAATCAATATAATAATTTTGATAATAGGTGCAAAATCAATAACTTGTTTGCTTGATATAATGAATTTAGAACAAATTTGGTGATTGGAGAAATTTAATAATTTGTTCTGTGTACGGAATATTTACTTACTGGTAACTGGCTCCATAACTTCTTATTAGGTCTATTAACTAGCGCCAATTAAATAAAAACTAGTTATTTTTTGGCTTCTAGTAAGTTAATTCAACTTACTGGTAGTTAAATAATAACTAGATATTTTGTGACTTCTAGTAAGTGAATTGTAAGTACTAAATTCTGTGGACAATTTGAACAAAAATAAGTAGTTATTCAGCCGAAAAATAAGTAGTGTTTATATTTCTCCAACATTACTTGCTAACTTACCAGGTATGTAAAGTTTTTGCTGGGTTGTTGAGTCTCAAATGGAATGCATTTCCATACTAGTCAGAGGGACAAACCGACATAATTTGGCAAAACTAGAAACGAATCCTAAGTTTCGCAAGAAAATAGGACAAAGAACATAATTATAATTAAAGTGGTCCTAGATGAATATTTCTTAATATAACATATTAAATAGCAAATAAAAAATAACCTCTGGGTTTAAAAATTCATGAATTTTACTTAGTTTTACACACATATTTATAAAAACTAGTTTCGCCCGGTAGCCGAAATTCGACCACTTGACATTTGCTTAAGAGAGAACCAGTGCGTTATACAACAAAAACGTACACATTTTAAGAAAACAACAAAATGCACTCTTTTCACCCATATGTGGTGGGGGGGTATGTTTGCAAGTAAAAAATAAAAACCGAAAACACTTAAAAACCACAAAAAGGATTTAATTTTTCAACCACTGTTAATACATGTGTGTACGTGTGCTTGCAAAATAAATTAAAACGCTTTTTAACACTTGTATTTAAAAAATTTAGAAAAGAAATGTATATTGTGCTTATCTACAAACAATACCTTTAACACGATATATTTATGTTTCATTAAAATCGGTGGACGATAAGATACTTAAAAATCAACTACAAAAAAATTGTATCCGTATTTATAAATAAGATATACTATTTGAATTCAAAAATCAACTTGTTCTGGAAAAAATATTGCAAAACGATTTTTGACTTGTTTGGCTTTTGTACAGGTTAACCCAAGTAAGCTCATCGGAGTCATTTTGTGCTTATTGTTTCATTAGCTGCTTTTAAATATTTAAGAGCATTCACGCATAATTTTTGGTAAAGTAAATTTGAATTTTTTTTGTATTACATATTTTACAATTTGTTCCACAGTTTATCATCATGTGAAATTAAATTGTGTGTGAAGAAGAAAGAAAATAATTTTTTTGGCATTTTGCCATTTGGCATTTATTACATTTTACATACCATTTTATATAAAAATGTTGATATGTATATATTTGATGATTTTATGTATGAAAATGTGTTTAAATTTCGATTCAATTAAGTGCCCTACATCAAGCATTAAAGTAATATTTTTAATTTGAAAAATATATGTAGATGATGAAAATGAGACTAAACGATCCATTATTGCACCTATCACTCTAACGAGAGCTCTTCCGAATTAAGGACTTAAGCACAATAAAGGACATATGGAGGAGGAGAAAGAAACGAAATTGTACGGAAACACTTTCTGTATAGAAAGTGTGTTAGAGCCGGTTTACATCAGGGGTGATGTCGCACAGTCCCATACGCAAATCTAAAGATAAAATAAGCGCTTATAATATTTATGAAATATACATTTTTGTAAAGCTAATTAAGTAATTTAAATTTATTTGTAAGTAGAATTCATAATTTTCACTTTTTGTTTACAGAGGATGATACCAAAGTCAAAAAATGGTTGAACTAAACTGTTAAATAAAAAACGACTTTTAACCGTTTTACTAAAAAAAAAATTGCCAAAAATCAATTTTCCTTTGTATTATTTTCAAACTTAATACTTTTGTTTATCACTATAAGTGCAAAAAATTAACACATTTGTTGGTAAATAATATTAGTGAGAAAAATGTTTGTGTTATCGTATACTTTGCGATTTTTTTATTGTACATCCACGAAATTGCAGAAATTTGGTAGAGTATAAGTAGCAAATTTTGCGGAATACTTAATTTTGTTTTACCCTCACACTTGCTTTCTTTCACTTCTTTCCTTCTTTCTTTCACTTATTAAGGTGTCACAACGGACCATATTGGTCTCTGGGTCAGAGTGTAAAGTTTGCTTCACACCAGCCTTTCTAACCTAATCTAACCTAATTTTTTCAAGATTTAGATACTTTTTGGAGTTTTTTAACAAGATCTGAAAAGAAGTTTTAGATTATTTGGCCGGAAATATAAAAATTGCATTCATTTCTTTAGTCATATTTTCTTAGTTACAAAAAAATTTTAAGAGGTAAGTGGTACTGGCACAATTAGAGAAGATAAAGTTATAAATCTTTTTTTCCTTCTTCGATACGGTAAAAAATAAACTCATTTTTAATGTACTTATGGCCAATTTCAACAATTACTTTAAATATCAATTCATATTTAAATATAGTTTTTCAAATAATTCCATTTTTATTTGACATAACAAACGAATTTTAAACATAAATTATTATTAATAAAAGAACCTTTTTCGACCTCGAGATCCTTTTTTTATTTTTCTTATTTTATAAAATTTATTATATTTTGCCGATATTTTCTTTATCATTGAAAATCATCTTCTATGCTTTAATATTGAAAAAATATCAACGTACAAAAAACAGAAAAAAACTTTAAAAATTTGTTCGATGTTTAAATAGAATTGGCGAAATTGGCTATAAGAATTTTTTTTTAATCAACCCTGGGATTGTCTTACCGACAAACCACTAAGTTCTCCTCTTGGTCTGGCTATACCAAAAAACGCAATTAAATAAAAGTAAATAAATATGTTTTTATTTTGAACTTATGCTTATTATTGTAGATTATACGAATTTATTATATTATTTCATTATTTTATTCCACATCGAAAATATAGTCTTTAATTACGCACATTGCTTTTTCGCATCTACCACAGCTGAAACGAGATAAATTGAACTAAGCGCATAATGGGCCGTAGTTTTCTAATTTGATTCAAACTTGATTCATTCGATTCAGAACATATTATTTATAGAATTCACGTCTCTGTTTTCTTGAAAAATATAGCAAGCAAAACACAGAGTTGGTCTGGCCAGACCAAGACGGTTATCCTAACCCTGGGATAACCGTCATGGAAATAAATTCAAATTAATCCATTATTATTATTTTGGCCCACCCTAATATTTTACTAAAAATCTTATATATATATATATATATATATATATATATATATAAATCGCCAAAGGCAAAACAGTTAAGAACACTTTCCTCATCTGTTTTCCCAACGACTAGAACAAAAAATACGCAATTTTAAAGGTATTTACTTACAGAAGCGCACAATAAATGCAAAATAAATATAAAAAAAATTTTTTCCAATTACAGAAAGTGTTTCTATAAAACAAAACAAAAATAAAAATAGGGTGACCGATTATTCGACATTTTTCAGAAACCGATTTTTTAATATTTCGACTATATAAGTCGGCAAAGGCAATTACGAATACTCCTCCTTTATTTGTCAACCGAACGTTAATGCTGGGAAAAAGTATCAAAATGTGAAAATTCGGGAAATTAAATTGCTTTCTATTTCTTGGTAAATTTTTAATTATCTATTATATTAAACTTGGAAACATAATATGCAGTGCCCTGAGTGACTGAGAACCTATAGTATGAAAAGTGTTGGTACTTTCTTGTTCTTCCTCTGGTACGTTTTGAATTTTTGTTTGCACTGGACCTTTAAAGATTGAAGTACACAAGTATTGTCCTGAGTGAATAAGAATATGTAAGTGGGAGCTTTTTGGTACTTTTTCGTTCTACATCTGGTACTTTGATCAATATTCGTATATATTAGGCATACTTGATCCATTTTCGTCAATAATAGACATACAAATATAACAATCAATGTCCTGAGTAGATGAGAATCTGTAAGAGGAGACTGTTTGATACTTTTTTGCTTTTGAATTGGTACTTTCTGATATTTTTTATACTGACTTACAAAATTAAATTTAACATTCACGGACTCCGGTGACAGATAACATATGAAACGGAGGTTGGTGCCTCGCCAAATCAATCGTCTAAGTTGTTAATGTAAATTCATATAAACTTAGATGAACTATCTTTTCTTCATATTTACAGAATAATTTATGATCGAATTTCGACTTTTGGGAAAACACTAGTATATATAAATATACAAAAACGCATTAGCGGTTATAGCACAATATCGGCCACAAAAAAACGAGCTAGTGTAACACATTTTAGCGCTTATACCTATTAAGCACAAAGTTTTTTTGTTATTGAATATAGGCCAAGTCGATATGTTATATCACATGGCTCCCATACGAAGTCGATGCAATATACATACAAATAAACTAGCATATAAGCGTTTGTGACAGCTGTAAAACACCGCAATTCGCAAAAAAAAAATGCGCAAGCCTGAAAAAATTTTTCGTGATATTGTTTAGTGGTGTTTATCGACGGTACATAGCCTTAGAATACAGACGGCTCAGATGACAAAATGTTTCACGAAATTGGATTTATGCATATTTGGGCATAGCTTCCCAAAAAAAAAAACATGAAATTTTATATAAAAAACTTCCCCTAAAAGCTCATCAATTATTCGTTAAGATCATTTGAAAGTTCTCATCTGTCATTTACACGTTCTGATTCACTCAGTCGGCATTTGTTATTAAAGAATGGCATTTTGTTCTTCTTTTTTTTTGGCAAAGCACAAAAATGTCTACAAATGTGCAAAAAAAAACAGCAATGATACGAGACATACAAACGTTTAAAAACGAAAAATGTACTGATGCCAAAAAATACATTCAAGACACATACAAAAATGCCATACCAGACAGCTTGACGTTCTTGTTTAGAGAAGAAAAAAATACCGATAAAAGGAATGAAAAAAAATTTTGGTAAATTAAAAATAATATTTATTTTTAATTAAAAAACACTTGTATATAAGTAAATTATGTTTAAGCACCATTAAATACGTATCTTGTTTTATTTATTATTCACAATGGAACCAAAAATTAAGTGCCAACAATTTTTAGAAACACCATTAAAATAGGAAATATTTTGTTGTGAATTGCATTTTCGTTTTCCTTTTTATTTTTTTGTATCGGATGCCAGAAGTAAATTTGTTCTTATTTAAAGTTGTATAATAGACAAAATCACGTATAGATTTCTTAAATTCTTTAAATTTGGCGATATTTTTTTAAGATAATAAAAAATGTGAAGAAAATAGACGATGTTTTGCAATCCCGAGAATAGAACCTCCCAACCCATTTTTCGCCGACCGGTGATTATAATCACCAGCACTCATACTGTTTTTATACCCACAGCACAATAGTGGAGAGTGTATTATATATTTGTGCTGATGTGTGTAACACCTTAAAATATTGGTCCTAGACCCACCTTAAAGTATACCGATGGACACAGAATTACTTCCTGAAACGATCTAACGATGTCCGTCCGGCTGGCTTGCTGTCCTTGTGCGCAAATTACAGGCCGCAATTTTGAAGATAATATGATTAAATTTGGTACATAGGTTCTTATTGGCACAGGGACCAATCCTATTGAAAATGGGGCGAATCGATCCATAATTTCATATATCCCCTATACAAGCTGCTTTCCGGGTCTTTGTGCCCACTATCAAACAAATTTTAGTGAAATTTAAAACATAGATGGTCCATATTTATATGGACACACCAGCTATGCATTTTTTAAAAAATACGACCTCGAGGGGATTTAGGGGGTAATTTATGCTCTCAGAAACTATCAAACCGATCTTTAAAAAATTTAAGACATGGATAGATCGCTATTCATACAGCCACAAAATGTCCCAAATAGCTTCACTTGCAAAACTTTTTTCTTATATACTACAGTCGGGCTTGACCGACTATACTTTCTTACTTGTTTTTTGTTACAATTTTTTTTTTTCAGTCATTTACTTAAAATTTTATTTCGTTATTATATTGTTAGTTTACTTGGTACGGCGAAAAATGGGTTAATTTGTTATCTCTGTTTACAATGTTCTGTTAATAACACTGTGTGACAGAATTTTTTAATTTTTTGTCAGAAAAGCCAATATATCCATTAATCTAGAGGAAAAATATCGTCAAACTGCGTACTTGGATATTGATTTCCTCATCTTTTGTCCTTTAAAGGACTTAACAGTTTTTTAAAAATGCTTATATTAAATAATTTATTATTGTGAAATATCCTGTAAGTGATGGCCATTATATGGTGCACACAAACGTACTCTCTTTAACATATTTTCGACAATTATTTGCAACATTTTCGGTAGATTGGCCATTATTTCATTTACAATGCTGCTTTTTGGTAAGTGGATGGTTCTTGGGTTGTTACAATTATTCTTTCTTTCAAATATCCCCAAAAAAATAATAGTCAGTAGCTCTTAAATCTCTTAAATATGAAGGCCAGTTAAATTTGTTGTGCTAATAATGCGTTGACCGTGTATGTCCTTTACCAAAACCATTGAGTCACCTACAGTAAGTGCTGTGGATCCATCTTGTTGAAACCACAATGTTGGAATGTTTTTCCAACATTATGCGATATGCACCACCGTTGACAAAAATGTAAACACCAATATCATTTTCAAAAAACTATCGGCCATTTAGACTTTTAGAGGATACACCCCACTAAATAGTTCACTTAATTGCGGATAATTGTCGGCGATTAACTTCTCTTGGATTCTTCATAGCTCAAATCCTGCAGCTCTGCCTGTTGATGTGTTCATTTAATAGCACTGTGCTAGTTGAAAAAAAAACAGAAAAGCCGGGCAGCTGGCGTTTTAACCTAATTCTGGCAGGCTGAATCCAGTGATGCTAACCGTTAGGTTCTAGGCTAGTTCTTGTTTTTGAGATATACCGTTATTTTGAAAATGAAGGAGGTTGCACAACATAACTGAAAAACGGTTTTGTTGATTGAAATTACTAAAAAAAAACCGAAATTCCGCAATAAAATTACCTTTAAGTCTAATATGCGCAATCGTTTTAGAAACATAATAATTTTTTAGAATCTGGGAATTATACCTTTTCATAAGTCAGTTTATTATATTTAACATTTTTTTTTTTCGAATCTATTCTATGAGCTAAATTTCAGTTATGTATTTTATAAAGCTTTTTGTAATAGTTCTTTTCCTTAAATTTTTAGGAATGACTTTATTCACTACCAGACTATTATCTTGTATCTTCTTGTTAAATTTTACCGTAGCTATACTTTGGATAGCAATGAAGTATAGTGTATGTACAGAAAAATTTACAATTATTAGACACCAGCAGAATGTAATGCATCTTCTGGCCCGCCACGGCATTTGTCAGCATTCTTTGTGTCACACTGAATAGTGATACTTTAGAAACTGAATGTATTTAACTCAACTATTTTAACAAATAGAAAATGGGAATTTCATGTGAATTTTATTTACAAAAAACAAACAATTTTAATTAATTGAAGAATTTCATAAAACGCAATATTTGTATGAGAGCCCCCCCTTCAAAGTGGTGATAAAGGGCAAGTATATCTCGAAAAAATGCTAAGGACAAAAAACTAATTGAAGTCGGTCATACATTATATCCCACTAGGGTCAACTCCTGGGCATTTATGCGAATTTTTCTTTAATATATTTCTAGACTGTATTGAACATTTTTTATGGGAGCCCCTTGAGGAATGGAGATAGCGGGTAGGTATGTCAGAAATCAATAATTGAGATTCAAAATAAAGTGGTGTTGTTCATGCATTTCACCCATCTAGGGACATCCTACGCAGTGCAGGGGCCAAATTTCAAAATCAATAAACCGCAATATTTGTATGAGAGCCCCATAAGGGGTGGGGATAAAGGGCAAAGTTGTTTTGAGAAAAAGTCAGGGACAAAAAACTAATTGGCGGTCGGTCATACATTTTATTTCCCTAGGGGCGACTCCTTGGCAGTTGTCGGACTTTTTTTTTCAATATAATGCTAATCTGTATTGAAAATTTTGTATGGGATCCCCCTTCAGGAATGGTGATAGCTGGTAGGTATGCTAGAAATAAATGACGAAGATTGAAAACAAAGTGGGATTGGTCATACGATTGACCCATCTAGGAGCATCCCATGCGCTGCAGGGAATAAATTTAAGAATTTTATTAAGCCGCCATACTTGTATGGTTTAAATTCTTAAATTTGAATCATACTGTAGTTCTGGTAAAGAAGTTTCAGTTTTCACTGGTTCGAGTTTTTCATGTAATGGAGGCAATAAAACCTGTTTTTAAGGGGAACTTCAATGACGTTGCCATTCACATGTCTGCTTCATTCCCGCACTTCTATATGAGGAGCCGCAGAACAAAACGTACTTTTTCACACATTTTAAATTTTGGGGAAATTGAGGATTATTTATTTCGACCCCTTAAAAAACTGCATAGACCTGGAAATGGAAACAAGTTTTTTGCTTACCAAAGGATGAATCAAACTGCCGTAAGGCAACACATTAAATGTCAAGGATGTTTAATATCAAACCAATTTTATATCGAAAAAGTACGTTTTGTTAAAAAAAATGAAAAAAGTACGTTTTGTTAAAAATATAGAAAAAGGAACGTTTTGGTGTGCGTTTTTTTTAGACGATAATATTTTAACTGAATGTTTTTAAACCTGAACCATTAAAGTAAAAAATTAATAAAAAATAAGTAAAATGAAAACTTTATTATTTTATTTCAAATTAAATAGAAAACTAAACAATTCTTTTTTATAATTTAATACAGATTTTTTAGTTATTAAGTATAATACATTTTAAGTAGTTAAACTTTTTTCCCAACGTCGTTTTCGAAATGTTGAAATAAAACTCGCAATATTTACTTTTTTTAGCATTTTTAAATTTTTGCTTTTTACGTATTCCCATATTTAAATTTTCTACAGATTCTTGTAATTTTTCCATGTTTTAATTATACTATTGTATTAATTATTTTTTTCATAACACTCATTCACCAAACAATAGTTAAATTAATGCAATTATTGGTGGATATTCTTAAAAACGCGTCGAAGAAATACAAATTTACATTAAAACAAAAGCAAAGTTTAAAAAATAGTTTTTGTTTGTCAAACATTTCTTAATTAAATATACATACATGAGAATTTTGACGCGTTTCTCTCTCTTTAAAAAACGGTAAATTGTATGATAAACAGAAAAAACATTTCTTAAACTTTGTTTTTGTTTTAATGAAAATTTTCACTTTTTCGACGCGTTTTCAAGAATTTATTATTTAACAGTTAATTTTAACGAAAATTAAATGACATAAATAAACGTCAAACAAATTAAGAATATTAAGAAATATTATGTTATTAAAACAACTACTCGAATAAATGGCAAAAACAATGAAAAAAAGCACGTTTTAAAAAATAAAAATGAAAAATGTACGTCAATTTTTTTAGAACCCATTTTCTTGGTAAAAAAAAAATAAAATATGCTAACTATATTTTTTCTTAAAGATTTCAACCCAAATATTATAAAAATATCAAAAAACCAATTTGTCAAAAAATGCGAAAAAGTACGTTTTGTTCTGCGGCTCCTCATATATGAAGTGCATACTGTCCGGCCTCATAACTGGAGTCCTGTCACATAAAAAAACACACGTATTTAATGGATCCAGATTACAACTCCCAAGGATTACTACTACCTTCTAGTCACAGAATATTTTTCATCGATGTTTATTGTAGTCTACTTTTTGAAGAATATTTTTTAATGAATCGTACGTCTTTTACGTTTCTTCACTGTATGCAATTGGTACCGATGGTTTTAAGTTGGTTTTATCCTTTTAAAATAGCTTTGCAGCAATCAATGAAAAGTGTCCACTCAGCAGCATTATAAATGTATGTCTAATATACAAAAAAAAGTTGGCGCAGTCACCCCCTAGGCTTTAAGAGAAGTTGAAAAAATTCCTGACATTTTTTTTAAAATTTTGTGCCACGCCTCTAGATGCAGCCCTTTTAGTTCTTTTGTATACTTCACCGCCATTTGTAGTTCTATGGCTTAATTTTTGCCTCTCGGCGGATATTAGCGGATCCCTCCCCGCTAATATAAAATTTTTTGCACCTGACAAAAATGCGTTTCCAAAAGTAGTATATATATTTTTAATAGCCTTACGCTCCAAAAGTATGTCCTAGCTTTCTTTTACACATCCACATTACATTAAGCCAGGTCGGTTGGCATACAAAAAAAAAAAAAATTGCATCCGTCACGCTCTAGAATGAATGTTATATCATTGACGTCTCTTGACATTTCAACGAATCTTTAACTCTAGGGGTGATTTGCTCACCTTTTTTTCGAACCACTTTAATGTTCATTTTGCTCTTTAGTTTGTCCTTGAATTAAGCAGATGTTCACTCGTTATTTGCAAAAAACATTCTTGCAGCGCTGCTTGGTAATCCCTATATGCTGCAATTTTGGTTCCAGGGACTAAGAGATGAATTGAATTTGAAAATCTGGTCAGTTCTTCGCAATTGAGTTTAAAAGTTAAAGCTTTGCAACAATTGGACTTCTTTCTTTGGGGTCATTTAAAAGAAAATGTGTACTTTAATAAGCCAAGAACAATTCAGGAGCTAAACGATGAGATACTTCGGCCCATTAACGTCATTGAACCACAATTATGTCTCAGAGTTATTAAGAATATGGACCATTGGATAAAGATCACCGAAGCCGTGGCGTGTATTTGGCCGATATTTTGTTTCATACATAATTGTCATAGATCCTTCACAGTAAAAATTAAAAATGTCTCTAATCACCAAATTCATAAAATCAAGCAAACAATTTGTTGATTTTGCACCTATAACCAAAATGAATATTTTGATTACTAAAAATTTAAAATTGCGAAAATTTTTTTTTTCAATAAATGATATTTTTCATTTTGATGTTTCAAACAATGTGATAATTGATTTAATTAAATATACAAGTAACTCTGGTTTTGACAATTCCGAACAACAATTCTACAAGTTTAAATTATTTTGTTTTAAAAGAAAAATCAATTAATCAATTAAGATTTTTTGTTATTTAAATAATATTTTTATTAAACATTTATTTCAAAACAACTAAAATGTTAATAAAATCAAAATTATATTTTTAATTTTCCTTCAACAAAAAAAATAATTGATTCAATTATCACACTCATTAAATTGAAATGCTTTTTAAACAATTTTTTAATCGATAAAAAACTGCTGATAATTTTTTCGATGTTCTATCGTAATAACAAATATTAACATAATTCTCTGAAAACTTTTTGTTTTATTTACATATCAACATCGTGCGTTTTGGACCATCCCTTAGGAAATTAAGAAAGATATTTGAATACATCATTTCGAATAATGTACATATTAATCTTAATGGAATAATAATCATTTTTCTTCTTTATTTTTATATCGTTTCAGATATTTGATTTAAAGCAAATGAACTTAACAGCAAAGAAATCTAACCCACAACTAAAGGAAACAGGAATTAAAGAGAAATTAGGGAATAAACTTCCATATTAAGACACCTTTGATCTAAAAATTATTTAAAATTTTTAAGTTTTTTAAGAAAACAAAAATGTAATTTAAAGAAAAGTTTAAACTAAATCGAAACCTTAAACATATCAAAACAATGTGCCATAAATATTATAGCAAATTAAGTAACGAACTAAAAACATAAACTATTTTAACATTAAAAAAATAAAAATAAAAACGCAACAACAATAAATTT
Source organism: Pollenia amentaria (assembly GCA_943735925.1). Classification (NCBI taxonomy): domain Eukaryota; kingdom Metazoa; phylum Arthropoda; class Insecta; order Diptera; family Polleniidae; genus Pollenia; species Pollenia amentaria. Next base: position 138,365,418 of record OX031010.1, on the reverse strand, counting down.
TAATGGAAAAAAATTTAATTAACATTAAAACAACAAATTGTATACACAACGTTTAAACGCTTTTAGAACTAAAAATAATTGGAAAAATATCAAGAACAGCAACAGCAGGAGCTGGATAAATTGAATAGCAACAACATAAAATTAGCAGCTACAAAAATAAAATTAAATAAACATAGTAAAAGGAAATTGTAATTAGAATTTGAAAAAATAAAGTAAAACTAAAAAAAAAAAATCAGCAACAACATTTTGAAAATAATGCAGATGATAATGATGTTTCCATTAAAACCATTTAAGCGGCGACAGGCCAATAGTGCAAACAAGTATGCAGCTTAAAAAATATTGGCTGCAACTGAAAATTATCAATTCGTTTTTGCCCCTCACGAAACTTTAAAACAATCAACATTGTTCAATTTAGTTGTTGCCATTTCAGTTTTTCGTGTTTTTTGCAGTTCCATTTTTTATTTTTTGTATTTGTACATGCCGGACATTCAATAATGCAATTTTCTTGCAACCGGAAATAGTTGACGGAAGTTTATAACGGCCATTGACAAGCCATAACAATATTGTGGCTCTTGTATTTCGTTTTACCCTGTAACAACAATAACAACAACAACGAACCGAGTCAACTGCTACAAATACGACCACCACTACAACTTTGCAAGGATATCGACACAAACACTCTGACAATTGTAAAAGGCCAGGATATGTGAGAGTTTGTGCTTTTGTGCGCCAGAAGTATAAAAGCAAAACAATTTAATCCTTTCAAGGTTATTTCCTGAAACAAAAAAAAAAAATTTTAAAAAAAATATGTTTGTTAAATATCAGTTTGATGATTATGATGATGACGGTGATGATTTGTAACGGAAATGCAAGTTTTGAAGATCATGTTACAAATACAATTTAGCTAACAAGCGGATATGGAGTTAAAGTACATGCAAAAACAAAACAAATGTCTTAATACAACAAAACTTAAATTAATAACACAAAATCCATCAGAATTTAACATTTAAAAAATCCTCGGAATAGCATATCCCAAAAAAACTCTTTTACTTCAAAAACAAGCATTCTAAAAGTGCAAAAACAAAGTTTCCTTGACGTTGGCAACAATTCTTTTTTTCATTTTTACTTCCTTTTCTTTTTTACAAGTTTTCTTAATCATTAAATTTATGCTTTAACTTTTGAGCTACGAAACAAGAAGCCAAAAAAATCAATTTCATTGCAAAGAAAATAAAAAAATTGTTCTTGGATTTTTTTTTTTTTTTTGGTTTTTTTTTTTGCAAAATTTGTCCTTTTTCAAAACCTAATGACTACTGCCAAAAGACGTACTGGCAATAGTGCGACATTTGTTGCCGACAGCAATCATCATTATACTTCATTGGAAGAACATCACCAACAACAACAACAACAACAACAGCATCAACTATCACACCAACAACAGCAACAACATCTTCACCAGCAATATTTCAATCAAAACTATTATAACCAACAACAAAATAATCATGAAAATCAACGTTTGCTACAACAAGAGCCATCTTCATCATCAAATTCGAACACAGCAATACAACGTCATCCCAACTACAACTCAACAGCTTGCAGCAACGGCAACAATAATACATCTGCGACGTCGACGGCGAATCCAACAACAAATTCAGCCCCCTCAATTATGCGTGGCGAATGTTCGGTGAAATTACCACTGGATATTTTGTAAGTATAATAATATTTTTTTTTAGTTTGATTCACAAATAAAACTGTACACTATTTAAAAGTTTACACTGTGAAATTTAACCCGCAACCTCTAAACTGAAGGACTATCTTACTTCCAATTTTCTCATTGGGGTACGCATAATCATAATTTACTTTATACAAATTCGTAGACAACACAGTGTACTAGGAACAAAATTAACTTCCAAGAATATTGAGTGTACAATTTAAATCTTATAAATTTTCTATAAAAGTTCTTTCGACTTTCAAGCCTACACCCAGAGAAAAAACATGTTTAAATATGGTCACCTCCAACAACCTTATTTTTGAATAAAATTGTTAACATATTATGGTTAATTTAACCATATTATTGTCATCGATAACCATATTATGGTTAAATTAGTCCTCCATCAAGAATGCCCAACCATATTATGTTTGCTCCGAACATGTTTTGGTTAATAATAACTAAAATATGTTTAACACTTATAATAGCATTATTGGTTTTCAACCATAGCATGTTGTTCTTGGAGAGAACAACATGCATATTTAACCACAACATGCTTAGAGCCAACCATAATATAGCTGTGGCTTCTTGATGGAGGACTAATTTAACAATAATATGGTTGTCGGTGACAATAATATAGTTAAATTAAACATAATGTTTAAAAATTTCTTAAAAAATAGTTTTGTTGGAAGTGATTATATTTAAAGATGTTTTTTCTCTGACAGATTTAAAGTTTTCTTGGGTCCGTCGCACAGTGGGTTGAACATAGGTAATCTTAGGATTAATTCAGAAAAGCCCATGACTCTGGTCGGCTCAAAACAAAAAAAAAGTCGGGAACAAGATCTTAAGTATGTGATTTTAATTGTCTTTAGCATGGTGAATTCAAATCTGGTAACAGATTGGTTTCATCACGTTTAGTTTTTTATGGGTTAGACCAATATTTTTCCCGAAATAAGGTGGTTATTGTAATATATTTTATCATTACGCTCTAGAATTAAAGATTAGTCGACAACAATTCCGAAAATATTTTTTTTTTTGCTTTAATTTTTTGACATTTGTAGTCTGATCATCATAACATATCGTATATCGTTATTCATGCTTTGTCTATGGCTTAATTTTTGCCTTTGCTGAATTTTTTCATCCGTCATCAAATTCTGGGTGCCACTTATGCCATCTCGGATCCTTCCTCCCTAATGTCCAATTTTATGCAAGTGCCAAAAAAACCCTATTTAAAACGTTTTACGTCTCGCTTTAAATATACTCACTTTTATAGCATGCCCATTTTATAAGTGAATATAAGTGAAGATTCTAGAACAATACATTTTTTTTCTGCCACGACCGAAAACAAATCATTTTTTTTAGCAACAAGAGTTCTTTTCAATAACTGAAATTAGTAGAAATACCGCAAATCTCATATAAAGTAGAAGAGCACGATCTCGACCTGAAATTTTTGAAACCCAATGTATGTATTGAAAAAACACAATTTATGGAGCACTTTAAAAAAAAATTATTTCCAAGACATTTATCAAAGCAAAAATTATAATTATAGATTAATTAAAAGATTTTGTTTGTTGTGCTTAATTCCCTTTTTTAATAATTGATAAAAATACTGAAATTTATTGTTGGAGGATAAGCTGTTCCTATGCGCATTTCACTGGTTGCTTAGGCCAGATCGTCAGGAAACGTTCTCCTAAATAATTTTAGAAAAGCCAAAGCTATCAGCAAACAAAACTACAGAAGGAATGAGAATTACCTACAATACCCTCAAAAAGTTTTATTTGCAACGATATCAAAGCTTAAACAAAATACCAAACAATAAAACAGTGATGAGTTTTTATCTTTTTACATTTTCTTACATTTGATATCGTTGCAAATAAAACTTTTTGAGGGTATTGTAGGTAATTCTCATTCCTTCTGTAGTTTTGTTTGCTGATAGCTTTGGCTTTTCTAAAATTATTTAGGAGAACGTTTCCTGACGATCTGGCCTAAGCAACCAGTGAAATGTGCATAGGAACAGCTTATCCTCCAACAATAAATTTCAGTATTTTTATCAATTATTAAAAAAGGGAATTAAGCACAACAAACAAAATCTTTTAATAAATATTTGTATTCCCAAAAACAACTTTGATAATAAATTATAGATTAATTTTAGAACATTTAACTTAAATTCATGTTTTTAGAAACACTAAAACTACTTTTGTGTACTTTTTCTGAAACATGTTCTGAAATCGACTCCGCGTGATATTATGCACTTTCTACTATGAGTAGCACTTATCTTTACTACTCCTAAAATTAGGAAAAACTACGCTCATTTAAAAAAAATTATATCATTTAAAAATCTCCTTTGATTAAAACATCATTTGATTTCAATTTCAGAATACAAAAATCACATGCGACAATTTTGTTGTTAACAAAAATATCGGAAGCTGTTTTGAAAGGGATTTTTTGCATTCGATAAAACCTAGAGCCAAGAATACATTATTTAAAATCGTAAATAGTTTTCTTGGAATCGAAAAACGCAATTACGCCCCGTGTAAAGAAAAATGTTCAGGGCCATATTCATAAAAAGTTCCTATTTTAAGTTTAAAGTATGTAACAACTATCAAACACAGAAAAAATTATTAAATTTCTCCAATCACCAAATTTATACAAAATTTATAATATCAAGCAAACAATTTTGTTGAGTTTGCACCTATTACCAAAATAATTTTATTGATTACTAAAAATTGTAAAATTGTGAATATTTTTTTTCAATAAATGAAATTTTAATTTTAATTAAAAAAATTATCAAAAAACTTTGCCATTTCAAACAATGTGTTAATTTATTTATTTAAATATTGACAATTCCCAAAAACAATTCTACATGTCGTTACCTTAATATAAAAAGGCCCCAACTCATTATTTTTGGAAATCCGTTTTTTTATTGATTATTGTAGAATGGTTGCTAATACACATTCTATTAAAATTTCAAGCAAATTAGATTAAAAATAAAGAAGTTATAAGCAGAATACAAAAAGCCCTAACTCATACACACAATTTTTCTAAAGAAAAAAAGGCCTAACTCATACACACAATTTTTCGAAAGAAATACATATTATGTATTTCAATCTGAATTCCTCGTTTAATTTTAATAAAGATGTTTTTTGACAATGGTTGTGTAGCTATATTATTTCAGCTTTTATTAAGTTTTTTCCTTCTCCTGTAAAAAGTGTTTTTGATGAGTTGGGGCCTTTTTATATTAAGGTAACGATGTTTAAGTTATTTTATTTTAAACGAAAAAAGTCAATTAACGTTTTTTGTTATTTAATTAAAATTTTAATTGAAAATTTACTTCAAAACATCTAAAATGTTTTGAAATAAAATCAAAGTTAAATTTATAATTTTCTTTCAACTAAAATAGTAATTGATTCAATTATTACATTAATTAAATTTAAATACTTTTTAAACCATTTTTTTAATTGATAAAACACTTTTTACTGTGAAAGATTTTTGTCCTTTAAGCATTTTTCAAAAATTTGTATTCATAAACTACATTAACAGCTTCTTAGCAATGATCTGTTTTCATACTTTATGAATGGTTTATTAAAGGTTTAATAGGCTATTTTTGTTTATGAATACAACTTAAGCACTTTGTACTTATAAACGGTTTAAAAATCATAAATACGTTTTTATGAATACGGCTGTAAAAGTTTAAAACCGTTAATTGCAAGTGTATCAAGGAAAACATATTCATACGTATTTGATATTTTCGAAAAAAGTAACAAAAATGAAAAAAATTCACATCTCCACATTGAAAAAAAAAAATTACCAATATTGGCTTGAAATAACCAAAAACGGTAGCTCTGATCAGGAAACCTTTTTCCAATGACTTTGAAAAAAACTAAAAATGTTATCCAAATAAAACTATAAATCCAATGAGAATTACAAGCACTCAAGTCTTACTTGCAACGATATCAATGCTTAAACAAAACACGAACAATAAAAAGGTAGTTTATCTTTTCTTACATTTCCTTAAAATTGGTTGACTTTTGTCCGACTCGAATTGTAGTTATAAGTGGGTAAAAAGAAGCTTTATTTCATAAAAATCGATAAATCAATTTTGATTTAATTCACAATAAAGTGAAATTTTGAGAATAAAATGTGAAGACTCAAGCACATACTAGAAATTACAGATGATACAACCCTGCGTATAACCCTGTATAAGAGTAGTACTTTTTAATAATTTTTTGGATTCTAAAATAAAAAATAATAATTCAATCTAGACATAATTAAGAAAACAAAACCAAAAAAAGGGCTCCGTGAAATAAGTCCCAGGTGCAAATAGTTCCAGTGCAATAACTCCCAAAATTCTCAAATTGAAAATGAAAGAAATCCAAACTACTGGGCGTTGTTTCACAATGAAAGAACTCCAAAAGAAACTAATGAAATAACTCCAAAAACAGTCCATCGAAAATGAATTTTATAAGGCCCAAAAAAAGTTAAGGAAATCCCAGGCAAAATTGACATTACATCAAAAAAGGTGAAAAAAGGACGAAAAATAATAAAGAATTTTATACTATAATCTTTATTTAATAACTGTTACAAAGTAGTTTTTCATACATACCCTTGCGGAAGAGGAACTAACACCAAACTGGTTACGTGACAGTTCTTAAGTCGTAGGGACCGGCTCTAGTTCTTAACACTTTATATGAAGGTGACTTGTCGCTTTAACATGGCCATATCCTTGGACGGGGTTAAGTGGCACCTTTTTGACAATTTGTAACAGATCACTGAGATAACCAAAGGGGCACATTCAATTTCGGTTGAAATAAGGCTGATCGCAGATAATGTCCCAAGTGAACCAGGTTAATATGATAGATCCCCTTGATATAAAGAAATAGAAACAACGACTCGAGCCTGGGGAATTAAGGGATAAGGAGGAAGCCACAAGGGGGGTTCTATCGCCTCTACTGTGGTTCCTTGCTGTCAATGGGATTCCCACGTCCTTTGATTCCATGGGCAGGAAAGTCGTTGCCTATGCGGGGAAAATTTTTGTCAACGATTGGTGAAATTATGCAGATGATGTTGGGCGAACTCTTGGCATGGGCGAAGGAAGGGAGGGGGCTGGGTGCGAAGACTGAGCTGGTGCTTTTACCAGATAGTACAAGATAGAGTGTTTTAGGGGGCGAGTGGTGGATGGTGTCGAGTTAACTTTATCGGACAGTGCTAAGTATTTGGGTAGCTTCCTCGACTGTAAAATGTTCTTGGTAGAGAAAAACTCAGGATAGGATGAGAAGGGGACTCAAAGCCTACTACATATGCAGGAACTCCATCGGTAAGAACTGGGGACTGAGACCGCATATGGTAAACTGGATTTACACATCTGTGGTTAGGCCTATTCTTACTTATGGCTGTACTGTTTGGTGGGATGCGTTGAACGTGGATAGCTATAGGAAGATGCTCAGCAATACTCAAAGGAGTGCATCTCTTGGCAACACAGATGCAAGGAGAATCACTCTACAGGCAGCGTTGGATACCCTGCTATATATGTTCCCTATTGAACATTATGAACATTGGCTGTTAGGAACTTATTTAGACTTTCGAGTCTTCATTGGTTAGACTTAGGCGGGATGATCACACGAGAATTTTGTAAGAAGTCGGTCTGCTTGATCAGGTTAGTATTCTCGAGGGAATTTCGTATCATACGATTATGACCCTAGACTTCGGTGTAACATCACCAGTGGAGTTCCCGGATAGGGAAGTTTTACGTGGATCCATTGGACTGTATGAGGGGTGGACAGTATTAACGGACGGATCCAAAATGGAAACCCGCACTGGTGCCTGGGTTTATACTGCAGACATTGACATGAAAAGGTCATTCCGACTCCCGGATGAGTGCAGTGTTTTCCAGGCTGAGATTTGAGCGATCTGGAGGGCGATAAAGGTGATACTGAATCACATCGTGGGTGGATCTGAGGTGAAAATCTGCATCGATTGTCAGGCAGCGGTTAGGTCATTGACAAATTGTACGGTGCGATCGTGCCTGGTGGCTCGGCGTAGGGATGCTCTGCGGGAACTCATGGGGGTATTTACATTAAGGCTGTGTTTGGTACCCGGACATTGCAAGGTTGATGGCAATGAGGTGGGTAAATCCCTCCCTATGTCGCTAATATGAGGTGATACGGGAAATATTCTGTGATGACGTTAACCGGTCCTGGAGGGACAGAACGGATTGCAGGGTGTCTAGATCACTATGGCTTGGATTGAACGCAGGGGCAACTAGGGTTCTACTGGGATTAGATAGGAGTGGTCTCAGGAGACTTATAAGGTTCTTGATGGGTTATTGTTCTGTAATGGATTTTACGAGTAAATGCGACAATACCATACCGGACTTGTGCAGATTATACGATGATTCTGAAGAGCTAGAGACGATTGAGCATATACTGCGCCACTGTCCTAGGATGCAGGGTCTCAGACAGAAATGGCTAAGAGATAGATTTTACGACGAACTGGGGTCTACCGCTGGATGTAATCCAATCGATCTACTGCGGTTTCTTTCGAGGCGACTGCAAAGGGATTAATTGTTCTACGTAGTGCCTACTAACTTCCTTTATTCTACCTATTGATTATTTCTTTTCTTCTTCACTTCTTTGTTTTCTCTAACTCTTTACTGAAGGGATTTACAATGGACCGCATTGGTCTCCGAGAGGAAGTGTACCTTGTGCGTATAACCCTTCTTAACCTAACCTAACCTTACCTAATGACAATCAGCCACTAACCCCACAAGATCTAGTCACATGACAAGTTTTTTGTCAATTACCTTTCCTCTGGAGTAACTAAACTTTAAACACATTATTACCAGTTAAGTGATATGTCTTGCTTTCACCTATCACAATTTCTCCCTTTTTATTATAATATTGTGTTCACTGATCACGAGTTAAGTGAGTACATACAAACTTATTTGGATTGAGGTCATATACCCGAAACTTAAAATCCCGAATTTTAAAATCTAAAATTTTTAAATCCAGAATCGCTAACTAAAGCTTATCTGCATAGCCGGCCTTTTGTAAGGTATTTGAAATTGTTTCATTCTTAATATATTCTTATATTTTTCGGGAAAATTAAGCCATTTTTTTATTTTGAAACATTTCTTGATGTTTGAATTTAATTCTGAATATAATTAACTCTTACAGAAATCTCTTTTTAACCAGTACAATATTTACATATTTGAAGCTAAGTATATACACACATTGATATTTTAATATGTGTATTTAAAGCATGTTGTGTGATAATTAAAATTACTCTGTTGAATGAATTAAATGTTAAAAAAAAAACAAAAATTTATTTCACATTAAAAGACTACAAATAAATAATTGCAGGTGTAACTTTGAATTAAAGACGAAAACAAACATTATTTTTGTTGACGTTGCGTTGGCAAGAACAAACATGTCTGAATATATTTATTTTGTTCTTTGTCGAACAACTGAAAGGAAATTAAAAAACACCAACAATAAAGAATAAGCCCGTCATAAAATTAACATAAAACCGTTAAATTTGCAAAAATACTCATATTTGGTTCTGTAGCGTAGAATATTTTATTCAAATATACGAGTTTTTAACAGTAAGCCCATGTTTAAATCATGTGTTTAATGTTATCCTTAATTCGTTGGCATTACTAAAGGCCTTTAAGTGCCCCCCCACATTCACAGGAAAATACAAATGTATTTAAAAAAAAAAAAAAAAAAAAAGTTAAACGGCATAATTTACTGCATTTTTTTCATAAGAACACCATAGAAACTCGAACGATTTAGTGAATTTAACACGCAATTTGATATAATTTTTGGTTTAATTTATTATTGTTTTTATTTTGAATTTGTTTTTCTTTTTTTTCTTTTTTGTTAATCAAAATGAAATGAAAATCAGTAGGTGGAACGAATTATTAATTTCTGCCTGTTTCAAACTTTTTGCAAAAAATAGTTTGGGAAATTTGCTAACACCACAGGGCATTTAACACATGATACATTTAATAGAGCCCAGGGTAATACGCGAGGGTCTGAATCTAGTTCTGGCAACATGAGCGGAAATTTTGTTTATATAGAAAATTTGTTTTTTTTATTCTTTTCATTTTGATTAATTTAAAAATGTCTAAATTTAATTGTTGAAGAAAGTCTTGTTGAAAACCCATTCCGAACAGCCAATTACAAATGGATTTTAAAAATTAGGTAATCAATTATAACATTTTATCTAAATAATATTGGTAAGTTAAGCACTTGAAATGAAAAAACAACTAGTCTACAGTGCCTTTAGGTTTAAAAAAAGTAGCTATAAATATTAACCCCTATATTCATAAGCAATTATTAAATTTATCAAACGTTTAGTAAGGAATACTTTCAAGGGTAGCTCAACCATAATGCTCGATGTTAATTGGGAGTCACACCTTAACGTCAAGGTTTTTTCTCAACTTAATTTGACAATTCTTCTTTTCAATGCTTGGCAAACCGGGTCTTGAGGAAATGTGAAAACACCTATGAGTGACTCTTTAGTGCGGCTTCATCGGGGGGTACTTCTTCGAAAAAAAGGTCGGCTAAGCAGTTAACGTGAACAGTGTCCGCTATCGGGATTTGATTATGGACTTATTGTGACCATAAATCAGACGATATTTTGTTCCAACAACATGGTGCAACTTGTCACACAGCCAACGAAACAATGGCTTTTTTGCGCGATAAATTCAATGGCCGTGTTATCTCACATCGTGGCGATGTGAATTGGCCGCCACGATCATGTGATTTGACACCGTTGGACTCCTTTTTTTGGGGATATTAAAAGGAACAAGTGTGCGACGATAAGCCAAGACCAATTCAAGAGCTAAAGGATAAGATAATTCGGAACATAAACGACATTGAACCTCAATTATGTCTCAGAGTCACTGGAAATATAAATCATCGGATAGAGGTACCGAACGCGGCGATCATTTGGATGATATTTTGTTTCACACATAATTGCCATATAACCTTCTATCATGATAAAAAATATTAAGATAGTTCTCTAAACATTTTTGTTTTATCTACAATTAAGACCGAGCGTTTTGGTTGGACCACCTTTTATATTCGCTTACTTTATTATAACGTTACTTATGCGCTACCCTGTAAAGAACTCGTATAGTTTAACGTTGGCTGAAAATTAAATTTTCATGTTATATGTTACTTTCATATTTATGTTTCATCCATTTTATGAATGTACGTCTGCCTAAATGACCATGTTAAATTCGCCATTAAATTAACATTTCATTGCGTCTAATTTAATGTAAAACGTCTTGCTGTTGGATGCCAATTATAGTCTAATCCATTGTCATTGTAAATTAAGTTGAACAGTTCGCTCAGTGAACTGTAAACGAACCTGTGACTGAAGCAGTGTTACCACCAGCTTAATTCAAAACTATACTTGAGATGACGCAAAATTACCCAATTTAAATGAAATTACACCTGATATCAAATTAACGTTTAATTATAAAAAAAAAACTTTTACTTAAAATACCCAATTAGAAAGTACAAAGGACCTATTAAAATAAAATTATGTTATGAAGTTAACCCTAACAATATAAGAATTCTTAACGCCGAATATTATCTAGGTAACTAAGATTTGTGTTAATAATAACACTGTGCTAGCTGAGAAGCGGGCACCTGGCACTTTAGCCTAATTCGGGTACGCTGAATCCAATGGTGTTTAACAATTTGTTAGTTTAGCATTTGTTTTCGAGATATACCGCTATTTCGAAAATAGAGTAGGTTACACAACATATATTGGCGTAACACAAAAACAGTTAAGTTTATTGAATAAACTTTGCAACTTCGTTTTTTATACGTCTAGAAAAATTAAAAGCATAGCTTCATTTTCCAATTTTTTATGATTTTTTAAGAAACAAAAATTTCAAAATTTTGATAAATAAAATTTTTTTGCAAAAAAAAAAATATGTTTCTAAAACGATAGCGCGCGATTAGAAAAAAGTTTAGCCTCTCCTAAAGGTAATTTTATTGCGGGTTTTCGGTTTTTTTAGTATATTTAATCAACTAAATAATTTTTGAGTTACGCGAATATTTGTTGTGCCACCTCCTCCGTTTTGGAAATAACGTTCAATTTTGAGTGTGGCTAACTGTACATCTATTTGAGATTATTTTCGTTTAAAAGTGATGTATTAGGTAAAAAGAACGTATGGGGGCTATGTGAAATTACAGACCGGACCGATTCTCAACATTTTCAAAAAACGTATTAATCAAATTTCATTTAATTATCTTAAAAATTGAGACCTGCACTTTGCGCAAAGGTCTACATGGACATACAACAGCAGGAGAGACGACTCAGATACTGATTCTAAGTCGATCGATATACTACAACAAATATTTATATACGTTTCATACATCAGCACAAACTTAATACCCTATTCACTTAAATAAGCTCAATATTAGTCAAACTATTAAGATTCCTATAGCAATTCAAAAGAATTTAACAAAAATAACATTAAAAACCTAAAATAAATTAATAAAAACTAAAATAATAAGTTCTACTTCCGTATATCTAGGGATGGTTCAAAATGTTCATTGCCGCTCCTTTGTATACTTTATTTAGCAAATGGAATTCCTGTAACGGTTTCAGATGACAGTTTGTTTCTCAAATCAGTTTAACAAATGCTAAGGGCGCTAAATACATCTAAACTAAAGCATTCTAAATGTTAAAGAAAACACAAAATTCATTACTTCTTGAAATATTGGACACATATCTTCCTCCAATTATCCAATAAACTTCGGGTTCTAAATCACTATAAAGCTCATATTTATCGAAATCTAATTGCCCAACTGGCCTCAATCACTATCTTTTGCTTCATAAACTATAGATATCTGATTTTTTGATATAAACAGTGAGTTTAGTTAACTATACTGTAAATCTTATATCTTAACTGGTATAAATTTTATCACTAAAATCATATCCTTATATTATTTTTTTATTTTGAAATGAAACAATTAAAGAAATTAAAATTACACCTGATCTACACCTCAAAGAAATTACCCACGCTCTACCCACGAGAGTAAAAATTACACCAAATTCGGTTAATTGCCCACAAAGTGGCAACACTGGATTGAAGGGAAAAATTTACACAACATATTGAGACCACTGTGCGTATGAGTACTAAAAAAGTTAAGCATACGTTATTAATTTTTGTATTTTTATGCCCTCCACAACCACCTTTAAGTTTGTCATTTCGTCAAAAACTTTTTTGATATTAATGCAAGACTCCATAAAATATATATATTTTGGGTCCTTGAGAAATGTTAGGTCTACTTAGTCATGTCACGCTCATTTTCGAAAGACTCGACAGAAAGGAACAAAAGCTCTTCTACGCAATTTGGAATTTAAATCCACACCAAAACGTGGCACAACCAACCTTAACATTTTTATTTTTGTTACAAAACTAGCATAAATTAGTGACAGAATGCACCGGTACTCTTTTAATGGTGCACAGATTAATTTTATCGAACTATTTCATTTTGTGAAGAGTGGTTCATAATTATCCATTTGCCCCATATAAAGCCCACTCTAGCAAAACACTTTAGTATGCCTTAAAGCGTAACGAATCATTTTATTGCCGTAAAATTTGGTCTATCAGAGTTTCATACAATTGAAGCCACTCAGAAAAATGGTTTGAAGATTGGCTCATAATTTGCCAAATATATATTATATATTAATTTCTGTTATTCCTATAAAGAGCATAGGGCCTCAATGATTTTATTGCATTTTTGTTTATCTGCTAAGTTGATTGGTTTTTCAGAATTTGTCTATAATGGGGTGTATTAGTTGGGCGCATGTAGCTGGATCTCCCTTTAGTAGTTTAGTCGATATATTGTCGATTCTGAAAAATGTATTGTTCTTGAGAGTCTTAATTGCTGCCTCAATATCAATTACGTTAGGTTTATTGATCGGTATGTCATGATTTTAAGTATGTTTGAGGCAAACTCATGTTGATTCAATAGTTGCTTGGGTGGTGTTTCGGGTTTTCTGATAGTGCTCAACCCAAATGGTGATTTGTCCTGTTTTCGACGTAATGATCTCCCCACACAGTCCGCTCCCATAATTTGCCAAAGATCCCATATAAAGCCTTATCTCAGAAAATACTTAAGTGCGGCTTAAACCGTAACGAATAATAATATTGGAGTAGCATTTATTCTGTCATAGTTTCGTGACCTAACCAACCACGCCACATTGCGTAAGATCGGCCCATAATTTACCATAGATTCCATATTAAGTCCACTCTGGAAAATCATTTATTAACGGCAAAGCCAACAACCAGCGTTGCCATTGGAAATTTTCTAAAATTTTTCAAAAAGGGAATTTTTTACAGTATTTGCCAATAAAGGGGTCGCAAAAAGAAATTTTTAAAGAAAAAATACGACCAAGCTTTTTATATATAAACAAAAAATATTAATTTCAGGCAGGAAGTGTTCACAAATTGAAACTATTTATTAATATTGTAACGAAAGTAACAATTTTGATTAGTTTATATTTGTTAGTTATTTTATTAGTTTAAATTGTTATTGTATTAGTTATGCATATTTCTAATATAAAAATCACTGTACATAATCTTCTAGTACAAATGTAATGTTAAAAATTTTTATGCATAATTGAACTTCAACCCCACTGTAATTTCTCGAATATTCAATTAATCCTTTAAGTATATTTAAAAGAAATAAGCCAATTCAACAAGAACAATTCAAGAGCTTAAAGATGAGATAGTTCAGTACATTAACGACATTGAACTTCAAGTATGTTTCAGTGTCATTGAAAATATGGATAATTCTTCGAAAACTTTTTGTTTTATTTACAATTAACATCGTGCATTTTGGTTGGACCACCCTTAAGAAAATTTGTTTTGTAAGCCGATTTTAAATTTAAACTATTTTTATGAACACGGGCATAAATTTTTTACCCATTTCAAATAATCAGTCCATTTTAAAATAAATATACTTTGAAACTCCCATTTAAAGTAGAAGGTTAGTATTAGTTTATAAAATAAGGAATCGAATGCGTTTGCATAAAGGCCATGTGTGGAAGCCCACAAACAGATGACAGAGTTTACATGCATGACAACATTTGAGTTTAATTCACAGCAAACAGATAATCACCCTACCAAAATCAAGTCCAGGACTTATATTTTTGTGGTACTTCAGTCAGCTCATTTTTCCAAAACTTTTCACAAAATTTGATAGTTATAGGTCCCATCCCCGAAGTAATATTTAATGCGAAAAATGTTCATATAAAATAACTTACAAGTAGGACTTATGAACCTTAAAGCCCCAGTTAGCTGACAGTAGCAGTAAGTTGCAAATCAGCTGCTTCATTTTGTTGCATGTAAAGCAATTAGAACGATTATAGTTAGCAGTAAGATATAACTTAGGCGTTACGTCTAAATCTGTAGAAAATAGATTTTTCTTTCTTCTTTTACTGTACGATTATATTACTGTTATTGTTAGCTAACTGGGGCTTAAGCCTTTTCTATATTAACTTAACGCAACAATTTTGTATATAGTATTAATAAAAAAAATTCGTATAAAATAACTTAATTCAGGAATAATAGCAACACAAAAGTTTAGGGTCGCATAGAAACTAACCTCGTATTAAACAACTCTCTTGAAAATCCCTTTTAATGCTAGGAGCATAGACCGTAAGGCCTTTAATTGTTTAAAACACTCTCTTTTTATCCACAACTCCGTCGTAAACGAATTTTGGTTTCTTTTGCATATAAAATTTAAAAAATCTAAATTTAGTAAAATTTTGTTTATTTTTCTTTCTTGTTTTTAAATATTCAATTTGAAAATACAAAAATAATATCATATCGAGGGCCTATATTCAAAATACTCTATCTTAAAAAACACAACTTTTCAGGACAGCCAAAAAACTCTTTTTTTCTCGTATTACTTGAGTTATTAAAATTCGCTATTCTGCAATATTTTTTAAATCAACTACTGAATCTTACAGATAATTAGTTCATAAAATTGTGCATTCTTGGGGACTTTATGCGAGATAGAGGGTTTAGCTTCTCAAAAATATTCAATATGTATGTATGAAAATTGAAGAGATAGAGGGTTTTGCATTTTAATAAAAATAAATTATTTTGATTTTATTTATGCCGTCGCGGTGTTTAACGTGGTTTATTTAAGATAATACAACATAAGGTTAAAAAAAATTAACAATTAACAATATTAAATAAAAAGTTATAGCAAAAAATTTTGTTTTTGCTTTTTTAAGTTTGTTTGGAATTTGATTGTTGTAAATGATCGTAAAAGTAATTGTATTCCGGTGGTATAATGTGAAATTAATGTTCAGCTTGCAAAAACTAATAAAAAAAAACATGTATTGCAAGAACAAGTTATTCAAAAAAATAGTTGAAAATTAATTATTAGAAAAGATAGAGGGTTTTGCATTCAGAAAAATTAATTGTGTAAGATAGAGAAAGTATAAAAATGCAAATAAAACAGCAAAAAAAAAATATGTTTGTTATGAAAATCACACCATAGATGAGGGTTGTTTTACTGAACATTTTACCATTAAAAAGTAATTTTTGTGAAAATCAAAGATAGAGGGTTTTGAATATAGGCCCTCGATATACAATTTTAAATTTTGCGTTTTCTATGACAATACGGTCGCAAACGAAATAGATTTAGAGCGAAGTCTACGTACGACGTTTTTACGTATGCCCTAGCTATTGTGTGCCTTTGTATAAATTATTATACATTTTAATTTGACAATGTATCAACGTTGCACACTTTTATGTTCATACGATGCAATTGTATTCCTACGGTTAAGCCTAGTACTCTGTTCGAACTTCCGAAAAAGGTTGAGCAACATTATTATTTCACACGAAATTTTGACCTGTATCAATATTATCGATCTCGCGATTTTTCAAAACTTAATGTTTTTATTAGTTGCAAGTATACAACGTTGATTTGCGGAAGTAAAAGGGGCATTTACACGGTGTCTTTCCTGACATGTCTGTTTTTTTAATCTCTTTTGAACATATTTCCAAAAACCTATTGTTTTTCGCGATGTCTTTCCAAACATGTCTGTTTACATGTATAATTGTCTAATATCCATATACATAGAGGGAGTTTACACGGTGTCTTTTTAGTACTGTCTTAAAAACACGTTTGTTTTGTTTGTAGGCATTCAGGTTAGAGAAGAAATAGGGGTTGTCAAACAATGCGATACGAGTTTTTATATTTGTTTTTTTAATTCCCAAAATAGTTTGGTTCTAACGTTGACCATCCGTGAGCTGGATTATTTTTAAAAAAGGTCTTTTTTGCAGTTTTTCGAATTTTTTTGTACTTTGCTCCAAGACGACATAAAAAAAAATTTGGTATCATCAAAAAGAGTTTTGAAGCAGCATCCAATGGTTTATAAAAATTGACCACTTCCGACGCACTAATTAAGACATTAAGCTAAATACGTGGTACCGTTTCGGGTTTTCATACAAATTCTACGTATGTGGAAATAATGTTCTGCTTTTCAAATTGAATCTGTTTTAAAATAATGTTAATTTACTTTATTTTTTGTAATTATTCACATAAAACGCGAAAATCGCGATATATTTTATCTATTTTATTATTAAATGGGTATCAAATTGTTTGATTTTCCAATTATAATAACCTGGTGATAAGCAAAAGATTCGTTTTCAAACCCTGGATGCTGTGAGCTAAATTTAAGTTCTTAAATGTTAATGTTTTAATTAAAAACATATTAATCTACAAATTTATAATATTTTACTTAAAAATAAATTTCCGAAAACACTAAAAATAGATTTTTCTACTGTTCAGCTTCCGACAAACTGTGACATAATACAGCTATTGTTATTTTTGCGACAGCTGTGCAATAACAAATCATATGGAGTAATATTGATGATATTCGACAATTCAATATTCCAAAAATATTGTTCGAGTGCGAGTGCTTAAAAGATATGATAAATATGAATTTTGATAAGTTTATCAAAAATTTGCAAGGTAAATGAATGATTGCTTTGCAAATTCATATTGTTATAACTAGTGAAGCTTTCAAAATGTTGAGACGTGAGTTTTTGTTCGACTATAGTGAAGCCGCAGTTATAAGAAGAAATTATAGAGATCGAATTAATTTTTTGGGACTACAGAAATTAAATTTTAAAGAGTGCTTCCAATTGATTTCATTTAAAATAAAATTGGGGAAAAATTAGAGCACAATACACAGCGCAGTAATGCTTTGTCGGATCAAAATCAACTGCTTCTGTGCTTGCATTGGCTCGGAAATTGTTCCCAGTACCATGGAGTTTCAGCTATGCATGGTATTGCAAATCAACAGTTTGTTGTCGTCCATAGAGTTGTCGACGTTTAAATAGCCTGTTTAGCTAATTTATTAACCTTCAAAATGATATATAAACTTAAATATGTTCTTAATATAATACATATGTATTTATTTGACCCTTATTTTTTTGATTATATAATAAAATGTTCGAGTTTGAAAACATATTTTTTATATAACAAATTTAACAATAGATACATATATATACATATCGCACTGCTTCCTCTAAAAAGCGTCAACTCAGAACATACAAATTTACAGTAGAGACAAAAAACTGTTTTCTCTAATATCACAAAGAGGGATGCAATTGCATTAAAAAAAAATAAAGAAAATTATGTAAGATTTTTACAGTGGGTAGATATGGCCACTGTACAGCGATTTCTTGCAAAAAGTGAAAATTGAAAAATTTTGAGTTGACCGTGTTTCGAGGAAGCAGTGCGATATGTATGTATATATATCAAAATATCATATTAAAAAATTTTTTAATTGCATACAAAAATTTTTTAAATTTCATCTTGATCAAATTTTAATTGTTAAATTTTGTTAAATAATAAAGAAAGAAAAAAAACGTTGAAGAAGAAACACAAAGCAGTGCCGAAATATTAGATAAAATAAAACATTTTTATATAAAAATAAGACCTCAAGCTCAAAATTTTTATTATCAAAGCTATTTTTGGGAGTACAACTAAATATTTACAATAATTTTATAAAAAAAATACTTACGTTATTGTTTTGAAAACTAGCAAATAAAATATCTTTTTTTTTCTTTAATAATATTTAAAACTGCCAGTTTTTTCTCCATTTTTATTGTGCGGCTCATTTTAATAACTTTTATTTAGCAAAGCAAAGTGATAAGACAGAAATGCAAAGATGATTAAATGCTTTGTGGAACACTTTGCACACTCACTTTGCATGAAAACGCAAAGACTTTGCAAAGAGAGCACGGTTTTTGCAAAAAAGAAATTTGATAAGTGCAAAGTGAAAAGTTGATAAGTTGTTTCGTGGAATAGGGCCCTGGTCATATTTCAAACAAAATGGAATCGTGCAAACTTTATTCAAAGATAGAATCGCGAAAAGATTTTTTATAAATTTTATATTTTTTATTGTATTTTTTTATTTGCATTTTTCACATTTTAATAAATTGAAAAGTGAAAATATTGATACCCATATTGCCTATATAAAAAAGATAAAATATATCGCGATTTTCGCGTTTTATGTGAAAAATTACAAAAAAAAAAGTAAATTAACATTTTTTTTAAAACAGATTCAATTTGAAAAGCAGAACACTACTTCCACATACGTAGAATTTATATGAAAACCCGAAACGAAAATATGTATTTAGCTTAATATCACAATTAGTAGGTCGCAAGTGGTCAAGGTTTATATACCATTGGTTGCTGCTTCAAAAACTCTTTTCGGTGATACCAAATTTTATTTATGTCGTCTTAGAACAAAGTACAAAAAAATTCCAAAAACTAAAAAAAAGACCTTTTTTAAAAATGGTCCAACTCACGGATGGTCAACGCTAGAACCAAAATGTTTTGGGAATCATCATAAAACATATCAACCTTTATTTTCAGAGGGGTAACTAAAACACTTTTTTCGGCTCCATGCATATAGATGTAAGACAATGCGACATGAAAACATACATGTTTGGATATACATCGTGAAAAGACAATATGTCTTTGGAAGCATGTTCAAAGGAGAATGAATAAAGCAGACATGTCTGAAAAGACACCGTGTAAACGCCACCATACAAATTAAAAAACATGAAAATTCATAAAACCAAACATAAAAACTGATTTCGTGTCTGTTTGACAACCTTTTTTTCTTCTCTAACCAGATCGCCTACAAACAAAGCAAACGTGTTTGTTAGACATGTCTAAAAAGACCCCGTGGAAACTCCCTCAAACAAAAATTTTTAATTTTTTTATTGTCATTAAAAAAAGTAAAGCAATATTATTTTTAGAATTTCCCAAAACAAAAAACACAAAAATCTTTAATTTTATTATTAATTTTAGCACTTTTTTATATTTTTCTTTGTGAAACGCTTGTTATATAAATCACTTTACTAATACAAAATAAAAATTAACAAAAAATGATAAGCTGTTGCTTAAAATTCAATGCAAAATAATGTTGCTAGAAATATTTAGAATGTTTTTCGTAATATAAATAGAGTACAACTTTATCAACATTTTTTCTTTTGTATTTAACAGAAATTATTTTATATAGATTTTTACAACATTGCGCACGAAATACTGAACAGAGTACCAGGCTTTAGGGAAAAAACTCTACGAAAAACGTTGGTATTAAATAAAGTTCAACTAAAATCTCTGTAATGCCAATCGATTTCATATAATGAGCCCTTACCTCAAAAAAAGCTTAAGCGACAAAAACACAATTTTACAGAAGAAGGAATGTTTTTTTTTTTATTTTATTTTATAAAAAATTAAGGAGATGATGCTAGTGTTGTCAAGGAAGAAAAACGAAAATTGAAAATGATGCCACTTAAGCTACTTTTGCGGTAAGGACTCGATATGAGGATTTTAAACCAATTAATATCTTCAATATAAAGACCAGTTCTAAAAATTCAGGTAACTCAAGACATACACGGTCCTGTTGGGACCAAAGAAAACACATGTAAATCAAATTAGCGTAAAACAAGGTTCAGGACTGGTACAAATTCCGTTTATGGGACCAGAAATTTAACACATCACTTAAATCAAAACATGAGATACACACAAAATTTAATTTTCGGGCCTAAAACCCGTGTTAAATAAAGAACACACCACAGAAAAAATTATCAGTAGTTTTTTATCAATTAAAAAAATTGTTTAAAAAGTATAACAATTTAATTAATGTTATAAGTAATTGAATCAATTATTTTTTTACTTAAAAGAAAATCAGAAATTTAATTTTGATTTAATTAAAATTTTAGTTGTTTTGAAATAAATTTTTAATTCAAATATTAATTCAATAATAAAAAAATCGTAATTGACTTTTTTCATTTAAAATAAAATAATTTTAACTTGTAGAATTGTTATTGGGAATTGTGAAAACCTGAGCTATATGTAATTAAATCTGTTAACAAATTGTTTGAAAAAATTAAAAATATCATTTATTTTAACAGTATGTATTGATGACCTTTTTTGTTGTTGTAGTTTATATTTGGTTCGGCTTGAGGTCATTTATTATAAATTAAAAGACAATTTTTTTTTGATAAGATGCCCTGAAGATGAGCAACGGAGTTGCCTTGAAATATTGGGTACAAAAATAAAAATATTAAAAAAAAAAAAAAAAAAAAAACAAAATAGTTTTTTAATTTATAATAAATGACCTCAAGCCGAACCAAATTTAAACTAAAATATCATTTATTTAAAAAAATATATTCACAATTTTAAATTTTCACAATTTTTAGTAATCAATATAATCATTTTAGTAATTTTTAGTAATCAATATAATCACTTTAGGAATTGGTACAAAATCAACGAATTGTTTGCTTGCTTCAATAAATTTGGTGATTAAAGACAATTTTTAATTTTTTCTGTGATAGAATTATATATTTTTTAATAATTTTATTTTAAAAAATAATGAATATTTCTTTATTATGATATGTATAACGCTTTGTTATTATATTTTTATAAAACATATTCAAATATTTAAAATCAAAAATATAAGAAAATTATTTCAATTGTAAAATAGTCAAAAAGAAACTAAACCAAAGCAAATGGACCTAAAAAGCAGTACAATTTTACTGGTTACTGAAAAAATTACAGTATTCAGTAAATTTTTACTGATTACTAAAAAAATAAGTATTCAATGCCGTATTCATAAAAAATAAAATAGATATCAAATGCATTTTAAAACAAAATTTCCATACAAATTTTCCTTAAAATATATTTCAAATCCAGTTTAGTTTTTTATGAATACGGCAGTCAGTGTTTAAGCCAATTTTAATAAAGAACAAAGTTATATTAAACGCATTTGTGCATTTTAAGACTTTTTCTAGTAAAATATATTTGCTTGCATTTGTTTCAGTAATAGACAAAAATTTACCGAATTTACTGAACACTATAATTTTTTTCAGTAAATAGTAAATTTTAACTATTTACTGAAAAAATTGCCATCATTTTTTGGACGTGTTTTATTTAAATCGCGTAATTAAAAAAAATGTTGCCAAATTTGATCCGTGTAATTCCTAAATCGCTTAATTAAAGTACCGTGTAAATCAAGGGATACCTGTATTCACTTTTACCTAAAAAATTTGAATTTGTTTTATCAAAATAACCCCTTTCTATCCTTTTTGATTATAAAAGAATTTTGTTTAAATTTATCCTTTTTCTTATATTGCCATCAGTTGATGTCAAAAAAAAAAAAATTAGGGTTTCTTTGCAAATACGTGGTGTGGTCTGTTATGCGCAATATCTTTTTTATCTTTTAAATTAATAATATGAGTGGGATTATTAAAACAATATTCCTGTGGGCAGATCTAAAAAAAAAAATTTTCTATAAGAACTGCTGGCTCTGTTTTTTTATGGAATAAAAAAACGCTCTGCGAAACGTTCATAAAATATTTATCATTTATATTCTTATAAAAACACAAATTTTATGAATACAAAATAAAACAAATCAACATCGATTTAATTTTCTAGGGCTTTTGTATTTTTATATTATACAATTTAAAATAAGAAAGATTTAAAAAGTCAGTAGATTACGTGCCTATCGCAAAAAAAAAAATTTTTTTTTTGCTTAAAAAGCTGCATCTCTTTTCTTTTAATTGTGGTTGTAAGATTTTTTACCAAACGAAGATTTATATAACAAAAGTCCTTTTTGTTATTGTTATTTTTCAAAAAAAGTGTGGTTTTCTTAAAAATGTAACTCATCCCTTTTAAACTGCTGGTACAGAATATGTCATTTTATCCAGCAAAAAAAAGTGGTAAGAATTTGTCTTTTCATTCCGTTTGCAACATGTTCAAATAATCATCGGAGAATCTGGAATACTGGATCTTTGTGAAATCAACAATTTATTAGTTCATCTGTCCGTCGGTCCACCTGTTAAAACTACCAAAGAGCTCGCAGTAACACACCAAGAAAGGTCAAATTTGGTAAAAAAAAAAAAGCAATATACATATATATATATTTACGAAAATGGGTAAAAGCGGTCCATTTTTTCTTCAAGGAAAAGACTTTAAGTGGCCACTTTAAATAAGCTATAGCCAAAAACAGAGAATTTCTCGCGCTAAAGAACCATTATTTCGTTGGCTGTGTGGGAAGTGGCACAATCCTGTTGAATAGGAATGGGCAATAAATATCGATGTATCATAATATCGATATTTAAAAAAATTATAATCGATATATATCGCCGATATTAAAAATACCCATATATCGATACATCGATATTTATCTACGACTATCGAATTCGATATGTTTAACCCTTAGAGTACGAAGCCCTTAGAGTACGAAGCCTAATTTTTGACATAAAGTACGGAGTGGGGTCACTAAGATCCCCCACAGTAAAATGGGATTATATAGTATAAAGGTTTGCATATTAGTATTGAAAAGATTATTATAAAAGTAAAAAAGGATTATTTTATTAATTTTCAGCATTTGTTTTTAAAAATCGCATCAAAAAGTATTAATTTTCAAATAATTTTCATTTTCAAATATTTTATATTTTGATCTAAAATAAACTTAAAATTACTATTAACAAACACAAACTAAGGAATTCAATTCATTTCTCAACACTAAAAAAAATACAAAATAAAATAAATATAATAATTTAACACCTATAAGATAAATATAATTATCCCTTTCATCAAATTTATATTTGTAACGTAAAGTACGATGTGGGGTAACTTGGGTCCCCCAAGCGAATAACTTACCTTCTAATTACGAACTGATTAATATTTTTATGCCACTTATAAGTTTGTGTACACTATTCAAAATAAAACTCGACTACCTAAGACGAAAAAGATAGAAAGAAATTATTTTCGAAGTTATTAAAGAAACACTAGCATTGGGGGACCTAAAGTCCCCCACTCCGTACTCTAAGGGTTAAGACTTTATAATAAAATTCAACATTTTAACCGTTGCTCAACTGCACACGATACTGTTGGTTTTTAAGAATTGCATCATATGTTTTTCAACTAAAATTAAGCAAATAACGGAGCTTTTCCATTGTACATTTTCAAAGATTATACAGTTCAGTTTTGTCTCGATTTTTTAAGAGATGACAACAAAAAAAATAAGCGCGGAAAAAATGCATAGAATCGCCTTAATTATGGCGTAATAGCAGCAATAGACTCATGAAAGTTTGAATGTGAATAATAAAGAAATATTTTGTTTATTTTTATTTGGGCATGTTCTTAAAAATAAAATATTGCACAGTTTACTTGTATAGTATGTGTCACAAGTTTCGTTTCCCGGCAGTATATAATCCGGCATTATATAATCCCAATTAATTTTTTTTAGATTTCATATGGAGAATAAATAAAAATTTTTTTTTATTCTTTACTTTTTTTTTATTAAAGAATTAACTGCCGGTCCCTCGATTTCAAACGAATTCTTCGTTCGCATAACGTACCTTAAAAACTAAATTTTAAAATTGGTATTTGTTTTAAATAAAATTTAAGCTAATGAAAGTTTCGTTCGAAATCGAGGGACAGGCAGTAAATTTGAAATTAAAAGAAACAATAAAAAGTTAGAATGGAATTACATGTAATATGTTTGTCAACATGTCAATACATATTTACGTAGGTATATTAAGTTTTCAAATTTGGTAATTATTTCAGCTCAATATGTTCGATACATCGATATATCGATATTTTTAATTAACAAATATCGATACTCTTAAAAAATATCGATACAATATATATCGATATATTTTTTCAATTTGCCCACTGACGTCGATTGTGCTGACCAAAAAGTACGAAGTGCATGAAATGCATTTTGGTTTAAACGCCCATATTCGTAAAAGGCTTCAACAATCTTAACGCGCTGCTCAATTGTGTACCTCTCCATGGTTGAATTTGTTAAACACTTAGACAAAGAAATTTCATAATTAAGTTGCGAAACAAAACTTAACGTTAAGGTGTGATTCACAATTAAATAAATTTTTCTCTACATATGAAACTGACTGTATTCTTTGTTTTGTGTTGTAAAACGCAACGCAACACCAAAAATTAAATAGAAAGCAAAAACAAAGTCAAAAATAATTTTTACAATTTTTTTGTTACTTTCTACAGAAATTCATATTGAATGTTTAAATTTCAAACGCTGCATATCTTGTGGCGTTGAAAATTTTAAAACGCCATATGAATTTCCGTAAAAAGCAACAACAAAATTATAACATATTTTTGGCTTTGTTTTTGTTTTTAATGTAATTTTTGGCGTTACGGTGCCTTTTACACAATTAAGGCCGGCCTTAAACTAAAGGTAATGTGTCTCATAGATTTAGCACGGCTGATAATAAATCTAATCACCTGTTCTTAGTTATTTTAATTTTCTTCCCTGTACTGTATTTTCTTTTTGTACTTTTTTACATAAAAAGGTCTTTTTAAGAAACATCGCATTAAGAATACAAAACTTCCTCTCTTTTACAAAAAGTCAGTTTAACT
The DNA here is from genome assembly GCA_943735925.1 of Pollenia amentaria. Taxonomy (NCBI): domain Eukaryota; kingdom Metazoa; phylum Arthropoda; class Insecta; order Diptera; family Polleniidae; genus Pollenia; species Pollenia amentaria. Next base: position 138,339,741 of record OX031010.1, on the reverse strand, counting down.
CAAATATTAAATTTTTTTTTTTTCATTTACAACAAAAAAGTCACACAAAAATATCCGTAACAAAAAACTTCTTTTTTCTATGAGACGGCCTTTTACAGAAAAAGTCTTTTTTGTTAAAGGTTAACTCAAAAGGCTAATTGCACTAAAAGTCCCTTTTACTCAAATAATTCACCATTTTACAAAATGTTTTATTTCTTCACAGCAAATAAATTTTTTTTTACAAAATCACTTCCTACAAAATTATGCAACGATGGCCTTTGATATCATTTTAATCTACGTAATAATATTGAACACCCTCCCACCGCTCTCCTCATCATCACTTTAAATTACATATTTAACACATTCGCTAACACAATTTTTCATTCCGGCCATCGATTTTATTTCCCCATAACGTGTAAATTTATATCTAAACAAATTATAATATCCTTTAAAGGTCATCTCTTCTAACGTCCATTACAACCATTTTTCATTGTCATATTTAAATACCTAATGCTTCAATAAAACATTCTAACGACTTTACAAAATAAAAACATTCACACCCATTTGAAAAAAATATTAAAAAAAAACACTTGAAAATTTGCAAACAACAAACACTTCAAGTGTGCGATTATTTGAATTAAATTTACACTCCAATTAAATTGTACCTCTCTTGAGTTGGGTTGCAAATGGGGACACGAGCTGGACGGGAAAGGACCTTATAAAATATTTATATAGTATAAAAATAAAGGTAAATAGTCAGTAGTATGAAACAGTCATAATAAAAGTTTCATAACGCAAAACATTTAAATCATACACGATACACTTCTTACGCTCATATTCGTTTCTAGCCACGTAACTGCAATCATTTAACACTATTTTCACAAAGTGGTGATAGAAATTTGCTTTTGGATACAATTGAAATGAAAATAAGCTAAGTTTAATTCAAGAAATTAATTGAGGTCATAATATTTGCAATTGAAGTGGAAAATTAAGTAGAAAGTAAAAGGGAAAAAATTTAGTTTTATTTATTGTTAACTATACCTGCAAATAAATCTGGTTTTCTACAAAACGTTTCTATTTTAAAAAAGTCGTTTAAATCAAAATTCCGTGATCTCCTTTAGAAATTCCCACTTTTTCTCAAATTGTTTAAAAAGTTTTATCTGTTTGGCCATAAGTAACTTTTAGGCACATAACTCACTACTTCATAAACAATCACTTTTTTGCACAAAAGGAATACAATCTCTTTCTTATCAAAAGCCACTTTTTTCTACAAAAATAATTTTTTTCCGCATACAGTCCAATGTTTTAACAAAAGTAACCTTTTTTTAAAATAAAGTATATTTTTTATAAGTAACTTTTTCTTGTTTCACACTAAGTTACGTTTTACAAAAAGAGTAAGTTGTTTACACATAAAGTAACGGGCTTAAGCAAAAAGGTTTTACACATAAAAGTCACTTATTCAGACAAAATTTATTTAAAAAAAAAACGCACTTTTTTATGCAAACGATCACTTTTCTACACAAAGAGCCTATTAAGCATTAAGGGGTCTGTATACAGTCAAGCATTTCTCAATAAGCCTTTAGATCATTCCAGACCATCAGTAATATACTGTCAAAGTTTCATGAAGATCGGTTCAGCGGTTTAGGCGGATATAAGGTAAAAACATACAGGCTAACAAACAAATAAACATGCATAAATTAATTTTTATATACATATATAATTAGAAGATACACAAATAAAATTCAGAAGAAATAGTCCTAAAATATGTTTTCTTACTTTAATAAATTCAATTATGCGTAACTAAATATATGTTCAGACCTTACAAATATTTGACGAACAAAATTTAAAAAAAAGTATGACAAGTAAATCGATAAATTTTAGCTTAATTTTTAACCATTTATATTGATTTACTTAACTTTATTTTTTAAATTATAATTGTGTAATTTAATTAAGAAACTGTTGAAAGATGTAGCCAATGTTTTGCAGAAGCAAACGAGTTATTTATAACGCTATTGGTTACATGCAGGACGGCAAATATTTGATGGGTCTGAACACAGTACCCATGTTCTGTAACTTTGGTGAGAACTTTTCGCATTGAAAACATGTGAAACAAGATATTCCATCGTTTCCCGAAATGTGAAAAAAAAGTGTGTCTGTAACCCATGTCGAAAACTATCAAAAGAGATTACGTCACTACGTTATAAATGTCATAATATTCCACTCGAAGTCGATATGAAATTGCAGATGTTGTGAACACCAGTCAAACATACGTTGACGGCGACGAAATTTGGCTAATATTTAAAAATTTTCAACGACGACGGCGAAAATACAACCGTCGGCTATACCAAAATATGTAAAGTGCGACTTTAATGTTTGTTGATGAAGAAATTGCTTTGAAAACATTCGTATATTTTTAAAAAATGTTAAAAGCAAAATAATTAAACAATGAAAAAATCTGCCAAGAACAAAATTCTTATCACTTCCGTGTTAATATCCATTGCATTTTGCATTTTTAATTTACTTTTTAGTGTTCAAATTTTTTCTCACCCCGTTTTTATGCGTGAGTTTATTTGACAGTTGAAAGCGGAAACTTTCTCATGAAAATTTTACAGACATACTTTTTCAGTATATTGGCGGGATATTTCCTTACGTGACAGTTTTTGCTCGCCAAAAATGTTACAGACGCAGTTAAGTGAGAAAAACAGCTGCTTGTTTCAATTTATGGCATTTTTGTTTCATTTCTCACATTTCAATCGAAAAGTTTCTCGCTGCGGGAGTTACAGAACATAGGCACAGATTAATAAAATAATTTTTATTATATAAATACTTTACATTCACTTAATTTATATTGAACGCGAAATATGTTAATAAATTTTAGAATTGATTACAATACTAAAAGTCTTGTGCTCATTATGGGTTTGGGGCATTTGGCAAAAAGTCATAGTGGAGAAAAAACAACAATGAAGGTTTACATTGAGTTTTCTTAAAACTTAACCGATAGATTTTTTTTTGTATTTCTACCACTGCTTCTGGCATATGTTTTGAAGAAATATGTAAACTTTTGTCAACTGTCATTAACGAACTTAGAAGAAAATAGTATTTTATTGAAAGTGAACATTTTTGTTTTGTGCCGCATACGCCGCTTTTCTAAATTTGTTTCAAAAAAGTAGATTTTTATGATGCATACGTTTACTTACTGCTGTGTATTGAGTTGTTGACATTTTATTTTGCTTTTGCCTTTACTACTATTTTTTTTACAGGAATGAAGCGTAGCAAGAGTAAAAATTATTTTCTTGTTGTCATTTTATTTTGCTTTCGCTCGAACTACTTGTTTTTCGTATGGCTATGAAGCAAAGTAAGAGTGACATTTATTTTGTACGTTTTGGTATGAGGAATTTGCCGCATTTGCTTAACAGTGGCGTGTAGAGCAAAACAATACTTAAACTTTAAAATAGTTGATATGGAGCCAAATTAAGGCTTATATCTCAAAAACCATAAAAAAATTTCGTGAAACAGTTTTGGATTCAGAAAGCGGGCATTAAAAAGATTTATACCCCATACCCACCTCAGCTTTTTTTAAATGGTCGGTTGGTCAAACTGACGATATGTATGTAACTTTTTTCATAATTGTGCAGAATGGGGAACATAAAAAAGTGTTAATAAATACGTCGATCCTTAACACACGAAAGTAGGGGTATAGGCTTATGCAAGCTTTAAATCTGGCGCCTGGTGGCTTATTGTGGATGAAGGTAGGAGGCTCCTAAGTAAGACGATGCTAAATGCAAAATTAAAAAAAAATTTGATATGACGGCGAAAATTACGTCCAGCACACGTACATGAATTCGCCTGCATTACAAACATTTGGACCATGAACAGACCCCTTTTAAGACATTTGTATACCCCAAAACGCAAAAGGTACTAACCAACCAAACATTAAACTTCAACTTTTTCTTTAATTCTGATGTATTGGATCAACACAAATGACCAAAAAAAAAAAATTGGAATCTTTCGACAAAAATTTATTAAATTATTAAAATTAATTTATTAAAAAAAAAACAAACGGCCTTATCTACAAAAGATTATATAATAAACGCTTAAATACGTCACTAACAGTTTGCGTAATATGGAACATTTTCCATTTTCAAAAAATGTTTATACAGTTTTACAACAAAAATAGAAGAAAAATAAATTATAGACCGTTAAAGAAAATTTATCCTTTTAAAAAATGCTTTTAAAAAGATTTTTCTTCAGAGCAGCTGCAAGGAGTATGATCGAGCCTGCTCAATCACTACAGCTACGAATTCAGTATATATCCAAAAAGTTTTGTTCTCGTTCAAACGTCAACACGAACCAAAAAATCGGATTTCGGCTCGGTGATTCGAACATTATTTTATTGTGATCAGTTGCAACGACCACTCGAATTTTATGATTCCATCCATTTTTTCTAACATCAAGAAATGATTTTAATCTAAAGAGCTCATTTCAAACAGTCAGTTTGAATTCTTGGACTTGCAACGAACATGTTAATATTTCTTCGGTACGATAGTAGAAAAATTCATGTTATAGGCTCGAGCCACTTGTTGTTTGTGTATTATTTATTTATATAAGCAATGTAAAGTAAATGCTATGTATTTGTTGTGTCTTGTAAGCCAATTTGATATGTTTTAATAGTTAGAAATCAAACAATCCCAAAAATGTGTGTTTAATATACATATTTTAACATACCAAAGTCTGGGCGAAAAATTTTGATTAAATTGTAATACCGATATTAAACAAAAAGTCGAATTCAGCAGCCATTGTTGCTATATAAATATCTCATAAAACTTCTTCGAATTTTTTATGCCTAAGCAATAATATATGTAAGAACATACACATTTTTCGCAAATTTTATTTTCAAATAAATTTTTGGTGGTGATTATTTAACAGTTTTTTCTCTATATCCATATTGCCTAACACTGCATGCATACAATGGAAAAAAAACAGTTTAGATCTTACATATACTCAAACATTTGTATTTTTTAACCAATCATTTTGCTACTGATATATACATATGTATGTCTGATGCTCGAACGAGAATAACCAAAGTCTACAAACCCAGCAAAAACTTACATTGAAAAGTAATGAGTTCAAAAGCTTAAATAACTACTATTCACTAATTATACATTGGCATTTAAACTCATTATTTTAACACGGTGATGTCATTGGAGGCAAGTACTTACCACCCTCGCTTACAAATGGGGAGTTAAATAAGTCATTACCATATTTGCTTACAAATAGGGAGTTAAATAAGTCACTACCACGTTCGCTTAAAAATAGGAACTTTACATTGGTAACAAAACTGATTTTGTCAACCAAATTGTGTTTTTAATTTAATTTACTTTCTAATTTGACTACCCTGCATTAAGAACATAAATTAAGTATTTAAATTATTTATATTCAAATCTATTACAAAAAGTTCTCATTTATAAGAATTAAAAAAAAAGCTGTAAGAACAAATATCTAATTAAAATCAATTTGTATTAGTTTTGAATAAATAAAACCTTAAATGCATTTAATAAGAATTAATTATTAATTTCGTTAATCAGCTAATAAACAAGTGCTAATGTATCAGATTATATGTCTGCCATTACTCAATTACTTCTATGTAATGCAGATGGTATGAAGTTGTCACTGAAAAGTAAGTTGTTCAGTAATTGCAAGTCATTACCAAGTTTTTGCTGGGAAGTTACTTCTAAGACAAAAAGTCTTGTTTAGAAAAAGTAATTTTCAAAAGAAAATTTTCTTAAAAAGTTATTTTTTAAATCCATTTTTCAAAAAGTTCTTTTTTCGCAAATCGTTTTCTTACAAAAATATATATATATATATATATTTTTTATAAAAAGTCAATACAATGTTTTTTTTTTTACAAAAAGTGACCTTTTCCAAAAAAGATCTTAATTTTTCTTAGGAAATGTCACTATTTAAAAAAAAAAATCAGTATCCTTTTACACAAAGTTTGGTTTTAACAAACAAATTTTTGACGAAAAATACAAATTTTTTATAAAAAAAAAAAAATTTTTTTTTACTAAAATGTATCATAATTATTTTTTTCTCGAAATTTACTAATTATAAAACTTGGTTTATTAAAAGTTCAAAGTGCCTTTATAGTGTTAATTTGTGTCACAAATTTATAACCGAAATTAAACAAGAAAAATAATGTTTGTAGATTTATAAAGTCACTTTCACAGTCACCAGTCAACAGAGTGGCTCTTATAACCGTTTAAAATTTTTTAGAAATATAAAAAATACTTAATAAATAAAAAAAAACTACCACTGTTTTAACTTGTAATTACCAGGAACAAACATGTCGAACACTTTAATACCAACCACACCACAAGTCTGGCCAAACGTCAACAATATTGTTACAAAAAAAAAAAAATAGAAAAAAACTGGAAAAGTCCAAAAAAAATATGCCATTAAAATGCCTTACTAAAATATTGGAAGCTCAAGAATTTAAAAACAACTACATATATATACTCTGCTTAGCAGAATCTTATATACCCTACAGGAAAAAATTCTATAGAATTTCCTAAAAGTCGATTTATTGAAAAAAAAGCAATAGTATTTTAGATACCTTTTTTAAGGAGGCAAGGATATGTTAGCCTTGACCTTAAACTTAAACCCCCTTTTTAAGAAAATTGGTGCGGGCAATACTGAAAACTATTTTCGGGCAACTTTCCAAAACTCTAAATCCAAGGGCACATTTGTATAGGCGCTAGGTGAAATTATAGATCGATTTTGCTAATTTTGAAAACAAAACAATAATTAATAAGATTTATTTATAACGTGCTAAATTCCAATTTTTGTTTGTTGACGGAAAGCTAGTTGCTATGCGAATTTCGCTGGTCGCTAAGGCCAGCTCGTCAGGAAACTTTTTTCAAAGACTTTCGAAAAGCTAAACATATTATACAAATATGACTATAAAGTGAAAAAGAATTTTAAACACTCAGGTCTTAAGGGGTCTGTACACGGTCAAGCATTTCTCATGAAGCGCTATTGTAGTATTAATAAATATGTGTTTGTCTGTGTGACACCGACGATGATGGATGGAAAATCAAATAATTTAGATATAACGGCAAATATTACGTCCAGTACACATATACGAGTGAATTTGCCTGATGACAAGCATTTTGACCATGTACAGACCCCTTTACTTGTAACAATTTTTAAAACAATTCCCTTTATAAGTTGTTTTTTAGGACCGACAGACATAACGAAAGGATAAGCTGTCAAACGAACTGTCATACAGCCTTGACTTTTTGACACTTGTGATCAGTAAAATCTAGCGAATAAAATAAATAGATTCACTAATTAGTATTATAGTTATTTTATTGAACTGTTAATGTGTTTTAATCCAAAATTGGATATTTTAATCAGGCTTAAGTTCATTAAATAAAATTTTCATTAAATTATTGTTATGAAGAAAGGAATTTTACAACATGTAGTTAATCAAAATTCATTGATAATTTTTCATTCTTGACTGTAAAATTCCTTTCTTCATAACAATAATTTAATGAAAATTTTATTCAATGAACTTAAGCCTGATTAAAATATTGAATTCTGGATTAATAAATAGACTCACGCTTGAACAACTCTAACAAACTATCTCAATTTACTTTACAAATCAGTCTTCGATGTTTTAGCGTAAAATTGCGTTTAGCGATAAGGTTAAGTAATAGAGTGAGACCAATTCACTGCAGACCATACATACTTCTTAACATCCAGCAAAATTCGTTTGGTATGGCTCACACCCTGGTGGCGTCTCTACCACCTTACGAGCTCAATGGTGATCGTTATTTTATTTTGAACGAAAAGTCAATTAAGATTTTTTGTTATTTAATTATTATTTTAATTAAAAATGTTTTTAAACCACTAAAATGTTAATCAAATCAAAATTAAATTTTTAATTTCCTTTCGACCAAAAAAATAATTGATTCAATTATCACATTAATTAAAATGAAAAAAGTAAACAATATTTTTAATTGATAAAAAAACCACTGATAATTTTTTCTGTGTACCAGATTATAATAAAAAAATGTCATTCGAACAAAATTTCTGTCTTTGATTCTAATTTTAAGTTCTTATGCAGCTAAAAAAAACACGCTTTATCTTTGATATGAATATATGATAATCTAGTTTCCATCATATCGGGAGTCTTGGGAAAATAAATTTCAACCAGCACACGGGCAGAAGGACATCGTAAAATCATCTCCAATACTTAAGGGTCTAATATCAATATTGGAGAAATTCCTAATAAAATGACAAACTCTATATACACCCTTTTAAGCTGTGGTGAAGGGTATAAAAAGAAGAAATTGAATTTTAAAACTTTATGTCCTTTTGCACGTTTAATAGGAGAAGCATGCACTAATACAATTACCCATACACTGTATCTTTTGCTTTGTAGTCGTGTTAAAAATAAATATAGCCTACTAGTGCTACTACTATTGCTGCCATAGCTCTCTCTCGTCTCTAAGTAAATGTGTTCAAATACTTGTAATAAACTGCATTAAGTGTTCAGTTTCTTGTTATAATTTTGCTTAGTTTTGCTGTTGTGGTTAATGTTGTTGTTTAAGGGTAAGTCCCCTTGTTTTGACACTTTATTTAACTATGCATTTACCACATACTTAGTTGTAGAAATGCATCTCCCTCTCTTCGTTTTTAAGTTAATAGCACATAGTGCATACTTTGTTAGAGGTGGTTTCATGTTGTTTCCCTTTTGCTATAACATGCAGGCTTTTAAGGATAGTATATTTAGAACATATTCATTTTTGCAAAGTGTTAGTAAGTGTAAGGTTTTTAAAATAAAAGGAACTTTTTTTTGTTTATTTTTTAATTAATTATTAATTTATTTTTAATACTATTTACATTGTTTCTATAAATCTTTTGCCGCGAAGCCAAATGGCTTGTCTCCTGGGTAAATATTTTTTTCGATCTTAACTTTATGTTTAACAAGTAAGAGTGTTGTATACCACTGTGCCGAATCTTCAATACCCTTCACCAAATGTACTAAAGAATCTTAAACCACTTACCCACTAACCCACATTTAAAACAGAATTAAAAAAAATTAAATATGTTGAGCAAACCTGGGACAAATGCATTTAATATGCTAATGCATTGACAATTTTTATTTGAAATAAAACAAAATCAATGGATGTGCAAGTTTACTGCATTACCACTAACTTTTACACTATTAATACACTATTTTTCGCACTACATTATCTTCTTACCAAACAAAATAGTGCATAATTTTTTAAATACCACTAAATTGTGTGCCAATTAATTGGGGTGTACAATTAATCGGCTTTTTTTTTGTTTGATTAAACGATGAATCGACATTTAGCATTTTTGACTTATTCGATTAAACAAATACAATTTAACATTAATCGATTAATCGGATAATTTAAAATCAAAAAATTTTATAAATTTTTTTTCAAAAATTTTAGAAAAAATTGGTACTTGAGTAAACAAACATTATTAATTACAAGTATTTTAATATTTTATTAACAAAAAAAAAACAAAACTAACGTAACAATTCATACTAATTGATAAAACCTTTACAAGGATAAAAAAAATAAAACATGTATTGAGATCATATATGTACCAACATTTAAACAGATCTTTTAAAAGAATTTTTTTTAAATAAAATTTTTAAATATTTTGCATTACTTGGAAGTCACACGATAAAGTTCTCTATTTCCTTTTAATTTGCCAAACTCCCTCACTTTTTTTACTAACGCATGTTCACTTTAACAACTGACCACAATTCACTTTGGCGCTTTCTTTATAAAAAATATATTTCTTAAAAAATAAATGTGCTTTATCAAAAAAAAGTTGTGTTCTCAAAAAATGCTTGTGCTTTTTTACAAAATACTTTATGTCATGCTACTATTTTGAGTTGTTTCTTCGGTGGGGGTCATTTTAAAAATAAAATTGATTATCAAATTGAGTTTAGCCTGTAACACAGCTGGCAATTCAAACAAGTTTTAAAAAGCAGTTTTTATGAACAACTTGGAAGTGATTTATTGAACGTATGGCTCCAGGGTTAAAAATATTTTTTTGCATTTGTTTCAATAATAAGTCAAATTAACGGAAATAACGACTGTTATTTTAATTCCAACGGACACATAGATTTGGATTGTTTATTTGACTTAAAATTTTAAAAAATTATACATTTGACAGAAAAACCATATATGTATTGTTAGTCGATTAATCGGCATAAATTCTTCGATTAATCCTTTAATCGAAATCAGCAACCTTAAAATAATCGAACAGTTGATCGTCTAAAATTGTTCGATTAATCGAACAAGAATTAATCGACTGAATACCCTACAATTAATTCACTTCTTTTGCATTTTTATTAAAACACATCATGTAAGCATGAGTAATGCACTATTACTGCATTAGCACTAAGACATATTGTGAACAACAATCTTAAATAACAAAAATATGTTATACGCATTAAATGAAAAAGCAATGTTCGGTTTTGTTGAATCTCTAATCGTCATAACAATTATTTCAAGTTCTAGTAAATACTCGTATAATAAACAAAACATCGAAGGAAAACATTTCGTTTTGCCGAATCCTTGATACCAATCGCTATTAATAAGACTTTTGCTGAAATGGAGTTAATATGAATAATGTAATTAAACCAAACATTACTTTTATTTACTGATATTCTAGTCTGCAGCGTTTTGATTGAACACAATATTCTAAAAAAAAAACGTATAGAATATCTGATTCTTTGCATATCGCACTTGTTCGACAATACTGTATTAACTCAAAATTTTAAAATTTTCAGTAGAAGCAAAACAATTTTTTAATTAACATTAAAGGAAAGGATAAGAATTTTAAAACCAACCTTTTTATTACCAAAAAGTAGAAAAAAAGGTCGATATTTTGACAGCGGTTAGATATGAATATTACGTGCCGATTTTTTCCGTAAAGTGAAGAAATAAAATTTTGAGTTAACTCACTATTGTTGGACAAGTGCGATATAGTCTTAAGCCTGCATTTGTCATTATTCGATTTTCTTTTCTTTTTTCTTTTATAAATAAATAAAAAAAAATCGTTTTCGATTTACAATAACATCAGAGTAATTTAGAAGTTTAGGCAAATATTTTTTTGAAAATTTTCTAAAGTATTACCTATCAATATTATTCTTTTTATTGCAAAATAAAGAAAAAGAAAATTATAATCACATGCCATATAAAAATTATTTAATATTCCATTATATTTCTATGAAAAATTAATTGTGTCGGTGAAACATTTCTTTGCTTAAATAACACTAGTTATAATGTCAGAACACATTGCAAAAAAAACTAAATAATGTTGGTCCAAAATAGTAAAAATAAATTTTTTCGGGAGGTTTGCCCATATAAACGATTTATCGAGTTTTAATAAACCGATAGAGCTGGATTTTTTTAACTACACAGGAAAAATTAAAAATTTTCTCTAATCACCAAATTAATACCAATTTCATAGAATCAAGCAAACAATTTGTTGAACTTGTACCTATTACCAAAATGTTGATATTGATTACTAAAAATTGTCAAAATTTCAAATTTTTAATATTTTTTTTTTAATAAACGATATTTTTAATTAAAAAAATTATCCAAAAACTTTGCTGTTTCAAACAATGTGTTAATTGAATTCATTAAATATAGCTCAGTTTTTGACAATTCCCAACAACAATTGTACAAGTTTAAATTATTTTATTGTAAACGAAAAAAAATCAATCAATTTATTTTGTAATATTACTATTATTTTGATTAAAAATTTATTTCAAAACAACTAAAATGTTAATTAAATCAACATTAAATTTTTAATATTCTTGCAACTTAAAAATAATTGATTCAATTATCATATTAATTAAATTAAAATACTTTTTAAACAATTTTTTAATTGATAAAAAACAACTGATCATTTTTTCTGTGTAGGGGCTAAAAACAGTTTTTCATTAAAATTGTTTTTTTCTGTGGAGTCGGTCGGAAGTGAGCGTGGACATCGCTCTCAGTCATATGTATTACGTATACGCAATATTTATTTATTATTGCGTATACGGGCCAATTCTGTGGTTTTCACGAATAATCGCGTAAGTTACAAAACCAAACTTTTCAGGAGAGCAAAAACAATTATTATTTTCAATTGCGGCTTCTGTATATGCTTTTTTAAACTTTTTTCTTTACTATCCTCTTAACAGTGACTTTCTACGTATTATACATAGTTTTCATGAAAAAATCCTCACAGGATCACAATCTGTAAAAGGATTAAAAATGCATATGTTTGATTGACTCATTAAGTGTGTGCAATATAACATCATATCTCCACATAAGTTCTTTTTTGTGAAAATAAATGTTATCATTTTAATCACACATGACGACTTACGTTGTTATTTTTACGACTTAAGTTGTTATTAATAGAAAAATTTTCAAAAAATACTTTCATATTTTTTGCACGAATAACATCACATATGCTTTTTATTTGGAAACATATTCACCAATTTTACAATTTTTGGCGATGTATTTCGACATAAATCGTTATAATAGCAAAATATTTATAAATATAAAAAATATGGTTGCTTCGGTATGAATATATGTTGTATGTTGGTACAAATGAGAAAAGTACGTGTACGACTTTGTCATATACAATGAGTTTGTAAGGTGCCTTCGAATTATACATATTATTCGCGTTACCCGAGTTAATTGAAGAAAGATCATAAAAGAAAAATACAATTTTTACTTATTCAAAATTTTTTTTTAATTATTTCTTAGTAATGAAAACAAAAAAGTATTTATATAACACAAACAAATATTAAATTCATAAATATGTAAGTCAACAAATATTTTTAATAATGAGTTTGTAAGTTAAATAGAATATTAGTTAGCAATCAAATAAAAAAATTAATTACAAAATTTGTCATTTTAACAAAATGTTTTGTTGATTATTAATTTTAAAAAATGTATGGCAATTTTTACAGAAAGAGATACATTAAAAATGCTGATCTAATTAATTTTTTTTTCAAATATAATAAAAATCTCATCATGAATACATATATTTAACATAAACGGACTTAGAATAAATTAAACCGTGTTAAAATTTCGGTAAGAAGTTTCAAATAACAACTTCACTTACCCCTAAGATATACTTTGTTTTCAATAACAGTCCCAGCATTCATTTTTTACGAAATTAAAACAAAAACAAATTAATTTTTGTAATTTTTAAAAACAAAAAAAAAATTAACTTTTTAAGGTTTTGTTTTTTAATTTGGGGATTTTTTTAAAATTTTTTGGGGACAAGGAAAAAAGTACCTGTCAGCCCTGATTTTGTATAGAAAATTTTTAAAAGAAAATTGTTTTATTTTTTCAACTAAAACAAATTGTTAATATGATAATTTAATTCAGAAAATTGTTGAAAATTTTAGAATAGCTTAAAAAATATGTATTAATTACATACATACTTAATCTTGTTATTTTTATCTGTGTTAGGCGCTAATCCACAAAAATTTATATAATTAAATCTTACCTCCATACTGAAACAATGTAATAAACCAACCAAAATAAAAATACAATGTATTCGCCGAAAGCACGAGGTTACAACGTTGTTGGCGTGAAGAGAAAGAATGCACAATACAATGTATACTAATCACTCATTGGACTCATTGCTACTAGCACTTGGGTTTTTTTTGTCTCTATTATTGAATGTTGTGAGTTCGAGATCGATCGGTGTATGGGACGAATTAATAAAATCTACGCCAGACGAAGCACAACGAAGTACAATACAACTTCAACGAAGTACAATACAACTTCAACGAAGTACAATACAACTTCAACGAAGTACAACACAACATTCATGCAATGGTCTTTTTGCACACTGACTAGCAAGAATCATTCATGAATGCGGTTGTGCATTCGTTGGACGAATGAATTCACGCAGATATTTACTTCATATGTTCAATGAAAACAAAATAAATTGCTCTTACAACAAAATACTTATAAGTACAAAATATTTCCTTCCTTTAAATGTTGTAAAAACGTATTTTAAGTTAAATTTTTAGCAACAGGCATGAAAATTTGTGAAAAAAAAGGTTAATTTTAATGTTTCATAATATCAATAAAAAAGTTCATAATTATAACAGAATTATAACAGAAAAAACAAACAACGAGAATGAAAAAACAAGAGTTAAAATTCTCACATTATTTTTCCTCTAATTTTTAATTTAAATAAACAAAATAGCGGGCTGGATAATCAGTTAAATACTGAAAGGTTAGCTTATGAGAGTAGAACATAACACGATGGAACAAGAATAAAAATCGAACTAAAATTAATGTAATTTGATGATTTGTAATAGGAATGAAAAAAAACGAAATAAGTTTCACTACAACTCAAAACGCATATTGAAAAATGGCGAAAATAAATAACCATAATTATCATAAAACTAATAAAAGCCTGTCGTAATAATTACGAGTTTGAATAATTAAAATTTTTATTGAAATATAAAGAAAAGTTATTCCATTCCGATCTGTTTTAGGGTAAATACTTTATTCCACTCTGCCTCTTTTGCGGCTTCCTTGATATTCCATTCCATCTTGGCTTACTGGTATCTCTTTAGTTGCGCTCCTTTAGGGTGCATTTTATATCCAACCAAATCTTCTCCAGATTATTGAGTACATGATTCTCTACTTAATTAATTTTTAATGGCCAAGAATGTCTTAAAGGCTTAACTAAACCATAAAATAACTAAATTAGTAATAATGGCATGCTACTTTTAAATTTGATATAAATTATCTATTTCATTCTTTCAGTTAAACTTTAAAACAAAATACATCACATTAGTCTCATCTGCATTCAAATATGAGTGGTATATTTACACTTTTGCTGCAATATGTTTCCTTTTTATAAAATTTTAATGTAAAAGAAACTGTCAACCAAAAAGAAACAAACCAAAACAAAAATTAAATTAAAAACCCGAGTTTGCTCGTATACATTGTTAACACATTTATGTGTGTCATACACTTATGTATAGTATTTTTGTTGTTCCATTTGTCTACATTTTGTTCAAAAATATGCACCTGATCGTGCTGAATTAGTGATGACCAGGGCAGGGTTTTAACGCTTTCTGCATGAAAAATATGCATTTGCATTTGCATATTTTTACAGTTCTTCCCAAATATATATCGACCTCTCTCTACGAAGTGATCGTTAGGGCCAAAACTCGAATTATACAAGAGAAGGTTTTTTCTAGTTATTTAAAAATGTATCAGAAAAATTAAAAATGTTTTTTAAGTTTTTCTAAAAAAAAAATGTTACTGAACAATCTTGGATGTTTTATTTCTAATATTTATTTATTTAAAAAAGCGCAAAGAAACTTAAAAATACTTTAATGCTCGTATGGTGAAAGGTAACCTAGAAATTTTAAGAGTAAATTGTTCCGTTATGATTTGCGTGCTTTACATGAAAGCTTATCTGACCTGGAACACGTAAAAGAAAAAGTTTAAAATAATATGAATAAAATATCTACTGAATAAAGTGGGTATTTAAACGTTGACCAAGTTAGAAAACACCATATATTTAAAAAAAGTGAAATCCCAGGTTCGATCCCTGGCAGAGTACTAGAAATTATTAAGTGTCGTCAATCCAATATTCAATTTGAAAACACAAAAATAATTTAATTTTATATTATTAATTTTACATTTTATATGACAATACGGCCGTAACCGGCGTATGAAATAGAATGAGATCTACGTCGACGTACGACGTTTGCTCCAACTATTGTATGCTTTTGTATTAAATATCACAAGTTTTTATTTGACAACGTGTATCTACGACCTATGCAACTACGTTAATACGGTGAAATTATGTTCCTACGTTAAGACCTTAATACTTTCATTCTAATTATGCAAATAAGCTCTGAATTTGACATCAAGATCTATGATCCTATTTGCATCAAAATAATCTCTTAAGTGTCCTTAAATAATTTTAATCTTAAATTGTTTATCTATTTGTTATATAATAGATACTTGATTTAATTATTTTAATCGTAATAGTAGGAAATATTAGTTTAATTGGAGAAATAACTAAATTAATAAGAAAAATGTTGGGCGGGAATCCCGGGATCCTAGGAATTTGATTTTATTTCCCACTTTCCCGGGAATCCAAAAAGTGCAGGAATTAAAAAAAAACTCTGGTAATTAGAGACAAATTCTAATTTTTTCTGTCTATATTTTCAATATATTCTATGATATTGTGTGACATTTGAATATAACACTGTGTCACAAATTTTCAACAAAGTCGTAACCAATTCAATCTGACAGCTAATCCTTATGTAAAATTGTACGCTAAATCCGAATATGAAGTCAGAATGGTCAAAAGTTTTCGAGATATATTACAAAACAAATATAATTTTCATAATTTTTAAATTAAAAGTTTTTCAATAAAGTAAGATATTAATTTTTCTAAAATTTAATTAAAAATTTAATTTTTCTAATATATGCTTGCGCAAATAGTTCAAAACAAATAAATTTGTTAGGTAATAATCTTGTATCTTACAGCTGGGTAGTGTCGATATTCCTAACTTGCTAGTTTTTGCTGGTAAGGCGTTAATTTCCTATATTATTTTTCTTATTTATTTCAAAAAAAATTTTGTAAAATTTAAATTTACTCTCTCGTTGCAAGTTTATGCTAGCAAAGTAAATGAACACACCTAATTATAATTTAAAAAAATTTAAAAAATACATTATTATATTTTGTAATAAGCACTTGTTCAAATAAAACTAAATAAAAAAAAAATTATTAGTTTCTGTCTTTTCGCGTGCACATTTTTGTGCATATTTTTAAGTCTTTTTCCGGTATATTTGCATATTAAAACAAATTTTGTGCATATTCAAACTTGCCCTGATGATGACACATATTTTCGCCGCTTTTATGCTGTCAACTTGTTGTTGTTTAACACTTTTCCTTTGTATTGCTATGACATAAAATAATTTATAATAAGATGGTTATTATCATCATCACTTATGTGAAAATACTAACTAAAGGATAATAAAAAGATAAAAGGAAAGTTTTTTTTATTTAGAAAGCGTAATTTCGAAAAAGGAATATGTTAAACAAAAACAAATACACTCATATAGAAAAAAGCAATTAGCTGTTAAGAGTATTGTATATATCAAATATTAAATCAGGCGCGGATCCAGCTGTAGCGTTGAAAGGGAGGGGGTATATGTACACTCAAAAGAAAAATCAGTCCATCCGTACTCAAATCAATCCGAAGCGCTATCAGTAGTACGGTGAGGCCGAATTTTCTTGAATCAAGTACAGAAAGATTGATTCAATCGCGAAATACTCAACTTATCCATATTCAATCCCGAATACGTACCTAAAATAATCCGAAAATGAGATTGATTTAAGTAAAACTAAAATTGAATCAATCTCAAAATGTGCTTGATTCATATAAAGTTGATTTTATCCCGAATTCGTACTTGAAATAAACCAAAAGTGAAATTAGAAGGAGAATATTATTATGATTGATTTGCTTACACGTTTCACACCTTAATGAGATCCAATTAAAAATCACCAGCATCATGCCCGATAAGATTTTTACTTTAAAAACTTAATGTACATATTTACCTAAAAATATAAACTAAATGAGAACTCTTGCTTTAAATTTTACTTTTTAAAGCTTAAAAATTTAAAATTGATTAAAATTTAAACATGAAAATAATGCGTTTTCTTCTTGTTCTGTTCTTTCTACACACAACAAGCAAATCGTTTTTTAGCTACTTGTGTTGTGTTGTTGTAGTGGCAACAACAAATTTTGATAAGTTATATGAGATTAAAACGATCATTTTGTAATTTTACTCTCAGGAGGGGAACTACCAACGAAAAGTTCAATATTTGTTGTACTTGATTTAAGAAGTTTATACCAACTTTAAAAAATTCCGGGATTGATTTTCGAAAGTTATCCCATTAAGGATTGTTTTAAGAACGTTTTAGTGTAATTTGTACTGGAATTTTTGAGTACGAATCGTACTTAATGTAAGTTAAAATAGCTTAATTTATTCCGAGTGTTTTTTTTTCTGTGTAGGTATAAAAATAATGACTTACTCTTCAAGTACCATTAAGTTTAATGTGAATGCGTTAAATTTTGGGCATCCCTTCAAAATTCATTGATTCGTTCTGTAGAATTGTAAGTAGTATTTGTGGATTTTTTGATTACTTAACACATTGTTTTGTCTCTAATCACCAAATTTATACCAAATTCATAATATCAAGCAAACAATTTGTTGATTTTGCACCTATTACCAAAATGATTATATGGATTACTAAAAATCGTGAAATTGTAAATTTTTTTTTTTTTTTTTTCAATAAATGATATTTTTAATACTAATTAAAAAAATTAACACAAAACTTTGCCATTTCAAACAATGTGTTAATTTATTTAATTAAATATTATATTATTTCATTGAGATTAATAAACACAATAAAAAAATTCTCAAGAACAATTCTACATGTTTAAATTATTTTATTTTAAACAAAAAAAGTCAATTAAGATTTTTTGTTATTTAATTAAAAATTTATTTCAAAACAACTTAAATATTAATTAAAACCAAATTAAATTTTTAATTTTCTTTCAACTGAAAAAAATAATTGATTCAATTATCACATTAATTTAAATACGTTTTAAACCATTTTTTTAATTGATAAAAAACGTTTTTCCGTGTTAGTATACCCTTTTCACAACTAGTTGAGGAGGGTATAAAAAGAATAAAAATACTCTTCTGGCTAAAGAATGGCAAAAATATTTCAGCTTGAAACACACGAGCATATTATATATTATATATAGATTTTTTCTTAGATCCAAGGGGCTTTTAAGAACGCATTTCCTCTTGTTTAATCCCTAAACCCGCTGTTTTATGTTTAAAGTATTTATCACATGGTTAATTGAATATGAACTTATCAAGCTTTTTAAAAATTAAATAAATTTTGATAATGTCCTGTTATAATAAAAACTTCCATTTTTGCAAAAATTAATTTTTTTTTTTAGAAATTTAAGTAATGAAAACTTAACCCCCTATTCACAAAGAAGACAGCAGGACAATTTTAAAAAATTTGTATGAAAAAGAGCGAAATTTTCTCAATTGCCTTGTTATCTTCTTTGTGAATTAGGCCCTTAGTTTGCACCCTAAAATAACACAAATTTATTTTTTATAAAAAGGGAAAGAAATTCATCAATCTTGTTCAAACATAATGAAAAATTTAAATTTTTAAAAAAAGCCCGAAAAGCACTGAGTACATTGAACTCCTTCTAATAGAAACACCAACTAATTTTCTTTAACTTTTAAATGGAAACAGTCTGGTGTGTACACAGAAAAAAATTCTCACCAATTTTTTTTCCAATAAAAGCATTAATCAGAAATAAAATCTGTTTTAACTAAAAATTTAATCAACTGAATTAAACGTTTAATCAAGTTAGTTTAACGTTTAGTCAATCGAATTAACCGTTTTATTGATACTATTAATTTATTTACTGGTGCAAATTTAAGTTAGTTTTTAATTAACATCACAAATTTTTTAATAGAAATTAATTTTTATATTTTTCTGTGTATCTGGGGCCAAATTAAGATATTCGTTATTAATCAATCAATCAACTAGGAATTTCGGTAGATATCGAATTATTATCCTGTACATTACATATATAAAACTATTGAGAACTCACACTTCTGTATGTAGGCTGTCATATTTAAATGTATGTGTGTAGTCCTTTATTTTCGCCTAAACGTACCGCGTTGTAATAGTGACACAAATTGTGTTCTGTGTTCTGTGTTCTCTTTTGTTGTGTCAACTTATTTTCAACACTTCTGTTTTGCTTTTGATATGACAAGAATTAATGTGGCATAATGTTAAAGGGTAAAAAGAAACTAAAAAAGATAAAAAGGGTTTAACTCTTTTTCTTTCTATAAAATATTATAATTTGGAATTTAAAAAGATTTAAAGGTATATTTTTTAAATTAAATTCACAAATATGAGTAAGAAATACTTTAAGTTTTTATAAAATTTCGATGATAAGGTAGAGATTTTTATATGGTTAATAACAATTACTTCGCTTTTAAAAACAATTAAAATGTGTAATTCGTTTTAATAAATAGAGACTTAATTGGATAGTTTTAAGAAGTTTTCCTGAATACTTAAAAAAAATACATTTTAAAAATTTCTTTTTTATAATTAACATTTTTCTTTTAAATGTTCATGTAAGAGGAGAAATTTGCTTCGCACTTAGAAAAAAAATTAAAAATGATTTCAATTAAAAATTTGTGATATTTATAAAATTTTCAAAAGTAAACATATTATTAGGATCAATTAAATGTTTTTTGATATTAATAATTTTTTCTGCAGTTATGTTATTGATATAAGTAACCGCTTAAGTCTCTGGATTAAATCTTAAATTAAAACAAATTTTATTTTTGATTAATGGTTTAATTAAAAAAATGGCGAGAAATTTTTTTGTGTGTGTGGTCACGGATAACTCATTCAGTATTGTTAAAGAAAACCCAAGATTCAATGTATGATAAAATTTTAGAGCTTGAGATCTTATTTTTTTATATAAAATGTTTAAGATTAATTAAGCCAATATTTCGGCATATACAAATTTTTTCCAAATCAATAAAAAAGGGTTTTTTCAATTCAAACTTAATCTATTACATTATAAATAAACCCTGAAGAAGGCACATAAAGAGTGCCGAAATATTGGCTTAAATAAAAAATTTTACATTTTATATAAAAAATAAGACTTCAAGCTCGAATATATAATCATACATTGAAAGAAAAAAATGGTTACATACAATACATATTATTAAATCATTGGTGTTCAAAAATGTTTTGCATATGTATAGCGAGAGACAAGTACAATGACAAGCAAAACTAGGCATAGATTTTCATTAACATTTAATATCAAGAAATGGTTTTTGTTGTAAATTTCCTATTTTCTATTTTTTAAATTGACTTTTAAAACATTGACATTTAAAAACAAAATGTATGGAAAATTGTTAAATTTTATGAGTAAAAAAAAATAAAATTCAGGGTGAGCTCGCAGTTGTTTGCAAATTAAAAGTAAGAATAATATCTAAGAAAACTCATATAAAATATTCTACATTTATGCTTTTATGACAGTTTCAGAAAAGCATTAAAATATTTTAGCATTTATCTTACACACTGTATTCGAAAAAGTATCAACACAGCTTCCGTGCAAGAGCACTCGTCGCTGTCTGACGATCAACGGAATTAGTGAGCGTAAAAAAGAAAGAGGTGGGGCTTCTAAGCAATTTTTTGCCTGAATGAGCATCACTGTATTTCACCCAAGATTATTTTGATATCCTTAATCCCTTTGATCATATTATGGTTGTAATTTTGCGTATATTTAAAATTTAACAAAAAAAAAATTATCAGTTTTTATTTTTCGAATTTATTCTGAGCTAAAAAATAAAAAATGTTGAATGTAATAAAGTGACTTATGAAAAGGAAGAATTCCCAAATTCTATTTGTTAAAAAAAAATGTGTTAACATATTTCAAGAACAACAAGATATTCTTGAAATTGTGGTTGAACAGGATGGCCCTAATAAGACCTACCAATGTCATTGTTGCTGGTCTTGCGGTAGCAGTGATTACACAATTTGAATTTTGAATTGATGTATCTTATGATTAAACCTTGATCCTAAATGTACATGAGACTTGTCCTTATTTGACTTAAAACTCTTTTTATACCCTCCACCACTACTAGTGGTGAATGAGGGTATACTAACTGCCTGCTCAACGATTTAATAATATATGTAACATTTAAAACAAAAACCAATTTTAATATGTCGTTGCTCGAAATCATAAAGTATATATATACTGCTAATTTAGGTAATTCTTAGTCGATTTAGCCATGTCCGTCTGTCTGTTCGTCTGTTGAAAACACACTCACTTTCGAAAGCCTCAAAATAAAAGAACAAACTAAAGCATTAAACACATTCGAGACAGCAGGCAACACGAAGGCACGGCTACAAATGCTGCAGGTTGCAATTGTAGTCGCGTAATCAGCTACTGAATTATTTTGAAGACGACAGCTACAATTGAAAAAATATAAACAGCTGTGTTTTTTATTATCTATTTACATTTCAGTGGTGCCACTATCATTTTTAATTTTTATAAATTTAACAACATGCATAATTGCAGACTCGTACACAAACTTAATTTAAGCCTACAAAAATATAAATACTTATTTATGATAAATTTTTTAACGTAAAAACAAATGAATTTATTAAAAAACATTTAAAATGTTTTAATTTTATTGTTTTTGGAACTCATAAAGAATATCATCTTCATGGCAGGTTGAATAAAAAAATCATAATATACAGTATAATCGCGAAAAAGTAAACTGAAATGTCCTAAGGGTTGTTAAATTTTTCGTCTTATTTATTAACTTTTCTAAGCGGGCTTAAATTGTAAAAAATGCAATAATTAACATATGTACCTATATTTTTTTCAATGACTTAGTTTTCATCAGTACAAAAAAAGAAACTTAGATCTAATTTGTCCGGCTGGTTTCAAGTTCACAATTGCTCTTGAAATAAAATTTATAATTAATAATTATAAAATCATTCATGTATTATGTGTTAGGTGCTACATATGATGTTTGTCAGAAAATTAGTTCTTTAAAAATTTTCATATAGCGAATTCTGTGTATTTTTTAAATATTCGCCAGCCATTCATTACTGACAATATTGTCTTTTCAGGTTGCAGTTACACGAACTCGCGCTTAGCTATTGATATTGAAATTAGAACAGTGAATGCGCAATTACGTTTTCGATGCTTCAAGAAAACATTTGTACAAACTTGCTTTAAGATCGGCATATTTTGGTCTGTGTAATGTTTTCCTGTATGCTTTTTCCTATGTATTCTTCAAAGCCTCGAAAATTTTGTGATATACAATAATACAACGCCGATAGTTTTTCTTTAATGTATTTCTCAATTTTGTTTAAACTCTCAACTTTCAGCTTAAAATTTATTCTAATTTGTTATCGTTTGTACAAATCAGTACTTTTACTAATACGATCTGGAAAGTTAACTTAGAGTTAACGTTTAGAGCGGCTCAGAAGCGCTAAAATTTGGTTAACTTGACCGCAAGATTACTGTATCGCGATTCTACTGTAATTTTTTGGTTCAACGCACTAAGTTAATCAATAATAGGTCGTAAATGTTTCAGAGCACTTTTTCAATAGTATAGGAAGAAAAATATAATCTGAATCTTTAAAGTATTGGTATCATAATAAAGTCTTACGAAACACATTTCATATGATGTATTAAATATACCGATTTATTAACCCCATAAGAGGATTTATCTTGAAATTTTGTCGATATGTATAATAATATTTCCTAAAATATAATATGTTATAGAGAACACCCCAAGTTTTTGTATGCTATATTTTTAGAAACTCCATCATATAAAATTTTAAAGTTATTAGGGTTAAAAAATTTTATTTTGGAAAACTTCACAATTTATTTATAAGTTTGAGTTAAAATATATAGTGGTAAAAGTTTATGTACTTGTTTCATATTGAAATAAAGTAATATGTAAATATTTGAAAAGTGTTCCGGAAGGCTGAAAACCCGCAATACAGAAAAACTTTATTAATCAAAGTCCTAATAACTTTGGTAACATGTGTATATTATTGTGAATTAATTATTATTATATCGACATAATTTAAAGATAAAGCAAATTAAGTAAAAAAGTCAGTCAAGAAGTATGAGCATTTGAAATGGGCTCTTAATGGGTTAATAAATCGGTGTGCTTTAAACACCATGTGAAAAGCACTTTCAATTTTTCAATGATACCCATACTGCTAAAACTAAGAGCGTTGGCGTGACAAACATCTTCCTATATAACTTCTTTTAAGGATACTAAAAAGTAATAATAATATAGATTTGGTGGTGAGCCGCGCTTATATTCTTGATTCAATCCGGTTCTTTGCTGTTTAAACAAAAAATTATTTTTATATATTAAAAGCACTAATTCTTCTAATTTTTGATTATATTAGCAGCACTTTTTCTGTTTTGTAGCGTACAAAAATAGAAATTAGTTTAATTTGACTACAACGACAAAATTAGCATAGACAACAACCTGCAGCCATTTTGCCGTGTCGTCGTTAAAATAATCATTTCCATATACACACATGTATTCTATTGTTGACATATTGAAGTCGGTAGTCTGCTGTCTCGAATGTGTTTAAAGCATTAGTGTCAAATTTCTTGTAGTTACCCTAAGCAGTTTGAGATTGAAGTCCAGCAAAAACGGCTAAGTAAGATCACAACTATGAATCAAAATGTGGAACCACCATCCTTAAAAATTAATAATTTTGTTACAAAAACTAACATACATGGTGGAATAATGAACGAAATGATATAATTTTGCACAAGTTCGTTTTTTAGGCAATCACACTGCCGAATTTCACGAAGATCGGTCCATAACCTACCCTAGGGCCCACATAACCCCTACTTCTGGAAAACAGTGGTGTACGCCTAAAATCGTAATTAATAATGTTATCATAATACAATTTGGTACACAGAGAAAAGTGTTGTATCAATTAAAAAAATGGTTTAAAAAGTATTTGAACTTAATTAATGTGATAATTGAATCAATTATTTTTT
The DNA here is from genome assembly GCA_943735925.1 of Pollenia amentaria. Lineage (NCBI taxonomy): Eukaryota > Metazoa > Arthropoda > Insecta > Diptera > Polleniidae > Pollenia > Pollenia amentaria. The sequence goes on along the minus strand of OX031010.1, from coordinate 138,315,041 downwards.
TAGTTGAAAGAAAATTTAAAATTTAATTAACATTTTAGTTGTTTTGAAATAAATTTTGAATTACAATTTTAATTAAATAACAATAAATATTAATTGACTTTTTTCGTTTAAAATAAAATAACTTAAACATGTAGAATTGTTGTTGGGAATTGCAAATATTTATTTAAATAAATTAACACATTGTTGGAAATGGCAAAGTTTTTTGATCACTTTTATAATTAAATTTAAAATATCATTTATTGAAAATATTTTTTCAAAATTTTAAAATTTGTAGTAATCAATATAATCATTTTGTTAATAGTTGCAAACTCAACAACTTGTTTGCTTGATATTATGAATTTGGAATAAATTTTGTGATTGGAAAAATTTATTAATTTTTTCTGTGTATGTTGCAGTTTTATAGGACTAGAAATCACACTGGCCCTATATAGAGCCTTCTCTCGGAAAACAGTTAAATACGCTTAAAACAGTAATAATTAACGCTATCATAAAAAAAACTTAATATTTCTCAGTTTTATAGGCCAAGAAATCCTACTGCCAAATTTCATAAAGATCGGTTCATAACTTAGCCTAGGCCCCATATGGGTGCCCCGGTAGGCTAGCTGGTAGTGAGCTAGTCTTTCAGTACCGAGGTTGCGGGTTCGATTCCCGCCAGAGACTCTGTTCTCCTGCAGATAAGCGAAGAGCTTCGCGGGATTAGCGTAGGAACAAAAAAAATATATATACACTGCTCCCGGAAAACAGTTTAGCACGCCTAAAACCGTAATAAATAATACAATGTTTATAAAAATTGTTATGTCATAATTTCATAGAACTGGAAATCACACTGCCAAATTTCGTTCAGAACAGTCCATAATTAACTATAGGCTCCACATAAACCCTACTCTCGGGAAACAGTTTATTACGCCTAAAACCGTAATAATTAATGCTATCACAATAAAATTAGTACTTCACAGTTTTATAGGACCCATAAAGTTTTATAGGATCCATAAAGACCATTCTAGGAAATAAACTACATACGCCCAAAACGGCAGCAGATATAGATATTGCGGTAAAATTTGTTTCAACTTAGATTCATATGGCCATAAAAAATGTCATGCAATTGTGTGAAATACGGTCCATAATTTACCTTAGATCCCATATTAGGCAGTCCTCTGAAATTCACCGTAAACGCCTAAACTAATTTCACTGCTGCACTGAAATTTGTTCTAATTTATGTTTTTTTTATACCAGTAATCACTCTACAGAATTTTGTAATGATTGATCCATAGTTTACCATGGGTCCAATGTACATTTCTCTCCAGAAAATCATTTTAGTTCGGCTAAAACTGTTACGATTCATGATACTTTACACAAGCTAGTTCAAATTTTTAAAAAGAAAAGCATAAAACTTTCCGAATATCGGGTTACAATTGCATATAGAACTAAACCGCAAACGTCCGTTTTTAGAAGGATTAATTTATAATATCTAAATATCATATAGAACCCACTCCTGAAATATTCGAAATGTCGGTGGAGGGTATTAAAAATTTGTCACAGCCGAATATAGCACTTTTACTTGTTTTTAATGCATTACTTTTTAAATGGATAAATATTAGGGTATTCATTACTACCCGATTAACTGATTAATTAATTTAAAATTGCCTATTTTCGATTAACGATTAAACCAATCAATTTCAGTCAATTAACCGATTAACCGATGTAACAAAACTTTTAACTTTTTGTAATATTATTACATATTTTTTTGTGTTTTTGGTTAACCGTTTTGCCTAATATACAAAAGGTATGTGTTTAGAAAATATTTTTCCATACAAATAGAGAAGGTGTTAAGTGATCGTCATTTTAAATAAGTGTTTGCTATCAACAGCTTTTTGTTTCACGTATTTTTTATATGTATGCGTTTAGTTATTTGTTTATTCTCAGTTCTTCTCCTATCAATCATTTTACTGCATTAACCTTAATAATGCGAAGTCTTAAAAATTTTTAAAAATGAAAACAGGAAAATCCAGGAAGAGGACTGAGAAATAAGATATTCTGTATAATAGATTGCTTTTGGTTTCTTCAATATCTACGGTAAATGAAAGAATTTTTTCAAAGTCAAATTTAATCAAAACTAAAGGAAATAAACGCTGAAATCCAAAACATTTAAGTCAAATTATTTGTATTAAAGATTATTTTATAAGATTTTCTTAAACTATTGAAATGACTAATAAAATTATCTTACAGTTTATTGTTTAATTAATACATAATATGTAAAAAATATGTATTACATATTTATTAATTATTCTTTTGTTTGCTCGTTTCAGTTCAAGAATTGTTATGTTTTTGGATTTTGTTACTAATAAGCCCCAAATAACAAATAATTTGTTCATTTTTATATATTGAAATAACACAGAAAAAGTGTTTTGTCAATCCAAAAAATGGTATTAAAAGTATTTAAATTTAATTAATGTGATAATTGAATCAATTTTTTTTTTTAGTTGAAAGAAAATTAAAAATTTTATTTTGATTTAATTAACATTTTAGTTGTTTTGAAATAAATTTTCAATTAAAATCTTAATTGACTTTTTTCGTTTAAAATTAAATTATTTAAACTTGTAGAATTGTTGTTGGGAATTGTCAATATATATTTAAAGTTTTTTGATCATTTTTTTAATTAAAATTAAAAATATTATTTATTGAAAAAAAAAATATTCAAAATTTTTAGTAATCAAACTAATTATTTTGGTAAAAGGCGCAAAATCAACAAATTGTTTGCTTGATATTATGAATTTGGAATAAATTTGGAGATTGGAGAAATTTAATAATTTTTCCTGTGTTCTTAATTTATAAAAAAAAAAAAACTTTAATAATCGGTTTACCGATCAATAACAAAATTAACCGATTATTAACCGATTAAACCAAAACCTCGGTTAATTAATCGAGCGATTAACCGCAAAACCCCGATTAAATGAACATATGTAAAGTAGAAACATTTTTAAGTCCGAGTTGCGAGTTTTTGTGGGTACTTCGACTTTGACTCCGACTCCGGCACAAAAACCTAAACTCCGACTTCACAGTCCCTGATTAAACTCTAAAATTCACTGCAATTTTGTTCTGAAAATGTCCGATTGGCCAGAACGACGATAGTTAAAACAGCTGGATAATTGTCAGCACTCTAGTGCACAACTTCAACGTTGCCTTCAGTGCAAATATAGCGATTAGCACCTTTTCCAGGACTGTTGATTACTGAACCCCGTTCCTCAGTACGGCCGACTAAATTCCTTATCATGAAGACTGTGAGAGATGAGCTTGAATTTAAATATCGACGGTATTTTCGCTACGTCATAAGAAGAGAAAAATGCGATAAAATTGTTGTGTACTGTATGCATTCATTGGAATTTCAACGAATTAAGTTATAAGATAAAAACAATTATATTACAAAACAAAAGTTTAAGATTGACAGGTCTTATTTGGGCCACCCAGTGCAATAACCATTAATAGAGTAGCATAAATTGTATCTCATTCAACCTTTACTTTTAAAATTGTTGTATAATTTATTGAGCTTTAGGTTTTTTTTTTCTTTTTTATATAAACAATTTTATTACATTTGTTTTATAACTCCAATATTTCAATACAGCATTATTATTATTATTATTATTATTATTATTTAAAAAAAAAACGTTAGCATAATTGTTAAATTTTATCCCTGATGATTATACACATTGCTGTATCGAAATATTGGCGTTAAAAAATAAATGTAATCACATTTTTTATATATAGAAAAAAGAAAAAAACCTCAAGCTTAATAAATTAGACAACAACTCAAAATAGAATTGTTTTATCCATAATTTGCCTTCAACATAGTTGTCTTATCCGTGAACATATAATAACATGTTTTTTCTCTGCGTGTACTTAACATTAAATTTATTAAATTTAAAACAGTATTACAAAATTTTTGTTTTTTACAATTTTCGAATATTGTAGTTATATTAAAAATTGTACATTTTAATGTTGAAAACACAGCATTTCTGTTTTGTTCTCTTAATGGGGTTATAAACCGCAATGACTAAAATTCTAAAATTAGAAAACATTAACCACTAATGTTCTACTGATGGTTGAGGTTATTTTTTCAAATTTTATAGACTTCATTTGGAGCAAATGCTCATAATGTTACTGCAAATACTTTTGGTAGCGTTGTGAAATAATATTTAATGCTTTCATTACTTCATAACTTTCAAACATAAGGAATGGCAAATAGGGGAAAAAAGTGTTGTTATTTAAAAAATAACCCAACTCATGATATGGATTTTCATTTCGGAAATAGGAAATTTTATAATAATATTAAAATTTTTGAGGTTTTTGATATTTTAATTAGGCTTAAGTTCATCAAATTTAATTTTCATTAAATTATTTTTATTGAATTTCAAGGTATTGAAGTCTTGACAAAAAGTACGAAAAAACAAGGAGTAAGAAAAAAACATGTAAATAAAAATCTAACAATACTTTTGCTTAGAGAATGATGTTTCACTATAGACTGGCAGGCGCCGCAGTGGCGCAAAAGGTAGAACGCAAAGAATTCTGATGATGGGAATATGGTTATTCTTGAAACATGTAAATTCGACCCAAGTTCAATCCCGTGTTCAGTCAAAAATTATCAAAACATATTTTAATTCATAACACGTTGTTAATTCCTTCCTTCAATTAGAATAATTTATTTAAAATAAGATTTAATGAACTTTAGCCTGATTAAAATATCAAAAACTTTAATAAAAAACCAACAGTTCAATGAAAAATTACAATTGTTATTTAAACTTTTTATAAAAAATAAATCAACTTATAAATTTTTTTTTTTAAATATATTGATCATTATTTAATGGATCTGAACTAAAAAAAATTGAACAAATGTTATTCTACAGAAGAATTCCAGTACTCTGTATCTATACGCTCTTTAAGCATCAACTTGAAAGAGTAGAGACATTCTTTGATCTGGGTATTTTACATGATCATAAATTGCGTTTTAATGCGAACATATCGCGGACTATGTACAAGGCCATATGTGTCCTTGGACATATCAAACGTTGGTGGAAGCAGTTAGACGATAGATTAGTGAGAGGAACATACTAAAAAACTGGAATCCGCTCCGAAGCAATTTCTTTTATTCCGTCTTCAAAAACTGCATTGGAATCGAAATATAAATTAACCTCCATATGAAACCCGTTTAAAACTAATTAATCTTCCAACCTTAAAAAATCGGACGGTATATCTCACCGGTTCCTATAAAGAGAGTCAACCCAAAATTTTTCAATTTTCTCTTTGTGCAAGAAATCGAAGTACAGTGGTCATAGCTACTTACTATAAAAATCTTACATCATTTTCTCTACTCTTTCGCCAAAAAAAATACAGTTGTATCCAGTGATGCCAGTAGTTATTTAATAAAATCCCTACGTGCCTAAAAAATGCCTTTTTCCCCGTCAACCGTTAAAAATTTATTGTTTTAGAAACAGGCACATATTTTGTTAACATTTTGCAAATACATATTTTAATTACCGCATTTATTAACAAGAAAAAAAACCCCAAAATAAATATGAACATATCTAATATTTTTAGCAAACTCGGTACCAAATAAAATGGAAGGCTAGTCCAAACCCTGAGTAACCAAAAAAAAAAAAAAAAAGTTTGTATATTTATATATTTAAAAATGTGTTCACCTAAATGATGAATGAAAAATCCTAATGGACAAAGGCTATATAGGGTTCCACTTAAGTGCTTAGGATAGGGTCCAGGGGCGCTAAGTCTCCAATACTCAGAAAATAATAATTATCGTTTTAGAATCGTGTTTTTAATATTGCACCAGGCAGGCTAAGGGGCTTTATACGTAGCGTGAACCTGACAAGGTGAGATGTATGGGCTGCACAAAAGATCCTCGGTCCTGGGGCTCACTGCCTCCTTTTAATCAAACATACATACATAGTTTTATAAGAGATATATTAAAGCAATAGTTTCCGTACTCAAAATAAAAACAGAGCCATTTTATCGTCAGTACACTGTGTACCCTTCATTTCGCAACGTGTCTATCTATCCGCTTGACCGTCCCCTGATCGATTGGGAAAGTAAGTTTTGCGCTTGCTACGCTTTATCAGCTAAATAGTTGAACTGATTTTGATGAAATTGGCTTTTAGGACCAAGAGGGGTACATAGGGAGATTTACGTCCTCTTCGAAAATATCTAACCAATATTGATGAAATCAGAATCATAGATAGATCATCATAAATAAAACACACAGGGTTTGTATTTTTCAAAGCTAAAAAGAAAAAATTTATAATTGTGTCCAAATTCATAGAATCAAGCAAACAAGTTGTTGATTTTGCACCTATTACAAAAATGATTATATTAATTACTAATAATTTTTAAAATTTTGAATATTTTTTACAATAAATAATATTTTTAATAATTAGTATTGTGGTTATTTTACTAAACTGTTAATAGTTTTTAATCCAAATTTCAATATTTTAATCAGGCTTAAGTTCATTGAATTTAATTTTCATTAAATTAATTTTATGAAGAAAGGAATTTTACAACATGAAATTAATTAAAATTTATTGATAATTTTTCATTCTTGACTGAGCTGGGAATCGAACACAAGTTTTCACGGACAGGTTGAACTGACTAGTTTCGATTGTAACCACACAATCTCTCCAGAGGGGTTTGTCGTTTAATTAAAAATTTAAAAAGTGTTTGGATCATTTTATTTAAAAAAAAATGATCAAAAAACTTCGCCGTTGCAAGCAATGAGTTAATTGAGTTAAATAAATATAACTCAGGTTTTGGCAATTCCCAACAACAATTCTACAAGTTTAAATTATTTTATTTTAAACGAATATATCAATTAGGATTTTTTGATACTTAAATAATAGTTTAAGTAAAAATTTATTTCAAAACAACTAAAATGTTAATTAAATCAATATTAAATTTTTAATTTTCTTTTAACTAAAAAAATAATTGAATCAATTATCACATTATAATACTTTCTAAACAATTTTTTAATTGATAAAAAACTACTGAAAATTTTTTCTGTGTAGGATATAAAGGGACACATGGGCAATTTCTGCCTATCCGAAGCTACGAGTACCTTACCGATTTTGATGAAACTTAAAACTTATGTAGATCCTTCGTAGAATAAAACAAACTTTGGACCCATAGGAGATAATTTTACTTTTATAGTCAGTCAAAAATTAACTCTGGGCGGGTAACGCCGCGGGTACGGCTAGTACTAATATATAATGCAAATTTTAAAGAAATGAAACATTTTATCAAAATTCACAATCAAAGTAGATGAAAATTTTGAAGTACTTTTAAAAAAGTATTAAAAACAATTAAAATATAAAATAATTAGGGAAGTAACGAATACCAATACCGCTATATCGGCGATACATCAGATTTTCCGATATATCGGTATTTTGCATTGCAACTAAGAGATATTTTGCATTTGATATGATGATATTTTTTACATTTCTTGGAGTATTTTCGAACAAGCGATTTAATTTTCTATGCTTATTTTTTTGATTGCAACTAAGAGAAATAACACATTAAAAAGCAGAGCACAAAATCAAAATAGAAAAATTAATTTCTTTATTTAATGGAAAAATCAGCGGAGATGGAGAATAGACTAAACATTTAGCGGCTGACTTAGCATTAGCTATAAATAAAACATTTGAAGGTTTAGAAAATAATGAGACCTATTGTTTGTCTACGTTTATTGACCGTTGAAACAAAGCTCGAATATTTCAAAGACAATCGACTTCAATCGTCAAAAAAACTTCTACTAAACATATCTCTGCATTCCGAAATTGTTGAAAACATGGTCACCCTACAGAAAAGTATTGGCCTTTGGAGCGTTTGTGAAAAAATTATAAGATAATCCGAGGAGGATAAGCCTCTTTCCATCCTTTGCTTTGATTCTGCAAAAAATAAAAGTCGAAAGATGCCTTCTTACATTTCTAGCGATGCAGATCCGCTTGTTTACGTTCTTGTTTTCAAATTAGATCTGTCGCATCTGAGAGACTATTTTCCACTGCAGGTCTGGTTCAGATTGACTTGCAAAATCGTCTTTTTTCCGCAAAAATACTTTGTTTTTTAAACAAAAATCTTATTAATGTAAATTTTTAACGATAATAATTAATTTCTTACGCTTTTATTCTTGTAAAAAAAATTTATTTTTGCCAATTTATCGTGAATTCATATTTTATTCTTTGTTTTGTTAAATCCAATTAAATTGAAAATGTTTATTATCTCTTACACTATAAGTTTGTATAATAAAGCAGTTACTCTATCGCTATCGGCTATATTTTGTCTTTTGTTTCGGTATCGTATCAGCAAAAAGGCGTCTCGTTGCATTCCTAAAAATAAAATTGCTGAAGTAAAACTATTGTTATTTTCAAATTAAATTGTTGATTAATTTGTGATAAACAACATATATTTTCTAATTTTTAGAGACACTTTACGTCACGTAAAGATATTTTAATTTTAAATTTTTCTACAACTCAAAAAATTTAATATGAAAATTTCTATGGAAATTCTTGCGCCAAGCCGAGGGACTTTAGTTTGCGAAACTGGTGGTTCTTATACCATAGAGGAGACAACACTCGCACCCGGCCAAAGGCCCAAATCCCGAAATTACGGGATTTTTCGGGATTAATAAATCCCGAATCCCGGGATTTATTTTTTTGAGTCCCGGGATTTTTAACATTTTAACTTTTATGTACAAACATGTTCGTGTTTATGCTATATACAAAAAAATTATTAAAAATTATATTTGAGTTATATTTTTTATTGCAAATAATTCTTATTTTTGAGTTTAATTTTTGCTTTTGGCACACAGCGAGTATTTACAATTTTTAATTTTTGCTTGATATGACGACTATGTCTGGATTTTTGTATTTTGCTTAATAAAAACCATTATTTTAAGTAGAAACGAAATTTGAAGATGCACTTCTCAAGCCTTTTTTACAATTACGTTTATCAAGTTCAGCTTTGGCTTAAGACATAATACCAAAATAAAACTGATTATTTTTATGCAAAATATAAAAAATTATTCACGATCTAATTAAAGTATTATTCAGAAAAAAAAGAATAAAAGTTGATATAATTATAACAATTAAGTCGTAATATTGATGAAATAGCTCATATTCCTTCCGGTCTAATAATAGAAAAAAAATTTGCTTAAAAATCATACGGTAAAAAAAATAATTTGTTTTATAAATAAACACTATCTGACGTATTCATTAAAAAAATTATTTAAACTTGAAATCTGTTTTAAGAAACATTTGTATAAACATTATGTTTTAAAATAAATTTCACACGTACTTTAATTATTGATTATGAATCTCGCCCTCACCCTGGAGGTGTACTGCACTGCAGTCGACATAGTCTTACAGTTTTTAACTCAGCTATCGAGATCGATGAGGGACTACACTTTGCAGTGTATTATTATCGTCACAATTTAATTCACATTAAAAACTGAATTGCTGTCAAAAAACCGAAATCTAGAAAAACTAAGAGATACGTATATTTTTTAAGCGTTTTTCAGAATCTGATCAGTTTGATCATGGGTGAGACCAGTGTTGTAAACATATGTATAAAATAAATGGTTTTGTTGTTTTCTTTTTTAAAATTTATGTTATGTATATAAAATCTTTTGAATATTCAAAAAGTGCTGTTTATTTAAAAAAAGTCGTATCTTAAAGAAACACATTGGGATTTCCAAAATCCCGAATCCCGGGATTTTCAAAAATCAGTCCCGATTGGCATCCCTAGTTCATACATATGTAAATTTTTTCAGTACATAATTATATTTATACTCCAAATGGGAGTGGAGTATTATATGGCTGGGCTTACCCAGCCGCCTTTCTACGATGATTTTTAAAACTTATTTTTTAATTTTTTTCAATATTGCTACCAAATCTTTTTACATTTGTTTATGTACATACATGATGACTTTTGAGACATTTTTTAAATTTTTGTTTAAAAAAATCGAAAAAACGAATAAAATTAAAAGATACAGTGTAAATTCGATAATCCGTACTCCACTAATCCGGAATATTCGGTAATCCGGACAGAATTTTGCAGCTCATTGCTCTATAGTCCGGATTGCATAACACCCGTTTTTATTTGTTTTTTATTCAAATCACAGCACTTTTTTTATTTTAACTGAACTGTACAAATTAATATTTATGTTTTTATGTTTAATTTTGCTATGAATTATTATAATTTGTAATAAATACATACATGCGCTGTAATCCGGTTAATTCGCTACTCCGGATTGAGAACTGCAATCAATTATCCGGATTCTCGAATTTTTACTATACATCCATTTTCGGAAAACGCATTCGAGTGAAATTTTCAAGGAAATTTTCAAAACGATCCTGTTTTAAAGGTTCATAAAAATATTCCGTTTTATATACGTCATACTTTGAGGACCACTTATATTTATTAGAATACCTCTAAAAATCATGAAAAACTAGGATCATTTAAATAAAAAATTGAGCTATAAATTTTTTTAATTGAATTTTACTCGATTTCGATTGTCAGAAAATGGCCGACAATAGCAAAATTTGAAATGACAGTAAAAAATATTATTGTCTACCCCTTCTTCTCCTCTACCGATTTCGTCAAGAAATAAAAAAAAAAACATTCATTAAAGACATGTATTAAAAATCATCGTATAAATGTCGCCTTAAAATGTATGGAATTTGTTTACTTTGAATTTAAGATTTGTTCAATTTATGATTTGTTTTAAATTGTTTCGTTATTGTGATAGTTTTGATTTTTATTTTTTCTATAAGTATCAATGCAAAGAATTTTTCTTAGAATCTAAATCCCAAATTTCCACCTTTTTAGCAGCACCCTTTCCATGTGTGCCAAATAAGCACATTAAACTGATTATCCACATTTTTAATTTTTTTTTTTAGGAAAAACAATCGACAAAAGTACTCGTAATAACAATTAATAGAAGCCATTAAACACATTTAATGTTTTCTGCTCTACAAACAATGAAATTAAATTATTTAAAGAAAAATAAAATATTATCCAATAATTTGTAATTGTCTTTTCTCTAAAGCACATTTAACTTTTTATTTTTCTGTTTTAATGCTTCTTTCACAGATGGTTACCAAAATCCGCCATGAGGCCTGTTGGCCCTGATGCATCACATACCGATTGTATATTGGTTGTCGGTGTCTCCCGTCCCAAATTAGCTGTAGTCTTTCTAACTGTCATGTTGATATCATTGTTTTTAACATTTCACGTCTTGTACGACAGCGCGGTCTATAATATACAGGCAGCTCAGGCTGTTCACGAGCACCATCATCATCGTTTAGCCTTAATGAGTTCAAACAGTATTGCCAAAGGCGTAGGTGGTGGCGGCAGTGGGGGTGGTAGCAGTAGTGGTGGTGGCGGTAGTTTGAAAAATCTTAATACAAACCGCGCGAACAATCATTTGCCGGAGGACTATGATGGTTTTGGTGGCGGTGATGGTGTGAGTGGCAGTAGTTTGAATAACAAGCACGCAGCTGATATCTCATTATCCAATCAGCAGATCAGTCACCCCATGGTGTTTCCATCAAATCGTGTACATTTTCCTAAAACCAGTCGACGTTTACCGCAGGTGAGTTTTAATTGAAGTCTTTGTGTCTGCTTGGTATAAATGTGAGAGAACAGTTTAGGCATTTTAATTATGAGTTTTGTAAAGAGGATATATTGAATCTTATCGATATACAAAAAAAAGGAGTACAATTAAGAATCATTTCTTTAAATACTTGTAGGATTTTGTTTTATTTAAAACTTTTTTTTGTGAATTTCTGGTTTAAATTTGTTTATTTATAGAACAATGCTTAGACTATAGCGATATTCCAGATTTTATTGAAAATCCGTGTTTATCATGGCTTTAGCCGTTTTTGTTTATATTTTTAATACAAGAACTTTGTTTCTTTTTTGCGAGTTTTTTTTAAATTTATTTAAAATTATGTTTTAGCGATTTTTTTTTTTTTTTTTGAGCTATTTACCAAATAATTTGTTAAGGGATTTATTGTTTTAAAAACCTTTTGTGTAATTTTGGAGATTTTTTTTATCATTTTAGGGGTTTTTTTTTGGCGATTTTCGAAAAGTTTTAACATTAACGATTAATAATTTAAGAGATTAGCAATGATTTTTTAGACTAAAGCCTTATTTAAAAAAATTTTTATTCTTGGCAATTTTATTTGGAATTTATTATGAATTAGTATATTTATAATTTAATGTTTTTTTTAATTTTTTGCGTATATTTTAAACCTTTTAAGTGTTATACAATCACAAATTGACTTCTTTTTTTTTTTTTTTTTTTTTTTTTGTTTAATTTCAAGAATTTTGTTTCTATTGTTTCGCGTTTTTTTTAATTTTTTTCAATAAAAATTGTGTTTTGCCGATTTCTTATTTTATTTTGTTTAATTGTACTATTTAAAATATATTTTAAAAGGGCTTTATTATTTTGAATTATTTTTTTTTAATTTGATTGGTTTTTATTATTTTAGCGATTTTCGAAGAGGGTTAAGATTAACGATTTTTTGTTATTTATTTAGACACTAGCAATGATTTATAAGACTAAAGCCCTATTTTTAAATTTTTTTATTCTTGGCATTTTTAATTGGAATTTATTATGAATGAGGAACCTTATAATTAAGGTTGTTTGTTTAATTTATTGCGTATATTTTAAACATTTTGAAGTGTTATACTATCACACATTTACTTTCTATTGTTGCGAGTTTTTTTCAATAAAAATTTTGTTTTGCCGATTTTGTATTTTAGTTTGTTTAATTGTGCTATTTATCATATATATTTAAAGGGCTTTATGGCTTTGAATTATTTTTGTTTAATTTGATTGGTTTTTATTATTTAAGCGTTTTTTTATTTTGGCGATTTTAAAAAAGTTTTAAATGTAACGAGATTAACAATGATTTTTTAGACGTAAACCTTATTTGTAAATTTTATTAATTATTAATCCTGGCGTTTTTAAAAAGAATGTGTTATGAATTAGAAACTTTATACTTAAATGTGTTTTTGAATTTTTTTGCGTATATATAAAAAAAAATTTAAGTATTTTAATATCACACATTTGCTTATTTTTTGATACATTTCAAGTATTTTGCTTCTATTTTTGCGAGTACTTTTTTAATTTTTTCAATAAAAATTTAAATCTTTTTGTTTAATTTCATTGATTTTTTTATTTAAGCGTTTTTTTATTTTGGCGATTTTCAAAAATGTTTTCGATTAACGATTTTTTGTTATTATTTTAGCAATTAGCACTGGTTTTTTAGACTTTAGCGTTATTTTTATAAGTTTTTTAATTTTGGCGTTTTGATTTGCAATTTATTATAAAATTAGTAACGTTTTAATTTAACGTGTTTTGTTTAAATATTTTATTCCTGTTAAAATTATTCTGGCTAAAATATTTTCTGCCGATAACATTTTAGTTTCCTTTCCAATTAATCGATTTTTCTTTTAATTTATTGGTTTTCCAAATATCGACAATTTTTCTATTTTATACACTACAAAAAATGTGGGGACAAAGTGATTTTGACATTTGATTTCGGAATAGAGATAGGAGACCCTACTCAGAAAATTTACCGATGTCCGTCTGGCTGTCTATTAAAAGTATAATTGAGATTTCAACATTTTAGAACACTAATTTGCTTACCCCTTTATTCATAAAAAAATCAAACTGGTAAATAAAGGTTAAAAAAAATTTCATAGAAAATCCGTTTTATAAACATTTTTTAGCCTTTTTTTTTGGAATAATATCGTTAGTATTTAAAATGGGTTAAATCGCAACTTTATTTTTTTTAACCCCCACACAAATAACCAGCGGAACAACAGGCCAACCTTAATAAAAGCGGCAAGAGTTTTTAAATGTTAAGCCTTCAAATTTTTATACAATTTCTACCGTAAAAGCACCCAAAATAAGACTTGAGGAATCGCAAACTTTTGTTTGTATTATTAAAATTGTACGGACAAGATAATTTTTAAAATTATGGAAACACTTGGCTTGTAAAATAGCGCCGACACGAATAGTGTGGAAACTCCTAAAAATAAAATCAACTTTGTGTAAAAAATTTTAATTTTCAAGCCCCCATCGTAGTTAAATTTGGTTCAAAAGGCATTTTCTTAATTGTAAATGTTCAAGATAATTAAATTTTACCGTTGAAACAAACTTAATTAAATTTAATTAAGACGCCAAACAAACATTTAAGGAAACCAGTGGAGAAATTGCGTTAATAAACAAAAACCATCGAAATTTTTTATTTTCAAACATTAATGTCAACTTAATGAAGAAAGAAATATTAATGTTCAGTATTTTGGTTGCTAAATTAGAGTAAGTTTTTGTGCTCAAAAGCAATAAAATTTCCAAAAAAAAAAAAAAAAAACAAAAAGCGTCAACAAATCTGTAACAAAACGACGATTGTCTCATTTTCTAAAACTAATTGCGGTAATTTGTTGATTTCATATCCTAAAATCATTTGCAAGAAAATAAACGTTCCACAAACCGTGGAAAGTAGAAAAAGAGGAAAATACAAAAAAAAAAAATAGAAACTCTTCATAAGGGTCAATTAGCTTTATAAAACGCCACACAAAGCACAATCTCCAAATCATAATTTCCTAGCACTAATGAAAAGTATTTTATGTTTATTACAAACGAAACCATTTCCATGTCATGTTCTCAAACAATTTAAAACAAACAACGACATTTTTTGGCCGACAAAAATTTTTTTTTTAATATTTGTTTCTTTTTTTTCAATTGTACTTTTTTGCTCTTTCGCTAACAAACCAGGCTCTTATAATTGGCATACGAAAATGTGGTACACGTGCCCTCTTGGAAATGTTGTATTTGCATCCTCGCATTCAGAAGGCTGGCGGTGAAGTACATTTTTTTGATCGCGATGAAAACTACCTGAAAGGACTGGAGTGGTATCGCAAAAAAATGCCACATTCATTTCGTGGCCAAATAACGATAGAAAAAAGTCCCAGCTACTTTGTATCGCCAGAGGTAAGTTCTCGTAATTGCATTTAATGTTTATTGTGGTTTTAAATTTATTTATTTTCTGTCCCGCCATGTCTCTTTTTTAATTTTAATATGCAAAAAGATATCAAGTTAAACTTAATATTCCTTTTCCTTTTCTTTGAATATGCACACTAAAACTCTTAAATAATGAAATCATGAATTGGTGCATTTGTGGATTTAGTTATAACTTTTAACAGATATTCATCATATCAAATGCAACAATTAACAGACTTGTATTTGAAACATATTATTCTCTTATAAATTCTTATTTTAATATTTTTTTTTTAAACGCAGAAAAAACCTTTTTCTTAATGGCACCTCCAACAAAACAATTTGTAACGAAAATTTTCAAACATGTTATGGATATTTTAACCATATTATTTTCAATGGCTGCAACATAATGGTTAAATTAGTTATCCGCCAAAAAGACACAAGCCTATCATGGTTGTCTCCAAACATGTTGCGGTTAATAATAACATTATTATGTTTACCACTAATTATTTCAAATTAACATTTTTCAAGAGCAAATGGTGTGGTTGAAAAACAAACATACTTTTATGATTAGTTATCATATTATTGTTATTGTTATACGCAGAGAAATAACAGGGAATTGTAACAAGGAATTATACAACATGAAATGAATTAAAATTTATTGATAATTTTTTCATTCTTGACTGAGCTGGGAATTGAACCCAGGTTTTTACGGACAGGTTGCCCAGACTAGATTCGATTGTAACCACACAATCTCTTCAGTGGGGTTCGCCGTTTAGCTCTCACCGCCATTGACGATAGATGACGTCAATAGTCAAACATCAATCCTTAAACCAAATGGTATTTCACCTTTGGTAGATCGAAATTTGCTTTTGAATGAATGATTACCTATTTTAATTGATTTACATGTTCTTCCTTACTTCTCGTTTTTCGTACTTTTTCTTTAATATAATTTTTTAGTTATCTATATAATCATTTTGGAAATGGGTGCAAAATCATTCTATGATTTCTATGAATTTTGGGATTATACAGAATTATTAATTTTTTCTGTGATTAACTTTGTACCAGTCTTGGTTAATTTTGACCATATTTGGTTGATTTCGGGCAAATTGTTGTTCATTTTAACCTTTTTATGGTTATATTTAACCATAATATGGTTATCTGCAAACATAAACATTTTCATTTTCAAAATCAAACCATAGAATATGGTGAGCTCAAACCATATATTGTTTGGCGTGTTCACCTAGCATGTTGGGAGGTAAGGAAAATATGGGTGTGGCTTCTCGTTGGTGAACTAATTTAGTCATAATATGATTGCCGTTTACATTAATATGGTTTAAGTATTCATATAATGTTAACAATTATTCTTCAAAAAAGTTTTGTTAGAGGTAAACATATCGAATAATGTCTTTTCCTTACGTGTATACAATAAATTTGTCGAGAGTTATGCCGATTAATGTCGTTTCTCATGGATCTATCTTATTTTCGAAGGTTTGGGATATATCCTTATTTACTCTTTAATTTCATTGTTAATTTTAAGCCCTTTGTGTTTCTTATGGGAAGATGTTAACAACTTTGCAAATTGATGGAAGATGTAAGATTTTGATCGTATTTGTCGATACGATACCGATACTCAAACAAAAATATCGCCGATATTGATACCGATACAAGTTAAATTTAACAAAACTCAAGTAGAGTAAATTCTTTATTATACAAAATTACATTGTAAGAGATTATTTATATTTTAAATTGATATTAATAAGATATAAAAAACGAAGATTTATGCCCCTATTGCGGTTCTCCACTTTTGTAACAGTTTGGTTGTCTTTGGTAAATTTGCATTGCCATTCTCAACTCGACTGGCAGTTGGCTTTTCAGTTGTGTATCTGTTTTTTCGTGGTATTGCCGTTTTCAACTTTGTAAAAGTTTGGTCGACAGAAACGTTATAAATACACAACTGTTTATTAGTAGTTGAGTTGTTTTCCGGTTTAGTTGACTTTCATTTTTAAAAGCAAAAAAAAAAATAACAATGGAAAAACCGTAAGTAGAAAGATTTATTATACTGTATATTAGAATTTCACAGCATTTAATACATTCGTAGATCTTTGAAAATTACAACTAAAGCACAATTTGAGAGGCTTGTTAATCTAATGGAAAAAAAACCCAGAGATTGCACGTGGAAAACCAAAATTTAGTATGACCAAAAACCAGAGTAAAGATATATGGGACTTTAACAAATTACTTTAATATTGGAGGAATAGCCACTACGCGAACAGGTGGTTTTTAAATGATCTTTGATTTCATCCAGCAAATAGCAAAACGCTTTCTTGTTTAGTCGGAAATAACTTTTAAATCTACAAATTTAAAATTATTATTTAGTTACATTTTTTTATTTTTCGAATTTATTCTATGAGTTAAATTTAAATAATTGTAAATTTTTCTGTACATAAATATACTTCATTGCTATCTAACGGAAAGCTAAGGTAAAATGTAACAAGAAAATACAATATAATAGTCTGGTAGTGTATAAAGTCATTCCTAAAAAAATTTAAGGAATAGAGCTATTACAAAAAGCTTTATAAAATACATAACTGAAATTTAACTCATAGAATAAATTCGAAAAATAAAAAAATTTTGAATATAATAAAGTTGCTTATGAAAAAGAAATAATTCCCAATATCTATTATTTAGTTACGTTACTAATTATAAGTTCTTACTTGGCATTGGGTAGTTCAAGAGATTTGGAATCAGCAGGAATTTTTCTTCTTATACGTAGCACATCTGTACAAGAGTTTTCATTTTCATCATCATAAAATAAATCGACACTAATATCCATTGTAAATACTTTTTATTCAATACACAATTAAAAATACTTTTAGTTTAAAAAATTATTTAATTTTATAAAATTTTCACTTGTCAAACGTTATATTTAAAGTTGGTAAATCGATATTTTAAGTTGGCAACTTTATAGCAAACTCAACTAAAAACCGTTGGGTATCACAATACCTAAAATGAGTTTGGTTGTGAATAAGTTGGGTTGACTCTCACACGACCAAACTGAGTTGAGTGGAGAACCGCAATAGGGGCATTAATTTCAATTCATGATAAAATTAACACACAATAAAACATTTTTTTACAACATATTAATAAAATTTTTGTTAAATAAACAAAGTATTCTTAAATTTTGCGGAGTTCAACGATCCGCAAGACCAGACTTGCAGTGGAAAACAGTGGCGATACCAAAATGACCCCAGGAAATATGGTCCCAAAAAGAAAATGAAGAATGTCCTCAGTATTTTACATGAGGCACAGCTAAGCCTTTTTAGAAAAAGTTTTAGTTTAATTTGCGAAAATTTTTCGTTATTAACAACAAGACCTTTAATTCATTTCTCAAAAAAATCATGGTGAGTAAAAGAAAAGTGTGGGATACCAAACAGATGGAGTATCTTTTACACATGGCTAGTGCACTGAAAAGAAAAATCAATCCAGCCGAACTCAAATCAATCCGAAGCGGTATAAGCAGTTCACGAAATATTATGAACAAAATAAGGTTTTTTCTCGAAAATTTAGAATGTTGTGCTATAAAAGCATTATTTTCAGAAAGTTTGGCTTAATTTTTTAATCTAAATAAATCATGATACACATCGATTGCTCACTAAATCTTAATCTGAAAATGTTCCATCGTTTTTAAGGTGCGAGAGCTTGTTTCGCACTGCAGAAGGGACAGCCATCGAAATAGGAGCTCAAGTTTACTGGTCTAAGCCATGGGCCCAAAGCGAATTTGTCAAAAAAGGAGACTTAAAATATTATACCAAAATAAACTATCGAAATCCGAAGAGATATAAGCTGCGCATATTCTGTTCGAAAACAAGAGACCAAAGACCTGTTACAAAAACAGAAAATCAAAGTCCTTGTACCAAAACAGACGACCCAAGACCCTGTGTCAGAATAAGTCAGAATTTGTCAAAAAAAGGAGACTAAAAACATTATACCAAAACAATATATCGAAATCCGAAGAGATATAAGTCGCGCATATTCTGTTCGAAAACAAGAGACCAAAGATCTGTTACATAAACAGAAAATCAAAGTCCTTGTACCAAAACAGACGACCCAAGGCTCTGTGTCAGAATAAGAGACCAAAATTCCTCTAACAAAACAAGAACTCAAGTGAAAATATCTAATCAAATCAAATAATTGTCTACCATAAGAAATTTGCATAATAAAAATAAATTGTTAAGATGCAAAAAATTCTTGTCCTTAGCTACAATTACAATATTATCGTTAAGGATTTCTAATTTTGTGTTAATGATTTTAAATTTTTATATAAGCCATTAAATTTTTATCACTATTATCAGGCTTTTATTGTCCTGTGTTATCTCTCTAGTAACATACCGTAATTTCAAAATATTGTTTCTTCATCTACAAATAAAATTGCTTTTATTTTTTTTTTCTTTTTTTCTTTCAATAAAATAAATTTTCTTCATTTATTTTGAAAATTTTCTAAGTTTAATTTTATTTTGCTATTTCAATTTTCCTCCTAAATTCTATTTAAAGCATATTTCCTAGTAATTGATTATATTTAAGAGATAATACTTCGTATATATTGTCCTGAAAACAAAATACTAAAGCTTTCTGCATCCCACATAAATACTCTGTTGCACTTTTTTAGAAACAGAATAAAATTTTTTTTTTGGAAATTTTCTTAAAGATAAAATAGAAGTGTGTGTAGGTTTGCGCGTGGGTATAAAATACAACAGCTTGAATTAAGTCATAAATCTCTATTATTGACATTATTAATATTTATTGGTATATGACGTTACACTTATACGAAACCCAACACTTGGCCACAAACACGTGTACAGACAAGCAAACACAAAAAATAAATTTTAAATCATCACACACACAAACTCACTAACCAGCTAACAAATTTAACACTTACATTGTCAGTAATACGGATATTGATAGCGATACAACAAAATTCCAGAAAAATAGTTGTTGGGGAAGAGAAGTTTAAAAGAGTAAATTAAAAGGGGTTAAATAGTTTAAACTGAATGTGAACTTAAGATAATTTGGATAAGAATTAAACTTAATTTAAATATTTTCAATAATTTTCCTTTAAATAAAAACTGCTGTATTGAAGAAATGTATTTAAGTGGGTATTAATTAGCCAAAACTATCGTTCGATGTCCTTGTACCAAAAAAAAAACTAAATTCTTTGTGCCAAAAGGGAAAAGCAAACTCTTTCTTGCAAAACAAAAGACCGGAAAGCCTGTGTAACAACAGACAGGAAGCCAAACTACAGTCTTTATGTCTTAATAATATACCAGAGTTCATGTGGCAAAACTAAAACTCGCAATGCTAATGAACAACAGGAGGCAGAATTCCCTGTGACAAAGAAGAAGGCCGAAGTTACAGTTCCTAAATTGCCAACCGGAGTCTCCTTGCCAAAAAAAATACAAGGTCCATGTTAAAAACCGAAGCTCAAAGTCCCTATTCCAAAGCGGATGACTAAAGTCTTAGTCCTTAGAAATAAGCCAAAAATCCCTGTAGCAAACCAAAGAAAAATTAAGTCCCTGAGCAAAAACAGAAGGCACAAGTCCCCGTAACTAAGTAGGAGACTAAAGTTTTATGGCTAGTAAATCATTGAGTGTTTAAACGCTGATTTAGTTAAACTAAGTTTAAATTTATATGTAGCTTAAACTCAACAGTTGTAACAAACATCCCTGTGTCAAACCAAAGAAAAGGAAACCCCTGCGCGAAAATTGAAAATGGAAAAAAGTCCTAGAGCCAAATCCAGAAATCAAAGTTTTCACACCAAAAAAAAACTACAAAGTATTTGAAAAAAAAAACAGTAACTTGAAGTAGCTGTGCCTAGGCAGAAGTCTAAGTGCCTTTAAGTCAGAATAAAATCTTTGTACAAAACCAAAGAAAAACGAAGTCCCTGTGTAAAAACAGAGGACAGAAGTTATATTAATAAAACAGGCAGCCGAACTCGTAAGGCCAATTTCAGAAAACGATTTCTTTATGCCAAAAAAAAAGTACGTAGGTCAAACCCCGTGTGGCTAAGCAGGAGCATAAAGTCTTAGTCACTAAAAACTTGTGCAAAAATAGAACACAGAAGTCCTTATGGCATAGCAGCAGGCCCAAGTCCTTGTACCGAATACCGAAACCAAAGTCTCTGTGGCAAAACAAAAACTGGAGCCTAAAGTCCCAGTAACAAAGCAGTTGTTATAGATGGGTTCTCATCGGAGGAGTTTCACTTAAATGCAGGTGTACCGCAAGGCTCTGATCTTTTTCCTACACTTTTTCTTATTTTTCTTAACGACCTCCTGGGTCTAACTTTCAATCCTATCTATTCTTTCGCAGATGACAGCAGCCTTTGTCATTCGTTTTCCCTTAGTCATAGACCAAGCCTTACTGAGGTAGAAGCTATGAGGCAGAATAAGAACGACACACTCAAGAATGATTTTTTTTATAATCCCCGAGTGGGGTCTTGCGAAAGCATCGATTTTACTGTTCGTTAGAGCCAATGTTATATGTTGACCCACAGAAGTCTAATGGAGTCAGCGTCATCAGTATCCACGGGAGGTATAGCAATTGAGGAATCAGACGCTGTTAATGTTCTGGGCATAAAAATACAGTGTGCTGTTCGTTAGAACCAGTATATTCTTCAAGTGTCGAAAGAAGCATTCAAGTTTCTTGGTTTCTTAAAACGGTGCAAGAACTACTTGACTCAGTCTAATCTTCTTATAAAATTTGAGAAAAATTGCCAGGATTTTAGCCTGACGATTTGCTTATTTTTCACTTATCTAAGTAAAGTTTTCAGTGATATAACAAATGTACTGCCTGTTTTTAGAAAGTCATCGTCCAGGCTGGCAATTTTTGTTGCTGGAATTTTAAAAATTAAGTCTTAAGTCAAGTCTTTCTCCTCTTCTCCCCCCATTAAGTTTGGTATTTAAATATGAATGCACCTACAACCAACTTCAAGGTAAAAAAAACTATCAGAATAACAAAACAAAACGGAATTGTAGAGAACATAAAACTGAGTACCCCTGCTCAATCTTTTCACCCCTCTCACCATTAAACTCAAGAATTGCTGCAACAAAAATTGCAGGTCTAGACGATGAAAAAGTGAAAACGAAATTTCGTGTGAGATATGTATTTAAAACAAAAACTAATTTTCGTAATTTATTGTTGTTTTCAATATAATTTCCCACACGAAATGTAGTGTTAATTTTCTAAAAAAAAAAAAAGAAGAAAAAGATTTAATTCCTTTACGAGCACCCCCCCCCCTCCCCCTCCCCTCCAATTATCCACAACACTATTGTTGCTATAACAAGCGACAAAATATAAAAGTAGCAACAACAATACTGCAAATAGTTTAAATGCCTTAGGGAATCTTTTAGAGTGTGTCTGTGTATTTGTCTGTCTGTCTGTGTTTGTATTGTAGGAACAAAATATTGCACCAAGAGCACTCTAAATGCAACGAAATATTTTCAAATGTGTCTGTGTTCGTGTGAGAGTCTACACGTTTGCGAATGTGTTGGGGTCATGCCTTTAGTTTTATTTATAAAAAAAAAAAAAAAAAAAAAAAAAAAATAAATAAAAAAAAATTTATATAGAGAGTTGAGTAGAAATATGTATGTACATTTATTTTTATAGAATTTTTCACAAAATAAATTCCATGTAGTATGGATTGATATATAAAATACATACTGTCGCAACTGCCAGCTTAAAAAAATATAAAATGGAAAAATTGAAAATTATAACAGAAAAAAAATGTAGAACGATGAGATTATTAAACGCAATTTTTTTTTTAATGAACCGAACAAAAACAAAATTGTTATATAAATTTTTTTTTTTTTATTTTCAAAAAATGTTCCAAATTAAGAATATGGAATAATTTAACTGACAAATTGCATTTGGAAATTGAAATTGCGAAAAAGAGAGAAAAATGAAGATAATTGGAAGAAGGCAATTTACTTTATTGGGAAATAATAAATATGGAAATATAAATCAAATTTCAACAAAATCAAATTGAAAGCACACACGCATAAGAAGTTATTAAACAAATGTTTATACATTTTCCAAGTAATCCCTGTGTCTAAATAATTTAATTATAAAATAATAAAATAAAGTTATCCTTGCTAAAATAAAAAATAAAAATTAATTATTCGTGTTATTTTGCAGAATTGAATAAATTTTATATACAAAAAACTATAAAAAAACTTATTTTTAAGAATTCTTAGTCCAGGGTGGACAGAGGTATACAGACTAGGGATATATAGTACCGATTTGGTAAATGTATATCCTTCCCAGTGTGGATGCTTATTTGGGAAAGAGATTTGCATGAAGGATATTAATTATATGAAGGAATCTAAGGCCCTAATCATGTAAAACGCAACGCAACGCCAAAGAATTACATTGAAAGCACAAACAATGTCATAAATATTTGTAATTTTGTTTTTGTTGTCTAGAGAAATTCATGTACCGTTTTAAAGTTTATAACGCCACCAGCAATGCAGCGTTTGAAATTACAAAACGCAATGTGAATTTCAGAAGAAAGCAACAACAAAACTACAAAATATTTATGACATTGTTTGTGTTTTTAATGTAATTCTTTGGCGTTGCGTTGCGTTTTACATGATTAGGGCCTTATATATTAAATGATGATACAGAATTGAGTCTTCAACTTCAGGCAAAATTTCTTAAGCCCATAATTAAAACGTCGACCGTAACTGCAATTGTCTCTCATTTCTTTCGTTTTCTTTTGTTCTTATTTTTCTTTATATACAAAATGTATGAAATTGAACGAAAGTATGGTAGCATTGTTGGGAGAATAATTGTCTCTATGTGAGAGCATGAGAAAAAAACGTCTTCAAAATAAAATTGATTTTATTTCTCGACCGGAAAACAACGTTCAGCCCCAGTTCTGTTTTATCATTAAGTGCACATCTTGTTGAGCGGGATACACAACAGATCGCGTATCTTTTACAAATGAATTGTGTCTTAATAGCTGATAAGTCATGTTATGGTGGTTAAATATTTACACAGAAATAAAATCAGTTTTAATTAAAAATTTAATCAGGTGTATTAAACGTTTACTTATATCAACAATATTTCTGCAGAAAATGTTTTTTATATCAACAAATATGTAAACGATACTATTAATTTTTTTACTAGTGCAAATTTAATTAATTTTTTATTCAATATCACAAATATTTTTTTTATTGGTTACCAATTTTTGTATTCTGTATACCATTTATTTTTACTTATGGCTAATCGATGAATATTCAAGCGCTGGTTTAGTTTAACTAAACTTAAATGTATATGAAGCTTAAACTCACCAGATGTACGAGTAAATCAGTGTCCCATGTACAATATGTAGGCTAAAAAATAACATGTGGCAACACTACGATAAAACATGGCAAATTCATATGGTTTATATGTTTACTGAATTATAGATTTGTTAGTTTAAACACATTTTAAACAAAAAATATAGTTTAACTTGCTCTGATTTATTAGCCCCTAGTCATTGAATGAATTAGTCAACTAAAAAGTTTTTGTTTGCCTCGAAGATGTCGCAGCTGGTGCCACAAAGTATAATTTAGTGCTTATTTTGATTTACATGTCTAACATATAAAAGTGCAGCTAAAGCAAACCGATTGCTTACCACAACATTTTCTAAATACTTCATCGATTTTAACGTACGAAGAGAGGCTTGTGCGCTTCAGAGCACGAAATGCAAAGATCACCTAAGGCAGCCAAAAAAGTTCAAAGACAATAAGGCTTTACTCCATAAAAATTGTTTTTAGAGTTAAGACAAGTTGTTCAAAATGATAGAAAGATATTCAAGCAGCCATTTAGAGTTTTTTCTTTTCCCGGACTTTCTTATTTCCCGGGGCAGCGGAATTTGTTTTTCAATTTCCCAAGAATTCCCGCTTAATATTAAACGGTATTAAATATAATTTAATTTATTTGAACAAACAACAATAATAATTCATAAGATATATTAAATAAGTTTATCAATACAGTAGTACGTTAGTAAACAAATTTCAAAATTTCAGTTCTTTATTTGCAAACAATTAAAATAAAACCAAAATAATTAAATTATTTAAACCAAATATACAAAATATTTCTTTGAAAATAGGATTTTAGTATACAGAAAAAATTCTCGCCGATTTTTTTTTTTTTTTTAATGAAACCAGTAATCAAAAATAAAATAAGTTTAAATTAAAAATTTTATCAAGCGAATTAAACGTTTATCAACATTATTACTGCAGAAAATTTAGTTAATATCAAAAAACATTTAATTGATACTATTAAGTTGTTTGCTGGTGCAAATTTAATTAATTTTTTAATTAATATCACAAATTTTTTAATTGAAATCAATTTTTATTTGTTTCAGTGTACAGAATAAGTATCTACAGAATCGTTTGACAACTTTTCCTAATTTTGATCAAGAAGAGTCCTGTTAATGGGAAAACACGTTCCGATTCTATGGATCCATATAGTCAATACATAAACCCTGGACACTTTAAGTTCCCTCACCACTTCCTTCAAAAACTTGAAATTCATTTTATACAAAAAATTCTTTTCTTTCAATCGAATTTGCAAATTGCTGGATTAAAAATTTCCTGAAATGTTGATTTTTTGCCTTTTCATCATCTCTTTAAGAAATAGTATTTACTGCATTTTCAGAATATAATCCAAAAAAATATTTTATGCACTTGATCTGCATATAAAATCCTTGAATTTTTTTAGAACATGTATTTATTAAACAAATCTGAGTCTTTAAAAAAATGTAAAATTATTTACATTTTTATTTCCCTTTTTTTACTAGCTCGAAATTTCAGAGCATCAAACATTTAAAATTTCCTTACTTATCGGATTTGAATTTACATTTATATAAATATCTATAAATATCGGGCATTTGCTGCAATTAAGTCATAATTCACAAAACCTGATTTTTTAGCTAATGTACTTAATTCTTTAATTCCCAGTGGAATATAGGGCCACCTACTAGCTAATAATATCGAGTTAATCGCCATATCATTGCTTCATATTGTGTAAAAATGTCATACAAAGTTCTTTTATACTCAGTTCTAGAGAAAATAATTCAATTTTAAGGTGCTAGAAGATTCAAATTGGAGTTATGGCTCTATTGCAGCAAAGGCTCGATATGTTCCCGTCGTTCCCTTAAGGGCCCTTACAAATTCTTTCTATTTGGACTTGTTTATCGCGATGTTTTTTACTTCATTCCAGCTAGTTTGCGTATTTGACGCTTCGATTTTAATTTGTCTTCGCAATGTATGAGCTGATTGAACTCTTGTACGGCTGCCTTGATGATTCCACGCTATAGCTGTTCTGGCAATATCTCTGACCAGTGTTCCTATGGTCTGGCCAATCCAGTTCAATTTTCGCCTTTTTATTCCAATTGTTATGGGAACTGTTTATAATGGCCAAAGGGCTCGTAGGATTTTTCTGAGGCATTTGTTTATAAAAACTTGCAGAGCATGCATATCACGAGGGGCCGCATTTCACGTTTCGCATCCATATAATAATGTAGATGATACGTTGGAGTTGAAGATATTTATTTTCACACGGCGTGAGAGAGTTGCAGAGATCCATATCTTATTAAGTTTGCAAGATTTGCATCTGAACTGCCTAATGTTATGCTGACAGCTCCGATGTAACAGAACGAATTGACCTCCTCCAGGGTCATATTATCTGTAAAGGGACTTGAGTTTTCTGTATTTATTCGCATCACTTTAGTATTGCCAATATAAATCTTGCGACTAGCGTTCTTAGCCCGCTCCGTGTGATGTTGCAAGTGCAAGTGGAAGGAAATTATTATCAGCATACTCAAGACCATTTAACTTATTTAGAAGTCCGCAACCAATATCTCTATTACGCAATACAGCATGGCCCAGAAAAATATCCAATACAATGTTAAATAAAAGTGGTGACATCACGCAACCTTGCCTTACTCCTGTACCGACATTAATTTTCCTGCTCAGTTTGCCTTCGTGCTCAATACAACAGCTTGTACTAACAAAGATGCTTTTATTGAGTTGAATTATTGTATTTTTGGGATATATTTTCATTGAAGGGATTTGCAACAGACATTCTGATTGAGAGTATCAAATGCTTTTTTCGAAGTTAATGAATCTATGAACTATATTACGGCGGGACGATTTAAGAATCGCTCAAGTGACAAGGAAAATCGTATTCTAGGGATCAAAATAAGAAGCTTTGCCCAAGGAACTGTACGTCTAAAATGAATTCTGATGTTCCTTATTTTGCCCCAAAGGTCTAATATTGAAAAATACCACTTTGACCCATTTAAAGTACCCCAATCGAGTCTAAATGTATGACCGACGCCCACATATTTTGGAGGGCCGACCCACCCATGCTAGTGGTACATCCCCTTAAAAACCCGCCTGTGGGGTCTCCATACAAAAATTTAAAAAAATCACCATTTTTAGCACTTTAGATGAAACAATCAGCGAAATGACTATGTTTGTTTTGTTTTGGAGTTTATTTTTTTTTAATTTAACTTAATAATAGAAAAGAAACCAAACCTTCCTAGAATTATACTTCCCATCAATTGTATCTCTCGTTACACTATCATTTTTTCTACCATCGAATGAAAACGCTAACAAATTGGTATCGTCTAACCGTTTGCGAAGCATTTTTCGTCTGCATTTGTCTTTTTCCCTGCGAACTTTCGATTTATCCATGCTGAGAGGTTCGCCATGCCGATCTGTCGTTTCGAAATCTTGGAAAAGAGCGGTTCCCAATGCTGATGGTACTCTATCAGGCACACCAAATCGCTGTCACACATCAAGGCAAAGTTAAAACAATCGTATCTTTCTGTGTATTGTGAACCATTGCATCTATCCACATCTTCTTCAAACGATGGCGGTACGTATGTTGAATCATCGGGATTCATTGTTGGCATTGATGAGATAACCGTTGCTCCTTTTTTTCACTAAATGTGACTATTTCCTAAAAATCACCACATTTTTTCAAGAAAATCAATTTTTTTTTTACACAAATCACTCTATTCTACAACAAGCCAAGAATTTTAGAAAAAATCCTAATTTTACATGACTTTCTTCAGAAAAAGTCTAACTTTTACAAAAATTCGTATTTTTTCGCTTATTGCTTTTTTAAAAGTTTGATTTATTAATTGTACCACATGGCGTATGCATGTCAATAAATTGGAATTAAATAATACTCATACGTAACCAAGTAAGTTGACAGATGTTTTCCTCGCAGATTTTTCTTAAAAAAAAATATAACAAATATTTACAATAGGGCGGGTCGACCTAAAATTCGCCCAAGTGACAAGGGTGGGTCGGCCCTCCAAAGTTAGTGGGGGTCGGTCATACATTTAGACTCGATTGGGGCACTTTAAATGGATCAAAGTGGGATTTTTCATAATTAGACCTTTGGGTCAAAATAAGGAACATCAGAATTTATCATTTTAGTTCCTTGGGCAAAGTTTCTTATGTTGATCCCTAGAATACGATTTTGCAAATCGCCCGCCCTAATCTATATATATTGTTACGTTTTTACTTTAAAAAACGCGTTAAGGTTTATTCCTTTTATAATAAACCTTTGAGTTCTTTTAATTGCAAATTAAAATAAATACACACGAATTCAACTTAACAAACTTAATTGAAATTCACAAAATTTAACCACTATTGTAAGTAGCGATCTGAACCGTTTAATATCTCCAATCAAACTAAGCTAAACTTTTATGAGTTAGCCTGTATTTATAGTTCAAAACTATTCCTACTTGATTCATGAACCAACTAATATTTTCTAGAATGTTGTGTTCGAATTATTTTAAAATAACTGTTATACATCTAAATCTAAAGTCTACAATTTCAATTGCTAGAAAATTTACTACAGTGGCGTTCATAAAAATTGTAACTAATATGACATTAAACTATAATATACAAGAAAACTTATAACTAAAACCATAAATAATTATTAGACAAATCTAATTTCGTAACAATATAAAAATGAATGTCTGTATGTTTATTTGCTGGTTTCTTTGTGTTTATCTTATAGCTGCTTAAACCGCTGAACCGATCTTCAAGAAACTTTTACAGTATATTTCTGATGGTCTGGAAGGATCTATAGGCTATATATTTTGTTGAAATTTTGAGTGGGCGTGGCACCTCCCATGCAAAGATAATATAAATCTCTGTATATCTGGGGAACGGAAAGACCTAAAGTTTCCAAATTTAGTACAAGCATCTTAGTTGTCAATGCACAACATCTGCCAATTTGGGCGGGATTGGGTATGTGGGTGTGGCACTAAATAGACTTATTTATATCTAAAGAAAGGCAAAGGAAAAATTGTTCAAATTTGGTACACATAACTGGGTTATCAATACACATCTTCTCTATAAAAAATAGGCGGGATTGGAATGGTGGGCGTGGCATCTCCTATACAAAGTCATTATAGATTTGTGTATATCGGGAGAACGACAAGAGCCAAAGTTTCCAAATTACGAACAAGCAGTTTGGTTATCCATACACAACATCCGACAAAATATGGGCGCGAGTGGAGAAGTGGGCGTGGCTCAAAAAAAAGTTATTTATATTTAAGGAGCGGTTAGAGCTAAATTGTCCAAATTTTGTATATAAAGCTGGGTTATCGATACGCAACATATGTCAAAAAGGAGATGGGTTGGATAACTGGGCGTGGTACCTCACATACAAAGGCAAAAGAGATTTCTGTACATATAGAGAAGGGTAATAGCTAAAGTTTCCAAAGATAGAGAAAATAGATTGGTGATCAGTACCCAACATCAGTCAAAAGTGGGCGTGATCAGATAAGTGGGCGTGGCTTAAAATAGAATCCCATATATTGAAAGAACAGTAAGTGTAAAGTTGTGCAAATGTGGTACAATTAGAATGGTTATTAATATACAGACAGCACCTTTTAAAAAATGTGCTGGGTTGGAGAAGTGGGCGTGGATCAGACTTGAGTTCTGTATATCTAGAGAATGGACACAACTGTAGATTACAAATTTGGAATAAATAGCTTGGTTTTAAATGAACAATATCTGTAAAAAACCCATTGCCTTATTGTGGACATAGGACAACTTCAATACAAAAGCTATATAGATTTCTGTGCAACTGGTGAATGGTAACAGTGCACATGGTCTGTATGGAAAAAATTACATATTGTGTTTTAATGAAGGTAGCGAAGCGCACTGGATTAAGCTAATAACTAATATTCTAGTAACTAATATTCTAGTACTAATTTTCTAGTACTAATATTCAGACATCATAAATACATGATTTGTTTTAACAAAAGCCATCTTGTTGCCTTCTGAGTGTTATAGCATCAGAGATTTTGGTTACTATATGAGTGATTATTTTATTCTTCATACTGAGCAGAGTGATACCTCGCCAGTGGTTACGGTTAGTTCGGTCGCACGTTTTGTCAATTTTATTATTATGCCTTCTTCGAGCTCTTCAGGTACACGTTCATTTATCCATATATCTTCTATTAAAGGAAAAAAGATTTATGCACTAGTATCTGGATCTATTTTGAGAAGTTCTGAAAATATGTTTTTATGCTGTTTTCACAACACAAGTGATTGAACGTGTAGTATAATAAATATGAAAAACACTCCAAAAAACTGTGTAATTTTCATATAAATTTTACTACACTTTCAATCACTTGTGTTGTGAAAACAGCCCATTAATTTCCTGGACTTTTGCTGTTCTTGAGCGTCTTATTGACATAACTTATTAAAAACCTAGAATGATAGAAATAAAGATTACGACATTAGGCAGACATAAAATTATTTTACTGCGCATGTCGTAACTCTGACGTCACACAAACTGTGTTCTCATTGGCTAAAATTGTTTAGCTCTCAGACTGATATATTTATGTATAAATATAACAGTGATACAATTTATAATTTTTCCATTTAAATTATTTAAAATAAAATAATTTTTTTTTACATAAATATATACATACATAATGTACATTAGCTCTATCTTTACTACATAAATAAAAGCAGACCAACAGGGGAAAATTTTTTATATCAATAATTTTAGTTTATAATTTCATTTAGTTTCCTCTTTCGCTTGTTGAAATTTTAAGCTATCTCGGCATTTAGTTCCCTCAATCGAAAATACTTCCTACATCTAAAAAAAAGGGTTTTCTTGTTTTAACTTACTTCAATTTCCTTTCCTTCTAACAAAAGAATTTGCAAGTATTTTGTTTTTAGGCAACAATTTTTCCCATTTAATTGCAAGAAGATAGCATTACATGATCTCAACGTTTCCATTGATGGCTTACTTAACCTTTACCTTTGGGGTTAGCCCATGAATAATTAAGGTTATCTATTATTTTGGTGCACGACGATTGCTAAATCTTATTCAAATAATTTCGTAATGCACTACAAAAATTAAATTTTAGTTAGCCTACCCATTTCAAATTTTAAGTTTCTTTCAAAATCTTCTTATGTGATATGTATAGCACAAATTTTTACTTTCAAAATTACAGATTTCACTCGCTTGCAAAACATTACACATACCTTAGTTTGGGCTGCATCTTTTGGAAAATTGTAAAATTATATATGACGTTAGTTTTTACACAATTTCTCACTTGTTTTTTTGCTGTTACTTTATTTGCATTTGCCCACTGCAAACTTCATATTTTCACTCTTTTTTTACTCTATTCAATTTAAAAATTTTAATCTTTTTGCTATACAACTTTAAACACACGAGTTTTAACGTTTTTAATATTAATTTATTATTTTAAAAATATTTTTAATATAAAATATTTATTAAAATTTTTAGTTTGTTGACAATTAATATAATAATTTTTTTGAAAACTCTCTGAGTAAATTTATTGAAGGGAAGCCAACTATCACGCAATACATAAATTTTTTCCAAGAAATTATGAATTTCACATATAAAAAAGCCTTGGTAACCTTTATAAGGGCACTACTGCGTCATCACATGCGCAAGGCGTAATCTTTATTTCTTTTATTCTTGTTAACAACTATATCAGCATTCAATTTTCCAAAATAAAATTAAAAAATCCCGGGAATTCCCGCACAAATTTCCCGGGATTTTTTTGTCATTCAAAAAATATGCGGGATCCCGTGATTTTTGTCCCGGGAAATTCATTATAAGAAACACATCAGCCATTTCAATATTTATGCAAACAAGGGGATTCCTCTAAAAGCAAGGGATTTGAATAGCGCATAAGTTAAGAGAGAGATTTTAAGGGACAGCCTGAATTGTCAGAAATGCAACTTAAACTCCTTAAAAAAAATTAATTTTTTTTAATAAGTCAATACTGGAAATATACAAGTAATAGTAATATCCATGGTGGCAAGGTAATTATCTGTATTCGAAGCAACAAAAAGAGCCTCATCTATTATGAACTACTGGAATTAGGTCATGCTAAATTAGGCACTCGGAAAATATAATAGGGATAGGGACAAGATTTGGCCGAAAAACGCCTGGAATATGACCCCAGACATGTAGCTTTAATTATATATATTCACATGGAATCCATATGCTGTCAGAAAGATAGAAAAAGGACATAGCTTACGACCAAAAATCCCGGATTTTTATATAATACACATAATAGAAGGAAAGTACTTTTTCCATACTTCATCTTTTTATTTTATAACGTGAGCTCATATCGTTCTGAAACACTAATTATGCAACATTATTTGGAGAATTTTTTTTCAACCGTTATTGTTGAGATAGGCAGACGGACATCATTAAAATGTAATGTAAGGACTCAGAACATTTGAATACTTTTTATAGTGTCAGATTTTCTTCGATGTTATACAAACAAAATGACTTAATCAAACAAAAACCCTTATAATTCTGGAAGTGGACATAAAAACACTGGAGATTAAATTTAATTTTTCCCAATAATAATTTGCAATTTTATAATATTTCTTAAAACTTTGTTACCAACACAGAGAGGATGAAAAATTGTCTCTTATCACAAAATTAATAGAATCAAGCAAACAATTTGGTGATTTTGTACCTAATGCCAAAAATGATTAGTAAAAGTTATAAAATGGAAAATTGTGAATATTTTTTTTCAATAAATGATATTTTTAATTATAATTAAAAAAATATGATCAAAAAACTTTGCCGTTTCAAACAATGTGTTAATTGATTTAATCGAATTTAGCTCAGGTTTTGGCAATTACCAACAACAATTCTACAAGTTTAAATTAATATGTAATAAATGTCAAATAAATCAAAATTATTTTTTTAATGTTCTTTTAACTAAAAAAAAAAATTATTCAATTATCACATTAATTGAAAAATTAATTAATAATTGATTAATTAATTTATAAAAAACTACTGACAACTTTTTTTGTATTCATATTTACTAGAGTATCCAATTATTTTACTTTTGGTTTTGTTCGAGTAAGGAATTAATCGATTTTCGAATTTTAATTTAGCTCGATTAATCGAATAAGAGTTTTTATATGTTCGAGTTACTCGAATAACACGAATAATTCAAATAATTTTATCCACTGCGAAAAACGTACATGTCTATTTGATTTGATACTTTTATTATATGAATAAACGGAAAAAAAAACAATAAAATAAAAAAATAGTTTAAGAATAATAATAACAATTCATTTATAATACGCACACAGTTTTAAAACTTTTAAATAAAATAAATAATTAAAAAATCAAAAACCCTGCTGCAAAATATACAGTTTTGAAGACACTAAAGCGACCGAAGAAATAAAAATATAAACAAAATAAACACTACTTCGGTTGAACAGACTATAAAATGATCTGAAAGCATTTGGTTCAGTACCAATCGGGGTCCATTAATTTAATTTCAGAGAATTTGCAATTATGTCCCGCCTGCCATACTTAATACGGGAATTCATATCATATTTTATTAAATTTTTAATCCAAATTTAGATATTTTTAATTAGGCTTAAGTTCTTTGAATTTAATTTTCATTAAATTATTTTTATGAAGACGGGTATTTTACAACATGAAAACAATTAAAATTTTTATTGATAATTTTTCATTCTTGACTGCGCTGAGATTTGAACCCAGGCTTTCACGAACAGGTTGCCCAGACTAGTTTCGATTGTAACCACACAATCTTGTCAGTGGGGTTTGCCGTTTTACTCACTCGGCTATTGAAGCCGGATGACGTCAATAGTCAAACATCAATCCTTAAACCAAATGGTATTATTTTTAAATTATTTATTTCATTTTAGAATTTGAAAAGGGACTAAAATATGTTCAGAAGTGCGGGTAACACTATAGATACAGAATATAACAACATGTTATTAAGTTGTTATATTTTTTATTATTTAGATATCTAAAAAAAATATTTTTTTATCAAAAAATAAGAGTTTTTAAGAAATTAATTTTAATCGATTAATTGACATAAATTGTTCGAGTTATTCGTTATTTGAAATTGGCTATTTTAATTTTTCGAATAAATAATGGCGAAAATTCTCTTCGATTAATCGAACAACGATTAATTGAGTGGATACTCTAATATATACTTAGATCTACATTTTGCGGTTTATAAAATAAAAAAAAAATACTATGACGCATTTTCAGAAATCATAACCAAAGTCGGAACTAATATAACAGAAACTAAAGAATAACATAGATAGTTAAAAATCTTATTTACAATTCATTACTAGCGTAACAAACGCTCTCAGCTGGTAGAATAAATGCAACCCTGTAGGGCCACCTACTAGCTAATAATATCGAGTTAATCGCCATATCATTGCTTCATATTGTGTAAAAATGTCATACAAAGTTCTTTTATACTCAGTTCTAGAGAAAATAATTCAATTTTAAGGTGCTAGAAGATTCAAATTGGAGTTATGGCTCTATTGCAGCAAAGGCTCGATATGTTCCCGTCGTTCCCTTAAGGGCCCTTACAAATTCTTTCTATTTGGACTTGTTTATCGCGATGTTTTTTACTTCATTCCAGCTAGTTTGCATATTTGACGCTTCGATTTTAATTTGTCTTCGCAATGTATGAGCTGATTGAACTCTTGTACGGCTGCCTTGATGATTCCACGCTATAGCTGTTCTGGCAATATCTCTGACCAGTGTTCCTATGGTCTGGCCAATCCAGTTCAATTTTCGCCTTTTTATTCCAATTGTTATGGGAACTGTTTATAATGGCCAAAGGGCTCGTAGGATTTTTCTGAGGCATTTGTTTATAAAAACTTGCAGAGCATGCATATCACGAGGGGCCGCATTTCACGTTTCGCATCCATATAATAATGTAGATGATACGTTGGAGTTGAAGATATTTATTTTCACACGGCGTGAGAGAGTTGCAGAGATCCATATCTTATTAAGTTTGCAAGATTTGCATCTGAACTGCCTAATGTTATGCTGACAGCTCCGATGTAACAGAACGAATTGACCTCCTCCAGGGTCATATTATCTGTAAAGGGACTTGAGTTTTCTGTATTTATTCGCATCACTTTAGTATTGCCAATATAAATCTTGCGACTAGCGTTCTTAGCCCGCTCCGTGTGATGTTGCAAGTGCAAGTGGAAGGAAATTATTATCAGCATACTCAAGACCATTTAACTTATTTAGAAGTCCGCAACCAATATCTCTATTACGCAATACAGCATGGCCCAGAAAAATATCCAATACAATGTTAAATAAAAGTGGTGACATCACGCAACCTTGCCTTACTCCTGTACCGACATTAATTTTCCTGCTCAGTTTGCCTTCGTGCTCAATACAACAGCTTGTACTAACAAAGATGCTTTTATTGAGTTGAATTATTGTTTTTTTGGGATATATTTTCATTGAAGGGATTTGCAACAGACATTCTGATTGAGAGTATCAAATGCTTTTTTCGAAGTTAATGAATCTATGAACTATATTACGGCGGGACGATTTAAGAATCGCTCAAGTGACAAGGAAAATCGTATTCTAGGGATCAAAATAAGAAGCTTTGCCCAAGGAACTGTACGTCTAAAATGAATTCTGATGTTCCTTATTTTGCCCCAAAGGTCTAATATTGAAAAATACCACTTTGACCCATTTAAAGTACCCCAATCGAGTCTAAATGTATGACCGACGCCCACATATTTTGGAGGGCCGACCCACCCATGCTAGTGGTACATCCCCTTAAAAACCCGCCTGTGGGGTCTCCATACAAAAATTTAAAAAAATCACCATTTTTAGCACTTTAGATGAAACAATCAGCGAAATGACTATGTTTGTTTTGTTTTGGAGTTTATTTTTTTTTAATTTAACTTAATAATAGAAAAGAAACCAAACCTTCCTAGAATTATACTTCCCATCAATTGTATCTCTCGTTACACTATCATTTTTTCTACCATCGAATGAAAACGCTAACAAATTGGTATCGTCTAACCGTTTGCGAAGCATTTTTCGTCTGCATTTGTCTTTTTCCCTGCGAACTTTCGATTTATCCATGCTGAGAGGTTCGCCATGCCGATCTGTCGTTTCGAAATCTTGGAAAAGAGCGGTTCCCAATGCTGATGGTACTCTATCAGGCACACCAAATCGCTGTCACACATCAAGGCAAAGTTAAAACAATCGTATCTTTCTGTGTATTGTGAACCATTGCATCTATCCACATCTTCTTCAAACGATGGCGGTACGTATGTTGAATCATCGGGATTCATTGTTGGCATTGATGAGATAACCGTTGCTCCTTTTTTTCACTAAATGTGACTATTTCCTAAAAATCACCACATTTTTTCAAGAAAATCAATTTTTTTTTTACACAAATCACTCTATTCTACAACAAGCCAAGAATTTTAGAAAAAATCCTAATTTTACATGACTTTCTTCAGAAAAAGTCTAACTTTTACAAAAATTCGTATTTTTTCGCTTATTGCTTTTTTAAAAGTTTGATTTATTAATTGTACCACATGGCGTATGCATGTCAATAAATTGGAATTAAATAATACTCATACGTAACCAAGTAAGTTGACAGATGTTTTCCTCGCAGATTTTTCTTAAAAAAAAATATAACAAATATTTACAATAGGGCGGGTCGACCTAAAATTCGCCCAAGTGACAAGGGTGGGTCGGCCCTCCAAAGTTAGTGGGGGTCGGTCATACATTTAGACTCGATTGGGGCACTTTAAATGGATCAAAGTGGGATTTTTCATAATTAGACCTTTGGGTCAAAATAAGGAACATCAGAATTCATCATTTTAGTTCCTTGGGCAAAGTTTCTTATGTTGATCCCTAGAATACGATTTTGCAAATCGCCCGCCCTAATCTATATATATTGTTACGTTTTTACTTTAAAAAACGCGTTAAGGTTTATTCCTTTTATAATAAACCTTTGAGTTCTTTTAATTGCAAATTAAAATAAATACACACGAATTCAACTTAACAAACTTAATTGAAATTCACAAAATTTAACCACTATTGTAAGTAGCGATCTGAACCGTTTAATATCTCCAATCAAACTAAGCTAAACTTTTATGAGTTAGCCTGTATTTATAGTTCAAAACTATTCCTACTTGATTCATGAACCAACTAATATTTTCTAGAATGTTGTGTTCGAATTATTTTAAAATAACTGTTATACATCTAAATCTAAAGTCTACAATTTCAATTGCTAGAAAATTTACTACAGTGGCGTTCATAAAAATTGTAACTAATATGACATTAAACTATAATATACAAGAAAACTTATAACTAAAACCATAAATAATTATTAGACAAATCTAATTTCGTAACAATATAAAAATGAATGTCTGTATGTTTATTTGCTGGTTTCTTTGTGTTTATCTTATAGCTGCTTAAACCGCTGAACCGATCTTCATGAAACTTTTACAGTATATTTCTGATGGTCTGGAAGGATCTATAGGCTATATATTTTGTTGAAATTTTGAGTGGGCGTGGCACCTCCCATGCAAAGATAATATAAATCTCTGTATATCTGGGGAACGGAAAGACCTAAAGTTTCCAAATTTAGTACAAGCATCTTAGTTGTCAATGCACAACATCTGCCAATTTGGGCGGGATTGGGTATGTGGGTGTGGCACTAAATAGACTTATTTATATCTAAAGAAAGGCAAAGGAAAAATTGTGCAAATTTGGTACACATAACTGGGTTATCAATACACATCTTCTCTATAAAAAATAGGCGGGATTGGAATGGTGGGCGTGGCATCTCCTATACAAAGTCATTATAGATTTGTGTATATCGGGAGAACGACAAGAGCCAAAGTTTCCAAATTACGAACAAGCAGTTTGGTTATCCATACACAACATCCGACAAAATATGGGCGCGAGTGGAGAAGTGGGCGTGGCTCAAAAAAAAGTTATTTATATTTAAGGAGCGGTTAGAGCTAAATTGTCCAAATTTTGTATATAAAGCTGGGTTATCGATACGCAACATATGTCAAAAAGGAGATGGGTTGGATAACTGGGCGTGGTACCTCACATACAAAGGCAAAAGAGATTTCTGTACATATAGAGAAGGGTAATAGCTAAAGTTTCCAAAGATAGAGAAAATAGATTGGTGATCAGTACCCAACATCAGTCAAAAGTGGGCGTGATCAGATAAGTGGGCGTGGCTTAAAATAGAATCCCATATATTGAAAGAACAGTAAGTGTAAAGTTGTGCAAATGTGGTACAATTAGAATGGTTATTAATATACAGACAGCACCTTTTAAAAAATGTGCTGGGTTGGAGAAGTGGGCGTGGATCAGACTTGAGTTCTGTATATCTAGAGAATGGACACAACTGTAGATTACAAATTTGGAATAAATAGCTTGGTTTTAAATGAACAATATCTGTAAAAAACCCATTGCCTTATTGTGGACATAGGACAACTTCAATACAAAAGCTATATAGATTTCTGTGCAACTGGTGAATGGTAACAGTGCACATGGTCTGTATGGAAAAAATTACATATTGTGTTTTAATGAAGGTAGCGAAGCGCACTGGATTAAGCTAATAACTAATATTCTAGTAACTAATATTCTAGTACTAATTTTCTAGTACTAATATTCAGACATCATAAATACATGATTTGTTTTAACAAAAGCCATCTTGTTGCCTTCTGAGTGTTATAGCATCAGAGATTTTGGTTACTATATGAGTGATTATTTTATTCTTCATACTGAGCAGAGTGATACCTCGCCAGTGGTTACGGTTAGTTCGGTCGCACGTTTTGTCAATTTTATTATTATGCCTTCTTCGAGCTCTTCAGGTACACGTTCATTTATCCATATATCTTCTATTAAAGGAAAAAAGATTTATGCACTAGTATCTGGATCTATTTTGAGAAGTTCTGAAAATATGTTTTTATGCTGTTTTCACAACACAAGTGATTGAACGTGTAGTATAATAAATATGAAAAACACTCCAAAAAACTGTGTAATTTTCATATAAATTTTACTACACTTTCAATCACTTGTGTTGTGAAAACAGCCCATTAATTTCCTGGACTTTTGCTGTTCTTGAGCGTCTTATTGACATAACTTATTAAAAACCTAGAATGATAGAAATAAAGATTACGACATTAGGCAGACATAAAATTATTTTACTGCGCATGTCGTAACTCTGACGTCACACAAACTGTGTTCTCATTGGCTAAAATTGTTTAGCTCTCAGACTGATATATTTATGTATAAATATAACAGTGATACAATTTATAATTTTTCCATTTAAATTATTTAAAATAAAATAATTTTTTTTTACATAAATATATACATACATAATGTACATTAGCTCTATCTTTACTACATAAATAAAAGCAGACCAACAGGGGAAAATTTTTTATATCAATAATTTTAGTTTATAATTTCATTTAGTTTCCTCTTTCGCTTGTTGAAATTTTAAGCTATCTCGGCATTTAGTTCCCTCAATCGAAAATACTTCCTACATCTAAAAAAAAGGGTTTTCTTGTTTTAACTTACTTCAATTTCCTTTCCTTCTAACAAAAGAATTTGCAAGTATTTTGTTTTTAGGCAACAATTTTTCCCATTTAATTGCAAGAAGATAGCATTACATGATCTCAACGTTTCCATTGATGGCTTACTTAACCTTTACCTTTGGGGTTAGCCCATGAATAATTAAGGTTATCTATTATTTTGGTGCACGACGATTGCTAAATCTTATTCAAATAATTTCGTAATGCACTACAAAAATTAAATTTTAGTTAGCCTACCCATTTCAAATTTTAAGTTTCTTTCAAAATCTTCTTATGTGATATGTATAGCACAAATTTTTACTTTCAAAATTACAGATTTCACTCGCTTGCAAAACATTACACATACCTTAGTTTGGGCTGCATCTTTTGGAAAATTGTAAAATTATATATGACGTTAGTTTTTACACAATTTCTCACTTGTTTTTTTGCTGTTACTTTATTTGCATTTGCCCACTGCAAACTTCATATTTTCACTCTTTTTTTACTCTATTCAATTTTAAAAATTTTAATCTTTTTGCTATACAACTTTAAACACACGAGTTTTAACGTTTTTAATATTAATTTATTATTTTAAAAATATTTTTAATATAAAATATTTATTAAAAT
The DNA here is from genome assembly GCA_943735925.1 of Pollenia amentaria. Classification (NCBI taxonomy): domain Eukaryota; kingdom Metazoa; phylum Arthropoda; class Insecta; order Diptera; family Polleniidae; genus Pollenia; species Pollenia amentaria. The sequence goes on along the minus strand of OX031010.1, from coordinate 138,274,406 downwards.
TTTTAGTTTGTTGACAATTAATATAATAATTTTTTTGAAAACTCTCTGAGTAAATTTATTGAAGGGAAGCCAACTATCACGCAATACATAAATTTTTTCCAAGAAATTATGAATTTCACATATAAAAAAGCCTTGGTAACCTTTATAAGGGCACTACTGCGTCATCACATGCGCAAGGCGTAATCTTTATTTCTTTTATTCTTGTTAACAACTATATCAGCATTCAATTTTCCAAAATAAAATTAAAAAATCCCGGGAATTCCCGCACAAATTTCCCGGGATTTTTTTGTCATTCAAAAAATATGCGGGATCCCGTGATTTTTGTCCCGGGAAATTCATTATAAGAAACACATCAGCCATTTCAATATTTATGCAAACAAGGGGATTCCTCTAAAAGCAAGGGATTTGAATAGCGCATAAGTTAAGAGAGAGATTTTAAGGGACAGCCTGAATTGTCAGAAATGCAACTTAAACTCCTTAAAAAAAATTAATTTTTTTTAATAAGTCAATACTGGAAATATACAAGTAATAGTAATATCCATGGTGGCAAGGTAATTATCTGTATTCGAAGCAACAAAAAGAGCCTCATCTATTATGAACTACTGGAATTAGGTCATGCTAAATTAGGCACTCGGAAAATATAATAGGGATAGGGACAAGATTTGGCCGAAAAACGCCTGGAATATGACCCCAGACATGTAGCTTTAATTATATATATTCACATGGAATCCATATGCTGTCAGAAAGATAGAAAAAGGACATAGCTTACGACCAAAAATCCCGGATTTTTATATAATACACATAATAGAAGGAAAGTACTTTTTCCATACTTCATCTTTTTATTTTATAACGTGAGCTCATATCGTTCTGAAACACTAATTATGCAACATTATTTGGAGAATTTTTTTTCAACCGTTATTGTTGAGATAGGCAGACGGACATCATTAAAATGTAATGTAAGGACTCAGAACATTTGAATACTTTTTATAGTGTCAGATTTTCTTCGATGTTATACAAACAAAATGACTTAATCAAACAAAAACCCTTATAATTCTGGAAGTGGACATAAAAACACTGGAGATTAAATTTAATTTTTCCCAATAATAATTTGCAATTTTATAATATTTCTTAAAACTTTGTTACCAACACAGAGAGGATGAAAAATTGTCTCTTATCACAAAATTAATAGAATCAAGCAAACAATTTGGTGATTTTGTACCTAATGCCAAAAATGATTAGTAAAAGTTATAAAATGGAAAATTGTGAATATTTTTTTTCAATAAATGATATTTTTAATTATAATTAAAAAAATATGATCAAAAAACTTTGCCGTTTCAAACAATGTGTTAATTGATTTAATCGAATTTAGCTCAGGTTTTGGCAATTACCAACAACAATTCTACAAGTTTAAATTAATATGTAATAAATGTCAAATAAATCAAAATTATTTTTTTAATGTTCTTTTAACTAAAAAAAAAAATTATTCAATTATCACATTAATTGAAAAATTAATTAATAATTGATTAATTAATTTATAAAAAACTACTGACAACTTTTTTTGTATTCATATTTACTAGAGTATCCAATTATTTTACTTTTGGTTTTGTTCGAGTAAGGAATTAATCGATTTTCGAATTTTAATTTAGCTCGATTAATCGAATAAGAGTTTTTATATGTTCGAGTTACTCGAATAACACGAATAATTCAAATAATTTTATCCACTGCGAAAAACGTACATGTCTATTTGATTTGATACTTTTATTATATGAATAAACGGAAAAAAAAACAATAAAATAAAAAAATAGTTTAAGAATAATAATAACAATTCATTTATAATACGCACACAGTTTTAAAACTTTTAAATAAAATAAATAATTAAAAAATCAAAAACCCTGCTGCAAAATATACAGTTTTGAAGACACTAAAGCGACCGAAGAAATAAAAATATAAACAAAATAAACACTACTTCGGTTGAACAGACTATAAAATGATCTGAAAGCATTTGGTTCAGTACCAATCGGGGTCCATTAATTTAATTTCAGAGAATTTGCAATTATGTCCCGCCTGCCATACTTAATACGGGAATTCATATCATATTTTATTAAATTTTTAATCCAAATTTAGATATTTTTAATTAGGCTTAAGTTCTTTGAATTTAATTTTCATTAAATTATTTTTATGAAGACGGGTATTTTACAACATGAAAACAATTAAAATTTTTATTGATAATTTTTCATTCTTGACTGCGCTGAGATTTGAACCCAGGCTTTCACGAACAGGTTGCCCAGACTAGTTTCGATTGTAACCACACAATCTTGTCAGTGGGGTTTGCCGTTTTACTCACTCGGCTATTGAAGCCGGATGACGTCAATAGTCAAACATCAATCCTTAAACCAAATGGTATTATTTTTAAATTATTTATTTCATTTTAGAATTTGAAAAGGGACTAAAATATGTTCAGAAGTGCGGGTAACACTATAGATACAGAATATAACAACATGTTATTAAGTTGTTATATTTTTTATTATTTAGATATCTAAAAAAAATATTTTTTTATCAAAAAATAAGAGTTTTTAAGAAATTAATTTTAATCGATTAATTGACATAAATTGTTCGAGTTATTCGTTATTTGAAATTGGCTATTTTAATTTTTCGAATAAATAATGGCGAAAATTCTCTTCGATTAATCGAACAACGATTAATTGAGTGGATACTCTAATATATACTTAGATCTACATTTTGCGGTTTATAAAATAAAAAAAAAATACTATGACGCATTTTCAGAAATCATAACCAAAGTCGGAACTAATATAACAGAAACTAAAGAATAACATAGATAGTTAAAAATCTTATTTACAATTCATTACTAGCGTAACAAACGCTCTCAGCTGGTAGAATAAATGCAACCCTGTAGGGCCACCTACTAGCTAATAATATCGAGTTAATCGCCATATCATTGCTTCATATTGTGTAAAAATGTCATACAAAGTTCTTTTATACTCAGTTCTAGAGAAAATAATTCAATTTTAAGGTGCTAGAAGATTCAAATTGGAGTTATGGCTCTATTGCAGCAAAGGCTCGATATGTTCCCGTCGTTCCCTTAAGGGCCCTTACAAATTCTTTCTATTTGGACTTGTTTATCGCGATGTTTTTTACTTCATTCCAGCTAGTTTGCATATTTGACGCTTCGATTTTAATTTGTCTTCGCAATGTATGAGCTGATTGAACTCTTGTACGGCTGCCTTGATGATTCCACGCTATAGCTGTTCTGGCAATATCTCTGACCAGTGTTCCTATGGTCTGGCCAATCCAGTTCAATTTTCGCCTTTTTATTCCAATTGTTATGGGAACTGTTTATAATGGCCAAAGGGCTCGTAGGATTTTTCTGAGGCATTTGTTTATAAAAACTTGCAGAGCATGCATATCACGAGGGGCCGCATTTCACGTTTCGCATCCATATAATAATGTAGATGATACGTTGGAGTTGAAGATATTTATTTACACACGGCGTGAGAGAGTTGCAGAGATCCATATCTTATTAAGTTTGCAAGATTTGCATCTGAACTGCCTAATGTTATGCTGACAGCTCCGATGTAACAGAACGAATTGACCTCCTCCAGGGTCATATTATCTGTAAAGGGACTTGAGTTTTCTGTATTTATTCGCATCACTTTAGTATTGCCAATATAAATCTTGCGACTAGCGTTCTTAGCCCGCTCCGTGTGATGTTGCAAGTGCAAGTGGAAGGAAATTATTATCAGCATACTCAAGACCATTTAACTTATTTAGAAGTCCGCAACCAATATCTCTATTACGCAATACAGCATGGCCCAGAAAAATATCCAATACAATGTTAAATAAAAGTGGTGACATCACGCAACCTTGCCTTACTCCTGTACCGACATTAATTTTCCTGCTCAGTTTGCCTTCGTGCTCAATACAACAGCTTGTACTAACAAAGATGCTTTTATTGAGTTGAATTATTGTTTTTTTGGGATATATTTTCATTGAAGGGATTTGCAACAGACATTCTGATTGAGAGTATCAAATGCTTTTTTCGAAGTTAATGAATCTATGAACTATATTACGGCGGGACGATTTAAGAATCGCTCAAGTGACAAGGAAAATCGTATTCTAGGGATCAAAATAAGAAGCTTTGCCCAAGGAACTGTACGTCTAAAATGAATTCTGATGTTCCTTATTTTGCCCCAAAGGTCTAATATTGAAAAATCCCACTTTGACCCATTTAAAGTGCCCCAATCGAGTCTAAATGTATGACCGACGCCCACATATTTTGGAGGGCCGACCCACCCATGCTAGTGGTACATCCCCTTAAAAACCCGCCTGTGGGGTCTCCATACAAAAATTTAAAAAAATCACCATTTTTAGCACTTTAGATGAAACAATCAGCGAAATGACTATGTTTGTTTTGTTTTGGAGTTTATTTTTTTTTAATTTAACTTAATAATAGAAAAGAAACCAAACCTTCCTAGAATTATACTTCCCATCAATTGTATCTCTCGTTACACTATCATTTTTTCTACCATCGAATGAAAACGCTAACAAATTGGTATCGTCTAACCGTTTGCGAAGCATTTTTCGTCTGCATTTGTCTTTTTCCCTGCGAACTTTCGATTTATCCATGCTGAGAGGTTCGCCATGCCGATCTGTCGTTTCGAAATCTTGGAAAAGAGCGGTTCCCAATGCTGATGGTACTCTATCAGGCACACCAAATCGCTGTCACACATCAAGGCAAAGTTAAAACAATCGTATCTTTCTGTGTATTGTGAACCATTGCATCTATCCACATCTTCTTCAAACGATGGCGGTACGTATGTTGAATCATCGGGATTCATTGTTGGCATTGATGAGATAACCGTTGCTCCTTTTTTTCACTAAATGTGACTATTTCCTAAAAATCACCACATTTTTTCAAGAAAATCAATTTTTTTTTTACACAAATCACTCTATTCTACAACAAGCCAAGAATTTTAGAAAAAATCCTAATTTTACATGACTTTCTTCAGAAAAAGTCTAACTTTTACAAAAATTCGTATTTTTTCGCTTATTGCTTTTTTAAAAGTTTGATTTATTAATTGTACCACATGGCGTATGCATGTCAATAAATTGGAATTAAATAATACTCATACGTAACCAAGTAAGTTGACAGATGTTTTCCTCGCAGATTTTTCTTAAAAAAAAATATAACAAATATTTACAATAGGGCGGGTCGACCTAAAATTCGCCCAAGTGACAAGGGTGGGTCGGCCCTCCAAAGTTAGTGGGGGTCGGTCATACATTTAGACTCGATTGGGGCACTTTAAATGGATCAAAGTGGGATTTTTCATAATTAGACCTTTGGGTCAAAATAAGGAACATCAGAATTCATCATTTTAGTTCCTTGGGCAAAGTTTCTTATGTTGATCCCTAGAATACGATTTTGCAAATCGCCCGCCCTAATCTATATATATTGTTACGTTTTTACTTTAAAAAACGCGTTAAGGTTTATTCCTTTTATAATAAACCTTTGAGTTCTTTTAATTGCAAATTAAAATAAATACACACGAATTCAACTTAACAAACTTAATTGAAATTCACAAAATTTAACCACTATTGTAAGTAGCGATCTGAACCGTTTAATATCTCCAATCAAACTAAGCTAAACTTTTATGAGTTAGCCTGTATTTATAGTTCAAAACTATTCCTACTTGATTCATGAACCAACTAATATTTTCTAGAATGTTGTGTTCGAATTATTTTAAAATAACTGTTATACATCTAAATCTAAAGTCTACAATTTCAATTGCTAGAAAATTTACTACAGTGGCGTTCATAAAAATTGTAACTAATATGACATTAAACTATAATATACAAGAAAACTTATAACTAAAACCATAAATAATTATTAGACAAATCTAATTTCGTAACAATATAAAAATGAATGTCTGTATGTTTATTTGCTGGTTTCTTTGTGTTTATCTTATAGCTGCTTAAACCGCTGAACCGATCTTCATGAAACTTTTACAGTATATTTCTGATGGTCTGGAAGGATCTATAGGCTATATATTTTGTTGAAATTTTGAGTGGGCGTGGCACCTCCCATGCAAAGATAATATAAATCTCTGTATATCTGGGGAACGGAAAGACCTAAAGTTTCCAAATTTAGTACAAGCATCTTAGTTGTCAATGCACAACATCTGCCAATTTGGGCGGGATTGGGTATGTGGGTGTGGCACTAAATAGACTTATTTATATCTAAAGAAAGGCAAAGGAAAAATTGTGCAAATTTGGTACACATAACTGGGTTATCAATACACATCTTCTCTATAAAAAATAGGCGGGATTGGAATGGTGGGCGTGGCATCTCCTATACAAAGTCATTATAGATTTGTGTATATCGGGAGAACGACAAGAGCCAAAGTTTCCAAATTACGAACAAGCAGTTTGGTTATCCATACACAACATCCGACAAAATATGGGCGCGAGTGGAGAAGTGGGCGTGGCTCAAAAAAAAGTTATTTATATTTAAGGAGCGGTTAGAGCTAAATTGTCCAAATTTTGTATATAAAGCTGGGTTATCGATACGCAACATATGTCAAAAAGGAGATGGGTTGGATAACTGGGCGTGGTACCTCACATACAAAGGCAAAAGAGATTTCTGTACATATAGAGAAGGGTAATAGCTATAGTTTCCAAAGATAGAGAAAATAGATTGGTGATCAGTACCCAACATCAGTCAAAAGTGGGCGTGATCAGATAAGTGGGCGTGGCTTAAAATAGAATCCCATATATTGAAAGAACAGTAAGTGTAAAGTTGTGCAAATGTGGTACAATTAGAATGGTTATTAATATACAGACAGCACCTTTTAAAAAATGTGCTGGGTTGGAGAAGTGGGCGTGGATCAGACTTGAGTTCTGTATATCTAGAGAATGGACACAACTGTAGATTACAAATTTGGAATAAATAGCTTGGTTTTAAATGAACAATATCTGTAAAAAACCCATTGCCTTATTGTGGACATAGGACAACTTCAATACAAAAGCTATATAGATTTCTGTGCAACTGGTGAATGGTAACAGTGCACATGGTCTGTATGGAAAAAATTACATATTGTGTTTTAATGAAGGTAGCGAAGCGCACTGGATTAAGCTAATAACTAATATTCTAGTAACTAATATTCTAGTACTAATTTTCTAGTACTAATATTCAGACATCATAAATACATGATTTGTTTTAACAAAAGCCATCTTGTTGCCTTCTGAGTGTTATAGCATCAGAGATTTTGGTTACTATATGAGTGATTATTTTATTCTTCATACTGAGCAGAGTGATACCTCGCCAGTGGTTACGGTTAGTTCGGTCGCACGTTTTGTCAATTTTATTATTATGCCTTCTTCGAGCTCTTCAGGTACACGTTCATTTATCCATATATCTTCTATTAAAGGAAAAAAGATTTATGCACTAGTATCTGGATCTATTTTGAGAAGTTCTGAAAATATGTTTTTATGCTGTTTTCACAACACAAGTGATTGAACGTGTAGTATAATAAATATGAAAAACACTCCAAAAAACTGTGTAATTTTCATATAAATTTTACTACACTTTCAATCACTTGTGTTGTGAAAACAGCCCATTAATTTCCTGGACTTTTGCTGTTCTTGAGCGTCTTATTGACATAACTTATTAAAAACCTAGAATGATAGAAATAAAGATTACGACATTAGGCAGACATAAAATTATTTTACTGCGCATGTCGTAACTCTGACGTCACACAAACTGTGTTCTCATTGGCTAAAATTGTTTAGCTCTCAGACTGATATATTTATGTATAAATATAACAGTGATACAATTTATAATTTTTCCATTTAAATTATTTAAAATAAAATAATTTTTTTTTACATAAATATATACATACATAATGTACATTAGCTCTATCTTTACTACATAAATAAAAGCAGACCAACAGGGGAAAATTTTTTATATCAATAATTTTAGTTTATAATTTCATTTAGTTTCCTCTTTCGCTTGTTGAAATTTTAAGCTATCTCGGCATTTAGTTCCCTCAATCGAAAATACTTCCTACATCTAAAAAAAAGGGTTTTCTTGTTTTAACTTACTTCAATTTCCTTTCCTTCTAACAAAAGAATTTGCAAGTATTTTGTTTTTAGGCAACAATTTTTCCCATTTAATTGCAAGAAGATAGCATTACATGATCTCAACGTTTCCATTGATGGCTTACTTAACCTTTACCTTTGGGGTTAGCCCATGAATAATTAAGGTTATCTATTATTTTGGTGCACGACGATTGCTAAATCTTATTCAAATAATTTCGTAATGCACTACAAAAATTAAATTTTAGTTAGCCTACCCATTTCAAATTTTAAGTTTCTTTCAAAATCTTCTTATGTGATATGTATAGCACAAATTTTTACTTTCAAAATTACAGATTTCACTCGCTTGCAAAACATTACACATACCTTAGTTTGGGCTGCATCTTTTGGAAAATTGTAAAATTATATATGACGTTAGTTTTTACACAATTTCTCACTTGTTTTTTTGCTGTTACTTTATTTGCATTTGCCCACTGCAAACTTCATATTTTCACTCTTTTTTTACTCTATTCAATTTTAAAAATTTTAATCTTTTTGCTATACAACTTTAAACACACGAGTTTTAACGTTTTTAATATTAATTTATTATTTTAAAAATATTTTTAATATAAAATATTTATTAAAATTTTTAGTTTGTTGACAATTAATATAATAATTTTTTTGAAAACTCTCTGAGTAAATTTATTGAAGGGAAGCCAACTATCACGCAATACATAAATTTTTTCCAAGAAATTATGAATTTCACATATAAAAAAGCCTTGGTAACCTTTATAAGGGCACTACTGCGTCATCACATGCGCAAGGCGTAATCTTTATTTCTTTTATTCTTGTTAACAACTATATCAGCATTCAATTTTCCAAAATAAAATTAAAAAATCCCGGGAATTCCCGCACAAATTTCCCGGGATTTTTTTGTCATTCAAAAAATATGCGGGATCCCGTGATTTTTGTCCCGGGAAATTCATTATAAGAAACACATCAGCCATTTCAATATTTATGCAAACAAGGGGATTCCTCTAAAAGCAAGGGATTTGAATAGCGCATAAGTTAAGAGAGAGATTTTAAGGGACAGCCTGAATTGTCAGAAATGCAACTTAAACTCCTTAAAAAAAATTAATTTTTTTTAATAAGTCAATACTGGAAATATACAAGTAATAGTAATATCCATGGTGGCAAGGTAATTATCTGTATTCGAAGCAACAAAAAGAGCCTCATCTATTATGAACTACTGGAATTAGGTCATGCTAAATTAGGCACTCGGAAAATATAATAGGGATAGGGACAAGATTTGGCCGAAAAACGCCTGGAATATGACCCCAGACATGTAGCTTTAATTATATATATTCACATGGAATCCATATGCTGTCAGAAAGATAGAAAAAGGACATAGCTTACGACCAAAAATCCCGGATTTTTATATAATACACATAATAGAAGGAAAGTACTTTTTCCATACTTCATCTTTTTATTTTATAACGTGAGCTCATATCGTTCTGAAACACTAATTATGCAACATTATTTGGAGAATTTTTTTTCAACCGTTATTGTTGAGATAGGCAGACGGACATCATTAAAATGTAATGTAAGGACTCAGAACATTTGAATACTTTTTATAGTGTCAGATTTTCTTCGATGTTATACAAACAAAATGACTTAATCAAACAAAAACCCTTATAATTCTGGAAGTGGACATAAAAACACTGGAGATTAAATTTAATTTTTCCCAATAATAATTTGCAATTTTATAATATTTCTTAAAACTTTGTTACCAACACAGAGAGGATGAAAAATTGTCTCTTATCACAAAATTAATAGAATCAAGCAAACAATTTGGTGATTTTGTACCTAATGCCAAAAATGATTAGTAAAAGTTATAAAATGGAAAATTGTGAATATTTTTTTTCAATAAATGATATTTTTAATTATAATTAAAAAAATATGATCAAAAAACTTTGCCGTTTCAAACAATGTGTTAATTGATTTAATCGAATTTAGCTCAGGTTTTGGCAATTACCAACAACAATTCTACAAGTTTAAATTAATATGTAATAAATGTCAAATAAATCAAAATTATTTTTTTAATGTTCTTTTAACTAAAAAAAAAAATTATTCAATTATCACATTAATTGAAAAATTAATTAATAATTGATTAATTAATTTATAAAAAACTACTGACAACTTTTTTTGTATTCATATTTACTAGAGTATCCAATTATTTTACTTTTGGTTTTGTTCGAGTAAGGAATTAATCGATTTTCGAATTTTAATTTAGCTCGATTAATCGAATAAGAGTTTTTATATGTTCGAGTTACTCGAATAACACGAATAATTCAAATAATTTTATCCACTGCGAAAAACGTACATGTCTATTTGATTTGATACTTTTATTATATGAATAAACGGAAAAAAAAACAATAAAATAAAAAAATAGTTTAAGAATAATAATAACAATTCATTTATAATACGCACACAGTTTTAAAACTTTTAAATAAAATAAATAATTAAAAAATCAAAAACCCTGCTGCAAAATATACAGTTTTGAAGACACTAAAGCGACCGAAGAAATAAAAATATAAACAAAATAAACACTACTTCGGTTGAACAGACTATAAAATGATCTGAAAGCATTTGGTTCAGTACCAATCGGGGTCCATTAATTTAATTTCAGAGAATTTGCAATTATGTCCCGCCTGCCATACTTAATACGGGAATTCATATCATATTTTATTAAATTTTTAATCCAAATTTAGATATTTTTAATTAGGCTTAAGTTCTTTGAATTTAATTTTCATTAAATTATTTTTATGAAGACGGGTATTTTACAACATGAAAACAATTAAAATTTTTATTGATAATTTTTCATTCTTGACTGCGCTGAGATTTGAACCCAGGCTTTCACGAACAGGTTGCCCAGACTAGTTTCGATTGTAACCACACAATCTTGTCAGTGGGGTTTGCCGTTTTACTCACTCGGCTATTGAAGCCGGATGACGTCAATAGTCAAACATCAATCCTTAAACCAAATGGTATTATTTTTAAATTATTTATTTCATTTTAGAATTTGAAAAGGGACTAAAATATGTTCAGAAGTGCGGGTAACACTATAGATACAGAATATAACAACATGTTATTTAGTTGTTATATTTTTTATTATTTAGATATCTAAAAAAAATATTTTTTTATCAAAAAATAAGAGTTTTTAAGAAATTAATTTTAATCGATTAATTGACATAAATTGTTCGAGTTATTCGTTATTTGAAATTGGCTATTTTAATTTTTCGAATAAATAATGGCGAAAATTCTCTTCGATTAATCGAACAACGATTAATTGAGTGGATACTCTAATATATACTTAGATCTACATTTTGCGGTTTATAAAATAAAAAAAAAATACTATGACGCATTTTCAGAAATCATAACCAAAGCCGGAACTAATATAACAGAAACTAAAGAATAACATAGATAGTTAAAAATCTTATTTACAATTCATTACTAGCGTAACAAACGCTCTCAGCTGGCAGAATAAATGCAACCCTGTATATTGGCATATTTATACAAACTAGTATGGGCCAGCAGTCGAGACAATCGACTGCAATCTAGAAACAACGACTTTGTTTAGTGTCTGCCAGCCAGCCAAACGGACTTAATCGATTGGTACACTAAACGTGGGGTCCAGAACCAATATTCTTTTATGTTACATACATCAGTACAATCGCATTATATCCTCTCCACCTATTGTAGTGTGAGTATCAAAACAAAAAAGATTTAATAATTTTAAATTCTTGATTTTTGGAAGATTTGTTTTTCTACCACCACAACACCGAAGTAAGAGAGGATATAATGCAGTTGTGCTGAATAAAAAATGGTGCATATTGCAAATAGTGAGAATCGGACTATAATTCCACATAGTCCTCATGCAAAATTCGCTCCGGAATAAATATTTGTACCGTCTAATTATGTTGGTATTTAGATTAAATTTATTGTATTGTAACTCAGTTAATCTTACGAGAAATTGGTCCATATTTGACCATAGCTCCGATAGAAAACCCACTCCTGAAAGTAGCTTTTGATGCAGTAAAAAGGTCGAAAATTACATGTAATTGAATAAAGCCACACTTAAAAGAAACATCTAAGATGTCACTTTGATCATACAATTTGTTGAGAACTGAATTATTTGGTAATATTGTGGAATGTATTCTTCGAAGCCTATCAACTCTATTTGTCCAGTTAACACGCCGAGGCATTTTTTTAAGAATTTTAGAGTTTTGTTAATCATTATATTACATTGTCACTTTAAATTTAAAATTATATTTTATCATAAAATTATAAATTAAGTAAAATTATTACTTACTAAAATCAAGTCTAAACCAATTAACACCAAAAACTAATTAATATAAAGTAACACCATATAATATTTAAATAAATAGCAAAGATCCACCAAATTGCTTTAAAAAATTTAATAAGCCAATTCTTTACAAAGAAACCATGCTAATAATGTAACATTGAAATTACATATTCATATGCAAAAAAATTTAAGAAATCAACGGTAACTTTGAAATATATTCATATGCAAAAAAATTTAAGAAATCAACGGTAACTTTGAAATATATTCATATTCCAAAATATTAAAGAAATCAATGGCAACACTTAAAACCCCAACTCTTCCCAACAGAAAACAAAATATTTAAAATTGTCTTTCTCTTGTTTACTTCTTACAGCCATACCTAAACAAGAGCGGAACGCGTTTTCTAGCTGTCAAAAATCCTCATGCCCATACAGTTTGTATGAAGCATCCCTAAATAGCGCGGCGTCAACGCTTTGCAATTGGAAAATCCGATTTTGACAGCGCGTTTAAATAAGCAGGGTTGTTATATTTGTGGCTTTTACAGCCCTGTTTTAATCTTTTGATAATATATAATGGCAAATTAGCTATTTTTTGGTCAAACTAGCGGTTTTAATTCCATTTATTCTTTCTTTTATGAGGGTTTTAGTAAGCACGAACGTTCACACTACTGTTTGTGACACAACGTCAACGCTCTTGTTTAGGTATGGCATATCAGCGTAAAGGCTACGCGGAAGAAAACGTTCCGCCTTCCGCTCTTATTTAGGTACGGCTGTTATTTTCTACTGTCCTCCAATTTAAGGCATAGAAGAAAACTATTTATGGTGTTGTTGTTTTTACTGTGTAAACCAGGGATGTTAAAGTTGGTACAATTGTACTTTTTTTTGGTACATTTTGACCTTCTAAAGAACCGTGGTACTACCGTGACTCATTCGGTACAATTTAAAAATTTGTCAATGTTCCCCCTTTTTGAATTTTTAGTATACCTTTAGTTTAGTTTACACGAAAAAAATCCCTTTCAAAAAAGTTACCAGCTATTTTGCTAACAAATAAATGTTCTAAAATTGAAATCAAATGAAGAACTTATGTAATTTTACTTATTATAACCTGTCGGTATGTATATTTATTTAATGTTCTTAAGATAATGATTTGGCAATATTTTTATTTATTAAAAAAACTTTGAATCTCAGTCATTTACTTTTTCTCCAGTGAATGTTCTGAAATATGAATTTGCTTATATTCGCCATAATATTATACAATGTTTCACAAAATATTTCAAACAGAACAATTTTGAAACTGTATAAATTACAATTATAAATTTAAAATACAATTTACAAATAAGAGAAACAAGTTATACCATTTCATAATATTTTAGATTTATTGAATTAGAAAATATTCACAAAAAATGCATTTCGCATATCGCCAACAGTTTTCCGAACGTCAAAACAATCGCTAAACGTAAATTTCGGCATATTTGACAGTGAAAAAGCGGAAAAAATTAAATTTTTCCATTTTTGTTATTTATAAATGTAAAGATTTCGTTTATTTTAGGGACATATTCAAAAAAACTTAATTTATTAACTTTCAATATACAGAATTTTGTAGGGAAATTTGAAGGGTCTAACTCGTATAAAATAAAAATATTTTTTTTTGAAAAAGGTCTCAAACAAATAAAAACTCTTACAACTACAATTCGTGTTGGAAAAAACCCAGCCAATTGTAGGGGAATGTAAGAAAAAAAAATTCACTATTTATTGTTGTGTCTTTGTTGAAGCTTTGATATTGTTACAAGTAAAAGCTGAGTGTTTAAAATTCTTATTCACTTTATGGTCTTACTTGTATAATATTTTTAGCTTTTCTAAAGTATTTGGAAAAAGTTTCCTGACGAGCTGGCCTAAGCAACCAGCGAAAGGCGCATAGAAACTAGCTTTCCCACAACAATAAATTTCAGTGTTTTTTATCATAAATTGGGATTATTAGCACATCATTAATAAATGAATTAATTAATAAATATTTCATTCCCGAAAATAATTTTTGACTTTTAATTTAAGTTTCTCGTTATTTTTTTAATATGTGCAAGAAATACATTTTTTGTTTTGTTTTCTTAATTTGTCATTAATATTTTTCTATTTAGAGCAAAAAACATTTGTTTTACGATGTAACTTAAAATAAATTTAAATGTTTCAATTAACAAAAGGCATTTCTAATTTGGTTACATTTTTTCGCATTTGGTAATTTTTCAAAAATTTTGGTTGTAAAAATTAGTCGTGACAGCACAGGTGGCATGTGTAAGGTAGACAGACGGAGTTTGTTGGTAAGGGGCCGACGCTGTTTTCGTGACACACTTAACTATTTTCCTCTCTCACCACACATTGTAAAAGGGGACTTATGGTACCCGTAGACGAGGCAACATTAGTCAAAAAAAAAAAAAAAAAAAAAAAAAAAAGTAACGTGAAGGTCCAAAAAGTACATATTTTTTTTGAAAGTTGGTACAAAATTTAAAACCTCATTTAACATACCTGGTGTAAACAAAAAAACAAAGCATACTGTTGCTGTTATTTGTTTACATTTTATTTGTTTACACGTATACGAAGCTTTTCTATGGATTAGTAACACTTTCTTACGACTATAACTCCAAAAATACTGAACCGAAATCGACTTGCCTACTAATAGGTATATAGATTCTAAAAAAGAAATTTTTTGATTAAAGTTGGGTTATATGCAGTCAATTCAAATAAAATTGTTTAATGGAATTTTGTTGGGCAAAAACTTTTGAAGTCACACATAATGGTCGCCAGATGATAAACCTTCATTTAAAGATTTGGTATCCAACTATAATAAAATTCAGTCAGCTGTTCTTTAAATGTATTAGCTAATTAGCAATAAGTAACTGCTATATCAATTATTAAGTGCAAACTTTTCTTACCAACTGTGAATAACTTAAATAAGTATTAACAAAAGTTGACATTTATCTTTAATTTCTAAATATGCGCCTTTGTATTAAAACTAACTGTTAATTAATTAACCCTACAGTTTCTTGATTGATTAAAGCTGCTTCTCTTAATAAAAAAAATGTTTTAAAACAATCACCTTTCTATTTAGAAATTCCAACATTTTCATTTTTCTCTCGTTTTTTTTTTTTTTGCAGAAATCTTTTATATTTAATTAGTTGGAAATGTTTCCTGAAAAAGTGTTGTTTCATATTAAAACCATCTTATACTTTTTAGTAATTAATTAAATTTAAGCAACAAGCACTCAAATCTAATTTTAGGTGTTTTCTAGCCAAAATACGAGGGACGGTATAAAGCAAAAAAAAAAAAAATAACAATAGAAAAACAATCACAAACACAGAAAAAATTAAAAATTGTCTTCAATCACCAAATTCATAGAATCAAGCAAACAATTTGCTAATTGCACCTATTACCAAAATGATTATATTGATTACTAAAAATTTAAAATAGTGAATATTTTTTTTTAACAAAATAAATTTTTAATTTTAATAAAAAAACTGATCAAAAAACTTTCCTGTTTGAAACAATGTGTTAATTGATTTAATAAAATATAGCTCAGGTTTTGACAATTCCTAACAACAATTCTACAAGTTTAAAATATTTTATTTTAAACGAAAAAACCAATTAAGATTTTTTGTTATCTAATAAATATTTTAATTAAAAATTTATTTCAAAACAACTCAAAAATTAATTAAATAAAAATTATTTTTTTATTTTATTTTAACTAAAAAAATAATTGATTCAATTATCGCATTAATTAAATTGAAATACTTTTTAAACAATTTTTTTAGTGATAAAAAACTACTGATAATTTTTTCTGTAAACTTAAATTCTTTCAAAATATTTTTAACTTTAACTTTTTTTATCTTTTAAACAATGTGGTAATTGCTTTAATTAAATATAGCTCAGGCTTTGACAATTCCCAACAATAATTCTACAAGTTTAAAATATTAAATAATAAGGGGAATTTAAAAAAGAAAAATTGACGGTTTATTGTTGTGTCTTTGTTGAAGCTTTGATATTGTTACAAGTAAGAGCTGAGTGTTTAAAATTCTAATTCACTTTATGGTCTTACTTGTATAATATTTTTAGCTTTTCTAAAGTATTTGGGAAAAGTTTCCTGATGAGCTGGCCTAAGCAACCAGCGAAATGCGCATAGAAACTAGCTTTCTCACAACAATAAATGTCAGTGTTTTCATTGAAAAATTGGGATTACTAGCACATCATTAATAAATGAATTAATTAATAATAAAGATTTCATTCCCGAAAATAATTTTTGATAATAAATTTGCATGTGCCGGGCAAATAAAAAACTGAAATGGCAAGCTGCTTTATTTAAGCAACTGTTTTTTTTTTAATTTTGTTTTTTTCTTTCTATTCTCTTACAACTATAGCTCAGGTTTTGACAATTCCCAACAACAATCCTATAATTAAGATTTTTTGTTATTTAATTAATATATTAATTAAAAATTTATTTCAAAACAACTAAAATGTTAATATAATCAAAATCAAATTTTTAATTTTCTTTCAACTAAAATAATAATTGATTCAATTATCGCATTAATTAAATTAAAATACTTTTTAAACAATTTTTTTAATATAAAATAAACTACTGATGATTTTTTTTTTTTTTTTTGTAAACTGAAATTCCTTCAAAATATTTTTAACTTTAACTTTAACGTTTTTTAACTATTAATATTAAAAAAATTTTCTCAACACCCCTCGTCTAATAAAATAATCAGAAAAACTTACACACATTTGTTCGTGTGTGCTCAGTTTCAAATAATCTCTTGATATTTGTATTAATGCTGTGCGGTTAAACATAAATACAACCACAATTTATGTTATAAATCCTGATACAATAAATAAAAGAGGACTTTAAACCAATTTAATGTCCACATTAAAGACCAATTGAAACTCAATAAAGCCATAAATGAAAATTTAACTACAATTAAATTAATTAAGATAAAAAAAAAGTGTTAAAATTTTAATTAAATAATGAAATTTTTTGTGATTAACAAATTGAAAAATAACATGGAAACAATTACAAATAGTTGCTTGTGCGAATACATATTTGCACCTACACAAACAAATTATGTACACTAAAAGAAATTTCTGTGATAATTCTTTGGTTTATAAGGAATATTTATATCTCTTTAACTTATATCACTTCTGACAGCAATCGTTCAAAAAATTACAACCGGTAGGGAAAATAATTTCGAATTAAACATTTCATGCAGAAATTACTTAAAGGCCAAATAAACTACACAAGCACTTTTTACACAGACAGATATGAACAACTTGCGAAGCATTTTTGTGCCTAGTTGTTGTTGATGCCAAACCGCTTGTGTAGTTTATTTGGCCCTTTAGGTCAAATATCATTCGCTTAATTCATCCCGTTTGATTGATATGAAATCAAAAATTAATATTAAAAAATTTTCAAAAATAGCGCATGTATAAGTTAACAACGTTACCGGTTCTACCACCAAAATTAATTTGGCCGCGTAAGCTGTTTCAATATTAGTAATTCTCACACGCGTATCGGTTCCAATTACATAAAAACATTCTTACACTAAAACGATGGGAAAACAAATTTGCTCGATCAGCGTCTGCAACTTGCGCAGAACGTGATCAGTTAACTGTAAAGCCAACTGCACTGAACCAAAAAGTGTTCATAATATTAACGAACAACGTTTATTTAAATAATTTTCGTTGGCTCAATGAGTTATTCGTTAATAAAATGAAAAATAAAATTATTCAGATATTTCAATTTACGTACGATTAGTTGACTCAATGAACATGCATTTATTAATTATTTTGTAACCTTTTTTCTTATATTAGCGAACAGTTTTGTAAATAATTAATATCAAATCTTTTTATGAATGGTCATTCATTGTCTCAACGAACAAATTCACTGGACGAGAATTAATAAATTTTTCGTTTGCTCAACGTTAATTTTCATTGACTCCACGTACCTTTTTGGTTCAGTGTGGGTTGGCTAACAACAGGCAGTCTTGGTTATGACATCGAACCCGGCGGTCTGAATACGCGTTGAAGTTAACCTATTTAATTACTTAATCCTGATAACGAAATAAATTGTGTTATTTGAAATAGATTTAAATTTAGAATCCTTTCGATTAAATAAAACAAAAACTGATAAAAACCTTACGTCATTTCATTAGGCGCAGTAGATAGCGCCTTATTAATTTTTTTGATTCGCGTGATATAAAATTCTTTAACTTATATATTTTATTTTTTTTTATTTTTGTTGTTTCTCTAAAAACAACAAGGACTTAACAAGGCATTTGGAAAAAATTATTGCCATTTCAATAATCAATACAGGCAGGGAAAAAACATTTTCGTATCTGGTCATCTCCAAAAAAACTATTTTTAATGAAAATTTTTTAAACAAATTATGGTTAAATTAACCATATTATTGTCACCGGAAATCATATTATCGTCAAATTAGTCCATCATCATGAAGCCACAACCATATTATGACTGTCGCCGGGCATGTTAACCACGTTCTTACAGTTTCCTCTTTCCCATAAGAAACATATTATAGTTGAAAAAACCATACCATTATTATTGGAAAACATATAATTGTTATTATTTACCACAACATGTACAAAAGCAACCACAATATGCTTGAGGCTTTTTAATGCAAGACTAACTGGCTGTTCGCCGATATCGAACGTTAACGTGCGCATAGAAAATTACATTTAAAACAAAAACAATTTTTGTAATTTTGTTTTTGTTTTAAATGTTATTTACTATGCGAACGTTAACGTTCGATATCGGCGAACGGGCAGTAATTTAGCCATAATATGATTGCACGTTTATGTTCAAGAAACTTACGTTAAAAATAGTTTTGTTAGAGCCCAGCCAGCAAAATTTTCCGACTTTTTGCAGATATCTGAGAGAACCGTCGACAAAAAAGTCGGAATCGTATACGAATTCTGCCAGATTTCTGAACCAAAAATGTATGTAGCGGTTGACACGAATTCTGGCAGACATGTCGTGGAAAATTCTGTTTTGTTTGCGGCATTTCTGATAGAAATCTTAGCGCCATCTAGTGAAAAAGGCATGGGAAATTCTGATGTGTTAGCCGTCATTCTTATAGTTTTTTTATAGATATCTTAAAGACTATGAAATAAAATTCTAATCTAATAATCGCACAGATTTCTGTAACAAGTATTTTATTTTATTGCAAAATAAAAGTTTATAATTAAAAATTTTACATGCATACATACGTACAATTTTTTTAAGTCTTTCTTTAAACAATAAAATATATAAAAATAAAAATATTACTATCTTTATTCGACCTTTTAATTTTCAATACTTTATCAATTGATAAGCTCGTGGCCGCAGTTGCTTTTAAAAAAAAAAAATTTTAAATCTTTATTATTCTTTTATGTTTTCAATATTTCCCCATCCTAAAATACGAGTAACAATTATTAAACACAAAACGACTTTTCTCGTTCACGTGAGTACAATCTAACACGTAGAAAAAAATCTAAATGATAGAAAAATTTCATGTTTGTGCTGTGTGAAATTATACAATTTTTGACCACGTAAAAATTTGACATAAAGAAAAGAGCAATTTCTTTCTGACATTTCTTAACAGAAGTCTAAGTCGGCAAATTTTTTGGCGGCGGCGGTTCAGCAAAAAGTAGCAAGAAAAAAGTTATTCAAAATGAAAAAAAAATAACTATACAATTTGTTATTATTTGAAATATATTTATTTGTTATTAATATAAATATATTTTAAACCGACTTCAAAAAAGAAGGAGGATTTTAATTTGGTTGTATGTTACTTTTTTAATGTTTATAACCTCAACTGACGGAGTAGTTGTGAGCCGATTTTTTTTCATTTTTATAGGGCGTGTCAACAGATTGTAATTACAAAAAATTTTGGAAAACAGACGGACAATTTGTCTGTCCGGAAATTTAATTCTTGAGCTGCTCCATAATTTATAAACCAATTTTCAGAATTCGCGCTTACTTTTAATATGATTTGCTAGCAGGTTGCAAATGTGAGCAAACTTTGAGGAATTTTTGGAGGTTGCAAATTGGGCTTTTTCAAAATTTTTGTTTTATTTTTATTTTTTGACATTTTTCAGCGATTTTTTATTCTCTACTGGTTGGAACCCATAAACAGATATTTTATGCTTTTATAAACTTTTAGGAAATTTCTCATTTTTATTAAATTTTTTAAACCTTCGCGAATTGCGCGTTTTAGGTAACCCAAACCCTAATAAGCTGATTATGGGATTTATGATCTAACAAACATTATTTATCCAATTTTTTTATTTAGATTACCGCTCAATCGAATATATTTTCTTGTTATTGTGATTGGTTTTTTCAAATTACAGTTACATAAGATTGTGCCTTGGAAATATAACAAAATGCTTGCAATATATATGTAATTAGCGTTCTGTAGTCTATTATTGAATTTTAAATTAATTTAAAAAAAAAAAGTATTTGACTTTTATTAGACGCTAATGTCAAAGTTTGACTAAAAAATGAGTGTAAATATGCCTTTCGAACCGGCGGCGACTTTAACGCAAAATTTAAATTCGACGGCGGCAAAGAGGCGACTTTGAGCTGCACGTCCTGGGAGTGTGTCTGATAATTGTGTAGTTGTCAAAAATTTCTACGCTAATGTCAAAATTCCCTCACTCGTAAAACTGCTTTGAGTGGGGAAGCAGCTCGCGCTCGTTGTCATTATTTTTTAAGGACAATCAGGTCGTTCTTGTTTGTCTACTTTTCGGGCGTTTTGCAGTGTCACCTCGCATTGGTTATATCGTCGTATAACTGTACCGAGTTACAGTTTTTGCGGTTGCCAGCATTGACTTGATGCAATCGTTTTCAACCTTAAATATAAAACTCAGACGTTTACTGGTGGAGACCAAAAAATACTCTGGAGTGGATTCTGGAAGCTCTCGCCTTCCTATACGAAGGTTAAGTCGTACGAGGACTTGCGGTTGGGGCTCCAAAGTTTCGTGGGATACCCTGGCAATATGACTTAAATAGTCAGCCAAAAACTTTAGTTTTAGGAAAAATCAAAAAAAAAATACAAGCCCCCTGGGAATTGCAAGAAATGTCTGATTCAGACAACGTCGGAGTTTTTTGCTGGCTGGGACGTTACCATATAAAAAAATGTGTATTTCTTTGTGTAGCTTTCAGCAAATCAGAATTCCTGTATAAGCACACCTCATATTGTTTTGTGTAGCACAGTGTAACTAACCAACTTTTTAATTATACATCAAATTTTTTTACTAAATATCTACCCTTTTAAGTTCAGTGTAAACGTGGTAGACGTGGTATTCAAGTGTGTTTGTATGTGTGTGTGTGTGTGTATAAATAATAAAAAACCTTTTAACCGGATATCCTTAATTCACACTCTCCTCTTCATTTCTATGGAAAAATAATAAAACAAAAGCAAAATTATGTTTTTATACACTCAATCCCTTTAACAGCCAATTAAATTTTTAAGCAAACATATTTAATTAACAGTTTTTGTTAAGTTAACGTTGGTTGAACATAAATATGAATATATCTAATTCCATTTTCCTATGAAATAAATTTTTGTGATTTTTATTATAATTTAATTTTTTTATTATTATTTTTCTACTATCGTAAGCAAATTGTATGAAAGTTTTTAACGAGTAGGCTTGTTTTTTTCATAAATTTTATGGTCATAAAAAATGGACAACTGTTACTAAAAAAAAAATGGTAATAAAAAGTTAAAGTAAAAAAAAGTAAATATGAATTTGCTTAAAAAAAAAATAAGAAGTGACATATTCGGCTGTGCCGAATATTTTGTACCCTATATCACATCACTTAAATACCAAGTGTTTCCTACATAGCTCATATCGTATGGGCGCTATCGTGGCAAAGTATTTATCCTGAAGGGTTAATTATTTAGGGTCAAAACGAAATAATAGATTAATTTCGCTTATTTTTAAATCCAAAGGAATCTTATATATAGAGAATAAATTTTCAGCCTAGTTTATGTTAGTTAGAAACGCCAGTCAGTATCCATCTGACACACTTTGAACCAATAATCCATTGTGATACCATGGAGTTCCACTAAACAGAACACCCACCGTCCGTCAAAGGAGGCTGATCGTATTTTGCCCAGTTGTCTTCTCGCCAGTGCAGGATAGTGACAGAGAAGTTGTTCTACGTCCTCCTCTTCATTTTCGTCATCACAGCTGCAGCAGTAATCATATCATCCGGCTCACGGACAGTGTCCCGTGACAACAGATACAAAAAATTATGCGTTCCTTTTAGTCATCGATAGTAGAGATATGATTCGCCCATCATTCATGCTGGGCCACAATTATCTGGCAATCCTATTGCAGTTTTCGTCACCCATCTTTCATTAGCAATATCGATTGTCAATCGGCGAAGTTTAAGTTAGCAGGAAAACAGAGGCACCCCAGGGTTTTTAAAAGCCATTTGAACCCGTAAGGTAGTGCAAAGTCTAGCAAGCCCATCTGCCCCAAGGTTTAGCTCACTTCAGTTACTCCGAAGACCACTGCTTCTCGCGTAGAGGTTCATCCGTGTCGTCTGTATCAGAAGCTCATGCGTCTCCTCCTACCTGAAACACCTTTTATCCACGCATTACAGCTTGGTATCAGCTTTGTATGAATCCTCTCGTAACAAAAGCTTAATTTGGAAGGACACTTGCATAGGGACGAAGTGAAATAATGGAAAGTCTTGGCTCATTTTCTATATATAAAACTCTTTATATATATAAGAGATTACAACTTTACTTCAACCTAAAGTGAGCGATAAGTTAAAGGAAGGTCCATTCTACTTGGTAGGTTATAGTGAAGTTGTAATAATGGAAAACTTTTTATGCGGCTTTTTATCCTACGTTTTTCTTACTTTTAGGTATCGGTAAAAATGGGGTTTAAGATCAGTGTGGCCATTTTGGAATTTTTGCAGCTTAATTAAGCATTAAACATTTTTATTTAGCTGCAAAATTTTCATTTAGCACTTGGCATTTTATTCAGCATTTTTAGAAAAATTTTTAGGCTTTTTTAAGCATTATTTATTTTAAAAATTTGGACGAAATTTTATTGATTTTACTTAAATTTTTTTATAAATCATAGTTAATTTCGACTAAAATAGTTGTACCAAAAACTAAAAATAGTTGTACCCAAAATAAAATTTCGTATGAAAATGGATAACTCTTATGTTAAGAAACATCTTACATGTCTTTAAAAAAAAAAAAATAGAATATTCAGGGAATATTTGAAATGCCCTTATCATGTTGATTGTAAATATTATTTGCCCTTTGATATTACGATATAAAAGTACAAGTAAATTTCACTTTGTATTTAAATATAAATTCAATAGTGTAAATGTGTGAAAAAATTAGTTGCTCTACACTTATGAAATAATTATAATACTAAAGCTTTGACTATTCTTAAACAATACATAATAAAATGATCTAAAACAAATTGTATATCATAGAAAGAAATCGTTGTATCAGGGGTTTGTGGGCTCCTTAATTTGAAATTTAATCTCAAGTACCTGTTCTTTTGCTTTAGCAAAATCTACCCACTTTTTTAAATATAATCATTTGTTTAAATTTCGTTAAAAAATAAGTCTCTTAAATGTATTTAGTTTCGAATAATATTTCATACTGTTAATAAATTTTTAACAAAAATCTTAGAAAAAAATTGAGCATTATTTTTAGCAATTTTTACAATCATTTTAAGCATTTTTTGGCCATGTCTTATGCCAGATTGAGCTGTAAAAATATTTAAGATCTGGTCACACTGGTTAAGATAGGCTTGTGTGTAAAAATTATATATTTATGGGTAAATAGACAGTCGTCGTTTTTGCTTAAATCTCAGCCATTTGTGTCCCGTCTGACTAAATTTCAACAGATTATTATTCCGGACTTTATGTGATACACATTTTGAATAAGCTAGTCCACATCATATCTGTGGTCTTCGGAATGACAAGATTATATATACTCATTCCACCTCCCCCAGGAAAATATATTGGAACATTAAAAGGATACACCCAGATCTGGTGTTACACACTCTGGGGAAACAGTTGCAGCCAATACCTGGAACTTAGTAGCATTCGAAATTGACAGAGATTTTGAGCTCACGGCTGACTATATGTTACCACGGGTTCACTAGCCCCTGTTGGCGCGGTACTTGGCAGACTTCGCAAATGACGTGGTTGGCTTTCTTATGCCTGCCATTCAACTAATGAAATGTTGACGTTTCCATTGTAAAACAACCCCTAGATCATCGTAGAAAGATCTGCCTAAACATCTAGCCCTGCGCACCCTTCAACTTTGGCAACTATAGAAAATGTGCTTAAGGGTCTTAAGTTCGTTCACAGTTCCGCATAATCTAGCAAAAGTCAGGGATATTCCTATCCATTATTTTAACATATAACTGATGAATTTATTATCATAGTGGTGTTTGGGAATACAATTATTTATAAAAAGATTTTATTTTTTGTTCTTAATTCCCTATTTTGATTCTTGATAAAACCACTGAAAATTTATTGATGGAGGAGAAGCTGTTTCTATGCGCATTTCATTGGTTGCTTAGGCCAGATCATCAGGAAACGTTTTTCCCAAAAAATTTTAGAAAAGCCAAAAATATCAGCAATAAGGCTACAAATGGAATGAGAATTACAAACACTCAAAAAGTCTTATTTGCAACGATATCAAAGCTTAAACAAAATTCCAACAATTAAACATTGAATTTATGTTTTCTAACATTCCCCACTACAACAGCTCGTCCTTCAACAACAAATTTTCACTTGTTTTATCAAGAATAAAAATAGGAAATTAAACATAAAAAATTTTATCTCTTAATAAATAATTGTATTACCATAAACAACTTTGATAATGAATTAATTTTAAATAATGGCACCATTTATTTTTTTCCATGCTACTACTCCTCGTCCCCAAAAGAAAGGTGATGTAAGATACATCTACTTCGGAGCCCTGACAGTCAGTCTAACTAGTCTAGACCCTATTTGACGCTTCCAATATAAACTATCTAAAGACTGAAAGTGGCTATATTAGGAACTTCCTCACTGCCATATCTACTACTGAGCCTTGTCGTGCAACTTCGTAAGCAAGTTGGTTGCCTTTGAAATCGCAATGTCTAGGAACCCGGTATAGTGTAACCCAATAGTTACTCTGTAGCTTTGTAGGAGCTCTTTTACAGCCTCGAACTAGCTTCGACTTGACAATGTGTCTTTTAAGAGCTTTCAAAGCTGCCTGATTATCCACATAGAAAGTTCCCAATGTTCCCAGCCACCAAAGCTCTATACCATCTTTTGTAAGATTTTTTTGTTAGCAAAAGTGAATTTCGACTCAATGACATCAAAGGAAGCTTTAATCATTTATATATTTACCACCAGAGAATTTTTTTAAATAGTTTTGGCTGACATGGGTTGAATTTAAAATTTGTTTAAGTTGTTTTTGGTTTCATGTTGTAGGCTGGATTTTTTTAATTGGTCTAATGAATTCCGTCCCTCTGCATGTTCTAATAAAGGTACATCTCACATAATCCAAGAATTATAGTCCAAACAATTTTGAAAACTTAAATAAAAGTTCTTTCAACTACAAATTTAACAACAAACTTATTTTACGTTCTCTTAACTTTATAAAAAATTTAATTTGGCATGTTGATATAGTTTGTTGGAATCATTGTGTATAAATTTTTTTTTAACTTGTATATTTTATTACAATATTTTTTTAGCACTAAATGAAATTTTTAGTAGTTATTTTGTATGATCAATTAAAACAATTATAAACAGTATATATTGTTGTTGTCAACATTTCAACGCAATTACAGCAAAAAGGGGTAGAAAGTCAAATATTTTAAAACAAACATTTATTTATTATGTTTATTTCAGTGTTCGAAAATAAAACAAACATTATTAAGAGCACGGTGCGGTACACACACCCAGAAATGATATCTACCCTGCAGGAAATGTCACTAGTACTTGTATATCAGACAATGTATATAGACATTCAACATGTGCATTTTATTGGAAAACTACGACTGGCGTTGGTACTTTTGACAAGATAGTTCTTTTGGGACCATATCTAGATATTGGAACCAGAGATTCGCTAGTACATTTTAGTGGATTGTCCCGGTAGGCTAGTTGATAGTGAGCTAGTCTATCAGCGCCGGAGTTGCGGGTTCAATTCCCGCCAGAGACTCTGTTTTCTTTCCTGCAGACAAGCGTAGAGCTTCGCGGAATAAGTATAGGAAGGAGAGAGAAAAAATTAAATCTAGCCTACACTTTTGGTACTTTTTTAAAGAAGTTTACGAATTGAAAATTGCATATTTTAAACATATAATTATTTTATTAAAAATAAATAAAAAGTACGAATTCATAACAATTTTTTTTTTTTTATTATTGACAAAACTTTTTTTTTATTAAAAGATTTTGTTTGTTGTGCTTAATTCCCTATTTTTATAATTGAAAAAAATACTAAAATGTATTACAACTACATTTAATGTAAGAAGAATTTCAACTGATTGTAGTGGGGAATGTAAGAAAAGACAAACTCACTGTTTTGATTGATGGTATCGTTGCAAATAAGACTTTTTGAGTGTTTGTAGGTAATTCTCATTCCCTCTGTAGTATTATTTGCTGATATTTTTGGCTTTTCTAAAATTATTTAGGAGAACGTTTCCTGATGATCTGGCCTAAGCAACCAGTGAAATGCGCATAGGAACAGCTTAACCTCCAACAATAAATTTCCCAGGTTCACTTCAGGGTTTTTTCGTTCAGGGTATTAGTCGTTCATCGCCAAAAACTTTATTGAAAATCACCAAAAATCGCGGACATTTTATTTATTTAGTTTTTTGGGTGAAAAGAATTCGCCAAATGGGAGTTTAATATAAAAAGGTAATAAGAATAATATTAGCATTATTAAAATTATATATATTTATCTTTATTCTAGTAGTCGTTTTAAAATAAATATCTTAAAACTAAGACGTTGGGAAATCTTTAAATTTAATGTTGCAAAAATATTACTTTTAACCAGATGCAAATTGAGTGAATTTTATTCCAAGAAAAATAATTTTTATAAATGTGATATTTCTATATGAAAATAAGTCAGAATATGGTACAAAAATATTTTTCGGTTCAAATCGAAACATAATCCACAAGTAATTATACGTCCCAAAAAATATCCAATATTTGAAGTCAACACAGTTTTATAAACAATTTCACTACATGAATTATTTTTCACAAGTAACTTCTAAGCCAGATTCGTTTTCCATTCTATATAAAATCAGGATTTTCAAAAATTTAAAGTGAATAATTTTTTTTGTAATATTCCAAGTTATATTCCTATTAATTCGACCTTTTTTCAATTAAATATTATATTTTCATATACTTTTAAAAAAGATACTGATGGATTAGCCCAGCTTTATAGACATTTATTGAATAGAAATAAATAGGTTGATGGAAGGGAAAATAATAAATAGGTATTTGTCTTTGATTATTTATAAAATTTAGTTCAGATGGCACAGCACAGACTGAAAATATATATTAAAGGGGTTATTTTCTAAAGCATTGCACCTCATTTGAAAAATATTTTCATACAAATTTTAAAAAATTTCAAAAAAATTTATCTGCCTGGCCCACAATGTCGACAAGAACATTTCTTTCTTATATTTATATTGAAAACAAAAACAAATTTAAATTTTTTATTATTGTTTTCAATATAAAAATGCGAAAGAAATGTTCTTGTCGACATTGGGGGCCTGGCAGTATATATTGAAAAATTTATATGTTTGTATTTAGATAAAAATTCAATGGTGTAAATGTTTGAAAAAATTGTTTGCTCTTAACTGCTGAAAAAAGAATTATTTAAAAGCTTCAACTTTTCTTAAACTATAAAAACTAAAATAATCTAAAATCTTTTGTATATCATGGAAATAAATCGTTTACATTTTGCATATATCAGAGGTTTGCAGCCCCCCTAAACTTAAAATTTAATCTCAACTACCTGTGCTACATACATATTTATATGTATCAGATGCTTTACCAAAATCTAGCCACTTGCTTAAATATTACCATTTATATCCATTTCGTTGCAAAATTAGTCACTGAAATATATTTAGTTTCGAATCAAATTTCATACTGGTAATAAATTGCTAACAAAAATCTTTAAAAAAAAATTATAGCATTATTTTAAGCATTTTTTAAAATAATTTTTAGCATTTTTTTGGCCATGTCTAACGCCAAATTTAGCTGTAACATTTTTTTAGATCTGGCCACACTGACGGGTAGAGTTTCTTCTTAATAAATTAAACATTAATAAATTGTTTATATAGAAGTTTGGAATTACGTTTTAGCTTTCCTAGATTTTTGTTCAAGTATTTAAATATATACACAGTATGCAAGAAAATATAATTTTCTTATCAATCATAGGCTCTTACCCTGGCACTACTCAACAGTGCGACTTCATACAATCTCTGAATCTGCTCTAGTTATATCAAGAATAAATAAGCTCACTACAAATTTTTATGAAAGATGTTCTGGATCTGAAAACCCCTACATTAATGAGTTAGCATTAGCCTAAGTAGTTAGTAAGTAGTTTGTAGATGTTTTTATTAAAATTTAGAAAATATTTAAATAGGTTTTTTAAATATTTGCCTCCAATACAACTATAAAAATGTGTATATAATTTTATATATAACTATAAATTTTTAAGTAGAATAAGTACAAAAACTTAACCCTTTCGGGACGGAGTATTATTTCGAAAATTTAAATATTTGTGATGGAAATTTTTGCATATTCATATATAGAAATCCTAAAATCGTCCTTTTATCCTGGGACATATTATCCCAATAAGCATTTTCGGTGGGACATATACTCCCAATAAGGTTCCCAACAAGTGTTTTTGGTGGGTGATTCGAATAAAAAAAATATATAAAACAAAAAAGATTAGCTTATTTCAATTAAATTTACGTTTATTTGTCTCTTGTATTATTTATAAACATTGTGGTAATGTAATCAGGTTTTAATTTGTGAAAGGGTCCAAAGCACTTGTGGCACAAAGCGTTGTTACAGCCTGAGCATATCATCTTTGTGCGCTTTTCGATACCAAAGAAAGTACAGCGGACACAGCGACAACGCCTTTCTTGCTCTACTGGCGAGTGGCTTCCTACATTCAGGCTATCAGTCTTTGGGCGTTTGGGAGTTTTTTCGCCCCGGAGACGTGGCATTGGCGCTTGTCTTTTATTTCCTTCGAAAATCGTAGCTTCAGCAAGCGGGACAAGAAAAATTTTCAACGATAATATTTGTTTCTTACGTTCGGTGTACACAATCCACGAGTTGTCCACGCTAGCCATCAGCAGTTTGAAGAATACTTTCTTCCACCATTTTTGGGACATCCGATTGAAATCATAAACGGTCATTTTCTGGTCGGCTAAGTCGACTCCTCCCATAATTCTATTGTAGTCTTTGATAATTTCAGGGCACTTGACTTTTTCTTCAAGCCGTCCTTTTGCTTCCTATCAATGTCTACAAGCGTTGCCGCATGACAATTAGAAGCTAAAAGGACTTCTTTTGAATCCATTCATCGAACTGCCAAAATACCACCAGAATTAGTTTGAAGTTGGCTTTCTCCTCTGTTCAGCTTTCCCACGTAAAAAACGTATTGGGACTATATATCCCAATTTCATAAAAGCTACTTGAACTTACCTTTTATTATTGTAAAAGACCATAAACCAATTTAATTTAATAACTTTTCTATAAAACTTAACACAACTTTACTGAATTACGCTGTTTGTGCAGCCACTTTCAGCAAATTAACGATTCAGACTGTGTAATTTTCTACGATGTTGTGATATTCATCATCAGGTGTAATGAAAATGCAGACATGTACCGTTAATTTTTGATTTAGATTTAATAAGAAACAGTTAAACCCTGTTTTGGGACTATTTAAATTAGAAATTGCATTGAAAATGAAGAAAATACGAAAGTTTAAAAATTAGTGGGATGTAGTATCCCAGTAGTCCCGAAAGGGTTAAACTATTTGCACAGAACTTTAAGATGTAAATTGTATATATTATTTGAACTAATAAAAATGAATGAATGAATTAATCATAGCCTCTTTACGGAAAATCTAGTAAATTTTTGATTTATTTTGGAAAAGATTTATTTTCGATTGCATATAATATTTTCAAAATTTAAGCAATAATAATGTATTCTGGGTGGTATGGAAAAATAGTAGAAATAATATTGAATGTAAATCACGGTTTAAAAAAAATTTCCAATGATATCAGGTTTTGTAAAATGGTATCAAGCGTAATTTTCAATGTGGTGTGCAGAGCAAAAATAAGTCGCAGTTTTAAAATATTTTTTATTTAATATTTCTTAGAATATTAACAAAAAAAAATTATTAACTTTAAATTTTTGAAGACGCTGATTTCACATAGAATGGAAAACGAATCTGTGTTAGAAGTTACTTGTTAAAAATAATTCATGTAATGAAATTGTTTATAAAACTGTGTTGACTTTAAATATTGGATATTTTTTGGGACGTATAATTACTTGTCAATTATATTTCGATTGGATTCGGAAAATATTTTTGTACCATATTCTGACTTATTTTCAAATAGAAAATCACACTTATAAAAATCAAATTCACTCAATTTGCATCGTGTTAAAATTAATATTTTTGCAACATTCAATTTACCGATTTCACAACGTCTTAGTTTTAAGATATTTATTTTAAAGCGACTACTAGAATAAATATAGATTGCATAATACCCTTTCTACTATTGTGGCGAGGGTATTATGCATTTTGTGGACCAAAATGACCGAGGGGGTTTGAGCTCATTATAACATTTTATTTAAGACATAATTATTAAAAAAATTAATTTTTTACATTTTGTATTGATGGAGAATATTTTTAATTTAATTATGAAAAATTATATCCCGCAAGTGGTGACTACTTTGCTTCTCACAAACGTGCTCTTTTTAACCCTTAAATGTCTGAAGTTTCAAATTTGAAACCGGACTTGAAATCAAATAATGCACTTGCAATTATTAAATTTTTTAATATTATTGAAATAATAATATTAGTGTCAAAAATTATACTGCCTTTATGTTTGCAATTATAAAATAAATAATTATAAAAAATTTATTTTTTTATTTTTTCCCTTTATCTGCTGAACAAAATAAACACTAAACTGCAAAATTTTGAGTGATGTTCGATTGTAAGTTATTCCTACTTAATTTCGTAAGTCTTCTATAGAAAATGCTGAAAAAAACCCCCCAGGAAAAAAAATAATAAAAAATGTTATAGAGCATTCAAACCATATAGCTCATTCTGCTCAACCCGGAATTTCACGCTCTTTTTCCATGACTTTTCGCAAAATTGTATGTGTAAGATATGATCAAAATTTTCTATTCGTTTGAAAAGCCTTTTGATGGTTAAAGGTATGCAATTTTTCACTGGGCAAATTTCACCCTGGCCTTCTAAATGTCAGCATTAATCAGGCTGATTGTGATCGATAGCATGTGCTAAATTAATTTAGGCACTGCGTTACTTTGCGGGTTATTGGCATTAACCTGTGACTTAAGAAAATCCCACAAGGAAAAGCCTGATCTCGCTTGCCAATTTGCGGCAAATCTACATGAGATGACCTGCCTTCAAATCTCTCTTATAGAGTATCCAATGTGACATGAGCTGTGTGGCACGTTGCGCCATCCTTTTGTAAACACAAGTTGTTGATATCTATTATATTAATCTCAGGCCAAGCCAGTTTGGAAATTATCGACCTAAAAGGTGAGCACCTTTGGCAGTCATGGCCTGTCTCACTTCGTTCACAAAGCAATATGAATTGAAACAGCGGCGTTTTTTTGACTCATTGGACGCTTTTGGATTGCAGGAGAATTGGTATCGTTCCAAATTCGACTAAGGTAGGTAGGTAGGTAGGTATAAAGTCTCCTTCACACCTTCACCCAGAGACCAATATGGTCCATTGTGATTCCTTGTTTAGATATAGATAGATGGAAAGTACGTGAAATAAATAGCGAAAGCATAAGAAAAGATAAAAGTGATAGATAAGATAAGATAAATTCGACTAATGTTGACTAATTCTTAGAAGAGAGCATTAAAGACAACCACGTTCAATTTGCGTACTTGAGTTAGCTAAGTTTAGTGTGAAATTCTTAAAAAATATAAATAAAAAGCATTTTCTTAAATATATAATATATTTTGGTACACAGAAAAACTGAAATGCCGAATATATTTTTTTAATATTTAATTAAAGTTTAATATTTCTTTTAACTCCACTAACTGGAACCCTTAATGAACATAATACATACAAGTACAAATGTTTCAAGACATCTATTATTTAAACTACGACATTTAATTAAAATCCTATTCAACTATTTTTTCCCCCAAACCCATTTATTACAAATTGTTTAATTGCATTACTTTCGCTTCAATTTGTTGTAACAGCCCCCTTTTAAAAAAAAAAGTGAAAGAAATGTACATGAAAAAAATAATTGGCTTTTATTACTGCAAATTACACTCGAACAAACAGAAATGTACATAAAAGCTACAGTAGACTAGTGAATTAATACAAGTTTTAAAAATACACTCGTCTGTGTAGCAATTCAGCCATATTTTTTAATAATATCAAAAGGAAGTAAAAATGGGCAAGCCAAGAACAAAAATGCCCAACACAAACGAAACAACTGGATAAAAAGATGGCAGCATAATAAACTCTAGTCTCTTTTGTTTTAATAAAAAAAATATATAAAAAAATAAAACAAACCAAAACTTGACCGCTGATATGCATTTACTAACTACTACATTTACATTTTTTTTTTAAACGTATACAAAAATACACACTTACACCAGTGCATATTAACAGGAATCCATTAAACCCTCTTCCAGATCTATCTCTGTCACAAAAACACTATTGCAATAACTTGTTCATTCTTAACAAATTTTCTTTGTTGTTTTTTGCTATTTTCGTTAAAAGCAACAGGATTTTTTTTTTTTTTTTTTTGCTTAAGGATTCTTTATCCTTTCTCTGTATTATTTTCTCTTAAAATTTCCACTAAATTGGAAGCGAAAGGATGAGATTTTTCTCTCCATTTACTTAAGTCTTATAATAGAATTTGTTTGTCTTAAGGTCCTGGGGGTAATTTGGTTTGAAATATAAAGGAGTAGTAACCAAATTAGGATAAAGTGATATATCTAATGGAAATAAATTATATTATGAAAAAGTTTTTGCTAATGCACTTGTGCTTAAATTTAAGAAATTAAATTATTATTGTCATTTAAATTAACGAAAAATATGTTTGTTAGACTTAAAGATACTTAAACAAAAGATAATATCGGGTGACTCCTCATGAAGTATGACTTATAATGTAAAATAAAACACATACATTTTAAAGTGAATTTAAAATTTTTATAATCGGTTAAAAGAACAATTTTTGGCCTTTACTATTTGAAAATGATATAGTGTAAATGTTGGCCATGACTACGCCTGAATTGGACCATGCGGAAGGTCCAACTTTGGGCTACTCGTTCGAGCATAGCGACTAGGATCGCGCGAATAACACGAGTAATATTGGCTTCCAAAGCGTCAATCGTAGCTGGCTTATACCTTAAGACATCACGGAAAAAAGTGTTTTATCAATTAAAAAAAATGGTTTAACATATATTTAAATTTAATTAATGTTATAATTGGATCAATTATTTTTTTTAGTTAAAAGAAAATTAAAAATTTAATTTTGATTTAATTAAAATTTTAGTTGTTTTAAAATAAATTTTTAATTAAATAACAAAAAATCTTAATTGACTTTTTTCGTTTAAAATCAAATAATTTAAGCATGTAGAATTGTTGTCGCGAATTGTCAATATTTATTTAAATAAATTAATACATTGTTTGAAATGGCAAAGTTTTTTGATCACTTTTTTAATTAAAATTAAAAATATCATTTATTGAAAATATTTTTTCAAAATTTTAAAATTTTTAGTAATCAATATAATCATTTTGGTAATAGTTGCAAAATCAACAACTTGTTTGCTTGATATTATGATTGGAGAAATTTAGTAACTTTTTCTGTGTTCAGACGTTACATGTCCCCCGAGAAAATAGTCCAAAGGTGTCATATCGTCCGTGAAATTAAGTTCTTACTAAAATTACTTCTCAACAAGCTCATTAGTTCACGCGCTGTATGGGTCGTAGCGCCGTCTTGTTGAAACCAGAGCTCATCGATGCCATGCGCTTGAATTTCAGGAAGCACATAGACCGTTAACATGGTACGACGGTAACATTATGATTCTGACGAGGAATCGATTCGTCACGGTCTTCGCGCTACAGGACGAGTAAGGCGCTCGTGTTCTATAAACACCACATAAATATCAAATAACGGCATAAACAAATGACGACAATCGGAATGTAAGTGAATGACATTTCACTGAGTGAGAATTGAGTGCATTCCAACTTGCAACATTCTGATTGGCGAGAGAGTTTGTTATTGTTACGATTTATTGATATCTCCATATGACTGACAAAGACAAACATAAAGATGTAAATAATTAAACTAAGTTAGAACGGTTAAGTTAAAATCTCATGTATAGTATATAAGCACCAGTAAATTGAAAATAAATTAGACTTAAAATTAATAACTTAATTCGGCAACAACTTGCCTAGTTTTAATTTAAAGACTGAACTAAATTCGGCAGTTCCTTTGAACGCCTTGCTAATCAGCTGGTACCCTAACAGCTATTTAAACAAAATAAGGGCTATAGGGACCAATACACATTAGGGAATATACACTTCACATCCTACACTATCCTGCCACTTCTAACCCTACATGGCGATCCTGCCATTACACATCTAACACTACAGTGGTATAGTAAACTACATTACCAAATCATAGTATTTTCTTTAAAATTAGTCGAGTTATATATACATTTTTACTTTATTGCAAAAAAAAAAACAAGAAAACACCAACAATTCTTGACAGGTAATGTGGTGTACTACAACAAATTAGCTGATTTAAGGTATACCACATTAAGCGTACTTGAGGTTAATGCAGATATTTATTAATTTTAAATTATATTCTACAGCTATTGAGTAATTGCATATATTTTTCACTAATTTGGTACTTCCCAATTACTTTAGTTATACACTTAAAAACTTTTAAATGCACCTTTACAACAAAACCTTATTTGTTAACAGCACCCAAAAAAAAAAGTCGACTTCGCAGCCAATCGAATTTTTCGACACTCACACTAAGAATGACTTTCAAAAATAAAACAGATCAAACTTTTCTTAATTTTTTGAGAGCGGCAAACCATTTAGATTGGTTTCATTACGCTTGATTTGTTAGTTAAAGAAAAAAAGGCACTGTACCACATTACCAGCCTATACCACATTACCCGCACTTACTCTACAAGTGTTCTTTTTTTTGCGCCGAAATATGGTCACAGGAAATATGGCCCCAAAACAAAAATCAAAATTGACCCCCAAATTTGGGGCAATTTTTCATAATGCAATGAAACTAAAAAAAATGAAAGTAGCCCTTAAAATGATTACATATTGAGCCCAAATGTAACACAAAGAAAGTTATATTAAAAATTTGGGTTGGGTTTATAGGCCCGAAACTTCAAATACCGAATTTAAAAATCCGAGTCTTAAAAATCCAGAACTTAAAAATCCAAATCCTGATTTTTAATAACCTTAATACTTATACAGTTTTGATTTTAAAAATAGCATGGTTGGGCTTTCGGTCGGGTGCAAGGATTTTCTTATCTATGGTATAACGAACACCCGACATGAATTTTCTCCACTTTGGTATAAGAAATCGGGATTTTGATGTTAAAAAGTTTTATATAAAATTTTACAAAATTATAAAAATTGTTTTTGGGAATACAATTATTTATAAAAAGATTTTTTTTGTTGTGATTAATTCCTTAATTAAAACAGCTTATCATCCAACAATAAATTTTCAGTGTTTTATCAAGAATAAAAAAAGGGAACTAAGCACAACAAATAAAATATTTTACAAAATTTTTATACAATTGTTTGGGGTTCTTTTTTATATCTTAAAATTTACAATTTATTATATTCAAAAAATTTTTTTTTTCGAATTTCTTTTATGAGCTAAATTTCAGTTATGTACATATTATATAAAGGGTTTTGTAATAGTTGTATTCCTTAAATTTTTAGGAATGGCTTTATACACTACCAGATTATTATCTTGTATTTTCTTGTTACATTTTACATTAGCTATCCTTTGGATAGCAATAGCATATACAGAAAAAATTTTACAATTCTTAGACACCAGCAGAATGTAATGCATTTTCATTGGTATCCAAGGGATAGCTAAGATAAAATGTAACAAGAAAAAACAAGATAATAGTCTGGTAGTGTATAAAGTCATTCCTAAAAATTTAAGGAATAGAACTATTACAAAAAACTTTATAAAATATGTACATAACTGAAATTTAGCTCATAAAATAAATTCGGAAAATAATAAAAACAAAATGTTGAATATAATAAAGTTACTTATGAAAAATAAATAATTCCCAGATTATATTTATAATTTATATTAGTAAATGAAAAATAGCCCAAAGTAAGAATTGTGATTTTATTTGAGGCCATTTTTCATTCCGTGATATTCGGGTGATTGTTCATATCACTTAAAATGCAAAAACACCCCAACGAGAAAATAAAAAGAGCCCCAAAACCGCAAAAAATGCACCAAAATTGCGTGTTGTTGTGTCTTATGTAAAATTTCCTGGGGACATTTTGCGCACCGCCGGTTTTTTTAGGTGGATTGCTAATAAACGAAATCCGTTAATATGTGGGTGTTATAGGATAAGTGGGCGTGTCACTTCCCATAAAAATACAAAAAAATAGCCAAAACCTTTATTTTTAGAATCAAAACAAATCTTATAAAATGGCAAATATCTTGGTATAGAATATTTTTTTCCATTTTCTTTTAAAATAGCAAATAAATTGGGCATTACATTTTTAAAATCCTTAATTAAATGATCTTATTTCTAATTGCTCTTTTCAGTTATTTCTTATTTTTCAGTCCAAGAACTTAATAAATATAATAATGTAAACGAAATATAAACGAAAGCAAACATGTATTGCATGTTCTACCTATTTTTCCCATATTTAACATTTTGGCCAGAAATTTGGCAATTAATTAATTCTGTAAAACTCAGCCTTTAATTGCTAAACACTAGACCGTTGCTAAGTAGCCGTTGGCTTTTCGCAGAAAAAGGATGCTACTGGTTGTAAAATAACATTAACTCTGCAGATAAGGATACTTTTACATGTATGAAAACACATATACGTAAACAAATACATACATACATATGTATAGATATGTATATGAAAGTCCTGAATGTGTTTTCAAAAAACTATATTTAACTTTTCATTAACTTCATTATTGTCGTCCCATTTTGTTGTTGATTTTGTTTGAATATTTATCGCTTCGTTCTTCATTTTTCACAATAGAGTTTTGTGTTTTTAATTTTTTATCTGTTTGTTTATTTGTTGATGCAGGTGCCAGAACGTGTACGAGCCATGAATGCCAGTATTAAATTGTTGCTGATAGTAAGGGAACCGGTAACAAGAGCCATTTCAGATTATACTCAATTACGGAGTCATGCAGCAACCGCCACATTGCCTTTAGCCAACGAACAACAGCAACAACCCACAACAGCGCCCCCATCATCGGCATTCTCCTCGTCATCGTCGGCAGCAGCAAATGGGGGTAAAGTGTTCTCACATTCAATGCTGTATAACAAATTAAATGCTGGCTACTCCTCATCACAAGTTTATGACAATTCATTAGGTGGTGGAGGTGGTGTTGGACATGGCAGTGGGAGTGGTAATTGGAATTCTAATGGAAATATCTATGGTTCCGGTGCAGGTGGCATTAAAACAAATATTAAAAATCCCTACAACCACCGTCGCCAGTATGAGACAACAACAGCCAGTCCACAAACAAATATGGCCAGCTCTACAGCACAAATTTTGTCCAAGTAAGTTTGTAATTTTTATCATCATGTTTTCCTTTCTTTTTT
Source organism: Pollenia amentaria (assembly GCA_943735925.1). Taxonomy (NCBI): domain Eukaryota; kingdom Metazoa; phylum Arthropoda; class Insecta; order Diptera; family Polleniidae; genus Pollenia; species Pollenia amentaria. The sequence goes on along the minus strand of OX031010.1, from coordinate 138,235,837 downwards.
TTTTTTTTTTTGTTTTGTTTTGTTTTGTTTTTATCTTCATTTTGTGTTTTACCATAACAAACTGTCATAAAAATTTATAACGTTGAGAAAGACAAACAAAAAAAATGGTCAAAGTGTTTTTCTTTTCAGGTAACCTTTTAAAAAAAATTTAACACATAATTTTTTTATTTTATTTTCTATAGATCCTTTGAGGAATTGGCAATATTTCCAAATGGTACTGTCAATGAATCCTATCGCCCGTTAAGCATATCGATGTACCATTTACATCTACATCGTTGGTTGGAAGTCTTCCCTCGCGAACAGATCCTAATTGTTAATGGTGATCGTTTAATTGATGATCCAGTGTCCCAGCTGAAAAAGATTGAAAGCTTTTTAGGTAAGTATACCTACTTATACAGGGTGGTCCAAAATTAACAAAGGGGTTTGAATTCGTTATAACTTTTTATTTAAGAAATAATTATTAATTTTTTTTTTAATACAGTATATAAATGGGGAAAATTTTTGGTTTAGTTATGAAAAATAATATCTCGCAAGTGGTGGCCATTTTCTGCTTCGCAAATTCGTGCTCTTTCCAACACATTTTCCATAACCTTTCGCAAAACTTCAGGTGTTGTGTTGTTTATTTCGTCGCGTATATTGCTTTTTAATTGCTGGATGGTTGTAGGCTTATTAATGTAGACTTTTTCTTTCAAATAACCCCAAAGAAAACAGCCTGGGGCGGTTAAATCCGGTGAACACGGAGGCCAATTAAAATCACTTGTACGCGAAATAATTCGTTCACCAAAGTTGTCCCGTATGGATTGTTGATTTGAAAAAGAAAAGAAAAAAAATTATAATAAAACAGTTATAAGCAATTCAAACCCCTTCGCTAATTTTGGGCCACCCTGTATAAAACCTTCTTTTCAACTTTTTTCGAGATATATAACGAATCATAAAAAGATTGGAAAATAATGGATATCAAACAAATAATAGAAAATAGTGAAATAAATTGTCGTTATCCAATCTTGTCGGCAACAAGGGACATCTGTGCGCCAAGAACAATTTTATTTCGAAGGGTTATTTGTCCTAATTTATAATACTTAAAAAATCTTGTGCATTAACACTTTTTAAATCAAAATTTCTTATTCCTTGATTATATCGTCTGACCGACATAGTACAAGAACCGGCGAGACGACATTGGTTTCAGAATTAGGTAAAATTGGGCAATTTTTTACTTTTTAATATAAAATTAATGAAAATATGCTGATTTGTCCTTGGATACTTGCCTGTGACCGCTATCATGACAAAGCTCTAACTCCGGAAGGACCTTTTTAGTGGGAGAGTTTACATAAGAAATTGATTTGACACATTGTTAATGCTAAGAAAGTTTGTATTTTAAAAGTATTTAAGTCAAATTTTATTGTTCCATTTCATACGATCGATATACCCAATTTTGGGTTAGATATAATTATAGATCGATTAAACCTACAATTGTATATTGAAAGCCTTAAAGCGAAATTTCGAAGCACCAGTTTAAATTTTGTAAACCCTCTCGTATTAAAACGTTTGTTCCGACATCGGTATTTGTATTTGTATTTATTTATTATTAATAATTGCCTTTCTAAAGCAACAAGATATAAAATCTTATGAATGACAGCTCTAGAATCAGATGAGCTATCAAATATAATTTTGGAAAAATAACATTTGTTGAAGCTATACTAATCTAGTGTAGTTTGACATAAATAAACATTAAACATTAATAACATTTAAACATTTTAACTTGGAGTACAAAGTAGAACAAAATAATAAAATAAAAAGAAGATAATATATAATAAAAACTTTATGCATAGTACGTCATTAACATTTTTTTGAATCTCATATCGTTGCTGGTGAGTTGAATATTTGTAGGAAGATGGTTCCAGAGATGTATTTTGTAAACGAAAAATTGGTTAAAAGATGCGCTGGTTCTATATGTAAAGGTGATAATGCTGTTATTTCTTGCAGACGCAGTAAAAGTTAGCTTTTTGTATAGGTAGCTGGGTTCCTTAGTAATAATAATTTTGTGTAGAAAAAGTAAGTTCTTAGACTTCAGATAGTTATCGAAAGTCATTCCAAGGATTCGTCTGGAGTGTAACAACATCACTCACAAACCTGGGTATAGCAAAAATGCAACGTATTATGTTATTAAACGTAGTATTTAGCTTTCGTTTGTCATTAGCATTGCACCCGGCGAAAACTTCAGAAGAATAAGTAAGGTTTGGTATTAGGTATGTCCTTGCTTTCATCATTCTTATTTTCGGTGGGGTAAACGGTTGACTATACCATAGACTTCTGAGCATGCCATATACTCTGCCGCACGTTTGATTAATGTGGTCAGACCAGGTAAGAATGCTATTGAAAACGACACCCAGATTTTTAGCCGAGTTGACCAACTCAATTTTTTTTCCACCAAGATATATATCTACGTCATCAACGATTTTCATGCTCTTCTTGGAAATTATTAGGTATTTCGATTTTTTTTTTATTTAGGTATAGGCCATTTGCCGTGGCCCAGCTATAAATCTTGTTGAGATCGTAGTTAAGATTTCCAACATTATGACTTACTGATGTTTTGGAGCAGTCAATGTAAAGCTGGACATCATCGGCATACATATGCATGTTTGAGTGCTTGATCTGAGATCTGGCATACATCGAGTATAGAAGCGGACCCAGTATCGACCCCTGAGGAACGCCTCTCGGCATGGACAAAGGGCTGGATACAGTACCATTGTTTGCTACAACTTGCCATCTCTCTGAAAGATATGACGCAACTAGTTTCGATGCGGTGTCAGAAAAGGTGAACATTTTCAATAGTTTCATGATCAGCATTTGGTGATCTACCGTATCAAAGGCCTTTGAGTGGTCAAGTAAAACCAGAAATGTAATTTTACTTTCATCCATGCTCTTTCGAATATTTTCGCTTACTTCAGATATGGCCTCGTCTGAAGCGATCGGTATGGAGTTTGTTGTCAAGAGTATGAGGGCTTTTTCGGTCCATTCGGCCTATTTGTTATGCAAAAAAAAAAAGTTTTACCAAATTGCGCTTGCTATCGGCCTATCAAAAGTTAACCAGACAAAACTTGGAGCCACTTATATTCAACTACAGTATAATCCCGATAATTCGTAAGCGAAGCGACCGAATCACAGTGCTCTGTCCCATACGCAAAACTAAAGATTAATAAAGTGCTTAAAATAATTATGTAATATACATTTTTGTAAAGCTAACAAAGTAGCTCGAATAAATTTGTAAGTAGAATTCATAATTTTCACTTTTAATTTACAGTGTAGGGCGCCAAATCGAAATTTTTTTTTAGCTAAACTGTTAAATAAATAAAACGACTTTTACCTGTTTTACTAAACAAATTCCCAAAAATTTATTTCTTAATATATTCCTTTCAAACTTTGTGGTGGTGTTCACCACTAAACGCACAAGAAGATGAAGCTTTTGTTGGTAAACAATATTGCTGAGAAATTTTTGTACTCGTATTATCGAAAATTTTGCGATTTTTTTTTTATTGGAACTCCCCGAAATTTTTTGTTACAGTATAATTAACTATTTTTTCAGAGTACCCAAATATTTGTTTAAGAATTTAGTACTTTTTTGAGTGCTTTACCAGAATCTGCAAAGAAGTCCTAGTGTTTTCTGCCGGAAATATAAAAATTGCGCTCATTTCTTGAGTCATATTTCCTTAGTTCCAAAAAAAAATTACAAGGACGAAATTTTATGGTACAGCCAATATTGGAATATATTAAGTTATAAATCTTTTCTTTCTTCGCTACTATAAAAAAATAGCTAAATTTTTATGTACTAAGCTTTTTTTTAAACAAGGAAATATAAAAAAAAATTTTAATTAATCAATATATTATTTTTTTTTGGTCCACCCTAATATTTTACAAATTTTGACTATACTTAAAATATATATAAATATACATATATAAAAAATGAGTGGGACTGTTAAGAAAAAAATTTTAAATTTTCTGCGGGAAAATGGAAATTTTGTATTTTTTACACGCTCAGAAAACAAATTAATTACACAGGACTGCGATGTAAATGTTTTTTACATAATTTCTTATTAAATATGTAGATATTGGTCAATATGTTGCAAATATAAACTTCGTTTAAGTGTATCACATATACCACATATATATATGTGTTTTTCGATTTATACTTCTCTTTCAGCCGCCAACCAGAGTCAAATGCTGGTTCAATAAAAAAAATTATATCTTTTTTAAAAGATGCTAAATTACGCGTCGACTGTGGCTAATTGGATAAAAAAAAATACCTGAGTTATAGTGGATCAAAGCTAAGATTTTATGAAAATGTTATTGTTTATCACCAATTATTGTCACTTCGGAAGATGTTTTGTATCACAGTAAATAGCAAAATTCATGGTTTTATAAAATTATTGTATAGTCCATTTGATTACAAAAATGTTAAGCCATATTGGAGTGAAATCGGATGAAAAATTCTGTAATAAGAAAACAAAAGCAATAGCATTTAACTCTAATTTTACTTAGAAACACCATCATATTTTCGCATGTATATTAAGCAGTATTTTAGAATCACCTATTAATTTTTAGTGCATTCTTATCATAAATGCAGCTTAAACATAGTTTTTTAATAAAAGGAAAGGGAAAGGGAGGTACGCATGTCCTGGCACTGAATGCAACAAAATTTGCAACAACGCTAGAATGTAAAAATTTTACAGTTTCGCCGATTTACTATATAGAGACAGAGCATTATGCGACTGCTTCTACGACATAGAGGAGTTTTCGAAATATAAAGAAATTTCGGCTTAACGAGGTTAAAATAAAAAAAAAATTATTTGTAGGTATTTAAATTTAGTGATGTTCAATTCAATTTAATTGTCTTTGCTTTATTGTTAATTGGGTGGCATGCCATAGCTGCCAGTGACACAGTTACCATGTACACTGTGTCGCCCCAAAAACTTTCATAGAGTCCATTGACACTATGACACTTTTGAAAATGTCATAATGTCCGTAGTAGGGAGATCGAACGGTTATTATTCGACATGTTTTAACCGGTTATTTTAGCTTTGCCCAAGTCGGTTATTTAAAAATGCCCATTTTTCGAATATCGAATAAACCGGTTATTTTGATAAAATAATTCGGTTATTTTAGTAATGTGTAATTTATATACATTTTCCTTACTCTTGTTGTAGATGTACCCGTAATTTAAGTATTTTCTAATTGCATATTGGCCAAACTTAAACTTTTTATGAAGAATGTCAAAACAAAATTTAATAAAATTCAAAAAACATTATGAACACCGTAAAAACAAATCGCTTATAAAAGATGTGTTCTTGTAGAAAAAAAAACTAAAAACTATTTAAACTACTACAAAAACGTGTGCAGTTAAAAAGTAAATAGTAAGAGCATTCTAAATATTAAATAAATTTTTATATAAAGGATATCTCTATATATTTTTCGAACGCGATTAAAAAGACAAAGATAGTTGCCTGAAGTGCCCCAAAATGATAAGTTACAAAGGTTCTTCTATGTCACGACTTATTAATCACCTTTAATTAATATACATGCTTGACATTAATGTGATCCAAATGAAACTTTACTCGAAGTCGTTCTAAGGAGACGACAAATAATAATTTACTAAAATACGCTGCAAAAAAATGAATCATTGGGTGAAATATTAGCCCGTTGTGTTGCCGAGGACGAAATGCCCGTTAAGGCACTAAAAACTCTTAAGTAGTTCTAGCATCTCTTCATGCTGAAAAATACAGCATTACGGCGGAATCAACGATATTGGAAAAATTTCTACCAGTTTCATTTATTAAAACACCAAGAACTAAAAAACAAAATTGAAGAAAGCAAACAATGGCATGGAATGTTTTAAATTGTAGTCGACGAATTGACAAATATTTTACACAAAAAGGATGTTCAGTTCACTATTCGTTTCTTTAATGCTGAAACAAAATAACTTGAAATAGATAACCCTAGCTAAGAGGTTTTGCTTGCAACTTTTGAAAAATATGGTTGATTTAAATAGACATGCTTAACCACCAACAAATTAAAACTCATTCAAAATAAATTTGAGAGAATATTTCAATTAATAAATTTATAAAATTCCTATTATTTATTTGTTTTTTCATAACGTTTTTCTAGATCAAATATCATTCAACAGTTTCTAAATTACATTATACAAATGTCTTCTTACAAATAAAGTAAATCAATAAAAAAATTGTTGAAAATTAAGCTAAAGTTTGATCAATATACCTGGTCCCACTTTTCTTGGATTTTATCGTAAAATATTTGTTAGGTCTGATCTAAGTCATATCTATGTATTTTGTTGGTTCCTTACCTTTGCAAATTGTTTTGTTTTTATTCAAATTAACGTTTTATTTAAAAACTTATTTGATTTTTGTGTTTTTAAGTATTCGAATTAAAACCGGTTAACCGGTTATTTAAAAATTGCTTAACCGAAAACCGGGTTTTTTAAAATAGCAACTATTCGTAATATTCGAAAACCGGTTATTGAAAAAATTCGAATAATCGATCTCCCTAGTCCGTAGGCATTAAGATACTTTGCAAATGGACATTATGAGATTTTCAAGTGTCATAAGGTCCATAATCAGAAAAGACGTTATATACAAAATAAGAGCTACATATATATTAAATATATAACAAACACGCTTTTGGGCGCAAGGTTTTTCTTCTCTATGGTATAACAAGTACCGGCTTCGCTAAGTAATGCTAGGAACACAACTAGGACGAACGACGAATTTCGCCTAACACGAAGAATATTTCAGTAAAAATTCGCTGTGTAAATTCGTCGTATGAAGCACAATAACGACGAATAACTAGAAGCTTTTATAATTGAGAAAGTTAATTGCTGTTTTTGCAGAGAGAGAAATAGTGTGACCATTTTCAAAATAAAAAAATAATGCTTACAAATTCATATATATGATCAAAAATACAACTAAAAACTAATTTTATAGTAAAATACTAATTTTATAGTCAAATACTTTGTATAATTATTTTAAATGATATACAATAAAAAAAAATAAAATACTAAATACTTCTAAACTAACACCATACATGGTCACCTGGAAATGATTTGTTCGACGTTCGCCGGCGTATGAAATATAAATACATCTATTGCAAAGTCGCCGCGTATGACGAATTTCAGCCGACGCTATTATTGTGGCTATTTTCATATACACCAATATGTTTTATTTTTGACGACGAATATTCGCGGCCAAAAATTCGTCGTTCGTCCCAGTTGTGTTCCTAGCATAAAGCTAAAATCGACGTTGTCCCAGAACGAAGGCCGACTGCGCAGAGACGCTTTAGTAAGCGAAGCAGGTATTTGTTATACCATAGAGAAGAATATCCTTGCGCCTGGCCAAAGGCCGGCTTTTGAGAGAATCTTTAATTAGCGAAGCCGCTATTTGTTATATCATAGAGTGGAAAACCCTTGCGCCCAGCCGATGGCCGGCTTTGCTATCGAATTTGTTCACGTTATCTCAAATTTATTAAACTATTAATTATTAAATTTTAACGGTATTTCGAAACAAATTTTACGCATTTTAATATTTTAATTATTTCTTAAGTTGTGGACATAATGGCACTCTCCAAAGTGTCATAATGTCCGCGGACATTACTACACTGCTCTGTTGGACATTATGACACTTTTTTAGACACTGTTTCACTGGACGTTTTAACATGCCACCGTTAATTGCTTAAATTATGTTCTTTTTTCAATAATGATAACGTTCTATGCATGTTTTTTATTGACATTTTTACGTCACACTCTTCACAGAAACTCGAAATAAACTAATCTTCAGAAACACCAAAAATTAAAGAAAGAAAACTAACGGTAATTGTAAAAAAACATTGCCCTTGTTTTTTTTTAGAACATATTGGTTTTTATAACGAATTAATTATAAGAGGTTATCCACGAGTTGGTACGAGGGTATCCTCAGACTTTGAATTAAAAAAAAAATACTAATTAATGAAAGAAGCAAAATGTAAGTATTTTTACGAATTAAAGAGTTTTTCCCAAGGAACCAACCGTTTATTTCGAACTATTAAGGTTTTTGAATTAACGGGATACAAATTATCGCGTTACATTGAAATACCGAGAAGCCCAAAGAAATTTTTTATCTTTAGAAAAGAGTAACACTTGTTGTGTTGGTAGCGGCGAGGTGTAGTGCTTGCCTACAATACCACCAACCGAGGCTCGATCTCTGGCAGAGGATGAAAAATGTTCATCATGGTTTTTGAGTTTAAAAAATAAACCCCCCTCAAACAATTCATCCAAGAAGCCCCCTGACCACCCCACTCCATGGAAAATATGATAACATCATGGCAAAGGTCTGGAAGCCGGTATCTCCAAGAAAAACAAAGTAGGAATCCAAGATTAGCAAGGTTCTCCACCACAACAGCAAATACATGGAGGGCATAGTTTCTAGACAACGACAGATGGCAGCCTCATTATCCCAGGACCTGCAACAGCAAACCAGTCCATGTACTTAGCTGGAACAACAATCGATTAAAGATACTGATACAAGGTAAAAATAACAATAGACTGTATCGATACTCCAAGAACTTGGATAGTGCAATCTTACATGGGAAGACCTGAAAACAACTGCAACAAATCGTATAAGATGAAGAAGATTGGCATATGCTCCCAAGAGGGTTAATGAAGAAAAAAACTTCTTGTTAAGGAGGACCGCAATAAATCGCCGGAATCAGTTTCTAGAATTTTTAGCAATTGACTGATTGTTGGTGACGATCAGTGTCGTCATACCATAAGATTTATCTTTTTATGCATGTTTTTTGAGACTCAAAAAAAGTTTTTCAGTTTTTTTTTTTCTAAAAAAAAGTTTTTCTGGAATTTAAGTAGATTACATAAGTTTCGGAATTTAAGTAGATTACATACTTTTTTAAAGAAAAAAACACGGAAACTTTAAATTTAGTGGGGAATGTTTATTATCATTTGGAAGAACATTCTTTGGCATTTATTTTTTGAAGATTATGTCTATCAAATGTTGGCCGTTGCTACGTAGCAGATGGTCCATCCGTTGAGTCCAATTATCGATCACTCGTTCGAGCATTTCGACTGGTAACTCTCTCAATAAATCCATTGATTGATGCGATTTGTGGGAAGTGGCACGTCTTGCTGAAATCAAATGTCGCCGAGATCACGAGCTTAAATTTCAGGCATCAAATAGACGGTTATCATGGCACGATAACGGTAGCCATTGACGGTTACGTTCGCACCGGCATCATTTTTAAAGAAATATGGGCCTATGATTCCACCGGCCTACAAATCACACCAAACCATAGTTTTTTCAGGCTGCTTTTCGTCCCAAATACGGCAATTTTGTTTGTTTACATCCCATTGAGCCAGAAATGGGCCTCATCGCTGCACAAAATTTGCCTCGAAAACGACGGATCTTCTCGAAACTTTTCAAGAGCCCGTAGAGCGAAGCGATATCGCTTGGGAAGGTCGAGTGGCATCAGTTGTATTTTGTACGCTTTCAATTTAAGATCTCGACGTAAAATGCGCCAAGTCGTTCCATACGTCAGTCCGAGCTGCTGCGAACGGCGCGGAATAGACTCTCCACGGTCTTCGTGTACACTCTCAGCTACGGCCGCTCTATTTTCTTCACAGCGTGCTGGACATGGTCTATTCGGTCGAATATTATCCAATAATGAATGCTGGATCTCAAAATGGGTGATGGTGTTGCGAACAGTACGCTCAGTAGGCCGATTATGTTGACCATAAGTTGAGCGAAGTGCACGAAACACATTTCTCACAGAACGTGAATTTTCGTAATAAAGTTGAACGATTTGTAAACGTTGTTCAGGCGTAAGTCTTTCCATTATGAAATGCCAAACAATACTAAACAAAAATAACATGACAGCTTGACACAACTCACACGTGATCTATCAAAAAAAGTCTATTGAAAAAAGTATCTCTACTTGAATCACCCATTACTTAATATTCTTATATTATGTTTTTTAATAAATAGAATCAAAACACATGCAGTGAAAGTGATTCTTTTAACGATTTGTAAAAAAAAGTTTTTTTGATCGTAAAAAAGTTTTTTGTCAGAACTTAAAAGATTTAAAAAAACCATATATGACAACACGGGTGAGGTCCCTAAAGGCCATGTCAGATAAAACTTTTGCTTCGCGTTGCGTTACAGATTCGCTTTGACACATAAGATGAAATACACATACTTATACGAAACTTGTCACATAAAGTACTTTTAAAGTAGAGCGAAGCGAAAAGTTAGTCAACTCTCATCTTTTTGCGCGCTTTGACACTCATCTATTATAATTTTTTTTTTTTCGCAAAACTCAATTCCAATAAATCTTCTAATAAAATGTTTAACTTTTATTTTTATAACAAAAAGGTAATTCGATGTCAAATCGACCAAGAGTGGGACCCGACCCCTTTCGATTTGAATGAAATTTGGTGTGAAGGTTCCTTTCATCCTATAAGGAATATATATTAACAAAACCAAATTAAAGATTTTTTTTTCAAAAGTTACGTCATATTCAAAATGTCATAATTTCGCCGAATTAGCCGAATGTGTTGAGTTTATTTTTTCAAAATCTCAAAAACTACAGCCCGTACAAAATGCTTTGTATGTCATTTTAAAGAGAATACTTGGGGCTACAAACAATATATTAAAAAAAAAAAATTTTTAATGTAATATCTACAAAATATTAAATTTTAAAAATAGACTAAGTTTCCCCACAGGTGGTTTCATCAAGCCATCTCTGAACGGCAATAAGATGTAACTTGTGTCATAAGTTGCTTACTCCTTGGGAGTGAATGAAACACGTATATCATATGTTGAATCGTTTTGATTCAAAGTGGTGCCTGCATGCGCTAACGAGTCCGCCATACAGTTTCCATGTATGTCCCCTGTGTCCGGGGACCCACTTAAGGGTAACCAATGAATGTCTCGCTATCTCCTCCAGAGACATCCGGAATTCTTGGACAATTATCAATGTGATGAACACATTCCCCAGGGACCTTATGACCGCCTTGCTATCGACCATATGACAATGCAGTGATCCGGCAGCCTTATAGGAATTCTCCAGTTTAGTTGCTCGAAGTATATGCCAGAACCAACACCATGCAGTGTCTAATATATACTAAGTTTGGTGAAGATCGGTCCATAATCCACCATAGGTCACATATAAAGCTCAATCTGAAAAAGCATTTGAGTACGCCTAAAGCCGTAGAAAATATGGATATTGTGGTAAAATTTGGTTCAATTTTGCTTTATGAGGTCAAAAATAACACCATGCGATTTTGTTATAATCGGTCCATAATTCACCATAGGTCCAATATTAAGCAGCCTTCTGAAAAGCACTTTAGACCGTATAAAACGCTTAAATAATTTCACTACTGTATTGAAATTTGGTGAAAATGAAGTTTTCGAAATCCAGAAAACACTCTACCCATATAGAATCCACTCCTGAAATATTCTTACTGCAAGATTCGGCACAGCCGGACTTAGCAATTTTACTTGTTTTATTGTGATCAATTAGGTTTGCGTACTTTAAGTTTGCACCGTTATCGCACAGCTTGAGAATTCAATGGAATGATAGAAGGCGAGATTAGTGAATTACACAAGGGAACAAGGTTTTTGTTGATTAAGAACTGAATGCTGTTTTTTGGGTTGTTTTGGACGTTAAGTCCAAATCTGCATATAGTTTTTTTTTCAGCTCGACTTTTCGAAATATACCTAACGTAAATTAAGTCACGTCCGCTGCATATATTGGAATAAAAAAATTCAAAACTCGTCAACAATATTATTTTTAAGTCGTGCTTACATTGGCTTTAAATTTGCCAAGTGCTTTCAGAGATATCGTTGAAGTTTTGAAAATAAAGAACAAATTAAAAAAAAAAATATTAAATTTTTGTTCCTTAAAAACTCATAAAAATATAAAAATGCAACAAAAATCACAGTTTTGGTCCAAAATCATTTAGTTAAACATTTTACGGACGAAATGGGCATTATTTTCTTGTATTCGGTGCACAACTTTTGATTTTATTCACAAAAAAAAAAAACAACTGAATTGATAAAAATCGCGAATTCCATGCTGCTGTCCTATTTATGGACGGTTTTTCCTTCACCAAAAAATGAGGTTCATTCACTTTATTGTGAATAAAAGCGAAACGGGCTCATCGATTTTTATGATACTCCTATAGGTCTTATTTGGTCATAGGTTAAGTGACTTAACGGGAAAGTAATAAGACCTTCACCACTTTTTTCGCTTTGAATTTTTCATGTTTCTTAAAAGTACAAAATTTGTAATTATTTTTACCATTTTTATTTTTTTTTGCGATTTTAAAAAATTTAGAAAATTGCGTAATGAAGAGTAAAGTTGTGATTTTTTGAACTTTTCATTTTTGGAAAAAAGTCAAAAATACGACTAGTATCTGTAACTTTAAATTGCGAGATGATTGAGAAATACGGAGATTCAATTTGAAATCAGCGACTTCTAATTAGCAAAAAAAAAAAAAATTGCATCAAACTTCCAATGAAAACAAAAAAAGTTCAATTTTGTACACTTGTGTTATTATTACCACCATCAGTCTTTCTAGGTCTAAAGGGTCTTTCTAGCTAGCGCAAAGCACTGTTGGGATCTAACAATTCTTAAATTGTATAGTCTCAAGGGCAAAATTGTAACAAATTGGCTTAAATTCTACCAATATTTCGCTATTAAATCAAAACATAGTAAAACACCATTTTTTCTAATACAATATTTATTTTATTTTATTTATTTATCTAGACTTAAGTCTTATATTGCAGTATGGAACTGAGCATATGCAAATACAATCAATCAAAACTTAAATTAAAAATAATAAAATTGCGTTAAATTGAATTAATAGTAGTCTTACTGCTGTATTCATAAAAAATAAAATAGATTTCAAACGTATTTTAAAACAAAATTTCCATACAAATTTTCCTTAAAATAGATTTCATATCCAATTTAGTTTTTTAAGAATACGGCAGTAAAAGTTTCCAATAAAATTTAAAATTTAAAACCATTTAATTATATGAAGCTAGCAAGATTTAATAAAAATAAGCTAGAAAAAAAGGTAAAAAAAGAAACGAAAAATGGAAAATGTGAAACCAGAATAGTTTAAAACATACATTTTTATACTTTTATATAATCAGAAATTATTAAAACGAATATATCTGTATTCAGAGTGAACAATTTTTTTTTTTTTTTTTTTTTCTATTTATTTATTTACAATCTATTTGTACAATATTTAGTAAATGTGTTAATGAAAATTTTTACTTGACATATGTCATTAAACTTCAATAAATTTAACAACCTTAGCTTAAAAATTTTTATTTACACTGTTATCAATAAGATTTAGTAGTATTTACAATATTTACATTACTTTTATATATAAAAAAAGAAGAAAGATGAATTATTTCCTGTACGGAAGGTCTAATACATGCAATCTTTTGAGTCTAATAACCTCTTCACTATCATCTAATAAAGATATAGCTAAAACATTACTGTGGCAACTAAGTCTATCAATATATCTAGAGCTGAATCGATTTATTTCATCAATAACAAAGGGAATTTTTAAGTCTTCATGGATTCTTTTGTTGGTTACAAACCAAGGTGCATTCGCAATTGTTCTCAAAGTTTTTGATTGATAGCGTTGTAAAATTTCTACATTCGAATTACTCGATGTACCCCATAATTGTAAACCGTATGTCCATACAGGTTTCAAAATAGTTTTGTACAATTTAACTTTATTTTCAAGACTTAAATCGGACTTAGGCCCTAATAACCAGTACATTTTTTTTGTTTTGAAGTTAAGATGTTCTTTTTTTGCATTAATGTGATTTTTCCACGTAAGACGTTTGTCCAGGTGCATTCCTAGATATTTAACTGAAGTTGCTTTTGGTATTTCGGAGCCATTAATAAAAAGAGAAGGACATTCTTCGCTTCTAAGGGTAAAGGTAACATGATTTGATTTATCCGTATTAATTGCTATTTTCCATCGAATAAGCCATTCTTCAAGTTGATTAAGTTCTCTTTGAACTAAGCAAGACGCTTCAATTGGTGATTCGTTTAATGCCAATATCGCAGTATCATCTGCATACGTAGCCATTGTTACATTCTCGACTATAGGTATGTCGGATGTATAAATAGTGTATAACACAGGACCCAGTACACTGCCCTGTGGTACTCCAGTAAAAATCCTACAAACATTTGACGTTTCATCGTTAATTTTAACATAAAAAGATCGATTATTTAAATATGACTGTAAAAAAGTAAAAAATGGAGTTGGTAATGTTTTTTTTAGTTTATACAGAAGCCCTTCGTGCCATACTCGGTCGAAAGCCTGTTTTACATCTAAAAAGACTGCGGAGCAATACATTTTTCTTTCAAGTGCGTCTGTTATCACGTTAACAAGTCTGTGGCATTGTTCCGGTGTACCATGTTTGTGGCGGAACCCAAACTGGTGATCAGGGATAATATTTTGATTTTCCAGAATTGGCATAAGTCTGGAGGAAAACAGTTTTTCCAGTATTTTTGAAAAAATTGGCAATAAACTGATAGGCCTGTATGAAGAAATATCGTGCGTTACTAGTGGCTTGTGATGTATAGGGAATTCCGTTCCATAGACTGATTGCATGAATAAAGAAATGGTATTTAGAAATCAGTGTTCGATGACCAAATGCTAGAAGTCTTTTACCTCTATTAAGTGTTGAAAACCTTAAACGTGTATAGAGATGCCCAGGCTGAAGTGTGTATATAATTTTGTGCATAAACAATAAAATACGCACTCTTAAGTAATCATCAAAAGTAACTCCGTAAAGCAATGTAACGTAGGGGGAAATATGGTCATATCTCCTTAGACCAAATACGTACCGAATAATGTTATTAGACGCCACATTAAGTTTTCTTTTGCTTTCGCTATCGCAGCTGGCAAATAGTTCACAGCCATACAATAATATCGGTATTAAATAAGATTTAGCAATGAGTTTTCTGATTTTAATAGGAGTACAATACTGAGTTTGCCACAGATTCCTTAACATTGAAAACGTTCGACCGCATGCAAAATTTACGTGGTTAGTCCAACTGAGGGTGTTATTAAAGAAAACACCAAGATTTTTGGCAGAGTTTACTATTTCAATGGACTGTTTGTTTAAAGTTAAAATAGGATTGCCCCCAAGTTTTATTCAATAAAAACAAAACAAGTAATAAAATATAATCAAGCCCGACCATTTGATATACTACAGCACAGTATATAGACAGGGCGTATACCCTATACAAAAAAAAATAAAAATGTATTTCAATTAAAACATTTGTGATATTAATTAAAAAATTTATTAAATTTACACCAGTAAACAAACTAAAAGTATCAATTAAACGTTTAATTCACTTGATTGTTGACTTAATTACATTTTTAACTAACTGATTTTATTTTTGATTAATGCTTCTTCAATTGGTGAAAAATTTTGGAAAATTTTTCCTGTGTATTTGGAAGCCATAGGCAATCATGGATCCGCCAGAACAAAATTTTTTATAAAGTTAAGATTCATAAAAAGTTCTTTCTTCCGAACCTTATTAAGAAGCTTCATCTATCTGGGACCTACGGTTAATTTTGGACCTACCAGCACAACATTTTGTCATCACATAGTAGTTATCGTAAAAGTTTTTGATTAAAATACAATTTGGTAACAATTTGATAAAATAAGTTTGGCCCACACTTAATCCAAATACTAATATAATAACATGAATTATAGGTACAAACACTATTACGCAAACATGTTTGTATGGGGGTCATGAAAAAATTTGGACCGATTCTCACCATTTTCAGTAGGTTTCGCCCTTATGAATTGAAACAAAATTTCCTTCCAAATTTCGACCTGTACTTTGTGCACAAGGTCGAAGGGACATCGTTAAATCGGCTCATAAAGTTATATTGAGTCGGACCAATATTTTTTAGTGTTACATACATCCGCACAAACGCATAATACCGTCTCCGCTATTTTGGTGTGGGAATACAAATAATGAAGAAAAAAAATTTTTCTTTTGTCAAATGCCGACAAAAGTGTAGACGTTTTGTTGACAGTGTCACCAAAGCAATCGAGAAAAGTGGCGATTTGGTGACACTTTATCCCAGGCTTTATACAGAGATACGAGTACGTATACTTATGTATGTATGTACTAGGGTGTTCAGCCGATTAATTCTTGTTCGATAAATCGAACAATTTAAGACGATTAATTGTTCGATTAATTTAAAATTGCTGCTTTCGATTAAAGGATTAATCGAAGAACAATACATATACATATTTTCTGTCAAATGTATAATTTTTTAAAGTTTTAAGTCAAATAAATAAACTTATTGTATGTGTCCGTTAAAATAAAAAAAAACAGTCATGTTTAGTGAGTAATTCACATACATGGGCGTACTGCTCACTGAAAAAATGTATAATGCAGTAATCCGTTAAGTTTTACTTATTATTGAAACAAATGCAAAAAAAATATTTTTTACCCTAGAGCCACGTTCAATTAATCACTTTCAAGTTGTTCACAAAAACTGCTTGTCAAAACTTTTGAATTGACACAAAATTACCCTGACGTAAAAACAACTCAAAATAGTAGCATGACCAGTGTGGCCAAGTAATTTTTTTTCTTCCCTTCAAAAAATTTCAAAACCCCTAAAATTTAACATATTTTGAAAAAAATCCCCCTAAATGTAAAAGTTTAGATAATAATTTAATTTCAATTAATTTAACTTGACTAAGTTTTAATTTACGTACTAATATTTTTACCTAAATAAAGCAAAAATTGACAAATTTTGATAATTGTATTGAAATTCAACCAAAGAGAACATGATCTGATATCTGAAATTGTCATTGTTTTTAACCTCTATTGTCATTGATGGCTTTAAAGTGTGGTCCGATTTTAGCTGCTCATAACAGATGCTGTTCGCACCAAATACACAGCATTTACCTTGGCTTAACCTTAAAACTGCCAAATAAATTAGTTTAGATAAAAACCATGTATACAAAACGCGTGAATCTCGTATTTTTCAGTTATACACATAATATCTGTAAATTCGTCGTAGCTTAAAATCCTGTCTATTTTTAAATCAATTTGCTATTATAGTTCACTGTGTATGTTTTTACACGCTGGAGCTTGACTGACCATCAATTCATTTTAATTCTTTTGATACAATTATCTTAAAAATATCTAAACTTCCTCGTAAATTTTTTTCACACACATTTTTTCATTTCACTTAATTTTCCTTACGCAGACAAAGACATCCTGTGCAACAACAACTGGATAATAAGTTATTGAATTTATGGTTTTTTTTCTTCTTTATACTGATTGTTGTAATGATATTGTATTTTTCTCGTTTTTGTTTTTTACTTGTACTAAATTTAATTCTTTATTCTGTAATTTGTATACATTGCAGGTATCGAACATCGCATTACGAGTAATCATTTTTACTTCAATGAAACGAAAGGATTCTACTGCCTGCGTTACGACAGCGGTGACCGGTGTTTGCGCGAAACAAAAGGACGAAAACATCCTCATGTTGATCCGGTAGTCATTTCCAAGCTGCGTAAATTTTTTGCTGAACACAATCAGCGTTTTTACGAATTGGTGGGAGAAGATCTGGGTTGGCCGGAGGAGTAAGTAACAGGAAATGGAGGTAACAGGCATGTGTGAAAACAGGTAGATAACAGGTATCGGCTCGGGTCGTGCGTGTGTGTGTAAAGTATGTAAAAAAAAACAAATAAAATATTTAAGTATGTAGTTAGCAATTGGTATTTGTAAACAAATGATAATGAAAGCATAAATTTCAACTGCAAAAGGATACGAACCAAATTTAACTCGTTTAACCGGTACAGATTACATGTAACTATTTATTTAAAAAAATTACAATAAAAAAGTAAAATATTTTTAATGGAAAACCGTATGAAAAACGTAAATACTAAAGAAAAATTAAGCGCAGCAATTAAGAAAACAAGGACTGAAATGCAAATATATATTCAAGTACACAACTTTATTTGTATTTAATAATTTTTGTATGAAATCAGTTTTTTATTTTTTGTGTATTCTACTTTAATTTACTTAAGTTAATATTTTGAAATATAAGGTTAAGTACCCTATAGTGTGCATTAAAGAAGGATGTTTTAAGTTCTCTCTTTCACTTATAAATTACAAAAAAAAATGTTAAGCTAAATTTTCTAAAATAAGCCGAGAATTTAGCAAAAGTAGAAAAATAAGAGAAAATTTTGCAAAATTTCCAAAAAAAAAAATAGCAAGTTTTTGAAAAATTTCCTTTAAAAAGAAAATTTTCTTTTTTCCCCCTAAGAAATTTTTTTTCGAAAAGTTCCTTTAAATAAGCTAAATTTACTTAAAAAAAGGATAATTTTTGCAAAATATCCTTAGAATAAAAATTTATGCAAAAGCTGCTTAAAATAAAAAAACTTTTGGCAAACTTTTTTAAAACAGAAAATTCTTGCAAAATGTCCTTTCTCGCAAAATTTTCTTATATAAGCCAATTTTTTAACAATTGTCATACAATAGAATTGTTTTTAAAAAGTTTTCTTTAAAATTTCAATAATTTTCTTAAAATAAATAATTCTTTTAATCCAAATTTAGATATTTTTAATAAGGCTTAAGTTCATTGAATTTAATTTTCATTAAATTATTTTTATGAAGACAGGAAATTTACAACATGAAATCAATTAAAATTTTGTATTGATAATTTTTCATTCTTGACTGCGCTGAGATTTGAACCCAGGCGTTCACGGACAGGTTGCCCAGACTAGTTTCGATTGTAACCACACAATCTCTTCAGTGGGTTTTGCCGTCTTACTCACTCGGCTATTGCAGCCGGATGACGTCAATAGTCAAACATCAATCCTTAAACCAAATGGTATTTCACATTGGTAGATCGAAATTTGCTTTTTGAATAAATAATTATCTATTTTAATTGATTATCACGTTCTTCCTAACTTCTAACTTCTTGCAAAATGTAGAATAGAAAATTTTTGCAAATTATGAACGGCTAAAGTTGTATACAATTTTCTAATAAAAAACTTACAATTGCACCTTATCAGTACCATAGATGGGCGTAGTGCACTAATTTTGCAGTTTCAACTCACAGTTAGTGATAATGCAAAATTATTGCAATCGTTTTGTTGATGTTGATCGTTTTTTGTTATTCATTCATTTGAGTGGAACTTAAATTTTGCAATAAATTTACAAACTAAAATCTTGTTTTTTCATGATTAAGGCGATGAGATATTTCGATGTTGACAACATTCCCTTTTCAAAAACTATGCGCATACAAAATTAGATTGTATAAATTTTAGTGAGAGTATGTTTTATATGAAGTTTGCAAGTTCAAATTTTGTACTATTTGAATTGAGTGCACATTTGATGCTTTCAATCACCGTTAGTGATAGTGAAAAATTTGTAATACCACTCGATTTTTTTAGTGCTTTTGGAAAATATACCAATGATCCCTAAAGCTGGTAAAAAATAGTGCAAACTAATTTTTTGCATTTTATTTAGTGATAGTGCAATGCTGATGTCAATATTTAGTGCACTACCCCCAACTATGATCAGTACTAAACCTCGTCGTACTGATAAGGTACAATTATAAAAAACAAAACTTTTTTTTAAATTTTTTTAAGACAGCAAGCATATTGTAGCAAAATGTGCTAGAATAGGCAAATTTTTTCTAAACTTTTTGAAATAGCATAATTCCAGCAAAATGTCAAAGGTTTAGCCAATTTTTGCAAAATATGCTAAAATTAAAAAATTCTCGAAATATAACTGGATTTTGTGAAATTTCCTAGAAACAAAAATTTTACACAAAATTTCTGTAAAATAGCAAATTTTAACAAAATATCCGTAAAATAGCAAATTTTAACAAAATTTCCTTAAAATATCAAAATTTGCTAAAAAAAAAAAAAAAAAAAAAAAACTTATAGCAAAATTTGCTTAAAAATAGCAATTCTAAAAAAATTTCCTAGAATAAAAAAAAATTTAATAACTTTCTAGACATAGCAATTTTTGTAAAATTTGGCAAATGTTTTTAAAAATAACAAATTTTAGCTAAATTTTATGAGAGTAAAAAATGTTCATACAAATAGAAGATTATTAGCAATATTTCAAAAAATTTTAAATTTAAAATTTTCTTCCCGAAGACAATTGTTGTAAAATTTAGGTCGTTCTCACCCATAACAAATTTAAATTTTTATAAATATTTTTATACATAAATTGTATAAAAAAGTTTTGGTACTTTTCATTACACACACACATACATCGTTTTGTCCTCTCGTTTATTATAATTAAAACAAACACATTCGAATAAAAATACACAAGTTTAATGTCAATTCGTGTATGTCGATATTATTTATTTGTTTATTTGTTAAATACAGATTGTTGTGAATAAACAGGATACATTGAGTGTGAAACGGTGTATGTGTGAATGCACTCTTTAATGAGAATGTGTTTGTTTGAATGTGTATGTGTGCAGGTCCATCAACTCGAATATATTGCAAACATACTACCATGTCAGAAGTTTTGCAAGGATTTTTTTTTAACTTATTAAAAAAAATTCTGTTTCGAAATTGGAATTAAAAGATTTTCTTTTATTTTGCTTACTTAAATAAGTATATTTTTTTATTTATCTTTAATTTCAGTTATATTGCCAGGAAATTAAATGTCATCAGTTAAATATCAACCGTTTTGTTTATTAATATCATTTTCTAAGTAAAATTCGTTAAATTTCAAATTTACTTTAAAATCATAATTATTTTTGCAAAATTTGCTACAAAGCGTTAAATTCTTGAAAAGTAAACCATAAAATGGTGAGTTCTAACAATAGTTTTTATAAAAGTTTAATTATTTACTAATTTCTGTTAAATTTTAAATTTCTTATAACATTGATTTTTTTTTTAGTTTCCTATAAATTAACAATATTTTGCAATACACGCTAAAACACACAGCAAATTTTTTTTTGGAAAATTATCTAACATTTCTTTGCATAATTTCATATCAAATGGCAAATTTAGTTTTTACTTTTTGTAAAACAGAAAAATTTGGAAAATTTCCGGTTTTACAAAGTTTTTTTTAAAAAAACTTCTAATAAAATAACACAAAAAGTTTCCTAAAATTGGAAAATATTCGAAAAGTTTCCTGTAAAACAGAAAATTTTTAAAAGTTTCCCCGAAAAGGGCAAAATTAATTCCTATTAAATTGAAAATATCTTAAAAACTCTCTTTTTCGTTTCTCATATAAAAGCAAAATTTTGAAAAACTCATTATAAAATAAAATATAACCTTTTTAAATGTTTTTTTTAACAAATTCCAAATAACAAATATTTCCTATAACATAGCAAATATTGGAAAAAGGGTAACTGTCAAATTTTGGAAATATTCCTATTAAATAAAAGTTATTGAAAAATTTCCTTCCAAATAGCAAATTTTTAAAAAGTTTCCATCGAAATAGCAAATTTATAAAAATATCCTATAAAGTAGCAAATGTTTAAAAAATATCCCATAAAAGAGAAAGTTTTTAAAAAATTTCCTAAAAATAGAATATTTTTAAAAAATATCCTATAAAGTATCAAATGTTTAAAAAAATATCGTATTAAATAGAAACGTTTTAAAAAATATCCTATTAAATTGAAAGCTATTAAAAATGTTTGATAAAATAGCAAATTTTTAAAAATTTCCTGCAAATTAGCAATTTTTGAAAAATTTTATATAAAATGGCAAATTTTTAAAAACTTTTCTAAAAAATAACAAATTATTAAAAAAAAATATTATAAAATAGCAAATTTTAATAAAATTTCCCTTTAAATAGTAAATTTTTTAATATTTCCCGTAAAATGTTTATTTTTAAAAAAAATGTTTATGAAATAGCAAATTTTTAAAGTTTTTTTAATATCCTATAAATTTTTGAAAAAAAAATTTTGGAAAACATAAAATTTTACAAATAAATTCCTTTGAAATAGTAAATTTTTTTTTAATTTATTTTAAATTCCTATAAATTTAAAATAAAATCCTTTAAAATAGCAAATTTTAGAAAAATTTCCTATGAAAGAGGAAATTTTCGAAAAATTTCATATAAAAGAACATCTTTCAAAAAACAATTTCCTATAAAAGAGCCAATTTAGAAAACAAATTTCAATAATAAAGCGAATTTTAGAAAAATATTTTATAAAATATAAAGCTTAAAAAATGTCCTATAAAAAAACACATTTTAGAAAAATTTCTTATAAACTAGCAAAATCTTTAAAAATTCCTAAAAAATAGATAATTTGTAATAAATTTAAATACATGTAAATAAATAAAATAAAATATCGAAACATGTCAAATCAACCTTTTCGTGAACGTGGGTTCAATCCCATGGTCAGTCAAAAATTAAAAATTATCAATAAAATTTTAATTCGTTTTATATTGTAAAATTCCTTTCTTCATAAATATAATTTAATTAAAACTAATATTAATGAACTTTATAAAAAAAAATTTGGATTTTAATAATTTTTTATAAAATAAGAAATTTTTTAAATATTTCCCATAAAATAACTAATTTTTGAAAAGTTTCTTAAACTTATACATTTTTGAAAAAAATTCCTATTAAATAGCAAATTCTGGAAAAATGTTCTGAATATCCTATAAATTAAAAAAAAATCCTATGAAATAGCAAATTTCAGAAAAATTTCTTATAAAATAGCAATTTTTTAAAAATGTCCTTTAGTAAATTTTTGAAAATTTCCTATAAATTGAACAATATTTTATGGTTTAAAATTCCTATAAAAAAGAAAATTTTGGAAATTCCTATAAAATAGAGAACATTTTTCGAAAATATCAACTTAAATATTTCCTAATATATTATAAATTGTTTGCGAAATATTCTGTAAAATTGGAAACGTAAATTTTAATAATATAAAAAGACGTTTTTCCTGCCCTCTATATGTGAAACACCAAGCCATCTTTCTTCGTTTAAAAGCTTTTGATGTTAATAGTGAAAGCTTTTTTATATTTTTGTATAAAGGGTTTTTCATAATTGGCAAAACTTTTTTGCACATTGGGTACAAATTGGATTTTAATTATTAAATTTTTCCTAAAAATTATTTTTAATTTACAAAAAAAAAAGAAAAAAACGAAATGAAAAATTAAAAGCAATATTTTTTTAATTTTGTAAATTTAAGTAAACCATAATTAAAACCTACAAATAGAACAACAAAACATATCAGCTAAAAGACACAAATAAAACAGAATTTTACTATAAACTAAATAAAATTAAAAAAAAAATCATTCAAAAATAATTAAGAAGAGTAAAAATAAGTTAGATTTAATTATTATAAAATGAAAGAAGGCGAAGTTTAAAGAAATTAAGCAACTCAATGTGATTTTTTTAGTAATTAAGTTTAAATTAATTTAAAAGTTTTAACAATTAATTTAAAGAGAAGAGAAAAATAAAGAAACTAAAAAAAATAAAAACATTTTTAAAATGTAAAATAACAAGAAGAAAAAATATTATTAAATTTTCCGTTAAAATATTTCACAGTGGCTGAATAAATGAGTGCAGAAATCTTCTAACAAAAAATTAGAAACAAAAAATCCACAAATTCAAACTAAATTATTCAAAATATTTAGTTTTAATTCTAGGAAATTATAAAACGTATACATTACATTAAAATAAAGTTACTAAATAAATTAATTATAAACTTATTTTAAATATAGAAAATAGCTTAAAACAATTAGATTCACCTAAAACATATCAATTTATCCGTGACTATTGATTATCAAAAAAAAAAAAAAAAAAAACCAAAGAAATCGATACATATCAGTTGGGTTTATTCCAGCAAAAAATCGTTTTAGTCTTTAAGATCTACTTAAACTAATAGCAAAAATACTTTATTGTTATTAAAAACTTTAAGTTAATTTAGAAATATCTTTTTTTTTATTTAATTTAATAAAACTAATAGTTAAACTAAGCTTTGTAAAAAAAAAATTATACATTTTGGAACTTTTTTCTAGAAAATTATTAAAAATAAACGCGTATATATCGTCAAAACTTTTTGAACTTTAAAAAAAAAACTATACAAAATTTTATTAAATTTTTTTTTCATTTATATAGTTTTTAAAATGCACTGCCTTAAATTTACAAAAAAAAATTGTTATTGCACATTTTTTATATGATTTTGTATAAAAAAATTTTTTACTAAAATTAAATGTTATCGGTACTTTTTAGAAAATAAGTTTTTTTTAGATTAAAAAAAATTTTAAGAAATAATTGTTAAATTTGTACAAAAAAAAACAGAAAACATTAAAAAAAAACATGAAATTCATGTAAAATCGTAAACATATCATTAACAAAAATTCTTAATCTTATTATTTCTTATAATTTTTGTTTACAGAAACTCTTTACTAGAAACCTGCATAAAATTCCATTTGACCACAACATTGAATGTAAAAAAGCTTCAAACTCTTTACTGTAGTGTAACTGTCACAACCAAATACCGAAGAGTAGTGTAGACGACGAGTTAAAGCAAGTGTATGAACGTGTAGAAGAGAAAAAAGTAGAGGTATCAAAAATACTTTCAAAAATTAACAAGGGAATGAAAAATACCCGCAGCAATGAGAGTGGGAATTAAAACTAAACACATTCTTTACTTTATTTATGTGTTTGGGATATGTTTGCACTAAATGTTTTGTTTGTTATAATTTCTTTAATAATATGAACGACAATTATTTTCACAAACAATTCTTTGTCTGCGTCCGCTACATTAGACACACAAGCAAATCTTTGTACTCGTCCGCTACATACCCCGCTTGACTACGGCACATGAAAATTATATCGCTATCAAACAACTGTTACGACTCCTTAACTCTGTGAAAATTTTCGAGAACGACCATTGCTAGCGAAACGAAAAATAGCTCGTAGAGTTCACGTCTTGCCCAGTTTGTGGCAGCAAATCTTTCGATCTCGAACGTTTGCTTTTATATAATTAGCGAATCTTAACCAAAGCTAAAATAGTTCTGATTATTCGATTTAAATGTCACTAAACATTTGTTTTAATAGTTCGGCAATAGTTCGAAAGCGAAATTTTTTTAACTTTTCTGGAGGAAACCCCGTTACATTTGGTTTTGCTTCTTTACTGCGTGATGCATTTTTGCTTTTAAATATTTGCGTTTGCTTAAAGAA
Organism: Pollenia amentaria; assembly: GCA_943735925.1. Taxonomy (NCBI): domain Eukaryota; kingdom Metazoa; phylum Arthropoda; class Insecta; order Diptera; family Polleniidae; genus Pollenia; species Pollenia amentaria. The sequence goes on along the minus strand of OX031010.1, from coordinate 138,210,586 downwards.
ACCGCATTTTCATGTTCACAGATTTTAACGTTTTCGAATTTTTTAAATTTTGTTAACGTTCACTTTTGTTTTAAATTTTCTAACATCAAGCGGGACAGCAGACAACTAAACATCACAAATTCTCGCAGACTGCATGAGGTAATTTTCAAATACTAGGAGTGTAGGCAATAACTGGTAACTGTATTGAAAGGTTTTAAAAGAAAATGTTTGTTCCGCTAATTCTCCGCAGTGGTGAATATTCGCTTTTGTTGAATCTCAGATCAAGCGGCACAGCAGACAAGTAAACAACACAAATTCTCTCAGACCGCAGACTAGGAGTATAGCCAAAAACTGTTTACTGTATTGAAAGGTTTTGAAAGCAACGAGTACTGTCTGGAGTGTATTTCTTTGAATTCTTGTACCCATGTGGTTGTACACAAAATTTTTGGAGAAACATTAAATTTTGATGTATGTTTGATTTTCAAATACATTTGAAGCGCTAAGTGGAGGAAGGGCACTACTTCAAAACATTAATTTTGAGATAATCAACTAAAACAGTGTTGTAAATAATAATAAATGCAAGTTGTATATTCCTAGCTCTTAGAGGGGAGAACTGACTTTATTTTGAAATTGTCTAAAATTGCACTTTTGAATTTACGTTTCTTAGTAGTTCTCAAATAAGGTACATGAAGTAAATGTCAGTAGTTCCCCTTTCTGCACTTAGTCGTTCATTTATGCAGGCCTTTACTGTACACTCTTTGCTACGGTATAAATGTTTAATGAACCTAACAAGCAGACTACTTTCATAAAAGTTCCACTACATCTTGAGGTAAAAAATAAATGAGTAGGTCAACCAATACCCTACACCTACCACTTGAGTTAACTCTGTGGTCTTTTCAACGCTACTTGTAAGTGAAATAAAGACATTTTGTTGATTTACACTAACGTTGATATAAGAGTTAAGGCGGACTCAAGCATTCGCTTAAAACAAAATTTTTCCCCAGACAGAATTTGTTTTAATTTATAGTTAACCCTTAAATTAAAACTGTATTTTGATTTTTTTCTAGTTTTTGGTTTAAGCTGGTAAATATTAACGCATAATTTAAGTGAAAATCAATTTAATCAGAGATTTAAAAACTATCTCTACACTATCTCTTCAGAGGTCTTTGCCGTTTAACACTTATCTCTATTGACGATGGCTGGCAGTCAATACACGCAAAGAAAAAACATGGTTGATACAATCACAATCGCAAACTATCATTAATGTTTGTGGCTATGATTGTGTCAAACACGTCTTCAGTAACAATATATGTTCAAACATGTTTATAGCTTTATTGTCTCAAAAATATTATTATGTTTAGAAGAAAAACACAAATGATCTTCCCAACCATGTATTTATTATTCCCAATACCATGCAAAATGTCTATTTGAACAATAAACCCAATAAAAAAATCAATTTCAAAAATTTCATGTTTTAATAAAATTACAACATACATATATATACAGCTAAGCATATAATAATAAATAAAATTCAATACATACATTTATATACATATATATATATATGTATATACTAATAGCTTTACCTGTTTCAATAAATGTATGATAATTAATTTTGCAATCATGCAACCCCTTTTTCTCCCGAAAAACTTTTAATTATTTTGAAGTCAATTATGTTTCCCGATTAACTGACTCTCGCAGACTGAAAATGATGTGGAAGAAGATTGTATTTGCTTTTTAAACAGACACTGTTTGTTTTGACAATAAATGTTTGCTCATTTAGAGAATGTGTTTTAAAGCGAACAAAAATGATGGTATCAAACATATCTTTTGCGTACAGCTATTATAATGATTTTAATTGTATAGTTGAAAATATATACATTATAGTAGCAAATATTTCACATAATTTAATATGTTTAGCTAGATCATGGTAACTTTTTAGATGTAAAACACCATATAATATTATTATAATAAATTAAAAAATGTTAAGGGGAAAAAATATTTTTTCAAGTTAAATAAGGCTAACAATAAGTTTATTACGGTAAACATATTAGGCAAATATGAATAAAAATGGTCGCAGTGACCATTCATTAATCATGTTTTTTCTCTGCGTGTAGTCAAACATCAATCTTTAAAACAAATTGTATTTTACTTGGTGGATCGAAATTTGTCAATAGCGGTGAGTGTTAAACGGCAAAGATTTCTGAAGAGTTACTATCGACAAATGTTAAATCAACATATCCGTGGGTTCAATCCCAGCTTTAGTCAAGAATGAAAAATTATCAATAAAATTTTAATTAATTTCCTGTTGTAAATTCTTTTCTTCATTAAAAATAATTTAATTAAATAAAATTTGATATACTTAAACCTGATTAAAAGAACAAATTTGGGATTGAAAACACACAATGCTAATTATTTTCAAAACTTTTAAAATAACCTAAAGAAGAAGACCATAAGCTAATCTATAAACTGTAATAAACTTCGATTAACTTTCAGTGAAGTTCAGAGTTTTTGTAAAATCACATCCCTGCAATTTTTTTTAACGGAAAATTATTAAAGTCAGAACAAGCATCTCCCCGAAAAAGAACAACAACAAGAACAACCAACCCAACCCAACCAAAAAAAAAAAAAAAAAAATATATATACACAAAAATTATTTAAAACAACGAAAATATATTTATTTATAATTTTTACGTTTTTATTATTTTTTACCAAATATAAGAATTTTTTTTAAATTTTAAACAAAATAAATATATAAAACCAAAGAATATACATAAAACAAAATTATAAAACAAAAAACTAAAACAATCTTAAAAAAATTTCCTTTTTTACAAAACTCCTTAAAACGATAAAAAGCAACAAATTCTTTTTAAAAATAAATGTCTAACATTTTTTCCGGTATAATTAAACATCAATTAAAAAAAACTCTCATGACAAAAAATTTAAAAAAAAAAATAAAAAAAAACAACTTATAAATACTTGTAACTTTGATGTACCTAAAACTATCTTAATATTTCTTCTCTCTATCAAAACTCTTATTAAGGCATTAATGAAACTAAACAAATCTTTATCGAATACATATCAACAAAATTGTATAAATTACCAAACAAAATACATAAAAACTTATAAAAATATATTTCAAAATAATTTACTAAAATCTTTTATTAAAAATTTATTTTACAATTTTTTTTCTTTATTTCTCTCGATGTACTATTATATTACAAAAAATACAAGATAAAAATTATTAAAAATATTGAAAATTATGGAAACCAAAGATCTATTTAAAAAAAAATTAAAATGAAATGGCTAATTTTAGTTTCATTCTAAAGCATGAATTCAATAAATGTAATTAATTTAAAAATATACAACAAAAAAATAAATAAAAACTTAAAAAATAATAAAAAAACAAAATTGTATGTGTTTTATTCTAGACAGATCTTTATTAACTTTGGCGGCGTATTTCTTGTCATATAGAACTAATTTCGGTTGAGCATCGAAAAAATTATGATACGTTTTTGTATCAAAATTTTAGTAAGTCATTTTTGTGACGAAGAGTTGGCAATACTGCTGATTACACCGGTTCAGAAATTTTCCACTTTTTGCCTTAACTTCAAAAATTATATGATTTTTAAACTAAATTGATGCTGATGAATGCGAATATGGCATTCGTTTATATTTCCTAAGAATCTTTTTCGAGATATTCGCGAAAATTTTTGTTTTTTTGCAGTTAGAAAGCTTTTTCTAAAAATCTTCAGAACTTTTTATTTTGTATAACGCATCTTTAACGCTGTTACAAATTTATATTCTTACTAGCTGACCCGGTCCGCGTTGCTGGCCCTAAGCAAACATTAGTGTTGTATTACCAGACGATTTAAATTGATCTTTAAACGAAATTTACGGCTTTTAAATAAAAATCCGTGAAATACCTATCATAAAGTTTTTTTACAGAATAACTTACATATGGTGTAGATAAAATACATATATGCTGTGAATCTTACGAAAAAAGTGAGAGTAAAAGTGGGCGGGGCAACATTTTCTTTCCGCTAAACCTAAGTTAGACCATGGCGATCATTTTAAAGAAAAAATCGTCCAAATCGGTCAAGCCGTTCTCCAGTTATGCGCATAATAGAAAAAGTGGGCGTAAAAGTGGTAAATTTTTCTTTCGATGAAAACTTAAAGTTGATTAATACGAACATTTGAAAGAAAAATTAGTTAACTCGATGGAGCCGTTTTCTGATTTTAGGTAAATCGAAAAAAGTGGGCGAAAAAGTGGGCGGGGCAAAATTTTCTTTCCGTAAAAACCTAAGTTGGACCATGGCGATCATTTTAAAGAAAAAATCGTTCAAATCGGTCAAGCCGTTCTCAAGTTATGGATTTTGCCACGCACCTCCGCCCCCAGACCGAAAGTCAGAAATCAGACTTCACAGTGTCACCCGCCTGAATATTCTGAAGATTCCCTGAAAATTTCATCAAAATCGGCCCAGCCGTTTTGGAGTCCATACGTTACATACACACATACATACATACATACACACATCCTATTTTATATATATAGATATCCCATATCTATACTATGTTTATCGTTTATAAATTCATTGAGTAGATTTGAAAAAATTTATTTTTTCTACGTTTTTTTTCAAAATTCAATATGTAGTTTAAGTCCCTTCTTTCTAACCCATATCTTAAAAACAATTTTATTCCAAACGTATTTGTCACAAAATTGTTATCTTCGGACAAAAAATAAAAAGGCTGCAATAAAATAAGTAAAAACATCCAATTTTGAATTTTGGTTGTGTTGATTCGTTTTCTATCCTCCTTCTCTCGCATTGGAGCAAAGGGCCTCTACTATTTTCTTATATCTCACTATATTATTGGCACTGCGAGTGATATCGTTTCAGGTGTAGTTTGCTGCTAGAAGTATTTTATCTATTGTTCTACGCCATGTTTTTGATGGTGCGCCAGGGCCTCGGCTACCTTGTGGGATTTTAACGCTTGACGGACCATGTTTTCGCTGGGTCGTCTAATTATATGACCAATACAGCGCCATAAACGTTCTCGGATTTTCTTGGAAACTGGTTTTTGGCTAGTTCTAATCCATAAATCGGTGTTGCTGATCCGGTTGGGCCACCATATACCAATAATATTTCGGGGGCAAACGGTTGTCAATATCTTTCATGCTTTTCGCAGGCATCATACAAAACAGATTTGACATTACAATTGAAAATTCTAAGTTTGGTGTTGGTAGATATTTTACTTGATCGCCATATATCTGTGGTTTTCATGGGTAACCACGTACATATGTCCATTTTTTTCGATTTCGAGATGTTGATGCCATATTGCTTAATTTTTAACAATCTTTTCATGGTTCTAAAACTGTCTGAAAAAATATGGACCAATTCCGATTTTTTTACGTAATGACCAATTTGAAAAAGTTCAATAACTAGCCCATTGTTCGATCAAAAATGTTTTATCCGCTGTCCTGAAAAATTTGATTTTAAGACATACGCGGTTATCCATGAAAACCACAGATATACCCCCCTGTCACAGAAATCAATTCCGATCGAAAGTGGAAGTGATTTCGGATCTTTCTTCCCCAAAAATGAAATCCCTTTCGATCTGAATTGATTTCTGTGACAGGCCTGATTGTTTTACAATCCAAACATCGCCTTAGCTTTGTTTATGCGACTTATTACGTCTTCATCAGCTCCGCTCTTATTTTCAACAATGCTTCCAAGATGGTTGAATTTTTTGACATTCCCAATACGGTCGTCGATTATGTATAAGCTTGGATGTTGTAAAGGACTAGGCTTACCAGTCATAAATTAAGTTTTAGTTATACTGATCTCGAGCCCAGCGATTGTAGCATTTGTACTTAGATCTGAAAGGTTTTTCTGGAGGTCACTTAGTCTTTGGCTAAATAAGCATACGTCGTCCGCATATTAAACACCGGCAAGGTGACTAAATGGATTCCACTGAATACCTTTACCTCCCCTTAAGTGCGTCTCATTACTTCGTCCAGAATGAAGAAAAAAAGAAGTGGTGCTAATATGCAACCCTGCCTTACTCCGGTTGCAACCTAAAATGGTCAGATAAGAGGCCTCTATGCAGCACCTTACAACGGAATCCATTGTATACTGCGTTTAACATGTTTGTAATCTTTGTAGGCATTCCTCTCTTACCTGGGGTGGGTCGCAGGAAGGATCTATTTACACCTGCGATCAGCAATATTAGGGCGCCGCGTTTTCTCTCTTCTCTTTTATTGTCTTTTGTTACGTACGTGTGCACACAAATTGTAGAGCATTAAACAAAATGAACAACAACATTTGTAAAATGCATACAACGCATACAATCGCAAAATGTAATAGTATAGGTTGCCGATCGCAGATTAACACTATCGAATGCTTTCTTAAAATCTATAAGCGCTGCCTACACTGGTGTTTGGAACGCATTACATTGCTCAAGTACAAGTCTTATGGTGTTTATTAGATCCACGCAAAAACGATTTTCTCGGAATCCAAATTGGTTTTGTCGATAGGTATTTAAGACTGCATCTGTTTTGCGAGTAAGAATAATCTTACTTATAAGTTTGCAGGGAATCGGTAGAAGAGTTATACCACGATAGTTGTTGCAGTCATGGGAATTGCCTTTTTTGGGAATTTTAACAAGGATTCCTTCATTCCAAGATGATGGGAGGATCTCTTCAATCCACTCCTTTTGTAAAAGTGGGAGCCATCTGTCATCTAGCTCAACGTCACACGTTAGAGTTTCTGCAGTATTGTCATTTCCTGGAGCTTTTCCATTTACTGTTTATGGCTTTTAATAGCGGAATTCACCCTTGATAGTAAAGTCCCTTGTAGATCTTGTTAATCTTATAATTTTAGTAAAAATACTAACATTTACAACACTGCAACAACAAAATGTATTAGACTAAAATATACTACGCTCTGGTTGAAAAATCCCACAAAAATCAGTAGTAAACAAAGTATGTGAATTTACCAGAACTAAACAGTTGAAGAAACTTTATCTGTCTCTTTCTCTCACTCAGCAAATTCATTAATTTACAATGCATACGAAAAAGACACTCAAGCTTTGAAGTATAAAATCGTATTAAATATAACAGAGTCGTACACTTAATACAAAGGGTGAATACCGCTAATATTTCTCTTTTGCTGGGTACAGCAGTGTTTATTACTTGCAATGTCTTGTTGTGTGTTGATTAAGTTAACATTATGGCCCTAATCATGTAAAACGCAACGCCAAAGAATTACATTGAAAGCACGAACAATGTCATAAATATTTTGTAATTTTGTTGTTGCTTTTGCAATATACTTTCAAAATAATTTAAAATTTTTAAAAAAAAAATAGTGAAAAACTGGAAAAGACGAAAAATAATTAAAAATAAATGAAGCTGATTAAAAAAAAGACGTTATGCAAATTTTAAAATGCCTGTTTCTTTATATGTCTGTATGTGTTACACAGAACACTTTCAGTCGACTGGTTTTGTTATGCAAACAAAATCTCGCTAATGACAAACAAGTACAATGTAAACGCACTAGATTTTGAGGAAGATTTCAAATCAAATCTACTAGATTTCGTTCTAATGTAAACAGCCTATTATTCATAAAAAATAAAACAGGTTTATAAAAGGTTTATTAAATAAATTTTCATAGAAAATTCGCACATTGTAGAATATGCTTAATTGGTTGTTGTATGCACTTAAAGTTTTAAATTAATGGTTTTAGTACTTGATATTCAAATGCTTAGTACCACAGAAATAAGCTTAAAAATTTCTCATTTCTTATTTAAAATTTCTTCATGTATTCGGTTGTAAGTCAAGTGAACTTCACCACGATTATTGTTGATGTTCTGGCAGAGTGACCAGATTTTAAAATAATATAAAGTTAAATCTTGTTTGAAATAGAGCTTAAAATAGCTTATGACTGAAATTTAAAGACAAAAAATAGAGATAATTTTTTTTATAGATTTCTAATGGAAACTTTTCATAATATCGATATTTTTCATAGACTAAGGCCGTAATCATGTAAAACGCAGCGCAACGCCAAAGAATGACATTGAAAGCACAAACAATGTCATAAATATTTTGTAAGTTATTGCTTTCTATAGGTATTAAACTATGTACTACCACTAAAATATTGAAATTTTTGATCGTTCAATGAGGAAAAAAAAGTACCAAAAAGAAGAAATACGGAAAATTAAATTTCATTATTTTACTTTTCCGTTCTACATGTGATATTTTTTGAATTTTCTGTAATTTGAACTAAGAAACATAAAATATGAGTGCAGGATCTTGAGTAAATAAGAACCTTTAAGATGAAAAATGTTGGTACTCTTTGGCATATACATAAATATGTCCACGAAAGAAAGAGAGATGCTAAGGAGGCAGCGGGTTAAATGCTTTTATTATACAAGAATATATTTAATAAAAAAAAAAATTATATTAAGTATTTTTTTAAAATAAAGGCTTAACTATTATTTTCTTCCCCCGGCGACACTAGTATGTATGTAGATCAAATCTGAAACAACGGTTATTACTGCGCTGCAAGACTATTATTTTTTAAGTACTTTATACACTGCGCGTCATCAGGTTAGCGCCCCCCTTTCCCTAACAGTTAATGTTAAATATTATCTAAATGAGTCATGATAACGTTCATGAAAATATTTTAATATATTTTTTACAAAAACTATATATAAAAAAATAGGAATTCCATTGTATAGTTGTTCAATGTAATTCAACGAAATAGTGGACCAAGCGTGCTTGATGCCTTCGATTAATTCGGCTTTTGTGCTATAATTTTTTTCGGACTCGTACACGTTTCTAGCTAGCCATCCCCAGACGTTCTCGATTATATAAAGGTCGGGCGAGTATGGTGGCCATTCAATGACGTTAACTTTTTTGCTCTGTATCCACGAGTACACGGATCGGGCAGTGTGGATTGGTGCATTATCGTGCTGGAAATTCCATTTTACATTTTCAAGTAAGTTTTGAAAGTGGGAAAAAGCCGTTTTCAAAACGTTTATGTAGTTATCCGCAATCATACGCTATGTAAAACACTGCAACTAACAGGACCCATAGTAGGATATTGCACCGCACCATAACACCCCCACCCGGCTGTGCAGGCGATCCAAATAATGTTCCTTCTTATGTCATGAAAATATTAATTATACCCATCGGACCCTTCTAAATTAAATTTCTTTTCACCTGAAAAGACAACGTAATGCCACTGAGTAGACCACGTTATGTGCGTTCGAGTAAAATGTAAACGCATTTCCTTTCTAATCATATTAAGTGGTGGTTTTTTTTATCTTTTGCCTTTGTAGGTCACTCTTTGAACCGTTTAACAACAGTTTTTTCTCTTATTTTGGTAGACGAGTCGTGCGAATTTGGTGCTTGCCTTAGTATGGCTCGCTTGTCTGCTTGGGAAACCACACGATTATTACCGCCCTTGAAGTTTTTTTTCCATAGTTTTCCTTATTTTTAAGAAAATTTCTTCTGTGCCTTCCAATTTTTGCAGCAATTTTATGGAAGGATAGTGCAGAATTATAGTAAGCTTTAATCTTTGCTCTTTCTTCCAAAGATAAAACAGTTCCCTTTCCCATTTAAAGCTATTATTTAAAGGCAAATACTAGTTAAATATACACAAAAAAATCAAAACAAGGGAGATAACTAAAAATGCATTTGGGGGCGCTAATCTGATGATGCAAAATATTCGTCGAAAATAAAACAAAATAATATGTTAAACGTTCAAATGTGTTATAACGGTTCTTTTATCAAGCTTTAATTTCCTGCAAGAGAAATCAAACATAATAATTTTGCAATTAAAATAAATATTATGAATTTGGGGGCAATGATAAAATAGAAAAAAGCAAGAGCAAATGAGCGAAAGAGGACCGCTAACCTGATGACGTGCAGTGTATAGCTGCCACACATAAATTTATACTGATAAACTGTTTTATTTATTTTGAAATATATATTAATTACACGAAATTGAAATTAAAGTAAAAAGCTGGCAAAAGCTTAATGTATTGTTGAAAAAGTTAAAAAAAAGGCTAAAAGCTAAATCAAATATTTCAAGCTAAACATGAAAATATAAAGCTAAATTTAATTTGAAAAAAGATAATATGGTCACACGGGTTTTCTGGTGCCGATTAAAATAACAATAACAAATTGTTGTTTTCACCATGGTTATTGTCCATGATTACTGTTGGTGTAGTGAGAATAGGTGTGTTTAATTCCTGCGACTGGCCGAATAAGAAATATAAACAAAGTGAGCCACCTTTTTCTAAGTTTCAAACCCAAGCTGGAAACACCCTGTTGTAATGGTATTTTATCTTAATTATAAACCTGTTGATATTCCGTTAAAACAGTCAATGGCCAGTGACACAATGTGTTAAGTTCACCTCAATTTTTTGACAAATATTTTTTGACTGCCGTAACAAATTTTTTTGATGTGTTTCTTTACAATTTTTTTAAAGAAATTTTAGTTTTTTGCATTTAAAACAATTTCATAGTTTTGTTGTTGCTTTCTACAGAAATTCATTCTGCCTTTTAAAATTTTCAACGCTACAAAATATGCAGCGTTTAAAATTTAATAGTTCAATATGAATTTCTGTAGAAAGCAACAACAAAATTATTAAATATTTTTGCCTTTGTTTTTGCTTTCCATATAATTTTTGGCGTAGCGTTGCGTTTTACATAATAGAGGTCTAAGTGTTTTCGTGGGTTGTTCGCTTGCGTGTTGAGGAGGTTGTTCTGAATCGACTTAATGATGTTCGTTCATCCGGTTGGCTGGATAAACTTTGCACGCAAATTAAAGTTCACAATTTAAAATAGAGACAATTTTATGCAATTTGGTACAAAGTTTTAAATTTTCATAAGGACGAATAGCAGAAATTGGCCCATACCTTTATAAAGCCCCCACCATAACTTTTTTTTAGAATAGAGTCTTCTTTCATATACACCATCGTGTTATACTGGTATTTCGATTGAATTTGGACCAGAAATATTTTATTCCAACATTAATAATTTATCCAAATTTTATTTTAATCTGACTATAGGTGCATTTGTTTACTTTTCCAGTAAAATCCAGTAGTTGAGTAAATTTTGGGCAATATGAAAATTTTACTCTCAAAAATGGCTCTTGCACAAAAAAGTAAACGAACGGAAAAATTGCAAAAACTTGCAGGTTAATTCAAACAGCTGATCGCTAAAAAAGCTTAGTGTTGTAAAATATGTGTTGTTTAGACTACCCAGTACATAATGTTTTTGGTACTTGATGAAATGCATTGTAATGATTATAAATTCGTAGCAAATTTATTTATTAAATGAGCTTCTGTGCAAGTTTTAAGACTTGTTTATTTTGTACATGACTTTTAATTTTGTTTCTAGTTAAATTACATACGAAACTACATCAATATTTGTTATTTGGTACCCTCAATAATATGCAATAAGAAGTAATCATATATTCATTAGCTTTACATCTCTAAAATATTAATGTAAACAAAAATAAGTAATATTGAAACATATGTTTTTGTTTTGTTGTTCAGTAAAAATTTGCAGACTCTTTGCTTACAACTGTCACTTTACTCTCTCAGTAGATGCTCTCTTTTGCAAATTTTTGTGTAAGCGAACGCATTTCAGTAAAATCCAGTAAAAACTTGCACAAATTTGTGCAAATTTTGGGGTAAACGAACGCACCTTATATTAGACCACAGCTGCCATAAAAACACCACCCCTCAATATAGCTTTTAATGACTTTACAACCTTATAAATATTGGCATGAAATTTGGCGACGATAACTTCAATGTCATGACATGTAGATCCAGAATTGACCATGGGTCCCATACAAAAGCTTTTCAAAAAATCTTATTCAGACGTACAGGGCGTCCGCCCGGAAGGTATACTACTTTGTTTGTAAATGGCGTAAATGGTCTTGTGGAAGAAGCTCTTGTGTCTACTGAATCTTAAATGGAAACAAATGCAAATCCTTGTGCAAAATTGAGGCGAAAGTTGTTCTTTGAAGACCAAGCTCCTGAGCACGGCGTCGAATTGAGGTTGATGAATTGTTTTAAACATTTTCTTGAGCAGCAGTAATGTTTTTAGCCAATCTTCAGTACGTTGTGGTCCATGCTTGGGCCTATCACCTACAGACCCTCTTTCTTCGAAATCATTTACTACACAATAAATAGTGCGTTTTGTTGGCAAGTTGTTTCTCCCAAAAATTTCACGTAACTTTCTCATCGTCCCAGAAATCGATGATTGATTGATGTTTTAACGATTAAAACACGTTGGCTTACCGAATATTTTTCCATAATAAACTTGCCACGTGTCTACTTCACGACTGCCAAATATGAACTGTCAAGACTATTGTTTACCAAAATGGCGGCAAAACAAAGTATTATACCTTCCCGGCGGACACCATCAAGATATTAAGATAATATCTGTGGTTTTCATGGGTAACCGCGTATGTCTTAAAATCAAATTTTTCAGGGGAGCGGAAAAAACCTTCTAGATCGAACTATGGGCTAGGTATTGAACTTTTTGAAATTGGTCATGACGTTAAAAATCGTAATTGGCCCATATCTTAGCAATAGCAATACGGCATCAACATCTCAAAATCAAAAAAAAATTTACATACGCGGTTACCCATGAAAACCACAGATATTATCTTGATATCTTGATGGTGTCCGCCGGGAAGGTATACTATTCTATGATTCTTAAACTACTAACATAATATTGTTTTAGCGCGTCCATGATTGCACATTAGTCCCAAATAGGGAACACTCGAAAATTTGTGTTCGGTGTAGGGTTTTATGCAGTCAGGCTTCGTCACTTTTCTTATAATTAGGTAAATATCATAGAAGTGGTAAAAAATTTATAACAAACAGTCAAGCTTGATGTGAAATTACTTATGATATTTAATTGAACCCATTCTGAAATATATGTATAATGCTGCAAAATGGTTAAATGTCATTCAAAACGAATAGCATTTAAAAAAAGAGAACTGTTTCTGAATTTCTTAATAAAATGCAAATAAAATCGATATTATTTTTCAGACATTTTATTTGTGTTTGCTGGGAATGTGGGGAATGTTTATTTCATACTAACACAATGGTAAAATTTTTACTAACACATTCTCATCACTTTAGTTTTTTTTTGACAACAAACTTAGGCTTTTGACAAGCGAGTTTCAGATCTATGCCATCTATGGTACGGGGCTTATTTCATAAAACAATGGCCGCTTTTTCATTGATTACACTGTGCACGAAATTGACACTTTTTTTTTCGTGACAAGCTGGGCACCTGGCGTTTTAACATAATTCGGGTACGTTGAATCCAGTGGTGCCCGCGGTTTTTTAAGATTGGCTCTGGTTTTCGAGATAAACCGTTATTTCAAAAATGGAGTAGGTTGCACAACATTTTGCACAACGACTGCGGATATTAAAAAGAAGTTTTACCTTTCTTAAAGGAAATTTTATTGCGGAATTTCGGTTTTTTAAGTTTTTTCAATAAGCTAAAGCGTTTTTGAGTTACACGAACATATGTTGTGCAACCTACTCCATTTTTGAAATAACGGTATATCTCGAAAACCAGAGCCAATCTTAAAAAACCGCGGGCACCACTGGATTCAGCGTACCCGAGTTATGTTAAAACGCCATGTGCCCGGCTTGTCTGTTTTTTCAACTAGCATAGTGTTATCATTAGAGTTCTTTAACCGTTTATATAAGATTTGTTTGCCACTAGCTGATTTAAGGAAGGGGTTTATATGGGACATATACCCGCGGTGGGCGCTGCTTTGCCTGGATTACGAAGTTTTTCGGGTTTTTACATTTTCTCATCGTGCTATTTTACCAGAGCTGCTACAAATGCAAAAAATTCCCTACTAAGATGAATATCTTAAAATCCCTAAAACAACGGCCAATTTATGTTAAAGCTAAAAAAGTTCAGTTAAAACTATCTATTGTTTTAACTTCCAGTTAACAATATCTTTTTGACATTTATAACTGGTTGGTGATTTTGAAATTTGATTTTATTTCGCAAAAAGTATCAAAATTGCGACTTTTTCCCCCTCTGCACACTGCATTGAAAAATATGCTTGATACCATTTTACAGAACCTGGCATCAATGAAAAGTTTTCTAAAAAGTTATTTACTTTCGGTATGAATTCCACCTTTTGCATACTACCCAGTATACATTATTATTGCCGAAATTTTGAAAATTCAACTTCATATCCAATCGAAAACGATTCAGTTTTTCAAATTTTTTTTCTAAAATAAATCAAAAATTTACTAGTTTTTCCTTAAAGATCCGATGATTGATAAGAAAATGCTATTAACTCGAAATATCGTATACTGTGTGTTTATTTTAATACTTGAACAAATGATAATTTCAGAAACATTATGAAAGCTTGAACGTTATTCCAAAGTTCTATAGCAAAAATTTTTTAAATGTTTTTAAGGTAACTATCTGGCAATTCACCATTTAAAATATTCGCATGCGTAATGTTATTTTTTATTTTATTATTAATATTCAACGAAAAAACTCTACCCGTACACTTAAATTTTTCATATAAATTATCAATTAAAATAGGTAATCATTCATGCAAAGCAAATTTCGATCTACCAAGGTAAAATACCATTTGGTTTAAATATTGAGGTTTGACTAATGACGTAATCCGTCCGAATTCGTACAAAGTTACGCTGCATTTACACATGAAAGTACTTTCATGAAATCACCACAAATTTCACAAAAAAGTAATAAAATTTCATGAAAGTGAAATTTCATTTTCAAAATGTCGTCAAAGGTCAAACTTCTATCAAAAATGTCTCTTCTTCTTCTTTTATTGTTTTGCTTATTTCAAGCTTAAGAGTTGCCGAGCCAATTATTCACGCCGAACTTCAGGAATTCGTTCAAAATAATATTTATTTTTATTAGTTTTCATGATATTTATAAATTTTAATTAGAATCATTGTGTTCTTAATATTTAGTTAAAAATATATATTAAAATTCTTTATCTATACGAAAAAAATATTTCAGTTGGCAACACTGCTTAGTTATTGTCATTTACACGGTGTTTACATTTGCCAGTACTGGCAAGACAGTTGCAATACATGCAAACTTTTTCACTAATACATGTACACTTTTCCAACTGTCTTGTCTACTGTCTAGCAAATTTTGCAGACAGTAAAATGGACAGTAATTTGACATTTGCTGATAGTAATTTGAAGTTTTGTTCGCAGAAGTAAAAAAAATCAACAATTAAAAGAAAATTAATAAATTATGCTTTGGTTTTGCATGTTTTACTTAAGGGTTATCTATGTTCACAAAATATAGTTGTTAAATGTTAAGACCATATAAAACACGTTTAGCAAGAACTTGTACTGCGACATTCACGTTAGACATTTTTTTAAAAGTGAACTGTCTTAACTACTGTCTGGACGCCTACGTCACGAAGACAGCAAGTAGTGTTTTTGGCAACTAATATGTATTTGCTTACTGTCTTGCCAGTACTGTCAAATGTAAACGTACTGTTACTTTCATGAAATCGCTTTCTTGAAATTTTCATTGAAAGCTAGCTGAAAGTTGGAATGAAAGTAGTAGAATGTAAATGTGTTAGTGAAAAAATGTGAGTGTATTGGGACTTTCAAGAAACCCCTGTCGGATTTTTTTTAGCTAGCTCAACATTTGGTTGACTTTTAGCTAACTTATTTACAACTGACTAGTGACTAACTCATAATTGGTGCAGATTTGAGTCAGGCGTGTTTTGTGCGACTGACTTCTTCTCGATAAGTATTGAACTAGCCTTTGGCTAACTCAAAGCTGATGCAGAGATTAGTGAGTTGTGTTTTGTGCGACTGACTTTTTCTCGATAAGTATTGAACTAGCCTTTGGCTAACTCAAAGCTGATGCAGTGGACTGTGGTAAAAACACGTTTTGCTTGTTTTGTGTACTTTTTCAAAGTTAAATAATAAGCAAAAGTTCCCATATTCTCTTTGTTAATATCATTTAGTTAAATACATCTTATTTTCAAAGTAGAATTATTATGAAAACCGGTTTTTGCCATATCGGGCATGCTGATGGTGTCTTATAACTGAGAGTTTTTCTGTAGACAAAGGGGAAATACAACAAAAGTGAAAGAAAACATATGTGTAATAGTCTAGACAGACAGAGACAGAGCTCTGTCTCTCTTTAAAAAATAAATAAAGCAAAATACGTAATTTTTTTTATTCTCTTATTAAAGTCAACATATTGTATGCACCACAAGCTGACTCATAATGAGCTAACTTATGGTTATCTAAAAAGTTATGCAGTGTGAGTGAGTACTGACTCGTACTGCGGACATTGCGTGTAAAAACTGAATAGCTTTAACCATGTAAATGAGTTAGCTTGTGAGTCACCTCTGACTAACTTCTGGTTAACCATGAGTTGACTTTGAGCTAACTCATTTTCCGACAGGGACTGCTTTCATGTGTAAATGCCCAGTAAATGCAGCGTTAAAATCATATTTGAATTCGCCTTGTACTGTATCATGTGCATTATACAATATGGAGTCGGCGAAAGAAAACTCTGTGTTACTCTTTGGATTACATTTCTGAGAACTCGGATTATAAGTAACTGGATAATAAAGCTTCCTGATTGAGAAGGCATAATTATAACGGTAATAATAATATTGAATTTTATTATACATACATATACATACATAGTAAGTAGTATATTTAAGAAACTCATTCTGAAATAAAATATTATGATTCATTTCGGTGTAAGCCATATTAAAGTAAATATATAAAAATATTTCAAATCCGGATTTAGTGTTTAAAGGTACCCATTGATTTGCAATATTATTTTTCAATAATGGATACTGTACAATTAAATTGGTTTTGTATATATGTATCATTTTAGTAGGTAGCTCAATACATGGATAACATTAAGAGACGTTTGATTTATATTGCGCAAAAAGAAATATGTTTTAATGTGTTGACAACATTGCACATTACGCACATGTGTGAGTTGGTTTTGTTTACTTTAACATTTATTCAATAAAAAATTTCGCCATATATTTGTTTTATATATTGCCCAACTTACAAGCAGTAAAGTACTTAATAGTATTGCAAATTATGGGTACCTTAAGGGAAAATATTTAAAAAAAATAAATTTTAAAGATATACAATATGTATTTCATAATATTTTTATTTAGCTTCTTAAATATAATTTTACCCAAAATTCATACTTCAAAAATTAACATTTTATATTCTTAAGTTAAATAAAAAATAAATCGTAAAAAATATGAAAAAAAAGTTGGAAAATTAATGTAACTTAACGCCAGTTTTTATTACGATTCTTGGCATTATGATGATGATAATTGTGTTTATTATGAATGGGATGATTTAAATATTTCTTTTGATTACCAGTGGCCAAAGTATATGTGGTGTCACTGCCTGAACTTTGATTCTGATCAGCTTCTTTTGGCGTGGAAGTCTGGACTGAAAAGTAAATCTATTAGATTTAAAATATGAAAATAATTAAGGGCCCTAATCATATAAAACACGACGCAACGGCAAAAAATAACATTGAAAGCACAAACAATGTCATAAATATTTTGTAATTTTGTTGTTGCTTCCTACAGAAATTCACATTGCGCTTTAAAATTTCAAACGCTCCATTGCTGGTGGCGTTGAAAATTTTAAAACGGTACATGAATTTCTGTAGAAAGCAACAATAAGATTACAAAGTATTTATGACATTGTTTGTGCTTTCAATGTTATTCTTTAGCGTTGCGTTGGGTTTTACATGGTTAGGGGCTAAATTATTTATTTACACCAATAATTACCTTCATCAGTGGCACCTTTAACAAGGGGGGCTGGATGGAAAATGGAAAATAAATCCTGTGGGGAGCCTAGGATTATAAAAGAGGAAGAGATGTTTAAACGATTTAAAGAGAATAAGAAAAAATCAATCAGAACAGAACATAACAAGCAAGCAAATCGATGAGACTATAAGACGTAATGTTTTTATGTTTTAATGAAAGAAATACTGAAAAGTGTGATGTCTTAAGCGCATAACAATAATGATCTTTTTCAAGAAGTTATTCTTTTCAAAACCACACAAACAAATATAGCTCAAGTTGTATAAGGACTTTTTGAAACAGTTTCAATTAGTGACGTAACGAATACCGATGCCGATATATCGGCGATACTTCGAGTTTGCCGGCGATATTTTTCTGGCGATACGACGATATTTTTGTATTGTTTTTTGAACAAAATATTTAATTTTCCATGCGTATTTTTTGCATAACAACTAAGAGCAATAACAAATTCAACAGCAGAGGAAAAAATCAAGCAGAATAATGAATTCTTAGGCTGTAGCTCGGTCCACACCACGGGTTTAATGCGTATGTTTCTTTGTTCAACTGTTTATAATACGAATTCTAAAGTAAATAGAAAATAATCGTACCTTATGCTTTCCATACGTGTACACCTTCTACGCGTTTGCTGTGTAACTTGTCAAAACGATTTTACACTATTACTTTTTGGACAGAAGCATAAACGCATTGAACGCTTGGTGAGGACTTGCAGCTTTAGTTGTTTTGCTTTGCATCATGGTAGTAAAATGATCTCTCATTGATAAATCTTGTATGTATTTATTAGGGTAGTCATTAAATCGGTTAATCGCTCGATTAATTAGCCGAGGTTTTGGTTTATTCGGTTAATAATCGGTTAATTTTGTAATAAAGTCTTTTTATAAATTAAGTAATTTCAATCAGAGCAAAAGAGTACTTTTTTCAACATTTTGGTACTTTTTTTAAACATATTTTTATTTTTTTTTTGGAAAATAAACTTAAAAATAAAAAACTAAAATACATATCTCAGCCATGCCCATATCTCAGCCATTTATGGACCGAGCTGCTCAATTGCAACAGCAAAATTCTGATGAGGATATCTGACATTAAAATAATCAACAAGCTGTGTTGGCATAACCTTTTGAAAAGAATTTGCCAAAACTTTTAAAAAAATATGATAAAATCTGCTAAGTCGTTAAATGAAGAAAATCGGCTAAGATTAAAACAAAAAATTTTTAAATTTGCTAACAATATGATAATCTTCTGAATTTTTATAAAAAAAATTATGCTAAATATTTGATTAATAAAAATGAATTTAAGTTTTCTTGGGGTTAATTGAATTGTTTATGGTTTTTAAACCAAATTTTTATTTTTTAATCAGGCTTAAGTTCGTCGAATTAAATTTTCATTAAATTATTCTAATTAAGAAAGGAATTTCAAAAGGAATGTTCAAAGGGGATAGAACTCGGGCCGAATTTACATTTTTCGAGAATTACTGCATTCTCTTCATCAGAGTTTTTGCAGTTTCACCCTTTCCGCCACTACGACGGCTGTCAGTCTATAGTCAAACATCAATCTTTTAACCAACGCAATTTTTTGGTGGATCGAAATCCGCTGTAATTGATAATCAAGTTTTCAATTTATTTACGCCTCTTCCTTACTTGTATTTTTTAGTACTTTTATCAAGAATTTGTCTAGAATACCAAAGTTCATTTTTGTGTTTTTCTCTTTTTATATTGAAATTTTTTCACAGCCTGAAGGATATTTAATTTTGTTTTATTTTCATTAAATTATCCTAATGAAGAGAGGAATTTTAAAATAAGTATATATCATAAAATTTTTTTTTTAAATAATATTAAATTATTAATGTGACTAACGAAAAAGTAATTAAAATTTTAATAAGAAATTGTTTTAAAATATGTATTTACATATGTAAAGTAAGTCGTTTGAAAAAAATATTTTCCAAAATAAAAATACTTCGAAATTGGCGATGGAATATTTAAAATATTGATTCGAAACCATCTTAAAGGTACTGCGTTAAAAAAAGAGTTTGTCAAATAAGGACCAGTCTCATATACATTAAACATTAAGGTAGGATTATTTTCAGCGGTTAAAGTCGGAGTTAGTACTTTTTGGTGACGACTCCACAGCCCTGGTTAACAATGTTAAAAAAAATAGCAACGCTAAATTTCTAAGCAAAGAAGCATAACAAGAAAAGAGTACTAAAATGGACGTGGGGGTACCGTGGTATTTTTGAAAGGAAAAAGTACTAAAAATAGTACCATAGTACTGAATTTTCCATCACTGATTTCAATACATAAAAATGCATAAATTATTTACTATTTAAAAAAAGCAATAACATAACAAACATGACAATTGTTGAACTAACACGAGTAAACAAAAAATAATTCATAAATATGTAATAGGTACATATTTTTTAATTAACACATAAATATTATATGTGATTACGTACTCATTGTTGGGAGCCCGCGGGATCCCAATCTTACCGAAAACTGTTCCCGTACTCAAAGTTTAGTAAAGTGAGAGGGGTTTTAAGAGAAAAATATTCTTCTTATTCTTGCACGAAGTAGCCCGTACGTTTTCTTTGGGCTAATTGGGAATATTTTTAAGCAATCAGCTGTGTCAAAAAATAAACAATACAAAACTACAAACAAGTATTACCAAAGAAATTAAAATAAAAAATATTAATAAAATAAACAAGAGAAAATGTTCAAAAATCTAAGAACATGGTTGAATTTTACTTTCATACAATAAGCTATGTATTTATTTGAACATATTTCATACTAACGAATTCTTTTGGGGTAGAAATTTGGTTTTTTTTGTTCCCGTACTTTTGTAAATTTTTGTCTATTCGTGGGAGCAATTTTTGTTAACTCTCATTTTACCGAACTTTACCCAAAAAGTACAGGATCGCACCTAATATGTAGTAATTAAAAAATAAACTGTTTGATAATTTTATTAGTTATTTCAATAGTATAAGGAGACCTTAAAAATAATCTTTTAGAAAAATGTTTAAGATTTAAGCGATTCTTTTCTTTAGTTTTGATAAATCTTGACTTGGAAAAAATTCTTTCACTTAGCGTTGATGTTAGAGAAATGGAACGCAATCCATAATACAGAATATTAAATTGCTCAGTCCTTTTCCTGGATTTCTCTAAACGTATAAAATCTTCTATTATGTCATTAGAGTGCTGCTTTAATTTTTTTAAATTTTCAACTGAAAATTTAAATTTGATAACTTGGAAAATAAATCTTTATAACTTTAAAGCTTATAAAAATAGGTTTAATACAAAAAGTCTTGATCAATTCGCAAACTTATGCAGTTTTGTAATGCAAGTCAAATTCCACTTCTGTTTTTTGTACCGTCACGCCTGCGTATATTTTGGATTATAGCTTTAAATCCTTAGCGTTGATTGCTGTTAATTTTCTTCTCAATATAGTGCTGCCCTATTACTTTTTAATATAAAAAAACTTTTTACAAATTTGACTTCTTCATTTAAGTTTTTTTACATTTTGTCGTACAAATATCACTTCGCGTCACAATGGAAATACCCATATAAAAAGTACGTGAAACAAAAAGCTGTTGACAGCCAAGACCTATTTAAAATGAAGATCCCTTCTTTGTTTGTATGAAAAAATATTTTATTAACGCATGCCTTTTGCATATGAGAAGAACCAAATAATTAAATACACAAGAAAAT
The DNA here is from genome assembly GCA_943735925.1 of Pollenia amentaria. Lineage (NCBI taxonomy): Eukaryota > Metazoa > Arthropoda > Insecta > Diptera > Polleniidae > Pollenia > Pollenia amentaria. Next base: position 138,189,030 of record OX031010.1, on the reverse strand, counting down.
ATGTTTTAATACTACAAAAAATTCAACATTTTGTTACGTCGCACAGTGTCTCGACTAGTACAAGCTAGCGGGACAAAATTATTTCTTCACTTATTTCAATTGTTTATGTATATTCCAGTCATTTTGAACTATTTTAAGAAAAAAATAAGTTGAAGAATGTGTGCTGTAATCCTTAATCGATTTAACCCATTTTTCAATAAATGATGTTTTTGTATTTTTCACATCAATAATCCGATTCTTCCTAAATTTGGTATAAATATATAGCTTACAAATATCAATTTACGTACCAAACTTTGTGTCAATTTACCCATTTTTTTTCGTACTAATATGTTATGCAGTTTGATTTTTTATCAGTTAAATTTTATTTTTTTAAATCAACAACTATTAAATTTTACGGAATATGCTGTTAAATAAAAAACATTCTAAAATTTCTGTAAAATTCATTTATTTTAAATGGTATGAGAATGATCCGTTTTTAAATAAATTTTTAGTTGTTTAAATGGAATTTTCTGTGGAATTTACCTACATAATTTTTTGAGTGAACCCTTAACTATCGGTAAGTTGTGAAAACAGTGTGCTAGTTCTGGCAGTTTCGATTCGAAAGCAATTTAATTTCTAATTGTTTCAGTCGATACTGAACGATTCGAAATAATTTGTACAGTGTTATAAAGTATTTATTTGAGTTTTCACAACACAGAAAAAATAATTTCGATTCGTTCAGTATCGAGTGACAGAATAAGAAATAAAATTGGTCATAATTTTTTTTCTCTTTAATAACCACTATATATTTTTGATCCGCTAATAGTCACCTCACTGCAAATATTATCATTATTTCAAATTCTATCCTAACGTTTACATTTGCCAGTACTGGCAAGACAGTAAGAAAATACATATTAGTTGCCAAAAACACTACTTGCAGTCTTCGTGACGTAGGCGTCCAGACAGTAGTTAAGACAGTTCACTTTTAAAAAAATGTCTAACGTAAATGTCGCAGTGCAAGTTCTAGCAAAACGTGTTTTATATGAACTTAACAAATTTAAAATAGCATTAAACAACTATTTTTTGTGAACACAGATAACCCTCAAATAATACATGCTAAACCAAAGCATTATTTATTAATTTTCTTTTAATTGTTTTTTTTTTTCTTTTTCATTATTTATTTATTGAATCTTCATATATTAAATATGAACTAACAATAATTAATCAAATCTTATACTAATACTTTATTTTTGTCCTGCCAATGCTAGACGAAAATTTTTCTCTTCACGGTTTCTATTCACATATGTAGATTTTTAATTGTTGATTTTTTTTTTTACTTTTGCGAACAAAACATCAAATTACTGTCAACAAATGTCAAATTACTGTCTGCAAAATTTGCAAGACAGTAGACAAGACAGTTGGAAAAGTGTACATGTATTAGTGAAAAAGTTTGCATGTATTGCAACTGTCTTGCCAGTACTGGCAAATGTAAACACCGTGTATGGTAAGGTTTTTTTTTTTTAATTTTTTTTTCTAAAATTTGAGATTTTTAAAGAGGCAGCTCCATTCATCTTGTTGTAACTTTGGAACGAAAACATAGATTTTTTGTCTTAAAGGGATTTCAGGGACGGTCAAAGCAAGTTAACGCTATTTATAGATGGAAGCTTTGGACAAATGTGAGCCGATTCGAAAAAAATTTAATTTGCAGAAAATTTTTTTTTGCGGCGAATTTAATCTAAATACCAACATAATTAGATAATTTACAAAAAGTCTAATTTGGTAAGAAGTTTTAATGGTTAATATGTGAAACTATAGACCGATTCTCACCATTTTTTTAGACTTCGTCCTTAGTACAAATAATTATATTTACCAAATTTGAACAACTTTGCGCACAAAGATAACATGTCTGCCAATGTCAGCCAAACGGACGGATGGACGTTGTTAGATCACTTTAAACAGTGATTCTGGCCCGGCTGGTATGCTAAAAGATTGGTCCAGATTTCTATGTATTACATCGCCAAAAACGTATATAATTGCTTTTTCTATAATTGTTGCTTATATATCTAAATTTAAAGTTAGTAGTGGGGAATGTAAGAAAAGATAAACTCACTGATTATTGTTGGTATTTTGTTTAAGCTTTGATATCGTTGCAAATAAGACTTTTTGAGTGTTTTTAATTATCATTTTCTCTGTAGCTTTATTTTCTATCTTTGGCTTTTCTAAATTTTTTTGGAAAATGTTTCCTGATGATCTAGCCTGAGCAACCAGTGAAATGCTAGAAACTGGCTTATCTTCCAACAATAAATTTCAGTGCATTTATCAAGAATCAAAATAGGGAATTAAACAGAACAAAATCTTATTAATGAAAAATTATGTATTCCTAAAAATAACTTTGATAAAATTTGAAAGTTTATAATAACATTTTTTCTTAATGATAATCTGCTTTGGCTTACAATTTTAGAGTAAAAATACAGATAGATATTAGGTTCGTTTGTTTACTTTTCCAGCAAATTCCAATAGGGGAGTAAATTCTGGGCAAGTAGAAAATGTTACCCTCCAGAATGGCTCTTGCACAAAAAAGTAAAAGAATGGTAAATTGCAAAAACTTGCAGGTTAATCAAAACAGATGATCACAAAAAAACTTATTGTTGTATAATATGTGTTATCTAGACTACTTTAATTTGCTTTACGTTGAAAATAATTATTTTTAGTTATTGCTGCACTTTTAATTTAGGCCCTAATCATGTACAACGCAGCGCAACGCCAAACAATAACATTGAAAGCACAAACAATGTCATAAATATTTTGTAATTTTGTTGTTGCTTTCAACAGAAATGCATGTACCGCTTTAAAATTTTCAACGACACAAGCAATGGAGCGTTTGAAATTTTAAAACGCAATGTGAATTTCTGTGGAAAGCAACAACAAAATTACAAAATATTTATGACATTGTTTGTGCTTTCAATGTTATTCTTTGGCGTTGCGTTAGTTCTGTGGCGTTGCGCTGCGTTGTACATGATTAGGGCCTTAATGTTTCAAATGTTTTTTGTCGGCTTATTTTTGTTTATTTACTTAATAGAATCCAGGGATGGAAAAGTTGGTACCATTGTACCATTTTTGGTACAATCGAGTTCTAAAAGGTACAAAAATTGCATGTTCGGTACAATTTATAAAATTTCTCAGTTTATAACTTTTATTTTACTTATTATTATTAAAAACGTTTAAAAATTACTGTATTTGTAATTCTAGTAAGAAGGTTTTAAAATTAAAAAATGAATTAAACGAAATAATGTTTAAAGATCTATTAAAAGTTGTTTGTCGAATTTTATCTATTCCACATTTATCTGCTAATGTAGAAAGAGCCTTTTCATATCAAAAATAAAAGCTTAAGAAAGAAATAGGCTGTATGTTTCTACAGTTTTCAATCAGATATATACAAGCAAACGATTCGATACGTTTTATACAAATATATGATTGATCTCAATTGTAAGCCGTTTTGCACCTTTTAAATATTTATAAAATAGATAAAAATATTTATATTATTTTTTTATGTTCTTTTAACGTACAAGTGAATTTATTTGTTTTGTAAAATTTATTTGAATATGTAAAAACTATTAGCTTTTATTAAAAATATAAATAAAAAGTCCAAAATGTACAATTTTATTAACATGTTGGTATAATTTGAAAATTCTCATTTTGCATCCCTGATTAAATCATATGTTTTTGTGTTCTACTGGATTTTACTGGCAAAAATTTGTTCAGTAAAAATTTGCAGGCTCTTTGTCAGACAACTGTCAATTTACTCTTTCAGTGGATGCTCTCTTTTACAAATTTATGTGTAACCGAACGCAATCCAGTAAAATCCAGTACAAATTTTCCCAAATTTTGGGGTAAACGAACACAGCCATTTAAAAAATAAAAACCAGAATTTTGAAAAAAAAAAATTTTTTTATTTGACGCGAAAGCTTTAAAAAAAATTCAAAATCCATAAAAAGCTCTAAAACCGATAAATATATTGTTTCTGCCTTCATTGGTCGCGCAAGGAAAAACATGCAATAGCATATTTATGGTTTCCCTGCTCATAACACTTACTTGTGAGCTGTTATTCTACTCTGTGGTGAAGAACTTCAATATCTAAAAACTCCTAAAAAACGATTTTATTGTTATATTTTTTTTTTTTTTGAAAATTTTATATAACAAAAATTTTGTATAAATGTTGTGGTTAAAAATATAAAGAAAGTGCTAGACGTAAAATGCTATCAGTTTTCAAAGGCCCAAGAAAAAATTGTATGTACATGCCGAATATCAAATATTAGCTTACCTCGATATACAATAATATTTAATACTAATAACAAAATAAGTTAACTTTCCGGCACTACTACCCCTGTGGGAAATTTGTGTCAATTATTCCAGCAGACTGGTCCTGCGAATTGTGATAATAGAACAAGTACAAAAAGAAAGAACTCATGACCAGTAAAAGAAAACCAATAATTTAAAATTTATTTGCTAAATTTTAGATCTATGACTTGTTTTATTGAAACAATACTACATTGTTTTCAAATAATACTCCATTGTAGTTACTAACACTTAACACGTTTATTGATAATAGATGCGTGACTTGTCAAATGGTGTCAGTTGACCCCCTACCATAGTAAAAGTGATAGGTCCCATTCATATAGTGTTAGAACTAGAACCGATCTCTACCATCAAAGTAGGCTGTATATTGCGATAAGTATTTGTAACAGGTGACCGCATCATGAGACAGTGAGACAGAGTTATGCTAGCTATCCCTTTTTTAAATAGTACTATGTATTTTGTTTTTCTAAAAACTTAGAGGGAATGCCAAAATTATTTGTTAAAAATATAAACAAGGGAATTTTTTTGTTTATGAAATACACACAATTGCTTTAGAAGGTAAAACTGTTTCCTGTATTGCAATTAATTCCTTGATTTCATATTTTATGTTCCTTTTTTGTTTTATAAAATTTTAATAATTTTTTTTCAAGTATTTAGATTTTTTTGGAATTTTAAATTTTAACCAATTTTTTCACAAAATGTAAACAAAGCTTGACATTTAGTATACATACAAATCAATAAACAATAAAAAGATGATTCGGAAATGTCACCTGTATGAATTGATTTGTAGTTACATATTTTGGTTCTAATATTGCACCAATAAATGCTTAGCAAATCCCAAAAATTGTTTTTTGGAGATTTTGTCCGAAATCTATCTCTGTGCTATGATGCAAAGGAAAACGGCTTGTAATTAAAAGAAAGAATTTCATTATTCTGTTTTGACGTTATGCACTTCTTATTTCTTAAATTCTGTAACTGAGCTGGATAAATAAGAGCGGTAAGCATTTTTTTTATGTTAAGACTTTTTATTCTCATAGAGTTTATACGAAACAAACCTTTAGACCGCGAATTTAACACTACCTGGGTGGAAAATCTTAATTGGCTGAACGCTGTGAGGGTTTGTATTATTGAAAATGTATTGGAAATATTATAATGCTTAAAACAAAACTTACCATTCTTGCTTCGGTAACTTAGTTAGTTGTTATGCAAAAAAAGCAGTAAAAATTGAAGTAATTGTTTAAAACACCTCTAAAAAATTTAAGAAGTATCGTTGTATCGATAGTAAAATATTGGCCATATCGGTATATTGGCAAAACTTAAATATCGCAGATACATCGGTATCGGCATTCGTTACATCACTAAATAGTGCAAACATATCGCAGTGGTTCCTCTAAAGAGAGTCAACTCAAAATTTTTCAGTTTTCACTTTAGGCAAGAAATCGATGTACAGTTGAGCGACTCAAAAAAAAAGTGATTTTGTTACCCCTCTGAAAATAAAGGTTGATATGTTTTATGATGATTCCCAAAATATTTTGGTTCTAGCTTTGACCATCCGTGAGCTGGACCATTTTTAAAAAAGGTATTTTTTCAGTTTTTCGAATTTTTTTGTACTTTGCTCCAAGACGACATAAATAAAATTTGGTATCATCGAAAAGAGTTTTTGAAGCAGCATCCAATGGTATAAAAATTTTTACCACTTGCGACCTACTTATTGAGATATTTAACTAAATACATATTTTCGTTTCGGGTTTTCATACAAATTCTACGTATTTTTTTATTAATTTTATATTTTTTTATTGTATTTTTCACATTTTGATAAATTGAAAAATGAAAAAATCCTTTTCGATGATAACAAATTTTATTTATGTCGTCTTGGAGCAAAGTACAAAAAAATTCGAAAAACTGAAAAAATACCTTAAAAAACGCTAGAACCAAAATATTTTGGGAATCATCATAAAACATATCAGCCTTTATTTTCAGAGGTGTAACTAAAACACTTTTTTCGGCTCCATACAACTTGAGTCGGTCTAATGTACAGTGGTCATATCTACCCACTGCAAAAATCTTACATAATTTTCTCTAAATAGTATTTTGTCAAAAAAAAAAAAAAAAAAAAAAAATTAATAAAAAAAATTCAATTGTATTCCCCTTTGTGACACAAGAGTTCATATAAAAAGAAAACAGTTTTTTTGTGTCTACTAAAAATATATAAATTTTGCGTTAACCCCCTTTAGAGGAACCAGTGCGATATATATCTTATCTTTTATAGTACATTATTTTTGTTTTAATAGAGCAAATTACAATTTAAACTTAGGAATAATCAGCCTTATTGCGGTTGTCGTTGTCGTATTCGACTGTGTCGTTTTTTTTTAGTAGATTAAAGAACACAGGTTGTGTTTTACTTTAACCTATTACAAAAACGACACAGTCGTATACGACAACGACAACAGCAATAAGGCTGAAAAATGTTCTCCTTTAAAACCGGAACCGAATCCTTTAAAATTTGAAATAGTATTCGAAACCCTACAACGTGTGTAAAAAAGATATGAGTATGGAATGGAGCGATCATCAAAAGAAGGAGTATAGAGGTCTTCTAGAAGGAGTCCGTACTCCTTCCTTTTCCCGCTGGGTTGTTTGTGTACAAATTCAAAAATACAAATAAACAATTATTTTATTTTGTATATAGAATGTGTGTGTACTTTTCATGACAAGATATGGTATGATACACTAACGTGCCGTAACTTAGGCCCTAATCATGTACAACGCAGCGCAACGCCACAGAACTAACGCAACGCCAAAGAATAACATTGAAAGCACAAACAATGTCATAAATATTTTTTAATTTTGTTGTTGCTTTCTACAGAAATTCACATTGCGTTTTAAAATTTCAAACGCTCCATTGCTTGTGTGGTTGAAAATTTTAAAACGGTACATGAATTTATGTAGAAAGCAACAATAAAATTACAAAATATTTATGACATTGTTTGTGCTTTCAATGTTATTATTTGGCGTTGCGCTGCGTTGTACATGATTAGGGCCTTAGTGTTTTTTTAGAACTCTGTTTATTTCTGTGTAGAAACATATGGTGTTAAAGTTAAGGTTATGGTAACTGGGCACTTACACATGAAAGTAGTTTCTTGAAAGTCGCAATACACTCACACTTTTTCACTAACACATTTACATTTTTCTACTTTCAGTCCAACTTTCAGCTAGCTTTCAATGAAAATTTCAAGAAAGCTATTTCATGAAAGTAAATGACAATAACTAAGCAGTGTTACCAATTGAATTTTTTTTTCGTATATACAGCCATGTCACAGAGTACAATTCCGTTCGGAAACGGAATTCTTTCCGTAATTTGGTGCTTCAGAATATTATGAAAAACTTTTGCGGAATGAAACCATTTTTGTTTTCATGAACGGAATAAGAGTTTTCTGTATCTTAAAGGTCAAAAAACTATCAATATATACTTTCTATCAATAAACAAATATGTTTTCTTTGCTTTCGAACGGAATTGTACTCTGTGACATGGCTGATTTAAAGAATTTTAATATATTTTTTCAACTAAATATTAAGAACACGATGATTCTAATTAAAATTTATAAATATAATGAAAACTAATAAAAATAAATATTATTTTGAACGAATGCCTGAAGTTCGGCGTTAATAATTGACTCGGCAACTCTTAAGCTTGAAATAAGCAAAACAATAAGAGAAGAAGAAGAGAAATTTTTGGTAGAAGTTTGCCATTTGACGACATTTTGAAAATGAAATTTCACTTTCATTAAAATTTTCATGAAATTTTATTAATTTTTTTTTTAGAAATTTGTGGTGATAATACGTATACAGAAATTTCATGAAAGTACTTTCATGTGTAAATGCAGCGTAAGCTCAATATAAAAAAATGTAAATAATAGTCAGCTGGGCTTTTGCGGTCACCTCTTAATGAATTCGCCTTGATATTTCGAAAGGAAAAAAAAACAATTTCTAATTTTTTTTTTGCATATAATTTTAGAATGGAACATTGAATATTTTTGTCAGAAAAGAAAACACCATTAATATACGAATGTATTACAAACATTTGGAAAAAGTACTTTTGTGAAAGGAAAGAACCGTTTTCTCAAAGAAATTAGCAGAATTATGAAAAAAAATATTTTTTTTCAGAAGTCTAGAAAAATTTTTTAATATCAGTTTATGCAATAATGAGGTTTTTTTGAAGAAAAAATGTTCCGACTTTGAAGAGGTAGAAAAAATTGTGCTAATCAAAATTTTTTTATATGTACAATGTGCAATTCAATGTTTATAAAAAGGTGACTTAAAAATAATTTTAACTAAAGGGTATATTTTAACCATATTTTTACAGAATGTATTCTTTCAAAAAAAAAAAAAAAAAAAAAATTTCCTTTAAATAAAAAGTTTTTCTTTTTTGGAAGCTATGTGCTGTTCGCACTCTTCAAGTTTTAGCCGTTTAGTCTTGAGTCTTTAGTCTCTCTCTCCTAGTCTTGAGTTTAGACTTGACGACTAAAAGAGTGTCGAGTTGAAGAGTGTGGATCAGCACTATAGGACAAGGAGAATTTATGTATCAGGTGTGTTCAGTCGATCAGCTTGAAAAGGTTTTCCGCTTGTTGAAACTGTCAAAGTACATGTTTTGCTTACATTTTGTTAGGAATTTTGACTTTTCAACCAGAAAAGTAACAATGAATTTCGTATTTTTGTTGTGTTGCGGTCACCTGTCCAAGGCGAATTCATAAAAGGTGGCCTCGGTAAGGAAAAAACTAATTCAGGCGGTCCCCACCTTCAAAAAAAAGTACAATATGTAAATAAATATACATGCCTTGACAGAAACTAAACATAATCGTATATAAAAAAAACTAGTCAAAAAACAGTCAGCTGAACTTTTACGGCCAACATTTAATGAATTCGCCCTGCTGTAGTCTTTATAAAAAGTACATGAAACAAGGAACGTTTGAACGATGAACGAGGGAAATGTTTAAATGAGAGAGGCAATAAAGGATATGCACAGATGAGATAATAAATAATGAAGACAGCCAAAATTTTTGGACTGTATTGAAAAATAAATCTAACAAACCAATGGGACTATAGAAAATATCTTCCGTAGATGAGGCCGGCGATAATTCTATCGAACAATTTAATTTTTCCAATTTTGGATTGTGTTTCGTATGGGTAATTTCGGTTTTAATGGTAATAGTCCAATCTAGTTCTATGGCAGTTTGTGTAGTTATGGTTCTATAAGATTTTTTCACTTGAGAAGGAGTTAAAGGTACTGGTAACAGAGTTGGGAATTATTATTTAACTTACAAAATAGCAGATAAAAAACATACCTGTTGTTGCTGCTGTGAGTACAGATGTTTTTAAAGATGCTGCCGATTCATGACCTGGAGTGGACTTCTTTTCTTCCACATGAGGAGCCGCCAAATAACTTAGTGCAGTTTTAGGAGTATTCGGCTTAATCTGAGGTCCTGTCAAAGACAATTTTGGGATAGGTGGAAAATATTGTACAATATGTAGAACCAAAAGCCAAATTTGAATTAAAATTTAGAATTTTGTTAAAATGTTTTTGTATGTTTTGGTATTAGGGGGAAAAATAAAAATTATAATATTTTTGTGGTTTTAAATCTTTTTTGTAAATTCACTGTTTATTAAAGATTAAACTTCCAATTAGTTGTGTAAGTTTAAGCACTTAAATGTATTAAGAATTAAAATGATTATTAAAAAAAAAAATGGCATAAGGGCCTCTAGAGACCAGTATTAAAATACTAAAAACCATTACCGACTTCCGTTGCAGCTACAGACTTTTCACGGGCTTGTCTTGCTTCAAGGTCTCCATTTGTATCGTGATTTTCCCATGGCATATACATGTGTTCACTGTTTCTATCTGCAGCATTGAAGGTGTCGGTTTTCTTTTCTTCGAAGGGTTTGGGCTGAGGGTGATAATGTATCCCACCATTTTCTCTTATTTCATCTTTCTCGGGCTTCTGAGACTGTGCTTGTTTTTGAGTATTTCCGGTATCTTTTTGAGGTTTAGCGGGTGTCTATAAAACAAATCTTATTGTTTTACTTCCTTAACTATTCTTTTTTAACATACCTCTGGATTTTCCTTTTCCGTCTCTTCAGCACTGGAACTAGACAGATGAGAAGTGGAACTGCCATCATTTTCCTCATCTTCCTTGGGTATATAGTCGGAATCATTATCTGAATCCTCATTGGCATATTTTTCTAACATTTCATGGACTGTAAGATTTAGATCGACCGAATCCTCATCTCTTGGTCTTTTACTGGAACGTTCAGACTAAAATTTTTAATGATTAATTAAATTATTCTTTGAATTTTGTAGTATTAGTATACACCTACCGAATCTTTAGCGCTCTTGCCATCTTGAACAAATACACGCCTTGCCGGTACTTCACGATGTAGACCAGGTTTACAAATGGCATTACCGAAAAGTTTCCGCAATTTTCCAATAAAAGAAATATTTTTGTTTGAGCTAGACAATACAGTTGTTTTTATGTCTCGGCTTTTAATGGATTTCAGGCCTTGAACTCGTATGTTTCTCAAACTGCGGCGTTTTGTTTGTACATAGTAGACCATCGCGTGGGGTGTTATAGGTTGAGAACCGACAATATAGGAACAAACTGACAACCAAATACGAAAAGCGCGCAACCAAACAATCAAACAAAGAAATAAGATCCAAGGTAACGGACGTTCAAGTTGTATATTGGAATCATCTATAATAAAAAAAAAAAAAAAAATTTAATCTCAGATAAGTAACAAATTAATCAGTCTGGTAAAATAACTCACTCCCTTGGGGCAAACTCCATTTAGCTGTATCTTCTACCACTTTCAAAACACGATCAGCTTTCTCTATCATAAATTGACCCATACGGGTGCTGGCAAATTTCTCCATCATACGAATAACGCGATCGTTAAAAGTGTTTTGTTGTATAATATCAATTTCTTCGATTTCATCATCGGCAATCACAATCTCTTTTTCCCCGTGATCATGATGTTTGTCCTTGCCAGACGCCTGTTTTATTTTATGGGTCATTTTTTCAAATTTATAATTTTTATTTTTAGTTTTTTGCCCTTTTTTTGAACTGAGACTAAAAAAAAAATTTAAATTTATAATAAAATTTTGTTTTTGTAATTCTTGGTGTTATCAGTGTTTATTAAAAAAATTGTCTGCTCTAAAGGTATTTTTTTTAATTATAGTTTTTTTTGTCGTAAAAAATAATAGTGGTTGTTATATTTATTATTTGCTTAACCCGGTGCGCTTCGCTTTTTTATTTTACATAATTTTTTTATGGAATCTTCATATATTGATTTATGAACTAACAATAATTAATGAAATCTTATTCTCTAAGTTTACACCCTGCCAAGCCCGAACGAAAGTTCTCCTGAAATAAAATTAGAATTTTTTTAAAAGAGAAATTTAGATTGTTCTTCTATTGCTCTTTTTTGGGAGGTTCTACTATAACCGTTCTCAAAATATACTGTTGGGGGATTCACAAGGTGTCATAAAGTCATATGTCTTAAAATAATAACATGAAAAAATACGAATTTTGTGAGCAACCCCTCATAATTTAATGTGCTATTAATTACGACAGCACAATAAACATAGCAAGCAAAGTTCTATTTATTTAAGACACTTTTTGTTTACAAACCAACAACAATATTTTTAAACCATTGTAAAATGTTGTAACATTAGCTCTGTTTCTTAACTTCTTTGGGATCCCTCGGGATCCCAATTTGCACGAAAAGCATTCCCGTACTTTTAATTTGTGTAAAAGAGAGCGAGTTTGAGAGAATAAAATTATTCTTCTTCTTGCACGAAACAGCCCAAACTTTTTCTTCGTGTAAATTGTTAAACAGCTGTAAAACATACACAAAACAAAAAAAGTATGGAAAATAATGCTAATGAACAAATTTTGGAAAGTGCTGTGGAAATAAATAGTGTCATTAAATAAAAAGGTTTTATATTAAAATATCAAGAAAAATAATGTAAGTTGTTGTAAAAGTGTTTGTATTGTTCTATTTTTGTTAATAGTAGTTTATTTCGACAGATAATATACAATTTTTCAAAAGTGGCGCAAAATTTTATTGGTTTGTTAAGACTGTCAAAACATTTTGACTTTTTATTTTGTGCTTAAAATGGTTTTTTCTGTTCCCGTACTTTTGTGTAATTTTGTATCATTGTGAGAGAAATTTATGCTTGCTCTCATTTTCACGAACTTTACCCAAAAAGTAAAGAGGCAAAGCTATTATGACAATAAACCATGATAGCACACCTTGTGAATACCCCATTTATTTTTTATTACGTGTATCTTTATATGAAAAATTCCACAATCACTTAAAAATTTACCATTAATTTTAGCATATGCCGGGTAAACAGGAAATTTTAAAAACCTTGCTCAGTAGTTTAGGAATCTATAGGGAACAAACAAACACACAAGCAAACGCATTTTCATTTTTATATACTATACGTAGATGACTAATTAGTATTAGACAAAATCTGAATACTTTGTTCTAATCAAGCGTACTTTGTTCACTTAATATTATTAAAAATTATTTTCAAATTTCTGATAAGATTAAAATGTAGTGTAGGAGTTTTATTTCCCCCCAAAGTTCATGAGGTTATTAAATAAATGAAACAACATTTGAAATATTATTAAATTTCTGATAATATGAAATATTTTATTTATATTGTGAAAGGTTTAGAAAAAAGAAGTAAGAGTGCTATATTTCGGAGTTTCGAATCTCTAATATCCCTCAAAGAGAGTCCGAAAATTTCAGGAATGAGCTTTACAAGGGATCTATAAATTAAAAGCCAATCATTAAAAATTCTGAACACCCAGTATTATAATTCGTTGCATAACTAAAATAAAATGTCATGATTTGTTTTGAAAGTACTTTTAGTCGTATTCAATTGAACACAGAAAAAAGTGTTTTATCAATTAAAAAAAAAGGTTTAAAAAGTTTTTAAATTTAATTAATGAGGTGTTTGCTCATAGGTTATGTGACTTAACGTGAAAGTAATAGGCCTTTGACTTTTTATATGTTGGATTTTTCATCATTTTTAAAAATAAAAATTGTAATTTTTTTCACTTTTTTTTTACGTAAGCAACAATTACTCAGCCTTTTTTTTGTGATTTACAATAATTTAATTGTTTTTATCCCCTCCACCACGACTAGTGGTGAATGAGGGTATACTTAGTTTGTCATTCCGTGTGAAACTTTTTTATTATACATCTAAGACCCCATTAAGTATATTATATTCTGGCTCCTTGATTTTAAGTCGATTTAGCCATGCCCATCTGTCTGTCCGTCTGTCCGTCTGTTGAAAACACGCTCACTTTCGAAAAACGCAAAAGAAAAGAACAACCTTGATCTCAAATCGCTTGTAGTTATCCTAAGCAGTTTATGAATGAAATCCAACAACATCGGTTCAGTATTATCAGAACTATAAATCAAAAAGTGGAACCACCACCCTAAAAAAACTGATAATTATGATACAAAAACTAACATAAATGGTGGAATAATGCTCGAAATTATATAATATTTTGCTTTATACAACTGCTAAATTTCGTGAAGATCGGTCCATAATTGACCATAGGCCCCATATAAACCCTACTCCCGGAAAACATTTTAGTTCGCCTAAAACCGTAACAAATAACGCTAGCAAACTAAAACTTGGTACGTCACAGTTCTATAGGACCACAAATCACACTGTAAAATTTTTTGAAGATCGGTCCATAATTTACACTAGGCCCCATATAAACCCTACTCCTGGAAAACAGTTTAGTATGCCTAAAAGAAAAGAAAGCCCACTTTGGGGAAATAATTAAATTCGCCTAAAACCATAACAGATATAAATATTGCGGTAAAATTTCTTCCAACTTAGATTCATATGGCTAGAAAAAATATCATGCAATTTTGTGAAATTGACTGTTAACGCTAAAACTAATTACACTGCTGTATTGAAATTTATTCTAATTTATTTTTTGTAATACCAGAAGTCAGTCTTCAGAATTTTGGGATGATTGGTCCATAATTGACCATAGGTCCCATACAAATTACCCACCTAAAAATCATTTTAGTTCGGCTAAAACAGTTACGAATCATGATTTTTTACACAAGCCAGTTTAAAGTTCTAACAAGAAACGCATAAAACTTTCTTATTGTCTAAAACGCAACCTATTTTAATGCTGACGTTCGTTTTTGTGAAGCTTAGTTAATCATATATATGTATTTACAATATAGAGCCCACTTCTGTCGGTGGAGGGTACCAAAGATTCGGCACAGCCGAATATAGTACTCTAACTTGTTCAAAGCTTACCTTAAAAAAAAGAAGAATTCTGAAAATCGCTTCATGAGGAGTGACGTTATGATTTTTTGAACTTTTAATTTTTTGGAAAAAAGTCAAAAATTCGATTAGTACCTGTCTAATATTTCACCCAATCATTAATTTTTCTCATTGTATTTTATTAAAGTATTATTTGTCGTCTTTTTAGAACTACTTGCAACTGAGTAAGGTTTTATTTGGATCAAATTTATGTCAAGCATGTGGACTAATTAAAGGTAATTAATAAGTCATCACGTCAAAGTCTTATCATATTAGAGCACTTCAGGCACCCAAATTTATATTTTTAATCCCGTTCGAAATATCTCCAGATATGACATCTGTATAAAAATATATTTAGTGTTAAGAAAACTCTACAACAAATTACTCTTCCCGTTTTTACCTGAACACTTTTTTGTAGTATTTTTAATTGTTTTGTTTTTTTTTTTGCAAGAGCACTCGCTTTTGTAAGCAATTTGTATTTACTGGGGAGATCGAACGGTTATTATTAGACCGGTTTTAACCGGTTATTTTAGCTTTGCCCAAGTCGGTTATTTTAAAATGCCCATTTTTCGAATATCTAATAAACCGGTTATTTAATAAGCCGGTTATTTTAGTAATGTGTAACTTATATACATTTTCCTTACTCTTGTTGTAGATGTACCCGTAATTTAAGTATTTTCTAATTGAATATTGGCCAAACTTAAACTTTTTGTGAAGAATGTCAAAACAAAACGTAACAAAGGTCAAAAAACATTATGAACACTGTAAATACAAATTGTTTATAAAAGCGTGTGTTCTTGTAAAAAAAAAACCGAAAACAATATTTAGTATTGTGGTAAGTTTATTGAACTGACAGGAATTTTACAACATGAAATTAATTAAAATTTTTATTGATAATATTTCATTCTTGACTGCGCTGAGATTTGAACCCAGGCGTTCACGGACAGGTTGCCCAGACTAGTTTCGATTGTAACCACACAATCTCTTCAGTGGGGTTTGCCGTCTTACTCACTCGGCTATTGCAGCCGGATGACGTCAATAGTCAAACATCAATCTTTAAACCAAATGGTATTTCAACTTGGTAGATCGAAATTTGCTTTTGAATGAATGATTATCTATTTTCATTGATTTACATGTTCTTCCTAACTTCTATTTTTTCGTTCTTTTTTGTCGAGAATTCTTCTTGAAATCCAAAGTACAATTTTGGTTTTCATGTTTTTTTTGTCTTTCTTTTTTCTTGTTGACCTTTTTCAGTACAACTTGAAGGACAAATGTAAACATAGCTCGTGCCTAGGCTGTTAACAATAATTAGTATTGTGGTTAGTTTATTGAACTGTTAATGGTTTTTAATCCAAATTTAGATATTATTTTTTTAATTAGGCTTAAGTTCATTGAATTTAATTTTCATTAAATTATTTTTATGAAGACAGGAAAAAAAATATCTAAATTTGGATTAAAAGCCAAAAACTATTCAAAATTCTGCAAAAACGTGTGCTGTTAAAAAGTAAATAGTAATTTGTGCAAGAGTGTTCTAAATATTAAATATATTTTTATATAAAGGTTATCTCTAGATATTTTTCGAACACGATTAATAAGACAAAGATAGTTGCCTGAAGTGCCTTAAAATTATAAGTTACAAAGGTTCTTCCATGTCACTTATTAATCACCTTTAATTAGTATACATGCTTGACATTAATGTGATGCAAATGCAACTTAACTCCGTTCGAAGTAGTTCTAAGGAGACGACAAATAATACTTTACTAAAATGCGCTGCAAAAAATAATCATTAGGAAAAATATTAGCCCGTTGTGTTGCCGAGGACGAAATGCCCGTTAAGGCACTAAAAACTCATAAGACGTTCTAGCATCTGAAAACTACAACATTACGGCGGAATCAGTTTTATTTATTAAAACACCAAGAATTAAAAAACAAAATAGATGAAACAATGTCATGGAATGTTATAAATTTTAGTCGACGAATTGACAAATATTTCACACAAAAAGCCTGTTCATTTTACTATTCGTTTCTATAGTGCTGAAACAATATAATTTGAAATAGATTATCCTGGCTAAGAGGTTTTGTTTGCAACTTTTGAAAAATATGGTTGATTTATATAGACATGTTTAACCACCAACAAATTAAAACTCATTCAAAATAAATTTGGGAGATTATTTCAGATAATAACTTTATAAAATGCCTATAATTTATTTGCTTTTGCAAAACGTTTCTCTATATCAAATATCCTTCAACAGTTTCTAAATTGCATTATACAAATATCTTCTTACAAATAAAGTTTAGTAAATCAATAAAAAATTGTTGAAAATTTAGCTAAAGTTTGATCAACTTACTGGTCCCACTTTTCTTCGATTTTATCCTAAAATATTTGTTAGGTCTGATCTAAGTCATATCTATGTATTTTGTTGGTTCCTTACCTTTGAAATTGTTTTGTTTTTATTCAAATTAACGTTTTATTTAAAAACTTATTTGATTTTTGTGTTTTTAAGTATTCGAATTAAAACCGGTTAACCGGTTATATAAAAATTGCTTAACCGAAAACCCGGTTTTTTAAAATAGCAACTATTCGTAATATTCGAAAACTGGTTATTGAAAAAAGTCGAATAATCGATCTCCCTAGTATTTACATTCATTATGTTTTTTGACTTTTGTTACATTTTGTATTGACATTATTCATAAATGGTTAAAGGTTACCCTATATTACAATCCCAGCAAAAACTTAGCTTACAATGCTACTTTTAATGACTTCCTGAATTCATTACTTTGTAGCTCTATTCTCCACTTTTATAAGTTATATATTAAATAATAACTTTATTATTATATCTTAAATAAGTCATAATTATACATTACAAAATAATACTTTGGTATAATAACTTAAATAAATTATTATTATATGATTTTAGATGATTTCTTAAATCAATTTACAATATATTATATTCATATTTGTTAGATAATTTCGATGTGAAATACATGGAAAATCAAAAAATCAATCAAATTTATGTAATATATAAATATATTACCAACACAATATATTTTTGTTATTAGAATACTAGTTGTGATATCAATCTAATGTTAACGATGTTTTTTTAAGAACGCAAAAATTGTTCGCAATGGTTTTGAATCCGTATCTTCATGTCGATCGATTTTTGTAATTCCGACAAATTTTAATTTTGTTATTTTTAAGTTAAATGTGCCAACATTGTGCAAATTAAAACAAAAGCTTTTTTCGATCGAAAAATTAAAAGTGATTTCATTCCGAGAAAATTTATCGGTTTTCTTTTTCTGAAGAAGCTTTCTCGGAATTCAAAAACTTTCGATCGAAATTGATTTCTTTGACAGGGACGTATATTTCCAAACATATATTAATACACACATTGTTATTACAGTGTTAAAGCTATAAATGATTTTGTACAGCAAAAGCACTATTTATTAAATTTTTTCTTACAAATCGAAAAATTTATTATTGTTTACACTTTTTCAACAAAAATTCCATAAGATTTCAGAGCAATTTTAATTAGTGTGGTTTTTACCTTTTTGAAAGTTAATTTGTAACTTTTGGTGACTACACATTTTTATACAACTTTTAAATATAAAATAAAGGTATTATTTTTTGGGTTGTAATTGGCCAAATTATAAAGGATTAGTTTTGGGACATCGCGAACAAAAATAAGTACTTATTCTACTAGAAAAATAAGTACTCTTGTCCTCAAGTTCTCATTATTTTTCTCAAGTTCTCATTATTTTTCTGCTTATTTTGTAAGCAAAGTTTTTGCTGGGATTAGAGAAGAAACTGAAATATCGGCTACATTTACAACAAAAGTAAGGAAAACATATCACAAAAAAAAAAAAAAAAAAAATTACAATAGTTGTTAAGTAATTGTAGGCAATTTTTTAAAACCTTTTTATTATTTTTAACAATTTTCTTAATTAACAAGTTTGTAAATTGTCATATTTACAATTTGTTTATTTTTTATGAAAAATTAATTTGTATATCATAGTAAAAACTTATTTTGTGTTAAAAATATGATCTTCCTTTTAGTATTGACTCAGGGGTATGTAGGAGTTTCCTTTTTGCGGATGACGTTTTCTTATTATTTAGCTCTCATAGAGATAATACTGACGTTTTGGAATCGAACGTAAATGACAGCTTGGCGCTCTTTTCTCGATGGTCATCTAGAAATTCATTTTTTCTTAATTATTCTAAAACTAAGGCAATAATCTTCGGAAATACGGACTCTGAGTTGAATATTTTAATTGATAATCGAAGGGTTGAATTTGTGAATAGCCTTAAATGCTTAGGCATATTTCTTGATAGAAGCCTTACGTTTGAGAGTCATGTTAACTATTCTTATAGTAGAGTTTTAGGGATACTACGGAGGATTTACTCTAATAATGTGCATTTGCCTTGTAGGGTTAGATATAGACTGGCCTATGCGTTGTTGATGCCGTTTATTTTTTATGGACTTGAAGTTGTCTCTGGTACGTTAGCTTATATTTCTGCTAAATTGAATCGCTTGGTAAATATTATAGTGCGTTATGTTTATAGTGTCCATCGGCGAGTGCACATATCGGAGTACGTTAGGACATTTCTTGGCTGTAGTTTCAGGGAATTCATCAAGTTTCGTTGTTTATTGCTTTTCCATAGAACGATTAGGTTGGGTGTTCCGCGCCGTCTTTGCTCTGAATTTTCTTTTTCACGATCAACCAGGAATCCTCAAATTATTATTCCGAGAATAAGATGTAGTTGGTTTGAGAGATCGTTTATTGTTAGGGTGGCAAGAAGCTGGAACTTTTTGCCTGTCGAGCTTCGTATTTTTTCACATTCTAACAATGCATTTCGTTTGAAACTGCTAATTCACTTTTCCTCTGTTCATTAATTCTTTTGGATTTTTTTTGTATGCGTTATGGTGAAGTTTTCTTTATATATATATACATATGTTATATATATATATATATATATTTCTATATATATATATATATATGTGGATATTTTCTTGGTTTCTTATTATATTTAACTTTCCGGCAATTTTCAGATATGTTCTTTCATTTTTGGCCTTTTGCGATGCTATTATAACATTGACTAATTTTGTTTTGTTTTGTTACTTTCATTCCTTGGGCTGGGGAGCCAATTACTAAAATTACTAAAATTACTAAACTTATTATACTTATCTTTTTGAATATAGTAGTGTTTGTATAAGTTTTATTTTTCATATTATTCAGGTTTTTTTCTGCATTGTAATGTAAATTTATTGGCCTAATTAGGCTTGTTATATTACTGGTTGAAAATAAATAAATAAATAAATAAATAAATAAATAAATGTTTAAAGTACAAAATAAAAAAAATATGTGATTCTCAACATATTTTAAATTAATTAAAACAACCCTCAAATGCAATATCTAATAAAAAATTAATCAGCTGCAAAGTATTTCGTTAATTTGTAAAACTTCTAATAAGAATTTATGATTAATTGTTAACAAATAATATTTTATTCAATATAACAAACTCATTGTTAAAAATATTTGTTGAGTTTTAACAATTTTAATTAACAAAATTTTTTTTTTATATTTACAAATTCGGTTGTTGGTGCCTTGCCCACTAAAAAGTTAATTGTACTGACGAATATGTCATTCAATATGACAATTGATTTGTCGTAATTTTTTTTCTGTGTTTATTAAAATAACCGGTTTATTGTACCAAAATAACCGGTTTATTTGATATTGGAAAAATGGACATTTAAAAATAATCGTCTTGAACATAACTAAAAAAACCGATTAAAACCGGTCGAATAATAATCGTTCGATCTCCCTAGTTTTTTATATCAGCCAAATCGTAAATTACAGATAGCTCATCACAAAATTCGTTAGACTGATTTCTGGTATTAAAAAAACCTAAATCAAGCAAAACTTCAATAGAGCAATAACCTGTTTTAAAATTCACTGCCTGTTTTTCAAAATAAAATAAAAATTTTCGCTTGGGAATTTATATTGAAACAACAATAAAAAAACTCAAATTTGTTTTTGTTTTCAATATAAATTTCTGAACGTATGAAAACAGGCAGTTAATTTTTCTTAACTTACTTTTCGGAATGGCGCTTTATACGAGACCTTTGCACTATGGTTTCACAGAACACTTTTCTTGACCAAAACTAATGAAATAAAAAATATTGTTATCCTTTTTTGGAAACGTTTTTTTTGTATTATTAACCCATTAATGCACTTTTCTAAAAAAAATTAACTTGGTTTTATGATTTCATAATTGATGTAAAATTTTTTTAGTTAAATTATATTGTTATATCTACTTGGGTATTCATTCGGTTAACCGTTAATCGGTTAACCGATTAAGTACTACCCGATTAACTGACCGGTTAATTTAAAATTGGCTTTTTTCGATTAAAGATTAAACCATTCAGCCGATTAACCGATTAACCGATTAACCGATTAACCGAAGTAACAAAATTTTAAATTTTTTGTAGTTTTATAACATATTTTTTTGAGTTTTTAATTATTTGTTTCGTTTCATATACAAAAGGTATGTGTTAAGAAAATATTTTTTCATACAAATAAAGAAGGGATCTTCAATTTAATTAGGTCTTTGCTGTCAACAGCTTCTTGTTTCATATTCTATTTATATGGGCATTTACATTGTGACGTGACGTAATATTTGTATGACAAAATGTAAAAAATTAAATGAAGAAGTCAAATTTGCAAAAAGTTTTTCTATATTACAAGGTAATAAAGCAGCACTATATTCAGAAAAAAATGTACAACAATCAACCGTAAGGATTTGAAGATAAAAGTAAAAATATGCGCCGGCGTGACGTTAGAAAAAACAGAAGTGGATTTTGACTTGCAATACTTTTTGTATAAAACCTTTTTTAATAAGCTTTGGACTTATAAAGATTTATTTTCCAAGTTATCAAATTTAAATATCTCTTCTCGTTTTAGGGAATTTCCAGCTAAATGTCTCCTTTTTGTAATGTAACGCCAGAAAGCAAATAAGCTTGTATTTTAGAACCATGTTGTTCAAAAGTTATCCTTTTGTAACTTAATGTAGAGCTAGTTGCGCTTTACACAACATGTAAAAAAGTAAATTATACATATACAACTCTTGATAAACGATTTAAATCACATCTGGCGTTACGTTACAAAAATGAGACTTTTCGCTGGAACTTCCCATATGTATGTATGTTTTTAGTTATTGGTTTCTTCTCATATTTTCTCATATCAATCTTTTAACAGAATTAACCGAATCTATTAGAAGAGTTGAAAATTTAAAAAAATTAAAACAGGACTCTCATGACATAATCGAAGATTTTATACGTTTAGAGAAATCCAGGAAAAGGAGTGAGAAATAAGATATTCTGTATAATGGATTGCGTTCGATTTCTCCAACATCAACGATAAGTGAAAGAATTTTTTCCAAGTCAAGATTTATCAAAACTAAAGAAAAGAATCGCTTAAATCCTAAACATTTTTCTAAAAGATTATTTTTAAGGTATCCTTATACTACTGAAATAACTAATAAAATTATCAAACAGTTTATTTTTTAATTACTACATAATATTTATGTATTAATTAAAAAATATGTTTTATATATTTTTTAAAATAAACTCCATATAATATATAATTTATGCATTTTTATTAATTGAAATTACTTAATTTATTAAAAAAGCCTTATTATTAGGTTAACAGCTCAATTACAAAATTAGCCGGTTATTAACCGATTAAACCAAAATCTCGGTTAATTAATCGAGCGATTAACCGATTAAAGCAAAAGCCCGATTAAATGAATACCCTAATATCTACATAGAAAAAATAAATCTGTAGTTTTTCGTCAATTAAAAAAATAATTTAAAAAGTATTTAAATTTAATAAATGTGATAATTGAAGCAATTATCTTTTTTTGTTGAAAGAAAATTAAAAATATAATTTTTATTTAATTAACATTTTAGTTGTTTTGCAATAAATTCTTAATTAAAATATTAATTAAATAACGAAAAATCCTAAGTGATTTTTTTCGTTTAAAGAAAATGATTAAATTTTGTAGAATTGCTGTTGGAAATTGTCGAAACCTGAGCTATATTTAATTAAATCAATTAACACATTGTTTGAAACGGCAAAGTTTTTTGATCAATTTTTTAATTAAACATTTACCTACATTTATTGATTGTAACAAGAATTTTTTTGTGTGACGGTAATAAATTGGCATTTTTATGCTTGCTTTCGATTCGATATTGATGTATTGTTTTTATGAAAAATTATTTTCAAGAAGAAACGCTACAGCTTCTTCTTCAGATAAGGCAATAGGTTTTGCCACATTTTAAGTGCACTACTTTCTAATTCTTGATGGTATTGAAAGACTTTCAACAGCTTTCTTTGGAACAATGGTAAAGTCCACATTTCTTCGTGTAAGAGCTGACATTGCTGCTGCAAACTTTTGAAAACCTTAGATTTTGAAAAAAAATTGTTAATTTAAAACTTCTGTTAGCGTATTAGATTTCAACTCTTACTATAAAACTTTTTACCTCAAAGTATTTTACCTAGCACTTAGTCGTTTTCTTCTAAGGCGAAAATCAACGTTTTTAGGTTTTAAAGGCTAATTCTCAAACCGTCAAGCAAACAACGAAAAAGCTTTTTCCATCCTCCAAAACAACGCTCCACTGGACTAATTGTAGCTCAGTGGGCAATATTAGATCTGTGCTTTTTGCCATTTTGTGGTCTGAATAATGGCGTAAGCAAATAAGGCTGCAATTTATAATCTGAATCACTTAACTAACGACCTCTACACTAACCTTTTCTCCTATACCGTCTCCGAATCGTTGATTTATGTTTGTTTCATTAGAGAAGGTAATCATGCGTTCTGCCTAGGCTTGCCATATGGTCTTGATTTACAAGAATTTTCAGTGCTTGTCAAGAATCAAGAAAAATACGTTTTGTCAAGATTTTTTAAGACCAACCAAAAAAACACGCTATTCTTTTTTAAATTTGTTAACAATTTTCATTAAAGGAAACAGTGTAAAAAGCAAATCAATAATCCATCGTTTTATTTTAGTGTACTTGTTTAAAAATGAATCAAAACCACGTTTCCACTAAGATGCTGATTTGAGACCGAAACACGTAACACTTGTTTCCCTCTATGCTTAACACTAATAACACTGCTTGCATCGGAAACTTTTTTTGCAACAAGCTGGGCACCCGGCGGGTAAACCTAATTCGAGCCAGCGTTACCGTTATGCGACTTAAGTCGTATTTTGCTCCTTTTTTGACTGCCTTGCCACTTTCTTCAATGAACGCAGATGTGCCCGCCGTCTTTTATATCTTCGTATGTGTTCGATTTCCTTCCTAGTAGTGCATCCGCTGAGCGAATTTTTTATAAATTCCTTATAATAAATTCCCATACCGTGAAGTTTTGTTTAGAATGAACTTATGAACAAAATGTTTTCTAAAGTTAGAGTTAAATTACATTGGTATTGACTACGATTCACGTTGAATTAAAGAATTTTCAAGTTGAAACGACATGAATTTGAATTAGATTCGACATTAAATCAAACTGGATTAAGTGTGAAATTACAGTGAGAAGAAGCTACAGAGACAACATATGTATTTATTTAAGAATAATTCTAAACACCTACCAGCGGAATCAGAGAGAGAGAATACTGTTATTTATTTTCCTGTAACACATGTTTCACCTATTTTGAATTGCCCTTTGTTTACAGAAGCGCTTACAATTAAAAGACACCAGCAGAATGACCCAATGTGCTTTTCGTCATCATTCTACTTTGAAAATTGTTTGTATATAACTAAACAATTTTACCAAAAAGAATACGGGAATTTATCTTCTTTTTATAAATTATTTTAAGCACGAAAACAAAAATAAATATGTGATTCTTCTTGAAGTGTTGTTGTTGTTTCTATACAAAACAAGTAAAACAGTCTTTTATGGACTCAATATTGAACAATGTTTTTTTCTTATATTAAAATTTAATATGAAACAGTGAGAATTTTGCTTTGCATGCTTTAGTAGAAATTTACTATGATTTTCAATTAACATTGCGCCATGTTGATTTAACATTGATATTTTTTTCTGTGTGAAAATAACCTAATAAATATGTTTGATTTTTGAAAATGTTCATGTTTTTCAAGTTGCCCCTTTTTTCTTAGAATTCCCCTTTCTGTGCCACTTATTTTTTTAAAATCCCCTTTTTGTGCCTCTTTATGAACATTTTAAACGGTAACGCTGATTCGAGTACGCTGAATCAAGTGGTTAGCGCCTATTTTTAAAACGTACCTAACAGCCAATTTCACGATGTCGAAAGAACGTTTTCTTTCGCACAAATACATTTGAAACAAAAACAAATTTTTGAGAATTTGTTTTTGTTTTACATGTAGTTGTGCGAAAGAAAGCGTTCGTTCGCATTTAGTGAAATAGGCAGTAAAACGCAATTTTTTCGCAGCTTTCTTCAATTAATTAATTTTAATATTAATTGCAAAAACATGTTATAGAGAAAATTTGAACTAGGCCAGAGTAAATAAAACCTTAAACAGGTAAGTTAAAAGGAAAGTGTACAGACATTTTTGGTATCATTAGTTAGTTCTTTTGCTTGTATTATTTGCTTTTAACTTTTTTTTTAAAATTGTGTTATTTTTATAAGAGATTATTTTAGTAAGTTTTTAATTAACAAGAATTCTTTTTAAAATCAAGACATTTTAGTGAATGTCAAAAATTTTAAAAAGACAATTTAAATTTTATTTCTATCTTTATTACTTTAGAAGATAAACGGGTTACCAAAAAAGTACCAAAATTATGTGTTTGCCCTTTTTCGTCCCCAAAATGTACTAATTTCAAAAACCTACCAAGCACATGTCATTTAAATTTTTGATTCAATAAAAACAAAAGTTTTTACTATTTTTTACTAAACTTTACTGTATTTTACTAAATTGCGTTCGCGTACACAAAATACAGTAAATGAGAACACAAATTGAGAGCGTAAAGTGACAGTTCTTGACTGAGTACTTACAAATTTTTACTGCAGAAATTTTTGCAGTAAAATTTAGTAAAACAAAAAAAACATATGTTTCAAAAGGTAAACAAACAAAAGTAGCAAACAAAAGGCATACAAATTGTGAAAAAAATTGTTTAAAAAAAGAAAAGTTGAAATAAAACTAAAATAAAAACAAAAAATGAATAAATATTAATTAATTAAACTTGTTTGTGAAGATTTTATATGGCTTAATACCAACTTTTAAAACTTTGTTTAGTTATGTTAATTTTTTTAAGCTGTAAAAGTGTCAAGTACTCGGGTACTTAGAACAGCCCTTGTTTTAAAGTCATCAATAGTAAAAAAAGTATTCGTGTACTATTGATCAAATTTAGCCGGACACAAATTAGCAAATTCAAATAAAATAAGAAACAAACAAATATGAAAGATTAGATAAAATAATTTGTTTGTATTTTCCAAAAATATTCGGGTTATAAAAAGTATTTAATCGAGTACCGATAAGAAAACGAGTTAAGTAGTCAAAAGTGTAAACATTTTTCAACACTTCAATTATTTGCCATCAGCTGTTGCCTTTATTTTACGAATTTTTACAAATTTTGCGTTCGCGTACTTTTTTGGACAACAGCTTTTTGTGAGAGCAAATTTTTAAGTTTACTCATTTACTGCATTTTACTGTAAAAGTACTCAAACGAACCTATTAATGGTATTTTTTGAATTTTACGTCTACCTCTGTTAGATCACGAGATATAAGCTCGGCTGTGAAGTCGTCATAGCATATTTCTAACTCTGACTCCAACCGCTGTAATTTTTTAAGTCCGAGTCCGACTCCGACTTCGACTCCTACTCTTACATTATTGATGCTAAATGTATATGAGACATTTCCTTATTTGGCTTTAAGCTCTTTTTTTAATGCTGTACCTTTAAATGGTTAAATTTATTAAGAAAATTATTCTATAAAAATTTCGAATCGATAATTTAAATATTGCATCGCCAATTTTAAAGAATTTTTTTTTTTAAATTTTTTATGTAAAAAAATATTTTGAATCGGAGTCGCTAGTGTTTGTTGGTACTTTGATTCCGACTCCGGTACAAAAACCTCAACTCCGACTCTTCAACTCCGAGATCATATCCACGGCCCTAGATATATGTAAGTATTTTACCTGTTTTTACCCGTTTATAATCACTTATAAATTAAATTGCCAAAAATCCCTACTTCTTTTATCTACACATTGGGAGGGGAGATTACATACAAAATTTCACGTCTCTGGCTTAAGTTGCTTGGGCTGAGCGATAATCACCCAGTCAGTCACGCTAATTTTGTATAAATAAACGAACTCACTAAAAATGCTCCGGTTAGTAGGGTGGCGCCGAAATTTATAAAACTTACTATTGATACTTAACAGTAGAAGAGGAATTTAGCACTTAACCTCCCCTAGCCCAAACTTTCTTGTTAGGGTCTTTTTCAATTTGATTTCATTTAACTTTTATTTATATCAAAAGTAACACACTTAACTGAGCCAAAAAATTAATGCGCCAAAAATCACAATTTCCACATGGAATGAACGGCGGCATGAAATAACCCCTCACGAAATAAGTCCCCAAAATGGAAATGAAATAACTCCCCAAAAAAATATATGAGAGGCAACAACAACGTTTTCTGGGGATTTATTTCACTTTCTTGGGGACTTATTTCATTTTTATATTGGAGAGTTATTTCATATGAAATAAGTCCCCAAAAATCTGAAATGAAATAAGTCCCTAAAAATATTTTGGGTACTTATTTAACTTTTTAATTACATATTTTAAAAGTCATAATGATAGCAAATTGTGTTTTGTTATATTCACTGCATACGTTTACCATACATATAAAAGGGACTAAGTATCAAAAACTCTAATCGCAGAGTCCTAAAAAAGTTGGGATTATGTTAAAGTCCCGAATTTCAGAAATCGGAATCTCTAAGGTCCGAACTTTAAATTTTCCAATTTGAAAATCCCGAATATAAGAATTCCGAATCGGTAATCAAAGCTTTCCTGCATAGTCGGCCTTCGGCCGGGCGCAAGTATTTTTTCTTCTATACTCCTTCATATGATATAAGACCCCAAAAATTGGGGAATTATTTCATAATGTTTTTGGGGACTTATTTCGTGAGGGGTTATTTCATGCCGCCGGAATGAACAATTACTAACACGGTTTAAAAAAAGCGCGCTAATTTACAATGAAAACTTTAAAGGACAAATCATAGCTAACTTTTATTACAAAGTACAAAAAACAACTTTAAGACCCTTAAAATTAGAAGAAAAAAAATTATACACTTTGTCCCTATCGTAACCGTAACAAAGTTATCCAAGAGCCAAAATAAGACATACGTTGTATGCTTTGAAGTGTTAGCTATAATGTCACTAAAATTTTATTGATATTGAAAAAAAAAACATTTTCGGCCGGAATTGACCAGTGTGCACTGTTGCAATAATAAAGCACAGAGAAAATTTAAGATCGTTTCATTCAATAAAAACATCACCTTTATAACAAATTTCAAATTATGTAATTATAAAAGACTTGAAAAAACTTTATGTAATTTTAAAACTTTGTTGCATCTCAAAAATCCCTGCAAAAAAGGGAAAACTTGACAAATGGTTAGATTGAAAACTTGAAGATAATTTAGATTCATACCACGTCATTGATCTATAATATGGCCCAAAACTTAAGATTTTATTTTTCAGAAATTAAAGCACTTATTGAATTACTTTGGCTTTAAATAATTTAAACATAAACATTTATCTTAAGCTTTAACGATACCGATTTAGAGGACTACAATATTTTTGTGATTCGCCCTAATGTTTGATATTTCAAATATGCACCACCACCGTTAGAGTCTAAATAAATGCAAGTCAAAATCTCCGAGAAAACAACACAAATTAAATTGAAAAATAAAAATTTTTTTTTTGGAAAGTATTTTTAGTCAATTATTTCATTGCCCCAAGAGAAATGAAATAAATAATAAAATTATCAATTGACACAAATGAGATCAAAGTGTATCGAAAGTAAAAACAAAATTTCAGCACAAAAAAAAAGAAACGTTTTTAAAATTAAAAGTGCATTTAAACGAACCCGGCGTAAGACGAAAACCAAAAGAGAGAACTTTAAAAATAAGAACGCAGTTCAATTTTAAGTACAAAAACAAAATAGCAAAAAAATCAAACTTACCGGCCGGTTAAATTTTTTTTATTTAAAAAATGGCATCAATCAATTTTTATTGAAAATCTTGAAAAAAATAAAATTATTTTATAAAAATGTGCAGTACTTTAAATTGAATTTCTGTATGATTTTGCTGATGAAGAGAAGAAATCTTCTTTTTGACATTGACCTTTCAAGCAATTAGAAACAAATACAAAATAATTTTAGACTTAATGAGTGGAAATTTATTTAATTAAAAACATTAAAACAAACATCGAATGTAATAAAGTGAGCCAGCCAGACCGTTCCATGTAAATGAAAATGAAAGGGGGAAACAAGCAGAGCAGAACAGAACAATCAACAAGTGATAACGGTATTTATTACATTTTTTTTCAAATAATTAAATAAATTTTGAAATGGAATTCTAAAGTCCATGATATTATTAATGATGAACTAAAACTTTTATACTCAGTCTTACCGGTTAATTTTTTTTTTAATTTATAAACTAAAATTTTTAACTTGAAATTCACTTATATTTAAAAAATATTTTTTCTTATAGTTTTTAAGTTAAATTTAATTAGCTTAAACTAATTTTTCTATTTAATTTAAAATAAAATAAATTAATATTAAAAAAATAATCAAAAGCGCACCTTTTTCTTTATAAAAAACTTCTAACTGTCCCGCAGCACAACTAAACAACAACTGAACTCAAAGCCTTTTCATAAACCGGGAATTTTTCAGATTTTGTTTTAACTTCATCTCTTTGGCTTATCTCTGGCAGGGATGGAAAATGAAAATTTGCAAAAAGTACTAAATCCCTAAAAGAGTACTTTTTTCAGAAAAAAAGTTCTAAACTATTTAAGAAAGCAATTACTTATACACGTTCTAGTTAGTAACAGAAAAAGTGTTCATTGGAAAAAGGATAATAATTTTAGCAAAGAAAAACTTATAGTCAAGATCGGAATCGATTTTGAAAATGTTCCCTAGTAGATAAAAAAAATTTTTTTTTTCAAAATTTAGCCGAAGCTTCTAGATATTACGTAGCCACTGAAGACCCGAATTTACTATCCTACACAATCGTACGATTAAATCAAACAAAAATCTGACAGAATTCTCTTCGACATCAAAAAAGTCTGTAAAATCTGTTGTCAATGCCACACTATCACTCAAAGAAGATACAAAATCATATGAATCAGCTGCTTTACAAGAAAAGGCAACGCTGATCGCATAGAATTTATCATTTTATGAATATTTTTAAACACTTCTAAAAAAATCTGTTACTCAATCTAGATGTCAGATCACACTATCATATTTTATGGGCCCACATGATTTTTATTTCTTTATTTATTTTTATTTATTCATTAATAATTAAAAAGCCTACATAGGCTAACAACGACTGAATAGGATAGCCAACCACCGGCTTAAAGAAGACCAACTTCAGAAAAATCAAACTCTGTGTTCTATTTTCATACCTTTTATGTGAATACAACTTGTGAATTAAACCAAATATCGGAGTTTGTTACATATTATTATGTCTTAGTTTCCCTATAAAGGCAAACAAAACTCGATGGGGATAGATTTAAGGCTTATAAGTAAAAAATTAAATACGATGTTTCCAGTCTCGGTTCACATTATGAAAGTTTTATTTTAAAAAATTTCTTTAATTCTCTTTTAAACTTTCAGTCGTGTCTAAAAATCAAAATTGTTTTTTCTATTTTTTACATAATTTTTCAGGTTTTAAAAACTTTCAACCGATAATAAACTGGGTTAGCCAAAAATTTTATTAGAAAACAATATAAAAAAGAAAGTAAAACGTGTAAAAGCACAGCCAGCTTCAGGTTAATATTTACGAAGTAACAAATATAAGTGATTTTCCAAGTACACGCTAGTTTGTACCCCATGTCATTTTTTTCTCTTCTCTCAACAATAAACTTAGACTTTCCAAACGAAAACTTTCATAGTGTAAATCGAGACACTTAATATTTCAATCTAAGCTGGGATCACACGATTGCCGCAATGCACCAATTTTCACAATTTTTAATACCCCAATCGAGTGACTGGACAATCAAATGGCTCATGTATCATGCCGCCTTTCAGACTCGGCAAGTTAGTTGCGCAAGTAACTTGCCGAGTACAACAAAGTCTGTACTAAAATTTGCCTCCTTACCGCGACCTTACCACTGACATCAACAAATCAAGAGTTGCGAAAGTAACTTGCCGAGTCTGAAAGGGGGCCAATCGAGGACAATATTGTGCTTACTTTTACCAATAAAATGCAACCCTGGTGCGGCAATCGTGTGACTACTTGATATGCAGCCGCGCGTTAATAAAAATAGCTAAAATTTACCAATATTAATTGGGTTCTTGTGCGGCAATTAAACAACACAATCGCGCGAATATCGGTAGTAAAATTCAAGAAGTTGCAGATTTGAGGTACTGGTATGTAAATAATATTATTTAAAATCGATATTTCAATCAACTTAGGCGATACAAGTATTTTTAATTTGCATTCTTAAGATTTGAATAGAAATATCCTATATTGCTTTATATGTATGTACTAGGGTATTCATTTAATCGGGCTTTTACTTTAATCGGTTTATCGCTCGATTAATTAACCGAGGTTTTGGTATAATCGGTTAATAATCGGTTAATATTGTTATTGATCGGTTAACCAATTAATACAGTTTTTTATAAATCAAGTAATGTCAATACATAAAAATGAATTAATTATTTATTATTTGGAGTTTATTAGTAAAAAAAAAAAACAATAACATAACAAACATAACAATTCTTGAACTAAAACGAACAAACAAAAAAATAATTCATAAATATGTAATACATATTTTTTAATAAATATATATTATGTATTAATTAAAAAATTAACTGTAAAATCATTTTATAATTTATTTCAATAGTTTAAGAAGATCTTATAAAATAGTAAAGGGCTGCAACAAGATAAC
This sequence comes from Pollenia amentaria, assembly GCA_943735925.1. Classification (NCBI taxonomy): domain Eukaryota; kingdom Metazoa; phylum Arthropoda; class Insecta; order Diptera; family Polleniidae; genus Pollenia; species Pollenia amentaria. The sequence continues at coordinate 138,157,188 of OX031010.1, read as the reverse complement.
CATACAAAATGTGCTCACGTTCTCAAAAGACAACACCAGAATTTGCTAATTTAAAACACAAATAATATCATCTTTTCTTTTCTTACTAAAACAAAAAATATATTATCTTTAATTTTTAAGAAATTTAATCTCGGGAACTCATCGATATACTCATTTTGTCTAGTAAGACTTTCACGCGGTTCAGACGGTGATTTTTTCCATGTTTTTTAAGACATGATTTTTGGTGTTTGTTGGCGAACGGTGTAGTGAAGCAAGCGGGGTAGAGAAAAAAACACGTTTTCTGATCCATGTGTCTCTTTTTATATTTTTCTTTGCACCCATTCGTATTTTTGTTATGTTGCTTCATTTTATTTTTTATTTCAATGTGGCAACATCTCTTTACAATACAAACCATGGAGCGCATTAAAATTTTTGGTTTTCATAAATAAGCAAGTAAAGAAGAATTACCGATAATGGGAAAAATAATCAACCCTAAAATCATGGGGAAAAAATCTTCGTTTGAATCTGTTGTGATTTTGGAAGCAACTTTCAAAAGGAATTAAAAAAAAGACATGATTTTTAAATCACGGTCTGAATCTAGCCTATCTGCATACATAAAGAAATGGCCAATATTTACTTAAGCAAAACGAGATTTCCATCGATTACGTTTTTATCATTTTGTTAGTCAATTTTCTCAATTGTTTCGGTATTTGACAATTATTTACATTTTGAAAACAAGAAAGGCAAGCATAACAAACAGAGTGAGGTTACCAAGACAGTTTTTTCTATGTCCATGCAGATGTTTATTAAATAATCTTTTATACAAATAATTTGGTTGAAATGTTTAGGATTCAAGCGTTTATTTTCCTTAGTTTGGACAAAACTTGACTTTGGAAATTTTTTTTCATTTATTGTAGATGTTGAAGAAATCAAAAGCAACCAATAATACATAATATCTAATTTCTCAGTCCTTTTCCTGTATTTTTCTAAGCATATAAAATCTTCCATTATTTCATAAGAGTCCTGTTTTAATTTTTTTTAAATGTTTAACACTTCTAATTGTTTTGGTTAATTCTGTAAAAAGATTGATAAGAGAAGATGTGAAAAGAAACAAATAGCTGTTGACAACAAACACTTATTTGAAATGAAGATCACTGAACAACTTCTTTGTTTGTATGAAAAATATTTTCTAAACCTTTTTTATATGAGACGAAACAAATAATTAAAAGCACAAAATAAATATTTATAATACTACAAAAAGTTAAATATTTTGTTATATCGGTTAATCGGTTAATCGACTGAAATTAACCGGATTAAACGTTAATTGAAAAAAGGAAATTTTAAATTAACCGATTAGTTAATAGGGTATTAATTAATCGGTTAACCGATTAACGGCTAACCGAATGAATACCCTAGTATGTACATATATTTAAAAATAGAATTTTACTTTGTTTAATTTTTGGAATTTCATATATTTTCCTAAAAAATTTCAAATAACACTATTCAACAAAAATTTTTTTGAATATGATATTTTTTTTTATGATATTTTATTTTTGAATTTTTTTTTTTTTTTTTAATGACCAAACCAACTAGAACTTCCAGACATATAAGAAAAGCTACCACAACAGCTGTTTTCGCAGTTGACACAAGTAAGAACAATCGGGCGACTGTGCTGCGGCAATTATTGTACCCATTTCGCTTTGTACAAACTAGCGGCAATTAAATTTGTATAAAACCTGGCAATCGTGTGATTTCAGAATAATTGATTGGGGCAATTTTATTATTGTGCGTCAATGAAGACAATTAAAATTGTGTCATATGGGTGCATTTGCGGCAATCGTGTGATGCCAGCTTAAAGCCCTTTATTGGATTTAAAATATTTCCTTCGATTCGTAAATCTTGTAAAAAAAAAAATTACTTAATAAAGTACTATTTAAGACGTTACTTAAAAGCTTAAATTTAAAAGGTACTTTCAAATAGTACTGAATTTGCCATCCCTTACCTGTGCTCCTAGTCCCTTTCCCAATTCTTTTTCACATAATTAGTTTTGTTTTCGTTTTTAATTATGTATACGTTTCTCACGTGGAAATATATAAAAATATGTTTAGTCATTTAATCTCTCAGTAAAAGGGGAAGCTACCAGATCAGAAGTTTTTAATTTGATCAATTTAAATTAAAATTTCATTGTTCTAGATCAATTTATTAAATAGTAATTTGAAATTCATATCCCGTTATTGTGATAACTTTAAATCTTAAAACCGTCAAATTGAGTGCGATTTTTAGAAAAATGCAATTTGTGGTTCATGCGTCAATATCATTTAAAAATCAGGTAGTAAGAAACATTTTAAATATTTATTTGAAAATAAAATTCTTAATTCAAGGAGAGTAAAAACATTTTATTACACCCAGGCAAAGGAATAGTTTGGTTCTTTTTCTCAGCTATTCGAATCACAAGTCCAGACTTCTGCAAAAATTAGTTCTTCTTAAATGAATCTATGTATGAAAATAGAGATCAGAGAAATTTGATTTTGATACCAAATTTTGACAGTTCAGGTCCAACTATAATATGCATGAGCTTGCTTAAGCTACTGTCAAAAATTAACAAAAAGACTGCATTAAAAAAAAACAAAAAAAAAAAAAAAAAAAAAAACATTTGATTCCGTACGGATTGTGCGATCAGTTTTTCATTTTTGCTTAAACAAATGAATTTTTCATAAAACTTAACAAAAAGTTTCCTTAAGATAAATACGGTTTGACACATGTGTATGACAAGCACGTTTTCGCACAGTTGCTTGGGATAGCTTATGCATATTGTAGTTGGACCATTACACAAATTTTGTAATATTTTGCACCAATAACAAAATTTTACCCAGAGAAAAACATATTTTTTTAATATGGTCACCCTAACAAAACTATTTTTAACGAACATTTTTAAACATATAATAGTTAATGCAACCATATTATTGTTACCGGAAAATATACTATGATTAAATTAGTACTCCATCAAGAAGCCACAACTATATAATGGTTGCATCCGAACATGCTATGGTAAATAATAATAACAAAAACATGTTTAACACTTATAAGAGTATGGTTGTTTTTTAGCCATAGTATGCTTCTTTCAAGAGAGGGGAAAATACTATTGTTAGTTTAAAAACCAATGTCACTTCTTGATGGAGGACTAATTGAACCATAATATGGTAGCCATTGATATTAATATGGTTAAATTTACCATAATGTGCTTAAAAATGTTCGTTAAAAACTATTTTGTTAGAGGTGACCATATTAAAAATGTCTGCGTATATGATTAATTAATTTGAAGTAAATATATTTAAATTTAAAGTGGTTCGAAAAAAGTTTGACAATCTAAAGAAATTTAAACAAGTTAAAGGGCTATTTTCGGCTGTGCTGAATCTCAAATACTTTTTCCCATAGTATTGAAAAGCCAATTGTTCGCTAGCTCACATGGAATAAGTACTATCGTGTCAAAATCCTGATTCCGGTTGCATTTTTAAATGGGTGCTATGTCCGATAATAGAACGACTTCGCTTATTTTTAAAATCCAAAATATTGCAGACAGGGGCGTTTCCGCAGAAAACTCTGCTTTTTCCATTTGAAGCCAGCAGGCAATAAAAATTGTTTCTCAAAGAATAATTTGTTTATTATTTACCTTTTTGTATTTACATGAAGAGCGCAACTTGCTCTTCATGTCATCGCACTGATGACAGTTTGTCATCGCAATATATCATCAATATATCATATTATGTCATCGCACTGCTGGCGTTATGACGCATCGAATTGATGTCACTTTTTTTTTTTTTTTTTTTTTTCGTTTATTAATTCACAATTTTGAAAACTTAAACTATAATAAACACTAGTTAACAATATTATTTTTTTTTTTTATATACAAAGTCCCTTCATAGAGCTCTCAAGTATTATTAGAGTAACAAATTATTTACAAAATTCATAATTGATGTACATACTTCAAATGAAGAATACTTAATTTTTTTGTAATGAAAAGTTAAAAAAACATTACTTAGGTATTTTTCAGAGGTTCGAATTGATGTCACTGTAGTCATAGCGTAGATGACTCATAAAATATGACAAAATTTTAGGATGATGTCAATTTTTGCCGCATTGATGCCATTTGTAAAAACATTGATGTCACAATTCTGATGTTAGGGCATCATCAATATGAAGATGCATTTTTCTATGAGTATAGTAGAAGAGGTGACAAATATTAGTAGCATGGGTCTTGGGTCCAAGCGCAGTTTCTTGCTGGTGTAGTAGACTTTTCAGTTCAGGAAATATCTACAGCGAATAGTTGAGCTCAATTTTAGCAACCTAGCTTGTTTTATGTGGACTAGTATTTCTCATACGGAATTTCCACGGATAAAAATCTCGCACATTTTTAGGGTAAAAATTCCGGGAAATTTGTGCGGGAACTTATGGGATTTTTTTATTTAATTAATGCAACTGCATAAAAAACTTCCTGGATTAGATTCTGAAAATGTAGTAAATACTACATGACAAAAGTGAAAGTTTAATATTTGAGGGCTTATTTTTCACGACTTGTGGGAAAGTTTGGCTTGCGTGCGTATCTCTTTAGGCGCTGTATTCACTAGATGCTACTGGCTGTTCATAAAGCAGCATAGCAGTGTTGCCAATGAAGAATTCGGAAATTACACATGACTGCGTCCTAAATTACGCATTGGAAGCAAAATTACACATACAAGCCGACAACAAAAAATGCATCCACATTTTTAACGGCACGTCTCAAACATTGGTAATAACGTAGGCAGAGGAACACTAAAAATATGTTTATGTTCCACCTCAAGCAACATCATTTCTTAAAATTCGCTGTAAAAAGTCCAAAAGTCTTAAAGTAAATTGCACAAATATTTTTGAGGTCATAAGGAAAAAATGCTTAAATCTATTTTTATTAGTTTCTATTTAAATTCTAATAAAATCACCACTTCTGTTCTGTTTTATTTTTTAAAGTTTTTATTCCTGAATACTCCAAGCGTCACGGATCGGAGGTCAACTTAAACTTTAATTCTAAATTTTATTCGACATTGAAAAAAATAAGCAAAATATACTTTTGCTATAACTTCCTAAAAAATCGCAGAAAATAATTGAAACTCTGTCCATCTGGGCTTTTAAACATGGAGGTTACAAAGGTGGCATAAACTGAAATTTTGCTTAAGCCAACTTAAGCACTTTTTTTACAACAGATTTTTACAGTTTATTTTCAACAATATTTCTTCAAAAATGTTCGAAAAGAAATGCAATAATGAAAAATAGAACACAAAGTAAAATTACACACAGATTACACTTGAAACAAATTACACATGGGCTACACATGCAAGTAGAAAATAAATATAATATGTGTAATTACACACGGATTGGCGACACTGCGGCGGAGGTTAGAAAGATTCAGCTTCTTAACAAGAGGCGAGTGTTTTATGCGCCCCATACACGGTTCAATTCAGTTGTCAACTGAGTCTTTCAACTGAATTGATACTTGGCCACATACTTCTTCAACTGAATTGAAAGATTTTAATTCAACTGTCAAATTTAGATTTTTTTTTTACATAAACTTTGACAGCTGATCAAGAGACTTGAGCACTCACAGTACAATCGAATTGAAAGACTTAGTAGTCAACTTGAAAAAATCAAAATCTTTTGATTTTTCTTCTACCAACTCGACAACCGTCAAACTATCAACTGACAAGGCCATACACGCTTTGATTTGGACAACAACCGACTCAGTTGACAATTGAATTGAATAGTGTATGGTCTGCTTTAGAATTGTCAGATTGAACACTTGGTTGTTTTTAGATACAGGGGTGGTTGGTAAGCGCATTGTTTTATTACCCAGTGGCTAAGAACGCTTTTAGGATTGGCCAACATGGCAGGTGCTAAAGTCAATCTTTTCCTATCGTTCCTTATTAATAATTAATCAGAATAGTTCCAAGAAGAAAAATAGGCCGGTAATCGGATCATGGAATACAAAAAGGATTGATACTTCAATAATATTTAAAATATTTTAGTCTGTCTGTTTTGAATTAATGCAAACTTTCTTACTTTCATCAAAAAAGTTCTATACTTCTTTTTGTTGGGGTTTAATCAATTGGAAAAGAGTTTGAAAGTATTACTCTTTTGAAAATTTTACAATATTCCGATTTAGCTTTTTACTGCACACTACATATCGACATTATATAGAACTAATGCCCGAAATTTCTACAAATAAGTAGAAATCTAGCTGTGTATAGAAATGCTTCCAATTTTAAAAGAAAACTTAAGGTAAAAACAAGTGGGCCAAATAAGCAGTGAAATATGTAAAGAAATCTCTTAGGTACAAACGTAAAAATTATAAATCAAACCTCTTACGCAAAAAAAAGCAAAGGTTCACATTAGTTAACCAACACATAAGCCCGGCAAAAGTGAATGAATTTTTATGTGTTGGTTAACTAATGTGAGCTTTAACTTTTTTTGCATAAGGGGGTAAATGTTTAAAAAATTAAACGCATGTATGTCAACAAAATCTTAAGTTAAAAATGTTTAAAATATTTTTTAAAACCTTGCTCCAATATTCATAAAAAATATTTTGTATTTATTTCCTATGACAATTTGGTTTAGTAAACCTTTTATAAATCAAAAATATTTTTATTAATATTTTTTTGAAATTTAAAAAATTACTTTTTTTGAAAGAGGAAATTTTCGGGTGCCCGAGAAAATTTAAATGAATTCCTAAATTCCTAGCATTTAAAAACGTACGAAAACCCCCTAATTATAATTTCTATATTTTCAAAGAAGGTCGCATTTCGCTAAAATAAAAAAAGAACCAAACAATTGCAGCAAAACCAATTTAACACTTGAATATCTGAAAAAAAACTACATAAATTTTAAGTATTTTTGCTGCTAACTTTTTTTTTAATTTTGCCAAAAACAGCAACAATTTAATAATGACAATTTTTTAAATACGGCCACTGAATAAAAAAAGAATACAAAAAAAAAAAAAAATATTAATTGTATAATTTAATAAACATTTCTTTTATCTTTAAATATTATGTCAATATCAAGCTAATAATTAACTGAGATGTAAACAACATTAAAACAATTTTCATGGAAATAAAATATTTATGTGGGCCACATGTTGCCCACCATTTTCAGATTTAGCAGATAATATATTAATAGAATATTTATTTTATTAAATACTTTTGTTAATTAAATCCAACATGTGTTTGGGAACGATAAATTTGATTAAATTCTTCGTTTTAATGTAAACAATCAAGTTTTTATTGTAAGTTACAAAAATCTATTTAATAAAATATTTAGCTAAAATTGAAAGTTATCAAATTATTTATATGACAATATAAAAGTTTTTTTAGTAATGTATTGTAACTTAAATTGGGTCAGATATGGAATTAAGGTCTTACATGATTAAATTTGTATTCAATAATTGTTAATATTATTTTTGGTAATATTTGATGTTCTTTATAGATTAATTACTTGAATTTTGTGTGTCGTATTAAAATCAAGATTGGCAACCAATACCGTTATTAATACCGATACCGCTTATATGGGGTGGTTAATTTTTAAGGGCCGATGTTGAATGTGAACCACACCTAAACGTCAAATTTTTTTCTGCATTTCATTTGACATTTCTCAATTTCAGACTAACTCAATTTGAACCATGGAAAGATATTCAGGCTTATTATGAAAATGTTCGTTCAAATCAAAGTGCATATCGTGAAAATCTTCTTCAGTAATGAGGTACATTTTCACCTCAGTGGATTCGTTAATAAGCAGAATTGACGCATTTGGGCGAAAGATAATCCAAGAGTGATTGTCGAAAAAACAATGCACCCACAAAGAGTGCCTGTTTGGTGCGGTTTATGGGTTGGCGGCATCATCGGGCCGTATGTTTTCCAAAACGAGGCCGGCCAGGCAGTTACTGTCAATGGTGTTCGCTATCGTGAGATGATAACAAACTCTTTATGGCCCGAATTGGAAGGTATGGAAGTGGACGATTTGTGGTTTCCACAGGACGGTGCCACTTGCCACACAGCTAACGAAACAATGGCTCTTTTGCGCGACAAATTCAATGGCCGTGTTGTCTCACGTCGTGGCGATGTTAATTGGCCGCCAAGATCATGTGATTTGACACCGTTGGACTTCTTTCTTTCGGGTTACTTCGACAAGCCAGCAAGAATTCAAGAGCTAAAGGATGAGATAATTCGGCACATTAACGGCATAGAACCTCAATTATGCCACAGCGTCATCGAAAATTTGGACCATCGGATGGAGGTGTGCCGCCGAGGTCGCAGCGGCCATTTGGCCGATATTTTGTTCCATACATAATTGAACCATACCAATATTATCACAATAAAATGAAATGGCAATAATTTCCTAAATAATTTGTGTTTTATTTAAAATCAACATCGGCCCTTAAAATTTAACCACCCTTTATACCGTTTAAATGAATGCCTACCGATACCGAGATAAATTGTTCCGAACCATGTCAGAAATATGTCATCTAAGTCAGAGCCACCGACCCATTTTACGTTTTTTTTTTTTTTTTTTTATTATTAATATACCGATACCGAAATAACAAATATTTAAATACCGCTGCCAAAATTCGTTTCGGTTGCCAATCTTGATTAAAATACAATTTTGTGTAAGATATAATTTTGTTTTTTTTTTAGTCTAGGTCACACTTGACAAATATTTTATTCCCCACACCTAACCACTAATTTTTCCAACACGATCATTGGAGGAGGGGGTATTCTGCGTTAATGATGATGTGTGTTACGTATAAAAAATTGGTTCTGGACCCACCTTTTAGCATTCTGATCGACTTAGAATCACTATCTGTTCGATGTTCGATGTTCGTGTAAAATACAGGTCGTAATATTGGAGAAAAGTTAATATAGTTTGGTGTATAAGTTTTAATTGCCAGAAGGTTGAACCCAATTTAAAATGGTGAGATTCAGTCCATAATTTTACATATCACCTTAGCAAAATTTGTAACGTAATATATTGCTTGTGCATATAAAGCATCGTATTATGTTGGTATTTGAATTACATTTGGCCCAATTATTGCAATCTAAATTATCTTAATAAATTTTATTGGAATCAGTGTATACTCTTAAGTATTTTGAAAAAATACAACCCTGTAATGAAAGCTGTTACTGTTTTTTTTTTTTTTTGAAAATTTTCAAACAATAATAAGAGCAGAGATGCTTTTTCGACAAAATACGTAAGACTTGTGTGATAGTGTAAAACTGCCTTTATGAAAATAGGTTCCACTGCCTGTTTTTCAAAATAAAATTCAAATTTTCTCTTGGGAAAATATATTGAAACAACAATAAAAAAAAATTAGTTATGAGTTTATATTATATTATTTGGGTAAAGAAAAACATATTAAAAACAAAAACAAAGTCCTTTTATTGTTTTCGTAAGAAATCAAAATAAAAACAATTTGCCAGTTCAATTATTTATGCACGTGCACTTGCAAAAATTTATTATCAAAGTTGTTTTTGGGAATGCAAATTTGAGTTTTTTTTATTGTTACCAAAGTTGTTTTTGGGAATACTATTATTTATTAAAATATTTTATTTGTTGTGCTTAATTCCCTTTTTTATATTAATTGATAAAAAATACTGAAATTTATTGTTGGAGGATAAGCTGTTCCTATGCGCATTTCACTGGTTGCTTAGGCCAGATCATCAGGAAACGTTCTCCTAAATAATTTTAGAAAAGCCAAAACTATCAGCAAACAAGACTACAGAGGGAATGAGAATTACCTACAAACACTCAAAAAGTCTTTTTTTGCAACGATATCAAAGCTTAAACAAAATACCAAACAATAAATCAGTGATGAGTTTATCTTTTCTTACATTCCCCACTACAATTATTTGGAATTCTCCCAACATTAATTGTAGTTGTAAGTGGGTAAAGAAAAAACAACAATAAATTTCAGTATTTTTTATCAATTAATATAAAAAAAGGGATTGAAGTACAACAAACAAAATCTTTTAATAAATAATAGTATTCCCAAAAACAACTTTGATAACAGTAAAAAATACTGAAATTTGCTTTTGTTTTCAATATTAATTTCTAGACGAACATTTTTATTTTTGTTTGAGAAACAGGCAGTTCATCATCATAACTTCCTTATTGTTACAATTTACATGAAATTTATCACCGATAACTTTTAAATTATAAAAAGATTTGGAAAAAATATAAAAAACTCAAACCTTCCCATAATAAAATTTTGAAATCGAAAGATCAGGGGGCTTATTCATTCAAATACTTTTTCGATTCGAAGGCAATTTTGCTTCTTATTCTTTCAGTCAGTACTAAACCAATTGAAATAATTTTGTTCAGTGTTGTGAAAACTCAAATAAATGTTTGACAACACATTAAAAAAATAAGTTCAGTTCGTTCAGTATCGACTGAAATAATTATCAATAAATCACAACTGCCATAATTAGTCCCCCCCAGTGCACGGCATTTGAAAACGATTTTGAGCATATGGGAAGCGCTGCTGTTCTTGGCGAAGCGCATTCCATTTAGAGTCACAATTTCTAGCATTTCAGCATAAAAATATGAATAAAATCAGAGTATTTTTTATAAATTATAAAAGAGCATTCTAGTCTAGCATGAAAGGAGTTGTCAAATCGCAAGCCCTTACAGACCAATTGTCAGGTTCTCCTAATCAAGTTATCGCCAAATTTTGAATAAAATAAGTCCATAGTTGTGGCTGGCGTATGGCGTTGAAACGACATATCGCCCAAAGGTCAATGTCATCCATATATTCAATTAAAAAATCATTGAACATGGTGCCGTGACGATGTTCATTGACGGTCAACCATGCTGCGGTCTTTTGTTTGGAGAAAATATGAATCGATGATGCCACCCAACGGTGCATTTTCTGAATGTAATGGAGTCTACAGGGTCTATAGTAAATTACTCTAATTCCACATGCGGCAATTTTATTTGTTAAAAACCCGCCAAGTCAAAAAATGAACGCAATTGTGCGATGAAACATCGATAACTGATTTTTAAAGTAAATTTGGATAACTTGATGGTAGTGTTTAACCGTGAATCTACTCATGATACCTTGCCAGAGTATACAGATCATAAATGAGCGCAGTATGATATTTACTTTGACAGCTTAACATTTCGTAAAATTTACCAGGCCGAAAAAAGACCTTTACTAAGTGATGTAAAAATTTTGTAGTGTAAGGTCTAGAGTCATAAGTCTTAAATAATCCCACTCCCTAAAATCACTTTAAAAAGAAAAAATCTCAAAAAATTCGGTTTTGGCTTTTTCATATCAAACGATTGCTATTTTTGTGTTCTATTATTGCCACAACTTATTATTTCAATACTTTGTCTCAATTCTGTAAATATTAATAAATTATTGAAATAAAAAGTTGTTGCAGTAATAGAACACAAAAATAGCAATCGTTTGATATGAAAAAGTCAAAACCGCCATAGTTTTATATGATTAAAAATCACACTGTCAACTTTCGTTAAGATCTCGGCTTATAATTTACCATAGGCCTCACATAAAGCTCAGTCCTGAAATATTCTCACTGTCGGTGGAGGGTATAAAGAATTCGGCACAGCCGAATGTAGCACTCTAACTCGTTTTTTAATAAAGAGTTAATGAATGATTTATTTAATTTAGTGGTCACCTTTTTTGGGCTTTTTTCATCAAATATTTGCTCAGTGTGAACATTAATTTAGTCTCTCACTTTTTTTCAAAGATTAAAGGAGAAATCGTATGTACATAGTTTTGTTATTGCATAGATTTTAGATTCCCTGGAAATATTTATTTTAAAATTAATTGATCGCATTTATTAGCTAAAGAATGTTTGGGTTGTTTTTCCAAAAAATTTAGGTATGTATATAAAGAATATTAAAAAGAAAATAAATAAGAAACAGTTAATAATTTATTTTAAATACACACAGTGTTGCCAATTAAGCAAGTAATATCATTAAGTTTATTAATATTGATAAGACTTAAGTTGCCTCTCTTCTATTTTTTTAATGGAAAACACCAAAAATTTCAAGCACAACAGTTTACTAAACAATGTTACTGTTGTTTTATATGCAGTTTAATTAAGACAAAACTGTGGCCTTAAATAGCATTTATATCCATTTTAAAATTGGTCATTGTTAAATAAAATTTGAAGTACTTGATCATCCTCGTTTTTATTCCATAGATCAATATCTACGTGATATTGTAACATTTTGTTTTTTTTTTCATTAGAATTAATTTTTAAGTATTACTAGTCAGGTACATATTTCATGACTTGAACAACAACGATTATTTCGTTTGACACTATATTTAATATGCACCAAATATCTTCAACGACATTCATGACGCTTAATGCCTTAAGGTCGCGTTAGCCGATCGTATATGTAGAAATTTAAATGTAATGTTAACAGCTGACCATTTCTGTTATATGGAACGCAATGCTAATGCTTAACTGACTCTAATATCACAGAACCGTAACCTGCCAACCTGTAGACAATAAAATTTCATTAGTGATGGGCTGCTTGTATTTTAAGTGGAATGCGGGTAAATTTACTCATTTTCTTGGGTACTATTTTCAGTAATAATATCTGTGGACTTTTGACAAAATAACTTACAATACATATTTTAATATACACAGAAACAATTATCAGTAGTTTTTTATCAATTAAAAAAAATAGTTTGAAAAGTTTTTCAATTAAATTAATGTGATAATTGAATCCATTATTTTTCTTAGTTGAAAGAAAATCTAAAATTTAATTTTGATTTAAGTAACATCTTAGTTGTTTTGAAATTAATTTTTGATTAAAATATTAATTAAATAACAAAAAATCTTAATTGATTTTATCGTTGAAAATAAAATAATTTAAACTTGAAGAATTGTTGTTGGGAATTGTCAAAACCTTAGCTATATTTAATGAAATGGTTTGAAACGGCAAAGTTTTTTGATAATTTTTTTTATTAAAATTAGAAATATCATTTATTAAAAAAAAAATAGTAAAACTAAAATAAATAAGAAACAATTAATAGGTGGGATTCCCTACTTTTTGGGTAAAGTTAGGTAAAATTAGAGTAAACAAAAATTTCTCTCGCTAAAAAACAAAAATGTACAAATTACGGGAACAATAAAACCAAATTTCTACCCCAAAAGAATACGTCAATATGAAATATGTTCAAAAAATACATAAATGACACATTAGCAAGTATGAAAGTAAAATACAAGCATGTATTTAAATTTTTCAACATTTCCTATTGTTTATTTTATTTATATTTTTTATTTTAATACTTTTGGTAAAACTTGTTTGAAGTATTTTTGTTTAGTTTTTGAAACAGCTGATTGTTTAACAATTTTCCCAATCTGCCCAAAGCAAAAGTACGGGCTACTTCGTGCAAGAAGAAGAAGAATATTGTTCTCTTAAAAGCTCTCTCACTTTAGCAAACTTTGAGTACGGGAACAGATTTCGATAAAATTGGGATCCCACGGGCTCCCAACGTTAAGTACGGGATCACACCGAATTATTTATTTTTAACCAAAACAGTGTTGCCAATTAAGCAAGTTTGTAATATTATTAAGTTTATTAAAATTTTTACTATTTAATTAGGCTTAAGTTCATTAAATTTAATTTTCATTAAATTATTTTTATGAAGAAAGGAATTTTTACAACATGGAAGATTAATTAAAATTGTTATTGATAATTTTCATTCCTGACTGACCTGGGATTCGAAGCCAGCCTGGCTTCAGGAATGAAAATTATCAATAACAATTTTAATTAATCTTCCATGTTGTAAAAATTCCTTTCTTCATAAAAATAATTTAATGAAAATTAAATTTAATGAACTTAAGCCTAATTAAATAGTAAAAATTTGGATTAAAAACCATGAATAGTTCAACAAAATAACCACAATACTAATTATTGTTTATTAAAATTGCTAATACGAGTACTTAAGTTGCCTCTGTTCTAATATTAAAAAGTTTGTAAATTTTTTTTAAAGGAAAACACCAAAAATGTTATGGGCAACAATCAATCTATGTTTTTCCATATGATATTATTTTACATACAATTTAATTAACGAGAAATCCCGGGAACAAACTCTAATTATTACCAATTGTATTTTTATAACTATGAACCTCGATGCAAATTTTATCCGTACTTTCAATGTTTTTCCCTTCGCACATTTTTAAAATTTTTAAGACTGGGGGCAAATTATGGCATTCGATATAGATAGAAATTTCAATACAATTTAAAAGAAAATTTCGATCAAATCGAATCGAAATTTCGATATAATTTAAACGAAAATTTCGATCGATATCGAATGCCGCAATTTGAACCCAGTTTTTATAATTCGATATCGCCAGAAAAACAAAAAGTGTAGCCATAACAAACGAAAAGTAAAAATGGACTTAAAGAGCTAAGTAAAAATAACAACAAAGCTGAATTTGCACGTTTTTAGTGTAGGGATAAAATTTTTTCCCAGTTTCAAGTACTTCAAAAAGGGCTAAATCTATTCCAAAAAGGGCGTAGAAGGCACCACTGAGCACAATCAGCGATTTAAATTTTTTTTACATATGAGTTCTGTTTTTTCACACTATTTCGATTCAAGTCAATATTCTATGGTCCACAGTAAACACTTTCTTATAACAAAACAAGTTAGAAAGTAAAGTCGGTCAGGCTCGACCATTTAATAACCTGCAATTTGATAACGACAAACTTTCGAGAGTGTGCCCTATTTGGATCCATGGAAAATCATTGACCCGGCAAAACAAAATTATTTTATGAGGTTTATATAAGAGTTTCTACTGAATGTTATATACAAATGTATGTATATAATTGTATCCTTCATAGATGGGGGTAGTGCAATAATTTTGCAGTTTCAACTCACATACAATAAGTGATAGTGCAAAATTATTGCAATCGTTTTGCTGATGTTGAGTGATGAATTGAAAATTAGTAGCTCTCTAAGCATGAGTGATAGTGGTGTTAAAAAATTTTGCACTCACAAAAAAATGGCTTGATTTAAGAAAAAGCAATCAGTTTATTGCAACTTTTTTGTTCTTCACTCATTTGAGTGCAACTTAAAATTTTGCACTAAATTTACAAGCAAAAAACTATTTTTTTATGACCAAAGACATGAGATATTTCCTTATTGCCAAAATTTCATGTTGCTTAATTTCTTTTGCTTATGGATATCGTAAAAAGCATTAAAAACTATTCGCATACAAAATTACATTTTTTTAAATTTTAGTGAGGGTATGTTATATGCAGCTTTTTGATTGCAATTGCAAATTTTGCACTATTTGAATTGAGTGCTGATTTTATGCATTTTATCATCGTTAGTGAAAGTGGAAAAATTTTTAATACCACTAAATTGTTTAAGTGCTAGTAAAATAATTACAGTCATCACTAAAGCTGGTGAAAAATAGTAAAAACAAATTTTTTTGCAGTTTTATTAAGTGATAGTGCAATGCTGATTTAAATCTGCGATCGGCAGCCTATACTATTACACTTTGCGATTGTATGCGTTGTATGCATTTTGCATATGGTGTTGCTTAATTCTCTATAATGTGCGTGCATACGTACGTAACAAAAGAGAATAAAAGAGAAAACGCGGCGCCCTGATTTTGCCGATAGCAGATTTAAATACATATTTAGTGCACTACCACCAACTATGAGATTTTTTTCTCCTTAAAACTATTAGAGAGTGGGTTTGCGCATACGATCAATGCTGGCCCCACCAGCACAACATTTTGCTTATCCATGGTTTTAGGCAAAAAAGTTTTAAGTCAGAAACTGTAGTTTTTCCTAATGTTTAATTGCAACATATTTATTTGGTGTATTTCATAGACTTTTTTCCTAAAGAGAAGATGATGAAGGTTAAAAGCAGTTGTGCTACACTTAATTTATTGATACCCAAGCAAAAGAGAGAGAAAAAAAAATACATTAAGTCAATCAAAAACTGTTTGACTTTTTAAGACCTTTTTGCCTAACAGCAAAGATATAAGTTTTATATCAATTTGTATATCAATAATTTTTTATCAATACTAAGATTTATGGAGGCTATGGTCAAATATAGACCGGTTCCAATACATTTTCAAGACAATTAAAGCTGCAATAAAATATTGGTACAAATACTTTATTCCGGAAATAAATTTGTATGGGGCCATACGAAATTATGGCGCGATACTCACCATTTTTAGTACTAAATTTTATAAAATTATTTTCAAAAATGTTGACCTGTACTCTATACACATACAGGCAGCCAGATCGATGGACGGACAGACATCGGTAAATAAATGCCAACAATGATTCTCAATCGATCAGTATATTAAAGGTTGTATGTGTTACACAGGTTAGCATAAACGCTTACGACCCTCTCCACATTGTCCCCAAATTTTGGTGAATTTTCGTAACAAATCGTTGAACAAATTTTATATATCAAAAATACCCATTATCCTTTTCACAACACTATTCTTTTCGCAATCCTTTTTACAATAAAGCTTTACAAAATAGTAAACAAAACTGTCTCATTTTTTTTTATTTTATTGTTGTTTTTTTGCCAGACCAACAACAACTAACTTTAAAAGCTCTCTATACATATTCCATTAATAGCAAAGAAAATCAGTTGTGTGCGTACTCTCTTAACTAACGGTAATAAAACGCGGAGGAAACAAAAACGCGAATTAAGAATGGAAAAATGTGAAAATAATATAAACAAGAAAAAATAAATTAAATTTACAGTAACAAAATACACACACACAGCAGAAGAGTATAAAAAATGCACTAAATAAGAAAGAAATTATGTGTGAAAAAAATTAAGGAAAAATTGCAACAAATTTAAAAAAATCTATAATCCTTTTAACAATTCTTATTAGGAATTTTATAAAGTTTTTTAAGATAAAGTAAATCGTTTTTAAATATTTATAGTGCTAAAAAATATCTAATTTTGTAAATTCTATATATAAAAAAAAAAACAAAAATTGAATCTAATTTAAACAGGATATTATTGTGGGTTTTTATCTTACAAATCTTATAAAGCAAAGTATATAATACAAAGAAGCAATACACATGTTTTTATCCTGTGGCATCTCACTCTCAGGCCTAAAAGCAGAGCAAAACATTAAATACACACAAACCCACAATCTCCAGTCAAAGCAGCGAGTTTAAGAGCATGTGTAAGTGAGTGTACATACACACATACTATTTTAAAAAGTTTTTATTTAAGTCAGGGATGGAAATCATGGTAAAATTGTAATATATTTTTTTTAAATATTGACATATTTTAGAATTTGTGGCTATAATTTAACACTTATTTGATATTCAATAAAATTTGAAGGTGGAAGTGTTCAAACAATAACAGTTTTGTTTTTTAACTTAAAGTATTGTTTTATTTTATATAAAAAAAAAACAAAAGAAATAAAACAAATAAAAATAAAGAAAGAAAAACAGCAAAAAGAGTAAATGCGTAATAAAAATACAGAAAACTAAAAATATTATAGTTCTAATAGTTTGTTTATTTTTAATTGTGTGTTTTTCAATATTTTTAAGGTGAATTACATTACCAAAATGTTAGTTATTGTTTACAAACAAAACACAGCTGTTTTTACTTCGTTTTTAAGCAGCAAAAACAACAGAGCCTAAAAAAGAACCACTAAACTAATAGACGCACCTTCTACGTCTTTAAATTTACAAATGAAATTATAAAAAAACTTTATGTCTGCAGAGAATGGGCAATACATTTTTAATATAAATTAGTGTTGCCAGAATTTTTTTTAAATACCCACATAGTACATACAAAAAATGTAATCAAAACAAGCAAAAGAGCTATGTTTCTCAATGCCGGAACTTTTGTACCCTACATCGAGAGTATATTTGTATACGAACTATGAACAAATCGTTTTAAAACCTGACCTCATAGCAGTGTTGCCAAGACTTGAGGGAAATTCCCCTAGGTTTTTTTGAATCTAAATTACGAGAGTAGGGAAAATAAGACTGATTTCTTATATTCGCCAAAATATTGGTGTTTTTTTTCTCATATTGCATTATTTATGAAGGAAATGCTGAACAATTTAATTTTTATAAATTTTTGTTTCAAAACGCTTAAAAAGTTATTTATTTTCCGAAAAATTAGTTTAGAGTATATTTTCAAATTGTGTATATTACGAGTGTCACAACGGAGTCACTCTTGACTGTTCATGCGGGACGCCTATTTATCAGCCATATTATCAAAATAAATCAGTGTTGTAACTTTTTTTTTTTTTTTGATGCTTTATCAAACACAATCTCTTCAGTGGGGTTTGCCGTCTTTACTCACACGGCTATTGAGGCCGGATGACGTCAATAGTCAAACATCAATCCTTAAACCAAATGGTATTTCACCTTGGTAGATCGAAATTTGTTTTTGAATGAATGATTATCTATTTTTATTGATTTACATGTTCTTCCTAACTTCTGTTTTTCGTACTTTTAGTGAGGAATTTAGGAATTCAAAAGCCGAGTGAGTAAAGACGGCAAACCCCACTGAAGAGATTGTGTGGTTACAATCGAGACTAGTCTGGGCAACCTGTCCGTCAAAGGTGGGTTCAAATCTCAGCGCAGTCAAGAATGAAAAATTATCAATAAAAATTTTAATTAATATCATGTTGCTAAAATTTCTGTCTTCATAAAAATAATTTAATGAAAATTAAATTCAATGAATATTAGGAAGATAAAAGCTAACATTGTATCAACTTTTGGATAAATATAATAACAATTAAAATCTATAACGACGATATTAAATTTCCAAATTCATGAAAACAGGTGTTAATTTTGTTTGCTTTACCCCATGCAAATTCCAATGCAGAGATTTTTTTTCAATAATAACAGATGTTCGAATTAAAAAGTGATGCATATTGAGCCACTCAACTTTAAGTTCAACATGTACTTTAATATCAAGTCATGAAAACAGTAGAAAAACTGCATTTGTAAATTCAGTTCAATAGAACTATATTAATCATAAAATTCCTTTTTGTTTTGTGCCAAGTATTAAATTAAAATTATGATTAAATCCATACCACAATAGGGGGAAGGCTTTTGTGCATTTGTGTAACACCTTAAATAATTGGTCCTAGACCCACTTTTAAGTCGACTCAGATCTATCGATGTCCGTCTCGATGTATTGATGGTTGTCTGGTTGGCTGGCTGTCGATGTAGAAATTGTGCGCAAAGTACAGGTCGCAATTTTGGAGATAATTTGATGAAATTTGGTACACATGCTCTAATTTGCAGAAGGGCGTATCGATCCATAATTTCACATAGCCTTTATACAAACTTCTTCTCTGAATAGGGTCTTTATCTCCATAAACCACCTTATTATGTTGGTATTTGGATTAAATTTGGTCCAAACTTATTTTATTGTAATTAGAATCATCTTAATAATTGTTATTGGAATCGATAATAGGTCCTTATTTGACCATAGCTCCCATACGAAAACTGTTCCCGAAAATAACTTTTAAATGCTAGTAATAACATAAAAATGGCCAATAATAACTTTTACGATAGTAACTATGTCCTGACTAAATGTTGTCCCTGCTGTCCATCCTAAAGTCTCATAAAGATGAAGATATCTAAATAATATTCGGCACAGAGAACTTTTACGTGAATGTAAGCCTCATAACCTAATTTTTTTCAGGTGGGCTTATGATTGCTTATGGGTACCAAATAGGATACACTCGCAAAAACTATTGTTATATACTGAGGTGTAGGGTTTCATATGGTCGGGCTTGGCCGACTATACTTTCTCACATTTTTTTTTAAGATTAATTCAAAAGATATGATATATTTTTAAATAACAGATTGTTTTTGTACCTTAATTTGATTAAAATTACCGTTTAAAAATTAATTTCAAAAAAACTATATATTTAAAAAATCAACACTTGTTCTTTTAATAGAATTTAATCAAAAGTATGTACAATTATTTTTAGTTTTATTACTTAGTTTTGTTATTAAAGCCTTGTTTTTACTATAATTTTAATGACTAATACGCATAGGGATTATTGTAGGGAAAATTTTTTCAACGTGTAGGGAAAAAGCTGATCATTTTTAAACTACTGGCAACACTGCCTCACAGTAACGTAATTCGTTGCGGTTTTAGGCGTTTTAGAGTCTTGCCCAAAAGTACACTTTATATGGAACTCTTAGTAAATTATGAGCCGATCATCACAAAGTAAACGGATTTTATTTTCCGTCATACATATAAAACTAAATTGGATCTAATTCCAATAGAATATCACGATTCGGTTCAGTTTTGGCATATTAAAGTGATTTTCAGAAAGGTATTTTAAATTTCACCTATGGTAAATTGTGGACCATAGTGGACCTTGTTTGGATTATGCACCGAAAAAAATTGCATAGTGGTATTTCAAGCCGTAAAAGCTAAATTGAACCAAATCTTACCGCTATATCTATATTTGTTACGATGTAAGGCGTATTAAAATGACTTCCGAGAGTGAGCCTTATATGGGGTCTATGGTTGATTATGGACCCATCGCTATAATTTTTTTTGTGAATAATTTTAAGTCTTATGAAACTATTACAGGTAACATTTTACTACAATAGTATTATTTGTTACGCCATAAGGCGTACTCGAGTGTATTAAGAGAGAGAGAGAGAGAGAGAGAGAGAGAGCTTTATATGAGCCTAAGACAATTAGTCAATTCACAAGGTATCCTAACATGTCATATTGTCAAAATGTCCTAATATTTCACAATGGTTTAAAAATATTGTTGTACGGCTCAGCCGCTCAGCGCTGGACTTTTCTGATTAATTACGACAGCACAATAAACACAGCAAGCAACGTTCTATTTATTTAAGACACTTTTTGTTAACAAACCAACAACAATATTTTTAAACCATTGTGAAATATTAGGACATTTTGACAATATGACATGTTAGGATACCTTGTGAATTGACTAAATGTCTTTTCTAGTCTTAAAAAACTATGAAAAATCAAAATTTTTGATAAGGTTTTAGGCGTATTAAAGGGGTTTCTGAGAGTGGGAGTTATGCTTGACTTTAGAGCAATCTTTACAAAATTTCACAATATTATTTCTAGTCTTATGATTTAATGGTGCATCGGTGCATTCCGCCACCAATTTGTATTAATTTTTTAACACATACATTTTTTGGTGAGGATGTTACACAATAGGTTCCATTATAGCACGTTTCCACTTACATGTTTTAGGCCACATAACCAGTTTTGCTGTAAAACAAGTGTTTTGCTACTTGTTTTCCCATACATTTTTCATGTTCGAAAAACCCAAACAAAAACTAGTTTTGCTCCAAAACATATCGAAAATTTTTGAAAATCATAAATACAACTCTGAGTTATCCATTATTGGTGATTGACAAATTCGAAAAAGTGACATATTTACCAAAATAACCAGATTTTTTATATTGCAACGTAAAGTAATGAAATAATATAATAAAAAGGTAGTAAATGATTTGCTTTTATAAACGTTTATATATGTATATGTGTGTATTAAAACAAACAAGGAAATTCTATGCTAAAAAAAAATTTGCATGTGCCCGGCAAAAAAAAAACTGAAATGGCAAGCTGCTTTATTTAGCAACTTGTTTTTTTTTAATTTTGTTTTTTTCTATCCTCTTACAACTACAATTCGTGTTGGAAAAAACCCAGCCAATTGTAGTGGAATGTAAGAAAGAAAAAATTCACTATTTATTGTTGTGTCTTTGTTGAAGCTTTGATATTGTTACAAGTAAAAGCTGAGTGTTTAAAATTCTTATTCACTTTATGGTCTTACTTGTATAATATTTTTAGCTTTTCTAAAGTATTTAGAAAAAGTTTCCTGACGAGCTGGCCTAAGCAACCAGCGAAATGCGCATAGAAACTAGCTTTTCCACAACAATAAATTTCAGTGTTTTTTTTATCATAAATTGGGATTATTAGCACATCATTAATAAATGAATTAATTAATAAATATTTCATTCCCGAAAATAATTTTTGATAATAAATTTGCATGTGCCCGGCAAAAAAAAACTGAAATGGCAAGCTGCTTTATTTAGCAACTTGTTTTTTTTAATTTTGTTTTTTTCTATCCTCTTACAACTACAATTCGTGTTGGAAAAAACCCAGCCAATTGTAGTGGAATGTAAGAAAGAAAAAATTCACTATTTATTGTTGTGTCTTTGTTGAAGCTTTGATATTGTTACAAGTAAAAGCTGAGTGTTTAAAATTCTTATTCACTTTATGGTCTTACTTGTATAATATTTTTAGCTTTTCTAAAGTATTTGGAAAAAGTTTCCTGACGAGCTGGCCTAAGCAACCAGCGAAATGCGCATAGAAACTAGCTTTCCCACAACAATAAATTTCAGTGTTTTTTATCATAAATTGGGATTATTAGTACATCATTAATAAATGAATTAATTAAAAGATTTTTTTTGTTCAACACATATTTTGTTTGGCTTTCATGTTTGTGTACAACATAAATGTCACATTAATTTCGAAAATTCGAAAACCAAAACGACTTTAACATAATGGAAACACTTTGACAAGTTTTGCTCAAAACAAGTTGTTTTGCTCATAGTGGAAACATAGTATTACTCATGTTCTAATAAAGAGATTTTTCTGAATTTTAAAGCCAACTGCTTGGGAGAAATTTCTTCTTCAATATCGGGTTTTCAATAGGCGGACTTGTTTTCAATAGACAGTCAGACAATAAATCGACTTAAAATTAGTCGTCTATAACCCAGAAAAATATATTCTTCAAACGGAAGTCAAAGTTAGTATTCCCTCTTCACAAGCAGCTTTGGATGGTTAAATAACTTATTTTAATTAAGAAATTTATCATTATGCGAAGATTTTTTTTGGCAAATAACAAAATTATGAAAGTAAAGATGCGCCTTTTTGACGATACGAAACCGATACTCAAAATTAAATATCGACAATACTAATCCGGTTATTGAATTTGAATTGTAAGACATTATTAATATTTTAAATTGATATTAATAAAATTTTAAAATCCACGAGTTAAATTCATGGTAAAATTACCACAAAAAAAATTTTTTTTTTATACAAAAGAATATTGTATGAAATTATTACTGCCGTATTCATAAAAAATAAAATAGATTTCAAACGTATCTTAAAACAAAATTTCCATACAAATTTTCCTTAAAATAGATTTAATATCCAATTTAGTGTTTTATGAATACGGCAGTTAATGTTTAAACTGAAATTAATAAGATTTTTGATTAAAGAGCAAAGTATTCTCAACTTTTTTATAAATCCGTTTGAACCAGACAATCCGTGGAAAATAGTCTCTCAGATGCAACAGAATTCATTTAAAAACATCAAGTTTGGATATAACATGCATTACACCAGTAAACAAGCGGATATGTGTCTCTAGATATAATAGGAGATCTAAGGCACCTCTCGTCTTCCTCTTTAGCTGAACCATAGCTTAGGATGGACAGAGGCTTATCCTCCTCAAATTGTCTTATAATTGTTTTAAAAATGCTCCACAGGCCAGATCTCGTACACTTATCACAACTTTTAGTAGGTGTTCACCTCTACTGTGTCTTCTACACTTTCCGAATGCAGAGTCATGTAGAAGATGAAAAAAAGATGTTATTTCTTTGACTCGATTCAATTCGATTATTTGTGAAATATTTATCCTTTGTATCTAGGATCAAGAATTATAGTTAAACAATAGGTTTCATTATTCTCAAAACAGAGCTAATGCTAAGTTACATGTAAATGTTCGAGACTGTGAGCTATTCTCCATTTGCGTTGATTTTTTAATTACATTTTCTAATAATTCTCGAAGGCCATTAACTAACAATGTAGCAGTGGCTTTGTTTATGGATTATGTAGCCTCTTCGAAGTAATTAAAAATTTTTAGCAAAATTATTTTGATTATTTTCGCCCGGTGGCCGAAATTCGACCAGTTGACATTTACTATCGAGAGAACCAGTGCGTTATACAACAAAAACGTACACATTTTAAGAAAGCAACAAAATGCACTCTTTTCATCGATTTGTGTGCGTGTGTGTTTACAAGTACAAAGAAAACGAAAATAATTTTAAACAACAAGAGAAAGCATTAGCTTTTTCAGCCACCTTTAATACATGTGTGTTTGCAAAATAAAAGCTTTTAAACACCTAATTTCTAAAAACACAAATACCCTTAAAACGATATATGTTTCATTAAAATCGGTGGACGATAAGATACTTAAAAATCAACTACAAGAAAATTATTCCCGTATTTATATACTCGTATGTATAAGATTCTACCGATATATCGGCAAAGTTAATATATCGCCGATATATCGGTATCGGTTATATTCTTAAAAAAAAAATATCAAACTTAATTTTTTAAAGATTTATTTGAAAAATTTAAAAATACAAGTTATCAACCTTGCAAATATTAGGATTTTACAAGAAGACATAAAATGAAAAGTTTTTTGCTTATGAAAAATTACAATAGCGTTTTTTATGGCATTTTTCTTTCATAAAAATAATTATATTATGTGACTTACATTGTATATGTAGGAAATTTTTCATAATGTTGACAGCACTGAATATAACTAAATCCACAGTAGTTTTATGTTTTCTTGTATACTGTGTCACAATAAGGGCTAATAAATCAGAGCAAGTTAAACTCAATTTTTGGTTTAAAATGTGTTTAAGCCAACAAATCTATAAATCAGAAAACATATAAACCATCTTAAAACGCATAAAATTGGGCGTTTAAACTACCAATACAAACCATATGAATTTGTCAACATTTATCGTAGTGCTGCCACATGTTACTTTTTACACTACATATAATACATGGGACACTGAAAATCAACTGTTGAGTTTAAACTACATATAAATTTAAGTTTAGTTCAACTAAACCAGCGTTTAAACACTCACTGATTTATTAGCCATAAGAATTAATCTACATATTTATGTTTTCCATTTCCATCTGCAAACTTGCAACCAGGGTCTTTCGGAGTCCTTCAATAAATATAAGCCACCAATTAATTAATGTTGCTTCAAAAACCTAAACAAAATGGTACCGTCATGGTCTAAGCAATTCTTTTAAAATTTGTAAAAAATTAGAGAGCACGCACATATTACCATCCCTGATTTAAGCACATAAGTATCTCTCTAATACATGTAAATGAAATGGGTATCAAATGAGAACAAGGTACGAAATATATTAAAAATAGAGAAAACAACGTCAAATAAAACGTGGACAAAGTTGGGGGGAAAACTAAAAAAATAAACAAAATACAGCCAGAAGTTCTGTAACTTTGTCCTGTTAAGAGTATTTTTCTTTGCAAAACACTTTACTGCACTCGTAACCTCCTTGTTACCCAGCTAGCATTTGGACGATTATTTTTGTTTTAAAAAATCACTTGAATGATGGCCAATTTCAACAATTCTAGTTATATATAAATTAATGCTTTCAATTCGTTTTTCATGCCAAATAAAAATAAAATTATTGGGTTGTTCACGGAAGTTATCCGGTTATATGGTTATTCAGTTATATTCACAACAACAAAATACATTTATTTGATTTTTTTTTTATTTTTTTTGTTGCTGTTAATATAACTACATAACCATACAACCTGATAATCCGCTTTTCGTGGACAACCTTTATATAAAAACTATATTTAAATATGAATTGATATTTTAACTAATTGGTGAAATTGGCCATGAGCCTTGTTCAATTAATTTTAGTAAATAACAATTTAGAAAACCACATTTTGCTATAACAAATCTTTTATACCCTCCACCAGCGTTGCCAATTGTGCAGATTTATTTGCTTTTTGCAGTTTTGCCAAGCATTGAACAGTTTTGAAGCTTTTTGTTAAAAAAAAATAAGTTTTTTTGTAAATGGTGCAGATTTTATAGTTTTTGCATTATACAGTGAACTTCCAATATAGTGAACTATCCAGTAATTTGAACACCTATTTTTATATTAACGCTCTAAATAGTGAACAAAAATGTTGGCGATTTTTGCTTATTTTCTAATTTTGGGAATCCCTTGTATACTTTGAGTTTTGTTAATGAAGGTGAGTTGTCTTTTGTTACACATAGAAACCACTTGAACTTATGTGCTGTTTCCACGTTAGAGCCAATTTATTGTGTTGTAAAATTTATATGAAAATCACTCAAAAAATATTGATTTTCCTATATATCAATTGATTAACACCTGAAAATTGTTAATTCTTATCTTAAAAAACGTCTTATCTGTCTGTTTAAAAAAGAAATAGAAAATACAAGGAATATTAGAAATTCCCCATCAAGTAAATTTGAAATTTAATCGCAACTACCTGTGCTACATATTAATATGTATCTAATGTTTTACCAAAATCTGGTTAAATATTACCATTCACTTCAATTTCGTTAAAAAATAAGTCACTAAAATGTATTTAGCTTCGAATAAAATATTATACAGGTAATACATTTTTAGCAAATATCTTTAAAAAAAACGTAAGCATTATTTTTAAGATTTTAAGCACATTTTTAGCATTTTTGACCATGTGTGATGCCAGATTTAGATGTAAACATTTTTAAGCTTTATACACACTGGTATCTAGACTTGTTTAAGTAAAAAACACAGGATGGCACTACAATTTTTAAACAATCGAAAATGTGAACAATTTCGATAATGTGAACTAATAAAAACCGAGGTAGTTCACATTATCGAAATTGTTCACATTTTCGATTGTTTAAAAATTGTAGTGCCATCCTGTGTTTTTTACTTAAACAAGTTCACTGTAATATTTTCAATTTCAGATTTGTTATATAATTTTTTTTATTTCTTAAGCCATAATCTTAACTAATTTGCCTAACACAAACTCGTATAACTGGGGCAAGCTTTAAGGGCAAAAAAAAAAAAAAAAAACACAAACGGCTTGGGAAACACACACTTTTTTTTCAATGATATTTATTTATTAAAATTATAATTGTACAAAATTTATATGTACATTTTAAAATTTGGGCATAAGCGCCATGAGAGCATTTTTGAGGCAAGTTGGCAAACATTTCTTAACAGTACAATATTATTTATATTAAATGCATAAATATTAGTAACATATGCACATATTTACAAAAGAAGCGTTTCCATTAAGCTACATAAGTATTTTTTGCATTCTTTTTAAAAATTTGATATTCGTTCAATAGACTTCAAATAAGCAGGTAAGTTATTATAAAAATTTCCCCCTATATACTCTATACGTTGCTTTGTTCTTTCCAATTTGCACCTTGGAACCTTAAGATTTGATATATTTCTCGTATAGAAATATGACTGGTTTTGTACAAAAGGAATTGTATGTTCACCTGTTTCATGTATACTCTTATAAGCATACAAAAAACCTGGTATTCATATAAATCGTAAACGGGTAACACAGTTTTGCTTACATTTTTGTATAATGAAACTGGTGAAAAAGTTCTTGGTAAATTGTATACAATTTGTAATGCCTTATTTTGCAAACATTGTAGTGATTTTTGAACTATATTATTTTTATTACATGCATAGACACTGATCAAGTTTTCGTTAACAAATAAACCACCCAAACCCAATTTTTCAATAAATTGTAATAAAATACTTTTTTTCTTTTAAATTGTTATCTTTTGTCGTTTCCTTCTTGATTCTACCAAATTTTCACTTAAATGATCAAATTTAGCAAACACTTTGGAATATATACAACATTTCGATTTTTCTAGAAACATGATTTAATCATCAAACACCCCAATTAACAACGCAAGAGGATTCTACGAATGTACAATTTTGACGTTTGCCAAGCCGTTTTAGTAGTTTATTTGGCTTTTATTTTTGAAAGTTTAATTATGTCCCTGTTTACTTTTTATGATTTTTGATGTTTCTTTTTTAAAGCTGCATATGAGTTTACATTTTAAAAGCTTTATTGCAGCAAATTTTCATGTCTGTACACTTGACAAATTGCAAATCTGTGCCCAAACTAAAATACACTTTGTATTAAATGAGAAAACAAAAAAAAAAAAAATGGCAAGACTACATGTCCTTGTATACCCCTCTTAATTCTACTCTCTTCCATCGAGCCTACAAAGTAACAATATTCGTTAATATTATATTGTATTTGTTTCTGTATTACACGTATTATTATTTTAAAAAAATTAAGTAAATTATATGTTTTATTTTGATAATTTTTATACGCAGTTTTTTTTGTAGTTAAGTTCAGTTTTTTTTTCTTAAGATGCAGTTATTTTCAAAAAAATGATGGCACCACCAAGAATAAGAGCGATTTATGAGTAGAATTTATATAAGACCTACAGTAAATTAAAGGTTGATCATTATAAAATATGTTTGTGTAATTTCTAGTTCTATAAAATGTATTATTGTCAAATTTCACTACAATATAATATAAATTTTTAGCACGATTTCGAAATTTTTGTTTTTTAAAAATCATAAAAAATTTAAAAAAAATGATAAAATGTAGCTATAGTTCTAATTTTTCTAAGCATGTAAAAAACGAAGTTGCCAACAAAACAAGCCATAAATGATATAATAAAATCTGCTTTTGATTTAATTCACAAAAGACGAACAATTTTAATTGCATTTATGAATTTCACAAAACGCAATATTTGTATGGGAGCCCCCCTCAGAAGTGGAGATCAAGTGCAAGTATTTTTCGTTTTTTTTTTAGTTTTTTCAATAAACTAAGCCGTTTTTGAGTTACGCGAGTATATGTTAAGCAAACTCCTCCATTTTCGACATAACGGCATATCTCGAAAACTAGAGCTAAGCAAATAACGGTAAGCACCACTGGATTCATCGTACCCGAATTAGGTTAAAACGCAAGTGGCCCGGCTTGTATAAAAAAAGTGTCAAATTTTAGCACAGTGTTATTTATTTCATAAATTGGTGACTGGGTTAATAAGAGCGTAAATAATAGAGTGATATTCATTGTTTTTATCTCACACCTGGAACAACAACCTTTAATAAAGGCAGAAATAACAAGTAAATTAACAAAAACAACAACAAGGATAAGAAAGAAGACGAACACTAGTTCGGAAAATCAAACAAATACATACATACAACAACAGCTATTTTCGTAATACTTCAATATCCTTGTGGGTGTGATTGTCTGAGGTTTGTGTGCTGCAATGTTTTCAATTCGAATTAAAGGTAAAATTAAAATTAAAAGTTTGGGAATTTAATCCCAAAGAGTTAAGCACGTTAAGATTCCTAAACTGTTAAAGTAATTGGAATTTAATTGTAACAAGTAATAATATTATTCTAGTATGGTCCAGCAGTCGACACAATCGACTGCAATCTAGAAATAACTTATTTGTTCCGTTATTTCTAATATTCACCATTCCAACGACTGGGTTAAAACTTTATTTAATATATGGGGGATTTAATGTCAAGAGACCCAATTTTTGAAATATATGTCTTCCGATTTGGATGAAATTTGCACCAAGGTTAGTCCCATTGGATAGTAGCTTAGACACAAATTTTCAACAAGATCGGTCAAAAACATAATTTGACATTTTGGCGAAACAGGTGTTCTTTCTCATCCATGTAACTTATTATTTATTGGTGTTAGCAAAATTTGTCCCAGACAAATTAGATAACTTTTTCTTCAATCTTTCGAAAAAAATTTTTTTGTTTTTTTTTTTAAATTTTTTTTTTTTTTAAATTTAAAACTTTTTTTTTGTTTTTAAGCGGGTACTTTTTTTTTTTTTTTTTGCTTAAAAGAAAGCTTAGGTCTTTTCCTTTAAGGTAGTTCTGGTCGCTTTTTGGGCCGCGAGTGGGTTATGTATAAAAAAATAATTTCTATGTCAAGACGAGGATTTTTAAATTTTAAGCATTTGCACTACTTTGATTTTTTCCTATTTGTGTTTAAGTGTTTCAAAAATCTTAAAAATAAAACTTATGCTGAGAAACTAGACAAATTAACCTTTCCGACGGTATATAAAATACCTAACTAGCATTTCATACCCACAATATGTTAATCCCAGGAATAAAATCAATTTTTCTCTATAGAG
Source organism: Pollenia amentaria (assembly GCA_943735925.1). Taxonomy (NCBI): domain Eukaryota; kingdom Metazoa; phylum Arthropoda; class Insecta; order Diptera; family Polleniidae; genus Pollenia; species Pollenia amentaria. Next base: position 138,127,137 of record OX031010.1, on the reverse strand, counting down.
ATGTTGACATATTAAATTTTTTTTTATTTATTTGTAATAATAATAAAATTAATATAAAATAATAATAACAAAAACAAAAAGAGAAATAGTCTAAAAAAATTTAATCTTTTTCACATAAGAACCTTTTATATCATAACTATTTTTACACTTAATTTATTGTAGCTAATGAAGTGTTTAAGTTTTGCAAATTTTCAAATACCCAGCCGTACCTCCTATTTATTGCCATTATTTTCTGCATTTTTGCCAATCCTTTCTTGGCGTTACTAGGCTCAGCTGTTGATTTCGCTGCTGGTTTTTTTTTTTTGGCTTTGGAAAGAAATCGCATTGAGTAGAAGCAGAAAACTTTTTCAACTTGAGTCTTCCACCGACAAGCGGTAAAAAAGCATGGTGTTGAGCGGTGTCATCGATTGTTTCCGCAGCATCGAATCTGCTCTTCAGTGCTTTCGATGTTTCCTCATGATCCTCTTTGGTACTTAAAACCATTTCAGTTTCTTTACAATAATTCTTTGCCCAATGGAATAAAGCAGTTGCATCTAAGATGCGATCTTGATGAGAGCACTGCAGGCTATACTTCGCTGCATTTATTTTGAGGTTTGCTCCAACACCATCACATGCTCCTTTACCATGAGCAGTAAGATGAAAATGCCACACAGCTGGCATTCCAAAATCTTTTTCATGAGCTATCAGATTTGCGAAGCATCTTTTGTTTTTAAAATGTTGACGAGCTCCGTCCGAAACGTATCATTCTTTCTCTACTATAAATTTAAATTTTAGATAATTTAGTATTATCTGCTGGTATTCATAAACTGCAACGGCATCATGTTTTAAAACGTCGGATATGATTGCCATACTTTTGCGTTGCAGTTTTTCATCTTACATGTAGTAAATAACTACTGTAAATATAGTTGCTTGGTCGTTATTGAAGTGAAATGACTCTCCGGCATCCTGAAGAAAATATTTATTGTTCTCTGCGAAATCAAACGAAATAATGAATTCCCCAGACTTCAAATGTATCTTCAAATCCTTGAAGAATGACCAATTTGAAGAATGAATCTTGAAGAATGACTCTTTGGCTAAAAACTCAATTTAGCAATCCTCTACACATTTCTTCCACAAAATCATGCACATCTGAAATGATTGTTTTCAATGTGCATATTTCAGTCTGAAAATTGAAAAATCCTCGTCTTGACTTAAAAACTATTTTTTTTTATACATTACCCACTCGCGGCCCAAAAAGCGATCAGAACTGCCTAAGAGGAAAAGATCTAACTTTCCTTTGAGCGAAAAAAAAGTACCCGATTAAAAAATAAAAAAAAAACAAACAAAAAAAAATTTTATAAACGGATCTTGTGAGATTAAGATTAAATTTTTTAAGATTATTTATCTTTTTTAACTTAATTTGTCAACCGCTCTATAGAAAAAAGTGATTTTATTCCTGGGATTAATATATTGTGGGTATTACAGTATAGAGGGTATGAAATGCTAGTTAGGTATATTATATACCGTCGGAAAGGTTAATTTTTAAGATTTTAGAAACACTTACATACAAATAGGAAAAAAACTCAAAATAGTGCATATGCTAAAAATTGAAAAATCCTCGTATTGACTTAGAAATGATTATATTTATTTAGACATAACCCACTCGCGGCCCAAAAAGCGACCAGAACTACCTTAAAGGAAAAGACCTAAGCTTTCTTTTGAGCAAAAAAAAAAAAAAATAAATAAAAAGTACCCGCTAAAAAAAGAAAAATAAAAAAAGTTTTAAATTTAAAAAAAGACAAAAAAAATATTTTCGAAAGATTGAAGAAATAGCTATCTAATTTGTTTGGGACAAATTTTGCTAACACCAATAGATAATAAGTTACATCGATGAGAAAATATTTGGCCGATCTTGTGGAAAATTTGTGTCTAAACTACTATCCAATAGGACTAACCTTGGTGCATCGGAAGATGTCGATTTCAAAAGTTGGGTCCCTTGACATCTATATATGCAGATATGTATTTATTTAATGTTAAAAAATATATTTAACTTGATCATAAAAAGTACATTAACTTAAAATTTAATAATTCTCAGTAGAGCAGAACAATTTTTCACTTTTATGAGGCATATTTCTTTTAGGCATATGAAATTTAGTGACGATTTTTCTAAAAATGTTGTATATAACATATGTAAGTTCCATAATCTCAATGGTTATAACAACGCCTTTTATATATTTTCCATTTATATTTATTTCGTTGATGAATTATGTTGTTATAACTTCTCTCTATACATATGTATATATTTTTTGTAAATACATGATTATCATATAATAAATGACCCTGATCGTTAGTGTCTATTATATAAAATCGCAGCCCATCAAAAGATCGCACTTTATTTAAAAAAATGCAATAAACATATTCTTTGCAATGTAACTATATTAATAATGTAACAATAACATTAAAATTATTATACATAAGCGCAAAAATTTAAGAGATCAACGGTAACAATTGAAAACAACTACTCTTCCAAAAAGAAAATAAAGTATTTAAAATTGTATTTCTCTTTTTTATTTCTTTTATTCTCTACTATTCTCCAATTTAATTCGTAGCAGAGACCTCTTCATGTTGTTGTTCTTTTTACCAGTGTGGCCATTTTGGCATTTTTGCAGCTAAATTTTGCATTAAAAAATTTTATTTAGCTGCAAAATTTTCATTTAGCGTTTGGCATTTTTAGAAAATGTTTTTAGCTTGTTTAACTTTAATTATTTTAAAAATATGGACGAATAGTTTTATTGATTTTACTTAAATTTTTTTTTATAAATTAAAATAAATTTCGACTAAAAATAGTTTTATCTAAAATAAAGTTTCGTATGGCAAGGAATAATTCTTATATTAAGAATTATCTTACATGTGTTGATAAAAAAATATAATGTTAAGGGAATATTAGAAATGCCCTTATCATGTGGATTGTAATTATAATTTGCCCTTTGATATTACAATACAAAAGTAAAAATTTCACTTTGTATTTAGATAAAAATTCAATAGTGTAAATGTTGACAAATTTTTAATTCTAAAGCTTCAACTTTTGTTAAACTATAAAAAACTATTTGTATGGTCCCGACGCTGCTCGGGATTTTCTAAATAAAAATAAAAAAAATTAAATATTAGAGAATTTTGTTAAAATTTGACCTTTTGTTAATAACTTGATCTGCCGGGTCAAAATTTTATCAGGAAACTTATTTTTGTTTAATTAATTTATTTTGTGAATTTCAGCCAAATCGTATCATAAATAAAAAAAATATAGTATCACGATAACAGCGTCAACTATCGAGATTAAACTTAAGATAAACCTAGCTACCGATAAGATAATTTATTGTCCAAGTTTGGTGTCAATCAGTCCAGCGTTTCTTGAGTTTTAGGAGCACATACACGACACAAACGTTTTTATATAAATATATACATTAGAGCGACTGAAAGTGATTTTGTTACCCCTCTGAAAATAAAGCTTGATAAGTTTTATGATGATTCCCAAAATATTTTGGTTCTAAGTTGACCATCCGTGCGCTGGACCATTTTTAAAAAAGGTCTTTTTTCAGTTTTTCGAATTTTGTTGTAATTTGCTCCAAGACGGCATAAATAATATTTGGTATCATCGAAAAAACTTGACCCCTTGCGACCTACTAATTGAGATATTTAACTAAATACATATTTTCGTTTCGGGTTTGTATGACAAAATTGTACGTATGTGGAAATAATGTTCTGCTTTTCAAATTGAATCTGTTTTAAAATAATGTTTTTTTTTTTTTTGTAATTATACATATATATTATATAGGCAATATGGGTATCAAATTTGTTCATTTTTTCATATAGTATCTCCTTATTTTGTTTGCAATATGAGCTGGTCGATTACTTTCGATAACAGACCGATATCTCCTTGTGAGGTATTCCACTTTCTTCCATACAGCTGGAAAACTTTTTACCCGAATTTGAACAAATTTCCATAACTGAACTCCGTAATCGTTGCTTTATAAAATGTTGAGAGTCCACATGGCTGCTGTCGCAAAAATAACAAATGCTGGATTATCTCACAGTTTGTCGGAAGCTTAGTTTTGTTCAGCTGAACAGGAGAAAAATTCATTTTTAGTGTTTTCGTAAATTTATTTTAAGTCTAATATTATAAATTTATGGTGCTCCTGTCATGAATAGATTAATATGATTTTAATCAAAAAATTATTATTTAAAAACTTAAATTTATCTTACAGCATCCAGGGCTTGAAAACAGATATTTTGCTTATCACCAGGTTATTGTAATTGAAAAATGAAAAATTTTGATACCCATATTGCCTATGTATGAAAAAAGATCAAATATATCGCGATTTTAACATTATTTTAAAACAGATTCAATTTTAATGGATTTCTACGTATGTGGAATCTACATACGTAGAATTTGTATGAAAACCCGAAACGAAAATGGGATTTAGTTAAATATCTCAATTAGTAGATCGCAAGTGGTCAAGTTTTATATACCATTGGATGCTGCTTCAAAAACTCTTTTTGCTTAAATTTTCGCTGTTTCTGCTACTTTGATGAAGTGTATTAAACAGTGATAAAATATGCTTTTAAAAATAAAGTATCTTCAATTAAATTTATTTAATATAAAGGGACATTTGCTCTACTCCTGGCAAGACAGGTGTGGCATAAAACCACAATATTTTTTATTACTTAATCTAGGGTATTGTAGCATTTCTAGTTTTTGCCATACTTCAAGATTTGAAAGCAACGGCTTGTGTTCATAGAACTAACCTTTAAACTTAACCATCTGCGATTGACGTGATTGTCTAACAGATACAAATGAAAGAAAAATGGGATTTCCTCTGTTCTTTTTTAGAGATGGGCTCTTACGAATTCAGTACTTTCTTACTATGTCTTCATATGTACGTTGGTGTGACAAACGCGATCAAAGAGAGCTCACGACTTGCGCTGAGCAGAAAAGTGTCTGCAAGACAACCACGTCAATATTAAGGTTGGTGTCTGAAAAACAACCATCTCAATATTTTTGTTATATTTTTGATATATTTTTGTAGTGTCTCCTAAACAACACGTCATTAAAATTGTTTCGATATTTATTATCTCTTATTATTTTTGTTTTGATGGGCCGCTCTAATACTGCGAGCGGCAAGACCAGGGCGCCGTGTTTTCTCTTTTCTTTTTTATTCTCCTTTATTACGTACGTGTGCACCAGCGTTGCCATATATATTTTTTAAAAAACTTATAACTGAAAAAAAACCTTTTTTTTCTAGAAAAAAAAACTTATTTTTACAAAAAAATCAAAATTTTTAAAGAAAACCCAAATATTTATATGGAATTCCTTTTGTTTAAAAATTAAATAAAAAAAATAACACAAGCATTAAGATCAAGGCGAATTCATTACAGGTGATCCTAAAAGCCCTGCTGGTAACTTTTTTTCTTTAGCTTTATAATTGTTAGATGTCAAAATTTTGTTTATTATCTTTGTTTCTGTTTTGATTTTTTTCGGTTTTTGACATTGTACAATGATTTTACAAAAACAAATTGCTTGTGGTTTTTGTACGAGTTGTAGTTGTTGTACTACCGAGATTACCTGGAATGAATTCGCCTTGATTAAGATGGAATTTATTTTGTTTAAAAAAATAGAAAAAAGTAAATAAAAATAATTTTTTTTCTTTTTAGAAAATAAAAATAAAAGGAAATACTTATTAAAAACATAAAAGTTGCTAAGACTTAAACGTGTATTAGAAAGCCATTATTAACATGAACTTTACAAAGTTCAACATAAAACTTTAAAAGATACACTCTAAAGTCCATTTTATCACCTTCAGATAACTTATATGAATCTAGCGTTAAAAATACTTCAGCACCTAAAAATTATAGTTGGGATCTTTTAGGTAGGAAGGAGTCAACACAATTAAGCACGGTTGCAATTATTAAGGTCAGAGAAAATATATAGTAAAATCGTTTAATTGCGCAAAAATAACACTTAATATTTTCATCTAATATACTGGAAATTTTAAATTATTTATTTATAAAAAACTTAAAAAAACTTAACAAATAAAAACTTTTTTGCATCTCAAAAAACTTGCAAAAAGGGAAAACTTGAGAAATGGCAACGCTGGTGTGCACACACATTGCAGAGAATTTAGCAATATTATTAACAACCCTCCAAGCAATTGGAAGAGTATTTTTCGATATTTTAACTATTTCGGCACATTTGGTAGTTAAACAGTAGATTTTTCGGAATTTAACAACAACAAAATACGTTAGAATCGAATTATGTGTTCCTAAATTATACTTTTTCGACACTTTAAATAGTTGTTCAGATAATTGTAACAGTTATATAATTACAACAATAGCACTATTGAACATTTCCCATATTATATTGAATTCTTTGCAACGATTTGTTGTTAAATAGTGAATATTAATTTTTTTTAGAGCCAATGAAAGTGAAATTAAAAAAAAATAAATGGATTGTTTTTTTTTTTTTTTTTGAAAGGAATTTAGTGATTTTGTGAAACTGTTTGTTTATTTTATGACTTCACAAATTTAAGTGGAATGTTTGTGTTTTTTTTTAATTTTTATAGTGAAGATCAACTTTATCTATCAATGAAGAAAATTTGTAAAATAAGTTTTGTAAAGCAGTAAAAAAATATGCTACTTATAATATGATAAAAGTCTACAAAGTTATTGTGTGTCAAATTTGTGATTTTGTGTAAATTCCTTTAAAAAATTAGTCCACATTAGTTGGCTATTCATCGAGTTCGAACGTTAACGTAAGTTTTTAGCTGTACAGCATTAACAGCTATTTGGATTAAATATACCGTAGATTTTTTAAAGTTTTTTATATTATATTTTACTCAGACTTTTCCTACAAAATCAAACAAAATAAACAGCTATTATAAAGAACAAAAAGAAAAAATGTAACTTGAAATAAGTTATTTTTGGAGCCAAAAGCGATACTACTAAATTTAATTGATATTAAACTTCCAAAGCGATCTAATTATTCATAAAATAAAGACACTAAATAGATTCTTATTGTAAATATTACCATAGTGGGCACTTCTTCCCAAACGATGTTACTGCATCAATAAGAATTGAATAGCAGAAGCGATAGATTTTTGCTAAATGGGGAAAGTATTTAGACAATTTTTAGATGGAAATTGTTTGCAGGGAACATATATAAAATGCATACAGCGCATACAATCGCTAAATGTAAAAGTATAGGTTGCCGATCGCAGCTCTAATACAAAACAAATTATTCACTGTTCTAAGAGAACCTCATCTGGAACTTTTAAAAAAAATTTGACATATCCATCTTAGAATGTCTGGTTCAATGCACTAGATAAAATAAGTTGTCTCTTTTTATAAAACCATTAAAATGTTCTTATTTTTTCCATTCTGGTTAGCTCAGATGTGAACTAAGACTAGTGTAAGACTTGTAAAAAACAAATAGGAAATTATTAATTTTTTTTGCTTGTTTTTGTATAGATGTAAGTTCTCTAGGACCTTTTGTAGCATGCCATCAAATATTGTTTTAAATTAATTGTCGTTTCGTTCTCAAAAATAAATTACAGCAAATAACAAGTTATAAAATTAATCTAAAATAAAAAATTATTTCAAAAGGTTTACAAAACAGAACTTGGAAAATATAAGCCATCAAAATGCTGTCTAGCGTACTACCACGTCATTGGCATTGTTATTATAAAATGACGTCAGTCGCATCTAATAGCAAAATTAATATAAGATTTTTTTGCTCTGTTTTTGCAAACCAGCAAATGTTTTAAATTAGCTGCTCTTGCAACTAATTCTACCACAATTTGTTGAAATAAACCACATAAAATGTAGCAATATCAGGTTTTATGAGTTTCAAATTATTACGTTGGTATTTAGAAGCTTAACAAATATAGAAGAAAACAAGTAAGAGTGTTATTTTCGGCCGTTTCGAATCTTTGTTACCCTGCACCTAATGTAAAACAGCGTCTTGGACCACTAACCCACTAACACACATTATTAAACAGAACTAAGAACTAGCTATGAGTACCATTTGTACAATTTAACCTCTACCGTTTTCATAGATATAAACAAGTTTATTCGACGCCTACTTTTTGCCAGACATCGAAGCTTTATGTACCACATTTAAAAACTTTTACTGCTTTGATTCTTCAGATATACATTTCTTATTTGTTTAGGTGGTGTCGCTCCCACTTGTCCAACACCGCTCATTTTTTTTGTTTTGATAGCCCAGCTATGTGTACCAAAGTGTAACAATTTTTCCCTTACCGTTCTTAATAAGTCAATCTATTTTGTTCCCCGCCCACATTTGCAATCCCGCCCACATTTTGTCAAATGTTTCGTATAAATTACCAGCATGTTTGTACCTAATTTATAAACTTTTGCTCTTTCTCCAGATATACAGAAGTCTAGACTGTCTTTGTATGGTAGGTGGCACGAGTGCTTCTCCAATCCCGCCCATTTTTGTTTAGAGAAGCTGTGTATTGATAACTTTAATGCTTGTACTCTATTTAAAAATGGCAAAATTTTTTTTTAATAACAACACATTGAAATTTAATTACAAAACAAAAATAATTCATTGAAATTAAATTTTAAATTGAGATCAAATTGTAACTTAAAAATAACCGACAATTTAATATTTCTTTAGCATAAAAAAATATTTAATCGTCGGTTAATTCAATATCGTTATTGTTCATCTCATAGGAATCACTTGTTCCTATTAGTTTTATTAGTTTTGAAGGTAAATCGTTATCATGACAACATTTACCCAACCTTTTGAGTCCAAATCTAAGAAAAAAAAAAAAAAAAACGATTAAAACATTTAATTGTTATGGTAAAAATATTTAGGTAATTGATAAAATCGAATTAACGGTTGCTTAAAGTAACTTAAATTACTTTTAACGATGTTAACTTGGCGAAATACTTTCTCTACTTCAGCATTAGACCATGAAAGTGAGAGTAAATTTAAAGTAAATTCCGAAAATTCTAAAAATCTAAAAACTTGTTGCCACCTGCACCCAGTGTTGAATTTTTTGACGCTAAGAGATTTTGCTTTGTTGTTTTTTTTTTTTTTTGGTGAAAACTGATCGTTTATAGCGATTTTCAACATTTGTAAAAGTTGCGGTTTAAATTAAATTTTAAAAATGTTTATAAAATTAAAAATTATTATTTTCAAAGAAAAAACGGGAAAAAATTTTTATAGAGAAACAAGTTGGAAAATGTTTAATGGCTTAACGTATTTTTTAACGGCTTAATCTAGCCACTAAATGGCTAAATTGGCAACAGTGCACATGGACCTAAAATTTAATATTTGCCTGCTGGAGTTACGTTACAAAAAGTAAACTTTTCGATTGAAATGTCCATATACAGGAAAAAACCAATAATTGATCTTTGAGTAAAATTAGAGGCAGTCGTGGTGTTTTGCTCTTACCTCAGTTATTTATGGACCGATCTTGGTGAACATAAATAGCAAACGTTAACGGAGTTCATGTGACATAAATATATATATTAGCCTAGTCCCAATCATTTATGGGGTCTTTGGAAAACCCGTTTCAAGATACACACGGACACACGCACAGACAGACTAAAGGACATCGTTAAATCACTTGTTTCTACTCAGAAGGACGAAGAATATATAATTTATAGGGTCTTAAATCAATATTGTGGTAATTACAGACGAAATGGCAAACTTATATATATACCTTTTCCACCTGTAGTGAAGGGTATTAAAAATATGCAGGGGTTCATATATAAGAATTTCCCACAGAAAAGTCTACCTTTTGTCAAGTTACGACCGCCAGCAATTACAACTTTTGCTCTAATAAAAGTTTTTGTATTTTGATGTAGATCTTTTAAGCTCTACATTTAGTGAAAGAGAGGAACATTTTGCCAACATGGCTCTAAAATAAAAGCTTAATTATTTGCTATTGTAACGCCAACTTTTCTGTTGAAACGCCCATATATCAATTCTACTTTGTTGGCCTTGTTCTTTCTTGCTTAAAATGTGACTTGATCCCTATTTGTTTGAGAAAAGATGGTTGTATTTATGTTACAGACTCCTTAATTTGCCCTCAGGCCTATATTGACTTAAAAGAAGTGCAAAACGAAGTGATTCCTTTAAAACCGTATTGATGAGTTAAGTCCCTGCATAATCATGTGCAGCACAGAAGACTATTAGATACAGGGGCTTACATTGAAAGCCTAATAATGACGTCAAACAAAACAAACTGTGTAAATTGGTTCCGTATGTTTCTATAAGTGTATAGTGAGAATTAAGTTACATCAAAATAAACAAAAAACTTTTTAACATTTACGAATAACGAGTTAAGTTCTCAATCAATTAGAAATATATACGTTTGAACATAGAAATGGAAACAGGTTTGAAATCTAGAAAAATCTTAATATTAGGCCTACTACTCTGTTCGAACTTGCGAAAAATATTGAGTAACGTTGATTATTTCACATGAAAATTTTGGCATGTATCAATATTATCCACTCGCGAACTTAACGTTCTTATTAGTTGCAATTATGCAGCATTGTTTTGCGAAGATAAACCAAAACCATTTTTTTTTTAATTGTCATTAACCCATTAACGCCCACTGTACTATAAATAGTAGGACAATTAAGTTTGAATAAAAATTATGTCATGCAGTTTTTCGTTCCAGCAACGTTTTGTATCGGTTATTAAATGTACATATAATAATCATTTCGGAAAAATAAGTCAAAGTTATTATGTAAAAATGAAAAGAATCTCCGGTTTGTTTTAGCAATTTATTTTGTACTGAGAACTTTTTTTAATTTATTTTTCAAGATTTGGTTGAAGATATTGACAAAAGAATTTTATTTATGCTATAATACTACATATTTATAAAAAACACATAAAATGACTTAATTCGTGTAAAGGTTTTCTGGCTATAGCGTATGAAGTGTTACTGTACTAAGTTTAGTACACTGGGCGCTTGAGGTAAAATAAAGTTGCATAGTAAAGGCATATTTATTTGTCAACTATGTTTGTTTTATTATCAAAAAATATCTTTTTTAAACACTCTTAAAGGAAAAATGAGTACAAAACGTTTAATCCCATTCAACCCTAATGTTGCCTATAGGCAACATTAAACACTTACGCTCATAACAGCTGAAAATCTTATTTTATTTTATAACGGTTTTCGCTGCATGGCTACTAAAAATGCATCTTAGCAATGTGTAGCAGAATTTCATATAATAAGCTTTGATAGTGTTCACGAGCGGACTGTTTGTTTTAGTGTCCACACGTGTTAAGATTTTTTTTGTCATCCAAAAAGATCCGGGGATTTCCCAGGGAATTTACTTCTCAAACTAAACCCCAATTTTGGTTTAGAAAAAGCAATACATGATATTATTATCCACAATAGTTAAGATGATCGATCCTACATACGACGTGCTCAGGAGGAAGGAAGGTGACGACGATGACATGTATGGAAACAAATTATCCTGAGATGTTTCCGGTAATATAGAAATTATTACTCTCAGGCATACCACTAACGTCGAAGATCAATGGAGTATCGATGACGAAGAACCACTAAAGTCATTCGAGTAACCTTCTTCACGGAATGTGCTAAAAGGAAAAATATTTGAAACTAGTACAGAGTTGCCTTATTGGAGGAAATGTGCTAAAAATGTGTTGAAGGACGCCGAGCTTTTGTTGCTAATACTTTGAAAGACATGGCCCCTATGAAAGTCTTTTAAAATGATGAAGTTTTAGGGCTTATCGCAACGTAGAGCACAATATACTTACATTGACCAGAACAAAAGACAAGGTATATTTTTCGATACGAGTATATTGCACGGACGTATCTGAGCGACAAGAAAAAATAGTAAAACTAGAGAATCGTCCTCTAGAATTGCCGAAGAAGACAGGAAAAAGAATGGCCGTAACCCCCAAACTATACAAAGCCAACTTAGATGTGCTACCTGCTCAAATCTTCATGTGACTTGTGCCTGAAAAGTATTTGTTTAGAAAGAGGATGTTTTGCTCAATATGACTACTAAGCGACCATTGTACTAAACTTAGTACACCTCTAAAAATACAACTTTGAAATATTTTTTTGTTACATTTTCTTTTTTAGTATTTTAAGACAAGTGTTTTAATACTGGTATTAAAAATAGAATTTGTAAAATTGTTTATGGTTTTGATTTGGACGTTAATGGGTTAAAAAAAGCAAAACAATATTTTTTATAATTTCCCTAATCAAAAAACAAAAAATTTTAATTTTATTATTTATTTCCGCACTTTTCTACATTTTTCTTTGTGAAACGCTTGTTATAAAAACCACTTTACAAATACAAAATAAAAAAATACAAAAACCTGATATACTGTTTCTTAAAATTCCGTGCGAAATAATATGAGCTGCACTTGTTTCGCACGGAAAATAGAAAATGTTGCTAAAAACATTTCGAATGTTTTTCGTTATATAAAAAGAGTACAACTCTATCAAAATTTTTTCGTTTGTATTTCACAGAAATTTTTTTTTTATTGAGTTTGACAACATTTCGCACGAAATACTGAAAAGAGTACCAGGCTTTAAAGTAAAATGATCTTCTACTAAAATAAAATTTTATTTTCTTTAAGTTGCACTTTAAATTTGCTCAGCTCATTTATCCTTTTTCTTCTCATTTTCTATGATGGTTTTTTTTTATAGGTCACAATCATATATTAAGCATTTTTTCTCTTTTTTTTTGCATAATCTCAAATTACTAGCAAAAAAAATATAAAAAGAAAAAAAGAATACAAATAAAACATAAACTTCCTGTTTTGTCCTTAAGTCAAATGAAGCGTGTTATGATGTCGTTATTTGTTTCCACATAAAAATGTGTTTAAAAGCTTAAAAGTATAAAAAAAAAACAAAAAAAGGTTGCCCCATGAACACATGTATGTACATACCTTTCCGTGCACCTTTTTATGCATACCCCCAACGGGAAAACTCAGAAGACTTTCTTAGTTCAGGCCTTATTCAAGGCCTGCTTAAAATGTTTTTGATTCAATTACTATTCTGATATAACTGCTAAATAATGCCTTATAGAAGGCTTCGGCTCTTTCGTATAAATGATAAGATACACATTCCACACTCACTTCAATGAGAAGGGAGAAGAGAAGGAGTAGCATTTTTTGTTTTGCTTTTTGCCAAAGCAAAAGTAAAAGAATAATTTTTTTTCCAGTTGCCATTCTTATGTGCCTGGCAAAGAAGCGAGAGCGGAAGGCCTACCCGGCAACGGCAACGTGTGTAAAAATAATATGAGTATGTAATGGAGCGAACAGGCCTTGTACAACCAAAAGAAGGAGTACAGAGGCCTTCTAGAAGGCATCCGTACTCCTTCTTCTTTCCGGCTGGGCGTGGATAAGTGTAAATGCTTGTGTGTGAGTGCATATAGAATGATTACTCATACAGGTATAATTCAACTGACAACTTAATGTGACACAGTGATTAGACAAGAATAAATATGATAGACTTGTTGATTTGTAATTTAAGAACATCAGTCAAACAAAAATAATAAAAAATAATTGGAGAATAAAAATAATTACCGCTCAATATAACAAAACGTATGATTAAAGAAATTATCCCAAGCGATTTTCTAGTCATCAGATTTTAATAAAAATTGTAAGATGGTAATATTAATTAATATTGTTAATAATAATAAAACCACTGACCAAAAGAAGTACAGATATCTATTTAATCTAGAAATGTTTTACTTTTCTTTACATAAGTATATTGTCCTACTTTTACAGTAATGAAAATGGTGCATTTATGTATGTGAGAAAACGACACACAAAAAACTTAAAATTTTGTTTTGTTTTATAACTATTTGATATATCAACTATAAATTCATGAGTATTAAGAAAAATATCCGTTTACAATGTGACCAACCGCAAAGTATCTAAAATGTTGTGTCGAGACATGTTTGTTTTTTTTTTTAAACTTAAAAAAATCACACGCAACAAAACAAAAATATAGTACTGAAATAATAACAGCCATTTAGTTTGTTAGAGGACCACCACATAAAGAAATTGCTCTTCTTAAGTTTTGTTAATTTTACCTTGAATTTAAATTTTAAATTCGTATCGGTATCGGCGATATTTTTTTTGAGTATCGGTATCGTATCGGAAAAAAGGCAAAATGTTGCCCTGGTAGGTTTAAAATTAACCATAGGTCCCATATAAGCCCCATGATAAAATGTCATATAGATGAAGATATTTTAATAATATTCGGCACAAAAAAACTTTTACATAAATCTTCACCTCATAACATAATTTTGTAAAGGCGAGTCCATTATTGCCCATGGCAAAAATTGTTTTCACATGCCTTGGTGTAGGGTATCATATATTCAGGCTTTACCGACCATACTTTCTTACTTATTTTTTATTGTTACAGTTCAGTTTTGTGGAAAACTTTATAATATTCATGATATCAAAAAAAAAAATCCTTAAACGCTTTTCAGCTTGAACAATTTGCAATAATAAATTAGTAATCAAGTGTTTTTTTATGCTACTAGAAGTATTTTTGAACGTTTTTCTTCACTATTTATAAGACCAGGTATGCATAAGCCCACTGTATTTGTGTTAATTTACATATTTTGTTTGCTGTTGCGTTCGCTGTCTCTGCAGTAGTTGACCTGTTGGCGTCGGTTTTATATGATTTTTTGTTTAAACGTATAAAATATTTAATGCATACCATTATAATTTTGTGCATATAAAAATAAGTAAAAAATAAAAAAGTAGAAAACAAAAAAACTGCGCATAAGAAAAAAGTCCTGGAAAAGTCATGAAAATGCTGTAAAGGAAATAGAATTTTATTGAATTAATATATTGATTTAGAAATATTTTTTTCTAAGATTTTGAAAAATATGACAAAGATTTTGTAGCAGAATCCAAAAAGTACAAAAGGTTCAGATTAGGAAAATTTAATTTAGAATTTACTACTTGCAGAATCTTTAATGCAGCCTAAAAAGGTCAACAAACAAAACAAGTCTGCTACAAATTTTAAATAAATGGCCTCCTAAAGACTTAGAATTCTTGTCTGTTTTTTAAGACTTTTATGCTCCTCAGTTTTGTTCTGTAATGCCACCAGCAAATATTGATTTTTCACTATGTGACCTTTTATATTTATTTTTAATTTGCAGTCCAGCTTCTTTAAAAAAGCGTATTTCTTACATTTTACGACTTAATGTCAGCACATTGAGAAGTCTTTTTAATCCCCGTGGAGTGTGTGTTATACTTCATTGAAGACGAGTTCAAACATACAACTTTTACTTACTCAATGTCATTCTGTGTGAGAAAAAATAAAATTTTTATTTCTTTATTTGGCATTATTCTCAATGTACTCTGTATGTGGTTTTGTGTGTATATGTAATTGTGTATGGTAAAAATATTTCATTTCCTTTTACAGCTTGGCAGTAGCTTTTTCTGAGGCTCATAAATTTAGATTGGCAATATTTCTTTAAGCCAATTAACATGAGTTTCAACATGTGTGTAAAAACACACACATTTTGAGTCTTAAATACTATTGAAATCAAAGCCAATAACGGAAAATACTCTAAAGTACTCTGTTAAATTTTGCATACAATGAAAATACCAAGATCCAACTTGGGATTTTTAAAATTTTTTAAAGATTATTCGCCTAGTTGCAAGTTAAGTATTAAGCTGTCATTTCATTTTAAAAACAATTTTGGAAAATATCACTGGCTGTTAATTTAACTAGACTTGTTAATGTATCGCACTTTATCGAGTTTTTAAACTAAACCTTATCATTAACAATTTGTCGATTTTCACCCTTAATTTCTAATTCTAATAAATTAAAAGCTTATCTCCCACAATTATTGTGGCTCATACTTTTTTTTTTATTTTTAATTTTTTTTTTAATCAAAAACTTCTATTCATGATAAAAAAATTGAAATGCTAAATTAACCGACTAATAAAACTTAAATTTACTACTTGATTTAAGAAAAGTTTTTGGAAGAACAATTTACCAACCTAAACATTTCAAAAATAAGAGTATTTAGTCATCTAAAATGCAAAAGGTCGTAAGAACAAACAAAATTCGAAATAGAGTTTTTGACTGATTTTTGTTCGTGTTATTAAACTATATGTTCACAAGAAATGACGACTTTGTTAAAGAAATTCAAGCGCCAAGTACATCTTGTTGTTATTGAATATGTAAAGTTTTTTGCTTCTCCTGTAAAAAAAATAACAAGCGTTGTAAGGTCCTTTTGCATTTAAGGTAACGATATGTTTGTACATAACAGAGCTGTTAACGATTGCAATCACATGATTTTTTGGTAATGATTGCTAATTTTATGATTGCATTCAAAATTGGAAAATTGATTGTATGATTTCAATGTTAAATAATTCAAACAATTATCTGGTCTTGAATGCAATTAAATTTTGGAAATCAATTTATATAATAATCGATTTCAATCAAATAATATTTCAATAGATTTTATTGGATTTAACTTTAATTGCCATCAAATCCAGTGATTGCAATCAAAATGAAATCAGAATCAAAATCTTCGTTCTCTTCAAAAGAAACACGTTCTTCTAGAAATGAAGCTGACGCTGATAATTTTGATTTACCAACAATGTTAACTTTTGTTTATAATCACAAGTTAACAAGTAAATATGGGCATTTCCAGCTAAAAGTCTTCTTTTCGTAACGCAACGCCAGCCCGCAAATTAGCTTGTATTTTAGGCCCATGTTGTTCAAATGTTATCCCTTTTGTTATTAAGTGAAGAGCTAGTTGCGCTTTACACCAAAATTTAAAAAAGAAAATTAGACATAAAAAATTTTTTTGAGCGACAATTAATAACTTGTCGTCGTTACGTTACAAAAAGTAGACTTTTCGCTGGAAATGCACATAAAACTTTCATTAGTTCTGGTGCACGATTTTTATATAATACTTTATGAAAAAATTTTTTTTTAACAACTAGCTGTATTTTATTATACCGAAATATATATACCCTTTACCATGGTGATATAATTAAATCTTTTTTGTCCCACGGCCACTTCTAAAGTCCGGCCCATATTTTTTCGGATGTTGTGTTTTGATAACCGAGCTGCTTGTGCCTAATTTGGAAACTTTGGCTTCTGGAGCTCTCCAGATATACAGAAATCTATAATGTCTCTGTACAAGAAGCGCCACGCCTACTTCTCAAATCCGACCCGCATTTTTCGGATGTTGTGCATTGATATCAAAGATGCTTGTGTCTAATTTGGAAACTTTGGCTCCTGGAGCTCTCCACACGCAGAGAAAAAATATGTTTAAATATGGTCACCTCCAACAAAATATTTTAAAAGAAAATTTTAAACATATTATGTTTAATTTAACCATATTATTGCCACCGAAAACCATATTATTGTTAAATTAGTCCTCCATCAATAAGCTACAACCAAATTATGGTTGCCTCTAAACATGTTATGGTTAAATATGACAATAATTTGTTTTTAAATTAACAATAGTATTTTCCTCTTTTCCAAGAGCAACTATGGTTGAAAATCAACCATGCTATTATAAGTGTTAAACATATTTTCGTTATTATTGACCAAAACATGTTCGGAGGCAACCGTAATATGGTTGTGCCTTCTTGATGGACGACTAATTTAACCATAAAATGGTTGTCGATTACAATAATATGGTAAAAATAACCATAGTATGTTTACAATTTTATTTAAAAATAGTTTTGTTGGAGGTGACCATATTTAAACATATATTTCCTCTGGGTGCAGCTATGCAGAAATCTATAATGTCTTTGTGCGGGAGGTACCACGCAAATTTCTACAATCCCGGCCATATTTATAGAGAGGTTGTGTATTAATAACCCACCTAAGTGTACCACATTTGAAAAATTTATTTTACCATCCTTTAGATTTAAAAAAACTATTTTATGCCACGCCCACTCCTCCAATTTCGCCCAGAGAGGTTGTGTATTGAAAACCAAGATGAGTGTACCTAATTTGGAAATTTTGGCACTTGCCGTTCTCCAGATAAATAGAAAAAAAGGAATAAAAACAACAACAACAATAAGGGATTTATGGGTAAAATTAGAGGTACTAGTGGTTTTCTACTGATATCTCAGGCATTAATCAACCGATCTAGCTGGACTTCAATACAAAAATTATTAGAAGCACATGTGATAGAAATATATAACAACCAAGTCTCCATTATATCTGGGGTCTTCGAAAAACCCATATAAACAGACAGACGGACATCGTTAAATCAACTTCGCTACTAATAAGGACCCGGAATATGTATAATTTATAAGGTCTCAGATCCATATTGTGGAAACTACAAGCGGGATGACAAATTTATATATACCATTTTACATTCGGTTGAGGGAATAAAAATACTATTCGAAATGGCCACCATTTGCCTTTCAGAAATACCAAATTCTGACAGGACATTTGTCTTTCGCAGTACCCACTACATTCATATGAAATTATACTGCTTGGATAAGGGCACGCATTAAAAATCGAAAATTTGGATGACGTTTTGTGAAGGCCGTGCTCTCTTGCACTGACAACATTTTTTAGTCCATAGGATCCAGATCGGGGCTTTCCAGAAGGCTAATCATAAGTTTAAATAAGATTTAAAATATTTTTTTAACCACAATTGAAAAAAATCTAAATAATTGCATAAAATCATTATAAAAACACGTTTCTTAATGATTTTATCGCACAAGAACCGTGTGTACCAGAACTTATGAACGTTCAAGTTATTTCGTTGGTCTTTCAGTATAGTTGTGATTGCAAACTGAGTTAACTGAAATCGCATGGTATCAAGTAAAATTTGATTGCAATTAAGTTGCTTGCATTCAAGGATTTCTATAAAAAATGATTTTTCAACATTAAAAATCAGCAATCGTTTTAAAATCAAAGAATGAAATCAATTTGGTTAAAATTTTGATTGCAGTTTTTACAGCTCTGGCACATATGTAATAACGAAAAATAAATTTGATTTTTTAATGTACATTTTTTACTTTTCCTTTATTTTTGCATAGTTTTTAAGGTTCGAAAAAAGAGTTTCTGGCAAGATCAAAATTAGAAAAAAAAAATTTTAATCTTTTTGAACAAAAACTGATTTTTCGAAAATTCGAACATAATTTCGAAAATAATTTTTTTATTCGAAATAACTTATTTTAGTTTTTCAAACTAAATTTTATATTATCCTAACATTTTGTTGAAAATTGAAAATTTCAAAATTCAACACAAAATTCTAGTATACACTCCACCACTAGTGGTGAATGAGGGTATACTTAGTTTGCCATTTCGTGTGAATCCTTTAATCTTCATCCACAATCCCATAAAGTATATATATTCTGGGTCCTTGAGCAATTCTAAGCCGATTTAGCCATGCCCGGCTGTCCGTCCGTCTGTTCAAAACATGCTCACTTTTGAAAGATTCAACAGAAAAGATAATATTGGTGTCAAATTCTTTCTAGCAAAATCATTTCAGTAGGGCAAGCGTTATAAATCGAAATACTAGAAATGATTCAACCAATTTTTGCGAAGATAGATCCATTACTTGCTATGGACTGCACTCTCGGAAACAACTTTAGTACGTCTAAAGCCGAAATTTTTATTAGAGAAATAATCACACTGTCAAATTTCGTTTAGATCGGGTAATAACCCACCATAGGTCCCATAAAAAGCAACTTTCTGGAAAAGTATAAAACTCTTAAACAAATTTTACTACTTGAAATTTGGTCTAATTTAGATTTTTCAATACCAGAAATAACTCTACATAATTTTGTGTTGATTGATCCATAATTTACCATGGGTTCATATTAAGATACCATATAAACCCCAGTCCTGAAATATTCGAACACTCGGTGTAGGGTATCAGAGATTAGGCATAGCCGAATATAACGCTTTTACTTCAATTTTTATTTTATTGAAAATTTTCGAATAGATCCTGGGAATTTTAGTTCTCATTTTGAGACTCATTTTTATTATCAAATTACAATTTAAAAAGCTTAATAGAAATATACACACAAACAAAATTGTGATAGTGCATAGAAAATACTCCTGAAAATACTAAAGGAATAAGATTATTAAAGTATAAAAAAGCTGTTTATATAGTAATTTAACTTAGAATACAGATTCGAATTATTAATTTATAATTTTTCTTACTATATAAAATTTTTTTATTAATATTTTTGTCTATATTTAAATTTTTAACAAGCATAATTTTTAAGTTTTTTTTTGTATTTAATTAAGTTATTTACAAACTATTAAAATTGCATATTTAGAAAATTTTATTTTAAATTTTAAAAGGCAGGTTTTGAATTACTTTAAAATTAAGTTTTTATGCTTTATTAAAATTTTCAAGTAAAATAGTACGACAATTCACAGTGCTGTATTTTGTCATATTGGTTGTATTTGCTATATATTTATGAATGTCACCTTCATAAAAATTATAGCATAAACAACCATTATAACACTATAGAAAATTTTATGAATTGCCTAGTTATTATATTATTTTAAAGAAAATTTAATTAAGGAATTCGATATTACCTATTTTTTATTTTGTATTTCAATTAAATTTGTATAAAAAGTAAAAAATATCACTGAAGAACTCAAATTTACTAACGGCCAATTTTACCAAGTTCAGTAATCAGTTATAACTGTAAAAGACATATTGTTAACTGGAAGTAAAAGTTAAAGTTAGTTTTGAATAAACTTGTTTGAAACTGATGATTTTTTTTTTACAAATTAGTATAAACTAGATGAGCCGTGCGAATATTTCGCACCGTTAGTTGTCATTTTTGTAACATAAAATGAAAATAATTAATAGAAATTTTAGTAACTTCAATACATTTTGTTAAAAGTATAAAAATATTAGAAAATATAATATATATCATACATATTTACATACATACATACATATGTTTAAATGCTTTTATAATACTTCTTTGAATACAATGTTAGAGGTAATGACATGATCATCGTTAACTTTTTGCCCGTACGAATCCTTAATACAAACAAAAATATCTTTAAACGTACGCAGTTTTATATATCACTGACTTAGTAATAAACGGCATTATAGTAAATAGCGGTATTGCCAGAATGGATTTTAATACATACTATATTATGTAGAACTGCATTACTATTAAGCGACCATGTATTACCACACTTGAACAAAAACATATAATCATAATGACAACAGTATTAGCATGCAGTTCTATATAAAATATAATTTTTATCAATGAAAATATTAATTTTTCAATTTCTAATTATTTTTCGTCATTAGTGTTAGAAATAAGCTTTAAAATAAGATATCATTCATTAAATTTGATGCGGTGGTATGGGAGATATTTGCAACCGACAAAAAAAAGTGCTTTAGAAATAATATATATGATTCATTCCAGTATATAATGGAAATCCAATTTGAATTGAAATTAAAATCAAACGAATTTTTAAACCCATTTATTTAAATTCATCTTCGAAATAAATTAAATATGCTACAAAATTTCACCATTTACGATGAAAATTATTTGATATCCTTAAATATAATTTTAAAACGTTTTGCTCTTTTCAACTTTTACTCTTAAAAGTAAGGCTTAAAGTTATTTTTACCAAAATAAACTAACATGACGTCTATTTGCCTCAAAATTTTATTTTCAAACTTAAACTAGTACAACATTTCAAATCGCTGAAATATGTATTATAGGCAGGGCTGTGGAGTCGATGAAATATTGCACCTTTAATTTCTGAGACTTTTTATAGAATATATGAATTTTTTTTTTACATTTTTTATGCGAAAAAATGTCGGAGTCGGAGTTGAAGAGTCGGAGTTGCGGTTTTTGTACAGGAGTCGGAGTCGTTGTACACACAAAGACTCGCGACTCCGACTCCAAAATTTTTCAGCATAAAAATGAAATTTAAAAAAGATTTTTTCACATTTTCCAAAATAAAAATTCTCAGAAATTGGCGCTGCAATATTTCAAACATCGACTTAAAATTTTTGCATAATCATTTTCTAGCTTAATTTAACAATTTAAAAGGAATTGCATTAAAAACCAGTTAGAGTGCTATATTCCGCTGTACCGAATCTTTGATACCCTCCACCGACAGTTAGAATATAGGAGAGCTATAAATTATTAATTAATCTTTATAAAAACGGACGTCTGTATAAAAATTGGTGCCGATTTTAACCAATTCGACGGCAAGCAGACAGTGGTGTGCTTTTATTTCTAGCAATTGGACAAAATTTTACCACAACATCTATATCTGCTACGGTTTTAGGTGTATTTAAATAATTTCCAACAGTGAGCATAGTATTGGGCATTATATGGTAAATTACGAACCTAGCTTCAGGAAATTTTATAGTGTGAGTTTTAGTCCTATAAATCTTTGACGTACCAAATTGTATTACAAAAGCATTATATACTACGTCTTTTAACATTCTAAACGAAGAGTAGGTTTTTCGGAGAGTAGGTTTTTCGGAGAATAGGTTTTACATGCGGCCTAGGGTAACTTATGGACCGATCTTCAAGAAATTTTAAAGTATCATTTCTTGCCTTATAAATCTGTGACGTACCAAATTTAATTATGATAATATTATTTGTTACGGTTTAGTTTGTTCTTTTCTTTTGAGTTTTTCGAAAATGAGAGTGCTTTCAATAGACGGACAAGCAGACGGACTATGCTAAATCGACTTAGAATTACTCAAGAAACCAGAATATATATACTTTAGGTAAGATGTATAATAAAAAGTTTCACACGGAATGACAAACTTAGTATACCCGCATTCACCACAGTGGTGGTGGAGGGTATAAAGAGAGCTAAAAGTCAAATAAGGACCAGTCTCATATACATTTAGCATCAAGGTTACAGAAGGAGTAGGAGTCGGAGTAGGAGTCGGAGTCGCACATAAAAAATTTCAGCGTTTGGAATCGGAGTCGGAGTTAGTACTTTTTTCTGACGACTCCACAGCCCTGATTATAGGAATCAGATTCTATTTAACCATATCTCGCATACAAATAACACTGTCAAAAATCGTTCTCACTCTTATAAATTTCATATAAGTGAATATTGTAATAACACATTTTAAAATGTTTAAAGTTTTTTTTTAAGAAAAGGGGGATTATACTTTAATTTTATTAATGAGATTCTACTTTGGATCCCTTTTGTCTTATCCATGTTTGTTAGAAGTTAAGATCTGATTATGAAATATTATTAAAATCATACTGTACCCCACTGTGTCTTGAACAGAAAACAAATGGTTGAGGATTTTCATAAAGAAAATTCTTATTTTTTTAAATAAATACTCATCACATGATTCCAATTTAAAACCTAATTTTATCATAAAATCACATATCAATCATTTTGCTTTGCAATTCTGTTTTTATGCATTTGGAACCAACAATTTTATAATACCATTTTTATTTTATTTTTTATTACAGACATTTGTTAAACTAAGAGAACAAATCAACATGAAAATAAAGGAAAAAACCAACAACAAGTGTTCAATTGACCAAGCAAATTAACCAAAACATTAAAAACATATAAAAAGGAGAACAATTCAATGCAGCAAATGAAAAAAGAAAAATGTGTATAGAAAAATAAACTTAACGCAAAGAATTTGTGGGGAAATAGCAAAATAAAGTAGAAAAAAAAAATATTTTTTTGTTATTATTGTAATTGTGGGTGTAGCATTTGAGGTGTTTTAATTTATAATACAATATGCTGCATTTAAACAAAGGCCGGGAAAATAACGTACAAATTTTCTGGAACCTAAGTACGAATTTGCGTGATGGCTAGACATGCTCGAAAGCAAAGGTGAATTAAATGCTAAATAAAAAAAATTTTATGGAATTTTTATTAGTGTTGTACAGGTTAATTGGCTGGTAAAAAAAAAACATTGAACCCAATACACAT
The DNA here is from genome assembly GCA_943735925.1 of Pollenia amentaria. NCBI lineage: Eukaryota > Metazoa > Arthropoda > Insecta > Diptera > Polleniidae > Pollenia > Pollenia amentaria. Next base: position 138,103,207 of record OX031010.1, on the reverse strand, counting down.
TTGTGGTTATAAAGGGGTGGATTTTCAAATTTATATACAACAAGTAAGAGTGCTATATTCGGTTATGCCGAATTTTATATACCCTTCACCATGGTGCGATAAGAATATAAAAATGTATAAATACAGGTCTTTACCCAGGCAGAAATTACGACTCTTCTAAATATTATGTACCGCCGCGACCCTGTAAATACAAAATGTTGACTCTTCCAAAAATATTGAACCATCACAACACTGAAGATGCAAAATTACAATCTTAGTTTTTTAATACAGTTTTTACAAAAATTCTATACCGGTACAACACACTTAATACAAATATACATGTAATTATTTGTGTAAAAGAGTAATATATATTATTTCATTATTAAATTAATATTTACATTTTATGTTTATTGATCCAATGTTGTAAATTTAAATTTATGGTTTTGTGACAATATTGAAAACATAGTCGGAAGGCGGTTATTTGGCGTTATCATTTAAATGTTATGACCACTTTGTAAATTCGTGAATCCAATATTGTGAATTTTAATTTAGACTATTGTGGCAACACAAAAAACAAGAGTCGGAAGACGCACATTTGGCGTTATCATTTAAATATTGTGAGTACATTGTAAATTTGGTAAACAGTACGTTGTATTGATGTTGATAGTACCCCCATCAACGTCTGCACAGCGTCGTGCTGATTGTCTTTTTCTGCCTGGGTAGATATAAACAAACCTTTTTTGCTTCACGTCCACTTTTCCAATCCCATTTACACTTTGTCAAATGTTGTGCTTTCATAACCAAAATGCTTGTTCTTAACTTAGAAACTTTGGGTCTGGCCGTTTTCAAGATATACAGATATCTATAATGTCTTCTTACGGGATGTGCGATGGCCACTTCTCGAATTCTGCCCATTTTTAAAAGAGTTTCTGTATCGGTAACCCAGCTTTGTGTACCAAATTTGGACAATTTTTCTCTTACCGTTCTTTAGATATAAATAAATTTATTTTGTAAAACGCCCACTCCTCCAATCCCACCTACATTTTGTCGGATGCTGCGTATGGATAACCAAAATGCTTGAACCAAATTGGGAAAGCTTGGCTCTTGCCGTTCTCCAGATATGCATAGAAAAATAATTAAAAAAACAACAACAACAACAAGGGATTGTTAGATTAAATTTGAGGTAGTCGTGATTTTTTGCTTAAATATCAGCCGTTTGTGTATTGATCAGGCTAAAAGTCCATTTCAAAAGACACACGGACAGATGGGCATCGTTAGTTCAACTTCGATACTCCTAAGGCTCCACAATATATTTACTTTATAAAGTCTTAGATCAATATTATGTAGAAACTACAAACGGAATGGCAAACTTATCTTCCCTTTTTAACTTCGGTGAAGGGTATAAGAAAGACTTAAAAATGAAATCCTAGCTAAACTGATAATTTAGGTAAATAATGTGTTGAAATATAAAATACAAGCTTTCAATATAACAAAAGCATAAATAAACACAAAAAAAGGCTTTAACAAAAACTTCCTTAATCTCCTTCCTTTTCTGAAAAAAGAAAATGAAACAAAAATCAAGCCATTTAAATGCTCAAGTTTTACACAATAACAAAAATAAAAAAACTGAAATTATAATAAGAATAATAAAACAAAAAATAATCAAAAAAATCGTATAAAAACTGTCTCCTAGTAGACAAATTACTAAAAACGCAAACACACATTGTTTACTATGACGTCATTGCAATCATAATAAAAAAAGCAAAACTCTTACTCATACTTTTGCAACAATAAAAGAAAAGGGCTCTCTACTGTATAAAAGTTTGACTTACACAGTTTATAAAAACCGATTATATTGGTGTTTGTTAGTGCTCTCTGTATGGGTTCTCTACATATAAATGCTCAAAAGTATGCTACAAAAAGAGCGAGAGATTAAATTTAACATCAAAACAGAGAGTATCCGTTTTATTTTAAGGCAAACAAAACCAAAAACTAACGGTTAAAGCTATTTCCTTATAATAACATTTTTCTCTGCTCTTGTTGTTATTGTAAAAAAAAAGCAAAAAGAAAACAAAACAAAAACACTTAAAGACAACAGCACAACGTTCGTGTATACAAAAGTGGCTCTGTCGACGCCGGCTTAGGCGTAATTTCAAATCCTTAAACAAAAGAAAAAGTTGAATAGCATTTTCTCTCTCGTTGCTCATCCTTAAAATCGGTTTATTATTGTTGTTGTTTTCTTTTTCATCATAAAACAAGCATTGATGTGTCATCATTTTCATCATCATCGAAGGCAACGTCATCATTAGGTCGGGTAACGATTGTCAACTCAAACCAACAACAACTGGTAAAAGCCTATTTACCCTTAAAACCTTTACTGCCAACACCCGTCGCCACCTTTTCTAAGTGTGGCGTGAATAAAGGCAAAATTCTGCAAAAAGAAAACTTATAATTTTGTTGGTTTTAATAACGTTCATCATAAGCAGCGTATCGTCGAACAAATAATACAATGTCAGAAAATTTACCTTCAACTTCAACAGGTGAGTATTTTGTTTATTATTTTCAATGTTGTTTATATTGTTGTTGTTATACGAACATGATTATTAGCCTTGATTAAATGGATATCCTTCATAAGTATATACTTTTTATAACTTTGTATATTTGATGAAAAGAATTGAGTGGTGATTTGGGGGAAGGCTTACAATGGCCAAAAAGAATTTTTGTTTAATAAACTTAAAATTAATTAGTATAAGTTTTTTTACTTAAACTAAGTCATATTTTTAAATATCCGCAATTGATATTTTAATTTATTCCAACAATTTCGAATATTGTTTATCAAAATAATATACGTATAATTTACACTGAATATAAATAAATAGAAGTTAAAAGAAATAAATTTTCAGGTAGCAGGCTCCAACCGATAGATTTCAACAAATTTTTTTACTAATTTAGCTAATTAAGAATGGGTATTTTTATTGAAGGAAATCATAACTTTTTTATTTTAAAGCTTGTTCTTAGTAATTCTTGTAATTTTTTTTTATTAAATCAGTTCTTGCCTTTGCAGCACTACAGTTGAAGTAAGAACAGGTTTCAGTGGCTCATAATACAAAATACCACTTTAATACCAATAGATACCCTAAATACTACCTACATTTCCCCGTTGGCTTCGTTTTAAATAAACCAATATGCACTTTGGCTTTTCAATTCCCCTTTACAACTTTCTGGCTTTTAAGCAAAGTTCTATAATTCAGCGAAGAAAATTCTTACACAGAAAAAATTATTAAATTTCTCCAATCACCAAATTTACCAAAATAATTATATTGAATACTAAAAATTTTAAAGTTTTGAAAAAATATTTTCAATAAATGATTTTTTTAATTTTAATTAAAGAAGTGATCAAAAAACTTTGCCATTTCAAACAATGTGTTAATTTATTTAAATAAATATTGACAATTCCCAGCACCAATTCTACATGTTTAAATTATTTTATTTTAAACGAAAAAAGTCAATTAATATTTTTGTTATTTAATTAAAATTTTAATTGAAAATTTATTTTAAAACAACTAAAATTTTAATTAAATCAAAATTAAATTTTTAATTTTCTTTTAACTAAAAAAAATAATTGAATCAATTATCACATTAATTAAATTAAAATACTTTTTAAACCATTTCTTTAATTGATAAAACACTTTTTTCTGTGTAATTGTGTTACTATTATGAAAGTGTTGCATTTGGAATGGATCCGAATGGAGATTAGGGTATAAATTACATATACTCACAGGTATATGGTGAACGTCCGAAAGTTCTACGACTTCAACATTAAAATCTTAATCAGTAATTTAGTCGTTATTGACTTAAGGTATGTTCAGACCTAACAAAAATTTGACGAAAAATTCAATAAAAAGCAAGACCAGTAATTTAATCAAACTTTGGCTTTATCTTTGACAATTTCTATTGATTGACTTAACTTTGTTTGTAATAAGATAATTGACTAATGTAGTTTAGAAACTGTTAAGTGAAGTTTGATCTAGCCAAACGTTTTGCAAAAGCAAATAATTTTTAATAAAACTAGGGGTTACGTGTAGGACGTCAAATATTTAATAGGTGTGAACATAGCTTACGGTTGGCTTATTAATTATTTAAATCCATTAAAAAATTTTATGTTATATAAGGAAATGCTATAGATACAAATACAAAATTTGTTAAATGTTTGCTTGATAAAGACGCTAGAATAATGTGTTGCAAGAATACTATAAATACTATCGGTTTAGTCTCGGAGCTGCCTGGGATTTTCCAAATAACATTTAAATACTGGTTGTTATTTATTTTTATAATTCTAAATGATATTTTTTTCTTTTTATAGTTCACAGTTCAGTATGTAAGCATTTAATTGGAAAGACTGTTTGAAATTTTTTGTGCGAACAAGGAAGTTTTCTGGTTATCATACTTGCCGATTTCTAGGAAGAAAATAAAATTTGGCGTACAAGTATAATTTTTTGGAACTGGATAACGATGTTTCACACGCAGCGAAAGATTGTTAAAGTGGGCGTAATGTTAGGCATGGTCTAGGCTTAAAATATATTCTCGTCAACATTTCCATTTTATAAAGTCGTGTGTCTTGTTGTTGATTGGGATTATACTTGCGGCCCTATGCTCCTTGTAGGAGTAAAAGGAACAAATATATATATATATACTTGCATCTCCATTTTTAAAATTATATTTACAAAAACGTTTTTTAACAAAAAGTACCTAGAGTACAAAATGTTACCCTTTTTTACAATTTTCCAATTCTATGCTATGATATTAAAAATAAACCAACTCTTAAGCTAAATTTTTTCAAGTCTATACCCTGGTAATATTTAAAGTATAAAAATAAATGAACTTTTCGAATTTTGAAGTCTATAGACATTTAAAAATGGGATTAAATAAAATGTACCCACAATTTCATGTTTTACCCACTTTTACTCTCTAATAGACCGAAGGTTTCTTTGCCTTTTTTGTTTATTTAATCCCTGCCTTACCCAAATTTCCGGCAAATTATGACCTATAATAAGTTCGCTAGAATATTCTATCTTGGTATCAAATTTCGTTGACATCGGTTGAGCCGCTTGGGCCTGGTATTTCAAATATTTCGCCATGTACACCATATACGCCCAAAAAAGGTATGTTCATTCAAATGCCTATAACTCATAAGCCAATGCATTCAAAAATACTGTATATATATCATAATAGAAGCATTGACGTCACCTTTCATGGGAGATTTCTAGAAACAAAATCGGTTAACGCATTACCGTGAACGATTATTAATACAATGCAACTTATTCTTATATATATAGATAAAAGTAAAAGCTCACAAATACCCGACATAATTTATTCAAATACATGAAATTGTTTTTCTTTCAAGGCAATTTTTTTATTCTCAAAAGCTAAAACAGAACGAAAAGCAGCTAGAAAATAGCTAAATTTTTAAAAGGTTAACAAATAAAAAAACTTAGTAATTTTCATTAAACTCTATTAAATGTTAAATAAAACAAGATTGTTATGCCTTGTCAAGTAAAGTTTTTTAAAAAGGAATTCAGGAATCACGTTACAAGATGATAAATAAAACAGTGAAACAGTAAAACAGCTAATAGATAGATCAAAATTGACATCGCAAAGTTTGATAAAAATCGCTCGATTTGACGGTAAAATAGCTAAATTGGCAACAGTAGTCTTAGATAAAGTTTTTCAGACTTGGAGCTTTGGACACCCTTGATACTTACCCACGAAACAAAGCAAACAAGATAGTGCATTAAATTTTAAAAAACATTCTTTTTCTGCGCATGTACGTCATAGTAGTAAATGAGCACAAACATGATCACACAAATACATGTGTATTATATGCTGAATGTTTGTTTACATTTAATTCTCTTAACTACGGTGGCGTAAAAATAACGTCAAAATGAGAGTAAAAAGTTAACGGAACTGCGCAATGCGCTATCTTGTTTTCTTTGTTTCATGATACTTAAGCTGGAGGTCCACACCATGCGTTACTCGCTTTTTCGCTGCATACGCAGCTGTCAAAAAAGTAGAATCTGTGTATTTATACGTAGTAAGTTACATGTTACAAAAGCGTAGGATGCCTTGAGGCGTTGAACGCGAAAAGTAGATTTACTTTCTACTTTTGCAAGCGTCACAAGCAGCATTCATAAAAATCAACTCTGATTTTGACAGATAAAATAAATTTATTTTCATTTTTAACAACCAAGATGGAAGAAAAATTAATTGAAGCGGTGAAAAAAAATGAAGTTTTGTACAAAAAAGGGTCACTAATTTATAGGAATAAATTTAAGCGAGCAGCTGCTTGGAAGTCAATTGCCGAGGAATTAAATATTGAAGGTAAGTACATTTTTATTAAACAATATTAAGTATAGAAGTAGCCTTTACCCCTTTGTTTTACAGAAAATGTCTGTCAAGCTCGTTGGAAAACTCTGAGGGACCGATATGTAAAAAAATACGCTGAAAATCAATGTGCCTCTGGAAGTGCTGCGGAGATGGAAACAAGCCAGTGGCAATATTATGAGCAGATGGATTTTCTGCGTGAACATATAACTCCAAGAAAGTAAGATGTTTTTGTTTTACATAAAATTTATTTATTAAAACATATTCTGTATTTAATTGCAGGACGGTAACTAATTTGACAAAAGTTTGTGATAATCTAGAAGAAGAAGTGTCCCATTCGGAAAGCCTTGAGAGTTTAGTAGATGTAAGTTTGTTTTTCAATAATTGTTGATTAATTTATTCAAAGGCATAAATATTTTTATTTACAGATATTTTTGGATAAGGATACTGTTCATAAAGACAGCGACTCATCTGCTAATGCTTCCGTGTTCCTGGAGTCCCCAACTTTGGAAGTTCCATCTAGCAGCCGAAAAAGGTCAAAACGGAATTCTGACGGTGAAGCTTTTGGGGACTTTTTAAATAAAATGTCCAAAATTGCAGAAACCAGATTTGCCGTCCCATCAGTTCCAAAAGAAAGTAGTACCCATGAAGGTTTTTTTTTAATGGTACGTGAATATTTTGATGACCTACCGAGCAACGACGTTAAGGAAGCAAAATTGTATATTTTAAATTACTTGCGTGAAATGGAATCAAAAAATAAAAAGTAGTATGTATTTATATTCAAAATTTCGTAAATGTAAATACATATCGTTACTTTAATTAAGAAAAGGCGTACCTAGCAAATAAAATTGTTTGTAAATTTGAGGCATAAACATGATAAAAAAAGATCATGTATATAAAAAAGCTTAAGGATTGTTTTAGAACTATTTGAAATCAAGGAAAGACTTACTTACATTTATTACAGTTGTAAAACGAAACAAAATCTTTTTCATATACATATTCTTTTTTTTTTATCAAGTTTATGCCTCAAACTTACAAAAAAAAGTATTTGCTAGATACGCCTTTTCTTAATTAATGTAACGATATGTATACTAACTTATTTTTATCAATACATTGTATACACTGTATATTATACATTGATGTACATTTTTATTTGTTCCTGTTAATCCTAAGATATTTTATTGAAATGTTCCTTAATTTTTATATTAGAATTGAATTTAGTTAGTACTATATCTTTTTTTCAATAATAAAAAAAACATGAATTTAATAATAAACTAGAACTTGGTTGGTTTTTTATTTTATTTGTAACATATACATTAGACCGACTCAAGTTGTATGGAGCCGAAAAAAGTGTTTTAGTTACCCCTCTGAAAATAAAGCTTGATTTGTTTTATGATGATTCCCAAAATATTTTGGTTCTAGCATTGACCATCCCTGAGCTGGACCATTTTTAAAAAAGGTCTTTTTTCAGTTTCTCGACTTTTTTTGTACTTTGCTGCAAGACGACATAAATAAAATTTGGTATCATCGAAAAGAGTTTTTGAAGCAGCATCCAATGGTATATAAAACATGTCTAAAACATGTATTTTTAATTAAAAAATTAATATTTAAGAACTTAAATTTAGCTCACAGCATCCAGGGTTTGAAAACTGATATTTTGCTTATCACCAGGTTATTATAATTGAAAAATCAAACAATTTGATACCCATATTGCCCATATATGAAAAATATAAAATAGATAAAATATATCGCGATTTTCGCGATTTATGTGAATAATTACAAATTAAAAATAAAATTAACATTATTTTAAAACAGATTCAATTTGAAAAGCAGTACATTATTTCCAAATACGTAGAATTTGTATGAAAACCCGAAACGAAAATATGTATTTAGTTAAATATCTCAATTAGTAGGTCGCAAGTGGACATGTTTTATATACCATTGGATGCTGCTTCAAAAACTCTTTTCGATGATACCAAATTTTATTTATGTCGTCTTGCAGCAAAGTACAAAAAAATTCGAGAAACTGAAAAAAGACCTTTTTTAAAAATGGTCCAGCTCACGGATGGTTAACGCTAGAACCAAAATATTTTGGGAATCATCATAAAACATATCAAGCTTTATTTTCAGAGGGGTAACTAAAACACTTTTTCTTTGAGTCGGTCTAATATACATAGTTGTGATTTTATTACATTTAAGTTGTTGAAATTGTTTACAAAATTTTTAGTGCATTTCTTTTTTATTTTGGAAAAGAAATTTTGTTTTGAAACAAGTAATCACACAAAATATCTCGTAGATGAAATGCATTTCTTGATGAATTATTAGAAAAAAATTTAGGGCCTTTTTCTAATGGCTGTGTTTCTTTCCTCCATAAGCCTTCTGTTATTGACCCATTTTTTTCTTGATCAACAAAATCTGGTGGGCAATAACTTGCATCATGCATTTTAAGGTAATTGTGCAGCAAAACTGTGGCACAAACAATTTTTTCAGCAGCATCTGGAAACATATTTAAAGTTCCACGTAGTATTCTCCATCGAGCTGTTAAAATACCAAAAGCATTTTCTATAGTTCTTCGAGACCTTGATAACCTTTTATTAAAGTTAAGCTTTTGTTCACTTAATAACAACCCAGGATATGGTCTCATAATGTATGGCCTGAGAGGAAAAGCTGCATCACCAACTAAATAAAAAGGAAATTTAACATTGCTGTTTGGCAATATATTATCCGATGGGAAATTAACGCTTCCTGATACCAACATCCTTCCAAGTTCTGAATGTGTTAGTACTCCACCGTCGCTTTGACTTCCATAAGCACCTATGTCGACTGCAGTGAATGTGTAATTTGCGTCACACACTCCCATCAGTACAATGCTATATGTTCCTATTAAAAGTGATAAGAGTTAAGATATTTCAGTTCATGAATAAGTTATTACATATGTATGTATGTACGTATTACATATTAATATATTGTAATATATAAGTAAATCATACCTTTATAATTATAAAAATTAGAGCCTGAGTGTGGTGGGCATGTTATGGCAACATGTTTTCCATCAATAGCGCCGACACAATTCGGTAAATCCCACATATTTTTAAAATCATTTGCTATACGACCCCATTCATGAGTATTTGGAAGGGACAAGTAAATATTCTTTAACTGGTCCCATATAACCTCACACGTTTCCAAAACAATTCGTCTTACAACGGTAACTGACATTCTAAACGTTAGTGAGAGGTACTGCCTAGTTGTACCATGGGCTAAATAGCTATGTAAATATAAATAATTTATTGTATTGCTTACCTACGTACATATTAACCCATAGTCATAGTAAAAATGAAGTATACTTTAATCTTAACCCGGCTTGCATGTGAACGCCAATGTTTTAAAGTATATTTTAGAAAAAGTCGATTTTATTTTTGACTATGATTATGGGCCATTAGTTTTGAAACTTACATTAAAGTTAAGAAAAGCCGACAATCTGCTGGAATTGCTCGTGCTGAGTTCTTCTCAAGGTTTTCTTTTAGAAGGGTGAACAGGCAACGAAAGACGTTTGGTGACATTCTCGTCGCTATACGGAACTGTTCATGGTCGGTATTTATTAATTTTTCGAATGTCACGGCAAAAAAACCATTTATATCTCGTTCCAAGTACAAGGGCCGCACCCAATATCGCCTCTTTTTGCTCTGCAACTTTTTGTACACACTTGTAGCACAAAATATCATATTAACAAATTCTAATAATTCAAAAAATTCTTTAAACGCTTTAATTTCACTTTTCATCTTTACTCAATTTTTTTAATTTTTTTTTTTTACAAACTGTTAAACACAACAGCTGATCAAAACGAAAACAAGGTGACGCATATAAAGCATGGTGTGTAACTTGAACTTCATAATGCGTAGAATGCCAGAAAAGCATGCGGCGCGTTGAGGCGAAAAAGCGTGGTGTGGACCTCCAGCTTTACCAATATCTTTAAGTGTGTTTAGACTAAGAGAGAGAGAGAGACAGAGAGAGAGCGAGAGAAGGAGAGCGAGAAAGCAAGAGAAAGAGTTTGCAATTATTAGGTATCTGGGGTGCCAGATCGGCATTATCGGCACTTAAATTTTTTTTTTAATATTACCTATGCTAATCCCGCGAAGCTATACGCTTGTCTGCAGGAGACCAGAGTCTCTGGTGGAATTCGAACCAGCAACCCCGGCGCTAAGAGACTAGCTCAGTACCAGCTACCCTACCGGGGCACCCAAAAAAAATCGGCAAAAATTCGGCAAATTAAAAATACATAATTTAAATACAATAAAACCTATTCTTATTAAAAAATGACAAGACAGAACAATTCAGCTTTAACTAATGTTTATAGCCTATTAAATAACATAAAAATCAATCAAAATAAAAGTTTTTTTAAAAAAATTGCAGTTAATTAAAAAAAGTTTTTAACTTTTTTATATTAAAGCATATTCTATAGAATCATATTGAATTTGACATTTTCATTAAATCCGTTTTGATATCAGCATCAATCAGCAAGAATGTGAAAAGACCAAAAATTTTAGGAAATGCAGAAATCCTCACTTTTTTAATCTGAAATTTTTTGCCAAGAAATTTGCAATATTTACTTAATTTCCTGACATAAGATTAGCTATCTGAAGTACCTGCATCTTCCCCAATTGCGTTATAATCTTTAAAGAACAATTTTTTTGTTTAAATGATTTTCATTGATAGTAAATATAAATTTAGCTTACCTTTACTCTTTTGTAAGTTCATATCCATTTTCAAACAAATATAAAGTATTTTATATTTTCCTTATTGATGAGGACATTTTAATGGAATTCTTTAAGGTTTAAAAATAGTTTCTTCTTTTAGCTTTGATATTTAATTCTTCATGGTGGAAAATTTTTTTAATAAAAATTTATTAACCCAACACACACATTACAAATACTGCATATAATATTGAATGCACCTTACCCTTTTTTCTTTAGTAGAAGCGCTGACTTGATAACAGTTGTCCCTTTTCAATGTAATAAGTATTTCCATGCCGCCCAAAACTAATAAATTATACTAAAGCAAACAAAAACTAACGGTTTGATTGTTTATCGAAAAATCGGCATTTTTGGACCAAAAATCGGCAAATCGGCACTTTGATAAAAAATCGGCAAATATGGCATGCCTGTCAGAGATAGATTATAGATAATGAGTAATACCATGTTTCCACGACGACTTGAATCACCTGCTTCGCTCTCTGAATCACGACTTGTCTACTTGCTTCGATTTGACAGTTGTCTTTAATAAAAAAATCAGCGTTGGTAACTGTGAATTTTTGAAACGCGCCAAAATGGAGAAAAAGCACTTAATTTAAAAAAAGCAGCAAGTTTAGACTTTCTTTTTTTATTTTAAAAGCTTATTGAATTAATTTTGCATAATAGTTGAATATTAAAAATACAGTATAATCGCGAAAAAGTTAATCTCACCAAATTTTAGCGCCCCTGTGCCGCTCTAAAAAGACCGAAATATAATGTGCTTAAGTTGGCTTAAGCAACTGTTCGAATACATGTATATCATATGGGTAAAACCATATTGAACCATATTTTTGTTAAATTTTTTGAAACTGACATTTGCTTAACCGATCGCACATTCCATAAGGAATCAAATGTTATTTTTTTTTTGTTTTTGTTTTTTTTTTTTTTAAATACATTTTAGAGAATTTTTGTTAATTTTTGACAGAAGGTTAAGCAAGATTATGTTTATTATGGTTGGCCCTAAACTGTAACTGCTTGTTTTAGAACACGAGCGCACAACTCATTCGTTTGACTTACATTTAAAACAAAAAAAAAAAAACAAAAATCTGAAATTTTGTTTTAGTTCCAAGCACTTTTCTGAGCGTATTAATAAAAAATGTCAACAAATCAGGGCAAAACATCACAAATCAGATTAGATTTTAAGCAGAAAGTGGTACTTTTGAAGTAGCCATCTCAAAAATAAAAATGAAATGCCAAAAAATTCTCGACGCTATGGAAAACACATAGGAAAAAGCACACAGGAAAACATTACATGTACCGAAATTTTTTGATATTAAAGTAATTTAAATAAATTTTGTATGTTATTTTGGAAAAATCTTTATTTATTATTGCATTTTTTCGAATAAAATACCGCTAAGAAAAGCTAATAATTCGAAAAACTATACAACCCCTGAAACATTTCGCGATTCTACTGTATAAGAATAAAACAGCCTTTTGCAGTTCAGGTTTTTTTAGAAGAAAGCAAAAACAAAAATAAACAAATTTGCTTGTATTCATTTGATAACAAATTATTTTTAATTGCATAAATTCTATACAAAACTTTTTTAAAAGGGATCTACGATTAATAGTACGGATTCAAAATTAACAATAGCTATCTATTTATCCTTTTATTAAAATATTTAAAAAATAATGTTTGTTTTTAGAAGTTTAATACTTTCATATTAAAAATATAACAATAAAACAGCCTTTGATAATCAGAGGTGTTCTGGAAATCGAAACCGCAAAACGCAAGAATTTAAAAGTCGTTTTTTTAAAAAGATTTTTGTAGTAGAAGAAATTCCAATACAATACAATACAAATATTTCTCTTATTATACAGAATTCTATAAGAAAATTGTAAAAAATGGGATTAAGAGTGTATTAAAAAGAACTTCCAAATACTTGCGTTTTTTTCGATTTCCAGACCACTCCTGAATATATTTAGAAAAAAATACCAAAAAAACTTAATAAAAAAGGTGATACATTTTCGTACATTCATTTAATAAATTCTGTTTAGATCTTTTTAAAAAGAGATCACAAATTTATAATAATTATTCCAAATTAATAAAGCTAATATTTTCATCATTATAAAAAGTATAAAAAAGCACCAACAATGGTACAAAACGCACCGAGTTGACAACGCTAACACAAACGATTTATTCAGCTAGTTCAGATAAACTTGCGATAAATATTAGAGAAGAGAGGAATTTTTCCTGCTTCGCAAGTAGATTCAATATGAATCTACCTGATTCGCTCTTAATATTTTGTATGGCGAAGCAAGTTGTTGCGTTCATGATTAGGGTGTGAAGCATGAATAGAGAGCGAAGCACGTACCGTGGAAACATAGCATAAGTATAATGGAATTGACTTTATTACAGTGGTGTCAATTATGATTGTGTTGGTGCGAATACTCTTGTCTCTTACATTCCTAGCGGGAGGAATCTGCGGTTGCGAGGCCTATTACGAGGCCTAATTAACATACATATTTTGAAATGAAGACTTTAGAGTAATTAATAATAATACAATTATCGAAAAATGTTGAGTTATGGACAGACAATCAGTTATTATTTAAATAAATTTAATTTGGAACCTGCATTTCGCAGAAACTTTGCTTATTTTTTGGAAAAATTGAGCATTTGACAATATTTGAAGTCTTTTTACAACCTTATACAATTCTTTCCAAAATTTTTAATTTGGTGCTCAACATATCTTTGCGAATGCCAACAATGAAAATTCATTTGCACATACTAATGCAAATAATAACCCCATTAAGTTTAAAAATATTCTATAATTATTAACCACCATTATAAAAAGAGAAGATTTTACTAGCCTATAAAAATATACTTTTATTTACCAATAATATCTTCTAAATTTATATTGCAGTTTCGAAACAACAAAACATTTTTTAGGTTTGCGGACGTTAATTTATTGTGTTGTTTTGAGCAAATGTATTTCAAATCGGAAAATATTTGTTCGCAAAGATATATTGAGGAAAAAAAGCGACAAACATTTGAGGGAATTTTTTTTTAATACAGGATATAGTGCCCCGTCTAAATTTTTCCAGAACTCAATAATATTTTCCCTATCTGGTGATTACATTTTTAATAAACTCATGCGCTTGTATGCTCGTTATCGCTGTCTACAAGACTAATTAATAAAATTTGAAGTTTACAGAAGCTCAATAAACACAACATCAAGGCGAATTCATCACAGTTATTCTTGATACTACAACAAGTACACTACACCTCGTACAAAAACCACAAGCAATTTGTTTTTTTAAAATCATTGTACAATATTAAAAACAGAAATAAAACAAAACAGAAACAAAGATAATAAATAATAAATATATTATTTCTGTTTAGAGGCCTCAAAACAGGCCGTGCGATCGTGCGATATTTCCCGCTGAATGAGAGTGTTTTGCAGTAAACAATTATATTTTACGCTCGCAAAACAAAAGAGCGTAAGCGTACATGTGAGTTTTGCTGACACAATTGTGTATGACGCTGACATCCCTACTTTATTATAAATTTTGCTTAAATCGAAGCTTCATTCTTTAAATCCTTTTTAATTAGTTCCAAATCTATATATAAATCGACAATGCAACATATTTAAGAACATTTTCCTACCTCATATCTCTAACACTAAAAATGATCCCTTTTAAACCAATAAACAGAGAAAGAGAAATTATGTCACATTCGTAACTTATCTTAAAAATATAAATGTAGTAATTTTCCGAAATTCGAACGTTTAAGAGGTAAACATCGTTCTTATTTTAGGTACTTTTTTTTACAAAACATTTTTCTCCATTAATTGACATAAATGTACTCGTTATGGGCTCCCACCACCATATTGAAAATTTTTATACTTCAATGGGGAGAGAAAAAGTATCAAAAAGGGAAAATACGAAAAATCATATTTCTTTCATGTACTTTTCCGTGCTGTATGAGGTAATTTTTTAATTTTCTGTTATATTGATCTTAGAAACATTAAGTTATAAGTGCATGGTCCAGAGATGAAAAATGTTGGTACTTTCTTGTTCTTCAACTGGAACGTTTTGAATTTTTGTTAGTATTAGACATAGAAATATAAAATTAAACATGCTTTGTCCTGAGTGTATGAGAATCTTTATGATAGAACTTTTTGGTACTTAATTGCTTTTCGACTGGAACGATTTTAATTTCGTAAATATTGGACCTAGAAACATAAAATTAAATATGCATGATTCTAAGTGAATACAAATCTGTCAGAGGGAACTTTTTTCTACTTTTTTGTGCTTTAATTGGTAATTTTTTTATTTTTATCAATACTGGAACTAGCAACATAAAATTCAATATGCAGAGTCTAGAGTGATTGAGAAACTATATCTAAAAGGAGACTTTTTGGTACTTTTTTGTTTTCAATTGGTATTTTCTGATTTTTTTTATATTATTGAACTTACAAAACTAAATTAAGCATTTACGAACTTGAATGAAAAAGAAAATATGGACCGAAGGTTGGTTCCTCCTCAAATCGACCCACTAAGGCAAAAATAAATGCTCGAAATATGTTAATTCATTTATACTTATATATATGTTTTCTTCGTATTTGCATAAATAATTATGATCGAATTTCGACCACTGAGCAAAGTATGTTTAAAATTTGAAACTTTTTACCGAAATTTCCTCAGTTTAGAGTTATTTTTTTGAATGTTAAAACAATAAATATTTTTTTAAGATTAAGCATTAAATTTTTAACTAAATCTAAAGCATATACACCTGTTAGCCTCCCTTCCCTCTAATACCAGTATAGTTTTCCATTTAAATTTTTTTAATAGTTGGCTTATGTTTGCCTTTGTTATTTTTATTATTATTATTTAATTTAATTCTATTATTATCGTTTGCATTAAATTGCATTGAAGATGTGTTGCAATAGCTTTAGCTTCTACAATAACTTTAATCTACAAATTAAATACTTGACTATAACAATATAAAAAACACTAAAGAAAAATAAGAGTGCTCAATGAATATTAAGTTTTTAACTTTTAAGTTCGAAATATTCAACAAATATCTAAAAGCAGAGGGAAGGCCAAAAGATATGCAGTGTAGAAGCTGCCATTCCTTTCCGTTTCAAGGACTCTTTGAGAAATTTTACTTCTTTTGCGATTTTCTTGCAAAAAAAAAATATATATATATATATATAAACAAAACTAGTGGCAGAAATATTTACTGTTTTATTTTTATAAAATTATTGGCTAAAGTGCAAATTTAGAAAGAAAATTAAAAATTTTCTTTTTATTCAGGTATGTGATAAAAATCGTTTTAAAAAACGAAATGATTTAAAATCGATATTATCGTTTTTAGTGTGTTAAAAAATTGATTTCTTATACATTTTTTTCCTCTTTTCTGTCTAAATTATTTTTTCAATTTAACATTATAAAGGCTAATTAAATTGTATTTTGAACAAAAAATTAATACTACATATAATTCAGAAACAAATTTTTAAATCGCTCGAAACGATCGATTTGAAATCGATCGATATTCATTTTGTTAAAAAAATTAGTTTCAATCAGTGTTGGTAATGCTACAATTAAATATATTTATATATTTTCCCGTAGTTCTTAGTTGGAACAGAAGGCCCTAACAAATAAATTCCAATTTTTCCAATGTATAAGAGCTGTTGGCGTTTATGCACATCACCTTGGTTTTCGATACGTTGCAGAGAGCCTCGTTAACTCATTTAGCGTGGTTGTAATGCCTGAATGTCTGGCATATATCTTCCGAGTAATCGAGATCCCCAAGACTACCATTTTGCGATGCTCGATTCATCACAGTGTCTAGGACGATGTTTTCCGCTTAGCTGCTCTTCGCGTCGGACTCGGCAGGTGGCACCGCAATATAGCTCCTTAATAAAACACACAATATTCTGCGGTACTCCTTTGCACTCTAATGAATTCCAGATCGCGTCATGATCAAAGGCTCTCTCGAAATCGATAAAGCACATGTAGAGAGGTGTTCGCCTTTTGACCGCGTGTTCACGTGGTCAATACACGAGTGATGCGCCCAAAACCCGGCCTGCTCCTCAGGGTCGGAGTCAGTACATCGGAGAGTCGTTTGTTGGTGATGTGGACGATAAATTTATTCACCATGCTAAGCAAAGTGATTCCTCTCCAGTTCTTGCATTCTCTCAACATGAATCTAATGAATCGCTAGCTCTTAATCTTGTAAACTAAGAAAGTCTTTTTTAGGGAGTAAGGATATCATACCCTCTCTTACTTCTTCTGGGAGTTTCTCACTAGTCCAATAGTTAGATATTAACGCAAATAAATCTTCAGCACTCTTGATTCGATTGGCTTTCAAAAGTTCCGGTGATATGTTGTCAGGACCTAGGGCTTAGTTAGATCTTAAAGCTGAAATTGAAAGTGATATTTCGTGGATATCTGAGCAGGGTGTTCTTATCTTTGACATGTGCAAATTTTACCAACACGTTGTATCGGGGTTGAGAGTAGTTTTGTGTAGTAATACACCCAAATTTTAATCTGTTCCTTTTTCGAGGTGGTCAGCTGGCCATTATCTTCTTTTACAGCCGATAATGGCGGTGGTGAACTTTTTTTTTGTTAATTGTCACACTGTGTGGAATATGTCGCGACCCCGATGTGTGTCTGCTGCTGCCTGTGCGTTGATGGCAATTTGCTCGCTTCATGACCTATTGTCAGTTCGTTTTCTTTTCTTCACCAGTCGGTCCACTGAGATATAGTTCAGCTGGGCAGCTTATTTTGCATGTCTGGTTTTCGCGCTGTTCATGGTGTTTTTAATTTCTGCACTCTGATTTATAAGACTCTAAATCTTGGTGTAATCAGACGTGCAAATAACCAGCCAGATCCAGAGAGAAGCATTAAAAAATTGGCGTGACAATAAAACCGCTGATACTAAATTGCTACGCAAAATGGGAAGTTCTTCGTGTGCCAAAGTATTAAGACGAGAAAAACTCTTCACGAGCACCGTCTTCGTATTGAAGTTCTTACTCCTCCCTGAGGCAGTAAAAGCTTCTGGTCATTCGTTAAAAGACCCGGTTTATAAGGTTAATTGTTTTGCCGAATTATTTGCAAATAAATCTATCTTACCAGCTAGAATTATTTGCAAATCAACCACTACCCGAACTCGAAAAAGTATCCTTAACTATGTCTAAAATATTATGGAAATAATGGTAAATCACCATCTTGTAAAATTTTTAGAGTCAGTATGGCTTTCGTAGAAGTCGTTATACTGGAGACCTACAGGCCCTGTTATCGTAAAAATGGTGTCGTTCCATTCACCATTTTGGCGAAAGAAAGGTAATTGCTTTAGATATTTTCAAGCGTTTGACAGAGGTTGGCATGGTACACTCTAATCGAAACTTGTTGCATTTGGTGTCGGCGATAATTTCCCTCGATTTATATCGAGTTTTCTCAGAGATCGCACTATAAGAGTTGTTATAGATGCGGTTTCGTCAAACGAGTTCAAGATTCACTCAGGGGTGCCGCAAGGCTCCGTTCTTACTCCTACTCTATTTCTTATTTTTCTAAATGACATTCTAAGTCAAACTTCCAACACTATCTACTTTTTTCAGATGACAGCAACCTTTGCCATTCGTATTCATTTGATTACAGACCAAGCGTATCCGATGTTTGTGCTATGAGACAGAACATGAATTTTACGCTTGGCCGAGACCATGATATAGTCTCGGAATGGGGTCGCGCGAATAGGGTCGGTTTTAATGCCCGAAAAACCCAATGTTGCGTGCTGACGCGCGATGGATCAAGAAGCCTCAACTGTATAAATGGGTGGTTTAACTGTTGAGGAATCAGAATCTCCTAATGTTCTGGACATGAGGATACGGTGTCCGATGGACAGAACATATATATAAGGTGTCGGAAGAAGCATTTAATTGCCTCGATTTTTTGAAACAGTATAAGATGTACTTCACTCCATCTGATCTCCTTACTGTTTATACCACCCATATCCGACCGTCAATGAAATACAACTCTCATGTGTGGGCCGGTGCTTCAAAGTCTATATTGGAGCTTATCGACCGCGTGCAATAGCGGGCGAAAGTTCTCATTGGTGACAGAAGGGAATCCAATTCTATTGACTCCTTTGAGCACCGTCGCAATATGGGTTGTATGTGCCTATTTTATCGTTGCAACAACGGAATGTGTTCTGATGAAATTAGGGATTGGGTTCCCGAAACCCATACGTTTGTTCGTAACCCATACGTTGAATCGTACAACGCATTAAAGGCAAAATTCGTTTTTTGGCTGGACTGTTCGTATGTGCAATACGCTTCCTGCTAAAGTCATCCCTCTCACTTTCAACATGAATAAATTCAAGACGAATGTTCACAAGCACTACTCCCTCTTTCCTCTTTCCAATAACCTATTTTCCTAGTTCCAACACATCTCAAGAGTGCTGGTCCTAACACAAAAAAAAAAAAAAAAAAAACAAACAGACAATGGAGTAGTTTAGAAATTAAATCATCTGTAGTTTATTTTTATTTCTACTTAACAATTTAAAACTCAGCAACTTTTTTAACACCTCAGCTACTTCTTAGGTTTTATTTTTATCTTATGAGTTCAACAATTGCTAAGAAACTGTGAACGTAGCAGAGGTAGTAGTAATAATATCGCTCCAAGCTCTTTACGTTCTTTAGCTAGACTATTTAGTATATTTAAATTTTAACTGATACCTTTAGTCTAGATTTTTAATCACTGGTTTCAAGCCATAAAGGCAAAATTAGCTTTAATTATTTTATGGAACATAAATATTAGCTAAAGGTATTAAAAGTTAACAAACCCTTAAATTAGTTACGGTACAGTCAATGTCACAAAAAAAGTAATAAAAGCAACATTGAAGTATACGAACGGACAATATTTTAGAATAATTTAAATTTACTACCATAATTTCAAGTTGCTGACATGAACTTTGAAAACATTAAATCATTCTCAGTGATAAAATGCATATTTGTACAAACAAACCAAAAAGACTATTCTTTATTGGTCAAGTGATTTGAGAAACATAATTTAACCTTTATGTCAACAGCTACATACCTGGGTATGTTTTGAATTTTAAAAACGCTGTATGTCTGAAAGTGACTTTTATATCGCTCTGAAATTTCATGATATCCTCACTTGCAGCGTTTTCTAACATATTCTGATGTTTGAATAAAATTGGACTAAGCAGACCATGGATGTGGTAATTTTTTAATTCCTATCCCTTACGTCAACAACTGCATACCCGGGTATGTTTTGAATATTAATAACGCTGTATCTCTGAAAGTGGCTTTCATATCGCTTTTAAATTTCATGATATACCCACTAGAAGTGTTTTCTAACTAATTCTAAGGTTTGAACAAAATTGGACAAACCAGACCATGTACATCGGCTTTTTTTCATCCCTACCATACCCGGGTATGTATATGAAAAAATTAAAATAAAGTAATATTGCAAGTTTATTTCATAATATATAGGGTTTTATAAGTCTGCTAAAACTACCGCTATTTTTAGCATTCCTGCACTAAAACAAATCAAAGTGGGAGAAACACAAAAAAAAATACAAATAAAACAAAAAACAACAAAACATGTGAATTCCCATATAAAATGTTCTTGCATACCCGGGTATGCTTCCTGTTGACGTAAGTATAATTATTCATCTGTTGACATAAAGGTTAAGCCATAAAACACTTTTTTCATGATTTAGTTTTGAAGGCGGTAGTGTCATTGGACCACTTTTATTCGTCGATGAAAATCACCGGTACATTAGAGTCAATAGAGATTGCTGAAGATATATATACGTTTCTATGCTAATTATTTGGTCAATTGCTAGGGCTAGACGCTAATAACATGTGCTTTTAGCAAAGCTGAGCAACGGGCCTTGTTTTATGGATTAAAAAATAAGTAGATAATAATGTGTTACAATTTTGACAAAAGTATTGTCGTTGGATTTAAATAATTATTCCTAATATGTACAAATTCTACAAATATTTTTTTTAATAGGCTTATAACACCGCCGACTTAGGTCGTTGAAATTAAGAAAATGTAAAAATAGTTATAACAAATTGCTGGTATAGTACTAACTGCAATAGCTTGATTGAGTTCCAAAACATGAAAACACATTGCAGGGATGCGGTTTGAGAATGCATTTCTTTGTTCGGTTGCATTGCAAATGAGGTTTTGGGATTCACCACATCTAAAAAAAAATTTTTGGGAGGAACATATGTATATCCTTGGCCTGATTTTATTTAAAACTCAAATTTTTGCAGTACTTCCCAGAAAAAAATGGAGCTTACTGGTAAGCGATTTTGTAATAGAGAGAAGCACAATACCCCCTTATAAGCCTGCTTACAAGAGCCATGATTTTTATATGCCGAATTCCCACTTGGAAGCACTGCTTTTTTTCTCTCTGCTAAAAACCAATTTGATGATTGATTACTTATTAAAAAATGTAATTTCTATGTTCGGTACTATTTCGGGAATAATCTTAAACACATTTTAAAATCATTGCCATAAAACCTGCTTCCAGATAAAGGGTTAACCGAAGCACGTAGAACTAAGTAGTGAATGTTTTCTTAAAAAAAAAGGTTAATTATAAGGGATAATGCGAAGCTGTCGAAACATTTGTATTTATATGAAATAAAAATTCACTTCAATGGTTTGCGATTCTCTGTTGCTTCTAAGTAGTATGTAATAGCCAGCGCATATATCAGTTCTCTTTTACTTTTCTTGCTTCCGGAAACGTTAAAATTTTTTTAGTGGGATAGGCCCTAATTGTGTAAAACACAAAGAGATGTCAAAAATTACATTGATAGCAAAAACAAAGATAAAAGTATTGTAGAATTTTGTTATTACCGTTTACAGAAATCCATATTGCATTTTAAAACTTTCAACGCCACAAGAAATGCAGCGTTGGAAATTTAAAAATTACCAATAAACTTCTGTAGAAAGCACCAACAAAATTATATAATTTTTTGGACTTCGATTTTGCTTTCAATGTTATTTTTGGCGTTGCGTGAGTTTGGTATGACAATTTTGGTTTATCTACGATAACATTTCTGTTTTTTTTAATATTTTTTCATCGCTCATTGGCTGCAACATCGTCATAACTTAAAAATATTAGTTATATGTATGTACATAAAATTTGTTCACAATTTTAAATTTACACACAACAAAATGAAAGCAGAGAGATTTATTCTTCTCTCAAGAGTTTAGTTTACAATATCTTTATAAGAATGATTTACTATGCATAAGTGATATTTAATGGCCGATTTCACCACTTCTATTTTAATATCAATTCATAATCATATATACAGCCATGTCACAGAGTACAATTCCGTTCGAAAACGGAACTAATTCCCTATTTTGGTGCTTCAGAAATTTACGAAAAAAAACTTTGCGAAATGAAACTATTTTTTGTTTTTATGAAAAGACTGAAAGTTTTCTGTATCTTAAAGGCCAAAAAACTATCAAAATATACTTTCTATCAATAAACAAATATGTTTTCTTCGGTTCCGAACGGAATTGTACTCTGTTACATGCCTGATAATTTGTCATATAATTGAATTTTTCTTTTTTTTTTAATTTTTTGACATGAAAAACGAATTTTAAACAAAAATTTATATAAAAATAAATTGGTGAAATTGGCCAAAAATCAAGCAAAATGATCAATAAATATGAACTAATAATAAAAATATGCTAGTCGCAAATTTTAAAAGGCTGGGCACCCCACTATTTAAACTAATTCATGTACGATGAATTCAATGGTGGAAGCCGTTTTTCAAAGTTAGCGATCGTATAAGGGAGATATATTATTCTACTTTTTTCAAAAAACGGTTTTCGAATATTCCGAATATTTGCTATTTAAAAAAACCCGGTTTTCGGTTAAGAATTTTTAAAATAACCGGTTAACCGGTTTTAATTCGAATACATAAAAACACAAAAATCAAATAAGTTTTTGTAATAAAAAGTAGACAAACGTTTTGCCAAAGAAAATAAAAATTATAGGAACTTAATCATGGCCCAATTAGTAGGTCTGCGCGAAACTACAACAATGCAACAATAGCAAAAACAACACGCATTTTTTTTGGAAATCATGTACAAGATGTCAAACCCCAATATATTTGTTTGTGTAATAAATGGGCAAGATGTCAAAAACAATTGCTATGAAAACAATTGCACGATAAAAATACAACTCTACAAACAATCAGCAGGCGTTTCAAGCAGACCTTCTAATTAGGCCATGAACTTAATAAATTTATTATTTGAAATATTCCAATGATTAATTTTTGGAAGCGTATTTTAGTAAAGTATTATTTGTAGTCAAATGAAGTTATGTTTTTTTTGGAGTACATTAATGTCAAGCATGTGGACTAATTTAAGGCGATTAATAAGTCGTGATGTGGAAGAACCTTTGCAACTTGTGTTTGTAATCCCGTCCGAAACATCTCCAGAGATAGCATCTACATATATAAAAATAAATTTAATATTAAGAATACTCTGGCACAAACTACTATTTACTTTTTAACTGAACACTTTTTTGTAGTGCATATTTTGAATTGCTTTTGGTTTTTTTTACAAGAAGATACCCTTTAATAAGCGATTTGTATTTATTTACATACATTGTTCATAATGTTTTTTTACTTTTGCTACATTTTGTTTTTACATTCTTCATAAAAAGTTGAAGTTTGCCGAATATACAATTAGAAAAATACTTAAATTACGAGTACATTTACTACAAGAGTAAGGCAAACGTATAAAAATTACACATTATTAAAATAACCGGTTTATTACACCAAAATACCCGGTTTATTCGAGCTGTAATTTTTGTTTGTGTTGACATTGCAAATAATTTTATATCAATTAAAAAATATCGCAAAAAATTTGCATCTACAAATAAAAACTACAATGTTGTGTTATTTTGTATATATTTAGTTGGGTTAAGAAATACAGATCGCACTTGTTCAACAATACTGTATTAACTCAAAATTTTGTATTTTTTCTCTTTTTGGAAAAAATCGACGCGTAAGCCCGCGCTAAAAATATCGTGCTATTTTGCCTACTTTTTGGTAATGAAACGGTTGGAAAAAATATACTTTTTCATATGCCTTTCATATTTAATTAAAAATAGTTTTGCATCTACTGAAAATCTTTAAATTTTAAGTTAGTACAGTATTGATGAACAAGTGCGATAAATTTAATAGTCACAAAATTTTTTCTACAAGTTTTTTTAAAAATTTTACTCAAAAAAAAAAATAACGAAAAATTGTATATTAAGCAGTGCTTTTAATTATACAAAGATCCCAAAATTATAAAAAATATCGATTTAGTATTGAAATTCTTAATCGTGAATATCGCTAATATGAGCACCAACTTCGAAAAATTACTAGCACCATTGAATTCAGCGTGCCCAAATTAGCTTTACCGATGGGGTGACCAGCTGGTAAGAAAAAGTGTCAAATAATAAAAATCCTATTTTAATTCTTAAGTTGACGTCCTGATAATCCTGATAACGGACAAAAATTTTCTTATTCACGATTCCCGTTCACATAGGTGTTCTTCTGAACGGATAAGGGCTACAGTATCTTTTCCTCTTAAGCGAGTGTGGCGGCCATCATTTAAAATATTTCGAGCTAATGGATTTGGGTGCGATTCAAGATTTTTTTAAATAAATATATTTTTAAATATTGATCATAGTTTTTACTGATGGAACATTGAGTTCTTTGTTGATATTCGAGTTTTTTTACATGCCAGTGAGCGAATGTGATGATTAAAGATCTTTATTTTATTGCCGTTGGGTTTTTTTCTATATTGGAGGCCGAGGCATCGATATTTGCTTTTATAATGAGTTAACGGTCCAGACTAAGGGCCGAATTTCTTACAATGAGCTAATTTTTTTAACTGCTTTAATTTTTATTTGAATTAGTCTTACCTCTATACGGCATTTCCACATTAAACGTCAATTTCGATGTATACCGAGATATTTTACATGCAGATGTTGAGGTATTATTTGGTTATTGATTTTAATAGGGGGACAGGGGTCTCTACGCAAACTAAATATTATATAAAGCAGTTTTGTTCATCAATCTTTATTTTCCACCATACTTCTATTTGTAATATCCCTGCGGGAAATTTGTGTCAATTGTTCCAGCAGACTGGTCCTGGGATTTCGGAGGATCAATAAGTCCGTGACTTTTCGAACTTCCCTCGTAGTTATATGAAATGCAACACTGCTCCCATCAAGTATCACCTGTTAATAGACTACCGTCAAGTTTTGAGCAAGTTTCGTCATTTACTTTGCGTTTAACAGATCTTCAAAACATACAACCTCGTGGATTTTTTTAAAAATGGAAAAAGTGAATTTCGAGTTCTCATTAAAAATTATTTTTTGCGAAAAAAAACCCGTCAATAAAACCAAGGAAAAGCTTGATAAGTACAATGGGGACTCTGCACCACCGATTTCAATGTTAAAAAAGTGGTTTACTGACTTGCGTTGTGGTCGCACAAGTACAAATGACGCTGAACGTTCTGGAGGGGCAATTGAAGTCAATACACCCGAAAATGTCGAAAAAATTCACGATATGGTGTTGGCCGATCGAAGAGTAAAAGTGCGTTAGATTGTTGATGCCATGAGCATTTCGTATGGCAGTATAATTTCGATTTTAAATGATCAGCTGGGTTTAAGAAAGCTGTCTGCAAGATGGGTGCCGCGTTGGCTCTCAATTGTCCATAAACGTAATCATGTGACAACTTAAAAGGATTGTTTGGAGTTGTTTAACTGCAATTTGAATGAGTTTTTCTGGTGTTTTGTAACTGTTGATGAAACATGTATCCATTACAACACTCCGGAGATCAAGCAGTAGTCTAAACAATGGGTTTCTCCGGTTGAAACGGCTCCGAAGAAGGCCAGTGTAAGTTGGTCGGCCAATAAGGTGATGGCAACAGTTTTTTGGGATGCACGCGGGATTATCCACATCGGTTACCTTCAAAAGGGAAAAACGATAAACCACAAATATTATGCCAACTTATTGGACCGATTTAACGAGGATTTAAAAAAAAACGACCCCATATGGCCAAGAAAAAAGTTTTTTTTCAAGAAGATAATGCACGGACACGTGTGCAGTCTCAATGGCAAAAGCACATGAATTGGTCTACGAATTGGTACCTCAACCGCCATATTCTCCGGATTTAGCCCCCAGTGACTATTTCCTATTTCCGTACCTAAAGAAATGGCTCGGTGGAAAGAGATTTAGCTCCAACGATGAAATTATTGGTCAAACAAATGCTTATTTTATGGACCTCGAAAAATCCTATTTTTTGAAAGGGATACACAAATTGGATAGACGTTGGACTAAGTGTATTGAGCTTTAAGGAGATTATGTTGAAAAATAAATTTTTTTTTTGTAAAAACAACTGTGTTTCATTCAAAAAGTCAAGGACCTATTGATTCGCCTTCGTAGAACAAGTACAAAAAGAAAGAAATCATGACCAGTGAAAGGAGAACCAATCCTTAAACTGGTATATGAAGAACCAAAAGGTAGAAAACGTAATGAATTACAGTACAGTATTCACCGGTGGTGTAACACATTTTTTTTTTGGGTTTTTTAAAATAGGGTGTTTAAATTTAGTTCTAGGATATGTTTAATTAAAATAATAGTACATCGTGTTGAAATAATAATCCATTGCAGTAACTTTCACTAAATACGTTCATTTAGAATAGATGTGTGACTTGGCATATGGTGGCTGTTAGGTGTCAATTTACCCCCTCCAATGACAACTTCATGTAAAAGTGATAGGTCACATTCATATAAAGTGAACCGGTCCCTACCACCAAAGACCTATCACGGAACTACTTCGGTGTCAGTTCGCTTCCCTCTAGGGATATGGTCGTATTAGTATCTAAATTCTTCCTAGCGGTTTTCGATGCTTAGAAATGCAGTATACAATAAAGGCCCTAAATTATTTCCCTGTGGGACTCTATCATTAATCGACTGGGATGACCTTAAAAAATATGCTTCTTTTATTACAAATAAATTTTTATATATCAATACTTTCGACTTGAAAAGGCCAATGCTCAATGGCTTTTACAACGAAAAATTGATCTTCTCGAGACAAAAATATTAATATGTTATATTTAAAGAACCGAGGAAAAATTTAAAGATATAACGAAAAATTTAAAAAGGCGATCGGCAAAAAACAATTTTATTTGAATCTGCCTTGCAAAAATACTTTACATTAGAGGATTTACGGCTCACTTTTTTTGCTTTTAAGGTGTTACGCTGTAATGTACATAGAGAAACCATCCTGCCAGTTGGTAGCTTTAAGCGGCAAAATAAACTTTAAAATAACTTGTTACAAAAATATTTTTCCAAAATATTTTTTACGTATTTATATTCTCCAACAAGTTTTTTATGGCTTTGGAAATTTTAAAGCTTAATAACTATGATAAGAATAAAATGGCTAAAACTTTTCGGGCATACTCCTACTTGAGCCATTTTAATACAAATGTGCATAAATATAAAATCTTTTTTACCCCTCATTAAGACGGTGGTAATGCCATTGATGGTGTAGTACAGATAAATAAATATTCATTTCAGACCCTTAAGCAAATAAATTTGTATCTATTAATTTAATATGATTTTCTAATACAACAAGATAAAATATCTTATAAATTACAAAATTAGTATTTGACAAGCTAAAACATAGATTGATTCCATTAAATAAAAATAAGAATTATATTATAAAATAAAATTAAAAAAATTAAAAATAAAAAAAAATATATATAAAAAAATAAAATAAATAAACCTAAAATTAAATTATTTGGTTTGAGATTTAAGAAAAAATAAGAAAAGAAACATAAATTAAAAAATTACATATATTTTAAATTGTTTATAGAACATTGCTATATTATTAATAGAATTTACGAAAGATGTTCTTTAAGTAATTTTCTGAGCCTTATTGCGTTGCTAGTAGTCTGCAAATTATCAGGGAGCTGATTCCAGAGACGGATGCTTAGAATAAAGAACTGACATTCAGAGGCGTGGCTACGATATTTGAATTGAATCAACAATTTACCTCTTGGTGATCAAGCAAATCGCAAGCAATCAAAGAGATACTTTGGTTCCTTTGTCATAATAACTTTATAATGAAATATTATATTTTTAAAAACTAGAAAGTTATCAAATGTAATATTGAATATACGAATGGAGAATTGGTACACATGATCAAATCTTCTCAGCCCGAAAACGTATCTTACGATATTGTTAAAAGTTGTATTGAGTTTCCTCGTATCCGCTGAGTTACAACCAGCAAATATTTCGGATGAATATAAACGCGTGGTAATAAAAACGTTTAGTGGTAATAAATACGTTTTCGCAAGTAATAATTTACTTTCGGTGGAGTAAAGTATTGAGTTACGCATAAGCTCCGTAGCATGCTGTATGTTCTACCACAGGCTTGTTAAACGTATTCTAGATTCTTATAAAATTCTAAGTCGAAATTCAAAGCTTTGTGCGTTAAAATAATCATTTTTCCTAAATTGGGTTTTCTGTGAATACTTAATGAAGGGTATCTTAAAAGTCGACACAGTCAAATATCGAATTTTTAGCTGTTTTATATAAAAGCAAGATAAGAAAATTTGTCTCTGCTTTAAAAGAAATATTTATGTTAAAAGTATTATAAAAAGTAAAGCCAATACATATTTATTTTATAACAACACATTTTACTTTATTCTATGAAAAAAGGGCTTTCGATTATGTTGACTCATAAAAAGAACAAAAAGGAAGAACAACTAGAAATAAAACTACAAATGTTTTAAATGAATTTCTAAAAGTCAATTCAATGACAAAGTGTTATAAAAATGTTATTTTTATTCTATAATAATTTAAAACCATTTGTATGTTTTAACAGGACATAAAAATAAAAAATTGTATGGCCTTAAGAAACAGAGGTTAATAATACTTCAACTCTGATACAATTTGTATACCCTTCACCGAAAGTAAAAGGGTATATATAAGTTTGTCATTCCGTTTGTAATTTCTACAATATAGATCTTAGACCTTACAAAGTATATGTACTCTGGGTCCCAATGAGTAGCGAAATTGATTTAACGATGTCCGTCTGTCCGTTGATATGGGTTTTCCGAATACCCCAGACATGATGGGTAATTGATAGTTATATATTTATGTCACATATAGTCTGTAATTGGTTGCTATTGAAATTAAGCCTGATCGGTCCACAAATGATGGATATAAGCAAAAAACCACGACTTCCTCTAATTTAACCCATAAATCTCTTGTTGTTCTTATTTTTTTTTTTTGTAATTTGTTTTTATGTATAACTGGAGAACGGCAAGAGGATAAAGTACCAAATTTGGTACAAGCATCTTCGTTTTCAATACACAACATCCGACAAAATGTGGACAGAATTGGAGAGGTGGTCGTGGCACTTCCCATACAAAGACATTAAAGATTTCTGTATATCTGCAGAGCGGCAAGAGCCAAGTTTTCCAAATTAGGTTAAAACATATTGGTTATCAATACACAACATCCGCATAGGCATGGCACAAAATAGATTTATTTATAACTAAAGAACGCACATAGGGGCTTTTTGCCAATCTAGCCGGACATTACTTTTTTTTCTAGCTTATATTGCTTCTTAAAAGTTATTGAGTGACCCTAGATTGATGAAACTTGGCAGAAATATGTGTTATTGTCATAGGCAGGTAAAGATCAAAAATACTTAAAATCGGACCAAGGGGGAAAAAGTTCCCCATAGAAAAACTAGTCCTACCTCTGAAAATTTCAATTTTTTTAAAGTTTTCCTATACTTTTGTTTGGAAAATACAACTTTTAACATCGGCAAAAATTAAAAACCCTAAAATTGGACCCATGAGATCGTAAAATTTCACTTTTCGCCCCGCCCTTTTTGTGGGCGGTTACATAAAATAATATTTTAAAAAAAAATGTAAATATTAAAAGAAAAAGGTTACTAACGCCTTAATTCTATAAAAATTAAATTTTTGAACTTTTATGGGCAGGGGGAGGTATCCCTCCTAACCCACTCCCCGGAACGACCCTGTCAAAAAAAAATTTTTTTTTGCTAATTTCCAAAAAATATTCATTTTTAAGATTTTATGTGACTTATGTATTTCATAGTATTTAATTTATATGAAAAGAATTTATTTATTCGTAATTATAACTAATTTATAATAGTGACAACTAATTTTATTTAAAATAATAACTTATTTTTTTACAATAACTTCTCTTTTGCACTAAGATGATGATGAGTGCCATGGTTCTTCTTCGTCTGTTTCTTCAAATCCTCTTCCGAATCGGAATTCTCTTCAGAGCCAAGTACAGGTGGAAGCATAAAAGAAATTGCTTCTTTCGTAAAGGGTAATGACTTTTTTTTTTGGAGTTGGTCTTATGCTAGTAATCAGTGGGTCAGAACTGAGCAAAAGTCTATTTATAATATCTTTGTTACACTGAACCCTCGAAAACTTTCTAGCAAAATTCTGCCTGTAAAGCCGAAAATGCTTATTTCGTGCCTCAGACGCTTCTTCTGATAATAGCCCGATAGGCAACAATGCCTCGCTCATTACAGTTGTACCATGTATTAAAATCTTGTGCATTGTAGGTGTCATAGGATGCCAGGGATATAGAGTAACGTAAAGTTTTGCAGTGTCTAAGCAATAATCGGCAAACTTGTGCAAATAGATTTTGTGACCACTTGTAATTACTTCAATAATAGCTTTGATTCGGTAGATGAAATCCAATGCAATTCCAGTTATCTCTGCAGCTAATTCAGGATTGGAAAAAAATCTTCTGCTGGTGTTGCCATCGTTGCTGTTTCCAAAGCCAGTCTTCGTCACATCTACTATTAGCCCTAATTCACTTCTAAATTTTTCTTGGATAGTTTTTTTCCTCTCTTTTACAATAGTTTTGTCCTCATCCGATCTTAATTGCCACTTTTTCACTGTGAGTTTATACGACAGGTGTAATATGCTCTCAAAAAGTCGAATTCTGGCATGCAAAGTAGATAATCCGAAAGAAAGTGCATCTACGTCTTCATCTCTTTTGATGTTCAAATTGTTAAATTCTTTTGAAGTAGCCCCACAAATATACCGTTACGTACTGTTCGCACATTCCTTTTTTTACACAGGTAATATTACTCTTAGATGTAATAATTTAAATAAAAAATATCTACGTACAACCAAAACATTTTATGACTGACGAAAGGGTTTATATCATATGTACCTATGCAAGATGAGCAAAAACAGAAAAAAGGTGAAATTTTCAAAAAATCATTAAAAAAAATGGCGCAACAACGCGCAAGGTTTTTTTCTTGAATTTAAAAGTAGAGATCTCAAATTTTAACGTGATGTTTAACATTTTTATTGACTCTAAGGGTTGCACCTTCAAAAACCTTAAAATTTTTTTTTTTTTACAAAAAAGTGAACAAAAAAATCGTTTTTTTAATTTCGAACGAATTTTTTTACCATAAAAATTGCTAATAAAATTTTTCTAAAAATTTTTATAAGTAGCTGTTAATATAGTCTTTCAAAGAACAAAAAATCAATGTAAAATCTTCATTCGTTTACCCACAAAAAAATATATTGTAAACCTCCCAAAACCGTAAAAAGTCAATAAACACGCATGCAATTTACTCAACTTTCTTGACTTTAACAGTGTCCCAAAACCACAAGTCTCAAGCAAATGACTTGAAAATTCACTATACGATGCAGAATTTTGTTGTCTGTCGAGCTGCGTACTTACATTTTTACATTTCTTAAATTTAATTTTTCGCCTAATGTCCGGCTAGATTGGCAAAAAGCCCCTATGTGGAACGGTAAGAACAAAATTGTCAAAAATTTTTTACACTTAGCTGGATTATTAAAACACAACCTCTCTACATAAATGGGCGGGATTGGAGAAGTGGGCATGGCATTAAACAGATTTATTTATATCTAAAAAAAAGGTAAGAGGAGACTTTTCCAAATTGTGTATACAAATCTGGGTTGTTTATACACAAAATCCTTTAAGAAGTAGTTGTTATTGGATAAGTCGACGCTTCACCTCCCATACAAATAAAAGAAGATCAGTACCGGATAAAGATACTCGTAGCAAAGCACACTGGGATTTTATTTATATAACTTTATATTACTATCACACCATACAAGGGGATATAAGATTCGGCATAGCCGTTTATAGCACTCTTACTTGTTTTTATATAAAGTGACGATAGCAGAAGCTATAAAATATAAATTTAAGATAAAAAACCGTATTCTGCTAGTTGCAGTAACGTTTTATACAAAAAAAGATGGTATTTATGACATAAAACAAACTAAAATAACGCAACCATTGTCAGCAAAATACCAGCAATATAATGGAAACAAAAAGAACACTTGATTTTGATTTAGTCCAACTTTATTGATATTTGTCTTTAGTTAAAAAGTTATAAAATAAAAGGATTTAATAATTATAGGAGTATTTTTTAAAATAGACGTTATAATATAGAAATATTTATAGAAGTAGAAGGAAGAATAATTTTTAAAGTTTAACAGCCGTATTCATAAAAAATTATTTATGATTAATTAGAAAGGAAATTAAGGAAAAATTGCTAAAGTTGTTTTCATAAAGAAAAATTAGTCTATTAAACATTTAATATATTATTCATAGAGTAAGAAACTTTATTGTAGGATTTACATTTGGTTAATGTTTGCATTTTATGAAATGATTTTTGGGAAATATGTTAAAAAAATAATGGAAAAAATGTTTTATTTATTAATATGGACATGCTTAATACATTTTAAACTTTTTTTTATTTTTGACAACCAATTTAAAGTTATATTGTTAAATATTTTTTAAAATGTTTATATGATTAAAATGAATATGTTCAGGGGCAAATTCCGATATTCTCTTTAATTATTTATTAAATTATTGTAATTATTTTTTTTTTTATGTTTTAAGCAACGAATTGTTGTTCAAAAATATTTTAAAAAATTAAGCAATTATCATAATAATAGTTAAGGTTATAAAAAGTAAACAAAATTTTAATCCGAATACATTTTTAATGTATATTTAAAAAAAGGTTCAAACAAACATCTTTGTAATACCTTTCGGAAAAATTTTAGTTTTATAGTATATATTATAAGAAATATGTATATTAATTATAGAATAACATGTGAACCGAATAGAAGTTTCATGCATCTCTAGCAATAAATTGGCAACAAAACATAAAGGAAGTTGCCATATTTAAATACAAAATCGCTACAAACGGTTAATAGTTTAAAAGCTGTTATTGTACGTTTATGAATACACGTTTTTATTAGGCAAAAAACGTTTGATAGTTATTGCATACTATAAGCTTAATATAACAACTTTTTATGAATATGGCCTTAAATAATATGAACTGTCAAGACTTATGTTTACCCAAATGGCGGCAAAACAAAGTAGTATACCTTCCCGGCGGACACCCTGCAAAACCTGAGGGAATTCCTAATATTTCCTAAAAACATAGAACCATTTTAAAACACTCTCTCCTTTATTTACATACCCATTTCTTTTTCTCTTTTTTGCTTGTTGGGAGTTTGATAAATTTTTCTGACTCGAGTCTGATGCTTATACCCTATACCACCATAAATGTTGTATATTTTAAATGCATTCTTGTAACCAAAGTACAGGTCGCAATTTTCAACGAAATTCTATGAAATTTTGTATACTGTAATATGTTGACTTGGACGTAAATCGGTCCACTTCGGGTACCTCCCATACAAATAACCTTCAAGCAAAAACAGATATAACGATCAAATTACACTTAATTTTATTATAATCGGTCAAAATTTAACTATACCCCTTATATAACACCCACTCCCTAGAGGCACCTTATTGCCATACAGATACAGCGCACACACAAGCCCAGATATTTTGCCAATCGTTTTAGCTGGATATTAGGCAAAAAATGGAATTTAAGAAATGTTAAAATTTAAGCACAAAATTATCCATCGTATAGCGAATTTTCTCAAGTCGTTTTGGGACACTGTTGAAGTCAGAAAAGCTGACTAAATTGCATGCATTTTTATTGACTTTTTACGGTTTTGAGAGAGTAGCAATATATTTTTTTTTGGCGCTAAACGAATAAAGAATTTACATTGGGTTTTTTTTTGTGAAATACTATATTAACAGCTACTTAAAGTGATTTTTAGAAAAATTTTAATATAAATTTTTTTAATAAAAAAATTCGTTCGTAATTAAAAAAAAACTTGCTTTAATTCATCGTCTACACTTCTCAGTACAGGTTTTGAAATTTTTTTAATGGTTTGATTGTGTTAAATGGAATTTTATTGACCTCTTATATAAAGAGTATTAAATATTGAAAATTATCTAAATCTGACTTTTTTTTGACATAGTATCCATAAATAGATATATGAGACAATAAGCACTGCGGCTTATTGGATCTTTTGTGCAGCCACAATATTCGCTAAGACAGACCTGAGCTAAATACGAAGCCAATTATTATGATCGGTGATAGAGCATACATTTTAGTTGGATCCATTAAAATTGTACTCCCGGTAAAGGGTTTACAATTTTATTAAAACATTTTTTTGAAAGTGTGGAAAAATTTTCCTCATTTTCAACACCAAATAAAATTTTTTCGTTGCAAATAAGACTTTTTGAGTGTATTTAGGTAATTCTCATTCCCTCTGTAGTCTTGCCTGCTGATAGTTTCGGCTTTTCTAAAATTGTTTAGGAGAACGTTTCCTGATGATCTGGCCTAAGCAACCAGTGAAATGCGCATAGGAACAGCTTATTCTCCAACAATAAATTTCAGTATTTTTTATCAATTATTAAAAAAAGGGAATTACGCACAAAAAACAAAATCTTTTAATAAATAATTGTATTCCCAAAAACAACTTTGATTAAAAAAAAATTATTTATAAAAAAGTAAGAATAGTTCCTTCCCACATTCTATTTAAAATATTCCTCTTTAATAACATAAACTCGGTGACATTTTCTATAGCATTAAGTTGTTTTTTTAGGTCATAATATTTAGAGCATTAAAATTAAAGGGCACAACTCATTTTAAAGTCAAAAATACAAGGGGATGATTTTTATTCTTTAAGCGTAAACCGCAGAATAACTACTTAATTTGATTAAAATTCCGCATAAATTTAATTACAAAACTACACCATCTTTTAAACAAAAACTACAGCAAAAAAAGTTAAACGAATAAATGACAAAGGAGTGTTAAAGCAACAAATGGCTGCTTTTAAGATTTTAATTATAACTTTTAACATTTTGGTTGGCTCTAATTTTTTATAAATTATTTGTTGTACTCCTTCCCTCAACACAGCAGTTGAAACTACAAAAATGTTTGTGCAAACTAAAACATATTGCTGAACATGCGGCTGAATGAACGAACAAATAAACAAACGATACGACCTCAATAGACAAGATACTGGAGACAATAGACAAGATAAAGAAAAAAGAAGAAATAAAAAAGATAAAATCGTGTTTTCATTATGACTAAAGTAAAAGTTTTAAATGTCAGGATAATGAAAGAAAAAAAGATAAGTGTATTGCGAGAAAAATACTAAAACAAAATTTTTTTCATTGTTATTTTAGTTTTAGGAAAAAAAATTAGAAAGAGGAAATAATTTTTATGCAATTTTTTTTTTTATAATTCAATTAACGAATGCGAAAGAAATTTCCTTTTAAAGAATAATTTAATGCAAAATTATTACGAAAGTATAAAATCGTTAAATATTAACTAATTTAACAAACTTTTTAATCATAAATTTTTTTTGGAACTTTTGATTTTTTTTTTAAATTGGAACTTTCTTATTTCAACAATAAGAATTGAAATCTTGAATTATTTTATAATTTCTGGGTCTATTGCCGTTGAAAATAGTTCATTATTCATTTAGTTTCGAGAGGGCCAATGTGATGACCCTCTTGAGGAAAATATATGCACTATAAAGGGTGGTCGAACTATAATGCAGAATGTTAATTTTAATTAACGCCAAGTTACGCCCAACTTAATTTTACCTTTTTTTGTTTCAGTGTTTGACCAAGTCAACCATGGAGAGGTATACAATTGAACAGCGCATTAAGATTGTTGTAGACTGCATATCGTGCACTTCACGGTTTTTTGATCAGCATAATTGACCTCAGTGGATTCGTTAACAAGCAGAATTGCCGCATTCGGGCAAATCAGAATCCACTAGTGATTGTTGAAAAGCCGATGCATCCACAAAGAGTGACTGTTTGGTGCGGTTTATAAGCTGGCGGTGTGAATGGTGTTCGCTATCGCGAGATGATAACGGACTTCTTGTACCAACAGGATGGTACCACTTCCCCACAGCCAACGAACCAACGGCCCTATTGCGCAAGAAATTCAATGGCCGTGTTATCTGACGTCGTGGCGATGTTAATTGGCCCCCACGGTCATATGATTTGACATCGGTGGACTTCGTTCTTTGCGGGTAGTTAAAAGAAAAAGTTTACGTCAATAAGCCAAGAACAATTCAAGAGCTAAAGGATAATCAATTCGCCACTTTAACGACACTGAACCTCAATTATGTTTCAGAGTCATTGAAAATATAGACCATCGGATA
This sequence comes from Pollenia amentaria, assembly GCA_943735925.1. Classification (NCBI taxonomy): domain Eukaryota; kingdom Metazoa; phylum Arthropoda; class Insecta; order Diptera; family Polleniidae; genus Pollenia; species Pollenia amentaria. Next base: position 138,066,463 of record OX031010.1, on the reverse strand, counting down.
GAGGTATGCCACCGAAGCCGTTTCGAGCATTTGGCCGATATTTTGTTTAATACATAGATCCATGTCATAGATCCTTCTATCATAATAAAAAAATATTAATATAATTCTCTGAAAACTTTTCAATATTTACAATTTACATCGTGCGTTTTGGGTAGACCACCTTTTAAAACAGTAGATCATGTGCCAGAGGATTTGGATGAGTTTCCAGTTTTCGTACATATTTCGAGGAAAGGTTTTTTTATCGTCGTGAACAAATGGATTCTTAAGAGACTTATGAACATTAGTGTTACGAATAAGCCATGGGTGTCCAGTAATATATTATATATACTGTTAATCTTATAAGGAGCATAGGGCCACTACAAAATTCTTCCAATCATCTCTTTCATTTGCAATATGTTTTATTTCGCTCCATCTGCGTCCTTCTTATTTCGGTGTATTTTCCAAGTATGAGCAGGCCTTCCTATACGTCGTTGGCCCTGGTGATTACAGTCGATGGTCTTACTACCAATGTCGTCGGGCAGCTTTATAAGCTTATAATTATTCCAGCGCCACTTACGTCTACGTATCCCTATCTGGAAGGTTATTTTGTGGATGGTTTTCCAAAGATTGATATTACTTATTTTTCCAGAATAAACGTAGTAGACTTCACGTTGAAATTGAAGATTCTTAGTTCGGTATTGGTAGATAGCTGGTTAAATCGCCATAAAGGATTAAGCATAGCAAAAGCCCGTCTCGCCTTGCCCAATCCAGTCTCCAGTAATAAGTCGCAATAACTTATTTTGTCGTCTTTGTAATTTCTCTATATTATTGGCCTATACTATTCCCCATAGTTGGGTGCCATAGGACCTTATTGGCTTAATAGTAGCTTTGTAGAGTATAACCTTGTAGTTTAGATTAAGAGCATAATGGACACAAATGAGCCTCTGTAACTGTGATCTTAACAACATAAACTTGCTGGATTTGGATTCAATACGTTGAGACCAGCTAAGGCGATGATCGAGATGTATACCAAGATATTTTATATGATTTCGCTCGGGGAAATCGATGCTAATTATCTTCAGCATGGAAAAGCGAAAGTTTTCCAAGCTGAAAGTAACATGTGCGCATTTTGGTGGACTTAATTTTATTTTTCATTTGCTAATTAATTTTTCGTGTTCTTTAATATGAGCCTGCAGACAACTAGAAGTGATTATTGGAATTTAATGTACGCTTATAACTAAAAGCTGCATTATCTGTGGGCAAAGCTGACGTATAAAGTAAAGGACCAAGTATACTTATGTGGGGATTTCCTGCAGCAATTTTTCTTAAGTCTGAGATGTGGTCTTTATACTTTACTACAAATGAGCGATTTAAAAAATAATTTCGCAGTAACTTCCCAAAAAAAAAGTTTTCTTATTTTGCGAAGCATTGATGGTACATTTTAAAATAACAATAACAAAAAATTCAGTGTGCAAAGCTGATCATTACATTCACCAATTTTTATAAGTGCTGAATAAAGCGCTTGCTGTGTCAAAAATGTATTGCTTCAAAGCGGGAACTCGCCATATAAAATTATAGCAAAACTTTTACGTTTCTCCCTTACAAACCTGCTCCGTTGGAAGCTCCATTTTTTATTGGGTTAGGGGTATTTAAGGGCAAGATATAAAAGCCCATCATGACAGACTTTTTCAAAGGCTTGAGAAATGTCTAGAAAGAGTGATGAGCAATAGTGTTTGTCCTGAAAAACCTTTCTGATAAGAGCAACTATGCGATTAACCTGTTCTATAGTGTCATGATCCTTGCGAAATCCAAACTGATGATCGGGAATGATGTGTTAGGCGTTTAGATATGGTGTTAATGCATTTAAAAATTTATTCTCAAATAGCTTTGATAAAATTTAAATTGAGCTTATCGGACGATAAGATGAGACCTGGGTAGCGTCCTTAGCTAATATCTTATGTATCATAAATATTTCTGATATTTTCCATGATTTTGGGTAGAAGAAAGTTCGCAAGATGGAATTGGAAATGAATAAAATTAATTTAATAGCGGATGTTAGTAGCTCACGAATTTTTATTGCACATGGCAGGTAATTTATTTGTTTTCAGTTTTTAAATTGCTGAAGTAAAAGAGGGGAACTCAGTTTTCATTGGGGAATCAACAAGGTCTTCAACATCAGGTAAAGTTATGGTCTGAGCCAAAAATATTAGGCGTGATCACTCTTTCAAGGTGATCGGCAAAAACTATGGATTTATTTTTATGGGAATTTATGGACTATAACGAATAGCAGATTCGTATCGTATTGGATTTTTAAGTTTTTTAGTGGTTTCCAAAGACAATAGTCCGTGGATTTTGTTGGATACACAGAAAAAATTATCTTAAGTTTTTCACCAATTTAAGCATTAATCAAAACAAAAAAAAAATCACTTTTAATTAAACATTTAATCAAGCGAATTAAACGTTTAATCAAGTGAATTAAACGTTTGATTGATAAAAATTAATTTTCCTACTGGTGCAAATTTAATTAGTTTTTATTATCAATATCACAAATTTTTTAATTGCAATAAAATTTTATATTTTTTTCTGAGTATAGACGTTCCAAAAGAGCATGAAGGGTTCTTTGTGAGTGGTTAAGTTGACTTTTGAAGGCAGAAGAGCACCGTAGTTGCCGTTGTCTTTTAAGATTTTTCTTTTCCTTTATAATATTTTGAATGGTTGTTAAAAATAAATTATTTTAAGTTCCGTTGTAGCGTATAAAAGATGTAGCTACTTTAGCTGCAGTTGATAATATTTCCAAGAACATGTTTATAGCATCTTGTATTTTATCATTGGATTTCGGTGAACTTCTTTGAGATAAGAGGTAGCTTACATACTTTATATATTTGAGCTAGTTAGGGAAACAAAAAGGTTTTTCGATGTTTCACCCATTCAGCATTAATATAATAGTGAGAGGTTGGTTAGAACACAGGACGAACATTACTTAAAAAATACATTACTTCTGCAGAGGGAGCTTAAGGCCGTAACAATTTGATCCAAATCTACTATATTTACACCATGAGCTTTAAATTGATTTAGACTTAAGTTTGACTTATTGGCTTAAAATTCAGTGTGACGTCTCCATGTATGTGAAGGATGTCCTCTTCTCCTGCTACCCTGTAGATTCCACTCGATAGTCTGTCTGGCTTCATTTACTTGTGGGCTATCCAGCATCATTCTCGCTTTATAATTTGAAGATGGATTGTTTGCTGTTGACCATATGCGATTGTTCGTGACAGTTTGGGTCCAAAATATGCGCAGGATATCTTGTACGCACTTATTTCAAAAAGATTGAATTGCGCGTGTATCACATTGATCAGCATTTCACGACTCATAGCCATAGAGCAATATTGACTTAACATTAGAGTTAAATAGTTTCAATTTCTTGTTCTCCGATATTGTTGTTGACTTCCATACAGGGTATTTAAATCCAAATTTGTTAATGCGGCTGTGTAAAACTTGCTTAGATTCATCTGCAAGAAAGATTCAAAATCTTTAATCAGATGGTTTTGTATGCAGAATCCCTCACTGTCCTCGACGTTTAGATGCATTGATTTGTTATCTTTAATGTTAAGCTTTTGGCCTGCACTTCTCGCCGCCTTTTGTTCTAGTGTTAGCTTTAACAGCATGTCCGCGAATGTATGAGTAAGATGCAGATATCGTCTGCATAGTCGAGATCCTCCAATATTTCTTGCAGCCCACAAGTGATGCCCCTTCTGTGTCTAGCAGCTTTTTGACTTACTAAATCTAGAACTATCAGGAGCGAAATCTTCATACACCATGGATATGGCTGACGATAAATGGAGGAAATTGGATGGCTGCAGAGCTAGCAAGGCAACGTGGCTCACATATGACATAGGTCGCTCTTAGCGACTTCTCAACTTCAGTCGGAAAGACATGTCAAGACTTATACATGTACTTACCGGTCACTGGACGATCGGTAAGCATGATATGAGACTCGGCCTCCCTTTTAATGAATACTGCCGCAGCTGCGGGGAACCGGAAGCTGAGGAGACAGTATTTCAACTTATATGTGATTGCCCAGCGTTTAATTCAATACGACATGGATTATTTGGGAATTACCTTATACAAGGACTCTCGGAGATATCGCGGGTGAAACTCAGCAACTTGCTGAAATATCTCAACGCAACCGGTTGGCTGTAGCCACCTCAGCATTGCCCCTGGTTCAAGTTTGATTGGGGGTTCCAATTCTTGACGAGTGGTGTGGTGTCAAAACGGAGTCACTGTCGACTCTACTTGCAGCACGCCTCATTCTGTACGTGCTACCACGTTAACCAACTAACCAACCAGATCTAGAACACTTTTGAAAAGAAATGTTCACAAAACACATCCTTGTCGGACCCTAGCATTAACATTTTTTTTTTGGTCACTGAGATAGTTTTCGTGATGAATTCGGCTGGTTGCGTTTGCATATAAACTTTGCGCAAGGTATATAAGCTTATTGGGGCGCCATTACATCCAAAAGCATAGCATATAGCATTGTGCCTGAGTGCTTCGAACACCTTTTCAAAATCAATGAATTTTTAATAATTTAACAAACATTTCTTCAAATTAATGCTTTTTTACAAAAGAAAATGATATAAGTTAAGGTTATTGTTACACCTCAATTAACTAAAATACTTTTAAATTAATTAAATTGATTAAAATTTTCCTTAATTACCAGCTTTTTCTCACTTTTATACCAACATTTTTGTTGAATGTATGTATGCGTGCTTAAAAATAAGTTTTCATTATCATTAAGGGCGTCATGTAAGGGCGATACTTAACAAGGAAAATGACATCAGAAATGTGTTATAAAATGGCAAAATATTAAAATGTCTCTAGGGATGACAGGATTTGCAATATGCGTGTAAAAGGCATTCGCTTTTAATGTGGCATTTAAAGGACATTTATTAAAGCAATGTGTATAAAATAAAAAAAATTCTTTGCAGGATGATTTAAGCAACTTATAAAAACTTAATAAAAACTTATCTAAAGCCCGACCAACATTTTCACGAAAATTTTTAAATATATTAAATATAATCTGGGAATTATTTATTTTTCATAAGAAACTTTTATAATATTCAACATTTTTATTTTTCGAATTTATTCTATCACCCAATTTTCACGATGATTTTTTCCCCTATTTTAAAATCATGTCTTTTTTTGTTTGATAGTGAGCGGGGTAGAGAAGTAAGCAGGGTAGAAAAAAAGACATGAATCGTATTTCTGTGTTTCTTTTTTGACATTCCTCTTTGCACTTATTTGTGTTTTTTAATTTCTGTTTTATTCTTATTTCAAAATGACATGTGCTTATTAAAATATAGAAATATAAAAAATTTTAATTAAAAAAAATTCAAAATATATCAAAATTATGTGGAATAACGAAATTTTAAATATTGTTACGAATAAGAAACTAAGAAAAAATCAGCTCTGACTGCAAAGAAAAGAAACATGGTGAAAATTTAACAAGTTTTTGGAAGTTTCTTTAAAAAAGAAATACAAAAAAGACATGTCTTTTAAATCATCGTGAAAATTGGGTGTATGAGCTAAATTTCAGTTATGTATTTTATAAAGCTTTTTTGAAATAGTTCTATTCCTTAAATTTTTAGGAATGACTTTATTCACTACCAGATAGAGTATCCAATTATTTGAATTTTAATTTTGCTCGGGTAAGGAATTAATCGAATTTTAAATTTTAATTTTGCTCAATTAATCGAATAAGAGTTTTAATATGTTCGAATAACTCGAATAACTCTAATAATGCAAATAATTTTATCCAATGGGAAAAACATACATGTCTATTTGATTTGATACTTTTGTTATATTAATAAACCGAAATAATACAATAAAAATATAGTTAAATAATAAACAATTAAATTACAATTCATTTATACCACGTATACAGTTCTAAAATTTTTAAATGTTTCCTATCCTAATCCCGCGAAGCTCTACGCTTGTCTGCAGGAAAGAAACCAGAGTCTCTGGCGGGAACCGAACCCGCAACCCCGGCGATGATAGACTAGCTCACTACCAACTAGCCTACCGAGGCACCCAACAAATAATTAAAAATCAAAAAACCCTGCTGCAAAACATTCAGTTTTTAAGGCGCTAAAGAGATCGCAACTAGATTAAGGAAAACAAAAATAAAAATAAGCTACAAAGCAACGTAAACTAGTTGGGTTGAGCAGACTATAATATGACCTGAATGCCAAAGTTTAATATATGCATAAGGCTTAGCAGTAGTCGGGGTCCATTAGTTTTATTTCAGTGTATAATTTTCAATTATGTCCGCCTGCTAAACTTAATACGGGAATTCAAAATACATTTTTATAAATTATTAAATAAATTATTTTAGTTTAGACTTTTTTGTCATGGCATTTGTATGAGAGGTACAGCCAATTTAAACAAATTTAGTATTAGTTATTCAATTTAACTAATTTATTTTTCCTGAAAATCAAGTAAAATTTAAATCAATGAAAATTCTCAGCTTTTTTCAAACACCGTATTTTTCCTAGTTTTAAGAGAAGATCTGGTTAAGATAAGAACTCAAAGTATGAAGTATATAGAAGGAACTTTTATATAAACTGTTTAAACTGGATCGTTTTCAAAGTTTGTTCAATTTCATTTTTTTACCGAACATGGCTGATAATTTTTTTCCTACAATTTATAGCTTTACTCTTTAGGATTGGGTAATTTGTTTTTTAACAAAATACTATTTTGCGCCAACAATCCGTGATTTCGTTTTCGGCTACCCATCTAAGGACACTTCGGTTTTTAAGACGAATCTAACAATGGTAATAATGTAATTGAAGGTAGGGGAAAAACAGGTTACCCATAATCTGACTGTGTACACATTTATAAATGCTGATGATTTTTTTTTACAATGCACGCCAAACTCAATATGATAAAGCGCTATTTTAGTACGAAAATTCTTACGTATGGAATTAGTAGTTAATTTGCTCACACGCACCCATATCTTAAAAGAGACTAAAATATGTTCAGAAGTGCGTGTGATACAATAGATAGAGTATATAACAACATGTTAGTTAGAGTGAGTTTTTAACATAGAGTTTAATCTTAGCAGCAAACTATAATTAACTTATGTGAGACTAAATTTAATTAAAAACTAATTGGGTTTGCCGTTTTTAAGTGGTAGCTTAAACATCGCAGCATTGCCATACTGAATAACAAAAAATGACAGCATATTTTAAAATTGCAACTTTTTATCAATGCACCTTGCATTTTATGCACAAGAAGAAGAAATTCCGCCCTTTTAATTCTTATAAAAAGAAATTTACTTTTTATAATAGTTTTATTTAAGTCTTCACCTTCACTAATTCATTCATTATTTCATTTTCATTTCATTCATTAATTCATTTTTCGTTTATGTATATGCATTAGGGTGGGTCACTGATGTATGAGAAAAAATAAAACTTCTCGAATCATATTCTAAAAGCAATATTTTGTTGTCTTACGTTAAAACAAATAAAAAATGCAAAAAAAAAAAGTTTAAAAAAGTCACATCTTGAGTCCGGGCCGGAGCTCCTAAGAATTAAGTATTTTAAAAAAAGCAATTTTTTAAATTTTAATATTTTATTTACTTTAAATTATTTATTTTTAATTTAAACTCAACACATTTTTATTTACACATAAAAAATATTAAAACTTTGGTTCCTATACAGCATAAAACTATAAAAACACGAAATTTGATTAGTTATTTTTTGGTCACAAAAGCTTGTATACTGTCAAATCTGGGCATTTAAAAAAAATTAGATTGCCACTTCTTGACACTCAACTGTCGTATTTATTTCTTCAGTAGTGATGTTCCGAAGAATTGGTGGAGTGAAAAACTTTTGATTCCAATTTATAACTTCAAAGTAGTTACTTTCGTCAAAATTGATAGAAGGGGCCTCAAAGACGCGAGGTTTCTTTCAGGTATGAGATTAGCTTCGTGCTTCATGAACACGTCTGGCTGCCAGTTCTCTCACTGTTTCACCCAACAACATCGACAGAAGCAAGTTTTTCGCAGTTTTCTAATAAGCTGCCAATAGGACCAGCATGCGAAAATGGTCCCTTGGTAACACCATACAGCTTGTTAAATAGATGTTTTAATGGCAATTCGTTCAAATGTAAATAATCCATTGCAGTGGGTGCTGAATTCTTTTTGCCAATTATCTTAATACTCCGTTTATTATCCCAGTGTTGGTGACTGTACTGTCACAACCAATTGCCATCAAATTTTCTTTATTCATTTTTTGAGACCAAGGAAGGGCAATAATTGACATTTCAATATTTTTAGAAGTACTTCGATCTGGTGTTGCATAGCCAACATAAACTGAATCTGGCTGCTTAACAGATACATGTTCCTCAATCAGTATTTGTCTATATTTCCTAGCTCCCTTTTAAATAATATTAAGCGTCTTATCTTTTCGGCCGTCAAACTATAAATATATAGCTGCTTCTGGTCTTGAATACATTCATTACGTACTTTTTTTCTTTCCCGTCTTATTTTTGATTTATCAATTGGTTCACTGATTGGTTCTTGTAATACAGACGAAGCAATAGCAGCCGCTGCGCTATCGGAAACACTGTAACGGTTACAAGTTTTTGACAATACAGGCAAACTAATTTTTTTTTCTTTCTGCCTTTGACGTGGAAAGTAAATTAAAAGAAGTAAATTACTTACAGATAACTCCTGCTGTTTTAAGTTAATTTTGTCGTGACTTTCTTTACGTTTTTTTCTGTATTGGGTGCTTGAGCTGCTCTTTTTTGCAATTTAGGTGGAAGATCTCGAACTACTCCTCCACTATGCATCTTTCTCGCCCTCGCATCTCACTCAAAAACTGTTCTTCTTTGGGAACCTTATATGGCCTTGGACATCAAAAAAGCTCAATTTGTTTACATCTACAGGAACAAATATGAAACAAAACTCTGTTACGCCGAAAAAAATTTTCTTTCTAATAAACGGACATTTTTTTCAACGACTTTATGAGATTTTTGTAATTTATATGATAACCGTTTATTACTTGTATGACTATTGTAGTTGACACTGTAGGAAGAGACGATTTTCTCCAAACGCATTCTTTCCTTTGAGCTACAAGTTTTGCAATATCTAAAAACGATGGTTCTTTGGTAGTATTCCTTGTTATTTTTAGTTGCTCCCTATTCTAATCATAGTATTTCGTAACATATTCGTAAGTTGGTGAAACATTATCATTAATATCGTCTACATTTTCGAATCTCGTGCAGAAATAATCTTGGCTTCTGGTTTCCATAATAACGGTTAGAAGTTAAAACAGTTCAAATAAAAAAATAAACACACAACTCCACTGTCCGCGTAGTAAACCCAAACTGATCTTTTTATTGTGCATTATTTTATATGTATTCTATCAAAAATATTTCCTGAAAGAATATATACTTTTCAATGAATGAATTGCTTGTGGATGAATCCTCGAGAACTTAAGAATCGTTAGGATACAATAATATGTTTTTTTTTTGCAATACAATGCTATTGCTGTTATATAACAAATTTAACAAAATGAAGATCAAAGCGCTGGCTCTTACACTAAAAATAAATTAATAATATTTTACAGGGGTCTAATGCAGACAAATATACAACATATTTACACTATTAAAAGTCGTTACGAGAAAAAAATTTTTTTTGACCCACCCTAATATGCATTATATCTTTGTATCTTAACAGCTGTTTTTGTTATACATGTATATGAGTTGACATTTGTTGATTTAGTTTAAACCACCAACATTGGCCGCTTAAGCTGGCAAATAAAAGTAATTAATCCTGATCTTAAAAACTAAAAACACAGATTAAAGAGGACTAAATCTCTGATATCCATGTTAAAAACCCACCCTTGGTTGTTAGGTATTTTTTTAGTTATAAATCCAAAAATAATAATTTCTTGTATATTCAAAAAGTAGAATTTTCTAAGAATTTAATTTAAATCGATTAATTGACATATATTGTTCGAGTTATTCGTTCTATGAAATTGGCTATTTTAATTATTCGATCATATATTGGCGAAAATTTTCTTCGATTAATCGAACAACGATTAATTGAGTGCATACTCTACTACCAGACTATTATCTTGTATCTTCTTGTTACATTTTACCTCAGCTATACTTTGAAGAGCAATGAAGTATATTGTATGTACAAGAAGATAACGTCATTCCTAAAAATTCAAGGAATAGAACTATTACAAAAAAGGTTTTTAAAATACATAACTGAAATTTAGCACAATAAATATATTCATACGTTAAATCCTGATTTTTCAATAGAAACCGCTTGCAAAATTTTTTTCTATAAAACAATTTAATTGACTGACAGGCAAATATAAAAAACATCATGCGGTAATTAATCATTTCGTTACACTACGAATATGGATCGTTCAAATAACCGAATTACGCGCAAAAATATTTAAAACTTACAAAAAAAAAATTGGTGGCAACTATTCTGAAGAAATTGGCAAGAAGAGATTTGAAAAGACTGGAATCGCGACAGATGTGGTAAGGCCTTTGCATTATCGCAATGGGAGCAATATGGTCTGAAGTTGTCATTGGGTCGTATTTTTTCGAAAACGATGTTGGTAGAACCGTTACTGGCAAATCAAAGCGTTATATCCATGTGATAACCTACTTTCTTTGGCCTGCAATTAAAGATTTTGATCTCCACAATATGTGGTTTGAACTTCTTCATTGAATGAGAAGTTATCATAAAGTGTAATTTCACGTTTCGCCGAATTAAATTGGCCACCAAGATCATGAGATTTTACGCCGTTAGATTGTAATTTTGGGGCTACATCAAAGGCCGTGTGCACGCGTATAATTCCGTTGGAAACGTTGGTGCATTTGAAAACCAACATTCGTCAAGTAATCGCCCCGAAATGTCACCCCAAATATGCAGCAAGTGGTCGAAAACTACTTCAGCAGGATCGACAGCTGCAACCAGTCTCGAGGAGGTTATTTAAGTGACAATGTACTTCGTTCGTTATGATCCAAGTATTATAATGATATAGATGTTTCATCGAAATCATACCTCTATGTGTGTTTTATTTAAAATTACTTTTTAAACCGAAAAATGGATAACCTGTTATAACAACGTTATGATAAATTTCCTATGTTACACTACTCTTTGTATTAAAAGCCTCCAGTGAGTATGAGAATTATTAAATTTCTTAGTCATAAATATTAATTCTACGCCTTCATCAACAAACCTCTTTTAATAAACAATGTGACGTATACTGAATTTAAAAATATTCATACGTCGCGGTACCTGGAAATTCAATAAGAAATCGTTTATTTATTTGACGTAGATTTTTATTGTTTGCTTCTTGTTTTATTGTTTGTTTTTTACGATAGTACTTTCATACAATTATTTTTAAGCGGCGGTAAATGTAAATATTACGGAAGCTCTTAGGAAATTGGAAAACAAATAAAAAAAAAAAAAAAAATGTGGCAAAATGTCTAGGGGAATAGTAGAGAAATATTGTTAAGATAAAAATACCAAGGTGTTAAACAAATTTGATTAAAAGTCATCTATTGTTTAAAATTTGAATTTATGTTTTTTTTTTGTTTTAAAAATTTATTTTACACTTTATGTGTGAGCGTTTGTGTAAAAAGTGACTTTTTGTATAAAAACATACTTCTTGTATAAAAAGGGACTAAAGGGAATTTTGTCTAATAAGGGACTTTTTGAATAAAAAAGGGACTTTTTTGTATAAAAAAGTGACTTTTTGTATAAAAACAGCGACTATTTGTGTAAAAAAGGGAGTTTTTTTTTTGTATAAAAAAAAAATTTTTTGTAAACAAAATAAACTTTGGTATAAAAAAGTTACTTTTTGTATAAATAGTGGCTTTTTGTATAAAAAAGTTACAGCTCTACAACAAATAGAAATATTTTAAATTATGGCGGCCACACTCGCTTAAGAAGAAGAGACACTGCAGCACTCACCCAATCAGATGAGCGATAAGCAACTATATATGTAAACAGAAACCGTGATGACTAAATCTTTTGTGTTTGGCACTGGCAGGACATAAAGCAAATATTAGGATAAGATTTGATTAATTATTGTTAGTTCATATTTAATATATGAAGATTCAATAAATAAATAATGAAAAAAAAAAAAAAAAAAAAAAAAAGCTCTACAACAAGAGTACTGTGAGTTTTTGTATAAAAAAGGGACTTTTTGTATAAAAACGTACTTCTTGTATAAAAAGGAACTAAAGCGGCTCTTGTCTAATAAGGGACTTTTTGTATAAAAAAGGGACCTTTTTGTATAAAAAGGGACGTTTTTGTATAAAAAGCGACTTTTTTTTATAAAAAAGCGACTTTTTGTGTAAAAAAGGGACTTTTGCATAGAAAAAGGACTTTTGGTATAAAAAAGTGACTTTTTGAATATAAAAGAAACTTTTCGTATACAAAAGTGACTTTTCGTATAAAAAACGACTTTTTGTGTAAAAAGGGACTTTTTCAATAAAAAATACAGTTTTTATATAAAAAAGGGACTTTTTCCATAAAAAAATTGAGTTTTTGTATAAAAAAGTGACTCTTTGTATAAAAAAGTGAATCTTTGTATTAAAAAGTGACTTTTTGTATAAAAAAGTGACTTTTTGTATAAAAGAGAGACTTTTTGTATAAAAGAGTGAAAATTTTTGTGTAAAAAAGTGATTCTTAGTATATAAAGGAAACTTTTTGTATAAAAAAGTGACTTTTTGTATAAAGAGTGGCTTTTTGTAAAAAAAAGTTACAACTCTTTAGCAAAAGTACTGTGAAATCATTATCATCTATTGCTTTGTAATTGCTACTATAATTTATTTAAACTCAATTAAACGCATTAGAGTCATATTGTTAAACGTTTTGGAAAATATGTCCTTACATTTATTCTTTTTTTAGGCTCAATTATTCCCATTTATTATAAACAGAAAGTATTTCCTAAATAAATTTAACGTATTAAACAAATTTATGCAAATATGCACATTTTTATTTAAATGTTTAAAAAAAATTATCCCTAAAGTCAAAATATGCAAATATTATTTTTAAAGCTTTTAAGGTCTTTTTGAATTTATGATTCTAAAAGTTTACTGAGAGTGACTGTAATTATAATGATAATAAAATGTGCCTTGTTTTAGGCTGTTTATCGAAAAAAATAAAAACAAATAACCAGCAGCAGCTTATCCACTTAAATATCGAAGAATATGCTTTGTTAAATTTTTTATGTGAATTCATTGTTTATAAAGGACTTCTTCTTAGATTTTTTTTTTTTTTGTTAAAAATTAAAATTTAAGGCAGCTTAAGAATAATTCCATGTTATCTTTGCCTCCAGCCATGCAAAAAAATAAACTTTTATTTGTAAAGAAATTCCATTCCTAAGAAATAAAACTATGGAAAAACCAAACAAAATACTTTTTGACTGTTTTACTGTGTAAGTGCGAGTGTGTACTACAGTGTTACCAGATATATAGGAAATATGTCCTTATATGTTTTTTATTATGCAAAATAGTTTTGTAGTGGAAAATCCATGAATTTCTTAATAGGAGAATTATAGTTGGTACTTTTTTAAATTTTGTTATTTATATATGAAAATTCTACAAATTAAACATAATTGTCATTTTTCGATAATAACTACCTGTTTGTAGAACGCGATCGCAAAAGTGACTTGCTTAACTTACACTTAAAACAAAACCAAAATATAAAAATTTGTTTTTGTTTTAATTGTCAGCTAAACGAGTCACTTTTGCGCTCGCGTTCTACAGACAGGCAGTAAAACTTTTAATTTTTTGGGATGCTAATCGGTATTCTAAATTTCTCTAAAATAAGTGTTTTCGTGGTAAATTGAACTGTTTATGGTTTTTTAGTACAAATTTTAATTTTTTTTTTTAAATCAGGCTTAAGATCATAAAATTAAATTTTCATTAAATTGTTTTAATGAAGGATGGAATTTTACAACATAAAATAAGTAAAATTTATTGATAATTTTTATTATCAAAGTTATTTTTGAGAATAAAAAATTCATTTTTAAAAAGATTTCTCTAGCACGTCCTACATTTCCAATTTTTAATCTTGACTGAAATCGGCAGTGTGGCCAGCTAAATTTAGCATGAAAATTTGTTATTTAGCTGCAAAATTTTCAGTTAGCACTCGGCATTTTATTTAGCATTTTATAGAAAATGTTTTTAGCTTTTTTTTAGCACTATTTATTTTAAAAATTTGGACGAATAGTGCTATTGATTTTACTTAAATTTTTAAAAAATTATAATAAATTTTGACTAAAAATAGTTGTATCTAAAATAATTTCGTATGAAAAGGATAATACATATTTTAAGAACCATCTTACCTGTCTTGTTAAAAAAAATAGAATATTCAGGGAATGATAGAAATGCCCTTATCATATTGATTTTTGCCCTTTGATTTACGATATAAAAGTACAATAAAATTTTACTTTGTATTAGGATAAAAATTCAATAGTGTAAATGTCTGAAAAAATTTTTTGCTCTAAAATGCTGAAAAAAAAATAATAATAGCTCCAACTTTTTTTAAACTATAAAAAATAAAATGATCTAAAAACATTTGTATATCATAGGAATAAATAGTTAAAATTTAGCATGAATTTAATCTCAAAAAAAATTAAAATTTAATCTCAGCTACCTGTTCTTCATATTTATATGTATCAGATGCTTTACCAAATTCTCTCTTCTTGTTTATATATAACCATTTCCATTTTGTTAAAAAATAAGCTGCTGGTAATTAATTTTAACAAAAATCTTTAAACAATTTTAGCATTATTTTTAGCATTTATTAAAATAATTTTTAGCATTTTTTGGCCATGTTTAGTGCCAGATTTAGCAGTAAAATTTTTTTAGATCTGGTCACACTGGAAACCGGTGTCGAACCCATAACGCTGTTTCGAGAACAACCACGTATCTCCTCATTAGAGTGCTTTGCATGTTTCACCTTGCCACCAAAGCGACGGCTATCAGTTATGATAGGATCGAAATTAAATGTAATTTGTTCACTTTTTTATGCATTAATAATATTTTTCTATGACGTGCTCAATTCCCAGCTATGCTAGCTATGCTAGCTGTCAATAAAAAAAGAGACATCTAGCATAACTCTATCTCATTATGCCATCACATGTATTAATTCGCCTTGCTTAAAACACAAATTGTATAGTTAGTAAAAGAAAAATAGTTTCTGGCAACACTGATGTTCGTATTATTATCCTACAAACAAATGGAAGATATCATTTAAGGCAATATCCCCAATTGTCATTTTGAAAAAAATAATCGAAGTTATTTGTTAGTTTCTTCTTTTTATAATGTATGAGAAAATTACACAATATAGACAAAAAAATAATATACAGCACTGGAACAACAAGAGGGTATTAACTCAACATTTTTATTATTTCACTTTTTCTCTACACTTAATATTCATTTCTACCCGTTGCAAAAATATCGTGTTATTTTGTCTAATTTTTAGCAATGAAACGGTTGTTTTAAAAATTATTTTTCATGAACGCCTAATGTAAACAAAATATTCTGCAAAAGGTTAATATTAAAATTAAATTAATCTGTTTAATTTTCCATTTAATGAAGATATTAATCAGCCCTCACAAAAGATGAAATTTTACAGGAGTTGGATGTTTTTTTTTATATTATATTTCTTTTTTATATTTGTACATAAATGAATATTTTTCAAAATTTAAAATCTTCTTCTTATCACCCTAATGATATTCCTATATTCTTATAAGTGGTTATCTGGCAATATCGCGTTCATATCATCTTTCAGAATCTCTTTTTATTTCTTAGGAGAATTGCCATCCGGACACGTTTCTTCCCGAAGGAAGTATCTTCCGAAATACAAAATTGATTATTGCCGCAATACTATTTTTCATCTAGGCAATACGTTTAGCAATAAATATGGTGTATTTCTGTGTTTGCTAGGATAACTTTAATACGTAAAAAAAAAAGTTCAGCAAGTTCTCCTACAAGAATTTATTGTTTCTTAATTCACTTTAAAACGATATTGGTGCGTCTGTGTTAAGAATTTATATTTTGAATTTTTTTTCTATACATTGGATTATCATTAGAAACTGCACTCGGTGTGCACTGAATCAAAAATATTTGCTTATTATTTAAAATGGGAATTAAAGTTGAAAATCAATAAAGAAAATGGATATTGTATTTCGGTGAAATTGTTAGTTTAACGAATTTTAGTAAAATCCATATATCCTTATAAAATCCATTTGATTGACAGTCTTTGGACTTTGGAATTAATTAAAAAAAATTATTTATTGGGTTACTACACGGTCAAAAATAACGAAAAAGGTATGAATACATACATACAAATTATTCTGAATAGGTGGTAGGGACCTAGTCCAAGTATGATGGATGCGGTTTCAGCCACAGACTACAACAGGCGGTAGGTCTACGTTACTATTGCGCTGTAAATTAAGAATCAATATATTTTGTTATTTATTGTTACGAAATTAGATTTGTCTAAGAATTATCTATGGTTTTAGTTATAAGTTATTTTGTTAATTATAGTTTTATATCATATAAGTTACTATTTTTATGAACGCCACTGTAACTAAATTTCTAGCAATTGTAATTGTAGACTTTAGATTTAAAATAATTCGAACATAATTTTCTAGAAACTACTAGACGGTTCTTGAACCAACTAGGAATAGTTTTGAACTATAAATACAGGCTGACTCATGAAAGTTTAGTTTAGTTTGATTGGAGACATTAAACGGTTCAGATCGTTACTTACAATAGTGGTTAAATTTTGTGAATTTCAATAAGCTTTGCTAAGTTTAATTCGTGTGTATCTATTTTTTATTTGCAATTAAAAGAACTCAAAGGTTTATTATAAAGGGAATAAACCTTAACGCGTTTTATAAAGTAAAAACGTAACAATATAAAAAGATTTTGTTTGTTCTGCTTAATTCCCTATTTTTATTCTTGTAAAATACTGAAAATTTATTGTTGGATGGATAAGCTCTTTCTATGAGCATTTCACTGTATGCTAAGACAAGATCATCAGGAAATGTTTTTTATAACACATTTTAGAAAAGCCAAAAATATCAGCAAATAAGACTGCAGAGGGAATGAGAATTACAAACACTCAAAAAGTCTTATATGCAACGATATCAAAGTTTAAACAAAATTCCAACAATAAAACAGTGAATTTATCTTTTCTTACATTCTCCACTACAATTAGTTGGAATTCTCCCAACATTAATTATAGTTGTAAGTGTGTTAAGAAAAAACAAATTCAAAACAAAACAGTGTTTTATCAAGAATAAAAATAGGGAATTCAGCACAACAAACAAAATCTTTTAATAAATATTTTTGTATTCCCCAAAAAACATTGATAACACTGTGAGACAAATGGTAGGCGTCAGTGATCGGGAAGGGTTTAAATAACCGGGAAAAGTTATATCGGTAAAAAAGAAGTTATACGTGTCCCGGCGTTTTGCTGGGTCAAGTCTAGGAATCGAGATATATCGATTTGAAGTTAGTTACTATCATATAGGGGAAATTGTGACCTTTGGTGGTCATTTTTTGACATTACTCGAGAACCACTAGTCCGATTTTTGAAACAAATTTAAAAAAATTGGGAATTAGAATTCCTTTAATCTGTTCATACAACGTTTCGCTACATAAGCAACCATTTCGCAGTTATAAATAAATGTATGAAGAAAAAAACTATTTTTTGCCTAAAAAATTTATTTTTTTTATTTTTAATTCATAAAAAATCCAAAACGGTAAAAAAAGTGTCAAGCCCTATTACTTACCCAGCGAAACGCCGGGACACGTATAACTTCTTTTGTACCGATAAAACATTTCCCGTTGGTTTCATCCCATCCCGATTTTGACTGTCGCATAGTGTAATATACTCGTATTTTGTAATTGTATACACAGAGAAAAGTATTTTATCAATTAAAAAAATGGTTTAAAATGTATTCAAATTTAATTAATGTAATAATGGAATCAATTATTTTTTTTAGTTGAAAGAAAATAAAAGATGTAATATTAATTTAATTAACATTACAGTGGTTTTAAAATAAATTTTTAATGAAAATATTAATCAAATAACAAAAAATCTAAATTGACTTTATTCGTTTAAAATAAAATAATTTAAACTTGTTGAATTGTTGTTGGCAATTGTCAATATTTAATTAATTCAATTAACACATTGTTTGAAATGGCAAATTTTTTTGATCATTTTTTAATTAAAAAAAATCATTTATTGAAAAAAATATTCACATTTTTTTTTTGTTATGCAAATTTGGGCTGCTGAACACTAATATGGCATTCATTTATTTTTCATAAGAACCGCTTTCGATATTATTTAAAATTTTTGATATTATTTAAAAAAGTTGAAAATTCGTGGACCAGTGTTATCTCAGTACAAAATGTGTCCAAAAAAGAGCAGGTTTTAAATATGAATTCATACCTCAAATCGCTGTAAACCTTCTGATGGAATGCCTGATTTTTGTATAGGGTGTTCCCCGTTTGGAGGACTATTTTCTGCTGACAATAAGCTCTTCTTTTAACATAATAAAACATAAAAATAAAGCACTCTTAAACTGCTTTTTTAAGGGCTAACTTTATAAACATATTCATTAATGTTTTGATTTTACTGGTTTAAATGTCTTCTTTCAAGCATTTTCGTAAATCATAATATATTTATATTTTTTTCGCTTAAAAACTAGGAATGCAACGATACCTCTTTTTGCCGATACGATACCGATACTCAAAAGGAAATATCGGCGATACCTATACCGGTACCGATACGAATATTACATTTTAATTTAAGTTATCCTGATTTTGAAAATATATCAGTTTTACACACATGGAAAAGAATTATAAGCGTAGATTTATGTTAGAAATGTTGCAAATTATAAAGATACCAACAATTTCCAGAATTAATTTTAAGTCAGATACTGAAAATGTAGCCCAAAATTATAGACATTTAATTTATAAAAATAGAAACGGAAATTAAAAATGTATTTAAACTGTAATAGATTAGGTTAAAATTGGAAAACCTTTTTGTATTTAATTGAAAATATGACATTTTGTTATATATGTTAAATTTATTAAAAATTGTTAATTTTTGTCCAATATTCAAGAAAAAATCCCTGAAGTAGGCACACAACGGAGTGCCGAAATATTGGATTCAATAAAATTTAATATTTATTATAAAAAAAAAGAAAAAGTCATCAAGCTTCAAAAAAGGATTAATTAAAAAATTTTAAAGGTCAAATAAGAGCCAATTTATAATATAAGTTATATTTAACAAAACTCAAGAAGAGTAAATGGTTAACTATACAAAATTCCAGTGGAAGAGGTTATTATTAGTTAATATGATTTAAAAATCAACCATTTTAGTTTTATTGTAATGTTATAATAAATAAATAATGCTTTTACAGTAAAGAACAGTGTAAGAGATTTTAAATATTTAAAATTGAAATAAATAAAACTTTGTAAAAACTACAAGGTGTTCTCGATTTTTGGGGAGATTGCTAATCCTTTCGAACCAGACCTGCAGGGAAAAAAAGTTTCCCTGATGTGACGGAACTCATTTGAAAACTTAAGTATTTCCGCACCAAGCGGATCTGCGTATCTATAAATATTAGGAGATCTTAGATATATCTCGACTTCTTCTTTAGCAAAACTACTGCTGAGGATTGAAAGAGGCTCATCCTCCTCGGATTTTCTTATAAATTTTAAGACTTATCACAACTTTTATTAAGTATAGGAGTGAACGTGTCTTTCACAATTTCAGAATGCATAGTCATAGTAGCTCAATAAGAAGTGTTTTCGATATGATTGAGCATGATTGTCTCTAAAATATTCAAATATTCAAATAATTTATTATATTTATTATTCTCTAAACTCTCAAATCAATCACTCAGAATAAGTAAGTAATTCGACAATTTTTGGGCCTCTGAACTATTCTCTGTCGCAATTTTTTCATTTATTATATTTATTTATTAATAATATTCGAAGACGGTTAACTAGCGGAATAACGTCAGACAATGTAGCACTTATCTTGCTTATGGATTTTTTAGCCTCTTCGAAGTAACCCAAATGTTCATCAAAATTATTTTTATTCTCACAAACATCTCACTAACAATAAGCATACAAATCTAAAAACGTGCAAAATTTGTGCGGTTTTTTGTACTACAAATACATAAAAAAAAAAATAGCAGTGAGAGAACATTTCATAAATATGGTGCAAAGCGAAACGGCTTAAGCTGGAGATCCACACTTCGCGTGCAATTCATTGCGCTTAAATATCTGTCAAAACAGTAGAATCAGTGTAAAATTGTATTGTCAAGTTACGCATATATAATGCATATTCGTAAAGAACGCATTAAGTGTGATTACCTTCTACATATGCATGCATCTTGAAAAAAGATCAAGAAGGTATTGAACGCAAGGAACGCCTGGTGTAGACCTCCAGCTAATGAATTACAAGAAAATATTTATTATTCTGTTTACATTTTATGAGCTGCTTAATTCTGTTTAGATTTTATGAGCTGCTTTAAAATGTTTTATTTTATTTAGTTATTATGCAAAAAATAAGCATTGAAAATTAAATTGTGTTTTCAAATAAAAACTCAAAAAAAGTATCGGCTATCGAAAGTTAAATATTGCCGATACCGATATATCGGCAATTCTAAAGTATCGCCGATATATCGGAAAATCTAAAGTATCGCCGATATATCGGTATCGGTATGCGTTACATCCTTATTTAAAACCTTCTTCGTTGTCAGCACTTAAATAGCTGTTTTTTTCTATATTTTATTTGCTATCATTTACTGCTGAATAAAAGCTCTCTTATCTTAAGTACTTCAAAAAATACATATTAATTTTTTCTGGGATTTTGTACAGTAAATTTGAACAAAAATTCTTCAATAATATGATATACGAAATTTGGTTCAGTGTAAACAACCAAAAAGCTTCTTCCTGGCAATATGTTTTCAACCATAATATCTACAGGATATTGTTAGTGTGTTAAAGTATCGGAATCTGAATTGGTGTGAATGTATTTGACAACACCTGCTTCTTTTTTTTATTTATTGAATAAAAAAATTCTATTGGCACCTTTTTTTATTCCCTTGTGTTCTGCTCAGTTCTGAGTTATTTTGATACCCTTCACCACAAACACAAATTGTATATATAAGTTTGTCATTCTATTTGTAATTTTTACAATATTTATCTTAGATTCTACCAAGTATATATATTCTGGGTTTTTATAAAAAGCGTAGTTGATTTAAAAATCCGTCCGTCCATCTGTCTGTGCGTATATTGCAATGAGTTTTACGAAGACCCTCGCAGTGTTGCCAAAACTTTGTGACTAAAAATGGCTAAATTTATGAAAAACAATGGCAAAAAAATGGCTAAAATTTTTTTTAAATAAAAAACCACATTATAATTCTATATTTTATTAAATTGAGAACAATTAGTAACTTAAAAATAAACGAAAATTAAATATCTTTTTAACATTTAAAACATAAATCATCGATTAATTGTTGTCTTTATTGTTCATCTCACGAGAATCACTTGTACCTATTAGTTTTAAATATTTTGAAGGTTAATCATAATCATGGCAACATTTACCCAACCTTTTGAGTCCAAATCTCAACAAAAAAAAAAAAAAACAATAATTAGTATTGTGGTTATTTTATTCAACCTTCTGTTTTTCATACTTTTTGTCAAGAATTCTTCTTGAAATCCAAAGTACATTTTTTGTTTTCATGTTTTTGTTTTTCTTTTTCTTGTTGACCTTTTTCAGCACAACTCGAAGGACAAATGTAAACATATGGCTCGTGCCTTAGCTGTTAACAATAATTAGTATTGTGGTTATTTTCCCAGGGTTCAATTCCCAGCTCAGTCAAGAATGAAAAATTATCAATAAATTTTAATTCATTTCATGTTGTAAAAGTCCTCTCTTTATCAAAATAATTAAATGAAAATTAAATTCAATGAACTTAAGCCTGATTTAAATATTAAAAATAAAAAAAAGGTAAAAAATATTTTATTATCAAAGTTGTTTTTGGGAATACAATTATTTATTAAGCGATTGTGTTTGCTGTGCTTAATTTCCTTTTTTAATAATTGATAAAAAAAAATACTGAAATTTATTGTTGGAGGATAAGCCGTTCCTATGCGCATTTCACTGGTTGCTTAGGCCAGATCATCAGGAAACGTTCTCCTAAATAATTTTAGAAAAGCCAAAGCTATCAGCAAACAAAACTACAGATGTAATGTAGTGGGGAATGTAAGAAAAGATAAAGTCACTGTTTAATTGTTGGTATTTTGTTCAAGCTTTTATATCGTTGCAAATAAGACTTTATGAGTGTATGTAGGTAATTCTCATTCCATCTGTAGTCTTGTTTGCTGATATGATTCTTTGAGGTGATTAATCGGTAGGGAACCATTTTCTCACAACGAGAGTATCATTTGTCATCAAAAAATGTGCTCATATGCGGTTATTTTCCTCTTGAAGTTGATTCCAAAAATATTCGACTATGATACAAAATGCTAGCTGGGAAGTGTTTGCTGTCAACAGATTTTCGTTTTACGTACTTTTTATATGTATGTGTTTAGTTAATTGTTTTTCACATATTTTCTTAAATTTTTTTACCGAATTTACCGAAACCATTAGAAGTGCTAAGCATTTAAAAAAATCAAAACAGAAAGAAAAGGACTGAGAGATTAGGTATTCTGTTCTATGAGTGCTTTCCATTTCTCCAACATCTACGATAAATAAAACAAATTTTTCCAAGTCAAGTTTTATCAAAACTAAAGAAAAGAATCGCTTAAATCCTAAACATTTAAGCCAATTTATTTGTGTAAAAGCTTATTTATAAGATCTCCCTAAACTATTGAAATACATAATAAAATGATCTAACATATTATCAATTAATTAAAAAATATGTACTGCATTTTAATGAATTATTAGTTCATTAATAAATGAACTAATTAATAAGAATTATTTTTTTGTTTGCTCGTTTTAGGTCAAGAATTGTTATGTTATTATTTATTTTTCTAATAAATTCCAAATAAAAATAATTTAAGCATTTCTATTTATTCAAATTACTTAATTTATAAAAAAAAACTTTATTAATCGGTTAAACTATCAATAACAAAATTAACCGATTATTAACCGATTAAACCAAAGCCTCGGTTAATTAATCGAGCGATTAACCGATTAAAGCAAACGGCCGATTTAATGAATACCCTACAAAATACCCTATCTTCTTTAGCATTAGACCATGGAAGTGAAATAAACTTAAAAGTAAATTCCAAATTTCTAAAAATTTCTTGTTGCCACCTGCACACAACAAACTGTTGCATTGTTTGACGCTAAGAGATGTTGCTTAAGGCTAGATTACACTATTATACTTTGTATTAATACATGTCAAAAACTCAAGTAATATGACAAAGTGTGATAGTGTGAATGCAATGTGTCATGAAAATGGAAGTGTTCCGAAAAAAAATTTGACATCCCATACGACTTCATTGTTTTTTTGAAAATTTTCTAAAAGCTAATACTTTTCATTGGATCAGGGTTGCATTTTAACAAAAGCATATTCATGTATGATAGTGTGACTACAAACTGTAAAGTTACATTCGATTTTTTGACAGTCGAAACAAAACTCATTTGATTTCTATCTCACAAAGTATTATGGAATACGTAAGGCTTGTGAGATAGTGTAATCTAGCCTTTAGTTGCTTTTCTTTTTGTTTTTGTTTTTGTTTTTGTCAAAACTGATCGTTTATAGCGATTTTTCAACATTTGTAAAAGTTGCGATTTATATTATGTGCGTCTTAATTGTTAAAAATGTTTATTTTACTTTAAGCAATTTTAAAAATTTTTATAAGAAAGTAAAAACAATTATTTTCAAAAAAAAAAAAAAATAATGAAAGAAAATTGTTTGGCTAAACAAGTTGGAAAAAGGCTAACTAATTTTTTAATTGCTAAACAAGGTGATAAATGGCTAAATCAAGCCACTAAATGGCTAAATTGAACCCTAGATATCATCGGGACTACGTTGTAATATATTTATCTCCCATATAATTTGAAAAAGTATGAAATTGCAATTCACCCAGATCAGTTCGCAAATGGTTGAGAAATGAGCAAAAAACCACGACTGCCTCCCATCAAATTCTTTTTTTTTCTTTATTATGTTATTGTGCTGATTTTTTTTTTTTGGATTTTTTTACACATAACAAACACAAACACGATTTGCCGATTTGAAAGAAATGCATATTAAACGAACAACCGCACTCAATATATTTTATTTTTAAGCTTTTGTATAACTTTCTGTTCATATCGCACCCTGGTGAAGGGTATTTAAGATTCGGCCTAGCCGAATATATCACTTGTTTTTTGTGCTTTTATTGGTATACGTGTTGATTAAAGTAAATGCTTTGTTTGTAGTTTGAACGAAGACATGCCATTTAACTTTATTTCATAGCATATGTATGCACATAAGTATTTAATATTTAATATTCAATATCAAATTTATTTTCAAACCGAAAACAGTGAAAAGCAAAACTAAAACCGAAAATTAGCTTGGTTTTTAGCAAAAAAATTTATCATCCATACAGCTAAATATAAATTAATCAACTTTCTTCCGACAACATTTTAATATCAAATGGGGTGAATGACGCCCTAGATAGACAGCAGCCTAAACCTAGAAATTGTAACGTCAGCATTATGAAAGTTGAATCGAAATTAATTTCATGTCGCACAAAAAAGCATGTTCAAAAAGTTATTTTAACAAACTTTTTTCACCAACTGTTAAAAGAAAAGTGTGTCTGCAAACAGTCGGTCAATTATGAAACTTATAAATTTTTAATTGAAAAGTTAAACGCCCTGATGCCGAGTAATTAAAAGTTAAGTTGTCTGTTAAGCAATGTGAAAAAATTGTTAACGCCTTTGTTGGTCAAAACAACAATTATTGTAGAAATAAAAAATAAAGTGGCTAACAGGAAGAAGTTTTCATTTATTTTATATTTAAAGGAAACAGGCCTTAACTGCCTGGTTTTCAAACTAAAATAAAAATTTTCGTTAAGAAATTTATATTGAAAATAAAAACAAATTTGAGTTTTTTTTTATTGTTGCTTCAATATAAATTCCCAAGTGAACATTTTTATGTTATTTTGAAAAACATTCATTAATGGCCAGTTTCAACACTTTATTTAAATATCCATTCACAATTTAATAAAGTTTTTCATATCATTTTATTTTTCATTGAACTGTTGGTTTTAAATTGAAGTTTTTGAAATTTTCAATTAGGCTTAAGTTAATCAAATTTACGGACTTTTTGTGTAAAACGCAACGCAACGCCGAAAATTTCATTGAAAGCAAAAACCAATTCAAAAATATTTTATAATTTTGTTGCTGCTTTCTACAGAAATTCATATTGTTTTTTAAAATTTTCAACGCCACAAAATTTGAAGTGTTTGAAATTGAAAATTTCAATATGAATTCCTATAGAAAGCAAAAACAATATTATAAAATATTTTTGAATTTGTTTTTGTTTTCAATGAAATATTTGGCGTTGCGTTGCGTTTTACACAATTAGGCCCTTAATTTTCATTAAATTATTTTTAGTGAAGGAAGGAATTCACGACATGAAACGAATTAAAAATTTTTTTTTTTTTTTTTTTGGTAATTTTACTCTTGACTGAACATTTATTGAACATAATTTTTATTTGACATGCAAAACAAATTTTCAACAGAAATTTATATTTAAATAGAATTGGTGAAATTGGCCATAAGTAATTTCTTGTTTTTTTTTTTTTTTGGAGTAAACGGGTAAACCTGTATTTTGGTACTTTTTTGTCACCTCATCTATCTTTTAAAACAATAAACATGGAACTAAATGTTATATCACATTCGAAACTTATCTAAAAAATACTGAAATTCGAACGTTTAAGGGGTGAAAATTGTAATTATATTTGGTACTTTATTACAAAATATTTTTCTCCATTCAATGGCATATACATACATACGTATTTAAATATGTGCTCCCACTACAATATTAAAATTTTTTGTACTTCGATCGGGAGAAAAAAATTATCAAAAAGGATAAATACGGGAAATTAAATTTCTTTCCGTTACTTTTGTTTTCTATATATGGAATTTTTTGAATTTTCTATATTTGCAATTAGAAACTCAAAGTTATAGGTGCAAGGTCCTGAGTGAATATCAGCCTATAAGATGAAACATTTTGGAACTTTTTTTTTTTAAACCTAGAAACACAACCTTTGGCAAATATGTTGATGATAGAAAGGGGCCCGCTGACAAAGTAGCGGGATAAATGCTAGCATTAAACAAATTAAACCTTAGAAACATAAATTTGGGCATAAAAATATGTCCACAAAAGAAAAGAAGATGCTAACAAAGTAGCTGGTGAAATGCTAGTTCTAATATAAATACCACTTATTCCGGTTATAGTTTTTTAATCCGTTTTTCGCCGACCGGTGATGATTAAATCACTAGCACTCATACTATTTTTTTTTTTTTTTTTGTTGCAATGCTTCTTTTTTTTGCCACTTACTTAAAGTCTTATTTCGTTACTACAACCAGAGAAAAAACATGTATATGGTCATCTCCAACAAAACTATTTTAAAAGGACATTTTTAAACATATTATGTTTAATATAATCACACTTTTGTCACCGAAAAACATATTATGGTTAAATTTGTCCTCCATCAAGAGGCCCAACCATATTATGGTTGTCTCCAAACACGTTTTGGTTAATAATAGCTAAAATATGCTTAACACTTATAATAGCATGGTTGGTTTTCAACCACAGCATTTTGCTCTTGGAAAAGAGGAAAATACTATTGTTAATTTAAAAAAAAATTATTGTCATATTTAACCAAAACATGTTTAAATGCAACCATAATAAGGTTGTGGCTTCTTGATGGAAGACCAATTAAACAATTATATGGTTGTCGGTGACAATTATATGGTTAAATTAAAAATAATATGTTTAAAAATTTTCTTTAAAAATAGTTTTATTGGAGGAGACCATTTTTAAACATGTTTTTTCTCTGCGTGTATATTGTCAGTTTACTTGATGCGGCGAAAAATGGATTGCTTTATTTCGTAATATTCCTAATATAAGACAGCGGAAGTACACTCACGCCCTTATCATGTAAAACGAAACGCAACGCCAAAGAATTACATGGAAAACCCAAACAATGTCATAAATATTTTGTAAGTTTGTTGTTACTTTCTACAGAAATTTACATTGCGTTTTAAAATTTCAAACGCTGCATTACTTGAGGCGTTGAAATTTTTAAAACGGTAAATGAATTTCAGTAAAAAGCAACAACAAAATTACAAAATATTTATGACATTGTTTGTGTTTTTAATGTTATTCTTTACCGTTGCGTTGTGTTTTGCATGATTAAGGCCTTAAATTTCTATTTCAATTGTTATTGCACATTGAAAAACGATATACAGATATTAATTTTTCTATAACTTATTAAAAACCGTTCAAAATAATTGAAACTTTGCCCACGTGTGCTTTTGAACGTGAATAAGACAAAAATTCTTTAACTCAAATTTAGCTTAAGTCAACTCGTTTTTCCACAGAAATATTTAGAGCTAGAAAGTAGTTGAATCTAATACAATTTACCGCCGTAGAGTTTAAACCAACCAAAAAGTCGAAAGCTGCGATACAAAATTATTCATAGACTTTTTTTTTAGAAAGCACCATCTGTTAAATTTCTTAAAGATGAGATTTCGTCCTTCTATTTATAATACACTGAGATAATCATCATTATAAAATTCATTGGAACATTTAAATAATTTTATGTTATTTTTAAGAAAAACTTGTAGATCATAAATTTGGTTCAGTTCAGACGCTTGCGTTCCGTTTTAGCGTTTTAATTAAATAATTTATTTAATAAAAATAAACTAAAAAAAATGTGTGCATAACTTAAAGATATGAAGGCGTCATTGTTAAAACATCGAATGCCACAATAAACTTATTTTAAGAAGTCGACCTTAAAGTTTAAAAATGTATTAAATACACTAAGGTAATTAACGTCTAAATCAAAAGCTAATTTGAAAATAGCTAAAGTCCTTTAAAGAAATGCTGAGATGAATTTTATTAATAGGAAAGATTCTTAAAACCATTTTTTTATTTGGGTGGCTCACATTGTCCCTTAAAATAAATCTTAAATTGAATCAGTATTTGACGTTGGAATGTACATAAAATGTTTGTACCACTTTGAAAAAATTATTTTAAATACGTGATATATATGTACATTAGGGCGGGTCGATTTAAAAATCGCCCAAATGACAAGGAAAATCGTATAAAAATGTGTTTATTACTTATTAGTTGAACCACATGGCGTATACATGTTAATAAATTGGAATTAAATAATACTCATACGTAACCAAGTAACTTGACAGATGTTTTCCTTGCAGATTTTTCTTAAAACTAAATATATAACAAATATGGACATTAGGGCGGGTAAATATAAAAATCGCCCAAGAGACCAGGGTGGGTCGGCCCTCCAAAGTTAGTGGGGGCCGGTCATACATTTAAACTTTATTGGGGCACTTTTAATGGGTCAAAGTGGGATTTTTCAAAATTTGACTTTTGGGTCAAAATAAGGAACATCAGAAATCATTTAAGAGATATTCTACCTTGGGAATAGTTTCTTATTTTGATCCCTAGTAAACGATTTTCCTTGCAACTTGGGCGATTTTTTTGCGTCCCTAATGTACAAATATTACTTTTATTTCCTTTTAAAAGGCATATACTTGCTTCACAAACAAGTTTAGCTTAATAAGGGCACTGTGTTCGGAGTTCGAACTTTTTTTTACTTCATGTTTATATTTTCTAAAATTTTACTACTCTTAACAAAAATTTTTTTTAACTTTTTTTTTCTTTTTTTTTGTTGAAAAATAAATTTTTCGACATTTATAAATTTGCAATTAGTCCTATTAAATTAATCAAAACCTTAAACTTAAGTTTAAGACTATACAGAAACATATCTGTGGTAAAACAAAAGAGTTTTAGTGAACTTAAGCTAAATTTAATTTAGTGGCTCCTTTGAGGTCTTCACGTACAAAAGCACACAATTGCAAAGTTTCAATCATTTTGCACGATTTATCAGGAAATTATAAAAAAATGGCTTTCTGCTTAACTTTTTTCAATGTACAATAACATTTGGAATAAAAACTTTATTTGACTTCCGATCTGTTACATTAGAAATATTAAGGGATAAAATCGTAAAAGAAATTATAACCGCAGTTAAGTTTTTTTCGAGTTTTATATTCAAAAAGAAGTAAATTTTCATAAATAATCTTAAGAGTTAAGAATTGCTCTCATACAAAACTAAAACATATACTTTAGAACTTTTTTGTTATTGTCCCAGATATATTTTCGAAGTTTCCTGGAATCGCAATAATAATAGTAGTGGACAATATAAAAAGTTATATGTTGGAACCACAAAAATAAACTAAAAACAAAAATATTATTATTTTTTTTTATATTTTTTATTCATTGGCAAATTTTATATGTATTACAAATAAATAATTGGGGAATTCACAAGGTGTGCTATCATGGTTTATTGTCATAATGTTCTAACATTTTACAATGGTTTAAAAATATTGTTGTTGGTTTGTAAACAAAAAGTGTCTTAAATAAATAGAACGTTGTTTGCTATGTTTATTGTGCTGTCGTATTAATCAGAAAAGTACAGCGCTGAGCGGCTGAGCCGTGCCGCGTTATTTTTTGTAGCCGTTGCCGTTGATGGTATAGTTTTATCCGGGTAACATCTGTATTTAACCTGCGGCTAGCAATTTTTGCGACAAATTACTTGCGGCGTCAAATTAGATCGGCTTAGGACTCTGCTGTTTGGCAAACAAACCAAATAAAATTTATTTGTAATTTGCAACAAAACCGAAAAATTGAAAATACTTGAGTTTGCCATCACAACATCTAAAATGTATTTTTCACACAAACTGGCTATTATTTAAGTTTTTTCACTTATATTTGGCATTGTGGAAAATTTTTATATATTTTTTTTAATCAGCTGATTTAAATTCAAAATAGCACATTAAATTATGAGGGGTTGCTCACAACAATCGTATTTTTTCATGTTATTATTTTAAGACATATGACTTTATGACACCTTGTGAATCCCCCAAATATAAATAAATAAATAAAAAATATAAACACAATAATACATTACAAAAAACAACATTTGCAACCAACCGTGCTTTTTTAAACCATTTTAAACACAGAGAGTAATTACGAACGTCGTTATATGCAAGAATGATAGAAATAAAGATTACGCCATTAGGCAGGCATTAAATTATTTTACTGCGCTTGTAGTAACTCTGACGTCCCACAGCCTGTGTTCTTATTGGCTAAAATTTTTTAGCTCTCAAACTGATATATTTATGTGTAAACATAGCAGTGGGACAATTTATAATTTTTCTATTTAAATTATTTGAAATAAAAGATTTTTTTAAGGTTATTTTTTCATAGTTTTATTTATTACATAAATATATACATACATAATGTACATTAACTTTATCTTTACTACATAAATTAAAGCAGACGAAAAAGGGAAAATTCTTTTATATCAAAAATTTTAGTTTCTAATTTTATTTAGTTTCCTGTTTGGCTTGTTGAAATTTTAAGCAATCTCGGCATTTAGTAACCTCATTCGAAAATACTTCCTACATATAAAAAAAAGTTTTTTCATGTCTTAACTTACTTCAAATTCCTTTCCGTCTAACAAATGATTTTGCAAATATTTTGCTTTTAAGCAACAATTTTTCCCATTAAATTGCAAGAAGATAGCATCGTATGATCTATCTAATGCACTTGATGGCTTACTTAACCCACCTTTACCTTTGGGGTTAACCCATGAACAATTGAGGTTATCTATTATTTTGGTGCACGACGATTGCTAAATCTTATTCAAAATAATTTAGTAATAAACTGCAAAAATTTAATTTTAGTTAACTTACCCATTTCAAATTTTAAGTTTCTTTCAAAATCTTCATGTGTGATATGCATAGCACAAATTTTTTCTTTATTTAAAATTACTGATTTCACTCGCTTGCAAAATATTACACATAGCTTAGTTAGGGCTGAATCTTTTGGAAAATTGTAAAATTATACAGATATAGCCAAAAATTTTAGCATATTTTTAAAAATTTACAAAATTTCTCACTTGTTTTTTTTTTTTTTTTTGCTGTTACTTTATTTGCATTTGCCCACTGCACACTTCATATTTTCAATCTTTTTTTAATCTATTCAATTTTTAAAATAAAAAATATTTATTAAAATTATTGGTTTGTTTGACAATTAATATAAATTTTTTTTTTTAATCTCTCTGAGTAAATTAATTGTAGGGTAGCCAACTATCCCGCAATACATAAATTTGTTCCAATAAATTATAAATTTCACATATAAAAAAGCCTTGGTAACCTTTATAAGGGAAATTCTACGTCATCTCATGCGCAAGGCGTAATTTTTATTTCTATCTTTCTTGGTTATATGTTAGTATTGATTCAAATCATAAAGGTTCCAAATTTATTAAGAATAAATTATAAGACAGATACAGATAGTGTAGCCCATAGTTACATATAAGCATTTAGTTAATAAAAATAAAAAAGGAAACTAAAATTTTTTAAACTATAGTAAATAAGATTTTGATATTTTGTTAGTATAAAAATTTGTTTAAAATTTGTATATTTTTGTAATATTAAAAATTTTGTTAATGTGTTTTTTTTTTTTTTTTTTGTAATTGTTGTAAATATTTTTTCAATGTCCTGAAGACGTAACACAAAGGATTTACGGATATTTGATAAATTAATATTTTTTTTTAAATATATAAAATTATTCAAACTATAAGCTCGATTAAAAAAAATAAAAAATAATTTACCCGAAATTTCAAATATATTTATAGAAACCCTAGTGACTTTACATCCCATATAGCGCTCGCTTCTCCCTTCTCGAATCTCGAAATCATATTGCCCGACAATATTTGGTACGACTTTATTTTGTGAATAACCTCTATATCAACCACTTGGTATAATATATGAACTACTTTAAAATATTTCAATAAAAATATTAAGTTGTATTAAATAAAAGGATTATTGAATTTACATTAACAAGAAATATTACTCATACGCCTTCCTAAACATACATTTATTGTTCACCTGTACGTATACGTATTTTCATGCTTATTTTTATTTAATAACAAGTATACGCTATGTTAACCAACGATAAGGCCCTAATTATGTAAAACGTAACGCAACTTCAAAAACTATATCGAAAGCAAATACAATGTCAAAAATATTTTATAATTTTGTTGTTGTCTTCTACAGAAATTCATATTGAATTTTTAAATTTCAAGCGTTGCATATCTTGTGGTGGTGGTATTTTTAAAACGCAGCATGAATTTCTGTAGAAAGCAACAATGAAATTATAAAATATGTTTGACTTTGTTTTTGCTTTAGATGTCATTTGGGCGTTGCGTGGCATTTTACACAATTAGGGCCTAAATACATTTTGTGTTTGTTGGATTTGCCCTGCACCACCAAAGTTGCCAACTCGACAGTTCAAAAAAAGTCTAGAATTGAAACCAAAAATGGCTCGAAATGGCTAGATTTTTAGAATTATTAAAAAACTTCATTATTTAACCCAGGAACTAAATATTAAATGATATTTTTCATATACCAATTCATTCATATATCAATGAAATTTCGAACTGCAATTTACCTAATAAAAATGTAACAGTGGGAACTATATAAAATTTTTGGGCCTTGCATTTTTCAAATTAAACTTATGCCCTTATCATGTAAAACGCAACTCAACGCCAAAGAATTACATTAAAAGCAAAAACAATGTCATAAATATTTTGTAATTTTGTTGTTGCTTTCTACAGAAATTCATTTACCGTCTTACAAATGTAAACGCCTTAAGTTATGCAGCGTTTGAAATTTTAAAACGCAATGTGAATTTATGAAGAAAGCAACAACAAAATATTTGTGACATTTTTTGTGCTTTAAATGTAATTCTCCGACGTTGCGTTGCGCGTTACATGATTAGGGCCTTATATTTATTTTAAACAAAACTTAACAAAAAAGATTTATTAAATAAAAGGTAACAACTTAATGCGTCTTATACAAAAAAAGTAGTTTGCAGATTTTATCATCTTGTTGTTTTGCATTATCAATTAAAAGTATATAACGAAATATCGTATCAAAAGAATTTCAACGAATGGAATCCGAAACCATTGAATTTTGAAGATCGCTTTTATTTGGCCAATAATTCCTCTTTGAAGGAACTGAAGCGTAATCTGTTACAATTAGGATACCCAGAAAAACTCCTATTTCATTTATCGGTTTATTTGGGTTCTTTTGTCCACAATAAACTGCTTAACTGTTACTTTCTTAACAAAGCATTCCCAACAAGTCATCTTAAAAAACTTCTCAAAATACACGTGATTGGTTAGTCAGTGCAATCAGAAAAGTCGGGCTCAGTGAATATCTGAATCAATTCACTTTTTAATGTTTTCAAGCCCATACGAAGATAAAAAAATCCAAGTGTCCAAGGCATAAGGCAGTCAATATTGCAACTATCAGACAAATTATTATAACGTCCTGCAATGTCTGTTCTAGCACTAGATTTTCTGTTTTTCTTATTACCATTGACACTTGACGACGGACGGATTTCCGAATTGAAATTTCATATTGTTGTAAAGGTAGTGCTTTGGGCAAGTTTTGCGGGTGCCCACCATCTTTATCTCCAGAGTTCTTATCAGATGGCAAATAGTAAGCTCCGGGCGATTCTATGATAAGCACCGTTTTTATTTCAAGGTTGGTAAAACAGGTAAATGGCATTGCTGCATTTAAAAGTATTAAATATAAATCAACATCAAAGTTAGCACATTTAATATAGGTTAGGTTCCATTGGCAGCCGTGATCAAGCACAGCTCACGTGGGTCCATTAATTAGTTCCCGTTGTGTTAACATATCACGCCGTCTCCCATGAGTCCAAGGAAATCTGGCTGCTAATATTCCCATGCAGCCAACCGGTCGATTCAATAAAGGAGTGGATCCTGTTTACATCAACATCGGAGAGACAAATTTTGTCCCCAAGGGCTCTTCGACCAAACATTTCGAGTCTTAAGTCTCCGAATGCCGGGCAATTACAGAGAAGATGTTCCGTTGACTCCTCCTCCTCCTCATCGCCACAACTTCTACACAAGTCATTATAAGGGAGCCCCAGCCTCTGGGCGTGCCTCCCAATGGGCCAGTGGCCAGTTATAACCGCAACATGCAGTTCCCATGTATGACTCCGTGTCCGGGGACCCAATTAAGGGTGACCAGTGAATGTCTCGCTATCTCCTCCAGAGACAGCCGGCATTCTCGGACAATTCTCCATGTGATAAGCACATTCTCCAGGGATCTTATGGCCGCCTTGCCGTGAAGATTCGAATCGCATTCGCGGGAATTTGCAGGTCATCATAGTGGACCACGTTATCCAAAATGCTTACCGTGAAGCCAGGATCAAAGATTGGCTCGGGTGTACCATAATCAACATCCATGTGCCAATTAATATCGTTCAGAATGTTAGCATGTCCGATATTCTAATCCCTCCATGCTCCGGTGGCCCTTAGTCTTACCGCCGCGTTCGCAGCTATCCTTTTCGCCAAAATGTCTGGTGGTAACCAGTTTAAAATCGTAAACACTGCCTTAGAGGGGGTTGTTCTAATGGCACCTGTTAACGCTATCGCCACCATTCTCATTGTACGTTCAAATCTGGTTGGATGACTCTTCACCTTGAGCGCCGGCCACCAAATAGCTGCCCCGTAGAAAAGAATGGGTTTAATGACACATTCGTATAACCAGTATACATTCCTCGGGTTAATTCCCCAGTTTAGGCCAATGGCCCTTTTGCAGCAATATAATGCAGTAGCCGCTTTAATAGTCCTGGAGCTGGTGTTCATCCTCCAGTTCAGTTTGCTGTCCAATATTAGCCCAAGATACTTGGCGCTGTCAGACAGTTCTAGTGACCACCCCTTTTATCCTCGGGGTATTAAATTTGGGAATTTTTTATCTCCTTGTGAAAAGTACCAGTTCTGTTTTGGCAGGATTTACATCCAGTCCACATCCCTGGCACCATTTTGTTAGGACGTCCAATGCGGTATCCATTAGTTCAGACAATAGTCTGGGATCTTTACCCATAGACACAACTGCAACGTCATCCGCATTTATATTCAGATTCCAAAGTAAAGGTGACAGTACACCACCTTGCGGGGTGCCCCTAGTCGTAACCTTTGAAATGTTCGAGGCGCCCAGCTCCAAAATATAAGCATCATAACTGATACTCTCGTTGTGAGCAAATTGTACCCAACCGATGAATCACCTGAAAGAAAAGAATCATTTGTGATACAATTTTCTGATTCTTTTTTCATTATTATTATTAAGTCGTTTTTGTATAATTTTTCAATCATAAATTATATAGATTTTGATTATAATTTTGATATTTTAATCAGGCTTAAGTTCATTGAATTTAATTTTCATTAAATTATTTTTATGATGAAAGGACTTTTACAACATGAAATGAATTAAAATTTATTGATAATTTTTCATTCTTGACTGAGCGGGGAATTGAACCCAGGTTTTCACGGACAGGTTGCTCAGACTAGTTTCGATTATAATCACACAATCTCTTCAGTGGGGTTTGCCGTTTAGCTCTCACCGCCAATGACGTCATTAGTCAAACATCAATCTTTAAACCAAATGGTATTTTACCTTGGTAGATCGAAATTTGTTTTGAACGAATGATTACATATTTTTAATTGATCCTTACTTTTTGTTTTTCTTACTTTTTGTCAAGAATTCTACTTGAAATCCAAAGTACATTTTTTGTTTTTCATGTTTTTTACGAAAAGTACGAAAAACAAGAAGTAAGGAGGAGCATGTAGATCAATTTTAATTCATTTCATAAGAATTCCTTTCTTCATAAAAATAATTTAATGAAAATTAAATTCAATGAACTTTAGCCTGATTAAAATATCAAAATTTGAACTAAAACCCATTAACAGTTCAATAATTTCAATAATGGGGTTAATTCCCCAGTTTAGGCCAATGGCCCTTTTGCAGCAATATAATGCAGTAGCCGCTTTAATAGTCCTGGAGCTGGTGTTCATCCTCCAGTTCAGTTTGCTGTCCAATATTAGCCCAAGATACTTGGCGCTGTCAGACAGTTCTAGTGACCACCCCTTTTATCCTCGGGGTATTAAATTTGGGAATTTTTTATCTCCTTGTGAAAAGTACCAGTTCTGTTTTGGCAGGATTTACATCCAGTCCACATCCCTGGCACCATTTTGTTAGGACGTCCAATGCGGTATCCATTAGTTCAGACAATAGTCTGGGATCTTTACCCATAGACACAACTGCAACGTCATCCGCATATGCAAACGTTCTGCTGCACGTCCTTTCCATGGCTCTGGGTAGGGTATTTATATTCAGATTCCAAAGTAAAGGTGACAGTACACCACCTTGCGGGGTGCCCCTAGTCGTAACCTTTGAAATGTTCGAGGCGCCCAAGTTGGATTCGATACGCCTAAAGTGCAAGATACTGCTGACAAATTGAATGATCGCTGGGTCGATTTCCAAATGTCTCATAGCGTTAATAACCGATTCAGGTCTAACGTTGTTGAAAGCGCCCTCAATATCCAGGAATGCAACTAAAGTAAATTCCTTGTAATGCAGGGATCTCTCTATGTGGCCCACCAATGAGTGAAGCGCAGTTTCAGTGGACCTTCCCTTCGTGTAGGCGTGCTGAGCCGGTGACAGGGAATTGTGTCCTAACGATGATCTTATATGAATATCCAAAATCCTCTCCAGTGTTTTCAGTAGAAAGGAGGATAGACTAATTGGTCTAAAGTCTTTAGCCATAGTTTGAGCTGTCTTCCCACTCTTGGGGATGAAGACGATCTTATATGTTGCCCAAGTTGATGGGACATGTGAGAGGCTCAGGCAAGCTCTAAATATTGCCAAGAGCCATGGCATCAATATTCCCAGGTTCTTTTGTAGGTCCGCTGGGATAATACCATCCGGGCCTGGAGATTTAAAGGGATGGAAGCTTTTGACTGCCCATTCCACACGATGGCGAGTTATCGGAATATTAGAGATATCCCGAGCGCCACTAAATGTTTCCTCCCTAGGCACATCATCAGTGCAACCTGGGAAGTGTGTATTCATCAGGACCTCAAGGGTGTCCCGACTGTGTGTGGTCCAGGATCCATCCATCTTTCGTATATATGATGGAATAGCTGGTTTAGAGGATAAAATCGTACGTAGCCGACTTGTCTCCGAGGAGTTTTCCACGTCACTGCAGAATTTCCTCCAAGACTGTCTCTTGGCCTTCCTAATTAGATTTTTGAATCCATTTACTGAGGACTTGTAATTGTTCCAAACACCATTACGTTTTGCCTCATTACAGAGTTTCCTGCTTTCCTTGCGTTTTTCAGCAATTTCCGCATTTCACCATATGGGCTTAGCTTTGCCCCTCCTGTCGATTCTTTTACAGGATTCGTTTGCTGTCTCCATTAAGACACCAGTCAATGACTCCACTGCGGAGTCGAGCACGGACACACTGTCTATGAGAACCGGGCACATAGGCAGCTTGTCCCCGAGTACACTCGCATAGATAGACCAGTTGGTCTTTCTTCTGTTCGTGTAGGGTTTAACTGAATCAACTCTAAAGGAAAAATTAAAATCAACATACATGTGATCAGAGAAGGAACAGTCCTTTGATACGTTCCAATCGCTAATCATATCCGCGAACTTATCACTAATAAGCGTAATATCAAGAACCTCCCTTCTGTTAGTCACAATAAAGGTGGGCTCACTACCCCTATTAACTACTGTTAGTTCGTTTTCTACTATGAAGTCCAAAAGCGACTCACCTCGTGGATTGACATCCGAGCTTCCCCAGACGGTATGATGTGCATTAGCATCAGCACATATTATTTGGGGGATGTTGCGCCTGTTAGCATACGACATCGCCTTCCTGGTTGTGGAGTTAGGAGGATTAGCACCCTGGTCGTGTGCCATGTAGCAGCTCATAAACCAAACTGTACTGGTTTTGCATTCTACTGTGACAGTGCATGTGTCCTTATCGCTAAAATCAGAAAGAATGAAAGCTTTAAGGATGTTTTGACCATAACACAAGCCCTGGTCTTACCTTGGCTGCGTATAGAGTATTATAGCCGTCTAAACTGAGTCCGCAAACCCTGTCTCTATACAGCAATGGTTCTTGGATACATATAAGCTCCTCCGTGCCTAAAGCCAATCGGAGGAGAAGGGCAGCTGATGCCGCTTTAGAGTGATGAAGGTTGATTTGTGTAACCTTCATCATAGCTCATCGCTATGGACGACTGTGACGTTAGCATCCTCTGGGTCGTCGTCCGATTCCAGAAGGATATCCTCATCGTCCGCCACTTCCATCTTACCAAAGAAGTCACCCACAAGTCCACTAACCGATTGAGTGTCTTCATTGGCCGACGACGTAACAGAATCGTCTTCCATATGCTCCGTTGATGCTGTTGTTGTGGTGGTGGTAGTCACCGGAGCTTGAGGCTTCCCTTTGTCATCACCTTTGTAGACTCGGAGGAAGATAGTCCCAAATCCATAGAATATCTTCCCTTGTGTCTTCCGAAGTGATGGCAGAGAGTCACTGTTTATTATAACAGTGGCCTTCCTGGACTCTTCAACATATTCAGAAACCCTCACTACTCACTACATTTAATATAAAAAAGTGCGAAAAAATTGTCTTAAAAAAATATTGCAAAAATGAAAATAAAAAAGGCTATGAGGAAAGACATGGCTAGATCTTCCGGCTTGATACAATTTAGCCATTTTTTATGGCTACACTAAAAAAATTCGTCAGATCTAGCAGGAAAATGGCTAAATTGACAACATTGTCCACCACTAGTGGTCAATGAGGGTATACTTAATGCCTGTTTGTAGAACGCGAGCGCAAAAGTGACTCGTTTAACTAACACTTAAAACAAAAACAAATTTTGAAATTTCTACAAACAGGCAGTAAGTTTGTCATTCAGTGTAAAACTTTTTTAGAATTCATAGAAGACCAAAAAGGGGATATATGTATTCCTGGTCTTTGAATAATTCTATGTCGATTTTGCCATGTCCGCCTGTCTAGCCGTCTCTTTAAAATATGGTATTTTTCAAATTGCTTGTAGTTATCCTTAGCAGTTTGGGATTGCATCAAAATCGGTTCAGTAGGATAAGAGTTCTGAATCCAAATGTGGAACCACCACCCTAAAAACTGATAATATTGTTACAATAACTAACACAAAATGTGGCATATGGCACGGCATGATATAAGATTTTGTATAAATTCGATCTATATGACAAGATATCAAATTGTAGAATTTAGTGAAGATCGATTCATAATAGGCGCCATATAAAGACCTACTCTCGGAAAACAGTTTAGTTCGCCTAAAGCCGAGCTTAGTTGGCCTAAAACGAAGAATACTATTGTAATAAAATTTCATAT
The DNA here is from genome assembly GCA_943735925.1 of Pollenia amentaria. Classification (NCBI taxonomy): domain Eukaryota; kingdom Metazoa; phylum Arthropoda; class Insecta; order Diptera; family Polleniidae; genus Pollenia; species Pollenia amentaria. The sequence continues at coordinate 138,026,822 of OX031010.1, read as the reverse complement.
ATCACAGTTTTAAAAGACTACAAATCTCACTGCCGAAACTCGTGACGATCGGTCCATAATTTACCATAGGCCCCAAATAAAATCTTCTCTTGGAAAACAGTTTAATGCGCCTAAAATCGTAACGAATAATGCTATCGTGATGAAATCTCGTCTGTCATGGTTTTATAACACCAGATATAACACTGTCGCCCCATATAAAGTCCACTTTCGGAAAACAGTTTCGTACGTAGAAAACCGTAACGAATAATGCTATTCTAATAAACATTTTAATTTAAGAGTCTGATAATACAATAAATTATACTGTAAATAAATTACACTGTAAAATTTATTGTAGATCGGTAAATAATTTATTATATGCCCCAAATAAAGTCCAGTCTCGGAAAACAGTTTTGTAAGCGTAATACCGTAACAAATAACGCTTTTGTAATAAAATTTGGTATGTCATAGTCTTATTAGACTAGAAATCACATTGTCAAGTTTTGTTAAGATCAGTTAATAGGTTACCATAGGCGCCATATAAAGCTCGCTGCAGAGATATATTTTAACTGTCGTTAGAGGGTATTAAAGATTGGTCACAGACGAATATAGCACTCTAACTTATTTTCTAAGCTAATGAAATCTGGCCTGATGACCACGGGTTTCCTGTATCATACACAATTGATTCGATTAAAGCTTATTTTGGTAAAAAAAAATGACCGAAATATGCGAAAAGACATGAAAACTTTGGACAACGCTGAATAACGCTGACAGGTCATATTAAAAATTAATTAGGAAAGGCTTTCGGAATTCTTGCTTACCCTCCCTATAGTTCAGACTTTGCTACTATGTTCACTTAACTTTGGCTTTTTTTTGGCCTGAAAAAAAGTAGTCCTTTAAGCGCGAAATACATATCTTTATATTATATATAAATATTTGAATATTAAAAATAATTAATACTGTGCTAAAGTTTAATAATAATAAATGCACTTTTAAGTTACACAAATAGCAAAATTTTTTGAATACTTTTTTATTTCAAAAATTTTTTATTAATGGTTTTAGGTTTTCTGTATATTAGTATTGATTTATAAAGACTAAATAAAAACTTTGTTGTGGTTATTTTTTTATAAATGCGAAAAAGTTTGAATTCATTTTTTAATGCTTATATCAATTTAACAAGCAAACAAATTATTATGTTTTAATAATTTATATTTAAAAATCAAAACAATCTACTCACATGTAAATGTATGACTAAAATTAAAAGTGTTCCAAATAAATTACGGAAAGAAAATCATTATCAATTTGAAATTCATTATTATACTCACCTAGGGGATAGCGATGTATATTGAAACAAGACATCGATGTTTTGTATGCGTTGCAATAGCGATATTTTGCCATATACGTCGATGTTAATGAGGTTTCCAAAATGTTATAACAAAAACTTAATTACATTTCCAATTATAAAAAGTAAGGGATTTTGTTAATCTTTTCTAAGTTTTATACATGGAATTTTAATCTGGCTTGAGGAAGAAGTATTAAAACTCAAAAAACGATTTCAGTCCATTTAATATGTTAAGCTTTAAAAAAAAAATATTTTTTATCTTAATATTTCTTATCATACTTTGTAAAAACGAAAAAATTGCCTACTCTTTTGCCAGTCAATCGGTTTCTTTGTTAAATCATCACCTGTGCCGCTTGCGAAAATAATTTTTGCTGAGGGAACTGATGTGCCCACCATCGTCAGATATTTAAAGGCGATTTTATGTAGTTTTGGAAGCTGAGTTTAAGTTTCAAATTTATCAGACTATTCAGAATCAGACTCAACTTCGCTTTTCCGCAAATTTATTTTCCAAAATTCTTTGATTTTCGACACAGCAGTGTTTTAGGCTTTTGCATCGTTGAAATGCATTTTTTTAAATCGAGGGCTTATAATGTAAGCAACAGGAGTTACATGTTCAATGGACCCTATGCTTTTTACATCTCTTGCAAAGCTATTTTTTGCACTTTTTTTGCCACAAGTTCTTCTACAACAACTGAAATAATATTCGAATTAATACAACAGACTTCGCTTCGATGCATCGATTAAAACATTGATGTTCATTTGATGTTGATGAGTGAAAAAAGCGGATTTTTTCGATGTATCGATACCTTACATCGAGTATTTTTAAAGTATGTGAACCACATCTAAACGTCAAGTTTTTTTTCTGCATTTCATTTGACATTTCTCAATTTCAGACTTACTCAATTTGAACCATCGAAAGATACACAATCGAGCAGCGCGTTAAAGTAATTCAGGCTTATTATGAAAATGGGCGTTCAAATCAAAATGCATATTGTGAAAAACATCTTCAGTGATGGGGCACATTTTCACATCAGTAGATTCATCAATAAGCAGAATTGCAGCATTTGGGCGAATGATAATCCAAGAGAGATTGTCGGAAAAGCAATGCACCCACAAAGAGTGACTGATTGGTGCGGCTTATGGGCTGGCGGCATCATCGGGCCGTATTTTTTCCAAAATGGGCCGGCCAGGGTGTAACTGTGAATAGTGTTCGCTATCGTGAGATGATAACGAACTCTTTATGGCCAGATTTGGAAGATATGGATGTGGACGATATGTGGTTTCCACAGGATGGTGCCACTTTCCACACAGCTAACGAAACAATGGCTCTTTTGGTGTACATCGATAAGCCAGCCACAATTCAAGCGCTAAAGGATGAGATAATTCGGAACATTAACGGCATAGAACCTCAATTATTCCTCAGCGTCATCGAAAATTTGGACTATCGGATGGAGGCGGGCCGCCGAGGTCGCAGCGGCCATTTGATCGATATTTTGTTCCATTTATAACTGGACCATACCAATATTATCATAATAAGAAGAAATGACAATAATTTCCTAAATAATTTGTGTTTTATTCAAAATCAACATCGGCCCTTAAAATTTAACCACCCTTTATATAGTATATTTCCCCAGAAAATCAAGAAAATACAAGGCCAAACAACGATTCTAGGCTTTGTGCCCCCGATCAGAAAACAACTATCTGACTAAATTACGCCACATAAAGATTTCGATAGAACGTTCAAAAACAATATTCTTTCAAGAAGCGAGTAGTGTAGAGTTAACATAGTAAGCACATTTATCACCAGGATGTATACGAATGGCGTAAATAGAGCCATTATGTTGGATCTGCTGGTTTCTGCGATGAAATTGGGTCGTTGTAAGATTATATTTTAACTTAATTAACCCAATAATGGTACCCAGAAAAACTGATGCTTCCTCGGAAGCAGTTTATAAGGGAGAATTCGAAGTAAGCGCTTACACTTATATATGATATATTGCATATATCATATATCATATCTGCTTCAGAGATCTGAAATGTGTTTTTTCACGCCTTGAAAACGAACATGATATACGTAAATAAATAAAGTGAAAAACTGAGCATTGGATAAAAATTATTTCAGTGTTTAAAAAACTTTTAATAAATCCAAAATATTTTTTTTGGAATAAGAGAGTTATAGTTTTATGTACAATTATTTTTGTTTGTTGTAAAATTTTTTATTTTTTGTCAAAAGAATAAAGGATTTTACTGTTTCAATAAAGTAGTAGAAAATGTTGTATCAAAAAAGGAGTAAACATCGATTCACCTCTAGTATTTAGCACCGAATTTAAATATTGCATGCTTATACGCCTTATCTTACAGCACTAAAGTAAGGCTGTCGTTTTAAGAAGAAAAAAAGGAAGCAGTTGGGATGCAGTATACGCATTTACTGCTTTCAAATCTTGAAATATTTTTGCTGGGGTAACTTACCCTTCAGCCCATTGTAGTGAAATAGACAAGAGTCTATGTGGTAATGATAAACTAGAAATCTGGCTAGTCTATAGACTAGCTGACAGTACGTATTATCTTCAAGTTTATTTGTCCAACGGCTTAAACCAGATGGTGCAATTTGGACACATCAAGAGTATCCAACTTATAGTGGCCATCCTTTGATTAGGAACGCACTATCAAGATTGTTGCAAGTATGAACGGGGTATTGGTCAAAAGGAAAGCATGCAAGAATTCTCGAATTACTTTTCAAAGACCTCTAAAGGTGTTGCAGTGATACGCTCAGGGAAAAGTTGCAATTTAAAAATAATAATGGGTCATATTATTTCAATAGTTTTCAATATAATAGAAAACTTATATTAAAATACATTAAATCAATCATATTCAACTTTGAATTAACCCTCGTAGAGCGGTATAATTTTACAACGTTAACAGGCGTTGTAGGTACGATTGTTCCTGCATATACAAATGCACTTACTTGTGCATATAAAAAATTTCTTTAAAGCTAATTACACAATCGCGTGCCTTGATTTTTAATTGCTACATCAGTAGTTGAAATTCTAAACGAATTTATAATTTGTCTTGTATTTTATAGCACATCTATTCAATACCTATTTGAACACTTTAAATTCAAATGTAGAAATTAAACGTAGCTATTACCTAATGAAAACAGGATTTATGTAATACTCAAGTAGAGCTTTCAATAGGGAAATCCCGATCCTGGATATCCCGGAATTTTCGGGATTAGGCGAATGCCGATACCCGGGATTTCTGATTTTTAAGCCCGGGATTTTCGGGATCCCGCTTTTTTTATTATTTTTACATTTTTTTCAATAATATGAATAAATTTTTTTTTACGCGTTTTGAATTTAAATTTTGAGAGTCGTATTCCAAAAAAATTATTTATGATTAATTAACCGTTTATAAGCAAAAACTGCTAAAGTTGTATTCATAAACGAAAAATAGTCTATTAAGCTTTTAATAAATCATTCATAAAGTATGAAGATTTATTGTTGGATTTACCCTTCTTTAAACCAAAAATAAAATGACATTTTGATAAATATTTGCATTTAATAATATTATTTTTGGGCAATATATTTTAAAATAATGGACAAATGTCTTATTTATTAGTATGGACATGTTAAATAAATTTTACTAAATTTATTTTAATTTAGACAACCAATTATATTGTTAAAAATTAAAAAAAAAAACATTTTTATGGGATTTGATATGTTCAGGGGCAAATGCAGATATTCTTTTTTATTATTTATTAAATTATCAAAGTTGTTTGTGGGAATACTATTATTTAATAAAAGATTTTTTTGTTGTGCTTAATTCCCTTTTTAAATAATTGATAAAAAAATACTGAAATTTATTGTTGGAGGATAAGCTGTTCCTATGCGCACAACTACAATTAATGTTGGGAGAATTCCAAATAATTGTAGCGGGAAATGTAAGAAAAGATAAAACTCATCACTGATTTATTGTTTGGTATTTTGTTTAAGCTTTGATATCGTTGCAAACAAGACTTTTTGAGTGTTTGTAGGTAATTCTCATTCCCTCTGTAGTTTTGTTTGCTGATAGCTTTGGCTTTTCTAAAATTATTTAGGAGAACGTTTCCTGATGATCTGGCCTAAGCAACCAGTGAAATGCGCATAGGAACAGCTTATCCTCCAACAATAAATTTCAGTATTTTTTTATCAATTATTTAAAAAGGGAATTAAGCACAACAAACAAAATCTTTTATTATTTATTAAATTATTACAATTGGTTTTTTTTAGGTTTTAAACAACGAATTGTTTTTCAAAAAAATAAAATAAACAAATCATAATAAAAGTGATGTTAATAAAAAGTAAACAAACCTTATATTCAAATACTTTCTTATCGTTTATAAAAAAAAATTTTTAAACATTTTTTTTATACCTTTCGGCAAAATCTTGTTCAAAAAATAAAATAATATGATTCCTTGCGAAAACAATAAAAGCAATTTGTTTTTGTTTTTAATTTGTTTTTTCTAAGCCTACTTACAACTACAATTAATGTTTCTCCACTACAATTAGTTGTAAGAAAAGATAAACAAAATGTTTTATTGTAGGAAATTTATTTAAGCTTTGATATCGTTGCAAATAAGACTTTTTGAGTGTTTGTAATTCTCATTCCCTCTGTAGTCTTATTTACTGATATTTTTGGCTTTTCTAAAATGTGTTGGGAAAACCGTTTCCTGATGATCTGGCTTAAGCAACCAATGAAATGCGCATATAAACAGCTTATTCTCCAACAATAAATTTTCAGTTGTTGTATAAAGAATAAAAATAAGGAATTAAGCATAACAAATAAAATCTTTTAATAATATTAATTTTCATGCATACGCAGACGACTTTAATATAATTATAAGATCAAACGGGGGAAAAAACCCCAAAATTAATCTTAACAACTTAGTTTCTGATGTTCTGAATTGGTGCAATTATTCTGGAGCTGTTCTTTCACAGACCAAATGCAAATATATCCACATTTGTAGAAAACACAACTGCAAATGCACACTTGTGACTAATCAATTACAAATCGCGGAAACAGACGAATTAAAAATCCTAGGTATCATTTTTAGCAAAAGGTACAACTGGAGATCCCATACGGGTTATCTCAGCACCTCACTAAGCCACCAGCTTAACATTGTTAAGACACTTTCCAGTCAAAAATTTGAGTGTAACATTATCTCTTTGATAAATATTGTGAAATCGCTGATTGTATCGAAAATTGGTTATGGACTTTTTCTATATGGATACATTCCCAAAAGTACACTTAGGAAAATTAGTGGAATCTTAAATGCAGCAGTCCGAGTAACACTCGGAGCCCTACGTTCTACACCGGTCAATAATATGTTATTTGAAGCGAATATTAATGATATATTTAATCAACGACACTTTAGCTCTGGAAAATTAGTGAAATCTCTAATGTTCTGTTGAGATACCCCTTTAAACACTTTAGTTCAGAAATTCCGGAAATCAAAGAAAACCCAAAGAATACCATCGTGTATCAGTAGAGTTTTTGAAAGCTGTTCAGAGTTAGACCTAAAGATTAGCCCCATTGAAATGAGCCCTTCTAAGAATCCTCCATGGAGCTTGAGGGAAGACTCCATTGATTACTCTCTTCACACACATCTCAAGGATAATACATTACCCATACAATATCAGTGGTTATTCCGTAGCGTAACTGACAGTCAGAAGGACTCCGTTCTCATTTATACTGACGGTTCCCAATGTGGAGAAAATACAAGCTATGCAGTAACTTATGAAAATAAGTTAATTAAGGTTTCCGAGTTGCCAAGTTATAGCTCGATTTTTTCAGCCGAAATTATTGCCATAAATGAGGCGATCAATTTTGTCAAGAACAGAAGGGGCAAATTCATAATTTGCACTGATTCTTTATCTGCCTTAAACGCGATTTCGAGTGTGAATAACAATAATTTCTATGCTAATAAAATTAGGGAAATTTTAATCGAGAAAAATCAAAAGGTTTCTCTTATGTGGGTTCCAGGCCACATGCAAATTACGGGAAACGAACGCGCAGATTATTAGCAGGGTTTAAAGTCTCCTCTCATTAAAACTCAAAATTTGAATGTTAAAGATATAATTAAAAATCTCAAGAGAAAAACAATGCTGAGACATAATTCCATTTGGGGTAATGCAAACATTTGGTACAAAAATATAAATTTATCAAAAATCAACATCCAACATTGGATGGCATCGAATACTGAAATAAGAAGACGGGATCTCATAAAATTTCTAAGATTACGACTAGGGCATACAAAATTAACCCACGCACATTTAATAAGCAAGAATGACCAAACAATATGCAACTGTGATCAAAGCACAACAGTGAATATTAAACATATTTTATCCGATTGTCCGCTTTACGCACAAGAACGGAAATTAATATTTGGACACAATGACCCAATCCTAGCTCTCTCCTCTCCCTCAAATGAATCTGTTAAAGAACTTACAAAGTATTTAAGATTAACTAAATTATATCACCACATCTAAGAATACACATAAAATTGCATTTAGCTGTAAATTTGAACTTGTAATAGCAAAATTAATTTATATTTCTTTTTTTTATCCTTTTTTTATTAGCTTAAGGCCTTGTAGCTATATCTATACCTTTTTTTAGCATTAAAATATCTATATTCTAATGTTAAACCTGAATAAATAAATAAATAAATAAGCATAACAAATAAAATCTTTTAATAATATTAATTTTCATTTTATTAGAATAATTTTTAAGGTCTTTAATTATAAAAATATATATTAATTATAGAATATCATGTGAAGCGAATAGAAGTTTCATGCATCACTAGCAATAAAATGCCAACAAAACGTAAATAAAGCTGCCATACTTAAACACATAATCGCTACAAACAGATAATAGCTAAGAAGCTGTTAATGTACGTTTATGAATACCAATTTTTATAAAAGGCTTATAAGACAAAAATCGTTTGATAATTGTTACATACTTTATACTTAAAATAAGAACTTTTTATGAATATGGCCTATTAACGAGTGTTGAGTGCGAAAGATGTTTTTCAACTGCATTATATTTTATAAAAATATAATGCAGTTTTATTATATAAAATTTGTCCGTGTTTAGCAGATACAACATTGGATGCTTTAATATTCATAAGAAACCACTTGAAATTAGTATTAAGTACAATTCTTTTAAAAGTTTGAAATACATAATTTTCAATTGTGTATTAAAAGTTTCCAACACAGAAAAAAGTGTTTTATCAATTAAAAAAATGGTTTAAAAAGTATTTTAATTTAATTAATGTGATAATTGAATCAATAATTTTTTTAGCTGAAAAAAATTACAAATTTAATTTTGATTTAATTAACATTTTAGTTGTTTTTAAATAAATTTTCAATTAAAATTTTAATTAAATAACAAAAAATCTTAATTGACTTTTTTCGTTTAAAATCAAATAACTTAAACATGTAGAATTGTTGTTGGGAATCGTCAATATTTATTGAAATAAATTAACACATTGTTTAAAATTTCAAAGTTTTTTGATCACTTTTTTAATTAAAATTAAAAATATCATTTATTGAAAATATTTTTTCAAAATTTTAAAATTTTTAGTAATCAATATAATCATTTTGGTAATAGGTGCAAAATCAACAACATGTTTGCTTGATATTATGAATTTAGAACAAATTTGGTGATAGGAGAAATTTAATAATTTTTTCTGTGAAATGTTTTTAAAAATTTTTCATATGTATTTAAAAAATTTTCAAAAGTATTTAAAAATCGTTCATATGTATTTTAAAATTATGCAAATGTATTTTAAAAATTATATATATATATTTGTTCCCGAAGATCCTATAAGAAGCATAGGGCCCCAAATTTTAAAAATTGCCCAATTGAACTTAAAAATTTCCAATTTATTTTTATGTTGAAATCGCAAAATTGTATTTTGAAAATCCATTTGATCAATTTTAAAATACATTTAGAAAATTTTGAACTACATTTGTAAAATTTTGAAACACATTTATATAATTTTGAAATACTTATGGACAATTTAAAATACATATGGAAAATTTTAAATTGTATTTGAAAATGTTAAATATTACTTGGACAATTTCAAAGTACATTTAGAAAACTTAACATTTTTAAATTCATTTGGAAAATTTTAAAAAACATTTGGATATTTTAAAATACAATTGGAAATGCTGTAACTTTTTATATTAATAATCAAATATGGATTAAAAGGAGATTTTTATGTTTTTTGTTGTGTTTTTTAATACATCGCTCATTTCGTGCAATACCGTCACAACTCAAAATTTGGCATTTTCGAGTTAGTAATGCAGAAATGGTCTTCTCTTAAATCTCTACAAATTGATCTAAGAACGGAGAGAATTATCGAAAAAATAATGGTAATACAGATGCTTGTGACGCTATGACCTCTCGTAATAAACTTGAGCAATTAACATCAACAAGGTCACATTTCAGTTTGTGTTTGGCATTCCTCTTGTACATGTGGTTTTCTTTGTAGCAAAAAAGAAACATTTGATTTTATAACTGTATCTTAGTGAAACAGAAGGTGAGAAATAATAGGTTGGAATCTTAAAAAGGCTCTCCTGTAAAGTTTAAAATTTTGAGTTGTGACGGTCTTGCACGAAATAAGCGACATGATCTTTTTGAATTGTGATCAATTAATAATTTAAGTTTGTTTTTCTTATATTTTTTTTTTTTTTTTCAAATAAATAATATACAAAGTTCATGAAATTTGTATTTTTACTGGAAAATTAAGTTGTTTTTCAAACAGCTTAAAATAATATAAATAATAAAAATAATTATAAAAAATACCGAAAGATCCCGTAAATCCCGGGATTAACAATATCCCGAAATATTTTCTTCAATCCCGAATCCCGGGATTAAGAAAAACCAGTCCCGATTGGAAGCCGTATACTCAAGTAATACACTAATTTTTTATTGATCTACGCTTAAATATGCAAAACGGGGAATTCCCAAAAAGGCGCAGTTTAAGACCATAGGATAAATAAATTTGTTATGGAAAAATATTTCCTTCAAATTGATGGAGAAATGGTTTTGGGAAGACGCATTCTTGTAGCAGCAGAGCCAGAAAATGAGCCGTGAGCACAATATGGCAGTCGTGGAGCCGCAGCCGTTGTAACCACAAATACAACGCTTAAGCAGAAAGTCATGTTTGTTCTTAGCCAGACAATACATGACTTTCTTGTCTATGATGAATACAAACTAAAAGATACAAAATGTGTTCTATGCAAAGAATCTTAGAAAATTATTAATTTATATATTTGCACATTGTTTGATACTTCTGAAATTAAAAACTTTTCATTGTCAAATCGTTTTATTTTGTTTTCTTTTACCCATATAGCCTTTTAAGGGGGTTAAATTAACCAGACCCTATAACTAGGGCAAACCCCCACTTCTATGTATTAAAAGTGTGGAAATGTCACAGAATTTCAGGCATCTGATGATTAAGGAAAAAATTATAGCATATTTAAAATGAATATTGTTGCTAGCTACAAGCAACAATTTGACGTTTAAGTCTCAAATTCAACTTACAGCCGTACCTAGACAAGAGCGGAAGGCGGAGCGTTTTCTTCCGCGTATCTTATACGCTAATATGACATACCTAAACAAGAGCGTCAGCCTTGTGTCACAAACAGTGGTGTTAACTTTCGTGCTTACTAAAACCATCATAAAAGAAGTAAGAAATTGAATTAAAACCGCTAGTTTGACCTAAAAATGGATAATTTGCCATTATTTATTATGAAAAGATTAAAACAGGGCCGTAAAAACAACAAATATAACAACCCTGCTTATTTTAACCCGCTGTCAAAATCGGATTTTCCAATTGCAAAGCGTTGACTCCGAGCTATTTAGGGATGATTCATACAAACTGTATGGGCATGTGGATTTTTGACAGCTAGAGAACGCGTTCCGCTCTTGTTTAGGTATGGCTGTTAGACTTTTCAATTTCAAAAATGTTAACGAATCCTATTAAAGAGAAACATCAAATTGTTGTTTTCTTCACTTTTCGTGCGACATTGTTTACCCCGCAAGCGTCTCTACACCCTTCTGTTTCTTTCAATATTTCTGTGCGACATGTCGTATAGTCTGAATCACTTATATGTAAACTAGGGAGATCGAACGGTTATTATTCGACCGGTTTTAACCGGTTATTTTAGCTTTTCTCAAGTCGGTTATTTTAAAATGTCCATTTTTCAAATATCGAATAAACCGGTTATTTTGGTATAATAAACCGGTTATTTTAATAATGTGTAATTTATATACATATTCCTTACTCTTGTTGTAGATGTACCCGTAATTTAAGTATTTTTCTAATTCTATATTAGGCAAACTTAAACTTTTTATTAACAATGTCAAAACAAAATGTAACTAAAGTAAAAAAAAACGTTTGAACACTCACTGTAAATAAAAACCACTTATGAATGCGTGTGTTCTTGTAAAAAACCAAAAACTATTCAAAATACTACAAAAACGTGTGCAGTTAAAAAGTAAATAGTATTTAATTTGTGCGACCGTTTTCTAAATATTGAAAATATTTTCATATAGATGTTATCTCTAGAGATATTTCGAACGGGATGGAAAAGACAAAGTTAGGCTCTGGAAGTGTCATAAGGTGATAAGTAGCGAAGGGTTTTCCACGTCACGATTTATTAATCACCTTTAATTAGTCCATATGGTTGCCATTAATGTGCTCCAAATAAAACTTAACCCCGTTCGAAGTAAGTCTAAAGAATCGACAAATAATACTTTACTTAAATACGCTGCCCAAAAATTAATTATTAGGTGAAATATAAACCCGTTGTGTTGCCGAGGACGAAATGCCCCTTAAGGTACTAAAAATTCTTAAATAGTTCCAGCATTTCTTTATGCTTAAAACTACAACATTCCGGCGGAATCAACGATATGGAAATAATTCATCAGTTTTATTTATTAAAACACCAAGAACTAAAAAACAAAATGGAGAAATCAAACAATGTCATGGAAGGTTTCAAATTGTGGTCGACGAATTGACAAATATTTCATACAAAAAGCATTTTCATCTTACTAATCGTTTATATAATGCTGAAACAAAATCGTTTGATATATATATTCCAGGCTTAGAGGTTTTGTTTGCAAATTTTCAAAAATATGGTTGAAGTCTACTGATTCATATAGAGATGGCTTAATCACTAACAAATTAAAACTCATTTAAAATAAATTTAGGAGAATATCCCAAATAATAGATTTATTTAATTCCTATAATATTTTATTTGCTCTTGCAAAACGTTTGGCTAGATCAAACATCATTTAATAGTTTTTAAATAACATTATACAATTATCGTCTTACAAAAACAGATTAGTAAATAAATAGAAATTATTAAAAATGAGGATCATTTTACTGGTCTCTTTTTTTGGATTTTATCGTCACATATTTATTAGATCTGACCATACCTTAAGTCATATCTATGTATTTTGTAGGTGTTTTTATGTATTTTAATGAAAACCGGTTAACCGGTTAGTTTAAAAATATTTAACCGAAAAACGGTTTTTTTAAATTAGCAACTATTCGTAATATTCGAAAACCGGTTATTGAAAAAAGTCGAATAATCGATCTCCCTAATCTAAACCATATCAGCAAAGTTATTCTATAAGAGTTCAATATGAATTCAATGCCGACAAATTTTATTTCTATATTGTGTTCATATTATTTCGATATTGTTTCCATATTAAAATTATACAAATCGTGCAACTTCAACATGACTAGACTTTCGTTAATGTTTATTATTGATTGAATACAGCTTTTTTGATTTTAAGTTGTTTTTTCTTTAGGTGTAGCAGAAAAGAAGAAACGGTCTTCCACCAAGAAGCGGTCTTCCACCTTCACTGCGAAAGCCCCGCACTAGTTGCCAAAAAAATATAATCTTGCGCATCTTCACACTATATAACTAGGGAGAGCTATCTCGGTCCAGACTTAATAACCTGAGATATTAAACAATATTTTTTTACCATATGTCCCCTTCTCCGAGAAAAGGGACCTGGGGTGTGAAAATTAAGTTTTGAGAAAAACCCATTTAAAGTTTCAAATTTTAACGTTTTTCTCATTTTTATCGATTTTTCCAAGTTCGTTTTGTACGTTTTTATGGGGTAACTATATTTTTATCAGAAATCTAATTCATTTCATCTTATTCTACACCCTTTTAGGTTCCAGAATCTACTCTTAAGTCCAAACCTGTTTTTTGACACACTAGGTCCCTTTTCTCGGAGAATGTCACATATTAGATTATGTACATGACTGATCGTGAACTACCACAATAACCTCAATATAAGCTAAGCAACAATTTTTTTTTTTTTTATTCGCCTTACTACAATTCAACATAACATCTTTTTGTTCATGTTTAAACATTTTTCATCTCGAGCCCAAAAAACTGCAATAACAATTTTTTTATTTTGTAATTTTGATTCCGAAAATGTTTTGCTATTATTGCAATTGTTTGCTTGTTTGTTTGTTGGTTGGTTAGTTTTCCTTAAACATACGAAACACATAAAACATTAAATTAAAAATAAGTGACCTTGACCAACACGATGAACTGAAAATTTGAAACAGCCACACCCAGCCACCTTCAACATTTAAGGCTGGTTCACCCACAAGTTTCTGAAACATTTTTGGTTCGCACAAAATTTTTTTTATATGTAGTTTGACGTTTCTCTCAGAGAGCGAGAAAAATTATTTTGTGCGAACGACTCTCAGTGTGCATTAAATTAATTTTAAATTTGGTCCGAACCATTTTAGAAAAGGTTGCCACACTATGTGAAATTTGTACAAGAGACATGCCATATTGTTTGGAATTTGTATTAAAAATTCAGTATGGTAAACTAAAAAATGTAAACAAAAAGCAAAAAAGAAAAAAACATATAAAGAAAAAGAAGTATTGGCGGCAAAAATAAAAAACTTGGAAAAACAATTTAAAACTAAAAAATATTATATTAGGTAAGTTGTAATATTAAAGCAATTTAGTTTATAATTTCTAAATTTTATTTGTTCTTTAGATACAAATTTAAGATGGAGTTGTCAGAAGATGTTGTCTTAAATTTAATTTATGAAATAAAAAAGCCAGGAAGGGAATGTTTGTATGATTTGAACAACAGCTCTTATAAGAACAATCATATCAAACAAAATATTTGGTCGGAAGTAGCAGAAGCAGTTGGAATTAGTAGTAAGTTCATTTATTTTTATAAAATCTTATCTTGAAAAATTTACATCACTGGGTGGCCGCTCGAAAAATTTTATATTTTTGGCTCTCGAGAAAATAACAATTTTTTTTTTTTTTGCAAAATAATATATTAATAAGTAAATAACATATTAATATGAGGAGTATTAACTCGAAATCTTTTTGTTTGTCACCCAGGGATTTATATTTTACATTGAATATTCTGTTACGTTTTTTGTAATTAATAAAGAGGAACAAAAACTGTTTTTTTACCAAAGGAAATGAATGTCAAACGCACTGGAAAAGCTTGCGAAGGCGCCATAAAACGGCAATAAATAAAATCAAGGGAAAAGTGGCAGTGAACGTTTGGAAATAAAAGGATTTTCCAAGCTGTTGATGACCGAGATGAATTATTTCCTTAATTTCAACGAAGATATAGAGTAAGTATATTGAATATGAAGTAAAGATGCCCAGCTTAATTATTCTCCTTCTAGACCAACTGCGACAAACTACTGTAGCCCAAATACTGAAAGTTTCCAAAGTTTATTCGACGAAATAACCTGTGATCCAGATGTAACTGAATCTTCATAAATATATTCATAAATATATTTTAAAAGTAATTTTACTTTAGTCACTTCAATGGCGAACAAGAGTAGCAAATGATTTATATCCATTTCATCCATCGCAGAAAAAGATGTTTTTATTCTTACCAAATAATTCACCACAAATGCTGATTTTTTTTTTTTTTGTTATAAATATTAATTTTTTTATTTCTTTATTTTGACACAAATATAATTAGTTTTCTTAAATTTATGCACATATGTATTTACGTCATTTTCAATTATATATGGCAGCACTGTTTTTACGAACCAAGTTTCTGAAATGGGTGAACCATGGTATAGAAAACTCTCAGTAAACAATAAATTTCTCCGAACCAAAAATGTTTCAGAAACTTGTGGGTGAACCAGCCTTTACTCAACGATATTATAATATTTTATGAGTCTCTGCCAAAAAAAAAAAATAAATATAAAAAAATTATGCAAAATATTTTTTCTAACTTCAACCAACTTTTTCATATTTTTTATTTAAATTTATTTTGTTTAATATACGACTAAGAAAATATCTGCAAAACAACCAACTTTTGGGTAAATCAAGAATTTAAAGGTTGTACTTTGCACCTACAGTGACCGCATTAGAAACATCTCTCTTATAGAAGAGATTTTCTATTAAATATAATAACATTTCTATAGTGCACTGAAACAAATATAATACGTTAATAGGTTAAAGGAACGCAGAAAAAATTAAAAATTTAGTTTAATAACCAAATTCGTAGAATCAAAGAAACAATTTGTTGATTTTGCACCTATCATTAAAATGATTATATTGATTACTTAAAGCTTAAATCTAAAAATTAAAAATTGTGAATTTATTTTTAAATAAATAATGTTTTAAATTTTGGTTAAAAATATGTATAATCAAAAATAAAGATTTTAAACAAAAAATCTATTTATCAATTACTTCAGGTATTAAGTTAAATATAAGTATTGAAATTATTTATAAAGTTATTAAAAAAAGCAAGCAAATAATAAAATTATTTATAAGATTCAGTTAAAAGTTTTATTGAATGAATTAAAATAATGTACACAGAAAAAAGTGTTTTATCAATTAAAAAAATGGTTTAAAAAGTATTTAAATTTAATAAATGTGATTGTTGGGTGAAGCTGCCCAAGCCCACGATTTCCAATAAGATTGTAAACACCAAGCACAAACGATTTATAATATCAATTTATTGGTTTATCTTGAATGTTTTAATTCCTATAAATAAACATTATTAATTAAAACATTTGGAACAAACACATAAAATACACACTTTTTTGGTATGGAAACCGAGCAAGCTTCTTTACACGATTAAATTCAATTAGCACTAAGACTTAACTGTATCGATCTTGGTCGTCTATTAAAGTTAAACTGTTGACATAATAAAAAAGATGGCTTTTGACTGATTTATCTTACTTTACGCGCGGAACTCACAAGTTTATAAAAAATTTGGCATGTATCTAAACATAAACACAAACGTAAATACGGATAAAATATGTAAACAAAACATTATTCACAATAGTGGTTAGGCAGTGGCGGTTACAGTGATAATTGAATCAATTATTTTATTGTTGAAATAAAATTAAAAATTAAATTTTGATTTAATTAACATTTTAGTTGTTTTGAAATAAATTTTCAATTAAATTTTAATTAAATAACAAATAATTTTAATTGACTTTTTTCGTTTAAAATAAAATAATTTAACAAGTAGAATTGTTGTTGGGAATTGTCAATATTTATTTAAATAAATTAACACATTGTTTGAAATGGCAAAGTGTTTTTTAATCATCTTTTTTAATTAAAATTAAAAATATCATTTATTAAAAATTTTTTTCAAAATTTTACAATTTTTAGTAATCAATATAATAATTTTGGTAATAGGTGCAAAATCAACAAATTGTTTGCTTGATATTATGAATTTTGTGATTGGAAAAATTTAAAAATTTTTTCTGTGTATAATTGAAATTTGAATTTAATTTTCGTATATTTAAAAATTTACCAAAGGTCCCATATAAAGCATTACTAGTTGAAAGCTAAACTAAAATCTAAAGCATGAAAAACTAAAACCAAAAATAATTTCCCGCGAAATGTTATTGTGTTATTATTTCATTTAAGACCAACATTTTGGTCAAGATTTTGTATACTAACTTGGTAATGGTGGCACAAATATGTTTTAAGATTAACTAAACCTAGTTTAACTCAGATCTCATAAACCAAGCTTAAGTATCCTGAGACTAGAAATCACACTTAAAGTCTTTTGGGAGAGTCAATTCAGAATTTACATAAAACCTCATTCCGAAAAGCACTTAAAAAATGCCTAAAACAGAAATAAATCATATTTTCTATTTCAGAAATATTTCTAAAATTGAATATATATAATAAAACTCAATATTATTAGCGTACTAATTATACCCTTATTAATTAGAAGTTTTATTGGCAATTTCTAATAATTAAGACTTTAATCGTATATTTTTACGAGTATACACAGAAAAAATTAAAAATTGTCTCTATTCAACAAATGTATACCAAATTCATAATACGAGTACTCCGACTTATCAGTTTCTTTTCAAAAGTATGGTCATTTGATAGTAATACTTAATTTATGGCTTAGAACATTTTGCTATTTATAATTTCATATTTTGAAATTAACCTTCGCTTTACCAAAGGTTGTTATGTACCTCGTTTACCAATACCCACCTGAGTGGTACTGCACATATGTTAATAGAAGATGAACAAGTTTTCTTGATACAAAAAAAAAAATTTTATGTGTTTTTGAAGAACTAAACAATTTGTTCAGTGAGCTAACATTTCCTTTTAACTGAAACAAATTTAATAAAGTTATTAAAGAAATAAGACCGGAAAAGTCACCCGGGTGGCTATTGGTAAAGCGAATGTTAAGCTATGCTCACACCTACTAAATATTTGACGTTCTACACGTGACCACTAGTTTTATTAGCCCATTATTGGCCGCACCAAGTAAACAGACAATATAATAACGAAATAAGATTTTAAGTAGAGAAAAAAACCTTCTTGAACCTGCAAATACTTAAATAACTAATTTCTACTTGGACTTATCACGTATTTTGCGATAAATTCTTTGTGGGCTTAACACATTTGCATGTCACTGCATAACATTAAGTTAAAATGACCTAAGGATATTTTTTTCTGTAATTTTGACAAACAGTGGAATCTGCTCATTAACGTAAAGCTTATAATGCAACTTTTTTGTGTGTTAGTTTTTCTTAATATTTATCACTATTTACAAACCTTTGTCAAATAAGCAAAAGAGTAATTCTATAATCTGGAGTACAATGGAGACGAGGGGTCTCAATAGACGGGAACTACTACCGTTGGCGGCTTAGCTGACAGTTCACCACACGGTCAAGTACCACCTGTTTCGGATGGGCCTGGCAGAGGACCAGGAATGCAGACTGTGTCGTGAGGAGGACGAGACCAAAGCGCATTAACTGTGTGACTGCCCGGTGCTGGCATGGGCCAGACGAAGACACTTGGGGCAATAATATAATATAATAATAAATAACTTCTTGGATTCCTCTGGGAGGCAAAGGGTCTTTTGGCCAACTAAATGGGGGTGGGTACAATAGACCTGGCTTTGTCGCGGTACAGTCTCCATTAGGAGGAATCTCCCTGCTCTCTCTACAAACAAAAAAATTCTTTAATCTAGTAAATCTATCTCTACTTTTCTTGAATGTTATAAAAAGCAGTTTTACACAATAATACAAGTCTGTAGTATTTTGAAGAAAATAAAACCGTGACATGTTAATTTGTTATTCTTTTTTAAAAAAATTTCAAACAGTAATAAGATCAGGGAAGCATTTTCGTCAAAATAGTAAAGACTTGTAATATCCGAACAAAAACTTTACTTACCCGGTAAGTTAGCAAGTAATGTTGGAGACATATAAACACAACTTATTTTACGGCTGAATAACTACTTATTTTTGTTCGAGTTGTCCACAGAATTCAGTACTTACAATACACTTACTAGTAGTCAAGTAATATCTAGTTATTACTTAACTACCAGTAAGTTGTATTATAATTACTTACAATATATTTACTAGAAGCCCAAATATAACTAGTTTTTATTTAGTTAGTTAGTAAAACGAATATATAAACAAAAACAAGAATTTGTTTATAATACATATTAAATCGGTTTATATACCTAATAAGTACTTATTGAGCTCATTACCAGTAAGTAGATATTCAGTACTGAAAGCTACACAACTAATAATAAGTTATTGAGCTGATTATTAGTAAACATATATTCAGTAGTGAAATAATAGAAGTAAAAAGTATTTACTGAGTTCATTACTAGTAAGTACTTATTGAGGTTTTCAAAATAATGACAATTGTAATGATACCTACTTAACAGGTAACGTGTGAAAGAACTACTACCTATTACCAAAATTCCAAACGTTTTTTCTGGGATAGTGTGAAACGACCTTGACGCCATCCGATTGGATCCTGTTCGAATCACTGTCAGAGAGACACATTTTGTCCCTAAGGGTTCTTGGACCAAACAGTTTGAGTCGTAGGTCTCAGAATGCCGGGCAATGACACAGAAATTGTGCCGTTGACTCTTTCTCTTCCTCGTCGCCACAACTTCTGCATAGGTCATTGTTAGGGAGCCATAGCCTTTGGACATGTTTTCCAATGGGCCAGCGGCCAATTATAACCACAATTTTGTTGCTAAGGGTGAAGTCTGGACAGCTTTAATGCAGCGGCGTCCTTTTTTCGTTTAAGGTCCTAGTTTCCTCACAGGTAGTTTCATGATGCGCCAATGAGTCAGCCATACAGTTTCTATGTATGCCCCTGTGTTCAGGGACCCAATTAAGTCTTCGAAAGCCGGGAAATGACAGAAAATATGTTTCGTTGACTCTTCCCCGGACACAGGTCATTGTAAGTGTGCTCTAGCCTTTTGGCGTGCTTGCTAATAGGCCACTGGTCAGTTATAACCATAATTAGGCTCCTGAGATAAAGTCTGGACAGTTTTGATGCCGAGTCCTTTTTCTCTCTATGATGGGTCAGATTTTTGTGGTATGCCCACTGAATTTTCGCTATATACTCCAGAGACATCCGGCATTCTTAGGCAATTTTCAATGTGAAAAGCACGCTCTCCACGAATCTTATGGCCGCTATACTATCGGTAATATTGTGAATATTCTTGCCAGATATCTCACCATACAGAATGTGACTCGTGGATGTGTAGATGGCCATTATCTCAGCCTAAATAACACTGCAATTATCCGGTGGCTGAAGATGAATGTTCGAAGCAAATGCCAGGATTGACAGCATGCAGTGCTTAATACCCATCAGTAAATATCCGTAGATATCGTATCCGACGGATTTTTTAGGTCATCGTAGTGTTCTATGCTAAGCAAAATGCTTACGGTGAAGTCAGTTTTAAAGATTTTCCCAGGTTTGGCATAATCAACGTCCGTTTGCCAATTTATATTCTTTAAGTGTAATCCTGCAAAAATAAAATAACCGCAAAGAAAAATTAAGCCATGTTTTATTCATGCACTGAGGAACTGAATTGTAATTTAAGTAAAACAAATATCAATTGAAATTAAATATGCAACATGTAACTAAAAAAAATTTGTTTTGAAAAAATAGACTCATGCACGTGTAAGTATAATATTCTCTTATTTTAGAAACAATTATAAATATGTAAGAGCTTGTATTTACGATTGAGTATAAAGACACCTACACTTTGGCTAAAAAAAAGCATTGATAGACACGCAGAGTTAACAAAATTTGCTATTATGAAAGCTTAATTCTTAAGATAATGTAAAATTTGAGTTCTCAATGAAAGAGTAAACGCCAACAGCCACTTACTAAACTTTTTGTTTTCTTTATGAAACTATTTATATGGGTTCGTTGAAATTCGTGTTGCTAATATATTTAAACAGACGACTGCCTTCGTGTGCCTTTTTGTACGAATTATAAAATGAACCTAAACTTTTGTGTAATATTCTTATTTTATGCTCTCTGTTGCAAGTTTGTTGGCTTTCGTGCTATTTATCTGTAAATAGCTGACTATGTTTTCGGCCTCTGGGTACGATAAATGTCTTTTGATGCAATAAAGTGTAAGAATACATTTTTTTTGTCTACTTACACAAATGTAAGTTTAGCGGAAAAATAAAATTGAAAAAAATATAAGAATTTTCTTCTTCTTTATGCAAAGAAATACACATTTAAGATAGCACAGTGGGACACACATATATGCAGTTAAGATAACACATAAAACATATTAAAGAAAATTTCTTTTATTAAACTTAAAAGTCAAATCCGACAATATGCTCGCAAAATATAGTTTCTGGACTCTTTTTTAATCCAGCTGACTATAGTAAACTCTTTGTCTAGCGTTCTCGCTAATGGGCTGAAAATATGCAAATAATAATAATTTTAACAACTGAATGAGTTAAATTTTATAATTGGTAGAACTTTTTTAAATGAATATGTGACCTTCTCCGAGAAAAGGGACCTAGTGTGTCAAAAAACGGGTTTGGACTTCAAGAGTGGATTCTGGTACATAAAAGGGTGTAGAAAAAGATGAAATGAGTTAGATTTCTGATCAACATTTATTTTCCCCATAAAAACGTACAAAACGATCTTGGGAAAATCGATAAAAATGAGAAAAACATTAAAAAAAAATCAAGTATCGAGATCATAACAAACAGAGCAGCAACAATAGCAAAGGTAGTGTCACACTAAAAGCGAAAAAAATACGTCACCATATAGGCATGACGTCACCAAAGTCTGCGCCCAATCCTAACTAACCATACCAAATCGCTTCTCCCAACTGAAGGTGTATTCACAGTGATAATGCGTTATGAAACTTTAAATGCGTTTTTCTCAAAACTTAATTTTCACACACCAGCTCCCTTTTCTCGGAAAAGGTCACATATGTTAAAATAAGTGAAAATTTAAAAATATTTTATTGTATTATATCGACCTTTATAATATATTAATAAAAGAACTTTTTTTGTGGTCGAAGTCCTTTTTTATTATTTTTATTTTTTTATTTATTTATTTAATTCATGGTTTTTCATTGAAAAACATCTTCTGGGCTATAATCTAGAAATTACAAGTAACAAAAAGAGACAAATATATCTAAATATACAAATATAAGACTTTTTTATGTCTATAAAAAAGTTATTTTATTTATAAATGAAAACCCTTAAATTCAGCTAAAAATTTTTGTAAAGCTTATTTATTTTAACAATTTCTTTAAAAGAAATATAAAAAATACAAAAAAAAAACTTTAATTTTAGATAGCTGAATAAGCTGAGGTTTACTAGTTTACAAAATTACAAAATTTTTAAAAAAAATTGTTTTATTTTCGTTTTATTTCATTTTGTTTTAATAAAGTATGAAAAGGTTAGAAATGACTCAAAATTCCTCTAGCTGTATGTTCTTAAGATTCATCTTAAACAAGACTGTTAAAAATAAATTTAAAATCTTTTTTCAGCGAGCTGTAGTTAAAAATTAAACAAATCTCGCTGAATTAGGCAATTCTAATAAATATTTATTTTGAATCACAAAATTGTTTAAGCTCAACTAGACAAATTTTTGGTAATTTAAGAATTTTTGAAAAAAAAAATCAAAAAAAACATTAGAAAAACTAAAATTTCGGCTTGCTGAATCTAATTTTTTTTTATTTTTTCTTAAGGTTAAATAATTAGAGTACATACTTTAATTTGGCTAAATTTTTTAATTTCAATTAGAACAAGTTAGAGTGCTATATTCGCCTGTGTCGAATCTTTGATACCCTCCACCGACATTTCGAATATTTCATGAGTAGGCTCTATATGATATCTCTATACTACTAAATTATCTTTTTAAAAAAGAACGTTTGATGTTTGGACCTAATAGTTAACTGACAATTGGAAAGTTGTATGCTTTTCTTTTTATAAATTTGAATTTGATTAAAATATCATGATGCATAACAGTTTTAGCCAAACTGAAATTATTTTCAGTAGGGGAATTTATATTATAATCGATATATATCGCCGATATTAAAAATACCCATATATCGATACATCGATATTTATGTACGACTATCGAATTCGATATTTTTAAGATCTCCTTATAATAAAATTCAACAGTTTAACCGTTGCTTTAACTGCTTACAATACTGTTGTTTTTTAAGAATTGCATCGTATGTTTTTTAACTAATATTAAGAAAATAACGGCGCTTTTCCATTGTACATTTTCATAGATTACACAGTTCAGTTTTGTCTCGGTTTTTTAAGAGATGACAACAAAAAAATAAGCGCGGAAAAAATATTGTGAAAAGGGTTCCTAGAAATATGCAAAGAATCGCCTTAACTATGGGTATTAGCAGAAAGAGGCTCATGAAAGTTGGAATGTTAATAATAAAATAAAAACATTTTGTTTTTTTATATGAGAATGTTCTTATTACACAGTTTACTTGCATACTATGTGTCACAAGTTTCGTTTACCGGCAGTATATAATCTGGCATTATATAATCCCAATTAATTTTTTTTTTTTTTAGATTTCATATGGCGAATAAATAAAAATTTTTTTGTATTCTTTATTTTTTTTTTTTTTAATTCTTTTATTGTAGAATTAACTGCCGGTCCCTCGACTTCAAACGAAAACTTCGTTCGCATAACTTACCTTAAAAACTTAATTTTAAAATTGTTTTTTTTTTACTTAAGAAGGTTTTTATACAATTGTCCTTCTAAACCAAGTTATTTAAAAAAAAAAAAAAAAAAAATCAATATCTAATCTCTTTAAAAAAATAAGTTAAAATGTAAACAAATTAATATTAAATAGATACAAAAAAAAACAAA
Organism: Pollenia amentaria; assembly: GCA_943735925.1. NCBI lineage: Eukaryota > Metazoa > Arthropoda > Insecta > Diptera > Polleniidae > Pollenia > Pollenia amentaria. The sequence continues at coordinate 138,002,822 of OX031010.1, read as the reverse complement.
AAATTGGTTCTTATTTTAAATAAAAGTTAAGCGAATGAAAGTTTCGTTCGAAATCGAGCGACAGGCAGTAAACTTGAAATTAAAAGAAACAATAAAAAGTTAGAATGGAATAACATGTAATATGTTTGTACATATGTAAATATGTATTGACATAGGTATGTTAAGTTTTAAATTTCTTAATAATTTCCGCTCAATACGTTCGATACATCGATATATCGAAATTTTTGATTTATAAATATCGGACTTGTTAAAAAATATCGATATATTTTATAAATTTGCCCATCCCTATATTGGACCCATGGTAAATTATGAATCAATAATTTCAAAATTCTGTAGAGTTAACAGTGAATTTTAAAAGTCTGCTTGGTATGGGATCTAAGGTAAATTATGGACCGTATATCACAAAAGTTTTTATTGCCATATGAAGCTAAGATGGAACAAATTTTACCGCAATTTCTATATCTGCTTCTGTTTTAGTGTATTGCCTAGAGTGGGCTTTATATGGGGCCTATGGAAAATTATGGACTGATCATCACGAAGTTTATTCGTATGATTTCTAGTCCTATAAAACTGTGAAGTATTAAGATTTATTATGATACCATTATTTATAACGGTTTTAGGCGAAATAAGCTGTTGTTTTCGATAGTAGTATTTATATGGTACCTATGGTTATTTCTGTGGTTTTAATAGGTAACCGTGTATGTCTATTTTTTCGATTTTGAGATGTTGATGCCATACGGCTTAATTTTAAACGCACTTTACATCGTTCTTAAAATTTCTGAAAAAATATGGACCAATTCCGATTTTTTTAAGTAATGACCAATTTGAAAAAGATCGATACCTCGCCTATAGTTCGATCTATAATGTTTTTCCGCTGTCCTGAAAATATTAATCTTAAGACATACGCGGTTACCCATGAAAACCACAGATTTTTGGACCGATCTGCACGAAATTAAGCAGTGTGATTTCTAGCCTTAAACTGTTACATGCCAACATTTATTATGATGGCATTATTTATTACAGTTTTAGGCGTACTTAAGTGTTTTCCTTGAGCAGAATTTACTTGGGGCCCAGGGTAAATTGCGGACCGATGTTCATGAAATTTAACACTATGATTTCAATTCATATAAAATAAAATTTAATATTATTCCGTGCATTATTTCACCATTTATGTTAGTTTTTGTATCAAAATTATCAATTTTTTTTAGGGTGGTGGTACCACATTTTGATTCAAAGCTCTGATCCTACTGAACCGATTTTGCAGGATTTCAATCTCAAGCTACTTAGGGTAACTACAAGCGATTTGAGGACAAGGTTGTTCTTTTCTTTTGCGTTTTTCGAAAGCGATCGTCTTTTCAACAGACGGACAGACAGATGGACATGGCTTAATCGACTTCGAATTACTGAAGGAGCCAGAATATATGTACTTTATTCTTAGATGTATAATAAAAAAGTTTCACATGGACTGACAAACTTAGTATACCCTCATGCACCACTAGTGGTGGTGGATGGTATACAAATTGGGAAATAAATGATAATTAAGTTTTACGCAATTGAAAGAAAGTAATAATAAAAAAACATTTTTTCAAAACATAAGTACAGCTGGCAGAGGTTTGTTTAATCTAAGGATATAAAAAAACTTGTAACGGATTTGTAGCTGACTTAAATAAATCTTAAATAAATAGTAAATGAAAAACCTTAAACAAGTTAAAAACATTTTATCGAATTGCGATTTGCCTTAATTAAGAATAAATTTTTTTCAAAAACCTTTAATATAACTAGGAGATTTTATTTTGAATTTTAGGTTTTTAGAATAAAAAATTTTCTAAAGTCAAAAAAAAAATAGAAAAATCTGAATTCAGCTAGCTGAATTAGTCATATTCACTGGTTTAGTATTCAGGCAGTTTTCTAAAAGCTGACAAAGCTTACTGATTCAATTTTTTGTGTATAAAATTTATTGAAGGTAATAAAGTAATATGAAAAATTTAAATAAAATTGTAAATTCAGCTAGTTAAAGTAAGTTCATTCATTCCACTTAACAAATTAAAATAAAATTCTTTATAAATTGAAGTTTTTGCTATTTAAATCAGGCTTCTGCTAGAAACACAACTGGGACGAACGACGAATTTTTAGCCGCGAATATTCGTCGCAAAAAATAAACCATATTGGTGTATATAAGAATAAGCGTTACCACCGGCAAAATTCAAAACTACACTTAAGATGACGCAAAATTACCCAATTTAAATGAAATTTCACCTGATATCATATTAACATTTAATTATAAAAAAATGTTTGCAAAAAAGAACAAATTAGAAATTTGTCGTATTTTTACGGGAGCCATGGTCATAAATTGACTGATTCCAAAATTTATTTCGTAAGATAATTTAAATTGAAATAAAATATATTTGGGGCCTAATTTTGTCCAAATATCAACATATCAGATTGTTTATGGGCATAAAGACCTTCTTAGGAAAACAGTTCGTATGGGGCCTATGTGAAATTATAGGTCGGACCTCGAAGATCGGATTCTTAAATTTTTCAAAAAACGTATAAACCAAATTTTATTCAATTATCTTTAAAATTGCGACTTGTACTTTGAGCAGAAAGCCTACATGGACAAACACTCAGCCTGCAGGATTGACGACTCCGATTCTGATTCCGAGTCGATCGATATACTACAACAAACATTTGTATGTGTTTCATGTATCAATACAAACTCCTATTTATTTAAATAATATCATTTTTAGCCATATTATTACGATTCATATAGTAATTCCAAAAAAATTTAACAAGCAATAATATCAAAAATCTGGAACAAATTAAATAAAAACTTAAAATAATAAGTTCTACTTCCATTTATCTAGGAAAGGTTTAAAATGTTTACTGTCGTTTCTTTGTATACTTTATTTCGTAAATAAAATTCCTGTTATGGTTTGAGATGATAGTCTGTTTCTTAAATCAGTTTAACAAATGTTTAGGGCGGTAAATACTTCTCAACTTAAGCATTTTAAATGTTAACGCAAACACAAAATTCATAACTTTTTGTAATATTGGAAACATATCTGCCTCCAGGTGTATTTTTACTATAAATACCTTCTTTTTCCAATAAGCTTCGGGTTCTAAGTCATGAAGCTAATATTTCTTGAAATCTAATCGTCAATCTGGCGACAATCAGTACCAGGTGACCATGTTTGGTCTGAGTTTACAGTATTTCAGTATATAAGGTTTTTTTTTTAAAAAAAAAATATAAAAAAAAAATGATGTTTTAAATTTTGAGTATTATTTTTTTTATGTGGCCACACTATTTCTCCCTCTTTGCACAAACAGCCATCATCTTTCTAAATTATAAAAGCTGCTAGTGATTCGTCGTTATTGTGCTTCATATGACGAATTTACTCAGCGAACTTTTACTGAAATATTCGTAGTTCGTCCCAGTTGTGTTCTTAGCATTAAGTTCATCAAATTTAAATTTTATAAAATTATTTTTAGTGAAGGAAGTGATTTAAAACATGAAATAAATAAAAATTATTTTTTAATTTTTAATCCAAATTTAGATATTTTTAATTAGGTTCATTGAATTTAATTTTCATTAAATTATTTTTATGAAGACAGGAATTTAACGACATGAAATTAATTAAAATTTTTATTGATAATTTTTCATTCTTGACTGCGCTGAGATTTGAACCCAGGCATTCACGGACAGGTTGCCCAGACTAGTTTTGATTGTAACCACACAATCTCTTCAGTGGGGTTTGCCGTCTTACTCACTCGTCTATTGCAGCCGGATGACGTCAATAGTCATACATCAATATTTAAACCAAATGGAATTTCATCTTGGTAGATCGAAAGTTGCTTTTGAATGAATGATTTTCTATTTTTTTAATTGACCACAATTCTAATTATTATTTTTTAATATTTTATTCTTGCCTGAACACGTTTTACCGTTTGCATCACTGCGTCACCTACCAGCTTACAGTCAAAATAAAAAAAAAATAAAATAAATATTATTCATTAAGTTCCTTCCTTCACTAAAAATAATTTCATGAACTTTAGCCTCATTTATATATCAAAAACTTCAATAAAAAACCAACAGTTCAATATAATATGTAATCAGAATTGTTAGTTTTAATAAATTAATTCAGCTAGCTGAATTTCTTAAATTTGTCGTTAAATCCGTTAAATATACAATTAGTAAAAAATTTATTTTAAATTCAGCCGTCTAAATTCAAATAATATGTCAGTTTTTTTTTATTAATTATTTTGTTTTGAAAGCTTTTCTAAAACCTCAATTAAGCCTGATGAACTTAAGAATTATTACAAATAACGAATATAGAAAAAATCTATTAATTCAACAAGCTGAATTTGGTAAATTTTAAAAATTTTCATGGAATTTCAAAACTGCAATTTAGCTAACTCATTTGCTATAACTATCTAAAAATATATTTCTGTATTAAAAATTAGAAAAACTTTAGAAAATCTCAGAATTTTGCTAGCTGAATTGAGCATATTATTCCATTTAAGTGCTGTTTTTTTTTCAATTTCTTTAATAATGATATATTATATTCATGCAAATCTTCTATTCAGCTAGCTGAATTTATTTTATTCAAAGGTTTTAATATTTGTTTTAATAACATAAGAAAAAATATTTTAATTTAAAATTAAAATTTAAACACACTCGTTAAATCCTTATGTACTTAAGTGAAAGTCAATCATTTTAAAATTTAAACTAAATCTCTTGACTGTTAAATATTAAGGAGAACATAAATTTAATTTTAAATTAATTTCTTCTTTAGAAAAACTAAACACAAAGTTTGTTTTTGGTTTCAAAATTATAACCGTATTTTTTTTAACAATTTAATAACAAATTTTTTTATAGCAATTTTTACCCCAAACGCATTTAAACGTTTTTCACTGTATAAACCGAATGCAAACAAAGAAAAAAAATTTGTTTTTTAGTTTAATATTCTAAAATAATTTTTTTCTATATAATTTCTTTTCAAATAAAAATTGACAACAGTTTTGCGCACACATATACAAATACAAACATCATCAAAGTCCTTTTCAAATCATTCATGTGCATGTTACAACATGTGGAATTGTTAGTAGTAGTAGTGTTAGTGTTAGTTAGTTAGTGGTTGTATGATACAGTTAAACGCTGTAGTGGCTTTTGTTATTTAGTTGCCGTTGAACAAAATTGTAGCAGTCTTTTAGGAGCAGTGCTTGTGTTAAGGTTAAATTTCCGTTTTCAGCGCGTTAAACAACAAACTAGAAAAAATAAAATAAGCTTAACAAAAAACTAACACTTCTAAAGAATTTAAAAACAAATGTTAAACTAAACGGAGTGACAAAAATATTGCAAATAAAATTTTAAAAAAGTTATTCAAAAGTTTAAAATTCATAAAGTGCCAGAATTCCGTTAAAAGTAAAACAACTTTTTTTTTAATAACGAAGAACTTGTTATCTCATCAAGTTTATTTTGGTTATTTTTTTAGTGTGTTTTTTTTTCTTTGATATTTGTCTTACAATGATTTTTTCAATATTATTTTACTTGTCTTAGTCGTTGCTTGTGTCTTGTTTATTTTTATAAAATTGCCTGTCGTTTGTTTACCGAGCTCTTGTGTTTATTTTGGTGTAAAGTTAGTCTAAAAAAGTTTCTTATTTCCTTTTTTAATACACGCCGATTATTGTTTAAACATGATTGGTTTGTGTTACAATTCGATGAAGAGAGAGGTTGTAGTTCTTAAATGTCGTAAAACTAATAATTTGTCCTTAAGTTTTTAATCAACCTGTTGTGTGTTTGGAAAACAAAAAAATAATGTTACCCTATTTGTGCTGTCTTGATTACTTCTGTGCATTTATTATATTTTAATATTGTTCATAATGTCCTGTCAGTTATTAAATGTGAAAAAATTAATGAACCTCTTTTAATAAATTTTTAGATAAATTTCTTTATATTCACATACGTTTTGAAAATTAACTTTGACAACGAAAATATTAGTTATCGTATAAATTACAGTATTAAAATCAGAGAAGTTCAATTATAAATTGACAAGAACTACATATCGGAATTGTTCCTCGAAGCAGAGTCAACTCAAAATTTATAAATTTTCAGTAGAGACAAAAAACTTTTTTTCTATATCGCTCATTTCGTGCAAGACCGTCACAACTCAAAATTTGGCATTTTCGAGTTAGTAATGCAGAAATGTTCTTCTCTTAAATCTCTACAAATTGATCTAAGAACGGAGAGAATTATCGAAAAAATAACGGTAATACAGATGCTTGTGACGCTATGACCTCTCGTAACAAACTTGAGCAATTAACATCAACAAGGTCACATTTCAGTTTGTGTTTGGCATTCCTCTTGTACATGTGGTTTTCTTTGTAGCAAAAAAGAAACATTTGATTTTATAACTGTATTTTAGTGAAAGAGAAGGTTATTTTTTACCTAGGTTGGAATCTTAAAAATGCTCTCCTGTAAAGTTTCAAATTTTGAGTTGTGACGGTCTTGCACGAAATGAGCGATATGTATTCTTATATAACAAATGGAGATAACACTGAATTTTTTTAGGCAAAATACTAGAGAAATAGATCGAAGATTTTAACAGTGGCTAGATATGGCCACTGTTTATCGTTTTCTTGCAAAAAGTGAAAATTGAAAAATTTTGAGTTGACGCTATTTAGAGAAACAAGTGCGATAAGTTAATTATATTTAAATAGAGTAAAATAAAGGTATATGTGTGTAAGTAAGTACGAAGAAGGCTTTTGTGCAGCCAATGTATCTCATCATGTTCAGGCCACGTATAAAGCCTATTATCTGCCTGGTGAAAGATTATAAATATCAGTTGGGCTCACCATTTGACCCCGAAAAATTTCAGTCTGGAAGTCCCCAAGACGGACAGCAGCAGAGCAGATGTTGTGACGTTGCGTGATCCACCTCACAAGATCTGCATATCTTGGTTGATGCATCACCCATTATAAACTGGTATTATCTAAGACCACAGTGCCCCGTAAAATTGCCAACAAGCAGTCTAAATTCCGCTTTCTTAAGCAGAAGTAGCTTACTTGCCATACCACGGGACAGTCTCACAAATCTCCTGGACTGTCTTAATCCAGAAGTGGACGTCCATGTGTGAAGGAATTCATGATCGGACCATTTTTGTAATGTCCCCCTAATGTGACCGACAGGGACGCCGAAGAAAGGCTCAGGACCTATAAATGGACCATGAGTGGCCCTCTTTGTCAAGCAATCAGATCGTTCATTGCCCGCATGGCTCTCATGGCTGAGCACCCAACACAAATTTAAGTCATTGTGTTTCCCTAGCTCGCTAAGAGACGTAAGAATGTCCATGACTTCTCTGGACTTTACCTCCAAAGAAGATAGTATTCTAAGGCAGTTTTAGTAAAATTTTCATTAAGCTAGTTAACATCATCTTCCAATGTTCGGTCAACTGACTCATTAATGTCAATCTCTCGTGTATATTTCCATTTACTTTTGCATTCAACTGCTTTATTAAATTTTTTATAATAATAAATTTCTAGTCTTCGAAACAACCCTTTTCCTCGCCAAACGAATATGCACATTGTAGTTCGGGTGTCTTGTACCATTTCCACAAGTGGTATAGATGATCACGTTGTTCTTTTGGCAATTTAGTCTCATTTCCAAACCACGGCCTAATTAAATTTTTTATTATCTTAGTTTTTATCGGAACGTGATTATTATAAATTTGCAGTATTGAGTTGTTAGGAATTATATTGTCTGATGTTGCAGCTTAGATTCATCTCCTTCTTATTTTCTAAGACTATTTGTGACATGTAAATATTTGTAATACTTATTAAGGTATGATTACTAGGGTGGCCCGATTTGTAAGGACAAAAATTTGTTGATATTGTGCGATCTTTGATAGCTTTGGGCATGAGGAAAAAAGTTACACTGCGACATATCAAAAAAATCATTTTCCAGGCTTCCAAATTTAAATTTTTCTCAATTTTTATTTTTAAGGTTTTGTTAGCGCGTCACTTTTTATTTTTTTTTTTTTAGTATGTTAAAAAATTCGCCGATATCAAATTTTTTAAATATATCCTATCCAAGGTAAAGTTTTACGCTTAAAATGATGGCGATATAATTATTTTTTTTTTAAGTTTGGGCGTCACGAAAATGATTTTTTTGATATGTCGTAGTGAAAATTGTTTTCCTCGTATCAAAAGCTATCGGAAAATCGATGGCACAATGTCGACTGCTGATCTGACCGACCCTAATAATCACATTTAACAAATATTTGACATAAAATGAGTGACCACCAAATTGATTAGCTTTTAGCGGTATGTCGGGAATAAGACCTACTGAAAAGAAGCAAAACAAAATGTTAAATGTTTGCTAATTAGTTCAGTTTACAATTACATTTTTAAAACATTAAGGCCCTAATCATTTAAAACGCAGCGCAACGCCAAAGAATAAAATTGAAAGCACAAATATAAATATAAATATTTTGCAATTTCAACAGAAATTCATGTACCGTTTTAAAATTTTCAACGCCTCAAGCTATGCGGCGTTTGAAATTTTAAAACGCAATGTGAATTTCTCTAGAAACCAACAACAAACTTACAAAATATTTATGACATTGTTTGTGCTTTCAATGTTATTCTTTGGCGTTGCGCTGCGTTTTATATGATTAGGGCCTAATTATTAAATATCACGCTTAGATTATTAACTATTTATTAATATTTGTGAATAATACGATATTAAAAATTCAAATTTCACATATTCAAGGTATATTAATACAAGGCATATAGATTAGAGAGGGAGAGTTATGTTTGAGTTATATTTCTTAGTGTTAAAATTAACAGCCCGCATAACTCTCTCTGATGCATATCTATATATACATTACTGAGCTACCTAACTAAGAGAGGCAAATGTATGACCGACCCCACTTTTTTTATCCCCAACATATGTTTAATTTTACCACTGTATGACTAACTTTGTAGCAGTTATGCTAGGAACACAACTGGGACGAACGACGAACGACGAATTTTGGTTGCCAATATTCGTCGCCTAAAATTAAAAATATTGGTGTATATGAAAATACACACAATAATAGCGTCCGCCAACATATGCGGCGACTTTGCAATAGATTTATTTCTATTGCATACGCCGGCGAACGACGAACAAATCAGTACCAGGTGACCATGTTTGGTTTTAGTTTAGAAGTTTTTTAGTAAATAAAGTAACTTTGTACTTTAATAATTTTTTTTTTTTATTGTTTAACATCTTAAACAAATACACAAAGTATTTTGCTATAAAACTAGTTTTTAGTTGTGTTTTTGATTATGTTGTAATTTTTAAGCATTATTTTTTTAATATGGCCACACTATTTCTCTCTCTTTGCACAAACACCAATCAACTTTCTCAGTTTTAAAAACTGCTAGTTATTTGTCGTTATTTTGCTTCATATGACAAATTTACTCAGCGAATTTTCACTAGGTTCCTAGCATTATGTGGTTTTTTTTCCTAAATGTTTTTCCTTTTTGCCCGCACTTTGAGCTCGATGAGCGACCACTTCACCTACGGACTGTTATAAATTTTAAAAGACCTCACTTTAGGCCATCTAAAGTCTGTACTTAGTAAACAAGGTTTCCTCGGGCACACAGCTAACCAGACGGACGAGGAAGAAAGTAATTCTGAGTCAACTTAATAGCTGATCTATGGTTGTATGCAAATGTCGAAACCTCGGCTTTATAAATTCTAGAAGTATTTTAAAGTTTTTCGATCTACCAAAGGTTAAAATACAATTTGGTTTAAGGATTGATGTTTGACTACTGACGTCAGCAGTCATCGATGGCTGCGAGTGTAAGACGGCAAATCCCTCTGAGGAGACCTAGTGGTTGAGGTCGAAACATGTCAGGGTAACCAGCCGCCTGGGTTCGAATCACACGCCAGCCAGCCTGGCTTCGAATCCCAGGTCAGTCAAGAATGAAAATTATCAATAACAATTTTAATTAATCTTCCATGTTGTAAAAATTCCTTTCTTCATAAAAATAATTTAATGAAAATTAAATTTAATGAACTTAAGCCTAATTAAAAATAGTAAAATTTGGATTAAAAAACCATGAATAGTTCAACAAAATAACCACAATACTAATTATTGTTAAAGCTAAGGCACAAGCTCTATGTGTTCATTTGTCCTTCAAGTTGTGCTGAAAAATGTCAACAAGAAAAAAGAAAGACAAAAACATGATAAACAAAAAATGTACTTTGGACTTCAAGAAGAATTCTTGACAAAAGTACGAAAAAACAGAAGTAAGGAAAACATGTGAGATCAATTAAAAATGGATAATCATTCAAAAAGCAAATTTCGATCTACCAAAGGTTAAAATACAATTTGGTTTAAGGATTGATGTTTGACTACTGACGTCAGCAGTCATCGATGGCTGCGAGTGTAAGACGGCAAATCCCTCTGAGGAGACCTAGTGGTTGAGGTCGAAACATGTCAGGGTAACCAGCCGCCTGGGTTCGAATCACACGCCAGCCAGCCTGGCTTCGAATCCCAGGTCAGTCAAGAATGAAAATTATCAATAACAATTTTAATTAATCTTCCATGTTGTAAAAATTCCTTTCTTCATAAAAATAATTTAATGAAAATTAAATTTAATGAACTTAAGCCTAATTAAAAATAGTAAAATTTGGATTAAAAAACCATGAATAGTTCAACAAAATAACCACAATACTAATTATTGTTAAAGCTAAGGCACAAGCTCTATGTGTTCATTTGTCCTTCAAGTTGTGCTGAAAAATGTCAACAAGAAAAAAGAAAGACAAAAACATGATAAACAAAAAATGTACTTTGGACTTCAAGAAGAATTCTTGACAAAAGTACGAAAAAACAGAAGTAAGGAAAACATGTGAGATCAATTAAAAATGGATAATCATTCAAAAAGCAAATTTCGATCTACCAAAGGTTAAAATACAATTTGGTTTAAGGATTGATGTTTGACTACTGACGTCAGCAGTCATCGATGGCTGCGAGTGTAAGACGGCAAATCCCTCTGAGGAGACCTAGTGGTTGAGGTCGAAACATGTCAGGGTAACCAGCCGCCTGGGTTCGAATCACACGCCAGCCAGCCTGGCTTCGAATCCCAGGTCAGTCAAGAATGAAAATTATCAATAACAATTTTAATTAATCTTCCATGTTGTAAAAATTCCTTTCTTCATAAAAATAATTTAATGAAAATTAAATTTAATGAACTTAAGCCTAATTAAAAATAGTAAAATTTGGATTAAAAAACCATGAATAGTTCAACAAAATAACCACAATACTAATTATTGTTTTAAAGAAATTTGAATATGCAACTACTTATCTTTTCTTACTTTAAAAAAAAATATTCCTGAATAAATTTATTGCTGTTTCTAGTGCCGTATTAATATCATACGATTAATATTTAATAGCCAAAAGCATTATTGTGCAACTAATCTCAATAACAAAATTGATTTGTATCTTCTCCATACAGCCCTCTTACGAAAAACTAGTTGCAATAAATAAATATCAAATACAACCAAGTAAATAACTACATATCGCTCATTTACTTCAATAGTGTCATAGCTCGAAAAAATAAAAATTTTCAGTAGAGCCGTATAAAGTTTTTGATAATAAAAAAAATATTCTTAAACAAAATACTTCGTTTATTCTTAAAAACCTACGATCTTAATCTTATGACGACTCTAGCAAAACTGAGATGTGCCATTGTTATAAATAGAAAAGGGCGTAATAAGAAAGACACTAACGGCACTTTTTTCACAAACGGTAAATTTTCAACAATTCAGAAAGAATTTTTTACAGAATATCAATCATAATATCGGGCACATTTCTGCATGCTTATAGTGTTTTTACATCTAATTTAAAAACCCGGTTTAAAAAATAACCCCCTCATTTATAAAAAAAACAGGTTTTTATAAGTTTATATTAATCTATTTTTTATGAATAAGGCAGTGACTAGGGTATTCAATTAATCAATCGAATAATTATTCTAGGTAAAAGTTTTTCCAATAATAATCGAACAATTTAATATTATTCGGTTAATGGAATAATTTTAATTTTGCTTAGTTTAGAAGTTTTAAAATAAGAACAAAAATTGTGTTCTTTAACATTAAAATTTTATTAAAAAAGAAACAACTATTTAACAAAAGGTAATTTATGTAATAAAAGAGGAAAACTTTTTAATAAAAAATAGCATGAAAATTTTAGCTAATCTACAAAAATAATCTTTCAAAAAGAGTATGCCGCTCAAATTTTTTTGTTTCAAACGATTTCGTTCTTTTGTGTTGATGCAACTTGATTTAGAAAAGATTATTTCACTTATTGTTGACGATGTAGAGCTTGAAAGAAGAGCGTCATAAAGCATATCCAATTCCTCTGTTCTTTTTCTTGTCTTTTCTAAAAATTGGTAGTCTTCCATAATACTACTTGAATCTCTTTTTGATTTTTAACAGTTTTAATACTTTAAATATTCTTGGTATGGTCTGGTAGAAGGTTGTTTTTGTTCCTCTAAAAAATCATCTTCTTCATCTGAATCATTGTGATAAAACTCTGTTCTAAATATTCTTAAAAATAAATTATGCCCAAACTCTTTGGTTTCAGTCTTTGTAGTATATTTTTAAAAATTGTTACTCGAAGAAAATGTTCCTCAGTTTAGAACTAATAAAAGAATTTTAAACGTACAGACTTTTTTTTTATTTTTTTTTGCCTAAAAGACAAAAAGTAATACTGTGAAAAAAAAAATTTTGATTAATAGATTAATTGACGAAAATTATACGAATTATTCGTAAACCGAAAATAAGCAATTTTAATTCATTCGAGCAGTTAATTTTTCGATTCGATTAATCGAACCACGGTTTAAATACCATAGGCGTAACTCAGCATTAACTTGGTGTTTGTCTATTAAACTGGTTGAAAAATCAAATACATTTCTCGTAGAAATAAGCACAGAAAAAATTAAAAATTGTCCTAATCACCAAATTCATACAATCAAGCAAACAGTTTGTTGATCTTGCATATATTACCAAAATGATTATATTGATTACTAAAAATTGTAAAAATTTAAAATTGTGAATATTTTTTTTTAATAAAAGTATTAATAATTTTAATTAAAAAAATAGTCAAAAAATTTCAAACAATGTGTTAATTGATTTAATTACCCGGCAAAAATTTAACTTACTATCACAACTTTAATGACTTTCTGAATTCATTACTTTGTAGCTTTATTCGCCACTTTTAGCATTACTAGTTATATATTAAATAATAACTTTATTATTATATCTTAAATAAGTCATAATTATACATAAGAAACAAATACCTTAATATAAATATATTTTTGTTATTAGACCACTACACCATTTTTCATTGAAATTGAGAAAATTCCAAATAAAAATGAGAATTTCAATTTGAAATTGAGAAAATTCCAATTGAAATTGAGAATATCAATTTGAAATTGAGAAAATTCCAAATGAAATTGAGAATTTCAATTTGAAGTTGAGAAAATTCAAAATGAAATTGGGAAATTTTAATTTGAAATTTAGAAAAAGTCAAGCCTCTGCTCTTCAACATTGGGGGGAATTACTTTCGGTGCATTCATCTTTGTTTTCGCCATACTTTTTATTTTTGACCAACGGTGAGAGTATGGTGAAAACAAAGATGAATGTACCAAACATTATTCCCCCAATTGAGTAGAAGAGCAGAGACTTGACTTTTTAGAAGAGGTGATTAAGGCTTCCAAGACATGTATAACTACTGGATATTGTAGTACATACTACCATACAACATACTACAACGTTTGACTTATCTGCTCTGGATCTGGAAGATATGCCTGTTGGGCAATAATACTGCGATTTGTATTTATTTTCATTTTTTCCATCAGTATGTTTGTTATGTACGTTCGTTGTATGACTATTAAAAAAATTATATAATTCAATTTTATAAATTTAAATTTCTCAATTTCATTCGGAATTTTCTCAATTTCAAATTTATATTTCTCAATTTCATTTGGAATTTTCTCAATTTCAAATTGATATTCTCAATTTTAATTGGAATTTTCTCAATTTCAAATTGATATTCTCAATTTCAATTGGAATTTTCTCAATTTCAAATTGATATTCCCAATTTCAATTGGATTTTCTCAATTTCAAATTGAAATTCTCATTTTCATTTTCAATTGGAATTTTCTCAATTTCATCTGGACTTTTCTCGTTTACAATGAAAAATGATGTAGTAGTGATTTCGATATAATGTCAACGATGTTTTTTGAACAACATAATATTAACATATATTATTAGACACATTGTTATTACAGTGTTAGAGCTATAAATGATTTTGTGCAGCTCCTTATTAATTGTTGTCTTACATTTCGATAAATTTATAATTGTGTACATTTTTTTAACAAAAATTCGATAAGATTTCACATGCATAGACCAAATTTAATTAGTCTGTTTTAACAATTTTTAAAGTTAATTTGTAACTACTTATTTTTTGTCTCTTTAACTACATATTTTTATAAATCGTTTAAGTATAAAAGAATGGTATTATGTTTTAGGTTGTAATTGAACAAATTATAAAGGATTAGTTTTGTGACATCGCGAACAAAAATATGTACTTCTTCTAGTAGAAAAATAAGTACTCTTGTCCTCAAGTTTTCATTATTTTTCTGCTTATTTTGTAAGCAACGTTTTTGCTGGGTAGCTCAGATTATGACAATTCCCAACAAAAATTCTACAAGTTTAAACTATTGTATCTTAAACGAAAAAAAATCGATTAAGATTTTTTTGTTATTTAATTAATATCTTAACTTAAAATTTATTTCAAAACAACTTAAATGTTAATTAAATCAAAATTATATTTCCAATTATCTTTCAACTAAAAAAATAATTGATTCAATTATCACATTAATTAAATTGAAATACACTTTGAGCAATTCTTTTCATTGATAAAAAACTACTGATAATTTTTTTTGTGAGCGTATTTCTTGCATTAATTTGTTTCCGTTGGCTTTTAGAATTTTTTTATTGTTGTTGCTGCTGCTTTCATTAGTTTTAATAAATTTTTGTATTTTTACAATATTTAACTCTAATCCTTTTTTTTAATATTTTTTTTTTTTTTTAATTTTTTTTTGTTTTTTATTATTTTAACCTGGTAGCACTTAATTTTGTCTACTTAAAACCAAATCAGGGAAGATCTTAAGAAGGTTTTAATAATTGGTTTTAACGTCAAGACCAAGTTTGGTGTTAAAACTTAAAGTGTGAAAACACTATTAGCTACAAAATCGTGCTTTTCCAGTTATAACACTATTGCAGTAAAAGAGAAATATCTATGAATGTACACATTTGCTTAAACATTTTCCAAGTATAAATCAATAACAAACCACTTAGAGAATTGTTTTTTATTTATTTAATGGTTAATAGGCGTATAACTACATATACATATATATATTCCTGTAATAAGAATAAATAGTTTTACATAAATTTGTTTCATATTTTTGGTGATAATATTTATAATATTAATTGGCAGTGAAGGTTAGATAGTTTTGGTTCCTTAACAACAGGTGAGTATATAATTTTTGTCGGATTACTATATTCAAAATTGCTGCCTGTGTGTGAAAAATGCATTGACACACCTGAGGCGGTTGTTGAACCCATTGTTTGTCACCAATGTTTGTAAAAATGGATCTATAACGTGTATAAGAAGCGCACACCGTCATAAGTACAAACGAGCAAAATATATGCCAATGCTCAGAAAGATCAGACTATCAAGGAAAAGATGTTTCAATAACATTTGATCAATTAATAAAGGCTCATGCTACCAGACACTAAGCTCGAAATTTTTCTAATGAGAGTGATCTCATTTATGTGACTATATCAGTGAAAATGAAATTGAAAATTTAATTTGCTTTCTCAATAGATTCACAATAGTCCCAGAGTTAAATCCATAATTTGAAGCAGGGCTGTGGAGTCGTCAAAAAATAGTTCTAACTCCCACTCCGACTCCAACCGCTTAATATTTTTAAGTGCGACTCCGACTCCAACTCTGACTCCGACTCCTACTCCTACTCCTACTCTTACATTGATGCTAAATGTATATGAGACTGGTCCTTATTTGACTTTAAGCTCTTTTTTAATGCTGTACCTTTTTTTTAATGCAGTACCTTAAATGGTTAAATGTAGCAACAAAATTATTCAATAAAAATTTCGAATCGATACTTTAAATATTGCATCGTCAATTTCAAATAATTTTTTTTTGTGCAGAAAAATGTTAGACTCCTGTAGAAAAACCGCAACTCCCACTCCATAGCCCTGATTTAAAGGCATAAACATTATATGTGAGCTTTTATAGTTGATAAATTTGTTTTTTAAATGAAACTGCATCACCACCCTTGAATCTTTCCACCTGAATTGGTCAAAATTTTCAGCATAATACATAAATGCTTTCAACCACGTTTCCCACCTGGTTATTATAGGCTATGGAGAAAGAAATAAAGGGGGATACTTCTCTCAATATGTGGCAAATCGCGAGGAGCTTTGCCAAAAATCTTTCCATAAGAAATCAATAGCATCGCAGTTGCCTCTTATCCCTTCTGCAACACGGTGCATCGCAAAATAAAACAAGTTTTGTTTTTCAAAAAATTCAACAAAAATATGCAATGTCAGCAATATATGCAAAAATATACATTTAAAACCAAATATGCAAAAATATGCACTAACATATTGATGCCATTTTACTTCAAATTTCATGTTAGACTGACGACAACAAATATGCATTTGCATTAAAATCCGGGCCTTGCTATTACCAGTAATAATTCCTTTGTCTGCCATATATCCAAACAAAGGAAAAGCGGTAACCGTTGTGTAAATAAGAAAATTATATTGTCCCGAACAAGGGATCTGTGAAATCAGATTGCGATGCGAATGTAATTGCGAAACGAAAGCTAAGTGCGATAAGAACACAATTTTAAATTCTTTTTCGCTTTCCCAAAATTTTTTCAAAACGATGCAACACTAGCAATAAAAGTTTAAAATGGTGCAGATTGATGTAAAACAAAAATAAGAAAGGAAAGTTATGCCGCTTTTGTTTAGAAATTAAAATCACATAAATAGTGATGATTTGCGAAAATAAAGATGCAAAAGGCTAATGCGCCATAGCATTAAAAACCCAGCAAAAACTTTGCTTACAAATTAAGCGGAAAAATAATAAGAGGAAAAGTACTTGTTTTTGTTCGCGATGTCCCAAAAGTAATCCTTTATAAATTGGCCAATTACCACCTAAAAAATAATACCTTTATTTTATACTTAAAAGTTGTATGTACTTACCAAAAGAGACAAGAAATAAGAACTTTCAAATTAACTTTCAAAAAGGTTAAAACACACTAATTAAAATTGCTCTGAAATCTTATGGAATTTTTGCTGAAAAAGTGTACACAATAATAAATTTTTCGAAATGTAAGAAAATATTTAATTAAAAGTGCTTTTGCTGCACAAAATCATTTAAAGCTCTAACACTGTAATAACAATGTGTGTATTAATATATGTAAATATACGAGTCTGTCGCAGAAATCAATTTCGATCGAAAGTTTTTTTAATTCCGAGAAAGCTTCTTCAGAAAACAAAAACCAATAAATTTTCCCGGAATTATATCACTTTTAATTTTTCGATCGAAAAAAGTTTTTGTTTTGGTTTGCACAATATTGCCACATTTAACTTAAAAATAACAAAATTAAAATTTGTCGGAATTACGAAAATCGATCAAAGTCTGAAGAAGGTAAAACGAAATCGATCGAAATGAAAATACGGATTCAAAACCATTCCGAACAATTTCTGTAACAGGCCTGATTATGTTCTTTAAAATAACATCGTTTACATTAGATATCACTACTAATATTCTAATAACAAAAATATTGTGGGGGTGATTTTGTAACATATTTATGTACGTACGTACCCGATAAAAAAATTTTTTATTTTGCGAAGCACTAATGGTGCATTTTAAAAAGTAAGCACTACGCAATAAGACATACAGAGATGCAATAACGTAAGTGAACGAATCCTTAATAAATTAAAAAAAATACTAACTACGAAGCAGTGTGCAAAGCTGATCGTTACATTCACCAATTTGTGTATGCGCTGAATAAAGCGCTTTCTGTGTCAAAAATGTATTGGTTTAAAGTGGGAACTCGCCATATAAAATTCAGGCGGAATGGTAAGCGAAACTTAACGTTTCTTTCTTACAAACCTGCTTCGCTGGAAGCTCCATTTCTTATTGGGTATATATTCAGGCCTGTTCTGAAAATCACTTTTATTCATATCACGTGATTTCAAATCACATGTGCCTTTAAAAAACGTATGTGTGATATTTTTGTGTTCCGTTTTTAGTGTGTGTCGGTGTGATTTTCAATTGCCGAAGGCCCACCGAGAAACAAAAACGAAATGATTTTCAGAACACCACAAAATCACAGGTGTGAATTTAAAAAGCACGTGATTTCAATTACTGTGATTTTCAGAACAGGCCCGATTAACATAAATTTTATAGATTTTTTGAATTTTCCATATATTTCACATCGAAATTATTCTTAAAATTTTATAATATTATCGTAAATCTAACAAATATTAATGGAATATGTTGCAAATTGATTCAAATTCAAATATAATAATAACTTATTTAAATCATTATATTAAAGTATTCTTTTGTTATGTATAATTATGACTTCTTTAAGATATAATAAGAAAGTTATTATTTAATATATAACTAATAATGCAAATACTAATAATGGCGAATACAGCTACAAAGTAATGAAATCAGGAAGTCATTAAAAGTAGCATTATAACCCAGGAAAAACTTTTTGAATTTTGGTAATAGGTCGTAGTTATTTCATACGTTACCTGGTAAGTAGTTGTCATTACAATTATCATTATTCTGAAAACCTCAATAAGTACTTGCTAGTAATGACCTCAGTAAGTACTTTTCACTACTATTATTTTCAGTTATGAATATTTGCTTACTAATAATCAGCTAAATAACTACTTATTTGTTGTCTGGTTTTCAGTACTGAATATTTACTTGCTGGTAACTAGCTCCATAACTAATTATTAGGTCTATTAACTAGCGCAAATTAAATAAAAACTAGTTATTTTTTGGCATCTAGTAAGTATATTGTAAGTACTTACAATTCAACTTACTGGCAGTTAAATAATAACTAGATATTTTGTGACTTCAAGTAATTGTATTGTAACTACTGAATTCTGTGGACAACTCGAACAAAAATAAGTAGTTATTCAGCCGAAAAATAAGTAGTGTTCATATGTCTCCAATGTTACTTGCTAACTTACCATGTAAGTAAAGTTTTTGCTGGGAAGTTAAGTTTTTTCTGGGGAGCACAATTCATTGGCTACCATTTTTCTTTCGCATCCAAGTAGAGAGTATAAAGATCTGTTTGAAAATGAGAAGATTGAATATAAAATAACGCTTGCCGCTGTCATTTAAGTTAAGCTGTTATAGTTTTTGGTAATATCGAATAGAGGCATGCATACATACATACATACATACATACACACATGCATACATACATATGTAAATATATGTATACACATGTTTTTGTTCATACAAATCTGCTATGTTTTTTATCCCACTGTGTAACATGTTACCAGTATCCGTCAGATTTTATTTATTTAACTGCCAACTAACTAACATGTCTTTAACTCCTTTCAAGCATTTAATTTAAGTATCGGCAATTAAATTATTGCTCATACAATTTTAAACAGCAATTTACTTATTTACCAAAAACAATTGGCCCTTTTATTTAAAGGAATCTTCATTCATTCGTGCTCATGATACTCTCATTGTCATAAATATTTTACTTCCTGCTTTTTATGTAATTTTCTATGGAACAATGTCATGGTGACTTCATATAAAGGAAAAATTGTGTTTTTAAATTCTATGAATTTTTTATTAAAATAAAAAAAAAGAAAATGTGCAAAATGTTTGACATTTTGCCATGTTCTACGTACCTCTCTTATTTATACTCCATGATTGCAAAGAATATTGCATTCAAAAACGTGAACGACTGACTTAACATAAAAAATTTTTGTTGTTTTGTTTTCTTAATTTTTGTGTTCGAACATGTGTGGGGTCGGTTGGTTTGTCATACTTTTGTAAAATTGTTTACATCAGACATGTGGAGTAACGTGTTGTGAAACATGTTGAATTCGATTTTATTTATTTTTTAATATTTATAAATTTTTAATAAGATGAGATCAGGGTACACTTAACAGGTATATGCATTCGCTCAGTTGATGGTTTTTAAACCCTACCGCACCGATAGTGCTGGATTGAAATCCATCAGTGGGAAAAGTGTTAGGAAAAGAGTTATGAATATAAATGTGAAACCACCACCCTCAACAAGAGATAATGGGAGAATGCGTAACATGCTTAGATTCAACCAAATTATGGTTGTTGCTTCTTGATGGTGGACTAATTTAACCTTAATATGCTCGTCGATGACAATAATCTGGTTAAATTAACCATAATATGTTTGAAATTTTTCATTACAAATAGTTTAGTGTACGTTAAAGAAGTTAATCAGCTCTTGGAGGCATATGCGGATACAGACTGCAGACTATCTTTTTAAATTCATTATCTGCACGCTCATTTACACTTTTTCAAGACAATCTAGGCCAATAAAATTTGCATAAACAAATTTTTTACTTGTCCAATTTTCAACCGAATTTTATATTCTTGACCTCATTTTGTTTTACACGAACTACACTTTTATAGAAAATGAGAAAAACAGTGGGTTGCCAAACAAGATGTTGCCAGAAAAAGCTTAAAAAATGGAAAAAATATGAATAATACGATATATTGCAGGAATAGAACTAATACAAAAAATATTTATTTAATTTACCACATGGGATTCATTCGAAAAATAAAAGATGTTAAATATATAACTTTTTTTATATTTTTTTCGATAACATATTTTTGAAATGTTGCTCAATCTAAAATTGTTTAAATTCACTTCTAAAACCTCGCTGCTCCCTTATTGAACACGGCTTAAATCTTTCAAATCGGTGAAAAAATAGCTGAGGTACAAATTGCTTTGGCCATAATGTCCCAACAACCATTTTTTATCGAATACCTTCGATTTTGGGGTGTAACCGAATTTCCAAAAAACAGCAAGATTTTCTACTTAAGATTGTCCGCAACGTACACTTGGTCTCACCAAAAGTATCCTAAATTTTTTCGATTTTGTTGACAACTTATGGAATTGCTTATCAGTTATAGAAAAAATTTGGGACAAACAACTTCCAGTGTTATCGGAATATACCAATATTTTCTATTAAAATATTGAGGAAATAAGAAGCTTTATTTTCTATTATTTAATATAGTGAATTAGATGAACGAATTTCTACCTGAATTGGGCCAAATCGGGCTAATACTTGATTTGGTTTTTATAAAGGGTGTTTTTATAGTGCTATCAAGCTTTAAGTTGCCAAAACTTTTTTAACTGGCGGCCATTTTGTCAGCTTCCAAAGGATTTATGTTTAGTTTGGTTTGGCATTTCAACATGGATATACTGACGCCTGAACAACGCTTTCAAATTGTGCTAATTTATTTTGGAAATCATGGTCCTGTTCGAAATACGTATCGCGCGAATTACATCCAGAAAAACTGACTGTTTGGTGTGCTTTTTGGGCTGATGGAATTATTGGTCCGCACTTCTATAAAATCGATGCTGGTCAGAACGTAACAATCAATGGCGACCACTATAAAGCCATGATGTGCCGGAGCTGTGTTTTCAACACATCGGCGCAACATGTCGTGCCACAGTTGATTTATTAAATGAGACGCGTGGTAATCGCACAGTTTTACGTTTCGGATCCGTGTATCGGCCTTCAAGATCATGCGATTTAATGCCGCTTGACTATTTCCTGTGGGATATATGGCGCTAGTCTACGCCGATAACCCCGAAACGATTGACCACTTGGACTCCAACATTCGCCGCGTTATTGCTGATATTGGAAAATGTCATCTCAAATTGGACCTCCAGATTCATTGGACGCCAGAAGTCATATTTAAATTATAATGCCAGAAGATTCTCTTTCGAATAAAGTAAATTTCATGTCAGATTAAAAAATTCATCTTTGATTTACATCATTTCAAAGTTTTATAAAAAAACACCCGGTGCATATAAAAATTTAACTAAAACTAAAAAGTTTTGAAAGTGGGGCGCAGAAAGTTGTATTAAAAATATGCCGAATCGGTTTAATTTTTCACCTTCCTACACTACAAATATCTCCTCGCAATAGATGTTTTAAGTAGAACATTTTATCTAAATATTTGCTATTTAAAATGTTTGTTGGGTAATGCAAACTCGCGTAAACGATTAATTTTTAAACTGGTCTGCATGCAAATATGATCCTAATATTAAGGATTTAACACGATGGTATGGTAAAAATTATTTTGTGTATATTTGACTTAACCCACTTTGTACTTGTAAAAAATATTGGCACACAATGTCACTAGAAAAAAATACAAATTAGTTGAATAATTAAATATAACTCAGTGCAACACGAAAAAAATAACCATATACGGACACCACTACCTGATAAAAGACCAAAAAAAAGACCCATGTCTGCCAGTTTTGCCCAAAGTCATGCACTTTTTTTATGGGCCCCCAAAGATTTGGGGCCTCGGTGTCATTTTTGCAAAAAAGTGATCATTTTGTCAGGCTCAAATCTTGCAAACCGTTCGGAATTTTGATTTACTCTCTGAGGCAAAGTTGTTGCTCTTGTCATAGAGAACATATACAATTTAATAAAAAAACTTCATCTCTAAGTTTAAAATCGCAAAAAAAAACTATTAAAAACTTGATTTTTTTACCTTTTTTGCCCTCTTCAGATTTTTAGGCAGCAAACCGTTCAAAATTCAAGGAAACAATCAACTACAAAAATGTATTTTGTCACGTAGTGGTGTCCGTATATGGTTATATTTCCATGACTTAAAAAAACTACACACAGTGCAATTTAATAAAAACGTAAAACGTAACGGCAATACGTAATTTCTCCAAACACACTTAAATTACACACAATTCAGTCGCAAACGTATTTTATTTTCTATGGAAAATAATCTTAGAAAATTCCAAATTGGGTTGTTCACGGAAGGCTGGTAATCAGGTTTTATAGTTATTTAGTTATACTAACAACAACAAAATGCATTCATATAAGTTTTTTTAAACATATTTGGGTTGTTCACGGAAGGCTGGTTACCAGGTTATATGGTTATTTAGTTACATTCACAACAACAAAATAAATTTATTCAAAATTTTTTTCAATCTATTTTGTTGCTGTTAATAGGTATAACTACAAAACCGTAAACCCTGATAGTCGGCATTCCGTGTTCCAACTTTTGTTTATTTTTCCATTATTTTCTTTTCAAATATTCAATTTGACAACGCAAAAATGAAATTATTTCATATTCTAATTTTTCTTTTTCTGTGACTAACAACAACAAAATGCATTCATTTAAGTTTTTTTAAACATATTTGGGTTGTTCACGGAAGGCTGGTTACCAGGTTATATGGTTATTTAGTTACATTCACAACAACAAAATAAATTTATTCAAAATTTTTTTCAATCTATTTTGTTGCTGTTAATAGGTATAACTACAAAACCGTAAACCCTGATAGTCGGCATTCCGTGTTCCAACTTTTGTTTATTTTTCCATTATTTTCTTTTCAAATATTCAATTTGACAACGCAAAAATGAAATTATTTCATATTCTAATTTTTCTTTTTCTGTGACTAACAACAACAAAATGCATTCATTTAAGTTTTTTTAAACATATTTGGGTTGTTCACGGAAGGCTGGTTACCAGGTTATATGGTTATTTAGTTACATTCACAACAACAAAATAAATTTATTCAAAATTTTTTTCAATCTATTTTGTTGCTGTTAATAGGTATAACTACAAAACCGTAAACCCTGATAGTCGGCATTCCGTGTTCCAACTTTTGTTTATTTTTCCATTATTTTCTTTTCAAATATTCAATTTGACAACGCAAAAATGAAATTATTTCATATTCTAATTTTTCTTTTTCTGTGACTATACGGTCAAAACTTGCGTATAAAATAGAATTAAATCTAAGTTAACGTAGATACGCTTTTACTTCTACGTCAGCTATTATGTGCCTTTGTGTAAAATATCATTCGTTTCAATTTTACAACGTATGCTTCTACGTTCATCTAAACATTTATTAAGTCACTTTTAAAATAAATGAAAATTTCAATATTCCACTTAAAGATTAACCCCTATATTCATAAAAAATATTATGGGCTTTGGATTTTTTGGCTAAAGTTGAAGACTCAATTCTGTTTCATCATTAATCATTAAGTGTTCACTCAAAAACTTGCAACGAGAGAGTGAGAAAAAGGATACAAATTTGAAAGACAAAAAATTTGTTGAAAATTTCTGATAGTAAAATTTACTAGCTAGAATTTTTTAACCACTTGTTTTATGTTTTTTGTTTACAAAACAAAAGTACTTTCCATAATTTTTAAGTTAAAAGTTTTTTAATTAAATAATATATACATTTTTTTAAAGCTTACACCGTGCTTAGATATGCACATTAATTGAGTTTTGCGCAATATAACATTTCAATTTAGTTATTTTTAATTTCTACGAAATTGTTATAATAGCTGTGTTCGTTTACCCCAAAATTTGCATAAATTTATACAAATTTGTACTGGATTTTACTGAACTGCGTTCGTTTACACAGAAATTTGCAAAAGAGAGCATCTACTGAGAGAGTAAAGTGACAGTTGTCAGAACAAGAGCCTGCAAATTTTTACTGAACAAATTTTTGCCAGTAAAATCCAGTAGAAAACTAAAACATATGATTTAATCAGGGATGCAAAATAAGAATTTTCAAATTGTACCAACATGTTAATAAAATTGTACTTTTTGGAACAAAAATGTTTTGTTACAAAACGTCTTACAATTGCGATAATCATATGTTATAATAGAATAATCATTTATAATAATAAGTAAAACTAAAGTGATAAACTGGGGAATTTTATACATTGTGCCATATATGTAATTGGTGTACCATTGTACTTTTTAAAGCTCGCTCGTACCAAAAATGGTACAATTGTACCCTCTTCTGCATCCCTTGATACAATTAAGTAAACAACCAAAAGTAGGCAAACAATAAGCCTACAATTTGTAATAAAAACATTTAAAAGAACAAACAACACTGAATTAAAAGTGCAGCAAAAACTAAAAATTATTATTTTCAACGTGAAACAAATTAAATAACACATATAATACAACAATAAGCTTTTTTGTGATCATCTGTTTTGATTAACCTGCAAGTTTTTGCAATTTTTCCATTCGCTTAAGGCCGTGTCGCTTTGCGTGACGTTTCTACCTTTGCCAGAAAAACGCAAAGCAAAAGGTGTATAACACAATGAAAACTTTGACAACACTCACGCATTGTTTGTTTACTTATAAAAGCGGTTTGTAATTTGTACATTTAATTATTTGTTACAAAAATAAAAGTTAAAAATTTAATTGGACGGTTTTTTTCAATTGCATTTGGCAAAAAAATTAAAAAACAAAAGAAAATTATACTAGCCAATTGTCAAAGCGCGCAAAAAGATGAGAGTTGGCTAACTTTTTGCTACGCTCCGCTTTGAAAGTACTTTATGTGACATGTTTCGTATAAGTATGTATATTTTATCTTAGATGTCAAAGCGAATCGGTAACGCAACGCGAAGCAAAAGTTTTATCTGACATGGCCTTTACTTTCTTGTGCAAGAGACATTTTGGAGAGTAAAATTTTGTAATTGCACAAAATTTACTCACCTACTGGATTTTACTGGAAAAGTAAACAAACGGACCTAATATTGAGTAAAACTAAAATGCAACACTGTAACAAGTGTATTTAGTGAGCAAAACACAACTCACTAAACAAAGTGTTTTGACATTTGGCAACTAAAATGCCAACAAAACAAAGGTCCAACCATAAGGTCTGCGCAAGAAGCCGTATGTTTATTATATAAAGATGTCAAAAGTTGTTTACATTTTACTAATACATGTACATTTTGGTTTGGGTTTTTTAGTTTTTTGCCACGCATACATGCATACAGAACAAGTTTTTCCTTTTCACGCTGTCAAACGCTAATTGAATTAGCAGAATTTTGTATGTGTGAACGGAAAGATAATTTTGCCAATAACCCGCATATTAACACAATAAAAAATGTATATCTGAACACCATATGAGGAACAATATTATTGCGAAAATAGTTCAAAACAATTGAGTTTATTAAGAAATAATCTAGTATCTTGGAACTGAATAGTATCAATATTCCTAAATTGCTAGTTTTTGCGGGAAAAGCGTTAATTTACTTTTTTGTTTTTTGAGTAGTTGGGAGAAGAATTTTGTAAGTTTTAAACTTACTCTCTCGTTGCAAGTTTCTGCTAGTAAAGTCAATTAATAGACCTATTATTATAAGAGCCAATTAATATTTCATACAAACTGTTGCTGAAGTAGACTCAACTTTTTAAAAAAAAAACTTTAGTTACATTTTGTTCGAAGGAAAATATACGAATTGCTTTGGGAAGAAATAAGAAGATTAACGAAATTAGTGCTACCATTGTATACGAAGCTTTTAAAGAGAAAAACATTTTTGCTTTATTGTTAACGCCAAATGAAAATGTTGCTGCTATTGTGAACGAAGCTTAAAAGTGTGAAAAATGTTATAAGATCATTAAAAGTTTACCTAATAACATTAAAAATATCAACAGCTGCCCATCTTAAATAAAAGAAAGAAAAACAGTAAGAGAACACTCTCCTAAAATGAAAAATTCGCCTTGGCAAATGAAGAAATTTTACAATAAAATTTATGCGAATTTACACTTAAAATGGATACCACCAAAAAATATGCAAATAAAATACGCAAATTTCCACAAAAATTTGATATAAAAAAATGTTTTAAATTTAAAAAAGTTTATCCAGGTAATTAAAACAAATATTAAATATTGTTGGTTTAATTAACATGTTTTACTCCCAATTGCACGTCATTAATATCCTTATGAGTATTGTATCTCATGCACACCAACACACCTCAACACAAACCAGCTGGCAAATCTTTAAACACAATAATTTTCAAGTCAAAACTACACAGAAAAAATTAAGAATTTATAATATCAAGCAAACAAGTTGTTGATTTTGCACATATTACCAAAATGAAATGATATTGATTACTAAAAATTTTAAAACTGTGAATATTTTTTTTTTCATAAATCATATTTTTAATTATAATTAAAACAATGATCAACAAACGTTGCCGTTTCCAGCAATGTGTTAATTTATTTAATTAAATTTTAACAATTTTCCACAACAATTCTACAAGTTTAAATTATTTTATTTTAAACGAAAAAGTCAATTAATATTTTTTGATATTTAATTAATATTTTAATTAAAAATTTACTTCAAAACAACTTAATTAATTAAATCAAATTTTTAATTTTCTTTCAACTATAAAAATAATTGATTCAATTATCACATTAATTAAATTTAAATACATTTTAAACAAAAATTAGTATTGTGTTTTTTTTATTGAACTGTTAATAGTTTTTAATCCAAATTTAGATATTTTTAATATTTTAAGATATTTTATTTCTATTCAACATTTTTTTATTTTTCGAATTTATTCTTAAATTTCAGTTATGTATTTTATAAAGCTTTTTTGTAATAGTAGTATTCCTTAAATTTTTAGGAATGACTTTATACACTACCAGACTATTATCTTGTATCTTCTTGTTACATTTTACCTTAGCTATCCGTTGGATAGCAATGAAGTATTTTGTATGTACAGAAAAATTTACAATTATTAGACACCAGCAGAATGTAATGCATTTTTTGGCCCGCTACGGCCTTCGTCAGCATTCTTTGTGTCACACTGGATAGTGATACTTTATAAATTGAATGTATTTAACTCAATTATTTTAACAAATAGATATTGGGAATTATTTATTTTCATAAGCTACTTTATTATATTCAACATTTTTTTATGAAATGCCATTTGGTTTAAGGATTGATGTTTGACTATTGACGTCATCCGGCTTCAATAGCCAAGTGAGTAAAGATGGCAAACCCCACTGAAGAGATTGTGTGATTACAATCAAAACTAGTCTCTTGGTGAAAACCTGGGTTTGATTCCCAGCTCAGTCAAGAATTAAATATTGTCCATAAATTTTAATTAATATCATGTTGTAAAATTCCTGTCTTCATAAAAATAATTTAATGAAAATTTAATTCAATGAATTTTAATTTTTTTTTTTTTTTTTGATAAAAAGCTTTTTTCTGTGAAGCGAATTAAGTGCGTGTTTAAAAATATTACATTAAAATTATTCAAAAATTAATTATGAGAAAAACAAGAATTGAAAAATAAAACTCTCCAATCAATCAGAAAAGAGTTTGAACTTTGTCAGTTCTTAGAGCTGTTTTAAAATGAACACCTTTGGACGATAAAACAAACAGATTGATGTGAGGATTTCTACTTCTTGATGTTACATTCACTGGGAACACTGGTGTGGTCAATACTTGGAATCCGAAAGTATTCAAAATTGTCTAACTGCAATTGAGATCTTCCAATAGAGATGTGGTCGGTGGACTAGAAAAGCATGACATTAATGTTTAATCGATTTATTTTCTCGAACATTAAAATAGGTAGAACTTTTGAGATCGCGTTTCTCCAGAGATCCTATCTGTCTGCTGCTACGGGATTCAGATTTCCACCGGACTGTCAGTTGGCTGAGACCTCTGTTTTTAAGCTTCTTGTTTAAATGATGCCTGTCTTACAGGGTGATTGTCACTGCAAAATTGTTTCTTTTCTGATAGAAGGTTGCTTTTGTTCAAGCTGGTTTCTGACCGATGCACAGTGTGACTTTTGTTACTTTTAGGATGCCAAAAGGAAGAAAAAAATGTTCTCCGATTTTAATAATTTTATGCTATGTAATAGTAAAATGTACAACTATTACGAATATGCACTCAAAACAAATCAAAAAAACAACAATTAACATGATAACAGTTATCAAACTTGTGTCACTGTGACAAGTGTAGTAAATCTGTTTATAGTTTTCATTTTTTGTTGAACTTTGCGGTGGCATTACTTTTGTTTGGCAAAATATTTTTACAAAAGTCTTTTTGCTTTATTTAATTAAGTTGGAACCTTTTCTATAAAGACTGGCAAGTTTCTGAAGCTTTAACGTTATTTTTTTAATTTTTAATCAATGAAAATATGCGATCACTAAAAATTGAGTTATTTCCAAAAATGTTTGTTTTTCGATAGAGAAAAACTTGCATGATTCTGTAGAATTCTGTTAAGTGATTATATGGAGATTGAAGGTTTATATATCTAGTTTCAGATTCAACAATAAGTTTTTGCCGTTTCTGCTATATTTTGATTTTTTCGCAAAAAAAAATGGCAGTTCCACGAAATGCGCTCTTTGATGTTTGGGTCACAAGCAAGAAAGAAGACAAAAATTATGCCGTATATAATCACATTTGCAGTATAATTAACATTACCAAAAGAAGTTATTGGCTTATTATCCGTACCGGAATGTGGAAACGATATTGACTCGGAGTAATTATTTTTATTTCCAGATTGCTTTTTTTTAATATGAAATTTAAATTTGTTTTCAAAAATATATATTAATCATCTCAAAACAACAACTAATTGAAGGCATTTGAGTGTATCTAAAAATTTAGTGAAATTAAAATTATTTTTATTTCTTTCCGCCATAATAAGTACTATTAAATTAGATATTATGGTATTTTGAAAATACACCTTATATGGGGAGTGGGCGGACCACGCCCATTTTTTGTAACCAATGCTATATCGATCTCATCATTATTATTGCTAAATTTCATTGCCATATCTACTTTTATTTGATTGTTACAACTTTTGGCATCCTAAAAGTAACAAAAGTCACACTGTGCGATGGGGAGCACCTTTTTAATGAACAAGCTCACAAACGTGTTCAACGAAATGCGGTTTTTGACGAAGAGATAATTTTTGTGTCAGGTGGTGACTGTGATTGAAACCCAAATCGCGGACAGGGATATCATGAATAGTCAGGAGAGTTATCCACAGGGCATTAGCCGAATGGACAAATTATCCAAAGGTGCTTTTGTTACTCGGAATGATGCTGCTGGCTATTTCTTAAGCAGTGGAGGTTAGATAGCTCCAGCTACTAACCAAGAGCTGAGTGTATAATTTTTGCATAACTTTAAACTCAAAATTACTATATGTATGTGTTAAACGCACAGCTTGTCATCTAGAGGTTAAAATCTACCATAAGATTAGGCAATTCGGCAAGTGCTCAATTAATCACTTCCACATTAATCGCAAAAAATGTGACTCTTTTAAATAATTTTTAAAATAATATTTCACCCAGCTGCCTACCAAAAGATACCGTTTGCAACGCATCAATATTTTCAAAAGTTTAAAGATAAAGAGTTGTTTATACTTAAGCGTGATCCATTTCGAGGTTCCCAACTTTTTTAAAGAAAAAAACACAGAAAATTCCAATTTAACAGGGAATGTTTATTATCATTTGAAAGAACATTCTTTGGTATTTATTTTTTGAAGATTATGTCTATCAAATGTTGGCCGTTGATACGTCGCAGATGGTACATCCGTTGAGTCCAATTTTCGATGACTCGTTCGTGCATTTCGACTGGTAACTGGCGAATGATGTTTTCCTCCAAGGCCTGAATCGAAGCGGGTTTGTCCGCATAAACTTCAGACTTTACATATCCCCACAGGAAAAAGTTTAACGGTGAGATATTACATGATCTTGGAGGCCAATCGACCGGCCCAAAACGTGAAATTATGTGCTCACCGAAGTATTCTCTCAATAAATCCATTGATTGATGCGATGTGTGGGAAGTGGCACCGTATTGCTGAAACCAAATGTCGCCGAGATCACAAGCTTCAATTTCAGGCATCAAATAGTCGGTTATCATGGCACGATAACGGTCCGAGTTGCTGCGAACGGCGCCGAATCGACTCTCCACGGTGTTCGTGTACACTCTCAGCTACGGCCGCTATATTTTCTTCACATCGTGCTAGACGTGGTCTATGCGGTCGAATATTATCCAATAATGAATGCTGGGTCTCAAAATGGGTGATGGTGTTGCGAATAGTACGCTCAGTAGGCCGATTATGTTGACCATAAGTTGAGCGAAGTGCACGAAACACATTCCTCACAGAACGTGAATTTTCGTAATAAAGTTGAACGATTTGTAAACGTTGTTCAGGCGTAAGTCTTTTCATTATGAAATGCCAAACAATACTAATCAAAAATAACATGACAGCATGGCACGACTCACACGTGATCTGTCAAAAAAAGGCTATTGAAAAAAGAATCTCTACTTGAATCACCCATCACCTACACAAAATCTAGTACTAAAAGGATTTTGAGCGAAAACTTGTTCATTTCTACAAGATTTCCCATACAAAACAAAATCTAGTTCGTCATTAGATTTTGACAAAGTCTGACGACATCATAATCATACTAATGTACTAAAAAATACAGCTCTGAACAAGAAAAATCTGAGTTTAACAAAAAAAGAAAAATATATATATATATATAAATATAAAAAGAGCGGGGGAAAATAAATTTCTGGCAAATTAATAATATACAAAAATAAACATTTGTGTAAATAGATAAGCCAATAATAAATAAAGGGTATGTAAATTATAATAATATAAACTGGGTAGCATTACAAAGGCCTTAATTTACAGAAAACGTACCTAAAAAAAGAAAAGCCGTGGAATTCCAACGAAGAAGCGCTTTTAATACTTTTTTTTAAGTTTTTATTTGTTTTTGTTTGTTTTGCAATAAAATTGTTACATTTAAAAATGTGCAATTTTGTCTCTTATTTGTTCACCTTTTGGGTTATAGTCGTAAGTAGGGTATTAATTAAATCGGGCTTTTGCTTTAATCGGTTAATCGCTCGATTAATTAACCGAGGTTTTGGTTTAATCGGTTAATAATCGGTTAATTTTGTTATTGACCCGTTAACCGATTAACAAAGTTTTTTTTCATAAAATAAGTCATTTCAATAAATAAAAATGCATATTTGGAGTTTTTTAGTAAACAAAAAAATAATAACATAACAAACATAACAATTCTTGAAGTAAAACGAGAAAACAAAAAAAATAATTCATTACATATTAATACATATTTTTTAATTAAAGCATATTATGTATTAATTAAAAAATAGACTGTGTGATCATGTTATTAGTTATTTCAATAGTTTAAGGATAAATAATCTTTATGACAAACAATTTGGTTTATATGTTAGAGATTTTAGTAATTCTTTTCATTAGTTTTGATAAAACTTGACTTGAAAAAAATTCTTTCGCTTATCGTAGATGTTGGAGAAATCGAAAGCAATCGATAAAACAGAACATATTATTTCTCAATCATCTTTCTGGATTTCTCTAAACATATTAAATCTTCCATAATGCCATTAGAGTCCCGTTTTAATTTTCAAAGATTTTTAACACTTCTAACTGTTTCGATTAATTCTGTTAAATGATTGTTCTGAAAAAATATAAGAAGAGAGAAATAACTAAACACATACATATAAAAAGTACGTGAAACGAAAAGCTGTTGACACCAAATGCTTATTTTAAATGAAGATCACTGAACACCTTCTTAGTTTGTATGAAAAAATATTTTCTTAACACATACGTTTTGTATATGAGACGAAACAAATAATTAAAAACACAAAAAAATTATATAATACTACAAAAAATTAGAAATTTTGTTGCATCGGTTAATCGGTTAATCGACTGAAATACACCGGTTTTATCGTTATTAATCTAAAATAGCCAATTATAAATAACCCGTTCAGTTAATCGAGTAGTAATGCAAACCCTAGTCGTAAGTAAACTCCTTGCTATTGGCTGCTCTATTTCCGTATCAATCGTCTTTTCCCAGGTATCATTTATTGCGTATAATACATTTGAAGGATTTTGTGAAACCTTATATTTAACAAATGCTGGCGTTTTTATACGCAACAATCTTAATTCCGATTGTATTGTTTTGTGTTTCAATTCCCAGCTCAGTAAAGAATAAAAAATTATCAATAAATTTTAATTAACTTCATGTTGTAAAATTCCTTTCTTCATAAAAATAATTTATTGAAAATTAAATTCAATGAACTTAAGTCTGATTAAAATATCGAAATTTGGATTAAAAACCATTACCAGTTCAATAAAAAAACCACAATACTAATTAATGTTAACAGCTTAGGCACAAGCTATATGTTTACATTTGTGCTTCAAGTTGTGCTAAAAAAAAGTCAACAAGAAAAAGAAAGACAAAAACATAAAAAACAAAAAAATGTACTTTGGATTTCAAAAAGAATTATTGACAAAAAGTACGAAAAACAGAAGTACAGAAGAGCATGTAAATCACTTAAATAGATAATCATTCATTCAAAGCAAATTTTGATCTACCAAGGTAAAATACCATTTGGTTTAAAGATTAATGTTTGACTATTGACGTCATCCGTCGTCAATGGTGGTGAGTGCTAAACGGCAAACCCCTCTAAAGAGATTGTGTGGTTACAATCGAAACTAGTTAGGGCCACCTGTCCGTGAAAACCTGGGTTCAATTCCCAGCTCAGTCAAGAATGAAAAATTGTCAATAAATTTTAATTTATTTCATGTTGTAAAATTCCTTTCTTCGTAAAAATAATTTAATGAAAATTAAATTCAATGAACTTAAGCCTGATTAAAATATCGAAATTTGGCTTTAAAACCATTAACAGTTCAATAAAATAACCACAATACTAATTATTGTTTTTTTTTAAATAAATAAAATTAGTTTTTGGTTTTCCATTTTTGCTTATAAAAGTTTACAATACAATTTCTTTCCTTTTTCAATCAGCTGTTTTTATTATGAAAAAAAATATCCGATAATATGCCAAAAAGCAGTGGTGTAAACGCCAAAAAATTTCTTTAAGATTTTAACTAAAATCTACTACATTTTGTGTAGGTGTTAATGTAGTATCAAGAAGAACTTTGTTTTCCAACAGAGACATATTGAATTAACATAACAATTTTGACGAGTTGGCAATTATCGAAATGAATTACATGCCAAATTTCCCTTTGGAACTTAACATTGAAACAACAATAAAAGATACACAAAGTTGTTTTTTTTAGTATAAATTTTTATTACAATAACAATAAATAATTTTTTTATGCAAAAGATTTAAAAAGATTTGTAAATGTTTATTATTTTACTGAAATGCTTGCTGGGTAGCATCACATGAATTATATATAAGCTC
This sequence comes from Pollenia amentaria, assembly GCA_943735925.1. Classification (NCBI taxonomy): domain Eukaryota; kingdom Metazoa; phylum Arthropoda; class Insecta; order Diptera; family Polleniidae; genus Pollenia; species Pollenia amentaria. The sequence goes on along the minus strand of OX031010.1, from coordinate 137,968,430 downwards.
ACACGCAAACTTTATTAAAGTGCACTTTATGTAGATTAAAAAGACAACAGAACTCTGGATATGGGTTTCGAAAAATTAAATCGTAAACGAAATTGTGACTAGAAATAAGCGCTTTAAAATGAAGTCATAAAACAGATATGAAATGAATGTGTCAATACGGTGGAGAATAATACTTATATAAACAGCTTTTTTCTATATGTATATGTATTCACATATATTCATGTTTGTATGGCTTATGTGTGTAAATGTATGTTTGAATATAAATGTGTGTAAAACATCTGTTTTGAAGATAACGAAGGTCATAATGTAAATTTCGTAGGAACAATTTAAAATTTTATGTTCATTATGAGAAAAAATGGTATATAAGCTATCTTATAAAAATGTTTTTACTTTTGGTTATTAAAAAACATTTTTTTTTTTTTTGTAATTTTAAATTAACCTTTTATCAAACTTAGCATCAAAATTTTGCAGAATATTATCCTGAGTAATTTTGGTGAAATTCATATCATAATCATAAAGTTAGGATATTATACAAATTTTTTGTTCTTATTTGAATGACCGGACGTCTGGCAATATTTGGATTATGGAGACAATTTTTCTGTAGTGCCAAGCAGTGATGCATTTTCAGTTTTGCTGTTTTGGGCCAAATTGAAGATTTAACAGGGCCAAAATACCTTTGATAGGGCCAAAAAAAATTTTTAATATATTTGATTAATATGTTGGTATTTAAATAAATCCAATAGTAATTTAGTACATAAAAAAAGTATCGAAACATTGGGGAAACAACATTAAACCATTTAAATATAGTTAGTTAAATTTTGACTTGAAAGTGCCAAAATAGATTTCCACAGGGCCATAAAACATTCAAAAGTGATAAAATGTTTATATGTACTTTATTATATCACACTTGATCATAAAGAGGGTATTAACACAAAATTCAAAAAGTTTCAATACACAGAAAAAATAAAAAATTCATAGACTCAAGCAAATAATTTGTTTATTTTGCACCTACATATTACCAAAATGTTTATATTGATTACTAAAAATTTTAACAATTGAAAATTGTATATTTTTTTTCAATAAATGATATTTTTATTTGTAATTAAAAAAAAAATTATCAAAAAACTTTGCTATTTCAAACAATGTGTTAATTGCTTTAATTAAATATAGCTCAGGTTTTGACAATTCCCAACAACAATTCTAAAAGTGTAAATTATTTTATTTTAAGCGAAAAAATCAATTAAGATTTTTTGATATTTAATTAATATTTTAATAAAAAAATTATTTCAAAACCACTAAAATGTTAATGAAATCAAAATTATATTATTAATTTTCTTTCAACTAAAAAAATAATTATTTCAATTATCACATTAATTTAATTGAAATATTTTTTAAACAATTTTTTTAATTGATCAAAAACTACTGAAATTTTTTCTGTTTATAAGCAAAACAATTTTTATTTTAATATTAAATGCATATAAAAAATTATTTTTAAACCTTTAAGTCTTCTGCATTCAATTACCAATAAATAAACCAACCGTTTCATTACCATAAAGTAGTCAAGATCTGTGTTACCAATCTAGCATATTTTCTGCTACATAGATTGAGCAGATTGAGTTGGGAAATCGCATATTTTTTTGGAAAAATATGCAAACTACTTTTTATCATATTTCGTTGGCCAAAGCAGATTTTTTTTTTTTTGCATATTTTTACTTTTAAGAATATTAGATTTTTTTTTAGCATATTTTGTTTCAAACACACTTACCATGTATACATATTTTCAACCCCAGGATTACCGTCTTGGTCTGGCCAGACCAAATTTGTGTTTTGCTTGTAATATTTTTCGCATATAACAAAAAATCAAAAAAACAGGGACGTGAATTCTATAAATGATATGTTCTGAATCGAATAAAACTAATTTGGATTCGATTGGAGCAAATAAGTGGCATTAAATTCCATTTTTATGTAAAAGCCTATGAAATGAGCCTCTTGGTCTAGCCAGGACAAATTTTTTTTTTCCTTGAAAGTTATTTCAAATAGGACATAATATTAAAAAAACTGATACGTGAATTCTAGAAATGATATGTTCTAAATCGAATGAATCAAGTTTGAATCAAATCAGAAAACTACGGCCCATTATGCGCTTAGTTCAATCTAACTACAAAAATCTAACGCAAAACTCGTTTCAGCTGTGGTAGATGCGAAATAGCAATGTGCAAAATTAAAGACTACATTTTCGATGACTTGCATATGGAATAAATTAATGAAATAATAAAATTATATAATAAATTTGTGTAATCTAAAGTAATTAGCATACGTCCAATAAAAAATATATTTATTTACTTTTTAATTAATTGGGGATTTTAGCTGTACAAATTGTGGTCTGGTCAGACCAAGAGGAGAACTTAGTGGTAAAAAGCTAACGAGAGTCCTAGGGTTAAACAATTTCATATTAAAATTATTACTACTTCTTCGTTTGTCGCATAATTATGTGCTGTTTACACAACACAAGTTATGGAACGTGTAGTAAATTCTATGTGAAAAGCACTCAGTGTTTTGCATCTAGTGGTGAATGAGAGTACACTTAGTTTGTCATTTCGTGTGATGCCATAAAGGGATCCTGAGTAGTTCCAAGTCGAATTACCCATGTCGGTCTGTCTGTCTATCCGTCTGTTGAAAACAAGATAACCTTCGAAAGACTCAACAGAAAAATACAATATTCATGTCAAATTCTTGCTAGTACTTGTAAGCAGCTTGGGATTGAAATCCAGCACAATCGATTCAGAAGGCAAAGAGTTATGAAACCAAATTAGGAACAACCTCCCCAAGAAAAATTTATATTTTAATTAAAAAAAGTTGGTGAAAGAATGCACCGATTCTCATTAAATTTTGCACAAATGAAGGTCAGTTCATACTTTACCATATGTCCCATATAAAGCCCACTATCGGAAAACACTTGAGTAGGCCCAAAATCGTAACGAATAGTGCCATTTTAATTAGATTTTATCTGTCAGTTTTGTCTTAAGGTTTATTTTTTTAAGATTAGAAATCACTCTGCTAAATTTCGTAAAGAACATTCCATAATTTATCATTGGCCCCATATAATGGTCACGCTTGGAAAACATTTTAGAACGATTAAGCCCGTAAAAAAATACTTATATATATCCGAAAAGTAAGAAGTTATAAAATGTCCATAAAATAAGTGGTTACACATTTTTCTCCAGGAAGGTAAAATGCCACTAATACACTTAAACTATAAAGCTTTTAAAGGGTTAATAGTTCTCAAAGCGCTTATAAAAAGCAAAATACTTAGCAAGAAGCCAATTAAATTTGGATGTTAAAAAGAGAAAACTAATAAAAAAAAAACAGTTTCTTGTGGTAAATCAAACTGCTTATGGTTTTTTATATCGAAATTTGTTATTTTTTTATTTTAAATCAGGCTTAATTAAGTTCATTAAATCTAATTTTCATCAAATTTTTTTAATGAAGGAATTTCGTTAATCAGCTAATAAACAAGTGCTTATGAATCAGATTATATGTCAGTCATTACTAAACTACTTCTTTGTAATGCAGATGGTATAAAGTTGTCATTGAAAAGTAAGTTGTTCAGTAATTGCAAGTCATTACCAAGTTTTTGCTGGGTATATATATATAAGCTTTTTAATTTATTACTTTACAATGTAAGTTTTTGCTGGGATGTTTTGTAAACTGGTCAAAAGTCCATTTTTATAAAAAAAAAAATTTTTTTTTTTGAATCACTTTTGCAAATCATTCACCCCTATCGTGAAAAACAAGTGGAATTTTTGTTCCCATGAAATTTTTATTCCCCTCGAAGGGAAAAATGCTATCGTGAAACTCCCGTGAACAATTTTTCGCACTATCAGATCTCAGTGAATGTAAACAATAAGAAATATTTAAAAACATTTAAAACAAAAATATTTTGTTCCAAAATATACACGTATATTTTAAAGAAAAATTAAAAAACAAAATAAAATATGTATGTTGTATTAGAGTGACAGTTTGATTGCAACATTAGCTTATTTCCCTTTGAAAAGCTTCATAACTCCACAGGCAATCGACCGGTTTTTTGCATTTTGTTGAACAATATACATATAATTTTGTGCCTCTTTCAACGGATCTCGACCTTACAATTAATTTTGTAAAGTATAATATTCGAGAAGAATTACTCCCATATCCCCAGCAAAAATAAAGTGAGAAATTCAAAGGGAAAAGTGAACAAATTACAAGGGAAAACATTTTTCACGATAAGGGGAATTTTTCCCCGCACGCAAAGAAAAAACATGGTTGATACAATCACAATCGCAAACTATCATTAATGTTTGCGGTTATGATTGTACCAAACACGTCTTCAGTAACAAAATATGTTCAGACATGTTTATAGCTTATTATTATCTCAAAAATACTATTATTATTATATTTCTAATTTTCCTAACACCATGCAATATAGTTCTCACAATAAAACCAATAAAAAATTTTTTTTCAAAAATATTATGTTTTATTAAAAATACATGCATTTACAGCTGGGCATATTTTAATAAATAAAATTAAATACATATATTTATATATATATATATTAGGGCGGGTCGATTTAATAATCGCCCATGGCTCAGTGAAAATCGTATTCTAGGGATCAAAATAAGAAACTTTGCCGAAGGAACCATACCTTTAAAACGAATTCTACTACCCCCCAAACTGTTGTCTTTTTCCCGTAGGGTCAAGTTTTGAAAAATCCCACTTTGACCCATTTAGAGTGCCCCAATCGAGTCCACATGTATGACCGACCCCCACTAACTTTGGAGGGCCGATCCACCCATGCCAGTGGCACACCCCCTGGAACTCCCCTGGGGGGTTCCCCATACAAACATTTCAAAAAATCACAATTTTTGGCACTTTATTTTATTATTTATTATTTATTTTATTTATTTTTATTATTTTATTTATTGTTTTCCCTTTAGAAATTTATTTAGAAGGAACATATGTAAATGAAAAAATTAATTTAACTTAGTAATAGAAAAGAAAATAAAAAAATTACTGCTTGAAGTCTTTTTTGCTTTCAAGTCTGGGGAATTTCGCACGGCTCTCTAATGTCGTCGCCATAACAGCCTCTACATTTTCCGGTATAACTCGTTTGGAAACGTTAGCTAGCAATTGAACGTGTCGTTCTGTTGCAGGTCGTAAAATAGGTTGTGTGGGTTTTTTAAGACACAACAAGACACAGCTGCATGTCGTAAACTTACGTAAGCAAAATCGGTTACAGGTAGAATTGAGCATAACATTTTCATAAAGGATTTTCCAGAAGTAATAAAAGGCGCACTTGCTTAACAGAATTTGTGGTCAGATTAACGTTTAATTTACATTTAAGTACTTTATGAGCAGTTTTGACAACAAAATCGGTTACAGGTAGAATTGAGCATAACATTATCATAAAGGATTTTCCAGAAGTAATAAAAGGCGCACTTGCTTAACAGAATTTGTGGTCAGATTAACGTTTAATTTACATTTAAGTACTTTATGAGCAGTTTTGACAACAAAATCGGTTACAGGTAGAATTGAAATTACCATTTCATTCTTATTGCCTCGTCTCGTAGACCATATATAACGCAACAGTTTTTGTGAATTCATTATGTCATTGTGAAGAACTCGAAGTGTAAGTGCTAATTTCAGATAAAAAATATTTAAAAAAAAATCTTTCCAAATCAAAAAGTTTACAATGAATCCACCATCCTCTACACCGCAAGATGAAGCAATAACAACATCAACAACTACCGAAGCCCCAATGAGTCATATACCCAGGCATGATGTTACGGTTTTTGGTGTGTCTACTGATTTGACTGGTCTTAATTTACCAACCCATCTGGATATCTTGAAATATTATTTTTACTTGAGCGAACAAAAAAAGTTGTCCTATAAAGCATTCACTATTCAAGTACAAGATAAGTTGATTGGAATTTGGGAAAAACTTGGTATGGAAATAATGCTGAAAAAAAGTGTATGTAATAAATGGCATAGATTGCTTGACAAATATCAAGAGCAAATCAAGAGAAGAAACAAACCCCAACAATTTACAGAGTATGTAAAATCTCTGGAAGCAATTTTTTTCATTGGAACATGTAAATGCGATTTGAATGCAGCTCCATGTGCATTCGGTTTGGTTCCCGAACGCCTCAAAGAGTTTATGCACGATCAACATGTTGACGACCCAACGGGACTTAGAGCTTATAAAAAACCAGATATAAACTTTTATTGTACAAGTTACACGGAAATGATCAATATGAATGACATAAATGACGTATTTGAACCACCATTCACGCGAAGCATTCCATACGATACTTTGAAAGAATATTTAAATCAAGATGATCCACCGTTTAATGATCCAAAAATTCCATCACACATACAAGGAACAGAACGACACGTTCAATTGCTAGCTAACGTTTCCAAACGAGTTATACCCGAAAATGTAGAGGCTGTTATGGCGACGACATTAGAGAGCCGTGCGAAATTCCCCAGACTTGAAAGCAAAAAAGACTTCAAACAGTAATTTTTTTATTTTCTTTTCTATTACTAAGTTAAATTAATTTTTTCATTTACATATGTTCCTTCTAAATAAATTTCTAAAGGGAAAACAATAAATAAAATAATAAAAATAAATAAAATAAATAATAAATAATAAAATAAAGTGCCAAAAATTGTGATTTTTTGAAATGTTTGTATGGGGAACCCCCAGGGGAGTTCCAGGGGGTGTGCCACTGGCATGGGTGGATCGGCCCTCCAAAGTTAGTGGGGGTCGGTCATACATTTGGACTCGATTGGGGCACTCTAAATGGGTCAAAGTGGGATTTTTCAAAACTTGACCCTACGGGAAAAAGACAACAGTTTGGGGGGTAGTAGAATTCGTTTTAAAGGTATGGTTCCTTCGGCAAAGTTTCTTATTTTGATCCCTAGAATACGATTTTCACTGAGCCATGGGCGATTTTTTTGGCTCCCCACAAATCGACCCGGCCTAATATATATATATATATATATATATATAATTTACCTGTTTCAATAAACGTATAATAGTTTATTTCCTTAATATTGCATTACATGCATGGCCTTTTTCTTCCGAAAAACTTTAGCCATTCATGTTTCTCGGTTTACTGACTCTCGCAGACGGAAAATGGCATGGAAGAAGATTTTATTTGCTTTATAAACACACACTGTTTGTTTTGACAATAAATGTTTGCTCATTTAGAGAATGTATTTTAAAGCGAACAAAAATGATGATATCAATCATACCTTTTGTGTAAAGCTAATATTATGATTTTAATTGTATAGTTGAAAATATATACATTATAGTAGCAAATATTTCACATAATTTAATATGTTTAGGTAGATCATAGTAACTTTTTAGGTGTAAAACACCTAAAAAACACCTTAAAAAATGTTAAGCAGAAAAAATAAGGATTATAATAAGTTTATTAGGGTAAACATATTAGGCAAATATGAATAAAAATGGTCGTAGTGACCATTCATTAATCATGTTTTTTCTCTGCGTGCGTGAACATTTTTTTCACGTTATTATTCTCCTATGAATTAATTTTTTTAATGGAAGTTTTTCATGATCGCAAATACGTGAAAAGGGAAAAAATTACGAGGGAAAAATTATTCACGATAGGGGTGATAATGTTGCAACTGATTATTTTACTCATTATGATAATGACTTATATAATATATTCAATTTTATATATATACATTATAAGATGTGCCTAGTTATGTAACGCGAATAGTTGTGAAGAAACCTACTAAATAATGAGTGAAAAAATGGATAGCTTATATTCATGTTTTTTTTTTTACTGGGTCTAACTATTTTTTGAAAACAACATAACATGAAAAATAAAGAATTTACATAAATATTTTATGCTCACTTTATACTTATAACCCAATAAAAAATTGAGCTTCCAACGAAGCAGGTTTTAAGGGGTAACGTAAAAGTTTAGCTAACCAAGTCGCTTACAGAATATATGAATTTTATATGGCGAGTTCCCAATTTGAAGCAATACATTTTTGACACAGAAAGCGATTGATTCAGCGCATACACAAATTGGTGAATGTAACGATCAGCTTTGCACACTGAATTTTTTGTTACCGTTACTCTTTTATATGCTTCCTTACAAACCTGCTTCGTAGTTAGGGAATGTCGTGGCTCTTCAAATTTGTTTAATTTATTAAGAATTTGTTCACTTACCTTTCTGCATCTGTGTATGTCTTATTGCGTAGCGCATAAATGTGTGCTTACTTTTTAAAATGTACCATTAGTGTTTCGTAAAATAGGAAAATTTTTTATTGGGAAGTAAAGATGCGAATATAATTTTTGCGTACAACCAGTTGCAGCACATCCGATAATAAATGAGCATTGAAAGACTTATACATATTGTTACGTTTTTACTTTATAAAACGCGTTAAGGTTTTTAACCTTTGAGTTCTTTTAATTGCAAATCAAAATAAATACACACACGAATTAAACTTAACAAACTTTATTGAAATTCACAAAATTTAACCACTATTGTAAGTAATGATCTGAACCGTTTAATGTCTCCAATCAAACTAAACTAAACTTTTATGAGTAAGCCTGTATTTATAGTTTAAAACTATTCCTAGTTGATTCAAGAACCGTCTAGTATTTTCTAGAAGGTTGTGTTCGAATTATTTTAAAATAACTAAGTCTACAATTACAATTGCTAGAAAATTAAGTACAGTGGCGTTCATAAAAATAGTAACTAATATGACATAAAACTATAATTTACAAGATAACTTATAACTAAAACCATAAATAATTCTTAGACAAATCTACTTTCGTAACAATATATAAGTGGAACTTTGCACAAAAATGTATCCTTATAGAAACATATTTACACATTTTTAACTACTTATACATTAAGAGCTCTTAAGATGATACTTTAGACATTTCTCGTCCAATTTCCGTAGAAAAAACCCCGCAATATTCATCAAATATTTTCTGTCTAAAATTCCATTTTTTATTTTACTCCATAGATCATTTTAACTACTGTTTCATACTATTCAACAATCTTCGCATTTAAATCCTACTTAAAAGCAAATACTTTTGTCATATTTTTATCGTTATAGCAAAAACGTTTTAATGAATCACAACAAAATTATGCTTTGGTATTTTACTACAGCACAAGACACAAGCGACTTCATTTTCGTCATGTTTATGATGATTAAAATGACAAGTGCCAAGATTAATGACAAGTGTTCTTTCGTGAATAGGCCATGAACATAAAACCAAGTGTTAAAAAATATTCACGTACATATAAATATAACATAAATTATAACCTTTAAAAAATAGGTTAGATTTAAAAACATTAAAAACCCATGCCGCTTGTTGGAGCAGAAAATGTTATTTAAGGGTGCTTTACACTATCACACAAGTCTTACGTATTTTGAGGAAAATACAATATTGCCATGATAAATTGTTATTGTTTCTCGAACATTTTCAAACAGTTATCAGATCAGGGAAGCATTTTCGTCAAAATACTTAATAATTGTGTGATAGTGTAAAACGCCATTTAAAAAAATCATATTGTCGCCTTGAGCTGGGATCACACGGTTGCCGCAATGCACAAATTTTCACACTTTTTAATACCCCAATCGTGTGACTGCACAATTAAATGGCTCATGTACCAATCGAGGACAATATTGGGCTTTCTTTTAGCAATAAAATGCAAGCCTGGTGCGGCAATCGTGTGACTACTTAATATGCAACAGCGCGTCAATAAAAATAACAAAAATGTAACAATATTTATTGTGTTTTTGTGCGGCAATTAAACAACGCAATATGCGCTAATATTCCCTTTTTTAAATTTATTTTTGTGTAATAAATATACATATTTATTTATTATGCATTTCAATATTATATTTTTTTTTTTAAATTAGTGCTATTAACAAAATATGTATGTTCACAACCAGGGCTGTTCAGTGTGAATAATTTTATTCAAGATATTTAATTAAATTAAAATAAAACTAAGTACCTATTATTTTTCGTATCAGTTTATGAATTCTTAAATTTAACAAACATTTATTTATAAAAATTTTCGTACAAAATTTGTTTCGTAAACCTTTAAGCAATCTTAAATATTTGTATGAATACAGGCATATCGATGCCTTACTTTCTCAACCTCGTATCTTAAAAAAATACGGTTTGGACTTTTCCATATAAAACGATTGTTTTTTTTTTTGTGTTCTATTACTGCAACAACTTATTATTTCAATACTTTGTCTCAATTCTGTAAATATTAATAAATTATTGAAATAATAAGTTTTTGCAGTAATAGAACACAAAAAAAAACAATCGTTTTATATGGAAAAGTCCAAACCGTATTTTTTTAAGATACGAGGTTGAGAAAGTAAGGCATCGATATTTCCTTTTAAGGGATAGTTTTCAGACCGACTTTAAAATATATTTCTGAATTACAGTCTTAACTTTTTGTTCAAAACACAGTTCATTTAATATATATAATAACTAATTTAAAAAGATATATACAGAAAAATATAGGAAAATGCAATAGAAATATTTAAGCAAATTTTTAAAATTAAATATTTCTTAAAGAAAATATTTGCTGACTTAAAAACGAGGATAGCAAATTCGTTAAAGTGTCCGAGATTTCCGATTACTTAACGATATCGGAAGTAAAATTCAAAAAATTACAGAATTGAGGTACCGATATTTAAATAATAATATAATATATAGATACATTTAGAAATGCCTTTCGAATAGCGCTAACAATTCTATATACTTGCTCAGTGGTGCTTTGTCTTCTTCGAAACCCAAATTGTCCGAACTGATTACAATGAAATTTTAAACTTTGACGACTAAATCCAAAACCTTAAATTCTATCCTGCTGTTTTTTCCAAGGTCCTAAAGCTGGGGGAAAAACGAAAATCACTTTCTTATATGCTTTAAATTAAAAACCAATTATATAAATACATCCCTGGATCAACAATTGATTTTGCTGCGATTTCAAAACAAATAATATTATAAGAATTTTCTTGAATAGTGGAGTTTTCTGTGTCTAAAGGTTTTATTCAAAAATTTTCTTAAATCGTTTATCCGAAATTTTAATTTTATTGAGACAAGTTGAAATCGTGGTCCGATTATCCCCAATTTTTAAACTGTTACATTATAAAAGCCAAATTAAATCGAATTATTTTTTTTAACTGCGACCTGGGGGCTAATTCTGGAAGTCGTGATCAAATTCCTTTCCGATTCGAAAACAATTGTATCTCTAATTCTTTCAGTCGATACTGAACGAATCGAAATTATTTTTGCAGTGTTGTAAATACTCAAACATATGCTTTGCAACCCTGTTCGATTCGTTGAGTATCGACTAGAGTATCCAATTATTTGACTTTTGGTTTTGTTCGAGTAAGGAATTAATTGGTTTTTAAATTTTAATTTCGCTCGATTAATCAAATAAGAGTTTTCTTATGTTCGAATAACTCGAATAACTCAAATAATTTTATCCAATGGGAAAAACAAACATGAATATTTGATTTGATACTATTTTTATATTAATAAGTAGAAAAAACAATAAAATAAAAATACACTGAAACAATAAAATAGCAATTCATTAATACTACGCATACAGTTCTTAAACTTTTAAATGAAATAAATAATTAAAAACTCAAAAACCCTGCTGCAAAACATACAGTTTTGAAGGCGCTAAAGAGACCAAAATAGGATTAATGTTAAAAAAAAAACTATAAACAAATTAAACACTACTTTGGTTGGACAGACTAGAAAATGATCTGAAAGCCAAAGTTTAATAAATGCATTAGGTTCAGCGGTAATCGGGGTCCATTAATTTTATTTCAGTGTATAATTAGCAATTATGTCCCGCCTGCTATACTCAATACGGGTATTGAACAAAGGCTTTCATCTCATGTATTTATAAATTATTTTTTAATTATTTATTTTATGTAGACGTTTTTGTAGCGGTATTTTTATGAGTGGTCCGGCCTATTAAAACAAATTTATTATTCGTTATTCAATTTAACTAATATATTATTCCTGAAATTTAAGTAAAATTCTTACGCTAGGAATTAGTAGTTAGTCGTTTATAACATGATTTGTCCCACACACAGCCACATCTAAAAACGTGCTTAAATATATTCAGAAGTGCGAGTAACACAATAGATACAGAATATAAGAATATGTTATATAGTTGTTATGTTTTTTATTAGTTAGAAACTTAAAAAAAAAAAATATTTTTATATCAAAAAGTAGAAGTTTTTAAGAAAGTAATTTTAGTCGATTAATTGACATAAATTGTTCGAGTTATTTGTTACTTGAGATTGGCTATTTTATTTACTCGATCCAATAATGGCAAAAAAAATTTTCGATTAATAGAACAACGAGATTAATCGAACCAGGAGATCATTTGATTGGTGTGGGGTAAACATTGTCCGATTTGATCAATTTTTATAGGCTCTCTCTTTTACTTGTAGAAGAAATATTACCAAATTTTTCAAATCTTTTAATGAATATTATTTGCACAGGAGCTAATTTTTAAAATCAAAAATATTATGATGACTTTAACCATATTTATTGTCAAAACAACCATAATTGAATCAGTCTCTTTCATGTTTCACTCTATCATTTATTGGCTTCAATAACCATATACATTTTTACCTTTTACTTTGAAATATACTTTAAGAGGAACATGTTATGGTTGCACAAACAATCATCTTATTTTCCTTGACAACAATACAATTAATTATGGCAAACAAAAAATGTTTTAGGACAGCCATAAAATGATCGCCGTAAGCTATTGTATGGATTAAGTGTCACGCATGGGACTGAATCAATCGTCATACGGTTAAGGTAATCATAAAATGATTGCAGAAAAAATTGTTCTCTGGAAAATTTTCTAGTTCGTTAAATTTCTTTTCTATGAGTCTATTCATTAAGAAATTTCACAATTTCTGATTCTGCCCCACAGTGCAAGGAAAGTCTGTACTCATGCTCCCAATTCTTCTAGTTTACTGTTTTAATTGTGCGGAATGCCTTTCATTTCAATAAAATCTTCTCTATAGTTTTTTTTTACAAAAAGGAAAAATCAAAAGAAAATTAAAAGGTTCTGTTCATGATTGTTGTATCAAATAGTTCTAAGGATTTAAGTGGTAATAAAAACATTTACATTTTTTTGTGCTGTGACAACAAAAATGTATTGTTTCCTTTATTAAACTGACAGGTGAGATGCCTACGTGAGGAATTATTAAAGAAAATTTGAGATGGTAATAAAAGTTAAATACATAGTTCTTTATACTACTAATGACGCATGAGAGTATACTTAGTTTGTCCTTCCGTGTGCAACTTTTTTAATATTCACTTAGGACCCCCAAAGTACCAATAATCTTTGACCTTTAGTAGTACTAGCCGATAAAGCCATGTTAGGCTGTCTGTCTTTCTGTGAGTGTGTTATAATCACTCTTAATATTCGAATGACTCAACACAAAAACAATTTGGTATCTTATTATCTCTAAGATAAGGGATTGAAATCCAGCCCAGTCGGTTTAGTAGGAAAAGAGTTTTTGACACAAGTGAGAAACGACCCCCTAATATATTAATATTTTTATTACAAAAACCCAGCTAAATTGGTGGTGGAATGACTAGAAGTCATATCACTACGTTACATGAAGGTAGAATCATAGTTTACCATTGGCCTCATATAATTTAATAAAGTGCTTTATATGGGGCCATCGGAAAAATTTGGACCGACCTTTAAGAAACGTAGTGATTTGACTTCTAGTCACTTGGCTACTAATTCATCGCAGTGTTATATACGTCTTCAGCCCTAATGAACAATTATTATGCAGTTAAATTTATTCAAATTTAGTTTCATAAGACCAAAAAATACTGCATCAAATTTAATGACGATCGGTCTATAATTTACCGTAGGCCTTATATAAAGCCGACTCTCGACATACACTTAAAATAACCCCAAGCTCATACAGAACAACAATATTGTGGTAAAATTTGGTGGAATTTAAATTTATGTGGCTTGAAATAACACCATTAAATTTTGTTATAATCGGTCCATAATTTACTTAAGGTCCCATATAAAGCCCACTCTCGGGAAAAAGTCTAGTACGTCTAAAAATTTAACCGGTAATATGTGGTAAAAATTGGTTTAATTTAGTGCTGTAAGGTTAAAATTAGCAGCAAGAGAAGATTTTTGAATATCTGTTTAAGGTTTGCCATAGGTTTTTTAATACCAGAAATCACTCTACCGAATTTTGTGATGATCAGTCCATAATTTGCCATTGGTCCTATACTAAATTGCGGCCTTGCAAACACTTTAATACGCCTTAAGCCCAAACGAATCATGAAATGTTATGATTGAATGAATAAACATCTGCATGAAACTTAATAATGATGTTCATGAAACTTTCATTATAATTTTGTATTTGCTTCGTTTGTATTCAGTATAATGAATAACTACGAAATGAAAGCAACAAACACACGAAACTTAACCCTTTGACGCGTGGTGTACATTAAAATGTACGTCGATTTGATCAGCCCGTCACTGATTTAAATTTTAGCATACATGCAATTAATTTACAGTTATCGGTTCGTTGCTTTGTTGTTGTTTAAATTCTTAAAAGGCTGTAAAAGTTCAAAACAACGTGAGATCAGTTTTGCATCTTTTGTCTTGTCATCATCAATGCAGATGATGACATTAGGACATTAGGAAAAATAAAAAAAAATAAACAAAAATAACCATGAAAAATAAAAGCAACAAGATAAGGAAGTACATTAATATTAAAATAATAAAAATAATACAAATTTGACTTTGTTTTCAATGTAAATTAATTGTTTTTAATGTAGATTTCCAAACTTCAAAAAAATTTCATTTTATTTTCAAAAACATTTCTAGCAATGTTTTTTGCTTGGAAGTACATAAAAAAGTCGTTAGGAAAAAATTTTAAATTTAGTTTAAAAAATGCTTTACAAATTACATATATTCAGCCATGTCACAGAGTACAATTCCAGTGCAAAAGACTATAAAAATATACTTTCTATTAATATACAAAAATATTTTCTTCGATTACGAACGGAATCATTCCGAATGGAATTGTACTCTGTGACATGGCTGAATATATGTAATTTGTAAAGCATTTTTTAAATTAAATTTAAAATTTTTCCTAACGACTTTTTTATGTACTTCCAAGCAAAAAACATTGCTAGAAATGTTTTTGAAAATAAAATGAAATTTTTTTGAAGTTTTGAAATTTACATTAAAAACAATTAATTTACATTGAAAACAAAGTCAAATTTGTATTATTTTAATATTAATGTACTTCCTTATCTTGTTGCTTTTATTTTTCATGGTTATTTTTGTTTATTTTTTTTATTTTTCCTAATGTTTTTCATTTCTTTCAACTGGCAATACTGACTTTAAAATAAATGTGTTATTCCATGAACTTATTCGACATTTATTCAGTGGTTGCTTTGTTTCAGTGTTTGTATTCATATTCTCTTGCTTAAGTAAACAAAAACACTGCATCTTATTCGTCTCTTAAATTTCGTGTGTTTGTTGCTTTAATTTCGTAGTTATTCATTATACTGAATACAAACGAAGCAAATACAAAATTATAATGAAAGTTTCATGAACATCATTATTAAGTTTCATGCAGATGTTTATTATATAAGACCCATTTTAAATAACATATCATGATTCGTTTGGGCTTAAGGCGTATTAAAGTGCTTGCCAGGCCGCGATTTAGTATAGGACCAATGGCAAATTATGGACTGATCATCACAAATTTCGGTAGAGTGATTTCTGGTATTAAAAAACCTATGGCAAACCTTAAACAGATATTCAAAAATCTTCTCTTGCTGCTATATTGAAGCATACAGAACTAAATTCAACCAATTTTTACCACATATTACCGGTTAAATTTTTAGACGTACTAGACTTTTTCCCGAAAGTGGGCTTTATATGGGACCTTAAGTAAATTATGGACCTATTATTACAAAATCTAATGGTGTTACTTCAAACACATAAATTTAAATTCCACCAAATTTTACCACAATATTATTGTTCTGTATGAGCTTGGGGTTATTTAAAGTGTATGTCGAGAGTCGGCTTTATATAAGGCCTAAGGTAAATTATAGATCGATCGTCATTAAATTTGGCGCAGTCATTTTTTCTTTTTTGTTACTTTTACAATAATCAGCCATGTCACAGAGTACAATTCCGTTCGGAAACGGAATTCATTCCGTATTTTTGTGCTTCAGAAAATTACGAAAAAACTTACGAAAGTCGTTTCATTGAACAAAGTCTTTGTGTTTGCCATATGAAACGAAATGTGTTTGCTAGAAGAATGAATAAAACAGCAGTTTGTTCAGTAATCTGAACTTTATTTGAATATGAACTTAATTGAATAAACATTTCAGTATGTTCATGAATGAAGTTTTTCATGCAGCCCTTTATTATATAAGAGATATAATTATTTATAGACATAGACAAAATTAAAAATTTCTTCTAATCACCAAATATATAGAATCAAGCAAACGAGTTGTTGATTTTGCACATATTACCAAAATAATTATATTGATTACTAAAAATTGTAACATTGTTAATATTTTTTTTCTTTCAATAACTGATATTTTTAAATTTAATTAAAAAAATGATAAGAAAAAGTTTTCGTTCAAAATATAATAATTTAAACTTGTAGAATTGTTGTTGCGAATTAGCTATATTTAATTAAATCAATAAACACATTGTCTGAAACGGCAAAGTTTTTTGATTATTTTTTTTTATTAAAATTCAAAATATCATTTATTGAAAAAAAAAATATTAAAAATTTTCAATATTCACAATTTTTAGTAATTAATATAATCATTTTGGTAATAGGTGCAAGTTCAACAACACGTTTGCTTGATTCTATGAATTTGAAATGAATTTGGTGATTAGAAACAATTTCTATTTTTTTCCGTGTTAATAGATTATATTCAATAAAGCTCAGGTTTTGACAATTTCCAACAACATTCTACATGTATAAATTATTTTATTTTAAATGAAACGAAATCAATTAAGTATAATTAAATTATCGAGCTTAAGGTCTTTTTGTATAAAAAAAACTTAAAATGTTTATTATATCCAATATTTCGGCACTTCGTTGAGTGCCTTCTTCAGGGTTTTTTTTTCTTTCTTTTACAAATTTTTAACAATTTTAACAATATAACAATAAATGAACAATTAAGTTTTTCGAAATTTAATTAATATTGCAATTAAAAATTTATTTAAAAACAACTAAAATGTTAATTAAATAAAAATACTTTTAAAACAATTTATTTAATTGATAAAAAACTACTAATAATTTTTTCTGTGAATCCAAACGAAATTTTGTAGTCATTTACGTTTCTTTAAAAGTCTTATTAAAACTCCAAGTTTTATTACAACTCTACGTTTTTAAGCGATATATCGTATTCCAAGTCTATTTCGGGAGACCTTTGGAATAGGATATAGACGGAATCTTAGATGAATTTCGATAAGCCGAGAAAACTTTTACACCATGATTTATCAAATTTTTTAGAGTTTATCGTAAAGCATTGAAAAGCATTAAAGCAAGTTTGAATAAATGCAGAAATTCAAATTACATTTCAAATGGAGAAAATATTTCCATATTTCGGAGGCTTATAGAGGACGTTAGTTCCTTTAGTCAAACGTTAAATAGAGTTCCAGATGCCTCGATGTTCTTGGCCATTTTTCCAATTTTTGATGCCAATTTTAGAGATGTCCTTCTTTGCTTGGTCTTTCCATCGAAATTTTGGTCGTCACATTTTGCGTGAACCATCACCGGGTTCGTATTCAAATGATTTTTTAGCTGGAGCAGCTTCCATTCTCACAACATGGCCCAGCCAACGTAGTCGTTGTATTTTGATACGCCCAACCATGTCAACGTAAGCAGCCGATATTGTTCGTCAACGCATATTGGTCCATTTATTTTTCGAGAGAGTTTTCCTCTCGAACACTCCAAGTACTGTCTCAGCTGCTATTGCAAGAACTCATGCTTCCGAACTATATAATAGTATCAGTCTCTTGTAGAGAGTGGCTTTTGTCTGGGCGAGAAGTGGCCTTATTTTTAAATTGCTTACTTAAGGCCGTGTCAGATAGAACTCCGTTGTGTTGCGTGACGTTTCTAACTTTGAGAGAAAAGCGTAAAGCAAAAAGTGTATGACACAATAAAAACTTTGACAGCACTCACGCTGTTAGTAAATTTTACATTTAATTTTTTGTTATGAAAATAAACGAAAAAAATTTATAATGGACGATCTACTGGAATTGAATGTTGCAAGCAAAAAAAAAATAAAATAACTGAAAATTATACAAGCTGATTGTCAAAGCGCGCAAAGAGAAAGAATTGCCCAACTTTTCGCTCTACGTTAAAAGTACTTTATGTGACATGTTTCGCAATAGTATATATACTAATGTATGAAATTTGTTTTTATTATTATTATTTTATATTTATTTAATTATAATAACAAATAAATAAAAAATTTAATTTGTCAACATATCTATAGAAAAAAGTGATTTTATTTCTGCGATTAACATATTGTGGGTATTACAGTATCGATGGTATGAAATGCTAGTTAGGTATGTTATATACCGTCGGAAAGGTTAATTTGTCTTATTTCTCAGCATAAGTTCTTTTTTTAAGATCTTAGAAACACTTACATACAAATAGGAAAAAATTCGAAACAGTGCTTATGCGAAAAAATTGAAAAATCCTCGTATTGACTTAGAAATTTTTTTTTTTTACATAACCCACTCGCGACCCAAAAAGCGACAAGAACTACCTTAAAAGAAAAGACCTAAGCTTTCTTTTGAGCAAAATAAAAATACCCGATTAAAAAAAAATTTAAAAAATTTTAAATTTCAAAAAAAATTTTAAAAAAAATTTTTTCGAAAGATTGAAGAAATACGAGTAGCTATCTAATTTGTTTGGGACAAATTTTGCTAACACCAATAGATAATAAGTTATATGGATGAGAAAAAAACACAAATGTCAAACTTTGACCCCCTCTAACTCAGAAACTTTTTGACCGATCTTGTTGATAGTTTGTTTCTAAGCTACTATCCAATAGGACTAACCGTGCTGCAAATCGGTAGACATCGGTTTCAAAAGTTGACATGAAATCCCCCATATACATTTCATCTTAGATGTCAATGCGAATCTGTAACGCAAGGAGAAGCAAAAGTTTTATCTGTCATATCCTTTAGTCCAAAGTAGCGTCTATTGGCCAGTATTTTTCTCCTTTTGATCACGAAACTGATGTTTTTTTTGTTTATGGCGGTGCTAAGGTAAAATAAAACTCGCTAACTACCGCTAAGTTGTGGTTTTTAATTTTCACTGTCTGCCCGAGTCTGGTGCACGTCTTGTGCGTTGATAACATCAGACTGGTTTTATCTCCATTTACTACCAGACTCAAGTTTGAAGATTCTTTCTTGACTTTCTCAAAGGATAAAGTTACTTCCCACAGTGTCCGACCCATGATGTCAATATCATCGGCATAAGCGACTACCAAGTGCTGTTTTGTGTAGAGTGTGCCAGTTCTATTTACTCCTGCGCCACGTATGAATTTTTCCAAGTAGAGAATATACACCTTATGATTAGGTGTAAGTATTTGTAGCAGTATAAAGATAGATTTTAGCTTAAGCGGCAAGCAAACACGGTTTTGAATAACTTAGTCCAATTTAATTATGAAAACTTTTTCGGAAAAAACAATGAGAGTGCAGCTTTGTTAAGACCTTAAAATAGAGACGGACTTTACCAAAAATTGTTTAAAGAATTTCAAAAATATTTTTATTGAAATCCAAAAATTTCCTTAAACTATAGCTTTTTCCTTAATTTTCCCATAAATAGGCCTTATAGTCCACATATCCTATATAAGGTCTCTCTTGAACGTATTTTTAAGTCACATAACCCTTTTGCAAATATCGGAATATTGCAAATAATTCTGTGCAAGATTTAATCTTAATTAGTCTATCCGCTGTGGGTCCAATGAACCCGTATGTTTAAAATAAAATTTCTTATTAATTCAATTTCTTATATTTTTTATTATATTTTCTCGCAAGCACTATCAGCTATCTTAAGTCCTAAACAATAATTTAAGAAAGTACTGAATTTTTTGTGTACCTTACTCTCGTTTCAGCTCGCATTCACTACAGCGATGAAGTCCTGCTGAGCGATGAATATCGTGCTGAATATCGACGCCAAGAATTCGCCAGTAGAGAGTCCATCAATGTAACACCCTCCGCTTCGCCTCACGGCTCACCACAATCTCGCCAAAGACTGGGTCAGCATTTAAGTAAATCGGCTTCCGAATTAAATGGTCATCAACAATCACCGCAAGTCTCTCCAAAGAGAGCCAAAAGTGCGGCTGCACCGCATACAGGCAGCGGTTCTGGATCAGGAGTTTTACAGAAAACCCATGGCTTTTTTAATAATCTTAAACATCGATGGGGTCGTGCAAAAAGTAAAGATCGTGTAGGCCGCAAGTCACCAAGTGATTTTCTCGAAGAAAGTACCGATTATGCAGCCGATTACAGTTCGGAGAGTAGTTCGGTTACCCAAAGTCCAAGACATCGCTCAAAAACTATTGGCGGTTCTCCGCTAGCCAAGGAATTTAAGGCCACAGCTAAAATGGCTCAAGTGATACAAAGATTTGGTGGCTCTATGGAGGGTATAATAGATGAGGATCCTGAAAATGGTCACTCGGTATTGGGTACTGAATGTCAAGTGACCTGCAGGCAATTGGAACAGTTACAGGTTTGTGTTTTACAAGCTTAAACATGTTTATGCAAAATTATAATTTTAAAAATTATTAGAAACAAAATGAGAATGGATTTTTTTTTCTTTTTATTTTGCAACATTGCAGGCTGAAGAAATTCGCCGCAAAAAGGAAGCCCAATTACGTCAATATGTCTTTTTTCAATTACGTGTTCATCTCAAGAATGGCAGTGATTTAGTGGCCATGGATAAAAATGGTACGTTAATGAGATTATTTATTTATTCACTGCATTTTTGTTCATTAAAATTTTTTTTTTTTTTGCTAAATGAAAAATGTACAAAACTTTTTCAATCGCATTTGCATTTTCTGTAGGTTTAAGTGATCCTTATGTTAAGTTCAAAATGGGCGGCAGACTATTGCACAAATCACGTACAATTCATCGAGATTTGAATCCTGTGTGGGATGAAGTATTTGTGGTACCTGTTGAAAATCCCTTTGAACCCGTGGTAATTAAGGTGAGCTGGACATTTAATATAAAATTGCATTTAAAAAGATCTTTAAGGACGTTAAGAGAATTGTCATAAGAAAAGAAAAACAATCTAATTAGCAAACTTAATTGCGAATACTGTGTGTCTTTTTGTTTGTTGAAAAATTCATATTTTCTATAGTATTTCCTTAGAAAATACATTTCATACTGTTATTGCTGTTAAACAAAAAGAATTTGTTCTTTTGTTGTAAATGAAATAAATATTCCACAATAATAAACACGCAAAATGAGCGTAATTAATTGTAAGCAATTAGTTTTGTTCAGGATGTCGGCAATAAGTAGTTCTTCATCATGTCACCAATTTCAAGGTGATAATGAAAAAAGGCACAGAACAAAAAATGTGTAAATGAAAAAAAAAATTAATATGTAAATAATTGAGCAGGCCTGACCCTACGCCACTTTCGAGTACATGGAAAATATTTTTAAGCACTGGCGTCTATGGGTAATTATGGACCAAACGCAACAAATTTGTTTTTTAATTTGTTAGAGTTTTTAGTAATAGTTCTTTATTTGCAAAAATCGTTAATACAAAAAGTTTTTCTTATATTAGATGATTGAAAAGAGAATATTACAACTTTGACAAAAAGTTGTCATCCGAATTAGTGATTTATAAATATAAATGAAGTAACTTATTTTTTGCTTATAACTAAATTCTTCAATTAAATTTGTTTCGATTTTTAAGAGCATTGATAATATATTCAATTTAATTATACCAGCCAGTAAATAGACGCACCCAAAATATTTTTTTAAGAATTTTTTAATATTGAAATTTTTAATATTGACGTAAAAAGTGTTTTATAGTCTCTGTTTCGTTTAGGTTGCAAAAGGAGCATAATTTTGACTTTTTCGAAAATCTAGTGCCATTAAGTTCAGCTAAGTCACTCCTTGCTTTATAAATCCACATAATTTGTTCAGTTGCTTACAAGTACTGTTCCACGCCGCGTATGTTATATTTTCTGAAGTCGGATTTATATTAACCTGTTAACATAATTTATTTATATTTGGAAAGCATAATATTTTCCTTTGTATTAATTCGTGTGATAAATTATTTAATTAATTTTAAATTATTTTCATATGAATTTTTGAAAACTCAAAAAAATTGTATACGCAAGTTAAAGGGATTAACAAACATTTCTTTATAAAATAGATGTAATCAATAACTTTTCAATAAATAATTTAAAGTTAGCAATATATTTTCAATAGAGAAATTAAAGTTATCGTTAACTTTTAATTTTATATTAATGCTATCGATACCTTTGATTTTTTTTTATTTTTTTAATTTTATTTCCTATAACAAATTTTCTAGAAAAATATCAAAGTTATCTACAAATCTCTCGATAACTTTTCTATTGGAAAACCAATCTGTTAATAGCTTTTGCATCACAAATTAATTCATTTTACAAGTTAATAGAAAGTCAAAGTTATCAATAACTTTCTCTTTAAAAATTAATAGCTTTTAAACGCTTTTACGTAGAAAATTTATGTCTTCTATTCAAAGACAACAACTTTTTAGTAGCAAATCAAATATGCATATCGATAACTTTCCCATAGCAAATTAATGTTATCGATAACTTTTTATAGAAAATTTAAGTTATCGATAACTTTTCCCGGAATTTAAGTTATTGATAACCTTAATTTCTATAGAAACTCTATTGAAAAATAAAAACGAAATCGCTAAAACAACCAACAAATTCGATATATATGAAAACAGCTTAAATTTAACAAAATATAGTCACACTGGATCTTAAGCAACAGTACTACCGTAAAAGAGGAAACCAAAAAACTTCAATTAAGTACGAAATGATAAAAAATACGACAAATCGTAATATAGAAAATTCTGCTTGAAACTTTTAAAACGAACAAATATAGTAATAATTAAATTAAATGAATCAAATAAAAAAGTTTAAAAAAATGGCAACAAGCTGTCAGAAGCAACAAACTTATTAAACCATTTAATCCTTTTTGCCACAGAAATATTAATACAAGAGAAATATTCGCCAAAATGATAAATTTTCACAATTGGAAAAAATATAACCGATAGCAGCCAAATATTTTTTCTACACTCGTTAAACAAGCTCTACTTAAGCCAAAAAAAAAAAACAATACATTTTTTTTCTTAATTAACAAAATTTGAAAATATCGCTGAAAATTTTGTACATACGTACTATGTATGTATATGTATTTGCGCGACAAGCACATCATTCAATAAATAAAGTTTTTAATTGCAATCAATCAAATGTCATTTGAATTTCTTATTATTAAATAACATCTTCAAAATGGTGCATAATTGAAGTCTTTTTATAACCAAATTTATTGACTTAATAAATTCTAATTATTCTTCTATTTCCCTGATTGATCGCTTTATTAAGTACCATCTTCAAAATGGTGCATAATTGAAATCTTTGTATAACCAAATTTATTGACTTATTAAATTCTAATTATTCTTCTATTTCCCTGATTGATCCCTTTTTGCAGGTGTTTGACTATGATTGGGGTTTGCAAGATGATTTCATGGGTTCAGCTAAAATTGATTTGACACAATTGGAATTGGGCAAAGCAGAGGATATTCATTTGCCATTGAATGATGTCAATCATCCAGAACGACAAATGGGAGAAATATTAATTAACTTAACATTATGGCCACGTTCCCAGGAGGATAAGGAAATGGTAAGTGTCAGTTAAAGTAACAAAATTATTCATGTCTATTAAATTCCCTATTTCGTACCCGACTACACAAGTTTAATTTCCCGCCACAGGAACGCATGATAATCAAATGAACTCAACTCAAGCAATTCAAGAGACAAAAAATGACGGAAATTAAGTTTTGCTTGTGTATTAAATGCAGAGTATCCCTCTGAACTTTTAAAGTTTTTTGCTGAGAATTTTAAACGATTTATTTATCTTTCACTTCTTTTGTACCTTTAAAAACAAATGATTTATCGTTTTTTTTCTTTAACAATAACAATCACCATCTTTTAGTTACAATTTTAGTCACACATAAATATTTATGTTGTCATGCCTCCTCTGCGCTTCCTCTGGGTATATTTGTTTATGGTACGACGTTTGCTTAGCATAAAAAAATATTTATTTGTTTGTAAGAGATTTTTGCTCTTTCTTTATTAATTTAGTTCTTTTTTTTTGTTTTTGTTGTCGTATTTCATGTTGGTTTTGTTGTTCTTAAACTCCAGTAAGAGTTTCAGGAGTGAGTTGTTTGTGAGAAATTTGAAGTATGAGAGTTTGAAGTGTGATTGTGTGCATAAACCCAGATGGGATACTATGAAGGACTATTTAGTTGAGGTGTCAATGTGTCAATAATATGTAAATAATAAATATTTGTGTGTGAAATACTAAAAATCCCATAATATTTTACGAACGTTGCCACATAATCTGTGAGTAAACATAAACTTATTAGGAAAATTGACATAAAAAATTTGGCAAAAATTTGCGATTTATAGAAAATTCTGAAATGTAAAAAAAAGAATATTCTAAAGAAAATTTAATGATATATGCGGATTATAAAAAATATCCAAATTTATTTAAAGTGATCAATATATAGAAAATTTTGCAAAATTTGCGATTTATAAATAAAAGAAACATCTATGGAAATTTTAGAAAATTTGGAGTTTAGTAAAAATTTTAATAATATCAAAGTTATTCATGGGAATACATAATTTATCATTAAAAGATTTTGTTTTTTGTGCTTTATTCCCTATTTTTTTCTTGATAAATACTCTGAAATTTATTGTTGGAGATAAACTGTTTCTATGCGCATTTCAATGGTTGTTTAGTTTATAAAAAATTTTACAAGACTTGCGAATTTATAAAATATTAATAGCAAATTTTGTATAAATTTGCAAATTTTTTAAAACTTGTGACATAAACATTTTTGCAAAATTTGCGATTTATAAATCTTTTTTTCAAAATTTGCTTCTTTATACAAAATTCTGCGATTAATAGAATCCTTCAAGATTTGCGATTTATAGAAAATTTTTAAAAACTAGCGATTTATAGAAAATTTAAAAATATTTACATTTAATAGAAAATTTTGCAAAACTTGCGATTTATAGAATATTTTGTAAAATTTGGGATTTAGAGGAAATTTTTAAAAAATTGCGATTTATAGAAAATTTTAAAAATTTGCGTTTTATAAAATTTTTGTAAAATTTTCGATTTATAGACAGTTTTAAAAACTTGCGTTTTATAGAAAATGTTTAAGAATTTGCAATTTAGCGAAAATTTTTAAAAAATTGCGATTTATAGAAAATTTTTAAAAATTTGCGTTTAATAAAAAATTTTGAAAAATTTTAATTTTAATAGAAAATTTTGCAAAACTTGCGTTTTATAAAAATTTTAGTAAAATTTGCGATTTATAGAAAATTTTTAAAAATTTGCGATTTATAGAAAATTTTTAAAAATTTCAATTTAATAGAAAATTTTGCAAAACTTGCGATTTATTGAAAGTATTGTAAAATTTGCGTTTTATAAAAATTTTTGTAATATTTTCGATTTACAGAAATTTTTAAAAATTTGCGGTTCATAGAAAATGTTTAAGAGTTTGCGATTTAGAGGGAATTTTTAAAAAATTGCGATTTATAGAAAATTTTTAAAAATATTGAAAAATTTTCATTTTAATAGAAAATGTTTGCAAAACTTTTTTTTTTTATAAATATTTTTGTAAAATTTTCGATTTATAGAAAATTTTTAAGAGTGCGATTTATAGAAAATTTTTCATTTAAAAGAAAATTTTGCAAAACTTGTGTTTTATAAAAATGTTTGTAAAATTTTCGATTTATAGAAAATTTTTAAAATCTTGCGATTTAAGAATATTCTTAAAATTTTGCGATTTATAGGAAATTTGCGATTTACAGCATTTTAAAAAATTTGTCATTTATAGAGAATTTTAAAAAAAAGAAAAATCTGTGGAAATTTTATAAAATTTGCGATTACAAAAATTTGAACAAGATTTCCAGTTTTATAGAAAATTTTGTAAAACTTGCGATTTATAGAATATTTTGCAAAATTCGCAATTTAGAGAAAATTTTGCATATATACAATTTATAAAAAATATGCAAGTTTATAAAAATCTTTACAAAATTTGCGTATTTAAAAAATTAATAGAAAATTTGTATATGTGTTTTAATGAAAATTTTTCAAAATTTGCAAATTTTTTAATATGTGTGAATTATAAAAATTTTTGCAATATGAGCGATTTATAAATATTTTTACAAAATTTGCAATTTTATACAAAAATTTGCAATATCTGCGATTAATATAAATTTTACAAGATTTGCGATTTATAGAAAAATGCCATTAATAAAAAATTTACAATTTATAGAAAACCCTTGATTTATAGAAATTTTTTAATAATTTTTTTGGTATTTTGTTTAAGCCTTTATATCGTTGTAAAAAAGACTTTATGAGTGTATGTAGGTAATTCTCATTCCCTCTGTAGAATTGTTTGCTGATAGCTTTGGCTTTTCTAAAATTATTTAGGAAAACGTTTCCTGATGATCTGGCCTAAGCAACCAGTGAAATGCGCATAGGAACAGCTTATCCTCCAACAATAAATTTCAGTTTATATTTTATCAATATTAAAAAAAGGGAATTAAGCACAACAAACAAAATCATTTAATAAATAATTGTATTCCCAAAAACAACTTTGATAATAAAATTTTTACTTTATAAGAAATAATGCAATAATTTGTTATTTACCAAATCCCGTGAATTCCCGGGCTTATGTTTTTTCATGTGCATATTTTTTGGAGTATTTGTATGTATATTTTAAAAATTTTTGTGCATATTTAAACTTGCCCTTCTTCATACACGGAAAGACAAACTAAATATATTTTTATTTCTTATTTCTGTTTATTTAAATAATTGCAAAACTTCTGGCAACACAGTCCTCTCAAGTCTTTATCTTAATGAGATTTAAAACTAGATAACACAATATTGAAATAATTTATGCCTATTTGCTTTAACAAATTGTTGGGAACTATTAAGCAATTAAAATTGTTTTGAGTTATTGGATTTTAAACCCTTGAGAGATGTTGTTTTATGAAAGTTAGTTAAAACTCATTTTTTTGTTTTGACTCCAAAGCAAATATCAACATTTACAACATTTCTCATGACTCATATAAAAATAGTGAAAGTTGTAATAAAATAATGAATGATAATTTAACGCTTTTCAATAGACACAATATTTTTGATTTTATTAAATAATTTCAATAAAGAAAATAAAACAAATAAGAAATTATTGTCGCTCAACCCCGACAATGAGATTCCCTACACCATAGTATGTAAATAGAATTTTTTGAGAGTGTCCCATATTTGGGATCCATGGAAAATAATGGACCCGGCAAAATCAAATTATATGATGAGGTTAAGATTTATGTAAGAGTTCTTCATGCCGAATATTATCTAAATATCGACATTTGTATGCACAGAAAAACTTCTCCAAATTGTTCACCAATTAAAGCATTAATCAAAAATTCAATCAGTTTTAATTAAAAATGTAATCAAGCGAATTCACCTCATTAAACGTTTAATCAGGTGAATTAAAGTTAAATTGATACTATTATTTTCTTTACTGGAGTGGAGCAATTTTAATTAGTTTTTTTATTAATATCACAAGTTTTTTAATTGAAATTAGTTTTTATTTTTTTATGTGTTAGATATACTCGCCTTTAAGCGTTTTTAGAGAGTGGGTTAATATGGGATATGTGATTTTATACCAATACTAACACGACAAGGAAGTAATGGCATTTTAAGTAATTTCGGAAGTGGTATTTGTTTGGGGGCAATGGCCAAATATGGACCGATTCTAAAAAAAAAAAATTGGTAAGATGGTTTATATTGCAATAAAATATATTTAAGCCAAATTTCATCTAAATACAAACATAATAAGATAGCTTATGGGCACAAAGGCTATTTCGGAAAAAAGTTTATATTGGGGCGTAATAAGAAATTATTAACCGGTAAAGCTTCGTCCTTATGACAATTAAGTTGTATGTTACATGCACAGACAACCAACCAGCCAGATGAACATCGTCAGATCGATTGAGGAAGAGATTCTGAGTGGATCGGTATACTAAATGGTAGGACCAATATTTCTTGCATCACATACATCAGCATAAACGCATAATACCCTCCCCACTATTTTGGTGTGGGTATAACAAACAAAAGGGAAGGTGTACTAGTTAACCGATGCGAAAATTTGTACGATTTTTTTAAAAGCCAATAGATTCTCATAGATATTTTATGTGTGGCAATAAGGTAAAAGGCCTTAAGTCTTTTTTTTGTTTTTTACGAAACCAAATTTAAGCTTTAGTTTTTCTTAAATATGTTTTTGTTCTAATAAAAAAAAATCACTTCTCTTCGGCTATAGTTTTTTTACGTTTTTATGCCTAAATACTAGTCATATCACAGATCGGAAATAAACTTAAGCTTTTTTTCCAAATTGTATTGCACATTGAAAAAAATAAGCAAAAAGTAATTTTGTTTTAAATTCCTAAAAAAAATCGTACAAAATAATTTAAATTGGTACTTTTTGACATGTAGGTGCCACAGACTCAAATTTTGCTTAAGCCGACTTAAGCACTTTTTGCCACAGTTATAAAGGTAACCGGAAAATTAAGATTTATATATCTAATTTTGCAATGGCAAGCAAAAAACTTTTACACACTATTATTTGTATTATTTCCGATACTAATAAAGGGTGTTTTTTAAAGCCCGATATAACTTACAAAAGGGTTAGTTCTTAAATGAACTTTCATACTGCTTTCACTTTTTGATATTTATGGCCAATAAACTCTGGCAAATTATCATGAATAGATTCACGATTGAGCAATGCTACAGTATTATTCAAATTATCGATATGGAGTAAGACCACACAACAAAAAACAAATCCTTGAGACTCAGTTACCCCAAAAACATGCACAGTTTGGTTTGGCCTATAAACTAGAGGCATTCAAATTTCTTCAAAAATGAAACCAGAGCTTGCGTTACGGTCTAGAGAGGTAATTACTGCAACATGATCAAAGATTTTTTTGTTTGACAATATGTGTGATATTTATTCGCTCGAAATATGGTTTGCACAGGATGCCGCCATACGGCGACCGCAATCATTGACTAACTAAGATAAAAATTTGGCGATAAGTGAATTTCGGAAAATTGATCTGTTCATTGGCCTACAAGGTTGTGCGATTTGACAGCTATTGATTAATTTCCTGTGGGGCTACGTGAAGTCATTGGCTTATGCAGATAAACCAGCCAGAGCTGACGCCCTGAAGGCCAACATTGCTCGTGTCATACGCCAATAATAATGGATAAAGTGGCCAAAAATCATACGTCTAAAATGTTTTTCATTAAGTAACAGCCAGGAGACCATATTCCCGAAATCATATTCAAATGTTAATGTCATGTATGGATTTTTCAAAAAAAAAATGATTAATAATTAATTGTTGTGCTAATTTTTGCAATTTCGGTTTTATAATTCAAATTTTCATATTTTTAATTATGCTTAAGTTCATTAAATTAGGCCCTAATCATGTAAAACGCAATGCAACGCCACAGAATTACATTGAAAGTACAAACAATGTCATAAATATTTTGTAATTTTGTTGTTGCTTTCTCCAGAAATTCACATTGCGTTTTAAAATTCCAAACGCTGATTAGCTTGAGTCGTGAACATTTTTAAAACGGTACGTGAATTTCTGTAGAAAGCAACAACAAAATTACAAAATATTTATGACATTGTTTGTGCTTTCAATGTAATTATTTGGCGTTACGTTGCGTTTTACAGGATTAGGGCGTTCAATTTTCATCAAATTATTTTTATGAAGCGGCAAAGACTTCTGAAGAGATAGTGTGGTTTCTATCAAAACGCGACAGATCAAACTGTCCGCGAACGTGTGTTCGAGCCCCACGGCAGTCAAGAATGAAAAATTATCAATAAATTTTAATTAATTTCATGTTGTAAAATTTCTTCCTTCACAAAAATAATTTAATGAAAATAAAATTTAATGAACTTAAGCCGAATTAAAAATATGAAAATTTGGATTAAACCCAATAAAACAGTTCAACAAAATAACCACAAAAATAATTTCAGTTTCATTAGAGTTTAAAAAACACTCTTTATAAACATTTTATGCCAATTTTTTTAATCTATTATATTACAATCAATCACCTGCATATAATATCTAAATGTAAAAATTACTACTAAAATTATTAACATAATTCTAGCAATTATAGCAATCTATAAAAAATCTTTATTAAAAATGCACAATTTTCAAATGTATCTATAATCAACATTTTTTAATGGTTGTCAACTGCATTAAACTTCCGTCAAGTTGTGTAAGTTCCATTTAAAAAATGTTGTACTTTAGTTTACAAAAATGTAGAGGAAGAAAAATAATTATAATATGCATTCTAATTACTGAAAAAAAAAGGAAAATAATGACTCAATGCTCTTGTATAAGAGATACATAGATATTAAATAAATTGTAAGAGAAGTATACCCCTAAGGCTTTAAATTAATATGCAAGGCTAGTACTACACTGAAAAAAATGTACATATATGCCAGGGGTTAAAAAACTGCAGTCCAAACCAAAAACTGTCGAACAAAAAACGAAAAGTTGTGTACAACTGTTCGCTTTTTGAGTTGGTTTGACAGCGACTGTCTACATTTAATGAATTAGTAGAGAGAAAAAGCAAAAGTTTTTGTTTGGCCAATGTCAATTGCAGAAGTGGAAGAAATGGCAGTTTTTCAACTTTGTTTTCAGTTTTTTAAACGCTGATATATACGACATTTTACGCAAAAATGTTGTAACTATTTTTATCGTAATATTAACAAAGGTCGCGTTTATTATACGAAAAAATGGTTGTATTACAATTTTACGAAGTAAACGAATTCATTTGTATTCAAAATGTTTCATTAATAAATACCAGAAAACTTCTTATGTTTTATGAAACATTTCGTAAAAGAAAATTGAAGCGGAAACATGAAAAGAATTTAAAAGGATTTAACTATTGAATATGTTTATTTCCTTAATGTTGTACACATTTTTATAAATAAGACTGAGTTCCGAAACATCATAATAGTTTTCAGTTAGAGTGAAAAAGTACCATAGACTTTAATGATGCAAAGTTTGCTAATTGTGAACGCATTGACAACTTTTTGGCTCACTGTGCCAACGTGTAAGATTCTACACTGTTGCATTACAGAATGCATTTAAAAAAGCAAGTTGCTTTGCAACCGAAGTTTTGTAACTAGACCTAACAATTCGAATCCTATTCAAATTTTTTTTCCTTAGCCGTAGAATAGATAACCCCATTATAATTTTTAATCATTTGCAGCTTCACAGCAAAAATTATTTGATTTAAACCCCGCATAATCAAAAACTAAACAATTAATTAAATGTTTTTTTTTTTATAGTTGATACAATTTTTAATTCTTTAATAATTATTATAACAAAAAAATGATGGCAAGCTATAAATCAATAAACATACAGTAGGCAAAAAACCAAAAATACCACGAAAAAATAAAACCGGGGTACATTGTACCCCATTCTAGTTTTTACATTTATAAAAAAATATTTATTTTAGAATCCTTTAAATAGAAATTTAGAAAAATTAATTCGAATATCTTCTATATATATAAAAGAAAGTGGCGTTAGTTACTACGTTTATAACTAAAGAACGGCTGGACCGATTTCGATGATTCCTACCAATTCGGAATGGTCTCGAACCAAGTAAGAAGAATAGAAAAAAAATCTAAAATAGGTGGCGCCATTGAAAATTACTCAGTATGAATTAAACCGTAAACTCTGCATTTGACGATGCTATGATCTTTAGCAAAGTTGTTGAGCATGAGCCGGCGAAGGTTTATAAGTTGATATGACCAATTTCAGACAGGTGGCGCCACTGAAAATGACTCGAAATGAGTTAAAACACAATCTGTGCATTTGATCATGATATGATCTTTAGCACAGCTGTTGAGCATTAGCATACAAAGGTTTCTAGGTTGGTATGACCAATTTCCGATAGGCGGCACCATTGAAAATTACTCAAAATAAATTATATAATTTGATCACCTTAAAGGAAAGTTTAAAGGAGAGGAAGTTCTCATTCCGAAAATTCCAATGATCCTAACCGATATGCCATTCGAGTTTAAACGAATCCAATTTATAATTCGTCTCGCATTCGCCATGACAATCAACAAATCCCAAGGGCAATCATTGAGTGTTTGCGGCCTAAATTTGGAGAACGACTGTTTTTCACACGCTCAACTCTATGTCGCATGTTCCCGTGTCGGAAAGCCATCCTCTTTGTTCATTTTCGCACCTGACAACAAAACGAAAAATATTGTTTATCACAAAGTGCTTCAATGATATTCTCTTAACTTATTCAATAGTTTACTTATAATTCACATTTTCATATTCTTTTTTTTTTTTTTTTTTTTTTTTTGTAAATAAAGATAAATTATCTGCACCGAATATTACCTGTACCTGATTCTGTATCTGTATTTTAAATATACACAAAAACAATACTTTTCTAGGCAAAACAACGTTTGCCGGGTCAGCTAGTTTAATATATTTGATTAAAATAATCTTTGAACAGCCTCTTATATACTAATTTTTTCATATTAAATCTATTGGGTTCATATAAAGTGTATTGGTTGTGTAGGTATCATATTTGGTAGCTTACAGTTATGGGACCACTGTACCGAATTTCATAAATGGTCAGTAAAACGACTCTAAAAGACTTGAATTTTATAGGCCCGAAGTTTCAATACTTTTTTCGTATTGGTTTTGCAGCTAGAAACGTGTAAAGTTACTAGTGGACAGGTACCTGGTTATGCGTTCTACGGTTAATGAAAATTTGAACATTTGACCTTAAAATTAAATGTTAAATTGAAAAGAAATGCTAAAACCACAACTAAGCCAATCGGTCAAATGATCAAGATTTGCATTAGATGATTCTCTATGCACCTGCATAAAAACTTCTGGAAACTGATTGTGATGTTTTAAATTACATTCAGATCTTTTCATATTTTTTCAGAAAAATTCCATTTATTTAACACCTTTCCACATAGCATATCAGCAACCACAATAGGTTGCTGATATGTGTGACCAACATTTTAGTTTACCGATCGAATCAGAATCACTTTCTTAATCGATTTAACGCAATCCCTCTGTCCGTCCGTCCGTAGTACTGGCTCACTTGCTGGTTCTCTGTACATAGATTCATTGTACATTTGATGAAATTCAGTACATACGTCTTAATTGTCATAAGAACGCAACATATTGAAAATGTTACGAATCGGTCCATAATTTCTCATAACCCGCTTAAAAACTACTTTCGGGAAAAGAGTTTTTCGGCCAATAAAACATCTTATTATGTTGGTACTTAAATTAAATTGAATTTGGCACAGCAATTTTTATTGCAAACTATATCATCTCAACAGATTTTATTTGAATTAGTGCATATTTGACCGTAGCTCACATGCAAACATCATATACCCGACAATTTGTAATACGCAGCGTCAATGCCTATCCTAGAGAGGAGTTGCTCAATAGGCGTAACTGCAGAATTAAACCAATTCGTCTTCCAAATTAGTCATTGGTTCTATTTTAGATTGATCATCCAAACGGACAAATACTGGTTTTCCAGGTATATGTCCCGAGCTCCGTACACTGACACAGAAAATTAAACATAGTTTTCTCTTACTCCTCGTTATGACTACTTCTGCAGTAGTCATTGAATTCAAGAACAATTATTTTCGCATTGGTCTATACCGGCTAGTACTCAGTTGTCAGTGAGATCACTGCTCTAATCTGTTCTCTATAGAACCTAAGAAGACAGCATGACCTGCGTTCATCATAACCAGGCCGCAATGCCCGACCACAACAGTGCAAGTCTAAAAAGACTTGCGCTTAACTTGGCGATTTTGGCTTTAGAATTAGCTAATATGCCATGGAAAAAGGTTTTATGTTCTTGCATTTGGTTGCTTCACTGATAGAAAAGGCGTCATAACGCTGATGTATTTTGACATCAGTACTATGACAGGTGTCTTCGTTTTTGACCCCATGACACTTTTCAGCGTGAACATCACTTGGCCAAATTGTCATCAGGGTCAAAAGTTTAAATTATGTCATCAATGGGATGGCACATTGGCATCACAGAAATTACGAATCGGAGTCGGTTTTATAAAGCATGTCATCAGTGGGATGACAAACAGTCATCAAATTGCGTATTGTAATTGACCTTAAAAGCCGCTTTAGCCGACCGTAAATGTAATGAAATGCAATGTAACGTACCGTAACGTACTGTAAGTTCGCTTGTGCACTTATGGAACATGTAAGAACGTGTCCTCTGTTTTTCAAAAACATAAACAAAAAGCATTAGTATACATAAAATAACACCACAGTGATGGGAATTTAAATTGTTCAAATGGTGACCTAGTTGCAGGAAAAGTACCAAGTGATTTAAATGGTATTAAAAAAGATTTTTTTGTATGTATAAATACATAAATAATTAAATATATGTTATTTATATTATAGATTCACAATAAACAAATATGTATTATAGCAAATACATTCACGTGTACGTATACTATTTTGAAAATGTGCATACACAAAACTAGATTTTGATACCATTAAAAATCACAGTTTTAATTGTTTGTGTATATGTATGCATTTTTTATTTTATACATCTAAATATATATTTGTATGTATTGTAAGTTATTTTGTAAAAAGACCACAGATATTATTACTGAAAAAAGTACCAAAGAAAAAGAGTGAATTTACCCGCATCCCATTTAATATACTAGCAACCCATCACTATCTACAAATGTCACGTAACCTCGTAATGAAATTCTATTTTCTACAGGTTGGCACGTTACGGTTAAGTGACATTACAGTCAGTTAAGCATTTGTATTGCTTTCCATATAACAGAAACGATCAGCTGTTTACATTATATTTACATTTCTACATTTACGGTCGGCTAACGCGGAATTAAGTCAAATGGAGAGAATGTAATTATTTTTTTACCTGGTACACATGTTTGTTTAATCTTTTATTGTATTCCGCCCTTTGTTAACAGAAGAACTCTCAATTATAAAACACCAGCAGCATGTTCGACATGGTTTTCGTAATAAATCTACTTTAAAAATTTTATGTGTTGAAATAAATAATTAAAAAAATAGAATATGGGAATTTTTGCTGCTAATTTTACTTTCTAAACATGGAAATAATGTTAAAAATATATTATGACATGATATATTATGTCATCGCACTGATGACAGTCTGTCATCGCACTGATGACATGATATATTATGTCATCGCCCTGATGACAGTTTGCCTGTACTGATGCCAAAATACATCAGAGTTAGAACGCCTTTTCTAAGTGTACACAAAATGTGGCATCGAATTGATGTCACTGTAGACATAGCGTAGATGACGCATAAAATATGACAAAATTTTAGGATGACGTTCGTCATTGGATTGATGTCACTGTTTGCCTCAATGATGACAGTTGCAATAACATTGATGTCTCAATTCTGATGTTAGAGCATCATCAATCTTAAGATGCATTTTTCTATGAGTGTTGGGATGGGCAATCCCACTTAATCCTTTTAATAATTTTACTGGTATCCTAATATATTAGAATAAAAGGTTAATATGAAAAATGTTATCTTAATACCCAATATATTTTACGAGTTCTATTAAAGCAAAATTAATAATGGGCTTAAACAAAAGCTATGATCAACTATTGACCTGCCTTCAAAAATTTTGTTGTCAGATTTAAATAAATTTAATCAGATTAATTGGATTTTAGGAATTTTTTTAAGTGTACCAAATACAACGTGAAACAAACATCATGTCATAATTTGAGTTGCCTGCCATTTTTGCTGATGGAGCGATACATATTTTAAGAACGTAGAATTATTTTTATTACTGCTTTGAAAAACTTTCGTCAGAGAGAGTGTACAAAAATCAACTGGGCGACGATGCGCTCAATTATGCATCGGCAGACTTTCATTTCAAAATGTTCCCCTACAAAACGCAAACTGTTTACAAATTGCTGACCAACGGACAAGGTTATTATACATCAACTCGAGAGGAGGCCATTTGGGCGATATTATTTTTTTTTTTTTCTTCAATTACTAACTTAGCACGCCTAAGTTTTACCTGGTCTTCTTCCTCTCGGTCTTTTCATTAGAGCTTCGGTCATCATCTTCTACGTAGTCCCTCAGGATTTTACTCGAATGATTTCTCTTATGGATCAATTTCTCCCATGCGCAATCGTTGCACTTTTACCCTTTACACTGTATCAATTTCTTCGTACAGCACGTACAATTTATAATTAATTGGATATCGATACTCCATGTCAACGCAGATATGACCATATATCCCTTGAAGTATTTTGTTCTTTAAGGCTCTGAGAACAGCTTCCTCTACTTGAGTAAGTGCCTGCGCCGCTTTGCCAGATAAAAGTACGGGCATTGAAGCGTTTTATAAAGATTTGTTTTTGTTCGTGCTTCGCAATTAATGTCCAAAATTTTACACTTTAAAATCGATTATTTATTAAAGAAGAGTTTTTATGTTTTGTTTATAAAAATATGGCAGCCCATTCAAATTATAACACGACTTTTGCGCCACCTTGTACAAAGAAAAATGTTCAATAGTTTTTTTATTAATTTAATTTAATTAACGTAATAATTTAATCAATTATTTTTCTAGTTGAAAAAAATTAAAAAAATATAATTTTTTGTTATTTAACATTTTCGTTGTTTTGAAATAAATTTTTAATTAAGCTGTTAATTAAATAACAACAAATCTTAGTTTATTTTTTTGCTTAAAATAAAATAATTTAAACTTGTGGAATTGTTGTGGGGAATTGTCAAAATCTAAGCTATATTTAATTAAATCAATTAACTCATTGTTTGAAATGGTAAGGTTTTTTTGAAATAAAACTATCATTTATTGAGAAAAGTTCACAATTTTCAATTTTTATAATGGTAATAGGTGCAATATCAACAAATTGTTTGCTTGATTTTATGAGTTTAGTGATTAGAAACAATTTTTATTCGTTTTTTTTTAAATTTGTTTTTCAATCTAAGCCTAACTGAGAATATAAGCTAAAATTTTTTGTATGTCGAAAGCTCTTCAGTT
The DNA here is from genome assembly GCA_943735925.1 of Pollenia amentaria. Lineage (NCBI taxonomy): Eukaryota > Metazoa > Arthropoda > Insecta > Diptera > Polleniidae > Pollenia > Pollenia amentaria. The sequence goes on along the minus strand of OX031010.1, from coordinate 137,930,889 downwards.
AAAACTAGAAAAAAAATTTCAATCATGTTAACAAATATTTTATAAACTTAGACTAGAACCTTTGACTCTTATTTTTATTTTAACAACTTTTAAACTCACAATCAGTCATCTGAGTAAACAATGGATTCATTATTGTTTACAAATGCGCATACTTTCCCTGAGACTAAATCACTGTAAAATGTAAAATGTTTGTGTTTTATTTTATTTCAAACGAAAATATTAACTAAGATTGTTTAAAACCAAATGCCAGCTTTTTAGTAGTTGATATGTTGTGTCAGCACGACAAACGATCTGGAACGTTGCGATCGCATGTACTTGTTAACGGAATATTTAAGGCCCAGTCTTTTAGTTAAATCTCAAAAAGCAGCATGAAATATACACTCAATATCAACAGCAGCAAATGTGTAGCCGCTCAGTCGCTGTTGAAACGTTTTCGTACAAAACGTCAGAATTGGAAGAAGTTAATCGAGGAAGAGGTCACGGAATTGTATGAGGTTAGAAGGGAAATTATGATTCAATCAGTGCAGATTCCATAGAAAATGACCAGAATAGGAGGAGAGAGAAAAAACTCAAATCAGCGCACTCTATGAATGTGTTAATACGAAATAAATTAATTTTGTTGTTGTAACTTCACACGTAAAAAATTTGAAGAGAGAATTTTTTATGGCCAATTCATCGATTTCGAACGAAACCTTCTTTTGCTAACTACATGTAAATTTTTACATTGTAAAACAAAAACAATATTTTGTTATTTGTTTTTGTTTTAAATGAAAATTAAGAGAAAGAGGTCTTCGTTCGGAAACAGATAACAGATAGTTTTTGTTTTAAGAGAGTTTTGGTGGCATTTTTCTCTTTTAATATTTTAATACATACAAAAATTAAAATATTTTAAATTTTTAATAATAATAAATTATGAACTTTGGCTCTTCATACATTTTTAGCATTTTCAACGTAATTCGAAATTGGCTGAATCATCGAAACGTTTAAAGTCTCAAATCTGGAGTTCAGTGGTTACTATTTTATTAGTTAAAGCCAAAGGGGTGCCCCTGGGAGAAGATGGCAATAAACTTAATGATATTCATATCAAATTTAGGTAAGTTCATGTTTAAATATAATATTTTTTTAATTTTTAAATTTGGTTTCGCTTTCAGACTGGGCAATGAAAAATACAAAAGTAAATCCTCTTGGACGGAACGCTGGCTAGAACAATTCGATTTACATTTATTTGATGAAGATCAAAATCTGGAGATTTCTTTATGGAATCGCAACACTTTATATGGCAAGGCTACCATAGATTTAAGTGTTTTCCAACGTGAAACAACTCATGGTATTTGGAAGCCCTTCGAAGACTGTCCCGGTGAAGTTTTTCTTATGTTGACCATAAGTGGGACTACGGCCTTGGAAACTATAAGTGACTTAAAGGCCTTCAAAGAAGATCCTCGTGAAGTTCAAGTCTTAAAAGATCGGTATCGCTGGCATCGTTGTTTTCAAAACCTTCGTGATATTGGCCATTTAACGGTGAAAGTGTTTGGGGCTCAGGGTTTGGCTGCGGCAGATATCGGTGGTAAATCGGATCCATTTTGTGTTTTAGAGTTGGGTAATGCAAGACTGCAGACGCAGACCGAATATAAGACTTTAACGCCAACGTGGAATAAGATATTTACTTTGTAAGTATAAACAATATTGTATTTTTATCGTAAGAATCGTTAATTTACATACAAATTTTAATTACGATTTTACAAAAAAAAATGGATGCACGGACCAAAATCTCTTTAAATTGACAATAATGCTCTAATTTTTTTTTGAAGGTACACAAATAAAAGTAATGTATTTAAAGGGAAAATCGCAGAAGTTAATAAACATGACAAAAATATAAATTGGCTTAATCACCTATTTTACCTAAAAACGCCTCTAAAATAATACGAAAAACGTAATTGAATACTAAAATCATCAAATTTTTTTAAAAAAAAAACAGAAAACGGAAAAAATCGCCCAAATTTGATAAAGTTGTTTCAAAATGTTTTAAAAGATATACAAATAAACTTTATAAAGTCACACTGAAAGTCGCAAATACAAATGACCAAAAATCGCCCATATTATCTATTTTAAATCAAAACGTTACCAAAAACAAAACAAATAATGCAAACTTAAGAACAAATTTAATTAATGTTATAATTGAATTAATTATTTTTTTAGTTGAAAGAAATAATTTTGATTTGATTAATATTTAAGGTGTTTTGAAATAAATTTTCAATTAAAATTTTGATTAAATAACAAAAAATCTTAATTGGCTTTTATCGTCTAAAATAAAATAATTTAAACATGTTGAATTGTTGTTGGGAATTGTCAATATTTAATTAAATGAACACGTTGTTTGAAATGACAAAGTTTTTTGATCATTTTTTTAATTAAAATTAAAAATATCATTTACTGAACCAAAATATTCACAATGGTTAGTAATCAATATAATCATTTTGGTAATAGGTGCAAAATCAACAACTTGTTTGCTTGATATTATGAATTTGATGATTAGAGACAATTTTTAATTTTTTCTTTGTATAACATTTTAAGTTTTAATTGAAAATTTAATGAAACAACAGTAAGATTAGGATGATTAAAAAGAAATAAGTCACATTTTTCTAAACTCGACTTGATTTGGGCACAGATATTAATAAGCAATTTAAAATTTTTACAAGCCGCTTAATCAGATAAAAAAAATTTATTACTATAATGGAAAATAATCTTTGAAAACTACAGAAAACTTGCTAAAATGAAGAACTTAAGAGAAAAAAACGCTCAAAAGTAAATAAAATTGATCAAAGCAGAATAACTTATCATATTGTAAAAAAAAAGAAAATCGTTAACCCATCAAAATCAAGAAAAAAATAAGCCGCTTAAAATCGTTAAATTAGAAATGCAGAAAAATTTGATTAAAATAAAAAAACGGCTAAAACAGAAAAAGGGTGAAGTAACTCTCAGGGTAAATTCAATTGTACGCGGAATGCCTCACTAAATTTTAACTTCTAAAAATCGCATAAATTCAAAACACACATAAGTGACTAAACGCGAAATAATTCGCTAAGTTTAAGATTCTTAAAAATTTTTAAAATACTCGTAAAGAAAACACATTTTTCGATATGGTTCAACAAAACTATTTTGAACTCATAATAGTCTGATGGTATTTTAACCAAAACATGTTGCTCATAGAAAACAAGAAAATGTTATTGTTAATTTAAAACAATAATCCCCATATTAAATGTTTATTAAACAAATTTTTCAAAGAAAATTCGTTTCATAAAACTGCTATGAACCCAAAATATTTTTTATGAATATGGGAGGAAGTTATTAATGTTAAGCAAATTATTGTTATTATGAACCATAAAATGTTCGAAGTAAACTTTAATTAGGTGGATGATCGAATAATTTATCAAAAATGTGTTTACCGGTGATATAAATACATATGACTAAAGTAACTAAAATATACTTACAAAATGGTTTAGAGTAAACCATACCGAAAACTTTTTGCGTTAATGAAAATCGATTTACAAAAAAGAAAAAAAAAACTAATAAAAGGATATTAAAGAAGTTAAGAAACTGCTCTGAAAAAATTCAAGATAAACCTGTACCGAATCTTTAATACCCTCCACTGAGAATTCGAACATTTCAGGAATGGGATTTATACGGGATCTATAAGTTATAACTCCATCGTAATAAAACCTGGCCTTAGAGCATTATTATTTGTAGCCTATTTTAAAATCTAGAATATATATACATACTTTATAGTGAGTGACAAACTTATATAAAAAACGAAACCACCTTCCACATGTGGTGCACGGCATTATAACCAACTAGAAATTGTGAATTAAACAGGTGTGTTCTAGAATCCGAATCCACTCGAAAGTGGATTACTTCAGCATTTTTGGTGTTCTGCACTTCACATCCGCATGTTTTTATTCGTTTTCAATTAGAGCAGTTAGGGGTTGGTGAAAGTAAAACGAATCGACTTTTATTCTTATATGTGATAAAATTTTTAACAAAAACAAAATTTAGGTTTTTAGTTTGAAATGTTTTTTATTCAATTTAATAAAAAAATATATATTCCTTTACACAAATATTAATAAAAATGAAATTTTTAACATATCCAAAAATTTAAGTTGTTTTTATTAAACTCACTTGTGTAAAAAAGCAAACATGGAGTCAAGCATTATTTTTTTTAACAATTTCTTTGAACTTTTTGAACATTATTTTCTTGTCTCCGCAATTGTAAAAAGATAAAACAAAAGCTCCTGGCATTTTTATGAGAAAATTTTATTTTTTAGGAATAATTTTTTATACAATAAAAAAAATTAAATTTTTTTTTTTTTATCAGCTGATAAAAAGCTGTTTCTTTTTGAAATTTAGTTTTTTTTTTCGAACACAAACTTCGAATACACAAAAACATGCGGATTTGAGAACACCAATTTATGAATTATGCGGATTCAAGAAAATTTGCGTTTTCAAAACGAGTCGAAAATTATCTATTCAAGTTTAAAAAAAAAACTTCAAACTAAAGGCTATAAAATCGCTTAAACTATACATATCGCTCATTTACTTCAATAGTCACATAACTCAAAGAATGAAATTTTGGAGTTAGTATGGCAGAATTGTTCACTATTTTTTTATATCGGGCATAACTTGCATCTTTATATCTTTTATACTTTCACCGTTAAAAGAGAATGTGTCGTTATTTTGTCTAAGTGGTTAGAGCAAATTAGAAACTTTAAACGCGTTAAACTCGAAATGGATTTTTTGAGTTATGTCACTTTTGAAGTAAATGAGCGGTATGTATGTAATTAATAAAATTGATCAAATCCGATTTAATTGCATATTGAAATCACATTAATCAGTAAAATTAACTCAAACGAAAAAATTCATGATCGTTAAAAAATTATACATTAAAAAAATTTAATTTATTATAAAATTTTTCCAATGACTATAGAGATACAATTAACTACTTCAAAAAGCGGATGATTTAATCCCGCAACCAGAAAAATCCTTTGAATTTAGAAAAATCTTAAACTTTTACCATTGACCTCTAACCTCTTCGTTTAGTATGTTCATATTACTCAAGATTAAATTTATTTCTCTTCTTTCATTTTCTTAGCAACATCAAGGACATAACTCAAGTTCTGGAAATTACTGTCTATGATGAAGATCGGGACCATAGAGTAGAATTTTTGGGTAAACTGGTTATACCTCTGTTACGCATTAAAAATGGCGTTAAAAGGTGGTATACATTGAAAGACAAAAATTTATGTAGTCGGGCCAAAGGAATATCACCGCAGGTGGGTACTCGCACGCACACACACACGTGACATTAAACCTATTTTTTATAATATGGATTCTCTTGCAGATATTGTTGGAAATGTATGTGGTTTGGAATGAAGTCCGAGCAATATGTCGCGTATTACAGCCCAAAGAGGAGAAATTGATACAACAAGAGGCTAAATTTAAAAGACAACTATTCCTACGTAATGTCAATAGACTGAAAGTTATAATAATGAATATATTCGATGCCGCCAGATACATACAGTAAGTTGCATTTTCTTTTAATGTTTAGTATAAAAAAGTTATAAAAAGTATAACTTTTTCCAAAGATCTTGCTTTGAATGGGAAAGTCCTTTAAGATCGGCCATAGCCTTTACTCTATGGGTTTTAGCTTGCATATATGGTAATTTGGAAACTATACCTTTAGTCTTACTATTGATCATTCTCAAGTAAGTGGATTATAACACATTTATAAGCTTAAATATTTAAATTATTTCATTTGTTAACCTTCGATAGAAAATGGCTGATAAGATTGATAACCGGTCAATCAGATGCCGGTAGTGGCAACTATGATTACGACTATGATGAAGACGATGATGATGACAAAGAAAAGGAGGAGAAGAAATCGATAAAAGAACGTCTACAGGCCATACAAGAGGTATCCCAAACGGTACAAAATACCATCGGATATTTGGCCTCATTAGGAGAAAGTACTAAGAAGTACGATTTTTTCTTTTTTTGCTATTAGAAAAATATTTCGGTTTTACCAAAAATTATTTTTATGCTTTTAGTACCTTTAATTTTTCCGTCCCCGAATTAACCTGGTTGGCAGTCGTTTTGCTTGTCGGTGCAATTGTGGTGCTGCATTTGATACCCATAAGATTTTTATTATTATTTTGGGGCATTATGAAATTTACCCGCAGAATATTAAGACCAAATACTATACCCAATAATGAGTTATTAGACTTTCTATCTAGAATACCAGATGACGAGGAGATAGTAAGTTTAATTAAAGTTCTCTTAAAATAAAATACTTTTTAATTTTCAAATATTATTTAAAGAATCAATTCCGAGAGTTACCACCCACTACGGCAGCGGATGCTGCTCGCTTAAATCCGAAAAAGAAATTTAAAGCCTCATAGTCTATAGCGAGTACGGATGATGCCGATATAATGATGGATTTGTATGGCGCTCGTGAGACATCGCCGAGCAAAACGATGGCCGTTTTGCCGCAACATGTTGTCAATATATCGCAACGATCTATGCGTAATGTTTCGAACATGTTTAAGGCCAGCACTGATAATTTTCGTATGCCAACAGCATTTAAAAAATTAAACAAAAGTTTGCATAAATCAAATGAAAAGTTAGATTAAATTAAGGAAAATTAACTTATGAATAGTTTTTTATAAAGATTTTGGAAAAAAATTCACACACACAAATTTAAAAAGTTTAATCGGAAATTTATAAATTTACTTGTAAACTAAATATTTTCTCTTCTAAATAACAACCATAAAACGAAAATATCTTTAAGTCCATTCCATTTATATTTAAATCATTTAAATTGCACTTTTAACAGAAATCAAAGAAACAAGAAGTTGTATAACAAAAATATTCTGGCATAAGTATTAAGTTTATAGAAAAGAAAGGAATGTCGATCATAGAGGAATGACGATATCCTTCCTTTTCTTTTCTACAAACATAAGACTTGAGTCAGAAATCTATTTGTGTAAACAGTAAAATCTCTCTTGACAGGTACCAAAGGGACCATTAAAATCTTTCCGTAAGGGGACAAAAGAACATAATGCTTTCCTTTAGAACACTGTCGGGTGTTCGCTTAAGGGATATTGCACTGTAACCTGAATTAAATATTATGTTTTATACACTTTCATATTTCATGTCTATCATATTTTATTTGTTAACTAAGAAAATTTAAATAACCGGCAAAAAATGGCAATTGAAACGAGTCCAACTGTTTGAACAAGAAATAAAGACCGCGCAATGTTTTAAAATAATTACAAAATTTAAATTTATAATATTAAAAAACAACATTCAAGTAACAAAAACTTTTTCGAAATTTTCAAATATTACGTTACTTTAAGGGTCATTATTACAACTTGCCGTCAGGTAAAGATAAGATTTTGTCGAACGTAAAACGATTTAATTATTATTTCAACTTAACTTTTACCTACCAGGTAGAATGAACTTGCCTTTAACATATTGCTCACTTTAGTTTAAAGCAAAAAATCCTTCTTTTAACTGTCGGCAACTTGTAAAAATGGCCCTAAATTAAAGAGAGAAAAGATTTGTCCTCTTGCTTGAGACCCTGCCGTGTCGGCCCAACCTTATGGCGGATTTTAAACACTGGGCAACAAACTATGCATTTACCATCGTATGTGAGAAGCACCAACAGATACAGGTATCAATTTGAGTGTATACCCCGGCAAAATTATACACTCGCCCCTTGTTTAGGAGCTGGAGCTATCTAGCTTTTACTGCTTTTGGAAAAAGCCAGCACCTTCTGCTGAATAGCAACATCAACTAGGAATAATCCTGCCTTAGACCGAACTCTTTCATAAGTGGTGAAAAATCAGACCTTTAGTGAGGTTTAAAGGAATAACCTATCCTTGTGACTTTGGCTTTAAGCCACAACCACCACGTGAACTCCGAAAGTATATTGTCAGCGGATAGTGAACCATTCGCAAAGACAATCTCTTTGAAAGACAGAAGGCATTTCCCGCAAAAAGCACACTACTGGAGGCCTAAAACAATAGTCAGACCGGTGCCGTATCCCCGGGTTCTCATAGTACCAAATAAGATTTCTGGTCAGCCGAGCTTTCAAGAATTCTGTCAATTTCAGACTTAGATTAGATCCCAGGTATAAGCTGCAGCAGAATTGCCCCGGAGGCTCCAACACCCAAAAAGGTAAATTATCCTTGAGATGATCCCTACAACACATGAAGAAAAGGTTCCATTTTTACATATATGACCATTATTAACGAAATACGTTTTATCTTTTTATCAGGGGTGCTGAAAATCTAAAACGTACAACACAAGAATTCGTAAGTTCTTTTTAATACGCTTTTCATACATATATTTTTTAAAATTTTGTTATAAAATTCTGTTTAACAAGAGAAAAATTTTTTTTTATAATAATTGTCATAAAATTCTTTTATTACAGAAATCTTATTAAAAAACGACTTTTAAAATTGTTGAGTCTTACTGAGCTACCTAAATAAGAGCGGCAAGCGTTTTTTGTATGTCAAAACTTTTCATTTGCATAAAGTTTATACGAAAAAAAACCTTTAGAACGCGAATTCGACACCACCCGGCTGGAAAATCCTATTTGGCAAATAGCTATGTCGATTTGTCTTATTGAAAATGTATTTGAAATAGAATTTTCATGTTTAAAAAAATGCTTGCCGCCCTTGTTTAGGTAGCTCAGTTACGTTTTCGATTTCCAGCACACCCCTGAATGTCCACCTTCAAAGTGTTGAATTTTGTATAAAATCATCAATAAGCTCTTTTTGGCCCTGAAAATCGTTAAAATGACGAAAAGTCCTTAAATCTATCAACAGAGTTTTCAACACGAGTCGTTTTGTTTATTTCTGTAATAGAGCAGGTTTATTCAAAAAGTCAAAATAAGTTACTTGATTTTGGCTAAAGCATTATACCCCTTTAGAGAATAGAATTAGGAAAATAAATAGATCATGGCTGACTGTACCACAGGAACCAGAAGCTTTCGGGGTACGATAGGCCCTAGATTGGTTATTGGTAAGCTTCATGTGGGAATAGCGTGGTGGCTGTAGCTTAAAACAAAGTCGTGAAGAGGAAGATCGGAAAAATTCCGGGTTTGAGGTTGTTTTACGCCCGTCGCCTAGGGTGGAGTTCGAACTGTTGGCGGATGTCTAGATGTGCGGTTGCTATAAAACAAAAACTGCTTTGCAGTGGAGGTTATATAACTCCAGCTCCTAGCCAAAGTATGTTCACCTGTGGCACATATTTGCTGGGTTGCCTATCATGAGGTTGTGGCAGTTGTACTATTTTTACCCGGTGTAAAGATCACCCGTAAATTTATGCAAAAGCTACCAAGATTAATCTTAAACACAGCTGATTTCTTTTGGTTATTTAACCGTGGGAACATGGTAGCCCCTCTTTTAATGTAATAGACCGTAAATAATTTATTAGTAGTCTATGTTTCATACTGATTTTCTTAACTTTTCAATCATTTTATCTATTAAATTTATTAACTCTTCAATCATTTTATAATCTATCAAATATCTTTCTAAATCAAAATATTTGCAATATTTTTAAAATTAATACTAACAAAATCTTAGTTTAATTATTATAAATTAGATAAATAAATAAGGCGTTAGAGGCAAAAGCTTTTAAGTAAACTATTAGATAGAAATAATCTTGACAGTAGTTTCCTATATTTTACCCTCCGACAGTAATTTAATTAAATAACTTAATTTAATAACTAAATATTAAAAAAAAACAACAATAGATTTGAATTAAACATCTACTAACAAACAACCGACGTCTAAAAGCCCAACTATAACATGCTTAAGTTGGCTTAAGCAACAGTGCGAATACATGTAAATCAAATGTGAGAAACAATAATGAACTTTAGGAAACTTTTTGTTAAGTTTAATTAAAATGGTATTTGCTAAAGCAAAGTGCGAAACTGATCGCACTTTCCGTACGGAATCAAATTTGTTTGATTTTGTTTTTTTTTTTTTTAATGTATTTAAGAGACTTTTTGCTTATTTTTGACATTAGCTTAAGCCAGCCTATGCATATTATAGTTAGGCCTTAAGTCGCTCTCAATAAATGCTATATAAATAAAGAATATTTGTCACCAAAAATAAAATAAGCAGGGATTGTCAAAGTCCATCTGTTCAGCGCAAGTAAAATTACAAGTTAATTACAAAATCTGTAAAAAAAACTCACTTGCAAACACGTTGTTTAACGTGAAAAAATTGGTTTGTAAACAAATATCTTTTTTAACATAAAAAATTTAAGCTTGTTAGCAACATTTGACGACCCACACCACAAAAAAATTACCAATTAAATATTTTGCTAATTAGAAAAACGCTTAAAAAAAGCCAAATTCGAATTTATATAAAAGATGGCAGCAATACTGAACAACTATAGCAGTGTTACCGCAATCCTATGCTGTTTGTACAGGGACCGTAACAGTTATTCCTTTTTTCATAAAAGTCAGATGATAACAGTTATTTTTTTATTTTTATTTTTTTGAACAAAAATAACAGTAATTTTATTATATTATTTTTTTGAACAAAAATAGCAGTTATTTTCTGAGTTTTATTTTTTTCATCAAAAATAACAGTTATTTTATGATTTTTATTTTTTTGAACAATAATAATAGTTATTTTTTTATTTATATTTTTTGAATCAAAAATAGCAGTTATTTTATGATTTTTATTTTTTCGAGCAAAAATTATAGTTATTCTTTATAGATATGTATGTACGTGTTATAATTGTTTGGTTGACTTTAAATATTTATAAGATATCCCAATGATGATAACACATTTAAATAAATATTTAAAGAAATCTCAATAATTATAACACGTACATTTCTGTAAAGAATGACTTTTATCTATGCTCGAAAAGATAAAAATCAAAAAATAATTGTTATTTTTGTCCAAAAAAAATATAAGTCAAAAAATAACTGTAATTTTTGATCAAAAAAATAAAAATCGAAACTTTAAAAATCATAATATTTTATCATAGAAAAGTTCATAAGGATCAATATGTTATACTTGAATCAGTTTGCCAGTATTTACTTCTATATGCTTTTTTGTTTTAACATTTCAAAATAACGGTTATCTTCGGTCCCTGGTTTATTATAAAAAAAAATATTATTTATAAAAAAAAAATAAAATCGGTCTTAAAAGGTTTATTAAACAAATTTTCATAGAAAATACGTTTCCTAAACCTTTTATAAAGCTGTTTTATTTTTTATGACTAGATTTTCGTGTTTACAGCTCAAAATGGCAACCAGTTGTAGACAAATCGTTGTATCCATGATGAAATAAACAGGTGGCATTACTACGCCAGATGACGATTTTTTGCTCTTGTATTGTTTGTCTAGTCTTATGTCAAAGTTTAGTTTATGTTTACAAAAAGTCCACGTTTTGTGCTGTGATTATTGTATTGTATTAAAGTTTTTGATTATTTAAAATAAAATTAAATAAGATAGTAACCATAGTGAAATACAAATTGGCTAAAAATTAATTTATTTCATTGCGTTAGGCAGCAAAATTTGATTTTAGTTAATTATAATTTTTGACGTTTACGGAGACTTATTTCCCTTTTTTGTTGTAATGTTGTATTTGTTGCCGTAGCGCTGCCACCTACTTATTCCACCATGGTTGTATCTCCAAAACAAACGATTCGAACTGTCAACGTCGCTCTCGTTTTGTTGCCCAGCAAAAGCCAATTGACTTTCTTATTAAGGGAATCTTAGCTTTAACCTTTCTTCTAAGGATACAATAATATAGCAAAAAGTCTAAGCTACACAACTAAAGTTGCATGTACACGACATGTTTTTTACATCTGCCTTGTCAAAGTTACCATTGCAACATATAAACATATCGTGGGTAACACAACATTGCTTCTGTAAAAGACAGACGCAAAGTCATCTGACAAAATTTCAATTAGAGCGTGATCTATTTTCTTCTGACAAGCCATCTGACATCAGCAGTTTTAGAAATCTATGCAAGGAAAAACCGGCAACGGCGGTCCACTATTGACGGAATCATTAGCCGGCTGAAGTTAATATTTTACAATTCCGACATGTGTATGATCATTTCAATATTTAAATAATATTATAAAAAGTATCAAAAAATGCTCTTTTAACGAAAATACACCAAAAAAAAAAAAAAAATTTTTTTTGCAAAGGGTAAAAAAGGCACTAACAAGTCGATGTCAAAATTCATAAAAAGCTCTAAATCGCTAAATATCAGATTATTCATCATGACGTTTAATTAATAATTTAAAATAAAACATTTTAAAGTGCACTAAAAATTTTTATTAAAAGAACAATTTATGGCATTTACTGTTTGAAAACTATATCATCTAAATTTACCCCATGACTAAGTCTAAGCTGGTCCATTCGGAAGGTCCTATTTTGGGCGACTCGTTCGAGCATAGCGTCTGGTTTCTCGCAAATAGCACGAGAAATGTTGGCTTCCAAAGTGTCAATCGTAGCTGATTTATTCCTGAAGACCTTAGAATTTACATCGCCTTACCTGGGTTGAGAATTCATTTTCGTGAGCACTTAATTTCACGTTTTGTTGCGGTAAGCTACGGTAGTAGAACGTGAAATTAAGTGCTCACCAAAATGATTTCTAAACAAGGCGTTTCATGCGATGTATGGCTCTTAGCGCTACAATTCTTGCACAAGTTGAATTTTATGCGCTTTAAGGCCTGGATACGCCAAGTTTTCGAATACCAGTTATGTAAACTGGTACTCAAATTTGCGAATGGTATTGGCAACAGTGGTTTCAGTAAATCGATGATGCTCACCGTAAGTTCCTCAAATCGCACAAAAAATTTCTCCCAGAACGCAGGTGGTGTCGAAACTACAACAATCCAAAAACAACATAGCGTTTTTTGCATTGCATTGTTAGTGTTTACGGTCCAAAACGTCAACCATTCCTAACAAAACACTAACAAATCAAAACAAATTAACTCGAACTGTCAAAATCAGATGGCGTTTCAACGCCACCAGTAGTTGCATTCGCCTTGAACGCAGGTTTTCGAAAATTCGCAGACGCTGTTGTGATGGGAGTCCTTTAATGATGACTTGCCAAACAAGTCATGAACAAAAATGACAGCAGTTTGATATGAGTCACGCATATTGAAAAACCTCACTATGAATCAACCTTTATATAGTTTCTGCCTGGATTGGATGCACATGGAAAAACAGGCAATTGCATTTTTACGGTTTTCTGCTAACAAGAAAACATATGACTGTTAGACAATTAGGTTAAAGAGAGAGAGAGAGGGAGATAGAGAAAGCAAGTTAAGCGGTAGCTGTTTATATAGCATTTATTATATTTAATTTTTTTTATATTATTAGGTTTAAATTAAATCCAAATTGTTTGTTTATAAGTAAATTAAATTTAACATAAAAAATATTTTGTATAAAATTCCTAATTGCCCTCCATTATTCTCTATTTAAGTATTTGAATTGTATTTATTTTAAATTATATTAAAGTATTTATTAAATCTTCTTATATATATTACTAAAGTAATCAATTAATATTTATAGTTATATTTAATTACTTAACAAAAAAAAATAATTAATATTTTTTAAACAAATTTTGTGATATTTTTCCAAAAATTATTTTTAAAATTACAAAAATATTTAACTTTAACCAAAATCAAAAAAAAAACCTAAAGAATTATAAATTTGCTTAAAATTATTTTGTCCTAATCTACGATTAAAAAACATATACTACATTTTAGCAAAAGTTTGGAATTAGTTGCCTTTGTTCTTTATAAAAATTTGAATTAAAACTAAGAAACAGAGTTATATATACCCATTAACCTTCGGTCAAGGGTATAAAAACTTAAGCACCTTTTTAAAAAAAAATAAATTTTGCTTCAATTGTTAGAAAAAAAACAAAGAAAATAATAATTTTGTTCAAAAAAAAAACTAAACAACAATAACAACAAGCAGTTATTATTAATGTATGTATGTACTTTTTGTATGTATTTATTACCCAAATGTATTTATTAGATAGTTTTCTTTTTTGCAAAATTAGAAAAATCTCCTTAAAAATCACTTACAGTCCGTCATTCACTTAATCACTTAATTCCACTCCGTCTCACACTTACGCTCACAAGATTACAATGTATGTACCTTAAAACTTAACAACAATATCCACTATCTAACAGATACTTATTATAAAAATAAGATACAAACAAATATACATTAACTTTACTTAAAAAAAAAGATTATATTTATTAAAACTTTACTTAAACTAAATAATACCAAACAAAAAAATTTATTTCAATTGTCAATTGTTCAATTAACTGCGATTCTTCCTAAATTATTATAAAATAAATAAGAAAAACAACAAAAAAAATATTGAAATCAAAAATATATTACAACAATAAAACACAATTTTCAATTTTAATTTTATGTATTTCGATATAAATGTTTTTTATTTATCTGAAAAAAGAAATGTGTAAAAAATACTCTGCAGAAGTTTTGAATTTTTAGACTGCTAAATTCGGCTATGCCGAATCGTTACACTCACTATGGAACGATCTTTTAGATATAAATAAAAATAGTTTAAACCGCGCCCACTTATGAAATCTCGCCCACATTTTGTCGGTTGTTTTGTACTGCTAACCATGATGCGTGTACCTAATTGGGAAACTTTTACTCTTGCCGTTTTCCACATAGTCAGAAATCTATAATGTCATTGTACAGGAGGTACTACCCCCTCTTCACCAATCCCGGCCATATTTTAAGACACAGGTTGTTTGTTTCTCCTACCGTTCCTTATATATACATAAATATATTTTGTGGCACGCCCATATCTCCACTCCAGCTCACATTTTGTCGGATGTTTTCTATGGATAACTAAGATGCTTGTTCCTTATTTGGAAATTTTGACTCTTGCAGTTCTCTAAAAAAACCCACATCAACAAGGGATTTATGGGTAAAATTAGAGGCAGTCGTGGTTATTCCTCTTATCTCAGCCATTTGTTAACCGATCAGGCTGGACTTCAATATAAAGTTTTTACGAAGTATATGTGATATAAATATGTAGCAACCTGGTCCCATTCGTACCTTGGGTCTTCGGCAAATCCATTTCAACAAACATACGGACATTGTTAAATCAACTTCGCTAATTTAAAGGACCCAGACTAAGATTAATATTGTAGAAATTACAAACAGTATGACAAACTAATATTGCATACTAGGGAGCTCGAACGGTTATTATTCGACCGGTTTTAACCGGTTATTTTAGCTTTGCCCAAGTCGGTTATTTTAAAATGCCCATTTTTCGAATAAACCGGTTATTTTGGTATAATAAACCGGTTATCTAAGTAATGTGTAATTTATATACATTTTCCTTACATTTGTTGTAGATGTACCGGGTACATTGTACCCGTAATTTAAGTATTTTCTAATTGAATATTGGCCAAACTTAAACTTTTTATGAAGATGTCAAAACAAAATGTAACGAAGGTCAAAAAACATTATGAACACTGTAAATACAAATCGCTTATAAAAGCGTGTGTTCTTGTAGAAAAAAAACCAAAAACTATTCAAAATTCTACAAAAACGTGTGCAGTTAAAAAGTAAATAGTAATTTGTGCAAGAGTGTTCTAAATATTAAATATATTTTTATATAAAGGTTATCTCTAAATATTTTTCAAACGCGATTAATAAGACAAAGATAGTTGCCTGAAGTGTCCTAAAATGATAAGTTACAAAGGTTCTTCCATGTCACTTATTAATCACCTTTAATAAGTATACATTCTTGACATTAATGTGATCCAATTGAAACTAAACTCCATTCGAAGTAGTTCTAAGGAGACGACAAATAATACTTTACTAAAATACGCTGCAAAAAATGAATAATTGGGTGAAATATAAGCCCGTTGTGTTGCCGAGGACGAAATGCCCGTTAAGGCACTAAAAACTCTTAAGTAGTTTTAGCTTCTCTTCATGCTGAAAACTACAACATTACGGCGGTATCAACGATATGGGAAAAATTTCTACCAGTTTTATTTATTAAAACACCAAGAACTAAAAAACAAAATTGAAGAAATCAAACAATGTCATGGAATGTTTTAAATTGTAGTCAACGAATTGACAAATATTTTACACAAAAAGAATGTTAAGTTCACTATTCGTTTCTATAATGCTGAAACAAAATAATTTGAAATATATAATCCTGGCTAAGAGGGTTTGTTTGCAACTTTTGAAAAATATTGTTGATTTATATAGATGGCTCAACCACCATCAAATTAAAACTCATTCAAAATTCGTTTGAGAGAATATTTTAAAAAATAACTTTATAAAATTCCTATAATTTATTTGCATTTGCAAAACGTTTGTCTAGATCAAATATCATTCAACAGTTTCTAAATGGCATTATACAAATATCTTCTTACAAATAAAGTTTAGTAAATCAATAACAAATTGTTGAAAATTTAGCTGAAGTTTGATCAATTTACTGGTCCCACTTTTCTTCGATTTTATCCTAAAATATTTGATAGGTCTGATCTAGGTCATATCTATGTGTTATGTTGGGTCCTTACCTTTGAAATTGTTTTGTTTTTATTCAAATTAACGTTTTATTTAAAAACTTATTTGATTTTTGTGTTTTTAAGTATTCGAATTAAAACCGGTTAACCGGTTATTTAAAAATTGCTTAACCGAAAACCGGGTTTTTTAAACTAGCAACTATTCGTAATATTCGAAAACAGGTTATTGAAAAAAGTCGAATAATCGATCTCCCTATTGCATACCCATTTACGATCGGTGAAGACCAAAAAAGGGGAATTTGTTTTTGATTTTCCAGCCTTTTCTTAAAATTGGAAGATTTAACATTTCTGTTTCGTTTGTTAAACATTTAATAAATACATTTAATAAATCGGACGTTATGTCCTTAACAAAAAGACGTTATTATACAAAGTTTTTCGATATTTGGCAAAATTAGATTTTTGCAAGAAATTAATTTTTTTTTTCATTCCAATTATATTGATAAAACTGATAATACACATTGCAAAATAAATATCTATTTCCATGTAAAAAGTGAAATAAAGCCATTATGGTGTTATTTCTCATTAAAAAAATTTCTGTGTTATATATACATAATTCTCGGCACTTCGAAATATGGACCTAAAGAGCAAATGAAAATTCGCCCCAAGTTCAGGGTTATGTAATGTAGACCAATTTTTTATGAAATGTTACCCCAAAATAACAAAAAAAAATAGGCCTAAAAATAAAATTAATTATGTCCCTATTTGGAGGTAAAATTACCATTAACTTTAAATTAAAAACCAAAAGGGATAGAATAAAAATTCCCAATGTCAAAATTCCGAAATGACACAATGCCTAATTTCAAAATCTTAATATTTCGAACTTTATAATCCCGAGTTTTGAAATCCTAAATTTTAAAAGCCCGATATCAAATCCTGAATTTAGAAGCTTTAATTAGCGAAGCCGGTGTTTGTTATACGACAGAGGAAAAAATCCCTGCGCTCTGCAGAAGGCCGGCTATGCAGGGTTACCTTTGAAATTTTTCGAAAAGGGTAAGAAAAAGTTTATTTCCCAGAAAAATGGGTCAAAAAAAGAAGTTTTTAATTAAAAATGGGTAAAGTTTTTTTAAGCAGTATTTCCCATTTTAAAGAAAGTAATAAGACCAAGATTTTTATAAACAAACAAAAAGTGTTTATTTCAGGTAGGAAGTGCTCAAAAAACTTAACAAAAAGTTCGTTCTTTATCATAATAGCTCATGTTTTATTGCTTTTTATGTTATTTTCCGACATTTTCTTTTTATTTGCCGATTTAGCGATTTAAAGTAAATTTTAGGGTTTATTTCCAATTTTGCAATTGTTCGCGAATTTAATTTCGATAAAAGCGAAGTCACCTATTTTACAGTGCACTATCAACACTGTCGATTTATACGGGTCAAAAAGTTTAATGCCTTATGGTATTAGTAATGTGAATTTTTTTAAATAAAACATCCAACCCTTTTGGAAGGCAAAACATTTTTAAGAAACGAACAGCAAATTGTAGGTTTTTAATAAAATGGCACATTTTTTTGTAGAAAAGAAAACATCATAAGTTATTCAATAAATAATATATATATAAATATATTAGAGCGATTCAAAAAACAAAAGTGATTTAGTTTCCCCCTATGAAAATAAAGGCTGATATGTTTTATGATGATTCCCAAAATATTTTGGTTCTAGCGTTGACCATCCGTGAGCTGGACCATTTTTAAAAAAGGTATTTTTTCACATAAATAAAATTTGGTATCATCGAAAAGAGTTTTTGAAGCAGCATCCAATGGTATATAAAACTTGACCACTTGCGAGCTACTAATTGAGATATTTAACTAAACACATATTTTCGTTTCGGGTTTTCATATGGCGCAAAATAGTTTAAAATGATACAAAAGGGTAATTAAGAAAAAGGGTCATAAACGGTATCAAGACCATCGAAAAAGGGTCAAATTGATACTTTAGTATGATAGCGGTAAAGCTGCGTCAATGCATAGAAGCTTAAGTTAACGAAGCCGTTGTTTGTTATAACAGAGAGAGAGAAGCTTTAGTTAGCAAAGCCGAGGAATTCAACAACTTTCTCCTCTTGAAAAATAATCAAACTACAAAATCTTAACGTATAACGAACTTAAACGTAATTATAAATTATCGTTCAACTTCTATGAGGATCATCTCCAAAAAAAAACATTTTTTTAACATTTCTCTAGCGATATTTATATTCTAATTTTTGACATCAAAAATTCGGATTTAAAAATGTTGAAAATGCTTGAAATTAACTTTTTTTGTTGATTCTCTTCACAGAACAAAATAAATATTGAGTTCAATTACAAAATTAACAAAATTTGCATCAGTAATCAAATTAATAGTATCATCCAAACGTTTAATTGACTTGTTTAAACGTTTAATTCACTTGATTAAACGTTTAATTCAGTTGATTTAAACGTTAAATTAATCACTTAATTGGTGAAAAATTTGCAAGAATATTTTTTGTGTTATGGGTTTTTTATGTTATATACATATAAAACTATTAGAATAAAGTCTCACGGGGACGACTTATCTTAATACATTTCGGGGTAATTTTGTGTTATATAAATTTAAAAATTATTTTTAAATAAGAATACTACTTAAGTTTAAATAACGTACTGAATAAAAATAATGTACCAAAAAATTTGATTATATTAGGTCTCAACACTGTTTAGATAAATGATTTTACAAAGCTTCTCAAACTAACAAAAGCTTTTTCAACAAAAACAATTCTTATGTCATGCGAACAGTTGCCAGATTATACGTTATTAATAGCCGTTTAGATGAATTGTGGGCTTAAAATGCACCTGGATATTGATGATTTATGCCATAAATTTAAAGATTTTTTCAATAAAAAATTTTAATAAATTTCCATATATTTTATTATATATTATGTTTATAATTAGTATATGGGAAGTTTGTACTGCAAAACACTATTTTAATCCCAACGAGTTATTTTTGTGTTTGATTTTAATATTTTTTGACCAATGTTTCCAGTAGGGATATAACGCCACACCTTTTTACCGATACGATACCGATACTCAAAAGCAAATATCACCGATATCGATATCGATATCGTGTAAAAAAAGAAACACTATAGAAAATTAAAATATAATGTCTACAGAACGAAGAACAGAACACTATATCAGTGTTGCCAGGTATTTTTCCCCCCAAAACCCCCAATATTTAACGGTATTTTATAAAAAAATCCCCCTAAATGTAAATGTTTAGATAATAATTTACGTACTAATCTCATCACCCAAATAAAGAAAAATTTGCAAAACTTTTCACATTTTACTGAAATTTCCCTAAAAATATTTTTTTTAAGTTTCTTGAATATTTTTATTTAATAAAATTTCTTCTAAAACACAATTTAAAGCCGTTTAAATAAGACTGTAACATATTTATATAAATACAAATGTAAATTATATAGGTACATATATTTCTGGTCAAAATAGATTTAGTATAAACCTGCTTTTTTTAAATATTGGAATCAAGTATCTTCAACAATATCGAGTGCTGCAAAATTATTTTCGTTAACTTTGTTCATATTATCGTACATATTTATTATCTTTTCAAAAAGCTTTACTTCGTTATTGTATGGTAATTTAGCTATTTTCCAGTTAAATTGAAGATACATATAGCGGAAGTCTAGTGATATTTACTCAACTAAAAAAAAGCTGTAAAATAAAGTATTACTAAAGGCTGTTTTACACTATCACACAAGTCTTACGCATTTTGACAAAAATGCATGTCTGATCTTATTATTTGAAAATTTTCAGAAAACATAACAGAGTTGTGTTTTCCTCAAAATACGTAAGACTTGAGTGGGGTGCTTTAAAACCATGGGAGATAAGGCCATGATGGCTTTATTACTCAATTGAATGGGAGATAAAGCCATAATGGCCTTATTGCCCAATCATTGAGAGATAATGTCATATTTAAAATTTTGCGAAATGAGAGATATAGCCATATTTTTTTTTCGCAAATGAGAGATAAAACCATATTTTCTCAGAATATTGTTATGCATGGTGTAAACATTCTGTAAAAGGGAAAATCCTTAGTTCTTTATTCAGCGAAGCCACCTGCCGTGTCCTACTGGAGGAAAAAACCCCTAAGCGCGGCCGCAGGCAGCCACGCAGAAAAACTTTAGTATGCGAAGCCAGATTTCAATACTTGACTTTAGAGTTTCCGGAAGTGAAAACTATTAATCAATGTAAAATGCAAAAGTTCTTCAAAACAGAAATGAGAGATAAAGCCATTTTCTAATATCGCTAATGTGAGATAAGGCCATGATGGCTTTATCTCCCATTCAAATGAACAAAAAAAATAAAAGACTTTATCTCCCTTTTGAATGATAGATAAAGTCATCATGGCCTTATCTCCCATGGTTTTAAAGCACCCCACCAAGACTTGTGTGATAGTGTAAAAAGTAACCATTAGTTATTGTTATGCACAGACAAGCAAATAGTGAAAGCTCCCAAAACCCACCTATTTATAAATTTATAAAAGTACCCCCTAAATATGCACTAAATGAAATAAACCCCCTCAATCTGGGGGGAACCCCTAACCAGCCACTCTGCACTATATAATGTTCGCTGCTTTCTTGAAAATAGTTACGAACGGTATAAAGGGTTGTGTTCGTCTACACAAAAACTAAAAAAAATAGATATCGTTCTTGGGTTTGTGAGCCGAAAGCTAAATAATGTGCTGTTTATTTGCCATTACTGATTTCTATACACTTTGACGATTTTCTACCAATTTTATGTGGCAACTATTGTCATGTGCGTGTGAATTTTTTTTTTTTTATAAAAATTAAGTACAAAACACAAGATTGATTTATGGGCATGTGTATAAAAAAGCTCTAAAACACAAGCATTCTCTTGGATACACCCACTAACGAAATGTTAGTAAAATCAAGCTCATTCGTGTTTAGATTAAATATTATTTTAAATTCATATGTAAATACATAAATTTAATTATGTTGTTATTCTCTTTTTTGCTGAGAGCGTAAATTTAATTATTGTCAAGTGCTAAATAAAAATAGTATTTGCGCCACCAACAAAGTAATTGCCTTAACAACTGGCTGATATTGTTTATTAAAAGTTTATTAGATTTTTTTAGATTTGTTTTTTAATGCACACGAGGACAGTTCAATAAGTCCGGGAGTTGGTTAAATACCTGCCTTTTATCTGATTTTGTCAACAGGCAAATGTAAAGGGCCTAATAAACCACACAACAACAACAAGATATTTGTGTGAATATTAAATATTTCTAATATTTTTAGAAACATACTTCATACTTTTTTAGGCTCCATGAAATAAGACCGCATGAAGTACATAAGTAAAAAAAAAAACAAAAAAAAAATCACCAAAAAAATTTACAGAAAGCAACAACAACGTTTTTGGGGCTTAGTTTTATTTGGGGGACTTATTGTTTTGGTATTTGGGACATATTTTATTTAAATAACATATCAAAAATAATAATGAAATATGTATGACTTAAAAAACGTTTTTGGCTTTGGTAAGCAAAGCCGGTTTTTTTAGAAGAGGAGAAGCATTCCTGCCGGCCGTAAGCCGCTTTTGAATCAAAGCTTTTGTAAGCGAAGCCGTTGTTTGATAACCACGGAGGAGAAAAATCCTTGCGCCCTCCCGAAGCTTAGCTATGCAGAGAAACATTTGGTACACCATAAAGGAGAAGAACCATGCTATCCATCGCACGATTTTTAAAACACAACTGTACAGTTGTAAGTATATTATATTGTGGTCTTATTTGATTTTAGAAAATGGAGTTTTATTTCATATAAAATACGTTACCACAAATTATGGTTTTATTTCATTTCTGTTTGGGGAGTTATTTTATTTCGTTAGGGGTTTATTTTATTTTAAAAATTGAGGATTTATCAATAATTCGTCGGTTGATAATTTAAATGTCGTATGTGGATTTTTTGCGGTTTTGAGTTAAGATCGATTCCCTAGGTTTTCCCACCTGATCTTTCATTTGGCGTAATCAGTTTTTCGATACCTCATACGGTTTTCGAGATATGGAGTGTTGTGTTTGTCGTATGTGGTATTTGCTGAAGCAATTTTCAAATTAAATGTGGAACCTACATACGACAATTAAATTATCAGCCGACGAATTAATAATTAATTGTAGTTATTTTAGTGAAGTTTTTATGGTTTTTAATCCAAATTTATATATTACTCAGGGTTAATTATTTTTATAAAGAAAGAAACATGAATTGAATTAAAACTTATTGATAATTTTACATTCTTGGCCTCTCCAGGGACAAGTTTATTTAGCTCATATGAAATAAGACACCAAAAATTGGGGACTTATTTTGTGCGGAATTTTCATATGTTGGCCATTAATAGCAGAATATCTCGTGATTTGAGGAGAAAATGGGGAACAAGTTAATTTCGAATGATCTTTGAGCTTTCCATGGCAAAAATGAATAAGGCTACGAATTGCTCCTATATCGCCCTATTCTCCAGAACGAGCTCCAAGTAACTATTTCTTGTAAGTCGATTTCATTGTTGGAGTCAAACCTCTTTCCGCCGAGACATTTTTTCAGACTTGGAAATAATATTAGACATGCGGGGATAATTCCGGAAAAAATACCTAATGAGGGACTTCTTATTTTTTAGGAGGGATAAGCATTTTTAAAAACGTGGAAAAGTGTACAGAGTTCAAAGGAGACTACGCTGAAAAAAAAATTATTTTTTTTTAATAACTGTGCTAAAAAAAGTGGCCTGAGTTTATTCAGAAAGTCGCGGACTTATTGACCAGCCCTCGGGTTTTGGTTATACTGATGTTTTTTCGTGATTAATTTCTTTTTTGCATGAAAATATTATTTTTCGCAAAAAAAAAATTGCAACGCAGTAGTCAAAAGAAAGTGACCTGAGTTTATCTACAAAGTCACTGACTTATTGACCCGCCCTCGTATTTTAGTTATATTTATGTTTTTTCGTGATTGATTTTATTTATTGCATGAATATATTATTTTTAGTAAAAGAAAAAAGTACGACACAGAAGTCAAAATACATACATACGTTTAATGTTTTGTTTGTTTTCTACAAGTCATGGGAGTTGAAAATTTGTTTGTATACATATATTACTGTCCTCTATACCGCCTCGAATGTTGACTTCGGGTAAGTTATAAAAATTATTAAGCCCTCATGGAAATAACAGATAAAGTATATTCAATAAAATTTTTGTTTTCAAATATAAGATTAGAATATTGTATCAGCACTTTAAAGAAAAACTTTAAAAATATGTCATTTAATAAGACACAAAATAAAATTGCAACACTTCGTTTTATTGTAAAATCTACTGGTTTTTTATTTTAGTTTTTCCTAAATATGTTTTTATTATTTTTGTTGTTTTTATTTTTACACTATACATACAGAAAAATCTTACAAATGCTAAAATTATAAATGCACATCTGGTTAGTAACGATCCTGATTACTTTGGAAGCACTAGATACTTTTATATACTAAGTTAAGTTGTTTTTTTGTGACTGGAAAACTTTTATTGTACACCTTTACACTAATTTAATTGTATTGAGTGTTCTTCCAGAAATCATAGGCAACAGAGAAATCTTTGTTGCCCAGACCGTGAGCCTTAAGAGTGCGGTACATTTGGTGAGCCATGGCACCCATAGGAATAGGGGTGTTGGAGGCAGTAGCAACGCCGGCAGCTAAGCCCAAATCCTTGGTGATAAGGTCGGTGGAGAAACCACCCTTGTAGTCATTGTTGGCGGGAGCAGTGGGTATTACACCGGGAACGGGATTGTAGACTTCAGAAGCCCAGCAGCGACCAGTGGATGAGTTAATGATTTCGGCAAAGGTGTGAGGGTTCAAACCCAAACGGATGGCTAAATTCATGGCTTCGGAAACACCCAACATAGAAATACCCAACATCATGTTGTTGCACAGTTTGGCGGCTTGACCCATACCATAGTCACCGCAGTGGGTGATGCGTTTACCCATGCACTCTAAAACAGCCTTGACGGCATTGTATTCATCGTTGGTACCACCAACCATGAAGGTCAAAGTGGCTTGTTCAGCACCGGGTACTCCACCGGATACAGGAGCATCGATGAAACGGGCACCCTTTCCACTGACCATCTTTTGTAATTGCTTGACCAAGTTAGGGTCAATAGTAGAGGAATCAATGAATATGGTATTCTTGTTTACACCATCAGCGGTCATGTCTTCATAGGCCTTGCTGACAATATCATTGTTAGGCAACATGGTTATGACAAAGTCTGAGTTCTTTGCTAATTCACTAGTCTTTTCGTAGACCTTGGCACCTTTGGACTTCAAGTTATCACAGGCGGGCTTAGATATATCAAAGACATGCAATTTGTGACCTTTCTTCATCAAGTTCGATGCCATATGGCCGCCCATATTGCCCAAACCAATGAAACCAATGTTCTTCCCTCCAGTTTGGCTGGACATAGCACGGACTAAGGTTTGACCCATGGCATTAAAAGCGGGGCTAATGCATACCAAACGTAAAGCCATCTTTTCTAAAAATGTTCTGCATTTATGTAAATCATCGCATTTTGCAGACGATTATATAACGTGAAAGTAGATAAAAAAAAAAATATTAAAGCTATTAGAATAAAAAAATAGTTTACACAAACAAAGTTTCTATCAACCTGAGCAGACTAACGACGAACGAGAACCAAAACGATCACTATTTTATGAATGCCAAAAGCACACTAAACTTTGCCGATTCGAATATAGAAAACACAACGTCACCATGGTTTAAGTTTTTTTTTTATAGAAAAATTTCATTGTGTACAGAATAAACAAGCTCCAACACCAACAATGTTCCAGATCCACTGATACAGACATGCACATACAGCGTACCCACACCGGCCTCCCTTGTTAAGACGAAGAATATAATCTAAACAAAAACGTAGAAAAAAACATCACCTCATTCAACAACTAGTTTTGATACTCAAAGAGAAACATAATTGATTGTTTAATTAACTCTCTCTCTCTCATTTTCTCACTTGTTTGGTCTCTCTTTAATCGAAATTATGGGGAGAGTTTTGTGGGGCTTCCATAAAATATTTGTTTAATATTGTTGTTGTTGTTGTTGTTTAATTAAATATCGTCAAATGAACTCATGCAGTGTTGCCAGAAAATATATTGCTGTGAAGACCCCAACAAAATCCCAATCACAATATTTCTGTCCCCAACTTTTATCCAGTTTTATAATTATTGTATAACTTAACAGACCTATTATAAACTTTAAATTAAATTTATCAACTTCTAATTTTGAAAATGTATACAATCATAATGTAAAAACATAACTAAGGGTGTCTTTTTAGACTTAAAGAGCCTTCGATGGGGATAACTGTGAAAATTCGCCTTCTGTTCGCCAAACTTATAGATGACTTTATCAGCTAAAATGGCATACTATATATCGATTCATGAGCACATTCACTCATTGGAAGAAGAATCCTTCGTCGCTGTAGACGTGTGTATGATAAAGGTCTCGAATTTATCGATCCCACGCTGTTTTTCCCAGCCACTCACTCTCTGTCCTTCCACTACTTGGAAAATTTTGATGAAAGAGCCTGCATCCATATAAGATCCAACCAATGCAAGAATTAAGGCCAGCGGACCATCAATTGCGTCATGTGTTCGGTTAATGGGCTGAGAATCAACTGTAAGTTGAACCAGATTTTTATCGTCAAATCTTCTTCAGCGATAAAGCTGAATTCTGGCTTAAAAGGTATGTAAACAAAAAAAATTATCATAATTGAAGATAGCACAATCCTCATGAGATCCCACTACATCCCGAAAAAAAAACTGTTTGGTGCGGTTTATATTCCAAAGGCTACGTCGACCTATTTGTTGTTAAATCTGAAACCGTGAATGGCGAACGCTACAGGCCAATGGTTCGTGATTTTTATATTCTCATGTCATTACAAATCATTTGGAGATGAACTGGTTCCAACAAAATGGCGCAACATGCCATACAGCGCGTGAAACGAATTATCTCTAGAATTTGTCTTGTGAATTGGCCACTTCGTCCGTTTCATTTGACATTTTTGGACTCCCTTTTGTAGGGGTATGTTAAATTTCTGGTATATGCAAGGATTCATTACTTAAAAGCCAATATGCAACTTACTTTTGACGAAATAAGAGAGGCTATGCTCGAAAATGTGGTGAAAAGTTGGACCTACAGGATGCCGTTCATAGGTGCAGTCGCGGAGGCCATAAGCCAGGAAATATTTTTAACATGAAATGCCACCCCTTACAAGCTGCATGTATTAAAATGTAAAATTGCTTGTAAACCCGCGATATTTGATACTATTTAATTTAATTTTTGTGACGAGGTGCACTTATGTGAAATTGGAATCACTAAAAACTCAGTTTCGAAAAGAATCGAGTTTAATGATTTTGCGCCTATTATCAAAATGAATATATTGATTACTAAAAATTTTAACAATTGAAAAATTTTAAATATTTTTTTTCAAGAAATTATAATTTTAATTAAAAAAATTAATAAAAATTTTTATATCAATTCGAATGCGTATTCTTAGTCTAATTACAATTTAAAAAGCTTTTATACTTTAATAATCTTATTCCATCAATATTATATTTTCTATGCACTCTCAAATTTTTATTTGTTTGTATATTTCTATTACGAGAATTCACATTCAAATTAATATAAAAATTTATAATAAAAATGAAACATGAGAACTAAAATTCCCAGATTCTATTTGTTAAAAAATAATCAAAAAACTTTGCCATTTCAAACAATGTGTTAATTGATTTCATTAAATATAGAAGCTTAGGTTTTGACAATTCCATGCAACAATTCTGCAAGCTTAAATTATTTTATTTTAAACGAAAAAAGTCAATTAAGATTTTTTGTTATTTAATTAATATTTTAAATAAAAATTTATTTCAAAACAACTAAAATGTTAATTAAATAAAAATTAAATTTTTAATTTTCTTTCAACAAAAAATAATTGATTCAATTATCACATTAATTAAATTAAAATACTTTTTCGTAATTGATAAAAAAAACTACTGATAATTTTTTCCATGTATTTTTAAATAAGTTTATTTACAAATTATAAATTAACTTACATATATATGTAAGCTTCTTTAAAATCAGCAAACCGTTTTTTTAGAAAAAAACTTGCAAAATAAGATACATAAATCTTACGATATGACAACACTGATCATAATAACAATAAAAGAAAAGTGAACACAAGTTTTCGTCTTATTATTTAAAGAAAACCCAAATTTTATTTTTCGTGTAGAAATTCGAATTTTCACCAGAAAATGTTTTATTTGTGATAAAAGTGTTAACAGATTTTCCACAATTTGTTATCATAAAGTTTTTAAAAACTTCTATTAAACAGGCAGAAGTGCATCAATTTATTGGGTTTGTTGAAAAATTATTAACTTAATGATATTCAATATAAATAGTTGTCCAACGAGACGAAATTCGAGCATAATTTGAAATTATATTATAATGAAGAGTTCTTAAAAATAGTGAAACAGCAATATATTTGACATACATATGTATAAAAATTTTTAATAAAACACAAAAAGTAGCACGAAATACTAGATGTGTTCAGTTACTTTACTATCAGAGACTTGCAATGATAACTCTCCCATTGCAAGTTTCTGATAGTAAAGTAACTGAATTTTTTATTAAAATTTTACCAAATTTTTCTCCTAGTTACTCAAAAAACCGACACTATTCAGCTGTAACATACAAGATTATTTCTTCCTGAATTCCATTATTATGAACTATTTGCGCAAGATATACTTATATTGTTCTTTAATTTGTTTTGTAAACAAAAATATGAAATTTTCGACGAATTTTTTGTCTCTCAAATTTGTATGCTCTTTTTTCACTCTCTCGTTCCAAGTTTTTCGAGTACGTGAACACTTACTAGTTACAATTATTTAGAATAAGCAATGCGAAAATTAAAGAGTATCCTCTCAGAATACTAACTATTCGAACTAAAATCATTCATACCTTTTTTATATTTTACTATAAATAAAATTTGCATTTAAAAATGAATTATTTTTTAAAATTAATAAATATCCTATCGATCGCCAAATAAATATCAATTAAATATCTCTCCATGGCAAATCTCCTCATCTGGCAACACTGAATTAGTGCGTTGTTATTCAAAAGTGTGTTGCTAATTGTAGTCATAGGAAATGTATTTTTGGGGGAATTGTATGCAAATGCGAAAAGCAACAAGTCAGAACGACATATTCTGCTGTACCGAATTTATGATACGCTCCACTAATAATAAGAAGAATAAAAAGTATTTCATTAAGCGCTTCCTATTTTTAAATTTAAATAAAACCAAGTATGTGTGCGATACCATCGACATTTTTTATTCGCTTGAAAGGATTATCAATGCCATTATTAATGATATATAAGATCGTTCTAATGTCCGCCTTGGCTTCGCTGGTTGACGCGCATCTAAAAGATTCAATTTTCCACGACTTTAGCTTAACAATCTCGTTATATTTGGCCGATATTATGAGTTATATTCTCTTTGAGGACCGATGTTGTTTGTAGCTTATTCGCATAAACTTGCGGCTTTAGAAAACCCTTTAAGAAAAAGTCTTACGAAGTCAAATCGCCCGATCTAGGTGGCCAGTTCACATGCCCTTCGCCTAAGTTGAACATGTTCTTGAAAGCTTGTCGGTGTTTCCCAAGTTTTTTTTTTTTTTTGTTTTTTTTTCGCCTATGCTAGTCCCGCGAAGCTTTATGCTTGTCTGCAGGAAAGAAACCAGAGTCTCTGGCGGGAATCGAACCCGCAACCCCGGCGCTCATAGACGAGCTCACTACCAACTAGCCTACCGGGGCACCCTACTACTTTTGATAAAGTCTGGCAAGAAGACTTATTATATAAATTGAAGCATAACTTACCAGCAAACACACAAAAGCTATTATAAAGCTACATAGTCGGTCGTAAATTTATTTTTAAAGAAGGCGATTTTTTAAGTCCTTCTCAGTCAATTGACGCTGGAGTCCCACAAGGCAGCATCCTGGGCCCTCTATTATACTTAATTTATACTTCGGACATGCCAACAAACAACTGTACCTTAACTTCAACATTTTCGGACGATAAAGCATTTCTAAGCGTACACGAAAACCGTCACGAATCATTTCGTTACTTATATAATCACGAATATGGTCCTTTAAAGCGTCAATTGTCTCTGGCTTGTCGGCGTAACTCTTATCTTTGACGGCACCCCACAAAAATAGTCCAACGGTGTCAAATCGCAGATCCGAGGTGGCCAAACGACATCAGCTCTGCGGCTGATAATGCGATCTTCAAAAACAGGGCGCAAAACATCGAGTGTGTTGCATGTAGCGCCGGCTGTGTGGCACGTAGCGCCGTCCTGTTGAAACCAAATGTTGCCATTATCTTCCTCTTCAATTGTTGTGAACAAAAATTCGTTCAACATGGCCCGATAACGATCGCCATTGACTGTAACGGCCACTCCTTGCTCATTTTCGAAGAAAAATGGCCCATTTATGCCTCTGGACCAAAATCCGCACCAAACAGTGACTCGTTTTGGGTGTATCGGCTTTTCAATGTATGCGTGCGGGTTTTCTGTGCCCCAAATGCGACAATTTTGCTTGTTTACATACCCGCCAAGATCAAAACGAGCTTCATCTGAAAAGATGATTTTTCGGCATCTTCTGTAAGTCGATCGCAGGCCCACTTAGTGAAGCGAAAACGCATTGGACGGTCAGTTGGCTTCAACTCCTGAACCAATTGGACTTTGTATGGAGTCATACCAAGGTCTTAATGCAAAATTCGTCTCAATGATGTCTCCGAAATGTTTAATTGTTGAGAACGACGGTGAATTGATGTTGATGGCGCTTCACGCACACTTTCTGCCACAGCAGCAATATTCTCGGGTGTACGCACTGTTTTTGCCTTTTCACGCTTTGGTTTATCGTTGAGGATGCCAGTTTCTTTCACTTTTTTCACAAGATAACGAACATACGGAGCTGACGGTGCTTCTCTTCTTCCAAAATCCGTACGCAATTTTCGCACACATTCTGCAACATTACCATGATTTTCAAAGTAATGTCGCAATATTTCCCAGCGTTGTTCAAGCGTATACACAACCATATTCGTTCAGCGGAAGGATAAAACTAATTATTTGCCAAATCAGACATGAGCTAAGTGTTACCATTCACGAAATAAGCACTAGTTGAAAAAAAACGTTAGATGGCGGACCCTTTATTTCTTTAAAAAGGCTTGTACTGCACCCAATCCACTAGCTCGAAATCAGAAGAGCTAAAGACACCTACACATATGTGAATGGAAACTGTGATTACGAAATTATTTGTCTGGCACTGGCAGGACATAAAATAAAGTATTAGCATAATTTTTAATTAATTATTTTTAGTTCATATTTAATATATCGAGGGTTATTATTCAAATAGTGCTATCTAATTTTTTGAAAATGTGTTTTTTTATAGAAACGAATTCACTGACTGAAGGGGCATCTGTTTTATTTTTTTAAATTTGAAAAGAAAAATTTCTCGAAAGTTTTTTTTTCATAAATATTGTATTGTGCTATCTAAACCACACGTTTTTTTTTTTTTTTTTTGCTATCCATGATGAAATAAACAGGTGGTATTACTACGCCAAATGACGATTTTTTGCTCTTGTATTGTTTGTCTAGTCTTATGTCAAAGTGTTGTTTATGTTTACAAAAAGTCCACGGTTTGTGCTGTGATTATTGTATTGTATTAAAGTTTTTGATCATTTAAATTAAAATTAAATAAGATAGTAACCAAAGGGAAAAAAATTGGCTAAAAATTAATTTATTTCATTGCTTTCGGCGGCAAAATTTGATTTTAGTTTAATATAATTTTTGACGTATACGGAGACTTATTTTTAATTTTTGTTGTAATGTTGTTTTTGCTGCCGTAGTGCTGTCACCTACTTATTCCACCATGGTGCTATCTACATAAAAAATATTACTGTATATAATAAAATGATAAAAATTGTTATAACAAGGTAGACAAATTATACATCAAAAGGTTCGGAATTGTGTCTTCATATCAAAAACTAATATTATTTTAAAATTCGTTGAAGACATTTTGCAAAAAAAAAATAAAACTGCAAAAAATTTCTGGATGAGTTGTTGTCAATAGTATAAATTTTTATTTATTTATGGAGTTTTTTATAGCAACGTGTTAACTGACTTAAAGTTAGTTTTGATGACGAATACAATAACCTTCTGACTTCAATTAAAACATACAGTGGACTTCAATTAAAACATACAGTGGCCCACGTCCTATTCAATTAAGCAAATGGAGGCACTTCCAAGCATTGAAGCCTGTTATTTCGCAAGAATATCATTCTTTTTATGACAATTTTAAATATGCGAATAAAAATTTGCTTTCGAATCTAGGTTAATGTAAAATTAATAAACATAATTTCGAGTTATATTAATATGATTACGCGTTTCTTAATATTTTACCTTTTCATTAAATATTGTTTTGTTAAAAATAAAAACTTTCCATAACGCGAAATTAGCAGCAACCTACTAAATCTAATCCATACACCCAGAGAAAAAACATGTTTATATATGGTCACTTCCAACAAAACTATTTTAAAAGAAAAATTTTAAATATATTATGTTTAATTTAACCATACTATTGTCACCGAAAAATATATTATGGTTAAACTAGTCCTCCATCAAGAAGCCACAACCATATTTTGATTGCCTCCGAACATGTTTTGGTTAATAATAACTTAAATATGCTTAACACTTATAATAGCATGGTTGGTTTTCAACCACAGCATTTTGCTCTTGAAAAGAGGAAAATACTATTGTTAATTTAAAAACAAATTATTGGCATATTTAACCAAAACATGTCTAAAGGCAACAAAAATATGGTTGTGACTTCTTGATGGAGGACCAATTTAACAATAATATGGTTGTCAATGACAAAAATATGGCTAAATTAAACATAATATATTCAAAAATTCCTTTAAAAATAGTTTTGTTTGAGGTGACCATTTTAAAACATATTTTTTCTCTGCGTGTACTAATATTTACTAAATAAAGACTGATTAAACTAATAATTGAAAGAATAATTAAAAAAGGCTTGTGCAGGAGGATTTTAAAATTTTAAGTTCAATTAATAAGAATTGGTTGCCTACGACGATAATTTAAATGCAGATTATATCGGGTGGTTCATCTGAGGTTTGATTTATAATGTAAAATAAAACACATAAATTTTAAAGTGATCTAAAAAATTTTATTATCGGTTAAAAGAACAATTTATGGCATTTTCTGTTTGAAAATTATATCACGTAAATGTTGGTAATGACTACGTCTGAGGTGGTCCATTCGGAAGGTCCAATTTTGGGTAACTCGTTCGAGCATAGCGACTGGTATCGCGCGATTAACACGAGTACTGTTGGCTTCCAAAGCGTCAATCGTAGCTGGCTTATTCCTGAAGGCCTCAGACTTTTCATATGTCCAAAGAAAATAGTCCAAAGGTGGGAAACCGCACGATCTAGGTGGCCAATTTACCGTAGCAAAACATGAAACTAATTTCTCAATAAGGGCATTAATTCGCGCGCTGTATGGCTCATAGCGGCATTTTGTTGAAACCAGAGCTCCCCGAGAACATGAGCTTGAATTTCAGGAAGCACATTACATGTTAACATGGTGCGATAACGGGTACAAATGATGGTAACATTCTAATTTTCCGCATTTTTGAAGAAATATTGACCAGATTCCACCAGCGCATAAATCACAACGTATGGTTGTTTTTAATGGATGTAATTGCAACTCGTGGTACTTATCGGGTTGCCCATCAGCCCAAATACGGCAATTTTGTTTATTAACGTATCCATTGAATCAAAAACACTGAAAAAAATTTCACGATAAAACACCGGATTTTCATTGAGTTTTTCCAGAGCCGCTTGACTGAAAATAAGACGCAATTTAAGTCTCCATGATGACTTGCCAAACGATACCGAACAAAAATGACAAAGCAGTTTGATATGAGTCACGCGTGATCTGTAAAAAAGCATATTGAAAATCAAACCTCACGACGAATCCCCCTATGAAGATGAGTTTAAAAGGATTCATGGATATTGTATTTGAACTTACCCAGCAAAAAATGTGCTCCAAAAGGAGTAGGTTTTATGTATGAATTCATACCTCAAATCGCCTCAAACCTGCTGATGGGATGCCTGATTTTTGTGTGGGGTGTACCCGGCTTGGAGGACTATTTTCTGCTGATAATAAGTGCTTCTTTTAACATAATTAAACATGCAAATAAAGCACTCCTAAAATACTTTTTAAGGGCTAAATATATTAACAAATTTATAAATTTTTTTTGCTTTTACTGGTTTAAATGCCTTTTTCAAGCAATTTCGTAAACTATAATATATTTTTTTTTTTCGCTTTAAAACATTCTTCGTTGTCAGCACTAAAATAGCAGCTTTTTTTGTATATATTTTTTTCGTTATCATTTACTGTTGTATAAGAGCTCTCTTATTGAAGCGCTCGATTGTGCGCTTTTTTTGTTAAGTGCTTCAAAAAAGACAAATTTTTTTTACTGGGTAGTTCTTATTAAATCTAAACTTGGTTTTTAATATAAAGTTAAGAATGATGCGAATGATATTTTAGCGAATGGAAAGGATAAGGGATACAGGCAGCAAGTTCTATAAATCTGACTAAGATCAAAAACTCCAAACAAAAAAGGAAGAAATTTAAATAATTTGCAAGAAATGCATAAATGTGCATGCCAACAAACACCTTAATAAATAAGTTATAACGAGGGCAGGTCAAGTCCATGACTTGTAAAATAAAATATGGGCTTTTGGATAAAAAATTATTTTATTTTCAATGTAGTTTCCTTTGATATCTACACACATTGTCCAAAATTTCTGCAATATTTTTAAGCCCTTCAAAAAAAATTAAATTTGTCAGGTCATCAAAATTTTATTTTATCGTTGGAGTCATATCTGTTTCCGGCGAGCTATTTCTTCAGGTTTGGGAACAAGAAATAGTCCTTTGGGGCTTAGTCAGATAAAAAAGATTTATAAAGGAGCAATTTGTTACCAAATTCATAATTTCTTCCATGGAATGCTTAAGCAGGACACGAAATTTACTTTTATCCATTTTTCCCTCCAATAACGAGGAAGTCTGCTATCAATGCCTGTCCAATACAACAGAG
The DNA here is from genome assembly GCA_943735925.1 of Pollenia amentaria. Classification (NCBI taxonomy): domain Eukaryota; kingdom Metazoa; phylum Arthropoda; class Insecta; order Diptera; family Polleniidae; genus Pollenia; species Pollenia amentaria. Next base: position 137,896,038 of record OX031010.1, on the reverse strand, counting down.
TGATAACAGATTTTCATCCTTTCCGCTCTAGGTCCTTTAGTTTACAAAATAAATGCACTATTATATCTCCATATAATAATCGATAGAAATTCGTTAGTCGCTAAAAATAACAATCATCATAAATCTTAATGATTTTAATGAAAAATTGATTACAAAATTCAATTAACAAATCTATTTATCTAAATACACTTTTAATGTTCCAAAATCCCATTGACCGAATTAAATCTATATCGTTTTATTATTTTCATTAGCCTAAATTTCACATCGTCATCCAAATTACATTTAAGTCGTCATAAAATTGGATTAATTTGTATTTCTCAATTTATTTATCTTCATTTCTTGTATAATTTCTTCACTTAAAGATTTCTAAATCTTAAAAATTAGGCTGCCAAAGTTATAAAGTATTACATGTAAACGACTACAACAATTACAGTGATTATTTAGGCTATTTATCTATGAGTCTTTCAAGCTTTGCATGCTGGTATGTCTGTCCGTATGCCTGCCTGCTTGTCTTTTAAACTGTATCTATTTGTCTGCACGTTACGTTTAATTTGCCATCCAAAATGAAGTGGTAGTGGTTACACGATCGTCAGATACATTTATGTCATATTAAGTTTTTTATGATTATTGGTATTTGCTTTTTTGTAACGCCACTTAAGTAATTTTTGTTTTATTAATTTTTAAGTTGGCTGTAATCAACTTTTGAAAAAAAATTTTTCAAAAAAAAAAATTATTCAAATTTGCTGTGCTGCAAACGATTGTTGTATAGCGTACAATTTTGAAATTTAAATAGACTTATTTGATTTCAAAATGAAGAATTTCTGGCAAAATTTTGAGTGTTTATTGTCAATTTTAAGTACAAAATATCGTATATAAATTTATTCAATATATTGGCCACATTAACAATTAACCTTTCCCATGTTTATAGCAACAAAGACTCCCCGCCAAAAAAAAACTGATCAGTTTTTAAGGGCAAGAATAAATTAAGCCATTTTTTTTTTTTTTTTTTTTTTTTTTGTTAGGACCAGCACTCAGCAGATAACGCCTACTAATGAGTTGCATGGTGTTGGAACTAGGAAAATAAGTTATGCGAAAAAGGATAGAGGGAGTAGTGTTTGTAATTATTCGACACTTAAACTTATTCATGTTGAAAGGAAGAGGGAATATTTCAGCAGGAAGGGTATTCCACATACGAACAGATCGGCCAAAAAATTAATTTACCTTTAATACGTTGTACGATGCACCACATATTATGAACAAAAGCAAGAATTTCGGGAACCGGATCCCTTATCTCATCAGAACACGTCCCATTGTAATCACGATAAAACACCGAAATACAACCCACATTGCCACGGGTCTCAAGGGAGTCAATATAATTGGTACCCTACTGTCACCAATGAGAGCCTTTGCCGTCTCAAGCGGTCGAGAAGCTTTAAATAGACTTTGGAGCACCGGCCCCTACATGATAGTTGTATTCCATTCTCTGTCGGATATAGGTGGTATAAATGCAAAGAAGATCCGATGGAGTAAATTATATCTTATATCTCTTACACCGTTTTAAAAAATACCAACCCACTAGAATGCTTCTTTCGACACCTTGAATAATGTTCTGTCATTCAGACTGTATTCTCATGCCCAGAGCAGCAAGAGATTCTGATTCCTCAATAATTATACCACCCACATATACAAATGAGGCACCTTGATCTGTCGCGCGTTTACGCCTTAGCATGCACACCGAGTATTTTAGGCATCAAGCTTATCATTCATGTTTTGCTTCATAGCACCAATATTTGATACGCTTGGTCTATAACCAAATGAGTACGAATGGCAAGGGTTACTGTCATCTGCGAAAGACTAGTTAGGGTTTGAGGTCTGACACTGGAGGACGTTTAGAAAAATAAGAAAAAAGAGTATGAGAAAGAATGGAGCCTTGCGGCACCCATGAATGAATCTTGAACTGGTTTGGCGAAACTCCATCTTTAACAACTCGTATAGTACGATCTCTGAGAAAGTTCAATACAAGTCGAGAGAAAATATCGCCAACACCAAATTCAACAGGCTCTGACAAGAGTGCACCATGCTAGACTCCGTCGAACGCCTTGAAAATATCTAAAGCAATTATTTTACTTTCGCCAAAATGTTGCATGTATTTTTACGATAACAGAGCCAGTAAGTCCCCAGCAGAGCGTCTTCTATGGAAGTCATACTGCCGACCGCTTATGGTGTTTTCTTTTCTACAAAAAATGTGACATTTTATTTAAAAAAATGCAATTTGGTGTTAGTTTCTTATAAAATGTTTTGCTCTCTTAAAGGGTGGCATGTTTTATTCTAAACAAATGCACCCTTACTAATGGCATAAGGTATTGCACTATACGCCCCGTATAAATCGACAGTGTTGATAATGCCCTGTACAAAGTTGGCTTCTGTTCATATGTATATAGGGTTACCACACGAAGTTGGGAAAAAGTCGCCTCTAATCAGGACAGTAAAAATTTAAAATTTTAATACTTATTTTTTCTATTATTTAATAGTAAAAACATAAGAAAGCATTACATTGTTAACGATAGGTTGCCAGCGATATAAAATTTAAGTGGATTCGATGTTATAAAATTATTTTTGAAAAAAAAGGGCAAATCAAGAAATCTGAAAAACTTGCTGTTAATAAATCAGCAATCTGGCAAAGGTATTTTCTTGTTTACATCTATATATATAAAAATGGATTATGTATGTTTGTTTGTTTGTTTGTTTGTTTGTTTGTCGCTTTATAGACTCCGAAACTACTGAACCGATTTTCCTGAAATTTTTACAGTAACATCACGTGAGCCCTAAAAATAAAATAGGCTACTTATTTTTTCGATAGGGGCAGGGGAATTGGTACCCCCCATAGGATGCCAATGTTAATTATCGCACGATTTTCCTGAAATTTTTACAGTAACATCACGTGAGCCCTAAAAATAAAATAGGCTACTTATTTTTTTGATAGGGGCAGGGGAATTGGTACCCCCCATAGGATGCCAATATTAATTATCGCACGATTTTCCTGAAATTTTTACAGTAACATCACGTGAGCCCTAAAAATAAAATAGGCTACTTATTTTTTCGATAGGGGCAGGGGAATTGGTACCCCCCATAGGATGCCAATATTAATTATCGCACGATTTTCCTGAAATTTTTACAGTAACATCACGTGAGCCCTAAAAATAAAATAGGCTACTTATTTTTTCGATAGGGGCAGGGGAATTGGTACCCCCCATAGGATGCCAATATTAATTATCTCACGATTTTCCTGAAATTTTTACAGTAACATCACGTGAGCCCTAAAAATAAAATAGGCTACTTATTTTTTCGATAGGGGCATTGGAATTGGTAGCTCCCATAGGATGCCAATATTAATTATCGCATATCTTAAGAGCCGCTGCACGCATTTTGCTGAACTTTTTGTAGTAGGATCTTCTGAGCCCCGGAATTGAAATAAAATAGCAGCGGGGGTATAGGAATACCCCATAGGACGCCAATGTTTAACATCGCATATCTTAAGAACTGTAATAGTGAGAATGTTCAAACTTTCTAAAAGTCACTCTTATGGTATACTACACTTTTGAAAATAAAAATAAAGCGGGTAGGCGCAGGGGGGGAAATACCTCCCATAGGATGCATACATTAAATATCGCTCAACTGAAGAACTATTAACGGGAGAGTCTTCAAACGTGGTTAAAGCTACTATTATAGTAAACTATAAATTTCAATATAAAAATGTGCGGGGTCAGTGTAGCGAAGCGCACCGGGTTAAGCTAGTATTTTATAAAACACAAACTAAAGAAGCTGGAATTTCGTCATTCATTTTGTTCGTTTATTTATTTAATTGATGTCATTTGTTTTATTAATATATTAACAAATTTTGGTTTATGTATATTTTTTTTATATTTCAAAGAACAAACTTTCTAATTTTTGTACATCATTGTTTTATATTTTTAAGAACAAACTTTTTGTCAGCTGTTCAAAACAGGGCGGTCCAATTTTGTGTTTTGTTCTCGTCAAAGAAAAAATTGCATTATTACAGCGTCGGCAAGACATTTTATACATGTACGTTTTAACAAGGCGGTATTTTTTTTTTTTTTTTTTTTTTTTTTTTTTTTTTGTAGAAAGTAAAACACCATTAGTAGATAGCTTGACCCTTAGAATTTGACAGGTTGGTGATTTACTATAATCTCCATAATTTTGGAAAGAGCGGAAAAAATTGCAATTAGGGTGGTAATTTTCAGGGCCATTAGTCACTCTTTTTTAGGAGTTGGCGTTGCATTAGCAACTTTTCAACAGATGGGAAATTCCCCGACATGGTAGAAAGCAGGGATGTGGAAATGTTTTAAGTCCGACTTCAACTCCGACTCCTACTCCTAAATTGATGCTAAATGTATATGAGACTGCTCCTTGTTTGACTTCAAACTCTTTTTTTTAAAGCAATACATTTTTAAAGGTTAAATATAGCAATAAAATTATTCTACAAAAATTTCGAATATATATATTAAGGGCCATTTTCTCAATGTGTCGACAAATTGCCTGTTACTTAATACGACATAAATTTATTAGACCGATAAGCAGATCGTTAACGATTTTGGTTTTCTCAATATACCGACAAAAAGCAACACAGAACAAAGAGTTTTATCAATTAAAAAAATGGTCTAAAAAGAATTTAAATTTAATTAATGTGATAAATGAATCAATTATTTTTTTAGTTGAAAGAAACATTTAATATTGATTTAATAAACATTTTAGTTGTTTTGAAATAAATTTTCAATTAAAATTTTAATTAAATAACAAAAAATCTTAATTGACTATATTCTTTTAAAATAAAATAATTTAAACATGTAGAATTGTTGTTGGGAATTGTCAATATTTAATTAAATAAATTAACAATTGTTTGAAATGGCAAATTTTTTTGATTATTTTTTTAATAATCCTTTATAAAGGGATGGCTCCCATGTATCATCTTGAAATTTTTTATATATGACGTGAGCGCCTTTTCCTTCCGAATCAGGAATATGAATTTAGAACCACACAAAACATCTGGCGCATGTTAAATTGGCATCTTATAGTTGAATCATTAACCTTTCAACTGTTAAAATACCTTTAAATTTCGAACTCATTAAATAAGCGATAAAAAAGTGTTAACATTGTGGGGGCTTAACTTTCCCCTTGCACCTACTGAGGCAGTTTTAGCCTGATTATGCAGTTACCATCCTACTAATCATTAGTAGGGATCAACGATATAAAGTATTAATTTTAAATGGGGTAAACTTTTCCCTTGATTGTACCAAGGCAGTTTTAAGCCTGATAATGCAGATTGTTACCCAATTTGTTCTTGGAAAGATTGAAAGCACCTGCTTTTATTGCCTTCCTAAAAAGCGTTAAGTTAAGTATTCATAATGTATCGCAAAGTAATACACATTCCATTGATTTTCAAATGGGTTGGAAGCTTCATCTTTTAAAGTTTTCGAAATTAAAAATATTAACTTTAATTGGGATGGAGGTATAACTTTTTCCTTAATCCCGCCGAACCTGCCTTAATAATGCAGATAACATCCACTTATTCTATGTTCACACTTGAAGATTTCAAATGCGTGTAAGCAAAATGTTGGTAATGTTAACTAAATCAGTTCACTTTACATTTGAGATGATTAAGATGACTTTTGATTAAAACACAACAAATAAATTTATATTTCTTTTAAGTATGAGAGATTGATAAATATCCTTTAATAAAGTTGTCGGAAGAATATTTGAATCATAATTTTGCAGAAATTGTGAAATTTATGGATTATGTAAAAAAAAATTAAGAAAAAGTCGTGCGAGGTACGTTTATTGTGGCCGATGCTACATCATACTCAGTTTGAGGGATGTTCAGAGGATTCTATGTGATTATAGAAGTGATTTAGTTTTAAATATTTCAATTTTAAGGGATTATCATATCACTTAAATGTATGATTAATCATCTCGATTTTGAATGATAAGTGCTTAATCACGTTTAAGATGCTTAAACGCGTTTAAAACCCCAAGTGTGAACATTGCATTAGTCTATAAAAACTGCAGATCTTGGAAACGAAGGTATATTAAGGATAAACACAGTTTCATTTATTTACACTCCCAATAATATCGAGACTTATGTTGAAAATGCACATTGGTTCCAAATCGATTTATTTTGGCAATAATTCAAAAAAAAATTTAAAAATTGTTAAAAGTAAATTCATTTTTTTAATGGCAACACTCCAAGCAAATGAGAAAATATTTTTAAGAAAATAGTTCTCAACACTGCCGATTTTCTAGGCTTTCGAAGTTGAAAACACGTGTTCTTAAATAAGTATTAAAAATAACACAACTGTAAAACAAGCAAACCTAAAAAAAAATTTATAAAGTATTTAAAAAATGGAACATGTAGCCCAAGGTAATTAGTTTTATGGTATATATTTGAATACAATTTTGTGGAGTCCTGGGCCTAATTCATGATATTATGATTGTGTAGTTTTGTAGTCTCAACAAAACCTTTGAGTTCCATGGACCAAAAGTTGCGTTTGGGCACCAACTTGCATGGAAGTTTAAATGTAGAAGTGTGCGTCAAAGTGAGTATTTTAACCCCCTTATTGCATTTGCCTCCGTGACACTATATCTTACTTTAAGATCCGACTATAAATGCCAAAGTTATAACGAAAAACTTTAAAAAGATCGGCAAAAAAAAATTCGAAACCGCCTGTAAAAATACTTTATATTAGGGGGTGTACGGAGATTTTTTTTACGTACAAATTCAAAAACCAAATTCATAGAATCAAGCAAAAAATTTGTTGATTTTGAACCTATTAACAAAATGATTATATGGATTACTAAATATTGAAAAATTTTAAAATTTTAAGTATATATTTTTTCAATAAATGATATTTTTAATTTTAATTAAATTTTAATTAAAAAACTGATCGATAAACTTTGCCGTTTCAAACAATATGTGTTAATTGATTTGATTAAATATAGCTCAGGTTTTGACAATTCCCAACAACAATTCTAAAAGTTTAAATTATTTTATTTTAAACGAAAAAATCATTTAAGATCTTTTGTTATTTAATTAATATTTTAATTAAAAATTTATTTCAAAACAACTAAAATGTTAATTAAATCAAAATAAATTTTTGATTTTCTTTCAACTAAAAAATAATTGATTTTAATATCACATTAAATAAATCACTGCGATTTCAACCATTCCCATCTACGTGTAGGCTGATCGTCTACTGCCTTGTGGGTTCAAGTCTATTGCCAGTCGTGCAATTTCTGCTGGTGGTCTTCTCAATTTTATTTTTAGGATTTCACTTTTCAAGGATGTTTGGTTTGCCTTTCTCCAGAATTCGATATTACCGTTGGCCAGAAAATACGAAAAACTCTTCTTAACGATTGGTTAACAAAACCCTGTAGGTTGTTGATCTGATGTTGAGATGTGTTCAAGGATTCGCATCAATACAACAGGGTTATATTTAAGGAGAACAGTCGCAGTTTGGTGTTGATTGAGTAATGAGAAGATCTCCATACAGCCCTTAATTTTACGGCTTCTTATATCCTCGTCAGATCCTGCTGAGATGATGCTGCCCAAATAGCAGAAGCTATTTACTTCCGCCAGTTCACTTCTATTTACTTGGAAATTTGACGAATTGCTGGTATTCATTCGCATAACTTTGTTTTTGTTGAAGTTGATCTTTAGGCCGACTTTCCTTCCTAGTTCTTGATTCATATAAACTTTCATCGACATTTCGTTAGAGTTGTGTGAGAGTAAGCATACATTATCTGCAAAATACAAATCATCTAATCTGCCCTGTAGACCCAATGTTATATATCTTTTGGCAGCCATTGCACGTCGCATCACAGTATCTAGCACAATGTTGAAAAGGAGTGGGGATAATATGCAGCCTTGTCGTACACCAACATTAATAGGAACAGCTTCACCGAGTCGTCCTGTAACGTGGAAATATAAGTTGTGCTCCCACGTACATGGGTGTATTTCCAAGTACATAAGTATTTATATGATTTTGCTTTATTTTTAGTTTTAGTTTATTTTTATTTTAGTTTGGTTTATTTTTATTGTTTTGTTTTATTGGGTACCCTACTGTGACACCAACCTACACACAAACACACATCGTGTTGCCAGTTCTTGTTGTTACATACACACGAACACACATTGTTGCATTAATGGTGCATTGGTTTGGCCAGTGTTTGTTTGTTACACAGCTAGCGTAATAATTCGCATGCGTTTTGTCGGTGTATTGACATAAGTGGCAAAGGTTTTGTCACGGTGGGGGCGATTCTCACAAGACAAGAAACCGCCCAACAAGTCTCGGAAGTTGGAAATACAATTGAAGAGCCGACTGATTTCACGAAGGTGAACTTGGTTGTATATTTTTAAAAGATACTTAACCTGTGGGTTAGGTATCAAATAAATTTCATCGCGGCTTCGGCTGGCGGTTCTCACAAGTGGCCTCGTGTCGCCTGTTCTCACAAGTGGCTTCGTGTCGCCTGTTCCTACAAGTGGCCTCGTGTCGCCTGTTCCCACTAGTAGTATTGTTATCGTAGAACTTCGTAGAATAAGTTATTTCATAAAGTTTATGTAGTAGTTAGGTACTAGCTGTAAGAACCATTGTACGTATTATATATACCATTAATACGACGAACGTTACCGCCGATCCGAATTTGCCGAAGCCGAACGCTGTACTCGGGTGCCGATCAACCCGCGATTCCTCAGGCCGAACACATCCCTATCAAAGTTGTCGTAGTTATCGTATTTCATGAATTGTAATTAAATTATTTAAGAGAAAACAATAAAGAAAATATTGAATTCAACCCCCGAAAGGGTAAATATATCGTCTTCTCACTTAAGGTTAGTGGATCCGTAAGTACACCCTGGACTCGTCTGAGTTACCTCAGCCGATGAATAAAACCACGTTACAGTCCTTCATGTAAGACTCGACAACAAGCAGCGTTGGAGAGTTCTTTGATGAGTTCGATTAGTTTGTCTGTCACACCTCTGCAACAAAGTATTTTCCATATTGAGTTGTGATTAAGTGTGTCAAAGGCTTTCTCAAAATCAATGAAGATTAAGTATAATGGTGAACGCCATTCAATAGATTGCTCTACGATATTTCTCAGACTATTAAGTTGGTCCACATACGAACGACCAGCTCTATAACCAGCCTGCTTACACCTTAATTCCTGCACAAAAGTTTGCCTGAGTCAAGAGTAAATAATGCGTGTTAGGGTTTTATTAATCATACTAAGGACTGTATCCTTCTCCAGTACATACAGCGTGAAAGATCCCCTTTATTGGGAAGTTTAATAATAACACCTTCTTTAAGATCGGAAGGTAGCATTTGTAGGTTTAGTTTAATTCAGATGAAAGTCTAAAATAAAGTTTATAGGGAAACTTTAAAAAGTAAGAGTTTATAAGTTAGAAACAATCGTAGTTTTTTGTTCATAACTCAGCCATTTCTAGAACGATCAGGCTGAATTTTAATAGCAAGCTATTCCGCAATATATGTGATATAAAAATATAATTGCCTAGTCCTTGTTGTATATGGGGTCCTTGGCAACCCCATTTCAACATACACACGGACAGACAATCATTTTTCAGCAAACTCTATTTTGTTTAAACACAATTTTTGATTAACCTTACCGAAATGCTTTCGGTTTGGAAAGCAATCAGGCGCAAAGATGATGTACTAAAAGAGTGAGTTTTCAATAAATCAAAAAAAAATCTGAATATTAACAAAAAAAAAGTTAAATAAAACATGTAAATAATTTTCTTTCACATATAAAATAATATTTACCGAAGTACAATTCGTCACCTAAAATACAAAAGGGCGCAACAACACTTTTTTACAGGAGAAGCAAAAAACTGTACAAAATCAATAATAGCAAGGTGTACTTGGAAGTTAGATGTTCATTTATAAATTCCACATTTTTGATCGCAAGGATCTATAATTTGTAGTTAAATAAGACGAACAAAAATCAATTTCGAATTTTGTTGTTGTTACGCCCTTTTGCATTTTAGGGGACGAATTAAAAATTAGAGCGATTTCAACAAGGGTTCGACATATATGGCTATTCATATTTTTGATTATTTTTTTTAGTTTATGTATTTATTGGCCATTAAATGTACAGAAATTAAAAGCTCTAACATGATTATTTTAATTTATGCCAAAAAAAAAATCGATTTGGTACCATAGTGCAATGGGCATTTTATCAAACTCCATGATTTCCAGTTTAACATTCCTTTTGCATATATTTAAAAAAATGAAAAAATTAACTTTGCCATCCGAAGGTTTTAACCCATATTTCGCCGACCATACTCTATTTTTTGAAATGTTTTTTTCCTGTCAGTTATGCTGCATTTACACATGAAAGTACTTTAATGAAAATTCTGTATACGTATTATCACCACAAATTTCACAAAAAAATAATTACATTTCATGAAAATTTTCATGAAAGTGAAATTTCATTTTCAAAAAGTCGTCAAAGAGCAAACTTCTCTCCAAAGTGTCTCTTCTTCTTCTTTTATTGTTTTGCTTATTTCAAGCTTCAGAGTTGCCGAGCCAATTATTCACGCCGGACTTCAGGCATTCGTTCAAAATAATATTTATTTTTATTAGTTTTCATGATATTTATAAATTTTAATTAGAATCATTGTGTTCTTAATATTTATTTGAAAAAATATGTTAAAATTCTTTATATATACGAAAAAAACAATTTCAATTGGCAACACTGCTTAGTTATTTTCATTTACTTTCATGAAATCGCTTTCTTGAAATTTTCATTGAAAGCTAGCTTTAAGTTGGACTGAAAGTAGAAAGATGTAAATGGGTTAGTGAAAAAGTGTGAGTGTATAGCGACTTTCAAGAAACTACTTTCATGTGTAAATGCCCAGTTACTTAAAATCATATTTCGTAATTATATTGTCAGTTTACTTGGTGCGGCGAAAAATGGGTTAGAATAAAATATCAATATGTTTAAGATAAGAAAGAAATTTTTATTTTAGGAACACAAACATTTATGTCACTTTCGACTCCAATAAAATTTCGGCCGATATTTTAAATGTTAGCAATACTAGCATTACTAGTATTAACTGAAATACACATGTTGTCAAAATCTTGGTTTGAATATGTAATTTATGATTTTTTTTTTCAACAAACGCCAACAGCAAAAATAAAATTAAAATTACAATTTATACACTGATAATAAAATCCAAAACAAAAGAAATTTTTGTAGTTATTTTTTCGTTTTATTTACAATAGTTCCATATACTTTTTTATGTAAACAACCGATTTTTTTACTAGCAATATTTTGGACAGTGTTGTTCTAGAGTTGACCTCACCTTCTAGTAAATTCGCCTTGATATAAGCAGTGTATTTCTTCTCATAAAGCGCCAAACGGAACCGTGAGAATCAATTGCCATCTCCTTTTTTTGAATTTTGTAACGAACGAGTTGTGCATTTCACCTACTCAATTGTTCTTTTTTTATGCAAATTTTTTTTCGCCAAATTTTATTTCTTTTGACTTGCAATTAAGTCAATATGAATAAAAAAATTCGCAAAATCATTTCTTGTACTAATAAAAACTACAATGTTATGTTATTTTGTATATATTCAATTGAATTTAGAAAAATATTCAATAGAGCTAAGAAAAAAATTTTTTCTTTTTCATAAATCACGAAAAAAAAATTTCCTCAAAAAAAAAATTTTATAATAATTGTAATGTCCCAAAAGTATGAACTATATAGTTTTATGGTACATTCTTATCGAAATTTTGAATTGAGAATATCGCGAATTCGAGAGCTAACTTCGAAAAACGAAGTTAAAAACATTGAATTCAGCATAATCGAATTAAATTGACTAGTCGGTTGCCCAGCTTGTTAAAATTTGCAAAATTTGTTATTTTCATAATTCAATAGAAGTTATGCATCAACACAGAAAAAAGTAAAAATTGTCTTTAACCACCAAATTTATACCAAATTCATAATATCAAGCAAACAACTTTGCACCTATTACCAAAATTATTATATTGATTACTAAAAATTGTGAATATTTTTTTTTTCAATAAATGATATTTTTAATTTTATTTAAAAAAATTTTATTAAAAAACTTTGCCATTTCAAACAATGTGTTAATTATTTAATTAAATATTGACAATTCCCAACAATAATTCCCACAACAATAAATTTCAGTAGTTTAATCATAAATGAAGATTGGGAGTATTAGCACATCATTAATAAATGAATTAATTAATAATAAATATTTCATTCTTGAAAATAACTTTTGAAATTATTTTATTTTAAACGAAAAAAGTCAATTAAGATTTTTTTGTTATTAAATTAATATTTTAATATTTTAATCAGGTAAGTTCATTGAATTTAATTTTCATTAAATTAGAAAGGAATTTTAAAACATGAAATGAATTAAAATTTATTGATAATTTTTCATTCTTGACTGAGCTGGGAATTGAACCCAGGTTTTCACGTACAGGTTGCCCAGACTAATTTCGATTTTTACCACACAATCTTTTCAGTGGGGCTTGCCGTTTAGCTCTCACCGCCATTGAAGACGGAATTATCATTTCAATTCTTGTTGTAAAATTCCTTTCTTCATAAAAAATAGTTTAATGAAAATTAACTTCAATGTATTTAAGCCTGATTAAAATATAAAAATTTCGATTAAAAACCATTAACAATTCAATAAAATAACCACAATACTTATTATTATTAATATTTTAATTAAAAATTACATTTACATTTATAATTTTCTTTCAACTAAAAAAATGATTACATTAATTAAATTTAAATACTTTTCAGACAAGTTTTTTAATTGATAAAAACCATTTTTCTGTGAATATATTTTACTAAAATATTTCCTACATATTCGTCCACTTTCGAACATTGTACGCAAAACTTTCGTGGATTCATACAAAGTTTCGTTCAATGTACATGGTGGCTGATGAAAGCCGCTACCAAAAGAAAACTTGATCTGAACGGCAACGTAAAGAAACAAAATTGTCGCTTATGAAGTGATTCCAACTCAGAAATACTGAATGAGAGGGAATTCCATCCAATTCGCGTCACAGTGGTGTGTGCAGTTTCTGCACGCTGTATTGTCAGGCTATACTTCCTTGAATAAAACCGACACAGCGTTACGGTTACTGGAGACCGTTCCTTGAGATTTTTCTATCACGGAGTACGCTGAAAGAGAATTCCTTTCAACTCTGTGTCTGTATCAACAAGATGGTACAACTGCCGAATTACGCACAAAATCTCCTAACAGGTTCATTTCAAGAAACTCAACCTTCCGTGGGCCTCTCATTTCGCCTGACCTAAGGGCGGACATTTTAAGTCAATTATCTTTAAGACATTAAAAAATAATTATTTTTCTAACAAGTAAATATTGATAACTTTGAAAACATATTATATTAGTTACAACTATTTAATGATAAATAATAACCATTACACTATATTATGATAACAAACGATTATATTATGATTAATGTAATAATATTTTGAATCATGATATGATTCAAAGTATGTTTAATACAATGAAGAAAAGATTGAATAAATTTCATGCATTACAAAAAAAGTTATTACAGCACAGAAAAAAGTGGGTTATCAATTAAAAAAATGGTTTAAAAAGTATTTAAATTTAATTAATGTGATAATTGAATCAATTATTTTTATAGTTAAAAGAAAATTAAAAATTTAATTTTGATTTAATTAGCATTTTAGTTGTTTTGAAATAAATTTTCAATTAATATTTTAATTAAATAACAAAAATTCTTAATTGACTTTTTTCGTTTAAAATATTGTACACTCATTTAAACATGTAGAACTCTTGTTTGGAATTGTCAATATTTATTTAAATAAATTAACATATTGTTTGAAATGGCAAAGTTTTTTGATCACTTTTTTAATTAAAAATATAATTTATTGAAAATATTTTTTCAAAATTTTACAATTTTTAGTAATCAATATAATCATTTTGGTAATAGGTGCAAAATCAACAACTTGTTTGCTTGATATTATGAATTTGAAATAAATTTGGTGATTAGAGAAATTTAATAATTTTTTCTGTGAGTTTCTTTATGTAGCAAAATTCATCAGTCACCCTGTATTTGATAAACATTGATAAAAATTTTTTCGGTGTAGACACTTTTTAAGCTAAAAACTAAAACCATATGCAGTATTTGGTCTATGATGTAATTTTTTCTTACAGACTTTCTTAAAAATAGCCGCCGGTAATATTTGTTTTTTTAAATTTGTCTGCCTTAAAAAAAAACCGGTACAACATCCATAATTTTTATTTTAAAGTAAAGCAAAATATGTACTAAAAAGTAAATAAGTACACAAACCTAATTGTTAACCAAAAACTGGAATATTATTGAATGCAGTTTTTATTTGTGTTAAACATTTTTGTCTAAGTCTTTATCTTTTTGTCTTATTTTTGTTGAAGTTTAAATATATTTTTTTAACACTTATTTTCTTCAATTATAAAAATAGTTTTTGTTGTAACTTTTTAGTACTTGTAGAAATATTCGAAATCTACTCTAAAAAAATGTTATTTACAACTTGTAAATGAAAGAAAATAATTAAGTCTTTGTAGCTTGGAGTGTGTTGTTTTTTAAAGCTGTTGTATGATTTAATGGAATGTGTGTGTGTGTTAAAACTAGAAAATTTTTATACACAGGGAAAATTTGTATATGCCCAAGACAAATAAAAATATGCAAGTAAAAAAAAGTTCCAAAAAAGAGAAATATTCAGAAAAATATGCAAAGAAAAAGCATTCAAAAATACGAAAAGCTTCAATAAAAAAAAAAAATAATTCTTAATTGTTAAGCAAAAGAGTTAAATCCATGTTTCAGACTATGCGACTTAGCCCTACAACAATATTCGTCTATTCGTCTTGTGTGTCTTTTCAAAAACTCGTATATGTTACGCTTCTTGTTGCAAGATGCAATTACTGCCTGTTTAGAGAAAATTAAAAAAAACAAGTTAAAGTGCTATATTCGGCTGTGCCGAATCTTTGATACCCTCCACCGACAGGAGTGGGCTCTATATGACAAATACATATATATTATTAACTAATCTTCGCAATAACGAACGTCAGCATTAAAGTTGGTTACGGTTTAGACCAATATTAAATTATTGACCGACAATAAGAAAGTTTTATGCGTTTCTTGTTAAAACTTTGAACTGGCTTCAGTAAAATATCATGATTCTTAAAAGTTTTAGCCGAACTAAAATAATTTTTATGAGGGTAATTTGTATTGGACCTATGGTAAATTATGGCCCAAACATCCCAAAATTCTGAAAACTGATTTCTGGTATTACAAAAAATAAATTAGAATAAATTTCAATACAGCAGTGTAATTAGTTGTAGCGTTAACAGAAAATTTCACAAATTTGCATGATATTTTTTTTGGCCATATGAATTTAAGTAAGACATTTTACCGCAATATCTATATCTGTGATGGTTTAAGGCGAATTTTATTATTTTCCCAAAGTGAGCTTTATTTGGTTTTAGGCACAATAATCTGTTTACCGGGAGTAGGGTTTATAAGGGGCCTAGTGTATATTATGGACCGATCTTCAAAAAATTTTACAGTATGATTTCTGGTTATATAAAACTGTGACGCACCAAATTTTAATATCATAGTGTTATTTATTACGGTTTTATGCGTACTAAACTGTTTACCGGGAGTAGGGTTTATATGGGGCCTAGTGTATATTATGGACCGATCTTCAAAAAATTTTACAGTATGATTTCTGGTTATATAAAACTGTGACACACCAAATTTTAATATCATAGCGTTATTTATTACGGTTTTAGGCGCACTAAACTGTTTTTCGGGAGTAGGGTTTATATGGGGCCTAGTGTATATTATGGACCGATCTTCAAAAAATTTTACAGTATGATTTCTGGTTATATAAAACTGTGACACACCAAATTTAAGTATGATAGCGTTATTTATTACGGTTTTAAGCGTACTAAACTGTTTTCCGGGAGTAGGGTTTATATGGGGACTAGTGTAAATTATGGACCGATCTTCAAAATGTTTTACAGTGTGAATTCTGGTCCTATACACCTGTGAGGTACCAAATTTTAGTATGATAGTGTTATTTATTACGGTTTTAAGCGTACTAAACTGTTTTCCGGGAGTAGGATTTATATGGGGCCTAGTGTATATTATGGACCGATCTTCAAAAAATTTTACAGTATGATTTCTGGTTATATAAAACTGTGACGCACCAAATTTTAATATCATAGCGTTATTTATTACGGTTTTAGGCGTACTAAACTGTTTACCGGGAGTAGGGTTTATATGGGGCCTAGTGTATATTATGGACCGATCTTCAAAAAATTTTACAGTATGATTTCTGGTTATATAAAACTGTGACGCACCAAATTTTAATATCATAGCGTTATTTATTACGGTTTTAGGCGCACTAAGCTGTTTTTCGGGAGTAGGGCTTATATGGGGCCTAGTGTAAATTATGGACCGATCTTCAAAAAATTTTACAGTGTGATTTCTGGTCCTATAAAACTATGACGTACCAAATGTAAGTATGCTAGCGTTTTTTATTGCGGTTTTAGGCGTACTAAACTGTTTTCCGCGAGATGGGTTTATATGGGGCCTATGGTAAATTATGGACCGATCGTCACGAAATTTACCAGTATGATTTGCAGTCATACAAACCAAATTCGAGCAAAATTTAGTTTTTGTATCAAAATTATCAATTTTTTTTAGGGTGGTGGGTGGTTCCATATTTTGATTCATAGTTCTGATCCTACTGAACCGATGTTGCTGGATTTCAATCCCAAACTGCTTAGGATAACTACAAGCAATTTGAGACCAAGTTTGTTCTTTTCTTTTGCGTTTTTCGAAAGTGAGCGTGTTTTCAACAGAAGGACAGACGGACAGATGGACAGACGGACATGGCTAAATCGACTTAGAATTACTCAAGGAGCCAGAATATATGTACTTTATGGGGTCTTAGATGTATAATAAAAAAGTTTCCACGGAATGACAAACTTAGTATACCCTCATTCACCACAGTGGCGGTGGAGGGTATAAAAACAGATTTTCGTATTTTATTGTTGTTTCCAATGTAATTTCTCACACGAAATTTTGTTTTTATTTTCGAAAAAACAGGCAGTTAAATGCAAATTTCAATATTAACCCCCATATTTATAAAAAATATTTTAGGTTTATAGCAGGCTTATGAAACGAATTTTCTATGAAAATGTGTTTAATAAACCTTTTATTAATCAAAAATTAATTTAAGTTAATTTCTAAAAGTTATACGAAACATATTAAAGAGAAGCATCAAATTGCTGCTTGATTTTAAATTTCGTGCTACACTGTCTCTACACCATTCGCCACAGAGTGTCCAGGTTACGGGTTTTCCCCCCAGATTTAGGGGATTTTATTTCACTTAGGGGGAATTCAGGGGGTACAAATTCTTAGGGGGGGGGGGGGAATTGGGGGACATATTTAAATTTTTTTTTTTTTTTATTAAGATTTTTGGATTTTAAGTTTTAAATCTTGTTTTTTTTTTTTGAAAATGTGTATTTGTATACATACTTCTATCCGCCCAACAACTTTTAAGCTTGGTCCGTGGGCCTTTTTTAATTACTATTTTTTTCGATTCCAACTTGTAACATTATCAAGAAAGTTATGAACAAAAAACTAAAAAAAAGACTCCTTTACACGCAGAGAAAAAATATGTTTAGATATGGTCACCTCCAACAAAACTATTTTTAGAAAAAGATTTTAAACATATTATGTTTAAATTTAACCATATTAGTGTTACCGACAAACATATAATTGTTATATTAGTCCTCTATCAAGAAGCCACAACCATATTATGGTTGCCTCTAAACATGTTATGGTTAAATATGACAATAATTTGTTTTTAAATTAACAATAGTATTTTCCTCTTTTCTAAGAGGAACATGCTTTGGTTGAAAATCAACCATGCTATTATAAATGTTAAACATATTTTAGTTATTACTAACCAAAAGATGTTCCGAGGCAACCATAATATGGTTGTGCCTTCTTGATGTAGGACTAATTTAACAATAATACATTTGTCGGTGACAATAATATGGTTAAATTTAAACATAATATGTTTGCAATTCTCTTTAAAATAGTTTTGTTGGAGGTGACCAAATTTAAACATATTTTTCTCTGGGTGTTGAAGGAGTAATCCAAATATTTCAAATTTATTAGGAAGGTCTTTTGAAGTGTACTAAAAAAATATCAAAAAATTGGGGAAAAAAAAATTTTCAGCCATCCAATTTCGCGTGGAATGGCCCATTATACCCTTTCCACCTGTGGTAAGGCTGTTAAAAGTAACCGCAAGTGATTAAGTTCTTCTATTGTTAGTTTCTCTCTTCTCACAATTGCTTAATTGCGAATTTTATTTCCTCAGAATTTAGCAAAAGTCATAATAATTCGATAGCTTCAAAGCATTTTAATGCTATTGCACCTGCTACAGAATGTTTTCGGAGGCAGTAGTGTAAGTTATAGGAATAAAACTCTTAGTAAGTTTAGTATTTAAAACCAGGGCTGTGGAGTCGGAATCGGAGTTGAAAAGCCGGAGCTGAGGTTCTTGTATCGGAGTCGGAGTCGTACTACCCACAAAAACTCGCAACTCCGACTCAAAAATTTATCGGCATAAAAAATTTTAAAAAATTTTCTAATATCTTCCAAAATAAAAATTCTTTGCAATTGCCGATGCAATATTTCACATATCGATTTGAAAACTTTTACAGACTCATTTTCTTTCTATATTTAACCATTTAAAAGGTACTGCATTAAAAACAAGTTAGAGTGTTTTATTCGGATTTGCCGAATTTTTGATACCCTCCGCCGACAGTTAGAATATATGAGAGCTACAAATTATTAATTAATCTTTATAAAAAACGGATGTCAGTATGAAAATTGGTCCGTTTTAAACCAATTGGACGACAATCAGACAGAATTATGCTTTTATTTCTAGCAATTTGAATTAACTTGAATAAAATATCATGATTCGTAACAGCTTATGCCAAACCAAAATGATTTTCAGGAGGGGAATTTTTATTAGACCCATGGCAAATTATGGACTAATCCTCACGAAATCTTGTGGAGTGATTTCTGTTATTAAAATCTAAATGTAGCGCATTTCAATACAGTAGTGAAATTTGTTTAAGCGTTTAAAGTGCTTTTCAGAAGGCTGCTTAATATGGGAGCTAAGGTTAATATGGAAATGGCATGATATTATTTCTGGCCATATGAACCAAAATTGGACCAAATTTTACCACAATATCTATATCTGTTATGGTTTTAGATGTACTTAAATATTTCCCCAGAGTGAGCATTATATTGGTCATTATAGGGTAAATAATGGACCTAGCTTTTGGAAATCTTTGACGTACCAAATTGTATAACAATAGCATTATTTATTATGTTTTTTAACATAATAAACTGTTTTCCGGGAGTAGGTTTTATATGCCGGCCTAGGGTAAATCGGTCCATAGATCTTCACGAAATTTTAAAGTATGATGTCGAGCCTGACAAAACTATGGCTTTCCAAATTTTATTATGATAGCATTATTTTTTACAGTTTTAGGCGTACTAAACTATTTTCTTGGATCAGGTTTTATATAGGGCATATGGTAATTTTACAGTATAATTGTTAGTCCTATAAGACAGTGACGTACCAAATTATATTATTATAGCTTTATTTGTTATGTTTAAGGCGATCTAAACTATTTTCCTGGAGTAGGGTTTATATGGGTCCTATGGTTAATTATGGACCGATCTTTACGAAATTTGACATTAATTATAGCAATGTTTATTACGGTTTTAGACGTACAGTATGATTTCTACACGCAGAGAAAAACGTTGGTCCGGCATTGTTACATCAGCTACACAATCTTCGTGTAACAATATATTGTTGTCGTAAGCAAAATATTGCTATTTTTATTGAATATCAGCAATATTTTAAATACAGTAAACATCTAGCACTGGCAGGACATAAAGTAAATATTAGGATAAGATTTGATTAATTATTGTTAGTTCATATTTAATATATGAAGATTCAATAAACAACTAATGAAAAAAAAAAAAAAAAAAAAAAAAAAAAAAAAAAAAACAGTAAACATTTCAAAGATTAACGCAATTATAAATTTGAGTGGGGTTCATTGAAAAATAATTATTTTTCTAACAACTAAATACTGATAACTTTGAAAACATATTTTATTAGTAACAACTATTTAATGATAAATAATAACCATTACACTATATTATGATAACAAACGATTATATTATGATTAATGTAATAATATTTTAAATCATAATATGATTCTTTCAGATTCACTGCAAGTTAGACTTGAGTGGTTATAGTTCTCATTCGCTTTACAGTTTTATTTGCATAATATTTTTAGCTTTTAAAAATTCTTTGGGAAAAGGTTTCCTGATTATCTGTGTATATGATTACTTTTAAGCATAACACAACCACTTTATATCATAATATGATAACTTCTAAGCCTATTACGATTAATATGATAAGAGAATATTATAATAATAATAATTATAATATGATGTAAAAAAACAAATTATGATTAACGGAAAAATATTATGATGTAATATTACGAACATATTTGCTCATAATATGATATTTTATGATTTTAATAATAATCATAATATGTTTTGACTACATTCATGAATCTTGTCATAATATGTTGCTCGTAGAATATGTTAACCACAACCATGTTTTTTCTATGCGTGTAGTCATATAGAACGAGTTGGTGAAAATCTTATATCATGCCGTGCATTATGCCACCTTTCATATTAGTTTTTGTTACAAAATTGTAAATTTTTTAGGATGGTGGTTCTACATTTTGATTCATAACTCTGATCCTCCTGATCGGATTTTGCTGGATTTCACTCCCAAACTGTTTGAGATAACTAGAAGTAATTTGACGCCAATATTGTTCTTATCTTTGAGATTTTCCAAAGTGTGCGTATTTTCAACTGACGGACAGACAGACAACATGGCTAAATCGACTTAGAATTACTCAAGAAACCAGAATACATATAATTTATGGAGTCTTAGATGTATAATAAAAAAATTTCACACAGAATGACAAACTTAGTATACCCTCATTCACCACTAGTGGAGGAGGGTATGAAGAGTTTACAGTAAAGTAAGGACCAGTCTGATATACATTTAGAATCAAGGTTAGAGTTGGAGTCGGAATCACAGATTATACACAGACCTGTCACGAGACGCAAGATTTTTCGTCTCTTTCTTAGAAGTCTGCCCTTTTTCATTTCTCTTTGTACCATCTTTTATGCCGCAATACAATGAACACAAATTTATTTAGTTGAGATTTATTTGCGAAACTGTTGTAAAAATTTAACTTTTAAGTTTACCGCAACGCTAGTAAATAATCAGCCTTATTACGGTTCTCGATGTCGAAAACGACTCTGTAATAGATTAAAGTAACACACAACCAGTGTTCTTTAATCTACTACAAAATTCGACTTACGCTATTACCGACATCGAGAACCGTAATAAGGCTGAATATTTAAGCAAGTAAATAACATTATAAAACAAAACAATATTACTAAATACATTTTTTCAAACAAAATCAAACGTTTATTGAACTAATGCTTTTGTTAAGCGTGGTTTATGTTTTGTTTTGATCATGCAATTTGTGTTGATTGTAGCGGCCTGTTTTTTCACATTGCCACTTCACTACCAAAAACGCTTTTTGTCTCTTTTTTCGAAAGCTGCCTTCGCAACTGATTTGGGCCTTTTTACACGTCAGTTTTACATATCTGATGTGTAATATGTGGTCGGAATCGCACTTAAATTTCAGCGCTTAGAGTCGGAATCGGAGTCGGAGTTAGTATTTTTTTCAGACGACTCCACAGACTTGTTTAAAACAGTGAAAAACACATCGCAACTTTTCGTTTTATGCCAATTTTAAATCAAATTTTTCAAGCATTATTTCAATTTTCTCCAAGACCCCCACCTAAAGATATACTTATTGTATTTCTTTGCATGTTGTGAATAAAGAGTGCTTTTTAAGCCAAATAGAACTTACGAATGGGTTAGCAAAGACTTAGAAAAAGATAATATTCTTTGGCAAATCATCGTGAATAGAATTAAACTTAAGCCACGCTACCGACTTTGTTATTTTTATAGTATACGGCACATATTTAGCTTAACAACAAAATGTCCGCATATGGAGTGATAACAATCCACAACAGATGCTACAGATTCCACTACATAAAAAAAACAAGCTTGTGGCATTGCCGGAACTTATTTATATCTCATGAACAACCGGTGTGATCATATGCGCAAGCAATGTTAATGTCGTGTATGGATCTTTCGAATAAGAATTTTTTTTTTTTTTTTTTTTTGTTGAAATAATTTTTATATTTTTTTTTTGTATTATTTTTTACAATTTCAAGTTCTGTCGGGCTTTAAAAAAGTGACTTATACAAATATAAATTATATTCTAACTTAATTTACCAAGCAATAGTAACATAACCCGTTCAGCCCATTTTAATGAAATAGACCGAAGTCTCTGGCGAGAAACGAAACCGCAACCCTCACACTGATAGACTCACTCACAACGCAATATCCTACCTGTCACCCATATCTAATTAAAAATATGTATGCCTTTGTAAAATGTGCAGCTTTCAAAAACATATTTTTCAAGCAAAAGGCTTGAAAAACTTGCCCTGGTTATACAATTTAATTAATTACTTACAACATATGTAGTATGCAATGGAATTTTTTGTTAACTGAAAATCAAAGCAATTTTTGTTACCACCCATTAAGATTAATGAAAATAGAGAAATACAGTGTATCTTGTTAAACTAATCATCACGAGGGTTTTATGTTATTCGAATGCCTGTTTAAATGTATGAAGAGTGTCAATACTAAGGCAATTTAAGAGTCGGTTTGTCTTTTTATATCCTCTACCAGCGGCGTGAGAACCACTTCCTAAAACTACAAGAAAGGTAAGGTTATATTAGGTTTGGTGTTTTTGTTTTAAATCTATTTAACTTGCAGATTTGTAGTTCTTAGTCTTGAGAAATGTGCACTTGTACGTTATAAGGTTTACATGGACATATAGACAACCAACCAGACATACGAAGAGCGTTAGATGGACTCAGAAAGTGATTCTAAGTCGAGCGTCTAGGATCAATATGTTTCAAGGACCGGAAAACGTTTTTTTATGTTTTTTAAAAAATATTTATCATTGGTGTTCGAAAAATATTTTAAATTGTACAATAACCAAAAATAGATAAAAATATTTTGTTTGATATTGTTTCTTTAAGTTCAAAATAATAAAGTTCTCAAAAAAAAAAAAAGGTTTTAAGAAAAAAAATTTTTTTTTTGTACTTTTGTACAAAAAATTACGAACCGAAAATTAACTGCCAGGCCCACAATGTCGACAAGAACATTTCTTTCGCATTTTTATATTGAAAACAATAATAATAAATTTAAATTTGTTTTTGCTTTCAATATAAATATAAGAAAGAAATGTTCTTGTCGACATTATGGGCCAGGCTGTAAATTTTTTCTTTTTAAAAATTTAAAAGCGTACAAAATAATTTTTTTTTCATTAGTTTAAAAAAATAAAAGCAAACACAAAAAGAAAGATATTAATTTTTTCAGTACAATATTATTTTGTACATGAAAAGAAAAAAATGAACCGAAAACTTAAAATTTAATTTTTTTAATTGACAAAATTTAAACTCATACGTACAAAATTATAGTAAAAAATATAAAGCTAATTAATAATAAGTAGTTATAACATGATAAAGATTACCCTAGAACTAAATAGTAATCTTATCAATTAGCTTGATGTTGAGTTTAATTTTAACTTAAATTCCTTCTATTTTTGGTCATAGTAATTGGCAAAGCACTGAAGGCTGTCTCCACAGATACCTGTGTTGCGAGTACAGCTAATGCAACAGCAGCTAGTTTTGATAGTTAAAAATCTCTAAAGATTTTTTGCAATTGCAATTTTAAACACAATTTTATATTATAATTTTAATTAAAATTCACAATTTTAACTTCAAATTGAGTTTTTATTGTTAGTTTCTAAAAACAAAAAAAAAAAAATATTTTTCTCAAAAACGTTTTTTAAGAACTTTATTATTTTGAACTTTGAAGAACAAATAAAACAAAATAATTTTTATTTTTTTTTGTACAGTTGAAAACATGTTTAGAACACCAATGATAAATATTTTTCAAAAAAAAAAAAAAAAAAAAAAATGAAAAAACGTTTTTGTGTATTTTTCAAATTTTAACTGCCTGGCCCACAATGTCGACAAGAACATTTCTGTCGTATATTTATATTGAAAACAAAAACAAATTTTAGTTTTTTATTTTTGTTATTAATATAAATATGCGAAAGAAATGTTCTTGTCGACATTGTGGGCCTGGCAGTAAATTTTTGTTTTTTGGTTTCTTTTCATGTACAAAACACATATTGTACTTTAAAAATAAATAACTTTTTTTGTGGTTCCTATTTTTTTTTTAACTGACAGAAAAAAAAATTTATTTTGTACGCATAAGTTTTGAATTTTTGAAATGAAAAACTAAAATTTTAAGTTTTCGGTTCTTAATTTCTGATGCCTGATATGTTTATATCTATCCAAAATTTGTATGCCCGAAAATAATGAATTATTTAAAAAATAATCTTTAGAATTTAAGATTATTTGACAAAAAGTATACATATAATTTGTACGATAAGCCTGGTACTCTCTTCAGTATTTCGTTCGAAATGTCAAACTCAATATAAAAAAAATTTCTGTGAAATACAACCGAAAAAATGTTGAAAGAGTTGTACTCTAATTATATTAAGAAAAACATTCGAAATGTTTCTAACAACATTTTTATTTTCCGTGCGAAACAAGTGCAGCTCATATTATTTCGCACGACATTTTAAGCAACACTTTTTATCATTTTTTGTAATTTTTCGATTTAAAGATTTTCTGCTCCCATTATTCTATGAACTGTATAGCTGTATTAAAAAACGTGATAGTTTTCAAAATCGTTTAAAAAAAATACAAAACGATTATAAAATATTGAATTTTTTTTTCGAATTTATTATTTTATGTCATGAATGCAAACAACATAAGATACTGAATCAGTGTGGCCATTTTGGCATTTTTGCAGCTAAATTTAGCATTACAAATTTTTATTAACTGCAAAATTTTCATTTATCACTTGGCATTTTATTTAGCATTTTAAGAAAATGTTTTTAGCTTTATTTATTTTAAAAATTTGGACGAATAGTTTAATTGATTTTCTTAAATTTTTTAATAAATTATAATCAATTTTGACTAAAAATAGTGGTATCCAAAATGAAATTTCGTATGAAATAGGATAATTCTTATGTTAAGAGTCAATCTTACCTGTCTTGATAATAAAAATTTAATATTCAGGGAATATTATAAATGCCCTTATTATGTCGATTGGTATTATTATTTGCCCTTTGATATTACGATATAAAAGTACATACACCGAAATTTCACTTTGCATTTAGATAATAATTCAATATTGTAAATGTTTGAAAAAATTGCTTGCTTTTAACTGCTGAAAAAATAATAATTCTAAAGCTTCAGCTTTTGTTAAGCTATAAAAAAACTTGCTGTATGATCCTGGCGCTGCTCGAGATTTTCTAAATAAATATAAAAAAAATTAATACTGGAGAATTTGGTTAATAATTTTATGCCAGCGCTGTCTAGCGGGTCAAAATTTTATCAGGAAACTTATTTTTGTTTAATAAATATATTTTGTAAATTTCAGCCAAATCGTATTAAAAAAAAAATTCGATTTCACGACAACAGCAGCACCTATCGGGATTAAACTTAGGAGAAACCTAGCTCCTGACTAAGGTAATTTATTGTCCAAGTCAGCGGTTCTTGAGTTTGAGGAGCACAAACGTGTTTGTATACATAGATAAAATTATTAAAAAAAAATTGTATATCATAAAAATTAATTGTTTAAATTTTGCATTTGTCAGGGGTTTGCCGGCCCCTAAATTTAAAATTAAATCTCATTCTAATGCTACATATTTATATATATCAGATGCTTTATCCAAATCTACCCGCTTGTTTAAATGTAACCATTTATTTGAATTTCGTTAAAAAAATAAGTCACTAAAATGTATTTAGTTTCGAATACAATTTCATACTGGTAATAAATTTTTAAACAATTTTTGCATTATTTTTAGCATTTTTTTAAATAATTTGTAGCATTTTTTGGGCTTGCCTAGTGCCAGACTTAGCTGTAAATTTTTTTTTAGATCTGGTCACACTGTATTGAATACAACATTTAGAATACAATGTAAGAAAGCCGGCTAGAAATGTATCAAAACGAATGAAATAAATAAAACAGAAGTGCTCTTAGTGAATGGAAGTTAAATCCGTGTTTTAAATCTTCGCGGTAATCGACTTTTTTAGTGCGACTTTCTATAGTCACTGCCATAACATCATCTCTATTCTTCGCTATAACTCGCCGTGAAATAGTAGTAACCAGTTGCACACATCGTTCAGTTCCTTGAATGTGTGATGGAATTTCGTGGTCAGACAGTGGTGGATCATCACACTCTATATAATCCAACAAGAATTCGTAAGGAATGCTTCCAGTAAATGGAGGCTCGGATAATATTCTGTCATCATCTAAGCCAATCAAATTCGCATAAACTGTGTCATATAAATTAAATTTTTTCTTTGGCTTTTGAAAACTGACGTTGTTTTACGTCAGCCAAATCAGTTTGCATAGTTTTAGAAGCCGCATCGTTCATATAAAGTTTCTGGTATATACAATTTAAAAAAAAAATATAACATCAGTAAAAAATTGCAAAATTTGGCAAATTTATAGGGGTTGTTAGAGGTTGCTGGACCTTGCCACAGGGTAGTACAAAGGCTTACAAGTAAGTCCTATGCGTTTAACAACCATCTTCGGCCAACTTTTTTAATTATTACCTTATTAGGGAACCCCATTAATACAAATTTTAAACTTTATTGAGAACATCCCGCAAGCTCAACAAATATTGAAAATATATTGTTTTTTTTTGTGTTAATATTTTTTTTGGTTTTGAGCAAAATCTCCCACTGTGCGATGTAAAGTTTTGAAAATTGCTTTGATATAATATTTTCCATAGAAAATTTATTTTAATGTTTTCTAAAGAAAGTTGCTTACAAGCATTGTTTTGTTAGGAAAACTTATTTGAACATATCGCTCATTTAACCCTCTAATGCCTAAGAGTGCCTCAAGACACTCTTTACAAAGATTGTACTGACGACCAATTTATATTAAATAATCTTTTCTATAGTTGCTTAAAGTTGTAGCAAAATATTGGTAGAAGCTTCGAAAGCTGTTTAAAGCTCTGAAAGCATTGTAAATAATTTCGAACACAATGCCTTTATTTCAAATAATAAAAATATCTCAAATGATCAAATATTAAAAATTATTTCTTTAATTATTATAAACAAAAGTAAATATTTTTGATTTGTTTTGTTAGTTTTTATTTTCAAAAAAAACCTAATGAACTGAGTTCTCCAAAAATGTTATGTGTTTTTATTACTTAATGCCCAAGGGTGCCTCAAAGCAATACTTAATTTGTTTCAAATATTTTTTGAACTCAGAGGCCCAAAAATGCCCTAAAAAATTATTCGTATAATATATCCCAATTTTTTTTAAAGCTTGGCATTAGAGGGTTAAAAAAAAATTTAATTTTTAAGAAGAGCCGTTTAATTTTTTTTTTAACAAAAACATCAAAAACACTACGATCTAAACATTGTGACCACCTTTGAAACAGAGATAAGTCGTTGTTTTAATTAAATAAAAAAAAAAAGCGTGATCAGTAGTGAGATTCCCCAACTTTTAACGATCCGACAATCGTAATTTTTGTCGACATATATATTCGCTTGCAGTAACGATAGTGTGATTCTGTAGTTTTTTTTTTAACGATTGTAAACAGCTGTAGTTTTTGTAACATCTCTGTCTACAAAATGTTAAAATAAACGAAAAGCACAAAAGAGAATAAAGAAAAAACAAATGAAATTGTGCTAAATTTACTGCTTTTATATTTTATTTTGTGAATTTTACATTTAGAATTTTGTTTTTGTTCATATAAATACATATGTACAGTGACTCTCATTAATATTCGGTTTTTTATTTGAGTTATTAAAAGTCAACAAAATTAATAGAAAATTAAAAAATAACGGGGATATCATTTTTTTATTCATAAGATGTTTTAAGAGATCAGAAAAATCTAATTTCAAAATTCTGAATATTGAACAAACAATATAAATAAAAACTAAAAAAATGCACACTTCATTAATATTCGGTGTTTTTTTTAGCACATATAACATTATTGTTTAAAAAATAATAAAAATAAAAATTTTAAAAAATAAACTAATATGTGTTTATATAGTCCTTTTTTTTGTAACCTTAGAAAGACAATTTGGCATGTTAAAAATAATTTTTAGCAAGTAATCAACACTGATTTTATCCCACTCTTCCTGCAGCCTTTTTTCCAGTTCAGTTTTCGAAGAAACGGGATTTTCGCGGACTCGGTGATCCAAATGGACCCAAAAATTTTCAATTGGATTCATGTCTGGGGATCGAGCAGGCGTATTAATCACTTTTGAGCAATTATAAAGTAACCACTCACGAACAACGAGGACTTTATGTTTACGGTCGTTACCCTGATACAAACTAAAATTCTTGCAATTCCCATTTTTTGTTCAAATAAACATTCTTGTACATAATGCTTTCGATAAGTACCAGATTCTCAACCTCATTCGCTGATAACCAGCCCCCTACCTTACACTTCCGCCTCCATACTTAACTGTTGGAGTAATATTTGTTCCTTTCAAATCCTCATTTGGCTTCCGCCAAACCATGACTTCCAAATAAGTTAAATTTTCTTTCATCCAGAAAAATTACGTCCTTCCACCAATTTATATCTTTTTTTATAAGGCCTTAGTAAATTTTAACTGATGATTTCGGTTTTTTAAGTACACGTCGCTCTTCCATCTTGGTAAGCTTTTTGGCTGTCCAGTTTGTTTTTTAAAATCAATTTGATCGCCGTTTGTATATCTTCGGATAATGTCACCGACAGTATTTGGCTTCATATTCAATATTTAAGAAATATTTTAAAATTTTTCGTTTTTTGGAATGAAAAACCACTGATTTTCTTTGCTCTAACGCAGAATTTTTTCTTTACGAACCATCACGTCTCTTATAAAAACAGACTTGAGAATGACATTTTACAAATAATTTATGTAAACATGCAGATTTACAGCGTTGCATTTTTGGAAAAACTAATAAACCGAATATTAATGAAGCATGAGTTTCTGTAGTGCATTAGTTTCTTATTTTTTTTAAATAGATATACTCAATATTCATTAAAACCAAATTAGTGAAAAGTGCACTCAAAAAAAATTAACAATAACAAGATGTCATTATATTCATTTTCGGATTTCCGAAACTGATATATAAAAACCGAATATTAATGAGAGTCACTGCATGTAGTATGTATGTAAGAATTCGGGCCTCAGCCACTTTAAACATAAAATACACTTTATAGATTAAATAAACACAACGTAAATTATTGTCGTTAAAATAACGAAAAAAAAACTGTTTAAAGTAACAGCTGACTTTAAGCTGACTAAATCGCACTACAGAAGTAGAATAACGGCAAATCTTATCACAAGCGGCAAATTTCCAACGATTCAGAAAAAACATTTTTACACAATATCAGCCAGAATATTGCGCATATTTTTGCATACTTTGCTAACAAATCGAGATTTTTGAGTAATGCCGCTATTGAAGTAAATTAGCGGATATGTGTAAATCTATTATTTTTGGTATTTTTGACAAATAAGAAAAAATGTATACTAAATTGATTGATTGATTCTTTATTCATAAAATCTAAAGTAATAGTTTATTTACAATTATTTGATTCAAATACTTGTTTTGCTTTAAATACTGATTCGTTTTTTACTAAAACATACTGACCGACAGATCTAAAAACATAATATATTTTTTTTGAATGTATGTATATTAAATACTTATTTTGACGTACATTAATTGAACATAGTCACTTTAATTTATTTAAAATTCGATTTTAGATACAAAACCTGCATATGCAATTTAAAAAGAAAGTTTTCACTTGAACAGCAAATTCAAGGCATCTTTTCGTTTAATACCTGAAATACAAAACAATAAAAACGTCACTTTACCGTTTAAAATTTATTTGAAATAAAAAGAAATTGTTTAACGGCCACGTTAAATTAATGACAACCTGCTAAAGTAAGTCGAAATGCGCTAAACAATTTTTAATAGAAACAGATGGAACGAAATTAAATGATTATCAAATTTTTTGAATTATTGAAATATTTTCAAATTTAATTTTTTTTATTTTTTTTTTTATTTAGTTTGGACACTGTTCACAAGCATACTCGATTGACCATAATGACGGTCATGATGGACACAGTTTTGAAAATTAACTAAGACACAATGACTAACATTATAAACATTTACAGTTTGAACTTTAAAGTGCGTAAGTGTTGAAATTTCTGATGGAATAGGCATGATGATTGAATAATGGAATGAATGAGTTGTTGATTATTTTAATTACATTCCATTAAGTATGAATGGAAATGAATTAAAACAATTAAGAGTGCTATATTCGGCTTATATACTCTCCATTAAGGAAATAGGATAGATTTAAACTATTCACAGAAAAAATAAAAAATCGTCTCTAATCACCAAATTCATAGAATCAAGCAAACATGTTGTTGATTTAGCACTTATTACCAAAATGATTATATTGATTACTAAAATTTTAAATTGTGAATATTTTTTTTTTTTTCAATAAATAATATTTTTAATTTAAATTTAAAAAAATGATCAAAAAACTTTGCCATTTCAAACAATGTGTTTAATTAAATACATAAAAAAATGTGTCTCTAATCCCCAAAGGCATACCAAATTTAAAGAATCAAGCAAACACTGATTTTGTACGTATTACCAAAATGATTATATCTTCTATCTTCTACACATATATATAAAATAGGATGTGTGTATGTATGTATGTAACGTATGGACTCCAAAACGGCTGGGCCGATTTTTATGAAATTTTCAGGGAATCTTCAGAATATTCAGGCGGGTGACACTGTCAAGTCTGATTTCTGATTTTCGGTCTGGGGGCGTAGGGCCGTGGCAAAATCCATAAAAGGAGAACGGCTTGACCGATTTGAACGATTTTTTCTTTAAAATGGTCGCCATGGTCCAACTTAGGTTTTTACGGAAAGAAAATTTTGCCCCGCCCACTTTTTTCGATTTACCTAAAATCAGAAAACGGCTCCATCGAGTTGACTAATTTTTCTTTCAAATGTTCGCATTAATCAACTTTAAGTTTTCATCGAAAGAAAAATTTACCACGCCTACTTTTACGCCCACTTTTTCTATTAAGCGCATAACTGGAGAACGGCTTGACCGATTTGGACGATTTTTTCTTTAAAATGATCGCCATGGTCTAACTTACGTTTTGCGGAAAGAAAATGTTGCCCCGCCCACTTTTACGCTCACTTTTTTCGTAAGAAAAACTTTATGATAGGTATTTCATAGATTTTTATTTAAAGGCCGTAAATTTCGTTTAAAGATCAATTTAAATCGTATGGTAATACAACACTAATGTTTGCTAAGGGCCAGCAACGCGGACCGGGTCAGCTAGTTGATTACTAAAAATTTTAAATAGTGAATATTTTTTTTTCAAAAAATTATATTTTTAATTTCAGTTAAAAAAATTATCAGCAAACGTTGCCGTTTCAAACAATGTGTTAATTTGTTTTAATATGCTAATCCCGCGAAGCTCTCGCTTGTCTGCAGGAAAGAAACCAGAGTCTCTGGCGAGAATCGAACCCGCAATCCCGGCGCTGATAGAGTAGCTCACTAACAACTAGCCAACAGGGGCACCCTGATTTAATTAAATTATATATAGCTCAGGTTTTCACAACTCCCAACAACAATTCTGCAAGTTTAAATTATTTGATTTTTAAACGAAAAACTAAATTAAGTTTTTTCGATATGTAATTTATATGTGCATTTCCTCCGAATGGTCAACCAGGATGGAAAAATAAAATGTTGATAGTCATCGTGTTTTATGGTTTATAATTATAAAAAAGTCTATATTTTAATAACAGAATGGTATATATGATATGATATGATATTTTAGCTGTTTTACTTGAGGAAATTGGGCTGGAAACTGGAAAATTTAATATTGTCTTTTTTAACTACTTCTAAAAAATTTTTACATTTAATTATATTACGTGCAAACAATATGTTATGTTTGTACTCTTTCTTCACAATCAATTAAGAAGAGAAAAGTCTAAGGAGAACAAAAAAGTTCGTTTAACGGTTAAAACCAGTGTGGCTAGGTCTAAAAAATTTTTAAAGCTAAAGCCAAAAAATGCTAAAAATGATTTAAAAAAATGCTAAAATTGTTTAAAGATTTATGTTAAAAATTTATTACCAGTACAAAATTTTATTTGAAACTAAATACATTTCAGTAAATATTTTTTAACGAAATTGAAATAAATTTTTATATTGCAGCAAGCAAGAATGATAGAAATAAAGATTAAGACATCAGGCAGGCATAAAATTATTTTACTGCGCATGTAGTAACTCTGACGTCACACAACCTGTGTTCTCATTGGCTAAAATTGTTTAGCTCTCAAACTGATATATTTGTGTAAACATAACAGTGGGTTAATTTATAATTTTTCTATTTAAATTATTTAAAATAAAAGGTTTTTTTTTAAAGTTATTTTTTCATAGTTTTATTTATTACATAAATATATACATACATACTGTTCATTAGCTCTATATTTACTACATAAATTAAAACAGACGAAAAATGGAAAATACTTTAATATCAAAAATTTTAGTTTCTAATTTTATTTAGTTCTCTCTTTCGCTAATTGGAATTTTAGGCACTCGCTTGGAAAATATTACCCATAGCCAAGTTTGGGCTGCATCTTTTGGAAAATTGTAAAATTATACAGCTACCTATAGTCAAAAATATCAACATATTATTAAAAACACGCTAAACGTTATTTTTTACACAAATTCTCACTTGTTTTTTTTGCTGTTACTTTATTTGCATTTGCCCACTGCACACTTCATATTTTCACTCTTTTTTTTTACTCTCTTCAATTTTTAAAATTTTGATTCTTCTGCTATACAACTTTAAACACACGAGTTTTACCGTTTTTAATATAAATTTATTATTTTAATAATATTTTTAATATAAAATATTTATTAAAATTTTAAGTTTGTTTGACCATTAATATAAAATTTTTTTGAAAACTCTCTGAGTAAATTTATTGTAGAGTAGCCAACTTTCACGTAACACATACATTTTTTCCAAGAAATGATGAATTTCACATATAAAAAAGCCTTGGTAACCTTTATAAGAGAACTACTACATCATCACATGCGCAAGGCGTAATCTTTATTTCTATCATTCTTGGCAGCAAGTGGCTAGATTTTGGAAAAGTGGCTAGACTTTTGATAATACAAATATGATGTACAAATTTGGGTGGCCTGAAAACCGCTAAAATATCCACAATTTAAACGATTTGTTCCTGTGATATACAACATTTTTAAGATTATTTTATTTTTTATAGTTTAAGAAAAGTTGAATCTTTAAAATACATAATTAGTTTTTCAGCAGTTTAGAGCAAACAATTTTTTCAAACATTTACACCATTGAATTTTTATCTAAATACAAAGTGAAATTTTCTTGTACTTTTATATCGTAATATCAAAGAGCAAATAATATTTACAATCGACATGATAAGGGCATTTCTAATATTCCCTGAATATTCAATTTTTTTTATTAACAAAACAGGTTTCTTACCATAAGAATTATCCATTTTCATACAAAATTTCATTTTGGGTACAACTATTAACTAGAAATTTTCTAGTCAAAATGTATTATAATTTATAAAAAAATTTTAGTAAAATCAATAAAACTATTCGTCCAAATTTTTAAAATAAATAGTGCTAAAATGAGCTAAAAACATTTTCGAAAAATGCTAAATAAAATGCCAAGTGCCTAATGAAAATTTTGCAGCTAAATATAAATTTTTAATGTTAAATTAAGCTGTAAAAATGCCAAAATGGCCACACTGGTTGAAACATATGGAAAAATCGTACGTTCGCAACCCGCATTAAACAAAAACCAATAGAGATATTTTTTTTTGTAAATGCTCGATAGAGACCTACATTAATACACTTTTAAAATAAATTAATCACTTTTGAATATTCCGTTCCATTTCGCATATTTTTACATTTCACTTCTGTCAGCCAAAGTTGATTTCTATTTTGCTTACGTTCGTGACCACATGCTTATAACTATCATTATGAAAGCTTAAACTCGATGAAATCCATCTTTTGCACTAAACATAGAGCTTACAAAATGCTATCGAAGCGCAAAAAAAATGCTAGGATAAGTTTTGTTTTCTATATTATTTGTACATCAAAAGCGTACGAACGTACGTTCGTGACCCCAGGAAATGCCCATATTTTAATTAAAAATTTATTTCAAAACAACTAAAAAGTTAATTAAATAAACGTTTACAGCCGTATTCATAACAAAAATTTAGCCACAGTTTGTACACTACGTACAAAGAGCTGCTAACTAGAATGCCGATTAAGCTTAGCAGCTTGTTAGCACAGAGTTTATTAATAACAAATTTTATCCGTCTGCTAACTTTTAATAAATCAACTCTGAAAATTAATGATGCCGCATTAAAATACTCAAAAATGCAACACGTTTTGCATTAATCATCGCTAGTTTTGTCATTTAATTTAATTTTTTTTATTTTCCCTCTTTATATAAAAATTTGAAATGTTTAAAAAAAAAAAAAAAAATTTTAAAAAGGACTCTAAACTAAAAAAAAACAAACAAAATTATTCAACATAAAACGGCTGTTGTCACAAGTTGGCAAACGTTTGGCAGCTTGTTGACAAGAGTTTAGCAAATCGTTAGCCAGAGCTTGGTAAGTGTATTATGAATAAACTTTGTGCTAACTTCATGCCAAATTTTCGTTATGAATACGGCTGTTAATTTTTAATTTTCTTTCAACTAAGAAACTAATTGTTTCAATTATCACATTTATTAAACAATTTTTCCAAACAATTTTTTTTAATTGATAAAAAACTACTGATAATTTTTTTGTGTTGCGAACTTTGTTTTCTACAATATTAAAAAATTCGCATTAGATATAATACGCATTTATGTTTTAGTGACTTTTGAATTTGGAAAATTTTTTAAAAATGTCTATATGAGTCAATTGGATGATATATATTAATAAATTTCAAGCAAATTTGAAGAAAGAAGTCGTTGTTAGCGTAAATAGAACGTTAATAAATTAAATTTAATGGCTGAAAATTTCGTGTAGGTCTCACTGGAACATTAAAGTTAATTTTGCTGAACAAGTAGCCTGAATCGACATAACCGCGTAAGAGACCCATTAAAAACGATACACTAAGCATTGTTCTTCGGCTTTTCGGTAATATCGGTAATTTAATAAGACCGAGATTGCTTTCATATGAAGGTGTTGTGCAAGCGAATTCCAACGAAGACCTCTTAAACAAAATAAAAGGAGCTCTTTCTGTACAGATTCAATTGTGTTCGTGTATCTTTTAAAACAAGTATCTTATACAATTGCTCCATATTTGCAGGATAGGGCGAACCAGAGACGTAAATAGGTGTTTAGTAATATATGGATCAGAAAATTCTTTCTACCAATGTTTCAAAAAACCAAGAACTCTATTAGCTTTATTGACCATCAATAAAATGTGATCACAATATTTTCGTTTGCGATTCAAGAGAATACCGAGATCAGCAATATTGATAACTTTATCCAGTAATGTTCCGTTTAGAAAAGCGCTAGTTTCAAGGTTAATTAAGCGGAAAAGTTACATGTTTTTACGTTTTTTTATATTTAAATTCAATAAGTTTTAATTACACCATTGAGAGAAAGATTTAATGTCAGCCCGCTAAATGGATTGATCAATAACACAAGGAAGCAAAATTGAATTTTTTTTTGTGCGGCCTGGAACTTTGTTGCAAATTTTTACTAATTTGAGGTCGCTGATTTCAAATCTAATCTCTATTTTTCTTTATCAGCTCGACTTTTCGATATATACCGTTATGTCTAAAATTAAGGCACTTTCACTACATATATTGGAATAACTTGAAAACGGTTCACTATATTCAGTAAAAAAAAAGATCCGAAAATCGGCAACAATATTATCTTTAAGCCGTGCGTACATTGTTTTTAAATATGCCCAGTAGTTTCAGAGATATCGGTGAAGTTTTGAAAAAAAAATAACAATTTTTTAATATAAAAAATGAAATTTTTTGTTCTTTATAAATTCATAAAAAATTAAAATGGAAGAAAAATTACAGTTTTTGTCTAAAAACATTTAGTTAATCAGATTTCGAATGAAATTATCTTTACTTCATTGCAATCGGTGCAAAACTTTTGATTTTGTTTACAATATAATGTTCCAGTCAACAGTCAATTTTGTTGCAACACACACAATAAAAAATGGTTTTTTTATGGAAATCTCGATTTTTATCAATTCAGTTTTCTCAGTAAATTCCCAGCAAAAACTTTGCTTACAAAATAAGCAGAAAAGTAATGAGAACTTAAGGCAAAGAGTACTTGTTTTTCTACTAGAAAAAGTACTTATTTTTGTTCGCGATGTCCCAAAAGTAATCCTTTATAATTTGGACAATTACAACCTAAGAAATAATACCTTTATTTTATACTTAAAAGTTGTATAAAAATATGTAGTTACCAAAAGAAACAAGAAATAAGTACTTTCAAATTAACTTTGCAAATTGCTCTGAAATCTAATGGAATTGATGCTGAAAAAGTGTACACAATAAAGAGTGCTTTTGCTGCACAAAATCATTTATTCTAAAACTGTAATAACAATGTGTGTATTAATATATGTAAATATACGGGCCGGGCCTGTCACAGAACAAAATTTCGATCGAAAGTTTTTTTTAATTCCGAGGAAGCTTCTTCAGAAAACGAAAACCGATGAAATCACTTTTAATTTTTCGATCGAAAAAAGTTTTTGTTTTGGTTTGCACAATATTGCCACATTTAACTTAAAAATAACAAAATTAAAATTTATCAGAATTACGAAAATCGATCGAAATGAAAATACGGATTCAAAACAATTCCGAACAATTGCTGTGTTCTTCAAAAAAACCTCGTTAACATTAGATTAATATCATTAAATAATAAACGAAAATATATTGTATTGGTAATTTTGGAACATATTTATGTATATATTTACATACATTTGATTGATTTTTGGATTTTCCATGTATTTCACATCGAAATTATTCTTAAAATTTTATAATATTATCGGATATCTAACAAATATTAATATAATATATTGCAAATTGATTTAAAAAATTATTTAAAATTATATAATAATAACCTTTTTAAGTCATTATACCAAAGTATTTTTTTGTAATGTATAATTATGACTTATTTAAGATATTAAAATAAAGTTATTATTTTATATATAACTTATAATGCAAAAAGTTACAAGAATAAAGTTACAAAGTAATGAATTCAAGAAGTCATTAAAAGTTGCATTGAAAGTTAAGTTTTTGCTGGGTTGTTAACAAAATCAAAAGTTGTGCACCGATTGCAATGAAATAAAGATCATTTCATTCGAAATCTGTTGAACTAAATGCCAAATAAGACAAAAACTCTGATATATCTCGGGTTTTTATTTTTTATAAATTTATAAAGAACAAAAAAAAAATTTTTTTTTTAAATTTTTTTCAAATTGTTTTTTATTTTCAAATCTTCAACGATATCTCTGAAACTACTGGGCAAATTTAAAAACAGTGTAAACACGGCTTAAAGACAATGTTGTTGCCGATTTTCGGATCTTTTTTTAAACTGAATATGGTGAACCGTTTTCAAGTTATTCCAATATTGTAGTAAAAGTACCTTAATTTTGGACATAAAGGTACATCTCGCAAAGTCGAGCTGTTAGAGAAAAATAGAGTTTAGATTTGAAATCAGCGACCTCAAATTACTAAAAATTTGTAATAAAGTTCCAGGCCGCAAAATGACTGTTCTGCAGTGTAATATCATACATGAGTATGTTAGAGTGCTGAACAGCGGATGACGCATCATTAATAAATAATGTAAATAAAACGGGACCAAGATGACTTTCTTGAGGCACACCAGACAGAACATTGGTGAGTTTTGATAAAGCATTCTTAAATGTTACTTGTTTGGTTCTGTCTTAAAAACAAGATTTAAGCCAGGGTATTGTGTTGTTGCTAAATCCCATACGTGATGTATTGTTAAGTGAAACATTGTGGTTAACTTTATCAAACACGTTATAAAAACCGTCGGAATAATGTCTGTTTGTTTATTATTAACAAAAAATTAATTTACAATAGTTGATTATTGTAAAATGTTAGTAACAGTGGAACTTGATTTTCTGAAACCATCTTGACAAGGTAATAAAAGGGAAGAGATTTGATGATATAACCTATCAAACATATAATTAGATGCAATACACCATACAAATTTGATACGACTTTATCCAGATTATCTCCTAATATAATAGTATTTTTTGGATTTGGGAATTTATAAAAATATTATTGTTTTACTTTTTTAATGACAATTTAAAACAAAAACAAGAATTTTGTTTTCCTTCGCAAAACAATTTTGTATACTAATAAAACTAATAAAAATGTTAAGTTTTGAAAAATCGCGAGATGTTGACAGATACACGTCAACATTTTCGTGTGAAATAATGAATGATGCTCAAAATTTTTTCGCAACTTCGAACAGAGTACTAGGCTATACAAACGAAAAAATTTTGATTTAGTTGTACTTTGTTTAAATTGCTAAAATCATACCAAAAGCTAATAGTAAAATTTTTGTTTACCAAACGAAATAACTCCAGCTCATATCGTTTCGCACGGAATTTTAATAAAAATGTTGCAAGAAACATTTCGAGTGTTTTTCGTAATATAAATAGAGTACAACTCTATCAACATTTTTTCGTTTGAATTTTATAAAAAAAATTTTTATTGAGTTTGACAACATTTCGCACAAAATACTGAACAGAATACCAGGCTTAGCGTATTATTTTTCTGTAGCGTTTACTTGTAACTAATAAATGCATTAAAGTTTGCAAAACCCCGAGGTATCTAATATTGATAAATGTCAAAATTTTCTTGTGAAATAATCAATGTTGCTCATCATTTCTCGCAAATCATGCAGAGTACGAGGCTACAGATATGGTTTCAAAACAAACTTTCTTCCGAAAAAATGTTTTCGATACAAATTATCTTGCAAAAACAATTATTTTATAGAAAACTTTGTTTTAACACAGAGTTTATATAGAAAACATTATTCCAAATTAGTTTTCTATAGAAAACATGGTTGCAAAAAAAGTTTTATATTCTATTTCTAAAACAAGTTTTCCAGATAAAAATTTTTCCAAAACAAGTTTTCTATATAAAAATTGTTCCAAAACAAGTATTTTATATAAAAAATTGTTCCGAAACAAGTTTTCTATAGAAAGCATCTTTACAAAACAGGTTTTCTGTAGAAAACGTCGTTTTAAAACCAGTTTTCTATAGAAAACATCGTTTTAAAACCAGTTTTCTATAGAAAACATAATTTTAAAACCAGTTTTATATAGAAAACAGCATTTTAAACCCAGTTTTCTATAGAAAACATTATTTTAAAACAGGTTTTCTATAGAAAACATCGTTTCAAAACAATTTTTCTATAGAAAACATCGCCTCAAAAAAAGTTTTCTATAGAAAACATCGCCTCAAAAAAAGTTTTCAATAGAAAACATCGTTTCAAACAAGTTTTCTATAGAGAACATTGTTCCAAAACAAGGTTTCTATAGAAAAAATTCTTTCGAAAACAGTTTTCTTTCAGAAAAAGTTTTTGGCGGAACAAGTTTTCTATAAAAAAAATTTTCGAAACAAGTTTTCTAAAGAAAAAACTTGTACTGATACAAGTTTTCTATAGAAAAAACTTGTACTGATACAAGCTTTCTATAGAAAACATCGTTTCAAAACAAGTTTTCTATAAAGCAAATTGTTCCAAAACAAGTTTTCTATAGAAAAAAATTTTTCGGAACTAGTTTTCTATAAAATAAAATTTTTGCGAAACAAGTTTTTTATAAAAAAAAAATTTTTTCGAAACAAGTTTTCTATAGAAAAAACTTGTACTGATAAAAGTTTTCTATAGAAAAAACTTGTACTGATACAAGCTTTCTATAGAAAACATCGTTCCAAAACAAGTCTTCTATAGAAAAAATTGTTTCGCAACCAGTTTTCTATAAAATAAAGTTTTTTCGAAACAAGTTTTCTATAGAAAAAACTTGTACTAATACAAGCTTTCTATAGGAAACATTGTTTCAAAACAAGTTTTCGCTATATAAAAAATTATATAGCAAATTGTTTTTATACAATGTTTTCTGTAGTAGGTTTTCTTAGAAACATTTTTTTGGTAGAAAAGTTTACCCAATCGAAGGTTTGCTTCATACAGTTATTTTTGAAAAATGTTTTCTACAAAAGGTTGTTGCAAAACAATCTTTTCAACACTATATTGTTTCTACACAATTTTTGAAAAAGAAAATCGTTTGGAAACTACTTATATTTCCGGTATAAAGTTTTTTTAAAATCATATTTTCTATCGAAAATTTAATGGCTCGTTTAGAAAATTTGTTTTGAAATGTTGTTTTGTATAGAAGTTTGTTTCGAAATGATAAACTTTGTTTTGAACAATGTTTTCTACGGAAGATAGTTATAAATTAGTTTTCTTTTGTATCTTTTATTTTTTTTAATATTTATACTATGCTTGACCTCATTTCTGTAGCAATAATAGAAGCAAATTTATTTTAAGCCACTTATTTATTTTCCCTTTTATTTGGCCAGTTAAACCAAATCAAATGTGTGCGTTCGTACTTTGTATTAAACTACGATTTTGTTGCTTGGTTTTTGGAATATTGATTAAAATGCATGGTAATATTGATTAAATGAGACGTGTGTGTTTTGAGTTTTTAAATATTATTTATAAAAAATATTTTCTTTTTTTACCTTTAACCAACGAAAACAGCAACAATTGTTTAAAAAAAATATAATTAGAAATCGACAGTAATTTCTTGCATTTTCATGAACACACTCTGCAAAATGTTTAAAGTGAAATTTGTTTACAAAAATCAAAAAAAAAAATATTTAAATTGCTTTGATTTTAATTTTTGTTGACTTTTTATACGCATAATGACTGAAAGTTGTAAATGAGACTTAATTTTGACAACAAAAAAAAAAACATTTATAAAATTTCGTATCATTTCATCAAACTAGCAGACATTTGCTTAAAATATCAGGAAGGAAGTTGGATTTAGCAAAAATTAAAGATTTGAAGAAATAAGAAAAAATAATTCATGACACTTAAAAAATAAATGAAGTAGCAAAATCATATAGACATTTTATTTTTTGTAAAAGTCCAAATTGAACTGGTTGCTTGTTGGTGATTTCTTCCTCGCAAAATCATAAATAATTTTTTTACAGGTCTCTTTCGGTTACCCAGGCAACAGTTCGATTGTTGGTGATGTGTGTGTGTGTGTGTCGCAAAAGACTTGATTTTTAAGATCAAGTTAATGCAACAACTTGTTGCTGCCATATTGAGCATCTGTTGAGATACAGGAAGTCGAAAAAAAAAATGATTTTAAATGCTTCAATAAATAAAAAGCGGTTTCTGTTACAATTTTAATTTATTTTTTGTTTGCAAAAGTTTTACTTTTTATATAAATTTTGACTACTGTGATGTTCCATCTTTTTTTATAAAAATTGTAAAATCAAAGTTTTATATGCGAAACTGATCCAAGAAAAGTTTTCTATAGAAAACTAACTGCTCTTAAAGCTCTGTCTAGAAAACGTTATATTTAAAAAGCTTTCTCTAGAAAACCTAATGTTCAAGAAGCTGTTTTTTTTAGGAAATTTTATGTTAAAAACTCTTTTTCTAAATAGCTTTATTTTCAAAAAACTGAAAAAGAATGGATCTTATATTTATAAATGTTTAATAATTTAATGTCGGCAATTATGTATGGAATACAATATCAGATAAATGACCGCCTTGAGCACATTTTCCATTACAGGCACACACATTTCACGCGGTATTTCATTAATTTCATCATGAATATTTTGTTTGAGTTGCACACCAGACTGTCACTTTTAATGGATGGAAAGATGACTGATGAATAATTTGAGAGTTTTCCATTGGCCAGAACCGACTATTCTGTTTATTCACATATCCATTCAAATGAAAATGTGCCTCGTCACTTATTATGATTTTTTCATGAAAATCGAGGTTGTCATGGGCGAGCTGTAACATCCTATTGACATATGTACGGCGCACTGTGGCTGAAAATTGAATTTCATCGGCCAAAAGTCCAATTTTTTGTCATCGCCGATTTCAAAAATTTTAATGCCATTCGATAGCAAACATATTAGAACTAAGGTATCAAAAAAACTAGATTAAAATATTCGTAATTGTGGCTGTGGCATGCTGCTGGAAACAAATATTTTATTTTGTTTTAGAAAAAAATTAATTTTTGTAAATTTGATCAGAACTAAATTATGATTTCTCGCAAACCGTTATCAATAATTGGTCGAAATTTTTTTTGTTATATTAATGGAATAGTAGTCTTTAAGAAATTGATCATTACATCAATGTATCATTTATACCTGATGTGTTATTAAATGTTTCCCCAGGTTCTATATTTTAGTTAAATCCGAATCTTAGAGGAGTAGAGCTTGTTAGGGTCAAAAGGGGTCAAAGAGATTTTAGTACCATCAGAAAGCTGAAGGTGTCCTCTTTAACCCCATATATACTTGTGCAACTGTTTAGAACTGTCTGTTGAACACTTTTTTCATTTTAATGAATTTACTCGCAACATTTTTTTTTTTGCTCTTTTTATTTAAGCTTCTCATATGACTGAAATATAACACAATGGTTTACGAGCGTTTTGTTTTGAAAAATAATTTTGCTTCTTATGAACAGCTGAACATATTTGAATGAAATTTTAAACTGTCATGGCCGGGTAGCTTTTGTGTTGAATTGGAAGAACACGGGTCCATGGAGGGTCGGGAGAGTGACTTGCGGACCTCTAAAATTGGTAACCTCGGAAATTCAAACTTTTAAAAATTCACCAAAAATATATTTATGGATTGCAACAAAAAAAATTTAACTTAAGCTAAGTTACAAAAAATATGCTTAAATGTTTAGGTTATCTCCTTTGCTTTTGGAGATATTCGGATAAAACTGATTTTTTGGCTTGATTTTTATTATGTTTTATGTTAAACTGTTATCAATAGTGGGTTCAAAATTTTATATATTGGTAGTAAAGCAGTCTTTAAACAATGTTATGTTGTATTACTGTACCGATTATAGCTGCTGTGTTATTAAATATTTTTTCAGGTTCTATATTTTAGTCAAATTGAAGTTCAGAAGAATAGAATTTATGAGGTCAAAAGGGGTTAAAGAAATTTTACTAGCTGTAGGTAGGTGAAAGTATCCACTTTAAACCCAAATGCACTTTTGTAGTCAATGGAAAGTAGAACATCGGGACTTAGATGAAGAAGCAAAAGGGCTGCTATAGGACAGACGTAATACAAAACCAAATATGGAATATTTGGAGGCAATTTTCCAACCGAATGAATAGTAGATATAATTAACTTTTATTGTTATTTAAGCAAAAAATATGTTTTTTGTCCTTATTGTTATTTAAATAAAAAAGAAAATAAACATTTAATAATTTACACTTATTTATTTTTTTAATCTAAAAAGTATTCCAGTGGAACTGGTTCCAGTTGAACCTGTTGTAGAGTTGATAATGTAGAAACCTATTCACAAAATGATCATAGGTATTATTACATGCCTATGCATTTTTTTTAAAGGTATAATGGTATATACGAGGCGAATGTATATGCATATAAAGGTAATACGAATACTCATTTGTTCTTTCGCTGATAAAAAAATATTTTCTCCAGAAATAAATAAAAATGTTTATATTTTTCGAAAGAAAACATTATGAGTATGCTTGCAGAAGCAATTTTTAGTCAGTTTAACATCTTTACTCCCATATGACCTATTCCAAATCAAATTTTTCAAACAAAAAAAAAAATAATTTGAGTAAAAAATTCTAATAATTCAACACACCGATTTTTATACAATTAGAACAGTAATGTTTTCTAATATGTCCATTATTTTCTAGAAAATTCTGATCAATATCGAGTGGTAAATTGTATTGCCTTTTTTGAACAAAAAAAAAAAAAAAATTAAAGCCGTTTTCCGGGATTGGGAATTTGGGTATATCTTAATCAACAATGGAGATGTTTTTCAGTCCACTGTTTTAAGAACTTTTTAGTCTACATAACTGCCAAAATTCATTATGATACCTTTATTCATGT
Organism: Pollenia amentaria; assembly: GCA_943735925.1. NCBI lineage: Eukaryota > Metazoa > Arthropoda > Insecta > Diptera > Polleniidae > Pollenia > Pollenia amentaria. The sequence goes on along the minus strand of OX031010.1, from coordinate 137,851,378 downwards.
TAGATTTATAGAATGTCAAACATTAAAATTATTATTTATATAGTGTAAATGAATAAAAGAAAGGGCTTTCAACATGAGTAAAAAATAATAATTTTAAGGTTTGACATTCTATAAATCTGACATGAACAAAGATATATTAATGAAATTTGGCAGTTATATAGATTAAAAAGTTCTTAAAACAGTGGGCAGAAAAACATCCCACTTTTTGAATAAAAAATACCATAATTCTCAATCTCAATCATTAGCATTTTCATACTAAATGCTAAAAAACATCAAAAGTTCAACTTTGACCTTAAATTTATCAACAACTACTGAAGCGATTTTAACAAAATTAACACTGCAAAGAAGTTCAAGAAGTCTTCTCTCCTGCAAAAAAAAAAAGTTGCAAAATTATCTCTATCGGTTCAAAAGTTACAGATTTTTGGCCGATGAAAAACGATTTTCAGCCACTGTGCGGCGGCGCAAAGGGTCTTGTGGAAGTTGCTCTTGTCTCGACTGAATCTTAAATGGAAACAAATGCAAATCCTTGTGCAAAATTGTGGCCAAAGTTGTTCTTTGGAGACCAAGCTCCTGAGCACGGCATCGAATTGAGGTTGATGGATTGTTTTGAACACTTTCTTGAGCAGCAGTAATGTTTCCAGCCGATCTTGCAGTACATTGTGTTCCATGCTTGGGCCTATCACCTACAGACCCTCTTTCTTCGAAATCATTCACTACACGATAAATAGTGCGTTTTGTTGGCACGTTGTTCCTCCAAAAAATTTCATGTAACTTTCTATACTTCACAGTAATCGATGATTGAATTTGATAAAATGTTTTAATTATTGAAACACGTTAGTTTATCGAATATTTTTCCATACACAGAAAAAATTATTAATTTTCTCCAATCATCAAATTTATACCAATTTCATAATATCGAGCAAACAATTTGTTGATTTTGCACATATTACCAAAATGATTATATTGATTACTAAAAATTGTAAAATTTTGAATATTTTTTTTCAATAAATTATATTTTTAATTTTAATTACAAAAAATAATAAAAACACTTTGCCATTTCAAATAATGTGTTAATTTATTTAATTAAATATTGACAATTTCCAACAATAATTCTACATGTTTAAATTATTTTATTTTAAAAGAAAAAAGTCAATTAAGATTTTTTGTTTTTTAATTAAAATTTTAATGTAAAATTTATTTCAAAACAACTAAAATGTTTATTAAATCAAAATTAAATATTTAATTTTCTTTCAACTAAAACAATAATTGATTCAATAATCACATTAATTACATTTAAATACTTTTAAAACCACGTGTCTACTCACGACTGCCCAATATGAACTATCAAGTTTAATGTTTACCAAAATGGCGGCAAAACAAAGTAGCATACCTTCCCGGCGGACACCCTGTACAATCTTCTCTAGAAACCCCTATCTTCAAAAGTTTTCTTAAGAAAACTAACTAAAAGAAAACTAAATAACGGCTTTTTTAGTAAAGTTTTCTTTAGAGAACTTTATGTTTATAAAAAATTTCATCACCAATTTAATCACACTGTAACGTAGATTTACATTCCCTTAAGTCCCCGCAACATATTATATATTATATTTATTTTTTTTTTATTTTTATATTTAAGTTTTATAAAATACCATATACGATGATTAATTTTAATATAATACTTTATTTTAGTTTCAAGTACATATGAAACCCCCTAATGTTATTTATTTTAATATCAGTTCGTTTAAGAATTCGCATCTAGTTTATTTCTAATGTTACATTAATACTTTAGGTTTAGTCACACTCGGGGCGATTTCATTGCACCTAAGATCTTGCCATTTATTAAAGGCGACTTAGTCCCCGCCTTCTGCACGACGGTCGCCGACACTTGCATTAGCTCAAATGTTGCCTTGGACTGCGACTCCGGTTGACAGTTTCGTTACTGTGACTTCGGTCAACAGTTTTTGAACTGTGACTTCGGTCAACAGTTTTTGTACTGTGACTTCGGTCAACGGTCATCTCCTAGTTAAATCAGTAGTTAGCTTAGTATATAAAGCTGAATTGTAATATAAAGAAACTGGCTGTGCTGCCAGTTATTTTAAATGAAGTTAACAAAGTATTGTAAATAAATTAATCAATAAAGTTAAGAGATATTTGTTAAACCCGAAAGGGTAAATCACCCGTGTTTTCACTTAAGGTTCGTGGATTCCGTTAGTCGACCCTGGACATTGCTGAACTACCCCAGCCAACTACAAAACCAGTTACAACATTTATAATCATAATAATTATATTTATTACTATAAGTAGTAAAAATTTACCCCCATATTAATAAAGCAGACCATACACGATTCAATTCAATTGTCAACTGAGTCGGTTGTTGTCAAAATCAAAGCGTGTATGACCTTGTCAGTTGATTAGTTTGACGGTTGTCGAGTTGGTTGAAGAAAAATCAAAAGATTTTGATTTTTTCAAGTTGACTACTAAGTCTTTCAATTCGATTGTACTGTGTGTGCTCAAGTCTCTTGATCAGCTGTCAAAATTTATGTAAAAAAAAATCTAAATTTGACAGTTGAATTAAAATCTTTCAATTCAGTTGAAGAAGTGTGTGGCCAAGTATCAATTCAGTTGAAAGACTCAGTTGACAACTGAATTGAACCGTGTATGGGACGCATAAAAAATATTTTAGGTAATTAAAAATAAATGAATAAATAAGGAATTAAATAATTAAATTGAGCAAACTTGTAATCAAATTATTTGTAATATTTAATTAAAATTTTTATTGAATTAATTAAAACAAGTTATTTAAATCACAAATTAATTCATTTACTAATTTTTTTGTGTGATTGGTCCATATTTTACCATGGAACGCATATAAAACACTTGAATACGTCTAAAACTAAAACAAAAAAAATGTTGTGGTGAAATTTGGTCCAATTTAGTTTCTTGAGATTTCTGGCACTAAAAGGCTTTTGTGATTGTCGATTCAGAATTTGTCGCAGGTCACACACAAAGGTCATTCCGAAAAACACTTTCATATATCTAAAAAAGAAATTAATGATGAGATTTTATTTCAGAGATTTTACTAAGGGATGTTTAATAAACTTCAATATTAATGCCGTTCTAGATTTAACTTTTATATTTTGGACTCTTTACTGTCAATTTCTAAGATTTTGAGATTTTAACCGCATATTTTTACGAACATTACCAAAAATAAAATTAACGATTATTGAACTAAAAATTATTTTGCTATATAAAGCTCATGTTTTGAAAATTTTTTAAGTTTGAATTTTTTTATTTCACGAAAAACTCAATTAAGTCTTTGATTTTGTTAATTAATATTTCAATTAATTATTTATTTTTAAACAATTAAAAAGTCAGTTGAATCAAATATATATTTTTACTTTTTGTTCCATTAAAAAAATTATTTATTTATATAACACATTAATTAAATTATAATAATTTTCCAAAAAATTTATTTAATTGCTATAAAAAACAAATGAAAATTTTTTCTGTGTTAAACACGTTATGTCTTAAAGTTTTGTCATCATATGCTTGACATCAAGCTCGTGTACGTGTACTCAAAAGAAAAATCAATCCATCCGTAGTCAAATCAATCCGAAGCGGTATTAATAGTACGGTGAGTATGGATTTTCTTTAATCAAGTACTAAAAGATTGATTTAATTACGGATTATTCAATTGCAAAATACTCAACTTATCCATACTTAATCCCGAATTCGTACTTGAAATAATACGAAAATGTGATTAATAAAGGAAAAACTAAGATTGAATCAATCTCAAAATGCGCTTGATTCAAGTGTTATAACGTTGATTTAATCCCGAATTCGTACTTGAAAAGAGCCAATGAAATTAGAAGGAGAATATTATTATGATTGATTAACTAACCGGTTTCACATCTTAAAGAGTTTCAAATATAAAATACTAGCTTCATACCCGATATGGCTTTTACTTTAAAAGCTTAATTTAACTAAAAATATAAACTAAATGAGAACTCTTGCTTTTAATTTTACTTTTTAAACATAAAAAATGGTGTTTTCTTCTTGTTCTCTTGTTTATACACACAACAAGCTAATCTTTTTTAACTACTTGTGTGGTGTAGTTGTAGTGGCTACAACAATTTTTTTTAAATTATATGAGACTAAAACGCCCACATTGTAATTTTACTCTCAGAGTGGCACTACCAACGAAAAGTTCAATCTTTTTTGTACTTGGCTTAAGAATTTTATACTTAATTTAAAAAACTCCGGGATTGATTTTCGCAAGTTATCCCAGGTTCTTGCGGATCTCGACATGAACAAGTTTCCTGGACCGGATGGTATACAAGCACTGGTCTTGAAGCAGTGTTCTTCGACGCTAGCTTGTCCCTTAGCAAATTTTTTTCAGCACTTTATACCATACCCGGGGAATTTCCCGTCTGCTGGAAAGTTGCAACGCCAATTCCTAAAAAAGGAGTGGCTAATAACCCTGAAAATTACCGCCCAATTGCAATTTGTTCGGCACTTGTAAAATTTTTAGAGTAAAATTACCTACTAAGCGACAGCCAGTATGGCTTTCGTAGTGGTCGTTCTACTGGAGACCTACTGCCCTGTTATCAGAAAAATTGAGTCGTTCCATTCACAATTTTGGCGAAAGTAAGGTAATTGCTTTAGATATTTCCAAGGCGTTTGACAGAGTCTGGCATGGTGCACACCCAGAGAAAAAATATGTTTAAATTTGGTCACCTCCAACAAAACTATTTTTAAAGAGAATTGCAAACATATTATGTTTAAATTTCACCATACTATTGTCACCGACAAACATATTATTGTTAAATTAGTCCTCCATCAAGAAGGCACAACCATATTATGGTTGCCTCCGAACATCTTTTGGTTAGTAATAACTAAAATATGTTTAAAATTTATAATAGCATGGTTGATTTTCAACCAAAGCATGTTGCTTTTAGAAAAGAGGAAAATACTATTGTTAATTTAAAAACAAATTATTGTCATATTTAACCATAACATGTTTAGAGGCAACCATAATATGGTTGTGGCTTCTTGATGGAGGACTAATTTAACAATAATATGTTTGTCGGTGACAATAGTATGGTTAAATTTAAACATAATATGTTTAAAATTTTGTCTAAAAATAGTTTTGTTGGAGGTGACCATATCTAAACATATTTTTTCTCTGCGTGCACTCTTGTCTAAACTTGTTGGATTTTGTGTCGGCGATAATTTTTCTCGATTTATATCGAGCTTTCTCAGAGATCGTACTATACGAGTTGTTATATATGAGGTTTCATCGAACGAGTTCAAGATTCTTTCAGGGGTGCCGCAAGGCTCCGTTCTTTCTCCTACTCTATTTCTTATTTTTCGAAATGAACTTCTAAGTCAAACTTTCAACCCTATCTACTCTTTTGCAGATGACAGCAACCTTTGCCATTCGTATTCATTTGATTATAGACCAAGCGTATGCGATGTTGATGCTATGAGACAAAACATGAATAGTCTCGGAATGGGGTCGCTCGAATACGGTCGATTCTAATGCCCGAAAAACCTGTTGCGTGCTGCCGCATAAACGCGCTACGGATCAAGGAGCCTCATCTGTATATATGGGGGTATAATCAGTGAGGAATCAGAATGTTTTGATGTACTTGGCATGAGGATACAATGTGATGTCCGACGGACAAACATATATTTATTCGAAAAAACCATTCAATTGCCTCGGTTTTTTGAAACGGTGTAAGATATACTTCACTCCATCTGATTTCCTTACTATTTATACCACCCATATCCAACCGTGAATGGAATACAACTCTCATGTGTGGGCCGGTGCTTCAAAGTCTATTTTGGAGCTTCTCGACCGCGTACAGGAGAGGGCGAAGGTTCTCATTGGCGACAGTAGGGAATCCAATTCTATTGACTCCCTTGAGCACCGTCGCAATGTGGGCTGTATTTGCCTGTTTTATCGTTACAACAACTGGATGTGTTCTGATGAAATTAGGGATTTGGTTCTCGAAATCCATACGTTTGTTCGTAATACTCATTTTTCCTCAAGAGCCCATTCTTTTATTCGTTTTTGGCTGGACTGTTCGTATGTGCAATACCCTTCCTGCTGAAGTCTTCCCTCTCACTTTCAACATGAGTAAATTCAAGTCGAATGTTCACAAGCACTACTCCCTCTTTCCTGCTTCCCATAGCCTATTTTCCTAGTTCCAACACAATGCAACGCTTAAGTAGGGTTCATCCCCTGAGTGCTGGTCCTAACAAAAAAAAAAAAAAAAAAAAAAAAAATAAAAAAATGGGTTTGACTACGTTTTAGTATTATTCGTACTTGAATTTCTGAGTATGACTCGTACTTTAAGTAAGTATAAAAAACTAAATTTATCCCTAGTGTTTGTCTCTCTGTGTATGCTTGGCGTTAAAATCTAAATTGTTGGATTTTTCGTAAAGCATCAATCTCACACATTCGAACAATTTATTATATTACTATGCTTAATGTGCAATTTGACCAAAGTATTTGGTTCTTTAAATATTTTCTGTTTAAAAAAAATCCCAATTCGTTTTGAAACAAAACTTTCCAAGATCTTTTTGTAAAAAATCGAATATTTTAAAAGTTATTAAAAAAAAACTATATTCGAAAGTTTTTCTAAACAACTTAATTCTGAAAAAGTTGTTTTTGAAAATATAAAGTAAAAAAAAATTTGTTCGAAAATTTTCTATTTTAAAAGCTTTTACAGCAAACTTGATCTCCAAAAGTTTTCTGTATCAAGCCTACGATTTTAAAATGTGTGCACCTTTGCCTTCAATTTAAAGAAATTTCTTTCAATGCTTAAAAATAGATATTGGGAATTATTTCTTTTCATAAGCAACTTTATTATATTCAACATTTTTTAGTCTGGTAGTGTATAAAGTCATTCCTAAAAAATTTAAGGAATAGAACTATTACAAAAAGCTTAATAAAATACATAACTGAAATTTAACTCATAGAATAAATTCGAAAAATAAAAAATGTTGAATGTTTAAAAATGTAAAAATCATTTTTGTTAAAAAAAGTTTTCTGTAAAAATAGAAAACTCTTGAAAGTTTGAAAGGTTTTTTCGGAAAAATTTATATCCAACATGTTTAAATAAGTTTACTTTAAATGTGGGTTCGAAACAATGTTTGTAATAGCTAATCTCGTTTAATTTAGAAACTTGTTTTTAAAAAATGTTTTTTCTAAACAAAATGTTTAAAAGCATTGACCCCTATCGTGAATAATATGTCCCATTTTACCTAAAATATTTATGGGGAAAAGCAAACTTTCGAGGAAAAAAAACTGTTCAGATTTTTTCACGACGGTCGTGATATTTAGAAAATTTGTACGAGTTAATATTTTATATTTCTTAAGTTATATTTCTTTTCGACCCTTAAAATTTAATATTAAATGAAAATACTTAGTCTCGAGGTCTGTTGTAACTAAAAGTTCTTCAATTCAGCCTGGTACTCGGTTCAGTATTTCGTGCGAAATGTTGAAAAACTCAATGAAAAAAAAATTTGTGTGAAGTAAAAACGAAAAAGCGAAACAAGTGCAGCTCGGAATTTTAAGCAACATCTTATAGTTTTTATTAATTATTTATTTTGTATTTGTAAAAAAAATGTAGAACAATGCTAAAATTAATAATAAAATGAAATTTTTTGATTTGGGAAATTATTAATATAATATTGTTTTACTTTTTTTTAATGACAATTAAAAAAATACATGATTTTTATTTACCTTCGCATAACATTGATGTATACTTGCAACTAATAAATACGTTAAGTTTTGAAAAATCGCGAGATAGATAAAATTGATATGTACATACATGCAAAAATTTTCGTGTGAAATAATCAATGTTGCTCAACATTTTTCGCAAGTTCGAACAGAAGTACTAGGCTTTAAGCCTGGTACTCTGTTCAATATTTAACGTGAAATTCTGTCAAATGCACTCATATGAAAAAAACTTGTGCGGAATTTCTATCAAATAATGTTGAAATAATGTTCATTAAAAAATTGGGATTATTAGCACATCATTAATAAATGAACTAATTAATAATAAATAGTTCATTCCCGAAAATAATTTTTGATAATAAATTTGCATGTGCCCGGCAAATAAAAAACTTAAATGGCAAGCTGCTTTATTTAAGCAACTTGTTTTTTTAATTTTGTTTTTTTCTTTCTATCCTCTTACAACTACAATTCGTGTTGGAAAAAACCCAGCCAATTGTAGGGCAATGTAAGAAAGAAAAATTGACGGTTTATTGTTGTGTCTTTGTTGAAGCTTTGATATTGTTACATGTAAGACCTGAGTGTTTAAAATTCTTATTCACTTTATGGTCTTACTTGTATAATATTTTTAGCTTTTCTAAAGTATTTGGAAAAAGTTTCCTGACGAGCTGGCCTAAGCAACCAGCGAAATGCGCATAGAAACCAGCTTTCCCACAATAATAAATTTCAGTGTTTTCATTCAAAAATTGGGATTATTAGCACATCATTAATAAATGAATTAATTAATGAGAAAATGTTTAATATAAAAATTATTAAATAAAAACTGAAAAACATAAATAACACAACCGTTAACAGTTTTTCATCCATATTTACCTTTATTTTTATATAAAACAAAATACTTTTTAGTAAAATACATGTGGGATTTGTTTACATACGCAAAACAATGTCGCATAGTTTGAAAGATTAAAAACGTCAAATTATGCAAACTCGCGAGATAGGTAACATTGATACATGCCAAACTTTTCGTATGAAATAAAAGATGTTGCTAAACATTTTTCACAAATTGGAACAGAGGACTTATCCTATACAAACGAAAAAATTTTGATAGAGTTGTACTCTATTTATGTTATGAAAAACATTCGAAATGTTTCTAGCAACATTTTTATTTTCCGTGCGAAACAAGTGCAGCTCATATTATTTCGCATGAAATTTTAAACAACAGCTTATCATTTTTTGTAATTTATTATTTAACAAAGAAAAATGTAGAAAAGTGCTAAAATTAATAATAGAATTGAATCTACTTGTTTTTTGATTTGGGAAATTATAAAAATAATATTGTTTTTACTTTTTCAATGACAACTACAAAAAAACATGATTTTGTTTACCTTCGCAAAACAATATTGTATACTCGCAACTAAGTCTAAATTTACACGTTTCATCTTTTGATGCTCAACTTTTTTTCAATTCCCTTTTGAAGATGCAATTATGTCCAAACGCAGCAACCGGTTTCAACTTTTTTTTTCTTCAAAACAACAACACTTTTCAAAGCGAACCAAAGAGAAAAAAAAGAAAAAAATTTACATGCAACCATTGTTGTGCATATGCCTACGAATGAGAACACAAAGCGAACTGCCCAAGTACAGGCATCTCTGTACCAACTCCTTTTCTTCTTGCTTCCCTCTCCTTAAAACACAAGAGTTGAGCATCAAAAGATGAAACGTGTGAATGTAGACTAAGAAAATAGTTAAATTTTGTAAAAATTCGCGAGCTTTAATATTGATACATGTCAAATTTTTTGTATGAAATAATAGATGTTGCTGAACAATTTTCACAAATTGGAACAGAGTACTAGGCTTTACATGATAATAAATTTTTCTTAAGAAAATTGTTTCACAACAATGTTTCCCAAGAAAGTTTATTCTTAACAATATGCTATAAAAAATTTCTAAGCTACAATGTTTCTTATAAAAAATATGTTTTCTCTTTATTATCAAAATTGTTTTTGGGAATTCTATTATTTATTAAAAGATTTTGTTTGTTGTGCTTAGTATTTCCAATAGAAATTAGTTTTAAAATAATGTTTGCTCTGAAATAAAATGTTGTTTCAAGCAAAGTTTTCTTTGGAAAATTGTTTCAAAGCAAAGTTTTTTTGAAAATAGTTTTAAAACCGTGTTATAATTAAAAATTTGTTTTAAAAAATTTATTCTCTTGAAATTTATTTTCTCTAAAATTTTTTTTTTTTAAAAATATTTGCTAAAGGAAATTGTTTCTAAAGAATATTGCCTCTATACAGTTCTTTAAAAAAAATATCATTTACATATCATTTACTTTTTTACCTTAAGTTGGCACAGCCCTGTTTTTTTTCTTTCTTAGTATAAACTTGATGAAAAAAATGTCCAATATTTTGATAGACAGGTTTGTATTCCTCCAGTTGACAAGAGGCACATTATTGGCACTACTAACACAAATTATATAATTGAAACACTTTAAATGAAAAGTCCATATATAGAAAAGTTTTAATATTTATTGTAAAAAAAATTAATAATTTAGGAAACATTTCTAATAAAATTTTACAAAGTTTAAAGAAATTTGAAAGTTAACTTTTTCCTTAAACGTTTAAAAAAAACTACATACACTCTTATTGTCGGAATAAAACAGTGTATAAAATAAAATAAATTGAAATTAAAAGTACATTATGGTAGGTCATAAACCTCTTCACTTTGTTTGCTGTAAAAAAGTACCTTAAGTATAACTGGAATTTTATAGAAAAAAAAAACACAAACTTAAACACATAATGTGATGGTTCCACTACCAAACAACGCCTTAAAGTTGAATTTCAATCGATTTTATTTTCAAGTGCGTGTGCCATCATTATCACCAAGCTTGTCGAGTTTTTTTATGTTAAGGAGAAAATAAAAACTAAAATAAAATCACATAAACATTTTTTTTTTTTTAAATTTTAATATAAAAGACAATACGGGTGGGTACTTTTTCATACCCTAATCATACAAGTGTAAGTACAAATATGCTTTCATGTTTATATTGTTTTTTTTTTTGTTTTTTTTTTTTTTTTTTTTTTTTTTTTTTTTGTTTTAACAACAAAAAGTAACAATCGAAGGTGAAAATTTATTTTTTGTACTTTTTTCTATTTCATTTATAATTGTGGAATTTATAACAAAAACAATAATTAATATTGTTGGTTTTAATAATTCATGTTTATATGAATTTTTTAGCGTTTAACGTCATTGATATTGTAACCTTAACAAACAAAAAGAATTATGGTCAGTCATGTCGCTTTCAATTGTTTGGAAAAATAAAAAGTTTGTTGCCTAAGTCTTTTGTTTTTTGTGAGGTAATACTTTTAATTGAACTTGCGGTCAGTAAATAATTGCTGACTAGTGACGACATTTCTTTAACAAAATATAAATATTAAATGATTGCAAAACATTGAGAAAGCTTGACGTTTTTGTCTTTTTTAGGAAATGTGAAATGTAATGAAATTCGAAGATGGAAAAACTTTAATATTCTTTCAACTGAAGTTGGGATCATTTTATTATAAAAAACAATATTTTGCTAAGAATTTTTAATTTTAATAAAATTTAGTGAAATTGAAATCAAATGAGTTTTTCAGTGGCAAAGTCACGGCATTCGGTATTAATCGAAATTACAACAAAATTTAAATTAATATTTCGATCCATATTGAATACCGTAATTTGGCCCTAGCAGAATAATTTTATTATATAAATATTTTAATAAACTTTAAAAAAAGAATCATCATTTAAATTGGTTTGTTTTAAATTTCCATTAAAATTTAATTCTCAGAAACTTTTTTTATAGAAAATTTGTTCTGCAATGCAATCTATATATGGGCAAATCCCAGAAACTGTCCATCAACCGAAAATTTTTCATATTAATCTAATTAAATTTTTTTTTATGTAATATTGTGCTAGATGTATAATTTCAAATATATAAAAAAATGTATTTCGATAATCATTAATACAAAAATTACAACCAAATCTTACCCTACCACAGAAATCTTACTGTTATGATAGTAATTAACATTTTTTTAGGTGTTCATAAAAATACTTTAGTGTTAATATAGATGGTCCGATTGTATTCACTCAAGTCTCTTAAATTTTGGTATAAAATTATTTATTTTGTTTACTATTTTGGATAGATAGATATTAGGTATGAAATATCAGGTTCAGGCGATGTATCGTGCGTCACGAAAAATAAGGTTTTTTTTATATTGTGAGTAAAATGAAATTTTTTTTCAAGTCGTCTATAATTTTGTTTAAATTTGATTACCTCCTTTTAAGCAAATAAACAATTTTCATTCTACAGTAAGAAAATAAAAAAAGTTTGCGTATTAGGTTATGAAGCAGGCGTCACGATTTGAGTTCTTCCAAAAATTGTATTAAAAACCGATTCAATAGTTATTTTCTTTTCTTATATCTTCGCTTCTTCTTACTTTTCTTCAGAATTAGAGCTGTTGTGAAACGAATAGCGTTTATGTTTTAAATGTAAGCGTATAGAAATGTAAAAACCAGTAAGAAAGTATAGTCGGTCAATCCAGACCATATGATACCCTACACTACCCATGAGCAATCATTGACTCGCTACAACAAAATTATGTTTTGAGGTTAAGATTCATATAAGAGTCCTTTGTATATATTATATAGATAAATTAGTGTATCAGTTTAAATTTTTTGACTTTAATGTCTAATAAATCCGTGTGTGCTTAAAAACAGTTTGAATTCAACAGCTGTAAACAGTGCCCCATATATAATATGTAGTTTAAAAAATAATAATGCGGCAGCACAACGATAATTGTTGTCAAATTCATATGGTCTGTATTGGGAGTTTAAACGCCAATTTTATACGTACAGAGATGGTTTATATATTTACTGATTTAAAGATTTTCAAGCTTTAACACATTTTAAACCAAAAAGAAAGCCTAACTTGGTCATATTTATAAACACTCAGAGATTTTTTGGAGGGGAATGATCTGGCATCTTTGGTTAATTCTAGACCCACAAGCACAACAAGTTTGAATAACATAGCAGCTATCGTAAAAGTATTGTCGTCATATTTGTATTACCAACAGTTATAAGGAGATTAAGGTATTACAATATTTTTTCGGGAGTGTTATTTGTATGTGAGCTAAATATAGACAGATTCCAATAAACTTTGGTAGGATGATTCAAAATATTTGTGGAACAAATTTAATATAAATACCAACGTAATAAGATGGTTCATGGGCACAAAGATCTCTATTCCGAAAAGGAGCTTGTATGGAGGTCATGTAATATGATCAAGTAATTGTCACCATTTTCAATAGGTTTGGTTCTTATGACAATGTAAACGCACATACCAAATTTCCTTTAATTATATCCAAAATGCAACTTGTACTTTGCGCACAAGATTTAAATGGACATCCAGCCATCAAAACTTAAAATTTATTAATAAAGAAATTTACATTCATTGACAAATGCATTTATAAACAAAAAGTTTGTATTTAACAATTTTAATAAAGGCAAATATAAATGTTTTGTTAAAATAAATACAATTGTGTTTATTCATATGTTACAAGAAAAATTGTAACGTGCATTACATAGCGTGCCGCACCGTTGGTTCACGGCATTTTTTGACTGCAACATTTTTTGACTGCAGATAAGTTATTTTTGAATTCTCTTATGTTAAATTTTCTTTTAGGGATAAAATTAAGTGTACTTTATTATGCGAAATTAGCTAAAAAAAAATACGCAAACTTATTTCAACTTTCAATCCTACTTCCACTTTTTGTAGCAAAAACCTTTTTGCAACAAATACCTGCTAAGAAATTAAGATATATGCCATTCGAAAGTACACAGTAATGTCACTAAGCACTATGTAAAAGTTGAAGTGATCTCTTTTATAGGCCAAAATATAGTATAGTTTGTCACGGACGATTTGCCCGCCGGTTTTGAAAAAAAAAAATTTACACATATTCTATGGTCGTATTTTTATGTAGTTTCGCGTTTGTGCAATAAATTTCGCGATTTTTTTTAAATTTTTTTATTTTAGTTTTATGAAGTGTTTTTGCATATATTTGTTTTGAAAAGCAATTAAATACGGTAAAACCAATATTATTAAGCTTAAAAAAAAACCATATGTCAAAGTAAAACCAACTAACGATCGTTCGGATATATACACTTTCTTAATTAATTAGCTAAAAAAATATTCACGTACATGTCAGTATTAATTCAAATTTAGTATTTCAAATAAATTAAAACATATTTATTTAAAATGCCACGACCACGTGCAAATATTGGTCGCAATACACGACAACAAATCGTGTACCTTCAACGCAAGATACGAAATGAAGAACAACGTCTAAGAACCAGGCAATCAATACCAGGAATTCATAACACTTAACGAATAACATTTATCCGTCTGGCATTTATTCCAATTCACATAACAATACTGATATTTGTAGCATGGATCAAGTATGTGCCCATTGTAAAGCGTTGAAATACAAAAAAGAAGCCCCTGGTTTGTGTTGCATTAATGGTAAATTGATTACAAACACTGGTATCTGGGACGATGCACAGTGGCTGAAAATCGTTTTTCATTGGCCAAAAATCTGTAACTTTTGAACCGATAGATATAATATTGCAGTTTTTTTTTTTGCTGGAGAGAAAACTTCTTGAACTTTCTTATAGCTTTAATTTTTTAAAATCGGCTTAGCAGTTGTTGAAAAATTTAATGTGAAAGTTGAACTTTTGATGTTTCTTCGCATTTAATTTAAAATGCTATTGATTGAGATTGAGAAAAAATAATTAGAATAAATTTCAATAAAGCAGTGTAATTAGTTTTAGCGTTAAAAGTGAATTTCACAAAATTGCATGATATTTTTTCTGGCCATATGAATTATGTTAGTTTTTGTATCAAAATTATCAATTTTTTTAGGGTGGTGTTTAAAAAGATATTTCAAAATATAAATCCGGTTGCGCCACGAATCTCCTGTCACACCAGCGTGGGATTAACCAGCAACAAGCACCACCAAACCTGGAGGTGAACAGGTATCTGCCTTGACATCGGACAAAAAAAATGAGACAGACGACCTACGGACAAAATAATATACATATGTATTAAGCTTGTGGTTTGATATTTTAGCTAATTTTTTTTTAGGGAATTTTACCGGGTTTAGTCCTTTAGGCAAGTAGGAGCTTAAAGTGCGCGGTGTTAGGGTTGAGCTCAAGCCTAGGTACTCGTTCGTGGTAGGGTATAGTTGCCCGAAAGATTAGGGCTCCCTAAAAGAAAAGAGTAGCGGAAAATTTTAAGACAGGTGTAATATATATGTGTACAGGTTTTTATTAGACTTACGGTAAGTTAAGACAGCCGGACGAGATAACGGACGGACGGCAGACCTCGTAAGCTTCATCCCGGAGGCAGGAGCGATGTAGCCAACGTTTTCTTGTTTGCTAATTACAAATAAAAATACATTAAAAAAAAGAATTTTGACAATTAATTTTATTTGTAATTTTCAAGTAAATTTATTTTTTTGCTTTAGTAAATTTAAAGTTTTTTTTAGTAAATTTAAAGTTTTTTACATTTGATGATTTGAATTGTTTTAAATGAAAATTTACATTTGTTTTTCTTTCTATTTTTTCACCCCCCCTTAAATTAAAATTTTTGTTAAAAAAGCAATGAGTTGTCACATTTTAAAATGAATATTAGCTGGGTTTTAATCATGATGAGTTGGTAAATTTTTTTAAAGTCGGGTAAGTAGAGGAGTGATATTTTGCAGGGTAGCTTTTGGGGCATCCAAACGTTTTTTTTTTGGGATGCCATGGAGAGATTTAGTCTCTAGAGGGAGGGCCAAGCCTGGCATAACATCCGCCAGAGATGTGTGAAGCGTTGAAAGAGGTGTTTTGGTTTTGTTTTTTTGCTACTTCGGGCCCCGGAACGATTTATTTTTTTATCCCCAATTTCGTAGCTGGTATGAAGTATATTTTTTTTTTTTTTTTGTACACGGGTTTCACGTCAGCTGGTCGGCAAAAACCACACCATCCGGCAAGCTTAAGCCGCGCGAACAGCCAGCATACCAGCGCCGGCGACAGTCTGGCCACACTACACACTGGTTGCTGTGTTACACAGTAACCAGCTGGTTAATACCGTCCCGTACAGTACACCCCTTTTGACCCTAACAATTTCTACTCCTCTGAAATTTGGATTTAACTAAAATATAGAACCTGGGGAAACATTTAAGAACACATCAAGTATAAATGATACAGTGATGTAACGAATCATTTCCTTAAGACTACTATCCCGCTAATATAACGACCCATTATTGATAACAGTTTGCAAGAAATCATAATTTAGTTCAGATCAAATTTACAAAAATTAAATTTTTACTAAAACAACATAAAATATTTGTTTCCAGCAGCATGCTACAGTCACAATTACCAATATTTTAATCCAGTTTTTTGGATGCCTTAGTTCGAATATGTTTGCTATCGAATGGCATTAAAATTTTTAAAACCGACGAAGACAAAAAATTGGACTTTTCGCCGATTAAATTAAATTTTCAGCCACAGTGTGAAGCCGCAATGAAAACATTTTCTTAATAATATTCATTATACACGGCCAGCAGTGTTTTAAAAAGTGTCCTACAATTTAACGTCCAGAACACGTTTTGTCAGGAACAGCCGCAGTGCTCATATGGCCAAAATCTCTATCAAATGTATTTATCTTTCAAATAAAAAAAAATGTTTTTATTAAAATTATAATTTTTTGCTTTTTTCGTTTTAAATTTCAAGTTCTATCGGTCTTAAAAACACCTTTTAATAAGCTTAAAATTTACATAAATTTGAATTTTCTTCTCCATTTTTAAGTAACCGACTGTCTAATCTTTTTCGTCTCTCCCCCCACTTAATTTATTTGAATTACATCTTCGTTAGCTAAATGACCTCTTAATCTCTTTAAAAAGGGTTAAATAACAGTTGGATTTGAGTGCAAACCCCAAATACATAATAAATAACAACATTGTGGCAAAAAAAAAAAATTAAATAAAAAACAATTGCTACAAGTGGCTGCAACTATTTTCAAACTATTTGTTGAACTACCCAACGACCTTCACTTGCTAAGACTACTGAATATATTTAAGTACAAATTACGAGGGGCCAATTTTTTGTTGCCAACTCCATTTTCTCACCTTAATCAGGCGTTAAGTGACTAAAGCGTCGTTCGACTTAAGTCTCAACTCGAATAATGCGGAAAACAACACAAAAAGAGTTTGAAGTAAAAAACTAACTAAAAAAATTAATTGCTGTGGGAAAAAATGTTAATGCTGTTTGAAAAAATTCTTTCAGACTAGCAAAATAAATACAAAATGATTTGCATAAAAATTATAACAAATATGGGCTTCTGTCAGTAACGATTTTCTAAAAGATTTTACATTTTGAATTGTTTAGTACATTTTGAATTCCCAGCAGGTTTTCGATTAAATTTTAATTGAACTGAATTCGCTGCTGCTATTTGCAGGTTTTCTTTTTAATTAGATCTGATTTAACTTCTAATAAAGTTAAACCGTAAGAAACTATAAATGAAATTTAATCATTTGTAGACTACTACAAATTTAAGTTTGATTGCGGTTTAACAGGCATAACGTAATTATGACTAATAAATTTAATTGCTTTAAATATTATTATTGATAAAATTTTTAAAACTTAACAATTTTGACTTTTCACTTCTGGCTCATTTGTAAATTAATGAAAAAAATTGTATCATCTTTTCGTCTCTTCATATTTCATGGAAATGCTTTTTAATGCTGTTGTTTTATCAATAACAAATTTTCATTAACTCATACAACCAGACGCAATTTTGCAGAAGATGCAATAAAAGTTTTAATAAATTTATTTCCGCAAAGTATCCAATGAAATGTAAAAAATGAAGAAACGCACAAAAATTGTAGACGATTAATGTTTTTTTTTTTTTTTTTTTTTTTTTTTTTTTTTGTAAAACAAGTTTTTGTTAAAAAAAAATATAAATTATTTAAAATTGAACACTTCTTTTTTATTTGGCGGATATTTAAAACGGAAAAACATTTTTATCCTAAAAAAAAATATTTTTGCGGAAAATGTTGCTTTAAAAAAAAAAAAAAAAAAAACTAGTAAACTTTGCAACTCTCCACCGAGAGAAAAAAATATTTGAGTAATAGGATCTATATGGAATCTATAACTACTGAGACAATCTTAATAAAAACTTACAATATCTAAATTCGTTGTAGGCGTATGCTAAGAGCACGTTTACGAGAGCTGGCTTTATATGAGGCCTATGGTATATTATTGACCGATCTTTACGAAATTTTGTGGTGTGATTTCTAGTCTTATGAAACTGTGACGGATCAGCTTTTTTTTTTTGTTTTGGTTTTAGGCGTTCTAAAGTACTTTTTGAGCTTGGACATTCGGCTTTCAATTTATATTTTTTTTAACAGAAAACCCACTTTTTATGATAGTTTTTTCTTATTAGGATCTATAACTCTATTCATAACCGATTGCGCCTTATTTCAATTTCAAACTGCTTTGGATAACTGGAAAGTATTTTACAACAAAAGTGTTATTTTCTTTGAGTATTTTGAAAATCAGCGTGTTTTCAACAGACTGACAGACAGAAGGGCATGGCTTAATCGATTTAGAATTTATCAAGGACCAAGAATACACATATCGCACTTAATCAACAAGAGGGTATTAACTCAAAATTTCAAAATTGTCAGTAGAAGCAAAACAATTTTTAATTTTACATTAAAGGCATATGAAAAATAATTTTTAAAACAACCGTTTCATTTCCAAAAAGTAGAGAAAATAACACGATATTTTCACAGCTTGTAGATATAAATATTACGTTTAGATTTTTTTTCAAAAAGTGAAAAATAAAATGTTTAATTTAATAAACTCTTGTTGATTAAGTGCGATTTATACTTGATTCGGTCTTAGATGATAATTAAAAAAGTATCACAAGGAATTAAAGACTAAGGGCATTATTGTGTAAAACGCAACGCAAAGCCAAAAATTTCATTGAAAGCAAAAAGAAATTCAAAAATATTTTAGAATTTTGTTGTTGCTTTCTACAGAAATTCATATTGTTTTTTAAAATTTTCAACGCCACAAACTATGAAGTGTTTGAAATTGGAAAATTCAATTAGAAATTCCTGTAGAAAGCAACAACAATATTATAAAATATTTTTTAATTTGCTTATGCTTTTATTGAAATGTATATCGATGCGTTGCGTTTTACACATTTAGGCCCTGAGTATACCACTGGTGGTGGAGGGTTAAAAAAAAGCTGTAGAAAAATTTCGCATTATCCCTGAGGTTTCGCGTATGCTTCTAGAGAAAACACCTACACTGTGGGTTAGAACACTTTGGGAATTTAACTTTGGGAAATATCTCAAGATTGTTTTGGACTAAAAATTGAAAAATTTTAGCTGATCAGAATTTGGTTCAACTTCCAGTTTATTCTCAGCTCATTAACCGAACATACGAAGCATTTGATAATCCGCTAGCCTTAATTCTTGCATCAGCTGGATCGAATATGGATGTAGGCCAAGATCTTTCTTCAACATTTTCCATACAGTGGATGGACAGAGACAGAGTTGCTTAGAACGGCGTCGCGGTGATGGCTTCTTCTATTCGCACGGTATGGGCTCGATTTGGATGACTGTTATCCAAAGGAGTAAATGTAGTCATGAATCGAGCCATAGTATTGCGTATGAGGTGCTCAGATGGGCGATTACGAGCACCGTTAACTTGACAAAGTGCTCTATAAGTTTGGCGAACAGAGTGCGAATTTTGCTTTAACAGTTATCTCTATCGCATTCACCATTTCCCGTTTTATTTTTCTTTATAAATTTCATTGTTAAAATGGGAAAACCGAAAAAACTCCCGGAGAATTTTAATTTATAATTATTTTGATAACAAAAGTACTTGAAAGTAAAAACATTTTTTATAAAACAAAAAACCCAATTTTAATATTTTAATCAGGCGGCATTGAATTTAATTTTCATTAAATTATTTTTATGAAGAAAGGAAAATTACAACATGAAATGAATTTAAATTTATTGATAATTTTTCATTCTTGACTGACCTGGGAATTATTATTTTTTATTCCTACGCTAATCCCGCGAAGCTCTCCGCTTGTCTGCAGGAGACCAGAGTCTCTGGCGGGAATCGAACCCGGAACCCTGTAATGATAGACTAGCTCACTACCAGCTTGCCTACCGGGGCACCCAGGTTTTCACGGACAGTTTGACCTGACATGTTTGGATTGTAACCTCACTAAAAAAAACTCGTAGTTGGAGTTGAGGCTTTTATACCGGAGTCAGAGTCGAAGTACACAATAAAACTCCAACTCCGACTCAAAAATTTTTCGGCAATAAAATTGAAAAAAAATTTTCTAACAATAATTAGTATTGTGGTTATTTTATTGAACTTTTAATGGTTTTTAATCCAAATTTAGATATTTTTAATTAGGCTTAAGTTCAGTGAATTTAATTTTCATTAAATTATTTTTATGAAGACAGTAATTTTACAACATCAAATTAATTAAAATTTTTATTGATAATTTTTCATTCTTGACTGCGCTGAGATTTGAACCAAGGCGTTCACGGACAGGTTGCCCAGACTAGTTTCGATTGTAACCATACAATCTCTTTAGTGGGGTTTGCCGTCTTAATCACTCGGCTATTGCAGCCGGATGACGTCAATAGTCAAACATCAATCTTTAAACCAAATGGTCTTTCACCTTGGTAGATCGAAATTTGCTTTTGAATGAATGATTATCTATTTTAATTGATTTACATGTTCTTCCTAACTTCTGTTTTTTCGTACTTTTTGTCAAGAATTCTTCTTGAAATCCAAAGTACATTTTTTTGGCTTTTCATGTTTTTGTCTTTCTTTTTTCTCGTTGACCTTTTTCAACACAACTTGAAGGACAAATGTAAACATAGCTCGTGCCTTAGCTGTTAACAATAATTAGTATTGTGGTTAATTTATTGAACTTTTAATGGTTTTTAATCCAAATTTAGATATTTTTAATTAGGCTTAATATTTTAATTAAAATATTTTAATTAATGTTGTAAAATTACTGTCTTCATAAAAATAATTTAATGAAAATTAAACTCAATGTTAAGCCTAATTAAAAATATCTAAATTTGGATAAAAAAATTTTCTAACATTTTTCAAAAACAAAAATTTTTCGAAATTGGCAATGCAGTATTTTAAATATGGATTCGAAATTTTATCAGAATAATTTTCTTGTTATATTTAACCATTTAAAAGGTACTGCATTAAAAACAGAGTTTAAAATCATATACATTTGGCATCAATGTAAGGGTAGGAGTTGGAGTTGTGGTCGTACTTGCAGTTGGAGTTGGACTAAAAAAATTCAGCAGTTGGAGTCGGGGTCGGAGTTAGAACTATTTTTAGAACTATTTTAAAAAGTGATTTTTTTTACCAAATTAAAGTTCAATCTTAGAAAAAATTAAAAAGTGTCTCTAATCACCAAATTCATAGAATCAAGCAAACAATTCGTTGATTTTGCACCTATTATCAAAATGATTAATTATTTTGATTACTAAAAATTGTAAAAATTTTATATTTAAATTTTTTTTTTTTAATAAATGATATTTTTAATATTAAATAAAAATAATGATCAAAAATCTTTGCCGTTTCACAGAATGTGTTAATTGATTTCATTAAATATATTTTTTTTCTATCCTCTTACAACTACAATTGGTGTTGGAAAAAACCCGGCCAATTGTAGGGGAATGTAAGAAAGAAAAAATTCACTATTTATTGTTGTGTCTTTGTTGAAGATTTGATATTGTTACAAGTAAGAGCTGAGTGTTTAAAATTCTTATTCACTTTATGGTCTTACTTGTATAATATTTTTAGCTTTTCTAAAGTATTTGGAAAAAGTTTCCTGATGAGCTGGCCTAAGCAACCAGCGAAATGCGCATAGAAACCAGCTTTCCCACAACAATAAATTTCAGTGTTTTTTTATCATAAATTGGGATTAGAAGCACATCATTAATAAATTAATTAATTAAATATAGCTCAGGTTTTGACAATTTCCACCAACAATTCTACAAGCTTAAATTAGTTTTTTTTAAACGAAAAAAATCAATTAAGATTTTTTGTTATTAAATTAATATTTTAATTAAAAATTAATTTCAAAACAACTAAAATGTTAATTAAATCAAAATTTAATTTTTAATTTTCTTTCAATTAAAAAAATAATGGATTCAATTAACACATTAATTAAATTGAAATACTTTTTAAAACATTTTTTTAATTGATGCAAAACTACTGCTAATTTTTTCTGTGATTTTGAAAAACGTGTAAACCGACGTGAATACTTGAAATCAAAGCATCAATAAGGCACTAATGGGCTTAGTTATTATATATTTAGGTTTTCTATCTATAATATTTTTAAAATGTGTGAGAAATAAGGAAATGATTTTTCGACTATATATTTATATCTGTAACAGCCAATTCACATGGAGGCTTTTACGACGTCGTTTTTTTTTTTTCTTATTTTCCTTTTGAAGCAACTTCCAAAAACCTCTTGCGTTTATACGATGATTTTAAGTGGCATGTCGCTTTTTTCAATTTTAATTTTTATTTGCAACCAGGGTTGATTTTTATTGCCTTATCGGTAAATCTGCTTTAGTTGATTTTTCTCATTACGAAAAATATAAAAGTGTTTTTTTTAAATAAGAAATACATATGTAAGAAATATGTTTAAATTAAAACTCAAACTTTTGTTTTATATTCTTTTTTATTATTTCCGTATTTGTTTGCAACCTGACGCTTCAAAGTAACCTAACGTTTACATTTGCCAGTACTGGCAATACAGTAAGAAAATACATATTAGTTGCCAAAAACACTACTTGCTGTCTTCGTGACGTAGGCGTCCAGACAGTAGTTAAGACAGTTCACTTTTAAAAAAATGTCTAACATGAATGACGCAGTGCAAGTTCTAGCTAAACGTGTTTTATATGAACTTACCAAATTAAAAATAGCATTTAACAACTATTTTTTGTGAACATAGATAACCCTTAAGTAAAACAATCAAAACCAAAGCATAATTTATTAATTTTCTTTTAATTGTTGATTTTTTTTTACTTTTGCAAACAAAACTTCAAATTACTGTCAGCAAATGTCAAATTACTGTCCATTTTACTGTCTGCAAAATTTGCAAGACAGTAGACAAGACAGTTGGAAAAGTGTACATGTATTAGTGAAAAAATTTGCATGTATTGCAACTGTCTTGTACTGGAAAATGTAAACACCGTGTAAGAAAAAGAATAAAACAAAACAAGAAAAAGAGAAATAAGTTTGAAGAGGACTATAAGTCTCAATTTACACGTTTCATCTTTTGATGCTCAACTTCTTTTCAATTCCCTTTTGAAGATGCCGTTATGTTCACACGCAGCAACTGGTTTCAACTTTTTTTTGCTTCAAAACAACAACACTTTTATTCAAAGCGAACCAAAGAGAAAAAGAAAAAAAAATTTACATGCAGCCATTGTTGTGCATATACCTACGAATGAGAACACAAAGCGTACTGCTCAAGTACAGGCATCTCCGTACCAACCCCTTTTCTTCTAGCTTCCCTCTCCTTAAAACACAAGATTTGAGCATCAAAAGATGAAACGAGTCGTTTTGTTTACCCCTCTTTCTTCTCTACACCCCTCGCCATCTAAAAATCTATTACAGCATTAACTTTTATTTTCTCACTAAACAGTTTAACGCATCTCTTATAGAAAAAACCAAACATTTAAATAAACATTTGATTAATGGTCATGATAATCACTTTCATCTTAAAATAGAGAATAATATTTCTTATCATAGCAGTCGTCTTCAAAACTGTATTTGTTAAAGTCCAACGATATTAAGTCATTGTTTTAAACAATTTGCTTTATCTTAAAAATATAATAAATTATGTTAAACATAAAATTATGTGAAATATTCCAATACGATGGTTTAATGATTTCGTTTAATTCGTTTTAACTTGATTACTTTTTTACAAGTTGTAACGGGTGGTTACACCTTAACGTCAAGTTTTTTTCTGTATTTCATTTGATATTTCTCAATTTCAGACTAACTCAATTTGAAGCATGGAAAGATACACAATCGAGCAACGCGTTAAAGTTATTCAGGCTTATTATGAAAATGGGCGTTCAATCAAAATGCATATCGTGAAAATCTTCTTCAGTGATGAGGCACATTTTCACCTCACTGGATTCGTCAATAAGCAGAATTGCTGCATTTGGGCGAACGATAATTTAAGAGTGATTGTTGAAAAACCAATGCACCCACAAAGTGTGACTGTTTGGTGCGGTTTATGGCCTAGCGGCATCATCGGGCCATATTTTTCCAAAATCAGGCCGGTCAGGCAGTTACTGTGAATGGCGTTCGCCATCGTGGGATGATAACGAACTTTGTATGGCCAGGACGGTGCCACTGAAAGGACGGTGTCACTTGCCACACAGCTAACGAAACAATGGCTCTTTTGCGCGAAAAATTCAATGGCCGTGTTATCTGACGTAGTGGCGATGTCAATTGGCCGCCAAAATCATGTGATTTGACACCGTTGGACTTCTTTCGTTGGGGTTATTTGAAAGAAAAGCTGTACGTCGATAAGCCAGCAACAATTCAAGATCTAAAGGATGAGATAATTCTGTACATTAACGGCATAGGACCTCAATAATGCCTCAGCGTCATCGAAAATTTGGACCATCGGATGGAGGTGTGCCGCCGAGGTCTCGACGACCATTTGGCCGATATTTTGTTCCATACATAATTGAACCATACCAATATTATCATAATGAAAAGAAATGACAATAATTTCCTAAATAATTTGTGTTTTATTCAAAATTAACATCGGCCCTTAAAATTTAACCACCCTATATTTTCCTTCACATTAATGAAAGGAGGTACAAGTTTAAATCAAACAAGATTTTTGTATAGACTTAATAAAATTGTTCCGTAGATTGGGGGGGCTTTACATTTCAGTGAAATTTAAAAAAAAAATCCTAAATCTACCAGATCAAAATATCTTTTAAGGCCGGGTTTTTAAAATGAGGATTAAGTTCAAGCTTAGTTTAACATACTCTGAAACTTGGATTTTTCCGGGGAAATGTGATTTGTTCATAATTTCATTAACTTTGTTTGTATACAAACTTGGTTTATTAAACAAATTTTCAAAAAAATTAGTGTTTTATTTTATATAATGTTTTTTACAAAGGCCGTAAGGTATAGTATATAACTAGTATGCCGACTGGTGAGAACGTTCTCTTTTTTTTATATCTCTCATCACACATATAGGTTCTGTGTGAATTCAACAGACATAAGAACAACAAAAACAAAACAAAATTTGAGATTTTTCAATTTAAAATTTTTCACAATATAACACTTCATGTTTAATTTTATGACTTAAACACATAATTAATAATTTTTTTCAATACATTTTGCTAATTTGCTTTTGCAAAATGTTTTTATTTTTCATAAACTAAAAATTTTTAAATAAATTTATTTGACATTAATTTTTTTCTGTTGTTAATATTATTAAAGCCAGCAGAGTAGCATTTTGTGGTATAAAAATAAAATTTGAAATCATTAATTATTTATATATTATCCGATACTATGTTTAGTGGTGGAAATTGTTTTATACACCAATACATTTGAAAAAAATCTTACTAATACAAACATAAAAATGTACCACTGACAGTTGAGTTATGTACCTGTCAAAGAGTCGGCATACTAGTTGTATACTATGCCGTAAGGCTTTAAGCATTTTAATATAAACTTTTTAAATAGAATATCACTTCTTCTGTAATTCAACCAAAATATCATTAGCCTTTCAAAAGAACGGGCTAACGATATTACGATTTGCAATTATTCACATGTTCTCAATTAAGATTGGGAACGCCACTTCATAATATATTAAAATATGATTAAAATATGAAAACTTGGATTATAAAAAAATTACTTTTATTTTTTGAAACGCAAAAATAAAAATCAAAAAATAACTATTATCATCTCACTTTTATGAAAAACTATTACAGTCCCTGTTGTAAACATATCTGTCTTCATTTTTAGCTTAAGCCTAGTACTTATCTGTTCGAACTTGTGAGAAAAGTTGAGCAACATTGATTATTTAACACCAAAATTTTGACATGTATCAATATTATCAATCTTGCAATTTTTCATAATTTAACGTTTTTCTTAGTTGCAAGTGTACAATATTGTTTTGCCAAGGTAAACAAAAATCAGGTTTTTTTTTGTAATTGTCAATAAAAAAGTAAAACAATATTATTTTTTTAATTTCCCAAATCAAAAAACAAAAAAATTTTATTTTATTATTAATTTTAGCACTTTTCTACATTTTTCGTTGTAAAATAAAAAATTACAAAAAGCGCTAAGCTGTTGCTTAAAATTCCATGCGAAATAATATGAGCTGCACTTGTTTCGCACGGAAAATAAAAATGTTGCTAGAGACATTTCGAGTGTTTTTCGTAACATAAATAGAGTACAACTCCTACAGCATTTTTTCGTTTGTATAGCCTAAGTCCTCTGTTCCAATTTGTGAAAAACGTTTATCAACATCTATTATTTCATACGAAAAGATTGACATGTATCAATGTTACCTATTTCGAGAGTTTGCAGAGTTTGGCGTGTTTAATCTTTCAAAGTATGCAACATTGTTTTGAGTATGTAAACAAAACCCACATGTATTTTGTTAAAAAGTATTTTTTTAAATAAAAACACAAGTTTTTTCATATGAGTTTTGACAGTATTACACGTGAAATGTTGAACAGAGTACCAGGCTTATTTTACAGAAAATTTTTTTTATTTTGAGTTTGACAATATTTCGCATGATATAGTTATGATAACTCAAGCAAATGCTTTACAGCACTGCAAAAATAATTTCGATTCGTTCAGTATCGACTGAAAGAATAAAAAATAAAATTGATTTAGAATTCAGAATTAGCCCCAGAGTTTTTCATAAGCCCTTAAAGCTTAATTTGTAATAGCATTGGTATCAATTGGGAGAAGCTTTTAAGTTTGATCTTCTATTGACTATATTGACTGTTCCATATTTTCAATTCTAGTGTCCCGAACGTATGAAGTTGTACTCAGTCTCGTTTTAGTTCCAGCTCTTACACTTTTAATAATTTTGTTTTCTTTTTTTAATGATCTTATATTGTCGCTTTGTGCATGAAAATTTATTTAGAAACTGGTGTTACTCTGTCTCCTTTACATAGTCTATCTTAAATCTGAATTTTAATTTCTAAGAATAGTACTTTTCTTTTCGCCTTGTTTTTATTAATATTTTTTGACACACATACACATTTTGCAAAAACCAACTCCACAGATTTTCTTATAATTCTGATTTAAAAATGTACCACAATACACACCTCTCTGTTCCTAAACACTTATTGGAAAACAGAATTTATCGCTTATAAGCATTATATAATTTGCTCGTTTTTTGGTGTTTTAAAACGAGAAATGCATTTATAAAGACTCTCTCATATGCATTTACTGTGCTTATAAAACAAAATCGCTTAATTTCATCCGCAACATGAAAAAAGTTATTTTACTCGCATCGAAAGTGCATGAATTAATTCAAAGTTTTATCAGAATGGTAACAATTTAGTTTTGATTAAATAACTGTAGGCGATGCTTACACAAGTCTCTTTTTTATTGCAATTTCTTAAAGTTGTATTCTTATGCAAAAATGCGGGATATGCATATAAGCAAATGCTTATACACTAAACAATTTCATTTGTTTTAAATAGCATATTGCAATTGCACAAGTTTGGGTAAAAAATCGTAAAATGCTTATAATGGGTCTGCGAATAAGCGATAAATATTGTATTTGATTTTTTAATATATTTTTATTCTTAAATTTTTAATTCTTAAACTTAGATATTATAGTTATGAAATAACTATTTTTGATATTGTGCAGAATATATTTTCTGAAAGAAAAACTATTTTTGCTAAAAATATTAAAAACAAAAAATAGCTTTCCACAACAATAAATTTCAATGTTTTTATCAAAACTAAAAATTGGGAATTTAGCACATCATTAATAAATTAATTAATAACACTATGCTAGTTGAAAAAACAGACAAGCCGGGCACATCTGTGGTTTTCACGAATAATCGCGTAAGTCGGTTTTTACCGAAATTGAGATAATGATGTCAAAGTGTTACATTTTGCATTAGGTTTTTATAAGTATTAAGCTTTTTAGAATATAATGTAGTATTATTAACTTTTTTCTGCTAAAAACAACTTAAGTTAACTGTTTAATAAAATATTTTGCTATTATAACGATTTATGTCGACATACATCGCCAAAAATTGTAAAATTGCTGAATATGTTTCCAAATAAAAAGCATATGTGATGTTATGTTGTTATTCGTGCAAAAAATATGAAAGTATTTTTTGAAAATTTTTCCATTAATAACAACTAAAGTCGTAAAAATAACAACGTAAGTCGTCATGTGTGGTTAAAATGATAACATTTATTTTCACAAAAAAGAACTTATGTGGAGATATGATGTTATATTGCACACACTTAATGAGTCAATCAAACATATGCATTTTTAATCCTTTTACAGATTGTGATCCTGTAAGGATTTTTTCATGAAAACTATGTATAATACGTAGAAAGTCACTGTTAAGAGGATAGTAAAGAAAAAAGTTTAAAAAAATCATCTACATAAGCCGCAATTGAAAAAAATAATTGTTTTTGCTCTCCTGAAAAGTTTGGTTTTATAACTTACGCGATTATTCGTGAAAACCACAGACATAGCGTTTTAACATAATTCGGGTACGCTGAATGGTGCCCGCGGTTTTTTAAGATTGGCTCTGGTTTTCGAGATATACCGTTATTTCGAAAATGAAGGAGGTTGCACAACATATGTTCGCATAACTCAAAAACGCTTTAGCTTATTGAAAAAACTTAAAAAACCGAAACTCCGCAATAAAATTTCCTTTAAGAAAAGTAGAACCCCTTTCTAATATCCGCAGTCGTTTTAGAAACATAATTTTTTTTTTGGAAAAAAAATAATTTTTTTAACAAAATTTCGAAATTTTTGTTTTTTAAAAATTCATAAAAAATTGGAAAATGCAGCTATGCTTCTACTTTTTTGCAAACGTATAAAAAATTCCAAACAAAACAAGCCATAAATGATTAAAATCTGTTTGCAACTTTTGATTTTACTCACAAAAGTCTACAAATTTTAATTAATTTAAGAATTTCATAAAACGCAATATTTGTATGGGAGCCCCCCTAAGAAGTGACGATAAGGGGCAAGTATGTCGCGAGAAAATGTTAAGGACAAAAAATTAATTGAGGTCGGTCATACATTATATACCACTAGGGGCGACTTCTGGGAATTTATGTGACTTTTTCTTCCATTGAGTTATGCGAACATATGTTGTGCAACCTCCTCCATTTTCGAAATAACGGTATATCTCGAAAACCAGAGCCAATCTTAAAAAACCGCGGGCACCATTCAGCGTACCCGAATTATGTTAAAACGCCAGGTGCCCAGCTTGTCACGAAAAAAAAGTGTCAATTTCTTGCACAGTGTAATTAGTATTGTGGGTTTTTTTATTGAACTGTTAATGGTTTTTAATCCAAATTTCGATAGTTTTAATTAGGCTTAAGTTTATTGAATATAATTTTTATAAAATTATTTTTATGAAGATAGGAATTGTACAACATGAAATTAATTAAAATTTATTGATAACTTTTCATTCTTGACTGCGCTGAGAATTGAACCCAGGCTTTCACGGACAGGTTGCCCTGACTGAATAGCAGCAAATTTAACAACCATAAAGAATGGTCGACATTTTGTCTTGGCAAGAAGCATGCGTATATTATATGGAGTATAATATTGCGTGGTCCAAAGATTTCTTAGGATACAATAAGTTTTTCCACATATAAAGTTTAAGTGACGCAGATAAGTTATTTTTTGTTGATTACAATTCCAAGATTTTTCTCAGTATCAACTATGTCAATTACGGAATGCCCAATGTGTATTGGTGGTAGGTTTGAGTGTCAATTGCTCCTTTTGCTTTTTTATATAACCTAGGATTTTCTTGCGTTTAAGCAAATGCCATTTATCGAGGCCCATGTATTAACGTTGTCAGGATCATGGCTTAACTTTCCTAAACATTCATTAATACTGGCTGACGAACAGCTAATGAAAATTTATACATCATCAGCGTACGTGTGAATTCCACAATAACTGACTCTAGACGGCAGGTCTTTGGAATAAATTGAATTTAGTAGAGGACACAGAAATTGAGCTTTACGGTACACCTCTTGCCAGATTTGTCAGATCCAGAATATACATATTGAGTTCTGTTTTGAAGATATGACGAAATTAATTTAACAGCAGTTTTTAAGAAATTTGTTTTAATTTTTGCCAGAGTACAATGGGCATGTTCATAAAGCCTATAGTACACGGCATGTAAAAATACACATGCGCATGTGGTTCTGACGTAATTTTGACGTCAATGCAAAGCCACAATAAACATTGCGTGTTGTGTGATGACGTCAAAATTACGTCAGAACCACATGCGCGTTTGTCTTTTTACATGCCGTGTACTATAGGCTTAAGACGTAGCTGTTGAGTTCAACTGCTAGAAAACTGTTGACAACTGTTGAGCCGAACATTTTCGTCTTAGAAACGGCATTATGAGTATAATGCAAAATTAACAGCTGATAAACATAAACAATTGAAAAAAAATAAAGGTTGAGGTTGAGAACAACATGTTGACTTTAGGTAGCTAAAAAATTTTATGATGGAATAAATGGCCTCAAATACCCAACTGTTGTGTTAAGCGGAAGTGCTCAACTATGCGTTTCTAAGACAAACACTAAACGGTTACACAACAGTTACGCCTTATGAACGTGCCCAATGTGTTCGACAGTATCAAATGCCTTTGAGTGATCAAGTAAAGTTATAAATAATATCTTTTTATCATCCATCTTTGATCGTCTTTGATCACAAACATCAATTAATGTAGATATACAGCTATGCTTGGGGCTGAAACCAGATTGCCTGTCAGATAGTATATATATATATATAAAATAGGATGTGTGTATGTATGTATGTGTGTATGTAACGTATGGACTCCAAAACGGCTGGGCCGATTTTGATGAAATTTTCAGGGAATCTTCAGAATATTCAGACGGGTGACACTGTGAAGTCTGATTTCTGATTTTCGGTCTGGGGACGGAGGGGCGTGGCAAAATCCATAACTTGAGAACGGCTTGACCGATTTGAACGATTTTTTCTTAAAATGATCACCATGGTCCAACTTAGGTTTTTACGGAAAGAAAATTTTGCCCCGCCCACTTTTACGCCCGTTTTTTTTCGATTTACCTAAAATCAGAAAACGGCTCCATCGAGTTGACTAATTTTTCTTTCAAATGTTCGTATTAATCAACTTTAAGT
Organism: Pollenia amentaria; assembly: GCA_943735925.1. NCBI lineage: Eukaryota > Metazoa > Arthropoda > Insecta > Diptera > Polleniidae > Pollenia > Pollenia amentaria. Next base: position 137,820,111 of record OX031010.1, on the reverse strand, counting down.
TTTCATCGAAAGAAAAATTGACCACGCCTACTTTTACGCCCACTTTTTCTATTAAGCGCATAACTGGAGAACGGCTTGACCGATTTGGACGATTTTTTCTTTAAAATGATCGCCATGGTCTAACTTACGTTTTGCGGAAAGAAAATGTTGCCCCGCCCACTTTTACGCTCACTTTTTTCGTAAGCTTCACATCATATATATACATACATACAACCATATGTATTTTCAATTTAAATGTAAATCAAACATATGTATATAAACAACATTTTAATTTATAATATTATAATGATGAAACAGAACTGGGGATGAACGATGTTTTACATGCAGTTTGACATGAAATTTTGCCAGAGAATGCGGTTTCATGGATTTTTATTTAAAGGCCGTAAATTTCGTTTAAAGATCAATTTAAATCGTCTGGTAATACAACACTAATGTTTGCTTAGGGCCAGCAACGCGGACCGGGTCAGCTAGTTTATCATATAAGGTAGAGTGTGCTAAAACTGTTAAAATTTAAAACCGCGGTTTCGGTTTTAAAATGATTAAAACCGGTCGGTTTCGGTTCGGTTCGGTTTTCGGTTTAACTTACAAACCCTGAAAATTGTTGTGTTTGGCTGGTGCTCTGATAATTTGAAATGTTTCCAAACTCCAGATTTTAATTCAGACATTTGTGAAGTAAAATTAGTATAATAAAATAAGTAAAAATAGGCTTAATATGCTGCCAAATTTGATTGGTAATTAATATGGTTGCAATTTCCATGCAAATGCTTGTTTTTTGTCGATAGTCAAAGAACGATGTCGACCTATTATCTTTGCGAATCATATTTTTTGCGTTAAAATGGCATCGATTCTATTTTTAACCAATGCAGCACCTTACATGCTTAAGGCTGCCAATGGGTTTAAAGTATTTTATCCAAAACTGTTACAAGTTACTTGCTTGGCACTTGGTTTCGCCTTGCAGAGGAAATAAAAAGCCAATTCGAGAATATTGCAATTATTAATGAAATGCATCCCTTGCTTCCTCTTCCATCCAGCACAGACAGTAGTAACAAGATGGGGGCCTGAAAAAAAAATCTATTTAATAAGCCTTGAGTACCGATGAAAAAAAAATATTAAATCTATATAGCATTATAAGTAAATAAGCATTTGTATTTTCCAACTACGGATATATTGGTGAAACAGTTACATTTTAGAAGTGCTCAAGTTCACTTAATACTCAAGTCAAACTAATTGATATTGTGCAAGTAAAATTAACAAAGTGAAAGCAGAAATTACCCGACAAAAAAAAATCCAAAACGTTTTACAAAAAAATTAAGGATTTAAAAAAATAAAATAAATCAAAGTGGGATCTGAAAATGAATTTTTTCCAAATGCATTGACATGCTTCAAGTATGATCCTTTAGCTTCGGTTGACGTTGATAGATAATTTTGCGCGTAAAAAAGTTTTTTGCGTCTTAACAGACAAAGTTTTACTTCTGTTAAAACAGTAGTTATTTGTTTGAACAAATGAAAATATTTATTAGTTATATTTAAGTTTTTTAATGATATTTTTTATATTTTTGTTTTTAATCAAATTAAAAAACCATTTTTTATGGAAACATTTTCAAGTTTTTAGTGTATGTATAATTTTATTTTGTTAGTGCATATTTTTGATTGCACATTTTAACGGATACGCTTAATAAAATACAAATGTATAACAAAAACAGTATTGATCTTCTAAGCATTTTTTCTATTTTAAGAATTGTTGCCGGCTGTAATGTATAAACTTTTTTTAAGAGAAGTACGAGTCTTATGTACAATTTGCAATTTCTTTAAGCATAAATAAATATATTTTTGAAGTAAAAGCTGAAATCCACAGTTTTTTTGTCGGATTTCGGTTTTGGTTTTTAGGCAAAAGAAACCGCGGTTTCGATTTCGGTTAAAGCCGAACAGCAATCCCTAATATAAGGGCTTTGTCATTTGCCCATGGACTAATCCTTTGCCTTTACCATAATAAATATTATAGTCTAAGCTGTGACATAAACTATAAACTGAAACATAAAGTATAACCCAAATGAAAGCCTAAATTGTATGCCAAAGTTATAGTCAAAACTAAAGAGAAAAAAAATAGTATAAAATAACTATATCCTAATGTGTATGGTGAGTTAAAATTATTCTGAACTAAAAACTTTAAACTATAGTGTAAACCTTAGAAAAAAGTATAACCTTAAATAAACAGCCCGATTATGCATACAAATTCCCCGGGAGTTTTTTTTCCTTTTTCCATTTGTAAAATTGAATTTAAATAGGAAAAATGGGAGAAGGGAAAAAACTCCCGTGAAATTTTTATTCATAATTGGGCTGAAAGTCTAAAGTATTATTGAAATTTAACTTTACTTAACTCTACTATAAAAATGTAAACTAAACTCTATATTAAAAAGGGTGCTTCTTAAGCTCGATAGAACTTGAAATTGTAAAAAATACAATAAAAAATTAAGTTTTAACCAAAAATATTTTTTTATTCGAAATATCAATGCAAGACCATTTCTACAAAATACTCGAGAAATGTCAAATCGCACGTCCTTGGTTGCCAATTGTCAGATCCGTTTCTGGAAATTGGCTTATCGCTTATTTTAGCTTATTGTATTTCCATAAGTTGATTGTCGACGTATTGCGCAAAGCGCCATGCTGTTAAAACCACTTTTCGCCAGGATCTATCTCGTTGATATTTTCAAACAAAAAATCATTGTTTATAGTGCGGTTAGGGTCTCCATTTACCATAACGTTAGGTCAGGCTCATTTTTGAAAAAAAAAATAATGTCCAATAATGCCATCAGTTGTAAACAGCACCAAATTGAGCATTTTTCTGGATATTCCAGTACAGTCTGTATGATCTTATGTGGGTTAAACTGCTCTATATGCGGCATTTATATTTATTAACAAAAATGAGCCTCACCGTCTTGCGCCATAAAAATCACAAAGTAGTCTAAAAGTTGGGCGAATTGTTAGCTGATTTTCAAAGCTAATTTAGTTAATCTCGTAGAGTCGTTTACAGCGTGAATTTATTCATGATAATTTGAGTATACTGATTATTTATGTCAAAAAGTTAGCGCAGTATGTCAGTTCGTTTGATAGCCAACTCTTTCGTTAGATTTATCGGGCTTAAAACCCCCCCTTTAGTACAGCAGACACTACACACTAAACAATAGTCTTAAGCTTAACATAAAATATAAACTAAATTTAAGTCTAAATTATATTCTTACCTATTAAGTTAACTATAGTTTGAGCTCTCTAGACTAAATATTTTAATCAATTATCTAATCTCTAACCTTTGTAAAAAAAAAAATAAAGTATAAAATTACAAATTATAGCTTTAAAAATAAAATTTATTTAATTACAAAATTCTAACTTCCTTTTATCAAAACAATTTATTACTTCCCCAACAAAAATAATGAGCAAAAATGAGTTAAGCGATTTCTCTAATTTAAAAACTGTTCTAAATTGTAGCAGTCAACAGTTAGCAAATTATTAATACGGATTATAATTTTCCCATTATAAACAAAAGAAGGAGGAAGTAATTTTCATGTGATAAATATTAAACAAAATTCTTAAGATTATAAAACAAATCTTTTACTTCCGGCTGAATGTGAACAGAAAAAGAAAAAATGTTTTGTTTATTTCCGATTTTTACACTATTTTAATTTAATAAATACAATAAAAAGTAACATTTTTATAATAATAAAAAAATTGGGAAATATTTGCGAAAAAATCACACGCACAGACACTTTTAGCTAATAAAATAACAGTATTTAAGCTGTATAAAATATTCAGAACAACAAGTAAAACTATAGTTAAAATTTCGAAATAAAATGCTAAAAATTACAATTAAATTATCCGAAGCTTAAAAACAAATGTTGGCTTAGTTCTACAATGTAAAATATGGTAATAATATGTAAATTGCTTTGGTTGTTGAGAAAACAAAAGCTTAATTTAATTACACGCTGACCCTGAAAGATATTGGCAAAGTAAACAACAGCAACAAACTAAAATAATTTAAATAAAAACTTAGAAACGCCTTTAACCAACTCCTCTTACTCCTCCTACTTAACAAAGAAACTGCTGGCCAAAAATACTAAAATTTATAAATAAAATAAGCAAATTTCTAATCTTATGCAATGCAAGTGTTTTTTATTTGATATTTTTTGTTTTTGGTAGCCAGCAGATAAATAAAAAAACTACAGCACTAATTTAAATAAAGTACGTAAATTAACACAACTGCACAATAAAATCAAAGCAAAAAAAAAAAACTTTAAATATAATGAAAAAATTGGGTCATTTTTCTTGAATTACCCGGTGAGGCAAATGCAGCTTTTGCCAAAAAGTTCAAGCTTAATTTTTGTGAGTTTTATTTCTTCTAGTTGTGGTTAAAATAATTCACAGCCTTTTGTTATGGCTAATAATTCAAACTAAACTAAAATTGTGTTTAAAATGACAACATTTTTATCTTTTATTGTTAAATTGTCGCCACGAAAGAAACAAATAAATTTATTTATTTATTTTTTTTATTTATGTGTAAAATTTGTACAGTTGAATGAAATTGTCAAACGAAAACAATTTTAAGTTGCTACAATAATCAATAGAGAGTTGCGTTATTGGTGTGTGGATAATGAGCATTAAACACGATTGTGTCTTAAGTCTTTCGTTTTTGGTGTTCAGGGACAATTATAATTTGAAACAATTTTAATTAATAAGTACGGAGAATTTTAAAACATTTCTCAATGATATTTTTTTTTATTTTTAAAAACGGACTGTTTGGCGGTTAACCATAATAGAATTTGCAATTTAATTTTAATAAATGAATTGCAAAATTATCAATATTAATAGAAGAGCTTAAATACAATTAAGCCAATATAAAAAGCAAGCAAAAAAAACTGAAGTCTTCATAAAATTTTAAACATTAAAAATAATTATCTATTTTATAGTTTAAGCCATCATCTATACTATAGTATAAACGATGATCTTAACTAGAGTCTTAACTATAGTTTAGCCTATTATGTGAACTAGGTGCTATCTTTAGTTTAAACTACAGTCAACACCACATTTTAAATCATAGACATAATCATAGACCAAAATATATTCTAAATAACACAGCCCTTTCCATAGCCTAACTGCCTGTTTTTAGAAAATGAAAACAAAATTTCGTGTGAGAAATTATATTGAAAACAAAAACAAATTTTAGTATTTTATTGTTGTTTTAAATTTCATTTCTTCCAGAAAATTTTGTTTTAATTTTCTAAAAACAATCATTAAATTATGGGTTAGGTTAGCTAAAAATTGCAGTCAATATTTATCTAGCACACTTAGACCAAATGATCCATTGTGATACCATGGAATTTCACTTAACAGGACTTCCACCGTAGAGCCAGCCCGAAAATACACTCTGGTTAAACGCCAGAGATATCGTACAATCCGTTGAAGGTGGCGGATCCCATTTTGACCAGACGCACTCTCGACAGTGCAGGCCATTTACAGACGATATGTTCCACCTTCTCCTCCTCATTTCACCATCACAGCTGGGGCAGTTATCATAGTGTCTGGCTCCCAGACGTTATTCATCCCTACTTTTAAGACAATCTTCCATAATAAGAGACACCAAAAGTGATGTGTCCCTTTTAGTCACCAATATTAGCGGCATGGTACGCCCGTCATTTATGTGGTGCTACAATGCAATCCTACAATCAGTATTCACGGTCCATCTATCGTTAGCAATAGGGATAGCCCAAAATGCCGAAGTTCGAGTTTGCAGGAGAGTACGAGGTACCCCAACGTATTTCAAAGCCAGGGGAACCCGTAAGGTAATGCCAAGTCTAGCTAGCTCATCCGTCTTAAAATTCCCCAGCATATCCCTTTGGACCCATATTATCCTGATGTCAAACTGTCTAGCCATCTCCTTTAGAGATGAGCAGCAGTCAAGGGGTTCTCAGAGTGGGGAAATCTAAGACGGTGTACAGTTAGTTAAAGCATAGTGAAACTGAGGATTAATTTAGGGAAGCATATTATGGTCGGTATTTCGTCGGCTGATAATTAAATTGTCGTATGTGAATTCCGATAATTTCGAGTAAATTGAGTTTGAACACATTTAATTTGCAAATTGCTTTAGCAAATACCACATACGACAAACTCAACACTCCATATCTCGAAAACCGTATGAGGTATCGAAACTAAATATGTTTTTCTTTCGACCTTTTAACTTTTAAATAAATTATGTAAATAATCAGGCTCGAGGTCTTAACTCGCCGGTTAATAAGCCGGCTAATGTAAGATTTTAGCAAATATTTTAAAAAAACTTACAGAGAATTCTGAACTTAATGTTGGGGATGCCGTGCAATTTAGAGATAAGGTAAATAATAGTGCAATATGTGATGACGAAATGCTTATATCCTTTGACGTAATGTCTTTATTCTCAAGTATTCCGGTGGACTACGCAATATCAATTATAAATAATAAATGGGATGATATCGTACCTCACCCATACATGCCTTAGGATCTACTTATGAAAATACTTAAATTTTGTATAAAGGCAAACCGTTATTTTAAATATAAGGACAATATTTACACATAATGTAGCGGACTACCGATGAGGTCACGAGGCTCTCCAATTGTGGCAGACTTTGTAATGGAGGAATTGTTAATTGTTAAGCGCCGAAAAACTGGATAGAAACCCAAGATTATTAAGGAAGTACGTTGACGACTTTGGGATAGTGAGAGAAAATTACATTATAAAGGGCGGTTCAATTTTAAGGGCCGATGTTGATTTTGAATATAACACAAATTATTTAGGAAATTTGTTTATAGCCCAATACAAAGATTTCATCTTATATTAAAGTATTGGATATTATATATAGATTAAAAAAGAGGCATTATGCCATACGTACATATATAAAAAAAATTTATACAATACAATTTATATCACAAAATAAACTAATTATAAATTACATGTTAAAAAAAAGAAGAATAACAAATCATTTGGCACAATAAAATAGATTTTATACATATAGAAAAATAATAATAAGATAAAACATTACCCAAAAAAATTATCTGTCTTTAAAGTATGCAAAAATTTAAGATTTAAAATGCATTGTGTTGCTGATAGTCTGCAATTATAGGGGTAATTGGTTCCAAATTCTAATAGCATTTATAAATTATTGTCATTTCTTTTTATTATGATAATATTGGTATGGTTCCATTATGCACAAAACAAAATATCGGCCAAATGGCCGCCGCGACTTCGGCGGCACACCTCTGTCCGATGGTCCAAATTTTCGATGACGCTGAGGCATAATTAGGTTCTATGCCGTTAATGTGCCGAATTATATCATCCTTTAGCTCTTGAATTGTTGCTGGCTTATCGACGTACACCTTTTCTTTCAAATAACCCCAAAGAAAGAAGTCCAACGGTCTCGCCACCACGTGAGATAACACGGCCATTAAATTTTCGCGCAAAAGAGCCATTGTTTCGTTAGCTGTCTGGCAAGTGGCACCGTCCTGTTGAAACCACATATCGTTCACTTCCATACCTTCCGATTCGGGCCATAAAAAGTTCGTTATCATCTCACGATAGCGAACCCCATTCACAGTAACTGCCTGGCCGGCCTCATTTGGAAAAAATACGGCCGGATGATGCCGCCAGCCCTTAACCGCACCAAACAGCCACTCTTTTCTTTGTGTGTGCATTGTTTTTTCGACAATCACTCTTGGTTATCTTTCGCCTAAATGCGGCAATTCTGCTTATTGACGAATCCACTGAGGTGAAAATGTGCCACATCACTGAAGATGATTTTCACGATATTATTTTTTATTTGAACGCCCTTTTTAATAATAAGCTTAAATATCTTTCCATGGTTCAAATTGAGTTAGTCTAAAATTGAGAAATGTCAAATGAAATGCGGAAAAAAATTGTGTGGTTCAAATTCAACATCTGCCCTTTAAATTTAACAACCTATAGAAACACTTAAACAATTTAATAAATTTCACCACCGAATTAAATTTACTATGGATCCTATGGTAATCAGGAGCCGGAATATGATTAAAGCTGATTGGTATCAAACCCAACTTCGTCGGGAAGAATTATGAATTATTTTTCGTGCCATCCAAATATTATAATCATGAATACTGCAAGTAATTTTATTAAGAGAGTGTCGACAATCAGTGATAGAGAAAATGTACGTGAAAATAAGTGATATTTTAAGAAAAAAAACTCGTTTCTGAAAAATATTATTAAAAAACTGATTTATAAAAATCAGAACAGTAAGCAAATATCAATACCAGATGACTAATAGAATATATAAATACGTGACCCACGTGCCAAAAATCGCGGAACGTATTCAGAACTCTGGAATTTATAACATTTGGGGACAACACTAACATATTCAATCAAGTATACTTTGGGACTACAAAAAACTAGATTAAAACTAGATTAGCAGGACGCAGATCAGATATGAGATGTAGAGATAATTCATCAACAGCAAAAACTGCACTTGCGGCCCATTGTGCAATTAGAGGACATACACCAGATTTTGACAGCGTAAAAATTTTACAACGAGAGAAAATATATAAACGAAGATTTACATTGGAAATGTTACACACAAACAAAGTCGAACAAGAAAAGAAAATGAACTACCGAGCCGATAAAGAAAATTTGTCAAAGATTTATACGTTCATGCATTATAAATAAAAACAATTAGATCAGTTAGTGCAATATTAAATGTTAAACATTAAAGTGATAATTGTTTGCTTATTGTTACTCATTGTTTTATAAGTTTTTGTCGTGTTATGCTAGTATTGTCACAGTGATAAAATAAATTTATTTTCATTATTATTATTATTATTTTGGTATAGATTTCGTGATGATGCTTACCGATGATAGGCGAAATATTTAAAAAAACCCGACCTCGAGCCTGATTATTTACATAATTTATTTTTCTAATAACTATACCTTATAAGTAAAAAAAATGGGGTTTGAAAGAAATTAATAGAACAAATTTTTTATTAAAAAGAGATAAAATATTATATGTACAATGTACATTAAGGTGGGCCGATTTGTAAGGACAACAATTTGACATATCTACTAAAGAAAACCTTGAAAATTAACGCGTAAAAAAATTTTTTTCGACAAAAACTCGTCCAAAGCCTTAAGAAAAACACTTGTTTGGAAAAATTGCTATCGCCATCGTTTTTTGCATACGATTATATCAGCCAATTTTTTTATTACCTGCTAAAAACCCTTAAAAATAAAAGCTGAGAAAGAGTTACCAAATGTAAATTTGGGGAGCCTCGAAAATGATTTTTTTGATATGTCGTAGTGGAACATTTTTTCTTCTCATGCCAAAAGCTATCGAAAAATCGATGGCCCAATATAGATTGTACATACATATGTATGTATATATTCATTGGGGTGGTTCTAAAAATTAAGCTGAACCAGTCGCCCCCTAGGACTTCAGATTGATTCTAAATAATTTCAGAAATATTTATTATTTTTTTTTGTCACGATTCTGGATACTGTTTTCTTTGGTTATTTTTACACTGCGTCGCCATTTGCTGTTTGATCATAACATTTCGCATATCGTTAATTCATGATTTGCCAATAATTTCGATTTTGCCTTGGGTGACATTTCAATCCGACATCAAATTTCTAGAGCCCCATATGCCATCTGGGATTCTCGCCTCCTAATGTCCAGTTTTTGCCCATGGCACTTCTTGCCCTTCTTAAATAACGTATGCGGAATAAAATATAGACTGACATATTAGCAGTAATTAGAAATAGAATCTGGAAATTTAGTTCTCATGGTGAGTAACATTTATTTTAAATTTTCATATGACTTAGAATATACATTCGAATTAATATGAAAATTTTGTAATAAAATTTTAGTCAGATATTTAAAAATCAAAGTTTCATGGTTCCTTTTCCTTCTGATAGATATTTCTTTTTAAATTCGATTAAAAAGTTTCAAGTCATGATTTCCTATAGTAAAGTAGCTCCCATTATTCGTGGCAAGCATCTGGCAAAAAAGGTTTTTAGCAAAGTCCGTATTTGATGAGAATTTGATGAGAAGTGCGTGTTTGATGAGAACTGACTGTTTTTCTGATACAGCTGCTTTGCACATTTGACTGCTCTCATATGTGATAGGTATTTCTGTACCGTTTTATCTTTAACACTGCATTTATTTACCAACGCACAATTAGATTTTGCAGTACATCCGGAGTTCAGCTTTTGAATTAATCCTGAATTTTAGTAAATTTCTGTGCGGCGGTTCGGCTATCAGTATAAATATCCGACCTTGTTTAAATATGCCATTCATAGTCTTTAAAGAAGCAATAATAGAATCCCTGAGAGTTAAATCTAGCTCGGCTCTTATATTGGTTGAACTGAGTACTTATAAATAAAAGCATTGATTTTTTGTTACAAATTTTCTGAGATTATTTATTTTTGATAGCCCAAAAAAATAACTAAACATCGTGCGGCATCTAAATTTTAAGCGTTCATCTTAAGTTTTGTCTCTAGTGTCGTTTTTAGATTTGTCGAATAGCCTTATCTGTAGTCTAGACTTTAGTCTCCTCTAAAGTCTAGTCCATAGTCTCTTATTTAGACTCATTCATACCCTTCTCTATAGTATTTTCTATCGTGTCATCATCAGTCTCGTCTTAGGTATCGTCTATAGTATTTTTAATATTATTGTCTATACTCTTATCTATATAGTCATGTCTATACTCTTGAGTAAAGTCTATAGACTTGTTGCATTTTAATTCTCATTTTTAGTCTCATATTTAAGTCTCGTCGACAGCTGTGTGTATAGCCTCGTCTAAACTCTTGTCTATAGTTTCGCCTTTTATCAATTATTTAGCCCCGTCAATAGTCTTAAGTCTCGTATTTTTTTCAATTCTTTATTTCGCAACTGTACGAATGCAAGTAAATCATACCTGTCAAACCATAGTGAACTTAAGGAAGTAATTCGTTAAGTTTTATAAAACTGTCATTTGCTTAAGCAAATTGCGAAACTAATTGCATATACCGAACGGAATCAGATGGTTTTTTTTATTTTGTTTTTTTGTTAATGCACTTAAGAGGCTTTTGGTTAATTTTTGACAGTAGCTTAAGCTAGTTCATAAATATTTTCTGCCTGGCCCACAATGTCGACAGGAACTTCTTTTATTATTGTTTTCAATATAAAAATGCGAAAGAAATGTTCTTGTCGACATTGTGGGCCTTGCAGTTTAGCTCGGCCTTTAATTTTGTCTACAGTTTAGGATCGCCTTATTGTTTGACTCATTTTTACTCTATTCTATAGTCTGGTCTATAGTTTGATCTCTTATCTCACTTATAATCTTAAATTTAGTATTTAATCTTATTTTGAATAACACTGTGCTAGTTGAAAAAACAGACAAGCCGAGCACCTGGCGTTTTAACCTTATTCGAAATTACACAATAGAATTTCCTTTAAGTAAAAATAAACTTTTTTCTAATAGTCGTTTTAGAATCATAATTTTTTTTTTTTTTTTTTGGCATAAAACCGCTATATTTTTAGGGTTGAAATTCTCAAAGTTGGCCTCTGCAGCGCATACGATGCCCCTAGACGGGTCTAATGTATGACCAACCCCACTTTATTTTTCATCCCCATCAACTGCCAAGGAGTCTCCCGTAGGGGGATACAATGTATGACCGACCTCCAGTAGTTTTCTGTTCTTAACATTTTCCCAAAATATACTTCACCTTCGTTACCACTTTTTATTGCGTTTTATGAAATTCTTAAAATTAATTAAAACTTTTCGTCTTTTGTGAATAAAATTAAAAGTTGTAAACAGATTTTGATCATTTATAGCTTTGCAACTTCGTTTTTTATATAACTAGAAGGCATAGCTGCATTTTCCAATATTTTATGATTTTTTAAAAAACAAATATTTCAAAATTTTGCTAAAAAAAAATTTTTTTTTTTGTAGCCAAAAAATATGTTTTTTTTATTTTTTTATTGCGGAATTGCGCTTTTTTTTAGTTTGTTCAATAATCTAAATCGTTGTTGTGCGACATCCTCCATTTTCGAAAGAGCTAACCCAAAAAAAAAAGAAACGGTTAAAACCACTTGATTCAGCGTACCCGAATTAGGTTAAAATGCTATGTGCCCTGCCTGTCTCAAAACAAAAGTTTCAAATTCTTGCACAGTGCAATTAGGCGTTAGTATACATCCATAAAATTATAATTCAATTCAGTCCAGAAGAGCTTTAGCCTTGCATTTCTTAAAACCAAACCCCATCGTTGTTTTTATATTTAACGAAAAAGGCTTATTATTAATCTAATTTTTTTTTAATTTTGGTTTAAAATTTTTTTTTTTTAACTGAAACATCGTTTGCATGACTCTGATTTTTCACGTTTGTTTCTTAAATCTTTTGTTTTACAATTAAATTTATTATTTTCTTTTGTCTTTTATTTATTATTTTTTACTTCACTTTTTCTGTTTATACTTATTAAACTTTTGTTTGAACTAGTTTCCTAACATCTTTCTGTTTTTGGATTTTAAGTGCAACGAATTTATTTTTCTGCTTATTGTTTTTTTATAACCAACAACACCATAATCGCTATGCAAAAAAAAACTTAAAACAAAACAACTCTATATTGAGATGATCAATAAATAATTAAACTTTTTTCTATTGGTTAGCTAAGCTACAAAACTACAAAATATATGTTGGAAAATTTTGTTACACATTTTTCTGTTTGTTGTTACAGCAAAACTATAGCAGACAATAGACAAAAATTTTGGAGTGAAGAATTGATGTTAAATAAAGAGTCTGGAAAAATACGTAAATATTTGGTTTCTATTAGCAGATCAACAAACTGGCTGAAAAGTTCATTTTGTTGGAAATAAACAAAAGACAAATAAATATTAGTTAATATAAAAATATAAAAGAATGAAATAAACTAGTGAATTATAGCGTTAAAATAAGATCGTTCTAGAGACAATACTATAAAGTAAACGATACTGTAGATGTTAAACTTTCAAGAGAAAATTAACGAGATTATAGATGAGGGCTAAGCCAAGATTATTCACGAAATGAAAGATGAGACTACAGAAGAGGCTATGGAGGAGACTATAGGAGATACTATGAACTGTTGAAGTGACTGTAGACGAGACCCTAGATACGCTAAAGTATTACCAGGAAGTAATAGCGGGAGTAGCGACCATGCGGACTATTGCTGCGGCTAATATCGAAATCGCCCTCAAATGATGCCAGGAGAGTAGGTAAATGATTGACGACTTCATGGACCCTCAATTAGAAGCCCAGTCACGACGGTACTCACAACGAGGGGCTTCGTGGCCAGCTACAGTTTTTTTTATGTTAGGAGCAGCTAAAACAATACCTAATTAAAGACTTGAAATGCAAATATTCAGATTAAAAAAAACGAAACGTTAGAAGAAATTATGAAACAGACTATAAGAGAGACTATAAACGAGGAAATAGCGGAGTTATCGTGGGACACTCGATAATGGGGCACTGTCAAATACTGCCCGAAAAAAATTTAAATTGACCCTAAACTTGGGGCTATTTTTCATAATGCAGTATGAACCAATTTTAAATGAAAAATTACCCAAAAAAAAATTCCCTCAAAATTTCAGCAGTTTCTTAAACGCTGGCAGTATAAGCGCGCTATCATCTGGCGACCCCAGGAAATGTGGCCCAAAAAGAAAATGAAGAATGGCCCCAAAATTTTACATGAGACACCATAGCACGGAATTTTGACGTATTTTGTCTTCGTTTTTTATTTGCTTTAATTAGCAAAGCCGGTGTTTCCTTTACCATAGAGGGGAAAATTTTTGCGCTTGGCCCGGCGATGGGGTCGCCAGATGATAGCGCGCTTGTACTGCCAGCGTTTAAGAAACTACAGTCAAAGTTGAAAAACTGCCATTTCTTCCACTTCTTCATTTGTAATTGGCCCAAAAAAGACTGTTGCTTTTACTTCTGATTCTTTAACTGTAAACAGTCGCTGTCAAACCAACTCAAAAAGCAAAAATGTGTACGAAAATTTTAATTTTTTGTTCGACCGTTTTTGGTTTCGACTGCAGCTTTTTAAAACCTCATCACTGCGTCCATTAAAGACAAATAACAGACTATAGATGAGAAAAAAAGACGAGACTTTAGAAGAGACTTTAGACGAGACTTTAGACTAGACTTTAGATTAGACTATTGATGAAAAAATAGACATGACCATTGACAAGACTCTTGATGAAAACATCGATGAGAAAATATACTAGACAATAGATGAGACTGTGGAAAAGACTATTAGTAAGAATACAGACAAAAACGTGAGAATTAAATTGCATGCGGTTGATTTAATTTTGGATTTGGGCATTTACTTTGGTAAAAGCTTAACTTTTAAACTCATGTTATAATGGTTGCAAACAAAGCAATATAATTTAATGATCCCCATGTTACAAAAAATCGCTGATAATCTAAGGTGGAGCCATAATTCAATACTGTTCAGTTATTTGGGATCCAAAATACAACTTGTATGTAAATAAAATTGAATCTATTCAAAAACAATTTATACTGTTTTGTCTTCGAACTATATTATGGGCTCCTAGTGTAGTAAGCCTTCCGCATGGTAGTCGTGTAGCCCGTATATGCCTCCCAAGACTAAAGAGCCAAAGGATTGCTTCCAACATTTCATTTAGCTTGAATCTAATCCAAGGCAGAATTAATTCAACTTATCTTTTTAGTAAAATACGTATCAGTGTTCCAAAAAGAAAGTACGATCGTTTATATGTTAAATTTCTTTATTCCAATTTCATTAATTTGGATTCATTCTGAAGAATTTTTATGGACATCAATAAATTTTATTGACTTCTTGGATAGCGTAGATACCTCAAGATAAACTTGATGAAATATATTAACTCAAATGCTAATTCATGATTTTTTTTTTTTTTTGTAAATATCTAACTTTATTTCTCAGTATTATTTATATTGTAGCTGTTAATTAAATTAAAAATATAACTAGAGGAGAATGAAGACCAGACTACACTTTAGACCGTACCTCAAAAAAAGTTTCCCCGTACCACCTCTAATATAAAGTATTATTGCAAGCAGGTTTTCAGAAATATTTTTTTTGCCGAAAGTAGAGGTCGCCTTTTACATTTTTCGTTATATCTTAGGCCTCAAGAAATACGTTTAAAATCAATGGTTATATATTATATAATATCAAGGACCCTCGAGATAGGGCTTGTGGAGGTTCTGCTATTTTGATAAAAGCCCGAATCAAACACTACTTAATGTGTGATCATCGTGAAGATTATCAGCAAGTAACGAACATTTGTGTTGAAGAGCTAAAACGAAACTTAGTACTTTCATCTTTATACTCTTCACCTAGATTTTTAATAACAGAAAGGCAATATTATAAATATTATAAATCATTAGGACATTGTTTGCTAGCCGCTGGCGATTACAACGCTAAACATATCTTCAGAGGGTCCCGACTTATAACACCAAAGGATCGTGTTTTGTTTCATACAATCTCTAAAATGGATTTAAATGTGGTCGCGACGAGCGGCAAAAAATCCCAGATGTCATCGACTTTGGCGTGGTTAAAAACATCCCCGCAGAAACGATTCATGTTGAAGCTTCCTTAGAATTATCTTCCGATTACACACCTACAATTGCTACTTTAATGAACCCAAATAGAATTGTATCTACGTCTGGTTACTTAGCGACGGCAGCCACACAAATAAATTGGTTAAAATATAAAAAATATCTTAGTGCCCATTGCACAGAAAATATTCCGCTTAGTACACCGGAGAACGTGGATCTCGCTATTGATAATTTTGACAGTTATCTCAAACTAGATGTTCAACATTCCAGCAAAACCATCAAAATAATAAAATATATTATGCAGATGTCGAGCGTCTCTTGACTGAAAAAAGGAGAGTTCGAAGAGAGTGGCAATGGCACAGATACCCCCAACTTAAGAATATATTAAAAGATACATGCCCCCTATTAAAATCAATAATCACATAATAATACCCCAACACTCGCATGTAAAATACCTCGGTATACATCTAGATCGGCGTTTAACGTGGAAATGGCATATAGAAGCTAAATTAACTCAAATGAAACTAAAAGCAATTCAAATTTATTGGCTTATTAGAAGAAATTCTGTTCTTAGTCTCTATTGCAAACTTCTACTTTACAACTCTATATTAAAGATATTTTGGTGCTACGATATTCAGTTATGGGGCACTGATAACGAAATATGCAGTAAAATATTTAAAAAGGCTGAAACTGCACCGAAATTCATTAGCTCGAAACTGCAGCACTCACCCAATCAGATGAGCGATAAACTCCTTCATATATGAACAGAACCAGTGATGACGAAATTTCTTGTCTGGCACTGGCAGGACATAAAATTAAGTATTAGAATAAGATTTCATTAACTATTGTTAGTTCATATTATTGTAGATTCAATAAATAAATGCTGAAAAAAAAATATCTTAGGCATTTACAGTCCGATCTTAAAGTAGTTGAATAGCTTCTTGCGAGCTTTAATTTTCTGACATAAGGTGGTACATTAGGGTGGTACGAACAGAGATCTGGTGGATAAATACTAGAACGAGGTTCTTGAGGTCAATGGCCCCTAAGACCAAAACATTGGTCTTCTCGAGAGAAAAACAATTTAATATCGGACTGTAAATGCCTAAGATATTACGAAAAATGTAAAAAGGTGACCCCTACGTTCGGCAAAAAAAAATCGAAATTCCTTGCAAAAATACTTTATATTAGAGGTGGTATGGCGCACTTTTTTTCCTTGTACGGTGGTACGCTCGACTACACATATTAGTAGTTTAATTTGCAAAATACGGAAAAAACAATTTTTTCACATGTTATTTCTAGGGAAAAACTAAAAGCCTTTAAGCTTCGCGTACAATCAGAATATGAAGCTGATCTTGTGGAAGAGCTTTTTTCATACCAACAGGAACGATAGCAAAAAAAAACTTTTTTTGAAAACCCCTAATATACAGGGTTTGTTTTCTAAGTCTTTTGTTTTTATAGGCCATACAAGAAGAAATTAATAAATAGGCTTATATGTGTATGCATAAAACTCTTTGTATGTAGGTCTTAAATAAACAATGGCGTTTTTAAGAGTCTAAAATTTATTTGGTTTTTCAAATCGCTTACATCAAGATTCGGCCTATGTGCACTTGTTCTTTGCTTTTCTATGACTTTTTTCCAAGATTTCTAGGGAAATCGCTCAAATTTTTTCTCGCTTTCTTTTTTAGTTAGAATAGGCTCTGTTGGTTATTCACCTACAGGCATTGTTTCAAATATCTTTAAGAAAAGGTGGAGCAATTGAATACTGCAATTACAGCACCGAGTTCAAATTCCTGCCTTTTGAAATAATTCATTCAACGAAAATTAACTGAACAATATAGTGATTTACTAAGTTCCTACATGAAAGATCGCCTTTTTAGGGTCAAACAGAGAAAATAATATTCCGACATAAAGCAATTAGAGCAGGGGTACCACAAGGTGGTATCCGCGGCCCTCGTTTATATCTCTTAAATACATCAGATGATAGCAGAATAGCAACCTTTTCTATTGACACCTGTAAAAGGGTAACAATGAAGTAGAGTCTTGCTCTAAACTGATATAGACAATTTCCTAGACTGCACTTATGTGCTGTTTTCACAACCCAATTGATTGAACGTGTAGTAACATTTATATGAAAAGCACTCAGTGATTAAACGTGCTTAAACGTGTGTTGTGAAAACAGCACATTAATATATAAATAGACGAGAATAAATATAAGACTACACAAGAGACTATTGAAGACACTATACAAGGGACTATAAGCGAAAATTTAGAAGTGACATGATAAAATAAGCTGAGTATAAACAAGTTAGAGTGCTATACTCGGCTGTGCCGAATCTTTGACACCCTCCACCGACAGGAGTGAGCTCTATATGATAAATACATATATATTATTAACTAAGCTTCACAAAAACGAGCGTCAGCATTAAAATTAGTTGCGGTTTAGACATGAATTAAATTATTGACCGACAATAAGAAAATTTTATGCGTTTCTATTTAGGACTTTGAACATGCATGAATAAAATATCATGATTCGTAAAAGTTTTAGCCGAACTAAAATAATTTTTAGGAGGGTAATTTGTATTGGACCTATGGTAAATTATGGCCCAATCATCCCAAAATTCTGCAGACTGATTTCTAGTATTACAAAAAATAAATTAGAATAAATTTCAATACAGTAGTGTAATTAGTTTTAGCGTTAACAGAAAATTTCACAAATTTGCATGATATTTTTTCTGGCCATATGAATTTAAGTAAGACATTTTAGCGCAATATCTATATCTGTGATGTTTTAAGGCGAATTTTATTATTTTCCCAAAGTGAGCTTTTTTGGTTTTAGGCGCAATGAACTATTTTCCGAGAGTAGGGTTTATATGTGGCCTAGGGTAAATTATGGACCAACCTTCACAAAATTTGGCAATGTGATTTCTCGTCCTATAAACCTGTGACGTACTGAATTTAAGTATGCTAGCGTTATTTATTGCGGTTTTAGGCGTACTAAGCTGTTTTCCGGGAGTAGGGTTTATATGGGGCCTAGTGTAAATTATGGACCGATCTTCAAAAAATTTTACAGTGTGCTTTCTGGTCCTATAAAACTGTGACGTACCAAATGTAAGTATGCTACCGTTTTTTGTTGCGGTTTTAGGCGTACTAAACTGTTTTGGGTTGGGTTTATTGTTGGGTTTATATGGGGCCTATGGTTAATTATGGACCGATCGTCACGAAATTATTTGCAGTCGTACAAGCCAAATTCGAGCAAAATGTTATGTCATTCCGTGCATTAATAAACCATTTATGTTAGTTTTTGTATCAAAAGTATCAATTTTTTCAGGGTGGTGGTTCCACATTTTGATTCATAGTTCTGATCCTACTGAACCGATGTTGCTGGATTTCAATCCCAAACTGCTTAGGATAACTACAAGCAATTTGAGACCAAGTTTGTTCTTTTCTTTTGCGTTTTTCAAAAGTGAGCGTGTTTTCAACAGACGGACACACATACGGACATGGCTAAATCGACTTAGAATTACTCAAGGAGCCAGAATATATATACTTTATGGGGTCTTAGATGTATAATAAAAAAGTTTTACACGGAATGACAAACTTAGTATACCCTCATTCACTACTAGTGGTGGTGGAGGGTATAAAAAGACGGGATATAAAATAAGATGAGTACTCTAACTAAACTGCATAAAATAACAACGATAATTAACTACACTTGATATAAAGAATACTACACCTAGAAAAAACTACAATGAGTACAAACTTCACTTAATACATTGAGTATAAACTATACTAAAAATACAAAACACTAAACATCTTAAATTTTTCAAACAACTCTAACTGATTGTTTGGTACAACACCTTTAAAGCTCTGCATATCAATGACATGAGAGGGTTGTTGGTTTAACTTGCTGCCTTTGTGAATGAATGGCTAAATGAATGAACGAATGTTTAGTCGCATGTATGCGACTGTTAATACTCGTACTAAAGATATTGTTTGTATAGCAATATGTGTTTGAAAAGCGTTCATTTTACAAACAGTCAAACAGACAACCTTAAGACGTTGACTTAGCTTAAGTAAACTTTAACGTCAACGACAATGTCTGATTTAGCGTTTTAAACTAAACTCGAGCAGAGACTGTTGGCTTAATATCTAGTTAGCAGACAAAGTTACACACACAGATGGCAGTTAATGTAATGTTTTATGTGCGGCGCTGCCAAAACCACAATGAAATTACCAGCCTCAACTTAAAGTGCCACAACAAACCACTCTTACTTACTTAGGCCCCAGACGATTTTCAATTTTTTAGTTTCTTTACGAAACGCAAACGATGCAGACGCATTTTAACGGAAATAACAACCTGTGAAATAATTTCAATTAAGAAAACAAATAATATTAAATGAAACAAAAAAATTCAAAGAAAATATTAATACAATTTTTCAGTTGTTGAGAAAAAAATTTAAGAAAAAAAAAACGGTTACAAAAGATAGTTAAAGAATAGAAAAATACAAAACTGTGAATTTGTGACTTAAAAGAAATTAAAGCAATTTTTAAAGAAATATTAAAACAAAAAAAAAAAGAAATCGAAATAATACTTAAATAAAAAAAAAAGTGAAAAAGTGTTTCAATAACAAATTCAAAATAAAAAATTAACTAATTCTGGATTTCAACATCATTTTACAGCATTTTGTTTTAATTTTGAGTGCCTGAGGTTGTGTTATTTCCCTTTTAATTATTGGTCTGTTTTTTAGTTGGGAATTAAGCCAATTTTTAATTGAAAGGTAAGTTTTTTTGTTCAAATCAAACAATTTCAACTTTTGTTTAAACTATTTTTTTTTTTAACTATTGGCAACAATTGCCAGTCTGCAATGCTTCCAAAAAGTTTTTCGTTTAACAGACATGCAATTTTAAATTTCACAAAAACTAAATATGACTGGCTATAAGTGAATAAAATGGCAAACACTACGTCAAAATACTTCATCAATTTGAAGAAAAAAAAAATTCGCTAAAAAAAACAAGAAAGTATTGTTTTATGCTCCAATTATCGAGAAATTTGTTGAAAGGTGTATTGAACATTTTTCAACTAGTATTTGTTTCTTTGCCACACATGTTTTCTTGATATAAAGTGCAATTGAAAGAGGAGATTTTACTTTCATATTAAAGTTTGGCGTTTAAATATAAATTGTGAAAAATATTAAAAAAAAAAAACACTTTATTTGTTATTGGCAAATGAAATGATAAGGAAAGTCAAGTGAAGTAAAACAAGTTGAAAATGAATGAAAGAGAAATTAAAAGCGTAAATATTGCTAACAAGACCTTGATTTTAATTATATATTTTTTTTCATTAGTTATTTATTAGTTAAGTTTTAATAAGGTTAAAATTAGCTTTAATTTTTAATTTCATTGAAAAAAATTACAATACAAACTTGAAAACATATAAAGTTTGTTTCTTAAGTCTTTTGTTTTAATTGAATAAAAAGGTGAAGGAAAATGCTTATTTAAAGACTGGCTTTAGAGGAATAATTTTAAATGATCAATTATTTGAATTCAGCAGGTTATGAGGAAAACTTAATAAAGTTCCTAATATTAAATTTTTCGAAGATTGTTTTGATTGTTTTTTTTAGAAAACAAAAATTTTTTGCCGTTGTGCATTAGGGTGGCTCAAAAAACATATTTTTTATTTTTTGTTTTATTGAAGTGCTTTCATCATAAAAGTTTCTAGCAGGTATGGAAAAGCTCTTCCACAAGATCAGCTGAATCTTTTGATTATACGCCAAGCTCAACGATTTTTAGTTTTTCCTTAAAAATTCAGCCGTGTAGCAGATTCGGTTCGGAAACGAAGAAAACATATTTGTTTAATGATAGAAAGTATATTTTAATAGTTATTTGGCCTTTAAGATACAGAAAACTCCTATTCCGTTCATGAAAACAAAAATGGTCCGCAAAATTTTTTCGTAAGTTTCTGAAGCACCAAAATACGGAATGAATTCGTTTCCGAACGGAATTATACTCTGTGACATGGCTGATTATTTGTGAAAAAAATAGTTTTTTCGTATTTTGTAAATAAAACTATTAAAAAGTCTGACATCTTTTTACACGTTAGTTTACGAAAAAATCTTGTTAGAGTTTTTTTTTGCAGAAAATTAATTTTCTTACAAATATATACCCATTAAAATTGTAATTAAAAAAAAAATTAGTAGTAGGTTTATTTGCAAAACATGAAATAAAACATTTTTTCACATGTAATTTCTAAGGAAAAACTTAAAGTCGTTGCGCATCGCAAATTTCGCAGCTTTTTTATGCCAACATGAAACTTTTAAGACGATAGCAGAAAAAACTTTCTTTTTGGAAAGGGAATGCTTTGTAAGTCTTTTGTTTTTATAGGCCATACAAGGAGAAATTAATAAATAGGCTTATTTAGGATATGTGTATGTATAAAACTTTTTGTATGTTTATGTACAGGGTGGTCTTAAATAAAGAAAGGTGTTTTTAAGAGTCTATAATTTATTTTGTTATTCAAATCGCTTACGCCAAGATTGGGACTAAGTGAAGCCCATTATTTGCTTGGCATAATTTCGGTCTTTCTAAAACATTTTTAACTCTTTTTCCAAAAGTTTTCTAAAAAAAATTTGGTTTTTGGATATGCACGGTTGGTTATTCACTTACAACCGTTGTTTTTAATATCTCCAAGAAAAGGGAGAGCAATTGAATACTGCAATCACAGCACCGAGTTCAAATTGCTGCCTTTTGAAATAATCCATTCACCGAAAATTACACTGACTTACATATACATATACTGACTTACAGAAGTCCTACATGATAGATCGCCATTTTAGAGTCAAACAAGGAAAAGAATATTCCGACATAAAAAAATTAGAGCAGGGACACCATAAGGTAGTATACTCGGCCCTCTTTTGTATTACTTATAAACAATACATATACGTACCCAGTAAAAAAAATTTGTGTTTTTTGCTCTTATACAGCAGTAAATGATAACGAATAAAATATACAAAAAAAGCTGCTATTTTAGCGCCAACAACGGAAAAGAACTGAAAGCGAAAAAAATAAAAATATATTATGGTTTACGAAAACGATTGACAAAAAGGCATTTAAACAAGTAAAAGCAAAACATTAAAGCACTTTAGGAGGGCTTTGTTTGCATGTTTTATTAGGTTAAAAGAAGCGCTTATTATCAGCAGAAAATACTCCTCCAAACCGGGAACACCCCATAAAAAAATCAGGCATCCCATCAGCAGGTTTAAACCGATTTGAGGTATGAATTCATACATAATTCATAATTCATACATCCTTTTGGAGCACACTTTTTACTGGGTACCCTAACAAAAAAAAGCGTTCCCACGACAATCGGTTCTACCCACCGGAACGACTTGGAGTTCAGCGAACTCCAACCAAGGATTGTCAACTCAGCAAAACCTGTTCTTCGGGTATCGCTGCTACAACGACAACAACCCTAACAAATGACCACAAAATAGCAAACCTTTGCAGATGACACCTGTATCCTTTCAATTGGTGATAGCGAATGGAGTCTTGCACTAAACAACAATCGCCTATAGGCATTTTGCTAGACTGGACTGAAAAATGGAAAATGAAAATAAGTCAGTCCATATTGATTTTACCTACATATCTATTAGATATAAGCCGATAAGTATATCAAACTGTTTCGTCTAATATGGTTACCATGCAAAATATCTAAGAATGACGCTTGATGAAAATCCAAAATTAAGAGAACATATAAGAATAAAAGAAACAACTGAATATAAAATTCAATAAGCTTGAAAGGATTATTAAAAGAACTTCCCAGTTTCAATTGAAAACAAACCACTCGTCTATAATCGAATACCTAAACCAGTATGGGCTTATGAAGTTCAAATATGGAATTGCGCAGCTAAAAACCAAATTGATATTATCCAGCGCTTTCAAAATAAAATTGGCGTGCTGCAAGCAGAGTCGACAATGCCTCCGTTTTGACACCACATAACTCTTTAAGAGTAGGAACCCCGTTTTAAGGGTGACACCACGGCAATACTGAAGTGGCTAGAGGTAGTCCGTTGCATAAATATATTTCACCAAATTGCCGAGTTTCACCCGCGATATCTCAGAGAGTCCTTGTGGAATGTAATTCCCAAATAATCCATGTCGTGTTGAATTAAACACTCCCATTGAATTGAAAATTCTATAGGAGATAAAATACTGTCTCCTCATTTCCAGGTTATCTGCAGCTGCTGCAGCATTTATTATAAGGGAGTCGAGTTTCATAGCGTGCTTACCAATCCTACAGTGACCAGTAGGTAAAAAAATATCAAAATTAAGCACTTGAAAGTGTCGTAAATGCAGAAGTAGCCATATTATTTAGTGATGAATCGATTCCAGAGAACGAAACCACAAGTTTGGTGGCTGTTATTGCATGTAGCACATAAAACAGAACACTATTACTTGTCAGTCTGAGACTAGGTGTAATAAAATGAAATGTATATGTCGTCATATAAAATACAAAAGGGCCTTTCATCGTTTTTAAAAATGTTTCAGGACCGATAAGAAACTTAATAAAAAGCCAACTGTTGTGATAACAAAAACGGGTGTTTCAGGATAGCATCACATATGCATAATTTGTTTACGATATTAATAAAAAAAATCGTTGTTTTTATCAAAATAGTTGTCTTTTTAATTAGTTGTTTATCTCTCCTCAATTTTTTTTTTAATGATGATAGGCCTCTTTGCATTTTATATGCCGATATGTATTAACAAAATCTAAATTAATCAGATGTACACATTGTATCTCCATCTTGTTGAAAACACATTTATGGGTAGTTCTTAAAAAATATTCCAACATGCTGCTACGGTATTGAGCACGAGGATGTTCCAAAGTTAACTGACCTATCAAAGAAAATACAACAATTTTGATAAAAAAAAAATTTTTGTTTTCCAACATAATCTCCTCTTAGCTCGATAAACTTTTTCCAGCGATATTCAATAGCTTGGATACACTGTTTACAGAAAGAAGTGTCTAGTTCCATAAAAAACCCATATACAGCAGCTCTTCATTGCTGGTTAATCTTTTATCACCAAACCATTTTTTTTTTCAAATTTGGAAATAGAAAATACGGCGATGAAGCTTAAATTGGCAAAAAAGTTACCGGATAAAGTAATTCGAACTATAAATCATTAAAGTTGGCTATCGCCAATAGTAGATATGTGAAGCTATACATTGACTTCATAAAACAATTCATTGCTTTTCACCACATTCGGCCCATTTTCCTTTAACTAATTTCGTAAACGCCGTACTTGCTGTTGACTTTTTTTTTCTATTTTTTTATCAATAACAATTATCCCACGCCATGACCTTGCGTGAATATTGAACGGTCTTCGCCTGCTTTGGACATGATTCTCCCCTTCCAGCCCAATGCGTTGATTGTTTAATTATCTCACGTGTGAACCTGTAGACCCATGTATTATTCTTGGTTACGAGTATAATCAAATACTCAACTTTATTGCGGTGAAACATCCCCAAACACCCTATTGAAACATCTTCGCTAGACAGTTTTTTTTTTATTGTGAGCAAATGCGGCATTTATCTTCTGCATAACTTTCTTATCTTAAAATTTTCGGTCCATATGCAATTTAAAGCAATTGTTAAAATTCCAATCATTTCCAATAGCTCAAGCAGCTGCAGCCGACGATCATACAATGCCATTTTGCGAATTTTTCTTAACAGTTTCTGTCATGAACACCTTTATTGTTATGCCATTACGTAGTTTATATTGGCAGCTTGTACAGCCACGTTTAAACTCAGAACCAGACTTTTCCAGAGTAGAATCTAGTCCCGCTTAAATATTGGTTAGACTGAGGAACTTCAAATGAAATTATTAGATTACACAATGGTGACTATTTTGTTCCATGTTTAAAAATTCACTGAGATCGTTTGTTTTATTGGCTTCAAAAAAGAAAGCTCAACAAGGTGGCGCCTTAAAATTTAAAAAATATTAGGGGCTTAACGCACAATGGGTTTAATTGAGAAGAGATACAGCAGGTTCATCCGACGAGAAGAGCGCTAAACATCTACATATGTGAACAGAAACCGTGAGGAGAAAAATTATCGTCTGGCATTGGCAGCTCAAAAATAAAGTATTAGTATAAGATTAGAATAATTATTGTTTGATTTTTTTGATATATGAAGATTCAATAAATAAA
Source organism: Pollenia amentaria (assembly GCA_943735925.1). Taxonomy (NCBI): domain Eukaryota; kingdom Metazoa; phylum Arthropoda; class Insecta; order Diptera; family Polleniidae; genus Pollenia; species Pollenia amentaria. The sequence goes on along the minus strand of OX031010.1, from coordinate 137,794,299 downwards.
CAATGAGACAAAAAAAAATATCTCGCTACCGGATGAGAATTCCATATTCACCTCTTGTGCTCTGAACTTCTCTGAACTTCCCCTACAATTTCCATATGTAATCTCAATTTAAAAAAAAAGCACTTAAAGCCCCTGTATAACGGGTTATATGTTATATAACGTTGCAACTTTTCACCAAAGTATTTCTATGAACTACTGCGGCTATCTATACGTTTGGCCGACTAATTTTAGGACCGCTCTCGTTCAATACCGACTTTATCCTAAAAGAAATATAGACCAATAATTCTATATTTTCCACATGGAATTGTACACTTAAGAAAGTGCAACAGTCGCTAATTAATTACGTTACGTTCCGTTGCCCCATATTCTGGAATTTATTAATTGCAAAAAAGCTTGACCCTTAGTATTGCCAGATCTATATATATAAAAATAAGTCCGTATATGTACGTCGCCGAACTAATCATAAACGCGTCGTGCGATTTCAACCAAACTTATACACTACGTAGGCAGTGGCCCATATATGGTTTATATGAAGTTTGGTTGCGTATGTGAAGTGAGTATGTTTTTGCCGCAGGTTTTGCCGTGCAAAGCAGGCAACGGGCCCGCTAGTTGTGTATAAAATCAGGATTTTTGTTTCGCCGGTTTCAAAATATATTTAAAATATTTAAGCTTGTTGTTTAAAATTCTACCAAAATAGCCAGCAGTCGACTCAATCGATTGCAATCTAAATATAAAAAATTTGTTAAGTGTATGCCAGTCGACCATCCAAACGAAATAAGTCGATCGGTACACTTAAAGGTGGGTGGTGAACCAATATTATTCTTTATAACACACATCAATACAATCGCATAATAAACTTTTCAACTATAGTGGTGTGGGTATAAAAACAGACAGAATTTAATAATATTAAATATTTAATTTTCTTAATGGAAGAAATGCGGTTTTTACACCCACACTATCAAAGTTGAGAATATTATGCGTCTGTGCTGAACAAAAATAGTGCCTATTAAAAATTGTGAAAATATCACTCATTCAAAAAACTTTCCAGCATATATTTATAAATTAATAATAGTTTGAAATATTTCGTTTTTCTCATAAAAAGCTCATAAAATTTAACTTTCATTAAATTATTTTTATTAAAGGAAGGAATATGCACCATGAAATTTATTAAATTTTTGTTGATAATTCTTGACTGAACACGGGATTGAACTCTGGTCGTATTTACTTGTTTTGAGAATAACCACATTCTTATAAAAATATGTTAATAAAAAAAATTGAAAATTGATAATCAATTACAGCAAATTTCGATCTACTAATACAATTGGTTAAAAATCGATGTTTGACTATAGAATGGCAGGCGCCGCAGAGGCGCAAACGGTAGACCGCAAACAATTCTGATGATGGGAAGAATGTGGTTATGCTCAAAACATGTTAATTCTACTCGAGTTCAATCCCGTGTTCAGTCAAGAATTATCAAAAAATATTAATTAATTTTCACAGAAAAAATTATTAAATTTCTCCTATCACCAAATTTGTTCCAAATTCATAATATCAAGCAAACAATTTGTTGATTTTGCACCTATTACCAAAATGATTATATTGATTACTAAAAATTTTAAAATTTTGAAAAAATATTTTCAATAAATGATATTTTTAATTTTAATTAAAAAAGTGATCAAAAAACTTTGAAATTTTAAACAATGTGTTAATTTATTTAAATAAATATTGACAATTCCCAACAACAATTCTACATGTTTAAATTATTTTATTTTAAACGAAAAAAGTCAATTAAGATTTTTTGTTATTTAATTAAAATTTTAATTGAAAATTTATTTCAAAACAACTAAAATGTTAATTAAATCAAAATTAAATTTTTAATTTTCTTTCAACTAAAAAAAATTATTGATTCAATTATCATATTAATTAAATTAAAATACATTTTAAACCATTTTTTTAATTGATAAAACACTTTTTTCTGTGTTATGGTGTAAATTCGTTCCTTCAATAAAAATAATTTAAATAAAATTAAGTTTGATGAGCTTAAGCCTAATTAAAATATCAAAACCTTCAATCAGAAAAATGAAATATTTAAAATTATTATTTATTTATAAATATATGCTTGAACGAGTGCTATTTTCACAATTTTTAATATGTATGATGTAAATTCCTTCCTTCAATAAAAATAATTTAGGGAAAATTAAATTTGATGAACTTAAGCCTAAATAAAATATAAAAAACTTCAATCAAAAACCCACAGTTCAAATAAAAATCACAATTATTATTTCGTTTTCTTTAAGGAGGGGTTGCAGTTTTTTTTAAACCCCAGTTGGATAGGGAATTATGAGTATGTGCTGGATTATAATTGTGCCTACTGAAAAAAGAGAGAATCAGTTCATAAAAAAAGTCCATCCATAATAAAGTTTTGTATCATCTCGTAATACTATTATTTATATTGGATTCAGCATAAAACTATTGTACTGCATCTTCAATCTTACCAGATTTTCTTGAAATCGGTTCCTGTTTGACAATAGCTCACACACCTCTTCTCAAAATAGCTTTTACTGCAGTAAAAAGTTTGGAAATTATACTGTATAAAATTTTGGGTACACTTAATAAAATCTTGTTGTATGTCCGTGTCATCATTCGATGCATTTAGGACTGCATAATATTGTGGAATAGTTTTTCTGGAGCCTACCGAGTTTATTTGTCTAGTTAAACCGTCGAGGCATTTTTCAAGAATTGTAAATTAATAGAGATTAACAAAAAATTTAAAATTCTGAAAAATGTTACATTGTAATTTTTATTTTAAAATTAAATTATTTCATGCAATTACTAATTTCGTCAATAAGGCAATGATTACACTTACAAAATCAAATCTTAGCTAAATACCACCAAAAACTAATTAATTTAAAGTAACACCAAATAATATTAAAAAAAAAAGAAAGTTCCACCGAATTATTTAAAAAAATACAATAAAACATTCTTTACATTGCAACCATACTAATAATGTAACTTTAACGAAAATGATTAATATGCAAAGAATTTAAGGAATCAGTGGTAACATTTAAAGTTCTTAACCTAATTTAAAATATTTTACTTAAAATTAAACCTAAAAATCTAAAATAAATATTACTAGATGACCCGTGCGAATATTTCGCACCGTTAGTTGTCATTTTTGTAACATAAAATGAAAATAATTAATAGAAATTTTAGTAACTTCAATACATTTTGTTAAGAGTATAAAAATATTAGAAATCATACATATTTACATACATACATACATATGTTTAAATGCTTTTATAATACTTCTTTGAATACAATGTTAGAGGTAACGACATGATCATCGTTAATTTTTTGCCCGTACGAATCCTTAATACAAACAAAAATATCTTTAAACGTACGCAATTATATATAACTGACTTAGTAATAAACGGCATTATAGTAAATAGCGGTATTGCCAGAATGGATTTTAATACATACTATATTATGTAGAACTGCATTACTATTAAGCGACCCTGTATTACCACACTTGAACAAAAACATATAATCATAATGACAACAGTATTATCATGCAGTTCTATTAGAACTGCATTACTATTAAGCGACCCTGTATTACCGCACTTGAACAAAAACATATAATCATAATGATAACAGTATTATCATGCAGTTCTATATAAAATAAAATTTTTATCAATGAAAATATTAATTTTTGAATTTCTAATTATTTTTCGTCATTAGTGTTAGAAATAAGCTTTAAAATGAGATATCATTCATTAAATTTGATGCGGTGGTATGGGAGATATTTGTAACCGACAAAAAAAGTGCTTTAGAAATAATATATATGATACCTACCTACAATACACCTAATCATCCTCTTTTAAATTTGGAATCGTTACCCATCAAATACTTGCCCTAGTATTCATTATATTTACTTACGGTGAAAACCAAAACTCAAATTTGAAGGTAATTACAACCCAATTGTTTAGAATTAGCTCTCACTTGGCAAAGAAATATTTAAGTTTATCTGTTTTTATTTCTTTCCATTTAAGCCAACTCCCTACAATTATAACCACTCATTTGAGCGGTTATAATTACAATTGTGTATAAGAGCATCTACCATATTTTAAAGGTGCCCTACAGTTCTGTACAACCAAAACGACAATTGTTTGACGTTCTGTGTGGACCTTTAAGCACAGAACTACAAACATTTTATAAAAATGCTAAATAAAATGCCAAGTGCTAAATGAAAATGTTTCAGCTAAATAGAAAATTGTAACGCTAAATTAAGCACCAAAAATTCCAAAATGGCCACACTGCTAGAAAGTATTGAAAGTCTTGGTATTTGTAAAATAACTGCCGTAACACTTGCTCCTTTTTCCAAAAGTCGCAGAATTTCATATTTTTCATGATGGTTAAAAACTTTCGGTTATTCTTAGGTATCTTTGTTAATATACAGTTATGTACAAAAAATATTAAGTTCAGGTGATTTCTATGTGTAACGAAGGACAACTAACCTTCATTAACAAAACTGAAAATGTGCATGCATGTATTGTTTTCATTTTTCATTCAATCGAGGGATTCCCCAGATTAGAAAATAAACAAAAATTTCCAACATTTTTGTTCACTATTTAGAGCTATTAAACTTTATTCACTATTTAGAAGGTTAATATAAAAAAATAGGTGTTCACTTTACTGTATAGTTCACAGACGGGGATCCAGCTTGAGCCTTAGGGGGGGGGGGGGGTTGATTTTTATGATTCAAAACAAGTAAAATATTTGTTTTTAAAAGTTTATTAAAAACGATATGTTTATATTATATTAAAAAAAAAACTCAACAAAAAGGTAAAATAAAATATAAGATCAGTTCAATATAAATTAAAATAAATTAATCTTTTTCAATAACGTTTTGGCTATAAACATAATTTCATTTATTTTTAATGTTCTTTTTATTTGAAACAATTTATTTGAATACATCATACTAAATTGTTTGACCAATTTTTCGACCAAAAAAAAAACATATGCAATTGTTAACAAAATTTTGGAAGAAGCCGCTAGTGCCACAATTTTTGAAAATTAAGTTTTTGATGCAGTTCAATAGAGTAAACAATAATACATCGTTTGCAGAAAAAATACACATATTTTTTTTCTAGTTCTTGTTTTGCAACGATATGTAAAAGTTCTAAGTTCAAAAATGCTAAAGAAAAAGCAAAAAAAATTTGTTAATATTTGTTAATAGTCAACATTGAAATAAATAAAATAATTTTATAGTATATTTTATTTTTGCAAATTGACATACTAAATTGTACATTAAAAGTATAAAATATATAATAGAAAAGGTGATAAGTCACAAAAAGCAATGTAAAACATAAATGTTTTATTTTTAGTTGGTTTGCAAGCCAATAAAGAGTCGGCAATAAAGCAAAACTGGATTTACAGACTTAAAATATATTCAGACCTAAAGACCTTAGAAAGTTTTTTCTCTCTCCTTTAAAATTTATACATTGTACTACATCCTTTTTGACTGAAGGTAATGATATATACTTATATAGGTACATTATATTAAAAAAAATTACGGACTCACCATTGTTTCACTCATTTTTATGTATTTTTGTATATCAAAGAACTTTTCTAATTAATGAACTTGAAATTTGACAGTTATATAATTCTTCTTTGGTGAACTTTTACTAGACCAATACTTATATTCATATGTATATATGGGAAGGTTGAATGGCAATGCATATAAAATTCAAATTCAAAGCCTACTATGATGAAAATATGATACGAAAAACGGTTATATTCAAATGTATATAATAAATAATTATCATAACACAAATAAAAATATTGCATATTTTAAAGCTTATTAATAATTCAACCGCTCGCATTTTCAACCCAAACCTTTATTTTTCGGATATAGATGGCACTTGCTGGGATTGAATGTAGAATAATATGTATTTAAATACAGTAACCTAGATGTTTCATTGGAAATATATAATAAATAACTATTAGGATAAATACTTGGATACTTATTGAAAATTTGATTAGAGATTCAATAAAAAAAAAACTTGAGGGAATTTCCAAAAATTTTGTACATTCGGAAATTCGTGTATTATCGAAATAAGCAAAACATATTTTTATAATTTAGGGGGGGGGGGAATTTCCTTTTTTCACCCCCCCTGAATCCGCGCCTGATAGTTCACTATATTAGAAGTTCACATTACCGAGAGTTCACTGCATAGACTTTTTAGTCCATTGTTTCTCTTGGACCAACCAGAAAAAAGTTTGTTTCTTAAGTCTTTTGTTTTTAGGAAGATTAAAAAGGGATATATTTTGTAGATTGTGTTGGAATGTATTGAAAAAGCCGTTTTGAAACTTTGTTAAAAAAACGAAAATGAAATATATAAACTGTGAACAGGTAAATTAACTTGTTCGAAAATTGTTCAGGGATTATTGTTGTAGCCAATTTAAGCTCTTTAAAAAAATCCCCTGTAAATAAATTTCTATTAAAGCATTTCAATACATTTTTATTAATTCTGCGATAATTTTTACAGCTTAGAGTAGCCAATAAAGATGTGTTGATGCTGCTTTAAACTATTATTAAATTTTGTTATGCTTTTAAACATATAAATAATATTTAGAAAGTTTGTTTTATTTTAAGTTGTATTTTGAAAATAATTTCGCTTTTTTCTTGGATATTGTTATAAAGTATTGAACTTCACTTTATATTTATTAATTATGACATTGTTATCAAATAAAATCAGCAATTTTAAAAGAAAAAACTTAAACTGTAATAGTAAACCAAGTGAGCAATTGAAATTTATGGGAAAATTATCAACAATTAATTATGAAGAGAAAAAAAGTGTAAACAATCAGATGAGGAATGTCATGTTTGCAATGAAAAATGAAAGTATTACAAAAAAATTTATTATTCACTATTTATTATGATCTACTGACTTTCATTTTTTAATATAAAAGTATTTTAAAGTCTAATAAGTTGTTTTAATCGACTGTAGAGAAGCATTAATATCCTCTAGCAAGAACTAGAATGATATCGACAGCTTAATTCCAAGACATGCTAAGGTTACGTTTTTGCATTAAGTGTTGGTCAATTTAAATCCTGTAAAATGTTTGTATTAATCGGCTTATCCAATCAAAAGTTATGCACGAATAAGCAACTTAGCATACAACTGAATGTTGTATTGTCCATAAACCTTAAGAGCTGAAAACACACTTTTTCGACTTAGGCCGGGTTTTTGAGACGTGGATTAAGTTTAAGCTTAGTTTAATGTATTCTGAAACTGGGATTTTTCCGGCGAAATGTTTTTAATTTTTCTATCATTAAAGACCAACATTTTAAACAAAGCATACTTGGTAAATTAACTAAACCAAGCTTAACTGAGATCTCAAAAACCCAGCCTAAGCAAATTTTGGAAAGAGCTGTCAATATTTATTTATTGGGTGTATAACTTATAAATATGGAATTTTTGGAAATATTTCTAAGCTTATTGTGAGCTAATCGTACAATGTACTTAACCCTAATAAAGTCACACAGAAAAAAGTTTTTTGTCAATTACAAAAATGGTACATATATTTTATCTTATCTTAGTAGTGCCTCTAAAAGTTCGCACTGCATTTTATTACGAAGCTTTGTTTTAGCCAAGTTCATTGTTGAAAATGCTCGCTCTATGCGATTCCAGAGAAGAATTACGAGCATAACAATATGGTGTTTTTGAAGACGAATGAGAAAATTTATAAGAATTTGCAGGTCGTTCAATCGGTTTTAGCGATTCCTTAAATAAACAATAGAAATACATGCATCATAAGTACTTACCAGTAGCCCAGCATTGTTTTTTCCAAACTTTATTATATTGTGTTTCATATTTACTTATTTTGGGGGGAAGACATATTTGCTTGAAAATTGTCTTTTAAAAAATCAAAAATTGCATGTCTTGTCAACGGTTTTAAATTCTTCTATTTTAAAACACTCACTCAGAAGAATAATAACAAAAGTTTATTTAGTACTTTTTACACATTCAAAAAAAGGTAATCTTACTTAGGACCAGTGTGACCAGATCTAAAAAAAAATGTTCAGCTAAATCTGACTAAGACATGGTCAAAAAATGCTAAAAATGTTTTTAAAAAATGCTAAAATTGTTTTAAAGATTTTTGTTAAAAATTGATTACCTGTATTAAATTTTATTCGAAACTAAATACATTTTAGTGACTTATTTATTATTTATTAACCAAATTGAAATAAATGGTTATATTCAAACAAGTGGATAGATTTTGGGAAAGCATCTGATAAACATAAATATCATAAATATGAAGCACAGGCAGTTGAGATTAAATTTTAAATTTAGGGCCCGCCAACCCCTGATACATTCTTAATTTAAACGATTTATTTCTATGATATACACATTTTTTAGATTATCTAATTTTTTATAGTTTAAGAAAAATTGAAGCTTTAGAGTTTTTACTTTTTTCAGCGTTTTAGAGCAAACAAATTGAAATTTTCTAGCAATTTTATATCGTAATATCAAAGGGCAAATAATATTTAAAATCAAAATGATAAGGGCACTTATAAGGTGGCATGTCATAACGTTCAAAAGTGTCATAACGTCCATCGAAGAAATGTCATAGCGTCCGCGGACGTTATGACACTTTGCAAGGTGTCATAATGTCCACAACAAGCAAGAATGTAAACAAATTTGGGATCATAGCCGGCCTTCGGCCGGGCGCAAGGATTTTCTTCTCTATGGTATAACAAACACCGGCTTCGCTAAGTAAAGCTTCTAAAATCTGCCTTGTTTCCGAACGAAAGCCGACTATGCAGAGAATCTTTAGTTAGCGAAGCCGGTATTTGTTATACTATAGAGGAGGAAATCCTTGCGCCCAAAAGTGTTTTCGTTATATATTTAATATTTACTCCCAGAGAAAAAGCAGGAAAACCATTTTTAAAAAATTTTTTACCATATTATGTTTCATCTAAAAAAATCATTGTCACCGACAACCATATTATGGTTAAACTAGTTTCTTTAAAAATAGTTTTGTTGGTTGGGACCATAATGAAACATGTTTCTCTCTGCGTGTATGCAGATAATTTTTTTGTATTTAACTTATTTAGTAATAATGGACCTAATGACACTTTTGAAAGTGTCATAATGTCCATTTCCAAAGTGTCATAGTGTCCGCGGACGTTATGACACTTTGGAAAGTGTCATAATGTCCATGGACACTATGACACTTTTTGGGGTGTCATAACGTCCATGGACACTATGACACTGGACGTTATGACATGCCACCCACTTATAATATTCCCTAAATATTCTATTTTTTAACAAGACACCATAAAGATGTTTCTTAATACAAGAATTATCCCGCATTATACAAAATTATTTTAGTTACAACTATTTTAAGTCAAAATTTATTAAAGTATAATTGAAAAAATTTAAGTGAAATCAATAGAACTATTCGTCCACATTTTTAAAACAAATAATGCTTAAAACAGCTAAAAACATTTTCTAAAAATGCTAAATAAAATGCCAAGTGCTAAATGATAATTTTGCAGCTAAATAAAAATTGTTAATGCTCAATTTAGCTCCAAGAATGCCAAAATGGCCACACTGCTTAGGACCCTTAACACCGTATAACTTGTGGATAAGAGTAAGATAACAGTTTTGGCTCTCCTTTTTTTTTTTTTTTTTTTTTTTTTTTTGATATTTTAGATATGAAACAAAGAAAAATAAGCGTAAATAGTAAAAAAGGGAAATATATTACAAATGTTTAAAATCCGCAAAAAAATTACCGAATTTTTTTTTGTCCTTTTTTCTCGCATGAAATCCTCAACTTTGGGGATAAATCCCCTAGTCTGGCAGCCCTGGATGCAGCAATAAAGTGACAATGATGAAGCAATTAAGTAGCATATGAAGGAAATATAAATTGCAATAGAACGAGAAAAACACGATTAGTTTATGAACGTCGTGATATGAATAACACTTCCGTCTGTTGAAATCAGGCTCACTTCCGCACAAGTGAACAGAAAAAAAATTTGGTGCCAAATTATTTTTAGCTCTCCTTAGCAGCTTTTGGTTGAAATTCAACACAATCAGTCTTGTAGGAAAATATATGGGCCATAATGTGAAACAACCTCCATTAAAAATTACACCGATTGTCATTCAATTTTGCACAAACTCGATTTACATGGCAAGAAATTTTGCTGCCAAATTTCGTAAAGATCAGTCCATAACTCAGCATTGGTCCGATATAAAACCCAATCATAAAAAAAATCTGTTGGTATGCCTAAAAGAAATTCTCTTTCCTTAAACCAAAACGAACCGTGTTATGTTATAGAAATTAAGTCTAATTATGTTCTAAAGAAAGAGAAGAACGAAAAACTTTTTCACCTTTTTGATAATCGGCCCATCATTTAACAAAAATCCCATATAAAACATACTCTCGGCATTAAACTTTAAACGACTATAGCCGGAACTTATTCTAATACTGCGGATCACAATCAGTGATGCCAACTTTTTTAGAGTGAAAAGCACTTTAAAATTTAAAAAAAGCACTAAAAAGTACTATTTCAAGCCAACATTTTTTTCAATTTAATCGACAATTGAACACAAAACAAGTTACCAAATATTAAAAAACAAAATGGCGACGGCGTTGTTGGAGGACTATTTTTGTACATAACTTTAATTTGGATCATCATAAGTTGAGTTTTGAATTGGGCCATAAAACAGTTTTTTAGTAATATTTTGATTTTTTGTATGTTTCATTGGAAGATATATCACAGCAGGCACTAGATGGTACAGTGTAATCACTACAGCATGAATTATATCGACGAAGTTTATATTTAATGTGAGAAATTGAGTTAATGGAGTTTAAGGATAATCCGCTTCTAATTTTGGATTTACTGTAGTTCATCGAACTAAATGTTCTTTCAACTTCCGCGTTAGTGTATGGCAAACTTAAAATTCTTAATATAAAATTGGACAAATCTTAAAATGGGTTTTGTCCTATTGAATCTTTAAAATCGTTGACTTCTATCCAAAAAGATCTGTTCGGTGTTCAGTTTTCAATTTGCAATTCTTAGTATTTTCCAAGCAATTTTCATTAATTAAATGTGTAACGAAAACAATTGCATCATTTTTATTGCGATTAACAACCGATGTGAGATTTACAAAACAAAGCAGGATTCCAGAGTACATGAAACAGAGTACTCCTCCCCAATCTTCTCACCTCTCTCACCAATAAACTCAAGAATTGCTGCAAGCAACAAAAATTGCAAGTCTTGGCGATGCCTTTGTCGCGAGCTTACTTAATAAACAGTTGCCCTACTAAAAGAATGATCTTACACTTAACAAAATGGTCACTGCATAATTAATTAAAGAAATTGTAGAAGAAACTAAAAATTGTAAAAAGCATTAAAGGCACACATAGAGAAAAAACATGTTTTAATATGGTCACCTCCAACAAAACTATTTTAAAGAAAATTGTAAACACATAATGGTTTAATTTAACCATTTTTTTGTCACCTACAACCATATTATTGTTAAATTAGTCCTCCATCAAGAAGCGACAACCATATTATGGTTGCCTCTAAACATGTTATGGTTAAATTTGACAATATTTTGTTTTGAAATAACCAATAGTATTTTCCTCTTTTCCAAGAGCAACATGCTATTGTTGAAAACCAACCATGCTTTAATAAGTTATAAACATATTTTATTTATTATTAACCAAGACATGTTCGGAGGCAACCATAATATGGTTGTGCCATCTTGATGGAGGACTTCTTTACCATAATATGGTTGTCAGTGACAATAATATGGTTATATTTAACCATAATATGTTAAAAATTTTCTTTAAAAATAGTTTTGTTGGAGGTGACCATATTTAAACATGTTTTTTCTCTAGGTGCACTAACGTAAAATTGGAAAAGCACCAAGTTTGTGCTTTTACGTAGTTTGACGCTAAAGATAAAATTTTGGAGTTTCGAGGCTTAAAAGAGCACCATAAATAGTGATAAAAGCACTAAGTTGGCATCACTGATCACAATTTATCAAAGATCCCATATTAATCCTCCTGAAATATTCTTAGTCTCGGTGGAGGGTATCAAAGATTCTACACGGCGCTCTAACTTGTTTTTAATTTTCTTTTTCAGTTATATAAATTTCAAATCTCACTAAATGTCTTCTAGGTTAAAAAAAAATGTAATAAATTTTAGGCTCGCTCATTTTTTAATTATATAACAAATTTCTTTCTGTTGAACATAATTCACATTTTAGTTAAATTTTTTTTTTTTTTTAATCACGTTATCAAAACAGAAATTAATTCCACAGTTTTGTTTAATCAAGCCGTCAAGTTAATTAACATTAAGCAATTAATAAAATAAATAAACAATTTCCCTTTTTTTAAATTTTTTAAAAATTATAATTAATAATTGATTAAAGATAATTTTTCAAGCCCCCCTGAAGCTTCACGAAAAAAAAACTATTGTATAATATTAAACAAATAACCAAAAGATGTTTATTTATTCTTTAGATTTAATTCAACATTTTATAATATTAAAAGTAAAAAAAAGCGAAAGTTTTCTATTTACTCTTAAGCAAAAAAAAAAAAACGAAAACTTTTTAATTAATAAAAAAACAAAAGCTGAAAACAATGTCACTGTATCAACAAACCCATTAAATTTAAACAAGATGCAACATTTTTATTTATGATGATCATGAACATCATTAAAAATTTTTTAATAATGATGATGATCATGACAAACACGAATAACAACAAACATTCACTTACAGTTATAAAGACAACACCATGCCACTCCAAAAATTTCAAAAAAAACTAAAAAAAAAATAATTTGAATTTTTAAGGAATTATCTAAAGATTAAGAAAAACAAAAAGAAATTAAAGGATACGTACTAATGCAACAAAAAAAGTTGTCATTACGACTTTACGAAAACTGGCATGAAGCATCTAATTTTTTGCAGGATCATACGAGGGTAGATCAATAAGTCCGTGACTTTGTGAATGAAGCACAGTTTTTTTTACAAAAAAAAAATAATTTTTCAACATAGTCCAACGTTTCTCTAATTTGTGTATCCCTCCCAAAAAAAATGGGATTTTTCGAGGTCCATAAAATAGGCATTTGTTTAACCAATAATTTCATCGTTGGAGCTAAATCTCTTTCCACCGAGCTATTTCTTTAGGTTCGGCAATAGGAAATAGTCACTGGGGGATAAATCGGGTGAATATGGCGGATGAGGTCCAATTTGTAGCCCAATTCATGTAATTTTGCCATTGAGACTGAACACGTGTGCACCCGCGCATTATCTTGATGAAAAAGATAATTTTTTTAAATCCTCGTTAAATCGGTACAATAAGTTGGCATAATTTTCGCCGTTTATTGTTTTTCCCTTTTGAAGGTAATCGATGTGGATTATCCGGCGTGCATCCCAAAAAACTGTTGTCATCACCTTATTGGTCGACAAACTTACCTTGGCCTTCTTCGGAGCCGGTTCACCCGGAGAAACACATTGTTTATACTGCTGCTTGGCCTCCGGAGTGTTGTAATGGATCCAAGTTTCATCCACAGTTACAAAACGCCGCAAAAACTCATTTGAATTGCGGTTAAACAACTCCAAACAATCCTTTGAAGTTGTCACACGATTTATGGTCAATTGAGAGCTAATGCGGCACCCATCTTGCAGACAGCTTTCTTAAACCCAGCTGATCATTTAAAATCGAAACCACACTGCCATATGAAATGCCTATGGCATCAACAATCTCATGCACTTTTACTCTTCGATCGGCAAACACCATATCGTGAATTTTTTCGACATTTTCGGGTGTAGTGACTTTAATTTGCCGTCCAGAACGTTCAGCGTCATTTGTACTTGTGCGACCGCAACGAAAGTCAGTAAACTACTTTTTTACCATTGAAATCGATGGTGCAGAGTCCCCATAGTATTTATAAAGCTTTTTCTTGGTTTTATTGACGGGTTTTTTTTCGCAAAAAATAATTTTTAATGAGAACTCGAAATTAACTTTTTCCATTTTTTAAAAAATCCACGAGGTTGTATGTTTTGAATAGCTGTTAAACGCAAAGTAAATGACGGAACTTGCTCAAAACTTGACAGTAGTTTATTAACAGGTTGTACTTAATGGGAGTAGTGTTGCATTTCATATAACTACGAGAGAAGTTCGTCAACGAGAAAAAATGCGTCCATATAACATTCACATTGCGTCTGGAAACATGCCCGACTATTAAAATCAATAATCAAATAATACCTCAACACTCGCATGTAAAATAGCTCGGTATACATCTAGATTGGCAATTAACGTGGAAATGGCACATAGAAGCAAAATTAACTCAAAAGAAACTAAAAGCAATTCAAATTAATTGGCATATTGGAAGAAATTCTGTTCTTAGTCTCGATTGCAACTTCTACTTTACACCTCTATATTAAAGCCAATCTGGTGCTACGGTATTCAGTTATGGGGTACTGCATCGGCCTCTAATATCGAAAAAATTCCGGTCGGTCCCTGATATGTTAAAAACTAAAATATTCACATGTATTTCAATGTGCCATTAGTTAAAACTATGATGACGAAATATGCAGTAAAATATCTAAAAAGGCTGGAACTGCACCCAAGTCCACTAGCTCGAAATATTTTCAATTATGGCGGCCACACTCGCTTAAGCAGAAGAAACACTGCATCACTCACCCAATCAGAAGAGCGATAAGCACCTACATATGTGAAAAGAAACCGTGATGATGAAATTTTTTTTTGTCTGACACTGGCATGACATAAAATAAAGTATTCGGATAAGATTTGATTCATTATTATTAGTTCATGTTTAAAATATGGAGATTCACTAAATATATACTAAGAAAAAAAATATAACGACTTAAACAACGTTTGGAAATTTTTCCAAATATTTTCTTTCAATATTCAATATTAAAAGTTGTTTTCCCGTGCTAATAATTTGGATCCCGCATGATACCAATGTTACCAAAAACATAACATTTTCGAGTACGGGAGCGCTTTTTGGCAACAATGGGATCCCAATTTTGGGTACGGGAACAAGACTAATATTTTACAAGTAAGAGTGCTATATTCTGCTATGACGGAACTTACATACCCTTCACCAAGGTACGATAAGAACAGAAAGTATAAAAAACCGTTCTTTAGATATACATAAATCTATTTTGTGCCACGCCCACTTCTCCAATCCCGACTACATTTTTTCACATGTTGTGTATTAATTACCAGGTTGCGTGTACCTTATTTGAAAACTTTTGCTCTTTCGTTCTGCAGATATACAGATATCTATAACGTCTTTGTAAGAGAGATGCCACGCCCATTTATCCAATTACGCCCATATTTGTAGAGAGGTTGTCTATTGATACCCCACAATTTGGAAAAGCTTTCTCTTATCGTTCTTCAGATATAAATAAACCTATTGTGTATTAATAATCATGTCAATTTTTGTTAATAACCTTGTCGTTCTCCAGATATATAGAAATCTATAATATCTTTGTTAGAGAGGTGCTTCGCCCTCTTCGCCAATTCCGCACATATTTGTAGAGACGTTGTGTATTCATACCCCAGATATGTGTACACAATTTGGACGTTCTTGCTTACGCAGAACATATACTAAAATTGGAACGATACAGAGAAGATTAGCATGGTCCCTGCGCAAGGATGCCACGCATAATCTTGAAGCCTTCCACATGATTTAAAATATATCGTTTGCAAGGATAGCCGTTCCGTTTTCGATGCAACCATCAATCCTAAGAACAAACAAGAAACAATAATTTCAATCCAACAACTTTAAATACAATTAAGAAAGAAAGTTAAATTGTTATGGATACGAAGCTGCAGACATAGTAGCTAAAACAGCTCATTGTCATCCGACTTATCTTTCTATACCTAAGTCCTAAAACTTTGTCGCCAGAAGTTTAGTAGAAAATTTAAATGCTACATTAATTCGTAAATGGAAAAAGTATAACCATCTGTACAAAGAAATCAATCCGGAGAAAAAACCCATTAAGATTCCTAATTCCACCAACTGGCATAAAAATCGCTACTTTACCAGACTACGTCTTACGCAATCTAGACTTACTCATCAATATCTGTTGTCTTCAGAATCCCAATCAGTATGTACTTTCTGCAATCACTCAACACTAACAACATGCCATCTTTTATCAGACTGTCTATCATTCGAAAATATTCGTTTAGGGATATGCAACTCAAACAATTTAATTAATCTATTTGAATGTCCTTCTGACGATAAGATAAACAGAGTATATAATTTTTTACAACACACTAACATTAACATTAATCTTATTTCTTTTACTATAAATATTTGATCAAACCTAACACATTAATTGCTTTTATACAAATCCAGCCATGCTGCTAGTGCTTTTGTTAGCTTTAAGATTTATTGTAAATTTAATTATAATAAATTAATAAATAAAACAATTTGGACAATTTTTCTCTTGCTGTTCAATAGATATAAATAAATCTATTCTGAACCACGCCCTCTTCTCTAATACCGCCCGCATTTTGTCGGATGTTGTCTCTTGATAACCAAGATGCTTGTACTTAATTTGAAAACTTTGATTTCCGCTGTTCTACAGACATAAAAAATCTATAATGTCTTTGTATGGGAAGTGCCACGCCCACTTTACTACAGCCGCCTACTTTTTGTCGGATGTTGTGTATTGATAACCAATATGCTTGTACCTTATTTGGAAAACTTGGCTCTTGCCGTTCTCCAGCTATACAAGAAAATACAACAAGCGATTTATGGGTAAAATTGCATAGAAAAAATTCCCCAAAATGTTTCACCAATCAAAGCATTAATCAAAATAAAATAAGTGAATTAAACGTTTAATCAAGCGAATTTGACGAGTAATTGATATTCTTAATTTTGTGTACTGGTGAAAATTTAATTAATATAACAAATTTTTTAATTGAAATCAATTTTTTTTTTTCTGTATAGTCGTATAGTCGTGGTTTTTTGCTCATATCTCATTCATTTATTGACCGATCTGGTTGAATTTCTATACCAAATTTTAACGGAGTATATGGGACATAAAGCCTAGTCCGTAATATTAGCGGGGTCTTTGGAATATCCGTTTCAGCATACACACGGACAGACGGACATACGGACATCATTAAATCAACTTTGTTACTCACAACGACCCAGAATATATATACTTCATAGGATCTTATATCAATATTGTTGAAATTACAAAAGGAATCACAACGTAATACATGCCCTTTCCCCTGTGTTGAAGGATAAAAAAATTATTACATATTTTTTTGGGATTGCTGTTCTTTTTGTAGTTTTAAAACTCAGAAAGTTTAATTTTATAATTCGGTGCTGCCAATTTATCTGAGTTCAGCCCTTTTTTCGTTTTTGCTTAGCCACGAAAATCCTAATTATATTTTGTTAAAGTTCCTTTAAACAAAATTGAAAATAAAGCTTTAATTACACTACGCAACAAGCAAAAATTCCTTGAATTCCCGATAAGAAATGCCAGAACCAGTACTTTCACTTGATCGGGAATAAAACAGAAATTTATGCATGGATTTTCATGAAATAAAATTTATTTTATTTCTAAAAGATGCAGCTTAACGATTATGTGCTAAAACTGGGAAGTATTTGTTTATTTCTATTTTTTATTAATTTTTTGAGTTCAAAAATTTTGTCATTAAACAATTTTTTACACTTGGGCCTCAATAACTCCAAAACTAAAGGCTTAATAAAAAAATTCATTAAAATTGGTTTGATAGAGCGCACCAAGACCCTATTCGGGAAAGCAGCTTGTATGTGGGCTTTATGAAATTTTGTTCCGATTCACCCCCATTTTCAATAGGTTTGATCCTTTTGCGAATTAGAACTTATATTCCAAATTTCATCAAAGTATCTTCAAAATTGCTACCTGTACTTTGCGCACAAGGTTACATTGTCAGCCAGCCGGAAGGACATAGTTAGATCAGAAAGTAATTCTGAATCGATCGGTATACTTTAAGGTGGGACCAATATTTAAAGATGTTACACCCATCAACTCAAATGGATAACACCCTCTCGACTGTTGTAGTGTGGATATAAATACTCGGTTATAATCAAATTTACATTTCTAATTATTTATAAAAAAAAGATCATTATAAATCACAAACTATTGACTAATTTTTTTCTGCCTAAAATTGTAAATAATGACTTTTCATTTTAATTTATTTAAACAAATAAATTCGTTTCTAAATATGTAAAAGTTTATAATTTATGCTAATTAGCATTTACCTACCTTAACAATTTTTGAAACTCATATAAAAAATGAAAGTGAAATTAGTTTTTAACACGCACCCACCATTTCGATATTTTATAGCGTCTCTTTTTTGGTCTGTTATTTGTTGTTGTTGTTTTCATTTTGTTAAAAAAAAAGATTACAATTTCTATAACATTTCTTTAAACTTACATTATGGAATGTGCTTTTATAACCATTTACTTAAGTCAGTTAGTTACTTACTTTTTTTTTTAAATGTTTATTGTTAGCAACAACAACAATTACAACAAACAAATAAGTAAATTTCTTTTTGAATTTCTGCATACTTATACTTTCATGGTCAATTTTCTTCTTCTTTCTTTCTTGTTTTGATTGACAACTTTTTCTTCTGTTGTAAATTTTCTTTTCAAATTTTATGTGCGTTTTTTTTCTTTTGTAGTTTAAAGGCGTTTGCTGAGTGTAGCGGTCGGTCATTCAGTCTGCCAGTGTTCATTGGAGCTTGAATCCAAATTAATTATTTTCTTTTTAGTTTCTTTGGATCTTTTGTGTGTTTTTATTGTGCTTTATAATAAAAGTAAGTGAATTATTATTGTACTTTTTGGCAGTTAATGTGTTTAATAAGCCTTAATAAGTGGAAAACAAAATTTAAAGATATTATTTTATTTTTGTTTTATAGTAAATTTTGTGAAAATTTTTTGTCGGAATAAAAGAAATTGAAAAGAAAAAAGTCGTAAAAAGCATTTAAAGTTTGGTGACTTTGTGTAGAAAAGATTTGGATTAATAAGGCAAACAAAAGACTTAAAACACAAACTTTCTAGGTGATGAGAAAAAATAAAAAATAAGAAAGCCTAATTCGGCTATGGAGAATATTTGATACTCTTCGCCAGTATTACGATTTTTTATAGTTGCTTAAAAAGTTGAATTTATATGGAATCTGTGAAAAATTATGAGTCAATCTTCATTAATTGTGCAATCAATATGTCTTTGCCATATTAAAGAAATGGTTGCTAAATTGCATAACAATATAATTTTTTATTTCAAAAGTGGGTCTTGTGTGGTAAATTTTGACCCAAGTATAAATTTTCATTCACACGCATCAGGTTAGGCTGGTAAACTTTTGTTTCGTTTTCCTTAAAAACTACGTTCACGTTGACACAAGGACAGTTTGTTTCATCAATGTTCGTTTTCTTTGTCTTAAACTCGTTTAGAATATTACGAATACAAAAGCAAAAGAAAACAAGAAAATGGACGTATGGTCAATTCTGTAAACCTTTTCATTCTCTTTAGCCTTTCCTTCAAAAACTCCAGATTTTACGATAAATAACTGATACATGTTATTTAGGACTAACATAATTTTGGTAGTTTTGTTTATATATTTAACTTAATTATGAAAATTAACCTACAATTTCAATATTCAAAACGGATTTAGGCGTATTAACGTGTTTTTCCGGACTCCGGTTTATGTGGGACCTACATATTGTACATAAAGTAATTACAAATCTATGAATTGGAGAAAATTATACCACAATATCATGGTTGCTTATTAAGTTGCCGAAATGATGAATGTAGGTTCTCATGCAAAGTGAGAATTGAGGTATCGACACTTATTCTTTTTTTGCTTGAGTGGACAATGATGCGAAAATTGTTGTGAGTACCTGACATTGTAGCCTACTTCACGGTAGTCTTAGCAAAGGGTGCCGAAAATGTCTTCCAGCCGCCCCATGCGTAAGAAAAGTATCACGGCTGTGGGAAAAATCGCCCAAAGAAAAATGGCCCAAAAAAAGAAATGAAAAATCGCCCAAATGAAGAATCGCCCAACTGAACATGAAAAATGACCCAAAATGTTATATATGAAATTTTGCCCAAAAGAAACGAAAAAGGGCCCAAAAAAAAATGAAAAATGACCCAAAAAGCAAAAACGAATTTTTTCCCGGTGGCATGTTATAACGTCCAGTGTCATAGTGTCCATGGACGTTATGACACTCCAAAAAGTGTCATAGTGTCCATGGACACTGCGCTAACTAAAGCTTCTCTGCACAGCCGGCCTTCGGCCGTGCGCAAGGATTTTATCCTCTATGGTAGACCAAACACCGGCTTCGCTAACTAAAGCTTCTCTGCATAGTCGGCTTTCATTTGGAAACAAGGCAGATTTTAGAAGCTTTACTTAGCGAAGCCGGTGTTTGTTATACCATAGAGGAGAAAATCCTTGCGCCCGGCCAAAGGCCGGCTGTGCAAAGAAGCTTTAGTTAGCGAAGCCGGTATTTGTTATACGATAGAGGAGAAAATCCTTGCGCCCGGCCGAAGGCCGGCTGTGCAGAGAAGCTTTAGTAAGCGAAGCCGGTGTTTGTTATACCATAGAGGAGAAAATCAAAAAAATGGGCCATTTTTCATACAACATTTTCATTATTTTTCATACAACATTTTCATTATGAAAAATCACCCAAATTTAAAAAACGAAAAATCACCCAACAATAACGAAAAATAGCCCAAAAATTTTAGGTCACTTTTCATATGAATTTAGGCCCAATTTTACATGGAATTTTTTTGGGCGATTTTTCATTTCTTTTTTTGGGCCATTTTTCTTTGGGCGATTTTTCCCACAGCCAAGTATCACACACAGGTAGAAAATTTATTGTACAGCTTGGCAGAATTATACACTCGCCCCTTATTTTGGAACCATCTACGCTGCGGTATTAAAACAAACATCAGCACTCAGTGTTATTCGCCAGCAGCCAAACCTCCTCTCAAGTTGTAAAATCAGCCTGTGAAGCCGACTTTTAAAGATTGGATTTAAACCACAACGACCGTGTAATCCCCAAAGGTGACTCAACCAATATTCAGACTGGGACCAAAGATCGAGATCTGTCAATTTTTAACTCTGCACGTCCAGGTATTGACTGCACCTGATTTTTCTGGATGATGTAACACCAAAAGGGAAAATATCCTTAGGAAGTCTGCCTTCATATCCCCTTGGGAGGCCAGTAAAACCGCGATCTACTTCTAAACCCAAAAAGAACTTCAGCTATTGGCTGCACCAATATCTCTCATATTAAGAACTTAAAGATCGATTTTAGCAATTTATTTTTACAAAAATTTTTTTTTTTTTTACATATTAACAAATTTATTGAAAATTTCCTATAAATAGCAAATTTATTTAAAATTTCCTATAAATAGTAAATTTATTACCAATTTCCTATAAATAATAAATTTATGCAAAAATTCCCTATAAATAACAAATTTATGTCAAATTTCCTATAAAAAAAAACTTTTTTCAGAATTTCCTCTAAATATCAAATTTATGCAAAATTTCCTATAAATTAAAGATGTATGCAAAATTTCCTATTATTATCAAATTTATGCAAAATTTCCTATAAAACCAAATTTATTCAAAGTTTCCTATAAATAACCAGTTTATGCAAAATTCCATATAAAAACCATTTCCTATAAAAAGCAAAAAAAAATGCACTTTAGGACCATATGGCGGTCATAAATTTCGATTAAAAGCAAGTGACTTTATTTTAGACCAGGAAAGATTCGCCTTCAAACATTCGCTGCGTGTTGTTCGTTGAGTTGTAGTTTTTTTCCGGCCTAATCGTCGATGCTCTTGTGGATTCTATTCCAGAGTTGTTTAAGTCATGTCTCCTTAAGGTCAAAACGTGTTGATAATATTCTGCGCGTTATTTGCTTGTCTTCGGGAACAAAATTCGCAAGAGAAAATAGTTGCTCGATTCTTACCTAGTTTGGCCAGAAAATATGTAGGACTTGTCTTCGGTTAATGATAATTATTCGCAACGTTTTTTATGGGATGTTCGCATGATCGACCTCTTCTGAAATCATTCTGTTCTTAACTTAGCAGCGACACAATCAAGTTTTGCGTTTCATTTTTTAATACACTCAAACTTTTTTACTCACACTCTCGCACTTTTTAAATTGGCGACTAGATTGCAATCAAATTGACCTTGTTTTTTTAATTTTGTTTTTTCCCCGCTTTTGCAACTACAATTCGAGTTGGAAAAACCAGCCAATTGTAGGGGTAAGAAAAGATAAATTCACTCTTTATTGTTGTGGGTTTGTTGAAGCTTTGATATCGTTACAAGTAAGACCTGAATGCTTAAAATTCTTATTCACTTTATGGTCTTATTTGTATAATTGTTTTACCTTTTTTAAAGTTTCCTGACGAGCTGACCTCACCAACCAGTGAAATGTGTATAGGATCTAGCTTACCCACAACAATAAATTTCAGTGTTTTTATCGATTATAAAAATTGGGAATTTAGCACGTCATTAATAAATAAATTAATGACCTTTCCATTTATTTGGAAATTTTATGTTTAATTTTAAGAGTTATTCGCAAATTAGATTTTGTGTTTCCTTTTAAAAACTAAAAAAGAAATTGTCTTTTTAAAAATACTTGTGACTTTTTACAAAATAACTTTGATAAAAGTTAATTTGTATGCAGACTGTGCATATAAATTGATAGCAGATTGTGTGAACAACTTGAAAGTGATTTATTGAACGTTTGGCCTCAGGGTAACGTAATAGAGCTCCGACAAGTGGTGAGATATAAAATAAAATTTTTGTGACATGATTTTACTGATGGCAACATGTGGTGTGATCCCGCGCCAATTTTTACAGTTTGTTAAATGGCTTTTTTTTTGGCAAGGTAAAGAATTCTCCATCCTTCCACGACTTTGGTATATGATTTGTTCTCCAGGCCTCTTGAATAATATACTTTATGTAGGAAGCTATTCCATTTGCACCATACTTGAGAAGTTCCACAGGAATTCCGTCTGGGCCAGCCGATTTGTTGTTTTTGAACTTTCTAACGACGCTAAAAACTTCTTAATATGAATATCTATCGAGTTGTAATGTAGAGCATTCGGTGACCAATTCTTTCCATCTAAAGAGTTGGTCCTTTGAAGAGAACATATTGAAAAATGTTTGCATAATTTACGGCCCCAGGAAATATGATCCCAAAGGAATGAAAATTTATCACAAATTTAGGGCTATTCTTCATAATGCAATATAAACCTATTTTTTTTGAAAAACTTATAAAAATTATCCCATAAGTATTAAAAAATAGCCCTAAAAGCAAAACTAAATATAACCCTTAATTTGAGGTAATTCTAAATTATGAAAAATCCCTCAAAATTTCTAATGACTTGTTACCCCTAAAAAAGTAGATATTAAAAAAACTACAAAGAAAGTTATACTAAAGATTTGGTTTAGGTTCATATGTCCGAAAGTTAAAATCGTAAATTTAAAATTCAGGGTTTTTAAGTCCTACGTTAAAAAATCCAGAATTTCAAAATTCTAAATTTTAATATCCCGAATAATTATACAGTTTTATACAGGCATGGTTGGGCCTTCGGACGCGCAAAGAGCGTTTACCTTCTTTGGTATAACAAACACCAGCTTCGCTAACTAAAGCATCTCTGCATATCCGACAAGAATTGTCTTCTCTTTGGTAAAATGATTCAGGATTTTAATACTATCCCTAGAAATTTTTGTATAATTTATTGGTGTGATTTTTCATTTCTTTAAATTTGCATTATCTATTAGTGAGTGAAAAATAGCCCCAAAGTAGTGATTTTATTTGGCGCCATTTTACATTCTTGATATAAGGAAAATTTTTATTTCACTTAAAATGCAAAAACACCCACACAAAAATATAAAAAAAAAAACGCCAAGATAAATTTTGGGGCCATTTTTTCGCACCTCTATAATTTACTTTATATAGAAAATTTTTAAAACATGTACTATAAATAGCAAATTCTCTTATAAATAGCAAAATATTCTATAAATAGCAAAAATTATAGTAAAACAAGCATAATTTTCTATAAATAACAAATTTTTGCAAATTTAAAAAAAAAATCCAATAACAGCAAATTTGTTTTTATTCAATTGTTTCTCCTCTATTAACTAGCGGATTTAATACATTAAGTTAGAATTAGAATCAATATTATATTTTCATATATTTTTTCAAGCTTTAGGCCCTGAAGAAGATTTCCAATGGAAATCGAAATATTGAAAAATAAACAATACAGTAATCCCTTGATTTACGTAGCCTCGATTAAAGTTGTTTCGGTTCGCGATGCCAAATTTTGTATGACTTCTTAATTAATTTGCGTCGCCATTCGATTCGCGTCTTCAGATTTGTTGTGCCTTATTAACTCGATATGTGTCGGCATTCGATTTACGTCGCCTCATTTGCTTGAAATGTTCTTTTGGGGTTTTCATGCTATTCCTATCTATACTTGGATACATTTTTGTTTTTCTTGTCAAACACAACGACAGAAATATGAGATCAAAAAAACACAATCACACCAGCTATGAATAAAAATTCCACGGGATTTTTTTTCCCCTTTGCCCATTTTTACAATAGAATTTAAATAGGAAAAATGGGAGAAAGGAAAAAAACTCCCGGGGAATTTTTATTTATAACTAGCTTAACCCGGTGTGCTTCGCTTTCCCAATCGTTATAAAATGAAACAAAAAGTATTTATATATAAGCAAAAATTTTTTTATTACAGTCAGTTGTGGGCGTGGGAGAATGAGGATAGGGTTACCCCACTAATTTAATTAACATGTGTATCAAGCATGGGTAAATATGTTAAACAATTCCCTTTTAAATTCATCCCAACACCTACATACGTGAAACAGTATCGAAGGTAAGAGGATTTCAAATTTTGAGTTGATTAGGCGTGCCACCGCCCCTTTGTCCAACCACAACTTTACATAGCCTAGGGCTCATTAATTCATAACAACAGCCTACTGTGAGAATTTGATGACAATCGGCTCAGTAGTTAATTAGATATAATCGACATAAAGGGGCGTGGCCGATCCCACTTTTTTCATGCAACGTATTTCTATTCATAACATTAACATATATACCAAATATCATCGTCCTACGCCAAATAGTGGCTAAGATATGAGGATTTTATGTTTTGGGTTGTATGGGCGTGGCACCGCCCCTTTTTCCAACCACATCTTTATATAGCTTAAAGTTCAGTAGCTCGAGGCAGTCGCCTACTGTGGAAATTTGATGACGATCGGTTCAGTAGTTTATTAGATATGGTGGTTTTTACTTTTTCTTTAAAGGGGCGTGGCTCTGCCGTCTTTTTTCATTGAGCTTATTTCTATTCGTACTAACACCATATGAACTAAATATCATCATCCTATGCCAAAAAATGCCTAAGATATAACGATTTTAAATTTTGGGTTGTATGGGCGTGTCATCGCCCCTTTGTCCAATCTTAACTTTATATAGCCTAATGTCTCTTCCAGGGTCACAGTTATATTCTGTGAAAATTTCAAGATGATCGGTCAAGTGGTTTGGCCTCCTATAAGGCACAAATATATATATATATATACAAACATACATTCACTCATATATATATATATATATAGAAAGATAGATTGGGATGAAAAAGGGTATTATGCGTTTGTGCTAATGTTTCTAACACCTTAAAATATTGGTCCTCGACCCTACTTTTAATAAACCGACTAAGAATTACTTTTTGAATTAATGTAACGGCTGGCACACAAGGTTTTTTCGGAATTGAGTATTTGTACCCATGAACCCTCTTATTATGTGGGTATTTAGCTTAAATTTGGTCCAAACTTATCTCATTGTAATTTAAATCATCTTAAAAAATTATATTGGAATTGGTTCATATTTGACCAGAGTTCCCATACAAATACTATCCCGAAAATATCATTTTTATAAATGTTGGTATTGACACAAAATTTAGCGAAAAAACACTTTAACGATAGATTCAAAGTCATGGTAAGACGTGGTATTTGTAGATCCAAATCGAGCTATAGGTCCCATATAAACCCCCTTTTCTAAAATCATTAAACTAATCTCATATAGATGAAAATATCTAAATGATATTCGGCAAAAAGAACTTTAACATGCATCTTAACCTCATAACATAATTTTTTCTTGCGGATGCATGATTGTCCATGGGTCCCAAATAGGGTACACTTGTTTTAAAATATACTTTCTTACTTGTTTAATTCTGTAAATGTTTTGTAATATAATAATTAGTATTGTGGTGATTTTATTGAACTGTTAATGGTTTTTAATTTATATTTCGATATTTTAATCAGGCTTAAGTTCATTGAATTTAATTTTCAATAAATTATTTTTATGAAGAAAGGAATTTTACAACACGAAATTAATTAAAATTTATTGATCATAGAATCTGGGAATTATTTCTTTTTCATAAGTTTCTTTATTATATTCAACATTTTTAATTTTTCGAATTTTTTCTATGAGTTATATTTCAGTTATGTATTTATAAAGCTTAATATTTATAATTTCGAAAAATAAAAAATTTTAAGTTTATTGATAATTTTTCATTCTTGACTGAGCTGGGAACTGAACCCAGGCTTTCGCGGACATGTTGCCCTGACTAGTTTCGAATGTAACCACCAAATCTCTTCAGAGGGGTTTGCCGTTTAGCACTCACCGCCATTGACGATGGATGACGTCATTAGTCAAACATCAATCTTTAAACCAAATGGTATTTTACCTTGGTAGATCAAAACTTGCTTTGAATGAATGATTATCTATTTAATTGATTTACATGTTCTTCTGTACTTCTGTGTTTCGTACTTTTTGTCAAGAATTCTTCTTGAAATCCAAAGTACATTTTTTGTTTTTCATGTTTTTGTCTTTCTTTTTTCTTGTTGACCTTTTTCAGCACATCTTGAAGGACAAATGTAAACATTAGCTCGTGCCTTAGCTGTTAACAATAATTAGTATTGTCGTTAATTTTTTGTAATTTGTTTATAAATTAGCCTTTCTTAATGTTTTTAATAAAGGTACATTTTATAGAACACATATGAACATGTTTAAATTCGATTTACGTTGTTTCGATGTACGTCGTCATTTTCCGGAACCAATTGCGACGTAAGTCCTAAGGCTTGAAAAAAATATATGAAAATATAATACAGGGTGGCTGATGAATATTCCTTTTTTTTCAGTGTATGGAATTCATTTTTCTTTTATTCATGTTAAAGCTCATTCAATTTTATTAAATATAGCTCAATAAGTTTTAAAAATAATGGAAATTTATATTGACACCTCCCCCCCCCCCCTGCTCGTTGATGCATGTGCGGCATCTTACTAAAATGTTGTTCATTACTGCTTGGAGAGTTGAGACAGGAAAAGCCGCAATTATTTCTCGAATGGATTGCTTTAGTTCATTAAAATTTGTTGATTTTGCTTTGTAGACTTCCTTTTTGCAATAACCCCTCAAGAAAAAGTCAGGTGACCTTGAGGGCCAACGGAATGTCGAGTTTCTGGATATCAGCTTATTGGGAAATTTTCGTCGCAATTCTATCATAACAGTCCGGGCCATGTGAAGAGTTGCACCATCTTGCTGAAGTCACACAGAGTTGAAAGAAATTCTGATTAGGCGTAATTCTGGATAGAAAAACTGTCTAAACATGCTCAAGTAACGGTCTCCAGTAAACGAAGAATCGTATAAGTGGGACTCAACAATGTAGCGTGATGAAACTGCACACCACACTGTGACACGAAGTGGATGCAATTCCGTCTCATGGAGTATCTGTGGGTTGGAAGCACTCGTCAGACATAAAAAGACAGTTTAACATGTTTCCGCCCTCTTCCACCTTTTGAAACATCTTCTGACAAAATTTCAAGCAAATCGGCAAGTCTGCTGCATTCAGTTTATTGGTTATTTGAATTTTATATGGGAATAAGTCCAAATCATTGTGCATAATTGAATCCAATGACTGAATGCTTATACCGATTTGAGCAGATAAGCTTCTTGTCGAAACTCTTGGATTGTTTTGTATGGCAGCAGCTACAGCAGCTATTGTTAGCAGCGAAGGGTTTCTATGGTAAGGTATCCTTGACTGTCTAATGCTCGGCAAAATTGTTAACAAGTCTCATTATGGTCCATCTGCTCGGAGGATTGCCGCCAAACGTGCGCCTTTACTCTTGTTGAATCGATACTACGGACTACAGTCCGCGATAGCGGCGGACAATCCAAATTCTAGTTTTTGTTAAATCTAAAAATCAATAGAAAAAACGTTATAAATTTTTTTTTTTTTTTTTTGATAGCGGCTTTCATTAGCCGCCTTGTATTTAATAGAAAAAGGTCGAAGTAATAAGAAAATAATTTTTATAATCAGATTGTAATATTTAATCCTTTTCTATAATTTTCATATATTTTTTTTTTTTTTCATTTATTTGTTTGAATATTTTCTTCAGTTCAAAACAACTTCATGGCATTTTTACGACTAACTGCAGTTTTTACAATATTTTCTATCAGATTTTTTTTTAAGCTTAAACATAAAGTTGATTGAACGTGAAATTAACTATTTTAGCATGATTTACTTAATCTTTAATTTTATATAAATATTTCATAAACATTTTTCTTCTTTTAAACGAACACTTGCGAGTGCAATCACATCAAACTAGACGATTTGCTGTTACCATAATTTTCATATACAAAAGCTAAAAGAAAAAAAAGTTATTCATACAAGTGCCATAAACAGACTTAAAAAACAAATCAAAATTAAACTAAAAAAAAAAAAATGTGTATTAAAACATGTATTAAACAATGACTTGTTTTACATGATGCAAGGGTTTGAATAAAACCACATATGTTGCTATTGCAACAACAACAACTATTATAGCAATAGCAAAAATGCAACACAAAAGAAAGAAACAAATAAAAAGAAATTATGTTCAGACATAAATTTGCACTTGCAGAGTCATAATTTGCAATATGCAATTGCTCAAACACTCAGGGGGTTGGGGGTATGGGGGGAATAATAAACTATGGAAAAAACCAAACTTTAATCAAAGAAAACTTTGAAAAATCAATGGACTTTGTGAAGAAATATTTTGCATATAAAGCCAACATTGAAGCAAAACTTACATGCAGTCAAATATAGTCAATGTATTACAAAAATTTCATACTCGAAAAAAGAGTTTTGTTGAAAAAAAAATTGTAGCAATTTTGTAATCTTTATACAGGTATATCAGTTTAAGACACATTCAGTAGTGTGTGTATATTTGTTAAATGAAGTAGAAAAAGATGTCGAAAGATTGCCCAAACCTGTAAGAAAATTATGGTCAATTGATAACGACTAGAAAAATGACCCATATTTACACACATGAGCAGTTGACGTTACGATTTCTTATAAATTACTTTTGGAATAAAAACGAGCAATTGACAGTTGTATAAATTTTTTTTTAGTTTTAATAGTATATTTTTCTTTAAAATTATTTATTATTATAATATGTTGCAATTTGAATTGAATATTTTTGCGAAATATATTTTGTTACACCTACCGCTTAAATTTTGTAAAAATTGGTCAGTGTTGTTAATCAAATAGTGCGCAGCTTTTAAGTTTTTTATTTACTTATAGAAATTTTTATTTTTTTATTTTATCTTATCATGAGTTTTTTCCGGAATTTGAATTCAATAGCAATTTTTTCCACAATGTAATAGTGATAGTATTTGTTTTTACAAAATTTACAAGAAATTGTAATGTTTACCAAGACTTGCTATAAAATTTAATTAAAAAAAATGTTAGCTAACTGAAACTTAAGAATTAAAGGAAATAAAAAAGTGTCGATACTTTAATCAGGCTTAAGTTCATTGAATTTAATTTTTATTAAATTATTTTTATCAAGAAAGGAATTTTAGAACATGAAATGAATTAAAATTTGTATTAAATGGCAAACCCCTCTGAAGGGATTGTGTGGTTACAATCGAAACTAGTCAGGGCAACATGTACATGAAAACCTGAGTTCAATTCCCAGCTGAGTCAAGAATGAAAAATTATCAAAAAATTTTAATTAATTTCATGTTGTAAAATTCATTTCTTCATAAAAATAATTTAATGAAAATTAAATTCCATAAGCTTAAGCCTGATAAAAATATCGAAATTTGGATTAAAAACCATTAACAGCTCAATAAAATAACCACAATACTAATTATTGTTAACAGCTACGGCACGAAAAAAATGTACTTTGGACTTCAAGAAGAATTCTTGACCAAAAGTACGAAAAACAGAAGTAAGGAAGAACATGTAAATCAATTAAAGTAGGTAATCATTCATTCAAAGCAAATTTCGATCTACCAGGGTAAAATACCATTTGGTTTAAAGATTGATGTTTGACTAATGACGTCATCCGTCGTCAATGGCGGTGAGTGTAAAACGGCAAACCCCTCTGAAGAGATTGTGTGGTTACAATTGAAACTAGTTAGAGCAGACTGCCTGAGAAAACCTGGGTTCGATTCCCCGCTCAGTCAAGAATGAAAAATTATCAATAAATTGTAATTCACTTCATGTTGTAAAATTCCTTTCTTCATTAAAATAATTTAATGAAAATTAAATTCAATGAACTTAAGCCTGATAAAAATATCGAAATTTGGATTAAAACCCATTAACAGTTCAATAAAATAACCTCAATATTGATTTTTGAAATAAAAAAGTTTAATCTAAAAAAATCGGTTGGATATGATAATTTTGATGCCAAAGTTCAAAAAACCCGCCGAAAAAGGCATTCGGCCATGTTCTGGAAAACGAAATCACGTGAAATTGAAATCGATGAAGATTTTCAATTGAATTTTTGAAATAATGAGCGTAGCTTTTCCTGATTTCAAAAGTAGTTTAGGTAGAAGAAAGTGGTCCTGAAAAGGCAATATTTTTTTGAACTTTGAACATGGGAAAGTTTT
Organism: Pollenia amentaria; assembly: GCA_943735925.1. Classification (NCBI taxonomy): domain Eukaryota; kingdom Metazoa; phylum Arthropoda; class Insecta; order Diptera; family Polleniidae; genus Pollenia; species Pollenia amentaria. The sequence continues at coordinate 137,763,267 of OX031010.1, read as the reverse complement.
CAAAATTTGGTCGATTTCAATTTCACGTGATTTCGATTTCTAGAACATGGCCGATTATTTATCCTTACGGTTATGCTCAACGTAATTTTATAGCCTTTTCACACTTGTCAACATCTAACATCTACCATCAATTTGCGAAAATGTTAAACTTTTTGCACAAGAAATACGTACGGCTAAAAATCCTAAAAAAAAAGATGTTATTCCAGTCATCACTAGAAAAGTTGCAATAAATTCTATTTTTATTGAGGCATTACTGACAAAATGGCATTTGTTTTGCAAGCAACGTTACCATTTGTCAAATTTTTTGTTGTTTGCAAAGTCTTTTTGGTTTAATTTTTTTTTTTATGTTACTAAACAAAATGAATTCCAAATACATGTTGGTGTTTTCTTTTAAAACTTTGGCACTTTTGTAGAAACTAGTTATTAAAATAAAAATTATAAAAAAAATTCAGAAATGGTCACATGTTTCATTAATAGTAGATGTTAGATCAAGTGTGAAGGCATGTTTCACATTTTCATATTTCCCATGCATTCCTCCGAAATGGATGCAAGTATAAAATTTTATTAATCCTCTGCGACTGACGTGACTTTATAATAACACCATTTTGATGGCTTATATTTTCCAAGTTCTATTTTGTAAACCTTCTGAAATAATTTTTTATTTTGGATTAATGTTGTAGCTTATTATTTACTGTTATTTATTTTTGAGAACAAAACGATAATTCATTTTAAACCATTTTTAATGACATGGCACAAAATGGCCCTAAAGAGCTCTTACATCTGTACAAAAACCAAAAAAGTTAAGAATTTCCTACTTGTTGTTTACAAGTTTTACACCAGTACAGAAAAAATGAGATCATTTTAATAGTTTAATTAAAAGGTAAAATTTATTTTATCTAGTGCATTGAACCAGACATTCTAACATGGATATGTCAAATTACTTGATCCAAAGCTCAGAATCTGCTCTTCACGGCTTTTAAAAGTTCCAGATGATGTTCCCTTAGAATAGGAAAAGAATTGTTTTTTATTAGAGCAACCCCTCAAAACAAAAATTATAAGAGATATGAAATATCGAAACAATTTCATTGACGTGTTTTAGAGACACTACAAAAATATAACAATAATATTGAGATGGTTGTTTCTCAGACCTTAATATTGACGTGGTTGTCTTGAAGACTCTTTTCTGCTCAGCGCGACGCGTGAGCTCTCTTTGATGGCGTTTGTCACACCAACGTACACATGAAAACGTAGTGAGAAGGTACTGAATGCGTGAGAGCCGATGCTTGAAAGAAACGGAAAAATCCCGTTTTTCGTTCATTGGTGTCTTTTAGAATACCACGTTAGTCGCAGAAGGTTAAGTATATCACATTTTCCTAACCAGGAGAAGCATGTCAAAATGCTAATTATTAATAAGCCTCATAAGCAAGAACATTGCATGGAATCATACTTTTTCAAAAAAACTACTACCGGTCCTACATCCTCTTCATATCATACCTGATCACGAATTTGGGTTTCGGCGCAGACATCGAACTCCCAAGCATTTTGCCATTGAAAATTTAAAATAAGTAGAGATTCTCTAAAAATCCAGCAGTACTGTTCTTCAGTTTCTCTTGACGTCTAACAAGCCTTTGAGAAAGTATGGCATAATGGCTTTCCAAAAAAAAAACTTTTAAAAGCTCTATATTAAATTTTACTCAAATCATTCATGTATGTTTTTTTGTTAGAATCAATGGGGCAATCTCAGAAATCGGCAAAATAAAACCAGGTGTGTGTCAGGGAAGCATTTACTATAAATAGCAAATTTTCACAAAATATTCGGTAAATAGCAAATTTTTTACAAAATTTCCTATAAGTTTTTCCTATTAATAGCATTGTTGTACAAATTTTCCTAATATAACAAATTTTCACAAAATTTCCATTAATAGTAAATTTCACAACATTTTTTTATAAATAGCAAATTTTCACAAAATATTCGGTTAATAGCAAATTTTTTTCAAAATTTCCTATAAATATTTTCTATTAACAAATTTTCTCAAAATTTCCAATAAATAGAAAATATTCTCAAGATATTTTATAAATAGCAAATTTTAACAAAATTTCCTAAATTAATAAGTTTTCACAAAATTTCCTATTAATAGCAAATTTCACAACATTTTTTTATAAATAGCAAATTTTCACAAAATATTCGGTTAATAGCAAATTTTTTTCAAAATTTCCTATAAATATTTTCTATTAACAAATTTTCTCAAAATTTCCAATAAATAGAAAATATTCTCAAAATATTTTATAAATAGCAAATTTTAACAAAATTTCCTAAATTAAAAAGTTTTCACAAAATTTCCGATTAATAGCACATTTTCACAAAATATTCCATAAATAGCAAATTTTCACAAAATTTCCAATAAATATTTCCTACTAATAGCATATTTGTACAAAATCTCCTAACATAACAAACTTTCACAAAATTTCCAATATATAACAAATTTTCTCAAAATATTCTATAAATAGCAAATTTTAACAAAATATTCTATAAATAGCAAATTTTCACAAAATTTCCTACAAATAGTAAATTTTGACAAAATTTCTATAAAAAACTAATTTTTACAATATTTCTTATAAATACACGCAGAGAAAAAACATGATTAATGAATGGTCACTACGACAATTTTTATTCATATTTACATAATATGTTTACCCCAATAAACTTATTTTAATCCTTATTAAACTTGCCAAAGTATTTGTTCTCCTTAACATTTGTTTATTCACTATAATAATATTATATGGCGTTTTACACCTAAAAAGTTACCATGATCTAGCTAAACATATTAAATTATGTGAAATATTTGCTACTATAATGTATATATATTCAACTATACAATTAAAATCATAATATTAGCTGTACACAAAAGGTATGTTTGATACCATCATTTTTGTTCGCTTTAAAACACATTCTCTATATGAGCAAAAATTTGTTGTCAAAACAAACAGTGTGTCATTTTCCGTCTGCGAGAGTCAGTTAATCGGGAAACATGAATGACTACAAAATAATTAAAAGGCCATCCATTCATGATTGCAAAATTAAGGAAACAAATTATTATACGTTTATTGAAGCAGTTATTATATCTTCTATCTTCTATATATATAAAAATGAATTATGTATGTTTGTTTGTTTGTCGCTTTATAGACTCCGAAACTACTGAACCGATTTCCCTGAAATTTTTACAGTAACATCACGTGAGCCCTAAAAATAAAATATGCTACTTATTTTTTCGATAAGGGCAGAGGAATTGGTACCCCCCATAGGATGCCAATATTGATTATCGAACCGATTTTCCTGAAATTTTTACAGTAACATCACGTAAGCCCTAAAAATAAAATAGGCTACTTTATTTTTCGAGAGGGGCAGGGGAATTGGTACCCCCCATAGGATGCCAATATTAATTATCGCATATCTTAAGAGCCGCTGAACGCATTTTGCTGAACTTTTTGTATTAGGATCTTCTGAGCCCCGGAATCGAAATAAAATAGCAGCGGGGGTATAGGAATACCCCATAGGACGCCAATGTTTAACATCGCATATCTTAAGAACTGTAATAGTGAGAATGTTCAAACTTTCTAAAAGTCACTCTTATGGTATACTACACTTTTGAAAATAAAAATAAAGCGGGTAGGCGCAGGGGGGGAAATACCTCCCATAGGATGCATACATTAAATATCGCTCAACTGAAGAACTATTAAAGGGAGAGTCTTCAAACGTGGTTAAAGCTACTATTATAGTAAACTATAAATTTCAATATAAAAATGTGCGGGGTCAGTGTAGCGAAGCGCACCGGGTTAAGCTAGTATATATATAAAAATTAATGTATGTATTTAATTTTATTTATTAATATATGCTAAGCTTTATATGTATATATGTTGCAAAGTATATGTACACATGTATTTTAAATAAAACATGAAATTTTTTAAATACATTTTTTTATTGGTTTTATTGTTCAAATAGACATTTTGCATGGTATTAGGAAAAATAGAAACATGGTTAGGAAGATCATTTGTGTTTTTCTGAACATATATTGTTACTGAAGACGTGTTTAACACAATCATAACCACAAACATTAATGATAGTTTGCGATTGTGATTGTATCAACCATGTTTTTTCTTTGCGTGTAGCAAATTTTCACAAAATTTCCTATAAACAGCCATTTTTACTATAAATAGCAAACTTTTTCTAATTCTACTATATATAGCAAATTTTCAAAGAATTTCCTAAAATAAAAAAATTTACACAAAATTTCCTATAAATGGCCAATTTTGGCAATATGTATTTATTTTAAATATAATACTTTCACAACACATCTTACAAGTAGCAATTTTTCACAAAATTTCCTATAAATAGAAAATTTTCACAAAATTTCCTTTAAATAGAAAATTGTCACAAAGTTCACTTATAATTGCAAAATTTCCTTTAAATATCAAATTTTCACAAAATCCACTTTAAATAGCGAATTATTGTAAAATTTGCAATAATTTTAGCAAAATAGAAAATTGTTGCAAAATTAAACAAATTTTTTGCGAAATTTTCTATAAAATTTATTAAAAACAGAAAATATGCTCTGAATAACAAGTTCTGAACAAGATTTCCTATAAATGCAAAAGCAATGATTAATATTTGTAAAATTCTAAAACAAAATAATAATAAAATATAATAAAGACTTAAAAAATCAAACGGATAATCACGATTGCCAATAAAATGTTACTAAAAAAACTATTTATAACAACATAGCAACCATTTTTCTAAATCAATAGCCTCCGGTTTAAAGAAAATCTTATATGTTAAAAAAGAAAAAAAAAATTCTTTGGAATTTCCTGAGGCTCTTTTTTATTTGCTTTATAAAATGCAGCATATATTTAAAACCATTAACTTAAAAACATGCAAAATTGATTTATAAATAAGAAAAAAAATATGTAAAAAAAATTACTATTAACAAACACTTGCAATAATTTTTGTTGTTATTTTTCGCTTAATCTAAGAAATGGACAGACTGTGGGAAAATATATTTTATATGACACTACATACTACTGTATTCATGGGTACCACAGCAGCAGCTTCAGCAGCCGCTGCTTCACTGTACAACATTAAATTGCTATTAGCTTAGAGCTTAAGCGCTTTTTGTAACAAAAAAAAAAGAAGTTGGTTTTTAATCTAGAAATTACTTACAGCAGGTTACTCACACTAAGACTATAGAAATACAATAGTATTAACAAGAAGTTGTAGTTGTTTAAGATAGCAACAATGAGTGATTCATGCAGAAAAATTAAAACTAAAATAATTTATTTGAACTAAAACTAAAGGCAGCTGACTAACAGAAATAAAAACAAGTAAGAGTGATATATTCGGCTAGACCGACTAATATATATACCCTACACCATAGTGCTATAAATACAGAAAATTACATAAATATCGTTCTTTAAATGTAAATAAATCTGTTTTCTGCCACGCCTAATTCTCCACTCGCACCCACATTTTATAAATACCGTTCTTTTATAAATACCGTTCTTTAGATATAAAAAAATCTATTTTGTGCACCGCCCACCTCTCTACTCCCGCCCACATTTTATGGAAATTCTCTATTGATTACTTTGGCTCTTGCCGTTTTCCAGATATACAGAAAGAAAAAAATAACCACAAGGGATTTGTGGGTAAAATTGGAGGCAGTCGTGCTTTTTTGTTCATACCTCAGCCATTTGTTGACAGATCGGGATGAATTTTAATAGAAAACTTTTTGGGAATTTATGTGATGTAAATATCGGGTGGTTAAATTTGAAGAGCCGATGATGAATGTGAACCACACCTAAACGTCAAGTTTTTTTCTGCATTTCATTTGACATTTCTCAATTTTAGAATAACTCAATTTGATTCATGGTAAGATACAAAATCGAGCAACGCGTTCAAGTTATTCAGGCTTATTGTGAAAATGGACGTTCAAATCAAAATGCATATCTTGAAAATCATCTTCAGTGCTGAGGCACATTTTCACCTCAGTGGATTCGTCAATAAGCAGAATTGCCGCATTTGGGCGAATGATAATTCAAGAGTGCTTGTCAAAAAACACACCCACAAAGAGAGAATGTTTGGTGCGGCTTATGGGCGGTCAGGCAGCTACTGTGAATGCTGTTCGCTATCGTGAGATGGTAACGAACTTTTTATGGCCCGAATTGGAAGATATGGATGTGGACGATATGTGGTTTCAACAGGACGGCGCCACTTGCCACACAGCTAACAAAGCAATGGCTCTTTTGCGCGACAAATTCAATGGCCGTGTTATCTGATGGCGATGTCAATTGGCCGCCAAGATCATGTGATTTGACACCGTTGGACTTCTTTGTTTGGGGTTATTTGAAAGAAAAGGTGTACGTCGATAAGACAGCAACAATTCAAGAGCTAAAGAATGAGATAATTCGTCACATGAACGGCATAGAACCTCAATTATGCCTCAGCGTCATCGAAAATTTTGACCATCGGATGGAGGTGTGCCGCCGAGGTCGCGGCGACCATTTGGCCGAAATTTTGTTTCATGCATAATTGAACCATACCAATATTATCATAATAAAAAGAAATGACAATAATTTCCTAAATAATTTGTGTTTTATTCAAAATCAACATCGGCCCTTAAAATTTAACTAGTACCCATCATATCTGGGGTCTTCGAAAACACAGTTTTAACGGACACGCGGACAGATGGACATCGTTAAATCAACTTCGTTCTAAGGACTTTATAGGGTCTGACATCGATATTGCAAACATCAGAAACGGAATGAAAAACTTATATACATATGCGCTTTCCACCAGGGGTGAAGGTTGTGAAGACAGAATTAAGTTTTAAAGTGGTGGGATAAAGTAATTTGGGGAAAAAAAGTTGAGTTTTATAATTTGAAATCCGAAGTCAATCAGCATTGTATAGAAAAACAGTATCGATAGAAATAGTCTTTCAACATTATTGACTTTATGTTCAGAAACACTGTAAACTTTGTATAGAAATAATTCGTTCGTTTCTGTATTGAAAATCTAATTAAAAAAAACGTAGCTCTATAAATCCAACTGCAAATCGGCAAAATCGGTCGGCACAGCATAGAAAAGCTTTTGCTTAATGTGTGGTTTTAACAATACAAGTGATTGAACGTGCAGTAAAATCTATTTAATAATCACTTAGTTTTTTGACGGCTTTTTTATATAAATTTTACTTCTCGTTCAATCACTTGCCTCAGGGGAAAGAGAACTAATACCAAACTTGTCACGTGATAGTTTAAAGTGGTTGAGATCGGTTCTTGTTTAAACACTTTATATGAGGAGGACTTGTTACTTTAACATCGCAGAAAATATGACCTATCGCAGAAAATATGACAACAATTTCATATTTTTTCCTAATTAATTCATTTATTAAAGACGTGCTTAACTACCAAATTTTATTTATGATAAAAACACTGAAACTTATTGTTGTGGGAAGCTGGTTTCTATGCGCATTTCTCTGGCTGCTTAGGCCAGCTCGTCAGGAAACTTTTTCCAAAGACTTTAGAAAAACTAACAATATTATACAAATAAGACCATAAAGTGAATAAGAATTTTAAACACTCAGGTCTTACTTGTAACAATATCGAAGCTTTAATAAAGCCACAATGTATTTAAAAAGAATTTAATGCAAATAATTTTAATGTTTGGTGCCTATTTTTATATTATCCAAGACAGGGCAGGTCCGTTTGCCTTAATAATGTGACTCATCACAAAGAGCCAATATCAGTTCCGCCACCTTCTAGGCCAACACCATGTTACTATGATGAACCCCTTCATATAAAGTAATAGAACCAAAAATAATCAGCCACTATCCGCACAAAAGCCAGTCACATGAATAGTTGTAAGCCAATAACCTAACTGCACTTTAAACACATGATCACCTGTTAAGTGATATGCCTTGTTCTCACATATCACAACTCGTTCCTTTTTGTTATAATATTGTGTACACTGGTCACGGGATAAGTGCTTTAAGACCAACTGACACAAATTTCCCGCAGGGTGTATTGTGGAAACTTCGCATAAGTGTTCAGAAATAATGTCGGACTGTGTAAGAAAATAATTTCTTTTGACAGGGAAATTCTCTAGACTCTGTATAAACGAACACTATTGACTCTATAAGAATATCCAAACATTTTATAACCTCTCTCGCTTTCGAATCAAGACACTGTACATTGGGTTCAAATGGTATCAAGGTGGCGATTAATTGAAATTTAGAACTAAAATTTTTATAATAAATTTTGATATAGGGTACAAGTAGATAAAATTCTACATCACAAGCTGTAAAATTCAATCAACCAAGTTGTTTACTTTCTTTTCAGTGAGCGGGGAAAGTTAGCAAATTATTGCTGTTTTAAAAGGTAGTGAAAAAATTGGAAATTTTTTGTTTTTGTTTTATTCAATAGATTATTGTTAGTGTTAAGTCTATTAATTAAGTAAATCTTTTATAATGGAACTTTAAATATCAGGTATTAAAGGGAGGAAAAATCATATACAGAATCCCCATAAATATACTACTTGTACACTTTTTTTTTTTTTTTTTTTTTTGTAAAAAATTATGTGTAAATATTTTTAATAATTTTTTTAAAAAAGGTTAAAAAAATAAGATAACTTCCGCATTTAATGGGCAACAAGTATTAAGTTAGTAAGAGTTGGAATTAGTTCTATCAACTTATATTTAAAAAAAAGTCCAGACAATGCCCGGCCCATTTTTTATTTTCATGTTTGTGTAAAAACTCTCGAAAACAAAGATTTCCCAAAAAGTTTTATATTTTTTATTTTTTCAGATTAATTTTAACATTTACGGAATTTAGTGAAAGCAAAAACTGGAAATAGATTAATACTAATAGGAATACACATTATTAACTTATTTTTTAAAGTTATTTTGATTTCAAAGTTACAGAGAAAATTGTGAATCATGTTTTTTTTTTCGAAAAGCAAAAACGGCTAACAGGTTAAAAAAAAATTTTTCCATTTTTTTAAAGTTGTGTTTTTATTGTAATATTCTCTTTTGTGACTTTTTTGAAAAAAAAATTTTACATACATATATAAAATATTTTGAAAAACAAAAATTGGACTTTAAATTAAATGTATACTAATATAAATAAAATTATTATTCAAATTTTTTAATAGCACAATAATTATGCTTTAATTTCCAATTTTATTTTATCGCTTTTCATTCCAAAGTAACAGTATAAATTGTGAACTATCCAAGTCGACAGCTAAATTTGGAAAACGAGAACCTAACAATTCAAAATGCTGTAAAATACCAAGGTATCTGCCTAGATAAGAAACTTAATTTTTCAAGGCACATTGACGAAATTTGCAAGAAAACTCTAAAAACTATCCGAGCCCTTTGGCCTTTACTAAATAAACGCTCTTCGCTCAGCATACAAAACAAAAATTTAATATTCAAAAATGTAATAAGACCAACTTTGACATATGCAAGTCCCATTTGGTATAAGGCAGCAAAAACGCATCTAAAGAAACTTCAGATCATTCAAAACAAATGCCTTAGGATCATTCACAACAAACACTGGAGACACTCTACGCAGCTTCTTCACAACGAAACTGGATATGAGCGAGTTGACGACTTCATAAGGAGACTCAACAACAAATATCACGAAAAAGTAGAAAATTCCTCTTATCAACTGATAAGGGAATGTAGAGAATCGGCCTAAGGGTAGCTATAAAACAAAAATGTCAAATTTTACAGACAGATACTAGTTTTTGCTACATTCTGATATAAATTGTGGCTAAAAATCAAATTTTTTATTTTTATTAACCTTTAAATTTTTCTTAACTTAGAAATTAAGTATAAGTATACTTTATTTTGTCGTTTTGCGATAAGAGCGAATTATAAGTGGTCGTTTATGAACAGGTATGATTTAGAGGGGTCTTCTAGATAAAAAGAGAATTAACGAGAGAATCAAAATGTATGGTATTTTTGCGAATTAAAGAGATTTTCTCAAGGGACCAGCAGTTTATTTCGTATTGTTAATGTTTTTGAGCTAACGGGGTACGAACTATCGCGATTTGACTGTAATTTTGTTAGTTTTCAACTACAAGGTACTTCGTGGTTGTTGTTACAAAGTTTTGTTTTATTTTTTTTTTTTAACTAAGAATTTTATAAATTTTGTTGCCGTAATTTGTACTCTTATTGTTGTTTATGTAGGTTTGTTTTGAATTTTTTCTTAAAGTTGCATTTAGTATTTCTTGTGGTCTAGATATTTTTTTTTCTTCGGAAAAATGAATCAAAAGTGAGATCATGACTGAATTGTAGAAAAAAAAAAAACTAAATTACACGAACATGTTTTTGCCTTATAAAGTTACATTTCAAGTTTTCTGGTGTTTCTATAAATATTTATAAATAAATATAAGAATTTTTTTCTAAGAGCAGCTTAAATTATATGTTTTATTGTTATTGAAAATTAAAATTAAAGGTCGTCAAAATCAATGAAACTTTTTGTTCAACTTATTTTCTTTATGTTGAAAAATATTAAATTATTTTCGAAAATAAAAGGAATTTAGAGAAAAAATTTTAAATCTTCTAGTGGAGGTTTCTAAAACAACTAAGTAATTGAATTGCATAATTTATATGCTTGAATTTATACTTTTGTAAAATTCAGTTATTTTGGTTGCCAAATATTGAAATACTTTAGCCAATTACGTGTATGTTATTGCGTAAACAAAAGACTTAAGACACAAACAAACTTGGCTATGGTTTCTTAAGCAGTTTTTTTATTATTTGCAAATACCTCGTTATTTCCTTTTATCGCTAATTGCCCGTAATTTGTTAAAAAGTCTTGCAAAATTTTAACAAAAAGAGAGAAAAAACGTGGCAAAATAGAATCATTTTAATAATATTTTAATTGAGGTTTGTTTCTTTTTTTTTTAACTTATGCCTACAAAAGTCTGCTGTTAATGTAATTTATGTGCATTTAGTTTGTTTGTGTAAAATTTTGACAGAAATATTTTTTAAAGTAAAAACCAAGTATTTGGTAAATTATGAAGAATTTTAAAGAATTCTTGCAAAATGTTATGTATATATTCATAAATGTAATTAAAGAATGCTGGCTATTAATTACCAACTGTAGGAAGCTGTGACTGAAAGATGGCAGACAGTTGAATTTTGAAAAGTAATACATTTTTTTTATGATTTATAGAATGCACTCAGCCGTCTTTATGGTCTATGATGAACAGTGTCTCTTGTAGGATTTTTTACTCAACTAGTGCGCATTTTACGGTTAATTAATTAAGGGAATAGAAAAAAAGTGGTCAAGGGGTTAAGTTTGATTTAAAGCAGAAGAAATCTTAACAACTACACTTCCTTATAAAACAGATCTCAAAAAAATACAACTAGGGCCTCTAATTTCCCGGACTTTTTCCATTTCCGAAAACATTTAAAATTATTTTTACTTTCTCAAGAATTTTTATCAAATCGTCAATCATATCATTCATTATTTAAGTGAAAAAGTTGTAAACATAATGAAGTGAACTCATTTTAAAAGAGTTGAAGGCCCTTATCGTTAAATCTTTATCTGCAATCGAAGGGTTCCAGGGTCGTTCTTGATGCTCGTTGCTTGAGCATATTCTATCGGAAATACATGACAGGCCTTAAAGCATGTCGCACAACTCAAAACTCAAAATGTTTAGGAGATGCTGAAAAACTGACTGGAAAAACATTGTTGCAATTTTTAAATCAACTTTTGGACTTCTTGACAAAAAGTATGCGAAACAGAAACAAGAAACAAGGAAGAACATGTTAATCAATGAAAATAGATAATCAATCACAACAAACTTCGATCCACCAAAAAGGTGAAAATAACATTTGGTTTAAAGATTAAGGCTTGCTTATTAACTGCCAGCCATCGTCAGTGTTAAATTTCTGGCGAGATTGTGTGTTTACTATCGAAACATGTCAAATCGACCTGTCCGTGAACGTTTGTTCGATCGCCCAGCCAGTGGAGAATGATAAATTATCAATAAATTTTTATTCATTTCATGTTGTAAAATTTCTTTTTTCATAAAAATAATTTAATGAAAATTAAATTAAATGAAAACTAAATTTAATGAAAATTAAATCAAATGAACTTTAGCCTCATAGAAAAAATTAGCAGTAGTTTTTTATCGATTCAAAAAATTAAAAGATTTGATATCGTTGCAAAAAAGACTTGTTTGAGTGTTTGTAGGTAATTCTCATTCCCTCTGTAGTTTTGTTTGCTGATAGCTTTGGCTTTTCTAAAATTATTTAGGAGAACGTTTCCTGATGATCTGGCCTAAGCAACCAGTGAAATGCGCATAGGAACAGCTTATCCTCCAACAATAAATTTCAGTATTTTTTTTATCAATTATTAAAAAAAAAGGAATTAGCACAACAAACAAAATCTTTTAATAAATAATTGTATTCCCTAAAACAACTTTGATAATAGATTAAAAAAATTATTTAATTGTTTCTTTTTGCATTTTACAACTACAATTCGAGTTGGAAAAAACCAGCCAATCGTTCGGGGAATGTAAGAAAAGATAAATTCACTCTTAATTGCTGTAGCTTTGCTGAAGCTTTGATATTGCTACAAATAAGACCTAAATGTTTAAAATTCTTATTCACTTTATGGTCTTATTTGTATAATATTCTTAGTTTTTCTAAAGCCTTTGGAAAAAGTTTCCTGACGAGCTGGCCTAAGCAACCAGTGAAATGCGCATCGAAACCAGCTTTCCCTCTACAAAAAATTTCAGTGTTTTTAATAAAAATAACAATTGGGAATTTAGCACGTCATTAATAAATGAATAAATAATAAATTTTGTATTCCCGCAAATAACTTTTGATATTTAAAAAGTATTTCAATTAAATTAATGTGATAATTGAATCAATTATTTTTTTAGTTGAAAAAAAAATTAAAAATTTAATGTTGATTTAATTAACGTTTTAGTTGTTGGTTTGAAATAATTTTTTAATCAAATTACAAAAAATCTTAATTGAATTTTTTCGTTTATAATAAAATAGTTTAAACTTTAAAATTTAATGTTGGGAATTGTCAAAACCTGATCTATATTTAATGAAATCAATTAACACATTATTTGAAACGGCAATGTTTTTTGCTCATTTTTTTTAATTAAAATTAAAAATATCATTTATTGACAAAAAAAAATATTGAAAATTTAAAATTTTTAGTAATCAATATAATCATTTTGGTAATGCAAAATCAACAAATTGTTTGCTGATTCTATGAATTTGGTATAAATTTGGTGATTAGAGACAATTTTTAATTTTTAATGTGCTGATTAAAAAATAAAAATTTGTATTAAAAACCACAAGCAGTTCAATAAAATAACCACAATTCTAATTATTAATCAAATTTTATTTCACAAACTTTATAGAAGAAAAGTTAAAGAAGACATCGACACAAACGAAAATCCAAACTATTAATCAATTTTTTATGGCAATTATTGTGTTATTGTTTAACCCTTTCAGGGTCAAAAATAATAGTTTTCGCCTCATGCAGCTCCCCTGGTTTTTAGGGAATGCCAAATATATTCAGAATTGACCTTCGAAGGTCCACAAAAGAACCTACAATTTATTTTTGCAATATTTTTTATCAAGAAAATACTTATTTACGCATGTATCAATACTTAAAATTTTTTTTATTGCCTGATACCCGAAATTATTATTTTTTTTTTTTCCTAAATATAACCTTTTTACAAATTTTCTGACTTGGGTACAACAATGCACTCAATAATAAGAAAAGAAAGTCAATGTCTACTATAATAACAATTTAAAATATCAAAAGTGTCCCTCTTTCAGAAAAAACAAAAAATAAATATAATTTACTGTACATTTTTATACAGTAAAAGTGCGTACAAAGAGAGTACAATGCAATGTCAAATATATTCGACAAAAACACTGAAAGGGTTAATCTATTTTAAATTGACTTCAAAAAAGAGCAAAACTTCCTTGAAAAATGCATCAAATTGTAAGCAGTTTATTTAAATGCTGCTAAACAGACATGCAAAATTTAAAATTTTAAAAATTATTTAGACTATATGCAAATAAATGGAGCAGCAAGCAATCAAAACCTGACAAAAATTTTAAATGATTTTCAAAATATGTTGTTCAGTGATTTAAATGAAAAAAGAGCAAATAATTTTTACTATAATATAAAGCAATTGAAAAAAAAAATTTAAAAATTGTAACAAGCATAAATATGCGTGTCTTAAAATGTTTATGCAGACTAATTTTGATACTGGTACCAATTAAATAAAATATTTGAATATTTTTATAAATAGTTAAAAGTACCCTGCACTTTTTTTTTATTAACTTTATTTTAGTAGCACTTAAATCCAAACTATGAAAGAGTTTATGTTTCAACGAATGCGTAATGACGAAAACGTGAATTGCATTTATTTTTAAGTCAATATTTAAAAAACAATTATCTTAAACAACCATCACATTGTATGTGTGAAATAAAAAATAAAAAAAAGATAAAAAACTTAAAACAAAAAAAAAACAAAAAAACATCAAAAACGTGTGTTTAGTTTAGATGATATTTTGCTTTTTTGTCTTGTTTAAAAAAAAGTCGCTTTAAAAAAATTATGCAATTCTTTCAAAAACAAAAATTTGGACAGCTTGTCAACTATACGAAATTGAACGAACGCTTGTTATCGAAGGGTAAACTAAATAAAAACAAAAGACTTAAAAAGCAAACTTTGTTGATTCAGTTAGATTTTATGCCATGAACTATTTTTATATAAAAATTTTGGTTTTTTCTTAACATGTCAACATAATTGAAAGGGATTTTAAAATTAACCTTGATTTTAAGTTAAAGGATTGTTTAAAATTTTATATGACATGTTCAAAAACCAACTTTAAAAACATTTAATTTAAAAGAATTTCAGTCAGTCTTTTTTGAGTTGTTGACCAAATATTATAAAACCTAAAAAACAATAAAGGGTTTATATAACTAATTAATTACATTAAGTGAAACTATTAATTAAAATTTATATTTTTCTCTTTTTAGAACTATTTGATACTATTTAAAATCTAGAAAAAGGTAAGTTGGATTTCATTAAATATTTTATATAGTGTGCAACTTAAAAATACAATAGGTTTGGTTAGGTTCAATGGGCAGCCGACACGGGGACGGCTCACTTTGTTCCTTATAGTGTTCCTGCCCATTAAAAAAATTTGTGCTCAGCAGTTAATGGTAACGAATAAAATATACAAAAAAAAACTGCTATTGAAGTGCTAACAACGAAGAAGGTTTTAAAGCGAAAAAAAAATAAAAATATATTATGGTTTACGAAAATGCTTGAAAAAAGACATTCAAAACAGTAAAAGCAAGACATTAATGAATATGTTATATAGTTAGCCTTTAAAAAAGCACTTTTAGAGGGCTTTACTTGCATATCTTATTATGTTAAAAGAAGCGCTTATTGTCAGCAGAAAATAGTCCTCCAAACGGGAAACACCCCATACAAAAATCAGGCATCCCATCAGCAGGTTTGAAGCGATTTGATTAAACCTGTTCCTTTTGGAGCAGGCCTGTACTCTACTGGAAATGCTCGGTCGCTCAGCCTGGCGGTCATTTTCCACCTTTCGCGCCGTCTTAGGGGCAGAGTTCAGGGACTCGCTTTCTGTAGTTGAACTATTTACTTTCCGAGACTCCTGAGAGGAACCCGGAGCTCCCTTTGTCATATGCAACAGTGTATGATGTGGTTTCCTGCAGACCAGACAGGTATACTTACTTTTGCAATTTGCTGTGAGGTGAGAAGTCCCCAAACAATTATTACAAAATTTGTTTTGAAATACATAGTCCACCCTCTGTTGTACCGTAAAGGAGCGGAATTTGGGACAGTTTCTCAAACTGTGGTCTTCCTTGCACGATTTGCAGTTCGATTTTATAGTTTCCTGAGAAACATATGTCTGCACTGTTGACTGTGATGTGTGCGACAGGGTAAAACAACCCTTCGCATTCCTTATACTTTTAAGCCGCTCGACTGCCTCATACCTATCTACTAAAAACTGCGACATTTGGCTCCATTTTGGCAGCTCCCGGGGGGACGTGAGCGCTTGTTCCCATAACGCTAGCGTTGTATCTGGTAATTTTGTGGAGATTAATCTAATGAGAATTGGGTCCCAGCTTTCTACTTCCACTCCCAGAGTTCTCAGGGTGGCCAACGAGTCATTGACAGCCGACTGTATTTTTTGAATCGACTCGCTATCCTCTTTGACCGCTGCTGGGATATCAAAAAGTAATTTTATCTGGTTATCTACCAGTACGCGTTTATTTTCTTATCTTACTTTTAGAGCATTCCATGCCAGCTCAAAATTTTCATGCGCGAGAGTATATCTTTTCACTATGGCCCTCGCTTCACCTCTGGTTTTGTTTCTCAGATGATATAGCTTCATATTTTTTACTGGGTTTTGTGACACCCTTAGCCAGTGACAAAAGTCAGCCAGTATTGACCAGGCTATTCACCAGAATTCATTGCAGCATAGAACCACCCCCAATCCCTGCAGAACAGAGAGATCGATTTCAGTCCCATATTAGACATATCGTCTAGATATGGCCATTGTGGTCTCCCAAAACGCCTAAACCTAATACCCCCGAGACCAGGGCATTGGCAGATAAATTGAAACACCGTCTCCTCCTCCTCTTCGTAATGACAACTCCTACAGTAGTCATTATAGTCAAGACCCATTCGCCCCGCATGAGTCTCTATCACCCAGTGACCCGTAATGACCGATATCACCGTCCTTATGTGGTCCCTATCGAGTAGCACACGCGTACTCACGGCGTCATAGCCAGGACATAAAGTCCTGGACATCGAACAGTAATACTCCCCCTGCCATCTTTCCTGCGCCCTTCTATACGACTGACGTCCGATGACAGTCTTGCAGCGAGCCATTGAAATACCGATCAAGCCATCGACAAACATGTCGTCCAAGAGATATCCCTGTTTGGCCAGACCGTCCGCAATTTGGTTGCCCGCGCATAAACTGTGCCCTGGTTCCCATGCCAGCATTACCCTGAAATGTTACGCGTCCTCATTTAGAGACAAAAATACAATATAATTTTATTAAAAGCAAAAGCCACTACTGGATGTGACCATATCCCGCACCAAAAGAACTGCTTACTTTTTGAAACATACAACGAATCAAGCCGTTTTCGGCCAATCAATTCTGAACTAAAGCGTATTCCAGCGAGAGCTTCTTGCATTCATCCAAGCAAATTGTATTCAGACGGCACAAGGGCTCGACTATAAGCATTTGCCTGGTGGATTACATCGGCTTCATGTCTGGGGCGTTTCTCGGCCGATGCTGGCTTCAAACTATTTTGTTCGTCAGATTACAGCAGCTCATAATAGATTAGATCACTCTAGTTCCACCCATTACAGAGTAGAACCTCGGCAACATGGATATTCACACGGCTTTTGGAGTTGATTCCGCTGGTTTGCCAGACTTAACAGACGATTTTTGGCATTCAGGTTGTTGTAATTGGTCCATTTTTTATTGACCGTAATAATTCAATGAAAAGCTGACTTCTATTTAAGGCATTCAAGCAGCTTTACAGATATTAAAAATACTTTTCACTTTTCTCGTAATTAATTTCCTTATGCCCGTAATTTCTACTAACAGATATCTGGTCGTGTTCGTACCTAACAGTTATCTTTACTTATCCAGTAACACTTTTTTGTCAATTTCAACGTTAAATTGGCCCACGTGATTTAACTATCGAAAATCGATGGTTTAAAATACACTACTTTTTTACCCCGTAGGTAAGAAAAATGTTTTAAAATACGTCACACAATAGACATCTATACACAGCTAGATATCTATTTGTAGAAATTACGGGCATTAATCTTGAATTAATCCTACTGCATTCAAACGCCTTTATATTGTTGCTTACGTGGCTATTCATTATTTTACATGTTCTTTTTGAGTTTAACAACAATCTTTGTGGAGAAAAGATTCCAATGTATGATCTTTGTCTTTGATTATGTCTTGTTGGCACAAAACACTTTTGTTCCTAACACTATTTCATTCAATGACTAAGGAACAGATAAAAAATGTCTTTTAGTGTTCAAACAGAACTGCGTCGAGACCACATTTACCATACAATTTCACATAAATATACGATGAAACAGAACTGAGGCTGAACCATTGTATAAGAATACAAGGTATTACTACATTCTCTCTTTTCTGCCACATTGCCTTTTGACATCTAACGTGTTGTGTGAAAACTGTGCTACCACATTTGCTCTGTATAATCCCATTTTTCAGTTATTTTTTAAAATAAAATTGTATTTGTATAAAATCAACAACACAAAAAGTTTTTAAACTAAAATTTTTATAAAGAGGAATTGGGCTGCATATTCCAAGACTGCAAAAAACACAAGGTCCAACAGTAAGGGTTTGGATATCATTTTTCAAAATACCGCTGTTGCCGTTCACACGTATAAAGTGGTTGAACGCTTACAGAAAGAAAGAAACAGATTTGAAAAAAGAATCATTTGTTTGCAATTCATTTCGCTCAAGAAGATCTTCGAGTGAATAAATACAATATAAGGCTTAATAGAAATGCCATTTCTTTTCAAAACAAGTAATTTGGAATATATCTTAGTTATAAATAACCATCATTGCGAACGACCTAGCAATTCAATTTTTTTTTTTTTTCATTATTTATTTATTGAATCTTCATATATTAAATATCAAGCCAAAAAAAAAATGATGTTTCTAAAACGACTGCGGATATTAGAAAGAGGTTTTACTTTTTTTACTTAAAGGAAATTTTATTGCGGAATTTCGGTTTTTTAAGTTTTTTCAATAAGCTAAAGCGTTTTTGAGTTACGCGAACATATGTTGTGCAACCTCCTCCATTTTCGAAATAACGGTATATCTCGAAAACCAGAGCCAATCTTAAATAAACCGCGGGCACCACTGGATTCAGCGTACCCGAATTATGTTTAAACGCCAGGTGCCCAGCTTGTCACGAAAAAAAGTGTCAATTTTTGGCACAGTGTAATTAATCAAATTTTATACAAAAAGTATACTAATTTGTCCTGCCAATGCTAGACGAAAATTTTTCTCCTCACGGTTTCTGTTCACATATGTAGATGTTTAGCTGTCTTCTTGTCGGATGAGTCCTGCAGTATCTCTTCTCCTTAATCTAGAGTAGCCACTGTCATTTAAAATATTTCGAGCTAGTGGATTTGGGTGCGACTCAAGCCTTTTTAAATATTTTGCTGCGTACTTCGTAATAATAGTTTTTACTAATGGCACATTGAGATCCTTGTGAATATTTGAGTTTTTAACATATCAGGGACCGACCGGCTGTGATTATTCGAAGAAGTTTATTTTGGCGCCTTTGAATTTTTTCGATATTTGAGGCCGAGGCAGTGCCCCATAGCTGAATACCGTAGCACCAGATTGGCTATAATATTGTAAAGTAGAAGTTTGCAATCGAGACTAAGAACAGAATTTCTTCCAATAAGCCAATTTATTTGGATTGCTTTTAGTTTCATTTGTGTTAGTTTTGCTTCTATATGGCATTTCCATGTTAAACGCCGATCTAGATGAATACCGAGATATTTTACATGCGTTTGTTGGGGCACTAATTGATTATTGATTTTAATAGGGGGGACATGACTCCCGACGCAAGGTGAATGTTATATGTACGCATTTTTGCTCATTGACCTTTATCCTCCATTGTTTTAACCACTTTTCCAGTTCAAATATATGATCCTGCAAGTAACGGGATGCTTCATGACAGTTTTCGTGTACGCTTAAAAAAGCTGTATCAACAGCAAATGTTGAAGTAAGGGCGTGGTTGTTTGTTGGCATGTCTGAGGTATATATTACGTATAACAGTGGGCCCATGATGCTTTCCTGAGGGACTCCAGCGTCAATTGGCTGAGGAGAACTTATAAAATCACATTCTTTAATAATAAACCTTCGACCGACTAAGTAGCTTTCTAACAGCTTGTGTGTGTTTACTGGTAAGTTTAACTTCAATTTATGTAATAAGCCTTCATGCCAGACTTTATCAAAAGCTTGAGAAACATCGATGAATAGGGCGGAACAATATTTTTTTTTCAAAGCCTTTTCTTATGGCGTTTACTATACGATGGGTTTGTTCAATTGTGCTATGTTCTCTTCTAAAGCCGAATTGATGGTTAGGAATACATCTGTTTACATTTAAAATTGGGGCTAATTTTGACACTAACAGCTTCTCAAACAACTTTGTTATATTAGACAATAAGCTTATAGGTCTATATGACTCAACTTTTGTAGCATCCTTTCCTGGCTTAGGTATCATTGCATAGGCATTCAATGCAAAAGTTTTTGTAGTTCATTATGGTTAGAACTTATCTTTCAGTCGGCTTAATTAATGCTTTTGAATTTTTTTTAGAAAACTTCATACAACTGTAAGCACGCAACCTGAGTAAGTTAATTAATTCGTTCATTCTATTTTTCATTGTTTGCACACGGTTTCATCTTCGATGTATATGTATCCATATTTACAATGGCGGTTACATATCGTCATGTTTCAATACAGAAATAAGTCACTTTCTGAAAAAAAGACGGTATCTTAAACATTTCGCTATCACATATTTTTAATTCTTTAAATATGAGATTAGGACTACACATTTTACATTGAAATTTCTAGGAATTTCTATCCATTTTCCTCATGAGGATATATTTTTTTTAAACCTAAATAAAAAAATATAATAGAGCAATGTAGACACTACCTTTTATTCTTTATACCATCGGCTGCACGATGTTTTCCATACAGTTTGACATAAATTTTTGCCAGAGAATGCGGTCCATAGTATACAACTAGTATGCCGAATCTTTGACAGGTACATAACTCAACTGTCAGTGGTACAAATTTTATGTTTGTATTAGTAAGATTTTTTTCAAATGTATTGGTGTATAAAACTATTTCCACCACTAAACATAGTTGCATAAAATCGTATAGAATGTGGCAACAATTTTTTTCCAAAATAAAATTTTCTTAGTTCAATAAATTTTCAATTTATTGAATGGTGGCTGCATTTATAAACTTTTAAAAGCCATGTTTGCTAAATTTTTATTCTGCAATATCGGATAATATATAAATAATTAATGATTTCAAATATTATTTTTATACCACAAAATGCTACTCTGCTGGCTTTAATAATATTAATAACAGAAAAAATTTAGTGTCAAAAAAATTTATTTAAAAATTTTTAGTTTGTGAAAAATAAAAACATTTTGCAAAAGCAAATGTGCAAAATGTATTGAAAAAAATTATTAATTATGTGTTTAAGTCATAAAATTAAACATGAAGTGTTATATTGTGAAAAATTTCAAATTTTGTTTTGTTTTTGTTGTTCTTATGTGTGTTGAATTCACACAGAACCTATATGTGTGATGAGAGTTATAAAAAAAAGAGAACGTTCTCACCAGTCGGCATACTAGTTATATACTATGATGCGGTCGTGAAATAAAATCTATGTTATTTTGAGAACGTTTTTTCCATAGTATACAACATAGTATACAACTAGTATGCCGACTCTTTGACAGGTACATAACTCAACTGTCAGTGGTACATTTTTATGTTTGTATTAGTAAGATTTTTTTCAAATGTATTGGTGTATAAAACTATTTCCACCACTAAACATAGTTGCATAAAATCGTATAGAATGTGGCAACAATTTTTTTTTCCAAAATAAAATTTTCTTAGTTCAATAAATTTTCAATTTATTGAATGCTGGCTGCATTTATAAACTTTTAAAAGCCATGTTTGCTAAATTTTTATTCTGCAATATCGGATAATATATAAATAATTAATGATTTCAAATATTATTTTTATACCACAAAATGCTACTCTGCTGGCTTTAATAATATTAACAACAGAAAAAATTTAGTGTCAAAAAAATTTATTTAAAAATTTTTAGTTTGTGAAAAATAAAAACATTTTGTAAAAGCAAATTAGGAAAATGTATTGAAATAAATTATTAATTATGTGTTTAAGTCATAAAATTAAACATGAAGTGTTATATTGTGAAAAATTTTAAATTAAAAAATTTCAAATTTTGTTTTGTTTTTGTTGTTCTTAAGTGTGTTGAATTCACACAGAACCTATATGTGTGATGAGAGTTATAAAAAAAAGAGAACGTTCTCACCAGTCGGCATACTAGTTATATACTATGGTATACAACTAGTATGCCGACTCTTTGACAGGTACATAACTTAACTGTCAGTGGTACATTTTTATGTTTGTATTAGTAAGATTTTTTTCAAATGTATTGGTGTATAAAACTATTTCCACCACTAAACATAGTTGCATAAAATCGTATAGAATGTGGCAACAATTTTTTTTTCCAAAATAAAATTTTCTTAGTTCAATAAATTTTCAATTTATTGAATGCTGGCTGCATTTATAAACTTTTAAAAGCCATGTTTGCTAAATTTTTATTCTGCAATATCGGATAATATATAAATAATTAATGATTTCAAATATTATTTTTATACCACAAAATGCTACTCTGCTGGCTTTAATAATATTAACAACAGAAAAAATTTAGTGTCAAAAAAATTTATTTAAAAATTTTTAGTTTGTGAAAAATAAAAACATTTTGTAAAAGCAAATTAGCAAAATGTATTGAAAAAAATTATTAATTATGTGTTTAAGTCATAAAATTAAACATGAAGTGTTATATTGTGAAAAATTTCAAATTTTGTTTTGTTTTTGTTGTTCTTATGTGTGTTGAATTCACACAGAACCTATATGTGTGATGAGAGTTATAAAAAAAAGAGAACGTTCTCACCAGTCGGCATACTAGTTATATACTATGGTTTTTTCTATTGCTCTCACATTTAGACAATTATTCTCCCAGCAATGCTACCTATTCAACTAAAACTTTTTTTCAAAATTCAGTTGTGGCAAATTATATTGTTTCTGAAGAAGGTAAACAAGCAAGAAATATCGGAAGAGGAAAAGGAAAAGAGGAAAACAAATAAAAGCTTCTACATGGGAAAAAGCAATACTTAATCTTTCAAATTAAAGTGGAAGAAAATAATAAAAAGATTCTCTGTAAGGAATTACGTGTTTATGTAAATAAGCCCATAAGTATTTAAACGAAATGAAATATCTGTCAGCACCACCAACAAGTGTTGCCAGCGAGCAACTGTTTAGTGCTGAGCAGTTTTATTCCAATCGCCGTAGTAACCTTATTGGTATCAATGCATTAAAATAACTGTTCTGTCATGGAAACATAAAACTTTTGAATTTTGAATATTAATCAATGTGTAGCACATATCGCTCCTTTATTGCAACGTAGTCATATCTCAAAAAAATCAAACCAGTCGTTCGTTTCTGTATTTCTCGCATCGTAAAATTTGTCACATGAAGTGTGAAATAATAAATTCCATAATTTCTCGATTTGTGAGAAAAAAGTGTTTGAATGCGAGAACAGACAACACAGAATCTGTTATAAGTGGAATACTTCCAGTAATTAAGTGTCAAATGCAAACGAAACGTCAACGAAAGAAATATATATAGTATAACTAGTGCTGCCAGATTTAACGGTTTATCGTCATTTTGACGATTTTTTATTCCAAAGTTGGCAAAGTGGCGATTTGTTAATTTTTTCTAGTGACGATATTATTCAGTCTTCGAAATAAAACATTTTTTAATATTTTTATATGTTTGTGTATTAGGCACCACAAAAAACATATCTTTAGAAACAAGGCAGCTTATATTTCTGAAAATTGTTTGTCTGCTCCCTAAAAAAATGTTTCGGCAGAAGCAAAATTTCGAGGGAAAACTGTTTAATTTTTATTTCCTTGGATTATGTAATACATTTGTTTATGTGATCAAAACAATAAACTATTACCCCATTTTTCAGTCAATGCACTATAGGAAATGTTTGCCTTGTTTTGGCCAAAAGTGTTATTCTTAGTTCAATGTGCTATTTTCTCACGCCTTTGTTTGACTTCCTCAGGGAAACATAACAATCTGAAATTTTAAATTGTTATCGAATTAAAGCAAAAATAGGAAATTTACGATTTTTTCACAAATTTATCTGGCAGGCCTGCATAAAACGAAAACAATGAAAAGCTTAATAAAATTAAAATAACAAAATTTAACAATTGTGTTTTATATATTTTCATCATTTAAATTCTTTCTTTTCAAATTAACCCATATTATCCCAAGCCATCTTCTAGTCATCAGACTTTAAAAAAAATTGTAAGATGGTATGTAAATACCCTCCTAAACAATAATATTTATTAATAATAATAATTAAATATTTGAGCAAACCAAATACAAACACGCTATTTTACATAGTAAATTTTTACTTTACTTTACATAAGTATATTGTCCTACTGTTCTAATTATGGAACGGTAATTATGTGGATAAACCAAAATAACTCATGTTCTGCGTCGAGACATTTTTTGCCAAAAACTCAAATGAACAACACGCAACAAAACAAAAATTGAGTACTGAAAAACCCGCACTTAAGTTTGTTAGGTTAACACAGCATAAAGATATTTGCAACTGCTTTCACACCAAAAAAAAATATGAATACTATAAGCAACCGCTCCAAAAATGGAACACTAAGATGATATGGGCTAAAAAGAAAATAAAACACATTCTTGTGTACATACATGTGTATATGTATGTATATACATAATTATTTTTTCAGATAATTTGGGTTTCATTTTTTTAAATTGTATTTTTCTCGCATCAATTTCAAATGTGACTTATTTTGACAGTTCTTGTGAGAAAATCTTCGCAAAATATTGTTACAGAAACACATTATTCACATTCTTCCAATAATTGCTGGAAAATTATTTTATTGACAGATAGTTCTCGCAAAGTAAAGACACAGAAACAGTAATGTGAGAAAAACCATTTTTTCAGGCCAGTCATAGAATTCCATTCCGATCGAAAGTGGCTTTAATTCCGTATTTTGCTTCTTCAGAAAACGAAAAACGAAACATTTTTTCGGATAGAAACCACTTTTGGTTTTCTAAGTGGAATTGATTGTTTCAGTATTTTATAACCGAAAAAACTACTTAAAACTATTTTTTATGGATAAATAAATGTTTTTTATGATATAGATTGAAGAAATAACACACTTTTGATTTATTTATTTTACTTTATATTGATTTTATTAAAAACATAATAAATTCTTTACCGTTGCGTTGCCACCTTTTTTTCCTCACAAACCACTTTTTTCATTTCTACGCTGAACATTGCCATACTTAACACAAAAATCATATGGTTTTTATGTAAAGTTGCCATATCCAATTGTAAAACCAGAGTTGTTATAAAAAAAATCACATTTAGCAAAATCGATCGGAATCGGAAGAAGCTAAAACTAAATCGATCGGAATTGAACATACGGAATTAAAACCATTCCGATCGGAATTTGTGACATGGCTATTTGTTTCATATTGCAGTGTTTTTGTCCTAATTCACTTGCTTCATGCGGGAAATTTTCGATGCAAGAAATACAGAAACGGGCTACAGGAAAATTGCGATTAAAGATTTCAAACTTAAACTTTATGTATTGATTTAATAAAATATTTCTTGCTATAATATTTTACATATAGAGAAGACATTAAGGAGCACTGTTCTAAAGTGACTTCAGATGTTTGATTTTTTGAGATATGACTACGTTTTAATTAATTATCGATACATTTTAAGTATGTTCTTGTAATAAACATTATTTTGTTTGTTTGTTGTTTATTTTTTAAATAATTTTTGTGAATTTGGATAAGTAAAGTTCAGCTTCTGCTTTTGCATCGCCCTAACAAAAGTGATTTTGGTCGGACACTACTGTAAATAAATTAAGAATATTGCAACAAACAGACGTTATTAGACGTTACTTCTGGAGCCCCTTTGATGATTATAGTAACTCAATGAACTAATTATATATAGACCCTTTAAACCTGATTCGATTCTTTTGGGCCAAACTGTATAGATTTAAAGTCTTTAATTTAATTCATTATGACTTTCTAACATTATTACCACATATTTCTTTAAAAATGTTGTAATCAATTTCTGGTTTTTTTTCATCAACTGATTTGTTAGAAAGCCAAAACTAACAAATTATTAGCTAATAATAGTATTTGCCTAAACATTAGGCAGTACGTACCGCTATCAACTTGACAACATACGAGCCATAACAAAACTCCACTTTAAACCCCTCAAAAAAACGTGTTAAAACTTTCGCTTTCAACGGGTTTTAACAAGCCCATAGAAACCATAATTCTTAAGAAAGTTTTTATTTTGTTTTGTTTTTTTTTATTTCCTTTTACTTTTGTTTTTCTCTTCTGTTTAATATGTGATAATTATGTAAATAATTTCTTAAAATTATTATATTTAAAACAATTTACACATGCTTACAAGTTTACACTTTTATGATTTTTGATCACTCATATGTAAAATATTTCTGTAGATGGTTTTTGAAAAAATTAAAAAACTTTTACTTAATTTGTTTAATTTATAAAAAAAAAAATATAAAAAAAACTTGTTAAAGATTTATATCTTCAAAACACACTTGAAATGTATATACACACATATAAAAATTGTACGTATAATTTTGAAAATTTAACAATGATAAACGTAAGAAAATCTCCATAAAATTTGAATTAATTTTACACTTGTTTGAACACATGTTTGCATTTTTTTAAGTGTCAGAAATTAAATGAACACATTTTCAAAAATACTTTAAGCTCCAAAAAAGTGACATTAAATGAAATTTTGTTAAATTAGTTTGACTGTGTTAACATTAAGCAAAATGTATTGCCTTAAGGTAGAGTTAGCCGAACGTCCACGTCCCCTAACGAAACGTCTGGTCCGTTTTGTTCTATGCTTACCATGTAAATGCTTACCGAATTTAAATGTCACGTAACGGAACGTCTCAATCTGTATAAATTAGAATTTCTTGCCGTCGTTACGTGACATTTGGAAGCAGTGATGGCCTGCTTGTATATTAAATTGAATGCTCTATATTAAATTTTCGCTCTATTTTTTGGTACTTTTTTTCCAGTATATCTATGGGCTTTCGACAAAACGACTTACAATACAAAATACTTAGATGTACAAAATAGACAAATGCATATGCACATACAATAGAAATGAGAAATATATAAAAGGCCTTAAATGGTTACAAAATATTGTTTTGTCTATGCACATTTACAAAATAACATATGTAAATGTGTATGTATATGCTAAAATACATATTTGTTTATTGTAAATCTATAATATAAATATCAGATATTAAATTATTAATGTTTTTTTTTACTTACACTAAATACTGTTTTAATACCATTTTAATCACTTGGTACTTTTTCTGCACAACGGTCAACATTTAAACCTTTTGATTTCCCATCACTGTGTGTGTTGTTTTATGTATACTATTGCTTTTTTGTTTATGTATGTGAAAAACATATGACACGTTTTTAGATGTTCTATAAGTGCACCAACGTGCAAGCAGTCCGTTACAGTAAGTTACGGGAACAGCAACGTTCGCCTAACTCAGCCATTATAAATTCTGCAAAGGGCTTCATATACCGGAAACGTTCTTCAGACCTTATTTACATAGGAAAAGTTGATTTAAACGACTTCTCTATTGGAAATTGCTTTGATTCAAACAACTTTTTTTTAAGACAAGTTTTTTATAGGAAAAGTTGCTTTGATTCAAACAAGTTTTTTATAGAAAAAGTTGCTTTGATTTAAACAAGTTTTTTATAGAAAAAGTTGCTTTGATTCAAACAAGTTTTTTATAGAAAAAGTTGCTTTGATTCAAACAAGTTTTTTATAGAAAAAGTTGCTTTGATTCAAACAAGTTTTTTATAGAAAAAGTTGCTTTGATTCAAACAAGTTTTTTATAGAAAAAGTTGCTTTGATTCAAACAAGTTTTTTATAGAAAAAGTTGCTTTGATTCAAACAAGTTTTTTATAGAAAAAGTTGCTTTGATTCAAACAAGTTTTTTATAGAAAAAGTTGCTTTGATTTAAACAAGTTTTTTATAGAAAAAGTTGCTTTGATTCAAACAAGTTTTTTATAGAAAAAGTTGCTTTGATTCAAACAAGTTTTTTATAGAAAAAGTTGCTTTGATTCAAACAAGTTTTTTATAGAAAAAGTTGCTTTGATTCAAACAAGTTTTTTATAGAAAAAGTTGCTTTGATTCAAACAAGTTTTTTATAGAAAAAGTTGCTTTGATTCAAACAAGTTTTTTATAGAAAAAGTTGCTTTGATTCAAACAAGTTTTTTATAGAAAAAGTTGCTTTGATTCAAACAAGTTTTTTATAGAAAAAGTTGCTTTGATTCAAACAAGTTTTTTATAGAAAAAGTTGCTTTGATTCAAACAAGTTTTTTATAGAAAAAGTTGCTTTGATTCAAACAAGTTTTTTATAGAAAAAGTTGCTTTGATTCAAACAAGTTTTTTATAGAAAAAGTTGCTTTGATTCAAACAAGTTTTTTATAGAAAAAGTTGCTTTGATTCAAACAAGTTTTTTATAGAAAAAGTTGCTTTGATTCAAACAAGTTTTTTATAGAAAAAGTTGCTTTGATTCAAACAAGTTTTTTATAGAAAAAGTTGCTTTGATTCAAACAAGTTTTTTATAGAAAAAGTTGCTTTGATTCAAACAAGTTTTTTATAGAAAAAGTTGCTTTGATTCAAACAAGTTTTTTATAGAAAAAGTTGCTTTGATTCAAACAAGTTTTTTATAGAAAAAGTTGCTTTGATTCAAACAAGTTTTTTATAGAAAAAGTTGCTTTGATTCAAACAAGTTTTTTATAGAAAAAGTTGCTTTGATTCAAACAAGTTTTTTATAGAAAAAGTTGCTTTGATTCAAACAAGTTTTTTATAGAAAAAGTTGCTTTGATTCAAACAAGTTTTTTATAGAAAAAGTTGCTTTGATTCAAACAAGTTTTTTATAGAAAAAGTTGCTTTGATTCAAACAAGTTTTTTATAGAAAAAGTTGCTTTGATTCAAACAAGTTTTTTATAGAAAAAGTTGCTTTGGTTCAAACAAGTTTTTTATAGAAAACATTTATAATTTATAAGCAAACCAAAAAAATGGGCAACAACGTGAGTAAAACCAAAGTTGGTGAAAGGCGTTCAGTGCTGAATTGGCAGACAACAAAATACATAAAAAATCAGCTTCTGGCAATCAAGTGAACTTAAGCACTTTTATGGCTATGATTTTAATTAAAAAATAAAAATATTTTAGTTTTTAAAGCAAAAACTAAACGTAAATATTGATAGTAAAAATTTTACTTACCTGCAAATTTCATTTTAGGAATGAGGCAAAGTAAAAAACTTTGGATACTTTTATGAAAACTGTAAGTTTGTTAGAAAAATAAAATTTACGACTTTTTGTTTATTAAAAAAGTTTTTAAGAAGTTCAGTGGCTTTTTTTATTATTATTTTGTTACTTTTTTGAGTTACATTTTTCTTTTGCCCTCAACTGTCTTGACTTTGATTTATTTTGTTTTAATAGTATTTGCCATTAAAAATATAAAAAAAAAAATTATTGAATTTATCTCAATTTCCATTGTTTTTCTTTTAAGCGGAAAATTATAAAACTTGATTTATGGCGACAGTGACAGTGGCATTTTTTTCAAAATTTAAATCAAAATATTCCACAATGTCGCCCAAAAAGCTCTTACAAAGCAACATACTGACAGTTTCAAGATTAAGAGGAATGAAGAAATAATTTTATTTGCAATTTTACTCATTTTATTTATGGGAAAACATTTTCAAAGTGAATGTATAATAAAACATTCGATTACTATCAATAGTGTTAAAAAAATGTAATATGCACTGAACAAGACTTTCAGCTAAAGATAAAAAAATATTTTCTGAAAAAATTGTCGGAACTAGAACAAATTTTTCTGCGGATAGAAAAAACTACGTTTTCTATGAAACTTTACTTTAAAACGGGAGAGCAATTTCACGGAAAAGTTGTCTTAAACAGATAAACTTTTCTATGAAAAAGTTGTCTTAAACAGAGCAACATTTGCTTTGTTTATTTTTATGTAAAAGTTATCTATAACAAAGCAACTTTTTCTATAGAATAGTTGTCAGCAATAGAGCAACTTTTTCTATGGAAAAGTTGTCGGAAACAGAGCAACTTTTTCTAAAGAGATGATGTCAACAACGTAGCAAATTTTTGTATGGAAAAGTTGTCAGCACCAGATCAAATTTACAATAGAGAAGTTTTTAGCAACAGAGCAGCTTTTTTCTGTGGAAAAGTTGTCTGTTACAGAGCAACTTTATCCAATAAAGAGTTGTCTGTAATAGCGCAACTTCTAGCGAAAAAGATGTCTGGAACACAACAACATTTTTAATAAAAAAAAATTTGCCTAAGACAATTTCATATGTTCTTTAGTCTAGTTATATGTAATAACGCAACATTGTAATCCATAAAAACTATACAAATACTCGTATTTCTTTCATTGAAACAAATACATTTTGCATTTTCTTTTCTTTTATTTCTTAAGAATCTTCTTGATTTTCTTACAATTAATTTCCATCATAAAGCACAAAAAACAGATAAACAAACCTATAATCCAAAAGCAAAAAGCATACCAAAAATGTTCAATCGTAATAGAAGCAATCGCATGGTTATTAATGAAAATTTTTTTATCAGCACTTGCAACACCATTCCAAAAACTTTCCTTTATAATTTTATTGGCAATACCACTTTCCCTGATAAGCAACAAATATTTATTTAAATCCTCAAATACCGGTAGATGATGGACCACAGCAAAGAAAAATGTCTGACAAAACATATAGTCATCCAAAAGCTTGGACTTGCGTTTGCTCAAATAACGCTGATGCAACAAATAATAATTTACCACATCGTCAGGGGCAGAAAGTTTATTTAAATTGGCATTTAAATCCCGACGATGGCGCATTATTTTGGTAAAATTTCCTAATTTTGCCTGATGGTATATAATTGAAGAAAAATCCATTTGCTTTTCATAGATAAAAAGATTTATTTTGGCTTTATCTTCGATAAATATTAATTCAGTTTCATAGAGTTGAGTAACTAAAAAACAGGATAAATAGCAGAGATAAAAATTAATTAAAAGCAAAGTTGAGGTGAGATTTATGAGCACCAAAAAGAAATTAAATAATTTATTTGATTTTCTAAAACCACTGTAGGGTAAAGCCATAATTATAGCCAGTGTCTGCAGCAAAGAACTCTGGTGAATTGATCTGTTGTTCCTGTTATTGTCATAGCCAACTAGGCAAAATATTATGATGGCTATTAACAGAACTATAAACCACACCCCTGTCTTGAATGGTTTTATAAAAAATAGACCTCTGTCGATCTTCTTAGCGGTAGGTGCAATTAAATAGCGATTAATCATCCATAAAGTATCAGTGACCCCATAGGAGTCATTCACAACCATGACGTTAGCTAAGAAATCAAAATCGTTTTCCTTTAGTGCCTCCAAACCTGTTTCCTGGGTCATATTCAAAGACCACATATCAATGTTATAAAGATTCATGCTGCTATTATGATGAAAAATAAAATGCTCGATAATTTTATAGAAAGCCCCACTGTGTATTATGTTGCTCAAATGATCTGTGTAGCTGATACAACATGGCGCAAATTTTTTGAAGTGTTCAGTCCAGTCGTAGTATTGAAAATTTCTTAAATATGATTTTTCCAAAAACACAGAACAATTCTGTAGCTGTAAAATCTCTATCTTTGGGAAAGGGCTGTAGGTAAACAACTGCTTTCGTTGCCAGAGCAGCACATTTACGAAACTCTTTTGCCAACATAACTGAAATATTGCCTCAAGAGAGTTAAACTGTTCCGGATTATTATCACATATTACAAAAATATAAAGCAGGTGTAGTTTCCACAATAATTTTTCCACAAATTCGAAGCATTTTTTAAGATTTTTATAATCTAAATAGACTACAGTTAGACAGTGTCGTCCATTGGTGTATTCCCATATTGCACTGAAGTTTGTTTGAAACTCGTTTATAACTATTTTGGGAGTTTCTGTTAATTTTAATAACTCTCCAAATTCCTCTCGATTATCGTCAGAATTAAACTTAAGAAAAATATTTAAATAAAATTTATATTCTTGATTCAGTAATTGTAAAATTTCTGCTTTTGAATTAACATTCGCCGTTGCATTTAAAAAGCTTAACCACAAAACAAAAAGCTCAAAGCTTATTTTAAGGATAGTGACTGTTAACAACTTCATTGTGTATTAAAAACTGTCAACTTACCTGAGTGTGCCAGCCAGTTTTATATCCTGCCAACTTTTATTTAATTCAATTAGAATATTAAGAATATTATAATTGCACACCTTTTTTGACTTTTCATTTCTTAATAAGAAAATTAATTACCAAATTAATAAAAATTACAGGCCTTTTATTTACTAATAGTAAATTGATTTATTAGAAAGTTCAAATATTTAATAGAAAAAAGTCCAGAAAATAATAGCCACTATTTTAGTCAATTTCAATTAACTTTTATCAAGTTCATAGAAAAAATTAAAAATTGTCTCTAATTACCAAATTCATAACAAATTAATAGAATCAAGCAAACAATTTGTTGATATTACACACCAAAATGATTATATTGATTACTAAAGATTGTAAAAATTGTAAAATTGTGAATATATATTTTTCAATAAACGATATTTTAAGTTTTAATTAAAAAAAAAGTTCAAAAAACTTTGCCGTTTCACACAATGTGTCAATTGATTTCATTATATATAGCTCAAGTTTTGACAGTTCCCTACAACAATTCTACAAATTTAAATTATTTTATATGGAACGAAAAAACCAATTACGATTTTTTGATATTTAAATAGTATTTTAATTAAAAATAATTAGTATTGTGGTTATTTTATTGAACTGATAATGGTTTTTAATCCATATTTCGATATTTTAATTAGGCTTAAGTTCATTGAATCTAATTTTCATTAAATTATTTTTATAAACACAGGAATTTTACAACATGAAATTAATTCAAAATTTATTTCAAAACAACTAAAATGTTAATTAAATCAAAATTATATTTTTAATTTTCTTTCAACTAACAAAGTAATTGATTCATTTAACACATTAGTTAAATTTAAATACTTTTTAAAAAAGTTTTTAATTGATATAAAAGCACTGATAATTTTGTCTGTGCTATATTTTATAAGAGTTGCTTAAAACACTTTTTCTAAAAAAAAAAAAAAAAAAAAAAAAGATGTTTAGTGGATTGTTTGTCACCAATATGAATTGGATCCAACCTAAGATTGGGAAATATGGCAGGTTCTAACAAAATTCTAGCGGAATGATTTTCAAAGTAAAAAATTAACAAAAATTTCTTTAGTTAAGCATTTTATTAAAAAATAAAATAAAGCATACAAAATAAAAGTTATTCTTCTCTCTCAAAATTTGATACGAATTTTCCCCCTTTTTTGTGTTTTAAAATTTGTTAATTTTTTTAAGCTTTTGTCATAAGCAGTGCTGCCACAAATTATAATATTTTTACAACCAAAATTTTGGAAAAAGTTACCAATTGTGAAAAAATAAAACCAAATCAGAAAATAAGACAAGGTTAAGGCTATTTGCACTTAAATGAAAATATTAATTTTAAATTAAGAAAACAAAACAAGAAGTGTAATTTTTGTACATTTTAAAAACATAACAAACTTATATTAAAAATTTTTATTTATTTGAGAAAATTTTTTTTTATAAGAGTTAGGCCCAGAACAGGCAGTGAAACGCAACTGCAACGAAACCCTTTTGTAATTATTATTTTGAAACCAGTATCAAACGTTTTCCCGGTACCCTGCAGCCTAAATTGTTCCAGAATGAAATTAAATTATTACAACCATTTCAGTTTTCTTTGAGAACAGATGAAACGCAAACACGAGTTTCCTACATGCCGGTTTCAATGCAACTGATTTCTAATGCGTTCCAAATGCGTCTCAAAATGGTCGCATCATGCAAGCCTATGGTATAAACTGAAATGAAACTCGAAAATAATTACATAAAAGTTGCAGTTTCGTTGCAGCGGCGTTTCACCGTCTCTTCTGGGCCTTAAACTTGTTAAATTTCCCTACAAAATTCAGTATAAATTGAATTTTTTCGAATATGTCCTTTACAATAAACGACATTTGTACTTCACAGTTATTAATAACAGAAAAGAAAAAATTAAATTGTTTCCGCTTTTTGACTATCAGTGGCAGCGCTGTAAAATCTTTCGATTTTTAATCCTTTTGATTCCGAGTGATACTTTGCACTTTCTACTTTAAGTACTGCTATTAAAATCAGGAAAAACTACACTCTTTAAAAAAATTAATTGAAAATCTTCATCGATTAAAACTTCATTTTATTACAATTTCAGGACATGACCGTTTCTAATGTAAAAATCAGATTTGGCAATTTTTTCTTAACAAAAATCTTAAAAAAAACATCTGGTAGCTGTTTTGATGAGGATTTCTTGTTTTCGATAAAGTATAAAAACTTCCGTTCAATTGAAACAAATAATGAGATAATCGTAGTGGAAAGTACACATTATTCGTAGTCGTAAACAATTTCCTTCGAATTGAAATACACGATAACCCTCCATGTAAATAAAAACGTTTAAATTTTAAAAAACGTGTATTGCAAGTGCATCAAGAAATAAACATATTCATGCGTAGTATTATTTTATAAAAAAAGTAACCAAAATGAAAATAATATTCACATCTCCACATTGAGAAAAAAATGACCAATTTTGATTAGAAATAACCAAAAACTGCAGATCTGGTCATAAGCTAACGTTGTTGAAAAAAGAGCGTAGTTTGAATACACATAAAAAAGTTATATGATAAAAAGTAAATGAGCTTCATCGATTCGACGAAGAGTTACCATCCAGGGTTAAAGCAAATCGGCATAGCAGAGGAATTGTTTTGACGGGAGCCAAACAGTGTTTCTTATATAAAATAGGCCGCTAGCCAATTAATATTTTTACGTGACAAAAATGATAGTTGAGTAAAATTTTTATATAAAAATTTCTGGTAGCAGTGATATAATTTTATTCGAATATTTGCTTAAAACGAATGAATATATTCTAATAATATTTTCTATTATAAGAGCCTTTAACCGGAACCCACAAGGCAGTAGCTGGAACGAAATAAAATCCCTTGCAAATGATCGAATATCTTGGAGAAATTTTGTAGAGGCCCTATGCTCCACAGGGAGTTAAGCGAACGAAAGAAGAAGTATTAGAGAAATATGTTCTCTAGAAGATTTTTCGACAGTACAAAAATATATATTCTTTAGAAATTTGGTGGCAGCAAAGGAATGTTTTCAATTCAATATTTGCCTATAACGTAAAGAATTTTCAATTAAAATTTTTCGTACCAAAAGGAATATTTTCTATGAAAGATTTCCTGGTAGCAGAAAAATGTTTTCTACAGAAATTTGTCGGTAGCCAAGCAACTTTTTTTAAAGGAAAGTTAACGGTAGCTAAGCAAAATATACTATAGAAAATTTATCAGTAGCAGAGAATATTTTCTATAGTAAAGGAATATATTGCCGAGTAAAGGAATATTTTCTATAAAAAATATGCCAAGCACAGGAATATTTTCTATAAAAAATTTGGCGGTAGCCAAGGAGCATATTTTTTATAGAAAATCTTGTTTATAAAGATTGCTGGTAGATGTGGTATATTTTCAACAGAATATTTGCTTATAACGGATGAAAAGTTTCTGTAGCAAAGGAATCTATCTATATATATAAAAATGAAATATGTTTGTGTTTGTTTGTTGGCTTATAGAAACTACTAAGCCGACTTTCCTCAAATTTTTACAGTAATATTACGTGAGCCCTTAAAATAAAAAGGCTACTTATTTTTTCGATAGGGGCAGGAGAATCGGTACCCCAATAGGATGCCAATATTAAATATCGCATATTTTAAGATCCCCTGCATGCATTTTGTTAAACTTTCGGTAGTAGGATCTTCTGAGCCCCAAAATTGAAATAAAATATCAGCGGGGGAAGTGGTACCCCCTTTAGGATGCCAATGTTTAATATCGCATATCTTAAGAACTGTTAAAGTGAGAATGTTCAAACTTTGTAGAAGTCATACTTATAGCATACTACACTTTTGAAAATAGAAATAAAGCGGGTAAACGCAGGGGGGGGGGGGAAATACCTCCCATAGGATGCATATATTAAATATCGCATATCTTAAGATCCGCTGCACCTATTTCTTGAATTTTTTGTAGAAGGATCTTCTGAGCCCCGAAATTTAAGTGTGATAGCTGCAGGGGAAGTTCCTTCCCCACCCCTCCCCCCACCCACATAGGACGCCAATGTTTAATATCGCATATCTTAAGAACTGTTCTATTGAGAATGTTCAAACTTGGTAGGAGTCACTCTTATGGAAAACTACAAAAATACAAATAAAAGGGGGTAGGCCCAGGGGGAGTAATACCCGCAATAGGAAGCATATATTTAATATCGCGTAACTGAAGAAATATTACAGCGAGAGTCTTCAAATGTGGTTAAAGCCATTATTATGGTAAACTATAAATTCCAAAATAAAAATTGGCGGAGTAGACGAAGGAGGAGCAATACCCTCCATAGGATGAAAATATTAAATACTCCATATCTTTAGGCTTTGTAGGACCCACTCTTATGGTAAATTACACCTTTCAAAATAAACATATACCATATAAATGCAAAAGCGTATGTTTGTTTGTTCTCTACAGACTCCTAAGCTACTGAGCCGATTTTCCTGAAAGTTTTACAGTAATTTCCTGATTACCCGGCGCTTAACATAGGCTATTAATATATTTCATTTTTCAAGTTGGCGTGGCACCTGCCATACAATAAAAATATGAATAACCTTATATCTGGAGGAAGGTTACAGTAAGAGTTTTCCAATATGAAAGAAATTACTTCGATATCCACACAAGACATCTGCCAAAAAGGCTGCTAGATTAGACAAGCGGGCGTGGCACCTCCCATACAATGGCAATAAAGATTTCTATGCTTTTGGAGTACTGTAATAGTGAAAATATTCCAATTTTGTACAAATAGCTTAGAAAATAACCCACAACATATTTCAAAAGGTAGGTACAATGGGAAAAGTAGGCATGGCACCTCCCATACGAAGACACTTGAAATTTATGTAAATCTGTTGAACGGTTACTGTAAAATCAATTAAATTTTGTCCAAGATGAAATCTTACCACTTTTATTTCGATGGGGTAGCAAAGCACACCGGGTTAAGCTAGTATTTTATATAAAAAATTTCGTTGCTGTCAGAAAATTTTTTATAAAAAATAAAAAAAAAATATTTTTATTAGAAATTTGCTGTCAGCAATCTGCATTTTCTGTAAATAATTTTCGACCTTTTCTCTAATAAAATAACCACACTTCACCCCCTTTATTAAATCAAAGTCTCCATTGCCTTCTGGTCAAAACAATTTCTGTCTTCACTATAATTATCAAATCATCTCTAAAACACAAATGATCTGCATGCTGAAGATGCACAATAAATATTTAACCACTTCCACAATTTTTTCTCCATCTTTTTCACGATCATCTTCAAAATAATTTCATTTCGTATAATTGCAACGCTTAGTTGCACCTTAATTTGAGGTTTATTTTTCTTTAAAGTTTGCTGTAAGTCGTCTTGGGTTGTTTGTTCCCCCACTTAAGTGACGTTTATACATCTTGATTATTTATTCGGTTAGTGGGTGTTAGTTTTGGAGGACTTAGCCGCCATTGCAAGCAGCAAAAAGGTGTTGCAATTTAAATTAAAGTTAATTTGTATGTTGTCTTTAAAAAGTTTATTTCGAATTTGTATTTTTTCCTCCAGATTTTTTATTCATTTTTATTCAGCATAAAATTGTTGTATCATTGAGACGCTGATTTGTTAAACATTTGTTGATGTTCGGTTGGTAGTGTATGTTGTTTGTTGTCCGTAATTATTTATTAGTTGTTTGTTGTTATTTCTTGTTAATGATGTTTTCGTGGGGTCGGACATGGTGATGAATTGCAATTAAGTAGAGCAGAAATTTTCAATGTTTCTTATAGGGTCTTGGTAAAAAGTGGCAATAATTGAAATAGACATTAATGTATAATTATTGCATTCGTTTTTGCAAAATACACTTTATTAATATTTGTAAGAGTTTAAGAAATTTGCTTGTCTAAAATACGTATGTATGTGTTATTATTTATGTGGCTTAAAATATATTTTAAAGCATTAATAAATATTTTATTTCTATGGATGTATAAAAAAGGGGAAGAAACTTTACGAAATGATTGGCATAGTGACCCTAATTTGGCGAATTAACTTAACCCAAATGGCATTCGTTATGGAAAAATTTACTGGTAGCAGGGAATTATTTTATATTAATAATACAAGGAAAGGTAACCGGGTAATAATTCTTTACAAAATGTACTGGCAGTCAGAAAGCGAGTGTTTTTTAAAAAAATATTTCTGGTAGCCAGCTAAAAATTATTTTGGAAATTTCCCTGGTATCCATGCTAAAATTTTTTTATTTAAATTTACTTGGAATCCAGTAAGATTTTCTACCGAAAATTATCTGGTAGCCTGGTGAAAATTTCTCTAGAAATTCTTATGGTTCTTTTTAGAAAATTTCTTGGTAGTCAGACAAGATTTTTAATAGAAAATTTTCTAGTAGTCGGACAATATTTTTTTTTATAAAACATTTTTTTCGTAGTCGAACAAGATATTCCATAGATAAAATGTTCTCTAGGCTACAACATTTTTTAATAGAAAATTTTCTGCTAGGCGGACAAGATTTTTTTATATAAACTTTTCTGGTGATCGGACATGATTTTCTATAGAAAATTTCCATTTAACCGTCAATACTTTCTATATAAAATTTCCTGATAGCCAGGCTATAATTTCAACCGAAAATTTTCTGGTACCTGTACTTAAATCTGTATACAAAATTTTCTGAAAGCCGCACAAAATTTCCTTTAGAACATTTTTGGAAAGCCTGAATCAAACCTGTATAAAAAAACTGCCTGGTCGCAGGACTAAATTTTCTATAGAGAATTTTGTGGAAGCCGGACTAGCATTCCCATAAAAAATTTTGTGGTAGCCGAACTCTTTATTCTACAGAACATTTTTTATAGAGTATTTTCTGGTAGGAGGACAAGACAACATGTCTGGTGATCGGACATGATTTTCTGTAGAAAATTTCCAGGTAACCGTCAAGACTTTCTATATAACATTTCCTGATAGCCAGACTATAATTTCTACCGAAAATTTCATGGTAGCTGGAATCTCTAATCTAAATCTAAAATCTCTATACAAAATTTTATAATAGAAGGACTAAATTTTCTCTTGAAAACTTTTTGAAAGCTGCACAAAATTCTGTAGAAAATTTTCTGAAAGCCGGACAAAATTTTCTTTAGAAACTTTTCTGAAAGCCGGACAAAAGTTTGAATAGAAAATTTGGTGAAAGCTGGACCAAATTTTCTGTAGAAATTTTTTTGAAAGCTGGACTCAATCCTGTATAGAAAATTTCGTGGTCGCCGGACTAAATTTTCTACAAAAAAATTTGTTGAAGCCGTACTAGAATTCCCATAAAAAAATTTCTGGTAGCCGAACTTTTTATTCTATAGAACGTTTTTTATAAAATATTTCTTCATAGGCGGACAAATTTTGTTATAGAAAATTTTCTGGCGTCAGACAAGATTTTCTATACAAAATGTCTTGGTAGCCGTGAAGATTTTCTATACCCAATTTCCTAATAGCAGGACTATAATTTCTACCTAAAATATTCTGGTAGCTGGACAAAAATCTCTATAGAAAATTTTCTGGTAAACGAACTTAATTTTCTATAGAAATTTTTCTGAAAGTCAAAAAAATTTTCTATAGAAATTTTTTGAAAGTCGAACAAAATTTTCTATAGAAAATTTTCTGAAAGCCGGACTAAAAGCTGTATAGAAAATTTCCTGGTGCCGAAAATTATTTTGTTGCCGGACTTGATTTTCTATAGAAAATTTTTTGGTAGCCGTACTAAATTTTTTTTAGAATTTTTTAGAATTTTCTAGTGATCGGACATAATTTTCTATAGAAAATTTCCTGGTTGCGGTCAAAATTTTCTATAGAAAATTTCCTGATAGCCGGACTGTAATTTCTACCGAAAATTTTCTGGTGGCCAGGAAAAATTTTTTAAAGAAAATTTTCTGGTAGCCAGACTAATGCTAGGAACACAACTGGGACGAACGACGAATTTCGCCCAACACGACGAATTTTTCAGTAAAAATTCGCTGAGTAATTTCGTCGTATGAAGCACAATAACGACGAATAGCTTGCGGCTTTATAATTGAGAAAGTTGATTACTGTTTGTACAAAGAGAGAGAAATAATGTGACCATATTAAAAAAAAAAAAATGCTTAAAAAATAAAGCATAATCAAAAACACAACTAAAACTATTTTCATAGCAAAATACTTTGTATATTTATTGTATGTGTTATGCAATAAAAAAAAACAATTATTAAAGTAAAAAGTTATTTTATTTAATAAACTACTTCTACTACTAAAACAAAATATGGTCACATAGTACTGATTTGTTCGTCGTTCGCCGGCGTATGAAATAGAAATAAATTTATTGCAAAGTCGCCGCGTATGACGAATTTCGCCGGACGCTATTATTGTGTGTATTTTCATATACACCAATATGTTTTATTTTTGGCGACGAATATTCGCGGCATTAATTTCGTATAAAAAATTTTCTGGTAGCCGGAAAAACTTTTCTATAGAAAATTTAGTGCGGCGACCAGGAAATTTTCTATACCGATTTTAGTCCGGTTACCAAAAAATTTACTATTTAAAATTTGGTCCCTCTACCAAAAAATTTTATGTAGAAAATTTTCTGGCCGCGCAAGATTTGCTAAAAAAAAAAATTTGTAGTAGTAAGACAGGATTTTCTAAAGAAAATTTCCTTGTAGCCGTCAAGATTTTCTATAGAAAATTTCCTGAATGCCGGTAAGAATCGCTATAGCAAATTTCCTGATAGCCGGATTAGAATTTCTACCAAAAATTTTCTGGTAGCCGGACAAAGTTTTCTGGTATCCGCACAAGATTTCTGTTAGCCAGACTAATTTCCTATAAAAAATATTCTGGTAGCCGGAAAAAATTTTCTATAGAAAATTTAGACTGGACAAGATTTTCGAAAGTAAAATTTTTGGTATTGCAATAAGTTTTTCTACACAAAATTTTTTGATAACCTAGCAAACTTTTCTATAGAGGTTGATTTTCTATAGAAAAATAAAATCTTTCTGTCCGTCTATAAAGATTTCATCTATAGAAATTTGCTGGCAGCCTGATGAAATTTTTAATAGAATTGTTGCCTGTCGACGATCATTTTCTAAACAAAAATCTTATGGTGGCTGTGTTAAAGTTTTAATTGAAATTATTCACAAATTGTTTATATTTATTTTATTTTATTTTATTTTATTTTGAAGTATGTATATACTGTATAAAACAATATTAATTAACTATAACTGAAAAAATACTAAAAATATATATTTAAATTTATTAATAATGAAATAAAACTATAAATTAATAATATAAATTACTAACAATTAAATTTAAAAAAACGAGTTTTAAAAAATAAATTAAAACATATAAAAATGTTCACTGAAATTTGTTTAAAATATTTAATAACATGGTGAACTGTAGGTAGCATTTATCCAGATATTTTAAAAATCCACAAGATTGTTCCGATTCCAGAGGTAAATTAAGCCTGCGCTGCGGGTAAGTTTAGGCTAATTGCTGTTTTATCTGTTATAGATAACGTGTTTGAATGAATTTTGCACAGTTAAATTTCAAAGTAAATGATAACTCATAACCTGTTGAATGATTTCCAATTCGGTTTTAGGGAAGGATGTGGCACAGAGGAAGCTGTAGTAAATGTTGTCGACTTTATTTGCTAAGACCTGGACGAAGGATTAAGTGGAGTGGCAGTTATAATTTATGATTTTATCAAGGCATTTGATCTTATAGATCATGATATTTTATTGGAAAATTTAAACTATATGGTATTTGTGGTAGAGAAATTTCTCTTTTAAGAAGTTATTTAATGAACCGCAAACAATTTGTTCAGATAAAAAGTCATAAAAGTACACTTGGTGCAGTTGAACATGGTGTGCCAAAGGATAGTGTACTTGGTCCATTATTGTTTACCATTTACCTTAATGATATAAAAAATCTTTAACTTTCTGGAAACTCGTCATATATGCGGATATATGTTTATTCTACCCCTACAAATACGAAACACTTGCCAAGGTTTATATGGAACGGGATGCGTCGTTATTAACTGAATGTGCAAGAATTAACAAACTAGTTTTGAATTCAACCAAAACTCGAATAATGAGATTTAAGCCATATGGTGATCACAGCCACTTTAGTGTATTTGTGGACGTAATGAGGAAGTCAGTTTTATTAAGTATTTGGGAGTAGAAATCTAAAGAAATCTTTCTTGGAGTCAGCATATTCGGAATTTAAAGGCAAAAACTGCTCAAGCTGTGGGACTACTTTATAAATTTAAAAATAAGTTTGATGTTAATACGATATTATTGCTTTATAGTGCTTTAATTCAAAGCCATTTTAACTACTTAGCCATATCGTATGGATATAAAAAGAGCAATGAACTTAAAGCATTACAGTGAATGCAAAATAAAGCATTAGAAGTTGTAGCTAACCTTCCAATAACAAATTCAACG
Source organism: Pollenia amentaria (assembly GCA_943735925.1). Classification (NCBI taxonomy): domain Eukaryota; kingdom Metazoa; phylum Arthropoda; class Insecta; order Diptera; family Polleniidae; genus Pollenia; species Pollenia amentaria. The sequence continues at coordinate 137,720,467 of OX031010.1, read as the reverse complement.
GTATCATTATTCAGTAATATTTTTGAGAATGTTTAACCTATTCACGGAACATACAAATTGCAGTTATTAATTTATGTTTTTAAATGTCTGCACAATATTGGGCAACACACCATAAGCTTCTCGAGAAATCAGGCTTCATTTAATACAGGAAATAATAACAATTTATTAGACTGGAAGCAACAAAACAAAGGATAGAATACATGGGTAGTCGTGAGGTCAATAATTTGCCTCACTATTTAAAAGATATAAATAGAATTTCAATATTTAAAAGAGAGGTTAAAGCTTATTTATTACAACACATAGAAGAGATATTAATGTAACAAGTATAAATGTTAAAATAATATAAAGTTAAATACATGCATTACTTAGATATTTTTTATATTTTTTTTTTTCAATTAGTTAAAATAATAGGTCTGTCTGGGTACTTTTCCAGTAGCAAATACTCAGTAAATTTTTTTGGGAGAGTAAGACCAATTTTACTCTTTCGGCTGAAAATATCTCAAAAAGTACGCAGACAGTATCCAGTGAAATCTTGCAAGAAAACAGCTGATCGGTGTGTAAACAATTGAAATAACAAAACGTGAGCCAAGATAGCGTCGAAGAAATAGCGTCGAACTTGGGAATTTAAAAACCGGGAAACCAAAATACCCAAATAATGGGTATTTGCAGTATAAACAAAAAGTTAGCGTCGAATTTAGGAATTTAAGAACGGGAAGTAAAAATATATTTAATAATTATACTAAAAATATTTACCACAGGCTTTTGCAATATAAATTGTATATTTTCTGAAAGTAAATAGTTTTCTGGACAAAATGAGCGATGCGTGCAAAAAATCGTTCGGACAGTTTCCGAGAAATCTGGGTTCATCCAAAATGGTCAGTAAAAATCTTTACTGATTTATGCCATGGACCACAGGCTTTTGCACGGTATAAACTATATATTTTTTGCACGCATCGCTCATTTTGTCCAGAAAACTATTTACTTTAAGAAAATATACAGTTTATACCGTGCAAAAGCCTGTGGTAAATATTTTTAGTATTATTATTAAATATATTTTTACTTCCCCTTTTTAAATTCCTAAATTCGACGCTAACTTTGTGTTCATATACTGTAAATCCCCATTATTTAGGTATTTTGGTTTCCCGGTTTTTAAATTCCCAAATTTGACGCTATTTCGTCGACGCTATCTTGGCACACGTAAATTATTTCATTCAAACAGTATACAAAAACCAGGGCTGTGGAGTCGTCCGAAAAAAGTACTAACTCCGACTCCGACTCCAAACGCTGAAATTTTTTAAGTGCGACTCCGACTCCGACTCACGACTCCTACTCTAACCGTGATGCGAAATGAATGAGACGTAAAATTATTTCTCTTTTGTGTAGAAACATCTTTATTAAACGAATTATGGGAATCCCCGCGTAATGTGCATAAGAAAAACATGAATGTTATGGTAGGAATTAAAGGCAGGCCGATAAAGATGTTTCTACACAAAAGAGAAATAATTTTACGTCACAATTTTTCTAATACATACTAGTATTTATGCGCTATAGCAACACTTATTCTGTACAATGTTGAAAATATTTCAGCGTTGATGGTTAAAAAATTCTGATATTAAAATTATTGCCAATTCCTGTCATTAACATTTTTTAGCATGAGTAAATTATTTAATAAATCATACATCTTTTTTCAACTAGATCAATAACTGAGTATAAGTTTTGCTTATGTAATTTAGACTTTTTCCCGCACGTATAAAAAATATACCTAAATATACTTAAATAGTAAAGTACTTGAATCAACTATTTCTCATAAAATAAATTAAAATCTACTTATTCATATTGATCTGCAAAATATTGCATCGCCAATTAAGAAGAATTTTTATATTGGAAAATATTAGAAATTTTTTTAAATTTTTTATGCCGAAAAATTTTGGAGTCGGAGTCACGCGTTTTTGTGGGTACTGCGACTCCGACTCCGACTCCGGTACAAAAACCTCAACTCCGACTCTTCAACTCCGACTCCGACTCCGACTCCACAGCCCTGATAAAAACAGATGTTCAAACTAGTTGCAAAATCTTGCCAGCGGAAATTTCTCCAGTAACATTTTGCAAGTTCTCTAACTTCCAACTGTCAAAAAAATCTCTTTTTGGCTCTCTCGCTGTAAGAGATTTGTAGTACGCAGACAACATTTTGCAAGATTTTGCGACATTTTGTACAAAATTATGCAAAATATGTGTACGCAGACAGACCTAATATACAACTGTAAATTTTGTAATATTTAATTGCCAACTCGCCTCTACATTGGCTTTTAGGCGCAGAGGCAACAAAATTATAATGAATTATTTAAAATTAAATAAATAAAAATTAAAAATAAAAAAAAAATATAATATCATTTGTTCAATAATAATCTTAATAATTAATTTCTGTTTATCTACTTCCATTTGAAATTTTAAACAATTTTAATGAAATATTTTTTCTTTCTTTTACAGATTTAATAAAAAACGAATACTTTTTATTGTTTTCATTGTTTCAATTATTTTATGGTAAGTTGTAGATTTGTTAAGGCAAAATAAAATATTAATCGAACAATAATAGTTTTATATTCAATGTCAAAATAAAAAATGGGCATTGTTAAAAGAAATAATTACAATTGAAACAACTATTATCCCACATCAATTTTTGATTGCATAATCTTACTTTAATTTGTAATTCGAAATCAATTCATAGTAGCAGAGTTCAGTGTTTGATGCAAATGGGGTTGTGAAAGTTTTAATGTAAAATATTGTACCTTTTGCTTACAATCCAACAACTAAACACACAAAATTGTAATTGTCATATTATTGCTCTTGCGCAATACTAAACTGTTTAGATTTTTGCAAAGTGTATTCAATTTGCTTTCCTGACATTCGAACAGCTGACATTTGTAAACAATAATTTAGAACCGTTAAACAAATCTGCTTATACTTCGATAACAATGTCTTTTGCATTGCTTCATAACATTTCAAAACAATTTCACAAAATAATCAAAGACCTTTTTGTAAATTTTCACGATCAATAAAGAAAAATACATATTTTACATATAGCAGTACAAATTTGCCTAAAATACTGCTCACTGCCAATGATGAAATTATTACAATAACAAGCCGTTGCAAACTAAAATACACCAAGCACTGAATACCGCTAGTATTTCCCTAACAATTATTGTAATGTTTTTCTGCCGGTCATATCATTTAATTAAATTTTAAATTAATTTTTTCGTTTTATACAAATTAGGAAAAAATATATGTATATTTTTTTAATACTCTTTTGTATTACACCCAACTCAAAATATTTGTATTTGTAGATTAAATTCCAATCCTCTTAACCATGAAAGGGCTTGTTTTTTACAAAAAAAAAATACTTATAAAAAATTTTATGTATTTGATCTGATTAATGTCAGAATTGGACATTTGCTAGCGGTTTTTCAAAATCTAATCACAATAATCACAAAAGACGTTAAATTAAAAAAAAAAACACGCTAAAAAAAGTATCTTAAATTCAAAAAGATCACTATTTCCCAAAAATTCGGGTAATTTATCGTGAGGTTTAATTTATAATGTAAAATAAAACACATAAATTAAATAGTGAACTCAAAATTATTATTATCGATTAAGAGAACAATTTATAGCATTTACTGTCTGAAAATTATATCATGTAAATGTTGGCCATGACTACGTCTGAGGTGATCCATTCGGGAGGTCCAATTTTGGGTAGTGGTGTATTGCAAATAACACAAGTAATGTTGGCTTCCAAAGCGTCAATCGTAGCTGGCTTATTCCTGAAGACATCAGACTTTACATATGCCCAGAGAAAATAGACAAAAGGTGTGAGATCGCACGATCTAGGTGGCCAATTTACAGTAGTAAAACGTGAAATAAAGTGCTCGCCAAAAATTATTTCTCAACACGGTCATTGTTTCAAAACAGAGACCCTGCGTTTAAATTTCAAGAAGCACATATTTATTTATTTATTTTTATTTATTTATTTATTTAAGTCTATGGATTTAAATCCGTACAGACTAAATTAAAATACGAACAATATTATTAGCTTATGTATTTAAAAACAAGATAATACTACGTTTAATGACACTGGCACTTAAAGAAAAGTCAACTAAATCATACATTTCATTAAAATCTTTACATATTCTCCGAAAAGGATCAGAATTTGCATAGTTTGTGTGAAAGGCCTGAAGATATAATGGTATGTAATTGCGAGTTGATCGCTGAGGAACGTTGAGTTTAACATTATTAAGCAGGAATTCCGAACTAACGTTACCATTAAGCAAATTAACTAAAAACGCAATGTTAAGCATTTTTCTTCGGCTTACTAGTGATGGTAATTTAACGCGTGCAAGTCTTACAGAGTAAGAAGGAAGTACTTCAGAAGGATTCCAAGTTGAGTTTCCTAAGCAGAACAATAAAAATTGTTTTTGGACAGATTCTATTCGGTTTATGTGAATATTATAATCAGGATCCCAGATAATAGAACCATATTCGATGATTGGTCTTACCAAAGATATGTAAAACTGCTTTGTAATTTTGGGATCAGTGAACTCCTTAGCCCAACGCTTTATAAAAGCAAGTACTCCACGAGCGCTGTTTATCATTGTCGTAATGTGTTTAATTAAGTCTAATTTTGAGTCAAGTAAAACACCAAGATCCAAAGTCTCTATAACTAATTCAAGTTGGCAGTCACCCAAAGTATAGACACCCAGAGGATTCCATTTTCTACAAAAGCGCATATGCTTACATTTTGTTAAATTGAGAAACATGATGTTGATATTGCACCAGTTATAAAAATTATCCAAATCATGTTGAAGATTGAGCATTTCCGATGATTTTTTGTAGCTTAAAAAGATTTTTACATCGTCGGCATACATTAACACATTACAATTGTGTATTGCATTCGGCAGATCATTAATAAAAAGTGAAAATAAGATTGGGCCAAGGTGGCTTCCTTGCGGTACTCCAGAATTGACGATGATGCTCTTTGATGTTGTATTATTAAAACGAACACTTTGTTTCCTATAAGTAAGGTATGACTCAAGCCAGCGAAGACTGTTGTTAGTAAAACCCATTATGGAAAGTTTTTTAAGAAGAAGGCTATGGTTGACTTTATCAAAAGCTTTACTAAAGTCTGTGTATATAACGTCCGTTATTTGGGTATTATTGAATCCATTATGAATAATAGTGGTTAGTTGTAGTAGGTTGGTAATTGCTGAGCAACCTTTTCTAAAACCATGTTGGAAAGGTGATAGTAATGAAGATGCTTGACGAGAGAGAGAATCAGTTATGCACTTTTCAAAGAGTTTAGGAATAGCACTTAGTTTGGCTATACCTCTATAATTTGATACATTTGATTTGTTTCCTGACTTAAATAATGGAATTATGTAAGATTCTTTCCAAAGTTGAGGGAAGTAGCCATATGTAATTGAATGGTTAAATATTATTGATAAAGGTGTGGCAAAAGCATAAGCACAGTTAGTTAAAATGCAGCTTGGAATACCATCCGGTCCACTAAAGAAAGATGATTTTACGCTTTTTAGACTGGTTACTATTTGGGAAGTTATAATTGGAGAAAACGATATTGACTGGTGTTCGTCAATCACGTAAGGGTAATTATTGGAGTTGTTGTATTGATCACATAGTCCATTAAAATGGTGCGATAACGGTTACCTTTGCCGGTAACATTCTGATTTTCCTCATTTTTGAAAAAATATGGACCAATGATTCCACCAGCCCATAAGCCCCACGTATCCATTGAGCCAGAAATGTACTTCATCACTGAACAAAATTTCACGATAAAACACCGAATTTCCATTTAGTTTTTCCAGCGCCCATTGACTGAAAATAAGACGCAAATTTATGTCTCCATGCTGACTTGCCAAACGAAAAATGACAAAGCAGCTTAATATGAGTCACGCGGGATCTGTAAAAAAGCATATTGTTAATCAAACCTCAGGATGAATAACCCTTTATAAGACTGAATTTGGTTTTTATTTAAAAAAATTACATAAAAATGAATACTTTAAGAGAATACTATAATAGTGTACAGGTCTCGACGTAGCAATTTTTTTTTTTTTGCTAAGCACAAGCAAAAACTTCGGCAGAACAATCGCCGAATAATGGCAGAATAATGGCGGAATAATTGCTGATTATATTGCTGGATAACACGTGAAATTGCTTTGCCATAAGCAGACGTATAGATAAATTAAATGTCAGATAAATGACAACTGATTTAACACCAGATTGCTAAGCAATAATTGCTCAAGCAATCAGAACAGCAATCATTGCGCAATGGATTACCGCGCATGGCAATATGCGGTCCACACGTCGCAAATTTTATGGAGCAATTAACTTTGACGTTTGCCATAATAAATATTGCTAGGTGGAGACCCGGGTTAATAAGGATAAGACAATAATTTATTATCGAAACCGTCTTTATTGTTTTTACACCTCTCACCACAAGTAGAAATGGTATATACCCATATAAGTTTGTCATTCCGTTTGTAACTTTTTCAATGTTAATGTTAAATCCTATAAAGTATATTTAATCTGGATCCTTATGAGAAGACATTGTCGCAATGTCGCTCGAAATCTTCGTTTCTAATATGGTTCGTAAACATTTTTGAATATTAGATATTGGGAATTATTTCTTTTCATAAGCAACTTTATTATATTCAACATTTTTTATTTTTTCGAATTTATTCTGAGTTAAATTTCAGTTATGTATTTTATAAAGCTTTTTGTAATAGGAAATACAATATAATAGTCTGGTAGTGCATAAAGTCATTCCTAAAAAAAATTTAAGGAATAGAGCTATTACAAAAAGCTTTATAAAATACATAACTGAAATTTTACTCGAAAAAATAACAAATGTTGCATTTTTCAATATTTTTTTTTTTTATTAATTTTAATTTTAAAATTAAACGTCAAATTCAAGATTGTGGATTGCAACAAAAATCGTAACGTCTGAACGTATACGAGTTCTCGAAGGGACGCCAAAAGAAAATACGTTGCAGGGTTTGGTCGCATATATTGATGCCAATCGGGATTGGATTTCACAAGTCCCGGGATTCGGGATTTCAAAAAATCAAATCCCGAGATTTTTCGGGAACCTGGGGTTTTACGGGATCCTGGGATTTTCCAGGATATCGAGACTTTTCGGGATTTTTGAAAGTTAAAAAGTAAATGCTTTTTATAGATACAGTTTTTTTAAAAAAAAACGTATTTATTAAAACAAAAGTTTTATAATTCATATAATATAAGAACAATAAATATAACGATTATATTTATTACAATAAACTTCAGTATTTTTTTATCAATTATTAAAAAAAGAGAATTAAGCACAACAAACAAAATATTTTAATAAATAATAGTATTCCCAAAAACAACTTTGATAATAAATTTGTAAAAATATAATAAAAAACAACGTACAATCTCCAGCAATGTGTGAATAAATTAAATTAAAAAATAATTAAGATAAAATCTATATGCAGCCTTAATACGGTTCTCGATGTCGAAAACGACTCTGTAGAAGATTAAAGTAACACACAACATACAAACACAAAGAAAGAACACATCTATTACAAAATTCGACTTACGTTGTTGCCGACATCGAGAACCGTAATAAGGCTGAATATAGTAATTGAATAGAGCAAACAATTAATTGATTTATTTGTAATCTATCTTCTATATATATAAAAATGAAAAATGTTTGTATGTTTGTTTGTCTGTTTGTTTGGTGGCTTATAGACTCCTAAACTACTGAACCGATTTTCCTGAAATTTTTACAGTAACATCACGTGAGACCTAAAAATAAAATAGGCTACTCATTTTTTCTATAGGGGCAGGGGAATTTGTACCCCTCATAGGATGCCAATATTAAATATCGCATATCTTAAGATCCGCTACACGCATTTTGTTGAACTTTTGGTAGTAGGATCTTCTGAGCCCCAAAATTGAAATAAAACAGCAGCGAGGGATGTGGTACCCCCCATAGGACGCCAATGTTTAATATCGCATATCTTAAGAACTGTTATAGTAAGAATGTTCAAACTTTGTAGAAATCACACTTGTGGTATACTACACTTTCAAAAATAAGAATAAAGCGGGTAGGCGCAGGGGGGAACTACCCGCCATAGGATACCAATATTAAGTTCGGATATCTTAATAGCCGCTGCACCCATTTTCTTGAATTTTTTGTAGTAGGTTCTTCTGAGCACCGAAATTGACTTAAGATAGCTGCAGGGGAAGTGGTACTGCCCCATAGGACTCCAATGTTTAATATCGCATATCTAAAGAACTGTTATGGTAAGAATGTTCAAACTTGGTAGGGGTCACTCATATGGAAAACTTCACATTTAAAAATATAAATAAAGGGGGTAGGCGCAGGGGGAGTAACAGCCCCATAGGAAGCATATATTTAATATCGCGTTACTGAAGAACTATAACAGCGAGAGTCTTCAAATGTGGCTAAAGTAACTATTATGGTAAGCTATAAATTCCTAAATAAAAATGGGCGGGGTAGACGAAGTAGGAGCAATACCCTCCATAGGACGAAAATATTAAATACTTCATATCTGAAGACAAAAGTCTTTAAGCTTTATGGGAACCACTCTTATGATAAACTACACCTTTCAAAATAAAAATATAATATATGAATGAAAAAGCGTATGTTTGTTTGTTCTCTACAGACTCCTAAGCTACTGAGCCGATTTTCCTGAAAGTTTCACAGTAATTCCTGATAACCCGACGCTTAACATAGGCTATTAATATATTTAAATTGTCAAGTAGGCGTGGCACCAACCATACAATAAAAATATGAATAACAGTTATAGTGAACGTATTCCAATTTTGTACAAATAGCTTAGATAATAAGGTTCAATGGGAAAAGTAGGCATGACACCTACCTTACGAAGACACTTGAAATTTCTGTTGAACTGTTACTGTAAAATCATTCAAATTTAGCCCAAGTTGCTTTGCTTTTAAAAAAAATCTTACCAATTTTATTTCGATGGGGGTAGCAAAGCGCACCGGGTTAAGCTAGTATTATATAAAAATTTTTATGGAATGAATTAAGATGAATTCTGGAAATTTAAGTTCGAAATTAAATAACAAAAACATTTTTTTTTTAGTTAACCATAAAAATATTTTTTTAACAAAAACACATTTGTATTCCCACCACGAGGGGTAGGAATTATGTAGTGTATAAACTACACTAATTAAGTTCTTGAAATCGCTCCATAAATTACCGTATGTCCCATGCCCACTCTCGGTACAGACTTTAATTTTGCATTTGGTGCACCAGTGTAATCAATTAGAAAACAAAACCACACGGAACTTTTGGTTTTTCCTTTTGTTTTGTGCATTTCAAAAGACATTTCTTTCTTTAATTAAATTTTATCTTAAATTATTTTCAGCACTTCTCATATTAAAATTTCTTTATAATTGTTAAATACGCTAAAAAAGAAAAACAAAGTTTAACTTTTTTCCTTCGTTTAAAATGATAGTATTAACGGAGATAATCAATGGAATTTCTTTTTATAAAAAAAGGTAAAACAAAAAAAAAAACAAAGTTAACGATTTCCGAGTTTCGGGATTAACAAATTTAAGTCCCGGCATTTTTCGGAATCAGGATTTCGGGATTCGCATCCCTAGTCGCATAGTCTGAAACAGAATAAAAAAAAACATTAACTGCCTGGCCCACAATGTCGACAAGAACATTTCTTTCGTATTTTTATATTGAAAACAAAAACAAATTTAAGTTTTTTATTATTGTTTTCAATATAAAAATGCGAAAGAAATGTTCTTGTCGACATTGTGGGCCTGGCTGTTAATTTTTGACAAACGCTTAAAATTAAACTTCAGGAAATCACAAAAATATTTTTCCCGGGTTTTGTTGCTTGCGTAGGAACCCTACACTATAATCATATTTATACATTAAAGTGATGTAGGGTTCCATAAGGTCGAGCTTAGCTAAATATACTTTCTAAATTGTTTCAAATTTTTAGCGCTTATGTGCAATTTTTAATTTAAATTGCTTAAAATCACTTAATTAATAGACAAAAAACAACACGTTTGCCTCGCTAAATAAGGTAAAACATCTCATTACTACAATTATTTATATTTTAGTTTTGCTTTCAGTAGCAACAAATACTAATCAAACTATATCTAATTTAATATGGTCATATTTCGCTAACACCTAAAACACTGTGCAATTTAAATTGTTTTCAGTGGAATCATTCATTAACTGCACTTGATTATATTATACACATACAATCTTTCGAGAAAAATAAAATCTGCTTTTCAAGTGGTCATTGTACAAGTCAGTATTGTTTTCAAATATATCTGCATACTTTTAGAAAAAATCATACAAAGAAAAAAGAGCTACAAGTGGCTTAAGATTACAAGTTGATATGGCTTAAAGAAAAAAATCCAAAAAAAAAAGCAAAGAAAAAAATGCACTTCAAAAGTGGATAAAAAAAACAATCTTGATCACCGGTTACACTGCACTTATGATCACTTTCATTTTCAATATTTTGGGAGTAAGAAACCGAAATATAAACAAAATGAACAAACAAAATTTAAAAAAAAAAAGAGTTAAGCAAAAAATCGCCACAAAAGACCCATAAGAAGAAATGGAAAGAGTGAGAGAAGAAAAACAAAAGTAACCACTAAAATTACATGACTTGAACTACAAAACGGATGTCAGCCGCAGCAATTTTACATACAAATACTGTCTGTCATACATTCCAACGTACCAAAGAAACTTGAATAAAAAAAAAACAAAATCCGTTGTTAAAACTTAAATTTGTTGTGCAGCGAATAAATGCTACACTGAGAATAATCCATCTGACGTTTTATGAATAAAAAAAGTATTTCAAAGAACTATTCTCGTGTAATTTACAAAAGTTATGTATTTATTGTAAAATAAGAAAAGTTAACATAAGCTTTTAAACATTTTATAAAACCAAACTAAATTGAATAAGAAAAGTTTTAAACAATATCGCCATATAGTTAATATGACTTTGTATCAGGGCCTGGTAAATTAAAAGCTTTCTTTTCAAGTTAAGTTTGTTCCTCATTTTAAACAAAATGCCAATAGGTGGTGCAATCTTCCGTTTAACTTCCTTAATATGCATATTCCATACTAGACTTCTTTGCAGAATAACTCCCAAATACTTCACCTCATCAGTCTCTAATATTTCATTCCCATCGATCAAAACTTTGAAGTTATTATTTAACATATATGAACGAGGTCTAAATCAACAATCAGGGCAGCATCCCGTTCCATATAAGTTTTCAAAACTAAGTCAGCAAACAAGCATCGTCAGCAAACAGGTATAATTCACCAGTAAAATTTCAACTACATTTCTCGCCAATATACTGAAAAAGTGTGTCTATAAAATTTTTGTGAGAAAGTTCCCGCTTTAAACTGTCCAATAAACTCACTCGTAAGAGCGGGGTGAGAAAATTTTTTAACACTAAACAATAAATTAAAAATGCAAAATGCAATGAATATTAACACGGAAGAGATAAGTATTATGTTCTTGGCAGATTTTTTCATTGTTAAAGTATGTATTTTGCTTTTAACATTTTTTAAAAATATACGAAATTTTTCAAAGCTATTTTTTAAACAACAAAAATTAAAGTCGCACTCTACATTATTTGCTATAGCCGACGGCTGTTTTTTCGCCGCCGACGTTGAACATTTTTAAATTTTAGTCAAATTTGGTCGCCGTTAACGTATGTTTGACTGGCGTTTTCAACATCTGCAATTTCTAATCGTCTTCGAGTGGAATATTATGACATTTATAACGTAACAACGTAATCTCTTTTGATATTTTTCGACATGAGTTACAGACACACTTTTTCTCACTTTTCGAGAAACGATGGAATATTTTGTTTCACATGTTTTCGATTCGAGAAGTTCTCACCAAAGTTACAGAACATGGGTACAGATTTGATGCAATTTTTAATATCGTCGCTGGAGCCCCCATTCGCTGTTAGTAGACTGCCTAAGAAGCAAAATTTTGTAACATCTAATTTTTCCACTCCGTTTGTTGGTTGACTAATCTATTCGCATTACCTGAGTTTTGGTGTTATTTATCTTCATGCCAGGTTTTGCTGCTTCATTTTGAAAGGATTAATATTTGCTGTCATGTCATTATAGTTGTGGGATAGCAAGCAGATGTCATCAGCGTAATTGAGATCTTCCAACCTTCTATTAAATCCCACGATTTTGCTCTTTCCTCTCGGGTTGCTCTTGTCATAATACCGGCTAAGACTTCGTGAAATGGTAAAGTTAACAGTACGCAACCTTGTCTAGCCCCTGTGCCAACAGTGAATCTTTCACTAACGCAGCCCTCGTGCAGTAAACCGGCAGTTAACATTTTAGTAAAGGGCTTGAATAGCACAAGGGAACAAGGTTTTTGTTGATTAAAAACAGAATGTTGTTGGAATGTTATTTGGGACGCTGAAGCCAAATCAGTACTTAGTTTTTTTGTATCACCTCGACTGTTTGAAATACACCGTTATGTTTAAAATTAAGGCACTTATATATTGAAATAACTTGAAAACGGCTCACTATATTCAGTTAAAAAAAATCAAAATTCGTCAATAACAATGGCCCATAATCATAGTAAAAAATTAAGTCGGATTTTTTAAAGTTAACTTTAGAACAATGGTGTTCACATGTATTTAAAGCCAGCTTTAGTTTAAAGTATACATTATTTTGACTATGAGTATGGGCCAATATCTTTAAGCCGTGTTTACATTGCACAGTATAAGATTTAGCCATTCTAGGGAGACAAAATGAAATAACTTGGAAAAAAAATTAAGCTAGACTTATGAATTTTGGTACATTGTCAAAAAAATGGGCGAAATTGGATCACTGCCACGCCCACCTCCCATATAACTGCAAAAATTTATATCTGATATTATTCGCGTTGTATAATCAAAAAGTAAAAAAGCGGCGAGTATGCATGAGAATGCTTAAAATAAATAATAAAGAGGTAGAAGTAATAATGGGTGTTTAATTTGTCTTCATTAATTTTAAAATAAGAATATATTTCATATGTACATATAGATTAAAGTGAGAATGAAATTTTAAAATTAATGGTTTTCTTCTGCTATTTCTGGAGATTGCAATAAATGTAGTACTTCAGTACTTCCACAAATATGGTTTACGGAACGGTCAAGCCTTTCATTTTCGGGTGTTTTAAGCCATATATCAAAAATTTCGTTGTATGTGGTATTATCACTCATTATTTGTTTCTTTTTTGCAAATATCGGCATATAATTTTATATATGCCTTAAAATAGATACTTCAGACGTTCGTTTAAAACGAATTTGGTATTGAAGCGTTATGAAGAAAAGAATTTACCGATTATAGAATTTAGTTTTTTTTTCTTAACTTAACGCAAAAGGTAATTGTTTAAATGAAATAGCACTAAAATAATCTTCCAGTTGTAAAAATAAATTCTCATGGTATTAACAGCGAATAAGTTTAGCTTCAAAACAAAAAAGGAATCGTGAAAAAATCCCTTCCAATAAAAAGTTACACGCTTTTAAAAATGAGCAATTTCATGTAAGTGTTTTTGTTGTTTTTAATTCACTCAAAAATATTTAAGTTTAATGTGCTATTTACACAACACAAATGATTGAACGTGTATTAAAATTTATATGGAAAACACATAAAAAAACTGAGTGCTTTTCAGGTGGCATGTCATAACGTCCAGTGTCATAGTGTCCATGGACGTTATGACACCCCAAAAAGTGTCATAGTGTCCATGGACATTATGACACTTTCAAAAGTGTCATAACGTCCGCGGACACTATGACACTTTGGAAATGGACATTATGACACTTTCAAAAGTGTCATTAGGTCCATTATTACTAAATAAGTTAAATACAAAAAAATTATCTGCATACACGCAGAGAGAAACATGTTTCATTATGGTCCCAACCAACAAAACTATTTTTAAAGAAACTAGTTTAACCATAATATGGTTGTCGGTGACAATGATTTTTTTAGATGAAACATAATATGGTAAAAAAATTTTTAAAAATGGTTTTCCTGCTTTTTCTCTGGGAGTAAATATTAAATATATAACGAAAACACTTTTGGGCGCAAGGATTTCCTCCTCTATAGTATAACAAATACCGGCTTCGCTAACTAAAGATTCTCTGCACAGCCGGCCTTCGGCCGGGCGCAAGGATTTTTTTCTCTATGGTATAACAAATACCGGCTTCGCTAACTAAAGCTTCTCTGCATAGTCGGCTTTCGTTCGGAAACAAGGCAGATTTTAGAAGCTTTACTTAGCGAAGCCGGTGTTTGTTATACCATAGAGGAGAAAATCCTTGCGCCCGGCCGAAGCCGGCTGTGCAGAGAAGCTTTAGTTAGCGAAGCCGGTATTTGTTATACCATAGAGAAGAAAATCCTTGCGCCCGGCCGAAGGCCGGCTTTGATCCCAAATTTGTTTACATTCTTGCTTGTTGTGGACATTATGACACCTTGCAAAGTGTCATAACGTCCGCGGACGCTATGACATTTCTTCGATGGACATTATGACACTTTTGAAAGTGTCATAATGTCCACGGACACTATGACACTTTCAAAAGTGTCATAACGTCCATGGACACTATGACACTGAACGTTATGACATGCCACCGCTTTTCATATAAATTTTACTACACGTTCAACCACTTGTGATGTGAAAACAGCACCTAAATTAACGTTATATTGTTATTGTTGACAAATTCGGCAAAGTTTTTGCATTTTCTTATTTTATAACAAGCGCTCTTTCATATTTGATAAATATATTTACTCAAATTTAAACTCAAAAAAAAAACGTATTTTGTCCAGCTATATTAGCAAAATCTTACAATGTGCATTGTTTTTAAATTTTCCCTGTAGTTTCAGAGATATGAAAAAAAAATAACAATTTAAACAAAAAGAAATTTTTTGTTCTTTAAAAATTTATAAAAAAAATAAAAATGCGACCAAAATCTTAGTTTTGGTCTAAATCATTTAGTTAAATCGAATAAAATGAGCTTAATTTCATTTTAATCGGTGCACAACTTTTAATTTTATTAACAATTTAGTGAGAAAACTGAATTGATAAAAATCGCGATTTCCATACGAAAATAACATATTTTATTATGTGTGTTTTTTCCTTCACTTAAAAATTAGGTGCCTTCACTTAATTGTGAATAAAACCGAAACTCGTTAATCGATTTCCTGAAGTGCAACGCATAGTTGGTTCGTTCTCCAAAATTCCTCGATAATTTTGAAGAGTTTCTAGTGCTGCCTTTAGTAGTTCGGGGGAAATGTTATCTATACCTGGGGACTTGTTGTTCTTTAGGGACGTTATAGATTCTATGATTTCAAGTATTTTCAGACATGCCGTTAGTATAACATTTCTTATGCTGTGATGGGGGCAATTGCAATAAACGTGCTGTGAGTTGTTTGGATTCGATAAAATTGTAGAGTAGTGTTTAAATCGCAAGTCCATTTCGCGCTTCCTTGATGTTACAAGTTCTCAGTTACTGGATTTGAGAGGTTTACCAGCAGAAAACTTTTTCTACGTAAGCCTGCGCTGCCTGCGCAGATTCTAAAGAATTATGTGACCGCAAACTATATCAAATGAGAGACTATGGAGAAAAACGCAATAAACCTCAATAAATATTGAAATCCTAAGAAGAAGTAGCGCTGGATTGGACAGGGCTTGCGAAAACCAATAGAGGACATCACACAAAAAACTCCATTGAATGGAATCCACAAGGTAGTCGTATAAGGGGTAGACCATCTTACGCTTTACGCCGTCAAATAGAAATGAAGGTGTCACGAGATTAAAGCACTAGCTGCGGACAAAACTATGATCCTTAAAGGATCGCCTATATTTCAACAAGAGTAAAAAAAACAAATAAAAGTGTTATACTAGGCTGTGCCGAATCTTTGATGCCCTTCACCTATATATAATCTAAAAGTTGATATGAACCAATCTTAATAAAAACTGATCTCACAGTAATTAAATTCGTTGCGGGTTTAAGCGTTTTCCAAAACTACGCTTTCCAGAATTGGCTTTATATGAGGCCGATCTTCACAGTTATGAAACTTTGATATACCAAATATTACTCAAATAGCATTGTTGGTTTCGGCTTTAGGTGACCTTAAGTGTTTTTCGAGAGTAGGCTTAATATGGATGGGTCCTAAGGTAAATTATGAACCGATCTTCACAGAATTGGGTTGTATGATTTCTAGTCATATAAAACAAATTTTTGCAAAATTTAATGATAATCGGTGCATTCTGCCCCCAATTTATGTTATTTTTTATACCCTCCACCATCCACATTGTACGGAGTAAATACCCCATAAAGTATATATACATATTCTGGCACCTTATGTTATTCTAAATTGATTTGGCCATGTCCGCCTGTCTGTCCGCCTGTTGAACACACGGTCAATTTCGAAAGACTCAAAAGAAAAGAACAAACTTGGTCTCAAATTGCTTGTAGTTACCCTAAGCACTTTAAGATTGAAATCTAGTAACATCGGTTCAGTAGGATCAGATCTATTTATTAATATTTGGAACCACCATTTATAATTTTGTTACAAAAACTAACATAAATGGTGGAATAATGCACGGAATGATATAAAATTGTACACAAATTCGTTTTATATGACTGCAAATACTGTTAAATTTCGTGAAGATCGGTCCATAATTTACCCTGGGCCTTATATAAGCCCTGGACCCGGAACACAATTTAGTACGCCTTCAACTGTTATAAATAATGCCATCATAATAAATTTTTCTATGTTACAGATTTATATACTTATACTTAATATACAGTTTACTTGTCCCTTTAATTATATGCTTTTAATTTATTTTTTTCCCACAACTACAATTATTGCTTAAAAAATCTGAAGACAGCGGTGTGAAAATATGGTTCTAAGTTTTTTACATTTGTTAACTAGACTATTTTTGTCACGGCTACTACTACTTGAGTCTAGCTAACTAAAAACTGCTCTTAATACTTAACTAAAATGCTATTTGTAATATTTCCAAATTTATATTCCATTTGTCTCATACTAAAGTCGATAGAAAACAGTGACGGAAAATTCAGTACTATGGTACTTTTTTCCGTACTTTTTCATTTCAAAAATACCACGGTACACCCACGTGAGTTTTAGTACTCTTTTCTTGTTATGCTTCTTTGTTGAGAAATTTAGCGTTTCTATATTTTTTAACATTGACAACATTGCCTACACAAAATTTAATGTTCTTTTTTTCATTCATGTTAAGCCAAATTAAGAACAAAATGTACGAATTTATGTTTCCTGTTATTTCACGTATTGCTATTGCAATTTTGTCAATACCCCATTCATCAGCAGTTGAGCGCACGTTTTCAGTGCAAGATGCTAAAAAACGGAAAAAAGTACAAACTCTTTCAAATTTAATTAAAATTAAAGATCTATTAAAATCAAATGCTTCTTGTTGTTACAATAATAATATTACTTATGATCTCATTAAGTAAATTAAACAAATTGCCTAACAGTCTTAGACATCTAAACGTCTGTACCTTATAATAATCAATACATATGTATGCACATACATACATACATATGCATTTACATAAATGTTTATATCAAGTATGAAAAAAAAATTTTAGTTTCTTAACCAAAATGTTATATATTTTTTTATTAAAATGAATTAGTTTTGTAATTTCATGTATTATTGTTTTTTCGTTTTAAGTTTGTTTTTCAATAAAAAATATGTTTAAAAAAAGTAGCAAAATATTGTAAAAGTACTCTTTTGCTTGGTGGTCAGTACCATCTCAATTTTTAAGTTTTCCATCACTGATAGAAAATATTAAGCATAAAGGCCATAGTATATAACTAGTATGCTGACTGGTGAGAACGTTCTCTTTTTTTTATAACTCTCATCACACATATAGGTTCTGTGTGAATTCAACACACTTAAGAACAACAAAAACAAAACAAAATTTGAAATTTTTTAATTTAAAATTTTTCACAATAAAACACTTCATGTTTAATTTTATGACTTAAACACATAATTAATAATTTTTTTCAATACATTTTGCTAATTTGCTTTTACAAAATGTTTTTATTTTTCACAAACTAAAAATTTTTAAATAAATTTTTTTGACACTAAATTTTTTCTGTTGTTAATATTATTAAAGCCAGCAGAGTAGCATTTTGTGGTATAAAAATAATATTTGAAATCATTAATTATTTATGTATTATCCGATATTGCAGAATAAAAATTTAGCAAACATGGCTTTTAAAAGTTTATAAATGCAGCCAGCATTCAATAAATTGAAAATTTATTGAACTAAGAAAATTTTATTTTGGAAAAAAAAATTGTTGCCACATTCTATACGATTTTATGCAACTATGCTTAGTGGTGGAAATAGTTTTATACACCAATACATTTGAAAAAAATCTTACTAATACAAACATAAAAATGTACCACTGACAGTTGAGTTATGTACCTGTCAAAGAGTCGGCATACTAGTTGTATACTATGATAAAGGCCATGTCAGATAAAACTTTTGCTTCGCGTTGCGTTACCGATTCGCTTTGACATCTAAGATAAAATAACATACTTATACGAAATATGTCACATAAAGTACTTTCAAAGCGAAGCGAAGCAAAAAGTTAGCCAACTCTCATCTTTTAGCGCGCTTTGGCAATTGGCTAGTATAATTTTCTTTTTTTTTAATTTCTTTGCTAAATTCAATTCTAAAAAACCGTCCAATTGAATTTTTAACTTTTATTTTTATAACAAATAATTAAATGTACAAATTACCAACCGCTTTTATAAGTAAATAAACAATGCGTGAGTGTTGTCAAAGTTTTCATTGTGTCATATACCTTTTGCTTTGCGTTTTTCTGCCAAAGGTAGAAACGTCACGGAAAGCGACAAAGTTGTATCTGACACGGCCTTAAGTTTTGGTAAACCAACGTTGTACTTCAGCTGCACTATTTTTCATATTAAAGAAGTAAAGCAACACTTCCCTCAAAAGATGATTTGTTATTGGTTTTTTGCACTTGCTCACATCTTACATCTTTCGTCTTATCGCAAAGATGATAACATCTTGCGACTTCTACAGGGCTAAAAAATCAACATCTTTCCTCATCTTTAAAAGATGTTTCTTTCACATGTTGTTTCATTCAACATATTTCGATTATTTTAGTGACATCACTAGAAAAAGCAAATAATTTGTTTAAAAGTATATACCATCACTATAAAAAAAAAACAAACGAACAGCCAATTATTTAGTTTTTATTCGCTCTTACACGAGAAAATAAATATTTTTATGATGAAAGAAGAAAGATGTTGCAAATGTAAACAAGATTTTTTCATTTCCAACATCTTCCACGCATTCCTTTAAGATATGCTCAAGTGTAAAAAGGCTATTAGCAATAAATTCAGCATTGTCGAAGCAAAAAAAAATACCTTGTTCTTTCTACTTTTTTGGTAATTGACTAAATGAAATAAATGTCAAATATTTACCGTCCAAATTAATATAAAAATATTAAAAAAAAAACAAACCAGTTTAAAAAGATTTGTCGTGAATCTCTCATTTCTTAATTATAAATTTTTTTTTCTGTGTATTATCTCTGTGTCGTTTTCCTCCAGTTTCAACTGGAAAAACGTGATTGCAATAAAATACGAAACGAAAGCAAAAGTTATTTATTATTTGTAACGTAGTCATTAAAAATTTGAAGCAAACTAAAATATAAAATTTGTTTTGGTTAAGACTGCCCTTTGGCGTATTTGCACGAATGAAAATGAAATTTTTAAATGAAAGAAAATAACAAGAATGATTTGTATATTCAGTTGGGCCTTATTTTTCATAACAATCTAGAAACTTAACTCTTATCTTAGGAAAAGACCAATTTGGGACGAACTAAATAAAATTTTACAGCATTAAGGACTCCTAACTCATACGTAAATGTTGCGGTCACGTTTCGTTCGATTTCAATAGTTGGTATTTATTAAAAATACTAAAACCTGTTGAAATGTGTTAAAAAGAAGACAGAAAACTTGTCAAAATTTACATTATGCTTTTGTCTTGCCTCTTTTTAATCCATATAAATTAAAAAACGTTATTTTATTTTTCGATCGATATATTCAGGATCTAATTTATATGATTGAAATGTTTATATATTTACATGATTAGGGCCTAAGGGCAACGCAATGCAACGCCAAAGAATAACATTGAAAGCACCAACAAGGTCATACATATTTTGTAATTTAGTTGTTGCTTTCTACAGAAATTCATGTACCGTTTGAAATGTGAATTTCTATAGAAAGCAACAACAAAATTACAAAATATTTACGACATTGTTTGTGCGTTCAATGTTATTCTTTGGCGTTGCATTTTACATGATTAGGGCCTTACTTTTGAAACACAATTCGAATAAAGACTAAACAAATAACACCTGCTTTTCACTGTAGCATGCATAATTTATAGCTCAAATAGTTTTCATAGCAGATTATTTAACTTTTACTTATAATGCACTTGAAATTTGAAAGAAAAGACAACTTAACTCTCCAATTAATGTTTATACAAGCACTTTACCACATACTGGACACATGTACATCTATAAAGGGCTTTAATCCCCTCGTTTAACCTCTTTTGTTCAATATTAAAATAAGAGGGTATTAAAAGTTTTTAATTGTACATTTTTATAAGCAAAACAATTGCTGTCTTGTTGTTGAGCTGCTCTTGAATTTAATATTCATTACTATAATTGTGCCCTTAACTTAAAAACCAAAACAACAAAAAATTTAAAAACTATTATCTTTAAACAAGACATCTGCAGAGAGATGACCATCATCATGTCCGCATTATGTTTTTAAATAATTTATTGTTTTGTATGATAAACTCTTTTTTAAACGAGTTTTAATAGTGAAAGTAACACAGTGCAACATTTTTGAAGTCATTGAGTGCAAACTACTTCTCGTGGAAAAAAAACATAAATTAATCAATAACATGTTTTACCTTTTCTTATATTTTTCATACCTTTCTCGAATTTTCAGTGTCATTATGTTCTGAAGAATTATTAATTATATTAGGTGCGTTTGAGTACTTTTACAGTAAAATGCAGTAAATGAGTAAACTTAAAAATTTGCTCTCACAAAAAGCTGTTGTCCAAAAAAGTACGCGAACGCAAAATTTGTAAAAATTCGTAATATAAAGGCAACAGCTGATGGCAAATAATTGAAGTGTTGAAAAATGTTTACACTTTTGACTAATTAACTCGTTTTCTTATCGGTACTCGATTAAATACTTTTTATAACACGAATATTTTTGGAAAATACAAACAAATTATTTTATGTAGTCTTTCATATTTGTTTGTTTTTTATTTTATTTGAATTTGCTTATTTGTGTCCGGCTAAATTTGATCAATAGTTCACGAATACTTTTTTTTACTATTGATAACTTTAAAAACAAGGTATGTTCTAAGTACCCGAGTACTTGACACTTTTACAACTCCAAAAAATTAACATAACTAAACAAAGTTTTAAAAGTTGGTATTTAGCCACATAAAATCTTCAAAAACAAGTTGAATTAATTAATATTTATTCATTTTTTGTTTTTATTTTAGTTTTATTTCAACTTTTCTTTTTTTAAACAATTTTTTCACATTTTGTATGCTTTTTGTTTGCTACTTTTGTTTGTTTACATTTTGAAACATATGTTTTTTTTTGTTTTACTAAATTTTACTGCAAATATTTCTGCAGTAAAAATTTGTAAGTACTCAGTCAAGAACTGTCACTTTACGCTCTTAATTTGTGTTCTCATTTACTGTATTTTGTGTACGCGAACGCAATTTAGTAAAATGCAGTAAAGTTCAGTAAAAAATAGTAAAAACTTTTGTGTTCTCGAACGCAGCTATTATAAGGAATATTTTTTTCTGAAGATTACTTTGGAGAAATTCCCAGAGTTTGACAGCTAGAGGCCAAAAATTATTAGAAAGTTTTTGCAATTTTGAGGCACTAGATTCAGTTGCCTCGGGTTAGTTTGTTTCACACTTTTTTCTCCTAGTCTATAGCTACAATTGTGCTGAGAAAGCCAAACCAAAATTTCAATTGGTTTCCGAGAAATAGCCATGAGAAAGTTCGTTGGAAAAATCAAGCTTTAGCTAAAAAAGTAGACATGAGGCCATAAAATCCGAACAGCAGCTGAACTACAAAACTCAAATGGATTTTTTTATTATCGATAAGTATTTTGAAAAATTCCACACGAGAAGAAGTTTGCATTGTTGCGCTGTGTAATTTGTGCAAGTGTTTTATTTGTTAGTTAAAGTATTTATTTAAATTTAAAAAAAAATTTTAGTTCAAAATTAATTTATGACAGTGCGGATATGAATTCATTTACAATAAAAAGTTTTTGTGGAATGAAATTAAATTTCGAATAAACAAAGAAAAGTTGGTATAATGACAAACCAGGAGGATTAACTGCAATAACCAACAAATGTTTCTTTACTTAAGAATTATTGATAGAATTTTGTATTTTTTGTTTAAACTTCTAAGTTATTTCTTTAAGATTTAGAGATCGGATGTAAAATTACTAAAAAAAAATTGTATTACATTTAAAATGTAAAAGTTTTCGGTTTCCAAAAATGTTTACGTGACAACATTGAAAAAAGCGGAAGAAAGTTACCATTTTCTTGTTGAAGTTTATGACGTTATTGTTCAAATCTAAAGCTTTGGCTGAATTATGCACTTGTGCTTTGCTTAGGAATCGGTGCTATATATAAAAAAAATCATCACTGCAAATGCGTATTATGCCATGTTCCCAGAAGTGCAGACTTATCTGCATTTTACAGATTTTATGCCCCTAAATTATAAAAAGGCAGATTGACAGATTTTTGACCGAAAAATGCATATTTTTTTAAAATAATAATAAAATAATCTAAACGATACAAATAAAATGTATATATCTTTTTTTAAGTACATTCTTGGTACAGTTAGGCCGGGTTTTTGAGATGTTGATTAAGTTTAAACCTAGTTTAGGTTAAAACTCGGATTTTTTCCGCGAAATATGAATTATTTTTTATTATTTCATTAAAGACCAACACTGCAAGCAAAACTTAGCTGCTCCGACAAAATTTGTATACAAACTTAGTAATGGCGGCACAAATCGGTTTTCAGATTAACTAAACCTAGTTTAACTGAAGTCTCAAAAACCCATCCTTAATAATAATTCAATAAGATATACTTTTTTCAATAGCCTTTTTTTGACAGATCACGTGTGAGTCGTGTCATGCTGTCATGTTATTTTTGTTTAGTATTTTTTGGCATTTCATAATGGAAAGACTTACGCCTGAACAACTTTTACAAGTCGCTCAACTTTATTACGGAAATTCACGTTCTGTGAGGAATGTGTTTCGTGCACTTCGCTCAACTTATGGTCAACATAATCGGCCTACTGAGCGTATTATTCGCAACACCATCGCCCATTTTGAGACCCAGAATTCATTATTGGATAATATTCGACCGAATAGACCACGTCCAGCACGCTGTAAAGAAAATATAGCGGCCGTAGCTGAGAGTCGATTCGGCGCCGTTCGCAGCAACTCGGACTGGCGTATGGAACTACTTCGCGCATTTTACGTCGAGATCTTTAATTGAAAGCGTACAAAATACAGCTTGTGCAACAACTGAAGCCGCTCGACTTTCCCATGAGACATCGCTTCGCTCTATGGGCTCTTGAAAAGTTCCAAGAAGATCCGACGTTTTCGAGGCAAATTTTGTTTAGCGATGAGGCCCATTTCTGGCTTAATGGGTATGTAAACAAACAAAATTGCCGCATTTGATACGAAGAGCAATCTGAAGAGATTCAAGACCTGCCACTTCATCCAGAAAAAACAACGGTTTGGTGTGGTGTGTGGGCCGGTGGAATCATAGGTCCATATTTCTTTAAAAATTATGCCGGTGCGAACGTAACCGTCAATGGCGACCGTTATCGTGCCATGATAACGACTATTTGATGCCTGAAATTGAAGCTCGTGATTTTGGCGACAATTGGTTTCAGCAAGACGGCGCCACTTCCCACACATCGCATTAATCAATGGATTTATTGAGAGAACACTTCGATGAGCACATAATTTCACGTTTTGGGCCGGTCGATTGGCCACCAAGATCGTGTGATATCACACCGTTAGACTTTTTCCTGTGGGGATATGTAAAGTTTATGCGGACAAACCCGCTTCGATTCAGGCTTTGGAGGAAAACATCACGCGTGTCATTCGCCAGTTACCAGTCGAAATGCTCGAACGAGTCATTGAAAATTGGACTCAACGGATGGACCATCTGTGACGTAGAAACGGCCAACATTTGATAGACATAATCTTCAAAAAATAAATACCAACGAATGTTCTTTCAAATGATAATTAACACTCCCCATTAAATTTGAATTTTCTGTGTTTTTTTTTTTTTAAATGTAGGGAGCCTCGAAATAGATCACGCTTCATAATCTTAGTCGGAATCAGCACGTTTGATTTATAAATAGAATGTTTAAAATCGAAGCGACTGATATCCACAAACTATATATCCAAATTAAAAAATTAATAAAAATAGTAATGAGCAACTTTTTGAAACAAGATTTGATACAAAATGATAAAATCTTGTCTGCAGATTGCAAAAATCGTATGAATTTTCTAAATTATGAAAGTGCTCATCTCGGAACTAATGCAGCTAAATGTAGCTGGTAGTGTATAAAGTCATTCCTAAAAATTTAAGGAATAGAACTATTGCAAAAAGCTTTATAAAATACATAACTGAAATTTAACTCATAGAAAAATGTTGAATTAAATTAAATCTCTTCAAATTATTAGTCCAAATTTAATAATAGTTGGTCACTCTAATTTAATTTAAATTTTTTTAAAGAAAATGAAAAACTAGAACTGGATTCTGAGTTTAGAGAACCAAAAATGTCCAATTTTTAATAATAGCTTAAACAATGACGAAATAACTTTAATTTATTTTTGGGGAAAAAAATCTGAAATCAAACGTGCTGATTCCGACTAAGATTTTATTTATTTTATTTTATACGCGGCCTGCACAATAAGATTAAATCTTATAATTTACAGTACAGGCACAGATTCCAAAACAAAAATAACATGTTACATTTTTATTTAAAACTAAATTTTCAAACATAATTAGATAAAAAAAAAATAAAAAATTGATAATACTGACATGACAAATACAAATATGTTAAAATATTATGACAAATAAAAGAAAAAAAAAAAAAATAATAATAAGCTATATAATTTATTAAATAAAATATGTATATAATAATTTTTTTAAATTGCGTTGCTTTTCTGACTGTTTGGAAAGCATGTGGTAATTGGTTCCAGAGACGAATAGCGTTGATAAAAAAATGATGTTCTGAAGCAGTGAGACGATGCATTGGTGTTATTAACCTTCTTCCTCTTCCAGGTCTACCAAACTGAATTTTATCAAAAAGATAACCAGGGCAGCCACTATAGATTATTTTGTGAAGAAATATAAGAGTTCTTATCGTCATAAAATTTTCGAGAGTAACACCAAAAATATTTCTTGAGAAATTTGATACATGGCTGAACCTTCTAAGACCGTAGACATATCTTACTGTGTTGTTGTATGCCACATTAAGCCGGCGTGTGCTGTTCACGTCACATTTAGCAAAAAGTTCACATCCATATAGCATAGCTGGAAATATATAAGTCCTGGCCAGAAGCAATCTTATCCACAGTGGTGTAAATGACTGAGTGGACCACAAAGAACGAAGCTTAACATACGTCTGGGCGACAATATTTTTAACATGATCTGACCATGTTAAGTTGCTGTTAAATGTTATTCCCAGATTTTTAGCTGATGTAACAATTGATATTTTCTGGTTGTCTATAATAATATCATGATCGATAACTGGGCATGTTGCTCTTTTATGGATGATCATGCATTTTGACTTTTGTGGATTCACGCAGAGCCCGTTTGCCGTTGCCCATTGATGGATTTTGCTCAAATCATAGTTGAGTTTAGCAACATACTCGCCAATAGATTGTTCTGGAAAACTTAGGTATAGCTGTACATCGTCTGCATACATATGGATCTTACAGTGTGAAAGTTGTGCAGGAAGGTCATTGGCATATAATGAAAATAAAAGTGGCCCAAGAATTGATCCTTGTGGTACACCACCTTTTAGTTTCAACGGCTTAGATAATATATTATCGATGCATACAGATTGTGTTCGGTTTTCAAGATACGAAGATATAAGCCGACATGAACTACTTGAAAAATTAAAGAAATTTCGTAGCTTCATACATAAAGTTGGATGGTGTACCATATCAAAAGCTTTAGAATGATCAAGTAGAACCAAAAAAATTAATTTGTTTTCTTCTAATCCGCACCTTAGGTTCTCCGTAACTTCAGATAGAGCAGTTATGCAGCTGTGCCCTGAACGAAATCCTGATTGCCAATTTGTCAGGAGCCTATTTTTATTAATGTAGTCAATAGTTAGATAAAAAAGTAGTTTTTCCAGAACTTTAGACATATAGCACAAAATTGAAACTGGTCGATATTCTCTATTCGACTTTGGTATTGGTACAACTTTAACGTAATGTGTTCAGAATATACTGATTTTGCGACATTCATCGGCAAGCGTCAAGAGAATATTTAGTCAGGTGAATCTTAATAAAACAAAAGTGCGAAATCGTTTGGAAAATGAATCACTAGTGGGAATATTGCTCACAAAAAATTATTTAAAACTAAAAAAGTTAAACAGTGTAACTTGACACCTCAATATCTCCATATTTGCTTAAATCGATTTAAACTAATAAACATATGCATAAAAATAAGAAGATACATATTTATTTAAAAAAATGCATAAACATATCGCATACTAAATCAGAAACAGACATAACTCAAACAGACATAACAGAACAAGTGCCCATGTTCTGTAACTCCCGCGGCGAGAAGCTTTTCGATTGAAATGGGAGAAATGAAACAAAAATGCCAACAATTGAAACAAGCAGCTGTTTTTCTCACTTAACTGCGTCTGTAACATTTTTTGCGAGTTATAGCTGTCAAATAAGGAAATTTCCCGCCAATATACTGAAAATGTGTGTATGTAAAAGTGAGAAAAAATTTTAACACTAAAAAATAAATTAAAAATGCAAAATGCAATGAATATTAACACGGAAGAGATAAGTATTTTGTTCTTGGCAGATTTTTTCATTGCTTAATTATTTTGCTTTTAACATTTTTTAAAAATATACGAATGTTTTCAAAGCAGTTTCTTCATCAACCAACATTAAAGTCGCACTTTACATATTTTGGTATAGCCGACGGTTGTATTTTCGCCGCCGTCGTTGAAAATTTTTCAATTTTAGTCAAATTTGGTCGCCGTCAACGTATGTTTGACTGGCGTTCACAACATCTGCAATTTCATATCGGCTTCGAGTGGAATATTATGACATTTATAACGTAACGACGTTATCTCTTTTGATAGTTTTCGACATGAGTTAAAGACACACTTTTTTCTCACATTTCGAGAAACGATGGAATATTTTGTTTCACATGTTTTCGATGCGAGAAGTTCTCACCAATGTTACAGAACATGGGTACTGTTCACTAATCAAACTTCGTTTCGAATTAAAAAAAAACTCGTTTACGTCACTGTCTTCTTTAACTTTTCTTCTTCAAAGTTTTTGAAACTCAATTTGATAAAAAAAATTGCAACCGTGTGTTTTGAAGCAAGTTTTCTGTCACTCCAAGGCATTTTTGAATTTTGAGTAGTACCTGCTTATGATTTAGTATGCGATATGAACATAATAATATATATTTGTAGATCAAAATGTTTGTGATCCCCGATCTCTTGAAGTTGCCAACATTTTGTAATTTATTTTATATATAAATATGTAATTTATGCCTACTTAAAAATTAATAATTATTAATTTGAAAATATTAAATATATGTACATGAAAATATCGCACATCGCATATAAAAGTAAAACATTAATTTGGTGCATTACAAAGACTATGGAAGTCACCACAAATACACACAGGTTCATAGCTGCGCCTTTTCTTCTCAAATGTTCGACCTACTCTGCTATATGAATGCGAATCCTATGAGAAGAGTTAGAACAGCTTACACCTGGATAAAGCTACTAGATTCCAAAATATGTAAAACAGGAAAACCTGGTCTGATATAAAACTAATGGCACGAGACAGATCCGGATGGAAGGATTTTGCTACGGCCCTTCGTTTTAACTAAGAACCATAGGAATCAATATGGGAGATTTCATGTCAAGTGATACAACTTTTGAAATCGATGTCTTCTGATGTGGATTAAATTTGCACCAAGGTCAGTCCTATTGGATAGTAGTTTAGACACAAATTTTTCAACAAGATCGGTCGAAAAGTTTCTGAGTTAGAGGGGGTCAAAATTTGACATTTTGGCCAAACAGGTGTTCTTTCTCATCCATGTAACTTATTATCTATTTGTGTTAGCAAAATTTGTCTCAAACAAATTAGATAAATATTTCCTCCATCTTTCGAAAAAAAAAATATTTTTTTTTTTTTTAAATTTTTTAATTTTTTTTTTTAAATTTTAAATTTTTTTTTATTTGTTTAAGCGGGTATATTTTTTTTTTTGCTTAAAAGAAAGCTTAGGTCTTTTCCTTTAAGGTAGTTCTGATCGCTTTTTGGGCCGCGAGTGGGTTTTGTATAAAAAAAATAGTTTCTAAGTCAAGACGAGGATTTTTAAATTTTTAGCATATGCACTATTTTGATTTTTTTTTTTTCCTATTTGTGTGTAAATGTTTCTAAAATCTTAAAAATAAAGCTTATGCTGAGAAATAAGACAAATTAACCTTTCCGACGGTATATAACATTCCTAAATAGCATTTCATACCCTCGATACTGTAATACCCACAATATGTTAATCCCAGGAATAAAATCACTTTGTTCTATAGAGATGTTGACAAGGAAATCGGCCTTTAAGCGAATTGAAGACATGAGACATTAAAAAAAGATTGATGCTGCATGATAGTCATTAAAAAGAATCATTTTTAGCTGGAATATATTCTGCTTCAGCAGAAGTGATCAAATAAAAATGTTTAATTAAATTAATTTAATTTAATTAATAAAAAATGTTTAATTAAAAATTTTAAATTAAAAAAATTTTTTAAATTAAAAATAATTTTCGATAATGAAATTTTCATGTATTAATTTTTTTTTTTTAAATATTATAAAATTCTATATAAATGTATTTTTAAAAATTTAATTCAGATAATTAATTTTCAAACTCAAAACAAAAGAAGAGATTTTTAAGCGAAATCTGTCTACGAGTATTTTTTAAATTAGAAAGAGTTGTAATAAAAAACTGTCAATACTATGATTATCACTACTAAAACTTTCAAAGAAAAAAGGTCATGCCTTTTCCTAATAACCGTGAGAATTTATTTATACAACTAATTAAAGTTTTTATTTAATTGTTTAACATTTCCTTACCCAAAGTTCATTTACATCCGTCCCAAAACACACCTGCTTTTAAAATTAATAAACCATGAAATATTTTAGCCTTGAACTTACACAATAATGTGAAAGTTTAAAATCAATTACTCACTTTTACTTTAAAAAAATTTAATTGAAAAATGTTTTACTACAAATGAAAGCAATTACGAAATTGCAAACTATTATGATTTAAAAGCAATTGCCCTTTAATCTTGAAACAAATTTGAATAAGCCGATAAGATTTTATTAAAATCTTATAAATAAAAAACAAGAAGTCATGTTGTAAAAAACGTGACTTTTTCAATATGTATTTTTAATTTATGTGCATTTAATGCACCGCTCTATATTTTTATTTAAATAACACGGTTCTTTTTTCCTTCTTTATTCTTTATAGGCTAAACAATGACGAGACACCTGCAATATTTATGTGCCTGTACTTGTATATGGCTATTGGCTTCTTTGCAAAACGCTTTAGCTTTAGAAAAATGGTCACGCCAATTGGAGGAAACCGATACTGGTGTATCGGATAGTTTTGATTGGATTCCCTTGGCCCAGCCCGCAGACAGTTCGACACAAACAAAGGATCGTTCCGGCAATGGACGTGTTTTGACTTATTCCCAGGCTTTTCCATCAAACGGTCATTTTAGCGATTTGAACAAAGGTTTTAGTGGATCTGTTCTTTCTCACAAACCATCTCCCTTCGATTTTCCATATCAATTCCAAAACTTTGCCAGTGTACCTCAAGCTCAATCGTTAAAACATCCAGGATCGGGCATAAAATCTAGTGCTTTCCCTAATCAAGAACCTACATCACAATCGTTTTTTAAATTTGAAATGCCTTTGAATCAGCAAAGCTCAAGACTGAACTCAGCTCATTTAAATGCGGGTTCGGGTGTAAACACTGGCTATCAAATATCTCATGCTTTCGGCAATGGGGCTCAAGCAACTTTGTTTAACTCGCCCTTGTTTAGTCAGCAACCCGTGTTTCCACCAGAATTTCATCCAGTGCCGCCTAAACCTCAAACTCAGTCCTTGCAGCAAAAACCATTATTGCAAACAAATTTTCTTTCAAATGAACCCATTTCCTTAAAAAACTTTTTCAAGGACAATAAACCCACCCCAGCTTCATCTTTGCAGGCTGTATCACCACAAGTATTTCCACAAGTTGATACCCAGGGCAGTTTACCCTTCTCTTTGAGAAATCCTTTTAGCTCAATACCATCTGGACCAGCTCCCTCAGCTCCTTCGCCACAACAAGATCAACAATTTTTGTATGTACCCTACAATGATATTTTCAATCAGGCCCCACAGGCCCAGCCTGCCGTACAACAGCAACAACAACCCCAAATACAAACACAACATCAACAACAACAGCAAGGTCAACCTCAAATACAGCCACAAAATTCTTTCGAAACTGCCCCGAAATTTAACAATAATTTGCCTACGGTAAATCCTTATCAAATTAATCAATTCTATACACCTGACTCTCTGGGACAACAGCCACAGCTTAAATATTTTTCCACCAGCACTACCAGTACCACCATTAGACCTCAAACAACTTCTTTGAAGCCAGCAAATATTTTCCAAAACTTTGTAAGTCCTCAATATAGTACCACACCCAAGCCCAAGCCAAAGGCTCATCAACCTCCATTGGCAATGTTTTTGCTACGTTCTTCTGCCAGGCCTATAGAATCTGATGTTGTTGATGCTTTGAGTGGCTCCAAAAAAATTGCCGTTATTGATGCTCCCACACAAAATCCACCCGAAATTTTTGTGGGCCCCTCTGGCATGCCCAAACCAAATGGTTACACTAAATTTGATTTGCCCTATCTTTCACAATTACAAGGAACTCAGGAGATTAATGATGTCTCTTTCTTCGTGGCTCCCTTAAGTTACCGCACTCCTGGAGGTTTTAATAAAATATTGTTGCCAGAACCTCATGTTGGATCAATTGTCATTAACTTATCTAAATCGGGTGCATCACAAGCTGCTCCCCAATACTATCAACCACAGCAAGTAGTAGAACAAACAGCTACTACCACGACTACCAACAGACCGCGTACTTCCCCACAAAGGGTTAAATCCCAATACCAAAGTAGTAATGCTAACAGAGGCAATAAATTCAGTTATTACTTTGATCAAGACCCAATACAAGAAGTGCCATCACCTCAAGTATTACAAAAGGAACGCCCAAAAAAGAAAAGACCTCAATCGGTAAAAATAGAACAACCTTCATTTAACCAACAGCTTAGCAATCCATATGCTCATTTCAATCCAATTCCAAATCAAATTTCAAATGACGACTACTATAAAATACAAAGTAAACCACCCACTACTTCTTCGACATCCACTTCCTCTACGACTTCAACCACGCCCTCTACCACCTCCACCACAGCATCTCCTCAAAATTACTTTACCTACAATACTCATCCACAAGTGGAATATCCTGGTGCTAGTGGCCATCTTTATCCAGAAATAAATCAAATTTCCCAGCAACAACCTGTCCAGCAGGAAGAAAAGCCCAGACTGACGACCAGACCCACAGTATCTGCCACTACGGCTGAAGAGGAATATCGCATGAAACAATACTATAGAAAACAAGAAGCCAATCGTCTTCGTCCTCAAGTTGTAGCCCAAACAAATCCACCCTACGAACAAGTTCAATATACTCCAATTAATTTGGAATATGAAATCGTGAAAACCACCACCAACAAACCAAGAATTACATTCTATAGTCCCACAGCTCCTCCTGTACAAAATGACGATTACAATACGGTACCTCCTCGTCAGCAGCAACCACAATTACAACAGCATCAGCAAATCGAGCCACAACAACATGTCAAAACTAATCAATTACCTGCTAATCATCGCCCTTCTTACATACAAAATGAAATTACCGATAGTCCAGTAGAATACGAACCCAATCCTTATCAACTGCCCTCTGAGTTACCTCAATTGACACCCAATTTCCCTGGCCTAGTTAATAATCTTAAAGAAATGAAAGAGCAACAACAAAGCACCCAAGAGCTTACTACATCTACTCAGGAACAAACTACTGAAACCCCACAAGAACCAGAGTCTTCTACCAGACCTACCAGAAAACCCATTAATCGTGTACGTAAACCTGTTTCAACACGGGTAACTTCTTCCGTATCCTATTCCGAGTCTGAAACTTTCACTAGAAGACCAATTAATCGTGTCCGACGTCCTTTTGGTTCTCGCAACACTGCCTCTACACCCAATTCCGTGAATTTTGATTATGATGAAAGCACAACCTCAACTACAAGACGTCCTACTGCTGCTCGTAATCCCTTAATACGTAATCCCAATCGTATACGCTATCAGCCCACACCCGAAGAAAGACAAACCTTAAGAATTAAACCCAAGAGAAAACATAACAGTTCAGGCAAAATAGTGAATGTAAGTGAAGATTTGGACTACCAGCGTGATGTTTTGAAACAAAATTATCCCGTCTTTAAGCCCGCCAGCTCTCGTAGACCCAGCAGTAGCCCTACAGGCATACCCGTCACATATGAATTGCCTACTACAGAAGCTCCCACTTCAGAAACTCAACAAGTCTACACTGTTACTCCCAGCAATAGTATAGATAATGATCAAAACTTCCCCGCAGGATTATTGGAACCTATGCAAATTGCCCAACAATACAATGAATACAAGAACAACTATGGCCCTGGCTATTTCCCCAATCAAGAAGATGTAAATCCCACGGAACCCATACTAAGAAATGAAATTAATCCAGTTTATAGCACACTACCCAGTACAACACACTCAACTACTACTACAACAACGACGACCACCACCACTGAAGCTCCCGTGATCATAACTACCAGACGTTCTCCTTTCGTTAGAAGAAACTATCCAAGATTAAAATCTACAACCACTGAAGCACCTACTACAACTACACCAGCCGAGGAAGAAAAACCATCGGTAAGTTGTTTAGAAAATTTTGTAAGTCAAATACTTACTCCTTCCTCTTTTTATAACTTTAAGACCCGAAATCGCCTACCACCCCGTAAGGTTATTAAGGTACGTGCCCGCACTCGTCGTCCTTTGCACCCGGCCTCCCCCACTCCAGCACCCGAAGAGGAAAGTGAACCTACTGAACAACCCAAACAAAACTATCGCAAACTGAACCGTTTCAATCAAGATTTATACGATAATGATGTAAGTGTCTTCACATTTCTAAAAAAATTAATTCTGTTTACATTTTCATTTAAATTTAGACCCCCAGACGTCGTTATAAACAAAAATTCCAACTGGAAGGACAAGAATCTCAATGGTCCCCATCTGCTAAAGTAGGGCCTTCAAATAGCTTCAAGCCCGTTAATCTCAAAGAAAATAAAAATCAACATAAGTTTGAAAATGAGCCAGAAATTGTAACTGCCGGACCTGAAAGCGAAAATAAGGAGAATTACGAAATCAAAGTATCAGCCAACTATGGACCATCGGCACCAAATATGAAGCAACCCAATTTGAAGTAAGTAAAAATGCAAAGATTTAAAGAATATATTTCTAGTATTTTGTTTTAAAAACAGACCAGAAAAATCCTTTGCTGAACTTCTCGAGGAAGTTATGGGAAAGGCTCCAGAAGAAAAAAATTTGGAGACTACCATTAATCCAGAACCCTCGACAGATGGTACTGTTTTTGAATCACAAAAAACTACAATTGCCAATCGTATATTGCGTCGAGGCAAATGGAAAAAGACTCGCGTCTCCTCCTCCGTCAGCTCCAGTAATGGTAATGGCGAAAGCTTCGAAACTGCTGAATCACAAAACTTAGGTTCTCAACTTTATAACTCTCTACAAAAGACTGACAAGCCCAGTGCTACTACACCCATGACTTCAGCAGCTGAAATTAATTCTATGTATAATGCCATTACTACTACCCCCATGCCTATGAGTTCTATGGAGGAATATAGCATATCTACTGCAACACCCCAGACAACTTTAGCCACCACTTTGCCCATGAATGGTGATGAAACCAAAACAATTACCGAAAGAGCCGAGGAAATGAGTAATCAAGAAGAAAGTGCCACAAGACGCATGGATGAAGATATGGCCACGGACGACGATTTGGAAATTCAACCCAGTCTCTTCTTTGAGGTTAAGAAACAACTGCATGATCTTTTCTCCATAGAAGAAAGTGATGATACAGCAGTTACAGCAGCTTTGGCAGCAGTGGGTAAGCGCCGCCAAGAATACACGAATATAAAAAGATCAAAAATGGACACCACTACAGCATCAGCGATAGATCTTGTTTCCATTACTGAGCCGATGTCAGTGGAGGATAAAAAGGCCTTCCATCGAGAGCTGATGAAACATGTGGTCTATGCTACATCGTCTCCCGTGCAACAGGAAGAAACACCAGAGGCTGAAATATGCTACAGAGGGCGTTGCATTAAGTCCGAAGATTTACCAGCCAATCACAAATTTAATTAAAAAATCTTAATTTTATCATTTCCACATACACCATCAATCCTGCTTCATTTTCGATACTTACATATTTTATAATAGAGAACTCTTCTACAGCTGGCTTTAAGGCAAGAATGTAGGAAGAGCATATTTTATAGAGAGCAGTAGAAGAGTGGTTTTTCTTATAGAGATTGTGATAAAATCCAAAATTTAATTTCTTTCCTTAAAGCTCTCTCTCTCTCTTTACCCATTAGCTTCCCTTAGTGGCTTTATGTGTCATTCTTTTTCTAAGAGAAAAAAGTCATATCAACTCATGTGCATCTATTTTATTAACACCTGCTTAGCTTTTTATAGATCTTCCATCTTATATATCTTTAAAATTAATTTTAATTATCTAGCTTTAATTCTAAACTAATTCATTAAAGTAGTTACATTTTAATTTGTGTTTTGTAATTATTATTATTTTCCAGGGGCCGAAAATAACATTTATTTAAAAAAATTTTAACAAAAAAAGCATATAGAAGCAAATGTCGGAAAACTGATTCAAGTATACCATATTGATTCTTATGAACTAGTCTATGATAAAATATATTGCTTTTTCAAACTTTGATTTTTATTATTTTGGGCAAGAATAAAAGTTATTTTTTGATTATGATTTTCTTGAGCAAAAGAAATAACTGTTATTTTGTCTAAAAAAAATAAAAATCGAAAAATAACTTTTATTTTTGCTCAAAAAAATATAAATCAAAAATAACTTTTATCATGTGACTTTTAAAAAACAGGAATAATGAGTACGGTCCCTGTTATTTCACTTTAAATTTAATTAAGTTTAACATTTTCACACTTCTTTTTTCTCTTCATTCGTTTTAATTTTATTATTTTATCTGTTTGTTTTCTAAATCATTGAATTTTACTTCGACGATCCATATATGAAGTTACTAAAATTTTTTTTTATTAAAATATTGAAAATTTCATTATATAAGTTTAGTATTATGTAGTTATAAGTTTTGTAATATAATTCTTTAAAATAAAAAAAAACCTAAAATAATAATAAATTGTACGATATAAATAATAAAATCAATAAAAAAAAATATATATATAATTATAATAAAAATGTTTAATTTGTACAGAACTGGTCCTGGGACTTGTGAAAATAGAATTAGAACAAAATGAAATAACTAATGACATGTGAAAGGAGACATTATCACTTAACTGGTATATTTGGTAAGAACAAAAAGGTAGATTGTTTAATTGTGTATTAATTTTGTTTAAGCAATTTTTTTATATATTAAATCATTTTTTACTTATTTATTTATTAGGACCGTTTTTGTAACAGGTTTAGTATTACCTGGTGCACAGTGAGATATTTAGGAAGTTTAGCGGAACTTTGTTCAATACATAAATACATAAAATGCATAAGATTGTTCAGTATTTCGGTAGCTTAGTCTCAATTTACACGTTTCATCTTTTGATGCTCAACTTCATTTAAATTCCCTTTTGAAGATCCCATTACGTTCACACGCAGCAACCGGTTTCAACTTTTTTGCTTCAAAACAATAACACTTTTTATTCAAAGCGAACCAAAGAAAACAAAAAGAAAAAGATTTACATGCAGCCATTGTTGTGCATATACCTACGAATGAGAACACAAAGCGTACTGCCCAATTACAGGCATCTCTGTACCAACCCCTTTTCTTCTTGCTTCCCTCTCCTTAAAACACAAGAGTTGAGCATCAAAAGATGAAACGTGTGAATGTAGACTTAATATTCCACCTCAAAAACCTCAAACTCAGTTTGGGGATTAACCCTGCGAAACAACTGCAAAATGCTCCTGGGTGTTGCACTACTTATTCAATCATACTTTTTGTCAACAAAAAGGTTTTCGATTTGTTTAAGTTGATAGAGTGGTACATAAATACGGCAAGCTAGTAGGCCATGATTCTTTCTTCATTTATTGTATGAGAAAATAGTCAATTTTTGGCATATATTTAAATAATTGCAAAATCTTTTCTCATAAAAAATATTTTTAATTAATAAAAGATTTATTAAACAAATTTTCATAGAAAATTCCTTCCATAAGCCTGCTATAAGCCTAAAATATTTTTTGTGAATATGGGGGTTAGACAGTTTTTATATTTTTTTTTGAAATTCCTTCATGAACATCGATTTTCTTTATCTACTATAAAAAACCAAGAATTTTGGTGTATCACACTTAAATATTGATGAACGGGAAGTGGTCTCTCAAATCGTTTTTTCATGTTTTTAGGCAAAATGCCTTTTTTCCAAAAAATTAAAAAATCTTGCTTTAGTAATTTGCCTCAAACTCAAGCAGTTCTGAACGGATTTGAACCTTATTACAGCCATAAGCAAGCTTATTATTCGATGGTGTCTTATTCATAGCATTACAAATTCAGATTTTGAAATACGAACTTAACATTTATTTCCATTTTTGCTTACTTTTTCATATATAAAAATTGAACGAGGACAAACTTTTATATTCTGTAAATGCAGAAATGTAGGAAATTTTAAAGATTTTGATGTAAATAACATTAGCATTCTATTAAGAAAAACTGCAGTTTTAGTTGAAATGATAAAATGACTAAAGTTGTTTGTTTGTAAATTTTCTTCAATTTCATAAATACATTATTATAAAGTAACAGCCGTATTCATAACGAAAATTTGGCATGAAGTAAGCACAAAGTTTATTCATAATACACTTACCAAACTCTGGCTAACGATT
Source organism: Pollenia amentaria (assembly GCA_943735925.1). NCBI lineage: Eukaryota > Metazoa > Arthropoda > Insecta > Diptera > Polleniidae > Pollenia > Pollenia amentaria. Next base: position 137,682,719 of record OX031010.1, on the reverse strand, counting down.
TGCTAAACTCTTGTTAACGAGCTGCCAAACGTTTGCCAACTTGTGATAAACAGCCGTTTTATGTTGAATAATTTTGTTTGTTTTTTTTAATACACTGTTTTTTTTAGTTTAGTCCTTTTTTAAATATATTTTAATTTAAAAACATTTCAAATTTTTATATAAAGAGGGAAAATAAAAAAAAATTAAATGAAATGACAAAAACAGCGATGATTAATGCAAAACGTTTATCAAATCATTAATATTCAGAGTTGATTTATTAAAAGTTAGCAGACGGATAAAATTTGTTATGAATAAACTCTGTGCTAACAAGCTGCTAAGCTTAATCGGCATTCTAGTTAGCAGCTCTTTGTACGAAGTGTACAAACTGTGGCTAACTTTTTGTTATGAATACGGCTGTAAGAATTTATTGATGTTGTTTTTTTATTTTTTCAAATTTGCTTAAATTGTACTTTTGTTGGAGTTTAGATTCGGCTTTGTGAAAATGCTCGATGACTTGAATTAAATCATTCTGCTCACTGCTTTGCATCACTAGTGTGTTGTTGACGGTTTTTAGAAGGTCAATTGCGCGCTCAGCAGGGTCGTTAACTACTGTTAAGTTTATTGCAAACAGTTACATTTTTTGGAAATTTTAATTTTCGCTCCAACAGGAAGATGGATTTTGTATAGTCATAATTGATTCCAGTTATATTGAAAAACCTTTTTGTGTTCTCTGACCACAGGTCAACGATTTTGAGGTTAGCTTCTTATATACCATACATTATTTCCAAAGCAACCTCCGCGACAGAAAAATTTATTTTGCCATATTACTGGATTTGTTGTATTACAAAATATCGTTGGAAGCGGCATGTGTTGCTAACGTGCACTTAAACCAATGATCAACGTAAATGTTGACCAGAAAAATATTGAACTCAGTGACACCACGCAACTCATCATCTAAATTAAAAAAAAAATAAGAATGAGCAAAATAATTTAATTCAAGTCTTCAAGCATTTTCACAAAACGCTTTTAAACTCCAACAAAAGTACAATTTTAGCAAATTTGAAATAATAAAAAACCAACATCAAAATCTTCTTACTTTATGATAATGTATTTATGAAATTTAAGAAAATTTACAAATAAACAACTTTACTCAATATATCATTTCAACTAGAACTGCAGATTTTCTGAATAGAATGCTACTGTTATTTATATCAAAATCTTTATTTTGAAATTTCCTACCATACTGCATTTACAGAATATAAAAGTTTGTCCTCGTTCAATTTTTATATATGAAAAAGTAAGCAAAAATGGAAAAAAATGTTAAGTACGCATTTGAAAATCTGAATTTGTAATGCTATGAATAAAAAACCATTGAACAAAATGGCAATGTTGCTTTAAGAAATATTTAGGAATTTTAATAAGCTTTCTAATGCATGTAATAAGGTTCATATCCGTTCAGAACTGCTTAAGTTTGAGGCAAATTACTAAAGCAAGATTTTTTAAATTTTTTGAAAAAAGGCATTTTGCCTATAAAATAAAAAAACGATTTGAGAGACCACTTCCCGTTCATCAATATTTAAGTGTGATACACCAAAATTCTTGGTTTCTATAGAAGATTAAGAAAATCGATGTTCATGAAGGAATTTCGAAAAAAAAAAATGAAAAGTGAGACGGTCTAATGGGGGTACATTTTTATAATACCATCGCAAAAGCACAAAATGTGAAAGGTGGGTTTTTCCTGTTGGGAACACAAAACATCTTCTGCGATATTTTGCGATCTTCTTTTAAATTAAACTTTTTCCAGAATGACTTTCCAAATTTCATATAACTGCATTTTTCAAAAGTAGAAGAAAGAGCCGACATCGGACGCCATCATTGGCTTTGTTTTAGCAAAAATAAGCTCACTAATGCTAACAGCTAACGGTTGTTGCAGTTTAAAGGTAATTCTTCGGCATTAGTTTTTTAGTTTATATTGCTTCTTAAAAGTTATTAAGTGCCCCTAGATCGATGTAACTTGGTAGAAATATGTGTTATGGTCATAGGCTGGTAAAGCTCAAAAACGAATCCTATCTCTGAAAAATAAATTTTTTTTTGGTTTTTCCATATTTAGTTAAAAAAAAACTTAAAAACTTAAGTTAAAAAAAAACTTAAAATTGGACCCAGGCAATCGTAAAATGCCCCGCAGCTCTTTGTTGGCAGTTAAATAAAATAATATTTGCAAAAATAATGAAAATATGAATAGAAATGGAATTCTTACGCCTTAATACCATAAAAATTAAAATTTTGTACTTTTATTGGTATTTTTTTTTTTTTGCTAATTTTCACAAAATATTAATTTTTAAGCTTTTATGTGTTTTATAGGGCGGCATGAAATAACCCCCCAAAATATAACGCCCCAAAAAAAATATGAAATAACCCCCCAAAAATTTGTACAGAGAACAACAAAAACGATTTTTGGGGGGTTTTTTCTTTTTTTTGGGGTGTTATTTCATTTTTTCAATTGGGGGATTATTTCATATGAAATAACTCCCCAAAAATCTGAAATGAAATAAGTCCCTAAAAATATTTTGGGGACTTATTTAATTTTTAAATTACATATTTTAAAAGTCATAATGATGACAAATTGTGTTTTGTTATATTCACTGCATACGTTTACCAAACATAAAAAAAGGGACTAAGTATCAAAAACTATAATTTCAGAATCCTAAAAAAATTGGGATTATTTTTAAGTCCTGAATTTCAGAAATCGGAATCTCTAAGTCCCGAACTTTATAATTTCGAATTCGAAAATCCCGAATCGCTAATTTAAGCTTTTCTGCATAGCCGGCCTTCGGCCGGGCGCAATGATTTTATCCTCTATGGTATTTCAAACACCGGCTTCGCTAACTAAAGCTTTTCTGCATAGCCGGCCTTCGGCCGGGCGCAAGGATTTTCTCCTCTATAGTATTCCAAACACCGGCTTCGCTAACTAATGCCTTGTGCCCGACCGAAGACCGGGTTAGCAGAAAAGCTTTATTTAGCGAAGCCGGTGTTTGGAATACTATAGAGGAGAAAATCCTTGCGACCGGCCGAAGGCCGGCTATGCAGAAAAGCTTTAGTAAGCGAAGCCGGTGTTTGGAATACTATAGAGGAGAAAATCCTTGCGCCCGGCCGAAGGCCGGCTATGCATTAAAGCTTTAGTTAGCGAAGCCGGTGTTTGGAATACTATAGAGGAGAAAATCCTTGCGCCCGGCCGAAGGCCGGCTATGCAGAAAAGCTTTAGTTAGCGAAGCCGGTGTTTGTTATACCATAGAGGAAAAGTCTTTGCGCCCAACCAAAACTGAACAATATGTATTATATTGGGGTCTTATTTCATTTCTGGAATTGGGGTACTATTTCATATGAAATAAGTCCCTAAATATTGGGGACTTATTTCATTTTGATTTTGGGAGTTATTTCATTTCATTGGGGGTTTATTTCATTTTTGAAATTGGGGTTTTATTGCATATGAAATAACGCCCCACACTTTGGGGGGTTATTTCATATTTTTTTTGGGGCGTTATATTTTGGGGGGTTATTTCATGCCGCCGTTTTATAGAATTTAATTTTTCTGAAAATAATTTTTTTTAATTTATAATTATATCTTTTTCATAATAGTAACAATAAATAGAATGTGGGAATTAATTTTTTTCACAATTTTTTATACCCTCCACCACCACTAGTGGTGAATGAGGGTATATTAAGTTTATCATTCCATGTGAAACTTTTTTATTATACATCTTAGACCCCATAAAGTATATATTCTGGCTCCTTGTGTAATTCTAAGTCGATTTAGCCATGTCCGTCTGTCTCTCCCTCTGTTGATAACACGCTCACTTTCGAAAAACGCAAAAAAAAAGAACTTGGTCTCAAATTGCTTGTTGTTATCCTTAGCGGTTTGGGATTAAAATCCAGCAACATCGGTTCAGTAGGATCAAAACTATGAATCAAAATGTGGAACCACCTCCCTAAAAAAAATTTAAAATTATGATACAAAAACTAACATAAATGGTGGAATAGTCACGGAATGATATACAATTTTGCACGAATTTGATTTTTATAACTGCAAATCATACCGGTAAATTTCGTGAAGATCGGTCCATTATTGGCCATAGGCCCCATATAATCCCTACTCGCGGAAAACAGTTTAGTAAGCCTAAAACCGTAATACATTAGCTACATAATAAAATTTGGTACGTCACAGTTGTATGTGACTACAAATCACACTGTAAAATTTCGTGAAGATCGCTTCATTTTTTACCCTAGGACCCATATAAACCCTACTCTCGGAAAACAGTTTATTGCGCCTAAAACCAAATAAAGCCCACATTGGTAAAAAATTTAATTTGCATAAAACCATAACAGATATAGATAGATATTGCGGTAAAATTTCTTCCAACTTAGATTCATATGGCGAGAAAAAATATCATGCAATTTTGTGAAATTCAGTCTTCAGAATTTTGGGATGATTGGTCCATAATTTACCATAGGTTCAATACAAATTACCCTCCCAAAAATCATTTTTGTTCGGCTAAAACTGTTACGAATCTCTAGGCCCCATATAAACCCTACTCCCGGAAAACCGTTTAGAACTCCTAAAACTGTAATACATTATGCTATCATACTAGAATTTGGTACGTCACAGTTTTATAGGACCAGAAATCACGGCCCATAATTTACACTAGACCCCCGGTAAAGAGTTTAGTACGTCTAAAACCGTAATAAATAATGCTATCATAATTTAATTCGGTACGGTACAGATTTGTAGGTGTACAAATCGCACTGATAAATTTCGTGAAGATCGGTCCATAATTAACCCTACTCCCGGAAAACAGTCTAGTACGACTAAAACCGTAAAAAATAACGCTATCATACTAAAATTTGGCACGTCACAGTTTTATAGGACCAGAAATCACACTGTAAAATTTTTTGAAGATCGACCCATAATTTACACTTTGCCCCATATAAACACTATTCCCGGACGTGTAGTAAAATTTATAAGAAAAGCACTCAATTTTTTGAGTGTGTTGTGAAAACAGCACTTAAGTATATTTATTTTATATTTTATAGTAAAAATTAGCTTTTATTCAAATATTTCTCAAAGTATTTTAATTTTGTTCCTACATTTCTTGTTCGAGTGTCCTGGGGAAGTTTTATGTGCGGTTTTCATAAATAATACAATTGATTGAACGTGAAGTAAAATTTATAGGAAAAGTACTCTGTTTTTTGAAATTTTATTACACGTTCAATCACTTGTGTTGTGAAAACAGCACATTAATAAATTTAACACTTTTTAACCAAATGTTGTCTTTTATTTCTCATTATAATGATAATTACGTACACATTTCGATTCTTTTACATTAAATTGCAAAAGTAATTATTTAATGGCAAAATTTTTACAAAAACTGAAAGAGATATTTCTCCCTTGTAAATGTGCCATCAAACTTCAGTGTCGTTGCGGCATTAGTTTACCTTATTTTATTATCATAGTATTTTACAGAACGTATGCATACATACTAGGGTATTCATTCGGATAACCGTTAATCGGTTAACCTATTAATTACTACCCGATTAACTGATCGGTTAATTTAAAATAGCCTATTTTCGATAATTGCAGTCGATTAACCGATGTAACACCACCACCTGGATAACTATCTTGCCGCGATGTGGTGGCTTAAGTGTCGGCTGTAGTGTCTGTCTTGGAACTTGAATCCGGACAGTTGAGTCGGAACAAGTTTAAAGGCAGACGCTTTAAGGCCAGCATGACCAAGGGTTATCCATTCCTCATCCTATTCCCTTCACCTACATTCCTTCCCCCCCCCCTTGTTATTCCCACTTCCCCCACTTTTAAGGTCAAGGTGGTTGATAGCAGTGCCGAGGACCTGGATGACTAGTTAGTGGTTAAAGAAACTAGTCGCGAACAGCTTCCCTCTGACGCTGATGGCAAAGGTCAGTTGTAATTCTAGCCTAGTCCGTGCAAGCCGTCACTGCGCGAGATGGTCCTTTGTATACGTGCATACTCGTGGGATTGGAAACTGGACGATTTCAAGATAAAACAAAATACGGACATAGTGACAGAAGTTGGTGCAGGGAGTATCACTGACAACTCAACAGGCCCGTTGTCAGATTCAGACTCGGATCTGCTGGGTGCTCACAGGGATATTCTGCTGCAAGAAAGTCAGTTAATGACAGAACTGACAGAGACCAACTGGATGGGCTCGACAATGGACTCACTGACACGCTCTGGGGCCTCGGAAAGACTCGGTGATTTGACCTTGGACTCTGATGATGAGCACGAAATAGCTATGATTTCGGCTCATGGTCAGGACCAGAGGGTTGAACCAGCGACTTTTGTGGCCACATTCGAGACAGAGAGCAAATTGGCGAGTACATCGAAATCCATTGTTCGGCAGGATGTGACAGAACAGGTCACATCGGAGAGCCGATCGAATCTAGGAAAAGCCAAGAGTGGTGGGAGAGTCTCTTTAGGCTTTCTAGAAAAGATAGCTAAGAAAGACTCTTCACTGCACGATGGGCGGGATAGGCATTTGCTGAGGATGCACCGGAAGAACACTGCTGGATTCGAAAGAATCCACGGTTCTTTCGATGTCATCCTAGGTCTTCCCTATCCTGCGGGGTATACAGCAAAGGCTGCTGAGGAATCAAAAGTTGTCAGTAAAGACAAAGGATCCTCACCAGATTCTGCTGGCGTATCCTCTTACAAGGAAGATAGAAGAAAGGAGGGTAAGAGTTCACCACCCAGCCCTCTTAATGGTGACAGATTGGTCACGGTTAAGGGAGCTAGGCCTATGGACGAATTAGCCACAGTGGACCAAGAGTCTCTCAGGAAGTTGAAGTCGATGAGTGGGGTTGCGAAATTTGGGTTGGGGTCTATCAGTTTTAGGTTTCCCAAAAATGATGGACCCTAAGAGGCTGAATGTGGTGCAGATAAACCTGCATCACTGTGAAGCAGCCTCAACCGAATTAGTAACTCACCTCATCGATAGCAACGTGGACGTAGCCTTAATCCAAGAGCCCTGGATCAACAACAACCGGGTAGTTGGATTAAAGGCCACGGGATATACCCTGTTCGTACCCCACACGGATGAGAAGGTTCGGACTTGTATAATGGCAAGAAATGAGCTCAAATTTATGTTGTCTCATTCTTTCAGCAATGGAGACCTCACGGTTGTTACAGGTGAAGCTATGGACAAAACGGTCCTAGCACTGGCATCGGTATACTTACCATATGAGGCTACCGATCCACCTGGTGTGAAAGTACGTGAGTTGGTGGAGCACTCGAGCAGAAGTGGCTCGAGACTGGTACTAGGTTGTGACGCTAATGCACACCATACCCAATGGGGAAGTACCGACATCAACAAAAGGGCTGAGTCTATGTTTGATTTTATTATTGCTAGCAATCTTTACATCTGTAATAGGGGGAATACGCCAACATTCAGAACTAGAGATAGGGAGGCAGTAATAGATGTAACATTGACGAACTATAGAGACTTAGTAGATGATTGGAGGGTGGCTTTGGAATTTTCCTTCTCTGACCATGGTCGTATATCCTTTAATCTAAACTTCGAAAAGTCAAAAAGGCGTCCTTATAGGAATCCAAGGAGGACGAATTGGGATACCTTCTCGGGATTGGTGAATAGTAACCTTAGAGTTACACACGATTGGGGGTCGACTTCGGCCGGCGTGGAACACATGGTGGGTACCTTTACGGAGGTGTTAACCAGTAGCTATGAGCGATCTTGTCCGTTAAATTTTCCGGGTAGGCGCTCGCAACCGAGATGGTGGACAGGTGAGTTGAGGACTCAAAGGACCACTGTCAGAAGGTTATTCAATAGAGCGAAGCATACGCGTAGGGATGAGGACTGGAGTAACTTTAGGATAAGTTATAATAGGTACAAGGGAGATATTAGAAGGGCTAAAAGGGACTCGTGGATCAAATTTAGCGAGTCAGTTGAATCTGTGAATGAGATGTCCAGGTTCAGAAGGATTTTATCCCAGGACCCTGTGGTCCCGGGATTTATTCAGAGACCGGACGACTCATGGACAGAATCTAGCTCCGAATCTCTCTGTTTGCTTATGGAGACTCACTTCCCGGGTTGTGTGGATCCGGGAACGGGGGAACAGGTGGGGTGTGGTAACCCCTTTTCTGGATCAGGCTCGGGGGGGGTGAGATAAAAGAGGCGGTGGGGGATATCATCACCTTGGATAAGGTTAGATGGGCGGTTAATACTTTTGGGTCTTACAAATCGGCAGGACCAGATGGTATATTTCCGGCTATGCTACAGAATATCCAGGGATCATCACTCCTATTGCTGGTGGAACTATTTAGGGTATGTCTGCTAAATGGCTACATTCCTAGAGGGTGGAGAGAGGTCAGGGTTATCTTCATACCTAAGGCAGGTAGAACCGGTCACTCTAAACCCAAGGATTTTAGACCTATCAGCCTATCGTCTTTTCTTGTGAAGACATTAGAAAGACTGATTGATCTACATCTGAGGACGAAGATTGACGCCGGCATCATCAGCGGCGCTCAGCATGCCTATCTTAAGGGTAGGTCTGTTGAGAGTGCGCTTCATGATGTGGTGGGTTATATAGAACGGGGATTACGAGACAAGGAATACACCTTGGCGGCTTTCCTGGATATAGAGGGGGCCTTTAATAATGTGAAAATAGAGGCCATAAGGCAGGCACTGAGTGATTTAGGGGTTTCGTTATTCTTGGTCGAATAGATAACTCTGATGCTTAGCAGCAGAGTTATTCACTCGGACTGGGGAAACGAGCGCTTAAGGAAACTCGTGACTAGGGGGACACCACAAGGGGGAGTTCTCTCTCCCTTATTGTGGCTCTTGGTTGTCAATGTCGTTCTGGGACGTTTTGACAGGATAGGTCAGAAGGTCGTCGCCTACGCGGATGATGTAGTTATATTGGTATCGGGCAAGTTTCTGCCGACAATTAGCGATGTCATGCAAGGGGCGCTGGGCGAACTGTCAGCATGGGCGACTGATAAGGGCTTGGGAGTTAATCCGGAGAAGACAGAATTAGTTCTTTTCACTAGGAGGTACAAGGTGGAGAATTTTAGGCTGCCGGTACTAGGGGGAGTAGAGCTTAGGCTGTCTGATAGTGCTAAGTATCTAGGAGTTTTTCTGGACAGTGAGCTGTCCTGGAGGAGGAATACTCAGGAGAGACTAAAGAGGGGTCTCAATGCTTTCTATGCTTGCAGATCGTCGATAGGTAGGAGTTGGGGACTCCGGCCGTCAGTTGTGGGATGGCTGTACACTTCGGTGGTTGGACCCATTCTTACGTATGGATGCTGTGTTTGGTGGGAGGCATTGAAACTAGCTAGTCGGAGGGACCTTCTGTCTAAGGCTCAGAGGTGTGCTTCGATCGGCATGACAGGTGCCTTGAGAAGTACCCCTCGGGCGGCTCTGGATGTTATTCTTCATCTTCTGCCTATAGAGCAGTATGTGAGGGAAATGGCAGCAAGGAGCATTCTTAGGCTGAGGGAGCTAGGACTGTTAGGAAATTTCACGGAGGGTCACTCGCGGATCTTGAGTGAAATTAGTACTAGTGGTTATCACCTAGGCTCGCCCGGCTCTACGGATTATTTGGTCACTAGGGTCGATTTTGGGCGTCTGCCAGAGGTGATATTGCCTTCTAGGGAGAGCTGGTCAGGGCAGGGCAGATTGTATAGGGGATTTGCTATTTTCACTGATGGCTCGAAGATGAAGGGCACGGGTGCGGGGGTCTACATTGAGGATCTGCATATCAGAAAGTCATATAGACTTCCCGACGACTGCAGTGTATTTCAGGCGGAGGTTCTGGGGGTTCTCAGGGCCGTGGAATTGGTAGGAGCTAACATTGCCAAGGGCTCGGAGGTCACTATATATGTGGACAGCCAGGCGGCTCTTAGGGCCTTGAAGGGCTGTTATGTGAACTCCAGGCTAGTGGACGATTGTAGGAGGGCTCTAGGAGTAATCTTAGGGAATTATGTTGTGAGGCTCTGCTGGGTACCGGGTCACTGCAACATCACCGGCAATGAGATAGCTGATGAGTTGGCAAGACTGGGCTCGGAAATGGAAGATCCTGACAGTTTGCAAGTGGTCAGGCCTCCAATGGGCTTCTATTTTGGGAGAATTAGGGAATGGATTCTGAACAGGACTAATCGGGCTTGGCGGGGCCGAACGGACTGCCGAGTATCGCGCACGCTGTGGCCGATGCTTAGTAGGTCAAATTCGGACGCGCTGCTGGGTAAGAATAGGGCCTGCGTCAGGACCATGATAGGTATTATCACGGGCCACTGTATGATAGGCAGAATGGCGGTGAGAATGGGGTCTGGCTTATCGGATATATGTAGGCTGTGTGAGGACCCAGAGGAGCTGGAGACTGTTGAGCACTTTCTGTGCCACTGTCCCAGGCTACAGAACAGCAGGCTGAGGTGGCTAGGTAGCAGATTCCTGCACGAATTGGGAGATGTCTCGGGCTGCGGGCTCGAGAATCTGACGGGATTCGTAATGGGAATGACCTGGTTGCGCGGCAGGAGGCTGGGAAACATGTAGGGCAGTTTTTCCTGTTTGGTAGGGTTGTGTTTTGCTTGTTCTGTCCGATTTCTTATCTTCCACTATCTTCCTTCCCTGTGCTTTCACCATTAACTTCTCCTACTCTGTCACACTAGATATCTTTCTCTTCTTTCTTTCTTTGTTTCACTAAATAAAGGCATCACAATGGACCATAATGGTCTCTGGGTGAGGGTGTGAAGTTTGCTTCACAATTAGATTAAAAGATTAGATTAGATCAATAACAAAATTAACCGATTATTAACCGATTAAACCAAAACCTCGGTTAATTAATCGAGCGATTAACCGATTAAAGCAAAAGTCCGATTAAATGAATACCCTAATACATACCTACAATACATAGAACAATTCTATGGGGGACGGCCTGTGCTATGAAATTTGTTTCTCTTTGTCCATGCCATCTTGAAGCACTCTAATGTACATACATCAGATTTGAATCTAAATTTTTCACATTATTAAAATTAATAATAAAATTAATAGAAGTACAAGCAAAATCTTATAAATTCTCCCAAAAACTTTTTTTAATTTTATCTCTAATATTTGTTTTGAGGTTATCGTATAATTCTGATAAAAAGAAATCGTTGCGTAACGTTAAAAAATTTCACACGTGCCTAGTGGTTTTAGGGCTTCTATACGTAAAATTTCCGGGAAAACTATTTTTTAAATTCCCGGGAAAAGTTATTAACTTCCTTCCCAAGTTGTTGACCTAAATAAAAGTTTTTGTGACATTATATCGTGAGATTCAACATTCAAATGATGCAAGGTATCAGATCAAATATTTCTCAAAATATATTTCAGTAACTTTTACCACGATATGTTTTCTAAAATATTTTTTTTAATCCAAATTTGAATTTGCTTTTTTAATCAGGCTTAAGTTCATCAAATTTAATTTTCATTAAATTATTCTAATGAAAAAAGGAATTTAACAATATAAAATTAATTCAAATTTTATTGAAAGTTTTCATTCTTGACTGCACTGGGAATTGATCTCGTACGAACTGATAACGTTTTTTCTCGCGTATCTCATCATCCGAAAAAAATCCAATAAGATTCAAGCCCTATACCGGGGTTTTCATATTTTTTAATGGAAAATATTAAAATAGTAAAAGAATATAATTTTCAAAGAGTTCACAACTAATTAGATAGTAACACTATACGACAAAATTTTTCACTCGTGATCAAACTGACCAGATTCTGAAAATATAGGTCAAAACAAAATATACTTATCACTCAGTTTTTCTACATCAGTTCATTTCGCGTTTTTACGCGCAATTAAATTTTTAATGTGAAGCCACATTGGTATCACTTGGAGAAGTTTCGATAACACTCACACAAGTTGTTCGAGATGCCTGGTTTTATGATGACATTTCTTAAATATTGACAAAATTTAATATATTGTTGCTCTATTGTGCTGCAAATTCATGCAAAATTTTAAAGACAATAGATCGAAAAACGTCTTATTGACTAATCAATATGAATACATTTCGAAAGTGTTGAAGAAGAGGTCACCCCTTCACCTAGTAAAAGTTCTGATAAGTCTACAAGAACTGACCTTTGGAGCGTTTGTGAAAATCTTAAAAGAAAAAATGGAGAAGAACGATTTTCTGTCGATCCTACGCTCTGTCTCAGCTAAGGAAAAAGTCTAGATATACCCTAGATTTTCAAATTTTTCTGGAGACGCAGATCCGCTGGCGCAATCAAATGTTATACTCAAAATTTCAGACAATGGCCCAGAAATACTGAAGTTGTCAAATGAGTTCAGTCACCTCTGAGATGCGATTTTTTACTGCAGGTCTGCTTCAAGTATCGAAATTATCTCCGCAAAGGTTGAGAATACTTTGTTTTTTAAATAAAAATCTTAGCGCCTTTGAGGAGATTGTGTGGTTACAATCAAAACATGTCAGGGTTACCTGTCCGATAAAACCTGGGTTCAATTCCCACCTCAGTCGAGAAGGAATAATTATGTAAAAATTTAAATTCATTTCATGTTATAAAATTCCATTCTTGATAAAAATAATTTAATGAAAATTAAATTTTATAAACTTTAGCCTTAATAATATATTAAAAATTTGGATTTAAGACCATGAACAGTTCAATAAAATAAACTCAATACTAATTATTATCTTATCTTATTAATATTAATTTGGAATATTAATAATCTCCTACACTGCAATTTTGTTTAATAAAGAAATTACTCTACTTGAGGTTTGTTAATTTTACCTAGAGTTTAAATTTAATATTCGTATTGGTATCGGCATGTTTCTTCTTGAGTATCGGTATCGTATCGGCAAAAAGGCGTATGTATCGTTGCATCTCTACCGAACATATTAAAATTATTACATACATATTTCGTTTTTTTTTTTACTCATTTATACATATATTTTTTATTAAAATTTATAATATTCTCATAACACTTTGATTAAATTAATAACAATTTTTATTAATATACAAACAGTGGATCACAGTGAAATTGGCACACCTACGAAAAAGAACTTTAAAAGTAAAAAAAGTCTACTAAATGAAATGCTAATGTAAAAGGAAATAGCGAAATTAGTTTAGTTCATATGTCATAATGAAACCAAGCAAAGTAGAAGAAATTGTATGTCACAATGAAAGCGGTCTACTATTAAAATGCAAAAAAAAAACAGAACTTTGCCATATTTTACTTTAATTCTTAATTAACTATTTATTTACTGACTTATTCCAGCAAATGACAGTTGCAACAGTGGTTTAGATTTCACAATGAATCGCCATACAACACTTGAAAAGGTCGGACAGAAATTTCGAATATTGTTAAGAATGCCCGCACTACGATAGAAAATAGAATAATTTATTTTAAAAATGAGGGAGGAATAATATACGCAGAAATTAGTAAAATAAGCCCGGAATACAAAAAAAACTCAGTCCTTTTCGCTTAGGTACCATTCTTTAGTTGCAGCCAAATCGTGGACTATCACTTTTATTCAAATCACGTGATTTCAAATCACATGTGCTTTTAAAAATCACACGTTTGATATTTTAGTGTTCCGTTTTTGTATGTTTTAGCGTGATTTTCAACTGCCGAAGGCATACCAAGAAACATAAAAACGAAATGTTTTTCAGAACACCACAAAATCACACGCGTGGTTTTAAGAGCACGTGATTTGAAATCACGTGATTTTTAGAACATGCCCGTATATCGCTAATGTGACTATAAGCCTAAAGCCTATAGTACACGGCATGTAAAAAGACACATGCGCATGTGGTTCTGACATAATTTTGACGTCATCACACAACACGCAATGTTTATTGTGGCTTTGCATTGACGTCAAAATTACGTCAGAACCACATGCGCATGTGTATTTTTACATGCCGTGTACTATAGGCTTAATTCACATAGATGCCACCATGAGGCATATGAACGAATACGAATATACAGATATAAGATGGAAATCGATTTCTTTTAGTTTAACTGTAGTTTGAAGAAAACATCAAGACTATAAGGCGGCATTTACATGATGTCTTTTCAGACCTGTCTACTAAAACACGTTTGTTTTGTTTGTAGACAATCGGATTAGAGAAAAAATATGGGTTGCCAAACAGACACGAAATGAGTTTTCTTGTTTGTTAATATGATTTTTCATGTAAAAAGAAAATTAGACAATTAAACATGAAAACATACATGTTTATAAAGACATCATGTAAATGCAAAAGGTTTTTGGAAGCATGTTCAAAAAGAGTGTGAATAAAACAGACAAGTCTGATAAGACTTCGTATAAATGTCCCCTAATTCAGAAATGGATTTTAAAAATTAAAAAAACCGATCAATTTTCATCACATTTGTGATAATAAATTTATGTAAATATAGAAGTTAAAAAAAATAATTAAACATTTAATAAAATATTTCATCCCTGATACCAAGACAAAAACTATTTTTTTTCAAGTGCAGAATTGATGACAAAAATTAAACGATTTAATTCTTTGTTCCTTTATATGGTTTGTGGCTTCGAAAACTAAAAGAAGTACATTTTGCTAATGTGACTATAACGCTAGCTAGCCGCTGATAGATGGAATATATGTCAATTGTGCTTATATCGCTAAATGGACTATAACGTTAATACTTTGAATATTGAAAGAATAGGACTATTGCAAGAAAGCTTTATAAATTTAAATTTGATTCATTGAACACATTCGAAAAATAAAAAGAGTTAATATATGTAAAAACTTTCTGTTAAATTTACTTATGGCGGTAGAAGATAATCACAAAATGGACTATATCGCTAATAAGAATAAAAACTGTAGAGACTATGAACGAAAGTTACTGAATAATCTATTCTAAAGTGCCTTAGATCTGTATTCGAAGAACAAGGTGATCCCAGAAAATTTGTTTTATTTTATTACCTTTTTTACTATAAGTTATTTCAAGCGGACCATTTTCATTGTGATATACAGTATTTTCTAGTTCGCTTTATATCAATAATTCACGGTTTGCTATTGTAGACCTTGTACATCTTGTAGGTATTGTAAATCTTGACTTAAAACACGACAATGTATGCATTTTCAAAAGTTATTTTCGGGATTGAATATTTATTATTGATTAATTCATTTATTAACGATGTGCTAATAATCCCAATCTTTATTAATGATTAAAACACTGAAATTTATTGCTGTGGGAAAGCTTGTTTCTATGCGCATTACGCTGGTTGCTTAGGCCAGCTCGTCAGGAAACTTTTTCCAAATACTAAAAAAGCTAAAAATATTATACAAGTAAGACCATAAAGTGAATAAGAATTTTAAACACTCAGGTCTTGTAACAATATCAAGGCTTAAACAAAGCCACAACAATAAACAGTGAATTTTTCTTTCTTACATTCCCCCCTTGTTGTTATTGTTGTGGCTTTGTTTAAGCTTTGATATTGTTACAAGTAAGACCGGAGTGTTTGAAATTCTTATTCACTTTATGGTCTTACTTGTATATTTTTAGCTTTTCTTAAGTATTTGGAAAAAGTTTCCTGACGAGCTGGCCTAAGCAACCAGCGAAATGTGCATAGAAACTAGCCTTCCCTCAACAATAAATTTCAGTGTTTTTATCAAAAATAAAGATTGGGATTATTAGCACATCGTTAATAACTGAATTAATCAATAATAAATATTCAATCCCGAAAATAATTAATAAAAATCATTAATAAATAAATAAATTAGTATGCATTTTAAATTTAAGTATTGTAAACAAAGTAAATTTAAAACGTATGAATTTTGTTTTTGTCGTATTTGAAATCGAGATTTACGAGGTCTATCCTAGCAAGCCGTGAATTCCGCTAATGCTTTTGCAAAATGTTTTGCATTTTATAAGTTTTTTGTAATGTATCTGTTATGTTTATAAACCGAACTATTAAGGCTCTAATTGTGTAAAACGCAATGCAACATCAAAAAATATATTGAAAGCAAAAACAAACAGGAGTGTACTGGAAATCGAAAACGTAGAACGCAAGAATTTGGAAATTGTTTTTAAAACACTTTTAACTGCCTGATTTTCAAACTAAAATAAAAATTTTAGTTTAGAAATTTATATTAAAAAACCATGGTACAACTACACAAGGTAGACTCGTTGGCCCAGCTGTTTACCCCAGTTAAACCCCATATGTCAAAAATGTTTAATATTTGTTTACATATATTTTTTTTGTAATGAAATTTATCATAACTTCTACTAAAAATGTATTTTTCTCAAATAATTTAACAAAAAGAATCTGGGAATCTTAGTTCTCGTGTTGCGTTTAATTTTTATTATAAATTTTTATATTAATTCGAATGTGTATTCTAAGTCAAATTACAATTTTAAAAAGCTTTTATAGTCTTATTCCTTCAATATTTTCCATGAATATTTTCTATGCACTATCACAATTTTGTTTGTTTGTATATTTCTATTACGAGGCTTACTTTAGCTATCCTTTTGTATTTTCATTTTTAAAATTGTAATTTGACTTAGAATACACATTTAAATTATGAGTTGTTTTCACAACACGAGTGCTTGAACGTGTAGTAAACTTTATATAAAACGTACTCAGTTTTTTGAGTGTTTTTCATATAAATTTTACTATTCGTGTTGTGAAAACAACACATTAATATAAAAATTTATCAATTAATTTAACAAAATTTAAATATAATGTGCAGTTTTCACAACACAAGTGATCGAATGTCTAGAAAAATTTATATTGAAAGCACTCATGTTTTTGAGTGTATTCCATGTAAATTTTACTACATGTTCAATCACTTGTGTTATGAAAACTGCACATAAAAAGTTCATTTAGGAATTCTAATATGCTGTTTTCGAAACACAAGTGATTGAACGTTTACTAAAATTAAAATTAATATGAAAAACACTCAAAAAACTGAGTGCTTTTCTTATAAATTTTACTACACATTCAATCACTTGTGTTGTGAAAACAGTACATAAATTAAACGTGAATACATATAAAAAAAACTTTACTTTTTGCGTTCATATTTGAATTCGTATACAGGAGTTGCATCTTTGGGCCCAATTTTTATTTTTTGTTTTAATAGGCGAGGCTGTTGTAGGGCACGTTTTATTTCACACTTTTGTTGTACGATCAACAACTCCTTTTCACGTTATATACGCTTAGTAAGTTCTTGATAGGCCTGTTGTTTTAGCAAGTTTGCTTTTTTGATTTCTTCGGGACTCAATAGAGGAATATTTAATTTTTCTAAGTCCCTGAACCTTGGTCTATATATAGCTTTTCCTTCAAAACATGTTGGGATGAATTCCTAAACGTTCTGCCAATTCTATGTCTTTCAGTTCTTTACCCTTAAGCACACCATCATCACTTTCATCCACATCCATCGGAAAACAAATTTTTATTTTCATCGGTGTTAGCAAGGTCTATCATATGAAACTGGGCCTGTAGACGCTTTATTTTCTTTGCTTCCATAGAACGTTTCATGGGCACAAGAAAACAAGAACATATTTGAGTTTTTCTATTGTTGTTTCAATATAAATTCTCAAGCGAAAATTTTTATTTTACATATTTTGATAAGAAGGCAGTTAATCTAATTTTTCATGGTACAACTACACAAGGTAAACTCGTTGCTACAACAAGTACAACAAGACAAAAACAACAGGCGAAATTGTTTTTGTATTTGAACCAAGCCGTCAAAAAAAAAGCAACACTGTGCCTTCAAAATAAAAACACAAATTGAAAGAAAACAACACGTTTAGACATTTTAATTATTCGACTTGAACCCAAACGGGTCGTTGTGGTATCTGATTTGACTAATCATGAATTAGAAGTGTTACCCAGAGATTTGATTTCCTTGAGGAGAGAAGGTCCGATTGTAAGCAAATCACAGCCTGCCAGTGCTTTTATTTCACCAGTGTTTCTAAACGATGCCCCATAACGACAGTTTGATAACCGAACTTCTTGTAGTAGTTCTAAATTTTTGCTACGAAAATAACACCGGGGTCTTCTTTTGGTTCATATTTCTTTTTATCTGTATTGGCCACATACCAGTCTAGAATACGGCCCACGAATGGGGAAATGAGAGTTACTTTTGCCTCAGCGCATGCAACAGCCTGTGCAAAACAAAACAGTAAAGTCAAATTACATTTGACATTGTGTTGGGATTCCAAAATTTTTGCAGCTTGAATGCCCTCCCAGGTGGAGGCTAATTTTATTAGAATGCGATCCTTTCCAATTCCCATGTCTTCGTACAATGAAATCAATTTTAAAGCCTCTTCAACGCTCTTCTCGGTATCAAAAGACAGAAGAGCATCTACTTCAGTCGAAACACGCCCGGGAACAATTTTTAATATTTCACATCCAAATAAAACGCACAAATAATCCATGGCGTCTTCAATTTTTTCATCCGCAGAACTGCAAAGGAATAAATGTATACACATAAATATGTACATACATATTGCATTCGCTGCTTGTTTGAAATTATACTAAACCTCCAGTTTTTTCCCATATCCTACTGCTTTTTGAACAATTTCCTTATAGCGATCCATTTTGGCGGGCTTTAAAATAAGAGAAGGATTTGTTGTAGCATCGGTGGGCTTGTAAAGTTTCATGCCTAGAAAATGATAATGATACATATGTACATACATATATATTTGCGAAACATGTATGTATGTACATACTTATGTGCCATAATCAAGCTTTTCATCTTGGTTCATTATAATTTATGCAAGTTGAAGGTTAGACAGGCCTCTGTTGAAAGTTATATCATAAGCATTAACACGCATGTTATAAGGTTGGAACTCTTAATTTTTGCAAATCACGCTTTACAATCAAGTATATTCGGAGCACGCACTCCATTTGTGTAACACATTTGATTAATTCTAGAAATGCCCTTTATCTCTGTACTCATTTTCAAAGTCACCGGTATCAGCCACGACAGTAGTGTATTTCTTTAACTGCTCCAAGGCCGACATTTTAGATCTTTTTAGCTCGACTTCAGATTCCAGTTAAACACCGCAAATTTCACTTAAATTTAAACTTGAATTTTTTCACAAATTTAATTAAAAATTACAATAATTTTCAATTTAATTAAAATTTTTCCAAAATCAAATGTTTTCACAATTTTTTTTAATTCAACTGAGTATGTAAAAAAACATAAACAACTTTTGACTTTTAGGTTCAAACTGGGGTAAACAGCTGACAAACATCTGGGCCAACGAGTCTACCTTGTGTACTTGTACCATGCTAATTTGTATAATTTTTGTTATAAAATTCTGTTTAATGGAGAAATACATATTTGTATAATATTTGTCACAATTATTTTATTACAGAAATTTTATTAAAAAATGTCTTTTAAAATTCTTGCGTTTTACGCAAGGCGAATTCATTCCAGGTAATCTCGGTAGTACAAGAAGTACAACTCGTACAAAAACCACAAGCAATTTGTTTTTGTAAAATCATTGTACAATGTCAAAAACTGAAGCAAATCAAAACAGAAACAAATTTAATAAACAAAATTTTGACATCCAACAATTATAAAAGCTAAAGAAAAAAAGTTACCAGCAGGGCTTTTAGGATCACCTGTAATGAATTCGCCTGGGTTTTACGTTTTCGATTTCCAGCACACCCCTGAAAGTCAAAAATATTTAATAATTTTGTTACGGCATTCTACAGAAATTCATATTGAATTTTTAAATTTCAAACGCTGCACATCTTGTGATGCTGAAAATTTTAAAACGCAGTATGAATTTCTGTAGAAAGCAAAAACAAAATTATCTAATATTTTTGACTTTGTTTTTTCTTTCAATGTAATTTTGGCGTTGCGCTTTACACAATTAGGGCCTTAATTTAGACTCTTCTTTGCATTAGTGATAAAGATACAAGAATATAACACTTTCTTAGTTTTGCAAGATCAAGAGCGATTCATTAGATTTATTTTTAAAGTTTTTGGATTTTTTGCATTTTAAAGATATTAATCACGGGTGGATCAATTTCTCTGTGCGCCACTGTATGTACGTACTTATGTACTATAAGTACATATTTAATAATGGTTTAGCTTTAATACTGAATAAATACGAAATCATATTAAAGTCATATATACAGACTTTGGTTTGAACTTTATAATAATAAATAAAAGTAAAACAAATTAATTAATTTAAGGCAAAAAAAGATATCAACAGATTATTTTAACTACTTAATATTATTGTTATTTATATATATGTACATATGTACATCGATTAGAAAATATACATACATATAATAAAGATAAATAATGAGGGCAGCGCATAAAATATTTATTTATATATTTACACATAAGTACTAGTGTACGAAGAGATCACATAAAATAAAAGGCTCCGTTTAAAGAAAACCATTTACTCAAATCATGTACCATTAGACAACAAATTGGCTGTTTCCAAAGACTGTGAGACCTCTTCTGCATTGGGAGCGTGTATAGGGGATGAAGATGTAGAGGAATTATTTTGAGTTCTGGGCATATTCCAAGATTGTGGACTCGTACGACCAAAGATAACAAATAATAAATTACCAAAGAAATAAAAACCAGCGGTGATATAAAATACAATACGCCACTGCAAAGGATTTTTCTGTAATTTCAAAAGATATTTGATTTAATTATTAAGAAAACAAATGTACATACATATGTATGAATTATTTTTCCAAAATATTTATTACCTCATCTGTCACTATTAAGCCCACTGTTAGCGGCGCTATAATACTCATTATATTTGCTGCACAATTCGTAATGCCCATAAGGGTACCAGCAAAATTTGGTGATAAATCTATATGATTAACCTGAGAGCCCAAATACGTGGCAGCATTTGCACCCACCGCTACGGTTAACAAAGCTATGGCCAATTTTGTACTATCTCCAGTGGTTATGTAGCCCAAGCCAATCAAAGCCATCATAGGTATCCACATGCCCAATGTATTAAATAGTTTCCGGGAGAAAAACAAAGGCATTGCATTATTATGATTGATTATATCGGCCAGAAATATAAAACCGTACGACAGTAAATTCATGGCAAAATAAGGTAAAGCCGATAGTGGACCATTGCTGCGTATATCCATGCCTAGAATGTTTTTCATATATGTTGGAATCTCGGTAAGCAATGTCCAAAAGCCCCAATTGTTGGCACAATGTACTATAAGTAGTGCCAAAAAGGGTACAGAGGTGAATATTTTCAACCAAGGTGTTTTCAATTCCGAAACCTCTAGTCGGCCAGCATCTGATGGCATCCGTCCAGGACCTGAGGTCTCTATATAGCGCCGCTCATTTTCCGTTATTGTAGGATGTTCAGCAGGTGTACTGGAACAGTAGAAATACCAAAATATGGCCCATACTAAACCTGCCAAACCCGATACATAGAATATACTAGGCCAGCCCATCCAAGAGGAGGCAATAAAACCACTTATCGATAACATTATCACAGTACCAAATTGTGCTCCCGAGTAGCAATAGCTTACCAGACGTCCTCTTTCCTCAGCCGGTGCCCATTTAGAGAGAAATGTATGCGTCGAGGGAAATATCATACCTTGACAAAGTCCCTGAACAGAGCGCAGTATCAAAAGCAAAGGCCAATCGCCAATTTCAGCAAAAAGGGGTGTTAGTAAAGCCAGTACAGAACATATTAGTACGCCGAAGAAAAATGTAAATTTCGCTCCATACTTGTGGGACAAATAACCACCAGGAACTTGTGTTATAACATAGCCCCAAAAGAAGCTACTTAGCAAATAGGACTTAACGCCTTCGTCCCAATCGAATTCCTGCAAAAGAAAATTTATGGTTAAAGTGCCATTTTCAGGAAAAATATAAAATGGATTTTTGGTTTTTGGGAGAGTTAAATTGTTTGAAAATGGTTATTTTTGCTATGCCTGACATAAAATGAGCATGATGGATTGAAAAAAAAAACATATGGGGCATTATTTGTGAAGCGGACAACCTAATAAAAAAAATTTGTTGGAATTCCTTTATATTTGGCATAGCTATTGTTCTAGTAGACATGAATAAGTGTGCGAAATATTTTTTTTCTATGATGTTTATTTATATGTCGAGTTACGGAGTCGTAAAGTGTTGCCGTTTTCAAAAAAATGTTTTTTTAATTATTTATTTATTTATTTAGTAAAGTATTCTACAAAATTAATTTCAAAAATATAAAAAATGATAGTGTGGGCTACAAGGCCATGACACTATTTATGTTGAAAGTTACACTTCGTTTAATATATTGGCAGAGTTCAAGATATACTTAATTTCCCTTAGCGAGTCTTTGTTGCTGCAGTTAAGGATTTCTTCTAGCGGTCTATCTGTTGAAGTTAGCGGGCATTCTTTAAAGATATGATATATTGTGAGGTGTTGCGTTTCACAATTAGAGCCTTAATTTAGACTTCTCCTTGCATTAATGATAAAGATACAAGAATTTAAGATTTTTCTAAGTTTTACAAAATTAAGAGCGATTCATTAGATTTATTTTGAAAGTTATTGGATTTTTTTTTTAATTTTAAAGCTATTAATTACGAGTGGATCAATTTCCTTGTGCACCACTGTATATACGTACTTATGTACATACAATAAGTACATATTTAATAATGGTTTAGCGTTAATACTCAATATATACAAAATCATATTAAAGTCATATATACAGACTTTGGTTTGAACTTTATAATAATAAATAAAAGTAAAACAAATTAATTAATTTTAGGCAAAAAAAGATATCAATAGATTATTTTAACTACTTAATATTATTGTTATTTATATATGTATATGTACATATCGTCGGTTGATAATTTAAATGTCGTATGTGGATTTTTGTGGTTTTGAGTTAAGATCGATTCCTTAGGTTTTCCGACCTGATCTTTCATTTGGCGTAATCAGTTTTTCGATACCTCATATGGTTTTCGAGATATGGATTGTTGAGTTTGTCGTATGTGGTATTTGCTGAAGCAATTTTCAAATTAAATGTTTTCAAACTCAATTTACTCGAAACTATCGCAATCCACATACGACAATTAAATTATCGATTAGAAAATATACATAAGATAAATAATGACGGCAGAGCCTAAAATATATATTTATACATAAGCAGAAGTGTACGAAGAGATCACATAAAATAAGAGGCTCCGCTCAAGGAAAATCATTTACTTAAATCAGGTACCATTAGACAACAAATTGGCTGTTTCCAAAGTCTGCGAGACCTCTTCGGCATTGGGAGCGTTTATAGGGGATGCAGATGTAGAGGAATGATTTTGAGATCTGGGCATATTCCAAGCTTGTGGACTCGTACGACCAAAGATAACAAATAATAAATTACCAAAGAAATAAAAACCAGCGGTGATATAAAATACAATACGCCACTGCAAGGGATTTTTCTGTAATTTCAAAAGATATTTGATTTAATTATTAAGAAAACAAATGTACATACATATGTATGTATGAATTATTTTTCCAAAATATTTATTACCTCATCTGTCACTATTAAGCCCACTGTTAGCGGCGCTATAATACTCATTATATTTGCTGCACAATTCGTAATGCCCATAAGGGTACCAGCAAAATTTGGTGATAAATCTATATGATTAACCTGAAAGCCCAAATACGTGGCAGCATTTGCACCCACCGCTACGGTTAACAAAGCTATGGCCAATTTTGTACTATCTCCAGTGGTTATGTAGCCCAAGCCAATCAAAGCCATCATAGGTATCCACATGCCCAATGTATTAAATAGTTTCCGGGAGAAAAACAAAGGCATTGCATTATTATGATTGATTATATCGGCCACAAATATAAAACCATACGACAGTAAAGTCATGGCTAAATAAGGTAAAGCCGATAGTGGACCATTGCTGCGTATATCCATGCCTAGAATATTTTTCATATATGTGGGAATCTCTGTTAGCAATGTCCAAAAGCCCCAATTGTTGGCACAATGTACTATAAGTAGTGTTAAAAAGGGTACAGAGGTGAATATTTTCAACCAAGGTGTTTTCAATTCCGAAACCTCTAGTCGGCCAGCATCTGATGGCCTCCGTCCAGGACCTGAGGTCTCTATATAGCGCCGCTCATTTACCGTTATTGTAGGATGTTCAGCAGGTGTACTGGAACAGTAAAAATACCAAAATATGGCCCATACTAAACCTGCCAAACCCGATACATAGAATATACTAGGCCAACCCATCCAAGAGGAGGCAATAAAACCACTTATCGATAACATTATCACAGTACCAAATTGTGCTCCCGAGTAGCAATAGCTTACCAGACGTCCTCTTTCCTCAGCCGGTGCCCATTTAGAGAGAAATGTATGAGTCGAGGGAAATATCATACCTTGGCAAAGACCCTGAACAGAACGCAGTATCAAAAGCAAAGGCCAATCGCCAATTTCAGCAAAAAGGGGTGTTAGTAAAGCCAGTACAGAACATATTAGTACGCCGAAGAAAAATGTAAATTTCGCTCCATACTTGTGGGACAAATAACCACCAGGAACTTGTGTTATAACATAGCCCCAAAAGAAACTACTTAGCAAATAGGACTTAACGCCTTCGTCCCAATCGAACTCCTGCAAAAAAAAATTTATGCTTAAAGTACCATTTTCAGGAAAAATATAAAACGGATTTTTGGTTTTTGGGAGAGTCAAATTGTTTGAAAATGGTTATTTTTGCTATGCCTGACATAAAATGAGCATGATGGATTGAGAAAAAAAACATATGTATGTATGTAGAAACACAGAAATTAAAATATGATATGGATGACGAACCGTTAAAACCTTTTTTTTAATGCTCTTGAAAGTACAGAATTATGATATAAGTGTAGTTTGATTTTCGCAGGGCGGAGATTTAGTTTTCAGCCGCAATAGATTTGTTGTATATTTTGAGTGATGAGATTTTCTGAAAAAATTCTGTGGTTTACATGGGTAACCGTTCGATATGACGTTTTTTCGATTTTGAGATGTTGACGTCACATTGCTTAATTTTAAAAGCTCTTTACACGGCTATAAAAGTTTCTGAAAAAATATGATCCAATTCCGATTTTTTAACGTAATAACCAAGTTTAAAAAGTTCAAAATCGACCCCATGATTTGATCTAGAATATTTTTCGGCTCTGTCGTAAAATTTTATTTTAAGACATACGCGGATATCCATGAAAACCACAGAATTAAGAGATCACTTCGAAATTTCGTATTATTTCATATTTTTTTTTTAAATATAATGCAGGAATTATGTATTTTATAAATTCTGGCCGTAACGGGCCAGAAAATGCATTACATTCTGCAAGTGCTCTGTCGGGTCAATCGCAAAAGAAAGAGGTAATAAATCTGCATCTCCTATTAATAAACAAGTCGTAGAGGAGGACATTAAGTTTGTGACCATCCTGTCAGAATACAGGGTATCAAAGTTGACCACCTCGGGTTATGCAAGCTTTGTAAAGCTTGTAACTTGTGCAAATATTGACAGATTTCAATGAATGAAACTTTGTAATTAGCTAACACTTTTTAAAACTTCCCAGGCAGAAATTACGACTTTTCTAAATATTATGTACCGCCACGACCCTGTAAATACAAAATGTTGACTTTTCCAAAAATATTGTAACATTACAACACTGTAGATACCAAATTACAGCCTTAATTTTTTAATACTGTTTTTACAAAAATTTTACACCGACACAACACAGTAAATATAAATATGTATACGACTTTAGTTTTTAATTTCTATTTATTCAAGCTTATGGTCTATTTTGTATTTTATAAAAAAATTATTCTTTATTTTTATTTCGAATTTTCATAACTCCTTTTTGTAATGTCTTCAGGATTGAAAATTTAAAAAAAAAAAATTTTTTAAACAAAATTTTTAAAACACAAAAAAAGTTTTTTAAATTTTTCAATCCTGAAGACGTAACACAAAGGAGTTACAAAATAAAGATAAACTTTTTTATGAAATACAAAATAGACCATAATATAATGGATAAATAATATAATGGATGGTCGAATAATTTATAAAAATATATACGACTTTAGTTTCGAAATGCCGTAT
Source organism: Pollenia amentaria (assembly GCA_943735925.1). Lineage (NCBI taxonomy): Eukaryota > Metazoa > Arthropoda > Insecta > Diptera > Polleniidae > Pollenia > Pollenia amentaria. The sequence goes on along the minus strand of OX031010.1, from coordinate 137,656,636 downwards.
TTACAATTGTGGGATTCACAAGGTAGTCATAAAGTTGTAAGGACATATGTCAAGTACCACCTTTATCGAATGGGCCTGGCTGAAGATCAGGAATTCAGACTGTGTCTTGATGAGGACTAGTCCACGAAGCATATACTGTGTGACTGCCCGGCGCTGGCATGGGCCAGAAGGAGACACTTGGGATACAGCACAATAGGTGCGCCTCGAGTCGGTGCAATATCGGCAAAAGACCTTGTTGGGCTCCTTTGGGAACAGAGGGTCTTTTAGCCAACTAAAAGGGAGTGGTTACAATAGACCTAGCTTGGTCGCGGTACCACCTATATTGAGAGAAAATCTCCCCGCTCTCGGAAAAAAGACATGTCTTAAAATAATTACAAGAAATAAATATGACTGCTGTGGGCAACCGCTTATAATTTAGATCAGGGATATTAAAGTTGGTACAATTGTACTTTTTTTTTGGTACATTTTGACCTTCTAAAGTACCGTGGTACTACCGTGACTCATTTGGTACAATTTAAAAATTTGTCATAGTTCCCCCGCTTTGAATTTTTAGTATAGCAAACAAATTATTGAGTCCTTTTCATTGCATTTATGTTGAACAAAAAATCGTTAATGTAATGGGCGCTTAAATATGCGACTTGTATTATGGAGTATAGAGTGCTTAGTCCCCTTTTATAATGTCCATATGTTTCCTGACATTTCTAGAGTCGTTGCTGGAATTTTATCCATTTCACATTCGTCTGCAAATGTGGAAAGTTTTTTCTTTTCAAAATATAATAAAAACTTGGGAAAGAAACAGACTACATGTGCCAACATTTTCAAGTCCCATACATACAAAGGATTCGTTCAGATCGACATATTCATGCTGCTATGATGTAAAAATTTCCAAATAGTTTATTAACTAAGAAAATAAGTACCTGATTTTGATCTCATATTTTTATAAAGGTTCGTACAGACGGTGGTCAGATCTTACAATATTGTAAGCAGGCGTTGCCAATATAAATATTTTTCTGACAATGGTACCATTGTCAGATGCATTTATTTTACATGTCTGCCAAATACAAATGAGCCTACAAGTTTCACACCGTTGCAAGACATTTTTAGTAAATTTTAATTCAATTTAAGCAACGCTGCTTACCAATATTGTAAGATCTGACCACCGTCTGTACGAAGCTTAAAACTTTTTTGTACCTTATTTAATTCATACAAATAATATATGAATTGTAAGTTTTATTTTTTTGTGTACAATTGAATTTAAAAATTTGTTTTTGTTTTATATGTAAATTAAACTTTTGCGCTCGCGTTCTAAATACAAACAGGCAGTTTATAAATTTAAAAAAAAAATGGTACCGTGAAGGTCCAAAAAGTACATTTTTTTGTGGAAGTTGGTACAAAATTGTAAACCCCATTTAACATCCCTGATTTAGATTTATACTGTACAGTTATGACGAATCAATGAACACAGCATTACAGTTTTGTTTTCGTTGAAATACAACAATATTTTTTTTAAACAATTGTAAAATATTATTTAGGACATTATGACGATATGACTTGTTAGCACACCTTGTGAATCACCCTAATAAAACTATACCGCTACAATACTATATATATACAAGAACTAAACCTTAATTTCCTAATACCATTGGGGTATTCACAAGGTGTGCTATTATGGTTAATTGTCATAATGTTCTAACATTTTACAATGGTTTAAAAATATTGTTGTTGGTTTGTAAAAAAAAAGTGTCTTAAATAAATAGAACGTTGCTTGCTATGTTTATTGTGCAGTCGTAATTAATAGCACATTAAATTATGAGGGGTTGCTCACAACAGTCGTATTTTTTCATGTTATTATTTTAAGACATATGACTTTATGACACCTTGTGAATCCCCCACATGTTAAAGATAAAATATACAAATTTACTGCAAAATTTTGTTTTTTGACTTAACGAATTTATGTATGTAGTTACATACATATGCACATTACATTTAATTATTAATGTAAAAGAGTAATTGCTATTATTTCATCATTTAATTGCACAATATTAATATTTACCTTTTATGTTTATTGATCCAATGTTGTAAATTTAAATTTATGGATTTGTGGCAATATTGAAAGCAATAGTCGGAAGACGGTTATTTGGCACTATCATTTAAATGTTGTGACTACGTTGTTAATTCGTGAATCCAATATTGTAAATTTAAATTTACAGTATTGTGGCAACACTAAAAACAAGAGTCGGAAGACGCACATTTGGCGTTATCATTTTAATATTGTGACTAATTGTAAATTTAGTAAACAGTACGTTGTATTGATGTTGAAAGTAACCCCATCAACGTCGGCACAGCGTCGTGCTGATTGCCTGGGTGTTCACTAATAGACCTGTTTTATTTTTTATGAATAAGGGATATAAGTTTTTTAATAAAACTGTTCTGACTTAAGCGATTTTTTTTTTATCTGCAAACGCAATTTTAACCCGACTTATCAGCATCCACTGTCTATAATCAAACCTTTTAAGAAGTATGGTCGTTTAATAGCAATGTCTCATTAAGAACTTAACACATTTGCTATTTGTAATCTTGTATTTTTAACAAGGACTTGACACTATTTCTTGTTTTTATTTCTCGTTATTTCGTTAAATACGTATAAATGATATTTAATTTTTTATACTTATATAAAGAGCTATTAAGCAATTATCCATGTGGCAAATCATTTTAGAATTTGTGATAATTTTTTTGTAAAGTTGATTTTAAAAAAATCAGGTATTTGTACTTTCTTTCGGTTATTTTCCTTATTTCTTTACTAATAGGCTGTAAATTCGAAAACCCCATAGCCATTATAATTCTATTAATTCTTTGCGACAAATTGCTCCATTCTTCAGAAAATTCAAGCTTTATGTAAATTTTACTATTTGTGTAATATTTAAAACCATGAGTATCAGTTACTATGACATCGCCCTTATCACAACCAGGTCGAATACTCTTGCAATATTGAATCTCATTAATGTTTTTAAAAAAACGAATGACCCAAATAAGTTACATCATCATCACACATCATCATCAGACATCATTATCATCAGTTTCATCTTAATAATCCAAGATTTTTGGCATCAAATGTTTCATTAAAAATCGAACAACAACGTGATCGGATGTGGTTCTTAATGCTCAATTTATTAGCATAAAGTCGTATAACTCCTTTTGAACCCATTCTGCCAGCAAATACTCAAATAACGAATTTTTAATTGGAATTATTTATCACTTATTTTTTAAATAAAATCAACATAAAAACACATTTGCATGTCACTGCATTAAACTTATTTGAAATGACGTTATGCAATTTTTTTCCAAATGATCTTTTTTGAGCTATATAATCTTAAACACAAAAATACCAATTTTGGCATAAAGTGGACTTAGCACGTTTGCACGTTAAGGTGACGAAATATAAGATACATGCAATTTTTTTAAAAGAATTTAACGTTTTTTTTCTAAATTCAACTGCTTATTTATGCTCTGTCATGCCGTACTTGCTGACGACATTATAGACAGACTCCAAAATGTATTAAGAAGTGTAGAGGAATATTTCAAAACATGGCACTTCCTTATTAATCCTCAAAAAAACCCAGCGATTTATTTTACCCGAAGACGTAAACCTTGCTTTACTACACAAAGTGATCTATATTTTAACAACACTAATATCAATTGGGACTAAACCTGGACTCAAAACTAAATTTCAGCGATCATATATCCTACATAATTAACAAAATAAATAAAACTACAAGACTTTTGTACTCTTTTGTGAATATAAAGTCAACACAGTCAAGAAATCAAAATCATTATTTTTAAATCTATATGTATCAGTGATGGAAAATTGAACAATTTAGATGGTACTGACCACCAAGGAAAAGAGTACTTTTTTCAACATTTTGGTACATTTTTCAAACATATTTTTTTTTTGGAAAACAAACTTTAAAATAAAAAAATAAAATACGTAATTATTTATAACGGTTAACAGGATTTGAACTTCTGTTCTCATTAGGATCCAGAAAATATATGCTTTATAGGGTAACGATCAATATTGTAGAAATTACAAACGCAATGACAAATGTATATATACCATTTTACCTTGGGTGAAGGGTATAAAAACATAAACAACAACAACATGAACGAAAAAAGAACAATAAATGTTGTGTAGGCAATGTTGTAAACAGGGCTGTGGAGTCGGAGTTGTAGAGTCGGAGTTGAGGTTCTTATACCGGAGTCGGAGTCGAAGTACCGACAAACACTCGCGACTCCGACTCCAAAACTTTTCGGCATAAAAAATTTAAAAAAATTTTCTAATGTTATTGCAATATTTAAAATATTGATTCGAAATTTTTACAGAATTATTTTCTTGCTATGTTTGACCATTTAATAGGTAATGCATTAAAAAAAGAGTTTAAGGTCAAATAAGGACCAGTCTCATATACATTTAGCATTAAGGTTAGATTAGGAGTCGGAGTTGGAATTTCAGCGGTTGGAGTCGGAGTTAGTCTTTTCGTTGACGACTCCACAGCCCTGGTTTTGAATGTTAAAAAAAATATCAACTCTAAATTTCAAAACAAAGAAGCTAACAAGAAAATAGTACTTAAACGGACGTGGGGGTACCGTGGTATTTTCAAAAGGAAAAAGTACTGAAAATAGTACCTACCATAGTACCGAATTTTCCATCACTGATATGTATGATGTATTATGAAGATCCAGTCTGGCACGATGTCGCAAGCTGCAATAAAAAAAGTCTTCAAGTAACTCAAAATAAACTACTAAAAATAATTTATAACCTACCCTGGTATTTTTCTACTCAACGGCTGCATTCTATTAATTGTATCGATACGGTTAAACAAAGAATTTCGATACTTACATGAAATTACGATATCAGATGTCAATTGTCTGAACATGCCCATATCAAGGATCTGACGGTTAATACTTAAGCTGGGATCACACGATTTCCACAATGCACCAATTTTCACACTTTTTAATACCCCAATCGTGTGACTGCACAATCAAATGCCTCATGTACCAATCGAGGGCAATATTGTGTTTACTTTTACCAATAAAATGCAACCCTGGTGCGTCAATCGTGTGACTACTTGATATGCAACCGCGCGTCAAAAAAATTACAAAAATGTACCAATATTTATTGGGTTCTTGTGCGGCAATTAAACAACACAATACGCGCCAATATTTGCCTTTTTTAATAAACTTACTTTTGTGTTTCTTTTAGTAGGAATAAATTAAAATAAAAATTAAATTTATCAAAAATAAAAATTGGGAATTTAGAAAGTCTTTAATTAATAAATTAATAATAAATTTTGTATTCCCGAAAATAACTTTTGATATACATTTTTTTTTAAATAAGTGCAATAGCTGTTCAGGACAATATAAAAGAATATATACAGGGAAACGGAGCAAAATGTATTGAAATTCTTTAAAGCGAATTTATTTTTGAATATAAATATTCTCTTTTCGTTATATATTTAAAATAGAATTTTACTTTGTTTAATTTTTGGAATTTCATATATTTTACTTAAAAAATTTCAAATAAAATATTGGTAAAAGTAAGCACAAAAATTTGTTTAAATATATGATACAATTTTCTTTTTTTTAATAATAATAGGTGCGTTTGAGTACTTTTACAGTAAAATGCAGTAAATGAGTAAACTTAAAAATTTGCTCTCACAAAATGCTGTTGTCCAAAAAAGTACGCGAACGCAAAATTTGTAAAAATTCGTAAAATAAAGGCAACAGCTGATCGCAAATAAATAAAGTGTTGAAAAATGTTTACACTTTTGGCTACTTAACTCGTTTTCTTATCGGTACTCGATTAAATACTTTTTATAACACGAATATTTTTGGAAAATACAAACAAATTATTTTATGTAGTCTTTCATATTTGTTTGTATTTTATTTTATTTGAATTTGCTTATTTGTGTCCGGCTAAATTTGATCAATAGTTCACGAATACTTTTTTTTACTATTGATAACTTTAAAAACAAGGTCTGTTCTAAGTACCCGAGTACTTGACACTTTTACAACTCCAAAAAATTAACATAACAAAACAAAGTTTCAAAACTTGGTATTTAGCCATATACTTAAATTCTTCACAAACAAGTTTAATTAATTAATATTAATTAATTTTTTGTTTTTATTTTAGTTTTATTTCAACTTTTCTTTTTTTAAACAATTTTTTCATAATTTGTATGCCTTTTGTTTGCTACTTTTGTTTGTTTACCTTTTGAAACATGTTTTTTTGTTTTACTAAATTTCTGCAGTAAAAATTTGTAAGTACTTAGTCAAGAACTGTCACTTTACGCTCTCAATTTGTGTTCTCATTTACTGTATTTTGTGTACGCGAACGCAATTTAGTAAAATGCAGTAAAGTTCAGTAAAAAATAGTAAAAACTTTTGTGTTCTCGAACGCAGCTAATGTCTTTCAAACAAATAAAAAAGCTACACAACAGCTGTTTTCGCAGTTGACACAAGTAAGAACAATCGTGTGACTGTGCTGCGGCAATTATTGTACCCATTTCGCTTTGTACAAACTAGCGGCAATTAAATTTGTATAAAAGAAGGCAATCGTGTGATTTCAGAATATTTTATTGGGGCAATTTCATTATTGTGCGTCAATAAAGCATAAAGACCTGCAAATGTTGAACTATAAATCATGTTAACATCGCCACATAATGTTATTGTCAATTCATGTTATGCCACTCATACATGTTTGACAATAACATAATAAGACACTGTCGAATAAAATGAAAACAAAACAATGCATAGTTTTAACAGTGACTTTACAGACATCAACATGGAAAATTAACATGTCAACATTAACTTTAACTTGCGACACATGCGACATATGCAGCATACGTTGTTAATAATTACAATTCATCATTTGAATGGCTTATTATAAACAATCTAACTAAAAATAAAATAGGAAAACTTATTAATTATGATTGTTATTAATTTCAAGGATTTAGCTTGAAGATTTTAGAAGAAAAAAATATTCAGGTGTGACGAAAAACGATCGTTTTAAAAATTATCGTTTTTAGCAGGTGTGATGAATTTCGACCGATTTTAAAATCCATTTCTACAGTAGAGTCTTAACTTTTTGTTCAAAATACAGTTCACTTTACATATATAATAAGAATTTAAAAGAATATATAGGAACAGGAAGACAGAGGAAAATGATTAGAAATCAATTTTTAAAGATACTGAAAACGATAATATCGTTTTCAAATCGTATTGTTTTCAAAATTGTTTTCCATCACATACCTGATTAAAATAAACCTTTTTAAGTAGATAAAAGAATTCTTTCATACATTTTTTAAAAAAATTTGAGCTTATTTTAAATAAAAAATGTATTCTAAAAACAAAATTTAATATAAAATTTAAAATAATAGCCTATTTCCAATGTGCGAACGAATTCTTTCGTTCGCATAACTACATTGAAAACAAAAACAAAGTCTAAAAATTTGTTTTTGTTTTCAATGTAGTTATACGAAAGAAAGAATTCTTTCGCACATCGGAAATAGGCTATAAAAGTTTTTTCTATTTCAACAATTGTTATTTAATTTAGAATCTTTATTTAAGAAATAATGAATATTTTTAATACAAGGCAGGCAGGTTCAAACAGTATTAAAAACATGCTGCAGGTTAAACATTTAAAAATACATGTTATTGAAATAACAGCCTACAACAGTTTAACTTAATTGCAAAGGCATGCAAAGACAGTACGTTAATGTAGACATAACATGGCATAACACATTGTCTGAGTTAACATAACATGTCAATGCATGAAAATATGGAGAACGACATTTTTACATAAAATGTTGAATTGTGCAGTACTTTATTAAAGCACAATCAAAATTGTATCATATTGGTGCATTTGCGGCAATCGTGTGATCTCAGCTTTAGTCTTAAGTTTGATCTTTACCTATTACAAGAATTTTTTTTTTTCGTATTGGCGGATCGATTTGGCGAGGGACCAACCTCCGCTCCAAATTTTTTTAAAGTACTAATAAAGTAAAAAAAAGTTCTAATTTCAAAAAGTACTAATTGAAAAACAAAAACGTACCGAAAAGTCTCCTCTTATAGTTTCTCAATCACTCTGGACACTGAATGTTGAATTTTATGTTTCTACGTTCAGTATTAATAAAAATTCAAAAATTGCCAGTTAAAAATCGAAAAAGTACCAATAGGATACCTTTTACAGATTCACTCAGGGCATTGCATGTTTAATTTTATGCTTCTAGGTACAATAGTACCGAAAATTCAAAAGTACCAACATTTTTCATTTTACAGGTTCTCATTCACTCTGGACCACGCACATATAACTTTAGGTTTCTAAGTACAAGTACAATATCACAGAAAATTCAAAGAATACTTGAAAGAAATATAATTATCCGTATTTCCCCTTTTTGATACTTTTTTCTCCCCATTAAAAATTGCAATATGATAATGGGGGCACATAACTGAATACATAAATGTCAATGAATGGAAAAATGTTTTGGAAAAAAATACCAAAAATAGGTACGATTTTAACCCCTTAATCGTTAAAATTTCAAAAAAGTTGGGGAAAAAAAGATGTTTTAAAATACAGGTTATACCAGAATACTCCCCAAAAGGGTCGAATTTCAAAAAAGTACCAGCCACCTATCCGATTATTTTTACAATGAACAACGATAAGTATTAAGCGAATTTTCCGTTTTTACCCTATTTACCGCCTCAGATTTTAATAAGATATATATTGTGCACTTCTTTAAGTAAATACATTTAAATTGTGTATTTTTTTTGTTGACAAACAGAGGAGGAAAGTGTTCTTAACTGTTTTGCCTTTTCCGGTTTATATATAGATTAATTGCCATGATGAGGGACTCACCCTCAACAAGTTTAGATTGGCAGGAACTCTATATATTTTGCGATCAAAAGTTGGAAAATTTTGTTTATGTATACTACGATGCAAATTTGGCTCTGCCTTTGCCGATTTATATAAATATAAAATTTCAAAATATTTTTTCCATGTTGTAAAATTCCTTTCTTCAAAAAAAAATTTTAATAAAAATTAACTTTGATGCACTTTAGCCTGATTAAAATATAAAAAATTTTAATTTAAAAGTGTTTTTAGATTTTTTTATACCCTCTACCACCACTAGGGTATATAAGTTTGTCATTCCGTGTGAAACTTTTTTATTATACATCTTAGACCCCATAAAGTGTATATATTATGGCTCCTTGAGTAATTCTAAGTCGATTTAACCATGTCCGTATGTCTGTTCGTCTGTCCGTCTGTTGAAAACACGCTCACTTTCCGAAATCGCAAAAGAAAAGAACAAACTTGGTCTCAAATTGCTTGTAGTTATCCTAAAGCCTATAGTACACGGCATGTAAAAAGACACATGCGCATGTGGTTCTGACGTAATTTTGACGTCATCACACAACACGCAATGTTTATTGTGGCTTTGCATTGACGTCAAAATTACGTCAGAACCACATGCGCATGTGTCTTTTTACATGCCGTGTACTATAGGCTTAAGCAGTTTTGGGATTGAAATTCAGCAACATCGGTTTAGTAGGACTAGAACTATGAATCAAAATGTGGAACCACTACCCCAATAATTTTGATACAAAAACTAATATAAATGGTGAAATAATGCACGGAATGATATAAAATTTTGCATGAATTCGCTTTATACGACTGCAAATCATACTGTTACATTTCGTGATTATCGGTCAATAATTGACCATAGGTCCCATATAAACCCTACTCCCGGAAAATGGTGTAGTACGTCTAAAACCATAATAAATAATGCTATCATAATGAAATTAGGTACGCCAGTTTTATAGGACGAGAAATCACACTGCCAAATTTCGTGAAGATCGCTTCATTATTTACCCTAGGACCCATATCAACCCTACTCTCGGAAAACAGTTTATTGCGCATAAAACCAAATAAAGCCCACGTTGGGAAAATAATTAAATTCGCCTTAAACCATAATAGATATAGATATTGCGGTAAAATTTCTTCCAACTTAGATTCATATGGCCAGAAAAAATATCATGCAATTTTGTGAAATTCAATGTTAACCAAAACTTATTACACTGCTGTATTGAAATTTATTTTTTGTAATACCAGAAATTAGTCTTCAGAATTTTGGGATGATTGGTCCATAGCTTACCATACGTCCAATACAAATTACCCTCCTAAAAATCATTTGAGTTCGACTAAAACGTTTACGAATCATGATATTTTACTCAAACCAGTTCAAAGTTCTAACAAGAAACGCATAACACTTTATTATTGTCGGTTAATAACACTGCTTTACAAATTTTTAATTTGGAAATATACCAAGAACACCATATGCCTAGATAAGTTAATTGGGAACTCCTGAACACGAAAAACGCTGTAATTTTTTTTTTTTCTAAGTACCGTTTTTTAGATAACGGTACTTTTATGTTTTTTGATTTAACAATTAAGGTTGTAACAAATCCTTTAGTCGATGACCTAAGAATGTCAAAGGTGAATTCTATAAGCTTTATGGAAGCAATAAATCAATAATGAACTTTTATTTCTGCCAAAAAATTAAAAATCAGAAATTTGTAATTGTTACGGTTTATGGTTTTGTATTAACTATATGTGAACGGTCCCCACACAAACAATCTCACAGAATAATTTAGGCTTTTAAAATTAATAAGGCCGATTTTAGACATGTTAGCGCTCGTTTTCTATTAAAAAATAAGAACAAGGATTCTACACCCAGAAAAAAAACGTTTATATATGGTCACCTCCAAGAAAACTATTTTAAAAGAAAAATGTTAATCATATTATGTTTAATTCAATCATACTTTTATCACAGACAAACATATTATGGTTAAATGTGTCCTCCATCAAGAAGCCACAACCATATTATGGCTCTCTCCAAACATGTTTTGGTTAATAATAACTAAAATAACTTAACACTTATAATAGCATGGTTGGTTTTCAACCATAGTATGTTGCTCTTGGAAAAGGGGAATATACTATTGTGAATTTAAAAACAAATTATTGTCATATTTAACCAAAACATGTTTAAAGACAACCATAATATGGTTGTGGCTTCTTGATGGAGGAACAATAATATGGTTAAAATTAACATAATATGTTTAAAATTTTTCTTTAAAAATAGTTTTGTTGGAGGTGACCATTTTTAAACATATTTTTTCTCTGCGTGTAGTTAGTTTGAAATTTTATGTTTAACCCCGAAAGGTTACTCTTCATGTTAGTGCATTTAAGTTACTCTTCGTCGTAACTTAACGAAAGTTTTAAAAAAAATCTAGCGGAACGATTTTTAAATTAAAAAATCAACAAAAAGTGTTTTAGTTAAGCATTTTATTAAAAAAATTAAATTAAATAAAGCATAAAAACTAACCCCCATATTCATAAAAAATATTTTTTTTTCAATGGCTACTTCATACCATCTGCATTACATAGAAGAAGTTAAGTAATGACTGACATTTAATCTGATACATAAGCACTTGTTTATGAGTTGATCAACGAAATTTATAATTAATTCATAATAAAATACATTTAAGGTTTTATTTATTCAAATCTAATACAAATGGATTTTAAATACATATGGATCTGTTCTAACAATTTGTTTTTTTATTTGTTATAAATGAATAGGAATTTGAATATGAAAAATTTAAATACTTAATTTATTTTGATGTGTATTTTAAAATTAAAATTTTGAATAAAAACTACACTAATCAATCAACCAAACGATATTATAACGATATCGTCTAGGTGATATAAATTATAGTATATGATATCGATCTTCTATCATAAACGATAGTATTTAAATTGTACATTTCCTTATAATATCGTTTTTCCATGAAAATATCATATCGTTTTTGCAATCATATCGTTCTCTGGTTTATTGGGTATGAATATGTCCTTAATGCAGGGTAGGTAAATTTGGAATTAGAAAGCAAATTAAATTAAAGACATACATAATTTGTTTGACAAATTCAGTTTTGCTGATAACAATGTAAAGTGTCTATTTGCCAGCAAACGTGGTAATGACTTATTTAACTCCCTTTTTGTAAGCGAGGGTGGTAAGTACTTGCCTCCAATGACATCACCGTGTTAAAATGCCAATGTATAAGTGGGGAAGAGTAGTTATATTAGCTTTTTAACTCATTACTTTGCAATGTAAGTTTTTGCTGGGATTGGCATCAAACAATGAAATCTGCTTATAGGACGTATTTGATGAAAAAAATCGAAAATACCGATATTAAATAAAAAGTTCGACATTTTAAATATGTTTATATATGAAATGTCTGAAATGCACAGCAACGTATTCCTGCTAATTAAAAAGAAATAGCAATATTTCGAAAATGCATGAGTAAAATTTAGACAGATAATCTTTCTAGGGTTAAATTTAACATGTGTAATGATTTCCCAATAACGGATCGGTAATGCAAACCCTAGTTGTATAATCGTTTAAAATTTTACAGATCGGTTATAAGAATATTTTTTATCATACACAAGATAAAAAAAATAGCTTAAATACTGTTGAATGAACTCCATGTTGTTAGTTATTTAGTTTCAAATGTTGAAAATAAAGATGTGCATACATAAGTATGTATAATAAAAGCTAATTGTACAAACAAAAACTATGTACCACGTCATACTACAATTTCACAAAAACATGTTTTCTTCTTTTGTACGATTTTTATGCCCGACCCATCCAACACACACAACAGTTTGCTCAGAGAATACATGTAGTTGTGTACTTTTGTTGGGCCTCACGTTCAGTTTGTGTATATTTGTACGCTTCATGACTAAAATGTGTGAATGAAACAAACAGAACAAATTTGTTCAAACTGGTTGTGCTATAACAAACACATAAGAATTTAAATACAAATTGCACAAATGTTGTGTACGTTCAGTTTATACTTTGTGATTCAGTTGGAATTGTTTGAGTGAAGTGGAAACATGTGTACGCTTGATAAATTTTTCCAGTTCGTTGGTATTCGAAGAATAAATAATTTTTAACTTTTTTTCTTTTACATCAAACACACCCTTATTTGTGCAGTTGTGTGTTTTATAGAAAAAAATAAATACGAGTAAAACAACGATTTGTTACAGTACAGACATACATACAAAGTGAAAAATTATAATTTGCGCAGTAAATTTTGGTGTCTCTATTAATTTATGTATGTTATAGTAGTTTGTGTGTTGTTTAAAGATAAATTTTTTTAAAATGGAACATGCACAATTCTGGCAAGAGTTTTTTCAAATTTATAAAGAATTGCCCGCCTTATGGCGTATTAAAAGTACCGAATATACTGATCGTGTTTTAAAAGCCAAATGCTATGAAAAACTTGTAACGAAATTGAAAGAACTTTATCCAGATGCGGACCGCGAAATGGTGGTGAAGAAAATAAATAACTATCGCACATCCTACCGGAAAGAATTAAGGAGAATAAAAGCAGGCAAAGGAACGGCCCACAGACAAAAACCCACATTGTGGTACTTTAATTGTTTGAGTTTTCTGCATGATCAAGACGAAGGAATGGTAGATACCCAGTTTTACGAGGAGGAGAGCTTAGAAGAGGTACATATTTAAATTAAAATTGTTTTTAAAGCTATGTTCACACCTATTAAATATTTGACGTCCTACACGTAACCACTAGTTTTATTAAAAAAAATTTTGCTTTTGCAAAACGTTTGCTGGATCAAACATAATTTAACAGTTTCTAAATTGGATTATAAATTTTTTTTTTTATTTATTTATTTTATTCTTGCAATCCAAAGAAAGCCTACAAGGCCAATTATATAGTATTGCTGATTACCGTATATCCATGTTTTACAACAATAATTTTTTATACATATTTATTAATATTTAACTGTATAATTTCTAATTAAGTGGCTCCCTAACCACATAAGCATTACAAAATAATACATTTTTTTTATATTTCTTATCTTTATTTTTTATTCCTAATACCAGAGACTTATGTATGATTAATAGGTATTTCCATTATAAAACCTTAAAAGCTGTTTTTTAAAAGTTTTATATGAGTACGTAAACCGTCTAAAAGTTAAAGGTAAATTATTGCAGATTCGGCATATTCTAATTCGAAAGGAACGTTCAAAAATAGAAAGATGTATTTGTGGTATTTCTAATTGCACATTACGAGTTGAGTGCATAAAAGTCAATTCATCCACTGCCAAATTTCATAATATTGTAGAACTGAAGTAAGAGGCATAAATGTAAAAAGTTGTTCTGTTGTGATCTCTTACGGAAATATTATATAAATATCGCACAATTCGCCCAAAATTCATCTCTAGATAATCTTAATTTCTAGATATAAAGGGTCCGCCAAATAACTTTTTTTTTTTGAAAATGCTATAAAAAACTACTGAATATTTTCTCAAATTTCTTTTTTTATTTGAAAGTACAATCCTTCCGGTTAATAATGGAAAATAATTTCATTCAAATGGCTGCCTCGGCTGGCCATGCAGAAACCTACACAATCGGTCCAATTTTTAAGCACATTATCGATTGTGTGCAGCTGTATTTCAACAATGGCTTAACGAATATTGTCTTTTAAAGCGTCAATTGTCTCTGGCTTGTCGGCGTAACACTTATCTTTGACGGCACCCCTCAAATAATAGTCTAACGGTGTCAAATCGCAGCTCCTAGGTGGCCAAACGACATTAGCTCTGCGGCTGATAATGCGATCTTCAAAAACAGGGCGCAAAACATCGAGTGTAGCTTCGGCTGTGTGGCACGTAGCGCCGTCCTGTTGAAAGCAAATGTTGCCAATATCCTCCTCTTCAATTTTTGTGAACAAAAATTCGTTCAACATGTCCCGATAACGATCGCCATTGACTGTAACGGCCACTTCTTGCTCATTTTCGAAGAAAAATGGCTCAATTATAACTGGACCAAAATCCGCACCAAACAGTGACTCGTTTTGGGTGCATCGGCTTTTCAATGTATGCGTTCGGGTTTTCTGTGCGCCAAATGCGACAATTTTGCTTGTTTACATACCCGCCAAGATCAAAATGAGCTTCATCTGAAAACATGATTTTTTTTTTAGCAAAATCGGCATCTTCTGTAAGTGTAGCGAAGCGAAAACGCATTGGATGGTTAGTTGGCTTCAACTCCTGAACCAATTGGACTTTGTATGGCGTCATACCAAGGTCTTTATGCAAAATTCGTCTCAATGATGTCTCCGAAATGTTCAATTGTTGAGAACGACGGTGAATTGATGTTGATGGCGCTTCACGCACACTTTCTGCCACAGCAGCAATATTCTCGGGTGTACGCACTGCACTGTTTTTGGCTTTTCACGCTTTGGTTTATCGATGAGGATGCCAGTTTCTTTCACTTTTTTCACAAGATAACGAACATACGGAGCTGACGGTGCTTCTCTTCTTCCAAAATCCGTACGCAATTTTCGCACACATTCTGCAACATTACCATGATTTTCAAAGTAATGTCGCAATATATCCCAGCGTTGTTCAAGCGTATACACAACCATATTCGTTCAGCGGAATGATAAAACTAATTTTCTGTCAAATCAGACATGGTCACACTTAGCACCATTCACGAAATAAGCACTAGTTGAAAAAAAAAACGTTAGATGGCGGACCCTTTAGTTCCAGTAAATATTTCAAGGCAGTATATGAGCTTAGACATAAGTAGGGCATGTGCCAAACGATATCTTATGTACTTAGGCGTATATGCCCTTAAGGCATACAATATTCTTAAAATAAAAGAAACTTGGCTCGAAAGAGAATTTATGTGGCTTTCCAAATTAAGTTTCGAGTCAGTAACGACACCAAGGCATTTATGTGAGTCGACAAATGTAATCAATTGATTATTAATATAAACATTTAGATACCTAAGAACTTGGGAAGGTAAATGAAAACAAACTGCTTAAGTTTTTGATGAATTAATTTCAAGATGGTTTTGGTGCATCCAATTTTGTACATGACTACGATGATTATTCACTGTATTTTCAAAAATATTATCAAATTTAAAATAAGTATTGTAAAGAAGAAAAATATCGTCAGCAAACAAAATCTATTCTCCAGTATAGAAACAGTATAGGACCCAATACGGACCCTTGTGGTACACCAGAAGTAAATTTATCTCCTTACAAATTAAAATAAGAAAGTTAATAAAAATGGTTAAAAATAAAGCTAAAGTTTGATCAGTTTGATGACCATGCTTTTTTTGTTTTTTTCGTCAAATATTTGTTAGGTCTGAACACACCTTATTAAAAATAATAAATACATATATATGTACTAAATAAATATAATATATCTTTAATTGAAGAATAAACTAACTATCCAGGATGGGAATACGAACACCATACCGACCAATAACTTTGTCCCTACCAGTAATGCAGACATCAAGAAAAACTATGAAGAACAGGTAAAATTTGTATATTAATTAAACTAATTTCAGTCGTTTAACTAACATAACATAATCCTTTAGACTCGTCCCTCCACCTCTAAAAGAAAAAAAAATACCAGGCGGCAGTTTAAAAAGCCCAAACAATTATCGTTTGAAGAAAAACAACAAGCTAAAATTGATGCCGATATTTTAGCCAAGTCATGGGCTGTACAATATAAAGACTTGCAAGGACATCAAAAATTAATTGCTAGAAAAATTATCTCCGATATTTTGTTTCATGGCTGTCTAGGAACTTTAAATATGTCTAATACCGTAGACATACAGGAATTATTATTAAAAAATGCATCTAGTGCAACTCAATACTTTACTGTACAATCACAATCACCAATAGACTCGAATTGTTCCTATCGTTTTGCCGAACAAGGATATTTAAACTATGAGGAGTCACCTCTAGAATTAAATAACTCCAGCCCGTGCATATCACCAACAACAAATTCTGGCGCAGAATTGCAAGTTTGTGATATTAAATTTGAAGTGCCTTAATCTGAGGCAGATATTTAACTCCTATTTTTTGGTAGTTTAAGTAATTTTTTTTTGTTGATTAGTCTAACATAAACGCTAAGCTTAGAGTTTAAAGAAATTTCTCTTTAATTTAAAATTAAAATATAAATTATTAAAATAAAAAATAAATCAATAGATCCTCTTATAGTTTTTAATGTGGAAAATTAACGAATACTAAATTACGTTTAATAAGATACCAGCAATACTTTATTAGTTTATTTAGTATTATCTGAATAATAAAAAAAAGATTCTAACGAGTAGAAGATGAATAATAACACTGTGCTAGTTGCAAAAAACAGACAAGCCGGGCCCCTGGCGTTTTAACCTAATTCGGGCACGCTGAATCCAGTGGTGCTAAATGTTTTTTTTAATGTTGGCTCTGGTTTTCGAGATATACCATTATTTCAAAAATGGAGGAGGTTGCACAACATATGTTCGCGTAACTCAAAAAGTTTTTGTTCTTTGAGAAAAGTAATAAAAAAAAGTCATAAGTGCAGTCGTGTTAGAAACCAAAATTTTTTTTGGCAAAAAAAAAATAATTTTTTAGCACCATTTTAAAATTTTTGTTTTTTTATAAATTCATCATAAATGGGAAAGTGCAGCTATGCTTCTAATTTTTTTCAGATATATAAAATCAAAGTTGCTAACAAAAAAAGCCATAAATTATTAAAATCTGTTGATTACTTTTGATTTTATTCACAAAAGAGCAAAAATTTTAATTAATTTAAGCAGTTCATAAAACGCTATATTTGTATGAGAGCCCTCCTAAGAAGTGGTGATAAAGGGCAAGTATGTCGCGAGAAAATGTTAAGGACAAAAAAATAATTGAGGTCGGTCATACATTATATCCCACTCGGGTCTCCTGGGCAATTATGGGTCTTTTTCTTCGATATATTTCTGGTCTGTATCGAACATTATGTATGGGAACCCTCTTAATGAATGGAGATAGCGGGTTGGTATGTTAGAAATAAATGATTGCGAATGAAAACAAAGTGGTGTTGGTCATACATTTGACCCATCTAGAGCCATCCTAGGCACTGCAGGGTCCAAATTTAAGAATTTCAATAAACCGCAATATTTTTATGGGAGCCCCCTTAAGGGATGGATATAAAGGGAAAGTATGTTTTGAGAAAATGTTAGGGACACAAAACTAATTGCGGTCGGTCATACATTATATCCCATTAGGGGCTACTCCGGGGCAGTTATGGAACTTTTTTCAATATATTTCTAGTCTGTATTGAACATTATGTATGGGAGCGCCTTTAATGAATGGAGATAGCGGGTTGGTATTTAGAAATAAATGATTGGGAATGAAAACAAAGTGGTGTTGGTCATACATTTGAGCCATCTTTAACCTTTTGTTTAACCTTTATCAAAGAAAATTTTATTGTGGAATTTTATTGAGTTTGTCCATTAACTGAACCGTTTTTGAGTTACGCGAACATATGTTGTGCAACATTATCCATTTTCGAAATAACGGTATATCTCGAAAACCAGAGCTAACCTACACCACTGGATTCAGCATACCCGAATTATGTTAAAACGCCAGGTGCCCAGCTTGTCTCAAAAAAAGTGTCAATTTCTAGCACAGTGTAATCAGCGATGCCAAGTATTACAAAATATCCTAAATTTCGAAATTTCTATCAAAAAACACTGGTCTGCGAAGAAAAACAGAAGTATAGAGCCCTGACACCATTTAAGCTTACTTTTATGTAAAATTACCTCCTGATTCCGAATATGACTTTTCATTATACATCACTTTCGAGATTTTTTTAATTTTGTAATTTATTAAAATCTATAAAGTCAATTAGTTTTATAAATATGTATTTAAAAAACTTATGTGCTGTTTTCACAGCACACGTTCAATCACTTGTGTTGTCAAAACAGCACATTATTCGTGTTCTTTTTATCTTCAAAACTGTGTTATTGATTTAATTTTTTGTTGTTTATTTAACGTTGTCAACATATATACATTCTTTATACCGCACTTGTTCATAAAGAGGGTATTAACTCAAGATTTTTTAAACCAACCGTTTCATTACCAAAAAGAAGACGAAAAAGCACGATATTTTTATACCGGCTAGATATGTTGAAATAAATAAGCTAAATAAAAAAAAGAATATTACGTTTCGATTTTTTCCAAAAATTTAATAAATAAAAATTTTGAGTTAATACCCTTTTTGTGATCAAGTGCGATATGTGATTTCATGAATGAAAAACAATACATATTATTTAACATAATTTTGAATACGTAATTTATAATATTATCAGTATTTTTAACATTGGTTTACATTTGAAAGGAACACTACAATACATATGGGCATTTCCATGAGAATGTCAACCACGACTCAAAAAATAAATAGCCTTGAAAGTAAGAAAAACACTCAAACTTTACTATGCAAAGGGGTTTATAGCTTATTACAAATTTTAAAGAGCTAAAAATAAAAGTTAAAACTGACTATCTCTTTGATTCATTTTAAGTAACTGCAATCGACAATTTTCATTTTTCTGCCGATTAAATACTGGTAAACAATGAATAAAATTCACCAGGATATATATAGTTCGATTAGCGGTATATTTTTTGGTTTGTTTTGGATGCTATACCAATGTCACGTACGTGGTACGTGGTAATTTGTCTATGTCATTGGTATTTGATCAGTCGTACGTGTTCCAAAATAAAAGTTCAAAGCAAGATATCGTGCAAAAAAATATTGATCGGAATTTTTTTTAAATAGGTATAATAAAAATTTTATTTGCTATTAAACCTCGTCACGTACGATATTGTATCTACTACAAATTCAACTAAATGTATCATCTTATTCGGGTATGTGATGAAAATCGATCGATTTCAAAACGAACGTTTTCAAAAGGTGTGATGAATTTCGAGCGATTTAAAAATCAATTTCTGAATTATAATCTTAAGTTTTTGTTCAAAATACAGTACAATAAACTCATGAAATACACAATTTAAAGAAACAGTTACTGGAAATAAGAGGAATATGTATAAGAAATGAATTTTAAAAGATTCTAAAACCGATATTATCGTTTTCAAATCGTTTCGTTTTCCTAATCGATTTCCATCACATACCTGATTATGTTGGTATTAGGTTGAAATTTGATCAAAAATT
The DNA here is from genome assembly GCA_943735925.1 of Pollenia amentaria. Lineage (NCBI taxonomy): Eukaryota > Metazoa > Arthropoda > Insecta > Diptera > Polleniidae > Pollenia > Pollenia amentaria. The sequence goes on along the minus strand of OX031010.1, from coordinate 137,636,505 downwards.
ATTTTTTTTGCAATATATTTGACCATAGCACTCATTCAAATACTTTTAATGTTATAACTTCCTTATAAATGTTGGTATTGACATAAAATTTGGCGACAATAACTTTTACGATAGGTACTATATCGTGATAAAATGTTGTGCTGGTAGGTCCAAAATTAACTATAGGTCCCATATAAACCCCCTTCCTAAAATCGCTGAAAGGCAAGCAAATCTCATATAGATGAATATATCTGAATAATATTCGGCACAAATAACTTTTATATAACTCCTAACGTCATAGCAGTTCTGTTCCGGCGACCATGATTGGCGATGGTCAAAAATAGGGTACACTCTTAAAAATTTGTTTTTAAAATATTATGGTGTAGGGTATCATATGGTCGGGATTGGCCGACTATACTTATATATTTACCAAAAATATATTTCATATCTTGTAAATACTATAAGAGAAAAAAGCTGTCACGTACGGTATGTCACAAACGATATTACACTCTATCGCTCCGAAGGCGTACAAATGTCACGTACGATGAAATGGAAATGCCCATATGTACATTTTATTTCTATTAAGTTTCGCTTAAATATTTCTAGATCTAATATTTAAAAAGAAAAACATCTATTGCAATACATAAAATGTTTAGAAAAATTAGAGATAAGTATACAACACATCACTTATACATACATAGTGTGGTGTATAAATATATGTATATGTATGTATGTATATTGAGGTTCAATGTAAACAATGGAAAACAATGAAAAATGTATGTATTTTTTAAAACGCGATGTGGTCAAATCAAACTAGAACATCGGCCATGTTCTGACCATCGCACGATTTAAAATCGCAAAACGCCATATTTATTTTATGCTTGTGATCTGCCTAGACCCACCTTAAAGTATACCTATCGACACAGATCCACTTTCTACGCCTATATAATGATGTTCGTCCGTCCGGCTGGATGGCTGCCCATGTAAACCTTCTGCATAGAGTTTTTTCCCGCTCTTTTTGTATTCCCGGGAAGGCGGAAAATGAAAATCGTATTCTCGGGATTACCGCCCAAAATTTTTGATTTACTTATTTCTCCAATATTTCTAAGTATAGTTTTTCTTTTCCCGGACTATCAGTTCCCGGGAAAGCGGGTTTTTTTCAATTTCCCGTGAATTCCCGCTTAATACAAATCGATGGAAAATATTCAGGGGTGTAGAAATCAATCTTATTGGAGTTGGATTTGAAACCGACAAAATAATACATTGGTGTCATGAAATCCAATGAGTTTTTTGTTCGAACTGAAATTAGTGTCGGTTTTAGGTGTCACAGAAACCAACATCATCCATTTTTGATTGAAAATAAATAAAGTTGATTAAAGTTTGATTTTTTATTTTTTTTTTTTTAAATATAATTGGTAAAACAGTATTTTTTGCATGGCTCTGGCACAGGGCTGCTCCAAACTCGCAAAAGTATTTTCACTTTTTCTGCATTCAGAAAATTTGCAACAACATTTATTTACTTATAAACAACAATTTTTTTTGTATTTTTAATAAATTCGCTTTATATTTTTAAACTCAAAAAAAAAAAATTACAATTCCTGAGATCTATTAAATAAATAAGTTTATAAATGCATTAAACTCCTCTGCTATTTCTGTCGCAAAAAGGAAAAAGTGTTTAACGGCACCTTGAGATCTTCACGTTCAAAAGTACACATGGGCAACGTTTCAATTATTTGGTACAATATTGTGGCGACATTTAGTTGGATAAAACAACTAAAGACGAGTCCCACATAGATTTACTAAAATTTAAAAAAGTTTTTATTCTAAATTTTCCCGGGAAAGCGGGAATTGAAAACTATTTATTACCCCGGGAATACCCGGGTGCGTAAAGTATAGGTCGCAATTTATTCAATAATTCAATGAAATTTGGCCTATTGAAAACGGTGAGAATCGGTCCATAATTTCACATAGCCCTTGACGACGTGTCTGATGCAAAAAACACAATCTGGCATAGGGTTAGCTTAAAAAATTGGCAAGCATACTTTTAAATATTGTGTATGTTTTTCAAAATCATCAATATATTAAGGGAATTAATTGTTTTGAGTCTACTTTCAGAAAGTTTTATGACAAAACAATCTTTATTATTATACAAAATTTTTATTCTTTTATTTTTCTTATGTGCTGTTTTCACAACACAAGTGATTGAACGTGTAGTAAAATTTATATGAAAAACACTCAAAAAAACAGTGATTTTCATATAAATTTTACTATATGTACGTTCAATCACTTGTGTTGTGAACCCTTAACCCTCACTATACAGCCTCTAAAGCAAAAGGTTATTCTGTTCTACTCTTTACCAGTTTTAAGCCTAATTAGGCGTTTGCATCAACTTTTATCAATTTTTCAAAATCCGTTATATATACCTAAATAGCAAATTTTCAAAAATCCGTTATAAATAAATGAAATTTTTCGCAACATTTTTATAAATCGATATATCACCAATTTCGCAAAATTGTCTATAATTTCTTAACAAATATTTTTAAGATATCATATTTTCCGAAATCTTCTACAAAACGGTACTCAATTTTTTTCCAAAATTTTGTAGGTATAAAGTGGGTATGGCATTTTATAAAATATAAAAAAAATACAGCTTAATACATATTTAAAGTAAAGTAAGCCAAAAATAAGAAATTTTCTCAACATAATAAATATTTTAAATGCTTTTAAAGAATCCCCGAAAAAAATTAATTTATTATACAATGAAGTAATGAAGCAAAAAAATAAATTTAAATATAAGTATGTATATGTATGTGCATATATCGCTCTTAATCAACAAGAGAGTATTAACTCAAAAATTTTGTTTTTTTTAATTTTTCGTTTTTTTTAATTAAATCTACCCGCTGTAAAAATATCGTGTTGTTTTGTCTACTTTTTGATGTTACATTTGTGTTTTTGGTAATGAAACGGTTGGTTTCAGAATTGTTTTTCATATCCATTCATTGTTAAATTAAAAGTGTTTTGCTGAAAATTTTTAAATTTTGAGTCATCCTCTTGTTGATTAATTGCGATATGTAGGTATATGAATCAATCTGCCATGTTCTTAACCCTTTCAGGGTCAAAAATAACTTTTGGCGAGATAAATATCTGAAAATTTGTATTTAAGGTAATGTGATGGCGCAATGCCGAACATATTCAAAATTTACATTCAAATGTCCACAAAAGAACCTACAATTGATTTTTGCAGTATTTTTTTCCAGAAAATACTTATTTACGCATGTATCAATAATTAAAATTTTTTTTAATATCGCCTGATCCCCGAAATTATTATTTTTTTCTTACTTCCTAAATCTAAGCTTTTTACAAATTTCCTGACTTGGGTACGCAATGCACTCAATAATAAGAAATGAAAGTCAATGTCTTCTTTAATAACCATTTAAAATATCAAAAGTGTCCCTCCCTCTTTCAGATAAAACCAAAAAAATACCTATAATTAACTGTACATTTTTGTACAGTTAAAGAGCGTAGTAAGAGAGTACAATGCAATGTCGAATATATTCGACAAAAACACTGAAAGTGTTAAAATCGAAATCAACAGAGATTTTCGATGACATTTTTTTAAAAATGAACGCAGCTTTTCCAGATTTTAAAAAGGTAAGTGGTCCTTAAAGTGTGAGCTGTATAAAAGGGAATATTTTTGTAAACTATTAAACACAGGATAGTTTTAAACATGTTCGATTTCTGTTTCACTCGTATCTATTCGATTTCCAGAATATTTCTATACCTATAATTTTTTTTTTAACTAAAGGCAATGTAAAATATACTCCCATTAAAAAAATTAACATATGTACCTGAAAATGAGGATTGGTAGCATTTTTATCTGTCATGGCAACAATTGCTACAGAGAGATTCACCCGCAAAGCATAGGCCACAGCTAAACCGCAAAATACCAGCATACACTGTATATGACGCACCCCAAAACGAGGACCTACACAGAGAAGAACAATTTTGCACAAAAATATTTCATCTGTTAGTTTAATAATACCAAATATATTTAAGTGCCAATACCTTGTCCTCCTACTGCTGTTGCAGAAATCTGTTGATAACCATTGCGTTGCAAGCAATCACACCATAATGCCATTTTTTTTTTTAATATTTAAACACAAATAAAAAATAATTTTATTAACAATGTTAAAAAACTTCAAATAATGCAAAAACACTGTTTTAACTACACACAATACATTTGTAATACAAAGTGAAAGATTTTATTTAAAGTAAAATTGAAAAAAGATTATTTGTACTTTTGTTAGTTTAATTATTGATGACGAAGTTAAAAACCTATGAAATTCAATGGCAAATACAATTGTTGTTTTCTGTTTTGTTCAGCGGCTAGTGGAGTTGTAGGAATTTATATATGGATGTATGTAAATAAAAAACAACAACAGTTACTTAATAAATACATAGTATGTTTGTGTGTACAGTGGCGATACCGTTTTTTGTAATAGTACATAGTACGTTGTTAACAAGTGTGTAGAATAGAAAATAACAACAATGAACCAGCTGTTTTCGTTTTTTTTTGTCTTTATTGTTTGATTTTTTAGTTGCTTGTTTTCATTTCCACTTTGTTTACTTTTGAAAATATGGCATCTTTATATTGTGGTATTCTAATGCAGCATGGTTGTATTTATTAGAAAATGCTTATAAATTTAACGTCTTTTGGTATTTAAATGAAATTATAAAAATAATATATATACAGCCATAGCCAAATGTTATTACAGACATGGAAAAATCAAAAAACTTGCTAAGGAGCCGTATATTCTTGCAGTTGAAAAATATAATGTGTTGCCAGCGATGTATAGAGTAGACGGCAACAAGATTAAAAAATCAGCGGCATAGGCTGTAAAAAATATAACGAAATTAGTTGGATATTTCATATGTAAATGCTTTTGTAATAAAAATAATGTGAACAAATACTTTTCAAGTACTTCGCCGGGACCCATTAGGTTTATTTCTGTTTAAAATTGCACTTGGGTATAGTCTGCTAAACTTAATGAGGGCAGTGTTTAATTTCGGCTTTCAGCTCATATTGCTTTACTCAGGCTTCAAAGGTGAATACAACGATACCTTAAATTTCTAAATCCAACTAGCCATTTGGAAAATACTAGGAAATTTTCACAATATACGCGCAACAAATAGAACTCTTGCTTCATTGTCGGAAACACATAATACATAAGCTTAAACTCTTGTAGTTACAACACAATAAGAACAAGATTGGTATATCTCACCGATATATACATTTCTCTAACGGTCAAAAGCATAATTTATTACAATTGATACTAAAACTTGTTTTCGTGCAAACATGCTTTAAAAGTTTTTTATATCTTTGAACAAATTGTTGGTTTATTTTGGCCGTACTGAATCTTATATACTATGTAAGTTTTAACATATGTATTATTAAAAAAAAATACCAAATCCATAAATTCCGGAGCACACATGTATGGGACCATGTGAATTTAAACCTCCTTCTTCACATGGTATCGTCACTATCGTGCAAAACCATTATTTCAAGGAAGAAAAAGGAATTATTTCTCTATAAATCTATCATTTGCTTACTTTCACTACCACCTTATTCAACTAACTTTATTAAAAGTGGAAAAACAAAGTTCACGACTTCCTAAAATTTCAGCATATCGCTCCTTTATTGCCAACGTAGTCCTATGGCAATAAAAATCAAACTAGCCAAAATGCGATTAAAGATTTAAAATGAACCTGATTTATACTGATTTAATAAAATAAAAAAATATATATTGCTATATAATACTGCGATACAGATATAAAGAAAGTATGACGCAGTACTTTTCCTTAAAGGCCGTGTCAGATACAACTTTGTCGCTTTGCGTGACGTTTCTACCTACGGCAGAAAAACGCAAAGCAAAAGGTGTATGCCACAATGAAAACTTTGACAATACTCACGCATTGTTTGTTTACTTATAAAAGCGGTTGGTAATTTAATTATTACATTTAATTATTTGTTACAAAAATAAAAGTTAAAAATTTTATTGGACGGTTTTTTGGAATTGAATTTGGCAAAAAAAATTTAAAAAAAAAAAAATTATACTAGCCAATTGTCAAAGCGCGCAAAAAGATGAGAGTTGGCGAACTTTTTGCTTCGCTCCGCTTTGAAAGTACTTTATGTGACATGTTTCGTATAAGTACGTATATTTTATCTTAGATGTCAAAGCGAATCGGTAACGCAACGCGAAGCAAAAGTTTTATCTGACATGGCCTTAAGTCTAGGTTTACACTTTGAAAGTTTTCTTTCAGAAAGTCTGGGCTTATTATTACTTAGACTTTCTCAAAGAAAACTTTTATAGTGTGAGTCTAGACTTGTAACTTAAATTTTTTAAGATATATCCACGTTGCAAAAAAGGAGTGATATTAATATGAAATTTGAACCTTTTTTTTTGTTAACAGAAAGTTTTTCATTGACTATAATAACATTTCAACAACACGTAAGGTGTTTTGAAAATAGAGTATACCTCTAAAAATGCATTCATATATACTAAATCTAATGAACTGTTTCTGTTTTATTTTCAAATATTTAAGGATATAATTAAAGGATTTGCAAGCTAACTACGCAATATTGTTATACGTAAGATCCGGTTTGTTTAATAAAATATAAATGCAGCAGTTTTTGCTTAAATCCCGTCAAAAATGTATCCTCTTAAAGAAAAAAAAATTTAAGACAAAACAAACTAAGTAAACTAAGCCATTTAATCGAAAAACAGTTAAAATTATGTCTTCAAATGTGTTCAGAAATATAAACGAAAACGTTGTATTATATTTTAGAACTCACATTGTTTTCTAATTTTTAATTTGAAAACGACGTAATTTTAAAAAAAGAATTGGCCCGTACAAAGATTTTTTAAGTTATGTCAACAGAGATGAAATTTGGCATTATTAAGGGAACATCATACATATATAAAATGGACATATTTATGTAATACAAGAAAACCAAATGAAAATTAAAAACTTTTGAATCATATAAAAGACATTTAATTTAAACAATTTATATGGAATTTTAATATAATCTCACTTAGGGCTAATAAATCAGAGCAAGTTAAACTCTATTTTTGGTTTAAAATGTGTTTAAGCCAACAAATCTATAATTCAGAAAACATATAAACCATCTTTAAACGCATAAAATTGGGCGTTTAAACTACCAATAGAAACCATATGAATTTGTCTACATTTATCGTAGTGCTGCCACATGTTTCTTTTTACACTACATATAATACATGGGACACTGATTTACAACTGTTGAGTTTAAACTACATATAAATTTAAGTTTAGTTCAACTAAACCAGCGTTTAAACACTTACTGATTTATTAGCCATTAGACGAAGGAAAGCCCAACATTGTTTGTTAGTAATAAGAGATTTATAAGAGAATAAAGAAATGTCAGACTTTTTTGAAGAACTTTAAAATTTTTTCGTAATAGGCGTCACATTTTCTATAGTTATATCGTCACAAATTTTTATAAACTTTGATACAAAATATTTAGTATTCTAAATATCTATTAAAATCAAGGTGAATTCATACAAGGTGGTCTTATTTTGAAAACGGATGCAACACTGTAAAATATTTTAACGTTGTGTTAAAATAATACAACACCGTTGTAAACAATTCAAGCAAACATTTAATTTTGTTTGTAATTTTAAATATAAAAACATTCAATAATTCTAAAAGTAAAAATTATAGAATTTGTGAAAGATTCCCCGGAACCACCAGATCCTTATACTATTTTGACACATGGTTAGTTATCAGCTGTTGCTTAAGGCCGGTATTCACTATCCTATTTAGTCGCACGATATGTCAAAAAAATCGTGTGTGCTCATAATGTATGACAGTGTGGCTTAAAAATGAATTGAGCGACAGATTTTTTTGACAGTCTGTCCGACTTGCAAATATTTATGAAAATTTTCTTAAAATGATAGATTCTATGCGATCAGAGTTGCATTTTCTTGTAAAGTAGCTGAATCATTTGAGTTTGCATCTTGTTTGTGGGATAGTGTGGCATTGACAGCAGATTTTGCAGACATTTTTTTATGTCGGATAGAATTTTGTCAGATTTTCGTGTGAATGAATCGTACGATTATGTAGGATAGTGAATACTGGCCTTAAAGGCCGCACGATATGTCAAAAAATCGTGTGTGCTCATAATGTATGACAGTGTGGCTTGAAAATGAATTGAGTGACAGATTTTTTTGACAAGTCTGACCGACTTACAAATGTTTATAAAAATCTTCATAAAATGATAGATTATATGCGATCAGAGTTGCATTTTCTTGTAATGTAGATGAGTCATTTGAGTTTGCATCTTTTTTGTGGGATAATGTGGCATTGACAGCAGATTTTGCAGACATTTTTTTTTATGTCGGATAGAATTCCGTCAGATTTTCGTGTGAATGAATCGTACGATTATGTAGGATAGTGAATACCGGCTTTTACGCAGCAGGGCAAGGTCACCATGTATGAATTCGCCTTGCTTAAAATCGTTAAGTTTTTTAAATCAATAAATGCGTTTCAATTAAAACAAAAACTATTTTATGATATTTTTATTTTTTTCTTTCACTTAGAAATTTTATTATATGTTTTCTCTTTTTGTATATTGGCACCGTTCTCGATATAAATTTTTTTTCGAAATTTTACTTACATAAAATTTATTTCAATAAACTTAAGCTAAATAAATTTATAATTATTAAGGCACATTTATATATTGCAATTAGTTTTCTATTTTTGTTTTTTCATATACATACATATATATATATTTTTTATTATATTTAAAATATTTTAAACTAATTTTAATAATTTACTTAAAATCTAGTTATGTACATACATTTTTAAAATAATTAAAGTACAAACGCTTTTAAGAAATAAAAAAGGGTTTAAAAATTTTTCGAAACAAAATTGTTGTAAATTGTTAAAACTATTTACAAGTGAATTTTTGAATTAATAACATAAATACTGTTGAAAGATTTTAACTGAAATTAGATCTTAATTTACTAAACAAAGTTTTCGGTAAAATTAAAACTAATGGAAGCTCAAAATATAATTTTAATAACAAAAAGTCTCAAATATTTTGTTTAGAAAACGTCATTCTTTAAACATTTTTTTATGTGTATCGTAATCGTGCGTTTAAATGCATGTTTTTTTCAATTACATTTTTATGCATTTTTTTTTATAGATTTTTATTAAAAACTAAAACTATTTAATGCTTAAGTCTAAATATTAAAACTCTTTAACTAAAACTTAACATTTAAAGAGGTCTTCAGTACGCTTTTTTTGTGTGTTTATGTTTCCAGCAATAAAAAACATTATTTTAACAATCACATTTATGTTTTCTTATCGTTAATGGCAACCATTTTCTTTAATTTGTGGTTTAACGATATCACCATTCGTTAATAGAGCGGGTGTTTCTGAATCAATGATATTTAAACGTTTCGTTAAGACATCTTCAGGTGAGTTCCAACTTTGCACTTCAGTTTTACCAAGTATCACAAAGAGTAAATTACCCACAAAGTAAAAACCCGCAGCAATAAAGAAGACCGTACGCCATTCGACAACATTGGTCTGAAAAGAAGAGCAAGGCCAAAGTTAAACACTATTTTTAAAAAAATATTGATATAAAAGTTTAGCTCACAAAGTTTGCTTAGTAATACATACATAATTCTGAAGTAAACTAAATTTGTTTTCTTTTGGAAATTTTAATTTCTATTTAATCGAGCTTATAATCATTTAAAAATAAATTAAAATTATGGATTGTCGAAAAATATATAATAATATATTCTTGTAAAAATAATATTCGCAAAATCCAAATGAATTAAAATTTTTGTTTATTTTTCCTTCTTTTATTTTGTTTTCAAATATGTATTCAAAAAAATTTAATTAAAAATTTGTCTTTTTCTATGACAATACGGTCGCAACCGTCATATGAAATATATGCTATTCTTTGTCTGCGTACGCCATAGATGTTATGGTTCAAAATAAATTCCAAGCAAAATAAACGACTGAAAATATATGTATATAGATAACGTAAAAGTTTGCAAATTGACATGATCTTAAAAAAAATGTGTGGCAACTTTTATTTTGATGTCAGAAAAACTAGTATATAATTTTTTTCAGTGTATTTAATTTACAAGAATGTGCGGGAAATAAAAATTGTCATACCTGCTTAAACGGTTGATAAATTTGAAAAATTTAAGAATTAAAAGCATTCTAACAATCTTTGTAAATGTAAAAGTTCAAAACTTAAAAAAAAACTAAATTCGCGATATCATTAACTTACCACATCTTTTACCACCACACCAACAGCTAATGGCGCCAAAGCACTCATCACATTAGCAGCACCATTTGTAATTCCCATCAAGGTGCCAGCATAATTGGGCGACAAATCAATGTGATTCACCTGGAAGCCCAAATAGGTAGCAGCACTAATACCCACTGTCAATGTAAGTAAAACCACAGCTAATTTTGAGTGTTCCTCGGTCACATAACCCAAAGCGACCAGAGAAATCATAGGAATCCAATGACCAATAGTATTGAAAAATTTCCGACTGAATGCCAATGACGCATTTTCTTGTCTCGCCAACAGATTTGACAAATAGATAAAACAGAAGGAGAGGGCACACATTACAGCATAAGGGAGGGAAGAGAGTAAGGCACTATTTTTAATATCTACTCCCAAAATGTTCTTCATGTAATTGGGAATTTGCGTCAACAGAGTCCAGAATCCCCACATGTGAGTGCAGTGCACAATAATCAGTGAAATAAAAGGTGGTGAGGTAAAGATTTTAACCCAGGGTGTTGGTCCCACTGTCTTTGGTGTATTATCCACTTGACCTAATGAGTTTTCAATCATTTTCTTTTCTTCAGGTGAAATACTTTTATGCTCAGCAGGAGTACTTGCAGCAAATATGTACCAACATATAGCCCATACAAAACCCATTGAACCGGAAATGTAGAAAATACCAGGCCATCCAGCTGAAGAATCTGCTATAAAGCCACTTATGGCCAACATGACTACAGTTCCAAACTGCGAGCCTGAATAACAGAATGTACCCAAAGAACCTCTTTCTTCCACTGGGGCCCATTTAGCTAACATGGCATGAGTGGCAGGATGTACAGCGCCTTGCGTTAAACCTTGTACCACTCTTACAGCAAACAACAGTTTCCAGCCTCCTATATGGGCCGCAAGGGGGGTGATTAAAGTAAGCAGAGAACATAATGTCACACCCACCAACAATATCATTTTGGCACCATACTTTTGTGCTATATGTCCACCTGGTATTTGGGTGGTAATGTAACCCCAAAAGAAGCTGCTTAATAAGTACGACTTAGTGCTCTCATCCCATTCGAATTCCTAAAAAAACAATGGTAAGTTACGTTTTTGTTACTTTTCTATGAAATCTAAAATTACAAATTTTACCTCATAATCACTTTGAGTTGCATTATTATCTGTCATGGCCACAATGGCTACACTCAAATTTACTCTCAGCGCATAGGCCAACGATAGACAACAGAAACACAGAAAACATTGTATGTGCCGGGTGCCAATTAGTGGACCTAAAAAAATGAAATAAGAAAATTAAATATTAATTTAAACTTATCAGCAAAGCGGTAGTTCCATTTTCCTTTACAACAATAATTATTATTAATTTTGTTAATTAAAAGAACACAAATATTAAAAGTCCTACAGATATCATTGAAGTGTCCATGATTATGTCGAAATTGAGAAATTATTGAAGTGGAAACTGATTTTATTTATTAGCTGCATACTTAAGTCATATTTTTGTTTGCGCAAGTCTTATCAGTTTTAAGTTAAATGTAATTTTAATTCTTTTTATTATTACCCTACTTCATGTTAGAAGACAATAAATACTGAGTTTGTTAGGCCACAAAAACTTCAGTTACATTTTTACAATAATCACCTCTGGAGCTTAAACCTAATCGCTACTCGAAGAATAACATTTTACCAATTAATAAAGTACTCTTTCCTAATAAATGATAGAGTGCAACACTTTCAAAATTAACAAAGATAGGACTTTTTATAGTTAAATATGAACTTAAGCGGTAATTATTTATTATTATTAATTTTTTTTAATTAATAAGGACGTTCCGAGAATAGAAGAAGATAATTACAAAAAAAAAAAAAAAAATGTTATTTAACAATGTTTGGAAACTTTTTTTACATAAGTTGGAAAATTTGAAAATTTTTAACTCCACTTTTAAGTTCGAAAGTTACATTTTTTTTACAATTTGAAATATGATTAAATTTTTGTTTTGAAATTAAATGTATTGTGAAATTTAAATGTTAATATATCGCACTAAAGAGAGTCAACTCAACATTTTTCAATTTTCACTTTATGCGAGAAATCGATGTACAGTGGTCATATCTACCCACTGTAAAAATCTTACATAATTTTCTATAGTATTTTGTCAAAAAAAAAAAAAAAAAAAAAAAAAATGCAATTGTATCCCCCTTTGTAATGTAAGAGTACATATAAAAAGAATAAAGTTTTTTGCCTGTACTGAAAATTTATAAATTTTGATTAAACCCCCTTTAGAGGCACCAGTGTGATATGCAAAATTTTATTTTATTAAAAGCTTAAGTCTTAAAACTGTCAGGTTTTTGATGGATATCCATTTTGGATATTAAATGAGTTTAAACTGAAATTGTCGTTTTTAGTATCTTTAAAAATTTATTTCTAATACATTTTCTTTTTATTACTTTCTTTATTCTATTTAATCTTATCTTTACTTAATAATTTAATTGTTAGTTAAATTAGCTAAAAACATTCGAATACAATTTTTGTATCAAAATATGAAGAAGTAATTAATTATTTATTTAAATTCGTATTTCAGAATTTGTATTACAATTTTTTGATTTTTTTTTAATGCAATTCGTAAATTTCCAAATATATATAAATACTTATATGATATTTATTTTTTTTTAATTCAATTGAAATTCTATTCAAATTAAATAACAAAATAAAATTTTCAAAATTTTTAATTAATTTAAGTGAACTAATTTCAAAGTTTTTTTTTAGGTTGGAAAGGTAATCTGTTTCACAATTTTGAATGCAAACGTTCGCATAGAATTTTGTAAGGGAAAGTATTTTAAAAACTAATGTGCTGTCTCCAGGTGACAAGCAATTGATTGTGTAGTAAAATTAATAAGAAAATCATTCAGTTTTTTAGTGCCTTTCATATAAATTTTACTACACAATCAATTGTCTGTCCCCTGGAAATAGCACATAAATGTTTTTCAAAGAAATTTTGTGTCAAAATAATAATATTTTACTAGTTTTTATTAAAAAGGAAATTATATTGTTTAACAAGGCTTGCAGCTAGATTTTATGTGTCAAGATTTTCAAAATAAATTTCGATATTCTTAATTTTTTAAAACAAAACACAATAATTCCGTAAAAAGAAATGTAATTATTTATCGTATCTTGCTAAAAAAATTCATAAATTCATTAAAAGATACTCATTCGTTTTCTCCTAGTCGCTCAAAAACCTTAAAAAACTGTTCGCTATTTTTGTTAGCAGTAGTGATTTATTAAAAAAAATATTAAAAATTAATACAAAAAGCTTCAAATATGTGTTGGAAACACTTATTCTGTATAAATTTTTTTTTCGTAAATAATTATTTATATTCATAAATAAATTTAAAATACATTAACTAGTTATGTATAAGTATTTCGTAAATTCGAACATAAGTTCGAAAATGTTAGTATTAAATGTTTTTAAAAAATCTTTTTTTAACAAAAATTGGAATTTACTTTCGAATTTAATTTCGAAATCTCAAAATTAAAATCTTTAAAATGTTAAGTTGCGCAATAAATAAACTAATTTTCTTACAATAATAAATTGTAATAGGGAAAGAAAAATATATTAATAATATAAAATTAATGTAAAAAAAATAAAAGCAGAAAAATAAACAACAGTTTAAATAAAACCAGAATCACAATGCTAGCAAGTGATTCGCAAGTGTTCACAATAAAAGAAACAATTTTCTTCACAAGCAAACCAATTTTCAGTTATATTTTTATTTAGTTATTATTTTCATTTACAACTAATAAAACATATTACAAACGTCATTTATACAAATTGTTGCTGACGTAGAAGTAGACACAATTTTTTAAGAAACACAAATTTTTGTTAAAAAAAAAAAAATAAAAGGAAAATATACGAAATACTTTGGGGAAAAATAAGACGGAAGAAAGAGCAATAACTCCAATTAATTTCTCTTATTATTTAAGAATTTGTAAAACACTTTAAATTCTATAGCGCTACTTTTTGTTGCGATGTTAATTATTCCTATTTTTGTTTGTTTGTGTACATAATTTACAGTAGTCGTACAACGAGTACTTTGTTTTTCGCTATAGTTATTGAAGTGATTGCTTATTTTTCGAGTGTAACCTAAACACTTAAAAATTTATAATAGTCTTATGATGAGTTATTCGTTAACAGTTATTATATTGCAGTATAATAACGTTTACTTATACGTTCGTTTGTTTGTTTGTCTATTTATTTTTTCATACTTGTATCGCACGTAAGTGAGGATGACTATTGTTGACGGTTTTGTTTATTTTAAGCAAAATATAAAAAATGTTTGCATTTGTTCTATTTTATTTCTTAAAATTTATTATTATTTATTGTAAAGAGATAATTAAAGTTCTGTTTTCACAACACAAGTGATTGAACGTGTAGTAAAATGTGTATGAAAAACACTCAGTTTTTTGAGCGTTTTTTTATATAAATTTAACTACACGTTCAATCACTTGTGTTGTGTGAACAGCACATAAATTTAGAGCAATCAATAAAATTATTCTGATGTTTTCATAACACAAGTGGTTAAACGTGCAGTACAATTTATATGAAAAGCACTCAGTATTTTGAGTGTTTTTCATATAAATTTTACTATACTATCAATTACTTGTGTTGTGAAAACATCACATATACCTACATATGTGATATTTTATTTCTCAGTTATATTAAAATTTATTTTATAGAATCAAGAATTCTGTGAAGAAATATATTATTTAAGAATATTTTTTTTAAATATTCTATAGATAAAAATATGTAGCCCTCATTTATTTGAAGAAAAAAATATGAGATAGTTTTTGTCTTTAAATAAAACCTTATTGATATGCTTTTACCTACTATGCAAACTTACGATACAAACTATGTTCAGTGTTGCCACAAAACTTTTGTTTCATATCCCTAATTTTAAAGTCCCCAAAAAAATCATAATTTTAATTCAAATGTAAATCCCCAATTTTGTCCTCAATTTTTTAAATTTATAAAAACCTTGAAACAGACTTTGTGAACTTTAATTAAATTTTTAAAATTAAAATGTTTTCATTTAAGATATTGATATTGTCGCTTCTTGACATAAATAATAAATGATCATAAGTTGTTGTCCTGAACTTCTATAACACTTTGTTTTCTCAAAGAAATTCGTGTTTTTGAAAAGAAAATTTATACTTGGTGCAAACAAAAAGTGATAAAAATTTCCTACTCGTTTTGCTCTAAGATTTCTAGTCTACCAGACAAATTCGATTTTGTATTTGTAAATAGAAAATCAATTTTTAAGAAGCAAATCAAATTTTTATAAGTGACAAAAGGGTTAAGGGTTTTCTAGAAATATTATTATTAACTAAAAATTGTTTCAATTGGAAAAGTATTTAATGATATTGAATTTTTTTTTTCAAAATTCAAATATTAAATTCGTTTGTCAAATATAGTTCAAGTAGTCGAGTTTAATTAAGAAATGTTGTTCAAAACTTAAGCAATTACCTGAAGAGCAAAATATAGTTTCAAAAGTTTTAAAAGAAAAGAATAATGAAAATTTCTAAAAAAAACAAAAATGAAAATCGACGTCTAAAACGGCAATAGAAATTACAGCACCAAATCGTGTTTAACTGTACAAAATCCTCTTACAAAATATACTTTTCAAATTAAAACCTTTAAACGAAAATCCACAATTTGGGGAGAAATCCACCTATCTGGCAACACTGACTGTTTTTGAATTCTTTTTGTGGAAGAAATATTCTTCCTGCCGTATTCATAAAAAACTAAAATAGATATGAAATCTGTTTTAAGAAAAATTTGTATGGAAATTTAGTTTTAAAATACGTTTGAAATCTATTTTATTTTTTAATTTTCTTTCAACTAAGAAACTAATTGTTTTTGCTTTTTATTATTGTCTTCTGTTGAAAAATTACTTTATTTTAAAAGAAATTTAATAAATAAATGATTTTAACAAAAAAAATTGTCAACATTATTTTCGGTGATGACCTTTAAAGGATATAAACTAGCACACGTCTTTCAGGCGTAACGTTATCTTTTCAGTACAAAAAAATAACGTTATCTTACTAGGGTTAATTTGCGAAGATGTTGAAATTGTCCCATATGAAATACATAAAGCTAAAAATTATCATATTTACAAGATGTTCCTATCTCATTGTATCTCATTCTACATCTTCCGATTATTTTAGTGTCATCACTAGAAAAGTGGCAATAAATTCGATTATTATTGTGGCATCACTGACAAAATGACCATTTTTTGAAAGCAGCGTTACCATTAGTCAAGTTTTTCCTTTTTGCAAGATTTTTTGTGCTCAATTGTTTTTTTATATTATTAAACAAAATTAATTTCAAATACATTTTGGTGTTTTCTTTAAACATTTTGGCACTTTTGTAAAAAAAAGTATATAAAAAAAATAAAGTTTTTTTTTCAAAAATGGTGAAATTTTTTATTGATAGCAGATGTTAGATGTCTCAAGTGTGAACGCATGTTTAACATTTTCAATACCTTCCACGCGTTCCTCCGAAATGTATGCAAGTGTACCAAGGGTATTAAGTGTGGACGCATATTTCACATAACAATAAGTATTAAGATATAACATCAATTGGGATTAGTTTTAATACAACAAATCTTTTTTTATATACATCTGTATGAATTTTTATAAAAATTTAAATGACTTTTATGAAAATGTTTATTAGATCTTAACGAAAATGTTCGCAATATTTATTAAAAATATACCTATACATATGTAATAATTTATGCATTACATATGTATGTATATTCTTTGGGCTGTAGTTTTGCAGATGTTTCTTCAAAAATTGCGCGTTTGCAAACAAATTAGCCGCTAACATTGTGGCTACCCGATTAAAATGTTGTTTCCATTGTTAATCCATCCGGCTGTATTACAAAATATTTTGTAATAAATTTGTTTTTAAAGTTTATTGAACTTTTTTAATATCAAATTTTACGTTCTTTAAAGCTGATAAATTTTAAATTTAAGCTCTTAAAAGCATTTCATAAATACCAAATAACCATGTGATTTCTATTTTTTTTTTAGTCTGTCTGTCTATTTATTTGTATCTTTTAATACATAAGTATGTGTGTATGCACATAAAATTCTTCACGCAGAGATCAAGCAGGCTCTAACCAGCAACAACAGCAGAAAACCTTATACGATATCAATGCACGAGTTTATCGCGCGAGTTAAAAATGTTTTAAATATGTACCTACAGCTCTTTCTTTATTCACTTGCTGTGAGCATGTGCATTTAAGTGCTCCAACATTTACACTTGTTTTAATATTTGATCGCCCATATTTGTATTTTATGTGCTCTTTTCTTGCATTTACTCTCATTTTTTTTAATAAGCATTGCTCTTTTTATTCAGAATCTCCACAATCATGTTTGGGCTTCAGATTATTTAATTTTTAGTTTTAACGACAAAAACGTGTGCACTGACTGCACGGCACTCCAGCGTTTATTGTATAAATTTCAAAAGAAGGCAAAAATGGAATATGGTGGGGGGAAAAGAGTGAGTTGCCAAGTTTAAGTCTTCTGTTTCAGATAAGGTACATTTTAAATGTGGCAGAATTATTGTATGACTTTTTGAGATTGTCCGTCTGCTCAGCTGAGCGAAAAAATACAAACATGTCATGATAAGTTGTTATGGTTCTTTAAAAATTTTAAACAATAATTATATAAGGGAAGCATTTTCGAAAAATACTTAAAACTTTGTGGGATAGTGTATAACGGCCTTAAGCAGTTAAGAAATAAAGCCTTCTCTCGGCGAACAAAAATAACACTTTTCAAATCGCTCTTTCTACCCGTCCTACTGTATGGTGCTGGAACATGGACAATAAACAGATCCAATGAGACATTGTTCGCAGTGTTCGAGAGAAAGATGCTCCGCAAGATTTATGGCTCTCTACGAGCTGATGATGGATTCCGTATTAGGATGACTCAGGAGCTGTACGAGATTAATGCCGATGTAGATGTAGTCAAGCGCATTAAAATACAACAACTCCGTTGGCTTGGACACACTTGGCGTTAGGAATACAAGTAAGAACCCATCGGTGGGCAACGTAAAAAGGGAGACCCAATCTTCGTTGGAACGATCAGGTGCAACAAAACCTAACAGCAATTGGTGCCTCCAACTGGTGCCAGCATGCAGAAGACAGAAATAGCTGCCGTTCTCTTTTACTTCAGGCTGAAAACGACTCCCGGTTGTAATAGCCAACTAAAGTAAAGTAAAGCAAGAAATGATCTCAATATCGAAATTCTCTTGCAAGTTGAGCTGCAAGGACATTGATGGTGTTAGTAACAAAGTGTGAGTGTATTCAGTTTTTTCACTTGCACTTGCATGTGGCAACAGGGGTTTACAAATTGTATTTTAATATTTATCTTTTATTTCATTTAAAATATTAAATTCGTTAAGCATGCATTACATTCTTTCAAATTCAGCTTGAAGGTTTCTTCATTGAAAGCTACGCATTTTAATTTTTTTAATTAAAAGACTTATGGCTTGGTTATGGAAATAATATTCAAAGTGAAAGAATTGTCAATTTTGGAACACGACATCGTTTAAAAGTCCGCGACAGAAGCGTTGGGCCAAACGAATACTCTGGACCCAATTTTCTGTAACTCGTGCGCACCAGACATTTTGCGTTCTAAAATGGCGTCTGGGTTTTATAAAGTGCTTGGCTTAGACATAGAAATTAATGAATTTCCACAAGAAAAAGTGATTGAATTGCACAAACGAAGCGCCAATTCGCGACACATAATTCGATTGTATCGTACGCTGTAGGGCAATTTGCGCCGTCCTGTTGGATTCACATATCGCGCAAGCACAACTCTGAAAGTACCCAATAAAAAATGGAGCTTCCAACAAAGCAGGTTTTTAAGGGAGAAACGTAAAGGTTTCGCTTACCATATCGCTTACGGAAGTCATGAATTTTATATGGCGAGTTCCCACTTTGAAGAAATACATTTTTGACAGAGAAAGCGCTTTATTCAGCGCATATAAAAATTGGTAAATGTAATGATCAGCTTTGCACACTGAATTTTGTGTTACCGTTATTCTTTAATATGCTCCCTTACAAACCTGCTTCGAAGTAAGGGAATGTCGTCACTCTTCAAATTATATATATATTTTTTTTAAATTTATTAAGAATTCGTTCACTTACGTTGGTGCCGTATCCGTATGTCTTATTGCGTAGCACTAAAATGTGTGCTTACTTTTTAAAATGTACCATTAGTGCTTCGCAAAATAGGACAATTTTTTATTGGGTATTGGGTAACTACTTTGAGCATTAAGTATTAAACAAAAGTGCAAATACTCGATACTCGGTACCCACTACTTTGCCAACACTTACGCTTCAAACTGTAAACGAATTGCGAAGAAAACTTCACTCTTATTTCAGAAAAGTCGAGTTACTAAATGAAAAATCCGGATGCTAATTCTGGCAGTCGTGATCGTATACTTATTCGATTCGAAAGCAATTTTATTTCTAATTCTTTCACTCGGTACTGAACGAATCGAAATTATTTTTTCAGTGTTGTAAAGCATTT
Source organism: Pollenia amentaria (assembly GCA_943735925.1). Classification (NCBI taxonomy): domain Eukaryota; kingdom Metazoa; phylum Arthropoda; class Insecta; order Diptera; family Polleniidae; genus Pollenia; species Pollenia amentaria. The sequence continues at coordinate 137,616,589 of OX031010.1, read as the reverse complement.
ATTTAAGTTTTCACAACACTGAAAAAATCGTTTCTGTTCGTTCTGCATCGCCCGAAAAACACTTGTGTGAGAAAACCTATTGTTTAATTTTTCACGGCTTTTGTTCCAATTCGTTTTTCATGCGTAAAATTTGACGAGGCGAGAAATACAGAAACGGGCTACAGGGAACTGAATATTTCGTTGGTTTATCGTCCTTTATATGGCCTTTTCACGCTTGTCAACATCTTAAAATCTACCATTAATTTGCGAAGATGTTGAAATTGTCTCATAAGAAATACATAAAGCTAAAAATCATCATATTTACAAGATGTTCCTATCTCATTGTATCTCATTCTACATCTTCCGATTATTTTTGTGGCATCCCTGACAAAATGGCCATTTTTTGAAAGCAGCGTTACCATTAGTCAAGTTTTTCCTTTTTGCAAGACTTTTTATGCTCAATTGTTTTTTTATATTATTAAACAAAATTAATTTCAAATACATTTTGGCGTTTTCTTTTAAAATTTTGTCACTTTTATAGAAAAAAGTATATAAAAAAAATAAAGTTTTTTTTTCAGAAATGGTGAAATTTTTTATTGATTGCAGATGTTAGATGTCTCAAGTGTGAATGCATGTTTAACATTTTCAACATCTTCCATGCGTTCCTCCGAAATGTATGCAAGTGTACAAAGGGTATCAAGTGTGGGCTCTTATATCAGAAAAGTCGAATTACTAAATGAAAAATCCGGATGCTAATTCTGGCAGTCGTGATCGAATACTTTTTCGATTGGAAAGCAATTTTATTTCTAATTCTTTCACTCGGTACTGAACGAATCGAAATTATTTTTTGAGTGTTGTAAAGCATTTTTTTTAAATTGTCAAAACACTGAAAAATTTGTTTCTATTCGTTCTGTACCGACCGAAAAAATAAGAAATAAATTGCTTTAGAATCGAAAAAGTATTCGATCACGACAGATAAAAGTATACCCCCGATTAACAAATTGAATTAAAATAAATATTTTTATATCAGATAATTTTAAGTAAGACTGAATAAATGTTAAATATGGGAATTTATTTAGAGAACTAGACCTCATTCGAAAAGCAAAACATTAAAAATGTAGAAGAAATCAATTTTGGAAAATTTAAATTATACAAAAGATTATGAATAAATTTAAGTGGGAATTAATACAAGAAAATATTAAGATGGCTTTAAAAAATCGTGAATTAGTATATTTACAGCTGATTTAGCTTTTAACCAAATTAATTTGAAAAAGAATTCATTCTTTTAAAGGTTTGAAAATATTTAATGTGGATTTTCCTGGGCTTTATGGCTTTTTGGTCGATTGTTGATTTTATGGTTGTTGTTTATTTGTTTTTCACTGATAATAACCAAGTACTGTCAGCCTTGTGGGACAGACGGATACACTATTTTTAAACTCATAGTGTGTCAAATACATTAACGCAACAACACAAATATAAACAAATACATTTATAAGATAATGTAGGTGAGTGTGTGAGTATTCGTTGGAGGGAATACGATTTTTAAATTTTATGACTTTACAAGTGAAATTACAAAAAATAGGCCCTTTATTATGGCTTGTCTTTTGAAGAAATACATATTGTTAAATAACTTTACTCTCTTGAAGAGTAGTTCAGCAAACAGCCCACCACAAAAATGTATGATTTTTATTTAAATTTTTATATGTAGTCAATAACATTAATTATAGTGCGATGGGTATATTTAATTTCTTAGTCGGTTGGCAACAAAATTCCCAAAATAAAATATTCTTATTTCGCGAAGCACTAATAGGTTATTTAAACAACATTTATGTGCTACGCAATAAGATATACAGGCATGCAGGTGAGCGAATTCATAAAAAATTTTATAAAAAAAAATTATTAAAACTAGTACCTATACAACTAGTATGCCGACTCTTTGACAGGTACCTAACTCAAATGTCAGTGGTACCTAACTCATGTTTGCATTAGTAAGAGTTTTTTCAAATGGATTGGTGTATAAAACTATTTGCCAGTGTTACCACCGGCAAAATTCAAAACTACACTTGGGATGACGCGAAATTACACAATTTAAATGAAATTACACCTGATATCAATTTAACATTTTATTATAAAAAAACTTACAAAAGAGAACAAATTAGAAATTATTTACAGACAAATTTTTAAGAGAGTTAAGTGTAAGAATTCTTAAAGAAAAAAAAAACTTATGCACCAAATGTCATTATGTTACCTTAACAATTGCGACCTCCACTTTGCGCAGAAGGTCAACATGGACAGACAACCAGCCAACAAGTAGGACGACTCATATATTGATTCTAAGTCGATCGGTATACTACAAAAAATATTTGTATGTGTTTCCAACATAAGTAAAAACTAATAATACCGTTGTCACTTAAATAAGAACAGTTTTAGACATACTATTAAGTCTCATATAGTTATTGAAAATATTTTAACAAAAATAGCATTAAAACTTCAAATAAATTAAAAAAATGAAATAAGAACTTAAAATATAAGTTGTACTTCCATTTATCTAGGGAAGGTGTAAAATGTTCAGGTTCATCCCCTGTATAATTTATTGAGTAAAAAAATTCCTGTAATGGTTCCATATGACAGCCTGTTTCTCAAGTCTGTTTAACAAATGTTAAGAACGCTAAATATTTCTCGATTAAAGCATTTAAAATGTTAAAGCAATAACAAAATTTATTAGTTTTTTTAATATTAGAAACATATTTTTCTCCAGGGTTTTTTTTTAGTATGAATACCTTTTTTTTTCTTATAAAATTCGTGTTTTAAATCACTTTATAGCTCATATTTATCGAAATCTAATTATCCATCAGGCGTCAATCACTATCAATTTTTTGCTTGATACACTATGGAAATATTTTTATTTTAAATAAACAGTGAGTTTGGTTGAATATACCGTACATTTTTGAGACTAACAATATCTCAAATGTCTTAAATCACTTAAATCAAATCCTTTAATTATTTGTTTTAAAATGAAAGAATTTCAAGTTACACCTAATCTACACCTCAAAGAAATAACGCACGATCTACCCACGAGAATAAAAATTACACCAAATTCGGATAATTACCCACAAAGTGGCAACACTGCTATTTACACCACTAAACATAGTTGTTTAGTGGTGTAAAGTTTATTTAATGCTGTCTGCATTAATAAACTTTTAAAAACAAAGTTTGTTAAATATTTATTCTGCAATATCGGAAAATATTTAGGGGGTTATTTTGTAAATCACTTCACCATGCGTTAAGAAATTTTTCATATAAAAATTTTGTAATTTTTAAAAATTTGTATGAAAATATTTTTGGAGTGAGGTGAAGTGTTTTATAAAAAAAGGGGGTTAATTTATTTATGATTTCAAATATTATTTTCATTCCACAAAATAATAATAATATTAACAATAGAAAAAAATTAGTGTCAAAAAAATGTATTTAAACATTTTTAATTTGTAAAAAATAAAGCCATTTTCCAAAAGCAAATAAGCAAAATTAGTATATTCAAGTGTATCAATGTATTTAATAAATTGGAAATGTGAACAAGTTAGAGTGCTATATTCGGCTTTGCCGAATCTTTGATACCCTCGACCGTCAGGAGTGAGCTCTATATGATAAATACATATATATTATTAACTAAGCTGCACAAAAACGAACGTCAGCATTAAAATTGGTTGCGGTTTAGACCAATATTAAATTATTGACCGATAATAAGAAAGTTTTATGCGTTTCTTGTTAGAACTTTGAACTGGATTGAGTAAAATATCATTATTCGTAACAGTTTTAGCCGAACTACGAGTAAAATGATTTGTAGGAGGGTAATTTGTATTATGACCTATGGTAAATTATAGACCAATCATACCAAAATTCTGAAGACTGATTTCTGGAATTACAAAAAATAAATTAGAATAAATTTCAATACAACAGTGAAATTAGTTTTAGCGTTTACAGTGAATTTCACAAAATTGCATGTTATTTTTTTTTGGCCATATGAATCTAAGTTGGAAGAAATTTTACTGCAATATCTATATCTGTTATGGTTTTAGGCGAATTTAATTATTTTCCCAAAGTGGGCTTTATTTGGTTTAAGGCGCAATAAACTGTTTTCCGAGAGTATGGTTTATATGGGGCCTAGGGTAAATTATGGACCGATCTTCACAAAATTTGGCAGTGTGATTTCTAGTCCTACAAAACTGTAATGTACCAAATTTCATTATGTTATCATTATTTACTACAGTTTTAGGAATACTAAACGGTTTTCCAGGAGTAGGGTTTATATGGGGCCTAGGGTAAATTATGGACTGATCTTAAAAAAATGTTGCATTGTGATTTCAGGTCCTATAAAACTGTAATGTACCAAATTTTAGTATGATAGCATTATGATTACGGTCTTAGGCCTACTAAACTGTTTTCCGGGAGTAGGGGATATATGGGGTCTAGGGTTAATTATGGACTGATCTTCACGAAATTAAGCCAAGTGATTTTTAGTCCATCTAAGCTGTACCGTACCGAATTTAATTATAATAGCATTATTTATTACGGTTTTAGGCGTACTATACTGTTTTGTAGGGTTTATTTGGGACCTAGTGTAAATTATGGGCCGATCTTCCAAAAATTTTACAGTGATATTTCAGGTCTATAAAACTGTGACGTACCAAATTTTAGTATGATAGCGTTATTTATCACAGTTTTAGGCGTACTAAACTGTTTTCCGCGAACACAGAGCGGTCAATTATGGACCGCTCTTCACGAAATTTAGCAGTCGTATAAAGCGAATTCGTGCATTATTCCACCATTTATGTTAGTTTTTGTATCAAAATTATAAATTTTTTTAGGGTGGTGGTTCCACATTTTGATTCATAGTTCTAGTCCTACTTAATCGATGTTGCTGGACTTCAATCCCAAACTGCTTAGAATAACTTTAAGCAATTTGAGACCAAGTTTGTTCTTTTCTTTTGTGTTTTTCGAAAGTGAGCGTGTTTTCAACAGACGGACAGACAGACGGACATGGCTAAATCGACTTAGAATTACTCAAGGAGCCAGAATATTTATACTTTATGGGGTCTTAGATGTATAATAAGAAAGTTTCACAAACTTAGTATACCCTCATTCACCACAGTGGTGGTGGAGGGTATAGAGATGCCATATTATTTTAAAATCCTTTAGTGAAATGCCATTTCTTTTTTAAAAATGGTACCCAATATCAATTACAAATGAATAGTTTTAAACAGGACAATTCCAAATTACTAGTAAACCTCTCCAAAATATTAGACTATAATTCGTTGTAAAGCCTATAAAATTCGGTTTATTCCGTAAAAAAGAAAAAAAAACATTCTTGTCCGTTTTGCCAACTTTGTTAAAAGGTGTCTTTCCATATACGAAAATACTTATCATGTTGAAACAGTCAGTTGTTTAAACTGTCTTTCTTACTCTCCATCTGTCCATATCTCCTTCTGAGTTCCTGACGTTTCGTTCAAATGTCGAAATGTCTTTCTGTCAGTCATTTTAACTACCTGTTCTACCTGTTTATTTTCCTTCTTTTTATTTTTGTTGTATTTATTTATTGTATCTGTTTAAGTCGTGTGCATTTTCATGGCACAAACAAAAAAAAATCCATTTGTTTAGCTGCTTTGCACGTGAGCAGTTTTTTTTTTGTAGACATTTAATATTTTTTGTATCATAGTCTTTTTTGCTTTGTTTCTCTTAAGATTGTTTTATTTTGTGCATTGTTTATGTATGACTTCTAAAAATTAACAATTGCGTCTATTTTTAACTGGCTGAGTTGTTATTTTCTTGCCATTTTTGCTTGAGGCGCCATTTATGCGATTTATGTGGGGCTGCTAGTGTGGCTGGTGACTGGCGAAAAAACTGACTGACTGACTGAATGAGTGAGTGTGTTTGTTATGATCGTAATCTATTGTTTTAGATTATTCTTAAAAGGTGCTAAGCAATTATTAACGAATTTTCTTTTTTTTTTTATTAAGAAAATAGATCGTGAGTATAATAAGAAAATTGGCCATTATATATATTTTTTTAGATAAAAAGCCTCATATAACAATTAAGCCTTTAGGCAAAAAGTGATTTAGAATTCAACAGGTGCCGCCAGAGAATGTTGTTTGGAAATTCATAATATGTAGCATGATACAAATACAGAATGTAGTTCCACTCTCTCTTTGTCGCCATATTAACAACGTTCTGAAGTTTATTGGAATTCACACGCCAGCCAGCCTGGCTTCGAATCCCAGGTCAGTCAAGAATGAAAATTATCAATAACAATTTTAATTAATTCTCCATGTTGTAAAATTCCTTTCTTCATAAAAATAATTTAATGAAAATTAAATTTAATGAACTTAAGCCTAATTAAAAATAGTGAAAATTTGGATTAAAAACCATGAATAGTTCAACAAATTAACCACAATACTAATTATTGTTTATTGGAATTATCAATATTTGTGTTACCATATTTCTTTATATAATCATATTTTTCTGCTTTTGTTTTTCATTTGAAGTTTTAAAAAATTTTATATAAATTATCGTTATTTTGTAAGAACAACATTTATCTGTTTTGGTGCAGAAGATTTTGTGCTTATATGTGTAACACGTACAAATATTTCCCAGCGGGAAAACTCAAAAGACCTTCTTACTTCAGGCCTTATTGAAGGCATGCTTAGAAGGTTTTTTGATTTAATTACCTTCCTGATCTAACAGATAAAGAAGGCCTCGGCTCTTTTGTATAAAAGATAAGATACACCTTCCACACTCGCTCCTATGAGAAGGGAGAAGAGAAGGAGTAACATTTTTTGTTTTGTTTTTTGCCAAAGCAACAGTAAAAGAAAAATTGTTTTTATTCAGCTACCATTCTTATGTACCTGCCAAAGAAGCGGGAGCGGAAGGCCTACCCCGCAATGACAACGTATGTAAAAAATATATCAGTATAGAATGGAGCGAGAAGGCCTTGTATATCCAATAGAGGCCTTCAAGAAGGCATCCGTATTCCTTCTTTTTCCCGCTGGGTTGTTCTATACCCAATTTAGTATTCCATTCAACTTATGGCTGGCTGTACATGTAAACTGTGTGCGCAAAGTTATAACGTACAAAGTACGCAATTTAGGAGATCGTTTAATGAGATTTGAAATATGCACATAAACATTTAATTGTCACAAAGACTAAGCCTATTGATGATTATCACAATCGGTCCATAATTTTACAGAGACTTAATACAAACTTCCTAATGGAATACTCCTTTAGCCCATATATATATTTTAATTTTCATTACAATTTCGATCATTCTACAAAATTATACTAAAATCCGCTCCTATTTAATCATAGCTCCCATAACTATACCATTCCTGAAAATAGCTTCCATTCCATAGCTGCTTTATAAATGTATAGGTATAAAATGGCATTGATAAACAATTTGGACACAAGAACTTTATCAAAAGCCGCTTTGTCATGTCAAAAATTTTATGCTGGTACATTCTGAATGAGCCATAGGTCGCAAAATAGCCCCCTTCATAAAATCGATTTAAGACAAGAAATCATATACATGTATGTAGATGTCTAGATACTATTCGTTACAAAGAACTTTAATATATACGTAAATCTAAAACCAAATTTGTTTCGAACGGTCCATGATTTCCCATCAGTCCCCAATACGGTACACTTACGAAACTTTGTCTGACCATATCGAGCCCTATTTGCAATTGTATCGTAAGCGACAAAAGGCAAATTTTACTGGAGACGAGTTTTTATTATTTTTTTCTTAGGCAGTGCAATACTTAAATTGGATTTCGATGGGCTTTTCCTCCGCAACGGTACAAATTTAAAGTCTGTTATCATTGTAACGAAAACCTATTTGCAAGAATAAACAAATTTCGGTAAATTGTCGATATTATACTATATTGTCAGACTTGACCGAATTTAACATTTAATTAATAATTTCCAAACTATAGTGGGGTATAAGTTCAGTAATTGGTATTAAATGCATAAGTTAACACAATTGAACTATTATCAAAATAAAATATTGTTCATTTGTAATACCAATTACACATTTTAACTAATAATTTCCACAAGGAATTTATTGTCTGTGGCAACGCTTTTTATAATGTTTACAAAAAACAAACTTCTAAAGGGCATAATAAACCACACAAATAGCTTGGCAAACATGTCAAAACAGAATCAAAATTAAACTGCATGTTTGCCAAGCAATTTGTGTGGTTTATTATGCCCTTAATAATTCCGATAAACTTGAAAAAAAAAATATTTTGATAGAGAAGTGGAACTACGTTCTGTATTTGTATCATGATCAGTGTGGCCATTTTGGCATTTTTGCAGCTAAATTTAGCATTAAAAATTTTTATTTAGCTGCAAAATTCTCATTTAGAACTTGGCATTTTATTTAGCATTTTTTGAAAAATGTTTTTAGCTTTTTTTAAGCATTATTTATTTTAAAAATTTAGACGAATAGTTTAATTGATTTTGCTAAAAAAAAAATTTTATAAATTATAATAAATTTTGACTAAAAATAGTTATACTCAAAATCAAATTTCGTATGATAATGGATGACTCTTATGGTAAGAAACACCTTACATGTCTCTTGTTAAAAGAAATAGAATATTTAGTGAATATTAGAAAAGTGCTTGTCATATTGGTTGTAAATATTATTTGCCCTTCGATATTAGATATAAAAGTACAAGGAAATTTCACTTTGTATTTAGATAAGAGTTCAAAAGTGTAAATGTTTGAAAAAATTGTTTGCTCTAAACTGCTGAAAAAATTTATTGTAAAGCTTCAACTTTTCTTAAACTATAAAAAATAAAATGATCTAAAAATTTTGTATATTATATAAATAAACCGTTTAAATGTATCATATATCAGAGGTTTTCAGACCCGCTAAATTTAACATTTAATCTTAACTCCCTGTGCTATCACATGCTTTACCAAAATCTAGCCATTTGCTTATATATAACCATTTATTTCAATTTCGTTCAAAATTTGGTCACTAAAATGTAATTAGTTTCGAATAAAATTTCATACTGGTAATTAATTTTTAACAAAAATCTTTAAAAAATTTTAACATTATTTTTAGCATTTAAAAAAATAATTTTTAGCATTAATGGCAGATTTAGCTGTAAACATTTTTTAGATCTGGCCACACTGATCATGATATGTAGTATGATTATTTAATTTTTTTTTTTTTTTTAAAAAAAGGTTTAATTATTTATATTAAGTTTTAATTATTTTCTTAACTCAATTACTGAAAATTTCTATTAAATATGTTTTATTCATTAAATATTACAAATACAATATTAAATAATATTGTTACTTATTGACCGAACCCGTTGTCTTGGCGTAATGCAACAGTTCAGTGCATCTGGCGGGAATCGAACGCCCCAACCTTAACAAAGATTGACAGGATCTTTAAAAGATGAAGAAATACACACTACCAACATAAAATAGCATTTTCGAAGCCAATATATATTTTCAAAGTGTGTGATAACACAATTTCAAGGTAGCTGATGAAAGTTGCTGCCAGAGAAAACAACTAGAACGGAAAGAGTGAGAGAAAAACCAGTAAGAAAGTATTATCGGGTAAGCCCGACCATATGATACATTACATCACAGTATATAAAAAGAATTTTTGCTAGTGTACCTTATTTGGGACCCATAGGCTATGGTACCTTTAGACCTAACAGGACAACATTTTGAAATTACAAGATGGTTAATGGGCACAAGGACCATATTCCGGAAAGAAGCGTGTATGGGGGCTATCTGAAATTATGGACCGATTCGGCCCACTTCCAATAGGCTTGGTCCTTGCGCCAAATAGAACATATGTAACAAATTTCATCTCCAAAATTGCGACCTGTACTTGGCGCACAAGGTTTACATGAACAGTTAGACAGCCAACCAGCCGGACGGACATCGGCTCAGAAAATGATTCTGAGTCAGGTTATGTTAGATAGAAAGGCTGGTGCGAAGTAAACTTCACACCCTCATGCAGAGGCCGATATGGTATATTGTGACGCCTTAGTTAGAGATGAAATTCTATTCAGAAAAGCATAGGAGAAATAAAGAGTGAAAGCACAGGAATAGAGAAAGTAGTGGAAGATAAAAAATCAGACAACACAAGCAAGAACAACCATACTAAACAGAAAACTGCCCGACATGCACCCAGTCTCCAGTCTCCTGATGTGCAGCGAGGTCATTCCCATTACGAATCCCTCAGGTCTTCGAGTCCGCAACCCGAGGCATTTTCTAAATCTCCTAGGAACCTACTACCTAGCCATCTCAGTCTTCTGTTCTGTAGCCTGGGGCAGTAGTACCGAAAGTGATCAACTATCTCCAACTCCTCTGGGTCCTCACACAACCTACATATATCCGATAAATCAGATCCCATTTTCACCGCCATCCTGCCTATCATACAGTGGCCTGTGTTAATACCCTTAATGGTCCTTACGCAGACCCTAGTCCTGCCCAGTGAACAATCCGAATCGGACTTCCTAAGCACCGATCACTGCGCGCGCGATACCCTGCATTCCGTGCGGTTCCGCCAGACTCGATTAGTCCCGCTCAGAAACCATTCCCTGATCCTCCCAAAGTAGAAGCCCATTGAAGGCCTGACCGCCTCCAAACAGTCAGACCATCCATTTCCGAGCCCAGTCTCGCCAACTCATCAGCTATCTCGTTGCTGGTGATGTTGCAGTGACCCAGCACAGCCTCACCATATAATCCCCTAAGATTTCTCATAGACCCCTCCTGCAATTATCTACTAGCCTGGAGTCACATAACAGCCCATCAAGGCCCTAAGAGACGCCTGGCTATCCACATATCGTTACCTAAAACGCCAAACGCAGTATCTAAAATTTTGAAAATTTTTCAGGAGAAGCAAAAACTATTTAATATGATAAATTTATAAATTGCATTAAACTGTTTATAATTAATTTTTCTTCTATTTTTTTTGTAAAACCTGCCAGTTGTTTTGACAATTAGCAATGTTGCATATTTTGCAAATTGTTAGTTAGTCCTTTTAGCATTTTTCGCGTTATGGATTGTAGACAGGGCCTTTTGTTTTTGGTTAATAAAATCGCTTATTTTGGTCGAAAGATTCCAAAATGTTTTGTGGACGACATTTGAGTTGATGCAATACATCAGAATCAATAAAAACGTCGAATTTTAATTTTTGGATAGTTGGGGCCTCTTGCGCTTTAGGTAACGATATATAGTGACCTCCAAGCCCCTGGTAATGTTGCTCTCTACCAATTCCATGGCCCTAAGAATCCCCAGAACCTCAGCCTGAAATGCACTGCAGTCACCAGTCTAAATGACCTTCTGATGTCCAAATCCTCAATGTAGACCCCCGCAGCCGTGCCTTTCATCTTCGAGCCATTAGTGCTCTCTATAGACGGCAATATTACCTCTGGCAAACGCCCAAAATCGACCATAGTGCCCACATATAGCCGCACGAGCCCAGGTAATAACAACCAGCGCTAATTTCACATTCTGAGTCTCATCAGTATACTTAAAGGTGGGCCTAGGACCAATATTTTAAGAGGTTACAAACATTAGCATAAATGCATAATAGCCCTGCGGGAAATTTGTGGCAATTGCTCTTAAAGCAAATATCCTGTGACCAGTGAACAAAATTTTATAATTAAAAGGAACGAATTGTAGTCCAGAGGAAAGGTAATTGGCACAAAACTATTCATGTCACTGGATTTTGTGCGGGTAGTGGCTCATTCTCTCTAGTTCTATTATTTTGTATGAAGGGGATCGATCTATCATAGTGACATGGCTCATTTGGGACAATATATGCGACATGCATTATTTTAACCGAAATTGGAAGGCTATTTCAGTGACCTGTTACAAAGTGTCAAAAAGGTGCCAATTAACCCCCTCGTAGGACATCGCCATGTTAAAGTGACTTGTCACGTTACAAGTTTAGTGTTAGTTCCCTTTTCCCCTAGGGAGCTTTGTGGTGTGGATATAAAAACTAACTGTTGTCAGTTCGTAAACTTTAAATATATATACTCATGTTTAAGGGACTCCTCAAATTTCATAAATAAAAATACCTGAATAAAAACAGTTTATTCTTTCGTATAGATTTTAAAGATTCTCAAAACAAATTCAAGGTTCATCGAAAATAGCCAACAAAATCGCCAACTGTATAATAAAAAAATGGCTACATTTGGCGATTAATCGCCATTTCTGAAGGCCCTGAAATCAACTGACAACCCTTACTCTATTATTGTATTTAGGAATGTTTACATTTAACAAATATTTGACGAAAAAATCTTTTAACTTTGGTTTTAATAATTTTTGTGTCATTTTGTGTGTAGAATAATGTAATTAATAAAGTGCTAAATGCTGTTTGATCTAGCAAACGTTATGCAAAATCAAATAAATGTTTAATGATACAGCGGTTACGTGTGGGGCGTAAGAAATTTACATGTACAACAGGAATTTTGAGAGATAATTTGTTTTTTATTTTTATTTAGAGTTTCTCCTTTAGGTCTTTCCCTATGGTTGCTACCCGTGGCGAATTCATGTATCAGGTGTCGGCGATACTTAAACAAGCGCATACAACAATAAAAAACAACATTGTCTTTATTTGTTGCTTAAGTTGTTCGGTACGCCAAACCCATAAACATTTCTTTCTCTAAGTAAGAGAAAAAGTAGCTTAGCTGTGTTTTTAACGACACCTGTAAAGTTAAATTAGCCTTGGCTGCAACATTAAGAAACTGAAATAACTTTTTATTATGGTTCACATAAATTATTTTTTAAATAAAAGTTTTTACGCTTTTTTGTGGTTTTTAATAATTTTAAGATGTAATTGGCATTCACGCTTGGTAACGCATGTCCGACATCTAATTAAAAAGTTATGTATTACAGCCTTAAAGGTTGCAGCGGGAATTGCATGAATTTTTATTCTAATGCATTAATTGAAATGACCAAATTTGTTGATTTTTTTCAAACTGGACGGGCTATGTGAGAAGTTACATCATCTTTTTGAAACCACACAGTGTTGAAAGGGACTATTTTTAGACGTGGCCCACTGACTGTAACAGTAAGATCGCAAGACCCGAAAATGAAGCTCGATAAAACTGCTTACTGCACTCTTACTCGAAATAGATGCAAATTTGTCTCATGGAGCAAATTTATCTGTTGACATTGGTGTTTAAATCAAAATAGGACATACAAAATATCAGACATACAACTGAAGTTTACCGTTTTTTCGTCCGCAGCTCCCATTTTAATCTTTGGCCAAATTCCAAGTAAATTGGCGAGTCGGCAGCATTCGGTTTGCTGGATATTTAAATTTTACGAGGACGGATTAATAAGTCCGTTAAACAGCTGTGAAACGCAAAGTACATGACGGAAATTTCTTAAAACTTGACAGTAGTCTATTAACAGGTGGTACAGGATGGGAGCAGAGTTGCATTTCATATAACTACGAGGGAAGTTCGAAAAGTCACGGACTTATAGATCCGCCATCGTACAAGAAAATAAATTTAAATCCTTATGCAACTATTGTCTGTAGTGATTGTCTGTTGGTAAAACTTTGAGCAGATAACCTCCATGTCGAAACTGTAGGGTATATTTGTATGGTATCAGCTACAGTAGTAAGAGTGTCCTAGGACCGACTTAAGCGACTGTTAACGAGTCTTAATATAGCTCATTTGCTTTAAGCAGTGGCGATGAACGTACACCTAAACTCTCTTTGGACCGAAAAATGGACTTCAATGCGTGATAGCAACGTAAATTCTTGTTTCAATCTAAACTCTTATTTCACTATAGTAGTATTCATCAGCCATCCTGTAGATCACAAATTAAGTGTTTAGTAACTAGCTTAGCACTTGCATTATGAACTTAGTAAAATTTTAATCTATTCGGAAGGATGTATTTTCTTTAATTTTCAACCCTACAGAATGGAGCATCGGACCCCAATAAATTACTTGAAAATATTCCTGTCTTGTGCTAGCGCACCCACAGATTTTAAAAATTCCAGCTATTTCAACATCGATTAGCCTTCTCCACGTATGAGCTGGGGGTGTCCCTCTTTTCCTGCTTGGGGTTCCATTCTACGGCATTTTTTTTTGTAATGTCGGCTTATGACCTTCTAAGAGTGTCAACAATCCACCACCCTTTACGTCTTTTTATTTAATGTGGCTACAGACTCTTAATTGGATTATTTCTATAGCCTCTTATTGGATATCACCTTCGGCCGGAATATTCGCAAGATCGTGCGAATACATTGTTTAACTAATACTTTGATATTCTACTTGGCGCGAGAGACAGCGATCCACGTTTCAAAACCGTACAGGAGGGTGGCCTTTACATAAGTGGTAAATATTGGTTGTTGTTGTTGTAGTAGCACCGAGACCTTAAGAACAGTTGTTGCTGCGTTGACAATTCTTGGTCGGTGTTCGTTGAACTCCGAATCGTACCGGTGCGAAGAACCGATTGTCGTGGGAACGGTAAATATGGGTAGTGTTGTATGCTGTGAAAGAGAAGACGAGTACCAAGTGGGTCTTAAAAAACCGATAGCTTGTTGCGTTTTGCATATACGATTGTCAATGTCCTTACTCAATCTGCCGTTTTTAGAAATTATAATTCCAAAATAACAAAAATTGCCCATCTGTTTTCTCTGTTAAATTCCGCAGACTTAAATCAAGGTCTGTGAAGTTGTGAGCTAAAAGGCAGTTATCGTCTGCGTAGTTAAGATCCTTTAAAAGAGCTTGCAGCTCCCAAATAATTCCCCTGCTGTTGGGGAGCGCACTTTCAAGAAGAGTATCTAGAACTATATTTAATAGAAGTGGTGTTAATATTCTTCCTTGGTGGGTACCGATTTCAACTTTTAACGTTCTACTTAGCGCTTTATGGAGTTCGATTCGGCAGCAGACACTTTGCTAAAAGCACCTAATAAGTGGAATAGGTCGGGAGGTGTTTAAATTTAAGTGCGCTCCAAATCACACTCATTTAATTTTTCGAGGGTTTTTTCGAAATCTCTAAAGCAAATAAAAAGTGGTAATCGCCATTGCATTATCGATTGTGGATTTATGAGGTCGAATTACCTTCAGTTCCTGTCTCAGTGCTGCTGTCACCGTAACAGAGATTTTATTGACCACGCCAGTTATTTGAATTCGCAAGATCTCCTTCCTTTGGAATGTTTATTACTATGCCTTCTATCAAATCGTGAGGTAAACTTTAATTTTTCCAGAAATTTCGGATGAGTGGGTGGATTTTGGCACTTGTATCCACGTCTGCTTTTATCAGCTCGGCAGGAATTCCATCTACACCTGTAAAGGGACATTGGGTTTTCTATGGTGCTGGATTAAGGCGGTAACACTTGCTCTGTGAATTTGTATGAATCATATTTCTATGACTATTTTTTTATTTGTATTTCATATTACGCAGTTTTCTTCCCCTCATGATACGCTCCTGCTTGCAATTTATTCTTACTTCTTTCTTTTTTGTACAAAACACTTCAGCTCAATTTTGTTTTTAAAATAATAATTAATGAACACTTTTACCAGTTTTTTCCAATTAATACATTCTTTTGGCCATATTATTAGACGATTGTCAATTATGATTATTTTGCTGTAGTTTTTTTGTATTATCAATTATAAAATGATTGACTTAATTGCCAAAGATTAGATTAAAGCAAAAAAAAAAAAAAAAAAAATGTGTTATACATATAACAACTTAAGTTTTAGCGACGCTTAAAAAATTGCGAATGAATGTCTAAGATATGAAATAATTTCTGTTATCAATGAATATACTTTTTTAAAACTTATTTAGAAAGTTATAAAGATATTTTTTTTTTGGAAATTGTATTTAATAATTCATTAAAAGATAAAATAAAAGAAACAAAAATAATATTTTTAATAAATTAGTTAAGTCTGGAATGAGAACTCAACGAACATTATAATATCAAATAATCAGAATTTTGTGATGCATAGTCTCAATTTACACGTTTCATTTTGTGATGCTTAACTTCTTTTCAATTCCCTTTTGAAGATGCCATTATGATGACACGCAGCAACCGGTTTCAACTTTTTTTCGTTTCAAAGAGAAAAAGAAAAGAAAAAAATGTACATGCAGCCATTGTTGTGCATATACCTACGAATGAGAACACAAAACGTACTGACGGAGTACAGGCATCTCCGTACCAACCAGCCCTGCCATATTTGCAGATTTTTTGCCTTAAAATTAGCAAAGTGCCTATTTGCCGATTTTTGCTCCAAAAATGCTGATTTTTTGATAAACACATAAACAACAGTAACTTTGCTTGTGAACTTGTCATTTATTAATTTTGGGTAACTTTGGAGCACTTGTCATAACCTATACAACCAAATGGACAGCCTTTTAAGCTGTATTAACTAATTTTACAAAAAACGATTAACAAATTAAATTTACTTAACGGAATTTATGAAAACAAAGAATTTTTTGAACTTTGATGAGGGCTAACTATTAAAATCAAAACTTTTCGAAAGCGAAATTGACAAAATCGTTAATAACTGTATTAACTTTTATATATTTCTCTCAAATCAAATTTTAACACGTTTTGATTTTGAACAAAAATCATTATATATGATAACCCTAACAAAATGATGAAAAAGGAAAATATATCTTTTTTGGAAATTCTGAGAGATTTCCCCAGCTTTATTTTTAAAAAAGAAAAACAAATTTTAGACCCTGAATTAAGGGTTAACAAAAATACATTGTTGTGTTTTTGGTGTTGTTACTTGTTGTAGTATCGACACCACCATGTACATAAATTCGCCATGACAGCTGTGCTTTCAACGCCACCCGAAAAATGAATTCGCCTTGAATTAAAAATGAAACCAAGGCGAATTCATCTAGTAAATTCGCCTTGAATGAAACCAATTCAAGAAAAAACTTGCCGAGCAAAATAATTTCTCCCTCTCTCTTAAAAGTAAGACGTCAAACTCAATATAAAAAAAAACTTTGTCCGGACAAAAATATTTTTCGGAACGCATGGATGAATCCACCTTTAGATTTTGATTGATTTCTTACATAACAATTATTTTCAGGTATTGTTTTCAACACACGTCTGTATTTTAAATGGCAATTGGTATACAAAAATTTCTTTTGTGTAAAAAAAAAAGAAAAACAAATTTTGTTACAATAAGTAACAAAAATAAATTGAATTTAATTTTTGACAGATATTAACAAAAATTCAGTTAATTAATTATCTTTTCAGTTTAATTAATTCAAGTAATTAATTAAAATGTTAGGAAGTGGCGAATATTGTGAAATTTTTTTTTCAATAAAAAATGAAAAAAATCTTAGGGATTGAGTGTTTATTGTGACACATTGGTGCAATATAAATTTATAAAAAATGTGGCTCGATTTCTGGTCCCACCGAATAAAGAGCTTTACCTTGGTGTTATTGATATTTGGCTTTGGTATTTATTCGGCTGGTTCGACGGGCTTCACATACGATTCCTAAAGTTTTATATCAAGTTTTCATCGCTGGTAATGAATTGACTTTGTATGGCGGTCAAACAGCAAGTCGAACATGCAAATTAGATCTAACCAACGGATCTCAGCTTCAGTTTGTTTGGTACCGAATTTCCTTGCTTTTAGATAAATCCATTTGAGTGGTTATTAATGATTTCGCAACTTTTTCTTCCGCTTGATAACAATCTTCATGGTGTAACTTTTCCAATTTAATTATCTGCAAGCAATTTTTTCTGTACTGCGCGGCATTTGTCTTGTGTGCTAAATTCTTCACTATTTGCATCAAAATCACTATCTCTCGCACTCTGAAATCGATTAAACATATTCAGTAAAAGCTTCGGTAAGCAAATGATGCGCTTTAGGTGCACTCGTTTTTAAGAAAAAGTAAAGCAACAATTTTCGCATGTGCTGCTTTATTGGAAAAAAATGAAATCGGTGTTATTTAATATTTGAATTTTCAATTAAATTTTCAACACATTTTTACAAATTTTAATTTATAATTTGGCTTTAATAAAAATGGAAACAGGATCACAAAAACACAATTTTGTTCTATTTGGTATCTCGCCTGCGTTAATTCCACAAAAAAAAAATCGCCCATTTAAAATATTTAAATATTTATTAACACTTAAGTAAAAAGTCTGCCAACCGCCTTCAATGGCGGTGAGGGTAAAACGGCAAAGACCTCTGAAGAGATAGTGTGGTTACTATCGAACGTGGGTTCGAGCCCCACGGCAGTCAAGAATGAAAAATTATCAATAAATTTAAATTAATTTCATGTGGTAAAATTCCTTGCTGCATAAAAATAATTTAATGAAAATTTAAAGCACTTTGGCCTAATTAAAAATACGAAAATTTGGCTTAAAAACTTAAGTAAAAAGGCTACACACAGAAAAAAATCAATAGCGGTATTCACCTTTTGTATTAAGTGTACAACTCTGTTATATTTAATACGATTTTATACTTCAAAGCGTGAGTGTCTTTTTTGTATGCATTGTAAATTAATGAATTTGCTGAGTGAGAGAAAGAGACATATAAAGTTTCTTCAACTGTTTTATTCTGGTAAATTCACACACTTTGTTTACTACTGCTTTTTGTGGTATTTTTCAACCACAGCGTAGTATATTTTAGTCCAATACATTTTGTTGTTGCAGTGTTGTAAATGTTAGTATTTTTACTAAAATTATAAGATTAACAAGGCCTACAATGGATTTACTATCAAGGGTGAATTCCGCTAATGTAAAATCGTCGAAAACAACGTTAATCTTACGTTTTTCGGTAGTGATTTTGCTTCATAGTTACTTCCCGTTGAATTAACATGAGTTAATAATAACTTGCGAAAAATAATTTTATCCTTTGAAATATCTATAAGTCATGTTAACTTAACACTCCAGTAAAGTTAGAGCAAAATGACATTGATATTGAAATAACATTACAATTCACGTTGAATGAAAGTTACTTCAAGTTAAAACGACATGAATTTGAATTTGATTCTACATGAAATCAAATTGGCTTAAGTGTGAAATAACAGTAAGAAGAAGCTACAGAGACAACACATGTTTTTATTTAAGAATAATTCTAAACACTTACCCGCGGAACCAGAGAGAGAGAGAGAGAGAGAGAAAAAAATTATTATTTATTTTCCTATAACACATGTTTCACTTTTTTTGTATTCCCCTTTGTTTATAAAAGCACTCACAATTAAAACCACCAGCAGAATGGCCCAATATGGCTTTCGTCATCATTCTACTTTGAAAATTTTGTGTATTTTACTTAATAACTACCACAAAAAGAATACGGGAATTTTTCTTCTTTTTTTAAATTATTTTAAACACGAAAATTAAAAAGTGTATGTTTTTCTTCTTGAAGTGTTGTTGTTGTTGTTTCTATACAAGACAAGTAATGGATTCAATATTGAACAATTTAATTTTAACATCTTTTAATTAAAATTAATATGAAACAATAATAATTTTAAATAAAGGCTATGCTTTTGCAGAAATTTACTATGATTTTTAATTAACATTGCGCCATGTTAATTTGACATTGAAATTTTTTTCTCTGTGAAGGAGGATGAAATTTTGGCATGTAGTATAAAATATTTTTGGCAATCTTAGAGGATGTTAAAATATACAAATTTTAAAGGACATTTTTAATCCTGCTAGGATAAAATTAAAAAAAAAATTCAAAATATTTGACAACAATAAACGTTAGTTTTGTTTTATTCGACCTTTTCTTTATAGAAACTCAAAAGAAATAAATACTCAAGCTCGAGGTCATAAGTTTTTTAAAATAATTTTTATTTATTTAAATAAAACCAATATTTCGATATTCCTTGAATATCATCATCAGGGTTAATTAAATTATTAATAAAAATCACAAAAATGTTTTTCCTTTTCTTATTGTCTATGTAATGTAGTGTTTACTACCATCTTCATGATGATATTCAAGGAATATCGAAATATTGGTTTTATTTAAATAAATAAAAATTATTTTAAAAAACTTATGACCTCGAGCTTGAGTATTTATTTCTTTTGAATATTTGACAACTCTTCTTGTCACGTTTGACATAAAATTTGGCCTTGTTGGATCAGCAGAAGTATTTTAGAATATTTTTTGAAAAGTGCACTTCTTTGAAACTTTGAAGTCCTTTAAAAAGAACACAGAATCACGAAATGGAAAACTGAAAACGCAGTTTTTTCCATTTCTATTATAGTTTCAGACGTATATCCTCCGGTTCGTATCTAACGGCTTTTTTTTTTTTTTGGTCGGACGGTGTTAGAAATGTTAAACATATTTTAGTTATTTTTTCTTTAGGTGCATAATCCATACGTAAGACACGTTTTCCTTTACTAATGATCGGCCTCTAAAACGTCATATAGGTTCTTAAATATGCAAACCATGCATTAAAAGAAAGCCATCTGTGGTATATCCCAAATTTTTAAGGCATACTCTCCAATAGTTAAGTATTAGTTAAGTTTGAAATCAGTTCTAGTTTAATAGTTTAATTCTAGGTTAGCTTTAAATCAGTTTCAGTTCAGTTCTATTTCAGTTATAGATTTTTTTATATTTCTGCCGTTTGGTGATAAAATGGCCAATCACAGTAAAAAATGTGCTCCAAAAGGAGCTGGTTTTATATATGAACTTATACCTCAAATCGCTTCAAACCTGCTGATGGGATGCCTGATTTTTGTAAGGGGTGTTCCCGGTTTGGAGGACTATTTTCTGCTTACAATAAGCTCTTCATTTAACATAATAAAACATGAAAATAAAGCACTCCTTAAGTGCTTTTTTAAGGGCTAACTATATTAACATATTAATTAATGTTTTGATTTTACTGGTGCCAGTGCCTTTTTTCCAGCATTTGCGTAAACCATAATATATTTTTTCGCTTTAAAACCTTCTTTGTTGTCACCACTAAAATAGCAGCATTTTTTTGTATATTTTATTCTTTATCTTTTACTGCTGTATAAGAGCCCTCTATTAAAGCGCTCGATTATGCGCTTTTTCTCTTAATCGCGTCAAAAACACAAATTTTTTTTTACTTGGATGTCAAAATATTTTCCTTTGAGAAAATTGAAATTAAAGCTTTCTTTCGCAACTATCAATACTAATGGAAAGGCTTATTGCCACTTGTAAAAGTTTGTAAATATTTGCATCGATACACTCATAGAAAAATGTATCTTCATATTGATGATGCCCTAACATCAGAATCGTGACATCAATGTTATTACAAATGGCATCAATGAGGCAAAAAGTGACATCAATCCAATGACGAACGTCATCTTAAAATTTTGTCATATTTTATGCGTCACCTATGACTACAGTGACATTAATTCGATGCCACACTTTGTTTATTATTAACATTATTTTCATATGATTTTTTTAATTACCATATCGGGCGTGCTGCTGGTGTCTTATAATTGAGAGTTCTTCTGTAAACAAAGGGCGGAATACAACAAAAGTGAAACAAACATGTGTAACGGGTTAGTAAATAATAATATTCTCTCAATTGGACTTAAGTCAATTACAATAACTCAATTTAAGGACAAATTCTCCTAATGAGTCCTTTCTCCGATGTTACTGAGTCATGGGACTAATGACATGATTTATTAAACCGACATCACATATATGACACAATTTTCATTTATGACCCTGATGACAATTTGGCCAAGTGATGTTAATGCTGACATCACAATGATGGAAAGTGCCATGGGGCAAAAACGAAGGCACTTGTCATTGTACATATGTCAAATTATATCAGCGTTATGACGCCTTTTCCATCATACACTGATTGAAAGTTTTGGATTTAATCTTATGTAACAAGTTTACATATTCAGGAATCTTAAATATCAAAACTCTTACAAAAACAAAACCAAACGAAAACAACAATTAAAAAGGGGAAAAGTCTGGGGTGGGCAGAAGCGAGTCTGGGTGGTTTTTGACCACCCCAATATTTTAATATTTTTTAACTGCTGTAAAATTATTTGAATATTTCAATCTTTTAAACAAAAAATTATTGCAATAATAACTCAATTAAATCAATATGTTATTGACAGCTATTACTTTATTAGTTATTTTCAAAACTTCTATAACGTTTTAGCAGTTTCTCGTAAAATTTAGAAAAAAAACTTTAACTTGTGATTAATAATTCTACTAAAAAAATGGCCAAAGCCAATTATAAATAAAGTTAATTTAACAAAACAAAAAAAACCCACTAAAAATACGGTCAAGACGAATACAAACTGCAGTTAATATTACAAGGTAGTTTATTAACCTTTTAGTAAAAAATGAAATTAAAAAAAAAAATTAAACATAAAGTTATAAATTCTTTAAACAAATTCTCAGAAAACCTTAAATAAATTAGTTATTTTAACAATTTTAAAACAAAAAATAATTCTTCTTCTCTTTGACTAAAATATCTTGAATTAAAATTAATTGCATTGGCAAGATCTCTGAAAACTTTTTTAAACAAGATGTCGTCTGTCTCTCTTTGATTCAATTTTGAATTTGTTTTCATGATCATTAATTTTTTTCAGATTTTTTTATTCGTGATTCTTTATTTTTCTTAATTTTTTTTTTCGAATATTCTTTATGTTTATTTTGGCAAAAAATAAAAGAAAATAAAGTTTAGTCATTAATGCGAATGAACTTTTATGGGTGGGTTTCCACACAAAAATTGTTTGTTGTGTATCTGCATTAAAAAAAAAAATTTGCATGAAACAGCTTGAGTTGAGTGCATTATGGGCACGTGATTTAAAGTTGTTTGATTATTTTTAACAATGACAGTGAAATTTTTTTTTGGCTATTTATATTGAGATTTATTTGCTTAGGACTACGTCAAAAGATTTAAATTTTCATAAAAATTGCCTGAATCGTGTTGGGTGAAAAAATGTGCTGTATTTATTGAATAATTTAAAGGTGAAATGAATTTTTTTAAGTGAAGATGGTATAGTCAGGACAAGAAAGTAAGATCTTATCTATATATGTACATTAGGGGTATAACTTTTGAACAATTTTATAAATTATCAAAAAATACCTATCCATGCCATATAGACCATGAAAATCTATGATGAAAAGTGGGGTCACTTTTTCGCGGGCGTTAAAAAAGTTCCCCCCCAAATCACTTTGAAGTTTAGTATTTGGATTTTTTTTGTTTATTAAAAATACAATATTGCAGAACAACACGCACTTTGAACTTAAAGTTTATTTCCTTCAACAAAGATAATTTATAGTATCTGAAGTTAGTAGTACTATATACATGACTGTATGTATGGTATTTAAAAAATAAAAATTCAAATATTATTATTTTTTGGAAGCTTTTAGAAAAAACGGTTTGGGGGGGGGGGGGGGAGGTTTTTTATCCAAATTGATCTCAAAAAACTGTTTTCTTGATATATACATCAGTGGCCACCCCGTCGTGATAGGTATTTTTTTTGGTTATACCCCTAATGTACATATAAAAAACTGAAATACATGTTCGTCTGTTTGCTTGTTTGTTGGTTTATATACTCCTAACGACTGAACCGATTTTACTGAAATTTTATAAGTAACATCACCTGAGCCCCGAAAATAATATAGGCTACTTATTTTTTCAATAGGCGCAGGGGAAGTGGTACCCCCCATATGATACCGCTACACCCATTTTCTTGAGTTTTTTGTAGTAAGATCTTCTGAGCAACGAAATTGAAGTAGGATAGCTGCAGGAGAAGTGCTGCCCCCATAAAACGCCAATGTTATAGTGAGAATGTTTAAACTCGTTAGGAGTCACTCTTATGGAAAACTACACCTCTAAAAATATAAATAAAGGGTGTAGGCGCAGAGGGAGTTATACCCCCATAGGGGGAGTAATACCCTCATATGAAGCATATATTTAATATCGCGTAACTAAAGAACTATTACAGCGAGAGTTTTAAAATGTGGGTATAAGTACTTTTATTGTAAACTATGAATTCCAAAATAAAAATGGGCGGGGTAGACGAAGGAGGAGCAATACCCTCTATAGGACGAAAGTATTAAATACTTCATATCTGAAGCCAAAAGTCTTCAAGCTTTGTACGACCCACTTTTATGGTAAACTACACCTTTTAAAATAAAAATATAATATATAAATGAAAAAGCGTATGTTTGTTTGTTCTCTACAGTCTCCTAAGCAACTGAGCCGATTTTCCGGAAAGTTAAACAGTAATTTCCTGATTACCCGGCGCTTAACATAGGCTATTAGTATATTTTAATTTTCAAGAAGGCGTGGCATCAACCACACAATAAAAATATGAATAATCTTATATCTGGAGGACGGTAACAGTACTTTCTGTCATTAAAAAAATTGTATTGTAATATTTTTGTTTTGGTATAGGTATTTTGTTTATTTTTTAACGACGGGGTATATCAACAATTTTTTTTGTTAACAAATGTACGTAAAAAATCTATACAAATTATTGAAAAAATGTAAAAATATAAGAAAAATCGGGATCCCGAAAATCCCGGGATTACAAATCAGAAATCCCAAGATTTGCCTAATCCCGAAAATTCCAGGATTTCCGGGATCAGGATTTTCCGATTGGAAGCCCTAATAGATATACATATATATTTCTTATAAAAAATAATAGAACCAGAGATAATCAGCCAGTACCCCCACAAAATCCAGTGACATGACTAGTTTTGTGTCAGTTACCTTTCCTCTGATGTAACTACACTTGAAACACTTTATCACCAGTCAAGTGATATTATCTTGTTTTCACTTATTACAATTCGTTCCTTTTTATTATAATATTATTTTCACTGGTCACGCGATTAGTAATTTAAGAAATAGTTAAAGTTACGTTGTAAATTTTAAGACGCCCATTTCCACAATAGTGGAGAGCGTATTATGCGTTTGTGCTGATGTTTGTTTATAACACCTTAAAATATAGTCCTAGACGCACCTTAAATATACCGATCGACTCAGAAACACTTTCGGAGCCGTCTTAGCGATGGCCGTCTGGCTGTTCCATGTGAACCTTGTGCTCAAAGTGCAGGTTGCAATTTTGGAGATCATTTAATGAAATGGAACTTACGTTCTAATTAGCACAAGGACCAAGCCTATTGAAAATGGTTTGGTCTGTACTTTCACATAGCCCCCTTACAAGCTTCTTTCCGGAATCGAGTCTTTGTGCCTATAAACCAACTAATGTTATTGGCAGTCTTAATCATCTAACCAAATTTTGTTGGAATCGGTCCATATATGGCCGTAGCTCCCATACAAATACTACTTACGGAAATACCTTTTAATGCCATAACTTCCTCATTAAAATTTATTTATTGATCAAAATTTATTTCAATAATATTGATCAATAAAATTTGAAGAAATTTTGCTGTTTACACGAGTTTGAAGCATTTTAAAGAGCAATTTTGAAGAAAATTTCAATCGTGTAAATCTAGCTTAATTCTTTTGGCAGGGGATCCACTACCGGCTACTTTTTGCTTAGACACCTGCTAAGAAATGTCAGCAAGAAATTGTTCTTTTCTATATGTCAAAATTTTACATTGTCAAAAATGTTATAATTTCACACAGTACAAACTTGAACATTTTCTACCACAGATAAAATTTATTTCATCATAGAACTGTGCTACCGTTTGACACACAACCATAGAACTAAAAATCGACATATTCACGATGTTCCATTGTTTTCCATTCTACATCTTCCGATTATACATCACTAGAAAAGTGGCAATAAATTCTATTATCATTGTGGCATCACTGAGAAAATGGCATTTCTTTTGAAAATAGCGCTACCATTTGTGAAGCTATTTCTTTTTGCAAGCCTTTTTTTCCTAATTTTTTTTATATTATGAGTGTGTGTGAAACGGTAGCAAAGTACTCATGGAAGTGAAATTTTGACACTGTTGAGGTGAATAAAATTTGACATTAACGTAAAATTTTTTGACAATTTCAATTCACCATAGAACTTTGCTATCGTTTCACACACACCCTATATTAAACAAAATTAGGTCCATATATATTTTGGTGCTTTTATATATTTTGAAACTTTTGTAGAAAAAAAGTATTTAAAAAAATAAAAGCTTTTCGTTACTATTTTTTTTTACTTTTAATTTTACTTTTTCTCTTAAATTTTTGTCTTGTTATTGTTAGCGAAGAAAACAAACCAAGCCAATACACTTTTTTTGGCGGTGGCCAAAGAACAAGCAGCTTTTTAAGCCGCCTTAGCCTTTAAGCAAAATAAAGTCAGCGGTGGCGAGCATGAGTAAGTAGTAAGCGACACCGATTGCAATCCGATCGGATTTTTTCACTGAGTGTTATCTGTCGGTTTTCAATAAAGTGTTGCATAAGTCGATATAAAGGGTGGTCCCCCCAAAACGCTCGATGTTAATGCAAATAAAACAAAAAGGTTTTAGAGTATTATCTCTATATTTTTTTTTTATTATGTGGAAGGAAATATAACAATTATATGTGAAACTAAATATTAGGCAAATGCTTGCCATGGCTTCGGGGGCATCCGATGGTCCATATTTGCAATGACCCTGAGACATAATTGAGATTAAAAGTCGCTAATGTGTCGGATTATCTCATCCTTTAGCTCTTGAATTGTTCTTGGCCTTTTGACGTACACTTTTTCTTTTGAATATGCCAAAAGAAAGAAATCCAACGGTGTCAAATCACATGAACGTTGCGGTCATTTAACGTAGCCACGACGTGAGATAACACGGCCATTGAATTTCTTGGGCAAAAGAGCCATTATGTGCCTCGTCGCTGAAGATGATTTTCTTTGTAAAGTAACCGTTCACTTCTGTCTGTTCAACCAACCATTCGGCGTATAGGCGACGCTTGAAATGGTCAGTAGAGAATTTGTCAAACACTGAAGCAAAGAAATCTCACATTAAGTTGGGACCACCCTTTATAAACTATAGGTTATGCTTTTATGTGGTCAGAACTGTCAAACAGCAGCCAGAGCCCATGTTCTGTTTCCAATTTAGCATTTTGAACGCAACATTTCGCTTTTTTTAAGCTCATTTAGCAAAAAAAAAAAAAAAACGCTGCTATCATATAGCACTTTTTTTTTTAGCATTTTTTTAAAATTATTTAGCACTTTTTTAACATTTTTGAGTTTAAGTGGTACATTTTTATTTTTTCCATTAATTTATAGCTTTTTACTAGATGTGCAAACATGTAAATATGTTGATTCAAGTAGAGATACTTTTTTCAATAGCCTTTTTTTGACAGATCACGTGTGAGTCGTGTCATGCTGTCATGTTATTTTTGTTTATTATTGTTTGGCATTTCATAACACAGTACAACACATGATTTGCCAACTCAATTCTGTGAACTGTATGTGAAATAAGACCCAAAAAGAAGAATTTCTGCATCATTCGTTTTGTCTTCTTACCTGCGATTTGCAGTTAGTATCGATTTGAAGTTAGTACTATCGTATAGGGGAATTTATCACGTTTTAGGCCCTGTTGATTGACATAGCTCGACAACCACTAGCCCAATTTAGTTGAAATAAATTTTAAAAAATTAAGAATTACAATTCCCTTAATCTGTTCATATATTGTTTTCCTATACAAGTAACACTTTCGAAGTTAAAAATGAATGTATGAAGGGAAAAAATTATTTTTTGCCTAAAAATTAAAATTTTTTTTTTTTAAAATACATAAAAAATGCAAAATGGAAAAAAGTTTCAAGTCTAGTTATTTTTTCGCAAAGTCACATAACCTATGAGCAAAATGAGACAAAGATCATAAAAATCGATGCACGCGTTTCGCTTTTATTCGCAATTGAGTAAAGTATGAATTTCAAAAATCAGTTATAGCCACCACCCTTAAAATAAAAATAAAAATATAAATTAAAAAATTATCATGCAAAAAAAAACTTTATTTATAAAAACTTAATGAAAATAAAATAATATGCAATTAATACGCAATTATAATATGCATAAAAACAAAATTTAGAACATTTTTTCAATTATTGGCAATATCCATCCTTGTAGAAGTTGACGCTTGTGGTTCTGATGATCTTGTTTTCTTCGTAGGTTGTTCATATTCATGGTCTGAGTCAGCTTGGCGTTGTCGGTATGATGTTGCGCTGACATTTTGCTGTGTGAGTTTTCTTCTCTTCAAAAATGATGTCAGCCATTCGGAGTCGTGTTGTGATAGTCCCAGCTTGGCCACAATGTAATCCATTTCGATTTGTGGTAGCGGTTGTGGTGCACTATTTTCAATATCGGGTATCCAATCAGCATCATCCAAATCGGTCGGATTGGTGACAACGGTTTCGGCTAGCAGGGACACAGTATCCGCACTCGGAGGTTTAGGTGCATCGGTATCACTGGAAGTGTGGCAGTAAATGCAGCAGTGTATACTTTTGTTTTCAATTGTTGTCTGTTTAATCCAGGACGACAATTTATGCATGCATAGCACCTGGATTCATCATGTCCAGTTGTGTCTTCCACCCAAATTACTGGCTTCATAAAAGATAACTTTCTACTTTTTCCGTGAATCCATTTTAGAAGGGTAGTATAACAACTGTTGCACACTGTGTTCGGCGTAAAATTTGCACCACTTAAATCTGCTTCATCGAAATAATTACAATACGCGGTTTTGAATTGCTCAGTAAACAAATTTGTTCGATCTTTTTTCTGTATTTTTCGGATGATATGACCACAAACGTAACAATATTCATCCAAATATGGGCACTTGTTGTTTTCCATATTGATATATTTTATGTTTTGTTGTTATTCACTTTTAAAAAACTGGAGAAAAATCACTTTTACTGTTCGCGTTCGTCGGCACTGGCTGAATGCCAAAAATCGATCAATGCACACCTATAAATACTACGTATTTTTGAATATTTTACTGCCAGGTACTTATAAATGGGCGCATATTTTAAGGGCGGCTGGCTATATACCTGATTCAGCACTTGTACGTTTCAAACTGTGCAAAACTTTCCAAATAATGACCACCCTTAAATGTGGGTGCAATTTCTGTAAAAAAATCATATAGGTAGCCACCGGGAAAACCCAAATAATAAAAAGGTCCACTTTCCGTTTAATTGTCCACGTACATTTATTACCGCAATCATAAAAATCAAATAACCTTTTGTTTATTCCTTTTTTTTTAATTCTCAGAATCATGAAAAAGGTGTCAATGTTTTCTCCAAATAATGTTGTGCATATCTCGAGCAAATTTTTGAAATTCATACATTTACTCAATTGCGAATAAAAGCGAAACGCGTGCATCGATTTTTATGATCTTTGTCTCATTTTGCTCATAGGTTATGTGACTTTGCGAAAAAATAACTAGACTTGAAACTTTTTTCCATTTTGGATTTTTTATGTATTTTTAAAAAAAAAAATTTAAATTTTTAGGCAAAAAATAATTTTTTTCCTTCATACATTCATTTTTAACTTCGAAAGTGTTACTTGTATAGGAAAACAATATATGAACAGATTAAGGGAATTGTAATTCTTAATTTTTTAAAATTTATTTCAACTAAATTGGGCTAGTGGTTGTCGAGCTATGTCAAACAACAGGGCCTAAAACGTGATAAATTCCCCTATACGATAGTACTAACTTCAAATCGATACTAACTTCAAATCGCAGGTAAGAAGACAAAACGAATGATGCAGAAATTCTTCTTTTTGGGTCTAATTTCACATACAGTTCACAGAATTGAGTTGGCAATCAATTAACTGAAAAATGTTGTACTGTGTAATGGAAAGACTTACGCCTGAAAAACGATTAAAAATCGTTCAACTTTATTACGAAAATTCACGTTCTGTGAGGAATGTGTTTTGTGCACTTCGCTCAACTTATGGTCAACATAATCGGCCTACTGAGCGTACTATTCGCAACACCATCACCGATTTTGAGACCCAGCATTCATTATTGAATAATAGTCGACCGAATAGACAACGTCCAGCACGCTGTGAAGAAAATATAGCGGCCGTAGCTGAGAGTGTACACGAATACCGTGGAGAGTCGATTCGGCGCCGTTCGCAGCAACTCGGACCGTTATCGTGCCATGATAACCGACTTTTTGATGCCTGAAACTGAAGCTCGTGATCTCGGCGACATTTGGTTTCAGCAACACTTCGCCACTTCCCACACATCGCATCAATTAATGGATTTATTGACATAATTTCATGTTTTGGGCCGGTCGATTGGCCACCAAGATCGTGTGATATCACACCGTTAGACTTTTTTTTGTGGATATGTAAAGTCTAAAGTTAATGCGGACAAACCCGCTTCGATTCAGGCCTTGAAGGAAAACATCATACGTGTCAATCGCTAGTTACCAATCGAAATGCTCGAACGAGTCATCGAAAATTGGACTCAACGGATGGACCATCTGCGACGTAGCAACGGCCAACATTTGATAGACATAATCTTCAAAAAATAAATGCCAAAGAATGTTCTTTCAAATGATAATAAACATTCCCCATTAAATTTGAATTTTCTGTGTTGTTTTCTTTAAAAAAGTAGGGAACCTCGAAACTTAACTTTTAAATGTGAATCAATATAAATTTTTTAAGACAGCGTTATTATTTTATTAACTTAAGATCAATTTTTGTACCAATTTTGTTTTATTTTTAATGTTTAAAAATGATGTGATTTTTATACCCTTTACCACTAGTGGTGGATGAGGTTATACTTACTTTGTCATTCCGTGGGAAACTTTTTTAATATTCATCTAAGACCCTTGATCATTTTTAAATTCTTAGTCGATTTAGTCATGTCCCCTGCCTGTTTGAAACACGCTTACTTACGAAAGTCTCAACAGAAAAGAACATTCACCTGTATCGTGAAAAATAAGTGGAATTTTTGTTCCCATGAAATTTTTATTCCCTTCGGAGGGAAAAATGCTATAGTGAAACTCCCGTGAACAATCAGTTCTCAGTGAATGTTAAAAAGAAGAAATATTAAAAAACATTAAAAATTAGAAGTATTGTATTGGAGTGATAGTTTGTTTGCAACATTAGCTTATTTCACTTTTATGTAGTAAAATAAATTCTGCCAACACGTCTTTAAAAAGCTTCATAACTCCTGAAGGCAATCGACCTGTGTTTTTCATTTTGTTGAACAATATACATATAAGTTTGTGCCTCTTTTAACGGGTCTTGACCTTAAAATTTATTTTGTAAACTGTGAGAAATTCAAATGGAAAAGTGAACAAATTACGTTATTAATCTCCTATGAATTAATTTTTTTCATGGGAGTTTTTCATAATTTCATTATAAGTGAAAAGGGAAAAAATTATTCACGATATAGGTGATTGTTAAACTCTTTCTTGTTCTACAAAGCAGTTTTGGGGCGAAAATCTACCTGAAATTGGCTTAGTAGAAAAGGAGTTATGACCCCAAATGTGGAACAACCTCTCTAAAAAATTGTTTCAAAAATTAAAACTGGTGACGGAATGTACCAATTGTAATCAAATGTAGGGCAAATTCGATTTATAAGACTGGAAATTGCACTAAAATTTTTATAAAGATGGGCCCAAAAATTACCATAGGCCCCATGTAAAACGTCCATCGTAAAGGCATTTAAAAAAGCATTAATTTCTAATAAAATTGTATTACTATATTGAGATTCCGCTTAATTTAAGTTAGGTTCCATGGGCAGCCATCGAGAGACAGATCACTTGGGTCCTTCAGCGGTCCCTTTGTGATACCCAGCGCCAATGTCCATCCTAAAGAGCAGTAACTCAGATGGCGTCACTGCAGAGTTGAGCCAATTCGTCTTCCTAATGAAGAGAAGAAGCAATCTTAGTTATATTAAAGATAGATCCTCTAAACAGGAAATCACCGGCTCTCCCAGGTATTTTTCCCTGATGCCCCGTAGCCCAGGACATTGACAGAGAAAGCGAAGCACAGTCTCCTCTTCCTCCTTATCGTGACAACTCCTACAGTAGTCATTGAATTCCAGACCCATTCTTCTAGCATGAGTCCCAACAGGCCAGTGTCCAGTCATGACCGATACCACAGTCCTGATTTGGTCCCTATTGAACCTAAGTAGAGATTTGGTTCTCCGTTCACCATAGCCAGGCCAAAGTGACCTGGATATGTAGCAGGTGGCC
This sequence comes from Pollenia amentaria, assembly GCA_943735925.1. NCBI lineage: Eukaryota > Metazoa > Arthropoda > Insecta > Diptera > Polleniidae > Pollenia > Pollenia amentaria. The sequence continues at coordinate 137,584,527 of OX031010.1, read as the reverse complement.
TCACAGGTCCATCCCTCTTCCGCAATTCCATAATTCTCGCGCAGAATGAGTAACTTACAGTGAGCCAATGAATGTGTCATCCATGCGACCACCTTCCTTGGCCAGCTCATCTGCTATCTGGTTTCCCGGGCAGTCTGAGTGCACTGGTATCCATACAAGCGTTAACCCTGAATGCTCAGCAATCTCATTCAAAGACATCCGGCATTCCACAGTTAACCTAGATGTCGTGTAGACACCCTCAAGAGAAGCAATGGCAGCCTTGCTATCAGTAAATATACGTATATCTCCCGAAACGCGATATTACTTTAGCCAGTTGGCTGCCCGGTTTATAGCCGAGATTTCCGCCTGCAGGACACTACATCCATCCAATGTAGAAACCTCCGCCTTAATTTAAGTTATTTCTGCTTATTTTTAATGAGGGATCTATAATTTACGATCGGTTCAACATAAAATCTGCTCCTGAAATTCACTTTAATGCGCCTAATAATATTTCTGAAACTTACTTAGGCAACGAATTATACTACTGTGAGGTCAGGTTGAATGAAGTTTGGCTTATAGATCCTATTTACAGCCCACTCCTGAAATACTCGAATAAAATCGTTTTTCTTTTTATTTTTAGATTTTTATTTTAGCCCGTTTTAAGTATTTGTTTGGCATTTTTAGCATTTTTTCACAAAAATCTAGAATTTTTCCTTCATTAAGTTTAGGCAACTGTCTGTTACTTCTGCGTCGAGAAATTTTTTAGTAGAAATGTGTGAAATGAAGCAAAAATTCCATTTAGTGTTTCCCACTAAACGGTGCCTGTCGCAATTTTTTTTTGCGTGTAAGTGCTGTCACCCTTGGAAAGTAAACGGCAATTAAAAGAAAAAGTCTGTCTGTATCATTTTTGTCAGAAATGTTCTTGCTTTGAATTGTCAAATAAAAAAGCGGCGAGACAAAATTTTAAAAATAAAACATATATTTATTTTAAATGCAATTAAATTTAACAATTAAAAAAGTAAATTATTTTGTTCTTAAGTGTATTTGCATTGTTTTATTATTTTGCTTTTGTTATTTTAAAAAATATGCGAATATTTTTTTATTTGGACAGTTGTATTTTTGCTGCCGTAGGTTGAAAATTGTTCGAGTTTAGTAAATGTTTGTCCTCGTGAACGATATTTGTGATTAGCGTTCTCATAGACTGCAATTTTACATCTTTCGACATGTGTTATAGACAAAATTTTTTTAGTTTTTTAGAAACGACGCGAGAAGCTCTCACCGAAGTTACAGAACATGGGTTCAGGTGTTATGAAAGAAAAAATTAAAAAATTAAAAAAAAAACTAAAATCATTTAAACCGGCGATACACTACCCTATTCAGTCGTATGATTTGTCAAAAATTTATTCTGAGTTAAATTTCAGTTATGTATTTTAAAAATTTAAGGAATAGAAATATAACAAAAAGCTTTATAGAATACATAACTGAAATTTAACTCATAGAATAAATTCGAAAAATAAAAAATGTTGAATATAATAAAGTTGCTTATGAAAAAGAAATAATCCCCAATATCTATTTATTAATTTTTAATTTTTTTTTTCAATGAATGCAGACGACGACTGTGCTGCGGCAATTTTGCTCGTTATTTGTTTAAAACGGAAAAGAAATATAAAAGAAAGAAAAAGAATTTGGAGTAAATAGTGCTCTAAGCAACGAGCTGTTTTGGGGAAACAATGCTGCTAAAAAAATTAGAACTAACGGCTGAAATTGATTTAACTGCTTCTTCTTCTACGTCTTTACTCTGCAAAGTTTTCGCTGAAATGACTTATCTTAGCACTAGACACCACAAATAGTTTGACAAATATCCAACACGTCTACCAAATATTAAACATTTTTCATATTTCTGCAAACATTGTACGCAAAATGTACAGAAATAAAATATTAAACTTTCCGTAACTGACAAAGTTTTTTAAAGTTATCGTTTCGTTATAAATACTAAAAAAACAGTGACAACCAAATAAGCTTCGTACAGACGGTGGTCAGATCTTATAATATTGTTAAAGGCCGGTATTCACTATCCTACAGAATCGTACTATTCATTCACACGAAAATCTAACTGAATTCTATCCGACATAAAAAAATGTCTGCAAAATCTGCTGTCAACGCCACACTATCCCACAAAAAATATGCAAACTCAAATGACTCTTCTACTTTACAAGAAAATGCAACTCTGATCGCATATAATCTATCATTTTATGAAAATTTTCATAAACATTAGCAAATCGGACAGACTTGTCAAAAAAATCTGTCACTCAATGCATTTTTAAGCCACACTGTGATACATTATGAGCACACACGATTTTTTTGACATATCGTGCGACTAAATAGGATAGTGAATACCGGCCTTAAACACCGTTGCTTAAACTGCATTAAAATTTACTAAAAATGTCTTGCTACTGTGTGAACATTGTAAGCTCATTTGTATATGACAGACGTGTAAAATTAATGTATCTGACAATGGCACCATTGTCAGAAAATTATTTCTATTGGCAACGCCTGCTTACAAAATTGTATGATCTGACCACCGTCTGTACGAAGCTATACAAAAATAACATGTATATTGATGTTAAGTTCTTCTGTCGTCGGCATATTCTTATGTATTTGTGTTAAGATGAAATTTTAGAAGAAAAATTTATGTGAACTTTTTTTTAGTATTAATGCCTTAAGGCAGGTATTCACTATCTTACATAATCGTACGATTCATTCACACGAAAATCTAACGGAATTCTATTCGACATATAAAAAATGTCTGCAAAATCTGCTGTCAATGCCACACTATCCCACAAAAAAGATGCAAACTCAAATGACTCTTCTACTTTACAAGAAAATGCAACTCTGATCGCATATAATCTATCGTTTTATGAAAATTTTAAAAAACATTTGCAAGTCGGACAGACTTGTCAAAAAAATCTGTCACTCAATTCATTTTTAAGCCACACTGTCATACATTTTGACATATCGTGCGACTAAATAGGATAGTGAGTACCGGCCTTTAACTCTTATTTAATTTTTTTTAGAAAAATTAATTTGTTTTGATAACATACAAAGATAGTTACATATAATTAATTAAAGTCTGCTTACTGTATTTTTAAAAATTAAATAGCTCATATTTATGACTTAAATAAATATAAAAATTAATTCATATGATATCATTTTCGTTGCAATATTCATTAGATATGAAATAAGAAAGTTATGTTAATAAATACTAAACGGTAAAAATTGATTTTAAAATTTTTTTCAATATGTATCTTTTTGGGAAAAAGTGTATCTTTTTGGAAAGTAAAATGTATATTTTTCGAAATTTCGCTGGCAACACTGATCACTATACTTGAGCTTAACATTTATTATGCCCTTTGTTCCAAAATGTTGGATATATAATATCCATTATATATTTTCGAATTAATAGGAATGCATTTTAATTATTTTTTCATTATTTTTATTTACTTATGATGACTGACTAAATTGCGCTCTAATTAAATGTTGTTGTTCCACAAATTTTTAACGCCAAAAATAAAAAAAAGTAAATCATATGCAACTTATAAATATACTGCCTGTTCATGTGTTAACGTTCGAAATCGCTGAACAGGCAGATAGTTTTAAGTCAAAATGTTAAATACACAATAGGGTATTCATTAAAAATTAACCCCCATATTCATAAAAAATATTTTTGATTAATAAAAGGTTTATTAAACAAATTTTAATGGAAAATTCGTTTTATAAGCCTGCAATAAACCTTAAATATTTTTTTATGAATATGGGTGTAAATCTGGATGTTTATTTAGAGAAATTTTTATTTTTTAATGCAATTTCTTATATATTTTTGAAATTTTATAAGAAGTTTGTAATTCCATAGAAGTAAAAATAACGTTAGTTATCTTAATTTAAAGGCCGAGTCACGTAGAATCCGTTGTTCTTTATACATCGCTTTTTTCAACTGACACTAACGTTACAACGGAGGTGGGCACACATAGAACACTTCGATGGCGGATATTTAATCAAGACCGAGACAATTTTAGTTTATTTATTTTATTTTCTTTTTGTTGATACTCAACACAAAAAATTTAATTAAAAAAAATCTAAAAACAAACCGAAAGCTTCCAATAACTCAACGTACGTTAAAAGTTGGACAACTAAAGTACTTTGCGTTAACGGAGACGTACAATACGTGGCAAAGCTCATAAGAAAACCTGTATATCAACTTTGTTGTCAGTTGAAAAAAGCGACGTATGAAGTATAAAGGATTCTATGTAACTCGGTCTTAAGTATTCTCTGAGTATAAATAGAAATTTATAATTCAAAAAAAGTGATTCTTCCTTGAACTCGCATAATATATATTTTTGTATTTTGCTTTAACAAAAAACAAATAATAAATTTTAAATTCTATTCTGAACGACGAAAAGGTGGCGTGAACATGCACGTGCTTTTCGTTTATAAATATTGGGTGTATTATTTATAATGCGGGTTAACCGGAGTGTTTACTGTAAATATTGGTAGAATATAAATTGGATTAAAGTATTGGTTATCTGGCAGAACATAGCCAAAAAAAAGCTAACTATTGGAGGACAAAATGGAATCAAACCAATCGTGTCTAAATCTCTACTTTTGAACTGCACAAACAATCATTTGCACGTTAATTTCACGTACATTGATTAAACATATTTCATAATAAGTTACCTTGAGCAATCGATTTGCTTCAGATGCACTTTTTTTTGTTTAATTAAAGACGTAAAGGAAAAAACAAAAACTTTCCGCAATTGATGCTTTTTTTTTGGCACAAAATTCGACGTTTTCGAAGCAAAAAAAAAATTGTTTTTTGTTTACACTATTTCGTTAAATGACTAATTGAGCATCAATGACAGTTGTTTACTCTCCCGTATTTTTAAGTCAGGGTATTCAGATGTTTTTAAAATGTTATCCTTTAAATTGTAAATTTCTTTAGCCAAAAATTTGTTTTTTCATTCCCAAAGTTCCATATTAAATACTCGTAGTTTAAATTTAAATTAAATTTGATGTACATTTTTCATAAAGAATGGTGGGCGATGAGGGAAAACGGAGGTCATATTCAGATTTAAGTTATTTAAAAAATGAATAAGCTGAAATTGAGTCACGGCTCGATATGTTTTTTGCAGCCATGTGTATCGAAAAGATGGTTTTTAGGCGCAATAGAACTTATAATTTAAAAAAATAAAACAAAAATTACAAAAAAGTTATTTTTCGAAAAATCAAAAGATGACATTAACATTTAAAAATGATATCGGGCCTATGGCCAATTCGGATGTGCTAGACAAAGTGCATTCTGGAGTTCCAATATTGAGTCACTTTGCTGACGGTATGTTACAAACAATGCTGCCACGACTTATACAATTTTTACAACCAACATTTTTGAAAAAGTAAGCAAATGTGAAAAAATATAACCAAATTAGAAATGCCTTTTGTTAATTGAGAAAACCATAAAAATTTATAATTTAAGACAAAGGTTACTTGGAAATAGGAATATATTAATTACAAGTTAAAAAATTGTACATACTGAAAATATAAGGAGAAAATTTAATTAGAAGCTTTCATTTATTTTAGACTTTTTTCATATAAAATATTTTTATTTTATAAGAGTAAGGCCCAGAACAGACAGTGAAACGCAACTGCAACGAATTTATTGTTTTTAAATCACTATCAACCGTTTTCCACACACTCTGCAGCCATTATTGTAACAGAATGTAATAAAATTATCAGAACCATTTCGGTTTTCTTTGAGAACAGATGAAACACAAACACGAGTTTCTTACACGCCGGTTTCATTGCAACTGATTTCCAATGCGTTTCAAACCGGTTTTCAAATGGTCGCGTCATGTGTTGTCGCTCAAAGAGTCTTTTGCATAAACTCAAATGCAACTCGAAAATAACTACAAGTTGCAGTTGCTTTTCACCGTTTGTTCTGGGCCTTAACTCGTCAAATTTCCATACATAATTCAGTATATTGAAAGTTAATAAAGTTATTTTTTCTTTTTTGAATATGTCCTTTCCAATAAACAGAAAAGGAAAAATTAATTTGTTTCCGCTTTTTAACTGTCAGTGGAAGGGCAGTAAAATGTGGCGATTTGTTAATCCTTTTGGCGATGGAAATTTACGTTTGGAGATTTTGCGATTCTTAAATTCACGCCATTTTCTTACAAAAAAATTGCATAAATTCTAAAATTGTAGATTATATAGCAATTAATTTTTCAAAAAGCTTTTAAATTCCTATGTGTATTTAAATATATTAAAATAAACTACTAGAAATAATATAAATTTAGAACATTCAAGTTTTTAGAAAAAACATTTTTTATTTTTCGATGTTTTTCTATGAGTTAAATTTCAGCTATGTATTTTATAAAGCTTATAAAAACAAATAATTTCCAATATCTATAAGTTTTTAGAAACACTAAAACTACTTTTGTTTAATTTTTGAGTCAAGTTCTGAAATCAATTCCGAGTGATTTTATGCACTTTACCTACTGCTATTAAAAGGAGGAAAATTATGCTCTTTTAAAACAAAAATTAATTGAAAATCTACATTGATTAAGACTTCATTCGATTTCAATTTCAGAACATGGCCGTTTCTGATATAAAAATCACATATGGAAATTTTTTTTCTAAAAAAATATAAAATAAATTTTTTGTTTTCGAAATATATAAAAACTTCCATTCATTTGAAAGAAATAATTAGAAAATCGTCGTGCAAAGTATACATTATTCGAAGTCGTAAATAATTTCCTTCGAATTGAAATACGCGATAACAGCCCATGAAAATAAAAACTTTTAAATTTAAAAAAATTTATATTGCAAGTGTATCAAGGAAAACATATACATACGTACTTTATTTTAGAATAAAAGTAACCAAAATGAAACCAATATTCACATCTCCACATTAAGAAAAAAAATCATCAATTTTGGTTAGAAATAACCAAATACGGCAGCTCTGGTTACAAATAACACGAACAATGTTGCCTCCAAATTTTCAATTGTTGCTGGCTTATCAGTTAAAAGCAGGGACTTCAGCTAGCCTCACAGGAAATAATCTAGAGGTTTAAAATCAGAAGACCTTGAAGGCTAATTGACACGTCGAAATCCACTTACCACCAAACTTTTGTTTCCATAATTTGACGGTTACGGTCGCCGTTTGCCAAGTAACACCATCCCGTTGAAACCACATCTCGCCCGGATTAATGCCATCCATATTTTCAAACAAAAAAATCTTTGACCGTGGTAACGATCCTCATTGACCGTAACGCAATTACTGCCTAAATTTTTGCAAAAATAAGGCTCCGTCATGCATTTTCTGGATGTAGATGCAGGGTCTGCTGGATTGGCATCACTTCATATACGGCAGTTTTGTTTATTAACAAACCCGCTAAGCCAAAAAGAAGCCATAACCCTTAAGGCCTTATAGAAAGAATGTGTACTTGTAGGGTTCGTTAAAAGCGGGTTTTCATGCAAATCTTTTGTTTAACGAACACTTCAAGAGTACATTAATTTTTTTGAATAAGGCCGTTAGTCTTCACGAGCCATCGAATGATGTTAATAAATTATGTTATAAAAGATATAATTATTGTATCCGGTCAGTCAAGAATGAAAAATTATTAATAAATTTTAATTAATTTCATGTTGTAAAATTCCTTTCTTCATAAAAATTATTTAATGAAAATTAAATTTTATGAACTTTATGACCTGATTTAAAAAAAAAAATTTGGGATAAAAACCTCCAATAGTTCAATAAAATATCCACATTTCGAATTATTTTTATCTAAAGGGCATAATAAACCACACAAATTGCTTGGCAAACATGCAGTCTGTTTTTGCTTCTGTTTGCCAATAGACAACACAATCATATTTCGTGCAAACAATAATTTTTCATTTTTGTTTTGTTTTCAATGAATGTAGACGACGATTGTGCTGCGGCAATTTTGCTCCCTATTTGTTTAAAACGGAGAAGAAATATAAAAGAAAGAAAAGGATTTAGAGCAAAGAGTGCTCTAAACAACGAGCTGCTTTGAGGGAAATTATTCTGCTGAAAACATTTTAATGTACGGCTGAAAACTATTTTTTTTTCTTCTGACAAATATCCAACATGTCTGCCAAATATTAAAATTTTTTAATATTTCTGCGAACATTGCTTCAAATGTTTGTCCAAACAGCAAACACCCCAATTAACAACACAAAATATTTGTACAAACGTAAAATTTTGATATGTTTGCCAAGCTATTTGTGTAGTTTATTATGCCCTTAAGGCACAAGCAAAATAAAGACAAAGAAGAAACATAAAAAAACAAAAAATATACTTTGGACTTCAAGAAGAATTCCTGACAGAAAGTATGAAAAACAGAAGTAGGGAAGAACATGTTTATCAATTAAAAATAGATAATCATTCACAACAAATCTCGATCCACCAAAAAGGGGAAAATACCATTTCGTTGAAAGATTGATGTTACTATTGACTGCCAGCCGTCGTCAATGGCGGTGAGTATCAAAACGGCTAAGATTTCTGACGACATAGTGTGGTTACTATCGAAGCATGTCGAATCGACCTGTCCGTGAACGTGGGTTCGATCCCCCGGTCAGTCAAGAATGAAAAATTATCAACAAATTTAAATTTAAAAAAATTCCTTTCTTCATAAAAATAATTTAAGGAAATTTAAATTTAATGAATTTTAGCCTGATTTCAAAATAAAAAAATTTGGATAATAATAATAGTAAAAAGAAAAATCCTTAATCTCCAAATAAAATTGTAAATCCCCTTTTAGAAATTTAATCCCCAATTTGGGGATACATTGTCTATTTTGACAACTCTGCACTTTATAAAAACATTTTAAAAAAATCGCTCTTTTTTGTGAATTTGTATATTTAAAGAGCTATTGTAAATAAAATTAATACTTTATTTTGAAAAATACTATAAATTTATTTTGTTATATACATATATATTTTGCTATTCAACAAATGTTAGATAAAAAACAATAGAATTGTTTATAGAATGACAATATTAGATTTGTAATCAAATAAAAAAAATTCATTCAAGTATTTTATTCAAAAGAAGGTCGTTGGCGTTCTTTTATTTTTGTAAAATAATTTTGTAATCTGTTTTTTTTTATATTTACAACGTATTATACATTCTTTTTTTTTTTTTTTATAAATTTGAGCTGTTATTTATTAAAACTGTTAAAGCTTAAGAAAAAAGCTGTCAAAATGTCACGTACTAAAGATAGAAGAAAATTTGTCCACCAATTGTGGCACGAAGAAATTAGACTGATAAATTAAAAAAAAACAGGTAAAACTGTTCTATTAGGTTATGCCGAGTCTTATATACGCTTCACCATAGTGATGAAAATTCATATATTTCCCATCTCATATGGAATGGACGCTATTGTGCCACAATCCTTATTCCCGGGGTATATTTGTATGGGAGCTAGGTGAAATAATTGGCCGATTTCGCTGATTTTAAGCTCTATTTCATAAAAATGGTTTGTTTTATATGGACCACTTAAACTCTTTACTCGGAAGAACACCTTTATGAGGGCTAAGTTATACCGTTTATCTTTCAAAAATGTTATCCAAATGTTATCCTCCTAGCTTATAATGTTTGGGCGCTAATGTACCAAAATGTTCGCCTGGGGGTTGTAGGGCTCATCTGTAGGATATTTCAGCTCTTGGTCTTATATCTTTCGGGGCAAATCCGGTTGAACTCAATCCTGGAATCCTCAAGGATTCAAATTTGCCCAATCAATGCATAACTGGCAACAGTTGACGTGCACATAGAGAAGCCGTCGCGAGGTATCGGAGGACTTATCTTTTCTGCTTTATAGTCGTACTCCAATGGAGTACTTCGGAACAAAGATATGATAACGGGCTAGAGGAGCATCCGAAATGACAGGGCTCTTTGGGGTATAATAATTTCAAGGAGTCCAAAGTTCTTCGAAGTACTTAAATGATGGTGCCGCGGGAGTCTGTAGCCTAGCAAACTAGTCTGACTATTGGTTAGGTCTCCTTTAGTATGCTTTCCAAGAAATGCTTCCCGAATCCCGCGGACTCGGAAGATGGTCTTTAGAGAAAGATTTTCGGAGAGCACGAGGTGGGTGTGGTTATACCGACATCGCGGTTAAAAACTGGGTGAAATTTTTCGTAGGTGAACCCATGTGGAGTGGGCACCTGCTGCGATGTTTAAATCATCTTAAGGTTCTGTTGGTCTCAGTACCAAAACTGCCTTGAATCAAATTGGCAGTGGAGGCTAGATATCTGCAGCTCCTAAACAAGGAATAGTGTGTGATTTGGCGGTTATACTCTCAAATTGCAACCTGTGTTTGAAAAAGGATTCGCGCATACGCGGGGGCACTTGGTAAATGCATATATTAATCCCCATGTTGTTGAGATCCACCATAAGCCTTAGCCATAGTGCAGGTGTCCATGTAAATCAATATCACAGTTATAACAAAATGATTATTTCGATGAAAAATTTAGTCTTTTTTTTAGCGCATTCTGCTAATTTTCATTACCAGTATTCTATTGAGTTTGTTTTAGATGAAAATTTTGAAAAAAAAAAATTTTAGTTCATAAATTATAAGCGGACTTCCGAAAGTTAAGGTTACTGGGTAAAAATTTGAGATTTATGGGTAAAAATTAAAGCTGGTCGTGATTTTTTGCTCCTGTCTCAGTCATTTATGTACCGATCTGGCTGAATTTCAATAGCATATTTAAAAGAACTAAAGGGTGATTTTTTATGAATTAAGTTTTTCGGGCTGGCAGCACTGACACAATTACATATTGCATGAAGTTATTTTTAAAAAGTAAATGGCAAAGACCAATTTATCCATTCCAATAAAAATTTTGAATATATGATCCAAATTTGAGCATTTAAACAGACAGACGAACAAACGGTCAGAAGGACATCGTTAAATCCACTTCACTACTCATAAGGACTCAAATTAAAATACAAATAAAATAAACTTATACATTAATACCCTTTCCACCAAAGATTTTCAGCTTTCAGTTTTTAAAACCGTTTAATTTTAAAATCTTTTAAACAGTTTCTTAAAAAATTTGTGAAATCATTTTATGAAAAATTTTGAATTTTTCATTAGCGAAAAAGTTTAGAACATTTTATGTTTATTATCTTTCGAATTTCTTTTGTTTTATAAAAATCATTTATACTATTTTTTAGAAAGACTTCTAAAAAACGTTTAAATAATAAATTCATAAAAAAAAAATTAAAAAAAAATGAAAAACACACATTCTATTTTTTTAATATTTTTTTTGGAAATGATCAAACAATTTTTTTGGGAAATTTTTCTAAATTTTTTTTTTAATAAATTTAATGAAAAGAAAAAATGCTCTACTTTTACAAAAATTTGTTTATTAACCCTGGATGGTTACTGGTCGTCGCATCGACGAAGCTCATTTACACTTTGTCATAAAACTTTTTTATGTGTTTCGAAATTACGCTCTTTTTTTCAACAACGTTAGCTGATGACGAAAACTTTAAAAAAATAAATTTTAAAACCAAAAATTTGTTAAAATTAGTATCAAATTTATAAGAAAAACTTTTATTTGAAACGCTTTATTTTATTATATTTTTTAATAAAATGCTTAAAGAAAAAAAATTTTGTTGATTTTTTTCTTTAAAAATCGTTCCTCTAGCACTTTTTTTTTAAAAAAGTTCGTTCCTTAATGTACTTAAATGTACTTAAAGGAAGAGTCACCTTTCAGGGTTGAGAAACTATTAAAAAAAGAAAATCAAATTGCCGAAATTTGTTTAAAAAAAATTACCAAATTTTTCAAATAACTTTAATCCATTACTAAAAAAAAAAAAATTAAAAAAAATTTAAAACATTTTTTAAATTTGTATATTTTTAGCAAAATTTTCTGACATTTCTTAAACTTTTTTTTGGAAAATTATTGAATAATTTTGTTTTAGAAAAAATTTCAAAAATATGTATTTTAAAAATTTTATTGAAATTTGTTTTATTTTTAACATTAAAATTTTTAATTAGGGAAACATTTTTTTTAGAAAATAATAAAAACTTGTTTTTTTTGAAACAAGTTTTTATGTTTAAAAGTACTTTATTTAACACTTTTGAAAGAACCTGTTCGAGCTATAGTACAAAAAATTTAAAAAAATTTTTCTTAATTAAATAAATTTTTGTGTTAATAAATTTTTTTGGGAAATTTTCTAATGATTTCCTTAAAACAAAAAAAAAAAAAATTAATTATGTTATAGGATTAAGATTCATATAAGAGTTCTTTGTGCCAATTTTTATTTATTGAAATACATCTTTCAGAAATTTTTTCGTCTTACAGCGATTTTAGAGTTCTTTCCGTTCTGAACATACCTACAAAAGTTTTATCAAGGCATAGCAGGTATCATAAAAGTGTTCGTAGCCAAGTTTTGAATCTAGTTTTGACATTTAAAGCTATTTTCAGGGGTTTAAATGATTATGAGTCGATCGATATACTATAAGGTTTTTGTGTTACACACATCCGCACAAACGCATAGGTCCCGTATAAACACCCATCCTAAAATCGCTTTAAGACGAACAAATCTCATTTGAATTCCGATATCTAGATAAAATTCGGCACAAAGAACTCTTATACACAGAAACAATTATCAGTAGCGTTTTATCAATTAAAAAAATAAAAATTGTTTAAAAACTATTTCAGTTGAACTAAAGTGATAATTGAATCAATTATTTTTTTAGTTGAAAGAAAATTAAAAATATAATTTTTGATTTAATCAACATTTTAGTTGTTTTGAAATAAATTTTTAATTCAAATATTTATTAAATATCAAAAAATCTTAATTGAGTTTTTCGTTTAAAATAAAATAATTTAAACTTGTAGAATTATTGTTGGGAATTGTCTAAACTTGAGCTATATTTAATGAAATCAATTAACACATTGTTTGTAACGGTAAAGCTTATTGATAATTTTTTTTAATTAAAATTGAAAATATCATTTAATGAAAAAAAAACAATTTTAAATTTTTACAATTTTTGTAAACAATATAATCATTTTGGCAATCGTTGCAAAATCAACAAAATGTTTGCTTGATTCTTTAAATTTGGTATGAATTTGGTGATTAGAGACAATTTTAAATTTTTTCTGTGTACAGAGAAAAAAAAAATTAAATTTGATTCCAATTAAAAAATTTGTGATATTAATTAAAAAATTGATTAAAATTGCACCAGTAACATATTAATGGCTAATAAATCAGTGTGTGTTTTAACGCTGGTTTAGTTAAACTCAACTATAATTTATATGTAGTTTAAGCTCAACAGTTGTATGTAGTATGTAGTTTAAGAAGTAACATGTGGCAGCGGTACGATAAATGTTGACAAATTCATATGGTTTGTATTGGTAGTTTAAACACCCAATTTTATGCGTTTAAAGATGGTTTATATGTTTTCTGATTTATAGATTTCTTGGCTTAAACACATTTTAAACCAAAAAGAGAGTTTAACTTGCTCCGATTTATTCAATTAAATATATTTCGATACTAACAACGTTTTCTGCAATTGATATATGGGCCCCAGATATGGTACGCTCTCGAAAAATTGGTTATATACTATGGTGTAGGGCATAATTAGATCGGGCTTGACTGACTATAATTTCTTAGTTGTTAAAAATTGTAATTTTGTATACAATTTTTAGGAAATCTTTCGAATAGTTTTTTACTTAAAAAACAAAACATTTTTTTTTAACATTTGAAATAAACTAAATTTTAACACTTTTTCTGTGGAAACCCTTTTAAAAAATTTTAAACATTTTTCGGTACACAGAAAAAATTATTAAATTTCTCCAATCACCAAATTTGTTCTAAATTCATAATTTTAAGCAAACAATTTGTTGATTTTGCACATATTACCAAAGTGATTATATTGATTACTAAAAATTTTTAAATTTTGAAAAAATATTTTCAATAAATGATATTTTTAATTTTAATTAAAAAAGTGATCAAAAAACTTTGCCATTTCAAACAATGTGTTAATTTATTTAAATAAATATTGAAAATTCCCAACAACAATTCTACATGTTTAAATTATTTTATTTTAAACGAAAAAAGTCAATTAAGATTTTTTGTTATTTAATTAAAATTTTAATTGAAAATTTTTATCAAAACCACTAAAATGTTAATTAACTAAAAAATAAATTTTTAATTTTCTTTCAACTAAAAAAATAATTGATTCAATTATCACATTAATTAAATTTAAATACTTTTTAAACCATTATTTTAACTGATAAAAAACTTTTTTCTGTGTATAAAATTTTCGAACGATTTTCAAACTTTTCATGATGACAATATTTTAATTACGTTTAATAAAAAAAAACTTAACCATTTTCTTCAAAAAATTTTCACTTAATTCTACCACATTTTAATGTCGAGTGTAACTCATAAAATTTCTCAACTCAATTGTTTTATTACGAATAGATATTTTCAATATTTCCTTAAATAGTTACAAACTAAATTCAGTTTGTAGCCATAAATATTTGTTTATATGTTTGCTAATTGTGTATTAAATTAAATTGAATATTGACAAATAAATATTAGTTTGTCGGTATAAAGTAACGACTTTTGTCTTATGACCTAATATAAATATTATATTCTTGTCTCCATATAAATAGAAAAACTAAGTGGAAGGAAAATTTTTGAAAAATTTTAATTTGAGATGTGTCAATTAAGACTAAAAACGCAGGGGAAAATTTCTCAAGGAAGAAAAGAATTGATAGTGGCTCTCAGAACTGTTTTAAATTTCTGCTAAGATAGAGATTACCATAATTTTTTTGAACATTTCTAATTTATCGCTTTGACAAAATTTTTATAACGTTCTAAATTTGTTTTTTTTTTTTTTTTTTTTTTTACACGTTTATTTAATGCATATGAATATATAAATTTAAACTTCAAATAAACAAAAAGTATAAATATAGCTTATTTCTATATACAAAGTCCCATTTTAACGAGCTCTCAAGTATAATATTTATTAAATAAAGTTATTTTTCTATTATATAACTATATACATAATACAAGAAAAAATACTAAGATCATTGAAAATGTAAGCAAAAAGGTTAGCAAAAAAACTTACTTTTATATTGGTAAGGATAAGAAGTAGGGTCAAGGGTTAAAATACGAGTCTAAAAAATAGCTATTAGGTAAGCCACCAATATTTTTTAAGGTTTAGATTAGGTTTAATATTTTTATCATTCAAATAAATACTTGTGTCAAAACGACAATTTTCAGACGTTAGTTCATTACAATTTATAGCTTTAATATTGGCTCGCCTGTAAATATGATAAAGTATAGGAATACCATCTCCATTTTGGATGAAATCATTTTTATCGAGGAAAAGGAAAGCCTCAGGTGGAACATAACCATTTTGTAATGTTTCAGAAATATAGTCTCCAGAAACATAGTAGGGAGCCATGATTAGGTTGTTTTCGTTAATATTTACACAGTTCACAATATGGTCTCTTATAATATGAACAATAAAATGATCAAATCTGGATATTTCTACCTTTTCATAGAGCCTTTGGTTTGATATGTATTTTTTGTAATTACTACACTTGGATCTGTATAATGAGGTGCAACACCTGAGGCATTTCCTTTCGAATATCCGCATCTTCTCCATATAAGAAGGGGATATGTTAAACCAAATTTGGCAACCGTATGATAGAATTGGTCTTATTAAAGACTGGTACATGATAATTTTAACCCTTGACTGTATATAATTAGAAAAGAATAATTTTTTATACATGAAGAATGCTTTTCTTGCCTTTATAAGTTGTTGGCTTATATGGTTGCTAAAGTACAGAAATTTATCTAAATGAATACCTAATAATTTAACAGTTTGTTTTACAGTAATATTAACATTTATTACTTGATTTAATACCAAAAGTTTTCCAGTTTCTTCTTATATTGCTGTTACATTTCCCAACTGGTGGCCTGAAAAGAATACACTCGCATTTGTTCAAATTTATTTTCATAAGCCAATCTTTGGAATATTTTTCAATAGCTAAGAACTTATTTTGTAACCCACTACTGATTTTCTCAATTGTGTCATCGGCGTGGAAAATAGTAATGTCGTCTGCGAAAGCAATGATATTGTCTATTTTCTCTAGTATATCAAAAAGGTAAAAATTAAATAGTATTGGGGAATTAACGGTTCCTTGTTGTAGCCCATTGACTTCTAAATTTGTTTGTTTGCTTATTTTTTTTTCAAATTTATGGCAAAGTATTTTAATTGATTGCAGAAGTTAAAATTTGGATATTTTTGTTAAAAAATTGGTCCAAATCATATTTCTATTTGGCTGCAAAGCCGCTTCTTTCATAATATTTTATAATTATAAAACAAACACTCAACTGGGTTGAGTTGTAAACCGTAATAGGAGCCTAAGTTTAAAGTGGAGTACACTCAGAGCTACCGTTTTTGGTTATTTCTAACCAAAATTGGTTATTTTTTTCTCAATGTGGAGATGTGAATATTTTTTTTGTCATTTTTGTTACTTTTTTTCTAAAATATAAAATACGTATGAATATGATTTTCTTGATACACTTGCAATTTAGGTTTTTTAAATTTTTAACAGTTTTACTTACATGGTATTTGGGTGTATCGCATCTAAAGAAATTGTTTACTTCGAACATGCCATGTTCTGAAATTTAAATCAAATGAAGTTTATCGATGGAGATTTTCAATTAATTTTTTTTTAAATGAGCGTATTTTTTCTGATTTTAAGAGTGGTTAAGATAAGTGGTACTTAAAGTAGAAAGTGCATATATCACGCGGAATCGATTTCAGAAAATGACTGAAAATTTACACAAAAGAAGATTTGGTGTTTCTAAAATTGACTGTCAGTCATATACATTTTCCACATTAAATTAAAGTTCTGAAATCGAATTTGTTTATATTCGTAATAATATTATACAATGATTCACAAAATATTTCAAATAGAAAAATTTTGAAACAGTAGTAATAACAATTATAATTTTAAAATACAATTTACAAACAAGAGAAATAAGTTAAACCCATTCTAATAATATTTTAGATATGGGCATTTCCTGGGGTTCGTAAGCTTTTGATGTACAAATAATATGGAAAACCAAACTTTTTCCTAGCATTTTTTTTTTGCAATTCGATAGCATTTTGGTAGCTCTATGTTTAGTGCAAAAGATTGATTTCATCGAGTTTAAGTTTTCATAATGATAGTTATAAACATGTGGTCACGAACGTACGCAAAATAGAAGTCAACTTTGGCTGACAGTACGGAAATGTAAAAATCTGCGAAATGGAACGGAATATTCAAAAGTGATTAATTTATTTAAAAAGTGTATTAATGTAGGTCTCTATCCAGTATTTACACAGTAAAATATCTCTATGGGTTTTTGTTTAATTGGCTTAAGTACCGGTCGCGAACGTACGGGTCGCAAACGTACGATTTTTCCATATGTTTTAACCGTTAATTAACCGTTAATCGAACTTTTTATCTTCTCCTTACACTTTTCTCTTCTTAACTGATTGTTATAGAGAGATTTTAAAGAAAGAGTGCAAACATAACAAATTTTTTTGCATGTAAAATAATTAAATATAAAAATGTCTTTAGAAGTAGCTTAAAACGAAAGTATTAAATTTTCCAGTTTCCCGCCCAATTTCCTCAAGTAAAACAGCTAAGATATCATAGAATATCATATATAGCATTCTATTATAAAAACATAGACTTTTTTTTTATAATTATAAACAATAAAACACGAAGATTATCAACATTTTATTTTTCCATCCTGGTTTAGCATTCGGAGAAAATGCCCTTAATTCACAAAACACGCATTTCGCATATCGCCAAAAGTTTCCAATTTCGCCAAGATTATCGCCATATCGCCAAACGTAAATGTTCATCACCAAAAGAAATTAAAAACCGCCACATTTCATAACCGAGCCACTGACAGTAAAAA
Source organism: Pollenia amentaria (assembly GCA_943735925.1). Classification (NCBI taxonomy): domain Eukaryota; kingdom Metazoa; phylum Arthropoda; class Insecta; order Diptera; family Polleniidae; genus Pollenia; species Pollenia amentaria. The sequence continues at coordinate 137,566,532 of OX031010.1, read as the reverse complement.
AGCAGAAAATAATTTAATTTTTAAGTGGCAGTTTTTTTAAGTTAAATTCAGTTTTTTTCTTCTTAAAATGCAGTTATTTTCAAAAGAATTATGGCAACGCTGATGGGCATTCAAAGTCCAAAAAACCTAATAAATGTTGGGAAAAACTGAACGTTTGTTTAGTTTTTTTCTACGTTATTTTTTCTGTGCGTATACCCCGCTTAAATCTCAGCTCACCCAAATTGTTTTTTCCTTGCATTTTCTTATAAATAAACATCGAACCATTTTTTTAATAAAGAAAATTTCGTTCAAAAAATTTTTTAAGGTTACAAACTGTCAATTTCTCATTATTCGCTTATCCCATGTAAAAAAAAAAAATTCACTCGTTTTCTTCTTAAAATTTTTTATGAATAATTATTTTTTTTAATTTTTCGAACATTTTTCTTTATAAAATTTAATTTCAAACAGTTTTCTTAAAAAAATATTTTTCGAACAGCGGGGCAGAAAAAAATTTTTTGACCTGCAACAAAACTATTTTTAACAAAAAGTTTGAAATATATTACGGTTACTTCAACCATATTATTGCCATCGTTATACATATAATGTTTAAATTAGCCCTTCATCAAGTAGTCATAATCATTTTATGACTTATGAAAAATTAAATCACATTATTAAAATCCATTGCGGATTGAGGCGTGGGGTTTTTATTGGACTTATGATCAATTATAGACCGATCACCTCAAAATTCACTAGAATAATTTCGAGTATTAAAAAATAAAACTAAATACAATTTCCAATTTCATAGCTGTTATATAATTTGTAAGGGTTTAATCTGCTTTAAATTTCCTTTCGGAAGGCGGCTTTATATAAGGCCTAATGTAAATTCTGGACCGATCATCTCAAAATTCTTTAACCCGTGATTTTCAGTCTCACAAAACTAAATATAACCAAATTTCCCCACAAAAACATTATTTGTTGCGGTTATAAGCGTATTTAAGTATTTTGGGGCCTATGCAAAAAATGGACGGAACTTCACGAAATGAAGAGGTTTTATTAGTCATATAAAACGAATCTGTTCAAAATTTTATGACAATGGGTGCATTCCGCCAATTTATATGAATTTTATATGAGGGTCAAAAACTCTTTTCCGCACTTTCATCTGAAACTGCTAAGGAGAACTAGAATAAATTTTACACCACTATCGTTATTTTCTGTTGAAAATCGAAAATCGACCTAGAATTACTCAAGGACCAATAATATATATTCTTTATTGGACCTTAAATGAATATTAAAATTTTTTTTACATGGAATGACAAACTGAATTCTACCCTCATTCACCACTAGTGGTCAAAAGGTAAAAACAGGTTCATCTAATAGTAGGAACACAACTAGGCGAAGGACGAATTTATGGTCGCGAATATCCGTCGTCAAAAATAAAACAAATTTGTTTATATGAAAGAAATTGCAAATAATTGAAAATTAAATAACTCCCATAAAAAAATCAAAAAGGTTAGGTTAGGCTAGGAAGGGTTATGCGGCCAAGGGCACACCTCCACTCGGAGACTAATGCGGTCCATTTTGATTTCCTTTAATATAGAGCAAGAAGAAATAAAGAAAAGAGGAATTAAGGAGGAAAGGAGATGACAGACTGATTTAAGATAGTTAAAAGATACCACATAGTACAAAAACTTCAACTACAGTCCCCTCATCAGAGACACACATCCTATTTCCCTGACACACCCCAGTAGATCGACGATACTCCCAGTTCGTCGTGAAATCTATTTCCTAAACATTTTTGCCTGAGACCCTGCATCCTAGGACAGTGTCACAATACGTGCTCCATCGTCTTTAGCTCCTCAGAATCGTCGCATAACCTGCAGAAGATACAATCCGTTGTATCCCTCCAGGACCGGCTAACGGCATCACGGAATGTTTCCCGTATCACCCCATAGAAGCGACAAGGGTGTTTAAACCCGCCGTCTCTTATCACTAAGTCCAGACCCAAACCCTCTCGAGAGTTCGTCCGCTACCTCAATACCATCCACCTTGCAGTGTCCGGGTACCTAACAAAGCCTTACTGTGAATACCTCCATGAGCTCCCTCAGAGCATTCCTACACCGAGCGACCAGGCTCAGTTGCACCGTGTCATTTGTGAATGCTTTGAGCGCAGCCTGACTCGACGTTTATTGTCACCACAGATCCCCTTATGATGCGATCCTGTATCATCTCCATCGCCCTCCAGATCTCTACGAACTCAGCGTGAAAGACACTGCACTCATCCGGGAGTCTGGATAAACTTTTCACGTCAGTGTCAGGAATATAAACACCGGCACTAGTGCCAGAGTTAAATAACTCCCACAACAAATGAAATAACACCAAAAAATAAAATAAAATGAAATAACCTCTCATGTTAATTTTTTTTGGGGACTTATTTTATTTGGGTATTATGAAATTAAGAACAAACTCCCAGGCAAAAAAATTAAATAACTTCCAAAGCCCAAGAGGGCTGGGAGCTATTTCTATGAAAAATTTTTGGGCATAATTTTTTTTGTTTCTTAGGACTTATTGCACCTGGGATTTATTTCGCGGCGCCATTTTTATTTATATGGTCACACTATTTCTTTCTCTGTATACAAAACAGTAAACCATTAGGACTATGAATTCAAACCGAAAAATTCGTCGAGTTTGGCGAAATTCGTTGTTCGTTCTAGTTGTGTGCCTGGCAAAGGTTGTTAAGACCCTTCAAGATTTTTTGTTTTTAAGCTTCTAATTTGATTTGATTAATTTAAATAGTAAGACCGATAAACACCGGCGTAAAAGTTTCTGTAATAATTAAAATGTAATTAAAATGTCGTTACAAAAATCGTTTCGTTTGCCCATCTTCCCCTAAACCTAAAGAATAATTCGAAGATTTTCGAACTTTAATAATGGATTAACAGCTACCACTGCCTCTTAAGTGTAGGGTATAAAACCCAAAATGTTTATATTATTTTCAAAATACATGTGTACTTGTTTAAAAAAAAAACAAGTATTTAACAACCACATGTTGATAAAAATTTGTATTTACAATTTTAAATAGTTTTTTTTTAACATTTAAGACGCACAACTTCGCTCGATAATCAAAAACAAAATAAGAGAAAATGTCTCAAGCGAGAAAAAAACACGTGTTTTGAAAATTGAAAACTCCAATTGGAAAATGTGTAGCAAAAATGAAAATGTATTTATTTAAAGATATTTATACTTGGTTAACTTACCTTCGTCAAATCTACGATTTTTAACCATAGTGGACTTTGGTGGGGGGGTTAGTTTTGTTGTCATAGAAATTTTTTAAGTTTTCTTTTGTTTTTTCAAAATTATTTTTCGATTTTTTGTGTTTTAAAAAACCACTTGGCAAATGTCTCTTTTTATTTTTTTTTCGTTTTATTTAAATTTATTTTCTTTTTATTTCCTTTTTATTATTTAAAATACATTCACTTTTTCTTTACTGTATTCGGATTTAAAAAAAAAAATTTATTTATAAAATTCTGTGAACTTTTTTGTTTTATAAAATTTTTATATAGTTTTTTTTTATACATAAAATTTTTTTAAAAATTTAAAACCCACATCGAGCAGTAACAATAATTGGAATTTTTGTTTATTCTTTTAAAAAAAATTATTTTGATTTTTACCAAAGGAACCAACTTTTATAGGTTTTTGTTTTTTTTTTAATTTTTGTAGACTAGAGGACGATGCAACATCCGACTATCTCCGTTTATGCTTATCTACTAAATAACAACAATCCTAACTGCAATCTACTACTTAAAGTGTAACTAAAGTAGACAATATTTATACTATAGATATATTTTTATTTGTTTTTTTTTTTTTTTTTTTTTAGTTTAAAACACTTTTCATACGTTTCACGCAAACACACTCAATTCACAAGTACAAGTCGAACGCACTGAAATTTTCATCAACTTTATTTTTCCTTTAACTTTTCAACAGATACGACTTTGACTACAGCAAATTTTTAAGAATAACAACAATAATATTAATGAAAAAAAAGCAAGAAACAATAACAAAAGAAGTGACTCGTTCTAGGCGTTGCAACGACGACGACGACGACAATAATGAAAGTTCTCGTTGCAGAAACGTTCTTAGACCGACTGATTTGTTCAGAAGGCGGCTACAATGCTTTTATAAACGTTGATCTGTGATCCGTTTACGTCGCACCACTGACGGCTATCCCACCGGTTTTCTTTTCTATTTACTACTTGTCGTACTCAAAGATAGCTGGCGTTTTTGTTTTGTTTTGTTTGTTTGGTTTTTAGCTCTGGTTGGCTGGTGGACGAGCTGTCACACGCTCTTTTACACTCACACGATTTCTTTGTGCGTTTTTGTTGTTGTAATTTCAAGTGAGTTGGTTCGTTTTGTGAGTGAATGAGTGATTAAGTGACTTGTTTCTTCTTTGGATTTCTGGTGCTGTCTTTAATGCGTTTTTATTTAACAATTTGTTGTTGGTATTTTTACAAACACACCCACACACACACACGAAATTATCGCATGGATTGGTATCTGTAAAATACATTTACTCAAAAGCGTAAGTGGGCAAACTTAACGAAGAAGGTGGGCCGCGCCGTTTCAGAAAAGTTTTTTTTTTCTATTCATCTTACAATACAACAAGAATCTACAAATATTCTTACTTAAGTAACTGGCTAAAAGAAGGGTTGATTTTTAGTTCTGAGTTAGAAAGTATAGTTCTCTTAACCTTGACCTACCGCGGCACCTTAACTAATTTCACTGATTTTGTTTGCAATGATAACTGTAAGATGTTTGCGGTTTTTTTTGCATATTTTTTCAGTTTAATTAAATTTTTAATTTTTCAGCGTTTTTCTGAATTCTTTGTAGGTTTTGAGGCTTAAGTTTTTTTTAACAGATATTTATTTTTTATTTTTATTGTTAGGCAATTTGTAATTTTTGTTAAGAGCAATTTTTTTAAATAATTAAAAAAAATTTAAAAAAAAAGTATTTTTAATAAATTAAAAATATTTCTACTTCTGTACCCCTCACCGCAGCACAGTGTTGTAGATCGCAAATATAACTGGACAAAATTCATAAATCGCGTTCGGTTCACTTCTCACTTATGAATTAAATAAAAAATTAGTTCAAATATATAAATGATTATAAAAAATCAATTCGTTTTTAAACAGAAGATTTTTTTTTTTAATAAAATGAGGCACCCCCTACCCCCCTTATATGTGAATCGTGGGAAATTGAGTCCTTTCCAGACGAATGGAAGGATGGTATAATAGTCAAGATTGCAAAGAAAGGAGACTTGAAGAACTGCAGCAATTGGCGAGGCATATGTGTGTTACCAACCATAGCAAAGATAATTGCAAAAATAATCCTTAATCTCGTTAAAGAGCACCTAGAAAATACCATCAGCTCATGCCAAGCCGGTTTTCGTAGTGGATATTCCTGTGCGGATCATATCAACACCTTACGAATAATCACAGAGCAGTGTGTGGAATTAAACTCCAAGCTCCATCTTCTTTTTATTGATTTTGAAAAAGCTTTCGATAGTATTAACCGGGAGTTCATATGGTTAGCTTTGCAAAGAAGAGGTATACCGGAAAAACTTATATCGCTGATCAAGGAAAGTTATAACCAAGCCAGATGTTTCGTTCTTCACAAGGGGAAGCTATCTGACCCATTTATGGTGCAAAGTGGAGTTCGCCAGGGATGTATATTGTCTCCTTTGTTATTCCTTGTCGTGATAGAAGATGTTCTAAGTTCCATAGAAAATAGCAGCCATGGTATCCAGTGGCAAATCAACAACAAATACCTGAACTACTTGGCATACGCAGATGACATATGCTTACTTTCGCACAGACTTTGTGATCTAAAACAGACAACACTAAATTTGCAAGACAAACTGCGCTGTACAGGTCTTAAAATAAATACCGGAAAAACAAAGGCACTGAGTGTAGGAGTTGACTCTCCATCAACACTAAATATAGGCGACCAAATTTACGACTACACGTCCAACTTTTGCTACCTGGGTTGTGAGATTGACGAAAATGGAGGTGCCGACTTAGATGTAGAGAGTAGAATAAACAAGGCAAGATCATCCTTTGGCATATTAGCCCCAATATGGCAAAACAACAAAATAAGTCTTCGCACTAAGCTTAGAATTTTCGAAGCAAATGTCAAATCGGTACTTCTCTACGGATGCACAACCTGGAAAGTTACGAATATTATTACCCACCGCCTACAAACATTTGTCAACCGCTGTCTCAGAAGAATTCTTCGCATTTTCTGACCTCGGACAGTCTCTAATGCCGATAGAAATTGAAATACGGAAGCGCAAGTGGCAATTGATAGTTATACACTACGACGAAACGACGACAACGTGGCCAAACAGGCACTTCGATGGAACCCATTTCAACAATCTGGCCGGCAACCTGGCAGACCACGTACAACGTGGCGACGTTCCACCGAAACTGAGATGAACAGTCTTGGCCTATCTTGGAACGAGTTAAGATCAACGGCACAAAATCGGGTCCGCTGGCGGTCCGCTGGCGGTAAGCTGTTATTGGCGCCCTATGCTCCAATGGGAGTTAGAGGAACACATATATATATATATATATACTGTCAAGAAAAAAAATGTAAGATAAAAAATCTTGTAGATGAAGAGCAGGATGTTTACATACTGTTATTTTTCTTTTTGTACAACTAAAATTCATTTGAATAAAAACCATTGAAATATTTAATAAACTTTCATCTGTATGGCTCTCCTCCGAGGAAAACTTCTGTTTAAACTGCTTTTATAACATCGTATTGATGTATCGACAAATTTGCATCCACCATTAAAGATAAGGCTTCATCGGGAAAAAGGCTCCCTAAAGGCACAGGCTCAGAGTTAAATCTCATACACATTTTTTTTCACTTCCGTACCTTTACTGGATGAAGCTTCCGACAGATCTTTCACAAGTCTGGCTGAATCTCGCTTTCCCATTTTGCGAATCACTTGCTTACTAGCTTTAATAGTTTCTCGATGATCAGTTGAATCTAAAAGAATTTATATCTTTCTTTTTTTCGATTTTTCAACAATGTTTTTAGGTTTTCTTTCAGCTTTTTTACAACTTTTCGCTTGTACACTTTCATGCAATACATACGGTTCATCAAGCCAAACTGAATTTGATGTTATGAAACGGTCACGATGTATTCCACTTTTTATCCATTTTTCGGCTAGCTTAAAACAAATAATATTTATATTTGCCTTAAGATTTGTTTTCATGTCTTCTGGTATATCTTGAAGACCATATCTATCCATTATTTATGTCAATAAGAAGTCTTTGCGGTGTATTTTGGGAGTTTTTACCCATTTTTCAAAAATTTCCTTTCGCGAAAGAGTGGAGGTCATACTGGAAAAGTGAAAAAAATGTATGGCGGTCTCAAAAATGAGCAAGATATATTTGATTTACCTTAAAGTAAACACTTGAAAGATTAACCCAAATATAGTTCTACGCCGGAACTATCCGGAATAAACAGCTTTAACTCTACTTAAAAAAAGGAAATATTTTATTTTTTGAACTTTCTGAACTTCTCAGAAAAAAATTTTTTCTAATACATACAATGGAAATAGTTAAATGAAAATTGTAATATATTTTCTTGAAATAGAGCTTATTAACAATTAAAAAAAAATTATGACAATAAAGTCACCGTCGCCTTTTTAATCATAAACCAAAGTCACACAAAAAATACGCTTCTCTTTGAAATCTGAATGCACGTGTTGACAAAAACTGACTTTAAAGCTTACTCTTTCCTAATCAGAGCTAAAAACAAAAAAAAAAAACATGAATTACAGTTACATATTGTATTGAGAAGCTCATTAAAAGATCAGAAGGAATGTAGCCAGCCATTTTTTTTTAATTTTTTCCAGCTAGATGTGTTATTTCCCACAGTGTGCGCAGGTAGAAAAGGGCATTTAAAGGTTAGCAGCAGCACTAAATGCAATGCATTGTATTGGAACTAGGAAAAAAGGGTACGGGAAGGGTGATAGAGGGAGTAGTGTTTGTGAACTTATTCATGTTGAAAGTGAGAGGGAAGACTTCAGCAGGAAGGTTGTTCCACATAGGAACAGCCCGTCCAAAAAACGAATTTTCTCTGTAATGCGTTGTACGATTTACTGGCCAATTTACGCAAAAGAATGGGCTCTTAAGGAAAAACGTGTATTACGAACAAACGTGTGGGTTTCGGGAACCAGATCCCTAATTTCATCAGAAAACATCACCTTTTAGTAACGATAAAACAGGCACATACAACCCACATTGCAGCGGTGCTCAAGGGAGTCAATAGAATTGGATCCCGTGATATCAACAATGACAACCTTCTCCCTCTCCTGCACGCGGTCGAGAAGCTCACATGAGAGTTGTATTCCGTTCACGGCCGGATATAGGTGGTATAAATAGTAAGGAGATCAGATGGAGTGAAGTATATCGTATACCGTTTAAAAAAAATCGAGGCACTTGAATGCTTCTTTCGACACCTTAAATATATGTTCTGTCCATCGGGCATCACATTGTATCCTCATGCCCAGAATAGCAAGACATTCTTATTCCTCAGTAACTATACCACCCATATATACATATGAGGCACCTCGATTATGAGTTAGCACGCAACATTGGGTTCTCGGGCATTAAATTCAACCCTATTCGCACGACCTGAGATTATGTCTAGGTCTCGGTCAAGAGTATCATTCATGTTCGCTAGAATGGCAAATGTTGCTGTCATCTGCAAAAGAGTAGACAGGGTTGGAAGTTTGACTTAGAAGTCATTTACCAAAATAAGAAATAGAGTAGGGGAAAGAACGGAGCCCTGCGGCACCCCTGAAAGAATCTTGATTTCGTTTGACGAAACCCCATCTATAACAACTCGTATAGTGCGATATCTGAGAAAGCTCGATATATGTAAATCGTTAGAAATTATCACCGACACCAAATGCAACAAGTTATAAGTTTGTTATTCTTTAATATTGAACTAAGGCCCTATTTAGTATTTACATTCTAGTTCCTTATGAATAGCGAAGTTGATTAAACGATGTCTGTCTGTCCTTGAGTATGTTGAAATGGATTTTCCAAAGCCATCATATATAATAGGTACTCTAGGTTGTTATATATACATATATAAAAAATATTGTTTGGAATAGTTTGCTATCGAAATTCTGTTCACTGATAAAGCTCATTTCTGGCTCAATGGCTACGTTAATAATCAAAATTGCCGTATTTGGACTGTTGAGCAACCCGAAGAGTACGAAGAGTACCAAGAGATACCATGACATTCATTAATAACAGCGGTATGTTGTGGTTTATGGGCTGGTGGAATCATTGGTCTATATATCTTCAAAAATGAGGAAAATCTGAATGTTACCGTCAAAGGTAACCGTTATCGCACCATGTTAACGGACTATGTGCTTCCTCAAATTCAAACGCATGGTATCGGTGAGCTCTGATTTCAACAAGACGGCGCTACGAGCCATACAACGCGTGTAACAATGACCTTGTTGATAAATCATTTTGGTGAGCACTTAATTTCACGTTTTGCTATTTTGCTATTTTGCTACGTTAAATTGGCCACCTAGATCGTGCGATATCACACCTTTGGACTATTTTCTTTGGGGATATGTAAAGTCTGAGGTCTTCAGGAATAAGCCAGCTACGATTGACGCTTTGGAAGCCAACATTATTCGTGATATTCGTGAGATGCCAGTCGCTATGCTCGAACGAGTCGCCCAAAAGTGGCCTTTAATTTGAGGCATTGGAATTGAATAAAGTTAAATTGAGAGAAATATTATTAAGAAACCGTTACACATGTTTGTTTCACTTTTGTTGTATTCCGCTCTTTGCTTAAAGAATAACTCTCAATTATAAGACACCAGCAGCATGACCGATATAGGTTTCGTAATAATTCTACTTTGAAAGTTTTATGTATTTTACTAAATAATTTAAAAATAATAGAATTTGGGAATTCTTGCGACTTATTTTTTTTTAAAACATGAACATAATGTTAATAATACACAAAATGTGGCATCAAATTGATGTCACTGAAGTAATAGCATAGATGAAGCATAAAATATGACAAAATTTTATGATGGCGTTCGTCATTGGATTGATGTCACTTATTGCCTCATTGGTGCCATTTGTAATAACATTGATCATCAATACGAAGATGCATTTTTCTATGGCACGATAGGGCCCATATAATACATGGCAGGTTGATAAAATCGAGCTCAAATATTGTCTATATATGAGATTTGTTTGGCTTTGAAAATCAGCCAAATCGACCTATTATTTCATATAGCGCTAATACAAATACGCTCTTGGAATAAGGATTTTGGAACGATAGCGCACATTCCACATGAGCTACGAAATAATTGAAATTTCATTACTATGACGAAGGGTGTATAAGGTTCGGCACAGCCGAATATATAACTTTTACTTGCCAATTTTAGCGACTATCTTTTAGAATTGTGTTTTAGGGTTTACATTTATTAACAACATAATTTTTATTTATATTGAGGTATAACTTTGTTTTAGTTTTAAAAGTTTTATTTATTGTGAAACATTAATATATTTGAAGTATTGGTCATCGTTAGCTATGACATTTTCGCATAATAGCTTCAAACGAGTGAATTGTGTCTGACACAGGTACCATGTACTCACAGCTTATTATAGATGGAACACTAATAGTCCAACCAAATTTAGGGTATTACATTGTCGCCACGGACATTCGGTCTTGTTGTTGAATCGGCTGGTTGACAGGGTCAATTGTATCCAGGGTGCTAATTCTGGCAGTCGCAACCGTGTGAACAGTGTTGCAAGAAAATGCTTTTGTTGCAACACTGATCCAATGAAAAGTATTAGCGTTTAGAAAAATTTCAAATAACGATGAAGTCGTATGGGATGTCAAATATTTTCTCGTAATACTTGTCATTTTCATGACACATTGCATTCACAATATCACATGTATTAAAAAAAAACTAGCCTTAAGAACCAGTGTTAAAAGTGTCATCTTAGACAATTTAAAATTAATGCCAGTTCTCCCCTCTACGAGCCAAGAACATAAAACTTGCATTTATTATTATTAACTATACTGTTTTGAAGTAAACAGAACAAATTACAAATCGTTTCTAATCACCAAATTCATAGAATCAAGCAAGCAATTTGTTGATTTTGCACCTATTACGAAAATGATTATATTGATTACTAAAAATTTAAAATTCGGATTTTTTTTTCAATAAATGATATTTTTAATTTCATTAAAAGATTTTATTTGTTGTGCTTAATTCCCTTTTTTTTATTCTTGATAAAACAACTGAAAATTTATTGTTGCATGATAAGCTGTTTCTATGCGTATTTCACTGGTTGCTTAGGCCCGATCATCAGGAAACGTTCTCCTAAATAATTTTAGAAAATCCGAAGCTATCAGCAAAAAAGACTACAGAGGGAATGAGAATTACAAACACTAAAAAAAGTCTTATTTGCAACGATATCAAAACTTAAACAAAATTCCAACATTAAAACATTGTGTTTATCTTTTCTTACATTCCCCACTACAATTAGTTGGAATTCTCCCAACATTAAATTGTAGTCGTGAGTGGGATAAGAAAAAAAAATAAAAAACAAAAACAAATTTCAATTAAAAAAATGATCAAAAAACTTTGCCATTTCAAACAATGAGTTAATTGATTTGATTAAATAGATTTCAGGTTTTAACAATTCCCAACAACAATTCTATAAGTTTAAATTATTTATTTTAAGCGAAAAAATCCATTAAAAATTTTGGGTTATTTAATTCATATCTGAATTAAAAATTTGTTTCAAAGCAACTAAAATGTTAATTAAATCAAAATTATATTTTTATTTTTTTTCAACAACAAAAAATTATTTTTTCAATTATCACATCAACTAAATTGAAATACTTTTCAAACAATTTTTTTAATTGATAAAAAAACTACTGAAATTTTTATCTATATGGTTCCCTTTCTACACTTAGCGATTCAATTTTAAAAGCATATATGTATTTTATTTCATGCATCATATTTTACGCTCATACTTTTCCTAAACAAAATTCTATTATTGATACAAAGGTTGGACAATACCTATTTTTTGCTGACAGACAGAGAGTAACGAAACAGCCTGTAAACAAAGAGCATAAAACTATTAATGTATTATTTACATCTTGCTAATACTCAATTGACTCTTCGATTTTGAACAAATGCCGGCAATAAAAACTCTTTTTCAGAATAACAACAATTTTTTGTTAAAAAAAAAATCAACGGAGAATACTCAAATTTTATAGAGAGCTTTACGCCGTTTTGGAAAAACATTTATTAAAAATAAATTTAAATTTGATATTTTTAATTTATATCGATCTGTTACAATAATTTTTACTTTACACCTTTCTGTAAATAATTATTAGTATCCCATTTTCTATTTGATATTTAATGAGAATAATGGAATTCTCTTTTTGTTGGCTACATACTTACTCTTTAAGTAGAGGGCTGACTATGTGCTCTTTTTTTGTAACTAACACTAAAGCGTAAGGAGGGTGGGGTATATTAATCTTGTCCTTCCATTTGTAACACATACAAATTATCATCAGAGATTCTATAAAGTGTATTTACTTTGGATCCATGTAAAATTCTAAGACGATCCAGCCATATGCGTCCGTCGGTTGAAAACACGATAGAGCTCGCTAGGGTATTCATTCGGTTAACCGTTAATCGGTTAAATGATCGGTTAATCTAAAATTGCCTATTTTTGATTTACGATTAAACCGGTTTATTTCAGTCGATTAACCGATTAACCGATATAACAAAATTTTTAATTTTTTGTAGTATTATAACATATTTTTTGTGTTTTTTATTAATTTGGTCTCATATAATGGGTGATTCAAGTAGAGATACTTTTTTCAAAAGCCTTTTTTTCACACGCGATCGTGTCATGTTATTTTTGTTTAGTATTGTTTGGCATTTCATAATGGTAAGACTTACGCCTGAACAACGTTTACAAATCGTTCAACTTTATTACGAAAATTCACGTTCTGTGAATTTATGGTCAACGTAATCGGCCTACTGAGCGTACTATTCGCAAGACCATCACCCATTTTGAGACCCAGCATTTATTATTGGATAATCGACCGAATAGACCACGTCCAGCACGCTGTGAAGAAAATATAGCGGCCGTAGCTGAGAGTGTACACGAAGACCGTGGAAAGTCGATTCGGCGCCGTTCGCAGCAACTCGGACTGACGTATGGAACGACTTGGCGCATTTTACGTCGAGATCTTAAATTGAAAGCGTACAAAATACAGCTTATGCAACAACTGAAGTCGCTCAACCTTCCCAAGCGACATCGCTTCGCTCTATGGGCTCTTGAAAAGTTCCAAGAAGATCCGACGGTTTCGAGGCAAATTTTGTTCAGCGATGAGGCTCATTTCTGGTTCAATGGGTATGTAAACAAACAAAATTGCCGCATTTGGGACGAAAAGCAACCTGAAGAGATTCAAGGACTGCCACTTCATCCAGAAAAAACAACGGTGTGATGTGGTTTGTGGGCCGGTGGAATCATCGGTCCATATTTCTTTAAAAATGATGCCGGTGCGAACGTAACCGTCAATGGCGACCGTTATCGTGCCATGATAACCGACTTTTTTATGCCTGAAATTGAAGCTCGTGATCTCGGCGAAATTTGCTTTCAGCAAGACGGCGCCACTTCCCACACATCGCATCAATCAAAGGATTTATTGAGAGAACACTTCGGTGAGCACATATTTTCACGTTTTGTGCCGGTCGATTGGCCACAAAGATTGATAGACATTATTTTCAAATAATAAATGCCAAAGAATGTTCTTTCAAATGACAATAAACATTCCCCAGTAAAATTGAATTTTCTGTTTTTTTTTTCTTTAAAAAAGTAGGGAACCTCGAAATGGATCACGCTTTACCTGGCCAAAAAATGCTAAAAATGATTTTAAAAATAATGCTAATTTTTTTTTAAAGATTTTTATTAAAAATGTTATATGTACCAGTATAAAATTTTATTCGAAAATAAATACATTTTAGTGACTTCTTTTTTTTTAGCGAAATTGAAATAAATAGTAATAAAATACATATATATTTAAACGAATGGGTAAATTTTTTTCAGATACATATAAATATGTAGCACAGGTAGCTGAAATTAAATTTTAAATTATGAGGACCCGCAAATCTCTGTGCATGCAAAATTTAAACGTTTTTATTTCTATACTATACTTAATTTGTTATATAATTTTATTTCTTATAGTGAAAAAAGTTGAAGTTTTAAAATGATTATTTTTTCAGCATGTTAGAGCAACATTTTTTTTAAACATTTACACTATAGAATTTGTATCTAAATACAAAGTGAAATTTCCTTGTACTTAAATATCGTAGTATCAAAGGGCAAATAGTTTTTACAATCAAAATGATGAGGGCATTCCTAATATCCCCTTTCTTTCCAAAGGCATAATTTATTTTCATAAGAAATTTTATTTTCGGTACAACTGTTTTTAGTCAAAATGTTTTATAATTTATAAAAAAAATTTAAGTTAAATTAATGAAACTAAAAAAAATGCCCAGCACTAAATGAAAATTTTGCAGCTAAATCAAAATTTGTAATGCTAAATTTAGCTGCAAAAAGCCAAAATGGCCACACTGCTTGTGTTGTTTGTTTACAACAATGTTGTTTTGATGTATTCACCTAATAATTGTTGTTGTTAGTACTGTTTACATTTTAATTATGTATTTGTTGTTAGTGTTTTTATGGTTGTTGCTTTATTGTTGTTACGGCCACTATTAATGTTTAACAGCAAAGTTACTAAATACAGTGACTCACAGTGAAATTGGACCACCCGTGAAAAAAAGCTTAGAAATGTAAGAAAGTTAAAAACCAATACAAAAAAGTCTAAATTAGTTAGTTCATTTTATTTACATACCCGATACATAAAACAATAAATAAAATTCATAACATTTTGTAAATAAATAGCAAACTATTAGAAAATTTATCAGCCATGTCACAGAGTACAATTCCGTTCGGAAACGGAATTCATTCCGTATTTTGCTGCATCAGAAAACTAATTACGAAAAAAATTTTCGGAATGAAATGACTTTTGTTTTCACGAACGAAATGATAGTTTTCTATATCTTAAAGGGCAAATAACTATCAAAATATCTATTAATAAACAAATACGTTTTCTTTACTTATTTTTCAAAAGACGTATATTTGAAATTATTTTTAGCGCTTTATTTTAGAACATATTTAAAATATAACAAAAACTCCTACAAGAAAACAAAATTTTCGTAATGAAGAATTTATGAAGAATTGCAATATCTCTTTTTTGTCATACTTTGACAAAATTTACTTACCGGCAACACACACAACAAAAGAAGACTGAAAAGAACAAAGCAAAAATGAAGACAATTACATTTGAAGCAAAGCCGCGAATAACGTTGTAAAATACACTTTTTGCAAAAACTGTTTTTTTTTTGCAGATTACCGTTAACATAACTCTCTTACACTGTTTAAACATCAAATCACCCAAAATTATGGACCTTAACGCCGTCAAAATTAGATACAAAGATTCAGCCAGTGGAAGAACGTTATAAGTTACTAATAAAATGATACAAACTAACTGGTTTTGCAACGTGGAATAACGTTTTTAAAACTGCTTGTGAAGTGGAAAAACGTTTTAAATGACATCGCGATTGTGGATATGAAACGTTTTTTCACTAAAAAAAGTTGTAAACTGTAAATTTGCATATAATTTAAAATTAAAATTTCTTCATATTTTGCATAAAAATTTTTATTATCATTATTTTTGATAATCGGGGAAAAAAATTAAAAAATAAATAATTCTGCCTGTTAAAAACGTTTTTTTGCTCGCCTGAAAAATAATAATTTTGTAACTTAAAACGTTATTCGCGGCTAAGCTTAATTTGTTAA
Organism: Pollenia amentaria; assembly: GCA_943735925.1. Classification (NCBI taxonomy): domain Eukaryota; kingdom Metazoa; phylum Arthropoda; class Insecta; order Diptera; family Polleniidae; genus Pollenia; species Pollenia amentaria. The sequence goes on along the minus strand of OX031010.1, from coordinate 137,550,552 downwards.
AGTTTTTTTTTATTTTAATTTAAAAATTAATATGTTTATTTATCGCTTGTGCTGTTTTTTCGTACAAAAAAAAAAAAAAAAAAAACAGGAAAATAATACAAGCATCCTTTAACTTTCGACGACTGTGTTTTTCTTCACCATGTTACCTTCTTTTTCTTTCATTGCAGCAATTGTTGATACGCCCGGCATATTTACTTTTTAAATTTCACAAATTTTAAAGTTTATCACTTATTTAGATATTTTTTTAATTAGGCTTAAGTTCATTGAATCAATAGCCGAGTGAGTAAAACGGCAAATCCCACTAACGAGATTGTGTGGTTACAATCGAAACTAGTATGGGCAACCTGTCCGTGAAAGCCTGGGTTCAAATCTCAGCGCAGTCAAGAATGAAAAATTATCAATGAAAAAAAAAAAAAAAATTTTAATTGATTTCATGTTAAATTCCTGTCTTAATAAAAATAATTTAATGAAAATTAAATTCAATGAACTTAAGCCGAATTAAAAAAATATCTTAATTTGGATTAAAAAACCATTAACAGTTCAACAAAATAACCACAATACTAGTATTGTTTATCACTTATTTTATACATAAATATAAACTCAAATGTAAATCTTTTTGTACACTCAAAATATTGTGTAGGTAAATTCAACATAAAATTCATTTTAAATAACTAAAAATTTATTTAAAAAACGGATAATTTACATTTTATTTATAATTAATGAAATTTCCATTAATTTTTATTTAACAGCATATTCCGTAAAATTTAACCGTTGTTGCTTTAAAAAAATATAATTTAACTGACAAAAAATTAAACTACATAACAATATAAGTACTGAACAACATTATTCTTTGGCAGTTTGTTTTTTGAATAACAAACATAAATGTTAGAAAACAAATTGATCCGTAAAATAACTATATTTTCATTAAATTTTAACAGTACGAAAAACGAATTTAATAACCTACAATCAGTTACTGTAATAATTTTATGAGTGTAGAAACATTTTGCTAACAGCTGTTTTTTTGTTTTGCTACGTCCCAATTTACATTATACGATTTTTGTCGTTGCGATTCTAACCTTATTGGCGAGAGGGGAGAGAGGAACTAAAAGGGATACACAAACGAGTGTACTCTATGATTCGTTTTGTTCATTCATTCGTAGTGTTTAATTATATGTATACACAAGAAGTTGTAACGACAAAAATCGTACAATGTAAACATAAGACCGACTTCAAAGAAGAAATGACTATAATCGCAACGACAAAAATCGTATAATGTAAATTGGGAATATGTGAATTTGTTGCCATATTACACAGTGATAAATACTGATGCTTCCAAATTGGTTACATGAAAATCGCTTAAACAAAATTTTTCGGATTGACGAAAACGTTTGGAATCTAAAGCACTAAAAATGATTTCGAACGGAATGGCAAATACGGAATTGACAGCTTTCCGAACGGAATCTGTGTCACGGCTGTATGTTACAATTAAAAGGGTCCGTTTGAAATAACGTATTACAAAATTACCCATTTTTATAGTTTGTTGGATAACAGTTCTGTTTAACAACAACCATACATGAAGAACTAGTTAGATGCCCGGTAGTGCTGACTGATATATTTGGCAAAGTTTCTAATAGTTTATTAAGAGCAAAATGAAAAAAGTGACCGCAACTCTTGTGTACATGTGATTTTGCCTCTATCTCTAACTAATTAATTCCACCCGCCTATGGAGCATATATCTTTACTGTTTACTGTGCTGCTTTTTATTAGTTAACGATAGCCAAAATATTGGTTAACTCTAACTAGTTAGTCATAGCGTAAATATTGGTTAGCACTAACCATTATAAAAAAATAAATTTTTTTAATTTTAAATTTAAATTTGTATTAAGCAAATTCTAATCGAGTACATGTCTCATGTTTGTAACTACATTAGCTACGAAGTCTAGCAAACAGCCGGGTGTTGCAAAAACCAATTCAACTCCACTTTCTTAGTCATTCCTTAAATAATAGGTTTCGGTGCGTGACCACGTAACGTGGGTCTGGATCTCGTTCTAGGATCTTTATAAAAGTATTTTGTAGTGGAGGTAAACGTACCTTTTTCCAATTAATTGCTCGTAGATCTTAAAAAGAAAAATTATTTTGTTAACAACTTGTGGCTAAAAACCAAATACATACTTAAACGAGTATCTCCGCCAAAGCCACTACCCGAAAGACCGCTACCTGTTAGAAGACCACTACTTTCAACACGATGGCTTTGTACATGACCTCTGTTGTTGCAGGAAATATACTACCACTTTTTCTAGAGCAGCCATCAGTACGTCCTTCTTTACTTTAATATGCCACTTAATTGCCAAGGATACATATAAGTAAATTAATTTTTAATTCCCTTTGCTTAATACTAATGGCATATAACTTTTTTACTGATCAATTTAAACAATTCACAATTTTTTACAAGGATTGACAGGCCAAACGCATGACAAAAATATATTAAATAAATGGCATTATATATGAAGTGTTAGCGGTTCCACACTAACATATATGTTAGAGTGGAACAACTAAAATAAAATTGTTGCAAGTGTGTTAGTAAAAAAATTGTTTTTTTTTTTAGTTTTGCTTATGCATTTATTGTAGGAAAATTTGAGGCGCTGAGAGGGAGAGTTTTTGATACTCGAGCACAATGTTAAAAGATTCGGCACAGCCGAATATAGCACTCTTATTTGTTTATGTGTAAAATTAATTTAATGGAAATCAAATTTGATATACTTAAGCCTTAATAAAATAGCAAAAACCTCTATTAAAGAAATATATACGTGACAGCGCATAGAGAAAGGGGCCAGTAAGGTAAAGGGAACAGTAAAAACCAACTACACAAAACAAGAGGTAGGGACGACCTACGAGCGTTTTCAAGGTTGAGCAACACGTTCCTGACGTCATGGGATGTGTCGCTTTCAAATGAGACCAATACCAACACGCACAGTGATGGTACACCAAAGATACACGTATTTAAATCTTTAAAATGGCTCTCCTGAACAAAACCCTTAGGTCCCTTTCTATTTTGCGCGTCACATGTATTTTTTTTAAATAACTATTAAAATCCCGCCAAAAATTAAAATGCTCCTTAAGCAAAAACAGAAATGTTTTTTATATGGAACAGCTGTTTCTATTCTACAAAGACTCTTCTTTTTGCTTGATAGTGTAGAATAAAAATATAATGAGAGAGATATTCACCCCTATTATGTAAGTCGTTGTCGACATCGACATTAATTTTTATTTGTTGTCACATCAACGTTAATTTGGTATTTTATTAGAAAGTTGTGTCGACGTCGACAAATTATCAAAAATCTGACAGAAAAAAAATCCCATCTCCAATTTTTTTTTCTATTATTTTTGTTCTTCATCATAAAAGTTAATTTTTTAACGCTATTTATGCTATTTTCCGACATTTTGTTTTTTAACCGATTAAGCGATATCAAATTAATTTTAGAGTTTGTTTCCGATTTTGAATTTTTCCCGAATTTTTGCCAGGTTCGCGATAAGAGCTATTTTTTATTTTTTTATTTACTTATTTATTCATTCTTTAATTTATCACATTCATCCTTAATTTAACTAAAAACCCGCGAAGCCTTGTGGCTTGTCTGCAGGTAAATACTATATAGGATTATATGAGAGCTTATTTAATTTTCATATTTAATATTTATGTTTATATATAAAATAGATAATAAATAAATTAGTGGTATTATTATTGGGACATTAAAAAAAATTTTTTATAAAGTTTTCTTAACTTTGACTTATCTGCTGAATTCAATAGTTGTGTTGGCATTTCATTGTAGATGTTAGGAAGTATAACTTTCAAGGTTCTATCACCATAGCTGTTCTTTGTTTTTTTAATTTTAAATCGACCGTCTGAACGAAGCCGTGTATTGTATCGATGGTTTATTGGTTGTAGGAGCCGGAAGTCGCTTAGATCAGTCAGTATTGTTAGTCGATATATATTTTTCACGTTAAGCACATTTAGTAGGCGTGGCAGGTTTCTGATTGTAGAGTTATTATGGGTATTGTGTGTGTATGAGTTTCCGACGTTGAGATCATTTGCATTATTGAATACATTATTATTTGCTATATTTAAACGAAGGTTGGGGTTGCTGTTTGTATTTTCTTGTTTTTGGTATAGTATTTTGAGCAATTGATTTTGGGACTGCTGGAGATTCTTACAGTGGAAAGAGTTTCCCCAGGCCGCTATGCCGTGACGTATATAAGATTCAGCTAGCGAGAAGTAGACTTGGCGGAGTACGGTGCTTGTTGCCGCGTATCTTAGGTGGTATAGGGAGTAGGCAGCTTTCCGCAGTTTCTTTCGTACCTCCTGTATATGGACTTTCCATTTGAACGTACTATCCACATAAACACCTAAGTATTTATAAGTGTTTACTAATTCAATAGTGGTGTTGCATTGGTCGTTAATGTTGCTAATTTTGTGGTATTTGAGTTTAATGCTTATTTGTTTAAGATGTGGTTGTTTAATATGCATTAGTTTTGTTTTGGATGCATTGATGACTAGACCGTTATCATGGCACCATTTTTTACTGTAAGTTTTCTGATTTATTGTAGCTTTAACGATTATTAATAAATACAAGACTTTGCTATCATGCCGCTGTTAACAAATTTCCGCTAATTTTGCATTTTTTAACGAATTTTTGACATTCCTTATAGTTTTAGGGACTTTTAATTAATTTTATGGCTTTTTTGCAAACTTTTCCAAATCTTTGCAATTTTGCGTAGTTTTGTTGCTCTTTGAAGCAATCGTCATAAGTTAAAAATTTTCGCGAATTTTCGCTATTTTAGCAATTTCTCTAAATGTTCGCGTTTAATTTACTATTAAAATTTGTGCCCCTAACTTCTTTTAAATTTGCATTTTTTTATTTTAACGTACTTAATAAATATGTTTACATACTACTTAAAATTCCTTTAACTTTCATTCGAGTTGTCGCAAAATTTCCTGTCGACTAACACAGAGACAATTCTACTCGACGTCGACTTAAAAGCGCCCTAGGAAATATCAAGTGATTGTCAATAATAGTAATCGATTATTGTCAATAACGACTCAGAAAATATAATTACTGTTCCGATGCCGTCGACTTTCATAATAGGGGTATTATATTTGATTTTTTGACAAACAGGCAAAAAATATTGGATTTTTTGAGAACAAAAGTCTTAAGACTTGCACAATAATGTAAAAGGGGCTTTAGTGGTGAAAGGATAAGGCCAAATTAGAGGCTTGTTTTCAGTATCGCACAAACCTTACCTATTCAGTAATATTTTGTGAAATGGCAATCTTTTGTTGCGACTGTCAAAAAATCTTATTTAACATTCCAGTTTGTATTCCCAATATTACACATAAACATGATTTTGTTAAAATGCAACCATGATCAAATGAAAAGTATTATTGTTTAGAAAAAATTTCAAAAAACGATGAAGTCGTATGGGATGTCAAATTTTTCTTCGTATTACTAGTCATTTTCATAACATATTGCATTCACACTATCACACTTTTACACATTATTTAAGGTTTTGACATGTATTAATACTAAAGGTATGTTCAGACCTAACAAATATTTGACGATAAAATCAAAAAAAAAGCGTGACCTGTAAATTGATCAAACTTAAGATTTATTTTTAACAATTTACTATTATTTACTATACTTTATTTGTAGAAAGATAATTGTATAATGTAATTTAGAAACTGTTAAATGTTATTTGATCTAGCCAAACGTTTTGCAAATGCAAATATATTTTTCATAAAACTAGTGGTTACGTGTAGGACGTTAAATATTTAATATGTTTGAACATAGCTTAAGTATAATAGTGTAAACTAGCCTTAAGTAGGTACTTAAAGTCGTCAAACTTAAAAATGTACAACTTATCTCTTGCTAATTGAGCACAATTTCCATATTACAAAAACAACAGTAAATAGTTTATGAAATTATACAATGGAATTTTTTTTTTCATAATCCTTGCAAGATTAACAAAAGACTACGTTTCACTTTCCCTTTTTTCACTTTTACAAAGAATTCTGCTTATCGATGACATTGTATTTGATGTTGTAAACAACTTGTTGACAGCCATTGGAACGGAAAATAACGGCAACATGTGGTCTGCTCTATTTCAAGTATGAAGAAGAAAATAATCATAAAATACTTAAAAAGAAAAAGACTATAGATACCTCCTTATGAGTTCTATTGTTACTGAAATATGTTAAGAATTAAATTGTTTTCAAAGAAAAAATTTATGGTGTGTCTAGGACTGATAAAAAAAATGTTGTAGATTTTTTTTTTTATGGCAGTGCGTGAGAGAAAGAGCAATTCGGGAGTTGCCACTTTCTGAAAAATTATTCAAAAACTGTCCCTTTTTTAAATACTTCGATAATTTTTTTAAGCCGAGACATCTTTATGTAACTTTTGCATATTTACTAAAAAAAATGAAAAAAATAATAACAAAAATAAAATTTTCTTAAATTTTTACTATTGAATGGTTTTTTATGGTCATACTGAAATAATATTTTAGAATAATTCACGATTGAATACGATGAACAATTTTCCGCATTAAATTTTTTCACATTCCACATTATTGCAACCATGAATAATTTCCCCCGAAAAAAATCCACTTAAAAAAAATTTCACCTTATTGTGAATGTTTACTTTTTGCGCCAAATGTGAAATTTTTTCATTGTTTTGTTCACTTTGATTTTGCTTTGAATGCATATATCATGTGAGTATTTTTTATCTAATAAGAAATTTAAGGTTGACAAAAAGTTATTTTAGGGCAAAATCTGTGATTAAGTTTCAAAGTGACATTCTTCTCAACAAGATGCAAGGTAACAGATCCATTGCCTGTGGATTTGTGAAGATTTCAAAGGACATGGTGGCAGACTTTTGAAAATGTTTGGTGGAATTCTAAATGATTTTTGTGTAGCCGGCAGAGCGGTAGTGAGCACATCCAAAATGGCTGTTTTTTTTAACTCTGTAATGCTGGATAAATCTAATAAACAATAAAAGTTAAGAAAGTACATTTTAATATTTATAAAAATTACTTGCAATGTGATGGGTAATTCCAAAGGGTTAGATGCGTCTCGCAGCCATCTCCGAACAATTCGTGTGTCATTATTTGTATCTTCTTGCAGCAAAAGTATTGAACCGATTCTAAACATTTTATTTTTTATATGTGTGTTGTTTTTTTTATTATTGTTCTTAACCAAAATCAATTTTCTTTTTATTTACATATGTATGTATGTCCACTCAAAATGCACTGATAACACACTAAACTTTGAACAGCTGTTCAAATTGTGAAAAAAATTTTCACGTGAAATTGCCGATACCAATTTTCTGTTCGGGTGGAATGAAAATTTCACTTGTTATTCATGATAGGGGTGATTATGTTAAGGAAAAAAACTTATTACACAGAAATTTTTCTTAGGGACAACGTTAAATCATGCACGAATAGTCACAATAATTTAGTTGTCTTTTAAGTACACGTATATAATAGGGTATTCATTTAATTGGCCTTTTACTTTAATCGGTTAATCGCTCTATTAATTAACCAAGGTTTTGGTTCATAACCGGTCATAACCGGCAAATGATATAAAATTAAATTTTTGTCGACGTTCGACGTAGATACTAGGGTATTCATTTAATCGGGCTTTTGCTTTAATCGGTTAATTGCTCGATTAATTAACTGAGGTTTTGGTTTAATCGGTTAATTTTGTAATTGATCGGTTAACCGATTAATAAACTTTATTTATAAATTAAGTAATTTCAATAAATAAAATTGCATAAATTATTTATTATTTGGAGTCTATTAGTTTAAAAAAAAAAATAACAATACACATAAAAATTCAAACATAACAATTCTTGAACTAAAACGAGCAAACAAACAAATAATTCATAAATATGTAATACATATTTTTCAATTAATACATAAATAGGTATAATGTAGTAATTAAAAAATAAGCTGTAAAATAATTTTAATAGTTATTTCGATAGTTAAAATGGACCTTAAAAAAATAATTTGGCTTAAATGTTTAGGATTTAAATGTTTCTTTTTTTAGTTTTGACTTTCAAAAAAAAAAAATTCTTTCACTAATCGTTGATGTTGTAGAAATCGAAACAACCCACAATACAGAATATCAAATTTCTCAGTCATTTTCCTGGATTTCTCTAAACGTATAAAATCTTCTATTATGCCATAGAGTCCTGTTTTAATTTTTTTTAAATTTTTAACTCTTCTAATTGTTTCCCTTAATTCTACGAAAAGATTGATATGAGAAAATATGAGAAGAAAAAAATAGCTTTACACATACATATAAAAAGTACGTAAAACAAAAAGCTGTTGAGAGCAAACGCCTTTTTAAAATAAAGACCACTGAACACCTTCTTTGTTTCTATGAACAAATATTTTCTAAACACATTCCTTTTGCATTTGCGACGAAACAAATAATTAAAAACACAAAAAAATCTGTTATAATACTACAAAAAATTAAAAAGTATATAGTATATAATGAACAAAATAATTAAATTAATTTAGAAATCGATTTTGTAAACTTCATACTAATGTAGAAATCGTTGTTTGATTTTACGACTCAGTGTAAATGCACACAAAAAAATTCCCGCCAAATTTTTTCCAGTTGAACCATTAATCAAAAATAAAATTAGTTTTAATTAAAAATTTAATCAAGCGCCATTAAACGTTTACTTATGATATCTTACACCACAGTATATAGAACAAATTTTTGCAAGTGTCCTTATTTTGGACCCGTTGGCAATCATGAACCCGCCAGAACAAAATGTTTTAATTAAGCTTAAGACTCATATAATAGATCTTTGTGACGAATATTATTTAGACATCTTCCCAGCAGAAAAAGAGGGATTACGGATGCCTTCTAGAAGGCCTCGCTTTATTCCATTCTCATATTCTTTTACACACGTTGTCATTGCGGGATAGGCCCTCCGCTCTCGCTTCTTTCGCCAGAGATTCTGAAAGACGTCATCCGTAAATAAAAAAAAAGTCTTACAAAAGAAAAGTTAAAAAAATATGGAAATAAGATTGTAAGTAACTGACAGAAGATAAAAACATTGCTACAAAAAACAAGAGTATTAGTGCTGCTGTTTATAATCACCGGTCGCCGAAAAATGGGTTAATTAAATTTATTACAGTTATATGAAAATTATCTTCGCAAATATTAAGGTTGAACAATTTAAGATTTAGTTTTTAGCAATTTCAAGGGCAACATATCGATCGAAATTTTCATTTAAAAATCTATTGTAATTTCGATCTGTAACCCCCAAATTTCAGAAAAAAGTTGAACCTATAAAATTTCCAAATTTTCTGTAGTTTCTTTTAAAATATTCTCTACAACAAAAGTTGGTCCACACATTCTCTTTATAAACTACTTAATTTCTTATTAAACATTTGCAAAGTGTGGAATTTTTTTTTAAAATCGGCCCATCCGTTTAGAAACTGCAGATTTTTTTCCGTTTTTTTTTAACATCCCCCACTGTCTTGGGTTAAAATTGACCATGTTCTTAGTAAAGCTAAAATGTTATCAAAGTCACATGCAGCATTAAAACAAAAAAAAAAAAAAAAAAAATACTGCAAAATTCTTTTCGTTTAAAAAAAAATTAACAAAATATTAACTTTTTCTTAAACTAAGCAGAAAAATAACAAATTCAGAGAAAAATGACTGGAATGAATCCCAAATTTGTTAAGACTTTGTGACGTTTTGTTTTTAATAATTTGTTTTTGTTTTTGGCTAAAACTTTATCAGTTTTTTAAAAAAAATATTAAGTTATGACAGAATAAAATTATTAAGTCATTTTTTAAATGAGATACAGTTAAAAAAAAAAAAATACAAGATAATTCGAAGAATCCCGGAACAAACAAAAAGAGTAAAATTTTTAAAAAATTACTGTTATTTTCTGAACTGCCTGGAAAGTTATATATATCTACAAGTATCTCAAGCTAAGCTTTCACAAATAAATATATTGAGAATAAAATTTCACTAAAAACTTTATGGCATCCAAAAATTCAGTTTTCTTTAAAATTTGCCAATAATTTTTAACAAAAGTTTATTGAAATAAGATAATTTTGCTTAAATCATGCATTTTGACAAAAAAAAAATTTTTTTAAGTGTTGAGTAAATTACGGAACAAATATTTTATATTCGTTTTTGTTTATTGTCATTAAATGCCATTTTCAAAACTATAAAATTTTGATAATTTTGTTGCGTTTTCTTTAAATAACGCTATCGTCTATAATCTTAAAAAGTTTTGAAGAGACTATTAAAATACAATGAAAACAAAAATGAGGTTTGTTTATTTTTAATTGTTAAAATAAATAACAAGTTTTGTTGTTTCTTCAATATATTAATATAAATTTTCATGATTTTATTTTAAAATTTAATTTAATTGTAGATGTGTAAGAGAGTGTGCCACTGTCTGTGACTTTTGTGTTTTTTCCACTGCAAAAAAAAAAAAAAAGAAAAGAAAATAGTGTGTGACTTTTACACCCACACAATAAAAAAAAAATGTCAATACACTCAAAGGAAAATGATAATAAATTGGAAATTTTTATTTGCAATCCAAATGATTTATTTAATTTAAAATTGGAATTTGTTAATAATTGTGCGCGTGAGAGGGAGATGTACATGATTGTACATTAATTGACAACACTGTGGTACAAATTTTCAACAAAGTCGTGACCAAATGATTCTGACACCTACAGCCGTATTCATGACGAAAATTTGGCATGAAGTTAGCACAAAGTTCATTCATAATACACTTACCAAACTCTGGCTAACGATTTGCTAAACTCTTGTTAACAAGCTGTCAAACGTATGCCAACTTGTGATAAACAGCCGTTTAATGTTGAATAATTTTATTTGTTTTTTTTTTTAATAAACTTTTTTTTTTTAATTTAGAGTTTTTTTTTAAATTTATTTTAATTTAAAAACATTTAAAATTTTTTTATTAAGAGGGAAAATAAAAATACAATAAAATGAAATGAAATGACAAAACCAGCGATGATTAATTAATGCAAAACGTGTTGCATTTTTGAGTAATATAATGTGGCACCATAAATATTCAGAGTTGATTTATTAAAAGTTAGCAGACGGATAAAATTTATTATGAATAAACTCTGTGCTAACACAGAGTTTATTCATAGAATGCTTTATCGGCATTCTAGTTAGTAGCTCGTTGTACATAGTGCACAAATTGTGGCTAACTTTTTGTTATGAATACGGCTGCTAGTATTTAAGTATTTATCTAAAATTGTCCGCTGAATCTGAATGTGAAGTCAGAATGGTCAGAAGAAGAACAATTTTCGAGATATTGCAAAATTACCGTTATTTGTGCTTTTTTTTTTTTTTTTAAAAAAAGTTGATGTCACTTTAGTAAAAGTATATTCGAAAATATTTTATGGATTTTTTTATCTCTTTTTTTAATTGAGAGATAATAAAATTACTAAAACAAACACTTGTCATTTGTAAAAAGTGGTCAAGAAATGGCTGGGTTACAGTCAGTGCTGCCACGACTAATACAATTTTTACAACAAAAATTTTTAAAAAAGTTACCAAATGTGAAAAAATATAATCAAATTAGAAATGCCTTTTGTTTATAGAGAAAAACATTAAAATTTGTTTTAAGTTGCATTGTAAGAGAAAGAATATTTGCACTTAATATATATCAAAGAAATAACAAGAATCTTAAAAAAAAAGTTTTTATGTATTTGAGAAAAAAAAACAAGTAAGAGTGCTATATTCGGCTATGTCGAATCTTATATACCCTTCACCATGGTGCGATAAGAATAATCTACATATATAATATATCTGTGGCATTAAATAGTAATGGCTTAAGTCGGAATTTCTTGTTTTGAGATATTAAGGGTTTTACCAAAAATAAATTGTTTGGTTTTTAAAAAAATTATTAGCCACAGAAAAAAATGCGCATTTATTTAGAACAAAAGTCTAAATTTTATTAAAAAAGTGTTTTTTAAAGGATATAAAAGTAAAAATAGCAAAAACTGATATGTTTTTTATTTAATTAAAAATAATTTATAAATACCAAGCGAAAAAAAAAATTTATCGAATGGGATTTGAACCCGTAAACACTCAGACGATTACTTGTGACACAACGGCTAGACCACTCGAACACTGGTACGCATGCGAACTTAACTTTAATATAAGTAAATAGGCCGTGGAATTTTTTTTTTCATATAAGCAAATATCTTTGTGTGAGTTTGTTGTTTGGGTATGAAAGGTGAATATGCGAAAAAGGGAAACACACCACCACCACTGGCGTGTTGCCATACAATAGATTTATCTGTTTTTGCAAGTTTTTAAGATGCAAAAATTCCCAATCTCTATTTGTAGAAATTATTTCGTTAAATAGATCAAAGTTTAAAAGCAGAGTGATAACGAAAGTCATATTGGACATGATGCTGGTGCCTGGAAACAAATGGAAAAATGATGTGGAGGTGGGGTGTTGACGCAAATAAAACAACTTAATTATATAAAAAAAAGTAAATATTGGTCTTTCAGTTATTTGGTCATAACTCCGGGCATTTTTCAATCGATTTGATAGATTTATACACCTACGTCTTTAGGAAGAAATTTAACCATTTACTTTGGTAATAAAACTTGGACTCAGAAGGATCTACGGTTCCCGAAAATCGGTATTTTTCTTAAAAAAAATTATATTTTGGTAATAACTTTTTTGTAAGATTGTTCTACTAAATTTCCGATCTTTTGATATATAAGACGTATCCATAGGTCATGTAACAGCTCTAAAATTTGTTAGCCCATTTTTGGAGTATTTTGCTAATAACTTAACCATTTCTTAACCTACGTCTTTAGGAAGAAATTTAACCATTTACTTTGGTAATAAAACTTGGACTCAGAAGGATCTACGGTTCCCGAAAATCGGTATTTTTCTTAAAAAAAATTATATTTTGGTAATAACTTTTTTGTAAGATTGTTCTACTAAATTTCCGATCTTTTGATATATAAGACGTATCCATAGGTCATGTAACAGCTCTAAAATTTGTTAGCCCATTTTTGGAGTATTTTGCTAATAACTTAACCATTTCTTAATCGATTTGGCAGATTTATATACCCACGTCTTTAGGAAGAAATTGACCATTTACTTAGATTATAAAACTAAGACTCGGGAAGATCTATTGTTCCCGAAAATGGGTATGTTTAAAAATTTTGGGCATTACTCTTCCATTTTTGGGAGAAAAGTTTCAGGGTTTCCGGGAAATATGCTGCTAAAAATTTCTGATATTTTGGTATATAAAACGTGTTCATATGTCATACTAGAGGCCTAAAATTTTGAGTATTTTCAATAATGTCTTTGTACGGGAGGTACCACGCCCACTTTTCCAATCGCGCCCATATTTTGTGGGATACTGTGTATTGATAACCGATATGTTTGTACCTAATTTGAGAACTGTAGCTCGTTTCGTCCTCCAGATATACAGAAATGTAAAACGTCTTTGTATAGGAAGTGCCACACCCATTTCTCCAATCCCGCCCATTTTTTTTTAGAGATTTTGTGTATTGGCAAGCAACATGTTTGTACTCTCGAGATATGCAGAAAAAACAATTTTAAAAACAACAACAACATGGGATTTATGGAAAAAATTAGAGGTAGTCGCCATTTATGGACCGATCTTCCTGGATTTTTAATAGCAAACAATTGCGGACTATATGTGACATAAATGTATAACAACCTTGCCTTCATCCTATCTTAGGTCTTCGGAAAACCCATTTCAACGGACGGACAGACAGACAGATGGACAACCGGATTTGAACTTCCCTTCTCATAAGAAGCCAGAATATATATACTTTATATGGTCTTAGATCAATATTGTAGAAATTACAAAAGGAATGACAAAGTTATATATACCCTTTTACCTTCGGTGAAGGGTATAATAATAAAAAAGGAAAAATTAAATTGTTTTCATTTTTTTAACTGTCAGTGGTAGGGCGGCTTCAAAATACGTCGATTTTTTAATTCTTTTTGCGATGGAAATTTATGTTTTGCGATATGGCGAAATTGGAAATTGCTTGCGATATGCGGACTGCATTTTTCGTGAATATTTTCTAATATACGTATATCTAAAATACTATAAAAATGGGTATAACTTGTTTCTCTTGTTTGTTAATTGTATTTTAAATTTATCAGGCCTAGCACAGAAATCAATTCCGATCGAAAGTGTTTTCGTTTTTGGAGAAGCAAGATACAAAATCACTTCCGATTTCGATCGGAATTGATTTCTGTGACAGCCCTGTATAATTGTTATTATTACTGCTTCAAAATTGGTTTTTTTTGCAATATTTTGTGAACCATATGGTTCACAATATTATACAATATGGTTTAATATTATGGCGAACATAAACATATTCGTATTTCAGATCGTACATACATTCAATGGGCAAAAAGTATATGACTGACAGTCAAAGGTTTTTTAAATATTAAAAATATTGCCAAATCATTATCTAAAAAACATTAAATAAATACAAAATGTTAAATTTAAAATTTCTTAAATTCACGCCATTTTTTACAGTGAATTCCATAAATTCTAATATTATAGATTATATATAAATTTATTTTTGAAAAATCTTTCAAATTCCTAGGTGTATTTCAATATATTAAAATATACTGCTGGAAATCAAAGTTGTAAACGAATCATTCATTTTTGAATTAATTCGCGAATCATTCATGCACTGAATTGGTAAAATTTTGAATTAATTCTTTCCGCCAGCTAATTCGTAATGAATTGAAATCAAAAAAGAATGATTCATATACAACTCTGCTGGAAATAAGGTAATTTTAGACAATTTTAGAACACAATTCAAGTTTTTATAAACATTAAAACTACTTTTGTGTACTTTTTCAGTCATGTTCTGAAATCGATTGCGCGTGATATTATGCACTTTCTACTTTAAGTACCACTTATCTTTAATACGATTACAAATCAGGAAAAACTACTCTCATTTAAAAAAATTCATTGCAAATCTCCATCGAAAAATCTTTAAAAAAAATATCTGGTAGCCGTTTTGAAATAGAGTTTTTGTTTTCGATAAAGTATAAAAACTACCGTTCATTTGAAACAAATAATGAGAAAAACGTAGTGCAAAGTACACATTATTCGAAGTTGTAAATAATTCCCTTCGAAACGAAATATGCGATGCAAGTGTATCAAGGAAAACATATTTATAGGTATTTTATATTTTAGAAAAAAAGTAAAAAAAAATTACCAATTATGGTTAGAAATAACCAAAAACGGCAGCTCAGGTTATAGGAGACCAAAGTTCAAATTTCGGTGCAACCTGTCCGTGAACGCCTGGGTTCAAATCTCATCGCAGTCAAGAAAGAAAAATTATCAATAACAATTTTAATTAATTTCATTTTGTAAAATTCCTGTCTTCATAAAAATAATTTAATGAAAATTAAATTCAATGAACTTAAGCCTAATTAAAAAATATCTAAATTTGGATTAAAAACCATTAACAGTTCAATAAAAATAACCACAATACTAATTATTGTTAACAGCTAAGGCACGAGCTATGTTTACATTTGCCCTTCAAGCTTTGCTGAAAAAGGTCAACAAGAAAAAAGAAAGACAATAACATGAAAAACAAAAATGTACTTTGGTTTTCAAGAAGAATTCTTGACAAAAAGTACGAAAAAACCGAAGTTAAGAAGAACATGTGAATCAATTAAAATAGATAATCATTCATTTAAAAGCAAATTTCGATCTACTAAGATGAAATACCATTTGGTTTAAAGATTGATGTTTGACTATTGACGTCATCCGGCTGCAATAGCCGAGTGAGTAAGACGGCAAACCCCACTGAAGAGATTGTGTGGTTACAATCGAAACTAGTCTGGGCAACCTGTCCGTGAACGCCTGGGTTCAAATCTCAGGGCAGTCAAGAATGAAAAATTATCAATAAAAATTTTAATTAATTTCATGTTGTAAAATTCCTGTCTTCATAAAAATAATTTAATGAAAATTAAATTCAATGAACTTAAGCCTAATTAAAAATATACAGTTTAATAAAAATAACCACAATACTAATTATTATTTCACAAAAATTTTAATGATTTTGCTCTTTTCATCTTATATTGTTTTTAAACCAAACGATACAATTTTCTTACTTACAACGTTGGTTTATTTCAATGCAAATGTTTTGTACACATTAGGATCCAGAAGATTAATTCAATTATCCCACTTTTCGAAAAAAAAAAAAAAAAAAAAAAAAAAAAAAAAAAAACTAAATGATGAAACAGAATTGAGTCTTCAACTTCAGCCAAAAATCTATAGCCCATAATTAAAACGTCTCACACAGGACCAAAGGCAGTGATTTCATGGAATAATAAAAAAAAAAAAGTTCAAGTACCGTGAAAACTAAAAGTACTCGGTTAAAGTGCACAAAATTCTGCATCAGAAGGCAAAAAATAAATGTCAAATATGTTACGGTGCTTTTGTACTGACGCGTTGAAATTAAACATTGTAACAATATATTTAAAAAATTGGTATAAAAGCTAAATAAATCCGATTTACCGAAAGTGAATTAAAAAAGTAATTAATATAACCATTAATATAATATATAATATAAACATCCAGCTCAGGCATTTATTCAAATGTGTAGCTTAAATTTGTAAAAAAAATTATTTGTGGAAGTGCTTTTATTTTTTAAGTTTATATGGGAAATGCAAAAAAAAATCAATTTTCTCAATTTAAGTTGACATAAAGTTATTAATTACGCTTAATTAAGTAGAGATTTTAACTTTATTTTAAATGTTGAATAAATCAGCGTTGTTTTAGAAAAAAAAATAGGGTGCGCATCGGTGCACAGTGGCTGAAAATCGTTTTCCATTGGCCAAAATTCTGTAAGTTTTGAACTAATTATTGTTTACAAATTAAAAAAAAAAAAAACAATAACAACTTATCATGACAGATTTTAATTTTTTTCTCAGCTGAGCAGACGGACAATCGCAAAATTTCATACAATAATTCTGCCACATTTGAAATGTTCCTTATCTGAAACAGAAAACTTAAACTTGGCAACTCACTCTTTTCCCCCATCATATTCCATATTTGCCTTCGTTTGAAATTTATACAATAAACGCTGGAGTGCCGTGCAGTCAGTGCACACGTTTTTGTCGTTAAAACTAAAAATTAAATAATCTTAAGGCCCGACATGATTGCAATCATCACTAAAGCTGGTAAAAAAAAGAGTCCAAACTAATTTGCTTGCGGTTTTATTTACTGATTGTGCACTGCTGATTTAAACAATATTTAGTGCAATACCCCCAACTATGTTTCAGAACGACCATAGACAGCCGTTAAAGAATAGGAATTTGAGAAACTTTAAAAAACAGTTGTTTATTGATTTGTTTCTTTTATTTAAGCAGCTTTGCAAATATAACATAAAAATATCTGTGTTAAAAAACAATTCCAGGATTTAAAAATTGTTTGAATAATCATTCACAAAAGGGCAACGCTGCTGAACAGTCTTTAAGTTTTAAAAAACTTTTTAGGAAAGAAGGGTTGCTTAAGTCGCCTTTAACCTTCTAATACCAAACTTAAAATCATGGGAAAATATTATACGAATAATTTTTTAGGGTATTTTTGGAACCTCTGAGTTCAAAAAAAAAAAATAATTGTAAGCCCGTTCAATGAGTCGTTTACCTTCCAGGTGAGAAAACACCAAAGTAGTGCCTCAGGCATTAAGTAATAAAAACTAATTGATTTTTAGAGAACTAAACTGAAAATATTTACTTTTGTTTATAATAATCAAAGAAATTTTTTTTATTATTTGAGCAGAATAAATGAAACTTCTATTTTGGATCCAAAGCATTGTGTTCCAGATGGTTTACGTTGCTTTCAGAGCTTTAACCAGCTTACGAAGCTTCTACAAATATTTTGCTGCATATTTTAGCAACTGTAAAAAAGATAATTTAATATAAATAAATTATATATTGGACGTTAGTACAACTTTTGTGAAGAGTGCCTTGAGACAGTTAGAGGGTTAAGTTCAAATCTTTTTGTATCGACCGATGCAGAACGCTCTCAATGGAACAGGTCTTTTGAAATTGGCTTGTTGTGGTTTTGCCTCAAAAAATAAACAGTTCTTTTTGCGTGGTATCCAGACGTAACCAGAAAGATAGGAAACGACCACAGCTAACCAATACTTCGCATAAATTTCATTTGTCGCTGTCGTAAACGTTGATGTCGTTTTTTGTAATAGATTAAAGTAAGACACAACATATGTTTTCTAAAATACTATAAGAAACGATTTAAACGTTTACGACAACGACAACCGTAATAAGGCTGATTGTAACAATGTTTCACACCAAACTATTCTGTACTCTAAGTTTTATACTAGTCCGAAGATAAGCAGCTTTTTTGTTGCACGTGCGGGTACTGCGCTATCAACTAGTGACCCCAAGATAGCTCCACTTCGCGACTACGTCAGCATATTATCATGGCAGGTAGTTTGAATCAGTATAATTTCAACATTTTCTTATTAATAAAGCATTAACAGAATTTTAATGAATTTAACAAATGCATCATTATATTTACCACGTTTTTAGGTGATAAGATTACAGGTAGATTGTGAAAAGTTCTCTTCTGTTTCACGCATTTTTTTTACAATAATCGACACTAGTTGACAGAGACAAGTTGTGTAAGGAAATAACGGGTTTTCCATGTTATCTTTAAATCCAGCGATGGGAGCTCTGATTTCTCTAATTCACGTTTGTTGCACTTTCTATGCCCCTCGAAAATGTTAAAGAAACACAGATATGTTGAGAGTTTACTACAGGCTAGACTACACTATCTCACAAGCCTTACGTATTCCATAATACTTTGTGAGATAGAAATCAAATAAGTTTTGTTTCGACTGTCAAAAAATCTAATTTAACATGACAGTTTGTGTTCACATCATCACACAAAGTATAAATACACACGTAGAAAGAAAAAAACAGGGTTGCTTTTATTTAAATGCAACCCTGATCCAATGAAAAGTATTATTGTTTAGAAATTTTTCAAAAAACGATTAAGTCGTATGGGATGTCAAACTTTTTTCGTAATACTTGTGACACATTGCATTCACACTATCACACTTTGTCATATTACATGAGTTTTTGACATGTATTAATACAAAGTATAATAGTGTAATCTAGCCGCAGCATACAGGCGGTCAATTCACGGATTTGGCACATGTTAACCTTCTAAAGTACCGTGGTACTACCGCGAATGATTTGGTACAATTTAAAAATTTTTCATAGTTCCCCATTTATTTTTTTAATTATTATTTATATCAGGATTTTAATAAATCCTTCTATTAAATAGCATTTTTTATTTATGAAATATGCACTTAAAATTATTAGCATGGTTACTTTAGAAATGCAATCAGAAGATGCTCGAATGCATGTATTTTTACAAAGTCTAACTATTTTGTTCCGCCAAATAGAAAGTAATTTCATGAATAAAAATGTTTTGGATGAATGTGATATATCTATCGAAGACCTTTACAAAAATCACATTCCCTTTGAAGAAATTTATTGCGGAACAGAAGTGGATAGATATATTTCTACAAATAATATGAATATTGATATTGTTAAAGAAATTAAAGAAAATGCAAAATAATTTTGTTTAAAATTTTGCGAAGTTTTGAGAACCAAAGTCAGCTTTAATAACGAAGTTTTAATTTGGTTCCATAAATTTAATCCTGAAAATGTTATTTCAGGCAAAAAAATGTATTATTGTACTGCTTCTAGTAAAAATGTTTCCGAATGAAATTACAAATTTTGATTTAATCAATAATCAATTTAGAGCTTTAGCTGATGCCGACCAACTGCAGTCGTTAAAAACTGAAAACATTTGTAGTTTTGGGTCGACAGTAGGTTAGGTTAAGAAGGGTTATGCGCCCAAGGGCGCATATGCACTCGGAGACCAATGAGGTCCATTGTGAATCCCTTCAGTAGAGGAGAAAAGAGGAAAAAGATAAAAATGGAAGTGAAGAAGAAAAGAAGAAAAAAGGACAAATTCTCCCTATGGTCCCCCTCAACAGAAACAGCCGTCCTATTTCCCTGACAAACCCCAGTATATCGGTTGGATTACATCCAGCGATACACCCCAGTTCGTCGTGAAATGTAGCCCCTAGCCATTTCTGCCTGGGGCCCTGTATCCTAGGACAGTGGCACAGTACATGCTCAACCGTCTCTAGCTCCTCGGCATCCCCGCACAGCCTGCAGAAGTCCGGTATCGCAATGCCCCATTTACCCATAAAAGCCCTAACAGAACAATGCCCCGTCAGGAACCCTATAAGGGTCCTGAGACTACTCCTATCCAGTCTTAATAGAACCCTGGTTGCTTCTGAGTCCAATCTGGGCCATAAGGCACTCGACACCCTGCAATCCGTTCTATCCCTCTAGGACCGGTAAACGGCATCACGGAATCTTTCCCTTATCTCCCCATAGTAGTGTCATAAGGGGGGTTTTACCCCTCTGTCCCTTACCTCTAAGTCTAGATTCGAACCCTCTCTCGTTGCCATCCAACTTGCAGTGTCCTGATACCCAACACAGCATTATTGTGAATGCCAACATGACCTCCCTCAGAGCATTCCTACACCGTGCAACCAGGCACGATCACACCGTATAATTTGCCAATGCTCTTAGCCGGGTCGGCAGTAGCTAATTTATAAAATGAGCTAAATGCCCATATATGTCCTGACGTTTCTAGAGTCGTTGCTGGAATTTAATTCATTCCACATTCGCCTAAAAATGTGGAAAGAGTTTTTTCTTTTCAAAATATAATTGGGGGATTCACAAGGTGTCATAAAGTCATATGTCTTAAAATAATAACATGAAAAAAGTGAGGTGAGCAACCCCTCATAATTTAATGTGCTATTCATTATGACAGCACAATAAACATTGCAAGCAACGTTCTTTTTATTTAAGACACTTTTTGTTTACAAACCAACAACAATATTTTTAAATTATTGTAAAATGTTAGAACATTATGACAATAAACCATGATAGCACACCTTGTGAATACCCAAAATAAAAACAAAAGCTTTGTTTAGACGGTGGTCAGAACTTCCAATATTGGTAAATAGCGCGCTTAAACTGCATTAAAATTGACTTAAAATGTCTTGCTACTGTGTGAACATTGTAAACTAATTTGTATTTGGCACAATTGTCAGGAAAATATTTTTATTGGCAACGCCGGCAACAATATTGTTACATCAGACTACCATCTATAGTTACGAACCTTAAGGAAAGAAACAGTCTACATGTGCCAACATTATCAAGTCTCATACAAACAAAGGATTGGTTAAGATCGACAAATTCATGCTGCTATGGTGTAAAAATTCCAAATAGTTTATTAATTAAACAAATATGTGCCTGATTGTGATCCCATATATTTATAAGACTTTTATTTTATTCATACATATAATGTATGTTAATGTTAAGTTTTGTTTTTTTTTTTTTGGTGTAAAATTGAACTTTTATGTACTTTTTGTTGTTGTTTTAATACATTTTAAAAAAATGCGATCGTGAAGGTAAAAAGTACAAAAGTACTTTTTTTTTGGAAGTGGGTACCAAATTTAAAACCCCATTTAACATCTCTGTCACGGATGGATTAAAAAAAAAAACGTTCAAGTACCCTGAAAACTAAAAATACTCTCTTAAAGTGCCCAAAATTCTACGTTATTAACAGGTCTGGCAAAACCCCGGATTTTTTAAGAAATCCCCAACCCACCGTATTTGTTCATGGGGTTTTTTTGGGTTTTATGGTTTTTTGTGTAGTGATCTAATAATTGGTTTAAGCAATGTTGTCAACTCAGCATTTTTTGGTATTGATTTAGCCAGAAAATCTTCAATATTTTTTTATGGCATCATCATAAAACGCATGGATGGTTAAAAGAACAGCCAGCTAGGTCTTATATAAGTCCTTATATATATGCCAATATGTACAATGGCACTTTAAGCTTTTATGTACAAATATGATCAGAACATTTAAATGAATTTGACAATGACATCCATTGCAAATTTTAAAGCGTTTTTTCATTCACCATTAATAAAATAAATATCATCTATTTTCATTTAAGACGTAGTAATAAGACTTAATCAATTCATTTTTTACTACTATTTAGGCGTCTCAAAAGACATAACTATTTTACATTTGATTGAAAGTTTGTTTTACTTTTTTTGACGCAGCAAATCAACTTTACGCTTTCCATTTCTTTTTTCCATGTTTTCCTTTATTGCAATAAAAAAATCTGAACGGAATACCCTTAATATTTATTAGAAAAAGGAGTGCTTATCAAATTTAATGAAAAACAATGGTGACAAATAATAAAACAATTAAAATATTTAAATAATTTTAGCAGCAAACTTTAACGATTCGTTATCTTCAGTCATCTTGTGGTTTAATATGGACAAACTTAGAAACCGTCTTGGATTGGAAAATCATGTAAAATCTGAGCCACCAGAGTGGTAAATGATTTAAAATAACTTCTTATATACGTATTTGTGCTACTATTTTTATAGTTTTTTTTAAAATTATTTTCTTGTAATTTTCTATGTATAGGATTTTAACTTTTACTGCCTGGCCCACAATGTCGACAAGAACATTTCTTTCGAATATTTGTATTGAAAACAAAAACAAATTTCAGTTTTTTATTATTGTTTTCAATATAAATATGCGAAAGAAATGTTCTTATTGATATTGAGCCTGGCAGTAAATTCAGACTTTTCAAAATCAAATTCAAGTTTTAAAACAACAAATTAAGAAATCTAATTAAGCATTTTACAAATCATATCCCACATTTTTTAATCAAATTCGGCACTTTAAATATCAAAATCAGTCTTTTGTGAATCAAATTCAATTAAAAAAAAAATTGATACTAATTTTTTAAATGTCGAATATGATTTTGAAAAAGGTAAATTTGTTTTTTAACAACCTGAAATTTATTTGGTAAAGACCAATCATTTTCTTTTATTTTTCTGCAAATAAAAGGTAAAAATGATACCATCTTTGTTTAAATGAATATTATAAAGAAAACAAAATTGGGGTTTTTAAACAAAACACCCATTAAAACCCGGGTGGGGTTTTCTGGGTTACCCAGTGGGCAGCCAACCCTGTTTATTAGGCAAAAAAAAAAAAAAATGATTTGTCTCCAAGTGCTTTTATTTTTAAAATTTATATGGAAAATACAAAAAATGGATTTTCTCACTAAGTGCTCATTTAAGCAGAGATTTTACCTTTATTTTAATGGCTGAACAAATGAGCGTTATTTTAGAACAATGTATGCTGCGCATTGGTGAGCCTTAGAAGCAGGGATGTTAAAGTTGGTACAATTGTACTTTTTTTGGTACATTTTGACCCGCTAAAGCACCGTGGTACTACCGTGACTCATTTAGTACAATTTAAAAATTTGTCATAGTTCCCCCTTTTTGAACAAATCGTTAATGTAATGGGCGCTTAAATATGCGACTAGAATTGTGGTGTATAGAGCGTGTAGTCCCCTTTTACAATGTGGAAAGTGAAAGGCAGACATACGAAGTTTGTTGGTAAAGCCTGGTACTCTGTTCAACATTTAACGTGAAATGCTGTCAAAACTCATATGAAAAAAACTTGTGCGGAATTTCTATGAAATAATGTTGATGAAATAATGTTGTTTAATTTGTGAAAAAGTTGCGAAATGTTTCTGGCAACATTTTTTTACAACTGCGAAATAATATAAGCTGCACTTATTTCACGTGGAATTTTAAGCAAATGAAAAAAGTTTAAATTTAATATTAAAAAATGAGAACTGTAAAACATAAATAACACAACCGGTAACAGTTTTTCATCCATATTTACTTTAATTTTTACTTTATATTTTATTTAAAAAAATACTTTTTAGTAAAATACATGTGGCTTTTTTTTAACATATGCAAGACAATGTTGCATACTTTGAAAGATTAAAAACGTCAAATTGTGCAAACTCTCGAGATAGGTAACATTGGATACATGTCAAATTTTCCGCATGAAATAATAGATGTTGCTAAATATTTTTCACAAATTGGAACAGAGTACTAGGCTTAAGGGGGGACGCTGTATGCGTGACACACTTTACTTTTTTTCCTCTCTCGCCTACAAACTTCGTCTGTCGGCCTTTCACTTGCTACATTGTAAAAGGGGACTTATGGTACCCACAGACGAGACAGTATTGTTTTTTTTTTTTTTTTTTTTTTTTTTTTAGATTTAAGTATGTACGACTTAACTTAACAAATATATGCAAAAGAAATTTTTTATATCCTGCTTTTTATTTATTTTTTTATTTTTATTACTTTCAGATTTAACGCCCCATAATTCTGTAATATTTTTCAATCCATTTATAAAATTTCTCCATTTTTCATTTTTTTTTGGAAGTTGGTACAAAATTTAAAACCCCATTTAACATCATAAGTTACATAAGTTATGCGAGAATTAGTACCAACATGCGCTGAGCTTACCAACGAAAACCCTTTCTAGCCTTTGCGCTATTTTGTTGTTGTTGTTGTTGTTGCCATTGTTTTATGTGTTTATGTTACATTCGTGATTCATGTTAATGTGATTACGATTATTAAAAATCTATTTTTGGGTAATGACAGGTACTTCATCGGAAGAGTGCGTGATTAAAAAAATCACGTGTATTAATACTTCTTTTGTATGTGGGGAATCCGTCTTCCCTTCATATATCTCCAATATTTTGTTCGAACATACACTTTGTTCTTAGAGTTACACACATAAAATTTGGAGTGCTTCACCTTTATAGTTCTGCAGAAATAAAAAAATAAATACTTTGTATAGGGGGTATTCGTCTCCTCCCTCCTATACCACCAAGATTTTGTTGGAACATGCAGTTTGTTCTAAGAGTAACGAACACCAAATTAGGTGTGCCTCAATTTTATAGATCTGCAGAATTAAAAAAAAATAATAAATACCTTGAACGGGGGGTATCCCCCTCCCCCTCCAAGGTCTCCAAGATTTTGTTGGAATATGCACTCGTTCTAAGAGTTAAAAACATAAAATATGGAATGCCTCACTATTGTCGTTCTGTAGATATAAGAAAAATAATAAATACTTTATATGCGGGGTACCCGTCTTCCCCTCATATACCACTAAAGCCGGAGATACACTATTTTGTTCGAACATACATCTTGCTCTAAGGATTACAGACACATCAAATTTGGTGTGCCTTTCTATTGTAGTTATTCAGATAAAAGTAAAATAATAGTTATTTGTATGGGGGTACCCGCCTACCCCCTCCAATACCACTAAAGCCGGAGATACACTATCCTATTCAGTCGTAGGATTTGTCAAAAAATCATGTGTGCTCATAATGTATGACAGTGTGGCCTTAAAATAAATTGAGTGAAAGATTTTGTTGACAAGTCTGTCCGACTTGCAAATGTTTATGAACATTTTCATAAAATGATAGATTCTATGCGATCAGAGTTGCATTTTATTGTAAAGTAGATGACATTGGCGATACTACAACAAGCACAATACCAAAAACACAACATTGTATTTTATTTGTTGCTCTCGTTGGTCGATATTTCAAAAACACAAGCAACTTTTGACATTCCTCTCTCTAAGTAAGAAAAAAAGTAGCACAGCTGTGCTTTTAACGCCACCTAAAAATAAATTCGCCTTGGTATCTGAGTCATTTGAGCTTGCATTTTTTTTTTTGTGGGATAGTGTGGCATTGACAGCAGATTTTGCAGACATTATTTTTTATGTCGGATAGAATTCCGTCAGATTTTCGTGTGAGCGAATCGCACGATTGTGTGGTATAGTGACTACCGGCCGTAAGATTGTTTGGAATATGCAGTTTATTCGTAGAGTTACAAACATAAAATTAAGCGTGCCTCACTATTTTTGCTATGGAGATATAAATTGATGCGCGAAAAAGGTGCTTTGCCCCGTTTAAGTCCTTGAAATTATTATCATCTTAAAACTTCTTAAAATTAAGCCAATTATTAGAAAATATTTTCAATTCTCAGAAATGTTTACTAAAATATTCATGTTTCTTTGTTATTCTATTTATGTCTATATCAATTTAAATGATAATCCTAATAAATTAAATAAAGTTTAGTTGTTATTATTAGTAAGCCAAGTAATTACATTTATACACAAATAATGTTTTTAATTATGTTTTCCAAATTTTTCAATATTTGTTTTTATTTACATTTCAAATTAGAATTGTATTGTGTTATAACAATTCAATTTAGTTCAAATCATCCCATCTAACCAATAATCCAAATATGTACTTTTTTCTATCGCCCAACTTTTCATTTCAGTTTATCCAAACAACTGATTGTCATCGTTTGGAATTTATTTTTAAATTGTTTGAATTTGTTGTGTCTCGTATTTTCATAATATTTATATTACACATTATTTAAGCATTATCATGAATTTTTTTTTTTTATTTTGCTATAAATACATTTTTTTTCGTCTTAATTTATGATGTCCATGGATTTAATTAATTTATTGGAAAAATCCTATGACTATTTATTTGTTGTATGTATGTAAATATTTGTAAATCAAGTTTATTATTGGTTTTTACAAGGGCAAGTTTTTGAGAAATAAAAACTTTCCATAAAACCGACAATTCTGCTTGTTTATATACCCGTTAAGACAGAAATTCGCATTATCGCTGAAGATGATTTGACGCAAAAATCTGGTTCAACTTACAGTTGGTTCTCATACCATTCATTGAACACACGATGTAATTGATGGCCCGCTAACTTTATTTCTAGGGCTTGTTGGATCTAATATGGATGTATCCCAAGATCTTTCCTCAAAATTTTCCATGTAGTGGTCTGGCATAGACCGAATTGCTGAGAACTGCTCGGATCAATAAATTCGAGCCCTCTGTCACGCTCACGTATACAGCTTCGATGGCTTCTTCTGTACGCACTGAAAGGGCTCGCTTTCAATGAATATAATCCAAAAGAGTAAATGTGGTCATGAATCGGTCCATAGCCTTGTCTACTAGGCGTACTATGTGCACATATACACGATTATATGAACCGTAATCTTGATGAAGTTCTCTTTAAGTTTGGCGAACAGACTTTGTATTGGTGTAAGTCTTTGCATGGTGATTTGCTAAAGTATACCTGACAATAAGTCAAACACATTTCATTAGCGTGATTGCTAGCTTTACAGTTATTCCCATCGGAACTTCTAGAAATCCCATTACAATATAGTAGACTTAGGCCTGTTTTCATAACTTACCGAGAACTAAAGGTAGGATCTTATTGTCCGTATAAAAAGTGTAAATTGTAGGTAAAGCCCAGACAGCAAGTCGAATCAATGCTAAAGCCGTATAAATATCCATGGTGCTAAGGAAATACTCTGTATTTGGTCGGTACAAGAGGGTCCCATTTATTGTGAAGAGCTGAAATCAGGTGATACTCTCGCTGAACACAGTAGATTCGTTTGGAGAATATTCGTTTCATTTGCTGAAAAACTACTGAAATATACTCGCAACAAGCTGTAAGACCATAAAAACTGTTAAGAAAATCGTCGTTGGGAAGTTTTGCTTCACCTGCTTTATATGCCAGAGCTTGACCCGTCCGTCTTCTATTTGTTTTGAACGTTGCAAACAAAGAACTTAAAAAGTGTAATTATATCGTTTTAAATGGAGCTCCTCATATTCTGTGCGGTAATTGCTAATTTTAAGTTATTTGTATAGGAAGTGCCACGCGCACTTCTCCAATCCCGCCCTCATTTTGTCGGGTGCTGTATATTGATAACGAAGATGCTCGTGCCTAATTCGAAAACTTTGGCTCTTGCCGTTGTCCAGATATTCAGAAATCTACGAGGGCGGAGCAATAAGTCCGTGAACTTTTTCGAACTTCCCTCGTAGTTATATGAAATGCAACACTGCTCCCATCAAGTACCAACTGTTAATAGACTACTGTCAAGTTTTGAGCAAGTTCCGTCATTTACTTTGCGTTAAACAGCTGTTCAAAACATACAACCTCGTGGAGTTCTCATTTAACATTATTTTTTGCGGCGCACAGTGGCTGAAAATCGTTTTTCATTGGCCAAAATTCTGTAACTTTTGAACCGAAGGAGATATTTTTATTCGACAGATAGATTCTTAAACTTTTCTCCACTTTCAATTTCATTAAAATCGGTTAAGTAGTTATTGGGGAATTTAAGGGAAAAGTGGAATTTTCGATTTTTTAACTTTAGCGTGAAATATGGTTTTTTTTTTATTTTTTTTAAGTGTTTAAAAATGTCTTTTTTGGATTTAAATAATAATCATTAACATTTCTTGTTATAATGGGACACTCAAAAAAATTTTATGTTTACACAAAAAAAAAAAATAGTAAAATCATAAAATAGTAAAACTGGAAATTTTGCTATTATTACTGAAAAATTAACAATTTTTTGCTGTCAAATTTGTTTACACTTAAAAACATTTTAGAAATATTATCTTAAATCTTGCTATTACTACAGAAGAATATCTTTTTTTTTTTCTGTAAACTTGTTAATATTAGCAAAATAAATCCGCTGAATTCTGATTTTTTTTTTTAAATTTTGATACGAAAATATAAGTATTAATTTTTGGAATATTTCTTATGTATTAAAACATTTCATACATATGTGGATAGAAAAACCTTTTAAAAATAAAAGCAGCAATAGATTTTAATAGCTTTTGTAACAATGTGATGTTCTGTTTATTATTATTTTTTACTTATACAATGTATGTCTTAGATCTAATGAATTATAATTATTGTTCATTCAATTGAAAGCAAATATTCCATATTCTGTTCTGTGTTATTTTCGTTCTTTAGTAGTTTTTTGACTTTTTCATCTAAATCCCGATGTTCCACTTTCCATTGATTTCGAATCCTGGCGATGAACGGATCTGACCCTGCCAATTATTTATTAAATAGATCTTCATTTGTGGAATTTCGTGAAATTTTTCCAGTATTGTGCACTCTATAAAATCCGTAATCCTTACTCCTGTTTTCCTGAGCTTCCTCTGATAAATCTCAAAGTGGCACCGACTGATATTTAATGACATCTTCTCCATGATAAAGGATTTTGTGAACTGTAGCAGACATATTTCTCCATGGGTACTTGGTTTTATATATTTATGCAGTTTCCTTAGCAAAATCTCCAAATGTTCTAGAGTCAATTTCTTCATTGCACGCAAGTACTTCTAGGATTATTTTAAATCTAAAAATGAGGTTAAAATCAACACCTGTTATTTTTAGATGCTGTTGTCTGTAACTGAAAAGAACTTTCTTGCGTTATTGTCTGACCCTCGTTTTGGCTGATCTATAATCAACTTAAATTTGCGATATTCATCTTGAACATGTTTCCTTTTTGAACTTCTTAACTCCTTGTTGGTTTCGTTGTTTCTTATTGATCCTGAAGATCCGAAATCCAAATCATAACTGATTTTTACTATGTTTTCCATAAGTCGTATTTTTGCATGTAGTGGTGATAATCCAAATTCATTTGCATCCGTATTATCTAATGATTTTATCGGGACTTTGCTTAATTGGCTTTATGTTGCATGGCATATGATGCAGCTGTGTGCAGCATTCGTGCTAGTCAAAGCATTGCCTACTTTTCCATCTATCATTGTTAGCACTGATTGGTAGCTAACTTAAATTTTTTTCCCATCTTAATCTAATTGTAATCACTAACTTCTTTGTTAATGGCATCATGAGGTTCTTTTTTTAATTCAAATTTGATAGGCCTGCAGTATCTCGTAGAAGATGATGTCTCATTTTACCAAATATCATTTGTTTGCGTTGTACTAGTCGAAGGCTCTGGATCTTCCAAAATCTTTTTTAATCGCAATATTACAAATGATAACATGAACATATCTGAGTCCGAAATATTTTCACATACTACTTGTTTGTATTGTTTTTGTCCGGAAGAACCATCATATCCCCATTTACAAAAAAGAATTAACTTTGTGTTTCCATATTTCTTTAACTCATTTCCTTTTATTAAGTGTAGCAAGCGTTGTACCTCTGCCGAAATTGGTGTGATTGTAATGGCAAACAGTCCATTTTAGCAGCTGTTATGTGCTGATATGCTGGATACAGATTTGAGCCTTTTTCAATTGCACGCAATCTGAGCTGAATATATTGCTGTTTTGTTAATTTCAAATCCAGAAATAATGCTAATTCTTTGAATTGTTTTGCATCGCTCGGAGTTGGTATACTTTTAAGAATACGTTTTGTTCTCAATGGACCAGATTTAACAACTTTTTCAATGATACCCACTTTTGTCAATTGTTTTTGTAATCTTAATTGATATAGGAAAGTATCTTGAATATTTTCATATCCGATTTCTTCATTGATATCCTTAAGCTTCCGCCTCTTAGATCTATCGCTACAGTTGTCCAGCGATTTTTGCGGTCTCCCACGATTGTTTTGATTTGTAGTTTCTGAAGCGATCTGGACAGAAAGTTCGTTCTCTAACCAGTTTGCAAAGCTCTTATAAAATCTATCTTTGCTGTAATCAACTTTCCTATATCGCTATTTTAAATTTTTGATGAAAACAGATAATTTATTTTCCCCGGCCAATTATTTATAGCTGCAGCTCTCTTAATGTTTTTATGAAAAACGTTGTAATTGCTTAGATATATTATATCCACTGAGATTTCATCCGAACGTCACTTGCTTTTAAACCTTTTCATACATTTTTTCATACCAAATATGCTATAAAATATCTGACACAAATTTAACAACGCATTGCATAGTTATAAGGTCATAGAATATTATTAGAGTCATAAAAACAGATAAAATAAAAAGACCAAAAAAAATTATTATAAAAAAAAAATTTCAAACAAAAAAATTTTTTTTTTGGAGTAATTTCATTAAAATTAAAAAAGTGTTGAGCACACGGGTCCAAACGGGTGTAAGAGTATATACAGGGTTAAAGAAAACACTTTCGCCATTCCCTCAGTGGTTTTACCTTCTTAATCCCTTTTGATCCACAAAAGTTCTATTCTACTAAAGTTGAAATTTTACAAAAATATAGAAGTTTCGAAAATATGTCTTTACATCTTAAATATAAATAACACAATAGTCGAACATATTACTTTTAAAGATAACAAGACTACCAATCTAGCAAAAAAGCTAGCAGGTAAATATCGATGATAGTTTTTGACCAATGATAATTTCTTTCGGATTATATATAAAAAATCACTTTTTTCTGAATTTAAAAAAATAGTTGTATTTAACAACATGGCGCGACCACAATTACCAATATTTTGACCTAATTTTTTGGCTACCTTAGTTTTAATATGCTTACTATTAAATAAAACAAAAATTGGACTTTTGGCCAATGAAATAACATTTTCAGCCACTGTGCGGCGTTTTGTAACTGTGGATAAAACATGGATCCATTACAACACTCCGGAGACCAAGCAGCAGTCTAAACAATGGGTTTCTCCGGGTGAACCAGCTCCGAAGAAGGCCAAGGTAAGTTTTTCGCCCAATGAGGTGCTAGCAACAGTTTTTGGGATGCACGCGGGGTAATCCGCACCGATTACCTTCAAAAGGGAAAAACAATTAACGGCGAATAGTATGCCAACTTATTGGATTTAAAAAAAATTATTTTTCATCAAGATAATGCAGGGGTGCACACGTGTGCAGTCTCAATGGCAAAATTACATGAATTGGGCTACGAATTGGTACCTCATCCGCCATATTCTCCGGATTTAGCCCCCGGTGACTATTTCCTATTTCCGATAATATTTCTCCTACCGATACAGAAAACAAAACAATTTTATGCCACTCAACTTCTCCAATCCCACCCACGTTTTGTGTATTGATAACCAAGATGCTTGTACCTAATTTGGATGCTTTGGCTCTTGCCGTTCTCCAGACTAACAGAAATGCTCACATGTTAGTCTTTTATAGACCAATCTGGCTGAATTTCAACAGCAAAATTTAACTGAGCAAATCTGACATAAATATAAACCACCCAAGTCCCCATCGTGTCTGGGGTCTTCGGAGAACTTATTTCAACAGACGGAATGACAGACAGTCCACCGGATTTGAAATTCTCTTCGAATAATGAAGTATATATCGTTGGTCTCAAGTAGAAAGGCCCTAACTCAAATAATTGTAACTGTATAGGAGAAGGTAAAAACATAATTGAAACTGTATGTATCATAATGTAAACGTGCCCATACAACTGCTTGTAAAGCCGCTATTCTTTACAATATTGCACTGAATTTTTGTGACGAGGTGTACTTGTGTAAAATTTATTGGAATCACTGGAAAACTCAATTTCGTAAAAAACGCGAGTTAGGGCCTTTCTACTTGAGACCATCGATATATAATCTTTACTTAATATTGTGGAAGTTACATTCGGAATGACAAACTTATATATACCCTTTTTCCTTCGGTTAAGGGTAAACAACATAACAATTTAAGAAGTGGAATTATATCGTTTTATATGGAATTCCTCATATTCTATGCGGTAATTACCAATTTTAATCTAAAAAAAAAAATAGTTATCCGTTATTTCTAGTAACTATATTTTAAACAAAATAGCAAAACAAGTTTTTTATTAGAATTTTTTTGGTATTTTATTCTTTTTTATTTTTTTTTTTAAAAACTTATGTAATTTGTTTTCTGCATTTAAAAACTTGCCCTTAATTACTAAACAACGAATTAAATCATGCAAATGGAAATTTTTTTTTTTTTAAATGTTTGTTTGTTTATTTTGACAAAAACTAAGTCACACGTGTTTGTTCAAACAAATTATTTTTGATCTGAGTAAATGAAATTGGCAAATATTAAAATAAAAAAATATTTACATTAAATATAAAAAATGGGATTTGCTCAATTCATAAAACGTTGTTGATTTGGTTTCAAAACATCTAGTCTATAAATTGCGTTGTTATGAATTGTTTCTAACTATGGATCGTTTTAATTTAATAAATACGAGGATACGAGGGTTGGGTGGTCAGGATTTAGTCGGGACTTTTTATGATTTGAAAAGGAATTTTTACTTATTTATGGCTTTGATCGCTTCTTTAATGTTATTAGAATATTATTCGATATTCGAAAGTTTTTTCTATATCTATGGCATTAGTTTTTCTAAACATCATAGTTTAAATTAAAGCTGGAGCCGGTTTTCGTTGTTTTCGCAGAGCATCTTATTTGATCTAATGTGGATCTGACCTACTTTAATTTGTATACTGTCTGACCTCACTGACAAATATTTAAAAAATATTTTTTTTCCTGGATTAATAGAAGAAAATAGTAAAGAGAAGGCGACATACAATTAATCTCTATCTTGTATGTCAACTTAAACACCATAACGAGTTTTTAGTACGATTCGACAAATTGAAGTTTTTGATAAAAAAAAAAATCCCAAAAAATATTCGCTTTGTCGTTCTTCCGAAGTTTAACGCCCTTTACGTTTTCACGAGTATTTCTTAAGCTCCCGTTCCTTATCTGCTTAAAAGTATTTTCACTACCTTATGACCCCGGCTGCCAGATTTGAAAAATGGGCCATTGACTATTTGACGATTTATACTCTAAATTTGACCATTTTTCAAATGACTTATTTTGTACTAATTTACAGAAGTTTTTGGTATTATTTCTTCTTATTTACAACTTCTTGGATACTTTCGTTTAATTGGTTGACACTAACCGTCCCGTGTTAGCAGTTCATAATACAAATATATTAGTTAAAATTTCTGATGCGTAAAATCGGTGTTTTATATCTCGCAGTTCATGTGGCACCGAATTTTCGTAATTTTAATGAATGATAAAAGATCTTTTTTGAATCATGTCTCTAATTCTTCATTCTTAAGCTTATGTCTTGGATAAATGACATCCAAGACAATAAAAGACAAGCAAAGTCAAAAGTTGAAAATCTTCGAGAATTGACTTATATGTCCTACCGAAATGTTTTCGAAAGAGCCCTATTTTGGATTATTAAAAAACGGAATTTTTTATATTTAAAAAACGCTTGCCGCTCTTATTTAAGTTTGACTGTAAAAAGTGTTAAACAGTCAATATGTACGAGGGCGGATCAATAAATCCGTGACTTTTTGAACGAAACGCAGCTTTTTTTACAAAAAAAAATTTTTTTTTTCAAAATAATCTCCTTTTAGCTCAATACACTTAGTCCAACGTTTCTCCAATTTGTGTATCCTTTCCAAAAAATAGGATTTTTCGAGGTCCATAAAATAGGCATTTGTTTGACCAATAGTTTCATCGTTGGAGCTAAATCTCTTTCCACCGATCCATTTCTTTAGGTTCGGAAATAGGAAATAGTCACTAAATAGGTCTAAATCCGGAGAATATGGCGGATGAGGTACCAATTCGTAGCCCAATTCATGTAATTTTGCCATTGAGACTGCACACGTGTGAACCCCTGCATTATCTTGATGAAAAAGAATTTTTTCTAGGCCATATGGGGTCGTTTTTTTTAAATCCTCGTTAAAACGGTCCAATAAGTTGGAATAATATTCGCCGTTTA
This sequence comes from Pollenia amentaria, assembly GCA_943735925.1. Taxonomy (NCBI): domain Eukaryota; kingdom Metazoa; phylum Arthropoda; class Insecta; order Diptera; family Polleniidae; genus Pollenia; species Pollenia amentaria. The sequence continues at coordinate 137,515,968 of OX031010.1, read as the reverse complement.
TTGTTTTTCCCTTTTGAAGGTAATCAATGTGGAGTATCCCGCGTGCATCCCAAAAAGTTTGACAGCCATCACCTTATTGGCTGACAAACTTACCTTGGCCTTCTGCGGAGCCGGTTCACCCGGAGAAACCCATTGTTTAGACTGCTGCTTGGTCTCCGGAGTGTTGTAATGGATCCATGTTTCATCCACAGTTACAAAACGCCGCAAAAACTCATTCGAATTGCGGTTAATCAACTCCTAACAATCCTTTGAAGTTGTCACACGATTACGTTTATGGTCAATTGAGAGAAAACGCGGCACCCATCTTGCAGAAACCACACTACCATATGGCACTGCATCAACAATCTCACGCACTTTTACTCTTTGATCAGCCAATACCATATCGTGAATTTTTTCGACATTTACGGTTGTAGTGACTTCAATTAGCCGTCCAGAACGTTCAGCGTCATTTGTACTTGTGCGACCACAACGAAAGTCAGTAAACCACTTTTTTACCATTGAAATTGATGGCGCAGAGTCCAATAGTATTTATCAAGTTTTTCCTTGGTTTGATTGACGGTTTTTTTTCGCAAAAAATAATGTTTAATGAGCACTCGAAATTCATTTTTTTCCATTTTTAAAAAAATCCACGAGGTTGTATGTTTTGAACAGCTGTTAAACGCAAAGTAAATGACGGAACTTGCTAAAAACTTGTTAGTAGTCTATTAACAGGTGGTACTTGATGGGAGCAGTGTTGCATTTCATATAACTACGAGGGAAGTTCGAAAAGTCACAGACTTATTGATCCGCCCTCGTATGATTTTTTTTTATTTCAAATTAAATAAACGGAAAACAGTTAACATTTTTTTAAAAAAAATAACAAAATTTTGTATAATTTTACAATTACGATTTATTTTGCAAAATTTGCCGATTTCCAACACATTTCATCTGACAGCTATGCTAATGACATGCTCAAAATCTTAACTTGTTCTCTCAATGGATTCTGCAGTTTCCCGAGCGAAATTTCTTCAAATAAGTTGCTTTGTTAAATCGTACTGAAAACTGCATTGAGCTCATGAAAGGAAGCACTCAATATTTAGCCAAAAATAGGAATGATGATAGTGAATAGTTATATAAAAAGGCGTAGTGTGTAACGAGTCTCTGTACGGAAAGTTTTTCTTATTTAAGCTCTTTAACTACGACATACCCAGAAAATGTTCCAGAGAAGTTTACTGCCTTAAAAATAACAAATTTGATTTGAAATTTACCTGCTAAGAACCAACCATAATTCTTTACGAAGGCTAAATGAACAGTGAGTGATGCCTTATTGAGATATCCCAAAGAATTGGGAGTCTGCTCAGATATACTTGTAAGTTAGTAGCGTCCATCAAAATTGGCTACCCGAAGGAAAAATTGTGTTTTTCCTAGTGTCCGAAGTTTCCTTGTATGTTTTGTTAACCATTATCTTTTTAAATATTCAGAGCATAAGGGGTCTCCAGTAGTATTTTTCTTGAAAACTATTGTACTGTAAAATTTTAGTTTACCAAGCGACTGTTAGTACGACTTTTGTAGAGAATGCTTAATCTGGGGGATATTTAACAGCCTTTCGGTTATCATTTTACTCTGTGTTTGGGCGAAGAAAAACTGATGCTTCCTTTCGGAGGGGCCTTTACAATTTCATCCGATATATCTTTGGCTTTCTGAGGAAATATGGACCAATTCCGATTTTTAACGCCCAGCCCATAGCTTGAGCTCGAATGATTTTTCGGCTTTTCCGCAAAAAATGTTTTAAGCCATACGAGTTTGCCATGAAAACCACAGATACACAGAAAAAATTATTAAATTTCTCCAATTACCAAATTTATTCCAAATTCATAATATCAAGAAAACAAGTTGTTGATTTTGCACCTATTAACCAAAATGATTATATTGATTACTAAAAATTGTAAAATTTTGAAAAAATATTTTCAATAAATGATATTTTTAATTTTAATAAAAAAAGTGATCAAAAAACTTTGCGATTTTAAACAATGTGTTAATTTATTTAAATAAATACATATTGACAATTCCCAACAACAATTCAACATGTTTAAATTATTTTATTTTAAACGAAAAAAGTCAATTAAGATTTTTTGTTATCTATATATAAATTGGCAAAGGCAAAACGGTTAAGAACACTTTCCGTCTCTGTTTGTCAACCGATTTAAACAAAAAATACACCATTTAAAAGGCATTTACCTACAGAAGTGCACAATGTATATTTTATTAAGAGTGTAAAAAGCGTAAAAATTCGGTGATTTCATATCTGTATACTTATCGTTGTTCATTAAAAAAAAATAAGCGGACAGGTGTCTGGTTCTATTTGCAATTCGGCCCTGTCAGAGAGTAAACTGGTTTAACCTCTATTTTGGAACTTTTGGGTTCCCCATTTAGCTTTTAAACCAATAAGTATAGGAATAAAGGCTATACCAAATTCGTTTCTTATCTAAAAAATACAAATATAAATTTGGTACTTTTTCGAAATTCGAACGTTTTAAGGGATAACATTGGTACGTTTTTTTAAAAACATTTTTCTCTGTATATTGACATATAACGCAATAAAATATGGTCTCCCACTACAGCACTGAAATTTTTGATACTTCAACGGAGCGAAATAATTTTTAGAAAGGGGAAATACGGGAAATTTAATTACTTTCTTTTACTTTTCCGTGCTGCGTGTAGTAATTTTTAAATTTTTTTGTAATATTGAGCTTAAAAAAAATTATTTTTGCAAGGTCTTGAGTGAATGAGAACCTATAAGATGAAAAATGTTGGCACTTTTTTGTTTTCCATCTGGTACTTTTTGAATTTTAGTTAATATTAGAACTAGAAACATAAAATTAAGCATGCATTGTTCTGAGGGAATAATAATCTGTAAGGGAGAGGTTCTACAACTGGTACTTTTTTTAATTTCCTTTAATATTGGACCTAGAAACACAACACTAAACCTGCAATGTACCGAATGGGTGAGAATCTATAAGAGGGAACTTTTTTGGTCTTCAAATGGTCCTTTTTGCATTTCCGTTAGTATTGGACCTAGAAACATAAAATTAAACATGCATGGCTCTGAGTGAATAAGAATCTGTAAGGAAGAGCTTTTTGGTACTTTTCGTTCTTTAACTGGTACTTTTTGAATTTTTAATAATACTGAACATAGAAACAAAAAATTGATTGAGAAACTATATTTAAGAGTCGAAATTTTTGTACTCTTTATTTTTCAATTGGTCCTTTCTGACTTTTTTCATATAATTCAACTTAAAAAACTAAATTAAACATTCACGGACTTGAGTAGAAGAGAACATTTGGTTCGGAGGTTGGTACCAAGCCAAATCGATCTACTAAAACGAATTCTCTAAACATTTAAATTCATTTATACTTATATGCATGTTTTCTTCATATTTGCATAAAAAATTATGGTCGAATTTCGACCACTTGGCAAACTCTAGTTTAATTAAAATTTTAATTGAAAATTTATTTCAAAACAACTAAAATGTTAATTAAATCAAAATAAAATTTTTAATTTTCTTTCAACTAAAAAAATAATTGATTCAATAATCACACTTATTAAGTTTAAATACTTTTTTAACCATTTTTTTAATTGATAAAAAAAATTTTCTGTGTATGTATATGCAGCGATACCTCCGGAGTTACAGATACTTAAGAAATGGAATAAATGGGAGAAATTCTTGTTCTATTATGAACACCAAGTGAAAGTGTTGCTCCCATGTAAACGAAGCCTAAGAATTCTGATTTTAATTTGATATACTCGTATTATAGAAGTCATAAATCCATTTGGCCAATAAGGCCTATTTTAATAACTTTATTTTTTATTTTTAACCACTTAATGTCATCCCCTATTAAGCGTAACAAGCGCATTCCTCGTACAATCTTATTAATTACTTATTACTATTTTGCCAGTTGCCTTTTTTTTAATAGTGAAATCGGCTTAGAGTCTTTTTTTATGCCAAAATAAATTTTAATCTTTAAGCGAGAAAAAATATTAAATAATGCTAATATTTGGTAAGTTATTGGCAAATAATTGTTGTTAGTTATCATATTTGTGATAATAAATTTGTCAGAAATGTAAAGAATTTGAAAAAGAGCAACGTAAACAATTCCAACTCAAACTGACACATTCCTGCCAGTAATTGGCGACAGGTGACAACGAAATAATTATAATGTTTACATATTCTGTTTTCTTTTATTCTATTTTTTTTAACGTAAATTGCGACAGAAGACACCTTAGCAAAAGAACTCAAAGCAGGGATGGACATCATGGTACAGTTATACTTTTTTTTGTACATTTATAACTTCGTTTATAATTAGTATCCGGGAATTATTTCTTTTTCATAAGTTACTTTATTATAAAACTTTTTTGTAATAGTTCTATTCCTTAAATTTTCAGGAATGACTGTAACTGAAATTTAGCTCATATAATAAATTCGAAAAATAAAAAATGTTCGTTTAAAATTTATTGCTACAATATTATTGCTGTTCGCCATATTATTTACATTTGACTCTACATTATGCAATAAGTGGTACAATGGGTTCATTAAAAAAAGTAAAAAAAAAAAACATAACCTATAAGCAAAACAGAATTGCACAATGTAGCCAATACATTTCACAGTGGTGGCTATTCTTGAAAACGCATCGAAGGAGTAAAATTTACATGAAAACAAAAATAAAATTTACGAAAATTGATTTTGTTATCTATACACTTTTATAATTAAATTAACGTGAGAGATTTAACGCGTTTCTGTCTCTTTAAAAAACTGTACATTTTGCATGATAGACAAAAACAATTTTTGTAAATTTGTTTTTGTTTTCATGTAAATTTTCACTCCTTCGACGCGTTTACGAGAATAGCCACCAGTATATTGCACTTCTTTTAGTTGTGCAATAAAAATCAAAATTATTCCTGATCCAAATGTTGAAACAAGCATTATAATTTTGGCACCAAAGTGACGACACAAATAACCACCGGGAAATTGTGTCACAAAATATTTCCCAAAAGAAACTGGAGAGAATAAAGGATTTTTCCACTTCATATCAATCGTATTCCTGGTAAAAGAAAGCCAGAGAGATCCATTTAAAAAGCTTCCAAAATAAAGAAATATTCTAAAATAAAAATAAAACATTAGGAAGAGACTGTTAATATGTCCGAAGATAAGCCTTTAAGAGTTGTTTTACTTACCGGAAAGTCTAGACTTGTTGACTCAGCATTTGTCATAGTGACCACGGAAACACTGGCATTGAATCTGGCGATATAGTTGACTACTATCTTTGACCCAAAACGGGACCTAGTTAACCAAACACAAACGCACACATAAAATATTTATGGTGTTTTTTTTTTAATTTTACATTCATTATTATTATACTTCCGGGATTCCCGTCCCACGGTTTTTGGGCAAATGACAAAGTTTGTAACTTTTCCGGGACGGGAATACCGGAAAACCTGTACAATTTATCCAAAATTTTCAAATAAAACACGCCAATAGTTTTTTAGACCTTACTTAACTGACATTTGCAAATTATAAACGTCAATCCATAAAGAGCTTAGAACTTTTACCAGTGCTGCCAGGCAATTTTTTTCATCCCCCCAAAAAAATTTAAAAACCCCCCAAATTTAACGTATTTTTAAAAAAAATCCCCCTAAATGTAAAAGTTTAGATAATAATTTCATATCAATTAGTTTAACTTGACACTTTTTTAATTTACGTTCTTATATCAATACCTTAATAAAGCAAAACCCGCAAAATGTGTTACATTTTACTGAAATTCCCCCAAAAATATTTTTTTCAAAGTTTCTTAATTATATTTATTTAATGAAATACCTTAAAAAAAAATTATAAACAGTTTAAAAAGCCTGTAATATGTGCATACATATATAAATCAAAATAGAGTTAATAGAAATCTGCTTTTTTTTTAATATTGAAATAAAGTTTTATCAAAAATATCGAGTGCTGCCAAATTATTTTCGTTTACTCTCCACATATTATCGGAATTAAAAAGTTTGAGCATTTCAGATATTAGATAAAAGTTGTAACACGTATATTTCCATGAATACTTCACACTTAAAACGCTTTCTTTTTTATCTTTTCAAAAATGATTTTTGCTCAACCAAAAAAAAGCTATAAAATAAATCTAGTATTACTTAGTTATTCTTATGTACAGGCAAGCAAATAGTGAAACCCCCTTAATATAAATTTATGTCCCACAAATTTTCCCCCTAAAAATTTGTAACCCCTAAATGTTTCCTCTAAATGAAATAAAACCCCCTAAATCTGGACACTCTGTATCAAACCAAAATAAAAGAACTTTTGAAGTCAACAACTTTATTTTGCTTGCCGAATTTTAAAAAATATTCCCATCATGACACTTGATAATCTAAAAAGTTCAATTTATTTGACAGGTTGCTACAAAATCCAAAAACCTATTTTCCATTCCTGATTCAAAGTGTGTGTGATAAAGACATGACGTCAGTTATACTTTGCAGGTTCATAGGTAAAAGGTCTTAAGAGGCAAATTATTAATAATAATAAAATGGAATCTAAATGTTGTTCCCTACACAGAAAAAATTAATAGTTTTCTCCAATTACCAAATTCATAATATCAAGCAAACAATTTGTTGATTTTGCACCTATTACCAAAATGATTATATTGATTTCTTAAAATTGTAATATTGTGAATATATTTTTTTTCAATAAATGATATTTTTAATTCTAATTAAAAAAATGATCAAAAAACTTTGCCATTTCAAACAATGTGTTAATTTATTTAATTAAATATTGACAATTCCCAACAACAATTGTTTAAATTATTTTATTTTAAACGAAAAAAGTCAATGAAGATTTTTTGTTATTTAATTAAAATTTTAATTGAAAATTTATTTCAAAACAACTAAAATGTTAGTTAAATCAAAATAAAATTTTTAATTTTCTTTCAACTAAAAAAATAATTGATTCAATTATCACCTTAATTAAATTTAAATAGTTTTTAAGCCATTTTTTTAATTGATAAAACACTTTTTTCTGTGTATCTAATTTAAATTTATTTAAGTGTAGCTGAAAATGTAAACTATTTTTAATTTATTTTTCTTATTTAAGTTAAACTTTTGTTGATGGTCCATTTTTCTACGTAACCTTCACTTGTTGATTCATCTATTTAATAAACATTATTGTGGGCGGACTTATATGCAAATTAATGTTGTTTTGAGCGTTAAAATACTAATGGTCTTTTTCATAAAAATATATTAAAATTTTATAAAACGTTTATAATTTGAATTTTCTATCTAAATTTGCTATTTAATTGAATGCTGCTTTTTAGCATTTAACCATTAATTAAATATTAAGAATTGATATGTGCGTGCATATTTTTTGACATATTTAATTTTTTTTTGTTCTCGTGTTTTTTTTTAAATCGAAATAATTAATTTTTTATCATTCTTTAAAGAATGCGTGAAAACTAGGGATGTCACGATACGGCTATTTGACGATACGATACCGATACTCAAAAAAAAAAAAAAAAATCGCCGATATCGATACCAACACGCATATTGAATTTGAATGCAAGTTAAATTTAAGAAAACTCAGCTAGAGTAAATTGTAAATGATATAAAATTACAGTGTAAGAGATTATAAATATTTAAAATTGATATTAATAAGATTTAAAAACCAAAGAATTAAATTTGAATTCATGATAAAATTAACAAAGAGCAAAACATTTTTTTTACAAAATATTATTAAGATTTTTGTTTAATAAGCAAAGTTATCCCAACTTTTTAGGAAACAAACGATTTCGCAAGTCGGCTTGAACTAGACCTGTAGCTCGTTTCTGTATTTCTCGCATCGCAAAATTTCTCACATTAAGTGTGAAACAAAAAATTCCATCGTTTCTCGATTTGTGAGAAAAAAGTGTTTCTGTATTTAAATGCGAGAACAGACAACACAGATTCTGTTTTAACTGGAATACTTCCAGTAATTAAGTGCCAAATGCCAGCGAAACGTCAACGAAAGAAATATATATAATAAAAATTAGGCTGCCAGATTTAAAGATTTATTGACATTTTGACGATTTTTTTTTTGTTCCAAATTTGGCAAAGTGACAATTTGCTGATTTTTTTCTAGTGACGATTCAGTCTTCGAAATAAAACAATTTTAAATAGTTTTATATGTTTGTGTATTAGGCACCACAGAAAACCGATATCTTTAAAAACAAGGCAGATTAAAAAATGTATCGGCAAAAGCAAAATTTCGAACGAAAACTGTTTAATTTTTATTTGCTTGGATTATTAAATACATTTGTTTATGTGATGAAAAGATTAAACTATTACCCCATTTTTCAGTCAATACACTTTAGGAAATTTTTGCCTTTTATTTTGTCCAAAAGTGTTTATTTTATTTCAATATGATATTTTGTCACTCCTTTGTGTGATTTCTGCAGGGAAAAATAACAATCTGAAATTTTAAACTCTTATGGGATTAAGGAAAAATAAAATAAATAATTTTATTTAAATAGACCTCAAGCTTATGTATGTATAAAATATGTATTTTACCCATGAACTTAATGTTTTTTTTTTTTTTTTTTTGATTATGGGTTTACATGATAAAAATTTGTGATTATGTGATAAAAATCGAACAAAATTAATTTTAAATTGTCCCAACAAAATAGACGATTTTTTTATTTTTCTTAGGATATTAACGTTTTTTTCACAAATTTATCTGGCAGCCCTACATAAAACAAACACAATGAAAGGCTAAAAAAATTAAAATAACAAAATATAACAGTTGTGTTTTATATACTTATTTTTATCATATAAATTCTTGCTTTTAAAATAAAATAAAATAATACACATTCTTGTGTACATATGTACATACATAATTTGGGCTCCATTTTTTAAAATTTTTTTTTCTCGCATCAATTTCAAATATGACTTATTTTGACAGTTCTTGTGAGAAACTTTTTGCAAGATATTGTTACAGAAACACTTTTTCTCACATCCTTCCAATAATTGCTGAAAAATTATTTAAATGACAGATAATTCTCGCAAAGTAAAAATACAGAAACACTTATGTGAGATAAACCATTTTTTGTTTCATATTGCACTGTTTTTGTCATAATTCACTTGTTTCATGCGGGAAATTTTATGATGCGAGAAATACAGAAACGGGCTACTGCAGTGGAAAAAAGTCTCTTAGATGCGACAGAACTCATTTGGAAACTTAAGAATTCCTGTGCAATTTGCTTTAAGTTTGGGTATAACCAGGGCTATCAGATTTTTTTCACCTTCATTGCCAAATAGTATATCGAAAATCGCCAAAATTTTATTATTGATTATAGATTTTTGGTAAAATGAAAAAATTTATTTTCAAAACTTATTAAAAGTAAGTGGTTTTTTATAATGACGATTTTTGTGAAGATTAAGCTTAAGGTACGTTCAGACTAATGAAATATTTGACGAAAATATTTATTCTGATATTTGCTTCAAACTGTGTGAAACAAAAAAATATTTTGTTTAATGTTCAATCAAACCAAGATCCAATATTTGACAATTTTTGTTTGATGAAACAGTTGGCAAACAGTGTTAAATAAAATAAATTAATTCATGTATGCCATGCGTTCAGACTAAAAGAAATATTCGCATCAAATAATTATTTAATGAAAGTGTTCAAAAATAAAAATATATTTCTCAAATAGTAAAAATGAGCGCAAAAGCTAATTTATTTATTTTATTCTGTCGATCAGCATCTCTTATAGTGTTAGAACAGAAGAATGTAAAAGATAAAAAAAAACTGGAAGACAATGGGTAACGGGAACATGGCTAAAACTCGCGAAAAATTGCAAACTTGGAAACAAACCCAAAAATATATTTGAAATTGCTAAATCGGTTAAAAAACAAAATGTAGGGGAAAAACAAAAAAAAAAAAAAGTGTTGCAAAAATAGCGAAAATTCGCGAACTATTTTAATATTTCAAACAACCCATAAAATTTTGTAAAAGTGCCTAAAACTATAAGGAATGGCAAAAATTCTATAAAAATTTATAAATTAGCGGTAATTCGCAAAAATTTGCTAATCGCGGCACCATAGCAAAGTCTAATAATTATAAAAATTCTTTAAAATTGTAAAGAATCCGAAAACTTACAGTAAAAATTGCTTCTATCAGGAATATGGCTAAAATTATTTGTCGTTGTTTGCTCTTACAATTTTTTTTTGTAATATCAAATAAATGTTTGCTCAAAAATGACTAAAATACTTGAATTTTTGTGTTCACACTATGTTCACATTGGACAAATATTTGTTTGCCGGCAAATACTTTTATTTGCTCAAAATCAGCTGTTATTTTATTTGATACTCAAAAATATTTTGTGAACGGAGAATACGTTAATGAAATATTGGATGTTTGCTTTCAAATATTTCATCAGTCTGAACGAACCTTTAGTCAATTTGACGATTTTGACGTGTTTTCCTCGAAATTTTACGATTTTCGACCAATTTTATCTGGCAGCTATGCGATGCATTGGATCAAAATAAACACCGATGTTTTTGCTCAATGTCCATCACAACTACAGGACACCCAATATAAGAAAAAGATCGTGATAGAAATAAGGATAACTGATTGCAGTTAAGAGATATGCGAGCTTATATCATCCAAAAGTTAGTTCAAATAGGAAACAATTGATTAAACACTTTGAAATTATGAAACCTTTAGGCTTCCGTATGTTAAACGTTTAGTTATGGTGGGCATTATTACGAACATTAATTCAAATATTGCTGCCTCCTCGTTCCCGAAAATGTTCCTTATTAAAATAAACAAAAAAATATTACGAAGAATTTTTTTATTTTGCTTCACTCTTAAAGATCTTCTTGCCATCTGATCTGAATAAAGTGATTCGGCTAGTTTTCCTTCAGGACGTTCTTGTGATCAATATTAAAATCACCGTCAAAATAATCTCATTGTGTTTTGGGTCCCTTTTTAAAGAGTATACTCGCCATAAACTTTAGCGGGATTTCCGCAATACTTTAGAAAAGATATGCATAGAAAAGATTTTCATGAGCACCTGCCGTCTAATCTCATGGTGACCTTAACCACTTGAGGACAAATAATGCGTTTACTAGTGTACCCAGGTACACAGAAAATAATCATATTAATTGTCATATTAAATACCATATTCGTCAATACAAAAAAATTTTTAACTTAAAAGGCACCAACAAACCGAATTTGTAAATATGTACACAGAAAAAATTAAAAATTGTCACTAATCATCAAATTCATACCAAATTCATAAAATCAAGCAAACCATTTGTTGAGTTTGCACCTTCATATTACCAAAATGTTTATATTAACTACTAAATAAAAAATTGTTTAAAAAGTATTTTAATTTAATTAATGTTATAATTGAATTAATTATTTTTTTAGTTGAAAGAAATAATTTTGATTTGATTAATATTTAAGGTGTTTTGAAATAAATTTTCAATTAAAATTTTGATTAAATAACAAAAAATCTTAATTGGCTTTTATCGTCTAAAATAAAATAATTTAAACATGTTGAATTGTTGTTGGGAATTGTCAATATTTATTTAAATAAATTAACACATTGTTTAAAAGGGCAAAGTTTTTTGATAATTTTTTTAATTAAAATTAAAAATATTATTTATTCTATGAATTTGGTATGAATTTGGTGATAAGAGAACATTTTTAATTATTTCTGTAAACAATGAGTTTGTAGCATTAAATAAAATATTTGTTAGCAATCAAATAAAAAAAAAATTAAATCAAAATATATTGTTGCAAGTTAATTTTGAAAATATTTGCACTTTTAAAAGCATGACGAAATTTTGATTTAGTTAATTGTTTTTTATTTAAATATAATAAAAAATCTCATCGCAAATAACTTTAAGTGGAACAGACTTAGAAGTGGATGCACTAGAAGGTTAACATCTACACAAAACGGAATCTTGACATAATCATTAACTTTAATTTGAAAACTAGAATAAATAAAACCCCGATAAAGTTTTAAATTAATACATATGGGCATTTCCAGTGGTCACGAACGTCGTTCGGACGCTTTTGATGTACAAATAATATAGAAAACAAAACTTTTCCTAGCATTTTTTGTGCGATTCGATAGCATTTTGGTATTTACTCGAGTTTAAGTTTTCATAGTGATAGTTACAAACATGTGGTCACGAACGTACCAAAATAGAAATCAACTTTGGCTGACAGTAGTGAAATGTAAAAATTTGAAATGGAACGGAATTAATTTATTTTAAAAGTGTATTTATGTAGGTCTCTATCCAGTATTTACACAATAAAATATCTGTATTGGTTTTTGTTTAATTGGCTTAAAGGCCGCTTAAGCCGACCGTAAATGTAATGAAATGCAATGTAACGTACTGTAACGTACTGTAAGCTCGTTTATGCACTTATAGAACATGTAAGAACGTGTCATCTCGTGTCATAAACAAAAAAGCATTAAGGTAGAATTAGCCGAACGTCCACGTCCCCTAACGAAACGTCTGGTCCGTTTTGTTATTTGCTTACAATGTAAATGCTTACGGAACTTAAATGTCACGTAACGGAACGTCTCAATCTGTATAAATTATAATTTCTTGCCGTCGCTACGTGACAGTTGTAAAGCAGTGATGGCCTGCTTGTATATTAAATTGAATGCGGGTATTTTCGCTCTTTTTTTTTGGTACTTTTTTCCAGTATATCTATGGACTTTCGACAAAACGACTTACAATACAACATATTTCCATATATATAAATATAAATATGCTTATATGTACAAAATAAACAAATGCATACGCACATACAATAGAAATGAGAAATATATAAAAGGCCTTAAATGGTTACAAAATATTGTTTTGTCTATGCATATTTACAAAATAATATATGTAAATGTGCACGCAGAAAAAAAATATGTTTAAAAATGGTCACCTCCAACAAAACTATTTTTAAAGAAAATTTTTAAACATATTATGTTTAATTTAACCATATAATTGTCACCGACAACCATATTTTTGTTAAATTGGTCCTCCATCAAGAAGCCACAACCATATTATGGTTGTCTTTAAACATGTTTTGATTAAATATGACAATAATTTGTTTTTAAATTAACAATAGTTTTTTCCTCTTTTCCAAGAGCAACATGCTATGGTTGAAAACCAACCATGCTATTATAAGTGTTAAACATGTTTTAGTTATTATTAAATAAAACGTGTTTGGAGGCAACCATAATATGGTTGCGCCTTCTTGATGGGGGACCCTATGACAATAATATGGTTAAATTATACATAATATGTTTAAAATTTTTCTTTTAAAATAGTTTTGTTGGAGGTGACCATTTTTAAACATATTTTTTCTTTGCGTGTGTATGTATATGCTAAAATACATATTTGTTTATTGTTAATCTATAATATAAATATCAGATATTAAATTATTAATGTTTTTTTTTACTTACACTAAATACTGTTTTAATACCATTTTAATCACTTGGTACTTTTTCTGCACAACGGTCAACATTTACACCTTTTGATTTCCCATCACTGTGTGTGTTGTTTTATGTATACTATTGCTTTTTTGTTAATGTATGTGAATAACATATGACACGTTTTTAGATGTTCTATAAGTGCACCAACGTGCAAGCAGTCCGTTACAGTAAGTTACGGGAACAGCAACGTTCGCCTAACTCAGCCTTTAGTATACATAAAACAACACACACAGTGATGGGAATTTAAAATGTACAAATGGTGACCGCTTTGCAGAAAAAGTACCAAGTGATTTAAATGGTATTAAAAATGTATTTCTTGTACGTATAAAAATATAAATAATTTAAAATTTGTAATTTATATTATAGATTTATAATAAACAAATTTGTGTTATATATAGCATTTACATACACGTTTACTTATATTATTTTGTGCTTACACAAATCTAGGTTTTGATACCATTAAAAACCACAGTTTTTATTGTTTGTGTATACGTATGCATTTTTTTTATTTTATACGTCTAAACATATATGTATTTGTATAAATTATAATATGTATGTTTCATGTTTGAATTGCATCAAGTCAGCTAATTAGGCCTATATTATTTAATGTAAATAAAAAACTTTTCTTTACATGTTTTCCAACGTTTCGTCAATTATTTGTTGACTTCATCAGGGTTACGTCTATTTAATTAAAAATTATAATACATTAATAAAACATAAATACACCAAATATTTTTTCTTTAAACTTACAAATTTAACATTAATTTTCACATTAAATTAAATATAAATAAATTTTACAAAAAACAAAGAACATTTAACATAAAAAATAAATTAAAACCACAGCTTAAAAATTAATATCACAGTTTGAAGTTATATTGCAACTCTATAGCTTGTATTTATATTGGCAGTATCCTCCTTTTTGTTCATTGTTCTTTCTATTTTTTGTTGTATTCGTAAGCTTTCTATTGTGTACCTTTTTCTTTCTCCACCCTCTATATGTATGTATTGTAAGTTATTTTGTCAAAAGTCCACAGATATTATTACTAAAAAAGTACCATAGAAAAAGAGTGAATTTACCCGCATTCCATTTAATATACAAACAGTCCATCACTATCTACAACTGTCACGTAACCTCGTAATGAAATTCTATTTTCTACAGGTTGGCACGTTACGGTTAAGTGACATTACAGGCAGTTAAGCATTTGTATTGCTTTTCATATTACAGAAACGATCAGCTGTTTACAATACATTTACATTTCTACAATTACGGTCGGCTAACGCAGCCTTAAGTACCGGTCGCGAACGTAAGATTTTTCCCTATCTTTTAGCCGTTAATAACCAGTTATTCAAACTTGATTTGTTTTCCTTACACTTTTCTCTTCTTAATCGAATTTAATAGAGAGATTTTAAAGAAAGAGTTGCAAACATAACAAATTTTTTTTGCATGTAAAATCATTAAATATAAAAATGTCTTTAGAAGTAGTTTAAAAAGAAAATATAAAATTTTCTAGTTTCCAGCCCAATTTCCTCAAGTTAAACAGCTGAGATATGCTATGAACCCATTCTATTATAAAAAACATAGACTTTTTGTTATTAATTATAAACAATAAAACACGATGATTATAAACATTTTATTTTTCCATCCTGGTAACCATA
Source organism: Pollenia amentaria (assembly GCA_943735925.1). Classification (NCBI taxonomy): domain Eukaryota; kingdom Metazoa; phylum Arthropoda; class Insecta; order Diptera; family Polleniidae; genus Pollenia; species Pollenia amentaria. Next base: position 137,500,800 of record OX031010.1, on the reverse strand, counting down.
TGGAGCAAATGCCCACATCAAAACACACAATTTAAAATTAAAAACCAAAATAAAAACCCTACAAGAAGACTACCGGTCATTTTACTAGCTAGATGACCAGTAGTGCTTACCGAAATATTGGTTATATGGTTTATATTAGTTTATTAAGAGCAAAATAAAAAAAGTGACCGAAACTTTGTATACATGTGATTTTGCCTCTCTAACTCATTAATTCAATGTAAAATTGCTGCAAGTGTGTTAGTAAAAAAATGTTTTTTATTTAGTTTTGGTTATTCATTTCTTGTAGGGATGTTTGTTTAAATTTTTTACTACAGTGTTGTATTATTTTGACACAATGTTAAGGTATAGTGTTGTATCCGTTTTCGAAATAAGACCACCTTCTATGAATTCGCCTTAGTTTATTTTTTACGAGATTAAAAAAAAATAATAAAGAATATTGAATTTTTAAATTTTGTATTGAAAATGTTTGACACACAATAATAAATTTTTTCAATTAAAAAAATTTTTATATGACAATTTACAAACAATTTAATTAAGAAAATTGTAAAAAATATTAGAAAGGTTAAAACATTGTTTATTAATTCCATCATAATTCTTATTTTTTTCCGTGTACCAATTTGAGTGTAAAACTCGGCAAAATTATGCCCTCGCCCCTTGTTTCGGAGCTGGAGCTATTCAATCTCCGCTGCTTTTGGAATATGCTAGCAGAATTTTTTGAATAGCAACAGCACCCAGGGAGATCTACCCTTATGCCGAACTTTCCTACAAGTGATAAAAACTAATCCTTCCCTCGACTTTTTGCCCAAACCACAAGCACCTCTTGAAAGGGCATTAGCCCATAGTCAGAACGGTGGCGTATCACCGGCGGCTACGATTCCAGATCTCTGGCCAGTCGCGATCTCAAGCGTTCTGCCAATTTTGAACTGTGCCGAATGCCAAATATTGGCTGCATCTTATTTCCCCAGAGGATGTAACCCAAAAATGTAAAATATCCTTTACATGTTTTTCAAAATACCCTTTGAAGGAGTGGACTATAACAGAATTTTTTGTATTAAAACGTTTCTTGAATTTTTACTGGCATGTTTTATGCGCATATTTTCCAATAATAATTGCATAAAAATCTCGCCCCCTATTCATTATTTTATAATATTTGAGAATGCTTTTATCAGTTAGTTTTATACAACAACTATTTAACTATTAAAGTATTGCAGTTTTTTAATTGCTGTTTGTTTATTTTGTTGCTAAATTTTATGATTAAATTATGGCAAATAAAATAAAAACCAAAAAAACAAACACGGGCGCGCTGATTCTTATATTTTATGACAAGGAAGTTTACGTATTTAGTTTTTTACAAGAACTTATAAAAATTCACAAATAAACTATATGTGTCATTCCCGTGATTCTTAATTCCCAATTTGAAAAAAATTATTAAGGATTTTCCATTTACATACGCGATATGAATTTCGAGTAACTGATGAAATCTTGTAAATCATTCATGTTTTTTTTTATTACTGTATTTATAGTTTAATAAACTTTTATGATACATTTTATTAACTAAATATTAAAGGGAAATAATTCTTCTCTTCATGCGAACGTAAATGAACTGACAGCTTAACAAACATTCGGGAAGATGGGTCTGTTATGCAAGATTGTAAAAGTCATTTCAGGGAAAGTTTATAATCAGTTTATCTTTCGTTCGTCTTGTCACATCTTTTACGTATTTTGATAGATACACAACACAATTCATCCGGCAATCGTATGACGTGCATTGATGCTTAAGTGAAAAACTTATCAGTAATATGCAAATATTTTGTTTGCACCAAAATATAAAAATTCCAGACAGAAGAAAACTAGTCAAATTTTTTTTTAGATAAAATGTTGATAGCACGAAATAAAGATTTTGGAAACTATTCGCTCGAAGAGGAATTAGTTGCTTTATTCGAAATGGAAAAACATTTAATTGGATTGATGAAAAAGAAATTAATCGTTATAACAAAACATCAATTATAAGGTATTTAAAACCTTTAGTTTCAATTCTACTTGAAACCAATACTTAAAAGCTGTTATTTTTATACGTAGAGGAGATTAAAATAGATATTTAAAACCTCGCTAAAATTAATAATGTAAAGTGCAACAGCCGTACCTAAACAAAAGCGGAACCCGTTTTCTGGTTCTCAAAAATTGTCATACCCAAATAATTTGCATGAAGCATCCCTAAATAGCGTGGCGTCAACGATCTGCAATTGGAAATTCCGACCCAGGCTTTCACGGCAAACCCCACTGAAGAGATTGTGTGGTTACAATCGAAACTTATCTGGTCAACCTGTCCGTGAAAGCCTGGGTTCAAATCTCAGCGCAGTCAAGAATGACAAATTATCAATAAAATTTTAATTGATTTCATGTTGTAAAATTCCTGTCTTCATAAAAATAATTTAATGAAAATTTAATTCAATGAACTTAAGCCCAATTAAAAAAAATATCTAAATTTGGATTAAAAATTTTATTTTGACTTAATAAACATTTTAGTTGTTTTGAAATAAATTTTCAATTAAAATTTTAATTAAATAACAAAAAATCTTAATTGACTTTTTTCGTTTAAAATAAAATAATTTAAACATGTAGAATGGTTGTTGGGAATTGTCAATGTTTATTTAAATAAATTAACACATTGTTTGAAATGGCAAAATTTTTTGAACACTTTTTTAATTAAAATTAAAAATATGATTTAGCGAAAATATTTTTCAAAATTTTAAATTTTTTAGTAATCAATATAATCATTTTGGTAATAGGGGCAAAATCAACAACTTGTATGCTTGATATTATGAATTTGGAATAAATTTGGTGATTAGAGAAATTTAATAATTTTTTCTGTGTAAAACTGTTTCCTTCCTCATTTCTATATTTATTGTTTTGGTCTTCTTTTTCTTGTAAAATGGCTGCTGTCCCTCTTTTGTAGCTTTGGCTTTTGTAGATTGGTTATTTTGCATCAAAATTTTAATTTTTATTTTTAATAAAAATTCATTTTATTTATTTATTTTTTAATTTTGACGATTTGTTCAAATATTTATTTTTAGGCAAATATTTTCAAATGCTTTCCCATATTTTATTTGAAGCTTCCCAAAAAGCACTCAAATTTTAAAAATTCTAGTGCTCTAAATATTGCTAGAATCCAGCTTTAATTTATGCCCTATTTTCAAGTAAAATTCCATTTCATACAAAAATGTTTGAAACAATTTTTTATTTTTTACTTTTGTATTGCTTAAGCTATCAAAAAAAATATGTGCATGTGCTAAAAGGGTTTTAAACTTTCGAAAAAAAAAAAGAAAAATGGAACCATTTATTTCGTTAGTGATAATGCATCTTTAACTGCGGTGATGCCCCAAAATCAATTGAAACGAGGTTTTCAAAAATAAGTTCTAATAATGGGTGATTCAAGTAGATATACTTTTTTCAATAGCCTTTTTTGACAGATCACGTGTGAGTCGTGTCATGCTGTCATGTTATTTTTGTTTAGTATTGCTTGGCATTTCATAATGGAAAGACTAACAGCCATACCTAAACAAGAGCGGAACGCGTTTTCTAGCTGTCAAAAATCCTCATGCCCATACAATTTGTATGAAGCATCCCTAAATAGCGCGGCGTCAACGCTTTGCAATCGGAAAATCCGATTTTGACAGCGCGTTAAAATAAACAGGGCTGCTATATTTGTTATTTTAACAACCCTGTTTTTATTGTTTGATAATAAATAATGGCAAATTAGCTATTTTTAGGTCAAACTAGCGGTTTTAATTCAATTTCTTATGTCTTTTATGAGGGTTTTAGTCTGCACGAAAGTTAACACTATTGTTTATGGCACAACGCTGACGCTCTTATTTAGGTATGGCATATCAGCGTTAAAGGCCATGTCAGATAAAACTTTTGCTTCGCGTTGCGTTACCGATTCGCTTTGACATCTAAGATAAAATATACATATTTATACGAAACATGTCACATAAAGTACTTTCAAAGCGGAGCGAAGCAAAAAGTTAGCCAACTCTCATCTTTTTGCGCGCTTTGACAATGGGCTAGTATAATTTTCTTTTTTTTAAATTTTTTTTTTGCCAAATTCAATTCCAAAAAACCGTCCAATTAAATTTTTAACTTTTATTTTTATAACAAATAATTAAATGTACAAATTACCAACCGCTTTTATAAGTAAACAAACAATGCGTGAGTGTTGTCAAAGTTGTCATTGTGGCATACACCTTTTGCTTTGCGTTTTTCTGCCGAAGGTAGAAATGTCACGCAAACGATAAAGTTGTATCTGACACGGCCTTAAGGCTACGCTGAAGAAAACGTTCCGCCCTCCGCTCTTGTTTAGGTACGGCTGTTACGCCTGAATAACGTTTACAAATCGTTCAGCTTTATTACGAAAATTCACGTTCTGTGAGGAATGTGTTTCGTGCACTTCGCTCAACTTATGGTCAACATAATCGGCCTACCGAGCGTACAACCAGCGCTACCATATATTTAAAAAAAAAATATTGTTATCTCAGAAAAAAAACCTGGTTTCGCAAGAAAAAAGTGCCAAATTTTTAAAGAAAATACCAAAATGTATTAGGAATTTTTTTCGTTATCCATCCTTTCAGGAAAATATAGTCATCCCATGCTTTTACGTAGTTCCCAAGTTACCTTTTCTTAGGTTTCGTTGAACAACTTGGAGTCTTCGGTTGATTTGTTTCTTCCTCCGTAGTGGTTTCTTTTCTCGGGACTAAAACCATATAAAAAATTTTATTTAAAAATAGGCATAAATATTTTATTCATATTCTTACCATTTTTCGTTAAATATTTGTCCATGTTTTTTTTAATGTCTTCCGCACTACAAAGTTAACTACAAACTGTCAATGTATAAAAACGACCTTGTTGTGTGAGTATACACAATTATAAAAAAAAATATAAAATCGTTTAAATGTCTAAAAATATCATTTAATATTTTTATCCAATAAGCTGTAAATTTTAAGTTATGTATTTATAAATAACTGGAAAAACTTTATGTATTTATAAAAAAAAAACTTTATATATTTATAAAAAACTTGAAAAAACTTTAAATAAATTAAAATATTTTTGGCATCTCAAAAAGCTTGCAAAATAAGGGAAATCTTGACAAATGGCAACGCTGCGTACAACATTCGCAACACCATCACGTCCAGTATGCTGTGAAGAAAATATAGCGGCCGTAGCTGAGAGTGTAAACAAAGACCGTGGAGAGTCGATTCGTTGCCGTTCGCATCAACTCGGACTGACGTATGGAACGACTTGATGCCTGAAATTGAAGCCCGTGATCTCGGCGACATTTGGTTTCAGCAAGAAGGCGCCACTTCCCACACATCGCATCAATCAATGTATTTATTGAGAGAACACTTCGGTGAGCACATAATTTCACGTTTTGGGCCGGTCGATTGGCCACCAAGATCGTGTGATATCACACCGTTAGACTTTTTTCTGTGGGGATATGTAAAGTCTAAAGTTTATGCGGACAAACCCGCTTCGATTCAGGCCTTGGAGGAAAACATCACGCGTGTCATTCGCCAGTTACCAGTCGAAATGCTCGAACGAGTCATCGAAAATTGGACTCAAAAAATAAATGCCAAAGAATGTTCTTTCAAATGAAAAAAGTAGGGAACCTCGAAATGGATCACGCGTTATTTGTACATACATCTCATTTTTTTTTATCTCCCCAATCTTTTTATCTCTCTCCACCATAGACTCAATAAGTGCTGCAACAACAATTGCAAGTCTGAACGATGACTAAGATAGAACTTTCAAGGCACTGTAGATTACCGCACGTGTATGGTTAACAATTTTAACTTTCAGTTCACAGTCAGATGACATATGTAAATGCTCAGTGTTGCCAAGGCTCAATAGATAAACAGCAATCCTCGCATTACTAAGTTAATGTGTCGTGCTGAAACTGCTTAGAGGTGGGGGAAGCAGCTCGTTATTTTCTTTTATAGGCAGTTATGAGTCCTTGTTTGTCTACTTTTCATGCGTTTTTTTAAATGTAGAGCTTTAAATACTTCTTTTTAACCTTTAATTTAGTGGAGAACCAAATAAAAATATAATTTGACTCGGTGGAGTAGCAAATATGTTTAAAGCAGATTAATTACTAGTGGAGTGGTATTAAAAGCTCCGATTGTTGGTGGAGCCGATAATACTAAGGGGCGGATTCCGGAAGTTTTGGGCTTCCTAGACATTTAGGAAGATTTAGGTCGTCCCTAGCGGATCCTTAAAAAAGTTCTTTCTGACCCCCATTTTGGAACAATTGTGGTAAAGTGTCTACAATTAAAATTATTTAAATCAATGGCGTTTGTAAATATATTATTAATGTATTGTTGATAATACTTAATTATATTTTTTTTTGAATTTCAAATAAAATCAGGCCCTCCCTTAGATTATCGGCAGAAACTACAACTGTTATTATTGAACAGATTGTTAAACTCAGACGAAATATAAATTAATTTTTTTTTAATATGCTTATCAACTCGCTACTATAATTAGAGACTTCACACAAATATACATACGTCCATAAATAAAGTTGTCCACAAAGAGCGAATTTTAATAAAACACTCCCTCCCAATTAAACTGATATGAGGAGCTGTTGTTGAGCAGTTAAACTGTTAATTTGTTCACTTGTTTATCACGTGAATAAGTTCATGTGAACGTGTATTAAACGTGATCAAAGTTTAATAAATTTTTGTTGTTTCATGGAAAAACATTTTAAACTCTCAGAGAGATTTTATGGGGTTTTTTTAAATAAAGAGTTTTATATATTTATTTGCAATAAGCAGTTTTTTTTTCTTTAAAAAAGGAAATACGTTTTATTTTTCTTTAAATTGATTAAAAAATAATAAGCAACACGTTCTCACACAATTAAAAAGGTTATCAATTGTTTTAAAATGTCGATTCTTTGAGTTTTTCTCGTTTTTTTTTTAAATAAATATAATATATTTTGTTTTAGTATAAATAATATTATTTCAGACAGAGAGATATGGAGAGAGAGAGAGAGAGGGAGTAAGAGTAAAAGAGCGCGCAATAATATCTAAGAAATTAAAACATTTAAGAATAATAAAAGTCGTGTATGATAAATTTTGTTTGTATTTCACAGTATTTAATTTTTGAGTATTATTGAGAATTTGGTGACAAGTGTTTCAAGAAATGTATGCCTTGAAACAATTGAGATTATGCCGATGACCCGCACTGTTCATACATATTTGTACAACATAGCCAGCCCAATTCTTCTATATTTTACAGAGGGGCAGAATTAACATTTTTTTAAAAAAATCATCCCTCCCTTAACGGCTACACTGATTCGCATTAAATTCGACGTGACCATAACTGAGGGGTATTCGAGTTTAAGTTATCACATTGATCTCCAAATAGCACTCCGGACCAGTCCTTCCGCCTTCGGGATATGAAGGGATACATCTTGAGGATATTTCACTTACCTCTAAGTGGCTGATATTCTTTCTTGGATATCGTGGCTGATCAGAGATCATATCTTGAAACACGGAAACCAGTAAACCCCTAAGTCTTCGTTCCTAGACTGGTTATAGGTTGAGGCCCCTTCGGTAATCACGTAGTGGCTGCGGTTTATACCTAAAAAAACATCATTAAGGAATGATTTCTTACACATTTGGAGGAAGTTCGGTCTTCTGGAGGATCTCCCTAGGTTTTGCTGCAAATCCACAGAAGTTGCTCTGTAGTGGGTATAGATAGCTCCGGAGCAAGGGAAGACCGGACTAGTTTCTGCTGAAATTCATAGACTTAGTAGTTGCTACCTATACACTCATAAAATTATTACAGTAACTGATTGTAGATTATTAAACTCGTTTTCCGTACTGTTAAAATTTAATAAAAAAATTAGTTATTTTTCGAATGAATTTATTTTCCGTACTAATATTGTTACGTAGTTTGATTTTTTGTCAGTTAAATTATATTTTTTTAAAGCAACAACTGTTAAATTAAGGAATATACTGTTAAATAAAAAAAAAATTAAAAACTTTTAGCCCATTTCCGATGTGCGAAAGAATTCTTTCGTTCGCATAACTACGTTCAAAACAAAAACAAAGTCTAAAAATTTGTTTTTGTTTTCAATGTAGTTATACGAAAGAAAGAATTCTTTCGCACATCGGAAATAGGCTATTTATGTAAAATTCATTTATTTTAAATGAAATGTAAATGATCCGTTTTTTAAATAAATTTTTAGTTAATTAAAATGAATTTTCTGTGGAATTTACCTACATAATATTTTGAGTGTATGAATACTAGGGTATTCATTCGGTTAATCGGTTGACCGATTATTTACTACCCCATTAACTGATCGGTTAATCTAAAATTGGCTATTTTCGATTAACGATTAAACCGGTTAATTTCCGTAGATTAACCAATTAAGCGATATAAAAAAATTTTTAATTTTTTGTAGTATTATAACATATTTTTTATGTTTTTTATTAATTGTTTCGTCTCATATACAAAAGGTATGTGTTTAGAAAATATTACTTCATACAAACAAAGAAGGTGTTCAGTGGTCTTCATTTTAAATACATAAGTGTTTGCTGTCATCAGCTTTCGCAACAGACCAAAACAGAGCAAATAATAAAGGAGTTGTAGAATAAGCTTATCATAAGAGATTTCCTACAACATGACAACAAATATAATTGCAAATGACTTATTCTCGCTATAGTTTTGTAAGTGTTTTTGAGAATGATGTCCCTTTATTTAACGCGTGCCTAAATTTTGTATTATTTTTTTTAAGTTTTCAGTTTATGTTTTGTTCGAAGAGTGAAGTGTTTTAAAGTGTTTTTAACAGTGCACGATTTAAAAAAAGTAATTGAATATTATATAAGTAAAAAACTTTTTGTAACTTTGCCATATAAATTTTAACAGGGTATTCGTAAAAATGTAATCTTATTATAGATTAGAAAAATATTTTTCTGTAAACTTATTCCATAATTAGACTTCTTAGCTTATATTATATTATAGGCAAGTATAATTATCGCAAGGGATCAGTTTTCATTATTAAACAATATTTAATAAGCCTTTTATAATAGTAATCACAACAGTTTTCTAAGCTTAAGGTTTATGTTAGTTAGTTTACTATAAGTTCTTTCTAATTCGATTTGGTTTGTTGGGGTTTGTTTCACGTACTTTTTATATGTATTAGTTTTGTTATTTGTTTTTTCGCATATCTTCTCATATCAATCTTTTAACAGAATCAACCGAAATAATTAGCAATTAAAAAAAATTTTAACAGGACTCTAATGGAACAATGGAAGATTTTATAGATTTTATAGATTTCCAGGAAACGGACTGAGAAATTATATATTCTGTATTATGGGTTGTTTTCGATTTCTCCAACATTTGCGATAAGTGAAAGAATTTCCAAGTCAATTTCATCAAAATTAATGAAAAGAATCGCTTAAATCCTAAATATTTAAACCAAATTATTTTTATAAGTTCCTAAACTATTGAAATAACTAATAAAATTGTCTTACTTTTTATTGCATTTTTATTTATTGAAATTACTAAGCTTAAAAAAAATCTTCATTAATCAGTTATCCGATCAATTACATAATTAACCGATTAAACCAAACCCCCGGGTAATTAATCCAGCGGTTAACCGATTAAAGCAAAAGCCCGATTAAATGAATACCCTAATGAATACTCACAAATGGTTAAGTTGGTAGTCATATGGAGTCCTCCCAGTCTTTATAGCACCGTGAGGTTAGGCCGACTATTAAGGTACCCATGTTAACTTCAGATATGTGAACTAACATTTTTGCGTTTCATAGTATGATATCTAGGAAAAGTCAAGAAAGAAGTAGGCTATTCAAATCCGAAATAACAGATAGACTGAGAACAATGGTTGTAAAATAACTGTGTTCTGATGCGCAGCGCTTTCGTAAATGCATTATCTGCGATCACTGCAAATGTCAAAAATATAACCAAACTGAACAGCAAACAAGCATCGGCATCAGCTGCTTTGCATGAGCATCGCAAACTAATTGCAGATGCGCATCAGATACAGCACAGTGATGTATTTCCGAAAAGGCCCTCACATTGAAGTCCTCCTTTAAATATAAATAAATTCGTACGGTTAAATGTTGAGGTACATACGTATCTGTCTTAATTGGTCTGTACACGGTTAAAATGCTTGTCATGCAGGCGAATTCACTCGTGTACGTATGCTGAAAGTAATATTCGCCGTCATATTAATTTTTTTTGATTTCTCATCCAGCATCGTCGGTGTAGCACATCTAAGCACTTTTTTGACTAATACTGCCATAGCGCTTGATTATAAATGCTTGACCGTGCTCAGACCCCTTTAAGTTTTTTTCAATTCCTTTGGGCACTTCTGCAAGTTCAATATTTATATTGTGGTATTTGGATCGCGATCCATTATAATGGATTCGTGGATCGCCTGTTCAATGTTATTTGCGTCGGTATTTACATTATTTTTGTTCTGTGCTGTATATTTTGTAGAGCGAAGTAAAAAAAATGGTGCAAGAAGACCTGGCGTTTTCGTTAACCCTGCCTTTATACATGCAAGTGATTACTTGCAAGTACACAGAAAGAAGAACACTCGGGATAAATAAAGCCTTTTATACTTACTTTAAGTACGAGACGTACACAAAAATTCAAGTACGAATAACACTAAAAAGTACTCAAACCAATCCTAAATGGGATAACTTTCGAAAATCGATCCCGGAATTTCGTAAAGTAAGTATAAAATTCTTAAGCCAAGTACAAAAAAGATTGAACTTTTCGTTGGTACTGCCACTCTGAGAGTAAAATTACAAATTGAGCGCTTTAATCTCATATAACTTATTAAAATTTGTTGTAGCCACTACAACAACACAACACAAGTAGCTAAAAAACGATTTGCTTTTTGTGTGTAGAAACCAGAGATCAGCAATGAATCGTTTTTTCGCTACTCATACTGACTCATAAAATTTTAAGTATAAGTGAGTAGAAATCATTTAAACTCAACTACTCTGATTCACTCACACTCACAAATATGAGTGTGACGTCGACTCATACTCACACATTTAAAAATGACCTCAATTTGATTTGTAATTTCAGGAAAATACTTATAATACTCACATTGATTCAGCTCATTTAACTCATCCAAGTATATTTACAAGTTTAGTCATTTAATAGTTTCTAACTAGTATAAAATGTATAAAAATATAAAAAAGCATAAAATTGTAAGTTTATACAGAAACATTTTGGGGAAATTACATTTTTTTATTATTATTGTTGATATTTATGAGCAGGTTGTAAAAAATGGATAGAAATAGTGAGATAAAGGAAAAAATAAATAGCGGAGTTTTCCAATTAGTGAAAAAACGTAAGGGTAGAAGCCCATTGTGGACTCACATTTTGCTTCGCTTATACACATTGAGTTCTGTTGAATCTAAATCAACCACTACATAAATGTTCTAAGTATGAGTACGATGAGTAAAATCAAACTTCTGAGTGAATATGAGTTTCGATCGAATTACAATAAATATGAGTGCGTATTAGTACAAGAAATTATGAGTCATGATTCGGCTCTACTCACTTTTTCACTACTCATTGCTGATCTCTGGTAGAAACAACAAAAACAACAGAACAAGAAGAAAATACATTATTTTCATTTTTAAATCATAATCAATTATGATTTTTGAAATTTTAAAACTTTAAAATAAATTAATTTTAAACTTTAAAAAGTAAAATTGTCTTGCCTTCAATTTTTCACTTCTCATTTAGTTTATATTCTTAGCTAAATATGTACATTAAGTTTTTAAAGTAAAAATCATATCGGGCATGGTGGTGGTGTTTTATAATTAGAACTTTGTGAGGTGTGAAACAGGTAAGTAAATTAATTATAATAATATTATTCTTCTAATTTCAGTTTTGATTTATTTAAAGTACGAATTCAGGATTAAATCAGCTTTATAACACTTTACTTAAGTACATTTTGAGATTGATTCAATCTCAGTTTTACTTAAATCAATCTCATTTAAAAATACATATTAAAAAAAAAGACAATTTTTTTTTTTTATTCTCTTAAATTCTCCCTACTGCAGCATTTTAATACTGTAAAATCTTTACGAATCCGGGATTGAATATGGATAACTTGAGTATTTCGCGATTGAATAATCCGTACTTGAATCAATCTTTCTGTACTTGATTCAAGAAAATCCGTACGCACCGTACTATTGATACCGCTTCGGATTGATTTGAGTACGGATGGATTCATTTTTCTTTTGAGTGTAGTGTATATGTATTATCAACGAAAATGTCGAAGAAATAGCCGAAAGTCTTGCAAGTAGCTTGAGAGTTTACACAGTCAGTTGCAAGTTTATTTTTAAAATGTTCTCGAAGCGAAAACATCTTATGAAAAAGCTTTATTTTTGGGTTTAAAAAACATAATCATGTTAAAGTATACGATCACGACTGTCAGAACTAGCGCTCTGATCTTTAAACATTTTTTATAACATTAACCGTTAAGTAGTCTCACCGGGCCCACAGTGGCTATTTTTTTAGTACTTGGTGGTGGTTTACACTCTTCAAGTCTTAGCCCTCAAGTCTTGAGTTTTTAGGAGAGAGAGAGACATAAAAGTTGCATTTTATTTTCTTTTCTCTCCTAAGAGCTCAAGACTTGACGGCAAAAACTTGGAACCGTTTAAACCAGCATTTAAGAATTGTGTTTGCTTTCAGTATGGAATGCAGGTTTTTTTTAGAGATTTCCTACGTCAAAAGTGTGATGCTTAGAATTTTCAGATCTACCAAGATGCCAGCGAACAGGTAATATGAAAACCTGTAGCCGCTAGTGTGAATTTCATTTCAATCTACGAAATAAGAATTTAAAAAAGATTCTACTTAAAATGATATTTTGGATGAACTTAAAGATCTTAATATTTTAAATCATAAATTTTTTAAATAAATCATAATTTTTAGACATTTTTTTTTAATTTTTTTTTTATAATATTTAAATTGTTTCTTATCTTGTGTTTAAAAACAATCAATTTCTTTTACATTGATTGTAAATTTTTTATCAATCGCCTCAGCTATTTAGAAACAACAGATCTATTTTCGCCTAATATGTTGATTCTGTCCCACTGTTTATTTCCTTCCTAATTCAATTGCCATTTTCGTACTTGAAATTAAAACAGAATCTTTTGTTACTAAATAAAATAAATATGTTTTTATATTTTTAGATTTTAATATAATTTTTAAAAATACATATTAAAAAAAAAGATAAATTTTTTTTCTTTATTCTCTTAAATTCTCCCTACTGCAGCATTTTAATACTGTAAAATCTTTTCCTGTCATTATTTTATACTCCAGATTATTGCTGAATTTACTTGTGCATTTGCTCATAAATTATTAAGTTTTGCTGTTGTTTATTTATTTAGGCAAGAAAATAAAATAAAATTTATTATTTCACGTAGTAATTATCATATTTTTTTATTGTACTCGTATTTGTTTAAATATTGTCATTGTTTAAATTGAAATGCTATTTAATGAATGATATTTTTAATCAACATAATAATAAAGATTATGAATTTAATGAAGTTTAATTAAAGCGATAAGTTTATAATTGGCATATATTTTTTATTTTCCGGCAAGTAGAAGAATCTAATTTTCCCTGAAAACTTCTCCCTTGCGTTTTTATTCCTGGTTTTTACAATTTAGAAACGAAAAGTCACACAACTACAAACAGGCAAGAAATATTTTTATAAGAAAGGGTTGCCAAATTTTTCAAAAATATCTACAAAAATGTCTAAAAAGTTGTCGGTTTTTCCCAATCTCTCTACGAATTCTATACAGAAAACAATTAATTAAAACTGTTGATTTTAATGTTAATGGCTGTTGAAATACCACTCGTTTGCAAAAAACTCAACACAAAATAACCAACCGTAAGAGTGTCTCGTTTTCTTATGGGCCGAATACGGCAACTGAATCGAAGTTGTGTTGCCAGCAGTAAAAGCAACGCCGCACAGTGGCTGAAAATCGTTTTTCATCGGCCAAAAATCTGTAACTTTTGAACCGATAGAGATAATTTTGCAATTTTTTTTTTGCAGGAGAGAAGACTTCTTGAACTTTTTTGCAGTGTTAATTCTGTTAAAACCGGTTCAGTAGTTGTTGAGAAATTTAAGGTCAAAGTTGAACTTTTGATGTTTTTTAGCATTTAGTATGAAAATGCTAATGATTGAGATTGAGAATTATGGTATTTTTTATTCAAAAAGTGGGATGTGTTTCAGCCCACTGTTTTAAGATCTTTTTAATCTACATAACTGCCAAATTTCTTTAATATATATTTGTTCATGTCAGATTTATAGAATGTCAAACCTTAAAATTATTATTTTTTACTCATGTTGAAAGCCCTTTTATTCATTTACACTATATAAATAATAATTTTAATGTTTGACATTCTATAAATCTAACATGCAAAAAGGTATCATAATGAATTTTGGCAGTTATGTAGAATAAAAAGTTCTTAAAACATCGGACTGAAAAACATGCCCATTTTTGATTAAGAAATACCCAAATTCCCAATCCCGGAAAACGGCTTTAAATTTTTTTTTTTGTTCAAAAAAGGCAATATAATTTATTACTCGATATTGGTCAGAATTTTCTAGAAAATAATGGACATATTAGAAAACATTACTGTTCTAATTGTATAAAAATCGGTGTGTTGAATTATTAGAATTTTTTACTAAAATTATTTTTTTTTTTGTTTGAAAAATTTGATTTGGAATAGGGCATATGGGAGTAAAGATGTTAAACTGACTAAAAATTGCTTCTACAAGCATACTCATAATGTTTTCTTTCGAAAAATATAAACATTTATATTTATTTCTAGAGAAAATAATTTTTTATCAGCGAAAGAACAAATGAGTATTCGTATTGCCTTTATATGCATATACATTCGCCTCGTATATACCATTATACCTTTAAAAAAATGCATGGGCATGTAATAATACCTATGATCATTTTGTGAATAGGTTTCTACATTATCAACTCTACAACAGGTTCAACTGGAACCAGTTACACTGGAATACTTTTTAGATTAAAAAAATAAATAAGTGTAATTTATTAAATTATTTCACATATAGATTGCTTGTATTGTTTTTGTCCAGAAGAACCATCACATCCCCATTTGCAAAAGAGAGTTAACTTGCAGTTCCCATATTTTTTCAAATCATCTCCTTTAAGTAATTGTAAACGCTGAGCTGTATGATTAAGTAGACCTTGAAGTTTTACCTCTGCCGAAATTGGTGTGATTTTAATAGTGTCCCTTGGTGGCAAACATTCCTTCTTAGCAGCAGTCATCACATAAGCAGGATACATATTTGAACCTTTTTCAATTGCACGTACTCTGAGCTGAATATATTGCTCTTTTGTTAACTTCAACTCTAAAAATAATGCTAATGCCTCTTCATTTGAAAACTGTTTTTCATCGCTTGGCGTTGGAACACTCTTAAGAATCCGTTTTGTTCTCTTGGGACTAGCGATAAGCACTTTTTCAATAATATCGACTTTTGTGAGTTGTTTTTGTGATCGCAGTTGATATAGCAAAGCTTCTTGAATATTTTTATCCCCGATTTCTTCGTTGATATCCTTAAGCTTCCGCCTTTTAGATCTATCGCTAC
The DNA here is from genome assembly GCA_943735925.1 of Pollenia amentaria. Taxonomy (NCBI): domain Eukaryota; kingdom Metazoa; phylum Arthropoda; class Insecta; order Diptera; family Polleniidae; genus Pollenia; species Pollenia amentaria. Next base: position 137,485,117 of record OX031010.1, on the reverse strand, counting down.
AGTTCTCAAGTGATTTCTTTGGTCTCCAAAGGTTCTTTTCATTTGTACCTTCTGCAGATATCTGGACACTGAGTACGCCATCTAACCAGTTTGCAAAACTGTTGTAAAATCTAGGTTTACTCCATCCAACTTGTTTGAAGCGCTTTTTTAAGTTTTTGACGAAATCGGTTATTTTATTTTGCAGTTCCGATCGTATTTCAGTGCTGCAGGAATATATGTATATTGAGTTTTCCTTCAATGTAACTTAAAAAATCTTCCTCCTTTTTATTTTTAAAATACTCTTCGGATAATTCTTTATAGCTGAAGCTCTCCATTTTTATAGATATTAAAAAAATTAGATTGTTATTGCTTAGATATATTTTAACAACTGAGATTTTATTCGAATACCACTGGCTTTTATACATAGCTTGCGTTATACTGTGTTCCTAGGTAGCAAAATAAGGTAGAATAAAGAACTAAAATGGGCTTAAGTAGGATACGCTTAAAATCCCACAGGTATTGGTAATTATATAATATAAAATACTTGGCTTGGTACACTTATATTTCAGTCATATGAATAGGTAAAATTAAAAGAGCAAAAGAAATGCTGCGAATAATTTTACACAAACTAAAAAAGTGTTCTATAGGCTGGTCCAAACAGGTACAAAAGTGCATTTGGGTTTAAAGTGGATACTTTCACCTACCTACAGCTAGTAAAATTTCTTTAACCCCTTTTGACCTCATAAATTCTATTCTTCTGAACTTTAATTTGACTAAAATATAGAACCTGAAAAAATATTTAATAACACAGCAGGTATAATCGGTGCAGTAATACAACATACCATTGTTTAAAGACTGCTTTACTACCAATATAAAAAATGTTGAACCCACTATTGATAACAGTCAAGCCAAAAAATCCGTTTTATCCGAATATCTCCAAAATCAAAGGAGATAACCTAAACATTTAAGCATATTTTTTGTAACTCAGCTTAAGTTAAATTTTTTTTTTTTTTGCAATCCATAAATATATTTTTGGTGAATTTTTTAAAAGTTTGAATTTCCGAGGTTACCAATTTTAGAGGTCCGCAAGTCACTCTCCCGACCCTCCATGGACCCGTGTTCTTCCAATTCAACACAAAAGCTACCCGGCCATGACAGTTTAAAATTTCATTCAAATATGTTCATAAGAAGCAAAATTATTTTTCAAAACAAAACGTTCGTAAACCATTGTGTTATATTTCAGTCATATGAGCAGCTTAAAAAAAAGAGCAAAAAAAAAATGTTGCGAGTAATTTCATTAAAATGAAAAAAGTGTTCAACAGACAGTTCCAAACAGTTGCACAAGTATATATGGGGTTAAAGAGGACACCTTCAGCTTTCTGATGGTACTAAAATCTCTTTGACCCCTTTTGACCCTAACAAGTTCTACTCCTCTAAACTTCGGATTTAACTAAAATATAGAACATGGGGAAACATTTAATAACACATCAGGTATAAATGATACATTGATGTAATGATCTATTTCTTAAAGACTACTATCTCATTAATATAACAAAAAAAATGTCGACCAATTATTGATAACGGCTTGCGAGAAATCATAATTTAGTTCTGATCAAATTTACAAAAATTAATTTTTTTCTAAAACAAAATAAAATATTTGTTTCCAGCATCATGCCACAGCCACAATTACGAATATTTTAATCTAGTTTTTTTGATACCTTAGATCTAATATGTTTGCTATCGAATGGCATTAAAATTTTTGAAATCGGCGATGACAAAAAATTGGACTTTTGGCCGATGAAATTCAATTTTCAGCCACAGTGCGCCGCTTATGTTAATATATACACATTTTTTTTAATTTTATATTTCAACATCAACGGCGTTGCCTAGTTTCACACAACTTCAGTTCAGTTGCCATCCGTAATCGACCCATTAGTCCTGTAAGAACTTTCTTTAATTCTCTTTTGAAACTGTATTCGTGTCCATACAATAAAAGTTTTGTTTTGCAGCATTTTAAGCCAGTGCACTTTGTCCCCGCGTCTAATCTTCAAATGTACACAAATTAATTTTTAGAGAAAAAACATGTTTAAATATGGTCACCTCCAACAAAACTATTTTTACACAAAATTTTAAACATATTATGTTTAAATTTAACCATATTATTATCACCGAAAACCATATTATGGTTAAATGAGTCATCCATCAAGAAGCCACGTCCATATTATGGTTGCCTCTAAACATGTTATGGTTAAATATGACAATTATTTGTTTTTAAATTAACAATTGTATTTTCTTTTTCTCCAAGAGCAACATGCTATGGTGGAATACCCATCATACTATTATAGGTGTTTAACATATTTTAGTTATTATTGACCAAAACATGTTCGGAGGCAACCATAATATGGTCGTGGCTTCTTGATGGAGGACTCATTCAACCATAATATGGTTGTCGGTGATAATAATATGGTTAAATTTAACCGTAATATGTTTACAATTTTCCTTAAAAATAGTTTTGTTGGAGGTTACCATATTAAAACTTAGTTTTTCTCTGGGTGTGCCCCCAATTTTAATACCGCTCATTTTTTGACTAATGATGTATATTATTATAATATTTCCTTCTACCGGTCTCGAGATTTTTTTTTTTATTTTTCATTATTTATTTATTGAATCTTCATATATTAAATATGAACTAACAATAATTAATCAAATCTTATACTAATACTTTATTTTTGTCCTGCCAATGCTAGACGAAAATTTTTCTCTTCACGGTTTCTATTCACATATGTAGATTTTTAGCGGTCTTCTCGTCGGATGAGTCCTGCAGTATCTCTTCTCCTTAGTCTAGAGTGGCCGCTGTCATTTAAAATATTTCGAGCTAGTGGATTTGGGTGCGACTCAAGCCTTTTTAAATATTTTGCTGCGTACTTCATAATAATAGTTTTTACTAATGGCACATTGAGATCCTTGTGAATATTAGAGTTTTTAACATACCAGGGAGCGACTGTGATTATTCGAAGGAGTTTATTTTGGCGCCTTTGAATTTTTTCGATATTTGAGGCCGAGGCAGTGCCCCATAGCTGAATACCGTAGCACCAGATTGGCTTTAATATAGAGTTGTAGAGTAGGAGTTTGCAATCGAGGCTAAGAACAGAATTTCTTCCAATAAGCCAATTAATTTGAATTGCTTTTAGTTTCATTTGTGTTAGTTTTGCTTCTATATGGCATTTCCATGTTAAGCGCCGATCTAGATGAATACCAAGATATTTTACATGCGATTGTTGGGGCACTAATTGATTATTGATTTTAATAGGGGGACATGACTCCCGACGCAAGGTGAATGTTATATGTACGCATTTTTGCTCATTGACCTTTATCCTCCATTGTTTTAACCACTTTTCCAATTCAAATATATGATTCTGCAAGTAGCGAGATGCTTCATGACAGTTTTCGTGTACGCTTAAAAAAGCTGTATCATCAGCAAATGTTGAAGTTAGGGTGTGGTTATTTGTTGGCATGTCTGAGGTATATATTAAGTATAACAGTGGGCCCATGATGCTTCCCTGAGGGACTCCAGCGTCAATTGGCTGAGGAGAACTTATAAAATCACCTTCTTTAATTATAAACCTTCGACCGATTAAGTAGTTTTCTAACAGCTTGTGTGTGTTTACTGGTAAGTTTAACTTCAATTTATGTAATAACCCTTCATGCCAGACTTTATCAAAAGCTTGAGAAACATCGATAAAGAGGGCGGAACAATATTTTTTTTCTTCAAAGGCTTTTCTTATGGCGTTTACTATACGATGGGTTTGTTCAATTGTGCTATGTTCTCTTCTAAAGCCGAAATGATGGTTAGGAATACATCTATTTACATTTAAAATTGGGGCTAATTTTGACACTAACAGCTTTTCAAACAGCTTTGATATATTAGACAATAAGCTTATAGGTCTATATGACTCAACTTTTGTAGGATCCTTCCCTGGCTTAGGTATCATTGTAACTAAGGATACTTTCCATTCTTGTGGGTAGTATTCAAGGCGTAAAATAGCATTAAAAATCAAGAGAATAATTTTCTTTGCTATGCTGGGTAGCTCTAAAAGCATTTTGTTGCTGATCTTATCAAACCCAGGGGCTTTCTTGGGGTTTAAATCATGAATAGCCTTTTCGATTTCTTTTATCTCAAATCTAAGTGGAACAGCAGCTCTAACAGCAACAGGTGGCAACTCGACTGCAATATCGGGAGATGTATGCGGGGTAAATACGTTTTTCAAATGGTTAACAAAAAGATTTCCTTTTTCTTCATCATTTCGTGCCCAACTTCCATTTAAGTTTCTTAATGGTGGTTTAGTGATAACTGGTCTATTAAGATTTCTAGCTGCACGCCATAAAGAGTAGTCTGATTGAGAAGTTGCATCAAGTTCCTTTAGATATTTTTCCAGGGAAGCCGTTTTCTGAGACTGCAGTAACTTTCTTAGCCTTTTTGTGCACTCTTTTAGTAAATTCTTAAGTTGAGGGGATCTATGCAATTGCCATTCTCTTCGAGCTCTCCTTTTTTCAGTCAAGAGACGCTCGACATCTGCAGAATATATTTTACTATTTTTGGTTTTTTTGAGGGTTATACTAGAATGTCGAACAGCTAGTTTCAGATAACTGTCAAAATTTACAATAGAAATATCCACATTCTCCGGTGTACTAAGCGGAATATTTTCAGTGCAGTGGGTACTGAGATATTTTTTATATTTTAACCAATTAATTTGAGTGGCTGACGTCACTAAGTTATCAGACGGAGATACAATTCTATAAGGATTTAATATAGTAAGAATTGTAGGTGTGTGATCAGAAGATAATTCTAGGGAAGCTTCTCGAGATATATAGAAATCTTTATAAGTTGCCACGCCCACTTCTTCATGCATGTCTATTTTTTTGCAGATGTTGTCAATCAATATGCTTTTTTTTTTACTAAATTTGAAAACTATCAAAGTTTTTTTTGGGCATACTATTATTTATTAAAAAATTTTGCTTGTTGTGCCTAATTCCCTTTTTTTAATCATTTTAATAAAAAATATACTGAAATTTATTGTTGGAGGATAAGCTGTTTCTATGCGCATTTCACTGGTTGCTTAGGCCAGATCATCAGGAAACGTTCTCCTAAATAATTTTAGAAATGCCAAAGCTGTCCGCAAACAAGACTACAGAGGGAATGAGAATTACCTACACTCAAAAAGTCTTTTTTGCAATGATATCAAAGCTTAAACAAGATACCAAACAATAAATCAATGATGAGTTTATCTTTTCTTACATTCCCCACTACAATTATTTGGAATTCTCCCAACATTAATTGTAGTAGTAAGTGGGTAAAGAAAAAACAAACTAAAAACTAAAACAAAGTGTTTTTATTGTTTTCGCAAGAAATGAAAGTAAAAACAATTTGCCAGTTCATTTTTTTATGCACGTGCACTTGCAAAAAAATTTTTTTTTTGAAAACTTTAGCTGTTGCCTTTCTTCAGATACCAGCTATAAATAACTTAATTGATGCCATGCCCACTTCTCCAATTCTGCTTACTTTTTGTTAGATTTTGTATTGATATCAAAGCTATATGTACCAAACTTGGAAACTAGCGGTTACCGTTAAGTAGATATACGGAAATCTATTTTAAGCCGCGCCTACTTCTCCAATTCCGCCCACTTGTGCAAGAGGTGTATTTATATCGAAGCTATGTGTACTCAATTTTGAAACTTTAGCTGCTGCCGTTTTTGTATGAGAGGTGCCACACCCACATGCAATTTGTGACTTTTCTTTTTTCCAGGGCTGTAGATTCGGAGTTGGAGTCGGAGTTGTATAGTCTGAGTTGAGTTTTTTGTACCGGAGTCGGAGTCGAAGTACCCAAAAAAATTCGCGACTCCAAAATTTTTCGCCATAAAATATTAAAAAAAAAAAAATTCTTAATATTTTCCAAAATAAAAAAATTTTAAGAGGGTCGGTCTGCTTTAAAAATTTTTAAGTCAGAAAATAAGGACCAGTCTACTTTACATATGTAAATATAACTATATTAAAGCCCAATGCGGCACGTGTTGGAATTAAAATATCGATTTGTAATTTTTACAAAATCATGCTTTATTATTCTAGGAACAGAACTGGACGAATTACGAATTTCGTCCAACACGACGAATTTTTAAGTAAAAATTTGCTTAGTTAATTCGTCCTCTGAAGCACAATACCGACGAATAACTAGCTGCCTTTATAATTGAGAAAATTGATTATTGTTTGTGCAAATAGAGAGAAATAGTGGGACCATATTAAAAACAAGAATGCATGAAACTTAAAACATAATCAAAAACGCAACTAAAACTATTATTATAGCAAAATACTTTGTATATTTATTTTCAATGCTACATTATAAATAAAAAAAACTATTTTTTAAGTAAAAAGTAACTTTATTTAATAAAACATGTTCATCTGCTACTGATTTGTTCGTCGTTGTCCAGCGAATGAAATAGAAATAAATCTATTGCAAAATCACCGCGTGTGACGAATTCCGGCTGACGCTTTTATTGTGTGTATTTTCATATACATCAACGTGTTTTATTTTTGGCGACGAACATTTGCGGCCAAAAATTCGTCGTTCGTCCCAGTTGTGCTCCTAGCATTCAGCAATTTAAAAGGTACTGCATTAAAAAAGAGTTTAAAGTAATAAACATTGAGCATCAAGGTTAGTCGGAGTTGGAGTTGAAGTTGGAGTCGGACTTAAAAAATGTCAGTGGCTGGAGTCCGAGTCGGAGTTAGAACTATATTTTTGACGACTCCATAGCCCAGCTTTTTTCCTGAAACTTTGCTTAGCAATTATAGCAAATCTGCATAATGGAGGTATGCAATTTGGTCTAGTCGTACAGAAATATAATAAACTTGGAAACCTTTGTAGCAATTTATGTACAGTCAGGATAAAAAAGAATCATTCTTATATTTTTTCTAAATTGATGTACATATCTGTCATTATTCCACTGATAATTGTTACTAATCGTATTTATATATTTTTTTTATATAACCTTGAAAGAGATAAAAAAAATAATAAAAAAAATCGTGATTACCACGCGATCAACTTATTTTATTAGATTTGATTTTTTCGGTTTTTTTTCATACTTCTGGTAGTGAAAATACACAACTGATTTACATATTGAGTTGATAAAAAAAAAAACAAAATATAGAAAATATTTTGTATAAAAGTTATAAATATAAAATAAGAATAATTCATACACTGAAAAAATACATACTAGGTTATGCAAAAAAAAAAAAAAAAAAAAAAAAAATTTCGTAGGTGACACTTCGTATTACATATTTACAAAAGTTTTTTATACACAATGACAAAGAAGTTTCGGGATTCGTTTGTAGTCCAATTTTACGTTAATATCAGGAAAAAGGGTTCGTTAAATCTTTTTATTAAAAAACATATCGTCAGCTCATTATTGCTTTGGCGCATATGTCAAAAAGTCGTAGTGGAGAAAAACGTCAATGAAAAATTACATTAAGGCCCTCATCATGTACAACGCAGCGTAACGCCAAACAATAACATTGAAAGCACAAACAATGTCATAAATATTTTGTAATTTTGTTGTTGCTTTCAACAGAAATTCATGTACCGTTTTAAAATTTTCAACGACACAGCAATGGAGCGTTTGACATTTTAAAACGCAATGTGAATTTCTGTAGAAAGCAACAACAAAATTACAAAATATTTATGACATTGTTTGTGCTTTCAATGTTATTCTTTGTCGTTGCGTTAGTTCTGTGGCGTTGCGCTGCGTTGTACATGATTAGGGCCTAAGTTTTCTGAAAAAGTACTGGATAGAATTAGAAGTATTAACACCACGGCTTCTGTCATGTGTTTTGAAGAAAAATCTAAATTTTTGCAAACATTCATTAACGACCTTAAAAGTATTGTATTGAAAGTGAAAATAATTTTGTTGTGCCGCATACGCCACTTTTCAAAATATATTTTAAAAAAGTTGTTTTTTTGTGCCGTATACTTACTACTGTATATTGAGTTGTTGACATTTTTTTTTTTTTTTTGCTTTTGCTTTTACTAATTTTTATCAAACGGCAATGAAGCGAAGCAAAAGTTAAAACTATTTTCTTGTTGTCGTTTTATTTCACTTTCGCTTTAACTACTTTTTTTTCTTACGGCAATGAAGCAGAGGAATTTTCAGCATTCGCCAATCAGTGGCGTGTAGAGCAAAACAATACTTATTAAACTCTAAAATAGTTGATATGTTCACTAGCAAGTCACTTGCCGAAGAACTTCTGAAAGTGTTTGCTGAAGTGTTTCTAATCAAAGCGAAATTTGCGGAACTCTGCTTCCAGAAGCAATTTGAAGAAGTTATCAGGAAGAACTTGGTGCAAGAAATTGCAGACGTGATTCCACACAATGTGAGTACAACTTGCAGTAGAGTTTCCTTTTTTAGAAATGACAGTATAAAAATGTATTGTGGCAAAACAAGATTGTCAGCATATTTAATTAAACAGAAACAGAAAGAAGTGTTTGGGTGATAAATTGGGTGCTGCGGCGCGTACATTTAATATTCCAAAATACATTACTTGAAGAATTGAGGACCGAAGATCCCATGCAGCTGAAAAATTTCCTGAAAATGTCTAGATGATTTTGAATACATTTTATATTTAATTCAAACAACTATTCAAAAGCAGTTTACTTCTTGACCAAACTGCGTTTGGAGGATCTGCAATTTCCTTTTGTATTCTGCAAGTCTTCAAAACACTTTCAGCTCATAGCAAGTCGTAAAAATAACTTCCAGCAAGCAACAAACACGTGTTTCCACATAATTGCTGCAAGTTACTCTGCAAGCCTTGACTTCTGGAAGTCGACCTCTAATACGCGTTTAAACTACAAGAACTTCTGGTAGTCACCATGTCATTCTTATTTTGTCTTAATTTTTTTTTTAACTTTTCAAATAGAATTTCATTTATTCATTTTGCCGCGTGTGTATATTGCCTTTAAAATTCCTTTTTCAAATGAATGAGATGATTTGTAGTAAAGTGTATCTCACAACCATACAACTAAAGGCCTCATTAGTTTTTACTTTCTGTTGCCGTTCTGTTACGTTCCTTTCTGTAAGAAATATTTTGTGATTACTTTTTCTGTGAAAGGAATCAATCAGCTGCTTTTTTACAAAAAAAAATTTGTTAAACATAAAAAAAATTATATTTTGTGTCAAAAATACGCAAATGTTTAAAAAATCATTAATTAAAACCAATTTTTCTAGCTTTAAACAAAAAATTACAGATTTTTTATATCACAACAAGCAACATACACACTTTGGTCGTAACTTAACGTTGAATTCTATTTTCAACAGATTTGTTCGCAACAGAACAGTACGAAAAAGGAAAAACTAACCACACAATTGAACAGAAACAAAACAGCTGATTCGTAACAAAACCATAGCTGCCAGATTTGACGATTTATAGTCATTTCGACGACTTTTAGGTACAAAAATGGTCTATTGACGATGGGACGATTTATACCCTAAATTTGACGATTTTTCAAATGACAAATATTGTTAAAATTTATAAATCTTTTTAATATAATTTCAAATTTCACATTTCTTTTTTTTTTTTTTACCTATGCTTGTCCCGCGAAGCTCTTCGCTTGTCTGCAGGAGACCAGAGTCTCTGGCGGGAATCGAACACGCAACCCCGGAACTGATAGACTAGCTCACTACCAGCTAGCCTACCGGGGCATCCGTTTGTTTATTTGCATTATTTGCTAGGCAGTAATTTTCATGTTCATCATATAAAATACGATTTTTTTTTTAGCACCATTCATATTTTTAAGAGTTCTATTTGATCAGTTAGAACTTCTTTATTACAGGCATTTTACAAACACTCTCTTTAGTCTGGGTTCACATTACGAAACTTTTCTTTTAGAAAGTCTGATTTTATTAGTGTTTACCAGACTTAAGTTCTTAAGCAGGATTTTCGACGTGTAAAATAGGTGTTTGATATTTCTTGGTTTTAGTTTATTCTCTTACTTTTCTTATAATTCAATAAAAGGTTTCTAAACCTAAATTTTTATTTTAATTTTAAAAACAGGCAGAATATATTAAATATATATATATATATATATATATATATATATAATATATTAAAATTTGGGATGGACCCGTGAGTCCACCTGCTCCATATCCAGGGCCCTTTGGCCTGGATATGATGAACGGAGAACCAAATCTCTACTTGGGTTCAATAGGAACCAAATCAGGACCGTGGTGTCGGTCATAACTGGACACTGGCCTGTTGGGACTCATGCTAGAAGAATGGGTCTGGTATTCAATGACTACTGTAGAAGTTGTCATGATGAGGAGGAAGAGGAAACTGTGCTTCACTTTCTCTGTCAATGCCCTGGGCTACGGGGCATCAGGGGAAAATACCTGGGAGAACCGGTGTTTTCCTGTTTGGAGGATCTATCAGAAATAGAACTAAAATTGCTTCTTCTCTTCATTAGGAAGACGAATTGGCTCAACACTGCAGTGACGCCATCTGAGTAACTGCTCTCTGGGACGGGCATTGGCGCTGGGTATCACAAAGGGACCGCTATAGGACCCAAGCGAGCTGTCTCTTGATGGCTGCCCATGGAACCTAACCTAACCTATTAAAATTTTATAAGCAACGAAAACTACAAATAACAATTAATTTTCAAAACTTATAAAATATTAGTGGTTTTTTTTTTTTGAAGACGGTTTTTTCCTCAAAATTTGACGATTTTCGACTAATTTTATCTAGCAGCTATGAACAGAACGTACAAACTAATTCTGCCTTAATACTCAGTGATACCAGAAGTCCAGATTTATCTGCATTTTGCCGATTGAATACCCCAAAATTACCAAAATGCAGATTTGACGATTTTGACCTTAAAAATGCAGATTTTGTAGCTCGGTGGAAACTTGTTTACATTGTCACTTTTTCCCCATCTTGCATTGAAAAACGAAAAATATCTCTCATTCATGGAAGAAAACAGAAAAACTCATGTTTGTTGGAAAAATATATATAACGGCTGTCACATCACTCGAACCAATTTTGCGCAAGAAAAGTTTAAAAGAAAGATATAAGGAATAAAATAAATACGGCCTTTCAAATTTGAGGTAGCAATGGTACATGGAAATCACTACAGGGAGATGATTCGAAGCTTTTTGTGGCGGAAAATTAATGATTTAGACGTACCACATCAATCTTTTGAAAGAAAAGTTCGAAAATCGCATTATTTCAAGATAGAGGAGGGAGGAGTGATTTGGCCAACAAGACGTGTGATTTGACACCTTTAGACTTTTTTTTGTGGAGGTTTTTGAAATCGAAAGTGTACAGCAATAATCCTACAACAGTTCAAGAGCTTTCAAACAACATTATCGAGCAGATATCAACCATTGACAACAGTTGGCTGAAAAAACGTGATTGAGAATTTGATTGAGAACTTTTCATTTTTAACCGGAACGATTTGTAATAAACTGAAATAAAATTATTTTTAATATCTCAAAAAAACTTTTTAATCAAAATTAAAATGATATGCCAATTTTTGGACACCCTTGTCGGACCGATTGCAAATTGATTCATTAGTAAGAATTTTATTTACAAAAGATTACATAAAAATTTGCATTGTCTTGACATATTAATATCGCCGGACTTATGTCATCTGATTTAACACGAAATAGTATGCATATGTACGTATATATTCATATGTACTTATGCATAAATATCTTTAATAATTGCAATATTTGATGGCTGTGGGAAAAATCGCCCAAAGAATAATGGCCCAAAAAAAGAAATGAAAAATTGCCCAAATGAAGAATCGCCCAACAGAACATGAAAAATGACCCAAAAAGTTATATATGAAATTTTGCCCAAAAGAAACGAAAAAGGGCCCAAAAAAAAAATGAAAAATTACCCAAAAAGCAAATCGAATTTTTTCCCGGTGGCATGTTATAACGTCCAGTGTCATAGTGTCCATGGAAGTTCCCGCTTTTAACTGTCAAATAACGCATAAAAACGGGGTGAGAAAAAATATTACCACTAAAAATATATATTAAATATGCAAAATGCAATGAATAATAACATAGAAGAGATAAGTATTTTGTTTTTGACTGATTTTTTCATTGTTTAATTTTTTTCTACATTTCTACATTATTTGCTATAGCAGACGGTTTTTTTTCGCCGCCGTCATTTAAAATGTTTCAACGATAATGTGTTAGTCCCAATTTACATTATACGATTTTTGTCGTTGCGATTAGTGTCGTTTCTTCTTTGAAGTCGGTCTTATGTTTACATTGTACGATTTTTGTCGTTACAATTTCTTGTGTATACATATAATTTGACACTACGAATGAATGAACAAAACGAATCGTAGAGTACACTCGCTTGTGTACCCCTTTTAATTCCTCCCTCCCCTCTTGCCAATAAGGTAAGAATCGCAACGACAAAAATCGTATAATGTAAATTGGGACTTACTGGCGTTCTCAACGTCTGCAAGTTCACACCGGCTTCGAGTGGAATATTATGACATTTATAACGTAACGACGTAATCTCTTATACTACATTCACACCTACACAAAATCTAGTACTTAAGGGATTTTGAGCGAAATCTAGTTCATTTCTACTAGATTTCCCATACAAAACAAAATCTAGTGCGGCACTAGATTTTATCAACATCTCACAAAATCTTGCAATACTCCACGATACAACTATGAATTTCGTACTAATGTACTAAAAAATACAGCTCTGAACAAGAAAAATCTGACAGTTTGACAAAAAAAAAAAAAAAAAAAAAAAATTTAAAAAATATATAAAAAGTGCTGGGAAAAATAAATTTGCGGCAAATTAATAATATAAAAAATAAACATATGTGAAAATGGATAAACCAATAATAAATAAAGGGTATGTAAACAATTTTAATATAATAACACTCTGTTTTTGGCTTTAAATTTTTGCTAATAAAAGTTTGCATTACAATTTCTTTCCTTTTTCAAACGGCTTTTTTTTATTATGAAAATGAAATCCGACAAATGTCAAAAAGCAGTGGTGTAAACGCCAAACAAAAATTCTTTAAGATTTCAACTAAAATCTACCAGATTTTGTGTAGGTGTAAATGTAGTATTATGATAGTTTTCGACATGAGTTACAGACACATTTTTCGAGAAACGATGGAATATTTTGTTTCACATATTTTCGATGCGAGAAGTTCTCACCAAAGTTACAGAACATGGGCACAGAACTACTTTTTAAATCAGGAAAGCTGCATTAAAAAAAAATAATTTAAAATCTCCACCGATTTTAAATTCCAGAACATGGCCGTATATTTTGAATTGTTATATCTTTTTCCAATAAACAACATTTAAAATGTAAAAAATGTGTTCTGGAGATTTATTGAAGATTTTTAAAATCTTGGCGCAGATTTTGCAGATTTGTTGATGAAAAATTATTGTTTTTTGCTGATTTTACCTCTTAAATTTCTGGCAACACTGCTCATACTACGTGCAATACGAAATTTAGTAGAGTGTATACTCATTATTAGACTACGTGTTTATATTAAATATGAATTGGGCTTTTGCATGAATTGAATGACATTCATGATACTAAAAGTCCTCTTAACTTTAGCGTTTAATGAGAGATATATTAATATATTTATAATTACACTATAAAGTTTAATAAATGGATTGTTAACAACAGCAAACTTATCCGTTCGCTCGATGTTTTTCTGTTCGTAGGTTTTTAAATTTCTAAGACAGTTTTCACAACTCAATAAAGACAGAAAAACAAAAAATTAACTATACCGCAGCAAAAGCATAGCCCGTTTTTGCTTTATAATAACAAAAAGGGCAGTTTAGGACATGGTGAAAAAAACAGATGGCACTACTACGCCAGATGACGATTTTTTGTTTGTCAAATTTTAGTTTATGTTTACAAATATTCGAAGTTTTGCGTTGTGATTAGTGTATTTTATTAAAGTTTTTGATAATTTTAATTAAAAATATGAAAAATATAAAAAACATTGTTTCAAAATTTATTTAGTTTATCACGTTCTGCTTCACGCTTTGATTTTGTTTACAATAATTTTTGACGTAGTCTGGGACTAGTTTCCATTTTTGTTCCCGTAACGATGCCACCTACATTATTTCACCATGGCTTAGGGCTAAACAAATTTTTTTTTGCGTTTCAGGTATTTAAAGAAGGCCTAAATCTAGCCTGAAAAGGGCTAAAGTTTCGCGTATACAGGGTTGGCCTACTTCAATTAACTGACTGTCATATTGCAGCCGTTGTAATGCATCCCTGGGCAATAATTCTTGACAGAATTATTTTAGGCCCTAATCATGTAAAACGCAATGCAACGCCAAAGAATAACATTGAAAGCACAAACAATGCCATAAATATTTTGTAATTTTATTGTTGCTTTCTACAGAAATTCATGTACCGTTTTACAATTTTCAACGCCACAAGCAATGGAGCGTTTGAAATTTTAAAACGCAATGTGAATTTCTGTAGGAAGCAACAACAAAATTACAAAATATTTATGACATTGGTTGTGCTTTCAATGTTATACTTTGGCGTTGCGTTGTGTTTTACATCATAAGGGCCTAAATTTTATATGAAAACATCTCCAGATCAACTTTTAGAGTACGCCACAGTGATGCTATGGAGATTCCTAATTGAGTAGCACGTCGACGAGCAGACTTATAAAGATCTGTGTGGATACTTTTTCGTACATCGTCAACATCTCTTCTAGTGCAAACAGTTCGAACAACAGGTATTCGTTGTTCACGGGTAATCTATTAAGCTTCTGATCAAGTTGACGGTGCCGTAACAATTGATCGTCCGAAAACATAATAAAATGGAATGATTTTTACACGTTCTTTCATTGTGTATGACGATATTAGCGGAGTGCAAATGGTCTAATGACTAAGTCAAAATATCGTAGCTCTTTAATAAAATCTAAGGGAACCTCTGTACATTCTGTAGTTGGATTTGACAAAATAAAAACTACGATATTTTGCATTTGCTTTTTCGTAAGATCATTTGCAGCAAAGACTGAACCCTCCTAATGTCATCATACCTACTACTAAAACTGAACTCCGTTTTAATAACAATTTATTAAATTGCTTATCACCTGCAAAAACACGTAAAAAAAGTTATAAGAATTTCAAATCAATACTGGGCATGCTTTTTTTTCATTGTAGACATTGTTTTTGCCAAATAAATTTGTCTCACCTCTCACGTTCGTCAATCATTAAAAATATTGAAATCTTTTTGGAAACAAACAAATAAAAATAAAATACAAAATAATATATATGCAGTAAATATGTATAAGCAGGAATAGATTAGTGAAATTAGTTTGTTTGGAACACACGAGTTTCGATGCCCTACACTAGGTTAGTGTGGATGTATATTTATTAGGGTATTTATTTAATCGGGCTTTTGATTTAATCGGTTAATCACTCGATTAATTAACTGAGGCTTTGGTTAAATCGGTTAATAATCGGTGTATTGTGTTATTGGTCGGGTTACATTTTCTACCATACTGCATTTACAGAATATAAAAGTTTTTCCTCGGTCAATTTATATATATGAAATGTTAAGCAAAAATGAAAAAAAAGTTAAGTTCGTATTTGAAAAACTGAATTTGTAATGCTATGAATAAAAACCATCGAACAAAATGGCAATGTTGCTTTAAGAAACATTTAGGAAATTTAATAAGCTTTCTAATGCATGTAATTAGGTTTAAATCCGTTCAGAACTGCTTGAGTTTGAGGCAAATTACTAAAGCAAAATTTTTTAATTTTTTGAAAAAAATGCATTTTGCCTAAAAACAGGAAAAAACGATTTGAGAGACCACTTCCCGTTCATCAATATTTAAGTGTTATACACCAAAATTCTTGGTTTTTATAGAAGATTAAGAAAATCGATGTACCTGAAAAGATTTCGAAAAAAAATGAAAAGGGATTATTTTAAAAAAAAAAAAAATTAACTAATATCATTTTATTAGTTATTTCATTATTTCAATAAAATAATTTTTTAGAAAAATAATTTGGTTTAAATGTTTAGGATTTAGGCGATTATTTTCTTTAGTTTTGATTAAACTTGACATTGAACAAATTCTTTCACTTATCGTAATACAGAATATCTAATTCTCATTCCTTTTTCTGGATTTCTCTAAACATATAAAATCTTCCATTATGCCGTTAGAGTCCTGTTTTAATTTTTTTTTAAATTTTTAAAACTTGTAATTGTTTTCGTCAATTCTGTCAAAAGATTAACATGAGAAGAAACAAATAACTAAACACATAAATATAAAAAGTACGTGAAACAAAAAGCTGTGGATAGCAAACACTTATTTAATTTTTTAAATCACTTCACCTCAATTGAAAAATATTTTCATACAAATTTTTAAAAATTCAAAAAAAATTTATATGGAAAATTTCTCAACGCATGGTGAAGTGATTTCGAAAATAAACCCTTTAATTTTTTATTATATTAATCATTTTTAAAAATATTAAGAGGGTTATTTTCTAAAACACTTTACCTCACTTGAAAAATATTTTCATACAAATTTTTAAAAATTAAAAAAAAATTTATATGGAAAATTTCTCAACGCATGGTGAAGTGATTTAGAAAATAACTCCCTTAAACTTTGACGTTTTTACCGATACTTGTCGTTAATATTTCTTAAATAAAATATTTGCTAACTTAAAAACGAGAATAACACATTCGTTAAAGTAACCGAGATTTCTCGCTTCTTTACGATATCGGTAGTAAAATTCAAAAAGTTGCAGACTTGAGGTACTGGTATTTAAATAATATTATTTAAAACCGATATTTCAATCAACTTATGGGATACAAGTATTTTTAATTTGCATTCTTAAAATTTGGATGGAAATATTTTCTATTTCTTTATATATTTTTAAATAGATTTTTACTTTGTTCAATTTTTGGAATTTCATATATTTTCCTTAATAAATTTCAAATAAAACTATTCAACAAAAATTTGTTTGAATATATGAAACAATTTTCGTTTTTTGCTTGGTAATGACCAAACCAACTAAAACTGAAAAACAAATAAAAAAGCTACCACAACAGCTGTTTTTGCAGTTGACACAAGTAAGAACAATCGTGTGACTGTGCTGCGGCAATTATTGTACCCATTTCGGACATAGGTTCTATTGAAAATGGGCCGAATCCTAAGACCACGAGGGGACATAGGGGGCAATTTCTGCCTATTAGAAAGTATCAAATCGATTTTAATGAAATTTAAAACATAGTTAGATCCATATTTGTGGACACAAGCTATGCATTTTTTTAAAAAAAATATGACCACGAGAGGATAATAGTCGTCACAAAGAACTTTTAAATGAATCTTAACCTCACAACATAATTTTGCTCAGGGGGGTCCATGATTCTCCATGGGTGCCAAATAGGGTGCACCTTCGAAAATTTGTTTTCAAATATGTACTGTGTTGTAGGGTATTATATGGTCGGGCTTGACCGTCTATACTTTCTTTCTGGTTTTATTATATGAAACGGTTATTGAAATATTATAAAAAAATTGATTGACGATTTGTTTATTAGTCAGTTTGTTTGAGATGTTCTTTTTTTTTATAACTTATGCAAAGTGGGTGCATTCGTTAAGCTGCTGTGGCTAGGAAGGCAGACCGCGCGTCTTTGTCATTAATTCTTAAGGACAATCAGGACAAATAATTCCTCTTAATTAATTGGCTTTGATGGTGAAGAGGCAACTCAAACTTAAACCAAACCAAAGTGGGTTAAAATGTCTCCATTACATTACGGTTGCAATTTATTTTTAATATAAAATGTTTGAGTTTTTTTTTAAATAAACAATAGGGTGGATGAAAAAAAAAACAGTTGTGCCAGTCACCCCCTAGAAACATATTTCAATGAAGTTTCTAAGACAAGAAAAACTAAAAATCAAGAAATAGCCGTTATTTTTGCAAACAAAAATAATTGTCAAAAATATAACTGTTATTTTGGTTAATAAAAAAAATAAAAAAATAACTTTTATTCTTGCTCGAAAAAATAAGAATTGAAATTTAAAATTGCTAAAAGCAGTATATTTTACTATAGACTTAAGCTAAGATACCACTTTCGGCGTAATGTACCAATTCTTGTCGTATTTCATGTACCGATAGTGTGAACGGTCACAATATTTTTAAATGCGGCAATCTGTGCCGAAATTGTGCCGACTGTGGACAATCAAAATTAACCTTGTTGCACCAATAAAGTGAGCACTCTTTCGCACAATGCTTACAGCCATACCTAAATAAGAGCGGAACGCGTTTTCTAGCTGTCAAAAATCCTCATGCCCATACAATTTGTATGTAGCATACCGAAACAACGCGACGGCAACGCAACGGTAGCGCTTTGCAATTGGAAAATCCGATTTTGACAGCGCGTTGAAATAAACAGGGCTGCTATATTTGTTGTTTTGACAGCCCTGTTTTTATTGTTTGATAATAAATAATGGCAAATTAGCTATTTTTACGTCAAACTAGCGGTTTTAATTCAATTTCTTATGTCTTTTATGAGGGTTTTAGTCGGCACGAAAGTTAACACTACTGTTTATGGCACAACGCTGACGCTCTTATTTAGGTATGGCATATCAGCGTAAAAGCTACGCTGAAGAAAACGTTCCGCCTTCCGCTCTTGTTTAGGTACGGCTGTTAGCAATCAAATTGTTAACCACAGGTAACGATGTTTTATGTGCGTAGGGAAAAATACCTAATTGTAAAAATTTTTTTCTATGAAAAAATGGCCGTAGGAAAAGGACAGATTTGTTGAAATCATTTAATTGTAGGGACTTTTCAAAAGTTGTAGAGATTTTTGTGGGTACCATTTTTTTTGAGTGCGTAGATATAAATATGGATTTTTTCTGGCTGCGCAGGGACTTCTCAAAAAAGTTTTTAACATCACTGAACCCAGGTCTACACCAAAGATAAATAAATATCTCAGCAATTTGGCAATAATGTCGGCAGAATAACAGAGCAATATTTCTTATTGCTCAGCTTATGTTAAAGGCATGGGAAAATGTATTTGTGTTACCTCATAATTTCAAATAAATCAAGGAGGAAGGTGCAGTGTTAAAAGTGACGCCATCTTGTAAAAATTATTTTTGCTCATATATTTTTTTTATTCAACTTTTATTATTTAAATGTATATTAATATTTTGAATTTTATTGATGATATTTTTTTTGTTAAAAAAAAAATTAAAATTTTTAATTTATAAATTAAATAATTTTTTCAAGCTCGAGGTCTATTTTATTCTCTAAATTCTTTATTTTTCAATATTTCATCATTAATATTTTTATATAAAAAAGTTTTAATAAGAACAAATTTATACGAGTATTAACAAAAATAATTTGTGCAATTTTATTTTAGTGGTTATTTTCAAAAAAATTATAATTTCAAATAAATCACGGAAGAAGGTGCTGTGTTAAAAGTGACGCCATCTTGTAAAAATTAATTTTGCTCATATATATTTTCTTTTTATTCAACCTTTATTATTTAAATGTACATATATATTTTTTATAAATTGACTTTTATTCGACCTTTAACAATTTTTAATTAAAATTCTAATTTAAGCTTGAGGTCTTATTTCTTTTTTTATAAAAAATATTAAATTTATTGAATCCAATATTTTTTGTAAAAAAATAAATAAGACCTCAAGCTTAAATAAGAGGATTAATTCAAAATAAATATATTTTTTTAAATTTTATTGAACATATTTTTTTTTTTTTATTAAAATAAAATTATTATTTTTATATAAAAAAGACCTCAAGCTTAAAAAATTAATATAAATTTAAATAATAAAGTTCGAATAAGAAAAAATGTATATTAAAAAAAATAATTTTTGCAATAATTTTTAATAAAATTACTTATAATTGAAGTATTTAATTTGCTACCATTTCACAAACTTAATTTCTTTTTGCTTCTTTTTCCAATTGAAAACCAAATGTTACGTTTTATGTTAGCAATAATTGTCAATGAAAATTGACTAACAATTATTGTAATATAAATTTCCGGCAATAAATATGTAGAAAAAAGTGCTGTCTACATTAAAGATAACATAATTTTGACATTTACTGCAATATATGTTGCAATATTTGTCTCTGGTATAGACGGGCAGTAAATATGCGCCGATTTTTATCGGCCACTTATGAGCCGATCACTGTTTGAAACTGAAATTTCACCAACTGGCTACTAAATTTTTTTGAACTTAATTGTGGCAAAAATACATTTGCTTATTTGTATAATTCATATATATTTAAACATTAAATAGTACAATTGTACTGTTGAACAAAAGAAAACCAGCCGGTTTTACCAAAACATTGCAGGTGTACCGATGTTGCCATCCCTGGTTTGTAAACATCTGCTTACAAAACAACAATTATTAAGAAGAAAACGCTCTGCAGTAAGTTTTAATAAAATTGAATGAATTTTTATATATTATATATTAATATATTATTTAAAATTTATATAGGGCCACAGCAGTTTTTTGTTTTTTTGAAAGTAATCCATTTCGAAAGTAAAACTCTGTCTGCCAAAAAGCAAGCAAACAAAAACATATGATTTAATTTGCCCAAATTAGGGATGGGCAATAAATATCGATATTGAAAAAAATTATAATCGATATATATCGCCGATATTAAAAATACACATATATCGATACATCGATATTTATCTACGACTAACGATTTCAATATTTTTAAGATCTCTTTATAATAAAATTCATAATTTTAACCGTTGCTCAACTGTTGTTTTTTAAGAATTGCATTATATGTTTTTTAACTAATATTAAGACAATAACGGCGCTTTTCCATTATACATTTTCATAGATTACACAGTTCAGTTTTGTCTCGGTTTTTTAAGAGGTGACAAGAAAAAATTACGCGGAAAAAATATTCTGGTAAGGGTTCCTAGAATTATGCAAAGAATCGCCTTAATTATGGCGTATTAGCAGCAGTAGACTCATAAAATATTGCACAGTTTGCTTGTATAGTATGTGTCACAAGTTTCGTTTACCGGCAGTACATAATCCGGCATTATATAATACCAATTAATTTTTTTTTTTTTTAGATTTCATATGGCGAATAAATAAAAAATTTTTCGTATGCTTTATTTTTTTTTTAATTTTTTTATTGTAGAATTAACTACCGGTCCCACGATTTCAAACGAAAACTTCGTTCGCATAACTTACCTTAAAAACTAAATTTTAAAATTGGTTTTTGTTTTAAAATAAAGTCAAGCGAATGGAAGTTTCGTACGAAATCGAGGGACAGGTAGTAAATTTGAAATTAAAAGAAACAATAAGAAGTTAGAATGGAATTACATGTAATATGTTTGTAATATGTAATTTCAGCTTAATACGTTCGATACATAAATATATATTAATATTTTTTTAATTAATAAATATCGATACTTTTAAAAAATATCGAAATTTGCCGATCCCTAGCCCACATAGCACGATAGTGTGACCGCATTGTACCGATTATGGTTGCAATTGAGTTTTTGCCGACATGAACCGAAATTTTTTTTCACAATGTGCGACGATAATGGGGGCACCCAAAAATAAATTGTGCAATGTTTTTAAATGTGCGCCGATATAGCACGATAAAAATATTCACAGATTGTGCTATTTGAGTCTATAGTGGGATCTTAGCTTAAGTTCAAAAGGATCAATATCATATACTTGAAATAGTTTTCTGAAATTTACTTTATGCGTTTTTGTTTTACAATTTAAAAATAACAGGTATTTTCCTTCCTTCTGATAAATTTTTTATTTGTTAATATTTTTGTGACACCCTGTTATATTACAAAGTACTTTTGATTTAATAACATAAAAATACTAAGCATATCTTGAGGCTTTTCAATATAAATATTTATCAGTTAAAGTCAAGGCGAATTCATTACTGGTAATTTCGGTACTGCAACAGTACAACTCGTACGAAAACCACAATAAATTTGGTTTTTGTAAAATCATTGTACAATATCGATCAGCATGGCTTTAAAAATCACCTGTAATGAATTCGCCTTGGTTAAAGTTTAAAGGGGTCTGTACACGGTAGTGCTGCCAAGTAAATTTTAAGAAATAACGCCAAATCAAAAAAACTACCCCCTAAGTTTGCACTAAGAAAAAATAAAAAAACCACAAAAAAAAAAAGAATAATTTTTTAAGCATACATCTCATTTTATTTCATTTAATTTTTACATATCGTTGGTCTCAAGTAGAAAGGCCCTAACTCAATTTATTGTAACTGTATAGGAGAAGGTAAAAACATAACAGAAACTGTATGTATCATAATGTAAACTTGCTCATACAACTGCTTGTAAAGCCGTTATTCTTTACAACAATGTAATGAATTTTTGTGACGGGATGTATTTGTGTAAAATTAATTGGAATAACTGGATAACTCACTTTCGTAAAAAATGCGAGTTAGGGCCTTTCTACTTGAGACCATCGATATGTATGTATTCAAATATATTTAAACATATATGTGCATTAGGCCGTCTCACTTTTCATTTTTTTTTCGAAATTTCTTCATGAATATCCTTTATCTTCTATAAAAACCAAGAATTTTGGTGTATAACGCTTAAATATTGATGAATGGGAAGTGGTCTCTTAAATCGATTTTTCATTTTCGTAGGCAAAAAAAAATAAAAAATAAAAAAATTTTGATTAAGTAATTTGCCTCAAACTCAAGCAGTTCTGAATGGATTTGAACACCTCGGAAAAATCAGTTCAGATACAAAAAAGTTATTACCAAAATATAATTTTTTTTTTATATATAGAAATAAACGACTTTACTCATTTCAACTAAAACTGCAGTTTTTCTTAACAGAATGCAACTGTTATTTGCACCAAAATCTTTATTTTAAAATTTCCTACCATACTGCATTTACAGAATATAAAAGTTTTGCCTCGTTCGATTTTTATATATGAAAAGGTAAGCAAAAATGAAAAAAAATGTTAAGTTTGTATTTGAAAATCTGAATTTGTAGTGCTACGAATAAAAACCCATCGAACAAAATGGCAATGTTGCTTTAAGAAACATTTAGGAAATTTTATAAGCTTTCTAATGCATGAAATGATGTTCAAATCCATTCAGAACTGCTTGAGTTTGAGGCAAATTACTAAATCAAGATTTTTTCATTTTTTGAAAAAAGGCATTTTGCCTAAAAAAATGAAAAAACCATTTGAAAGACCACTTCCCATTCATCAATATTTAAGTGTTATACACCAACATTCTTGGTTTTTATAGTAGATAAAGAAAATCGATGTTCAGGAAGGAATTTCGAAAAAAGTATAAAAACTGAGACGGTCAAATGTACATACTTATACAAAAAATAGATTCAACTGTTGAAGTTGCCAGTTGATTTCTTATTTCATTTTTTATAATACTAAACATTGAGAATGCTGGCTCGACAGTTGCGGTCCAAAATGGTAGTGCCAGTGACGCAGATGCTAGCCTACTAATATTTGGGAAAATAATAACAACCATGTTGAAATATTGCAGGTGGCATCGCTACGGCAACAAATACAACATACAACAAAAATGGAAATTAGTCCCATCTAATGTCAAAAATTATCCTAAACAAAAATCAAAGCGTGCTGCTGAACGTGATAAAATATATATATTTTTAGTAAATTTTTATTTAATTATTGTCAATTACTTTTTATTTTTAATTAAAATGATCGAAAACCTAAATAAGACACACTAGTCACAACACAAAACGTGTACTTTTTGTAAACATTAACAAAACTTTGACAAAGGAAAGGACAAACAATGCAAGAACAAAAAATCGTCATCTCGCGTAGTAATGCCACCTGTTTATTTCATCATGATATCAACCATAAAACATCCCCAAATACAATTTTTACCCACTTAATTTCCCCCTAACTACTTTTGAGTCCCTAAAACTGACCCTAAACTTAATAGAAACCCCTAAGTTTAGAGTGAAAATCCCTAACTTGGCAACACTGGTACACGGTCAAAATGCTTGTCATGCCGGCGAATTCACTCGTGCACGTCTGCTGGACGTAATATTCGCCGTCATATCTAAATATTTTGATTTTCCATTCAGCATCGGCGGTGTCACACATCCAACCACATTTGCACTAATACTATCATAGCGCTTGATGAGAAATGCTTGACCGTGTACAGACCCCTTAATGCAAAACCATAAAGGCCTAACCATAATGTGCTTAAGTTGGTTCAGCAAATGTGCGAATACATGTAAATCATATGAGGCAAACCATATTGAACTTAAGGAAACGTTTTGTTAAGTTTTATGAAATTGTCATTTGCTTAAGCAAAGTGCGAAACTGATCGCACATTCCGTGCGGAATCAAATGTTTTTTATTTTGTTTTTGTTTTTTAAATACATTTGAGAGATTATTTTGTAAATTTTTTTATGAAATTGTCATTTGCTTAAGCAAAGTGCGAAACTGATCGCACATTCCGTGCGGAATCAAATGTTTTTTATTTTGTTTTTGTTTTTTAAATACATTTGAGAGATTATTTTGTAAATTTTTGACAGTAGGTTAAGCAAGGCTATGCATATTATAGTTGGGCCTTAAGTCAGCTAATTTAGAATAAGTTGTATGTAGTTGTATGCCGCAAATAACATTGCGAAAGACATGTTCTGCAAAACCTGTTTTTTTTCTTACTTTGCTCAGACATCAAATCACACAGAATTTTGCACCTTATAAGCTTCAAAATGCTTTTAGAAAAAGCCACACAGAGGAAGAACATTGTAAGTTACTTACAAAATTATACAATCGAAATTGTCGGAAGTAACTGATATGTCTAACGCAGCCACAAGAATAAAAGTTTATGTGGAAAATTGAAGAGTTGAGGAAAATAAAATGATGAAAATTGGCAGAAATGCATATAAAATAAGAAAAAAATAGGTGCAGACCACCACCAAAAATCGCTCCATAGCAGGTAATGTGGACAAACGTTTTAAGTACACACACTTTCTCTGGTGAATCGTTTGAAAGGTCACTAGTCATATACGAAACGTGTTTCAACTATAAACAATTCTGAACAGTAAATTTATATGTAATTGAAATTTAAATTTCTTGGTTTTCGGCATAAAAGTTTTTATGATCATTATTTTTGATAATCTCTACAAAAATTAAAAAATAAATAATCTTGCCTCTTAAAAACGATTTTTTGCTCTCCTGGAAAATAATTATTTTGTCACTTATAACGTTATTCGCGACTTTGTTTCAATTGCATTAAGCCACGCGTTTGTAATAAATTGAAATTTTTCGGAAGGATAAAATGTCATTCTGTCGTTGGCAGTAGAAATATGTGGTAACAGTGTTTTTGCAACCAAATTTTTTCTCATGAATAGCTTGGACATCTGTTGATAATCTGCAGTTCACAACGAATTGACGTTTTCACTACGGCACAATTTTTCTTTCCGATCTAAAACTATGATGCAAAAAATGCATATTTTATACGTCATCTATGCTATGACTATAGTGACATCAATTCGACGCCACATTTTGTGTACACTGATAGAAAAGGCGTCATAACTCTAACAGTGCGATGACAAACTGTCATCAGTGCGATTACATAATATACCATGCCATCAGTGTGATGACAAGCTGTCATCAGTGCAATGACAAACTGCCATCAGTGCAAACTGTCATCAGCGCAATGAAAAACTGTCACCTGTGCAATAAAAAACGACTATCAGTGCAATGACAAATTGTCATCAGTGGGATGGCATAATATATCATGTCATCAGTGTGATGACAAACTGTCATCAGTGCAAAGACAAACTGTCATCAGTGGAATGACATAGTATATCATGTCATAATATATTATTAACATTATGTTCATGGTTTAAAAGTAAAATTAAAAGCAAAAATTCTTATATTCAATTTTTTTTATTATTTATTTAAATACATAAAATTTTTCAAGTAAAATTATTACGAATTCCATATCGGCCATGCTGCTGGTCTCTTATAAATGAGAGTTCTTCTGTTAACAAAGGGCGGAATACAACAAAAGTGAAATAAACATGTGTAACGGGTAAGTAAATTATGATATGCTCTCAATTTGACTTAAGGTCAATTACAATGACTCAATTTGATGACAGTTTTTTATCGCACTGATGACATGCTTTATAAAACCGACTCCGATTCGTCATTTCTGTGAAGCCAATGTGTCATCCCATTTATGACATAAATTACATTTTTGATCCTGATAACAATTTGGCCTAGTTATGTTAAGGCTGACATCACAGTGCTGTAAAGTGTCATGGAGTCAAAAACGAAGACACTTCTCATAGTACTGATGTCAAAATACATCAGTATAAGTTCGCCATTCCGTGTGAAATTATTTCATATACATCTAGGACCTTATAAAGTGAATGTTTTTATTCTGGGCCCTTAGTCCATATATCTGTCCAACTGTTAAGTTGTTACTATTAATTTGTTTACTGGTGCAAATTAATATGTAGTATAAATTAAACTTTTTAATTCACTTAATTAAACTTTTTATTCACTTGATTAAACGTTTAATTTTCTTGATTACATTTTTAATTAATACTGATTTTAGTAAAAACAATTTACCCCTATTAAAGCATTAATAAAAAATAAAATCAGTTTTTAATCCAAATTTTTGATATTTTTTTCAGGCTAAAGTTCATTAAATTTAATTTTCAATAAATTATTTTTATGAAGAAAGGAATTTTACAACATGAAATTTATTGATAATTTTTCATTCTTGACTGAGCTGGGAATTGATAAAAATGAAATCTCCTCATAAAAATGATTTAACGAAAATTAAATTTAAGAACTTTAACCTGAATAAAATATCAAAAAAGTTGAGTTAAAAACTGATTTTATTATTGATTAATGCTTTAATAGGGGCAAATTTTTTTTTTGCTGTGTACACAGCGTTGCCAAATGTGCATTTTGCAGTTTTTCTAAGCATTGAGCAGTTTTGAAGTTTTTTGTTAAAAATATAATTTTTTTTGTAAATTGTGCAGATTTTGCCGTTTTTGCATTATAATTTCTTAAGTTTAAATTTTTTTATATTTTTTTTATTTGTTAAGCCATAATCTTATCTAATTTGCTTAGCACATACTCGTATAACACTGGTAAGCTTTAAACAAAATACACAAACGGCTTGGGAAATACGCACATTCCATAAATAAATAAACGATCCAAATCTAATTAATAATTTTTCAATAAATACTAATTAGAAAGTTTTATTTCGTCGTTTCCTTCTTAACGCTGCAAAAATTTCACTTAAATTTAGCACTAGGTAGCGCAAACAGCTTGGAAAATATACAACATTTCGATTTGTCTCATACATGATTTAATTGTTTGTCAAATACATCAATTATCAACGCAAAAATATTGTACAAACGTACAATTTTGACATGTTTGCCAAGACGTTTGGCTTTTACTTTTGAAAGTTTAATTATTTCCCGGGTTACATTTTGCCATTTTTGTTGTTTTGTTGAGTTTAGTAAACGAAAATATATTTTTATCATTATATTTCATTTAGAGGGTAATATATATGAAAAAAATAATTATAACATACGGAACCTTTTTGTCCAAAATATCTAGCAAAATAGGTGCATGACATAAAACGGAAGTGATTTTGGGGTAGATGTAAAAAAATTCGAAAATCTGCGAATTGTGGGAGGTATTTTTTCTTTTTTTAATTTTTAACATTAAACCACATATTTTTCTTTATAATCCGTAATTGGAAAAAAAAAATTTTTTTCTGGATGGTTTTATAATGAACAAAATGTAATATCGTTCGTGACATACCGTACGTAACAGATTTTTCTCTTATAGTATTTACAAGGTATCAGATATATTTTTGGTAAATATATGTATAGAAGAACTTCAAACAAACAACTAAAAAAGTACAGTCGGTAAAGCCCGACCATATGATACCCTTCACCATAATATTGTTAAAACAAATTTTAGAGAGTGTACCCATTGCCATTCATGGTCACCAGAACAGAATGATGCAATGAGGTTAAGTACTATATAAGAGTTGTTTGTCCCGAATGGTATTAAGATATCTTTACCTATATGAGATTTGTTTGCCATTCACCGATTTTAGGAAGGGGGTTTATATGGGACGTATGGTTGATTTTGGACCTTTCAGCGCAAAATTTTGTCATAACATAGTAAAAGTTATTGTCGCCAATTTTTATGTCAATACCAACGTTTATAAGGAAGGTATGCCATTAAAAGCAATTTCCGGGAGTAGTATTTGTATGGGTGCTATGGTCAAATATGGAGCGATACCAATAATAGTTCTTTAGATGATTTAGATTGCAATAAAATAAGTTTGGAACAAATTTAAACTTAAAACCAACAGAATAATATGATACACTTGGTAGTTGCATTTATAGTACTTACAATATCGTACGTGACGACCTTTAAAAGCTTATACAATTTTTATTATACCTATTTAAAAACAAATTACGATCAATATTTTTTGCAACAAATCTCTTGCTTTGAAATATTATTTTGAAACACCTACGACCGATCAAATACAAATGACATAGACAAATGATGTTTTTGCACCACGTACGTGACATTCGAATAGCATCCAAAGCAAACCAAAAAATTTAACGCTAATCGACTTTTATATGTATTTGGCCTTTCATCGTGGATCTTATTTATTGTAGTTGTAACATTAATTTTAAAGTATAATTCCACCGTTACCAGTATCTGTATTTAATCGGCAGAAAAGTGAAAATTGTTGATCGCAGTTACTAAAAATTAATCAAAGAGATAGTGAAATTTAACTTTTACTTTTTGCTCTTTATAAATTTTTATAAGCAATAAAAACCTTTTGCATAGTAAAATTTTTACTTTCTACCATATTCGAAAAAAAGTTTCAAGGGTTTATATTTTTTGAGTCGTGGTTGACATTCTCATGGAAATGTCCATATAGAAAATCTGAGCCCGAACTAAAATTTATTTTGTATTAATTGAGGAAACAAAACAAATCGCCAGACTACATGTACCTCTCTTAACTCCAATCTCTTTCATCTAGCATATAAAGTAACTATATTCGATAATAATATAATATTGAATTTGTGTCTGCATTACACGTATGTTAAAAACAAAATATGTAAATTATATTTTTTTTGGCAATTTTTATGTGCAGTTTTTTTAAGTTGTGTGTGCGTATTTACATCAATATGAAACGCAAATGAGTGTGCTGTAAAAAATGTAAGTCATACACAAATACACATACACAAATTCTATTTCTACGTCACACAAAAAATAACGGACCTGCGCAATCTTGGTTTTTTTTTATTCATGCTTTAGCGTTATATCTCTCTACTTCACTTCTTTCCGATAATTATAAAAAAAACAAAATTCGTTGTAATGTAATTTTCCAAAAAAAATTTCGGTTAATTCAAAAAAGAATATTTCTAAAAAAAAAACTTTTTTTGTTACTAGCTAAACTAAATATTTGCTTAAATAAATTCAATTACTAGTAATTCACACATTGACAATTCAACAAGTTTTTATTTGATCGGAGATGTTCATAAATTTGTTTTGAATTTAGTTTATCATTTCGCTTTGGATCAATAAGAAATCAACTAAAATTTTGAATGGATTAAAAGTTATAAATTTTTGACTAGCCGCAGTGTTTTTTTAAAAAGTAAAATATTTAACAGAATTCGGATGAATAAAAATGTTACGAACTGCCAGTTTCGAAGAGATTAAACCGCAAAAATTTTTAGGAATAAGACATTTACAATGTCTTTTGCTATTTCTGGGCCTGGCAATGGGTTATGCCATGAGAATTAATCTGTCGGTATCGATAATAGCAATGACCGATCCACTGGAGGAAAAACCATTTGCACAGGTAAGAAGAAAGCTGAAGATAAAGTGAAATGGCATTGAGATTTGTTAATGGCAATAAATATATTTTTAAAGAAATCTGTAAGACAGTCTATAAAAAGGGATTTTTTTATCTTGTAAATTTAGAATTTGATGATGCCAAAAGCAAATATTAAATTCAAAAGTCATTAAGCAAAGTATTAAAAATATAAACTTTATGTGAATACGGCAGGTCCCTTTCAATTTTAATTAACAATTATTTGTGCAAATTTGTCTTAAAGTAATTATCACCTAATAATTTCTAAAAATAATCATATTAGAATTTTAATTATATGGGTTAATTTAGAAACGACATTTGCAAAATTTTTAAGTCAATAAACTCTGGAAATATAAACTATGATTACGTTGTCTTTGAAGCAAGAGCCAAAAAAGAGGATAGTTTGTAATAGAAAAAAAGATCGCGGAGATAATTTCTGCACGGCAGGTAACCTGCAACTATTTCACACGAACGCTTCAGCGCCGCCTTTAACACTCTGGACAATTTTATCTTGATGTCGTAGTCGACTGAGACCAAATTCTGACTGTGGACCATTAAAAAATTAAAGAGGTCACTTTTGCCCGCCTCTTTATCTGTTCAAAGTAAAAGAAAAAGATTATCAAAGCGCTAGCTGGACACATTGTGTTCTTAATATAGGAAGACTTTAAATTCAGTGGTTAATTACTCTGCCTGTGTGTGTTGTCCCTTCCGTAAAGTGATACTCAGTGGACAGATATATAAAATGCTACCTCAGAAAGGCTCCCAAATTCTCCCAAAAATTTTCCATACAAATTTGGGTGATTTTGAATAGGCAATATCACGCGATTGGGCGATTTTTCATAATTATTGGGTAATAATTCATTTTTACATAGTTGAGAAAATGTTTTTTTGGCGATTTTTCGTTCTCTTATTTTGACCAAATTCAAAATCCCGAATCGCTAACTAAAGCTTATATACAAAATCGCCCAAACGAAAAATGGCCCAAAGAAATTAAAAATCACCCAATTTTTTTTTATAGTTTTTGAGTCATATGGTCGAAACTTAAAATCAAGAATTTCCAAATCCAGACAAGCTAAAGATTTTCTGAATAGACGGCATTCGGCCGGACTCAAGAATTGTCTCCTATATTGTATAAGAAATACTGGCTTCGCTAACTAAATCTTCTAAATTGGCCCTTGCGCTCGGCCAACGATCGGCTATGCAGAGAAGGTTTAGTTAGCGAAGCCATACGATATAGGAGAAAATCCTTGCGCCCGACCGAAGTTTAACAGTTGAGAAAGAAAATCGTCTGATCTTGGTAAAAATCTTAAGTCTATATTAACGAATTTTGGTCAAATGGCGATCACTTGGCCGACGTAATCTTTTGAAAACGTTAAACATAATGAAATTAGAGTGTAAAATTTTCTGATGTCAAGTAAATGAAAATAACAAGTCAAAAGTTTCTCACACAGTTTTCCCTCTCATTTTCAACATTAATAAGTTCAAGTCGAATGTGCACAAACACTTATCCCTCTATCCTTCTCTCCATAACCTTTTTCCTAGTTCCAACACAATGCATAGCATTTGTAGGGGGCATCCCCTAAGTGCTGCTTATAAAAAAAGGAAATTTACTTTATTTCTGTTCTACAAAGTGGCACAGAAGTCATTACCCTTTTGAAAGATGCTGTAATATTAGCAAAGGGTGCCAAATGTCACTTCTGCTTTGACATTTCTAAAGTAAAGGGATACAAAATACACAGAAAAACATAAGCACTATACTCCTTAAGAAAGCGGAATTATTGTTTCGATTTTTTGAGGGCTGCATTTCCAGTCGCCACCAGGACTGCCCGACTTACCCATTCTATACTTCTTTTTCTGTGGTTCCTTGAAGTCACGAGTATATGTCAACAACGCTTAGACTATTGAAGTTCTCAAAGGGAATATAAAAGCCTAACTATAATATGCATAAGCTGGCTTAAGCAACTGTGCAAATACATGGTAATCATTTGTGTCAAACAATTTTGAACTTAAGAAATCTTTTTGTTTTAGTTTTATGAAACTTTCATTTGCTTAAGCAAAGTGCGAAGCTGATCGGGTATTCCGTACGGAATAAAATATTTTTTTAACTTTTTGTTAATTTTTAAATGAACCTCAGAACATCAATTAAACACATTACAAAATAAAAATGAAAGTTTTTTCATTTATTAAAAAAATTACAGTAAATAACCCATGCGGACGGGAAGAGTTTTTTTGGGTGAAATTCCCACACTGACATTAAGCTTAAAATGATTTTCTCCTATTGAAAGTTATAATGATTATAACTGTGTTTTGCTACATAACTTAAGAAAATTACGATAACTGATTTTTCCAATGACAAAACGCTGATTTTCAAGGAAAGCCAAAAATACCGATCTACTAACAACGTTGTAGCCGGCGTTGAGCTTAACAACTTGCTGAACATAATTTTGCGATTTTCGGCCATTTAGATGGTCAAATTGGATGAAAAGGGCGAATCGCAATTTCCTTTAATCGTAACTCGATTCCTAGCCTGACCCAGGGAAACGCCGGCACACGTATAACTTTTTTTTGACCAATATAACTTTTACCGGTTATCAGAAAGCCCCGCAGATTTTGGTTGTCGCAATTTTTAGAAATGACTAATAAACGAAAATCGGATGTTTGTGCCAAATATAAGAAGCATTTTATAAAGAATTAATAGCCAGTTGGTCACAAACAATGGAGTTTCAAAATAAAAATTGTTAACACAATCACTACAAAATTATTTAGAGCAGGGGTAGGCAACATTCATACAATTTAGCTTGTTTCACTAAAGCAACTGCTAATTTAATTACACTGTAATAGAAATTGAAACTTTTTTTTGAGACAAGCTGGTTACCTGGCGTTTTAACATAATTCGGGTACGCTGAATCCAGTGGTGCTAACCGATTTATTAGGTTAGCTCTGGTTTTTGAGATATACCGTTATTTCGAAAATGGAGAGGCTGCACAACCAGGGACCGTAACAGTTATTCCTTTTTTTCATAAAAGTCAGATGATTTATGATTTATGATTTTTATTTTTTTGAACAATAATAACAATTATTTTTTGATTTTTATTTA
This sequence comes from Pollenia amentaria, assembly GCA_943735925.1. Classification (NCBI taxonomy): domain Eukaryota; kingdom Metazoa; phylum Arthropoda; class Insecta; order Diptera; family Polleniidae; genus Pollenia; species Pollenia amentaria. The sequence goes on along the minus strand of OX031010.1, from coordinate 137,452,104 downwards.
TTTGAACAAAAATAACAATTATTTTTTGATTTAAATTTTCTCGAGCAAAAATAAAAGTTATTTTGTAAAGAAATGTACGTGTTATAATTATTTAGTTGACTTTAAATATTTATTTTAATGCGCATAAGAAATCCCAATGATGATCACACATTTAAATAAATATTTAAAAACAACTCAATAATTATAACACGTAGATTTCATTAAAGAATAACTTTCATTTTTGCTCGAAAAAATCAAAATCAAAAAATAATTGTTATTATTGTTCAAAAAAATAAAAATCATAACAACACAACGCCAAAATTACATTGAAAGCAATGACAAAGTCAAACATATTTCATAATTTTGTTGTTGCTTTCTAGAGAAATTCATACTACGTTTTAAATTTGTCAATGCCACCAGATATGAAGCGTTTAAAATTCGAAAATTCAATACGAATTTCTGTAGAAAGCAACAACAACGCATCGCCAAAGAATTACATTGAAAGCAAAAACAATGTCATACATTTTTTGTAATTTTGTTGTTGCTTTCTACAGAAATTCGTATTGAATTTTTTGAAAAATTATAAAATATTTCTGACTTTGGCCCAAATCATATAAAACGCAACGCAAAGCCATAGAATTATATTGAAAGCAAAAACAAAGTCATAAATATTTTCTAATTTTTCAAAAAATTCAATACGAATTTCTGTAGAAAGCAACAACAAAATTACAAAAAATTTATGACATTGTTTTTGCTTTCAATGTAATTCTTTGGCGATGCGTTGTGTTTTACACAATTAGTATGCTAATTGTAAATGCTAAGGAACCTAAAGCCCTACAAAGTGGCTTGTTTATATTTCGGTTACAATTCTCAATTGCCATTTATTAAATGTTGTCCCATAAAATGTTTAATTTTCACTTTTCTTTTAGATTTTCGTTTGGTCGGAAAATATCAAATCTTTGTTGTTAAGCAGTTTCTTCTGGGGTTACGTTTGCACTCAGATACCGGCTGGTCCCTGGGCTCGTAAGTTGGGAGCTAAAAATCTCTTTCTCTATGCCATTTTAGTCAGCTCTGTATTTTGCGTTCTCACGCCATATCTAGTGGAAATTGGTGATTGGCCTTTACTTTTTGTTGTACGCATTTTACAAGGTCTTTCCCAGGGGGTTCTCTTTCCCTGCACACATACTATCTTATCCAAATGGTCTCCCTCTAACGAGAGGGCCAGTTTGTGTACCTTTGCCTATGCTGGTACTTTCTTCGGAGCTATTCTAATGTTTGGTAATAGTGGTTGGATAATGCCTTCTTCATTGGGATGGGCGGGTACATTTTATTTATCCGGCTTATTGGCTTTTATTTGGTGTATCGTTTGGTATATATGGGGTGCCAACACTCCCAGTAATTACAAGGGAATATCATCTGCTGAAAAATCTATGATTTATAATTCTCTGGAAACAAATCAAAATACTGATACGGAAATTGTGCGCAACTTAAAAACGCCCTGGTTGCAAATAGTTTGTTCTTTACCCTGTTGGGTGCTGATGATCGATCATTGTGCCCATAATTGGGGCTTCTGGACGTTGCTAACCCAGCTGCCTTCATACATGAAATATGTTTTAGGCATGGACATAAAGAGTAATGCTCTCTATTCAACTCTACCCTACGCCATAATGTTGCTGCTGAGTTTTCTATTCTGTTTCATTGCAAATTTCATAAATAAACATCGTATTTTATCGATGAATTATAGTCGTAAATTATTCAACACCATTGGCCAGGGAATACCCATGATTGCTTTAATAGCTTTGGGTTTTTGTGATAGCAGTCACATTGTGTTGGCTGTTATTTTAATTGCCTTTACGGTGGGTTTTAATGCTGCCTCATTTTTGGGCTTTCAAGTGAATCATATTGATTTATCACCCAATTTCGCGGGAGTATTGATGGGCATAACAAATTGCGCGGCGAATATTATGAGTATTTTGGCTCCCCTGGTTAAGGGTTTTGTGGTGCAAGATGAGGTAAGTGGTATACAAATGATCGATTATACAGATGATTTTTATTAACTCTTTTTTTTTGATTAAATTTCAGACAAATGTCTTTCAATGGTGCACTGTTTTCATTATAGCTGGTGGTTTTTATGGCATAGCCAATTTATTATTTGTTATATTTGGCCAGTCTAAGACTCAACCCTGGAACGATCCTTTACCTCAACCAGCTGAAATGCAACTTATCCAACAAAATATTGTTACAAATGAAGAAAAAGAGGAAAAAACAGTTAATTAATTTAAATATATTTTGGGATTTTATTTCCTGCTTAGATTTTTTTAAATCACAATTCCTCATTTAGAAATTAAAGTTTTAAATATCAATTTAAAAAAAAAATAATAAAAAAAAATGTCAAAGAGTCTGTTCAGCTCGAGTCCAGTCGTCAGTATTAAAGAAATTTAACATTAACAGAAAAAAGTTTAAATCGTTTGCATATTTATTTTAATTCATAAGCAGTGTGGCCACTTTGGCATTTTTACAGCTAAATTTAGCATTGCAAACTTCTATTTAGCTGCAAAATTTTCATTTAGCACTTGGCATTTTATTTATTTATTTATTTATTTATTTATTTATTACAGTAATATAATAAGCCTCATAGGCCAAAAACAATTTTATATTACAGAGTATATACACACCTGATTAGTTATTATATTCAATTCTTAAAAAATACATATATGTTTACAAAATACATATACCATATAATCCACTTTTGGCTCCCCAGCCAGTAAACAAAAAATCAAACAAAATAATAAAAAAATGTCCCAAAGTAGTAGGCCAAGCAAAACTAAGGCAACACTGGCAATACAATAATCCTTTATCCCACTCAATTAGTCAATTCACAAGGTATCCTAACATGTCATATTGTCAAAATGTCCTAATATTTCACAATGGTTTAAAAATATTGTTGTTGGTTTGTTAGTAAAAAGTGTCTTAAATAAATAGAACGTTGCTTGCTGTGTTTATTGTGCTGTCGTAATTAATCAGAAAAGTCCAGCGCTTAGCGGCTGAGCCGTACAACAATATTTTTAAACCATTGTGAAATATTAGGACATTTTGACAATATGACATGTTAGGATACCTTGTGAATTGACTAAATATATATGTAAGTGCAAAGTTAGCATATTAGTTAGTTTATGAATTCGTGAGTTTAAATAAATAAATGTTAGCAGCTCAGTCACAAAAGACGCAAAACAAAATGCATTGCTATACAATTTTTTTAGCTTTTATGGATTATTTATTTTAAAAATTTGGACGAATAGTTTTATTGATTTTACATAAATTTTTTTAATAGAAATATACAAACAAACAAAATTGTGATAGTGCATAGTAAATATTCCTGGAAAATATTGAATGAATAAGTCTATTCCCTGCAAACAATTTCGATCGAAAAATAATCTAAATAGTTTCCCCATTTAGCAAAAAACTATCGCTTTTGCTATTCAATTCTTATTGATGTAGTTACATCGTTCGGGAAGAAGTGTCCCACTATGGTAATATTTACTTTAAGAATCCACTTAGTGTCTATATTATATGACGAATTAGAGCGCTTTGGAAGTTCAATATCTATTAAATTTAGTAGTATCGCTGTTGGCTCCAAAAAGCGTTCTTTTGAAGTTAAATTTTTTTTATTGCTCTTTATAATAAAAAGTGGGTCATTTTACTGTTTATCTTTGTTTGATTTTGTAGGGGAAATCTAAGTAAAATATAAAATAAATGAGCTTAAAGTTAAACAAATGTTAAAAAATCTACGTTACATTTAATAAAAATAGCTATTAATGTTTTGAAGTTAAACACCTAATGTGGACAAATTTTGTTAAAGAAAATTACACAAAATCACAAATTTGTTCAAACACTAACTTTGTAAACTTTCATCATATTATAACTAGCATATCTTTTTATTGCTTTACAAAACTTATTTTACAAATTTTCTTCACTCAACGTTGTTGGTGATCTTCACTAGAAAAATTTAACAAAAACACTAATTTTCACACTAAAATTTTTAAAGTCATTAAATAAACAGACAGTTTAAAAAAATCACTAATATCCTTGAAAAAAAGATAATTATCAAATTATTATTTTTAATTTCATTTTCATTTGCTCTAAAAAAATATGCATGAGAAATTAATTAAACTTTAACCAGTCTAACCGAAGAATAAGTGTGCACTCATTTATACAACTTTCGTGAACATTTTTTTTCGGTAACATTTGGATTCCGCGGACTCCTAATTTTAAGTACAATACTATAACTATTTTATTTTTCAAATATTAATATTTTCACTTTATTTAACATAATTTTATAAATTTATATTATTTTACATGCACGTAGCACCGATCACATGGCAACTTAAATACAAACTGTGCTATTTTACGCATTTTGCTTTTGTAATATTCACTATTAAACAGCAAATTCTTGCATAGAAGTCAATATAGTATGTGAAATATTCAATTGTGCCATTGTTGCAGTTGTATAACTGTTACAATTATCTGAACAACTCATTAAAGTGACGAAAAAGTATAATTTAAGAACTCATAATTCGATTCTAACATATTTTGTTGTTGTTAAATTCCGAAAAATCTACTGTTTAACTACCAAATGTTAAAATTCGTAGATAATCGAAAACTCTACCAATTGCTTGGAGGGTTAAAGTATAAAAGCTTTTTGAAATTGTAATGTGACTTAGAATACCCTAACTAAACCCTAAACTAAAAAAAAAAAATTTTACTAACACACTTGCAACAATATTGATTAATAAGTTAGAGGGAGAGACGCAATGGGTTGGAGACAGAGGCAAAATCACAGGTACACAAAGTTTCGGTCAGTTTTTTCATTTTGCTCTTAATAAACTAATAGAAACTTTAACCAATATATCAGTAAGCACTACTGGTCATCTAACTAGTAAAATTACCGGTAGTCTTCTTGTAGGGTACACATTCGAATTAGTATAAAAAAAATTGAATTTTTTTATAAATTATAATAAATTTTGACTAAAAAAAAGTTGTATGCAAAATGAAATTTCGTATAAAAAGGGATAATTCCTGTGTTAAGAAACATCTTACATCTCTTGATAAAAACATAGAATATTCAGATACAAATTCAATGGTGTAAATGTTCGACAAATTGTTTGCTCTAAACAGCTGAAAAAATAATAATTCTAAAGCTTCAACTTTTGTTAAACTAAAAAAAATAAAATTATTTAAAAAAATTTGTATATCATAGAAATAAATAGTTTAGGTTTTGCATGTATCAGAGGTATGCAGGCCCCTAAATTTAAAATTAAATCTCAACTACCTGTGCTACATAATTATATATATCAGATGCTTTATCTACCCACTTATTTAAATGTAACCATTTATTTCAATTTCGTTAGAAATACGTCACTAAGATGCTGTATGTATCATACAGCAGCATAAACTCATAATACCCTTTTCACTTAAATAAGATCAATATTCTGTAATGGGTTCAGATGGCTGTCTGATTCTCAAATAAGTTTATCATATCGTTGGCTGATAATTTAATTGTCGTACGTGGATTCCGATAGTTTCGAGTAAACTGAGTTTGAACACATTTAATTTGAAAATTGCTTCAGCAAATACCACAAACGACAAACTCAACACTCCATATCTCGAAAACCGTATGAGGTATCGAAAAACTGATTACTGAAATAAAAGATCAGGTCGGAAAACCTAAGGAATCGATCTTAACCGAAAACGGCAAAAAATGCACATACGATATTTAAATAATCAACCGACGATATGCTAAGGGCGCTTAATATATCTCAACTAAAGCATTTTTAATGTTACGGCAAACACAAAAAATATTACTTTTTGCAATATTGGAAACATAAATTTCTCCAGCGATTTTTTTTTAGTATTAAAATGTTTTTTCTTTGTCAAATTAACTTCGGGTTTTAAATCACTTTGGGGCTCATATATCTCATTGTCCATCAGGCGGAAAACTTTTTTATAATAAACAGTTACTTTGGTTGAAAATACTGTAAATTTTTTAGATCAACGATATATTAAATGGTATAAATTTTAACACTTAAATCAAATCCTTATATTATTTGTTTGAAAATTAAAGAATTTTTAAATTATACCTGATCTACACCTCAAATAAATTACCCAAGCTCTACCCACGAGAGTAAAAATTACACCAAATTCGGGTAATTACCCACAAAGTGGCAACACTGCTTTAATATAAATACTTTACGTTTTTAAATACATATGTAGATCAGGGATGTTAAATGGGGTTTTCAATTTTATACCAACTTTCAAAAAAAAAATGTACTTTTTGGACCTTCACGGTAGCATTTTTTTTAATATAAACAACAAAAAAGTACATAAAAATTCAATTGTACACAAAAAAACCAAACTAAAGATTAGCATACATTATATGTATGAACTAAATAAGGTACTTAAAAGTCTTATACATATATGAGATCAAAATCAGGCTCTTATTTGTTTAGTTAATAAACTATTTGGAATTTTTACACCACAGCAGCATGAATTTGTCGATCTTAACAAATTTTTTGTTTGTATCAGACTTGATAATGTTGGCACATGTAGTCTGTTTCTTTCCTTAGGTTTTATTATATTTTGAAAAGAAAAAACTCTTTCGACATTTGCAGACGAATGTGGAATTGACAAAATTCCAGCAACGACTCTAGAAATGTTTCAACCCATTATGTAAATTAGCTACTGTCAACCAAAAAATAGAAATGTTTGCAGTTTTTAATGACTGCAGTTGCTCGACATCAGCTAAAGTTCAAAATTCATTATTGATTCAATCAAAATTTACAATTTCATTCGGGAACATTTTTGCTAGAAGAGGTACAATACAACTTGTTTTACCTGAAATAACATTTTCAGGAGTAAATTTAGGGAACCACATTAAAACTTCGTTATTAAAGTTGACTTTGGTTCTCAAAACTTCGCAAAATGTTATACACAATTGTTTTGCATTTTCTTTCATTTCTTTAACAATATCAATATTCATATTATTTGTAGAAATATATCTATCCACTTCTGTTCCGCAATAAATTTTTCAAAGGGCACGTGATTTTTGCAAAGTTCGTTCTATTTGGCGGAACAAAAAAGTTAGACTTTGTAAAAATACATGCATTCGAGCATCTTCTGATTGCATTTCCAAATTAACCATGTTAATAATTTTAAGTGCATATTGCATAAATAAAAAATGTAATTTAAAAGAAGGATTTTTAAATCCTGATGAAAGAAATAATAATGAAAAAAATAAATGCAATGAAAAGGACTCAATAATTTGTTTGCTTTACAAAAAATTAAAAAAGGGGGAACTATGGCACTATGGTAGTACCGTGGTACTACCAAATGAGTCGCGGTAGTACCACGGTACTTTAGAAAAGTGATGCTAATTCAAGCAAACAATTGTTTAGAAACTTCTTTGTTTTTTACGCTCACTTCTTTGTTTTTTACGCTCATTACTTATGTCGTACGTGTGAGAGCAACAAGTGCACATGGACGGTAGCTGTATTGATATTTTTTCCAATACTGTGTGTTAAATAAATAATGATGAAATTAATTGCCACACAGCGAAGAATGCACACGTGCGGAGCTGTGTTGATATTTTGTTAAAAATACTGTGGAATTACAAAAATCTCCAACTCTTCGGATGTCCCTAATCGACGGAAGTTTATCACATACAATAAATTCAGTGGGAACTGCATTGTTATAAATTTTATACAACCAAAACAATTTCTTGTGATTAAATATTAATAAAAACTGAGCGTTTAGTTTTGCGTGTCACTGTACTTAAAAAAAATTCACTCCCAATACATATGCAAAACATTTTTGAACACCAATGCTTTAGAATGTCAAAATCAGTGATGCCGTTAGGATACGAAAGATAAATTTTTCGTATGGTTTGATGACTTCATGTATCATGTATTATCCTGATATTTTTTGTATCTTTAGAATCTGTACGCAAAATGTACAGAAATCAAATATGTATTAAACTTTCCGTATCTGACAAAATTTTTTTAAGTTATCATTTCGTTATGAGTAGGAAAAACAAACAGTGACAACTAAATAAGCTTCGTACAGACGGTGGTCAGATCTTACAATATTGGTAAACAGCGTTGGTTAAATTGCGTTAAAATTTACTAAAAATGTCTTGCTACTGTGTGAACATTGCAAGATCATTTGTATTTGGCAGACGTGTAAAATTAATGCATCTGACAATGGCACCATTGTTAGGAACATTTTTCTATTGGCAACGTCTACTTAAAATATTTTATGATCTGACCACCGTCTGTACAAAAATAACATGTATTTTGATGTTCGGTTTTCTAAGTTCTTCTGTCGTCTGCTTATTCTTGTGTATGTGTGTTAAGATGAAATTTTAGAAAAAAAATAATGTGAACTTTTTCCTAGAATCGCCTTAGTATTAACACCTTAACTCGTATATTATTTTTTACAAAAATGAATTTGTTTTGATCATTAATTAAAGTTTGCTTACTGTATTTTTAAAAATTACATACCTTATATTTAAGACTTAAATAAATATAAAAATTAATTTATATGATATAATTTTCTTTACAATATTAATTATATATGAAATAAAAATGTTATGTTAATAAATGTTAAAGGTTAAAACTGGATTTTCAAATTTTTTTCAAAATGTATCTTTTTGCGAAAAAGTGTATCTTTTTGGAAACTAAAATGTATCTTTCTCGAAATTTTACTGGCAACGCTGATCTACACCTCAAAGAAATTACCCGCGCTCTTTTATTTAATTAAACCAAATTCGGGTAATTACCCACAAAGTGGCAACACTGATACATAGTTAAATGAATTCTAATAAAACATTTTCTTTCCCTTTTTTTTTATAAGATTATTTTATTTTTTAACAAAAAGTATCATTTTGTGGGAAAAAGTACTCTTTTAGTTGAAGTTCAGTACCATTACAAAACTTAAATTTTGCAACACTGGTGTAAATACTACTGGGTTCGCTTAAAACGGTCTAACTACGAGATACGGTCTAATTATTACACTAACAAATAGCTACGGAGGGTGAATACTGGTGTTATTAGCAATATCCACCTCAGGGATGTTAAAGTTGGTAGAATTGTACTTTTATTGGTACATTTTGACCTTCTAAAGTACCGTGGTACTACCGTGAATCATTTGGTACAATTGAAAAATTTGTCATAGTTCCCCCTTTTTGAATTTTTTGTATAACAAACAAATTATGGAGTCCTTTTCATTGCAATTTATGTTGTACAACAAATCGTTAATGTAATGGGCGCTTAAATATGCGACTAGTATTTTGGTGTATAGAGTGCTAAGTCCCCTTTTACAATGTGGCAAGTGAAAGGCAGCCAGACGAAGTTTGTTGGTAAGGCGTCGAAGCTGTATGCGTAACACACTTTACTTTTATGCTCTCTCGCCTACAAACTTCGTCTGTCTCCCTTTCACTTGCCACATTGTAAAAGGGAACTTAAGGCACCCTCAGACGAGGCAACATTAGTCAAAACCTGTGTTACTACCAGTGTGACCATTTTGGCACTTTTGCAGCTTAATTTTGCTTTAAAATATTTTATTTAGCTGCAAAATATTCATTCAGCACTTGAAATTTTATTTAGCATTTTAAGAAAATGTTTTAAGCTTTTTTTTAGCATTATTTATTTTGAAAATTTGGACGAATAGTTCTAATGATTTTACTTAAATTTTTTTATATATTATAATAAATTTTGACTTTAAATAGCTGTATCTAAAATAATTTTGTATGAAAAGTAAAGTTTTTTTATTCCCGCACTTTTTGGATTCCCGGGAAAGCGGGAAATAAAAATCCAATTCCCGGGAACCCGGGATTCCCGCCCAAAATTTTGTATTTATTTATTTACTTATTTCTCTAATGAAACTAATATTTCTTATTGGCTATTAAGCTTAATAGAATTAAATCTAGTATCTATTATATAACAAGAACGTAAAAAATTTAAGATTAAAATTATTTTAAGACACATAAGAGGTTATATTGATGCCAATAGGATAATAGAAATCAAGTTCAGAGCTTATTTGCATTATTAGAATGAAAGTATTAGTCTTACGCGAATAAAAATTCTGGAAGTAGGAATTCTGAAACAATTTTACCGTTTAACAAATTCAGCAGAAAGAAGAAATTTTATTTACTACATATATTTAATAACATATTTTTTTTACAATTTTATAGCCCTTAATCAGCAGTGGTTTATGAAGGTATACTAAGTTTTTCATTCCATGTGATATTAAGGGCCCATAAAGTATTTTTATTATTAGTTCTTTATTAATTCTAAGCCGATTTTGCCATTTGGGTGTCCAATTTTTTCTAGATCTTCTAGGCTGTTTCGGATTGAATACCAGCAGAATCGCTTCAGTAGGAAAACAGTTATGCACCCAAATGTGGAACTACCTCCCTAAAAACTCAACTAAAACTAACATAAATTTGTGGCGAAATGCACACAAATTTCTACTTTCTACTTTTATAAGACTCAAAATCACTTGAAATGCCGAATATGAAACACAATCAACAATGTTGTAAAATTTACAATTCAATTTGCTAGGACAAGAAATAAAATTTCGTGATGATAGGTCTATAATTTATCATAGGACCAATATAAAGCCCATTCTCAAAAATTAGTTTAAAAGCCTTAAAAGAAAATTTAAATATTGTGGTGAAATTAAGACTAAAGACACAAGTCTGACATAAATTTACTAAAGTTTTTAAAAACGATCTTCTTCAAAATTTCCCGGGAATCCCGCAATAAATTCCCGTGAAAGCGGGAATTGAAAACAACTGAAAATCCCGAGAATTCCCGGGACGAGAAATCCCGGGAACAAACTCTAATGAAAAGGGATAATTCTTATGTTAAGAAATATCTTACCTGTCTTGTTAAAAAAAAAAAATAGAATATTCAGGGAATGCCCTTATCATATTGATTGTAAATATTTTTTTGCCCTTTGATTTACGATATAAAAGTACAAGAAAATTTTGCTTTCTATTAAGATAAAAATTCGATAGTGTAAATGTGTGAAAAATTTTTTTCTCTAAACTGCTGAAAAAATAATAATAATAGCTTCAACTTTTCTTAAACTATAAAAAATTAAATGATCTACAAAATTTGTATATAATAGCAATAAGTCGTTTAAATTTAGCATGTATCAGGGGTATGCAGGCCCCTAAATTTATAAATTAATCTCAACTATCTGTGCTTCATATTTATGTGTATCAGATGCTTTACCAAAATCTATTCACTTGTTTAGATATAACCATTTATTTCAAATTCGTTTATAAAATGTATTTAGTTTAGAATAAAATATCATGCTGGTAATAAATTTAAGCAAAAATCTTTAAAAACACTTTAGCATTATTTTTTTTAGCATTTTTGAATATAATTTTTAGCATTTTTTGGCCATGTTTAATGCCAGATTTAGCTGTAAAATTTTTTTTAGATCTGGTCACACTGGTTACTACTCTTGTTTCCTTTTTACCAAAGACGATTACACTAAAACAGGGATGTCAGCGTCATACACAATTGTGTCAGCAAAACTCACATGTACGCTTACGCTCTTTTATTTTGCGAGCGTAAAATATAATTGTTTACTGCAAAACACTCTCATTCAGCGGGAAATATCGCACGATCGCACGGCCTGTTTTGAGGCCTCTAAACAGAAATAATATAATTATTATTTATTATCTTTGTTTCTGTTTTGTTATATTTCTGTTTTTAACATTGTACAATGATTTAAAAAAAACAAATTGCTTGTGGTTTTTGTACGAGGTGTAGTGTACTTGTTGTAGTATCAAGAATAACTGTGATGAATTCGCCTTGATGTTGTGTTTATTGAGCTTCTGTAAACTTCAAATTTGAATTTTATTAATTAGTCTTGTAGACAGCGATAACGAGCATACAAGCGGATGAGTTTATTAAAAATTTAATCATCCAGATAGGGAAAATATTATTGAGTTCTGGAAAAATTTAGACGGGGCACTATGTTTGTCGCTTTTTTTCCTCAATATATCTTTGCGAACAAATATTTTCCGATTTGAAATACATTTGCTCAAAACAACGCAATAAATTAACGCCCGCAAACCTAAAAAATGTTTTGTTGTTTCGAAACTGCAATATAAATTTAGAAGATATTATTGGTAAATAAAAGTATATTTTTATATTCTAGTAAAATCTTCTCTTTTTATAATGGTGGTTAATAATAATAGAATATTTTTAAACTTAATGGGGTTATTATTTGCATTAGTATGTGCAAATGGATTTTCATTGTTGGCATTCGCAAAGGTATGTTGAGCACCAAATTAAAAATTTTGGAAAGAATTGTATAAGGTTGTAAAAGACTTCAAATATTGTCAAATGCTCAATTTTTCCAAAAAATAAGCAAAGTTTCTGCGAAATGCAAGTTCCAAATTAAATTTATTTAAATAATAACTGATTGTGTCTGTCCATAACTCAACATTTTTCGATAATTGTATTATTATTAATTGCTCTAAAGTCTTCATAGCAAAATATGTATGTTAATTAGGCCTCGTAATAGGCCTCGCAACCGCAGATTCCTCCCGCTGGGAATGTAAGAGACAAGAGTATTCGCACCAACACAATCATAATTGACACCACTGCACTAAAAGCAAAACATCCGTATTGTTATTTTGTTTTGTTTTGAATATAGAAGTACTACTTAACTAAACAAATATGTGCGAAAGAAATTTTTCTCATCCCGAACTTTTTTTTTATTTTTATAACTTTCACATTTAACGTCCCATAATTCTGTAGAATTCTTAAATCCATTTATTAAATTTCTATTTTTTTCATTGTTATGTGCATAATTGAATTTTTATGCATTATTTTTGTTTTTTTAATAAATAAAAAAAAAATGATACCGTGAAGGTCCAAAAAGTACATTTTTTTTGGAAGTTGGTGCAAAATTTCAAACCCCATTTAACATCCCTGATCCACCTCCTCCCTTTTATGAAGCAAACTATGACTACTTATTTAAAAATTAAATAAACAAAATCAGAATTATAAGCCTAAAAGTTATGCTTAAAAACAGTAAGGTTATTCACAGTGTTAAGTTAAATAGTAAGAGGATTCATGGTGCTTGGTTCATTATAAAAAATACTTGTTACTATTTTAATTATACATAAGTAAATTTAAAAATTATATAGACGCAGGTTTGTAACGTCACGTTACAGTAGAATGTAGCGTCAACGTTGTCGTTGCAGTTGAACTTGAAGCGCAAAGTTCGAAATTTTCAACTTTGTTGTGCTACAGAGCACTCGTCGGCTTCAGCTACTACTACAACTATTGTATTCTGTTCCAGGCCTTAAGTTATTGATTCCAAACGAAAGAGTTAAATCCAAACAAAAAATCAAGACGCTTTTTTTCTCTGTCTTAGGATTTTTTATTGACGAACTTTTAAGTTTTAAGTGAAAACTTTATTCTGCATGTTTAGTTATTTAATTAAAATTAAGTGCGTAAGTTTTAGTATTTTTGAATTAAAAATTTTATTTATTAAACAAAAAGTCTGTATATTAAAAATTATTTTAATTGTCTTTTTTTTTAATACACACAAATTACAACTAGACTTAAACAAACATTTATTAAATATGAAGAATATTATTATAAACTACGACTACTTATTACAGGATTTAATTTATTAACAATGTAAGTCAACACATATATAATACACCATTTCCAATTGTATTTTCGATTTTTTTTTTATATATATATCGCGACCTTAGAACAACAAGGTTCTAACTACATGTTAGTTAGCACCTTGTTGTCTTAGTGCAAAGAGAACCTTCTTGTTCTTGGTTCGCGATATATCAAAATCTTTTGAATCTATTTCAACATTTTCAAATTATAATTCGAAAGATTCTTTTTTTATAATCTAGACTCTTTCAATTATTGCTTAAAAGTCTACAAACATGTTTAAGAATTTTTAGTTCTCAACTTTACATGTTTTAAATGCATTTTGAAAATTTACAAACTCACATGGAAATGGTGTAGTTCTTAACAAATTTAAACGAACTAATTTATCTACAATTAAGAACCTGATTAATTTCTAAAATAGTAACTAAATATTTATTTATAACAAAAATTAAAAACTAAATAAAATTAAACTAATGCTGAGACTCTACAAAAGTAGAATTACGTTTTTTCGTCAATGGCCTAGTCTCCGGATCATTCCAAGATTGTACTTCCGTTTTGCCAAATAAGACAAAACACAAATTTCCAATGAAATAGAAACCGGCAGCAATGAAGAAAATAATACGCCATTGATCAGGATCTTTCTGCAAGGGGGAAAATAATATATAATATTAATAGGCCGCTAATGGTTTTAGATCAAATATTTTTAAGATATAAAGTTTTAAACTTACCTCATTGGTTACTATAAAGCCCACAATAAGGGGTGCTATAATACTCATTATATTAGCAGCACAGTTGGTAATGCCCATAAGAATTCCCGCAAAGTTGGGAGATAGGTCAATATGATTCACCTGGAAGCCTAAATAGGTGGCACCATTAATGCCCACTGTTATGGTTAGCAAAACAATGGCCAGATTCGTTTGATCAGCTCCCACATAGCCTAGGCCTACCAGAGTCACCATGGGTATCCAGTGTCCAATGGAGTTAAACAATTTACGGCTAACCGAGAGAGGTATACATTTACGTTTGCTTAGCATGGCTTGTATGGCAGAGAACACAAAGCTCAAAAGAAACATGGCGGCATAAGGCAAAGCTGAGAGTAAGGCATTACTCTTAATATCCATATTAAGAATATTTTTCATATATGAAGGAATTTCCGTTAACAAAGTCCAAAAGCCCCAATTGTGGGTACAATGCGTAAGTGTTAGTACCATAAACGGCAAAGAGGTGAAGAACTTACTCCACGGTGTTTGGGGTGATGGTTTATGAACTTCTTCTTCGCTCTGAGAGCCTAAGGAGGTTTCGATCAGTTTCTTTTCTTCAGCGGAGATATTTTTATATTCACTGGGCGAACTGGCTCCCCAGACAAACCAGGCAGCGGACCACACTAAACCCACACCTCCCGATATGTAGAAAATACTTGGCCAACCCATTGACGACGAAGCCATAACACCACTAGTAGCCAACATTACCACAGTACCAAATTGTGAACCAGAATAGCTGTAGGTACCCAGTGTACCTCTCTCCTCTACTGGGGCCCATTTGGAGAGTATTGTGTGGGTGGAGGGAAATAGAAAACCTTGACTTAGGCCCTGTATTACTCTTAGAGCACATACTAATTGCCAATCTCCCAAACGGGCACAAATCGGAGTCAATACCGTTAAAAGAGAGCACATAAATACTCCCGTAAGTAACATGATTTTACCGCCAAATTTGCGAGCCAATTGGCCAGCTGGTACTTGTGTGATGACATAGCCCCAAAAGAAACTACTCAAAAGTAAAGATTTAGTCTTTTCATCCCATTCATATTCCTGAAAAGAGAATATATAAGTTAAATGAATGGTTTTTTTCTAATAAATTATTTAAAAAAACTTACATCAAAATTCGGATTTGTGGCCTGGTTGTCGGTCATTGCCACTATGGCCACCGAGAGATTTACTCTTAAGGCATAGGCCACCGATAAGCCGCAGAATAAAAGAAAACATTGCAAATGTCTAATGCCAAATATTGAATCTGTAAAGAAAACAAAAAAATTTTATAATAAAACAACTGAAATATTTTTTTATTTAGAATAAATTAATCCACCTTAAACTAAATTCAACTCGTTTGTTATCAACTGTAAACAGAACTTATATAAAGTACTCTTTGTCATGTAACTCATATTAAATAATTTGAAACAGCACCAATAAAAAAGGGAAATAATTTCTAAAAATATTTTTTTCCTTTATTTTATCAATGCATTTTTAACATCGTTTTAAAATGCATACACCTTCTAAAGATGATCTCAATTTTTATTTATGATTAAAAATTCATCAAGCATTAAACTGATGCCAACTAGATTTTAATGTGTGCATTAATTTTTTTTTTTTTGAACAGAACTTTGATTAGTTTACTAAATAGAATGTATAGGGAGGGGAATTTAGTCATTAGTAATTTTAATAATTAGAAAGTACATAAATGGAAATGTAAATAACAGTGTGTAACAGAAAATCTAAATAACACAATTTAAATTACATATTCTTGGTTAAATATTTGTCTAAAACTTCCTAAAAACAGCAAATTTAAAAATTAAAAATTTCCTATAAACAATAAGTTTTTAGAACATTTCCTATAACTAACAAATTTTAGAAAAATTTCAAATAAATGGCAAATATTTTAAAAATTTCCTTTTAAAAAAATTTATTGGAAAATTTCCTATAAACAGCAAATTTTTGAATATATTCCTATAAATAGCAAATTTAATAAAAAATTCGTTAAAAAGCATATTTTATAAAAAATTCATTAAATAGAAAATTTTATATAAATCGCAAATTTTTGTAAAATTTCCTTTAAATAGCAAATTGTAAAAAACTTTTTATAATTAGAGAATTTTTCGATAAAAAGCCAATTTTTGACAAATTTCCTTTAAATAACAAATTTTTGAAAAATGTCTGATAAATAAATTTTTTTTGAAATATGTCCTATAACCAACAAATTTTTTAAAAATTTCCTATAAAAAACAAATTTTTGAAAAATTTTCTATAAATAACCAATTTTTGAACAATTTCCTATAAAAAGGGTACATGTGTCCATCAAATATACAAAATCTAGTACAAGAAAAAAGACATCTTAGAAGACAATGGCAACTTCACCGCTCTCCAATCCTGAAAAGCAAGCTTAAAATCTGCCAAAAAGCTCTACATAAAGCACTCGAAGAAAATAAAAACGCATCTCTGAATCTTTATTTACAGGGCCTAGATCCAACAGACAAAACGGACTACAGTCTTTGGAAAGCAACAAAACAACTGAAAAGACCCATACCCTACGAATCTCCTTTACGTCTTAGTGACGGAAATTGGGCGAGAAGTCACTGCGATAAAGCCAACGCTTTTGCCGATCATTTAGAAGAGGTATTCACACCCAACATCACTATGTCGGACATTCAAATTCCTCAAATAAATGACATAGTAGTTTCTCCCATGAAACTTAGATTCTCTAACATAACAACAATTGTAAAAAATCTCAACACCAAAAAATCCCCTGGTATAGACGCAATAACATCTAAAATGATCTGCGAATTGCCATACAGTGCGCTAAGACTTATCCTTTTCATCTTTAATGGTATCCTACGCATAGGTTTTTTTCCTCCGTCCTGGAAATCGTCAGAAATTATTATGATTCCTAAACCGGGAAAAGATCCTAGTATGGTCACCTCATATAGACCAATCAGCTTACTTTCCATCTTATCAAAGTTGTTTGAAAAAGTATTCCTGCAGGCACTAACACCATACCTCAATGACCAACAAATAATTCCCGCACACCAGTTCGGATTTCGTAAGGACCATAACACCATTGAACAAGTACATCGTATCGTGACCCAAATTAGAAAGGCATTTGAAGAAAAACTCTACTGCTCTTCATTATTTATTGACATCTCACAGGCCTTTGATAAAGTCTGGCACAAAGGGCTTATATATAAAATAGTTCAATCCTTACCGCAAAATACGCATAGATTACTCCAAAGTTACCTGACAGACAGATCATTTGTAGTCAAATATAAAAGCTACACTTCAAGCTCTCGGAATATCTCAGCTGGGGTTCCTCAAGGCAGTATACTTGGTCCCATGATGTATATTCTTTATACAGCAGATATGCCAACAAATTGTCAAATTCATACCTCAACTTTTGCAGACGATACAGCATTTATGAGCACTCACAAAGATCCTAAAATTGCCTCATCCAACCTACAGTCTCATATACATGAGCTGGAATCATGGCTTAACAAATGGAAGATAAAAGTTAATCCAGCTAAGTGTGCACATGTGACTTTTACACTGCGAAGAGAAAACTGCCCCACACTTACAATAAATAACACCAGAATACCTGAAAAACCCCACATTAAATACCTAGGAATTCACCTTGATCGCCGTCTCACATGGTCCAAACATATTGAATCGAAAACAACGCAATTAAAAGTCAAAACTGCCCAACTCGGATGGCTTCTAAACTCCTCATCTTCGCTTAGTTTAGAATGCAAATCTCTACTCTACAAAACCATTCTGAAGCCAATATGGACCTATGGAATCCAACTTTGGGGAACAGCATCCACTTCCAATATTGCTAAGTTACAAAGAAGACAGTCAAAAATATTAAGATACATAACAGGCGACCCCTGGTTCATTCGTAATGACAATATACATAAAGACCTCAATATCCCGTCAGTTCGCGATGAAATAGAAAAATATTGTTCTAAATATATATCCAAACTATCATCTCACCCTAATCCCCTAGCACAGAACCTACTCTCGTTTAGAGGCCACTCACGGCTAAAGAGGGTAGACACCTTGGCCATAGCACAAAGCTAATATATGTTTAAATGTTCCCAATATGGTCTCCTATTGCACTGGTAATAGAATCATAAATTAAAAATAGTTTTTAAGATGTTATTACTTATTGTTATTTTCTACTAAGAAAGATCCAATAAACAAATTAAAAGTTAAAAAAAAAAAAAAAAAAAAAAAAAAATTTCCTATAAATAACAAATTGTTGAAATATTTTCTATAAATAACCAATTTTTGAACAATTTCCTATAAATAACAAATTTTTGAAAAATTTCCTATAAATAACCAATTTTTGAAAAATATCTTATAAATAAATTTTTTTTGAAATATGTCCTATAAACAACAAATTTTTGAAAAATTTCCCATAAATAACCAGTTTTTTAAATATTTCCCATAAATAACAAATTTTTAAAAATTTCCTATAAATAACAAATTTTTGAAAAATTACCTTTAAATAACAAATTTTTGAAAAATGTCTTATAAATAAAATTTTTTTGAAATATGTCCTATAAGCAACAAATTTTTTAAAAATTTCCTATAAATATCAAATGTTTTAAAAATTTCTTATAAATAACCAATTTTTAAAAAATTTGTTAAAATTCTATAAATAACATATTTTTGAAAAATTTCCTATAAATCATGGTGGAATAAGTAGGTGGCAGTGCTACGGCAACAAATACAATATTACAACAAAAATGAAAAATAAGTCTCCGTATACGTCAAAGATTATATTAAACTAAAATCAAATTTTGCCACCGAACGCAATGAAATAAATTAATTTTTAGACAATTTTTATTTCACTATGGTTACTATCTTATTTAATTTTAATTTAAATAATCAAAAACTTGAATACAATACAATAATCACAGCAAAAAACGTGGACTTTTTGCATACATAAACAAAACTTTGACATAAGACTAGAGTAATGCCATCTGTTTTTATCTGTCCTATGAACAACAAATTTTTGAAATATTTCCTATAAATAACATATTTTTTAAAAATTTCCTATAATTATTAAATTTTTGCAAAATTTCCAATAAATATCAAATTTTATTAAAATATTTTGTTTGTTGTGCTTAATTCCCTTTTTAAATAATTGATAAAAAATACTGAAATTTATTGTTGGAGGATAAGCTGTTCCTATGCGCATTTCACTGGTTGCTTAGGCCAGATCATCAGGAAACGTTCTCCTAAATAATTTTAGAAAAGCTAAAGCTATCAGCAAACAAAACTACAGAGGGAATGAGAATTACCTACAAACACTCAAAAAGTCTTGTTTGCAACGATATCAAAGCTTAAACAAAATACCAAACAATAAATCAGTGATGAGTTTTATCTTTTCTTACATTTCCCGCTACAATTATTTGGAATTCTCCCAACATTAATTGTAGTTGTAAGTGGGTAAAGAAAAAACATATTTTTTATCAATTATTTAAAAAGGAAATTAAGCACAACAAACAAAATCTTTTAATAAATAATAGTATTCCCACAAACAACTTTCATAATAAATATCAAATTTTTTAAAAATTTTCATATAAATATCAAATTTTTTAAAAATTTTCATATAAATATCAAATTTTTTAAAATTTTTTTATTAATAACAAATTTTTGAAAAATTTCCTATAAATGGCAAATTATTGAAAGATTTCATATAAATAGCAAATCTTAAACAATTTAATATAAATAGCAAATTTTTTCAATATTTCCTATAAATAGCCATTTTTTTAATAATTTTCAGAAACAATATTTTTTTGAAAAATAAATATCACATTTTTGAATTATTTCCTATAAATAACAAATTTTTGAAATATGTCCTATCAATAACAAATTTTTGAAATATTTCATATAAATAATAACATATTTTTTAAAAATTTCCTATAAATATCAAATTTTTGAAAAATTTCCTATATATTAAAAAATTATTGAAAGATTTCCTATAAATAGCAAATGTTAAACAATTTACTATAAATAGCAAATTTTTTCAAAATTTCCAGTAAATAGACATTTTTTGAATAATTTCCTAGAAACAAAATTTTTTTTAAAAAATTTTAATGTATAGCATATTTTTGAAAACTTTTCTATAAATATCACATTTTTGAATTATTTCCTATAAATAGCAAATTTTTTTTAATAATTTCGTATAAAAAGCAAATTTTTTTAATAATTTTCTATAAATAGCCAATTTTGAAAAACTTCCTATAATTAATTTTTCTTTAAATTCATTGTTTTAAGACAGTTAAAAAATTGACATAACTGAATATTTAATTAATTAATTTTAGTAGATTTTTATAAGAAAATATTTGTTGTAGTAATCATGTTTTTGGCGTCATTAGAAATAAAAATTAATAAGAACAAAATCGATGGGTTAATACCGTGTTCCGATATATGCACCTTAATTGAGTTTTTCGCAAAAAAGACCAATTGAGCTCAATTCGAAATTGTTATAATATTGAGTAAAATTGAAATGCAACAGAGTCACAAGTGTGTTAAGTGAGCAAAACACAACTCATTTAACAAAGTGTTTTTACATTTGTCAACTGAAATGTCAACAAGACAAAGGTCCGTTCATCTATTAGGTCAGCTCAAGACGCCAGATGTTTTCTTTTTGTTCATTCCTGAAAGTAGTCAAAATTTGCTTACATTTTGCTAATACATTAAACATCTGCATGAAACTTAATAATGATGTTCATGAAACCTTCATTATAATTTTGTATTCGCTTCGTTTGTATTCAGTAAGATGAATAACTATGAAACGATAGCAACAAACACTAGATATTTAAGAGACGAGTAAGATGAAGTTAATTTGTTTACTTATACAAGAGAATATGAACACGAACAACTCTGAAACAAAAAAACCACTGAATAAATGTAGAATAAGTTCGTGGAAAAACACATTGATTTAATAGTCAGTATTGCCAGTTGAAAGAAAAGAAAAACATTAGGGAATATAAACAAAAAATAACCCTGAAGAGTAAACAACAAGATTATAAGGTAAATCAATATTAAAATAAAAAAAAAAAAAAAATCTATCACAAAAAAATACTAATTTCAAAAAAATTTTATTTTATTTTCAAAAATATTCACTAACTTTAAAAACATTTTTCAGCAATATTTTTTGCTTGGAAGTACATAAAAAAAGTACTTAGCCAAAATATTCAAAATGCTTTAAAAAATATTCAAATTGCATATATTATTGTAAACGTAACAAAAGGAAAAAAAAAATAACATGAATTTACTAAAGTTGCAAAATTGCTGTTGAGCAGTGTTGCCAAAAGTAGGGTTAAGTCCCTACATGTAGGTATTTTTATCACAAAAATGATAGCGTAGGGAAAATCGGACAGTTTTTTTTTGTTAAAATGTATGTACTTTTGTGTTGAGTATTTTTTTTTTTAAATGAGAGACAGTGAAAACAGTCAAACAAAAACGTTTCATTGAAAAAGGTCTCTCTGTTTGCCTTACACAGGGTCTCCACCTGAGATAATATCTGATATAATATCTGAGAGAACGTCGACAGAATGAGAGAACACATTTCTTTATGTTAATCTTAATATTAAACATCTTACAACAACTGTCTCATAACATTTATTATAATATTAATACTAACACTATTTGAGAGGCCACACGTAAGATAATACTCTCTGCGATTGAATTTGACGTTTGCTAATATAAAAATATTTTACCCTGTGTTATGAAACGAAATGTGTTTGCTAGTAGCATGAATGAAACAACAGTTTGTTTGTTCAGTAATCTGAATTTTATTTGAATACGAACTTAATTGGATAAACATTTTAGTATGTTTATGAATGAAGTTGTTCATGCAGCACTTTATTATACATGTACATTATTGTTTACGTTTTTGGATTTTTGCCAGACATACATGTATAGTAATATAAACAAGGCTTTTCTTTAACTGTCAAACGCTAAGTGAGTTAGCTAAATTGTGTAAGTGTGAACAAAAAGATAATTTTGTCAATAAACCGAAATTAACTCAATAAAAATGTATATCTGAACACCATATAAACAACATCTCTCACTTTCTCCTTTCAGAATGGCTTTGATTCCATATAAACAATTTACTCTGATTTTGATTCTATTAATTGATTTTCTTTTTTTACAAAAAGTATAACTTTATATTTTGAATTTTATTTTGCAGAAACCTCCCCCTAACTAGGATTCAGGGACTACAAGTTTTGTAACCTGGGCAAACTGCCTGTTTTTGCAAATTAAACTGTAAGTACATTTCTTTTTTAATTGTCTTTTTTTATTTTGTTCCCCTAAAACATGATATGAAGCAAATTACATAATTTACTCTAATAATTTCAAGTGGTTAATACAAAAAATTGCGATTGTTAAATATTCATTGAATGACCATATCAGCGTTGCCATTTGTCAGGTCTTCCCTTTGTTTTTGTAAGTATTTGAGATGCAAAAAAAAGTTTTAATTTTAAATAAAGTTTTTTCTTAAAGTGCATAGAAAATATTCCTGGAAAATATTGGAGGAATAAGACTATTAAAGTATAAAAGCTTTATAAATTGTAATTTGACTTAGAATACACATTCGAATTAATATAAAAATTAATAATAAAAATTCCCAGATTCTAAACGTTAAAATAATTAATTAAATACAAAAAATTTACAATAAGCACTATCCATTTATAAGAAAATGCATTACATTCTGCTGGTATCTAATAGTTGTATAAATTTTCTGTACGATTTACTTCACAGAAAAAATTATTAAATTTCTCCTATCACCAAATTTATTCCAAATTCATAATATCAAGCAAAGAAGTTGTTGATTTTGCACCTATTACCAAAATGATTATATTGATTACTAAAAATTTTAAAATTTTGAAAAAATATTTTCAATAAATGATATTTTAAATTTTAATTAAAAAAGTGATCAAAAAAGTTTGTCATTTCAAACAATGTGTTAATTTATTTAAATAAATATATACAATTCCCAACAACAATTCAACATGTTTAAATTATTTTATTTTAAACGAAAAAGGACAATTAAGATTTTTTGTTATTTAATTAAAATTTTAATTGAAAATTTATTTCAAAACAATGAAAATGTTAATTAAATCAAAATTAAATTTTTAATTTTCTTTGAACTAAAAAAAAATTGATTCAATTATCACATTAATTAAATTTAAATACTTTTTAAACCATTTTTTTAATTGATAAAACACTTCTTTCTGTGTTCATTGCTAGCCAAAGGATAGCTAAAGTAAGCGTCGTTACAGAGATATACAAACAAATAAATTGTGATAGTGCATAGAAAATATTCCTGAAAAATATTGAAGGAATAAGACTATTTGAGTATGAAGGCATTATAAATAGTGTTTTGACTAAGAATACACATTCGAATTAATATAAAATTTTTTTCATTTTTAATATAAAAGTTTTTTCAAGTTTTTTATAAATATACGCCATCGCCAACCGTAATCAGGCTGAATTTAAATTCCTGTATGTGCGATCCATTATTTTCTCTGTTCTTTATTTCTTCAGCAGGGTTTAATTGCGTTTAATCTTTTCTACCTTTAAGATCCCAAATATATATTTTATAAAAATTATCTGAAGAAGATAAAATAGAACTTAGAGTTCATTTTTTAAAAAAGTTCGATTTTGATAATGATTTGCTTAAACACGTTGAAGTTTTAGCACCATTTAATGTAATAAAAGGTAACCAATTAAGGTTTTATCAATTATTTGCTATTGTGACAAAATTTAGTAGATTTCAATGATATGGCTGAAGTGAATAATGAGTGGCTTGGCGTATTCTATTTTAATTTTTAGGAACATGGTAAATGAAAGAAGCAAAATATTCAGAATTTTCGGTAGGGAGGATTCAAATTAAGAATGTTTGTTATTTTAAGTTTCATTTTTGTTTTTTTCTTTTAAAAATTTTGACACTTGAAGACAAATTTTTTTTTATGAAAAAGTATTTTTTTTTCAGAAATAAGTTTTCTTAAAAAATATATATGGCAACGCTGGGCCATATATATCTAGAAATCGTAGACTATAGACTTTAGTTCAAGAACGAACTCAATTGAGTAATTAAATATTTAAATTTTAACTGATAATGAAATAAATTATATTAAAAAAAAAGTTAATTATGTCATAATAATATTTTAAAAGTGTTATAAGTAAAGGGGGTTTTATTAAGGCCGATACATTTAGAAAAAAATTATTTAGGAGAACGTTTCCTGCTGATCTGGCCCAAGCAACCAGTGAAATGCGCATAGGAACAGCTTATTCTCCAACAATAAATTTCAGTTTTTAATAAATTATTAAAAAGGGAATTAAGCACAATAAAAAAAATTTTTGTTAATAAAAAAAGATCTAGACATTTTTAAAAATTAAACAAAAATTTAAATTTTATTAAAAATTTATTTTATTTTACTTGAAAGATCAGCAGATCCAATAAACACCAAAAAACGATTCCGGGCATATTGTTACCGCGGTTGTTTTTTACGAAGGGCATTCTGGACATCCAATTTCGGTCGACTTTTGCTCGCCGTATGTCATGCATAATATGAACAATGTTGACCTCCAAGCTGTCAATTGCTGGTGATTTATCAGCATAAACAAGTGACTTCTTGTACCCCTACTGGAAATAATCGAGAGGTGGCAAATCCTAGGACATCGGACGCCCTCTGACTGGTCCATTTCTAGAAAACAACTTCTCGCAAAATGCGTGATTTTAATAAGTCTATGGTTGCGGTCGCCGCATGGTAAGTAGGGCATTCGCGCTGAAACTACATCTTTCCTGGAATAATGTCATCCACAATTTCAAATGAAAAATTCATTGCTCATGGCGTTGTCCCGATCTACAGTGACCGTAATGCGAGCTCCGTTTTTAGTTTTGAAGAAATAAGATGCAAACAGCGTGTAAACCGCACCAAACGGTGCATCTTGCTAGATGGAATGGAGTCTAGGGGGTCTGTTGTGGATTTGTCTCATTTCATTTGTGGAATTTTTGTTAATTAACAATCCTTTTGAGCCGTACTAGTTATAAAATTGAGCGCGGTATGACAGTTTGCTTGGCAGCTTACGCTTACATATATTCTATCGGGCTTACAAAAACACCCTTTATAAGAAAATTGCAATTTTATATGAAATATAGAAAATTTATATTTATAACAAATTTATTGTTTCGAATAATCTTAAAAAATTTTTCGTTATCCTAAAACAACTTAATTCGAAAATATAAATTTCAAAAAATTTTACTGTTCAAAGTCACAAAACACTCTAATATTTTATTTTTTTTTTATTTTTAAAACCTTTTGCCCTTATTAATTTGTACGATTTCAGAATTTGAGATAATTAGAAAGTTTTGTTTTGTCTGCTGCTAATCTTAAAATATTTTTAAACACACACCTTGTTTTAAAACATAAAAACTTTTGACAAAAAAAATGCAAATTTGAGGTTAAAAGTCAAAATTTTTGATCAATTTGCCAGCTACAAGAAAGAAATATAAAAATAAATTGAAAAAACAGTTTTATAAGTTTTACTTCATTACGGCATACACTTAAATAAGTGGAATGATAATAATTTGATAAAGTTTGATACAGGAACTTTTATTGATCTTTCCAAAGATATGGAAAATCGACCAAAAGCTCCATCAACCGAATAGAGTAGATCCCATTTATGTTGGTGTTTATATAAATTTTTATGGAAATCGGGCATTATTTCGTCAAAGTTCCCATTTAAATATATTCTCGATAATACTGTTTGCCGCCACAAATCTTTTTTACATGTTGTTATCAAGTTAAAGGTATTTTTAGACCCGATAGACCTTACGAAAGGGTTAGCTTTCAAGTTCAAATCTGGCAAATCATCATGAATAGATTCACGTTCAAATTTACTTTAAAAATAAGTCATCAATGTTTTCTCACAAAATTGTGCTTAGCGATAAATCTAATTTTTTACTCTAACGAGTTTGTTAATAAACGAAGTTGCCACTCCAGAATAGACCCTATGGACTATACTCCATCCAGAAAGATGCTCCGTTTGGTTTACCGGTACGTTTTACACTCTGGTTGCATCATTTCTTCAAAAATAAAAACGGAGCTCGCATTTAGGTTTTTGTTTTTTGATTTTTGTATTTGAAATTGTGGATGACATTGATCCAGGTAAGATATGGTTACACCAGGAAGGGCGCTACGTGCCATACATTGACCGTAACCATCGTCTTATTCAAATTAATATTTGTCGCGAATTTAATTTCGAGAATTGGACATGTCAAAGGGCGTCCGATGTCGTAGGATTTGACACCTCTCGATTATTTCTAGTGTGACTACGTGAAGCCACTGGTTTGTTCTAATATACCAGAAATAATTGACGCCTTATGCTCTTAATTTCTACAAAGAGATATCTGGTCGTGTTCGTACCTAACAGTTATTGACCTTTACCGATCCGGTAAAACTATTTTGGTAATTTCAACGTTAATTTTGCCTACGTGTTTTTTCCTTTAAGTTTTCTTTTAAAATATGGCAACATTTTTATTTTTATTAATTTTAATTAACTGTCAAAAATCGTTACACGTTAAGTTGCATGTACACGACATGTTTTTTACATCTGACTTGTAAAATTTCCCACTGCAAAATACATACATGTCGTGTGTTACCTTTAAAACATTGCATCTGTACAAGTCAGACGCAAAGTCATCTGACAAAATTTCAATTAGAGCGTGCTCTATTTTCTTCTGACAAACCATCTGACATCAGCTGTGTCAGAAATCTATGCCGGGAAGAAAACCGCAGCGGCGGTGCATTGTTGACGGAATCATTAGCCGGCTTAAGTTAATATTTTACAATACCGATATATGTATAATCATTTCACCATTGAATAGAAATTATGTACATATATAAATAAAAACGTATCATTTTAATATCCTAAATTGGTATATTCGAATTTAAAGAAAAAAAATGTTTAGATGGTTGAACTTTTTTACGGCGCAAATAAAAATTTTTGTGGCGGCAGCATGCTATTTTGAAACCAAGAACTACTTTGGTTTACTCCATAACTACAGAGAAAAAACATGGATAATGTCAGAAGCAAATTACATGTACGTGTGTGACCAAATATTATAAAGCTTATGTAAAACAGCAATTTTGACAGACATTCACAATTACATGTGACTTGAAAACTTGACAAGTCAGATGTAAAAAACATGTCGTCTACGGGCACCTTTACACTGCAGTTTAACCAGTAGGTAAGACATACCCCAGTAAAAAAAATTTGTGTTTTTTGAAGGACTTAAGAGAAAAAGCGCATAATCGAGCGCTTCAATAAGAGAGCTCTTATACAGCGGTAAATGATAACAAAAAAGCTGCTATTTTAGTGCTGACAACGAAGAGGCAAAAAATAAAAATATATTATGGTTTACGAAAAAGCTTAGAAAAAGGCATTTAAGCCAGTAAAATCAAGACATTTATGAATAAGTTTCTATAGTTATCCCTTAAAAAAGCACTTTCTGAGTGTTTTATTTGCATTTTTTTACTATGTTAATGGAAGCGCTTATTGCCAGCAGAAAATAGTTCCCAAACCGGGAACACTCCATACAAAAATCAGGCATCCCATCAGCAGGTTTGAAGCGATTTGAGGTATGAATTCATACATAAAACCTGCTCCTTTTGGAGCACATTTTTTACTGGGACGTGTTAAAAAAAAATTCGTTACACCATAGATATCTATACACGGCTAGATATATATTTCTAGAAATACCTGGCATTAGTGGCCAACATTGTTCGTGTTATTCATGACATACAGCGAGCAGAGCCCGAAAGAGTGGCCTACAATTGGGCGTCTAGCCCATTTAAATGTTAATGCCATCTATTGGTCTTTAGAATAAAAATATTTTTCCTGTTATTTTTTACAATTGAAATGTCTATTGCGCTTAAAAAATTCCCTTAAGAGATTGACACAAATAACTTTTATTTAGTTCTTTCTTAATCATTTATTTTTTATTTTTACATATTTGGGAAAGGAGCTACTTTGGATTCGATTTTCTTTCACAGTTTGAAACGACAGTCTATGCTATTTAATCATGGAGGAATATCTGCAAAATACGAGGGTGGATCAATAAGTCCGTGACTTTTTGAATGAAACACAGTTTTTGTTTACAAAAAAAAAAAAATATTTTTCAACATAATCTCCTTTTAGCTCAATACATTAAGTCCAACGTTTCTCCAATTTGTGTATCCCATCCAAAATATAGGATTTTTCGAGGTCCATAAAATAGGCATTTGCTTGACCAATGATTTCATCGTTGGAGCTTAATCTCTTTCCACCGAGCCATTTCTTTAGGTTCGGAAATAGGAAATAGTCACTAAACAGGGCTAAATCTGGAGAATATGGCGGATGAGGTACCAATTCGTAGCCCAATTCATGTAATTTTGCCATTGAGACTGCACACGTGTGCACCCGTGCATTATCTTGATGAAAAAGAACTTTTTTCTTGGCCATATGGGGTAATTTTTTTTAAATCCTCGTTAAATCGGTCCAATAAGTTGGCATAATATTCACCGTTTATTGTTTTTCCCTTTTGAAGGTAATCAATGTGGAGTATCCCGCGTGCATCCCAAAAAGTTTGTCAGCCATCACCTTATTGGCTGACAAACTTACCTTGGCCTTCTTCGGAGCCGGTTCACCCGGAGAAACCCATTGTTTAGACTTCTAATTGGTCTCCGGAGTGTTGTAATGGATCCATGTTTCATCTACAGTTACAAAACGCCGCAAAAACTGATTCGAATTGCGGTTAAACAACTCCAAAAAATTTTTTGAGGTTGTCACACGATTACGTTTATGGTCAATTGAGAGGAAATGCGGCACCCATCTTGCAGACATCTTTCTTAAACCCAGCTGATCATTTAAAATCGAAACCACACTGCCATATGAAATGCCTATGACATTAACAATCTCACGCACTTTTACTCTTCGATCGGCCAACACCATATCGTGAATTTGTTCGACATTTTCGGGTGTATTGACTTCAATTGGCCGTCCAGAATGTTCAGCATCATTTGCACTTGTGCGACCACAACGAAAGTCAGTAAACCACTTTTTTTTACCATTGAAATCGATGGTTCAGAGTCCCCATAGTATTTATCAAGCTTTTCCTTGGTTTGATTGACGGTTTTTTTTTCGCAAAAAATAATGTTTAATGAGCACTCGAAATTTACTTTTTTCCATTTTTAAAAAAATCCACCAGGTTGTATGTTTTGAACAGCTGTTAAACGCAAAGCAAATGACGGACTAAGTCAAAAACTTTTTTTTTTGTCTAATTTTTTTATATAATACCTAATCCTTTGAAGGGGATGTTGTTTTTTAAGATATGATTTTTTCTTTCGCAACCTTTAAAAAAAATAATCTTAAACTGAATTTTTAATAAATCTGATTTGTTTGATTTAAGGTGTTTGAAAAAAGTAGCGACATGGATAAAGTTTCTCTTGTTTATTCGTTTCATTTTTTGTTGCACCTCAATGTGGGCACTTTCAAAGAAAAGAACAGGTTTTGTCACGTTACGTCTTCAAAAAATTAAATGAGGTTTATATATACTAGCTGGCCGCCCCGGCTTCGCTCGGAAGCAATTTACTAATTAATTAAGAATTGTAAAGGAAAAATATTTGGTTAAATGTCATAAATTAAAAAGAAAACGAAAATAGGCCAACCAGTTGCCGAAGTTCCCCCTTCTCAAGCAGAGGTAGCCTACTTTCCCTGCTACGGGACACAGTCACAAATCTCTTCGACTGTGTTAATCCAGAAATGGACGTCCATGTGTGAAGGAATCCACATTCGGACCATGTTTGCAACGTATCCTTAATGTTGCTAGCAGGGAAGTCGACGAAAGGCTCAGGGCCTATAAATGGCATATTTCAGAGGAATAAGTCTCGTGTAGTGGGTGTCGAGTGTAGTGGGTGAGAGTTTAAAGACCAAAGTTGGTGAGATAATTGGGCCATATCAATGCGGCTTTAGATCTCGCAAATCCACCATAGACCAGATATTCATATTACGCCAAATCCTGGAAAAGACCCAAGACATCGACACTTTCAATCAATTTGTCGACTACAAGGCCGCTTTCGACAGCCCAAAACGTTTAAAGGTGTTTCAAGCCATGTCTGAATATGGGATTACTGCAAATCTAATACGAATTTGTGGGATGACCAGTTAAAATAGGAAGAAACCTCTCCAAACGTGGTTTCAGGCAAAGAGAAAGTCTCTCGTGCGACCTTTTTAACATCCTGCTGGAGAGGTGATACGAGACGCAGATGTGAATAGAACTGGCACACTTAACACAAAGCAATACATGCTGTTCGCTTATGCCCACGATAACGACATCATAGGTCGAACATTGCGAGCAGTAACTGCAACCTTTGAGAAAGTCGAAAAGGAGTCTAACAAAGTGGGTCTGGAAGTAAACGAAGATAAAACCAGGTTGATGACATCTACCACCAAAACTTCCAGCAGACTCGGGCGGACGGTGGAAGTTAAGAACCACAACTTTGAGATAGTCAATAATTTAACTACCTCTGCACCACCATAAACAAAACAAATTATATCAGTTTAAAGAAAAACCGAAGAAGAATCCTGTGCCCATGTTCTGTAACTCTCGCTTCCAGAAACTTTTCGATTGAAAAGCGAGAAATGAAACAAAAATGCCATAAATTGAAACAAACAACTGTTTTTCTCACTAAACTGCGTCTGTAACATTTTTAGCAAGTAATAGCTGTCACGTAAGGAAATTAGTCGCCAATTTTTCAAAAATATACGAATGTTCTCAAAGCTATTTTTTAAACAACAAAAATTAAAGTCGCACTCTACATTATTTGCTTTAGCCGACGGTTGTATTTTCGCCGCCGACATTGTAAAGTTTTCAATTTTAATAATTTTGGCCGCCGTCATCGATATGTGTGACTGGCGTTCTCAACGTCTGCAAGTTCACATCGGCTTCGAGTGGAATATTATGACATTAATAACGTCACGACGTGTTCTCTTTTGATAGTTTTCGATATGAGTTGCAGACACTCTTTTTTCTAACTTTTCGAGAAACGATGGAATATTTTGTTTCACATGTTTTCGATGCGAGAAGTTCTTACCAAAGTTACAGAACATGGCTACTGGCTAATATGCGCTTCTTTGGACTAAGCAAGCAATTGAAGAACAAAGCAGCCTCTCGACAGACAAACATCACCATCTATAAGACACTGATACTAACAGTGCTGTTATATGGTCCTGAAGCGTAGGTACTTGCGAAAGCAGATGAGGCAGTACTTGGGGTATTCGAGAGAAAAATTCTTCGTAAAATCTATGAACAAAACAGTGTTGACAGAGAATAAAGGTGTCATACGACAAGTTGGCACTATCCGCCCCACAATCTGGCGTAAAAGCAACAAATAATAATACGACAACCAGAGCTGTACGAGCTGTATGCCGACATCGACTTAGTTAAGCGTATGGAATTAAAGAGGTTAGGTTGGCTAGGTTATGCGAATGAACGAAGATGCTCCAGCAAAAATGTCATTTGAATGCGAACCTAGTGATGGTTCCCGCAGAAGGGGAAGACCAAAACTCCGGTAGAAAGATCAGGTGGAGTTAGACATGTGGAAACTTGGTGTCACAAATTGAAGAAGAAGCGCAGAAGATCGAAATGCTTGGACATCTATTCTACGTTCGGCCGCAGGAACTAATGCTCTGTAATACCCGATATTTAGTAAGTTTGTAAGTCTTTCGTAATCATAGTTTTTACTAATGGCACATTGAGATCCTTGTGGATATTTGAGCTTTTGACATACAAGGGAGCGGCTGTGATTATTCAAAGAATTTAATTTTGGCGCCTATGAATTTTGTTTAATATGAGACTCCGTGACAGTGACCCAAAACTGGTTACCGTATCTCAGCTTTAACCTATTAGTGGACGAAGTTCCCTGGCCTCTTTCCTTAAATAATTTTTACTGATTTTTAATAAAATTGAGCTGATTAATTCGGTTCAAAAACTTTTTTTTTAATAAACTTTTAGTTTTCGACCGCAAGTGTACCTACACTTGGCGTTTGATAAATTTAAAAGCATTCCTTTGAGTGTAGCCCTTTTTTACATTTGTTGCAAATAAAGTGTTTTTTCCGCAATGTCCACACAGTTAAGAGCCTTTTGAATATTCAATAAGGTGGTTTCTGCAATTATCTCGTGCATCCGTTACATTGTTAGTGCGCGAAACTCATAAATGGGGTACGATACGTTTCAAATAGGATGCAGTAAGATTTCGGCGGAAAATAAGAAGATACAGACGTGTCAGATCATTGGGATTTAACTTCTTCATCAGCAGCCATGCATTAACGCCTGAAGCATCAAGGAGATATGAAAAGATTGCCCACCGCCATTTCTTTGTCTGATTTGCGAGCTGTAGACTGCAACTGATTGTTCCATCTTATCAACAGCTCACATGCCCATATTATATCGATGAAGCTCTTTTGGTTGTGGAATACTTACAGCACCCCTTCCTCCTCAAAATGTCTTAAATTATTCTCGGAGAAAAATTGTTCAACAAATTCCGTCGGAGTTTTGAATAACTGAGCCTCAGCACTAGGTGGAATCATTGTACACTCCATATTTATTTAATATAATGGTTCAACTTTTCCCAACAATTTGAGCTCGTGTTTGCCTGTCTCTTTGATTCGCAGGAGATGCGCATTAATTTTTCTAGTGGTTCATCATCACTGTCATCCCATTCACTATCTTCCTGCACTATTTCACATGCTGTAGATAATAATTTTGGACCGAGATGATTAAGATTTGTCTCATGGCCATCATCGCTTTCATCGGTATCTTGATCAGTATCGGCTTCTTCTCATGGTGAAATCGCGTCAACGTCATTGAAATAATTGTCGTCAAGGGCAAACCGTTCATTCAATGTTGCAGAAACTGCAAGTCTATACATGAAAAAAGTATTTACTCAATCATCGTATCACAATTGTACTACCGCCGATCTATTTGCATACCAAAATATCATGCGCGTGTTGGGGTATTATTTGGTTATTGCTTTTGAATAGTGGAGCCTGCTTCCCTACGCATAGTGAATGTTATGTGTACACATTTTTCCATATTGACCTGTAACTTCCATTGTCTTAATTATAATTCCAATGGAAATATATGGTCGTGTAAGTATTGAGATGCTCCATTACGGTCTTCTTGTACAATAAGATTTAACTTATATCAGATTCTATTTAATAAACTAAAGTTTTTGTTTCGATATATTTTATTCATCTGTACGATAATTGAAGATTTTTTTTATAAAACGTAAATAAAATTACTAAAAAGTGTTTCATTAAAGTTTCTTGTATATGTCTATTTGCCAACCGCTTCTTGGTCTTCTTCGAGTTTTATTGTTTAATTATATTCATATACAATTAAACTTTCCCTGCTTATTTAAAATAATATCGATATTAAAATTATTAATTAATTTTCTGAAAAATTACCACGCAAATAACACTCTCTAATAAATATCGTAACAGTTTTACAAACAATTGCCAAGTGGTTTTAATTAACTATTTCAAAAATTTACAACGTATTTATTGTATAAATAAATAATTAACTAAATAATAGTTGTTATAGTTTTATTGTTTGCTTTTATTGTTTACCCTTCAGTGTTATATATAAGTTTGTCGTTCCTTTCGTAACTTCTACAATATTGATATTAGACGCTATAAAAATTTATATGTATCTTTATATTCTGGAGCAGGGGAGTTGATTGAATGACGTCGGTCTGTCCGTGTCATGGTTGCAATGTGTTTTCTGAAGATATGCCTGGAGTTAACTATATTCCAAGATAAACAGACTTTGGTTCGATATAAACAATGTGAATGTTTGCAAGTAACCATATTATTTTTAGATATGACCATAATATGGTAAAAGGTAACCATAATATGGTTAAAATTAACCATAATATGGTTAAAATTAACAATAATTTATCCGAAATTAATTATTTAGTAAAAATTAAATTTATGTCGGTCAAAATGGTAAAATGGTGATTTATTTCATAAATTTTTTTCAATTTGCTTATCAAATTTAGTTTAATCTTTTTTTCGTTTCTTTTTAACTTCTGTTAAAAATCAAATTATTGTTATATCCTTCAATGAGGGTCACTCTTTATGAAACTTTTTGTGATATTCATTTAAGACCCCATAAAGTGTATATTAGAGTGTCCCTTAACAATATGGGTTTTTTTTATTAGCATAAAAGTTCAGGGGTACCCGCTTATTTTTTCCATTGGTCTTAAATATAACTCATTTAAAATTTTACGCCCCAACGACCACGCCTTCCCTAAGCGACGGGGCCTTTAAGAGCGGAATATGCGTTTTTCATTATCGAGATGTTTTTGGATCAACAAATTTCTTTGTTGCTTATTTTTGTAATAAATAAGAGAATAAGAAAGGAAGAGCTCAACTTCTTTTCAATCAGAGAAAAAATAAAATTGTTATCACGATTAATTAAAATGATATGAAGGTCACCAAAGCCAACCAAAGCTACTATCCAATTTGTTGATTTGTGTTTATCAGTATGTGTATCAGTCAAACACAACATCAACAAAAAATAAGAAAGGGGCTCCCCCAAAAACCGCAGAAATCACAATTTAAAAATTACCATCACATAAAGATCAGTGCGACAGAATAACAGAGAGCAAACAATTAAGTAGTAAGGTTCAGAGCTTTTTTATTTGTATTTTAAGCGCGTAAAAAATTTAATTCTGTTAAAAAGTTTGTGGTAAAAAATTAAAAAAAAAATTTATAATGTCGCAAGATTTACGTGGCAGTAAAAAATATAAGGTATATTTAATTGGAAATGTTAACCACCGAATACCGGACATGAAACATCTGATAATTTTTCTCTGTATGGATGAGGTATGAAAACAAAACTTGAATTCCTCTCTTTTATCCATAAATCTCTAATTTATACTCGCAAGCCCGCACTTTTTGAAATCTCCTTATAACACTACGCAAAACATAAAATGCAAGCTCCTTCTCGTGTGGAAGCTCCCGAAATACTTATCGCAACTAACAAACCACTATTTGGACAGCTAAGCAGGTCGGGTTCTTAAACCTCATGCAGATTTTGGCTAATATTACCTTAAAAAGCTTAGTAGAATATCAGTAGCGAATATTGACAAAATCGGTTTATAAAAGACCTATTTATAGACAAATAACTACTTTT
Organism: Pollenia amentaria; assembly: GCA_943735925.1. Classification (NCBI taxonomy): domain Eukaryota; kingdom Metazoa; phylum Arthropoda; class Insecta; order Diptera; family Polleniidae; genus Pollenia; species Pollenia amentaria. Next base: position 137,416,384 of record OX031010.1, on the reverse strand, counting down.
TTTTCCTAAAAAAAAAAAAAAAAGGAAAAATGGTTTTGGCACAGATGTGGAAACAGATTTACAAGATTATCTGCCTTATCAGCCTAACCTCTTGGTGGATCTTAACAACTGCATGACAAACTATGCGTTTACCAACCGCCTGAGAGGCACCATCACACACCGGTTGCAATTTGTGTGTATAATCCGGCAAAATTCTACAGCCGCCCCTTGTTTAATACTGGAGCTATCTTACCTTTACTGCTTTTGCAAGATGCCAGGAGATTATCTATGTTGAAAAGTAATAGCACCTTGGGATAATCCGTCCTCAGGCCGAACTCTTCGACAAGTGGTGCAAAATCAGCCCTTTAGAGGGATTTTGAGGAGTTTACCTTTCCACGACATTGGGCATAAACTACCATCACGTGATCCCCGAAAGTATCCTGTCAGCCGACAGGTGAAACTTCCAAAAACAATCTCCCTAAAAGAAAGGAACCATTCCCTGCAAGAAGCATAGTAACGGAGGCCTCAAGCAATAGTCAGTCCGGTGCCGTGTCGCCGGGGACTCCTGACTCCCGCTACCATCTTTGGTCAGCCATATTGAATTTTGGAAGAATCCCTGGTATTGGCTGCACCTGATTTTTCCCGGATGATTTAGCATCAAAAGGTTAAGTGTCCTTAAGTTGATCCCTACAACTCTCGGGGATTTTGGACCAGTTGTGATTTCGATTTACATGAGCACCTGCACTATGACCTAATCTCTTAGTTTTTCTGAACCACATGGTCATTTATATATGCATTAACCAAGTACCGAGAATCACTTTTCATACACAGGTTGCAATTAAACGTCAAAATTAGAACTCCCCCCTTGTTTAGGAGCTATATAACCTCCACTGCTAATCTGATTAAAGCAGTTTCACTACTGATATCAACAGATTCGTAGGATGATGAAGGCATCGCAGCATGTGCTCACTCCAAATGGGCTCCCCTAAGAATAATGACACCCCGTATTTACTTGGTATGTCGGTATAACCACAGCCACCTCGTGCTCTCCGAAAGAATTTCTTCAAAGGAGGACAATACCATCTTCCGATTTTTCGGCATTCAGGAACTATTTTTGAAAAGCATACTTAACGGAGACCTCACCAATAGTTAGATCGGCTTCCCAAGGTACTTACTCTTTAGAAACCATCAGTTAAATACTGAGGTACAACTTCGGACTCCATGAAATTATTAGACCCCAAAGAGCCCTGTCATTGCGGATATTTGCCGCATTCTAGGTATGTATACACCTGATCGCCCCAGCATAGATTTTAAATGTCTGAGAAAAGAATATCGACACAACAGTAAACTGTCATGCTCCTCTAGCCCGCTACCATATCTCTGTTTCAAAAACTCCATGGAGGGACTTTGGAACAATAGAGCCCATACCATATGAATTAGGAAGGTTAAATTTGGCTCAGATATTTCTTAAATATAAAGAGCATTTGTATTTGAAAATGTGCCAAATCGTTCCACTAAATCACCCAGGACCTATAAAAGTGTCCTCCCGAATTACAGAAGCTAAGTTGATAAAATTCAGCTTAAATATTCTCTATATATCTGAAATTTCTTAGGTTTTAAAACCTATTCTTTCACTTAGCTCCCATATTATTATGCTCTGGAATAAGGATTATGGTAGGATAAGGTCCATACCAAATTTGGCTCAGATGTATATTTTCTATAAATAAAGAGAATTTCTTGTTGAAATAAGCCAAACCGATTTGTTGTTTCACCAGTCCCCCTTAAAAGTGTTTTTTCATTTTACTTATACTTCTAATATTTTAGTGAAGGGCATATAAGATTCGGCAAACCCAAATAGAGCACTCTTACTTGTATTTTTTTTTTAATTCTTTGAATTAATTCATTTATTTATTTAAATTTTTTTTAATAGTTTTCGTATTTAACAAACAAACAAACACCTTTACAAGTCTTTCATTACCTTCGTTATCGAAACGCCTATTTTTAGGCATTTTTTGAACTATCAGTTGATTATTAATTGGAAATTAATAAAATTAAAATTTCTTTGTTTTATAAAAGGTGTAAATTGGTTTTTGGTTTTTTGTTTTTTTTTTTTCTTAAATAATTATTAATTTGTTGTTAGCTTTTAATTAACTTATTTATTTATTTAGTTATCTTTATTTTTTGTGATCCACTTTAAGGCAACACTACTTTGTCACTCGGGCGACTGTCACTGGCAAAGTCTGTTCAATAACTGATCGATTATTTTTAATTTGTTAATGTTGAAATGCGAAGAAATTATTAAAAATAAAAATTAAGCATCTTATAACTAAAGTGTGTTATTATTACTTTATTTTGTTTAAACAATTTTTTATAATTTAAAACACATACATTCTCTTTCTTTTTCTCTCTCTCTCTCTCACATTTAGAATCAAGTGAAAAATTATTTTTAATCGCAAGTAAATAAAACAAATAACAAGTATTTGTTAAAAAAAATTTTAAGTTTTTTTTTTTGTCTTATTATCATTTTTCCAAAGGAATAAAAAAGTGCTTTTTAACATTTCACATGTGATAAGCATTCATTGAAAATGCATTTCCTAAATTTTTTTTTTCATTTTTGGAGAGATCGATCAACATAGATTATGAACAAAATTTTGATAAAAAAATTAACCCTAAGGTCTATTACCAGGTACCCGGTACCCTAAATTATCATCAGAATAACAAAATATTTTATAGTCCTTCACTCCAGAGCGTGTAAAGAGCAAGTAAGATCTGCGAAGCCCACATCATGCACTTAAAATAATCCATGTGACATTTTACGAAAGCAACTTTCGTAGCTACCTTTTTTCGCATTACACTGGTCGACAAAATTGGGTAACAAGAAAAGTGTGTACTAATTTCGAGGCTCTTTACAATATCATATTATATTTTTCTTTGATCAGATATAATTTTCGTTTTAAAGCTATTTTCAACAAAATTCAATAGTTATAATTTTTTCTTAAGCTACAGTCACACTTGTTAAATATTTGACGAACAAAACGGGACCAATTCCCTTTTTTTTGGGGGGAATTCCAACTAATTGTAGTGGGGAATGTAAGAAAAGATAAAGTCAGTTTTATTGTTGATATTTTGTTTAAGCAAATAAGACTTGTTTAAAATTATGTAAAATTATTTAGGAGAACGTTTCCTGATGATCTGGCCTAAGTAACCAGTGAAATGCGCATAGAAACAGCTTATCCTCCAACAATAAATTTCAGTATTTTTATCAATTATTAAAAAAAGGAATTAAGCACAACAAACAAAATCTTTTAATTATTCAAATAATTTGATTTTTCAGTCGGGCAACAAGTTTAAGTATAGGCTCTCCACATCTGTTGCGGTACATGGGCAAAAATATCTAGATATATGCCTTTCGGAACTCCTATGACTAAAATGGAACCCACATCTATTTGGATTACAACTTGGATCTACAAAATTCTATTGTTTTTTTTTTGTGAAAAAGACAATTAGTAATAGAAAAAAAAACAAGTTAGAGTGCTTTATTCGGTTGTACCGAATCTTTGATACCATCCACCGACATTTCGAATATTTCAAGAGTGGGCTCTATCTATATATTATTAATTAATCCTTATAAAAACAGACGTCAACACTAAACGGCTTCGACCTTTATTAAATTATTGAACGACAATCAGAAAGTTTTATATTTTTCTTGTTAGAACTTTGAACTGGCTTCAGTAAAATATCATGTTTCGTAACAGTTTTAGCCGAACTAAAATGATTTTCAGGAGAGAAATCTATATTGGACTCATGGTAAATTATGGACCAATTATCCCCAAAATTCAGTAAAGTGATTTCTGGTATTAAAAAACATTAATTAGATTAAATTTCAATACAGCAGTGAAATTAGTTTTAGCGTTTTTTACAGTGAATTTCAGAAGGCTGCTTAATATGCGATCTATTGTAAATTATGGACCTCATATAAGAAAATTGCATGAAATTTTCTCTGGTTGGACAAAATGTTACCGTCATATCTGTATCTGCTACAGTTTTAGGCGTATTTAGTTAATTTCCTAGAGTGGCCTTTATATGGGGCATATGGTAAATTATAGACCGATCATCACGAAGTTTATTAGTGTGATTTCTAGTCCTAAAAAACTGTGAAGTATTAAATGTTATTATGTTAGCATTATTTATTACGGGGTTAGGCGTAATAAACTGTTTCCGAGGGTAGGGTTTATATGGGGCCTATGGTAATTTATGGATTCATTATGATGGCATTATTTATTACTGTCGTAGGCGCACTAAACTGTTTTCCGGCAGCAGGGTTTATATGGGGCCCACGGTAAATTATGGACCGATCTTGATGAAATTGAACACTATAATTAAACGTCATATAAAACGAATTTTTGCAAAATTTTATATCATTCCGTGCATTATTCCACCACTTATGTTTTTGTTACATAGTAATCTATTTTTAAGGGTGGTGGTTCCACATTTTGATTCATAGCTTTGATCATGCTGAACCGATTTTGCTGGATTTCATTCCCAGACTACTTACTTACTAACTACAAGCAATTTGACACCAAGTTTGTTTTTTTTTTTTAATTCTTACGAAAGTGAGCGCGAAGTTAACAGATGGACAGACAGACGGACATGGCTAAATTGGCTTAGAATTACTCAAGGAGCCAGAATATATATACCTTATGGGGTCTTAGATGTACAATAAAAAAGTTTCACATGGAATGACAAACTTAGTATGCCCTCGTTCACCACTTATAATATAAAAATAATTAAGGCAATTCACAAAGTGTTCTATTGTGTCGCATTATTTTATAAATGTGCTAGACATAAAAATATATGTATGGGGGATTTCATGTCAAGTAACCCAAGTTTTGAAATCGATGTCTTCCGAGTTAGAGGGGGTCAAAATTTGACATGTTGGCCAAATAGGTGTTATTTCTCATCCATGTACCTTATTATCTATTGGTGTTAGCAAAATTTGTCCCAAACAAATTAGATAGCTATTTCTTCAACCTTTGAAAAAAAAATTTTTGTTTTTTTTTTAATTTTTTTTTTTAAATTTAAAACTTTTTTTTATTTTTTTTTTTTTGCTCAAAAGAAAGCTTAGGTCTTTTTCTTTTAGTTAGTTCAGGTCGCTTTTTGGGCCGCGAGTGGGTTATGTATAAAAAAAATAATTTTTAAGTCAAGACGAGCATTTTTCAATTTTTAGCATATGCACTATTTTGATTTTTTTTTCCTATTTGTGTGTAAGTGTTTCTAAAATCTTAAAAATAAAACTGGGAAAATCGACTTTTTGTCTATAAAGATGTTGACAAATTTAATTCTTTTTTTTCGTAATTTTCTGAAGCACCAAAATACGGAATGAATTCCGTTTCCGAACGGAATTTTGTACTCTGTGACATGGTTGATTATTCAAAGTTTCTACATATGAAAATCGAAAGATTTTATATATCTTATCTTATTCATAAAAATTGTAAAATTTTCTAAAGTTTTTGGACATTTTTTTTACGTTTGTTCTTATCACAATACAAATAAAAATTAATCTACTGGCATACTACTCGTAATATCATTATCATTACTATCATAATGACCACAGACAAATATCAGTTACAATTGCTTGTAATCAAAAAAAAAAAAAAAAAAAAAAAAAAAAAAAAAAAAATATCTTCTGAGTGAATTATCAAACAAACCTTATAAAATTAAATACTACTCGAATGTAATGAAAAAGTTTAAATAAATTCAAAAAAAAAAACTACTTGAATCAAATTTAATTGTTAAATACACAGAAAAAAATAACAATTATTTTCAATTAAAAAAATTTGTGATACTAATTAAAAAAATTAATTAAATTTGCACCAGTAAACCAAATAATAGTATTAATTTAACGCTTAACTCGCTTGATTAAACGTTTAATTCACTTGATTAAACATTTAATTCACTTGATAAAATTATTAATTAAAACTGCTTTAACTTTTGATTAATGCTTTAATTAGTGAAAAACTTTGGAGAACTTTTTCTGTGTAAGTCATCGAGCAGACTTGCAATATCAATAATATTCAATTGCAGGCCAAAAAAAAAGAAAAAGTCGGTTATCATAGTGCCATAGCGCTCTGTGCCATGGAATCGCCAAATTCGTATTATCCGCCACACTTTTACTAACAGGAGCGATATTTTCGGCAGTGCGCACATTGCGATGATGCACAGGCCTGAGCACATCTTTAACGCTTCTGGTCTCTTAATTTTTTTTTATAATTTTAGCAATTTCTTGCACAGTAGGAAAAAACTGGACAACGTGGAAGGAATCGTATGAGATACTGATTAATTCTTATTTTCATACTACATACGTATGGCGAGCTTATTAATATTTTGGACTTTGGCGGTGTAATAAAGACTGTTAACATTTCATAGGCCTTTAAAAGCTTTAATCCATGCAATTCTCCTGATTCAGACGGCTCTTTACTTGCAGTGTAGCTGCGACATTTATAGTTCTGTGGGCTCTGGGAATCTTCATAGCATACGCTTGTTTGTTCAACATTCTAGATTGGTGAAGAGTCTCAAAAGTCTTTTAATTTTTTAAATTACAAAAAGCTCTCATTCCACCTCTAAGTATTTTAGAATGATAAATCGGAAAATTGCAAAGATGGGAGTCTTAAAAGACTGTGGAAAATGATATTTGTGTACTACCGAAAATATCAAAATTAATTGCAAGAATTATCCTTAACCGCATCAAAGATCATTTCCATTCCTGCTTCCGAAGTGGCTTTTCCTGTGCCGTTCATATTAACACCATCCGATTGATAAAACTGTACAACAAAACGAAATTTTTTTCAAAATAACTCGTTCTACCAACTGATTCTTATAGAGGGGTCTAAAAAAGATATACGTGTATCGGCGTTTTAACAGTTTACATCTGCAACTCATGTTACGGCCTATTTAAAATTGCACCCTTGTGTAGAAAAAAATGTAAAAAATCGTGTGATACTTAGGTTTTTCATATATAGAGTGATGGGAAGATTCTTGCAGAACTTTACCAGCAACATTTTATTGGTATACATTACCCCTCTTACTCTTCTGTAAATGGGACTTTTTGCAATTTTTTTTTGAAAGAAAAGCAAAAATCACATTTAAAACAGGGATGTATGTAGTCGAAATATTCTGCGAAAATATTTTTCCTGAAATATTACTATATGTCTCCGAACACACTTAAGACGAAAATGTAACTGTAGTACCAGAAATAAGCAAAAACTGAAGGCTTTGCACAGCAGAGGTATCCTCTGAGCTACACCGGCGCAAACTGTTATGTGCTGCATAAAGGAAAATTAGCTCAGCCTTTTTAGGTATTGAGCGGAGTACGCCAATGCTATATACTATTGCCACTTCTATTCTTTCTTGTCATAGAAGACGTACTACCTTTGGCCCCGCTCCAACGTAGGGGCGTCCAATGGCGAATATATGCACCTAGCCTATACGGATGACATTTCTATACTGTCAAACAAAGTGCGTGACATAGAATAGTCTGCTTGAAACCTTCAAGGCTATAAATAAATACAGCTGAAACCAAATGCCGGACTGTTCATGGCAACAGTCCACAACTGATAACTGCTTTGTTATCTTGGAAGTATGGTTGCACCGTATGGTGGCACAGACTTAGATGTAGAAGCTAAGATCAGAAGAGCAAGAACAGCATTTGGAATTTTTGCGCCGATTTGGCAGAACAACAACTTAAGCCTACGGACTAAGCCTCGAATATTAAATACCAACGTTAAATCCGTCCTGTTATATGGATGCACCACTTGGAAGGTTACCAGGGGTGTAAGCTATCGATTACAAACCTTCGTAAATCGTACTCTCCGACGCATTTTATGTATTTTCTGGTCTCGTATAATAACAAATGTAGAGCTTCTACGCCAAGCAAATTGAATGGATGTGGCTTATGAAATTCGAAAACGTAAGTGACAGCGTATTGGGCATGTACTGCGTCGGGAGGATAATAACATTGCGAAGCAAGCGATGCGTTGGACTCCGTTTATCCATGCAGGAAGAACAGTTGGTAGACCACGGACAACTGGGAGACGTTTCACCGAAACCGAAATGAGGTCTATCGAGTTAGCATGGAATAAACTTAGATATGTAGCTCAAATCGAGTGAGATGAAAGACGGCTATTGTTGGCGTCCTATGCTCCAGTGGGAGTTACAGAAAAATGTATATATATATATATAAATCTTATATTCTTTCACTTAAAAACACTGGAAGGAATTTTGCATCATTATCTGAAGAAGACAGTTGATCCGAATCTTATATCACAACATCATCATATAATAGAAATACCATTGAAAACTGTTCTTTATAAAATAATGAGCTACATTTAAATTTTTGGACAGTAAGAGAGTTTTCAATAGTATCGCTAAAATCAAGTCTTAAAATGTACAGCGGACTATATACGTGAGTCAGGTACCTAATTCTGTTAAGCCGGCCATTTATTACACAAGTTAAGGGCTCAAGTCTGGCACTAGTGTTGGTTAACATGGTAGCACGCCCAAAACTAGGCGCGCTACAAGTAGAGTCGACAGTGACTCCGTTTGACAAGCTGCGTTTGTGTCGTGTATAACGGGTTTTTTGCTACTAACGCAGTGAACTGAGTAAAAATGATATTTGCTCAAGCTTGTAAAACTGTACAGTGAACTTGTGTGGTGTATGTTGAAAATGTTCAGTTCTGTCGCGGTTTCTAAAAATGACGACAAAAAATGAGCGCGGAAAAAAAATATTCTGAACAGACTTTCTAGATTTAAGCAAAGAATCACCTAAATTATGGTGCATTAATAGCAGCAATAGAATTAAATGACATTAAGTTAAGAAGATTAAGAAAGCGACCATCGCTTTTTTACTTTGGTAAAAGCGCAAGGTCTACACCTAGAGAAAAACATGTTTAAATATGGTCACCTCCAACAAAACTATTTTTAAAAAAATTTAAACATATTATGTTTAATCCAAATTTTGATATATATTTTTTTAATTTCTTTTTAATTTAACCATATTATTGTCACCGAGAACCATATTATGTTTAAATTATTCCACCATCAATAAACCACAACCATATTATTGTTGCCTCCGAACATGTTATGACTCATAATAACTTCAATATGTTTAACAGTTATAATAGGATGGTTGTTTGCTTTACCATAGCATGTTGCTCTTGGAAAAGAAGTAAATACTATTATTAATTTAAAAAAAAATTTTTGTTATATTTAACAACCATAATATGGTTGTGGCTTGTTTATGGAGGACTTGTTTAACCATAAAATGGTTGTCGGTGACAATAATATGGTTATATTAAACATAATATGTTTAAAATTTTCTTTAAAAATAGTTTTGTTGGAGGTGATCATATATAAACATGTTTTTTATCTGCGTGTGGGAACAACACCGAAAATCATTAATTCAATCTACTTGGCTTTAGTCCGTTTAACTTTTTATGGGGAATAATTGTAAGGTGGCAGGTTGACTAAGAAAACTTATTAAAGAGGGAAAATAATGACTTCTGTGTGTATCGTTGAAAAATAAAAGATGCGATGCATATTTTTCTGTTCGGAGAACCAGAAAGGTGGACACGGTGGCAAACTAGCCAATTCTTCTGACATTGTTAGTTTAAGGATACGACAATTTTCGACCTGGAGAGTAAATCACACTTCTTGGGTTGTTATGCGCGTTTGCTACTGATGCAATGTCGGAAAACAATACTCCAGGCAGTGAATCTAAATCAAAGAAATAATGTCAGCTTCGAAATTTACCACGGGGGGTTAACCTTAAAATATCGCAAGTAAACTTGTGGCTCACTGGGTTATTTATAAGCAGAAAACTTCGCAACTAAATAGGCCGTGTATTGGTTAAAATCACCCGTTGTATCCAGGACTGCTGTAAATATTTACATCAATAGCCGCATTGCGTTATTTCCTGTTTCTGAAAATAAAACAAATTGTTTTTAGCAGCGTGGCCAGGTCTAAAAAATTTTTACAGCTAAATCTGGCATTAGACATTGCCAAAAAATGCTAAAAATAATGCTAAAATTCTTAAAGATTTTTGCTAAAAATGTATTACCATTATGACATTTTATTCGAAACTAAATACATTTTAGTGACTAATTTTTGAACGAAATTGAAATAAATGGTTATATTTAAGCAAATGACTAGATTTTGGTAAGGCATGTAATACATACCTATAAACATGTAGCACAGAGAGTTAAGATTAAATGTTAAATTTATTGGGCCTGCAAACATCTGATAAATGAAAAACTTAAACGATTTATTTCTGTGATGTACAAAATTTTTTGATAATTTTATTTGTATAGTTTAAGAAAAGTTGAAGCTTTAAAATAATTATTTCTTCAGCAGTTTAGAGCAAACAATTTTTTCAAACATCTAATGCAAAGTGACATTTGCTTGTACTTTTATATCGTAATATCAAAGGGAAAATTATATTTACAATCAACATGATAAGGGCATTTCTAATATGTTTTCCCTGAATATTCCATTTTTTTTAACAAGACAGGTAAGCTGTTTCTTAACATAAGAATTATCCATTTTTATACGAAATTTCATTTTGGGTACAACTGTTTTTAGTCAAAATTTATTATAATTTATAAAATTTGCAGTAAAATCAATAAAACTATTTGTCCAAATTTTTAAAATAAATAATGCTAAAAAAGCTAAAAACATTTTCCAAAAATGCTAAATAAAATGCCAAGTGCTAAATGAAAATTTTGCAGCTAAATACAAATTTTTAATGCTAAATTTAGCTGCAAAAATGCCAAAATGGCCACACTGGTTTTTAGATTGATTAAGGTAACTAAAGTTTTAGGTTATACACCACAGGGTTAACAGGAACTGGGTCAATATCATGTTAATAACATACTTACAAATTTATATTAAAAAACCAATTTTTTGTTATAAACCATATTTTTGCAAAAAAAAAAAAATCAATAAGAAATTGTATGAATTTTTTAATGCTAAAATTTTTTTATTGTGACTTTCTTATCAGTTAAATTTAAAATAAAATTAAATAAATTTAAAAAAAAATAAAATAATAAGAAATTAAACAAATCTATGAGTGTGTATAAATGTATGTATGTCTACAATAAAAAAATTTATTATTGATGTGTCTTCTTGTCCGACTTGTCAATCAGTAGAGAGTCTATGGAAAAGTTTATAGTGCCATATCAATTTATAGATTTTTAAAAATGAAAAATAACTAAAAAAAAATCAACGATCTTTTAAACTTTTAAGTAACTATTATTTTCTCGTAGGAACACAATTGAACCGTATAAACGTGGTAGCGTACGGCGTAGGACTGTTGTCATACGTCGTACAATAACTGGCGCAAACGTAAACGCGTATCTAAATCGTACGTCAACTTAGTTCGAATTCTATTTCATACGCCGGTTGCGACCAAACTCTCTTAGAGAAATATCGAATAGAAATATAAAAAAAAAATATTTTTGTGTTTCCAAATTAAATACTTATTAATTAAACTAAAGATCTAACTAACTTGAATATCTTTAGAATTTATTAATATTATTGTAAAAAAAAACACACACACAAATACACGTCGTGCTTTAAGAAATATTACGTTGTTACGACGTACGACATTTTCTTTCTACCATTAATTAATTTTTTAACATAAAGAGCAAACTTCAAAAAAATATTTTAAAAATTTTAAAATTTGTTATAATAATTTATTAAGTTTTTGTATTAGTGTGCTTTCTAAACATTAATCTGGTCACCTTATTTGCCTAAAGCATTAGAATTAACGGTTTTGTATAAACAAATTTTAAAAAAGCTTTAGCCAACTTTTAACTTAAGCTTTTCTTCTGGTAAATATTATGTTAACAGCAAAAAAACTTTATAAAGTTTATTAAAAAATGTTATGTTAGAAAAAGCTTTTGATTAACTACAAAAGCTTTATTTTACACTAGGCAACAGAAAATTTAAACTTGTAACTCAACATTATCAATGGCACAGGTCTGCAATGAAAATGTTTATTTTTTATACGACTTAGTAATGGATCTAAGATTTTTATAGTCATCATTTTTGTAATGGACTATACAAAAAATGTTAAAATTTTGTTTTTAATTATGATAAGAAAACATCTGCCGAAATAGCAAAATTGATGAAAAATATATTTTTTGAACTAGCAAAAGCTGACAGAAAATCGATGGCGAAATATCGGGGTTCTAAGGGAATTTGGTACAAATTATTTTTATTTTCTAAAAATCATTCTGAGAAATTTTGTTGATATATTTTGTTCATTACCTTATTATAATTAAACTCTAAGAACAAAAAAAAAAAAAAAAAAAAAACCATGGATCTTTAAATCAAACAAAACACATCAATCGTTTTAAAAACGATCGTTTTGAAATCTATCGATTTTCATCACATTCCTATAAACTATATTCCAAAACACCAAATGTAATATATCAGACATGAATTTTATTCCGGTGATACATCAATGTTAAGTAGCGGGTTAAGGAGTTAAAAAAAAACAATAAGCGATTTTAAAGAAAATTCGGAAATTTTTAACAAATATAAAAAAAAAAACATTTTAGCAAAACAAAAGTTATCAATTTTGAAATCGTTTTTTTATTACTTTTGAATTTAAGAACGGTTTTATTAAAAATAAAAAGAGAAAAAACTTAAAAACTCAACAAAATAGTCACAGAATTATATAGAAATTCTATTTTATAATAATTAGTATTGTGGTTATTTTATTGAACTGTTAATGGTTTTTTAATCCAAATTTAGATATTTTTTAATTAGGCTTAAGTTCATTGAATTTAATTTTCATTAAATTATTTTTATGAAGACAGGAATTTTACAACATGAAATTAATTAAAATTTTTCTTGATAATTTTTCATTCTTGACTGCGCTGAGCCTTGAACCCAGGCGTTCAAGTCTACCAAGGTGAAATACCATGTGGTTTAAAGATTGATGTTTGACTATTGACGTCATCCGGCTGCAATAGCCGAGTGAGTAAAAAGGCAAACCCCACTGAAGAGATTGTGTGGTTACAATCGAAACTAGTCTGGGCAACCTGTCCTGTCCGTGAACGCCTGGGTTCAAATCTCAGCGCAGTCAAGAATAAAAAATTATAAAGAAAATTTTTAATTATTTATTGTTGTAAAATTCCTGTCTTCATAAAATAATTTAATGAAAATTAAATTCAATGAACTTAAGCCTAATTAAAAAATAAATAAATTCGATTTTATATTAAGAATTTATAATAAAAAATGTAGTTAAGTTTATTAAAAAAACGAAAATCCTCATCTAAAAAGCCTGAGTTGTATTTAAAGTGAATATCAACGTTTTTCCGCTTTATTGGTTAGAGGCACCCATACACGGGTACGCAACTCCGCACAGTGTGACTTTTGTTACTTTTAGGATGCCAAAAGTCGTAACAGTCTAATAAAAGTAGATATGGCAATGAAATTTAGAAATAATAATGATGAGATCGATATAGCATTGGACACAAAAAATGGGCGTGGTCCGCCCACTTATATAAGGTGTATTTTCAAAATATCATAATTTCTAATTTAATAGTACTTATTATGGCGGAAAGAAATAAAAATAATTTTAATTTCACAAAATTTTTAGATACACACAAATGCCTTCAATTAGTAGTTATTTTGAGATGATAAATATATATTTTTGAAAACAAATTTAGATTTCATATTAAAAAAAAGCAATCTGAAAATAAAAATAATTACTCCGAGTCAATATCATTTCCATATTCCGGTACGGATAATAAGCCAATAACTTCTTTCGGTAATGTTCGTCGCTTTGTCTTAGTCGCTTTCCGCAAGCTGCATATAAACGGGTCTGACGAAAAGAGTAATCTGTGCAACAAATCCAAATTACTTTCAATTCTAGATGTTTTTCAAAATATCGGAGAAAGGAGCAAAAAGAAGCAAAAACTTATTGTTGAATCTGAAACTAGATATATAAACATTCATTCTCCATATAATCACTTAACAGAATTCTGCAGAATCATGCAAGTTTTTCTCTATCGAAAAACAAACATTTTTGGAAATAACTCAATTTTTAGTGATCGCATATTCTCATTGATTAAAAATTAAAATAATAACGTTAAAGCTTCAGAAACTTACCAGTCGTTATAGAAAAGGTTCCAACTTAATTAAAGCAAAAAGACTTTTGTAAAAATATTTTGCCAAACAAAAGTAATGTCGCCGCAAAGTTCAACAAAAAATGAAAACTATAAAGAGATTTACTTCACTTGTCACAGAGACACAAGTTTGACAACTGTTTTTATGTTAATTGTTGTTTTTTTGATTTGTTTTGAGTACATATTCGTAATTGTTGTACATTTTACTATTACATAGCATACAATTATTAAAATCGGAGAACATTATTTTTTTTTCTTTTGGCATCCTAAAAGTAACAAAAGTCACACTGTGCGCCGATGTAGTAGATGTTGTAGAAGATGAAGTTTTACCCTGGACTTTATCATGCGATTTGGCATTACTATAGATTGACGTCTATTGGCCAAACGTTTTCCTGTTAATGTTGTGCCAGCCGTTGTCGTTTGAAGTGTTGAGTCCTGTTTTTGATTTAAAACGTTTTTACAGGTTACGTTATTGTTTTTTTCTCCAGCTGCACCATTTACACTAACATTGGCATTAGCATTAACACTAGAACGCTTAACGGCGGTAGATCTTTTTGTAGGAGGCTGCATTGAATTTTTACTTTCATTGGCTGTTCCTTTATCCTCTTTATTTTGGCTCATTCCATTAGCATTATTTAAACTCGGTTGTAAAGGTTTTTGTGGTAATTTAAGCTTTTGTTCGTATTGTTTGTTTATACCCACTACAAGCCAATATTTTAGACATTAATTCTTAAACGTTTTTAATATAAACGAATAATGATATCGAACAAATTATTTTGTATATGACCAAAAGTTATTCAGCCCTATTATGAGGGTCGTTGTTGAAGTCGAAAACAAGTCGTTTTAAAAAAATTGGTATTATGATTGTCGTTAACGACATTTCTATGTGTTTCGTAAACGACTTTCTATGTGTTTTGCATTGTCGTTGTTGTAAATTTCAAATGATATCGACTAAAATTTCAAACGGCTACGATTTCCACCACGATAAAAGACTTTTGTAATAAGGCTGACTTGACTGTATGTTTTATGGCTGCGGTAAAAAGTTTATGCTTATGAAAATACTTAACTTGCCTTGAACAAAGACTAATAAAGCAAAAAAATTAAAAAAAATTTCCAGTTAAGTTTTATATGATTAAAAGTTAAAAATTTTGGGATGATGGGCTCATAATTTTCCTATATAAAGACCACTCCGTAAACACACGGTTTAATGCAAAAACAATAACGATTAATTTTATTGTGATATAATTTGGCACTATTAAGTTTCAGACATTGTCAAATCAAGAACAACATTTTGTTAAATTTAAAGCGAAAAAGTAAAGGTATATTCAGGCTTAACAAATATTTGACGAAAAAAAATCCAAAAGAACGTGACCAGTAATTTGATTAAACTAAAGCTTTATTTAAAACAATTATTTTTGATTTACTAAACTGTATTTGTAAGGAGATAATTGTATAACGTATGAATTCAGAAACTGTTAAATGATGTTTGATTTAGCAAAAATACTGCAAAAGCACACATTTTTTTTAATAAAACTATTGGTTACGTGGTGGACGTAACGTGAACATAGCCTAAGAATACCACAATTTGACATATCGTTTACACCAGGAATGCGGAGTCGTCAGAAATAAGTACAAACTCCGACTCCAAACGCTGAAATTTTTTAAGTGCGACTCCGACTCACGACTCCTACTGCGACTCCTACACTAACCTTGATGCTAAATGTATTTGACGTTAAACTCTTTTTATACCCTCCACCACTAGTGGTGAATGAGGGTATACTAAGTTTGTCATTCCGTGTGAAGCTTTTTTTTATTATGCATCTAAGACCCCATAAGTATAAATATTCTTGCTCCTTGAGTAATTCAAAGTCAATTTAGCCATGTCCGTCTGTCTGTCCGTTTGTTGAAAACACTATCACTTTCGAAAACCTCAAAAGATAAACATAATGTTTGTGTCAAATTGCTTCTAGTTATCCTAAGCAGCTTGGGATTGAAATCCAAGAATATCCGATCAGTAGGATCAGAGTTATGACGCAAAATGTAGAACCATGATTTGAAATGTTTCGATAGTAAACACACTATCCCTTCAGAAATCTTTGCCGTTTAACAATCACCGTCATTGACGACGGCTGGCAGTCAATAGTCAAACATCAATCTTTCAATATTTCATCAGTCATCAATATTTGTTGTTGCGAATGATTATCTATTTCAATTGACTTAGATGGTTTTTCCTTTACTTCTGTTTTTCGATTTGCCTAAAAAACATTTTTTAAATAAACTTTTTATAACATTGAAATATTTTTTTATGAATATGGCTGCAACACTTTTTTAAATATTTTAGTTGATATTAAACCATCTTTTCCAATTTTTTCAAACGATTTAAATTTAGTGTGACCTAAGTTTATACTAATTCTCTTATGCCGAATATAGTTCTCTACTTTAGCTCTCAATTCCGCATTAACATTTCGTTCTACTCATGAGCGTAACCTTTTTCAATGCATTTTGCATGGAAAATCAAAACATGTGCAAGATGGAGGGTTAAATCTTTTAAGGCAATAACAAAGTTATTTGCCAAAAAAAAAAAAAACAAATAATAATAATAATTTATTATAATCGTATGCAGAATTTTATGCAAACAAAATTTAATAATATTTATCATTTGCCAGAAATATGTGATCGTATTCCGTTTTTATATACAGAAAACCAGATATCTTAAATTTATGCAAAAGATTTTATAAAATACAGTGTATTTACGGAAAGAGTTCTTTCTGTAATAAAACAGTTCTAAAATCTTTCCAGTGCAATTTTGCACTGGTTTTTTTTTTGTTCTTTTTCCCCTTTAGTTAAAACACCAGGAACAAGATATGGTTTGTTTACAATTAGAAGCTTATAAAACCTTCAAGTTCTTAAAAATATATTTAAAGATCATAATTATTTTTTATAGGTGTGTAAATTAATTTAAAATTGATCAATAAAATCTGGCTGCAATAAATAACACTGTGCAACAATATAAAAAATTAGTAAAATAACAGGTTTTCAATTTGAAAGTAAAAAAGTGCTTAAGGGTTATTTTTTTTTTATACCATCAGCCCTAGATTTTCGTTCTATGATGTGCTCAAGAGATTTATGTAAACTACAATGAGCTCAATTTTTCAAGACCATTTTAACCCTTTAACTCTGCACTGGAAAAGTCTTTTTGTTCCTTTTTTAAAAGCGATCAAGGAGGACATTTCAATAGAACTTTTAAGGGCGTACATGTTCCAAAAAAATATTTTTTTATACAATTTTACCACAAGTTTTTTATTACACCAAAGTTTAAAGTTTAACTTGAATGCCAAAAATTTGTGAAATAAAAGTGCTTAAGGGTTAATTTTATACTTTCTTGCAAAAAGCGGATTTTTAAGGTGTGATGATTTTCTATGAATAAAATGTTCTGTGATGAAATTACTATATGTCACCACTAATTGCGTAAATATATATTGTATTCAAGGGAGGGAGCTTACTTTAGAAGTATTATTTTCACAAAACCATCACATCTAAATTAAAGGAAGCCTAAGGAAAATGTCGGATTTGTGGGTGGCATATACCCCCCCCCCTCCCCCAACAGAATGGACTTTCTACGCCAATTGTCGTTTATCATACAAAATAAAGCAGTTGATATTAATCATAAGAATGTGGCAAACTGGGAACTTAAACTCCCTCTAAAATAAACTCCTGGCTTAAACTCTCACTTTTATTTTTAATATATCTTTTTTTTTGTGTTGTACAGTGTAAAATAGTGTGTTAAGTTGCTTTTTTTGCTTAAGTTTTATGCTTTTATTTTGTATTTTAAAATACAGTAGCCGGTAAACTGTAGAGGATAAAAAATACTTGAAATTTTTAACGTCTGGTTTTTTACCGTATTTTTTACTGGTAAATTTATACTGCTTAAAACAAATGATATTGAAACAATCTTAATTAATTAATTATTTTAAGACTGATTTGTTTTTTTTAACAAAAAAAAAAAAAAAAAAAAAAAAAAAACGAAAAGTAAGAAAAGGTATTGACAAATTACTAAAAAAAAAAAAAAAAAAAACAGAAGAGAGAAAGAAATATGTAAAAATTATAAATATATAATTAATTCCTGCAAATTTCGATCCACCAAAATACCATTCATTAAAAGGTGGATGTTTAACTATAGACTGGCAGCCCTCGCATTGGTGGAAAGGTTAAACATGTAAAGAATTCTGATGATTCGCTACGTGGTTGTTCTCGAAACAGCGTTGTTAGTTCGACCCCAGCTTTAGTCAAGAGTAAAAATTATCAATAAATTTAAATTTATTTCATGTTGTAAATTTCCTTCTTTCATTAAAATAATTTAATGCAAATAAAATCAAGTTTGGATGCAAAAACCATAAACGGTTCAATTAACCCAAAAAAATTGTACGTAAAAAGAAACAATTAATGTTAATCATAGTTGGGGGTAGTGCACTAAATATTGATTTAAATCAGCAGTGCACTATCACTAAATAAAACTGCAAAAAATTAGTTTCCACTCTTTTTCATCAAACTATTTTTTTTAAGTGCAAAATTTTTTAGTATTACTATCACTCATGTTTAGTGAGGCTGGTAATTTTCAATTCATCACTCAACATCAACAAAATAATTGCAATCATTTTGCACTATCACTAACTGTGAGTTGAAACTGCAAAATGAGTGCACTACCCCCATCTATGATGTTAATATGCTTGTAAAAAATGGTTAACAAAAGCAGATTTCTGACAGTGCTGCCAGTAATTTTTTGTGTTGCCAGGATTCATTTTTAGAAAACTAGCACATTTGCACAAAAAAGAAAACCGGTATGCTTACGATCAATCATTATATGCACTGCAAATTTACCAATTGCAAATGTGCAAAATATCCACCGTGAAAACCCTTAATATTCTACACATGATACAGCAAAAAAGGATCAGAAATTTGAAATATAAATCCATCATTTATAAAAAGATGGACCGTTTGACATGACATAAAATTTAACATGGACATTAGGGCAGGCCGATTTGTAAGGATTTTTTATTTTTTTATTACCTTATAAAAACCTTAAAAATAAATGTTGAGAAAAAGCAAAAAAAAATTAAATTTGGGCGCCTCGAAAATGATTTTTTTGAAATGTCGCAAAAGGCTATAGAAAAATCGATGGCACAATATCGATTGCTAAATCGACCCACCCTAATGGGCATTGCGTAGATGTACTATAGTTTAAGTTTTGACAATGTGAATTACTTACCCGTATGAATTCGCGTTAGAAAGTTTTAAAAAAGCTTGAAAAAGCTTTAACTTATTTCTAAGAAAAAACACGCAATTTCTACTAATTTACGAGTATTTAAGATTAACGGGAGTACCTGTTTTTGCCTTCTCTCAAAATTCGTATACTAACGCACTCATGCGTGAAGCACAGGCAGGTGGTACTTTTAGTACACGACTTTTAGTTTAATGCTCCTATACCTTGCTAAGGAGTCGATTTATATTTGATGTATAATAACAGCACACAGGGACACCAGTTAACAGCTTGAACTTTGCCCTAAGGTAAAACAATTTTCCTTCCACACCCACCACACGATTTCCGTGAAGCCTGACCAGCAACCAGTGCAGGACTAAACTAAGAACTCATACGTGCCTTAAAATAACAAGCAAGAAAGTTATTCGGGTGAAAAATCACCCATGCTGGTTATTTAATGAAAATATACCGGCGTTTTTCCTTTATTGAAGGTATTTTTATTTTAGTATTTAGACAAAATAATATTTAATAAGAAAACAATAAATAATAAACTAAAGTCATCCATAAAATTCAATTGGGTGTAGGTAATACTTAGACGGGTACTTAAATGGGTGAAATTTCATCTGTGGGCCTTTTTCCTAATTCTTCAAATAATTTTGTAACGTTGAGATATACAAAAAGAAAACTTACTGGTATTAATGCAAAATTTTTAATTTAAAAAATTACAAAAAAATCTTATTTATATCCAGCCAAAATGTTTAAGAGATATTAAATTTTGAAACAAAAAAAGGGCGAAATTTCACCCGAAGACCGTATAAGGTTTAAAAGACTTTCTGGGCTACCGGTTGCCGCAATGCCACACGAAGTCTAGTCAGCTGCTATAATGAGAAATCTGTCATTTTCAATGCCTAGAAAAGCTTAAGGTACGCGCTGCTTCTATTTTCCTAGAAATTCCAATGCCAAGATGTAGATGCTCTTTTGGGTGCAAATCCGTTTGAAGAGTTAGTAGGGATATTCCTCAGCAGGCCAAATGGAAATTATCATACCCAGTCCCAGACAAGTTCGAGGCATTGGCAGCATTTTTATTCTTCGAGAGTGTAATACCAAATGGTACATATATGATTTTCCGAATAAAAATCTGGATGAGAAGGATATGAGGGCCAACCGATTAGTAGACTAAGCGACAAAAATCAGCCTTGGTTAGGCATTTTTAAAAAAATACCCTTCACGATTTGACCCTTAAAGGCCCCTCATCAATAACCAGTCCCGACCTCTATCACACCCTCTGTGATCTACCAGTTCCCGTTGCAACATACAGCACTCTGTTCGGGTGCGACCCTAAGAAGGTATGCTAGCTTTGAGCCAAGAAAATGCTGGAGGTATTGACAGCATTTACATCCCCTGAGAGTTCAACCTCTAAAGATTATTGTGATTTTGATTTGCATGATCACCTGCCAGATGGGCTATCTCATGGTGGATCTCAAACACTTGGTGGGTTATTATATTCACTTTCCAAATGCCGCTGCGTGTGCTCAGATAACATTCACGAACAAGGTGCAATTTGAGTGTATAATCCGACAAAAATTATATACTCGCCCTTTAATTACAAGCCGGAGCTATTTAACATCCACTGCTGTAGTTAATCCCGCAGTTTCTGTTGAATAGCTATGGTTCTCCACAGGCCGAACTTTTCCAAAAAGGTGGCAAATCCACTCCCTATGTGGAAGAGTCAATTCCCGTGATTTTGGTTATTGACCACAGCCAATACGTGATGCGCGAAAGTATCCCTTCAAGGAAGAGCAAGGCTTCCGCATGACAATCTTTCTGAAACAGGAAGCATTTCATGCGAATAGCATATTAACGAAGGCCTCAGCCTGTATTCAGACCAGTACCGAGGAACCAGTGGCTACTGACTCCCGTAGTGCCAGCTAACAATCCGAAAACCTTAAGAGCTCTGTCATAATGAATGATTATCGCATCCCAGCTCTGCATGCATCTAATCGCCCATTAATTTCTATGAACAAAGAAAAGCACATCGACACAAAAGAAACTCATGCAAATCTAATCCGCTACCATATCGCATTTCTAAAGGAACTCCATGGAAATAACCTATAACACGGAAAATATAAATCTTTTGATACCTCTAGTCGGCTTCTCTATGGTACGCGTCCTGCTACCAGGCACCTCGGTCCATTTGATTACTTTCGGATTCCAGGCATTGACCACACCTGACTTGCCCGCGAAGGTGTAACACCAAAAGGTAAAATCCCCCAGAGAAATCTAGAGATTGAGGGTCCTAAAGACTCGTACGTATAATCTCCGCTGTGAGCAATCTACAAACTTCGCAATCTAAAATTTCATATGAGGGGCTTAAAGCACAATGGATTTAAATTCTTTTTTAAATTGAGTGACATATGAAATTAGTAGATGAAGTTCAGAACACAAGAAGTGAATGTGGAATTCTCATCTGGTAGTGAGATATGGCGACTAATTCTAGCAGTTGTCATTAAAATACCTGTTTCGCTTGGAGCGCACCCCTTGTGCTTTTAGCCCATCATAAAGGATATTTGCTACATATTTCGTAGTGTTACACATGCAGCGATAAACCTAATACAGGTGGTATAAAATAATTCGTTTCTTTCGTGCGGTTTCTATCGTGCCAAAATCCTAATTTTTTAAGGACAATTTGTATGGATGCCCTATAAAAAATTCTCTTTAATTCTTGACACTTTACCTTTTTATTATTGAATTTAAAATTTGTTTGATTTTCAATGGAGATAAATTTATTTTATTTCTTTTATTTAGAAACCAAAATACCTCACAAGAATTTTAAAATGCATGCACATAAATATTAAAATAAAACAAAAAAAAAAAAAAATAATTATATACATTTTTTTTGCATAATAACATAAACAATTTAAGATTTTTGTTTTTGGTTAAAAATACTATTTCCGGCAAGGAAGTTTATAGCAAGTAAATTATATGTAAAAGCCCTACTCTTGCAATTACGGTCTGCCAACTGAATCAAGACGTTTGCAACATGTATGGAGAAACAATTTATAAAAATCTAATACTTTCACGTGAAAATAGAACGAAATAGATAGTTTTTGCGAACAGTTTTGAGTTAATCGTCAGAGAAAGTAGGATTTTTAATTCAGATTCCTTCAAGCCGCATTCACCAAAGGTGGCGGCAATACTGCAACAGTTCAAAACAACAGAAATAACAGAGCTTTCTGCATTCCATTCTTCTCCGTTTGTTAAATTTAATAATCGTTTATGAATATGGGGGTTAGTGTTTACGCAAGGCGAATTCATAGCAGGGGAACTCGAGAGATCAGCTGACTAATTTTTGTTCCGTGTATTTCAGTACAATTTCTCTTGTTAGTTTGTACACTGATTTTTATACACTGATTTTTTTATAACTGAATTTCACAAATAAACTAGATACATTGTATTTCAGAGCGAATAAGAGCGAGTCTACCTGTTATGAATTTCCCTTGGAGTCTACGGTTCGAAATGTCAACAAAAAAAAAAAAGGAAAAAAACTTTCGAAATGTCAGAGTCAGGAGGCTTTTTGCCGCCATCTATAGTGAATTCAGATTAATTTTTAGGTTCATGTTTAATTCAGGTGCTCTTTAAGAAAGAAAAAATCACAAAAGGAACAGCCGTACCTAAACAAAAGCAGCACTCGTTTCTAGCTGTCAAAAATGTTCATGCCCATACAATTTATATGAAGCATCTAAGGCGAATTCATTTTTCAGGTGGCGTTGAAAGCACAGTTTTTTTTTCTTACTTAGAGAGAGAACTGTCAAAAGTTGCTCGTGTGTTTGACATATCAATCAACGAAAGCAACAAAAAAATACATTGTTATGTTTTTGGTGTTGTTACTTGTTGTAGTATCGAATCCACCGTGTACATGAATTCGCCTTGGAAGTATCCCTAATTAGAGTGACGTCAACGCTTTGCAATTTGAAAATCAGATTTTGGCAGCCCGTTTAATAGGTAAGTTGGCCGTTATTATATATTGTTGATAAATAATGGCAATTAAGCTTATTTTTAGGTCAATCAGCGGTTTAATCTCCATTTTTTTTATTTATTTTATGTGGGTTTAATTAAACAAGAAACTAAACACTACTGTTCGTATTACACAACGTTGACGCTCTTGTTTAGGTCTGGCATTTCAGCGTAAAAGCTAAGAGGAAGAAACCTTCGGCTCTTGTTTAGGTAAAAAAAAATAATTTTTTTCGGCTGTCGAGTTGCCAGAGTTTATATACAAATTAGTTTTTTTGTATGTGAATGAACATTTTTTTTATAATAGCAATATTTTTGACAAGCGGATCACAAAAGCAGCGCTGTTGGAGAGTTGACCTCTCCTTCTAGTGAATTCGCCTTGATGAAGTAAAATGTTTGTTTGTAAAATGTACAATACTTTTAAAAATTGTTTAATCGTTTTGTAAATGAGCAAAACTAAAACAAATATATTTTAAGTGACAAAGAGTGTAAGTAATTCAATTTGCTTTCAACATGATTTAATTTACCGTTGCGATCTTACATTTCAGAACAAAAACAAATGCCAAAACGTATTTTGTAAATGCTTAATTGAGTTTTTTTATTTAGATTTTTGTTTTTTTTTTGCCTTAATTTAATGAACTACTTTCTATTAAATACTTTCTATTAATAAGACAAAAAAGCTTAACAAAAAAAATTTTTTCATAGTACTCTGAAACATTCATATAAGGAGCAAATCAATTAGCAAACGCTTGCAAAAATATTGTACGTGTTGCGCAGCAAAGCAAAAACATTCAGCCTTATTACGGTTCTCGATGTCGCAAACGACACAGGTTGTGTGTTACTTAAATCTACTACAAAATTCGACTTACGCTGTTACCGACATCGGGAACCGTAATAAGGCTGAATACAAAATATGACTTGTTTTTTTTTACTTACTGCAAAGTACAAAACAATACGAATGCAAACGTTTCGTTTTTTTGTACTCTAATTGTGGGTATTTACTTTTCTACAAAA
Source organism: Pollenia amentaria (assembly GCA_943735925.1). Classification (NCBI taxonomy): domain Eukaryota; kingdom Metazoa; phylum Arthropoda; class Insecta; order Diptera; family Polleniidae; genus Pollenia; species Pollenia amentaria. Next base: position 137,391,931 of record OX031010.1, on the reverse strand, counting down.
AAAAAATACCACCTTGTTAAAAGGTGTCTCGCCAACCCTGTAATAATGCTATTTGTTATTTGCCGAGAACTTAACACAAGTAACCAAAAAGTGGAATGCCCCGTTTTTAACAGCTGACAAAAAGTTTGTTCTTCAAAATTTAAAAAAAAAATATATAATTTAAAATTTGTTTATTGCATCAACAACAAAATGAATGACGAAATTTCAGTTGGCTCAAAAACAATTTAAAATAACGTTGGCAAAACTAGTGAACGCTTAAATGAAAATTGAAATATAATTAACATTTCATCCTCAAGGATGAATCCAATAGTTGATTTATTGTAATTTCTGCACATATACTGGATGTGGTAATATCCATATTTTAACTTTTTCCTTTAGGTTAGGTTAGGTTAGGTTAGGTTAGGTTAAGAATGGTTATGCGCCCAAGGGCACACATCCACTTGGAAACCAATGAGGTCCATTGTGAATCCCTTCAGTACAGGAGAAAAGAGGAAAAAAGAGAAGTAAAGAAGAAAAGTAGAAAAACCACGTAGGACAAATCCCCTCTATGGTCCCCCCAACAGGAACAGCCGTCCTATTTCCCTGACAAACCCCAGTAGATCGGTTGGATCACATCCACCGATACACCCCAGTTCGTCGTGAAATCTAGCCCCTAACCATTTCTGCCTGGGGCCCTGCATCCTAGGACAGTGGCACAGTACATGCTCAACCATCTCTAGCTGCTCAGTATCCCCGCACAGCCTGCAGAAGTCCGGTATCGCAATGTCCCATTTACCATAAAAGCCCTAACAAAACAATGCCCCTCACATTTTTTCCTTTAAAAACGTTTAAAAATACTCAAAAAATTTTCCTTCGTTTTTTTTTCTTCATAAAATATGTAAACATGAAAATACCGTTGCCAGATTGCCGATTTGTGTACACCAAGTTTTAAAGATTTATTTAACTGAAGACTTTTTATGAGAAACATTTGAGAAACACCGAATCCAATTCGATTGTATGTAACTGACAACCTACCATTAACAATGTTATCCTTTCTTATGTCTGTATAAATATGGGGGATTGACAAGGTAGTCATAAAGTTGTAAAGTCATAATGTCGTTAAATAGTTACAAGAATTATATATGACTGCTGTGGGCAATCGCTTATAATTTAGATTTATACTGTACAGTTATGACGAATCAATGAACACAGCATTAAAATTTTTTATTTTGTTTGAAACAAAACAGTATTTTTTTAAACAATTGTAAAATATTATTTAGGACATTATGACGATTTGATTTGATAGCACACCTTGTGAATCTCCCAATAATAAAAAAAATAAATAACTTTAAAAGCTTAACTTTTTTACTGCCCTGTGCCCATGTTCTGTAACTCTCGCTTCAAAAAACTTTCCGATTGAAATGCGAGAAATGAAACAAAAATGCCATAAATTGAAACAAACAACTGTTTTTCTCATTAAACTGCGTCTGTTTCATTTTTAGCGTGTAATAGCTGTCACGTAAGGAAATTACTCGTCAATTTACAGAAAAAGTGTGTCTGTAAAATTGTTCTGAGAAAGTTCCCGCTTTGAACTGTCAAATAAACTCACGCATAAATATAGGGTGAGAAAAAATATACTATACTAAAAAATAATATACTAAAAAATATATTAAATATGCAAAATGCAGTGAATAATAACATGGATGAGATAAGTATTTTATTTTTGACTGATTTTTTCATTGTTTAATTATTTTGCTTTTAACATTTTTGAAAAATATACGAATGTTTTCAAAGCCCCGGTAGGCTAGCTGGTAGTGAGCTAGTCTATCAGTACCGGGGTTGCGGGTTCGATTCCCGCCAGAGACTCTGGTCTCCTGCAGACAAGCAAAAAACTTCGCAGGATTTAGTTTGGGAATAATAAAAAAAAAGAAAAAAAAAACAACAAAAATTAAAGTCGCACTCTACATTATTTGCTATAGCCGACGGCTATAATTTTGGCCGCAGCCAACGATATGTATTACTGGCGTTCTCAACGTCTGCAAGTTCACATCGGCTTCGAGTAAAATATTATGACTTTTATAACGTAACGACGTAATCTCTTTTGCTAGTTTATGACATGAGTTACAGACACACTTTTTTCTCACTTTTCGAGAAACGATGGAATATTTTGTTTCACATCTTTTCGATGCGAGAAGTTCTCATCAAAGTTACAGAACATGGGTACTGATTTCAAGCGATTTTTTCCCAACTTCGTCTAGTGGCACTGTATATAAACAGTAGTGACATGTTTTACAGGGCATTATCAACACTGTCGATTTATACGGGGTGTAAAGTGCAACAATGCCTTATGCCATTATTAAGAGTGATTTTTTTTAAAATAAAACATGCCACCCTTTAAGAGAGCAAACTATTTTTATGAAACAATCACCAAATTGCATTTACTAAATAAAATATCACCTTTTTTTGTAGAATATAAAACTCCATTAGTTAAATCTGTCTATTTTACACATGGTTTGTGTCTTCAATAATTTTAATGGCATTTTGAAGGGTAAATAACTTTCATTTAAACTCACTTAGTCATGCGACCAGACTTATGATAGCGTAATATACTAAGACCACTTCAAAACTATTTAGAAAAAAGTGGTTGGGAAGTGTTACTTTCCCCCCACCGAAAAAAATGTTCACCAATATTTTTCCAATTAAATCAAGTATTGCTGTTTTAAACAATTTTTTTAATCAAAAGTTATTTTTGGCAATACAAAATTTATTATTAACAAGATTTCTCAACGACGTGCTACACGCAGAGAAAAACCATTTTTAAATATGATCACCTCAAACAAGACTATGATTACCGAAAATTTGTAAACATATTATGGTTAATTTAACCATATTATATTCACCGGCAACCATATTATGGTTACATTAGTCATCCATCACGAAGCCCCAGATGCCTCCAGACATGTTATGGTTAGAAAAGAGGAAAATACAATTGTTAATTTGAAAACAAATTATTGTCATATTTAACCATAACTGTTTGAGGCAACCATAATATGGTTGTGGTTTCGTGATGGACGACTAATTTAACCATAATATGTTTGCCGGTGAATATAATATGGTTAAATTAACCATAAAATGTTTAAAAATTTTCGGTAATCATAGTCTTGTTTGAGGTGATCATATTTAAAAATGGCTTTTCTCTACGTGTAAATTCCCAATTTTTATTTTTAATAAATACATTGAAATTTATTGTTGAGGGAAAGCTAGTTTCTATGCGCATTTAACTTTTATTAATTTTTTAATTGTTCCAATTAATTTACTTTAATTGAAAATAACAATTAAAATGTTTGTGTGCATTTTTTGCAAATATGAAAACGTACACACAAACTTCAAAATATTTTTTTGTTGTATTAAAGTTTCAAGCAATTTTTTAATTGTTTCAATTATCTGTGTTGATGGAAACAAATATTTTGATTTGTGTTTACGTTTTAAAAAGCCTCTTTTGCTGGTGCTCACATTTCAATTAAGCCTATTGATTGAAACTCAACAGCAAGAAAAGCTCAAACCTACAATATGTTAATTGATATGATTAATTTGTTTGCGGGCGGAAAATCAGTACGGAATTTAATTAATAATACAAATTTCTAACTGATATGTATGTTAATTGAAGTTGGTTTTTAATTTTTTTTTGTGCACCCAAAACTTGTCCCGTTCGACTACTTTTTGTTTTAATCGACGTAGAATGCCCTACCTCACTGAAACACGATTGACTGAGATTAGGCAAAGGTGACCAATGCTTTGAATACTTTTTAATTGTACTTATATTTCACAATATTTTCTGAACATTTTCATAAAATACCGTATATTTTAAGTTACTTCAAATCTTGTTTCGTTTTAAAAAAAAATTGTTCAATAGAGTATTCGTCAATTTGACTTAATTAACTAAATAATATTTTCTTGAAAGTTTCGCAAATGTGTCACACTGAAATTATGCTAAAATACTTGTTTTATTAGTTGTCTGTTCTACATTTCAGACTGGTTAGATTAACGTTTAAAGCCATAAAGAGATTTTTTTCATATTTGAAATACTTGATATGATTTATTTTATTAGCGTTAATAGCTCTTTGTAGAAACATTTCATGTAAGTAATTAATTTTAACTGAGTTAAACGAGGGTTATTCGAGAAGTTTCTTCGACATCATGTACATATATATATATATTTTTTTCTTCATTACCCCCTTTTGGAGCATATGGCTTCCATATAGCATGTCCATCTTTTAAGATTTGTTGCAGTTGTTTTTCATGTGTTCCCATGTTAGATTTCACTGTCCTTTAGTATTTTTCATATACGTATAATGAGAATGGGGGCAATAACGGTAACAGGTGGCATAAGAACAACCCCCTCTAGGATACTTTTTACAATCTTTAACTGGTTACCACCAGACATTTTTACGAAAAAGTTAGATGCGAACCCGGTGATAAGACTTACCCCCCTAGAGGATGGAGGGATTGCAATATCGGACACGCTAAGATCCTGCTTGAAATAATAAAAATAAAAAAATAATTGTTATTTTTGTTCAAATAAATAAAAATCAAAAAATAACTGTTATTATTGTTCAAAAAAAAAAAAAAAAATCATAAATTAACTGTTAGTTTTGAACGAAAAAATACAAATAAAAAACAAATATTATTTTTAAAAAAAAAAAAAAAAAAAAAAAAAATCAAAAAATAACGAAAAAATACAAATAAAAAAACAGATGTTATTTTGTTCAAAAAAATAAAGATAAAAAATAACTGTTACCATCTGACTTTTATGAAAAGAGGAAAAACTGTTACGGCCCCTGTTTAAAACTAAATCATTTCATTAATCATAAAGAATCTTCTGAACATACCTCAAACTGACTATGATGTAGCATCGGCCGCATTAAACGTACCTCGCACGTGTACAACCGACCACGATTTCTTCTTAATGTTTTTTAAATAATCCATAAATTTTCACAATTTGATTATTTATGTGTTTAAAATATTCTTCTGGTAACTTTCTTAAAGCATTTTTTTTTATCAATTTCTAATACTTTAAAGAAATATATATGCGTTTGTTGTGTTTTGTTTATTAATCAACTGACATCTTAATCATCTCAAATGTAATGTGAACGGCTTTGATTAAGTAAATCAACATTTTTCGTAAACGCGTTTAAAAACCCAAATATGAACAAAGTATTAGAGATATTGAAGGTTTCCAAGGGACTTTACTGGACTACTGTTACATATTTTATAGAAAATTGCAATTCCGCTGTTTTTTTTTTTCTGTTTAATTTCATGCCAAAAGTTTTATTGATTTAGAAATCCCCCTTCTTTGGTGAGCTTGATCTCTTTTTGTATTTGGTATAAGATTCCTTTGTTTATGCGTTATGACCAAATTTTGAACCAACCCTCGTATTAGTTATTGAGTACGTTACAAACGTAAACTCCCGTTTTGGCGCCACACTATTTATTTTCTTTATATCATGATAGTTTTGTGGTTTATTTTATTAAATATCTTAAACTGCTTGGATCAAGCGGAATTTCATTAATTTTAAATACTAATTCGCACATTTTTCCATTACACATTTAATATTTATTTATAGTCTGTTGTTTAAAATAAGTAATTTTCGTTATAAACAGGAAATTATAGAAATTAATAAATTAACACATTTTTAAAATTAAGAAATTGTTGCAAAAATGTTTCTTCTCATTTGTTTAGTTTAACTAACAAAAGACTTAAGAAACAAACGTGTTTCGTTAGAATTTTTTTAATTTTTTTTTCAGCAGAACAAAGTTGAAGACTATGGGTTTTTTAGACAGAAAGTACTTGTTAATTAATAAATTGTTTGCAGAGAATTATAATTTTAAAAAAATTATTAAAAAAATTATTGTTTATAGAACAAACGTGTTTTTTAGAAGTTTTTTTTTTAAAGCAGAACTAAATTTACGTGTGGTTTCCATAATCAATCGTCTGTATTGTGGAAACCGCACATTAAAAAAATTATTTCTTTATTTAGAATTGAGGTAAAAATATTGTTCATATAGAAAAACTTAAACAATTCTATTTTTAGAGAAAATTTGGTATCTATTGTATTTTATTGTACCTTGATTAAACTAGTGTTTATATAGATGACATGTCATAACGTCCAGTGGCATAACACCAAAGAGCATTATGACACACCAAAAAGTGTCATGATGTCCATGGGTTTAAGCGTCATTTAAAAGTGTCATAAGGTTCGCGGACTTTATGACACTTTTTGGTGTTACTTCACTTTCAAATGTATCGCAATGCCCACTTTAGTTAGCGAGTAGAAAATCGTTGCGTCCGGCCGAAGGCCCGTAATGAAGGAAGCTTTAGTTGGCGTTAGGAAAAATTCTTTGTATAACAAACACGGGCTTTTTAATGATACAAAACAATTAAAAATTTTGTTTTTGAAGTTTATTAAAAACGATATGTTCATGTTGTATTAAAAAAAAACTCAACAATAAGGTAAAATAAAATATAATATCAGTTCCATATAAATCTTTTTAAATAACGTTTTTGCTATAAAAATAATTTTATTTATTTTTAATGGTTTTTTTTTTTATTTGAAACAATTTATTTGACTACATCATACTAAATTGTTTGAACAATTTTTCGACCAAAAAAAAAAAAAACATATCGCACTTAATCAACAAGAGGGTATTAACTCAAAATTTAAACATTTTCAGTAGAAGCAAAACAATTTTTAATTTAACATTGAAGGCATATGGAAATGAATTTTTAAACCAACCGTTTCATTACCAAAAAGTATACAAAATAGCAAGATATTTTTACAGCGGGCAGATATGAATATAGCGTGTAGATTTTTTCGAAAAAGTGGAAAAATAAAAATTTTGAGATAATACCCTCTTGTTGATTAAGTGCGATATGCCATTGTTAACAAAATTTTGGAATATGCTTCACTAATTTTAAAATTAAGTTATGAATTCTAGTCGAACTGTTTGGGGTTAAATCTAAAGATACATATATCATTATTCTGATTTAAGTTGATTACAGTTAATTTCTTCATTTAAATTATTTTTATTTAGAAATGAATTTTAAAGCTTATAACAATGGAGAGACCAAAATAATTTTGGCTGCACATATCTTCAGTCGTAAATGCGGTAATTTTTAATTTTTGAAAATTAAGTTTTTGATGCAGTTCAATAGAGTAAACAAAAATACATCGTTTGTGGAAAAAAATACAAATATTTTTTTCTAGTTCTTGTTTTGCAACGATATGTAAAAGTTCTAAGTCCAAAAATGCTAAGGAAAAAGCGCTAGGGCCCATTAAAATGTGAAAATTTCAAAAAAAATTTGTTAATATTTGTAAATAGTCAACATTGATATAAATAAAATAATTTTATAGTATATTTTATTTTTTGCAAATTGACATACAAAAATGTACATTAAAAGTATAAAATATATAATAGAAAAGGTGATAAGTCATAAAATGCTACGTAAAACATAAATGTATTATTTTTAGTTGGTTTGCAAGCCAATAAAGAGTCGGCAATGAAGCAAAACTGGATTTATAGACTTAAAATATATTCAGAACTAAAGACTTAAGAAAGTTTTTTCTCTCTCCTATAAAATTTATACATTGGACTACATCCTTTTCGACTGAAGGTAATGATATATAATTATATAGGTACATTATATTAAAAAAAAATTATGGATTCACCATTGTTTCACTCATTTTTATGTATTTTTGTATATCAAAGAACTTTTCTTATTAATGCACTTGAAATTTAACAGCATACAATGCATAACTTTTATTATACGCATCTACATATAAACGCATGGTGTAGATCTCCAGCTAATGGCGGTACCCTTTGTTCCAATTTTTTTTAATAAGAGTGTGGTAACGGCTTTTAGGTTTACGTATTTGTTCACAATGCTGTTGCGGCCTTTTGAATTTCGTTAATAAAGTCGTTATTTTTAAACATATCCGAGTAAAATCTTAATGAAATCAAAACGTCTACTTTGAATTTTTTGTCAATTACGGCCTTTTGGATTTTAGGTGACGATATGTATGTATGAAAATTACCTTATAGAAACACTAAATTATGTATGTACGTACATATGTAAATACTTGGGGGATTCACAAGGTGTGCTATCAAGTCATATTGTCATAATATCCTAAAGTTTTACAATCGTTTAAAAAAAGAATTGTGTTTCAAACAAAAAACTGGCAAATTGTTTTTATTTTGATTTCTTGCGAAAACAATAAAAGCACTTTGTTTTTGTTTTTAATATGTTTTTTCTTTACCCACTTACAAATACAATTAATGTTGGGAGAATTCCAAATAATTGTAGTGGGGAATGTAAGAAAAGATAAACACATCACTGATTTATTGTTTGGTATTTTGTTTAAGCTTTGATATCGTTGCAAAAAAGACTTTTTGAGTGTATGTAGATAATTCTCATTCCCTCTGTAGAGTTGTTTGCTGACAGCGTTGGCTTTTCTAAAATTATTTAGGAGAACGTTTCCTGATGGTCTGGCCTAAGCAACCAGTGAAATGCGCATAGGAACAGCTTATCCTCCAACAATAAATTTCAGTATTTTTTTTATCAATTATAAAAAAAAAGAAAATGAAGCACAACAAACAAAACCTTTTAATAAATAATAATAATAGTATTCCCAAAAACAACTTTGATAACAAGAAACAGTCCCTAAACAATAAGGGTGGGTTTTTTTCATGCATATCAGAGATTTAGTCATCTTCAATCTGTGTTTTTAGTTTTTAAGATGAGGATTAATTACTTGTATTTGCCAGTTTAAACGGCCAATGTTGGTGGCTGTAACTTAATCAACAAATGGCAACACATACACCTGTGTGTATGTATAAAAGAGCAGCTGTTTAAATATAAGCAAAGAAAAGAATATACATACATAAAAGAAAAGATTTTTTTTTAGAAAACAGAAAAATGGATCGTTCTAGTTAATATTAAAACAATTATAAGAAAAAATTTTCTTTTTATAAGAACTAAAAGGGTGGATTTTCTTCTCCTTCTGACTAGAATGCAAAGGACACTGGTAAAAAGTTGACATTTTAAAATATGTTGTTGCCAGTTTTGTTATTCTGTCTGGCAATTCAACGAGGTTTAAACTATCACTTAAAAACGGCAAACACAATTAGTACACAGTTAAATTTACACTCAGATTAATTAATTATAGTTTACTGCGAAGGTTAAACTCGATGTTAAAAACCCACTGAAGGACGTTTTATGCTGCGTTTATTGTTTTGTCATAACTAATAGAGTATCCAATTATTTCGATCGATTCTTCAATTTAAATTTTGCTCGATTAATCGAACAAGAGTTTTAAAGTGTTCGAATAACTCGAATAATTCAAATAATTTTAAACAATGGAAAAAACAAACATGTCTATTTGATTTGATACTTTTATTAAATTAATAAACAGAAAAAAAACAGTAAAATATAAATATAAAAAATAAATATAGTTAAACAATAAAATAACATTTCATTTATACAACGTATACAGTTTTAAAACTTTTATGTGCTGTTTCCAGGTGACAGGCAATTGATTGTGTAGTAAAATTATAATTTATATGAAAAGTTCTCCAAAAACTGAATGATTTCCACACACATTTTACTAAACAATCAACTGCTTGTCACCTAGAAACAGCACATTAAATAAAATAAATTATTAACCGTAGGAACACAATTGCATATGACGTAGATACGTTGTCAAATAAAAACGTAAAAGCGCATCTACGTCGTAAGTCTACATAGATCCAATTCTATTTCATACGCCGCTAATGGCCGTATTGTCATATAAAATGAAAAATGAAAGACATACATACCGTGCTTGACAAAACAATGGAAACTTTTCTTAAAATATACTTCCTTACTGTTGGAGGTCTCAAATCTAAATTATTTCTTGAAAAAAACTAACAAGTGTTTCAATATTTTATTTTTTAGATTGTTTTTGATATATTTACTGAAATTAAATAACATAAAATATCATATATCGAAAATTATGAAGGGAAAGCAAAAGTATTCAATATTTGGGTATTGACAAAACAATGAAAACTAAAATTTTACTTCAATAAAAATAGTTTACCAGTCATCAAAACTTAATATTTAGTTGGATATCCTTTATTTAAGTATGTGTCCCGCCTGCTAAACTTAATACGGGAATTCATCTCATATTTTTTAGATTATTTATTTTTGTCGCGGTATTTTTATGAGAGTAATTAAAATTAGTTAGTAGGTATTATTCCTGAAAATAAAGTAAAATTGAAATCAATTGAGATTCACCGTATTTTTCCTGATTTAAGAGAAGTTTTGGTTAAGATAAGAACTTAAAGAATGAAGAAACTTTTTAAACTCGACCGTTTTCAAAGTTTGTTCGATTTTAATTTCACTCATATGTATTCGTTTTACCGAACATGGCTAATAACTTTATTTTTCTTAATTTTAAAGCTCTACTTTAAAGGTTTGTCTAATTTGTTTCCTTAACGTATTATTATTTTAAGCCAACAATCTGTGCTTTTGTTTTTAATTACCTTCTACGGATACTTCGGTTTTTAAAACGAATCTAACAATACCTAATATGTCAAAATTCATCCAGCCGTTTGAATGGAAAGAGGTAATAAAGAAATTTTAGGTCGTGTAAAACCAGGTAACTCATAATCTGTGCATGGTTTACATATTTAAAGATGCTCATGAATTTTTTACAATGGGCGTGTGTGAAACGGTAGCAAAGTACTCTTGAATGTAAAAATTTGACACTGTTGAGGTGAATAAAATTTCACTAGCCCATGGGGGCCAGTATAAATTTTGACACTAGCGTAGACATTTTTGACAACCACACAATTATCAGACACACTCCCAGGTCGTGCAGCTCAAAGTCGCCTCTAAGCCGCCGCCGAATTTAAATTTTACGTTGAATTCGCCGCCGGTTCGAAAGGCATATTTACACTCATTTTTTTAGTTAAACTTTTCTTTTAAGCCGTGTTGCATATTTTAAGATCAAAAATAGTTACGTTTTTAATTTTTTTATTAATAACTTTTTTGTTATTACAATTTGTGCATGTTGACATTACCCAGTAAAAAATGTGCTCCAAAAGGAGCAGGTTTTATGTATGAATTCATACCTCAAATCGCTTCAAACCTGCTGATGGGATGCCTGATTTTTGTATGGGGTGTTCCCGGTTTGGAGGACTATTTGCTGCTGACAATAAGCGCTTCTTTTAACATAACAAAACATGCAAATGAAGCACTCCTAAAGTGCCTTTTTTTAAACATTTTCGAAAAGCATAATATATTTTTAGTTTGTTTCGCTTTTATCCCTTCTTCGTTGACAGCACTAAAATAACAGCTTTTTTGTATATTTTATTTGCTATCATTTACTACTGTATAAGATCACTTTTTTTGAAGCGCTCAATTATGCGCTTCTTCTCTTAAGTGCTTCAAAAACACCAATTTTTTTTACTGGGTAGTGTCTAATAAAAGTAAAATTCTTTTTTTTAAATAAATTTAAAATTCAATAATAGACTACAGAACGCTAATTACATTTACATTACAAGCATTTTGTTATATTTCCTAGGCACAATCTTATGTAACTGTAATTGGAAAAAACCAATCACAATAACATAAAAATATATTTGATTCAGAGGTAAATCTATATAAACAAACTGGATAAATAATGTTTGTTAGATCATTAATCCCATAATCAGCTTATGCGGACTTGGGTTACCTAAAACACGCCATTCGCGAAGGTTTAAAAATTTTTTATAAAAATGAGAAATTTTTTAAAAGTTTATAAAAGCATAAGAAATCTGTTTATGGGTTTCAAATCAGTAGAGAATAAAAAAATCGCTGAAAAACTTTTAAAAATAAAAAAAGGCAAACATTTTGAAAAAGCCAAATGTGCAACCTCCAAAAATTCTTTAAAATTTGTTCACATTTGCAACCTGCTAGCAAATCATATTAAAAGTAAGCGCTAATTCTGAAAATTGGTTTATAAATTACAGAGCAGCTCAAAAATAAAATTTCCGTCTGATTTCCAAAATTTGTTGTAATTACAAGCTGTTGACACGCCCGGAGTAATGCGGTTACAAACATTAAAAAACCAACATACAACCGAATTGAAACCATCCTTCTTTTTTGAAGTCGCGTTGAAATATGTTTATATTAATAACAAATACATATGTATATTTCAAATAATAACAAATTGTAAAAAATAATTTTTTCATTTTGAATTACTAATTTTTTTGTCAGGTGATCCACTACCGGCTACTTTTTGCTGAACCGCCGCCGCCAAAAAATTTGCCGACTTAGACTTCTGTTAAGAAATGTCAGAAAGACATTATTCTTTTCTGTATGTCAAAATTTTACGTTGTCAAAAATTTTACAATTTCACACAGCACAAACATGAAATTTTTCTACCACAGACAAATTTTATTTCACCATAGAACTTTGCTACCGTTGCACACACACCCAATGAACGTCAAACTCAATACAAAAAATTGATATTGTACTAAAATATGTTCAGAATAGATTTAGAATATAACAACATGTTATGTGTTTTCTTGGTAAGAAATCTACAAAAAAAAAAATATTTTTATATTAAAAAAGTAGAATTTTCTAAGAAATTAATTTTAATCGATTAATTGACATAAATTGTTCGAGTTATTCGTTATTTGAAATTGGATATTTTAATTATTCGATCAAATAATGGCGAAAAATTTCTTCGATTAATCGAATAATGATTAATTAAATGGATACTGTTATAACTACACAGTATAAAGTTAAATAATGAGGGGTTGCTCAAAGAACTTATATTTTTTCTTGTTATTGGTTTTAAGACATACGACTTTAAGACTACCTTGTGAATCCACCAACTATGTATGTAAATTAACTGCCAGGCCCACAAAGTCGACAAGAACATTTCTTTCGCATATTTATATTGAAAACAATAATAAAAAAAACTATAATTTGGTTTTGTTTTCAATATAAATATACGAAAGAAATGATCTTGTCGTCATTGTGGGCCAGGCAGTAAAATTCAAAATTATTATTACAACAAAAGCCAGTTTTATTTTACAAAAAAAAAAAAAAAAAAAAAAATATTATATATATGGGGGATTTCATGTCAAGTGACCCAACTTTTGAAATCGATGTCTTCCGATTTGGATGAAATTTGCACCAAGGTTAGTCTTATTGGATAGTAGTTTAGAAACAAATTTTCAACAAGATCGGTCAAAAAGTTTCTAAGTTAGAGGGGGTCAAAATTTGACATTTTGGCCAAACCGGTGTTCGTTCTTTCTCGTCCATGTAACTTATTACCTATTGGTGCTAGCAAAATTTGTCCCAAACAAATTAGATAGCTATTTCTTCAAGCTATCGAAAAAAAAGTTAGAAATTATTTTTTTTATACATATCCCACTCGCATCCCACTAAGCGACCAAAACTACCTTGAAGGAAAAGACCTAAGCTTTCTTTTGAGCAAAAAAAAAAAATAAAAAAAATACCCTTTTTAAAACAAATACAAAAATAGTTTTAAATTTAAGAAAAAAAAAAATTTTTTTAAAAATTTAAAAAAAAACAAAAAAAAATATTAAAGGACTTATGTGATTGAGATTAAGTTTTTTAGATTATTTATCTTTTTGTTTTTATTATTATTATTTTATATTAATTTAATTATTATTACAAATAAATAAAAAGATTTAATTTGTCAACATCTCTATAGGAAAAGTTATTTTATTCCTGGGATTAACATATTGTGGATATTACAGTATCGAGGGAATGAAATGATAGTTCGATATGTTATATACCGTCGGAAAGGTTAATTTGTCTAGTTTCTCAGCATAAGTTTTATTTTTAAGATTTTAGAAACACTTACACATAAAAAGGAAAAAATTCAAAATAGTGCATCTGATAAAAATTGAAAAACCCTCGGCTTGAGTTAGAAATTATTTTTTTTTATACATATCCCACTCTCATCCCACTAAGCGACCAAAACTGTCTAAAAGAAAAAGAAAAATACAAAAGCTTTCTTTTGAGCAAAAAAAAAAAAAAAAAAAAAATAACGTTTCCAAAAAAAATAAAAAATAAGTTTTAAATTTAAAAAAAAAAAATTTTAAAAAATACAAAAAAATTTTTTTTCGATAGCTTGAAGAAATAGCTATCTAATTTGTTTGGGACAAATTTTTCTAGCACAAATAGATAATAAGTTACATGGATGCGAAAGATCACCGGTTTGGCCAAAATGTCAAATTTTGACCCCCTCTAACTCAGAAGCTTTTTGACCGATCTTGTTGAAAATCCAATAGGACTAACCTTGGTGCAAATTTCAACCAAATCGGAAGACATCGATTTCAAAAGTTGGGTCACTTGACATGAAATCCCCCATATACTATATATTTGCTACCAGCTGATGTTTTGTTCAACAGTCTGCGATTAACAAGAATTTTAATTTAAACACTTGACCAGTCAATTATTTCTTATCTTATTAAATCCCTCAACTCCCCAAGAATTGTAACCCCTTTAGCAAACTTTTCAATATAATTAGATAAATAAAAAAAGTACCAATTACAAATGTACATTTCAAATTTAAATAAGAAAATTCAAAAAAAAAAAAAAAAACACAAAGTGAAACAAATCTAAATTAATTAATTGAAATTAATATTATGCAAATTTTATTGTTATACCGGTATAAATTCTATTTATTTATTCAATTTTTTTTTTATTTTATTTGTTTTATTTCTATGGAAAAATCAAATAAGAAAAAGAGTTAAATACAAGTTGTATTAAAAATTGAATGTCAAATTTTAAATATAAAGTGATTTTTCGGTCAATGACAAAAAAAAAAAAAAAAAAAAATCAATTACTTGGAAAATGTTTTAGTAAATTTGTGGGGGTTTTTAAATTGTGTTTTCAATGCAAATAAAAAACAACATTGAAAGGAAACTTTAGTGATTAATTGCATGAAGCGAAATGAGTTTAATTAAATTTTAATGTCAAATCAGATATATTCCAAATTTCATCTTTCCACTCTTCAGTGTGCAGGAATGCGTTTTTTTTTTCAAAGAGACCATTTTTATTAATACTCTTCCATATTTTAAGAATTGGGTAAGAAAATGTTCTAAAACTAAACATTTTTTTACTAACCAAAAAAAAAAAGATATCCAGTTAAACCTTTTCCTAATATCATTACCAGTTAGACATTTCGATTCAATTCAATGTTGATTTAAAAAAAAAAAATTTTAGAAAATGACGTTTTCTCTTAGAGAAAGGAGTTCAGTTAATTATAATTATTAATAAATTAATTTATAAAAATGTTAAAATAAGTTCACTTCAGTGGCTTTGTTGATGAAATTAAACAAAACCAAAATGATGACGAGAATAACAACACTCCTTCCATTTTATCATTATTCCGTAATTATATTCAAATTATGGGTTAGTTCCACACCGTCAATTGCAAAGCAACATACTTTTTTAAATTCTTTCTATTATGCAACCGTAAAGAGTTTTACAGTATTATCTGTCCCAAAGTGCAACGAAAAAGTTATCGATCTGAACACAATAATCACACTGTACATTGTTAAGGTGCCCGTACACGACATGTTTTTTTGCATCTGACTTGTCAACTTTTCAAGTCAAAATTGTCTGTCAAAATTGCTGTTTTACATAAGGCTTATAATATTCGGTCACAAACGTACATGTAATTTGCTTCTGATATTGTCTCTGTTTTTTATTTGCGTCGTAAAAGAGTTCAGCCATCTTAAAATATTTTTCTTTAAATTCGAAGATACAAATTAAGGATATACCAATGAAGTGTTTTTTATAACTAAAGGGTGGTTAAATTTTAAGGGCCGATGTTAAATGTGAAACACACGTAAACGTCAAGTTTTTTCTGCATTTCATTTGACATTTCTCAATTTCAGATTAACTCAATTTGAACCATAGAAAGATACACAATCGAGCAACGCGTTAAAGTTATGCAGGCTTATTATGAAAATGCATATCGTGAAAATCATCTTCAGTGATGAGGCACATTTTCACCTCAGTGGATTCGTCAATAAGCAGAATTGCCGCATTTGGGCGAATGATAATGCAAGAGTGATTGTCGAAAAACCAATGAGGCCGGTCAGGCAGTTACTGTGAATGGTGTTCGCTATCTTGAGATGATAACGAACTTTTAATGGCCCGAATCGGAAGATATGGATGTGGACGATATGTGGTTTCCACAGGACGGTGCCACTTGCCACACAGCTAACGAAACAATGGCTCTTTTGCGCGACAAATTCAATGGCCGTGTTATCTCACGTGGTGGCGATGTCAATTGGCCGCCAAGATCATGTGACTGGAGTATAAGTATGCGAATATTAAAAGGGAATATTTAATGAATGAAGTTTCTACATAGAAAATAATTTTGTAATCACACCTTCTAAACACAGAGAAATAAAATCATACAATTTGGAATTTTAACAAAAATGAAACGAAAACTGTTAAGGATGTGTAAGGATATATTTTTAAAAGGAATTTTTGTATACTTTTGTTTCGTGGAACTGAAATAAATATTTTTTTAAAATTCTACGAAGCCTTCCCTTTTATTTGGTACAGAGTTTGCTAAAAAATATTAGATATGTAAAGATTGATGTTTGACTACAGACGTCATCCGTCTTCAATGGCGGTGTGAGTAAAACGGCAAACCCCTCTGAAGAGATTGTGTGGTTACAATCGAAACTAGTCTGGGCAACCTGACCGTGAACGCCTGGGTTCAAATCTCAGCGCAGTCAAGAATGAAAAATTATCAATAAAAAATTTTAATTAATTTCATGTTGTAAAATTCAATGAACTTAAGCCTAATTAAAAAAAATAAAAAATATCGAAATTTGGATTTAAAACCATTAATAGTTCAATAAAATAACCACAATACTTATTATATGTACTTATATTAAAAAATTATTTAAAATTAGTATTCTTGAAAAAAGTTAAGTCCTTCAAAAAGAACAAAAGATGAGGAAATGAAAATCAAACACGCAGTTTGACTTAGTTTTGAGTCAAGATTGAAGGACATATAGTGGCGTTTCTGCCAAAAAGAAAAAATTGTAATTTGTCACACAATATTTTTTTTTTTTAATTTGAATTTTATAAGTGTGAGTATTGCATTGAACATATTTATTTTTGTTTTTTCTTGTTGTTAATAAATGCTTTTATAAAATCCTTTTATTACAATATTTACAAAATGTTAACAGAGTATGTATTTGTTTGTCTGAAGCTAAAAACATAAAATAACGTAGGGAAGAGTGTAGGGATATATTTTTTTTTGGTTGTAGAGAAAAAAGGCATTTTTATTTAGACACGTAGGGATTCTTTTGAAATTTATATTGGCATCACTGCCCTCATCAATAAATTACAGTGTTTTTATTAAAAATGAAAATTGGGAATTTAGCACGTCATAGAGAAATCTTATTAGCAGAAAATGAGAAGGTTTGGTCACATTGCAAAAATGCCAGCAGAACGTCTTCCAAGACAGGTATTTGAGGCCTGATGTGAAGGAAGCAGACCAAGGGGGAGAAAACGGCTAGCATGGGAGCGCTCACTCCATCCGGCATTTCAAAGACGTGACATCAACCTACACAACGCTAAAGCCGAAGCAGACAACATTGGCGAACTCTTGGTAAGAAAACCCCACACTGAAAGGTAGACGGGGTAAGTAATCTCTACGTTTAAAAGTACCCATGGACAAATCTTCAATTATTTTGTATAATTTTTTTAGAAATAGATATTGGGAATTATTTCCCTTTCATAAGCAACTTTATTATATTCAACATTTTTTATTTTTCGAATTTATTCTATGAGTTAATGACTTTATACACTACCAGACTATTATATTGTATTTTCTTGTTACATTTTACCTTAGCTTTCCGTTGGATAGCAATGAAGTATATTTATGTAAAGAAAAATTTACAATTATTAGACACCAGCAGAATGTAATGCATTTTCTGGCCCGCTACGGCCTTCGTCAGCATTCTTTGTGTCACACTGGATAGTGATACTTTATAAATTGAATGTATTTAACTCAACTTTTTCCACTTTTTCCTTATTGCTACAGATTCTTGAAAACATGGGTTTTATTGTAAAATGTTGTCGAGCAATTTTTTCGTTCGTTAAATGTTCTACAACAAAGCTTATACCCAACTTTTGGGTAAATACTAGGGTATTCATTTAATCGGGCTTTTGCTATACTCGGCTAATCGCTCGATTCATTAACCAAGGTTTTGGTGTAATCGGTTAATAATCGGTTAATTTTGTTATTGATCGGTTAATAGTAATTTTAATAAATAAAAACGAATAAATTATTTATTATTTGGGGGTTTTTTTAGTAAAAAAAATAACATAACAATTCTTGAACTAAAACGAGCAAACAAAGAAATAATTCATAAAAATGTAATACATATTTTTTAATTAATACAAATTTGGGGGACTCACAAGGTGTGCTATCATGTCATATCGTCATAGTATCCTAAATAATATTTTACAATTGTTTAAAATAATATTGTTGTGTTTCCAACAAAATAAAAATGTTAAAACTGTGTTCGTTGATTCGTCATAACTGCCCAGTAGAAATCTAAATTATAAGCGGTTGCTCACAGCAGTCATATATTTTTCTTGTAGTTATTTTAAGACATATGACCTTACAACTTTATGACTACCTTGTGAATACCCCAATTATGTATTAATTAAAAAATCGACTGTGTGATAATTTTATAAGATATTTCAATAGTTTAAGGAGATCTTATAAAATAATCTTTTAGACAAATAATCTGGTTAAAATGTTAACGATTATTTTCATTAGATTTGATAAAACTTGGCTTGGGAAAAATTCTTTCATTTATCGTAGATGTTGGAAAAAATCGAAAGCACCCATAATACAGAATATCTTATTTTCAATCCTCTTCCTGGATTTCTCTTAACATATAAAATCTTCCATTATGTCATTAGAGTCCTGTTTTAATTTTTTTAAATTTTAAACACTTCTAATTGTTTCAAAAAAAAAGCTGTTGACAGCAAACACTAAAAGGAAGATCACTGAATACCTTATTTGTTTGTTTTAAATATATTTTCTAAACACACACTTTCTGTATATGAGACGAAAAAAATAGCAAAAACACACAAAAAATTATATTATAATACTACAAAAAATTCAAAATCTTGTTTAATAGTAATCGAAAATATCTAATTTTTAATTAACCGATCAGTTAGTCGGGTAGTAATTAATCGGTTAACCGATTAACGGTTAACCGAATGAATACCCTAGTAAATACCTATTTCACGGGGTATTTACCAATTGGGTAATTAAACTTTTCTCATCTAAAGTAATGAACCGGGTATTCCTCAATTGGGTTTTAACCCTTTTGCCATCCATGGCCATGTAATCTTTAGCTTATCTAAGACACCAACCTTTTTTACTGGGCGCTTCATCTGTTACAGCCACATCTTTGGCGGTGGGCGTATTCACCACCATTGAGCCATTTTTATTTAAAACATTTGGTAATTTCATTTTCAGCAGTTGTTGTTTTTCTTTTTCAGATTTTTAAACTTAATAACTTTTTTTTTATAATGGAAAACTTTTATTGTTAATCACTTTTATTTATTTCAAGCATAAAAAGTTTTAATTACTTGTAAATTATTTATCATTATTTTATTGTTTAAACAACACCATTCGAAATTAACTTTTAGTTTAACTTTTTCAATTTTAAACAAAAGCAATTATTGTTAATAACTTTTTTTTTTGCACAGAAAAAAACACAAAAACTAATAATTTTTCACAATTTTCGTGATTTAATTTTAATTGCAATTAAATTTAAACGAAATATTTGACATAAATGCATGTTATTATTTCGATTTATTGATAAAAATAAAAGTCGTTAATAACACTTTTTTTGGAACTATTTTTCTAGTTTTCTGTTTTTATTAGAAGCTTTAATTTTATAAAATTAATTTTTTATTTTGAATTTATTTTTCTAAAAAAATAAAATAACAATTTATAAAATTGTTTTAGCTAAATATTGTATTTTTTATTTATTAATAATTTTAACTGTTTTATTTATATTGGATATTTATTAAAGTTTTTTATTTTGTTTTGTAAATAACTCTCGCCTTGTTTCTCGCGACAATTTCAACTTGACTGAACATTTGTTTAGCGTTACAATTTAATTTATATTATTCTCCGCTTTTTCTTTTACTTATTTATTTTCAATCTATTTTCATTCTGTATTTTTTGTTTATTTTTTTTTTACCTCACACATTTGTTCGGTGCGAGCTGTGAAGTGCGATTGTGTCTGTGCACGTTGCGCGTTGAGTTCGAAGTTGTTGTCAGTTACGGGTGCTGGCTGGTGTGGTCTGTGACGTTGAGATTGTGTTTTTAAAATTCATGTCTGATTCGAATATGTTTTCACCATCAAACTGCATATTAATAATGTGTGGGAAAAATATCAAAATACCCTACAATATGCAACCTTTTAAAAATTAATTAAATTTAATATTTGGAAAGTTTATTTATGCTGTAATAATTGGATTTAGATTTTTTATTTAAAATTTGTACAGGGAATAGAATTTTGGTTTTGCCACAGAGCGAGACACCGCTTTCTGAAATTTTCAAACGATAATATCAAAACGTAAATACTTTCGACGTCATTCCTAGTTAATTTTATCAGAAAGTATTTTTAAAACGCATAAAAAATGCAGTGATAATATAACACATTGTTAAATTAAGAACGAAATGTTGTCAAATTATAATTTAAAAATTAAAAAAAAAATCATTACGTTGTCAAATCTTTTCTCTTCTCTTTTAAAATTTTGCGACGCGTACTCGGCTCGCTTAGTTTTCCATTTTTATTTTTCGAATCTAAGCACAAAAAAAAATAATTATTAATAAATAAAAATTAACAAATATTTTAAAGTTAATTCATAATTAAGGAAAACTGAGTTATTGAATAAAATTGATACTAATTTCCTTATACCCTTTGTACACTTCCAAACATTTCGGAGGAGCGCATGGAAAATGTTGACAATGTGGAACACTTGAAACATTTAACATCTACTATCAATAACATTTTCACCATTTCTGAAAAATTTTAAAACAAAACACCAAAATCTATTTGGAACTCATTTTGTTAAATAATAGAAACCAAAAAAAAAAAAAAAAAAAAAAAAAATTAAGCAAAGAAAGATTTGCAAAAAGGATAAACTTGACAAATCGCAACTCTTCTTTCCATGGAAATTCCATTTTGCCAGTGATGCCACAGTAATAATAAAATAATTTATTGCCAATTTTCTAGTGGTGACACTAAAATAATCGGAAGAAGTAGTAGGGAATACAATGAGATAGGAACATCTTGTAAAGATGTAAATTTTTAGTTCTATGTATTTCTTATGGGAAAATTTCAACATCTTCGCAAATTGATGGTAGATGTTAGATGTGGACAAGTGGGAATAGGCCATTAGAGAGCCGGAAGATTTCTCCCTAAGAGACGGTACCGCGAAAAAGTCAGGTCTATTGTACCCTAAAAATTGATACATGGAAGGAGAGTATTTATTCGGTAGGAATTGAATTTAAAGTTTTAATTTAAAATTTGTATATGTCAGCCCAGGGATAGAAAATGGATTTTCTGAATTTGTGAACAGATCGATGAACCCCCCTTTTGAAACTATCAGCGGTTAGACCCCTTTCAGACTCAGCAAGTTACTTGAGCAAGTCTCTTGCGCAACTCTTGCCTTGTTGATGTCAGCGGTAAGTTCGGGCTAAGGGGAAAAAAGTCAGTACAGACTTTGTTGTACTCGGCAAGTGACTTGCGCAACTAACTTTCCGAGTATGAAAGGGATCTTAGGATCTAAACGATAACAGTGCGTTGTTAATATTTTCGACATCATTCGTGGTCAATGATTTCACGAAATGTTTTTAAATCGTTAAACATAGAAGTAAAATAGAATTAAAAAACACTTCAAGAACGAAATGTTGTCAAATCAATTACAACCTTTTATCGAATTGAGAAGGTCTTGTTGTCAAATAAAGAAAAATACGTTGCCGCTTCGTAGCTTAGTTTTCCACTTGGTTTTTTTTTGGTAAGTAGGGATTAAAAAAAAATTAAATTAAAAATATTTGTAATCATAGAGCAAAACTAGTTTTTGTTTGAGTTTTTCAAACAAGAAAAATTTATGGGAACACAAGTAGCAAAACTGGTTCTGTGGCCCAACACACGAAGGTGAAAACGTACTTTAACATTTCCAAAAACTGATATAATATTCAATATTGAATAAAGTCTAAACCAAAAGGTGCTTTCCCTTGAAACTGTAAAGAATTTTTAATTGCGCTAAGGTATTTAAAAATATTTTTAAACGAATTCAAACAATTTTTTTTGTCTTTTCTTTAAGATTTTGTAGTCAAATTTAAGACACAAAATAAATACTTAAAAAAAAATTATTTTGTCGAAAAAATAACATGGGAATATTTGTGCGGCTAGAAGACATTATCTTTTCGAATGAACTTTTAATGTCACTTAGTAAAACAAAGATATCAAAATGTATCAAAGGTTTCGTCAAATCTTACCCAACGAAATTGATAAGACTCCATTAAAATTTAATTTAAAGTGCTTTAGTGTTGAAGTTTTCTTCTTTAGCCAGAGTGATGTATTTATGGATGTTATTTTTGTCAAGCTAATAGGGCCATAATTTCTTCAACGTAAATAAAATTCGAAAGAACGCTTTTTTTTTGCACAAAAAGATTTGAAACTAAAACAAATTTACGAGTATTTTTTTTTTGTTTTACACAAAGAAAAAATTTAAAATTTTCTCTAATCCAGGGACCGAAAATAACAGTTATTTTGAAATTTTAAAACAAAAAAAGCATTTGGAAGTAAATGCTGGCAAACTGATTCAAGTATACCATATTGATCCTTATGAACTTTTCTATGATAAAATATTATGATTTTTAAAGTTTTAATATTAATTTTTTCGATCAAAAATTACAGTTATTTTTTGATTTATATTTTTTTTGCACAAAGGCAGCATTTATTTTTGGTTTTTATTTTTTTGAACAAAAATAACAATTATTTTTTGATTTTTATCTTTCGATCAAAAATAACAGTTATTTTATGATTTTTATTTTATTGAACAAAAATAACAATTATTTTTTGAGTTTTATTTTTTCGAGCAAAAATAAAAGTTATTATTTAAAGAAATGCACGCGTTATAATTATTGAGTTGTCTTTAAATATTTATTTAAATGTGTGATTATCATTGGGATTTCTTATGCGCATTAAAATAAATATTTAAAGTCAACTAAATGAGTATACATTTCTTTAAAGAATAACTTTTATTTTTGCTCGAAAGAATAAAAATCATAAAATAATTTGTATTTTTGTTAAAATAAGTAAAAATCAAAAAATAACTGTTATTTTTGATCAAACAAATAAAAATTAATAAATAACTGTTATTTTTGTTCAAAAAAATAAAAGTCAAAAAATAACTGTTATTTTTGTTAAAAAAAAAAAAAAAAAAAAAAAAAATAACTATTATTATCTGACTTTTATGTAAAAAGGAATAACTGTTACGGTCCCTGCTCTAATCACCAAATTCATAGAATCAAGCAAACAATTTGTTAATTTTGCACCTATTCCCGAAAGATTCTTTAGAAAACGAAAACCGATAAATTTTCTCGGAATGAAATCACATTTAATTTTTCAATCGAAAAAATTTTTTGTTTCGGTTTGCCCACTATTGCCATTTAACTTAAAAAGAACAAAATTAAAATGTGTCGGAATTACGAATATCGATCAAAGTCTGAGGAAGGTTAAACAAAATCGATCGAAATTAAAATAACGAATCAAAACCATTCCGAGCATTCGTGTGAAAGGCGTGATAGATTTCTAATTGCAAAAATTTAAAATTGTGAATATTTTTTTTTTCAACAAATGGTAATTTTATTTTAATTAACTGCCATGCCCACAATATCGACAAGAACATTTCTTTTGCATTTTTATATTGACAACAATAATAAAAAACTAAAATTTGTTTTTGTTTTCAGTTTAAATGTACGAGAGAAATGTTCTTGTCGACATTGTGGGCCAGGGAGTTAAAAAATTATCAAAATACTTTGCCATTTCAAGCAATGTGTTAATTGATTTAACTAAATATAGCTCAGGTTTTGGCAATTCCCAACAACAATTCTACAAGTTTTAGTTAATTTATTTTAAACGACTGCGCTGAGATTTGATTGTTGGTAATTAAATTAATATTTTGATTAAAAATTTATTTCAAAACAACTAAAATGTTAATTAAATCAAAATTATTTTTTTAATTTTCTTTCGAATAAAAAAATAATTAATTTAATTATCACATTAATTAAATTGAAATACTTTTTAAACAATTTTTTTAATTAATAATAATGGATTTTTTTGCTCATATTTTTTCCAACAAAATGTTATTTTTAGCTCATTACGGACTGTGTTTATAAAAAATGGATGGATTTTGCAGTATCGGCATCGAAAATAATGTAATATTGTACTTTATGTATTGAACATTTTAAGCGGGCTGTGTAGCCGGAGTCGGAGTTGAAGAATCGGAGTTGAGGTTTTAGTACCGGAGTCGGAGTCAGAGCCGAAGTACCCACAAAAACTCGCGACTCCGACTTTAACATTTTTCGTCATAACAAACTAAAAATTTTTTTCAAACATTTTTAAAATAAGAATATATAAAATAACGATTCGAAATTATTATAGAATAATCTTCTTGCCATATTTAACCATTTAAAAGAGTTTAAAATCAAACAAATACCAGTCTCATATGCATTTTGCATCAATGTAAGAGTAGGCATCGGAGTTAGAGTTGGAGTCAGAGGTGGAGAATTTCAGCGGTTGTATTCGGAGTCGCAGTTATAACCATTGACGACTCCACAGCCCCGATTGTAAGGCAGACAATTTCGCAGTACCTCGATAAAAAAAAAGATTTTTAAACAGAAGTTTTAAGTAGGGATTTAACGATACGGCTATTTGCCGATACGATACCGATATTCAAAAGAAAATATCGCCGATACCGATACGAATATGGAATTTAAATTCAAGTTAAAATTAAAAAAAAACTCAATTGGAGTATTTTAAAGGGTGGTTTAATTTTAAGGGGCGATGTTGATTTTGAATAAAACTCAAATTATTCAGGAAATTATTCTCATTTCTTTTTATTATGATAATATTGGTATGATTCAATTATGTAGGGAATAAAATATCGGCCAAATGACCGCCGCGACCCCGGCGGCACACCTCCATCCGATGGTCCAAATTTTCGATAACGCTGATTCATAATTGAGGCTCTATGCCGTTAATGTGCCGAATTATCTCATCCTTTAGCACTTGAATTGTTGCTGGCTTTCGACGTACACCTTTTCTTTCTAATAACCCCAAAGGAAGAAGTCCAACGGTGTCAAATCACATGATCTTGGCGGTTAATTGACAGCGCCACCACGTGAGATAACACGACCATTGAATTTGTCGCGCAAAAGAGCTATTGTTTCGTTAGCTGTGTGGCAAGTGACACCATCCTGTTGGAACAACATATCGTCCACATCCATATCTTCCAATTCGGGCCATAAAAAGTTCGCTATCTTCTCACGATAGCGAACACCATTCACAGTAACTGCCTGACCGGCCTGATTTTGGAAAAAAAAATACGGCCCGATGATGCCGCCAGCCCATAAACCGCACCAAACTTTCACTCTTTGTGGGTGCATTGGTTTTTCAACAATCACTCTTGGATTATCATTCGCCCAAATGCGGCAATTCTACTTATGGACGAATCCACTGAGGTGAAAATGCACCTAATCACTGAAGATGATTTTCACGATATGCATTTTGATTTGAACGCCCATTTTCATAATAAGCCCGAATAACTTTAACGCGTTGCTCAATTGTGCATCTTTCCATGGTTCAAATTGAGTTAGTCTGAAATTGAGAAATGTCAAATGAAATGCAGAAAAAACTTGACGTTTAGTTGTAGTTTACATTCAACATCGGCTCATAAAATTTAACCGCCCGTTATATCTGGGCCAAATTTGGTTCTCTTAGCTTATACAAATAGTATGGACGCTGTTGTGTCAAAATCTTATATCGGAAAATTTCGTAGTTTATAGGCTTAAGCAAGTAAAATTTTATGGTTAAAAACTGCAAAATCATTTGAAAACTTAAATCTTTGGGTATAATATGCAATTGCGCCCGTAAACACACAGAAAAAATGTTTGCCAAAAATTTTTTAATTATATAATTAATTGGTGAACATTAATTTCTTCAATTATTTTTTTTGTTTGCTGCAATTAATTTTTTTAATCAAAACACAAAAATGTAAATATTTTTGTATAAGTTGTGTATTTTTTTAATTGATGCAATTAATTTTTTAATTGATTAAATTTGTGTGGCATGACTCGAAAATACAAATCCGTTAATTGATATGATCAATTATTTTGCAGGGGCAAAATTAGTAAAAAATTTAATTGTCTGAACGAATTGTTTAATTAAATTCGATTTTCTATTTTTTCTGTGCAAGCGGCTCTGCGACTTTAGAAATATTACGAGATCTAAGGTACCTCTGAATTCTTCTTTACTGAAAATTATTGAAAAAGCAGAAACATGCAAATACCTACAAGATTTAGTAATGAGAGGACATTTCAAGACTATGCACATTGGGAAATTTCGGCAAAACCCCCTATAACTTTGTTATTTTCTATCGTAAAGTAATAATACTTAGTACTTAGGTGAAGTAGCTGAAGGCCGCTGTATAAACGTTTAATTTTTCTTTTTTGAGATTTGCTCGATGTTTTCAACAAAAACTTTTACTATACTAATTATTTTTTTTTATGTGCTTTTCACAGTTCTTAATTTTTAATATGGATCACTGAAAAAGTGATAAATAAGAGACATGGCCTAACTTTGTTGCAAAACTCATTGTACCAATCTGTGTTATAGCCCTTCAACATCTAACAACATTGAAAGAAAATCGCTTGCTAAACTTTGTACTTTTTATTTTTATATTCTTTTTTAGAAAATTTTATTTACTAGAAATTTTATATGGGCGATGCGATAAAAATTATCAAAAGTGATTTGGTTGACTTAAAAATATATTAGTATTCAAAGACTAAAAAAAAAAAATTAATTTATATGACAAATATTAAAAATTAGACTACCCCGATTTCGTTGTTAAGAAAGCCAAATAATTGTATTAAAAACTTGTAACGATATTTTCGCCATTCAGGCAGTCAAAGAGGGCTGTACATTGTGATCGAAATTAAAAGTGTTAGCTCTAATATTGCTTCAATATTTTATTTTAATCCAAAAAAAAAAAAGAAAGACAAAATTGAGGTTTTGGCGTCGTATCAACATTAAAATATTTTTTTGAGAAAATCCAAAAATTAGTGGTCACGCTTTTCTCAGCTTCTTTAAGTATTCTTAACAATTTTCTTTGATTTACTAAAACTTGTTTCCAAAAAAATTGTTGAAAAGTATAATTACTAAACTTTTAAATCGTTGGCTTATGACTAATAAACCCGTTAAAGTTTAAATGCCGGTTAAGTAGAACTAAACTTAAATTTATATGTAGTTTAAACTCAACAGCTGTAAAGCAGTTTCAATGTATTATATGCAGTTTTTAAAATTCATATGGTCTGTATTGATAGTTTGAAAGCCCAATTTTATGCGTTTAAAGGTGGTTAAATGTTTAGAGATTAATAGATTTGTTGGTTTAAGCCAGAGACCGTAACTCTTATGACTTTTATCGAAAAAGTCAAGAAAAAAAGTTATTTTTTAACTTTTATTTTTTAAGGCAAAAATTAAAAGTTATTTTTGACTTTTATTATTTTACTCAAAAAATAAAAGTTATTTTTTAACTTTTAATTTTTTAAGGCAAAAATAAAAGTCTTGAATTAAGTATTGCATAGTAATACGCTAGTTTTATTGCCTCCAATGTATAGGTAATAATAATTGATGTATATTACAGAAGTCTATTAAAATTATTGTTATTATTATTATTATATTTGTTCAGCTGTTTAATTTTACCATCAAAATTGATTCTAAGTTTTCTTCAGATAAATTATATCTCAAATCCCCCAAAATCAATTTGAGTGCTGAAAATGACCTTTCTGCACTGACTTGAGTTGCAGGTACAGAATGTACAATAAGTGCTAGTTTGTGCAGCCATGGTAGAGTAAATTTTTTACTATTCCAATATTCTAGTCAATCAGCTGCAACATCTAAGCGTTTTTCTTTGTAGTCCGAGGAGGAATAATTGAGTTCCATATCCTTCAATCCGTTCCTTAACAAGGATGACGTGCTTGCAACGGATCTTTCATCAATAAGAAATAAGTCTTCTTCAAAATTGTCCGTATTTGATATAGGCTGGGATTCTACGTTTCCCTTAAATGCAAATAAAAATAATTATGAAGAAGTTTTAAAATAGTTAATAACCCGTTTAACTAAGCTTACCACGCTTTGTATTTGGAGCACAATTTTCCTAAGATGATTTTTAGCAGCTTCAATTTTTGTTTGGGACAGCACGCGCATAAATCTTGGATCTAAATATATAGCAGAATACACTGTATCGTTTTCAAGTAGCTTTATTTGTCTTCCTTCAATGCAAGCTAGCACTTGCTTGCTCATATCGCTGTTTACGTCTTTTAATTCAAAAATCAGCTCTAGTCAAAACTTATAAAAATCTCCCAATAGTAAAGATGATTTTTGAAGTTTTAGGGTCAGAGTGTTCGCGGGAGCTAGAACTTCTAGAATTTCTTCTATTTCAAGCCATTCCTGACTTTGTAGCTGTTCGAATGCTGGCAAAAGTTTCAATACAGAAACCTTTCAATTCTAAGAGTCTTTTAAGCATGTTATAAGTAGAACTCCAGCGTGTTGGTACATCCATTTGCGGTTTAGGCTGATTAGTACTTCGTGTACTATAGCTAGGATAAAAATAAGATATTAATGAAAATATAGACCGTCAATGTAACATTGTGCGAAATAACTTACCGAAACGCAGGAGTTCTCAAAATTCTAACAATTTCCGGCGACTTATTTACTACGTTTGAATGATGTTTTCCTAAGAAGTCTTTCACAGCTAGTTGCAAGGTGTGTGCAGCACATTTAATGGAGATGATGTTATCAAAAGCTATGTTATCCACAATGTTTTCATAATTATCTCCCCTACTGTTGTCATTTTTGTCAAAAAAGGCACAAATTTAAAAGCCATACAAAAATTTGCATGTACATCACCTATGTATCATAATGATAAGAACCAAAATTTTCTACGATCATTTTTATGTGTGCTTTTTTGATGTAAATTTTTAAAAATAACAGTTATTTTCTGTCCCTGGTTTAAACACATTTTTGCCCAAAAAGAGAATTTTAAATTGCTCTGATTTATAAGCCCTTAGATTGTAAACTTGCTAAAACCATTTTTTACATTGTATGACACTTTGACCCCGTTCGAAAGATAAAGAAACGCCGCATAGACTAAGCAAAACATTCACTTCAATTTGAGACATTATAGAATATTGGAAAATAAACCAAATATATAAAGGTTTGCTTTTTAATAAACGTTTTTAGTTTGCCCTGTAAAATTTGCCAGAAGTTATTTAGCAGGTTAACACTCTGAAGCGACGAAATGCTGTTTGATCTAACAAACGTTATGGCTTATCAAACAAATAGTTAAAAAAAAAATAGTCGTTACGTCTGGGGGCGTCAAATGTTATTTAAGTGCGACCATAACTGTAGACTCTTATTATTTTTTTCCTTTGAATCATTAATGGCAATATTAAATAATTTTATTACCTCAATCAGATTTTTTGATTTCTTAGGAATATTATCGTCAAAACATTTTTTTAATTTCTGTTCAGAATTTTTGTTCTAAAAATATTACAACATTAAGATTAGGAAAAACAGGATGAAAGAGAAAATTTAGTATTTCATTAATCAAAATTGTTTATTGGATAGGAAAAAAACGATTTCATAGTTAAATTTTAGTTCTTTGTTGCTTCACATTATGTCACAAAACAAGAAAATAAATAAATATTGGGTGTATAATCTAAAAATGTGGGATATTGCGTATCTTTAACTCATGGTTTTTGCTCTAATAATAACTTACACAGCATTTATCGCTTATTTGCATACCGGTTATAAGCATTTTACGTATCTATTCATCGGCAACTATAGTTTGCTATTTAAAATAGTTAAAATTGTTCACAGAAAAACTACCAAAATTGTTTCAATTAAATCAAGTACATAATGCTGTTTCAAACAATTTTTTTAATTGTTCCAATTAATTTGCCTTTAATGAAAATAAAAAATATTATTTTTGTGTGTATATTTGCAAACACACAAACTTCAAAATATTTTTTGTTGCATTAAAATTTCAAACAATTTTTTAATTGTTTCAATAAACTGTGTTAATTGAAAAACATATTTTGATTTGTGTTTAAGTTTTATATAGCCTCTTTCAATTAAACCTACAGATTGAAACTCAACAGCAAGGAAAGTATAAACTTAAAAATATGTTAATTGATATGATCAATTTGTTTGCAGGCGGAAAATCAGTACGGAATTTAATTAATAGTACAAATTTCAAACTAATAGGTTTATTGAAATTGACTTTTCAATTTTTCTGTGTTTCCTTATAAGCATATCCCGTATTTATGCATAACAATATAATACGATTTCAATAAATTGCATTTAAAGAAAAAATTCATATACACAGAAAAATTCTCTAATATTTTTCACCAATTAAAGCATTAGTCAAAAATAAAATCAGTTTTAATTAAACATTAAAGCAAGTGAATTAAACGTTTAATCAAGTGAAGTAAACACGCTTAGTCAAGTGGATTAAACGTGTAATTGATACTATTAATTAGTTTTTTAGTGGTGCAAATTTAATTAAATTTTTAAAAAATACCACAAATTTTTTTATCGAAATCAATTTTTATTTTTATTCTGTCCTTGAGTCCAATACGATAAAACACATATAAAAAGTATTTCATCTAAATTAATATTTTGGTAAATTTTAATCAAACTTTGAATATCTTAATTCATTTTCGATGGAAGTAAATAGTCTTTTTTCATGATGTTGATGAAATTAAACGAGTTTTTCTTATAAGCACATCATATGCATATTAGCAAGTTTTTATAAATGTATTTCTAGTTTAAAAGTACCAAAAAACGTGAAAATGCTTATAAGTTATAAATACGGTACATGACAACAACCTGATGAGCAAGAAATCTTATGCGAAGCTCGGCCAAGATTTATGGAACCAGGGAATTCTGAAAGTAGACCAGACGATCGTAGGGAATCTATACCGAACAGAATTGATTCGTTTGAAGCGAACATAGACATATATTTCTTTACGCTCTACCACATGTTGCAAGACAAGTTAAAACTGTTTAGAAAAAAGTTAGTGGGCAACTTTGTCTTACCAGCCTTAGAGCCCAGACATTGCCCCGTTTTACTACTACAATTTGTTTTTATCGATGCGGAACGTTCTTACTAAAGCTGCAAAACAATCGATATTACTATGGATAGTATCGATAGTTTTATTTTTGGGGGACTATCGATAGGTCTTAACACTATCGATACTATTGGAAAATTTTCGAAGTAACTGGAAAGGTAAAATGTAATCAACGAAACGTTTTTAACAAACTTTAACAAACGGCAAACCCCTCCGAAGAGATTGTGTGATTACAATCGAAACTAGTCAGGGCAACCTGTCCGTGAAAACCTAGGTTCAATTCTCAGCTCAGTCAAGAATGAAAAATTATTAATAAATTTTAATTAATTTCATGTTGTAAAATTCCTTTCTTTATAAAAATAATATAATGTTAATTAAATTCAATGAACTTAAGCCTAATTAAAATACCGAAATTTGGATTAAAAATCATTAATACTATATAACTATAGTTCAATAAAATAACCACAATGCTAATTATAATAATTAACAGTTTTAAAAATAGTAGCTATCTGAATCCGGTGGCTAAGCAATGCTTGCCAGCTAGGGTTCTTAGATGTGGAGTTTTCTTTTTTTACAAAATAACCTTATACATTTCTAGATTTAATGATGAAACAGAACTGGGGCTGAACGTTGTTTTCCATACAGTTTGACATAAAATTATGCCAGAGAATGCGGTCGAGAAATAAAATCAATTTTATTTTGAAGACGTTTTTTTCTCATGCTCTCACATAGAGACAATTATTCTCGCAACAATGCTATCATACTTTCGTTCAATTTCATACATTTTGTAAACAAAGAAAAAAAAAAGAACAAAGAAAACGAAAGAAATGAGAGAAAATTGCAGTTACGGTCGACGTTTTAATTATGGGCTTAAAAATTTTTGCCTGAAGTTGCAGACTCAATTCTGTTTCATCATTTAAGGTTAATATTTTGACGTCAAAGGTAGAAAAAAAAACTGACAACCCTGATGCCATATAACCGTTTCTACATCTACATTATCTACTGATAACACTCAAATTTAAAGTGAATATGTTGGTCTTTCATACCTGAAAACTTTCTGCAAATTAAGTGTTAAAACTTTTTCATTGATTACCACGTTCATGCACTACCCTGTCCACAGAAGTGGCACATAAAATACGTTTCGAAACTAGGGATGGGCAAATTGAAATATTATATTATATTATATTATTAAATATGATATTTTTTAAGAGTATCGATATTTATTGATTAAAAATATTGATATATGTATCGAACGTATTAATATATAAATATTAACAAATAAATAAATGTATCGATATATGGGTATTTTTAATATCGGCTATATATATCGATTATAGTTTTTTTAAATATCGATATATCAAATATTTTTTTATATTGCCCATCCCTATTCGATACTATCGATAGTTTTTAACCTAACTATCGAAACAATCGATTAAGCCTACTATCGATAGTTTTGCAGCTCTAGTTCTTACTGAAATACGCTTCACTTTACATACAAAAATTCATACAAAATTCACTGCATTCGTATCTGTCTTAAAATATTGACCGTTTCTTGGCGCGGAATCCATTTGTTAGCAAAAAGATAAGAAAAGGTCAGAGCTAACGATATCAATACTTTATTTAAATTTATTATTGTGCCAGATTGTCATAGTAAACGTTCACGATTTGCATTTTCTTAGGTTATACAACCAATATAATGGTTAAGACAATTACAAATTCTTCTACGGCAACCATAATATGGTTGCGATTAACATGTAGACGTCTTAATAATCTACGATAGTCTGGTTTAGGTGTCATAACGTTTTTAACTAACTAGATACCGATTTGTTTATTTTGTGTATAAAAAATACACCCAAATGCACATACGTTGTTACTACCAAACACTTGTATGCTTTAAAAAAAATCCATTTTGTCATTCTTCATGGATAGTAAAATTTAACATACAAAATCGGAAATTCGAGATTAATATAAAAAAAGACTTAAAAATACCCGTAAAGAATTTTTGGAATTCAGTTTTCCAAAAACTCTAAAGTCGTATCTCGACACCGGTATCGACAAAGTAGTGTAACATATCGAACTTCCATAATTCTTATTGCTCAAATAACTTAAACATGCTTTAATATAATCCTTCAATAGTAAAATTATGCACCTAGGCCCAAATTTACAGTCATTAGTTAGCTGATAACAATAGTTCAACCAACACAGCAAAGAATAAAATTTTATTCGAATTAAAAAATGTTTGATATTAATTAAAAAACTAATTAAATTTGCCCCATAAAACAAATTAATTGTATCAATTAAACGTTAAATTCACTTGATTAAACGTTTAATAGATTTGATTAAACGTTAATTAACTTGATTACATTTTTAATTAAAACTGATTTTATTTTTGTTTAATGCTTTAATTGGTAACAAATTTACAAGAACTTTTTCTGTGAATTAAATATTATTTCCAGCTTTTTGTTAACCATTAGTTAAACCATTAAATGTTATATGGGGTAACTACTAGGGTATTATTTTAATCGGGATTTTGCTTTAATCGGTTAACCGCTCGATTAATTAACCGAGGTTTTGGTTTAGCCATTTAATAATCGAATAATCGGTTAATTTTATAATTGATCGGTTAACCTATTAAAAAAGTATTTTATTTATAAATTAAGTAATTTCAATAAAAAAATACATAAACTTTTTATTATTTGGAGTTTCTTAGTAAAAAAAAAATAGTTACAAAACAAACATAACAATTCTTGAACTAAAATAAGCAAACAAAAAATTATTCATAAATGTGTTTTACATATTTTTGAATAAATACATAAATATAATGTAATAATTAAAAAATAAACTGAAAGATAGTTTTATCGATTATGTCAATAGTTTAAAGAGACCTTAAAAAACAATCTTTTCGAAAATGCTTTGGATTTAAGCGATTTTTGTCTTTAGTTTTCATAAAACTTGACTTGAACAAATTCTTTCACTTCTCGTTGATGTTGGAGAAATCGAAAGCAACCCATAATACAGAATACCAAATTACACAGTCCTTTTCCTGGATTTCTCTAAACGTATAAAATCTTCCATTATGCCATTAAAGTCCGGTTTTAATTTTTTGTAATGTTTAACTCTTCTAACTGTTTTAGTTAATTTTGTTAAAAGATTGATATGAGATAATATGAAAAGAGACAAATCACCAAATACATACCGCCATGTTCTGAAAATCGAAATCACGTAAAATTTAAATCGATTTAGATTTTCCATTGAATTTTTGTTAAAAATCAGCGATTCCTGATTTCAAAAGTAGTAAAGGTGGAAGGAGTTGGTCCTCAAAGTATGAGATGTAGAACAGGACATATTTTTATGAACTTTGAACACGGTTGAGTTTCCAAAATATGTTCGATTTAAATTCCACGTGATTTCGATTTCCAGAACATTCCCGATTCATATAATAAGTACGTGAACCAAAAAGCTGTTGACAGCAAACATCTATTTAAAATGAAGATCACTACGCACCTTCTTTTCTATGAACAAATATTTTCTAATCACATACGTTTTGTATATGAGACGATACAAATAATAAAAAAAAAACAAAAAAAAATGTGTTTTAATTCTAAAAAAAATTAAAAATTTCGCTACATCGATTAATCGGTTATTCGACTGAAATTAAACGGCTTAATTGTTAATCGAAAATAGCCAATTTAATAAGGTAGTAATTAATCGTTCAACCGATTAACGGTTAACCGTATGAGTACCCTAGTAACTACTCGTTAGACAACAGCTGTTCCGTTGAAAATTATTATTTACATTTTTTTTATTTTTATTTGTTGAAAATAACTTTATTAACGCATCTTCTTTGTTAGAAACACTGTCACTTTTCTTGTTTTTTTATATCGGAATATTCATCGTGAGGTTTAAATTATTATGTAAAATAAAACACATAAATTTGAAAGTGAAATTAAATTAAATTTTTATTATCGGTTTCAAGAACAGTTAATGGCATTTACTTTTGAAAATGATGCAAATGTTGGCCATGACTACGGCAGAGGTGGTGCATTCGGAAGGTCCAATTTCGGGCGACTCGTTCGAGCATAGCGAATAACACGATATATGTTCGATTCCAAAGCGTCAATCGTAGCTGGCTTATTCCTAAAG
Organism: Pollenia amentaria; assembly: GCA_943735925.1. NCBI lineage: Eukaryota > Metazoa > Arthropoda > Insecta > Diptera > Polleniidae > Pollenia > Pollenia amentaria. The sequence continues at coordinate 137,356,256 of OX031010.1, read as the reverse complement.
ATCTCAGACTTTGCATACCTCCAGAGAAAATTGTCCAACGTTGTGATATCGCACGATATAGGCATCCAATTTACCGTCGCAAAACATAAAATTAAGTGCTCACCAAAATGATTTCTCCACAAGGTCACGCAGATTTAAGTCGCTTGGCTTTAATTCCTGCACAAGTTGAATTTTGTATTCTTAAAGGCCGAGATCCTTACGTAAAATACTCCAAGTTGTCGAATACGGCAAGCCAAGCTGCTTAGAACGACAACGAATCGATGCGACACGGTCTTCGCGTGTACTCTCAGCTATAGCTGCTTTATTCACTTCACTACGGGCTGGATGTGGTCTAACCGGTCGAGTATCATCCACTAATATAAACTGAGACTTAAATTTGCGTATGGTATTGGCAATAGTGGTTTCAGTAAGTCGATAATGCGCACCCTAATATCCTCGAAACGCACGAAAAATATTTTTCATAGACGCTTATTTTCGTTATACAGCTGAACAATTTGGAGACGCTGTTGTGGTATGAGTCTTTCCATGAGAACTTGCCAAACGATACTGAACAAAACTGACAAAGCAGTTTGATATGAGTCACGCGTGAACTGTAAAAAGCTAATTAAAAAACCAAACCTCACGATAAATCACCCTCGTCAAGTTTCTGGAATCGCAAGAAAAACATTTCTCACAGAACGCTGATGTTTGTTATACAGCTGAACAATTTACAGACGCTGTGGTAGTGTGAGTCTTTCCGTGATGACATTCCAAACGATACTGAACAAAAATGACGAAGCAGTTTTACATGAGTCACGCATGATCTGTAGCAAAACGCACATGAAAAATCAAACCTCACGATGAATCACCCATTATTTAATTGTTTAAACTGATGTTATTAGCAAACTAATGGCTGTAAATTTGGGCCTTAGTGTTTAGTGTTTTGATAAAAACTGTCATTATTATTGATTAGTTTGTTATTATCACTTACGAATGTGCGTTCTTTATTAATATCAAACCCCTGTCAGTTCACACTTTCGTTCTTATCACATGTCCATGAACGTTTCACAAGCAGTGATAAGAGCGATATGTCATTCGAATGCATATTTAAGGCTAGTTTACACTATAACACAAGTCATACGTATTTCATAATATTTTGTAAGATAAAAATCTAATGAGTTTTGTTGCGACTGTCAAAAAATCTAATTTAACATAACAGTTTGTATTCGCACTATCATCCCTGAACGTGCTTCTGTTTAAATGCAACCCCCCTTATCAAATGAAAAGTATTATAGTTTAAAAAAATTTCAAAAAACGATGAAGTCGTATGGGATAAAAATTTTTTTTTTTTCGTAATACCTATCATTTTCATAAAATATTGCATTCAGACTATCCACTTAAACTTATAACTTGAGTTTTTGACATGTATTAATACCAGGGTTGTGGAGTCGGAGTTGAGGTTTTTGTACCGACTCCAAAATTTTTCGGCATAACAAATTAAAAAAAAATTTTCTAAAATTTTCCAAAATAAAAATTTTTGAAATTAGCAATTCAATATTTTAAATATCGATTCGAAATTTTTATAGAATAATTTTCTTGTTATATTTAACCATTTGAAAGGTACTGCATTAAAAAAAAAGAGTTCGAAGTCAAATAAGGACCAGTCTCATATACATTTAGCATCAGTGTTTCTACCAGTTTTATTTATTAAAACACCAAGAACTAAAAAACAAAATTGAAGAAATCAAACAATGTCATGGAATGTTTTAAATTGTAGTCGACGAATTGACAAATATTTTACACAAAAAGAATGTTCAGTTCACTATTCGTTTCTATAATGCTGAAACAAAATAATTTGAAAAAGATAATCCTGGCTAAGAGGTTTCGCTTGCAACTTTTGAAAAATATGGTTGATTTATATAGACATGCTTAACCACCAACAAATTAAAAGCCATTCAAAATAAATTTGAGAGAATATTTCAAATAATAACTTTATAAAATTCCTATAATTTATTTGCTTTTGCAAAACGTTTGTCTAGATCAAATATCATTCAACAGTTTCTTAATTACATTATACAAATATCTTTTTACAAATAAAGTTAAGTAAATCAATAATATTTTTTTGAAAATTTAGCTAAAGTTTGATCAATTTACTGGTAACACTTTTCTTGGATTTTATCGTAAAATATTTGTTACCTTTGCAAATTGATTTGTTTCTATTCAAATTAACGTTTTATTTTAAAAATTTATTTGATTTTTGTGTTTTAAAGTATTCGAATTAAAACCGATTAAACGGTTATTTAAAAATTGCTTAACCGAAAACCGGGTTTTTTAAAATAGCAACTATTCGTAATATTCGAAAACCGGTTATTGAAAAAAGTTGAATAATAGATCTCCCTAGTCGTCACGTACGATAATGTAAGTACTATAAATGCAACTAAATGTATCATATTATTCTGTTGGTATTATGCTTAAATTTGTTCCAAACTTATTTTATTGCAATCTAAATCAACTAAACAACTATTATTGGTATCGGTCCATATATGACCATAGCACCCATACAAATACTACTGCCGGAAATAGCTTTTAATGTCATAACTTCCTTATAAATGTTGGTATTGACATAAAAATTGGCGACAATAACTTTTACTATGTTATGACAAAATGTTGCGCTGGTAGGTACAAGATAAACCATAGGTCCATATATACCCCCTTCCTAAAATCGGTGAATGGCAAACAAATCTCATGTAGGTAAAGATATGATAATAACATTCGGCACAAATAACTCTTATATAGTTCTTAACCTCATTGCATCATTCTGTTCTGGTGACCATGATGGGCCATGGGTACCATATAGGGTACACTTCAAAAATCATTTTACAATTTTATGGTGTAGGGTAGCATATGTTCGGGCTTGACGACTATACTTTTTTAATTGTTTCTTTTAAGTTTTTCTAAACATATATTTACAAAAAATATATTTAATACCTTGTAAATACTATAAGAGACAAATCTGTCGCGTGTGGTATGTCACGAACGATATTACATTTTGTTCACTATAAAACCATCCAGAAATTTGTTTTTCCAATTACGAATTATAAAGGAAAAATATGTGGTTTAATGTAAAAAATTTACAAAAGGAAAAATACCTCCTACAATTCGCAGATGTTCGCATTTTTTTACATCTATCCCAACATCACTTCGGCTTTATGTCACGTACGATAAGCACCTATTTTGCTAGATATTTTGGACAACAAGGTTCCGAATGTAATAATTATTTTTTTCGTATAAAGTACCCTCTAAATGAAACATAATGATAAAAAAATTTCAATTTACTACTATTTGTGCAAAAACTCTATCACTCTGAAGGCGTACAAATGTCACGTACGATGACATGGAAATGCTCATATGCAAAGTCGCCCCTAGTTGCCAATGATTTCTTATAAAGCTTTTTGTAGCAATTGACAGGATAATTTTGGAGGTTCACGAAATGAAGGAAGAAATTTCTTCTAGTATCTCGATTGCTTGATGCTTGGCACAGTACAGAATGTTAAAAAAATAGAAAACTCCATAAGACTGATTTTTATAGCAGATGTTTAGGCGAATTCAATTTTTTTAAATTATAATGACGGCGGTTCTGTGAGCCTTCTAGTAGTATCTCAAGTATATGCAGAATTCAATTCGATTAATAATTAAATTGGAACTTTTTCTTTGTGGAACTTTAGATTTATCTAGATAGATCTGTTTTTTTAAATTTATATTTTTCAAAGTAGTTCTTCTGAAATCGGATCGAAAAAGTTAAAGCAAAATGTTCTATAAATCGTGAAACAGGTTTTTGATTCAGAAAGGGGGTATTCAAAATAAATATATCCCAAACATAACTAATTTGTTTTTTAAATGTTCGGAAGGTCAAACCAATAATGAGCTGACGATATATAGATAGTTTTAAATTTAATAAACATAGCTTTTCTATTTCCCTATCGCACAAAACCCTTTAATTTGGGAGGACACTTGTATGTGACCCAAGTAAAATACTGGGCGGATTTGACTAATTTTTAGTACTAAATAGTCTATATATAAAAAAAATATGAGACTTCTAAAATGGCGAATTATGTAAAAAAAAATAAGAGATATTCACAGAAGGAAAACCCGGTACCCGACAACAGATGACAGCAACCTTTGCCATTCGTATTCATTTGGTTACAGACCAGGCGTGTCCGATGTTTGTGCTATGAGACAGAACATGAATGATACGCTTGGCCGTGACCTAGACATACTCTCAGAATGGGGTCGTGCGAATAGGGTCGAATTTAATGCCCGAAAGACCCAATGTTGCGTACTAACGCATAAACGCGCGACGGATCAAGGTGCCTCATCTGTATGTATGGGTGGTATAAATATTGAGGAAACAGAATCTCTTGATGTTCTGGGCATGAGGATACAATGTGATGTCCGATGGACAGAACATATATTCAAGGTGTCGAAAGAAGCATTTAAGTGACTCGGTTTTTTGAAACGGTGTAAGATATACTTCACTCCATCTGATCTCCTTACTATTTATACCACCTATATCCGACCGCGAATGGAATACAACTCTCATGTGTGGGCCGGTGCTTCAATGTCTATTTTGGAGCTTCTCGACCGCGTGCAGGAGAGGGCGAAGGTTCTCATTGGCGACAGTAGGGTATCCAATTCTATTGACTCCCTTGAGCACCGTCGCAATGTGGGTTGTACTTGCCTATTTTATCGTTACTACAACGGGATGTGTTCTGATGAAATTAGGGATTTGGTTCCCGAAACCCATAGCTTTGTTCGTAATACACGTTTTTCCTCAAGAGCACATCCTTTTGTGGTCGATTGGCCGGTGAATCGTACAACGCATTACAGGGAAAATTCGTTTTTTGGCCGGACTGTTCGTATGTGGAATAACCTTCCTGCTGAAGTCTTCCCTCTCACTTACAACATGAAAAAGTTCAAGTCGAATGTTCACAAACACTACTCCCTCTTTCCTCCTTCCCATAACCTATTTTCCTAGTTCCAACACAATGCATTGCATTAGTAGGGGTCATCCCCTGAGTGCTGGTCCCAACAAAAAAAAAAAAAAAAAAAAAAAAACACGTTGTTCTAATTCTTTGAAAGAATAACCCATTTGGAGCCCAACCAGTAAAAACAAAGGATTTTTTTTTTTTTTATATATTTAAAATAAAATTAAAATTCATATATTTAATGAAAAAGAAATTAATAAAAAAAATTTAAGTTTTAATTACCTTCGTATTATTTTACGTTCAAAAGAAAATTGTGAAAAAATGTTCTGCTGTTAAAAGTCCAAAACCGACAGAATGAAGTACTTTGTGGCTTCTAATTTTGTCCTTAACAATGATATTTAAAATTTCATCTCTTTGATCTCAAATAAAGAGTAAGTCAGAAAAACTTATAAACACTATTCCAGCCAGTGTTGTGAACTAGTTCTGATCAAATAAATTTTTTATAAAAAACGCTATGAAATGATTGGCAAAAAATCGTTTATATAAACATATATGAAATATAACGATTTTAAGGCGCTAATTTTAAATCCATTTTTAGTGTTTCCTATCATGTCTAGATTTTTTATGGGCTAGACTAATATTTCGCCCAAACAAAGGTGTTATTCTAATACATTTTATCATAAATTGAGAACTGTTTGTGCGGTGGTGATCATTTACAAAATGATTAGGAGTAAAATTTCCTTTGAGTCTTCTATATAATATTTTTATTATTTCCAAAATTACCGCCACTTATTCAGAAATTTGTTTTTAAAAACTCATTAAAAAAAATATTAGCTTTAAAAAATATGTCAGACATTATCTCTTCTAAATCATTCACTTTCAACTGTTATTTCCGTCAAAACGGACAGCGAAAAAAAGTACTTAAAAAAATTATTATAACTTTTCAAAAAAATCCAATCAAAAAAAAAATAGCAAAGATCTGAAGGTTCACCGTCACACTTTCAAAATAGTAGGTACTTAACAGAATAAGGAAGACTTGAACATTAAAGGAAAACCTGGATCAGGAAGAAAAAAGGTCTAATAGGTATTGGTAAGCCAAAATAAGTCGAAAAAGAGCACCGAATAATTCTATCATAAAAGCAGCTCGTAAAGTTAAATGCTCTGATTTAAAGTTCCAGATCTCAATGTGGTTAAGAACTTAGAACAAAAGAACAAGAGAAAATTTTTTTTTACAATTTTATAAAAAAAAGACACCTGTTGTACGATGGATGATCAAACTTGTGTGCTGGTAGACTTTTTAAAATTTCGAAGGTCAAGATTTTTATGTGGCTGATGGGTGAGATAATGTTGGAGATCAATACCGGACAAAAAAAAAAAAACAAAAAACTAACCAAGAAGTTTCTTGTGTGGCAAACCTTTTATAGTTGTAGCAAAAGAAGCCAATCATTTGTGACATCGGGCACGATATCCTCTTTGCTTTTGTAATAATTCTAAAAAAAATAAAATATGGGAATTTTTGCTTCTAATTTAACTTTTTAAACATGGAAATAATGTTAATAATATATTATGACATGATGTATTATGCCATCGCACTGATGACAGTTTGTCAGCGCACTGATGACAGTTTGTCATTGCACTGATGACAGTTTGTCATTGCACTGATGACAGTTTGTCATTGCACTGATGACATGATATATTATGTCATTGTACTGATGACAGTTTGTCATTGCACCGATTAAAGTTTTTCATTGCACTGATGACAGTTTGTCATTGCACTGATAGCATGGTAAATTATGTCATCGCACTGTTGACAGCTTATCTGTATTGATGTCAAAATATATCAGCGTTATGACGCCTTTTCTATCAGTGTACGAAAAATGTGGCGTCGAATTAATGTCACTGCAGTCATAGCATAGATGATGCATAAAATATGCCAACATTTTAGGATGCCGTTAGTCATTGGATTAATGCCACTTTTTGCCTCATTGATGCCATTTGTAGTAACATTGATGTCACAATTGATGAAGACATTAGAATTGTGCAGTTTAACCTTAAAACTGCACAGAGTTTCTTCATATTTCTGGCACCGATTTGGCATCATGTCACAATGGAAAAAGGCCCTTGAGTGGTATTCAAAGAGTAATGTACCACGGGAGGCAAATCCAACCAACTGTCCAGAACTGCGGCCTGTTGAAAGGTATAAGGCTCTTGTAAAAAATGAATTAAAGAACACCGGAAAAGTATCCCAGGACATGTCCGATTTTAAGCGTAAGTGGACAACTTCGTCCAAAAAGGTAACGGAATCAACCTAAACATCTGTAATTGGAGTTTTTTTTGGAAAAAGTGGTTTAATGTATAAATCCCGAGTAATAATTCAATATTTTTATGGTTGAACAATATTTGAAAAAAAATTTATGTATTTTTGAAAATTGAACGACTTAAGTTTCATTTTGCTTACGTTTTTTCTGGCTCATTCTTTAACTTTGGTTGGCGAACTCGAATTCATGTTTATAACAGGTTTAAAATTCATGTTAAAATTCATGTTTGTTGAATCACCGAAATATATCTTACCAATTTTACAACCCTATCAAGTGTGAATTCAACTATTATTTAAATATAAACAGTAAAACAATTAATATTTTATCAAAGAATACATTTTGTATTTTTCAAACAATTTTATTTAAGTTTATAAATGTTTCAAAAAAGTTGTTTTTGGGAATACATAATTTTTTCATTAAAAGATTTTATGTATTTTATTTAAAAAAAAATCTTTTAATGAAAAAAATTATGTATTCCCAAAAAACAACTTTTTTGATAATAAATTTTTGCAAGTGCACGTGCATAAAAAACTGAACTGGCAAATTGTTTTTATTTTGATTTCTTGCGAAAAAAATAAAAGCAATTTGTTTTGGTTTTTAATTTGTTTTTTCTTTACCCACAATTAATGTTGGGAGAATTCCAACTAATTGTAGTGGGGAATGTAAGAAAAGATATAGTCACTGTTATATTGTTGGTATTTTGTTTAAGCTTTGATATCGTTGCAAATAAGACTTTTCGAGTGTATGTAGGTAATTATCATTCCCTCTGTAGTCTTGTTTGCTGATAGCTTTGACTTTTCTAGAGTTATTTAGGAGAACGTTTCCTGGTGATCTGGCCTAAGCAACCAGTGAAATGCGCATAGGAACAGCTTATTCTCCAAAAAAAAATTTCAGTATTTTTTTTATCAATTATAAAAAAAGGGAATTAAGCACAATAAATAAAATCTTTTAATGAAAAAAATTTTATAAAATTTGTATTTATTCAAAACAGTTTTTTTTGTTGTATAATTTTATTTACCTTTAAGTACAAATTCAATAAATACTTGAAACAAATTTTATAAAAGTTTAAACAAAATAGAATTTCCAATTAACTAAATTGTTAGAAACAATTACAATTTTAAAACTATAAAAAAAAATAAAATATATATGAAATAAATTTATCGTTTTGATAATTCAAACTTTCCTGTTCTTTTTTCAAATGAAAAACAATTTTTTTTTTTAATTTTTTAAACAAATAGTTAAAATTTCAACAAACTAAATAAACAGTTTTTAAGGTGACTAACTCGAAATGAGATATGCATCTTCGTTATTTTATACTAAAAGTACAATTTTTTTTTTTTACTCAGTTATTACTTTTATAAAGAACATCATCATAAAATGTTTTAAACATTCCAATGCATTCAAGCGAAACCAATTTTTTAGAAAACTTTTTTTTAAATGTTAATTACTGTGTTTTAAGAAAATTATAAAATTATTCAATAAATATCATTAACAAAAAAGAAAAATATAAAATTGTTAATATAGAGTACATAAATGCAAAAAAATTTATCGTGAAATCTAAAGAATGCTAATGTAGTTTTTAGATTTATAGCTGACTAGGTTAACCCAGTGCGCTTCGCCACCCTCATTAAATTAAAATATGTAATTTTTTCAAAACAGATCTCGTGCATTGCTTATGAAGTTATTTGTACCAAGTTTGAATACTTTTACAGCTGCAGAGTAATCTATATGGTACATATTTGTATTGAAGTTATCCCGTCTATGTCTACAATAAGACAGTGGGCCTTTTACAGATATTGTTCATTTATAACCAGACTATTTGTTTCAAATTTGTAAAGTGTAGCTGTTGCCATTCTCTAGATATACAGAAATCTAGTTTGACCCACGCCCACTTTTCAATCCACACATTACGTACAGATGCTGTCTGTTTATTGATAGCGATTCTAATTGTATCAAATTTAGACAATTTTACATTTACCGTTCTTCAAATATACGGTATTTTATTTTGAGCCACGCTTAGTTATGAGCGCGATTAGGCCCACTTTGTGACTGATGTTGCGTATTGAGTACCAAGCTATTTGTACCAACTGTGGAAACCTTAGCTATGACTGTTCTCTAGCCGTCCATAAATCTCTTTTGCATTTGTATGTAAGGAACCACGTTCACTTATCTACTCCCACCTTTTTGTTGACATATCGTCGGCTGATAATTTAATTGTCGTATGTGGATTCCGATAGTTTTGAGTAAATTGAGTTTGAAGTTTGAACTCTTATAAAATCCACATACGACATTTAAATAATAAATTTATTTTTTGGTCGTTTTATATGGAAATTTGTCGTATGTGGTAGTAACATACGACATTTAATTTGAAAATTGCTTCAGCAAATTCCATATACGACAAACTCAACACTCCATATCTCGAAACCCGTATGAGGTATGGAAAAACTGATTACGCCAAATGAAAGATCAGGTCGGAGAACCTAAAGAATCGATTTTAACTCAAAAACGCAAAAAATCCACATACGACATTTAAATTATCAACCGACGATATGTTGTGTGTCGATAGCCCAGCTATGTGTACCAGATATGGACAACTATTACTTTACCGTTCTCTAGATATAAATAAACCTATTTCATGCCACGCCCACTTCTCCAATCCCGTAAAGATTTTGTCAGAAGTTGTGTATTACTAACCAAGATGCTTGTACCTAATTTGGAAACTTTGGCTTTTGCCGTTCTCCAGACGTACAGAAATCTATAATTTCTTTGTATGGGAGATGCCACTCCCACTTTTCCAATCCCGCCCACACTTTTTCGGATGTTGTGTATTGATAACTAAGATGTTTTTACGTAATTTGGAAACCTTCGCTGTAACCGCTCTCTAGATAAACAGAAATCTATATTGTCTTTCTATCCCTTTCAGACGGTGATGCATCGATTGTGCGGGTGGATTACGGTTCAAATATATGTCCATTTGTTTAGAGAGTCTGTATTTATTACCCAGATATGTGTACCAAATTTGGACAATTTTTTACTTACCATTTTTTAGATATATATAAATCTATTTTTTGCCACGCTCAGTCCTTAAATAACGCCTATATTTTGTTGGATGTTGTGCATTGATAACTAAAATGCTTGTATCTAATTTGGAAACTTTGGATCCTGTCGTTCTCAAGATATATATAAATCTATAATGTCTTTGTATGGGAGACGCCACGCCCACCATTCCAATCCCGCCCATTTTGTCAGAGATGTTTTGTATTGATAACCCCGCTATGTGCAACAAATTTGGAAAATTTTCCTCATATCATTCTTTAGATATAAAAAAAGGTACCTTGCGCCACGCCCACTTATCCAATCCCGCCCAAAATCAGATGTTGTGTATTGATAACCAAGATGCTTGTACAAAACTTGAAAACTTTTGGCATTTCCGTGCTCTAAACATACAGAAGTTTCTACTGTCTTTGTATGGGAGGTGCCACGCCCAGACAAAATTTCCAAAATATATATAGCCTTTAGATCCTTCCAGGCCATCAACTATATACTGTGGAAGTTTCATGAAGATCGGTTCAGCGGTTTAGGCGGCTAAAAGGTACAAACAAACAAACAAACATACATACATTCATTTCTATATATATAGATTTGCAAGGCCCGGATTTTTATGCAAATGCATATTTATTTTTCGTCAGTCTGAGATCAACATAAGAAAAATGTCATCGATTGGTTAGTGCATATTTTGCTTTAAATTACATATCTTTGCATATACTGCTGACATTGCATATTTTGAAAAACAAAACTTGAAGCAACTGCGATGATATTGATATATTGATTTCTTATGGGAAAAAATATTTTGCAAAGCACCTCTCGATTTTCCGCATGTTAACAAAAGAATCCCGATTTATTTCTTCCTCCACAGCCTATAACAACAAGGTGGGGAATGTGGTTGAAAGCAGTTATGTATTATGCTGAGAATTTTGACCAAGTCAAGGATGTGGTGAAAGGGGTATTTTGCCAATCTTGCCGGACATTACTTTTTGTTTTAGCTTATATTGCTTCTTAAAAGTTATTGAGTGCCTCTAGATCGATGAAACTTTGCAGCAATATGTGTTATTGTCAAAGGCGGGTATAGCTCAAAAATAAATCGGACCAAGGAGGTAAAAGTTCCCCCTAGATGAACTAATCCAACCTCTGAAATATGCAATTCTTTTTAAAGTTTTCCCATACTTTTATTTAGAAAATGCAACTTTTAACGTCGGCGAAGGTGAAAAACCTAAAATTGGACCCAGGAGATCGTAAAATTACACTTTTCGTCCCCGCCCCCTTTTGTGGGCGGATACATAAAATAATGTATATAAAAAAAAATATAAATATTAAAAGAAATAGATTACTAACGCCCTAATACCATAAGAATTATATTTTTAAGCTTTTATAGGCAGGGGGAGGTATCCCTCCAAACTCACCCCACGGAACGACCCTGTCAAATAAATTAATTTATTTTTTTTTTGCTTATTTCCACAAAGCTTTTATGTGACTTATGTATTTCATAGCACATATTAAATTTATTTGAAAACAATTAACGTATTATTAATTTTTATGAGTGCGTTAATTTTGGGACATCCCTTGTAAAATTCATTGGTTCTTTCAGTAGAATTGTAAGTATTATTGCCATATTGTTCTGCCGCGGTTTTTTCTTGTGCATAGCAAAAAATTTCTACGTGGAGATGGAGCATCGAAAGCCCTCCTAAACTTAATTCTGCGCAATGGCGATGTTGCAGAAATAATTGTAGTGTTTCTTTGGTACCAACTCAGCCCTGTAAGAAACATATTTTGAAGCATGTGAGCAGGCAACACAAATTTACTGAAGGACAACCGCATGTGATTACGGTTATAATAACGATACTATGTTTAAACGCACCCTTTTATGGGGTGCCTCATGCTTTGTATTTATTGATATTGAGCTTTAAAGTAATTTTACTTTTTCCGATATGAAAAGGAAGACTTAAAATTTTAAAATAATTTTACAAGACATCCTATTTTTATACCCCTCACAACTAGATGTAAATAGGTTATACTCTCTCTGTCATTCCGTGCAAAACTTTTCTAATATTCTTATAAGATCTCATAAGGTCCTTAAATAATTTTAAGTCGACTCAGCCATGTCCGTCAGTCTGACCATCTGTTGAAAACACGCTGACTTTCGAAAAACTCAAAAGAAAATAACAATATTAGTGTCAAATTCGTTCTACTTCTGAGCACTTTGGGATTGAAATCCAGCACAATCTGTTCAATAGGATAAGAATTATGGTTCCAAATGTGAAACAATTACCCTAAAAAAAAAATAAATTTTGTAACAAAAACTAACATAAATAGTGGCGGAATGCACTTATGACTAGAAACAATACCACAAAATTTTGAGAAGATAGGTCCATAATTTACCATATGCTCCAATAAAGCCCATTCTCGGAGTACCGTTTAGTACGCGTAAAACATTGACAAAAAATGGTGTTGTAATAAAATTCAGTTTATCGCAGGTTTTTAAGACTTGAAATCACACTAATAAATTTCGTGAAGATCGGTCCATAATTTGCCATAGGTCTCACACAAAGCTCACTCTCGGAATACTATTTAGTTCGCATAAAACCGTAACGAATAATGTCAGAGTAATACATTTTAGTCTATAACAATTTTATTTGACTAGAAAACACACAGGCAAATTTCGTTAAATCGCTTCATAATTTACCATAGGCCCCATATAAGGCCCACTCCGGAAATATTCTAACTGTCGGTGGAGGGTATCAAAAAGTCGGCGCAACCTAATAAAACACTCTAACTTGTTTTGTTTAATATCCCCAATGACAACCCCAAGCCCCAAATGAAAATTTGTATGCTCTTCAACAACAAAATTTCGCCTTATTTGGGGGTCAGAACCCCAACCGATTGCGCATATGGTGTTCGAGCAGGTTGTTACATGTTACACAGCACCTCTAGTGTAATGTGTTATCAGGATTTTTCATCTTTTGTGTAACATCATGAGGGAAAATACCTGGAATTTGCCAGAGTTAAGAATTGACAAATCACTCTTTTCTGCCACGGGAGCCAGTATTCCCTGGAATATCACTTCCATTCTGACTATTGGTTAATGTACATTCGAGGATCATGTGGTGGTTATGGCTTGGACCCAAAGTCGATGGAAAAGAGAGATCGTAAAAAGTTGCTTTCAAGAGCTAATTTTTTACAACTTAATGGTTAGTTCGGCCTGCAGGCGGATCGCCCTAGGTGCTGTTGCTGTTGAACAGACGCTGATTGCTTAAAACCCGCAGCGGAGCTAAGATACCCAGTAAAAACTTCGCTTACTTTTTTAAAATGAATAGCTTCTTTCAGTCATTATTTAGTAGCATTCTTCAATAACTACAGCTTTAACAACTTCTTTAACTACTTATTTTCCAGATGTATGTAGGTAGCAAATAATGACTAACTTTTGAATGCGTTCACTTTGGGACATCCCTTGTAAAATTCATTGGTTCTTTCAGAAGAATTGTAAGTAGTCTTTTTACTTTTTCCTGATTACACATTATTTTGTAGGAGAAGTTGTTTCTAGGTAGTCCCAGCTCCAAATCAAAGGGTGACTGTACAATTCTGCTGAATTATACACTCAAATTGCTACCTGAATGCTTTGTAAACTGCTTTTTTTGCTACCCATTGCTAGGGCTAGACATCATGTGCTCACGTTTATGCAATTCCATCTATAACACAGCGCGTCATACAATAAATTGAAGAAAATTACATTTGGCAAACAATTAATTTCAAGAACTGAACCTATTGACTGGTGGTAGCCTCGCCATTTAATTATTTTATCCTGGATTTTATATTATTTTATGGTTTTTAGTCCAAATTTTTAAATTTTAATCAGGCTTAAGGTCATCAAATTTAATTTTGATTAAATTATTTTTAGAGAAAGGAATTTTACAACATGAAATTAATTAAAATTTATTGATAAGTTTTCATTCTTGACTGACTGGGGAATTGAACCCACGTTCACGGACAGATTGATTAGACATATTTCGACAGTAATAAAACTATCTCCTCAGAAATGTTTGTCTCACCGCCATTGAAGCCGGCTGGCAGTCAATAGTTAAGCATCAACCTTGAAACCAAATTATATTTTACTTGGTAGATCGAAATTTGTTGTTGTAAATGATTATTTATTTTCAATCGATTTACATGTTTTATCCTTTACTTATGTTTTTCATACATTTTGTCAAGAAAAATTAAAAAAAATGTATTTGTCTCAAAACACGTACGACTGGTGTGAAAGGGTATCATGTCCTTAAAGCCTTTTGGACTTTAAAAAAGCAACCGATACAAAAAGTATGTTGCGAAAATTATCTATGATCAATTGAATTAGACGTTACAATTTTATTTTTATGACTTTAAAATTTTTCTAATTAAAATCTGATTTTGACGATAATTCTTCAACTGAAAAAGTTTATTCATGTTAACGTAATATTTAATAACAGAAGTCAGTTTAATATGTCAACTTTTATACCCTCCACCACCACTAGTGATGAATGAGGGTATACTAAGTTTGTCATTCCGTGTAAAACTTTTTTATTATACATCTAAGACCCCATAAAGTATATATATTCTGGATCCTTGAGTAATTTTAAGTCGATTTAGCCATGTCCGTCTGTCTGTCCGTCTTTTGAAAACACGCTCACTTTCGAAAAACGCAAAAGAAAAGAAGAAACTTGGTCTCAAATTGCTTGTAGTTATCATAAGCAGTTTGGGATTAAAATCCAGCAACATCGGTTAAGTAGGACTAGAACTATGAATCAAAATGTGGAACCACCACCCTAAAAAAATTTATAATTTTGATACAAAAACTAACATAAATGGTGGAATAATGCACGAATTCGCTTTATACGACTGCAAATCATACTGTTAAATTTCGTGAAGATCGGTCCATAATTGACCACAGGCCCCATATAAACCCTATTCGCGGAAAACAGCGTAGTACGCCTAAAACCTTAATAAATAACGCTTTCATACTACGTCACAGTTTTTTAGGACCAGAAATCACACTGTAAAATTTTTTGAAGATCGGTCTATAATTTACTCTAGGTCCCATATAAACCCTACACCCGGAAAACACTTTAGTACGCCTAAAACCGTAATCAATAACGCTATCACCCTAAAATTTGGTACGTCACAGTTTTATAGAACCAGAAATGACACTGTAAAATTTTTTGAAGATCGGTCCATAATTTGCTCTAGGTCCCATATAAACCCTACTCCCGGCAAACAGTTTAGTACGCCTAAAACCAAATAAAGCCCGATTTGGAAAAAGAATTAAATTCGCCTAAAACCACAACAGATATAGATATTGCGGTAAATTTTCTTCCAACTTAGATTCATATGGTCAGAAAATATAATGCAATTTTGTGAAATTCACTGTTAACACTAAAACTAATTACACTTCTGTATTGAAATTTATTCTAATTTATTTTTTGTTATACCAGAAATCAGTCTTGAGAATTTTGGGATGATTGGTCCATAATTTACCATCCAATACAAATTACCCTCCCAAAAATCATTTTAGTTTGGCTAAAATTGTTACGAATCATTATATTTTACTCAAACCAGTTCAAAGTTCTTACAAGAAACGAATAAAACTTTATTATTGTCGGTCACCGCAACCCATTTTAATGGTGACGCTCGTTTTTGTGAAGCTTAGTTAATAATATATATATAATACACTCCTGTCGGTGGAGGGTATCAAAGATTCTGCACATCCGAATATAGCACTTTAACTTTGTTTTTAAGTTGAATGAATATATGAACGTCATACATACATATTTTTAAGTTGGGGAAATACTTTAAAAAGAACATTTACAACAAGTGTTTTTTGGTAATCAATATTTTTATTCACTTCTTTGTTTATTTCTTCATTGCATTTTAGCAAAATTATCTTTAATTTGTAATTTTAAATTCGTTTTATTTAAAACAATTAAAGTATATTGTTTTTCATAAGAATATTTTTTATTGTTTAATTTTCATTTATTCAATTATTTACGCAGTTGTATAAAATTGTTAACAAAAAAAAAAAAAAAAAAAAAATGCTTAACGACCTTTTCGTCTAGAGCAGTGGTGGACACACACATCTTCTATAATATTTACGATTGGGTGTGTACAGTGGCAAACGTTTTAATTTAAGAAAGACTTAAAACTGCAAAAAAAAAGTTTCATAAATTAAAGGAAATAACGTCAAATAAATTGTAAAGTTATGGCCACTTCTAAAAAATATTTCAGGTCCCAGACGTAACTAACGGTTGGTCCAACCAAAATGCATGAAGTTAATTGTAAATAAAACAAAAATTAAAACAACATTACACACACAAAACCAAAAAGTAGTTTTGATAGAATTAATTCGCATAAACTTATTGACATTCCTTGATCGAAATTAAATGTTTATGTTTGGAAAAATACCAAAGCTTATACCGATTGTTGGAGTAAGAAACGCATGTAAGCACACATGTATTTATATCCGAACGCATTAGCGTTGGCAGAAGAATAGTACAACAATGTTTATGTGCAAGCTTAAGCAACATGAACTTTTTTTAATTCGCTGTAAATGGTTATCGATAGTCTTCAAAGAAACTTCACAATATTTTTTAAATTTCATAAAATACATAAGAAACTTACCTCTGTTATTCTAAAATCACACTTTTTTTACTAATTCACGTAAATAAAAAATGTCAAAGAATTTGCTATCAAATTTGACAGTTTCCGCTATTATTTGTTCGAAAAATGTTTTAACTTTAAACCACTCCTTCGCTATATACATATAAGCACATAAATGTTTTTGCGGTCTCCACTTGGACATACTAGGGTATTCATTTAATCGGGCTTTTGCTTTAACCGGTTAATCGCTCGATTAATTTACCGAGGTTTTGGTTTAATCGGTTAATAATCGGTTAATTTTGTAATTGATCAGTTAACCGATTAATGAAGTTTTTTTTTATAAATTAAGTAATTTCAATACATATTTATTTGGAGTTAATTATTAAAAAAAAACAATAACAAAACAAACATAACAGTTCTGGAACTAACACGAGCAAACAAAAAAAGAATTCATAAATATGTTATATATATTTTTAATTAATACATAAATATTATGTAGTAATTAAAAAATAAACTGTTTGATAATTTTAGTAGTTATTTCAATAGTTTAAGGAGACCTTAAAAATAATCTTTTAGAAAAATATTTATGATTTAAACGATTCTTTTTACAGAATATCTAATTTCTCAGTCCTTTTCCTGGATTTCTCTAAACGTATAAAATCTTACATTATGTCATTAGAGTCCTGTTTTAATTTTTTTAAATTTTTAACTCTTCTAATTGTTTGGTTTAATTTTGTTAAAAGATTGATATGAGAAAATATGAGAAGAAACCAATAACTAAACACATACATACATACATATGGGAAGTTTTAGTGAAAAGTCTCCTTTTTGTAACGTAACGCTAGCAGTAATTTAAATCGTTTTTAAAAAATTTTATATGTATACTTTACTGTTTTATATGTAATGTAAAGCGCAACTAGCTCTACATTAAGTTACAAAAGGAATAACTTTTGAACAACTTAAATACTAAGTCTATTTAAGCTTATTTGCTTTCTGGCATTACATTACAAAAAGTAGACTTTTCGCTGGAAATTCCCATATGTACCTAAAACGAGCAAAGATTTTTAAATTTGATAAGTTGGAAAATAAATCTTTAAAAGTACAAAGCTTTTTAAAAACATTTTATACAAAAAGTCTTGCTCAATTCGCAGACTAATGCAATTGAAAATCCACTTCTGTTTTTTGTAACGCCGTCACGCCGGCGCATATTTTCGCTCATATCTTCAAATCCCTGTGGTTGATTGTTGTAAAATTTTATCTGAATATAGTGCTGCTTTATTACTTTGTAATATAGAAAAAACTTTTTACAAATTTGACTTCTTCATTTAATTTTTTTACATTTGGTCGTACAAATATCGCGCCACGTCACAATGGAAATGCTCATATAAAAAGCACGTGAAACAAAAATCTGTTGACAGCAAAGACCTTAAAATGAAGATCCCTTCTTTGTTTGTATGAAAAAATATTTTCTAAGCACCTACCTTTTGTATATGAGACGAAACAATTAATTAAAAACACAAAAAAATATGTTTTAATACTACAAAAAATTCAAAAATTTTGTTACTTCGGTTAGTCGGTTAATAGACTGAAATAAACCGGTTTAATCGAAATAGCCAGTTTTAAATTAACCGGTCAGTTAATCGGGTATTACATCATCGGTTAACCAATTAACGGTTAACCGAATGAATACCCTTAAACTTACATATGGTGTTGGCAATAACATTTGACAGTTGAGTACACAAATTTTTCCAATTTAATTGCTCGTGGAGACCTTCTGTAACACTTCTTTGTACACGTTTGTCTTGGAAAGTAAAAAAAGCAAAAAATCGTGACATTTGACCAAAATCAATGTTAAGAAAAATTTATGAAAAAATAGAACTCAATGTAAAATTACGCACAGATTACACATGAAACTTATTACACATTCGCAATACATGCAAGTAAAAATTACACACGACATGTGTAATTTGAAACAAATTGGAAACACTGGATACAGTAAGAAACAGAGACAGATAAAAAAAAAATAAAAGGACTTTATAAGGTACATATGTTTGTCGACGCAGCTTAAAGGGCATAATAAAGCACACAAATAGCTTAGCAAACATGTTAAAATTTTACGTTTGTACAAATAGTTTGTGTTGTTAATTGGTGTGTTTGCTGTTTCTACAAACATTTGAAGCAATGTTTGCAGAAATATTCAAACTTTTGATATTTTTTATCAGGATTAAGATGATTGAATTTAATTATTTTATTGAACTGTTAATTTTTTTTTAATCCAAATTTTGATATTTTAATCAGGCTAAAGTTCATTGAATTTAATTTTCATTAAATTATTTTTATGAAGAAAGGAATTTTACAAAAATAAATTCAATGAACTTAAGCCTGATTAAAATATAAAAATTTGGCTTAAAAACCATTTACAGTTCAATAAAATAACCGCAATACTTATTAATATTGAACATTTTAATATTTGGCAGACATTTTGGATATTTGTCAAACTTTTTTGTTGTGTCTAGTGCTAAACGTAATCATTTCAGCGAAAACTTTTCAGAGTAAAGACTTAGAAGAATAAGCATCAAGATAATTTTAAGCCGTAAATTCTAATTCAAATTTGTTTCTTTCTTTTGTATTTCTTTTCCGCTTTAAACAACATTCATTGAAAACGAAACAAAAATTAAAAATTAATATTTGTACGAAATATGATTGTGTTATTGTGTTATTCTGCCAGCAACAACAAAATTACAAAATATTTATGACATTATTTGTGCTTTCAATGTAATTCTTTGGCGTTGCGTTGCGTTTTACATGATTAGGGCCTTAATGGTGTCAAAATGCTTGACATGCAGGCGAATTCATTCGTGTACGTGTGCTGGACGTAATATTCGCCGTCATATATACATTTTTCGATTTTCCATCCAGTATCGTCGGTGTCCCACATATAAATACATTTTGAATTAAACTACCATAGCGCTCGATGAGTAATGTGATCAATGTAGTTGGCCCTCAAGATATTTAATTATATAAAACTTTTTATAAAATATAACAAGTATTTTGTAATAAGTATTTGAAAAATTCAAGTCATTGTTTTAGAATTTCTCACAACTATTCTTAAGTTGAAAACATTGAAAGAATAATAGATATTTAACAATTGAAAGATAAGTAGACACATCGACTTAAAGCTTAAGTGATAACTTTTGAATTGTAATCTAATAAATATTTTTTCAAAACTACTAGTCATAGAAAGAAAAACAAATGCTGTGCTTTTTGTGAGTATATTCATTTAAAAATGTATTCTATTAACAATTTTCTGACTAATTAGATTGTTGAAAAATAAAAACAAAAAGAAAATTTTACAAAAAAGTCCCTTTAAAATTGTTTTAGTTGTTTTTAGAACTGGTACCAAAATTTGAAAGGTTTTGTTTAAAATCAACAAGTCGGAATGTACATAAAACCTCCTGTGCACGATTTTTCTAATAACTTTAAATTAAATTTTGGCATGAGTTCATTTTTTTTCCGATTGTCTTAAAGTTTTAAAACAATAATATTCAGATAATAAAGAACAATCCATTGTTTTTTGTAAGGGCAGCGTCCATGTAAAGCTTATTATCGAGGTATGGATTGCAGTTTTATGCATAATTTAATACAATTTAATATATAATTTTCTTTTCTTGGACCAAGCACAAAACCCATTGATTCAGTTGAAAATCGTTTTACGTTTTCATCAAGCCTTTTTAATAATAATATTTCGGTATAGAAATGTAACTTATATCTTGCCAAGAACAACCTTTGAAATCGGTAAAAATCGGTCCAAAATATCATCTAGATATAGCGCATTTTTTTTTTAGCTGCATGAGAACTTAAAATGATAATACAAGACAGAAATGTTGTTTGCATGAAATTTTTTATTATAATCTTGTAGATATGTTCATGGCATCTATTTTATAAATATGATATCCGGCATATGTCCGCCGCTGCTACAATTAACATAATCAATTCGATCAGTCCAATTTTTTTCTACTTTTTCCAATAAGGCCGTATGGCGACAAGAGTGGCTTGAATATTAGCTTCCGAATTGCTGGCTTGTCGGCAGAAACCAATGACTTAACATAGCCCCAAAAATAAAAGTAATCCAGAGGCATTAAATGGCACGAACGAGGGGGCCAGTATGTATACAGGGCCACTACTGGAAATAAAGTGAACATCAAATTGATTTTACAACAAATCGATTGTTAGGCTTCGTGTATGGCAAGTTGCACCGTCTTCTTGGAACCAAATGTCTTTGATGGCTTGATCGCGCTCGACATTCGCCATAACGGCAACTCCTTGCTCATTTCGAAAGAGCGTGTAAACCGCACCAAATAGTCAATTTAAATGAATGCAATGGTGATTCGTTAACCCTTTCAATACTGACGGTCCATATGTGTCCCGTTGAGTAGTCCTACTTAACTGAAATCCAATTGCTTAAATATATTCATATTTATTTTTGTCCCAACAGTTGTATCCAGCCATGCTCTTGTTTACATATTTTTTAATTCCGTTATTCTTGACATTTGTACTGAAATGAGCTTTTAGTTTGCAGTTAATTGTGGCACGTGCTAGTTTTTAGTAGTTTTACACCCGATTTTGCTTAGAATTCATTGCAAAATGTCGAGGTACGTTAATATCATTATAAATATATGGTTATCTCTTATGAAACACAAAAATCATATGAAATATAGTGGAAAAACTTAATCTGGGACATATGTATCCCAGCAGTTACTTCAAAGAGCAACGTACAAAAATGATTTGCATATCTTTATCCCTTTGTGCAAGCTCTGTTTTGCCAAATATCATTCTAATTAATTAACAATTTATATATTTATTTCATATAATATATTTTTTTGTGAATTGAAGTTTTCTTTTTACATATTTATAATTCTTTTATAATTTTTGCCTAACTCTGTTACTGTTGGGACGTGTGTGTCCCGCAGCCATTTACTGTTGGGACATCCCTGTCCCAGGACATTTTTCGTCTCCTGATTATCCTCTACTTGAACGCACCTTAGGAAGCACTATTTAAGGCATAATCAAGCAACCAAACCATAAAAAGAGTTTTTATCTTTAAAAAAAAAACCGTATTGAAAGGGTTAAAGGCTTGAGGATTGCCTTTGCTCTATATACGGCGATTCTGCTTATTGACGAAGCCATTTAATCACAAATGAGTTCGTATAATGGACAAAGTGCTCTAAGAACTTCGCGAATAGATAATTTCTTTTTAAACAAATTTCCACAATTTGGAAGCGTTGTTTTAGCGTTAAACGATTCATGATGGCTTGCCAAACCGTACTGAACAGAAATGCTAACGCGCTTTGACATTCTCAGTTCTCAAGCCATAGTTCATGATATCGAAAATTCTCGAGCAGCTAAAAAAACCCGATACTTATGATCTCCTAGTATATGTGAAAAGTATGCACAACTTGGTGGGTCTAATGGGAAAGTTAGAAGTAGGGTTGCCAGATTTGAAATCAGAGAAATTTGTACATAAGAGGAAAAAAAATCAGTACAATTTCATTAAAAACAGTACGCATACTTTTTTAATATAAAATTGCATATTAACCCAGCAAAAACTTTGCTTACAAAATAAGCAGAAAAATAATGAGAACTTGAGGAAAAGAGTACTTATTTTTCTACTAGAAAAAATACTTATTTTTGTGCGCGATGTCCCAAAACTAATCCTTTACAATTTGGCCAATTACAACCTAAAAAATAATACCTTTCTTTTATACTTAAAAGTTTTATAAAAATATGTACTTACCAAAAGAGACAAGAAATAAGTACTTTCAAATTAACTTTCAAAAAGGTTAAAACACACTAATTAAAATTGCTCTGAAATCTTATAGATTTTTTGTTGAAAAAGTGTACACAATAAAAAATTTATTGAAATGTAAAACAATATTTAATAAATAGTGCTTTTGCTGCACAAAATCATTTATAGCTTTAACACTGCAATAACAACGCGTGCATTAATATATTTATATATACGAACCTGTCACAGAAATCATTTTCGATGGGAAGTTCTTTTTAATTCCGAGAAAGCTTCTTCCGAAAACGAAAACCGATAAATTTTCTCGGAATGAAATCACTTTTAATTTTTCGATCGAAAAAAGTTTTTGTTTTGGTTTGCACAATATTGCCACATTTGACTTAAAATAACAAAATTAAAATTTGTCGGAATTACGAAAATCGATCGAAATGAAAATACGGATTCAAAACCATTCCGAACCATTTCTTTGACAGGTCTGATTTTAATCTTTAAAAAAACATCGTTAAAATTAGATTGATATCACTGCTAGTATTCTAATAACAAAAATATATATATTATCAAAGTTGTTTGTGGGAATACTATTATTTATTAAAAGATTTTGTTTGTTGTGCTTAATTCCCTTTTTAAATAATTGATAAAAAATACTGAAATTTATTGTTGGAGGATAAGCTGTTCCTATGCGCATTTCACTGGTTGCTTAGGCCAGATCATCAGGAAACGTTCTCCTAAATAATTTTAGAAAAGCCAAAGCTATCAGCAAACAAAACTACATAGGGAATGAGAATTGCCTACAAACACTCAAAAAGTCTTGTTTGCAACGATATCAAAGCTTAAACAAAATACCAAACAATAAATCAGTGATGAGTTTTATCTTTTCTTACATTTCCCGCTACAATTATTTGGAATTCTCCCAACATTAATTGTAGTTATAAGTGGGTAAAGAAAAAACATATTAAAAACAAAAACAAAGTGCTTTTATTGTTTTCGCAAGAAATCAAAATAAAAACAATTTGCCAGTTCAGTTTTTTATGCACGTGCACTTGCTAAAATTTATTATCAAAGTTGTTTGTGGGAATACTATTATTTATTAAAAGATTTTGTTTGTTGTGCTTAATTCCCTTTTTAAATAATTGATAAAAAATACTGAAATTTATTGTTGGAGGATAAGCTGTTCCTATGCGCATTTCACTGGTTGCTTAGGCCAGATCATCAGGAAACGTTCTCCTAAATAATTTTAGAAAAGCCAAAGCTATCAGCAAACAAAACTACATAGGGAATGAGAATTACCTACAAACACTCAAAAAGTCTTGTTTGCAACGATATCAAAGCTTAAACAAAATACCAAACAATAAATCAGTGATGACTTCAATATATATATATATATATATATTTTTAACGTTTATTGATTCACCAATATTATATTGTACAAGCTTAAACTATAATATAGTATTATTAATAAGAATTAGTGTTTGATTTTCAAACAAGGTGAAGATTTTGTACTTCAAATGATAAAGATATACATATATTTTCATTAAGTTTAGATTGTAATTAAAAAGTTGTTTAAAAACATTACATTTATATGGATATTGATAAAAACTATAGTCGAAAGGTAAAAAAATTAAGAGATATAACAGATTAGTTATCTAGCCACCAAAATTTTTTGGTTTTAGAACATTGTAAGCTACGAACATCTCTCTTGGAGATGCTTGTGTCGTGACGTATATTATAATTATTTGTCTCGTTGCAATTTACCGGTTTAAAATTGGCCCGTCTATACTTGTGATAAAAGACTGGTATGCCATTTTGGTTTTGAATAACACCTAGCTTATCGAGGTATACAAATGCCTCAGGTGGAACAAAACCTTTTTTTAAGGTCGCATGTATATATTCATCATTTGTATAGTACGGTGCCATTATCAGACTAATTTCTTTACATGAAGTACATCTTAAAATATTATTGCTAATTAAATTTATAATAAAGTTATCTATTCTAATCATATTTGAGGTATTATATAATTTTTTATTTGATACATACGCTATATAATTGCTGTTTTGAGATCTATATAATGAAGTGCAAGTTTTTAAACATTTTCTTTCAAAAACCCGTATCTTTTCCATGTAAGAAATTAAACCATATTGGACTCCCGTATGTTATGACTGGTCTAATTAAAGATTGATACATATTTTTTTTGACTCTAGATTTTATGTATCTTGAATAGAATAACGACTTATATACAAAAAATGTCTTTCTAGCTTTGTTTAGTATTTCATTTACATGGTAATTATAATATAAGAAATTGTCTAAATAGATACCTAAATACTTAACTACTCTTTTGTTGGGTATATCAATATTGGATGGGTTAGATTTAATTCCAAATTCTTTCCAATTTTTCTTTATATTACTATTGCATTTATCAACTGGAGGTCTTAAAAGAATTATCTCGCATTTTTTTTTTGTATTAATTGTCATATTCCAATCATTTGTAAACTTTTTAACGTTATTAAACAAGTCTTGAAGATTTTGATTGATTTTTTCCATTGTTCTGTCTGCGTGATAAATAATTATGTCATTTGCAAAAGATATGATATTCCTCTGTTTTAGTTAAAAGCTCGAGAATATATATATAAAAAAGAATGGGAGAGTTTACAGTTCCTTGTTGTAGTCCGTTTACGATTTAAAATGATTTTCTACTTGTGTTACTTTGTATGATTTGATTTATAGGACATTTATATTGATTTAATTTAAATATTAGCCCTGGAATCTAAATGCTATCAAAAGCTTTTTCCATGTCAATTAAGCAAGCACCCGTGCATAATTTTTTGTTCCAGTTCCAATTAATGTTGGATGTAAGTAAATTAATTGCATCAATAGTTGAATGTTTATATTTACAAAAAAATATATTGTGTGGGTAATTTTGGAAGATATTTATGTATATATTTACATACATTTGATTGATTTTTGGATTTTCCATGTATTTCACATCGAAATTATTCTTAAAATTTTATAATATTACCGTATATCTAACAAATATTAATGAAATATATTGCAAATTGATTAAAATAATTATTTAAAATCATATACTTATAACTTATTTAAATCATTATATTAAAGTATTTTTTTTTAATGTATAATTATGACTTTTTAAGATATAATAAGAAAGTTATTATTTAATATACAACTAATAATGCAAAAAGTGGCGGAAACCGCTAAAAAGTAATGAATTCAGAAAGTCATTAAAAGTGTCATTGTAAGTTTTTGCTGGGAATGACATAAAAAGCTTTAAGGCCCAACCATAATATGCATAAGTTAGCTTAAAGTACTCTCAAAAATTAAAGTCTGTCAAATGCATAAAAAAATAAAGAGAAACTTAAAGGTGGCCATAATGTACTTACATAAACTTAAGATCCATGTTGCATATTTCTGCAATATTTTGATTTCTTGCGAGTACTTTAAATAAAGAATACCAAAAATTACAGCCCTGTAATTGCTTATTTTATGTTTTATTTAATTTGCCAGCCACATTATAAAAAGAAAAATATTGGTGATTGTTCTACATACTTATTAATATAAAATGGATACAAAATTAAAATATGTAAAATTCCTATTCTATATTCTTGTTTTTCTTTACCCATTTAAATTTATTTTATTTTTTGTAAAAACGCACAAACAGCTGATTCCGTACGGAATGTGCGTTCAGTTTGGCACTTTGCTTAAGCAAATGACATTGGACGAAACTTAACGAAAAGTTACATTAAGTACATTATAGTTGGCCACATATGTTTTATATGTATTCGCACAGTTGCTTAAGTTGACTTAAGCGGCCTAATGCATATTATGGTTGGGCCTTTAATCTTTTTTTAAAACAAAACTTTAATTCATTCTGTAATTTGAACAGTGACAAAATTTAATTAATAAAACTGAATTTTTTCAAAATAATAATTCAATTCCGTATATATTTTTAGGGGGAATACAAAGAGAATAACAAAAAAATCTAAAACACAACTAGTTAAAAATTCGATTCCTAATTTCTTGTTAGCTACTTGGTTTAATATTTTTCAAAGAAACATGCCTGAAGCTTGGTACTAAAAGGGCCAATGACAATATTTTGCTGTTTTGAGTAAATTGTTGCATTAGGTATTTTCTTAAGCTGCGGTCACACCTAGCAAATATTTGACCAAAAAACGTGACCAACATGTGAACTAAAATAGTATTTCATTTATTCTATTATATTTTTGGAATAAAGGTCAACATAAAATTAAATAAAAGTAGTTCTTTGCTAGCCAATTTCACTTAGAACTCTTCTATAAAAAAAAAAAAAAAAAATAAAATTTAAATTTCCTCAAAAATGAATTATTTGACATTACGCTTTTTAACACCAAGCTACGAATATAAGGAAAACAATGTTAAGAAATAAATTAAGCACTTGAAATAACGAAGCTTGTTATGTATTTATCTTCAAAATAATTTAAAAAAAATTATTTAAAATTGATTTACAACTAATTTCTTTTAATAATTGTAATTATTCAAAAGGCACAATCGTTTTTCAGACGATCTTATACTATAGATTTTTATAAATAACTAGCTTAACCCGGTGTGCTTCGCTACCCCAATCGTTATAAAATGAAGCAAAAAGTATTTATATGTCAACAAATTTTTTTTAAACAGTATCGAAGATAAGAGGATTTTAAATTTTGAGTTGATTAGGCGTGTCACCGCTCCTTTGTGCAACCACAAATTTCCATAGCCTAGGGCTCATTAATTCATAACAACAGCGTACTGTGGAAATTTAATGACGATCGGTTCAGTAGTTAATTAGATATAATCGACAGAAAGGGGCGTGGCCCCTGATATTCATAAATATCATCAGCCTAAGCCAAATAGTGGCTAAGATATGAGGATTTTTTGTTTTGGGTTGTATGGGCGTGGCACCGCCCCTTTTTCCAACCACATCTTTATATAGCTACATCTTAACGTTCAGTAACTCGAGGCAGTCGCCTACTGTGGAAATTTGATGACGATCGGTTCAGTAGTTTATTAGATATGGTGGTTTTTACTTTTTCTATAAAGGGGCGTGGCTCCGCCCTCTTTTTTCATGGAGCTTATTTCTATTCGTACTAACACCATATGTACTAAATATCATCATCCTATGCCAAAAAATGTCTAAGATATAACGATTTTAAATTTTGGATTGTATGGGCGTGGCATCGCCCCTTTGTCCAATCTCGTCTTTATATAGCCTAATGTCTCTTCCAGGGTCACAGTTTTAGTAGGGTGGGCCATAAAAAAGTTTTTTCTCGTAACGACTTCTAATAGCGTAAATATGTTGTATATTTGTCTGCATTAGACCCCTGTAAAATATTATTAATTTATTTTTAGTGTAAGAGCCCGCGCTTTCATCTTCATTTTGTTAAATTTGTTATATAACACCAATAGCATTGTATTGCAAAAATGCCTATTACTGTATCCTAACGATTCTTAAGTTCTCGAGAATTCAGACACATGCAATTCATTCATTGAAAAGTATATATTCTTCCCGGAAATATTTTTGATAGAATACATATAAAATAGTGCACAATAAAAAGATCAGTTTGGGTTTACTAAGCGGACAGTGAAGTTGTGTGTTTATTTTTTTATTTGAACTGTTTTAACTTCTAAGCGTTATTATGGGAACCAAAAGCCAATATTATTTCTGCACGAGATTCGAAAATGTAGAAGATATTAATGATAATATTTTACCATCTTACGAATATGTTACGAAATACTATGTCTGAAATACGGAGCAACTAAAAATAACAGGGAATACTACCAATGAACCATCGTTTTTAGATATTGCAAAACTTGTAGCTCAAAGGATATAATGCATTTGGAAAAATCGCCTCTTCCTACAGTGTCAAATACAATAGTCATACAATTAAGAAGCGGTTATCATATAAATTACAAAAATCTCATAAAGTCGTTGAAAAAAATGTCCGTTTATTAGAAAGAAAATTGTCTCCGACGTAGCAGAGTTTTGTTTCA
Source organism: Pollenia amentaria (assembly GCA_943735925.1). NCBI lineage: Eukaryota > Metazoa > Arthropoda > Insecta > Diptera > Polleniidae > Pollenia > Pollenia amentaria. The sequence goes on along the minus strand of OX031010.1, from coordinate 137,327,471 downwards.
TATTTGTTCCTGTAGATGTAAACAAATTGAGATTTTTTTGATGTCCAAGGCAATTTAAGGTAGGCAAAGAAGACCAGGATTTTTTGAGTAAATGCGAAGGCGAGAAAGATGCGTATTGGAGGAGTAGTTCGAGATCTTCCAACTAAATTGCAAAAAAGACCAGCCCAAGCACCAAATACAAAAAAAAAAACGTAAATAAGTCTCGTCTAAATTAACTTAAAACAACAGGAGTTATCTGTAAGTAATTCCAGTGCTTCCTGTGATCACTCTTTTAATTTACCTTCCACGTCAAAGGCAGAAAGAAAAAAATTTTAGTTTGCCTATATTGTCAAAAACATGTAACCGTTACAGTGTTTCCGATAGCGCATTGGCTGCTATTGCTTTGACTGTATTGCAAGATATCTGTCCTAGCAGTGAACCAATTGAACACCAGATCTAAGTACTTCTAAAAATATTGAAATGTCAATTATTGCCCTTCCTTCGTCTCAAAATAATGAATAAAGAGAATTTGATGGCAATTGGTTGTGATAGTACAGTCTCTAACACTGAGAAATTTAACGGAGTAATAAGAGTATTGGCAAAAAGACTTCAGCGCCCACTGCAATGGATTATTTACATTTGAACGAATTGCCATTAAAACATCTATTTAACAAGCTATAAGGTGTTACCAAGGAACCATATTCGCATGCTGGTCCTATTGGCAACTTATTAGAAAACTGCGAAAAACTTGCTTCTGTCGATGTTGTTGGGTGAAACAGTGAGAGAACTGGCCTCCAGACGTGTTCATGAAGCACGAAGCTAACCTCATACCCGAAAGCCACCTCGCGTCTTTGAGGTCCCTTCTATCAATTTTGACGCAAATAACTACTTTGAAGTTATAAATTGGGCTCAAATGTTTTTCGATCCACCAATTCTTCGGAACATCACTACTGAAGAAATAAATGCGGCAGTTGAGTTTCAAGAAGTGGCAATCTAATTTTTTGAAATGCCCAGATTTGACAGTATACAAGCTTTTGTGACCAAAAAATAAATAATAAAATTTCGTGTTTTTATTGTTTCATGTTGTATAGGAACCAAAGATTAATTTTTTTTTAATGTGTAATTAGAAATGTGTGCAGTTTTAATTAATAATAAATCATTTATAGTAAATGAAATATTAAAATTTAAAAAATGGCTTTTTTTAAAATACTTAATTCTTAGGAGCTCCGGCGCGGGCTCAAGATGTGACTTTTTTAAATTTTTTTTTTAGCATTTTTATTTGTTTTAACGTAAGACAACAAAATATTGCTATTAGAATATGATTCGAGAAGTTTTATTTTTTTCTCATACATCACTGACCCACCCTAATATATATATATACAAACATACATTCACTTTTATATATATAGATATATTTACATATGTATGGACATAAATATTTACAATGTTACAAGTTAAAAATATTTATGGACTTTTTGTACATTGCCCACAATTTTTTTCCTGTCTTTAGTCTTTAAGAAATTGTAAAACTCATTACAACTATAACCAAAGTTTGTTTTTATCTGCAGCTCACTTTCTAGGTTTTATATTAGGAGCCTGTTTCTCTCTTTTCTCCACTTTGAACACTAAAGATTCGTTCTGTAAAAGCGTTTTAATGTAGAATGGAAGAAATAAATTCCACATTTCCTCAAATTCGTAAACGCACCACCATGTAGAAACACTTTCCATTATTCTTCTACTGTCTTCTTTTTTCGTACTGACTCGGCAAAACTCTTGTAAATAACTCATCGATAAGAACATCTATATTAATATTTGTAATGATGGCTTTTTTTAAAATACTTAATTCTTAGGAGCTCCGGCGCGGGCTCAAGATGTGACTTTTTTAAATTTTTTTTTAGCATTTTTATTTGTTTTAACGTAAGACAACAAAATATTGCTATTAGAATATGATTCGAGAAGTTTTATTTTTTTCTCATACATCACTGACCCACCCTAATATATATATATACAAACATACATTCACTTTTATATATATAGATATATTTACATATGTATGGACATAAATATTTACAATGTTACAAGTTAAAAATATTTATGGACTTTTTGTACATTGCCCACAATTTTTTTCCTGTCTTTAGTCTTTAAGAAATTGTAAAACTCATTACAACTATAACCAAAGTTTGTTTTTATCTGCAGCTCACTTTCTAGGTTTTATATTAGGAGCCTGTTTCTCTCTTTTCTCCACTTTGAACACTAAAGATTCGTTCTGTAAAAGCGTTTTAATGTAGAATGGAAGAAATAAATTCCACATTTCCTCAAATTCGTAAACGCACCACCATGTAGAAACACTTTCCATTATTCTTCTACTGTCTTCTTTTTTCGTACTGACTCGGCAAAACTCTTGTAAATAACTCATCGATAAGAACATCTATATTAATATTTGTATCGCAAACAATTTGCCAATATGACAAACTATATACTGAACAAAATTAATATATAATAACAGTACAAAAACAGTACATTAATGAAAAAATCAGTACATTTGCGTACTGATTTGCTTGTAATGCATAAATCAGTACTTTAAACAAAAAACAGTATATGTACTGCTAAAAACAGTACGAATGGCAACCCTAGTCAGCGGCAACCATATTTTAAAATTTGTCCAAACAGCCACTCCTTTTTTAATGTCAACCTCATCCACTGTCTAAAAAACTTAGTGTCTCTGTCGCGCCAACGATGCTCTGACGACCCACGTTGGGCGGGATTACCCTCATATTTTGAATGGCTAAATACCTACATTCTTCTACACGCCTGAAGGCGATGTTGGCAGCCCCAACACCAGGGTCGGACGCTATGGTCTTAAGCGCCGTGCGTCTTTTATATAAACCTTATCTATAAAACCAGAACAAGAATGAAAACGAATGGCCCTATGCTCCCTCGAGGAGTGAAAGGATCATATATATGTATATATATATATATATATATAATTTTTTATTAATTGCGATCACTTTTTACCTTGATGAAATTTTTTGTATAAGTTTTGTTTGAACTTAAAGAATTGGCCTATTTTAATTTGTAAAATTCGATGCCTGATTTTTATACCCGAAATACAAAAGATCGCCCGAAATAAAATTTTATCTTCATACATGCATAGGGCCTTAAGAGCTTTTGCTATTCGTTGATTTTCGAAGGAGCGAGTAATTATTCGACTGCATTCTAGTCTGATGATGGGGCTGCCATCTAACCCTTCAAACAGACGTTCTGTGCACTCATTTGTATAGAAAATCGCTTAGTAAAAGTACAAACGCCCGCTTCCAACTGCGCCAATTAGGCAAACAAACACTGCTTATTGTGGGGGTATAAATTTGAAAGGTAAACATTTAAAGGTGGTATCCACTTACCATGTCGATGTTATTTGTACATTGGACAAACATCCGCTGATTTTCCAATACTGTGGGATAACACGTATTCGCAGAAAGCGTTTATATCTAAAGGCCGTTCACTATCAGCCACCTGTCTTCCGCCCGGTTGCCTACAGCTCGGCACCTTGGAACTCCATTCCAAGGAATCCCATTTTTACGGACATGTATAAATCGGTTTAAAACGTGAGAGTCATAGTAACACTTTTCAAGCTGTATTTACGAAAAATTCCATTAATCTGCAAACAACTTAAAAAAATAAAATGTCAGTTACGAAAAAAACAATTCGGTTCGTGTTAACCATAAGTCCCGAATGGATCATTTTTTGAGAATCTTTTTTTAATTAATCAATCTCACACAAAGTTCGTCATTTATGTCGTATTTGATATAAACTTTTGTATTAAACGAAATCTGATAACAAAATTGTGTGTTTAATAGGGGACCATTCAATGGTGTAGGGTATCGGGATTGTCCAACTATACTGTTTAACTTGTTTAAACATGTTATACCCAAACCACAATTGTGGAAAGGGTATTATGCGTTTGTCCTGATGCTTGTAACACCTAGATATTGGTCATAGACCCACCTTAAGTATTTCAATAGATTCAGAGTTGCTTTAAATCGATCTAAAGATGTCCATCCGTCCGGCTGGCTGTCCATGTAAACCTTATGCGGTCGCAATTTTCAAGATAATTTGACGACATTTTTTACATATGTTTCAATTGCTGTAAGGACAATGTCTTTTGAAAATGGTGACAATCGCTACGTAATTTGGTTTTTCTCACATAAGTGTTTCTGTATATTTACTTTGCGAGGATTATCTGTCATTTAAATAATTTACCAGAAATTATTGGAAGGATGTGAGAAAAGTTTCTCACAAGAACTGTCAAAATAAGTCAAAATGGAAATTGATGCGATAAAAATAAAATTTCAAAAAATGGAGTCGAAATTATATAAAAAATAATTCTGTATTATACACATGTACATATACACATGTATGTACACAAGAATGTTTATTATTATTTTTTTAATTTGAAAAGAAAGAATTTAAATGATGAAAATACATTTTTTAGCCTTTCATTGTTTTTGTTTTATGCAGGGCTGCCAGATAAATTTGTGAAAAAATCGTTAATTTCCTAAGAAAAAAAATCGACTTTTTTGTTTTAAAAAATCGGACAATTTAAAATTAATTTTGACAAATTTTGTTCAATTTTTATTAAAACATAATCAAAAAAAAAACATAGTTAAAGTTCATGGGTATTTTGTACATATTTTATACAGACTTAAGCTTGAGGTCTATTTTTATTTTATTTTTTTTAATTCCATAACAATTAAACATTTCAGATTGTTATTTTTCCCTGAGGAAGTCACACAAAGGCGTGACAAAATATCATATTGAACTAAAAATAATACTTTTGGAAAAAAGGCAAAAATTTCCTTTAGGGCATTGACTAATAAATGGGGTTATAATTAAATGTTTTGATCACATAAACAAATGTATTAAATAATTCAAGGAAATAAAAATTAAATAGTTTCCCCTCGAAATTTTGCTTTTGCCGATACATTTTTTAGGGCACAGACAAACCATTTTCACAATATTGATACATATAAAAATTTAAGCTGCCTTGTTTCTAAAGATATCTTTTTTTCTGTGGTACCTAATACACAAACATATAAAAATATTTAAAAATATTTCATTTCGAAGACTGAATAATATCGTCACTAGAAAAAATCAGCAAATCGGCACTTTGCCAACTTCGGAAAACAATCGTCAAATTGACATTAATCGTCAAATCTGGCAGCCCTATTTTTATTATATCTATTGCTTTCATTGATGTTTCGCTTGTATTTGACACTTAATTACTGGAAGTATTCCAGTAAAAACAGAATATGTGTTGCCTGTGCTCGCTTATAACTGCAGAAACACTTTTTTCTCACAAATCGAGAAACGATGGAATTTTTTGTTTCACACTTCACGTGAGAAATTTTACAATGCGAGAAATATAGAAACGAGCAACTGGTTCATATTGGTTTCTATTTCTTTTAATTGTTGGTATTGACATACAATTTGGGGACAGTGACTTTGAAAGTCACTTTTTCGTATCAAAATGTTGTGTTGGTTGGTCCAGAATCAAACATTCGTCCCATGTAAATCTCCTCCATCGAATCACTTAATAGCATACAAATTTCATACACTGATAGAAAAGGCGTCATAACGCGGATGTATTTTGACATCAGTACTATGACAATTGTCTTCGTTTTTGACCTCATGACACTTTTCATCATTGTGATATCAGCCTTAACATCACTTGCCCAAATTGTCGTTGGGGTCAAAAATTGAAATTATGTCATCAATGGGTTGACACATCGACATCACAGAAATAACATCGGCATCACAGTTTAACAAAACATGTCATCAGTTCGATGACTCAGTAACAGCGTTGAAAGGACGCATTAGGCTCAATTTAATGACAAACTGTAATTAAGTTGAGTCATTGGATTGAATGAGATAATATTATTATTAACATCAATAATCAAATAATTTAAAAAAATAGAATATGGGAATTCTTGCTTCTCATTTAACCTTCTAAACATGAAAATAATGTTAATAATACACAAAATGTTGCATCAAAATGATGTCGCTCTAGTCATAGCAAAGATGGCGCATAAAATATGACAAAATTTTATGATGACGTTTGTCATTGGATTAATATCACTTTTTGCCTCATTGGTGCCATTTGTAATTACATTAAAGTCACATTTCTGATGTGAGGGAATCATCAATATGAAGATGCATTTTTCTATGCGTGTATAGATGAAGATACGAGTATCTAAATAGTATTCGGCACAAAGAACTTTTACATGAATCTTAACCTCATAATATAATTTTGCTCTACTGGGTCCAAGTTGCCCACGGTTGCCAAATGGGGCACGGTCTCAAACTGTAGTGTCTAAATTCTGTGATTTAGGGTATCATATAGACGGGCTTGACCGTTTATACTCTCTTGTTTGTTATGCAGAGAAATAAATAAAGATTGATTTCAATTAAAAAACTTGTGATAATAATCAAAAATTTAATAAAATTTGCACCAGTAAACAAATTAATAGTATCAATTATATATTTTCTGATATTAACAACATTTTCTGCAGAAGCGTTGTAGGTAAACGTTTAATTCATTTGAATTAATTTTTTTTTAATTAAAACTGATTTTATTTTTGATTAATGGTTTATTAACTGAAAAAAAATTGGCTAGAATTGTTTCTGTGTTTACTTGGATTGTAGGTTTGTAATGCAAAAGTTTCTTTCTGAAATTTATTTAAAACTATTTCGAATATATTATGTTACTCGACCTTGACCCATTAAGAAGATTATTATATACGCTTCTCTACACATTGAAGTTAAATCTACTTTTTCTGATTATTATTAAACTCTTTGAATCTCTAATAGTTCTCAACTTACTTATTTTATTTAAAAAGTTTAAAAATTAATTGCACATTTCTAATTTGCATTGAATGCAATTTTAATGCAATGTTTTGATATTCTCACATACACGTGTCTAAAATAATATTAACTTTGTTTTTAATATACAAATAATTAATTAAAACATCAGGTTAAGTAAGAAGATTTACTTTCATTAAATATTGTAAAAAATTCAACATTCATTTCTATTTATTTTGCATTTGAAGAATTTTATTTATACATTTCTCTGACCACAAACATTTATAATATAATCCATACATTTGCACAATGGGGTAAACAGTAAAAAAAATGGCAATAAATATTTTATATCAAAATCAAGTTCAGGTGGCCAAGCTCGATCCCTACTTAAGTAAATAGAGATGATTGTAGTCGATTTTAAAGTATTTGACCTGATTCGATTTTCTTGATATTGCAATTAATAACACTGTAAAATTTTGTGAATTGATCCACCTAAACAGCGAGCCAGGTAAACTTAAGTTTGGGCCGAAGAAGAAAGTGACAAAAAATAAAGAAAAACTGAAAACAGTTGTTGTTGTTCTGCCCTGATATTCCCACGGGGAAGGCTTAAAAGACTTTCTTACTTCAGGTCTAATTAAAGGTCTTCTTACAAATGTGTTTGATTCATTTAACATTCTTATCTAACTGCTAAAGAGTGCCTTATAAAAGGCCTCGACTCTTTCGTATAGAAGATAAGATACACCTTCCACACTCGTTTCTATGAGAAGGGAGAAGCGATGGAGTAGCAATTTTAGTTTGGTTTTTTGCCAAAGCAAAAGTAAATTAATTATTTTTGTATGCAGTTGCCATTCTTATTTACCTGACAAAGAAGCCTTCTAGGTCCCCTTAGAAGGCATCCGTACTCCTTCTTTTCCCGCTAGGTTTTAACACGAAATTTTAATTATTTGAGAATGTGTCATACGGTGGGAATGGGAGCTGAAGAAACCAGTTGCATCAGTTGGTTGATTATGATAAACTTCAAAAAATAAAGCCAATTTTAGAGGGCTTTCGAAAAAATTGCCTTAAAGGTCCTCCAGAGCAGCAACACTGTATAGATGAGCAGATTATGCCCTTTAAAGGTAAACAAGCATTAAAACAGTGTAACCCGAGCAGTATAGCCTCATAAATGGGATTTTAAAATGTTTACAAGATGTGGGAAATCGGGCAAAATATATGACTTCTCGATGTACACTGGAGAAGGAACTTGCCCCATTGGTTTAGGTATTTCTTCGGACATTGTTATCCACCTCTGCTGGAGTTTACCAGAGAATCAAACCTATGAGGTGTTCTTTGACAACTGGTTTACATCCTTCATTTAATGAAGATTCTAAGAGACAAAGGTTTTGCGGCAACTGAAACGGTGCAAAGCAACCGTTTAGGAAAGGTAAGCTTAGACTCTGATGCAAAGTTGAAAGAAAAAGGACGTGGTTCATACGATTATAGAGTGGAATCGTACAATGATGTCAAAGTTGTAAAATGGCTGGACAATAAAACAGTACAGCTGCTGTCCATGGGCTATTGTATTAAACTATAATCTACATGTAGCCGATGATATCAAAGAGAGCAAAACATTGTTGAAATTCCAATTCCAAATGCTGTTCAGCAATATAACTGTTTTATGGGAGATGTTGACTTGGTCAGGTATGAATTAATCACCGATCTCGAAAATACTACATGAGAATTTTCTTTTGGGCGTTGAACTGACTTCACAGTCAGTTTTCAAAAATCAGCGAAAAGGATTCACTTACTCTTATAGAACTTCAAACTAAAGTTGATACTGACCTTTATATACAAATACTTTTGGTCCGAGGAAGCGTGGTCGTCCACCAGACTCTTCCCAAATGTCCCCTGTAACTTCGTTACCCTCAATTCAAGTTGAAGACGTCAGGTATGATGGTGTTGGTCATTTCCCATGTAACAAATCAAAGCAGTCCCGTTGCAAATTTTGCTAAAATGGTTTTACAACTGTATATTGCACTAAATGCAATGTAAATATATGTTTTACGCCTAAAAAAAATTGTTTCAAGGAGTACCATGAAAAATGAACATGTATATTTAAATATTTTAAAAACTATTCCGTTATTAAATGCTTTTTCTTTTAAAAATTACTCAATAAAAACAATATAAAACAATTATTTTTTTCTAGCAAAAAAAAATTCCTTATTACCCCGTTTATGCGCCATGTTGAATGCATACAACATCCTACAAAAACTACATTGGAACCGTAAATCTAAATTTTACTTCTTTTTTTATCTTTTTTGAGGTCAATAAAGTTAAAATCAATGTTTAAAAAAAATATAGCTGCCATAACAGAGTTTACTGCATGAGAGGGTTAACCAAAGGTCTGTTAGACGCAAATTTGTGCGCCTATTGGGACAGGTTAAGAGATGCACTGCATCATGAGGACTTTGATGGCAGGCAACGATTCAAGGTGTTGGGAATATTTTCGGTAACAGTTAAGAATACAGCTCCAACCAGATCTTAATGGCACCAGAGTTGATTGGGTTTACCTGGTTAAATGCCGTTTATCGTCCGAAAATACGGGAGGATGTTCGTTTAAGGTTGTTGCGTCTGTAGCTATTTAGAGCTCCTGTAACTGCCAATTGATGCACATGCCAGTGGCATACGGTTGACGTTTGGTGGAATGACGTCTTCGATGTCACTGGAGTACCGTCCTAAGACCCAACGAATTTGCTGAAGGGAGGGAAAGCTTCCATTAGAATCTGATGATTGGGGTTACTCGGCTGATGACATGGCTTTAGGAAATGTTTTGCTAGCAACATATTAACATATGTCATAAGGCAGTATCCTAGTCTGCTCTTGGAGGTGATGCACATTTGTTACCTTGACACGACCACTAGCAATTCGCCGTGAATGATTCTGGTCAGTCTGCCATACTCGCTATTAAGTGTCGCTGAGAGATAAGTTCCACACTTGATCAGCATAATTAAGAAGATAGCGACCAATTGCCGTTTGTATCACCACAAACGTCTCCTTATCGGCACCTTATGCGGTGGCACTTAGCGCTTTGAGGACTTTATTTCGGGTTTTCACTTTTTGGTGTCTTCGAAAATTTACCCTAAGATTTTCGTGTTTTGTACCATAGTCATATATGGTTGCCTTCGATATTGATGTCGACGTCGATCATTTTAGCTTATGTTTCTGCAGTGGTAGCAAGGAATTGTGATATCCTTGGACTTACCCTAGGGTAAACGGAACTAACACCAAACTTGTCATGTTCTAAAGTGGAACAGGTTCTAGTGACTATGGTGATGTCCTAGCAGGGGGTTAATTGGCAACATTTTGACACTGTGTAACAGGTTATAGAAATAACCATTATATACACATTCATCTACGGTTAATATAATTATACCTGTCCCAGAAAAGATGACAACAACTTCAAATATTTTCAATGAATTTAAAACAAATTTAATAAAAATCTTTTAATTTTTTTGTGACCATTTTTATATTATCCAAGACAGGACAAGTTCGTCCTAGGCCAACATCATGTTAATATGATGGATTCCCTTCGTATAAAGCAAAAGAACCAGAAAGAATCAGCCACTACTCGCGCAAAATCCAGTCACATTAGTAGTTGTGTGTCAATAACTTTTCCTCTGGGCTAACTACACTTTAAACACATTATCACCAGTTAAGTGTCTAGTTTTCACCTATAACAATTCGTTCCTTTATATTGTAATGCTGTGTACGCTGGGCACGGAATAAGCTCTTTAAATAAAATTTTAATCCGGAAGAGATTATGCTGCAATTAAGTAGAATCTAGTGCAGTGATGCTCATTCAAACAAACAATTGTTTGGAAGCCCCACCCCTTTGTTTTTTACGCTCATTACTTTTGTCGTACGTGTGAGAGCAACAAGTGCACATGGACTGTAGCTGTATTGATATTTTTTCCAATACAGTGTGTTATATAAATAATGATGAAATTAATTGTCACACAGCGAAGAATGCACACGTACGGAGCTGTGTTGATATTTTGTTGATAAATACTATGGAATTACAAAAATCACCTACTCTTCAGATGTCCCTAATCGACGGAAGTTTATCACATACAATAAATTCAGTGGGAACTGCATTATTATACATTTTATACAACCAAAACAATTTCTTAGATTAAATATTAATAAAAATTGTGCGTTTAGTGCGTGTCACTGTACTTGAAAAATTCTCTCGCAATACATATGCAAACCATTTTTGAACACCAATGATCTAGTGGCATATTCGGCTTTAAAATATCGGGTCAAAACCAGGAAATACGGCATTTTGTAGTTTTTATTGACTTTTTTTTGCTACATTAAAATAATAAAGGGTTTTCTTAGTCTGCAGATAATGCAAGCTAACTTATGGTGTTTTCTTTTCTACAAAAAATGTGACATTTTATTTAAAAAAATGCAATTTGGTGTTCGTTTCTTAAAAATGCTTCGCTCTGTAAAAGGGTGGCTTGTTTTATTCTAAAAAATGCACCCTTACTAATGGCATAAGGCATTGCCCTTTACGCCCCGTATAAATCGACAGTGTAAATAATGCCCTGTAAAAACTTGGCTTCTGTTCATATGTATATAGGGTTACCAGACGAAGTTGGGAAAAAGTCGCCTCTAATCAGGACAGTAAAAATTTAAAATTTTAATAGTTATTTTTTCTATTATTTAATAGTAAAAACATAAGAAAGCATTACATTGTTAATGATAGGTTGTCAGCGATATAAAATTTAAGTGGATTCGGTGTTATAAAATTATTTTTGAAAAAAAAACGTCAAATCAAGAAATCTGAAAAACTTGGTGTTAATAAATCAGCAATCTGGCAAAGGTAGTTTCTTGTTTACATATTTAATAAAAAACAAGTAAAGAAATTGGAATTTCGTCAATCATTGCGTTCAGTTTTTATTTATTTAATATCAATTTATTAACAAATTTTGGTTTATGTAAATTTTTTTTTATATTTTGAAGATCAGACTTTTTAATTTATGTACATAGTTTTTTATATTTTGAAGAAGAAACTTTTTGTCAGCCCTTAAAAACAGGGCCAATTTTGTGTTTCGTTCTGGTCAAATAAAAAATTGCATTATTACAGGGTCGGCAAGACATTTTATACATGTGACTTTTAACTTTTTGCTCTAAACTTGTTTCCGAACTCAATAGCCTAAATGCAGTAGAGCTGATAATTGAAAATTAAATGAGTGTTCGGAAGCTAAATACCTGTTCCTAAATTGGGGAGGGATGGGTATATGTGGGATCAATAGGTACAAAGTAGGCTCCATTCAAAATCTCAGTTTTTTATTTGAAATAACTCTTGTTTTTGCGGCAGAACCTTCTCTGTGCCTGAGCCTTTGGTACTGCCTACTTGTGCGCTTATGTTTCAAGCAGTTTCTGTAAAAAGTAATTACACTTCAAATTAAAACCAACTGATTTATTAATTCAAAGTTGGTTTATCTTATACCCATTGTGCACAAACATACGGGAAAATCCAAAACATCTTTAATTATTTATAATAAATATATTTCTTGGATATATAATTTGCTTGTTAGTCTTAAAAATAGTAATTAAAAAGTATTAAATATAAATTTCTTCGAATATTGCAATAATTTCATGTGGCATTAATTTTTAGGTACTTTGTTAAAAAGCAGGTTTTTGGATAAGTACTAAGGCTGGGTTTTGAGATCTTAGTTAAACTAGCTTTAGTTAATCTGAAATAAGATTTGTGCCGCCAAACAAAATATTGACGGAACAGCTTAGTTTTAGTTAAAATGTTAATCTCAAATAAAATAATAAAACAATCACATTTCTCAGGAAAACAGCGAGTTTCAGACGTTATACTAAATTTCACCTTAATCCACATCTCAAAAACTCGGCCTAAGTCGTTTACGATGTTAAAATAATACTAGTGTAATTCAAAATTTTACGGTGAACTTATTATTGAATGATTATAGAAATAAGGAAAATCTTAATGATATTTGGAAAAATTTTACAACATTAAATCAATTAAAATTTTATTGATAATTTTTCATTCTTGACTGCGCTGAGATTTGAACCCACTCTTTGTGTGAAGAGATTGTGTGGTTACAATCGAAACTAGTCTGGGCACCCCAACCTGTCCGTGAAAGCAAGAATGAAAAATTATCAATAAAATTTTAATTGATTTCATGTTGTTTATGGGTTTTAAATTTTGTAACAACTTCCAAAAAAATGTACTTTTTGAACCTTCTCGGTACCATTTTTTTTTAATTTATTAAAACAACAAAAAATTATACAAAAATTCAATTGTACACAAAAAAAAACAAAACTTAACATTAACATACATTATCAGCCTGTTTTTGTAAAACACTAGTGTTCTCACTTTAAGTTTTCGTATTAAAACGAAAACGTTTTAAAATTGGTTTTTAAAAAACATTTAAAAGCTTTCGTCTATTCATGTTTGACATAAATAGAGCTTTTTTCTATCGTTAAACAACATTATTGCCAATGCGTTTATTTTCGTACCTTTTAATGCTTCTGTTTTCAAAAATAAATTATAAATTTAAAAAACAAAAACTACTATTAAAAATGTTAGTAAATTTGTAAAAACTAAAAATGTTGAATTAAAATGTTTACAAAAATTGCAATAAATAAACGCAATATATGAAGACGATTTTTTGCTACACTTCAACATATAGAAATGGTGAAGGTATTTGCGTGATAGCACTAATTTTTTAAAACATACGGAAGAACTTACATACACACATACATACATACTTTTTTTAGAATTTTTTGAACCTGTAAATAAATATTTATGTAATTAGTAGCATTTAACCCGCTTCTTTATTAACGTCTCCTTTTCTTTCGAAAGCATATTTTTATGCGAAAGTTTATTTTTCTAGGTTTTAACTTGTTTAAATGCTAGCATTTAATTCGCTACTTTGTCCGGTCCTTTTTTATGATCATATTTGTGTGCCAAAGGTTATAGTTCTGCTTCTAACATTTTTTATTTTATGGGATGATAACCACTCAGGACCTTGCAGCTTAATTTTGAGTCTCTTCAATATTATAACAAATTTAAAAAGTACCATACGCAGAACACAAGAGTAAAAGAAATACATTTAATTTCTCGTGTATATCCTTTTTGATACTTTTTTCTCCCCGTTGAACTATTAACAATTTCAATATTGTAGTGGGAATGGAGAAAAATGTTTTTTAAAAAAAGTACCAAAAAAAAAAAAAAAATTACGATTTTCGCCCCTTAAACGTTTGAATTTTGAAAAAGTACCATATTTGTTTTTGCATTTTTTAGATAAGTTTCGAATGTGATATAACTTTTATTTCTATGTTTATTGGCTTAAAAGATGAAAAAAAGAACCAAAATACTCCCTGAAAGAGGAGAATTTCAAAAAGTACCAGACACTCGTCCACTTATTTTTTTTAAAGATAACGATAAATATTACATATTACATTGTATCTCTGTAAGTTTTGGAAATATAAGGTTACCGAATTCACCCTTTTTACCCCCTAAACATTCTACTTTCCAAAAATCCCGTTTTAGTGGATCTATTTGGGAAGAGTCCAGCCACCGGTACAAATTTCAAGTTTTTAGCTTCAGGCGTTTAGGCTGTGCGATCATGAATCAATGAGTCAATAATGTTACAATTCTGTATACATATATATATATATATATATATAGATACACACATCTTTAATAATATTGTAAATAATTTAGGGTCCTTTCAGTAAAATATCCTTTTTATTTTCAATTTATTTTATTAATTTTTTTAAACGAATGCCTTTTACTTATCGTCTTATTTTGGCATTTGTGTTCATTTATTACGAAGAATGAAAGCTTTTTCAGTCACTCACTTAAAATGTGTTTTAATTTTATGAAAACCTAAATCAGTTTTCGTTCGTTTTTTTTACGAACGAACAAATATTTTCATTTTCTAAAAACAGGCTGTATATATATGAATAAAATAAGGTACATAAAAGTCTAATAAATATATGAGATCAAAATCAGGCACTTATTTGTTTAGTTAATAAACTATTTGGAATTTTTACACCACAGCAGCATAAATTTGCCGATCTTAACCAATCCTTTGTTTGTATAAGACTTGATAATGTCGGCACATGTAGTCTGTTTCTTTCCCTAGTTTTTATTATATTTTGAAAGGAAAAAACTTTCCACATTTGCAGATGAATGTGGAATGGATAAAATTACAGCATCGACTCTAGAAATATCAGGAAACATATGGGCATTCAGCTCATTTTGTAAATTAGCTACTGCCGACCAAAAACTACACATTTTTTCAGTTTTTAACGACTGCATTTGCTCGACATCAGCTAAAGCTCTAAATTGATTATTGATTGAATCAAAACTTGCAATTACATTCGGAAACATTTTTAATAGAAGCGGTACAATACAACTTGTTTTACCTGAAGTAACATTTTCAGGAGTAAATTTATGGAACCACATTAAAACTTCGTTGTTAAAGTTGACTTTGGTTCTCAAAACTTCGCAAAATTGTATATAAAATTGTTTTGCATTTTCTTTAATTTCTTTAACAATATCAATATTGATATTATTTGTAGAAATATATAAAGCCACTTCTGTTCCGCAATAAATTTCATGTTTTCACTCATGTTTCCTCGCCTGTGGGTACCATAAGTCCCCTTTTACAATGTGGCAAGTGAAACGCCGAGTTTGTTGAAGAGAGAGGAAAAAAGTAAAGTGTGTCACACATACAGCGTCGTCCCCTTACCAACAAACTTCGTCTGTCTGCCTTTCACTTGCCACATTGTAAAATTGGACTAAGCGCACTATACACCAAAATACTTGTCACATATTTAAGCGCCTATTACATTAACGATTTGTTGTACAACATAAATGCAATGATAAGGACTCAATCAGCCATGTCACAGTACACTTCCTTTTGGAAACGGAACTCTTTCATGCTTCAGAAAATTACGAAAAAAATTTTGCGAAATTAAACCATTTTTATTTTCCTGAACGGAATGGGAGTTTTCTGTATCTTAAAGGCCCAAAAACTATCAAAATATACTTTCTATTAATAAACAAATATGTTTTCTTCGGTTCCGAATGGAATTGTACTCTGTGACATGGCTGAATAATTTGTTTGCTATACTAAAAATTCAAAAAAAGGGAACTATGACAAATTTTTAAATTGTACCAAATGAGCCACGGTACGGTCAAAAAAAAACTACAATTGTACCAACTTTAACAACCCTGATTTGGACTGAACCCTGATTTAGAGCATTTTTTTCAAAGAAAACTTAGCCTAGCATCAAAAAGAATCAGAAAAGAGGCCTAATAGAAGGCCTTATTTAGCAGACACAAGCAATTCTCGCCGCATTCCATACTTATTTATTTTTTACACAGGTTGTCATTGGAATTAAGCCCTTCCACACTCCCTTCTTTTAACAGGTATTCTAAAAGGCTTTCACGGTTAGATTTTTTTTATTTGTGGGTTTTGTATCAACATATAAAAAACGTCGTCGATGTCGATAGAGTGTTCGCTTTATCAATTAAAATTAACAAACACGAAAGTCTTTAACGACTGAAACGAAAAATGGAGAAAAACTTTAATTTCATCAGGCGCATCCGCAACGCAACGTCACATTTACGAGAGAGTACCTATTTATGTATACATTAGCTTGATAAGGAAAACGGGACAGCTGATTCGCAACGTATGCGCTTACGTAAGAGTAACGAGACTAAAACAAAATTTAGAAATCGAACAATTTATTTCTCTTCCCAAAATAGGGAGTAAGGAATGTCTCTAATTACAAAAGAAAAAAGAAAGAAAACTTAACAGCTTTTTTCTCCCTTGTTAAAGAAGGAAGTAGCGAATGTGTTTTGAATATTTTGGTATGTCTTTCTTAAATAAATGTATACCTTCTAGAACGAATATTTCTGAAGGCAGGATATCATAAGAAACTAATATTTTAGAAAGGAGCATAGAGGCCCTCAAAAAGGCCTGCCAATTGTGTAGCTTGCAATATTTATCATTGGGAATACTTCTCCCGTCCATCACAGACGCCTTTCAGCATACTTGTATATATGTATGTAGTATGTAAATACGTATGTATTGCTTGGATCCTTAAGTAATTCAATGAAAATTACTTGGCTAAATCGTCATTAAATTGTTTAAATGGTGCCTACTCCCGCACGACAAAATACGAACGAAAAGAGTAATGGATCCATGTGTAGACCAACTTCCCTTAAAAATTTATATTGATATTCCGTTCATACAATAATTATCATTTTTTTTTAGTTCGAAACAATCTATCTATACAATATATGTATATAAAAGTGAATGTATGTTTGTATATACATATATTTGTGCCTTATAGGAGAACAAACCACTTGACCGATCATCTTGAAATTTTCACAGAATATAGCTGTGGCCCTGGAAGAGACATTAGGCTATATAAAGTTGAGATTGGACAAAGGGGCGATGCCACGCCCATACAACCCAACATTTAAAATCGATATATCTTAAGCATTTTTTGGCATAGGATGATGACATTCAGTACATATGGTGTTAGTACGAATAGCAATAAGCTCCATGAAAAAAGAGGGCGGAACCACGCCCCTTTATATATATAAAGTAAAAACCACCATATCTAATAAACTACTGAACCGATCGTCATCAAATTTCCACAGTAGGCGACTGCCTTGAGTTACTGAACTTCAAGCTATATAAAGATGTTGTTGTAAAAAGGAGCGGTGCCACGCCCATACAACCCAAAACATAAAATCCTCATATCTTAGCCACTATTTGACGTAGGACGATGATATTTGGTATATATGTTATTGTTATGAATAGAAATACGTTGCATGAAAAAAGTGGAAGGGACCACGCCCCTTTATGTCGATTATATCTTATTAACTACTGAACCGATCGTCATCAAATTCTCACAGTAGGCTGTTGTTATGAATTAATAACCCTAGGCTATGTAAAGTTGTGATTGGACAAAGGGGCGGTGGTACGCATAATCAACTCAAAATTTATAATCCTCTTATCTTCGATGCTGTTTCACGTATGTAGGTGTTGGGAGAAGTAAGACAGCTGTAGGGGAAGTGCTACCCCGCATAGGACGCCAATGTTTAATATCGCATATCGTAAGAACTGTTATAGTGAGAATGTTCAAACTTGGTATTAGTCACTCTTATGGAAAACTTCGCCTTTAAAAATATAAATAAAGGGGATAGGCGCAGGGCGAGTAATACCCCCCATAGGAAGCATATATTTAATATCGCGTAACTGAAAAACTATTACAGCGAGAGTCTTCAAATGTGGTTAAATCCACTATTATGGTTAGCTATAAATTCCAAAATAAAAATGGGTGGGGTTGACGAAGGAAGAGCAATACCCTCCATAGGACGAAAATATTAAATACTTCATATCTGAAGACAAAAGTCTTCAAGCTTTGTATGATCCACTCTTATAGTAAACTACACCTTTAAAAATAATAATAAATATATAAATGAGAAAGCGTATGTTTGTTTATTCTCTATAGACTCCTAAGCCACTGAGCCGATTTTCCTGAAAGTTTCACAGTAATTTCCTGCTTACTCGGCGCTTAACATTGGCTATTAATATATTTTAATCAAGTAGGCGTGGCAACAACCATACAATAAAAATATGAATAACCTTATATCTGGAGGACGGTTACAATAAGAGTTTTCCAATATGAAACAAATAACTTCGTTATCAATACACGACCTCTGCCAAAAAGTCGGCTGGATTAGACAAGCGGGCGTTAAAATCATTCAAATTTAGTCCAAGATGCTTTACTTTTTAAAAAAATCTTACCAATTTTTTTTCGATGGGAGTAGCAAAGCGCACCGGGTTAAGCTAGTAATTAAAAAATGAATTTTTTTAAAAATAGCAACAACTTAGCACCCCATAGCTCGACAAATAAATATAATACAAAAAAAAAAATATATTTGGCCCACATATTCAATTCTACTTAAAGGTATTGTTATACCAAATATAAAGGAATTTCGGCAAAATATTTTTTTTTTGGTTGACAGCATCAATAAAGCCTCACATATAAGTTTTATAGGACTAGAAATTGTGATGTCATATTCGACATACACATCTCAGGTAAAGTCCACTCCTCTAAAAATTATAATTATTAATGAAGTATATCCAATATTCGTCATAACAAAATATTGCTGTTTTCCTTTGTTTCTCTTAAGAATTTTACTACCAGATATTTACAAAAAAAATTTATGATCGTTATTATCTCAGACATAAAACGTCACATTATAAAATGTTTTTAAAAGAAATACGTTTTTTTTTGGAAATTTTTAAACGTCAAAAAAATCATTTATGGATGTATGTACATACAAATGTAACTTACTGTTTACTCGAATTCCTATCTTTTAGATTGAAGAAGAGATAATAAAAAAAATACAATACCGAGTGTTTAACGCAATATTCGTTTAAGCGACAAAAACAATTTTACAGAAGGTTTTGTTTTTATATCTGGTTGAAATCCACTTAATGCAGCCAAAAGTTGAATTAAGGTTCTGTTTGGTTTAATAAGGGGGATGACCCCTATTAATGCATTCCTTGCAAAGGTTATGGAAAGGAGGATTACCAGTATAACGGTTGTTTTTCGCACTTAGGCTTTTTTCGCCGTTACTCTGATGAATTAATAAAAGAGATTGTACAGTTCCCATGCTCTGTAACTTTAGTGAGAACTTCTCGCATCAAAAGAATGTGAAGCAAAATATTCCATCGTTTCTCGAAAAGTGAGAAAAAATTATGTCTGTAACTCATGTCGAAAACTATCAAAAGAGATTACGTCGTTACGTTATAAATGTCATAATATTCCACTCGAAGCCGATGTTAAATTAAAGACGTTGAGAACGCCAGTCACTCATATCGTTGACGGCCACCAACACTAACTAAAATTTTAAAATTTTCAACGACGGCGGCGTAAATACAACCGTTGGCTATACCAAATATTGTAAAATGCGGGTTGAATGTTTGTTGTTTTAAAAAAAAGCTTTGGAAACATTCGCATATTTTACAAAATTGTTAAAAGCAAAATCGTTAAACAAAAATCTGTCAAGATCATAATACCCATCTCTTACGTGTATTATTCATTTCAGATTACATTTTTTATTTCTTTTTTAGTGTTAAAATTTTTTCTCATCCCGTTTTTATGCGTGCGTTTATTTGACAATTCAAAGCGGGAACTTTCGTACAAACATTTTACAGAGTAATTTCCTTACGCAACATCAATTAGTCGCCAAAAATGTTACAGACGCAGTTAAGTGAGAGAAACAGTTTTTTGTTTCAATTTATAGCATTCTTGTTTCATTTCACACATTTAAATCGAAAAGTTTCTCGATGAGGGAGTTACAGAACAGTGGCACAGATCTAGATAAATTTTTCTTACACCTTGGTACGCCTAAACACGTAACAAATATTTATATTGTTGTTACATAACTTTGGTCAATCATAGTTCCATAAGACTGGAAATCACATTGCCAAGTTTTGAAAAGATCGGTGCATAATTTACAATATGCCCCATATAAAGCCCACTTTTGGGAAAACACGAATAATGCTATTCTAGTAAAATTCGAGAAGATCGGCCCATGTTAATGTCTAAAAATAACACCATGCAAAACGCAAAAAAACGCTAACAAATTACAATAATTTGAATTAATTCAGTTTTTCTAATAAAGGCTGGTCCAACCAAAGCCAAGTTTTCAGAGAATTATCTTAATATTTTTATTATGGAAGGATCTAAATATGACAATTTTGTGTGCCACACAAAATATCAGACAAATGCTCGCCACGGCTTTGGTGGCATACCTCTATCCGATGGTAATTATTTTCAATAACTCTGAGACATAATTTAGGTTCAATGTCGTTAATTATCCGAATAATCTCATCCTGTAGCTCTTGAATTGCTCTTGGCTTATTGACGTACACTTTGTTTTTAAATATCCCCAAAGAATGAAGTTCAAAGGGGTCAAATCAGTTAATAGTGGCGGCCAATTAACATCGCCACAACGTGAGATAATACAGTCACTCGTGGATTCTCGTGGAATGCGGCAATTCTGCTTATTAACGAATCCACTGAGGTGAAAGTGTCCCTCGTCACAAATCAAGAAGTGCACGAAATTCATTTTGATTTGAACGCCGATTTTCGTAAACGGCTTCAACAATCTTAACGCGCTGCTCAATTGTGTACCCCTCCATCGTTGAATTTGTCCAACACTGAAACAAAGAAATGTCAAATTATGTAGGGCAAACAGCTTGACGTTAAGATGTGACTCATAATTAACATCGTGCATTATGGTTGGACCACCCTTTACTAGAAATCTTTCCTCTTAGTTTTGTGGTGATCGATCCACAGGTCGAATATAAAGCCGCCTCCTCAAAATCACATTAATACGAAGACAGAGAAAATTTTCAGTTGTTTTTTTTTTATCAATTAAAAAGTATTTCAAAAATTATTTTCGGGAATGAAATATTTATTAATTAATTCATTTATTAATGATGTGCTAATAATCCCAATTTATGATAAAAAAACACTGAAATTTATTGTTGTGGGAAAGCTAGTTTCTATGCGCATTTCGCTGGTTGCGTAGGCCAGCTCGTCAGGAAACTTTTTCCAAATACTTTAGAAAAGCTAAAAATATTATACAAGTAAGACCATAAAGGGAATAAGAATTTTAAACACTCAGCTCTTACTTGTAACAATATCAAAGCTTCAACAAAGACACAACAATAAATAGTGAATTTTTTTCCCTTTCTTACATTCCCCAATTTAATTAATTTGATAATTGAATCAAATATTTTTATAATCATTTTGGTAATAGGTGCAAAATCAACAAATTGTTTGCTTGATTCTATGAATTTGATATGAATTTTGTGATTAGAGACAATTTTAAATTTTTTCTTTGTATCCTAAATTTGTATCTTCGAATTTAAAGAGACAAATTTCAAATTGGTTGAAATCTTTTACGGCGCAAGTAAACATTTTTGTGGTGGCAGCGAAGCACGCTGCTTTGAAAGCAGGAACTACATTGGCTTCTAAAAAGACTATGCGAAAAACAAGGGCTATGTCAGAAGCAAATAACATGTACATTAGGGAACCATTTGCATTTTTTTGCAAATATCAAAAAGGACCTATAATAGTGAGATAGTGCATAAAAAAATATGAAGAAATGTGCTTTCCTTTTTCGCGAGCGTTCAAAAAGGTTCGGCACCGATCGCGATGAAGTCTTAGCTTATAATTTTTTTCAGTTTTACAGGAAATAAATGTAGGACATTTCCTTCTTCTCTTAAAGATCTGAAAGATCTGAAATCCATAATTCTAACGTCGAAAGCCATGCTGGTCTTTGCATTTCGTGTTTTTTTTTATGAAATGGCGATTCCTTGGATTCCAAAAAAAAGAAACCAAAAAAACGGTACAAGGGAAGGATACTCACCATAAAAATTTATATTACAATTTATGCGACAAAAATATAACGTAAAAATACATATATTTTTATTAATATTAACTTCTTAGATGTTCCCACAAATATTTTTTGGGGAAGGACTCCCACCAAAAAAAAATCAATAGTCAAACTAAAAAAACAAACAATTTTATGTAATGCTTATTGAAACTCTCGTGCTATACTAGCAATTTTAGCATATATACTTATTCCAAATTACCGAACTGAATTAAAACCAATTTGTGAATCTATTTGTAGAGCATGGTATGACGTTTGTTTTTCGGACCATTTTTATGATGAAAAAAACTTTGAAATTTTAAGTCAGTCACTGCAAACATTTAATAACGCTCACAACTGTTTTCTTCGACACTGGGTTAAGGAGCCATCAAGAATTTTGAAACAGCAGCGCTGCAATATATGCGCTGAGCGGGCGGTGAAAGTTGTTCAAGACATTTTTCCGTTCTGTAAATCAACACGAACTCTCAATTTGAAGTTTATAATGTACAACAATAATGTATAAGTTATTTAATTAAGCTTGTTTTAATTTTTTTACTTTGTAATAAAAATTAAAAAAAAAAAAAAAAAAAATGTTTGGTGTTTTAGAAATTGCATTCGGTGCCGAAGGTTTTTGGACCGAAATGACCCCTGATATCGATTTTTAATATCAGTATAACATTGCCCATACCGTAATGATAGGTTCTTATTTTGGTTATACCCCTAATGTACACCTCTGACCGAATATTATAAACCTTCTGTAAAACAGTAATTTTGACAGACATGCACAATTAAATGTGACCTGAAAAGTTGACAAGTCAGATGTAAAACACATGTCGTGTATTGTGACCTTCCAGCTAAAATTGTTTTTATTATAAATTCCTAACGGTGAAATGAAATTTTAGGAGATAGTACAAGTGTTGCCAATGAATTCACTCATTACAAAAAGACGCAAATTAAAAATTATGTCAGTTAAGCTATTTTTGCGGTTTAAGGCTCATTTCTTTTATTTGTGGACGTTAAAAACTGAAATTTTGTCATTCATGTACTCATGAGAATGAACAGATAAAAATCACATTCCGTCGTACCTTGAGTCTTATCCGTCGAGTGGCATTTTAAGTTCAGCGACAAAAACTGACAACAATTCTACTTGAAAGTACAATAAAAAATAACAACAAACACTTGAAAACAAAAGTTTATCTCTCGAATATTTAGGGCGATAAGGGAAGAAGAGAGCATGTCAAAATAAACACTAAATAAATTTTATGATAGACATTATAAAATTGATAATTAATAACGCACTAGATAAAAGTGGGAAATCCGTAATCAGAAAATTATTATTGGCTAATGGCGGTAAATTCGTGAATGGTGGTAAAATATACTGATTTTGTTTTTGGGCCTTTCAAAAAACATTTTGTGTGTGTGTTTAATTTATAGATACAAGGAAAAGAATTAAGATTTAAAATTGCTAAGAAATTTTTGTAGTCACAAGTAAAAAATATATTTGACTAAATATATTGTTGAATTAATGAAAGTATTAGTCAAAAACGATATTTTTGAAAAATTAAACCAAAAAATTATTTTCATAAGTTTGCGAATTATTTTGATAAGTTTAGGAATTGTTTTGAGTAAGGGTATTCATTTAATCGGGCCTTTGCTTTAATCGGTTAATCGCTCAATTATTTAACCGAGGTTTTGGTTTAATCGGTTAATAATCAGTTCATTTTGTAATTGATCGGTTAACCGCTTAAAAAAGTTTTCTTTTAATAAATAAAGTAATTTCAATACATAAAAATGCATAAATTATTTATTATTTGGAGTTTATTTTTTAAAAAAGCAATAAGTCTGCGTTCATACGGCTCATGTTTTATTTACATGATTCTTCCTTTTTCTTTTGGTAATTTATCCAATTTTTTTGGCCAAAATTAATAACAGCCGGACAGAATTTTAACCAACTTTGGATAAGGTGATATGATACTTGCTATTTTTTGTATTTTTTCTATATTGGAGAACAGTGCAAATATATTTGCATAGGAAAACTGACTAAGTGTAAAGAGTTTGATTATACCATAAAAAATCTTGAAATGTCAAAAAAATATACGTGTGTTATCGATAAATAATCTTAGACTGTCAAAAAAAATATAAAAATTTGTAACTTAAAATTGACATTTCCAGATTAAATGTTAGCACTGCTGCTAACTTTTTTAGTTTTTGATCCAAAGTAGCGGGTTTTAACTTTTTTTTTGCGATTTATAGCTTTTTTTGACGGTTTTTGTGGGAACAAAACGTGGGCAATATTCTTTGTTTTGTTTACATTTTATATTGTATTGTATTTCTTGTTCTTTCTCGCATTTGTTGTTTCATTCAGTCAATCCGAAAAAATCCAATACAAAAAAAAAAGTATCATCACACCTATATGAACTTTTTTTATTAACTTTTAAACTTAGAATTTCTAAAAAGCGGTTTTATACGCATAATAAAAGTTTTTTTTGACATAATTTCAATTCAGTTTTTTTATTATCTTAAAGTTGGGACAACATATTTAAAATTTCTTTTTTTTCTACTCAATTGGTATATCGGATTCATTTTCTAAATTAATATCATCCAAAACATTTGTGTAAGTTGTGTCTGTTAACGTATTGACATCATCTGCGCACTCATCGTCTTTGCTGTCCCTCCTCAGATCCTCAGTGTCGTCAAAGAAGAAACAAGTGGGTCTGACATATCCACGACTCTGTTAAAAATATCTGACATATTATTTTTGCGGCTACATTTTCTGGGTTGAACCAGTCTATCAGATTTACAAGGTCTATGGCGCGACTCAGCAGCATCTCTCCAAAACAGCCAATTGGAAGATTCAACTATTTGTTTTGAATGAACTAAAAGTTTATGAACAGTCGCAGTCATTGGAAGCCAAGTTTCGATGATTTTTGCGGTACTAAAGCAAAAAGTTTTGAATTTTTTCAAATCCAATGGGAACTGGCAACATATAAAAATTTTTAGTAAATATAATTACTCTTCATTAATGCCAGTTATACGGGAAAAGAGGGAATGATCTGCTAAAGCCCGGCGGGCAGTGTTACCATCATTCGTGCGGCCAAATCCTCCCGTATTTTAGCTGACCTTCCTTCGCAAGAAATTTTTACTCTCGAAGTTTCTGATGCCCATAAAGTCCTTTGGATTCGCTCCACATATAGGGCAAGTTTGACTTAATTTCGTGTTGGTTTAAACATTTAAAACTTTTCCGCCTATTAAGGTGAGTGATAATTAAAAACTTATTTCAATGGTCCTTGTCTCATCAACTTGTAATGGGTGATTTTTTAAAAGCTATAAGAAAGTTTTAAAAATAAAACACATAAAATTCAGAAAAATGCATGAAATCTTTATTTGAATCGATAGTACGGTCCATATAAATTAATGTTTGATGATTATTTCATGCAAATGTTGACCGTGACTGCGCCTCAAATGGTCCAACATTTCGGCCGGTATCTCATGAATAAATGCTTTAATGTTGTCTTCCAATGCGTCAATTGAAGCGGTCATGTGTGTATAGACATTAGCTTTAACATAGCCCCACAAAAAATAGTCTAAAGGCGTTAAATCGCACGATCTAGGCGGCCAATTAACCCGAACGTGAAATAAAATGTTCACCGAACTCGCCTCTCAATAAGTCCATTGTCAAGCGTGCTGTGTGGCATGTGGCACCGTCTTGCTGAAACCACATGTCATGCAAGTCAAGCTCTTGCATTTTGGGCAAAAAAAAGTTGGATATTATCTCACGGTAGCGCTCACCATTCAGAGTTACGTAACGATTCGCATCCTCTTTGAAGAAGTACGGTCCAATGATGCCACCAGCCCATAAACCGCACCAAACTGTGACTTTTTCTGGATGCAATGGTAGCTCTTGCAATGCTTCTGGCTGATCTTTACTCCAAAATCGCCAATTCTGCTTATTAACGTACCCACTGAGCCAAAAATGAGCTTCGTCGCTGAACACAATATTTCGATAAAAAAGTGGATCTTCGGCCAACTTTCCAAAAGCCCATTCACCAAAAATTCTACGTTGTTGTAGGTCGTTCGGCTTCAATTCTTGCACCAGCTGTATTTTGAAAGGCTTCACACCTTAATCCTTCCTCAAAATTTTCCACGTTGTTGAGTAACAGAGGCCCAATTGCTGCGAACGGCGACGAATCGATAATTGATGGTCATCATTAACACTGGCCGATTCAGCTGCGATATTTTCTTCACTTCGCACTCTACGTAACTGTGTTGGTGGCTTAATGTCCAACAATATAAATTTGGTGCGAAATTTAGTCACAATAGCGCGAATAGCCGCTTCAGTGGGTCGATTTAACTGACCATAAAATGGTCAGTTTCAACCAGTGTTGCCAAAAACATAATAGCTAAAAAATCACACGTTATTACTATATTCTTCAACTCTCCGATCTGTGTTTTCAAATACAAATCTTCTTCTAAAATAATCTCCTTTGTCTCCAAAGACGTCTTCCGAAAGAGTCGATTAGCCTTAAAGGTATGAGGGTGGTTGCAAACAAAGACAACTCCAAGTCGTTAGATTTACCTGGCTCGTCAAGAGCAACTACATTTTTGACCATTGCCGCCGCTACGACTTTCCTTTGCATCTCTACAATTCTGTTGGCAGTGTGCGTTAGCAACATTTGCAGTGGAACTTTTGCACATTTTTCTGTTATCTCTTTACCATCTGGTCTGAATTTTAACCTTGAAAGTGTAACGTCGTTGTAAAGCGGATAAATATCACAGTTTCTTAATTTATTTTCGCGTCTAATATGAAGATATTGCGCCTTTGTCAAGTTGTTTTCTAATATAAACGATAGTGCCTCTTCTGTGGGAAGTCTTATTGGCTTCTTCGTAGCCATCTCTGATATTTTTCTCAATTTAGATGGTCTCGTTGGGCTGGCTAGAGTTTCTTTGAGAACCAGAGCTACATCCAGGTGCTTTTGCTTTCGAGCACATTTTGTTGCTGCGCGAACACATACCTCCGCTTTGTGATGTACTGATTTTGACGGTTCATTAGCATCCCTTCTTTTAGAACGTTCCGATTTCTCTCGAAATTTTTTTTTTTGGGCTTCCAACTGAGGATGTACTTGGCTCAACGGAAAGCTTTTTAACTTCAATTTTGAACTGAGCACTTAACCATTCTGAGTTTTTCGTCTCAAAAACATCACGTTTTCTGTGTGATTTTTGCCATTTCTGAGACAAATAAAGACAAAAATTTTTAATCTTTCTTTTGAGAACAAACACCTCTTCCTTTACTGTTTCGTCATCTCCAATTTTTCTAAGCACATAACTTAAAACAGCTGTTTCTTTATCTCCTTTGTTTAGTTCTTCGAACCAAACTTCAGCAAGTTCGCTATAAGCGAAATTTAGATTGCCTGCAAAAAAATTGGATATCTCAAAAAAAGCAGCATGAAATTTATTATACAATCTCAAAATTAAATACTTATCAAGACTTTATTAATTTTAGCTTTAAAAAATTTTAAACTTTTTTTAAAAGCTTCTCCAAAGTTGTATAAACCTTTAATTTTTTTTTTTTTTAGTTGAGTTAGATCAAAAGATTGATTTTTTTCACCAATAAACTATTTTATTTTAATCAATGATTATGCATTTATTAAGCACTTACTATTAATATTGCTTTCCATATTTTATTTTATTTTTCATTTGTTTTTTTATTAAAAACTATTGCCAGGTATTGTAATCAAAAAATAACACGAAGCGCGCCCCACTTTAACTGTTGATTGTATACATTGACTTCAAGAGTCAGGCGATGAACGGTTTTCTGTTTTTTATAAAATGACAATTCACTTCTATTTGCTTTGAAGTATTCTTTATCACATTACAACAAAAAAAAAACTACTTTTTCTAAAGTGCGGATTTTGAATTTTGGCCAAAAATATTGACCAAATTACCTACTGTGCATTGTGTGGAGAAGACATTACAAAAACGTATATGTTGTTGTTATTTTGCGTAATACTTGTAATTTTGACAAACGTATTTGTTGTCTTTATAATAAATTTAGTCAAATGTCATCATTTGAAAAAATCAACATATTTGTTGTTATTTTAGCTTAAGATATTTTTTTAAGCTTTAAGTTTGCTTCAGTGTCTTTCTTTTTGATTGTTAAGTCTATAGTTTTCGATCTTGTAGTGGTCATAGCATATTCTGGCATATACAAGAACATTCACAGCCCGAGTAATCTATTGCATGGTACATGTATAACAGGTAGCCGCGAGATTACAACAATTGTACAATAAAACAAACAACAGGGCTTTTTATTGTTCTTATGTGATATGAACTGTCAAAATGAAAAACAAACAAAAAAAAAAAACGCCATTAAACGAAAATAGATTCATTTTGTTTGTTATTTTTTTCTAATTATTTATTTAAGTCTTTACCCAAAATTGTTATTTATTATAAATCACTTTGATTTTCTTTTTAATTTTATCACATTTTCACTTTTTACTTTTATTAAAAAAACTTGTTTACTTTTAAAGCTAAAAATTTAATACGTGTTGAAAAACATAAACAACATTTGACAGTTCGTATCACAAAACAAGCAAATAAAAAAATAATCAGCAGGCTTTCTGAGACTACCTGCTATAAATATACCTTGATCTATTGCTTCGCAGGGTGATTTGTATGCAGTGATGCCATTAGAAATAAAATATTAAACTTTCCGTCTCTGACAAAGTTTTTTAAAGTTATCATTTCGTTATGAATACAAAAATAACATGTATTTTGTTGTTGGTTTTTTTAACACGGTGTTTACAATTGCCAGTACTGGCAAGACAGTTGCAATACATGCACACTGATACTACAACAAGTAACAACACCAAATAAACAACAATGTTTTTTGTTGTTGCTCTCGTTGATCGTTGAAACACAAGCAACTTTTGACATTTCTCTCTCTAAGTAAGAAAAAAAAGAAACAAAACTGTGCTTTAAACGCCACCTGAGAAATGAATTCGCCTTGTCTACTGTCTTACAAATTTTGCAGACAGTAAAATTGCACAGTGATTTGGCATTTGCTGACAGTAAGTTAAAGGTCTGTTCGCAAAAGTAAAAAAATCAACAATTAAAAGAAAAGTAACAAATTATGCTTTGGTTTTGCATGTTTTACTTAAGTGTTATCATCTTCACACGAAATTTTGGTTAAATGCTATATTTGATTTGTTAAGTTCATATAAAACACGATTACCTAGAACTTGTACTGCGACATTCACGTTAGACATTTTTTAAAGGTGAACTGTCTTAACTACTGTCTGAACGCCTACGTCACGAAGACAGTAAGTAGTGTTTTTGGCAACTGATATGTATTTTCTTACTATGTTGAGAGTACTGTCAAATGTAAACGCCATGTAAGTTCTTCTGTCGTCTTATCTTGTGTATGTGTGTTAAGATGAAATTTTAGAAGAAAAATTTATATGAACTTTTTGACATAAACGCCTTAACTCGCATATTAATTTTTACAAAAATAAATTTGTTTTGATAACATCCAAAGATAGTTACATACAATTAATTTTAAAGTTTGTTTACTGTATTTTTAAAAATTACATACCTAATATTTATGACTTAAATATGTAAATATAAAAATGAATTTATATGATATAATTTTCTTTACAATATTCATTAAATATGAAATAACAATGTTATGTGAATAAATGTTAAAAGTTAAAATTTTTTTTCAAAATGTATCTTTTAGGAAAAAAGTGGATCTTTTTGCAAACTAAAATGTATCTTTCTCGAAATTTCACTGGCAACACTGGTTGTATCTCATATGCGAGGAGTAGAATCTGAATTATCCGTATAATCATTTCGCCGGTAAGTTTTATTTAGATATTTTTTTTAAGCATTTGCAATATTTCTCAATCATTACTGAGTTTCACATAACGATCGATGTTATTAATATTCTGAAACCAAACGTGGCTTCCTATAGGAGTTTTGGTAGTTTTTGCAGAATTCAGACTGGAAAAAGTCCCAATAAAGAAAATCCAAATTATCCTATGAAACAACAAAACTAATGTCTAATTTTCTCTTCAGAACAGTTACCAAATTCTTGTACGCAGAATCCAGTGGTGCTAACCGTTTTTTTTTTTGCTTTCGAGATATACTGTTATTTCGAAAATGGAGGAGGCTGCACAACATCGATTTGCATAACTCGAAAACGGTTTAGCTTATTTAACAAACTAAGAAAACCGAAATTCCGCAATAAAGGCTAAGTAATGTTGAACTTTTTTTTCGAAATTTTTGTTTATTAAAAAAACAAGCACATAAAAAACGAAGTTGCAAACAAGACAAGCCATAAATGATTAAAATCTGTTAACAACAATTAGTATTGTGGTTATTTTGTTAAACTGTTCTATGGTTTTTAATCCAAATTTTCATATTTCTAATTATGAGAAAAAGTTCATTAAATTTAATTTTTATTAAATTATTTTTATAAAGGAAGGAATTTTACAACATGAAATGAATTAAAATTTATTGATAATTTTTCATTCTTGACTGCCGTGGGACTCGAACCCACGTTCACGGACAGGTTGCCCTGACATGTTTCGATAGTAACCACACAATCTCCTTAAAGGGGTTTGCCGTTTTAACACACACCGCTATCGAAGGCGACTGACAGTCAATAGCCAAACATCAATCTTTAAACCAAATTGGTAGATCTGAATTGGTTTTTTTATGATTATCTAAATGGTGGTTATCTGACTAACTCAATTTGAACCATGGAAAGATACACAATCGTGCAACGCCTTAAAGTTATTCAGGCTTATTATGAAAATACGCGTTAAAAGCAAAATGATAATCGACTTCGTGATTTTTTTGGTCAATTTAATAATGCAAATGTGCGTACAATCGGAAAAATCGTGCAAAAATTTGAGAAAGCCGGGTCTGTAGGAGATGTGAAAACACCAGTGAATGCTCTTACAGCTCGTGCTGCAGAAAATATTGCTGCTGTTCGCGATAGTGTGCCTGAAGAGCCGTCTACCTCACCTCGTCGTCATGCCCAACAATTGCGCCTTTCACGCTCATCGTTGATGAACATTACGCATAAAGACTTGCATTTACACTCTTACAAGGTGCAATTGACTCAAGAACTAAAGCCTTTTGACCATTCCAAACGTCGGCAATGGTCAGAATGGTGGCAAGAAATGGCAACAGTGGCTGATCAATTTTCGAAGAAAATCATCTTCAGTGATGAGGCACATTTTCACATCAATGGATTCGTCAATAAGCAGAATTGCCGCATTTGAGCGAATGATAATCCAAGAGTGATGCTCGAAAAACTAATGCACCCACAAAGAGTGACTGTTTGGTGCGGTTTATGGGTTGGCGGCATCATCGGGCCGTATTTTTTCCAAAATGAGGTCGGTCAGGCAGTTATTGTGAATGGTGTTCGCTATCGTGAGATGTTAACGAACTTTTTATGGCCCGAATTGGAAGATATGGATGTGGACGATATGTGGTTTCAACAGAACGGTGCCACTTGCCTTAACGAAACAATGGCTCTTTTGCGCGACAAATTCAATGGCCGTGTTATCTCACGTCGTGGCGATTTTAATGGCCGCCAAGATCATGTGATTTGACACCGTTGGACTTCTTTCTTTGGGGTAAATTGGAAGAAAAGGTGTACGTTAATAAGCCAGCAATAATTCAAGAGCTAAAGGATGAGATACCTCGTCACATGAACGGCATAGAACCTCAATTATTCCTCAGCGTTATCGAAAATTTGAGCCATCGGATGGAGGTGTGCCACCAAGGACGTGGCGTCCATTTGGCCGATATTTTGTTCCATACATAATTGAACCATTATCATAATAAAAAGAAATGCCAATAATTTCCTAAATAATTTGTGTTTTATTCAAAATCGACATCGGCCATTAAAATTTAACCACCCTTTATTTTACTTGATTTACATGTTCCTCCTTACTTCTGTTTTTCATACTTTTTGTCAAGAATTCTTCTTGAAGTCCAAAGTATATTTTTCTGTTTTTTTTTCATAAAAATTTATTGAAAATTAAAGTTAATGAACTTTAGCCTAATTGAAAATATGAGAATCTGTTTACAACTTTTGATTTTATTCACAAAAGACGAAAAATTTGAATTAAATTTAAGAATTTCATAAAACGCAATGTCTGCAGTTATGAGAGCCCCCCTAAGATGTGGTAATAAAGGGCAAGTATGTTTTGGGAAAATGTTAAGAACAAAAAACTAGTGGACGTCGGTCATACATTTGATCCCCCTAGAACCGACTCCTTGGCAGTTATGGGGCTTTTTCTTCAATATATTGAAATTGAAAATGAGAGAGCCCCTTTAACGAATAGAGATTGTTGGTAGGTATGTTAGAAATAAATCCTTGGTGTGAAAAATAAAGTGGTGTTGATCATATATTTGTCCCATTTTAGAATTTCATTAAGCCGCAATTTTTGTATGGTTGAAATTCTTAAACTTGGCCCCTGCTGAGCCTACGATGCCCCTTAATGGGTCAAATGTATCACCAACCCCACTTTATTTTTCATCTCCAGCATTTATTTCGCACATACCTATCCGCCATTTTCAATATACATAATACTATTTTAGTTTAAAAAAAAATCCACAAATTATTTAAACATTTTTTAATCAGTATGACAAAAATCTTAATAAAATGGAAATTGATTATTTTTTTAAATGGATCTGCGTTTTTTTTTTTTTTTTGTAGTCAAGTATTAATTTTATTTATTTCTGTGTACAAACATGTGTATGTCGATAGATACATAAATGAATGTAGAGATAATAATACATCGTAATGTTTAGATTTACTGGAAAGTGCGAAAAATAAATTAAATAATAATAAACAGTTAAACACTTAAGAATTTGGGTTATCTTTATCAGTTCAATTAAATACATTTATAACATGAAATAAATAAATTTAATACTTGTAAATTTTTTTTATGTAATAGATATTGTACGTTAAATAAAAATCGCAATTAATTGTTTTATATACTCGTAATCGTGGTTGATGTAGATCAGTGAAGGGCAACACATAAGCCATACTATAATTCTAGTATTTATGATTGTGTCTTGATTTCCCAGCGGGAAAATTTAGAAGACCTTCTTACTTCAGGCCTTATTAAAGGGCTACTTAAAAAGGTTAGGTTAGTTTAGATTAGAAAGCCTGGTGCGAAGCACACTTCACACCCTCCCCCAGGACCAATATTGTCCATTGCGACGCCTTTATTAGTGAAAGAAATCTAGTGTGAAAGAGAAGTAAATAGTGAAAGCACAGGAAAGGAAGGTAGTGGAAGATAAGAAATCGGACAGAGCAAGCAAAAACAACCCTACCAAACAAGAAAACTGCCATACATGTTCCCAGTCCCCCCTCCTGCTGCGCAGCCAGGTCATTCCCATTACGAATCCCGTCAAATTCTCGAGCCCGCAGCACCTCAGCCTATTGTTTTTTTTGCCTGGGACAGTGGCACATAAAGTGCTCAACTGTCTCCAACTCCTCTGGGACCTCACAAAAGTAAAAGAATTTGTTTTTTGTCCAGTTGCCATTCTTATGTAAGTACCAAAACAGCCATACCTAAAAAAGAGCGGAAAGCCTTTTCTAGCTGTCAAAACTTATCATGCCCATACAATTTGTATGTAGCACACCGAAATAACGCGGTGGCAACGCTCTGCAATTGGAAAATCCGATTTTGACAGCGCGTTTAATAGTGAAGTTGACCGCTATTGCTGAGAAATAATGGCAATCCAGCTGTTTTTAGGTGAATCTAGCGGTTTGATCTTCATTTTTTATTTCTAGATATTATGTTTGTTTTATTAAATAAGAGAGTTAACACTACTGCTCTTGACTCAACGTTGACGCTTTTATTAAGATATGGTATTTCAGCGTAAGCGGAAGAAAACGTTCCGCTTTCCGCTCTAATTTAGTTATGGCTGAAAGAAGCGAGAGCGGAAAGCCTACCCTGTAATAATAACGTGTGTAAAAAGGATATGAGTATGGAATGGAGCGAGCAGTCCTTGTACATCCAAAGGAAGGAGTAACGCGACCTTCCACAAGCTATCCTTACTCCTTATTTTTCCCTCTGGGTTGCTTTGGCAAAATAAAAACTGAACGAAACACAGTTAACGAATTTCCAGTTTTTAGAAAATTAGAGAACTTTTTAGCGTTCGTATGTCAACTACGCCAAAGTACAATTTAGTTTCTCTGATGCCAAGTCAAAAAAACAAGTAAGAGAGCTATATTCGGCTGCGCCGAATCTTTGATACTCTCCACCGACAGGAGTGGGCTCTATATGATAAATACATATATATTATTAACTAATGGTTGCGGTTTAGACCTGAATTAAATTATTGACCGACAATAAGAAAATTTTATGCGTTTCTTGTTAGAACTTTTAACTGGCTTGAGTAAAATATCATGATTCGTAAAAGTTTTAGCCGAACTTAAATAATTTTTAGGAGGGTAATTTGTATTGGACCTATGGTAAATTATGGACCAATCATCCCAAAATTCTGAAGACTGATTTCTGGTATTACCAAAAATAAATAAGAATAAATTTCAATACAGCAGTGTAATTAGTTTTAGCGTTAACAGTAAATTTCACAAATTTGCATGATATTTTTTCTGGCCATATGGATTTATGTAAAAAATTTCACCGAAATATCTATATCTGTGATGGTTTTAGGTGAATTTAATTATTTTCCCAAAGTGGGATTTATTTGGTTTTAGGCGCAATAAACTGTTTTCCGAGAGAAGGGTTTATATGGGGCGTATGGTAAATTATGGACAAATCTTCACGAAATTTGGCAGTGTGATTTCTCGTCCTATAAAACTGTGACGTACCGAACTTCAATTTTATAGCATTATTTATTACGATTTTAGACGTACTAAACGGGTTTCCGGGAGTAGGGCTTATATGGGGCCTAGTGTATATTATGGACCGATCTTCAAAAAATTTTACAGTGTGATTTGTGGTCCTATGAAACTGTGACGTACCAAATTTAAGTATGCTAGCATTATTTATTGCGGTTTTAGGCGTACTAAACTGTTTTCCGGGAGTAGGGTTTATATGGGGCCTATTGTAAATCGTTTACAGATCTTCAAACAATTTTACAGTGTGATTTCTGGTTCTATAAAACTGTGACGTACCAAATGTTAGTATGATAGCGTTATTTATTACGGTTTTAGGCGCAATAAACTGTTTTCCGGGAGTAGGGTTTATATGGAGCCTATTGTAAATTATGGACCGATCTTCAAAAAATTTTACAGTGTGATTTCTGATCCTATGAAACTGTGACGTACCAAATTTAAGTATGCTAGCGTTATTTTTTGCGGTTTTAGGCGTACTAAACTGTTTTCCGGGAGTAGGGTTTATATGGGGCCTATTGTAAATTATGGACCGATCTTTAAAATATTCTACAGTGTGATTTCTGGTCCTGCGGTTCTAGGCGTACTAAACTGTTTTCCGCGAGAAGGAATTATATGGGGCCTATGGTCAATTATGGACCGATCTTCACGAAATTTAACAGTATGAGTTGCAGTCGTATAAAGCGAATTCATGCAAAATGTTATGTCATTCCGTGCATTATTCCACCATTTATGTTAGTTTTTGTACAAAAATTATAAATTTTTTTTGGTAGTGGTTCCACATTTTGTTTCATAGTTCTGATCCTACTAAACCGATGTTGCTGGATTTCAATCCCAAACTGCTTAGGATAACTACAAGCAGACAGACAGAAGGACATGGCTAAATCGAGAGAATTACTCAAGGAGCCAGAATAGATATACTTTATGGGGTCTTAGATGTATTATAAAAAAGTTTCACACGGAATGACAAACTTAGTATACCCTCATTCACCACAGTGGTGGTGGAGGGTATAAAAAGGAATAAAACATTGACGCAATGCTGCCTGATTGACGATTGACTTTTGAGACAAAAACTTTATAAGACGTTTATTTTGTGTGTGTTAGCAACAGACAAGTGTCTTTGACTTTAAAGACTAACCAGCTTATGCAAACAAATTATAGTTCACATTAGTTAACCAACACATTAATCCCATTCACTTTTGGTGGGTTTAATGTGTTTTTTAACTAGTGTGAACTTTAACTTTTTTTTTTTTGCATAAGGGGATAAAACGCTTTGTCTTTTGTTCGTGTGGATTCAGGCTTATCCTTTAACTCACCCAGAGAAAAACATTTTTCAATATGGTCGCCTCGAACAAAACTATTTTATACGAAAAACTTTAAGCATATGGTCAATGTTATCATTTTATTGTCACCGGCAACCATTTTATGGTAAAATTAGTTCTCCATCAGGAAGCGACAACCATATTATGGTTGCTCCGAACATACAGATCTCAAGAAATCTTCATCATCGCAAGAGTTCGTGATCGTAGCTGACCAGTGATCCGATCGGGTACCACAGGTTTCGTTAATCGGTTAACCGATTAGTTACTACCCGATTAACTGATCGGTTACTTTAAAATTGACTATTTTCGATTAACGATTAAACCGATTAAGTTCAGTCGATTAACCGATTAACCGACATAACAAGACTTTTATTTTTTGCAGTATTATAACGTATTCTTTTGAGTTTTTAAATATTTGTTTCGTCTCATATACAAAAGGTAAGTGCTTAGAAAATATTTTTTAATACAAACAAAGAAGGTGTTCAGCGATCTTCGTTTAAAATAAGTGTTTGCTGTCAACATCTTTTTGTTTCGCGTACTTTTTATATGTATGTGCTTAGTTAATTGTTTCTTCTTATATTTTCTCATATTAATCTTTGAAGAGAATTAACCGAAACAATTAGAAGAGTTAAAAATTAAAAAAAAAAAATTAAGGCACGACTCTAATGGCATAAGAAATCCAGGAAAATGACTGATAAATAAGATATTCCGTACTATGGGTTGCTTTCGATTTCTCCAACATCAACGATAATTGAAAGAATTTTGTCTAAGTCAAGTTTTATCAAAACTGAAGCAAAGAATCGCTTAAATCCTAAACATGTAAGCCAAATTATTTTTCTAAGAGATTATTTTTTTAAGGTCTCCTTAAACTATTGAAATAACAAATAAAATTATCTTACAGTTTATTTTTGAACTACTACATAATATTTATGACCTAACAAATATTTGCCGAAAATATACAAAAAAAAGCATGACCAGCAAAGCAAATTGATTTAATTTAACCCTTATTTATAACAATTTTTATTGACTTCCTTATCTTTATTTGTAAGAAGATAATTGTATAATTCAATTAAGAAACTATTAAATGATGTTTAATCCAGCAAACGTTTTGCAAAATCAAACAATTTTTTAATAAAACTAGCGGTTACGTGTAGGACGTCAAATATTTAATAGGAGTGAATAAAGCTTTACAAATTTATGAATTGTTTTTTTTTTGCTTGCTCGTTTTAATTCAAGAATTGTTATGTTTGTTATGTTATTGTTTTTTTTTTTACTAATAAACTCCAAATAATAAATAATTTATGCATTTTTATTTATTAAAATTACTTAATTTATAAAAAAAAACTTTATTAATCGGTTAACCGATCAATAACAAAATTAACCGATTCAACCAAAACCTCGGTTAATTACTCGAGCGATTAACCAATTAAAGCAAAAGTCCGATTTAAGGAATACCCTAGAAGATACTTACTGGGATCAAGTGGTAGTTGTGATTTACTAACCAAAATCGCGGGAAAAAATATCATGAACATTCCACAAAAGGTCTTTCGACCTGAAGGACAATTATCCCTAGACACTGTTGCTACTCAAGATTTGCTGCTAGAATTTTTCCAGCAGTGGAGATTAGATAGCTCCGGCTCCTAAGCAAGTATAATCTGGGCGGATTATGCACTGAAATTGCTACCTGTGGTTACTCTCACACAGTAAACACGTCCAAGTATGACCCAGTAGCTAAGATCCGTGATGGAGTGGGCCTAATGGCTGATATCCATGCAAACCTTTTCAAAGATCTGAGGTAAAATACAATAAGGCTCCTTCATCTCTCTATTTAACATGCTCGGGGAAAATAGGGGTTGAGAGCACCTTGGGGTTAAGCCGACCAGGTAAGTGCTCACGTTAATCTGAGACAAATCTGGACTGAAATCCTTAATTCGGGAGAACACTTTTGTATGTGGTCCAGGTGAAATAATGGGCCGATGAATGCTTTTTTTGATTTCAAAATGCTGATAAAATTAAAATAGAAATAATTTTTGATTCGTGTTTCATTAAAAAAGTACTTTCTTTGGAAAAATATTTACATATTTGAGAGCTTGGATTAGTATTTGAGCAAACGTTTTAATAAAAATTTTGTTAGTTAGCGTGAGTGACCCTAGAAATTTAATAGTTCCTGGAACGTGAGGGCTTGTAATAACATTTCATTCTCTTATTAGCGTGTGTGATGGTGAGTTTAAAGCCACTCACGCGCTCAGCTCTATTCAAGACATTAATAGAAATTAAACTTGTTAGCACAATTAACAAGCTATTAAAAGTTAGCAACTCTATTCGATTATAATCTCTAACATTTAACAGACTTCAACTTGATATCTAAACATTTCACTTTCTTTTTCTAAGAATCAATGATCTGGCATGAAATTCCAACAAAAGAAAGTAAATTTTCAATTGAAATTTTTTAATTTCTAATAATAAAATGGAATAAATTAGATGCAATTACAATAGAAAAAAGTAAACACGTGTGAAGAAAAGTATAAACTAAAATAATCTTGTGGCCACATTTTGCATGACTATTTCATAATTTAATTGTCACTCACATTTCGACAACTGCCGGGTGATTAGATTTGACTTTTTTTTTTTGCTTGTTTTACTAATAATGATTGAATAAGCTTAAATGACATCTGAATTTAGAAAGAGAGAGAGAGAGAAAAAACGATTATACGAAATCAGTAGCAAGGAAAACAAATTATAATTACACAAATATTTAAATTGATTATTTAATAATAGTGATTATGAATTGATATTGGGTAAGGAAAAATTAAAACCAGATTTTTTAAATAGTTTAACAAATTTCTAAAATTGTTTCTTCCATTAGACGTTGATGTTAAAATGGTTTAGACTGATTTTGAAAATACTTTAAATAAAAACAACAAATTTGTTGGTGGCCAGTTGAAAACGACTTGACATATACTCTACAATTTTGTGCATAAAATCTGGATTTTAACAGCCGCATAATAAAAACTTATTTATGATTAGTTACCCATTTTTAAGAAAAAATTGCTAAAGTTGTATTCATAAACGAAAAATAGTCTATTAAATAAACCATTCATAAAGTAAAAAAATTTATTGTTGGATTTACCCTTCTTTAAACCACTTCCCCACTTTTGTTGTACTCTGCCCTTAGTTTACAGGAGAACTCTCAATTATAAGTTACCAGCATCATGCCCGGCATGGTTTTCGTAATCATTTTACTTTGAAAATTTTATGTATTTAACTAAATGATTTAAAAAAATAGAATATGGGAATTTTTGCTTCTCATTTTATTTTTTAAACATGAAAATAATGTTAGTAATACATGTAGCATCGAATTGATGTCACTGTAGTCGTAGCATAGATGGCGCAAAAAAAATGACAAGATTTAATTGATGACGTTCGTCATTGGATTGATGTCACTTTTTGCCTTATTGATGCCATTGGTAATAACATTGATGTCACAATTCTGATTTTAGGGCATAATCAATATGAGTATAGTTTTATTTTATAAAAATTATTTTAAAAATCTAAAATTATAAAATATGTAATTATTAAAGAGTATCATGTGAACCGAATAGAAGTTTCATGCATCACGAGCAATAAATTGGCAACAAAACGTAAAAAAAGTTGCCATACTTAAACACAAAATCGCTACAAACAGTTAATAGGCAAAAGACTGTTTATGTACGTTTATGAATAAAAATTTTGATAAGAGGAGTTTTGATGGCTTTTTCCTAATGGCTTTTTCGTAAGGTTCGGCTTCTTAAAAAAAAAACAATTGTTTTTATCCAACTGTCCCCTTTTTCGAAAATTTGCGATATTTTTAGATTTAAGATGATTTTTTTTTCTTGTTTGCAATTTTTGCGAAAGTTTGTTTTACATTAACTTTATCAGTTTCCGCCATTTTTTATTTTGACTATAAATTGCAGCTATTGTAGCGATTTTTAAAACTGGTGCTATTTTCAATTATTGCAAATTCTAGAGATTTTTCTGATTTAACCAGTTTTTTTTTTTTGATTAAGGGCAATTTTTTGGATTTTATAAAAGTTTTTTATTTTGAGAGGTTTTTGCGTGAAAAGACGACTTAAATATTGAAATCGCCTCAAATAATAAAATCGCTTCAAAAAACTTAACTTTTTTTTTTAAAGAAATTAAAAAAGATCCATTGAAAAAACGCTAAATCAAGAAAAACATTTACCGCCATATTCATAAAAAATATTTTATGTTTATAGCAGGTTTATGAAACGAATTTTCTATGAAAATTTATTTAATAAACCTTTTATTAATCAAAAATATTTTTTATGAATATGGGGGTTAACGTTTTAGATTTTTTTTCTATAGAGCAGATTAAAGTTTTTACTATTTTTTTTTTGTTTTGATTTTTGTAAAAAATCGATTCAAGAATTTTTCCCCCGATTTCGGCGACTGTTTCTTTTTCGTTAAATAGGGGTTTCCTTTATATAACACCTTAATAAGATAGACATAAGCCTGGTTTAGGCTATTGTTGTTTTTATATTTTTTGTTAATGATAAAATTTTATTAAAATTTTTTTTTGTGTTCTAGTTAATTTATATGCAACGATAGTATTGGCCCTGATTGAAATATTTAGCCTGCCTTAAAAAAGTCTAATGTGCTGTTTCCAGGTGACAGGCAATTGATTGTGTAGTCAAATTTATATGAAAGGCCTTCAAAAAACTGAGTGATATTCATATAAATTTTACTACACAATCAATTGTTTGTCACCTGGAAACAGCACATAAGACTTTTATTGTAAAAATCAAAATATAATCTAAAGAAATAAATAAATCCAATCCCACCAACCTCCCCGTTAAAATGTTACGCTTATGGCGAAAATATTCTAAAGACTAAAATTCTGCCTCAATAATCTTTTAAGGATACAGAAGTGATACTTAAGATACCCTAGATTTTGCCTTCAGTGTCACTGTTTATCGCAGATTGTTGATGTAGGTTGAGTAAATCGTAGAGTTTGTTCCCGGGATTTCCCGTCCCGGGAATTCCCGGAATTTTCAGTTGTTTTCGATTCCCGCTTTCCCGGGAATTAATTGCGAGATTCCCGGGAAATTTTGAAGAAAATCTTTTTTAAAACTTTAGTAATTCTATGTCGGACTAGTGTCTAGACTGTGTTACTAGTTTAATCCAATTTAATTTTACCACAATATTAAAATTTGCTCCACTTAAAGGCTTATTAAGCTAATTTTTGAGAATGGGGGTTATAAAGGGCCTATGATAAATTATAGACCTATCTTCCAAAATTTTTTTTCTTGTCTTAGCAAACTGAAGTGTAAATTTTACAATAATATTATAAGGTTTTCCTGTTAAGGGCGTAGTAAAGTGTTATCCTAGATTCTGCTTTATTTGCGGCATTTCAAGTAATTTTGAGTCTTATGAAACTAGATTATGCTAAATTGCACCACAAAAGCCTTATTCGTTACGCTTTTAGCCATACTTACACGATTTACGAGATTAGTGTAAACATGGAGCCTTAGGTAAATTATGTGGTAATATTTAATATTTTTATTATTTAAATTTAATTAATGTTTTTTTTTTTTTTTTTTTTTTTTTTTTTTATTACTACACTAACTCCCGCGAAGCTTTTTGCTTGTCTGCAGGAGACCAGTGTCTCTGGCGGGAATCGAACCCGCAACCCCGGTACTGATAGGCTAGCTCACTACGAGCTAGCCTACCGGGGCACCCCCGATATTCACAAAATATGTGCCTTATAAAACGAATTTGTTGAAATTTAATGACAATAGATGCATTTCGCCACAAATTTATGTTAGTTTTTGTTGAGTTTTTAGGGAGGTAGTTCCACATTTGGGTAAATAACTCTTTTACTGCTGAAGCGATTTTACTGGAATTAATCCACAAACAGCATAGAAGATCTAGAAACAAATTGACACCCATATGGCGAAATCAGCTTAGAATAAACGCAGGACTCACAATACAAATACTTTATGGGACCCTAGATGAATATTAAAAAAAAGATTCACATGGAATGGCAATCTTAGTATACCTTCATACACCACAGCTTATTAAGGGTTATAAAATTGTAAAAAAAATATGTTATTAAATATATGTAGCAAATTATTCTCCTTCCTGCTGAACCTGTTAAACAGTTAAATTGTTTCAGAATTCCTACTTCTAATGTTATGCTTTCAGTTTCTAATCGCCCTTCCAGAAATGTTATTCCACTAACGGCCAATTTCACCAAGTTCAGTTATAATGAACTACCAGTTATAACTGTCGAAAACATATTGTTAGCTGGATGTTAAGGTAACAGTTAAGTTTTAACTGTACTTGATGAAACTGGATGTAGGATGTAATGTATATATGTATATTGATTTATATGATCCTATTGACATAAAAATAGCGTCTTAAGTATCTTAAAATAATTTTAATCTTAAATTTATTACGTTTTTTTATATAATAGATACTAGACTTAATTATTTTAAGCGTAATAGTCAGTAAGAAATATTAGTTTCATTGGAGAAATAAGTAAAGAAATAAATTAAAATTTTGGGCGGGAATCCCGGGATCCCGGGAATTTGATTTTTATTTCCCGCTTTCCCGGGAATCCAAAAAGTGCGGGAATAAAAAAACTCTAGTAAATCGCCTAAAAATGTATAGATAACAAAATGTTGTTTAATCGAATCTCCGTTTAATGAAAATTGTCATTTAAGTATTGTCACTATATATTTTGAATAATCTTATCAAGTGAATTAAATAAAATAACAATTTGTAATACATACCGTGTAAGACATGTTAAGCGTACGTAATTTATTAAAACACCCCCCTGCCCCAAAGAGATCAGAAAGAAACTTTTCAAGAATTTGTGTACAAAAATTTTAATCAACTTAACAGATAAAAAATTGTAGGCCAAAACAAACGTTTACGTTTTAATTTTAATGTTCTACTTATAACGAACATTAAGCCAAATTGTTAAAACAACAAAAAACT
Source organism: Pollenia amentaria (assembly GCA_943735925.1). NCBI lineage: Eukaryota > Metazoa > Arthropoda > Insecta > Diptera > Polleniidae > Pollenia > Pollenia amentaria. The sequence continues at coordinate 137,283,922 of OX031010.1, read as the reverse complement.
TGAGTTAAAAATTCAAGTTCAAGTCGTTTAATGTTCATTGGTAATAAAACTATTATTGCTAGCATGTCGTCTATTGGCGTATAACGAATTTGTCAGACGGCATATGACTGGCCGCACTTGTCGGTCGATGTAAAAACTAAATTATGTGTTTTGCATACGAAATGTTATTTTTGTATTGACGAAAAGCGGTTTTTTGTTGATTTTTTTTTTGCGGAACTAAACTTAAAGCCTGACTCAAAATGGGATACAAGAATGGAATTTAAATGTGGCATAAAATATTTTTTTGTTCATTCGTGTTGTTTTTTTTTCTGTTCGTAAGTTAAATGCACTAATGAAAATATTTTTCAAAAACTGATGTCATTGAAATTTTGTCATAAATGAATAGCGATCTTGTGACTGGAATACCGAACGTTTCAAGGGTTTTTTAAATATTGTTTCATTTGTTAATAAACTAAAATTACTATAATGTTAATTCAAATTTTATTTAGAATTTTCTAGAAGTTTCTAGTAAAAAAATTTTGGAAGAAAATTTACTAGAAATGCAAAGAAAAGAAATGAAGGCCCTTACCATGTAAAACGCAGCGCAACGCCAAAGAATAACATTGAAAGCACAAACAATGTCATAAATATTTTGTAATTTTGTTGTTGCTTTCTACAGAAATTCATGTACCGTTTTAAAAAATTTAACGCTTCATGCAGCGTTTGAAATTTTAAAACGCAATGTGAATTTCTGTAGAAAGCAACAACAAAATTGTTTGTGTTTTCAATGTTATTTTTTGGTGTTGCGCTGCGTTTTACATGATTAGGGCCTAAATTACATGACAAAATACTTAACCATCGATTTAGTACTGCTTAAAAACGCTTATTCAATGTTTGATATTCCACCGTGGTGAGTTATTGCATTTGAGAATAAATCCAAAAAGAAAAATTAAGGAAATTATATTTTTCCTTAACCAAACGATTAAAGAGATTTACTGTTCGCAACGTTCGCAAATAACATTTTAATGGAATTTTATTCGAAGGATACGTTCGAAATGTTTCTTTAAAACACTCAGTTAAAATTTTTCTAAAATCATTTAAAAAGAAGATTGAACTAAAGAAACGGTGCTTAAAATTAATTTTACATTTTCAAACCAATTTCAAGCCGTTCTCAACTCGTTCTCAAACCAAAAAAAAGTGATTTCAACCATTTTTAACTCGCAAATAAATCTCAACATGTTCTCCAACTTAGAACTAATTTAATTCAAATACATTATTATGAATAACATTTGAATTGCATTTGGCAATAACAACTTATAATTATAACAGAAATTATATAATAAGGGGTACGTTTGAAATTGTTAAAACACGCAGTAAGAATTTTTCTGAAAATATTTAAAAAGAATAATGAATTAAAAAAAATTCCTAAATATAGAATTTTAAATTGTCAAACCGATTTCAAACTGTTCTCAAATGGTTCTCAAGCCTAAAAAAATGCTGAAAAATTAAATCTTTAATTCTCAAACTCGTTCTCAAGGTTATAAAGTACTATAAAATTAGTTCAATTCAAATACAATCATTTGTATTTTATATAACCACATTTAAATGGAATTTGGCAATATGTCGAGAAAACATTTAAAACCAAGAGAAGCAAAACATATCAAGTAAATATGATGCTGTTTTCAAACAAAAAAAAATTTCCTATAAAAAAAATCATTATGTTTAAATGACGTTTGCTCACATTGGTATCTTATAAACGTAAAGAAAACGATTTTATATTCGAATTTGAATTACATTTGAGAAAAAAGTGGAGAAAATACAAAAAAAAACGATTTGATTTAACTAAACGTATATTAAAGTAGTAATATATTTTTAAGGTTTGATATTATTAAAAAAAAAAAAACAAAAGTTCGTTAATTGTATTTTCATAAATTTTATAAAAATAATCTCAAATAATTCTCGCACTTAAAAACAAAAACAAATTCATAAAATAAGTTTTAAAAAGTTAACTCAACTTTTCAACAGTTTTTAAAACTGAAACACAATATAATAAAATAAATTTTCTTTAATCCAAATTTTTAATATTTTATTCAGGCTAAAGTTCATTAAATTTAATTTTCGTTAAATTATTTTTATGAAGAAAGGAATTTTACAACATGAAATGAATTAAAATTTATTGATTATTTTTCATTCTTGACTGAACTAGGAATTGAACCCAGGACAGGTTGCCCTGACATGTTTCGATTGTAACCACACAATCTCCTCAAAGGCGTTTGGCGTTTTAACACTCACCGCCATCGAAGGCTGCTGGCAGTCTATAGCCAAACTTCAAACTTTAAACCAAAATTGGTAGCAGCGTTACCGTTTGCCCGACTAAAGTCGCAATTTGACCCTTTTTAAGCGGTCTGCGACTTTTTGTGAGACTTTTTTTTATCACCGACTTTTGCGACTTATTTAATTCTGTTGAGACTTTTTACCCTTTTTTGTAAAGCATCTAACTTGTAGTAAATCGTTAAAAAAAAGTCGTTAAAATTTCAAAGCAATTCACAGATTTTTATTCATTTGACAACACTTTTATCACTTTTGTGCAACCTTTTCATGTGTTGAACAAATTCTTCGCCAATTTTCAGTAAAAGTTTCAAAATAACGTTTTAGCAAAAAAGCTTTTAAAAAAATTGCAGTGTTTATTTTACAAAATAATTTTTAGCCACCGAGTCAATGAAAGATGAAGTTTTCGTAAAACATGGACAGGCATGTACGAACATGAGAATATTTTGATTTAACTTAAAAAATAAAATTTATTTTTTTCTTTAAAAAAGGATTTCTTGTTAAAAAGAAAAGGAAATGTGAAAACGAAAAATAAATTGGAGCTAGAAATACGCGTTCAGAGGCAGATAAAACCACGGAGTCTGAGACGGATAACGTTAACATCGCTGCAGGTATTCAAGAGACTGGGCTTAAGCCAGACATGGAGTCATAGCGGCCTTTTTGCAGTGTTTGTAAACAGCTCTTAGTGAACCAAACATGGAAACAAGGAAAAAACCGAATAATAATAGGGGGTTTCATGGACAAACTTGCGAGACTTATTTCAAGAATCGCCTTTTTAACTATTGTGTAACTTTTTACAATTAATGTCAATATTTAAGAAACGCCAATCCAAAAAAATTAAATAATAAAATTAAAAAATATATATATTTACTAATATGTCTAAAAATTAAATGCGTGCTTAAAAATAACTAGATAAAGCCAAAAGACTAAATTGCTCAGATTAGTCCAAGAATTTGTTGTTTTAATTGTTGAATTTTTCGTTGAAAACGACGGTAATCATAAAAAAAAAATCTGTTTGTATAAATGCACAATTGATAAGCGCAATTGTTAGACAAATTTACGAAGTTTGTGTTATTGAATTCTCATACAAATTTTGACAGTTCATTTGCGAGAGTGTAAAAATATACAGTTTGCCCAGGTTGCGTGACTTTTAAGCGATATCATGAAAACTCTTATGCAAAAGAGGCTTCTGAAAATAAAAAAGTTAAACTGATTGTTTTGTTTAATTTTTTTGTTTTGCTATGCTTTTTATTGTTAAAAAAACGGTAAAAAAAAAGATGTTCGACTTTTATTTTCTCAAACGACTTTTTTGTGCGACTTTATTTTTATGAAACTACCTTTTGTGCGACTTTTCAAAAATTGCTAGCGGTAACCCTGATTGGTAGATCGAAATTTGTTTTTTGTATCCTCCTTACTTCTGTTTTTCATACTTTTTGTCCAAAAGACATTTTTCTGTTTTCATGTTTTTGTCTTTCTTTTCGATTCACGATGTACACTTATGTGTACATGTTGAAGTTTTAGTATATTTTTTTTTTTATTTAATAAGTGGCTTGAAAAAAATAGTTTAACAAATAATTTATTTATTTATTTATTTAGTATTTAAAGGCCCCAACACTATAAGGTTATATAGGCCTAGTAGTTTTACAAATTCATCTTAAATGTTATTTGATATATAAGTTATTTTACAGATTTAAATTTTGTTATACATATTAATTTCTATTAAAAACTTTTTAATATTTTCAAATTTATGTTCTATTTGGAGTACTTTAATATTATGTACTTTATATTTTACGCGTGCTTCATGAAGATGCGTGCATTCATTAAAAATATGTTTAATACTCAGTAATTGTCCACAATTGCAGACCGGGGGAAGTGATTTTTCAACAATATGTTTATGAGAGAATAGACAATGCCTTATTTTTAGCCTATTTAGCTTAATGAGATCTGTTTTGGATATATATGATTTCAAACAATTTTGAATCATTATTATTTTTCCATGAGTCATTCCAGATATCAAAAATATATTTTCCAATGTATTGTCTATAATCGGAGTATTGATATTTATATTCTATTGAGATATTTTGGCTTAACGAACTTTTGGCTAATCCGTCAACTTGTTCATTTCCACGTATACTTAAGTGGCTAGGAACCCATAGAAAAGTTATATTTTGGTTAGGTTTAGAAGTTATTATTGTACGTATTTGTTGTATTATTATATTTTTAGAGAATGGGTCTTGTAGTCCTTCTAGTGAACTTTTACTGTCCGTTATGATTAGTGAGTCTTTAGCGATGTTTTCAATATTCTCTATGCATGTTTTAATTGCCAATAGTTCACTTGTATATATGGAAGAAAAATTTGTAATACGCTTAACAACAGTCAGATTTTTATTAAAAACAGCAAAACCAGCTTTATCTCCTACAACTGAGCCATCAGTAAAAAAAAGGTCAAATAGTGAATATTTCGTATTAATTAGGTCCAAGAATTTCTGTTGGACTTCATAGGAGGACATATCACGTTTATTAATTTTTGCAAAGAAAAAATCCATGTTAATATTTGAAAAGCACCATGGTTCTATACCAGACAAAAATCTATTTTCAATTTTACCAATACTGATTGGTATCAGTGACTTTTCCATATAACGGGTGGTTTTGCATAGAAAAAATTTTAAGGGTATAATTCAACAAAAACTTTAATCTTCTTAGGTGGAATGGTGGGCATGATGATAAGACCTGCAAGCTTTGGGATGGGCTGGTTCGAAAGGCTCCTATAGAAAGTCTTATTCCCGAATTTAAAATTGGGTCCAGTGTCTTTAAGTTAGTTATATTTGTAGATGAATATATAATGGAAGCATAATCTATACTTGGTGTTTAACAAATAATATTTCCTCAAAACATTTTGAAATTTTATAACAAAGGTTGAATTCCAGAGAAATTGCTGCAAGGATTTATACATTTTTAAAGATCTTAATCCGTTTTCACCTGAACATAATACAACAAATTGATTTAAATTTTTAAAATCAGCATTAACCCTTAAATGCCTGAAGTCACAAATTTAATATCGGACCTTAAATCGAATTGTGCACTTGCAATTATTAATTTTTTTTAATATTATCAAAATAAAAAATATTAATATTATCAAAATTGATACTTGCTTTATTTTTGCAATTAAATGTAAAAAAAAAAATTGTTTTAATGTGTTATAATTTATCATTTTATCTGGTGAATAAAATAAACACATCGATATTTTAAATTTGGATCAGGCATTTAAACATATTTAACCCATTTTTCGCCAACCGCTTATTATAATCACCAGCACTCATGCTTTTTTTTTTTTTTTGTTGCGATGTCAGTTACTTAAAATATTATTTCGTTATTGTCAGTTAACTTGAAACGGAGAAAAATGGGTTAAAGATAATTCATGTAAAACATGTAACAAAACACTTGCATTGAACACACATTTTCTAGAATTTTTACTTTATATATTATATTATATATTTATTATAAATATTTGAAATTTAAAACTCTTTTTAAGAGTTTTATTTGACCTTTTATTTTTAAGTTGGAAAATAACTGTTAACTGTGGAGTTCAAATCGTTTAAGATCACCATAGATTCTGAAAGAGCTCGTCAATACAAATCTATTGGTATATGACAGTATCACCGTTGACGCTTACATGAAGAGTTTTTAAGTTCAAATTGTCTAGATAACTGTTATTTACGGTCCCTGAAATAAACACGTTTCCAAATTTTAGAAAATTTGTAGCCATTTTGTTAAGAAAGGAATTCTTTGAAAGTTTTTTTTAAATCATTATCGAACTTTAAAATTAAAATTTTTAATAAGAAAGTCTTATGAACAAATTGGGAAAATTCAATGAAAAATAATTGTTAATATGAACTTTTCAACGTGTTTTGTTTTGCAAGTTTGGTTTTTCTAAATCTGTTTTCAATATTTGGGACTTGAAAAAGAAGTTGAAATTATATTAAAGTTGAGATCGAATCTAAGCGTTTGCTGGGCAGTCATTTTCTGGTTCAAGATGATATCGCGAATTAATTTCAAATATATTTTCAAATGTTTCAGTTGCTTGTTAAATCATTCTCCAACCTTCAAATTAAGATTTTTTAAAGGAAACGGGTTTATGAACAAATCGAGAAAATTCAGTGGATTAGAAGTGTAAATAAATTTTTTTCTGAATTGAAGAAAATTTGTTTCCAATTTTATTGAGAAAGGTGTTACTATAAATCTGCACGTTGGCTGGGCAGATGTTGTATTATAGCAAGTTAAATTTGCGAACTACTGGGTAGTGGGGTTTGAATGCTTGTTTAACAAATTTTAGTAATATATGATTAAATTTTTTCATTCAATCATGATCCTATTATTTACGGTCAAAAACAATATTAAATAATTAAATCATATACATAAATCAACAATTAAATGTGTATTTATTAGACCTATTAAATATTAAACAACCACCGCCTTTTTTTATAATTTTACTTAATTTTTAACACTGTTTTTACACATTATGCGAAATAATAGTTTTCAACAATGAAACCGTTTAAATAAATCCATTTAAAAATACTGAAATGCCTGAAAGCATAAAACTATCTAAAATATTAAAAAAAATAGAAAAACAGTAGCAGACACAATAATTAATAATAATTGCTCAGTGAAATAGATTTAAAAGATAATATAAAACATAATAAATCAACAAACAACAACCAACAATTTAATATTGTTAAACTATAAAACCAAAATGGTATTTTTAATTTAATTGACTATATTCACAAAAAATAAAAAGTTATTTCTATTCTTTCAATTTATATCATCACTCACATAATCAGAGGTGCAAACAAACCATTCATCAATCGATTAAATCAATCATCGTCGTTAATCGAGTTTAACGAAATGTATCAACAATATGTAATGTGAAGAAGACTTTTGCGTTATATCAACAAATTATTGAACATTTACTGGGCGGCAGGTTTTTTTTTTTTGCTTAAGGTACGGTCACATATGGCAAATATTTTCCCAATTTTTGTTTGACTGTGTTTTCCTAAAATTTGTTTAAAACAATAAAAATTTTATTTTCTGGTCACACTACACTCATGGAAAAATGCGTCTTCATATTGATGATGCTCTAACATCAGAATTGTGACTTCAATGTTATTACAAATGATATAAATGATGCAACAAGTGACATCAATCCAATGACGAACGTCATTCTAAAATGTTATAATATTTAATGCGCCATATAATGCGCTATGACTACATTGACAGCAATTCGACGCCACATTTTGTGTACAGTGATAGAAAAGGCGTACATTTTGACATCAGTACAGACTAACTGTCAACAGTGCGATGACAAACTGTCATCAGTGCGATGACGTAATATACCATGCCATCAGTGTGATGACAAACTGTCATCAGTGTAATGACAAACTGTCATCAGAGCAATGACAAACTGTCATCTGTGCAATGAAAAACTGTCATCAGTGCAATGACATACTGTCATCTGTGCAATGAAAAACTGTCATCAGTGCAATGACAAACTGTCGTCAGTGCGATGACATAATATATCACGTCATCAGGTTGATGATAAACTGTCATCAGAGCAATGACAAACCGTCATCAGTGCGATGACAAACTGTCATCAGTGCGATGACATAATATATCATGTCAATATATATTATTAACATTATTTTCATGTTTAAAAATTAAAACTAAAAGCAGAAATTTCAATATTCTATTTTTTTCAATTATTTATTTAAATGCATCAAATTTTTCAAGTCGAATTATTACGAAAACCATATCGGGGAGTCTGCTGCTGTTATCTTATAATTGAGAGTTTTTCTGTTAACAAGGGCGGGATACAACAAAAGTGAAAAAAACATATGTAACGAGTAAGTAAATACTGATATTCTTTCAATTTGTCTGCTACAATGACTCAATTTGATGACAGTTTGTCATCGCGCTGATGACAGCTTTATAAAACCGACTCAGATTCGTAATTTCTGTGTTGCCAATGTGTCATACCATTGATGACATAATTTAAATGTTTGACCCTTATTACATTTTGTCCAAGGCTGACTTCACAGTGATGTAAAGTGTCATGGTGTCAAAAACGAAGACACTTGTCATAGTACTGATGTCAAAATACATCAGCGTTATGACGCCTTTTCTATCAGTATACGCACATTTATTTGCCCATTTTTGTTTGTTCAAACAGATATTAAATAGTTTCAAATAAAATATGGGAAATCATTTGAAAATATTTTCCTAAAAACAAGTTGTCAAAAATAAAAAATAAATAAATAAAATAAATTTTTATTAAATCTAAAAATTAATATTTTGATGCAAAATAACGAAACATTTTTAATTTTATGCTGCAAGAGAGAGACAGCAGAAATTTTACAAGAAAGAGAAGACCAAAACAATAAATATAGAGATGAGTAGGGAAACATTTTTAGGTAATTGTTTTCGGTAACAAGCATGTACTATGTATGTATGTACCTTGGGTTTTTAAAATACCAAAATTTTTCTGGTATTAACATGTATGGGCGCTATATTCGACTCCGCCTAGTAGGAAAATATTCCCCAATTTGTCGCGGTTTAAGTTGCATTAATTTGAATTCCGAGAGTATGCTTTATACGGGACTTACATACGGAATGTTAAATTATGGGCCGATTACCACAAAGTTTAATTATAATATTCCCATTCGTATAAAACTTAATTGGATCTAATTTAAATAAAATAACATTGTTCGTTTCGGGTTTAAGCGAATTAACGTGAATTTTAGAGAGTGGATTTTATATTCGACCCACGGTAAATTACACTACGTGACAGTTTTTTGCCCAATGAATCTGACACCTATTCTTTATGTAAAATTGTCCGCTGAATCCGAATATGAAGTCAGAATTATCAGAATTTTTGTGTTTTTAAAAAAGATGATGTCACTTAAATGCAAATATTTTCAAAACGTTAGAAGGATTATGTATTCATTTTGTTTTTATGAAAGACAATAAAATTACTAAAAATAACCCTGGGTCATTTGTAAACATTGGTCAAGAAATGACAGAGCTACAGTAGACAAAATTTGAAACTTTAGGACAAATTTTATGATTTTTTGCAATTTTGTTTCTTCTGAAGTTGTTTTTTTTTAAACCAAAAAAATTTGCGCCCAACGAGAAGACTCATTTCTGTGAAAAAATGACAAAGCTGCAGAAGATTTAGTGAATTAACCTACTTTTCGCTCTTTATCAAATCAAAAGCGCAAAGGAAGTAAATACGCAGCATTTGAAAAACAAACGCTGTAAAAATTAGAAACATTGAATTTTGTATAAAAAATCACTAAAAAAATGCTTATCAGCGGAGTTCTGGAAATCGAAAACGCAAGAATTTAAAAGTCGTTTTTTTAATAAGATTTTTGTAGTTAAAGAAATACAAATACAAAACAATACAAATATTTCTCTATTAAACAGAATTCTATAAGAAAATTATAAAAAATTGGATTAAGAGTGTATTAAAAAGAAATTAAAAATTCTTGCATTTTGCGTTTTCGATATCCAGAACACCCCTGTATATTAATAAAAATAATGCGCGAGAAAATATTTTTTAGAATGAAAAAGGGTAAAAAGCTGCATTCAATAAAGATTTTTGACAACACTGCCTTTTTTGCTGACATTTTTTTTATTGACAGCTTGCAATTGCAAATTATTTGGTAAACGTTTTGATTTTCTTGTAACGTAGAATTCGATCGAACAAGAACAAAATGCATTGTGAAAAACGTGCCTTTATCTGCAAGAACAATCCAAACAAGTTTTGTTATGCTTGTGGAGTTTATAGTTTTGCGCAGCCATCAAATTTTTCAAGGCAATTAAAAAATGCATTTTGGCTGTATTTTAAAGTCAATCCGGAAAATATTTCAAAATCTTGGTACCCAAATACTTTATGCAATTCATGCAAAACTCGCACTTCTTAATTTTGTGTTTAAAAAATTTGCCCTCAGAATCTTAAGCTAATTTCCTACACCGCAGTCGGTATATGCCATTTGATAATCTTGCAATTTGGCGTGAACCTACAAACCACGACGTTGACTGTTATTTTTGCTTAGCCAAGGTAAAGCAAAATTAACGTCATAAGTCTGTTCAATATGCAGATGACAACTCATTCACAAAACCTACTCCTCATATGCCTGAAGTGCAATATCCCCATTGTCCAAAGTGGAAGCATGACTTCATATTCGGATTCAGCGTACAATTTTACATAACTATGGTTACTTAAGAAAACTGCATTTAGTCACATATTGAAACCTACACCCAATTTACATGATGAATTTTATGACATCCAATTTTCGTAATTCCCTTTTGAAGTTGCTACCAAAAACTACTCAAATTCTTACGATGGTTTTTTTTGACGTCTAATTTTTTTTTTTCATTCTTATTCGCAACCAGGGTTGTTTTTTATTGCTTAATCGGTTATTCTGCTTTAATTAAACCATGAAAACAGAAATCATGTCTATTTTTCTACCCCTCTTTCTTCTCTACACCGCTTGCTTCCAAACAACAAATGACGTCCAAATTTGGTCGTCATAAAATTCATCATGTAAAGAGAGAAAACAAAAAAAAAATTTATATAAATATGCTGTTTTGTCATAAAAAGAGATTTGATTAAGTTAATTTTTGTAATTTTATTCGTTTACCTTAATTTAAAAAAATTTTTTTTACTCTGTTTGATCTTAAAAATTTTTTGTAAGAACAAGTATTTATTTGCCTTAAAAATTTTCCTCATATTTTAAGTTTAGTGGTCACATTAGGAGCATTTTTGTTTGCCGACAAATAATTTTGTTTGCCCAAAATCAGCTGTTTTTTTCTGTTTGTCCCTTAAAAACATTTTGTGTTCAGATTAGGACAAACAAATATATGAAATTTTTTTTGGCAAATGTTTGCCATATGTGACCGTGCCTTTGGTTATGTGAAAATTTGGCTGACGTATTTAAAGCTGATTCAAAATTCTCTGATCGTAATTTTACGGTTGTTTAAAAAAAAAAACTACTAATTCAATGTTTAAATATATATTTTATCATTTTGTTATTGATGGAATTCATAATTTAAAAGAGAGAGTATGTGAAATAAACAATAAATTTTCACTACAACTTATTAAATATAGTTTTTTTTTTTAGTTGGAAACCAATTCAGTTTGAATTTAGCAATTCTCCGAACTAAATAAATATTTCTGTGCTTTAAGTGATAATTTAATTTTTGTATTTTTTTTTTTTATAAAACAAGTATTGGATTATTATTTAAAAATCGGTTTTAGTTAAAAATAACTATATTAAAGTTATTACTTGGGGTTTCCTCGAGAAAGATTCCCTAAAAATTCCCGAGAATTTTATTAGTTGAAATGTAAAAGAGGTGGGGGTTCAACTTATCATTTGGCTAATGTTTTTTTCTGGTTGAAACTGTAAAAGTACATGTTTTGTTTACATTTTTCTAGGGCTTTTGGAATTTTCAACCAGCAAAAAAAAAACTACTAAAATGCCACCATCTTATGCAAGATTTCGCCTTGGTGACAATTAACCCTTTCGACCCGGACGGTACATATGTGTACCACTTAAAGTTTAATGATACAAGTTTATCAATGTCGAAATTTAAGAAAAAAAAATTTTTAGACTGGAGTAAATATGCAGCAATAAATATTGAATTGACCGCAAGTGGCAGTGCTTTTTGAAGGTCTCTGTACTCCTTTCTACGATATCCTGCCTTCAGAAATATGAATTCTCATTTATTTTAAAAATACTTTCCAAAATATTCACTACACATTTATTCAGTTTTAATTATTTTTATTATTGGTGACACTCGTTACACTCTTCTTTAGGAAGGGAAAAAAGTCGTTAAATTTTTATATTCTTTTTTTTTTTGTTGGTCTAGTTACTCTAACGTCAACGTTGCGGATTAACGGTTCCGTTTTCATTACATTTTGGCATTTTTGCAGCTAAATTTAGCATTAAAAATGTTTATTTAGCTGCAAAATTTTCATTTAGCACTTGGCTTTTTTTAACATTTTTGCAAAATGTTTTTAGCTTTTATTGCATTATTTTAAAAGTTTGGATGAAAAGTTTTATTGATTTTACCTAATTTTTTTTTATAAATTATAATAAATTTTGCCTAAAAATAGTTGCACCCAAAATTAAATTTCGTATGAAAATGGATAACTCTGTCTTCTTAAAAAGAAGTTTAATATTCAGGGAAGGTAAAAATTATTTTCCCTTTGATAAAACGATATAAAAGTACAAAGGAATTTTACTTTGTATATAGATAACAATTCTATAGTGTAAATAATTAAAAAAATTTTTTTGTTTTAAAATGCAGAAAAAAATAATAATTTTACAACTTTAACTTTTCTTAAACTATAAGAAATAAAAAAAACAAGTGAGAAAGTATAGTCGATCAAGCCTGACCATATGATACATTACGCCACAGTATTTCAAAACAAATTTTCGAGAGTGTAAGTTCTTTGTGTCAAATATGATCTCCCCACGTGGTGCTATTTTTTAAATATAAATATGGATCTATCACTGATTTAAAATTCATTAAAATCTGAGAGGCAGAAATCTCCTGTCGTGGTGCTACGTATCGGCCCATTTTTCAATAGGCTAGGTCCTTGTGCCAATCAGAACCTACACGCAGAGAAAAAATATGTTTAAATATGGTCACCTCCAACAAAACCATTTTTAAAGAACATTTTAAATCGTTAAATTAGTCCTCCATCAACCATATTATGGTTGCCTCTAAACATGTTGAAATAACTATAGAATGCTTAAAATTTTATTTAAAAATAGTTTTGTTGCAGGTGACCATATTTAATCATATATTTGCTCTGGGTGTATATGCCAAATGTTATCAAATTATCTGCAAAATTGGGTACTTTGCGCACAAGGTTACATGGACAGCCAGCCAGTCGGCGTCATAACGCTGATGTAATTTGACATCAGTACTATGACAAGTGTCATTGTTTTTGACCCCATGACAGTTTACATCACTGTGATGTCCGCCTTAACATCACTAGGCCAATTTGTCATCAGGGTTAAAAGTTTAAATTATGTTATCAATGGATTAACACATTGGCATCACAGAAATTACGAATCGTAGTCGGTTTTAAAAAGCTGTCATCAGTGCGATGACAAACTGCAATCAAATTGAGTCATTGTAATTGACCTTAAGTCATATAGAGAGAATATCATTATTTACTTACCCGTTACCCATGTTTGTTTCACTTTTTTTGTATTCCGCCCTTTGTTTACAGAAGAACTCTCAATTATAAGACACCAGCAGCATGCCCGATATGGTTTTTGTAATTATTCTACTTGAAAAACTTAATTTATTTAAATAAATAACTAAAAAAAAGAATATGGGAGTTTTTGCTTCTAATTTTACTTTTTCAACATGAAAATTATGTTAATAATATATTATTTCACCGCACTGCTGACAGTTTGTCATTGCACTGATGACAGTTTGTCATTGCACTGATGATATTTTGTCACCACGCTGATGGCATGGTATATTATGTCATCGCACTGATGACAGTTTGTCTGTACTGATGGTGAAATACATCAGCGTTATGATGCCTTTTCTATCAGTGTACACAAAACATTGCGTCGAGTTGATGTCACTGTAGTCATAGCATAGATGACACATAAAATATGACAAAATTTTAGGATGACGTTCGTCACTGGATTTATGTCACTTTTTGCCTCACTGATGTAATTTTTAATAACATTGATGTCACATTTCTGATGTTAGAGTATCATTAATATGAAGACGCATTTTTCTATGAGTGTATACCGGTCGACTCAGAATCACTTTCTGAGTCGATTTAACGATGTCCGTCCGGCTGGCTGGTAGTTCATTTAAACCGTGTGTGCAAAATACAGGTCGCAATTTGATGAAATTTGGTACATTGGTTGTAATTGGTACAAAGAACACGCCTATTGAAAATGGCTTAATGGAACTATTTCACATAGCCCCCAAATAAGCTTTTTTCTTGAATAGGGTCCTTGTGCCCATAAACCATCTTATTATGTTGGTATTTAAATTAACTTTGGTTCAAACTTTTTTTATTGCAATCAAAATGATCTTACCAAATTTTATTGGAATAGATCCATATTTTACCGTCACTGCCATACAAATGGCTTTTAATGCCATAACTTCCTTAGAAATGTTGATTTTAACATAAAAATTGGAGATAATGGCCCATACTCATAGTCTTTAAAGTCATTGTTGGAAAGTCATTTATCGATGGATATATAGAAGTGATCAAAAAGTTTGTTCCTTTCGCCATTAAAAAAATAAATAAAACATTTTTTGTTTTTATATATATTGTTTGTAAACCCGATTTTTTTCAAGCAATTGCAGTAATCATAAAATCTTTTTGTTCATATAGAAGTTCTTTCTCTGAATGAAAAGTACATTTCCCATCAGTAATACAAATTAGGGCAGATGTGCCATAGAAAGATTTCTAAAAGCATTTGTGTGTGTACTTTAAACTAACTCTAAGAAGTGGTATCAAGGGGGCCACAGGTAGCACAGAACGGTGTTTTGTTAATACAATTTGGCTATACTAAACTTTAGTAACTACAGAATAGTATTTTTTGTTAATAAAAAAATGTATAGTATAGTTTCAGGCGAGCAGTTAATAATATAATAACCAGGGAAACCAAAAATAAGCTTTAAAAACGCATTTTATGCGCATTATATATGCAGGAAAAACTCGAAAATATGCCCTGAAAATTGTTAAAAGTATGGCCCCGAAAAAATAAAAAATTGCTCATCTGAAACAAAAAATATTCAAGAATTTAAAAACATTTGCATTTAAAAAATGCAATCCTTAAATTATAACTTGTAAAGCCCAAAACGCGAGATGAGCTTTCGAGATTTTACCCTATTTGGTAACGATAGGCAGTCATGGGGTCACAAAAACAAAGTTATATTATGAGGTTTAAATTCATATAAGAGTTATTTGTGGCAAATATTATCTAAATATTAACATCCATATGAGATTTTTTGTCTTTAAGGGATTTCAGGGAAGTTCGCTAAATGGTTAAATAATGACAACATTTAAAAAGAAGTTCAAGCTATTTATAGATGGAAGCTTTGGGCATGTGTGAACCGATTCGAAAAGAATTTAATTTGCATATAACACATATTGTTTATTAATGCCTATTATCTATTAACTGAAAAATAAACTGTAAGATCATATTATTAGTTATTTCAATAGTTTTTAAACAAATAATTTGGTTTAAATGTTTAGGATTTAAGCGATTCTTTTTTTTAGTTTTTGGTAAAACTTGAATTGGAAAAAATTCTTTCACTTATCGTAGATCTTGGAGAAAAGCAACCCATAATACAGAATATCTAGTTTCTCAGTCATTTTCCTGGATTTCTCCAAACGTATAAAATCGTACCTTATGCCATTAGAGTCCTGTCTTAATTTTTTTTTTAATTTTTAAATCTTCTAATTGCTTCGGTAAATTCTGTTAAAAGATTGATATTAGAAGATATTTGAGGAAACAAACAACTAAACGCATACACTAATAGAAAAGGCGCTGGTGTATTTTGACATCAGTACTATGACAATTGTCTTCGTTTTTTACCCCATGTCACTTTACATCACTGTGATGTCCGCCTTAGCATCACTTGGCCACTTTGTCATCAGGGTCAAAAATTCGAACTATGTCATCAATGGGATGACACACTGGTATCACAGAAATGACAAATCGGAGTCGATTTTATAAAGCATGTCATCAGTGCGATGACAAACTGTCATTAAATTAAGTCACTGTAATTGGCCTTAAGTTAAATTAAGAGAATATCATTATTGACTTACCCGTTACACATGTTTGTTTCGCCAGCAGCTGCTGGCGATTATAACGCTAAACACACTTTCTGGGGTTCACGACTTATTACACCTAAGGGTCGTGTTTTGTTTAACACAATTTGTAAAATGGATCTAAATGTGGTCGCGAGCGGACAACCAACATATTGGCCTTCTGATCAGCAAAAAGTTCCAGATGTTATCGATTTTGGAGTGGTTAAAAACATCCCCGTAGAAACGATATATGTTGAAGCTTCCTTAGAATTATCTTCTGATCACACACCTACAATTCTTACAATAACAAATCCTAATAGAATTGTATCTCCGTCTGATAACTTAGTGACGTCAGCCACTCAAATAAATTGGTTAAAATATAAAAAATATCTCAGTACCCACTGCACTGAAAATATTCCGCTTAGTACACCGGAGAATGTCGATATTTCTATTGTAAATTTTGACAGTTATCTGAAACTAGCTGTTCAACATTCTAGTATAACCCTCAAAAAAACCAAAAATAGTAAAATATATTCTGCAGATATTGAGCGTCTCTTGACTGAAAAAAGGAGAGCTCGAAGAGAATGGCAATTGCATAGATCCCCTCAACTTAAGAATTTACTAAAAGAGTGCACAAAAAGGCTAAGAAAGTTACTGCAGTCTCAGAAAACGGCTTCCCTGGAAAAATATCTTAAGGAACTTGATGCAACTTCTCAATCAGACTACTCATTATGGCGTGCAGCTAGAAATCTTAATAGACCAGTTATCACTAAACCACCATTAAGAAACTTAAATGGAAGTTGGGCACGAAATGATGAAGAAAAAGGAAATCTTTTTGTTAATCATTTGAAAAACGTATTTACCCCGCATACATCTCCCGATATTGTAGTCGAGTTGCCACCAGTTGCTGTTAGAGCTGCTGTTCCCCTTAGATTTGAGATAAAAGAAATCGAAAAGGCTATTCATAATTTAAACCCCAAGAAAGCCACTGGTTTTGATAAGATCAGCAACAAAATGCTTTTAGAGCTACCCAGCATAGCAAAGAAAATTATTCTTTTAATTTTTAATGCTATTATACGCCTTGAATACTACCCACAAGAATGGAAAGTATCCTTAGTTACAATGAAACCTAAGCCAGGAAAGGATCCTACAAAAGTTGAGTCATATAGACCTATAAGCTTATTGTCTAATATATCAAAGCTGTTTGAGAAGCTGTTAGTGTCGAAATTAGCCCCAATTATAAATGTAAATAGATGTATTCCTAACCATCAATTCGGCTTTAGAAGAGAACATAGCACAATCGAACAAACCCATCGTATAGTAAACGCTATAAGAAAAGCCTTTGAAGAAAAAAAAATATTGTTCCGCCCTCTTCATTGATGTTTCCCAAGCTTTTGATAAAGTCTGGCATGAAGGGTTATTACATAAATTGAAGCTAAACTTACCAGTAAACACACACAAGCTGTTAGAAAGCTACTTAGTCGGCCGAAAGTTTATTATTGAAGAATGTGATTTTATAAGTTCTCCTCAGCCAATTGACGCTGGAGTCCCTCAGGGAAGCATCATGGGCCCACTCTTATACCTTATATATACCTCAGACATGCCAACAAACAACCACACCCTTACTTCAACATTTGCTGATGATACAGCTTTTCTAAGCGTACACGAAAACTGTCATGAAGCATCCCGTTACTTGCAGGATCATATATTTGAACTGGAAAAGTGGTTAAAACAATGGAGGATAAAGGTCAATGAGCAAAAATGCGTACATATAACATTCACCTTGCGTCGGGAGTCATGTCCCCCTATTAAAATCAATAATCAATTAGTGCCCCAGCAATCGCATGTAAAATATCTCGGTATTCATCTAGATCGGCGTTTGACATGGAAATGCCATATAGAAGCAAAACTAACACAAATGAAACTAAAAGCAATTCAAATATATTGGCTTATTGGAAGAAATTCTGTTCTTAGCCTCGACTGCAAACTTCTACTTTATAACTCTATATTGAAGCCAATCTGGTGCTACGGTATTCAGCTATGGGGCACTGCCTCGGCCTCAAATATCGAAAAAATTCAAAGGCGCCAAAATAAACTTCTTCGAATAATCACAGCGCTCCCTGGTATGTTAAAAACTCTAATATTCACAAGGATCTCAATGTGCCATTAGTAAAAACTATTATTACGAAGTACGCAGCAAAGTATTTAAAAAGGCTTGAGTCGCACCCAAATCCACTTGCTCGAAATATTTTAAATGACAGTGGACACTCTAGATTAAGGAGAAGAGATACCGCAGGACTCATCCGAAGGGAAGACCGCTGAACATCTACATATGTGAACAGAAACCGTGAGGAGAAAAATTTTCGTCTAGCATTGGCAGGACAAAAATAAAGTATTAGTATAAGATTTGATTAATTATTGTTAGTTCATATTTAATATATGAAGATTCAATAAATAAATAATGAGAAAAAAAAAAAAAAAATGTTTGTTTCACCATTGATGTATGCCTCACTTTGTTAACAGAAGAACTCTCAATTATAAGACACCCGCAGCATGTCCGATATGGGTTTCGTAATAATTCTGCTTTAAAAATTTATGTATGTATTTAAATAAATAATTTTAAAAAATTAGAATATGGGAATGTTTGCTCTAATTTTACTTTTTAAACATGAAACTAATGTTAATGATATTTAATGACATGATATATTATTTCAGCGCACTGATGACAGTTTGTCATCGCATTGATGACAGTTTGTTATCGCACTGATACTGACTTGTCTGTACTGTTGTGAAAATACATCAGGGTTACAAAATGTGACGTCGAATTGATGTAACTGAAAATGTATTTTCAATGACATTCTAACGTTTAAGTTTTTAAATGCGGTTAGCATATTTTTGATTAAAATTCGCCAGTTTTCAGACCGATGATTTCTTAATACATTTTCTATTACTGATTTCACACAATTCCAGGCCAATAGCTCGATATCATTCAATGCAACCTCAAATTGATGGTCCTTCATAAGACGACGAATGTCCGGTCCATTAAGAATTCCTGTAAAATAGAAACATTATGATATGAAATATAAATCTAATTTAATAAAGTAGTTAGAGTTCAAACCTTCTTTTACTTTCATGCCGCTTAATCGTGGAATATTCAGCGCAATTCGGTAAAAGCAACACCATCTGGGTTCAATGCTTTTATAAAATTTTTTACAATACCCAGTTTGATGTGGAGCATTCATAACTTTATTTCTTAATTCTAAGAATTTTTTAATCGGTAACTGTGGATTTTCCAAAATTCCTACCGCAAAGTGAAAGTGTGGTAATAATGCATGAATATTTCTTTGGAATAGCATAAAATTGAATATTTGTTCTTTTGTTTTGTTTTGTATGGCACAAAAATCGCATTTAAAAAATTTTACGTCAAAATGTCATTGAAAATAAATTTTCTTCATTGGCACATTCTTCATATACATATACCTATGTACATAATGTTGAATAAAGAATTTAATAATTAAAAAAAATATTCTTCATATATATTGAAGAAAAGAAGTCGCCCCTAGTGGTATATAATGTATGACCGACCTCAATTAATTTTTTGCGCTTAACATTTTCTCGAGACACACTTGCCCCTTATCGCCACTTCTTAGGGGGGCTCCCATACAAATATTGCGTTTTATGAAACTCTTAAAAACAGTTGCTAACAGATTTTAATCTTTTATGGCTTGTTTTGTTTGCAGCTTCGTGTTTTATATGTCGGCAAAAAATTAGAAGCCTAGCTGCATTTTTTAATTTTTTTTATGAATTTTTAAAAAACAAAAATTTCGAAATTTTGTTAAAAAAATTTATTTTTTTTTCAAAAAAAAAAATATGTTTCGATAACGACTACTCATATTAAAAAAAAATTTTGCGGAATTTCGGTTTTTTTTTTAAGTAATTTCAATAAACTAAACTGATTTTGAGTTACGCGAATATATGTTGTGCAACCTCCTAAATTTTCGTAATAACGGTATATCTCGAAAACCAGAGCCAACATTAAAAAAAACATTTAGCACCACTGGATTCAGCGTGCCCGAATTAGGTTAAAACGCCTGGGGCCCGGCTTGTATGTTTTTTCAACTAGCATAGTGTTATTAAAACATTCGTATATTTTTCAAAAATGTTAAAAGCAAAATAATTAAAAAATGATAAAATCAGTCAAAAACAAATTACTTATCTCTTCCATGTTATTATTCATTGCATTTTGCATATTTAATAAATTTTTTAGTGGTAATATTTTTTCTCACCCCGTTTTTATGCGTGTGTTTATTTGACAGTTCAAAGCGGGAACTTTCTCACAAAAATCTTACACACACTTTTTCTGTAAATTTGCGAGTAATTTCCTTACGTGACAGCTATTACTCGCTTAAAATGTTACAGACGCAGTTAAGTGAGAGAAACAGTTTTTTGTTTCAATCTATTGCATTTTTGTTTCATTTCTCGCATTTCAATCGAAAAGTTTCTCGAAGTGAGAGTTACAGAACATGGGCACTGAGCTATATTTGATTAAATTAATTCACACATTGATTGAAAAGGCAAAGTTTATTTTTTTAACTGAAAAATACAATTTATTGAAAAAAAAAAATTATTTAGAATTTTACAATTTTTAGTAATCAATATCATTATTTTGCTAATAGGTGCAAAATCAAAAAATTGTTTGCTTGATTCTATGAATTTGGTGATTAGAGAAAATTTTTAATTTTTTCTGTGTATGACTAAATACCAACTCATGAAACCTTTTTTTTTTTGTTATGCTTATTTTTTAGAGTTGTAAAAGTGCAGTATTTGGGTACTTAGAACTGCCCTTTTTTTAAGTAATCACAGCAAAAAATTATTCAGGTTCTTTTAGATAAATTAACCCAGACACAAATTACCAAAATCAAATAAAATAAAAAAACATACCTATGAAAGATTACATAATGTAATTTGTTTGTATTTTCCTAAACTATTCGTGTTATAAAAAGTGTTTTACCCATAAGAAAACGAGTTAAAAATGTAAAAAAAAAATCAACACTACATTTATTTGCCATCAGCTGTTCCCTACATTTTACGAATTTTTACAAATTTTCCGTTCGCCTATTTTTTGGGCAACAGCTTTTTTTGAGACTAATTTTTCAGTTTACTGAGTAATTTCTCATTTACTGCATTTTACTGTAAAAATACTTGAACGCACCTAATACTAACTAAAATATGTATGATTGTAAATTTTACAATTAATTGGCTTAAATATTAGAACTACTGCTAAGCTGCTTGGCCTCAATGGCTTTAGCATCTACATCAACTTCGCTGTAACTTGTGAGTCCCTACTGGAGGAAGTTTTAGCGTCTTTGGGTATTAGAAAATCATCTGCGTCCCAGGGTTGGCATTTGGCGGTGCCCCAAATAATATAAGCCAAATTACCAAAAAAGAAAATGACAGCTGCAGTGATAAAAACAATTTGCCATTGCAAGCGATTGGTCTGAAATCAGAAAAAATAAATATTTTATAACCAATTAAAATCATATAAATATTGTATATAATTACTAACATTGTCCGAAATAATAACACCCACTATCAAGGGAGATATTAAAGACATAACATTTTCAATGGTATTAAAAATACCCATTAAAACACCTGTATGATTTGGTGATAAGTCAATGGTATTTAATGTACTGCCAATAGTCGTACCACTATGTACACCCACTAAAATTGTCATTAAGACTATGGCCCAGGTCTTATTATTTTCATTCAAAAATCCGATGCCTATTAAACCGGCTGCAGGAATCCAAAATGCTAAAGTGTTAATGAGTTTTCGTATGGCCGTTAGACTTAACACTTTTTTGCGCAGCAATATATCTGATATTAAAACATAAACATAGGACATGCCCCACATGGCTAAAAATGGCAGGGCCGAGAAGAGGGCATTGCTTTTAATATTCATGCTTAGGATACCATTCATGTAGGAAGGAATTTGTGTTTGTAATATATTCAAGCCATAACCTTCGGCACAACGTACGATTAGTAAAGCTATAAATGGCACCGACAGCCATATTGATTTCCAAGGTACAGGAATTTTGTTCTTATGGAAATTATCCGCATGTTCCAGAGATGATTCTATGTAGTGCTTTTCCTTTTCGGTAATGAACCTTGATTCTGTGGCATTATTGGCAGCAAATATCATCCAAAGTAGACACCATAAGAAACACAGGCCCGCAGAGACATAAGAAATTCCAGGCCATCCCAAAGGACCTTCAGCTATAATACCACTCATACCCAAAGCTAAAACGGTGCCGCACTCAACACCCGTTTGGCTTAAGGCACCCAAACGATTACGCTCCTCTAAAGGTGACCATTTGGCTAAATGCTCGTATATGCAGGGAAATAGACCGCCCTGAAATAGTCCCTGACATATACGTATTACACAAAATGCTTGCCAACCGCCCCAACTCACACACCAGGGAGTTACGGCACTTAGGACGGCAGCCACCCCAATATTCAGACGGCTAACATAGATTACAACAATGTTGAGAAAAATTAAAAAGGCCTGCAGATGACGCATTCCCAAAGCGGGTCCTGAAAAAAGTAAAAAAGAGGTTAAGAAATGTTTTCAGTGTAATTCACATTTTAGTATATTTTAGGTTAATAGTCGATTTTGCTGCCCCAAAATTTTATTTAAAACTATAATTTCTTCTTTCGCAAAATAATTTTTTAAAACTTTTCGGTCTATTTAAAATGACTAAAAATTTTCTGCCCATCCTTTAAGGGATTAAAATTTTTTACTTTTCTAATATATATGTTTGTCCTGGGTGCTCACAGATTTCTTGAAACCAGAGAGTCTCACGATAGGATACCCATTTTTAATTTTTTGTGTTTTTAAAATAAAATCGTTGAATAGCTAAACTGTTAAGACAGGTGGTAGCTCCAACATATTACTTCTGTGTTAATGTCTAACTCTATGCAGATGTAGCTCTATTGGACTGCTACTTATTTAGGGACAAATTCAGTCACCAACTAAATGTCGTTATTACCCCCCTACCTATTAGGCGATGTCTAACAGGTCGCTCTCTAATAGCCAGACCACAAACCTAATGTTCTGGGACTACTTTTTGCAGCGGGACCAGATTGGTCTCTAGTTTTACAATTTGATGCGCAGACAAGTTGGAGACATATACCCGTTACATGCCGTCTTGACTAGCCATCACTATGATAAAACAACAAACAATTTCTTGTGCACAGATGAATTTGGATAATAAAGACAGCTTTTGTCGATGTTTAGTTCTTGTTCAAACAATTGTTTGCACAACGTTGTCTGGCATATCTGCAGTAATGCCATATAAATAAACGGCAGGGTTCCCAGTTTTATTTTGAGCCTTATCCCCAATTTGCGATTTGGCATCGCCTAAAATCCCCAAAATATATATTTTCTTATCCCCAAAAATCCCCACTTTTCCTTAAAAATAAAATACATCATATTATGTCAAAGGAAAAAATATTTTATTTATTAATGATGTGCTAATAACCCAATCTTTATTTATGATTAAAAACTGAAATTTATTGTTGTGGGAAAGCTAGTTTCTATGCGCATTTCGCTGGTTGCTTAGGCCAGCTCGTCAGGAAAATGTTTCCAAATACTTTAGAACTACAATTCGTGTTGGAAAAAAAACCAGCCAATTGTAGGGGAATGTAAGAAAGAAAAATTGACTGTTTATTGTTGTGGCTTTGTTGAAGCTTTGATATTGGTACAAGTAAGACCTGAGTGTTTAAAATTCTTATTCACTTTATGGTCTTACTTGTTTTTAGCTTTGCTAAAGTATTTGGAAAAAGTTTCCTGACGAGCTGGCCTAAGCAACCAGCGAAATGCGCATAGAAACTAGCTTTCCCACAACAATAAATTTCACTGTTTTCATTCAAAAATTGGGATTATTAGCACATCATTAATAAATGAATTAATTAATAATAAATATTTCATTCCCAAAAATAATTTTTGAAAAAATATGATTTCTTTGATTTATTCAAATAAATCCATTTGTGTAATATTATTAAAATTAATGTAATTTATTCTTTGAGTTCTTAACAACCCCTATCGTGAAAAACAAGTGGAATTTTTGTTCCCATGAAATTTTTATTCCCCTCGAAGGGAAAAATGCTATCGTGAAACTCCCGTGCACAATTTTTCGCGATATCAGTTCTCAGTGAATGTAAAAAGAAGAAATATTAAAAAACATTAAACAAATTTTTTTGTAAAAAAAAAGTAAAAAAAAAAACAAAATAAAATATATTGTATTGGAGTGATAGTTTGATTGCAACATTAGCTTATTGCGCTTTTATGTAGTAAAAAAATTTCTAAAATTCTGCCACAACGTCTTCGAAAAGCTTCATAACTCCTCAGGCAATCGACCTGTTTTTTATATACATATAAGATTGTACCTCTTTTAACGGAAATTGACATTAAAATTAATTTTGTAAACTTCAATATTCGAATTATGAGAAGAATTACTTACATAAATGTTTTGTTCCCCAGAAAAAATAAAGTGAGATATTAAAAGGGAAAAGAGAACAAATTACGAGGGAAAAAATTGTTCACGATCAGGGGAATTATTTCCCGCGAACATTTTTATCACGTTATTATTCTCCTATGAATTAATTTTTTTCATGATCGCAATCACGTGAAAAGGGAACAAATTGCGAGGGAAAAATTGTTCACGATAGGGGTGAATATTGCACATGTATAGTATCCATGTAACGAGGAAAAAATAATTATGCGTCAATATTTATCATTTCAAGAACTGTGGAAAAATCTACTGATTTATGAGCCAAAACTCTTTTATTTTATGTCTTGTTTGTTTAAAAAGTGAATTTGAGATGATTGAAATAAATTTGTCACAGCCAGCTGCATTATTTTTAAAGTGTTTTTTTAAGAAGAGTTTCTAATAACTCATACTGCATTCTGTTCAAAATTTTGTTTGTGTTGTTTTCATTATAGAAAAGACTCGTTTAACAGAAGTAACTCTTGTTGGTACCAAAAGCATATTTCAAACTATTTCAGCAAGCCCTTGAAAAGTTTTTAAACCGCCAAAAAGACGACCAAATCCGTCTTGCCATTGCAAAAACGAATTTTGTAATAATATATTATCTCCAAAAATCCCCAGCGAAAATGTGCTCTTCCCCAAAAAAATCCCCTGGGGATTTTTCCAAAATTGTTATCCCCAATTCCAAAAAAACCCCAATTTGGGGATAAATCCCCAAAAGTGAGAACGCTGACAAACGTCATCTTGATTGCTATTGTTGCTTTTTATATGGGTTTTCGTACCATACGTTTTCCCCACATCGAAGAACATAAACAATTGTGCATCGCTTATTCTGCCAACGTTTTGTTCTTGAGCAAACATAACAATGGAAGGTCTGGACCGCGTGTTATAACAAAGGTATCCACTGATTTTTGATTCACGGACTTCTTGACAAACTAAATTGGTTACCACGTGACACAAGATTTTGAGTAATATTTTTTTAAACGCCAAGAGCAAGGTTTACCTTCGAGATGCGAACGCCAATCAGGGGCATAGTTCCTACTGGAAATTAAAGGAGTGAGTACAGCTTTGTTATCTTTTAAACCCAAATGTCGACGATTGACTTTAGAGAATATAAGTATTTAGCAACAGTAGAATAATTTGCTAAAAGTAGAGTTAAAACCAGGGCCGTGGAGTCGTCCGAAAAAAGTACTAACTCCGACTCCGACTCCAAACGCTGAAATTTTTTAAGTGCGACTCCGACTCACGACTCCGACTCATACTCTAACCGTGATGCGAAATGAATGAGACGTAAAATTATTTCTCTTTTGTGTAGAAACATCTTTATTAAACGAATTATGGGAATCCCCGCGTAATGTGCATAAGAAAAACATGAGTGTTATGGTAGGAATTAAAGGCAGGCCGATAAAGATGTTTCCACACAAAAGAGAAATAATTTTACGTCACAATTTTTCTAATACATACTAGTATTTACGCGCTATAGCAACACTTATTCTGTACAATGTTGAAAATATTTCAGCATTGATGGTTTAAAAATTCTGATATTAAAATTATTGGCAATTCCTGTCATTAACATTTTTTAGCATGAGTAAATAATTTAAAAAATCACACATCTTTTTTCAACTAGATCAATAACTGAGTATAAGTTTTGCTAATGTAATTTAGACTTTTTCCCGCACGTATAAAAAATATACCTAAATATACTTAAACAGTAAAGAACTTGAATCAACTATTTCTCATAAAATAAATTAATATCTACTTATTCATATTGATCTGCAAAATATTGCATCGCCAATTTCGAAGAATTTTTATGTTGGAAAATATTAGAAATTTTTTTAAATTTTTTATGCCGAAAAATTTTGGAGTCGGAGTCGCGCGTTTTTTTGGGTACTGCGACTCGGACTCCGGTACAAAAACCTCAACTCCGACTCTTCAAATCCGACTCCACAGCCCAGGTTAAAACTATGGTCCTTTTTTTGTAAATAAATCCCCGGGAATTCTTTGGATTTTTTTATTTAATTTCTAGAAATTTAAAGACAGCAGGTTTCGGGAATTTCTTTGCGAAGCTTTAAATAAAACTTAAATGCTTTGTTATATTAAATGCCAGTTTATCAATGTCGAAATAAAAAACTAATTTCGGACCGGCTCAAATGACAACATATTTAAGTCTTATTTCGAAAGTTAATATTGAAGTATGAATCCTCCACCTCTGTTATCAAGTAGATTCAGAAATATATCATCTGAAACACTTTTCTTTAAAAAATTTCTTAACAACCATTTTCTGAAATCGTGGATTATGCTTCGATAACGAAGCCAATAACTTTAAAACAAAGATCCCTTAACATACAAACGACTAAGTTTTTTTCTGAATTTTTGGAAATGGAAAAAAGCTAATGCATACTCTAAAATAAAATAAAAATCGGGACTATCAAACAACTACAATCGCAAATCTGATAAGAAAAGGTGGTCCAACCATAACGCACGATGTTAATTGTGACTCACACCTTAAAGTCAAGTTTTCTGCCCAACTTAATTTGACATTTCATTGTTTCAGTGTTTGACAAATGCAACCATGGGGAGGTACACAATTGAGAAGCGCGTTTTGATTGTTGTACCCTTTTACGAAAATGGTCGTTCAAATCAAAATTTATTTCGTGCACTGCGTGATTCTTTTGGTCAACATAATCGTCTTCAGTGTACTCGTCAACAAGCAGAATTTCCGCATTTGGATCCACGAGTAATTGTTGAAAAGCTGATGCATCCACAAAGAGTGACTGTGCGGTTTATGGGCTGGCCGCATCATTGGGCCGTACTTCTTCGAAAATAAGGTCGGGCAAGCAGTTACCGTGAATGGTGTTCGCTATCGCGTTATAATAACGGACTTCATGTGGCCAGAAATTAAGGATATGGACCTGGACGATATGTAGTTTCAACAGGATGGTGCCACTTGCCACACAGCCAACGAAACAACGGATCTTTTGCGCGAGAAATTCAATGGCCGTGTTATTTCACGTTGTGGCGATTTTAATTGGCCGCCACGATCAAGTCGGTTGACACCGTTTGACTTCTTTCTTTGGGGATATTTAAAAGAAAAAATAAAAGACGTACGTCAATAAGCCAATAACAATTCAAGAGCGAAAGAATGAGGTAATTGGGCACATTAACGACATTGAACCTCAATTATGTTTCATTGAAAATATGTATGTGTGTATGTATGGTATGCCACCGAAGCCGTGGCGAGCATTTGTCCGATATTTTGTTTCAGACATACTTGTCATATATCCTTCTTTAATAATAAAAAATATGAAGATAATTCTCTGAAAACTTGTCGTTTTATTTACAATTAACATCGTGCGTTTTGGTTGGAGGGACAGATTTTTAAATATTTGTATTGCCATTACTCCTTAAGCGCGAAAAGGGTCACCCGTAATTGAATCGGATGTTTGTCGAGAAAGTGTTCGGTATTGTTGGCATGGGAGAAAAATTTGTTTTAATCATGAGTTCAAACCACAACTCTGCTTGAAACATTTTGCAGTTTTTTTTATCTAATTTTATCTAATTTTAAAACGGTACATGAATTTCTGTAGGCAGCAACAACAAAATTACAAAATGTTTATGACATTGATTGTGCTTTCAATGTTATTCTTTGGTGTTACGCTGCGTTTTACATGATTAGGGCCTTAATCAAAATGAATGCTGCAAAAAAAAAAAAACAAATAAAAATTTAAGAAATATAAAAAATGGACAGATTGCGAAATTAAAAAAAAAATAGATTATTTAGCAGACAATCGAAAATAAGCTATAATAAAAGATGGCGTCTGTTATTTTGCGTCTGCATTTATACACTTGTTGCTAAAATGTATTATCACGTCAACTAATGCAAAACTTCGCATTTTTGCAAGACTAAAAACTGTGACGTGAATTACTCTTTTATGTGGATAAAAGATGTTGCAAATGTGAACAAATTTTTTTTTAGTTTTCAGTATATTCCACGCATTCCTTTAATCCAATTTTCACACGCTTCATAATGCTGGGAACACAACTGGGGCGAACGACGAATTTTTGGCCGCGAATGTTCGTCGCCAAAATTTAAAGACGTTTGTGTATATGAAAATGCACACAATCAGGGCGCCGGCGAAAATTCGCCAGAAGCGACGAACTTTAAATTTAATTCTATTTCATACGCCGGCGAACGACGAACAAATCAGTTCTAGGTGACCCTGTTTGGTTTCAGTTAAGAAGTAGTTTAGTAAATAAAGTTACTTTTTACTTTAATAATTGTTTTTTTTTTTATTGTATAACACATAAAATAAGTATACAAAGTATTTGGCTATAGAAATAGTTTTTAGTTGTGT
This sequence comes from Pollenia amentaria, assembly GCA_943735925.1. Taxonomy (NCBI): domain Eukaryota; kingdom Metazoa; phylum Arthropoda; class Insecta; order Diptera; family Polleniidae; genus Pollenia; species Pollenia amentaria. Next base: position 137,254,853 of record OX031010.1, on the reverse strand, counting down.
TTTTGATTAGGTTTTTATTTTTAAGCATTATTTTTTTGAATATGGTCACACTATTTCTCTCTCTTTGCACAAACAGCAATCAACTCTCTCAATTATAAAAGCTGTTTGTTATTCGTCGTTATACGACGAATTTACTCAGCGAATTTTTAGTGAAAAATTCGTCGTGTTGGGCGAAATTCGTCGTTCGTCCCAGTTGTGTTCCTAGCATAAAAGAGAAATGGACATGACACTCTCTTTTCCCCTTTCTCCGTTATCAAGACTTGATAAGTTAAACCTGAAGCGTATAAATTTGCATCTTCTCCATAGAAAAAAGGGATCCAATGGTACTTTTACAAACTTTCCATCTCTGTTGCAAACGCAGAGTTTAGTTTATTTGTTAGAAATATTTAAAATTAGATTCAGCATTTAATTAAGATTTTGAGACTTTTTGATTTACAGTACTTTTCGTTTATAGTCACTACCGTTTTTTGTCACATTAGCGATATAGTGCTATAAGTAAATTTAATAGAAAGTATATTCCTGGAAAATATTGAAGGAATAAGACTTTTAAAGTATAAAAGCTTTTTAAATTGTAATTTGACTTAGAATACACCTTCGAATAAATATAAAAATTTATAATAAAAAATGAAACACAACATGAGAACTAAAATTCTCAGACTCTATTTTTTAAATTAAACTTAATTTTATTTTTGATTTTCCGTTTAGCGAAATAAGTATATTTTCCATATATTCCATCTATTAGCTGCTAGTAAATGCAAAAGTAAAGAAAATTATTAGCGTTACAGTCACATTAGCAAAATGTACCAAGTTCCTTTTGGTTTCGAAGCCACAAATCATATAAAATAACTACTACTTAAAATATTTAATTTTGGCATCAGCTCTCCACAGTGATGGAAAATTCAGTACTATGGTACTATTTTCAGAATTTTTTCCTTTCAAAAATACCCCGGTACCCCCACGTCCGTTTTAGTACTCTTTTCTTGTTATAATTCTTTGCTTAGAAATTTAGCGTTGTTATTTTTTTAACATTGACAACCAGGGCTGTGGAGTCGTCACCAAAAAGTACTAACTCCGACTTCAAACGTTGAAATTTCAACTCCGACTCCTAATCTTACCTTAATGCTAAATGTATATGAGACTGGTCCTTATTTCACTTTAAACTCTTTTTTTTAACGCAGTACCTTTTAGATGGTTAAATATAGCAAGAAAATTATTCCGTAAAAATTTCGAATCAATATTTTAAATATTCCATAACCAACTTCGAGGTATTTTTATTTTGAAAAATATTTTTTTCAAACGACTTAATTTACATATGTACATACATATTTTTAAACAATTTCCTATTCAAATTTTTATTACTTATTCGTTTGTCACATTAATTATTTAATATTATTTAAAAAAAAAAGAAATTTTATGATATATACTTATATTAAAGTTCCTCTCTTCATTAGGATAATTTAATGAAAATAAAACAAGATGAATCAAAACTTGTATTAAAAATCATAAACGATTCAATTAACCACAAGAAAACTAATTATTGTAAAGCTATGGCATGAGGTCTATGTTAAAAATTTAAATATCCTTCAGGCTGTGAAAATTTTCAATATAAAAAGAGAAAAAACACAAAAATGAACTTTGGTATTCAAGAAAAATTCTTGATGAAAGTACTAAAAAACACAAGTAAGGAAGAGGCGTAAATAAATTGAAAACTTGATTATCAATTACAGCGGATTTCGATCGACCAAAAAATTGCGTTGGTTAAAATACTGATGTTTGACTATAGACTGACAGCCGTCGTAGTGGCGGAAAGGGTGAAACTGCAAAAACTCTAATGAAGAGAATGCGGTTATTCTCGAAACATGTGAATTCGGCCCGAGTTCGATCCCCAGCTTAGTCAAAAATAAATATGATCAATAAAATTTTAACTCATTTTGTGTTGTGAAATTCCTTTCTTCATTAGAATAATTAAATGAAAATTTAATTCGAGGAACTTAAGCCTGATTAAAAAAATTAAAATTTGGTTTAAAACCCATAAACAGTTCAATTAACCCCAAGAAAACTTAAATTCATTTTTATTAATCAAATATTTAGCATAATTTTTTTTATAAAAATTCAGAAGATTATCATATTGTAAGCAAATTTAAAAATTTTTTTGTTTTAATCTTAGCCGATTTTCTTCATTTTACGATTTAGCAGATTTTATCATATTTTTTTTAAAGTTTTGGCAAATTCTTATCAAAATGTTATGGCAACAGAGCTTGTTGATTATTTTAATGTCAGATATACTCATCAGAATTTTGCTGTTGAAAATTATGTATTTTATTTTTTATTTTTAAGTTTATTGTCCAAAAAAAAAAAAAAAAAAAAAAAAATATATGTTTGAAAAAAGTACCAAAATGTTGAAAAAAGTACTCTTTTGCTTGGTGGTCAGTACCATATTAAATTTTCAATATTCCATCACTGGCTCTCCACTCGAAAAAAATTGTTTTTAGGGATAAAATATTTTTTTATAAAGAACATTAAGTCTGCTGTCGTGGAATAAATAAAAATTTTTTGTTTTCTTAATTCACATAAATTGATTACACTGCGGAACAGCCATTTTGCGGCCTGGAACTTTGTGTAATTTTTTTTACTAATTTGAGGTCGCTGATTCCAAATCTAACCTTCATTTTTCTCTATCAGCTCCAGTTTTAGAGATATACCGTTATGTCCAAAATTAAGGCACTTTCAGCACATATATTGAAATAACATGAAAATGGTGCATCATATTCCCTTAAGAAAAAAAACCGAAATTCGCTAACAATATTATCTTTAAGACGTACTAACATTGTTTTAAATTTGGCCAGTAATTTCAGAGATATTGTTGAAGTTTTTAAAAAAACAAATAATACACAAAGTTCTCGGCCGCACAAAAAAAGTTAAATTTTGTTCCGCAGTGTTATATTCGAATTCGCTTATATACCCCATAGTGGCATATAAGTGAATTATTCTTATAGTCACATTGGCTGCAACTAAAGGATGTGACTGTTAGCGAAAAGTACTGTATATACTTCTCTTATAACTTTGTAAAATTCTTTTAAAATACCTTTATCGACGACTGCCGGCATTTCGGTTTTGATTTTAGGTTTTTTTTTTTTTTTAAGAAAAAATTTGATTCTTATTTTTCCTTAAACCTTTTTAACATTGATTTGCATATTTTAAATAGGTTATTTTTAAGTTTGTTTTTTATATTTCTTCTCATAAACTTTGCACTAAATACCACAACACACGTCTAGAGAACACGACCAATTCAATCTATATAAATTTTATATAAAAATCATATTTGATTGTTATCTGAGTTTGTAACTCTTTTTATTAAGAAAACTTTTTTTAAGCATTCGCTTGTCTAAATATTCCTCCTGCTACAAGGTACGGGGTACTAGCTAACTATTTAATCTTAAAAAATAATAAAAAAAACAAGTTAGAGTGCCATATTCGGCTCTGCCGAATCTTTGACACCCTCCACCGACATTTCGAATATTTCAGGAGTGGGCTCTATATAATATATATACATGTGGCGGTTTTCATGTCAAGTGACCCAATTTTTGAAATCGATGTTTTCCGATTTGGATGAAATTTGCACCAAGTTAGTCCTATTGGATAGTAGTTTAGACACAAATTTTCAACAAGATCGGTCAAAAAGTTTCTGAGTTAGAGGGGGTCAAAATTTGACATTTTGGCCAAACCGGTGTTCTTTCTCATCCATGTAATTTATAATCTATTGGTGTTAGCAAAATTTGTCCCAAACAAATTAGATAGCTATTTCTTCAAGCTTTCGAAAAAAAATTTTTTTGTTTTATTTTACATTTTAAAAAATTTTTTTTTTTTTAAATTTAAAACTTATTTTTTATTTTTTTTGAAAACGGTATTTTTTTTTTGCTCAAAAGAAAGCTTATGTATTTTCCTCTTAGGTAGTTTTGGTCGCTTAGTGGGATGCGAGTGGGTAGGGTTGCCAGTTTTTAAATCAGAAAAATCAGTACATAAGAGAAAAAAAATCAGTACAATTGCATAAAAAACAGTACATATACTTTTTTTTTTATAAAATTGCATATTAATAACATAAAGAGCTTTAATCTTTTTTAAAACAAAACTTGAATTCATTCTATTATTTAAACAGTGACAAAATTAAATAAATAAAACTGAATTTTTTTTAAACAATAATTCAATTCCGTATATATTTTTAGCGGGAATACAAAGTGAATAACAAAAAAACTCTAAAACACAAGTTGTTAAAAATTCGATTCTTAATTTCTTGTTAGCTACTTGGTTTTATATTTTTAAAAGAAACATTAATTTTATTAAAAGCAAAATTTGAGTTCATTACGTCTGAAGCTTGGTACATACTAAAATGTCAATATTTTGTTGTTTTGAGTGAATTGTTGCATTAAGTATTTTCTTAAGCTACGGTCACACCTAGCAAATAATTGACGAACAAAACGTGTGAACTTAAATTTTATTTCCTTTATTCTATTATATTTTTTGAATATAGGTCATCATAAAATTAAATAAAAGGGGTTTTTGCTATATCTACCAGCGTAATTAATTTTATTTTGCAATTAAAAGGTTATGCTGAATCTCTTTTATTTTGTGGAAACAAGCAATGTGTAATTTAACCGAGAACCGCTTCAAAATGGTTTTGCTAGTCATTTTCACTTAGAACTCTTCTATAAAAACTAAAAATAAAATTTTTCTCTAAAATTAATTATTTGATATTGGCCTTTTTAGCACCAAGCTACAGATATAAGGACAACAATGTTAAAAAACAAATTAAACACTTAAAATAACGAAGCTTGTTATGTATTTATCTTCAAAATAATTTTAAAAAATTATTTAAAATTGATTTACAATTAATTTCTATTAATAATTTTAATTATTGCAAAAGTCACAATCGTTTTTCTCTCTTTTCCCCACTTTAAAAACTAAAGACTCGTTCTGTAACAGCGTTTGAATGTGGAATGGAAGAAATAAAATAACACATTTCCTCAAATTCGTAAACGCAGCACCATTTAAAAACACTTTCCATTTTTCCTCTACTGTCTTCTTTTTTCGTACTGACTCGGCAAAAATCTTTACTGTTAATAACTCATCGATAAGAACACCTATATTAATATTTGTATTGCAAACAATTTGCCAATATGACAAACTATATACTGAACAAAATTAATGTAAAATAACAGTACAAAGTCAGTACATTAATGAAAAAATCAGTACATCTGCGCACTGATTTGCTTGTAATACATAAATCAGTACTTTAAACAAAAAGCAGTACATGTACTGATAAAAACAGTACGAATGGCAACCCTACGGGTGGGATATGTATAAAAAAAATAATTTCTAACTCAAGACGAGGGTTTTTCAATTTTTAGCATATGCACTATTTTGAATTCTTTCCTATTTGTGTGTAAGTGTTTCTAAAATCTTAAAAATAAAACTTATGCTGAGAAACTAGAAAAATTAACCTTTCCGACGGTATATAACATATCGAACTAGCATTTCATTCCCTCCATACTGTAATACCCACAATATGTTAATCCCAGGAATAAAATCACTTTTTCTATAGAGATGTTGACAAATTAAATTTTTTCATTTATTTGTAATAATAATTAAATTAATATAAAATAATAAAAATAAAAACAAAAAGATAAATAATCTAAATTTAATCTAAATCACATAAGATCCTTTAATAAATTTTTTTTGTTTTTTTTTATATAATTTTTTTTTTAAATTTAAAACTATTTTTGTATTTTTTTTTTTTTTTTTTTTTAAGAGGGCACTTTTTTTTTCTTGCTCACAAGAAAGCTTAGGCCTTTTCCTTTAAGGTAGTTCTGGTCGCATTTTGGGCCACGAGTGGGTTATGTATAACTTAATGGTATGAGCATGGTATTGAGCGGTGCCATCGAATGTTTCCGCAGCATCGAATCTGCTCTTCAGTGTTTTTAATTTTCTCATGATCCTCTTTGCTACTTAAAACTATTTTAGTTTCTTTACAATAGCTGCGTTCGGGAACACAAAAGTTTTTACTTTTTTTTACTGAACTTTACTGCATTTTACTAAATTGCGTTCGCGTTCACAAAATACAGTAAATGCGAACACAAATTGAGAGCGTAAAGTGACAGTTCTTGACTGAGTACTTACAAATTTTTACTGCCGAAATTTTTGCAGTAAAGTTTAGTAAAACAAAAAAACATATGTTTCAAAAGGTAAACAAACAAAAGTAGCAAACAAAAGGCATACAAATTGTGCAAAAATTGTTTAAAAAAAGAAAAGTTGAAATGGCTAAATACCAACTTTTGAAACTTTGTTTTGTTATGTTAATTTTTTGGAGTTGTAAAAGTGTCAAGTATTTGGATAGAACAGCCCTTGTTTTTAAAGATATCAATAGTAAAAAAAAAGTATTCGTGTACTATTGATCAAATTTAGCCGGAGACAAATTAGCAAATTCATATAAAATAAAAAACAAACAAATATGAAAGATTACATAAAATAATTTGTTTGTATTTTCCAAAAATATTCGTGTTATAAAAAGCATTTAATCGAGTACCGATAAGAAAACGAGTTAAGTAGTCAAAAGTGTAAACATTTTTTAACACTTCAATTATTTGCCATCAGCTGTTGCCTTTATTTTTTACAAATTTTGCGTTCGCGTACTTTTTTGGACAACAGCTTTTTGTGAGAGCAAATTTTTAAGTTTACTCATTTACTGCATTTTACTGTAAAAGTACTCAAACGCACCTAATAAATCTTTGCCCAATGGAAAAAAGCAGTCGCATCTAAGATGCGATCTTGATGAGAGCACTGGAGGCTATACTTCGCTGCAATTCTTTTAAGGGTTGCCCCAATGCTCCTTTTCCATGAGCAGTAGCATGAAAATGCCACTCAGCTGGCATTCCAACATCTTTTTCATGAGCTATCAGATTTGCAAAGCTACTTTTGTTTTTAAAATGTTGACGAGCTCCGTCAGAAACGTAGTATATCTTCTCTACTGTAAATTTAGATTTTAGATAATTTATCTTCTGGTATTCATAAATTGCAACGTCATCATGTTTTAAATCGTCGGATGTTGTTGCCATACTTTTGTGGTCCAGTTTTTCATCTTTCCTTTAGTAAATAACTACTGTAAATATAGTTGCTTGTTCGTTATTGAAGTGGAACGACTGTATGGCATCCTGAAGAACATATTTATAGTTCTCTGCGAAATCAAACGAAATAACGAATTCCTCAGACTTCAAATGTATCTTCAAATCCTTGAAGAATGACCAATGTTCTTTGACTAAAAAGTCATGGGTTCTTAAATTTAGCAATCCTCTACATATTTCTTCCACAAAATCATGCACATTTGAAATGATTGTTTACAATGTTCATCTTTCAGTCTGAAAATTGAAAAATCCTCGTCTTGATTTAGAAATTGTTTTTTTTTTATACACAACCCACTCGCGGCCCAAAAAGCGACCAGAACTACTTTATAGGAAAAGACCTAAGCTTTCTTTTGAGCAAAAAAAAAAAAAAAAAAAAAAAAAAGGACCCCCTTAACCCATTAGATCCTAAACATCTATAAAATCAAAAATACCTATGTTTTTCATTAAAACCCATCTTATTGGATATCATTTAAAGCATTACATTAACAACACTAAAAAAAAATACTATTTTGAAAATGTGTTTTTTGGGCTGTACTCGTGCGAGTACAATGGGACAATGGGGATGCGGAATAAAAAGATTTAACTAACTTTATTTAAAAACTATTTTTATTCACATTCAAAGAATTTTTTAGTCGGTCGTGCTCGATGAGAAAAGACGTGTTTCTTTTAACTCCGCATACGGTTCTTTTTTTTTTTAACATAAATTAGTTAATAATATCAGTTTAACAAGCGAATTTGGACGCTCAATATAAAAGTGAACAATAAAAAAAATAAAAAAAAAAATATTAAGAAAAAAAAAATACAAGTAAAAAAATATACCTACATATGTATGTATGTATGTACGCACATACATACTTACAAATAATCTGTGCAAAAAAATATTTATTCTTTTTTCTTTTATTATCTCGGTGTAACAACATTATACATAATAAAAAGAGCACAGTTAACAAAAATTAAAAATAAAAAAAAAAAAAACGGTGAAAAAAACAAAAACAACTCTGTATGAGTAATAACAATGAAACAACAACAAAAATAAATGATACTCATGCTAGCGAAAGCAATGTGGAAATAAACATTACAACAGAAAACAATAGCAACAACCTAACGACAAAACCATCAAGTGTTACCATTGAAAAGACATTCCTAGTAGGTAATGATACCATGAACTCAAACACAGACGCAACGGAAAACACACAAGTAAAAAATTTTCAAAAACCACAAGTGCAAGTTGGTATGGACAGGTATATAACAGTTCTCAAACGGGGTCGCAGCCCAGCCTCTTCAGCTGTAGCCTCGGCCTCTAAAGTTCCATCTTTTGATAGAATAAATTCACAAAATCGTTTTGCAATTCTGGAGGATGAATCTTCTGAAGCACCTAACGTCATAAAATCGTCGAAGCCACCCCCGATATATCTTAGAGAGCAAAACTCAAGTGAGCTTATAAAAAGTTTAATCTCGGTGATAGGTGAAAATTCGTTTTACGTTGCTGCAATCAAGCGTGGAAATATAAACGAGACAAAAATACAGATTAATCATGAGAATGATTTCCGTAAAATAATTAATAAGTTTGAAGCACTTAAAAAAAGCTTCTATACGTACCAACTGAAAAGCAGTAAAGGTCTTCAAGTTGTGATTAAGGGCATTGACTCATGCGTGGACCCCGACGAAATAAAAACATTTTTAGAAGAAAAAGGCTTCAAAATAAAAAATGTTACAAATATTAAAAATAAAGAAAAAAATCCCCAACCTCTATTTCGAGTGGAGTTAGAGCCCGGCGATGTTAAGCTAAAAAAAAATGAAACGCATCCCATTTACAGTTTAAAATACATTCTGTACAGAAAAATCACGATAGAGGAGCCGCACAAAAGAAATGGGCCCGTTCAGTGTTTAAACTGCCAAGAATTTGGTCATACTAGGGCATACTGCCATTTACCCCCTGTTTGCGTCGTATGTGGAGAATTACATGGTACCGTCCGGTGCGATAAGTCCAAAAATGACCCTAATGTAAAAAAATGTAGCAACTGTGGTGGTAACCACACTGCCAACTATAGAGGATGCCCGGTATATTCGATTGTCAAGCGTTCTGTTGGACAGAAACTTAATCCCCCTCAAACGCAGGCAACTAATCATGCAAACACGTACGGCGTCCAGATGCCTCAGCCAAATAATAACAGAACATCATACGCTAATGTATTAAAATCTAATCCTATGCAACTGCAAGGTGATGTACCAAATAACGACGAAATTCCCATTTCTAATTTAACTCGGCTAGAAAAAACTATGGAAACATTAGTGCAAACAGTTAACAATTTTACTAACACAATGGGTAACATGATGCAAGAAATGTTAAGAATGCAATCGATGTTATTGCAAGCTGTACTAAACAAGCCATGAACTGTTTAAAAATTTGCTTTTGGAACGCAAACGGCATCCGCCAACACAAAAATGAACTAGAATACTTCCTTAAAAATAAACAAATTGATGTTATGATGGTTTCTGAAACTCATCTGACCTCAAGAAATACGTTTAAAATCAATGGTTATATATTATATGATACCAAGGACCCTCGAGACAGAGCTTGTGGCGGTTCTGCCATTTTGATAAAGAACCGAGTAAAACACTACTTAATGAGTGATCATCGTGAAGACTTTCTCCAAGCAACGAACATTTGCGTTGAGGAATTAAATCGAAACATAGTAATTTCATCATTATACTCCCCACCTAGATTTTCTATATCAGAAAGCCAATATCATAATTATTTCAAATCATTAGGACCTTGCTTCCTGGCTGCTGGCGATTATAACGCTAAACACACTTTCTGGGGTTCACGACTTATTACACCTAAGGGTCGTGTTTTGTTTAACACAATTTGTAAAATGGATCTAAATGTGGTCGCGAGCGGACAACCAACATATTGGCCTACTGATCAGCAAAAAGTTCCAGATGTTATCGATTTTGGAGTGGTTAAAAACATCCCCGCAGAAACGATTTATGTTGAAGCTTCCTTAGAACTATCTTCTGATCACACACCTACAATTCTTACAATAACAAATCCTAATCGAATTGTATCTCCGTCTGATAACTTAGTGACGTCAGCCACTCAAATAAATTGGTTAAAATATAAAAAATATCTCAGTACCCACTGCACTGAAAATATTCCGCTTAGTACACCGGAGAATGTGGATATTTCTATTGTAAATTTTGACAGTTATCTGAAACTAGCTGTTCAACATTCTAGTATAACCCTCAAAAAAACCAAAAATAGTAAAATATATTCTGCAGATGTTGAGCGTCTCTTGACTGAAAAAAGGAGAGCTCGAAGAGAATGGCAATTGCATAGATCCCCTCAACTTAAGAATTTACTAAAAGAGTGCACAAAAAGACTAAGAAAGTTACTGCAGTCTCAGAAAACGGCTTCCCTGGAAAAATATCTTAAGGAACTTGATGCAACTACTCAATCAGACTACTCATTATGGCGTGCAGCTAGAAATCTTAAAAGACCAGTTATCACTAAACCACCATTAAGAAACTTAAATGGAAGTTGGGCACGAAATGATGAAGAAAAAGGAAATCTTTTTGTTAATCATTTGAAAAACGTATTTACCCCGCATACATCTCCCGATATTGTAGTCGAGTTGCCACCAGTTGCTGTTAGAGCTGCTGTTCCACTTAGATTTGAGATAAAAGAAATCGAAAAGGCTATTCATAATTTAAACCCCAAGAAAGCCCCTGGTTTTGATAAGATCAGCAACAAAATGCTATTAGAGCTACCCAGCATAACAAAGAAAATTATTCTTTTAATTTTTAATGCCATTTTACGCCTTGAATACTACCCACAAGAATGGAAAGTATCCTTAGTTACAATGGTACCTAAGCCAGGAAAGGATCCTACAAAAGTTGAGTCATATAGACCTATAAGTTTATTGTCTAATATATCAAAGCTGTTTGAGAAGCTGTTAGTGTCAAAATTAGCCCCAATTTTAAATGTAAATAGATGTATTCCTAACCATCAATTCGGCTTTAGAAGAGAACATAGCACAATCGAACAAACCCATCGTATAGTAAACGCCATAAGAAAAGCCTTTGAAGAAAAAAAATATTGTTCCGCCCTCTTCATCGATGTTTCCCAAGCTTTTGATAAAGTCTGGCATGAAGGGTTATTACATAAATTGAAGCTAAACTTACCAGTAAACACACACAAGCTGTTAGAAAGCTACTTAGTCGGCCGAAAGTTTATTATTAAAGAATGTGATTTTATAAGTTCTCCTCAGCCAATTGACGCTGGAGTCCCTCAGGGAAGCATCATGGGCCCACTCTTATACCTTATATATACCTCAGACATGCCAACAAACAACCACACCGTAACTTCAACATTTGCTGATGATACAGCTTTTATAAGCGTACACGAAAACTGTCATGAAGCATCCCGTTACTTGCAGGATCATATATTTGAACTGGAAAAGTGGTTAAAACAATGGAGGATAAAGGTCAATGAGCAAAAATGCGTACATATAACATTCACCTTGCGTCGGGAGTCATGTCCCCCTATTAAAATCAATAATCAATTAGTGCCCCAGCAATCGCATGTAAAATATCTCGGTATTCATCTAGATCGGCGTTTGACATGGAAATGCCATATAGAAACAAAACTAACACAAATGAAACTAAAAGCAATTCAAATATATTGGCTTATTGGAAGAAATTCTGTTCTTAGCATCGACTGCAAACTTCTACTTTATAACTCTATATTGAAGCCAATCTGGTGCTACGGTATTCAGCTATGGGGCACTGCCTCGGCCTCAAATATCGAAAAAATTCAAAGGCGCCAAAATAAACTTCTTCGAATAATCACAGCCGCTCCCTGGTATGTTAAAAACTCTAATATTCACAAGGATCTCAATGTGCCATTAGTAAAAACTATTATAACGAAGTACGCAGCAAAATATTTAAAAAGGCTTGAGTCGCACCCAAATCCACTTGCTCGAAATATTTTAAATGACAGTGGACACTCTAGATTAAGGAGAAGAGATACCGCAGGACTCATCCGAAGGGAAGACCGCTAAACATCTACATATGTGAACAGAAACAGTGAGGAGAAAAATTTTCGTCTAGCATTGGCAGGACAAAAATAAAGTATTAGTATAAGATTTGATTAATTATTGTTAGTTCATATTTAATATATGAAGATTCAATAAATAAATAATGAAAAAAAAAAAAAAAAAAAAAAAAGTAACATATAAGATTAAAAGATCAATTTATTATTATGTATTAACTAGATGACCCGTGCGAATATTTCGCACCGTTAGTTGTCATTTTTGTAACATAAAATGAAAATAATTAATAGAAATTTTAGTAACTTCAATACATTTTGTTAAAAGTATAAAAATATTAGAAATCATAATAAATATCATACATATTTACATACATACATATGTTTAAATGCTTTTATAATACTTCTTTGAATACAATGTTAGAGGTAATGACATGATCGTCGTTAACTTTTTGCCCGTACGAATCCTTAATACAAACAAAAATATTTTTAAACGTACGCAATTTTATATAACTGACTAAGTAATAAACGGCATTATAGTAAATAGCGGTATTGCCAGAATGGATTTTAATACATACTATATTATGTAGAACTGCATTACTATTAAGCGACCCTGTATTACCACACATGAACAAAAACATATAATCATAATGACAACAGTATTATCATGCAGTTCTATTAGAACTGCATTACTATTAAACGACCCTGTATTACCACACTTGAACAAAAACATATAATCATAATGACAACAGTATTATCATGCAGTTCTATATAAAATGTAATTTTTATCAATGAAAATATTAATTTTTAAATTTCTAATTATTTTTCGTCATTAGTGTTAGAAATAAGCTTTAAAATGACAAAAAAAAGTGCAACCGACAAAAAAAAGTGCTTTAGAAATAATATATATGATATTTGTATGTGATTGGGTATGGAATGGTTTTAAAGCAGTCTTTTTCTACGCAAAGTGCAAAGATCGCAAATCCACTGAATTTTACTGTGACAAGTTTTGCATCTTATTTATTTGGAAATGCGTTTTGGGCTGTGATTGCCTGCCGATGTTGCAATTGACGATGTAGTTGTGCGCCTTGGTTCTACTTCAACTCTCGAAACTAATGCTAAGTACTGCCATTGTTTGTCAACCACTTTGGCGCCACAATAAGTGTCAAAATGATACAGATAGGCGCAGCTACTGGTAAGCATCCAATTTTTAAAACCAAACCTAACAGGTTTTCCTCTAATAAATTGTTTGGCCGAAAAAAACAAAAAAAAATTTATTAAAAGATCTTATGTGATTAAGATTAAATTTTTTAGATTATTTATCTCTTTGTCTTTATTTTTATTATTTTATGTTAATTTGATTATTATAACAAATAAATAAAAAAAATTTATGTGGTGTTTATAGAACACGAGCGCCTTACTCGTCCGTTCAACTTTCATTAAAAATAAAAACAAAATTTCGAAATTTGTTTTTGTTTTAAATGTTATTTGAACGGACGAGTAAGGCGCTCGTGTTCTATAAACTACACATTAATTTGTCAACATCTCTATAGAAAAAAGTGGTTTTATTCCTGGGATTAACATATTGTGGGTATTGCAGTATCGAGGAAATGATTTGCTGGTTAGGTACGTTATTTACCGGCGGAGAGGTTAATGTGTCTAGTTTCTCAGCATAAGTTTTATTTTTAAGATTTTAGAAACACTTACACACAAATAGGAAAGAATTCAAAATAGTGCATATCCTAAAAATTGAAAAATCCTCGCCTTGACATAGAAATTATTTTTTTTTAAACATAACCCACTCGCGGCCCGAAAAGAGACCAGAACTACCATAAAGGAAAAGAGCTAAGCCTTCTTTTGAGAAAAAAAAAATACCGTTTTCAAAAAAAATAAAAAATAAGTTTTAAATTTAAAAAAAAAATTTTAAAATATTTAAAAAAAACAAAAAAATTTTTTTTCGAAAGCTTGAAGAAATAGCTATCTAATTTGTTTTGGACAAATTTTGCTAACACCAATAGATTATAAATTACATGGATGAGAAAGAACACCGGTTTGGCCAAAATGTCAAATTTTGACCCCCTCTAACTCAGAAACTTTTTGACCGATCTTGTTGAAAATTTGTGTCTAAACTACTATCCAATAGGACTAACTTGGTGCAAATTTCATCCAAATCGGAAGACATCGATTTCAAAAGTTGGGTCACTTGACATGAAATCCCCCAGATATATATATTATTAATTAATCTTTCTAAAAACGGACGTTTGCGGCTTAGACGTATAGTAAATTGTTCACCGACAATCGGAAAGTTTTATGCTTTTCTTTTTAGAAATTTGAAGTTGATCGAGTAAAATATCACGATTGGTAACAGTTTTAGCCGAACTAAAATTATTTTCAGGAGAGGAATTTATATAGGACTCATGGTAAATTATGGATCAATCATCACAAAATTCTGTAGAGTGATTTCAGGTATTAAAAAACATAAATTAAAATAAATTTCAATACAGCAGTAAAATTAGTTTTAGCGTGCACAGTGAATTTCAGGGATCTAAGGTAAATTATGGACCGTATATCAAAAAATTGCATGACATTTTTTATGGCCATATGAATCTAAGTTGGAACAAATTTTGCTTTAATATCTCTATATGCTACGGTTTTAGGCGTATTTAGTTAATTTCCTACAGTGGGCTTTATATGGGGCCTATGGTAAATTACGGACCGATCATCACGAAATTTGACAGTGTGGTTTCTAGTTGTATGAAACTGTGATGTAACAAATTTTATTACAATTGTATTATTAATTACGGTACTAAACTGTTTTCCTGGAGCAGAAATTTATCAGTGTGATTTTTGGTCCACTAAACATGTGGCGTATTAAATTTTATTTCGATAGCATTATTTATTATGGGTTTAGGCGTACAAAACCGTTTTCCGGGAGTAGGGCTTATATGGGGCCCAGGATAAATTATGGACCGATCTTAATGAAATTTAACACTATTTTCAGCCATTTAAAACGAATTTGTGCAAAATTGTATATCATTCAGTGCATTGTTCCACCATTTCTGTTAGTTTTTGAAACAAAATTGTAAATTTTTTATGGTGGTGGTTCCACATTTTGATTCATAGTTATGATCCTACTGATCTGATTTTGCTCGATTTCAATCCCAAACTGCTTAGGGTAACTACTAGCAATTTGACATAAAGCTTGTTATTTTCTTTTGAGTATTTCGAAAGTGAGCGTGTTTTTAACAGACGGGCAGACAGACGAACATGGCCAAATTAACTTAGAATTACTTAAGGTGCCAGAATATTTATACTTTAAGGAGTCTTAAATGTGTAATAAAAAAGTTTCACACGGAATGACAAACTTAGTATACCCTCATTCACCACTAGTGGAGGTGGAGTGTATAAAAAACAAAAAAGGTATGAAATGAATGCGATAAATAAATAGCAATTCTGCTATAATAATCTTATTTATAAACAGTTTTAATGGTTTTGTTAGCCAAGTTAGTAGATTTATACCACTTGGACTCTTCTATTATTAATAAAAAATTAAATAAAAGTAAAACAACAAAACAAACCAACTTTTAGGGCCGGTGTAATAAAATGAGCTGAATAAAATAGAATATGTATTATTTTCGCATGGTTGCCTTAACAGAAAATCCGCTTAGTCTAGGGAATTATTTAAACCACATATCGTTACCTACAATGCAAAAGGTCGTATCTATTATTTTAAAAAGTTTACATGAGAAGAAAAAAAGTATTTAAAATTATAAATTAATAAATTTCCTTAACCCGTTTATTATAATTTATTTTCTTTTTCTATATTTCATGAAAAACATTCCAGTTGTTTTGAAAATTGACAATGTTGCGTATTATGCAAACTGTTAGTTAAGCCTTTTAGCGTTTATCATGAAATCTTTTGTAGATAGGGCCGTTTGTTTTTGTTATTAAGCTCGCTAATTTTTGTGGACATTTGTGTGATTTAGGGAGATCGAACGGTTATTATTCGATCGGTTTTAACCGGTTATTTAAGCTTTGCTCAAGTCGGTTATTTTAAAATGTCCATTTTTTTAATATCGAATAAACCGGTTATTTTGGTATAATAAACCGGTTATTTTAATAATGTGTAATTTATATACAATTTCCTTACTCTTGTTATAGATGTACCCGTAATTTAAGTATTTTTCTAATTCTATATTAGGCAAACTTAAACTTTTTATAAACAATGTTAAAACAAAATGTAACTAAAGTAAAAAAAAAACATTTGAACACTGTAAATAAAAAGCACTTATGAATGCGTGTGTTCTTGTAAGAAAACCAAAAACTTTTCAAAATACTACAAAAACGTGTGGAGTTAAAAAGTAAATAGTATTGTTACGAAATTAGATTTGTCTAATAATTATTTATGGTTTTAGTTATAAGTTATCTTGTAAATTATAGTTTTATGTCATATTAGTTACTATTTTTATGAACGCCCTGTACTAAATTCTCTAGCAATTGTAATTGTAGACTTTAGATTTAGATGTATAAGTTATTTTAAAATAATTCGAACACAACATTCTAGAAAATACTAGACGGTTCTTGAATCAACTAGGAATAGTTTTGAACTATAAATACAGTCTAACTCATGAAAATTTAGTTTAGTTTGATTGGAGACAATAAACGGTTCAGATCGATACTTACAATAGTGGTTAAATTTTGTGAATTTCAATAAAGTTTGTTAAGTTGAATTCGTGTGTAGTTATTTTTATTTCCAATTAAAAGAACTCAAAGGTTTATTATAAAGGGAATAAACCTTAAATCGTTTTATTAAGTAAAAACGAAACAGTATTTAATTTGTGCGACCGTTTTATAAATATTAAAAATTTAAAATATCTCTAGAGATATTTCGAACGGGATTAAACAGACAAAGTTAGGCTCTTGAAGTGTCCTAAAGTGATAAGTGGCGAAGGTGTTTCCACGTCACGATTTATTAATCACCTTTAATTAGTCCATATGGTTGACATTAATGTGCCCCAAATAAAACTTAACCCCGTTCGAAGTAGTTCTAAAGAGACGACAAAGAATACTTTACTAAAATACGCTGCCAAAAATGAATCATTAGGTGAAGTATAAATCCGTTGTGTTGCCGAGGGCGGAATGCCCCTTAAGGTACTAAAAACTCTTAAATAGTTCCAGTATTTCTTTATGCTTAAGACTACAACATTCCGGCGGAATCAACGATATTGAAATAATTCATCAGTTTTATTTATTAAAACACCAAGAACTAAAAACAAAATTGAGAAATCTAACTATGTCATGGAAGGTTTCAAATTGTGGTCGACGAATTGACAAATATTTCATACAAAATGCATTTTCATCTTACTAATCGTTTATAAAATGCTGAAACAAAATTGTTTGATATATAAAATCCAGGCTGAGGTTTTGTTTGCAACTTTTCAAAAATATGGTTGAAGTCTACTGATTCATATAGAGATGGCTTAATCACCCACAAATTAAAACTCATTTAAAATAAATTTAGGAGAATTTCTCAAATAATAAATTTATTAAATACCTATAATATTTTATTTGCTCTTGCAAAACGTTTGGCTAGATCAAACATCATTTAATAGTTTTTAAATTACATTATGCAATTATCGTCTTACAAAAACAGATTGGTAAATAAATAGAAATTGTTAAAAATGAGGTTAAAGTTTGATCATTTTACTGGTCTCGTTTTTTCGATTTTATCGTCAAATATTTGTTAGGTCTGACCATACCTAAAGTCATATCTTTGTATTTTGTAGGTGTTTTTATGTATTCGAATTAAAACCGGTTAACCGGTTTGCTTAAAAATTTTTAACCGAAAACCGGTTATTTTAAATTAGCAACTATTCGTAATATTCGAAAACCGGTAATTGAAAAAAGTCGAATAATCGATCTCCCTAGTGTGGATGCAATTCTGATGTATATAATGAAAAAGTCGATTTTTAATTTATATTTAAGCATTTGCGTTTAAGGTAACGATAATTTGACAGTATCTATATTATAATTTGATTTGAACGATTAATGATTTAAAAAGGGAAATCAATTGTAAGCAACAAACATTAATTGAGTTACAGTAGATTCAGAAGGTGACTTTTTGCATGTTTTTTAAGACATGATTTTTTGTGTTTGTCGGCGAAGGGTGTAGTAAAGTAAGCGGAGTACAGAAAAAAAAATCAATTTTTCTATTTTCTGTATCTTTTTTATATTTTTCTTATCTTTCCTTTGCACATATTCATAATTTTGCTATGGAGCGCATTTAAATTATTTGTTTTTACAAATAAGCAAGTAAAAAAGAAATAATAGGGAAAAATCATCGTTTGAATCTGTTGTGTTTTTGGAAGCAACTTATAAAAGGAATTACACACAGTTTATATCACGGTCTGAATCTAGTGTTAGAGACAACAAGCATAACTGCTTTTAAATTAAAGGGCTGCATGAATAACTTCATTCATGAACATACTGAAATGTTTATTCAATGAAGTTCGTATTCAAATAAAATTCAGACCACTGAACAAACTGTTGTTTTATTCATGCTACTAGCAAACACATTTCGTTTCATAGGTATGGAAAACACAATGACTTTGTTCAATGAAACGACTTTTGTTTTACAGTTTTCACTCTCTCTCATTTTTTTTATATAAATACTCTATAGCAATGTTACCACTTAGTAAATTTATGTAAGTTTTTCTATTTTGCTACCTTTACAATAATATATGTATGTAATTTGTAAAGCATTTTTTAAATTAAATTAAAATTTTTTTTATGTATTTCCAAGCAAAACATATTGCTGAAAAATGTTTTTGAAAATAAAATAAAATTTTTTGAAGTTTAAAAATTTACATTAGAAACAATTAATTGACATTGAAAACAAAGTTAATGTTCTTCCTTATCTTGTTGCTTTTACTCTTCATGGTTATTTTTGTTTTTTTTTTTTTTTTTTAATATATTTCCTAATGTTTTTCATTTCTTTCAATTGGCAATACTGACTTTAAAATAATTGTGTTTTTCCATGAAATTATTCGACATTTATTCAGTTGTTGTTTTGTTTCAGAGTTGTTAGTATTAATATTCTCTTGTTTAAGTAAATAAAAAACTGCATCTTACTCGTCTCTTAAATTTCGTGTGTTTGTTGCTTTCATTTCGTATTTATTCATTTTACTGAATACAAACGAAGCAAATACAAAATTATAATGAAAGTTTCATGAACATTATTATTAAGTTGCATGCAGATGTTTATTTTAAATGAACTTTGGTCGATTTTCTTACTTAGCAAAGTCATAAACCTACAATTCGCAAAAAGTTGCCAAATTAAATTTGTTTATTCAAACAACCTTTATTAAAATATCGGGTGATTTATTGTGATGTTTGATTTATAATGTAAAATAAAACACATAAATTTGAAAGTGAACTTAAAAGTTTTTTATTATTAATAAGATTTCTCTATGACGTGCTAAATTCCTAATTTTTTATTTTGATGAATGCATTGTTTTTTATTATCGGTTAAAAGAACAATTTATGGCATTTACTGTTTGAAAATTATATCATGGAAAAGTTGGCCAAGACTACATCACATGTGGTCTATTCAGAAGGTCAAATTTTGAGCGATTCGTTCGGTATCTCGCGAATAACACGAGTAATATCTGATTCAAAAGCGTCAATCGTAGCTGGCTAATTCCTGAAGAGCTCAGACTTTACATACCCCTAGAGAAAATAGTCCAACGGTGTGATATCGCACGATCTAGGTGGCCAATTCCCCGTAGCAAAACGTTAAATTAAGTTTTCACCAAAATGTTTCTCAACAAGGTCATTGTTTCACGCGCTGTTTGGCTTGTAGCGCCGTCTTGTTGAAACCAGAGCTCACCGAGACAATGCGCTTGAATTTCGGCAAGCACATAGTCCGTTTACATGGTGCGATAACGTTTGTTACCATTGACGGTAACATACTGATTTTCCTCATTTTTGAAGAAATATAGACCAATGATCCCACCAGCCCATAAACCACAACCTACCGTTGTTTTTAATGGATGTAATGGAAGCTCTTGGTACTCTGCGGGTTTTTGAAGGTGTTAGCAACAGTGGTTCCAGTAGGTCGAGTATGCGCACCGTAAGTTTCTCTAATCGCACGAAAACATTTCTTACAGTCATAGAAAAATGCATCTTCATATTGATGATGCCATAACATCAGAATTGTGACAACAATGTTATTACAAATGGCATCAATGAGGCAAAAAGTGACAGCAATCCAAAAGCGAATGTCATCGTTAAATTTTGTCATATTTGATGCGTCATCTATGCTATGACAACAGTGACATCAATTCGATGCCACATTTTGTGTATTATTAAAATTATTTTCATTTTTCATGTTATTTTCATGAGAAGCAAAAATTCCCATATTCTATTCTTTTAAATTATTTAGCTAAATACATCAAATTTTCAAAGTAGAATTATTCAATTATGGTTATATCGGGCATGCTGCTGTTGTCTTATAATTGAGAGTTCTTCTCTAAACAAAGGGCGGAATACAACAAAAGTGAAAAAAACATGTGTAACGGGTTAAAAAATAATAATAATCTTTCACATTGACTAAAGTCAATTCCAATAACTCAATTTAAAGACGGTTTAGCAATAAATTGAGCCGAATGAGTCCTTCCTACGATGTCACTGAGTCATCGCACTGATGACATGTTTTACTAAACATTTCTGTGATTCCAATGTGTCATCCCATTGACCCTGTTGCCAATTTGGCCAAATGATGTTAAGGCTGACATTACAGTGATGAAAAGTGTCATGGGGTTAAAAACAAAGACACTTGTCATATTACTGATGTCAAAAAACATCAGCGTTATGACTCCTTTTCCATCAGTGTTAAAGCCGATTTTCTTAATACAGCTGAACATTTTGGAGACGCTGTTGTGGTGTGAGTCTTTGCATGATGACTTGCCAAACGGTACTGAACAAAAATGGCAAAGCAGTTTGATATGAGTCACGCATAAGCTGTAAATTGAAGATGAAGACTCATGTAGTGTACCTCATAAACTACTCTTAAATCTATACATACCAACCTAAATAGAGTAGGGTTATTATGCAAGATCAAATAACGGCATTTACCAATTGACACACATCGATTGGAATGCAAGTTAATTGGGGTATGAATACGATAAACATAAACAATAAATTCTTCTCAATAAGAATTGTAAATTGAGTGACAAATAGGAATGAGTGTAATCACAAACATTCCTATTGGTCAGAATAATTGTAATCAGGGTAATTATTCATATGTCCATAATATCGACAAAGACAAAAAAAACTTTATCGATAAGTAGAATAAGTAAGAAAGGCTAAATGTAAGTCTCAAACAAAGTATATAAGACAATACAAATTTAATTAAAACCAGACTTGAAATTATCAATCAAATCGGCAATAACTTGCCTTGCATTTTTAGTTACAAGCCTCTAATCTTTCGGCAGTTCTTTTAAACGCCTATCCAATCAGCTAAAACCCTTACAGCTAGTTAAAATAACCAAGGGCTATAGGGAACAATAAAAAGGACACTTAGACCTCCATGCTCAAGAACATACTCCACACTCATATTGAAAATTAAAGCTCACGATTAATCACCTTCAGTAACGGCGAACATTAGTTTATAAATATCTTAACAGTTTTTTTGGGGAATTTCATACATTTGTAAAAATGTGTATTTATTTATGTACATTAGACCGACTCAAGTTGTATGGAGCCGAAAAAAGTGTTTTAGTTACCCCTCTGAATATAAAGCCTGATATGGTTTATGATGATACCCAAAATATTTTGGTTCTAGCGTTGACCATCCGTGAGCTGGACCATTTTTAAAAAAGGTGTTTTTTTCAGTTTTTCGATTTGTTTTGTACTTTGTTCCAAGACGACATAAATAAAATTTGGTATCATCGAAAAGAGTTTTTGAAGCAGCATCGAATGGTATATAAAACTTGACCACTTGCGACCCACTAATTGAGATATTAAGCTAAATACATATTTTCGTTTCGGGTTTTCATACAAATTCTGCGTATGTGGAAATAATGTTCTGCTTTTCAAATTGAATCTGTTTTAAAATAATGTTAATTTATTTTTTTTTGTAATTATTCACATAAAACGCGAAAATCGCGATATATTTTATCTATTTTATATTTTTCATATATAGGCAATATGGGTATCAAATTGTTTGATTTTACAATTTTAATTTTTTAAATTGAAACATATTAATCTATTAATAACAGACAAATTTATAATGTTATAATTAAAAATAAATTTCCTAAAACACTAAAAATGGATTTTTCTACTGTTGAACAAAACTAAGCTTTGGACAAACTGTGACATAATCCAGCAATTGTTATTTTGGCGACAGCAGTGCAATAACCAGTCATATGAAGTAATATTGATGATATTCGAAATTCAATATTCCAAAAATATTGTTCGAGTGCGAGTCCTTAAAAAATATGATAAATTTGAATAAAATTGGTCGCATTACTGTACCACCTTGTATACGATTTTATTAAAGATCTTTGTGATTCTGAAGAAATTATTGAAATACCAGGTAAAGTCACAATTTAAAAACTGTTTATAGAGATCAAATTAACTGCTTCTTTTACCAATATCAATTTATAATTCCCATGCCATTTGCAAAAAACGGAACGATTTGTTAAGCTAGTAAGCCAATCATGTCTTTCTATTATCGAAAGTAATCGACCAGGTCATATTTTAAACAAAATGGAATCGTGCAAACTTTATACAAAGATAGAATCGCGAAAAGATTTTTTATAAATTTTATATTTTTTTTTTTGTATTTTTCACATTTTGATAAATTGAAAAGTGAAAATATTTGATACCCATATTGCCTATATATGAAAAAAGATAAAATATATCGCGATTTTCGCGTTTTATGTGAATAACTACAAAAAAAAGTAAATTAACATTATTTTAAAACAGATTTAATTTTAAAAGCAGAACATTATTTCCACATACGCAGAATTTGTATGAAAACCCGAAACGAAAATATGTATTTAGCTTAATATCTCAATAAGTGGGTCGCAAGTGGTCAAGTTTTATATACCATTGGATGCTGCTTCAAAAATTCTTTTCGATGATACCAAATTTTATTTATATCGCCTTGGAGCAAAGTACTAAAAAATTCGAAAAACTGAAAAAAGACCTTTTTTAAAAATGGTCCAGCTCACGAATGGTCAACGCTAGAACCAAAATATTTTGGGAATCATCATCAAACATATCAAGCTTTATTTTCAGAGGTGTAACAAAATCACTTTTTTTTTTGAGTCGCTCTTATGTACATATATTTTTATTAGGGATGCCAATCGTGACTGGTTTTCGCAAATCCCGGGATTCGGGATTTCAAAAAATCAAATCTCGGAATTTTTCGGGATTCGGATTTTTGAAAGTCAAAAAATAAATGCATAATTCATTTAATATTACAAAGTTGTTTTATGATTATATTGATTACTAAAATTTGTAAAAATTGAAAAGTCTGATGTTTTCTTAATTATTGATTAATTTAATTAAAAATATGATTAAACAAATAACGTACGATTTCCAACAATGTGTTAATTGATTCAATTAAAAAATAATTAACATAAACTCTATATTTTACTCAATTGCCTCAGTTGTTTCAAACTTAATAAAAAAAATAATTAATACAGTAATTGAATAGAGCAACTAGTAATTGACTTATTTGTAAGATGCCATCAATATTTTTATTAAATGATTTAAGATGAATAATTGAAATTTGAATTCGGAATTAATTAACAAAATCCATTTTTTTAATTAACCATAAAAATCTTATTTGACCAAAAACTCATTTTAATACCCACCACCACTGGGGGTAGGAATTATGTAGTTTATAAATTACACTTCTTAATTTCGGGAAATCGCTCCATAAATTATCTAAGGTGCCACGCCCACTCTCGGCAAACACTTTAATAAGCCTAAACCTGCAAAAAGCAAAGTTTCAATTTTGCATTTGGTGAACGAGTGGAATCAATTAGATAATAAAACCTTTTGGTTTTTCTTTTTGTTTTGTGCACTTCAAAAGACATTTATTTCTTAAACTAATTTTCTTCTTTAAATATTTTCAGCGCTTCTCAAATTAAAATTTCTGTAAAATTGTTGGACAGGCTTAAAAAAATAACAAAGTTTAACTTTTTTTTTTCGTTTCAATGACAATCAAATTAATATGAAAGATGAATATCCTCTCAAGGTAGAATGTCAAGATTAATTTATTTTTATAAAAAAAGATAAAACAAAAAAATTAAGCTAACGAAAATCCCAGGATTAAAAAATTCAAATCCAGGGACTCGGAATTCACCGAATCCCGAAAATGCCGGGATTGGCATCCCTAATTTTTATACAAAATGTAACCTTCCTAATAGATTTTAAATAACTTCGTAGATCTTATCACGAAAACTTGTGAAGTCTGATTTTTGATTTTTGGTCTGGGGGCGGAGGGGCGTGGCAAAATCCATAACTTGAGAACGGCTTGACCGATTTAGACGATTTTTTCTTTAAAATTATCGCCATGGTCCAACTTAGGTTTTTACGGAAAGAAAATTTTGCCCCGCCCACTTTTACGCCCACTTTTTTCGATTTACCTAAAATCAGAAAACGGCTCCATCGAGTTGACTAATTTTTCTTTCAAATGTTCGTATTAATCAGCTTTAAGTTTTCATCGAAAGAAAAATTTACCACGCCTACTTTTACGCCCACTTTTTCTATTAAGCGCATAACTGGAGAACGCTTGACCGATTTGGACGATTTTTTCTTTAAAATGATCGCCATGGTCCAACTTAGGTTTTTACGGAAAGAAAATTTTGCCCCGCCCACTTTTACGCCCACTTTTTTCGATTTACCTAAAATCAGAAAACGGCTCCATCGAGTTGATTAATTTTTCTTTCAAATGTTCGTATTAATCAACTTTAAGTTTTCATCGAAATAAAAATTTACCACGCCTACTTTTACGCCCACTTTTTCTATTAAGCGCACAACTGGAGAACGACTTGACCGATTTGGACGATTTTTTCTTTAAAATGATCGCCATGGTCTTACTTAGGTTTTGAGGAAAGAAAATGTTGCCCCGCCTACTTTTACGCTCACTTTTTTCGTAAGATTCACAGCATATATATACATACATACAACCATATGTATTTTCAAATCAAATGTAAATCAAACATATGTATATGAACAACATTTTAATTTATAATATTGCTTAGGGCCAGCAACGCGGACCGGGTCAGCTAGTTAAGTTATAAAAATAAAATGTTTCTATTGAATGTAACCAGAACAAGTAAGAGTGCTATATTCGGCTATACCGAATCTTATATACCCTTCACCATGTTGTTTAAATACATATTGTTATTGTTAAAATATACACATTAGGGACATAACTTTTTAACAATTTTTTAAAATATCAAAATTGGCATAGCACAGTCCAATAGAGCATAAAAAACTATAAGGGAACGTATATTTTTTTTTCGCTAAAGTCAAAAAAGTTCACACACCAACCGCGATGCAGTTTTGAAAATTTTTTATTTTCTTTTTGGTTAAGAAAAATTAATAATATGTGTATTTAAAACAAAAAATAGCTCAAGTATGAAATTTCATTAATATTTAGAGATGGTAAGAGATTTTCCCGCAAGCCAAAACTTATCTTTAACCTTTTTTAAAGACAAAAAAATTAAAAATGAATAAAAAAATGTTGATTTATTATTTCGGCTTGAGGTCCTATATAAATAATAAGTAAAATTCAAAAAACTTTTTATTTTATTTTTATTTATTTTAATATTTTTCCAATATTTCGGTCAAAATCTCTAAAAACATTAAAAATTAATAAAAAATTTTAAAAGGAATTAAAAAATTAAAAATGAATAAATAATTTGTATACAGCACTTCCCCTGCAGCTATCTTACTTTAATTTCGGTGTTCAGAAGATCCTACCACAAAAAATTCAAGAAAATGGGTCCAGCGGCTCTTAAGATACTTAATATTGGTATCCTAGCGGGGTACCACTTCCCGTGCGCCTATCGAAAAAATAATAGCCTATTTTATTTTCGGGGCTCATGTGATGTTACTGTGAACATTTCAGGAAAATCTGTTCAGTCGTTGAGGAGTCTATAATAATAGTTCTTCAGTTGAGCGATATTTAATATATGCATCCTCTGGGAGGTATTTCCCCCCCTGCGCCTACCCGCTTTACTTTTTTTTTTCAAAAGTGGAGTATACCATAAGTGCGACTTCTACAAAGTTTGAACATTCTCACTATAACAGTTCTTAAAATATGCGATATTAAACATTGGCGTCCTATGGGGGGTACCACTTCCCCCGCTGCTATTTTATTTCAATTTTGGGGCTCATACGTGCAGCGGATCTTAAGATATGCGATATTTAATAATGGCATCCTATATGGGGTACTAATTCCGGTGCGGTGTTCGCTGTAACTAAAAAAGCTCAATAAAACTATTCAAAAAGTAAATGTATTTGGTGTTTACAAGAATGTAGTTATTTTATTGGTGTTGATACACAAAATATTTATTGGTTAACAATAAATAAGAATAAGAATTATTAGTTTGAAAAAAAGAAATTAATAATAATAAAAAGGTATATTTTTGCGATATAGGGAACATCCAATTGCTTAAAATTATACTCATAGATGAGGTAGATCATCATAAAAACGGTGATGGTCCTTGGGTAAAGTTAGTTTTAAAAATTGCAGGTCTTTATATTTTCTTGCCGTTACTTTCTTTCTTTCGTTATAGAGTTGTTCCAAATTCGAAAAATAAATAGGTTTTATATTTGTATTTATTTTCTGGGGTAAATTTTTCCACTCTTCGCTGAAACGAAGTTTATACTTTGTTTCACAATTTTTATCTCGTCCAAGCGAATAAATAATACAATACAATAAATAGTTACCTTCGGTGTCAAAAAACTGTATAATTATGGTATTTTGCAATATTTTATATTTTTTAAAATTCACAAAATTCGACTGAAGACAGTAAATACTTAAGATTGTATTTAGATGTGTGGTTATAACAAGGACGAAAAAAATATCGTACCAAAATTCTCAATGCATGCAAAAGCATTTTAAACTGTAATCACTTTGATATAACGAATTATATTAAATGCAAAGTAGATATTTAATATTGCAGCTATTGAAAAATTGCTGTAATTCTTTATAATCCAACTTGAAAAGAAAAGGCTTTATTAAGAAAAAAAAAAAAATTTGTTCCTTTCAACTGGACTTGGCATATTTTCTTACTTATTAAAATTTTTTTTTTTTTGGACTTAGCATATTTGCCTACCACTTAGGGAGATCGAACGGTTATTATTCGACCGGTTTTAACCGGTTATTTAAGCTCTGCCCAAGTCGGTTATTTTAAAATTCCCATTTTTCGAATATCGAATAAACCGGTTATTTTGGTATAATATACCGGTTATTTTAGTAATGTGTAACTTATATTCATTTTCCTTACTCTTGTTGTAGATGTACCCGTAATTTAAGTATTTTCTAATTGAATATTGGCCAAACTTAAAGTTTTTATAAAGAATATCAAAACAAAAGGTAACAAAGGTCAAAAAACATTATGAACACTGTAAATACAAATCGTTTATAAAAGCGTGTGTTCTTGTAGAAAAAAAACAAGAACTATTTAAAATTCTACAAAAACGTGTGCTGTTAAAAAGTAAATAGTAATTTGTGCCGAGGACGAAATGCCCGTTAAGGCACTAAAAACTCTTAAGTAGTTCTAGCATCTCTTCATGCTGAAAAATACAGCAGTACGGCGGAATCAACGATATGGGAAAAATTTCTACCAGTTTCATTTATTAAAACAGCAAGAACTAAAAAACAAAATTGAAGAAACCAAACAATGTATGGAATGTTTTAAATTGTAGTCGACGAATTGACAAATATTTTACACAAAAAGAATGTTCAGTTCACTATTCGTTTCTATAATGCTGAAACAAAATAATTTGAAAAAGATAATCCTGGCTAAGAGGTTTTGTTTGCAACTATTGAAAAATATGGTTGATTTATATAGATGGCTTTACCACCATCATATTAAAACGCATTCAAAATAAATTTGAGAGAATATTTCAAATAATAACTTTATAAAATCCCTTTAATTTATTTGCTTTTGCAAAACGTTTCTCTAGATCAAATATCATTCAACAGTTTCTAAATTGCATTATACAAATATCTTCTTACGAATAAAGTTTAGTAAATCAATAAAAAATTGTTGAAAATTTAGCTAAAGTTTGATCAATTTACTGGTCCCACTTTTCTTCGATTTTATCCTAAAATATTTGTTAGGTCTGATCTAAGTCATATCTAAGTCATATCAAGAAAAACAAAATAATGGTATATTTTTGCTTGTAAATGATGTATATCAAAATCTCAATTTCGACGAAAAGTGGACTTAGCACTTTTTCCGATTAATGTAACGATATGTAAAAAGAGTTTTTTTTTAGGATTTTGGTATTTCGGTTATATAAGATTTAATAACAAAACCTGATGAATTTTATTTAAATAAAAAAAAACTTTTAAATAAAAAAAAAAAATAAAGATACAAAAAACTTTAATGCAACGTGAAGTGTGTGGGATTCGAACGCACAAACTCACAGAAAATTTTTGCGACAAAGTAGCAATCCCATTCAGCCACTGAGAGACAGAATCTTACATAAATTAATAAGGCATATAACCACATTTAGTTTTTTAAACAGATGTCTTTGCATTAGTTTGTTGGTTGTGGATAATAGCTGCAGAAGTTAAATTAAAGGAAAAAAGTTTAACCAGTGATGTCAACTTTTTTTTTTAGAGCGAAAAGCACTTATAAATTTAAAAAAAGAACAAAAAGTACAAAATTTTTTTTTTATTTTTTTTTTAGATTTTAGTCATTGTTAAGACGAGTTGGCAAAAATTACATTTTACTTAAAATTTATGTTAAATAAAATAAAAAAAAAAAAAAAAATTAAATTACATTTTGAGATCATTACATTAAAAGTGCATTTATATGATGCAGAATGTCTTGTTTAAGAAGTCTTTTAAAAACGGAGATTCTATTCACATTTTTCAAGATTTGAGGCAACCAACAGAAAAAAAAACGTAAAAAAGCACTAATGTGCTGTCACTCAGATTTTTGAGTGCTTTTCTTATGAATTTTACTACACAATCAATTGCTTGTCACCTGGAAACAGCACATAAGCCATTTTTTTCAATGTAATCGATAATTGAACAAAAACAAGTTACCAAATATTAAAAAAAATGGCGACGGCGTTGTTGGAGGACCATTTTCGTACAAAACTTTAATTTGGATCATCATAAGTTGAGTTTGAATTGGGCCATAAAACAGTTTTTAAGTAATATTTTGATTTAATGTGAGGAATTGAGTTAATAGAGTTCAAGGATAATCCGTTTCTAATTTTGGACTTACTGTAGTTCATCGAACTAAATGTTCTTTCAACTTCCGCGTTAGAGTATGGCAAACTTAAAATTCTTAATATAAAATTTAAAAATTGATTTTGTCCTATTGAATCTTTGAAATCGTTGACTTCTATCCAAAAAGATCTGTTCGGTGTTGATTTGTCAATTTACAATTCTTCATATTTTCCAAGCAATTTTCTTTAATAAAATGTGTAACGAAAACAGTTACATCGTTTTTATTGCGATGATAGATTTACAAAACAAAGCAGAATTGCAGAGTACATGAAACTGAGTACTCCTCCCCAATCTTCTCACCTCTCTCACCAAGACGATGCCTTTTTCATGAGCTTACTTACTAAACAGTTGTCATACTAATAGAATGTTTTTACACTTAACAAAATTTTTACTGCATAATTATTTAAGGAATTTTGGAAAACACTAACAAATGTAAAAAGCACTAAAGGCACTAACGGAAAATTTAAAAAGCACCAAGTTAGTGCTTTTTCTTAGTTTGTCACTAAAGATAACATTTTGGCGTTTCAAGGCATCAAATAGCACCATCAATAGTGCCAGAAGCACTAAGTTTGCATCACTGAGTGTTACCCACGTTATTGACATTTTCAGACTCAATTAAAACATAATTTGGTTATTTATTTATGTATACATTTTCAAAAAAACTGTCTAATATTTTATCCATGTCAATGTTGCCAAACGAAGAATAATTTGTTTAGTGCTTCTAATGTTATTACGACGATGGCAGACTAGATCGGGTTTTTTAAAAAAAAGTCGTAAAATTAGATGAGTTTAAAAAGTCACTGAAAAAATCGCTACTGCCAAAAAGATCAAATTGCGATTTTGGTCGACGAGCGATAACCTTGCACGTTTGTGCAAAATTGAATGACAAATTTTAAGCTGTGTGACAATTTTTACATTTCTGCAGCTATATTCAGCACTGAAAACTTTAATTTAGCTAAAAAAATTTCATTTGGCACTTTTTTTAGCTTTTTTAAAAAATGTGTTAATTTTCTTTTGATTGATTTTAAAAGTTGGGAGGAATAATGTCACCGATTAAAACTTTTAACCATCTTAAAACAATAAAATCTATAATAAGTTCTGGATTTTAACTTATTTCGTTCGTATTTAGTAAATTTTCTTAAATAAGGAAACCTTTTGCTTTAACCAAACCACATATATATTTATAATAAGCAATTTTGAGGCTTATGAAGCTTATTTTTTTAAAGTATGTAATCCGTTTTGTTTCTTAAAACAGGCCAATCCAAAATCCAAAAATAATATCTTGGTTTTAACTTATTTCGTTCGAATTGAGTAAAATTTTCTTAACTAAAGAAACAAGCCATATTTTCTGCTGATTAAGGCAATAATTCTTTCCGGAAAACCCATGCGATTTTTTTCAAAAATGTTCTTTATCATATTTAAAAAACAACTTGGCAACACTGTGTGGACAACAAGCGTCCATTTTTTAACTTAACTGATAATTTTACGATATCGGAAGAACGATATTTTGCACAAATACATTTGAAACAAAAACAAAGTTGATCAAATCTAATTTTCATTAAATTATTTTTATTGATGTTCGAGGAATCAAAAGCAACTTATAATATATAACACCTTATATCTCAGCCCTCTTCCAGGATTTCCTGTTTTAATTTTTTTAAATTTTTCACACTTCGCATTATTTCGGTTAATGCTGTTAAAAGATTGCTATGAGAATATATGAGAAGAAACAAATAACTAAACGCATACTTATAAAAAGTACGTTAAACAAAAAGCTGTTGACAGCAAACAATTGTTTAAATGGAGGATCACTGAACGCCTTCTTTGTTTGTATGAAAATATATTTTCTGAACACGTACCTTTTGTATATGAAACAGATAATTAAAAAGACAAAAAAATGTGTAATTATACTACAAAAAGTAAAAAATTTTGTTACATCGGTTTATCGGTTAATCGACTGAAATTAATCGGTTTAATCGTTAATCGAAAATAGACAATATTAAATTAACCGATCAGTTAATCGGATAGCAATAGTCTGGTAGTGTATAAAGTCATTCCTAAAAATTTAAGGAATATAACTATTATAAAAAAAGCTTTTAAATACATAACTGAAATTTAGCTCATAGAATAAATTCGAAAAATAAAAAATGTTGAACATAATAAAGTAGCTTATGAAAAGAAATTATTCCCAGATTCTATTTGTTAAAATAGTTGAGTTAAATACATTCAATTTATAAAGTATCACTATCCAGTGTGACACAAAGAATGCTGACGAAGGCCGTAGCGCGCCAGAAAATGCATTACATTCTGCTGGTGTCTAATAATTGTAAATTTTTCTGTACATAAATATACTTCATTGCTATCCAACGGAAAGCTAAGGTAAAATGTAACAAGAAAATACAATATAATAGGCTGGTAGTGTATAAAGTCATTTCTAAAAAAAAAAATTTAAGGAATAGAGCTATTACAAAAAGCTTTTAAAAATACATAACTGAAATTTATCTCATAGAATAAATTCGAAAAATGAAAAATGTTGAATTTAATATTCTGTTTCAATAACTTTTATGTTTTACTAGCTGACCCGGGCCGCGTTGCTGGCCCTTAGCAATATTATAAATTAAAATGTTGTTCATATACATATGTTTGATTTACATTTGATTTGAAAATACATATGGTTGTATGTATGTATATATATGCTGTGAAGCTTACGAAAAAAGTGAGCGTAAAAGTGGGCAGGGCAACATTTTCTTTCCGCAAAACCTAAGTTAGACCATGGCGATAATTTTAAAGAAAAAATCGTCCAAATCGGTCAAGCCGTTCTCCAGTTATGCGCTAAAAAGTATGCGTGGTAAATTTTTCTTTCGATGAAAACTTAAAGTTGATTAATACGAACATTTGAAAGAAAAATTAGTCAACTCGATGGAGCCGTTTTCTAATTTTAGGTAAATCGAAAAAAGTGGGCGTAAAAGTGGGCGGGGAAAAATTTTCTTTCCGTAAAAACCTAAGTTGGAGCATGGCGATCATTTTAAAGAAAAAATCGTTCAAATCGGTCAAGCCGTTCTCAAGTTATGGATTTTGCCACGCCCCTCCGCCCCCAGACCGAAAATCAGAAATCAGACTTCACAGTGTCACCCGCCTGAATATTCTGACGATTCCCTGAAAATTTCATCAAAATCGGCCCAGTCGTTTTGGAGTCCATATGTTACATACATACATACACACATCCTATTTTATATATATAGATATGGTTTACATATAAGCTAATGCTGAATTATTCTGTTTTGCTATTTTTTGTGTTAATAAAAATATGCTTTATTGCTCTTAAAATGGATATTATTAAGTTGCCAATTGCGCTAATGCCGATTTTTTATCAAAATTATCTGGCACCCCTGGTTGCCGTACACAAAATACAGTAAAGCTGGAGGTCCACACCACGCGTTACACGCCTTTTCGCAGTCTACGCAGCTGTCAAAAAAGTAGAATCTGTGTAGTTGTATGTAACAAGTTTCATGCACATTAGCCTAGGATGCATTGAGGCGTTGAACGCGAAAAGTAGGGTTACTTTCTACTTTTGCAAGCGTCACAAGCAGCGTTCGAATAAATCAGCTGATTTTGACAAATGAAATTTTATTTTTACTTGTGGTGATGCCGCATCAGAAGCGTTGCATGTAACTTGAAACGTAGAACGCAAGTAAGGTATAAAACGCATGCAATGCGTTGAGGCTAAAACGCGTGGTGTGGACCTCCAGCTTAAATGAGAACACATATTGAGAGCGTAAAGTGACAGTTCCTGACTGAGTAAAATAAAAAAAAATATGTTTCAAAAGTAAACAAGCAAAAACCGTACAAGTTGTAAAAAATTAAAAAAAAAAACAAAAAGTGAATAGATAGTGAATTAATTAAACTTGTTTGTGAAGCATTTATACACAGAAAAAATTATCAGTAGTTTTTTATTAATTAAAAAAATTGATTTAAAAGTATTTGAATTTAATTAATGTGATAATTGAATCAATAATTTTTTAAGTTGAAAGAAGATTAAAAATACAAAATTGATTAAATTAACATTTTAGTTGTTTTGAAATAAATTTTTTATTAAAATATTAATTATTTAAATATCAAAAAATCTTAATTGATTTTTTCGCTTGAAATAAAATAATTTAAACTTGAAGAATTGTTGTTGGGAATTGTCAAAACCTGAGCCATATTTAATTAAATCAATTAACCCATTGTTGAAACGGCAAAGTTTTTGTTATCATTTTTTTAACTAAACTTAAAAATATCATTTATTGAAAAAAAAAATTTTCAGAATTTTAAAATTTTTACAGTTTTTAGTAATCAATATAATCATTTTGGTAATAGGTGATTAATCAACAAATTGTTTACTTGATTCTATGAATTTGGTATGAATTTGGTGATAAGAGAACATTTTTAATTTTTTCTGTATATGGCTAAATACCAACTTTTGAAACTTTTTTTAGAGTTGTTGCACTTGTTTTTTAAGTAATCACAGAAAAAAAATTATTCAGGTTCTTTTAGATAAATGAACCCAGACACAAATTACCAAAATCAAATAAAATAAACAAATAAAAAAAAACAAAACATATGAAAGATTACATAATATAATTTGTTTGTATTTTCCTAAACTATTCGTGTTATAAAAAGTGTTTTACCGATAAGAAAACGAGTTAAGTAGCCAAAAATGTATAAAAAAAATTCAACACTACATTTATTTGCCGTCAGCTGTTCCCTACATATTACGAATTTTTAAAAATTTTCAGTTCGCCTATTTTTTGGGCAACAGCTTTTTTTGAGACTAATTTTTCAGTTTACTGAATAATTTCTCATTTCCTGTATTTTACTGTAAAAATACTTGAACGCACCTAATACTAAATAAAATATGTATGTTTGTAAATTTTACAATTAATTGGCTTAAATATTAGAACTACTGCTAAGCTGCTTGGCCTCAATGGCTTTAGCATCTACATCAACTTCAGCTGTAACTTGTGAATCCCTACTGGAGGAAGTTTCAGCGTCTTTGGGTATTAGAAAATCATCTGCGTCCCAGGGTTGGCATTTGGCGGTGCCCCAAATAATATAAGCCAAATTACCAAAAAAGAAAATGACAGCTGCAATGATAAAAACTATTTGCCATTGCAAGCGATTGGTCTGAAATCAGAAAAAAGAAATATTTTATAACCAATTAAAATCATATAAATATTGTGTTTAATTTCTTACATTGTCCGAAATAATAACACCCACTATCAAGGGAGCTATTAAAGGCATAAAATTCGCAATGGTATTAACAATACCCATTAAAACGCCGGCATGATTTGGTGATAAATCAATGGTATTTAATGTACTGCCAATAGTTGCACCACTATTTACACCCACTAAAATTGTCATTAAGACTATGGCCCAGGTCTTATTATTTTCATCCAAAAATCCGATGCCTATTAAACCGGCTGCTGGAATCCAAAATGCTATAGTGTTACTGAGTTTTCGTATGGCCGTTAGACTTAAAACTTTTTTGCGCAGCAATATATCTGATATTAAAACATAAACATAGGACATGCCCCACATGGCTAAAAATGGCAGGGCCGAGAAGAGGGCATTGCTTTTAATATTCATGCTTAGGATACCATTCATGTAGGAAGGAATTTGTGTTTGTAATATATTCAAGCTATATCCTTCGGCACAACGTACGATTAGTAAGGCTATAAATGGCACCGATAGCCATATCGATTTCCAAGGAACAGGAATTTTGATCTTATGGAAATTATCCGCATGTTCCAGAGATGATTCTATGTAGTGCTTTTCCTTTTCGGTAATGAACCTTGATTCTGTGGCATTATTGGCAGCAAATATCATCCAAAGCAGGCACCATAAAAAACACAAGCCCGCAGAGACATAAGAAATTCCAGGCCATCCCAAAGGACCTTCAGCTATAATACCACTCATACCCAAAGCTAAAACGGTGCCGCACTCAATACCCGTTTGGCTTAAGGCACCCAAACGATTACGCTCCTCTAAAGGTGACCATTTGGCTAAATGCTCGTGTATGCAGGGAAATAGACCGCCCTGAAATAGTCCCTGACATATACGTATTACACAAAATGCTTGCCAACCGCCCCAACTCACACACCAGGGAGTTGCGGCACTTAGGACGGCAGAGAAAAACGTAGAAACGTTCATGACAATTTTGGCACCAAAACGTTTGCTTAACATTCCGCCGGGAAACTGGGTGATTACGTAGCCCCAATAGAAACTCGAGAGTATATAAGAAGTTTGCTTTTCGTTCCAATCATATTCCTGGAGGGAAAACGAATGAGTTCTTATTATTATTGTGGTTAATAAATTTGAAAATATTTTATTTTATTACCGGAAAATCGGGATTTGTTGTGGCGGCATTAGTCATGGCGACTACAGCCACCCCAATATTCAGACGGCTAACATAGATTACAACAACGTTGAGAAAAATTAAAAACACCTGCATATGACGCATTCCCAAAGCGGGTCCTGAAAAAAGTAAAAAAAGAGGTTAACAAATTTTTTCAACGTAATTCACATTTTAGTATATTTGAGGTCAATAGTCGATTTTACTGCACCAAAATTTTCGTTTTTGAAACTGTCATTTCTTCCTTTGCAAAATAATTTTATCAAATTTTTTGGTCTATTCGAAATGAATGACTAAAAATTTTCTGCCAATCCTTTAAGGGATCAAAATATTTTACTTTTCGAATATCTATGTATGAACTGGGTGCTCACTAGGATATTCATCCGGTTAACCGTTAATCGGATAATTTCAGTCGATTAACCGATATAACAACATTTTTAATTTTTTGTAGTATAATAACATTAGGGGATTCATTTAATCGGGATTTTGCTTTAATCGGTTAATCGCTCGACTAATGCCTATCGCAGATATAGTCTAATGCCTGTTATTTCTACAAAAAGAAATCTAGCTGTGAAAACTTAAGGTAAAAACTAGGGTATTCATTTAATCGATCATTTGCTTTAATCGGCTAATCGCTTGATTAATTAGCCGAGGTTTTGGTTTAATCGGTTAATATTGTAATTGATCGGTTAACCGATTAATAAACTTTTTTTATAAATTAAGTAATTTCAATAAATAAAATTGAAATGATTTATTAATTGGATATAATTAGTAATAAAGAGCAATAACATAACAATTCCTGAACTAAAACGAGCAAACAAATAAAAACTCATTTAGCGCAGATGTTGGAGAAAGCAAAAGCAAGCCATAATAATAGAGTATATAATTTCTGAGTCCTTTTCCCAGATTTCTCAAAACATATAAAATCTTCCAAAATCTTTTACAATTTTTAGCATTTATATTTATGTATAAGTTAAAAATATGGATTACGTATTTATGAATTATTTTTTTCATTATGCTTTTGTATTGCCTCTTCTTAATCCTTATAAATAAAACACATCATTGTATTTTTTCCTCTCTTGATCGATATATTTCGAACTAACAGTTCATCTTCAGGATCTAATTTATATGAAATAATATAATTGATCCAGCAATACAATAATAAAAAATTTTAAAGATAATTATTTTTTTGTTTGCTCGATTTAGTTCAATAATTATTATGTTATGATGTTTTTTACTAACAAGCTCCACATAACAAATAATTTATTTATTTTTATTTATTAAAATGACTTAATTTAGATAAAAATCTTAATAAATTGGTTAGCCCATCAATAACAAAATTAACCGATTAAACCAAAACCTGGGTTAATTAATCAAGCGATAAACCGATTAAAACAAAAGCCCGATTAAATGAATACCCTAGTGCTTACAGATTTCTTGAAACCAGAGAGGCTCAGAGAGTCTTTGTGTTTTTAAAATAGAATAGTTGAATAACTAAACTATTAAGACAGGTGGTAACTCCAACACATTACTGCTTTGTTAATGTCTAACTCTATGCAGATATACCTCTATTGGACTGCTACTTATACAAATTCAGTCGCCAACCTAACGTCTTTATGACCCCCCTATATACTAGGCGATGTCTAACAGGTCTCTCTACAATAGCCAGACCACAAACCTAATGTCCTGGGACTACTCTTTGGAGTGGGACCAAACTGGTCTCTAGTTTAACAATTTTATGCCCAGACAAGCGGGAGACATATACCCGTTACATGCCGTCTTGATTGGCCATAACTATGATAAAACAACATACAATTTCTTGTGCACACATGAATTTGGATAATAAAGACTGCTAAAACATATAATTTCCGAAAAATATTATATTAAAAACTCTGCAGAACAATTACAACATACATATATCGCGGATTATGAAGTTCTCATATCATTTGATGTCGTGTCATTATTTACGAACATCCCTGTGCATACTGCCATAAAAAACATAATGGGAAAATGGGAAACTATTAAAAAACAAACAAAAATCTCGAAGTCCACTTTTTTGAAAATACTTAAATTTTGTCTCACGGATAACAATTATTTCGTCTACGAAAATAAAATCTATTGTCAGATTTTTGGAATGTCAATGGGGAACCCCCTTTCTCATACTATAGCTGATGTAGTACTGGACTGTTTACTCGACGAAGCAATAGCCGAATTAAAAAAGAAAAATATAAATTTAAAATACATAGTGAAATATGTAGATGACATATTAGCTATAGTAAAACGTGACGACAAAGAGGAGATCCTGAATGCTTTCAACGCATATCATCCAAAAATCCAGTTTACTACGGAAATTGAGGAAAATTTTAAAATTGCATATTTGGATACATACATATATCGACATAATAGTTTTATTAAATTTGACTGGTATTCAAAAGAAACATCATCTGGTAGACTGATGAATTTTAATACAACTCAACCAATATACCAAATAATAAATACGGCCAAAAATTTAATTTTTAGGGTACTATATATTAGCGATGGGGAATTCCACGTTAAAAACATAAAGAAAATACAGCAATATTAATAAATAATAGCTCTCCAATAAAACTTATACACAAACTAATTGAAGAAACACAAAGAAAATTAAAAAACAACACAACTTCAAACAACACTGAAAACGATGACAAAGTTTTTTACAGTGTAAAGTTTATTCCTGGTTTAACGGACAACAGAAATATTAAAACAACGATAGACACACAAAACATATGTTACGCCTACAAACCACATACTACACTCCATGGTGGAATAAGTAGGTGGCAGCACTACGGCAACAAATACAACATTACAACAAAAATGAATAATAAGTCTCGGTATACGTCAAAAATTATATCAAACTAAAATCAAATTTTGCCGCCGAACTCAATGAAATAAATAATTCTTAGCCAATTTTTTTCCCTATTGTTACTATCTTATTTAATTTTATTTTAAATAATCAAAAACTTTAATACAATACAGTAATCACAGCACAAAAAGTGGACTTTTTGCAAACATAAAAAAAACTTTGACATAAGACTAGACAAACAATACAAGAGCAAAAAATCGTCATCTGGCGTAGTAATGCCACCTGTTTATTTCATCATGCAACACTCAACTATATTTTTTCCAAAATTAAAATGCCTGTAGAAAAACAACAACTAAACAACGTTGAGTACGAAATAGCATGTAAGGGAAATGACGAACAAAAATGGGATTTAATTTATATCAATGGTGGGCGCTCCATAGCACAATTGTGCTGAGAGATTTCACACGTATTCTTAGCCTGTTTAATTTAGTCTTCGATGAGACAGCATCGAATGCACATGAAGCGGATGCTTACATATTTTTTATATTATTTTTTGGTGGGTACTTCTGCCTTCTCACTAATACTAATACGCATCAATACAAGCACCGTTTTAGTTCTGCCCACCAGGGCTGTCAGATGTGGCGATTTCTCGCCAAACGTGGCGATTTTCAAACTTGTTTGGCGACCTAATTTTCGATTTGGCGACATGGCGATTTTTTGGCGATTTATAAAATAGTTGGCGATTTTGTTGGCTATTTTTGATGAGCCATGAATTTTTTTTTAAATTTGTTAAATGCAATAGGAAGATATTATATTTTTTTTATTCTAGTATTTCAATGTATGAAATTTGATGCATTCATATGTATGACCAGTATTTAAAACTAAATTATGTTGAAATGGCTGATCAAGATAATGAAAATCTTCGAGAAAATTTTTTTCACATTTAAATGTGCACTTGAAGGAGGTAATAAGTAGAATTCTTTAAAAAATTAATATAATTAACGTTTATGAACATTTTTCCATTATAAAATATGACAAAATATCACAGATAAAATTCGTTGTTGTTAAAGATATTTTAAAGATTTTTATGAATCCTAACTTACCTTTGCATGTTAATGAAAAACAATGAGAGAAATACCGTTTGTTAAAAGAGAATTTTAATGATGATACTCAATCTAATATAAATCAGTTTAGGCCAATATTTTATAGCTACAAGAATACGGCAGCTACGTACCATTTAAAGGAACTTGCATGGGCTGTTCTTTATATGCTGGTTATTACAACTAGTAATGCCTGTGTAGAAATAATGAACTCCACTAAAATTCGCCTTTGAAGTAGAATGCGACATGAAGTTTTCAACACATTTTCACGAGTTAAAAGTTATATAAATGTAGAAAATACAGGTTGCATTTCTTTTGTACCTTCACAATGTATTCCAAAAAAGAACACACAAAAGAGAGTCTTCTCGGTAAAGTATATTGCGTTTTAGATATATCATAGAACTGCAACTACATACAATTGTATTTGTTTAATACTTACCGCAAAAATTCTTTTTTTGTCGCTTTGAGTAGACTACTATAAAATATTTTAAACATTGCGTTACTTATTTATTTTTTCTTTGTTCTAAATAAAAATTAAACAAAATATATCTTGGCGACTTTTTTTTTTAATTTTTGGCGGATTTTAGCGATACGGAACAAATTTTTTTTTTTGGGATTTATAAAAAATTTTTTTAATTATTCTAAAAATACATATATTATTGTCAAAAACTAAAAAATAAATGCTTTGGCGATTTTGGCGATTTTTGACATTGAATTTGGCGAAAAAGTTCAAAATCAATCTGACAACCCTGCTGCCCACTTCTGATTTATATTGGCACAACACAGAGAAATTAACAAACAAGAATGTGTGAACACAAAAATTACATAGATAAACATAAGGAATCAACACCTTTGTCAAAACATATGATTGGCGAAAGGCATGAACCTGACTTTGACAGAATAAGAATATTAGACGTAGAAGCAAAACAGAAAAACCTTTCACAATAGAAAGCTTACGTATACAACAAAATATTGACAGAACAATGAATTTAAAGGAAGACACAAATAATATACCCTACAAGAAATGCATAACCAAAACCAAAAAAAAAAACAATTTACTAATACACTTGCAACAATTTTACATTCGTTGCTCCACTCTAACACAACGTAAATAATGCCAATTTTTAAATATAATTTTTTCACACGCGTGACCTGTCGACTCTTGTAAAAAAATTTAATTGCTTAAATGTTAGTTCTGTGCTTTAAATTAAATATTACAAATGTTAAGTTTAAAAATAAATTTGCTTATCTTCTTTGCAACAACGTTGCTTATTAAAGTAAAGGAGGGCATACTGATGGCGGCTCCAGAAAACGTGGTGGTAAATTTTCTGGAAATAACAGGTCATGTACAAAACAGTCGTGTTAAAAGAAGTGGTCTTCAAACAGGTAGCGGTCATTCGGGTTGTTGCTTTGGCCGGGATACTCGTTAAAGATTTGATGGTGATAATAAAGGACCAAATTATACCAAATATTTAAAATCCTGATGACTTTTCAAGTATGTATGCATGTATGTATTCGGCTTTTTAGTCACAAATTGTTAACAAAATAATATTTCTTTACAGACCCATGTAAGAAAGGAACGTTATAGAGCAGCCACAGAAGTGACGTTACGTGGTCCCTCACCCACAACTATTATAAACTTTAATGAAGCCTGCTTGATTATATTTTTTTAATAAAAACTTTTTTAAAACTAAAATAAAAAAAAAACATTATTTTATAAAGGTTAGTACTAACCAATTTTTACGCTATGAATAACTAGTTAGTGCTAACCTCTATTTACGTTATGACTAACTAGTTAGTGTTAACCATTATTTACGCGATTACTAACTAATATAAAGCATAGTAGTAAGCAGTACAGATATATGTTCCGTAGTCGAGTGGAATTAATTAGTTAGAAAGAGAGGCAAAATCACATGTATACAAGAGTTTCGGTTAGTTTTTTCATTTTACTCTTAATAAACTAATAGAAACTTTATCCAATATAGTGGTCAAAACTACTGGTCATTTTACTAGTAAAATGACCGGTAGTCTTCTTGCAGGGTAAGTTCTAGCTACAGAGTTGCAATAAAATAGCAAAGATAAACTGCGATTTTAATTTAAGTTGTGTGTTTAATTTAATTATATGTTAAATGTTTATGTAAGCTGTGTAACATTCAATGTATAATTTAATGTGAAAAACTACTTAGTAATTGTAAGTTTATTTATTTTGTTGTTTTCTAATTTTGTAATAATCAATTGTTTTTTTAAAAAAATATTAAATAGACAACCCCTGAAGATGTCAACAAATAATTGACGAAACGTTGGGAGAAACATGTAAAAAAGGTTTTTTATTTACATTAATAAAGACTGCTTTTGTCGATGTTTAGCTCTTGTTTAAACAGCGTTGTTAAAATAATTGTTTGCACAGCGATGTCTAGCATATCTGCAGTATTGCCATATTAATAAACGCCCTGTTTTATTTTGAGTCTTATCCCCAATTTGCGATTTATCATCTCCTAAAATCCCCAAAATATCTTTTTTCTTATCCCCAAAAATCCCCAATTTTCCTTAAAAATAAAATAGGTAATTCCATGTCAAATCGACCAAAACTGGGACCCGACCCCTTTCGATTTAAATGAAATTTGGTGTGAAGGTTCTTTTCATCCCCTAAGGAACAATTTTTTTTTGCAAAAGTTATGAAATATTCAAAATGTCATAATTTCGCCGAATTAGCCGAATGTGTTGAATTTATTTTTTCAATATCTCAAAAACTACTGCACATACGAAGATGATTTGTATTTCATTTTAAAGAGAATACTTGGTTCTACAAACTGACTCAAAATTGCAATATGAAAATTTTATTTTAAGATGATTTTTTTACAGGTTGCGAAAGAAAAAATTCATATCTTAAAAAAGAAAAAAAACACCTCTTCAAAGTTTCAGGATTTTTAAAGAACAGTTTGTGGTAGTATATAAAACAAATCAGTATAAATAAACTTATATCAGTATATACAGGCGCGGATTCAGGGGGGAGGAAAAAAGGATATTTCCCCCCCTAAATTGTTAAAATATGTTTTGCTTATTTCGATAATACACGAATTTCCGAATGTACAAAATTTTTGGAAATCCCATAATTTTTTTTTTTTTTTTCATAGAATCTCTAGTCAAATTTTCAATAAGAATCCAAGTATTTATCCTAATAGTTATTTATTATATATTTCCAATGAAACATCTAGTTTACAATATTTAAATACATATTATTCTACATTTAATCCCAGCAAGTGCCATCTATTTCCGAAAAATAA
The DNA here is from genome assembly GCA_943735925.1 of Pollenia amentaria. NCBI lineage: Eukaryota > Metazoa > Arthropoda > Insecta > Diptera > Polleniidae > Pollenia > Pollenia amentaria. Next base: position 137,211,508 of record OX031010.1, on the reverse strand, counting down.
ACGTTTGGGTTGAATATGCGAGCGGTTGAATTATTAATAAGCTTTAGTATATGCAATATTTTTATTTGTGCTATGATAATTATTTACTATATACATTTGAATATAACCGTTTTTCGTATCATATTTTCATAATAGTAGGATTTGAATTGGAATTTTATATGCATTGCCATTCTACCTTCCCATATATACATATGAATATGTGTATTGGTCTAGTAAAAGTTCACCAAAGAAGAATTATGTAACTGTCAAATTTCAAGTGCATTAATAAGAAAAGTTCTTTGATATACAAAAATACATAAAAATGAGTGAAACAATGGTAAGTCCGTAATTTTTTTTTAATATAAAGTACCTATATAAGTATATATCATTACCTTCAGTCGAAAAGTATGTAGTCCAATGTATAAATTTTATAGGAGGGAGAAAAAAGGTCTTTAGTTCTGAATATATTTTAAGGCTGTAAATCCAGTTTTGCTTCATTGCCAACTCTTTATTGGCTTGCAAACCAACTTAAAATAATACATTTATGTTTTACATAGCTTTTTGTGACTTATCACCCTTATTATTATGTAGTTTATACTTTTAATGTACATTTTAGCATGTCAATTTGCACAAAATTAAAACATACTATAAAATTATTTTATTTATTTCAATGTTGACAAATATTAACAAATATTAACAAATTTTTTTTTTACATTTTCACATTTTAGTGGGGCCCTAGCGCTTTTTCTTTAGCATTTTTGGACTTAGAACTTTTACATATCGTTGCAAAACAAGAACTAGAAAAAAGTATTTTTTTCCGCAAACGATGTATTTTTGTTAACTCTATTGAACTGCATCAAAAACTTAATTTTAAAAAATTGTGGCATTAGAACATTTACTGCTGAAGGTACATATCGTTACCTTAATATAAAAAGGCCCCAACTCATTATTTTTGGAAATCCGTTTTTTTATTGATTATTGTAGAATGGTTGCTAATACACATTCTATTAAAATTTCAAGCAAATTAGATTAAAAATAAAGAAGTTATAAGCAGAATACAAAAAGCCCTAACTCATACACACAATTTTTCTAAAGAAAAAAAGGCCTAACTCATACACACAATTTTTCGAAAGAAATACATATTATGTATTTCAATCTGAATTCCTCGTTTAATTTTAATAAAGATGTTTTTTGACAATGGTTGTGTAGCTATATTATTTCAGCTTTTATTAAGTTTTTTCCTTCTCCTGTAAAAAGTGTTTTTGATGAGTTGGGGCCTTTTTATATTAAGGTAACGATATGTATGTATGTATGTGCAGCCAAAATTATTTGTGTCTTTCCATTGTTATAAGCTTTAAAATTCCTTGCTAAATAAAAATAATAAAAATAAAAAATTTAGCTTTAATCAACTTAAACCAGAATAATTATATTTATATGTATCTTTAGATTAAAACCCAAACAGTTCGACTTAAATTCATTACTTAATTTTAAAATTAGTGAAGCATATTCCTTCTTCCAAAATTTTGTTAACAATTGCATATGTTTTTTTTTGGTCGAAAAATTGGTCAAACAATTTAGTATGATGTAGTCAAATAAATTGTTTCAAATAAAAAAAACATTAAAATAAATAAAATTAGTTTTATAGCCAGAACGTTATTTAAAAAGATTAATTTATTTTAATTTATATTGAACTGATCATATATTTTATTTGACCTTATTGTTGATTTTTTTTTTTAATATAATATAAACATATCGTTTTTAATAAACTTTTAAAAACAAATTTTTTACTTGTTTTGTACCATAAAAAATCCCCCCCTCCCCCACACCCTAAGGCTCAAGCTGAATCCGCGCCTGGTATATAAGTATATAAAAATGGACTTAGTCCATTTTTAAAATTTAATATTTTGCAGATATTAAATTTTTCAAAAAAAAAAAATTTATTTTTTTAATATATTGTTTGTAGCCGCAAGTATTCTCTTTGAAAAAAGAATCTCAACACATTCGGCTAATGCCATAACTTTTGCAAAAAAAAAATAAATAAATTTCTTTTTCTTTGATATATGTTCCTTAGAGGATGGAAGGAACCTTCTCACCAAATTTCATTAAAATCGAAAGGGGTCGGGTCCCACTCTTGGAAGATTTGACATGGAATTACCCACATACATCATATTATGTCAAAGGAAAAATATGAATACTTTGATTAATTCAAATAAATCCATTTGTGTAATAGTATTAAAATTAATATAATTTATTCTTTGAGCTCTTAATATCTACTTGCACATGTATAGTATCAATGTAACAAGGAAAAAATAATTATGCGTCAATATTTATCATTTAAAGAACTGGGGAAAAATCTACTGATTTATGAGCCAAAGCTCTTTTATTTTAAGTCTTGTTTGTTTAAAAAGTGAATTTGAGATGATTGAAATAAATTTGTCACAGCCAGCTGCATTATTTTTAAAGTGTTATTTTAAGAAGAGTTTCTAATAACTCATACTGCATTCTGTTGAAAATTTTGTTTGTGTTGTTTTCATTATAGAAAAGACTCGTCCAACAGAAGTAACTCTTGTTGGTACCAAAAGCATATTTCAAACTATTTCAGCAAGCCCTTGAAAAGTTTTTAAACCGCCAAAAAGACGACCAAATCCGTCTTGCCATTGCACAAATGCAATTTGTAATAATATATTATCCCCAAAAATCCCCAGTGAAAAAGTGCTCTTGCCCAAAAAAATCCCCTGGGGATTTTCACGAAATTGTTATCCAATTCCAAAAAAAAACCCCAATATGGGGATAAATCCTCAAAACTGAGAACGCTGTTAAACGCCATCTTAATTGTTATCGTTGCTTTTTATATCGGTTTTCGTACATACGTTTGCCTCACATCGAAAAACATAAATAATTATGCATCGCTTATTCTGCCAACGTTTTGTTCTTGAGCAAACATAACAATGGAAAGTCTGTACTGCGTGTTAGAACAAAGGTATCCACTGATTTTTGATTCACGGACTTCTAGACAAACTGAATTGGTTACCACGTGACACAAGATTTTGAGTAATATTTTTTTAAACGCCTAGAGCAAGGTTTACCTTCGAGATGCGAACGCCAACCAGGGGTACAGCTCCTACCGGAAATTAAAGGAGTGGGAACACCTTTGTTATCTTTTAAACCCAAATGTCGACGATTGACTTTAGAGAATCCCCCTATTATGAAAGTCGAAGTCGACGTGAGTCGACGACATCGGGAGAGTAATTATATTTTCTACGTCGTTATTGACAATAATCGATTACTATTGACAGTCACTTGATATTTGCTGAGGCGCTTTTAAGTCAACGTCGAGTAGAATTGTCTCTGTTTTAGTCGACAGGCAATTTTGCGACGACTCAATTGTAAGTTAAAGCGAATTTAAAAGAACGCAAATTTAAAAGAAGTTATGGGTACAAATTTTATTAGTAAATGAAACGCAAACATTGCGAAAATTCGGAAAAGTTTGCAAAAAAAGCGAAAATTTTCGAAAATTTTTAATATTTCAAACAAGTCATAAAATTGATTAAAAGTCCCTAAAACTATAAGGAATGTCAAAATTTTGGTAAAAATTGCTTAATTAACGGAAATTCGCAAAAAATTGCTAAGCGCGGCATGATAGCAAAGTCTTATATTTATTTATAATCAGAAAACTTACAGTAAAAATAGCTCTTATCGCGAACATGGCAATAATTCTCGAAAAATTCTAAAATTTAATTGAAATCGCGAAATCGGTTATAAAAACAAAATGTCGAAAAATAGCATAAATAGCGTTAAAAATGAGCTATAATGATAAAGAACAAAAATAATAGAAAAATAACTGGAGATGGGATTTTTTGTGAGATTTTCGATAACTAGTCTACGTCGACACAACTTTCTTATAAAATACCAAATTAACGTCGAAGTTATGTCGCCGTCGACATGATTTGGCAACAATTAAAAATTAATGTCGATAACGACTTACATAATAGGGCTGAATATAAATATTTATCAACAGTAGAATAATTTGCTAAAAGTTGAGTCAAAAGTATTGCTCTTTTCTGTAAATAAAACCCCAGGAATTCTTCTAGAAATTTAAAGACACCAGGTTTCGGGAATTTCTTTGCAAAACTTTAAATAAAAGTTAAATGATTTAAAATATTAAATGCCAGCTTATCAACGCCGAAAAAGAAAACAAATTTCAGACCGGCACAAATGACAACATATTTTAGCCTTATGCGGAAAGTTAAGTTTTAAGGTTATTGCCTGCTGCACCTCTGGTATCAAGAAAATTAAAGGAAATATATCATCTCAAAGACTTTTCTTTAAAAATCTTCCTAATAACCAATTTCTGAAATCGTGGACTACACAGGGTATAGGTTTAATTACGACGCCAAGAACTTTGAATTAAAGATCCCAAACAATACAAACGACTCAGTTTTTTTTTAGAATATTTGCAAATGGAGAAGATGGCTAATGCATTCGGACTATCAAACGACTACAATCGCAACTCTGATAATGAAGAGTGGTCCAACCATAATGCACGATTTTAATTCTGTGGTTTTCGTGGGTAACCGCGTATGTCTTAAAATTAGATTTTTCAGAAGCGCCAAAAAACCATTCTTGATCCAGCTATAGGCCAGGTATTCGGCTCTTTAAACTTTTTTATTGCTTTAAAAAAATCGGAATTCGTCCATATTTTTTCAAAAAAATTTAGAACCATGTGCAGAGCATTTGAAATTAAGCAAATGTGGCATCGACATCTCAAAATCTAATAAAATTTACATACGCGGTTGCCCATGAAAACCATAGAATTGTGAGTCTCACCTTAACGTCAAGTTTTTGCCCAACTTAATTTGAAATTTCTTTGGTTCAGTGTTTGACAAATTCAACCATGAAGGATTACACAATTGAGCAGAGCGTTAAGATTATTGAAGCATTTTGAGAAAATGGGAGTTCCCATCAAAAAGAATTTCGTGCACTTTTTTGGTCAGCATAATCGACCTCAGTGGATTCGTTAACAAGCAGAATTGCCGCATTTGGACAAATGAGAAGCCACGAGTGATTGTTGAAAAGCTGATGCATCTACAAAGAGCGACTGTTTGGTACGGTTTATGGGCTGGCCGCGTCATTGGGCCCTGCTTCTTCGAATATAAGGTCGGGCAAGCAGTTACCGTGCATGGTGTTCGCTATCGCGACATGGTAACGGACTTCATGTGGCCAAAAATTAAGGATATGGACATGGACGATATGTGGTTCCAACAGAATGGTGCCACTTGCCACACAGCCAGCGATACAATGGATCTTTTGCCCAAGAAATTCAATGGCCTTGTTATCTTACGTCGTGGCGATGTAAATTGGCCGCCACGATCATGGGATTTGACACCGTTGGACTTTTTTCTTTAGGGATATTAAAAAGAAAGAGTGTACGTAAGTCAATAAGCCAAGAACAATTCAAGAGCGAAAGAATGAGGTAATGAGGTTAACGACATTGAACCTCAATTATGTTTCATTGAAAATATGTATGTATGGTATGCCACCGAAGCCGTGGCGAGCATTTGTCCGATAGTTTGTTTCAGACATATTTGTCATATATCCTTCTTTCATAATAAAAAATATGAAGATAATTCTCTGAAAACTTGTCGTTTTATTTACAATTAAACGCACGATTGGTTGGAGGGACAGATTTTTAAATATTTGTATTGCCATTGCTCCTTAAGCGCGAAAAGGGTCACCCGTTATGGAATTGGATGTTTGTCGAGAAACTGTTCGGTATTGTTGGAATTGGAGAATCATGAGTTCAAACCACAACTCTGCCTGCAACATTTTCCTAACTCTGACTGATACTCTTTCTTCCTTTCTCAGGTTTTATTAAATCTGGCCCATTTTCGCTCAAATTTAATTTATTTTTTATCGAATTGCTGTTTTAAAGGTTTTGGCCATTGCTTCCCAAATTCAAACTGACGACCAATTTTAAACCAATTTCTTATCAAAATGTGAAAGTAATTTTAGAAAATATTTTTTATCTCTATAAAAAATTTTAATAAAAATTCCTCAATATTAGGCAAAATCTAAGCGATAACAATCTTAATTTTTATTGGCTTAATCAGTTAATAGAAAATTTTAATCTTCAAGAATAATTTCTCTTATCACTAAATTTCCAAATCTTTCGATAATCAATTAAAAAGTAATAGCGATATAAATTCTATAATGACAGACTGTTGGACTTCATAATCTTCGAACGCACTTATTAAATAAAACAATAATATATAATTATAACTTGCGATATGATTTAAAAAAGATTAACAAGCTTAACGCTCAAACAAGAAAAGTCAGCTTCGTTTAGAAAGTTTTTCAAAGAACAACCAACAAACTATTTGTTTAAAATTTTACTTTTACTCATTTGGCCAGTTTCTGACTTCGAATTTAGATATTATTTTTAAATACAAAATTAGGGTTTCCAGTGCTTTTTAGGACTTAAATTGCCAGTCGTGGTGTACTAACTTGATAAGGTGGCCTTAATATCACAACAGTACAAAAAACAATCAGCTGTTTATTGAGGCCACCTTATAAATAAGCACACTTTGCTACAAGTTTTTTTCCTTCTTTTTTGCTATCTCTGCAGCCACATGTTCAATAAATCACTTTGAAGTTGATCACACAAACTGCTTGTTAAAACTCTTTTGAATTGACAGCCGTGACACAGTAAAATTTAACATAAAATTGCCAACTAAATGCCAAATTTGAAAGCAATGAAGTGGTCAATTTAAAATTGCGAGTGTGTCAGTAAAAAAAATGTTAGTGTATTGAATATTTATAGGAATTGAAAGGCAAAACTTGATCGCATGGCCGCCAAGTAACTTGGGGTTCATCTGATCAAGTTTTGCTTAAAATTTTGTCTTAAGTTTCAATACTATAACACTTTTCAGTATGTGTGAAAAACTTGCAAGCAAAACTTGAACGTGGGTCTGCAGCGTAAATAACTGTTTTGCGATAATGTTTTTATATATTTAGTTTTACTTTTATCTTAATTATATAAGGTTAATTAAGTAGCACTTAAACAGAAACAGAATTTAAATACAACTTAAATTAAAATAAAAAATTAACTAAATACCTTTTAAATACAAAGTCCGAAACCGGACGTTAAGAGTTTTATAATTAAGAAGTCAAAAAAAAAAAAAAAAAAAAAAAAACACCAACCTTTGACATATTATTTTGAACTCACTAAAACACATAATCGGAAATTAATTAGCATATATCCGGGTGAATCGGCTCCGAAGAAGCCAAGGTAAGTTTGTCGGCCAATAAGGTGATGGCAACAGTTTTTTTGGGATGCACCCAGGAAAATCCACATCGATTACCTTCAAAAGGGATAAACAATAAACGGCGAATGTTATGCCAACTTATTGGACCGATTTAACGAGGATTTAAAAAAAAAACGACCCCATATGGCCAAAAAAAACTTTTGTTTCATCAAGATAATGCACGGGTGCACACGTGTGCAGTTTCAATGGCAAAATTACATGAATTGGGCTACGAATTAGTACCTCATCCGCTATATTCTCCGGATTTAGCCCCCAGTGACTATTTTCTATTTCCGAACCTAACGAAATGGCTCGGTGGAAAGAGATTTAGCTCCAACGATGAAATTGTTAGTCAAACAAATGCCTATTTTATGGACCTTGAAAAATCATATTTTTTGGAAGGGATACACAAATTGAAGAAACGTTGGACTAAGTTTATTGAGCTAAAAGAAGATTATGTTGAAAAATAAAATTTTTTTTGTAAAAAAAAGTGTTTCATTCAAAAAGTCACGGACTTATTGATCCGCCCTCGTAATATTTCAATTAAAACTACTTAACAATTTTGACTTTAAATGTCAGTGTAAAAATAAGTAACTTTTATGTGTTTAGGGATCATACATTTTATTTAAGTTTCTTAAATACGGGCATATCGAGCGCGTTTTTTCAATAAATGACAATATAAAAACTTTAACTTTTCAAAAGAGCTCACAAAACTAGTTATTTCACCAGTTATTGTTAAAATAAAAGATGTACATCCCCTAAGATGGTTGAAATGGCGGTGCTCAATATGACCACAAAACTTTACATGAAACACAGCAACACTTAATTTTGGAGCAAGTTTTTGTTTATTTTTTTCGGGATAATGGGCTTTTTATCGTTGCAGTGTTTTTGTATTTTAAGTAAAATGAAAAATGCCTCCATAAATTCAATGTTGAAATTTGGGGCGATTTTTAACAAATATGTAATCTTTTATCAAAATTCACGATCAATATAGAATTAAATTATTTTGTATTGTATGTTAAAATGGGTGTTCCGACGACCGCAGAAATTTTTGGGAATAGGTTGTTATATATTTATGTCACATATACTCCGTTAAAGGTTGCTATTGAAATCCAGCCAGATCGGTCTATAAATGACTGAAATGTGAGAAAAAATCATGACTGCCTCAGTTTACCCATAAGTCCCTTGTGTTGTTGTTTTTTTATCACGACTGCCTCTAAGTTGACCCATATATCCCTTGTGCTGTTGTTTTTTTTTTCATTCCTTTTTCTTTAAGAACTGCAAGAGCCAAAGGTTCCAAATAAGGTACAAGCATCTTGGCTATCTATACACAACCTCTCTAAATTGCCGGAAATGGAGAAGTGGACGTGACGTGGCACTTCCCTTACAAAGACATTATAAATTTTTGTATATTTGGAAAATGATGAACAAACATCTCGGTTATCAATACACAGCATCCCAAAAAATGTTTGCGGGATTGGTGAAGTGGGCGTGGCTCAAATTAGTTTTTCTTATACCTCAAGAACGGTAAGAGAAAAATTGTCTGAAGTTAGTACACATAAATGGGTTATTAATATACAACTTCTCTCAAAATATCGGCGAGATTGGATAAGTGGGCGTGGCATCTACCGTACAAAGACATTTAAGATTTCTGTATGTCTGGAGAACGTCGAGAGTAGGGTTGCCATTCGTACTGTTTTTATCAATATATGTACTGTTTTTTGTTTAAAGTACTGATTTATTCATTACAAGCAAATCAGTACGCAAATGTACTGATTTTTTCATTAATGTACTGTTTTTGTACTGTTATTATATATTAATTGGGCTCAGTATATAGTTTGTCATATTGTCAAATTGCGATACAAATATTAATATAGATGTTCTTATCGATGAGTTATTATTAAAGAAGATATTAAAGAAGACAGTAGAAGAAAAATGGAAAGTATTTCTAAATGGTGGTGCGTTAACGAATTTGAGGAAATGTGTAATTTTATTTCTTTCATTCCACATTCAAACGCTTTTACAGAACGAGTCTTTAGTTTTCAAAGTGTAAAAAAGGGAGAAACGGGCTGCAAATATAAAACCTAGAAAGTGAGTTGCAGATAAAGACAAACTTTGGTTATATTTAGTTGTAATGAGTTTTACAATTTCTTGAAGACTGAAGAGAGGAAAGAAATTGTGGGAATTGTACAAAAAGGCAATAAATATTTTTAACTTGTAACATTGTAAATATTTATGTCCATACATTTGTAAATATATTATTTATAAAAATTTATAGTATAAGATCGTCTAAAAAACGATTGTGCCTTTTTCAATAATTACAATTATTAAAAGAAATTAGTTGTAAATCACTTTAAAATAATTTTTCAAATAATTTTTAAGATAAATACATAACAAGCTTCGTTATTTCAAGTGTTTAATTTGTTTTTAACATTGTTGTCCTTATATATGTAGCTTTGTGCTTAAAAGTCCAATGTCAAAAATTCATTTTAGAGAAAATTTAAATTTTAGTTGTTTTATAGAAGAGTTCTTTTGGAAATTGGCTCAAAACCCTTTTGAAGCTGTTCTCGGTTAATTAAATTAGACATTGGCTGTTTCCGCAAAATAAAATAGATTCAGCATAACCTTTTAATTGCAAAATGAAATTATTTATGCTGGTAGATATAGCAAAGAACTACTTTTATTTAATTATTATTTAATTTTATGTTGAATTATATTCCAAAAATATAATAGAATAAAGGAAATAAAATTTTAGTTTAAATATTGTTCAAGTTTTTTTCGTCAAATATTTGCTAGGTGTGACCGTAGCTTAAGAAAACAGCTAATGCAAAAATTAACTCGAAACAGCAAAATATTGGCATTGGCCCTTTTTAGTACTAAGTTTCAGACATGTTTCTTTGAGAAATATTAAACCAAGTAGCTAACAAGAAATTACGAATCGAATTTTGAACAACTTGTGTTTTAGATTTTTTTATTATTCACTTTGTATTCCCGCTAAAAATATATTCAGAATTGAATTATTATTTTGAAAAAATTCGGTTTTATTAATTAAATTTTATAACTGTTCAAATTATTGAATGAATTCAAGTTTTGTTTTAAAAAAAGATTATAGCTTTTTATGTTATTAATATGCAATTTTGTTATAAAAAAAGTAAATGTACTGATTTTTATCCAATTGTACTGATTTTTTTTCTCTTATGTAATGATTTCAAAACTGGCAACCCTATTCGAGAGCCAAACTTTTCCAATTAGTTACAAGCATCTTGTCTTTCAATACGCAACATCTGACAAAAATGAAGGAGGTATTGGAGAAGTGGGCGTGGCAATTCTCATACAAAGACATTATAGTTTTCTGTATATCTAGAGAACGGAAAGAGGCAAAGTTTCCAAATTAGTTACAAGCATCTTGGTTATCAATACGCAATATCCGCCAAAAAAGAGGGAGCACCATTGTGAAGGGTATATATGATTCGGCATAGCCGAATATAGCTTTCTTTTTTTTATTTTGTAGAACACTTCACGTCAGCTTAAAAATATTTTTATTTGGAGTTTTACAACAATTCAAAAAGTTTTATATAAAAATTTCTAGGGATAGAATCAAAATCCCGAATTCTTATGCCAAAGAGGAGAAAAAACTTGCGCCCGGCTGAAAGCCCATCCATAATATCTATCGTGCCATTTTAAAAACCAAAACTGAGCAATTATATAGGATATTAAAATTCAGGATTTTGAAACTCATAGTTTTAAAATTCGAGAACTTGGAATTCGAGATTTTGAATTGGGGATTTTAAGTTTCGGGCATATTATCCCAACCCAAATTTCTAATATAAATATAATCTTTGTGTTTTTTTTTTAATTTTAACTTTTTGCGGAGAAGAATTCTTTAAAAACTTAAGTCTATTTTTCATAAAGAAGAATTACCCCAAATTTCGGCTTATATTTTGTTTTTAGGGCTTTTTAATACATATTTCAATAAAAAAAAATGGGTCATATTGCATTACGAAAAACAGCCCTAAATTTGGGGTCAATTTTTATTTCTTTTCAAAATGATAAATAAATACAAAAATAGCTTGTGGCCATACGGTTGGACCACCATATGGCTTTTTTTTTTTGCCATACTTCAGCAATGTTTTTTCTGCGTGTAGCTAAATTTTGCTTTCAAGCGAAATAAAATGATAAATTGACACTTAATAAACAAATTGAAAAATAGCTGAAATAAATAACCATAATATGCTTAACATTGACCATATCATTGTTAATTCTGACAATTATGTGGTTACTTTTGCTCAAACTCTTGAAAATGTTGACCATATTATGGTTAATTTTTGAACATAATATGGTTAACTTTAAACATTTGTATGGTTAATATTGACCAAAATATGGTTAATTTTGAAAAAAAAATATGGTTAATTTTGAAAAAAATATGGTTTGTTTATTGGATATTAGGGCTGATTTCGGGCAAGTTATTGTTAATTTTAACCATGCTATGGTCATATTTAACCATAATATGGTTACCTGAAAACATAAACATTGTTAAAATCAATATTTTTTTTCTGCGTGTATATAATGATAAATATTTTTTGCATGCTTTTTTAATAATGATCTAAAAAATTATTTTTACAAATTATTTGTTTAATAGTATAATGGCAAATAAATCTTTTAAATCTTTGTTAAACAATTGAAAACAAATAATAATAATAATAAAACCGCAGAACATGCAAATAACACATTTATTGGCTCTTACAATTTGCAATAAATACAAATTTTTGTGTTGCAAGTAAAAATGGAACATTAAATTATTTTTTGTATTCAAATAAATGTTTTCTTTACACTCAGAGTACTTAAGGTACCCATCGACTACTCATTATTATTGAGTGCTTTATTGTTATTATTATTGTCGTTTTCTTCCAACTGTTTAATAATTGACGAAATATCAAAAAAATATTTTGCGCTATTTTTCATTCAATATATGAAGGGCTCAGAGCTGAAGCGAACCAAGTCAAAAATTAAATTTCGAAACTTGAAGTTTGAGTAAATGAACTGCCATTAATTTCTGGAGCCATTGATTTGGGGCTATTACCGTTACCTTACCTTAAGAACAAAACAGTTTTTGATTTAGTCCATTACAGAACTGGAAAAAAATAAAATTTGCGGAGAATTTTGCACCAGTTTTGCATTTAATATTATATTTTATGACTTCATTTATGGGTTCGGTTCAGCTCTGAGCCCATATGTAAAGGTAAACTAAACCAACGCACACATGTGCGTATGGTGCCACGTCATTATGTCCAATGGCAAATTGTCCACTTGCATTATGACACACCAACAATTTTCATAATGTCTATGGACGTTATGCAACTTTTAAAAGTTCCATAAACAATCTGACCATTTGCAGATAATTTTAGTATTAAAAATTTCACTCAGCATTTGACTCTTTATTTAGCATTTTTATAAAAAACTGAGTACAGACTTTGTTGTACTCGGCAAGTTACTTGCGCAACTAACTTGCCTAGTTGTAAACTGAAAGAAACAAAGTGGTCTAAAAACTCTTTTTATAAAATCTTTTAATGCGGAACAAAGCATAAAACGTATTGCGGGCCGCCTAATTCTAAAACCTTCCAGAAAAACTGGACTATTTCGACAACAGGAGAAATTACATAGGCTATATAAATTCTCGAGAAGAAAATTGATAAAGAGAAATACTAAATATTTGTTTAAAATAGGAAACTATTGTTAAAAAGTTTGTTGGAAACCTCAATCTATTTTTAAATTAAAAATCTATGTGAATTTGTCCAAAATCAGTTTGCTAAATGTTAAAGCTTCATGCTTAATCTGCTGTATGCCACACATACGGTTTGTCAAAACTCACTTAAATTTAAAACTGTAACGTAATTACTCCCTTTTTCACTTGGAAAAAAATACAAGAGCGGGACAGAGCAATGTAATAGATTCGCTCAAACACGTTGAATTAAATATTAGAGTAATTCACAACACCATTTTTAGACTTGCAAAAATGCGAAAAGGTGAAGTTTTTTTTTAAACATACCAACAACTATGTAGAAAATTATTTTACACTGTCTCTTGCACCTCGCACTACCCATGAGCAAGTGCGAAAAATTAGTGCAAGTTCTTGCACAAAACATATGTTAAACGGCAGTTGAATGGCTTCCAATCTCAAAAACAATATAGCTTTTTTATCTAAAAAAAAGTACCAAAAAGAACAACTATTAATTAAATCATCAACCGTAAAATGTTAGCTTAAATTTTTATATTTAGGCCCTAATCATGTAAAACGCAATGCAGCGCCAAAGAATAAGACTGAAAGCACAAACAATGTCATAAATATTTTGTAATTTTGTTGTTTCTTTCTACAGAAATTCATGTACCGTTTTAAAATTTTTAACGCCACAAGCTTTGCAGCGCTTGAAATTTTAAAACGCAGTGTGAATTTCTGTAGGAAGCAACAACAAAATTACAAAATATTTATGACATTGTTTGTGCCTTCAATGTTATTTTTTGGCGTTGCGTTGCATTTACATGATTAGGGCCTTAATCAAAATGAATGCTGCAAAAAATAAAACAAAACAAAATTTAAGAAATATAAAAAAATAGACAGATTGCGAAATTAAAAAAATAATAGATTATTTAGCAGACAATCGAAAATATACTCTAACAAAAGTTGGCGTCTGTTATTTTACGTCTGCATTTATACACTTGTTGCTAAAATGTATTATCAAGTCAACTAGTGCATTTTTGCAAGACTAAAAACTGTGACGTGAATAACTCTAGTTTGTGGATAAAAGATGTTGCAAATGTGAAAAGGTTTTTTTTTTTTGGTTTTCAATATATTCCACGCATTCCTTTAATTCCATTTTCACACGCTTCATAAAACATAAATGGATTTGACATTCTCTTTTCCATTTTCTCCTTAAAACTCAAGACTTGACAAGTTAAACCTGAAGCGTATAAATTAACATCTTCTTTATAGAAATGTCTTTCAAAAAGTGCATTTTATACAAAGGAAAAAAGTATAAGTGGAAAAGGGACCAATGGTACTTTTGAATCTCAAATTGACTTGATTGACAACAACAATCGTACAAACTTTCCATTTCTGTTGCAAACGCATAGTTTAGTTTATTTGTTGGAAATATTTAAAATTATATTCAGCATTTAATTAAGATTTTGAGACTTTTTGATTTACAGTACTTTTCGTTTATAGTCACTACCGTTTTTTGTCACATTAGCGATATAGTGCTATAAGTAAATTTAATAGAAAGTATATTCCTGGAAAATATTGAAGGAATACGACTATTAAAGTTTAAAAGCTTTTTACATTGTAATTTAACTTAGAATACACATTCGAATTGATATAAAAATTTATAATATTTTCTATTTTTTAATTAAACTTGATTTTATTTTTGATTAATTGGGCCAAATTTTAATTTCTGTGTCCGCTTAGCGAAATACGCATATGTTCCATATATTCCATCTATCAGTTGCTAGTAAATGCAAATGTAAAGAAAATTATTAGCGTTATAGTCACATTAGCAAAATGTGCCAAGTTCCTTTTGGTTTCGAAGCCACAATTCATATAAAATAACTTATACTTAAATTGCTTAATTTTTGGCATCAGCTCTCCACTCGAAAAAATTGTTTTTAGGGATAAAATATTTTTTTTATAAAGAACATTAAGTCTGCTGTCGTGTAATAAATAAGAATTTTTGTTTTCTTTATTCACATAAATTAATTATATTCCTCATAGTGGCATATAAGTGAATTATTGTTATAGTCACATTGGCTGCAACTAAAGGATGTGACTATAAGCGAAAAGTTCTGTATATACTTTTCTTATAACTTTATAAATCTCTTTTTAAATACCTTTATCAATGACTGCCGTCATTTCGATTTTGATTTTAGTATTTTTTTTTTTAAGAAAAAAATTTGATTCCTAATTTTCCTTAATCCTTTTTAACACTGATATTTTTTATAGGTCTTTTAAATAGGTATTTTTTAATTTGCTTCTAATATTTTTTCTCATAAGCTTTGCACTAAAAACCACAACACACGTCTAGAGAACACGACTAATTTAATCTATATAAATTTTATTAAAAAATCATATTTGATTGTTAACCGAGTTTGTAACTCTTTTTATTAAGAAAACTTTTTTAAGCATTCGCTTGTCTAAATATTCCTCCTGCTGCAAGGTACGGGGTTCAAACTAACTATTTAATCTTAAAAAATAATAAAAAACCAGTTAGAGTGCTATATTCGGCTGTGCCGAATCTTTGACACCCTCCACCGGCATTTCGAATATTTCAGGAGTTATATATATATTAGGGCGGGTCGATTTAATAATCGCCCATGGCTCAGTGAAAATCGTATTCTAGGGATCAAAATAAGAAACTACCGAAGGAACCATACCTCTAAAACGAATTCTACTACCCCCCAACTGTTGAGGGGGTTCCCCATACAATCATTTCAAAAAATCACCATTTTTGGAACTTTATTTTATTATTTTTTATTTATTTTTATTATTTTATTTATTTTTTCTCTTTAGAAATTTATTTAGTCAGAACATATGTAAATTAAAAAATTAATTTAACTTAGTAATAGAAAAGAAAATAAAAAAAATTACTGTTTGAAGTCTTTTTTGCTTTCAAGTCTGGGCAATTTCGCACGGCTCTCTAATGTCGTCGCCATTACAGCCTCTACATTTTCCGGTATAACTCGTTTGGAAACGCTAGCTAGCAATTGAACGTGTCGTTCTGTTCCTTGTATGTGTGATGGAATTTTTGGATCATTAGCGGTGGATCATCTTGATTTAAATATTCTTTCAAAGTATAGTATGGAATGCTTCGCGTGAATGGTGGTTCAAATACGTCATTTATGTCATTCATATTGATCATTTCCATGTAACTTGTGCAATAAAAGTTTATATCTGGTTTTTTATAAGCTCTAAGTCCCGTTGGGTCGTCAACATCGGTTCGATAGCGTAAAATTATCTTGATAGCACAGTCGCGCTTTTCTTTGCTATCATCAAACAACATTGATAACAAGATATTTTCCGAATGCGCATAATATGAATTATCTGTAATTACTTTATTGACAATTTTGCGTAAACGAGGTTCTAGAAATCTTGACCAACTAATGAATTTGAAAAATAATCTACTACCGTACACGACAGAGCTGTAATACTTGATATTGAAGTACATTGGCACATAACATGTAATTATAAATTCAACCAGTATTCTTAAATTTGCATCTGGATTTTCCTTTGTCGTATATAATCGTAATAGTCTAGCGGCCTTGGTGAGCCACCGAGAATGTACAATTTTCCCTGGTTTGATGTTAGTCAGATCCACTGAAACCACGCCGCTAGAAATTGCATGGGCCATGTCGTATAAGTACTTGGAATCGGTGGAAAATTAAATTTTTTTGGAGCAGGGGGCATGTTTTTCAACTCAATTTTCTGAAAGCCGTCCACCACCTGAAAATATATAAAAATAAAACAATTAAAAACGGTTGACAATTATAATAAATGAGTGATAGCAATAACTTACCGGAAGAGTTTCACAAGTTTCGATTTGACGGCTCAATTTTCCGGTTGCCGATCTTGGTCCAGTGCTGGTTGATTTATCCAAAGCTTCAAACAAATGCCGAAACGGAAGTTCGTTGAAGTGTAGAAGGCAAACGAACCAATGCAATGGTCTTTTTAACAGCAATTCGAATCGTCGTATAATTCCACCGTTTGGGCCAGTATTTGTTGGCTCACCGTCAGTGCATAAGCCAATTAATGCATCCAGCGATATATTTTTATCGTTGAAAAAATCATTTGATTTGGTTGTTTTGTATTCAGCGGTTTCATGTTCCAGTCTTACGTAAGCAATCAATTCAGAATTCGGTTCTCTCAAAATAACAAGATGAGGTTCTTTTACCATCTTAGTATGATACTTCTCATCAATTGTATCTCTCGTTAAAGTATAATCTTTTCTGCCATCGAATGAAAATGCTAACAAATTGGTATCATCTATCCGTTTGCGAAGCACTTCTTGTCTGCATTTCTCTTTTTCTCGGCAAACTTTCGATTTATCTATGATGAGAGGTTTGCCATGGATATCTTTCATTTTAAAATCTTGGAAAAGAGCGGTTCCCATTGCTGATGCTACTCTATCAGGCACACCAAATCTGTCACATACCAATGCAAAGTTAAAACAATCGTATCTCTGTGTGCATTGTGAACTTGTGGTTATATCCAAATCTTCTTGAACCGGTGGCGGTGCGTATGTTGAATCATCGGGATCTTGGTATGTTGGCATTGATGACATAGACGTTGCCCCTTGCTCTTCAATTTCCATCGCAAATCCATCCATTGTTAGTCTTTTCTGATTATGTTGATCGTGCATAAATTCTTTAAGGCGCTCGGGAACCAAACCGCATGCACATGGAGCTGCCTTCAAATCGCATTTACATGTTCCAATGAAAAAAATTGTTTCCAGAGATTTTACATACTCTGTAAATTGTTGGGTTTTGTTTCTTCTCTTGATTTGCTCTTGATATTTGTCAAGAAATCTATTCAATTTATTACATACACTTTTTTTCAGCATTATTTCCATACCAAGTTTTTCCCAAATTCCAATCAACTTATCTTGTACTTGAATATCCCAGCAAAAACTTTACTTACCTGGTAAGTTAGCAAGTAACATTGGAGACATATGAACACTACTTATTTTTCGGCTGAATAACTACTTATTTTTGTTCGAGTTGTCCACAGAATTCAGTAGTTACAATACACTTACTAGAAGTCACAAAATATCTAGTTATGATTTAACTACCAGTAAGTTGAATTGTAAGTACTTACAATATACTTACTAGAAGCCAAAAAATAACTACTTTTTATTTAATTTGCGCTAGTTAATAGACCTAATAATTAGTTATGGAGCTAGTTACCAGTAAGTAAATATTCAGTACTGAAAACCAGACAACTGATAAGTAGTTATTTAGCTGATTATTAGTAAACAAATATTCATAACTGAAAATAATAGTAGTGAAAAGTACTTACTGAGGTCATTACTAGCAAGTACTTATTGAGGTTTTCAGAATAATGATAATTGTAATGACAACTACTTACCAGGTAACGTATGAAATAACTACGACCTATTACCAAAATTCAAAAAGTTTTTCCTGGGATAGAATGGTTTATAGGACAACTTTATTTCTTCGCTCAAGTAAAAATAATATTTCAAGATATCCAGATGGGTTGGTAAATTAAGATCAGCAGACACACCAAAAACAGTAACATCATGCCTGGGTATATGACTCATTGGGTTTTCGATAGTTGTTGATGTTGTTATTGCTTCATCTTGCGGTGTAGAGGATGGTGGATTCATTGTAAACTTTTTGATTTGGAATGATTTTTTTTTAAATATTTTTGTATCTAAAATTAGCACTTCACACTTCGAGTTCTTCACAACGACTTAATGCATTCACA
Organism: Pollenia amentaria; assembly: GCA_943735925.1. Taxonomy (NCBI): domain Eukaryota; kingdom Metazoa; phylum Arthropoda; class Insecta; order Diptera; family Polleniidae; genus Pollenia; species Pollenia amentaria. The sequence continues at coordinate 137,192,737 of OX031010.1, read as the reverse complement.
AAAACTGTTGCGTTATATATGGTCTACGAGACGAGGTAATACGAATAAAATGGTAATTTCAATTCTACCTGTAACCGATTTTGTTGTCAAAACTGCCCATAAAGTACTTACATGTAAATTAAACGTTAATCGGACCACAAATTCTGTTAAGCAAGTGCGCCTTTTATTCCTTCTGGAAAATCCTTTATGATAATTTTATGCTCAATTCTACCTGTAACCGATTTTGCTAAAGTAAGATTACGACATGCAGCTGTGTCTTGTGGTGGCTTAAAAAACCCACACAACCTATTTTACGACCTGCAACAGAACGACACGTTCAATTGCTAGCTAGCGTTTCCAAACGAGTTATACCGGAAAATGTAGAGGCTGTTATGGCGACGACACTAGAGAGCCGTGCGAAATTGCCTCTTTTCTATTACTAAGTTAAATTAATTTTTTAATTTACATATGTTCTGACTAAATAAATTTCTAAAGAGAAAAAATAAATAAAATATGTAATAAAAATAAATAAAACAAATAAAAAATAATAAAATAAAGTGCCAAAAATGGTGATTTTTTTAAATGTTTGTATGGGGAACCCCCCTCAACAGTTGGGGGGTAGTAGAATTCGTTTTAGAGGTATGGTTCCTTCGGTAAAGTTTCTTATTTTGATCCCTAGAATACGATTTTCACTGAGCCATGGGCGATTTTTTTGCCTCCCCACAAATCGACCCGGCCTAATATATATATATATATATATACAATATATGGGGGATTTCATGTCAAGTGACCCAACTTATCGTTTGGAAAGACATAGGACTAATCTTGCACCAAGGTTAGTCCTATTGGATAGTAGTTTAGACACAAATTTTCAAAGTTTCTGAGGTAGAGGGGGTCAAAATTTGACATTTTGGCCAAACAGGTGTTCTTTCTCATCCATGTTACTTATTATCTATTGGTGTTAGCAAAATTTGTCCCTAACAAATTCAGAAGGCATCGATTTCAAAAGTTGGGTCACTTGACATGAAATAACCCAGATATATATATTATTATTTAATCTTTATAAAAACGGACGTTTGCGGTTTAGACGTATATTAAATTGTTAACCGACAATCGGAAAGTTTTATGCTTTTCATTTTAGAAATTAAAATAAATTTCAGTAGAGCAGTGAAATTAGTTTTAGCTTTTTCAGAAGGCTGCCTAATATGGGATCTAAGATAAATTATGGACCGTATTTCACAAAATTGCTTGCCATTTTTTATGGCCATATGAAGCTAAGTTGGAACAAATTTTACCGCAATATCTATATCTGCTACGGTTTAAGGCGTTAATTTCCTGAGTGGGCCTTAATTAATTTCCTAGAGTGGGCCTTATATGGGACCTATGGTAAAATACGGACCGCTCATCACGAAATTTATTAGTGAGAGTTCTAGTCCTATAAAACTGTGGCGTACTAAATTTTATTTTTTATTACGGTCTTAGGCGTACTAAACTGTTTTCCGGGAGCAGGGGGCTAGGGTAAATTATGAGCCGATGTTTACGAAATTTACCCGTGTGATTTCTAGTACTATAAACCTGTGGCGTACTAAATTATTGCGATAGCATTATTTTTTACTATTTAAGGCGTACTCAACTCTTTTCAGAATGAAGGGTTTATATGGAGCCTAAGGTAAATTATGAACCGACCTTTATGAAATTTAGCAGTGTGATTTCTTGTGCTAAAAAACTGCGACGCACCAAATTTTATTATGACAGCATTATTTATTACGGTTTTATTCTTACAAAACTGTTTTCTGGAAGTAGGGTTTATAAAGGGCCCAGGGTAAATTATGGACCGATCTTCATGAAATTTAACACTATGATTTAACATCATTTAAAACATATTTGTGCAAAATTTTATATCATTCCGTGTATTATTCCCCCATATCTGTTAGTTTTTGTAACAAAATTATAAATTTTGTAGGTTGGTGGTTCCACATTTTGATTCATAATTCGGATCCTACTAACTGAATTTCAAACCCAAACTGCTTAGGATAACTACAAGCAATTTGAGACCAAGCTTGTTCTTTTCTTTTACGTTTTTCGAAAGTGAGCGTGTTTCAACAGACGCACAGACGGACACGAGGACATACAGACGGGCATGGCTAAATTGACTTAGAAATACTCAAGGAGCCAGAATATATATACTTTAAGGAGTCTTAGATGTATAATAAAAAAGTTCCACACGGAATGACAAACTTAGTATACCCTCATTCACCGCTAGTAGAGGTGGAGGGTATAAAAAGCAAAAAATATATGAAATGAATGCGATAAATAAATAGCAATTCTGCTATATTAATTTTATTTATAAACACTTTTAATGGTTTTGTTAGCCAAGTTAGTAGATTCATACCACTTGCTCTAAACTTAAACTTAAAAATTTGCTCTCACAAAAACCTGTTGTCCAAAAAAGTACGCGAACGCAAAATTTGTAAAAATTCGTAAAATAAAGGCAGCAGCTGATCGCAAATAATTGAAGTGTTGAAAAATGTTTACACTTTTGACTACTTAACTCGTTTTCTTATCGGTACTCGATTAAATACTTTTTATAACACGAATACTTTTTTTTACTATTGATAACTTTAAAAACAAGGTCTGTTCTAAGTACCCGAGTACTTGACACTTTTACAAATCCAAAAAATTATCATAACAAAGCAAAGTTTCAAAAGTTGGTATTTAGCCATATAAATTCTTCACAAACAAGTTTAATTAATTAATATTTATTCATTTTTCGTTTTAATTTTAGTTTTATTTCAACTTTTCTTTTTTTAAACAATTTTTTCACAATTTGTATGCCTTTTGTTTGCTACTTTTGTTTGTTTACCTTTTAAAACATATGTTTTTTTGTTTTACTAAATTTTATACTGCAAAAATTTCTGCAGTAAAAATTTGTAAGTACTCAGTCAAGAACTGTCACTTTACGCTCTCAATTTGTGTTCTCATTTAAGGCCCAACCATAATGTGCTTAAGTTGGCTTCAGCAAATGTGCGAATACATGTAAATCATATGAGGCAAACCATATTGAACTTAAGGAAACGTTTTGTTAAGTTTTATGAAATTGTCATTTGCTTAAGCAAAGTGCGAAATTGATCGCACATTCCGTACGGAATCAAATGTTTTTTTATTTCATTTTTGTTTTTTTAAATACATTTGAGAGACTTTTTGTAAATTTTTGACAGCAAGCAAGGCTATGCATATTATGGTTGGGCCTTTACTGTATTTTGTGTACGCGAACGCAATTTAGTAAAATGCAGTAAAGTTCAGTAAAAAATAGTAAACATTTTTGTGTTCTCGAACGTAGCTATTGTCAAGCTCTGAGATGAAAGATTTATCAAAATAACAATAATTTGGGATAGCATGGAAATCCCGACATGTCAAAATCCGGAATTTTCTAAAGTCACGAATTTCAGAATTCTGAATCTCGAAAACCCGAACTTTATAATCCCGAATTTCAAAATCCTTAATTTCAAAATCCCGAAATTAGAAGTTTTAGTTAGTTTGTTTTACCATAGAGGAGAAATCGCTTGCGCCCAGCTGAAAAAGCTTTGGTAAGCGAAGCCGGTGTGTGTTATACTATAGTGGAAAAGATCCTTGCCCCCGCCCGAAGGCCTGCTATGCAGAAAGCCTTAAGTTAGCGAAGCCGGTGTTTGTTTTTTACCATAGAGGAGAAATACCTTTCATAACAAATACCGGCTTCGCTAACTGAAGCTTCTCGGCCTAGCTGGCCTTTGACCTGGCACGAGCATAATCTACTCCATGAAATAAAAAAAAAACACCGAGGAATGTATTACAATATATTAAAAAGTATTAAACAAAAGATTTTAAATAATTTCAAATATATTGTGCCACCTTCTAAAATTATATGCACACAAAAAATATTATTGTACAATAAAAATTATTGAACAAAAATATTGCATATCTTATATATAAATACGGGAACCATTTTCATGTAGTTGATTTTTAAGTATCTTATCGCCCACCGATTTTAATGGAAATTTTTGTGAAGAACATTTTTAGATTTAAGTTTTTAAAAAGCGTTTTAAATTTGCTAAGTCCTAGTGTACTACAAAAAGTCGTTCTGGCTGACCCGGTCCGCGTTGCCCTAAGCAAACATTAGTGTTGTATTACCAGACGATTTAAATTGATCTTTAAACGAAATTTACGGCCTTTAAATAAAAATCCATGAAATACCTATCATAAAGTTTTTTTTTACAGAATTACTTACATATGGTGTAGATATGGGTTCAATGAAAAAATAAACACATGTATTTAAGGCAAATTGGAAATTATATTTATTGATTACTTCATCTTAAGGCTAGCGGAGCCGGGTCAGCTAGTGATATTATAAATTAAAATGTTGTTCATATACATATGATTTGAAAATACATATGGTTGTATGTATGTATATATATGCTGTGAAGCTTACGAAAAAAGTGAGCGTAAAAGTGGGCGGGGCAACATTTTCTTTCCGCAAAACCTAAGCTAGACCATGGCGATCATTTAAAAGAAAAAATGGTCCAAATCGGTCAAGCCGTTCTCCAGTTATGCGCTTAATAGAAAAAGTGGGCGTAAAAGTAGGCGTGGTAAATTTTTCTTTCAATGAAAACTTAAAGTTGATTAATACGAACATTTGAAAGAAAAATTAGTCAACTCGATGGAGCCGTTTTCAGATTTTAGGTAAATCGAAAAAAGTGGGCGGGGCAAAATTTTCTTTCCGTAAGAACCTAAGTTGGACCATGGCGATTATTTTAAAGAAAAAATCGTTCAAATCGGTCAAGCCGTTCTCAAGTTATGGATTTTGCCACGCCCCTCCGCCCCCAGACCGAAAATTAGAAATCAGACTTCACGGTGTCACCCGCCTGAATATTCTGAAGATTCCCTTAAAATTTCATCAAAATCGGCCCAGCCGTTTTGGAGTCCATACGTTACATACATACAAACATACATACATACACACATCCTATTTTATATATCGTTGGTCTTAAGTAGAAAGGCCCTAACTCAAATAATTGTAACTGTATAGGAGAAGGTAAAAACATAATTGAAACTGTATGTATCATAATGTAAACGTGCCCATACAACTGCTTGTAAAGCCGCTATTCTTTACAATATTGCAATGAATTTTTGTGACGAGGTGTATTTGTGTAAAATTTATTGGAATCACTGGAAAACTCAATTTCGTAAAAAACGCGAGTTAGGGCCTTTCTACTTGAGACCATCGATATAAAGATTAAGTTTCTTCCGCTGTTTGTTTGGAGAAACTATTAAGCTTACAAGAGTTGATCTTAGGAAGAAACAACTGAACTTAAAATATTTAAGGTCGACAAAAGAAGTTGTTATTAGACGCGAGCCTTCCAGAAAAACTGGACTATTTCGACAACAGGAGAAATTACATAGGCTATATAAATTCTCGAGAAGAGAATTGATAAAGAGAAATATTAAATATTTGTTTAAAATAGGAAACTATTGTTAAAAAGTTTGTTGGAAACCTCAATCTATTTTCATATTTAGGCCGCCATTCCTTTATTAAATCAATTTTTAAATTAAAAATCTATGTGAATTTGTCCAAAATCAGTTTGCTAAATGTTAAAGCTTCATGCTTAATCTGCTGTATGCCACACATACGGTAACGTAATTTCTCCCTTTTTCACTTGGAAAAAAATACAAGAGCGGGACAGAGCAATGTAATAGATTCGCTCAAACACGTTGAATTAAATATTAGAGTAATTCACAACACCATTTTTAGACTTGCAAAAATGCGAAAAGGTGAAGTTTTTTTTTAAACATACCAACAACTATGTAGAAAATTATTTTACACTGTCTCTTGCACCTCGCACTACCCATGAGCAAGTGCGAAAAATTAGTGCAAGTTCTTGCTCAAAACATATGTTAAACGTCAGTTGAATGGCTGCTCTCAAAAACAATATAGCTTTTTTATCTAAAAAAAAGTACCAAAAAGAACAACTATTAATGTAATAATTTTGGGCAACAAGCTTAAATTAAAAGGGGGGTTTTTTTTAATTTGAATGCGGATGAAATGCTTATGAAATGAATGCTGCAAAAAATAAAACAAAACAAAATTTTAGAAATATAAAAAATAAACAGATTGCGAAATTAAAAAAATAATAGATTATTTAGCAGACAATAAAAAATATACTCTAACAAAAGTTGCCATCTGTTATTTTGCGTCTGCATTTATACACTTGTTGCCAAAATGTATTATAAAGTCAACTAGTACATTTTTGCAAGACTAAAAACTGTGACGTGAATTACTCTAATTTGTGCATAAAAGATGTTGCAAATGTGAAAAAGTTTTTTTTTTTGGTTTTCAATATATTCCACGCATTCCTTTAATTCCATTTTCACACGCTTCATAAAACATAAATGGAAATGACATTCTCTTTTCCATTTTCTCCTTAAAACTCAAGACTTGGCAAGTTAAACCTGAAGCGTATAAATTAACATCTTCTTTATAGAAATGTCTTTCAAAAAGTGCATTTTATACAAAGGAAAAAAGTATAAGTGGAAAAGGGACCAATGGTACTTTTGAATCTCAAATTGACTTGATTGACAACAACAATCGTACAAACTTTCCATTTCTGTTGCAAACGCATAGTTTAGTTTATTTGTTGGAAATATTTAAAATTATATTCAGCATTTAATTAAGATTTTGAGACTTTTTGATTTACAGTACTTTTCGTTTATAGTCACTACCGTTTTTTGTCACATTAGCGATATAGTGCTATAAGTAAATTTAATAGAAAGTATATTCCTGGAAAATATTGAAGGAATACGACTATTAAAGTTTAAAAGCTTTTTACATTGTAATTTAACTTAGAATACACATTCGAATTGATATAAAAATTTATAATATTTTCTATTTTTTAATTAAACTTGATTTTATTTTTGATTAATTGGGCCAAATTTTAATTTCTGTGTCCGCTTAGCGAAATACGCATATGTTCCATATATTCCATCTATCAGTTGCTAGTAAATGCAAATGTAAAGAAAATTATTAGCGTTATAGTCACATTAGCAAAATGTGCCAAGTTCCTTTTGGTTTCGAAGCCACAATTCATATAAAATAACTTATACTTAAATTGCTTAATTTTTGGCATCAGCTCTCCACTCGAAAAAATTGTTTTTAGGGATAAAATATTTTTTTTATAAAGAACATTAAGTCTGCTGTCGTGTAATAAATAAGAATTTTTGTTTTCTTTATTCACATAAATTAATTATATTCCTCATAGTGGCATATAAGTGAATTATTGTTATAGTCACATTGGCTGCAACTAAAGGATGTGACTATAAGCGAAAAGTTCTGTATATACTTTTCTTATAACTTTATAAATCTCTTTTTAAATACCTTTATCAATGACTGCCGTCATTTCGATTTTGATTTTAGTATTTTTTTTTTTTAAGAAAAAAATTTGATTCCTAATTTTCCTTAATCCTTTTTAACACTGATATTTTTTATAGGTCTTTTAAATAGGTATTTTTTAATTTGCTTCTAATATTTTTTCTCATAAGCTTTGCACTAAAAACCACAACACACGTCTAGAGAACACGACTAATTTAATCTATATAAATTTTATTAAAAAATCATATTTGATTGTTAACCGAGTTTGTAACTCTTTTTATTAAGAAAACTTTTTTAAGCATTCGCTTGTCTAAATATTCCTCCTGCTGCAAGGTACGGGGTTCAAACTAACTATTTAATCTTAAAAAATAATAAAAAACCAGTTAGAGTGCTATATTCGGCTGTGCCGAATCTTTGACACCCTCCACCGGCATTTCGAATATTTCAGGAGTTATATATATATTAGGGCGGGTCGATTTAATAATCGCCCATGGCTCAGTGAAAATCGTATTCTAGGGATCAAAATAAGAAACTTTACCGAAGGAACCATACCTCTAAAACGAATTCTACTACCCCCCAACTGTTGAGGGGGTTCCCCATACAATCATTTCAAAAAATCACCATTTTTGGAACTTTATTTTATTATTTTTTATTTATTTTTATTATTTTATTTATTTTTTCTCTTTAGAAATTTATTTAGTCAGAACATATGTAAATTAAAAAATTAATTTAACTTAGTAATAGAAAAGAAAATAAAAAAAATTACTGTTTGAAGTCTTTTTTGCTTTCAAGTCTGGGCAATTTCGCACGGCTCTCTAATGTCGTCGCCATTACAGCCTCTACATTTTCCGGTATAACTCGTTTGGAAACGCTAGCTAGCAATTGAACGTGTCGTTCTGTTCCTTGTATGTGTGATGGAATTTTTGGATCATTAGCGGTGGATCATCTTGATTTAAATATTCTTTCAAAGTATAGTATGGAATGCTTCGCGTGAATGGTGGTTCAAATACGTCATTTATGTCATTCATATTGATCATTTCCATGTAACTTGTGCAATAAAAGTTTATATCTGGTTTTTTATAAGCTCTAAGTCCCGTTGGGTCGTCAACATCGGTTCGATAGCGTAAAATTATCTTGATAGCACAGTCGCGCTTTTCTTTGCTATCATCAAACAACATTGATAACAAGATATTTTCCGAATGCGCATAATATGAATTATCTGTAATTACTTTATTGACAATTTTGCGTAAACGAGGTTCTAGAAATCTTGACCAACTAATGAATTTGAAAAATAATCTACTACCGTACACGACAGAGCTGTAATACTTGATATTGAAGTACATTGGCACATAACATGTAATTATAAATTCAACCAGTATTCTTAAATTTGCATCTGGATTTTCCTTTGTCGTATATAATAGTAATAGTCTAGCGGCCTTGGTGAGCCACCGAGAATGTACAATTTTCCCTGGTTTGATGTTAGTCAGATCCACTAAAACCACGCCGCTAGAAATTGCATGGGCCATGTCGTATAAGTACTTGGAATCGGTGGAAAATTAAATTTTTTTGGAGCAGGGGGCATGTTTTTCAACTCAATTTTCTGAAAGCCGTCCACCACCTGAAAATATATAAAAATAAAACAATTAAAAACGGTTGACAATTATAATAAATGAGTGATAGCAATAACTTACCGGAAGAGTTTCACAAGTTTCGATTTGACGGCTCAATTTTCCGGTTGCCGATCTTGGTCCAGTGCTGGTTGATTTATCCAAAGCTTCAAACAAATGCCGAAACGGAAGTTCGTTGAAGTGTAGAAGGCAAACGAACCAATGCAATGGTCTTTTTAACAGCAATTCGAATCGTCGTATAATTCCACCGTTTGGGCCAGTATTTGTTGGCTCACCGTCAGTGCATAAGCCAATTAATGCATCCAGCGATATATTTTTATCGTTGAAAAAATCATTTGATTTGGTTGTTTTGTATTCAGCGGTTTCATGTTCCAGTCTTACGTAAGCAATCAATTCAGAATTCGGTTCTCTCAAAATAACAAGATGAGGTTCTTTTACCATCTTAGTATGATACTTCTCATCAATTGTATCTCTCGTTAAAGTATAATCTTTTCTGCCATCGAATGAAAATGCTAACAAATTGGTATCATCTATCCGTTTGCGAAGCACTTCTTGTCTGCATTTCTCTTTTTCTCGGCAAACTTTCGATTTATCTATGATGAGAGGTTTGCCATGGATATCTTTCATTTTAAAATCTTGGAAAAGAGCGGTTCCCATTGCTGATGCTACTCTATCAGGCACACCAAATCTGTCACATACCAATGCAAAGTTAAAACAATCGTATCTCTGTGTGCATTGTGAACTTGTGGTTATATCCAAATCTTCTTGAACCGGTGGCGGTGCGTATGTTGAATCATCGGGATCTTGGTATGTTGGCATTGATGACATAGACGTTGCCCCTTGCTCTTCAATTTCCATCGCAAATCCATCCATTGTTAGTCTTTTCTGATTATGTTGATCGTGCATAAATTCTTTAAGGCGTTCGGGAACCAAACCGCATGCACATGGAGCTGCCTTCAAATCGCATTTACATGTTCCAATGAAAAAAATTGTTTCCAGAGATTTTACATACTCTGTAAATTGTTGGGTTTTGTTTCTTCTCTTGATTTGCTCTTGATATTTGTCAAGAAATCTATTCAATTTATTACATACACTTTTTTTCAGCATTATTTCCATACCAAGTTTTTCCCAAATTCCAATCAACTTATCTTGTACTTGAATATAGAATGGTTTATAGGACAACTTTATTTCTTCGCTCAAGTAAAAATAATATTTCAAGATATCCAGATGGGTTGGTAAATTAAGATCAGCAGACACACCAAAAACAGTAACATCATGCCTGGGTATATGACTCATTGGGTTTTCGATAGTTGTTGATGTTGTTATTGCTTCATCTTGCGGTGTAGAGGATGGTGGATTCATTGTAAACTTTTTGATTTGGAATGATTTTTTTTTAAATATTTTTGTATCTAAAATTAGCACTTCACACTTCGAGTTCTTCACAACGACTTAATGCATTCACAAAAACTGTTGCGTTATATATGGTCTACGAGACGAGGTAATACGAATAAAATGGTAATTTCAATTCTACCTGTAACCGATTTTGTTGTCAAAACTGCCCATAAAGTACTTACATGTAAATTAAACGTTAATCGGACCACAAATTCTGTTAAGCAAGTGCGCCTTTTATTCCTTCTGGAAAATCCTTTATGATAATTTTATGCTCAATTCTACCTGTAACCGATTTTGCTAAAGTAAGTTTACGACATGCAGCTGTGTCTTGTGGTGGCTTAAAAAACCCACACAACCTATTTTACGACCTGCAACAGAACGACACGTTCAATTGCTAGCTAGCATTTCCAAACGAGTTATACCGGAAAATGTAGAGGCTGTTATGGCGACGACACTAGAGAGCCGTGCGAAATTGCCTCTTTTCTATTACTAAGTTAAATTAATTTTTTAATTTACATATGTTCTGACTAAATAAATTTCTAAAGAGAAAAAATAAATAAAATACACCTAATTCTCTTTTTACACGAATTATTTTTACACGAATTTTCATTTAACACGAGTTAAAAAGTTAACATTTTTCTCTTTTTACACGAATTGTTTTGTTTTAACACGATTTTAAATATTCTACAAATTCTTTTTATAAATTTTTATTTTTTATGTTCTATGATTTTTTTTTATTCTCACTACTCACAAATTACACATTTCAATTAATTTAACGGTATGGCATCCCGTTTATGTCGATTATATTTAGAATATAGAATACGATTTTCACTGAGCCATGGGCGATTTTTTTGCCTCCCCACAAATCGACCCGGCCTAATATATATATATATATATATACAATATATGGGGGATTTCATGTCAAGTGACCCAACTTATCGTTTGGAAAGACATAGGACTAATCTTGCACCAAGGTTAGTCCTATTGGATAGTAGTTTAGACACAAATTTTCAAAGTTTCTGAGGTAGAGGGGGTCAAAATTTGACATTTTGGCCAAACAGGTGTTCTTTCTCATCCATGTTACTTATTATCTATTGGTGTTAGCAAAATTTGTCCCTAACAAATTCAGAAGGCATCGATTTCAAAAGTTGGGTCACTTGACATGAAATAACCCAGATATATATATTATTATTTAATCTTTATAAAAACGGACGTTTGCGGTTTAGACGTATATTAAATTGTTAACCGACAATCGGAAAGTTTTATGCTTTTCTTTTTAGAAATTAAAATAAATTTCAGTAGAGCAGTGAAATTAGTTTTAGCTTTTTCAGAAGGCTGCCTAATATGGGATCTAAGATAAATTATGGACCGTATTTCACAAAATTGCTTGCCATTTTTTATGGCCATATGAAGCTAAGTTGGAACAAATTTTACCGCAATATCTATATCTGCTACGGTTTAAGGCGTTAATTTCCTGAGTGGGCCTTAATTAATTTCCTAGAGTGGGCCTTATATGGGACCTATGGTAAAATACGGACCGCTCATCACGAAATTTATTAGTGAGAGTTCTAGTCCTATAAAACTGTGGCGTACTAAATTTTATTTTTTATTACGGTCTTAGGCGTACTAAACTGTTTTCCGGGAGCAGGGGGCTAGGGTAAATTATGAGCCGATGTTTACGAAATTTACCCGTGTGATTTCTAGTACTATAAACCTGTGGCGTACTAAATTATTGCGATAGCATTATTTTTTACTATTTAAGGCGTACTCAACTCTTTTCAGAATGAAGGGTTTATATGGAGCCTAAGGTAAATTATGAACCGACCTTTATGAAATTTAGCAGTGTGATTTCTTGTGCTAAAAAACTGCGACGCACCAAATTTTATTATGACAGCATTATTTATTACGGTTTTATTCTTACAAAACTGTTTTCTGGAAGTAGGGTTTATAAAGGGCCCAGGGTAAATTATGGACCGATCTTCATGAAATTTAACACTATGATTTAACATCATTTAAAACATATTTGTGCAAAATTTTATATCATTCCGTGTATTATTCCCCCATATCTGTTAGTTTTTGTAACAAAATTATAAATTTTGTAGGTTGGTGGTTCCACATTTTGATTCATAATTCGGATCCTACTAACTGAATTTCAAACCCAAACTGCTTAGGATAACTACAAGCAATTTGAGACCAAGCTTGTTCTTTTCTTTTACGTTTTTCGAAAGTGAGCGTGTTTCAACAGACGCACAGACGGACACGAGGACATACAGACGGGCATGGCTAAATTGACTTAGAAATACTCAAGGAGCCAGAATATATATACTTTAAGGAGTCTTAGATGTATAATAAAAAAGTTCCACACGGAATGACAAACTTAGTATACCCTCATTCACCGCTAGTAGAGGTGGAGGGTATAAAAAGCAAAAAATATATGAAATGAATGCGATAAATAAATAGCAATTCTGCTATATTAATTTTATTTATAAACAGTTTTAATGGTTTTGTTAGCCAAGTTAGTAGATTCATACCACTTGCTCTCTTCTATTGTTAATAACAAATTAAATAAAAGTAAAACAACAAAACAAACCAACTTTTAGGGCTGGTGGAATAAAATGAGCTGAATAAAATAGAAAATGTATTATTTTCGCATGGTTGCTTTAACAGAAAATCCGCTTAGTCTAGGGAATTATTTAAAACACATATCGTTACCTAAAACGCAAAAGGTCGTACCTATTATTTTCAAAAGTTTACATGAGAAGAAAAAAAGTATTTAAAATGATAAATTAATAAATTGCCCTAACCCGTTTATAATTTATTTTCTTTTTCTATATTTCATGAAAAACCTTCCAGTTGTTTTGAAAATTGACAATGTTGCATGTTATGCAAACTGTTAGCTAAGCCTTTTAGCGTTCATCATTAAATATTTTGTAGATAGGGCCGTTTGTTTATTAAGATCGCTAATTTTTGTGGACATTTGTGTGGATGCAATACATCAGATTCAATGAAAAAGTCGATTTTTAATTTATATTTAAGCATTTGCGTTTTAGGTAACGATAATTTGACAGTATCTATATTATAATTTGATTTGAACGATTAATGATTTATAAAGGGAAATCAATTGTAAACAAACATTGATTGAGTTAAAGTAGATTCAGACGGTGACTTTTTCCATGTTTTTTAATACATGACTTTTGGTGTTTTTCGGCGAACGGTGTAGTGAAGCAAAAAAAAAAATAAAATTTTCTATTTTCTGTGTCTTTTTTATATTTTTGTTATCTTTTCTTTGCACATATTCATACTTTTGCTTTGTTGCCTTACACAGAAAAAAGTGTTTTATCAATTAAAAAAATGATTTAAAAGTATTTAAATTTAATTAATGTGGTAATTGAATCAATTATTTTTTTTTTGCTGAAAGAAAATTAAAAATTAAATTTTGATTTAATTAACATTTTAGTTGTTTTGAAATTAATTTTCAATTAAAATTTTAATTAAATAACAAAAATCTTAATTGACTTTTTTCGTTTAAAATAAAATAATTTAAACGAGTATAATTGTTGTTGGGAATTGTCAATATTTATTTAGATAATTTAACACATTGTTTGAAATGGCAAAGTTTATTTTATCACTTTTTTAATTAAAATTAAAAATATCATTTATTGAAAATATATTTTTCAAAATTTTAAAATTTTAAGTAATCAATATAATCATTTTGGTAATAGGTGCAAAATCAACAACTTGTTTGCTTGATATTATGAATTTGGAATAAATTTGGTGATTGGAGAAATTTAATAATTTTTTCTGTCTTATTCTATTTTTTATTTTAATGTGGTAAAATCTGTTTACAATACAAAACACGGAAAGGAGCGCATTTAAATTATTTGTTTTTACAAATAAGCAAGTAAAAAAGAAATTTGGGAATAATGGTAAAAAAATAATGTTGTAATTTTGGAAGCAACTTTTAAAGGGAATTAAAAATAAGACATACAGTTTAAATCAAGGTCTGAATCTAGTGTTAGAGTCAACAAGAATAACTGCTTTTATGCTTTAAACACATTCGAGACAGCAGACTACCGACTTCAATATGTCAACAATAGAATACATGTGCTATATGGCTGCAGGTTGTTGTCTATGCTAATTTTGTCGTTGTAGTCAAATTAAACTAATTTCTATTTTTGTACGCTACAAAACAGAAAAAGTGCTGCTAATATAATCAAAAATTAGAAGAATTAGTGCTTATAATATATAATAATAATTTTTTGGTTAAACAGCAAAGAACCGGATTGTAACAAGAATATAAGCGCGGCCTACCACCAAATCTATATTATTATTACTTTTTAGTATCCTTAAAAGAAGTTATATGAGAAGATGTTTGTCACGCCAACGCTCTTAGTTTTAGCAGTATCGGTATCATTGAAAAATTGAAAGTGCTTTTTACATAGTGTTTAAAGCACACCGATTTATTAACCCATTAAGAGCCCATTTCAAATGCTCATACTTCTTGACTGACTTTTTTACTAAATTTGCTTTATCTTTAAATTATGTCGATATGATAATAATTATTTAACAATAATATACACATGTTACCAAAGTTATTAGGACTTTGATTAAAAGTTTTTCTGTATTGCGGGTTTTCAGCCTTCCGGACCACTTTTCATATATTTACATATTACTATATTTCATTATGTAACAAGTGCATAATCCATTACCACTATATATTTTAACTCAAACTTATAAATAAATTGTGAAGTTTTCCAAAATAAATTTTTTTTAACCCTAATAACTTTAAAATTTTATATGATGGAGTTTCTAAAAATATAGCATACAAAAACTTGGGGTGTTCTCTATAACATATTATATTTGAGGAAATATTATTATACATATCGACAAAATTTCAAGATAAATCCTCTTAAGGGGTTAATAAATCGGTATATTTAATACATCATATGAAATGTGCTTCGAAAGACTTTATTATGATACCAATACTTTAAAGATTCAGATTATATTTTTCTTCCTTTACTATTATTAAAGTGCTCTGAAACCTTTACGACCTATAATTCATAAACTTAGTGCGTTGAACCAAAAAATTACAGTAGAATCTCGATACAGTTCTCTTACGGTCAAGTTAACCAAATTTTAGCGCTTCTGTGCCGCTCTAAACGTTAACTCTAAGTTATCTTTTCAGATCGTGTTAGTAAAAGTACTGATTTGTACAAACGATAACAAATTAGATTAAATTTTAAGCTGAAAGTTGAGAGTTTTAACAAAATTGAGAAATACATTAAAGAAAAACTATCGGCGTTGTATTATTGCATATCTGAAGTTGCCATCTCACAAAATTTTCGAGGCTTTGAAGAATACATGGGAAAAATCATACAGGAAAACCTTACATAGACCAAAATATGCCGATCTTAAAGCAATGTTCTAATTTCAATATCAATAGCTAAGCGCGAGTTCGTGTAACTGCAACCTGAAAAGACAATAATGTCAGTAATGGATGGCTGGCAAATGTTTAGAAAATACCCAGAATTCTTTATCTGAAAATTTTTGAAGAACTAATTTTCTGACAAACGTCATATGTAGCACCTAACACATAATACATGACTGATTGTATAATTATTATTTATAAATTGTAGCCGGTATAAATTAGATCTAAGTTTCTGCTTTGTACAGATGAAAACTAAGTCATTGAAAAAAATATAGGTACATATGTTTATTATTGCATTTTTTTACAATTTAGAAAAGTTAATAAATAAGACGAAAAAGTTAACAACCCTTAGGACATTTCAGTTTACTTTTTCGCGATTATACTGTATATTAGGATTTTTTTATTCGACCTGCCATGAAGATGATATTCTTTATGAGTTCCAAAAACAATAAAATTAAAATATTTTAAATGTTTTTTAATAAATTCATTTGTTTTTACGTTAAAAAATTTATCATAAATAAGTATTTATATTTTTGTAGGCTTAAATTAAGTTTGTGTACGAGTCTGCAATTATGCATGTTGTTAAATTTATAAAAATTAAAAATGATAGTGGCACCACTGAAATGTAAATACATAATAAAAAACACAGTTGCTTATATTTTTTCAATTGTAGCTGTCGTCTTCAAAATAATTCAGTAGCTGATTACGCGACTACAATTGCAACCTGCAGCATTTGTAGTCGTGCTTTCGTGTTGCCTGCTGTCTCGAATGTGTTTAATGCATTAAATGAACTTTGGTGGATTTTCTTACTTAGCAAAGTCATAAACCTGCAATTTTCCAAAAGTTGCCAAATGAAATTTGTTTATTCAAACAACCTTTTTTAAAATATCGGGTGATTTATTGTGAGGTTTGATTTATAATGTAAAATAAAACACATAAATTTGAAAGTGAACTTTAAATTTTTTTTATTATTAATAAGATTTCTCTATGACGTGCTAAATTCCCAATTTTTATTTTTGATAAATGCACTATTTTTTATTATCGGTTAAAAGAACAATTTATGGCATTTACTGTTTGAAAATTATATCATGTAAAAGTTGGCCATGACTACGTCTCATGTGGTCCTTTGGAAAGGTCCAATTTTGAGTAACTCGTTCGAGCGTAGCGACTGGTATCTAATTCCTGAAGAGCTCAGACTTTACATACCCCTAGATAAAATAGTCCAACGGTGTAATATCGCACGATCTAGGTGGCCAATTTCCCGAAGCAAAACGTTGAATTAAGTTTTCACCAAAATGTTTCTCAACAAGGTCATTGTTTCACGCGCTGTTTGGCTTGTAGCGCCGTCTTGTTGAAACCAGAGCATACCGAGACCATGCGCTTGAATTTCGGCAAGCACATAGTCCGTTTACATGGAACGATAACGGTTGTTACCATTGACGGTAACATTCCGATTTTCATAATTTTTTGAAGAAATATAGACCAATGATTCCACCAGCCCATAAACCATAACATTCCGTTGTTGTTAATGAATGTAATGGAAGCTATTGGTACTCTGCGGGTTGCTCATCAGCCCAAATACGGTAATTTTTTTGTGGTTATGGGCACCGTAATATTCTCTACTCGCACGAAAAACATTTCTTACTTCATATTGATGATGCCCTAACATCAGAATTATGACAACAATGTTATTACAAATGGCATCAATGAGGCAAAAAGTGACATCAATCCAAAGACGAATGTCATCATAAAATTTTGCCATATTTTATGCGTCATTTATGCTAGGAATACAGTGACATCAATTCGATGCCAAATTTTGTGTATTATTATAATTATTTTCATATTTCATGTAATTTTCATGAGAAGCAAAAATTCCCATATTAAATTTTTTTAAATTATTTAGCTAAATACATAAAATTTTCCAAGTAGAATGATTACGATTATGGTTATATCGGGCATGCTTCTGTTGTCTTATAATTGAGAGTTCTTCTCTAAACAAAGGGCGGAATACAACAAAAGTAAAAAAAACATGTGTAACGGGTTAATAAATAATAATAATCTCTCACTTTGACTTAAGTCAATTCCATTAACTCAATTTAAAGACGGTTTAGCAATAAATTGAGCCGAATGAGTCCTTCCTACGATGTGACTGAGTCATCGCACTGATGACATGTTTTACTTAACATTTCTGTGATGCCAATGTGTCATCCCATTGACCCTGTTGCCAATTTGACCAAATGATGTTAAGGCTGACATCACAGTGATGAAAAGTGTCATGGGGTTAAAAACGAAGACGCTTGTCATATTACTGATGTCAAAATACATCAGCGTTATGACGCCTGTTCTATCAGTGTTAAAGCCAATTTTCTTAATACAGCTGAACATTTTGGAGACGCTGTTGTGGTGAACAAAAATGGCAAATCAGTTTGATATGAGTCACGCATGAGCTGTAAATTGAAGATGAAGACTCATATTGAAAATCAAACCTCACGATTAATCACCTACAGTAACGGATAACATTAGTTTATAAATATCTTAACAGTTTTTTTTGGGGAATTTCATACATAGGTAAAAATGTACATATTTTTATTAGGGAGCCAATCGTGACTGGTTTTCGCAAATCCCGCAATTCGGGATTTCAAAAAATCAAATCCCGGAATTTTTCGGGATTCGTAATTTTTTAAAGTCAAAAAATAAATGCTTCTTATAGATATTTATTTAAAAAAACGTCTTTAAAAGATGTTTAGAAACAAACGTTTAATTAAACAAACGTTCAATTAAAAAAAAATTAACATAAAATCTATATTTTACTCAATTACCACATTTATTTCAAACTTAATAAAAAAATAATTACAGTAATTAAATAGAGCAAACTAGTAATTGACTTATTTGTAAGTTGCCATCAATATTTTTATTAAATGATTTAAGGTGAATAATTGAAATTTGAACTCGAAATTAATTAACAAAATCCATTTTTTTAGTTAACCATAAAAATCTTATTTAACCAAAAATTCATTTTTATACCCACCACCACTGGGGGTAGGAATTATGTAGTTTATAAATTACACTTCTTAATTTCGTGAAATCGCTCCATAAATTATCTAAGGCCCACTCTCGGAAAACACTTTAATAAGCCTAAACCTGCAAATAGCAAAGTTTCAATTTTGCATTTGGTGAACGAGTGGAATCAATTAGATAATAAAACCTTTTGGTTTTTCTTTTTGTTTTGTGCACTTCAAAAGACATTTATTTCTTAAACTAATTTTCTTCTTCAAATATTTTCAGCACTTCTTACATTAAAATTTCTGTAAAATTGTTGGACACGCTTAAAAAAAAACTTTTTTCTTTCGTTTCAATGATAATAAAAAAAAAATTAAATTAACGAAAATCCCATTATTAAAAAATTCAAATCGCGGGACTCGGAATTGGCCGAATCCCGAAAATACCGGGATTGACATACCTAATTTTTATACAAAATGTAACCTTCCTAATAGATTTTAAATAACTTCGTAGATCTTATAACGAAAACTTGTGAAGATAAGCAACACCTTTTAAAAAGCATATAATTATACTATAATTAAGTTATAAAAATAAAATGTATGTAGTTGCTTCTTCATTTATTAAATGTAACCAGAACAAGTAAGAGTGCTATATTCGGCTATACCGAATCTTATATACCCTTCACCATGTTGTTTAAAAACATATTGTTATTGTTAAAATATATACATTAGGGACATTACTTTTTAACAATTTTTTAAAATATCAAAATTGGCATAGCACAGTCCGATAGAGCATAAAAAACTATAAGGGAACGTATATTTATTTTTTCTTTAAAGTCAAAAAAGTTCACACACCAACCGCGATGAAGTTTTAAAAATTTTTAATTTTCTTTTTGGTTAAGAAAAATTAATAATTAATAAACATATTTTACATATATATAATTAAATATAAGTATATATACAGTTAAACAAAATTAATTACAAAAAAGGGTATAATAAATTCATATGTAATAAGAGTCTTTTTTTAAGGATTTTGGTATTTTGGTTATATTAAATTTAATAACAAAACTTGATGAATTTTATTCAATAAAAAAAAATTTTCAAATGGAATTCGAACGCACAAACTCGCAGAAAATTTTTGCGACAAAGTAGCAAGCCCATTCAGACACTGAGATACAGAATCTAAAATCATTAAATAAGGCATATAACTAAATTTAATTTTTTAAACAGATGTCTTTGCATTAGTTTGTTGTTTGTGGATAAATGCTTATATGCTAATTTTAACTTATAATTTTAAATAAAAAATAAATTTTAAACTTGGCGCGTTTTCCCTTTAATGGCGCTTTTTTCTACATTTCGGTGCATTTTGAAATTTCAAAGTTGACAACGCTGATAATATACATAATTGTACATACAGTTTTGGTTTTAAAAATCGGGCGATAGATAACAAGGTTTAGTCTTCGGCCGGGTGCAACGATCTTCTCTTCCATGGCATATCCAATACCGGCTTCGCTAACAGAAGCTTCTTTTCATAGCCGCCATCGGCCGGGCGTATTGATTTTCTGCTCTATGGTAGGACAAACACCGGCTTTGATAACTAAAGCTTGTCTGTATTGACTGCCTTAAGCCGGGCGCAAGAATTTTCTCCTCTATGGTATAACAAACACCGGTTTCGTTAAATATTTCATGCGTATAAAATAAGACCTCAAATATTGGGTGTAGTTCATTTGCCCCCAGGCGCCGAGCACTTTTCGTTATAATAACACGAATGTTAACGAAACTCACTTGAACGATTGTTGTTGTTAAAAAACAATAAAAAAAATAAAGTTATGATCTCAACCAAAATGTGTCAACGGTTCCAACAGACTGAATTAAGTTATTTCAATAAATAAAAATGCATAAGTTACAGTGGGGAACAGCCATTTTGCGGCCTGGAATTTAATTTTTTTAAAACTTCAATGATATCTTTGAAACTACTGGGCAAATTTAAAAACAATGTAAGCACGGCTTAAAGATAATATTGTTGCCGAATACCGGATTTTTTTTTAAATGAATATGGTGAACCGTTTTCAAGTTATTCCAATATATGCAGTGAAAGTGCCTTAATTTTGGACATAACGGTATATCTAGAAAACAATAACATAAGAAACGTAACAATCCTTGAACTAAAACGAGCAAACTAAAAATAATTCATAATATTTAATACATATTATGTATTAAATAAAAAATAAACTGTGTGATAATTTTATTAGTTATTCTAATAGTTTAGGAAGATCTTATAAAATAATCTTTTATACAAATAATTTTATTTAAATGTTTAGGAAAACTTGATTTGGAAAAAATTCTTTTACTTATCGTAGATATTGAAGAAAACGAAAGCAACCCATGATACAGAATGTCTAATTTCTCACCCTTTTTAACACTTCAAATTGTTTTGGTTAAATCTGTTAAAAGATTGATATGAGAAGAAACAAATAACTAAACATATACATATAATTACATATATAGTCAATTCACAAGGTATCCTAACATGTCATATTGTCAAAAAGTCCTAATATTTTACAATGGTTTAAAAATATTGTTGTACGGCTCAGCCGCTCTGATTAATTACGACAGCACAATTTAGCACATTTCTGATTAATTACGACAGCACAATAAACACAGCAAGCAACGTTCTATTTATTTAAGACACTTTTTGTTAACAAACCAACAACAATATTTTTAAACCATTGTGAAATATTAGGACATTTTGACAATATGACATGTTAGGATACCTTGTGAATTGACTAATAATAATTATACATTCATATAATTACAGAAAAAATATTTTCTAAACACATGTAAAACTTTTGAATATTAGTGTTTCGTCTCAATACATTATTAAAAACACAAAATAATATGTTATAATACCACAAAAAATATAAAATTTTGTTACATCGGTTAGTCGGTTAATCGACTGAAATTAACCGGTTTAATCGTTAATCGAAAAAAGCCAATTTTAAATTAACCGATCAGTTAATCGGCTGGTAATTAATCGGTTCACCGATTAACGGTTAACCGAATGAATAACCTAACAAGCACACAAAGAAAGAACTCATGACCAGTAAAAGGAGAACCAATCTTTTAACTGGTATATGAAGAACCAAAAGGTAGAAAAAGTAATGAATTATAAAACAGTATACACAGGTGATGTAACGTATTTTTTGGGACTTTCTAAAATTTGGTTGTTAAATTTTGTTCTAAGACTTGTTTGTGTAGTAACAAACACTAAACACGTTCATTGAAAATAGATGTGTGACGTGTCAAATGGTGGCTGTTAGGAGTCAATTGACCTCCTCCAATGACAACCCCATGTAAAAGTAATAGTTCCCATCCATATAAAGTGTTAGAACTAGAACCGGTCTCTACCACAAAAGACCTATCACGGGACCACTTTGGTGCCAATTCGCTTCCCTTTAGGGATGATTCACATTTTCTACATCTTCCATGCATTTCACCGAATTGTTAATCAGTGTAAAAACCTATAGGGCTAAGAAATTGCTTGCTCTTAAAGGAACGAAATTTTAACAATTAAAAACGTTAACGTCTGTTTTTAGTACATAATTGTAAGAAAATGTAAAAATGTCTTGAACGTGACGCAAATCTTCGAAAAAGCAAAAACATAAATTAATAAATATATAAAAATAAATAATTATAAATATCATTGTTTCAAATGTTTTGACTCATTTAATTTTAGTTTTAGTTAATTTTCAAAATAAACTTCTTAAAGGATGAAACCCAAAAAAAAATTTTAAATGTCCTGAATGCCACTTGTCACGCCTAATTGGACCTTAACTTGGATTTTGTTTTTACTCAGTTATATAACTTTTTTATAGAAATGAGAAAATAATTAAAATATGTGACATGTTCAGGTGTGTACTTCTGCGTGCACAAGCTAGAGAAAAAGAATCTGTCTGTGTTCATGTATTTTTGCCTTGTGCCTTTCAAGACAGAAATATAGCATTCCTTATTTTGTAACGGTCCATACTGCACACGGCCCTATCTTTTGGGAGACCATCGCTACCTATTCTTCCGACCGTGCTCAGCGCTATGGGTGGTGTTCTTGTCTCCCTTAAGACTGGTTAAAACCCGCTAAAACGTAAATTTAGAAAGGTAGCTAAAAGTAACCTATGTTAACAGTCGTAAAATAAAAAATTAATAAAAAATATAAAAATTATAACCCGGTCTGAATTAAGTACCAGGAAGAAGATATTTAAACTATATTCAAACATATTTTAAAATATTTAAATAATATAAATTAATAATGAAAATGTGTATTTTGATTTTTGTTATGTAGAGTAGTGTTAAATTTTGAATACTCGAAATAGAAATTAAATTAATGTGTTGTTTTCACAACACGAGTGCTTGGACGAGTAGTAAAACTTATATGAAAAACACTCAAAGAACTGAGTGCTTTTCATATAAATTTTACTACACGTTCAAGCACTTGTGTTGTGAAAACATCACATAAGTGTTGTTTTACAAATGTTATTAACATTTTATGCTTATAACATGTAAATTCCAAATTAATAAAATTACAACTCAAAATATTTTAAGATAATTCGAAAAAAATATATATAATAAAAATAATAACAGTATTTTAGAACTCACCAAATTTTATCCAACGAAGGATGCATGCCTGATGCGATGTTGAATTCATTTAATATCGTAGATTTTGAATCATTCTAATTTATCTTACCAACAATTTCATTTATAAGTATATTCAAAATTTTGTTAATCATGTATGTGTATTTGAAAAAAAATAAAAATTACGGTTATTAAAGAAAAATTGTGATTTCTAAATGAGATTTTAAGCCAAGTTAGTTTACATTAAGAATTAATATATGTAAAATTAAGAAAAAAGTTCATTTAAGGAGAGGGGAAACCAAGTTAGGTTTAAGAAAAGAAATTAAGTTAAATTAAGATAAGATAAAATTAGATTTAAGTAAAAGGATAATATGGTTTTAAGTATATGTTTAAGAATCAGCTAATTTTCAAGTAAAAATTGAGATTCGTTATTTTATGTTCGGGAATTAGGCGGATAATTGATAATCCTGACAGAAGATCGTTCAGGATGTAGACGTTCTCTTCAGTTTGGCCAAATTATAGATTTGCTAATTTTTTGAAGTAAGATAGAACTAAATAAATTGCTGACCAGGTTGATTTTATGTTAACTAGGTTTCTGAAATCTAAACCAAGAAGTTTAAATTATTAACTTGGTTAATACAATCTACAGCTTACCTTCCTATTCCCAATCCTTTTTATTTATATAATAATCTTAATATTCTTTCTTTTCCCTTATATGTGAAACTTTTTAAAACTAATTTTCTTCTAAAATCTTCCGTTCTTTTAAATGTTTCCGATTTGAAATTGTTATTAGAATAAATTCATTTGAAATAAAAATTTTTGATATACAAAATTGTCTATGTATGAATATCAATTAATATAAAAACGATGTAAAGTATTTTAAGTCTAGCAAACACTATGATCAAAACATTGCCCTCACAATTTACACTTAAGAAAAAACTAAATTTCTTGCAGAGCAAGCACATTTTTTGATATGGTCATCTCCAACAAAACTATTTCTAGCGATTACTTTTTAAACATAGTCAGCCATGTCACAGAATACAATTCAGTTCGAAACCGAAGAAAACATATTTGTTTGTTGATAGAAAGTACAAATATGTTTTGATAGTAATTTGGCCTTTAAGATACAGAAAACTCCCTCTCCGTTCATGAAATCAAAAATTGTTTTATTCCGCAAAATTTTTTCGTAATTTTCTGAAGCACCAAAATACGGAATGAATTCCGTTTCCAAACGGAATTGTACTCTGTGACATGGCTGAATATGTTTACTATAACACTATTGATTTCATCGGCTACCATGTTATAGCTCAATTAGTCCTCCATCAAAAACCCACAATCATATTATCTCCAAACATTTTAGGGATTATCATAAATCGATTTCCCTTTTTTTTCTCAATTCTTTATATTTTTATTTTCGTAATTTTTTTACTTTAAGCTGAAATATTGTTTATTTTTCTATACTTATAGTATTTTATAAAACTTATTCACATCCTCCGTTTTACCATGATCCACAAATTGTACATAATTTGTTAACATGAAGTTCTCATCATCCCAGGGTTGCAGTTTCATAGAACCAAAAACAATATAGAAAAGATTACCCAAACCAAAAACAGTGGCTGAAATGGCAAATACAATTTGCCACGCAGCACGATCAGTCTGAAAATATTAAAAAAATTATTCTATTAGAAATAATATATTTAACTTAAAAAAAAAGAAACTGACATCATCTTGAACAATCAGGCCCACCAATAGAGGAGTCAATATGGGTGTAATATTTGCAAAAGTATTAACAATACCCATCAAAATTCCAGCATGATTGGGTGACAAATCAATTGTATTAAGAGTACTGCCAATGGTAGTGCCAGCATTAATGCCCACACTGGTGATCATTAGCACAATAGCCAATGTCCTTTGATTTTCACCCACAAAACCCAAAAGAATAAGGCCTACAGCTGGTACCCACAAGGCCAGAGAATTGAATGTTTTCCTTAAGCCCGTCAAACCCAAGATTTTCGATTGAAGCAGTATGTCTGACAAAATCAAATAAACATAAGACATACACCACATGGCAAAATAGGGCAGGGCTGAAAACAAAGCATTATCTTTCATATCCATGCCCAAAACGCCATTCATATAGGAGGGAATTTCCGCTTGCAGGGTAGAGAAGCCCCAAGAATGAGCTGATCTGGCCACAAGTAAAGCCCAAAATGGCCACGAAGTTAAAATAGCATTCCAAGGTACGGGTATTGCTTTCCTTGTAGCATTGGCATCATGTTCTTTTAAGGCGTCCTTGGAATTTTCTATATAATTTCTTTCCGCTTCGGATATCAGTTTTGATTCATTGGGACTATTGGCGGCAAATATAAGCCATAATATACACCAAGCAGCTCCCACAGCAAACGATATATAAGAAATACCAGGCCACCCCATAGAGGACGCTGCTAAAATACCACCTAAAAACATGGCCATTAATGTGCCGAACTCAATGCCCGTATTGGCTAAAGCGCCCAAACGATTCCGTTCACTAACCGGACACCAGGCCGCTAAATAGGCATGAATGCAGGGAAAAAGTAGACCTTGGAAGAGACCCTGAACCACACGTATACCGCAATAAATCTGCCAACCACCCCAGCCCACAGTGTGGGGGATAAGTAGTGCAAATACAGCTGATCCCAATGTTGAAACAAGCATTAAGATTTTGGCACCTAAGCGACGACACAAATAACCACCGGGAAATTGTGTCACAAAATATCCCCAAAAGAAACTGGAGAGTATATAGGATTTTTCCAACTCATTCCAATCGTATTCCTGGAAAAAGAAAGCCAGAGAGATTCATTTAAAAAGCTTCCAAAATAAAGAAATATTCTAAAATAAAAATAAAACATTAAGAAGCGACTTTTAATATGTCCGAAGAAAAGCCTTTAACAGTTGTTTTACTTACCGGAAAGTCTGGATTTGTTGACCCAGCATTTGTCATAGCGACTACGGAAACACTAGCATTCAATCTGGCGATATAGTTGACTACTATGGACAGGAAAAGTAGAAGTATTTGGAGATGCCTTTGACCCAAAACGGGACCTAGTTAAACAAACACAAACGCACACATAAAATATTTATGGTAAGTTCTTTCGTAATTTTTTTTTAAATTAAAAATTCAATATTATTGTACTTCCGGGAATCCCGTCCCACGGTTTTTGGGCAAATGACAAAGTTTTTGACTTTTCTGGGACGGGAATACCGGAAAAACTGTACAATACATCCACAAGTTTCAAATAAAACACGCATTAATATATAAGCTGCGTTCGAGAACACAAAAGTTTTTACTATTTTTTACTGAACTTTACTGCATTTTACTAAATTGCGTTCGCGTACACAAAATACAGTAAATGAGAACACAAATTGAGAGCGTAAAGTGACAGTTCTTGACTGAGTACTTACAAATTTTTACTGCAGAAATGTTTGCAGTAAAATTCAGTAAAACAAAAAAACATATGTTTCAAAAGGTAAACAAACAAAAGTAGCAAACGAAAGGCATACAAATTGTGAAAAAATTGTTTAAAAAAAGAAAAGTTGAAATAAAACTAAAATAAAAACAAAAAATGAATTAATATTAATTAATTAAACTTGTTTGTGAAGAATTTATATGGCTAAATACCAACTTTTGAAACTTTGTTTTGTTATGTTAATTTTTTGGAGTTGTAAAAGTGTCAAGTACTCGGGTACTTAGAACAGCCCTTGTTTTTAAAGTTATCAATAGTAAAAAAAAGTATTCGTGTACTATTGATCAAATTTAGCCGGACACAAATTAACAAATTGTAATAAAATAAAAAACAAACAAATATGAAAGATAACATAAAATAATTTGTTTGTATTTTCCAAAAATATTCGTGTTATAAAAAGTATTTAATCGAGTACCGATAAGAAAACGAGTTAAGTAGTCAGAAGTGTAAACATTTTTCAACACTTCAATTATTTGCGATCAGCTGTTGCCTTTATTTTACGAATTTTTACAAATTTTGCGTTCGCGTACTTTTTTGGACAACAGCTTTTTGTGAGAGCAAATTTTTAAGTTTACTCATTTACTGCATTTTACTGTAAAAGTACTCAAACGCACCTATAGAGACAAAAGTTTTTTTAGACCTTAATTA
Organism: Pollenia amentaria; assembly: GCA_943735925.1. Classification (NCBI taxonomy): domain Eukaryota; kingdom Metazoa; phylum Arthropoda; class Insecta; order Diptera; family Polleniidae; genus Pollenia; species Pollenia amentaria. Next base: position 137,165,138 of record OX031010.1, on the reverse strand, counting down.
ACTGACAGTTGCAAATTATAAATGGCAATCCATAAAGAGCTTAGAGCTTTTACCAGTGTTGCCAGGAAATTTTTTTCTTCCCCCCCCCAAAAAAAAATTTTAAAACCCCCAAAATTTAACGTATTTTGAAAAAAATCCCCCTAAATGTAAAAGTTTAGCTAATCACTTCATTTCAATTAATTTAACTTGACTCAGTTTTCATTTACGTTCTAATATCGATACCTAAATAAAGAAAAAATCGCAAAATGTTTAACATTTTACAGGAATTCCCCCAATGATAATAAAATATCTTAAAAAATTAATTTTGGGAATTATTTCTTTTTCATAAGCAACTTTATTATATTCAACATTTTTTATTTTTCGAATTTATTCTATGAGTTAATGACTTTATACACTACCAGACTATTATCTTGTATTTTCTTGTTACATTTTACCTTAGCTTTCCGTTGGATAGCAATGAAGTATATATATGTACAGAAAAATTTTACAATTATTATACACCAGCAGAATGTAATGCATTTTCTGGCCCGCTACGGCCTTCGTCAGCATTCTTTGTGTCACACTGGATAGTGATACTTTATAAATTGAATGTATTTAACTCAACTTTTTTAATAAATAGAATCTGGGAATTATTTCTTTTCATAAGCTAATTTATTATATTCAACACTTTTTATTTTTTCGAATTTATTCTATGAGTTAAATTTCAATTATGTATTTTATAAAGTATCACTATCCAGTGTGACACAAAGAATGCTGACGAAGGCCGTAGCGGGCCAGAAAATGCATTACATTCTGCTGGTGTCTAATAATTGTAAATTTTTCTGTACATAAATATACTTCATTGCTATCCAACGGAAAGCTAAGGTAAAATGTAACAAGAAAATACAAGATAATAGTCTGGTAGTGTATAAAGTCATTCCTAAAAAAAATTTAAGGAATAGAGCTATTACAAAAAGCTTTTTAAAATACATAACTGAAATTTTAACTCATAGAATAAATTCGAAAAATAAAAAATGTTGAATTTAAAAAATTATTTATAAACCGTTTAAAAAAAGACTGAAACATATGAATAGGCAGGCATATAACCTTTAACAATGTATTCCAATATGAAAAATTAATAGAATAGGATAGAGCAGAAAAAAGTATGCAGACGTATTATATTTTTTTCGAAATCGAATAAAAGTTTTCGCAAAAAACGCAATTACTTTTTTTTCAATAAATTTAGGAATTTCAATAAATATTATGGCTTTGTTTTAGAACAGAGTATATGTTTCATAACGCCGCAGTACAAAATATATATGTACAATGCTAACCTTTCCAAAACATCACTATTAAGTATTAGTAACGCAGAAAAACAGCAATCAGGGCATCGGTTTGAAAATTGATGCTTTGTGACATCTTACATTTCATTCGCAAACACTACATGTTTATTTTTAATATTATCCATTGCATCACTTACATTTCAAAACGTTTAAATAAACAAAACACATAGTTGCATTGTTTCGGCACTTTGTACGTGGTTAAAATACAGTAGTAAAACTGTATTCAAACTTTGTATTAGTACGTTTTGGAAGTCAGCCTATTTGTGTAAAAAATTTTCAAAAAGTGCGACATGCAATACTTATCTGAACTGGTCAAAGCTTTTAAAAGCTATTACAAAATAAATATTTTCCCTATAATAAATTTAAAGCAATGCTAGCACTCAGTAAAGCTCGTTGGAATTATTTTACTTAAACTTATTCCGGAATATCGATTGCAATTATTTTGTATTTGTAAATTTGTATGTGATGCTTGGAGCGAAGTCTGGTTTTTTGTTCATACTTTCAACAAAAATAATTTCGTCACACAACAAAAATAATTGTCCGGCTTTACAAAAGCAAATGAATATTTTCTCAGACATAAGGTCAAAAAACCATCAGCTATTGAGGAAGTTCAGCGAAGCATCCTCTAGGCAGAACGTGCAATTAAAATGGAGCAAGACATTTTGCAATTGCGTAAATCATCACACACTTTAAATCTAAAACTTATTTTATGTAACAAATAAAATAGTAAATGTTTTCAACATTAAAATATTTAAAAAAAACTCTGTCTTTTTTAGAAATCACATGCGGAAATTTTTTTAATCCAACTCAGGATGATTTCTCGTGCAATATTTGCCACCATATAGTGGTGGACCAAATTTTTAATGTACAATCATATATAAATCATATATATATATATATGTCCGATCAAAATAGAGTTAGTAGAAATTAGCTTTTTTTAAATATTGGAACAAAGTTTCTTAAAAAAAATATCGAGTGTTGCCAAATCATTTTCGTTAACTTTGTACATCTTAGCGGAATTAAAAAGTTTGAGCATTTCAGTATATTACAATGAATACTTCACACTTAAAACGCTTTTTTTAAATCTTTTCAAAAAGATTTTTGCTCAACTAAAAAAAAGCTGTAACATTTAGTCAATTCACAAGGTATCCTAACATGTCATATTGTCAAAATGTCCTAATATTTCACAATGGTTTAAAAATATTATTGTTGGTTTGTTAACAAAAAGTGTCTTAAATAAATAGAACGTTGCTTGCTGTGTTTATCGTGCTGTCGTAATTAATCAGAAAAGTCCAGCGCTGAGCGGCTGAGCCGCACAACAATATTTTTAAACCATTGTTAAATATTAGGACATTTTGACAATATGACATGTTAGGATACCTTGTGAATTGACTAATTATTATTACTAAGTTATTATTATGTACAGACGAGCAAATAGTGGAACACCCTAAAAGCCCCCTGAAAATAAATTTATGCCCCCCAAATTATCCGGGAATTTGTACCATGTCAAATCGACCAAGAGTGGGACCCGACCACTTTCGATTTGAATGAAGTTTGGTGCGAAGATTCCTTTCATCGTACAAGGAACATATATTAACAAAAATAAAATTTTTAATTTTTTTTTCAAATGTTACGTCATAACTATTCAAAATGTCATAATTTCGCCAAATTAGCCGAATGTGTTGAGTTTATTTTTTCAATATCTCCAAAACTACTTGACACACGACGATTATTTGTATGTAATTTTAAAGAGAATACTTGGGGCTACAAACAGTATATTAAAAAAAAAAATTTTAAAAACTGTAATATCTGCAAAATATTAAATTTTAAAAATGGACTAAGTCAAAAACTTAACTTTTTTTTTGCTGATTTTTTTTTATATAATACCTCAAACTGTTCTTTAAAAATCTGGAAACTTTGAAGGAGGTGTTTTTTTTTGCTTTTTTAAGATTTGATTTTTTTTTTCTTTCGTAACCTGTAAAAATAGTCCTAAAATAAAATTTTATATTGTAATTTTGAGCAATAAGTATTTATTAAATCTGATTTGTGTGATTTTAGATGTTTAAAAAAAGTAACGACATTGATAAAGTTTCAAGGTAATAGTCTGGTAGTGTATAAAATCATTCCTAAAAATTTAAGGAATAGAACTATTACAAAAAGCTTTATAAAATACATAATTGAAATTTAGCTCATAGAATAAATTCGAAAAATAAAAAAAGTTTTTGATAATTTTAGTGAAAAATAAAAAAGTAATTGACCACGCTTTGATTTTTGTTTAAAATAATTTTTGACATTAGCTGGGACTAATATCCATTTTTATTGTAATGTTGTATTTGTTGCCGTAGCGATGCCACCTGTATTATTTCACCATGGATAAAAGATGTTGCAAATGTGAACAAGATTTTTTTTAGTTTTCATTCCTTTAAGTGCATTTTCACACGCTTTATAAAAACTTAAGGAAAATACCATTCTATTTTCCCTATTCCCCTTAAAACTCAAGACTTGATAAGTTAAACCTGAAGCGTGAAAATAAACATTTTCTCCATTCAAAAAAGTGTATTTTGTATAAAGAAAAAAATGTGTAAGTAAAAAAGTGATCCAATGGTACTTTTTAATATCAAATTGACTTTTATAAAACAACAATCGTGCAAACATCTCTGTTGCAAACACATAGTTTAGTTTATTTGTTGGAAATATTTAAAATAAGATTCAGCATTTCTTTAAGATTTTGAGTCCTTTTGATTTAAAGTACTTTTCGTTTATAGTCACTACCGTTTTTAGTCACATTAGCGATATAGTCCATTTTATCTTTATTTTCTGCCGCTATAAGTTTAATAAAAAAGTATTTACGTTATAGTTCGTTTAGCGAAATAAGCAAATTTTCCATATAGTCCATCTATCAGTAAATGTAAAAGTAAAGAAAATTATTTGCGTTATAGTCACATTAGCAAAACGTACCAAGTTCCTTTTGGTTTTGAAGCCACAATTCATATAAAATAACTAATACTTAAAATTTTTAATTTTTGGCATCAGCTGTTTTTTGGGATGAAATATTTTTTTTTATAAAGTACATTAAGTCTGCTGTCGTGGAATAAATATGAATTTTTTGTTTTCTTAATTCACATAAATTGATTATATTCGAATTCGCTTATATACCTGATAGTGGCATATAAGTGAATTATTCTTATAGTCACATTGGCTGCAACTATAGGATGTGACTATAAGCGAAAAGTTTATACTTCTCTTATAACCTTGTAAATCTCTTTTAAAATACCTTTATCGACGACTGTCGTCATTTTGGTTTTGATTTTAGTAATTTTTTAAGAAAAAAAAATGGGTTTTTAAATTTCCTTAAACCTTTTTAACACTGATTTGCATATATTAAATAGTTCGTTTTTTAAATTTGTTTCTAGTATTTTTTCTCATAAATTTTGCACTAACAACCACAACACACGTTTCACTACACGACCAATTTATTCTAAATAAATTTTATTTAAAAATCATATTGGATTGTTAACTTGTTTTGTAGCTCTTTTTATCAAGAAAACTTTTTTAAGCATTCGCTTGTCTAAATATTCCTCATGCTTCAAGGTTAGTACTCCGTACTGACTACTAAATCTTGAAAAAATAATAAAAAATAAAAAAAACAAAAAAGTTTTAGGGCCGGTGTAATAAAATAAGCTGAATAAATAGAAACTGTATTCTTTTCGCATAGTTGCCTTAACAGAAAATCCACTTAGTCTAGGGAATTATTTAAAACACATATCGTTACATAAAACGCAAAAGATCATATCTATCATTTTCAAAATTTTACAGGAGAAGTAAAAACTATTTAAAATGTTAAATTAATAAACAACCTTAATCTGTTTATTATTTGTTTTCTATTTTTCATGCAAAACCTGCCAGTTGCTTTGGAAATGTTATGCAAACTGTTAGTTTAGCCTTTTAGCGTTTATCGTATACTCTTTTGAAGATAGGGCCGCTTGTTTTTTTTGTAAATAAGATCACTAGGTTTTGATCGAGATAGTTCAAAATTTTTTGTAGACATTTGTGTGAATGCAATACATCAGAATCCATTAAAAAGTCGGTTTTTAATTTTTGTGTACTTAGAGCCTTTTGCGTTTTAGGTAACGATTTTTTGACAGTACCCAATCATTGATGTCAAATTCATTCAATTTCATGGCACAATTGTACTAGCTAAAAAAAAATCACACACATTCTTAAGGCCCAACCATAATATGCATAAGTTGGCTTAAAGTACTGTCAAAAATTAACGAAAAGTCTGTCAAATGCATTAGAAAATTAAAAGAGACTTTAAGGTGGCCATAATGTACTTACATAAACTTAAGATCCATGTTGCATATTTGTGCAAAAATTTTGCTTTCTTGCGAGTACTTCATATAAAGAAGTACCAAAAATTACATCCCTGTATTTAATCATTTTATCTCTGTTTAATTTGCCACCAACGTTATAAAAAGAAAAAAATTGGTGATTGTTGTACATACTTATTAATTAAAAAATGGATACAAAATTAAAATATGTAAAATTCCTCTTTTTTCTATATTCTTGTTTTTCTTTATCCATTTCAATTTAATTTATTTTTTGTAACAACGCACAAACAGCTGGCACTTTGCTTAAGCAAATGACATTTGACGAAACTTAACGAAAAGTTTCATTAAGTAGATTATAGTTGGCCACATATGTTTTATATGTATCGCACAGTTGCTTAAGTTAACTTAAGCGGTCTAATGCATATTATGGTTGGGCCTCTATTTAATTAAAATTTTAATTGAAAATTTATTTTAAAACAACTAAAATGTTAATTAAATCAAAATTAAATTTAAAATTTTCTTTCAACAAAAAAAATAATTGATTCAATTATCACATTGATTAAATTTAAATACTATTTAAATATTTTTTTAATTGATAAAACACTTTTTTCTGTGTATGGACTTTCGACAAAACTACTTACAATACAAAATATTTCCATATGTATATAAATATACATATGCTCAGATATACAAAATAAAAAAATGCGTATGCACATATAATAGAAATGAGAAATATATAAAAACCTTTAAATAGTTACAAAACATTGTTTTGTATATGCACATTTACAAAATAATACATGTAAATGTGTATGTGAATGCTAAAATAAATATTTGTTTATTGCAAATCTATAATATAAATATCAGATATTAAATTAATAATGTTTTTTTACATACACTAAATACTGTTTTAATACCATTTTAATCACTTGGTACTTTTTCTGCACAGCGGTCACCATTTAAACCTTTTGATTTCCCATCACTGTGTGTGTGGTTTTGTGTATACTATTGCTTTTTTGTTTATGTATGTGAAAACATATGACACGTTTTTAGATGTTCTATAAGTGCACCAACGTGCTAGCGGTACGGTACAGTACAACGTTCACCTAACTCAGCCTTTAGTCGATCGGTATACTTACAACAAATATTTGTAGGCGTTTCACACATAAGCATAAACTCATAATACCCTCTTCACTTAAATAAGATCAATATTAGTAATACTACGAGGGCGGATCAATTTGATTGGTTTGATTGACGGTTTTATTTTCGCAAAAAATAATGTTTAATGAGCACTCGAAATTCACTTTTTTCCATCTTTAAAAAAATCCACGAGGTTGTATGTTTTGAACAGCTGTTAAACTCAAAGTAAATGACGGAACTTGCTCAAAACTTGACAGTAGTCTATTAACAGGTGGTACCTGATGGGAGCAGTGTTGCATTTCATATAAATACGAGGGAAGTTCGAAAAGTCACGGACTTATTGATCCGCCCTCGTATTTAGATTCATACAGTAGTTCAAAATAATTTAACAAAAAAAAAAAAACATTAAAAACCTCAAAAAACTTAAATAAAAACTTGAAATAATCAGTTCTACCTTTATTTATCTAGGGAAGGAGCAAAATGTTCAGGTTCATCCTTGGTATAATTTATTTAGTAAATAAATTTCCTGTAATGGTTTCAGGTTTTGAAACACTTTGAAGCTCATATATATCGAAATCTAATTGTCCATTAGACGCCAATCACTATTAATCATTTGGTTAATAAACTACGCAAATCTTTTTTTTTAAATAAACACTGACTTTGGTTGGATATACTGCAAACTTTTTAAATCAACAATATCATAAATGGTATAAATTTTATCACTAAAATCCCTATACTATTTGCTTTAAAACGAAAGAATTTCAAATTACAGCTGATCTACACCCCAGAGAAATTACCCACGCTCTACCCACAAGAGTAAAAGTTATTCCAAATTCGGGTAATTACCCACAAAGTGGCAACACTGCTTATATTGCTTCTTAAAAATTATAGAGTGCCCCTAGATCGATGGCAAAAATATATTTTATGTTCATAGACAGGTAAAGCTCAAAATTAAATAAAATCGGACCAAGGAGGAAAAAGTTCCCCCCAGGAAGAACTAATCCAACCTCTAAAAAAATGTACTTTTCCCATACTTTTGTTTAGAAAATGTAACTTTTAACGTCGGCGAAAGTCAAAAAACCTAAAATTAGACCCAGTACATCGTAAAATTACGCTTTTCGTCCCCGCCCCCTTTTGTGGGTGGTTACATAAAATAATATTAAGAAAAAATTTTAATATTAAAAGAAATCGATTACTAACACCTTAATACAATAAGAATTACATTTTTGAACTTTTATGGGCAGGGGAAGGTATCCCTCCTTTCTTGCTAATTTCCACAAAATATTAGCGGAATTCACCCTTGATAGTAAAGTTAATCTTATAATTTTACTCAAAATACTAACATTTACAACACTGCAACAACAATTTGTATTTGACTGAAGCAGTAGTAAAAAACAAAGTGTGTGAATTTACCAGAATAAAACAGTTGAAGAAACTTTATCTGTCTCTTTCTCTCACTCAGCAAATTCATTAATTTACAATGCATAGGAAAAAGACACTCACGCTTTGAAGTATAAAATCGTATTAAATATAACAGAATTGTACAATTTATACAAAGGGTGAATACCGCTATTAATTTTTAAGCTTTTATGTGACTTTTATGTAAACAAAAGTGGTTTACCAATTAAAAAAAATGGTTTAAAAAGTATTTAAATTTAATTAATGTGATAATTAAATCAATTATTTTTTAGTTGCAAGAAAATTAAAAGTTTTATTTTGATCTAATTAACATTTTAGTTGCTTTGAAATAAATTCTTAATTAAAATATTAATTAATTAACATCTTAATCTTAATTGACTTTTCTCGTTCAAAATAAAATAATATAAACATGTAGAATTGTTATTGTGAATTGTCAATATTTAATTAAATAAATTAACACATTGTTTGAAATGGCAAAGTTTTTTGATAATTTTTTTAATTAAAATTAAAAATATCATTTATTGAAAAAAAATATTCACAATTTTACAATTTTTAGTAATTAATATAATTATTTTGGTAATAGGTGCAAAATCAACAAATTGTTTGCTTGATATTATGAATTTGGTATAAGTTTGGTGATTGGAGAAAATTAATAATTTTTTTTTGTGTTAATTTCGAACGAATATTTTTATTATAAAAATTCAAAATAAAATTTTTCTAAAAATCTTTATTCGTTACAAAAAAATATATTGTAAACCTCTCAAAACCGTAAAAAATCAGTGGACACTCATGCAATTTACTCAACTTTCCTGACTTTAACAGTGACCCAAAACCACAAGTCGCAAGCAAAAGACTTGAAGATTCTCTATACGATGCAGAATTTTGTTGTCTGTCGAGCTTAAATTTTTACATTTCTTAAATTGAATTTTTTTGCCTAATGTCCGGCTAGATTAGCAAAAAAACCCTTAAGGCCCAACCATAATATGCACTAGGCCGCTTAAGTTAAGTTAAGCAGTTGTGCGAATACATATAAAACATATGTGGCCAACTATAATCTACTTATTGAAACTTTTCGTTAAGTTTCGTCAAATGTCATTTGCTTAAGCAAAGTGCCAAACTGAACGCACATTCCGTACGGAATCAGCTGTTTGTGCGTTGTTACAAAAAATAAAATAAATTGAAATGGATAAAGAAAAACAAGAATATAGAAAAAAGAGGAATTTTACATACATATTTTAATTTTGTATCCATTTTTTTATTAATAAGTATGTATAACAATCACCAATTTTTTTCTTTTTATAACGTTGGTGGCAAATTAAACAAGTGATAAAATGATTAAATACAGGGCTGTATTTTTTGGTACTTCTTTATATGAAGTATTCGCAAGAAAGTAAAATTTTTGCACAAATATGCAACATGGAGCTTAAGTTTATGTAAGTACATTATAGCCACCTTAAAGTCTCTTTTAATTTTCTAATGCATTTGACAGACTTTTCGTTAATTTTTGGCAGTACTTTAAGCCAACTTATGCATATTATGGTTGGGCCTTTATTTGCGACGATTACTCATGTATAGCGTATGTATTGTTTGTTTTTTACTGTACTACCCAACAAGCCATAACCACCAAAAGAAAAATGATATGCCAAAAATATTTTACGAAGCACAAATCACTACATTTTTTATATATTTTTCTATTACTTCTCAATTATACAATTTAGAACAAATATTTATTTGAGGTTGTTTTATATAATATTTTTGTCTATGAAAAAGCTTTTAACAAAATTTTCGTATTCCTTATAGTTGAAGAGAAAATCTAAGAAAACTATTGGCACCCATATTTTCAAGATAACGGATGGTCGCTTCCACCCACGACCGCCCATGATCTTACGTGTAAGTAAACACAAAAAATTTTTTTAACAAGCTCATTGTCCAGTTCAGTTATATCTCGCTTAAGGAATGGTTAGTTGGGTAATTTACCTTTTTTTACTCACAACTACATTAACAATTTTATTTTTGACATCAATGATCTAATTAATAATTTTATTTGAACAATTAATGATTTATAAAGCGAAATCAATTGTAAGCAAACAATCACCCCTATCGTGAATAATTGTTCCCTTTTCTCGTATTTGCGATCATGAAAAACTCCAATGAAAAAAATTAATTCATAGGAGAATAATAACGTGAAAAAAAGCTACGCGGGAAAGAATTCCCCTAATCGTGAACAACTTTTTCCCTCGAAATTTGTTCACTTTTCCCTTTGAATTTCTCACTTTATATTTGCTGGGGAACAAAACATTTATGTAAGTAATTCTTCTCATAATTTGAATATCGAAGTTTACAAAATTAATTTTAACGTCAATTTCCGTTAAAAGAGGCACAAACTGATATGTAAGTATATTGTTCAACAAAATGCAAAAAACAGTTCGATTGCCTGAGGAATTATAAAGCTTTTCAAAGACGTGGTGGCAGAATTTTAGAAATTTTTTTTACTAGATAAAAGCGCAATAAGCTAATGTTGCAATCAAACTATCACTCCAATACAATATATTTTATTTTGTTTTTTTTTTTTAACTTTTCTTTAAAATATATGTACGTGTATAATTTTGAACAAAAATTTTTCTTTAATGTTTTTTAACATTTCTTCTTTTTTACATTCATTGAGAAGTCATAGCCCGAAAAATTGTTCACGGGAGTTTCACGATAGCATTTTTTCATTCGAGGGGAATAAAAATTTCATGGGAACAAAAATTCCACTTGTTTTTTACGATAGGGGTGAATGATTCAACAAGCATAACTGTTTTTAAATGAACTTTACTTAAAAATTTTTTTGGGGAATTACATACATATGTAGATATGTGTGTATGTATGTACACATATTTGTATACAAAATTTAATCTTCCTAAAAGATTTAAAATCATTCTTGAAATTAGTAAAAAGTTGCCAAATGAAATTTTTTTATTCATACAACCTTTCGGTTGGTTCATCATGAGGTTTGATTTATAATGTAAAATAAAACGCTTAAATTTGAAAGTGAACTAAAAATTTTTTTATTATTAATAAGATTTCTCTATGACGTGCTAAATTCCCAATTTTTATTTTTGATAAATGCATTGTTTTTTATTATCGGTTAAAAGAACAATGTATGGCATTTACTGTTTGAAAATGTGATCCATTCGAAAGGTCCAATTTTGGGCGACTCGTACGAGCAAAGAGACGGTATCTCGCAAATAACACGAGTAATGTTCGATTCCAAAGCGTCAATCGTAACCTGAAAAGAAGTCGAAAGGTCTGATATCGCACAATCTACGCAGCCAATTTACCGTAGCAATACGTTGAATTAAGTGCTCGTCAAAATGTTTCTCAACAAGGTCATTGTTTCAAGAGCTGTATGGCGCGTAGAGCCGTTTTGTTGAAACCAGAGCACACCGAGACCATGCGCTTGAATTTCGGCAAGCACATAGTCCGTTTACATGGTACGATAACGGTTGTTATCATTGACGGTAACATTCCGATTTTCATCATTTTTTGAAGAAATATAGACCAATGATTCCACCAGCCCATAAACCATAACGTTCCGTTGTTTTTAATGAATGTAATGGAAGCTATTGGTACTCTGCGGGTTGCTCATCAGCCCAAATACGGTAATTTTTTTTTGTGTTGGCAACAGTGGTTTCAGTAGGTTGGTAATGCGCACCGTAAGATTCTCGAATCGCACGCAAACATTTCTTATACTGATAGAAAATTGCATCTTCATATTGATGATGCTCTAACATCAGAATTATGAAATCAATGTTATAACCAGGGCAAGGAAGTTCATGCACTTAAAATCGAAAAATATGCGCATAAAACATGCACTAAAAATCGCAAAAAAAAACATAAATACATTTCATACAGTCTTAAAAAACATAGTTTAAAAAGTAGTAGTAGATAAGATTTATTTATATAAATAAATAAGTTTGTTTTTAAGTTATCAAATGTAAAACTCATTCTATTTGGTCTTAAAACAGTTTTATACATTGAAAATGTTCGTTCGACATCAACGGATGTAATAGGTGCATATTAAAAAGTGGTCAGCTCCTTTGTAAAATATTCATTTTCTACAATATTTTCTTTACTGGAAGGTAAATTAAAAATACTACCAATTTCTTGAACTTTTTTAAATCCAGCATTATTTTTTAAAACTGCATTAAGTTTGGCTTTTTTCGCCGATTTGACCTTCTACTATTCTTATTCTAATGACAGCGTTATCAATGAGTTTAACCGAGGTGCTCAATGATTTAAACCCCTGAAGTTTGGTTATTGTCTCGACTAGAAACCCATAGTTTGAGTGTATAAATACTAATTGAGCCTTTATATTAGAAACATTTAATCATTTTCGTTAAAATTATTTACCACATCTTTAAATTCTTCAAAATGTTTGGCATAATACTCAACTGTCTGCAACCAGGTACCCCATCTTGTTATACATGGTTGTGGTGGAGGGTTCAAATCAGGATATTTTTCTTTAAATAGTGAAACACGCAAAGGTGATCTTAAAAATATTTTTTTTCCACATGATATCAATGAATCTATTGTATCACATTGATTTATAATTTTGTCAGCCACACGATGCATGGCATGAGCTAAGCATGTGACATTTTTGGGTAAAATACCTTTAAAAAATGTCCGGACTTAATCATGTACGGCGCTGCATCTGTCAAGTAGAGCAAAATTTTATTTTTGTTAAAGTCTTCTCCTAAAAGAGTAATTGAATCATTGAAAGTTCGAGCTATTGAAGCATGATCCACCTTTTCCAACTGTGCAACATTTAACAAAAATTTGTGTTTACTCTGTTCTTCCAACAATTACGTTGACCACGCAACGTCCTTCAATGTCCGTTGTTTCGTCAATAGACACCCACAAATTATGTGGCTTAACTCTTTCAACAATGTCACATAGTTGTATAGTGTACAACTTGTCGAGATAAGTTTTTCTAAGGTTTGTTTCCGAAGGAATGGTTTCATTGGTATATTTGTTTAAAAAATTTCTAAAATGTTGGTTGTTCAGCTTGTATAAAGGTATATCTGCAGATCCCATACTCAAACAGCTATAACCAGCTGCCCTACTGACTACACCTTGAACAGAAAGATATTTCTAAACAAAAAACTCAGAAAATAGCAATTTTTTTTAATAAATATTACAAAATATGACGAAAAATGTGAATTTATAACAAACTATCCCAAAATATTTTACAAAATATGACGAAAAATATGCATTTATAACAAAATATGCAAAAACATGCATTTAAGGCAAAATATGCAAAAATATGCACTAACAAATTGATGCCATTTTACTGGAAATATTGTGATTCGCAAAGATATTACCTTTAGGTGGGTCTCAGAGTAAGCACAACAAACATGCATTTGCATGAAGTCCCTTGCCCTGGTTATAACAAATGGCATTAGTGGGGTAAAAAGGACATCAATCCAAAGACGAACGTCATGGTTAAATTTTGTCATATTTTAATGGTCATATATGCTATGACTACAGTGAAATGAATTCGATGCCACATAATGCTTATAATCATTATTTTCATGCTTAAAAAGTAAAATGAGAAGCAAAAATTCCCATATTCTATTTTTTAAATTATTTAGTTAAATACATAAAATTTTTAAAGTATGGAGAATGATAACGATTATGGTAATATCGGGCATGCTGATGTTGTCTTGTAATTGAGAGTTCTTCTCTCGGCATACAACAAAAGTGAAACAAACATTTGTAACGGGTAAGTAAATAATAATAATCTCTCAATTTGACTTAAGTCAATTCCAATGACTCAATTTAAAGACAATTTGGCAATAAATTCAGCCTAAGGAGTCCTTTCTACGATGTTACCGAGTCACCGCAATGATGACATTTTTTATTAAACTGACTCCGATTTGTCATTTCTGTGATGCCGATAGTCAAATGATGTGTAGACTGGCATCGTCATTTCTGTGACGCCAATTTATTTTTGATGACATATTTAAAATTATTGACCCTGATGACAAATTGGCCAAGTGATGTTAAGGCTGACATCACCGTAATGAAAAGTGTCATGGGGTCAATAACGAAGACACTTGTCATAGTACTGATGTCAAAATACATCAGCGTTATGATGCCTTTTCTATCAGTGTACGAGCTGATTTTCTTAATACAGCTGAACATTTTGGAGACGCTGTTGGGGTGTGGGGGTTTCCATGACTACTTGCCAAATGGTACTGAACAAAAATGGCAAAGCAGTTTGCTATGAGTCACGCGTGATCTGTAAATTGAAGATGAAGATTCATATTGAAAACCAAACCTCACGATTAATCACCTTTCATTAATGGCTAACATTAGTTTATAAATATCTTAAAATTTTTTTTGGGGAATTTCATCATATGTAGATATGTGTGTATGTATTAGGGAGATCGAATGGTTATTATTCGACCGGTTTTAACCGGTTAGTTTCGGTTTGCCCAAGTCGGTTATTTTAAAATGTCCATTTTTCGAATATCGAATAAACCGGTTATTTTGGTATAAGTAACCGGTTATTTTAGTAATGTGTAATTTATATACATTTTCCTTACTCTTGTTGTAGATGTACCCGTAATTTAAGTATTTTCTAATTGAATATTGGCTAAACTTAAACTTTTTATGAAGAATGTCAAAACAAAATGTAACAAAGGTCAAAAAATATTATGAACATTGTAAATACAAATCGTTTATAAAAGCGTGTGTTCTTGTAGAAAAAAATAACAAAAAACTATTAAAAATACTACAAAAACGTGTTCAGCTAAAAAATAAATAGTAATTTGTGCAAGAGTATTCTAAATATTAAATATATTTTTATATAAATGATATCTCTAGATATTTGTCGAATGCGATTAAAAAGACAAAGATAAGTGCTTGAAGTGCCCTAAAATGATAAGTTACAAAGGTTCTTCCATGTCACGACTTATTAATCACCTTTCATTAGTGTACATGCTTGACATTAATGTGATCCAAATGAAACTTAACTCCGTTCGAAGAAGTTCTAAAAAGACGACAAATAATACTTTACTTAAATACGCTGCAAAAAATTAATTATTGGGGGAAATATAAGCCAGTTGTGTTGCCGAGGACGAAATGCCCGATAATGCACTTAAAACTCTTAAGTACTTCTAGCATCTCTTCATGCTGAAAACTACAACATTACGGCGGAATCAACGATATGGGAAAAAATTCTACCAGTTTTATTTATTAAAACACCAAGAACTAAAAAACAAAATTGAAGAAATCAAACAATGTATGGAATGTTTTAAATTGTAGTCGACGAATTGACAAATATTTTACACAAAAAAAAATGTTCTGTTCACTATTCATTTCTATAATGCTCAAACAAAATAACTTGAAATAGATAATAGATCCTGGCTAAGAGGTTTTGTTTGCAACTTTTAAAAAATTTGGTTAATTAATATAGATAGCTTAACCACCAACAAATTAAAATTAATTTAAAATAAATTTGAGAGAATGTTTCAAAAAATAACTTTATTAAATTCCTATAATTTATTTGCTTTTGCAAAACGTTTGTCTAGATCAAATATCATTCAACCGTTTCGAAATTACATTATACAAATATCTTCTTACAATTTAAGTTTTGTAAATCAATAACAAATATCGTAAAATATTTGTTAGGTCTAATCTAAGTCATATTTATGTATTTTGTGGGTCCTTACCTTTGCAAATTGTTTTGTTTTTATTCAAATTAACGTTTTATTTTAAAAACTTATTTGATTTTTATGTTTTAAAGTATTCAAATTAAAACCGGTTAACCGGTTATTTAAAAATTGCTTAACCGAAAACCGGGTTTTTTAAAATAGCAACTATTCGTAATATTCGAAAACCGGTTATTGAAAAAAGTCGAATAATCGATCTCCCTAGTATGTATGTACACATATTTTTATACAAAATGTAATCTTCCTAAAAGATTTTAAATTTTTTCGTAGATCTTATAACAAAAACTTGTGAAGATAAGCAACACCTTTTAAAAAGCATACATTTATACTATAATTAAGTTATAAAAATAAAATGTACGTAGTTGCTTCTTTATTTATCAAATGAAATCAGAAAAATATGTTCGCTGTTTACTTTTATACCAGATATGTGTTCTTCCTTATCAGATAAATTTTTTCAGTAACGCAGTGCTGTCAACTCTTTACGACGAAAACTGATCTAAACCGGCCTAGTGTAATGGCTTTTCTGACAGTAAAATTTCAGATAAGAAAATTATCTATTTAAAATAAAAATTGTTGAAGCATAAGTAAAATTATACCCAAAACTGAAAAAAGTACCATGTATTTATAGTAAATTTTCTAAAAATTTAGTATCTTTAGGACATTTACCAAAATTATCTAGTCATAGTTAATTTTCTAAAATTTACCGTGTATAAAAAAATCTTTTAAAAGGTTGTTCTGCAAAATTTATAAGAAATTTTCTGAAAGTATAGAAATTTAAAAAAAAAATACTATTTTTGCTATGAACACAATTGAGTCGTATGAACGTAGAACGTAACGCCGTAAATTGTGTAAAACACGCTTCACTTACTCACATTGCCGTCGTAAACGTATTTTGTTTTCTATTGAAAATAATATTAAAAAATTCCAAATTTTTTACAAATTATTGTTTATTTTTCTATTCTTTTATTTTCCCAGGAAAAACTTTTTTAATTTTGGTAATAGGTAGTAGTTATTTCATACGTTATCTGGTAAATTCTTATCTTTACAATTGAAATTATTCTGAAAACGTCAATAGGTACTTACTAGTAATGACATCAGTAACTACTTTTTACTTCTATTATTGTCACTACTAAATATTTGCTTACTAATAATTAGCTCATAACCTACTTATTAGTTGTGTTGTTTTCAGTACTGATTATTAACTTACTGGTAACGAGCTCAATAACTTCTTAAAGGTCTATTAACTAGCGCCAATTAAATAAAAATTGGTAATTTTTTGGCTTCTTGTAAGTAAATTGTAAGTACTTACAAATCAACTTACTGGTAGTTAAATAATAACTAGATATTTTTTGGCTTCTAGTAAGTGTGTTGTAAGTTCTGTGGACAACTCGAACAAAAATAAGTAGTTATTCATATAATAATAAGTAGTGTTCATATGTCTCCAATATTACTTGCTAGCTTACCAGGTAAGTCAAGTTTTTGCTGGGTTGTTATCAAAAATTCAATTTGAAAACACAAAAATAATTTCATTTAATATTTTTTATTTTCTTTTTCTATGACAATACGGTCATAACCGCCATATGATACAGAATTATATCTATGTCGACGTTCGACGTAGATACGCTTTTACGTCTACGCCAGATATTGTGTGCCATTTTTTTTAAATATTATACGTTTTAATTTGACAACGTATACGTCGTGCGCTACTTCGTTCATACGGTGCAATTGTGTTCCTATGGTTATAGAAAAGTTACTGAAAATTTATTATAAATAGAAAATTTTCCAAAAATTTGCTTCTGTATGCACCATTTTAAAAATTAACTTCTTATGGAAAATGTTCCGAAAATTTACATTTTATAAGAAGTTTAACGAATATTTACTATTTTGAGGAAATTGTCTGAATATTAATAAGAAATTTTCCGAAAATTTGTTATTTATAGAAAATTTTCCGAACATTTATTATTAATTGGAATTATTTATAGAAAATTTAAATTTTTTTAAATGTGTTCTAATCAAAATTCAATTTATAAAGCAAAGCTTTCTTGCAATAGTCCTATTCCCTCAATATTTCACAACAAACCTTTGGTTAACATTGAAGCTATAGATATGTTCATAACACTGATATTTTCCTCCGAGGCCTGAATCGAAGCGGGTTTGTTCGCATAAGCTTTAGACTTTACATATCCCCACAGGAAAAAGTCTAACGGTGTGGTATCACACGATCTTGGTGGCCAATCGACCGGCCCAAAACGTGAAATTATGTGCTCACCGAAGTATTCACTCAATAAATCCATTGATTGATGCGATGTGTGGGAAGTGGCGCCGTCTTGCTGAAACCAAATGTCGCCGAGATCACGAGCTTCAATTTCAGGCATCAAATAGTCGATTATCATGGCACGATAACGGTCGCCATTGATGGTTACGTTCGCACCGGCATCATTTTTAAAGAAATATGGACCGATGATTCCACCGGCCCACAAACCACACTAAGCCGTTGTTTTTTCTGGATGAAGTGGCAGTTCTTGAATCTCTTTTCAGGTTGTTCTTTGTCCCCAATGCAGCAATTTTGTTTGTTTACAAACCCATTGAGCCAGAAATGGGTCTCATCGCTGAACAAAATTTTCCTCGAAAACGTCGGATCTTCTTTGAACTTTTCAATAGCCCATAGAGCGAAGCGATGTCGCTTGGGAAGGTCGAGCGGCTTCAGTTGTATTTTGTACGCTTTCAATTTAAGATCTCGACGTAAAATGCGACAAGTCGTTCCATACGTCAGTCCGAATTGCTGTGAACGGCGCACAGTGGCGCCCGTAGAGCAAGCGAGGTTGCAAAAATCAAAATTTTCATGAGTGCCGACGAAGTTTTGAATAAACCCATGTTATAGGAAACTTTTCAACGATTTCAAATATGCCACTCTTAATAATATCACATTTTTAGTTTAGAAGATATAACCGTTCAAAGTTGACCGACTTTCGGTTTTCAAAAAAACACACAATTTTTAGTCAATTTGTTGCGATTTCAGGTGTAATATCACGAAAAATAGGTAACGAATCGCCTTATTTTTTATTTGTATTGATTGATGTATTTATTAAATGTATAATGATAAAAAAAAAATTAACTGTTTGCTTCGTGTTTCTCCTGGTAAATCACTATTTAAAAACTATCCGTTTTTCCACTATTTTTCAACTTTGACGGAAAATAAAAAAAAACTATATTTTTCTATATTTGCCATACGTGCAAAACCTGTTCTTTGATTATTTCTTTACATAATTCAAAAGGTTTTATCTGCCCGTACGTGCCCGTTTGGCTTCTAGAGGTAAAAAAGTTCAAAAAGACATGGTTGCAGAAATTGTATGGCGTCCATCCCTTATATGTTTTGACTGACAGTAGTTTGATCTAATAGTTTGAAAAAAACTACTCATTGAAATTAGCAGGTACGTACCTCACATAAACAATACTTTGGCGTACAAATGGTCAGGAACAATATTGACTTATGGTCCCTACAGGTAGGCACAAATCTTATTTGGACACGTGCATAATATCAAAATTGCATTATTCAGCCTAAATCCATATGTATGCAGGGAACAGGTAAATTTTTAGGCATGGTAGCATAAGCCTATATATTGCAAAATAAGCATAATGCCTGGATTAGTCTACGCCTGAAAGTTGGCGCAACAATTACTGAAACCATTAAACAATTTAAGTACTGAAAACATGGCGTTGAACAATTTAAAATTATTTGAACTGTTTAGAAAGTCAACCACACCAAAGTTTTTCACGGAAGTGAAAATTCTTCCTGAGAAGTTGACATTGATCAGCAAATGGGGCTGCGATGGATCATCCGGACAAAGCGTTTATAAGCAAAGGATATCTTTCGATGACGCTACAATATCGGACGGAAATATGTTTATGGCATCTGTTGTTCCTTTGCGGCTAAAATCGGATGATTCCCTACACTGGAAAAATCCACGTCCGTCATCAGTGCATTATTGCCGACCAATAATGTTTCAGTTTGCAAGGGAATCGGCAGAACTCATAAGGACTACGGTGAAGGACATTGAAGAACAAATAAGCAAGATTAAGCCTACAAAGCTGCAAATTGGAGAAGGAAAATATATTGAATGCAATTACGAGTTCCACCTGACCATGGTTGACGGAAAAGTCGTAAACGAACTGACAGGAACAACCTCAACAATGTCATGCCCGATTTGCAAAAAGAGTCAGAAGAACTTTTTTCAATTCAATTCAATTTATTTCATATATAATATGTTACATCTCAATTTTATATAATTAGTTGTAAAGAGTTTAAGATTAGTATCTTTTTCTGCTTAATTATAATATATTTCAATTAGTTATCATAGACAGAATTATATTGGAGGTAAAAATTTAGCAAAAACCTATCTAAACCCCTTTTTTCGTATTATTTTTATATTTTTTTTTATCGATTTTATATTATTATTTGTCAGAAGAACTTTGGTAATTTAAACGATTCTACAAATGAGGAGAATTACGAATATGGAATGTCACCATTGCACGCAAGGATAAGGTGTATGGAATTCTTGCTAAAACTGGCATATACCCTACCACAAGAGGAGGAAAACTTCGATGAAAATACATCAATAAAGGATAAGGAAAAGATCAGAAAGAAGCAAATACAGGATGGTTTTTTTGAAACAAGTTGGACTAAAAGTAGACTGTCCCAAGCACGGATACGGTAACTCTAACGATGGAAACACTTCTAGGAGATTTTTTGAAAATGATGAGGCAGTAACTAGAATCATTGGAATTGACAATCAAATCGTGAAAAGATTGGGAACGATCTTGGATGTTTTAAACTGCAAAGAAAATGTCAATTCTACAAAATATGGAGAATATGCGTCGAAAACTGCATCTCTTTTAGCAGAAATGTATCCACAGAAGAAGTTGACCCCGACCGTCCATAAAATATTGGCGCATGGCAAAGATATAATTGAGTACCAGTCTTTGCCAATTGGAGAGCTTTCTGAAGAAGCACAGGAGTCTCTTAACAAATTTTATAAAAAATATAGATTGCAGAACACATTCAAAGCATCAAGGGTAAGGCAAAATAAGGACCTCTTCAACATGTTGGCAGCATCTTCCGATCCACTTATTTCTTCCCTGCGGCATGTGAAGTCACGAATAGAGTTACAAAATAATTATAGTTTATAAATTGTTAGTCTTTTAGATATACCTTCTCTTACGAATTGTGATGAATATTTTACAGAAAATTGAAAAAATAAATTTAAAAAAATAAATAATTTTTTTTTTTAATTTGTTGGGTAATAATTTAAAACATAAAACCCTTAAGAAAAAAAATAAAAACAATCTAAAAATGTAAAAATAATTTTTTTTAGTTACCATAAAATTGATTTTTCTACTAATTTTAACTTTGATAACCCATAAGTAGGCCCCTACAAAGCGTAGCACCCTTTCCAAACGCTCATTTCATAGGCTGAACAGTTATCTATCATATGCTGTTTAAACTGTTCAATTATCTTATTCGGTTCAAAAGATATGATTTTTGCAACGAAAAAACTCAAATGGCGCCACTGTGCGGCGTAGAATCGACTCTCCACGGTATTCGTGTACACTCTCAGCTACGGACGTGGTGTATTCTGTCGAATATTATCCAATAATGAATGCTGGGGCTCAAAATGTGTTGCGAATAGTACGCTCAGTAGGCCAATTATGTTGACCATAAGTTGAGCAAAGTGCACGAAACACATTCCTCACAGAACGTGAATTTTCGTAATAAAGTTGAACGATTTGTAAACGTTGTTCAGGCGTAATTCTTTTTTTAAGTTTTTTTTTTTTATGTTTGTTACATTAGTCATTATTTCCGAATGTGTTTTATGAAAAGTATCCTATAAAAAGAAGTAATTCGCACGTTCTATTTATAAGAGGTTTTACGAAAATCTACTATAAAATTTACTAGGAAAGTTTCTAAAATTTTTATTATATTTAGGAAATTTCCGAAAAAAAATTATTGTTTATAGGAAATTTTACGAAAATGTACTTTTTATAGGCACTAGCTGACCCTGCAAAGTTGTTCTGCCATTTATTTCTAGTGAATATTTTGGATTTTTAAATTGTATGTATATTGTTAACAGAACAGGCAATGTCTGTGAGACATGTTCATTGTTTAATCTCTTTAAAGTTAGTGTTCAAACAGAATTGAGTCTTCAACTTCCGACAAAAATCGTTAAGCAGTAACGTCAAATCTTCTCTCATTTTATTGTTTTAATATTTTACTTTCTATTGTTTTTATTTTTTTGTTTACAAAATGCATGGCCCAATTAGTAGGTCTGCTCGAAACGCCTGCTGATTTTTTGTAGAGTTGTGTTTTTATCGTGAAATTGTTTTTGTAGAAATTGTTTTTGACATATTGTCCATTTTTTACGCGAACAGATACATTGGGGTTTGACAACTTGAGCATAATTTACACAAACAAAATGCGTGTTATTTTATCTATTGTTGCATTGTTGTAGTAATTGGGCCATGACAAAATGTATGAAATTTAATGAAAGTATGCCCATTGTTGGGAGAATAATTGTCTTTATGTAAGAGCATTAGAAAAAATATTCTCAAATAAAAACACATTTTATTTCACGACGGCTTTCTATAATTGTGTATGTCAAATTGTATGGAAACTATTGCTTATGTAGCGATTTGTTGACAGATTAAAGGAATTGTAATTCTTAATATTTTTAAATTTATTTCAGCTTATTCGGACTAGTGGTTCTCGAGTTATGACAAAGAAAAGAGCCTTAAACGTGACAAATTCCCCTATACGATACTTACTAACTTCAAATAAATTTTTAAATTATTATTTGATGTACCTCGACCAAACTAATGATGCAGAAGTTCTTCTTTGTGGGTTTACTTTCATAAACAATTATCAGAATTGAGTCCCGAATCAATTACCTGAAAAATGTTGTACTGTGTAAGTATTGGTAAAAATTAGGAAAAAAAAAATTGGAAATATATTTCGCGGCCAACTCTTATACTTACCAAATATATATCAACAATTTCGTAATAATCGGTAGAGCTGTACAAAGAGCTCATACAAAAAATCTAAAATCGCTATCAAAATTGGGAGATGGATGGTGAAAATTTGAGATTATTGTTATTTTTTTGATGCCAAATAAAAAAATGCGAAAAAAATTTTTTAGAAAAATATAAAAAAATATGGCTATGGACCCCGTAAGTACCTAGCGGTATGGTAAATACTTTACGACCTATTCTCATTTTTCCGAAAATCTACTTTTTATAAGATAATTTCCGAAATTTACTTTTATAGGTAATTTTGCGAATATTTACTTATTTAAGGAAATTTTGCGATGATGTCTCTTTTTGCCTCATTGATGCCATTTGAAAAAACATTGATGTCACAATTCTAATGTTAGAGCATCATCAATATGAAGAAGCATTTTTCTATGAGTGTAGAATCACGGCCGAAGGTCCAACCATGATTCCTATCGCACGATTTTTAAAACGAAAACTGACTTATTATTCAGGATATTCAAATTCCGGATTTAAAAATTTGGGATATTCGAAACATAAAGTGTCGGACATATGAAATAAAACTTCATCATATAATTTTCCATTCGTAAATCCATAGTAAATTCTATCTCTTATTTTAAGCCCAATATTTATTTGAAAAAATTCAAAATCTTATACTTTTTGTATTCATTTATAAACTCTTTAGTGCTATAGGGTATCATTTAGCCTGACTATACTTTGGCGTTATTTGTACTATGATTTTTAAAACATTTCTTTTTTTAATTTTCTTCCAAAGCTACTTCCAAAATCGTTTTACATTTACATAATGACTTTTGAGACATGTTTTTCTTATTGCTGTTTTCAAAAATTCAAAAAAAAAAGAATGAAAATAAAACATAATAGCAATATTTGAAATGACAGTAAAAGAAAATTAGTAAAAAAAACGCGAAGAACAGAAATTACCCAGGCGAATTCATTTTTCAGGTGGCGCTGAAAGCACAGCTGTGCTACTTTTTTTCTTACTTAGAGAGAGAAATGTCAAAAGTTGCTTGTGTTTTTGCCATATCGATCCACGAAAGCAAAAAAAAATACATTGTTGTGTTTTTGGTGTTGTTAGTTGTTGTAGTATCGACACCACCGCATACATGAATTTGCATTGGAAATTACGTTTTTTTTACCTCTCTTTCTTGTCTACCGAATTCGTCTTAAAAATCATAAATGCCGCCTTGGCAGTTTTTTATAATTTTCTTAAATACATTTTAATATCACATATTTTGTTTCAAAAAAATTCTCTTAAAACTAGCTAAATACTTTTTTTTAATAATTCTCAGTTTTTATATCCTTCGGGACGAGGAAATTTTCATCATCCCAGGGCTGCAGATTTGTACTTCCAAAGACAAGAAACACAAGATTGCCAACAGCGAAAAATAAGGCAGATACGGCAAAAAGAATCTGCCATTGATAGCGATCAGTCTAAAAAGAATAGAGATGTTTTATTAATTAAAATTTATTAAAAATATTTTAATAAAAATACGAGTACTAACCTCATCAGTTACCACGAGACCGGCGAATAGTGGAGTTATTATGGGTACAAAATTGGCAAAAGTATTTACAATTCCCATTAAAATCCCCGCAAGATTTGGAGACAAATCAATAGCATTGAGAGCACAGCCAATGGTATTGCCAGCATTTATGCCAACACTGATGGTTAATAAAACAATGGCCAACGTTAGTTGATCTTCTTCGAGAAAACCCAAAATTATAAGACCCGCGGCCGGCAACCATAATGCCACAGAATTAAAGGTCTTCCTTAAGGTATTAAGAGATAAAATATCATTTTGCAGAAAAATATCCGCTAATATTAGATAAACGTACGACATGCACCACATGGCCAAATACGGCAAGGCGGAAAATAAAGCATTATCCTTCATTTTCATGCCTAAAACTCTATTCATATACGAGGGGATTTCAGCTTGTAAAGTAAAGAATCCCCACGACTGACATGATCTGACTACTACGAGAGCTATAAATGGTCCTGAAGTAAATATAGCACGCCATGGTATGGGTATCGATTTAGCTGCCGAATTCACTGCTTGTTCCCTTAAGGCATTTTTAGAATCTTCAATATATATTCTTTCAGATTCCGATATCATTTTCGAGTCATTGGGACTGTTGGATGCAAAAATTAGCCACAATACGCACCAGCTTACACCTATACCGAATGAAATATAAGAAATACCAGGCCAACCCATGGAAGAAGCCGCTATTAGTCCAGTTAAAAACATGGCCATTACAGTGCCACACTCAATACCCGTACCGGCTAAACCACCCAAGCGATTGAGTTCAATAACCGGACACCAGGCTGCCAAATGGGAAATAATGCAGGGAAAAAGTAAACCTTGAAATAGACCCTGAACTACACGTATGCCGCAATAAATCTGCCAACCACCCCAGCCCACAGTGTTGGGTATAAGTAGAGCAAGTACCGCTGATCCAAATGTCGAAATAAACGTTATAACTTTGGCACCAAAGCGACGACACAAATAACCGCCGAGAAATGGTGTAACTAAATGGCCCCAAAAGAAACTGGAAATTATAAGCGATTTTTCCATTTCAGTCCAGTCGTATTCCTTGAAAAATTGTATTAATAAAAAAAAAATTTGTGAAAAGAAACGATTCTTAAACGACAAAAAATAAAAGGGTTTTAGTTTTTGGATTGTTAACCTACCGGAAAATCGGGATTTGTTGTTTCAGCATTTGTCATGGCAACTACAGCTACACCAGCATTTAGTTTGGCTATAAAATTAACTACTATAGACAGGAACAGCAAAACTACCTGTAAATGTCTTAGACCCAACAAGGGACCTATAAAAGATAAAATTGAATTTTAATTGTAGCAGCATATTGCGGACACAAAT
This sequence comes from Pollenia amentaria, assembly GCA_943735925.1. Taxonomy (NCBI): domain Eukaryota; kingdom Metazoa; phylum Arthropoda; class Insecta; order Diptera; family Polleniidae; genus Pollenia; species Pollenia amentaria. The sequence goes on along the minus strand of OX031010.1, from coordinate 137,139,270 downwards.
ATATTCGAATAAATTAAATACCTTTTTTATTTTCAATTTTCGCCATCATTATATCCAATTTTTACCTTAAGCCCAAACAATTTTTTTTTAACAATTCACGCACTGCTTTAAAACGAGTTGTCGCTTTTAAACGATCTCATTGATTGAAGACCAATTCGACAATCAGGTATAGTTTATATTGTAGAAAATATAAATCAAACCGACTTGAGTAGCAAAAGTGAGATATATAGGATGTAGGGTTTTCATTCTGGAAAAATACGCGGGAATTTTTGGGAATTTGACTTAAATTTTAGGTTTTGTGATTGTAAATGGTACGAGGGTTTCTACTTACATATACATCCATCATTGGCAACACTGGGAGCTCACGTTTAAACATTTTTTTTCAATCGGAAAATTACTTTGGCCGGCGAAGCAGCTAACGCATCATTAAAATTATTTATTAATTTCATTTTGCATTGCTAATGGCCTGGCGTCGTATAACTGTACTGATCATTTTATCTATAGTCATTTGATTTATAATGTGCTTGCCCAGCGGAAAACCATATATAACTCGATGTAATTTGGTGGAGTACCATACAAAACTCAGATGAAGTTCTGGTGAAGAACCAATTGCAAAAACTCATATCTTGCCTTCCTATATGGTTTAAGTCGGCTGATGACTTTTGAGTGAGACCATAAATTTGTGTCATTCCCTTGCATTTTATCTACAACTTTATTTAAGAATAAAAATATAAAGTTTTTAAAAACGTTTTGTAATTTAAACATATACTTCGTTGTCTCAACGAAACGGAATGGGATTGACTTGTGAACATTATCTTGCGGCAATTTTTCAGACTTCCGACGTGGACCATAAAGATTTTTTGAACGTTTCGAAGTGGATTTTAAATTTTAAGAACGGCATCGATTAACTTTCTTCGACTTTACGCGATAGAGCCCCATTATAGAAATTGTGAACCGCTGCACACTGTTTCGGTAGGGCAATCTAGCTGCAAGAATATATTTGGATGGTTAAAAATTCACTTAAGTTCTTTGACAATTGTTTGAGATCTATCTTACTGTATACCCTCCTGGGATATGTATGGTGACATCCAAAGAAAATTATGCCTTTTGGTTCAAAAGTTCAAAATTTACGTATCTCTAGAGATCGCGGCTGACCGATCTCCCCCTGATACCACATGGTATGAGCCCATGGAATTTTGGTACCAGCTGACAATCCGTGGATACCCCTTCAGGGATCTCGTGGCTCGGACATAAAGCCGCGAAAAGGTAGATCTTAAAAAGTCGCCTTCATGAGCTTATTTTTCACCACTTGTCGGGAAGTTCGACCTGCTGCCGGATCTCCCTAGATGTTGTTGGTATTCAACAGATGCTGATTCGTTTTCTAAATTCTTTTGCCAATCATTTTGGAACAAACAATATAAACGACTAATTTTTTTAAATATGCGCATTTCATTGCTTAAAATTACCCTTGATGAGCAATAATTGGTGACATTGTATATTATGATCGTTTTATTATTCACATAACATTTTCTGGAATTATAGAAAAATTGTATGTTCCTGGGAATAAAAATAGATCGGAAAATTGTAAACCCTATATGGATGTCACAAATAAATATAATAAATTTAGGCCAAATTTTTACGATATCTTTTCCGATATCTTGTTAGACACGTTTATTTGCTTGTTGACAATCGGGTTAGAGAAGAAAGGGGGGTTGCCATGCAGACAAGAAACGAGTTTTTATGATTGTTAGTATGATTTTTCATGTTTTTTAATATGTATGTAACTCACCTACTCATGAGTTACAAAACTCGTTCGTTACAAAACTGGTTCGTTACAAAACTAAAAATACGAGACGACAAATGATTCTCACAGTTCGTTTGGCGCTTTAAGAGAAGAAATATACTGATTGTATCAATACATGTCCTTGGATAAGCATGAAAGAGTCACACTTAACGTCAAGTTTTTGTCCAACTTAATGGTACCGAGCCTCTTTTCCAGAATAAATCAATCGCTATCAAAGCTGGACAGGATAGGATGCAGTACTTTTTGGCTATTCTGTTAGTGGTAAATCCACTTTTGTTAATCTGATATTAAGGATTTATGATGGTGTAATTCTCAAAGATGATCAAGATATTTGTAATGTTACGCAAGATTCTGTGCGTGCAAAAATCGCATGATCCCAGGGGATCAATCGCTTTTTCATTGGACTTTGATGGAGAATATTCCCTATGGAAAAATAGATTTCTTTGTATAATTTTCATTTAACAAATTCAACCATAGAGAGGAACACAATTGAGCAACGCGTTAAGATTGTTGAAGCCTTTTACGAAAATAGGCGTTCAAATCAAAATGCATTTCGTTCATTTCGTGTTTTTTTTTTGGTCCGCATAATCGATTTCAGTGGATTCGTTAACAAGCAGAATTGCCGCATACGGGCAAATGAGAACCCACATGTGATTGTTGAAAAGCTGATGCATCCAGAAATTGAGACTGTGTGGTGCGGTTTATGGGCTGCCGGTATCATCGGACCGTACTTCTTCGAAAATGAGGTCGGCCAAGCAGTTCCGTGGTTGGTGTTCGCTACCGCGAGACTTATCGCGGGCTTATTGTGGCCAGAAATTGAGAAGATGGGCCAGGACGATATGTGTTTCCAACAGGATGGTGCCACTTGCCACACAGCCAACGAAACAATGACTCTTTTGCGCGAGAAATTCAATGGCCGTGTTATCTCACGTCGTGTCGATGTTAATTTGCCGCCACGATCATGTGATTTGACACTGTTTGTTTGGCTTCTTTCTTTGGGGATATTTAAAAAAAAGTTTATATACTTCAATAAGCCAAGAACAATTCAAGAGCTAGATGATGAGAAAATTCGGCACATTAACGACATTGAACCTCAATTATGTCTCAGAGTCAGTGAACATATGGACAATCGGAAGAGGTATGCCCCCGATGCCGTGTCGAGCATTTGACCGACATTTTGTTTCACACATAATTGCCATAGATCCCTCTATCATAAAAAAAAATTAATTTTAATAATTCTCTGAAAACTTTTTGTATTATTTACAATTAACAACGTGCGTTTTGTATGCACCACCCATTATATATAAAATGACAAAAATACAACACCCTTTACAAAGTTAACTTTACTTTTGATGTCCATAATAAAATTATAAAATTTCGTACGAAATTTACAACAGTGGTGGTTGTTTGTTTCAGAAACTAGTCAAGTGCAAACTTTGTATTTTTTTTAACTATATCGCACTTGTTCAGCAATAGTGTATTAACTCAAATATTTTATTTTTAACTTTTTGCAAAAACTCGACACTTAATATTTATATCTAACTGCTGGAAAAATATCGTGCAAGTTTGTCTACTTTTTGGTGATGAAGCCGTTGGCTTTAAATTCTTTTTGATATGCCCTTAATGTAAAATTAAAAATAGTTTTACAGCTACTGAAAATTTTTAAATTTTGAGTTAATACAGTATTGTTGAACAAGTGCGATATGTCAATCTATATATATAAAATTGTAACGTTACTGACTGACTGACTGATTCATCATCGCACAGCCTAAACGCCTGAAGCTAAAAACTGGAAATTTGGACCAGGGGTTGGTCTCTCCCCAAATCGATCCACTAAGACGGGATTTTTGGAAATTCTAATGTTTAGGGGGTAAAAAAGGGCAAAAACGGATAAATTCGGTACCCTTATATCTCTAAAACTAAAAGAGATACAAAAAAAATTTAATACTTATCGTTGTTATTTAGAAAAATAAGCGGACAGGTGTCTGGTACTTTTTGGAAATTCAGCCCTTTAACGGAGTAAACGGGTAAAACCTGTATTTTGGTACTTTTTTGTCACCCCATCTACCTTTTAAACCCATAAACATAGAAATAAGGGTTATATCACATTTGAAACTTATCTAAAAAATCCAAATACGAATTTGGTACTTTTTCGAAATTCGGACGTTTAAGGGGTAAAAAGCGTAATTATTTTTGGTACTTTTTTTATAAAACATTTTTTTTTATTTATTGACATAAACGTATTAAATTATGGGCTCCTACTACAATATTGAAATTTTTCATGCTTCAATGGGGAGAAAAAGTACCAAAAAGGGGAATACGGAGTAAACGGGTAAAATCTGTATTTTGGTACTTTTTTGTCACCCCATCTATCTTTTTAACTAATAAACATAGAAATAAGGGTTATATCACATTTGAAACTTATCTAAAAAATCCAAATACAAATTTGGTACTTTTTTGAAATTCGGACGTTTAGGGGGTAAAATCCGTTACTATTTTTGGTACTTTTTTACAAAACATTTTTTTTTATTAATTGACATATACGTATTAAATGATGGGCTCCTACTACAATATTGAAATTTTTATGCTTCAATGGGGAGAAAAAAGTAACAAAAAGGGGAAATACGGGAAATTTCATTTCTTACTTTAGGTTTTTGGTTCCACAACTGACAATTTTTTTAATTATCGTTAATATTGGACCTAGAAACATAAACTTCAACATGCAATGTCCTAAATGGATTAGAACCTCTGAGGGTACTATTTGGTATTTTTTGATCTTCAACTGGTACTTTTTTAATTTCCGTTAGTATTAGACCTAGAAACATAAAACTAAACATGCAAAGTCCTGAGTGAATAAGAATTTGTTAGAGGGATTTTTTTGGTACTTTTTCGTTATTTAACTGGTACTTTTTTTAATTTTCGTTAATATTGGACCTATGAAGATAAAATTAAAAATGCAATGCCCTGAGTGAATGAGAATTTGTAAGAGGGGCTTTTTGGTACTTTTTGTTCTTTACCTGTTACTTTTTGAATTTCCGTTAAAATTGGACCTATAAACATAAAATTAAACATGCAACTTCCCAAGTGAATGAGAATCTGTAAGAGTGGTTTTTTGGTACTTTTTCGTACTGTATTGTTTGCCAACAGGTACTTATTGAATTTTTGTTAGTATTGCAGCTACAAACATAAAAGAACAGGTGTCTGGAACTATTTCGAAATTCGGCTCTTTTAGGGAGTAAAAGTGTAAAACCTGAATTTTGGTTCTTTTTTGTCCCCCATCTACCGTTTAAATCAATGCACATAGAAATAAAAATTATATAAAAATGCCAAGTGAAAATGGTGTACTTTTTCTGAATTCGAACGTTTAAGGGGTAAAAATCGTACGTAATTTTGTTACTTTTTCCAAGATATTATTTCTTCATCTATTTATTTTCATCGCACAGCCTAAACGCCTGAAGCTAAAAAGTTGACATTTGGACCTGAGGCAGGCCTCTTTTGTTGTTCCATAGAAAAAAGGCGGTAAAAACGGAAATTCGCTAACCTCATATCTGCTAAACTAAAAGGGATACAAAAAGTTGAATACCTATTATTGTTCATTAAAAATAAGTGGACAGGTGTTTAGCACTTTTTTGAAATAAGGAGTAAACGGGTAAAACCTGTATTTTAAGACTTTTTTGCTATGCCATCTATCTTTTAAACAAATAAACATTAAAATAAAAAATATATCACATTCGTAACTTATCTAAAAATTACAAATACAAATTTGATGCGTTTCGAAATTCGAACGTTTAAGGGATGAAAATCGTACCTAATTCTGTTATTTTTTTCAAAACATTTTTCTTCATCTACCTATATAATATAAAATTGTAAAGTTACTGCCTGATTCATCATCGCACGACCTAAACGCCTGAACTAAAATGCTGAAATTTGCCCGGGAGGTTGGCCTCTCGCGAAATCGGTTACCTATGATGGGAGTTTTGGAAATTTTTATGGTTAAAGGGTAAAAAAGGTTAAAACGGGAAATTCCCTGACCTGATGTTCATTAAAATAATAAGCGGTTAGGTGTCTGGTACTTTTTTGAAATTAGAACCTTTTGGGGAGTTAACCTGTATTTTAAAACTATTTTGCCACGCCATCTATCTATTAAACCAATAAACATTGAAAAAAAAAATATCACATTCGTAACGTATCTAAAAAATACAAATAAAATTTTTTGAAATACGAATGTTTAGAGGTACAAATCGTCCCTTTACAAAGTAGCGGATTTAAACCTAGACACATAAACTTTGGCGTAAAAATATGTCCACACAAGAAAAAGGGGCGCTAACGAAGTAGCGGGTTTAATGCTAGTATAGATTTAAAAAAGTGTTATGCTTATTAAACAATTACAGAAATGGATAACTTTCATAGCACAAAAATATCAGTTTTGCAAAAGTTATTTTAAGATTGCTAGAGAGTTTACTTGAATTAACTCAAAATCAAAAATTGTTCACTTGGCTTGTTTTTGAAATAAACGATTCAATTGGCCTAATCACTTAAAATAAAATGTTAATCTTCTTGAACTTTCGTTTTCTCTTTCAAAAATGATTTCTCTTATCATTAAAGTTTTCATTCTCTCGATAATCAATTGAGAAGTAATAAAGATATAAATTGTATATCAATGGCACTTGTCAAATTATACAATAATTTATATTTATATCTTGCGATATGGTTTACAACAAGTAAGACTGCTTTATTCGGCTATGGCGATTCTTATATACCCTTCACCATCGTGCGAAAATAACAGAAAGTTATATAAATACCGTTCTTTAAATAAAAATTTTTCAAATTTGTGCCACGCCCACTTGCTCAATTCTGCGCACACTTGGTCGGATGCTGTGAATTGATAACCAAGATGCTTGTACCTAATTTGTGAATTTTGGCTCTTGCCGTTCTCCTGATATGCTCACAAAAAAATTAGAAACAACATCATGGGATTTATGGGTGAAATTAGAGGCAGTCGTGGTTATTTGCTCTCCGAATGTTTGAAAATTTTTCAAATTTAGTAAATTTTGGCCGCCGTCAACGATATGTGTTCTCAACGTCTGCAATTTCACATCGGCTTCGAGTGTAATATCATGACATTTATAACGTTACGGCTTTATCTCTTTTGATGTTTTCGACATGAGTTACAGACACATTTTCTTCTCCCTTTTCGAAGGTGAAGTTTTTTTTACAATATACGTCAACTAAATATGAAAAATGTGTTACATTTAAGTACGAAATTGCTTATGTATGGAATTTAGCTTTTAGCGTGATTTAAATCTCCGCTGAAATGTTGAAATTTTTTGTAAGTCCGACTCCAACTCCTGCTCCAACTCCGGCTCTTACAATAGTCTTGATGCTAAATGTAAATAAGACTGGTCCTTATTTGACTTTATCTTTTTTTTAATGTAGTACCATTAAACTGGTTAAATATAGCAAGAAATTGATTCTGTAAAAATTTCTAATCGATATTTTAATTGTAACGCGTGCCACATTGAGTTTAAATATATAAGTAGTTACGAGGGCGGATCAATAAGTCCGTGACTTTTCGAACTTCCCTCGTATTTATATGAAATGCAACAATGATCCCATCAAGTACCACCTGTTACTAGATTGTCAAGTTTTGAGCAAGTTCCGTCATTTACTTTGCGTTTAACAGCAGTTCAAAACATACAACCTCGTGGATTTTTTTAAAAATGGAAAAAAGTGAATTTCGAGTGCTCATTAAACATTATTTTTTGCGAAAAAAAACCGCCAATCAAACCAAGAAAAAGCTTGATAAAAACTATGGGGACTCTGCACCATCGATTTCAATGGTAAAAAAGTGGTTTACTGACTTTCGTTGTGGTCGCACAAGTACAAATGACGCTGCAAGATGGGTGCCGCGTTTGCTCTCAATTGACCATAAACGTAATCGTGTGACAACCTCAAGGGATTGTTGGGAGTTTTTTAAACGCAATTCGAATGAGTTTTTGCAGCAGTATAAACAATGGTTTCTGCGGGTGAACCGGCTCCGAAGAAGGTCAAGGTATGTTTGTCGGCCAATAAGGTGATGGCAACAGTTTTTTGGGATGCACGCGGGATAGTCCACATCGATTACCTTCAAAAGGGAAAAACAATAAACGATGAATATTATGCCAACTTGTTGGACCGATTTAACGAGGATTTAAATAAACGACCCCATATTGCCAAGAAAAAAGTTATTTTTCATTAAGACAATGCACGGGTGCACACGAGTGTAGTCTCAATGGCAAAATTACATGAATTGTTCTACGAATTGGTAGCTCATCCGCCATATTCTCCAGATTTAGCCCCCAGTTTCCTACTTCCGAACCTAAAGAAATGGCTCGGTGGAAAAAGATTTAGCTCCAACGATGAAATTATTGGTCAAACAAATTCCTATTTTATGGATCCGGAAAATCCTATTTTTTGGAGGGGATACACAAATTGGAGAAACGTTGGACTAAGTGTATTGAGCTAAAAGGAGATTATGTTAAAAAAAAAAAATTTTTTTTTTTTTGTAAAAAAAACTTTCATTTAAAAAGTCACGGACTTATTGATCCGCCCTCGTATTTACATATGAAAGCAGAACCTCTAAGGCCGGGTCTTTCAGATCTCAGTTAAACTAGGTTTAGTTAATCTGAAAACAGATTTCTGCCCCCATTTCCAAGATTGTTGTATATTGTTTGATGAAACAGTTAAGTTTTGCCTAAAATGTTGGTATTTAGTGAAATAATAAAAAAATCACATTGCGCCGGGAAAATTCGAGCTTCAGACGACGATAAACTAAGTTAAAAGTAAATCCACATCTCATACCTCTTCCGAGTCATGAAGCTTCGTACAGACGGTGATCAGATCTAACAATATTGTCAGCAAAATGTGCTAAAAATGTTTTACAACCGTGTGAACGGGAAATGTTTCTTTAAGAGAAAACACCAAAATGTATTTTGAATTAATTTTTTTTTTAATAATATAAAAAAATTCAACAAAAAAAAGCTTGGAAAAAAGGAAACACTTGACAAATGGTAACGCTGCTTTCAAAACAAATGCCAATTTGTCTGTGATGCCACAATAATATTAGAATTTATTGCCACTTTTCTGGTGATGACACTTAAATAATTGGAAATGTAGAATGAAGTACAATAAGATAGGAACATTTTGTAAATATATTGATTTTTAGCCCCAGCAAAAAAATAATCTTGATTTAGAAGTAATAAATATACATAATTATTTCATTCTTGTTGCTTCCAATTGCGCCGACAAAAACTTATAGCTAACCAAAATTAATTACGAAAGACAATGAGTTAGTAAAAGAGTGCATTGGATTCCTCGGGCAGACCTTTTTCGCAAGGTATTTCATACAAAAATCATGTAATATTTCATAGAATACGGAAGCGCTTTCCTATCAAACTCTGCCTTAAAAAGCTGCTTCCGAGCAAGCAGTATTTATTGCTGGGGCTCTATATATTAATTATGAGATTAACATCTTCGCAAGTTGATGGTAGATGTCAGTTGTTGACAAGTGTGAAAAGGCTATGAAGATGTGGATTTTTAGACCTTTAAAATTCTTACGAGAAGATGTTAACATCTGTAAGCAAGTGTGAAAAGGCTTGAAAGCAAATTGGTATTTAAAATTTCATTGTCATCAACAACAAGAAAAACCAAAAATTGTTTATTTTAATTGTACTCAGCTGTTTTTCTTTTTAAAGAAAACTTAGAAGAAGTCTAAATTCATACGACGAATTTACTCAGCGAATTGTTACTGTCGTGTTGGGCGAAATTCGTCGTCCGTACCAGTTGTGTTCCTAACATATTGTTGGACAAGTGCGATATTACAGAACAATTACAGAAATGGATAACTTTCATAGCACAAAAATATCAGTTTTGTAAAAGTTATTTTAAGATTGCTAGAGAGTTTACTTGAATTAACTCAAAATCAAAAATTGCTCGCTTGGCCTAATCACTTAAATTAAAATTTTGGTCTCCTTGAAATTTCGTTTTCTTTTTTAAAAGTGATTTATCTTATCATTAAAGTTTCCATTCTCTCGGTAATCAATTAAGAAGTAATAACGAAATAATTTATATATTTAATGAGGGACTGCTGGACTTACAAATCTTGGCACGTGTCAAAATATACAATAATTTATATTAATATCTTGCGATATGGCTTAAAACAAGTAAGACTGCTTTATAATAATTAAAATTTGTGTCACTCCCACTTGTCCAATCCCGCCCACATTTTGGTCGGATGTTGTAATTGATTACCATGATGATCGTACCTAAACTTTGGCTCCTGCCGTTCTACAGATAGACATAAAAAAAAAATTAAAAACAACAACAATAACAAGGGACTTATGAATGAAATTAGAGGCTGTCGTGGTTTTTTGCTCATGTCTCAAATATTCGAATGTTTTTAAAGCTATTTTGTAAACAACAAACATGAAGGTCGCACTTTGCATTTATTGGTATAGCCGACGGTTTTTTTTCGCCGCCGTCGTTGAAAATTTTTCAATTTTAGTAAATTTTTGAATTTTGGCCGCCGCACAGTGGCTGAAAATCGTTTTTCATCGGCCAAAAATCTGTAACTTTACAGGAGAGAAGACTTCTTGAACTTTTTTGCGGTGTTAATTTTGTTAAAATCGGTTCAGTAGTTGTTGAGAAATTTAAGGTCAAAGTTGAACTTTTGATGTTTTTTAGCATTTAGTATGAAAATGCTAATGATTGAGATTGAGAATTATGGTATTTTTTATTCAAAAAGTGGGATGTTTTTCTGCCCACTGTTTTAAGAACTTTTTAATCTACATAACTGCCAAATTTCATTAGTATATCTTTGTTCATGTCAGATTTATAGAATGTCAAACCTTAAAATTATTATTTTTTACTCATGTTGAAAGCCCTTTTATTCATTTACACTATATAAATAATAATTTTAATGTTTGACATTCTATAAATCTAACATGATTAAAGGTATCATAATGAATTTTGGCAGTTATGTAGATTCAAAAGTTCTTAAAACAGTGGACTGAAAAACATCCCCATTTTTGATTAAAAAATACCCAAATTCCCAATCCCGGAAAACGGCTTTAAATTTTTTTTTGTTCAAAAAAAGCAATACAATTTACCACTCGATATTGATCAGAATTTTCTAGAAAATAATGGACATATTAGAAAACATTACTGTTCTAATTGTATAAAAATCGGTGTGTGAATTATTAGAATTTTTTACTCAAATAATTTTTTTTTTTTTGTTTGAAAAATTTGATTTGGAATAGGGCATATGGGAGTAAAGATGTTAAACTTTTTTTTTTTTTGCAGTATTTATTTATTGAATCTTCATATATTAAATATGAACTAACAATAATTAATCAAATCTTATCCTAATATTTACTTAATGTCCTGCCAGTGCCAGACAAAAAGATTTAGTCATCACGGTTTCTGTTCACATATGAAGGTGTTTATCGCTCATCTGATTGGGTGAGTGCTGCAGTGTCTCTTCTCCTTAATCGAGTGTGGCCGCCATAATTTAAAATATTTCGAGCTAAGGGATTTGGGTGCAGTTCCAGCCTTTTTAAATATTTTACTGCATATTTCGTTATCATAGTTTTTACCAATGGCACATTGAGATCCTTGTGGATATTTGAGTTTTTGACATACCAGGGAGCGGCTGTTATTATTCGAAGAAGTTTATTTTGGCGCCTTTGAATTTTTTCGATATTAGAAGCCGAGGCAGTGCCCCATAACTGAATACCGTAGCACCAAATTGGCTTTAAGATAGAGTTGTAAAGTAGAAGTTTGCAATCGAGACTAAGAACAGAATTTCTTCCAATGAGCCAATTAATTTGAATTGCTTTTAGTTTCATTTGAGTTAATTTTGCTTCTATGTGCCATTTCCACGTTAAACGCCGATCAAGATGTATACCGAGGTATTTTACATGCGAGTGTTGGGGTATTATTTGATTATTGATTTTAATAGGGGGGCATGTTTCCCGACGCAATGTGAATGTTATATGTGCGCATTTTTGCTCATTGATCTTTATTCTCCATTGTTTTAACCACCTTTCCAGTTCAAATATGTGATCCTGTAAGTAACGAGATGCTTCTTGACAGTTTTCATGTACGCTTAGGACAGCTGTGTCATCCGCAAATGTTGAGGTTTGTGTGTAGCTGTTTGTTGGCATGTCCGAAGTATAAATTAAGTACAATAGAGGGCCCAGGATGCTGCCTTGTGGGACTCCAGCGTTAACTGGCTGAGGAGAACTTAAAAAATCGCCTTCTTTAATAATAAATTGACGACCGACTAAGTAGCTTTCTAACAGCTTGTGTATGTTTGCTGGCAAGTTTTGCTGCAATTTCAGTAGTAAACCTTCATGCCAGACTTTATCAAAAGCTTGAGACACATCGATGAAGAGTGCTGAGCAATATTTTTTTTCTTCAAAGGCTTTTCTTATTACATTTACTATTCGATGAGTTTGTTCAATTGTGCTATGCTTTCTTCTAAACCCAAATTGATGATTAGGAATACATCTATTTTCATTTAAAATCGGCGTTAATTTTGCCACTAGTAGTTTCTCAAATAGCTTTGAAATATTAGATAATAAGCTAATAGGCCTGTATGACTCAACTTTTGTGTGATCCTTTCCTGGCTTTGGTATCATGGTTACTAAGGAAACCTTCCATTTATGAGGGTAGTATTGAAGTCGTAAAATAGCATTAAAAATAAAAAGAATAATTTTCTTTGCTGTACTTGGTAGCTCCAAAAGCATTTTATTACTGATCTTATCAATACCGGATGCCTTCTTGGTGTTTAAATTACAAATAGCCTTTTCGATTTCTCTAAACTCGAATCTTAGGGGAATAGCTGCTCTAACATTTACAGACGGTAAATCGACTGCTATATCGTGAAATATATTATGGGTAAATACATATTTCAGATGATTGGCAAACAGATTTCCTTTTTCAATATCATTTCTTGCCCAACTTCCATTCAAGTTTCTCAATGGTGGCTTAGAGATAACTGGTCTATTGAGGCTTCTAGCTGCACGCCATAATGAGTAATCTGATTGTGGAGTTGCATCAAGTCCCTTGAGATATTTTTCCAGGGAAGCCGTTTTCTGAGACTGCAGTAACTTTCTCAGCCTTTTTGTGCACTCTTTTAATAAAGTCTTAAGTTGGGGGGATCTGTGCAATTGCCACTCTCTACGAACTCTCCTTTTTTCAGTCAATAGACGCTCGACATCTGTAGAATATATGATTTTGTTTTTGGTTTTTTTGAGTGTTATGCTGGAATGTTGAACAGCTAGTTTGAGATAACTGTCAAAATTAACAATAGCGAGATCCACGTTCTCCGGTGTGCTAAGCGGAATATTTTCTGTGCAATGGGCACTCAGATATTTTTTATATTTTAACCAATTTATTTGTGAGGCTGATGTCGATAAGTAACCAGACGGAGATACGATTCTATTTGGATTCATTATAGTAACAATTGTAGGTGTGTGATCTGAAGATAATTCTAGGGACGCTTCCACATGAATCGTGTCTATGGGGATGTTATTAACCACGCCAAAATCTATGACATCTGGAACTTTTTGCTGATCAGTAGGCCAATATGTTGGTTGTCCGCTCGCGACCACATTTAGGTCCATTTTACAAATTGTGTTAAACAAAACACGACCCTTAGGTGTAATAAGTCGTGACCCCCAGAAAGTGTGTTTAGCGTTATAATCGCCAGCAGCCAGGAAGCAGGGTCCTAATGATTTGAAATATTTATTATATTGGCTTTCTGATATTGAAAATCTAGGTGGGGAGTATAATGATGAAATTACTATGTTTCGAGATAATTCCTCAACGCAAATGCTCGTTGCTTGGAGATAATCTTCACGATGATCGCACATTAGGTAGTGTTTTACTCGGTTTTTTATCAAAATGGCAGAACCTCCACAAGCTCTACCTCGAGGGTCCTTGGTATCATATAACATATAACCATTGACTTGAAACGTGTTTCTTGAGGTCAGATGGGTTTCAGAAACCATCATAACATCAATTTGTTTATTTTTAAGAAAGTATTCTAGTTCATTTTTATGTTGGCGGATGCCGTTTGCGTTCCAAAAGCAAATTTTTAAACAGTTCATGGCTTGTTTAGTACAGCTTGCAATAACATCGATTGCATGCTTAACATTTCCTGCATCATATTACCCATTGTGTTTGTAAAGTTATTTACTGTTTGTACTAATGTTTCCATGGTTTTCTCTAGACGACTTAAGTTAGAAACTGGAGTTTCATCATTATTTGGCAACTCACCTTGCATTGGCATATGGTTTGATTTTAGGACGTTAGCGTAGGATGTTCTGTTATTACTAGGCTGCGGTACCTGAACGTCATTAATGTAAACTTGATTTGTTGCCTGCATTTGAGGGGGATTAGGTTTCGGTCCAACCGAGCGCTTGACGATAGAGTATACAGGGCATCCTCTATAGTTGGCCGTGTGATTACCACCGCAGTTGCTACATTTTTTTACATTGGGGTCGTTTTTAGACTTATCGCAGAGAGCTGTACCATGTAATTCTCCACATACGACGCAAACAGGGGTTAAATGACAATATGCCTTAGTGTGACCAAATTCTTGGCAGTTTAAACATTGCACGGGACCATTCCTTTTGTGCGGCTCCTCTATTGTTATTTTTCTATACAGGATATATTTAAGATTATAAATGGGATGCGTTTCGTTCTTTTTGAGCTTAATGTCGCCGGGTTCTAACTCCACTCGAAATAGTGGCTGAGGATTTTTTTCTTTATTTTTAATGTTTATTACAGTTTTTATTTTAAAGCCCTTCTCTTCTAAAAACGTTTTTATCTCACCTGGGTCCACGCATGAGTCAATGCCCTTAATCACTACCTGAAGACCTTTACTGCTCTTCAGTTGATATGTATAAAAATTCTTATTAAGTGCTTCAAATTTAGTTATTACCTTACGAAAATCTTCTTCACGATTAACTTGTATTTTTGTCTCATTTATAATACCCCGCTTAATTGCAACTACATAAAAAGAATTTTCACCTATTACCGATATCAAATTCTTTATTAATTCATTTGAGTTTTGCTCTCTAAGATATATCGGCGGTGGCTTAGAAGATTTGATAACGTTTTGTGCTTCCGGGGATTCCTCATCCAGAATTGCAAAACGATTTTGTGAACTTATTCTATCAGCTGTACCATCTTTTGAGACTTTTGAGACCGAAGCAACTGCTGAGGAGGTTGGGCTGCGACCCCGTTTAAGCACTGTTATGTACCTATCAATACCTACTTGTACTGGAGGCTTTTGAGCACTTTTTACTTGTGGAGCTGAGTTTTCCATCATGCCTGATTTAGGGGTAATATTTTCATCACTTATTAAAATCGTTTTTGCCGCTGGGGCACCGCTTGCAGGTTTTATATTTTTTATTGTATTAAGATCAACCGTATTATTAGACACCGAAGGTGATACTGAGTTATCTATTATGCCTGATTGGGGGTTAATATTTACATCACTTATTAAAATTGTTTTTGCTGTTGAGGCAACGCTAGCAGGTTTTATATTTGTTATTGTATCAACCGTGTTATTAAATACAGACGGTGAAAGGGATCGCGTGCGAGTAATAGGTTTAGCCGTTAGGTATTTGCTATCATCGATTCTTTTTTTTATTTCTGCATTTGTTTCGTTAACACTCACTGTGATATATGCATTTCTACTGTTTGCACTCATAAAAGTTTTTTTTTTTTTTTTTTTTTTTTTCTTTACAGTTTTGCTCTTCTTATTTGTTATTGTTTATCAACACCGAGAACAAAAAAATGTGTGTTTATGTATGTATGTACATACATGTATTTTTTTTTTTTTTCTTTACTTGTTTTTACTTTTTTTAATACTTTATTTGTTCAAAAAAAAATAAACCGTATGCCGAGCTTAGAAAACACGTCTATCTTCAACGAGCGCGACAGACAGAATTGACATTCTATAAATCTAACATGATTAAAGGTATCATAATGAATTTTGGCAGTTATGTAGATTCAAAAGTTCTTAAAACAGTGGACTGAAAAACATCCCCATTTTTGATTAAAAAATACCCAAATTCCCAATCCCGGAAAACGGCTTTAAATTTTTTTTTGATCAAAAAAAGCAATACAATTTACCACTCGATATTGATCAGAATTTTCTAGAAAATAATGGACATATTAGAAAACATTACTGTTCTAATTGTATAAAAATCGGTGTGTGAATTATTAGAATTTTTTACTCAAATAATTTTTTTTTTTTTGTTTGAAAAATTTGATTTGGAATAGGGCATATGGGAGTAAAGATGTTAAACTGACTAAAAATTGCTTCTACAAGCATACTCATAATGTTTTCTTTCGAAAAATATAAACATTTTTATTTATTTCTGGATTTTAATAGTGTCCCTTGGTTGCAAACATTCCTTCTTAGCAGCAGTTATGTGATGGAAAGCAGGATACAGATTTGAACCTTTTGCAATTGCACGTACTCTGAGCTGAATATATTGCTCTTTTGTTAACTTCAACTCTAAAAATAATGCTAATGCCTCTTCATTTGAAAACTGTTTTTCATCGCTTGGCGTTGGAACCTTCTTAAGAATCCGTTTTGTTCTCTTGGGACTAGCGATAAACACTTTGTCAATAATATCGACTTTTGTGAGTTGTTTTTGTGATCGCAGTTGATATAGCAAAGCTTCTTGAATATTTTTATCCCCAATTTCTTCGTTGATATCCTTAAGCTTCCGCCTATTAGATCTATCGCTACAGTAGTCAAGTGATTTCTTTGGTCTCCCAAGGTTCATTTCATTTGTACTTTCTGAAGATATCTGGACACTGAGTTCGCCATCTAACCAGTTTGCAAAACTGTTGTAAAATCTAGGTTTACTCCATCCAACATGTTTGAAGCGCTTTTTTAAGTTTTTGACGAAATCGGTTATTTTATTTTGCAGTTCCGATCGTATTTCAGTGCTGCAGGAATATATATTGAGTTTTCCTTCAATGTAACTTAAAACATCTTCCTCCTTTTTATTTTTAAAATACTCTTCGGATAATTCTTTATAGCTGAAGCTCTCCATTTTTATAGATATTAAAAACATTAGATTGTTATTGCTTAGATATATTTTAACAACTGCGATTTTATTCGAATACCACTGGCTTTTATACATAGCTTGCGTTACACTGTGTTCCTAGGTAGCAAAATAAGGTAGAATAAAGAACTAAAATGGGCTTAAGTAGGATACGCTTAAAATCCCACAGGTATTGGTAATTATATAATATAAAATACTTGGCTTGGTACACTTGTATTTCATTCATATGAATAGGTAAAATTAAAAGAGCAAAAGAAATGTTGCGAATAATTTTACACAAACTAAAAAAGTGTTCTGGTCCAAGCAGGTACAAAAGTGCATTTGGGTTTAAAGTGGATACTTTCACCTACCTACAGCTAGTAACATTGCTTTAACCCCTTTTGACCTCATAAATTCTATTCTTCTGAAATTCAATTTGACTAAAATATAGAACCTGAAAAAATATTTAATAACACAGCAGGTATAATCGGTACAGTAATACAACATAACATTGTTTAAAGACTGCTTTACTACCAATATAAAAAATGTTTAACCCACTATTGATAACAGTTTGACATAAAACATAATAAAAATCAAGCCAAAAAATCCGTTTTATCCGAATATCTCCAAAAGCAAAGGAGATAACCTAAACATTTAAGCATATTTTTTGTAACTCAGCTTAAGTTAATTTTTTTTTGCAATCCATAAATATATTTTTGGTGAATTTTTTAAAAGTTTGAATTTCCGAGGTTACCAATTTTAGAGGTCCGCAAGTCACTCTCCCGACCCTCCATGGACCCGTGTTCTTCCAATTCAACACAAAAGCTACCCGGCCATGACAGTTTAAAATTTCATTCAAATATGTTCAGCCGTTCATAAGAAGCAAAATTATTTTTCAAAACAAAACGCTCGTAAACCATTGTGTTACATTTCAGTCATATGAGCAGCTTAAATAAAAAGAGCAAAAAAAATGTTGCGAGTAATTTCATTAAAATGAAAAAAGTGTTCAACAGACAGTTCCAAACAGTTGCACAAGTATATATGGGGTTAAAGAGGACACCTTCAGCTTTCTGATGGTACTAAAATCTCTTTGACCCCTTTTGACCCTAACAAGTTCTACTCCTCTAAAATTCGGATTTAACTAAAATATAGAACCTGGAGAAACATTTAATAACACATCAGGTATAAATGATACATTGATGTAATGATCAATTTCTTAAAGACTACTATCCCATTAATATAACAAAAAAATTTCGACCAATTATTGATAACGGTTTGCGAGAAATCATAATTTAGTTCTGATCAAATTTACAAAAATTAATTTTTTTCTAAAACAAAATAAAATATTTGTTTCCAGCAGCATGCCACAGCCACAATTACGAATATTTTAATCTAGTTTTTTTGATACCTCAGATCTAATATGTTTGCTATCGAATGGCATTAAAATTTTTGAAATCGGCGATGACAAAAAATTGGACTTTTGGCCGATGAAATTCAATTTTCAGCCACAGTGCGCCGCCAACTAAATGTGTCATTGCCGTTCTCAACGTCTGCAATTTCACTTCAGCTTCGGATGGAATATCATAACATTTATAACGTTACGGCTTTATCTCTTTTGATTTTTTCGACATGAGTTACAGACACATTTTTTTCTCACTTTTCGAAGGTGAAGTTTTTTTTTACAGTATATACGTCAAATAAATATGAAAAAACTTAGAAGAAGTCTAAATTTAAAAAAGTATTAGAGTATTAGTAGAAAAGTGTATAACCCCCATGTAAGTTCCGTCACTGTTTAGATATACCTGTCAAAGCAAGACATGATTTAAATTTAGACATGTCCTTCAAAAAGTGTATTTTGTATAAAGAAGATGAAAGAAGTGTCCGTCGGACAAGTTGTACAATCATACACCCTTATTCATTACTGTTGTAAACGTATAGTTTAGTATTACCAACAATATTTGAAGTTAGATTCAACATTGTAGGCCTCCAAAAATGTTTATATTCTACTGGAATTATATAATTTATTCTTTCTTGATAACATTGTTTCTTTTGTCTAAAAATATCTTTGCCGTGAAAAAGGTGAGAGAGGTAGTGAGCGATGGCCATTTCCACTTTGGGAGTGATAACGAAAACCCTGAGGCTCTGCAAGTTGATTTTATGATTAGTGAGGTTAAAAGTGAAACAAAGTCAGCTTTGGTGGGCTTAATAGCATGTTAAAGGGATGTGTTTGCCGAGGACTTGAGTTAGATCGGTAAGACGGATATGGTTGAATTAAAAATAGAATTGGACACCAGCAAACCAATTGTACAAGCGCCTTACAGAACTCCAGAACCAAAAAAAAAAAAGAATAGTGGACGAAATGATAGAAGAGCTATTAAAAAACGATATAATCAAACCATCAGAATCAGAATATGCTAGTCCGATAGTACTTGTAAAGAAAAAAATATGGAAGTGATAGATTATGTGTTGACTAAATGATGCTTAACCGTCACATGAGTAAGCAGATATATCAATGCCTAGCATAGAAGAAAGATTGCAGGTGGCGATGCAGTATAAAATATTCTCAGCGCTAGATTTAAACATTGGCTACTACCAAATACCTATTGAACCCCAAAGTAGAAAGTACACAGCATTCATCACAACAGATGGTATATGTTCCAGCTTAAAAATGCCCCTATTGCCTTCCAATGGTTAATGGCTAAGCTGAAGGATAGTACTCAACCAGATGATATGATTCATTATATGGATGACATAATTGTCGGGGCAGAAACTGAACTTGAGATGCTTGAAAAACTGAAGCGCGTGTTTGAGGTACTTCGGGAATTTAAGCTTACTTTAAATCCGCGCAAACGCACCGTTACATTTCTTGGTCACCAGTTCACCCAAGATGGCTTAGAACCCGGCAGCGCAAAAATTAATTGCAATTATTAGTGCAATTATTAATTTTAAAACTCCTGAAAATATTTTCTATGTTCGCCGATTTCTAGGCTTAAGCGGCTATTTCCGAAAATTTGTTCCGGCATATGCAGTAATATCCGAGCCGTTAAGAAAACTATTACGAAAAGCACTTCAGAAATTAAAAAGTGTGTGGTAACAGAACTAGTACTAATCTCGTATGACGTAAACGCTCAACATCAGTTGCAAACAGACGCGAGCTCGGTTGGAATTGCAGCTGTACTTATGCAAATGTTATCGGGTCCTGCAAACCAATTGCTTATTATATCCGATCGACTAGTCCAACAGAAAAACATTTCCATAGTTATAAGTTAGAAACTCTTGCTGCTGTTGAAGGCCTTGAACGTTTCAAATATTACATCCATGGAAAGCTTGTTAAGGTTAAATCAGATTGCAGCGCCTTAAAAACTTTGAGTAAGAGATATTTAGTACCTTGAATCGCACGTTAATGGCTTCGAATCCAGGATTTTTGTATAGATATCGAATACCGGTCCGAACGACAAATGAGTCATGTAGATGCTCTAAGCCGCAAGCCGGTTGAAGAGCCAAAAGAAATCGAACCGGCCACTCTACGAATCGACAAGGCAGATATTGGTGTAAGCGATTGGCTAGTTAGCATTGAACTTCAAGATGGAAAGGTACTTTAAATTAAGAATAAGTGTCTCGCTAAGTACACTGATTTGGTGAAAAGTTTTGTATTAGACCAAGGATATTTGTGCTAGATATATAATAACCAGCTATGGGCACCACTACATTGAAAGCTTTGAATGTGTGGCATTGTATTGGTTTGTTTATGTTTGCATTTGTTGGTTTTTGTACATTTGTACGCTCTGTTTTTTCTCATTTCATGACATGCGACGCAGGTCTGCTTCGTTCGAAATGTTCTGCTAGACTAAGCACAATTTCTTTTCTCTGCTTCGCTCATCAATTTTGTGTATGTACACATCGTTCGCTCTTTTTGAACTTTGATTTTGAATTTGCCCATAGCTGATAATAAAAACAAATCCCGAAATCGCTACGTTTTAAACTTACACAAGATGCACATGGACATTTAAGTGCTGATATAACAATTGAGAAGATTTTACAATTAGTATGGTTTCCGAGCATGCGGAATTTTGTGAAATCTTGCGTGCAATGTTCTTATAACAAACAACCAAAAGAGGGAGAGTACCATTTAAGTGACCTTGATCCTGTGCCATTCAAGACTGTACACGTCGATCATTTGGGCTCGTTTCCAAAATCTAGTAAACGAAATGACACATTTTTGTTTTAATAGACAAGTTAACCAAATTTATAATCATCAGAGCAGTTCCAAGTACAGCAACTAAATATGTTATCAAAGTTTTAGACAAAGTATCGAGTTTCGTTGGAACGCCGGAACGTATTATTAGTGACCGCGGAACAGTCTTCACTCCTTGATTCAAGGGTGCTTTCCAGGTTTCTAAAATAATGGGTGATTCAAGTAGAGATACTTTTTTCAATAGTCTTTTTTTGACAGATCACGTTTGAGTCGTGACATGCTGTCATATTATTTTTGTTTAGTATTGTTTGGCATTTCATAATGGAAAGACTAACGCCTAAACAACGTTTACAAATCGTTCAACTTTATTACGAATAGACCACGTCCAGCACGCTGTGAAGAAAATATAGCGGCCGTTGCTAAAAGTGTACACGAAGACCGTGGAGAGTCGATTCGGTGCATTTTACGTCGAGATCTTAAATTGAAAGCGTACAAAATACAGCTTATGCAACAACTGTAGCCGCTCGACCTTCCCAAGCGACATCGCTTCGCTCTATGGGCTCTTGAAAAGTTCCAAGAAGATCCGACGTTTTCGAGGCAAATTTTGTTCACCGATGAGGCCCATTTCTGGCTCAATGGGTATGTAAACAAACAAAATTGCCGCATTTGGGACGAAGAGCAACCTGAATAGATTCAACCCTGCCACTTTATCCAGAAAAAACAACGGTTTGGTGTGGTTTGTGGGCCGGTAGAATCATAGGTCCATATTTCTTTAAAAATGATGCCGGTGCGAACGTAACCATCAATGGCGACCGTTATCGTGCCATGATAACCGACTATTTGATGCCTGAAATTGAAGCTCGTGATCTCGGCGACATTTGGTTTCAGCAAGACGGCGCCACTTCCCACACATCGCATCAATCAATGGATTTATTGAGAAAACACTTCGGTGAGCATCCAAAATCGTGTGATATCACACCGTTAGATTTTTTCCTGTGGGGATATGTAAACTCTAAAGCTTATGCGGACAAACCCGCTTCGATTCCGGCTTAGGAGGAAAACATCACGCGTGCCATTCGCCAGTTACCAGACGAAATCCTCGTACGAATCATCGAAAATTGGACTCAATCTGCGACGTAGCGACAGCCAACATTTGATAGACAAATTCTTCAAATAATAAATGCCAAAGAATGTTCTTTCAAATGATAATAAACATTCCCCATTAAATTTGAATTTTCTGTGTTTATTTTTTTCTTTAAAAAAGTAGGGAACCTCGAAATGGATCACGCTTTATTAGATAATGATCGATATGTGGTCGGGGACCTACCCTGTTCTTGCCGAAAGCAACGCCATTATTGTTCTGTGTGTGCTCCAGATGGCCTGAATCCCTGGTGTTCTCTTCCACCTTTAGACGATGAAGACGAATACCTCAGAAAGGTCTCTGAATAATCCGAAAAGGCCGAATTGTAGGCCTCCAGAAATTTTTATATTCCACTGGAGTTATATAATTTATTCTTTCTTGATAACATTGTTTCTTTTGTCTAAATGAATTGTTAATTTTTATTATTTTTTCCTGCAATTTTAATTTCATTTCAATTTTAAAAAACGCAAGAAACTAGGTTTTATTTGCTTTTAACATTTAATAAAGATTTTGACTATTTTTGATTTATTCACTTTTTATAATTTTGTAAATCCATTCTCGAATTACCTTTATCGACGACTGTCGATATTTTGGCCTTGATTTTAGTTATTTTTTAAGAAAAAAAATTTGATTTGTAATTTTCTTAAGTCCTTTTTAACTCTGATTTGCTTTCTTTAAATGGGTCCTTTTAATTTGTTTCTAATATTTTTTCTCATAAATTTTGCTATAAAAACCACAACACACGTCTAGAAAACACGACCAATTTAATCTATTAAAGCTTATTAAAAAATTATATTCGGTTGGTAACTGTTAAGAACATTTTTTTAACCATTCGCTTGTCTAAATATTCCTCCTGCTACAAGTTACGGGGTACCAACTGACTATTTAATCTTAAAAAAAAAAAAAAAAAAAAACAAAAAACGGTATGAAATTTATGCGATAAATAATAGCAGTATGCTATAATAATACAGTTCAATACGAAATTACGGGGTTCTTGGCAACGGATTCTGGTACAGGAGACCAAAAAAAAAAAAGATATACGTGTGTCGGGGTATTGAAAGATCACAGCGGAATTTTTTTTAGAGGCGGTTAAAGTTCCCAGCTTTGCCCTGTTCTTACAGCATAGCGGTATATAAAACTATGTTTTCTTTACATCTGAGATGTAGGGTATGTTTAGCAACTTTGTAGAAAATGTTGTGGCAAATATTCTTGTGAAACATATTAACCCTCATAATCGTAAAAAACACCCTGAAAAAGGAGGTGGACGGGGATGAAATGTTCTACAAAAATGTTGACCATAAAATTTAACTAAATATGTGTAAACACATCAAAGCCCAAAATGTAACACATATACCAAAAAACCAGTCAAATTCAAGATTGTCCATTAAGGGTTAATTTAGTTATTATTTAGAGTTAGTACAAGAAAGTCTTACAAACATTGATATTTTACGGTTGATGTTTATGAACAAATTATTTTATATTAAATTTCACTTTAGATCTACAAACAATAAACGCTTTTAATGACGTTTAAAGAAAAAGAAATACTTAGTAAATATATAAGTTCATTTGGTTTCAAATCATACTATACAGCTAGTATGTCAGTCAACTCTTTGCAGGTACCTAACTCATATTTGTATTAGTTAGATTTGTTTCAAACATATTGAGGTTTAAAACTATTTGCAACACTAAACATCCCAGCTAGCATTTTCAATCATCTAGGAGTCTGCGGGGAATCTCATGAAGAGTGTTTTTGATCGTCGACGAGCTCATTTTTTAATTGTAGACGATTCCTTGCACGGGAGAAACTGTTACACGTGCTGATTCGAATGAGAGATTCTTCTATAACACAGCGAAAGACGCTTATAAAGGGTGATTTTTTATGAATTAAGTTTTTCGGCCTGCCAGCAATGGTTGTTAATTTTGTCAAACTACATCATGGAGAAACTCACAAACGAGCAACGACTGCAAATCCTTGAAATTTATTATCAAAATTCGGGCCTTACAACAGCTCGATGGAAGTCCACTGTTTTATCGAAAAATTGTGTTCAGCGATGAGGCTCATTTCTGGCTAAATGGATACGTAAACAAGCAAAACTGCCGCATCTGGGGTGAAGAATAGCCACATGCCGTACAAGAGTTACCGATGCATCCCGAAAAAACGACAGTTTGGTGTGGCTTATGGGCTGGTGGCATCATCGGTCCATTTTTCTTCAAAGACAACCGTGGAAGAAACATTACCGTCAACGGCGAACGATATCGAGCCATGATACTCGACTTTTTTTGCCCCAAGTGGCTGAGTTGGACTTGGTTGATATGTGGTTTCAACAAGACGGTGCCACATGCCACACAGCTCGAAATGGCCCTGTGAGTTGGCCGCCAAGATCTTGTGATTTAACGCCTCTTGACTATTTCTTGTGGGGTTATGTGAAGGTGTTGGTCTATGTGGACAAGCCAAACACGATTGAAGCCTTAGAGTATAACATAACACATGTTATTCATGGAATACAGGCCGAAGTGCTCGCAAAAGTGGTGCAAAATTGGACCTTACGAATGGACCATTTGAACCGGAGCCGCGGGCAACATTTACATAAAGTTATTTTTAAAAGTAAATGGCAAAGACCAATTTATCGATTTCAATAAAAATTTTGAATATATGATGCAAATTTGAGTGTTTTTTTAGATTTTTAAAAAAACTACGGTTTAAAAATCACCCTTAAATAACCATAAGGGAAATCGTTTATGATGTATGCAGAGATTATCTAACAAGTCTTTCAAAAAGCATGCCAAGAGTCGTATGAGACTCATGAAGGGACTATTTTACAACTCGTGAAACGCTCAGCCGTATAACTGAGCTATCTAAATAAGGGCGTCAAGCGTCGTTTTCATGCCAAAACTTCTAATATCCAAACTTTAAGGTCGCGAAATCAGCACCATCCTGTCGTGAAACGCTCAGCCGTATAACTGAGCTATCTAAATCAGGGCGTCAAGCGACATTTTCATGCCAAAACTCCTAATTTCCATACAATTTATATGAAACAAACTTTAAGGTCGCGAAATCAGCACCCTCCTGTCGGAAAATCTTATTTTACAGATCCTTAGGTCGGTTTCTTTTATTGAAATTGTATTGACAATAGAATTTTCATATTTCAAAAAATGCTTTTATTTAGATAGCTCAGTAATTGTTATATGACTCTTACAGAGAGTCATATAACAAGAGGAGGAACGTGTCAGAAAATGTATAAAAAAGTAATAAGTAAAAAAACATTTGATGTTTTGGTTTTTGTTACTCGTCAGATAATCATCAGAAGATTCTTTTAGGAGTGGTATATTAAACATAATCGTCTAACGAAGAGCCTATGCTAGCTGGGATAGTTACATAAAATCTTATAGAATGTGGCAACAATCGTTTTTCTAAAATAAAATTTTCTTAGTTCCAAAAATGTTCAATTTATTTAATGCTGGCTGCATTTATAAGCTTTTAAGAACAATGTTTGTTAAGTTTTAATTCTGCAATATCGAAAATATTTAATTAATTAACCACAAAATTATATTCTGCTGGCTTTAATAATATTAACAACTGAAAAAATTAGTGTCAAAAAATTTATTTTAACATTTTTAGCTTGCAAAGAATAAAAACATTTTGCAAAAGCAAATAAGCAAAATGTGTTGGAAAAAATTATTAATTATGTGTTTGTAACATCAAATTAAACAAAAAGTGTTATAATGAGCCATAGCCGCAAAAAAGCTTAAGCGACAACATATTAAATTTTCATTTTTTTTTTTTTTTTTTAAATAAATGAAGTTATTGGCAACCTAAAATCTCATGGTCACAGAAGGTACCGTTACGATTTTATACTAAAAACAATTTTAGTTTAAGCCAGGGGTGTCAGCGTCATGCACAATTGTGTCAGCAAAACTCACATGTACGCTTACGCTCTTTTATTTTGCGAGCGTAAAATATAATTTTTTACTGCAAAACACTCTCATTCGGCGGGAAATATCGAAATATCGCACGGCCC
Organism: Pollenia amentaria; assembly: GCA_943735925.1. NCBI lineage: Eukaryota > Metazoa > Arthropoda > Insecta > Diptera > Polleniidae > Pollenia > Pollenia amentaria. The sequence goes on along the minus strand of OX031010.1, from coordinate 137,112,998 downwards.
GTTTTGAGGCCTCTAAACAGAAATAATATATTTATTATTTATTATCTTTGTTTATGTTTTGTTTTATTTATGTTTTTGACATTGTACAATGATTGACAAATAATATCTACATTGTTTTGCATTTAAGCTAACGATATGTGTTTTGTTTGTGAAAAAAATTCTTTGTTGCCTTTTAAAGGGTCCCTTTTTCTTTCGTTAAAAAGACGTACCTAAATGCAGAAATTATTAAGAAAAACATAGCCACAAGAATTTGTTGGTATTTTGTGCTTGTGCTTTCTGTACCAATCGCGTCAATGGGTTTTTTTTTTCCTTTGAAAACACTTTTCTCAAGTAAGTAAAAATATTTAAAAAAGTCTTGTTTTCCTACAATTTATGTGTAAACCTATACACATAAAAGCAAATGTGACAGCAGGTAAAATTTTTGGGTAAGAAGATGCGTATTATTAATGTATTAATGAAACTTTATTGTTTAACGTCCACAAACCTAAAAAATGTTTTGTTGTTTCGAAACTGCAATTTAAATTTAGAAGATATTATTGGTAAATAAAAGTATATTTTTATAGGCTAGTAAAATCTTCTCTTTTTATAATGGTGGTTAATAATTATAGAATATTTTTAAACTAAATGGAGTTATTATTTGCATTAGCATGAGCAAATGAATTTTCATTGTTGGCATTCGCAAAGATATGTTGAGCACCAAATTAAAAATTTTGGAAAGAATTGTATAAGGTTGTAAAAAGACTTCAAATATTGTCAAATGCTCAATTTTTCCAAAAAATAAGCAAAGTTTCTGCAAAATGCAGGTTCCAAATTAAATTTATTTAAATAATAACTGATTGTGTCTGTCCATAACTCAACATTTTTCGATAATTGTATTATTATTAATTGCTCTAAAGTCTTCATAGCAAAATATGTATGTTAATTAGGTCTCGTAATAGGCCTCGCAACCGCAGACTCCTCCCGCTGCGACAACATTTTAAATTTTCATTTTTTTTTTAAATAAATGAAGTTATTGGCAACCTAAAATCTCATGGTCACAGAAGGTACCGTTACGATTTTATACTAAAAACAATTTTAGTTTAAGCCAGGGGTGTCAGCGTCATGCACAATTGTGTCAGCAAAACTCACATGTACGCTTACGCTCTTTTATTTTGCGAGCGTAAAATATAATTTTTTACTGCAAAACACTCTCATTCGGCGGGAAATATCGAAATATCGCACGGCCCGTTTTGAGGCCTCTAAACAGAAATAATATATTTATTATTTATTATCTTTGTTTATGTTTTGTTTTATTTATGTTTTTGACATTGTACAATGATTGACAAATAATATCTACATTGTTTTGCATTTAAGCTAACGATATGTGTTTTGTTTGTGAAAAAAATTCTTTGTTGCCTTTTAAAGGGTCCCTTTTTCTTTCGTTAAAAAGACGTACCTAAATGCAGAAATTATTAAGAAAAACATAGCCACAAGAATTTGTTGGTATTTTGTGCTTGTGCTTTCTGTACCAATCGCGTCAATGGGTTTTTTTTTCCTTTGAAAACACTTTTCTCAAGTAAGTAAAAATATTTAAAAAAGTCTTGTTTTCCTACAATTTATGTGTAAACCTATACACATAAAAGCAAATGTGACAGCAGGTAAAATTTTTGGGTAAGAAGATGCGTATTATTAATGTATTAATGAAACTTTATTGTTTAACGTCCACAAACCTAAAAAATGTTTTGTTGTTTCGAAACTGCAATTTAAATTTAGAAGATATTATTGGTAAATAAAAGTATATTTTTATAGGCTAGTAAAATCTTCTCTTTTTATAATGGTGGTTAATAATTATAGAATATTTTTAAACTAAATGGAGTTATTATTTGCATTAGCATGAGCAAATGAATTTTCATTGTTGGCATTCGCAAAGATATGTTGAGCACCAAATTAAAAATTTTGGAAAGAATTGTATAAGGTTGTAAAAAGACTTCAAATATTGTCAAATGCTCAATTTTTCCAAAAAATAAGCAAAGTTTCTGCAAAATGCAGGTTCCAAATTAAATTTATTTAAATAATAACTGATTGTGTCTGTCCATAACTCAACATTTTTCGATAATTGTATTATTATTAATTGCTCTATAGTCTTCATAGCAAAATATGTATGTTAATTAGGCCTCGTAATAGGCCTCGCAACCGCAGACTCCTCCCGCTGGGAATGAGAGAGACAAGAGTATTCGCACCAACACAATCATAATTGACACCACTGGTTTAAGCACAAATTTTCATACAACATTTTTATGAAATATAATAAAAAAAAAACCTTCTCCTGTAAAATTTTGTTTTTGTCGCTTGAGCTTTTTTTGCGGTTATGGCTCGATTTTGTGAAAAATTTTAAATGGAAAAATTTTGTTTTTATTGTTTTTATGTGTGTTGAATTCACACAGAACGTATATATGTGTGAACTAAAAAATTGACAACGCTCTTTCCAGTTGGCATACTAGTTGTATACAGGCCTGCCATATTTGTCGGTTTTAGCAAAGTGCCGATTTTTGCTCCAAAAATGCCGATTTTTTAATAAACACCTAAACCACGGTAACGTTTTTTGTAAACGTGTAGTTTATTAATTTTAGGTTACTTTGGAGCACTTATCATAACCTATACAACCAAATGGAATGTGTTTTTAAAACTATATTAACAAATTTTATAAAAAAAAAAACAATTAAAAAATTAAATTTTATTTATCACACAAAAACTTTTTTGAACTTTGATGAGGAGCTTTTGGGCTTATTGGCTAATGAGTTACTATCAAAATCAAAACTCAACAAAAGCGAAATTAACAAAATAGTTAATAACTGTATCAGTGATGGAAAATTTGAAAAATTGAGATGGTACTAAGCACCAAGCAAAAGAGTACTTTATTTAACATTTAAGTACTTTTTATAAAATATATTTTTTATTAAAAAATATACTCAAAATAAATAAAAATTTAAAAAAAAAGTTAAAAATTAATTAGTTTTAATATAAAAATATAAAATTTTGGTAAACAAACTTAAAATTAATTCATTTAGATATAAAAATATATGTTAATGCAAATGTACATACACAAAAAAAAATCAATGTAAAATCGTCGAAAACGGGGTTGATTTTACATTTTTCGGTAGAGATTTCAATTAAAAATTAGTTCATGTTAATCTTACATGATGAAACAATAAGTGGAGAACAACAGTTTTTCTTTTAAAATAACTTTAATTCCAACAAAGTTAAAGCAACACTGACATTAATATTGAAATAACACTACGAATCACGTAGAATTATTTCAAGTTTAAACAACGTGAATTTAATGTCAAATGAATTTAATTTGAGTGTGAAATACCAGGGAGAAGAAGACAGAATTTTTTTTATTTTAGAATGATTGTGAACGCTTTTATTTATTATATATATTATTTATTTTCCTGTTGTGCTTTGTTGTTTTTTCCGAGTTTTCAAAAGATCTCACAGTTAAAAGACACCAGCAGAAAAGGTCCGATATGTTTTCGTCATCATTCTACTTCGAAAATTTTATGTACATATTCAAATAAATAATTATAACGAAAAGAAAACGAATACGGGCATTTTTCTTCTTTTTAAATATGAAATTAAAAATATTCATGCTTTTGTTCATGTAGTGTTGTTGTTGTTTTCGCACAAAACACGTAAAACAGGATTTTATGGATTCAATATTAAACAATGTTCTTTTAACATTATTGATTCAAAATAAATATGAAACATTGATCATTTAAAATAAAGTCCGTACTTTAGCAGAAATTTACTATGATTTTCAATCAGCATTGCGCCTGGTTAATTTGACATTGGTATTTTTTCTGTGTGAATGTATGTACATACATATACTTTCTAGAAATTAATAAATTTTTACCCATTGGAAGCTGCATCCATTTTTTGCAAAGTTTCAATGAATCGTTTTATTTTCATTCTAAATTTCCGAGCAAAAAGTTTATTACATATTTTCTAGTGGCATTCAAAGTATGTTTGTTAACTATTTGTGAGTAAAAATAGTGAATACATACTATTTTATAGAGTTGTCGAAAGCATGTAGTTGAAACGCATTTAAAATGTCATTGGTTCCTGAAGAATATAAGTATTTTTACAACAAAAAATATGAACAAAATTGTATGTGTACCCTGTATGTAATTGGCACGTAGAATATGTTGTCAATGTTTAAAAAAAGTCACACTTTATTTCTTTACAAGCATAAAAACAAAAAGAGTACTTAAACTGACGTGGGGGTAATGCGGTATTTATGAAAAGAAAAAGTACTGAAAATTGTACCATAGTACTGAATTTTCCATCACTGAACTGTATTAATTTTTGTAAAGAACTTTCAAATCAATATTAAAACGTGTTAATTTTGAACAAAAATCTTATAAGACTTTAAATATGATTAACCCTTACAAAATTATGAAAAAGGAAAATATTTCTTTTATGGAAATTCTTAAAGAGGTCCCCAGCTTTATTTCTGAAAAAGAAAAATAAAGTTTAGACCCTGAATTTAGGGAGCTAAAATTTTTAAATTTTTTTTGGCAAAAAATTTCAGACTTAAAACGCGGGTATTCTACGGATGCATTTAAAGTGCTTGCAACGTTTGTACAACAAATTATGGTTCTTCAACACATTCTTCCGCAAATGTGGAAAGAATTTTTAGCCGAGTAAACCTTAATAAAACCAAATTTCGATGTTCCCTGGAAAATGAATCCTTTCAAGGAATTCTTTTTTCTAAAGATTACTTATAATTTAATAATGCAAAATGTTTTTATGTTGATATTAAATGGATTTAATTAAACTCTTAAACTCATATCGTGGCTGTTTTTTCTAGCTGGCCTAACTGAAATTTTTTTGAAAATGGAGTTAAGTACAAAAAATAAAAATATTTGTCTTTTTCTTTATTTAACACACAACAAAAGATTCAACATTTTTCATTTTTCGAATTTATTCTATGAGTTAAATTTCAGTTATGTATTTTTATAAAGCTTTTTGTAATAGCTCTATTCCTTAAATTTTTTTAAGAAATGACTTTATACACTACCAGACTATTATATTGTATTTTCTTGTTACATTTTACCTTAGCTTTCCGTTGGATAGCAATGAAGTATATTTATGTACAGAAAAATTTACAATTATTAGACACCAGCAGAATGTAATGCATTTTCTGGCCCGCTACGGCCTTCGTCAGCATTCTTTGTGTCACACTGGATAGTGATACTTTATAAATTGAATGTATTTAACTCAACTATTTTAACAAATAGATATTGGGAATTATTTCTTTTTCATAAGCAACTTTATTATATTCAACATTTTTCATTTTTCGAATTTATTCTATGAGTTAAATTTCAGTTATGTATTTTTATAAAGCTTTTTGTAATAGCTCAAAAAACATATAAAAGGGCTCTCCTTTAAAATTTGTTAAATGTTAGTTGGTCGGTTAGTCAAAACAACGACGATATATCTATCTATAAAACATTTGATAAAAAAATTTTAACCTAATGTACAAATTTTTTTTTTAAATTAACTACAATTTATTTATAAAAATATTCTTTTTTATTAATTGTTATGTTTGATATGGGTTTTACTCGCATGTAAGTTAATGCTGAATTATTCTGTTTTGTTATATTTTGTGTTAATAAAAATATATTTAATTGTTCTTAAAAGGGATATTTTTAATTTGCCGATTTTATTTAAGTGAAGTGCCGATAATGCCGATTTTTTTTTTTTTTTTTTGAAAATATGCCGATTTTTTATCAAAATTTTCTGGCATCCCTGGTTGTATACTATGTTTCAAACATAGATTATATAGATATGAAACTCGCTTGTCAAAAATCTAAGTCTGTTTTCAAAAAAAAACTCAAGTGATGAGAATGTATTAGTAAAAATTTTATCATTGTGTTAGTGTGAAATAAATATTCCCCACATTCCCATCAAACACAAATAAAAGGTCTGAAAAATAATATTGATTTTATTTGAATTTTATTAAGAAATTCACAAAAAGTTCTATTTTTTTTTGATAACGCCATTAGTTTTGAATGATATTTAACCCTCTTGTAGCAATATATGCTTCAGAATGGGTTTAATTAAATATCATTATTAACTTCACATCAAGCTTTACTGTTTCACCACTTTAATGATATTTACCTATTTATAAAAACCAAGTGAGACATAATACAAATTACCCTACACCAAACTAAAATTTTAGAGAGTGTACCCTATTCAGAACTAATGTGCAATCATGGACGTGCCAAACAAAATTATGTTATTAGTTTAAGATTCATGTTCTTATACGAGTTCTTGGTGCCGAATAGTATCTAGATATCTACATCTGAATAAGATTTTTTGAAAATTGGGGGACGGTTATTTTGTGGTAGCTGTGGTCACATATAGTCCGGTTAAAATAAAATTTGGTTGAATGATAAAGGTTCGAAGAAAATATTTCTGGGTCAAGTACAAACCATGGAATACTCTATTCTGGAAAAAAGTTTAAATAGGGGCTTTATGAACGCCGATTCTTGCTATTCGTCCGTATAAAACTTTAATAACGTGTATCAAATTTCATCAAATTGTCTCTAAAGTTATGAACTGTAATTTACTTACAAACGTATACAGCCAGCCGGATGAACGGACATCGTTAGGTCGATTCTGGAGGTTATTCTAAGTCGATCAGTATGCTAAAATAAGGGTCGAAAACCAATATTTTTATGTGTTACACATATCAGCACAATCAATACCCTCCCCACGTATGGTGGAGTGAGTATACTTAGTGGTTACCATAATTCCAGATGAGACTTTGGTCAACCGCTGTTTATTAAAGGTGTAAATTTTATGCTGAATGAGATTGAGATATAGACTGCTGTTTTACATAGATAGCAACGCCTAAAGACCAAGCTCCTCAACACGCATATGAACAACCCACGGAAACACTTAAGAAAGCGAATGTGGCTTGTTTTTCTATTGGCGCCAAGGATAGTACGGAATATAACTTTAGGCATTGTTTTAAATGCAATAAAATGTAAAAAAAATTTAATTTCTTTTAAAAAATTGTAAGGAAACACATCAAAAAATTTTATAAAAAATTAGTTTTTTAATTGTTTAGTATTTCCAAAATATTTGTCAAAAAATTGAGGTGAACTTTTCCAAGTGTGTCAAATTCACACATTTGCTATATGTGTGAAGAGGTAAATATATTTATTTTTAAATTTTTAGGGAGTTTCATATCTATCGTTTTAAATCAGTTTCCCTTTCGCTCTTGGCAATTTAACACCATTATCGAATTGTGTCCAACACAAATCCGCTATAAGAGGCAAAATGCTCTTGCCTTTATATAGTTCTTCTATAGGAAGACATACCGGATGAAAACGTTCACCATGTTCAACAGATATCCGATGAGCATTAAATTCATAACACTTGCTCACATTGTATACAACTAGTATGCCAACTGGAGAGAGCGTTCTCCATTTTTTAGTTCACCCCTCACACATATACGTTCTGTGTGAATTTAACTTATATAAAAACAACAAAAACAAAACAAAATTTTAAATTTTTCTACTTAAATTTTTTCACAATGTAACACTTTTTTTCAATTTGATGACACAAACACATAATTAATAATTTTTTCCAATACATTTTGCTTATTTGCTTTTGCAAAATGTTTTTGTTTTTCACAAACTAAAAATTTTTAAATAAATATTTTTGACACTAATTGTTTTCTGTTGTTAATATTATTAAAGCCAGCAGAGTAACATTTTGTGATATAATATTATTATTTAAATATTTTCCGATATTGCAGAATAAAAATTTTACAAACATTGTTTTTAAAAGTTTATTAATGCAGCCAACATTAAATAAATTGAAAATCTGTTGAACTAAGAAAGTTTTTTTTAGAAAAAAAAACTTTTTCCACATTCTATACAATGTTATGCAACTATGTTAGTGGTGGAAATAGTTTTATACACCAATACATTTGAAAAAAAATCTTACTAATACAAACATTAGTTAGGTACCACTGACATTTGAGTTATGTACCTGTCAAAGAGTCGGCATACTAGTTGTATACTATGCTTGCTCACTTCTATTGTTAATAACAAATTAAATAAAAGTAAAGCAATAACAAATAAATTTAAGGACCGGTGTAATAAATATTAGCTGAATAAAATTAAAATTTTTAACAGAAAATCCGCTAAGTCTATTGAATTTTTTAAAACACTTATCGGTACCTGAAACGCAAAAGCTTCTCTCTAACATTTTGAAAATTTTATAGGAGGAAGAAAAAACTATTTAAAATTATATATTAACTAGAATTTAACCCGCTACTTCGTTAGCATCTCCTTTTCTTTCGTGGACATATTTTTACGCCAAAGTTTATGTTTCTAGGTTTTAACCCGCTTCTTTGTAATAGGTACGATTTTCACCTCTTAAACGTTGAATTTCGAAAATGTACCAAATTTTTATTTGTATTTTTTAGATACGTTACGAATGTGATATTTTTTATTTCAATGCTTATTGGTTTAATAGATAGATTGCGTGGCAAAAAAGTTTTAAAATACAGGTTTTACCCGTTTACTCCCCAAAAGGGTCGAATTTCAAAAAAGTACCAGACACCTATCCGCTTATTTTTTTGATGAACATGAGGTTAGGGAATTTACCCGTTTTTAGCTTTTTTTAACCTCTAACCATAAAAATTTTCAAAACTCCCATCCTAGGGAATCGATTTAGTGAGAGGCCAACCTCCCGGTCAAATTTCAACATTTTAGCTTCAGGCGTTTAGGACGTGCGATGGTGAATCATTCTTTACATTTTTATATTATATAGGTAGATGAAGAAAAATGATTTGAAAAAAAAATAACAGAAGTTATGAATGTGGTATATTTTTTATTTTAATGTTTATTGGTTTAAAAGATAGATGACATAGCAAAAAAGTTTTAAAATACAGGTTTTACCCGTTTACTTCCCAAAAACGCCGAATTTCAAAAAAGTACCAGACACCTGTCCGCTTTTTTTTTATTGAACAACAATAAGGGCTAAATTTTTGAATAAAAAAAAATGTTTTGTAAAAAAGTACCAAAAATAGTTACGGGTTTTACCCCTTTAATGTCCGAATTTCGAAAAAGTACCAAATTCGTATTTGATTTAGATAAGTTTCAAATGTGATATAACCCTTATTTCTATGTTCTTGGGTATAAAAGATAGATGGGGTGACAAAAAAGTACCAAAATACAGATTTTACCCGTTTACTCCCTATTTTCTCCTTTTTGGTACTTTTTTCTCCCACATAAAAAATTTCAATATGGTAGTGGGAGCCCATAATTTAATCGTATATGTCAATAAATAAAAAAAAAATGTTTTGTAAAAAAGTACCAAAAATAGTTACGGTTTTTACCCCTAAAATGTCCGAATTTCGAAAAAGTACCAAATCCGTATTTGGATTTTTTAGATAAGTTTCAAATGTGATATAACCCTTATCTCTGTGTTTATGGCTTTAAAAGATAGATGGGGTGACAAAAAAGTTTACTCCGTTAAAGGGCTGAATTTCCAAAAAGTACCAGACACCTGTCCGCTAATTTTTCTAGAGATCAACGATAAGTATTACATTGATTTTGTATCTCTTTTAGTTTTAGAGATATAAGGTTACCGAATTTACCCGTTTTTACTCTTTTTTACTCCCTAAACATTCGAATTTATAAAAAATCCCGTCTTAGTGGATCGATGTGGGGAGAGACCAAGCCCTGGTCCAAATTTCAAGTTTTTACCTTCAGGCGTTTAGGATGTTCGATGATGAATCCGTGAGTGAGTCATTAACGTTACAATTTTATATACATACATATATAGATAAATTGTCATATATATATTTTGTATATTTATTCCCATCGTTCCAAATTGGAGCACAGGGCCATTACAAATGTATTCCATTTGGGATCTGTTACAAGCTATTAGCTTAATTTCGTTCCATTATTATGCTGTAGTGACTACTACAGACTCCAACTGCCTTCTCCACGTCTGGGCGGGCCTTCCTCTTCTTCTAGTACCCTGTGAATTCCAATCAATAGCTGCCCGTATAAGGTCATCTGCAGCTTCACGTAGTGTCTGCCCCAACCAATTCCACTTACGTCTTAGAATTTCGGTACGCAATTGAAGTTGATTTGTAACTGTTCATAGGTCGAAGTTGGATATCACATTTGGCCAAATTATTTTCAAAATTATCCTTCGGGGCCCTATGCTCCTTATAGGATCTTTGGGAACATATACATTGGTAAAAACTTGAAGGGAATCTATGTCGCGGGCAGCAACATTCTAAGTCTGATATTCATACAATAGGGTTGACTTTACGCTGGAGTTGAATAAGCTTATTTTCGTTTTTCTTGATATATATGAAGACTTCCATACAGGACGAAGGAAGCCAAAGGACCGCCGGGCACAGTTGATACGGTGTGAAAGTTTTGTTATGCTTTCCGTTAAGTCTGCATAGATTGTTGAATTCGAGGCTTCTAAGGGCAACGAAAGCGAACAGATTTTTTGAAAGTTTTGCAGTTAATACGGTTAACTATATCCGCAATCCTCCATTGTTGCTGATAATGCTGCCGAGATAGAAAAAGGTGTTAATATCATCTGGGACGGTGCGTTCAACTCGAGGAACTGCCTGTTTTCGGTATTGGATTTAGTCTTGCCTTAGTTTATTTTCAATCATGCTGTTGCCGCTTCTAGAGCCTTAGCTTTTGAGACATGTCTCTGAACGTGTGTGACAGTAGACAGATGTCTTCGGCGTAATCTAAGTCACCTAGCCGCTTGTATAGGCACCATTAAATTCCAAAGCAGTTTTATGTTGCGGTCTTCATCACTACATCAAGAAAGATGTTAACCACAGTGTTTACATTTATTCTATTGCCAAGGCTGCTATCATGGAGTACTCTACATACAGACTTATTGAATAGACATTTGATAAGCGAGACTAGTTTCGGTGGGCTCCCTTAACCCGGTTTTTTTTTTTCTTAAAAAGATCGCTTATATATGTGGACATTTGTTTGAATGCAATACATCAGAATCAATGAAAAAGTCGATTTTTAATTTTGGCTTAGTAAAGGCCTTTTGCGTTTTATGTTACGATATTTTGACAGTATCTAAATTATAATTAATATTAAACGATTAATTATGTATAAAGGGAAACCAATTGTAAAGAAAGATTAATTGATTTACAACATCAATAATAACTGTTCCTAAGAGAACTGCTAGAATTTTAGTGTATTTGCTAACTTAGCAAAGTCATGAACCTGCGTTTAGGAAAAAGTGGCCATATGGAAATTGTTTATTCAGGCAATGGCTTTCAAACTGTAACGGCTAACTAGTTTATAAATTTAAATATCTTAATAATTTTTTTTAAGAATTACATATCATCAACTAAAATGCAAAAGGGCGTAACAACAAAAAATTCGTTATAGAGTTTTAGAAATTGATTTAATGTTCACAAAAAATTTTAGATCCCTGCGATCAAAAATGGCGAATTTATTAAAAAAAATTCAAACGCCTTCTTTTTTGCTTCTCCTCTAAAAAAATAAAACTTGTTACGCCCTTTTGCATTAAAGGTGACCATATGTATCTACATATATATACAATCTTTATACAAAATACCATCTTTTAAAAATATTTTAAGTTAAAACAAAAAACATTTCTTAGATTTTTAACGAAATCTTGTGAAGATAATTAATTAACAACTTTTAAAAAGCATATCTGTACATTCAATTTAGTTATAAAAATAAGAAATTTGTGGTTTCTTCTTCATTTAACAAATTTTATCAAAAGAAGGTTGTTGCAAAGTCTTTACGACAAAACATTTAAAAAATTCATAGCAAAAATAGCTGAAGATTTTATTACAATAACATTGATCTTAAACGGTTATTAAACTACATACTTTTCTAACAGTAAAATATCAGATAAGAAAATTATCTATTTAAATTAAAAATGTTAAAAAAAAACTGTGCAGAATTAAAATAATACCTAAAACTAAATATTATTATGTATTTATAGGAAATTTTTTCCCAAAATGAACTATTTATAAGACATTTACCGAAAATTAACTGTACTAGGACCGCCAGTTGGCCGAAATTCGACCACTTGACATTACAGCAGTGTTACCATCAGCAGAATTCAAAATGAAATTACACCTGATATCAAATTAACGCTTAATTATGAAAAAAACTTTACAAAAAAGAACAAATAAGAAAGTATAGTCGGTAAATATAATATGCATATATTTTGCCATGACATAGTAGCTATTTTTTTTTAAATATGGACTAATTCTCAAATGAATTCCGTAAGATAAATAGTTGAAATTAAATATATTTGGTCGAAATTTTTTCCAAATAAGATTTTTATAGACACAAAGACTCTAATATATATAATATAAAAAAGTTCGTATATGAGCTATGTAAAATTATAGACCGATTGTCAAAATTTTCAAAAAACGTATGAACCAAATTTCTTTAAAGTATCTTAAAAATTGACACTTGTACTTTGCGCAGAAGGTAAAAGGACAATACGCCAGCAGGACGAACGATAATGACTTTAACTCGATCGGTGTACTACAACAAAATATTTGTATGTGTTTCACATATTTTTCTTCCGTGGCTGTTTTTAGTATAATTACCTTCTTTTTCCAGTAAACTACTGGTTCTAAATCACTATGAAGCTCATATTTATCAAAATCTAATTGTCCATCTGGTACCAATTACTATTAATCTTTTGCTTGATAAACTATGGAAATCTTTTTTTCTTTTTTTAAATAAACAGTTAGTTTGCTTGAATCTACTGTAAATTTTTTGGATCAACCATATTTAAAATGATGTTAAACTTATCACTAAAATCCAATCCTTATGTTATTTGTTTTAAAATGAAAGATGTTCAAATTACACCTGATCTACACCTCAAAGAAATTACCCACGCTCTACCCACTAGAGTAAAAATTACACAGAATTCGGGTAATTACCCACAAAGTGGGAGCACTGTATTTCAGTTCAAATTTCACAAACAAATCATAAAATTTCATGAAAATTTACATGAAATTGAAATTTCATTTTCAAAATGTCAAACTTCTATCAAAAATTTTTCTTCTTCTTCTTTTATTGTTATGCTAATTTCAAGTTTCAGAGTTGCCGAGCCAATTAATTACGCCGAACTTCACGCATTCGTTCAAATTAATGTTTATTTTTATTAGTTTTCATGATATTCATAAATTTGATTTAGAATCATTATGTTCTTAATATTTAGTTGAAAAAAAATATTTAAATTCTTCATATATACGAATAAAAAAAAATTCAATTGGCAACACTGCTTAGTTATTGTCATTTACTTTCATGAAATTGCTTTCTTGAAATTTTCATTGAAAGCTAGCTGAAAGTTGGCCTGAAAGTAGAAAAATGTCAAGGTGTTAGTGAAAAAGTGTGAGTGTATTGCGACTTTCAAGAAACTACTTTCATGTGTAAATGCCCAGTAAATTACAACCGTCGTTAAAACATAAACTACAAAAAAAGGGTTCCCGTATTTTATAAAATTTGATATTTTATAAAATTTGATATTTTATAAAGTTTGATATTTTTTAGGAAGTTTTCTGCAAATTTATAGAAATTATTTTTATAATGTACTATTTGAAAAAAATTTCTGAAAATTTACTAACTATAGCAATTTGGAAATTATGATTTATTATTTCCTAGCTAAACGCCACTCAATTGTTATAAAATTTAGGAATTTTATGATCATATACTGCCAATTTCACGATGTCGAAGGAACGTTATAACTTTAATTTAACACAAAACAAAAAGCTTTAACTCTTAACTTTGTATACTGGTACCCGTCTCCTACTCCTATAGCACCAAGATTTTATTGGAAGTTGCAGTTTATTCCAGGAGCAGCCGACATTAATGGAGAGTACCCGGTTCCTCCGTTGTATACCACCATGATTTTGCTTGAAGTTGCACTTAATTGTAAGAGCGACCCATATTAAGGAAGTTATTTTGTAAGTCCCTTCACCATGTGTTGAAAAATTTACCATATACAATTTTTAGAATATTCGAAAAATTTTGTAAAAATATTTTTCAAGTGAGGTGAAGTGTTTTTCAAAATAACCACGCAAATTTTGAGGGCTTCACAATTGCAGTTGTGCAGATAAAGATAAATTAATAATTTCTGTGTATAAAGTAGCGCCCTCCGCTCATTAGACCGACAATTAAAATCTGGCTTCGTTACGATCTTTCGCAGAGAAAGTACATTAAGTGATTTCTGCTCTCTGTGTCATCAGATGGCTTCCGGATATACTGGGAAATTATATACCGTTACCTTAAACGCCCTTAATAACAAAAAATTCAAAAAGTCTGATTATTTTGGTGGTGATGTACTTTGATGATATATGTACATCGGAATTTGTAAAAAAATCTGACATGAATTTTTTGTTACTTAGGACGTTTATACTTGATATGAAATTTTTTCAAAAATAATTAATTATAGGAAATTTTCTGAAAATAGAATCTTTGTGAACATAAGCGATCTTGTGATGTTGGTATTTAGATTAAACTTGGCACAAAAATATTTTATTTCAACCTAAATCATGTTACCAAATTTGATTAGAATCGTTCCATATTTGATGAATCGGAGTCGGTTTTTAAAGCATGTCATCAGTGCTATCAAATTGAGTCATTGTAATTTACCTTAAGTTAAATTGAGAGAGTATCGTTATTTACTTACCCGTTACACATGTTTGTTTCACTTTTGCTGTATTCCACCCTTGGTTAACATAAGACACCAGCATGCCCATATGGTTTGCGTAATAATTCTACTTTAAAAATTTGATGTACTTATATAAATAACTTAAAAATAGAATATTTTGGCTTCTAATTTTACTTTTTAAACATGAAAATTATGTTAATAATAGATTATGACATAATATATTATGTCATCGCACTGATGGCATGATATATTATGTCATCGCACTGATGACAGCTTGTCATCGCACAGATGACATGATATATTATAATGGCAGTGCGATGACACACTGATAACAGTTTGTCTGTACTGAGGTCAAAATACATCAGCCTTATGACGCCTTTTCTATCAGTGTACACAAAATATTGCATCGAATTTATGCCACTGTTGTCATAGCGTAGATGACGCATTAAATAGGACAAATTTTTAGGATGACGTTCGTCATTGGATTGATGTCATTTGATGCCATTTGCAATAAAATTGATGTCACAATTCTGACGTTAGAGCATCATCAATATGAAGATAAATTTTTCTATGAGTGTATAAATATTTGTTTTGATGCAATATATAGCAATAATAAAATTTATGTTAAAATCTTGTGCTGGCAGGTTCGGAATTGACTATAAGTCCGAAATAAGCCCCGTACATTAATCACTTTAAAACGAACAAATTTCATATAAATGTAGATATCTAAATAACATTCGGCACAAATAACTCTTATATGAATCTTAAAGTTATAACAATTTTTTGTTTTGTCGAATCCACGCTTGCCCATGAGTAGGGTACACTTTAAAAAATTTGTCCGTAAATAATTTGCTGTAGAAAATCATAAAGTCGCGCTTATACTTTCTTACTTGGTTTCGTTTTAGTTACCCTTTCTACAGTAAAGCTACTTTAAAGGAATTGTATTGCCTCGCAATTTGCATATCGTCACCTTAAATGCGAACGGACGTAATTACACAAAAGTTTGAAATAGAGTTTTTGATTGATTTTTGTTCGTTTTATTTAACTACATGTTCACAAAGTTTTAGGTCCCTGCGATAAAAAATGCCGACTTTATTAAAGAAATTCAATGTTATTATTGATTTTGTAAAGTTAAAAAAAAGAAATAAAAATGTAGTTACGTCCGTTTGCATTTAAGGTGACGATTCGTCACGGGTTATGGCTTACGCCTGATAAGCCTTCTCTCCAAGCTGTCGAACGACCTGCACTTACACTACCAAAGTCTGCCTCTTATAAATATTAAAATGAGTTTTTGTTGGCACTCCGCCAGCCCGATTCAAAATATTAGGTGGCAGAACAACAAGAATGACCTAAATGCCGTTAAGAAATAATGATCATAACGCGCGATCTGCTGCCCCAACCACTTGAATTTTTGCATAAGTGAATAATTTAAAAATGCTGTTGTTTTTTGTCTTCAGCCCATAGTTTATATGTTTATCATAGAGTGGCAGTATTTCAGGATCTTACATCAGATCACATGGCTTTTCATGCACTTATTCATCATAATTTTTTTTTTTTTTTTTGTTTGTACTTAATT
Source organism: Pollenia amentaria (assembly GCA_943735925.1). Lineage (NCBI taxonomy): Eukaryota > Metazoa > Arthropoda > Insecta > Diptera > Polleniidae > Pollenia > Pollenia amentaria. The sequence goes on along the minus strand of OX031010.1, from coordinate 137,096,692 downwards.
CTTATAATTTTTTTTACATAAAAATTCATTTTTTTAAACTTATTAATCAAGATTAATTAAAAATTATCGGTCTTTATATTGCTTGGCTAAAATCTTAACGAATAGAGCCATTGACATAAAAGTTAATACAATTAACACTGATGTGATAAGAAATAATGACAGTTAAATGTTTAAGTATTGTCCAATTCTAATCTGACATGAAATTTTCAAAATTTTTTTATGTTTGACATCAAAGTTCTGATAATCAGGGCAATATTTGATATGCACAAGCAAAACATATGTCAGCAAAATGCTGACGTTATGAATTTTTTTGCTTGAATGAACATGAGTTGTTTTACATTTTTGTAGTGAACATGAAATGTAGATGCCAACCATCCCCCCAAGAAAAAACAGGACAGAATAAAAATCCTTTTCTTATTCTTTCTAATATGGGTCTAATTGTAAATCAGGGAGCAAATTTCGACATTCGATGTCGATTGAAATTACAATACAATTCAAATGGGCATTTCAATTAATATTGAATGTCGTAATTCGCCCCCAAATCTGGGAGCTAATTCTTGTAGTCATGATCGAACAATTTTTCGATTTGAGAGCAATTTAATTTCTAATTCCTTCAGCCGATACTGAACGAATCGAAATAATTGTTTCAGTGTTGTGCAAACTCAAATAAATGCTTTAAAACACTGAAAAAATAATCTCGTTTCCTTCAGTACCGACTGAAAAAAATAAGAAATAAAATTGATTTCGAATCGAAAAAGTATTCGATCACGACTGCCAGAATTAGCCCCCTGATACAAAATAATTATTTTAAACTAATGCATTAACAATTTTTTCACATTAAGCCAAATCAATAAACAATCCCTCTTATCGACATGAATCTCAAAAACTTACTCGTTTCTAGATAAAATTTAACAGAGTTAAGTTAACACCTCCGTACAAAATTTCGTGGTGGTGATTCCATAATTGATCATTGCATTTATAAGTCCCACTTCCGAAAATCTCTTTTACTTTAAAAAATTTCGCAGGTACGTTGGTTGGGAGATAAGCTCAGGCATAAGTTAATATTATCCAAAACAAAACCTCGTTTTGAGTGGGATACTGTCATAATACCGAATTTCAAAATCGTGAAATGTAAAAATCCCGAATTGCAGTATTCTGAGTCTCAAAATCCCGGACACTTATAATCTCAAATTTTGAAATTCTAAATTCAAAAATCTCGATTTAAAATCCCGAATTTAGAAACTTTCGTTTACGAATGCGGTGTTTGTTATAGCATAGAAGCGGAAATCCATGCGCCTGGCTTGGCAGAGAAACTTTAACAATGATTCCTATAGCAAGATTATTTAAATGAAAACTGCACAATTATTCAGGATATTAAAATTCCGAATTTTAAACATAAGGCTTCGGACATATGAGCCCCAACCCTTTTTGAGGTGCCAAATTAAGCCGAAGCTCCCATAAAAGTCGCATTTTCAAATCGCTCAAAATGAAATTCTACAAAAACCACTTTTATCCAATCCAAAGCCTAATATAACCTAACTTTAAAGTCGTGGGCCCATAAAAGTTATGCCATACTTCTTGTCTTATTCCCATAAAATACACATACGTCCGAAAAAATCCTTTCTTTAACTAACGGCAAGTTGTTATATTGGCCCTAAAAGTTTTACGATAAATAAAACTTCATTGTATCATTTTCCATTCGTTAATCCATAATAAATTCTAACTCTTATCCTAAGCCCAATATTTATTTTTAAAAAAATTCAGAATCTTAAATTTGCTCTTAATGTATTCAGTTATTATGTCTTAAGTGCTATAGGGTATCATTTGCCCGACTATACTTTGGCGCCATTTGTATGATGATTTTTAAAACATATCTCTTTTTAATTTCCTTCCCAAGCTGAAACCAAAATTGTGTAACATTTACATAATGACTTTTTAGACATGTATTTTTATGGTTGTTTTAAAAAAATCGAAAAAACGAATAAAAAAAACGTTAAAGCCAAGGCGAATTCATTACAGGTGATCCTAAAAGCCCTACTGATAAATTTTTTTCTTTACCTTTATAATTGTTGGATGTCAAAATTTTGTTTATTATCGTTGCTTCTGTTTTGATTTGTTTCGGTTTTTGACATTGTACAATGATTTTACGAAAACAAATTGCTTTTGGTTTTTGTACGAGTTGTACTTGTTGTACTACCGAGATTACCTGGAATAAATTTGCCTTGATTAAAGCACAATTTAAATTGACATTAATTATAAATAAAAAAAAACCAATTTTCACGGTGATAAAAAATTAATGTCTTTTTTGATTTTTTTAAAGAAACTTCCAAACATTTTTTAATCCTCACCCTGTTTTTTTTCTTTGCAGCCAGAGTTGATTTTTCCTGATTTCCTTAGATCATTATTCGAATTCGTTCCTCAACATAATTTTGATGTGTATTGAGTTTTTTTTTAATAACATTTTTTATATTTTTTTATATTTTTTAATCCAAATTTAGATATTTTTAATTAGGCTTAAGTTCATTGAATTTAATTTTCATTAAATTATTTTTATGAAGTCAGGAATTTTACAACATGAAATTAATTAAAATTTTTTTTTATTGATAATTTTTCATTCTTGACTGCGCTGAGATTTGAATCCAGGCGTTCACGGACAGGTTGCCCAGACTAGTTTCGATTGTAACCACACAATCTCGTCGGTGGGGTTTGCCGTTTTACTCACTCGGCTATTGAGGCCGGGCGACGTCAATAGTCAAACATCAATCCTTAAACCAAATGGTATTTCACTTTGGTAGATCGAAATTTGCTTTTTGAATGAATGATTATCTATTTTAATTGATTTGTATTTTTTTATATTTTAATAAGCACCTGGCACTTTAAAATAAGAATAAAACATTAATTAAAAAGCATAAATAAGTGCAAAGAGGAATGTCAAAAAAAAACACCGAAAATACGAATTATGATTTTTTTTACCCTACTTACTTCATGAAAATAATCATGAAAAGCACGTGTTAGAACAGAAATATTCTTTTTAGCCCTATTTGTTGTCTACCGAATACGTCTACAAATAAAAAAAATGTCTTAAAAATCATCGCATAAATGCCGACTTTTTTTGGCATTTTTTTACACTTTTCTTAAATACATTCTAATATCACATATTTTGTTTCAACTAAATTCTCTTTTAACTCACAAAAAAACTTTTTCAAATAAATTCTCTTAAAACTTACAAAAAAAAAATTTTTTTTTCAAAAATTCTCATTTTTTATATCCTTCGGTATCAGGAAATTTTCATCATCCCAGGGCTGCAGATTTGTAGTTCCGAAGACAAGAAAAACAAGATTGCCGGCAGCAAAAAATAAGGCAGATACGGCAAAAACAATCTGCCATTGAGAGCGATCAGTCTAAAGAGAATAGAATTTTTTATTTTTAATTATTGTCATTAAACATTTTCTAAAAGAGATACCAACCTCATCAGTTACCACGAGACCGGCGAATAGTGGAGTTATTATGGGTACAAAATTGGCAAAAGTATTTACAATTCCCATTAAAATCCCCGCAAGATTTGGAGACAAATCAATAGTATTGAGAGCACAGCCAATGGTATTTCCAGCATTTATGCCAACACTAACGGTTAATAAAACAATGGCCAACGTTTGTTGATCTTCTTCGACGAAACCCAAAATTATAAGACCCGCGGCCGGCAACCATAATGCCACAGAGTTAAAGGTCTTCCTTAAGGTATTAAGAGATAAAATATCATTTTGCAGCAAAATATCCGATAATATAAGATAAGCATACGACATGCACCACATGGCCAAATACGGCAAGGCAGAAAATAAAGCATTATCCTTCATTTCCATGCCTAAAACTCCATTCATATAAGAGGGGATTTCAGCTTGTAAAGTAAAGAATCCCCACGACTGAAATGATCTGACTACTAAGAGAGCTATAAATGGCCCCGAAGTAAATATAGCACGCCATGGTATGGGTATCGATTTAGCTGCTGCATCCACTGCTTGTTTCCTTGAAGCATTTTTAGAATCTTCAATATATATTCTTTCAGATTCCGAAATCCTCTTCGAGTCATTGGGACTGTTGACTGCAAAAATCAGCCACAACACACACCAGCTTACACCCACACCCAATGATATATAAGAAATACCCGGCCAACCCATGGAAGAAGCCGCTATTGTACCACTTAAAAACATGGCCAGTACAGTGCCACACTCAATACCCGTGTTGGCCAAAGCACCCAAACGATTGCGTTCACTAACCGGACACCAGGCTGCCAAATGGGCATGAATGCAGGGAAAAAGGAGACCTTGAAATAGGCCCTGCACCACACGTATGCCACAATAAATCTGCCAACCACCCCAGCCCACAGTGTTGGGTATAAGTAGAGCAAATACCGCTGATCCAAATGTCGAAATAAACATTATAATTTTGGCACCAAAGCGACGACACAAATAACCGCCGGGAAATTGTGTAACAAAATAACCCCAAAAGAAACTTGAAATTATAAACGATTTTTCCATTTCAGTCCAGTCGTATTCCTTGAAATATAAAATTAATGAAAATCAAATTTTTGTTAAAAGAAATGTTTCTTAAACGAAATTCGTCAAGACTTTTTTAATAGACCGCGAGATTAAATCCCAATAAAAAAGTGTTTTAGGTTTTGGTTTGTTAACCTACCGGAAAATCAGGATTGGTTGTTTCGGCATTTGTCATGGCAACTACAGCTACACCAGCATTTAGTTTGGCTATATAATTAACTACTATAGATAGGAACAGCAAAACTATCTGTAAATGTCTAAGACCCAATAAGGGACCTATAAAAGATCAATTTGAATTTTAATTGTAGCGAGATATTATGGACACCAATGTCTTAATTTAGATTTAAATATATTCGATCAAATAAAATACCTTTTTTATTTTCCATTTTCGCCGTCATAATTTCCAATTTTTTACCTTAAGCCCAAACAAATTTTAAAAAGTTATTTTTAACAAATCACGCACTATTTTAAAACGAGTTGTCGCTTTCAACCGATCTCATTGATTGAATACAAATTCGAAAATCAAATACAATTTATATATTAAAAAATAAAAACCAAACTGAGTGCAGTAGCAGTAGCTAGATATATGAGGTTCAGGGTTTTTATTCGGGAAGAAAATTGCCGGGAAAAATATTTCTGAAATTCGCGGAAAATTTTGGTAATTTTACTTAAATTTTAGGTTTTGTGGCAGTAAGCGGTGCTTAGATGTTTAATTGTATATCCAGCCTTGACAACACTAGGAACTTCTTTTTTTTTTATTCGTAAAATTGCTCTGGGCGGAGAAGCAGGGCAATCAGGGCCAAGTTTGTGCGGTGCTTTTTGTGCGTTTCATTTTCTAATGGCCTGGCGTCGTATAACTGTTACAAGTTACATTAACCATATGCAATCGTTTCCAACCTCAATCGACTTATAATGTGTTATTCTGGTAGAGAACCATATACGTGGTGGAGTACCATATAAAACTCCGACGAAGTGCTGGTGGGGAACCAATTGCACTAGCTCAAATCGATTACGGTTGAAGACCATAATACTCTCTAGCGGATTCAGGAAATCCTTGCCTTCTCTTGGATAAGGCCCTTAATTTGTGTGACAGAAGCGCATCGATCCACTTTCTTTGACTTTTCGGGAAAGAGCCCTATTGACTTGAAAATATCCCAACGAAATGAAATGGAAATAGCACGTAAACATTTTCTTGAGGCGATTTTTTTAACGTATCGACGTGGGTTATAAATTTTTGAAAGGGCACGATGAACTTCTTAGACTTTTCGCGATAGAGCCCCATCCTTGGACACTGTGATCCGCTGCATAGTGGTGCCTTTTCGCCTGCCATCTAGCTAGAAAAAAATATTTTGATGTTTCAAAATGTACTAAATTTGTTTGGTAATTGCTTGAGAACTATCGCCTGTAGTACTGTATCCCCTCCAGCGATATGTTACATTCTCCGTTGTTGCTGATTTGTTTTCTAAAATCGTTTTTCAATCATTTTGGAACAAACAATATAAACGACTTTTTTTTAATATGGACGTTTTATTGCATAAAATTACAATTGATGAGCAATAATTGGTAGCTAGAGATGAGCGATCCCGTGATTTTTAAAGATCTTCGTGATTAGTGAATGTGATTTAAAAATCACTGCTCCTTTAAACTGTGATTGTGATCACGGTTTATCAGTTTTCTGTTCTTTTATAGCAATTGCGGCCAAGCTATATTTACAATGCGCGAGCTTTTGCAAGAGCTTTTGTAAGCACTTTGCAAAGAAACAACACAAAAAGTAAGAGCTTTCAAATCTGTTTACTTTCATATGCATACAAACTTGAACAAATAAATGTTGGCATAAAAAAATTCTTATAAGATAGAAGAGAGAATGAAAGGAACAGCAATATCATTCGACATTTCATTCACAAAACGGTATTACCCACACAAACAGTGAAATATCATAAATTTGTATATGTAACAAAATACAAAAAGAACGACTTAGAAAGTACCTGCTACTTGACAAATTTGGTCACAACTGTGATTCGTGATTTTTCAGTAACAGTGATTAAATCACAGGTACAGAAATATCGCTCATCTCTATTGGTAGCATTGTAAATAATGTTCGTATTATTATCCACATAAAATGTATTGGAATGATAGACAAATTTTATGCACGTGGAAATAAAAATAGATCGGAAAATTGAAAACCCTACATGGGTGGCACAAATAAATAAAATAAATTTAGGCAAATTTTTACGATATCTTTTCAGACATGTCTAACAAACACAATTGATGAGCAATAATTGATTATATTGTAGATAATTTTCGTATTCATTATATTCCTCGGAAAGAAAGAAAAATTTTATGCACTCCCGGGAATAAAAATAGTTCAGAAAATTAGAAACCCTTAATGGGTATCACAAATAAATAAAATAGATTAAGAGTTAAAATCGTAGGCCTTAACAATCCTTGGAAAAAAAATTTAGAAAGATATGCCAAAAATGTTTAAACCTACAAACTACAATTATATATAAAAATAGATAATAGAGTTTTGTCAAACAAAATAAAAGTAAATAGTTCTTTATCATTATATTCATATTGAGAAATCTTGAGTACATCATACAATTAAACAAACCTTGTTAACATTCAATATAATGTGATTATTGTTTGAACTTGTTACGATCTGATAATAAGAGATTACAGTTTTAGAAGTTGTTAACAACCACTCTGATTCATTTTTGACATTGAACCTCAGTATTGTCGGAGTCCAAGGAAAAATGAAATGTTCTAGAGGTGCAAACATTTTATAATAAAAAATAGGTTTATTTGAATTTCTTAAATTTTAGTGTAAAGCGAACTGCCGTCCTTAGCTAACTTGGCGCCTAGTGCTACATTTTTACTGTCGCCCTCTTATGGGAAAAACTTTATAAAATTTAAACAATTTAAATTAGGGGTTTTATGGTAATACAAGCATTGTCAAGTCGATCTAGGATCTTACATATCGATATTTTCAGTAACTACGATGCATTTTGTTTGGCTCGAGGCAATACGTCCACAACAACAAAATTAAATAGGTCCCTTATTTTCGGGGTCTTATCTCATATAAAGTAAATCCCCAATTTTAAGAACTAAATAAATCCTCAAAAAAATTAAATAATATTCTAATTTTTTGGGAATTATTTCAAAGGAAATAAAATCCAAATTTCTTAATTATAAAACGACCCCAATTTTATATACATAATTGTTCAGATTAAGTTTTTAAAATCGCGCGTAAGCTATCATGGTTGGGAGCAAGGATCTTCTCCTCTATGGTATAACAATCACCAGCATCGCTAACTAAATCTTGTCTGCATTGAAGGCCTTCGGCCGGGCGCATGGATTTTCTGATCTATGATAAATAACCACTGGCTCGGCTAACTAAAGCTTGTCTGTATTGACGGCCTTTCGCCGGACACAAGGATATTCTCCTCTATGGTATAACAAACATCGGCTTCGTTAAATATTTCATGCGTATGAAATAAGACCTCATATTTTATTTCATGCCGCCAAATAAAGCTCCTCCGCCTTCGGCGTATCGCAAGGATTTTCTCCTCTATGGTAAAACAAACACTGGCCGCTCCTAAGCGTATGAAAACACAAGTGTTGTGCATTATGGTGTCATAAATTTTCCTGTGTTTCTGTGTGTTTGCAAACAATGACTTGACTGAACTAAACATTTTTTTTTTCAATTCATTTGAAAAGGCAACGAGCACTTTTCGCCATATTCACATACACAACACGAATGTTAGTCTGCTTTCACACGTTTCATTTTTTGATGCTCAACTCTTGTGTTTTTAGGGGAGTGAAGAAAGAAGAAAGGGGGTTGGTACGGAGATGCTTGTACTCGGTCAGTACGCTTTGTGTTTTTATTCGCAGGTATTTGCACAACATTGGCTGCATGTAATGTTTTCTTTTATTTTTATCTTTGATTTGCTGTGAACAAAAGTGTTGTTTTTTGAAACAAAAAAGATGAAACCGGCTGGGGTGTGTGTATATATTGGCATCATTCAAAGGGAATTGAAAAGAATTTGAGCATCAAAAGATGAAACGTGTAAATTCAGACTTAACGAATCTCACATTAAAGATTTTTATTTAAAAAAAACAACAACACCCACAGTGATCTCAACTAAGTAGTTTTATGTCTCTCTCTCTCCTGTACACTTTAATGCTTTAAACACATTCGAGACAGCAGGTTACCGACTTCAATATGTCAACAAGATAATACATGTGTGTATATGGAAATGATTATTTTAACGACGACACGGCTACATGGCTGCAGGTTGTTGTCTATGCTAATTTTGTCGTTGTAGTCAAATTAAACTACCCTACAAAAAACGAGACTACTCTATACATGCGTGTATGGACTACTCCATAAGGAAGTAGGACTACTCCAATACCTAACCTAAATGTATGTAAAAAACATACTCCAATTTACATTGCGATGTCCACGATGGACCACGTAATCCAGCTATGCATTACATTGGGGTACCCCCAATACTGCTCCATGTCGCTACACCATAGAGCACCGACAAATATTAGTTTTAAAAGTACTCTATTTCGCTACCCTATGGAGTACTCTTAGGAGTTAGCTTCGAAAGTACTCTATTTCACTACCCCACGGGGTTAGTTTCGAAGCTACTCTATTCTACTGTAATTATTCCACAGTAATTAAATAATATAAATTATCTTACCAAATATGTCAGTTTTTTTTTACTTTTTATATTGTATATCACTTTTTTTTTGTGCTTTAATTTAAATAATTTTTTTACCCGCATATTTATTTCTAACCTAAACAAATGTCTACCAGGGCTGTAATTTAACACCAAGCCCTTTAAGTGTTGCTAAACGTCGTTCAAAAATTCTTGTTAATATGAAATGGTCCATGGACCATGTACTCCATTTATTTTTTGTAGGGTAATTTCTATTTTTGTACGCTAAAAAACAAAAGAAGTGTTGCTAATATATTTAATCAAAAATTAGAAGAATTAGAGCTTAAAAAATTATTTTTTTGTTAAACAGCAAAGAACCGGCTCATCACCAAATATTGTTATTACTTTTTAGTATCCTTAAAAGACGCCAACGCTCCTAGTTTGAGAGCTTTAGGTCATAAATGTTTTAAAATACTTTATCCATATCTCTTAAGGTATTAAATATATCTTAGCAGTATGGGTATCATTGAAAAATTCAAAGGGCGTTTGACATGGTGTTTAGAGCATACAGATTTATTATCCCATTAAGAACCCATTTCAAATACTCATACTTCTTGACTGACTTTTTTTTACAAAATTGGCTTTATCATTAAATTATGTCGACATAACAATAATTATTTAACAATATAAAGCACATGTTACTAAAGTTTTAAGGGCTTTGATTAAAAAAAGTTCTTCAAATATTAACAAATAACTATAATTAAATATGTAACAACTGCATAAACCACATATATGTTTTTACTCAAACTTATTAATAAAGTCCAAAATTAAATTTTTTAACCCTAAAAACTTTAAAATTTTCTATGATGGAGCTTCTAAAAATATAGCGTACAAAAACTTGAAGTGTTCTCTATGACATATTATATTTGAATAAATATTATTATACAAATCGACAATATTTTAAGATAAATGAAAATTTGTAGAAAATATTTAAGAAATATACATTTTTGGAGTTTGCTCTTTAGGAGTTAATAAATCGGTATATTTAATACATCATGTGAAATGTATTTCGAAAGACTTTCTTATGACACAAAAACTTTCAAGATTCAGTTTTTACTTAAACAGATATTGATAAAGTGCTCAAAACTTTTATGACCTAGAGAGAATAATAAACTAGACAAATTGCTTGATTCTGTTTGCCAATAAGCAGCACAATCATATTTAATTTTTTTTTGTTTTCAATGAATGCTGACGACGATTGTGCTGCGGCTTGTTTCGCTACTTGTTTAAAACGCAGAAAAAATTTTATATTTTATTTAATTCGACCCTTTTAATATATAAATAAAAGAACTTTTTTTGAACTCGAGGTCTTTTTTAATTATTTTTATTTTATAATAATTTATTGAATTTTGCCGATATTTCGTTTTTCATTGAAAAACATCTTCTGGGCTATAATCTAAAAATTACAAGTAACAAAAATAAACAAATAAATGTATAAATACAAAATTCAAACGCGTATTTTATAAAGAAAAAATATAAAATAATTTGTAGTAAAGAGTGCTCTAAACTTTTGTTTTGGGACAAACAATGCTGCTAAAACATTAGAATTTACAGCTGAAAATTGTATTGATTCTTCTTCTACGTCATTACTCTGCAAAATTTTCCTTGAAATGATTACTTTTAGCACTAGATACCAGAAAAAGTTTGACAAATATCCAACATATCTGCCAAATATTAAAAATTTTTAATATTTCTACAAACATTGCTTTAAATGTTTGTCCAAGCAAAATATTAAAATATTTAAAATATTTTTTAATAAATTCAAGTGTTTTTATGTTACAAAATGTATTATAAATAAGTATTTATATTTTTGTAGACTTAAATTTACTTTGTGTACGAGTCTGCAATTATGCATGTTGTTCAATTCATAAAAATTAAAAATGATAGTGGCACCACTGATATGTAAATACATAATAAAAAACACAGCTGTTTATATTTTTTCAATTGTAGCTGTCGTCTGCAAAATAATTCAGTTGCTGATTACGCAAGTACGCAGCCAGCAGCGTGTGTTCGTGTTGCCTGCTGTCTCGAATGTGTTTAATGCATAAGGCATCAAGAAAGATAGATAACAAGATAGCGTATTGCGCAGGTCCGTTAACTTTTTACTGTCATTTTATCCATTTTTACGTCACTGTTATTTAAAAGTAAACAAATATTTAGCATACCACATACACGTGTTTGTGCGATCATGACGAACATGCGCATAAAAATAATGGGTGGTATTATTGATTCCGTTCCGCGATTGCGGAATGCAATTTTTGGGCGGAAGCAAAATTTGCAATTATTCATTCCGCTTGTGCGGTATCCTTCCGCTGTTGCGGTATAATCTCTACCATTGCGGCATTGGCACATCATTGAAACCGCAATATAAATATATTTCTCCATTTTGCTTACGTTGAAATTTTACAGCGAGAAGCTAACGGAAGGAATAAAAATGTAAGAAATATAATATTTAAAAAGAAGAAAATTTAGTTTATTTATTTTATAAAAATATTTTATTGCAAGAATTAAAGAGATAAATATACAAGCAAATTGCACGTAGAAGCAATGGTGGATTTAATTAAATTTAATCAAGACCTTGTTTGAGTCAACGAAAGAGCTCCTTGTTGACTGCTTCCTGAACTTGCAATCTCTAGGTCAAACAAAATATATGTTAATGCTGCCTTATTTAAGCGAAAATTCTTTTAAAAGCTGTGAAAAATTAAACAAATTATTTAATGCCCTAAACAAGTATTTATTTATTTATTTATTTATTTATTTATTTCACTACAAGTAATATAAAAAGCCCATAAGGCCAAAACTTATATATTACAAATGTTAATGTAAATTCTGAAATTAAGCACAATAAATTAAAAATAAATTTATATGTACAATATAACTATTATTTACAATTATTTCCGAATTGGCTCCCCAGCCTAATAAAATATTAGTAATATTATACAGCCCAATTATGAAAGAAAAACTCCCCGGGAGTTTTCTCCCTTCTCCCATTTTTCCTATGTTAATTCAATTGTAGAAATGGGAAAAAACTCCCAGGGAATTTTTATTCATAATTGGGCTGATAATAATAACAACAATAACCAGGTATTGAATTTTCTTATTTCAACTTACTCCCTATCTTTCATCGGCAACACTTCTTCAGATTTATATTGTAAAACGGATCTTTTTATCCGAAGGTCTAAGCAATCCTCGTCACTGCTGTGTTCAAAAATTGCAATTGTATCCATATCACAATTACACATTTTCTGCGTTTGTCTATTTTACATTATTTTATCTCGTAAAAATTATTACATACTCTCAAAAATTTTTTACCAACAGTTGACACAATATTAACTTAGAAATTATTAACACAGAGATGTTGAAAAATTTTTGCGGAAATCTTATACCGCAGGAATGAATAATTGCAATTTGCATATCGCTCGATATTTATTTCCGTTGAATTTTCTTTTCCGTGCGGAATCAATAATACCACCCAATATGTTTTTTAAATTTTAATGCACTATCTTGTTTTCTTTGTTTCATGTTTAGGCATGATATTTATCATCTACCAGGTTCGCTCGAAGCTTCAGCCAATTATTTTTTTCGTTGCTTTTTTAGGACTTTTTATTGTTGTTTTGTAAAAGGAACTGTAAAACGTTCCCAACAAACACGAAGTCAAACCTCTGATACGAAATGACTTTATCATTCGACATCAAACCCAATTCTCAAAGCCTTTTGAATAGTTTGATTCTAACTTTGAATTTCAATTGATTGATTTAAATATAAATATTTTACATATGTACAATGTATTATCAAATTGAAAACAAATGTTATCTTCAAACCAAAAATAAACTTTAGCGAAAAATAAAAGTAAACATTAAAAATGGAGACTTAAGTTAAATGTGTTTTTCATTTAAACAAAAAAAAAAAAAAATACATTTTACGTGAAGTGAATTTGCTTAAAGAAAACCTAAATTTTTTGTGAAAATATAAATTGTTTTTGAATAAAAAATTAATTACAAAGTGGAAGAATGCGAATAAAAATAAATCGGGAATGTGAAGAAAATATAAGTATGTTGTACAATCGAGGTGCTACGCCATGACAATACTCAAAATAAAAAGGAGCCAACTATTTCGTCTTTCCCAATATTTGAGGACGGAAAGAACACTATTTCAGCACAGTTTATTTAAATAAATAATGAATTTATATAAAAAAAATCTTTTTCATTTATGTTCTACATTTGAAAACACTTGAGAATAACGTTTCAAATTATTTTCAATTTTTTTTTTAAATTATATTCAATTTCTTTTTATTATCATAATATTGGTATGGTTCAATTATGTATGGAACAAAATATCGGCCAAATGGCCGCCGCGACCTCGGCGGCACACCTCCATCCGATGGTCCAAATTTTCGATGACGCTGAGGCATAATTGAGGTTCTATGCCGTTAATGTGCCGAATTATCTGATTCTTTAGCTCTTGAATTGTTGCTGGCATATCGACGTACACCTTTTCTTTCAAATAACCACAAAGAAAGAAGTCCAACGGTGTCAAATCACATGATCTTGGCGGCCAATTGATATCGCCACCAAGTGAGATAACACGGCCATTGAATTTGTCGCGCAAAAGAGCCATTGTCTCGTTAGCTGTGTGGAAAGTGGCATCGTCCTGTTGAAACCACATATCGTCCACATCCATATCTTCCAACTCGGGCAATAAAAAGTTCGTTATCATCTCACGATATTGAACACCATTCACAGTCACTGTCTGACCGGCCTCATTTTGGAAAAAATTCGGCCCGATGATTTCGCCACCTCATAAACCGCACCAAAACGTCACTCTTTGAGGGTGAATTGGTTTTTCGACAATCACTCTTGGATTATCATTCGCCCAAATGCGGCAAATCTGCTTATTGACGAATCCACTGAGGTGAAAATGTGCCTCATAACTGAAGATGATTTTCTTCGAAAATTGACGATATGCATTTTGATTTGAACGCCCATTTTCATAATAAGTCTGAATAACGCGTTTCATAGGTTTTGATTCATTTAATTTTAGTTTTAGGTAATTTGCAAAATAAACTTCTTAAAATAGCAACCCAAAAAAATTTTCCAGATGTCTTGAACGCCACTTGTCACGTCTAGTTGGACCTTAACCTGGATTATTGGTATCACTCAGTTAAATACATTCTTTAAAGAAATGAACGAATTTAAAGAGGTGACAAGTTCAAGTGGGTACTTTTGCGTGCACAAGCTAGAGAAAATTAATCTGTCTGTGTTCATGTATTTTTGTCTTGTGACTATCAAGACAGAAATTATAGCATTCCTTATTTCCACTTTAGAAAAAACTGAATTTCTAGCGACTTCGTACACGCAGAGATATGGCCATCTCTTCAACAAAACTACCTTTAGGGATTATTTTTTAAACATAAGTGTTTACTATAACACTATTAATTTCACCGGCAACCATGTAATAGTTCAATTAGACCTTCATCAAAAAGTCACAATCATATTATGGTTTTCTCCAAACAGTTAATGGGTAATTAACAACAATATGTTACCTACCATATTTTCCCTTAAAAAATGTGTTTTCTTTACATCAATACTTTAAAAATCCTCTCATAAATCGATTTCTCAGTCGGAAAAGTTTAAAAACATTTTCTTTATATTTTTATTTTCGTAATTTGTTTACTTTAAGCTAAAATATTCTTTATTTTTCGGTTTTTTTTTGCATTCAGTCTGATATTATATGCTTATATCTATAAATTCTAAAACATTTTTAAGACTACTGTACATTTATTATTATATGATAATAATAAATTCTTATAGCAATTTCTAAGACTTATTCACGTCCTCCGTTTTAACATGATCCACAAATTGTACATCATTTGCTAACAAGAAGTTCTCATCATCCCAGGGTTGCAGTTCCATAGAACCAAAAACAATATAGAAAAGATTACCCAAACCAAAAACAGTGGCTGAAATGGCAAACACAATTTGCCACGCAGCACGATCAGTCTGAAAATATTCAAAAATTAGTCCATTAGAAATAATATATTTAACTTAAAAAAAAGAAACTTACATCATCCTGAACAATAAGGCCCACCAATAGAGGAGTCAATATGGGTATAATATTAGCAAAAGTATTTACAATACCCATCAAAATTCCAGCATGATTGGGTGACAAATCAATAGTATTGAGAGTACTGCCAATGGTATTGCCAGCATTAATGCCCACACTGGTGACCATTAGCACAATAGCCAATGTCCTTTGATTTTCACCCACAAACCCCAAAAGAATAAGGCCTACAGCTGGTACCCACAAGGCCAGAGAATTGAATGTTTTCCTTAAGCCCGTCAAACCCAAGATTTTCGATTGAAGCAGTATGTCTGACAAAATCAAATAAACATAAGACATACACCACATGGCAAAATAGGGCAGGGCTGAAAACAAAGCATTATCTTTCATATCCATGCCCAAAACGCCATTCATATAGGAGGGAATTTCTGCTTGCAGGGTAGAGAAGCCCCAAGAATGAGCTGATCTGGCCACAAGTAGAGCCCAAAATGGCCATGAACTTAAAATAGCATTCCAAGGTACGGGTATTGCTTTCCGTGCAGCACTGGCATCATGTTCTTTTAAGGCGTCCTTGGAATTTTCTATATAATTTCTTTCCGCTTCGGATATCAGTTTTGATTCATTGGGGCTATTGGCGGCCAAAATAAGCCATAATATACACCAAGCAGCTCCCACAGCAAACGATATATAAGAAATACCCGGCCAGCCCATGGAGGACGCTGCTATAATACCACCTAAAAACATGGCCATTACTGTGCCGCACTCGATGCCCGTATTGGCTAAAGCGCCCAAACGATTCCGTTCACTAACTGGACACCAGGCCGCTAAGTAGGCATGAATGCAGGGAAAAAGTAGACCTTGGAAGAGACCCTGAACCACACGTATACCGCAATAAATCTGCCAACCACCCCAGCCCACAGTGTGGGGAATAAGTAGTGCAAATACCGCTGATCCAAATGTTGAAACAAGCATTATAATTTTGGCACCAAAGCGACGACACAAATAACCTCCGGGAAATTGTGTCACAAAATATCCCCAAAAGAAACTGGAGAGTATATAAGATTTTTCCAATTCATTCCAATCATATTCCTGGAAAGAGAAATCAAAAAAAAATTAATTTAAAAATAAAAAAATATTTCAATATTTTATTCAGGCTTAAGTTCATTGAATTTATTTTCATTAAATTATTTTTATAAAGAAACGAATTTTACAACATGAAATTAATTAAAATTTTTTGATAATTTTTCATTGAGCTGGGAATCGAACCCAGGTTTTCACGGACAGGTTGCCCTGACCAGTTTCGATTGTAATCACACAATCTCTTCAAAAGGGTTTGCCGTTTAACACTCACCGCCAATGACGACGGATGACATCAATTGTCAAACATCCATCCTTAAACCAAATGGTATTTTACCTTGGTAGATCGAAATTTGCTTTTTGAATGAATGATTACATATTTTAATTGATTTACATGTTTTTCCTTACTTCTGTTTTTCGTATCGTAAAATATCGAAATTTGGATTAAAAACCATTCAATAAAATTAATAAAAAAAATATTTTAAAATAAAAAACAACAAATTTTGAATAGACTTATAATATTCCCGATAAAACAGTAATTTAACAGTGGTTTTACTTACCGGAAAGTCTGGATTGGTTGACTCAGCATTTGTCATAGCGACCACGGAAACGCTGGCATTGAATTTGGCGATATAGTTGACTACTATGGACAGGAAAAGTAGAAGTATTTGGAGATGCCTTTGACCCAAAACGGGACCTAAACAAACACAAACGCATATATAAAATATTAATGGTAATTATTATAATTATAATTATGGTTTTCTTAATTTTTTATTGTTAATTGTGAATTTGATATATTCAATATTATTGTACATCCGGGATTCCCTTCTCACGGTTTTTCGGCAAATGGCATAGTTTTTAACTTTTCCGGGACGGGAATACCTGGAAAACTGTACAATATATACAACATTTTTAATAAAACACTCATTAATATATAGAGACAAAAGTTATTTGGACGTTATTTAATTGACATGTGGAAATTATAAATAGCAATCCATAAAAACCTTAGAGCCTTTTATACCCAAATGAAGTCAGTTTGAAAGTTTCTCTCAGCGGTTGAATTCCTGGATTTTAAATTTGCTTCATTTTGCAACAAAATTGTTCCAATTACTCATAATGCGTAACATATTTTCTATATACATAATCGTAGGCAACCATATTATGGCTGTAGTGTTCTTACGGAGGACGGATTAACCCATAATATGCTTGAAGTAACCACAAATCATGTTTAAACACTTTTCGATAGTCCGCAAGCAGTGCCCATATTAAAAAATGTGTTCTTTTTCGCGAATATAAAGTTTACACGAATTTGAAGAAAACATATGTATTTGAAAGGCTCGAGAAAGGTTGAAAAATTAAATTAACATATTACAGAACAAAAATGTTAATTTCAAAATCTTTAATGACTTTGGACCAAAACAAACTTGGAGTCAGATCAAAGGATTTAAAAGAGATCTTTCAAAACGTTTTACTCTGTATATTTTGAGTCAATATTATTTTTCCAAAAAATTTTACTTTTTATCGTAAAAATCCTCTACGTGTTAAATATCCTTCAAATTTTTAAATCCAATAGACTGCATGCCGTTCAAATATATAATAGAAAAAATAAAAGTGGAAAGACAGTTTACAATCTCTGTGTGACAATATGTTATATAAAGTGGGGTCGGTCACACATTTTACCCTTCTAAGGGCACCCTTGAGGCGGGGGGCCAATTTTTTTCTATTTCATATACTTTTGAACTTTGTATGGGTGCCTCTAAATGAATGGCAGTCCTGAAATTTTTTCTAATTTTTTTCCTTTTTGCTCCCAGTTGGACCTCGATCAGGGCGCACTGTGGCTGAAAATTAAATTTCATCGGCCAAAAGTCCAATTTTCAAAAATGTTTATGGTATTCGATAGCAAACATATTAGAACTAAGGTATCCAAAAAAATTTATCAAAATATTGGTAAAGCCTCTAGTACACGGAATGTAAAAAGCCACATGCGCATGTGGTTCTGACGTAATTTTGACGTCAATGCAAAGCCACAATAAGCATTGCGTGTTGTGTGATGACGTCAAAATTACGTCAGAACCACATGCGCATGTGGCTTTTTACATGCCGTGTACTAGAGGCTTAATTATGGGTGTGGCATGCTGCTGGACGCAAATATTTTATCTTAATAGCTATAGAAAAACTTAAATTTCTGTAAATTTGCAATCAATGAAATGCGCATAGAAACTAGCTATCCCACAACAATAAATTTCCGTGTATTTATCAGAAATAAAAATTTGGAAATTAGCGCTTCAAAAACATCTTATAAATAATAAATTTTCATTCCCGAAAATAATTTTTTATTCCCAAAAATAAGTTTTAAAAAAATTAAAATTTAAACTCGTTCTTTCCAGTCTTTTACGGTACAACATTGCAATAACCACATGTAAGAGTGTAAAGAAATTTGCATAAATTTTAAACTAATAGATGTCCCACAACAAAACTATTACAATATAATAAGGACACTATAGGCTAATTTCGGTTAAAAAAAAAAAAAGTAATTAGGACTAAGTTATACAAATTTTTATTTAAATTGGTCATTTCCGGTTTTGCAGATGAAAAAAATGTATTTTTTCAAATTAATTTTTTTTTAAATCAATCGATTTTCTATAAGAATCACTTAAAATTTTTCTTTCGTTTGATTAATTTTTGGTTAGAAAAAATAATTTAAAAATAAAATAAAAAAAATAAAAACAATGGAATAGAATTTTTGTGTACGGAGTTAATTTAAGAAATTTTTATTTTAATACTTTTTTTGAATTTTTTGAAAAAGGAAATTTTTCAGCTAGGCGTGTCCTTGTTCCGACTTGGATAAAATTGGTCAACTCCTTGAGTGTATCAAATCCAATGACTATACAAAATTTCATGAAGATTAAACGCTTTGTCTATCTTTTATGACATTTTTTAATTTCAGGATATATGGGAAGGACATGAATCCTTGCTCCGAAAATTAAGAAATTTGAAATTTTGTTATCTTTTATCAATTAAAATATTTGTGCCAAATTTCAACTCTTTACAATAACGTCTTCTATTTATGGCCACTCGTTATATGAAAACACGACACTGTGCCTCGCAGCCAATTGAATTTTTCGATTCACAAGGTGGGCTATCAAGTCATATCGTCATAATGTCCTAAATAATATTTTACAATTGTTTAAAAAAAAAATATTGTTGTGTTTCAAACAACATAAAAAAATATTTTTTTTTTAAACAATTGTAAAATATTATTTAGGACATTATGACGATATGACTTGATAGCACACCTTGTGAATCCCCCCATTGTGTTGGTAATTTTGGAACATATTTATGTACATATATATTTACATACCTTTTTATTGATTTTTGCATTTTCCATGTATTTCACATCGAAATTATTCTTAAAATTTTATAATATTACCGCATATCTAACAAATATTAATGGAATATATTGCAAATTGATTCAAATAATTTTTTATAATCATATAATAATAACTTATTTAAATCATTATATTAAAGTATTATTTTGTTATGTATAATTATGACTTATTTAAGATGTAATTAGAAAGTTATTATTTAATATATAACTAGTAATGCAAAAAGTGGCGAATACAGCTACAAAGTAATGAGTTCAGAAAGTCATTACAGTAGAATTGTAAGTTAAATTTTTGTTGGGACCTTAGCCTAATGTTGGCAAAAAAAAAAGAAATATTATGTTGGTCATTTTTCGTTTGGCAGATTAAAATTTTTTATTTCCTACTTTTTTAAGAGATCAAACGATTTCCTATAATAATCACTTATCTTTAAAATTTTTTTTATAGTTCGATATAATAATTAAAAACAATTTTTTTTCAAAAACTGCAACACTTTAGCACCCCATTACTCGACAAATTAATATCATATAAAAAAAGTAAATAATTATTTCTCAATCATATCTACTAGAGCTAAAGTTATGGGAAATAGAAAGGAATTTCGGCAAAATATTTTACTTGATATGTCCGCTTCACGAATAATGCCTCTATCATAGTTATTAAAAACCGAACTACTTAACTGTTTATTTTCCATTTTTATACCTTCCACCACTTGTGGTGAATGATGAGTTATAATGAGTTGGTCATTCCGTGTGAAACTCTTTTATTATTCGTCTAAGAACCAGTTAAAGCTATATTCCCTATGTTCATTATATGTATTTGTCATGTGGAATGTCATTTTTCTACACACTTGTAATTTCATGTTTATGTCACATACATAAAGTTTATAATTTCCATGTTCAAATGTTGGTATGTAAATTACATTCACAGAAAAAATTATATAATTTCTCCAATCGCCAAATTTATTCCAAATTCATAATATCAAGCAAACAAGTTGTTGATTTTGTTCCTATTACCAAAATTATTATATTGATTACTAAAAATTTTAAAATATGAAAAAATATTTTCAATAAATATTTTTAATTTTAGTTAAAAAAGTGATCAAAAAACTTTGCCATTTCACACAATGTGTTAATTTATTTAAATAAATATTGACAACTCCCAACAACAATTCTACATGTTTAAATTATTTTATTTTAAACGAAAAAGGTCAATTAAGATTTTTTTGTTATTTAATTAATATTTTAATTGAAAATTTATTTCAAAACAACCAAACTGTTAATTAAATCAAAATTAAATTTTTCATTTTCCTTCAACTAAAAAAATAATTGATTCAATTATCACATTAATTAAGTTTAAATACTTTTTAAACAATTTTTTTAATTGATACAACACTTTTTTCTGTGTTTGACATAACCTATCAAGAAAAACAATCTTAAAACAGCTGAGTGGTGGGATATGTACAAAAATTAATAATTATTTGTTATTATTTTTTTATTATTTATTTACTATTATTATTTAAATTTGATAAAATTTCAATAAGTTTTCGCCGCCACAAAAAATTTTTTTATTTCGAACCAGCTGATGTCAGTCAGATCACTTGAAAATAGAACTCGTTCTAAATCAAAAATGTCATATGTACTGTACATTGAGAATTAACGCATGATATTGTTTGGAGGTGTTTAGACGATATGCATAAATTTTACATGTGAAAAAGTGATAATCCACATGACAAATACCCATAATGTGAATATAGCTTAAGTATATACATTATGGGCCATTGAGTATTTCTAAGTTGGTTTAGCAGTGTCCGTCTGTTGTAAACACGCTCAATTCCGAAAAACTCAACATTAAAAAACAGTTCTGGTGTCAAATTATTTCTAGTTATCCTACAAAGTTTTTAGGACGGAATAACCACGTTAAAAATTTGAAATTTTTTTTTTAGAAAAAAGCTAACATAAATTGAGAGCGGAATACACCGATTGTCATCAAATTTTGCACAAGTACATTTTATGTGACTAGTAATCAAAAGATTAAATTCGTAAAGATCGGTCCATAATATTACCCTTGGCCCCATATAAAGCCCGTTCTCGAAAACACTTTAATACGTCTTAAACCGTAAAGAATAAAGCTATTGTAGTAATTTGGTTTTTTATAGGTAATAGGTAGGACTGGAAATCACACCACAAAGTTTTGTGAAGATCGGTCCATAACTCACCATAAGCCTCAAATAAAGGTCACTCTCAGAAAACAATTAAGTACGCAAAAACCGTTATAGTGATATTGTGGTAGACCTTTGTGTGTCATTGTTTTTTATCACTGGAAAACACTCGACCATATTTCGTAAAGATCGGTCAATAATTTCCCTTAGGTGTTATATAAAGCCAATTCTCGAAAAGTTACTTCTGACGTACGACAAAATCCGCAACTAATTTTAATACTGTGAGGTCAGTTTTTTTTAAAGATTGCTTTTTAACTTAAAGTTTTCATATAAATCCAACTTATGAAATATTCTTACCCCCGGTGGAGGGTATCAAAGATTCGCCACAGCCGAGTATAGCAATTTTTCTTGGTTTTCTTCATATTCCCCAATCTGCACAGTTTTTTTTTTTTTTTTTTTTTTTTTTTTTTTTGATTTTGTCCCTTTTTAAGGACTAGGAAATCTATTCTTTTCAGATTTTTAAAAAAAAATTTACTTTCGGAGTTTCAAAGACTAGAATTTTACCGTTATTTTAAATCATTTGGTAAGTGTTGCCATTTTTTCCGTTGAATATTATTATGTAACACATTCTTAACAATATTTGTTCTAGTACCACATCTCTTTTTTACGAATTTATATTTTTGTAAAAAGTTTTTTTTTATAAAATTTTCACTTTAAAAAATGTAAGAATATTATTAGCGCTTTCAAATATAAAATGAATTATTTAAATTATTTGCAGTTATTACACTACACGTCTGTTTTACTTCTGGTAATCTATTTTTTTTTTTCTTTTATTACCCTTTTCAATTTTTGCCGTCATAATTGCCAAATTTCACTTTCAATCTTAAACAGCTTGAAATTCCTTCAAGTGACCTGTTTTTTTAAATAACGTTCCACTTCCGTACAAGTGGAAATTTCAAATAAAACCCAAAAATTATATTCATTGCTAATATTTAATTATTAAAAAAAAATGTTGAACGTTAGAATACGCCAAATCAAAAATGGATATAGAATATTGGAAAAGAGTAAAGAATTGGGTAAATAGAAAATCAAATTCAATAGAAAACAAAGATAAGAGCTAATGACGAAAGTAAGAATTATATATTACAATATTTCACTTTGGTACAAGAAATAACTAATAAAGATAACACATATTCAAAAAACATTCAGCTTAGATTTATATCAAATAAGAAAATAGCAAAATAAAGTTGAAATAAAGTATACACTTGAATTTATTTTAATAAAATATTGATTAAGAACAAACGAGGAGATTACAATAAGCGGAACAATTAGGTGAAAAGTGGGCTTCAACAAAAATATCATTGTGTATGTATTGAATCAAAAAGGCAAGGTAAATGGTGTAAAATGGGATGTACAATAAAAGAAAATATTCATCTAGTACCATTTTTTTTTTTAATTTGTTATATTTATAGATGTACATTAGGGCTATAACCAAATTTTGGGTCAAGTACCACAAGATTGCGAATGTCGACCTATTTATGAAAACAAAAAAAATTCTGGTCATTTTGGAATAAAAACCTCACACACAAAAACGATTTTGTAAAATCCCCATTAGATTAAGGCCCTAATCCTAGAATCTGGATGCTGAATCAACTTATAGAGTATGTAGACTCGCATAACTGTCTGGGCGTTGTAATTGATTCGAACTTAAACTTTGAAAGACATATTAATTCATTATTCAATCAAGTTTCATTTATTCTGAAAAGGCTATATGCCTTAAGACCATACACTCCTAGGTATATTATATTTCGTCTGGCTCATGCTCTGCTTATGTCAAAGGTTAACTACTGTTTGGAGGTTTATTCTGGAACATCATCTACTATTTTAACTAATCTTAATAACATTTTTAGAAAAATTATTCGCTATATTTTTAATATTGGCATACGTGAACATGATAGGGTTTCTGAACTCTTCATTGTATTTTTAGGTTGTGATTTCCATAAATATTTGCATTTGCGTCTTTTGCTTCATTTTTATAAAGTTTTCAAATCCAGTAGGCCTGGATCTATAGTGGAAGAGTTCACATTTAATCACTCTACTCGAAATGTACAGATTGAGATACCTCGTATAAGTCTTTCAGTATTCGAACGTTCATTTAAGATAAGAATATGCCGTATATGGAACAATTTGCCTCCTTCATTAAGGTTATTTTCATATTCTTACTTTACATATAAGAAAAAGCTTTTGAACTTTTTTGGGTAAATAGCTTATTGTTTAATCTCTGGTGATTTCTTAGATTAATTTTTGGAATTAGTTATTTTTTGTTTGTTTTTAATTTTGTAATATTTGTGTGGTTGGGGAGCCACTTATGTAAAGTATTTAAGTACTACTTATATAAAACCTTACTTATGTAATACCTTAACTCAATGAATCTCATTATTTTTAGTTTGATTATTATTATGTCTTGTATTTAACATGGATATTTATCTTACAATACATGTATAATTGGCCTTATAGGCTTTCTTTGTATTGATTCAAATAAATAAATAAATAAATAAATAAATAAATAATCATGTAAAACGCAACGCAACGCCAAAGAATTAAGTTGAAAGCACAAACAATGTCATAAATATTTTTTTTTTTTGATTTACTTAAAACTATAAAGTTTTTGCCTGACTATTAAAGTCATATTGCCAGGGAATCACACGAATTTTTGCAGCCTCAACCACAAGTCCTCGTTCGACCCAAACCTTCGTATAGGAAGGCGAGAGCTTCCAGAATCCACTGCAGAGTATTTTTGGTCTCCACCAGTAAACGTCTGAGTTTTTTTTTTATGGTTCTCCACCAGTAGGGTTGCCAGTTCGAAATCAGAGAAATCAGTATATAAGAGAAAAAAAATCAGTACAATTGCATAAAAAACAGTACATATACTTTTTTAATATAAAATTGCCTATTAATAACATAAAAAGCTTTAATCTTTTTTAAAACAAAACTTGAATTCGTGCTATAATTTGAACAGTGACATAAAACTGATTTTTTCAAAGTAATAATTCAATTCCTTATATATATTTAGCGGAAATAAAAAGTGGACAACAAAAAAATCTAAAACACAACAAGTTGTTAAAAATTCGACTCTTCATTTCTTGCTTCCTATTTTCAAAGAAACATTTATTTTATTAAAAGCAAAATTTGACTTCATTACGTCTGAAGCTTGGTACTAAAAGGGTCAATGTCAATATTTTACTGTTTTGACTTAATTGTTGCATTAGGTCTTTTCTTAACCTACGGGCACACCTAGCAAATATTTGACGAAAAAAAAACTGGACCAACATGTGAACTAAAATTTTATTTCCTTTATTCTATTATATTTTTTTAATATATAGTTTAGCATAAAATTAAATAAAAGTAGTTTTTTGCTATATCTACCAGCAAAATTAATTTCATTTTGCAATTTAAAGGTCATGCTGAATCTCTTTAATTTTGCGGAAAAGCCAATGTCTAATTTAACCGAGAACAGCTTCAAAAGGGGTTTTCTAGCCAATTTCACTTAAAACTCTTCTATAAAAAACTAAAATTTAAATTTTCTCAAAAATGAATTATTTGACATTGACCTTCTGTAGCTTGATGCTAACAGATAGAAGGACAACAATGTTAAAAAACAATTTAAGCACTTGAAATATCGAAGCTTGTCATCTATTTATCTTCAAAATAATTTTAAAAAATTATTTAAAACTGATTTACAACTAATTACTATTAAAATTGGTAATTATTGTAAAAGGCACAATCGTTTTTCAGAAGATCTTGCACTATCGATTTTTATTAATAATATATTAACTATGTATGGACATAAATATTTCAATGTTACAAGTTAAAAATGTTTATGGCCTTTTGTACATTGTCCACAATTTCTTTCCTGTCTTCAATCTTCAAGAAATTGTAAAACTCCTTGCAAATATAACCAAAGTTTGTCTTTATCTGCAACTCACTTTCTAGGTTTTATATAAGGAGCCTGTTTCTCTCTTTTCTCCACTTTGAACACTAAAGATTCGTTCTGTAAAAGCGTTTTAATGTGGAATGGAAGAAATAAAATTCCACATTTCCTCAAATTCGTAAACGCACCACCATGTAGAAACACCATCCATTATTCTTCTACTGTCTTCTTTTTTCGTACTCACTCGGCAAAAATCTTGTTAATAACTCATCGATAAGAACATCTATATTAATATTTGTATCGCAAACAATTTGCCAATATGACAAACTATATACTGAACAAAATTAATATATAATAACAGTACAAAAACAGTACATTAATGAAAAAATCAGTACATTTGCGTACTGATTTGCTTGTAATGCATAAATCAGTACTTTAAGCAAAAAACAGTGCATGTACTGATAAAAGCAGTAGGAATGGCAACCCTATCCACCAGTCACGTTGAGTTATTATTGGTTCTCCACCAGACAAACACGTTAAAACATTGAGGTTACGAACGATTGCACAAAGTCAATGCTGGCAACCGCAAAAACTGTAACTCGGTACAGTCATGATGAAATAAACAGGTGGCATTACTACGCCAGATGACGATTTTTTGCTCTTGTATTGTTTGTCTAGTCTTATGTCAAAGTTTTGTTTATGTTTGCAAAAAGACCACGTTTTTGCTGTGATTATGGTATTGTATTCAAGTTTTTGATTATTTAAATTAAAATTAAATAAGATAGTACCCATAGTGAAATAAAAATTGGCTAAAAATTAATTTATTTCATTGCGTTCGGTGGCAAAATTTGATTTTAGTTTAATATAATTTTTGACGTATACGGAGACTTATTTTTCATTTTTGTTGTAATGTTGTATTTGTTGCCGTAGCGCTGCCACCTACTTATTCCACCATGGGTACAGTTATACGACGCCAAGCCATTAACCAATGCGATGTGACAACGCAAAACGCACGAAAAGTATACAAACAAAAACGAGCTGATTGTGCTTAAGAAATAATGGCAACGAGCGCGAGCTGCTTCCCCACTCAGAGCAGTTTTACGAGTGCGTCATAAATATTTTTTTAATATTGTTGTTGCTTTCTACAGAAATTCACATTGTGCTTTAAAATTTCAAAAGCTGCAAAGCTTTTAGCGTTGAAAATTTTAAAACGGTACATGAATTTCTGTAGAAAGCAACAACAAAATTACAAAATATTTATTACACTGTTTGTGCTTTCAATGAAAGGCAGAATTCTTTTTTATGTACATATATAAAAATTTTTATTAGATTTATTTTATAAAATATTATTTTATAAAATATAAAATTTTTATTAGATTTATTTTATAAAATATAAAATTTTTTATAAAATAAATCTAATAAATATTTGTATATAAAAAAGAAAAAAGCCTCAAGCTCAATAAATTATAAAACAATTTAAAAAATAAAGGTTGAATAAAACAAAATTTACTTAATTTTTTATTTAAAAAAATACTTTTTAGTAAAATACACGTGGATTTTGTTAACATACGCATCGCATACTTTTAAAAATTAAAAGCGCCAAATTGTGCAAACTCGCGAGATAGGTAACATGGATTAATGTCAAGTTTTTCATATGGAATAATAGAAGTTGCTGAACATTTTTCACAAATTGGAACAGAGTACTAGGCTTTAGGGCAAAAACATTCCTTTTATTTCACTGCAAGTTCCAACCAGAAAGATTGGTCTTAGTCCTACCTCAGATTAAAAATTCAAGCAGGTTAATTCTGGATTTCAAAAATGCTGTATCGTAATGGCCCCTGATCATCGGAATTGGCAGAGAAAGTGAAATATTATTTCTTTCTCCTGTTCGTTACAGAGAAAAAAATGTTCATTAGTTGTTTATCAATTACAAAGAAATATTAAAAAAATTTCTTTAATCTCCAAATTCCTACCAAATTCATAGAATTAATCAAACAATTTGTTGATTTTGCACTTACAACCAAAATGATTATTTTGATTATAGCTGTCATGATAAGTTGTTATTGTTTTTTTGAAAATGTTCAAACATTCATTAGATCAGGAAAGCACTTTTGAAAAATACTTAAGACTTTGTGGGATAGTGTATAACGGCTTTTACTAAAAATGTTAAAATTTTTAATATATATTTTTTTTTTTTCAATAAATGATATTTTTAATTTTAAATTAAAAAAACGATCAAAAAACTTTACCGTTTCAAACAATGTGTTAATTGATTTCATTAAATATAGCTCAGGTTTCGACAATTCCCAACAACAATTCTACAAGTTTTAATAATTTTATTTTAAACGAAAAAATCATTTAAGATGTTTTTCTAATTTATTAATATTTTAATCAAAAATTTATTTCAAAACAACTAAAATGTTAATTAAATTTAAATTAAATTTTTAATTTGCTTTCAGTTAAAAAAAATAATTGATTCAATTATCACAATAATTAAATTGAAACACTTTTTAAACCATTTTTTTTAACTGATAAAAAACTACTGATAATTTTTTCTGTGTACAAAAATTGTTTGAAAAGTATTTTATTTAAATTAATGTTATAGATAATTGAATCAATTATTTTTTTAGTTGAAAGAAAATTAAAAAAGTGATTTTGATTTAATTAACAATTTAATTATTTTAAAATAAATTTTTAATTTAAATCAAATTTGTTATTATTCGACCTTTCCAATTTTAAATAAATAAGAATTAATCAAGCTCGAGGCCAGTTTTTTTTTTGCAAATAAATATTCCTTTTTATTGAATTCCAACATTTCGATCTTGGTTGAGGATCATCATCAGGTATTTTTTAGTGAATTTTTATCAATAAAAAAAATTAAAAGTATATTGTGAATGTATCAACATCTAAAATAACACTCTTTTAAGTTTTTGTAGTAATACAAATTCACTGAAAAAAATCCCTGATGATGATCTTTAACGAAGATCGAAATATTGGAATTAAAAAAAAAGGAAAATTTATTTACAAAAAAAAAAAAAAAAAACACCGGCCTCGACCTTGATTAATTCATATTAATTTTTAATCAAAACAATAATGAAATAACAAAAAATCTTAATTGATTTTTTCGCTTAAAATAAAATAATTTAAACTTGTAGAATTGTTGCTGGAAATTGTCAAAACCTGAGCTATATTTATTGAAACCAATTAACACATTGTTTGAAATGGCAAAGTTTTTTGATAATTTTTTTAATTAATTAAAATTAAAAATACCATTTATTGAAAAAAAAAATTCACAATGCATTATAACTGAAAGTAATCAATATAATCATTTTGTTAATTGATGCAAACTCAACAAATTGTTTGGTTGATTCTATGAATTTGGTGATTGGAGAAAATTTTTAATTTTTTCTGTGTATAACAATTTTATCCGAAGTCAGTGTGATTCAGGACCATACCAAACCTAAGTATTGCGTTGTTTCAAGATTTCGGAGTGAAGTATTCCACCTCGAGTGATGGAACATCCTGTAGTGAGATGCACAAACTTTTATAACGATAATCGTATCGTTTAAATAAATATAACGAAAATTTATCGGTTGAAGTCAGCTGTTACTTTAAGCAGTATTTTTTTGTTATTTAAGCGACAATAATTAACGTAGTATTTATTAAATCGTTAAAGTGTATTTTGTGTTAAAGATGGCTTTTGAGTATTTGGCCTTCGCGTATATTGACATTTTGTAGACAGAAATGCCAAAAGATAATAAATTAAAAGAATACAAAATACAGCTGTATACTATCGTTGAAAAGAAATTACAGAATCACACTATCGTTACTGAAAGCGAATATATATGTCGACAAATATAACAATTGCCGGTTCGTTAAAAGTTAGTGAATCGCACTACTGGCTTGGCAACAACTTTACCCCCCGTCTATACCAAAAATAAATATTGCGACATATATTACAATAAATAATATAAAAAAATATTTGAAGAAGGAAAATAGTACAAGTTAGAAATTTGGAACAAATTGTTTCGTTATCAATACAGGAGATCTTTTTTAGTATATTTATTTTTAGTTGGGTAGCGAAGCGCACCGGGTTCAGCTTGTTCCTTATACATATATTTCAAACTTACAATATCAGTCGGTTATTTGATTTTTATAATGCGATCAATGCTTAATGCCATTAGATTTTATGCACTTCTGGCACCTGATTTGTTTTTAATTTTCTTTGATAAAAATCTATTGTCTAGTTTTCAATTTTTTTTTTAAGGCCGTAATAAAAAAATTTGTAATAATAAAAAAATGTTGAGCAACAAGTCTACAAGTTTTTTAACTGTGGGAATTTACAGGCAATAAAATCGATCACTGGTTTTACGATTTGAATGCGATAGATAGAAAACAAAAATACTGATAGTAGGAACAAAATAAAAATCACACCCTACAGTTGGAGGGATTATTTGGGATAATGGAAAATAAGGACTGAAATGTAATAACAATATTAACAACCTTTTAGATTACTAAAAGTAAATATAATGACACCTGATATTTTAATAGATTTTACTTAGAATCGGTAAAGAAGCTAAATGAATTCGGTTTTCGTTTTTAAGAACACAACCAAGTCATTCTTTACGACTTTTCCAAATGTGTTAATGAACTAACACATTAAAATTTCGATTAAAGCTTTCGTTATAGCCTTTACCACAGATTGAAAGGATGTATATAAGTTTGTTATTCCATTTGTAATTTAAACAATATTCATCTGAGACCCCATTAATTATATATTATCTGTATCCTTGTGGGTAGGAGAGTTAATTTAACGATGTCCACGTTGTATTTTTCGATGACCTCAAATCAGTGTTCGAAAATAGGCCGAGCATTGCTTAGCGTACGATACACACACATCCAGAAACGACATTTGTTTTTTTTTAGTGTTTGTGCATAAGTACAGAGCCCTTCACAGAAAAAAATTTAAAATTGTCTCTAATCACCAAATTCATAGAATCAAGCAAACAATTTGTTGATGTTGCACCTATTAACAAAATGATTATATATATAACTAGATTATTAAAAATGTAAAAATTTAAAATTGCGAATATTTTTCTTTATTTCAATAAATTATATTTTTAATTTTAATTAAAAAAATGATCGAAACTTTGCCGTTATAAACAATGTGATAATTGATTTAATTAAATATAGCTCAGGGTCCCATCCCGATTCCCAACAACAATTCGACAACTTTAAATTATTTCCCTCAACAATAAATTTTAGTGTTTTTATCAAAAACAAAAATTGGGAATTTAGTACGTTATAGAGAAATCTTATTAATAATAAATTTTGTATTCCGAAAATAACTTTTGATATTAAATTATTTTTAACGAAAAAATCAATTAAGAGTTTTTGTTATTTAATTAATATTATAATTAAAACTTTTTTTCAAAACAACTAAAATTTTAATTAAATCAAAATCATATTTTTAATTTTCTTTCAACAAAAAAAAAAAAAAAAAAAAAACAAAAAAAAAGAAAACAATTGATTCAATTATCACAGTAATTAAATTAAAATACTTTTTGAACATTTTTATTAATTGATAAAAAACTATTTGTAATTTTTTCTATCTTAATACCTTTCCTAACTATTTGTACGACAGTAACAAGTATTATGTAGTGTTCTATTTTTGTTATAAATGATTCTGTTGACATAATTTATACTATAATGTTCTTTAGTGGTTATTTTACATTGGTGAAGTAATGAGCAAACAAAAAATTTTAGCAACGCTTCTCACTACAATTGTTGTTGTTACTAAGTTGGTGTATTTTATACATGTTTTGTTTTTGTTAATTTTTTTTTTGCCCTTTTTCCATTAAAACGCATACATATGTATTTTGTTTTTTAGGAAATGTTTTGTTGTGCTTACCAGCCATAAGGACGCTGAGCACAACTGAAACGAACACACATTAATGTGCTGAACCGAACACAACGAAGTTTGTGGTTTCTACGAAAAACCGAATGAAATCAAATATTGTCATCTTTATGTTGAGTTGGATTAGTACAGGATTTTTATTGTGTACGAAGATCACAAACAGGGAAATGTTTTTAAGGTATTTGCTGCACAACCACTATTAGCGTTTATGTTTTCCATTTTTCTACCGTACCGAGCACTAAAGAGCAGTATATAATGTTTATTTCGAACATTGCCTCAAACTATCTGCGGCTAGAATGTTACATATTTCTACATGGTTTTTAAGAATTTTCTACTCAAATTCAGCAAGACCGGCTTATAAATGGCTGCTATATATGTAAAAAAACACAAACAACTTTACTTTTTGAAGCTTCTATTTTATTTATGGAATTTATTGCTCCATTTTGACATTAAGTTAGGTTAGGTTAGGAAGGGTTGTGCGTCTCCACTCGGAGACTAATGCCGTCCATTGTGAACCCCTTCAATATAGAGGAAGAAAGAGAGAAGATAAGAAGAAGAGAAGAACAAAGATGACAGACATACTTAAGATAGTTAATAGATAGGCAGGTACCACACAGAAAAAAACATCCACTACAGTACCCTCATCAGAATCAAACGTCCAATTTTCCTGACAAACCCCAGTAGATCGACTGGATTACATCCAGCTATACACCTCAGTTCGTCGTGAAATCTATCTCCCAGCCATTTCTGCCTGTGACCCTGTATCTTGGGAAAGTGGCACAAAACATGTTCAATCGTCTCTAGCTCCTCATAATCGTCACATAACCTGCAGAAGTCCGGTATAGTGTTGTCCAATTTGCTCCTAAAAGCCCTTACAGAACAATGACCCGCCAAGAACACTATACGTGTCCTAAGACTACTCCTATCCACTCCTAGTGGAACCCTGGTTATCCCTGCGTCCAATCCGGTCCAATTAAATAAATAAAACATTAAGGCCCTAATCATGTAAAACGCAACGCAACGCCAAAGAATAACATCTATCCTCTTACAACTACAATTCGTGTTGGAAAAAAACCAGCCAATTGTAGGGGAATATAAGAAAGAACAATTGACGGTTTATTGTTGTGTCTTTGTTGAAGCTTTGATATTGTTACATGTAGGACCTGAGTGTTTAAAATTCTTATTCACTTTATGGTCTTACTTGTATAATATTTTTAGCTTTTCTAAAGTATTTTTAAAAAGTTTCCTGACGAGCTGGCCTAAGCAACCAGCGATATGCGCCTAGTTTCTATGCGCATTTCGCTGGTTTCCCACAACAATAAATTTCAGTGTTTTCATTCCAAAAATTGGGTTTATTAGCACATCATTAATAAGTGAATTAATTAATAATAAATACTACATTCCCGAAAATAATTTTTGATAATAAATGTCATAAATATTTTGTAATTTTGTTGTTGCTTTCTACAGAAATTCACATTGCGTTTTAAAGTTTCAAACGTTGCAAAGCTTGTGGCGTTGAAAATTTGAAAACGAAACATAAATTTCTGTAGAAAGCAACAACAAAATTACAAAATATTTATGACATTGTTTGTGCTTTTAATGTTATTCTTTGGCGTTGCGCTGCGTTTTACATGATTAGGGCCTAAATAAATTAAGTAGAATATTATTGGCTTAAATGACCGACCAGGGTTCATAAATGATATCACGCAGTAAAAAATTTCAGTAAAACCCATCGACGCAGAACCAGTTTCTGAACCGATCGAACGATGTCCGTCTGTCCGACTGGCTGGTTATGTGTCAATGTTAATCTCATGCGAAAAGTACAGGCCACAATTTTTATGATCATTCGATAAAACTTAGAGCATATGTTCTAATTATCAGCAGGATCCAGCCTAATTTAAATGGTGAGAATCGGTTTATAATTTCGTATAGCCCCCATGCAAAGTTTTCTTAGGAATAGAGTATTTGTGCCAATAAACCATCTTTATATTAAGGAATAAGAATATTTTTCTGCAATTTAAATCAACTTAACATATTTAAATATTGCTCCCACACCAATATTACTGCCAAAAATTGATTTTAATGCCATAAATTCCTTTTAACTGTTGATATAAATAAATATAAAATTTGGGGACAAAAACTTCTATGTTGTGTCAAAATGTTGATCCAGGTACCACATAAACCCTCTTCCTAAAATTATTTTCAGATGAAAAATCTCATATAATTGTAGATATTTTGATAATATTCGGCAAAAATGACTGATGTCAATTAATATTGACCTCATAACATAATTTTGTTTTGCCGAGTACATAATAGCCCATAGCTCCCATAAATTTTTTTTTTTAAATACTGTGGCTTAGGGTAACAAGAGGTCGGGTTTGACTGAGTAAATTTTCTAACTTGTTTTTTGTTAATATGTAGTGTTACAACTCTTGTGTATTTAAAATCTTAAAGAGGAATTTCGCTATAATATTTAATATGTATGTCTGTATGCCATTTAATCAGCTGTCGAACAACAGAAGCATAATAAATCAATGCCTTTGAAATAAAAATCTAATCAATAAAACAATGGGAAAAATTGCAGAATAAAAAATTTATTAATTTTCGTGTCAGATTTAATCTAATCTTTAAAGCTAAGCACTTCAAACAACTCGCGAATAAAGTAAATAAGTTTAGATAACATTTTAGTTGATAAAAAAAAAAAAAAATTCACAGAACTATAATCAGAAAAATTATAGATTAAAACCATTTTTTATTTTATTTTGATATAAAAGTCAACTTAACAAATCTCTATATATAATTCCGACAGTAGTGAATACAACAAATTATTAAAAAACCATATTTAGAAACCCAATTTAGTATTTACTATAAGCTAAGCAAACACTGCTTCTGTTTAAGATACTAAATTAAGAGCAGAAAGAAGCGTTGCCGATTTCTGTGTGATTAGTCAAAAATGGGACAAAAATTGGTTCTTGGATTGTTTTTGAATCATAATATTGTTCTGTAATTTTGCCTCAACATTGTTTTATATATAAGTAAATGAGTCAATCAAACCATTTCATTTAAAAGGTAGTAAGCTCTATAAATCTGTATATCTTTTTTATGTTTTGACAATAAGGATGCTGAAAGCTTTTGGTCAAAAGTTCTTGAGATAAAAAAACTGTCTTGGTGAGGCTCGCTTTTCTAATTACAAAAATGGATTAATTTTCCTTGTTTTTCTACCATTTTCGAACTGAACACAGAAAAAATTTCGTAAATTTTTTTTGTTTTTGTTTTTTTAATTATACCATTAATCAAAAATAAAATCAATTTTAATTAAAAATGTAATCAAGTGAATTAAACATTTACTAATGTCAACGAAATTACTGAAAAAAATTGTGTTAGGCCCTAATCATGCAAAACATAACGCAACGCAGAAGAATTACATTGAAGGCACAAACAATTTCATAAGTATTTTGTAATTTTTTTGTTGCTTTCTACAGAAATTCGTATTTTGTTTTAAAATTAAAAACGCTTCATATCTTGTGGCGTTGAATATTTTAAAATGGTACATGAATTTCTGTAGAAAGCAACAACAAAATTACAAAATATTTATGACATTGTTTGTGCTTTCAATGTAATTCTTTGGCGTTGCGTTGGGTTTTACATAATTAGGGCCTTTACCTACCATTTACACATGCCACTGCCAGTTCGAAAAACTCAATACACTCACGATTTTTTACTAATACACTCACATTTTTCGCAATGGCAGCTCCAGTGGCAGCAAAAATTGCATGCGAGTGGAAATTTGGCACTTGCATGCCACTAAATGTCAAAACGATTAGCAATGTTACCCTGTTCAATATTAAATGCAAATCGACTGGATTGTTGTTGAACTGTAATTAAAGTTTTAACTGTTAAATGCATTTTTATGATTAATTTGTGGTAACGGGCGTTAAAATCAGTAAGTTTCCTAATTATAGAGCATTAATTTTGCTAAAATAATGCTAATATAAATAAATGTAAACTATTTCCCCAAAACTAAAACTATGTGATGAAGTCGGCAACTCTTTTTTGTTTTCTGGTACTTTTTTTTTTAATTTGAGATGTAAACAAATTATCTCAAGTTGACGCTTCGACGACATTTTGAAAATGAACTGGCAGTGGCATGTGTAAACAGAAAAGCAAATGGCATGAGATTCGACTATTTCGAACACTTTTTCGTTGATAATATGTATAGAACAGTGGCATGCCACTACTTGCATGTGTAAGGCAACGTTATATCAAAAAATAATTAATTGATACTATTAATTTGTTTGCTGGTGCAAATTAAATTAATTTTTTATTTAGTATCACACATTTTTTAATTGAAAGCAATTTTTATTTTTTTCTGTGCGCGGAAAAATTTTAGCAATATAAAGTTAATAAATACTGGCATGAGGAATAAATTGTCGTCTGATAAAATTTTTTTCTGAAATGACATTGGTATTTCAATCTCTATCTGCGGGGTACATTTCGTTAAGCTATATCTGTACCCATGTTCTGTAACTTTGGTGAGAACTTCTCGCATTGAAACAAAATAGTCCATCGTTTCTCGAAAAGTGAGAAAAAAGTGTGTCTGTAACTCATGTCGAAAACTATCAAAAGAAATTACGTCGTAACGTTATAAATGTCATAATATTCAACTCGAAGCCGATATGAAATTGCAGATGTTGAGAACGCCAGTCAAATATATCGTTGACGGCGACCAAAATAGACTAAACTTGAAAAATTTTCAATGACGGCGGCGAAAATAACGCCGTTGGCTATACCAAAAAATGTAAAGTGCGACTTTAATGTTTGTTGATTACAAAATTGCTTTGAAAATATTCGTATATTTTTCAAAAATGTCAAAAGTAAAACAATTACACAATGCAAAATCTGCCAAGAACAAAATACTTATCTCTTCCGCGTTCATATTAATTGCATTTTTAATATATTTTTTAGTGTTAAGTTTTTATCTCACCCCGTTTCTATGCGTGAGTTAATTTTACAGTTTAAAGCGGGAACTTTCTCACAAAAATTTTATAGACACACTTTTTCAGTATATTGGCGAGTAATTTCCTTACGTGACAGTTATTACTCGCCAAAAATGTTACAGACGCAGTTAAGTGAGAAAAACAGTTGTTTGTTTCAATTTATGGCGTTTTTGTTTCATGTGTAAATTTCAATCGAAAAGTTTCTCGACGCGGGAGTTACAGAACATGGGCACTGGTTAACCATCTTATCATCGGTTTCAAAGAAATGGAGAAACAGCAGATACAGCAGGTTGCTCAGTGGCTTTGGTAAGGAACATATTCAACGAAGGCATTATTTTGCCATCCTTTACAAACGATTGACCACATAATACATAACTGCCCAGTCCAGTCATTCCCAGGAAACACTAATGAAATCAAGAACCTAATACTTTTTTTGCCCTATGCCGCGAAGTTCTGCGCTTGTCTGCAGGAAACCAGAGTCTCTGGGATAAACATATTATGGGTATTACAGTATCGAGGGTATGAAATGCTAGTTAGGTATGCTATATACCTAAAAAAAAATACCCGCTTAAAAAAAATAAAAAAAAAAGTTTTAAATTTAAAAAAAAAAAAGATTTAAAAAAAACAAATTTTTTTCGAAAAATTGAAGAAATATCTATCTGATTTGTTTGGAACAAATTTTGCTTACACCAATAGATAAAACGTTACATGGATAAGAAAGAACACCTGTTTGGACAAAATGCCGAATTTTGATCCCCAGAAACTTTTTGACCGATCTTGTTGGAAATTTGTGTCTAAACTACTATCCAATAGGACTAACATTCGTAAAAATTTCATCAAAATCGGAAGACATCGATTTCAAAAGTTGGGTGGGTCACTTAAAATGAAATCCCCCATATATATATACAGCTACATACAAACAATTAGGGACACCTTGTAAATTTTAAATTTTTATATATACATTTGTGTATACAAATTAGAAACAAATTTGTTTTCTGAACATAAAAAATGTTTATACTTTGTTTTGAATATGTGCATTGAAATACAAAAGTTTCCTTGCAAAATAAATTAAGCCTGGATTTATTTCCACCAAAAGTGTAAATTGAGGCGTGCATATAATTAAGGCCATGGTTAGTTTCGTTTTATAAAAATTTTTTTATTCCATACTTTTTGTAATTATTAGACAATATTTTGTATTGAAAACCTTTGTGTCGATAACTGCTCTGCATTTTCAAGGAATTGAGGGTACTAATTACTCACGTTCCGTACTTGGGAAGGCTTTTTTACCCTTTTCGGTTATTGAATACAAATCGTAGAAGCTGCTTATTTTTAGTGCGCTAACTTTGGTTTTTTCAGTTTTCTACAGATTCCCAATTACGTTGAGATGATGGCTGTATGATGTCCAATGCAATACAGTTAAAACTACTGGTTAACTTGTGCAGCAGTAGGTCTTGGATCATTATCCTGTTGAAACTTTTGATTTACCGTCCGTATTTGACTCAGAATATGGGTAGGTTTAGTGAAAACGTGCCAAAACCCATCCGTTTACACTATTTAGGGAAGTCCGAGAGCAGTTTAACTGTTTCGGTGAATTTCTCGGAAGATGTTATTACTCTATGAACGCAATCGCAAGAAAACATTGGATTTAGAAACAAAACATACAGTTATTGAACTTCCTAAGAGTGAAAACTTTATTTTGGATGAAACGATAGTTAACAGAGCCTAAATTGACGGAATAAAATATGTTTGCTCTCCAAAATTAAAAGAACATGATGCTACGAGAGGCAACCTGAAGCATGATCCATAATTGTCCCCAATTGTTTGCATGTAGCTGTTTATGTATATATTCTCTCTGTATTTGAAATCCATACGCTGAATAAATAATAAAAATGAGAACATTTTTATAAGACCGAATCCTCTTAGATTTTATTTAACTGACAACCTGCCATTAACAATGTAATGCTTTATTTGGTCTTTCTATAAAAAAAATAGCAAAAATAACAACTTAAAAAGCTTAAATTTTTTACTGCCTTATTCGAAGCGATTTTTTTCCAACTTCGTCTGGTACAGGGCAATATTAACACTGTCGACTTATACGGGGCGTTATGCCGTTATTAAGGATGATTTTTTGGAATAAAACATGCCACACTTTAAGAGAGCAAAACATTTTTAAGAAACAATTGCATTTTTTAAATAAAATGTAACCTTTTTCTGTGGAAAAGAAAACACCATTAAAAATCTTACCTTTTTTTCCTTAAGCCTGGTACTCTGTTCAGTATTTCATGCGGAATGGTGTCAAACGCAATATAAAAAAATGTCTGAGAAATACAAACAAAAAAATTATGATAGAGATGTACTCTACATATTTATATTACGAAAAACATTCGCAATGTTTCTAGCAACATTTTTATTGTCCGTGCGAAACAAGTGCAGCTCATATTATTTGGCACGGAACTTTAATCAGCAGCTTTTAATTTTTTGTATTTTTTTATTTTTTATTTGTAAAATGGTTTTTATAACAAGTGTTTCACAAGGAAAAATTTAGAAGAGTGCTAAAATTAATAATAAAATTAAATGTGTTTGCTGTTTGATTTGGGAAATTACAAAAATAATATTGTTTTACTTTTTTAATGACAATTAAAAAAATTATGATTTTTGTTTACCTTCGCAAAACAATGTTGTATACTTGCAACTAATAAAAATGTTAGGTTTTCAAAAATCGCGAGATAGATAATATTGACACATGTCAAAATTTTCGTGTAAAACAATCAATGTTGGTCAACATTTTTTCGCAAGTTCGAACAGAGTACTAGGCTTTAAACAATATTAGAATGATTAAATTAAATTGACTTAAAATACTTTAGAAGTAATTACTTTTTTATTTCCATTTATCTTAAAAGTGTTTTCTTCTTTAATTTAATATTTAACAGAAAATTCAAAATATAAATTCCAATACAATTTCATTTAGATTTTAAGACTTCAGTCAAATGTAAAGAAAATTTGTATACTCTTACCCCCGTTTTCACCACTTACCGAAAGCTACAGGTAGGATTTTATCGGCCGCATAAAAAGTGTTCCATTATTACATCTTAACTTTAACCTATAAGGTAGGACCAATCTTCCTTTAACTTAGCATTCACTTAAGGTTATAGTAAAGTTTTAGTAATGGAAAACTTTTTATGCGGCCAATAAAATCCTTCCATTAGCTATCGGTAAGTTGTGAAAACGGGCCTTAAGCTTTTAAAAATGATTTATGAGGGATCATACCCATTATTTTTAAATTTCAGTGTTTTGTTTTTAGGTTTAGAAAGGCACTTAATTATTTATAAATTATTTTTCTATATAAATTAAATAATTTTAAAATTCTGTAAATTTAGGTGCACTTAGGTGGTAGTTTTCTAATCTGATTTTATCTAAGATCTAAATAATATTTGACACTCTACATTTTTGTTATATTATAAATACTTAAAGAAATACTATTATTTGCTTTTTAACCCGGCGTCAGGTGGATTGGTTTTTTGATACCCGGCATATTTTGTTATTCTTGAATTTAGTTGCAAAGCGACTGACGTTGCCAAATTTCTCAGTAGCTGGAGATGTGAAATTGTTTTTAGCATTGCCTGCAATAATATATTGTATAAGTTAAACGATGTATGATCTCTGAGTTAGACCTGCTAAATGTAAAAAAAGTAAAACCAATTTGCATTAAAAGAGCGGGTCTGTGGGACCCAACCCACCATCTGCCGGGAAAATATATATTTAGAATTTTTTCCCCCATTACACTCGTACTAAAATTAGGCAACATATTTGTTTGTTTAAAAAACAAAATATTCTTAGTTTTAAAATTCTCAACGATTTTCATCTTCTTCCTCTTGTAAACGTAAAATATCGGCTTTATTCATGAAATAATAACTGGGTTGGCGACCTTTCAAATCCTTATTTGTACGCTTGGCACCATTTTGTATTAAAATACGACTTATACTCTCGATAATATTTGTACCCATGGCATAATGTAGGGGAGTGCGTTCCAACTGAAAATATTAAATTATTATCTCCAATTGAACGAGACGTCAAAGTATGAATTGTACTTACATTATCGCCAATTTTTAAAGCTTCCGGGCAGAGATTAACAAAATATTCCACAATTTCTATTGATTCTTTTAGGATTGCTATGTGCAGAGCATGGCGACCTGGAGGAGAGGAAATTTGTTTATATTATTTTTAGTTGAAACTTGAACTTTTGTTTAGATATTTAAATAATCAGCCATGTTCTGAAAATCGAATTGGAATAAAATTAAAATATCACAAATTTTAAAAATTATTCTGTGTTTAAAAAACTATTTCCTTTTATATACCTGATACTTTGAGGACCACTTATCTTTACCAGAGCTTCTTTTAAAATCAGAAAAAGCTAGGTTGATTTTAAAAAAAAAATCTTATTAAAATCTCCATCGATTTCAATTTCACGTGATTTCGATTTCCAGAACACGGCCGAATAAAAAGAATTTTTAGAAAATTTATTTAAATTATTCGTTTTACAAAAATACTATTTTTCAAGAACATTATAAAAGCATGTTTTTTTTTAACCATAATATGTTGCTCATTATAAACTAGATAATGTAATTGTGAATTTAAAACCAAACCATTATTAGTGCTAAACAAATTGTTGTTATATTACACAAGGGAACAAAACTGAAATTTTTTGTGTTGATTGGAAGTTTGATGCAACTTTTTACTAATTTAATGTCGCTGATTTCAAATCTCTTCTCTGTTTTTCTCTATCAGCTCGCATATTAAGTTACAACTACTAATCGTGTTATTGAATTTTTCCAAAAATTTAAAGTTCAAAAAATAATAACTACTCTTCATTAAGCGATTTACAAAACTTTTAAACAGTTTTTGGAAATCACCAAAAAAAAGTGCTGAGTAATGGCTGTTTCGTTAAAAAAAATTGCAAATTTTGGATTTTTAAAAATCATGAAAAATCTAAATCGGGAAAAATTTAAAGGAATGTAAGAAAGAAAAATTGACGGCTTATTGTTGTGTCTTTGTTGAAGCTTTGATATTGTTACATGTAAAACCCGAGTGTTTAAAATTCTTATTCACTTTATGGTCTTACTTGTATATTTTTAGCTTTTCAAAAGTATTTGGAAAAAGTTTTCTGACGAGCTGGCCTAAGCAACCAGCGAAATGCGCATCGAAACTAGCGTTCCCACAACAATAAATTTCAGTGTTTTCATTCAAAAATTGGGATTATTAGCACATCTATATATATAAAATTGTAACGTTACTGACTGACTGACTGACTGACTGATTTATCATCGCACAGCCTAAACGCCTGAAGCTAAAAACTTGAAATTTGGACCAGGGGTTGGTCTCTCCCCAAATCGATCCACTAAGACGGGATTTTTGGAAATTCGAATGTTTAGGGGGTAAAAAGGGCAAAAACGGGTAAATTCGGTAACCTTATATCTCTAAAACTAAAAGAGATACAAAAAAAATGTAATACTTATCGTTGTTCTTTAGAAAAATAAGCGGACAGGTGTCTGGTACTTTTTGGAAATTCAGCCCTTTAACGGAGTAAACGGGTAAAACCTGTATTTTGGTACTTTTTTGTCACCCCATCTATCTTTTAAACCCATAAACATAGAAATAAGGGTTATATCACATTTGAAGCTTATCTAAAAAATCCAAAGACGAATTTGGTACTTTTTCGAAATTCGGACGTTTAAGGGGTAAAAAGCGTAACTATTTGTGGTACTTTTTTATAAAACATTTTTTTTTATTTATTGACATACGCGTATTAAATTATGGGCTCCCACTACAATATTGAAATTTTTCATGCTTCAATGGGGAGAAAAAAGTACCAAAAAGGGGAAATACGGGAAATTTTATTTCTTACTTTAGGTTTTGGTTCCACAACTGACAATTTTTTTAATTATCGTTAATATTGGACCTAGAAACATA
The DNA here is from genome assembly GCA_943735925.1 of Pollenia amentaria. NCBI lineage: Eukaryota > Metazoa > Arthropoda > Insecta > Diptera > Polleniidae > Pollenia > Pollenia amentaria. Next base: position 137,053,925 of record OX031010.1, on the reverse strand, counting down.
AACTTCAACATGCAATGTCCTAAATGGATAAGAACCTCTGAGGGTACTATTTGGTATTTTTTGATCTTTAACTGGTACTTTTTTAATTTCCGTTAGTATTAGACCTAGAAATATAAAACTAAACATGCAAAGTCCTGAGTGAATAAGAATTTGTTAGAGGGATCTTTTTGGTACTTTTTCATTCTTTAACTGGTACTTTTTTAATTTTCGTTAAAATTAGACCTATTGACATAAAATCAAACATACAAGGTCCTGAGTGAATGAGAATTCGTTAGAGGGGCTTCTTGGTACCTTTTGGTCTTTAATTGGTACTATTTGAAGTTCCGTTAGTATTGGACCTAAAATCATAAAATTCAACATTAAATGTCCTGAGTGGACAAGAACCTATAAGAGGGATCTTCTTGGTACTTTTTCGTTTTTTAACTGGTACCTTTTTCATTTTCGTTAATATTGGATCTACAAACATAAAATTAAAAATGCAATGTCCTGAGTGAATGAGAATCTGTAAGAGGGGCATTTTGGTACTTTTTGTTATTTACCTGTTACTTTTTGAATTTCCGTTAAAATTGGACCTATAAACATAAAATTAAACATGCAAGTTCCCAAGTGAATGAGAATCTGTAAGAGTGGTTTTTTGGTACTTTTTCGTACTGTATTATTTGCCAACAGGTACTTATTAAATTTTTGTTAGTATTGCAGCTACAAACATAAAATTAAACAAGCAAAGCGTTGAATGAGCATCTGTAAGAGGCAATTTTTGGTACTTTTTTGTACTTTATTTTGTGCTTTTATTGTTAGTCATTAAATAAAAAAGAGAACAGGTGTCTGGTACTATTTCGAAATTCGGCTCTTTTAGGGAGTAAAAGTGTAAAACCTGAATTTTGGTTCTTTTTTGTCCCCCATCTACCGTTTAAATCAATGCACATAGAAATAAAAATTATATAAAATTCGTAACTTATCTAAAATATGCCAAGTGAAAATGTTGTTCTTTTTTTGAATTCGAACGTGTAAGGGGTAAAAATCGTACGCAATTTTGTTACTTTTTCCAAGATATTTTTTCTTCATTTATTTATTTTCATTGTACAGCCTAAACGCCTGAAGCTAAAAAGTTGACATTTTGACCTGAGGCAGGCCTCTCGCCAAATCGATCACGCTGACCTCATATCTGCTAAGCTAAAGGAGATACAAAAAAATTTAATACTTATTGTGGTTCAATAAAAAAAAGGCGGTGAAAACGGAAATTCGCTAACCTCATATCTGCTAAACTAAAAGGGATACCAAAAAATTTAAACCTATTATTGTTCATTAAATATAAGCGGACAGGTGTTTAGCACTTTTTTGAAATAAGGAGTAAACGGGTAAAACATGAATTTTAAAACTTTTTTGCTATACCATCTATCTTTTAAACCAATAAAAATTAAAATAAAAAATATATCACATTCGTAACTTATCTAAAAAATACAAATTTGATGCGTTTCGAAATTCGAACGTTTAAGGGGTGAAAATCGTACCTTATTGTGTTATTTTTTCAAAACATTTTTCTTCATCTAGCTATATAATATAAAATTGTAATGTTACTGCATGATTCATCATCGCACGACCTAAACGCCTGAACTAAAATGCTGAAATTTGCCCGGGAGGTTGGCCTGTCGCGAAATCGATTACCTATGATGGGAGTTTTGGAAATTGTTATGGATAGAGGGTAAAAGAGGTTAAAACGGGAAATTCCCTAACCTGATGTTCATTAAAATAATAAGCGGTTAGGTGTCTGGTACTTTTTTGAAATAAGACCCTTTTGGGGAGTAAACCTGTATCTTTAAACTTTTTTGCCACTACATCTATCCATTAAACCAATAAACATTGAAATAAAAAAATATCACATTCGTAACGTATCTAAAAAATACAAATAAAAATTTTCGAAATACGAACATTTAGAGGTACAAATCGTCCCATTACAAAGTAGCGGGTTTAAACCTAGAAACATAAACTTTGGCGTAAAAATATGTCCACATAAGAAAAAGGGGCGCTAACGAAGTAGCGGGTTAAATGCTAGTCATTAATAAATGAATTAATTAATTAAAGTCTTATTAGTTTCACGTAAAGTCACATAACCTGTGAACAAAATGAGAATAAGACGATTCGCTTTTATTTACAATTAAGTGAAGGTACCCCATTTTTGAGTGAAGGAAAACACGTCCATAAAAACACACACATATTAAAAAAATTTATTTTTGTATGGAAATCGCGATTTTTATCAATTCATTTTTCTCAGTAAATTCTGAATAAAATCAAAAGGTGTGCACCGATTACAATGAAAGAAAGCTCATTTCATTCTAAATATATTTAACTAAATATTTTTAGACCAAAACTCCGATTTTTGTAGCATTTATATTTTTTATGAATTTTTAGAGAACAAAAACATTATTTTTTTAAAATATTGTTCTTTTTGAAACTTCAACGATATCTGTAAAACTACTGGGCAAATTTAAAAACAGTGTAAGCACGGCTTAAAGATAATATTGTTTACGAATTGATTGATTTTTTTTTAACTGAATATGGTGAACCGTTTTCAAGTTATTCATATATATGCAGCGGAAGTGCAAAATTTTTGGACATAATGGTATATCGCGAAAAGTCGAGCTGATGGAAAAACACTAAGCGCAAATTTGGATTCAGCGTCTTAAATAACCTTAAAAACACCATTCAGTTCTTAATAAACAAAAACCTTGTTACCTTGTGTTATTAACCATAACATGTTTTAAGGCAACCGTTTATGTGGTTATGTGGATTCTAGATGTAGGACTAATTAAACTTAAATATGGTTGCCGTAATGTGGTTAAAGTTACCATAACGTGTTAAAACAATGTATCACAAAAAATAGTTTAATTTGCACAAGTAAGAAAGTATAGTTGCTTAAGCTCATCCATATGATACTCCATATCACCAAATTTAGAGATAAATTTGATTTAAAATTAAAAATGGACCCGCAAAAACAAAAATATATTTTAAGAGGTTAAGATTAATAAAAAAGTTATATTGTGCCGAATATTATATAGATATCCCCATATGCGATTTTATTGTCTTTAGGCAGTAATGCCAATTTAGCCATTTTTCAACTTGTTTAGCCATACAAATTTTAAATTTTCTTATAAAAATTTATAAAATTGATAAAAGAAAAATTAACATTTTTAACAATTACAACGCATTTAATTTAATTCACAACTTTTATAAATGTTGAAAATCACTATAAACGATGATGATGAAACGTCTTTTAAAATAAAGAAAAAGTATTCATTCCAATATTTAATTTAAAAAATGGATCAACACAAACAACACTGTTTCTTTCTGGTCGAAAGTATTTCAAAATAAAGATGCAGTTGCAGTGTTACCACCAACAAAATTCAAAACTACACTTGAGATGACGCAAAATTACTCAATTTAAATGAAATTAAACCGGATATCAAATTAACGTTTTATTATACATCACTGTATTTGCAGACAAATTTTTAAGAGTATTCGCTTGTTAGGTCCCATATAAAGTTATGAATCTATTAAAATAAAATTATGCTATGAGTTCAAGGCTAATAACATAAGAGTTCTTAACGTCGAATATTATCTAGGTAACTACATCTAATCATATTTGAGATTTTTTTATCTTAAAGTGATTAAAGGGAGGGGGTCTATATCTGATCCACCTACCAGAACAAAAATTTGTTATGACATAGTAGATATTTTTTTATCAGTACATACCAATATTTTTACGGCAGTGATGCTATTTTCGTAAGTGGTATTTGTATGGGAGCCATGGTTAAATATGGACTGATTCCAAAATTAATTTCGAAGATAATTTAAGTTGAACTAAAATACATTTGGGCCAAATTTTTTCCAAATAACAATATTTGAGCTTAAACACTTTCTTAGGAAAAAAAGTTCGTATTGTTGCTGTGTGAAATTATAGATCGGACCGATTCTCAAAATTTTCAAAAAACGTATGAACCAAATTTCATTAAATCTTAAAAATTGCGACATTTACTTAGCGCAGAAGGCCTTCATAGACAGAAAATTAGCCAGCAGGACTGACGACTCATATTCTTATTTTAAGTGTATCGATGTACTACAACAAATATTTCTATGTGTTTCATGTATCAGTACAAACTCATAATACCCTATTTTTTTAATAATACGAAACACATTTTTTTTTACAAAAAAAAATTATTTTTAAACATAATCTCCTTTTAGCTCAATACACTTAGTACAACGTTTCTCCAGTTTGTGTATCCCTTCCAAAAAATAGGATTTTTCGAGGACCATAAAATAGGCATTTGTTTGCCCAATAATTTCATCGTTGGAGCTAAATCTCTTTCCACCGAGCCGTTTCTTTAGCTTCGGAAATAGGAAATAGTCACTGGTGGCTAAGTCCGGAGAATATGGTGGATGAGGTACCAATTCGTAGCCCAATTCATGTAATTTTGCCATTGAGACTGCACAAGTGTGCACCCGTGCATTATCTTGATTAAAAAGGAGTTTTTTCTTGGCTATATGGGGTCGTTTTTTTAAATGCCATATGAAATGCCTATGGCATCAACAATCTCACGCACTTTTACTCTTAGATCGGCCAACACTATATCGAGATTTTTTTCGACATTTTTGGGTGTAGTGACTTCAATTGGGCGTCCAGAACGTTCAGCGTCATTTGTACTTGTGCGACCACAACGAAAGGCAGTAAACCACTTTTTTCCATTGAAATCGATGGTGCAGAGTCCCCATAGTATTTATCAAGCATTTCCTTGGTTTAATTGACGGTTTTTTTCTCAAAAAATAATGTTTAATGAGCACTCAAAATTAACTTTTTTCCATTTTTAAAAAAAATCCACGAGGTTGTATGTTTTGAACAGCTGTTAAATGCAAAGTAAATGACGGAACCTGCTCAAAACTTGACAGTGTCTGTTAACAGGTCGTACTTGATGGCAGGGAAGTTCGAAAAGTCATGGACTTATTGATCCGCCCTCGTATCATTATAAGTCATATTATTGGGATTCATATAGAAATTAAAAAAAAATCAACAAACAATAACATCAAAAACCTAGCATAAATTAAATACAAACTTAAAATAATAAGTTCAAAATAATAGGTTCAAAATGTTCATTGCCGTTTCTTTTTATACTTTATTTAGTAAATAAAATTCCTATAATGGTTTCAGATGACAGTCTGTTCCTCAAATCAGTTTAACAAATGTTTAGGGCGGTAAATATTTCTTAACTAAAGCATTTTAAATGTTAAAGCAAACACAAAATTCATAATTTTTTGTAATAATGGAAACATATCTTTTTTTAGGGGTTTTTTAGCATAAAAACCTTCTTTTTCCACTAAACTTCGGGTTCTAAATCACTATGAAGTTCATATATATCGAAATCTAATTGTCCATCTGGCGCCAATCACTATCAATCTTTTGCTTCATAAACTATGGAAACTTTTTTTTAAATAAACAGTGACTTTGTTAGATCAACAATTTCTTAAATGGTATACGTTTTATCACTAAAATCAAATCCTTCTATGATTTGTTTTAAAATGAAAGAATTTTAAATTACACCCGATGCAGCCGGCAACAAAAAACTTTTAGAAACTTCAGAATTTACTATACAGTGGCTCTCACTTCCATGGTCAAATGCTGAAGTAGGGAGGGAATTCAGCCAAGTTAACATCGTTAAAAGTAATTTGAGATATGGGTTACATTTAGCAACCGTTAATTCGATTTCATCAATTAGGAAAGTATTTTTACCATTACAATAAAATATTTGTTATCTTTTTTTATTTTTTATTGTAGATTTGGACTCAAAAGGTTGGGTAAATGTTGTCATGATTATGATTTACCTTCAAAATATTTAAAACTAATAAGTAGGCACAAGTGATCCGTATGAAATGAACAATACCGACATCGAATTGATGATGATTTAATTTTTTAAGTGATAAAATATTTGAATTGCGCTTATTCTTATGAAACAAATTGATTTCCATTTACAATTTCATTGTTAAAAAGTTTTTATAAAAGTGTTTTATTGTTTTGTTATTAAAATTAAATTTGTTTCTATATAAAAAGATTTTAGCCACCTTTCAGACATTTTTTCTAGTAAATTTTGCCATTTTTGGTCATAAAGTTTTGGCAACACTGTCTTTAAGTGGTTTTGGGTGGGGGATTTATATGAGACCAATTTTCAATTCTGGACCAACCAACACAAACTTGACACGACTTTCGCCAAAGTTACTGTCGCCACATTTTATATCAATACCAACATTCAAAAGAAAGTTATGGCTTTAAAACCTATCTGTGGAAGTAGTACATATTTTTATGGACGCAATGATTAAATATGGACCGATTTAGTAAAATTTGGTAAGATAATTTAGATTGCCATAAAAAAGGTTTTAACCAAATTTCATCTTAATACCAACATAATAATATGGTTTACGTTCACAAAGACTATACTCCGAATATAAATTTGTATGTAGGCTATGTGAAATTATAGACCGATGCTCACCATTTGTAATAGGCTTGGTCACTGTGATATACCCTCTCCACAATTGAGGTGTGGGTATAAAAATGTGTTTTCTCTGCGTGCCCATGAATCTGTTCTTGTTCAAACAGCTTTGTTTAAACCTTTGTTTGCACAACAATTTCTAACATTACTCCAATACTGCCATATGAATAAACATCATCTAGATTTTTATTGTTGCTTTTTATATGGGTTGCCGTGCCATACGTTTTCCCCACATCAAAGAATAGAATAAATTATGCTGTCAACGTTTGATTTTTGTGCACACACAACAATGGCTCTCCAAGATGGTTTGAAACCATTGAAGAGATAAATTTCACACAGTGCTGCCAACTCTCCATAACCAAAAATAGCTAAATTTGGAGCAAATAAAGGCTACATAGTGGTTAACAAATGGGTAAAGAGAATATTAACTAGAGCTGTGCGCGTTTATGTTTTTTGACTTACGATCACGCACGCTCACAAGGAAAGCAAAAGTAGGCACGAGAAATTTGTAAATTCGCACGATTGCGTGCAAACAAACAAAAAAGTTGTTATCACCCACGCTCACGCACGAATCAGTCCTAAAGTCTTACAATTACGCACGCCTATGAAATTTTTATTGAATGTACTGAACCTTTTGGCCGTTCTAGTCCTTTGCATAAGTTTTAGAAACACTTAACGTTACAATAATTGCTATTTTTCATGGAACTGTTGGTTTTTAATTAAAGTTTTTGATATCTTAATGCGGGTTATGTTCATCAAATTTAATTTTCATGTAATTTTTGTTATTGAAGAAAGGAATTTACAACATGAAATTAATTATTTTTATTAATTTTTTTTTTTTTGATAATTCTTGACTGAACATGGAATTGAACTCGGGTCGAATTTACATGTTTCGAGAATAACCACATTCTCATCATCATAATTCTGATATTAATTAATTTCATGTTGTAAATTCCTTCCGCCGGTCAACCAATACCATTCGTTTAAGAATGATGTTTGACTATAGACAGGCAGGCGGCGCAGTGGCGCCAAACGGTAGAGCGGCAAAGAATTCTGATGATGAGAATGTGGTTATTCTCGTAACAAGTAAATTCGACCCAAGTTCAATCCCATGTTCAGTCAAGGATTATCAAAAAGAAAATTATTTATTTCATGTTGTAAATTCCTCCCTTCAATAAAAATAATTTAATGAAAATAAATTTGATGAACCAAAGCCTAATTAAAATATCAAAAACTTCTATTCTACGTCACAATTAGTTTTCTTGGGGTTTTTATTTAACTTTTTATGATTTTTATTCCAATTTTGATTTGTTTAAAAGAAGTGTGTAAGAAACGTTTAAATAAATTAAAAATAGATAATCAATTACAGCAAAGTTCGATCCACCAAAAAATACCGTTTGCTAAAAGATTGATATTTGACTATAGACTAAGAACCGTCGCAGTAGCGGAAAGGGAGAAACGCCAAAGATCTCTGATGATGAGAACGGTATTATTCTCAAAACTAAAAAGTTCGACCCGTGTTCAACCCTTCATTAAGCCAAGAATAAAAATTATTTATAAATTTTAATTCATTTCATGTTGTAAAATTTCTTCCTTCATTAAAATAATTGAATGAAAATAAAATTTGATGTAAATTTGAGCTTGATTTTAAGAAATTCAAATTTGGATTAAACACCATGAAAAGTTCAATAAAAATCACAAGAAAACTAATTGTAACGTAGAATATTATTATAACATTTATGCAGTGGACTAATACGAGAACGACCAAAAAGTTCGGTACATATAATAAAAATTTCGTAATTCTGAGTGCTTGTGAGACTTTGGAACTGCTTCGTGCGCGAGCGTGGGTGATAACAAAAATTCTGCGCTACCTTATAATCATAGTAAAATTTTTGGTCAAAAATCTAAAAAAAGTTCAAAGAAATATTGCTTAATAAAAATAGCTATTGGGAAAATTTATTTGTAAATAGCTAAATTGCCAACACTGGTTTTAGAAAACTAAAAAAATTAATTATTTTTCATACCATAATAATTCTTAGCCTTTATCAACCATTTGCCATTTGAACCATCAGCAATTTCCTTAACACGATCCACTTTATTTTCACGTATCATTTGATGTAGTTCTTCGCGTAACTCCTAAAGGATCATCAAATAGAAACTATTAAAATCCACTAATAAAACTAAAATAAATAGTGCTAAATACCTCTAAGGGTCTAATTGTCTTTAAATAGTTGGCCAAATCATGTAGTCCCCGTGCTTCGACCACTTCTAAAATAGGAGTATCATTGTCATCCGAAATATCAATAATGTGATCATAACCGGAAATTGCAAAATGCTCAAAGGGCTTGATATCACCTAGAAATAATTTTTAAGGAAATTTTAGCAAATTCTTTTTCAAACTCCTTTTATCCAACTCACCCACTATCGCCAGCGACATAACATAACGATCAATTTCCTTGGCATTACCCATTTGATTGGCTTGCAATGCCACATCTCTGGCCGTACGATACAATTCATCTCTATGGGTTATATCCGCCTTTGCGTCTTCGATCAAATGTATAAGACCACCTCTACGATGTGACCGGGCACAGGCGAAATGTAACATACTTTGACCATGTTCATCACGTTCTTCTAGCTTCTTTGTCATTTCCGCATCCGAACCACTGCCTGGTTCATTATCATCATTTGAATCCTCAATTTGTTGCTGCGAGTCCTCTTCAATACTATCTGCATTGGGGTACTTTATGTGACCATTTAAACGTGATGTTTGGCGTTGTAATTGGTTGGGTGGTGGTGTCGATTGTTTCGAAGAGGCCATAATTGTGGAATTTGTTTCACTGCTGCCCGAATGTACAGCTGCTTGTGTAATTGTTCTACCGTTCATACTGCGTGATGTGACGTAACTTTGTAGGTAGTTTGTTAGATATTGCAAGGGATCATTTGGCCTTTTCTGTGCAACTTGTGTTAAAGCTTTTATTAAGGGATCTGCTAAATCTGTAAAAAAAATTTGTTTTTTTAAGTTTAAATGTCATAAATCCAAGTTGATATCAAGGTATATTTAAATACTTACTATCTGCTAAATATTTGCCTTGCTCGGTCTTAAAGAGAGGATTTTCTTGACAACTATGATTTTCAATTTGACCTAAAATGCAGAATTTGGGAAAAAGAGTCAGAAAAAATTCGAGATAAATTTTATGTTTGCTCTACATTGTTCTACAACTAGTAACTACAAATTAAAAAAAAATAAAACTATACTAAGCCACATAAGCTAAAAAAAAACCACAGAAAAAAGTTTTTTATCAATTAGAAAATTTAAAATATAATTTTGATTTAATTATAATTTAAGTTGTTTTGAAATAAATTATTAATTAATATATTAATTCAATAAAAAAAAATGTGTATTGATTTTTTCGTTTAAAATAAAATAATTTAAACTTGTACAATTGTCAAAACATGAGCTATATTTAATTAAATCAATTAACACATTGCTTGAAACGCAAAATGTTTTGATAATTTTTATACCCTCCACCACCACTAGTGGTGAATGAGGGTATACGAAGTTTATCATTCCGTGTGAAACTTTTTTTATTATACGTCTAGGACCCCATTAAGTATATATATTCTGGCTCCTTGAGTAATTCTAAGTCAATTTAGCCATGTCCGTCTGTCTGTCCGTCGGTTGAAAAAACGCTCACTTTCGAAAAACGCAAAATTGGTCTCAAATTGCTTGTAGTTATCCTAAGCAGTTTGGGATTGAAATCCAGCAACATCAGTTCATTAAGATCAGAACTATGAACCAAAATGTGGAACCACCACCCTAAAAAAATTGATAATTTTGATACAAAACTAACATAAATTTTGGAATAATACACGGAATGATAAAAAATTTTGCACGAATTCGCTTTATATGACTGCAAATCATACTGTTAAATATCGTGAAGATCGGTCCATAATTTACCCTAGATCCCTTATAAACCCTACTCCCGGAAAACATTTTAGTATGCCTAAAACCCTAATAAATAGTGCTATCATACTTAAACCCTACTCCCGGAAAACAGCTTAGTACGCCTAAAACCGTAACTCTATCATACTAAAATTTTGTTCGTCAAAGTTTTATAGTACCAGAAATCACACTGCCAAATTTCGTGCAGATCGGTCTACAATTTACCCTAGGCCCCATATAAACCCTACTCTCGGAAAACAGTTTATTTTTCCTAAAACCAAATAAAGGTCTCTTTGGGAAAATAATTAAATTCGCCTAAAACCATAACATATATAGATATTGCGGTAAAATTTCTTCCAACTTAGATTCATATGGCCAGAAAAAATATCATGCAATTTTGTGAAATTCACTGTTAACGCTAAAACTAATTACACTGCTGTATTGAAATTTATTCTAATTTATTTTTTGGATTACCAGAAATCAGTCTTCAGAATTTTGGGATGATTGGTCCATAATTTACCTTGGGTCCAAAACAAATTACCCGCCCAAAAATCCTTTTAGTTCGGCTAAAACTTTTACGAATCATGATATTTGTCTCAAGCCAGTTCAAAGTTCTAACAAGAAACGCATACAACTTTCTTATTGTCGGTCAAAAATTTAATATAGATCTAAACCGCAACCAATTTTAATTTATCATATAGATAGAGCCCACTTCTTTCGGTGGAGGGTATGAAATATTCGGCACAGCCGAATAAAGTACTCTTACTTGTTTTAATTATAATGAAAAATATTATTTATTGAAAAAATAGTATTCACAATTTTAAATTTTTACAATTTTTAGTAATCAATATAATCATTTTGGCAATAGGTGCAAAATCAACAAATTGATTGCTTGATCTTATGAATTTGGTATAAATTTGGTGGTAAGAGACAATTTTTAATTTTTTCTGTGTAATTATTTTGTTGTCTAAAATATTTGTTTAATTTAACCCGTCTAAATTTTAAAAACTATCGTGTGGCTAGAAAAAGTTTCAAGATTTTCAAACAATAACGAAACATCGATTGTCACAAAGTCTTAAAAACGATTTTCTTTTAAATGTTTCGTAAAATTTTTCTAAGTTTCACAATATATTTTGGTATATCTGTGCAAATAGGGAAAAGTGGCTTATGTCGCATATTGTAGTTTGCAGATATCCCCATTTCTTTTTGAAGTTTAATTCCAGGATGTTTTTGCAACTTTAATAGAAGCTAAAAGTAAATGTTTAAAAAAATTTAAGTAAATATTAAAGATTCTTTACCTTTTCTAACTGTAATAAAACAATTTGGTCATATGTCGACTTAGCCTACTCTTCTATATGTCCACATATATATATTATATAAATATATTAAAATATTAAAAGACATTAGGTTTAAATCTGCTAGGTGCTTGGCATTTTGGGCCATTAGCGGTATAAATGGATACAAGACTGGAATTGCTTAAACCATGTCCTTCGGCTTGTCTGCTTGGCATTTTGGGCCATTAGCGGTAGAAATGGATACAAGACTGGAATTGCTTAAACCATGTCCTTCGGCTTGTCTGTCCGTTTGTATGTGGACATGGGTTTTTAAAAGACCCATGATATGATTGGGACCAGGTTGTTATATCCTAATAAACATTTTTCCTATTTTGCGATTTACTAATGGTACATTTTAAAAAGTAAGCACACATTTTTGCGTTTACGCAATAAGACATACAGAGATGCAGTTTGGTAAGTGAATGAAATCTTAATAAATATGTACAATTTGAAGAGCTACGACGTTCACTTACTACGAAGCAGGTTTGTAAGGAAGCATATAAAAGAATAACGGTAACAACAAATTCAGTGTGCAAGGCTGATCGTTACAATCACCAATTTGTGTATGCGCTGAATAAAGTGCTTTCTGTATATTGCTTTAAAGTGGGAATTCGCCATATAAAATGTATGCCTTCCGTAAGCGATATAGTAAGCGAAATGTTTACGTTTCTCCCTTACAAACCTGCTTCGTTGGAAGCTCCATTTTTTATTGGGATATTTATATCGCATATAGTTCGGAAAAGTTTGCTAAGATATTGGCAAAAAAAAAACAGGACTGCCTCTAATTTTTACCCATAAACATTAACTTTTCGAAGTCTTCTTATAATCTGTGAACTTTATTTTTTCTTTTTCGCCTAATTAAAAATTTAGAATACCAGTATCGAAAATTAACAAAATCGAGGACCTAGTTATAAACAAATAACTACCTATTACTTCCCGTAATAATGGTTTTTGATACAATAGTCTCCAGACTCTGTGAGCTAGGAGGCTGACATTTGACTCAGATATTTCTTATATATAAGGAGTATTAAAAATTACTTCGGGCCATTACAAGAGTACTTTCGAATTTAAGATTTTGTTGCGAATTTCATACTATGGTGAAGGATATCACAGTACAACACATGATTTTGGGACTCAATTCAGACAATTGCACATGAAAGTAGCTCCAAGTTTGTCAAGTTGGCTGCATTAATAACTTAATGGCTATACGTTTTTTTTTTTTTTTTTTTTGTTTTGCTCAAGGTGGATTTTTATCACTTTTTCTATATTTTAACACGGTTATATCTTGGTATACCATATGGAATATGTCCTTTGTGTCTTAAGCAAAGTTGTAGATAAGGAATAGGAGAAAAGAAGCGGAACATACCTGCCCGAAAAAAATGCATCCAGTGCCTTGAAAATCGTTAAAATTTTCCCCATTTTTTCATCTTTTTTGCTCAATAACTGGATTACAAATCTACAGATATTATGTTTTTATTAGTCAATTGGTTTGACTCTTTTGTGTTTTGTTTTACTCATTAACTTGAAATGGTGGTTGAAAATTTATATCAGCGTTACCGTTTTGGTTTTAGTTTTCTGTGTATGTCTTTTGTTGTGGGGCACGAAAATTATTCTGAACTTTTTTTTAAACAAATTTTATGGTACTTTACGGTCTTATAAGCGTGGGTATTTCTTACAGGTAACAAAACGCGAGAAACACGATCATAAACAATATGTTTCTTGAAAGTAAAATAAACATTTTCAAATGTTATTAAGTCTTATTTGACCTTTATTTCTTTATAATTATTTTTAATTATTTAAAAATAAAATAAAAGACCTCAAGCTTAAATAATTAAAAATAATTATAAACATTTTCGTTTTGGGAATTTACATTGAAATTGATTGCATTGTGGCTAAGATGGGACTGTCACAAAAAAAAAAAAAATCTGAATTTTTCATTCATCATTTTTGAAGCGTAAAAACTCACAGAACAAAATGTCAGCGCAACATCATACCGAAAACGAAGCAAAGACGGTTTTTTGCTTGTTTTGTGCAACAGCACAGGCTTCATTTTTGGGGCTACTTTCACGTGTAATTGTTACAATTGAGTCCCAAATCAATGAGCTGAAAAATATTGTACTGTGTATACAAAAAAGTACTGAAACGTTCAATCACTATTCAGTCATGAGCGAGTGTGAACGTTTAAAAATTTTGCTGGTGCCTATTCATCCTCATGAGAGTGATAAATTAAAAGATCTTAAATTTCCTCGCTAATGAGGAGTGAGCAAAAAAAAAAAAAATTATGTGAATTTTTCGCATATGAGAAGTTTGATTTTTTTCACAAATTGTTCATAAGGAAAGAAACGCGATTTGCAAGATAATTGCCAGCGGAAAAATTAAGTAGTAACAAGTTACAGTACTATATTCGGCTGTGCTGAATCATTGATACCCTCCACCGGCAGCTAAAATTTATCACAGTAGTGGGGTTTATATCGCCCCTATGGTAAACTATGATCCCATCTTCAATTTTGATTTATAGTCATATAAAGTTATGACGGAGCAAATTTTATTACAATAGCGTTATTCGTTATGGTTTTACGCGTTCTAAGTGTTTTCCGTGACTGGGTTTTACATGGGGCCTATGGTAAATTACGGACCGATTTTCACGAAATTTTGTGGTATGATTTATAGTCATATAGAACAAATTCGTGCAATATCAATATGTGCATTCCGCAACTATTTATGTTAGTTTTTGTAACCAAATTATCAATTTTTTTAGGGTGATGGTTCCACATTTGGATTCATAACTGTAATCCTACTGAGCCGATTTTGCTGGATATCAATCCTTAACTGATTAGGATAACTGAAAACAATTTGACACTAATAGTGTTCTTTTCTTTAAAACTTTTCCAAAGTAAGCGTGTTTTTTTGAACAGGTGGAGAGTCAGACGGAATAGCTAAATCGGCTAAGAATTACTTCAGGACCCAAAATATATAAGATGCACTTAAAGGACAAGGGGTTTAACTACTTTTTTCTAGTAGGTGAAGTTCAGAAATGTTCAGAACACAAGAGGTGAATGTGGTGACCAATTCTAGCAGTTGTCATTAAAATGCCCGTTTCGCTTGGAGTACATAAATATCAATTTTTAAAAAAAAGCTCATAAACCCCTTGTGCTTTAAGCCGCTCATAAATACTATATGTACTACATATAAACTTTATGTAATACTTAGTATACCCTCATTTACCGCTACAGGTGGAGACTAAAAGACCGTCTTATAAAAGGCCTTTTTGCAAACATAAAGCCTCCCAGCCACATTCCAACTTTATTTCTCATTTACACGGTCTGTCATTAGAGGCCGAGGTCTTGCCTTCTCGCCTTCTTTAAATAATTAAGAATTTAGCTTTATCTCAGTATAATTGTTGTTGCTAATAGTGCGATGTGAGTAAATTAATACTGTACTTCCTTTACATTCCCACATCGACAGGCCTTATCTTGGAATGGCAATTTGAAATTGTAAAATATTTTATAAAAGGCATTCTAAAGGGCCTTTTTAAAGAAGGCAAAGTTTTAAGAAAGTTAATAAATTATAAAACTGTACCCTTCTTAAAGGCCTGAAAAGTGGCAGCGCTTGCAATTTTTCCCGCTGTCATTTCGTAGGTATATGCACAACGATGGCTACATGACAAATTAAAATTGTTGTTGTTTTGAAGCAAAAAAAAGTTGAAACCGATTGCTACGTGTGAACATATTGGCATCTTCAAAACGGAATTGAAAAGAAGTTTAGCATCAGAAGATTAAACGTGTGAAAGTAGACTTACTGCCTGTTTCAGAGAATGAAAACAATATTTCGTGTGAGGAATTATATTAACAACAAAAACAAATAATAATTTGTTATTGTTGTTGATTAATTGCGACATGGTTTTTGAGTAATGTTTAAAACATTTAAAAATAAAAACTTTAAAATAATTCGAATTTAAAGCAACAAATATTTGAAAACTTAAATCTGTGGTTTTCATGGGTAACAACGTATGTCTTAAAATCAAATTTTTCAGAAGATCCGAAAAAACATTATAGATCACACTATGGGCTAGGTATTAAACTTTTTGAAATTGGTCATTACGTAAAGAAATCAGAACTGGTCCATATTTCTTCAGAAATTTTAAGAACTTTGTAAAGAGCGTTTAAAATCAAGCAATCTGGCATTACCATCTCACAATCGAAAAAAATTGACATACGCGGTTGCCAATGAAAACTACAGAAATAACAACTTGGAATTTGTAAAAGTAATTTCCGTTTAACCACAAAACATAATCGAAAAGCATAAATTCGAAAAATTGGTTTTTGGACGGACAAATAAGATAAAATTTGGATCCAAACTATTTTTAAAAACATTTGAAACTTAAATTTTTAAAATTTTAATTTTACGAGCAGTAGGAAAAAATTCTCTTCATCACAGTAAATATAAGCAAATTATCGAGAGTGTACCCTATTTGGGACCCATGGACCCAGCAATACAAAATTATCTTATACTTACACTAGAGTTCTTTGTACCGAATATTATCTAGAAATCAAAATCTATATGAAATTTGTCTATCCTAAAGCATTTTTGAGAGGGGGTTTATATGGGACATATGGTAAATTTTGGACCTACCAGTCATGCTTTGATATAATAGCTATTATTAAATTTATCATTGCCAAAACTTATACCAATACCAATATTTATAAGAATGTAATGGAACTTTAAGCTATTTGCAGGTGAGGTATTTGTATGGGAACTATATGGTGAAATATGGACGAAATTTAAAAAAAAAAACAAAAATTTTAAGCAGATTTATGTTGCCATAAGATTGAACCAATTTTAATTTAAATACCAACATAATAAGACAGTTTAGAATCACCCGGAAAGAAGTATGTATGGTAGCCATATGAAATTATAGACCGATTTTCACCATTTTCAATAGGCTTAGTCCTTTTGGAAGTTAAAAAATTCGTAACATATTCGTGCATGTTCTACAAATCGAAATGAAGTGAATTTAAAATCGCACAAATTTTGAAAACGAGCCTGTAAAGAAAGTTCATATAATTACTTCATCTTACTTCATACTTTGGGTACCAATTATCTTTTCAAGAATCACTGTTAAAAACAGGAAAAACTACAGTCATTTTGTAAATTATTTAGATCAAAATCTTGTTCGATTTCAATTCCACATTATTTCGATTTCTAGAACATGCCCGATTTTATCAATTTATTTTCAAAATTGCGACCTGTACTTTGCACACAAGGTTTACGTGGACTTATGGTGCTACAAACTTTAGCACTAGTGTCTAATACCGTCTTCACTATTATGGTGTGGCTGTAATTATTAAAGTATTGTTCGTCATTGGCTACGATCTCTTCTCTGGTCACTTATAAATTCCCTTCAAAAAGAACTACTAATTTTTTAAAGCCAATTTCGGATACCCTGTTGTGAAGTAAAGTGTAATCCCAAAAAAGCCTTCTAGATCGATCAAAAAAATGGCGCTTTTTAGGTCTGACCTAAAAAGAGCGTAACAAAACTTTTCCAACCACTATATTCTAAACAGTATATTTTGGGCTTTTCTCGGCCAATGTTCGCTTCAAACGAATCAATTGTGTTGGGTAAGACTACACGAAATAAGGCCCCATTAAGGAAATGAAACGCATTAAAATGCTTAATTTTAAAATTGGGCGAAATCAAATTGTTTGGGGTTGCTTTCAATTACATATAAATTGGGTCTTATTTCATTGTGAAATAATGCCCAAAAAAAATTTGGGTGAAGATTTAATGCGAGGGAATTTTTTTTTGGTCTTGAAGGACGAAAGAGGCGTACATGAATAAACTTTTGGTATTTTTTTTTTTTGCAATAGCTTAAAAAATATATTCGACGCCGGGTACGAAATGCTTAGACTTAAGAATGTTTAAAAAAAACAATAAATAATTACATACTTTTTTATTTATTACCTTACTATTTAATTAATAATAATTAAAAAGTAAACACTATTACAACAACGTAAAATACATTTTATGTCACGCATATCTAGTGTATGTGCGTGATATACGAGTAAGTCTTCATTAAAATGTCCGACAAAAGTTAAATTTTCCACAAGTCTTCTACTACAAGGTACAAGGTTCTTAAAGTAGAAAAATTATATTGACCAAGTGGGCGCTGCCAGAATTGATGACCCGATTTTTGTAATTTTCCATCACTCTTCCCAGAACTTCCGGCGATGGGTTCCCGCATTCCTGACGGATATTCTCTTTGAATACTTTTAGACTCTGAGTCTCGTTGAAAAAGGCGCGTGACTTCAGAAAACCCCACACAAAGAAGTCTAGAGCAGTTTGATTGGGCAATCCTGCCGGCCAGTACAAATTACCAAAACGAAAGATTAGGCGACCCAGAAATGCAGTCGTTTTTCTGAAGAAAGCAACAACAAAATTCTAAAATATTTTTAAGTTTATTTTTGTTTTCAATGTCATTTTTGGCGTTGCGTTGCGTTTTACACAATTATTGTCATTGTTTTTTAAAAAAAATTTTATTTATATTAATTTTGAATCTCTTACACTGTTTTTTTTTTCCTTCTTTTAAATCTTATTAAAATCAATTTGAAATATTGAAATATTTTTCCTTCTTTTAAATCTTATTAAAATCAATTTGAAATATTAATAAATCAATTTGAAATATTAATAATCTCTTACACTGTAATTTTGTATAATAAAGAAATTACTCTACTTGAGTTTTTTAAATTTTACCTTGAATTTAAATTTAATATTCTTATCGGTATCGGCGATATTTCTTTTTGAGTATCGGTATCGTATCCGAAAAAAGGCGTATCGTTACATCCCGAATATGACCGAAGGGGCTTGAATTCCTTATAACTTTTAAATTTTTTTTTTTTTTTTTTTTTTTTTGAAGAAGTCTTGCGAAATTAAGTAAGAATAACTTACAATCAAACAAAAATAATAACACTCGATATTTTGCGAAAAGTTATGGGAAATTTTTTTAAAAAAGCAGAAATTTGCCACCCACCACTTGATATAATTTTTTATAATTAAATTAAAAATATTCTCCATTAATGTACTGTATTTAAAACAAAAAATCATAATAATCGAGTTTGTTCCAGAAATCGAAATAAAGTGGATTTAAGAGCGAGAAAATTTTAAAATCGAACCTGTAAGGCAAATTCATAAAAATATGTCCTTTTATCTACGTAATTTTTTTAACACCAATTAGCTTTACAAGAACAGCTCTTAAAACCAGGGAAAACTACTGTAATTTTGTAAATAATTGAACTTTAAATCTCGTTCGAATTCAATTTCACTTCATTTCGATTTCCAGAACATAAACGTATCTCTTAAATAAAAAGTTGTAATGAACACAAGCCGGTCATCGGTCATTTTGGGCTACCCGGTATTAGGAAACTTTATCAAAGTGCCGGACCTTAAAGATTTTAAACAATAAAAAAAAATATATTTTACAAAAACTAAAACCAAAAAGTTAATTTGCCAGCAACTAAAAAGCTATAGACGGGACAAAAAATAAATTAAAAAAAGTAAATATTTACAAATACAAAAAACTGGATGTCGCAGATAACATTTTACCAAAAAGTGATGATTGATTAAAATAATTTTCAATCTTCTTCTAAAATTTTGCTGTAAAATCCAGCTAATTGCAAAACATAATTAAAAAAATTTGAAAGAAAATAAAACTTACGAACCCCAAAATTTGACAATCAGCACAAGCAGGGTAAAACTGAACATTTTGGATTAAGTTTTTCTAATTTTGGTTGTAAAATGTAACATTTTATTTGTATAATACAGCTAAGAATTTGAGGTAATGTTGCTGGGTTGTATTTATAAGATTTTATTTAGAACTGATGACTGGGAATTGTATAATACAAGTTGCGGTGTTTGAGGGAGTTGAGGGGTGTTGCTAAAGCTGCTTTTTATTTTAATGTCTTAGGCGAAAAAGAGAACTAGAGAGAGCGAGCGAGATAAGCAGACTATTTTTAATCGCGATCCACTAGAATAGTTTTTTTACGACGAAATATCTTAACCAACATTGAGGCAATATGTTTGGAATTTGTCAGCGACATATCCTTTTCCAGCGAGAGAATATTCGTAACAGCTGTACAATATTCCTGAAAGAGTACGTGCTCCACAGCTCCCAGAGATTGCATATTAATCAAACGTACACTTATTTTCGAACATAAATTAGTGGTCAAGTGCAGACCTCTTACTGAGCAAAGATGTCTTAAATTATCCATTTCTTTCATGAGATTCGGTAAACGTAAAATGGTGGTCATTTTAAGGCCAGTACCCAAATAAGAAGGTCTTGACTGCAGATAGCCTAATAAGTAGCTCTCTCTAAAATGAATTTGCTGCTCCAAAAATGATATGGCTCTTCCTACGCGGGTATAGACCGCACCAATATCGGCACCTCCTTTTACGGCTGAAGTGCCTATAATGCGAAGATGCTCTTGGCAATTTAGCCACAAGGCCAGATTGTTGGAGGAACTTACATATACGCCACGACCGTAAGGCCATAAGCTGCCATTGAAAGCTGTGGACTCTGCAAACTGGGTGCTGTCCTTAAGGTCATGCAAAGGTATCAATAGACCCCATTCAAATAAGTGTTCATAGATTTCTGAGTTTTCTTCCAATATTTCCGTCAATGTATAATAACTTCCTGGCTCTGCCTCATCTATGGCTTCTATAAAGGCAGAACTAAATATTTTGCCCATCATTAAACGTTCAGCCTGTTCAATCTGGCCAATTGTAAGATTCAACGGTAATTCAAATTTATCCAAATTTCTCGAACATTCCACCATTGTTCGTACAATGAAATTCGACTCATCATCGAATACAAAGTAGGCCGTATTAAGTCTTTCACCACTTTCCATTGGAAAATAGGCTATACGAGGATGTGGCTTAAAATCAGCAGTAAGACTCATACAGTGCATGTCTTTAATCAGAGGAACCATGAATTCCTGAAATACCACATAAACATCAAAATCAGGAGCTATAGTGCCGCAATTTATATCCTCCTCCAAATTACGATTCTTTGAGGTTTTCCTTAAAGCTGGCCATATAACATCAAAGAGATTATGATCCAAACGGGTTTGACGTTTCTTGATCTTCTCATACACCGAGGCCTTGAGAAAACGACTCAAATAACTTGTCACTGCCATTTGTATTAAATTGCTGGCCGACAGAGGTTTTCTCTGGGACAAAGCCGATGCTGTTTGACCACTCCAGGTTTTACTGGACTCTTGTATGACACTAAAACAACGATCCAAAGTACGTTCTATTTCACCATCGCTAATCAGCCTTCGTGAACTGTGCAAATCATCGGGTACTGGTGTATACGTTCATCATTTGTATTTATATCGGATCATCAGGTGGGAAAAAAGGGAGGCAAAGAAGTGCAGAGAAGGCAGTTGGTTAGGCATTTTGTATACATATAAAATTTGTTTAAATTGAATCGTTATCTTTACAGTTCAACTGCTTAAATCACATCATACCCCAACAATAACACAACAACAAACACATTTACTGAAACCCTATTTAAAAAAATTTAAAAAAAACAGAACACATAAAAGCACATAAATATAATTAAACGTTTAATTAATTCTATTAAATATATAATTGAGTAAAATTGAAATAAATTTACAAATAACAAAAAAAAGGAAAATATTTACAAGTACATATAAAATAAAAAGCCATTACAGAAAAAAGCACAACATTTTTTTTAAGAGTTAACAAACATTTTCAAAACTATCGGGTTAAATAAAGAACTAGACTGGGTTAGGAAGGTACCATTTTGGAGCCCATCCTTGTAAGTCTCCTAATCTTTGAAATTTAACTGGGCTACACTTCAGCTGTATATTTTTGTTCTTCCTAATTTCAAGAAGTTTAAATGTTTGATATTCCCAAAATGTATTAAATGTGAGCACTCCCACCAGGGCGCTGTTTACAATGCTAAACTGGCTGCCGGTGGACATCACGGCCAGACAGATGGCTCTTTGCTCGGCGATACGGTTGAACATGGCACACGGCTGGTCGAACCGTGACTATGGACACTCCAGAATAATGGGATGCTCGATTGTCCCTGAGGGAGTGGACTACTGCACCCCGGAGCCTTTCTTTGGTGCGAGGTACGCGACACATATAGCGCACGAAAGTGCGCTGTCGGTCATGGGCACCTTCCATGAACCAGCCCTGGGGCTATACACTGATGGTTCAAGGAAGGGGAAAGAGTTGGCGGAGGTTTCTAGATAGAGGAACTGGGCGTAAAAGTTTCCTTTCGTCTGCCGGATTGATGTAGTGTCCTGCAGGCGGAAATCTCGGCTATAAAGCGGGAAGCCAACTGGCTAAAGTATTATCGCGTATCGGGAGATATACGTATATTTACTGATAGCAAGGCTGCCATTGCCTCTCTTGCGGGTGTCTATACGACATCTACGTTAACTGTGGAATGCCGGATGTCTTTGAATGAGATTGCTGAACATTCAGAGTTACCGCTTATATGGATACCAGGGCACTCAAACTGCCCGGGAAACTAGATAGCAGATGAGCTGGCCAAGGAAGGTGGTCGTATGGATGAAACATTCATTGATCAATTCATTGGCCTTCCAATGGCTCACTGTAAGTCACTCATTCTGCGCGAGAATTATAGAATTGCGCAAGAGGGATGGACCCGTGAGTTCACCTGCTCCACATCCAGGGCACTTTGGCCTGGATATGATGAACGGAGAACCAAATCTCTACTTAGGTTCAATAGGAACCAAATAAGGACTGTGGTGTCGGTCATAACTGGACACTGGCCTGTTGGGAGTCATGCTAGAAGAATGGGTCTGGAATTCAATGACTACTGTAGAAGTTGTCATGATGAGGAGGAAGAGGAAACTGTGCTTCACTTTCTCTGTCAATGCCCTGGGCTACGGGGCATCAGGGAAAAATACCTGGGAGAACCGGTGTTTTCCTGTTTGGAGGATCTATCACAAATAGAACTAAGATTGCTTCTTCTCTTCATAAGGAAGACGAATTGGCTCAACCTTGCAGTGACGCCATCTGAGTAACTGCTCTTTGGGATGGGCATTGGCGCTGGGTATCACAAGGGGACCACTGAAGGACCCAAGTGAGCTGTTTCTCGATGGCTGCCCATGGAACCTAACCTAACCTATTATATGTGAGCAGCAGCGATGCCAATAGTAGGGAATTTTCCCTTTTTGTAGGGATTTTTTCGGCAAATTTCAAGGGTAGGGAAAACAGCATACATAGATATGTTATTTTAGGACAAATGTAGGGAATTTTCAAATTATTATCTCATTTTTAATATATTGTGTACAAATACGTAACTATACGTATAAGTTTAATTTAAAAATTAAAAATTTTCATATACACTGCGAAGTTCTGAAAATCACGTGATTTCAAATCACGTGCTTTTAAAATAACGCGTGTGATTTTATTGTGTTCTGAAAAACATTTCGTTTTTACGTTTCTCGGTATGCTTTCGGCAATTGAAAATCACGCCCAAACATACAAAAACGGAACACAAAATATCAAACGTGAGATTTTTAAAGGTACATGTGATTTGAAATCACGTGAATTGAATAAATGTGATTTTCAGAACAGGCCTGACAATAGCATTTAAGTACAAATGTAGTATTTTTTAACGGAAATCCTTCAACAAGTGCTAAAACCATGTACGTATATATTAGGGGAGCGACGAATATTCGGGTTCTGATTTGCGCACTATTCGCTTATTTTTGATATCTGCATTCGCACTCGCACTCGCACTCGCTAAAATGTATGCGAATATTAAAAGCGAATATCTAATGATTGAAATTTCTACTATTCTATTTCTAATTTTGTAGTTAGAAGAAAATCATCACACCCTCTAGACTAAGAGAAATAAAATCATTTGATTTCGAATTTTTAATGAAAGCTTTCAAGGATATGGAAGGATATATTTTTTAAAGGAATTTTTTTTGTTACTTTTGCTCAGGAGAACTGAAGTATATATTTTTTTAAATTCTACAGAGTTTGCTACAATATATAAGATACTTTATTAAAAAAAATTATTTAAACAAGTATTCTTGAAAAATATTTAGTCCTTTAATAAGGACAAAAGATGATGAAAGGAAAAATCAAGTGCGCAGCTTAACTTTGTTTTGTTTCTAGATAAAAGGATATATAGTGGCGTTTCTGCCAAAACGAAAAAAATTTAAATTTGTCAAACAGTGCTATTGTTGAAATTGAATTTTTATATGTGTGTGTATGAGCATGAACATAAGACCGTACCTTCAGAAATTTTTTTGCTGGGCGTTTTCGAAAAAAAAAAATTTGTTGCTTCAAATTTAATATTCAAAACTTTTTATTTTTCCGAATTTATTCTATGAGCTAAATTTCAGTTATGTATGTTATAAAGCTTGTTGTAATAGTTCTAATCCTTAAATTTTTAGGAATGACTTTATACACTACCAGACAATTATCTTGTATCTTTTTGTTACATTTTACCTTAGCTATCTGGTAGTGTAATCATGGTAATCATGGCTCTATAGAGGCCACCATATACTGTAACATTCTGATAAGCATTGAATTTAAAGAAGTACGGATTCCTATGTTTCCACCAGCCCATAAAGCACACCAAACAGTCAGATATTCTGGATGTAACGGTGTCTTAACATACACTTGTGGATTGTCATCACTCCAAATACTAAAGTTTTGTTTATAGACGTATCCATTGAAACAAAATTGAGCTTCATCGCTACATAAAATTCGTTTCAAACAGAACCTTGATTTTCAAAATAAATTTGCACAATTTGAAAGCGTTGTTGAGGCGTCATTATATTCATGTTGAAATAACAATACAAACTAAACATAAATCACTTGACATCTGACCAAAAAAAAAAAGTGTTGTCAACTTAAAGTTTTCTACCTCTATAAAAAACACCTTTTTTTACAAGAAAGTAAACGATACTAGTATTGTGGTTATTTTGTTGAACTATTCATGGTTTTTAATCCAAATTTTTACTATTTTTAATTAGGCTTAAGTTCATTAAATTTAATTTTCATTAAATTATTTTTATGAAGAAAGGAATTTTACAACATGGAGAATTAATTAAAATTGTTATTGATAATTTTCATTCTTGACTGACCTGGGATTCGAAGCCAGGCTGGCTGGCGTGTGATTCGAACCCAGGCGGCTGGTTACCCTGACATGTTTCGACCTCAACCACTAGGTCTCCACAGAGGGATTTGCCGTCTTACACTCGCAGCCATCGATGACTGCTGACGTCAGTAGTCAAACATCAATCCTTAAACCAAATTGTATTTTAACCTTTTGGTAGATCGAAAGCAAATTTCGAATCCCAGGTCAGTCAAGAATGAAAATTATCAATAACAATTTTAATTAATTCTCCATGTTGTAAAATTCCTTTCTTCATAAAAATAATTTAATGAAAATTAAATTTAATGAACTTAAGCCTAATTAAAAATAGTAAAAATTTGGAGTAAACGATACTGTTTGCGACACAACGTTGATTTTCTTGTTTAGGTGTTTCAAATCTGCGCAAAAGCTAAGCGGAAGAAAACGTTCCATGTTCCTATCTTGTTTAGGTACAACAGTAACACGTGTTATGTACGTTTAACTTTATTCTCCTTAAAGCTCACACCTACGTGTGCTCTGCACACGTTTGACATTTACAGTTATTTACATTTACAGTTGAAATAAATCGTTTTATGCACGTATCGAATATGCAATTCTGATTTAAAGGGGCCACCTAAATTTAAGAGAATGCAAGAAAAAACACATTTTGGAAGACTAACAAAAGCCACTATTTATGCATGTATGTGTGTGTGCTTGCAAGCAAATTTAAATCCTTTAATCCTAAAAATGAATAGTGTACATATCTACACAAAAATACTTTTAAAACGAAATATGTTTCATTAACATCGGTCGATGATAAGATACTTAAAAACCAACTACAAATTGCTCCCGTATTTATATATAATATTAGATAGTCTTGCTTGAGCTTTCATACAGGATTGTTGTGTTATCGCTTGCAGCTTGCATTCAATGTTGCCATTTTGTGATGTTAAAAAAAAATTTATTTTTTTTTTATAAAAAGACAAATTCTGTTACGGACCATAAGAGGTTTACATACCCCCATTTGAAAATCGTTGGTTTGAACGATATTCTTTTGAACAGATTTTTTAAGAATATTCTACCAATTTAGTATAAAATAAAAAGCTTTATGGCAACACTGCTTGCATTGCTCGTTATTCTCACTTAGACTGAACCCACACCAACCAAAGACAAAATAGCGTAGTGGGTAAACTGAGAAGGCCTTCTTACTTCACCTTATTAAAGGCCTGCTTAAAATTTTTTTTTGATTCAATTACCATCCTAATCTTACTGTTAAAGAATATTTCATAGATGGCCTCAGCTCTTTTGTGTAAAAGATAAGAAACACATTCCACAATCGCTTCTATAAGAAGGGAGAAGAGAAGGAGTAGCATTTTTTGGGGTTTTTTTGCCAAAGCCAAAGTAAAAGAAATATTTTTATTTTTTATTTATTTTTTTTATTCAGTTGCCATTCTTATGTACCTGCCAAAGAAGCGAGCGCGGAAGGTGTACGCCGCAATGGCAACGTGTGTACATCTAAAAGATGGAGTACAGAGGCCTACTAAAGGGCATCCGTACTCCTTCTTTTTCTCACTGGGAGTTTTTTTTTTTTTTTTTTTTGACTAATACAACAACAGATCATTAGTTCTTATGAGACAACACACGTCAAACAAAACCATCGCAAAACTGTATCTTTGACTTAATGCGACAAAAAATTGGTTGCAAAAAATACATGTGGCTCAATACAAGAAACCAACACAGAGTAAAGCAAAACAGGCTGAGACGAAGCTCGTTGTATTAAAAAAACGAAAAAGGACAAAAAACATTGTCGGTTTGCTGTCTGATTACCGGTTGTCTTTTAAGACAGTAACTTAATACGACTTTTTTTTTTGGTGTGGATTAGCATTTAACAAGTGTCTTAAAGTGACTTAAAAGACCAATACGTTTTGTCTTTTGTTTGTGTGGGCTCAGCTTTATAATACTAAAATATTTCGATGCATGAGTTGGCCGATTTCTTATTTAAATAAATTTCTTACTCGCTGCGGTCTTTTTTGACGTTACACATTAAATAAGATTTTAAATGGATTTTGTACTATAGAATTCTAATTTTTAAATAAATTCTATTTATGTTTCACTAAACATTTTCACTTACCAAAAACATCATCAATATTACTAATTATGTGATTTACAAATTGGCGATTTTCCATATTATTATTAATCCTATTAATAATAATAAATTATTTTGGTATTTTTCTGTTATCATTTATACATTTCTTGAAAAAATTATTAAATTCGATTTCTTTAAACAAAATTTTAAAATATTGATTTAATTCAGCAACAAACACTTGACTTAATATGACTTTATATAGTAAATAAGTCTAAAAAACAAATGACGAACGGGTCTTTCAACCAAGTGAGTATACATGCGTCTGAATACACCTGTGTAAGTTTCATATAATAACTTATTTGCTGTCCCTTTCTTTTCTTTATATTTTTATTCGTTTTCAAACAATTTTCTCTTTATAAATTTATACAACCGTTTAAGTAGACTTTAAAACAATAACTGAATGGCAGGTAGTTATTACGGCAAACGACCAGGGGAAAATCCTCTTTAAAAAGGGATGTAACGAAAAAAAAAATTAATGTAGGTGGGGTTATTGCTAATGGGGTAATCTATTCAGTCAGAAAACTAACATTTGGAGGTTCCTTAAAAAAACCCCGATAACGAGGTTAAGGTTTGAAACTTTCATTTGTACTGCAAGAAAAAATCAAACATAATTATTTATTAAAAACCGTAACAATAAAACACTTGTGGGAGGGTTGTACAAATGTTAGAAATAAAATAGGTAATGAAATAGAAATTAAGATTTTGTTTGTGGTGAAATTAATAAATCGCTCGTTTACTTCAATAATGCCATAATTAAAAAAAAAAAACATTGTTTTCAGTATAGCCTCATAAAGTTTTTGGTCAAAAATAAAAAACACTTCATAATAACTAGTAGAATAACGACGTATTTTTATTACAAGTGATAAATGTTTGATTCTTTCAAAACAATATCAATCTTTATATTGCGCACATTTCTGCAAACTTAACTAAAAAAATCGTGATTTTTTAGTTATGATTTTATTGAAGTAATTGAGCGATATGCAAACATTTGCGCGGAAGGAAACTAATATTTGGGTCTCCTTTCCTGATAAAATTACTTGTAAATTCCCGTAAAAAAATATGCTTTAAATTTCCTGGAATTTTGTGATGGAAAATGACCTTTCTTGTGACTTGTGACATTGAATCAGTATGAGGCAAAACACATACTACGGTATTTACGGTATTATTGTTAGTGTAAAGCAAAACAAAATGCATTAAATTAAAATAACTCCAGATCGAAAACAATTGTCTGTTATTTCACTTAGAAGCAGAAAGAGCAGAGAGTTCATCAGGGCTGGCAAAGTTAGTACAATTGAACTTTTCTTGTATTATTTGATCTTCAGAAGTATCGGGTGATTCATCGTAAGGTTTAATTTATAATGTAGAAATTGGAAAGTTGACATAAAATTTTTATTAACGGTTAAATTGGAAAGTTGACATAAAATTTTTATTAACGGTTAAAAGAACTCGTTCGAGCATAGCGACTGGTATCGCGCGAATAACACGAGTAATGTTGGCTTCCTAAGCGTCAATCGTAACTGTCTTATTCCTGAATACCTCAGACTTGACATATACCCAGATTTTTTTTTTTTTTTTTTTTTTTTTTTTTTTTGTTGCTGTCAGTTACTTTAAATTATATTTCGTTTTTATATTGTCAGTTTACTTGGTGCGGCGGAAAATGGGTTAATAAACTTTAAAATAGTTGATATGGAGCAAGATGAATGCATAATATCTCAGAAACCATGAAAAATTTCGTGAAATAGGTTTTGGATTCGGGGATATTAAAAATTTATATACCCCTACCTAATTCAATTTTAAAAAATGGTCGGTAGATCAAACCAATAATTAGCTGACGAAATATGAAAAATTAGCCTGCCTCGATGTCGTTGCCCAAAAATGCAAATATTTGTGTTAAAAACTCATTTGTCTATAATCTTTAATGCATCTTTAAACTGTGATTACTTTCCGAAGGCTTGGAAAGATTCTTATATAATTCCATTGTTTAAATCAGGAAATAAATCAGATATATGCAATTACAGAGGTATAGCTAAACTAAGTGATATACCAAAACTTTTTAAAAAATGTTCAATGGATTGCCTTACTCATCAAGTTTCTGTCTTATTGTCACCACTGCAACATGGCTTTCGGAAATGATTCTCTACTATGACTAACATTCTCCACTTTACAACGTTAGGTAATAGAGCTTTTGCCAACGGACACCACACTGACTTCATTTACACTGATTTCAGCAAGGCTTTCGACAAAGTCAACCATACACTTTTTTTAAAAAAACTGGACGTCATGGGTTTCAATAGTAACGTCCTGAGCTGGATCAAATCATATATGTTGTGTAGAACTCAATCTGTAAAATTTAATTCTGCAGTTTCGAAAAAAATCAATGAAAGGTCTGGAGTACCTCAGGGTAGCCATATTGGTCCAATTCTGTTCCTGCTTTTTATTAATGATTTGCCTGAAGCAATTCAACATTGTAATGTGTTGATGTATGCAGACGACGTAAAATTATTTTTAAGTGTTAAACTTCCTTGTGATCAACAACATCTACAAAATGACCTGGATAGTTTTAACAAACGGTGTAATTTTAACCTGAAGGAACTAAATTTAAAAAAATGCAAGCATATGCAATTTTCTAGAGTAAAAAAGAGGGCTTACTCATACGTTCTTGATGGCTGTAATTTACAAACTGTTAGTGAAATAATGGATTTGGGAATATTGTTAGACCAAAAACTTAATTTTATTCAACATATAATGATGACAGTAAATAAATCACGCAGTGTTCTGGCTTTTATTAAAAGATGGGCAAAGGAATTTAATGATCCCTTAACCACAAAAAGGCTTTTTACTTCGCTCGTTAGACCAATTTTAGAATATGGCAGCATTATTTGGGACCCGATCTATAATATCCACAACGATCATATCGAATCAGTTCAAAAACAATTTCTTATTTTCTGCTTTAGACATAATTATAGAGGACGCCTGGTACTACCTTCATACTCAACAAGACTAGCTGAAATTAATTTTCCAACTTTAAAAAGCCGTAGAATGATGCTTAATATATCTTTTGTATTCAGTCTTATAAATGGTAGCACACATTCTGAATTTGTATAAAGTAACGTAACTTTTAATATCCCTCAGCGCTCACTTCGTTTTTTCAATCCTCTATATGTCAGGACATGCCGAACTAACTTTGCTATGTCAGATCCACTAAGAACATTATGCAGCTGTTTTAATGAAATGTATAACTTTGTCGACTATTCTCTAAACATTAACATCATAAAAAGCAATGTCATATTAATTTTAAATCAATAATGTTTATTATAATCTTTCTTTCTCTGCATAAATGTAAAAAAAAAATATTATGTTACTACACTAAGATAGTCTGTAAGGAATTTGTCCAATTAAATAACGAATTATGCTGACTTCCATGTACTCCTGCAGCCAAAGTAGGCTGTATATTACGGTAGAAGTTTGTTATTATATAATTTGAAGTGTAAGCTCTAATATTGCATAAAATTTTTTTCAAAATCCAAGAAAAAATTGAGGTTTTGGTAGAAATGTAGCTCTGTGCACTGGTCGAATGTGTAGCTTTTCTTTCTTATATATAAAAAAGCTTAGCCCTTAATCATGTAAAAAAACAACGCAACGCCAAAAAATTACATTAAAACAAAAAACGTTGTCATAAATATTTTGTAATTTTGTTGTTTCTTTCTACAGAAATCCATGTACCGTTTAAGATTTTCAACGCCACAAACTATGCAGCGTTTGAAATTTTAAAACGCAATGTGAATTTCTGTAGAAAGCAACAACAAAATTACAAAATATTTATGACAAGGTTTTTGCTTTTAGTGTAATTCTTTGGCGTTGCGTTCCGATTTACATGATTAAGGCCCAATTTTTCTAAAGAAACGGTTTTTTGGATCAAAGTGTTCTATTATACAATATAACGAACTAAATATTGTTGGCAGATGATTAATTTTTCGATGGAAAAATGCATGGCATCCCTATAAATATGTAACAAATGAAGCCATCCGTTTAAATATATTTAACACTTATTAAGATGTCCAATTAAAATTTATGTTTTTGGATTTAGAAAAAAATATTACAATTGTTTTTTTTTTGTGTTTTTCCAAAAAAAAGGAACTATAGTTTAAAGTTAATTACACCTTGTGAAGAAAATTGAACAGACCGTTTAAAAAAATTTGTATATATTTTTTTCAATACCTTACAGATTGATAGCGGGTACAAGAGATTAGGCCAATTTGTTCTGAAATTTATTTTATCCAATAGTCATTTAGCAACTAAGTAAAACAGTGACTAATAATTATTTATATTGCGTGCATTACACCGAGAAAAGATAATAAGTAGTTTAATATATTTAATTGAATATTTGATATGGAAAAGTAAAAAAGCCACAAATAAGCACCTGCATTTAATGTGTAAAATAAATCAAAATAAAGAATCTATAAATATACATAAAAGGCATGAACAAAAGCTTGAAATAATAGTTATTTAAAAAAACCCCAATTAATAAAATTTTAAATTAGTGAAATCCCAATTTTACAATAATATAAAATAAAAAAAACTTAAAAACATACTCACACACACAAAACAAACTATTGAGGAGTTCCATAACAAAACGATATTTTTCCACTTTTTTCAGTTTTATTTACCATCGACCACAAGTGCACAGAATCAAAAATAAAATCAGTTTTAATTAAAAATGTAATCAAGTGAATAAAAAGTTTACTTATATCAATAACATAACTGCAGAAAACGTTATTAATATAAAAAAATATATATTTAATTGATATTATTAATATGTGTACTGATGCAAATTTAATTAATTTTTTAATTAATATTTAAAAGTTTTTAATTGAAATCAATTTTTATTTTTTTCTTTGTGGTAAATACTTATTTTGCCATTCCGTGTTTAACACATAGAAATATTCATTATGGACCTCATAAAGTATATATATGTATATTCTGGGTCCTTAAGTAGTTCCAACTTGATTTGGACATGTACACAGAAAAAAGTTTTTTATTTAATTAAAAAAATGGTTTAAAAAGTATTTAAATTTAATTATTGTGATAATTGAATCAATTATTTTTTGAGTTGAAACAAAATTAAAAATTTAATTTTGATTTAATTAGCACTTTTTGGTTGTTTTGCAATAATTTTTTAATTAAAATATTAATTAAATAACAAAAAATCTTAATTGAATTTTTTTGTTTGAAATAAAATAATTTAAACTTGTAGAATTGTTGTTGGGAATTGCCAATATTTAATTAAATAAATTAACACATTGTTTGAAATGGCAAAGTTTTTTGATCATTTTTTTAATTAAAATTAAAAATATCATTTACAATTTTTAGTAATCAATATAATAATTTTGGTAATAGGAGCAAAATCAACAAATTGTTTGCTTGATATTATGAATTTGGTATAAATTTGGTGATTAGAGACAATTTTCAATATTTTCTGTGTATGTTTGCCAGTTAAAAACACGATCTCCTTCAAACGACTTTACAAAATGATTTGCTTGTCAATAGGAAAAGATTTATGGGCCAAAATGTGGGCAAACCTCCTTTTATAAATTGATATTTCTATTTTGTTAAGACAGTATTTACTACTTAAAATCAACAATAACCTGTATAACGTTAATACTATACATTTTGCTAAGATCGGTCTATAATTTTCCACACTCGAAAACACTTTCATATATCAAAACTCATAAGGAATATTATTGTTATTTTTAATGTTTTCCTTAAGTTATGTGTAGTTTTTGATGCTGAAACGTGAAGAGCTATTACTCCTTTATTGTAGTTTATGTTAATTTTAATTAAACATTCCCGTGCCCGCAACATAGAGTTAAAATTTGACTAACTATAAAAGTAAAATTATAATCGGTTGAATAGAGTCGGAGAGGCATAAATTTATTTTCTGTCATTGGTCCATGTTATGAATAAAATATAAAGCCCGTCTGTTTTATTGTATGCAGATCTTTCTATAAAAATCGGAAAGATAGTTTTGGATAGGCAGAAACTGCCCTCTGTCCCTTCATATTTCTAGCTTTTAAAAAAAACCTGTGTGTTTTATTTATGCTGAATTATCTATGATTAAAATTTTATCATAATTGGTTATATATTTTCGGAGAGGCAGTAATTCTCCCAATGTCCCCCTCTTGGTCCTAGTTTAAAAAAATAAAAAGTCTATTTTTCCAATTTTATCAAAATCGGTTCCGCCATTTAGCCGATTAAGCGTAGCAAACGCAAAAGTCACTTTCGCATTCGGTCAGAGGAAGGTCGAGCGGCAGATTGACTGGATGCGGAATGGAGGGTGAACACAATTACATGGCTGTGTCTTTCTTTTGAGTACGGAAACTATTGATATAATAAGATCTCTTCTAAAACGACCATTTATATTGTCTGAATATGGAAGGTTTAGCACCCCTGGACCATATCCTAAGCACTTTAGTGTAACCTTATATATCCTATGTCCGTAAGGAGATTTTATTCTTCATTTTGTTAATAAAATTTTCAAAATCGGACCGGCAGTTCTGTAGATTTCCTCATACAAATATACAAATTGTTCAGCTTTATAATAAAGTAAAGTAAAGATAAAAGGTTCCATACACAGAAAAAATTATTAAATTTCTCCTATCACCAAATTTGTTCTAAATTCATAATATTAAGCAAACAAGTTGTTGATTTTGCACCTATTACCAAAATGATTATATTGATTACTAAAAATTTTAAAATTTTGAAAAAATATTTTCAATAAATGATATTTTTAATTTTAATTAAAAAAGTGATCAAAAAACTTTGAAATTTTAAACAATGTGTTAATTTATTTAAATATATATTGACAATTCCCAACAACAATTCTTCATGTTTAAATTATTTTATTTTAAACGAAAAAAGTCAATTAAAATTTTTTGTTATTTAATTAAAATTTTAATTGAAAATTTATTTCAAAACAACTAAAATGTTAATTAAATCAAAATTAAATTTTTAATTTTTTTCAGCTAAAAAAATTATTGATTCAATTATCACATTAATTAAATTAAAATACTTTTTAATTGGTAAAACACTTTTTTCTGTGTAAGATCTTGTGGGGCTCGGTTAATCGAAGTAATAGTAAACGTGACATATAAACCCCTCTCTCGGAAAACGCTTTAATACGCTTAACATCGCAACTAATATTGATAATATTACGAAATTTTATCCATTTAAGTTTTATAAGACTAAACATCAGACTACCATATTTAAAAGTGATTGGTCCATATGCCCTATATGAAGCCCACACTCGGTATACACTTTGAATATAATAATCATAATATGTTAATATTTTGCAAATTTAGCTTAATAAGATTGAGCTACCAAGTTATTTCATGATCTTTCTATAATTTGCCGAAGGTCCCGTAGACTTCACGAGTACCAAATTCATAGCCCTAAAACGGTTATAAAAAAAAGATATTGTAATTAAATTTAGTTAGATTAAGTTGTCTCACACTATAAATTATACCATCAACTTTTAGCGGTCTAGTAAAGCGGGTAAAGCTCATGCTTAACCCCTATCTGCCTTATTTCTCAAATCACTTTTATACGCCAAATGCTCAAAAACTACGAAAGTTAAATGAATAGTCCAATAAAGTTTTATCTTAATAGGAATTACACTACCAAAATTTTTGATAATAATAAAAACACTTTCACACGCCAGTAACCGTAACGGATGAAATTTTGGTGCAATTTGGTACATTTTAGATTTAAATTACTTTATTTTGTTATGGCCCAAAAAAATTTTTCAATTGAATTTATATCGTTTTCGTATGGAAGTCCTCAATTAAATTACATAATATTGTACGTAATACTAAACAATCAATTTCACTATTTACGTACTCCCATTAATAAATTTTTAAATAAAAAGTTTTTTTTTATGAATATTTAATTCATAGTTCCTTGACCCACTTACCTTGGTCACTTAAAAGTTGTTGCTGCAACTCTTCGGCACCGAAACGTTTTAATAATTGAGTGTAATTTAAAGTGTCCTTCAGTTCCTCTTTGCCCAAATAGTCCTCGGGCGTGTGACCCATCTGTTAAATGCAAGGGAAGAAAATTTAAATCAATATTTCTTATGGTTAGATAAAATTTTTATTTTAGGTAAAATTTTATTAGTTAAGGCAATTAATTTAATTAAAGGGATTGCCCATGAAGTATTAATAAAAAGGAAACCCTCTGTTCATGTGCTGATTCTCATAATTAACACTTTTTGATTTATGTAGTAATACGATAAAAACTACATTGCCTTACACAGCAAATGGGCAGGGGTTCTTCTATACAAATTTTATTTTGTTGAAGACCACATATTTTGTAAACTGAAGTTGCGAATAAAACAAATCGTAAGCTTGAATTTGTCTTGACAAACGAATTCAAGACTCAGCTACTTAACGTGGTCTAGGATCCGTTAACATTTGATCGGTCGAAAAGTTTATTTCTAAATACCATGTCCTTGGACATTCATAAACTGGCAATTAGTATAGTTTAATATCACACAAACTTTAATTTCAGCGAGATTATAAAGAAGAAATTTCCTTAATTGTATGTCAAAAAATTCCGGGAATTTAAAAAAATAAATACATTAAGGCAGAATTAGTTTGTACGTTCTGTTCTGTTACGAATCAGCTGTTTTGTTTCTGTTCAATTGAAAGTCTGTATGTGTGGTTTGTTTTTACTTTTTCGTTCTGTTCTGTTGCGGACAAATTGGTTGAAAATAGAATTAAACGTTAAGTTACGGCCAAAGTGTGTATGTTGTTTGTTGTGATATAAAAGTCTGTAATCTTTTGTTTAAAGCTAGAAAAATTGGTTTTAATTAATGATTTTTTAAAAATTTACGTATTTTTGACACAAAATAATAGTTTTTTATATTTTACGAAAAGTTGTTTTTACAATTTGAAAGCTTTTATTTTTAAAAGCAAATGATTCCTTTCACAGAAAAAGTAATTACAAAATATTTGCTACAGAAAGGAACGAAACAGAATGGTAACGGAAAGAACAACTAATGTGGCCTTTAGTCGACACACAAACACTATTAAATTTGTGTTCTCTTCTATTTGATGCCCTCAAAAACTACATCGTTTTCGTTCTGCTGTTACTTTGACAAAGCAAATCAAGGGATTTGTAAAGAGTTAATATTATAGTTTGTATATCAGTGGGCAACCACCACCACTGATATGCATAGATCAATGCGTTAAGAAAAATCTGAGATTTTGTTTATTAGTTGACTGAAATAAAGATTAGATCTACTCTTAATGATTTTTGATTTATAAGTATCCAGATATTACAATCTTAATTTTAACGTTATAATGCCTTAAAATCGGAAATGGTTCATAATGGACTAACTGTCACAAATAGTGTAGAGGGTATTATGAGTCTGTGCTGATGTATGTAAGACTAAAAAA
This sequence comes from Pollenia amentaria, assembly GCA_943735925.1. Lineage (NCBI taxonomy): Eukaryota > Metazoa > Arthropoda > Insecta > Diptera > Polleniidae > Pollenia > Pollenia amentaria. The sequence goes on along the minus strand of OX031010.1, from coordinate 137,017,363 downwards.
TATTTAGTATGCCGATCTACTCAGAATCACTTTCTGATTCCGTCTTAAGATGTCCGTCCGTCCGGTGGTCTGGCTGGTTGTTTGTCTATTAGGGTACTCATATAATCGGGCTTTTGCTTTAATCTGTTTATCGCTCGATTAATTAACCGGGATTTTGGTTTAGTCGGTTAATTTTGTAATTAATCGGTTAGCCGATTAATAAAGTTGTTTTTATAAATTAAGTAATTTCAATAAATAAAAATGCATAAATTACACAGCAAAAAATGTGTTATATATGAATTCATACCTCAAATCGCTTCAAACTTGCTGATGGAATGCCTGATTTTTGTATGGGCTGTTCCCGGTTCGGAGGACTATTTTCTGCTGACAGTAAGCGCTTCTTTTAACATAATAAAACATGCAAAAAAGCACTCCTAAAGCGCTTTTTAAGGGCTAACTATATTAACATATTAATTATTGTTTTGCTTTTACTTGTTTAAATGGCTTTGTTCAAGCATTTTCGTAAACCATAATATATTTTTATTTTGTTATCGCTTGAAAACCTTATTTGTTGTCAGCACTAAAATAGCAACTTTTTTGTATATTTTATTCATTATTATTTACTGCTGTATAAGAGCTCTCTTATTGAAGCGCTCGCTCAATTATGCGCTTTTTCTCTTAAGTCTTTCAAAAAACTCAAATTTTTTTCCTGGATATTTATTATCAAGAGTTTATAAGTAAACAAACAATTATATAACAATTCTTGAACTAAGACGAGCAAACAAAAAATAATTCATAAATATGTAATACACATTTCTTTAATTAATACAAAAATATTATGTAGTAATTAAAAAATAAACTGTAAGATAATTTTTTTTTTGGCTTAAATGTTTAGGATTTAAGCGAATCTTTTTTTTAGTTTTGATATCTAATTGTTCAGTCCTTTTCCTGGATTTCTCTAAATGTATAAAATCTTTCATTATGCAATTCCGGTCCTGTTTTATTTTTTAAACTTTCAACAATTATAATTGCTTTGGTTAATGCTGTTTATTGATATGAGAAGATATGAGAAGAAAGAAATAACTAAACACATACACATAAAAAGTACATGAAACGAAAAGCTGTTGACAGCAAACACTTATTTAACACGAAGATCGCTGAACACCTTCTATATACCTTTTGTATATGAGACGAAACAAATAAATTTAAAACTCAAAAAAATATATTATAATACTACACAAAATTAAAAATTTTGTAACGTCGGTTAATCGACTGAAATTAACCGGATTAATCGTTAATCGAAATTAGCCAATTTTAAATTAACCGATCAGTTAATCGGGTAGTAATTAATGAGTACCCTACTGTCTATGTAACCTTGTGCGCAAAGTACTGGTCGCAATTTTGGAGATAATTTGAAGAAATTTGGTACATACGTCTTAATTGTTATAAGGCCGAAGCCTATTGAAAATGGTGAGGATGGTTCCCTAATTTCAAACCTTTTTCCGCAATAGTCCATAAATTATCTTTTTATGTTTTCATTTAGATTAAATTTGGATCAAAAATATATTATTGCAACATAAATCGTGTTACCAATTTTTTTTTTAAATCGGTCAATATTTGACCATACCTCCCGCAAATTTCATATAGATGTATATATGTAGGTAGTATTCGGCACAAAAACCTCTTTTATGAATCTGAACCTTTATTCGTTACGATTTTACACATGATTTTACTTTATTCGTTGCGATTTTACACATGATTAAGTGTTTTATTTTGCTCTTTTAACCATGTTTTAAGAACAACAAGTTATGGTTGATAAATTATGTTTTAAATTACCATAATATAATTGGAATCAACAAGTATGTGGTTGTGGCTTTCTTGTGGAGGACTGATTTAAACTTGATATGTTTGCAGATGACAATACTATTGTTAAAGCCACCATAATATGTTTTGCTAGCCGTAACCATAGGAAAAATTATGTTTGTTTTTTAACTTGTAGTTATAGACCTATTTAAAAAAAAAATTTTATATGTACCACGTTAAAGTGATTTCGGGATTTTCCTTATTTGGGAACTAGTTTTAATCATTAAGAGAATAAAATACATTTTAATAAGTTTGATCTTGGTCTAAATCATTATCACATCGGTAGCCATCCGTTCTCTATTACACAGAACAATACTGTATTATAGAGTTTGTTCTATGTAAATTGTTTTTTTAGTGAAAACAATTTTATTCTTTTAGTGAAAAACACTTTAAAATGTTCTGTATTTGTACTGTATTAAGTAAAAAAAAAACAATTAATGAGATACATTTCCAATTTATCTGACTTTTTTCTTTACTGAAAACTAATAAACAAATTAAACAAATACTAAGATTATCAGTATCCAAGAATGTTTTAAGCAGAATTTCGAAATTATGACCGTAAAAATTGTGTAAATATCTTGTTCTAAAATCGGTTATATTATTTTTCTATTATGGAATACCTTCTAGATATTTTTTTAAGTTCAAGTTCATATGGTAGTTTTTAAGGTTGAAATCAAATAACACAGTACAACAATTTCGAACATTTTCCAAAATAACGGGTTTCTGACAATGGATTCTGGTAGCGGAGACAAAAATAAAATTAAAGAATATCGGCGACTTGAAAGATCACATCGGAATTTAATTTTAGGGGAGGAAAAAGTTTCACCCATTCACAGCCCAAAAGGGTGAAACTTAAGCCCTCCTAAAATAAAATTCCGACAAATTGTTTGCTTGATATTATGAATTTGGTGATTGGAGAAAATTATTAATTTTTTCTGTGTTTATAAACGACAATGGTATATATGGCTATTGTTTACATTCACAAATCAATTCATCATACTTTGAAAGAATAAAAACGTCAAATTGTTCAAAGTCTGGAAATATGTCAAATTGATACATGTCAAATTTTTCGTATGAAACAATAAATTTTGCTCATAATTTTTCATAAATTCGATCAGAGTACCTGCCAGTGCCCATATTCTGTAACTCCCGCGTTGAGAAACTTTTCGATTGACATGTGTACAATGAAACATAAATGCCATAATTTGAACCAAACAACTATTTTTCTCATTTAACTGCGTCTGTAACATTTTTGGCGAGTAGTTGCTGTCACGTAAGGAAATAACTCGCAAAATTTACAGAAAAAGTGTGTTTCTAAAATTTTTGTGAGAAATTTCCTGCTGGAACTATCAAATAAAATCGGCATGAGAAAAAATTTTAACACTTAAAAAATCTATTATAAATGCAAAATGCAATGAATGATAACACGGAAGAGGTAAATACGAGTATTTTGTTCTTGTCAGATTTTTTCATTGTTTAATTAATTTGCTTTTAACATTTTTGAAAAACATGCAAATGTTTCCTAAGCTATTTTTTAAGCAACAAAAATTTAAGTCACACTTTTCATTATTTGCTATAGACGGTGCACAGTGGCGCCCGTAGAGCAAGCGAGGTTGCAAAAATCACCATTTTCATGAGTGCCGACGAAGTTTTGAATAAACCCATGTTATAGGAAACTTTTTAACGATTTCAAATATGCCACTCTTAATAATATCACATTTTTAGTTTAGAAGAGATAACCGTTCAAAGTTGACCGACTTTCGGTTTTCAAAAAAACACACAATTTTTAGTCAATTTGTTGCGATTTCAGGTGTAATATCCCGAAAAATAGGTAACGAATCGCCTTATTTTTTGTTTGTATTGATTGATGTATTTATTAAATGTATAATGATAAAAAAAAATTAACTGTTTGCTTTGTGTTTCTCCTGGTAAATCACTATTTAAAAACTATCCGTTTTTTCACTATTTTTCAACTTTGACGGAAAATAAAAAAAAACTATATTTTTCTATATTTGCCATATTTGCAAAACCTGTTCTTTGATTATTTCTTTACATAATTCAAAAGGTTTTATCTGCCCGTACGTGCCCGTTTGGCTTCTAGAGGTAAAAAAGTTTAAAAAGACATGGTTGCAGAAATTGTATGGCGTCCATCCCTTATATGTTTTGACTGACAGTAGTTTGATCTAATAGTTTGAAAAAAACTACTCATTGAAATTAGCAAGTACGTACCTCACATAAACAATACTTTGGCGTACAAATGGTCAGGAACAATATTGACTTATGGTCCCTACAGGTAGGCACAAATCTTATTTGGACACGTGCATAATATCAAAATTGCATTATTCAGCATAAATCCATATGTATGCAGGGAACAGGTAAATTTTTAGGCATGGTAGCATAAGCCTATATATTGCAAAATAAGCATAATGCCTGGATTAGTCTACGCCTGAAAGTTGGCGCAACAATTACTGAAACCATTAAACAATTTAAGTACTGAAAACATGGCGTTGAACAATTTAAAATTATTTGAACTGTTTAGAAAGTCAACCACACCAAAGTTTTTCACGGAAGTGAAAATTCTTCCTGAGAAGTTGACATTGATCAGCAAATGGGGCTGCGATGGATCATCCGGACAAAGCGTTTATAAGCAAAGGATATCTTCCGATGATGCTACAATATCGGACGAAAATATGTTTATTGCATCTGTTGTTCCTTTGCGGCTAAAATCGGATGATTCCCTACACTGGAAAAATCCACGTCCGTCATCAGTGCATTATTGCCGACCAATAATGTTTAGTTTGCAAGGGAATCGGCAGAACTCATAAGGACTACGGTGAAGGACATTGAAGAACAAATAAGCAAGATTAAGCCTACAAAGCTGCAAATTGGAGAAGGAAAATATATTGAATGCAATTACGAGTTCCACCTGACCATGGTTGACGGAAAAGTCGTAAACGAACTGACAGGAACAACCTCAACAATGTCATGCCCGATTTGCAAATGAGTCAGAAGAACTTTTTTCAATTCAATTTATTTCATATATAATATGTTACATCTCAATTTTATATAATTAGTTGTAAAGAGTTTAAGATTAGTATCTTTTTCTGCTTAATTATAACATATTTCAATTAGTTATCATATACATATATATAGACAGAATTATATTGGATGTAAAAATTTAGCAAAAACCTATTTAAACCCCTTTTTTCGTTTTATTTTTATATTTTTTTTTATCGATTTTTTATTATTATTTGTCAGAAGAACTTTGGTAATTTAAACGATTCTACAAATGAGGAGAATTACGAATATGGAATGTCACCATTGCACGCAAGGATAAGGTGTATGGAATTCTTGCTAAAACTGGCATATACCCTACCACAAGAGGAGGAAAACTTCGATGAAAATACATCAATAAAGGATAAGGAAAAGATCAGAAATAAGCAAATACAGGATGCTTTTTTTAAACAAGTTGGACTAAAAGTAGACTGTCCCAAGCACGGATACGGTAACTCAAACGATGCAAACACTTCTAGGAGATTTTTTGATAATGATGAGGCAGTAACTAGAATCATTGGAATTGACAATCAAATCGTGAAAAGATTGGGAACGATCTTGGATGTTTTAAACTGCAAAGAAAATGTCAATTCTACAAAATATGGAGAATATGCGTCGAAAACTGCATCTCTTTTAGCAGAAATGTATCCACAGAAGAAGTTGACCCCGACCGTCTATAAAATATTGGCGCATGGCAAAGATATAATTGAGTACCAGTCTTTGCCAATTGGAGAGCTTTCTGAAGACGCACAGGAGTCTCTTAACAAATTTTATAACAAATAGATTGCAGAACACATTCAAAGCATCAAGGGTAAGGCAAAATGAGGACCTCTTCAACATGTTGGCAGCATCTTCCGATCAACTTATTTCTTCCCTGCGGCATGTGAAGTCACGAATAGAGTTACAAAATAATTATAGTTTAGAAATGGTTAGTCTTTTAGATATACCTTCTCTTACGAATTGTGATGAATATTTTACAGAAAATTGAAAAAATAAATTTAAAAAAAAAAAATTATTTTATATAAAACCCTAAAGAAAAAAAATAAAAACAATCTAAAAATGTAAAAATAATTTTTTTTAGTTACCATAAAATTGATTTTTCTACTAATTTTAACTTTGATAACCCATAAGTAGGCCCCTACAAAGCGTAGCACCCTTTCCAAACGCTCATTTCATAGGCTGAACAGTTATCTATCATATGCTGTTGAAACTGTTCAATTATCTTATTCGGTTCAAAAGATATGATTTTTGCAACGAAAAAACTCAAATGGCGCCACTGTGCGGTGGTTGTATTTTTAATAAATTTTGTTTTAATAAATTTTGGTCGACGTCAATGACATATTTTACTGGCGTACTCAACATCTGCAATTGATATCGGCTTCGAGTGGAATTGTGTGACATTTATAACGTAACGACGTAATATCTTTTGATAGTTTTCAAAATGAGTTACAGACACACTTTTTTTCGCACTTTTCGAGAAACGATGGAATGTTTTATTTCTCATCTTTTCTATGCGAAAAATTCTCACCAATGTGATAGAACATGGGTAAAGGTTTTAATAAAAATTTACGAAATTAAATTAAAAAAAATGTTTACCTTTTTTTGGAAACTCGTCTTTTTGTGCCATAAACTATTTATCTTACAAATAAAACTTATGAGCATTATCTGTTGCAAGTCTGAGCTAAGTAAGCAACTTTCATCTCCTTTTCACCCTACCTCCGGATCAGTTGATGTGACCTTTTTCATTGAATATTTTTTTCAAAATATTTAAGACTTATGTACTTATATTTTGAAAGTTTAGCACAGTAGCTCACCAAAACAAATAACTATTTTACTCAAATTTTAGTATTAAACATTTGAGTAAAAATAACGACCTTAATTTTAAGCTTCAAATACTCAGTGCAACACATAAAATGCAAATTATTTTTCGTGTGGAATTTTTCGAAGTACTTATGGAAACTCACAAAACCCCATTTGAGTTTTTCCAGTTTTAGCTGCTGTTCGGATTTTAAGGATTCTCGTATATTTTGGCTAAAACTTGATGGTTCCGAAGAAGATGCCATTTTTCTCGCGGCCATATCTCGGAAACCAATTGGAATTTTGTTTCCTGTCTTTTACCAACAGACGAGGAGAAAAATGTGTGAAACCAACTAACCCGAAAAACATCACCTTGTGTCTCAAATTGCTGAAGTGCCGCAAAATTTAAAATTTTTTTTATATATTTTTGGTCCATAGCTGCCAAACTGTGGGAAATTCAAGAGAAATTCCACATGGAAAGGAGTTTGCTCTTACTTTATTTCCCTAAAAATGTTGCATTGTGTAATATATTTTGAAAATCTTTCTTCTTTCTAACTTTTTTATTAACCAAAGGTATTAATTCAACTTAAACCTACCTTATCGACCACTTTTGGATTTGCCCCCAATTGTATAAGAACATTGTAAAAGTGACCATTATCATTAATAACCGCTGCATAATGTGAAGCAGTGCGACCATCAGTATCCATTATTGTAGTAGTTTCTGGAAAGCGGGCAGACAAATATCTGACAATGTCTGGGAGAAAAAAAGGATTTTTTTGAATTGTTCTATAACTTTTAATAAATAGAAAAAACAAACTTACCACTGTTACCAAATAATACAGCTACATGTAAAGGAGTAGCACCGTTTGGTGAGATTTCATCTTTGGCAATGGCAAACTTTCTGCGATCTAAGGCCTGTTGTAAATTCAATAGACTACCATTACGGGCGGCTTCATGGACCCGACGAATTTTATCCTGAGTACAAAATGTTGGATAAGAAATTTTGAGATATTTATTTGTTCTTTTGTAATAGTATAAATCTTACCATGTAATTGGGAACATTTTTTAAAAATGCCTGTATTTCCACTTCTGAAGCCTCCACATTTAAAAGCTTTTGGCCATCACCATTCAAAACAATTTGTGCCAACTGTTCCATGTCACCAGATGCGATAATATTTTGTATGCGTGTTTCCTTTTTGTTTGCATTTAATTATTGTACATTGGTGATGATAAAATATGGTGTTTAAATAATTTTTAATTTAATTTTAATCAATTTGATCACAAAGCAACAAATACAACGGAAATTTCAAATTAAAATTGTACATAGAAAAGCCAATTCATTTCAATAAAAATGGAGAACAATGGAAAGAAAGTCTTAGAAAAATGTGCTAAAAATCTTTAACAAAAATAATAATAGAAAGTATAATAAAAAGAAAACAAAGAATGAAATCACTAATTAAAAGCAAAAAAAGTTGTAAAGATTCAGAAAAAAACTAAAATGGAAAGAAGTTACTAGGACTGTGAAGATTTGAAAACAGATATAGAACTTTGTGTAACGAATATTTATAATTTTTGCGAAGTGTTTTATTTAGTTGTCCATTCACATTTAAACCAGTACAAACAAACTCAAAAAAAAAAAAAAATAAAAAAAAAAGAAAAATTTTAAAACTCATAATAAATCATAATATTGAATATTGTAACTGGATCGTTTGTATTTGTATGCTGAGAGAAAAAAAAAAATAACAAACAAACGGGACAAAAGTGATTTATTTTGAAAAAGTTATACTTCATCGCCATCAACAAAAGCAGCTGTTTGTGACTGAACTGTATTATCTTCGGCATCGCCTTGCACGAAACCCTCTATGGCCAGCGAAGAGGTGGGAGAACCTTCACCATCTCGTTCCTCATCATCGAGATTATCTTCATTATCATTCTTGCCTCCGTCGTCATCAGCTTTTGTTTCGCTTTCAGGTTCTGGTTGAGGATCTTGTGCTGGTTTGGGTTCAGGTTCTGCCTTATTATTATCGTTTTCATTTTCGACTTCTCCGTCAGCTTTCTTAACTTCATTTTCAGCTTCATCTTGTTGTTCCTAAGAAAATAATTGGAAATATTTTTTCTTCTTTTTTTTGGAAAAAAAAAAACTTTTAAATTGGTTGTGGTTTGCCTTTGACTATTCAACTAACTGTGGCCCATGCTATAAATATAACTACTGCTCTAAATATATTTCAATCAATCCCAATTCTACTGATTCTACATATTACAAATAAAAATATTTCAATCCTTTGAAAAAAAAATATTAAAATTTTTTTAAATGCATGATTAAGAAATAATAATTAAAGTAATAAATTACATGCAATGAATAAATATTTTTTTATAAGGTCGCGTACAACAAAGCTATTTTTAACGAAAAATTTTTAAGCATATTATGGTTACTTGAAACATATTATAACGATTAAATTAGCTCTTTGTAATAAGACCACACCCATATTATGGTTGCCTCCGACGACACATAACATGGCTATGATTTTTATATTGAAGACTGATTTAACCATAATATAGCTGCCTGTGACTGTAATATAGTTAAAACAACTGAAATATGCTTGAAAATGTTATGGTAAAAAAAGTTTTGTTAGCAGTGACCATTTAAATAAATTATTTTTTAGGTTGGGAAATCATATGAATAAGTGTGAGCAATATTTTTTTCTTTGATGTTTATTTGTCGAGTAACGGGGTGGTAAAGTATTGCCGTTTTCAAAAAATTTTTTTTTTTTTTAATTATTTTTTCGAACTCAAAACTATTCAAACAAAAAAAAACATTAAAATTATTTGAAAAAAAAAATTCTGCAAAAGTGGAATTTCAACGATCTCGAAAGAATGACTTCGATCGCATTCTAAGCGATCGAAAACTGATTTGGGTTCAACTAACTCTATTCTATACGAACATTCGTACGAACGACAACTCGAAAGAAAACGTAAGTACTTTCATACAAAAAGCGGTTTATCAATATCGAAGGTATCGTCAAGATTACGAACACAAATGTCAAAACCACTCACTGTGTTTTGTTGTCGAATCGTTGAATTTTAAAAAAACAAGAAAAATTTAAGAGTAATTTAAATAAATAAAAAATAAAAATGGAGAATAAATAGTAAGGACATATGTAAAATAACAATATTTTATTGATTGTTTAAACGTAAAATTATAGTTTAAACAAGTAAGAACGTATAGTCGGACCATCCCGACCATTTTTGAGAGTGTACTCTATTTGGGACCTATGGGCAATCATGATTCATTTAATAAGATTCATTTTAAAGTTCTTGGTGCCGAATATTATTTAGATATCTTTATCTAAATATATGAGATTTTAAGATGGGAGTTTATATGGGACCTATGGTTTATTTTGGACCTACCAGGACAATTTTTTATGACATATAAGCTATCGTAAAAGTTATTGTCGCCAATTTGTATGTGAATACTAACATTTGTAAAGTAGTTATGGCATTAAAATCTATTTTCGGGAGTATTATTTGTATGGGAGCTATGGTCAAATTATGACCGATTCCAATAAAATATGGTAAGATGATTTTGATTGCAATAAATTAGTTTGGACAACATTTAATCTTAATTTAATAATTAGATAATTTATTGGAACAAAAACCCTATCCGGAATATAATCTTCCAATAAGCTCGGTCCTTGATCCAATTTGAACCTATGTGCCAAATTTCATCAAATGATCTGCAAAATTGCGACCTGTACTTTGCGCACAAGGTTACGTGGACAGCCAGCCAGCCTTCCAGCAGAATGGACATCGTTGGATCGACTTACAATGATTCTGAATGATCCTGAGTCGATCGGTATACAAAAACGCATAATACCCTCTCCACTATTGTGGTGTGGGTATCAAAAGTCGGCAATGTAGCAACTGCTAACATTAGTCGAATACTAGGACGAAAATCTTGAGTTGGCGAGAGGTGCACAAGTGTTTGGAGCAAATAAATTTTCGATGAACCAGCAATGGAAAAGTGTAAGCCAAAAACTAAATGCCATAGGGCCACCTACGCGTTCTATTGCAGAGTAGAAGATGGTAAACCACATCATATTTTAAAGCAGAAAAAACCTAAACTATTTAACTTTCCTAGTGCAGAAAATTGTTTAATTGGTTTATTTATTTGTTTGCATAATTTATTTATTTTTTTTGTTTATATAATTTGTTTTTAATTGAATTTAACCTTTGTTTACACTTTTTTTAAGTTTTGGTATCAATAAAAAATGTTTTTTTTATTTTTTGACATTTCTATACAGCTGATAAAATTTGTTATCAAGCAAATTAGTATTATTTTTGATACTTTTGAACAAAAACGCAAAAAATAATAGAAATATCTTATATGGCAATGCTATATTTTTTAATACGTAAGTAACATATATTGACACTCGTAAGAGCAAGCGATCGAAAGCTGTCGAAATGATTGAACCCAATCTGAGTCGAAATCGAGCGAATGGATGGCGATCGCTTCGATTAGCTATTAAGATTGTTGAACAGGCCATAATAATTGAAATCAAACTTAATCCTAATTTTTTTTTAATGGAAATTAGCCTATCGTGTCCTTATTATATTGTAAATGTTTTATTATGAGATCTATTAGTTTAAAAGTTATGCAAATTTCTTTACACTCATACAAGTGGGTATTAATGTTGAAATTACTAGTTTTCCTTAATTGAAAATTTTCTAACTATACGTAAATAATTTTATTTGCTTATGGAGATAAAGGTTTTATATTAAAATTTTTACAATTTTATTTCTTTTCTAGCAAAATTTCGAAATTTTTGTTTATTAAAAATTCATAAAAAAAAAATGGAAAATGCAGCTTATCTTCTAATTTTCTCCCGACGTATAAAAAACGAAGTTTCAAACAAAACAAGTCATATATAATTAAAATCTGTTTACAACTTTTAATTTTATTCACAAAAGTCGAATTTCTTAAAAAGCAATATTTGTATGGATGTCCCCGTAAAAAGTGATGATAAAGGGCAAGTATGTTTTGAGAAAAAGTTAAGAACTAAAAAAAATGTAGATCAGTCATACATTTTATCTTCCTAATGGCGACTCCAGGGCGGTTATGGGGCTTTTTTAATATATGTATATCTAGTCTGTATTGAAAATGTTGTACAGGAGCTCCCTTAAAGAATGGAGATAGCGGGTAGGTTTGTTAGAAATAAATGATGGATATGAAAAATTAAGTGGTGCTGGCCACACATTTGACATTTCTAGGATCATCCTACGCGCTGCAGGGCCTTATTTAAGAATTTTAACCATACAAATATGGCACCTGCAGCGCGTAGTCTGTTCCTATATGGGTCAAATGTATGGCAAATGTGGCGGCATGAAATAACCCCTCACGAAATACGTCCTCAAAACGGAAATGAAAAAACTCCCAAAAAAAATATATGAGAGGCAACAAAAACGTTTTTTTGGGATTTATTTAATTTTTTTTTTTTGGGACTTATTTCATTTTTATATTGGGGAGTTACTTCATATGAAATAAGTCCCCAAAAATCTGAAATGAAATAAGTCCCTAAAAATATTTTGGGGACTTATTAAAGTTTTAAATTACATATTTTATGGTAAATTATGTTTTGTTATATTCACTGCATACGTTTACCATACATAAAAAAGGGACTAAGTATCAAAAACTCTAATTTCAGATTCCTAAAAAATTGGTATTATTTTAAAGTCCCGAATTTTAGAAATCGGAATCTCTAAGTCCCGAACTTTATAATTTCGAATTCGAAAATTCCGAATATAAGAATCACGAATCGCTAATTAAAGCTTTTCTGTTTAGCCGGCCTTTGGCGGGCGCTAGAATTTTTTCCTCTATAGTATAACAAACACCGGCTTCGCTAACTAATGCTCCTTAATTTGGCCTTGTGCCCGACCGAAGACCGGCTATGCAGAAAAGCTTTAGTTAGCGAAATCAGTATTTGTTATAACATAGAGGAAAAAGTCTTTGCGCCCGGCTGAAATCTTAACCATGCTATCTATCGCGCAAATTTTAAAACCAAAACTGAACAATATGTATTATATTGGGGTCTTATTTCATTTTAAAAATTGGGGTTTTATTTCATATGAAATTGGTCCCTAAAAATTGAGGTATTATTTCATTCCGTTTGGTCTTTATTTCATTTTTGAAATTGGGGGCTTATTTCATATGAAATAAACCCCCAAAAATTGGGGAATTATTTCATTATTTTTTTTGGGGACTTATTTCTGGGGGGGTTATATCATGCATCCGGCAAATGTATATCAAAAATATTTCGCATACTTATTCATATCTACTAGAACTATAGTTATGCCAAATATAAAGGAATTCCAACAAAAATTATTTATTAGGTTGTCCGCTTCACAAATAATGCACCATATATTAACTAATATAATATTCAAGAAGTTGGTATAAGAATGGCAGTTTTTCGTGCACAGTATTCGTCTTTGGAACACACTACCAGCATCTGTTTAATTTAATAGTAATGCAACTCAGTTTAGGAAATTTATTTTTAATTTTTTCCCCGTACTTGAAAATGTGTAATATGTTATATTTAAAAACGCCTTTTAATGTCTTTATATTTAATATTGTACGACCAATGCCTTTAAAAGTTACCTTTACTTATTAAGTCCTTTTATTTTTATGTTTAATGTTAAAATCTTTAATTGTATGACCCATATGGAATATTTATATAGATTTATATAGTGAGCCCAAACTCCGTTTTTGTAAATAAAAATGAAAACTCGAAATTTTTTTTATTTTTTATTTTTTCGAATTTATTCTATGAGCTAAATTTCAGTTGTGTATTTTATAAAGCTTTTTGTAATAGTGCTATTCCTTAAATTTTTAGGAATGAGTTTATACACTACCAGACTATTATCTTGTATCTTCTTGTTACATTATAAGGAATAGCACTATTATAAAAAGCTTTATAAAATACATAACTGAAATTTAGCTCATAGAATAAACTCGAAAAAATAAAAAAAAAAATGAAAATTATTTATTCCATTTTTTCCCGTCGATTAGTGAATTTTATGTTCACTTCTTCAGGGAATTCGAAGTGAAAAAAATCCGATAATACATAAAAATAAGATTTCATCAATTTATTGATTAAAAAATATTGTCAAAAATGTCCTTTTGAACGGTTTTTTTTTTCAATTAATAATTCTATTTCATTTACTTCTTGATTCAATAAATTTGTAAATTTTTATTTTTTAAAATCTTGCAATAATTTTGGAATTCTCTTTTTAAAACACTCAAATAACTAAAAGCTAAAGTTGGAATAAATTGTAAAATTAAGGAATTCACCAGCTTAAAAAATATTTAGATAAAACTCAATAAAAGTTTAAATTGAAAAGCCTTAAATCGTTAACATTAAATTAAACTGAGATCCGTAAAAAAATTCATAAAACTCAAAAGAATAAAAAAGTTTTCAGAATATAAAATAATTTTATACAAACTCTAAAAATCTCATAAGTCAATTAAAAAATTTTATCATATTTAATGCACATGGGCATTTGTGATACGCTGATCCCCAAGATTGTGAAGTTTGAAAAAAATGCATGAACGAAAAAAATTGAGGGTGGGGTAGGACACGGTGAAGTCGGCGCTCATCGTGCTCAAACAGCGACAAAAAAGATAAAATTGAAAACTTCCACAGAGTCACTTTATTTTTCATCCCTAACATTTTTTTCTAATATACCTACCCGCTATCTCCATTACCTAAGGAGGCTCCCATATAAAATAAAAAAAGGCGTAATGTAGGGTACGTTCGTAAATTCATACTACGCTGCAACAGTGATTTCAAATATTTATATATATGGGGGATTTCATGTCAAGTGACCCAACTTTTGAAATCGATATCCTCCGATTTGGATGAAATTTGCACCTTTTCTGAGTTATAGGGGGTCAAAATTTGACATTTTGGCCAAACCGGTGTACTTTTTCATCCATGTAACTTATTATTTTTTAGCTCAAAAGAAAGCTTATGTATTTTCCTTTTAGGTAGTTTTGGTCGCTTAGTGGGATGCGAGTGGGATATGTATAAAAAAAGTAATTTCTAACTCAAGACGAGGATTTTTAAATTTTTTAGAAATAAAAGAAATGTTTGAATGCAAAATGGGAAAAACGTCTGAAGCATGACTGATAGGGCTGAAACTGTGGTAAGGTATATTTGCTCAAAGGAATAATATAGCTATTTCCAAAACAATTCTTGTAGTCTGCTCTGGGTTGGTTTTAGCTTAATCGAGCTAAAATTGATCTCAATTTGGACTTGTACTGGTATTTTGGCTGCGACTCTAATATCCTCTATGTCAGGCTTATATGGCTTATCTTTAATATTTTGCCATTGATATTTACAGTGGGGCAAGCAGTGGCAGTTCTGGTACAGCTGTGGAGTTTTTGAGGCTATTCTTTTCAGTGTTGCATTGCAAAATTCTGAGTCGATTCGTGTTATACACATCAACCTAAATTCATTATACCCTCTTGTGGTGTCTACTAGAGATGAGCGATATTTCTGTACCAGTGATTTAATCACTGTTACTGAAAAATCACGAAACACAGTTGTGACCAAATTTTTCAAGTTACAGGTACTTGCTAAGTCGTTTTTTTTTTGTTTTTTGTTAATTTATGATATTTCACTTTTTGTGTGGGTAATAGCGTTTCATTCTCTCTTCTATATTATTAGTATTTTTTTTAAGCCAAAGTTTATTTGTTCAAGTATGTATGTTTATGCAAGTAAACAGCTTTGAAATATCTTACAATTTGTTGTTGTTTCTTTGAAAAGTGCTTATAAAAGCTCATGCGAAAGCTCGCGCATTGTACAAATAGCTTGGACGCACTTGCTATAAAAGAAATAAAAACTGACAAACCGTTATCACAAACAAAGTTTTAAGGAGCAGTGATGTTTAAATCACGTTCACTAATCACGATATTCTTTAAAAATCACGGGACCGCTCATCACTAGTGTCTATTGACATAATTGATATTAAAGCCAATAACTTTTACTATAGCTACTATGACATGTCAAATTGTATGCTGGTATGTCCGCAGTTACCCATAGGTCCCATATAAATTCTCTCCCTTAAATCTATTAAGGATGAAAAAACATCTATAGATGTTGATATCTAGATAAAATGTATGTGGCACAAAGAGCTCTTATATGAATCTTAACCCTAAAACATTATTTTGTTTTGGCAAGTCTAAATTTGCATTTTGGTCTTAAATAGGATATAATTATACGTGCTTGAACGACAATGCTTTCTTACTTGTTTTATTTTTTAGTACTAGTGCAAATCCGCCTATTTTTTACCCAAATGTTCCTGTGGATGTCAAAGTCGACCGTGCTTAATTTGAAGACTCCAGCCTTATATTTACCGAGATAAACAGTTTTCAATGCTTATTCATTAATTGGGCTTGGCACCTCGCCTGCTTGCAATTTCAAAACAAAATAAAGCCTTCATATGTTTCCTTCCTGAAATACAGGAAACGCTGTGAAAATTTCAAGAAAATCAGTCTAGCCGATTAGTCGTCTATAGACTTCAAACAAACATACATACATACAAACATATATACAAACACATATTAATTTTTCTATGTATAGAAGATAATGGAAATTTTTTTATCTTCAGTGAAAAAATTGAATCAAACGTAATTCATATGCAACACTTTGTAATAACATGAAAAATAAATGTTTTCATTATTGAATTATAGTGTAAAGGATCTAATGAATGTTTGAATACTTCCCACAAGAATAACTATTACTAAATTCCTTTATAGAAATACTATCAATAACTGAAAGCAAAAATCATAAACGTTCATCTATCAAACAAACTAACAACAATAATATGACTGCATTATTTATAATGAGCAAATATCCTTTCATATCTATTTGATATGACTGAAAAGATATCGAAACACAATATTTTTTATAAATTGTCAGGGTGCCATATCTAACAGTTACAACTGACGCTGTTTTTATTTTATTTTTGCACTTTTTGCTTAGTACCATCTAATTGCATGCCAAGATGCCATTTCAGATTGATGGGGGCTTAACCAAAGCAAAAAAAAAATTACCAACAACTAAAAACTGTAGAAAAAAAAACTACAAGTATTTGACAGTTATAAAATTTACATACACACAAACATATTAAACAGGCGGAAACGGAAATTGTTTAATACTTTAGACTTAGTATCTAAGTTCTATTTCTAGGTTAAAAGGTAAAATAACATTTAATTTGAGTTAAACAAAAAAAACCCCCTTCCGCCACCCAATCGACTGGTGACTGACTGCTGAAATTGAAAGTTATTGTAAAACTTGATTTAAAATTAGATTTGAGTAAACTTCTTCATGCCTAATAACACTATGAACTACTTATGAAATATTTGATATAATTCTCAAAAACAAAGTTTTAGGGGAATTGTGGAGTCATTAGTAAATCTGCATATACAAGAACCCATATAAAAAAAAAACATCTACTGAACACGGAACAAATTCTCCAAAATTGTTCACCAATTAAGGCGTTAATCAAAAATAAAATTAGTTTTAATTAAAAATGTAATCATTAAAATAATCATTAACAATTAATTAACACGTTTAATCAAGTGAATTAAACGTTTAATCAAGTGAATTGAACGCTTAATTGATACAACTAAATTGTTTACTGGTGCAAATTAAATTAAATTTTTAATTAATATGACAAATTTCTTAATTTGTACTAATTTTGTTCTGTGATGTAACAACTAACTTTAAACTTCATACAATCTAAAGGACAGTTTACTCTCCCAGCAAAAATATTTCAAATACCTATACTGCATCCCAACTGCTTCCTTTTTTGCTTTTTAAAATGACTGCCTTGCTCTAGTGCTATAAGATAAGGCATATACCCCTGCTATCTTTAAATGCGGTACTAAATATGGATAACTATCGATAGTTACCCATCGCTACTCGAATCTAGGTTAGTCATCGATAATATGTCTAAAGGCCCAACTATAAGAGGCATAAGCTTCCGTCAGAAATTAACAAAATGCCTCTCAAATGCTTTTAAAAAAACCAAATCAAAAACATTTGATTCCATAGACAGAAAAAATGTTCAGTAGTTTTTTATCAATTAAAAAATTTCTTTGAAAATTATTTCAAATTTACTAATGTGATAATTTTACACAGAAAAAAGTGTTTTATCAATTAAAAAAATTGTTTAAAAAGTATTTAAATTTAATTAATGTTATAATTGAATAAATTATTTTTTTAGTTGAAACAAAATTTCAAATATAATTTCGATTTAATTAACATTTTAGTTGTTTTGAAATAAATTTTCAATTAAAATTTTAATTAAATAACAAAAAATCTTAATTGACTTTTTTCGTTTAAAATAAAATAATTTAAACTTGTAGAATTGTTGTTGGGAGTTGTCAATATTTATTTAAATAAATTAACAAATTGTCTGAAATGGCAAAGTTTTTTGATCATTTTTTTAATTAAAATTAAAAATATAATTAATTGAAAAAAAAAATTCAAAATTTAACAATTTTTAGTAATCAATATAATAGTTTTGGTAATAGGTGGTTTAATGGTTTAAAAAGTATTTAAATTTAATTAATGTGATTATTGAATAAATTATTTTTTTAGTTGAAAGAAAATTTCAAATTTAATTTTGATTTAATTAACATTTTAGTTGTTTTGAAATAAATTCTTAATTAAATAACAAAAAATCTAATTTGATTTATTCGCTTAAAATAAAATATTTTAAACTTGTAGACTGTTGTTGGGAATTGTCAAAACCTGAGCTATATTAAATTTAATCAATTAACACATTGTTTGAAATGGCAAGGTTTTGTGAATACATTTTTTTAATTAAAATTGAAAATATGATTTATTAAAACAAAATTCACAATTTAAAAGTTTTGCAATTTTTAGTAATCAATATAATCATTTAAGTAATAGTTACAAAATCAACAAATTGTTTGCTTGATTCTATCAATTTGGTGATTAGAAACAATTTTTAATTATATCTGTATACGGAAAGTGCGATCAGTTTCGCACTTAGCTTAAGCAAATGACAAATTCATAAAACTTTACAAAAGTTTCCTTAAGTTCAATATGATTTGGCATATAGAATTTACACATATTCGCACAGTTGCTTAAGCATATTATAGTTACTCCTTTAAGTATAGTTCTTTACGAGAACCTATTCAATAGTCCAGTCTTCATCGAGTTTTTAGTATAGTTTTTTGGTGAGTCTACAGTCTAGTGTTTAGTCTTTTTTTAATTAGGCAGAGGCTAATCTGTTGGTTATTCTTTTTTGGGATATATCGGACACTTACTGACTAAGTTTATAGTAAGTCTCGAGTGTATAGTCGATTGTATAGTTTATAGTTTAGCCTTTACTTGAGTCCTGGTCACTGTCTCGTCATAGTCTAGTCATAGTTCAGTTAAAGCCAAGTTAAAGTCTGTACAAAGTTAAATAATATTCTAGTTATACCGTACACGCAGAGAAAAAACATTTTTAAAAATGGTCACCTCCAACAAAACTATTTTTAAAGAAATTTTTTAAACATATTATGTTTAATTTAACCATATTATTGTCACCGACAAAAACATTATTGTTAAATTGGTCCTCAATCTAGAAGCCACAACCATATTATGGTTGTCTTTAAACATGTTTTTGTTAAATATGGCAATAATTTGTTTTTTAATTAAAAATAGTATTTTCCTCTTTCCTCAAGAGCAACATGCTTTGGTTGAAAACCAACCATGCTATTATAAGTATTAAGCATATTTTAGTTATTATTAAACAAAACATGTTTGGAGGCAACCAAAATATGGTTATGGCTACTTGATGGAGCACAAATTTAACCATAATATGTTTGTCGGTAACAAAAGTATGATTAAATTAAACATATGTTTAAAATTATTCTTTTAAAATAGTTTTGTTGGAGGTGACCATATATAAACATATTTTTTCTCTGGGTGTAGTCGTAGTCAAATCATTGTCTGGACTTATCCTAATATCGTATCAAAGCATGGGCATGATCCGGCAGAAAGGAAATCATGATTCAATTATATGCTGGTAATAATTTCATTACACTGTGCTTGTTGAAAAACAGACAAGCACCTAGCGTTTTAACCGTCTTCGGGCATGCCTAATCCAGTGGTGCTAACCGTTTCTTTAGGTTATTTTCAAAATGGAGGTGGTTGCACATCATATATTCGCATAATTCAAATTTTAAGTTATTAAAAAAAATTATTGGAAAAATTAGAAGCATAGCTGAATTTTCCAATTTTTCACAAATTTTTGAAAAAAATTTCAAAATGTTCCTAAAAATTTTTTTTTGTCAAAAAAATTATATTTCTAAGACGAGAAAATATTTAAGGCTTACATAAAGGTAATTTTATTGGCGGAATTTTAGTTTTTTTAATAATTTCAATAAGCTAAACCGTTTTTGAGTAACGCGAACATACATATGTTGTGCAGCACTGGATTCAGCGTACCCGATTTATGTTAAAACACCAGGTGCCCGGCTTGTCTAAAAAAAAAACAGTCAAATTCTAGCACAGTGTTATTATTTGGATCAAGTTTGATCGTAATTTATAATATGATCATAATTATATAATACAACTTTCCAATTCTCCGTCTTTTAATGATTAATTATAAGTCATTTTCAAGTCTTTGCAAACAAATTAAATGGAATCATATAAGAATTTCGACAATTACACAAAATTTGTTTTTTTTTTTAATTTTCAAACATTTATTAAAATTTCGAGAGCATATTTATATATGAATATTATATTTTCAATATTCTGTTTTAATTAACATCAGAAATACAAGTGCTTCAATTCACACATACGAGTACAATAATTTATTTTTGGACAACTACTTTTAAATAGAATTTTGTTTGATAGAAATCCATGTGCAATAGAGTGAGTTTTTTTTAGAAAAAATCCAATCGTTTAAGAGAGTTCTACAAATTAGAGGGTGCCAAATTGTACCTCATCTTCATCGGCTGTGTCATCACTACTCTCGCTATTTTTTACTACCTTTTTGCTGGGTGCTGGTTTCTGAGGACTTCCAGAGTGAACAACCACATCATTGGATTCGTTTTTCAACTTTTCGTTATTATCTTTTTCGGTGCCATTTGTTGAGAATACATTTTTTATCTTATCTGTCATTTCCTTGACATTATCTTTTAGATTATCTGCCATTTCTTCTAACTTATCGCCGATGTCCTTTTCTTTCTCTTCCAAAAAACCATCTTCTTCTTTTTTGTATTCTTCTAGGGTCTTATCAAGTTCTTTGAATTGTTCATCGGTTATTGCTTCTGTTGGGTTTGTAATTTCTTTGATAGTTTCTTTTTCGTTCGTTAGTTTACTGCTGCTGTTATTATTTTCATCTTCTTCAGTCTTTTCATTTCCATTCTTGGGAGATTCAGTTGCTGGAGTTTTGGGTGCTGTCGAGGGAGGAGTTTGTGTATTTGGTTGATTATTTTCGTTTGAACTATTGGAATCTTGTTGAGAAGTTGTTGGAAATTCTATGTTTGTTTCAGTTTGTAGTTGAGCATTATTATTACTTGTAACAATATGCTCGAGAGCATTTTCGTTATATTTTTCGTTCTCCAGATGAATTTGTTTATCTTTTGTTTCTTCTTGTCGTTCCTTAGTCTCTTCTTGGGCCTTATCGTTCACATTTAAATCATTTAGGTTTCCATTCTCTTTACCCTCTAAAGGTTTTTCAGCATTTTCCCGCTTAATTGCAACTTCCTGTTCCTTATCGTTTGCCGTTGGCTTGTTTTCTAATTCCTTATCTTCTTGTTTGATCTTATCTACGTTTTCCTCTTCTTCTTTTTTGACTTCTGTCGCTGTTTCGTTTACTTCTTTTGCACTATTTTTGTCTTTATTTTCATCATCTTCTTTGCCGTCTTTACTGCTGAAAACATTTTTAATTTGATTGGCCAGATATTTGACATTGTCCTTAACTTCATCCTTAATGTCTACCAAAGTTTCTCCTAAGGTTTTGGAATCGTTTTCATCTTTATTTTCATTATCGTCATTTTCTTTGCCGTTTTCACTGGCCTGTAATTTACTATCATCTTTATATTCCTCTTCAGTGTGCTCCTTATTATTTGTGTTCCTCTCATCCACTGTTTTATTTTCCTCTTTAGTTTTTTCATTTTCTTGCTCACTTGTTAAAGCTTCTTTACTCGTCTCATTATTATTGGTTTCAGGTGTCTTTTCTTCTGACATTTCTTTAATATTGTCATCATTTTCTTGTTCATTTGTCTTCCCATCTAAAGCTTCTTTAATCTTCTCTTTATGTTCTTGCTCATTTGTCTTCTTCTCTAATATTTCGTTACTATTATTATTATTTTCTTGTTCAACTGTCTTCTCATCTTTAGCTTCATGACTTTCTTGCCCTTCAGCTTTCTCAGAGATTTTCTCATCTGTTTCCTGCGTACTCTTATCACTCTCTGTTTTGTGATCATTAGTATCTTCAGTATTCCTTTCATTTTCGGTTTTATCTCCGTTGCTCTCTTTAATTTCGCTCTCAACTTTATCATCCTCTTCAGTGTCCTTGGTTAAATTCTCAGTTGTATCGTTAAGAGTTTCAGTTTGTTGTTTCTGCAAAAGTAAACAATTGTCGACTGATTTCTTTCTAAATTCTTTAAATCTAAATTATTAATTTTTAAAAAGTCTTTAATGAAAAATCTTTTGTAAGAAATAAAAATAAAAACAACAAATTTTTTTTTCAAGCAGTTTTTACATGAATAAAAAAAAAGAATATAACAAAATTAAAAAAATTTATAAACTGTATAAAACCAAAATCAAACATCAGCAACAATAATAAAAACATACGAAAAGTTTTGTTAAAATTTAATATTAAAAAAAAAAAAGTAAAACATATTTTCAGTCATATCAGGGCCGACAATGGCTTACTTTTAACAGAACTTTTATAAATGTCAATAATTTTATTTACAACATAATAATTTTTTTAAGTGTAAGCTTGAGCTTTTACAGAAATGCAATATGCGGCTTATATTAATTTGTACAAGCTTTAAGATAAAGATTTAGAATTTTTCAGTGCTTTTGTAAGCGTAACTTAGAAAGAAATTTTAAAATACTTGTTCACTATGTACATGTCCTTTTGAGGTAAAGCAGTTTTTGTCAATTTCTTCAATATACAATCCCAATTAATTCTTCTTTCAATAACAACTTAAAATTCATTTTAAAAATATAACCTCATCAAATAAAAATTTAAATAAAAAGCCTTAAAAAAGCCTTAAGTTCTGTGTGCACGCAGAAAAAAATATGACTGTAGGCCAACATTCTATGGTTTGATTTTAACAATGTTAATCAGCCTTATTCCGGTTGTCGTTGTCGCATACGACTGTGTCGTTTTTTGTAGTAGATTAAAGAACACAGGTTGTGTTTTACTTTCATCTATTACAAAAAACGACACAGTCGTATACGACAACGACAACCGGAATAAGGCTGATTGTGTTGTGTTTTACTTTAATCTATTACAAAAAACGACACAGTCGTATACGACAACGACAACCGGAATAAGGCTGATTCAGCAGTATTGTGGTTAAATATGATATGGGTAAAATTAACCATAATTTTTCCGAAATCAATCATAATGCGTTCGAAATCAAACATATTTTGGTCAAAATGAACCATATTTTGGTCTATATCAAGTATATTATTGTCAACATTAATCATAATATGATCAAAATGTTGCATAATATGGCCAAAACTAACCACAAAATAGTCTTTATTTTGCATAATTTCATAATACTAACCATATTATGGTCAAAATTAAAAATAATATAGTTAATGTTAACCATATTATGGTTATTTATTTCAGCCATTTTTATTAAGTTGCTTCTTTCTAATTTTTATTCCTGTAACATTTTATGCTCCACTTTTATACGCTATTCTTTAATTAACTTTCCCGACCGTGACGGTTTTCATCAGCATTCTTTCTGTTTTACTGGGCCCAAATTACGGCCTTCGATATGGATCGAAATTACAATACAATTAAAATGGGAATTTCGAATGCCGTAATTTGGCCCTGGCTTGTGCTACTACGCAAATTTATGCATTTAATAATTAAAAGACAAAGAATGTTGGAATTTTAAGCAAACCAAGCAAGTGACTGAAAAGCCTTCAACTACTGTACAGAGCCATAATTTGGTTACTTTTAAAATATTTTTTTAAAATAAAGCATACAATGTTCTAAAATATTATAACTTCGAAATGTTTATAAATAACCATAACATGTGCGACGACAGCGATAATATGGTGATGGTTTTTGGTTGGAGGACTAATTTTACCATAATTTGGTTGCCGGTTACAATAATATGGTTAAAGTAACCAAAATCTGTTTAAGTCACTTTAAATATTCACTTACATTTTAGTTAATATGAGTGCGAATACAAATATCTAAAATCAGCGAAAAGTTCTCAAATGCGAATGCGAATATTCACCGCTTCCCTACTTAAATGTTTGATTGTAGCTTAATTTTATTACAACATCGGTAAATTCCGAAACATTTGAAGTTTTAGGTGAGATAAATCTTTCATTGATAAATAGAAACAAAATGTCTTAATTGGGGAAAAATTTATTTTAAAAACAACAATAGTTTGCTTGTGGCCATTATGGGAACCATTCAACCATGTTTTTTTCTGCGTGTTTATACAATCCTAACCATTTAAAAAAGTGCATTTATTGCTAAACTTATCGGAAATAAATATTGGGAATGAACTTACTTCGTCTTGATCTTCCTCGTTTTCATCTTTGTCTGTTGTTCCTTCTTCTTTATCTTCTTTAGCATCAGCAGTCTCTACTTTTTCGTTTTCTTCATTAGGCTGTTCTTCTTTGCCCTCATCATCCTCAGTGGTCTCAGGTTCATCTTTTTCTTGTTTATGGTCCTCTTCGACAGCTGGTTGGGAATTTTCTTCCCCAGCATCTTCGTCTTCATACTCATGAGTACTGGCACTTTTTAAATATAAATTTTTATAAAAATATTGTTTAAGAAAATGAATAAAATTTTAATTTTCAACTCAAGAAAAGTTTAAAAAATTATAAAATATAGTATATTGGTATCTACATGAGATGCTAATAATCACACCTATTATATAAGTTGTTGTCAATGTCGACGCCAATTTTAAGTTATAGTCTCATTAGGTCGACGACTACATCAAGTCGACGTTAATTTGGCATTTTCTTTTGTGGCGATGTCGACTTTTTGTCGAAATTCTGGCAAAAAAGAAATTATATCTCTAACTGTACTATTTGCAAATTGTAACAAGCTGGACAACCTACTGATAAAGCCAAATCGAGTACGCTGAATTCAATGGTGATAGCAACTTTTCAAAGTCACCGCTCGTTTTCGCGATATTCGCGATTTAAAACTTCAATACTAATGCACCATAAAACCAAATTTTGTATACTTTTTGGAAAATTAAATC
Source organism: Pollenia amentaria (assembly GCA_943735925.1). Classification (NCBI taxonomy): domain Eukaryota; kingdom Metazoa; phylum Arthropoda; class Insecta; order Diptera; family Polleniidae; genus Pollenia; species Pollenia amentaria. The sequence goes on along the minus strand of OX031010.1, from coordinate 136,992,168 downwards.
AATCCAACCCTGTTAAATACAATTGAAGCAAAGCTGCAAATAACGTTGTAAAATCTTCTTTTTGCAAAAACTGTTTTGGGCATATTATGCACAGTGGCTGAAAATTCAGCTTCATGGGCCAAAAGTAAAATTTTTTGTTATCGCCGATTTCAAAAATCTTAATTCTATAGCAAACATATTAGAAATAAGTTATCCAAAAAACTGGATCAAAATAGTGGAATTTGTGAGTGTGACATGCTGCTGAAAACAAATCTTTTATATTATTTAATTTGATCAGAATTAAATTATAAATTCTCGCAAACTATTATCAACAATGAATTAAATTTTGGTTTTTTGTTATATAAGTGGGATAGTAGTCTTTCAAAAATGGTTCTTTGTATCACTGTACTATTAACACCTGATGTGTTAGGGTCAAAAGAATTTTACTTTTACTTAGACCCTTATGGATACAATATGAAAGTGATGTTTTTTTTTTAGAAGATATTTTTTCGTTACATAAAAATTTAATTGATTGCATAGAAGCAACAAACTATATATGTATATACATATATGTATATAAAATTTCCAAAAAAAAAAAAAATTTAAATATCTTAAATATACTAGAGGGCTCGACTATGGGACTGTGTATAATAATAAGGAATAAATACTATTTGTTTATTTGTAGTTTAAGTAGATGAATTTAACTTAAAAAACTGTTATTAAAAAAAAAAAAAAAATTTTACTTCCATCAGTTAACTGGAAGTGTCCTCTTTAACCCCATATATACTTTTTCAACTGATTCTAGCTGGCCATTGAACATTTTTTTCATTTGAATGAAATTTCTCTCAACATTTGTTTACCCTTTTTATTTTAATGAAATATAACACAATGGTTTACGAACGTTTTATTTTGAACAATAATTCTGCAACTGATGCAGTTCTTGAAACTGTAAAATCCGGGCAACTTTTGAGTTGATTTAAAAGAACACGGTTCCATAGAGGCTCGGGAGAGTGACTTGTGGATATGTAAAATTGGTAACCTTGGATTTTCAAACTTTTAAAAATTCGCCAAAAATAAATTTATGGATTAAAAAAAATAGACTTAAGCTGACCTACAAAAATGTGCTTAAATGTTTAGGTTATCTCCATTGCCTTTCAAGAATTTCGGATAAAACGGTGATTATAATCACCAGCACTCATACTCTTTTTTTTTTTGTTTTTGTTGCAATGTTTTTTCTATATTATATTGCCGGGTTACTTGGTGCGGCGAAAAATGGGTTAATCGGTTGGATTATGTTTAATATTAAGCTGTTATCAATAGTGTTATCAAGGGTTAAACATTTTCTATATCTGTAGGAAATCATACTTTAAGCAATGGTATGTAGTATTATTAAATGCTTATGCATTTTTCTAAAATAACAGTTGTATACGCGAGGCGAATATATATGCGTATAAAGGTAATACATATGAATACTCATTTCTACTATTTCACCAAAATATGGCTGTCTTTTTTCGCTGTTAAAAAAATATTTTCTCCAGAAATTTAAAAATATGTTTATATTTTATTAAAGAAAACGTCATGAGTATGCTTTTAGAAACAATTTTTAGTAAATTTGACATTTGTTGCTCCCACATGCCCTACCCAAAAAAAAAAAAACAAATTTTTCAAACAGTTCAAAATAACTAAAGTTCAAAATTCTAATAATTCAACACACTGATTTTTATAAAAAATAGAACAGTATTGTTTTCTAATATGTCCATAATTTTCTGGGAAATTCTGTTTAATATCGAGTGGAAAATAGTTACAGTATTGCCATTTTTGTAAATAAAAGTCATTTATTTTAAATCGTTTTCCGGGATTGAGAATTTGGGGTATTTCTTAATCAAAAATGGGGATGCTTTTTAGTCAACTGTTTTAAGATATTTTCGGTTTACATAACTTGTAAATTTCAATGTGATATCTCTATCCATGTGAGCTTCATTGAATTTTTAAACATTAAAATTATTATTTTTTCTATAGTGTAAATATAAAATTGCAAAATTATCTCTATCGGTTTAAAAGTTACAAATTTTTGGCCGATGAAAAACGATTTTCAGCCACGGTGCGCCGTCAAAATACGATACAAAAAGTCAGCCAGAAGAAGCACGTTGTAAGTTACTAAGGCCCCACAACTCTAATTAGTTGGGTTGTTATTAAAACAACTGGTTGATGAGTTGTAATTTTTTGATGTTTTTGTTCGCCGCAATAAAGCAAAGTTGTAAACCATATTGCAAAAATTAGAATGTTACAACTCGACTGAGTTGAGTTGGGAACCGTAACATGGGCCTAACAAAATGATACAAACGAACTGGTTTTACAACGTGAAATAACGTTGTTTTTTAAAAGCCGCTTGCGTAGTGGAAAACGAAATGACATCGCGATTGTGGACATGAAACGTTTTTCCACTAAAACAAAAATTATAAATTTAATTATAATCGCATATAATTTAAAATTTGTTGATGTTGTGCATAAGAGTTTTTACTATGATTATATTTGATAATCTAAAAAGAAATAATCCTGCCTGTAAAAAACGTTTTTTTGCTCTGCTGAAAAATAATAATTTTGTAACTTACAACGTTATTTTCAGCTATGTTTCAATTGTTCGGTTTTTTTTCTGCAAATTTAAACTACAATGTTATTCAATTTTGTATATATTCAATAGGTTTTAAAAACACATTCAATATTCTTATATTCAAAATTCTTTAGACTAAAATCGCAACAAAAAATTGTATTTAACAAAGCTGAATTGGTTTAAATTGAACAATGATCCCAGAAGTATAAAAAATATCGCTTTATTTCAGCGTACTCGATTTAGCTTAACCAGTAGGCTACCAAGCTACTTATTATTTGCGAAGATAATAGTGTATTCAATAGAGTTCAGAAAAAATATCTCTTTAAAAAAAATCGTAGTATTTGATTCACAACGCAAACCAAAGCTTAAGAAGTCTTATGTGTGGTCGGTCCATCCAATGGAATTAATGTCAAACCCTAATACCATGGGGGATCGGTATTAAGTGCGAGTTGCTGAAATCGAACCAGACGATTGAAAGATACGTGTATTGATTTCTTTGAAGCGACATGGTCCAAAAAGCTCCCGTAATATGTGACCAATTATGAGGCCGTTATATAATTATGAGAATGTACGGCCATATTCTACAAGACTAGTCAAAAACTATTCAGAAAATATGATTAGATAATATGTATTTCCTTATAGCTCCGTCCGACTACTTTTTATTTGAAATAATGCAGAAAGCTGAAATTGGCTTAATTCGTTCTTAGGGCACTGCTACACGTTAAATATATATTGTGATATTTGGATCACGATCCATTTTAATGGATTGATTGATCACATAGAATTGGGCTCTTCTGCGATATGGATCCTTCAATACTGCATGCTTCACGTTCAATTAATATCGCGATACTGAATCACGTTCAATATATATTGAACATGTAGCAGTGCCCTTAACAATTTGTAAACTTTTTTTTTATTAAAATTTCAAGATTGCATTAACTAATCTAAACAATTTCTATCAAGAAAATGAAAATATAATTGGATTTCTGTGTGTATGTGGTGGTAGATTACAAAACTTAAGAATTACTTTCAAAAGAGTAAAGTAATAAATTTTAGGTTGTAACTAAATATGTACTTAAATACACCCTTAATATCTAATCGACATACACAATAGTAAAACTTACACTTCTGTCATTTCGGCCTCTGAAGTATTTTCAATACTTTCCGCATTTGAATGTCTACCAAAACCATTAAGTTCGGGTATTTTAATATCTAATTTCTGGAAAATGCAATTATTTTAATATTAGTAATAAAACAAAATAATAAAAAAAAACCAAAAACAACAAACCTTGCCATCACCACTTTCATCGCTTAAAGCCTCCCAATCAGTGGCAACATCCGGTGACACACGCGGCGCTTCCGGTACATACGTCAAAAAAGCACGTTCAATTTCATGAGGTTTATGGCGATAAAATGAAGGTGTTTTCATTTTCTATAGTTTTTTTCATTATTATTTTTTTTTAATAACAAAAGAAAATTGAAAAAAAAATTTTTTTGTTGTTATTCAAATGGTTATAATTACAATAATCTTACATAGTCGACGGCCTCTTCATCACAACCAGCTTGCGTGAGCAAAGTATAACAGCGCATATTATTTTTGGCACTGGCAGCCCAATGCAATGGGGTTTTACCCGTTATATCTGTCTCATTTACCCCATCGGGCCAGGTGGTTATTAAATATTCCAAAATTGTTGCATGACCCAAACCGGCTGACTTGTGTATAAGATTCAAACCATTCGCATCACGGCAAGTTACCAAAGCTGGGGGTACAGGTGGTTCCAAATTGGACTGAAGAGTTTCCAAACTGTTGTCAATAACGGCTTGATGGACATCCTTAATTGAATTCTACATTTGAAATTTAAATTGAAAGTATTTGAAATTTTCTTTTAAAATATTAAAAATTAAAAAAAATTCACCATCACGTATGGCACTGCTGCTAGAAATCTTTTAACTTTCGGATTTGTGCTGGCCTGTTGCCTCAAACGATTACCTTGTCCTGCCCAAAGGACTCTTGTCAACTTGCCTATATCCTTTTCGTGCATCCATATTCGTATAGTGGAAAGTTTAACTGAAAGATCTAAAGTGCAAAGAAACAAAAGTGATTATTTCTTATTTCCAACTTTTTAAAGTGTCTAGATTAATTTAAGTTTTTTTATTGCTTTGCCTTTGTTTATTTTTTTTTTTTTTTTTTTATTTAATAAATTTTTTTTCTAGTGCAAAGTTTTTCAATTTTTTCTTTAGCCTGCTCTTGCAATTGCATGTTGGAATGCAAATCAATTACAAAATCACAAAAAGAATTTATTTTTGAATTAAATAAAATAAAGTAGTTTATCATTCAAAACCCAAAGTAAGTTCTTTTTTTTTTAATTTTGCATTGAAATTTTATTCAAGTGCAATTATTATTACTAAAGAATAAAAAAAAAGAAAAGTTCATGTACATTTATTTAATGCTTTTTTTTATTTTTATTTTGCTCGCCTTAAACAACTTTTACTTTTGATAAATGGCTTCTCCAGTTTGCACTGAAGCACAGTGGTGCAGTAGAGAATAAATTAGTAAAAAAATATTTATCTAGTTCCAAATTCAATTTTAAAACTTTCACTTAAAAACAAAAAAAAAAACTTTTGCTGATTTTAATAATTTAAAAAATTTCGAATCTATTGCCATTAGAACTGCGTCGACACTACATTTTCCATAGAGTTTGATTAAAAAATTAACCGTAGAAGCCATCGTGAAATAGAATCTATTGTATTGTATAAAAAAGGGTTTTATGCGCATTAAATATGAAGTAAAAACTTGAAAATATGTTTTAAAAACTGTTAAAAATATGCCCCAAAAAATCCAAACATACGAACGTTATTAGATGGTTTATGGACACAAAGTTCCTATTTAGGAAAGAAGTTTATATGTAAAATTATTGACGGATTCTCACCATTTATATAGGCATCGTCCTTATGACAAATGTATTTACCAAATTTGATCAAATAACACAAGGGAACAAGGTTTTTGTTGATTAAGAACTGAATGTTGCTTTTAAGATTATTTGGGATGCTGAATCCAAATCTGCGCTTAGTTTTTTTTTCTATCAGCTCGACTTTTCGCGATATACCGTTATGTTTAAAATTAAGGCACTTTCGTTCACCATATTCAGTTAAAAAAAATCCAAAATTCGTCAACAATATTATTTTTAAGCCGTGCTTACAGTGGTCTTAAATTTGCCCTGTAGCTTCTGAGATATCGTTGAAGTTTTGAAAAAAAAGAATAATATAAAAATCATTTTTCTAATTTAAAAATTTATAAAAAAATAAAAATGCGACAAAAACCATAGCTTTGTTCTAAACATTTAGTTAAATATATTTCGAATAAAATGAGCTTTATTTCATTGTAATCGGGCCACAACTTTTGATTTTATTCACAATTTACATAGAAAACTGAATTGATAAAATCCATAAAAAAAATAAAATTTCTTAATGTGTTCTATTATATATGTGAAAGTTTTTCCTTCACTTAAAAATGAGGTACCTTCACTTAATTATGAATAAAAGCGAAATGCGTTCATCGATTTTTATGATATATGTCTCAATTTGTTTAAAGGTTGTGTGTCTTTACTTGAAAGTAATAAGCAAGGTCCGGATTTTTATGCAAATGCATATTTGTTGTCGTCAGTCTGAGATTAGCATAAACTAAATATCTTTGAGAATCATTATTTTTTAAGTAAAATGGCTTCGATTTGTTAATGCATATCTTGCCTTAAATGCATATACTTGCATATATTGCTGACATTGCATATTTTTGTTGCATATTTTGATAACAAAACTTGTTTTATTTTGCGATGCATCGTGTTGCAGAAGAGATAAGAGGCAACTTCGATGATATTAATTTATTGATTTCTGATGGGAAAAAATATTTTGCAAAGCTCTTCGCGATTTGTCGTATATTAAGAGAAGACGCCCGATATATTTCTTCCTCCACAGCCTATAACACCCAGGTGGGGAACGTAGTTGAAAGCAGGATGTGGTTGAAGGATTCAACGATGGTGATGTAGTTTCATTAAAAAAAAGTGAATGTTTCAAATATAAAAACTCAAATAAATGTTTGTGTCTTCAAATTATGGATTTATCCCTGAGACTAGTGTGAAATTATAGAAATGTAATCCATTCAGAAAGCAAATTAAATTAATTGATAATGGCATGAATAAAATGTATGCAGTGGAGGGAACTATAGTGAACAAATTAGTATCAAGCTTGATAAAGTTTTAAGGAATATGAAGGATTCAAAACAATAAACCAAACTGCTGGAATATTTAATTTAAATTTTTACGAAAACAGCGCAGTGGAAAATTAATATACCACAAAGGAACTATCAGCATTTGATTATGTACCGATCACTTCCGCCACTTTGAACGGTCATTTAACATGTTTGAAAGCATTTTGAGTCTAAGCTGCCTTAACTTTACATTTGAAAATAATGGGTGGTATTATTGATTCCGCGCGGAAAAGAAAGTTTAACGGAAATAAATATCGATCGATATGCAAATTGCAATTATTCATTCCTGCGGTATAAGCTTTCCGCAAACCTTTTTAACATCTCCGTTTTAAAAGTTTCGGAGTTGATATTGTGTCAACTGTTGGTAAAAAAAAAGCATTTAAAACAAGTTGTTAGAGTTTTTGGGAGTAATAAGTTTTTTACAATATAAATTTGAAATATGGATATAATAGCATTTTTGAAGATAGCAGTGAAGACGAATGCTTTGACCTTCGAGTAGAAAGAAGAGTTTCGCAATATAAATCGAAGATGTAATGATATGAATGATAGGGAGTAAGTTGTAATAAAAAATTAAATCCATGTTTAAGGCAGTTAATCTTTTGTATAATTTTTCACAGCTTTCAATAAATTTTCACTTAAATAAGAAAGCACTTAAATAAATCTTGTATGACCTAGAGAAGTAGTCGGCAAGGAGCTCTTTCTGCCAAAGATAAACTTTTGTTTTTGTGAGATTTTTTTACAGAAGGAAGCTACCAAAATACAATACAAAAAAAAAATAATGCTCGCGTTAGTAAAATTTTACTAAAAACAGTTTTAAACACTGGCACAGTTTATGGGTGGCCCGAAACCATTTAGAGCTTATGCCAAATCTTCCAACAATTTGTTTATTACACCTATCCACGTTCTCTAAAACCACAAGCGATTTCTTGATTTAACTTCATTGAATCGACAATAAAAAATTGCTTATAATAACAATTTGTTTGTAGATTTATATATTTTATTCAAATAAAATTTTTTTTTTGTTAAGATAACGAAACCAAATTTCCTTTTTTTAAATTTTATGTTACTTCCTTCATTTTCATTCCTTCCGTTAGCTTCTCGCTGTAAAATTTTAACGTAAGCAAAATGGCGAAAAAAATCTATATTGCGGTATCAATAATATGGTAGTTCCGCAATGGTAGAGATGATACCGCAACAAAGGAAAGATACCGCACAAGCGGAATGAATAATTGCAAATTTTTCTTCCGCACAAAAATTGCTTTCCGCAATCGCGGAACGGAATCAATAATACCACCCATTAAAAAAAATGTATGGTCACATCAACAAAATTTTTTCTTATTGTTCTTAATTCATTTTATATGTTGGTTCAAATATCTATCTAAAAAGTGACTTAATTTACATGATTATTTTGCTTATGGTTTTTCTTTATATTTTTGGGCTTCACTTTATTTTAACTTCTACTTTTGTATTTATTGTAAATTTTTTCGTTTAAAAGACTAAAGTTTTACGTTTTTTTGTTATTTTAATTTTTGTTCTTGTTATATTAATGTTTTTTTTTATCATTAATAAATGTGTTAAAAAAAATGTTTAGTGCATATTATTCTAATTTTTAGCGCATATTTTTATATTTTTAGTGCATAATTCATGCGCATAAAACGCGATGCAAAAAAGTCCGGGCCTTGGCAATAACACTTCAACTTTTTTTTACGTCAACAACCATTTCTCAGCCAATTTTTTGGTGATTTTTAAAAAGTTTGACTGTCTTTCAAAATTAACTATTACATCTTTAAAAAAATGTTTGAAAATCGATTAATAAAGAATAACGTTATGATTTTTTTAACTTTTAATTTTTGGAAAAAATCAAAAATACGATTAGTACCTGTAACTTCAAAATGCGAGCCGGTGGAGAAAAATGGAGTTTCGATTCAAAATCAGCGACCTTAATTTGTAAGAAATTGCATCAAACTTTTAATAAAAACAAAAAAATTTAAATTTTGTTCCCTTCTGTAATCTACAAAATTACAAATTGGGCATAAAATTTACATAGACAGACAACTAGCCAGACGGACGGACATAGATCAACCGCTTTAATAAGTGATTCTGTGTCGATCTGGTATACACAAATTACCAATTGTCTTTACAAACAATTTGCTTCGGCCTACAATTGTAGTGTGTAAATATAATTAAAATATGCTGCAGAAATTCTCATTTATCTAAAATATGCAAAAAAAAAAAGCTGCAAAAAATGCACTAACAAATCGATTCCACAATTTATTGGTCCCATAAGGAAAAACATGCGATTGCATATTTACGGTTTCCCTGGTTGTGACGTATTTCCATTTTCAGGAAACATGTGAATCGCGCACTATTTGTTTTAAGCCAACTTCTTGAACTCTATTATAAAGTCAAGTGATTCCAGTAAAAGAGTTGTGCATCGATGGAAACAAATGGTAGTAGGGCAGCCCATAATGTAGACCTTAGCGCCATGGATTATTGGCATTGACATGAAGTCGGCTGGTTAGTTAAACTTCACATACAATTTTTTAACATAAATTAATTTTTCATCGCCAGTAATAATTCAATTAAGAATTACTTTTTATGGCGTTTAGGCTGCATCTTTCGGCTTTTATTTGCTTTTAGATAAATCCTGTTGCTTTAAATGCCTTGAAACTATTGCTTAAGTGGATTTTTAATAATTTTGCAAGTTGTTCTTAGGTTCTACAGCAATCTAAATGAATGGTGCAAAGAAAAAAATTTAAACTGATTTCAATTAAAAAAATTGTTATATTAATTAAAAATTTGCACCATTAAAAAATTAATAGTATCAATTAAATTTTAATTCACTTGATTAAATTAAGCTCTCGTCAGCCAATTAACGCTGGAGTCCCACAAGGCATCATCCTGGGCCCTTATACTTAATTTATACTAAGGACATGCATAAAAAACAGCTACACACAAACCTCAACATTTGCGGACGATACAGCTTTTCTAAGCGTAGATGAAAACTGTCAAGAAGAATCTTGTTACTTACAGGATCATTTATTTATATATTTGAACTGGAAAGGTGGTTAAAACAATGGAGGATAAAGATCAATGAACAAAAATGCGCACACAAAACATTCACATTGCGTCGGGAAACCAATAATCAAATAATTCCCCAACACTCGCATGTAAAATACCTCGGTTTACATCTAGATCGGCGTTTAACGTGGAAATGTCACATAGAAGAAAAATTACCTCAAATGAAACTAAAAGCAATTCAAATTAATTGGATTATTGGAAGAAATTCTGTTCTTACTCTCGATTGCAAACTTCTACATTGCAACTCTATCTTAAAGCCAATTTGGTGTTACGGTATTCACTTATGGGGCACTGCCTCGGCCGCTAATATCGAAAAAATTCAAAGGCGACAAAATAAACTTCTTCGAATAATAACAGCCGCTCCCTGGTATGTCAAAAACTCAAATATCCACAAGGATCTCAATGTGCCATTAGTAAATACTATGATAACGAAATATGCAGTAAAATATATTAAAAGCCTGGAACTGCACGCAAATTCATTAGCTCGAAATATTTAAAATTATGGCGGCCACACTCGCTTAAGAAGAAGAGACACTGCAGCACTCACCCAATCAGATGAGCGATAAACACCTACACATGTGAACTGAAACCGTGATGACTAAATTTTTTTTGTCTGGCACTGGCAGGACATTAAGCAAATATTAGGATAAGATTTGATTAATTATTGTTAGTTCATATTTAATATATGAAGATTCAATAAATAAATACTGAAAAAGAAACTTGATTAAACGTTTAATTTACTATCTTAAACATTTTATTCAGATGATTACATTTTTAATTAAATTGATTACATTTTTGATTAGTGTTTTAATAATTGAAAATTTTGCGAGAATTTCTTCAATTCTGTCAATTCAGCATTTTCAAACTTATTTGGCTGACGTGGGCGGCCTTTATCTTCGGTGTTAAAATCACTGCTGCCAAACAGCACAAGCCATAACTGGCACATTCATATCGATGAAACATATGCAGTATAGGTAAAAAGCTAAACTTGGCGAAAACGGTGCCTTGTTGGCACAAAATTTAACTTTTTCCGTAAATCACTTATGGCTAATAATTCAGAGAGTGTATAAACGCTGGTTTAGTTGAAGTTAACTTAATTTTATATGTAGTTTAAACTCAACAGTTGTAAATCGGTGTCCCATGTATTACATGTCATTAAAAAAGTAACATGTGGCAGCACTACGATGAATGTTGTCAAATAAGCATGGTCTGCATTAGTAGTTTAAACGCCCAACTTTATGCGCTTAAAGATGGTTTTTATGTTGTCTGATTTATATATATATATACTGGTTTAAACACATTTAAAACCAAAAACAAGTTGAACTTGCTCTGATTTATTAACCCTAAATGAAAGTAATTTACAGATGCTTACCTATAAAATCCCTTATAATTTATTAAAGACACAAACCATGTCTCGAAGATATGCTGCCTATTGTGAAACCAGTATTTTCAAGTTATAAATAAAAGGCGGGTCTATCTACTAACGATGTTTGCGTAAATGTATGTATGTCTGGCTGGATGTTACTGTGGGCATTTAAGCTTTGCCTACAATACAATTCTTACGAGAATTGAATGAAATTTCAGTTCTTTTTGCCCTAGTAAGTGAAAATGATAAAAAAAACTGGTCCTCAATTTCACCTAGTCTTCATACAAATTTTAAAAATGCAAACTTAATTGATCATATTGCTTCTTAGTTGTTGAATACGAATAAAAGGAACAAACATGTTTTATACATATATGACGCAAATACTCAATTACTTTCTAGGTTAAAGGGCTCAACTGTATCTACAGATACATACATACACATACACACATATATTGTACGTCAAGTTTAATTGTGTTTTTCAATAGGGCATTTGTATATGCTTTTACATAAACACATATGTATAATAAACAATACCAATACCTCAGTAATCTAATGAATTCATTTTTATTTGTAAGAAATATTGATTAAGAAAAAACGCTTTTTTTTTTTTTTGTACTAAAATATTTAGTTTAAAATGTTGACATCTACACCTATTTTCAACAGCTGAACAACAAAGAATTTATAAAACCGTAATAACCAAAAGTCTGACTATTAAATGAATGCTTATAAATAGATCTAATAATGAATTTAACTTAAACCTAACCAAAAAAAAATCCGTGCCCATGTTCTGTAACTCTCGCTTCGAGAAACTTTTCGATTAAAATGCGAGAAATGAAACAAAAATGCCATAAATTGAAACAAACAACTGTTTTTCTCATTTAACTGCGTCTGTAACATTTTTGGCGAGTAATTGCTGTCACGTAAGGAAATAACTCGCCAATTTACAGAAAAAGTGTGTCTGTAAAATTTTTGTGAGAAAGTTCCCGCTTTGAACTGTCAAATAAAAACGGGGTGAGAAAAAATATTACCACTAAAAAAATATATTAAATATGCAAAATGCAATGAATAATAACATGGAAGAGATAAGTATTTTGTTTTTGACTGATTTTTTCATTGTTTAATTATTTTGCTTTTAACATTTTTGAAAAATATACGAATGTTTGCAAAGTTTTTTTTTAAAGAACAAAAATTAAAGTCGCTCTCTACATTATTTGCTATAGCCGACGGTTGTATTTTCGCCGCCGTCATTGAAAATTCTTCAAATTTAATAATTTTCGCCGCCGTCAACGATATGTGTTACTGGAGTTCTCAACGTCTGCCAGTTCACATCGGCTTCGAGTGGAATCTTATGACATATATAACGTATCGACGTAATCTCTTTTGATAGTTTTCGGCATGAGTTACAGACACACTTTTTTTCTCACATTTCGAGAAACGATGGAATATTCTGTTTCACATCTTTCCGATGCGAAAAGTTCTCACCAAAGTTACAGAACATGGATACTGTTTACAATAAAGATGTTATGTAAAGAACAGTGAAATAGATTTTAACTATCAGCCTGGCCCCCGATGTCGACCGCTATCGTTTGCTTGCATTTTCAACGTCAAACAGCGGAATTGCGGCCCACTAACAATTTTCAGCACAGCCAGTCGATCGATAGTGCAAGCGACCGAAAACGTTGCAGTTTTCATACAAATTTGCGGTCCACTTAGAAATATTATGCGACCACAAATGTCATAATCAATCACTTGTGTTGTAGTTGTCGACATAGGCATTTTGTTAAAATATTTAACACAAGTTTCTTTACACACAAACACTAAATATTTTTTTTATTAAAGAGATATTGGGAATTATTTCTTTTCATAAGCAACTTTATTATATTCAACATTTTTCATTTTTCGAATTTTATTCTATGAGTTAAATTTCAGTTATGTATTTTATAAAGCTTTTTGTAATAGCTCTATTCCTTAAATTTTTTTTTTATTATTATATTTTTTAAAACACCACCACTTTTAAAATTTATAGGTTTTTAAAATATTTTTTTATAAAATTATATTCTATATTTTTTGTTTACTGCTTTGCTTGTTTTTTTTTTACTCCTTTGTTTTCTATTCTGATTTGGTTGTAGCCAGGGTTATATTTTTTGGCTTAATTAATATGTTTTGTCGATTTTTAATTCCAAACTAGCTTTTGATTTATAGAATTTATAATGTGGCAATACAGTCATTTGACAATAAATAAATGAATTACGTTAGGCACGTAAAACCTGTCAACCGACAAGTCGATAGTTAGTGGGCCGCTTTAGAGAACGATAATGAATGACTTGTTGTCGCTCGCTTAAGTTGTGGATCGACATCCGGGGCCTGGCTGTATAAAAAGTTATATATAAATTATGATGCTGCCAGAAAAATCGTCTAAAGCAATATATGAAAAATTGACCTAAAATTTTCCATGAAAATTCGAGTGATTTTGCTTAAGAAATATTACTCTTTTTGGGCAATTTTTCGTGTTCTTATTTTGACCAATTCTTCATTGAGTAAAAAATAAAAATTAAAAAGCATTTGTTTTCAGTAATTGATATATCACACAAGGGAACAAAATTGAACTTTTTTGTGTTGATTAGAAGATTGATGCAATTTTTTACTCATTTAAGGTCTTTGATTTCATATATAATCTCTGTTTTTCTCCATCAGCTCGCATTTTTAAGTTAAAGGTACTAATCGTATTTTCGACTTTTTCCAAAAATTTAAAATTCAAAAAATTATAACTCTCATTAAGCGATTTTCAAGACTTTTGTTTTTTTTTTTAAGTTATAACAGTTTGCTTTAAAAACAGTCAACAGTTTTTGAAAATCGCCAAAAAAAAAAATGGCGGAGAAGTACTTGTTTACGAATAAAAAAAAAAAAAAAAAAAATTTTGTATTTTTAAAAATCATGATTTTCAAAGCGGGAAAAAATTAAAGTCTTATTACCAGTGTTGCCAGTGCATGACACATATTGTGTGTAATTTTAACTTGCATGTGTAGCCCATGTGTAATAGTATATAATTTTGCTTTAAGATCTATCTTTTCATTAATTTTTGATAATCAAGATCGAAAATAACATTGAGTTTTTGTAATTTTTTCAGTTTCCATCACAGTCAAAATTGGTTCTTACACCCTGATTTATATCACTTTCCATATCCATGAGCCACACTCTACTGTACTGTATTGCTTAGTAGGGGCTTACACTATGAAATATTTCTTTCAGAAAGTCTGAGTTTATCGGTGAGAGGGGAAAGAAGAATATAATGTTTGACATGAACTCTCAAATTTGATATCAATATCTTTGACATAGCGCAACAACTATTTAGTAAAAAAAAAATTATAAAATTTTAGGGATTTTAGAATTTATGAAATAAGTTCATAACACAGAAAAGAGTGTTTTATCAATTAAAAAAATGGTTTAAAAAGTATTTAAATTTAATTAATGTGATGATTGAATCAATTAGTTTTTTAGTTGAAAGAAAATTAAAAATTTAATTTTGATTTAATTAACATTTTAGTTGTTTTAAAATAAATTTTCAATTAAAATTTAAATTAAATAACAAAAAATCTTAATTGGCTTTTTTCGTTTCAAATAAAATAATTTAAGCATGTAGAATTGTTGTTGGGAATTGTCAATATTTATTTAAATAAATGAACACATTGTTTGAAATGGCAAAGTTTTTTGATCACTTTTTTAATTAAAATTAAAAATATCATTTATTGAAAATATTTTTTCAAAATTTCAAAATTTTTAGTAATCAATATAATCATTTTGGTAATAGGTGCAAAATCAACAAATTTTTTGTTGATATTATGAATTTGGAATAAATTTGATGATTGGAGAAATTTAATAATTTTTTCTGTGAATGTTTTATTAAGTAAAAAATATATTTGAACTAATAATTGCGCCATGTAATGTTTTTTATATTGCGCAGCTTATGGAAAAGTGTGGAGCAAAACGACAATAATTATAGTATAATGTACTGTAGTCGATAAGTACCTTAAGTCAATGTGTTTGTTGGAATCAAAGACAACCACTCACTGCGAATTTTTAAAATGAATGTTGCTTAGGCTTGTACAAAAACATGTTTGTGCTGTTCTTCCCACGATGTTGGGAAATAAATACTGCGCGTCCAGTTCATTCTTACTACAGTAATTGGTAAGCTTGTTTTTTTTTTGGAAATTTTACGACTTAATTGCAAATAAGGAATATTAATAAGGTTTTGCTGGGCGCATTCATTCTAGCAAAGCTACTTTTTCGATTTGTGTGTGTAATTCGGCACACAGTCATGTGTAATTTCCGAATTCTTCATTGGCAACACTGCTTGTTACCTTCACCTAAAGTCACATAACCAAATGAACAGAATGAGATAAAGATCATACAAATCGATGAACGAGTTTCGCTTTTATTCACAATTAAGTTAAGGTTCCTCATTTCTAGGTGAAGGAAAAAACGTCCAAAAATAAAACAAAAATCGAATGCAGCAAACACACACACACTTTAAAAAATGTTATATTTGTGGGGAAATCGCGCTTTTTATAAACTCAGTTTTCTCAATAAATTGTAAATAAAATCAAAAGTTCGAATTCGAAAATCCCGAATTACTAAGTAAAGCTTCTCTGGCGCTTTAGTTAGCGAGTCGGAATTTGGAAATTCTGAATTTTGGACTTGGGATTTTAAGTTTTGGGCATATGACCCCAATCCAAATAAGTTTGTAGGCTTTAATCCACTTTGTAAGAATTATTAAATAAAAATTTTAAAATAATAATTGGCTGATTTTTCATTTCAGTTGGGTCATTTATCGTTTGGGCGATTTTACTAAGGGTCATTTTGCTGGCAACAAAATTATGGCGTTAATTTTAAATTTTATTACTGTTTTTTATATAACCTGGGCCCTGTTTCTCAAAGCTATAACTTATAAATCAACAAGTGAAATACGTTAAAGAAAAGCAACAATTTTAAAATTTTTGTTTTTGTTTTAAATGTGTTTTAATTGTAGTTTTGAGAAACAGGGCCCTGGTCTAGTAGTAATATCAGAAATATTAAATAGTAGCTTGGCGCGTAAAAAAAGAATTAGGTGTATCTACAGCCACGCATTCATACAATTTGTCGCCTAATATATAATAAAAAAAAAACTTAAGAAAACGTAAGAAACATAAGAAATCGTATGTTTGTTTTCCCATAAGTTTAATGTGTCAACTATATTCTAGTTAAGAGACTTTAATTGTTCTCACAGCTAAATAATGAAACATTTAATTTATTAAATTATTACATTTATAATTGAGTTGTTCCATAGCAAAGTAATATGATTCCATTTCTTACGTTTTTGTTTTTTTATTTTTAAATGACCTTAATTCTACATCCTAAAATGTAAGTTTCTTTCTTAAAAAAGTTTTTTTTTAAACAAATGTTGTGGTTCGAGTCCACATAATACATTTACATGTCTATTAAAACAACATCCTCGAGAAAATAAAGGTATTCTTAGAAAAGTTGCCAGAAAATTATTTCACTACAAGTATGAAAGTAAAGTTGGTCAAGCCGGACCATATACCATACCCTTGTATTTTAAAAACTAATTTTCGAGTTTGTACCCTCTGGGAGCCGGCAGAACAAATATATGTTATGAGATTAATATTTTCTAAATTTTATAAAGGGAGTTTTTTAGATCTTTTGTCAATTCTGCCAAGTACCATGACATGTACATAACTATTATAAAATACCAACATTTATAAGGAAGCTATAGGTTTAAAGTAGGGATGCTTATCCCTAAATCCCTATCCCGAAAAATCCCAGTATTTTCGGAATTCAGCAATTCCCGAATCCTGGGATTTTAATTTTGTGATCTCGGTATTTTCGGGGTAAAGCCAATCCCGAAATCGTTAACTTATTTTGGTTTTTGTTTACATAAAAATAAGTTCAGCATGACATTCTACCTTGAGAAAATAGGGAACACAATATTGATCTTTTATAAAAAATTTAAAGTTTGTTATTAAGGAAAGAAATGTCTTTTGAAATGCACAAAACCAAAGGTTCCGTGTAGTTTTATTTTCTAATTGATGTCACTGGTGCACCAAATGCAAAATTTAAGCTTTTCTCTTTACAGTTTTATGGACGCTTTCTCATAAGCCGATTATCTTTTTCCCAACGAAAAAATGCACATTAAAGAAATTTGATTTTCTAAATGCTCATTTGCTTCTATTCGGTCGCAAAGCTAACCGGCGCTTATCTGTCACTTATTTATTTGCCGTTGATTTTCCGTACAGATAAATTTAATCAGCTGACTCCCAACTTTTAACATGTATTTTGAGAGGTGTTGCCAACTGAAAACAATGTTTTTTGTCGGTATATTGAGAAAACCAAAATAAATTATTAGACCGTTTTATCGATCTAATAATTTATGGAGCGATTTCACGAAAAAAGGTATTGTAATTTATAGACTACACACCTGCCAAAAGGGGTGGTGGGTATAAAAATGTGTTTTTGCTAAAATAAGATTTTTATGGTTAACTAAAAACTTGATCAAAAGTTATTTTCGGGAATACGAAATTTATTATTAATAAGATTTATCTATAACGTGCTAAATTCCCAATTTTTATTTTTGATAAAAACACTGAAATTTATTGTTGAGGGAAATCTAGTTTCTATGCGCATTTCGCTGGTTGCTTAGACCAGCTCGTCAGGAAACTTTTTCGAAAGACTTTAGGAAAGCTTAAAATATTATACAAATAAGACTATAAAGTGAATAAGAATTTTAAACATTCAGGTCTTACTTGTAACAATATCAAACAAAGCCACAACAATAAAGAGTGTGTTTATCTTTTCTTACATTCCTCTACATATGGCTGGCTTTTTTCCAACTCGAATTGTAGTTGGAGTAGGATAAACAGAAAAAACAAATTACTTAATAAAGCAACTTGACGTTTCAGTTTTTTTTTTTGATTTTGTTAATTTATTAATTCGAATTTATGCCCAATTTTCAGGATAGTATTTAAATCTATATTATGTTAATTTTCATAAAAACTTAAATCGTATTTAATTACAGATTGATTTTTTGAGTTTTATATGAAAAGTCTTATTTAATTAAGATAAAAGTATGGTAGCACTACTAAATACAAAAAAATATCATAAAAATGTGTTGTTATTTACAAGGTGGTCTCAAAAAATAGCTGGTTCTTATTACTTTTCCTGTTGTTTTTGTATTGTTGTGATATTGAGGCCACCTTGCTAAGTTAATCCAATGGAAACTTAAGATGAATTTAAATGCACCACATCGGTGACTTAAGTTTCATTTAAGTGTTTAGTGAAGAAGAGAATTTTGTATTTAAAACGATTTTAAACATTAATGTGTTTAAATGTCAATCCTGAAAATTGGCCATTAAAGTGTTCATATGAATTAATTTGATAACAATTTTAATAGAATCTTATAAATAAATCAATTACTACACCCAGAGAAAAACTATGTTTAAATATGGTCACCTCCAACAAAACTATTTTTAAAGAAAATTGTTAACATATTATGGTTAAATTTAACCATATAATTATCACCGACAATCATATTATGGTTAAATGTGTCCTCCATCAAGAGGGCACAACCAAATTATGGTTGTCTCCCAACATGTTTTGGTCAATAATAACTAAAATATGTTTAACACTTATAATAGCATGGTTGGTTTTCAACCTTAGCATGTTGCTCTTGGAGAAGAGGAAAATACTATTGTTAACTTAAAAACAAAATATTGTCATATTTAACCATAACATGTTTAGAGGCAACCATAATATGGTTGTGGCTTCATGATGGAGGACACATTTAACCATAATATGGTTGTCGGTGATAATAATATGGTTAAATTTAAGCATAATATGTTTAAAATTTTATGTAAAAATAGTTTTGTTGGAGGTGACCATACTTAAACATATTTTTTTTCTACGTGTAGTTTGGTCTATTCAGTTACTATTAGGGAGATCGAACGGTTATTATTCGACCGGTTTTAACCGGTTATTTTAGCTTTTTCCAAGTCGGTTATTTTAAAATTCCCATTTTTCGAATATCGAATAAACCGGTTATTTTGGTATAATAAACCGGTTAATTTAGTAGTGTGTAATTTATATAAATTTTCCTTACTCTTGTCGTAGATGTACCCGTAATTTAAGTATTTTCTAATTGAATATTGGCCAAACTTAAACTTTTCATGAATAATGTTAAAACAAAATGTAACAAAAGTCAAAAAAAATTGTGAACACTGTAAATACAAATGTCATATAAAAGCGTGTGTTCTTGTAAAAAAAAACCAAAAACTATTCAAAATACTACAAAAACGTGTGCAGTTAAAAAGTAAATAGTAATTTGTGCAAGATAATTCTAAATATATAATATATTTTTATATAAAGGTTATCTCTTGATATTTTTCAAACGCGATTAAAAAGACTAGGTTAGGTGCTTGCAGTGCCTTAAAATGATAAATTACAAATGTTCCTCCATGTCACGACTAATTAATCACCTTTATTTAGTATACATGCCTGACATTAATGTGATACAAATGAAACTTAACTCCGTTCGATGTAGTTCTAAGGAGACTACAAATAATACTTTATTAAAATACGCTGCATAAAATGAATCATTGGGTGAAATATTAGCCCGTTGTGTTGCCGAGGACGAAATGCCCCTTAAGGCACAAAACATTTTTAAGTAGTTCTAGCATCTCTTCATGCTGAAAACTACAACATTACGGCGGAATCAACGATATGGGAAAAATTTTTATTTATTAAAACACCAAGAACTAAAAAACAAAATTGAAGAAATCAAACAATGTCATGGAATGTTTTAAATTGTGGTCGACGAATTGACAAATATTTTACACAAAAAGAATGTTCAGTTCACTATTCGCTTCTATAATGCTGAAACAAAATAATTTGAAAAAGATAATCCTGGCTAAGAGGTTTTGCTTGTAACTTTTGAAAAATATGGTTGATTTATATAGAGATGCTTAACCACCAACAAATTAAAACTCATTCAAAATAATTTTAAGAGAATATTTCAAGAAAATAACTTTATAAAATTCCTATCATTTATTTGCTATTGCAAAACGTTTGTCTAGATCAAATATCATTCAACAGTTTCTAAATTACATTATACAAATATCTTCTTACAAATAAAGTTAAGTAAATCAATAAAAAAATTTTTGAAAATTTAGTTAAAGTTGGATCAATTTACTGGTCCATATTTACTGGTAAGGTCTGATCTAAGTCTTATCTATGTATTTTATTGGTTCCTTACCTTTGCAAATTGTTTTGTTTTTATTTAAATTAACGTTTTATTTTAAAAACTTATTTGATTTTTGTTTTGTTAAGTATACTAATTAAAACCGGTTATTCAAAAATTGTTTAACCGAAAACCGGGTCTTTTAAAATAGCAACTAATATTCGAAAACCGGTTATTGAAAAAAGTCGAATAATCGATCTCTCTAGTTACTATATTAATTATGTTTTTTTTTAGTTTGAATCAACTGAGGTAATTGAATAAAATAGAGATCTTATGTTAATTATTTTTAATTGAATCAATTAATATATCGTTGTAAATCATACGTTGTTTTTTTTGTCATATTTTTAACTAAATTAATTAAGAAAATAATCACAATTTTAAATTTTTGCAAATTTTATTAATCAATGTAATCATTGTTTTTAACTTTGTAATATTTAATGATTTATAAAATGAACTTAAGCCTGATTAAACTATCGAAATTTGGATTAAAAACCATTAAC
This sequence comes from Pollenia amentaria, assembly GCA_943735925.1. Classification (NCBI taxonomy): domain Eukaryota; kingdom Metazoa; phylum Arthropoda; class Insecta; order Diptera; family Polleniidae; genus Pollenia; species Pollenia amentaria. The sequence goes on along the minus strand of OX031010.1, from coordinate 136,971,081 downwards.
AGTTCAATAAGATAACCACAATACTAATTATTGTTAACTGCTAGGGCTCGAGCTATATGTTTACATTTGTCCTTCAAGTTGTGCTGAAAAAGGTCGACAAGAAAAGAAAAAGACAAAAACATTAAAAACAAAAAATGTACTTTGGACTTCAAGAAGAATTCTTGACAAAAAGTACTAAAAACAGAAGTTAGGAAGAACATGTAAATCAATTAAAATAGGTAATCGTTCATTCAAAGCAAATTTCGATCTACCAAGGTAAATACCATTTGGTTTAAAGATTGATGTTGGAATAATGACGTCATCCGTCGTCAATGGCGTTGAGTGCTAAACGGCAAACCCCTCTGAAGAGATTGTGTGGTTACAATCCAAACTAGTCAGGGCAACCTGTCCGTGAAAACCTGGGTTCAATTCCCAGCTCAGTCAAGAATGAAAAATTATCAATAAATTTTAATTAGTTTCATGTTGTAAAATTTCTTTCTTCATAAAAAAAAATTTTAATGAAGAATTTTGGATTAAAAACCATTAACAGTTCAACAAAATAACCACATTACTAATTATTGATTTATATAACTTTTGCACGTAACCTCTTCTGATGACGTCTTTTTTAATAAATATCTATAAAAAGCATTTAGCTCTCAAGACCCCCAAATCCCGAAAAATACCGTGATCCTGTAAAATCCCACGATTTGCGAAAACTACTCCCGGTTGGCATCCCTAGTTTAAAGCTTCTATATAGCGAAGTTAGAATAAAGCAAAATTGTATTCTAAAGGACACAACACACGTAATGTTTTTTACATCTGATTTGTGAAATTTCAAGTCACATGTAATTGTACATGTCTGTCAAAATTTTTGTTTTGCAGAAGGTTTAAAATATTCGGTCCCAAACTCTTTTTTCGCATAGTTTTTGCAGAAACCAAACTATTTCTCGGTTTTAAAACAGTGCGCTGTCGCCACAAAAATGTTAACTTGCGCCATAAAATAGTTAAGCCATCTTAAGATTTGTTTCTTTAATTTCGAACATACTAATCATGATATTATTACACGTTTTTCATAAATATAAAATAGATGTAAATAATATATAAAATTATTTTCTCTCTGCTTAAAAACAGAAAAAAAAATATTTCTATGCTCGGTAATATTTCGGGAATAATCGTTAATACATTTTAAAATCGTTGCAATACAATCTGCTTCCATGTAGGTAATTAACAAAAGCACTTAGAGCTTTTTTTGTGAATGTTTTCTTTAAAATATTGATTTAAATTATTCACTTAGAACCTGCTTACTTATGCTAGGAACACAACTGGGACAAACGACTAATATTTGGTCACGAATATTCGACGAAAAAATAAAATATATTGGTGTAAATGAAAATACACACAATAATAGCGTCCGGCGAAATTCGATATACAATACATTTGCAATACATTTATTTATATTTCATAAGCCGGCGAACGACGAACAAATCAGTACTAGATGACCATATTTGGTTTTAGCTTAGAAGTATTTTAGTGAATAAAGTTTTTACTTTAATAATTGTTTTTTTTTATTGTATAACATTTAAAATATATATATATACAGAGAATTTTGATATAAAAATTGTTTTTAGTTGTGTTTTTGATTATGTTTTAATTTTTAAGCATTATTTTTTTTAATATGGTCACACTATTTCTCTCTCTTTGAACAAACAGCAATCAACTTTCTTAATCATAAAAGCTGCTTGTTATTCGTCGTTATTATGTCTCATACGACGAATTTACTCAGCGAATTTTTACTGAAAAATTCGTCGTGTTGGGCGAAATTCGTCGTTCGTCCCAGTTGTGTTCCTAGCATTATAAGGGATAGTGCGAAATCTTTTTCATTTACTCAAATTAAAAATTCACTTCAATGGTTTTCACTTCTCAGCTGCTTCTAAGTAGAATTTAATAGCCAACCCATATATCAGCGCTCTTGTACTTTTCTTGTTTCGGAAAACCTTGAAATTTTTTTACAGGGTATATATAACGCGAACGCATTAATTCGCGCACAAGCGATTTTAACTGGCACTCACGTTCACCGGCTTAAACAACTAATGTATGTGACCAAGCCAAGAACTATCCCCCAATTTAAACCATACAGCTCATTTCGCGCCACCCTGTACACATTTGTTTAAAGGATCGCTATGGAAAGCCCAGAGCAAACATAATAAAGGATGACATTCTCCTTATATTAAACGAAATATACAAATCGATTAAATTTCTTTGAATTCTGGGGGCTAATTCTAGCAGTCGAGATCGAATACTTTTTCGCGTCAAAAGCAATTTTATTTCTAACTGCCTGTTCATCGATTTCGAACGTTAACGTTCGCATAGAAAATTGCGACGAACAAATTTTAAAATGTTGTTGTTGTTTAAAATGTAATTTTCTATGCGACCGGTACCGTTCGAAATCGATGAACAGGCAGTAATTCTTACAGTCGATACTGAACGAATCGAAATTATTTTTTCAGTGTTGTAAAACTTTTAGTTGAGTTTTCACAACAATGAAAAAATAATTTCGATCGACTGAAAGAATTAGAAATAAAATTGCTTTCGAATCGGAAAATTATTCGATCACAACTGCCCCAGAATTAGCCCTCTGAACTATTTGTGAATTAGGTTTTTGCAAAATGTAAAGTAAAAAAAAAAGAGTTGTGGATATTCATTGACTATCTAACACGATATTCCAGGCCTTAATTCTCGTAAACAAACTTTTCGGTTAATACTTTTTATTTAAATATTGAATTTAAATTCAGATTTGCGACCACTTCGGTTTACATATTTTCACTTTGTATAGCAAAAATCATATTTTCTTAAACTTAAAATCGCAATATTTTGCTTTTACTTACCATCTGGAAGACGTTTTTGTCTTCCATTTATATTGACCATTTGACCATTCATGGGTAAAACTGAAATGAGATTAAAAAAAAATTAAGTTTTAATCAAAATTCTTAAAACAAAATTAAAAATTTCATCATAAAACACTTTTAATAAATAGAAGGATAAAAAGGGAAGAAAAAATTTAAATCGATATTTCAAAATCAATACACTACAATTATTCACAAACAACAAATATTTTATAAAACGAAACCTTGCATTGGAATTTTTGAAATGTATGGATGTGTAAAAATGTTTGAGGTTATACCGTCGTTACTTTTTCTTTTTGAAGTACAATATAAGTCTTCTAAGTCTTATTAATATTTTTTTTTTACTAACAAACGTGTAATAAGTTAGAAAGCCGGCTAACAACTAAATCAAAAATTGAGTTCATAGAACCTTTTTGGACTGTATGTGTGTGTGTGTTTGTGTCGTTATGTATTTTATATACTACATATGTATGTGCTTTTACTAGGACAAACATGTTGATAAATATATTTTTTTTTTTCTGTTTTATGGAAGGGAACATGGTCAACAACCGACTATGTGAAGAACAACAAAAACTTCCAAGTAATTTTACAGTTATCAACTTAATCGACATGAAAAATATAACGTAAAAGAGTTAGTGGCAGTGGACATATAAAAAAGTTTCATTTTAACTGAATTTTGTTAGTTTTAACTCGTTGATGCAGGATGAGTAAACGTTCGTTGGTTTATGCCTAGTGGTAAAATCAAAAGGTCCTTATAGGTACGGTGACCATCCCTTATGTATTATACAGAAAACAGTACTGTATTTTGGGTTTTAATTATTTTTTAGCAATAAAACTTAAATTGTTCTGGATTTAATTAAATGTTTTGTATTTGTACTGTATTTAATAGAATAGCTAAATAAATACAATCCCCTTTAATCTAACGTTTCTCATTAGTGGAAACATGTAAAATTTGTATTTCTTTCCCGAATATTTCAAAATGTAATACGTTGGAAAAGTGTAAAAGATCTTAGTTTAAGCCTAATTTGTTCTAAAGAGCACTGCAAGTTCAAGTTCACTTTTTTCGACTATAACGAAATATTCAAATTTCCAAAAACTACTGAGATATTCGATTTCTAAAAAGGTTTAAAGGGCACCACACACAATCAAATTACTCATCAAGCGCTGTAGATGTACCCCAGCAAACACGAAGTCAAACCTTTGGAATGAAATTAATTTATCATTTAATATCAAGCACAATTCTCAAACCTTTTTCAATTGCTTGATTTGAACATTTGAATTTAAATTGTTAATAATTTAATTACAAACATTTGACATACAATGCTTTATCAAGCTGTTATAAAATGTTATTCTCAAATAAAAAATTAACTTTGCAACCCTAAAGCGAAAAATAAATGTAAATATTAAAAAATGTCGTTTAAAGTTAAATGTGTTTTACAATAAAGGAAAAATCAAATATAATGTGAAGTGAATTCGCCTTTAAATATCTTAGTCTCTTGTGAAAAAAATTAAATTATTTTTGAGTAAAGCTATTAAATATTTGACGTCCTACACGTAACCACTAGTTTTATTAAAAAAATATTTGCTTTTGCAAAACGTTTGCTGGATCAAACACCATTTAACAGTTTCTTAATTAAATGATACAATTATATTCTTAAAAATAAAGATAAGGAAGTCAATAAAAATTGTTAAAAAATAAAGCTAAAGTTTGATCAATTTGCTGGTCATGCTTTTTTTTGGATTTTTTCGTCAAAAACTTGTTAGGTCAGAACATACCTTAAGAAATTAATAAGAAAGACTAAGAATGTGAATAAAAATCAAACGGAAATGTGATGTTACATAAGATTGTTGCACGATCGCGGTGCTACGCCATGACAATCCCCAAAATAAAGTATTTCGTCCTCCCAAGATTTTGAGAACGGAAAGAACGCAAATTCATATATCAGCTATGGCCCCGAATGTTAAGCTGACAGTTTATTTAAATAATTTATATTAATTAAAAATAATTAAGGGTGCTATATACATCTATGCCGAATCTTATAAACCCTTCGCCATGTCGCGAAAATAACAGAAATTTATATAAAGTCCGATCTTTTAATATAAAAAATTCAAGTTTGTGCAACGCTCACTTGTCCAATCCCGCCCATATATTGTGCGATGTTGTGAACTAATTACCACGGTGCTTGTACCTAATTTGAACATTTTGGCTCCTGCCGTTCTCCAGATATGCATAAAAATAAAATAAATAAAAAAAAAACAACAAGGAATTTTTGGGTAAAATAAGAGGCAGTCGTGGTTTTTGCTCATGTCTCAGCCATTTGTGGACCGGTCAGACTGAATTACACTAGCAAACAATTCCGGACTATATGTGACATAAATATAGAACTACCAAGTTCCCATCAAATCTGGGGTCTTTGGAAAATACATTTCAACGGACAGACAGACGGACATCGTTAAATCAACTTCGCTACTTATAAGGACCTAGCATATATATATATATATATACTTTATATGGTCTAACAATAATATTGTAGAACCTACAAACGGAATGACAAACTTATAAATAACCTTTTCCACCACCGGTGGTGAAGGGTATAAAAATTGTTTTATTTTATGTTCTGCATAGTATTACAATCCACATTTGAAGAACATTTGAGAATAACGTTTGAAAGCAAGTTGAAAATAAATGCATTTCTTTATTTGAATATAATTTCCCCTTTTTGTTTTAGAATGCTCTGACTTTTAAATGATTTTCAATCTTTATTAATCGTTTGTTGTTGGAGAAAAGGTTTAATTTTAAATCATTTTCAATTTGAATTCCAACAACCTCTATGTTTGTTGGGACAGATTAGTGAAAATGTTGTGGTATGTATAACACCGACAACGGTGTTGCCTCATCAAGCACGTAAGCATTTACAAAAAATATTTCAAGGCGTTAGATTGATCAGTGTGCCGGGTGAAAGAAGAAATATAATTGGTGAAAATTAAATATTATTAACGATATTGACATTTTTAAAACGACTTTCAGTACACAATAAAAATGAAATAGAGTTCAGACTATTGACGTTGACACTACAAAATTAAAAACTAAATGCATGCCTGATTTAATTAAACCATTGCATATACGTACACGTGTATGGTGTGTATTTTAACCGAATTTCAAAATACTTCACATTTAACAGGTTGTAATTTTTTGCTTAGTAATGCATAATTTTCTCTCGCCTTGATACTTAACTCTAAAATTTTTTTAAAACCAGATATTAAATTTTTTAATTAATCCTTTTTATTAAGCTTGAGGTCTTTTTCTTTTTTTTTATAAAAAATATTAAATTTTATTGAATCCAATATTTCGGCACTCCGTTGTGTGCCTTCTTCAGGGATTTTTTCTTCAATATTTGAAAAAATTAACAATTTTCAATAAATTCAACATTTTTTTTTTCGAATTTTTTCTATGAGTTAAATTTCAGTTATGTATTTTATAAAGCTTTTTGTAATAGTTCTATTCCTTAAATTTTTAGGAAAGAAAAAAAAAATGTTGAATATAATAAAGTTGCTTATAAAAAGAAATAATTCCCAATTAATTACTAGGGTATTCATTTAATCAGACTTTTGCTTTAATCGGTTAATCGCTTGATTAATTAACCGAGGTTTTGGTTTAATCGGTTAATAATCGGCTAATTTTGGTATTGATCGGTTAACCGATTAATAAAGCTTTTTTTATAAATTAAGAAATTGCAATAAATTAAAATGCAGAAATTGTTTATTATTTGTAGTTTATTAGTAAAAAAAAAAACAATAACATAACAAAGATAAAAATTTTTGAACTAAAAGGAGCAAACAAAAAAATAATTTATAAATATGTAATACATAATTTTAAAGTAATACATAATATGTGAGATCATTTTATTAGTTATTTCAATAGTTTAAGGATATCTTAAAAAATAATCTTTTAGACAAATAATTTTTAATGTTTAGGATTCAAGCAATTCTTATTTTAGTTTTAAACCCTTAACTTTGAAAAATTTCTTTCATTTATCGTACATATTGGAGAAATCGAAAGCAACCCATAAAACAGAATACTAACACTTCTAATTGTTTTTGGTTAATTAAGTACGTGAAACAAAAAGCTGTTAAAAGCAAATAATTCCCAGCTAGCAATTTCTATCATAATCGAATATTTTAGGAATCAGCTTCAAGAGCAAAATAACCACATATGAGCTAATTTTTTGATCATAAATAATACTTACGTTGTGAAAAAATGGTACCCTACCGCTGAATCAACTCAAATAATCATTTGTGATACAATTTGCTGATTCCTTTTTAATCATATGTGAATCCTTTTTCAATCGCTCTAGTGACAAATCAGTTTTAAATTTAAAACATTTAGAAATCATTATTTGAACATATGAATGTATCAATTTTTAATCGCTCAAGTGATAAATAACATTTTGATCTGAAAAGGCTCATTTAGGTGATTTTTACAAAAAATTATTATCCAAATGATATCTGTGTTATTTAAAATAAAGATCACCTTCTTTGTTTGTATGAAAAAATATTTTCTAAGCACATACCTATTGTATATGAGACGAAACAAATAATTTAAAACACAAAAAATATGTTATAGTACTACAAAAAATTATAAATGTTGTAACATCGGTTAATCGACTGAAATTATCCGGTTTAATCGTTAATCGAAATTAGCCACTTTTAAATTAACCGATCAGTTAATCGGGTAGTAATTAATCGGTTAACCGAATGAGTACCTTAGTAATTACCCATTTCGGGTAATTGCGTAAAAAATTAAACTCCAAAAATAAAATATCCCCTAGTTTTGAATTGCTTAATTGCCTCTGTACTATTTGACAACAACACTGCCAGTAATACAACCAAGTTGACATGTGCATATTGGAAATTAAAAAGCAGACAAAGACAAAGAGAGAAAAAGTAGAGTCTGTCATGCACACAGCGTCGCCCCCTTACAAAGTTCGTCAGTCTACCTTTCAATTTCCAATATATTAAAGGGTGCTATGGCAAGGCATCTCAAACAGCAGTACAGATAATATATAAGACATAAAATTCCATTGTTTTTATTGATATCCCTTTTAGAAGTAGCTAATGCATGTATACATTTCTATGTACCATATGATTTATCGGCTTTTCATAAATCAAAGTGAAGATTTCAAGAAATGCGTTTAACTACCTGACTGAGGTATTTAAACATATTCGTTTAATTACCTCAAAATATAGGTATTCTTGGAAAACTATAATGAGAATGACCCAGTCAACAATAACTTACATACAAAAAAAGAAATATCAATTTATTCCAGGGACCGTAAAAAACAGTTATCCAGAAAATTTTAACTCAAAAACTCACCAATAGATTCGTATTAAAGTTCCCTTGCAGAATATATAATGATCTTGAAAAAACGATCTCAACTCCACAGTTAAGACTTATTTTTCATCGAAAAAATAAAAGTTCGAATGAAACTCTTAAAAAGAGAGTTTTATTTCGCTGTCATCAAATAAAACTGTTTTGAGGAGTTTTATTTTTCCCGTCAAAAAATAAAATTCTTTTGAGGAGTTTTAATCTTTTCTCCTAAAATAAAACTCTCACCGCCTTCAAAAAATGAAATTCTTTTAAGCAGTTAAATTTTTTCGTCTAAAATAAAACTCATTTTTTATATTTACTTCTATTTTTAAATATCGATTTATTTTATAACCATGCAATTATAAGATTGTAATGATGTGACCAGCTGCAAACTTTGGGTGTCATATAATACATAAAATGAGTTTTATTAATGGAAGGAAATGAGTTTTATTTTTTGACGGCTAAATAAAACTCTTTTTAAAGGTTTAATTTGACCTTTTATTCCTCAAATGAGTTTTATTTATGAATGCAAAATAAAACTCTCTTTTAAGAGAGTTTTTAATTTACTAAATAACTTTTATACAAAAGGTTGTGTGACATCAGTTATAACTGTTGCGGTCCCTGATTTATTCACAACATATTAAATGCTGTTAATCAATCGATGCTACTTGACTTAATTCCAGGTACTTTTGTCCGTTTATAGAATAAACAAGTAAGAGTGGCGAATCTTATCACATTAGTGCGATAAGAATAGAGAGTTATATAAATTCTGTTCTTAAGATGTAAATAAATCTATTTTGAGCCACGGCCACTTCTCCAATCCCACACATATTTTGTCGGATGTTGTGCATTGATAAACAAAATGCTTGCACCTTATTTGGAAACTTTGGCTCCTGCCGTTCTCCAATTGGGTGCCCCGGTAGGCTAGCTGGTAGTGAGTTAGTCTATCAGTACCGGGGTTGCGGGTTCGATTCCAGCCAGAGACTGCGGTCTCCTGCAGACAAGCGAAGAGCTTCGCGGGATTAGCGTAGGAATAAAAAAAAATACAGAAAAAAAACAGCAAGGGTAAAATTATAGGCAGTCGTGGTTTTTGCTCATATCTCAGCGATTTGTGGACCGATCCGTCTAAATTTAAATAACAAAATTAAACAGAGCATGTGTGACATGCCTATATATTAACCAAGTCCCCATGATTGCTGGTGTCTTCGGAAATCCCATTTCAACGGACACAAGGATATACGGACATCGATTAATCAAGGACCCATAATATATATATCTACTTAGTAGGGTCAAAGATCAATATTGCAGAAATTAGAATCAAAACAACAAACTTATATACACCCTGCGGTGAAGGGGTTAAAAAGGGTAATTTAGCTTAACCATTTAACTTCCAATTCATTCAATATGGAAAAAAATTAAAACCCCTATTATTAAAGTCGGCGGCAACATAATAATAGTATTGACATTCACATGGTAAATTCTAAAACTCTTTTAAGTCGACGTTGAGAAGAATTAAGTACGTTTAAGTCAACTGGAAACTTTGAGGCGCCTTAATTAAAAGTTTAAATAATTTTATTAACAAAGGCAATATACATATCGCACTTAATTAACAAGAGGGTATTAACTCAAAATTTAAAAAACTTTCAGTAGAAGCAAAACAATTTTTAATTTAACATTGAGGGCATATACAAAACAATTTTTAAACCAACCGTTGCACTACCAAAAAGTAGACAAAATAGGGGGTAGATATTTATATTCATGTGTACCCGCTGTAAAAATATATTGACTTTTTCGAAAAAGTGAAAAAATAAAAATTTCGAGCTAATACCCTCGTGTCGATTAAGTGCGATATGTGTATTTGTTAAATACGTTAAGAATAAACAATGCAAATTTAAAAGAACTTGTAGACACTGATTTTATTAACAACACAAGGGAACAAGGTTTTTGTTAATTAAGAACTGAATGTTATTTGGACGCTGAATCCAAATCTTAGCTTAGTTTTTTTTTCCATCAGCTCGACTTTTCGCTATATACTATTATGTCCAAAATTAAGGCACTTCCGCTACATATATTGAAATAACTTTAAGGGTGGGTTTTTAACATCGAGATCGGAGATTTAGTCATCTTTAATCTGTGTTTTTAGTTTTTAAGATTAGGATAAATTACTTTTATTTACCAGCGGCCAATGTTGGTGGTTTAAACTTAATCGACAAATGTCAACACATATATGTACATGTATAACAAAAGCAGCTGTTAAAATAAAAAGAAAGAATACATATACATATATAAACGAAAACTGGATTATTCTAGTGAAGATGAACCCTTTAGTGATTCTGAAAAATATGAAAACGTTAATTAAACAATAATAAGAAATAAATTACTTTTAATAAGAATTAAAAGGGCCGAATTTCTTCTTTTTCTGTCTGAAATGCAAAGTGCATTGATAAAAAGTTGGCGTTTTTTGTTATTCAGTATAGCAATGTTGCGAGGTTTAAGCTTCAACTTAAAAACGGCAAACCCAATTAGCCCTCAATTAAATTTATTCTCAGATTAATTAATTATAGTTTAATTTATTAACCTCGATGTTAAAAACCCACTCTAAAACGGATCACCACATTCAGTTAAAAAACTCCAAAATTCGTCGTTTAAGCCTTGCTTACATTGGTCTTAGGTTTCTGAGATATCGTTGAAGTTTTGAAAAAAAGAAGTGTATTTTTAAGTGTACTTTAAAAATTCATAAATTATAAAATGCGACAAAATCACAGCTTTGTTCTAAAAAAATTTAGTTAATAATATTTCGAATGAAGCGACCTTTCTTTCATTGTAATCGGTGCACAATTTTGATTTTATTCACAATTTCCTGAAAAAACTGAATTGATAAAAATCGCGATTTCCAGACAAAAATAAAGTTGTTTAATGTGTGTGTGTGTGCTGCTGCTCTTCTATTTATGAACGGTTTTTCCTTCACTGAAAAATGGGGTACATTCGCTTAATTGTAAATGGAGGCGAAACGCGTTCATTTTGTTCGCAGGTTATGTGACTTTACGTGAGAGTAATAAAACCTTAACTTTTTCCCGTTTTGGATTTTTCATGATTTTAAATATACAAAAATTTTTTTTTTTTTTTAACCTAAACAACCAGTTCTCATCCATTTGTTTTGCTGATTTTCAAAAATTTTATTGTTTTTCTGATATTACAACCTAAAAAAAAGAAACAGGGTGCGTTCGTAAATGCATCAGAAAAGCAAACTTTTTTAATGCCGATAAAAAATAAATTATAATATTATTTATTGTGCGCCTATTATTTTTGTGGAGTATTTGACAATTGTTTGGTCCACATCTACCTCTTTGATATATATATATATATATATATAAACATTTGAAATCACTGATGCAGCGCAGTGATGCAATTGCGAACGTACCCACATTTTGAAAATCGCTTAATGAGGAGTAAAATTATAATTTTCTGAGCTTTTAATTTTTGTAAAAAAGTCAAAAATACGTTAAGTACCTGTAACTTCAACTTAAAAAATGCGAGCTGATGGAGAAAAACGAAGATTAGATTTGAAATCAGCGCCATCATCATCAAACTTCCCATCAACACAAAAAAAAAACAATTTTGTTCCCTTGAGTAATTGTTAAAATTTAATGTTTAAATTAGTCCACAGAAAGTTAACCAAACATCTGTTTATAAAATACAAAAAACATGTAGACTTCTGGCTCATGCCTGCTATGGAGTAGCACTTGAATAACTTATGTCGTCAGGATAAATTTAACTGAATTTACTTTTAGTTTTTTAACTCAAAGTGTCCTTAAAACACACTTTTTAAATTAATTTATTTTGGTAGAAATTTAAAAAAAGAGAAAAAAGAAAAGAGAAATGAGAAAAATAATTAGAGACGATATTTATTTTTGTCAGACTTTTGCTAACTAGTCGCCGCACATGGGGGTAATTTGCAAATCTAGCCGGTCATTACTTTTTGTTTTAGCTTATATTGCTTCTTAAAAGTTATTGAGTGCCACTAGATCGATGAAACCTGGCAGAAATGCTATGGTCATAGGCAGGTTAATCTCAAATATAAATAAAATCGGATCAAGGAGGAAAAAGTTCCGCCTAGAAGAACTAATCCAACCTCTGAAAAATGAAATTCTTTAAAGTTTTCGAAATTTAAAAAATCTAAAATTGGACCCAGAAGATCGTAAAATTACATTTTTCGCCCCGCCGCCTTTTGTGGGCGGTTACATAAAATAATACTTTAAAAAATTTTAATATTAAAAGAAATAGATTACTAACGCCTTAATACTATAAGAATTACATTTTTGAACTTTTATGGGCAGGGAAGGTATCCCTCCAAACCCACCCCCGGAACTACCCTGTCAAAAAACATTTTTCAAAATTTTTTATTTTTCGAATTTATTGTATGAGCTAAATTTCAGTTATGTATTTTTTAAAGCTTTTTGTAAAAATTCTATTCCTTAAATTTTTAGGAATGACTTTATACACTACCAGACAATTATATTGTTTTTTTTTTTTTTTTTGCTAATTTCCACAAAATATTAATTTCTAAGCTTTTGTGTGACTTTTAAGTATTTGATAGTATTTCATTTATCGGAAAAAATTTCGTAAATATAATTCTATAATTAATCATTGGCCCTATTTAAAGCCCATTCTCAAAAATCAGATTAATCAGTCTTAAACTGCAGAAAATTTTAATATTGTGCTAAAATTTTGTTGCATAAAACCAAAGTTTAATTATCATAGTTGTTTTTGGGAATACAATTATTTATTAAAAGATTTTGTTTGATCTGGCCTTATCCTCCAACAATAAATTTCAGTATTTTTTTATAATTATTTTAAAAAAAAAAAAAAAAGGGAATTAAGCACAACAAACAAAATCTTTTAATGATTTACCAAAGTTTTAAAAAAAAAAAGTTTTTCTTCAAAATGTCCCGGGAATCCCGCAATTAATTCCCGGAAAAGCGGGAACTGAAGACAATTGAAAATTCCAGGGACGGGAAATCCCGGGAAAAACTATATATGGTAATATGGATCGATTCCAATTAAAAGTAATTTAGATTGCAATAAAATATGTTTGAACCCTATTTTGGAATTCAAAGGCTTACGAAGTAAAAAAGACGAAAATTTTGCTCAGCCGAATTGTCCCACTTCAAGATTCCTTAGCGGGGGTTCGAAAAGGTACGTCAAGTATACTATCAGAGCATACCCAATAACAATTTTTCCTATTTTACGAAGCACTAATGGTACATTTTAAATAGTAAGTACACATTTATGCGCTACGCAAAAAGACATACACAGATGCAGCAAGGTAAGTGAACAAATTCTTAATAAATTAAAAAAATTTGAAGAGCGACGACATTCCCTTACTACGAAGCGTGTTTGTAAGGGAGCATATAAAAGAGTAACGGTAACAAAAAAGTCAGTGTGCAAAGCTGATCGTTACATTCACCAATTTGTGTATGCGCTGAATAAAGCGCTTTCTGTGTCAAAAAATGTATTGCTGCAAAGTGGGAGCTCGCAATATAAAATTCATGTCTTCCGTAATCGATATGGTAAGCGAAACTTCTACATTTCTTCCTTACAAAACTGCTTCTTTGGAAGCTTAATTTTTTATTGGGTAATGTATTCCTCTGCTATACCTGCGTAAAATGTCATGTCAATCTGCCATGCTCTTTAAAAATGGAATACTTATTTCCGAAAATCATTCATTTTGGCCCACAGTGTATGGTAAAACAAAAACAGCATATTAAAATTCAACAGAAAATTTTTACTTTAATGGTTGTGAATGAAAAATAAAATATACAAATTAAAATAATGTTGCTTTGGGGATTATTGTAAAACATACAATGTTGCTAATTTACTTACATATTGACAAACCAAAAAATATTTACACTAAAAAAAATATTAACACATAAAAATTCTTTTGAGAATTTTGCTAAGCCGAAGTATCGCACTTTGTGATTCCACAGAGGGGGTGGTTTGGAGGGCTATGTGGAGTATAAAATGTACACTAAAGCATATATTTTCTTTTGCTTTCTGTGTGCTTAGAATAAGGCCCCCCTTATGATTTACATTCGACAAACGACTTTCGCTGGCTATCGAACATCGACTATAGAATGCCAATTTTGTCTTCTTAGTTTTCAGTACTATCGAAAATTTAGCTTTGCTTCGAATGTTTCAACAAAAATAATTTTGCATTCAATGCTGCAAAAAATAAATTTACAAAACTTTTTGAAAATTTTAATATTTGTAAATTTGTTTGTTTGCTTTCGTATAACAAAATAGGTTTTGTTAATTTATGCAAGTCTTAGGTCATAATCAGCTACTGAAAAGGCTCGTATTCCTAGTGGAACAAAATCTTTTTTATCAAAAAGGATTTGCATAAAAGTTCAGGCTGTAAAAAAGTGGGATTAAACCTCGCAAAAGCTTAATTTTTTGGAAGCATAATTCCGTCGTGATCATATTTAACCTTAATTTAATTTTTAAAATTTTTAAACAAATATTTTTTATTTTAACTGCCAACTGATAGAAATTTACTACTGTAAATTAACTTAAGCAGAATAGTACTTTTTATAGAATGTGCGCCATAATATCAAATGAAAATTCGTTCTCTTAGCTAATTCGACTGCTGTCGAAAATCGAAATTGGCTCCTTAAAGGTACCTAATCTCAAAATCATTAATTTTGCCTCACTGTGTATTGTCGAAGAAATAAAAAAACACTATATTAACAATCTACTAAATATTTGTACTTTGATGATTCCGAATTAAAATAAAATATCCTTAAATGTTGGTTTGGGGATTAGTGTTTGACATTATTTGTTAATTACTACATTGTTGTTAATTGACTGACATATTTACAATGCAAAATAAAAATATATGTATAAATAAATATGTGTACTTGTTTTATATCATAAATATAATTTCTTAATAAAGCTATTTGTCCACCTAATAAGCTTCAAAGATAAAAACAATTTTTCAAAATTGCCAAGAAAAATGACAAGTAAACTCCCAAGGCCATTTTAATAGCGCACTTTGTCACAATTGCTTGTTTAGCAACAATAAAAATCGATTATCTCGTGCTAGCTTAAAGTTATGTTTATTCATGTCAATACATACACACAAATTTAACTTATACATTCATACATATTTATTTACCCTAGACCACCATAATTTCATTTACTTTATTTCGAAACAGAGCCAGAATACCCATTAGGCATTTACTTATGCGTATATTTTTTTCAACTTTAGTCTTAGATTCTTGAGTATCGGTCAGTAATAAAGCAAAAAAATTTTCAAGATTAACTGATTTACGGCCTGCTCACCAATTTCGAACGAAAACTTCATTCTCTTAATTTACAATAAAGCAAAAACCAATTTTAAAATATTATTTTTATTTTAAATCTAAGTCAAGCGAAAGTACCACATCGACACCCTTCCAAAAATCACGTTTTACACAAATAGATCTCCTACAGATGTTAAAATTTGAACTAATTGTTTCTTTTATAAATCTTATCTTAATAAGCAGGGAAAGCTTTTTCTTGAAGAAATAATTTTAAAACAAATATTTAAAATAAAATCAAAATTTTATTTGGTTTTTCGTTTTTATGCTTTAAATATTTTTTGTGACTATAAAAACATGATTTGGTCTTAACAACATTTTGTTGTGCTACCCAAAAAAAAAAAAATATTTTTATATGATCATCTCCAAAAAAACTATTTTTAACAAAGAAGCCATTAAGAAGCCACAATCATATTATGGTTGCCTCTGACATTGATATGGCTAATACCAATAATAATATGTTTAACATTTGTTTATAAAATTATTTTTAAATTGTTTTTATATATTTATTTCTTTTATTTTTATGTTGAATGTTAAAATATTTTATTGTATGACACATATGAAATTGCAACAATTTTTTTTTTCCTGTACTATAATTATAGGAATTTAAGTTCTGTTGTATAGGAATTCCAATAAATAAATAAATAAACATTTATAACAGCATTGCTCTTTTTCAATCATAGCTTGTTGCTCTTGGAAAAGAGGAAAATACTATTGCTAATTTAAAACCAAACAATTAGAAATCGTAAACAAACTGTTGTCATATTTAACCCTAACATGTTGTATGGAGTATCAGTTTTACCATATTATTACCGTTTAAAATGGTTTTTTTGAGCTGCCCATATCGAAAAATGGCGATCAATCATTGAACCTTCGATGCGTTAGTGCCGAAATATACTGTGAGGAATCTGTTGAAAATTGAACTTCAAGATTTAGAAGAATTTCATGGTATTACAGAAGATCAATGGTATTAGTGTGTCAATGGGTATCCAAGATTGGACTCAACCAAATATATCATTCCAATCTGTTTTAAGGACCAACTACCTTTTTGTGTTTAACTCTCTGTGGATGGCACTAGGGAGATCGATTATTCGACGTTTTTCAATAACCGGTTTTCGAATATTACGAATAGTTGCTAATTTAAAAAAACCGGTTTTCGGTTAAACATTTTTAAACTAACCGGTTTTAGTTCGAATACATAAAAACACCTACAAAATACATAGATATGACTTAAGGTATGGTCAGACTTAACAAATATTGGACGATAAAATCCAAAAAAAACGAGACTAGTAAAATGATCAAACTTTAACCTCATTTTTAACAATTTCTATTTATTTACTAATCTGTTTTTGTAAGACGATAATTGTACAATGTAATTTAAAAAATATTAAATGATGTTTGATCTAGCCCAACGTTTTGCAAGAGCAAATAAAATATTATAGGAATTTAATGAATTATTTGAGATATTCTCCTAAATTTATTTTAAATGAGTTTTAATTTGTTGGTGATTAAACCATCTCTATTTGAATCAGTAGACTTCAACCATATTTTTGAAAAGTTGCAAACAGAACCTCTTAGCCTGGATTATGTATATCAAACGATTTTGTTTTAGCATTATATAAACGATTCGTAAGATGAAAATTCTTTTTGTATAAAATATTTGTCAATTCGTCGACCACAATTTGACCCCTTTCATAACTTTGTTTGATTTCTCAATTTTGTTTTTTAGTTCTTGGTGTTTTAATAAATAAAACTGATGAATTATTTCCATATCGTTGATTCCGCCGGGATGTTGTAGTTTTAAGCATAAATAAATGGTGGAATTATTTAAGAGTTTTTAGTACCAGAGGCATTCCTCCTCGGCAAAAGACGGGTTTATATTTCACCTAATGATTCTTTTTTGGCAGCCTATTTTAGTAAAGTATTATTTGTCGACTCTTTAGACCTACTTCGAACGGGGTTAAGTTTTATTTGGAGCACATTATATCACTTTAGTACACTTCAAGAGCCTAACTTTGTCTGTTTAATCCCGTTCGAAATATCTCTAGAGATAACATCTATATAAAAATATTTTTAATATTTAGAAAACGACCGCACAAATTAAATACTATTTACTTATTACCTGCACAAATTTTTATAGTACTTTGAATAGTTTTTGGTTTTTTACAAGAACACACGCATTCATAAGTGGTTTTTATTTACAGTGTTCAAATGTTTTTTTACTTTAGTTACTTAAATTACGGGTACATCTACAACAAGAGTAAGAAAAATGTATATACATTACACATTATTAAAATAACCGGTTTATTATACAAAAATAACCGGTTTATTCGATATTCGAAAAATGGACATTTTAAAATAACCGACTTGAGCGAAGCTAAAATAACCGGTTAAAACCGGTCGAATAATAACCGTTCGATCTCCCTAGATGGCACTGCGAAATATGGCCCCGAAAAAAATTAAAATTGACCCCAAATTCGGAGCTATTTTTCATAATGCAATATGACCCCATTTTTAATGTAAAATTTCCCCAAAAAAAATCAAAAATAGCCCTTAAAATAAAATGAAATATGACTCTAAATGTTGGGGTATTTCTTCAGTATGAAAAATCACCTCGAAATTTTTAATGAATTTAAACCCCAAAAAAAATTAAAATAAACAAACAACTCAAAGCAAGTTATATTATAAATTTCGGTTGTGTTTATATGCCCGAAACTTGAAATCCCAAGTTTAAAAATCTAAAACTTATCAATTTTTTTTTTTGGTATTTATTATATATGATTTTCTAACACAACTATCTTATAAATTGAAATTCAGAATTTCAAAACCCTGATTTTTAATATCCTAAATAATTATAAAGTTTTGGTTTTAAAAATCGCACAACATATAGCCTGGTTGGGCCTTCAGCCGGGCGAAAAAATATTTTTTTATCTGTGGTATAACAAAACACTGGTTTCGCTAACTAAAGCTTCACAATTTAGACGGCCTTCTGCCTTGCGCAAGTATTTTCTGCTCTATAGTATAACAAACACCGACTTCGCTAACTAAACCATCTCTGCATCCGGCAAGGGTTTTTTCCACTTTGGTATAAGAAGTCGGTTTATATACAATTTGATGCTATCCTTTTATATAATATTTAATAAAATTTATATAAAATTTTTTGGAGTAGTTCTTAGTTTTTAAAATTTTTTCCTTTTATATTAGTAAATGAAAAATAGCTTCAAAAAAACAAATAAATATTGCCCCAAAATTTCGTGCTTGGGGCCAGTCTTCATTTCCTTCTTGGGGCCATATTTCCAAGGGTAATTTTGACCACCGCCTGGATATGAGTCGAGCTTTTCGCGGGCTTTAATTTAGCAGATTTTCAAAAGCGTTGTTTCTAGTACCACGGAAACCAGTAACCTTAGGCAAAAAAAGGTTAAGGGCTAATAGTTGGCAAGAAACTTTTGGAAAGCGCATGACATCTGTGGATAAACCTATTTCAGTGGAAGGGTGAACTGAAAAAAGTCGTGTGAAGGGTGATTCTTTTTGGTTTTTTTTTTTTTTTCTTTTGCTATTTAACAGAAACTGCTTTTGGCATGGAGAAACTTAACTTATTCACAACTAACATAGCAATTATGTACTAAAATAATCGGTTGCATTAAAATCATCAAAATTGTTTCTATCAAAAAACATTTTCTTGTGTGGAAAATTACAAATTACTAAAAGTCTTCATAAAAAAATTCTTTCAAACTTCTCAATAGTTTCTGAGTTCAGGAAATAAGTAAAAACAGGTATTAATCATATGCTACCATTTAAATAGCGACTTCTGCGTATAAGTGTTAATGATAAGTAATAATAATTACTCATACCACCTGTATAGCAGAAAATATCAAACAAATTTCTAAAAATTCTACAACTTTTTAGGAAAACTTATTCGCTTATTTAAATTTCTGACAAATTATCAATTAAAGCTAAATAATTTATTAGAACTAAAATTAACAACTTGTATGTGTGTATATGGCCATTTCCACAGAAAAGTCTACTTTTTGTTACGTAACGCATTTTAAATTGCTTCTCAAGGAATATTTTATGTATTACTCGTATCAATATCCTATTTTTTTTATGCATTTATGAACAAAAAAATTTAGAAAATTTGTACGATATGGGTATTAAATACAAGATTAATTGCCTGGCGACGTAACGTGACAAAAAAAGAAGTTTTCTGTGGAAGTGGCCATGTGCAAAAATCCCTGTCAACAATATTAAATATGGCTATAAATAAATAACTATAAATAGAAAAATCACTTGTTGCCTAACGAATAAAACAGAAATTAAAAAGATTTCTTCATATAAATTTCATGCAACATTCCACTAAAATATGTTACTCCATATAAAAATCAGCAAAAACAAATAAATGGCTGTAGACACCTTTAATTAGCAACAAAAATGTGGTATTTATTTTCCCCCTCTTTCAACCAAAGTCTTATACAGAAAACATTAAAAAGAACACGCAATATACGCATTTTTATATTGAAATTTTTTTATCGCGTATTAGTGTCAGTGGGTTACTAAAAAGTTCTCGGGGAAATTTCTTTTACCAAAAAAAAAAAAAAAACGAAATACAAAAACAAATCAACTCTTAAGTAAGTAAGAATACTTTATTTGACTGCGCTGAATCATTTCTACCCTCCACCAAGAATTAAATTTTTTGGAAGTAGACTATCGTTGTAGTAAAGAAAAATCCGACCATTATGGTTTTTTTTAGTAGTAAGGTAAGGAAAATCGGACAGAATTTTTTTTGAAATTGGTGGAACTTTTTTAGAATAAAATTTTTATCCTTTTATAGGTAAGAAAGTATAGTCGATCAAGCACGACCCAGTGATACCCTACACCACAGTATTTACAGGCAAAGTAAGGGAGAGTGTTCTATTAGAGAACTATAAGCAGTCATGAACCTACAATAATAAAATTGTGTTATAAGTTTAACAGCCCGGCCCAGGATGTTGACCGATATCGTTTGCTTCCATTTTCAACGACAAACAGCTGATTTGCGGGCCACTAACTATTTTCAGCTCGACAAGTCGATCGACAATGCATGCAAACGATAACATAACAGTTTTCATACAAATTTGCGGCCTTCTTAGAAATATGATGCGACCACAAATATTAAAACCACTCACTTGTGTTGTGGTTGTCGGCAGAGGCATTTAATTAAAATATTAAATAAAATTTTTCTTAACACACCAACACTAAATACTTTTTTTTAATTATGTTTTTTTAACCACCATCACTTATTTAATAATAAGTTTTTTTATTATCAAATTTGTTTATATAAATAAATAAATAAATTAAATAAAAATACTGAAATTTATTGTTGGAGGATAAGCTGTTTCTATGCGCAAATCACTGGATGCTTAGGCTAGATCAACAGGAAAACGTTTTCCGAAAAATGTTTAGTAAAGCCAAAGATATCAGTAAATAAGACTACAGAGGGAATTAGAATAACAAACACTCAAAAAGTCTTATTTGCAACGATATCAAAGCTTAAACAAAATACCAACAATAAAACAATGAGCTTATCTGTTCTTACATTCCCCACTTTTAACATATTTTTCAAAACTTCTATTCTATATTTTTTGTTTACTGTCATGTTTGTTTTTTGTTTACTCCTTTGTTTTTTATTGTTTTGTTGTTTGTACCACAGAGTTGTATTTTTATGGCTTAATTTATATGTATTGCCGATTTTTATCTTCAAACTACACTAAAAATATTATCAGTAAATTTTTATCAATTAAAAAAATTGTTAAAAAAGTATTTCAATTTAATTAATGTGATAATTGAATCAATTATTTTTTGAGTTGCAAGAAAATAAAAATATAATTATGATTTAATTAACATTTTAGTTGTTTCGAAATAAAGTTTTTATTAAAATATTAATTATATAACAAATTATCTTAATATATTTTTTCGCTTAAAATTAAATGTAGAATAATTGTTGGGAATTGTCAAAACCTGAGCTATATTTAATTAAATCAATTAACGCATTGTTTGAAATGGCAAAATTTTTTGATAATTTTTTTAATTAAAATTAAAAATATCATTTATTAAAAAAAAATATTCAAAATTTTCAATTTTTACAATTAGTAACCAATATATTAATTTTTGCAACAGGTGCAAAATTCGCAAATTGTTTGCTTGATTCTATGAATTTGGTATGAATTTGGTGATTAGAGACAGCTTTTTATTTTTCCTGTGTAGAGTTTTATTTGTGGAATTGCTGATCTGACATTATAGTCATTTGACAATAAATAAATGGATTACGTAAGAAACATAAAACTTATCGACCGACAACACATAAGAAAATATCTCAAAAAAACTTTTTACAATACAGTTTGTTGAAAACAAAATTTAAGGTCAACAAACTTTCTATTTGATTCAATGAAAATATTTATCAAAATTGCACTTTGCAAAACATATTTAATAATGAAGTAATTAAATATTTCTTCATTTTCAATAAAAACAAATATTTGAATCAATGTAAAGACAGTAGTTTTACAACTCTTGTTCATTTTTTAATAGCTTTGATATCATTGCAAATAAGACTTCAGTGCTTGTAATTCTCATTCGCATTTTTCAGTTTTATTTGTTTAATATCTATAATTTTTCTAAAGTCTTTGGAAAAAGGTTTCCTGATGATCTGGCATAAGCAGCCAGCGAAATGCGCATAGGAACTAGCTTATCCCCCAACAATAAATTTTAGTGTATTTATTAAAGCATAAACATTGGGTATTTAGCACATCATAATTAATGAATAAATAAATAAAGATTCGATAAGCATTTCCAAAAATTTATTTTAGCAAACCCGTAAACATTTGGTTAAAAAAAATTATTTTGGCCAACAACTTTTTTCATTGACTCAAAATTCAATAACAAACATTTTATCAATACCGAAAAAATCGTCATCGCAGAAAATTCAAAAAATTTTTTAATCAAATATGCGATTTTCGTATTCAAATATGAGAATTATTTTTTCTGCGAAGTCGATAGTTAATTGGCCACTTAAGAGAACGATAATGAGTGACTTGTTTTCGCTAGCTTAAGATGTCGATGGACATCGTGGGTCAAGGCAGAATTAGTTTGTACGTTCTGTTCTGTTACAAGTCAGCCGTTTTGTTTCTGTTCAATTGAAAGTCTGTATATGTGGTTTGTTTTTACTTTTTCGTTCTGTTCTGTTGCGGACAAATCTGTTGAAAATAGAATTCGACGTTAAGTTACTGCCAAAGTGTGTATGTATTAGTTTATTGTTATATGAAAAATCTGTAATTTTTTGTTTAAAGCTAGAAAAATTGGTTTTAATTAATGATTTTTTTAAAATTGACGTATTTTTGACACAATATAATAGTTTTTTATTTTTTACGAAAAGTTTTTTTTTACAATTTCAATGCTTTTCTTTTTAAAAGCAGATGATTCCTTTCAAAGAAAAAGTAATTACAAAATATTTGCTACAGAAAAGAACGAAACATATTCCACTCGCATCCCACTAAGTGACCAAAACTACCTAAAAGGAAAATACATAAGCTTTCTATTCAGAAAAAAAAAAAAAAAATACCGTTTTCAAAAAAAATAAAAAATAAGTTTTAAATTTTAAAAAAAAAAATTTTTAAAAATTTTTTTCGAAAGCTTGAAGAAATAGCTATCTAATTTGTTTGGGACAAATTTTGCTAACACCAATAGATAATAAGTTACATGGATGAGAAAGATCACCGGTTTGGCCAAAATGTCAAATTTTGACCCCTCTAACTCAGAAACTTTTTGACCGATCTTGTTGAAAATTTGTGTCTAAACTACTATCCAATAGGACTTACTTGGTGCAAATTTCATCCAAATCGGAAGACATCGATTTCAAAAGTTGGTTCACTTGACATGAAATCCCCCATAAGCATAATATGTACCATTTCACATTTTTCCATCCTAAAGGCATGTAAGAGAGGAGAGGACCAACGGTCATTTCTGGACCTACTATATCAGAGTTTGCCATGACATAAAATAAAAAATTAAAATTTTTTTTTAATCATAAAATTCGTAGAATCAAGCAAACTGAATAATTTTATATATTATTTATATTTATTTATATAACTTGATTAAATTATTAATAAGAGTACACCTTTTGAATGTTTGTAAGACATTGATTTTATTTAAAATTTAAAAACCTTAGGAACTAAGTTAACAAATCTTAAAACTAATCTAGAATGTAGAAAAATAAGGGTTGCCTTACAATTGTGTTAAATACCAACACACATGCGTATGTCTTAGCGTTATAAATACATTATTTATGCCACACAATGTTCTACTGAAAATTAAAATTACCTACTTAAAGAAAATGGAAAAACCAAACATCATTTTTGCAGATGTCTGTTTGTATTTGTATAACAGAATTTTTCATATGAATGTCCTTGATTATCTAAAAATACACATGTAGGAGGTATGTGCATGTTCAACTAGCTTGAACACAAACAATTTGTGGACTTTGCACCTATCACCACAATGATTATATTGATTACTAAAAATTTTAAAAATTAATGGATTTTAATTAAATATATTATCAGAAAACTTTGGCATTTCTAACAATGTGTTAATTGAATCAATTAAATAAGATAATTAACAGGAAATCTATATTTTATTTTATTACCTCAGGTAATTAATAATAATGTTATTGAGTTAAGCAAACTAGCAATAAATTTATAAATGTATAATTAAAATTTTCACAAAAAATTTATTAATTTTGATTTTTATAGCAATAAATAACACTACGTAATTTTTTGATAATTGGTCCATTCTAAACTATCGGTTCTATATAAAGCTTACTCATTGAAAACTCGTTTAAAACCGTGGTAAATAATAATTTTGTAGTGAAATGTTGTCTAATTTATTTCGTGAGACTTGAAATCACAATAAAAGGCTTTTGCGATGATCGGTAGAGAATTTACCACAGGTCGCATATAAAGCCGCTCTCTAAAAAGCACTTAAGTAACTATTTAGGTATTTTAAAGTGCTTCTATTACATTTTTGCATTTGGCTCACTATAGTTTTAATAAGAATAATATAATTTATATATCCAGAAGAAAAATTCCCATAACTGCCTAGGGGTCGCCCCTAGGGGGATAAAATCTATGGCCGACCTCCATTAGTTTGTTTTCCTTAACATTTTCTCAAAACATACGTGTCCCTTATTACCATCCATTAGGGGGGCTTCCATACAAATATGGCGGCATAGTTAATTTCTTAAATTTGGTCCCTGCAGCGCCTGAATTGCCCCAAGATGAGTCAAATGTATGCCTAGCCCCGCTATCTTCAATACAGAAAAAAAAATATACAGGCAAAAAATATATTTAAGAAAAAGTCCCATAACTTCCTAGGAGTCGCCCCTAGGGGTAGAAAATGTATGACTGTCCTCCATTAGTTTTTTTGTCCCTAACATTTTCCCAAAACAAACCCTTTATCTCAACCCCTTATGGCTAATAAATCAGTGAGTGCTTAAACGCTGGTTTAGTTGAACTAAACTTAAATTTATATGTAGTTTAAACTCAACAGTTGTAAATCAGTGTTCCATGTATTATATGTAGTTTAAAAAGTAACATGTGGCAGCACTACGATAAATGTTGTCAAATTCATATGGTCTGTATTGGTAGTTTAAACGCCCAATTTTATGCGTTTAAAGGTGGTTTATATGTTTACTGATTTATAGATATGTCGGTTTAAGCACAGTTTAAACCAAAAACAGAGTTTAACTTGCTCTGATTTATTAGCCCTAAAGGCCGTGTCAGATACAACTTTGTCGCTTTGCGTGACGTTTCTACCTTCGGCAGAAAAACGCAAAGCAAAAGGTGTATGCCACAATGAAAACTTTGACAACACTCACGCATTGTTTGTTTACTTATAAAAGCGGTTGGTAATTTGTACATTTAATTATTTGTTACAAAAATTTAAGTTAAAAATTTAATTGGACGGTTTTTTGGAATTGAATTTGGCAAAAAAAAAATTAAAAAAAAAGAAAATTATACTAGCCAATTGTCAAAGCGCGCAAAAAGATGAGAGTTGGCTAACTTTTTGCTTCGCTCCGCTTTGAAAGTACTTTATGTGACATGTTTCGTATAAGTACGTATATTTTATCTTAGATGTCAAAGCGAATCGGTAACGCAACGCGAAGCAAAAGTTTTATCTGACATGGCCTTAAGTGGGGCTTCCATACACTTTTTAACTGTTACTTTTTGAATTTTATTAATCGTTAGTATAATTCGCAAAGACGCTAAGTCCACTGCTTTCCAAAATTGAGATTTTAATGCAAAACGCTAATACTATACAAAATACATATTTTACGACAACAAAATATGTCATTATATAGTTGAAAGTTGTTATAATTTTGTGGTTTGCAAAAACGCTAAGTCCACAAAACTACGAAAAATATTAAAAGCACGTGCTAACTACACGAATATTAATTTGTTCAATTGAATTTGGTGTTTTCTGTTCTATTTTTTTTAAAAGGGGTGAAAAGTGGAGATCTTAAAAGAAAAAAGAAATACTTAAAAAAATATACTTAGCAATGCCCTGCTCAATGTGGCTATCAAACATGGCATTGATATTGAGCAAAAAATTCCTGAAATTGGCCATACGCAAATGGAGGCAGATAGCGTTCATTCCAGAATAGAAAGAGCTATGAAAAAAAGAGTAATTAACGGGCCTTCAGAATTCATAGATGTTTGTAAAGATGCTCGAAAAAACCCCAGACAATATGATCTTATGTATTTAGATCATACATTTTTCAAAACATTTGATAACGTTCAATTTCTTAAGAGACCTGGGCGTAATAAAGGTGATAGTAAAGTTACAGATATTGGAGCTAGAAAGTACACCCCAAGCAAAGAAATATATTTTAAAATTCGTTTTTCTGATGTATGGAAAATATTACCGCACAAAATTGATGATCAAATTGATCCTTTAGACTTTGAAAATTTGCAGCACCTTTATCAAGAAAGAAGAAAAATTACTGCAAGAAAGTATGAAGACTTACAATTTCCAAAATCAACCTAACCCAATGAACACCACAAATTTTACGATGATTTGCCTCACCTTTGCATTTTTTCTATTTTAAGTTTTACAATAGGAATTAAAATGAGCTTAAAAATGTATATAGTTATATTTTTGTATCTTTTTTATAGAAATGAACTGAACTAATTTTGTTTTTTTAATAAAATTAATATAGAAAATTAAAACAAACTTATTTTTAAAATTAAAACTGATTGTTAGGAAAATGCGCTAAGTCGACAATAAAACGAATAAGTTTACAAAGCAAAAATGCTAAGTCCAAAAAGTGCGAATTTCCCTCCTAAGATTTTGTGGAAATGGATTTTTGTTCTGGGTCATTAAAAGAGAGCTATTTTGTAAAAATAATTGCGTTGAAAAAGTTTACAAATTTTAAAAACTGAAAAGCTACAATGTTTTTTGTGTCTCCTGTAAAATTTAAAAAAAGGGACTTAACACATACTAAACTAAGAATAATATACTAAACCTAGAAACATTGATTTCAACATGCAGAGCCCAGAATAAATGAGAAACTTTGAAAGGAGACTTTTTGGTACTTTTTTGTTTTCATTTGGTACTTTCCGGTTTTTCATATAACTTCATATATACTTTTATGTATATTTTCTTTAAATTTGCATAAATAATTATAGTCGGATTTCGACCACTGGGCAAGCACTAGTAGACTTATTTGACTTATTTTCGAAAAAAGAGCTCTTACTTTTGTGTCTGAGCATAAAACTTTCTGGGACCTTTGGTAAATTATGCACAGACCATCATGGAAAGTGGTAATTGAAATCAGTCATATTTAAAGACGTTATGCCATATTTCATGACAATACCAGCACTTCGCCACTTAATATATGCTGATGTTTGGTATTTTATTGCCTTTAAACGCCTACGTAAGTGGAAAAGCAATATATTGTTACGATACTTAAATCAGAATATTAATGGTGGTTCTAAAAAGTAAATACTGCGTAAAGAGAAATGAAATATATATTTTTAGGGAGGTTGGTCTACATTTGTGCCCTACTGAACTGAATGTGCTGGGTTTTAATCCCAATCTTCTTAAAAGAACTATAAACAATTTGACACCCAAATTATTCCGTTTTTTTCATCGCAGACATGTTGAAATCGACTAAGAATTACATAAGGTCTCAAAATACGAGTAAACATACATAATGGAGTCTTAGATAAATATTCCGTGGCGTTACACACGGAATAACAATCTTAGTATACCGTCATTCATCACTTGTGGCAGAGGGTATAACAACACGTTGCATGTTCATTAAACGTAAAACTAACAAAACACTTTGCAGATTAAATTGTCAATTTAATAAAATAATTCTCTACAGTGCGAGTAGGAATTTAAGTGTTTATTTGAAATTCACATTTAATAATTAAGATAATTTTGTTTGTTTTGTTTTTTATGCCTTTATTGGCATTTTTATGTTCTATTACCATAAAAAGAAGCCAAAGTTAGCAAAAGGTGTTTTTAGTTCTCCTTGGAGAATTAGAACAGTCATTAATGGATAGCCAGGGCAATTAGTCAATAGTATTGTATGTTTTTCCAAAGTTTTTTTAAGATTGTATTGGGCTGGTTTTTTTAAGAACTATTTCGTTCTAATAATCAATTATCAAATGTTCAAGGTAAATCATTTTAATCATGTATTAAAGAATGCCAATGTACTTCAAGTTGAGGTATTAGATAGTAAAAGTTTTTGTAATATTTTTTTACGAAAAATTTGTCAATGTTTTTCGAGCAGGAAAATTTTCTTAAGAAAATCCTTTACGAAGGTTTAAAAATAAGACAGACAGTTTTTCGAAAATTAATTCTTCAATTGATAGAATTGTTAATAGGAAAATTAGCGATATTTTTAATTTAGTAAAATTTTCAATGGTAAACTGTAATTATTCGATATAAACTAATACTTAAAATGTTTATAGACAATGTTTGGATGTTTACAGATCGCTATAATTTTCTGCAGAACAATTGTTGATGTTACAAATGGCTCTAATTTTCCCTTAAAAGTTTTTCAATGTTTCGAATTTTTGCATTTATTTACAGAGAATATGTCAATACTTTAAAACGCTACCCTTTCATAATAAAAAATTGTCATTGAGATACAGAGGTATCTATGGGAATTGCATAGGTGACTGTGTGACAACACCTTGGATCTACTCTCGAAGATAAGGCAAGTTATTGCCCAGGATCACCCGGCTCCACGGATCATGTGGGCACTAGGGTAGATTTTGGGCGGTTGCCGGAGGTAATAATGCCTTCGAGGGAGAGTTGGTCAGGTTGTAGCAGATTATTTAGTGGATTTGCTGTTTTCACTGATGGCTCGAAGATGAGAGGCACGGGTGCGGGGGTCTACATTAAGGATCTGGACATCAGAATGTCATACAGGGTTCCTGACGACTGCAGTGTTTTTCAGGCGGAGGTTCTGTGGATCTTGAGGGCTGTGGAACTGCTAAGGGACAACATTGATAGGGGCTCAGAGGTCACTATGTATGTGGACAGCCAGACAGCTCTTATGGCCTTAAGGGGTTGTTATGTGAACTCCGAGCTAGTTGATGGTTGTAGGAGGGCTCTGAAGGGAGGGAATGTATTAAGGTTGTGCTGGGTGCCGAGTCACTTCAACATAAACGGCAAGGAGGTGGCTAATGAGGGCTCAGAGATGGAGGATCCTAACTGTATGGAGGCGGTTAGGCCTTCAAAGGGCTTCTATTTTGGAAGGATCAGGGAATGGATTCTGTGCGCGACCAATCGGGCCTGGGGGTACCGAACGGACTGCCGTGTATCACGGACGTTGCGGCCAGTGCTTAGGAAATATGATTCAGAGTCGCTGCTGGGCAGGAGTAGGGTCTGCGTTAGGACCATGATAGGAATTATAACGGGCCACTGCATGATTGGCAAGATGGTGATAAGGATGGGATCCGAATTGTCGGATATGATCGGTTTGTGTGCGAACCCGGAGGAGTTACAGACAGTTGAGCACATTCTGTGCCACTGTCCCAGGCTACTGGGCAGCAGGCTTAGGTGGCTGGGCAGCAGACTCCTAGGCAAATCAGAGGATATATCGGGCTGTGGACTCGAGAGTCTGATAGGATTATTAATAGGGATAGCCTGGCTGCGTGGCAGGAGACTGGGTGCTAGCCACACATAGGGCGGATTTGTCCGATATCTTCTGTTATTATCTACCATTTTTAATTTCGCTATTTATTTCACCTACTTTCCATCTATCTGTATCTAAACAGGGCATTACAATGGACCATATTGGTCTCTGGGTGAAGGTGTGAAGGAGACTTCACACCAGCCTTTCTACATACCTACCTACCTATCGCAAGTAAATATCATCTCACCGGTAGCCAAAGATAGTACAATCAAACCACCTGTGCGGAAACTAGAAAAATCTTACCCATTGTAAATGAGAAAATGGCTCAAAGAGAGTAAAATTTGTCCATACTTCAGCTTAGAAACCTAATTGCTGTTATAACTGGCCATTGGCCATTTGGGAAATACGAAGTTGCAATGACGAATAGGAATCAAAAGCTTATAATTTCTGTAATTGTCCGGCAGTCGTAGACTTAAGACTCAAATTGTTTCGTCAGCAAACCCTCAGAGACAAAACTCGTCCCTCTAGTACCGATTACCCTGAAATTCAATCCTTCATTGAATCCACCGGTTGAGTTAGGAAGAATTATGGCGGTCATGTGATATATGTAGGTCGTATTTAAGAGATGTGAAACATGGTTATTCAATGGAACTAGTTACTGGACACACGTGAGCTATGCTTAATTCCGGCTGCCAGTGGAACTCAACATAAAGTAACCTTGTCGTTGCGTTCGAATCAGTTCAATTTGCTATCATTCGCTGATTTTAGATTAATAAATATTTTCAAAAATATATTGGAGGCTGCTAAATATGGCCCAGGAAAAATGATCCCATAAAGAAACGAAAAATTGACTCAAAATTAAGGGTTATTTGTCATTATGCAATATGGCCCCATTTTTTAATGAAATATCGCCCCAAATTAAAAATAGCCCTTAAGATAAAATTAAACATGACCCTAAATTAAAGGTAATTCTTCATTATGAAGAATAATTTTTAATGAATTTGTACGCCAAAAATTTTAAATAAAAGAATATACAAAGAAAGTTACAAGGGCCTGTTCTGAAAACCAAGTGATTTCAAACCACTTCCTATTAAAATCACACGTGTGATTTTGTAGTATTCTGAAAATTTCACCGTGTTTGCGTTGTTCGATTTGCTTTGGCAATCGAAAAACACACAAACGGAACACAAATAATTACACGTGTGATTTTAAAATTTTAAATCACGTGATTGGAAATTAAATGATTTTCGTAACAGGCCTGATATTAAATATTTGGGTTCCCGAATTTCAAGATCCCAAGTTTTAATATCTAGAGTTTTAATATTTCGAATAGTTGTAGAGTTTGGTTTTTAAAAATCGCACGATGTGTAGCTTGGCCTTCGGTCGGACGCAAGGATTTTCTCCTCTATGGCATAACGATTACTGGCCTCGTTTACTAAAGCATCACGGCTTAGCCGGCTTTCGGCCGTGCGCAAGGACTATCTCCTTTGTGGTATAAGAATTTTGGATTTTGATAATATCCCTAGAAATTTTATAAAACAAACTTTTATATAAAATTTCTAGGGCACGAGCTCCATGACATTTGTTTTCAATTTGTGCAGAAAATGGTCAAAGAAATAAAACCAAAAATCAAAACATATAAAAAAAACCAAAATATACTTAGGAATTCAAGTCGAATTCTTGAACAGATTAGGAAAAAACAGATGTAGGGGAGAAACATGTAAATAAATTGAAAATAGATAATCAATTACACAAATTTTGCCCAAAATACCGGCTGTGGGAAAAATCGCCCAAAGAAAAATGGTCCAAAAAAAGAAATGAAAAATCGCTCAAAAAAATTCCATGTAAAATTGGGCCTAAATTCATATGAAAAGTGACCTAAAATTTTTGGGCTATTTTTCGTTATTGTTGGGTGATTTTTCGTTTTTTAAATTTCATACTGAAAAATCACCCAAAAATGTTGTATGAAAAATGGCCCATTTTTTTGATTTTCTCCTCTATGGTATAACAAACACCGGCTTCGCTTACTAAAGCTTCTCTGCACAGCCGGCCTTCGGCCGGGCGCAAGGATTTTCTCCTCCATGGTATAACAAACACCGGCTTCGCTAAGTAAAGCTTCTAAAATCTGCCTTGTTTCCAAATGAAAGCCGACTATGCAGAGAAGCTTTAGTTAGCGAAGCCGGTGTTTGTTATACCATAGAGGAGAAAATCCTTGCGCCCTTCCGAAGGCCGGCTGTGCAGAGAAGCTTTAGTTAGTGTCATAACGTCCATGGACACTATGACACTGGACGTTATAACATGCCACCGGGAAAAAATTCGTTTTTGCTTTTTGGGTCATTTTTCATTTTTTTTTGGGCCCTTTTTCGTTTCTTTTGGGCAAAATTTCATATATAACTTTTTGGGTCATTTTTCATGTTCTGTTGGGCGATTCTTCATTTGGGCGATTTTTCATTTCTTTTTTTGGGCCATTTTTCTTTGGGCGATTTTTCCCACAGCCCAAAATACCATTGGCTTAAATATTGTAGTTCGACTATAGACTGACAGCCATCGCAGCAACGGAAAGGGTAAAACTGCAAGTACTCTGATGATGAGAATGTGGTTATTCTCGAAACATGTTAGTTCGACCCGCGTACAATCCCTCGTTCAGTCAAGAATGAAAAATTTAAAAAAAAAATATAATATATCGCTCATTTCGTGCAAGACCGTCACAACTCAAAATTTGAAACTTTACAGGAGAGCCTTTTTAAGATTCCAACCTATTATTTCTCACCTTCTCTTTCACTAAAATACAATTATAAAATTAAATGTTTCTTTTTTGCTACAAAGAAAACCACATGTACAAGAGAAATGCCAAACACAAACTGAAATGTGACCTTGTTGATGTTAATTGCTCAAGTTTGTTACGAGAGGTCATAGCGTCACAAGCGTTATTTTTTCGATAATTCTCTCCGTTCTTAGATCAATTTGTAGAGATTTAAGAGAAGAACATTTCTGCATTACTAACTCGAAAATGCCAAATTTTGAGTTGTGACGGTCTTGCACGAAATGAGCGATATGTCATGTTGTAAAATTTGTTTTTATTAAAATAATTTAATTGAAATTTAATATGATGAACTTGAACTTAATTTAAAAATCAAAAAATTTGGATAAAAAACTATGAACAAACTTATAATTGTTTTAAGTGAGACATTTAGTTCGAAAAGGGCTCAGGTACAAATTTTTGGAAATTGAGTTTTTTGCTGTTTTTGGAGGTACATATATAGACCGATATACTGTGAGAATGAAAGGTTATATAACTCCTCCTTAGCGGTAAAAACAGCTGGTTTTTTTAAAATGAATTTAGAAAAGGGCTCATCTCCATATTTATTATGTGTATTTTAGTAAGCAATGGAAAACAGTTTGCATTCCAAATTTTTACAGTGAGAGGTAAGTTTTGAATATGTGGTCAATTTGTTATGAAAAATTATTTCTGATTTTGCCATTAAAAAAAATCTGAATATTCATTCTGCAATGGCCAACAAACAGGCAGATGTAGAAGAAGATTTCTAATTCATATATTTATCTTGGTGAAATATTTTCGTTTTAGTTATTTTATGAATGTATGTGTTTTTTTAATTGGCAATCTTAATAAGCAGAGAAAAATGTGCCGAAATGTTCTTATTGTTCCTTTATATATTAAAACTTTCGAGTTCATAAATGAATCTACAAAAGGTTGATAATATCTTAAAAAGCAAAATATATATTTAAAAGTTATAGATTATCTGAATATTCGTGTGTTTAAATAAATTGCATACACCAACGATACCATTTTCTAATAAAACCACCAATGCCAATATCATCTAAGATCCGCAGGCGACCTATTGCAAATGTTCTAACAGTCCTAGTTCTCTCAGTCAAAGAACACTTTTGGGTGGGATTTCCATCACATACTGATCAATAGGGAGAATATGTAGAATAACATTAAAAGCCGCTTGAGGTTATCATGGTCCTTGTCATGCTGATCAAAGGACATATCCAAGCCTTCATTGATTGCCATCAAACCCAGCATACATACGTAACAATGGGTCTCAACACCGATGTGTAAGCCATCCCCAGTTCCTACCTATCGATGATATGCAAGCATAGTAAGATTGAGACTCCTCTAAAATACATTATTCTTCGTTAAATACACGAAAAACTGCTAACTCCACATTTAAACTACAAAAGTGTAAACAGAAAAGATACTAAGTCACAAAAAGCTTTTTTTTTTAATTGTCTATGTATTGCATGTCAAAGAAAAGTGGACAATTCAACAAAGCTGCCTTCGCAGAATTAGAATATATTAAGAACAAAAGATTTAAGCCAGTTTTTTTTCTCCTGTATAATTTATTAAATTGGACTTAGCTCATTTTCGAGTGAAGGTAACGATATTATATTCAAATAAGTTCAAATTTAGTTTTATATGACTAGAAATAAAAGCATAAAACTTTCCGATGGTCCGCCCAAAAATTTCACATAGGTCTAAACCGTAAACAATTTTAATACTTATACCTGGCCGTGAACGTGGGTTCAATTTCCCGGTCAGCCAAGAAGGAACATTTATCAACAAATTTTAATTTATTTCATGGTGTAAAACTAATTTCTTCATAAATATAATCTAAGGAAAATTAAATTTAATGAACTTTAGCTTGATTAAAAAATAAAAATTTGGACTAAAACCCAAAAACAGTGCAATAAAATAACCACACTAATTACTGATGTCAGATTTTATAAAGATCCCATATAGAGTCTACCTCTGAAGGTGTCGGTGAAGTGTATCAAAGATATATATTATATATGGGGGATTTCCTGTCTTCCGATTTGGATGAAATTTGCACCAAGGTTAGTCTTATTGGATAGTAGTTTAGACACAAATTTTCAATCGGTCAAAAAGTTTCTGAATTAGAGGGGGTCAAAATTTGACATTTTGGCCAAACCGGTGTTCTTTCTCATCCATGTAACTTATAATCTATTGGTGTTAGCAAAATTTGTCCAAAACAAATTAGATAGCTATTTTTTTTTAAATTTAAAATTTATTTTTTATTTTTTTTTTTTTTTTGAAAAGGGTATTTTTTTTTTTTTATTTTTTCTTTGCTCAAAAGAAAGCTTAGGTCTGTTCCTTGAAGTTAGTTATGGTCGCTCTTTGGGATTCGAGTGGGTTATGTATAAAAAAAAAATAATTTCTATGCACTATTTTAAATTTTTTCCTATTTGTGTGTAAGTGTTTCTAAAATCTTTAAAATAAAACTTATGCTGAGAAAATAGACAAATTAACCTTTCCGACGGTATATAACATACCTAACTATCATTTCATACCTTCGATACTGTAATACCCACAATATGTTAATCCCAGGAATAAAATCCCTTTTTTTCTATAGAGATGTTGAATTAAAATTTTTTATTATTTGTAATAATAATTAAATTAATATAAAATAATAGTAATAAAAACAAAAAGATAAATAATCTAAAAAATTTAATCTTTAATAAATTTTTTTTTTTGTTTTATTTAAATTTTTTAAAAAAAATTTTTTTTTTTTTTTAAATTTAAAACTATTTTTGTATTTTTTTTTTTTTTTTGCTCAAAAAAAAGCTTAGGTCTTTTCCTTTAAGTTAGTTATGGTCGCTATTTGGGATGCGAGTGGGTTGATGTTTTCTAATCGAAACAATTTTTATATAAAAAATTAAAAAATCCTCGTCGACTTAAAATTATTTTTTTTATACATAACCCACTCGCATCCCAAATAGCGACCATAACTAACTTAAATGAAAAGACTTACGCTTTCTTTTGAGCAAAAAAAATACCCTTTTCAAAAAAAATACAAAAATAAGTTTTAAATTTAAAAAAAAACAAAAAAAAATTTATTAAAGGACCTATGTGATTAAGATTAAATTTTTTAGATTATTTATCTTTTTGTTTTTATTATTTTATATTAATTTAATTATTATTACAAATAATAAAAAAATTTAATTTGTCAAAATCTCTATAGAAAAAAGGGATTTTATTCCTGGGATTAACATATTGTGGGTATTACAGTATCGAGGGTATGAAATGATAGTTAGGTATGTTATATACCGTCGAAAAGGTTAATTTGTCTTTTTTCTCAGCATAAGTTTTATTTTAAAGATTTTAGAAACACTTACACACAAATAGGAAAAAATTCAAAATAGTGCTTATGCTAAAAATTTAAAAATCCTCGTCTTGACTTAGAATTTATTTTTTTTTTATACATAACCCACTCGCATCCCAAATAGCGACCATAACTAACTTAAAAGAGAATTTCTAAGCTTTCTTTTAAGCAAAAAAAAAAATACCCTTTTCAAAAACAATTAAAAATAAGTTTTAAATTTAAAAAAAAACCAAAAAAAATATTTTTCGAAAGCTTGAAGAAATAGCTATCTAATTTGTTTTGGACAAATTTTGCTAACACCAATAGATTATAAGTTACATGGATGAGAAAGAACACCGGTTTGGCCAAAATGTCAAATTTTGACCCCTCTAACTCAGAAACTTTTTGCCCGATCTTGTTGAAAATTTGTGTCTAAACTACTATCCAATAAGACTAACTTTGGTCATCCAAATCGGAAGACATCGATTTCAAAAGTTGGGTCACTTGACATGAAATCCCCCATATGTATAATATATATTATATTGTATTAACTATAATCATTTTAATTTTTTTTTTGTGTTAATATTTAAAACTCAATAAATTTTTTATAAAAAAAATTCATTTATGTTTTTAAAAATAAAGTTATTGAATATTTAGTAGAAACTTAAAAGAAAATCCATTTGTTTTTATTTAAAGAAACTTTTTTGATATTTTTTAATAAAATATTTTTTATATTTTTTAATAAAATATTTGTTATAAATTGTTATTTATATTTTTTAATAAAATATTTTTTTTTGCTATTTTAAAAGAAGAAACAGAAATTTAAGCACTTACCCTTTGGGGGCGATGAATGATAATATAAACCCTGAAATCTGCGCCTTCGTTTTGGTGGCATGATAATTTTATTTATTTTGTCTTTGCTTGTATATTTATTTAATTATTATAATTAAAAAACTAAAAAAAAAATTGTTGACCAAATTTTTACTATTCATTGGAAAATACGCAGATATATAAAATTTTCCTTTAAAAAGAACAATACAAATTTCCACAACATTTAATGAAATGTTTCTCTTTTTATAAGTCAAAAGGACTACTGAATACTTTTTGTTGGGTTTTTAAAAAAATCGTGCTGTAGTTTAATTTATCACATTTTTTTTAGATACGACACAAAGCACTCACTTACTCATTTGCAATACACATTATAATTTAAATTTTTTATGATTTGTTGTTATTTATTTTAAAATTGATTTTTTGATTCCATTAAAAATTTATGATTTAGCTTGAATTAAAAAAAAAATTTGCATTAAATGCCCATGATTATGTTCCAGTGGTCACATGAACTCTCGCCCACTTAAACAGATGACACAATAAAATTCATACAACAATATTTTTGTAAAACACACCCAGTAAATCGTAACAAAAAAAGAGGGAGGGGGATAGGGATGAAGGAAATACAGAAAACAATATAAATTTATTATTTAACAGTAACTGTTTTACGTTTTATTAGGAATTTCCTTCCTTAAATGGTCACTTTATTTTTTACTTCCTCGAACTGTAGGCGTTGAAAGTCTATAACGGAATATCATTTGCATTAAAATATTTACTAATAACTTCCGTTTTGTTCGAAAAACAAAACGCTAAATATTCATTGATTAATATTCGAAACACACTCTTGACACACTCATTGTTTACAAAATACTGGTGGTCATTTAAATTCGAAAATGTTAAAAAAAAAGTAGAAAAACAAAAAGGATAATTGGCCAAAAAGGAGAAAAGAAAATAATAAATATAATTTTAAACTCTCGTTAAACTACTGTCTCTTTTGCTAATGTCCATGTGTAGGCATGTGGGAGTATCTCTAGGCTTTCGTGTTCTCTTTTTTTTTTTTTTTGCTAGCTTAGTATTTATAAATTATTCGTGTTTTTATTGTGTCCGTGTTTTTTTCTTATTTTCATTTTTATTTTAGTCCTTTTTCTATATGGCATGTTGCATTCGTAATGAGCTTTAATGACACACATATGATAGATTCATGTACAAATATAAATAAAGATACAATAAAATGACACTAACAGGTATTTCAAACATAAAAAAACAAAAGGTTAATGCTTTCAAAATTGAGAAAACTTTCTATAGAAAACTGCTTGACGCTTCAAAATTCGAGACATTTTTGTATAGAACATTTTTCGACGTCCTTAAACCGACAGAATTTTCTATAAAAATGTTGCCCATGTTTTCAAATCGAGACAAGTTTCTATAGAAAACTTGTTGATGTCTTTAAATCGAAAAAGTTTTCTATAGAAAACTTGTCGACCCTTCAAAAAAAAATTAATCAAAATAATCATTTGAAGAAAGTTTTTTCGATGTTTCTACAGAAACTTTTTCGATGCTTTTTATCCAAGACAAGTTTCTAGAGGAAATTTGTCGATGTTTTTAAATCGACATATTTTCTGTAGTAAATTTAATGATGTTTTTAAATCGACATATTTTCTATAGAAAATGTGTCGATGTTTTAAATCGACATAGGTCAATATATCAACATATATTATTTTAAAAAATTTGTCGATGTTTTCAAACCAACATAATTTTCTTTAGAAAATTTGCCAATGTTTTACATCGACATAATTTTCTATAGAAAACTTAACAAAATTTGTCGATTTTTGAAATCGACATAATTTTCTATAAAATATAAATTGTCATAATTTTCAAATAAAAATTTTGGATGTTTTCAGATCAACATAATTTTTTTTAAAAAATTTGGATGTTTTCAAATCGAGGCTATTTCCTTTAATTGACATAATTTTCTATAGAAAATTTGTCAATGTTCTCAAATCGGCATATTTTTCTATAGAAAATTCGTCGATGTTTTGAAATCAACATATATTTTTTTAAAAAATTTGTCAATGTTTTCAAACCAACATAATTTTCTCTAGAAAATTTAATAAAAATAATTTTCTATAAAATATTAATTGTCATAATTTTCAAGTAAAAATTTTGGATGTTTTCAGATCGAGGCTATTTCCTTTAATTTACATAATTTTCTATAGAAAATTTGTCAATGTTCTCAAATCGGCATATTTTTCTATAGAAAATATGTCGATGTTTTGAAATCAACATACATTTTTTTAAAAAATTTGTCGATGTTTTCAAACCAACATAATTTTCATTCAATATGTGTGCTGTTCGACCTTTTGTTGTAATTTTAATGTGAAAAATTAGTTAAGCTCAAGGTCAGTTTTTTTTTTTTATTTATTTAAAAAATGTTTCCAATTTTCGAAATCCACTGGATCTCATCTTCAGGGTAAAGAGTAACAATAATAAAAAACACGTCACACACGGTTTTACATTTGGAGTGCAATTTTAAATGTAAAACCGTGTGTGACGTGTTTTTTATTATTGTTACTCTTTACCCTGAAGATGAGATCCAGTGGATTTCGAAATATTGGAAACATTTTTTAAATAAATAAAAAAAAAATTAAAAAAAAAAACTGACCTTGTTGAGCTTAACTAATTTTTCACATTAAAAAAACATAATTTTCTTTAGAAAATTTGACGATTTTTTCAAATCAACATAATTATCTATGTTTTTATCTTTGTTTTTACATCGAGACGATTTGCTATTTGTCAATGTTGAAGATTGTTTATTTTATTAAATTTTCTATAAAAAAATGTCGATGCTCTGTAATCAAGACTATTTTATATAGATCATTTTCTTATATATTTAAATCAAGACAATTGTCTATAACAAGTTTGTCGATTTTTCAAATAGAGATTATTTTTGTATAGAAAATTTTGCAAAGTTTTCAAACCGGTACGATTTCCAGTATTTAGATGAATGTAAAAATCAAATTGTGCACCCCACCAGTTAAGGGTTTGACAATATTATTCCGTTATTACCTATAAAACTGTGAACTACCAATTAAATAACCTGCATATGAATGAGAATATGAATACGAACTGCATGAGGGTATATTTTATGGTTCGCATTGTTTACAAAATATTGTCATTATTATAAAGAGATAAATATGGGAACCACACACAGACTGATGTCTTGTTGTTAGTAATTTATGATTTTTATAGCCATCTCGGCTACCATGCGCATGCAACCTGAATTTTATGTTTTTTATACTGAGATTTATTTAATGATAAAAACGATTTTTAATTATATTTTTAAAGTTGGTTTAAAGAATTCTATAGAAACTTGTGGCAACTTTGAAAGAATGAACAATTTTCTATATGAAAATCGCTTGAGTGTTGTGAATTTAATTCTCTAGGTGTTAAAAATTTGTATAAACATTTGCATCTTTTTAAAGCGTCGATAAAATTGCCGTATAAAATTGTTTTTAGTTAAAATTTTTAACAATTCTTTGTTGCAAATTGCAGCTTTTTTGATCGCAAATATTTTAAAAATATATTAAGTGTGTTTTTTAAGAATACCCAAATGATGCCTTATACTACTTTGGAATTTCACAATTAAAGGGTCTTTCAATAAGAGTCTTAATATTGATATACAAAAAAAACGAATATTTTTAAGCAAAATTATTGGACGTTTATTAAAATGGAAAAAGGAGAAAATGCCATTAACAATGAAGAACAATATTAGTCAAATGGCCACCATGGATTCGTTTATTCTTTTAATGAAATTTTCCATCCTCGATTTGAACATTTGCGGTCGCATTTACTTCACGAATTTTATATTTGCAGTCTTCAATCGGTTATGGGCCACTGGCATAGACGTTACCATTCACTTAGCCCAAACTAAAAAGTCTTAAAGTGTTAAATCAGAAGTTCTCGATGGACAATAGTGAACGCCTTTTCGAGAAATCACATGGCTAGGAAACTCTTCTCGCAAAGGCGCGATCGTATCGTTATTTGTGTGGATCGTGCCATTGACCATAAACATCGTCCACACAAATATCTTTCAATTCCGGCCATAAAAATTAATTAATCGTAGCTCGACATTGTAATCCATTCACCGTTGCTCGGTTTTCATCATCACTATGGGTGACGTGCAAGATTTTGTTTCTTAACATCAATAACATGTCGCAAGAGCTCAAATTTTTCCATCAGTTTCACAATTACTGGCCGATAAGCTGCTTTACGACGATTCAAAAATGCACTAGTTTTGCGAACTGTGACCACGAAATTTCCACCATTTTTGTAGCTAAGTTTCATAATTTCAATGGGTCGTTCAAGCGTTCATCGTTCCAATTGTATGAATGGTATAGTTATTATATGTCATCTATCAAGTAGTTACAGGTTGAGTCATTGCATATGTTAAAATTGCGGGCTTTTGAAAATGTTATGTCTTTTTAAAGCACCCTTTTCTTTTCCTTTATATTAAAATCGCCTAAATGTTAAATTACTAAATTTGCGTTCGTAATTGCTTAAATAGCTACCTAGAAACTTACCTTTTCCTTGATTAATTTAAATGTGAAGGTTATTCTGTAAAGTTCAATTAATTTGCTTTAATTTATGAATTTTATTGAGTGTGTGCCTGTGTGTGGGTTAAAGCAAGAAAGTTTATAAAAGGGACGCTACAATTCAAACCATAATAATTCATCATTAAGTGTTTTTTCGTTGTCTTTATTATCTGAAAAGGAAATAACTTATTTCCGTGTTAAATTTCTTCTTCGTTTAATTTAAATGACTGATGACCTATTTTCGGTCACACACACACACACACACACCTTATTAAGCAAGAATTACAAAATATTGGTCATTGTCTTTTCACTAATAAAATAAGAAATAGGAATTGTACGTATGTATGTGAAATATCAATGTGTATCAGCCAAAATTGTTTTTCTTTGAATAAGTTTAGGTAAAAATTTAACCTTGAAAGTATGAAAAAGCATGTGACCGAGTTGAAGACAGCAAAAGGACAATACAGTGAAAAACTATGGAAACTATGAAATTTTAAGAAAACTTTTTTGGATACGTTTTCTTTAATTGAAATTGCATTTTACCGTCCACTTTACGTTGCTGACCGCATAACATTTGATTGTGATAATTTGTTAAACCGTCCTTGAACATATTAAACACATTTTTAGATATATGCGATGAAAAGTAAGAAAATAATAATATGAGCTGCACTTGTTTCGCACGGAAAATAAAAATGTTGCTAGAAACATTTCTAATGTTTTGCGTAATATAAATAGAGTACAACTCTATCCACATTTTTTCGTTTCTTCAAAGAAATTTTTTTAATTGAGTTTGACAAAATTTCGCACGTAATACTGAACAGAGTACCAGGCTTAATAGAGAAACAAGAACATAAAAAAAAAATTCAATAAATAATAAAAACAAAAGAATTATAATTTTAGTGCAGATCTTTCTAGTAGTTTCTACAGATTGGACGATTAAGGGAATGATTAATAATATAATAGCTAAATTCACAATCTTGTGCAAATCGTAGAATTTGCAAAATGGTATAGTGTATTTTTAATCTACATCAACAAAATATACAGCAATGCACTTGCTACTCTTTTGCAAATATGCAATACTTAAAACCAATAGTTTATATTTACTCGACATATGCAACATTTGATTGCAAACCGATAACTAACACTCAGTGAACCAAGCCGATCGACTTACAATCGGTGGCTAAACGCCGTCGCTAAATTCTTACGCATACTCGCCGCCGCTGATTTTATATTGCTCAAAAGCTAAGGCGGCTTCAAAAGCCACTTGTTCTGTCGCCACCGCCGATGAAGGTGTATCGGCTTGGTTTTCTTTGCTGACAATAACAAAGCAATAATCAAAAAGAAAAAGTAAAAACATGGAAAATAAAAAAACGAATGAAACGGAATAAACTCAATAAAAAGTGGACAGAAGATAATTGTTCTTTAAAGATTTTCTTAGACACATGAATTTAGATCAACATATCAGTAGAAAATAATTATATTTATTAGACCGACTCACCTTGTATGGAGGTGAAAAAAGTGTTTTTGTTCCCCTCTGAAAATAAAGCTTGATACGTTCTATGATGATTCCCAAAATATTTTGGTTCTAGCGTTGACCATCCGTGATCGGGACCATTTTTAAAAAAGGTCTTTTATTCAGTTTTTCGAATTTTTTTGTACTTTGCTCCAATACGACATAAACAATATTTGGTATCACCGAAAAGAGTTTTTGAAGCAGCATCCAATGGTATATTAAACTTGACCACTTGCGATCACTAATTGAGATATTTAACTAAATACATATTTGAGTATGTGGAAATAATGTTCTGCTTTTCAAATTAAATTTCTTTTAAAATAATGTTAATATTTTTGTGTAATTATTCACATAAAACGCGATATATTTTATCTTAAGCAAAAGATCCGTTTTCAAACCCTGGATGCTGTAAGATAAATTAAGGTTTTTAAATATTAATTTTTTAATTAAAAACATATTAATCTATTAATGACAGGAGCACCACTAATTTATATTATTAGACTTAAAATAAATTTACGAAAACACTAAAAATGGATGAACAAAACTAAGCTTCCGACAAACTGTGACATAATCCAGCATATGTTATTTTTGCGACTGCAGTGCAATAACCAGTCATACGGACTCTCAACATTTTATAAAGCAATAAAAAATCCAAAAGATGATAAGCTGGTGCTTAAAATTCCGTGCGAAATAATAGTTGTGTGAGTTATGGAAATTTGTTCAAATGCCGGTAAAAAGTTTTCCAGCTATATGGAAGAAGGTGGAATACCTCACAAGGAGATATCGTTCTGTTATCGAAAGTAATCGACCAGATCATATTGCAAACAAAATGGAATCGTGCAAACTTTATACAAAGAAAGAATCGCGAAAAGATTGTTTATAAATTTTATATTTTTTATTGTAATTGTATTTTTCACATTTTGATAAATTGAAAAATGAAAAAAGTTGATACCCATATTGCCTATATATGAAAAAAGATCAAATATATCGCTTTTTTCGCGTTTCATGTGAATAATTAAAAAAAAAAAAATTAACAATATTTTAAAACAGATTTAATTTGAAAAGCAGAACATTATTTCCACATATGTAGAATTTGTATGAAAGCCCGAAACGAAAAAATGTATTTAGTTAAATATCTCAATTAGTAGGTCGCAAGTGGTCAAGTT
Source organism: Pollenia amentaria (assembly GCA_943735925.1). Taxonomy (NCBI): domain Eukaryota; kingdom Metazoa; phylum Arthropoda; class Insecta; order Diptera; family Polleniidae; genus Pollenia; species Pollenia amentaria. Next base: position 136,927,073 of record OX031010.1, on the reverse strand, counting down.
TTATATACCATTGGATGCTGCTTCAAAAACTATTTTCGATGATAACAAATATTATTTATGTCGTATTGGAGCAAAGTACAAAAAAATTCGAAAAACTGATAAAAAGTCCTTTTTTAAAAATGGTCCAGCTCACGGATGGTCAACGCTAGAACCATCATAAAACATATCAAGCTTTATTTTCAGAGGGGTAACAAAATCACTTTTTTTTTGAGTCGCTCTAATATTTTTCAATCGGCTGTGAATTTCGTGTTTTGCAAAAAGCGTTGTAAACTAAGCCAAAGAGGACATTCACAATTGATAAAAAAAAATTTACAGTTGCATAAATTTGCAATCTCAAATGCACAAGATCGAGAATTCAGCTAATATATGTATGTATCTGTTGTCTGATCAAGGTATTGCAAAATTAGTGCGTCGTTGTAAGAAATTAGAACTGTTATTTATGAACCTTTTACTACCAAAAAATGTTTAAGATAACGGGACGACTTATCGTGCAATTTTTCAACTTATTAATGAAAAAAAGTTGGAATAAAAGGGCAACGATGAAGACAAAAGTCATATGCTCCTCGTTTATGCAGATGATATTGACATTATGAAAGACACATTCGAGATGTAACTGCTGTCTATGCGAAGATTGAGAGGGATGCAGGTAAAAGTCGTTTGTGTATAAACGAGGACAAAACACAGATATTGATTGCAACTGCAGAGAAATTAACGCCAATAAATTATGGTGACGAAGGCAGTTATAACTTCGAGGTAAAAGAATTTACCTACCTTGAAACCGCTGTAAATAACACAGTACAACACATGATTTGCCAACTCAATTCTGTGAACTGTATGTGAAATTAGACCCAAAAAGAAGAATTTCTGCATCATTCGTTTTGTCTTCTTACCTGCGATTTGAAGTTAGTATCGATTTGAAGTTAGTACTATCGTATAGGGGAATTTATCACGTTTTAGGCCCTGTTGTTTGACATAGCTCGACAACCCCTAGCCCAATTTAGTTGAAATAAATTTTAAAAAATTAAGAATTACAATTCCCTTAATCTGTTCATATATTGTTTTCCTATACAAGTAACACTTTCGAAGTTAAAAATGAATGTATGAAGGGAAAAAATTATTTTTTGCCTAAAAATTTAAATTTTTTTTTTTTAAAAATACATAAAAAATCCAAAATGGAAAAAAGTTTCAAGTCTAGTTATTTTTTCGCAAAGTCACATAACCTATGAGACAAAGATCATAAAAATCGATGCACGCGTTTCGCTTTTATTCGCAATTGAGTAAAGGTATGAATTTCAAAAATCAGTTATAGCCACCACCCTTAAAATAAAAATAAAAATATAAATTAAAAAATTATCATGCAAAAAAAAACTTTATTTATAAAAACTTAATGAAAATAAAATAATATGCAATTAATACGCAATTATAATATGCATAAAAACAAAATTTAGAACATTTTTTCAATTATTGGCAATATCCATCCCTGTAGAAGTTGACGCTTGTGGTTCTGATGATCTTGTTTTCTTCGTAGGTTGTTCATATTCATGGTCTGAGTCTGTATCGTCATCCGAGATACACATACTATTCAAGGGCGTGTTTCTTTCACTGTGTCCACCAATTTCAATGTCTTCATCTTCGGTGCTTTCTTCAAACTGCATAATTGTGGAACTCCACCAACAAACCTCCGCAAGCAATGCATCCAATTTTTTGCTTTTGAACCGCTTTTCAAATGGCATGGTCACCTGGTGGAACCTCTCTCCTTGTTCGTCTGATTCCTGAGGTGATTGTGCCAAAAAAGTATCGAGGTGGTGGTGCAAGAAATGCAGTTTCAGCGTCATGGATGCACCGATTTTTTCGAAATAAAACAGCAACCTGGCCACTCGTTGCTGTATCTCTTCTCGCTGGACACGGTTCTTTCCTATAACGCCTTCTATTACTTCTTTCAATGCGTTCCATGCATGTTGGTGGTCGTGATGCTCTGAAAGCAAATGTGTGAAAGAATCACTTTTGATCAATTTCCGAATATCAGGTCCATTGAGAATACCTGTTTTAAATACATAAGAAAAACGAAAAAATTATTGGTAATGCGAATGTATAGAAATTAACAAATTTAGATATGACAATATTGAAATACAGAGTACGATACGTACCGTTTTTAATTTTCTCATCACTGAGTTTCGGAAAGATGGATTTCAAACAGTCAAAGGCGCCGTTAACTTTTTTGACCACCACTTCAACGAATTTCCCAGCTATTCCCAGTTTCATGTGGAGCGGTGGCAACAAAATATCATCCAGGTCCTTTATCATAGGTTCATTGCGTAATTTTAATTGTTTGTTGAGCTCGGGAGTTCTTCCTTTCCAATCTTTACATTGATATTGATTTCCTTTGTATCGTGAATCCCAATTACAAAGGAAGCAGAAGTATTTTGGATATCCGCCCTTTTCTATAATCCCTTGTAGTATGTTGACCACCTTCAGATCGCAACAAATGTTCCATTTGTGTTCATCGTATTTGATTTTCTTCAAAATTTCGCCCAATGCTTCATACGTTTCCTTCATAGTTGTGCTGAATCCCAATGGAATGCATGGTTTTTTATTTTTTTTGTGCAGCAGCACAGCCTTCAAACTAGTAACTGAACCATCGATGAATAAACGCCAGTCGCCAGCGATATAATCCATTCCCAATTTTTTCACTAAACCTGGGATATCATGGCAGTACGTGAACGTATTTGCTTCGTCAACGGAATAAAATTTCTGAAAATCAGCTTGGCGTTGTCGGTATGATGTTGCGCTGACATTTTGCTGTGTGAGTTTTCTTCTCTTCAAAAATGATGTCAGCCATTCGGAGTCGTGTTGTGATAGTCCCAGCTTGGCCACAATGTAATCCATTTCGATTTGTGGTAGCGGTTGTGGTGCACTATTTTCAATATCGGGTATCCAATCAGCATCATCCAAATCGGTCGGATTGGTGAAAACGGTTTCGGCTAGCAGGGACACAGTATCCGCACTCGGAGGTTTAGGTGCATCGGTATCAGCAGGGCGTTGCACTGGAAGTGTGGCAGTAAATGCAGCAGTGTATACTTTTGTTTTCAATTGTTGTCTGTTTAATCCAGGACGAAAATTTATGCATGCATAGCACCTGGATTCATCATGCCCAGTTGTGTCTTCCACCCAAATTACTGGCTTCATAAAAGATAACTTTCTACTTTTTCCGTGAATCCATTTTAGAAGGATAGTATAACAACTGTTGCACACTGTGTTCGGCGTAAAATTTGCACCACTTAAATCTGCTTCATCGAAATAATTACAATACGCGGTTTTGAATTGCTCAGTAAACAAATTTTTTCGATCTTTTTTCTGTATTTTCCGGACGATATGACCACAAACGTAACAATATTCATTCAAATATGGGCACTTGTTGTTTTCCATATTGATATATCTTATGTTTTGTTGTTATTCACTTTTAAAAAACTGGAGAAAAATCACTTTTACTGTTCGCGTTCGTCGGCACTGGCTGAATGCCAAAAATCGATCAATGCACACCTATAAATACTACGTATTTTTGAATATTTTACTGCCAGGTACTTATAAATGGGCGCATATTTTAAGGGCGGCTGGCTATATACCTGATTCAGCACTTGTACGTTTCAAACTGTGCAAAACTTTCCAAATAATGACCACCCTTAAATGTGGGTGCAATTTCTGTAAAAAAAATCATATAGGTAGCCACCGGAAAAACCCAAATAATAAAAAGGTCCACTTTCCGTTTAATTGTCCACGTACATTTATTACCGCAATCATAAAAATCGAATAACCTTTTGTTTATTCCTTTTTTTTTAATTCTCAGAATCATGAAAAAGGTGTCAATGTTTTCTCCAAATAATGTTGTGCATATCTCGAGCAAATTTTTGAAATTCATACATTTACTCAATTGCGAATAAAAGCGAAACGCGTGCATCGATTTTTATGATCTTTGTCTCATTTTGCTCATAGGTTATGTGACTTTGCGAAAAAATAACTAGACTTAAAACTTTTTTCCATTTTGGATTTTTTATGTATTTTTAAAAAAAAAAATTTAAATTTTTAGGCAAAAAATAATTTTTTCCCTTCATACATTCATTTTTAACTTCGAAAGTGTTACTTGTATAGGAAAACAATATATGAACAGATTAAGGGAATTGTAATTCTTAATTTTTTAAAATTTATTTCAACTAAATTGGGCTAGTGGTTGTCGAGCTATGTCAAACAACAGGGCCTAAAACGTGATAAATTCCCCTATACTAACTTCAAATCGATACTAACTTCAAATCGCAGGTAAGAAGACAAAACGAATGATGCAGAAATTCTTCTTTTTGGGTCTAATTTCACATACAGTTCACAGAATTGAGTTGGCAATCAATTAACTGAAAAATGTTGTACTGTGTAAGGAAAATAACTTCAGTCTTGAAATAAAACGAAGGATAGTGCTTGCAAGCAGGTGTTATTATGGAATAAGAAAGCATTTCAAAAGTAAAGCCATATTCATAAAAAATATTTTGAGAGAAAAAAATTCGTAAAATTGATGGCTCCATATGCGTTGACGAAGAGTGTAGCCGACGAATGAATCATTGGCTATATGAGATTTACACCACTGTGAAGAAAGAAGGATGCTTGCAGATAAAACGATTGCGCTAGCTGAGACATATCAGAAAGATGAACGCGAATACTCTCGAGACATTCGAGAATCTATAAATGGGGAGGACCTAAACATCTCTGGTGAATCAAACTGGATACAACGTACAAGAGAACATTTTGTAAGCAGGGCGAGACCAACAACAGGTTGTAGTGCAATCTAAGTAAGTTATTAAGTATATTTTGCCAATCTAATTAATATTTTACATCGTTTTAACTAGATATCTAATGCGAAAATTCTTGTTTTCTACGTAACTTCCATAAAGATATCCGGGTACCTTGTCGCGCAATATTAGGTGTTGTTTTTTTTTTTTAGTAACTGAAAAGTAGTATAAGGAGAAATTACACAGGCCTGCAAAATTTGAAAAAGGCGAAACCCTGGGACAAACGTATATTTAAGTTGAGCCGAATCCGAATCTGTACATAGAATTTCTAAAAACACATAAGCTTTTCGCGATATCTTTGCCTTAAGTTTAAAAAACGCCTATTTTTTAGCCATATTCGATATGTTATAACTGCGCGAATTAATCTTTATTTGTAAAACCTGATATGTCGTCTGAAAGTTCTACCAATTACCTTTAAAATAAATGTTTAACCTTTGTTTATCTTTTTCATTTCAGATATCCTAAACAGAAGTTTGAAAAAAAATTTTTTTTTTTGCTAAATTCATGTTTTGTCGCCTTTCCGAAACGATATAATTTTTTATAGAATATTTTTAAATTGTAACAATTTTCTATAGAATATTAATCGATGTTTTAAGATCAAGGCAGTTTTCTATAGAACAATTGTCACTGTTTTCAAATCGAGACAAATATATGCAAGTTTTTGTCAATGATTCAAATCGCTATAGATTTTTATAAATTTGTCAATGATTTATTTTTTTAAATCGCTAAAATTTCTTTAAAGCAAATTTGTCTAAACAACTTTCTGAAGAAAAAATATCGACGTACTTTTTAGCTGAGCTACCTAAATTATTGCGACATGAGTTTTTAAGTCATAACCAGGCAGTCGGCAAAAAACGGTCTGACTCCGACTCCAACAGCTGAAATTGTGTTCGACTGTAACTCCGACTTCGATGCTAAATGTATATTCTGTGGGTAGTTTATGCAATACTATATTTTCTTTTTGAAATATTTTTTTTTATTCTTTTAATAATAAACAAAATACTATAATATCAAAACATCTAATTAAAAAAATTTCAAATAAATTAACAAATCTTCAAATGGGTAATCTAAAATAAAAAAACTGCGAGAAATGAATGAAATGAATGATGATATGCTCAATAATATATGGATCCATTTATGCTCTTAAATCAAATCTGATGATTCTGAGTGCAGAAAATAATCATTCTGTGTAGACTTTTGTCGGTGACAGTGCCGTGTTGCTCAGAGCAGCATATTGAATACTCTAATGGTACTTTGGGATTGCATCTTTTATTGTTTAATTTGAAGAACGGTCTATTTTAGCACTATATCAACTCTTAATTTTTACAATGTTACTGAGCTACCTAAATAAGAGCGACAAGCGTTGTTTTTATGTCAAAGTTTTAAATTTTTATACAGTTTATTCGAAACAAGTCTTTAGAATGCGAATTCAGCACTACCCGGCTGGAAAATCTTATTTGAGAGATCGCTAGGTCGGTTTTTTATAATTGAAAATGTATTGGGAATAGGGTTTATATGTTTAAAAAACGCTTGCCGCTCTTGTTTAGGTTGCTCAGTTAAACATATTTCAGAGACCGGAGGGTTTCCTGCAGATAAGCGTAGCGCTATGCTGGATTAGCATTGGAAAAAAAATTATTGAGGAATCAGAATCTCTTATTGTTCTGGGCATGAAAATACAACGTGATAACCGATTGACAAAAATTTTATTCAAGGTGACGAAAGAAGCAGTCAAGTGTATAGGTTTTTTAAAACAGTGTAAAAGATATTTCACTCCATCTGTTCTCCTTCCTATTATACCATATTATTTTACCACCTATATCCGACAGCGAATGGAATGTAACTCTGAGGTGTGGGCGGTTGCTTAAAATTCTGCTTTGAAACGCGCAGGAGATGGCAAAGGTGCTCATTGGTGGCACTGGTCTATTGACTACCTTGAGCACCGTTGCAGTGTGGGTTGTTAATTAAGGATATTTCTCCCGAAACTAGCAACTTTGTTCGAAATACACGTTTTTCCTCAAGAGACCATTCTTTTGTAGTCTATAGGACGGTGCATCGTACAACGCATTACAGGGAAAATTCGTTTTTTGCCGGACTGAGCGTATGTGGAATAACCTTCCTGCTGAAGTCTTCCCTCTCTCTTTCAATATGAAAAATGTTAAGTCGAATGTCTACAAACACCACTCCTTCTATATTCCTTCTAATAAGCTATTTTCCTAGTTCCAACACAATGAAATGCATTTGTAGGGGTCATTCCCTGAGTGCTGGTCCTAACAAAAAAGAAATAGATTTAAAGTCAGCCGGAATTCCTGGCATTAACTTATTCAAGCACAAGTGAATGACTGCATTTTCCGCAATTCACCCGAGCGTGTTAAATTAACTACAGAAGTTCTAATAATGCCCGCGCTAATAAATGAAATACCAAGGTAATTTAAATTACTACATACTTTACATAATAAACTAAAATCTAATTTTTCTGAAACAATTAGGGTTAAAAATTAAAAACCAAATTTTTTCTAAAAGATTATTTTATAAGATGATTTTATTTTTGAATTACAGTCGAACTTCCCTATAATGAGTATGCAGAGGACCATAAAATCAGTTCATTGTATAGATATTTCATTATGAATAAATTATATTTTTTCCATTTTTATTTAAAATAATCAGGTGTCTTAGTTTGGATTACACTCTTTAACGTGCGCCGGTTATCCATTTTAACATTGCTTCTCAAAATCCTCAAAAAAGTAGGATCGGAGTCTTATGTGCTTAGTGCTGAACAGATTGCCCTCTACATTTTTCGAATAATTTATTTATTTTTATTTTTTTTTTTTTTTTTTATTTTTTTTTTTTTTTTTTTTTTTTTTTTAATAAAGTGCTGGGAAGAACTGCTTTGGCTCTAGTTTGTTTTTGTTGTTCATTCTTCTACTTTATCAAATAGTACTAACTTTTTTTAAGATATATGCTACTTTTGTGCTAAACTTTATTTCACTAAGCACAGCGAACTGCTGTCAAAATTGCTTAAATTAAGTCATTATATGGATACAAAAATACATGAAAGTCAAATTTATATTTGAAAAACTTTTTCATTGTAAAGAAAAATTTACTGTATGGGAATTCATTATAAAGGGATCAAATTACACTAAAATTTAAATGAAAAGCTGTGTTAAAAGGGTGAGCTTCATCGTATAGAATTTCACTTTAGAGAAGTTCGATTGTAATACATTAATGTTTTTATTAAAAAATATATACATATTTTATGTTTATTATTTTTTGGTTTGCTCGTTTTAATCAATAATTGTTGCTTTGGGTTTTTTTACTAATGAACTCCAAATTTATTGAAATAGCTTAATTTATAAAAAAAAAAAATATTAACCGGTTAACAAATCAATAACAAAACTAACCAATTATTAACCGATTAAACCAAAACATCGGCTAATTAATTGAGCGATTAACCGATTAAAGTAAAAGTCCGATTAAATAAATACCCTATTCAACACTAACCGGCATGAAAATCGTACTGGACGAACCGCGAGGTCAGTTTGTTTTATTGAAAATATATTGGCAATAGAATATTCATGTTTAAAAAACTCTTGCCGCTCTTGTTTGTGTAGCTCAGTAAGTGATCAAAAAAAAAATTATTCTGAAATATTTTAATTTAAATATGTATTGATCTTGATGTAGAAAATAGTTTTTGCTTTACAAAATAGATTTTCACTTGCCTTACAATATGTGGCAGAGCGTTGTCTTGATGAAATATTACTGTTTCATATTTCATCGCATATTCTAGGTATTTTTCGGTCAATTGTGTTCGGTCCGGATCCACTGTGATCGTTTGGCTCCTCAGAGATGGGAACCTTCTGCTTTATGTTGGCTTTATTAATAATCGGCTTTGCGCAATAATCAGCAAAAATAACTCTTATATTAATCTTATCTCATAACACAAATAAAAATAAGTAAGTAAATACTGTAATGTAGGGTATCATATGGTCGGGCTTAACCGACTTTAATTTAATAATAGTTTTCGATGTATTCAAATTTTTATTTTAAAAATTTTTATATATTTACGAAATGTCACAAATACGATAATAAATAAAATTCCAACTTAATTAACCGATTAGTAGTAGCGCTAGGCCTTCAGACCGTTGTAGTGAAACGAACTAGAGAGTCTAATAGAATTGCTTTCTATAGTACAACCCGCTTAATTATCCCACGTTTAAATGCCTTTTATCTTATCTACATTGAGTTTAAAATCCCCGTTTTTACTTCTTACTCTATTTTTGGCTTTCATGGCCAGCCAGTCTCACTAAAGTCTTTTCCGAGAGTGTGCCTTATTACAAGAATTTTAATAGTGTAATTTATAGTCTTATAAAACTGACAGATCAAATTTAATTTCAATAGCATTATTCCTTACAGTATTACGCTTACTAAAGTGTATTGCAAGAGTGGGCTTAATATGGGGCATGTGGTAAATTATTTCATTAGCAAAAGCTTATTGAATTTTTGCAAGCCTTAATTTTCTGAATTTAGGGTGGTAAGAACAAAGTTTGGGTGGATAAATACTAGAACGGGATAATTGAGGTCAATGGCTTTTAAAGCAAAACATAGGTGTTCTCGAGGCAAAAACTTCGAGATACGACTGCAAATGCCAACAATAACAAGAAAACTTTTTAAAGGTGACCCCTACGTTTGGTAAGAAAAATGTTGGCATTTTTGGCGAGATATTTAACCGTGGAATATTTACCCACTATTTTATCGATTTTCTAAAAAAAAAAACTTGGTCAGTGGTTTCAAATTAGTTACAATTTTTGTTATTTCCAATAAGTAATTTGTATACAAGTTTAAAATAATTAAGAAGAATGTGCACGCAACCTTAAAATGTTTTCATTTCCTTTTTTTAATTTGAATCAAAATTGCAGACATTTGAATTCAATAACATTTTACATAATTTATGAATTGTTGAATTTTGAATTCGTTGAAAATATTTCTTTAATTTTAATTTGTTATGTAGAAAATTGTCTATTATTTGGAATATTTACTGCCTGGCCCACAATGTCGACCAGAAAATTTCTTTTGAAAACAAAAACAAATTTTAGTTTTTTATTATTATTGTTAATATAAATATGCGAAAGAAATATTCTTGTCGACATTGTGGGCCTGGCAGTTAATTGGCAAAAATTATAATATTCACAATGTACAAATCAAGGATGGCATTAAGAATTTTTAAATTGTTAATTTTTTGACTAAAAAAATTTATGATTAATCCTCTTATTTAAGCTTGAGGTCTTATTTCTTTTTTATAAAAAATATTAAATTTATTTAATCCAATATTTCGGCACTCCGTTGTGTGCCTTCTTCTTTAAACCTAATCTATTACAGTTTAAATAGATTTTTAATTTCCGTTTCTATTTCTATAAATTAAATGTCTATAATTTTGGGCTACATTTTCAGTATCTGACTTAAAATTAATTCTGGATATTGTTGGAATCTTTATAATTTGCAACATTTCTAACATAAATCTACGCTTATAATTATTTTCCGTGTTTAAAACTGATATATTTTCAAAATCAGGATAATGGTTTAAACTTGCACAATGGGTTGATAAAGCTGTTTTTTGTGATGAAATATTCCTATATTTTTGATCTGACTTATGTCCTGCTATCCTAGTTTTAAGTTTATTTTTTGTTGTACCAATATACACTTTACTGCATTGTCCATTAACATTTCCCTTACAAGGTATTTTATAAACTACATTTGACATTTCCAACTTATTTATTTTATCCTTCATATTAGTGAATAATCTACCTATTGTGTTATAAGATTTATGTGCAATTTTATATATTTTTGTATCATAAATATTTGACCTTTCCAATCTTTCCGAAAATCTTGGTACATAAGTTATTGATTTATAAATTTTCGGTTCTGCGTTACTGTTGGAATTGTTTATTCTATAGCTATTATATTTTAATAATAAATTGGAAATAATTTCCTTTGGAAAACAATTTTCCATTAATGCTCAAAAAATGTTTTCCTTATTATTCCTATGGAAACATGTATCACTTATGGTCAATACCCTTTCTATAAAATTTTTAGCCGTGTTAATTATAACTCTTTGTGGATGATTTGAAAAATAGTTAATTATTCTACCAGACGATGTTGGTTTTTGATACCAATCAATAAATAAACTTTTTTCTTTTCTTATTATTAAAGTGTCTAAATAAGACAATTTTGATTCAAACTCCTTTTCCATTGTAAACTTTATATCCGTATGAAAAGAATTAAATGTATTTAAAATGTTTGTTATTTCTGATTCTTTAATTACACAAAATAAATCATCTACATATTTTGTCAAAAAACAGCTTTATCAACCCATTGTGCAAGTTTAAACCATTATCCTGATTTTGAAAATATATCAGTTTTAAACACGGAAAATAATTATAAGCGTAGATTTATGTTAGAAATGTTGCAAATTATAAAGATTCCAACAATATCTAGAATTAATTTTAAGTCAGATACTGAAAATGTAGCCCAAAATTATAGACATTTAATTTATAGAAATAGAAACGAAAATTAATAATTTATTTAAACTGTAATATATTAGGTTTAAATTGGAAAACCTTTTTGTATTTTATTGAAAATATGACATTTTGTTTAATTTGTTAAATTTGTTAAATTTATTAAAAATTGTTAACTTTTTGTCAAATATTAAAGAAAAAATCCCTGAAGAAGGCACACAACGGAGTGCCGAAATATTGGATTAAATAAATTTAATATTTTTTATAAAAAAAGAAATAAGACCTCAAGCTTAAATAAGAGGATTAATTAAAAATTGTTAAAGGTCGAATAAGAGTCAATTAATTAATAAAAAAATTTATAAAAAATAGAATACGTACCAAGAGTACAAATTTTTTTAACCCTATTTTTTAATCTGGACCATATGCAATCTGCATACTAAATGTAGCAAAAAGAGAAAAGGAACCAAAGTTACAATTTTTCCCGATTTACCTCTTAAAAAGTACCCTATATTTGAATCTCTCCTGTGCCATATGCTATACGTCTACCGAATTTCATCCAAATCTATTTAGCGGTTTTGCGTAATTGAGCCACAAACTAACCAACGTACAAACTTTCACATTTATAATATTAGTAGAATTGATTAACATAATGAATGTGTGTACTGGTATTCAATTAGATTTCGATAACAGAATTACAATTTTGATAATAAATTATTTGGTATAATCAAAGTTATTTTTGGGAATATATAATTTTTCATTAATAAGATTTTGTTTGTTGTGCTTAATTCCCACTTTTTATTCTTGATAACAATACTGACATTTATTGTTGGAGGGTTCTATTCGCATTTCACTGGTTGCTTAGGCCAGATCATCAGGAAAGGTTTTCCCAAAAAATATTTAGGGAAGACAAAGATAACAGGAAATAAGACTACAGATACGAAGCAGTGAGTTTATCTTTTCTTACATTCCCCTCTACAATTGGTTGGTATATTTACATCATAAAAATTGCAATTTTGTCTTTTGTTTGGATTAAGCCGCAAAGAGTTGCAGTTTTAGTCTGTTTCTCTCTTTTGTTTTAATAATATTTTGGATAGAAAAGATTCTTTCCACATATGCAGATGAATATGGAATTAATATTATTTGATTTTAAAATATTAATATTTTAATACTCGTATTAACAATATCTCTAGATTGCGAATTTATTTTATCAAAATATTGGTATATTTTGGAAACATTTTTACTAATAGTGGTTCTATACATTCGTTTTTCCAATAATCACATTTTCTGTGCAAAATTTACTAAGCCATTTTAAAGATATTTTCAAAGTTCAATTTTGTTCTTAAAACTTCGTTAGTATGACTGAAATAATTAGTTGCCATCAGCGCTGCCACGACAAATAACATTTTTACAACCAAAATTTTTGAAAAAGTTACCAAATGTGAAAAAATATAACCAAATTAAAGATGCATTTTGTTAATTGAGCAAACATTATATTTAATAGGAAAATATTAATTATAAATTAAGAAAACAAAAGAAGAAATGTAAGTCTTGTACATATTAAACAAATAACGAGGAACTTAAATTAAAAGATTTTTTTTATTTGAGACCTTTTTTATATACAATATTTTTATTTTATAAGAACGTAATATTTCCATACAAAATTCAGTTTATTAAAAGTTAATAAATAAAATTTTTTTTGGAGTACCTATATCATTTAAAATAAACGAAATTTGTACTTCACAGTTATAAATAGCAAAAAAGGAACAATTTAATTGTTCCCCGCTTTTTAACTGTCAGTGGCAAGGCTGGCGAATATTGTGATTTTTTAATCATCTTGTTGATAAAAATTTACGTTTGGCGATATTGCAATTATTGTCAAAGGTTTTTTTATAAACTAGTGTTTGCCCACTGGTCGAAATTCGACCATAATTATTTATGCCAATATGACGAAATCATACATATAAGTAAAAATGAATTCATATATTTCGAGGATTTGTTTTTTATTAATCTTAGTGGGTCGGTTTGGCGGGGGACCGGCCCACAGTGAGACAACGCCGCCATTAAATACAAGGAGTCATTGTAGAGCTCTGTAATTTTGCAAAGGTTATTTTTGAGACAATTCCAGTTTTTAAAAAAAAAATTAAGAAAATTCGCCCACTTTTACGCTCACCTCCCATACAATCGAAATTTGTAAAATGCCGTATTGTCCGTAATACTTTAGGTATAACTTTCAATTTTGGTATACTTGAATGTTATATTGTTACAAACATTATCGGAAAAAAAATTTGAACTCTGGCCCACTTTTACCCCCACCACCCATACAACCTCAACATAAAAAGTGCCATATTTTCTAAAATATTTTAGGTACAACCTTCAAATTTGATATAACTGTATTTTATATAATTTAAAATGTTTTATGCAAAAATTACAATAACACGCCCACCTCCCATTGAAATGCAATAAAAAAGAACAATTTTTTTTTCATTCTACAATAATTTTTTAACATCATCATGGTATTCCAATTTTTTCAATTTCATTCTCATTCTAAAAGAATTAATATAAGGATCTGATGATATTTGCAAATAGTGCATTACATCTTCATTCGTAGAAATACGTGAATTTTTACGAGAATGGAATAGCCTAAAGCTTCTATACTCCTTATTAATTGCTTCTTGCGCTTCTTCGGATAACATTCCTGTTATCCGCGGCCTCCAGTCTATATGTTCTCTTCTACTTACATTACAATAATATAAAAAAAATCAGAAATTACCAGTTAAAAAACCAAAAAGGGCAAAAAAGTCTTCTCTAAGCTAAAGTTTCTCAGTCACTCTGCATGTTTAATTTTATGTTTCTAGGTCCAATTTTAATGAAAATTCAAAAAGTATCTGTTGAAGAATCAAAAAGTGCCAACATTTTTCTTCTTGTAGGTTCTCATTCACCCCTATAATTTTATGTTTCTACGTTCATTATTATAGAAAATTCCAAAATTACCACATGCAGCACGGAAAAGTAAAAGAAATTTATATCCCGTATTTTCTCTTTTTGATGATTTTTTCTCCGCATAAAAGTACCAAACAGTTCAATATTGTAGTGGAACTCCATAATTTAAAACGAATGTGTCAATACATAAAGAAAAATATGTTGTAAAAAAGTTCCAAAAATAGGTACGATTTTCACACCTAAAACGTTCGAATTTCGGAAAAGTACCAAATTCATATTTATATTTTTAGATAAGTTACGAATTTGGTATAATCTTAATTTCTATGTTTGTTGGTTTAAAAGTTAAATGGTGTCACCCCATACCCGTTTAGTACCCAAAAGGGCCGAATTTTAAAAAAGTCCTCTTATTTTTCTAAAGCACAACGATAAGTATTACAGCCTGTTCCTCGATTTCGAACGTTAACGTTCGCATAGAAAATTACATTTAAAATAAAATCAAATTTTAGAATTTTGTTTTTGTTTTAAACATAATTTTCTATGCGAACATTGATGTTCGAAATCGTCAAACAGGCCGTTAAATTTGTTTTTTGGATCACTTATTTTTACCCTTTTTACCCCGCAGATTTCAATGAAATATATATGGTGCACTATTGTAAGTAAATACCTCTCATATGGTGTACTTTTTGTTAAAATCGGTTGGTAAACAGAGTACCAATGTGTTCTTAACTGTTTTGCCTTTGCCGATTTATATATAGATTAAAATGACTGCAAAAAAAATCATTAAGTAAATATACATACCAACAGGTTATAAAAAGTAATGTTTAAAATTTCTTAAATTCACGCAATTTTAATAAATTCCAAAATTCTAAAATGATAGATTATATTTCAATTTATTTGTGAAAAATCATTAAAATTACTATGTGTATTTGAATATATTAAAATATATTTCTGGAAATAATGTAAATTTAGAATATTTTACTTCAATTCAGGTTTTTAGAAACACTAAAAATACTTTTGCGTACTTTTTCAGTCATGTTCTGAACTTGATTCTGCGTAAAATTACGCAATTTCTACTTTAAGTACAACTTATCTTTACTACTCTTAATGAGGAAAAACTACGCTCATTTAAAAAAAAAAATATTTGAAAATTTCCACCGATTAAAGCTTCATTTGATATATATTTCAGAAGATGGCCGTTTCTAATATAAAAATCACAGTTGGAATTTTTTTTTGACAAAAATCTTAAAAAAAATTTCTATTAGCTGTTTTGAAAGGGATTTTTTCTTTTCGATAAAGTATAAAAAACTTCCGTTCATTTGAAACAAATAGTTAATGAGAAAATAAGAGTCCAAAGTGCACATAGTTCGAAGTCTTAATTAATACGCGATAACTCCCCATGTAAATAAAAACGTTAAAAATTAAAAAAACGTAAATTGCAAGTGTATCAAGAAAAACATATTAATTCGTATTATTATTTTAGAAAAAAGTGACCAAAATTCAACAAATATTCACATCTCTACATCGAGAAAAAAAATTGCCAATTTTGGTTAGAAGTAACCAAAAACGGCAGCTCTGATTGCCATATGATATTACTGAAACTGGTAAAATTCCTTAATTGTACTAAATTAGCCATTGGTGTACCATTGTACTTTTACAATTTAAATAGTACCAAAAAAAGTACCAATTTTGCCATTCCTAGTACAAATTAACCTGCTTTCACAAAGGAGTTGTGTAAAGGGCATTGGTGCGTATGTGAGTTTTAGGAAAAAATTCATCATACGTTGCAGTAAATTTTCAATAATATTTCTAACATCTAACAATAAAAGTAGTTTAGTAATATTTTTATAACTTAGCTTACAAATTGGTAAACCGATCGACTCAGAATTAGTGGTGGCAAATTCTACTACTTTTCATTACTCAAAACATTTATATTGGGTACTCATTGTTATTCAATACTTTTAACAAACTTTTTTTTAAGGAAGCTTTTAAGCTTTTTTAATTTTTTTATACATTTTAACATCTTTTGTGTTTGGCGATTTTACAAACAGTTTAAATCTCTTACATTTTTCCTTAAGCTTCGTTATTTTATATATTTAATGTCTTTTATATGCGATATATAAATTATAAGCCAATCGTCCTAAAACCTGACTTCACAGTATTAAAATTCGTAGCCTAATTAAAACAAAATATCTTGATTTGTTTCAGAAATATTATGAGGAGTATTAAAGCGATGTTTAGAAGGGGATTATGTGTTGGATCTATCATAAATTATGGATCGTTCTTCATAAATATTAAAAAAAAATTAGAGCAGATTTCATTACATTAAAACAATTTTTTAGAATATAATGTTTTTTAAAATGCGTTTCCGAAGTCTGCTTTATATGGGGCCAATGGTAAATAATGACCCATTTTAACAAAATTTTTAGTCCGATTTCAAGTCATATAAAATTAATTTGTGCAATATTTAATGAGAATCGTAACAAAAAAATATTAATTATTTTAGGGAGGTTGTGCCACATTCGGGTTCTTAGCTCTTTTATCATGACCCGATTGTGCTAGATTTAAATCCCAAACTGCTAAGGGGAACTAGAAAGAATTTGACACCAATATTGTTCTTTTCTGTTGAGTCCTTCGAAAGTGGGCACGTTTTCAACAGATAGACACGCGGACATGACTTAGTCGACTACGAGTTACTCAAGGATCCAAAATATATATATACTTTATGGGGTCTTAGATGAATATTAACAAAGTAACACACGGAATGACAAACTTAGTATATCCTTATTCACCACTAGTGGTAGAAAATATACAAATCAGTTAATTTTTTAACATTAAAAATAAATCAAAATAGATTCCAAAATTTACTGTTAAAACAAAATCAAAAACGTTTTTAAATTGAATTTTAAAAGAGGAATACAAGCTAATAATGCAGTTATAAAAAATTCACATTGAATCACTTTTAAAAGTAAGTGTTTTTTAAGCAGTCAAATTCCATTATTAGCGAGATATACCACCAACAATTAATTTCAGTTTTTAGCACATTAAAACGAACTCCTTTAAATTAATTTTTTACTTCCAAGCAAAACTCTGGAAACAAGTGGCAGTGCAATAAAACTGAACTGATAAATCGCTTTAACTTGATTTTCTTGAGAAAACAATAAAATAAAGTAATTTGTTCTTTAGTTTGTTTTTTCTTTACCCACTAACAACTACAATTCGAGTTGGAAAAAGCCAACAAAGAAAAGATTAACTTACTGTTATTGTTGTTTTGCTTAAGCTTTGATATCGTTGCAAGTAAAACTTGAGTGTTTGTAGTTCTCATTTGCCTTACAGTTTTATTTGTGTAATACCTTTAGCTTTTCTAAAGTCTTTGGAAGAAGGTTTCTCATGATATGGCCAGTGAAATGCGCATAGCTTATGCCACCAACAATAAATTTCAGTGTATTTATCAAGAGTAAGAACTGGGAATTTAGCGCATTAAAACGAAATATTATTAATGGATTTTTTTTACTTGCAAGAAAAACTTTAAATTCTATTACCTTTTCAATTTATATGTTAAATATGAGAAATAACAATAAATTTTAATATCGCAAATTATTATGTTGGTGTTAAGATTAAATTTTATCCAAAATGATTTCAGTGCAACATAAATCGTGTTACTTCTCTCGAAAATAGGTTTTAGTGCCATTACTTCCTTATAAATGTTGGTATTAGTATGAAATTTGGTAGCGATAACTTTTTTAATAGCACCTCCAAAATTGACCATTGGTCCAATATAAACCCCTTCTTCAAAATAGTTTCAAGACGAAAAATGTCATATAAATTTAAAAATTAATTTGGTTTTGCCGGTTCCATGATTGGCCATGGGTCCGAAATAGCTTACACGCTCTATATTTTGTCTTTATTTACTGTGGTGTTGGCTATCAAATGGTCGGGCTTGATCGGCTATACTTTCTTACATGTTTTCTTTTTACTGTTATATATTTTTTATTTCTCTTTTTTTTTTTGTTAGCAATTAATACAACATTTAATTTTTCACAACAAATTGCAATACCATAAATATTTAATGAAACTTTTTCACATCAAATATTAATAATTATTGATTTTTTATACATATCTAACAACTTTTTATCAATAACATATAAGTTTTTTCTACCTCACTTAAATATTTTCTTAAATAAGCACTTGACTTCACTTTTAAATTTCCCTTATGACCCTGGCCATTATTTGCATGGTCAATGTCCTTTAAAATAAATGCAAATTTATGCAATTTTTAGCAGCAATTAAAAAAAAACAACAACCCATGTTCTTATAAAGTTTTTCGCTCCTTTAGATGAGCTAAAACTATGAAATTTACACACCGTTAAACTTTTAGTACATTTTTAGCACAGTTCACTTTAAAATTTTTTTATTTTAAATAATTTTTTTTCTTCTTTAAATTCGTCTTCTGAGTTCGCGTATCCTTTAAAGACTGTGCCATATCTGGGTAATGCATTGGTGTTTTATCTAATTTTCTCTTGAATGAATTGTTTTTGTTTTATTTTTTTAAAAAAATATACAGTTTTATGGGAGAGAGAGTAATTTTTCCCTTCTTTCTTTACTTACATTTGTTCTTTATATTTGTATTTTGTGTTATTGTTTTTGCTATTGTTATTCAAGTAGTAGTTGATATGTGTGTGTGTGTGTGTGTGTATGAAAAACTGCAATTCTGTTGGAGGCTTTTTGTCTATATAGAATTTTACAACTTCATGTAAGTGGGTGGCATGTAGTGATAGATTTTTACCTTTTTATTGAGCAGGGTTCGAAAATAGACATATTGTAAACATATTTCCAAATAGAATCTTGAAATTTTTTATAACAAATTCCTTGATATTTTGAAATAGAGATCATATTCTTTCGAAAATTTCTCGATATTTTTAGTATATAGTGTCTTCAGAAGATTTATTCAGAACATTACAAACAACATTTTGTTGGTATAGCCCTCTGATTATATTGGTATTTGGACAAAGTTTTGCCTAAATGTATTTTATTTAAGCCTTATTTTATGAAATTAATTTTGGAATCGGACCAAATTTGATCATGACTCCCATACAAATACCCCTCACGAAATCAGCTTGTAATTCCATAACTGATTTATAAATATTTGTATGTATTGAAAAAAAATACATACGTATTATGTCATGGCAAAATGCTGTGCTTTAAGACGAAAAAAATCTCAAATATGTGTGATTACCTAGATAATATTCGGCGTTAAGAATTCTTATAATGTTTTAATAGGTCCACAGTTGCATATGGGACCTAACATGGGAACACATTTAAAAATTTGTCTGTAAATACCTTTTAATTAGTTTTTTGTAAGTTTTTTTTATAAATAAACGTCAATTTGATATCAGGTGTTATTTCATTCAAATTGGGTAATTTTGCGTCATCTAAAGTGTAGTTTTGAATTTTGCTGGTGGAAGCACTGCAAATTGGTAAAATAACTAAAATAAATAACGATAATATGGTTAACATTGACCATATTATTGTTCTTTCTAACCATAGTTTGGTTACTTTTGTCGGAATACTCCAAAACGTTAACATTATAATGGTTAATTTTGAACATAATATGGTTAATTTTGACCATTTTTTTGGTTAATATGGTCCATAATATGGCTAGTTTTAAAAAAATTATGGTTAATTTTGATTATATTATGGTTGATATCTGGCAAATTTTTGGTAATTTTAACCATATCCAACCAAACAGATATTTTTTTTTTTAAAGAGTAACGCCGTTTTTATATTAAGCAATGGATATTAAGAATTTTGTAAACGACTAATTTAATGAATTTTTTCCAATAACTAAAAAACTCTATTCTGATTATATATTTTTCTGCCATTTATTAGCCAGTGATAAGCTTTTTGGTTTTAATTATTTGTAGCTGCAGAAAAGTTAAGTACTCAAAATACCGTTTTATCTTTTCTACGTTTTTATATTCAGTCTTCTGTCTTATGCAGAGATATATTTTATATACTTAGTAAGACTTCGTTTTATATTCACAGGGCAGTGAGAAAGTGAGACAGACGTCATATCCACCATTTTCTAATACCTAAACTACCTCTTATACTCAGATATCGTCTGATACTTAAAAAATCGATTAACATTCGCAATGCCGTCTTAAACTCACACTTCGTCCGATACTTATGTATGTAAAGCGTGATCCATTTCGAGGTTCCCTACTTTTTTAAAGAAAAAACTGAAAATTCCAATTTTATGGGCAATGTTTATTATCATTTGAAAGAATTTTCTTTGGCATTTATTTTTTGAAGATTATGTCTATGAAATGTTGGCCGTTGCTACGTCGTAGATGGTCCATCCGTTGAGTCCAATTTTCGATGACTCGTTCGAGCATTTCGACATGGTAACTGCCGAATGAAACGCGTGATGTTTTGCTCCAAGGCCTAAATCGAAGCGGGTTTGTCCGCATAAACTTTAGACTTTACATATACCCACAGGAAAAAGTCTAACGGTGTGCTATCACACGATCTTGGTGGCCAATCGACCGGCCGAAAACGTGGAATTATGTGGTCACCGAATGTTCTCTTAATAAATCCATTGATTGATGCGATGTGTGGGAAGTGGTGCTGTCTTGCTGAAACCAAATGTCGCCGCGATCACGAGCTTAGATTTCAGGCATAAAATAGTCGGTTATCATGGCACGATAACGGTCCGAGTTGCTGCGAACGGCGCCGAATCGACTCTCCACGGTCTTCGTGTACACTCTCCGCTACGGCCGTTATATTTTCTTCA
The DNA here is from genome assembly GCA_943735925.1 of Pollenia amentaria. Classification (NCBI taxonomy): domain Eukaryota; kingdom Metazoa; phylum Arthropoda; class Insecta; order Diptera; family Polleniidae; genus Pollenia; species Pollenia amentaria. The sequence goes on along the minus strand of OX031010.1, from coordinate 136,906,002 downwards.
CAGCGTGCTGGACGTGGTCTATTCGGTCGAATATTGTCCAATAATGAATGCTGGGTCTCAAAATGGGTGATAGTGTTGCGAATAGTATGCTCAGTAGCCTCACAGAACTTGAATTTTCGTTATAAAATTGAACGATTTGGAAACGTTGTTCAGTCGTAAGTCTTTCCATTATGAAATGCCAAACAATACTAAACAAAAATGACATGACAGCATGACACGACTCACACGTGATCTGTCAAAAAAAGGCTATTGAAAAAAGTATCTCTACTTGAATCACCAATGCCAAATCGTACTTAAGACTCTGTCTTATACAACAACAAACCTTTAATATCCACTTATACTCACCAAATTCCTATTTTATGCACAAATCATCTTCTTATAATCAGTTTTATATTCAATACTCTTTTTCTAAATCCTATCCCATATTATCTATTCATTAGGCATCAATATATTCTTACCCTGTCTTTGAAATTTAACCAATAGTACTTATTTTTTTTCAGGTATCTATCTAACACAATACAACTCTAATGGAATTTCTATGTTAGCGTGCAGCAGACTCTTAACTATTTGGGTGTTACTCTTATAGAATAAATCAACAAATGAACGATGAAAAACGAAACATGCCAAAATTTGACTAGTAAAAATAATTCGCTTTCCAACACCTAAATTACGGCACTTCGACTAGAAACACAGTTGTGGCGTTTAGAGGCAACAACAAATTTTTTTTTAACAAACCTTATGAAATAAAGCTCTTACAATTGACATGAAATTTCAAACTATCTTGATGTTTTATTGAATAATTTCGTATGTTTTTGTTCTTTAGATCTTTGTTTAAATTTGTTATAAGCTAAAATATCACGTCTTATTAGCAAAATATATCTATGCAATATATACTATAAAGGTATATATTTAATACTAAATTTATATAGACAAAATAAAAATATAATAAAAAATATCAATAAATATTCCATTAAAGTCATAAAAGGTAAATAAACGAAAAAAAAATATGTTTTAAATTAATTTTCATTCAGTTCATCCATTGAATAATGAATAGGATTTGTAAATTCGATGTGATCATTTAAAAGAGAATCATCTGTAAAAAAGAGATTATTAAATTAGTTTCGCTCTTATACTAAAACTCGTATACTCACCCTTAAATTGTTTCTCTTCGAATGTTATAATACTGTTAACAATATTGTTAATAAATTCTTGTGTTAAAGTTTCGGTTATATTAACCGGTTCGTAGTACAGAAAACTTCTCCTACTTCTTGAATGCTGTTTCATTTGATTTCTCTTTAACGATCGTCTTGACCGAAAGAGTGCTAAACTAATATGCGATTGCTTCAGTGGTATTTGATCGGATCCGAATTCCAGACATTTGCCTTGTACACAATAGCGTTCTTCGGTATTGGAACATTTGGTGCCCAGGGGGAAGTGACCATAGTTGCCATTTACCAAATAGAAACGATGATGTATAAACTCATCTTGACAACCCACACGACAACTACGGTCGGGATCTTCAACACTAGCTGCGATTTGCGTTCCATGTCCGGAGAGACCACGTACTTTTAATTTATAGCGGGAGCAGGTGTGATCTGCAAATTCTGTGGTTGTTTGTAAACGTTCACAGGGCTGACGATGAGGGGAAAAAATGTCGTTTTAAATGTATTATTTTGTATAGTTTTTTCCTAGACTACCTATACTTAAACTAATCTCTTATACGTAAACAAATTTACACATATACAACAAATAATATAAGGATTTGATTACAGTGATAAAATTTATAGCATTTAAAATATTGTTGATCTAAAAAGTTATTTAAACCAAAAGTAATAATTTTTGTATTGGCTGTAACATTTAAAATGCTTTAGTTGAGAAATATTTAGCGCCCTTAATATTTGCAAAACTGATTTGAGACACAATTACAGGAATTTTATTAACCAAATAAAGTATACAAATGATGAACATAAACATTTTGCACCTTCCCTAGGTAAATGGAAGTAGAAATTATTATATTAAGTTTTAATTTAGCATAATTAATTTATTTGAGGTTTTAAATGTTATCTTAATAGTATGATCAATATTTATCTTATTTAAGAAAAAGGGTATTATGAGTTTATGCTGATGTGTGAAACACATACAAATATTTGTTGTAGTATACCGATCGACTTAGAATCAGTATCTGACTCGTCCGTCCTGCAGCCTGTCTGTCCATGTAGACCTTCTGCGCAAAGTACAGGTCGAAATTGTTAAAATAATTTAATAACATTTTGTTCATACGGTTGTTTTTGAAAATTTTAAGAATCGGCCCGTAATTCGAGCCATACTATACTTAAACTATTTTTTTATACGTAGATAAATTTGCACTTACTGAGCTACCTAAATAAGAGCGGCAAGCGTTTTTTGTATGTCAAAACTTTTCATTTGCATAAAGTTTATACGAAAAAAACCTTTAGAACGCGAATTCGACACCACCCGGCTGGAAAATCCTATTTGACAAATCGCTATGTCGATTTGTCTTATTGAAAATGTATTTGAAATAGAATTTTCATGTTTAAAAAAACGCTTGCCGCCCTTGTTTAGGTAGCTCAGATATACTTATTGCCAATTGGATTTTGGGCGATAAAGTATACATATCGAGCCTTTGCCGCAATAGAGTCATAAGTCAAATTTGTCTCTCTAGAGTTGAGTATATAAGATATTTGTATGAAATTTTTACACAATATGAAGAAACGATATAGCGATTAACTCCATATTATTATCTAGTAGGCGGCCCTTTGTTGCACTGGGAATTAAAGAATTAAATAAATTAGTTAAAACATCAGGTTGTTTGAGTTATGATTTTCTTGCAGCAAAGGCTCGGTATGTATATATATGGATCTCCGTGAAAAGCGGATTTGAGTTAAAGATGTACGTGTGTTTTTTGAATTGGGTTATCATAGACCATTTGCGCTAATTGATATAAGTTTTCCGGAGGTCCAAGGTATGATGGTTCTAATATGTATTTATTTATCAGATATAGTCCGAAACAAGTTAATATTTAAATTCGGCCAAATCTGTCGTCTGCTGACTGAGATATGAGAAAAATACCACAATTGTCTCTGATTTTAAACATGAATCCCTAATTTTAACCCATAAATCTTCAGGATTTAAGGTTTCCGTTTAATCTATGAACTTTATTTATATATTATCACCTTAACTTGGCTTATAAGAGTACTGATAGAATACGGAAAATAAAATAGCAAAATCGGTTCATAAGTTACCGTATTATGCTAAGAACACAACTGGGACGAACGACGAATTTTTGGCCGCGAATATTCGTCGCCAAAAATAAAACATATTGGTGTATATGAAAATACACACAATAATAGCGTCCGGCGAAATTCGTCATATGCAATAGATTTATTTCTATTTCATACGCCGGCGAACGACGAACAAATCAGTACTAGGTGACCATATTTGTTTTAGTTTAGAAGTATTTTAGTAAATTAAGTTACTTTTTACTTTAATAATTGTTTTTCTTTTTATTGTATAACATTTAAAATATATATTCAAAGTATTTTGCTATAAAAATAGTTTTTAGTTGTGTTTTTGATTATGTTTTAATTTTTAAGCATTATTTTTTTTAATATGGTCACACTATTTCTCTCTCTTTACACAAACAGCAATCAACTTTCTCAATTATAAAAGCTGCTTGTTATTCGTCGTTATTGTGCTTCATACGACAAATTTACTCGGCGAACTTTTACAGAAAAATTCGTCGTGTTGGGCGAAATTCGTCGTTCGTCCCAGTTGTGTTCCTACCATAATGGAAAAAAGCTCTACTTTATCTTCTTTTTAAGCGACAAGAACCAAATTTGGCTACGATATTTCTTATATAAAGGCTGATTTTTTAACCGTTTTGGTTTGGAAAATTGAAAAAAAAAAACCCAGAAAATTTCCAAAAGTGAATGGAAAACATAGCCCGCCATTTACTTATTAAAGATTATTTTATGTAAATGTGGCTCGCGGCTCAGCCGTAGGTCGTCCATCCGTGAGCTTTATTTTTGAAATAATTTTACAGCATTTCGGCCGGTATCTCACCAATGGCAGTTGTAATCACAGAGTAGATACATAGAGAGCTAACAAAGTGGCGTGTAAAAAAGGCGGAAGACACAGAAAGTGTTTATTTGGTAGTGAAGTGGCAATATTAAAAACCAGGCTTGTTCACAGAAAAAATGTTTTTTATCAATTAAAAAAATGGGTTCAAAAGTATTTAGATTTAATTAATGTGATAATTGAATCAATTATTTTTTTAGTAGAAAGAAAATTTAAAATATAATTTTGATTTAATTAACATTTTAGTTGTTTTGAAATAAATTTTCAATCAAAACTTAAATTAAATAACAAAAAATCTTAGTTAACTTTTTTCGTTTAAAATAAAATAATTTAAACATGTAGAATTGTTGTTGGGAATTGTCAATATTTATTTAAATAAATTAAAACATTGTTTGAAATTGCAAAGTTATTTGATCGCTTTTTTAATTAAAATTAAAAATATTATTTATTGAAAATATTTTTTCAAAATCTTAAAATTTTTAGTAATAAATATAATCATTTTAGTAATAAGTGCAAAGTCAACAACTTGTTTGCTTGATATTATGAATTTGGAATAAATTTGGTGATTAGAGAAAATTTTTAATTTTTTTCTGTGTACACTCAACACAAATTTCGTAATCAAAACAAAAATAAAAAAAGCCACGTTTACTTTAATATTTGTGGTTATTTACTTTAATAAGTTGTGGTTAAGTTAAAAGTTAATTTTTACAACAGTTTTGCAAATAAATTTGCAAAGAGAAATGCAAAAAAGGGCAGCTTTCACGCGGTAAGGAAATGAGTTTTTTTCAGTTTTTAAAGCAAATAGCAAAAAAAATAGAGAGAAGACAGTTGCTAGAACAACATTTATTGTTTTAATAAAAAAATAGGCATATCTCATCGTATCTAAAAGTTGTGTCCATTTGTCAGCAGCTTCAGAAGTTAGCACCACTCGGTGGCAATCGTAAAGCTTAGCTCCTTTAATTTGCAAAGAAAATAATGACATGGTCAGATAAGTGGTTCAAAGTTGTATTTTCTAATGAAGAATGTATAATTTTGATTGACCAAATGAATACCACTTTAATTTACACGACTTAAGACAGGAAGAAATATTTTTGCAACAAAGACACGTCATTTAAGGCTGAGTAATGGTATGGAGTGGCGTCGTGGTTAAAGTGCTTGCCTACAAAACCAAGCACCCCAGGTTCGATCACTGGCAGAGGAAGAACAATTTTTATCAGCTTCTACGAGTTTTCAAAATTAGGTGCTTTCAATCACCCTCCAAACAATCCATTCAAGAAGCGCCCTGGCCACCCTTCCACCAGGAACATTATGGAAAAGTTCATGCAGCCGCCAGCCCCTGGGAAAAAAGGTTGGAATCATACATTACTTGGTGGCCACACGATCAATTTTTGTCTTTCAATTCCTTTCAATTTGCTCTCACTCTCATTTTTTTCACTAACACACTCACACTTTTTAAATTGATCACGAGATTGCTCTCAATTTTAACTATCCATTTGTTTGGCAATTTTACGCTCAATTTAACAGCTGATTAGAAGTTTAATGAGCAAATTTTTCGTTGGTCAGTTTAAATTGTTTTCTTGATGACATCTTGAAAGTAAATTGCTTAAAAATTGCGTGCAGCCTACGTCACAGCTTTCAATTTATGTAAATTTTGACAAACAGTATATGTAAAAGACTATCAACAAAAAGTTGATCGTGTGGCCGCAGTGTTAACCACAAAAATAAACGCAGGGCGTTCTTCCTAGCAAACGATAGATGGCAGCCCTATTATCGTAGGACCTGTATTTGCATACCAATCATCTACTTAGCTGGAACAGCAAACGCTTAACGAAACTGATATTACCCTGCGGCCACACGATCAAGCTTTTGTTGATAGTCTTTTACATATACTTTCAAGATGTCATCAAGAAAACAATTTATACTGACAATCGAAAAATTTGCTCACTTAATTTCTAATCAGCTGTTAAATTGAACGTAAAATTGCCAAACAAATGGATAGTCAAAATTGAGAGCAATCTCGTGGTCAATTTAAAAAGTTTGTGTGTGTTAGTCAAAAAATGAGAGTGAGAGCAAATTGAAAGGAATTGAAAGACAAAAATTGATCGTGTGGCCTCCAAGTAAGGCAAAATAACAACAGACTGATCGATACTACAAGAACAAGGACAGTGAATTCTTACATGGGGACCCACGTCAACACCTGTAACAAATCCTGTAATATAGAGATGCTTTGTTGAAGCCATATGCTCCTAAAGGGGGTAATGGGGAAAATATGGTATGGAATGTCATATCCTACTATATCGACTTACGGCCATATTCATTAAAAGTTCTTATTTAAGCTTAAAGTATGTGATAACTTTCAAACGATTTTTGTCTTTTAAGGCTTTTATAAAAATCTGTATTCATAACGTACATTAACAGCTTCTTAGCTATTATCTGTTTGTAGCGATTCTGTGTTTAAGTTTGGCAACTTAATTTACGTTTTGTTGGCTTTTTTATTGCTAGTGATGCATGAAACTTTTATTCGGTTCACATGATATTCTATAATTAATATATATTTTTATAATTAGAGACCTTCAAAATTATTTTTCTAAAATAAAAATACATATTATTTTATTTTCTGAACAAGATTTTGCCGAAAGGTATTTAAAAATGCTGGTTTGAAACTTTATTTTTATATATACGATAAGAAAGTATTCGAATAAAAGGTTTCTTTGCTTTTTATTAACATTGCTTTTATTATGATTTGTTTATTTTATTTTTTCTTATTTTTTTCAACAACAATTAGTTGTTCAAAACCTAAAAAAAAACTAATTGCAATAATTTAATAAATAATAAAAAAAAGAATATCTGCATTTGCCTCTGAACATATTCATTTAAATCGCATTAATTTTTTTTTTTTAAATATTTAACAATATAACTTTAAATTGGTTGTCTAAATTAACATGTCCAATTTAGGATGTCCATATTAATAAATAAGACATTTTTGCATTATTTTAAAACATATTGCCCAAAAATAATATCATTAAATGCAAAAATTTATCAAAATGTCATTTAAGTTTTGGGTTTAAGAAGGGTAAATCCAACAATAAATTTTCCTACTTTATGAATGGTTTATTAAAGGTTTAATAGACTATTTTTCGTTTATAAATACAACTTTAGCACTGGGAGTTTGATCATGACCGTCATGGTAAACACACGTTTAGCGGTGATCAGAAAAATTTTTTTCGTTCAAATAAGAGCATTAACCTTTTTTTACTTGCGCGCAAAACTTACGTTGTTGTAATATCAGTTACTTTTGTTTTTTTTTTTCTTTCAAAAGAGATAGAGACTCTTAAATAAATATTTAAAAAACAAACCGTTACGAGTGATGAGTGAGCCTTTGGCTCCGACACTAAATTTATTAAATGTTGAAAACAATAACAACTTAACAAATCAAAACAACGAAAGAAAAAGAAAAAGCAATATGCAGGGTGAAACAATTTCAAAACAATTAAAAAATAATTATTATGCTATTCTGGACAATGATAATTGCAACAAAGAATACGTAGAAAAAATTTGAAAAGCATGTTCAAAGTGAAAAAACAACAACATCTCACACTTCAACAAAAAACAATCCAAAAACTAGTTTGAATGATAACACAAATGAAATAAATAAAAACCAAAATAAAAATAAAAAAATACCACCAATTAACATTTTTGATGTAAATCCAAATGAATTAGTAGAATTTCTAAAAAATGGGTTAAAGATTAATGACTTTAAAATAAAAGAATTTAATAATAAAAAAAACTGCGTTATTTCTGAAATCAGTGAATGACTTTGACCGTGTTAAAGCTTATTTACAAAAAACAAAAGTTAAGTTCTTTACATTTACCCCGAAAGATGTTAAAACTAAAACTTATGTTCTAAAGGGCCTTAGTGCTAACACCGATATAAACACAATCTATGATGAACTTTGTAAATATCAAAATGAAGACTTAAAATTTGTGAAAGTTAGTCAAATGACAACAAAAAAGTCCAAAGAAAATTGTTTAGAATTGCCAATTTTTCTAGTACAAATAACTAATGAAAGCAAAATTCAGGAACTCAAAGCTATTAAAGGTATTCTGTACCGCTGCGTTCGATGGGAAGCCTTAAAGAAACCTGAAATTACCCAATGTAGAAACTGCCAAAACTTTTTCCACAGTGCATCGAATTGTCATATGCCGCCAAGATGCGTAAAATGTAATGACATACATGAAACTGGAAAGTGTTCCCTTAGCCAGGTGCCGATAAACGAAAGAGAGAAACTCTATTGTGTTCTCTGCAATAAGTATGGCCATCCAGCTTCATACAAAGGCTGCGAGAAATACAAATTACTGCAACAGAAACTTCGAGAGAAGAAACAAAGTCTTATTCAAAGAAGAACAAATGCTTCGTTAAACAATAATAATAATAATCATATAATTGGAAGTTTCGCCGACGTTTTAAAAAACAGTGGTAACAAATCCAACAAAAGTCCTATTCAACAAGCGTTAGAAGAATTTAATATGTCTATGCAAAATTTATCCAACCAGATGATCAATTTACAGAAACAACTTCAAATCCAAGCAGCGAGAATTGACTCGATTTTCACTATGTTAGAGAACTAATTACTAACCATGGCAGACACAATTGTAAAAAACCTTAATATTATCGAAATAAATGTTAACTCTATAATTAAACTTAGTAGAAGACTTGATCTCTCTAATTTTATAAATAAACATAATCCAGATTTAGTTCTATTAAATGAAACTAAACTAAATTTCAAACATTCAATCACATTCAAAGATTATGACATGATTCGAAAAGATAGAACTGATGCTAAGAGAGGAAGTGGAACTGCAATTATAATAAAAAATGATCTAACATATATTAATTATTCTAACCAAATAATTAATTCATTTAAATGTTTGGAAACCACTATTATCAAAATTCCTTTGCCATCAAATAAGTTCTTATTTGTTATTTCAGCTTATTATCCATCCGGTAATAATAGTAACCACTTTAAAACAGAGTTTCTTCAACTTTTTCAAAACCTTGACCTAGAAAATCCAAATAATTTTTACATTTTAGCAGGCGATCTTAATTGCAAACATACGGATTGGGGTAATACTACAAGTAATACTAAAGGAAATATGTTAAAAGATTGGTTATCTAATTATGAAATTAGATTCAGAACTAGTTTGTATTCTTCACTAACACCGTCTTACCCTCGTTGTGGTTCCTATTTAGACCTAGTATGTTTAGCTGACTCTCGTCTATACATACATAGAAATAATGATACACTAAATTGCTTAACAACTCTTGATTATGATAGCGACCACAACGCATTACAAATCCAAATTTTAGGTGGCGAAAACGAACATCCATTAGAATTTTTTAAAGACAAGCCTATTCCAAAGTATAATTATAAAAAAACTAATTGGAAAAGGTTCAAAAATACTATAGTAAACAGACTAAATGAAAGTGACTCTATTCCCAATTGCAGAAATTTAACAAATTCTGAAATTGACTTTTATCTTTTGAAACTTAATGACATTATTGTCAAGGCCATTGAGGAATGTGTTCCCGAGCATAAAAAATCAAACTCAACTGAAATATTTTGTAATAATATCATCAAAAAACTTCAACATGAAAAAAGTAAAATTTTAACTTCTATAAAAAAGTCTAATAGACTCGAAACCATCCTTCCATTACCAGAACTTAATCTGCTAAAAGCCAAACTAAAACTTATTAAAAAGTTAATTAATGATAACTTTGTTATAAATGTAAACCAACATTTTCAAGAAAAACTTAAAAACTTGACTCCAACGAATTCCTCTGATATGTTCAGAGAGGCTAAAAAACAATTCAGAACATCCAAAAAGTTCAATATCGAACTTTTGAAGATCTCCAGAGATGATGAAATCCTAATAAGAAATGCAGAAGTTAACCCTGACTTGTTGGATAAAGACAATAACAACTTTGTGCTAAGAGACGAATACCAAATACTTAATGTTATTGGTACTTTCATTGAAAAAGTTCACGCTTTCAAGGAAACTGATTTTAATAATAGAGTGCAAAGTGATGTAACGAATTGCTTCAATAATTTTCTGGAAAGGAGGTCTGACTTCGAAACACAAAGCCCTTCTTTTACGACATTTAATGTACACAGAAAGGCGAACCAGTTAAGCGGCTCCCTAGCTGAAAACTTTTTCATGACAAATGACACTGTCACATATATTTTCAGAAATTTTAAGAGCAAACTATCATCGGGAGTGGACAATATCCCCAATATTATATTGAAAAATATTCCAGATCCTCTGATATTTGAATATTGCACACTTTTTAACAACATGTTGAATAATGCTTACTTCCCTCACGCTTGGAAAACAGCCAAAGTAATATTCTTGCCCAAAAAAATAAAGCTAGTAGTGACCCAAAAAACCTACGTGCTATAAGCTTGCTCCCAAATATAAGCAAAATTTTCGAAGTTTGCATAAACATCAATATAACACTGTTATGCAAAAAACTATTACTAGTAAATGATAATCAATTCGGGTTCAAGCACAAACACTCAACTATCCACGCAATACACTTACTGACTTCAAATATTTATTGGAACTGGAATAAGTCCTCTTGTACAGGAGCTTGTCTTATAGATTTCGAAAAAGCTTTCGATAGTATTTGGATAGCAGGTTTAATTTATAAACTTGTTAAATACAAATTTCCCTTACATTTTATAATTCTCATATATAATATGTTAAACAACAAATCTTTTATTGTCTCTAGTAATACCAAAACTAGTACAAAACAAGTTAGAGTGCTATATTCGGCTGTGCCGAATCTTTGATACCCTCCACCGACAGGAGTGGGCTCTATATGATAAATACATATATATTATTAATTAAGCTTCACAAAAACGAACTTCAGCAAAAAATTGGTTGCGGTTTAGACCTGAATTAAATTATTGACCGACAATAAGAAAATGTTATTCGTTTCTTGTAAGAACTTTGAACTGGCTTGAGTAAAATACATATCATTATTCGTAACAGTTTTAGCCGGACTAAAATGATTTTTAGGAGCGTTATTTGTATTGGACCTATGGTAAATTATGGACAAATCATCCCAAAATTCTGAAGACTGATTTCTGGTATTTCAAAAAATAAATTAGAATAAATTTCAATACAGCAGTGTAATTAGTTTTAGCGTTAACAGTAAATTTCACAAACTTGCATGATAGTTTTTCTTGCCATATGAATTTAAGTAAAAAATTTCACCGCAATATCTATAAATCCCAAAGTGGGCTTTATTTGGTTTTAGGCGCAATAAACTATTTTCCGAGAGTAGGGTTTATATGGGGCCTATGGTAAATTATGGACAAATCTTCACGAAATTTGGCAGTGTGATTTCTCGTCCTATAAAACTGTGACGCACCGAACTTCAATTTGATAGCGTTATTTATTACGGTTTTAGGCGTTCTAAACGGTTTTCCGGGAGTAGGGTTTATATGAGGCCTAGTGTAAACTGTGGAACGATCTTCAAAAAACCTTACAGTGTGATTTCTGGTCCTATAAAACTGTGACGTACCAAATTTAAGTATGCTAACGTTATTTATTGCGGTTTTAGGCGTCTAAACTGTTTTCCGCGAGAAGGGTTTATATGGGGCCTATTGTAAATTATGGACCGATCTCCAAAAAATTTTACAGCGTGATTTCTGGTCGTATAAAACTGTGACGTACCAAATTTTAGTATGCTAGCATTATTTATTGCGGTTTAAGGCGTACTAAACTGTTTTCTGGGAGTATGGTTTATATGGGGCTTATTGTAAATTGTGGACCGATCTTCAAAAAATTTTACAGTGTGATTTCTGGTCCTATAAAACTGTGACGTACCAAATTTTAATATGATAGCGTTATTTATTACGGTTTTAGGCGCAATAAACTGTTTCCGGGGGTAGGGTTTATATGGGGCCTATTGTAAATTGTGGACCGATCTTCAAAAAATTTTACAGTGTGATTTCTGGTCCTATAAAACTGTGACGTACCAAATTTTAATATGATAGCGTTATTTTTTACGGTTTTAGGCGTACTAAACTGTTTTCCGGGAGTAGGGTTTATATGGGACCTAGTGTAAATTATGGACCGATCTTCAAAAAATTTTACAGTGTGATTTGACGTATTATAAAACTATGACGTACCAAATTTAAGTATGCTAGCGTTATTTATTGCGGTTTTAGGCGTACTAAACTGTTTTCCGCGAGAAGGGTTTATATGGGGCCTATGGTAAATTATGGACCGATCTTCACGAAATTTAACAGTATGATTTGCAGTCGTATAAAGCGAATTCGTGTAAAATTTTATGTCATTCCGTGCATTATTCCACCATTTATGTTAGTTTTTGTATCAAAATTATCAATTTTTTTGGGTAGTGGTTCCACATTTTGATTCATAGTTCTGATCCTACTAAACCGATGTTGCTGGATTTCAATCCCAAACTGCTTAGGATAACTACAAGCAATTTGAGACCAAGTTTGTTCTTTTCTTTTGCGTTTTTCGAAAGTGAGCGTGTTTTCAACAGACGGACAGACGGACAGACAGACGGACATGGCTAAATCGACTTAGAATTACTCAAGGACCCAGAATATATATACTTTATGGAGTCTTAGATGTATAATAAAAAAGTTTCACACGGAATGACAAACTTAGTATACCCTCATTCACCACAGTGGTGGTGGAGGGTATAAAAATTTGTAATAGTTAATGGTCTACAACAAGGCACGGTTAACTCGCCAATTCTCTTTAACTTGTATATACATGATCTTCTCAGTAAAATAGATAATAGCATTGGATTTGCTGACGACATAATCGTTTTTCATTCTGATGATAAAATTGAAAAAATAAACCAAGAACTCCAAAACAAATTTAATATTGTAGAAAATTATGCTATCGGTTGGCATATGAAAATCAACAGCGAGACTATTCTTTTTCGACCCCCAGTAGGCCAGTGTAACAACAATGTTAAAAGGAATTGGAAATCCTTTAAAATAAAATCCAACAACAATGCAATAATCCCCAATAAAGACATGGTTAAATACTTAGGTATTCACCTAGATAAGTTTCTCTATTTTAACACACACATTAATTTACAAATAATTAAAGCTAGAAACGCATTTTACTTGCATAAAAATTTATTTTTCTCTAAATATATTCACTCAAACGTGAAAATTATTTTATATCAATCATTAATACGTCCTATATTAACATATGGATGCCAAATATGGTTCAATATATAACCTTCGTATATGGAAAAACTAAGAGTTTTTGAGAGGAAGTGCTTGAGAGCATGTACTTTACTTTTCAGATCTCCTAATAGCAACTTTTTAAAATATGTTTCAAATAAAAAGTTATATAATGAGGCAAAAATAGGCAGGATTGATAACTTTATTATTCATCTAATAAGGAACCATATCGTTAAAAGCTCTGAGTGTTCAGAAAATAATTTAATTATGGCTCCATACTATGCTAGCGACGAATTTATTAAAAAAACACTCCAAAATGGTTTAATACCACCTGAGGCTTTTGTATACCTCGATAGCAATAATTACATTCAAAATGAGCTCGGCGTTCCTATACTTTATCATTTGTATAGACGAGCCAATATTAAAGCAATTCAAAGCAATCAACTTACAGATGCTAATAAAAGATTTGACACTAGCGTTTACGCAAAAGATAAAAATATGTTACCAAACATAAATATTAAAAAATTTTGGTGGCTTACAAACTAAGTTTCACTTCCTCTTCTTTTTACCCTTAATAACTTTTGTTTTTTTTTTTTTTTTTTTTGGAATAGTTAAGTATGGTTTTTTCTTATTTTTTCTTTACATTAAATAAAAGACATGTATATACAAATATAAATATTGTATAAATATTTGAAATTTAGGTAAAAATACATATAATGTAATAATTAGTTTACTAGAGAGCTCGATTTTGGGACAGTGTATAAAGACCTATTAAGATATAAGTACTGTTGTTTATTTAAGTTTAAGAATATATAATTTTGTTAAATAAACGATTGAAAAAAAAAACAACTTTAGCACTTTTTGCTTATAAACGGTTAATTGGTCATAAATAAATTTTTATGAATACGGCTGTTAGTTTTTTAAACGAAAAAAATTACGTTAAGCGTTTCCACAACTTTAGAACTTATTGGGACCTACCGATATGACAAAGTCTTAGTTCATACTGCCAGAGCTGTGAAGCAGTGGGTTCCTAAGCAGGATGTAGAACTTTTAAATTACCCCCTCTGTTCTCCGGATGTTGACATAATGAAAAATGCCTGGAGGTGGCTTGTTGAAAAATTATTTGACGGCGGAAGGCAGTAATATACAAAAAACTTTTTTGAAGCGCGCACTAGATTGTATGCATAGGATGGCTTTGCTTTTTACCGTTACTAAATTTTGTTATTTTTCTGATATAATTAAAATTTAATCAAACTAAATAACGGTGTAGGTTAATTGGTTTTTCCTTATTCAAATAATATAGCTTAATAAATGAAAAAATTTATGTTCGTTCGAAATTGGTACAAATAAATTTTCAGTGATACGCAGTGTATACCCAGACTACCGTCTACTACTGTAAAACTTTTCTTTATACACAAGCTTTCAACTTTAATTTAAACTACTTTCGCATATACTGATATCTTTTCCTCTTATACTTAGATTAATTTTTCAAAATTTGTTCTATTTACCTTCAACGAATGTAAACACAGCTGGATATTTTTGATACCCGTTTCCCGATTTACCACAACCTGTATACCACGCGATTTAGCCATACAACTGGAATGACAACCAGATTTGACAATCCAGTCTCCACTGTCACTGCGTATCGAAGAACCTAATGAAGATGATTTTGGCTGTGATGATTCTGCCGGTACATGGTCGTTCAAATGATAACTGTACTTATTCCAAGGCGAATAGGAATCCGTTTTACGTTTGTAGGAATTATCTTGAGAGAAGTGGCCATGATATGGGCGCAAAGCCACCTCTGAAATCGTAAGAATAATAATATTAACGTCTTTAAAAATTCTGAGTAAAAGACATACCATTTTCATATTTACTCCTAACCGTAGTAGGTCCATATATACGATCATAGCTGCCACCTCTGTCATTATCGTAGTAATTACTATTAATATTATTACGATATTTATTATTATCGTTACGTTCCGGGTAGCCCGTATGGGAAGATGTTGCTGGTATATGATTGCTATAATGATTCGATGATCTTCTAACCGTATCATTTTCAATGGAATTATGTTCTGATTTATCTTGACGCTTACAAAATATTGCATCAATTTTGTAATAATTCGCTGTGGAGTTATCACATGAGAATTTCTCACATCTACCCTGTATACAATACGAGGGGTCATCGCTACTATAGAGTTTCGAACGGCATGTTGTACCATCCGGAAAGGTCCATGATCTTGATTTGGTCCCATTCGCTTTGGTTTTGCAATAAATTTTACATGATTCTTCTATGTTACCCACAATTTGCTCTCCTTCTCCCGTTAAATCCATATCGAATTTTTGAGCCCGCTCACAAACCTGTTTGGCAAAATCTGCTATTGTTATGATAGGCACACTATAGCACTGCTTGGCCACACAGGTTTCGAACTTATGATCCCGACCTATGCAACGCCGTTTATAGTCAATACATTTGCGGGTGTATATCTTCAGGCCGGTACTGCCTTCACGCAAACGTTTCGAAGGACCATAAAGGCAATTGGAATCACAATCGCTAGGTGTACTCCATTCGCTCCAGCTGCTGGATGGCTGCAAAAAATTAACTTATTACTTGGGAACACTATTTAACGTAATTATATTAACCTTTTGATATTCATGTAATAAATGACCCACTTTAGAGGTTTCCAAGAAACCAGTTTTATCAAAATTAGCTTTTGCTATCCCTGTAGTTTGTTTTGAAGAGGGATAAGCCTCTGGACGCTTAATCACACAGAAGCCACTGCGACACCACTAAAAGTTAATCTGATATGTATTTTGACAATTTTTGTCGAAACACTTAGAACTTACATTATTGTCGCCACAGGAGGTTCCCTCCAAAGCCGGGTGAGAAGTCCACGTATAGCGATCCCTTTGACAATGTAAGTCCCGACATATATCGGCCAAGGCTTGGCTTCTGGCCCTATTAGAATCTTTGCCATACTTCAACATACACTGATGATTAGCATCGAAGCGTTCACCGGGCAAAATACCCTCCGCCGAATGATCCAAATTTTGCTTAAACTTACCAACATCAAACAAACAATCGGCCTGTTTAAGTCTAACAAAATCATCAATATCTAAACTTCATATAATTCATAAAAAGAAAAAAAAAACAACTTACTCCAAAAATTTATTTAACGAAGCCCTCGAGCATTGTGACCACGTTATTTTACCGCTTCCTAGTGTGGGTGACATTATGTGCGAGGTGGGATCACAACTTTGTTCCAAAGTATCATGACGCATGCCAAGACTGCAAAATTTATTAAAAGAAATAATCGTTAATTTAACTAGTTGTAATTATTTGTTTTTAACCCACTTATGTCCAATTTCATGGGCCACAACAAAAACACTTTCAAAGTGTTTGCCCTCGTTGATGGTGCACGATGATGTTTCTATACACATACCAGCCACTGGTGCGAGACCAACAACCTGACTGATCACTTTACCATTTTTACCCACCACGTACAAATCAAGACCTTGAAAAAAATCGATGAAAATTTAAAATACTTGATTAAATTAATTTTAAGAGAAATCTTGTTTAAATATCAATTTTAAGTACTTGAAATGCTGCTTGCGTAAATTTATTGAACTGTTATATTTGAATTGGTGTTCTTAATAATAGCTTATACTCCTCTATAAGTATCTTATAATCATAGCTTGGGAATAATGATTAGAAATCCTAATGATTAGCAATTGGATTAGAAATTTTAATTGTGCTGAAAAATTGATTAATTATGATTAGTTAGCCATTTTAGACGATTACTAATTGATTAGATTAGAAATAATCAAAAATCTAATCACATTTAGTGACGATTAGCATTTCTAATCAAATCTAATCAAAACTAATCCAAAAAATAATTGATTAGATTTCTTGATTATTTTTGATTACATTTGATTAGATCAACTATTTTTGTCTTATTTTTGTGAAAAGAAAATATTTATTTATCACATTTGTTGCTTTATTTACATAATGTAACAGTTTTTGAATATTGCATAAAATTGCATACGGTGCACCCTGTTCTTAAACTAAACACTTGACACAGCTGGTTTACTTTGTTGTTGTGTTATTCTTAATGTTAATTTTCAACGTGTTTTGTGGAAGTACAAGTATAATTTTTTTGTTTACTTAACATTGAAAGTAAAATCTTTGTTTTGTAAGATTTTAATTTTTGTTTTATTCAAATTAAAGTGTTCAAAATAATTGGTAAGTAAAAATGCACGGATTACATTATGTAAATATAGCAACAAATGTGATAAATAAATATTTTCTTTTCAAAAAAATAGTTAAAAATAGTTGATCTAATCAAAAAAACTCAAGAAATCTAATCAATTATTTTTTGGATTAGTTTTGATTAGATTTGATTAGAAATGATAATCGTCACTAATTGTGATTAGATTTTTGATTATTTCTAATGAAATCAATTAGTAATCTGAAATTTTTATCAAAATTCAATTCTAATGATTAGCTTATTTTATTTCTCTAATCGTAATGATTTCTAATTCTAATCGAAATTCCCCAGCTATGCTTATAATCATTTACAATTCTGTCTTATACTCTGAAATTACTTTTTTCGATAGTACTTAAACGTCTGTATTCTGCTCAGGCAGTCTTAAACTCCAAAAGCCTTTATATTAGAACTACTCCACAGTTCTGTCTTATAAATCGTGATTCATCGTGAGGTTTAATTTTCAATTTTTTTGCAGATCGCACGGGATTCATGTTCAGTATCGTTTGGCTAGACAGCTTTGAATGGGCTCTGGAAAAACTCAATGAAAATCTGGAAAAACTCAATGAAAATTCGTATTTGAGTTGATGAGCAATCCGAAGAGTACCAAGACCTTACATTACATCCATTAAAAACAATGGTAGGTGTGGTTAATGGGCTGGTGGAATAATTGCTCTATATTTCTTCAACAATGAGGAAAATCAGAATGTTACCGTCAATGATAACCGTTATCGCACCATGTTAATGATCTATGTACTTCCTGAAATTCAAGCCCATGGTCTCGGTGAGCTCCGGTTTCAACAATACTGCCTTCTTGAGATATAATTTTGGTAAGCACTTAACTTCACGTTTTGCTACGGTAAATTGGCCACCTAGATCGTGCGATATCACACCTTTAAACTATTTTCTTTGGAGAAATGTAAGATATGAGGTCTTGAAGAATAAGGCAGCTACGACTGACGCTTTGGAAGCCAATATTACTCTAGTTATTCGCGAGATACCAGTTGCTATGCTCGAACGAGTTGCCCAAAATTGGACCTTCCGAATGGACCACCTCAGCCGAACAATTACATGATGTCATTATCAAACAGTAAATGCCATAAATTGTTCTCTTAACCGATAATTAAAATTTGAAGTTACCTTTCAAATGTATGTGTTTTATTTTACATTATAAAGCAAACCTCACGATGAATCACTTGATACTTAGACGTTTGCTTTTAGCTCGTAGTTCTTGATATACTCAGATAATTTCCCTCCCGTCTTATACTCAGATTTTGGTCTAATATTCTGACTTCTAGCTTGAGCTTTGATTTCGATACTGCATTCGTGTATTAAGATGTTCGTCTTATATTTAGTTTATAGGTTAACATTAAAGATTTACCCCCTTATGCAAAAAAAGTTAAAGTTAACATTAGTTAACCAACACATAAAAACCCATTCACTTTTGCTAGGCTTAATGTGTTGGTTAACTAATGTGAACTTTAACTTTTTTTGCATAAAGGGGTTAGTTGTAAACAAAGAATGTTTGGTTGTACTCGGAATACTCTTTTCCCCTCCTAATAACGTTTTATAGTCAAAAAAAATTTTAATATTCAGAATACATGAAATGTCATTTGGTATTTATACTACGCTCATACTGTGGATATTGTCTTGAACTCAGACAGAGTTGCCTGGTTAGGGGGTTTACCCCCAGATTTAGGGGCTTTTATCTTTATTTTTCATTTAGGGGCAAATTTAGGGGGTAAAACTTGTTTATATTTAGGGGGTTCTTAGGGGGTTTCACTATTTGCTTGTATGTACATAACAATAACTAAGTAAAATTAAACTTTTACATTTAGGAGGATTTGTTTCAAAATACGTTAAATTTGGGGGATTTTTTTTGCAGTTTGTTTTTGGTTGAGCAAAAATCATTTTTGAAAAGTCAAAAGAGAAAGCGTTTTAAGGGTGAAGTATTCATGGAAATACACGTGTCACAACTTTTATCTAAAATCTGAAATGCTCAAACTTTTTAACTCCGATAATCGGCCATGTTCTAAAAACCGTAATCCCATGAAATTGAAATCGAACCAATTTTCAAAACTCCCCCTTGTTCAAAGTTCATAAAAATATTTCCTTGTATATACCTAATACTTTGATCAGGAAAAGCAACGTTGTGTAAATGCACAAATTCAGTTAAAAACTTCATCGATTTTAATTTCACATGATTTCGATTTTCAGAACATGGCCAAATATGTACAAAGTTGATTCCAATATTTAAAAAAAATCAGATGTCTGCTAACTCTGTTTTGATTATATATGTATTAGGGAGATCGGACGGTTATTATTCGACCGGTTTTAACCGGTTATTTTAGCTTTGCCCAAGTCGGATATATTAAAATGCCCATTTTTCGAATATCAAATAAACCGGTTATTTTGGTATAATAAACCG
The DNA here is from genome assembly GCA_943735925.1 of Pollenia amentaria. Taxonomy (NCBI): domain Eukaryota; kingdom Metazoa; phylum Arthropoda; class Insecta; order Diptera; family Polleniidae; genus Pollenia; species Pollenia amentaria. The sequence continues at coordinate 136,885,972 of OX031010.1, read as the reverse complement.
GTTATTTTAGTTATGTGTAATTTATATACATTTTCCTTACTCTTGTTGTAGATGTACCCGCAATTTAAGTATTTTCTAATTGAATATTGGCCAAACTTAAACTTTTTATGAAGAATGTCAAAAGAAAATGTAAAAAAGGTCAAAAGACATTATGAGCACTGTAAATACAAATCGCTTATAAAAGCGTGTGTTCTTGTAGAAAAAAAAACAAAAAACTATTCAAAATACTACAAAAACGTGTGCAGTTAAAAAGTAAATAGTAATTTGTGCAAGAGTATTCTAAAATTAAATATATTTTTATATAAAAGTTATTTCTAGACATTTTTCGAACGCGATTGAAAAGACAAAGTTAGGTGCTTGAGGTGCCCTAAAATGATAAGTTACAAAGCTTCTTCCATGTCACGACTTATTAATCACCTTTAATTAGTCTACATGCTTGACATTAATGTGCTCTAAATAAAACTTAGCTCCGTTCGAAGAAGTTCTAAAGAGACGACAAATAAGAACTTACTAAAATACGCTGCAAAAAATTAATCATTGGGTGAAATATTAGCCCGTTGTGTTGCCGAGGACGAAATGCCCGTTAAGGCACTAAAAACTCTTAAGAAGTTCTAGCATCTCTTCATGCTGAAAACTACAACATTACGGCGGAATCAACGATTTGGGAAAAACTTCTACCAGTTTTATTTATTAAAACACCAAGAACTAAAAAACAAAATTGAAGAAATCAAACAATGTCATGGTTAGGTTAGGTTACATGGGCAGCCATCGAGAGACAGCTTTGTAGTCGACCAATTGACAAATATTTTACACAAAAAGAATGTTCAGTTCACTATTCGTTTGTATAATGCTGAAACAAAATAATTTGAAATAGATAATCCTGGCTATGAGGTTTTGTTTGCAACTTTTCAAAAATATGGTTGATTTATATAGACATGCTTAACCACCAACAAATTAAAACTGATTCAAAATAAATTTGAGAGATTATTTCAAATAATAACTTCATAAAATTCCTATAATTTATTTGCTTTTGCAAAACGTTTGTCTAGATCAAATGTCATTCAACAGTTTCTAAATTACATAATACAAATATCTTCGTACAAATAAAGTTTAGTAAATCAATAAAAAATTGTTGAAAATTTAGCTAAAGTTTGATCAATTTACTGGTCCCACTTTTCTTGGATTTTATCGTCAAATATTTGTAAGGTCTGATCTAAGTGATATCTATGTATTTTGTTAGTTCCTTACCTTTGCAAATTGTTTTGTTTTTATTCAAGTTAACTTTTTATTACAAACACTTATTTCATTTTTGTGTTTTTATGTATTCGAATTAAAACCGGTTATTTAAAAAATGCTTAACCGAAAACCGGGTTTTTTAAAATAGCAACTATTCGTAATATTCGAAAACCGGTTATTGAAAAATGTCGAATAATCGATCTCCCTAATATGTATGTAAATATATATGTTATTCTTTTTTTTAGCTGTTTATAAATGGTTTTTTTTTAAATATTTTATTAAAAAAATATTTTTGGGGGAATTTCAGTAAAATGTTAAACATTTTGCGATTTTTTGCGTTATTTAGGTTTTGATTTGCGAACGCAAATTAAAACTGAGTCAAGTTAAACTAATTGAAATGAAATTATTATATAAACGTTTACATTTAGGGAGATTTTTTCAAAATACCTTAAATTTGGGGGGTTTTTAAATTTTTTTTTTTTGGGGGGGGGGGGAAGAAAAATAATTACCTGGCAACACTGTACTCAGACTACTTACATGTATAGCTGCCAGATAAAATTAGTCAAAAATCAAAAAATTTTGAGGAAAAAATTGTTAAATTTACTAAGCTAAATCGTCACAAAAATCGTTATTGTAAAAAAAACACTTAAAAGTTTTGAAAATTAATTGCTATTTTTAGTCTTCGTTGCTTATAAAATTTTAATATATTCTTCCTGTTTTTGATATTCAATAAAAATTTTCGTTTAGAAATTTATTAATGAAGTAACACAGCCAAAAGTTAACCAAATTAAATTGGCATTCATAAGAAAACTAAGGAAATAAACTCAAACCAAGAAATTTCAAACACATATTTTTAATGTCGAAATTCCTGCTTTAGAACTTAAGTCTGGTAAACACCAATAAAATCAGACTTTCTGAAAGAAAAGTTTCATAATCTGAACCCACACTTAAGGGGGTGGTTGTAGAATCTCTGTAATAAAGCAGTACTAACTGTTCCAATAGAACTCTTAAAAATATGCATCGTCCTAAAAAAAATCATATTTTATATGATAAACAGCTAAGACATGAAAATTACTGCCAATCAAATAATGCAAATAAATCAAATTATCTTAGAAGCTATAATAAAATGTGAATCTATATTAAAACTATTTGTAAATTTGAACAAAATTTGTGATATGAAAAATCGAGAAATTTTGGGTATAAATCGTGCTATCGTCAATAGATCATTTTTGTACCGTTAAAAAAGACGATAAATCGTCAAATCCGTCAGCTGTGCTTACATGTTCTAATATTATCTAATACTATCTTTTTAGTCTTAGATTCATTCTTATACTCAGACTTCCGTCATTTACGCATCTAAATATTATTGATTACATTTTAAAACTACAACTAGATTTTAACTAGATACTGAAACAAGTAAGAACGTACAGTTGGACAGGCCCGACCAAATGATACACTATACCACAGTATTCAATAGTATAAACTGTTTGGGAGTCATTGGGAAATCAGGTCCATGAACAGAATAACGTAATGAGGTTAAGATTCATGTTAAAGTTCTTTGTGTCGAATATTATTTAGATATCTTTATCTATATGAGATTTGTTTGCCTTTAAGTGATTTCAGACTGGGGGGTTTATATGGCTCCTATGGTTAATTTAGGACCTATCAGCATAACATTTTGTCATGACATAGTAGCTATCATAAATGTTATTATCGCCACTTTTTATGTCAATACCAACATTTATAAGGAAGTTATGGAATTAAAAGCTATTTCCTGGAGTAGCAGTCAAATATGGATCGATTTCAATTAAATTTGTTAAGATGATTTCGAGTGCAAACAAATAAGTTTGGACCCATTTTCACATAAATGACAACATAATTAAGTGGCTTATGGCCTCAAACCCCTTATTTTAAGTCAACTTCACTCTTATTTTTCTACTATTGGATTTAAAAACTCTATCGTTTTTTAATCGAACAATCGGCGAACACTATTTTACTCTAAAGTAAGTCTTCAAATCATTTCATCAACTTTCACACAAACCTTCATTGTATTAAATATTTTCAACTTATACTTAAATTTCTATCTTATACACATTAGGAGGGCAAAAATTTGTCGATATTGTGCCACCGATTTGTTGATAGCTTTTGGCATATGTAAAAAAAGGTTCCACTACGACATATCAAAAAAATCATTTTCGAGGCCCCCAAATTTTGACTTTTTCTCAACTTTTATTTTTAATGTTTTTTTTAGTAGGTAATAAAAAAAATCGGTTGATTTAATGTTTTTTTTTTTTATTACCTTTCCAAGTTGAAATTGTACGCTTAAAACGATGGCGCTAGCAGTTTTTCCGAAAAAAAATGTTTTTCTTCAGGTTTTGGAAGAGTTTTAAAATTTTTTAAATATATCCTATCCTAAATAAAATTGTACGCGTGAAACGATAGTGATAAAATATAATGTTTTTTTTTTCTTGGAAAGATAATATTTAAAAAAAATTTTTTATTTCCAACTAAAAATAACCTTAAAAATAAAAGCTCAGGGAAAGCAAAAAAATGAAATTTGGGCGCCTCGAAAATGATTTTTTTGATATGTCGTAGTGAGACTTTTTCCCTCATGCCAAAAGCTATCAAAAAATCGATGGCACAATATGGATTGCTAAGTCGACCCTCCCTAATACCGATAGTTACAGAAATATTGCCACCTTATACTCAAACTACTCGTACTTTCTATCAAATCACAGGTAGGCCCGGTTTCAGAACTAACCGATAGAGTATACAACTTTACTCTAACCTAAAGTGATCGATAGGTTAAAGGACCTGGTAGTTTAAGGTAAAATTTTAATAATTGAGTCCTCGTAATTCGGCCGATAAAATCCTACCTTTAGCTATCGGTAAGTTGTACAAACAGGCTTTAAAAACTGCTACTGTCTTGAACTAAGAAAGGTGTTTCCTTTTTCTATATATGTGCAGGGTGGGAGGCGCATAGGCAACGTTATTATTTAAATTTATTCAATAAATTTTTTTCTTTTTGTTTTCAGAATAAGCTTTGAAAAACTTGGGAAATTTACGGTGAAAGGACTCAACACACAATGAAGAGCCAAGCCTTTTCAAAATTATTTGGAAAGTCAGCATTTGATTATTCAGACACAAAGATAATGTCGAATAATGAGCGTTTTTACATCAATGGTAACGAGGATAAACAAAATTGCAGAATATTCTACACCCAAAATATAAAAAAAAATTTTAAACATCAAATGCACCCAAAAAGATGCAACTATTTGTTCGAAAACGAAGAACAAGTTGGGGTTAATGTGTATGGCATCCCAATGTAGAGAACAATCAATTGTGATTCCAGCAAGATGGTGCCACAGCTCATACACCTCGTCCAACTTTGGCTTTCCTGCGCGAAATTTTTGGCGATCGAACAAAATCGCGTTTTTCTGATTTTGAATGGCCACCGCCTCGATTAACCGGCTCCCAATTTTTTTCTTTGGGGTTACCTAAAAGGCCAAGAAATAAGGGCGCTGGCACCTGAAATTCTAAGTAAAGTTAAGGGGATTTTGCTCTGGAAAGAGCACGTCAGGTCGAAGCAAACAATTCGCGCCATTTGAGTGATATTACATTTAAAGCATAATGCGAACATATTTCTAAGCTTTAATCTAAATTAAAATAAATGCCAATGTTTAAAAACAGAAAGAAAAAAGTTATTCATTGAATAAATCAAAACATTACTTATGCGCCAGCCTGTAGAAGAGAACCTATTTTTCTTACCTGTCAATATCACAGCATGATCAAACCTTAATTCCGTATGCTTCGGTGGATTTAAATCGTTTTGCCATTTGCAAAAATTACTCAAATATATATCAATATCACTAGATCGTCTCAATTCGGGAGGATCTTTTTCTAAAATTTCCAAACGTTTCAAAACGAAATTCACTCGTTTTCCCAGCGAAGGATGATGATACAATAATTGAACGCCATTAATCATGGCCAAGACAAAACGTATCAAATGGGAGCTGGTGTCTTTTGGAAAGTTTTTCGCCATGTGCTTATATAAATCGATATCGACAAAAATAGCTGTTTCGATATATAAAACATCCGGTATACCAGAATTTTGGCTAGCAGAGTTAATATAGCGCTTGGAGCGCTTAGAGCGCAGAGATTCTTCTCGATATTTATGGTGATGTTTGTGATGGCCACCGGTCGATGACTTGGAAATGTGATGATGTTGTTGATTAAGAGAATGATGGTGATTATGATGATGTCTGGGTTTGAAACGTAGATTTAAGGGTAACTGATGATGATGATATGATGTGTGATGTACAATCTTTCGTCCGTCATTCTCAATATTTCTGGTTGTTCTCATAGTTTCCAAATCTTCATTTGCTTTCATTTCTAAGCATAAATTATTAAAATCCTCTTCATCCGGTTCAAATTGTATATTTTGATCCAAGATCGAAGAATTTCTCCAAGAAGTGTCGAAAACTTCTCTTTCCGATTCCAATATAATGTGGGAATTATTACCAAATCTTGCGGGTAAAGGATGTATAATAAAATCTGTGTTATTATGATGAAAAACGCCACGCTACAATAAAGAGATGATTATGAAAGTTTTCTGCATAGTTTTTCTTTAGCATAATTTATTCAACAAACCACATTTTCCTCATCGCAAAGGTCAAGTGCTGAGTTCTCATTGTGATAAAAACACTTTTCCAATCTCGTCACTAACTTATGCGAATTCTCTATTAGTTGCGATGAATTGGCGTTGCGTCTTATGAACACAAACGAATCGTCGATCAGCTTGGGGGTTTGTTGAAGTTTTAAATTGACCAACTGCTCGTTATCTGGAGAGAAGAAAAAAAATAAAAATAATAATTGAAATTTCATTAGAGCAAAGCATTTAAAAATTATGTTTGTATTAAATGCTGAAAATAAACGAATGTATGGTTGGTTGGGTGTTTGACTGTTTGCATTCATGTACAATGCAAATGTAATTGAAATGCATTGACCGCAAACCGTTTTTTATTTTTTATTATTAATTTCAAGCTCAATAGAAGAATACAAAGAGTTACAGATGTTATGAAGGTAATAGAGCGTACTCTTGATTTATGGTAATTTTTTTTTTTATTATTTTATCCAGTAGCCGACAACGCTGTACACAGGGTCGCTACGTTAACCTACGATAAAACTGACGGAGATATTTAAGTTCTACTTGCAGAATCCAACATATCACTAAGATAGATAGATATAAAGAGGCCATACGCACTGCGACTCAGAGGATATTTTGTGAAGCCTGTGTATATCACCATGTCAGGTTCAAGCTGCTTATAAAGCCTTTAACCCTGCCCGGTTAAAGGCAGTAGATTTCTGTTGGGCCCTTTTTCCCCGAAAAATTTTCGCCTGGAAGTCCCTAAAGCGGGGCAGCAGCAGATAAGGTGTTCCGACTATTCGTCATCAACCTCACAAAATCTGCATACCTTGTCACCCACATTACCCATTATATATTGATGGTATCGAAGACCACAGTGCCCCGTTAATAGGCCCACAAGTAGCCTAAGTTCCCCCTTCTCATGCAGAATAGCGTACCTGCCCTGCTGCGGGACAGAGTCACAAATCTCGTGGACTTTCTTACGTTCGGACCATGTTTGTAACGTCCCTATAATGTGACTGGCAGGGATGCTGACGAAACGCTCAGGGCCTATCAATATGCGACGAGCGCCCCTCTAAATATCCAACTTAAATTGCAAACTTATGTTTCAATAAATAAAGATTGATATGCATCGTCCATTTTCATTTAGTTTAGTTTTTAAGCCTTATATTCTGATTTGATACTTAAACTCAACAGTGATAAAACACTTATAATCAGACAAGATTGCAATACTTATACTTTATTTTCATTCTTAGACCTCAAACCACTATTTTGTAATCAGCCTTGCACTTAAGCTAAAATTTTACTGGTATACACCATTTTATGCTCAGACTACCCTCTTAAACTTTTCTCAAACAAAGACTTCCGAGTTATAATAATGTGTTTTATTTATACCACAATCAAATCCTTAGATAAATATTCTATCTCTTACAATAAGAATTCTCTGTTGTATTCAAACTACAAGATTATACTTTCATTGTCTTATGCTCATACTGCAGTCTATTAGTCAAGCTACTTTGTATAGTCACACCACCTCCTTGTATTTTTATACAATATATCACAGGTGTCATTCCATTTGTAATTTCTTCAATATTGATTGTTTATTGATAAAGTATATATATTCTGGGTCCCTATGAGAAGCGAAAATTATTCAACGATGTGCATCTGTCCGTTGAAATGGGTTTCCCGACCCCAGATATGGCGAAGACTAGGTTGTTATCATGTCAAGGTTTGTTATTAAGATTCAGCTAGATCGGTCCCCAAATGGCTGAGATACGAACAAAAAACCACGACTGCCTCTAATTTTAGATGCAAATCACTTGTTGGTATTTTTTTATTTTTATGTTTATCTGGAGAACAGCAACCGTCAAAATATTGGCTATCAATACCGACCAACTGTGGGCGGGATTGGCGAAGTGAGCGAAATTGGAGAAACGGGCGTGGCACAAAATAAATTCATTAATATCTAAAGAATGGTATATATACAACTTTCTGTGCTCGCTCCATAGTTAAGAGTATTTAAGATTCGGCATAGCCGGATATAGCAATCCTACTTGTCCTAATTCAATTCGAAAACTCAGACAACCTCTGATACACGTAAAAAAAAATTTTTTCTCCAACAAAACTATTGGATGATTCACAAGGTAGTCATAAAGTTGTAAAGTCATATATCTTAAAATAATTACAAGAAATATATATGAATGATGTGGGCAACCGCTTATAATATAGATTTCTAGTGTACAGTTATGACGAATCAATGAACACAGCATTAAAATTTTTCAACAATATTTTTTTAAACAATTGTAAAATATTATTTAGGACATTATGACGATATGACTTGATAGCCCACCTTGTGAATCGCCCATATTTGTTTATCACTAATATTAGCATAGTAGATTTTTAACCGTAACATGTTGCTTTTGGAAAAAAGAAAAATGTCATTCTCAATTTAAAACTTTAAAAATTTTAGCTGTTAAGACTCAATTCTTTTATTTGCCATAACACGTTTGGAGGCAACCAGATATGGTTGAAGTAACATGTCTTAAAAATGTTCATTTAATATAGTTTTGTTGGAGGTGACCATATCGAAAAATGTGTTCTCTCTGCTTGTACTTAGAAGTACGCCCTATACGTCGATATAGCTTTTTTCTTAGACTACCGCAAAATACTTAGACTTCCTTTACTTATAAGTCTGTATTATATCCGTTGTTTTGCATATACTCTAATTACTTTGACTATTTTTTTATACACAGATTAGCGTTTTGTATTAAGACTTTCGTTTTATATTTAGACAACCGTCTTATATAGTCTTATTAATGTCTCATTCTCAGATAATAGTTATATACTCAGACTATCGTCTCATATTTAGATTACGGTCAAATATCAGTGTTTAAAAAAACTGCAGTCAAAGTAGTAAAAGTCATAAGATTTCTATTTCTTTGACTTCTTAATTTTTCATTGGCCAAAGTCAAAATCTTGCTATTACTTCAAAAACTAGCAAAAAATTAAGCATTCCCAAAAGAACTATGGCGGCCCTTATAATGACTTACCTTTTTGGTTGCCAAGTTTGATCACTCGATTACCAAACGCATTATATTAAATCAGAAATAAGCAGAGTAGTAGAAAAACTATTTAATATTTTCTATAAAAGTAATTATTAGAACTATACGAATCTCTGTATTACCTACTTTATTATTTTGAACAAAAAATTTACTACTAACTTCTTTTAAAAATAAAAAATTAAAGAAAGTAATAAATTCTTGGGATCTAATGATTTTAATCTCATGCCTTGCAAAAATTGTTAATATGGCAATCCAGTTTAGAACTCATTCCATCTAAAATTACAAGTTTTATTACCTTTTTAAAAAATTTTTAATCGCAGTACTGATGTTCTTTGATTTTGCAGTTTTAACTGTAAACGGTTCGTCCGATTGGAATGTAACATCAGGTGGTAATTATTTATTTATTTACTTATTTATTTATTAAGGACTTGTATTCGAGTTAAGTTTTATGTTTAAGCCTCGGGTATTGCAAAAATTAAAAACGATCCACAATTCTTATTTTTAGCCTGTTTTTTTTTTAATCCAATCGAACGCAACATTTACAGTTCAAACTGCAACATCAAAAGAAAGAAACACACTGCTTTAACTTCGGAATTTACTAAAAGTTTCAGTCAGTCAAACCAAACACTTTCGAACATTTAGACTGCCTAAATACACTAATCAAAATACTTATTAAGCATTGTGATTAGAGATGAGCGATATTTCTGTACCTGTGATTTAATCACTGTTACTGAAAAATCACGAATCACAGTTGTGACCAAATTGGTCAAGTAACAGGTTACATATACAAATGTATGGTATTTCACTGTTTGTGTGGGTAATAGCGTTTTTTTTAAATGAAATGTCGAATGATATTGCTGTTCCTTTCATTCTCTCTTCTATCTTATTAGAATTTTTTTATGCCAAAATTTATTTGTTCAAGTATGTATGTATATGAAAGTAAACAGATTTGAAAGCTCTTACAATTTGTTGTTGTTTCTTTGTAAAGTGCTTACAAAAGCTCTTGCAAAAGCTCGCGCATTGTACATATAGCTTGGCCGCAATTGCTTTTAAAGAACAGAAAACTGATAAACCGTGATCACAATCACAGTTTAAAGGAGCATTGATTTTTAAATCACATTCACTAATCACGATGGTCTTTAAAAATCACGGGATCGCTCATCTCTAATTGTGATAGTATTAGGGAAAATGTGATTGTAGGTGTGACACCGACGATGCTGAATGGAAAATCAACAAATTTAGATGTGACGGCGAAAAGAACGTCCAGCATATGTACGTACACGAGTAATTTTGCCTGCATGACAACCATTTGACAAGTGTATTTGGCCTTTAAGTTGTTTGTTGTGTTTAACTTTTCGGTTTTTAGCTTTTGCCTTGACTGTTTGTATTTTAAGATTCAAAAGTCAATAAAAAATTAAAAAACAAAAAAAAGCGATCATTCTGCTTTGACTGCGGTTTTTTAACACTGTCAAATACTCAGGCTACCGTATTATACTCAGGGGCCTGATTCTGGCAGTCGTGATCGAGTACTTGCTCGATTCGAAAGCAATTTAATATCTAATTATTTCAGTCAAAACGGAACGAATCGGAATTATTTTTTCAGTGTTGTAAAGCATTAATTTGAGTTTCACATGGAGGGCGAAAAGGGACCACCTATATTGTTTTTTTTTTTTTTAGATTAAACACCCGGAGGATAAATACTGGAGAGTTTTACAACTGAACAATTAACCAGAATAATAGAATTTTAGGGCAATAGTTATAACAAATAAAACAGTTTTATAAAGGTTTATGAAACGGGTTTTCTATGAAAATAACCTGTTAAATTTTTTTAAATAAGGGGGTTATTAAATAATAAAACTCAGCTCTTTTAAGTCAAATTTTTGGAAAAAAGGTAAAAAAAAAGTATATAAACGAAAAATTTGTTTAATTTGTAAACCCTATGGTAAATTTTGGCTCACCCTGTTCCCAATAAATCGTCCTTTATTTAGACAACTTTCAAGTACTCAGATTACACTATGCTAGTTGAAAGAACAGACAAGCCGGGCACATGTCGCTTTAGCATAATTCGGGTACGCTGAAGCCAGTGGTGCCCACGATTTTTTAAGATTGGCTCTGGTTTTCGAGATAAACCGTTATTTCGAAAATGGAGGAGGTTGCACAACATATATTCGCGTAACTCAAAAACGATTTAGTTTATTGAAATTACTAAAAAAAATCGAAATTCCGCAATAAAATTTCATTTAAGAATAATAAATCTTTTTTTCTAATATAAGTAGTTGTTATTGAAACATAATTTTTTTTTTTGAAAAAAAAATTAATTTTTTTATCAAAATTTCGAAATTTTTGTTTTTTAAAAATTCATAAAAAAAAAAATTAAAAAATGCAGCTAGGCTCCTAATTTTTTGCAGACATATCAAAAAGTCCCACAAATGCCCAGGAGTCACCCCTAGGGGGATGAAATGTATGACTGACCTCCATTAGTTTTTTTGGTCTCAACATTTTCTCAAATTATACTTTCCCTTTATCACCCCATACAAATATTGCGTTCTATGAAATTCTTAAATTAATTAAAATTTGTCGACTTTTGTGAATAAAGTTTCAAACAGATTTTAATCATTTATGGCTTGTTTTGTTTGGAATTTCTTTTTTATACGTCTGCAAGAAATTAGAAGCATAGCTGCATTTTCCAATTTTGTATGAATTTTTAAAAAACAAAAATTTCGAAATTTTGTTAAAAAAATCAATTTTTTTCCAAAAAAAAAATTATGTTGCTAAAACGACTGCGGCTATTTACTTTTCTTAAAGGAAATTTTATTGCGGAATTTCGGTTTTTCAATATGCTAACGCGTTTTTGAGTTACGCGAACATATGTTGTGCAACCTCCTCCATTTTCGAAATAACGGTATATCTCGAAAACCACCGCCAATCTCAAAAAACCGCGGGCACCACTAGATTCAGCGTTAAAACACTGGGTGCCCAGCTTCTCACGAAAAAAAAGTGCTAATTTCTTGCACAGCGTTATTATCGTACAACTCTTGTAAGGTCAAGACAACAGTCTTATATTCAGATTACTTTTTCTATTCACAGGCTGTCATCAACTTATACTACCGTTTTATACCCAGACTATAGTCGTATACTTAAACAAAAATCGTTTATAATTTTTAAAACAGCTAAAGAAGGTACTAAATAGTTACACTGTTAAGATGATTAAAATTTAAAATTTTTAAGAAAAGCGTCCACTGTGTCTTGTTTAAAAGTTTACTGTTACCATTTTATACTTTTAAACTTGATTCAATGCTAATATTTTTACACAAACAAAGAAAAAACAATAAAAAAAAACATTTATTTAAAAACAGTTTACAATTTTGCTCCACAACACAAAAAAAAACAGGTCAAAATGTTAAATAAAAAAAGGTACTTTAATAAAAAAGTACACACTACAAAAAAAAAACAGGTTAAATTTCCAGATTTGGCTGTGCCGACTCTTTGATACCCTCCACCCACAGTAATAAAAGTTTAGTATTTTATGTCTAAACATTTAGTCAATTCACAAGGTATCCTAACATGTCATATTGTCAAAATGTCCTAATATTTCACAATGGTTTAAAAATATTGTTGTTGGTTTGTTAACAAAAAGTGTCTTAAATAATTAGAACTTTGCTTGCTGTGTTTATTGTGCTGTCGTAATTAATCAGAAAAGTCCAGCGCTGAGCGGCTAAGCCGTACAACAATATTTTTAAACCATTGTGAAATATTAGGACATTTTGACAATATGACATGTTAGGATACCTTGTGAATTGACTAATTATAAAAATTATTAAAAACTAACCTCAAGGCATTATAATTGGTTGCGGGTTAAGGCGTACTAAAGTGTTTTACGGTAGTAGACTTTATACGGGGTCCATGGTAAGTTATGGACAAATCTTTACGAAATTTGGCAGCGTGATTTATTGTCTTATAAAACTATGAAGGGCCAATTTTTACTACAATAGCGTGATATGTTCCGGTTTAAGGCGTACTAAAGTGTTTTCTGAGAGTAGTGTAAGTTCAAGTCCTATAAAACTATGACTGGCCAAATTTTCCTACAAAAGCGTTTTTCCTTAGAGAGGGAATTTCTATGGTAAATTATGGACTTATCTTCACAAAATTTGGCTATATTCGTTACGGGTTAGGGCGAACTTAAGACATTTTCCAAGAGTGGGTAAATTATGGAGATGGACCGTCAGGAAATTTGGGAGCGAGTATCATAAAACTATGACAGACCAAATTTTACTAAAATAGTATTACTCGTTACGATTAAGACGACCTAGTGTGTTTCCGATAGTGGCCTTAATAAGGATCCTATGGCGAATTATGAAACAATCTTCACAAAATTTAATAGTGTGATTTGCAGTACTATAAAACGAACTTGTGTTAAATTTAATGAGAATCGGTGTATTCCGTTCTCAATTTATGTTAGTTTTTTTAAAAAATATACATTTTTTAGGAATAGCGTTCCAAATTTGGGTTCTTTTCCTGCTGAGCCGATTGTGTTCGACTTAAATCTCAAAATGGCTTAAAAGAACTAGAAACAATATGACATCCAAATTGTTCTTTTCTTTTGAGTCTTTCGAAAGTAAATCGACTTAGAATTACTCAAGGACCAAGAACATATATAAACTTTATGGGGTCTGAAATGAATACTAAAAATGTTTCACACGGAATGCCAAACTTAGTATACCCTCTACACAACATGTTTTAGAGGTTGCAGAAATACAAAGAGATCCAGCAAAATTAGAGACCAAAAAAAAGCAAAATTATACAAACTAAAAATAAATAGAAAAATAAATTCCAAAAAGCGAATAAGGTAATACCCCTACATACCTTTGATTTGCACTGATACTCTTGGCATTGTTGGGGCGCCACCTTGACGTTTTGGCATAGTAGTTGTTGTTGTATCAAGTGCTGCTGCTGATGCAGATGCCACATTGTCAGATCTTTTAAAACGTTGTACGCCTGCTTGAGAGTCACTTTGAAATTTTTTATGGGATACCACCTCCTCCTCATCATCATCAGGCTTGTTAAGATACTTCTTGTTGTTTTTATCAACAATATCTTGCTCAAATGCCCTCTCAGCTGCGCTCTTAGTAGTTCTATATTGTAAATGTACCAATTTAACTGAACGTTCTATGGAAAAAACACAAGACGAAGAAAGAAAAAAAACAGAAATAATAATGGAAAATACAATCAATTTAAATACAAGAAAAAAGAAGTCTTCCTAGAAAATCTTTGATGTTTTTTCTTTTCATTTTTAAATTCGTGCATATTTAATTACGTTAAAATATAAAGTTTAAGGTTGTTGTTTGTAGTTCTTATGTGGTCTGGTCTGGTTGGGGGCATACTTAATGTAGTTGTATGCTGCAAAGAGAATAATTGTTTGCAACAAATTGCTTTGTAGTTTATATTCATTTGAAAAACAAAAACAAAGTCAGTGGGTTTAAAAGTCTTAAGCAGATTAATTTGTTTTCCCCTCAAAATGAAATTTAAACTAAAAGAGATAATAAAAAAAAAAACAATTCTAGTTCAATGCGCATTAAAATTATTTAATAAATAAAATTTAATAGAAGTACTTGTTTTGATTTTACCCAAATTTTAGTATTTGACTGATTGATTGATTGTTTAACTTTTTTTTTTTTTTTTGTTAATTAATACTAATAATTAACCAAATGTTTTATATGAAATTCAATGCTTGTGTTGATGTGTTGCAAAAATTTATTTATATTGCTAAGTTTCACAAGCGCCGCATAGTGGGGTATTTAAAAAAAAAAAAACTCAATTTGGATTTGACTCTAAGTGATGTACTCTAACGACCGTTGGAAAAAGTTCCAAGTTCATCGTCTTTAAACGTCGTATTTCTACTTATTACACTATGGGAAAAGTTATATGGGTAAAATAAAAGTTATACGTGTCCGGGCATTTCGCTAGGTCTGGACTAGGAATCGGGATATATCGATTTGAAGGTAGTAAGTGTCAAAGTGATATTCAGAAAAGTTCGAAATGTATGGAAAACAAAAATTTTTTAAAGTTTTTTGCTCCAAAACTAAAAAAGAGCAAAAACTACTAGTATTTTGTCTAGTCTAAATGTAGGCCCTAAATGTGTAAAACGCCACGCAACGCAATGCCAAAAATTACATTGAAAGCAAAAACAAAGTCAAAAATATTTTTTTAATTATGTTGTTGCTTTCTACAGAAATGTATATTGACCTTTTAAATTTCAAAGGCTGTATATCTTGTGGCGTTGACAATTTTAAATCGCAATATGAATTTCTGTAGAAAGCAACAACAAAACTATAATATATTTTTGACTTCGTTTTTGCTTTCAATGTAATTTTTGGCGTTGCGTTGCATTTTACACAACTAGGGCCCTAGTATAAGATGATTTCAATTGAGTTTTGCTTGACAACTTACGAAAAAAAATGCTGATAATGGATTTTCCAGAGTCCCACTAAAGGAAAATCAAAAATATCGGCAGGTTGCTCAACATCACTTTGGGATATTCGGAAATAAATATGGTCAAAATGCATGAAAAAAGCACAGAAAATTACAATTTCCCCTATAAAAATACTTACTAACTCAAATCGATACATCTCGATTTCTAGTGCTGACCCAGCGAAACGCCGGGACACGTATAACTTTTTTTGAACGATATAGCTTTTCCCGGTAAGCAGAATCCCCGCCGATCACTAACCTCTACCATTTATAGCACTGTGTTGCCACCATAATTACAATGTTAATGAGCGCCTTTTATTTTGTAGAGTATAATCACTTACTTTTTCTAGATTTTCCAAATATTAAATCTTTTTCATGATCTTCCAAATGCTCTAATAAATTCTCTTCATCAATCTGTAAAGAAGGTAAAAAAAGAAGAAAAGAAAAATTTTTTAATACTAAAAAGTTTTAGGAAAACAATTAACTAAAAAAATAAAATAAATCGCTTTTTGTAAAGCGTATCTTAGATCACAAAAGTCATATTTAGTACAATGTTTTCAACAGGTGAAGTCAAAAGACCTATTCATAAAAAAAAACGCACAAAAAAAACTCATCACTTTCACTCAACCCTTCATGTCGAAATCTTAAAAGCCAACACTACTCCAATTACAATACTGGCTCTTCTTTTAAGACAAATTTTTTCCAAGAAAACAATTAGTTGAAAAACAAAATAACTTAAAATGCCATAAAAAATATGTCTTAACCTAAACAGATGAAAGTTTTGTTTCATATTTCAAAGAAATGTTTGTAATTGCATTAAGAGTCCAAAAGAAATTTAAAAAAATTTACATATCTTTAATTTCTTTTAACTACCACAGATGTTAATTAAACGCTTCTGTTAACTTAAGCATAGGACTTAGTAAATTATAGAAATATGACTGGAAAAAATGAAATGTAAAATGTTTTGGTTTTTTTTTTTCTTTAATTTTATAAAATGCAGTACATCATTTTTTATGTGGGGTCTGCCTCTAATACTGTGTTCCAAAATGTATGTCTATGGAAAAGCTCACGCTTATGCGTATTTAATTCAACCATGCATAAATTTATTTTATTTTCTACTATCCAATACATACTAACGTAACAACTGGTGGCATTAATAATTCTCCCCTCTAACTACAACTCCACCTTCGTGGCAACACTTTAAAAGTTTAGTAAAGTGTATTAATACCGTGGCATTTATTCAGTTGTTTAACCACATGTAAAATATGTTACATTAGGGTGGTTCAAATTATTTGTTAACGTGCCTATTTCGGTTAAAAATGTTTAACGGTTAATATTGTAACTAAAGGTAACAAAAAGCGTAAGCGATTTCTGCAGCTTTTTCCATTACCGAAAAACTGTTAAATTTGTTTTCCTTTGGGGAATTTGAAAAAACGATTATAAGATTTCATCCAGCATTTTGGTTTTTTCGAATATGAGTAAAGTTAGTTCAAAAGTCAATCTAATGTGCTGTTTTCAGGTGACAGGCAATTGATTGTATAGTAAAATTTATATGAACAGCACCTAAAAAACTGAGTGGTTTTTATATAAATTTTACTATACAATCAATTTCTTGTCACATAGAAACATCACATTAGTCATATAAACATGGAGAGATACTCACTTTTAGAACGTCTGTGAGTTATTAAATTTTTTCAATCGCTACTCGTTGTGTATGCAAAAACTAAAAATTGTAAAGAAACCCTTAACTTCTGGGTCCATAGTTTGTCAACAAGCACAATTGACTCTTTTCAAAGAGTGATCAGCCGGAAGATATGCACGAGGCATAGATGTGTAAAAGATTTGCGTGGATACCTGTCCTATGACCTACTCTACTACATGTTGGATCTTCAACATTAGGTGAGAAACAATTCGTTTATTAACCGCCTCGTGTGCGAGAGCAACTAACACACACAGGCAGAAATTTGAGTGCATTATGCGGCAAGATTATACAACCACCCTTGAGTATACACAACTCCCATAGAAGCTGTAGCTGTCCAACCTGCAGCTTTTGGAAAAATTCTAGCAGCATCTGCTAGGTCGTAACATATTTTGCCGATGATACTACCTCAGGCCAAATTCTTCGACAAGTGGTGAAAAGGCAGCTCCTTTATAACACTTTCAAGACATCCCTCACTGCAACTTTTGGAAGAAAACCAAACCGCAACCACCATGTGATCCCCGAAAGTACCTTTTCGACGGAAAAGCGAAAATTCTTCCAAGACAATCTTCCTATAAAACAGAAAACATTTTCCGCAGAAAGCATACAAAGAAAAAACTACACTATTTTTCAGCAATTAAAGCATTAATCAAAAATAAAATCAGTTTTAATTAAAAATTTAATTAAGTGAATTAAACGTTTAATCAAGTGAATTAAACGCTTAATCAAGTGAATTAAAAGTTTAATTCATACTATTAATTTGCTGACTGGTGCAAATGTAATTAATTTTTTAATTAATGTCACAAATTTCTTAATTAAAATCAATTTTTATTTTTTCTGTGTACTAACGAAGGCCTCAATCATAGCTTAGTATGGTGCAGTACTACCAGTGGCTACTGACTCCCGTGGTACTAGATAGGATCCCTGGTTTACCGCGGTTAAAAGAGTTTGTAAAGATATCCTGAGATCTGTCAATTTTGGATTTTTGCCAAATCCCAGGTAATGACTGCACTTGATTTCCCGGGATGATGTTACATCAAAAGGTAAAATTTCATTAAGATGATCCATACAAAACCCCGGGGTATGCAAGAGGCACACCTATAACTGAAAAAAATAACCGTTTGGTGAGGTTTTTAAGAAAATGGGGCGCCAACAACCGTCATCATCTTTCGCTACAATGTTATGATATCAAAATATTTTTGGAACAACCTTGATGCTATAATTGTGGGTGATATTTCTCGAACTGTGGAACCTTAAAGCTTAGCGAGCGAATTATCGCACGCAACAGTGCTCGCGAATGACCGTCTAATTCGCAAGTCTATGCCAACAAGCTGGCAACGTTGCAAGAGCTACAAGTTGAACGTACAAGTCGTACGTCAGCGCTAGAACGGCGGCCGTTTGAACGATGTGGCATAGATTTTCCTTTCATTTAAAATTTCCATAACTTTCCCACTCAGAAAAAAATAAAAATTGATTTCAATTAAAAAATTTGTTATATTTATTAAAAAATTAATTAAATTTGAACCAGTAAACAAATTAATATTATTAATTAAACTTTTGATTCACTTGATTAAATGTTTAATTAAAACTGATTTTATTTTTGATTAATGCTTTAATTGGTGACAAAATTTGGAGAATTTTTTCTATGCACAAATCTTTTTATTGAAAAAAAAAAAACAAAATGCATCACTCCTAATGAAGAGCTCTTTATATTATTAAAATGTGCTTTATCGGATAAAACAGATTGGCTTCTATTGTTTGAGATCTGTTTCAGATATTGAAGTGCAACATTCGGCATTCGGGCTATAAATTCCATTTTCTATGAGATATAAAAATGTTTGTAATCACTCAGATAGTTTTAAGATACAATTCAAAATTTCATCACTTCTTTATTATGTCGAACATTCGCGGGCTAATATTTTGAACATTAAGATGTACATCGGGTTTTCCCGGACTACTTACTTTTCGAAAAAACAGGAAAAAAAATTTTTTCTCGGTATCGCGGGAAGCCGCCCCTTGAAGAAAATACATGTGCAATAGAACAGGGTTATAACGAACACCATGGGCCTGATAAACTAAAATAAAATCTATTAATTAAACCTAGAACGCTAAGCCCCGACTGTGCGGCGCAACGAATGCTGTTTTTATGTATTTCAATACGATCGTGAGCAATTAACAGCACGAGCTTTCAAACGACGGCAGCATTCTATCGTATGAGCTGGTGAACGGACGTTCATTGCAAAAAAAAATTTTGGAAAGGAGGTATACCACTTCGTGTTGGCTATAAGGTGAGGCTAAGCTTTAATGGTATTTTTCTGACTAGATGTTCTTAATAAATTCATACTTCCAAGGAGTATCAAACACACTCAGCAACACAAATAATGTATGGAAAAGGTCAATGTGCAATTAATGTCCACCAAAGAAGAGTGTTTGAGTGTTTGTTATTGTTCAAAATGCAATAAAACGTACTGTCTGCAACACAGATCTCCAACTTGCTATGGTGAAAAAGGTCTGAAATAATTTTTATGTCACAAAGCAAAATATAAATGATATGATAAAACTTTTTATATTTTGTGAAACTTAGTACTATGAGCTATAAAGAAATGGGCCTTTTATTGACTTATAAAAAAAGTTTATGAACTATTTTTTGTTCTATTATCATTCAATTTGCCGCCGTTTAAATATGAGCTGTTTCCAGATAAAAAAAAGATATATCAAAAATCAGAATAACTCTGATTTCTTTAAAATGTAGCCTCACAGGCGGGGTTTAGCATTAAACGTTAAAGAAAAAGGTTAAGTTTACTAGGGTTAAAAACGAGGTGATTTGTATGAAATTTTCAGGTAAAATCAATGAGACCAGAGATAAGTATTCGTTATTCTAATTTTTCGTTATATCCGGTGTTTGCTATAAACGAATAAACACGCTATACAAAATATAAAAAATTCTTTGTTTCTATATTCGTGCAAAATTTGCAAAAACATGTTTTTCAATCAAACTCCTTTAAAAATTTTTTATAACCAACTAAAATGAACCTCCAGTTCAAGTTTCTTACTGAAAATTTCATTTTCCATAAGTTTTATTTCCTTTTGGTTATTGGATGCCTCCCTAATATGTTATTAGTTCGACATGAATAAAGAAACTGTTGAATAGTTCATGCTGTTTTTTTAAACACCACTAATTGACTACAAGGGCACTAAAGGTACAAAAAAAATATTGCGAGTACTAAATATAGTATTTTAGTCAGCATAAAAAATATTATGGGTTTGTGCTGTGGTGCCGCTTTTCCGTAAAAGTTGGTACAAGTTAAAAATTGTAAAGTAGAAACGACAGTGGGGATCACTATTTTAAAGAAATATATATTTTTTAACGGCCTGCAATAAACGAGGAAACTAAATACGTAAAATTATAAATTAAAATGCGCAAAAGAAAATTCTATCCAAATCAGAGGAGTATAAATGTTCCTTTACCCTTTGCCACAAGAGTTGCCATTTCTTAAGTACATATATAATATATTCAGACTTTCAAAACCTTTATTTTTAATCGATTTAAAAATTAGACGAAAATTGAAAAACTGCAAAATCGGTCCAGTAAAAAGTTGTAAGCCAAAATTTGAATCAACTCCAAACAAACTGAGGTTTTTTTAACATTTCGGTTTCGTCTTAAAGGATTTACAAAATATAACTCACACAACTTATTTTTATTGTGATTTATTGAGATAAAGGCGATATATTCATATTTTATGGTGTTTTCTTTTCTTGCATAAATATTGTTCATTTCTAAAAAAAATCATTATCATGTTGCCCAACAAAACTAAAAAAAATGTTAAATTTTTAACCGTCAATTTTATCAAAGGGTTAGAAATGCAACAATATTTTTTGAACAGCTGTTCTTGTTATTAGAGAAAATTTTTTTTTTTTTAATTTCGTTTGTTTTCTATGTATTTTCAGATTAATAATATTAAATTAGAACTGCTAAAAATCTTCACAAAATATAATTACATAAACTTCAATGATTTGTATTCTTTTGTAATCGTTAAAAGTGTAACATATTATGCGAGTGTGCTACGAAATATGGTGACGTTATTTGGATGGGTCAGAAGCCAAAAGGCCTAACTCCACTTTTCGAAAATTTCTCAATTTTGTTATTTACTATCTAATTAATTGTGAAATCAATTTTTCATACATAACTAACTTACTCTACATTTTATTTTGTCAAATCTTTTTGGCACGCCCATTTAAGTGGGCCTTAAATCACAAAAAGCCTTAAATTTATGTATTGATTCAGTAAACAACCATTATTGGGCTTAGCGAAGTTATTACCTCTGAAAAAGATCCAACGCATCTAGAGATTTTTATTTCTTACTACTCTTAAAAAACATTTTAACGCGCGTAAAATCACAACAAAGATGCATATGAGCTTTGAGGCATAAAGAGGTTACGTCTAGAAAATAGGATATTGCCTCCTTTTAAAAGTAGAATCCTGAATTTTAAGACAATCAATAAAAATTAGAAACATCTTTTTATGGCGTGTACAATTGTTAAAGAAACAAATAGTTGGTTAAAATATTTTCGTCTTTCACTTTCACTCGAAAAGAAGATATTAAAGATTCAAGCTCGAGAAAACAAGTACTTCCAGTATGTAGAGAAACAGTTCAATGCTATTTGGTAATTTTAGATCCATAAACATTTTTCTAACTAATTTAAAGAGTTGTATTTTTATAAGTTAAAGCCCTCTTTACACTATTCTACAAGTCTTGAAATCTTTGCTCTCACAAAATCCAAAGATTTTTGGTCTTAATGTCCAAACATCAAATAGAAAATTTGTTTTGTTATATTTTGCGTCTACACTATCACACTTCAAATAAAAAGAAGAATTTTTGTAGAATCTTTCGGTAGAAGCGCTTTATTTTTTCGCGATTTCAACAGATTCAAAAAATAAATAGAATGTATTAGATTTCTGTAACATTTAGGATGGATTTTTGAGATGTGGATTAAGTTTAAACTTAGTTTAACGTAGTCTGAAACACGGATTTTTTCTGGCGAAATGTGAGTTTTTTTTGTTATTTTATTAAAGACCAACATTTTAAGCAAAACTAAGCTATTCCGTCAAAATTTTGTATACAAACTTAGTAATGGCAACACAAATCTGTTTTAGATTAACTAAACCTAGTTTAACTGAGATCTCAAAAACCCAAGCTTAACAATTTTAATTCTGGTTATGGGGCCAAATTTTTTAAAAACTGTTTTTGTTATTTTCATCAAGGGTGGGAAGGTTTATCTCGTAAGAATTTACTTTGTTCGTCTGTGTGCTGCAAGCAAATATGAATGATTTATTTAAAATTTAAAGTAAAGCACTATAAATGTAATACTTATTTTTATCATTTTGTATTTTTTATGGAAAAAAATAGTAGTGAAAATTTGTGAACACAATTTAACCCTTAGATTCTCGGAAACTTTTTAACACTAAGTTATCCTCTTGGTCTGGCCAAACCACAATTAGAACACTAATAAACCCAATTAAATAAAAAGTAAATAAATATCTTATAAAAAGTAAATAAATAAGTATATTATAAAAAGTAAATAAATATATTATATGAATGTATGCTTATTATTTTAGATAATTTGAATTTATTATATAATTTTATTATTTCATTATTTCAGATGCAAGTCATCGAATATTTGGTCTTTATTTTCGCACATTGCTTTTTCGCATCAACCACAGCTGAAACGGGTTTTGCGTTTGGTTTTTGTAGTTCAATTGAACTAAGCGCATAATGGGCCGTAGTTTTCTGATTTGATTCAAACTTTTTTCATTCGATTCAGAACATATCATTTATAGAAATCACATTTCTGTTTTTTGATATTTTTTTCTATTGGAAAGATATTGCAAACCAAAAAAACATTTGGTCTGGTTAGACCAAGAGTTTAATTTCATAGAATTTTACTGGTCTGGCCAGACCCAGACGGTAATCCTAGGGTTAAATTTTCCATCCCTGGTATTCTTCTTGTGCTTTTATAAAATAGAACTCTGGTTAAATGAAAAGCCTTACCCAGCAGGAATATGTAATCAATAGCAATCGAGTATGTAATACATATCTTGTATAATATTTGATTCCAGAATTCAATATTCTTAACACACACAGAAATAATTATAAAATTTCTCCAATCACCAAATTTATTCCAAATTCATAATATCAAGCAAACAAGTTGTTGATTTTGCACCTATTACCAAAATGATTATATTATTACTAAAAATTTTTTAATTTTGAAAAAATATTTTTAATAAATGATACTTTTAATTTTAATTAAAAAAGTGATCAAAAAACTTAAAATTTCAAACAATGTGTTTATTTATTTAAATAAATATTGACAATTCCCCACAACAATTCTACATGTTTAAGTTATTTTATTTTAAATGAAAAAAGTCATATAAGATTTTTTGTTATTTAATTAAAATTTTAATTGAAAATTTATTTCAAAACAACTAAAATGTTAATTAGATCAATATTAAATTTTTAATTTTCTTTCAACTAAAAAATAAAAATTGGTTCAATTATCACATTAATTAAATTTAAATACTTTTTAAACTATTTTTTAATTGATAAAACACTTTTTTCTGCAGAACATGTCGTAGGATTGTAATAAATTATTTCAATGTATCCTACGAATGAATTCATAGTTTATAATAAAAATTAGTAGACGACATAAAGGCAGCAAAAAATAACGGATTTTTATTAAGAAAATATGTAAAAGAAAAACACGAATAATTGTCACGAACATTAACAACACATTCTTTATTTCTGCAAATGTGGGAATATATGTATGTATGTACATACATACATACGTGGTAATCAATGCATAATTATTGTGTCAGATAAAATTACCTTCACAATTTCAATGAATGCATTATTTTTCTTTCGAAAATAGTGCATTATTTTTTTTAGCTATTTATATAATCAATTCATTTTTGATCGTAATAATCAGTATTATAGTGTAAAAGGGCTTTAAGTGGTTAAAGCACATATTACATAATACTTGCTGTTGCGGGAAGAATAGTTGTGTGGTATAAGACGCGTTCATGAGTTCTGGATAATGGAAACCCCAGTAGATATGCTATGATGCTGCCAATAAAATAAGCCGTCGCACAGTGGCGCCATTTGAGTTTTTTCGTTGCAAAAATCATATCTTTTGAACAGAATAAGATAATTGAACAGTTTAAACAGCATATGATAGATAACTGTTCAGCCTATGAAATGAGCGTTTGGAAAGGGTGCTACGCTTTGTAGGGGTCTACTTATGGGTTATCAAAGTTAAAATTAGTAGAAAAATCAATTTTATGGTAACTAAAAAAAATTATTTTTACATTTTTAGATTGTTTTTATTTTTTTTCTTAAGGGTTTTATGTTTTAAATTATTACCCAACAAATTAAAAAAAAAATTATTTTTTTTTTAAATTTATTTTTTAAATTTTCTGTAAAATATTCATCACAATTCGTAAGAGAAGGTATATCTAAAAGACTAACCATTTCTAAACTATAATTATTTTGTAACTCTATTTGTGACTTCACATGCCGCAGGGAAGAAATAAGTGGATCGGAAGATGCTGCCAACATGTTGAAGAGGTCCTTATTTTGCCTTACCCTTGATGCTTTGAATGTGTTGTGCAATATATATATTTTATAAAATTTGTTAAGAGACTCCTGTGCTTCTTCAGAAAGCTCTCCAATTGGCAAAGACTGGTACTCAATTATATCTTTGCCATGCGCCAATATTTTATGGACGGTCGGGGTCAACTTCTTCTGTGGATACATTTCTGCTAAAAGAGATGCAGTTTTCGACGCATATTCTCCATATTTTGTAGAATTGACATTTTCTTTGCAGTTTAAAACATCCAAGATCGTTCCCAATCTTTTCACGATTTGATTGTCAATTCCAATGATTCTAGTTACTGCCTCATCATTTTCAAAAAATCTCCTAGAAGTGTTTCCATCGTTTGAGTTACCGTATCCGTGCTTG
Source organism: Pollenia amentaria (assembly GCA_943735925.1). NCBI lineage: Eukaryota > Metazoa > Arthropoda > Insecta > Diptera > Polleniidae > Pollenia > Pollenia amentaria. The sequence continues at coordinate 136,860,846 of OX031010.1, read as the reverse complement.
GGACAGTCTACTTTTAGTCCAACTTGTTTAAAAAAAGCCTCCTGTATTTGCTTCTTTCTGATCTTCTCCTTATCCTTTATTGATGTATTTTCATCGAAGTTTTCCTCCTCTTGTGGTAGGGTATATGCCAGTTTTAGCAAGAATTCCATACACCTTATCCTTGCGTGCATTGGTGACATTCCATATTCGTAATTCTCCTCATTTGTAGAATCGTTTAAATTACCAAAGTTCTTCTGACAAATAATAGTAAAAAATCGATAAAAAAAAATATAAAAATAAAACGAAAAAAGGGGTTTAAATAGGTTTTTGCTAAATTTTTACCTCCAAAATAATTCTGTCTATATATATGTATATGATAACTAATTGAAATATGTTATAATTAAGCAGAAAAAGATACTTATCTTAAATTCTTTACAACTAATTATATAAAATTGAGATGTAACATATTATATATGAAATAAATTGAATTGAATTGAAAAAAGTTCTTCTGACTCTTTTTGCAAATCGGGCATGACATTGTTGAGGTTGTTCCTGTCAGTTCGTTTACGACTTTTTCGTCAACCATGGTCAGGTGGAACTCGTAATTGCATTCAATATATTTTCCTTCTCCAATTTGCAGCTTTGTAGGCTTAATCTTGCTTATTTGTTCTTCAATGTCCTTCACCGTAGTCCTTATGAGTTCTGTCGATTCCCTTGCAAACTGAAACATTATTGGTCGGCAATAATGCACTGATGACGGTCGTGGATTTTTCCAGTGTAGGGAATCATCCGATTTTAGCCGCAAAGGAACAACAGATGCCATAAACATATTTCCATCCGATATTGTAGCGTCATCGGAAGATATCCTTTGCTTATAAACGCTTTGTCCGGATGATCCATCGCAGCCCCATTTGCTGATCAATGTCAACTTCTCAGGAAGAATTTTCACTTCCGTGAAAAACTTTGGTGTGGTTGACTTTCTAAACAGTTCAAATAATTTTAAATTGTTCAACGCCATGTTTTCAGTACTTAAATTGTTTAATGGTTTCAGTAATTGTTGCGCCAACTTTCAGGCGTAGACTAATCCAGGCATTATGCTTATTTTGCAATATATAGGCTTATGCTACAATGCCTAAAAATTTATCTGTTCCCTGCATACATATGGATTTAGGCTGAATAATGCAATTTTGATATTATGCACGTGTCCAAATAAGATTTGTGCCTACCTGTAGGGACCATAAGTCAATATTGTTCCTGACCATTTGTACGCCAAAGTATTGTTTATGTGAGGTACATACCTGCTAATTTCAATGAGTAGTTTTTTTCAAACTATTAGATCAAACTACTGTCAGTCAAAACATATAAGGGATGGACGCCATACAATTTCTGCAACCATGTCTTTTTAAACTTTTTTACCTCTAGAAGCCAAACGGGCACGTACGGGCAGATAAAAATTTTGAATTATGTAAAGAACTAATCAAAGAACAGGTTTTTCAAATATGGCAAATATAGAAAAATATAGTTTTTTTTTATTTTCCGTCAAAGTTGAAAAATAGTGAAAAAACGGATAGTTTTTAAATAGTGATTTACCAGGAGAAACACAGAGCAAACAGTTAATTTTTTTTTTATCATTATACATTTAATAAATACATCAATCAATACAAATAAAAAATAAGGCGATTCGTTACCTATTTTTCGTGATATTACACCTGAAATCGCAACAAATTGACTAAAAATTGTGTGTTTTTTTGAAAACCGAAAGCCGGTCAACTTTGAACGGTTATATCTTCTAAACTAAAAATGTGATATTATTAAGAGTGGCATATTTGAAATCGTTGAAAAGTTTCCTATAACATGGGTTTATTCAAAACTTCGTCGGCACTCATGAAAATTTTGATTTTTGCAACCTCGCTTGCTCTACGGGCGCCACTGTGCGTCGCGGACAATTTAGCTGTTTGAAGGGAAGAGTCTCAGGAGGTCTAGTATTGGAGCTCCTCTAAATACACGAGCTGCTAATGATCCTTGAAATGACGTGGCGAGCAATAAGCGGCACTCAAGAGTAAATCTCAACCAGTAAATGAGAAAATAGAAAGCATGTCTGGAGGATCCAATCGGCAATGGCGATAACAGAATCGGATGCGATCAGCTAACCATCGCATCAATCTTAAACTCTCGTGTTTACAGAAACCATAACGAATGAAATTACGGGCTTTTGTTACATCTTGGAATCCATATATTGTTATAATAAAATCTTTAACTTCACTACTGTACAGTATTTTCCAGCACTGACTTTTAGTGAAGATAAAAAACTATATTTAAATGTGTTGTAACTCATAGCAAAAAGTTTTTTCAATATGGTCACCTCCAACAACACAATTTAAAAAAAATTTTAACCATATTATGGTTAATCAACCACACTGTGGTACATTTAACCATATTGTGCTTAAATTGAACCATATTATTGTTACCAGCAACAAAAGTATAGTTAAATTAGTCCTCCATCAAGTAGCCAAATCCATATTATGATGGCATCCGAGCATGTTATGGTTATTACTAATAAAAATATGTTTAAAACTTATAATAGCATGGTTGTTTTTCAACAAGAGCATATTGTTTTCCAACAAGAGCATGTTGCTCTTGGAAAATATGACAATAGCAAACAATTATTAGTAGTAAACAAATTATTGGCATATTTTACTATAACATGTTTAGAAGCAACCATAATATAGTTGTAGGTCACTGATGAAGGAATAATTTAACTATAATAAGTTTGCCGGTTACGTTAAAAAATGTTTTCTTGGAGGTGCCCATGTTGAAATAAAGTTTTCTCTCGGCGTGTTGAAAAGTTTTTAGTTAAGCACTTAAATGCTTAAACGTAAAATATCAAAATAAGAAAGTAAAGTGACGTAAAGCTATAGCAAGTGAAGTAGAAGAAAAACGTAAAGGCTTGTATTTTATTGACTATATTGATGAAAATTAGCCAACCATTATCGCACGCACTGATTACATATATTGTTAAGTAATAAAATGCGCTTAAAAAAATTTTAAGTGCGTATTAAAAAATTTCTATTAATTCTTTTTTTTTTTTCTTATTGCAAATATTTGCAAAATTTCCTTCAAATGCCTAATTTTTGCAACATTTTTGAAAATTGCTAAATTTATTGTTAAGTTTGGGTTCACACTATCAAAGTTTTCTTTCACATAAGTCCGGGGTTATTGGTGAGAGGGAATGACAACACGTTATTCTTCTCTCCCCTCTTACCAATTAACTCTGACTTACTAAAAACAAACTTACAGAGTGTGAACCCAGACTTATTGGAAACTTTTGCAATATTTTCAATAAACTTTAAATTTTTAAAATATTTCCTTAAAATTGCAAACTTATCTGCATAGACTCTAATCTAATTTTCTAATACTTGCAAGTTTTTAGAAAATTTCGTTAAAAATGCAAATTATTTTTTAATTAGGAAATTTTTAAAAATTTTAAAATTTTGGCAAATTTTATATAAATTTTAAAATTTTTTTTATAAATTTTAAATCTTTGCAAAATATTCTATTACTAGCAAATTTTTGCAAAATCTCTTATTCTGTAGCTCATCTTTAAACCAGAAGTTTAATTAACAAGTACATGAAAATAAAACAAGGGAAAATAACGAGAAAAATCAAAATTACAAGAGTTTTTATGCAGACTTTAGCATTTATAATGAAACGGCACTAATTAATATATTTTTGTATATTGTGCATAATTTTGCGTCGAGTATAACTAAAATATAAATCATGATCTTTTCTGCTTTTCCTTAGCAAATTGAATATCATGTGCAAAAGTACAATTGACTACCGTGAATATTAATCATATACATTTTTCAGCAATTCACTTGAAAAATACACATGCATTTGACCAGCTCAAAGCAACAAAAACTTTAAGCAAAAATATAAAACGAAGAAAAAATTTGTACTTAAAAATTTAATTTAAAAAATCTTTGAAGTTAATAAAAGAAAAACTAATGAAATATCTAAATCAATTGATCATAAAAAATTTAATATTTTACAAATGGTAAGAATAAGACCTGTGCGCGTGTTTAGATTTTGACTCACGATCACGTATGCTCAGAAGGGAGCGAGAAATTTGAAGTTCTTACCATCACTCACGCTTACTAACGACTTATTTCCAAAGTCGTACGTACACTTACACTAACGAAACATTTTAAAGAAAGACCTTTTTTAATAAAACAATAACACTAGTATGCAACAAAAATCGGTTTAAATAAAAATACATATGACGAGCCGCATAACAAAACGTACTTTTTTGCTCATTTAAAATTTTTGGAAAGTTGAGCTTTATTTTTCTCGCCCCTTAAAATCTGCATAAACCTGAAAATGGAAACAAGTTTTTTACTTATCAGTAGATGCATCAAACTGCCATAAGTCACCAAATTAACTGTTAAGGATGCCTGATATCAAACTACTTTTATGTTGGAAAAAGTACATTTTGTTAAAAAAAAAAAGAACGATTTTTAACCAAAAAAAATAATACTATGGGTTTTTATCAAACCACTTTCATGTATGAAAAAGTACGACTTGTTAAAAAAACATATATAAATAAAAAAGTATGTTTTGTTTACAAAAAAAAATTAATTTATTCATTTTTTATATCATCGACTGGGATGTCTGGCGTTAAACTACCAAGAATGATAGAAGAAAGATTACGACAACACGAACTCAAAAATTGAATTTTCTGCGCAGGTGGGTCAAATGACGTCACGAAACATACACGAATAGGTAACCCTAGCTTGGGTTAAGCTACGTCATCTAACGGGAAAACATGCGCATGGCGTAATCTCTTTTTATATCATTCTTGTTAAACTACTTTTATGTTGGAAAAAGTTCGTTTTGTTAAAAAAAGAGTACAAAAGAGTACAATAAATAAAAGAGTACGTTTTGTTAACAATTTTAAAATTAAAATTTTGAATAAAAACTACACTAATCAATCAAACAAACGATATTATAACGATATCGTCTAGGTGATATAAATTATAATGTATGATATCGATCTTGTATCATAAACGATAGTATTTAATTGTACCTTTCCTTATAATATCGTTTTTCGATGAAAATATCATATCGTTTTTGCAATAATATCAATCTCTGGTTTATTGGGTATGAATATGTCCTTGATGCAGGGTAGTAAAATTATGCATTATAAAGCAAATTTACTTAAAGACACAATTTGTTTGACAAATTCCATTTTTGATGTCAACAATGTAAAGAGACTATTTGTAAGCAAACGTGGTATTTAACTCCCTATTTGTGAGCGAATGTGGTAATGACTTATTTAACTCCCTATTTGTAAGCGAATGTGGTAATGACTTATTTAACTCCCTATTTGTAAGCGAGGGTGGTAAGTACTTGCCTCCAATGACAGCACCATGTTAAAATAAGGAGTTAAAATGCCAATGTATAAGTGGTGAAGAGTAGTTATATTAGCTTTTTAACTCATTACTTTGCAATGTAAGTTTTTGCTGGGTACTTTCATGTTGAAAAAAGTTCGTTTTGTTAAAAAAAAGTACGTTTTGTTAAAAAAAATTACGTTTTTACCAAAAAAAAAAATATATTATGGATTTTTATCAAACCACTTTTATGTTTGAAAAAGTACGTTTTGTTAAAAAAAAATAAAAATAAAAAAGTACGTTTTGTTTACCAAAAAAAAAATCTTATGATTGCTTTTATATCAACGGCTACAACATTTTGGCCACATTTGAACCTTTTGCATATCTTTTCATTATCTCATAAAAAGCATTAGCTCTAAGCTTATGAATTCTTAAACCTGTCATAAGTTTTACTTTTTTCTAAGAATCAATCTCAGTCTTAATTTTATTTACTTATATAGTAAAATAGTACAAAGTGCAGGCGTCTGGATGCCGGTGATGAAAATCCGATATCGAAATTATTTGAAAAAATTTTACGAAATAAAGTTTGACTTACTTTTAAACTTGCATCAAATGATTTATTATACATCGGAAATATTTTCGCAATGTTTAAGCTGCGATCTACTTACATATCTGTGGTTTTTGTGAGTAACACCGCGCATGTCTTAAAATCAAATATTTAAGGAGAACCTAAAAACTATTCTAAACTAAACTATGGCTTATAACGTTTTAAAATCCGAAATTGGTCCAAATTTTAAGAACCATGTATAAAGAGCGTTAAAAATTAAGCAATATGGCATTAATATCTCAAAATCGAAAAATGGGCATACGCGGTTGCCCATGAAAACCACAGATATATACGTTTAGAATAAAGGTCCAACAATAATATGCATGAGCTAGTTTAGGCTACTGTCAAAAATTAACGAATAGCCTGTCAAATGCATTTAAAAAACAATTGCAAAAAAAGAATAGGTAGAGTGCTATATTCGGCTGTGCCGAATCTTTAATACCCTCCACCGACAGTTAGAATGTTTCAGGAGTGGGTTTATATAAGACCTATGGTAAATAATAGGCCGATCTTAAACAAATTTCACAATGTGATTTATAGTCATATAAAACTGTGGCAGACCAAAATTTATTACAACAGCATTTTTCGTTACGGTTTTAAACTTACTTAGCGGTTTCCCGAGAGTGGGCTTTTAATGGGGCTTATGGTAAATTATGTACAGATTTTTACGAAATTTTGTGGTGGGATTTCTTGTCATATTCGTGCAAAATGTTATATCAATATGTGCATTTCGTCACTATTTATATTAATTTTTGTAACAAAACTATAAATTTTTTTGTATTGTTGTTCCATATTTGATTCATAACTTTAAGCCTACTGAACCGATTTTGCTAGATTTCAATCCCGAATTGGTTATTTTAAGTCCTTCGAAATTGAGCGAGTTTTTAACAGACGGCCGAGTAGACGGATTTGGCTAAAACGACTAAGAATTACTCAAGGGCACGAAGTATATATATTTTATGGCTTGTAAACTTAGAAATTCTTGAATCATGCACAGTTTGAAATTAACTTTTATCTATTGACATCGCTTCGTCTTCATTTAAGTACGGATCGATTGATTTTTCTTGTCAGTGTACGACCATTATTTCTGGGCATTACAACAGCACATACAGCCATCTGTGGCCGGGTAGGTTCACCCCACAGTAAAAAATGTTCTGAACCAATTTGCATAATCTTAAAAATACAATTCAATTTAGTTACTGGCACAAAATAATTTCTTTTAAACTGTAATTTAAATACATAAATCAAAAGATATATTATATATCTCTGACAAAACTCGCCAATTATTTTGCGGTTTTCCAACTTACTGTTCGTTCATTGAACTAATAAAGAATCTTTAACACAGAAAATACTAAACATTGTCTCCAATCACCAAATTCATGGAATCAAGCAAGCAATTTGTGAATGTTGCATCTATTACCAAAATGATTATATTGATTACTAAAAATTTAATTATTTAAATATTTTTTTTTTGCAATAAATGATATTTTTAATCTAAATTAAAAAAAAGGATCAAAGAACCTTGCCGTTTCAAACAATTTGTTAATTTAATTAAATATAGCTCAGGTTTGTACAATTCCCAACAACAATTCTACAAGTTTAAATTATTTTATTTTAAACGAAAAAATCAATTAAAATTTTTTGTTATTGAATTAATATTTTAATTAAAAATTTATTTCAAAATAACTAAAATGTTAATTTAAACACAATTAGTCAATTCACAAGGTATCCTAACATGTCATATTGTCAAAATGTCCTAATATTTCACAATGGTTTAAAAATATTGTTGTACGGCTCAGCCGCTCAGCGCTGGACTTTTCTGATTAATTACGACAGCACAATAAACACAGCAAGCAAAGTTCTAATTATTTAAGACACTTTTTGTTAACAAACCAACAACAATATTTTTAAGCCATTGTGAAATATTAGGACATTTTGACAATATGACATGTTAGGATACCTTGTGAATTGACTAAATATATATTTTTAATTTTCTTTCAACTTAAAAGATAATTGATTCAATTATCAAATTAATTAAATTAAAATACTTTTTAAACAATTTTTTTAATTGATAAAAAAGTACTAATAATTTTTTCTGTGAATGAAGATATTTGAATTTTATAAAACAATCTGTAAGATATCATCAAATATTTTCATTGCTAAAAAAACCCATCGATTTCATGTATACAATATTACATAGTGCAACAGTCCATTGCGGACATGAATTTGACTGATGGATGTGACTTACGTCTTAAAAAGAATGCCCGATATTGCATAGCACCGTCCTGTTGAAACCAAATGTCATTGGTGTCTATTTTTTCCAATTCAGTTGGCAATCATTGACCTTTACATCGTTCTCAAAGAAATAAGGAAGGATTACGCCATCAGTCTAATATCCATGTCAAATAGTGACTTCGGGATCCATTGGAAGCACTTCGATCTTACGTTAATTTGTATCATCCCAAATTCGAGAATTTTGTATGTTGACGTACCCATTCATATAGAAATGCACGTTATCAGTGAAAATTATTTTAACTTTTCAAAATGTCCAGGCTGAATAAATGACAGCCAATTCAAAAGATGTAGTTTCAACAATATGGCGGCTATCAACTGTCCTGTTTCGGAAGGCCCTTTAAGCAGAGCCTTTAAAACCCCTTTTAATAAATTATTATACTAGGCAACTATTTTTCCTACCTTTAAGTAAACACATACAAAATAATAAGCTCAATTACTTTGACAACTCTTCCCATGATTATGTAAGTAATTTTATAAAATTATTATAAACAAGGCAAATTATCAATGCTTTAATACCTTCTAAATGGAAATATTAACAATCAAGTGTAATTTACGAAGTAAAACAAAAGACATATGTACATAAATAAATAAATTATGTCGTTACATCATAAAACTTAAATTTATAATACATATTTATTTGCAGAGCAATGTACGAGGTCGGATCAACAAGTCCATGGCATTTTGAATTTTGCGTTTGTTACGTTCACAAATACACAATTACAATAACTAAATTAAAATTTTATATGGATACTTGAGCTCAATAATGGCATTTATTGCGCAAAACTCAATTAGGGTGCATATCTGAACACGGTATTAGTTGACTCCTGTCAAAATTCTAGTAAGCTACGTAATAAAATTTCCGGTTTACAGCTATTGATCGACAAGCAAATACGTGCTTTTTAATGACAAGACAAATCTTATTTTTTGGTAGGAATAAAAAAACGAGAAAAATGTTGGATTCAGTTAATAAAGCTCAAAGAATACTGCTTTGAAAAATTAAATTATTTTTATCCAAAAACCTGTATTACATTTAAAAAGTCTCGGACTTATTGACCCGCCCTCGTACAATATGTGTAGGCTGAAAATACTTCATATATTGCCATAATAATATTTCAGTTACATATTTTACTTAAAAATTATGTGATGCATATTTGCGTGAAATGGAAAACTTTTAAAATAAACATAATTTGCCGTAAAGGGTGAGCAAACTTAACTTTTTGAACAAAACAAAAATTGAAATCAATCAGTAGCTTGAACAAAATTTAACTACAACTATTAAAGAGTTTCCTAATAATTTCTTTAAATTTTACTTACATACCTCTAATATCCTTAATAGTGAACCAGCAAACCCTATTCTCATTAAAATTGTCACATGCGAATCGTACGTCTACGCTTTAATGGCTATTTGTAGTAACTCATTTATTATTTTTATGAAAACTATAACTTTTTCGTTATACAATACGGAAATTATTGAAAGATATTTAGAATTGTTAGCAAAACCAAATGTTATGCTAAATTCTTGTTCTCTGTCACACTTGTTTGGTCTGAATTAAATTTCTTTAACTCAAGCTTAATAAAGGTTTTACGATTGTTTCTAGTCACTAGCGGATGGAAAGAAATATAAACTAAATCATGAAGCATAAAAAACAACAAGAAATTTTTGTTACAATTTTCTTCTTCACTATGGGCCGGAATTCAATAAAAAATTAATATAAAACATGAGTTCACATTTTAAATAATTTAAAAATGCTTAATTTATCTATATATATAAAAATAAGTTCGTATATGTACGTCGCCGAACTAATCATAAACGCGTCGTGCGATTTCAACCAAACTTATACACTACGTAGGCAGTGGCCCATATATGGTTTATATGAAGTTTGGTTGAAATTTTCGGTCTGGGGGCGGAGGGGCGTGGCAAAATCCATAACTTGAGAACGGCTTGACCGATTTGAACGATTTTTTCTTTAAAATGATCGCCATGGTCCAACTTAGGTTTTTACGGAAAGAAAATTTTGCCCCGCCTACTTTTACGCCAACTTTTTTCGATTTACCTACAATCAGAAAACGGCTCCATCGAGTTGACTAATTTTTCTTTCAAATGTTCGTATTAATCAACTTTAAGTTTTCATCGAAAGAAAAATTTACCACGCCTACTTTTACGCCCACTTTTTCTATTAAGCGCATAACTGGAGAACGGCATGACCGATTCCAACGATTTACCATTTGAATTCAAGCGGCTCCAATTCCCTTTGCGTCTTGCCTTTGCTATTACCATCAACAAAGCACAAGGCCAATCATTGACTATTACTGGCTTAAAAGGTCATGAACAATTTGATCGAAGTAACAATTTTAAAGGGGAAGTTTAAAGGTGAAGATGTATTGATTCCACGAATTCCAATGATTCCATCAGATTTACCTTTTGAATTCAAAAGACTACTGTTTCCAATACGTCTTGCATTTGCTATTACAATAAATAAAGCGCAAGGGCAATCGTTGGAATTGTGCGGAATTGATTTAGAATATCCTTGTTTTTCACACGGCCAGTTATATGTTTCGTGCTCACGTGTTGGCAAGCCTTCAGTTCTCTTTATCTACACAACAACTCATGGCAAAACCAAAAATGTTGTCTACGAAAGAGCTCTAAGATAGTTTAAGTGATACATAGTCTAAGATTGTAAGAAACTAGAATTAAAAGTTGAATAATAGGGAACAAAACCAACTTTATTAAAAACAAGTGTGTTTCTTTTCTTATTTTGTTTTGCCGTGCGAAGCAGGCAACGGGCCCGCTAGTAAGATATATTTTTAGATTTTCAAAGATTGAAAATATTTTAAACTGATGTAGAAGTTTTGATTTTTTAGCAAAATTTTTAAATAAGCGATTTTTTTTGTATGTAATTTTAATGTTTTTTTTTATAAAATAGTAATGTTAAACTTTGTTCAAAATTTTTATACATTTGATTTTGTGTAGAGAACATTTTTTTAAATGCACGTATTTGCATTTTTTGTTTTTTTTTTTTTTTTTTTTTTAATTGAATAATTGTTATATTGAATTTTATCTTAAACCAGGCTTAAGTTCATCCAATTTAATTTTTATTAATTTAATTTAATGAAGGTGGGAATATTACAAAATGAAATGAATTAAAATTTATTGGCATTTTTCTTGACTGAACCAGGGCTTTATCTCGGGCCCGATTTACATGTTTCGGGAACAACCACGTTCTTATCATTAGAATTGTTTCCAGTTTTATCCTTTCCGCCACTGCGATGGCCGGCAGTCACAATCAATCTTTAAGCCAACGGTGTTTTTGGTGGATCGAAATATGCTGTAATTAGTTATCCATTTTTAATTTAATTTACATGGTTCTTCCTAACTTCTGTTTTTTCGTACTGTTATCAATAATGTTGTTAAATTCCCAAGTACATTTGTTTTTTATGTTTTTCTTTTTTTATGTCCCTTTTCTCTATGTATATTAGATTCTTTTAAAATAAAAATCAAATGTAGATTAAAACCCTACAATTTGATTTTATTTTTTATGAACTTAAAGATTTTTTCGTTTATAGTTTATTTTTCCAGATCTAAAATTTTTTTTTTTTTTAAATTTTGTGTGAAAAATTAAGTTGGGCGAAAAACTTGACATTAAGGTGTGACTCTGAATAAACATCGTGCATAATGATTGGAACACCCATTGTTTTAAAAACAGAAGGAATAAATAAGGAAGAAACATGTTAAAAAAAATTATCAAAAAAAATTTAATTCATTTCATGTTCTAAAATTCCTTCCTTCATTAAAATAATTTAATGAAAATAAAACTTGATGAACTTAAGCTTTGTTCACAGTGGAAGCAACAATTTCGTTTTTTCTTCTTATTCTTATCTTATTTCTTCCCAAAGTATCTCATATATTTTCCTTACATTTTTCGAACAAAAATGTAACTAAAGTTTTTTTTAAAAAAGTTGAGTCTACTTCTATTTCAGCAACATTTTGTATGATAATGTATATGACGTTATTAATAATTTTAATTAATTTTGAATGAAAATTTCAACAATAATAAATAATTAATAGTGTTGTGGGCAAAATTTGAAAATGTTTTCTTAATGTGAAATGTGTGCGGTTGCTAAGAAATTTTTTGCTTTATTCTGAACACCAGCCAGTGAAAATGTTGCTGACGTTGTGAATGAAGCCTAACAGTGATGCAAAATGTGGCACAATTGTGCCATTTGTGGCACATTTGAATGTTTGATGGCCCTGTGGAAATCTAATTTGGCCGTTTCAGGATAAAATTTAACTAACTACTTTAAATCGTTCAATACATCTTACAATGTTATTTGTACACTGTTTCGAACATTACATTTATTTGAGAGTATTTTACTGGCTGGGTACAAATATAATAATCAAATATGTGACAAATATTGTTGGCCCTTTCAAAGATATTTTGGCCCTTTTAAATCGTCAATTTGCCTCAAAACAAAATAACTTAAAATGCATTTGTGAAGCCTAATTCAAAAAACAAATCAAAAATTTTTATTTTAAAAAAATTTAAGATTTATTCTGAAGTTTTACAGGCTTTTGGTTAATTTGACGATTTTCTGACTCCTAGCTACTATTATTTAATTAGATTATTGCCACATATATTTTTTCAGCCCAAAAAAGTTGTTTGTTAAGAATTATTTAATACAGTAGATTTTTTCATGACCCGCCACCGAAAGGACCATTAAAATATGTCCGTACAAGGGGAATATTCTTTCAAAAGAAATCAATGCTTTCCCAGTGGGATGCTGACGGGACCAGCCACCATTGTCCGTCTAAAGGGATATTTGCTAAGGGAAGGTGTTCGTAAAGGGATATAACACTGTATATAATTGAAACGTTGATTTGATTGTTTTCTTATTTTTTTTATATTTTTATTTTTTGTTTATATTAGTAGAAATATTAATTATATTGCGACATTATTAAGAAACATTAACCCATAGTGCAAACTCATTTTAAAAGCGGAACTAAACAATTCATTTTATTTAGGTTTCTTATAAGATGATTTTAAAATAATATAATTATGTATCTTTATATCTATGTATGTATTTAGGTTTTTAAATTACATATTATATATGTATAAAAATATGTGTATATATCGTCAGCTTAAATGCAAAGGGACGTATCTACATTTTTATTGTTTTACAATAGAAGCAAAAAACATTACAAAATCAAGAATTTAGTATTCTTGGCGTTTGATTTATTATCTTAATTAAGTCGCCACTTTTGACCGCAGGTGTCTTAAAATTTGCGTGAACATGTAGTTTGATAAAACGACCCATAACACAAGGGAATAAAATTTAACTTTTTTGTGTTGATTGGAAGTTTGATGCAATTTTTTACTAATTTGAGGTCGCTGTTTCAAATGTAATTACCGTTTTCTCCATCAGCTCGCATTTTAAGTTGCAGGTACTTATCGTATTTTTGACATTTTTCCAAAAAAATTTATGTAATTTAGTTAGCTTTGAAAAAAAATAAATGTTCATGAAAATTCCAAGTTGGGAAAACGCTAAAGTCTTATTATTTTCACGTAAACTCACATCACCTATGACAAAAATTAGACATAGGTCGTAATAATAGATGAACGCGTTTCGCCTATATTCACAATTAATGAAAGAAACTTTATTTTTATGTGAAGGAAAAAACGTCCATAAATAGAACAGCAGAAACACACACACACATTAAAAAATTTTACTTTTGGATGGAAATCGTGATTTTTTTTCTATTCAGTTTTTTCAGTTAATTGTGAATAAAATCAAAAGTGTTGCATCGATTACAATGAAATATACCTATTTCATTCGAAATATATTTAACTAATTGTTTTTAGACGAAACCTGTGATTTTTGTCGCATATTTATTTTTTTATGAATTTTCAATGAACAAAAAAAAATGTTTTTTAATTGTTTTTTTTTTTAAACTTCAACGATATCTCAGAAACTACTGGGCAAATTTAAAACCAATGTTAGCACGGCTTTAAGATAATACTGTTGACGAATTTTTAATTTTTTTAAGTAAATATGGTGAACCGTTTTCAAGTTATTCCAATATATGTAGCGGTAGTGCCATATTTCTGGAAATAAAGGTATATCGCGAAAAGTCGAGAAAAAAATAAGTGCAGATTCAGCGTCCCAAATTACCTTAAAAAAAACCTTGTTCCCTTGTGTAATCAATCGGAAACTCGATTTCGAATTTTTGTGTGTTACGTCCGTTTGCATTTAAGTTGACGATATGTATGAATGTATTAAATATATACATATGATATTCAAGCTACAAGCTATACATGATATAATAGCATATTAAACCTAATTATTAAGGTCAATAACTTTCAGTTTTTCTTTCTTCTAATATTTTAGAACATGGCAATTAATAATAATAAAAATGCTTTCAAAAGTTTAAAAAGAGGGTTGAAAGATTAACAACAATGTTCTGGAAATTGTATTCGAATGAAATTAAAGTAGAACAAATTTTGAAAACAACTGTTTAAAGATTATAAAATTAATCCCTTTTATATACTTCATACTTTGAGTACCACTTATATTTATTTTTTTTTTTAAATCAGAAAACGTCATTAAAAAATGTAACTGAATATTTTGATTAATTTTTATATCACACCAATTTCGCATGGTCATTTATTATATTTAATATGCTTATTAACTTTTAATTTAATTTTGAATGCTATTTTATGACCATACACAGAAAAAAAATAAAAATTAATGTAAATTAAAAAATTTGTGATATTAAATAAAAAATTAATCAAATTTGCACCAGTAAACAATATAATAGTATCAATTTAATATTTTTTGATATTAACAACATTTCCTGCAGTAATGTTGTTGATATACATAAGTAAGCGTTTAATTCACTTGATTAAATTTTTAATTAAAACTGATTTTACTTTTGATTAATTTAATTGAGAACAAATTGACATATTTTTTCTGTGTTTTTGTATTTCAGTTTGAAATATGGTTAAAACAATGGAAGATAAAGGTAAATGAGCAAAAATTTATACATAGAACATTTACTTTGCGCAGGGAATCCTGCCCCTTTTTAAAACTCAATAATCAAAAAATACCTCAATACTCGCATGTAAAATATGTCAGTAGATATACATCTAGATCGGTGTTTAACGTGGAAATGCTGCATAGACTCTATATTATAGAGGCAAAATTAACTCAAATGTAACTTTGAACAATTAAGTTAATTTTCTTATTGGAAGTAATCCTGTCCTTAGTCTATATCTGCGATAGGCAACCTATAATATTACATTTTGCGATTGAATGCACTGTATGCGTGTTTCATATGTTGTTTAATTCTCTACAATGTGTGTGCATACGTACGTAATTTGCCGACCGTAGGTCTAGTTTGAAAACATCTACTGTACAAGTCTACCATAAAGCTAATCTGGTGATAAGGTATTCAGTTATGGATCACTGCATCGTTCTTCAATATTGAAAAAATCCAAAGGCATTTTCCTGGTATGTTAAAAATTCAAATATTTACAAGGATCTCAATGTGCCATTAGCAAAAACTATGATCACAAAATATTAGGTAAAATATTTAAAATTCACTTATTGGAAATACTTTGCGACACATATGGCGCACGGCAATGCGCTGTCGGTCATGAGCACCTTTCATGAACCGGCCCTAGGGGTATATACTGATGGTTCGAGGAAGGGGGAAAGAGTTGGCGGAGGTTTCTACATAGAGGAACTGGGCATACAAGATTCCTTTCGTCTGCCGGATGGATGTAGTGTCCTGCAGGCTAAAGTATTATTGCATATCAGGAGATATACGTATATTTACTGATAGCAAGGCTGCCATTGCTTCTCTAGCGGATGTCTACACGACATCTAGGTTAACTATAGAATACCGGATGTCTTTGAATGAGATTGCTGAGCATTCAAGGGTAATGCTTATATGAATACCAAGGCACTTAGACTGCCCGGGAAACCAGATGAGCTGGCCAAGGCAAACAGACACATTCATTGGCCTTCTAATGGCTCACTGTAAGTCACTAATCAGGCGCGAGTATTATAGGATTGCGCAAGAGGGATGGAGCTGCGAATCCACCTGATCCATATCCAGGGTACTTTGGCCTGGTTATGATAAGCGGAGAACTAAATATCTACTTAGGTTCAATAGGGACCAAATCAGGACTGTGGTGTCGGTTGTAACTGGACACTGGCCTGTTGGGACCCATGCTAGGAGAATGGGTTGTCACGATGAGGAGGATGAGGAGACTGTGCTTCACTTTCTCTGTCAATGCCCTGGGTTACGGGGTATTAGGGCAAAATACCTGGGAAAGCCGGTGATTTCCTGGTTGGAGGATCTATCTACAATAGAACTTAGATTGCTTCTTCTCTTTATTAGCAAGACGAATTGGCTCTGAAGTGACGCCATCTGAGTAACTGCTCTATGGGATGGGCATTGGCGCTGGATATCACAAAGGGACCGCTGAAGGACCCAAGTGAGCTGTCTCTCGATGGCTGCCCATGGAACCTAACCTAACTGGGAATACTTTAAATAATGGTGGTCAGAAGAAGAGATACCGCAGGACTTATCCAAATAAAGAAAGCTTTAAATACAAACATATCGCACTGGTTCCTCTAAAAGGAGTCAACACAAAATTAAAACATTTTCACTTTTTGCAAGAAAACGATAAACAGTGGTCATATCTACCCAGTGTAAAAATCTTATATAAATTTCTCTAGTGTTTTGTCAAAAAAATACAGTTCTATCCCCCTTTATGATATAAATGTAGATTCACCCATGTTGGCCGGACAAAAACGTTGCCTGACAAAATATTTTTTACTAAATGTTTTCTGCAGCATGATTCACGCATTTCAAAAATTTTTTTGGAAAATCAAAGTTGCGACGGATTTTATTTTGCTTAGTTTTTTTTAATGACCTTTATAAATTGCGTGCTAATAACGAATACAAAAAGATGATCGGTCACATTTCACACTTCACAAGCTTGTCCGCACAAAATACATACAAAAAAAGTAAGGAAGCATATATGGTCAAGCCCGACCATATGATACCCTACACCACAGAATATAAAGGCAAATTTTTGCAAGTTTACACTATTTGGGACCCATAGGCAATCATGGTCCCGACAGAAAAAAGTTCTTTGCGACGAATATTATTTAGATATCTTCATCTGTATGAGATTTTAGGATGAGCGTTTATATGGGACCTATGGTTAATTTTGGACCTACCAGAACAATATTTTGTCGTGACATAGTTACTATCGTAAAAGTTATTATCGCCAATTTGTCTGTTAAAACCAACATTTGTAAGGAAGTTATTGCATTTAAAGCTTTTTCCGGGAGTAGTATTTGAATGGGAGTTATGGTCAAATATGGACCGATTCCAATTCGGTAAAATAATTTTAATTGCAATAAGCTAAATTTGGACCAAATTTAATCTTAATACCAACATAATAAGATGGTTTATGGGCAAAAAGACCCTATTCCGGAAAGAAGCTTGTATGAGGGTTATGTGATACTAAAGACCGATTCGTCCCATTTTCAATATGATTGGTCCTTGTGCCATTTAAAACCTGCATATGTACCAAATTTTATCAAACTATCTCCAATATTGCAACCTGTACTTTACGCATAAGGCTTAAAAAAATTTTTTTTTGTGTTTTTAGCACAATATTTTACAGCGGATAGATATGAATATTACATGTAAATTTTTTCCAAAAAGTGAATAAATAAAACTGTTCCATTAATATCCTCTTGTTGAGCAAGTGCAAGAAGATTCAATAAATAAATAAGTATGCCATAAAAAAAATCTAAATCTATTTTTAATTAACGCATGAAATTTAAAAAAAAATTTTCATTTTAAAAACAGGTGGCATTCGGCAGATAAATACTTTTATTAAAGTTTTTGTTAAAAATTAAAATTCCCAGACTATAACCAGCCATTTAATGATATGTCTTCTATTTTTTTTTTAATTTTTGCATATTTAATCATATTTTTGCATCTGACAGCTGCAAATACAGCATTCCAAAAAATTGTCTATTCTTTACTAAGAATCTTTAGGCAAGATTCTTTAATTAATCTTGTTTCTTTCGTGCAACTATACTTTTATTGTTTTATGCAGGGCTGTGGAGTCGGAGTCGGAGTCGGAGTTGAAGAGTCGGAGTTGAGGTATTTGTACCGGAGTCGGAGTCGGAGTCGCAGTACCCAAAAAAACGCGCGACTCCGACTCCAAAATTTGTCGGCTTAAAAAATTAAAAAAAAAATTCTAATATTTTCCAATATAAAAATTCTTCGAAATTGGCGATGCAATATTTTGCAGATCAATATGAATAAGTAGATTTTAATTTATTTTATGAGAAATAGTTGATTCAAGTACTTTACTATTTACGTATATTTAGGTATATTTTTTATTCGTGCGGGAAAAAGTCTAAATTAAATTAGCAAAACTTATACTCAGTTATTGATCTAGTTGAAAAAGATGTGTGATTTTTCAAATAATTTACTCATGCTAAAAAATGTTAATGACAGGAATTGCAAATAATTCTAATATCAGAATTTTTTAACCATCAACGCTGAAATATTTTCAACATTGTACAGAAAAAGTGTTGCTATAGCGCATAAATACTAGTATGTATTAGAAAAATTGTGACGTAAAATTGTTTCTCTTTTGTGTAGAAACATCTTTGTCGGCCTGCCTTTAATTCCTACCATAACACTCATGTTTTTCTTATGCACATTACGCGGGGATTCCCATAATTCGTTTAATAAAGATGTTTCTACACAAAAGAGAAATAACTTTACGTCTCATTCATTTCGCATCACGGTTAGAGTAGGAGTCGGAGTCGTGAGTCGGAGTCGGAGTCGCACTTAAAAAATTTCAGCGTTTGGAGTCGGAGTCGGAGTTAGTACTTTTTTCGGACGACTCCACAGCCCTGGTTTTATGATAATAAAATTAATTTAAAAAAAATTGCAATGTGTCATATTTCTTTCCAACGATTTAAAATTATGTATGCAAAAGTTAAACAAAACGGCATTTAAATTATGACATTAGAGAGGGAGAAAACGAGTGCAATGAATTTGTTGTCATTATAAGCCATTAATAGTGGTGGACAATAATAAAAGGGACATACAGTACACAGTGGGAGATTTTGGAAAAATAGTATATTGTATACATATGAACGAACCTCTTCGCTTGTCTGCAGGAGACAAGAGTCTCAGGCGGGAATCGAACCCGCAACCCCAGTACATCATAGAATAGCTCACTACCAGCTAGCCTACCGGGGGATTTCTTATATTCTCTCCCCCCAAATCGGTTCAGTTTTATGGAAAAACATACAAAAAAATTTCATAGCGATAAGTTGTGTTTTAGGGGGTGCGTCCGCCCCTCAAGGTTGGCCTCAAGCCCATTTATTCAAATTTAATTTGTTTTCATATGACCATCCTTTTAAAAAAAAACATTTTACAAGACTATTGTAATATTTTAGCTCTTCTAGTCAACAACATTAGCCTCAAAGAAAGTTTTTTGCTAAAATTAATACTTTAGAAAATAATGAAGAAAATAACTAACAAAATACCAAAAATCAAAAGATCGTAAAAGTGATCGATATGGTTAAGGTCAGGTGATTGCGGAGTGAATTCAATTTCGTTGGTGCATAATAAGGCAATTACTCTTTTTGACTGAACGTGCTGTATGGTTGGGGTGACTATCCTGTTGAATAACCCAACGTTCGCCAAGATCCAAAACCCAATCGTCCTACTCTACTGGTGAGTATGGTGAAATTTTTTATGTTTAGTTTTTGTAAATAAATGGAAAAATAATTCTCGTTTAATACAACTACATAGAGTTTTTTCTTTTTTTTTTTATAACATTATATGCGATATACGAATAGTTTTGTTCTTAGCTGTATATGGAACCTCGTAGACTTTTACGTAAAGCACCACAGGCATTCGCAAATCCTCGTTCCAAGTATGGTTTATGTACAATTATTCGATATTTAAATATCGATCCTGTCTTGGATCGGTTTTTGATCTCATAACGATTTTCTTTAATTTTTTAAATAGTTTTGCTCTATTCTCTAATATTTTTCGAAAATAAACTTTTATTGGTAGTATGATAATCTTGCAGCACTCAAAGGAAATGCAACTAAGCTACGTTAAAAATTTTGCGTAAAGATATTGGCTAACGTGCCTATAAAATACAGCTCGTGCAAGATATAAAGGTGATTGAGCTCATTTGAAACTGGAAGAAAATGAGCTCATTTCTGGTTAAAGGCCGGTATTCACTATCCTATTTAGTCGCACGATATGTCAAAAAAATCGTGTGTGCTCATAATGTATGACAGTGTGGCTTAAAAATGAATTGAGCGACAGATTTTATTGACAGTCTGTCCGACTTGCAAATATTTATAAAAATTTTCATAAAATGATAGATTCTATGCGATCAGAGTTGCATTTTCTTGTAAAGTAGCTGAGTCATTTGAGTTTGCATCTTTTTTGTGGGACAGTGTGGCATTGACAGCAGATTTTGCAGACATTTTTTTATGTCGGACAGAATTCCGTCAGATTTTCGTGTGAATGAATCGTACGATTATGTAGGATAGTCAATACCGGCCTTAAATGGTTACGACTATAAGCAAAATTTTCGTATTTGGAGCGAATACAATCGTCAAGTCGAAAACGAATCAACATAACATCAATTTAAATTTACTGTTTGGTGCGGTTTACACGCTGGCGGCATCATCGGTCCTTATTTCTTTCGAAATGAGCAAGGAGCTGCCGTTACGTAAATGGCAAGCATTATCGAGCCATGCGGACTGAATTTTTGTTTCCAAAAATTAGTCAGCAAAACATCAGCAACGAAAATTTGTTTCCAACACGACGGTGCAACTTGCCAGCTTAACAATCGATTTATTGCAACATAAATTTATTGACAACTTTATTTCCAGAAGTGGTCCTTATGCCTCTGGATTGCAGTTTATGGGGCCATGTTGATTACTGGTTTATTTACGGATTATTGGTTTATGCCGACAAAACAGCAACTCTTAAAGCCTTGGAAGCCAATACGCCATACGGCCAGATTTATGGAAAAAAGTTGTCAAAAATTGGACTGATCGAATGGACAATGTGTGTATCTCGTAGCCGCATGTGTCAGAAATCATATTTAAAACATAAATGCCATGAAACTAACTACCAGATTATGATTTAAAAAAAATCTCGATATTTTAAGTAGGCTTAAGTTCATTGAATTTAATGTTCATTAAATTTTTTTATGAAGAAACGAATTTTACAACATGAAATTAATTAAAATTTATTGATAATTTTTCCTTATTGACTGAGCTGTGCATTGAACCCAGGTTTTCACGAACAGGTTGCCCTAACTAGTTTCGATTGTAACCACACAATCTCTTCAGAGGGGTTGGCCGTTTTTAACACTCACCGCCATTGACGACGGATGACGTCAATAGTTAAACATCAATCTTTAAACCAAATTGTATTTTTCCTTGGTAGATCGAATTTTGCTTTGAATGAATGATTACCTATTTTACTTGATTTACATGTTCTTCCTCACTTCTGTTTTTCATTCCAACAATATTTTTGTCTTGTATTCTCATTTTAAGTTCTCATGCAGCTAAAAATAGCCTTTACATGTTAAATCTGTATGCAAAACTTTAACTTGCCTAGACATAAGTTTAAAACTCTGCTAGCTTTATACTTATTTATATTTTGAAACTAAAAATTTCAATTCCATTTCATTAATAATCCCACTGTGCAGCTTAAAAAAAATTTCAGGCAGTTCAGGATTCTTATCAAAAATTTTATAAAACTAAAAGCTTAAATCTATTTTATTATTAATTCTATACTATTAACCTATTTGCAGTAAATTCCAATTTGAAACTTAACTTCACTGTGGACCGATTTATAGTGTTTTAACCCCCCAAACATCCCAACTGTCATGCAATAGTTTACTGGATTGTAAAAACAGTTCATAAAACGTCATAGTTTATTTTTCCCCCCATTTCTTTTTTATAATTTCTATAAACAATAACAATTTAAATGTTAAATGCAAAAACATTTTTGTGAACATATGTTAAAGACAATTTGATGACGTTGTCGCTTTAATGTCTGGGCAAAAAAAATTATTTCAACTTTAATGGCTCAAATTAATTGAAAGCGTTATGTATATGTAAATATGATTTTTTTTTTCTTTTATTTTTTGCATTAAATGATTAAACTGAAATTTAAATATTGACAAACAATTAATATGATGGCAACAAAAAATTATTTTAATAAAAATATGTTTACTTTTATAAATTGAGTCATTGACATGCAAAAAATTTATTCAGCAAAAAAATTGTTTTATAAAATACATACATATAAAAAGTTTTGTTAACCCATAATAAAGAAATACGCCATATATCGTACGATTATCATCTGTTAAGTGTGTAAGAAATATTTTTCTGCTTTTCAGCATTTATTGTGGGTCAAGATTATACTATAAAGTTTTTATATCAGAGAAGTTATTTGTTATAGTACAATTTGTCTTTGGCAAGGAAAATTGCAATTTATGTACTTTTTTTTTTTTTTTTTTTTTAACTAAACAAAGTGAAGCTCTAGAGTTTTTGGGTTGTTAGCTTAAGCAAAATGGGGTGATACCAGACTTGGGCATTGCTAATTATATTTTGTGATTAACTACAGGTCCAATTACGGGTATTTTTTTAATGCATTAGCACATTTAATGCATTTGCCCCACGTCTGACCATACAAGCGGCCTGACAACAAAAAGAAGATATTGGTGTGCCAAAATTTTTTTATTTTCGTACACACGTGCTTCATATGTTTTTCATATCTTTAACCAAACCGATGGTGTGGTTCATTTGGTCCTTATTGCACAATATATTACCAGAATAAATTCAATTAAAATAAAACTTTTTATCCGCAGTCTTCCAAATAATTATATAATAACGAGCATTAATTTATGTGGCAGCCAATTTCCATTACTTTTTATTTATTTTTAATATTTTTAAACGAAAGGCAATTATTTAAATGATTCAACAGATTATTCTTGCTGGAATCCTTATTAAGTTCATTCTCAAATTTTGTGGGCCTTGCACAGCCTGTTTCGCTTTAACAACTTTATATTTTTTACGAAAGTGATTTAATCTTGAACAATAACATGTTTCAAAGGAAACACGTATGTCATAATTTTTTACCAGAATACGACAACTTTCCACAGCACTATTCTCCAATTGTTATTTTTGGGTTAAATAAAGACACGCTGTTGCCAAATATAACAAGTGGAGCTAGTGATGCCAGCTTAGCCCTTTTTCCATTACCTGAAACGCGAAAAAAATATTTAGGCCCTAATCCTGTAAAACACAACGCAACGCCAAAGAATTACATTGAAAGCACAAACAATGTCATAAATATTTTGTAATTTTGTTGTTGCTTCCCACAGAAATTCACATTGCGTTTTAAAATTTAAAACGCTGCATAGCTTGTGGCGTTGAAAATTGTAAAACGGCATATGCATTTCTGTAGAAAACAACAACAAAATTACAAAATATGTATGCCATTGTTTGTGCTTTCAATGTAAATCGTTATCGTTGCGTTGCGTTTTACATGATTAGGGCTTTAGCCCTAAAGAAAAAACGCGCAAATTAGCCACTTGTGCTATTAATATTCACCCCTTTTAGTCCGTTTTAACTTTTGATTCGGTATGATTAAATTTTTTGCTTTTCTGGCAATATTGAATTGTGAGAAAAAACGTGTGAATGGAAAAAGACTTTGGAACTACGAATAAATTTTGGATCGATGTTCTTAGTTATCAAAATGAAATTATAACAATCCATTTATTAAACTTTTCGGATTTTCTATAAATATATTAATATACAGTACACTCTCGTTAATATGAACACCCTTATATATGTACACCCCAAAATATAAACACTTTGGCTGGCGATCCAAAACATCATAGTACTTTGCCGTCAAAGCCAAAAATTTATCATAGTGCTTAACAACTTACCGTTTGCTTATTGTGTACGCATCGATAACTTTTTGTTGCACATTGGGACAGATAAAATTGAAAGATTCTACACGGTTACATTGCAAAGTGCATTTAAAAAAGCTAGTTGCCTTGCAAGTAACGTTTTGGAACTCACGCTTTTTTTCATCGATTATAGCTTTAAAATATGAACAGCTTATTTATTTATTTTTAAACGCATTTTATCTACTTACACAGTATTCAAAACTAAATTAACATGGCAGTAGCTAAATTCGGATTTAACTGCTAATAATCTTGGGATTTCCCTAGCTGTTTGCTTTTAAATTGTCTTCAAAAGCTTTTTGTTAGTGCTCACATTCAGCTGGAATTCCATATCCATTTTGTTAATATAAATTTAATATGAAAAGTTCTTAAATATCCATACAAAGAAGCATAAGTTTTTAACTTTAAAGAAAAATCAGAAATTTAAGAACATTTAGGGAAAGGTGTGTTTTGCTAATTAAGCAAATAAATGCAGATTTGCAATATGCGGAATAAAAAAATAAAAATGCTATTATTTTATGTGTTTACAATACGTTAATTGGGCCTTGAAAATTATGAACTGTGCGGCCTTCCGAGTACCCAAAACTGGAAAATGCATTATACTGATGGATAGTCGGTCAAGCCTGACCATATGATACCCTGCACCACAGTATATAATAACAAATTTTTGCAAGTGCAAACTATTTTGGACCCGCCAGAAGAAAATTATGGAATTAAGCTTAAGATTTAAATTAAAGTTCTTTGTGTATGGGAGCTATGGGGAAATATGGGCCGATTCCAATTAAATTTGGCAAGATAAGTTCAATTGCAATAAAATAAGTTTGGACCAAATTACATCTAAATACCAATATAATAAGATGGCTTATGAGCACAAAGACCCTATTTCGGAAAGAAACGTGTATGGCGGCTATGTGAAATTATGGACCGACTCGACCCATTTTGAATAGGCCAATTAGAAGCAATGAACCAAATTTCATAAAATGATCTCATAAATTTTGACCTGTACTTTGCGCAAAAGCTTTTCATAGAAGCCAGCCAGCCGTACGTACATCGTAACATAAATAACAAATTTAATAAAAGAAATTTTTATTTGATTGGAAAAACGTTTTAAAGGGAAATTGGATACCATTCGCAAATATGAGCAATCTTGCAAAAGTGAACTAACTGGCTTGATTTTAACTATCTTGCTATCGCGAGTGCACTGTATCCGTATTCAAAGCTGATGTTGACAGGACTTTTAAGGTCGTGTCAGATACAACTTCGTCGCGTTGCTTGACGTGTCTTACTTCGACAGAATAGCGTAAAGCAAAAGGTGTAGGTGTACAATAAAAACTTTGACAACACCCACGCATTGTTTGTTTACCCATGAAAGCGGTTGAAAAATTTTACATACACATAATTATTTGTTATAAAAATAACAGTTCAACAGTAATTGGACGATTTATTGGAACTAAATTTGAAAAAAAAACAAATATATAAAGAAAAATTATCCTAGCTGATTGTCAAAGCGAGGAAAAAGATGAGTGGTGCCTAACTTTTCGCTTCGCGCTGTTTTTTATGTGGCATGTTTCGTATAAGTATGTCATTTCATCTTATATATTAAAGCTTATCTGTAACGCAACGCGAAGCCAAAGTTTTATCTGACATGGCCTTTAGTGTCATGAATTTATTTAAAAATAAAATTTCGTTAAAGGCCTTTTTAAATTATTTGGTGTTTTACTAAAAGGATTTTAGCTAAGGATTTTAACGGACGTATAAAAAGTGTTTTATTATTACAACTCAACTTAAATCTTAAGTGAGTGATATGTTTAAGGCCAGTTCGTCCTACCTATTGCCGTATTCTGTAACTCGCCAAAGCTAAATCTCTATCGCTAAAAATCTATAAAGCTGATTAAGCGATTTTTGGCTACGAATGAAATTCTATAACGTGCATTGCTAAATTTGGTATTGACAAAAATTTTATTTTTTTTTTTAATTAAATTTTTCTTGTTCAAAAATCATAATTTTAATAGTAAAATGGAAGAAATAACAAAAAAGGTGAGTTTAAAATATAAGACTGAATAGAAAAATAATAAGGCGTTTTATCATTTCGGTTAGAATATCGAATAAATCCGTGGAACTGTGCAAATGCTTCCACTTCACAGTAAGTTTATAGCTCTCATTAACTCCATTTGATCTAGCAGTTATATGTCGTCGATAAAAGCCACTCATATTTTTCTTAAATGTTTTTGAACAATATATTTATATTAATATTTCTGCAAATAACACAATACACATAATATTCCCAAACACTATAGGTGGGTTTATTATATAAAAAAAAAGTAAATCAACGCTTTGCCAGCAAAAACTAGCAAGTTAGGCATAAAAAAATACCCAAAGATATTTTTATAATTTACTTAGTTTTTTTAACATAAGTGTAATACAGATATCGCTTAAAATTTCCATTTGTACAAATGGGCAAACTTGCGAGACTCGTTTCATGAAGACCCTTTTTAATTTTTGTATATATGTATATATAAAATTATAATTTTAAACAATTAATGAAATTTGTGTTTAAAAAAGTATAAAGACCGCCAAAAGACCAATTTGCTCAAATTATTGCGAAATTTATTGTTTGTGATTTATAAACACTTGAATTTTTCATTGAAAACGACGGTAAGCATTAAAAAAAATCTGCTTGTAGATTATAGTCAATTATGTTGACTAAAAAAACAACGAAGAGCATTTTGATTTGAACGCCCATTTTCGTAAAGGGCTTCAACAGTCTTAACGCGCTGCTCAATTGTGTACCTCGCCATGGTTGAATTTGTCAAACACTGAAACAAAGAAATGTCAAAGTTAGTTGGGCAAAAAACTTGACGTTAAGGTCTGACCCATAACAAACATCGTGCATTATGGCTGGACCACCCTTTAGAAAAATCGAAACATTGAATATTTTCCAAACTGTTTGTGCTGCCTAAAGCTTAATTTAATAATTAAAGTTAAAATTAAGCAGTCAAGAAGGAAAATACGAAACATAGAAAATTGAAGAGGAATAAAGTTTTCTATTAGAATTTATTGAAAAAATTATGAATTTGGGTTGGATCGTTTATTTGATAACGGAAAGTGCGTGCTTCCCAAGCCGTTTATGTGGCTTGTTTGACTCTTAAAGTTTGCAACTGTTAGACGAGTATGTGTTAAGCAAATTAAGTATGAAATAAAAAATAATACAACAAAATTTAAAGTAAAAATATATTTAATGTAAAAACTGCAAAATCTGCACAATTTACAAAAAAAAACTTATTTTTAAACAAAAAACATCACAGCTGCTCAGTGCTTAGAAAAATGGCAAAATGCAGATAAATCTGTACATTTGGCAAAGCTGGCTGTAAGATACGAGACTAT
This sequence comes from Pollenia amentaria, assembly GCA_943735925.1. Classification (NCBI taxonomy): domain Eukaryota; kingdom Metazoa; phylum Arthropoda; class Insecta; order Diptera; family Polleniidae; genus Pollenia; species Pollenia amentaria. Next base: position 136,833,130 of record OX031010.1, on the reverse strand, counting down.
TTCTTAATAAATTCAATTGCTTTGAAATTTTTTCGCAACAATATTGTTCTTAAATGTTAGACATATAAATATTTTATGTTAACTTTTAATTTAAAACTATGAAAATTATTTTTATTTTGTAAACAAACACATGAAACAGGTGGTTGAATAATTATTGCTAGTAAAAATTTTACTATCAGAAATTTTCAAAAAAATTTTTGTCTTTCGAATTCTTATGCTCATTTTTTACTTTCTCGTTGCAAGTTGTCCGAGTACGTGAACACTTACTAGTAACAATTATTGAAAATAAGCAATAATTTTCTATAAATGAACACACCTACTATGTTTTTTGTTTTCATAAAATAAACAAACTATTTGTGGAGATGCCATCTATTGAAAATTTTTAAATAATTTTCGCATTTGGTTATGTAATGAAAAAAATACTTCTCATATATTATCCACTTAAGTATTAATCAAATACGTATTTGCCAAATTTTAAGTATATTTTGAGTAGAGCTTTTAAAATAACTTTTTAAAATTGATATTGGAAAACATATTATAAAAAGAAAGTTATGAGGAAAAGTGTTAAGGAAAACAAACTATAAAATAAAGTAACACTATAATGAATTGTTAAAAATGAATTCAATGTGTTTGTCCCTTTTTAACAGCAGTTCTTCAAAGTAGAAAAAAAAAGTTTTAAGATAGCAAATTAGCTGCGGCGTAAATAATTAATTTTAGCTAAGCAATTGAACTTACAGAATACAGATTTAGCGACATCGCTAAAATATTATCCCTATTTTTTAGTATTTTAGCGATCGTGGCTTAGCTTAAGCTAAGCGAGTTACAGAATACGGCTGCTAGTCACATAAAATCCGACATTTAACTAACGTACTTATGGCCAGTGCTGTTAATTATGTCATCGTACTCGTATCAAAATCATCCTAATATTTTATTTCTTAGGATCTCTTCATATTTTGCGTTACATCAATCTTAATACTTTATTGTTATAATACATATTTGCAAGCAAGATTGTACCACTTTAATTAATTCATATTTTAAAAAATTTTCTGATGCGGTGATATTTAAACAAATTTACACAAACACTTAAATCTAATATTTTCTATTGATAAATAACACTATGCTAGTTGAAAAAACAGACAAGCCGGGCACATAGCGTTTTAATATAATTCGGGTACGCTGAATCCAGTGGTGCCCGCTGTTTTTTAAGATTGGCTCTGGTTTTCGAGATATACCGTTATTTTGAAAATGGAGGAGGTTGCACAACATATGTTAGCGTAACTCAAAAAAGCTTTAGCTTATTGAAAAAACTTAAAAAACCGAAATTCCGCAATAAAATTTCCTTTAAGAAAAGTATAACCTCTTTCTAATATCCGCAGTCGTTTTAGAAACATATTTTTTTTTTTTTTTTGGAAAAAAAAATAATTTTTTTAACAAAATTTCGAAATTTTTGTTTTTTGAAAACTCATAAAAAATTGGAAAATGCAGCTATGCTTGTAAACGAAATTCCAAACAAAACAAGCCATAAATGATTAAAATCTGCTTGCAACTTTTGATTTTATTCACAAAAGTCGACAAATTTTAATTAATTTCATAAAACGCAATATTTGTATGGGAGCCCCCCTAATGCCCGTAATTTCTACAAATAGATATCTAGCTGTGTATAGATATCTATGGTGTAAAGAATTTTAAAACCACTTTCTTACCTACGGGTTAAAGTGTAGTGTATTTTACACCATAAATTTTCGGTAGTTAATTCACGTTTGCCAATTTAACGTTGAAATTGACAAAATAGTTATACCGGATAAGTAAAGCTAAAAGTTAGGTACGAACCCGACCAGATATCTCTTAGTATAAATTACGGGCATAAGAAGTGAAGATAAGGGGCAAGTATGTCTCGGGAAAATGTTAAGGACAAAAAATTAATTGAGGTCGGTCATACATTATATACCACTAGGGGCGACTTCTGGGAATTTATGGGACTTTTTCTTCAATATATTTCTAGTCTGCATTGAACATTTTGTATGGAAGCCCCCTTAAGTAATGGAGATAGCGGGTGGGTATGTTAGAAATAAATGATTGCGATGAAACATAAAGTGGGGTTGGTCATACATTTGACCCATCTAGGGGCATTATAGGCGCTGCAGGGGCCTAAAAAAATTAGAAGCATAGCTGGATTTTCCAATTTTTTATGAATTTTTAAAAAACAAAAAATTTCGAAATTTTGTTAAAAAAAATTATTAGAAAGCGGTTTTACTTTTCTTAAAAGAATTTCGGTTTTTTAAGTTTTTTCAATAAGCTAAAGCGTTTTTGAGTTATGCGAACATATGTTGTGCAACCTCCTCCATTTTCGAAATAACAGTATATCTCGAAAACCAGAGCCAATCTTAAAAAACCGCGGGCACCACTGGATTCAGCGTACCCGAATTATGTTAAAACGCCAGGTGCCCAGCTTGTCACGAAAAAAAGTGTCAATTTCTTGCACAGTGTAATTAATTGCCATACGTTTCGCAAAACCATTTAAACGACAAAAAAAATTAAATTAACACGTGTAGTTTTTACAACTTATGTAAATATTTTATTGTATATTCACTGCGATCTTTTTATTAGTATTTATTGCAATAATTACAGCAGCGACAAAATAAAAATCAAAGTGAAACAATAATACTTAATAGCTATTTATATTTGAATTGATTGCATTTCAATTGATTCCTTCATAGCGACGTAATCGTCATTTATCAATACAGATTGCGTTTATTAGTAATTATTATTATTATTATTTTTTTTTTTTTTTTTTTTTTTTTGTTAAATTTTCAATCGATGAAATTTAAAAAAAACTTGCTATACGTTCTTATTTAGAATTTTTTAATTTGTGCAGATTGAGTACAAAGTTCTAATTCTCTTTTGTCAAACTGCAAATTTATAATTTGAATTTAATTTTAGAATTTTTTTTTTTTTTTTTAATATAAATCAAACTTGGGCGTCCGTAATAAATTGTTTTTGCAGCAAAAAGCTCAAAACACTTGCCCTAGTGATCCCTTATGTACATATAATTTCATAAAAAGAAAAAATTTATTATTTTACAATTTAACATGTAGACTGTGCTATATTCGGCTCTGACGAATCTTTGATACGCTCCACCCAGAGTAAAAATATTTCGTTAATGGGATTTATATAGTAAGTTTTAGGCCGATTGCCTCAAACATTAATGATATAAAACTTAATTATTTTAAAGCGTACTAAACTGATTTTAAGGAGCAGATTTTACATCGAACCTATAGGAAATTATGGATGATTTTTAGCCTTATGAAACTAAGACGTGGCAAATTTTACTGAAAAAAGCATTAGTCGTTACCGTTTTAGGTGTACTAAGTGTTTTCCGAGAGTGTGCCTTATTTGGAGCCTTCGGTAAATTATGGGCCCATCTTCACAAAATTAAGATGTATGATTTCTAGTCATATGTATCGAATTGGCGCAAAATGTTATGAGAATCGGTGCATTCCGTCTCCAATTTATGGCAGTTTTTGTTCTAAAAATTCCACATTTGGGTTCAAGCTCTGCGGAAAACTTGTGTCAATTGGTCCTACAGCACTTATCCCGTGACCAGTAATCACAATATTATAATAAAAAGGGACGTATTTTGATAGGTGACATCATAGCAGTTTTAAGTGTATTTAATCCAGTTGGATGAATTAGCATAAAACTATTCATGTGACTGGATTTTGTGCGGTTTGTGGCTGTGTCTATCTTGTTTTATTACTTAATATGAAGGGGATCTTATCATATATGTTGGCCTAGGAGGAGGTAAGCTGATATATTTTTGGCTCTTTGTGATGGGGCACAAAGTGAATGTAAAATAAACTTGTCTTGTTTTGAATATACATATATATATATTTATATATATATATATATATATATATATATATATATATGGCTACCAAAAATTTAAATGCATTTTATTAAATTTATTTGAAAATTATAAAATGTTTGTCATATTTTCTGCGACAGGTAACCGAAATTGAATTAATATCTTTTCAGTGACCTATTACAAAGCCTCAAAAAGGTAACAATTAACCCCCTCCTAGGACATCACCATGTTAAGGTGGCAAGTCCCCTTCATATAAAGTGTTAAAACTAGAACCGATCCCTACCACTTTAGAACTGGCATGTGACAAGTTTGGTCTTAGTTCCCTTTCCCCTAGGCTAACTCAGGAAAACAAGAAACAATTTGACACCAATACTGTTCTTTTCTTTTGAGTTTTTCGAAAGTGAGCTTGTTTTCAAAAGACGAACAGGCAGACTGGCATGACTTAATCGACGTATTACTCAAGGGCCCAGAATGTATATACTTTATGGGGCCTAATGCCCGTAATTTATACAAAAAGATAGCTGGTAGTATTCGTATCTAACAGATATCTTTACCTATTTCAACATTTATTTGTTTTCTTTTAAAATATGGCAGCACTAACTAACCATAGATTTCTATACACAGCTAGATTTCTTTTTGTAGAAATTACGGGCATTAGATTAAAAAAGTCCCACACGAAATAACAAACTAAGTATACCCTCTTCGCAACTAGTTGTGGAGGGTATAAAAACTTAACATAAAACACTTCATATAATTCATCACAAATAGAGATAAAAGCAAATTTTTTAATAACACATATTAGTTGTACATGCATTAAAAAAGAATAAATTTAATATCCATTGGCCTTATTTATAGAAAATAAAACAGGTTTAAAAAATGTTTTAAAAAAGAATTTTTTATTAAAACTTGTTTAATAAACCTTTTAAAAAAATTATATATTTTTTATGAATAAGGGGGCACATCTTTTTTTGCATTAGAATTAATGTAAATGTGTTGCTTTTAAAAGGGAGCATAAGTAATAACATTGTTGCATTTTAATAAATGTTTCTTTACTTCTTTGTATCAATCGCATAAAATCGAAAAAAAAACAGATAAATCTGCACATTTGGCAACGCTGGTGTTATAAGACCTTGACAGACCGAATTCTACCATAGTAGCATTATTTGTTAAGGTTTTAGGCGTAGTAAAGTGTTTTCCGAGAGTGGGTTTTTTATGGGGTTAATTATGGACCGATCTTCACAAAGTCGTATGATTTGTGGTTATATAAAACGAATTTGTGCAAAATCTGTGTGACTGCAAAATTACACAGGGTCTCCACCTGAGATAAGATATAAGATTTTTATATCACCAAACGTCAAATTCAATCGCAGAGAGTATTATCTTACGTGTGGACTCTCAAATAGTGTTAGTATTAATATTATAATAAATTTTATAAGACGATTGTTATAAGAAATCTTATAACAACTATCATATAAGATCAGCTGTCAAAAATACACATACATACACACATATAAAACAATAATAAGCCATCATTATTAAAATGTGTAATTTATTATTGCAAATAGTGCCAATCTTGTGAAAAGTGTTTAAAAAAACACAATTTTGAACTAAAAAATCAAAAAACTAAAAAAAATAAATACAAACGATACAAGTTTAATATACGCGAATCAGTCGATTATGAAATCTTATAAGATACGTGTTCCCCTTGTTTAATATTAAGATTAACATGAAGAACTGTGTTCTCTCATTCTGTCGACGTTCTCTCAGATATTGTCTCAGGTAGCAATCGAGGACAATGTTGTGCTTACTTTTACCAAAAAAATGCAACCCAGGTTGCGCAATCGTGTGACTACCGGGCATTAATAAAAAAAAAAAGCAAAAATGTACCAATATTGTTCGGCAGTCAAACAACAAGCGGCAATATTTGCCTTTTTAAAAAAATTTACTCTAAAAAAGGCTATTAGAGGTTAAGTGTAATACTGTAAAGTATAAAAAATTAGTACTATAAATTTCAGCTGCAATTACGTGCCAACATAGTGACCACGGCATTTTTATTGGCATCATCTATTTAGATGAGATCAGTGTGACTGAATGGATGTTCATCGCCCAGTCCAAAAAACTTAAGCCAGAGACTGGAAATTTTGTATGTAGACTCCCCTTGCAATGTGTGGAGAAAATAAGTAGGGATTTTTGGAAATTCCATTCCTTAGGGGCTAGAAATGAGTAAACACGGGTTAAATAGGTAACGATGAAAAAGGACAAAAATCTAATTTCGGTACTTTTTTGGTAGCTCATTTATCTTCTTAAGTAATAAAGATAGAAATAAAATTTAAATTGTGTTCTCCCCTCTTTAAGAAGTACTCATACACACATTGCTACTTTTCGGAAATTCGAATATATAAATCTTTTTGGTAATTTTTCAACACAGCTATTTATGTATTGCATCTATCTATCTATATATATAAAAATGAATTATGTTTGTATGTTTGTATGTTTGTTTGTCGCTTTATAGACTCCGAAACTACTGAACCGATTTTCCTGAAATTTTTACAGTAACATCACGTGAGCCCTAAAAATAAAATAGGCTACTTATTTTTTCGATAGGGGCAGGGGAATTGGTACCCCCCATAGGATGCCAATATTAATTATCGCATATCTTAAGAGCCGCTGCACGCATTTTGCTGAACTTTTTGTAGTAGGATCTTCTGAGCCCCGGAATTGAAATAAAATAGCAGCGGGGGTATAGGAATACCCCATAGGACGCCAATGTTTAACATCGCATATCTTAAGAACTGTAATAGTGAGAATGTTCAAACTTTCTAAAAGTCACTCTTATGGTATACTACACTTTTGAAAATAAAAATAAAGCGGGTAGGCGCAGGGAGGGAAATACCTCCCATAGGATGCATACATTAAATATCGCTCAACTGAAGAACTATTAAAGGGAGAGTCTTCAAACGTGGTTAAAGCTACTATTATAGTAAACTATAAATTTCAATATAAAAATGTGCGGGGTAGACAGAGTAGGAGCAGTACCCCTCATAGAAGACATATTAAATACCATATATCTGAACACAAGAGCTATCAACCTTTACAGGACAAATTTTAAAACAAAAATAAATGGGGTAGGTGCAGGGGTAGCAATACATTTTTACAAAAGCATCCAAAAATAAAATAAACCACTTTTTTGTCGATACTGACAGTACCGCCATATAACACAAATATTGAATTAAATTTATAATTTAGTCAAGTGACTGATTCATCATTGCGCAGCCAAAACTGCTAAAGGCTGTACGCAAAAAAAGTGGAAGTAAAATAGTTTATTTGCCAGTGTAGCGAAGCGCACCGGGCTAAGCTAGTAAAAAAATAAAATTCAAAAAAATATTAATAAAATATTAATTTTATATAATGCCATGTAAGACACTTATGTATTATATATACACAGAAAAAATTAATAATTGTCTCTAATCACCAAATTTATACCAAATTCATAATATCAAGCAAACGATTTGTTGATTTTGCTCCTATTACCAAAATGATTATATTGATTACTAAAAATTGTAAAATTGTGAATATTTTTTTTCAATAAATGATATTTTTAACTTTAATTAAAAAAATTATCAAAACACTTTGCCATTTTAAACAATGTGTTAATTTATTTAAAGTAATATTGACAATTTCCAACAACAATTCTACATGTTTAAATTATTTTATTTTAAACGAAAAAAGTCAATTAAAATTTTTTGTTATTTAATTAATATTTTAATTAAAAATTTATTTCAAAACAGCTGAAATGTTAATTAAATCAAAATTAAATTTTTAATTTTCTTTCAACTAAAAAAATAATTGATTCAATTATCACAATAATTAAATTTAAATACTTTTTCAACCATTTTTTTAATTGATAAGACACTTTTTTCTGTGTAGTGCTGCTGTTGTGGATACAGGAGAAGGAAAATGGGATATTCACCGCCACCCCCGCCCCAAACCAAATAAATTTTCCCCATTTCCATGCAGTTTGTAAAAGAAATTTCGCAAAATAGGATTTTTCAGTTAAATGGATCTCCTCCCCCCTGCCCAAAAAAAAGCTCAAGCTGGATTCGTACATATGTGTATGTATATAATCACATATGGTTATATTTTATATTATAACCATATATGATCATAACTATTTTTTTCTCTGGTAGTCAAAAATAAAGGGGCGGGAGAGAAGCATGCATAGATATTCTATAAACTACTAATATAATATTTAGAAAAGATAACAGGCTACTTCCAATACCCATCTTTGTAATTTTGTTCAACAATTTTGGGTCGTCAATCCTTACTTGGCCAACCCCTGTATGTACATGTGCAAAATTTAAGCGAGGGATGAAATATGCTATTCTGAAGCCGGATACCAAATTTTAACTATTTTCTTAAAGAAATAAAAAAGTTATGCGCCTTTCATTATTGTACATCAATAAAGCACAATCAAAATTGTGTCTTATTGGTGCATTTGCGTCAATCGTGTAATCCTACCTTTGTATAATTTAATTTATTTTGCTGGATTTAAATCCCAAACTGCATACGATAACTAGAAAAAGTTGACATCAATACCGTTATTTTCTTTTGAGTTCTTTGAAAGTGAGAGTGTTTTCAACAGACAGACAGATGGGCATGGCTAAGTCTACTTAGAATTACTCAAGGAGCCAGAATATACACACATGATGACATCTAAGATGAATATTTAAAAAGTTTCACACGCAATGACAAACTTGGTATACCTTCATTCCCCACTAGTGGTGGAGAGTATAAAAATGCAGTTTTCTAGCATTCTAAAGGCATTAGAATGAAAATAGGAAATAGTTGTAATTGCACAGTGTTGTAAATAACTGGTAACTGGTACAAAGGCAATCAAAATGCCAACACAATCTTAATTAAAACACGTTTAGTCTGCTGAAATGACAAATACTGTCAAGTGCCATTTTGACATAATCCAAATGGCGCTAGTATTTATTTTCATCTTCTATATGTATATAAAAATGTATATCAATATTTTTTCACAAAGACGCGTTTCAATTTACAAAATATAAATAGCTGGTACATCACATCATACTTCACTTCAAGCTGTAATCAATTACTAAATTACCTCAAGAATATTAAGTACAATATCAGACAAGATTTGAAAGCAAAAACATCTAATAAATAAATCACTTGGCCACTTATGGATTATACAATTCGTTTTTACACGAACACAATACTCAACAAATCAATCATAAGAAAAGCATATAATTTATGTCATGACTTTAAAAATGCCATGAGAATTTTTATTTACTAAAGTGCAGATTTATACGGGTATGAACGTTTGTGAAGGAATGTGCTCGTATTGTTTTTTCTTACACCTCTAAATCACTATAATCATGTCTGTTCATCTGGCTGTGTGCCGCTATATATTAATGTTGCAAATTAAATGCAATTCATGTAAAGACTTTGACTCACGTGCCAAAAATCCAACAGCAGATGCTGGTCTCACAGAGTTTTAAAAATCGAAAGATAACGACTATGTTTTTAATAGATTTTATGATACGACAGTAAAAAATAAACTGCAAGTGCATACTTAATATTACATACATACGTATATGAATTACCATAGATGGGGGTAGTGCACTAATTTTGCGGTTTCAACTCACACTTAGTGATAGGGCAAAATTATAGCAATCATTTTGTTGATGTTGAGTTATGAATTAAAAATTAGCACTCTCACTTAACGTGAGTGATAGTAATGTTAAAAAATTTTGCACTCAAAAAATAAAGCAATAAATCATTAGTTTATTGCAACTTTTTTGTTCTTCACTCATTTAAGTGCGACTAAAAATAGTGAACTAAATTTAAGATTAAAAACTTGTATTTTAATGATTAAAGCCAAGAATAATTCCGTTATTGACAAAAGCGATCCTGCAGACAAGCCAAAAGACTTCACGGTATTAGATATAAGATCTCAATGTATATAATAGGTACTTTACACTATCACACAAGTCTTAAATATTTGTGGAAAATACAACCCTGTCATGATAAGTTGTTATTGTTTTTTGAACTATTTCAAACAATAATTAGATCAGACATGTATATTCGACAAAATACGTAAAACTTGTCTGATAGTATAAAACAGCCTTAAACAAAATGTTAATAAATAAATGAATTGAATTGAAATTATGTTTAATTCCCTTTGCTTCTGCATATCATCACAAAATCAAAAACCATGCACATACAAAATGACATTTTTTTTTTAAATTTTATTGAGAGTATGTTTTTATGCACGACCCTCCCTAACGGGGGAGCCTGGAACAGTGGAAACCCCTGTGATGGTAACCAGGGACTACACTGTTATACTGATGGATCCAAATCGGAGCATGGGGTGGGTGCTGGGGTAGTTGGACCTAACACGCGAATCCCGATAGCCATGGGAAGATCACCAAGTTTATTCCAGGCCGAGATCTACACTATTGATATGTGCTGTATCAACATTCTTAACAGGGGAATGATAGGAAACAGCATTATGATATTCTTTGATAACCAAGCGGCTATTAAAGCACTCTCTTCCTGGAAATTGTCCTCGAAGTTGGTGGCGGAATGCCGGGGAAGGCTACAGGAGCTGGGATCAAGGAACAGAGTGACACTCTGTTGGGTGCCATGACACTCAGGGAAACGATAGGGCTGATGAGCTGGCTAGTGCTGGAGCAAACGCCCAAATGATGGGCCACGAGCCTTTTTGTGGGATAAGTTTGGCCACTACCCAGTCCCTACTGGAAGAATGGGCTCTTAGTGAGCACAGGAGATACTGGGTATCGCTCCCGGGAATGTGTCAAAGGAATTGATATTTCCCGGTAGTACATTGGAGACAAGGGGTCTCAACAGACGGGAACTACGACTGTTGGTGGCTTATCTTACGGGCCACCATACGGTCAGGCACCACCTGTTTCGGATGGGCCTGGCAGAGGACCAGGAATGCAGACTATGTCGTGAGGAGGACGAGACCACAGAGCACTTACTGTGTGACTGCCCGGCGCTTGCATGGGCCAGAAGAAGACACTTGAGGTACGGCGCGATAGGCGCGTCCCGAGTCGGTGCAATACCGGCAAAAGACCTTCTTGGATTTCTCTGGGAGGCAGAGGGTCTTTTGGCCAACTAAAGGGGGGTGGGTACAATAAACCTGGTTTGGTCGCGGTACCCTCTCCGTTGGGAGAAATCTCCCCGGTCTCTCTCAAAAAAAAATGTTTATATTGAGTGCAGAATTTATACATTCAATCACTAGTAATAGTGAACAAATCAGCTTGAAACTCCCCTCAATTTTTTACGTTCTACTCCAAAAAAAATACCAATCATAACTAAAGCTGAAAAAAATATTGCAAACAAATTTTTTGCAGTTTTATTTAGTGAGGGTACAATATTGATTTAAATCAATATTTAGTGCACTACCCCCAAATATGTGAATTACAAAGTTCCAAAATAAAAATTTAAAGTCAAATATAAAGCAAATAAAACACACCTTATAAAATGGTCACGATATAAAGGTTAGAGAAGGCATTTAAGTAACGTGTTTTTCACATAAAAGTTTTTTATTTTTTTTTCTTTTTTTTTTTTTTGTTAAGTAATTTATGCTAAAAATTATGCAATTTTGTGTGACAAATATATATTTAAAAAAGTTTAATTTGGCTTACAACATGACTTCAAAATTATATATGCTTATTCTTAAAACTACATGTAATAAAATTTAGTAGTTAATGGCTTAGATGTAAAATGTAGATTTGACCGATATTTTCCTCTCTCACAGTCAGCGTTGCCAAATGTGCAGTTTGATCTGCATTTTGCAGTTTTTCAAAGCAGTTTTTTGTTAAAAAACAAGTTTTTTTGTAAACTTTGCAGATTTTGCAGTGTTTTTATTTAAATTTTGTTATTTATTAAGCCATACACAGTTTGTTAAAAATAAAATTTTAGGTCAACAAACTTTTTATTTGATTCAATGAAAAAATTTATCACAATGGCACCTTGCAAAATAGCACTCAATAAAACATATTTAAAAATGAAATAAATAAATATTTCTTCATATTCAATAAAAAAAAAAAATATTTAAATCAAAGTAAAGACAGTATTTTTACAACTCCTGTCCACTTTTAATAGCTTTAAAATCGTTGCAAATAAGACTTCACAGAAAAAAGTGTTTTATCAATTAAAAAAATGGTTTAAAAAATATTTTAATTTAATAAATGTGATAATTGAATCAATAATTTTTTTAGCTGAAAATTAAAAAAATTTAATTTTGATTTAATTAACATTTTAGTTGTTTTGAAATAAATTTTCAATTAAAATTTTAATTAAATAACAAAAAATCTTAATTGACTTTTTTCGTTTAAAATAAAATAATTTAAACATGTAGAATTGTTGTTGGGAATTGTCAATATTTATTTAAATAAATTAACATTTACTTAAATTTACTTAAAATTAAAAATATCATTTACTAAAAATATTTTTTCAAAATTTTAAAATTTTTAGTAATCCATATAATCATTTTGGTAATAGGTGCATAGTCAACAATTTGATTGCTTGATATTATGAATTTGGAACAAATTTGGTGATAGGAGAAATTTAATAATTTTTTCTGTGTTAAGTGTTTGTAATTATCATTCGCCTTCCAGTTTTTTTTGTATAAAATCTTTAGTTTCTTCAAAGTCTTTGGAAAAAGGTATCCTGATGATCTGGCCTAAGCAACCAGCGAAATGCGCATAGAAACTAGCTTTCTCACAACAATAAATTTCAGTGTTTTTATCAAAAATAAAAATTGGGAATTTAGCACATCAGTATTAGGGAACAATAAATAATGATTCGGTAAACATTTTGTTTGATTAAAATTAAAATTTTTTTTAATCAAATATGCGATTTTTGTATTCAAATATGAAAATTATTTTTTTCCGTGTAATCTTACCTAATTTGCTTAACACATACTCCTATAAAAGGGACAAGCTTTAAGAGCCAAACAAAAAACACAAATGGCTTGGGAAGCATGCACTTTCCATTAACAAATTAACCACCCAAATAAATAAAATACTTTTATTCTTTTAAATTGTTATGTTCGTCGTTTCCTATGTAGCGCAAACAGTTTGGAAAATGTACAACATTTAGATTTTTCCCCAAACACGATTGAATCGTTTGTCAAATACCCCGATTAACAACGCAACAGGATTGTACAAACGTACAGTTTTGACATGATTGCCAAGCCGTTTGAGTAGTTTATTTGGCTTTTACTTTTGAAAGTTTAATTATGTCCCTGCTTACATTTTGTGATTTTTGAAGTTTAATTTTGAGTTTATCAGCCATGTCACAGAGTACAATTCCGTTCGGAATTGAAGAAAACATATTTGTTTATTGATAGAAAGTATATTTTGATAGTTTTTTGGTCTTTGAGATACAGAAAACTCCCATACTGTTCATTAAAACAAAAATGGTTTCATTCCGCAAAGTTTTTTCGTAATTTTCTGAAGCACCAAAATACGGAATGAATTCCGTTTCCGAACGGAATTGTACTCTGTGACATGGCTGTATATTATAGAATTTTTATTGCAGCAACTTTTCATGTATGTTCACTTGATAAATTGCAAAACTGAGCACAACTAAAATAAATTTTGTATTATATGAGGAAACAAAACAAACCGCAAGACTACATTTCCTTGTGTATCCCTCTTAATTCCACTCTCTTTCAACTAGACTACAAAGTAACGATATTCGTTAACAATTTTTCAGTGAAGTTTTTTTAAGTTAAATTCTGTTTTTTTTTTCTTAAGATGCAGTTATTTTGTCAAACATTTCGGCCAAAAGCTTAAAATTTTTTTTTTGCATTTTTAAAAAAAAGTTTATTCAATGTTAGAGCTAACACTTCAAAACATGTAATTACAAATTTCGATCACAATGTACAACCTACTTTGCTTCGCTTCGTTTTTCGTCGTTGCGCAGTTTCGTCTTTTTAAAATGTCTGTGGTTTCGAAGTTGCGTAGTTTTTGCATCATAAGTGCTTCGATTTGCGACGTTTATATAAAAATCTTTGTACAAAGCTTAGACAGAAAATGGGGATTTCCCGTTTAAGTTAAATAAAAATGTGTATGTTGTCTGCTGGTTGCAAGTTGAAGGTCGTTCGTAGTTTTAAATTAAATTTGCTAAAGTGAACACAGAAAAAATTAAAAATTGTCTCTATTTGCCGAATTCATACCAAATTCATAGAATCAAGCAAGCAATTTGTTGATTTTGCACCTAAGTATGTATTACCAAAATGATTATATTGATTACTAAAAATTTGAAATTGTGAATATATTGTTTCAATAAATGATTTTTTTAATTTTAATTAAAAAAAGACCAAAAAGCTTTGCAATCCTAAACAATGATTTAATTAAATATAGCTCACAAGTTTAAATTATTTTATATTAAGCGAAAAAAATCAACTAAGATTTTTTGTATTTAATTTATATTTTAATAAAAAATATATTGCAAAAAAAACTAAAATATTAATTAAATAAAAAATATATTTTTAATTTCTTTCAACTAAAAAATAATTGATTCAACTAGCACATTAATTAAATTGAAATACTTTTTAAAAATTTTTTTTTAATTTTTAACTGCCGTATTCATAAAAAAATAAATTGGATTTGAAATATATTTTAAGGAAAATATGTATGGAAACTTAGTTTTAAAATACATTATATATATTTATTATATATATTTAATATATTTTATTTTTTATGAATACGGCATTAATAATTTAGCAGCAATGAGTCAAAAACATTTTGAAACGTTCTAATTTAGGGAAAAAGCTGTTAATTTTGGAAGAAAACTTGGACTAGCCTCTTCTACAATTAAATCCATTTGTTATTCCGGAGACGCCGCACAGTGGCTGAAAATCGTTTTTCATTGACCAAAAATTTGAACCGATAGAGATCGTTCTGCAATTTTTTTTTTTAACTTTTTTACAGTTTTAATTTTGTTAAAATCGACTTAGTAGTTGTTGAGAAATTTAAGGTCAAAGTTGAACTTTTGATGTTTTTTTAGCATTAAGTATAAAAATGCTAATGATTGAGATTGAGAATTATGGTATTTTTTATTCAAACATTTAAATCTAAAAAATTCCAAATTTCAGTAGGATATCTTTATTCATGTCCGATTTATAGAATGTCAAACCTAAAAATTATCATTTTTTACTCATATTGAAAGCCTTTTCATTCGTTTACACTATATAAATAATAATTTTTATGACAGTTAAACATTTCATTGAAAGATGTTCAGCTGTTCATAAGTAGCAAAATTATTTTCCAAAACAAAAAGTTCGTAAGCCATTGTGCTATATTTCAGTCATATGAGCAGCTTAAATAAAAAGAGCAAACAAAATGTTGCGAATAATTTCATTAAAATGAAGAAAGTGTTCAACAGACAGTTCAAAACAGTTGCACAAGTATATATAGGGTTAAAAAGAACTCTTTCAGCTTTCTGATTCTACTACTAAAATCTCTTTAACCCCTTTTGACCCTAACAAGTTTTAACTCCTCTGAAATTCGGACTTAACTAAAATATAGAACCTGGGGATACATTTAATAAAACATCAGATATAAATGATACAGTGATGTAATGAACCATTTCTTAAAGACTACTATCCCACTGATACAACAAAAAAAATTCGACCCATTATTGATAACAGTTTGCGAGAAATCATAATTAAGTTCTGATCAAATTTACAAAAATGAAATTTTTTCTAAAACAACTCCAAATATTTGTTTTCAGCAGCATGTCACAGCCACAATTAGCAATATTTAAGTCCAGTTTTTTGAATACCTTAGTTCTAATATGTTTGCTGTCGAACGTCATTAAAATTTTTGAAATCGGCGATGACAAAAAATTGTACTTTTGGCCGATAAAATTAAATTTTCAGCCACAGTGCGCCGATGAAATTAAAAAAAATTTATTGTAACCGAAACATCGTTACAACAAAAACAGTTACAAAAATTGTAAGTCGTTTGATGATATAAATGGAATCACATCTAACCATTTGGATTGAAGATCAAAACCAGCGAAAAACAAGCGGTAATTAAATTAAAAAGAAATCTTGAACTTTATTTGAAGATCTACATAAAATAAAATTATCCGTTATCAAACCTATCAAGTCAAAATTTATTTTTTCTATTAAGTTTTTAGTTATTCGACCTTTTTTTATTTATATTATAATTTATAAATTAAATAATTTTTTCAAGTTCGAGGTCTGTTTTATTCTTTAAAATCTTTATTTTTTAATATTTCGACCTCCTTTGGATGTCATCTTCAGGAATAACGAGTCACAAAAATTCACAACAATTATCTTGTAGGTATATTATTGTACAGTGCAATAATAGTCTCGTTATTCTTGAAGCTGCCATCCAAAGGATGTCGAAATATAAAAAAATAAAGAATTTAAAGAATAAAACAGACCTCGAGCTTAAAAAAAAAATATTTAATTTATAAATTATAATATAAATAAAAAAAAAATTATATTTTCAGCTAAAATTGTGAATCTCAGAACCGATTCACATTAGGGAAAATCGTGCTTCGGTTTGCGTCGCGTTTTTCCGGTCCCATTTAGTGACGCAAGTCGTTGTATTGGTGTTTTTGAAGAACGATTTTAAGGTAGGCTTATTATTGATATTTGGCATAAAAATTAAATCTTTTTTTACTCTTTTAAGTCAACCACATTATTTTTTCATAATTTTGTTCGCATTGTTCATATAAAATTTCTGGTATATAAAAAGTTCTAAAAAAAAAATATAACATCAATAATAAAGTGCAAAGTTTGGTTAGCTAAGGATTTTGTAGGGTTTTTTTAGAGGTTGAACCAAGGTACCACTGGGTAGAACAAAGGCTCACAAGTAAGTTCTATGAGTTTCACAACCACCTTCATCAGCCTTTTTTTAAATAATTTCCTTTTTAGTGATCCCTATTATTACAAATTTTAAGCTTTTCAATGTGTGGAGAGATCATAAAAATAAAAAAATTAATAAAATTGTTACAGTTATTATTGAGAACATGGAGAAAGCTCCAAAAATACAGAAATAATTTTGTTTTTTTTTTTGTTCATATTTATTTGTATAAAATTTGAAATATTGGTTTATTTTATGAAAATCAATCGTGATATTGCGACAGGTTTTTGAATTACTTATTTGATAAATAAAGCTTTTTTAAGACCATAAAATATTGGACAACAAATGGCGGCGTAATGGGCACTATATTGTAAGGGGCGTTATATATGGGTGTGGAAACAATTTTAAAACGTATGTACAACGGCTGTTAGCTACTTCGCCCACGTCCTTAGCTTTATTGCTTAACGAAAATTAATAACAAAGTTATATGATTTTGGCCGAAATCTCCCACTGTGCACTGTTCGTTAACAGACATCACTAATGTGTTTGAATATCATGTTCAACTCAAGGTTTATTTTAGGGCTTGTTATAATGCATAATCAAAATCAAATGTGACAAAATTACTTTAAACAAAATAATTTGCAATCCTAATTGAATTGTAAATGAATTTGTCATGTAGTAAAACCCACACAAAAAAATATTCAATTAATTTTTCTACTTTAAACATCGTTTATGCAAAACATTTGCAATTGCAGCATATTTAAAAAAATGTGTCCCATTTCTAGTTTTTGGTCTAAGAGATATATTTTTGTAATTAAAACTTAAAAAAAAAAAACTTAATTGCCCAAAAGTTTTGAAAGAATACGTAGGTAGAAGTTCAACTTACAATCACTCATGTTTCAAACTTAATATTGATTTTTCATAAGAAAAGTAAAAAATAAGTCAATGGCTTGCAAATGTGAATTTAGTTGCAAATTTATCTTGTTTTTATCACAAAAAATTTTTTAATTTTCCAAACAAATTATTTCTAATTATTATAATCTTAAAATTTTTAATTATAGAAAGTGACCGCAAAGATCATTTTATACCTACACCACAATAATGGAGAGAAACTCAAGATTTGCCGAAAGCATTGCCACTGTTTATGACAGTGTTGAAGAGAATCCAACGCAGTAAATTTCTGTTGCCTGTAAGAAGTCAAACCACAACTTGGTGAATTTTATGTCGCTATAGGTCGAGGATTAACAAGCTTTTTTTTGTCTGAAGTATATGATAAGGATACCAACGAAATATGCTTTTAACAGGATTGTGCTACGTCAAACAGAGCTCAACCACAATGGACACTCTGCACGACCAATTTGAGGGCACGATCATCTTACATGAAGGTGAAGTGAACTGGCCACCGACATCGTGCTATTTCATCAACTTAATTTTTTTTTTGTGTTTTGTTCAAATAACATTTTTATGGTTAACTAAAAAAATTGATTTTGTTAATTAATTTCAAATTAAAATTTCAATTATTATCAATATATACCAATAATTAATTTATTTAATAAAAATTTTAATAGAATTTTACAAAAAAATTAATTTCAAGTTGGCTTGAATAAAATATAGATTTTATTCTAATTATTCTTAAATTGAATCAATTAACACATAGTTAGAAATCGTACGTTGTTTTTTACGGTATTTTCAATTTAATTCATCATCATTGAGGAATATTTATTCACAAAAAACACTGGCCTCGAGCTTGATTAATTTTTATTTATTTAAAGTTGGAAAGGTCGAATAATAACCAATTTTAATATTAGAAAATTGTTATGTCAATTTTGGAGTCGGAGTCGCGAGTTTTTGTGGGTACTACGACACCGACTCCGGTACAAAAACCTCAACTCCGACTCTTCAACTCCGACTCGGACTCCACAGCCCTGATTATTATAATTGACTTTGTAATATTAAATTAATTATAAAACTTTTGATTGTAAACTAGTGATGTTACGAATATCAATTTTTAATATTCGCGAATACGAATATCTGCGCCAATATTCGCCGAATACGAATATCCTATTTGAAATTTAGCACCACACGATATTTCAAATTAAATTAAAAAAATCTCCCATTCTCGTCCATAACAATTAATTAGAAAAAAACGGGCACACTAGTAAATGTATTTAACATTATTATGACATTCCGGTGACTGAATTTTAAATTATCAAACTCGCACCTGAATGCCACTACTGAACATTTTTAAAATGTTATACTAATATTATCATTGTTATATAAAAGCCATAAGCACCACAACCCAAAGGGTCGTAATCTACTAAGTTGATTAAGGCTACAAACAAAGCCAATTATTCTACAGTGTAGAATCTACACGGTGAAGGATTGTATACTTCACCTGAAGTCATTAAGATAACTCCAAGGAAATGTTTGCATACTTACCAGTATGACCAGATCTTAAAATTGTTTTCAGCTTAATCTTCCATTATACAAGGCCAGAAAATGCTAAAAATGATTTTAGAAATGCTAAAATTCTTTCAAGATTTTTGTTAACAATTTATTAGCAGTTTGAAATTTAATTAAAAACCACATAAATTTTAGGAACTCATTTTAAACAAAATTTAAAAAATTGGGAATATTTTACTAAATTTAGGCGGCTTGCAATACTGCTGATGTAAGCAAAATACAAGCAATCCTATTTTTATACTTTGCTCTGAATAATAAAGACCAGTTAATATCTTAAAGTTTAAGAAAAGCAGAAATTTCCAAACTATTATTTTATCATCAGTTTACAGCAAAAATTTGTTTCTCATATTTCGTTGGATTAACATGAAACGCTCAAACATTTACACCATAGAATTTTTATTTTGGGATCATTTAATTAAATTTTAATATTACAATACTTGTAAAAATGGAAAATAATTTTTATAATCAACATTCTAAGATTCCCTAAATGTTAAATTTTCTTTTTACAAAATTTTTTGAAGACAAAAAATGATCCATTTCATACGAAATTTCTTTTTGAGTTCAACTATTTGTAGTCAAAATTTATAATAGTTTATAAAAAAAAGCTCAGTTGATCAATAAAACTATTCCTCCAAACTTAAAATAAAGCTAAAATAAACCGAAAACATATAAAAATCCTATATAAAATGCCAAAATGCTAAAAGAAAGTTTAGCAGCTAAATAAAAATTTTGAATGCTTAATTTAAATGCAAAAATGCTAAAATATTCGCACTAATACTAACACTTAAAAACTTTTAAATGTCGTTTTTCTCACTCTTTTTGTGCTTTTACTTAGTAATTCACCGACCTATTTCGGTTTTCACATAATCAATTTATGTTTTTTTCTTTATTTTTCTTAACTTTGTTTATCACAGTGTTAAGTAATGCATATCAAACTCTTTAGCTTCCCACTCCTAATTATTGTATAATAAGCAGAACGAAAAGATCTCTCCGAGTTTCTTTAAATGTTAAATGTCAATCCACCACAGTGAACGCGTTTCTAACTTGCGTAATGGGACCGGAATTAACTTGATATTTCATTGACCCATTACAAATGTCGATAATTTTAGATAATTGCTGCAAATGATAGTGTATCTAGGAATGCTTCAAATCACCTTGAGTAGTTTTTATAAATTCTTTTTGGCACAATACTTCTAATGTTTATTAGTTTTATACTTTACTAAAAGAAGATTTTATTTTGAAGAAGATTTTAATAAAAATTATTAAAAATTAATATTTTTTGTTTCATTTTATGCATTTTTTACACTATTATAGTTTTTTTTTTTTCTTTTGAAATGTTTTACCAAAATATTCGTGAAATATTCGCTTGAATTTGGCGAATACGAATTTCGAAAAATAGGCGAATATTCGGCATTTCGAATACGAATACGAATATTAGTAACATCACTATTGTATACCTCTTTTAAAAACTTTTTTTATAAATAGCTATAAAAAGCATTTATCGTTTGACTTTCAAAAATCCCGAACCCCGGAAAATACCGATATCCCGAAAAATCCCAGAATACCGGAATTTAATTTTTTGAAATCCCGAGTCCTGGGTTTTGCGAAAACCGGTCTCAATTGGCATTTCTGATGTAAATATATTTAGTTTCTTCTATTTTTATCTTATTTCATACATTAGCGAAAAGAACGTGAACAAGCCAGCTAATTAATATTGTTGAAGTTTTCGGAAATTTGCACATATCAAGAACCAATTGTGTGTGTATTGTGTGCACATTTTGTTTTTGCCAATTTTTTTTTTTTTTTTTTTTTGTTGTCTTTACCAGTTAAAGTGTGTGTGTTGTGTGAATTTTTCCCGTTGCAACATTCAAGTTAATTGCCGAAAAACATTAACAATGTGAAGAAGCAGCGTTGTTCGCGTTCTTTTGACTTAAGTCTGGAAGTCTCTTCGCGTGAAATGGGAAAAAACTTGTCCGTAATTTCTATGAAATAATGTTGAGAGAGTTGTACTCTGTTCATTTAAGGTACCCGTAGACGACATGTTTTTTACATCTGACTTGTCAAATTTCCCACTGTAAAATACATTCATGTCGTGTGTTACCTTTAAAACATTGCATCTGTAAAAGTCAGGCGCAAAGTCATCTGACAAAATTTTAATTAGAGCGTGCTCTATTTTCTTCTGACATCAGCTGTGTCAGAAATCTATGTCGGAAGCAATATTGACGAAATCATTAGACGGCTGAAGTTAATATTTTACAATACCGATATATGTATGATTATTTCACCATTGAATAGAAATTATGTTCATATATATATATATAAAAACGTTTCATAATAATATCCCAAATTAGTTTCTTTTAATTTAAAGAAAAAAATGTTCAGATGGCTGAACTCTTTTACGGCATAAATAAACATTTTTGTGGCGGAAGCACACTTTTTTGAAACCGAGAACTACTTTGGTTTCTGCAATAACTATGCGAAAAAACAGAGACAATTACAGAAGCAAATTGTATGTACGTGTGTCACCGAATATTATAAACCTTATGTAAAACATCAATTTTGACAGACATGCACCATTACATATGAGTTGAAAAGTTGACAAGTCAGATGTAAAAAGCATGCAGTGTACATGCACCTTTAGTTATGAAATGTTTTTGGCAACTTTTTTTACAACTGCAAAATAGTATAAGCTGCACTTATTTCGCGTGGAATTTTAAGCAAATGGAAAAAATAATAAACTTATTATTAATTGAGAAAGGTAAAATTTAGGTAACAGAACCGGTAACAGTTTTTCATCTAGATTTACTTATTTTTTATACCCACAACACAATAGTAGAGAGGACCCTCTTTAAAGCATACCAATCGACTCAGTATCATTTTCTGAGTCGATCTAATGATGTCCATCCGGCTGGCTGGCTGTCAATGTTGCCTTGTGCGCCAAGTACAGGTTGCAATTTTGAAGATAATTTTAAGAATTTTGGTACACAGTTTCTAATTGGCACAAGGACCAAGCCTATTGAACATAGGGAGAATTGGTCCATAATTTCATATAGCATCCGGAAAGCAATAGGGTCTTTGTGACCATCAAACCAATTTTAATGTAGTTTAAAACGTAGATATATCCATATTTATATGGAAACATTTATTTTAAATAGGACCACGAGGGGAGATAGGGGGCAATTTCTGCCTCCCTGAAACTATCTAACAGATTTTAATGAAATTGTAAACATAGATAAATCCCTATTTATATAGCCACATTAGCTATGAATTTTTCAAAACTATATACTGTGGTGTAGGGTACCATATGGTCGGGCTTGACCGACTATACTTTCTTACTTGTTTTATTATTCATATTTATTAAAAAAAAATACTTTTTTATAAAATGCATGTAGGTTTTGCTTGCATACGCAATACAATGTCGAATACTTTGAAGGAAGAAAAACTTCAAATTTTGCAAACTCGCAAGATATTTAACATTGACACATGTAAAATTTATCGTATAAAATAATAAATGTTACTGAATATTTTTCACACATTTGGACCGAGTACTAGGTTTTATGTTTAAAGAGTTATTAAAACCCTGTACATTAATGAACAAAAGCTAAATTTTTTTACTCCGTATATTCGTGAATGATAAAAATAAAAAAATTTCGAATACTCATTCCTTAAAAATATCAAAAATGTGGTTTTAAAACATTTTTACACGAAAAACTTTTAACTCTTTAAATTGCGTAAATTTCGTGACTTTTTAAAAATATATTTTCCAAATAAAAACCCAACATCAACCGTTAGAATAATTTTTTAGAAACCTTTAGTTCTTGTGAAAAAAAACTTATTTGAGACCTTAAAATTTTATTTTAAATATTCAGCTTTCCAATCCACGGCCTAATTTGTGCGAGAAAATAACAAGCGTTAAGCAACTTCTTTTATTTCAGTTAATAAAACAAACCCCATAAAATATGAAAACATCTAATTAAAAATTCACTTTTATTAAATTTTATCTTTTTAATTATAATAAAAAATTAAAAAAAAAACTAATTAAATTAAAACCACCACCCACAAAATTAAAACGCATATTAAACAAAATGCATATACATTTCAAAATATATAAAAAATAACAAAACATTTCTTGAAATTTTCATTTAAAATTGTTGAGGGAACAAAAAAAATAACACAAATTCAGACAAGTGAAACACAACAAGTAAATAAATATTTAAACAAATTAAATAAATAAAATAAGATGAAATGAAAATATAATACTTACCACAATACCATTATAATGAATTTTATGCTTCCGTGTTATATCAATAAACTGGCCATCATCACTGCTGGATGTGCTGCTACTGCTGCTTTTCCCACTTCCACCCGCGCTATGGATTGAAAACTGCTGATGGTCATCAGACTTTACATTATTTTGAAAATCATGTCTGTAACGTCGACCACCTTGTGGGATCTTGTTAAAAACATCAGCTGTAGTCTGATGGAAAGAGTCAGTGTTAGATTTTGGAACGTTTGTGATGGTTGTTATTGTTGCTTCTGTAGTATTTGAGGCAGTATTGTTGGTATTTGTGGCAGTGTTTATATCATCAGCTTTAACTGCCACAGAGAAATAAACACAATTGTAAAATAAACTTGCAATTAAAAAACAAATTAAGCCACTAGGTGAACACATTATATTCAATTTGCTTTTATTTTTTTAAGTAATTGGTAGTAAAGTTATATTTATTTGAAAATTTTTTTATAAAAGTATTTATAAATTTATTAAAAATATCTTTGTGCAGTTTTCAATAGAATTTAGGCCATTTTTAAAAGCAATACACACACTTTATTGTTTTCCCATCTTCATTTCATAGTTGTTAGGAAATTTATTTGAAATCATTTTATTGAAATCGAAATATTTAGACATTTTTTCATAGTTTACAAAACTTTTGTTACATTTTATTTCTTGGTATTAAAAAAAAAGTGATTGCTCGTTGTATAAAGAAAATTTTCGTTTTTTTTTCTATTTTAAATTCGATTTGATTTTTTGTAATTTTTCTTTTTTTTTCAAATTTCAAACGTTTGCATGTTGTAGCTGAATTTAACGGCAGTTAATTATTTGTAAGTTTATGCACTAATTAATTGTTATATTTAGTTTAGTTAAGCTTTTATTTTAGTTCAAATTTTGTTTTATTTTTTGTTTTGGTTGTAATTTTTCTTGTTTTTCTCTTTTACATTTATTTTTGTATTTGGTTGTTGTTGTACTTTGTATTATAATTTGATTTGATTAAATTGTTACTGTTGAAATTCAGTTGTTGTTGGTGGTACTTTTATTTTATAGATGTTGTTGTTGCTGTTGCCTTAAAAGAATCAAGCTTGTTGCTTAAGTCTTTCGTTTTATTTCACTTCAAACGCCAGATTTCACCCTACTGTAAGCAGTAATTACACTGCTATACAAACTTCAATTTTATAAAGACCTCCTCATGCAAGTTTGACATGCTGATCACAAATTTATAGAAAAAATTTAAAATCTTAGAGAAATTTTATGAAATATGTTTTTTGCTCAGTTTTGTTTTAATTGTGCCAATTCAGAAAAAATAGTGCATTATTGTCTATGAAAAAATAGATTTTATTTGAATTTAATTAATATTTTTTAACCCTTAAGTGCCTGATTTTCCAAATTTAAGACTTCAATGGGTTAATTTTATTCACCAGTACCCATGTTCTGTAACTTTGGTGAGAACTTCTCGCATCGAAAAGATGTGAAACAAAATATTCCATCGTTTCTCGCAAAGTGAGAAAAAAGTGTGTATGTAACTCATGTCGAAAACTATCAAAAGATAGTTAGTCGAAGCCGGTGTGAACTTGCAGACGTTGAGAACGCCAGTAACACATATCGTTGACGGCGGCCAAAATTATTAAAATTGAAAAATTTTTCATGACGGCGGCGAAAATACAACCGTCGGCTATAGCAACTAATGTAGAGAGCGACTTTAATTTTTGTTGTTTAAAAAATAGCTTTGAAAACATTCGTATATTTTTCAAAAATGTTAAAAGCAAAATAATTAAACAATGAAAAAATCAGTCAAAAACAAAATACGTATCTCTTCCATGTTATTAGTCATTGCTTTTTGAATATTATATATATTTTTTCGTGGTAATATTTTTTCTCACCTCGTTTTTATGTGTGAGTTTATTTGACAGTTCAAAGGGGGAACTTTCTCACAAAAATCTTACAGACACACGTTTTCTGTAAATTAGCGAGTAATTTCCTTACGTGACAGCTATTACTCGCTAAAAATAAAAATCGAAAAGTTTCTCGAAGCGAGAGTTACAGAACATGGGCACAGATAAAGGGAAAAATAATAAAAAAATAAAATTAATTTAATCGCAAAAATAAAGCAAGTATTATTTTGATACTATTAATGTTTTTATTTTGATAATTGCAAGTGCACAATTCGATTGAAAGTCCGGTATCAAATTTGAAACTTCAGGCACTTAAGGGTTAATCTTCAAGAATATTATAGATTACAGTTGAAAATAAAAAATTTTTGCTTAACGCTCGCCTTACCAATACCCATCTGGGTGACCACGTTGTACATAAGATATATTGATGAGGCGAATGTTAAAGCACTTTAGTTTCTAGTTTACATGTCAATAATATTTTTAACTGTAATAAAAAAAAACAAAAGGATTAGACTGTAGAAGAAGAGTTTACGCGTTCATCTATCTACACCCAGAAAAAAACTATGTTTAAATATGGTCACCTCCAACAAAATTATTTTTATAGGAAATTGGAAACATATTATGGTTAAATTTAACCATATTATTATCACTGACAACCATATTATGGTT
Organism: Pollenia amentaria; assembly: GCA_943735925.1. NCBI lineage: Eukaryota > Metazoa > Arthropoda > Insecta > Diptera > Polleniidae > Pollenia > Pollenia amentaria. The sequence goes on along the minus strand of OX031010.1, from coordinate 136,807,066 downwards.
AAATGCGTACTCCAACAAGAAGGCACAACCATATTGTGGTTGCCTCCGAACATGTTTTGGTCAATAATAACTAAAATATGTTTTACACTTATAATAGCACGGTTGGTTTTCAACCAGAGCATGTTGCTCTTGGAGAAGAGGAAAATACTATTGTTAATTGGAAAACAAATTATTGTCATATTTAACCAAAACTTTTTTAGAGGCAACCAAAATATGGCTGTGGCTGCTTGATGGAGGACACATTTAACCATAATATGGTAGTCGATGATAATAATATGGTTAAATTTGACCATAATATGTTTACAATTTCCTTTAAAAATAGTTTTGTTGGAGGTGAACATATTTAAACATGTTTTTTCTCTGCGTGTATATATTAAAAAAAATTTAAATGAGTATGTTTGTTTATTATTTATAGACTTCTTATCTACTGAATAGATTTTCATGAAATGTTAACAGTCTTTTAAGTGGGCGTGGCAAGGACAATATAAATTACAGTTTATTTAAAGAACGTTTACAGTAATAGTTTTCAAATTTGGAACAAATAGCTTGGATATCAACACAAAATACCTTTCATAGAACGAGCTACTCTAAAAAAATGAGCGTAGAACCTTCCATACAAGGACAATATAAATGTCTTAATATCTGGAGAGGGACAACAGTAGGACTATATAAGTTTGGTACAAATTTCTGCATTATCAATACACGTGATCTGTTTAAAACGAAACTTTACTTTTTTAATTTCAATTGGGGTTGTCGAAGCGCACCGGGTTAAACAGTAATAAATTAAATATTTACATTTGCTTTTTATTGCCTAGACCCGAGCTATTAAGTTAAAACTGAAAAAACAGGGTTTCACTTGAAAACTTAAATGTCATGACATCTAAATACCTAAAACATTTTTATAAATTTATTACCAATGTGACAAAATAATAAAAAAAATATTATTTTGAAAAAGGAGAACGGACATTATTTGCTCTTTGTTAATGCAATATTATATAAATATACGAAAAATGTTTTTTATCGTACACTTTTTAGTATCTTATCTCTGATAAATATTTATAATTTTATATTTACATCGTTTAAAAGGTATTTTGTGTAGATATCAAAATATAAAGAGGTTTCTAATTTCTCATCATAAATGTGGCAAAAAATAGTTTTAAATTTACTTAAAAAGCAACAACAAATATGTGTTTGCTAAGTAGATTCCAATTTTTATTTCGATTTTACTTTGTACTCATAAGCACACATATACACACATGAAAAACATTCAAAGGGCTGTGTATAATTTGTTTATTGACTGGTAGAAAGAAAACAAGTGCCTTTTATTGTTCTCTTAAAATGTCTTGTGTTGCTACGAGTGTTACCACCAGCAAAATTCAAAACTACACTTTAGATGAGGCAAAATTACCCAACTAATATGAAATTACACCAATCACATATGAAATTTACAAAAAAAGAACAAACTAAAAAGTACATAGCCGGTCAATTCTGAACATTTGATGCCCTACACCACAGTATTTACAGACAAATTTTTAAGAGTGTTCCCTTCTTAGGTCTCATTTGCAATGGACCTTTGAAGACAAAATTATATTATGAGGTTAAGACTGATAAGATAAGAATTCATAACGCCGAATATTATCTAAGTAACTTCATCTATTTAAGATTTTTTCGTCTTAAAGTTATTTAATGGAGGAAGTTTATACACGACCTACGTACAATGCTTTACCTACCAGCAAATATCAACATAATAAGATGGTTAGTGGGCACAAAGGCTCTATTAGGAAAACAGTTAGCATGGAGACTTTGTGAAATTCTCAAAATGTTCAGAAAACGTATGACCAGATTTAATTAATCCTAAAAATTAAGTCCTTCCTGCTGCCTGGTACAGGGACGATTCAGATACTGATTCTAAGTCGATCGGTTAACTACAACAAATATTTATATGTGTTCACTCATCATCACAAATTCATAATACTCCCAAGCGGGGAAAAAATAAGCTATGAAAATCTTTTTCTTTTTTATATAAACAGTGACTTTGGTTGAATATACTGAAAAGTTTTTAGATCAACAATAAATTAAATGATATAAATTGTATCACTAAAATCAAATCCTTATATTAGTTGTTTGAAATGAAAGAATTTCAAATTATACCTGATCTACACCTCAAAGGAATTACCCAAGCTCTGCCCACGAGATTAAGAATTACAGGAAACTCGGGTAATTACTCACAAAGTGGCAACACTGGTTGCTACACTATAGTTGTTAGTTGTAGTCATCTATTTTAAATAATAAGGTTATTCACGTCACAAGTTGCTCCCTTGCGAAAAAGCAAAATTGCAAAAACATAACAACAATCACTTTAGATTTTACAATACAATGCAAATCTTGTGGCGTTGAAAATTTAAAAACACAATTAGTCAATTCACAAGGTATCCTAACATGTCATATTGTCAAAATGTCCTAATACTTCACAATGGTTTAAAAATATTGTTGTTGGTTTGTTAACAAAAAGTGTCTTAAAAAAATAGAACGTTGCTTGCTGTGTTTATTGTGCTGTCGTAATTAATCAGAAAGGTCCAGCGCTGAGCGGCTGAGCCGTACAACAATATTTTTAAACCATTGTGAAATATTAGGACATTTTGACAATATGACATGTTAGAATACCTTGTGAATTGACTAAATATGAATTAGAAAGCAATAACAAAATTATAAAACATTTTCAACTTTGTTTTTTCTTTTAATGTAATTTTTGGCGTTATGTTGCGTTTTACACAATTAGGGCTTTATTGTTTTTTTAAGAATAGCATGTGAGACTTTAGTCCTTCACTGTAATATAATTTTAGACTTGGCAGAATCTTGGCCAATTGTTGGGAGATAATATATATATATAAACTTACAAGTTCTACCACAATCTTTTCGTCTGTTTTTTACGACCGCCCTCTGCTGTCTTAACTGATTATAACTACACTAGCCGGCATACGTATTTTGACGAAATAAAAATCGTGCATTTTTACGTTTGCTTTTTAAACGGCTTTGTTAAAAATTCTTGTTTCTTTTTTCCTTTTTATTTATAACTTATATTGTAAGTATTCGGGTAAGCCTTGCGGAGGATTAAAATCACTTTCATAAAATGCCCAAAATGTTTTTTATTTTTGACGGCATGTATTATGTAGAGCAATGGTTCCCAAATTGGGGTCCATGACAGATTTCCAAGTGGTCCGCGAAGCAGAATACAAAAAAAAATATTTTTCAAGAATGGATAATCATTCAAAAAAAAAAAAAGCAAATTTCGATCTACCAAAGGTTAAAATACAATTTGGTTTAAGGATTGATGTTTGACTACTGACGTCAGCAGTCATCGATGGCTGCGAGTGTAAGACGGCAAATCCCTCTGAGGAGACCTAGTGGTTGAGGTCGAAACATGTCAGGGTAACCAGCCGCCTGGGTTCGAATCACACGCCAGCCAGCCTGGCTTCGAATCCCAGGTCAGTCAAGAATGAAAATTATCAATAACAATTTTAATTAATCTTCCATGTTGTAAAATTCCTTTCTTCATAAAAATAATTTAATGAAAATTAAATTTAATGAACTTAAGCCTAATTAAAAATAGTAAAAATTTGGATTAAAAACCATGAATAGTTCAACAAAATAACCACAATACTAATTATTTTTCAAGATTAAAAAAAAAAATTATTACAATTTTTAAAATACCAAAAATATACAACTTTTTATCCCTAAATCTTTTAAGAATCATATAAAAATAGAAATTTCGGATAAAAGAACCGTATAGGCTTATTTTGACGAATATTTTTGTAACAAAATTACATATTAGGGTTCTCGGAAAAATTAGTTTCTCAAGCTGAGAACCGCTGGAGTAAAGCGCTGTAGCTCGACAACCGTTTCGGGTTTGTAATACATTTGTTAACTATGGACCACAACCAAACTTTGTATTAAGTATATTTTCTTTTATGGGCACCCGTGTACCCATGTTTATCTGTTAAAAGTTTTTTTTAAGTTTATCTTCGGGATAAAATTATTATATTATAAGTAAACCAACATTTTGCAGAATAAATCCATATTTAAGGTAAACAACCAAAAAATCGCATTTCTACTTCTTCGCCTATAAGTATTATGTTATAAGTATTACGTTAACGTGGATATAACATATCTCATTTTAAACTTTTAACATTGTTTGCCTACATACTTTAATTGATTTTATTAATAAAAAAATGAACTAGATATCATTGTCTTTTCAGCCCTCAACCAATATGCTGTTGACAAATCTGCAATGGAAATTGTTCATTTAAAAGTCTCTTATTACATTTTATCCACAATTAACATTAACAAGCAAATTGCATGTATAACATAGATTACTAAATGAACTATATTTATGTTTACTAGGGAAGTTCAAAAAATTGGTGGAAGCTTTTAGCCTTAATTAGCCTTTAATTTTATTTGAATATATGATTCAATGGAGTTTTTTGAAACAGAGAATGGAGATGAGATTTTATTTTTCCTTAATTAAAGTTTGTTATTTAGTTAGTAGCTCTTATTCACCAAAAAGGCCTCGGTAATGCAATTCAAGTATAAATAAAAAAATCACTCTCCATCTCTTTTTATTTTAAAGCCTAGTACTCGGTTCCAATTTGTGAAAAATGTTCAGACGCATCTATTAATTCATGCGAAAAATTTGGCATGTATCAATGTTGCTATCTCGCGAGTTTGACAAATTTGACGTTGTAAATCTTTCAAAGCATGCGATATAGTTTCGTATATGTATTCAAACCCCACATGTATTAAACTAAAAAGTATTTTTTTAAATAAAAATTTAAATAAAAGCGAATGTAAATATGGACGAAAAACTGTTATCGGTTGTGTTCAACATTTTACGTGAAATGCTGCCACAACTCGTATGAAAAAACCTGTGCGAAATTTCTATGAAATTATGTTGATTGAGTTGTACACTGTTCAATTTGTAAAAAAGTTACGAAACATTTTTTTACAACTGCGAAATAATAGGTGTGTTCATTTACTTTACTAGCAGAAACTTGCAACGAGAGAGTAACTTTAAAATTTACAAAATTTTTCTCAAAATTATTCAAAAAAATAAAAAAGTAAATTAACGCGTTACCAGCAAAAACTAGCAAAATTAGGTATATTGACAATATTCAGCTGGAAGACACGAGATTATTTCTTAATAAATTCAATTGATTTCAACTATTTGCACAAGAATATTGTTTTTAAATTTTAGAAAAATAAATATCCTATTTTACTGAAAAACTTTTAATATAAAAATTATGAAAATTATTTTTGTTTTGTTAACAAAAACATGAAACAGGTGGTTGAATAATTCTTGCTAGTAAAAATTTTACTATCTGAAATTTTCAATTTTCAATTGTGCGGAATTTCTATGAAATTATGTTGATAGAGTTGTACTCTGTTTAATTTGTGAAAAAGTTACGGAATGTTTCTAGTAACATTTTTCTTACAAGTGCGAAGTAATATAAGCTGCTCTTATTTCACGTGGAATTTAAGGCAAATGAAAAAAAGTTTACACTTAATATTAATATTAAACGGAAAAACATATATAACACAACCGGTAACAATTGTTCATCCATATTTACTTCCTTTTTTATTTAATTTTTTATTAAAAAAATTTTTTTGTTGGTTTGTTTTTGTTTACATACGCTAAACAATGTTGCATACTTCGAAAGATAAAAAATCGTCAAATTGTGCAAACTCGAGAGATAGGTAACATTGATACATGTCAAATTTTTCGCAAGAAATAATAGATTTTGCTGAACATTTTTCATAAATTGGAACAGAGTTCTAGTTTTTAAGAGGTCTGTACACGGTCGAAATGCTTTTCATGCAGGCGAATTCACTAGTGTACGTGTGCTGGACGTCATATTCGCAGTCATGCTAGGAACACAACTGGGACGAACGACGAATTTTTGGCCGCGAATATTCGTCCCTAAAAATAACACATATTGGTGTATATGAAAATACACACAATAATAGCGTCCGGCGAAATTCGTTATACGAGGCGTCTTTGCAATAGATTTATTTCTATTTCATACGCCGGCGAACGAAGATCAAAATACTAGGTGATCATATTTGGTTTTAGCTTAGAAGTATTTTAGTAAATAAAGTTACTTTTTACTTCAATAATTGCTTTTTTTATTGTATAACATTTAAAATATATATACAGTATTTTGCTATAAAAATAGTTTTTAGTTGTGTTTTTGATTATGTTTTAATTTTTAAGCATTATTTTTTTTACATTAAGCATTTATTTTTTTTTTTTTTTTTTTTTTTGTCACACTATTTCTCTCTCTCTTTGCACAAACAGCCAGTGTGGCCATTTTTGCAGCTAAATTTAGCTTTAAAAATTTTTCTATTTAGCTGCAAAATTTTCATTTAGCACTACGCATTTTATTTTTTTGGATAATGTTTTTAGCTTTTTTTAGCATAATTTATTTTAGAAATTTGGACGAATAGTTTTATTTATTTTAATAAAAAAAAAATTATAAATTAAAATAAATTTTGACTACAAAAAGTTGTGCCCAAAATAAATTTTCGTCTAAAAATGGATAATTCTTATGTTAAGAAACAGCTTAGATGTCTTGTTAAAAAAAATGGAATATTCAGGGAATACATATTAGAAATGCCCTTATCATGTTGATTGTAAATATTATTTGCTCTTTGATATTACCATATAAAAGTACAAGGAAATCTTACTTTGTATTTCACAGTACAACATTTTTCAGTTAATTGATTGCCAACTCAATTCTGTGAACTGTATGTGAAATTAGACCCAAAAAGAAGAATTTCTGCATCATTCGTTTTGTCTTCTTACCTGCGATTTGAAGTTAGTATCGATTTGAAGTTAGTACTATCGTATAGGGGAATTTATCACGTTTTAGGCCCTGTTGTTTGACATAGCTCGACAACCACTAGCCCAATTTAGTTGAAATAAATTTTAAAAAATTAAGAATTACAATTCCCTTAATCTGTTCATATATTGTTTTCCTATACAAGTAACACTTTCGAAGTTAAAAATGAATGTATGAAGGGAAAAAATTATTTTTTGCCTAAAAATTTAAATTTTTTTTTTAAAAATACATAAAAAATGCAAAATGGAAAAAAGTTTCAAGTCTAGTTATTTTTTCGCAAAGTCACATAACCTATGAGCAAAATGAGACAAAGATCATAAAAATCGATTCACGCGTTTCGCTTTTATTCGCAATTGAGTAAATGTATGAATTTCAAAAATTTGCTCGAGATATGCACAACATTATTTGGAGAAAACATTGACACCTTTTTCATGATTCTGAGAATTAAAAAAAAAGGAATAAACAAAAGGTTATTTGATTTTTATGATTGCGGTAATAAATGTACGTGGACAATTAAACGGAAAGTGGACCTTTTTATTATTTGGGTTTTTCCGGTGGCTACCTATATGATTTTTTTACAGAAATTGCACCCACATTTAAGGGTGGTCATTATTTGGAAAGTTTTGCACAGTTTGAAACGTACAAGTGCTGAATCAGGTATATAGCCAGCCGCCCTTAAAATATGCGCCCATTTATAAGTACCTGGCAGTAAAATATTCAAAAATACGTAGTATTTATAGGTGTGCATTGATCGATTTTTGGCATTCAGCCAGTGCCGACGAACGCGAACAGTAAAAGTGATTTTTCTCCAGTTTTTTAAAAGTGAATAACAACAAAACATAAAATATATCAATATGGAAAACAACAAGTGCCCATATTTGGATGAATATTGTTACGTTTGTGGTCATATCGTCCGAAAAATACAGAAAAAAGATCGAAAAAATTTGTTTACTGAGCAATTCAAAACCGCGTATTGTAATTATTTCGATGAAGCAGATTTAAGTGGTGCAAATTTTACGCCGAACACAGTGTGCAACAGTTGTTATACTACCCTTCTAAAATGGATTCACGGAAAAAGTAGAAAGTTATCTTTTATGAAGCCAGTAATTTGGGTGGAAGACACAACTGGACATGATGAATCCAGGTGCTATGCATGCATAAATGTTCGTCCTGGATTAAACAGACAACAATTGAAAACAAAAGTATACACTGCTGCATTTACTGCCACACTTCCATTGCAACGCCCTGCTGATACCGATGCACCTAAACCTCCGAGTGCGGATACTGTGTCCCTGCTAGCCGAAACCGTTTTCACCAATCCGACCGATTTGGATGATGCTGATTGGATACCCGATATTGAAAATAGTGCACCACAACCGCTACCACAAATCGAAATGGATTACATTGTGGCCAAGCTGGGACTATCACAACACGACTCCGAATGGCTGACATCATTTTTGAAGAGAAGAAAACTCACACAGCAAAATGTCAGCGCAACATCATACCGACAACGCCAAGCTGACTCAGACCATGAATATGAACAACCTACGAAGAAAACAAGATCATCAGAACCACAAGCGTCAACTTCTACAAGGATGGATATTGCCAATAATTGAAAAAATGTTCTAAATTTTGTTTTTATGCATATTATAATTGCGTATTAATTGCATATTATTTTATTTTCATTAAGTTTTTATAAATAAAGTTTTTTTTTTGCATGATAATTTTTTAATTTTTATTTTTATTTTAAGGGTGGTGGCTATAACTGATTTTTGAAATTCATACCTTTACTCAATTGCGAATAAAAGCAAAACGCGTGCATCGATTTTTATGATCTTTGTCTCATTTTGCTCATAGGTTATGTGACTTTGAAACTAACTAGACTTGAAACTTTTTTCCATTTTGGATTTTTTATGTATTTTTAAAAAAAAAAAATTTAAATTTTTAGGCAAAAAATAATTTTTTCCCTTCATACATTCATTTTTAACTTCGAAAGTGTTACTTGTATAGGAAAACAATATATGAACGGATTAAGGGAATTGTAATTCTTAATTTTTTAAAATTTATTTCAACTAAATTGGGCTAGGGGTTGTCGAGCTATGTCAAACAACAGGGCCTAAAACGTGATAAATTCCCCTATACGATAGTACTAACTTCAAATCGATACTAACTTCAAATCGCAGGTAAGAAGACAAAACGAATGATGCAGAAATTCTTCTTTTTGGGTCTAATTTCACATACAGTTCACAGAATTGAGTTGGCAAATCATGTGTTGTACTATGTTTAGATAAAAGTTCAATAGTGTAAATTTTCAGATCTGGTATAAATAAAGAAATTTTAAAAAACATATAAAAATCAATCGCATAATGAATCAAAACTTTTGTAAAACTAAAATACAACATTGTATAATTAAACGATTAGAAAACGAATGCGACGATAATGCATGCATAGCTTTAACAATTTATAATTGTTAAACCTAAATGGTTTTCCCATAAAACAATGATATATTCGATTTTTGGAGATAAATAAGAGTTTTGGAGATAAATAAAAGTCATATCTATTCCATGACATTTTGTTTTCTCATAGAAAATTTGTATATTTTTCAGAAAGAAAATTGATACTCGGTTGAAAACGAGCAGCCACCACAATTTCATATCTTCTCCCTTTTAGGATGGTAAAAAAATTACTTTTTAATGTTTAATTAAAAAATGAGCGGCACAATTCAAATCTGGCATTCGTTAGTCAAAAATAACTCTAGTTTTTGATTAACGATGGGGATTAATATGTTAGGTTAGATACAAGTTAATTTTTTTAAGTTGATGTTCTCTTCTACAATATTCATTTTAATATTATCAAACGATTTTCTAATTTCAGCTTGCTTATATTTGAACTTTAAGTATGATTTACCATTTTGTCAAATCCTCAGTTTTTTGTCAATACAACTGGAACCCTTCTAACGGACCTATAAAAATATAATGAAATGAAAAAACTATATTTGCGGTTAATTAACATTGTTTACAATTCATGTTAAAATATCATGTTTTGAATTGAGCACTATTATCTCAACTGTTTTACAAATAACTATAAAATTTATTTAACAATATTATAGACATATTACCTGGAAAACATAAACTTTCTAATCAAGGTGGGCATTGCAAACATCGATTCAAATACTTCCGAATTTGTGGTTAAATTAACAATACCAAAATGTCAAACTTGTCATTTAGCGGTTAAATATTTACATAGAAAACATAAGCATTAAATTAATTTCAAATTGGTTTCTTTTGCAAAACAAAAGAAATTATTGCAGTGCACATTGGGACTGAGTAGAAAAGTATGTGGCAGACAATAAAAAAAAATTTTAAAAAAATTTTTATTTGTTAGATTACATTTTTCGACTTTATAGTTTTAACATTAAAACTTTTAACAGCTGATTTTGCGTTCTCATTACAAGTTTTATTAAATCAGGTTTTAACTTATAGATTGTCTAATAATTTTGTGGATAGGAATTGAATGAAGTAAAGTGCTTGGAAATCAAATAGTTTTATATAAAAAAATGAATTTTGCAATATTACACCCATTTTAATTTTTTTCTGTTCGTTTTTTATTTATTTATGTTTATTCAGCGCCATTCCAGCTAGTATTTGGGTGATAACTTTTTGTAAAAATCACCTAAATGAGCCTTCTTAGATCACTTATGATGATTAAAGACTGCTTAAAAAGAATTAATATATGACTCATTAATGTGTTCAAATATTTAATTCTAATCGATTTGAATTTGACTTATTCCTTGAGCGATAAAAAAAAAGGATTCATATGTAGTTACCTTAAACGCAGAAGGCCCTAACTTGTTCGATTAATCGAATAATTTTAGACGATTAATTATTCGATTAATTTAAAATTGCTGGATTGAATTAAAGGATTAATCGAAGAATTTATGCCGAGTAATCGAATAACAATAAATATATGGTTTTTCTGTCAAATGTATAATTTTTTAAGGTTTTAAGTCAAATAATAGTTTGTTTATTTGACATGCCTGTGTCCGTCGGAATTAAAAAAAACAGTCATATTTAGTGAGTAATTCACATACATGGGCGTACTGCTTACTAAGAAAATAATGCAGTTATCCGTTAATTTTTACTTATTATTGAAACAAATGCAAAAAAATATTTAAAACCCTGGAACCACACGTTCAAAAAATCACTTTCAAGCAGGCATCAGAAATTAAGAACCGAAAACTTAAAATTTAAGTTTTTCATTTGAAAAATTCAAAACTCATGCGTACAAAATAAATTTTTTTTTTCTATCAGTTAAAAAAAAAATAGGAAACACAAAAAATATATTTATTTTTTAAGTACAATATGTGTTTTGTACATGAAAAGAAACAAAAAAACAAAAATTTGAAAAATACACAAAAACGTTTTTTTAATTTTTTTTTTTTTTTTTTTTTTTTAAATATTTATCATTGGTGTTCAAAACATGTTTTCAACTGTACAAAAAAAAAAAAAAAAAAATTATTTTGTGTTTTTTGTTCTTCTAAGTTCAAAATAATAAAGTTCTTAAAAAAAACGTTTTTGAGAAAAATATTTTTTTTTTTTTGTTTTTAGAAACTAACAATAAAAACTCAATTTGAAGTTAAAATTGAGAATTTTAATTAAAATTATAATATAAAATTGTGTTTAAAATTGCAAATGCAAAAAATCCTTAGAGATTCTTAATTATCAAAACTAGCTGCTGTTGCATTAGCTGTACCCGCAACACAGGTATCTGTGGAGGCAGCCTTCAGTGCTTTGCCAATTATTATGACCAAAAATAGAAGGAATTTAAGTTCTGAGCATGTAGAAAATTTATTGTTGCTCAAACTCAACATCAAGGTAATTGATAAGATTACTATTTAGTTCTAGGATAATCTTTATCATGTTATAACTACTTATTATTTATTAGCTTTATATTTTTTACTATAATTTTGTACGTATGAGTTTAAATTTTGTCAATTAAAAAAATTAAATTTTTAGTTTTCGGTTCTTTTTTTTTCATGTACAAAATAATATTGTACTGAAAAAATAAATATCTTTTTTTTGTGTTTGCTTTTATTTTTTTAAACTGATGAAAAAAAAAAATTATTTTGTACGCATGATTTTTAAATTTTTAAAAAGAAAAAATTAAGTTTTCGGTTCTTAATTTTTTGTACAAAACAACAAAAAAAAAATATTTTTCTCAAAAACGTTTTTTTTAAGAACTTTATTATTTTGAACTTTAAGAAACAATATCAAACAAAATATTTTTATCTATTTTTGGTTATTGTACAATTTAAAATATTTTTCGAACACCAATGATAAATATTTTTTTAAAAACATAAAAAAAAAACGTTTTCCGGTCCTTGCTTTCAAGTTGTTCACAAAAACTGCTTGTCAAAACTTGTTTAAATTGACAGATGTGTCACAGGCTGCTCTCAATTTGATAGTCAATTTCATTTTAAAAATGCCCCCAACGAAGAAACAACTCAAAATAGTAGCAGGACTCAAAGTATTTTGTAAAAAAAGCAAAAGAATTTTTTAAAAAAAAAGAAAGCGCCAAAGTTAATTTGTGATCAGTTGTTGAATTGAACAAAAAATTGGCAAACAATTGGAAATGTAAAATTGAGAGCAATCTCGTGGTCAATTTAAAAAATGTGAAGGGGTAAGTAAAAAAAGTGAGAGAGTATAGCAAATTAAAAGGAAAGACAAAAGTTGATCGTGTGGCTTCCAAGTAAAGCTAAACTTTTAAGCTACATATTATATTTAAAAGATTATTTTAAAAGATCTGTTTAATTGTTTGTACATATAGAATTATATGATCTCAAAACATGTATTATTTTTTTATCGTTGTAAAGGTTTTATCAATTAGTATGAATTGTTACGTTTGTTTTTTTTTTTTTTTTGTTAATAAAATATTAAAATACCTGTAATTAATAACGTTAATTACTCCAGTACCAATTTTTTCTAAAATTATCGAAAACAAATCCCTTAATTTATAAAATTTCTGAATTATTCGATTAATTTTAATATTTTGTTCGTTTAATCGTATAAGTCCAAAATGCCAAATATCGATTAATCGTTTAATCGAACAAAAAAAGCCGATAAATTGAACACCCTAGCCTTATCTAACCAAAAATTAAAAATCGTGTTTTCATTGATTCTGTTGTATTGAAACAAGCCAAATGTCCACAAATATTTAAAAACTATCGACAAAAATTGGCGATTTCTTTAACAAAAAAAATTAAGCAAACAGACTTAACTAGCCGTTTGCATAATATGCAACATTGTCAATTGTCCAAACAACTGGTAGGTTTTACAAGAAAAATAGATTATATACAGTTTAAGGCAATTTATCATTTTATTTAAATTTTTGTATAATTTTCAAAATGTTAGATAGAGACTTTTGCTTTTTAGGTAACGATATGATGCATCAATATGCTAAAATAATGGTTTCTTAATATTTTTAAATATTTTGGATTTTTGTTCATTCCTATCGTCATATTAAAAGAAAATAGAAACTTTCGTACCGGTCATACAAAAAAAAAAGATTGGCTAAAAAAAATTGTCAGTTAATGAGAACCCGATAACTTTTATTTGGTTTAAATAATCGAAAGACATAATGGTTCAGCTTTTATCGGAGAAAAAATTAAAAAATGATTTTAAATATTGTCAAAAACTATAATTTATGATTGAAAAATTATGATAAAAACTATCAATAAATTGCTCAAAAAAAGAATCAGAAAATTGTATCAAAAATGATTCTTAGAGATAATTCGTCGGTAGGGTAGCATTTTCACACAACGTGAGTATCATTTATAATCGGAAATTGAAGCTTATTCCTGAAAGATTCGATTGTGATATAAAATTCCAGCTGGTATTAAACATTTTTAGCTGTTTTCAATCTTTTTAACTTGGTAGCACTAAATTTAGTACAACGAAAATATGGTCGTATTTCATAAAATCTACATACTTATACCATGTTCACACTAACAGCAATATTCGCGTTTTGGTATCCTATTCCTGTTTCGCGCCCAAAACATGATTGAAACAACATGTTTTACCATACAAAATGTTGAGAGCGAAACAGGTCGTTTCATTTTAAAACATGTTGCGAAACAGGAAAAATGTACTATCAACTCCAATTTTGATAACAATTATCGTAAGTGTATCTGCACTAGCTCTCAAAAAAAAATCAAAACAAAGAAATAAACAAAATAAAAATTAATGTTAAATAAAATAGGGTAGTTAATAAAAGTATTAAATAATATATTTTTAATTTTTACTTACATTTTAATCTATTTTAAATAGAATCACACTTACAACACAAAAAATAATGTCAAAATGAAACAAGAATGAATCGTATGAACAGCATGTTTGGCAATCTAGAATTAAAACCAAATCAAAAAGGTTTTAAGATGGTTTAAACAAAATTAATTTGTGTGATAAAACCAGGTTTTAATGGTTTTACCGTTAAAACCAAATATGATATTAAGACACAAATGGCGTTGTAACAGTTCCAAACTGCCAACCTTTTGACTAGGCTAGAAACTTAATACTTATATGGCCGACAACAATTTTTCTCATATATGAGCGATCGACTTCAAAAAATAGTTTGAACCATGGTAGAATAAGTACAAGGTATAGTCATTAGAAATTTTGTTCTCAATTTTAAAACCCATATAAAGTCAAAGACGGAGAAAATAAAGAAACAAATTAAAACAAGCATCAATCAAAACAAATAAATGAATTTGACATTACATGGGTAAATAATGACAACTCTCGCTAATAAACATACCTGGTACTTATTATATTATGGTTTAAACTAAATGCAAATAAAAGTTTAATTAACGTCATAATTGAAAATAATATGCATATCACATACATTAAGGGCTGATAAATCAGAGCAAGTTAAACTCTCTTTTTGGTTTAAAATGTGTTTAAACCAACCAATCTATGAATCACTAAACATATAAACCATCTTTTAATGTATAAAATTGGGCGTTTAAACTACCAATACAGACCATATGAATTTGACAACATTTATCGTAGGGCTGCCATATTTTATTTTTAAGCTACATGTAATACATGGGACACTGAGTTTAAGCTACATATAAATTTAAGTTTAGTTCTACTAACCCAGCGCTTAAACATGCACTGCTTTATTAGCCATAAGGGTTTTATTGATATTGCTTTAAAGTAAAACTAGTAAATTATGTATGCGATTGACTATCAAACTGTTAGCGACCTACATTCCCCCTACCAACTCCTGGTGTAGACTAAAAACCGAATAGACTATACACTGTATGTACTAAAGACTGACTATACTAGAGACTAAAGAATATTTACTAACATAACCATAAATTAACTAGACTACCCCATAAAAAAACTTTCTTATTTTGCGAACCACTTATGGAACATTTTAAAAAGTAAGCGCATATGTATGCGCTACGCAATAAGACATACTGAAATGCAGTTAATTAAGTGAATGAATTTTTTTTACAAATTTTATAAAAACAAAATAACATTTAAAGGACATTCCCTTACTACGAAGCGAGTTTGTAAGGATGAATATTAAAGAATAACTGTAACAGCAAAAAATTAAGCTGATCGTTACATTCACCAATCTTTATATGCGTTGAATAAAGTTTATTTTGTGTCAAAAATGTATTGCTTTAAAGTGCAAATCTTCATATAAAACTTACGCTTTCCACAAGCGAGATGATAAGCGAAGTTTTAAATTTCTCCCTTACAAACCTGCTACGTTTGAAGTTTAATTTTTTATTGGGAATAGACTGAATAAACTATAAACCTAAGTAGAATTTAGTCGACAAAAAAATGTATCTGCGTTTTAAGAGTTCTTCTTTGCAATCAAAATGTTTCCTCTCTTAAAATATTATTTCAGAGATATAACTTTAGTAACGCTGCGGTAAAACAAATTTAATTATACTTCGAAACTTTTAGAGCTCATTTTGAAAAAAAAATTTTTTTTACAAATAAATGTTAGAAATCGACATTAGGCCTGCAATGAAGACCAATTTAGACTTTCTGTGCCTTTCACTGTTTTATTAACTTTCAGAGAACTTTATAAAAGGTCTTTCTCTCCTCTCTACCACTTTTTGTATCAGTAATTAGAAAATGTTCTAATAATTTTTATTTCCATCTTTTGTACTTGTTAATACATGCTAAAATATGGACAGATGTAAAAGTTGGACAGTGTAATTACTTTCACAGTAAATATTTTTAGTCATTCTTATATTACTTAAAAAATTAGTTTGTTTAATTCTTCGTATTTTTATGATGAGCTTTTGGTAATAGAGTGGTCAAATTGGGCAACAAAAACAGTAAGTTATTATAAGGCAAGCCGTTCTTTTGGTAATGTGTAATTTTTTGCTGTGATAAGGGGGAATTTCAAAACAAGAAGAAAAAGATTATGCAGTTTTATAACGAATAGTCTGATTTTAATAGAATAAAAAGTCGGTTTTCAACACGTAGAGAAAAAATATGTTTAAATATGGTCACCTTCAACAAAACTATTTTTACATAAAATTTTAAACATATTATGTTTAAATTTAACCATATTATTATCACCGCCAACCATATTATGGTTAAATGTGTCCTCCATCATGAAGCCACAACCATATTATGGTTGTCTCTAAACATGTAATGGTTAAATATGACAATAATTTGTTTTTAAATTAACAATAGTATTTTCCTCTTCTCCAAGAGCAACATGCTATGGTTGAAAACCAACCATGCTATTATAAGTGTTAAACATATTTTAGTTATTATTAACCAAAACATGTTCGGATACAACCATAATTTGGTTGTGTCCTCATGATGGAGGACACATTTAACCATAATATGGTTGTCGGTGATAATAATATGGTTAAATTTAACCATAATATGTTTACAATTTTCTTTAAAAATAGTTTTGTTGGAGGTGACCATATTTAAACATTGTTTTTCTCTGGGTGAAGATTAACCAATATGTACATTTTATAAATAAAAAAATTATATTTTATGATTAAAATTAATTATTTTCAACATTTAACATTATTCAAATTTGTTGCTCTTTAAAAATAGTACTTTTTGGCCTAATAATTTTCTATTCAACATTTAGTTAATATTGTTTTTGTTAAACAAATTAAATCACACTTGTAATTTGATTATTTTATTTGTAGCCCAATTTTCAAAGTCGTGCAATTATGTTTGGAAACTCAATGATTATGAACAGTTTACATGAACTTTAGAAAAAAAATTTAATTTAAATGAAAACTTTTATACAATTTAAATGGTAAATAAAAACATTTATTTTGTTGTTGTGATAAACAATTTGTTTTGTTTTTTTTTTTATTTATTAAAAAAAAAATATATGTACATATATATATATATAAAGAAATATGCATTTAAATTGAGAAAACTAAAGCAAACAATTTTGAGTTTTAATTTTGTACCAAAAAAAACACAGAAAAACCAAAAAAAAAAAGTACAAAAATTAAATAATGTTTTATTTCAACCGTAACATTTTTACTTTTTTGTAAAACTAAACATTAGAAATAAAACAAGAATTAACGAAATTTTGTTCACATATACATACATAAATATTAAGAGAATTAATCGTTAAAATTTGTAAATAATGGTAACATTATAAACTGATATTAATAAGCAAATTAAAAATTATATAACATTTTTCCTTTTATTCTTTCATTCGATTAGAATTATATAACAATTTTATTTAAAAAGTTTTTTTTTAGATATCATACTTTTACTGCCTGTTCAACGATTTCGAACGTAAGCGTTCGCATAGAATTTTATATTGCAAATATTTTTAAAAATTAGTGTTTTTGATATTAATTTCCTATTCGAACGTTAACATTTGAAATCGTTGAACAGGCGGTTAATTTTAAAATCTTATTTTAAAAACAAAAATATTCTTGGAAATGTACAGTTTAAGTTGATAACAAATATTGGGGAAAGAAGCTTTCATGGGGTATATGTTAAATTATGGACCGACTCTCACCATTTTCGATCGTCTTCGTCCCTATGACAATTAAAACACATACACTAAATTTCATCTAATTATATTTAAAGTTGTGACCCTTGGCGAAAAAGATTACATGGGCAGACAACCAGCCGGATGGATGGACATCGTTAGATCGAATCAGTAAGTGATTCTGTGATTTGATCGGTATTCTAAAAGGTGGGTCAAAGACCAATATTTTTCCATTGTTTCCACACCACAGGGTTTATAAATATAGTCAAATAAGACTAATCGTATAAATTTCTATCAAAAAGAAATTATATAGACCCCAAGCCTCTAGTCAATTATGAGGCCCTATGCTCATCATTTCCAACAGTAAAAATAATTTTAAGAAGCCTGATTCTTATAAGATGTGATATTTAAGCCTACGCTCGTGCATGGGCTTACAGGCATTTTTTTATGATAAGGAAAATATGTGTCAGATTTTATTTAAAAGAAACTTTTATAAAAGTTATATGGAAGCAATAATAAACTGTAAAATATAACATTTTTTTTAACTGAAAAATTCGAAATTAAATTTTTTTTTTATTATTATTATTCCTACACCAAATCCCGCGAAGCTTTTCGCTTGTCTACAGGAGAACAGAGTCTCTGTCGGGAATCGAACCCACAACCGCGGTACTGATAGACTAGCTCACTACCAGCTAGCCTACCGGGCACCCTAATGGAGGCTAGAACTCAACATTGTCCGAATTTCGACAGCATGAACTCTTATTATATAAAAGAATTTTATTTCGTGTTCAAATATGCACCTTAATTGAGTTTTGCACAATACATGCCATTATTGAGCTCAATTATTCATATAAAATTTCAATTTCGTTATTGTTGAATTAATACGAAATTGCTATAATATTGAGTAAAATTTAAATTCAAGACTATCAAAACTTTGTTTAGTGAGCAAAACACAACGCACTAAACAAAGTATTTTGACATTTGCCAACCGAAATATCAACAAAACAAAGGTCCATCCATTAGGTCAGCACAAGAACCCAGATGTGTATTTTGTTTATTCCTTAAAGATGTCAAGTTGTTTACATTTTGATTACACAAGTCAATTTTTGTTACGTTTTTGGTTTTTTGCCACACATACATGTAAAGTAATATAAACATGGTTTTTTAACTGTCAAGTTGTTTACATTTTGATAACACAAGTATGTTTTTGTTTACGTTTTTGGTTTTTTGCCCCACATACATGTAAAGTAATATAAACAAGGTTTTTTTAACTGTCAAACGCTTATTCCCAGCGGGAAAAAGAAGGAGTATGGATGGCTTCTAGAAGGCCTATGTAGTCATTCGTTTAAATGTGGAAGGCCTGCTCGCTCCATTCCATACTCATATCTTTTTTCAGACGTTGTCCTTGCGGGGAAGGCCTTCCACTCTCGCTGTTTTCGCCAGAGATTCTGAAAGGCATTCAAATGAATGGCTCTAAGAAGATTTTCCAGAGAATGGTGATTTAATAAGGGGATCTGAATCATTTGACTTATGCTTTGGTAAAACAAAAAATCCTACTCCTTCTCTTCTCCCTTCTCATAGAAGGGAATGTATATCTTATCTTTTATACGAAAGAGCCGATACCTTCTATGAGGCATTCTTTAGCAGTTATATCATAATGGTAATTGAATCAAAAACATTTCTAAGCAGGCCTTCAATAAGGCCTGAAGTAAGAAGGTCTTCTGGGTTTTCCCGCTGGGTTGAGTTAGCTAAATTGTGTATGTGTGAACAGAAAGATTATTCTGTCAATAAGCCAAATTAACTCAGTAAAAAATTTTTTATCTGAACAGCATAATAGATGTATATCAACAAATTAAGATCATATTATTTATGCAAAATCCTCATTTTAGGAAGACTTTCACATGGCAAATTTTTATTTCTATAAATTGCGACCTTAAGATATCGCACAAGGTTTGTGTTCAGAACACAATTATATAGTCAGACGTCTAGTCCGACGAGCAGCCAGTTATCATTAGAACAATTTTAAGTTCATCAGATTTATAAAATGTGCTTCTTGAACCAATATTTCCATGCGTTACAAACACCAGCAGGGCTGCTGAAATTTCAAATTAAAAAAATGCTGTACTTTTGAAACCCTATAAAAATCCGGCTACCCGTTTTTAATGTCATTCACATATACACTTAAGGTCATATTTTGGAAAAAATTATCAAAGATTTGTAAGTTATTTTTTGTAATCTGTTAATTAATGAGTTCATTCTTTAAAAGAGATCTCAGGAAAAAAAATCAAATAACGATTTATGTAGTATATTTAATAAGGCTTTACTCATACAAATATTTCTAAAAAAAATTTATAAATTTGGTCCCGGGGCTGCTCGGGATTTTCTTAATAAAAATAAAATATTAAATACTAGGGAATTTTGTTAATAACTTGACCCCAGCGCTATCTACCTGGTGAAAATTTTATCAAGAAACTTATTTTTGCTTAATAAATACATATGTAAATTTTGTGAAATCCTTAGATCCACCTAGAAAGTGATTCTGAATCGATCGGTATACTTAAAGGGTCTAGGACCAATATTTTAAGGTGCTACAAACATCAGCAAAAATGCATAACACCCTCTCTACTACTGTGGTGGGGGTTAACAAAATTTAGGTTTTATAATACATCAATTTTGTCCTTTTTCAATACTGAACAAACTTTTTATAAAAATATGCGCAAAAAGAAAAAAGATTTATACGCACTTCCAAAAACCCGGTTCTTTTGCTTTGTAAAGGATGTAATGACAAGCTTTTTAATAGTTACATTATATCGTCACCTGAAATGCAAACGGACGTAACTACACCAAAATTCGATATAGAGTTTTTAATTGATTTTTGTTCGTTTTAATAAACTACGTGTTCACAAAAAAAATGTTGATCCCTGCGCTCAAATTTTAAAGAAATTCAAATGCCAATTACACCTTGTTGTTATTGATTTTGTAAAGTTTTTTGCTTCTCATGTAAAAAATAATAAAAATGGAATTATGTCCGTTTGCATTTAAGGTGACGATATGTAATAAATACTTCAAAAGTAATAATTATTTAATTTTCTTTTACTCCTTTTAATTTCTACTTTACCTAACTAATTAAGCTTGAGATACAGTATTTATCGTTTATTTGCACGTGTTTTGGTAATTTTAAACAAAAAATTTAGCTATAGAAACTCGCTTATATGCATATACAGTGCCAATAAGAAAAACTCACTTAAAATCATCCAGAGTATTGAAAAAAAATTATTTTACTTGCTTTAGAATTGCAAGTGCGCATTCGAAGAATAATTCAAATGGGTTTATTTGTGAATAAAATTTTTTAATTTTCTAAAATTTGTGTGAAAATATTTTCCAACTAAGGGTCTAAGTTTTTATGGAATAATTTTATTCAGTTTTTTTTACAATGCTTATATGAGAATTTTGTTGAAAGAAATTTAATAAAATGGAAGTATATTGCCTAAATTCGGGATATGCACATTAGCGAGACGAGACGAAACAATTTTGTCTTGTTTAGACATCAAACTATGAGTTTGGATGTATAAAAGCGTCAAATGCTTATTACTGGAGTGCATATAACCGATAAATACTGCAAGTAGTACTAAAACCCCGTTTCAAAAAGTAAGATTTGGTAGTACAATTTTTTTAAATAAATAAAAACAAAGCCTTCTGGAGACTCCGCCCTCAAATATATAGATTTAATACTTAAAGCTTTATTATACTTCTACTTTACGTGCACTTTTCAAAAATTAAAATCATCTTTTTAAAAAATGGCAGGTTTATATCTTCCTTTTCTCAAAATCACCTACCGAAAGACGGTTACACAGAAAATTATAATTTTCATAAAAAAAAATATTTTTTTTAACTTAAAGAATTTCATTATTTAAAAATATATTAGAATTATAATAGATTTATTAAACAAATTTTCATAAAAAAATCATTTTATAAATCTAGAATAGTTTTCATTAATAAGGCCTTTAAACAATATGTATATTTAATTTACCATATTTTAAATTTATCTGCTAAAACGATTTATTTCCAGTACTAGAATTTATTTAAAATTTTTTTTTTAGAAACAAGATCATAATTTAGTTTAAAAAAAAGGTTTGCGTGGTTTATGTAATTAAAATTAAGAATCAATTATGAAAATTATTTTGTGATACATTAAAATATAATTTTTTATTCTAAGGTCACTTTTATTCAAAATTATTTAATAATGTTCTTCTTTTTTTATATAACTTTATTATAATTATAAAATTTTAATAATTCTTTAGATACTAACGATGTTTATTTGATAATTTAATGATTTAAGAAATACGTATTTCTTTTTTGTTTAATTTTAAATCACTATTTAATTATTTTTTAATTTAACTTTTGTTTTTTAATTTAAATTCTGTGATATTTTTCCGCGTTTAGCTGTTGAACTGTGCGCTGGTTTAAACGCGAATGATCAAGTTAATGAAAACTCTGCATGGAAATTATTCTTGTATAAATTGTTTGCAAACGTTGTGCTTTTTTGTGATTTTCTTTTTTTATTTTTTATACAATCACAACGAGTGTAGTACGATCGTGAATTGTAACGTATGAATACGGTTTTTCATCGTAGATTGTTTGTTTTTATTTTTTCAGAGATCGTTAACTTTCGTTTGATGAAAACTTCATTTAAGTTTGAACAACAACAACAAATCGACAAGAAAAACAAACAATCAAACAAAAGGTTCTTGTAAGCAATGTTGCCTGTTAGAGCGTTTTTATTGCAATAAATTATTGATGTAGCAAAACGATATTTGTTTTTTAAATTTTTTCTAATGTTAAAAAAATTACACAGGGTGTTCATTTAATTTACTAGCAGAATATTGCAACTAAAGAGTAAATTTGAAATTTACCAGCGTAAACTAGGAAGCTATTCTTATTACCTGTATCCCGCTGTAAGATACGAGATTCTTTCTTTCTAATTAAATTGCTTTCAACTGCTTGTACAAGGCTATTGTCCCTAAATTTAAAAAAAATTTATATATTTAGTCAATTCACAAGGTATCCTAACATGTCATATTGTCAAAATGTCCTAATATTTCACAATGGTTTAAAAATATTGTTGTACGGCTAAGCCGCTCAGCGCTGGACTTTTCTGATTAATTACGACAGCACAATAAACTCAGCAAGCAACGTTCTATTTATTTAAGACACTTTTTGTTAACAAACCAACAACAATATTTTTAAACCATTGTGAAATATTAGGACATTTTGACAATATGACATGTTAGGATACCTTGTGAATTGACTAATTATGTATTTAAAAAACTTTTAATTTAAAAATTATGAAAATTACACAGGCCAACAAATGTTTAACCCATGAACCAGAGTAAAGTATTAGTTGCGCTGAGTCCGAATCTCTACTCATAATTCCAGCAACACAAAGCAAATTAAAAAAGTCCAAACAAATTGAAAAAGGGGATGAATACAGCTAAAAATCGGATTTTTCAAATTTCAGGTTAATATATTTCAGAGAAGAAATAAGATATAACAAAGGTTACACCTTTATTTTAAAGGTAATTAGTAGGATTTGCAGACGATTTTATAGTGTCTTGAATATAGCGAAAAATGGGGTTTTTAAACTTAAAACGAAGCACGTAAACACTTACTAGGGATGGGCAAATTGGAAAAATATATCGATATATATCGCATCAATATTTTTTAAGATAATCGATATTTATTAATTAAAAATATCGATATATCGATGTATCGAACGTACTACGCTGAAATTATTAGCAAATTTAAAAACCTAATATACCTATGTATGTCAATACATGTTTACAAATGTACAAATATATTGCATGTAATTCCATTCTAACTTTTTATTGTTCCGTTTAATTTCAAATTTACTGCCTGCCCCTCGATTTCGAACGAAACTTTCATTCGCTTAACTTTTATTTAAAACAAAAACAAATTTTCAAATTTAGTTTTTAAGGTAAGTTATGTGAACGAAGTTTTCGTTTGAAATCGAGGGACTGGCAGTTAATTCTACAATAAAAAAAATTAAAAAAAAAAAGTAAAGAATACAAAAAAATTTTTATATATTCGCCATATGACATCTAAAAAAAATCATTGGGATTATTTACTGCCGGTAAACGAAACTTGTGACATATATCATACAAGTAAACTGTGCAATATTTTATTTTTAATATATAAGAACATGCTCAAATAAAAAAAAAACAAAATATTTTTTATTATTAACATTCCAACTTTCATGAGTCTTTTATTATTTTTTTGTTGTCATCTCTTAAAAAGCCGCGACAAAACTGAACTGTGTAATCTATGCAAAAGTGCAATGGAAAAGCGCCGTTATTTACTTAATATTAGTAAATTAACATATGATGCAATTCTTAACACACAGCAGTATTGTAAGCAGTTAAGCAACGGTTAAAATGTTGAATTTTATTATGAAGAGTCTTAAAAATATCGAATTCGATAGTCGTAGATAAATATCGATGCATCGATATATGAGTATTTTTAATATCGGCGATATATATATCGATTATAATTTTTTTAAATAACAATATTTTGATATATCGATATTTATTGCCCATCCCTAACACTTACTTTAGTAAGTTACTAGTAACAATTATTGAAAATGAGCTATCATTTTGTATTATTGAACAGACCTGTTTGATTTTTAAATTAGGTCATATTAGTGATTTTTTTTAATTTTTATATAGTTTACGAAATATATATGTGATTTAAGCTATTTGTTAATTTTTAAATTTAGCTTTTTTGGTAATTGGCGTTTTTATTTAAGTGATTTTTTGCTATTCAAAAAATGAACGGACATCGTTGTGAAATTTTTCGACAATATTGTGATGTTTGCCTGTTTGCGACCAAAAATTTCAAATTTAAAGCAAAAATGTCTTAAGCACCCCATACACGATTCAATTCAATTGTCGATTGAGTCTTTCAATTGAATTGATTCTTGGCAGCTATTCAAGAGACTCGAACACACACAGCACAACCGAATTGAAAAACTTACAAGCCAACTTGAAGAAATCAAAATCTTTTGAGTTTTCTTCAACCAACTCGACAACTGCCAAACTAATCAATTAATAGAGCTATACACGCCTTGATTTGGACAACAACCGACTCAGTTGTCAATTGGATTGGGGGTGCTTTAATGATGTCCAACAGGTAAGTGTGTTGTATTTGGCTGTACGGAATCTTTTATATTATTTTCCTAACATAATGCAGCGATTTAGACCGCTACCACACATAAGACTGTTCTCGAATTTGACACTTTTTTCTGACAATCGCGGCACCCGGCAGGTAAAACTGATTCAAGTATGCTGAAACCAGTGATGCTAACCGTTTTTCTAGGTTAGCTCTTGCTTTCAAGATATACCATTATTTCGAAAATTAAAGAGGTTGCACAACATATATTTGCGTAACTCAAAAACGGTTTAGTTTTTTGTATTAGCTAAAAAAACGAAATTCCGCAATAAAATTACTTTTAAGTAAGGCTAAGCTTTGTTAATTTGTTGCCTACGATTTTATTGAATATTGGTATTTAGTTGCGGGGTAGTTTTTGCTGGTTAACATACACTCTTTTACTTCAAATAGCCCCAAAGAAAACTGTCAGGAGCTGTTAAGTCCGGAGAACGTGTGGGTGGGTTAGTCTGTTGAAACATGTTTTTCGTAGACCCCAGAAATGATGAGGATGGGTGGTATATATTTATGCCACATTTGCTTCGCAAAATTTTAAAATTCAGCCTGATTGGTCCTCAAATAACTTAGATATGAGTAAAAAACTGGGTTTTTTTTCTGTATATCTGGAGAGCGGCAAGAGCCGAAGTTTCCAAATTAGCTTTAAGAATCTTGGTTATCAATTCACAATATGCGACAAAATGTTTACTTCCCATACAAAGACATTATAGATTTCTGTTTATCTGGAGAACGGCAAGAGACAAAGTTTTCAAATCAGCTTTAAGTATCTTTGTTATCAATTCACAACATTCCACAAAATGTTGACTCTCAATACAAAGACGTTATAGATTTTTGTTCATCTGGAGAACGGCAAGAGGCAAAGTTTTTAAATTAGGTACAAGCATTTTGGTTATAAATACACAATTTCCCACAAAATGCAGGCGGGGTTGGAGTAGAGGCTTGGAACAAAATAGATTTATTTATATCTAAATAACGGTATTTATATTACTTTCGATTGTTATCGCACCATGTTAAATGGTATATAAGATAATATAGCACTGTTCCTAGTTTTTTTTTTTATTAAGTGCTTTTTCAAGTAGTCGATTTTTTAACTTTTAAATGATTGTGTAAAATTAGCTATCTTTCAATTTAATTTTCCATAAATAAACGTTTTTTATATAAGT
Organism: Pollenia amentaria; assembly: GCA_943735925.1. Taxonomy (NCBI): domain Eukaryota; kingdom Metazoa; phylum Arthropoda; class Insecta; order Diptera; family Polleniidae; genus Pollenia; species Pollenia amentaria. The sequence continues at coordinate 136,780,758 of OX031010.1, read as the reverse complement.
GCTTTTTGTAAATTGGTGCTTATTTTTGAAAAATAAGATGGAATTTTAAAATTTTATAGATATGACAATTGCTCTTAATCTTATTAGTTTAATTTTTTAGTCGTATTCACAATTTTTTAATTAAGCGTTTTTTTATTGTAAAGTTTTCTAAAAATTAAGTTTGTAGTTACTTAAGCGATTTTCTTTTTTTTTAACGAAATTAGCCTAACTTCAATCTGTGTTTTTTGAAATAAAAAACTAAGTTAAGCGATTAATTGTTTAATTATAATTATTAGTGTTTTTAATAATCCGATAGATTTTTTAGTACTTTTTTAATCTTTTTTAACACGAAAAATGTATATGTGCTTTAAAGGACGATTTTTAAATCTTACGATGTTCTTTTTTTACAATATTTACGAATAGGAAATTAAAATAAAAAAAGAAAGTGTACATTTTAACTATTTTGAGTCAAATTATCAACTCTTAAAATTGTATGCAGTGTGACCAGATCTTTAAAATTATTACAGCTAAATCTGGCATTAGACATGGCTAAAAATATGCTAAAAATTATTTTAAGAAATGCTAAAACTAATGCTAAAATTATGTATATATTTTTGTTTTTACTTATTACCAGTATGAAATTTTATTCGAAACTAAATTCATTTTAGTGGCTTATTTTTTTTAACGAAATTAAAACAAGTGCTTATATATAAACAAGATTTTCGTAAAAGATCAGATACATATAAATATGTAGCACTTATTTATATGTATCTGATCCACCATAGTTATCCACCACCTGGATAACTATCTTGCCGCGATGTGGTGGCTTAAGTGTCGGCTGTAGTGTCTATCTTGGAACTTGAATCCGGACAGCTGAGTCGGAACAAGTTTAAAGGCAGACGCTTTAAGGCCAGCATGACCAAGGGTTATCCATTCCTCATCCTATTCCCTTCACCTACATTCATTACCCCCCCCCCCCCCCCTTTTTATTCCCACTTCCCCCCACTTTTAAGGTCAAGGTTATTATATTATTTTACAAGACAGTTAAGATGTTTTATAACATAAGAATTATCCATTTTCATTCGAAATTTCATTTTGAGTTTAAACTTTAAAAGTTATTAAAATTTATAAAAAAATTTAACAAATAGAATCTGGGAATTTTTGTTCTTATGTTGAGTTTCATTTTTATTATAAATTGTTATATATTAATATTCCTGGAAAATATTAAAGTAATAAGACTATTAAGTACGAAAGCTTTATAAATTGTAATTTGACTTAAAATACACATTTAAATTAATATTAAAATTTATAATAAAAAAATTTAAGTAAAATCAATAAATCTTTTCGTCCAAATTTTTAAAATTGGGCTAAAACGCTAAAAATATTTTATAAAAATGCTTAATAAAATGCCAAGTGCTAAATGAAAACGTTTAATGCTAAATTTAGCTGCGAAATGCCAAAATGGTCACACTGATTGTATGTTGCATTTAAGCACTTTCATTTAGAAGAGAGAGAGAGAGAGAGAGAGACACTGAGTGAGAGTTTAACAAGAAATAATTCAATTTGCATTTTAAGGCCCAACCATAATATGCATAGCCTGCTTAACCTACTGTCAAAAATTAACAAAAAGTCTCTCAAATGTATTTAAAAAAACAAAAACAAAATAAAAAAACATTTGATTCCGTACGGAATGTGCGATCAGTTTCGCACTTTGCTTAAGCAAATGACAATGTCATAAAACTTTACAAAACGTTTCCTTAAGTTCAATATGGTTTGCCTCATATGATTTACATGTATTCGCACATTTGCTCAAGCCAACTTAAGCACATTATGGTTGGGCCTTTAGTGATATATTACCTGATCAGATTACTCACCCGTAATTTGGTATTGTTTTTTTTTTTTGCAGAAAAATGTATCAGATGTAACTTTACACGCCAATTTTGACACACGTTAATTTGTTAACGCTTGTTGAAAATAAAATACCATAAACTGAGTTGGTAGTAAGTTTATCACGTGATATACGATTTTTTTCTTGTTTTTTTTGTATTTTCATTTTATTGGCTAATGCCAGTCAACTTTAGGGGTGTGTAATCAAAGAAATATTTATGCATTTTTACTTTGGACACATTTTTAATTTAAACAAAAACGTTTAACGTAACAGCAAAAGGTTGCATATTTTGTTCTAATTGAAATTTAAACGTTTAAAATTTAATTTAAAGCTTTGCTATTGATATGCGATACAGGGAAATATTTATCGCAGTGCCGACAAAGTGTATAATAAATTTATTGAATTTGTCAAAGACAATTGATTGAAAGATTTAGTACTATAAAACAACGTTTAAAATTATCAAATAGGAAAAATATATCTAATATTATGATATTGTTCTCTATAATTTTTGTAATGATTACATGCAATTTCTAGTTTGCTCCGTCATGGAATTCACAATCGGGTAAAATTCAAATCGATTGGTATTTTATATTCCATTTTTTCTTTAAATTACAGCAGTTTTTCTTGATTTAAGGAGTAGTTCTGATATTCAAATTATGTAGTATATAAAACAATGTATCGGGTGTTTTTTAGCTGCATATCAATACCTATGGTTTGACAGCTGAAAATGTCAAACTGTGTCATTTCATTCCAATAATATTTCTGTCTTGTATTATTATTTGATGAACTTTTAAGCCAGGATAGATTTGAAAAGTTTTTGATTACAATTTCTTTCAAATTCAGTATCCAGAACATGGCTTTGTGTCTAATAAAATTTATGGTTTTAAAAAAGTTATTAGTATTGTGGTTATTTTAATTGAACTGTTTATGGTTTTTAATCCAAATTGTTATATATTAATCAGGCTTAATTTCGCCAAATTTAATTTTCATTAAATTATCGTCAATGGCGGTGAGTGTTAAACGGCAAAGATTTCTGAAGAGAAAGTGTGGTTACTATCGAAACGTGTCAAATCAACCTGTCCGTGGACTCAATCCCAGCTTCAGTCAGAACTGAAAAATTATCAATAAACAATTAATAAATTTCATGTTGTAAATTCATTTCTTCATTAAAAATAATTTAATGAAAATTAAATCCAATGAACTTAAGCCTGACTAAAATATAAAAATTTGTATTACAAATTTATAGTTTTAAGCAAAAAACGTTTTAAGTATTCCCGGATATATATTTAAAAAAAAATCAGTGTCCATAAGCTAGAATCAAGAAAACCAGCTAAATTTGGTCTTAAACCAAAAATATCATTAAGAAGTTTTGAACGAGGACGTGATGTTCGACTTTATGTTTGATTTATTGGCCTTCAGATATTAGAAAAATGCTTAAAATAATAAAGTGACAAAATTTCGCAGCAAGTCTTCAAAAAATTAGTTGAAAGATCTAATGTATTTTATAATTACTTCTCTTCATTGCTATCACGACTTTTTATCTTTAAATGTTGAGTGGCCCGAACTTCGCCGTGACAAGAATTTGAGAACAACAGTAAAGGTTGGCTTTAATAGGACTCAAATGGCCTTAACAGATCTTTAGCAATACAACCACTCAGTTGTATCTTATTAAAAACATTATAAATCATAAAACGATAATTAATTGGCAATAATAGATAGCATGAAGAAGAATACGATTCAGCATGTCGCCGTGAGACATCTCAGTAGGTCATTAAGTCTGCACCCAGATAACTCACCAAGGGTGGATATTGTGTAGTTGCCCCGGAATCTTTTTTCTTTTGACAGCTGGGAACGGGCATTTGCAGTTAAGGTGTAGGACCGTTTTTATTTAACCATGTCAATGCAACTGCGACAGTGGTCATTGAAGGGAAGTCCAAGTTGATGTTGTTGTAGTTGACAATCCTTGGTCGGGGTTTGCTGAACTCCCGAGTCCGGTGCGTAAAACCGATTGTCGTGGGAGCGAGAAGTCCAAGTCGACTTGTTTGTTTACCTACCACCAGCAACCTTGATATTAGTTGTATAATGCATTTCTCTTTCAATTTTTATTTTTAATTTTTTTATTCTTGAATAAAAGAAAAATTGTTTTTTTTTAAATGGAAAAGGTCCGGGATATTAATTAATCTTGCTAAGCGGTATTTATATAACTTCGAACCTAGGGGGTAGAAGAGTTTGGAAGTTATATAAATAGCCCTAGTCGTATAGTGCTTAAGAAAGGAACAAGAAGTTAATTAATATCTACTACACAGGATGAAACTCTATAAGAAAGAATCGGAGTCTTCCGTCTAGAGTGGGAAACTTTATTAACATATTTGTCGTTAGAACATTTTGTGCATATGAACGACTCAATGTGTGTTTATCCCAAATAGGGATCCAAAGTATAATAACAGTTCGAAGAGTACCCAGTTTTGACAGATGCCTTCCTCTAGATGTTGTACTTAGGGGATAAAAATGCAGCCTAATCTGAAGCTTGCCTGGTTGATCCTAAAGATGTACTAACATGGGTGATATCAGGGGGAGAGAGCGAAACAGAGATCTTAGAACGCTTCTTTTAAGACTAAGCAGTGAAATTAATAGATAGGTAATTGTGATCTATAGAGGAAATAAAACAAGCTGCAGAATCATTTTTATGCATAAACAAGACAAATCTTTAAATAACGACAGTCACTATAACAGGGCTAAGTTTTGTGGTGAGTTTTATCTAAGGGCGAAAATTAAATTTTTGACAGTAGAACTGATTTTCAGGGCGACAACTATGGACAGTTATTTACGTATCATTGAAACTTACATGTATCCCACTTTGAAGTGTTTACAGTATTATGAGTAAGTACTTCCTGGACAAATTTAGGATTACAAAAGTTGGGGCTATGTTAGAAAAATTGGAATTTAAAATGATCACTTCCTATTTTTAAGTGCATTACGCGTGTAAAGAAATTTGCATAACGTTTATATTTATGTATTTAGATACCATTTTTAAACAGTATATTAAGGATACCCTAGGCTAATTTGGGTGAAAAAAAAATAAAAATAACGTGACGAAGTTATAAAAATTTTAAGTTAAATTGTTAATTTTCGGTTTTGCAGATGAATAATATATTTTTTTTTTGATAATTTTTAAGAATCACTTGTTTTTTTTTTTTTTTTTTTTGTTTTATTTGTTTCCAATGTGAAACAATCATTTAAAAAAAAAAGTTTTCTAAAACGGCAACACTTTAGCACCCCATAACTATACAAATAAACATCACACGAAAAAATATTTGGCCCACAATTTCATATCTACTAAAAGTATACTTATACCAAATATAAGGGAATTTCGGCAAAAAAAATTTTGCGATTTCCGCTTTACGAATAATGCCTCATATTCAGGTAACTCTCGATCTTTTGAGGCCAAAGAAAGCACGTGTAAATCAATTTCGCGTAAAACAGGACTGGTACAAATTCCGTTTTTGTGACCAGAAATTTAACATATTTCACAAATTTGACTGTTTACTAATATCAGCAAAAAGTAAAAACTTTTAGTAAGCAGTAAATGTAAAATTTTTAAGGCAGTATGCTCATGTATATTTTTAAAACATTGTATAAAAAATCTTTAAATTTGTTCAATTTAAAATTTGTTAACTCACAGTATTGCATTTCGCGTTACATAAGGAATGCCAGCATTTTTTGAACGCGTTATTTAAAATCGCGTAAAAACCGCATAATTCGAAAAGTTGCTATTATTGATCCATGTTATATCTAAATCGCGTAAATGATATACCGTGTAAATCAAGGGATACCTGTATATTATAAGAAATCAACATACACTGCAGAAAAAGAAGTGTTTTTTTAAATCAATTCATAAGTAGCTTCATTGTATAAAAGTTAACTTTAAAGAAATTCGGCTGCATTATAATTGGGCCACTGATTTACGGGTTTGCCTGGGAAATATTTACAGGAATTTCCTCCCAAATTTACGACATAAAATTAAGTTTTTGTGACATTTAATAGCACTCGCCAGTTTATCAGTGTCAAAATAAATAAAATTTTTGCCAGAGTAAGCGCAATTTGAGGTGCTGGACTGCTAGACAGGGTCTGGTTTTCAACAATTAATTTAAAAAATCTGAACATTCATGCAGTATAATCGAACAACTATTTTAACGACTTGCAGGCGAGGGACTTATTGCACGAAATCTTCTCATCTTATCATCTCGAATGTTTCTCAAAATTTGTTTTTATCGGAATTTTTTTTTTTTCTAAATTCTAAATTCAATGAACTTAAGCCTGATTAAAAATATCGAAATTTGGATGTAAAACCATTAACAGTTAAATAAAATAACCACAATACTAATTTTTCTAAAATATTTTGAGATTTATTGTTAAGTACCAAAAGTAGGTATTTTACATTTCAGCTGCCACCAATCGCCATCCTACTAACCAGAGCATTTTGAGTGACTTCGGTTATTTACATCAAATAAGCGTGACTGATTGGGTAAAAACGGGTAAATCGGTAACCTTTTATCTAGTGATCTAACCGAGGTAGACGTAAAATGCAAAAAATATCATTGTAGAATAAAAAATAAAATTTACATGTGCTTGGTAGTTTTTAGAAATTTGTACATTTTGGGGACGAAAAAGTGAAAAAAGTAATTATAGTAATTTTTTGGTAATCCAATTATCTTCTAAAGTAATAAAGAAATAAATTAATTTTAAATTGTGTTTTCCTTTCCTTAAGAAGCTCGCAAGTACTTTTTGGTACTTTACGGAAATTCGAGTATATAAATATTTTTGGTACTTTTTTCTATACAGCTATTTATGTATTGTATACAAAAATAAAATTCAAAATAATGTTAATAAAATACACCATGTACGACACTTATATATTATATTTAGTAATGTAGTAGTGGATACAGGAGAAGCAAACTTGCATACTCACTCCCACCGCTGCACCCCAAAACAAAACAAAAATTAGCCCAATTTTTATGGAGTTTATAAAAGAAATTTTGCAAAATATGATGTTTCAGTTAAATGTTTCACCGCCACCCACCCCCAGTAACCCTAGCTGGATCAGCGCCTGAGTTATGCATAGATATACATATGTGTATGTATAATTATATGTTTATATATTATATTTAAACCATATATGATCATTTATAATTTTGTACTCAGTTGGTCAAAATTAAGGGGACGGGAGAGGAGCGTACATAGATATTCAACAAACTACTAACATAATCTATATAAAACATCATTGGTTATTATACTTCCAATCCCGTTTTTTAGTTTTGTTTTGGGTCGTCAATGCTAATTAAGCCAACACCTGTATGTATGTCAATGTCCAACATTTTAGCGAGGGGTCAAATGTGATAGGTTGTCTTTAACAGAGCTGGATTGATGTAAATTAAACAATGATTCTAAAAGTATAAGAAATATCGTTTTATGGCACTTTAGTATTGGAATTTGTAATCGCAGATATCGCAAATACGAGTGCTCACTTCGAAAAAATACTTGAATTCAGCTTACTCAAATTAGTTTTACCGTTAGGGTGCCCAGCTTGTTAAAAAAAAGTGTATAATTCGAGCATAGTGTCATTGTTAGTTCATATTTAATATATAAAGATTCAATTAACATACATATATTAAAAAAAACTTATTGATTACGTTTGATTGCATAAAATTGCCATTTCACAAAAAATTTTCCCGGGAATAATAAAAATATTTTCTGCGCTCCTGGGAATAAAAAAACAGGGAAATTAGAAATCTTAGCACGAATGTTAACAACATGTATTTATTAATTATAAAAGCAATTAAAAATAAGTCAGAAGCTACATTCGGCTGTGCTGAATCTTTGATACCCTCCACCGACCTTTCGAATATTTCAGGAGTGGGCTCTATATGCTATCTATATATTATTAATTAATCTTTATAAAAACGGACGTTTGTGGTTTAGCCCTATATTGAATTGTTAACCGACAATCGGAAAGTTTTATGCTTTTCTTTTTAGAAATTTGAACTGGCTTGAGTAAAATATTACGATTCGTAACAGTTTTAGCCGAACTAAAATGATTTTCGGAAGAGGAATTTATATTGGACTCATGGTAAATTATGGATCAATCACCCAAAAATTCTGTAAATGATTTCTGATGTTTAAAAACATAAATTAGAATAAATTTCAATACAGCAGTGAAATTAGTTTTAGCGTTGACAGGGAATTTCAGAAGGCTTTCTAATATGGGATCTTAGGTAAATTATGGACCGTATATCAAAAAATTGCATGTCATCTTTTATGGCCATATGAAGCTAAGATGGAACAAATTTTACCGCAATATTTATATCTGCTACGGTTTTAGGCGTATTTACTTTCTTGAGTTGGCTTTATATGTGGCCTGTGGTAAATTATGGACCGATCATCACGAAGTTTAATAGAAAGGTTTTTAGTCCTATAAAACTGTAAAGTATTTAATTTTATTATGATAGCATTACACTGGGGAACAGTCATTTTGCGGCCTGCAATTTTATTCCAAATTATTACTAATTGGAGGTCGCTGATATTCGCCAGGCACTTTCAGTATATATATTGGAATAACTTGAAAACAGTTCACCCTATTCAGTCAAAAAAAAGAATAAAAAACAACAATTGTTTTTAAATTTGCCCAGTAGTTTCGGAGATATCGTTGAAGTTTTGAAAAAAATAACAATTTTTAAAAAAAAAAGATTTGTTGTTCTTTAAAAATTCATAAAAAATAAAAATGCGAGAAAAATCACAGTTTTCGTCTAAAAACAACTAGTTAAGCATATTTCGAATGTAATTAGCTTTATTTCATTACAATCGGTGCACAACTTTTAATTTTGTTCACAATATAAAATTCCAGTCAACACAAAAAGTCATATAAAAGGAATTTGTGCAAAATTTTGTATCATTACGTGCATTATTCCACCATTTCTGCTAGTTTTTGTTACAACATTATTAATTTTTTATTGCGGTGGTTCCACATTTTGATTCATAGCTCTGATCCTACTGAACCGATGGATTTCAATCCCAAGCTGCTGAGGATAACCACAAGCAAGACGGATATGGCTAAATCGACTTAGAACTACTCAAGGTGCCAGAATATCTATACTTTATTGGGTCTTAGATGTATAATAAAAAAAAATTCAAACGGAATGACAAACTTAGTATATCCTCATTCACCACAAGTGGTGGTGGAGGGTATTCAAATTCAAATACCGATTGTCTGGCAGTAATGCAGATGAAACAGCAATAAAAATAAGTGATAAGAAAATTTGCTAAGTTTACTAAAGAGTTAATAGCAGTAGTAGCAAGTAGACAGACAGACAGAAGATAAGATAATGTTAATTATATTTACAAGGCATAAATGACGCTTATTTGTGTATCCTATTCAAGTTCAGGGTACGATATAAATTATTGTAGATTTTATTTATTAATAATTTTATTTTAATGTTTAACAAGTGCTATAAATTTTTGTTAAACGTTCAAATAAGTATGTAATCATAAGATATAAAACATGAAATAGTTCTCATAGAGTGGCTAAATCGGTTGCATACAAATACATAATTTTTAATACATCATTAAAAAATTCTTTAATGTTTCCTTAAGCAATTTAAGTTTTTCTAATAGATTCTTGATGCTTTTTGGATTTTATAAAAGTCTATTGTTTATTCGGTTCTTAAATGAGTGTGTTGTTCTGGTCAAGTGCTTTTCCTGCACAACTCATTAGATTGGATGCCATTTGAAACAATATACCAACAGACGTTTAAACATTTCTATTGTAAATAAAACACCCAGCTATACTCAGTTGTAGTCATACGAAAATATGCAACACTCAGTATTTGACCACAAGTTGTATGTCAAATCTTGACACTGATCATCACAGTCGAGTTGCGAAGTTTTTTTTTTTTTTTTTCTACAAAAAAAAACTAAAACTGTGTTGCAGTTCTTTAATAGCAAGAACTTTGAAGTACATTTCATACTTTTGGATATTTTGCATTGAATTTTACAAGAGTAGGTAGAAAAAGCCGCATTTTTGTTTATCATATAATAAGTAGAAAATCTAAAACTTTATTTTAATTTTCCTTAAGTATATCAATTCCGGGCTAAAAACTGTTATCAAGTAAAATTTGGGATCAGCTTAAAAATACTACGAGTACTTTAATTGTATAATATCGTTACTAAGCTACCTTAATAAGAGCATCAAGCGTTTTTTAACATGAAAGTTCCATTGCCAATACATAAAGCAAGCCGGTTTAGTGATCTGTCAAATAAGATTTTCCAGCCGGGTGGTGTTGAATTCGTGTTCTTAAGGTTTGTTTCGTATTAACCAAGGCGAATACATAGAAGGTGACCTTAGCTTGCTACGCAAGGAACAGCTGATATCTAACCTTGTGTCAAAATGGTATACCGTTCTGGTAGTTCTTTGAAATCGTTCATAAATTCTATAATTTTCACTTAGAACTATGAAATTAAAAACATTTTTAAATTATTACTTTTTAAAACACAAAATTTTAAATTAAAAACAAAATAAAATGTTCATTTGAATTATTTACTAGAGTGTTGTATTATTTTGACACAAAGTTAAAGTATTTTACAGCGTTGTATCCGCTTTCAAAATAAGACCTTGTATTAATTCGCCTTGGTATTAACTGTATTAAAGGCTAGTTTGCACGGTAATACAATTGGGTGATTCACAAGGTAGTCATAAAGATGTAAAGTCAAATGTCTTAAAATAATAACAAGAAATATATATGACTGCGGTGGGCAACTGCTTATAATTTAGATTCATACTGTACATTTATGACGAATCAATGAACACAGCATTAATATTTTTATTTTGTTTGAAACACAACAATATTTTTTTAAGCAATTGTAAAATATTATTTAGGACATTATGACGATACGACTTGATAACACACCTTGTGAATCACCCAAATGTATTACGACTTTGTAGAATCAAAATATTATGAAACCTTCTCTGTGTTTAAAATAAGGCTGGGTTTTTGAGATCTTAGTTAAACTAGGTTTAGTAAATCTGAAAACAGATTTGTGCCGCCATTACCATGTTTGCTTACGAAATTTTGACGGAACAGCTTAGTTTTGCTCAAAATGTTGGTCTTTAATGAAATAATTAAGATAAAATCTAATTTTGCCGGAAAAATCCAAGTTCCAGAGTACGTTAAACTAAGTTTAAACTTAATCCACATTCAAAGAACCCGGCCTTAAAATAATACAAATCTGTCGCAAATATTTTTCATTTTTACACGGTTGGTATTAGTAAAATAAAATCAAAGATACTAAAGAGCTGAGTTAATAAAAAATAAGCAGATGGTTACAGTTGTACAATATTTACAAAAACAACATGAAAATTGCCTGAGTTGATTTCAGTTGTTTTTGTAATTGCATAAAAATTTTACCACCTTTAATATATACAGGTCAAATACACCTCTGGTGTGATGAGAATATATAAGATTCTAAAGATGTGTAGAAAATAAACATGTACCGACCGCTTGTCAAATTTTGTATCCGTATTCTCTCTTACTCAATGCATTTTGTTTTTACATGATAAGATTATTCTCATTCTGCATAGCCTTAAAAGGAAAAGTTTTGACAAAAAAATTATTGACGCTCTTTTGTAGCTAGCTCAGTTAATTTTAAAAATGTTTTTATTTAAAAACAAGTTGGAAAGTGTACAGGGTCAAGCAAGACCATATTATACCCTACACCGCAGTATTTACAGACAAATTCTCGAGAATATTTGAGTCGCATTAGTGATCATGAGCCCACCAAAACAAAATAATGTTATGAGGTTTAGACACATAAAAGTTTTGTGTGCCAAATACTATTAAAAATTTCTCTAAGTGACTTTAGGGATGGGTTTTATATGAGATCTATTGTCAGTTTTGGACCTATCAGCATAAAATGACATATGTAGTTAGTCTACACATAGTAAATTTTACAAAAGTTATCGTCGCTAAATTTTATATCAATACTAATATTTATAAGAAAGTTATGGCATTAAAAGCTATTTTCTGAAGTGGTATTTCTACGGGAGCTACGGTCAAGATGGACCGATTCCAATAATATTTGGTTGGATGATTTATATTAGAGAAACAAAAATTAGTTTGGGCCAAATTTATGGGTCAATTATTGAAGTAGGTCGATTATGGATGTCAACTGAACTAAGGCTGTATTACCAGTAGCAAAATCAGGCAACGCCGTTGATGTTAAAATATACAATGAAAAAACAATTTATATTTTAACATGAGCGGCATTGGCTAATTTCGCTACTGGTAATACAGCTTTAGTTCAGTTGACATCCATAATCGACCCATTAATCTTAATACCAACATAATAAGAAATTTATGGGCACAAAGACTCTATTCCGAAAAAAGCTTGTGTGGGGACCATGTGAAATAATTGATCGATCCTTATCATTTTTAAAAAGCCTGGTCTCTACATATTACAATTAAAACGTACACATACATTTACAAAATGTCATTTAGTTACATAACTCAAAAACTGCAGCCTGCACTTTGGCACAACGTTTACATAGACATTAAACATCTGCATGAAACTTAATAATGATGTTCATGAAACTTTTAATATAATTTTGTATTTGCTTCGTTTGTATTCAGTACAATGAATAACTACGAAATGAAAGCAACAAACACACGAAATTTAAGAGACGAATAAGATGCAGTGTTTTTGTTTACTTAAGCAAGAGAATATAAATACAAACAACTCTGAAACAAAACAACCACTGAATAAATGTCGAATAAGTTCATGGAATAACACATTTATTTTAAAGTCAGTATTGCCAGTTGAAAGAAATGAAAAACATTAGGAAAAATAAAAAAAATACAAAAATAACCATGAAGAGTAAAAGCAACAAGCAAGATAAGGAAGTACATTAATATTAAAATAATAAAAATAATACAAATTTGACTTTGTTTTCAATGTAAATTAGTTGTTTTTAATGTAAATTTTTAAACATCAAAAAATTTCATTTTATTTTCAATAACATTTTTCAGCAATGTGTTTTGCTTGGAAGTACATAAAAAAGTTGTTAGGAAAAAAATTTAAATTTAATTTAAAATATGCTTTACAAATTACATATATTATTGTAAAGGTAACAAATAAGAAAAAATTACATAAATTTACTAAGTGGCAACATTTCTATTGAGTATTTATATATAAAAAAAATGAGAGAGAGTGAAAACTGTAAAACAAAAGTCGTTTCATTGAACCAAGTCTTTGTGTTTGCCATATGAAACGAAATGTGTTTGCTAGCATGAATAAATCAACAGTTTGTTCAGTGGTCTTAAGTTTGTTTGAATACGAACTTCATTGAATAAACATTTCAGTATGTTCATGAATGAAGTAATTCATGCAGCCCTTTAATAGACATCCAGCCAGCCGGTCGGATATCGTAAAATTAAATCAAAATGTGATACTGATTCGATCAGGATGACGAATCAGAAAGAAGATAGGATAGGGTAGCCAGATTTAAAATTCGGAAAACAGTACATTGAATACAAAAAACAGTACAATCATGAAAAAACAGTTCATATATTTATTTTTTTTTTTTTTTTTTTTTTTAAAGAAAGCGTATGTAAATATTTTTTTAAATTATTAAATATTTTAAACTTGAAAAGTAAAGGAAAGATTTAAATTTTATGGCATTTCATATGGGCATTTCCATGAGAATGTTAACCACGACTCAAAAAATAAATAGCCTTGAAACTATTTTTCGAATATGGTAGAAAGTAAAAAAACACTCAATCTTTACTATGCAAAGGGGTTTACAGCTTATTACAATTTTTAAAGAGCAAAAAATAAAAGTTAAAACTGACTATCTCTTTGATTCATTTTTAGTAACTGCAATCAACAATTTTCAATTTTCTGCCGATTAAATACAGATACTGGTAACATTGGAATTATACCTTAAAATTAATGTTACAACAACAATGAATAAAATTCACGAGGAGAGACCAAATATATAGTTTGATTAGCGGTATATTTTTTGGCTTGCTGTGGGTGCTATTCAAATGTCACGTACGTGGCACGAAAACATCATTTGTCTATGTCATTGGTATTTGATCAGTCGTACGTGTTTCAAAATAAAAGTTCAAAGCAAGATACATATTTGTTGCAAAAAAATATTGACCGGAATTTTTTTTTAAATAGGTATAATAAAAATTTTATAAGCTGTTAAACGTCGTCACGTACGATATTGTATTACTATAAATTTAACTAAATGTATCATCTTATTATGTTGGTATTAGGTTGAAATTTGATCAAAAATTATTTTTTTGCAGTCTTAATGATCTAAACAAATATAATTGGTATCGGTCCATATTTGACCATAGCACTCATTCAAATACTACTCCAGAAAATAGCTTTTAATGTTGTAACTTTCTAATAAATGCTGGTATTGACATAAAAATTGGCGACAATAACTTTTACGACAAGTACTATGTCGTGATAAAATGTTGTGCTGGTAGGTCCAAAATTAACTATAGGTCCCATATAAACCCCCTTCCTAAAATCGCTGAAAGGCAAGAAAATCTCATATAGATGAAGATATCTGAATAATATTCGGCACAAATAACTTTTATATAACTCTTAACGTCATAACATAATTCTGTTCCGCCGACCATGATTGGCGATGGGTCAAAAAAAGGGACACTCAACAATTTGTTTTTAAAATATTATGGTGTAGGGTATTATATGGTCGGGCTTGGCCGACTATACTTTCCGACTTGTTTGTTTTAAGTTTTTGTATGCATATATTTCCCAAAAATATATTTCATATCTTGTAAATACTATAAGAGAAAAATCTGTCACGTACGGTATGTCACGTACGATATTACATTTGGTTCATTATAAAACCATCCAGTAAAATGTTTTTCTTTCCAATTACGGATTATAACGGAAAAATATATGGTTTAATGCAAAAAATTTAAAAAAGGAAAAATACATCCCACAATTCGCAGATTTTCGGATTTTTTTACATTCACCCCAAAATCACTTCCGTTTTATGTCACGTACGATATACACCTATTTTGCTAGGTATTTTGGACAACAAGGTTTCGAATGTAATAATTTTTTTTTTTTTCATATATAGTACCCTCTTTTTTTTTTTTTTATTCCTACACTAAACATGGAAATGCCCATATACGAAATGACACCATTTCCGTTTATAAAGGAAACATCACAAACCAAGCATTTAGCCATATTTTATGTTCCAATGTATGTATAATATTGAAATATATTGGTTTATATGTCACTTTGAATTTGTTCTAAAAATAAACGTTCTTTTTTTCAAAATATAAAGACAGGAAAACAATAACAATGCTGTAAGCCATATAAGAATGATCCACTGATGCATTGTGAGTTTTTTTGTTTTGGGCCAAATTGGCGATTTAAAAGGGCAAAAATATCTTTGATAGGGCCAAAAAATTATTTCATATATTTGATTATTATAGTTGTACCCAGCCAGCAAAATACTCTCAGATATCTGAAAGACGTCGGTCTATTTTGCTGGCTGGATATTTAACTAAAACCAATAGTAAAACGTAGTAATAAAGTGTTTTATTTTATTAAGAACAAAACCCAAAATTCACATTGTTTAAAAGATTTTTGTCCATATTTGTTTCATGTTAACCCAGAACTCGAAACAGTCCGACGTCTTCAAAATATCTACAATAAACGTTGATTTTACACAAACATGTTTTATATGTGTTTTTAAATCGCAGATCAAACCGCTTGTTTGTTTTATTTGGCCCTGAACAATCAAAACCATTTCGTAAATAAATGTAGTGTTCGAAACAGTGTAAAAATAACATTGTTGTAAAATGTATTGAACAATTTAAAGTAGTTAGTTATATTTTATCCTGAAAGCGCCAAAATAAATTACCCCAGGGCCATCAAACATTCAAAAGTGCACAAATGGCACAAGTGTGCTACATTTTACATCACTGGAATGACTAACATCGAAAGAGACAAAGAGAGAAAAACCTAGTTTTTCTTAAAAAAATTAATTCATTGATTGTATTAGTAGGATTTTCTTTAAATATATTGGTATTTAAAGCAATTTTCACCACGCACATAGTTGCACAAATCGTATAGAATTTGAGAAAACGATTGTTTCCTAGATTTATTTTCTAAGTACAAACAATTTTTAATTTATTAAGGCCGATTATAATTAACTATGCATTACTATAACTGCCAGTTAACAATAGGTTTTATTAAACGTTTTTGTATTGTATTGTAAAATATTAGGATATTATGACAATATCAATTCAAAGCATATCATTTGAGATACCCAAATATGTATTACATTCACAGGGGTTTTTTAATATCTTTGTTTTTTGTAGACTGAACCAAAAAAGCAGAACAAAAATCCGTACTAACTTTAGAAAACAGTACATTTGCGTACTAATTTGTTTGTTGTGTATAAAACAGTACAATAGAAAAAAATCAGTATATGTAATGCTACAAACAGTACGTCTGGAACCCCTTTATAGGGACTATGGTAAATTATGGACCGATCTGTTTGAAATGTTGTGGTATAAATTCTAGCCATATAAAACGAATTTGTGCAAAATCTAAAATCAATATGTGTATATTTATGCTTGTTTTTGTAAGAATATTATTCGTATTTTGAGCCATTACTCTTATCCTTCTGAACCGGTGTGCTGTTGTTCAATCCTAAACTGTTTGGGAGAACTAGAAACAATTTGACACCAATATTTTCATTATCGACTCACTCAGGGGAACAGAATATATAGACTCTTCGATAAATATTAAAAAAGTTTCGCACGGAATGACAAACTTAGTATACCCTCTTCACAACTAGTTGTGGTGGTGGGTATAAATTTTCGCATTTTCACTAAAAAGCATCCCATAATGCTCAATTGTTTCAAAGAAGTTTATTGTACTTCAAAGTGAAGGGTATTTAAAATTCTTTACAACCGAGTATAGTAGCCCTTTTAATTTTTTTCACTACTGACTACTTCCTTTGTACATACAATATATATTTTCAAGATATTTTTAGAGATTGTGTTAATGTAGAAATTAAATACAAGAATATGCTGCTAGTAGTAGGTTTTTTGCATTTAATAATGATGCTAATAGATTTTAACTTTTTTTAATTTTTGACGGAAACTATAAATTGTTTAAAGATAAACAAAAAATTAAAATTCAATTACAATAGATTACAGTTTTTGTTAACATTGGATGCCAATAACACGTTATAAAAAACTGAACTTAAGATTGAAATCTAATAAAATTCTTAGGAGTTACAATTATTTATATATGTAACGATTATAGATACATAGTGACAAAACATTTATATAAATCTTTATATTTTGTTTTCTTTAAAATGGCTGTTGTTCATATTATTAAATAAAAATTATGAGTTTTTGAAAACTAAAAAAGTCTTTGTCTTCGAGATTTTATTTAGCTCAAAAAATTCGTTGGGTTTTTAGGTCATTATATAATGTATTTTTTGTTAAAAGATTTTTTAAAGGCTTCAAAGTTTTGCCGACTCTTAGATTCCCTTCACCATGGTGCCATAAGAACAGTTATATAATAAGTTATATAATTTATATAAATAGATATTGGGAATTATTTCTTTTTCATAAGCAGCTTTATTATATTCAACATTTTGTATTTTTTCGAATTTATTCTATGAGTTAAATTTCAGTTATGTATTTTATAAAGCTTTTTGTAATAGCTCTATTCCTTAAATTTTTTAGAAATGACTTTATACACTACCAGACTATTATACTGTATTTTCTTGTTACATTTTACCTTAGCTTTCCGTTGGATAGCAATGAAGTATGTCTATGTACAGAAAAATTTTACAATTATTAGACACCAGCAGAATGTAATGCATATTCTGGCCCGCTACGGCCTTCGTCAATAATAATTGTAAAATTTTTCTGTACATAGATATACTTCATTGCTATCCAACGGAAAGCTAAGGTAAAATGTAACAAGAAAATACAGTATAATAGTCTGGTAGTGTATAAAGTCATTTCTAAAAAATTTAAGGAATAGAGCTATTACAAAAAGCTTTATAAAATACATAACTGAAATTTAACTCATAGAATAAATTCGAAAAAATACAAAATGTTGAATTTATATAAATAAATATTTATATATTTATTATTTCTCTTTTTGGAAAAAATCGACACGTAATATTCATATGTACCCCCGCTGTAAGAATATCGAGCTATGTCGTCTACTTTTTGGTAATGTAACGGTGGGTTTAAAAATTATTTTTTCATATGCCTTTAATATTAAATTAAAAATAGTTTTGCTTCTACTGAAAATGTTTTACGTGCAGTTTTTGCAACACAAGTGATTAAACGTGTAGTAAAAAAAATTAGTGCTTTTCATATAAATTTTACTACTTGTTTAATCACTTGTGTTGTGAAAACAGAAGATTAAATTAAACCAGCGTTCTCAGTTTTGGGGATTTATCCCCAAATTGGGGATTTTTTGGAATTGGGGATACAAATTTCAGGAAAATCCCCAGGGGTTTTTTTTGGGAGAAGTACTTTTTCGCTGGGGATTTTTGGTGATGATATATTATTATAAATCCCATTTGTGCTATGACAAGACCGATTTGGTCAAGATGTGGGTACAAATTTACGTCTTTTGTGGCGACTTAAATTCTTTTCAAGAGCTTGCTGAAAGAGTTTTAAATATGCTTTTTGTACCAACAAGCGTCACTTCTGTTAAACGAGCCTTTTCTGTAATACCCAAAATCAAAATTTGCAGCAGAATGCAGTATGAGTTATTATAAGCTCTTTTTAAAATAACACTTTAAAAATAAGGCAGCTTGCTATGTCAAATTTATTCAATCATCTTAAATGCACTTTTTAAAAAACAACATGTAAAACCAAATTGCATTGGCTGATGAACCAAAAGATTTTGATTCCCTAGTTCTTGAAATGATAAATATTGACGCATAATTATTTTTCTTTTGCGTTTTTACGTTACGCTTGTTACATAGATACTGTAAATGTGTACGTAGTAGGGTATTCATTTAATCGGGATTTTAATCCAGGAACTAACCGTTTGATCAAGTGAATTAAACGTTTAATTGATACTAACTACTCATTTGTTTACTGGTGAATATTTAATTCATTTTTTAATTTATATCACAAATTTTTTATTTGAAATCAATTTTTAGTTTTTCTGTGTAGTGATAAATTAGTTTAGAATTTCAAAAGTAATCTGAAAAGGCTCATTTGGGTTATTGTTACCAAAAATTGTCACCCAAATGCTAGCTGAGTTATTTAAAATAATGATCACTGAACACCTTCTATGGTTGTATGAAAAAATATTTTCTAAATATATACCTTCTGTATATGAGACGAAACAAATAATCAAAAACACAAATATATATGTATGTTTTAATACTACAAAAAGACAAAAATTTTGTTACATCGGTTAATCGACTGAAATTAGCCGGCTTAATCGTTAATCGAAAATGGTCAATTTTAAATTATCCGATCAATTAACCGAATGAATACCGTAGTACGTAAATACTTATAGCTCCAAGAATAAATAACATTAGTTTCAATAATATTATACAAATGGATTTATTTAAATTAATCAATGTATGCATATTTTCCCTTTGATTAAATATAATGTATTTTATTTTTAAGGAGGTAGGTATTTTGGGGATTTTTGGGGATGAGAAATCGCAAGTTGGGGATAAGGCTCAAAATAAAACTGGGAGCCCTGAATTAAGCTAAGGCTTTTATGATAAGTTCCATACAAATCAACATATTATTTTTTCTATGTAAAATTTTAGAACAATATTCTTGCGCAAATAATTCAAAATAATTGAATTTATTAAGAAATAATAACGTATCATACAGCTAAATAGTGTCAATATGCCTAACCTGCTAGTTTTTGCTGGTAAAGTGTTCATTTACTTTTCTATTTTTTTTTTGAGTAATTGGGAGAAAAATTTTGTTGCAAGTTTTTACTAGTAAAGTAAATGAACATATCTCAGGGATGTTAAAGTTGGTAAAATTGAATTTTTTTTTTTTTTTTTGTACATTTTGACCTTCTAAAGGACCGTGGTACTACTGTGACTCTTTTGGTACAATTTAGAAATTGGCCATAGTTCCCCCTTTTTGAATTTTTAGTATAGCAAACAAATTATTGAGTCCTTTTCATTACATTTATTTTTTTAATTATTATGTATTTCTTTCATCAGGATTTAAAAAAAAAAACTTCTTTAAAATTGCATTTTTTATTTATGCAATGTGCACTTAAAATTATTAACATGGTTAATTTAGAAATGCAATCAGAGGATGCTCGAATGCATGTATTTTTACAAAGGCTAACTTTTTTTTTTGCCTAATAGAACGTAATTTCATGAATAAAAATATTATGGATGAATGTGATATATCTGTCGTAGACCTTTACAAAAATCACATTCCCTTTGAAGTAATGTATTTCGGAACAGAAGTGGCTTATATATTTTTACAAATAATATCAATATTGATATTGTTAAAGAACTGAACAAAAATCAACTTTAATAACGAAGTTTTAATGTGGTTCCATAAATTTTACTCCTGAAAATGTTATTTTAGGTAAAGCAAGTAGTATTGTACCTCTTCTAGCAAAAATGTTCCCGAATGAAATTGCAAATTTTGATTCAATCAATTTAGAGCTAAAGCTGATGTCTAGCAACTGCAGTCGTTAAAACCAAGGCGACGAGACTACAAGAAGTCAACAACATAAAAAACAACATGGTATTTAGCAAGGTCTATCCATTAGGTCTGCTTAAGGAGCCAGATGTTCATTTGGTTTATTCCTCAACCATGTCAAAAGTTGTTTACATTTTGCTTATACATGTAGGTATATTTTTGTTTACGTTTTTGGTTTTTTGCCACACATACATGCATACAAAACACGTTTTTCCTTTTGTTTCCCTATGTAGTAGTAAGATTTTGACAACCGTGTGGAAAATTACACAAACAAAATGCCTGTTGTTTTTTGTACTGTTGTATTGTTGTAGCGGTAAGCAGACCTATTGGATAGGCCTTGGTATTTTGATTTTATTTTTCGAATGTCAAAAACAAGGGAATTAATATATAAATGAATTCGCTTTGCATAAAACAGTTGACTAAAGCAGGTATACCAGATTTGGGGTTGTAATCTCAAATTAGATTAAAAAAAAATAATTTCGGGTTTATGTTGAGGATGTTAAAGAAAACTTTTCTTTTTGGGTAAGTTATTTAAACTTGTATTTCTTTTACAGGGTAACCTATATTAAATCTGGGGGTTTTTTTTAAGTGAAAACCTAATTTTTATACAATTTATATTAAACAAATTATTACGCAAATTCAATAACGGATGTCTGAAAAATCTGAATTTACTGATCGCTATATCAGTTTTTTATTCAAAATGAATTTTATGTTTCTAAAAAACATAGTCTACAAACTACAACAATGCCCCAATATGGAAAACAACACTCATTTCGTTTGTGTAAAACATGATAAAGATGTCCAAAACAATTGCAACAAAAACGATTGCATAAAAACCCCAACTCTGCAAAAAATCAGCAGGTGTTTCGCACAGACCTACTAATTGGACCATGTAAAAAACGCTTACGTCTTTTGTTTAGGTCGATCTGTTAATATTTTAAGAAGTAAAATTACTTTTAAACGTATATCCACAAATATAATGGCTAAGCCAATTGATATTTCACGCGCAAAATGAACAAGCTTGTGGGGTCCATATTATAACCATAATTCTCCACATTTTAAATGTTCACAGCTTCAGAAGTTCATAAACTATGTTATTGTTAAACATGAATTTTCAGTCTGAAACAATTAATGCTAAAAGTATAATTGACGCTTTAAGAATTATATTTAAAGTCATACAAGAAATTTAAAGAACATATATTTATAATATTTTGAATTAACTGAATGATCAAAATTTCCCTTTTCCTTAATAACGTATACTTTGGGTATTTTTGCTTTAGTGTTATTATCTATGCTAATATGAATTTAAAATACAAATTTATAAGATACAAATAATCCCCACTGGTTAATAATATTAAAACTTAATAATTTATTTGAAAATAATTCATTTGGGGGCTTTTTATTTATAGAGGGGATATTTTAAGAAATTTTGATTTTAAATTTTGGATTGAAGAGAAAATGGTCTTGGCAACCCTACACTAAAATTAACAAAACATTTGAGTCAAAAATAAATTATTTTTAGAATTAAGAAAATAACAGTTTTTTTGACCATTGTACAATGGTATTGAAAATAATATCTTTTCTGTGTTCAGTTTATGCATTTGAATATGAAAACCGTACATAAACATAAAAATACCTTAAAGATATAGTGATAATGGTAAAAATTACTTTTTGTGACCTAAAAACGATCTGTACTTAATTTTTACACATACATACTTAGTTTTATTAATCACCTCTTTATTTTTTTAACTGTTTTATTAATAAGTTGCAAACTAAAATTTAATTTAGAAACACAATTTGAAAAAGGACATGTAAACAAAACTTTTGACAATTCTGGCCTGACTAAAAAAAACCGGCTGTCTCTACGCCACTGTTGCCAACGGATTTCCAAAGAATATCGCTAAAACAGAATGAAAAATAGCTAGAAAATAGCTAAATTTTTAACTTATTAAAAAACCTAGCGATATTTCGCTAAAAACACGTTTTTGCAAATAACTTTTTCGAAATATTTAAAAATTTAGCGACAAATCGCCTTTTTGCAAATAAAATCAGTAACTTATGTTGAGTTTTATAAAATTATGAATGAAACGATTTGCTAATGCATCATCAAATGCTATTTTTAAGAACAAATTTCAGGAAGCATGTAGAACGTGCAATCATATATACATACCCAATAAAAAATGGAGCTTCGAACGAAGCAGGTTTGTAAGGTAGAAACGTAAAAGTTTCGCTTACCATATCACTTACGAAGACATGAATCTTATATGGCGAGTTCCCACTTTGAAGCAATACATTTTTGACACAGAAAGCGCTTTATTCAGCGCATATATAAAAATTAGTGAACGTGAGCTTTGCACACTGAATTATTTGTTACCGTTAATCCCTTATATGCTCCCTTACAAACTTGCTTCGTGGTAAAAGAATCCCTGCAAATAATATTGGACCACCTGATCCAATTTGATTAAATGGACTACTCCATGGACTGGTCCGATATAATGCAAGCATGGACCATGTCATTGTTAAAAAGTGTTTGTAGTGAGACGACATGTCTTCGTTTTTTAACGACATGTTTTTGTTTTTAAACGAAGTTAAAACTAATCCTCTTGTGTATACAATCGATTAGTTTTAAAACTACTCCTTTGTAATGCAGAGCTGGGTTATGTGGTCCAGCCCTAGGACATCGCAATGTAAATTGGAGTATGTTTTTACATACATTTAGGTTAGGTATTGGAGTAGTCCTACTCCCTTATGGAGTAGTCCATACACGCATGTATAGAGTAGTCTCGTTTTTTGTAGGGATGTCTTGGCTCTTCAAATTTTATATATATTTTTTTTTAATTTATTAAGCATTCGTTCACTTGCCATACTGCATCTCCGTATGTCTTATTGCGTAGCGCATAAATATGTGCTTACTTTTTAAAATGTACCATTAGTGCTTCGCAAAAGAAGAAAATTTTTTATTGGGTACATATATACAAACATACATACATATATAGGTAATAGTCTTGCTGAGATTAAATTTTAATAAAAATTTTAAATACACCCTCTAAGTCTAAAGTAATCAATAAAAAATTCGTCATTTAGAAATTCATATAAATTTGTGCTGTAGTAGAAGAAAGTAGTAAAAAAAAGTTTTTCAATTCTTTAACACAACTTCAGTTACATTTGTGTACTTGAAATTAAAGTAATTTATATGAAACACCTTGGAAAGATATGAGACATATGGAAATCGAAATGGCTGCTTCCATTGTGAATGCGGCTTTAAAGTCAATATATTTTTTTAGAAATAGGAACTGGATATAAGAATTGGATGACAAGATAATAAATTTGCAATATTCACACAAGCACGATACATGCTTTTTTATATGTTTGTGCAACAGTTTGTGTGGTTAATTTGGTCCTTTTGTTTATATCAAAGCAACTTTTCAACAAAAGTGTAAAAAAATTTATTAAAAACGAACAAACCCATAATGAAAAATCGCTAGATTTCCCGCTAATAGCTAAAACACAGTTTTTTCCGCAAAGTTTAACAGAAAATCGCTAGATTTGACGAGAAAATAGCTAAATTGGCAACAGTGCTCTACGCCGCTTCATGAAGTAAATTCGCCTTGTATATAACAATCAAGGTTTAAATTTTAAATGAGGCTCTTTTCTTATATTTTTTTGTTCTATATACATACGATTAGAAATATTATATGTAATTTTTTTCAAAACATATCTCGTACATTGCTTATGAAGTTATGTGTATCAAGCTTGAATACTCTTACTTTTACCATTCACCTGTTGCACAGAAATCTGTCCCGATTTGTATTGAAGTTGTCCCGCCTATGTCTAAAATTGTGCAGTTTGCCTTTTAAGGATATCGTTCATTGATATTCCAGATATTTGCTGCAAATTTGTAAATTGTAGAAATCCGCTTCCACTTCTCCAATCCCGCACATTTTTTACAGATGCTGTCCGTATATTCAAATTTGGACCATTTTACACATACTATTCTTCAAATATACGGAATTATATTTTGTACCACGTCCACTTTTTGACTGATGTTGCGTACTGATCACCAATCTATTTGTTCCAACTTTGGAATCTTTAGGTACCGTTGTCTTGATATACAGAAATCTCATTTGTCTTCGTATGTGAGGTACCACGCCTATTTATCCACCCCCACCGTCTTTTTGACAGATGTAGCGTATCGATACCCCCACTATAGGATTTACCGTTATTTAGATATATATAAATCTATGTTATGCCACGCCCACTTCTTCAACCATGCCCAAATATTGTCGAATGTTGTGTATTGCCTACCAAGATGCTTTTTCCTAATTTGGGAACTTTGGCTCTTGTCCAAATATAAAAATATCTATAATCTATTTGTATAGGAGGTGCCACTCCCATTTTTCCAATACCACCCACACTTTGTCGGATGTTGTGTATTGATAATAAAGATGTTTTTACCTAATTTGGACCCCTTTGCTCTTACCGATTTTTAGATATACAGAAATCTATAATTTTGTTGTATGGCAGGTGCCACGCCCACTTCTCCAATCCGGTCCATTTTTCAGAGTGGTTGTGTACTGTTAGCCCAGCTATTTGTACCAAATTGTACAACTTTTGTCTTACCGTTATCTGGATATAAGTACATCTATTTTATGCCACCCCTACTTCTCCATTCCAGCCCAGATTTTGTTAGATGTTGTGTATTATAAATCAAGATGCTTGTACCTAACTTGGAAACTCTCCAGACATACAGAAATCTGTAATGTCTTTGTATGGGAGGTGCCACGCCCACTTGTCCAGTCCAGTCTGTTTTCAGTGTAGAGAAGATGTGTATTGATATCCCAGTTATGTGTACCAAATTTGGGAAATTTTTCTCTTACCGTTCTTTAGATATAAATAAATCAATTAAGTGTCACGTCCACTTATCCATTCCCGCCCAAATTTTGTCAAATGTTGTGTATTAAGGTGCTTGTACTAAATTTAGAAACTTAAGGTCTTTCCGTTCTCTAGATATACATAAATCTATATTGTCATTGTATGGGAGGTGCCACGAATACTTCAAATTTCCAAAAAAAATATATAGATTATAGATCCTTCCAGACCATCAGTAATATAATGTAAAAGTTTCATGAAGATCGGTTCAGCGGTTAAGGCGGCTATAAGGTACAAACAAACAAAACAATAAACATACATACATTCATTTATATATAAATACATATAGAGAAACCAAACATGTAAAAAAGTATATTCAGTCAAACCCGACCAATTGATACCCTTCATCACAGTATATAAAGACAAATTTTCGAGTGTTCATTATTTGGGACCCATTGGCAATCATGGATCCGCGAAAACCAACAACACAAAAAAACTACTAGCACAACATTTTGTCATGATATAAGTAGCTACGTAAAAGTTATTTTAGCCAATTTGTATGTCAATACCATTTTTAATTACAATTACATTTATAAGGAAGTTATGGCATGGGAGCTATCATCAAATTTGGACCGATTCCAATAAAATTTAGTAAGATGATTAAGATTGCAATAACATAAATTTAATTCAAATACCAACATAATAAGATGGTTTATTGGCACAAAATCACTATTCCGGTAGCTATGGTCAGGGCTGCAGATATGTAATAAAAAAAATTTTTTATTGAAAAGAAAAGTGAGTAATGCACTTCAAAGAAGCAATAAAGCTAAAGGATTTATTTATTAGTGTACCAATAAAGTTTCAATTGTACCAAATTTGGTACAATTGTACCACAAATCCCATCAGTGATGTACATACATTTATAACTGATCACTATTTCAAATGCTCTTTTCTCTGGCAGATACACTACACTTTTTTCTGAGCATTTTTTTCAATATCGCGATTGGTTGTTCTATTTTGAACACATTCATTCCCATCAACCAAATCCAGCAATATCGGTTCAGTAGGATCAAAGCTATGAATCAAAATAAGGAGCCATACCCTAAAAAATTGATAATTTTATTACAAAAACTAAAATAAATGGTGGAATAATGAACGGAATGATATAAGTTTTCGCACAAATTCGTTTTATACGACTGGAAATCATACCCTTAAATTTCGCGAAGATCCGTCCATAATTTACCACAGGCCTCATATAAACCATACTCCCGGAAAACAGTTTAGTACTCCTCAACCCGTAATAAACAATGCATTCATAATAAAATTTGGTACGTCACGGTTTTATAAGACTAGAAATCGCACTGTCGAATTTCGTAAAAGTCTGTCTATAATTTACGCTTGGTCCCATATAATTCCTACTACCGGAAAACAGTTTATTACGCCTAAGACAGTAATAAATTATGCAATCATAATAATATTTACTACTTCATAGTTTTTAGAAATCACACTAATAAATTTCGTGATGATCGGTCAATAATTTACCATATGCCCCATATAAAACCCACTCTGGGATATTAACTAAATTCGCCTAAAACCGTAGCAGATATTGCTGTAAAATTTGTTCCAACTTAGCTTTATATTGCCAGAAAAAATGTCATGCAATTCTGTGATATACGGTCCATAATTTACCTTAGATCGCAAATTAACCAGCCATAACGCTATAACTAATTTCATTGAATTGAATTATATTATAATTTATGCTTTTTAATACCAGAAATCACTCTATAGAATTTTGGTCCATAATTTACCATGGGTCCAATATAAATTCCCCTCCTGAAAATCATTTTTGATCAGCTAAAACTGTTATGAATCATTACATTTTACTCAAGCTAGCTCAAATTTCTAAAAAGAAAAGCGTAACACTTTCTGATTGTCGGTCAATAATTTAATATAGATCTACGTCCGTTTTTAAAAAAATTAAATAATAATATATATAAATCATGAATGGCCCACTCCTGAAATATTCGCACTGTCAGTGGAGAGTATCAAAGATTCGGCACAGCAGAATGCATCAATCTAACTTGCTTTTTTAACAATCTTATACAAAATCACACTAACAACAAGACACAGAAACCAAGAAATAAAAATTAACCGATAATGAATCGTGTGAACCATGGTTATTTCACCATGGTGTGAACAGCATGTTTGGCAATCTAGATTGTGTAGTGAATACAAGTTTATAGCTGTGTTCATTTACTAAAAATTGTTACAAATTTGTAACAATTGTTACTTGAAAGTATTCATTAACCCAAAAAATTTGCAAGTTGAGAGCGTCAAAAGAGAGAAAAAAATTGAGAGACAAAAAAATTCTTGCAAATTTTTACTCGTAAAATTTTAATAAGTGCAAGAATTTTTGAAACAGCTGTTTCATGTTTTTGTTTACAAAACAAACTTTCCAAAAGAAGTTTTAAATAAGGATAATTTGCAAAATTTATTAGTTAATGTTGATTTTTAAAATTATTAAAAATATTTATGCAATAAGAAATCATACTTTTGTTTAACTTATCGCTTTTAACCGATCAGGTGTTGTTATTAGTACTGTGAGTATAATGTTTACCTAGATACCCGATACTTAGCACTATTGGAGTATAATACCCCATTAGTTAAAAAATTTGTTTGCAAATTAAATTATTTACAAAATTAAAGATTCTTATTAATTATAAAATAATTTGAGATATTCTCATTGTTTACTTTATGACCGTCTTGTCTATTATGAAATAAACAGCAAAGAAACGCATTTGGACCAAATAAAGCGGCCATAAAGTAGTTAATGAGAATATCTAAAATTATTTTATAATTAACAATAATTTAACCCGCCTCCTCGATACCTTTCTTTCGTGGTCATATTTTAATGCCAAAGTTTATGTTTCTAAGTTTAAAATAAAAATTACCAACATTATAGGTTCTTATTCACTCAGGACCCTGCACCTATATTAATTTTATGTTTATAATATCTATTATAGCGAATTAAAAAGGTACCACTTGTAGAACAAAAAAGTAAAACAAAGACATTTAATATCCCGCATTTCACCATTTTTTATATTTTTTCTCCCCATTGAAATATAAAAAAAAAACATTATTGTAGTGAAAGCCCATAATTGAGAACGTATATAGCAAAGAATGGAGAAAAATTTTTTGTTAAGAAAGTATCAAAAATAGGTACAATTTTCAGCCCTTAAATGTTTGAATTTCGAAAAAGAAACACATTTGTATTTTTTGGATAAGTTACGAATGTAAAACAGTTTTTATTTCTATGTTTATTGGCTTTAATTGAAAAATTAAATTTTAATTCTTGTTCAGAGAAAATTAACATTGATGCCACTTTTTTCTATTTGTACATACATTGGTTATACATACATAGATTGTTAAATTAAATATTTTGTATTGCCTTATAAATAATAAATATTGTTAACAAAGGGTTTTTTATCTTTTATTATTGATGAAACCCCGAATGCTTCTTTCACCTCCTAAATGAAAAAAAAATCCAATTCATGATTCATTTTATTCAACATAAACAAATATAAATTAATAAAATCACATTATTTTTACCGTAATGTATAAAATTTTCCCAAGTCTTAGAATAATTAATGGGTACTCAAATATTTCTGTATATTCGTCACTACTTTAACTGGCTGGCAAAGTGTTGGGTGCGTTCGTAAATGCATCACTGCGCTGCATCAGAAAAGCAAACTTTTTTTATTGCAGATAAAAAAGTAATTATAATTTTTTTTATTGTGTGACTATTATTTTTGTGGAGTATTTGACAATTTTTTGGTCCATATCTACTTCATTGAAATATATATAAACCTTTGAAATCACTGATGCAGCGCAGTGATGCGTTTACGAACGTACCCGTTCATTTACTTTTTAGTATTTTTAAGAGCGATTTCTTTACACGGTGCTTACATTTGCCAGTACTGGCAAGACAGTTGCAATACATGCAAACTAATATATGTACACTTTTCCAACTGTCTTGTCTACTGTCTTGCAAATTTTGCAGACAGTAATTTGACATTTGCTGACAGTAATTTGAAGTTTTGTTCGCAAAAGTAAAAATAAAATTAACAATTAAAAGAAAATTAATAAATTATACTTTGGTTTTGCATGTTTTACTTAAGGGTTATCTTTGTTCACAAAAAATAGTTGATAAATGCTATTTTTAATTTGTTAAGTTCATATAAAACACGTTTAGCTAGAACTTGCACTGCGACATTCACGTTAGTCATTTTTTTAAAAGTGAACTTTCTTAACTACTGTCTGGACGC
Source organism: Pollenia amentaria (assembly GCA_943735925.1). Classification (NCBI taxonomy): domain Eukaryota; kingdom Metazoa; phylum Arthropoda; class Insecta; order Diptera; family Polleniidae; genus Pollenia; species Pollenia amentaria. The sequence goes on along the minus strand of OX031010.1, from coordinate 136,750,912 downwards.
CTACGTCACGAAGACAGCAAGTAGTGTTTTTGGCAACTAATATGTAAACGTTAGGTTAAGTCCCTACTTACACTCTCTTTGCAAGTTTCTGCTAGTAAAGTAAATGAACCCACCTAATACAGTCGTGTGAACATAGCATAAACATCGAAATGAAAAAATTTAAAAACATACTACTGGCATCACTAGAAGCATTAACTACCCAAATACAACCCTACCAAAGGTTTCGTTAAATTATAGTTTAAGGGCCGTTGCTTATTAATTTTTTTTTTATTTAGCTCGAATTTTCCTACAAATTTTTTTTTATCGAATATTTTTAAATGTGCAGTAGCAAGACAATATTTTCTTAGTTTACTAAGCCCAACCACATGATGTTTTCTAGGACGCCATACCGAAAAGAGAGTAATTAATACATTCGTTAAACATTAACAAAAACAAGCAATCCAAGGCGAATTCATTTACCAGGTGGCGTTGAAAGCATAGCTGTGCTCAGGGCTGCCAGATTAAATTGTGAAAAAATCGTCAATTTCCTGAGAATAAATAAAAAAAATCGTCTTTTTCTGTTTAAAAAATCGTCAAAAAAATCGGACCATTTAAATTTAGATTTTAAACAAAGTTTGTTCGATTTTTATTTTAAAACAAGCAAACAAAAACATATTATATACATACATACATATATTCCCGTATGTTTATGAAATTGTTTGTTAAATTTAACAAGCGTTTGTTAAGCAACATTTTCATAAAAAATTTGTTTTGTAAACCTTTAATTACTATATTATAATAATCTAAGGTTTTTTTTAAAGTCTTAAGAATAAAAGATACTTTCAATCGGGTCATTTTCTAAACAATTTCAAATTGGTATACCGTTCACCACAGAGGGTTATATATACCCCCAAGTTTGTTTTTATATAAGTTTGTTATACCTTTTGTAATTGCTACAATATTAATGTTACGCCCTATAAAGTATATACTCGTACATACGAGTATATACGTATGTATATTCTGAGTCCTTATGAGTAGCAAAGTTGATTTAACGGTGTCAATCTAACCATGTGTTAGTTGAAATGGGATTTCCGAAGACTCTTATATAAACATTGCTATACATTTATATTAGATATAGTGCGGAATAGTGTGATATTATATTTCCGCCATATCGGTCTACAAATGCCAAAGATATGAACTAAAAACCATGACTGCCTGTAATTTATACCCGTAAATCCCTCATTTTGAACTGTAAACAAACCTTGACTTCTTTGAATCTTCTTTAAATTTATTATTATTTTTTCTTTTTTACCTGAAATATTCTTTCTTCATGAAATTATAGTTTTGGCACCATGGCACCCATATAAGCTAGGATTATAAAATTTGGTTTAAAAATGTTTCATATATGTACATAGGTATATAGAGTATTAAACGTTAAAAATGAGCCAAATCACTCCATAACTTCACCTGCTCCCCACACGAGTGAACTCTCAATCTCCAAGTCAAGATTTGGTACGAGTTTTTACTTAAATTGACTTGACTCGAAATTTTGCTTTTGCCCATAAAATTCTTTATGGAAAAGAACAAAAATGTTTTTTCTGTGCTGCCTTATAACAAACATCAAAAGATTTAAAATTGTCTTATTTTGAAGACTGAAAAAAATCGTCACTTTTTAGAAAAAAATCAGCAAATCGGCACTTTGCTAATATCAGAGCCAAAAATCGTCAAAATGACGATAAATCGTTAATTCTGGCAGCCCTGGCTGTGCTACTTTTTTTTCTTAGAGAGATACGTCAAAAAATACATTGTGTTTTTGGTGTTGTTACCATAGCTGACAGATAAAATTTGTCGAAACACGTCAGATTTTAATGAAATTTTAATATATTCTGCCTGTTTTTGAAATTAAATAAACATTTTCGTTAAGAAACTTATTATTGAAGAAACACAACCAAACATTGTTCAAAAGTATTGGCATTTATAAGAAAATAAACTAAAACCAAGAAATATCAAACACCTATTTTTCACGTTGAAAATAATGCTTTGGAACTTAAGTCTGTTAAACACCAATAAAATCAGACTTTTTAAATGAAAAGTATCATAATGTGAACCCAGACTAAAGAGAGTGGTTATAAAATGCCTGTAATAAAGAAGTACTAACTGATCAAATATAACTCCTAAAAATATGCATCGTGCTAAAAAGACAATCGTATTTTATATGATGAACAGCTAAAACATGAAAATTACCGCCAATCAAATAATTTAAATAAATTTATATTAGAAGCTTAAGTAAAATGCGATATTACATTAAAACCATTTGTAAATTTGTAATATAAAAAATCGTCAAATTTGGTGTATAAATCCGCCTATGCTATGGTTGTTACATGTCGTAGTATCGACACCACCGTATACATGAATTCGCCTTGAAACAATCACTGGATACACGGCTGCCAGATTTGACGATTTTTTTCTGAACTAGGAGTGTCGATATTTTAATTCTTAAAATATGACAACACTTAAATCTCTATATTGTTTTATATTATTTAAAACAAAAAATAATATTGTAAACGAGACGGCTCTAAATAACCAAACTAAACCATGTAACCCGACACTTTGTTTTTTTTCTTTTTTTTTCAAATTATTATCTTACATGTACTGTTGCCGTGTGAATTCAACAGCTCTTTCAAAGAAAACAATTATAAGTCGCGAAATTTTGATTGAAGTTTTTTCAAAAAAAATGAGATGTGTTACACCATTTACTTATTGACAGACTTTTGCCTTTTTACATCACTTTTACTATAATTTTACTGCGAAAATATATATAATTAGCACAAATATATAAAATGTATTTGGCAATAACTTTTTTTTTTTTTTTTTGTGAATTTAACTAGACACAGTTGCTATTTTTGAACTTAAAATTACATTGAATTCAAAAAACATAAAATTTTGAAAATTTGTATGGAACTTTGTAATTGTGATGAAAACTATAAATGCTTTAATAAGTCTAAATTTTTTCACTTACACATGTTGAGTAAGGCACCTGACACCCAATGCTGAGAACGTTGTTTAAGAGTAGAGTTGTTGTTAAAGACCCTGGAAACGAACAAATAAACACGTTAATTAGACGAGCGTGGACGAACAAAATTTCATATTACGTTTTTTTTTCGAAAATTAACAAAACTAGTTTTATGGATCATTACGAAATCAAAATATGGTGATTAACGGGTTTATGTGTAAGTGTCATATAAAGCTAAAAGCATATGATACTCATACATATATACTGATTGATTGGCCATTTCCAAAGCGCTTAGCATTTAGCAAATGGCTAAATTATTATAATATGGTAATTCAACCTGACCTTTAAAAAAGTAAGTTAAATGTTAAATAATAAAACATGAATATAAATGTTTTTGTTTGATTGATTTTTAATAAAAATAAACAAAAAAAATATTTGATACCTACATACTTGTTTAGTTTTATTTGATATCTTTTTTATGAGAAAGGTGATTTTTTCATTTATTAGGAAATTGGAGCTTTTTCACAAATTAGTCTGGCAGCCATGACTTTAAATTAAGCAACATTTCGTTAAGTTTTTCCAATGCATTTCCAACAATAAAAAACATCTTCGCAACTCAACGAATAAGTGCGCGAGTATTCAAACGCCATTTATTTCAAAAGCAAGCACCAACGGTTCGAGTCCGGGTCGAAAAGATTAAAGTTGTCGCTTAAATTTGTTTTTATTTTTAATATTCTATAAAAAAACATTCAGTTTCGTTAAAATATTTGTCGTGCAATTATAAAAAAATTATTTATAAATATTACAAAAAAAACTTGCGTTTATTTTAATGTCAGTTTATATGTATGTAGAAGTTTGTCATACGTTCAAGTGTTCTAAATTAAAATAAAATAAATCCATAACAAAATTGTTTTTCAAAATAAAAAAAGAAACCTCGTTAAAAGAATAAGTTTTCGCTAAAGAATTAAAAGTATCGCATAAAAATGGTTGGAACAACTGTCTTAAAACGTGTGGACGAGGTAAGATGATGGTTACTTGCAATCAAGATTTTGTTAAAAACGTGGAATTTTAGTTTTTTAAGAATGGGAAAAGTGCCGTTTTAAGAAGATGAGACTCGAAATTATTTTAATATACATAAGGCACTTTTCCCATTTTCATTTCCCTCGTCTTGCATTCCCAATCAACAACAACAACAAATTGTGTACAACTTCCAATATGATGGCTGCTCCTTTAGTTTAAACAAATACAACAAAAATTTTGTGTACTGCCGATATTTATGTTTCTTGTCAAAATGGCGCTACATTATCAAATTACAAATTTTCAATGTCTATTTTACATTACCATCATTTCATTAAATTTTATCTTTTTAGAATGAAAATGCTGCTTTTAAACAAGTCAAAAAAATTGGTGGCGTTACCACCACGGAGGTTACCAAAAGAGCCGCTTTAGGAGATTTAAAAAATCGTGGCGTAGTTCGGCCAATCACTGCTAAAGATGCTGCCCAAAAGGAGTAAGTATTTTCAGTCATATTTGTTTTAAATTGTCAATTTTAACCATACTCAAACAAAATGAATCTAATAAATGCATTTTGGATTGATAATCTCGATACAAATTCAGGGTTGTTGTTGACATCCCATCTGCCCATTTGTTATTTTTCATTACCCATCATTGTATTGGAGAGAGAGAGAGAGATAGATAGACAATCTTCGTTGAGTTTAACGGATTTTTTCTTATCAAGCAGATCAATTTGTTTTTGTAAAACAAACAAAACTTAACCCATGAAGATCGTCTTTTGTGAAATTTTTATTAGGAATTAGGAAAAATTTAGCCGAACTAGATTATTTGGAACAAATCTAATTTACCGACGCAGCTTCAACAAATAAAAATAAAGTAGGTACCTAGGTTGATTAGAAAATGGAAAAATAAGAAAAAAATATTGGCGAAAAATAAGAAAAATTGGCGAAAACGCTTAGTTTTCGAGTTACGGACGTTTACAGTTTTCATATAAATATGCGATTTTCCAATACTTTTCCAAACGTATATGGCTAATATTGGTATAATTTAAAACAAATTTATACATACATACATATACATAGGTACTACATACAAATTTATTTAAGAATGTTTATTAAAATAAAAGTAAAACCTTTATGTTTATGTTATACTAATGAGAAGAGAATCCTTACCCATGGGCAAAGTGCGGCTATGCAGAGCAGCTTTAGTTATCGAAGACAGTGTTTTGGGTCCGGCCGAAGGCCGGCTATGTAGAGAATCTTTAGTTAGCGAAGCCGGTATTTGTTATACCATAGGGGAGAAAAATCCTTGCGCTCGGCCAACATGCGGAGCCGGTGTTTGTGCGATGCTGATGTTTTTTATTTTATTAAATTTGTATTACACTTTTATTTAAATAAACTACATTCTTTCCTAGTGCACTTCCGTAACATTTCGACGTAAAATGAAAAAAAACGAATGTGAGCTAGAGTTTAAAATTTTGAAATAAATTTTGTACATTCCGAAAAATCTGTTCCAAGAGCTTTAAAATTATACCAATATTTGCCATATAGGTACATACGTTTAGAATTGTAGTGGAAAATCGCATATTTATATGAAAATTTTGAACGTCCATAACTCAAAAACTAAACATTTGCGCCAATTTTTTTTATTTGATTTTTTCTTATTTTCAAATTTTCCATCACCCTAGGTACTTTTTATTATTATTTGGAGCTGCGTCGATAAACTAGATTTAAGCCGATTTTAATTATTTAATTAAAAATAACTTATAGGTATAATACTTACACTTAAAAAAAACTCGCGAATAAAATTAAATATTGACCCAAAAATTATGAAATAGTTTCCCTACACTGTCATAAAAATACTGGCTTAAATCTAGATTACTAACAAACGCAGTTCCAAACATAAAAATAATTACAAAGGGTGATAAAAAATTTAAAAATAAGAGCAAAATATATGTAAAAGTCGGAAACGGATATTTGGGCTATCTGAAGTTTTTATATACCTAGGTATACACATATGGTCAAAATAAGAAGTAGGTACCTACATAACTTTCTTCCTCAAATAGTGATTAATTAAAAATTAGTTCCGTAAAGTTTGGTTTCACTGGGAGATATCTATTTATATATCGATCATATTTTGTGCAATTTTCTTTATTACAGTTATATGAAGTATTTTCGATCAAGTCTAGACCCACTGGGAGATGGTTTGAGCTTTAGTCATTTACCGCCTTTTTGAAAAAATTATTTTTAGGTTATTTGTTACAAATAAGTTTAAAGTTGTCTTTGACAGCTGGTATACACTAACTTTTAAAAGGATATACGATTTCAAAATGGTAAGGTTAAATTTGTTCTTAAAGAATATTTCCATAACAACGCTTTCAACAATTTAAAGCACCTCCTAAAATATATTTGGTGTTTGAGTTTGTAAGCAGCTAACATTTTGTATCATAAAGGCTCAGATAGGCGAACGTTGCTGTACCGTCCGTATCTGTACAGTATTAATCAGTCGTTCGCTTTTTAATACATATATGAAAATCAATTCAAAAGTTTACCGAAATGTAATGTACCGTAGTTGTAACGATTCATTCTGTATAAAATAGAATTTCATACCGTTGTTACCTGAGATTTGTAAAACAGTGATGGGTTATTTATATCTTAAATTAAATGAGGGTATTTTCGATCTTTGTTTTTGTTATTTTTCAGTATATCTATCGACTTTCGACAAAACTACTTACAATACAACATATGTACATATTTCCATATACATATGTATATATACAAATATACATATGCCTAGATCTACAAAATAAACAAAAGCATATGCATATAAATTAGAAATTAGAAATTTTGTCTATGCACATTTACAAAATAATACATGTAAATGTGTACGTATATGCTAAAATATAAACATATTTATTTATTGTAAATTTATAATATAAATCAGATATTAAATTATAAATGGTTTTTTACATACATTAATACTGTTTTAATACCATTTAAATCACTTGATACTTTTTCTGCACAGCGGTGGCCATATGTATACTATTGCCTTTTTGTTTATGTATGGGAAAATATATGAGACGTTTTTAGATGTTCTATAAGTGCGCCAACGTGCTAGAGGTACGGTACAGTACGTTACGGGTACAGCAATGTTCGCCTAATATTTAAGGAATGATCTTCACGAGCAAAATAACCCAATATGAACACATTGTCTATCATAAATTATACTCTCGTTGTGAAAAATGGTATCCTACCGATGAATCACCTCAAACAATCATTTGTGATAAAATATTCTGATTTATTTTTGAGCATATAAATGAATCATATGTGAATCTTTTGATTCAATCGCTCTAGTGATAAATTAGTTTTATATTTCAAACATGTAGAAATCATTCCATATGTAGGTATTTAGACATATGAATTAGGTAATGGTAACCCGATTTCGCGTTAAAAAATTTCGATTTTTGCAAGTGAATTTAGGTATGCGATTTTATACTGAAATCGATTATTGGGCTTTCGTTCGATTTTTTTTTTTTATCAAAATTTTGGCAATTCTTAATTTTAATCCATTAAACCGATATAATATGTTCATGCACAATAAAGTTTAATTTTTTGTGTGTACATATGAGTGTCGTTATGTTTCTGCAAGTTGCCAAGCTTGAAGTAAATAAAACAGTTGTAGTTCTAGGCATTTAACTATTAGTACCCTTGGTATACTTCCAACTTTAATAGGTGCTCTTGTTCTTCAGAAATTAAAGTCATCAATGAACAGTGAACAAAACAACCCTTAACGTATAGCACCGAATTAAAGGCCTAACCATAATGTGCTTAAGTTGGCTTCAGCAAATGTGCGAATACATGTAAATCATATGAGGCAAACCATATTGAACTTAAGGAAACGTTTTGTTAAGTTTTATGAAATTGTCATTTGCTTAAGCAAAGTGCGAAACTGATCGCACATTCCGTACGGATTCAAATGTTTTTTATTTTGTTTTTGCTTTTTTAAATACATTTGAGAGACTATTTTGTAAATTTTTGACAGTTGCTTAAGCAAGGCTATGCATATTATGGTTGGGCCTTAACATTGAAAGTGAGCTTCGTGAAAATCAACATAATATAGAAACACAACAGGTTAATTAAAACATGGCACTCCTGTGGAATTACGCTAATATGCTATCTAATTTGCAATATTTTGAAATGTGTTAAATTTATTATAAAAAATATTGCTAAAACTCATATTTTTTTCTACAATTTTAGTATGAGAGATGTACATATCGTTACCTAAAACGCAAAAGGCCCTATCTAACATTTTGAAAATTTTACAGGAGAAGCAAAAAACTGTTTAAAATGGTTAATTGATAAATTGCCTTAAACTGTTTATAATTAATGTTCTTCTATTTTTCTTGTTAAACCTACCAGTGGTTTTGACAAATAACAATTTTGCATATAATGCAAGCTGTTAGTTATATCTATTAGCGTTTATCGTATAATATTTTGTAGATAGGGCTTATTGTTTTTTGTTAATAAAATCGCTTATTTTCTTCGAAAGATTCCAAAATTTGTTGTGGACATTTGTGTTGATGCAATACATCAGAATCAATGAAAAAGTCGATTTTTAATTTTTCGTTAGTTAGGGCCTTTTGCGTTTTAGGTAACGATATGTATGTATATGAACAGTGGTCATATCTACCCAGGTCATATCTAAAACTATAATTTTTTGTCTTAATGTGGATATGTGAATATTTTTTCATTTTGGTTACTTTTTTCTAAAATAAAAAATGAATAGCGGAATTCACCCTTGATAGTATAGTCCCTTGTAGACCTTGTTAATCTTATAAGTTCAGTAAAAATACTAACATTTACAACACTGCAACAACAAAATGTATTAGACTAAAAATACTATGCTGTGGTTAAAAATCCCACAAAAAGCAGTAGTAAACAAAGTGTGTGAATTTACCAGAATAAAACAGTTGAAGAAACTTTATCTGTCTCTTTCTCTCACTCAGCAAATTCATTAATTTACAATGCATACGAAAAAGACACACGCTTTGAAGTATAAAATCGTATTAAATATAACAGTTGTTCTCTTAATACCGTGTTTGAAATATAAATCAAAATAAGAGTAATAAAGATAAGAGGTACTTAAAACAAGAAGTTTATAATATCATGCGGAATCGATTTCAAAACATGACTGAAAAAGTACACAAAAGTAGTAGTGTTAGTGTTTCTAAAAATTTGGATTAAAGTAAAATGTTCTAAATTTACATTATTTCCAGCAGTAAGTATTAATATACATACATATTGAAATAAAAATAGGAATTTTAAAGATTTTTCAAAAATAAATTGATAAATAATCTATAATTTTAGAATTTACTGTGAGAAAATTGCGTGAAATTAAGAAATTTGAAATTTTACTTTTTATAACCTGTTGGTATGTATATTTATTTAATGTTTCTTATATAACGATTTAGAAATATTTTTAATTTATAAAAATAACCCTTTAATTGTCAGTCATATACTTTTTCCCCATTGAATTTAGGTTCTGAAATACGAATTTGTTTATATTCCCCATAATATTATACAATGATTAACAAAATATTTCAAAAAAGACAATTTTGAAAAAGTTATAAAACAAGATTTAAAAAATTTCAGATATTTGTTAATTAGAAAATATTCTCAAAAAATTCATTTCGCATATCACCAACAGTTTCCACTTTCGCCAAACCATTTTCAGGTTTTTCCATGTCGCCAAACGTTTATTTCCATTACAAAAAGATTTAAAAAATCGCTACATTCGACACACGGCCACTGACAGTTAATAGGCGGAAAACAATTTAATAGGTATTTCGTTTTTTGTTATTTATAACTGTAAAGTACAAATTTCGTTTATTGCAAAAGACAAATTCAAAACAATTAAATTTAAATTGATTATTAGCTTTCAATATACTTTTGTGTATTTTGTATGGAAATTTGATGGGTTTAACTCTTATAAATTAAAAATATTTTTTTATGAAAAAGGTCTCAAATAAATATAAACTTTTTATTTAAAGCCTATAGTACACGGCATGTAAAAAGACACATGCGCATGTGGTTCTGACGTAATTTTGACGTCATCACACAACACGCAATGTTTATTGTGGCTTTGCATTGACGTCAAAATTACGTCAGAACCACATGCGCATGTGTCTTCTTACATGCCGTGTACTATAGGCTTAAGTTTTTCGTTGTTTTTTTTTAACAAGAATTACATTTCTTGTTTTGTTTTTTTAATTTGTAATTAATATTTTCTTATTAAGTGCAAATACCTTTGTTTTACAATGGAACATAAAATTAATTTTAATGTTTTTCGCAATTAACAAAAGGCATTTCTAATTTGGTTATATTTTTTCACATATTTGGTAACTTTCAAAAATGTTGGTTGTAAAAATTTTGTTAGTCGTGGCAGCGCTGCTTGTGATATAAGCTTTCAAATTTATCTTAAACGATTTTGAAGTGCGATTAATCGATTTTAGAAATCGAAATAAAAAATTCGATCGAAAATCGATTTTGGAATCCATTTTACCATTGCCTAATATGAATGAATAATATATAAATCCTTTTTCAATCGTCTAGTGATAAATCAAAAGTGATATGAGAAGACTTATTTAGGTAATTTTTAAGTAAAATACCTCAAGAAAAATTCATTTTATTAATTACTTTGATGTTGATGTAGGTATTATTTTTTTTTAATTTAAAAATCTTCTCGATTTGCTGTAAGAAATGATAAAATTATTTTCAGAACGACTACATATTTCACTTATTGTGTTTTTGTCCAATTTGAGAAAATAGCTTGTTGGGAATGTTATTTTGAACGAGGGTGTGAAGTTAACTTCGCACCAGCCTTTCTACCTACACTAACCTACAAGGGTGAAAAACACTATTAATAAAAAAAACTTCAACTTTGAGGTTCTTATTAATATTTTTACCGATATTTTGATTTTTGAATTTGGTTGGCTTATAATAAAAGTCAAAAGCAGGTAAAAAACATTACAAACTAGCGAATACAGTATTATTATACCATAGAAGAAAAAGTCCTTTGCGCCGGACAGTGTTCAAATTTTAAATTGAGGTGGCAAAAATTAATTGCTGAAAAACTAAAAACATAAACAGCTGATTTTTGGCATAGTTATTTCTTACATACCTATTAGAAAGAGTTGTGCTAAAAATTGGACGAATCCGTCCCAGGCACGCCTACTTTCCATTACAAATTATCAAAAATACTCAAAATATCAAATATTTTTTTAAAATGAAATTAATTTTTAAAAGAAATAAACATCCAATTCCACTTGTTTTTTAAAGAAAATAATAGAAAATTGAAGCAAAATTAAAAACAAATCCTGAGGAACCCGCACTACTAGCATTTGAATCACACTTCAGATAGAAAGAAAAGCTGCCGGAAATCGTTAAATCAACTGCGCGTTACAACTGTGTATTTGGTATGTGTAAAAACACAAAAAACAAAAATTTTTGTTATCTTTTTATATATTAATCGTTCTACTATTAATTCACTTCAAAAAATATTTCATATTGTATCAGTTGTATCATACAACGCTTTGAAAACTAAAGAACATAAAAATCCACATAAAAAAGGTTAATGAACGGAGTATATGTGACATAAATATATAACAATCTAGTTCTCATAGTTTCTGGGGTCTTCGGAAAGCCCATTTTAAAAACTTGGCTACTGATAAGGACCCAGAAAATATATTTATGGTATAACATCAATATTTTCTACAGATTACATATTTTAAAAATACCCCAATAAAATTTTTTATTGTTTGAAGTTTGTTAAACCAAAATAAATTCGGTTTTTTATATATTACAAATCAATCATGTTCCCTTTATACATAAGCATATATTTATATAATATGTTCCAACTAAAATGAGTAAGGAAATAAATTAATTAGATAGTTTGTTTAACCCTCTAATGCCATTTTTTTGTCATCTCCCTCGAAATTAATGTCGCCACTAGTTTCGTATACCGATAGAAATGCAGAAATCTGTGAAATTTTCATATCTAAAAGTTTTTTTTTTTTAATTAGTTTTCCTATGCCTTTAATATAATCACCCCTATTATGAAAGTCGACGTCGACATGAGTCGACGGCATCGGAACAGTTATTCACCCCTATTATGAAAGTCGACGTCGACATAAGTCGACGGCATCGGAACAGTAATTATATTTTCTGAGTCGTTATTGACAATAATCGATTACTATTGACAGTCACTAGATATTTTCTAGGGCACTTTTAAGTCGACGTCGAGTAGAATTGTCTCTGTTTTAGTCGACAGGAAATTTTGCGACGTCTTAAATGAAAGTTAAAGAACTTTTAAGTTGAATGTAAACATATTCATTAAGTAAGTTAAAATAAAAAATGCAAATTTGAAGGAGTTATGGGCACAAATTTTAAAAGTTAATTAAACGCTAAAATTCGGGAAAATTGCTAAATAACGAAAATTCGCGAAAATTTTTAACTTAAGACAATTGCCTCAAAGATCAACAAAAATACGCAAAATTGCAAAAATATTTAAAAGTTTGCAAAAAAAAAAACGAAAATCGCGAAAATTTTCAATATTTCAAACAAGCCATCAAATTAATTAAAATTCCCTAAAACTATAAGGAATGACAAAAATTCGGTAAAAATAGCAAAACTAGCGGAAATTCGCAAAAATTTGCTAACAGCGACATGATAGCAAAGCCATGATCAGAAAACTTACAGAAAAAATAGCTCTTATCGCGAACCTGGCAAAAATTCGTGAAAAATTCAAAATCATACTCTAAAATTAATTTGAAATCGCTTAATCGGTTAAAAAAAAACAAAATTTCGGAAAATATCATAAATAGCGTTAAAAAATTAACTTTAATGATAAAGAACAGAAATAATAGGAAAAAAATGGAGATGGGATTTTTTTTGTCAGATTTTCGATAACTTGTCGACGTCGACACAACTTTCTTATAAAGTACCAAATTAACGTCGAAGTGATGTAGTCTTCGACTTGATGTGACAACAAATAAAAATTAATGTCGACGTCGACAACGACTCACATAATAGGGATCTTTAAGAGAACTGACCACAGTCTGACCAGTCCTCTTAGCCGCAGGGGATTTCTGGTCATCACCAGACCTCACTCGCTTAACTACCCCCTTTTTGGGGCCCTTAGCAGAGCTCTGTCGATGATCACCCGATTTCCCTGCAGATGTTGACTGGTCTGTCCCAGCAACCCTTCCTTTAGTGACTCCTTTTTGGGAGTGACTATCGGAAATTACCGAGACATTTCCAGCCCTCATCGCGCGACTAGTAGTGGGTAAAACGTTCTCAGGCCTAGCTCCCTTAACTGTGACCATACTGTCACGATTAAGAGGGCCAGTCGTTGAACCTTTACCCTCCTTTTCCTTACCTTCTGCTTTATTCGAGGATTCATCAACAGGGGGTGCTGGGGATTTGCTGTCTTTACTGACAACATTTGTATCCACAGCAGCCCTTGCTGTGTATCCCGCAGGATAGGGAAGCCCTAGGATGGCACCGACAGAGCCGTGGATTCGATCGAATCTAGCAACGTTCTTTCGGTGCTTCCTCAGCAGATGCCCGCCCATCGTGCAGTGAGGAGTCTTTCTTAGCTATCTTTTCCAGAAAGGCTAAGGAGGCTCTCACACCACTCTTGGCTTTATCGTAGCTCGTTCGGCTATCTGACGTGACCTGTTCTGTCGCATCTTGCCGAACAACGAGTTTTGATACACTCGCCACTCCTCTCTCCAACCCGAGTGTGACTCCGGAAGTCGATGGCCCAACCCTATGGCCCTCATCATGGGCCGAAATCAGTGTTATTTCGTGCTCATCATCAGAGCCCAGAGTTAGGTCACCGAGTCTTTCCGATGCCCCTGTACGAGACGGAGAGACGATTGGCGAGTCTATCCTGTCCGTCTCTGTCATGACTGTCAGTTCTGTCATTAACTGACTCTCTTGCAGCAGAATATCTCTGTGAATACCCAGCAAGTCGGAGTCCAAATCTGACCCCGAACCTGCTGAGCTAACAGAGACATTCCCTGCGCCAACTTCTTCATTTCGTTTTTTAAAATTTAGTTTATCCAGTTTTTGGTCCCACGAGTATGCACGTAAACAAAGCGACCATCGCGCGCAGTGACGGCTTACGCGGACTAGGCTAGAATTACAACTGACCCTTGCCATCGGCGTCAGAGGGAAGCTGTTCACGACCAGTTTCTTTTACCACTAACTAGCCATTCAGGTCCTCGGCACTGCTATCAACCACCTTGACCTTAAAAGTGGGTGATGTAGGGAATCAAAGGGAGAAGTAGGTAGGATTATAGGTAAAGAGGATGGGATATGGGATGGATAACCCTTGGTCATGCTGGCTTTAAAGCTTATGCCTTCCGGTTAGAATGTACCGAATCAAGTTCCAAGACATACACTACCGCCGGCATTTAAGCCACCACATCGCGGCAAGATAGTTATCCAGGTGGTGGATTATTTTTGTTAAGTACACAGTACAACACATGGTTTGCCAACTCAATTCTGTGAACTGTATGTGAAATTAGACCCAAAAAGAAGAATTTCTGCATCATTCGTTTTGTCTTCTTACCTGCGATTTGAAGTTAGTATCGATTTGAAGTTAGTACAATCGTATAGGGGAATTTATCACGTTTTAGGCCCTGTTGTTTGACATAGCTCGACAACCCCTAGCCCAATTTAGTTGAAATAAATTTTAAAAAATTAAGAATTACAATTCCCTTAATCTGTTCATATATTGTTTTCCTATACAAGTAACACTTTCGAAGTTAAAAATGAATGTATGAAGGGAAAAAATTATTTTTTGCTTAAAAATTTAAATTTTTTTTTTTAAAAATACATAAAAAATCCAAAATGGAAAAAAGTTTCAAGTCTAGTTATTTTTTCGCAAAGTCACATAACCTATGAGCAAAATGAGACAAAGATCATAAAAATCGATGCACGCGTTTCGCTTTTATTCGCAATTGAGTAAAGGTATGAATTTCAAAAATCAGTTATAGCCACCACCCTTAAAATAAAAATAAAAATATAAATTAATCGGATTGGTGAAAACGGTTTCGGCTAGCAGGGACACAGTATCCGCACTCGGAGGTTTAGGTGCATCGGTATCAGCAGGGCGTTGCACTGGAAGTGTGGCAGTAAATGCAGCAGTGTATACTTTTGTTTTCAATTGTTGTCTGTTTAATCCAGGACGAAAATTTATGCATGCATAGCACCTGGATTCATCATGTCCAGTTGTGTCTTCCACCCAAATTACTGGCTTCATAAAAGATAACTTTCTACTTTTTCCGTGAATCCATTTTAGAAGGGTAGTATAAAAACTGTTGCACACTGTGTTCGGCGTAAAATTTGCACCACTTAAATCTGCTTCATCGAAATAATTACAATACGCGGTTTTGAATTGCTCAGTAAACAAATTTTTTCGATCTTTTTTCTGTATTTTTCGGACGATATGACCACAAACGTAACAATATTCATCCAAATATGGGCACTTGTTGTTTTCCATATTGATATATTTTATGTTTTGTTGTTATTCACTTTTAAAAAACTGGAGAAAAATCACTTTTACTGTTCGCGTTCGTCGGCACTGGCTGAATGCCAAAAATCGATCAATGCACACCTATAAATACTACGTATTTTTGAATATTTTACTGCCAGGTACTTATAAATGGGCGCATATTTTAAGGGCGGCTGGCTATATACCTGATTCAGCACTTGTACGTTTCAAACTGTGCAAAACTTTCCAAATAATGACCACCCTTAAATGTGGGTGCAATTTCTGTAAAAAAATCATATAGGTAGCCACCGGAAAAACCCAAATAATAAAAAGGTCCACTTTCCGTTTAATTTTCCACGTACATTTATTACCGCAATCATAAAAATCAAATAACTTTTTGTTTATTCCTTTTTTTTTAATTCTCAGAATCATGAAAAAGGTGTCAATGTTTTCTCCAAATAATGTTGTGCATATCTCGAGCAAATTTTTGAAATTCATACATTTACTCAATTGCGAATAAAAGCGAAACGCGTGCATCGATTTTTATGATCTTTGTCTCATTTTGCTCATAGGTTATGTGAAAAAATAACTAGACTTGAAACTTTTTTCCATTTTGGATTTTTTATGTATTTTTAAAAAAAAAAATTTAAATTTTTAGGCAAAAAATAATTTTTTCCCTTCATACATTCATTTTTAACTTCGAAAGTGTTACTTGTATAGGAAAACAATATATGAACAGATTAAGGGAATTGTAATTCTTAATTTTTTAAAATTTATTTCAACTAAATTGGGCTAGGGGTTGTCGAGCTATGTCAAACAACAGGGCCTAAAACGTGATAAATTCCCCTATACGATTGTACTAACTTCAAATCGATACTAACTTCAAATCGCAGGTAAGAAGACAAAACGAATGATGCAGAAATTCTTCTTTTTGGGTCTAATTTCACATACAGTTCACAGAATTGAGTTGGCAATCAATTAACTGAAAAATGTTGTACTGTGGTATTTGACAATTAATTAGCCCACATCTACTTCACTGATATATATATATAAACATTTGAAATCACTGATGCAGCGCAGTGATGCATTTATGAACGTACCCTGTATCGTTATGTTCTGTATATAAAGTGAATGTGTCCAGTCGTGATCTCAATCTGGTGTGATATATTAACAAGAGGGGCAACATTTTGGCTAAATTTGTTAATGTTCAAGTGCGGGACAATGTTGCGAGAGAATTTTTTAAAACACTTTCTCTCAAAGTCAAGGACGTTATAGGAGGGGATGCAGATACTCGTGTATACATAAATGATCACTACTCACTGTTCCCGCAAAGATTGACAACCGTTCCGACCAAAGATTGACAACTCTGCAACACCAGCACAAGTCGAACTGCTTCAACAACAACAACTCATCGGCTACATCTTACCTGAACTACTTATGCCGTAAATTGATTCGGCAAAAATTTGTCTCCAAATACAGTATAATTAATTTTGATAAACCAAAAGCCAAACTTACCTTACGTGACGGGTATGTAGTAATATATAATGTGGAGGAGTGTGCTGCTTTTATTAATAATAATGCTGATCATACTTTGGAATAATTGTACTGGTAACTTAATTTATCGTTTGATTGTCATGATCCTTAAAGTATTCAAACTAACCAACTTTTATAAATTTTCTTTTTCTTGAAAAATTGTTTCAAATATATTTGTGTCAACAATAATGTGTTAACTCAACATTTTTATTTTTTCACTTCTTGGAAAAAATCGACTCGTATTATTCATATCTAACCGCTGTTAAGATATTGTGCTATTTTGTCTACTTTTTGGTAATGAAACGGTTGATTTAAAAGTTATTTTTCATATGACTTAAATTTAAAATTTAAAATTGTTTTGCTTTTACTAAAACTTTTCAAACTTTGATTTAATACAGTATTGTTGAACGAGTGCGATATGTTGTGTGTGGAGGTATTTTAATACTTTTCTTATAATGATCTTTACACTAACATTTGATATATCTTTATAAACTGTTTCTATATGCTTGTGATAGCTAAATTTTGGATTTTATAAATTAAATTTTTTGAATTTAATAAGCAGAGAATAATAAGATACGCATTTTTATCATATGCTGTAATAAAATGTGCTTTTGAAATGTACTCCCTTTTTTCGGTTTTTTACATTTGGTTCCCTACAATATTTAAAATTTTTATGTCTTTTAATAACACAAATACTGATCCCATTGTTAGCAGTATTTCTGTTTTTAATAGTAATTTATCAATGTATTCTAAACAACTTAAAGTGGCCAGAGCCAATGTCCTTCGCGTGGTTCTGTGAAATTTCATGAGATTGCAAATATTATATCTTACAACTATGAGTTGATTGTTATTTTTTAAACATGGCTTAAACCTACTATTCCTGACGGAGCTATTCATATATCTGGTTATAACCTAGTTCGAAACGACCGTGTACGTAATAGAGGTGGTGGCATAAGTATTTAAATATTAAACATCTGCATGAAACAATGATATTCATGAAACTTTCATTATAATTTTGTATTTGCTTCGTTTGTATTCAGTAAAATGAATAACTACGAAATTAAAGCAACAAACACACGAAATTTAAGAGACGAGTAAGATGCAGTTATTTTGTTTACTTAAAAAAGAGAATATGAATACTAACAACTCTGAAACAAAACATCCACTGAATAATTGTCAAATAAGTTCATGGAAAAACACATTTATTTAAAAGTCAGTATTGCCAGTTGAAGGAAATGAAAAACATTAGAAAGTATAAAAAAAAACAAAAATAAAGATGAATAGTAAAAGCAACAAGATTAGGAAGTACATTAAAATTAAAATAACAAAAATAATACAAATTTGACTTTATTTTCAATGTAAATTAATTGTTTTTAATGTAAATTTAAAATCGTATAGAATGTGGCAAAAAAGTTTTTTCCAAAATTAAATTTTATTAGTTCAATAAATTTTCAATTTATTAAAAGCTGGCTGCATTTATAAACTTTTAAAAACAATGTTTGCAAAATTTTTATTCTGCAATATCGGAAAATATTTAAATAATTTATGATTTCAAATATTATTTTCATACCACAAAATTCTACTCTGCTGGCTTTAATAATATAAACAACAGAAAAAATTAATGTCAAATAAATTTATTTAAAAATTTTTAGTTTGTAAAAAATAAAAACAAATGAGCAAAATATATTGGAAAAAATTATTAATCATAGTATACAACTAGTATGCCGACTCTTTGACAGGTACATAACTCAACTGTCAGTGGTACAAATTTTATGTTTGTATTAGTAAGATTTTTTTCAAATGTATTGGTGTATAAAACTATTTCTACCACTAAACATAGTTGCATAAAATCGTATAGAATGTGGCAACAATTTTTTTTCCAAAATAAAATTTTCTTAGTTCAATAAATTTTCAATTTATTGAATGCTGGCTGCATTTATAAACTTTTAAAAGCCATGTTTGCTAAATTTTTATTCTGCAATATCGGATAATATATAAATAATTAATGATTTCAAATATTATTTTTATACCACAAAATGCTACTCTGCTGGCTTTAATAATATTAATAACAGAAAAAATTTAGTGTCAAAAAAATTTATTTAAAAATTTTTAGTTTGTGAAAAATAAAAACATTTTGCAAAAGCAAATTAGCAAAATGTATTGAAAAAAATTATTAATTATGTGTTTAAGTCATAAAATTAAACATAAAGTGTTATATTGTGGAAAATTTTAAATTGAAAAATTTCAAATTTTGTTTTGTTTTTGTTGTTCTTATGTGTGTTGAATTCACACAGAACCTATATGTGTGATGAGAGTTATAAAAAAAAGAGAACGTTCTCACCAGTCGGCATACTAGTTATATACCATAGTATAAATTTAGCAAACATGGCTTAGTAAAAAAATTTAGCAAACATGGCTTTTAAAAGTTTATAAATGCAGCCAGCATTCAATAAATTGAAAATTTATTGAACTAAGAAAATTTTATTTTGGAAAAAAAAATTGTTGCCACATTTTATACGATTTTATGCAACTATGTTCAGTGGTGGAAATAGTTTTATACACCAATACATTTGAAAAAAATCTTACTAATACAAACATAAAAATGTACCACTGACAGTTGAATTATGTACCTGTCAAAGAGTCGGCATACTAGTTATATACTATGTTATATACTATGTTATTAATTATGTGTTTATGTCATAAAATTGAACATAAAGTGTTATATTGTGAAAAATTTTAAATTGAAAAATTTCAAATTTTGTTTTGTTTTTGTTGTTCTTATGTGTGTTGAATTCACACAGAACCTATACGTGTGAGGGGTGAACAAAAAAATTGAGAACACTCTCTCAAGTTGGCATACTAGTTCTATACTATGGTGAAAACTGAAAATCAAAAGTCGTTTCATTGAACAAAGTGTTTGTGTTGGCCATATAAAACGAAATGTGTTTGCTAGAAGTATGAATAAAACAGCAGTTTGTTCAGTAATCTGAACTTTATTTAAATACGAACTTCATTGAATAAACATTTCAGTATGTTCATGAATGAAGTTATTCATGCAGCCCTTTATTATAGGGTTGTTCATAAAGAATCTTTCTAGCTGCGAATCTTTGTTTATTGAAATTTGCTTTAACAATGTTAAAACTCTTTTTAGTGTGGTGTACTTACCATATGGAGATATTGCTGAATTCGAAAATTCTCACAGTGTATTTTTGTTTACGTTATTCCAAGGTTATTGCCATTGGTATTTTTAATTGGATGTCATAAATGCAGATAGATTAATTGAATATAAAGTCTTTAATCATATTGACTGGGAGGGTATTTTTTCTGTTATATCAGAATTTGACATTAATATATTCATTAAATCGAGTGACGTTGATTACTAAGCTTTTATTATTAATTTCTTTTTTAAATCCCTTTATACATACGTGCCTATAGAGAGGAAGGAGGTAAAAGTGAATGATAACAGTTGGTTCAGATCTAACAATATTTTATTGGCTATGTCGCTTAGCTTGTCTTGTTTGGTTTATCGTTCAAATAGGAATACTTTGAATTGGAATGTGTACTGCAAATACCGAAATAAGGCTAAAAATATTGTACGTAGAGAGAGAAGAGCATATTATTCTAGATTATTTTGTGGCGTTTACTCATCTGGTATGTGGAGAATTTTAAGGAAATCTGGTCTAACTGGAGATAATAGTTGGTGTAATGAATTTGATGTTGATAATATTAAGGATTATTTTGTTAACTCGTCTGGCTCACTTAATGATAATGCGGATTTTAGCCCCTTTATTGATGAAAATGGTTCCTTTTAATTTAGTTTCGTTAGTAAGGATGATTTATTTGATGCGACCCATTCGTTTAGTTAGGATTATTTATCCTTATGTATCTATCATTCTTATTCATCACGTCAATTCGATTTTAACTAAATCAATATTTTCTAAGTCTTGGAAAATAGCTCCGGTTGTTCCCATTCCAAAATGTAGAAGTGTTAGGACAATTTATGATCTTAGACCTTTATCAATTATCCCTTCATTGTCCCAAGCTGTTGAACACATATTAATAATATATTCTGTTCGAAGGCTTTTTGGTCCATTTCAATAAGCTTTTCGTTGTAATCACAATACTAATTATCTCTTACTTTATATGACTGCTGATATAAGAAGAAATCTTAATGATGGTGAGTTATGTCTAATAGTATCTCTTGACTTGAATAAGGCCTTTAATTCAATTAATTATGCTTTTATCAGGCCTGTTCTGAAAATCACGTGATTTCAAATCACATGGTTTTAAAATCACAAGTGTGATTTTGTGGCGTTCTGAAAATCACACTGTTTTTGTGTTTCTCGGTTTGCTTTCGGCAAATAAAAATTATACCGAAAAACACAACAACGGGACCCCACAATATCACACGTGTGATTTTAAAAGGCATATGTAATTTGAAATCACGTGATTTGAATTAAAGTGATTTTCAGAACAGGCCTGTATGATTAAAAAATTGAAAGAATTATTTAAATTTCCTACCACGGCGTGCAAGCGTATATTGTATATTGTCTGGCAGATCCTAATTTGTATGTGTCAATGATCAGAGTTCCAGTTTACTTGCAATTACTTCCGGTGTGCCTCAGGCTTCAGTTTTGGGACTACTTTATTTTATCTTATGTATATATGACTTACCAGACCAATTAGATTCTCAATGTTGCAGGTCATTGTTATTTGCAGATGATGTTATGCCCCTTGTATTTGGTTTTGGTGATTTCTGTTTACATAACCTACGCATTTCTATATATGGTTCTGCAGTTTTATTTGTAGATAAAATTTAAATGTTTAGGGAAATAAATTGACAAACGTCTAACTTTTGAGAACCATATTGACCACCTTCTCTGTAAAATTTCTGGAATATTACGTAAACTTTACTCAACTAACATATACTTACCTTTTCGTATATATGTATTATGTATATGGTCTTAACTTTTTTACGGGTACATTTGCCTATGTTATTTCTAAATTAAATAGGGTGGTTAATATGATCGTAAGATTTGTTTATAATATTCGAATACCTGAACATATTTCTGAGTATGTTAAACTCTTCCTTGACTGTTCCTTCAATAATTTGATACAACGTCGAAATTTGATATTTTTACATGGTAATTAAAACTGGGTTGCCTACACCACTCTGTTCTAAATTTAACTTTTCTCGGTTTATTAGGAAATCGCAGGTTTTGATTCCGAGAATTAATAACGGATTCTATGAACATTCATTTATAATAAGAATTGCACGTTGTTGGAACTGCTTGCCTCTCGAACTTAGAATATTTTCGCACTCTAACAATTCATTCCGCCTAAAACTTAATAGAATACTTTGTAATTACCCGTAAGGTTATTTCTTTGGACATGCTTGGATCAACATTTAACTTGATTATTTAAATGAATAATCATTTGTTTATATATAAATGTGTCTGTGTATTAAATATGCATTAGCAAGTGTATATTAAATATATTTATATATATATTTTTTACGATTTTACACTGCTGGTATCTTTTGTTTTCTGTGTTTCCTTTTTTTTTATTGGTTGGGGAACCAAAAGAATAACCGCTTTGAGGGTTAATTTAATTAAAATAATTTTTTTTATTCCATATACCTATGTAATAATAATTCTTATTACCAAATATTTTATAACTGTATTCAGGCATAAAAAAATAAATTGAATAAAAATAAATAAAATGATTATATGATCCCCGTCTTAAGGCAGTCACGAGCATTAGATGGTTAAAATACGGATGTGTTTTTTTCTATTTTAAAGTTCATATTCGGGGTTTTGGCGACCTAAATTTGAAAATCGAATGTCGAACTATTAAAAAATCAAACGGGCAACTTAAAACTTTTGCTTAAAAAATTATGATTATAGTATACCAAATTAGGTAATTTCTAGTAAGTTCCGTTTGGTCTGCAATATAAAATATTGGAGCAAAGGTACAAACAAATAATATTAGAGTAATCTTACAAAAGTTTAGACTGTTTCATAAAAACTAAGCACTTAAATAATTAATTATACAAATTTTTTAGCCTGAAGGATACCAGACTTCAAAATGTTTTACGGGGCACAAAAGCACGAGTTGATACACAATGGAAAAAGACAACAACCTCAACATCTGTATCAGCAAATTCTGTAGCTGCAACAAAAACAAATATAACTGGAGAAGTGCAAAAAGCCAGTGCTGCTGGTTCACGTAAAATATTAACACGTTCTAATTCGGTGCGTTTGGGTACCAGCACTACAACAAACGGCATGGGTCTGCAAAGACATGCATCATCTCATTTGCTTGTTGGACAAAATAGAGTAAAGACAGTGACCACAAAAGTGATCGAGAATAAAGTGCAACAAGTAAAAAGTAAGATTTTTTTTTATAAATTTTTGTCTATATAAAAATAATTTAATTGATCTCATTTATATCCATTAAGTTAAAACTGAAGTCGATGAAAACAAAGTAGAGGGCGGAACTACTATGCGCCGCGAGGATAGTAATTTATCACGTAAATCATTAACAAAAATCCAAGCTGCTATAACCCAAAAAGCGGCTGCCACCAACAAATGTACAACAGTAAAAAGCTATTCCACTGGTGACTCTTTACCGCTTAAAAAAGGTGTACAAATTGAGAAAAAGGATGATAAATTGAAAATTGTCAGTGTACAGTCACATTCATCCAAATTATTGGATGATGTGAAAGATATTGATGAGGGTGATAGCGAAAATTTAATATTGGTTTCGGAATATGTCAATGATATTTATACCTATCTTTTTAAATTGGAGAGTGAACAACCTGTACATAAAAATCATTTAGAAGGACAGGCTGAAGTGTATGCCAAAATGCGTGCTGTACTAATTGATTGGATAAACGAAGTTCATACCCAGTTCCATTTGGTAGCGGAAACATTCCAATTGGCTGTAGCTATTATTGATCGTTATTTACAAACGGTCAAGGACACTAAACGTTCTCATTTGCAGTTGGTAGGTGTGACTGCCCTCTTCATAGCTGCCAAATATGAAGAACTATTTCCACCAGCCATAGCTGATTTTATCTATATTACCGATGATACCTACACCGGCAAACAGATTCGGCAAATGGAATTGCAAATATTCAAAGCCTTGGATTGCAATCTCTCCCGGCCTTTGCCTATACACTTTTTGCGTCGTTTTTCTAAAGCTGCCGATGCAGAGGATAACCATCATGCTATGTCAAAATACTTTTTGGAATTAGCAATGATTGAGTACGACATGTCCCATTACAAGCCATCAGAGGTGGGTCTCTTTGAAAATCGAAACTTTTTTAAATAACTTCCTGACAATTATATTTGAAAATATTTCAGATTGCTGCAGCTTCTCTTTTCCTGTCCCTAAACCTTTTGAAAGAAAATAGCAATATTCCCAGCGGCTTAAGCAATAAACATTGGAATTCTACTTTGGAATGGCATTCGAAATACTCGCCTGAGCATTTAAGACCCATAGCTAAAAAGATTGCGTTCGTGGCACGCAATGCTCCTAATGCTAAACTCAAGGCTGTGTATACAAAATATCAGGCATCCAAATTTCAAAAAGTTTCCATGCGTGCAGAATTAAACAGTACGTTAATGGATTCCATTATCACCATCAAGTAATAGCAGAAACGGCACATTGAAGAAAGTATTAAAACTAGTGTTAAGCAAATTACCAGAACATTAAAAACAAGTAAAAAAAGTTGTATTTTAAACAAACACATGATGTATTTTAATCGTTTCTAATATAACACTTAGAACAAAGTCATCTAAATGATTTCTCTATATATAGTTAATAGAATTGTTTTTATCTTTCAGTAATGAAAATACATCTTCAAATTTTAATTATATGCTTAGCAGGTTTTAAATAACAAAATGGACTTATATTGACTATTCACTACAAATTATTCTAATTTGAATTATAGGAATATTAAAAAGTAATTGTATAATTTTTATAAAAAAAAAGTAACTTTGAAAACCTCTTAAGCAGGCATTTTGATTAAGTATGTACATAATATCTCAAAAAAAATCCATTTGTTTCATTTTTCATCACTGTTTAAGTGACATTATGAATACAAAATATTTTAAATTTCCAACAAACCGTTTCACTAAATATTTCGTCATATCTAAAACTACGCGGCGCGGCTTTTTTACTTCGAACCCCTTGTTAGATTAACGCACTGCAATTTTGGCTTGATTTGCTTTTATTTGGCAAAACTTTGACTCGAAAAGAAGCAGCTGCATTGTATAGTTTTTTTTAACTCTTAAGACCTTTTTTAAAATTTCTTAAACCACCAAATCGCATTTGCTGGCTACATAAATATGCGATACTCTTATAACTAAACTAGTTCTATCTTTTACAATACCTTATCATTTTACTTTACCTTGTTTGCTTTTAACTATTATTAAATTAATGTTCAAACAAAAAAAAAACGACTGATTCTAATAGTTTACTGTAGAAAAGCAAATAATTTCGTTTATTATTTATATTTTTAAGATTTTTTTTATTTTCATATATTATGTTTCATTATTATTTTTTATATGGCAAAAATAAACTTCGGACCAATGTTATTTACAAATTATTAAAACTCACTAGAAAAATATTGAAGGTTCTTGTCTACTTACTGCCTTACTTTACTTTAAACAATATTCATTTGTTTATAAAAAAAAACTACACATGTAGATAAGCAAGATACTCCTTTAGAAACGCTTTTAGAGAGTTGTTAGTTAAATAAAATGGTTTTTTGTGTTTTTTTTTTTTTTTTTTTTTTTTTTTTTTTTTTTTGTGACGTCCATGAGTTTGTTAGATGAAAATCTTTTTATTATATTTTATATTTTTTAAACTTTATTCATTTGTATTTTTTCTTGTCCTTAAATAGTTTTTTAATTAATTCATAAAAATATATGCAAGAACATTGTAAACATAAATCTAAATCAATAATATAGATTATAAAAATACTAAAATAAATATAAATTATTTTAATATGTAATATAAAATTATTGTTTGTTGGTCATTTATTTTAAAGAAAAAATGAAGGGAACAACTTGCGCAGGATAATTTTTTTTTTCTTTTTTTTTTTTGTAGAACTTGTGCATGAATTCAGAAATGTGATGTAAATCGATTTTAAAAACGAAACGATTTAAAACTGAAAATTTCGTTTTCAATATTTTTGAAAGTTGATTTCTAATATATTTTCCTCATTTTCTGCCAATATTCTTTTAAATTTCATAATCAATTGATCCACATCTGAGGACGAAGATTGACGCCGGCATCAATAGCGGCGCTTAACACGCCTATCTTAAGGGTAAATCTGTTGTGAGTGCGCTTCATGATGTGGTTGGTTATGTAGAGCGGAGATTGCGAAGCAAGGAATACACCTTGGTGGCATTCCTGGATATAGAAGGCGCCTTGAACAATTTGAAGATAGAGGCTATTAGGCAAGCACTGGTGGATCTAGGGCATAGATAGGCAATAGGCCGCCCATGGGCGCTTTGTTATGCTCTTATTTACACGTACTTTAACACACGTATGGAAGAAGAAAAAATAATTCAATCTCGCATGAGCAGTCGTATAAGCTGGTTGTGTACGCTTGCTGTTTGATCGGCGTTGCCAAATGTGTATGTTTTATTATTAAATAATAAGTTTTTTCTTGTAAATTGCGCAGATATTACATTACAATTTTTTTACTTGAAATTATGTTATTTTATTTCTTACGGTTTAATTTTACCTAATTTGCTAAGTATATACTCGTATAACAGTGGCAAGCTTTAATGATTCAATTAAGCAAAAACAGTATGGATAATATTCAACATTGCGGATTTTCTACAAACATGTTTTTATATTTTGTCAAATACCCCAATTAAAAACAAACGGTTTGTACAAACGTACAATTTTGACCTACAATTCTAGCTTACTAATTTCGTTAATATAATAATATTGTATTTGTTTCTATATTACTCGTATGCTAAAAATATTAAATATTTTGAATACTTATTTGGGATATTTTTATGTGCAGTTTTTTTAAGTTAGAATCAAGTTCTTTTATATGCAGTTTCTTGAAAAAAATTATGGCAACGCTGCAGTACACTGAGAACGGGAGAGTCAAATAGCACTAACATTACTGTACAATACACATGTATGTGTTTGACTATCTATGATCTAGGGGTTCCGCTGTTATTGGTCGGATGGATAACTCTGCTTAGCAGCAGAGTTATTCACTCGGACTGGGGAAACGAACGCTTAAAGAAACTGGTGACAAGGGGGACCCCACAGGGAGGAGTTCTCTCTCCCTTATTAAGGCTCTTAGCTGTCAATGTCGTTCTAGGACTTTTTGACAGAATGGGACAGAAAGTCGTGGCCTACATGGGTGATGTTGGTATCAGGCAAGTTTCTGCCGCAATTAGCGAAGTGATGTTAGGGGCACTGGGCAACTGGGACTTACCCGGGGTTTACATGTGCAAGTTCGAAAAACACAATACACTCACACATTTTCACTAACACCATCACATTTTTCGTACTTGCAGCCCAACTTGCAAGAGAATTTGCTTGCAAGTAAATTTTTGACACTTGCAGCAAGTAAAATGACAAATAAAGAAACAGTGTTACCGTGGATGCCTTTTGTATCAATTTCTTAGTACTTAGTTAAATAAAAATTATGTTTACAGCTGATTTTCTGTGTATTTATAAAATCAAAAATAAAAACAAAAACACTACTATGCAGCAGCACATCTTCATGGTATTTTTAAACATAAATTGCAATAATTTTGTTAACAAAAATTGTTAACGAATTAGAGGATGTCTCAGGCTGTGGACTCGAAAGTCTGATCGCTATTTATTTCACCTACTTTCCATCTATCTATATCTAAACAAAGCATCACAATGGATCATATTGGTCTCTGGGTGAAGGTGTGAAGGAGATTTCACACCAGCATTTCAACCTACCTAAATTCATAATAAAATTTGCCCGTTTTCCATAAAAAATTTGTGGGGAAAAGCAAAATTTCGAGGAAAAACTGTTGATCACGACAAAAAAAAATAAGACTATAATTCAGAAATGGAGTTTTAAGTCGAAATTCTCAAATGTCCTACTTTCAAATTAATTCTTGGTTAATTTAAAAAATAATTTTCCTTATCTTGTATTTTGCCTGAAATGTTTTTGTAAATAATGCCGTTTTTTATAATAAAAAGTTGTTTTTATTAAAAACATTAACAAAAAATTTCCCGGCATTTGCATAGAAAAAGGCCCAACTATTATATGCATGAGCGTGCATAAGCTACTGTCAAAAATTAACTAAAAGCCTCTTAAATGCATTAAAAAAACGGAATCAAAAACATTGATTCCGTATGGAATGTGCGATCAGTTTCGCACTTTGCTTAAGCAAATGACAGTTTCATAAAAGTTAACAAGAATATTCCTTAAGCTCAATGTGGTTTGACACATATGATTAACATGTATTAAGTTTGAACACGTTCTTAAATAAGTGTTTAAAAGGGCATACTAGGGTGTGCCGAATTGTAAGGACAAAAATTTGTCGATATTGTGCCATTGATTTTTCGTTAGCTTATGGCATGAGGAAAAAAAGTTTCACTACGACATATCAAAAAAATAATTTTTGAGGGGCACAAATTTAAAATTTTTGACTTCTCAACTTTTATTTTTAAGTTGGTAATAAAAAAAAATCGGTTGATTAAATTTTTTTTTTTTTTTAATATTACATTTCCAAGGTGAAATTGTACGCTTAAAACGATAGCGATACCAGTTTTTCCAAAAAAAAAATGTTTTTCTTGAGGTTTTGGACGAGTTTTTGTCGAAAAAAATAATTTTTACTCGTTAATTTTTAAGTTAAGCTGATTTAATTTTTTTTAAATATATCTTGGATAGGATAAAATTGTACGCTTAAAACGATGGCGATATAATTTTTTTAATTTTTGTTTATCGAAAGAAATAAATCAATTTTTCCACAAAAACTCGAATATATTTTTTTTTTGAAAAACTATATTAAACTACATATTAATACGATTTAAATTATTTTTAAGGTGTTTTAGTAGGTACCTATATTAAGGTTTTCTTTCGACTTTTTTTTACTTTGAGCCTACCTTACCTATGCAATGAATTCTATTGATAGTAGGGAAATAGGTTATGAGGAGAATCAAAGCAAGCGTACTAACGCATAAACGCGCGACGGATCAAGGTGCCTCATCTGTATGTATGGGTGGTATAAATATTGAGGAAACAGAATCTCTTGATGTTCTGGGCATGAGGATACAATGTGATGTCCGATGGACAGAACATATATTCAAGGTGTCGAAAGAAGCATTCAAGTGCCTCGCTTTTTTGAAACGGTGTAAGATATACTTCACTCCATCTGATCTCCTTACTATTTATACCACCTATATCCGACCGAGAATGGAATACAACTCTCATGTGTGGGCCGGTGCTTCAAAGTCTATTTTGGAGCTTCTCGACCGCGTGCAGGAGAGGGCGAAGGTTCTCATTGGCGACAGTAGGGTATCCAATTCTATTGACTCCCTTGAGCACCGTGGGTTGTACTTGCCTATTTTATCGGTACTACAACGGGATGTGTTCTGATGAAATTAGGGATTTGGTTCCCGAGACCCATAGCTTTGTTCGTAATACACGTTTTTCCTCAAGAGCACATCCTTTTGTGGTCGATTGGCCGGTGAATCGTACAACGCATTACAGGGAAAATTCGTTTTTTGGCCGGACAGTTCGTATGTGGAATAACCTTCCTGCTGAAGTCTTCCCTCTCACTTACAACATGAAAAAGTTCAAGTCGAATGTTCACAAACACTACTCCCTCTTTCCTCCTTCCCATAACCTATTTTCCTAGTTCCAACACAATGCATTGCATTAGTAGGGGTCATCCCCTGAGTGCTGGTCCCAACAAAAAAAAAAAAAAAAAAAAAAAAAATGATGCAGATATGCTAATACTCCTCGGACTCTTATAAATTTTTAATAAACGGTTCAAAGGCCGGTTCTTTCAGTCTTTTATATAACTTCTACCACTTGTAGGGTAACCATGTTTTCAATACTTTCGGAATGCAGAAGTAGCCTCAAACCTACTACTATCCATCTACATTGATTCATGTGTTATATGGAACAATTTAATTATTCTGTTTTAATTTAAGCTATGCTTTTTAATGTGTTATTTCTCTTAGTTGCCATGCAAAAAATAAGCATAGAAAATGTAATTCTTGGTTCAAAAATAATATAAAAAGTACCGTTGTATCGACAGCAAAATATCGATACCGATATATCGAAAAATCTGAAGAATCGGCGATATATCGGTATTTTTAGTAGGTTAGGTTAGAAAGGCTGGTGCGAAACAAACTTAACACCCTCACCCAGATACCAATGTGGTCCATTGTGGCGCCTTAATTTGTGAAAGAGATCTAGTGTGAAAGAGTAGGAGAAGTAAATAGTGAAAGTACAGGAAAGAAAGAAATCGGACAGAACAAGCAAAACCAACCCTCCCAAACAGGAAAACTGCCCTACATGTTCCCAGCCCCAGCCTCCTGCCACGCAGCCAGGTCATTTCCAATTCGAATCCCGTCAGATTCTCGAGCCCGTAGCCCTAGACATCACCCAATTCGTGCAGGAATCTGATACCCAGCCAACTCAGCCTGGTGTTCTGTAGCCTGGGACAGGGGCACAGAAATTGCCTCTGGGTCCTCACATAACCTTCATATATCCGATAAGCCAGACCCCATTCTCACCGCCATTCTGCCTATCATACAGTGGCGAGTGATAATACCTATCATGGTCCTGACGCAGACCCTACTCTTACCCAGCAGCGCGTCCGAATTCGACGTACTAAGCATCGGCCACAGCGTGCGTGCGTTCGGCCCCGCCAAACCCGATTAGTCCCGCTCAGAACCCATTCCCTAATTCTCCCAAAGTAGAAGCTCATTGGAGGCCTGATCAACTGCAAACTGTCAGGATCCTCCATTTGCGAGCCCAGTCTCGCCAACTCATCAGCTGTCTCGTTGCCGTGATGTTGCAGTAACCAGGTACCCAGCGGAGCCTTACAGCATAATTCCCTAAGATTTCTCTTAGAGCCCTCCTGCAATCGTACACTAGCCTGGAGTTCCTATAACTGCCCATTTAAGCACTAAGAGCTGTGCACATATAGAGTGACCTCCGAGCCCTTGGCAATGTTAGCCCCTACTGTTAAAAAGTAGATTATATTTACCCACTTGCTCATTATTTTTTTTGTTTATTAGTAGTATTATGTTTTGATATTTTAATTTGAAAAGAAAAAATTATTTTTCCTGTGATTATTACTTTTCCTGTTTTCAATAATAGTACAACGTTTGTTTTAAATAAATAAATTTAGATTTCAATTTTAATACCTACCAATTCCGCGAGTGACCCTCCATGAAATTTCCCAACAGTCCTAGCTCCCTCAGCCTAAGAATGCTTCTGACTGACATTCCCATCACATACTGCGCTATAGACAGAAGATAAAGAATAACATCCAGCGCCGCCTGAGAAGTACTTCTCAAGGTACCTGTCATGCCGTTCGAAGCACACCTCTGAGCCTTAGACAGAAGGTTCCTCTGACTAGCCATTCTCAATGACTCCTACCAAGCACAGCGTAAGACGATCGACGATCTGCAAGTATAGTAGGTACTGAGTCCCCTCTTCAGTCTCTTCTGAGTACTTCTCTTCGAGGACAGCTAACTGTCCAGAAAAACTCCTAGATACTTAGCACTATCAGATAGCCTAAGCTCTACTCTCCCTAGTACCGGCAGCCTAAAATCCACCTTGTACCTCCTAGTAAAAAATCTTACTGTCTTTTCGGGATTAACTCCCAAACCCTTATCAGTCGCCTATGCTGACAGTTCACGACCTTCTGACCTATCCTATCAAAAAGTCCCAGAACGACATTAACAACCAAGAGCCGCAATAAGGGAGAGGGAAGTCCCCCCTGTGGGGTCCCCCTAGTCACGAGTATCTTTAAGCACTCCTTTCCCCAGTTTCCCCTGTCCGGTGTTGAATACCCAGCATGTGCTCCACACCGGCAGAAGTCGACCCCCAATCGTGTGCAACTCTAGTTTTTGATTGCCGCAACTGACAGTTTTGACACCTGTTGCCCAGTCAGCCCCTGTGAACGCTCCTTCGTCCGGCCTTCCTCTCACACTGAAGATTTCATCGAGAAGTTTGTTCTATAGCACCTGCCATCTTTCAACACTGATCCTACCATCGGAATCAGTGCGATCGATGACAGCCGCCAGAATACCGTCCTTATTCGACGACGCCCTCAGTTTTATTAGCATGGGCGATTGGTCCTCTCTGGAGCCAGGCTTCTTTATAATCTCCTTGGGGAGGTTCTTAAATACGCTGACCGCAGCCTAACCAATCCTTTTAGCCGCCGGGAATTTCTGGTCATCGCCACACCTTACTCTCTTAACTCCCCCATTTTAGGGTTTTTACTTGAGTTATTCCGGTGATCACCCGATTTCCTTGCAGATGTGGATTGGTTTGCCCGGTAATAATTCCTTTAGTGATTCCCTTTGGGAGTCACTGCCGGAAATTATTAAGACATTACCAGTCCTCATCGCGAGGCTAGAAGTGAAATAATAGCTCTTTCGTGCTCATCAGTAGAGCCGAAGGTCAGATCACCGAGTCTTTCCGAGGCCTCAGTACGTTCCAGTGAGTCCATGGGGAGCCCATCCAGTAGGTCTCTATCAGTTCTGTCATTAACTGACTTTAATGACAGCAGAATATCCCTGTGAATACCCAGCAGATCCGAGTCTGAATCTGACATCGGTCCTGTTGAGTTGTCAGTGATATTCCCTGCAATAACTTCTGTCACTACGTGCATTTTTGTTTTATTTTAAATTTGTCCAGTTTCTAAGTCCCACGAGTATGCACGTATTCAAAGCACCATCTCGCGCAGTGACGGCTTAAACGGACTTTGCTAGAATTACAACTGACCTTTACCATAAGTGTCAGAATTTTTAATTTCGGCGTTGACACTAAGTCCCTTGATTTTTTATTTCCGCCGTTGCCATCTTGGCGCACGTAAGAAAAAGTTCGTGCAAATTTGTACAGGAAATGAAAAAAATTACTCTCAATTACTCTCTTAATTGCACTAAAATTGTTATGTGGAACGCTTTTTGATAACTTTGTGCAAGTTCGGTCTGTTTCGTTATGCATGTGGAACAGAGCTAATATGTAAGCATATGTGATTATATCAAAAATGGCGACTTTATTAAAGAAATTCAAAGGACAATTGAGTGTATTTTTTTTATTTGTAAAAAATAAAAATATTTTTCACTGGTTTTAGGCATTTTTATTTGTTTAAAAATTTATTTTAATACCTATGCTTGTGCGTAATTGTAAACAAATGAAGAATTTTACAATGACCATCGTGAGTACCCGTATTAAAAAGTATGCATATTAAAAAGCAAAATGTAAAATGTTAATGAAAAAATTAAAGTAAATACATTATTGCATACATTTCCCTTAAACTTCAATTAAAAAAAAAAAAAATAAACAAAATATAAAACAAGTTACACTCAATTTACATGATGAATTTTATGACGTCCAATTTTGGACGTCATTTTTTGTTTGGTAGCAAGCGGTGTAGAGAAGAAAAAAGGGTAGAAAAATAGACTTGATTTCTGTTTTCATGGTTTTTTTTGACACTTCGCTTTACACTTTTTTCTGTTCTTTCTGTTACGTTTTATTTTTATATTGTCATCAACTGGATTGAATGGAAATGAAAAAAAATTAGACGTCCAAAAAAAACCATCGTATGAATTTGAGTAGTTTTTGGTAGCAACTTCAAAAGGGAATTAAGAAAATTGGACGTCATAAAATTCATCATGTAAATTGGGTGTTAGAGTGCTATATTCGGCTGTGCCGAATCTTTGATACCCTCCACCGACAGGAACGGGCTCTATATGATAAATAGATATTTATTATTAACTAAGCTTCATAAAAACGAGCGTCAGCATTAAAATTGTTGCGGTTTAGACCTGAATTAAATTATTGACCGACAATAAGAACATTTTATGCGTTTCTTGTTAGAACTTTGAACTGGCTTGAATAAAATATAATGATTCGTAAACGTTTTAGCCGAACTGTAATTTGTATTGGACCTATGGCAAATTATGGACCAATCATCCCAAAATTTTGAAGACTGATTTCTGGTATTACAAAAAAAAAATTAGAATAAATTCTAATACAGCAGTATAATTAGTTTTAGCGTTAACAGAAAATTTCACAAATTTGCATGATATTTTTTTTGGCCATATGAATTTAAGTAAGACATTTTACCGCAATATCTATATCTGTGATGGTTTAAGGCGAATTTTATTATTTTCCCAAAGTGAGCTTTATTTGGTTTTCGGCGCAATAAACTGTTTTCCGAGAGTAGGGTTTATATGTGGCCTAGGGTAAATCATGGACCAACCTTCACGAAATTTGGCAATGTGATTTCTCGTCCTATAAAACTGTGACGTACCGAATTTAAGTATGCTAGCGTTATTTATTGCGGTTTTAGGCGTACTAAACTGTTTTCCGGAAGTAGGGTTTATATGGGGCCCAGTGTAAATTATGGACCGATCTTCAAAATATTTTACAGTGTGATTTCTGGTCCTATAAAACTGTGACGTACCAAATTTTAGTATGATAGCGTTATTTATTACGGTTTTAGGCGTACTAAACTGTTTTCCGGGAGTAGGGTTTATAGGGGGACTAGTGTAAATTATGGACCGATCTTCAAAAAATTTTACAGTGTGATTTCTGGTCCTATAAAACTGTGACGTACCAAATTTAAGTATGCTAGCGTTTTTAATTGCGGTTTAAGGCGTACTAAACTGTTTTCCTCGAGATGGGTTTATATGGGGCCTATGGTAAATTATGAACCGATCGTCACGAAATTTACCAGTATGATTTGCAGTCGTACAAACCAAATTCGAGCAAAATTGTATTTCATTCCATGCGTTAATAAACCATTTATGTTAGTTTTTGTATCAAAATTATCAATTTTTTCAGGGTGGTGGTTCCATATTTTGATTCATAGTTCTGATCCTACTAAGCCGATGTTGCTGGATTTCAATCCCAAACTACAAGCAATTTGAGACCACGTTTGTTCTTTTCTTTTGCGTTTTTCAAAAGTGAGCGTGTTTTGAACAGACGGACAGACAGACGGACGTGGCTAAATCGACTTAGAATTACTCAAGGAGCCAGAATATAAATACTTTATGGGGTCTTAGATGTATAATAAAAAATTTTCACACGGAATGACAAACTAAGTATACCCACATTCACCACAGTTTCTTCTTCTTTCGTCTGCTTATTCTTGTGTATGTGTGTTAAGATGAAATTTTAGAAGAAAAATTAACGCCTTAACTCGTATATTAATTTTTACAAAAATGAATTTTTTTTTGATAACATCAATGTTATGTTAATAAATGTTAAACGTTAAAAATGTATTTTCAAATTATTTTCAAAATGTAACTTTTTTTCTTTCTCGAAATTTCATTGGCAACACTGATGAATATACTTAAAGGCCGGTATTCACTTTCCTACATAATCGTACGATTCATTCACACGAAAATCTGACGGAATTCTATCCGACATAAAAAAATGTCTGCAAAATCTGCTGACAATGCCACACTATCCCACAAAAAAGATGCAAACTCAAATGACTCAGCTACTTTACAAGAACATGCAACTCTGATCGCATAGAATCTATCATTTTATGAAAATTTTTATAAATATTTGCAAGTCGTACAGACTGTCAAAAAAATCTGTCACTCAATTAATTTTTAAGCCACTATGTCATACATTATGAGGACACACGATTTTTGTGAAATATCGTGCGACTAAATAGGATAGTGATACAATGTAAGTTTTTAAATAAATTTTAAATGCATACTTACGATGATGAAGTTTTGTATCATAATCAGCGATGCCGTTTTGGCGACTTTTAACCAAAATTGTTTACTTTTTTTCTCAATGTGCACTTGTGTACTTTTTTCCATTTTGGTTACTTATTTTAACTAAAAAGTATCCAATTTTTTGTCTAATTGGGGGTAACACGATTAAGTTTTGAATTTCTAGTTTTAATACCTTCACACTTTTTTACCAATTCAGTCATACTTTTAAAATTTAAACGAATTTGCTTTTATTTTCTCTTTCAAGTCGAGTGTTTTAATTTAAGTTCAAAAAAACAGCTAATTAAAATTTTAATGAGCATCTTTTTCGATTTTCTCTATAAGTTGTTTTTTGGTTGACGTCTTGAAAATAAAATGCATGCAGCCTACGTCGGCAGTTTTAAATTTTTGTGAATTTTGACATGCAGTATGTGTAAAAACACTAGAAAGCAAGGCTGCATGGTTAATACTACCATTACCCCCTCCTCTTTTCTGGACATTCATATATATTTAATTCAACAGTTTTACTCCTGTACTGTACTTATAAAGAGAGTTAACAAAAATTGAATTCGTTGAATTCGCCTTGGATATTGCGGTAAAATGTCTTACTTAAATTCATATGTCCAGAAAAAATATCATGCAAATTTGTGAAATTTTCTGTTAACGCTAAAACTAATTATACTGCTGTATTAAAATTTATTCTAATTTATTTTTTGTAATACCAGAAATCAGTCTTCAAAATTTTGGGATGATTGGTCCATAATTTGCCATAGGTCCAATACAAATTACAGTTCGGCTAAAACGTTTACGAATCATTATATTTTACTCAAGCCAGTTCAAAGTTCTAACAAGAAACGCATAAAAGGTTCTTATTGTCGGTCAATAATTTAATTCAGGTCTAAACCGCAACTATTTTAATGCTGACGCTCGTTTTTATGAAGCTTAGTTAATAATAAATATCTACCCAGCAAAAACTTACATTGAAAAGTAATGAGTTAAAAAGCTAATATAACGACTCATCACTACTTCTACATTGGCATTTTAACTCATTATTTTAACACGGTGATGTCATTGGAGGCAAGTACTTACCACCTTCGCTTACAAATAGGGAGTTAAATAAGTCATTACCACATTCGCTTACAAATAGGGAGTTAAATAAGTCATTACCACATTCGCTTACAAATAGGGACTTAAATAATGACTTTAAAAAAAAATTTTTTTTATTATTTTTTTTTAATTATTTTTTTTTTCTATTTTTTCTTATTTTATTTATTTTTTATTTTACCTTATTTTATTTGTTTTTCTATTTTTTCTTATTTTATTTTACTTTGTTTTTTTTTACTTTGTTTTTTTTTTCTGCCTCTGGCGGGATTCGATCGCGCAACCTCGGTGCTGATAGACTAGCTCACTACCAGCTTGTCTACTGGGGCATTGTAGTTTTTATATAAAAAAACTATGTTTTTTACTCAATTATTAAGAGCGTAAATATGAGATTAAATTATCCATAATAACAATAAAAACGCTGATTGAAAGTGGATTGAAAGTTTTTGTTTCATTACTAAAATGACATTTTTATTGTCATAATGAAAATTTAAATTTATGAAGGCAATTATTGAAATATGTTGCTTTTATAAAAAATTTTTTGATTTCATAAAATTAATGGCAAACATGTAACATTAGATGTATGAAATAATTAAATCTTACATTTTTTTAATTAACAATTAAACATTTTTTTAAGGAAACTATAATTTTGTATTAATTTATGAATATAGTTATGTTTGTATATTGTTTTTTTATGTTCCCAATTAAAATTTTTTGTTTAACTTGGACAAACTTAAGTTTTCATATATCCAATGAAAATTTTTAACGTAATTACGAAATCCAATGAAGCGATTTTAACGAAAATACTTCATTCTAACTATGAAATTCCATTTAGACTATGAAAATTTTCATTTACCCAAGGAAAATTTTTTTATGAAAATTATTCATTAAATATATGAAGCATTTTTCTTTCAGTGTAATAAAAAAAAAAAAACAAATTGTAAGAATAAATATTTAAAATCAATTTGTATTAGATTTGAAAAAAATTAAACCGTAGATGCAATTTATTATGAATGAATTATAAATTTCCATAATCAACTTATAAACAAGTACTTATGTAACAGATTATATGTCAGCCATTACTCAACTACTTCTATGTAATGCAGATGGTATGAAGTAGTCATTGAAAAGTAAGTTGTTCAGTAATTGCAAGTCATTACCAAGTTTTTGCTGGGTATTTATCATATAGAGCCCATTCCTGTCGGTGGAGGGTATCAAAGATTCGGCACAGCCGAATGTAGCACTCTAACTTGTTTTTGTATAGCTTCGTACAGACGGTGGTCAGATCATACAATATTGTAAGCAGGCGTTGCCAATATAAATATTTTTCTGACAATGGTGCCATTCTCAGATACATTAATTTAACACGTCTGCCAAATACAAATAAGCTTGCAATGTTCACACAGTAGGAAGACATTTTTAGTAAATTTTAAGCAATGATGTTTAGAAATGTCCATAGTGTAAATTGCGACTTATTTTGTTGTCGAAATGATAACTTTAAAAAACTTTGTAAGAGACGGAAAGTTTAATATTTTATTTCTGTGTTTAATAATGTTAATTTATTTTGCGTACAGATTCAAAAGATACGAAAAATATCAGGATTATAGGTACATGTAGTCATCAAAAGATACGAAAAATTTATCTTTCGTACCCTAATGGCATCACTCATATTCATATATATACATATGTAAATAAATATACATGCATATGAACAAAAATAACTAAATACTAGTTGTTGCTGTTTAGATTTTATTATTTATTTGTCTGTCAGTTTAACCCATAAAAAAACACAACCAGCAACAACACAACATGTTGGAAAAAATAAAGACGGTCATAAAACCGTCAAACTCGATTTTCGAATAGGCGCACAGAAAATAAGAACAATAAACCAAAGAAATACGAGGCATACTACAAGTTAAAAACAAAATACATATGTACACTATTTTATAATTTCTGCTTTGTGTTTACCAATTAAATGCAAAACGAAAAGAAAACAAAGACAAGAAACACAAAATTAAATCACAACATAAACTTTAACACACCTACAAAAAAAATTGAGTATGCATGTTAATTGTTGTTGGTGGGTCTTCGCACAGCAAGGGATGGTTGGTTGATAACAATAGTGTCTGGGCTCGTACGTATATACATATAATAAAAATTCGTTATACTCAAGGCACATTTAACAATGTACATATATGTATATGTACATACATAAGTATATTTGGGACAGCAATAACACCAAATTGTCAAATTTCGTACATATACCTATATGAGCCCAAATATGTGAATATTTTTAAATATGTGACAGCGCATAGAGAAAGGGACCTAAGGGTAAAAAAAAATCAATTTTCACTTTTTAGTTTTAGCGTTAACAGTGAATTTCACAAAATAGCATGATATTTTTTCTGGCCAAATGAATCTATGTTGCAAGACATTTTACCGCAATATCTACATACATACATACATCCATTATGGTTTTAGGCAAATTTAATTATTTTCCCAAAGTGGGTTTTATTTGGTTTTAGGCGTACTAAACTGTTTTCCGGGAGTAGGGCTTATATAGGACCAAGTGTAAATTACGGACCGATCTTCAAAAAATTTTATAGTGTGATTTCTGGTCCTATAAAACTGTGAAGTACCAAATTTTAGTATGATAGCGTTATTTATTTAGGTTTTATGCGTACTAAGCTGTTTTCGCAAATAGGGTTTATATGGGGCCTATGGTGAATTATGGACCGATCTTCACTAAATTTAACAGTATGATTTGCAGTCGTATAGAGCAGATTCGTTATTCATTTTCATTCAGTTTTTGTATCAAAATTATCAATTTTTTTAGGGTGGTGGTTCCACATTTTGATTCATAGTTCTAGTCCTACTGAACCGATGTTGCTGGGCTTCAATCCCAAAGTGCTTAGGAAAACTACAAGCAATTTGAGACCAAGTTTGTTCTTTTTTTTTGCGTTTTTCGAAAGAGAGCGTGTTTTCAACAGGCGGACAGACAGACGGACATGGCCAAATCGACTTAGAATTACTCAAGGAGCCAGAATATATATACTTTATGGGGTCTTAGATGTATAATAAAAATGTTTTACACGGAATGACAAACTTAGTATACCCTCATTCACCTCTAGTAATGGTGGAGCGTATAAAAAAAATGTGTTAGAGCTTAATCGCTCTGGAGACTATCAAATGGACACATCAATCACATAGTTGTGTGCGTGCAGTCGTTGTTTTTCGGCTACACATGCGCGTTGTCGGCAATGATTGATGAAAATCAAAATTGTTTTATTTGATAGTACCGTGTTGTGATTGACAAAAAAATTTATTTGCTCTGTGTTTGTTGTCATAAATAAGTGTAAGGATCAAGGCGAATTCATGTAAAAGATGGTGGCGATACTACAACAAGTACAACACCAAAAACACAACTTTGTAGTTTATTTGTTGCTTTCGTTGGTCGATATGTCAAAAACACAAGCAACTTTTGACATTCCTCTTTCTAAGTAAGAAAAAAATTAGCACAGCTGTGCTTTCAACGCCACCTGAAAAATGAATTCGACTTGATAAGCATGAAAAAATATTGGTAAAAGTTTCCTGACGATCTGGCCTAAGCAACCAGACAAATGCGAATAGAAACTAGATTTATCTTAACAATAAATTTCAATGTTTTTATCTAAAATAAAAATTGGGAATTTAGCACGTCATAGAGAAATCTTATTAATAGTAAATTTGTTATTCCCGAAAATAATTTTTGATAACAATTTTATTATTTGAGATATTCTTCCAAATTTATTTTAAATGAGTTTTAATTTGTTGGTAGTTAAGCATGTCTATATGAAACAGTCAATCATATTTTTGAAAAGTTGCAAACAAAACCTCTTAGCCAGGATTATATTTTTCAAATTATTCTGTTTCAGCGTTATAGAAACGAACCGTAATAATAACATGCTTTTTGTATACAATATTTGTCAATTCGTCGACCACAGTTTAAGACCTTCCATGACATTGTTTGATTTCTTCTATTTTGTTTTTTTAGTTCTTGGTGTTTTAGTAAAGAAAACTGATGAATTTTGATTCCTCCGAAATTTTGTAGTTTTAAGGATGTAGATATGCTAGAACTACTTAAGATTTTTTGGTGCCTTAACGGGCATTCCGTCCTCGGCAACACAACGGGCCAATATTTTAGCGTATTTTAGTTATTTTATTACGTATTATTTACCGTCTCTGAGCCAAGTTTTGTTTGGCGCACATTTATGCCAAGCTTGTGGACTAATCAAGGTAATTATTAAGTCGTGACGTCGAAGATCCTTTGCAGTTTATCATTTTAGACCACTTCAGACACATTACTTTGTCTTTTTAATCCAGCGCGAAATATCTCCAGATAAAATCAACATACATAAAAATATATTAAATATTTACAATACTCTCACACAAATTGCTATTTACATATTTAACTGAACATTTTTTTTTTTTTTTTGTAGTATGTACATTAGGGGGCACCGAAATTTCAACTTTCGATTCTCGCAAATGCCCAGGCGGAATATTGTGCCTATTGGTCTAAAATATATGTAACTGGTAAAAATTTCAGCAATATCGGACAACTTTAAGGGCTGCCCCAAAGAGGTCAAAGGTAAAATTTAAGAAAATTCTATATGTCTATTACGAATTTTCTTGGTTGTTCTTGGATTGGCATGCAAATTGTTTATTAATTTTATGAAGGGTGCCATAAAAACAAAGTGGAGTAAGGCCGGAATTTTCTTGGTTGTTCTTTGATTGGCATGAAAATTGTTCATTAATTTCATGAAGGTTGCCATAACAACAAAGTAAAGTAAGACCGACAAAGAAATTTCTTACCTCGAGACTTGCTACTGTTTTAGACAAACTTAAAGTCAGTTCAAGAGATGCGGTTCATTTATTGGTAGCAGTTCTAGATGCAGCTAGGCTTAATCGAAATGCTATACGTAAACAAAGAGATATTTTAAGAAAAGCTTAAAGCAAACATATTAAATTTAAATAAACAGAAACATCTCAACAACTGACAATCCACTGGGATACAAAGCTTATATCCTGTCTTACAGAAAAACCTGAAGAACACCTTGCCATAATAGCAACTGCTCCAGATCTTGAACATATAATTAATATGCCTGATATACTGGCAAGAACTGGTTTGGAAATATCTACTGCTATTTATGATTCTTTTGAAGAAAAACAATTTTCTAGATAAGGTAGAGGCATTTGTGTTCGACACAACCGCGTCGAACACTGGAAAGTTTAACGGAGCGTGTAACCTTAAAAAAAAAGAGATGGAAGAAATATTTTATTTCTTGGATGCAGACATCATATTTTTGAAATTGTTTTATCTGCTGTATTCAAGGAAGCACACGTTGGAGCATCTACTGGTCCGGAAATAGTAATTTTTAAAAAATTTAAGACCATTGACCAAAAATACAACAGGATGGTTTTTTGACTGGATTGTCATATTCAAGATTCAATAAAATTTTAGATGGTAAGGTTTGCAAACGAGGAAATATTAGAAGACTTTCCACGCAATGACTATACAGAATTTAAAGAACTGATAATAATATTCTTAGGAGGAAGTCCGCCTAGAGGCATTAAATTTACGAAGTTTATTAACATATTTCAAATTATTTTAAAAATACTGTTTAAAATATTATATAACATATAACAGAGGTCTGTTTGATCCACATGGCATGGGAGGGCTAATGTTTTCAAAAGTTTTACTGAATATTCCTATCACGCGAAGGAATAAACAGACATAATTCTTTATAAATACTTAATAAAAATATGGAACTAACTGAAATTTGACCTTTGACCTCTTTGGGGCAGCACTTAAAGGTCTCCGATTTCGTTCAAAGTTTTTATGTTTATTGTCTAGACGAATTACCAAAATATCCCGGCTGGGCTTCTTTAAAATTCAGCAACAAAATTTGTTCATACAGTTCAGTGCCACCCTTATGTACATATTTTAAATTGTTTTTGGTTTTTTTTCGCTTTATGGCTCGTAGTGCCGTCTTGTTGAAACCAGAGCTCAACGATATGAGATTTAATTTCAGGAAGCACATAGTCCGTTAACATCGTGCGATAACGGTTAACATTGACGGTAATCGATTCGTCAAGGCTTTCGCGGAAACTTTCAGCTATAGCTGTTATACTCACTTTACTACGTGTTGGATGTGGTCTTTCCGGTCGAGTATCATCTACTAGCCAAAAATTCAAGAAATTGTACCAGCAAACTTTTACGATTTTTCACTACAGTAATGAATTGCCCTGGTAGTTCAGCAGCAATAAAAAAATTCGCGTTGTGTTTTGATATGGAATAACCTTGAAATCGTCTTGGATTGAAAAAAGCATTAACTCTTGTAAAAATGTATCAGCATTTGGTAAGTTATTTCAAAAAACTTCTTATGTACATATGTACGTGATTGTGCTGTTTTAAAAAATTTTTTAATTGGGTATTTTCTCTTAATATTTCTGTAAATAAAACATGAACATTATACTATCTTTGTTTAAATGGCATAACGGAAAACCCACTTGGGTTTTTTGAAACAAAATTCCCATAAAACCCGGTGGTGGTTTCTGGGTTATCCAGTTTTATTATTAGCCAACCCTGCTTATAAGGCTGATTATGGTAGCCCGACAAAATTTATATACCTATGAAACACACATATGTTTTCTAGTAATTCGCACTGATGACTTTCCGAGACTTTCTATTTCGAGTGTCGTTTTTTGTGATAGATTAAAGAACACTGGTTGGTTGTGCGTTACTTACAATTAATTACAAATGCAAACATTATATAATAAGAAATGAGTGTATTTTCAATGAAAGTCAAATTCTACTTACATGTACATGTACATATAAAATTTCCGTAATTCCTATTTAAACTTTTAATCGAAAAGTGCCGTCTTCAATTTTTACGAAAAAGATTTTTTGATGGTAAAATATTCGGAAAATGATGCTCGTGTGTGGTGCTTATTAGAAAATAAAATTTGGGATTTTATCGTCATTTTGGCTTTTTTCTCTAACTTACATACCTAGGGATGTATCGTTAATTAGCATCGATGTTAACATCGGTGTTTTGCTGGATGATACATCGGCGCCGAAACTAAGAAACATCGACCTCGTCCATTTAATATTTCCATTTATTTAAAATTTTTTCATAATATTTTTAAATTTTATTT
The DNA here is from genome assembly GCA_943735925.1 of Pollenia amentaria. Taxonomy (NCBI): domain Eukaryota; kingdom Metazoa; phylum Arthropoda; class Insecta; order Diptera; family Polleniidae; genus Pollenia; species Pollenia amentaria. Next base: position 136,706,571 of record OX031010.1, on the reverse strand, counting down.
TTTCAATTAAACCCTTTACTTAAAAATACTTATAAAAAAGTGTATTTCAAAGCATAGCCGTACAAAGTACGTACAAATGCATCTCCAAAAATTTCACGCCCCTGGGACCATGCCTTCCCGTGCCGATTTACGGTTGAAATTTTATCCAATTATACTCATAAAAATGCAGATGACCCAAAAGTCGAAAAATATAATAACATTAGGAAAAATTTTTCTGTGCAACCAAAAAATAAAATGTTAGAGTGCTTAAATTTCAGAAATTTCATAACACATACTTGCCTTTTATCTCCCCATATGGGCTTCCATACAAATATGGCGTTTTATGAAATTCTTAAACGTAATTAAAATGTTTCATCTTTTGCGAATAAAATCAAAAGTTGTAGACAGATTTTAATCATTTTTGGCTTTTTTTTGCTTGGAACTTCGTTTTCTATACGTGAATTGTAGCTGCATAGCTTCAATTTTTAATGCCGTTTTAAAAAACAAAAATTTTTTAAATTTTTCTAATAAATTATTTTATTTTTGCCATTATTTTATTTAATGTTTCTTAAACGACTGCGCAGATTAGAAAAAAGTTTAGCCTTGCTTAAAGGTAATTTTATCGGAATTTCGGGTTTTTTATAAACCGTTTTTGAGTTATGCGAATATATGTCGTGCAACCTTTTCCGAATATATCGAAAACAAGAGCTAACTTAAAAAATTGTTTAGCACCACTGGATTCAGTGTACCAGCCAGGTAACCCGCTTGACAGAAAAAAGTGTAAAATTCTAGCACATCGTAATTGTAACTGGAACCAACATGGAGCATATTCTTAAGATTCCAAAACTAAATAATACATCTGGGGAATACGTTTTGAAAGCAGTATTTGAAAAAAAGTTGCCCCATCTTACAACGAATCCAGATGTGCCGTTGTTTAAGCAATTTATTGCTAAAAATATTTTTGTTACGACAACAATATTCCATTCCTGCAGATCAAGAGGATGTACTAGCAGACGGTTGCATTTTTCTCATGTTAAAGCATGGTTCAGTTGCCCCAATGCATCCGTAGCTTGCGTAAATGAACTAAACTTTTTACAAACACTTTTATTGTACAATGACAACGATCCAGTCACGTCAGATGCAGCTTTTAAAAAATTTTGTAACCACTTATGGTATCTTGTTGAAGAAACTTCGGCTTTAGCATTTTCTGATGTAAGATTAAATTCCACTACAGGAGCAAATATGGTGAAGGCGTTAAAGACAAAACTTAGCGCGAAGAAAAAGCTGATGATCGATTATAGAGATATAAAAGCATTATAAGGTTAAATATTATATAATATCCTATAAATACTTTTGCAATGACTGAAATTACTTCTGTAGGTTTTAGTTTTCAGGAAAATCAGTCGATCTTTTTATTACAAGTACAAGCATGCATTTTTCCACGGTCCAATATAGATTCCCCTTTTTTAAAAGAAGACCCTGAGAAATGGGTAAATGAGAAATCGTATATCAACGGAAGGAATTCAATTAAGAATTAAAAGTTGTTGAATGATACTGCCCAAAAAGCGGTGAAATTAGTAAAAGACTATCACGGCCTGATAAAAGGATGAAAGTTAGATAACATATCTAATGCAATGTGTTCATGCGCATCGAAAATTTTACACTAATTGAACAAAAATTACGTTAAAAAAATTATGAAATTAAACACTTTTAAAATTTTATTTTTTGGTTGCACGGAATGATTTTTCATGATGTTATTATATTTTTCGATTTGTGGCTCATCTGCCGTATGAGTTTAATTGAATAACATTTCAACCGTAACTCGACACGGGAAGGCATGGTTCCAGGGGCGTGAAATATTTGGAGATTTATTTTTGCATCAAGCCTCAACTTTTAGAGGGGTAAGACTTTAACATTTTCATAAGCAAAATTTTCACATACAGATAACGGACACCCTAATGTACATACCTGTATAGCATATCTGCATATACATATGTAATAAGGGAACCCACTTTTATTAACTAAAGAAATGTTAAAAAAAATTTTGGAAACTGTAATAGGGTAATAACTTTTTGAATTTTTTTAAATATCACTTTGAGAAATGTAAAAATTTAAGTACGCAGCTCAACAGACAACAAAATTCTGCATCTTACAGTGAATTTTCAAATCTTTTGCTTGAGATTTGTTTTTGGTTTTGGGACACTGTTAAAGTCAATAAAGTTGAGTAAATTGCATGCATGTTCATTGACTTTTTACGGTTTTGAGAGGTTTAAAATATATATTTTTGTGGGTACGCGAATAAAGATTTTACATTGATTTTTTTGTGAAAGACTATATTAACAGCTACTTATAATAGTATTTAGAAAAATTTTATTTAAAATTTATGATAAAAAATTCGTTCGAAATTAAAAAAAAAACGATTTTTTTGTTCAATAAAAGGAATGTGCGAAACAGTTACAGTCCTGTTCTGAAAATCACGTGATTTCAAAGCACGTGCTTTTGAAATCACATATGCGATTTCAGGTGTTCTGAAAATCATACCGTTTTTGTGTTTATCGGTGTGCCTTCGGCAATTGAAAATCACACCAAAAAACACAAAAACGGAACACAACAATATCACACGTGTGATTTTAAAAGGTACATGTGATTTAAAATAACGTGATTTTCAGAACAGGCCTGTAAGTAACGGTTTTTAACCACCAGTGCTGCAGCTAAATGGCGTTATTTTATGTAGCAAACATAACTTTTAAAATTATTAACAACAAAAATATATAATTATTAACAAAAAAAAATCAAATCTGGGCTCCAGGAACTTAGTTTTTTACTATTTATTGTGGTTATTGCATAAAATTTTTATCAGAACCATTTTGAAGCTTCAAGAGTAAAATGGAAAAAGTGTATACAAGATTAGAGTTATTCCAAATAGTACAAGAATGTAATACTTAACTCGTTACAATTTTTAGTTAGAAAATTGTGCGAAATTTCAAAATGTCAAGGAGATAGTGACATATCAGTAGTAAATCAGTGCTTAAAAAATTTCAAATATTTTTTTAAAATATTTTGGCATTCAGCACAAAGAAAAAAAGACCGATTCATGCCAAACGGCTGGAAGGAACAGTGACAATATTTATATTTGGGAGGTCGTCTCCAAAAAGCCGTTCGTTGAATTGACCGAAAGAAGTAAGAGAAGAAAATTGAAATATTGCAATTAATGCGGTGATGTTGCAATTAAGATCGGATGAGGACAAATTTAGAAGTGAATTAGGGCTAATAGTGGATGTACCGAAGACTGGATTTGGAAACAGCAACGATGGTTATACCAGCAGAAGATTTTTTCCAAGCCTGAATTAGCTGCAGAAAATAGTGTAGTTGCATTTGATTTCATCTACCGAATCAAATTTAGTATTGAAGTTATTACAAGTGGTCACAAAATTAATTTGCACGAGGTTGCCAATTATTACTTAGACCTTGCAAAACTTCACATTACTCTATATTCCTGGCACTATGACACCTACAATGCACAAGATTAAAATACCTGGCGCAACTGTAATAAGCCAGGCGTTGTTGCCTATCGGGCTATTTCCGGCTTTACATGCAGAATTTTGCTTGAAAGTTTTCGAGGGTTCAGTGTAACAAAGATATTATAACTAGACTTTTGCTCAGTTCTGATCCACTGATTACTAGCATAAGACGAACCCCAAAAAAAAGTAATTACTCTTTATGAAAGAAGCAATTAATTTTATGCTTCCACCTGTAATTGGTTCTGAAAATAATTCAGATTCGGAAGAGGACTTTGAAAAAACAGACGAAGAAAAACCATGTCACTCATCATCATCTTAGTGCAAAAGAGAAGTTGTTTTAAATAAATTAGTTGTTATTATTTTAAATAAAATTTATTGTTACTATTATAAATAAGTTATAATTACGAATAAACTAATTATTTTCGTCAACATTTTCATTTTTCGAATTTATTCTGAGTTAAATTTCAGTTATGTGACACAAAGAATGCTGACGAAGGCCGTAGCGGGCCGGAAAATGCATTACATTCTGCTGGTGTCTAATAATTGTAAATTTTTCTGTACATGTTGCTATCCAACGGAAAGCTAAGGTAAAATGTAACAAGAAAATACAAGACAATAGTCTGGTAGTGTATAAAGTCATTCCTGAAAAATTTAAGCTTTATAAAATACATAACTGAAATTTAACTCATAGAATAAATTCGAAAAATGAAAATGTTGATTAAAATAAAAGTTGCTTATGAAAAGAAATAATTCCCAATATCTACTAATTATTTTCAGATAAATTTAATTCTATGAAATGTTATTCTTATTGTATTAAGGCGTTAGTAAGCTATTTCTTTTAATATTTATATTTTTTTAAATAATTATTTTATGTAACCGCCCACAAAAGAAGGCGGAGACGAAAAGTATAATTTAACGATCTCCTGGGTCCAATTTTAGGTTTTTTAACTTTCGCCGACGTTAAAAGTTGCATTTGCTAAACAAAAGTATGGGAAAACTTAAAAAAAAAATGCATTTTTCAGAAGTTAGATTAGTTCTTCGGGGACTTTTTCATCATTGGTCTGATTTTATTTATTTTTGAGCTTTAATTGCCGATAACCATTATACATATTTTTGTCATGTTTCATCGATCTAAGGCACTTAATATCTTTTACGAAGCAATATAAGCTATAACAAAAAGTAATGTCCGGCTAGATTGGCAAAATACCGCTATGTTCGTCGGAAGGATTAATATACATTTGTATGTATGTATGTACATTAGAGCGACTCACCAAAAAAAGTGCTCGACGTACCCTCCTAAAAATGAACCTTGGCCTTTTTTAAGATGACATTTAAAATATTTCGGCTCCAGCTTTGACCTCTCGTGAGCTGCACCATTTTGAAAAAGGGTATATTTTTGCATGTTTTGTTAATTTGAGAATCTAATTCCTTACCAACATATACAATATGGGCATCATAAGAAAGGGTTTTAAGGCGCGTCCAACTGTATATACAATTTGTCCAAGAGCTTTATACTTGTTAAATGTCAAAATTTTGTTTATTAACTTTTTTTCTGTTTTGTTTTGTTTCGGTTTTAGACATTGTACAATGATTTTACAAAAACAAATTGCTTGTGGTTTTTGTACGAGTTGTACTTGTTGTAGTACCGAGATTACCTGTAATAAATTCGCCTTGTTTGTAACACAGGGTCTACACATAAGATAAGATATAAGATTTTTATATCAGTAAACGTCAAATTCAATCGCAGAGAGTATTATCTTACGCGTGGACTCTCAAATAGTATTAGTATTAATATTACAATAAATGTTATGAGACAGTTGTTATGAGAAATCTTATAACAACTATCCCTGTCGGAAATTCAGTTAACTTTAAATTAACTGAAAGCTAACTATTTCTCAAGTAGTGGTGGTTGACACTTGCATTGCTTTTATATGAAATTAACTAACTATTTTAACATTGCGACTCTGCACTACTTACAGTTAACTTAAAAGTTAACTTTTTGTAGCTACCCAGCAAAAACTTTATAAAAATATATAGTTACACAAAAGTCAATAAAGTAAATTTTTTTTAATTTTTTTTTTTATTATTTTTTTAATTATTTTTTTTTTTTATTTTTTCTTATTTTATTTTACTTTATTTTATTTTTTCTTATTTTATTTTACTTTATTTTATTTTTTATTTTTTTTTCTGTCTCTGGTGGGATTCGATCCCGCAACCTCGGTGCTGATAGACTAGCTCGCTACCAGCTAGTCTACCGGGTAGTGTAGTTTTTGTATTAAAAAACTATGTTTTTTGACTATAATGACTATAATGACGTTTGTTTGTTAATCGACTTGGCTCCCTCTACTTAAAATTTTAAGTATTAATATAGGTACAGTGTTTGTATACACTTTGGTTAATGTAAATTTTGCATTGCTTAGTAGTTGGCTTTAAGTTAGTCCATACAAGCTAACTTAATGTTGGCTTTTTTTGTAGTTAGCTACTCATTTGACGGCAGGGATCTTATAAGATGAGATGTCAAAAATACGCATACATACATACATATAAATTAATATTAAGATGCTATCATTAAAATGTTTAATTTTTTTTACTGCAAATAGTGTAAATCTTGTAAAAAGTGCTTAAAAACAATATTAAGTACTTAAAACAAAGAAAAAAACTAAAAAATAATAAAAAACGACACAAGTTTACTATACGAAAATCAGTAAATTATGAAATCTTATAATATACATACATGTTCCCCTTGTTTAAGATTAAGATAAACATGAAAAAATGTGCTCTCTCATTCTGCCGACGTTCTCTCACATATTATATCAGATATTATCTCAGGTGGATACCCTGTGCAGCGTTGCCAATTGTGCAGATTTATCTGCATTTTACAGTTTTTCTAAGCATTGGGCAGTTTTAAAGTTTTTGGTTAAAAAAATAAGTTTTTTTGCAGATTTTGCAGTTTTTGCATTACAATTTTTTATTATAAATTTTTTTTTATTTTATTTTTTATTTCTTAAGCCCTAATCTTATCTAATTTGCTTAACCCATACTCCTGTAACAGAGGCAAGCTTTAAAAGTCAAACCAAAAACACAATCGGCTCGGGAAACCCGCAATTTTCGTAAACAAATAAACCAACTAAACCAAATTAATAATTTTTTAATAAATTCCAATAAAATACTTTTAAATTTTTATGTTTCGTCGTTTCCTTCTTGACTGTAAAATGTTCACTTAAATGACTAAATTTAGCACTAGGTAGCGCAAACAGTTTGGAAAATATACAACATTCCGATTTTTCTACAAACATGATTGAATCTTTGTCAAATACACCAATTAAGAACGCATGAGGATTGTACAAACGTACAATTTTATCATGTTTGCCAGGCCGTTTGAGTAGTTTATTTACGTCCCTGTTTATATTTTGTGATTTTTGATGTTTCATTTTATTTCAGCACCTTTTCATGTATGTTCACTTGACAAATTGCAAATCTGATCCCGAAATAAAATTAATTTTGTATTACTCGTATATGAGGAAGCAACACAAATCGCAAGACTATATTTTATTGTAACCCCTCTTAATTCCACTCTCTTTCATCTAGACTACAAAGTACCGATTTTCGTTAACAATTTTATTAAATTTTTATATTAATTCGAATGTATATTCTTAGTCAAATTACAACTTATAAAGCTTTCATTCTTTAATCGTCTTATAAATTCAATATTTTGCAGGAATATTTTCTATGCACTATCAGAATTTGTTTGTTTGTATATTTTTATTACGAGGCTTACTTTAGCTATCCTTTGGCTAGCAATGAAGTAAATTGTAAACTATTAGATAACAGCAGAATGTAGAGTATTGTTTTTGTAATAAAAATGAAACTCAACATGAGAACTAAAATTCCCAGATTCTATTTGTTAATAATTTATGTAATATTGTATTTGTTTCTGTACTACACGTATGTTTAAAAAAAAAATTAAGAAATATATATATGTATATATGTTTTTTGCTATTTTTATGTGCAGTTTTTTTAAGTTAAATTCAGTTTTTTCTTCCTTAATATGCAGTTATTTTCAAAAAAATTATGGCAACGCTGACCCTGTGTAACAAATATTGAAAATAAGCAATAATTTTCTTTTGATTATTTTTAAATAGCAAAATAAAATGGCCGGTAATGCAAATATAAAAAAATGATTATTTAGTAGTATAAGTACCTAGTCAGTTTTAATAAATATTGTAGAATAAGCCATTTAAATTTTCTTTGATAAAAGAAAAATAAACGATTTTTTTGGTCTAATAAACAATTGCGTTTTTAAAGATAAAGGAGTTTGAATATAAGATGTCTTTTAAACACCAATATAATAATCAAATGTTAAAGGAAATGGAGCAAGATGATATAATGCAAAAAAAAAGCAAAACAACCTTAAATATTTATTTGCAGTTTAAAAGCAAATATCGTTACCTAAAACGCAAAAGACCCGATCTAAAATTTTAAAAATTTTACAGAATCAAAAAACTGTTTAAAATGATAAGTTGATAAATTGCCTTAAACTGTTTATTAGTTAGGGCATGTTCGGAAATGCATCACTGCGCTGCATTTGATGCGCATCTATGCTTAGTTTGCGATGCTCATGCAGATCAGCTTGGCATCAGCTTGTTTGCCGCCCGTATTGGTTATATTATTGAACACAATATGCATTTGTTATGTATTTTCGAACAGCTGACATTTACAGCGATGCTTAACCGAACGTGCTGCGCATCAGATGCAGCGCAGTGATGCATTTTCGAACAGGCTCTTATTTTTCTTGTAAAACCTATCAGTTATTATTAGAGTTTGTTCCCGGGATTTCCCGTCCCGGGAATTTTCAATTCTTTTCAATTCCCGCTGTCCCGGGAATTAGTTGCGGGATTCCCGGGAAATTTTAAAGAACATCTTTTTTAATACTTTAGTAATGGCGATTTCTTTTCTGAGAAATATGTTGCATAAATGGTACATGCTCTATCTCTTTTGTGTAGAGCATGTACCATTTATGCAACATTTTTCTCAGAAAAGAAATCGCCATAAATCTATGTCGGACTAGTGCCTTTAGTAGTTTAATCCAACTTAATTTCACCACAATATTTAAATCTACTTCAGTTTAAGGCGTATTAAGCTTATTTATCATAGGCTTTGTATAGGGCCTATGATAATTAAAGGCCTATCTTCACGAAATTTTATTTGTTGTCTTAGCACACTGAAGTGTAAATTTTACAATAATATTATAAGGTCTTGCGGCTAAGGGCATAGTTAAGTGTTTTCCTAGATAGTGCTTTATATGCGGCATTTCAAGTAATATTGAGTCTTATGAAAGTAGAATATGCTAAATTGCATCACAAAAGTAGTATTCGTTACGCTTTTAGCCATACTTATATGATTTACAAGATTGATCTAAACATGGAGCCGTAGGTAAATTATGGACCGACATTCACGAAATTTGGTGGTTTATAAAACGAATTTGTTTAAATTTATTGACAAATTTTTGTTAGTTTTTGTGGAGTTTTTAGGGTGGTAGTTCCACAATTGGGTGCATAACTATTTCCCTAATGTAGCGATTCTGCTGGAATTCACTCCCAAACAGGCTAGAAGATCTAGAAACAATTTGACACCCACATGACTAAATCGGCTTGGAATTAATGACGGATTCACAATAATATTAAAAAAACGATTCACATTGAATGACAAACTTAATATACCTTCATACACCACTGCTAAAGAAAATTTCTCCTTCCTGCAGAATTTGTTAAACGGTAAAATTGTTTTAGAATTCCTATTTCGTAATGTTGTGCTTTCAGTTCCTAATCGCCCTTTCAGAAAATTTTTTCGACTTAGACTTTAATACTTTCATTCTAATTATGCAAATGAGCCCTGAATTTGACAATGTATATACGTATATTGATTTCTATAATCCTATTGGCATTAAAATAACCTCTTAAGTATCGTAAAATTACTTTAATCTTAAATTTTTTACGTCTTTGTTATATAATAGATACTAGATTTAATTATTTTAAGCGTAATAGCCAGTAAGAAATATTAGTTTCACTGGAGAAATAAGTAAATAAATCAACAAAAAAATTTGGGCGGGAATCCCGGGATCCCGGGAATTTGATCTTTATTTCCCGCTTTCCCGGGAATCCAAAAAGTGCGGGAATAAAAAAACTCTAGTTATTATGGAAATTGACAATGTTGCAAACTGTTAGTTGTCTTTAGTTCACTAAGCACATAGGGTTTCTTTTTAACTATATATTTAAGGCCTATTTTATAATATTCAAATTTCTTCATTTTACTCTCAAAAATTTATCAATTAAAAATTTGTACAATCTACATTGTACACTCATGGGAAAATATTGTTTTTTTTTTGTATTTTATATTTGAATTTTCTATTGAAAACTTGTATTTATATTTTGTATTTGAATTAATTAATTATTTGGATAAACAATTTGAAATTGTATTGTAACGGTCATTTGAGTCATTTCTCATAAGTCATTGTGAATTAAATAAAATTATGAATTGAAATGATTGAAATGACCACTGTGGTGGAAAGTTATGTGCGCTCTTTAGTACTCTCCAAGACCAGACTGTCAAGCCTGGCTTTGGAGAGTAAGAAACAAAATGGGCGAATTGTAAGCCGCGTAAAAAGAAACTTGTCACTTGGCATTTAACTTTCAACTACATAAGTTCATTTTATTGACTCTAAATTTGAATTGCTGCATCATTGATTTCAATAACCAAAAATAAAACCCCCATTGTTGTAAATCCTAAAAAAAAAAAGTGAGTTAGTGTTTCACTCCCACAAAGGACAACAATCCCTCCAAGGTAAGAATAGTTCGTTCATTACTCAATAACCCAATACTTACCCGTGTCATATCTTTCATTTCGCGACACCTGCAACTACTTTAACCTACTCCCTTGAGTGTATAAAGATTCGTTGCATTTACAGATTTCTCCTTCTCTTACCCCCTAAGAGAGGAAAATCTGTAAATTTATTTAATAAACTAGGCTAACCAGGAGTCCAATTTATTCATGGTCCTTCGAGCTTGGAAATAAAAGTAAACCTGGTCACCTCAGCAAAAAAGCTTTAAAAAGGAAGAGAAATCGCAACTCTCAAAAGAAGGAAGAAAAAACAAACGAAACATGAGGTAATTGGAAAGAGTTACAATTCAACAGGTTTAGTAATTGAAAAGCAGCAATCGGGGTAAGTGAAAATAAAAAAGCAAAAGTAAAAAAAAATAAAATTTTTTGCTAAGTAAAAAAAAAAAATATAATAATAAAAATAATTCGAATTAGAAAAGTGTGTAAGTGTAAAAGTGTGTGTAAGGCCTTAAAATAGTAAATTTGTTGAAATTTAAAAGGAAAAAAAGGGGCCAGAGTAAAAATTGAAAAAAATTGGGAAAAAACGGCGCGAAAAATCGCCATTTTGTAATACGGCATAGAAAAAAAAGCCGAAAAGGAAAAATTGGTTTGGAAAAAATTGAAAAAAGTTATATGGGCAAATCGCCATATTAAAGTTCAAAAAAAAAAAAAAAAAAAACGTAAAAAAAATTAAAAATTATAAAATTAAAGATGGTTAACAATGCCACAAAAACGGTACCTATGTAAAATAAAATCGCCATAGTGGTATATACATAGGTATGTAAAAAGAATACAGAAAGAAAGAAAGAAGAAAATAAGTAAAATAAAAGTGCCGAAATAGTGTGAGAAAGAAATTAAAGAAGAAAGAAAACGGAAAAAAAAGAGAATACAGAAGCAAGAAAAAAAAGAAGAGAAGAATTGTGTAAGTGGAGAGTGCAATAAAGAAAAAGAGGAATTTAAGAGAAAATACAATCATCCCCCATAAACTGCTACAAAAAGAAGAAGCAGCAGCATGATCCACATATGCATGAAGAAATTGTAAAAAAAAAAACAATAAGGTATTTAACATTATTTGGCTTCTTTTTTTTACCATCACACACCATCCCATCAAAATCTATTTGCGCTCTTAAGGCTGAGTTAGGCGAACGTTGCTGTTGCCGTAACTTACTGTAACGGACTGCTTGCACGTTGGTGCACTTATAGAACAGCTAAAAACGTGTCATATGTTTTCCACATACATAAACAAAAAAGCAATAGTATACATAAAACAACACACACAATGATGGGAAATCCAAAGGTTTAAATGTTGACCGCTGTGCAGAAAAAGTACCAAGTGATTAAAATGGTATTAAAACAGTATTTAGTGTAAGTCAAAAACATTAATAATTTAATATCTGATATTTATATTATAGATTTACAATAAACAAATATGTATTTTAACATATACATACAAATTTACATGTATTAATATGTAAATGTGCATAGACAAAACAATATTTTGTAACCATTTAAAGCCTTTTCTATCTATATTTCTCATTTCTATTGTGTGTGCATATGCATTTGTTTATTTTGTACATCTAAGCCTATGTATATTTATATATATGGAAATATGTTGTATTGTAAGTCGTTTGGTCGAAAGTCCATAGATATATTGGAAAAAAGTACCAAAAAAAAGAGCGAAAATACCCGCATTCAATTTAATATGCAAGCAGGCCATCACTGCTTTACAACTGTCACGTAAAGACGGCATGAAATTCTAATTTATACAGATTGAGACGTTCCGTTACGTGACATTTAAATTCGGTAAGCATTTACTTCGTAAGCAAATAACAAAACGGACCAGACGTTTCGTTAGGGGACGTGGACGTTCGGCTAACTCTACCTTTAAGCTTTAATTTAGCAACATGCTAATAACACAAACATACACACACACACCCAATTAACAAAATCATTGCGCTCTGAGGCAAACCATTGCAATGTTTAACTCTTAAAAGAGAATTAACCAAAACCACACACACACACACAAATCAATTAAGTTGAAAGCTTTAAGGCCTAACTATAATGTGCTTAACCAAACTTTAGCTAGTGTCAAAATTCAACGAAAAGCATGTCAAATGCTTAAGTAAATTACTGAAGACTTTTAGGTGGCTATATTGTACTTATTGAGCTTAAAGACTTTCTACACTTAGTTGCAAACACTTGTACTTTTGGAAAAATATTTTAGTTTTTATTTCTTTAAAATGTAATATTTTTGACAAAATGTCATTTAATTTGTAAAAGTTATAAATATATTACCATAAACAAGTAAAAATATGTTTATCTTTAATTAATTTTTAAAGTAAACTAAAACTAAAATAAAAAAGTACTAAAAAAAGCAACTGCGGTTGCATCTTTTAATTGTAAACAATTATATGTATCTATTATGTGTCATTTGCTTAAGGAAGAGCGAAATTGACCGCACTTTCCTTAAGCAAATAACACTTGACGAAACTTAACGAAAAGTGTCTTAAGTACATTATAGTTGTATACATTTGATTGTGTGTATTCGCACATTTGCTTAAGGTTCATTAAGCACATTATAGTTAGGCCTTTAGCTCTTATTATTGCAAGATACACACATAAATCAACAAAATCAATGCACTCTGAGTAAACATTTTTTCATGGTTTGACTCTTAAGCATAGCTGCCAGATAAAATTGGTCGAAAATCGTCAAATGTTGAGGAAAAAATCGTCAATATCGTCAAATTGACTAAGCTAAATCGTCACAAAAATCGTCATTGTAAAAAACCACTAAATTTTTATAAGTTTTGAAAATTTATTGTTATTTTTAGTTTTCGTTGCTAATAAAATTTTAATATATTCCGCCTGTTTTTGAAATGAAATAAAAATGTTCGTTAAGAAACGTATTATTGAAGTAACACAACTAAACATTTTTCAAGACCAATAAAATCAGACTTTCTGAAAGAAAAGTTTGCCTACCGGAGATCGAACTAGTACCTACTAAACTAGTACAAAGATCACCAGTGCTAAGTAGTTCTCGACTGTATACTTTTCTATACTATCTTAGTGCTCAAATTAGCATTGCGTGTGCTTAGAACATCACTAGTACTATTGGTTCTAGTCGTGTACCAGTACACTTGGACCCAATTGGATATTTTCAATTAATTTTTTTTTAAATTGAACGCATCTTTTCCTGATTTGAAAAGAGGTAGTGGTAAAGGTTAGTGGACCTCAACATATGAGGCATATAAAAAAAATATTTTTATAAAATTTAAACACAGGATAAATTTAAAATTTTGTTCGATTTCAATTTCTCGTGACTTCCATTTCCATGGCCGTAAATAGTTTATTTAAAATCAAATTTAAAAATAAGTATCAAAATACGAATTTTTATGTTTAAAAAAATGTTTGCACAAAAATTCTATCAGTTTACAAGTGATGCTAAAACTCTTAAAAATATGCATCGTGCTAAAAAAAACAATCGAATTTTATATGATGAACAGCTAAGACATGAAAATTACTGCCAATCAAATAATTCAAATAAAATTATATTAGAAGCTTAACGAAAACGTGAAATTATATTAAAAATATTTGTAAATTTGAACAAAATTTGTCATTTACAAAATCGTCAAATTTGGGGTATAAATCGTCCTATCGTCAATAGACCATTTTGGTAGCTAAAAATCGTCAAAATGACGATAAATCGTCAAATCTGGCAGCTATGCTCTTAAGGCCGTGTCAGATACAACTTTGTCGCTTTGCGTGACGTTTCTACCTTCGGCAGAAAAACGCAAAGCAAAAGGTGTATGCCACAATGAAAACTTTGACAACACTCACGCATTGTTTGTTTACTTGTTAGTTCTGTGGTTTACTTATAAAAGCGGTTGGTAATTTGTACATTTAATTATTTGTTACAAAAATAAAAGTTAAAAATTTAATTGGACGGTTTTTTGGAATTAAATTTGGCAAAAAAAAATTTAAAAAAAAGAAAATTATACTAGCCAATTGTCAAAGCGCGCAAAAAGATGAGAGTTGGCTAACTTTTTGCTTCGCTCCGCTTTGAAAGTACTTTATGTGACATGTTTCGTATAAGTACGTATATTTTATCTTAGATGTCAAAGCGAATCGGTAACGCAACGCGAAGCAAAAGTTTTATCTGACATGGCCTTTAAGGCCGTGTCAGATACAACTTTGTCGCTTTGCGTGACGTTTCTACCTTCGGCAGAAAAACGCAAAGCAAAAGGTGTATGCCACAATGAAAACTTTGACAACACTCACGCACTGTTTGTTAACTTATAAAAGCGGTTGGTAATTTGTACATTTAATTATTTGTTACAAAAATAAAAGTTAAAAATTTAATTGGATGGTTTTTTGGAATTGAATTTGGCAAAAAAAAATTAAAAAAAAAGAAAATTATACTAGCCAATTGTCAAAGCGCGCAAAAAGATGAGAGTTGGCTAACTTTTTGCTTCGCTCCGCTTTGAAAGTACTTTATGTGACATGTTTCGTATAAGTACGTATATTTTATCTTAGATGTCAAAGCGAATCGGTAACGCAACGCGAAGCAAAAGTTTTATCTGACATGGCCTTTATAAAAGAATACACCACACACACATGCACACACAAATCATAAAATTCAAATACACTCGTCATTTCAATTAAAAGCTTTGAATTTCGTATCTCTTATGAATGCAAAACAAACAAACAAAACATAATATTAAAATTTACTCAAAAATAAATTTTATTTGCGCTCTTAAAAAGCAACAAATTAAGAATTTCTTAATTTGTTTGCTAACTTTAACTGAAATCGTAACACTGTTAAATAAACAAAAGGAAATACAGTCCACTATACAAATTGACGAACACTTCGTAAAAATTGAACAATTTTATAATTTCATTTATTACAGCACATAATTACACGATATTATATTATATTATTATATTATATTATATTGAATACCCATTCTTTGAAATTTAGAGTTGATTAGAGGGAGTAAAAACCCTTGTTGAAATTTTTTGACTATTTAAAATTTAATGGGGAAATTTGTACAGTCTCAGGAAAAATTAAAAAATCGTCTCTAATCGTCATATTGTTCCAAATTCATATAATCAAGCAACCCATTGGTTGAATTGCCCTATTACCAAAAAAAAAAAATTATATTGATTGCTAAAAATTGTAAAAATTTGATATTTTGAATATTTTTTCTCAATAAATAATTTCTTTGTTATTTAATTAACTTTTAATTCAAAATTGATATAAAACCAACTAAAATGTTAATTGAATCAAAATTATATTTAATAATTGATTCAACTATAACATTGACTAAAATTTTAATACGTTTTAAATAATTTTTTTTTTTTTTGATTAATAAAAAACTACTAATAATTTTTTCTGTGTTGTTAAATGGAACAAATTTTCCCAATATATGAAAATTAAAATAAACCCGTGAATAAGTGCGTTGAAAACGACCGTTACTAAAAGCAGTTTCCCAAACGGCAATTTAGTAAAAATTTCAAGTACGTTAATCGGATTGATAAGAAATCAAGTAAAGTTACTAAAAGCAGTTTCCCAAACTGCAATTTAGTAAAAATTTCAAGTGCGTTTATCGGATTAAAAAGAAAAAAAAAAAAATTTTAATAAATTTACTATAAGCAATTTCCCAAATTGCAAATTTAGTAAATTTTAAAGTGCGATTTCGGATAATTGAGAAAATTTTAATCAATTTAACTACGAGCAATTTCTCCAATTGCCAATGTAGTAAATTGAAAAGTGTATAAAAATAATTTAATAAGTAAAAAAAAAAAAAAAGCAAAGGATTATCGAGTTTATGACTGCGTTTAAATATACCGGAGTTATTCAAACTTTTGTAAAATTAATTAAAGTCAATCTGTAAATTGCGAATATCGGAACAATAAAAATAATTTAATAAGTAAAATTTAAGTTTCTGAAAATAAAATTGTAAAATAACAAATAAGTGGAAAGAAATTGGTTGCAAAATTCAATTATTTCCACATTATACTTAAGGATTTCACTTTTGTTAAAATTAGATATGTATGTATTGTAGCGGAAATTAATAAAAATAAAATTATTTGCAGAATCAAAAATAAAAAATTTAAGGTTACATTGTCTTGAATCAATAGGCGAAATTGAATGAAGTAGGGTAGAGTTTAAGAGGTTAATGGATAACTTTGGATTTTCCCGGTAATAAGTGGAATTTCTAAATTCAAATTTAAGTTCCCACCAAAGTGAAAAATTAATATTATAGAATGTTCTTAAATTGAATAGGTACCTATGATTCCTAAAACCTTTAAAATAAAAATCAATTTCCCTCATAAATAAAATTTTTGTAAATAATTCTTAAAATTTTAAATAAAAATTAATTTCCCTCGTAGATAAAAATTAATATCCGTAAATTGAATAATTCTGTCCAGCATAAGTAAAATTAATAGTTTTGCTTTGAATAAGCTCGCAAGTTTTTTAAAAAATTTAATAGAGTAATAACGTTCTTACTGAATCAAAACAAAAGATAAATTTCCCGGGTGAACCAAATTGATATAATTAAATTCTGGAATTGAGCAAAATTACGAGAATTTTCATAAAATTCACTTTTTTCGAAATTTCGAATGAAAATTGAATCTCCCATAGAATTGAATTAGCAAAGTTTAGAATTTAAAAAAAAAAAAAAAAAAACTTTAATTTTGCCAAAAATTAGAACTTTCGTTAAAAAAAGTGAGTATTAGTATTTCTATATTGAGCAAAAGTCTAAAATGTTAAAACAAAAGTTACTTTTGCGAAATTTTTAAATAAAAATGAAATATTAATATTCTTGATTTGAAAAAAAGTCTAAAATTTAAAACAAAGCTACTTTTGCAGAATTTTTAAATAAAGTTTAAATATTATTATTCTGAAATTGAACACAGCTTAAAATTCTAACCAACCTTTGCGATTACAAAATTTTAAATAAAATTTAGGTTTCCCGCATAAATTGAATGTTAATATTCGTACATTGAGCAAAAGTCTAAAACTTTAAACAAACTTTGCTTTTGCACAAAATTTTAAATAAAATTCTCTTTTTAGAATTGGATTAGTATTCTTAAAGGGAATAAAGTAAAATTTTATACAATTAAATTTCCGGTATGAAATTGGATTAGTATGAGGATTTGAATAAGATTTACTGTTACGAAAATTTGCATGAAATTGATACGAAGTAAAATATTAATAGTCTCGCGTTTCATAAGAGTTAAAATAGTTAGAAGAATTGGTACTTTTTATTTGCTTCAAATAAAATAAATTCATGAAAGGTAAAAAATTTTTTAAAGGGATTGATACTTTTTATTAAATTTCAAATAAAGGGTAAAATACCCATATGAACTAAAGCGGTAATATTCTTACGTTGAATACAGGTTCTTAGAATTTATGTTTAGATGCAATTGTACCCTTTGGTTAATTATATCCACTTTCTGATTTAATTTTAACTATTTGATAGTTACCCAAACCCCTCAACTATACGGAAAGGTGGTGTTTTTTTTAAATTTTTGCTTCTTAGTTTGTCCACTAGTAATCCCTAACTTACAATCTGTACCCTAGATTAGTGTGCAAACTAAGCCCTATACCCGAAGTTAACATTATTTTATTTACATTGCATCTATTCTTCTTGTCTGTTTAAAACGTTAAGAATTGTAAATAGCTTTATCGGAACGTTTTAAGACCCCTACGTCTTAACGTTATATAAATTTAGTATCAATCGAAATCATGGCAAACGCAAACGAAAGCTCAGAATCAAACTTTAACACCCTGTATAAAGAGCAATTCCTGTTCGACTGTGGGAAGCTGCGCCAGTTCGGGGAGAGTTTGGATATTAGTAGTATACAGGATCTTAACGAGTCGACACTGGAGGTAAAGTTAAGGAAGCTGGACGCGGACATGGCAAACTTAGAAGACTCCTACAGGAAGGTCATGGTAAATAAGGATGCCATAGTTGGAGTTGAGTTTAAAACACAAGCCAGTGACGAATATGCCACCTGTTTAGAAATATATGAGCAATGTTATGCTCAAATTAATGAAGTTTTAAAAATTAGCAGAATAGAGGCGTCTCAAAACGCGCCATTCCAGTCAACTTCCAGATATGCCCACCCAGAGCCTTACCTAGCACACAATACTACAGATAGTTTCATAAAACTGCCTCCATGCGACACTGAAATTTTCAAGGGCAGTTATGAACAGTGGCCCTCGTTTCGAGACATGTTCACTGCGGTGTATATTAATCATTCAAAACTATCCCCGGTTGTGAAATTGTATCACTTACGGAATAAAACACGGGGTGAGGCTGGAGCGATAGTGAAGAGGTATACTCTGTCCCATGAGAACTTCGCGCTGGCATGGGAGGCACTAAAAACCCGATATGAAAATAAGCGTGTGCTAGTGGATAATCAAATAAAAATACTGTTTGATATCCCCTCTGCCGCTCAGGAGGATAGTGAGGCCATAAGAAGAATTCAATCTTCGGTCAATGATTCCCTAGCGACCTTGAAAACTTTAGGAATTGACGTAGATAGCTGGGATCCAATCTTAATACGCTTAGTGTCCACCAAACTCCCTGATACCACTTTAGCTCTGTGGGAACAATCACTGGCCGCGCCTCGAGAACTCCCAAAATGGTCCCAAATGTCAAAATTTTTGGTGGATAGATATGAAGCAGTAGAGAGATTTAAAAGTATTAAAACTTCTAAGGAATCATTTACGCTGAAACGTTCGTCCGTACCCAGTGTACAAACATATGTGGCTCAGGAAAATCTAAACACAAATTGTAAGTTATGTCAAGAAGACCACGCCCTGCGAAATTGTAAAAAATTCCGTGCATTCACGGTACAACAAAGGGTTGATTATGTTTACCAGAACAAATTTTGCAACAATTGCTTGGGAACATCACACCTGAAAAATAATTGTAAAAGCAAATACACTTGTTTATATTGCAAAAAGCAGCACCACACACTTCTTCATATGGCAAGGAAACCGCAAGAAAACCAACGGAAAGAAAACCCAGGAAGTAATAATAGTGCCAACGGAAATACAGTATACCAAAATCCAATACAAACCCAAAAGGGCGCAGGTCACAGTGGGACCCATTTAGAGAAGCCAAGCACTTCTACGCAAGTTCAAGCGAATTGTTCAGCTAGCAATGAAAATATCTTGCTAAGGACTGCATTAATGCAGATAGAACACCGAGGTGAGCATTTCACAGTGAGAGCTTTGATCGACCCCGGGTCTCAAAGAACGTTTTTGTCTGAGCGAATTAGAAGTCGGCTTCAGCTGCCGTATCAAAGGGCGCATTATGAGATCGTGGGGATCGGTGGGCAATCACAGTCGGCCAACAAGGAATGTGAACTCGTCCTGTATGCCAAAAGAACTGATACAAGGATCCCAATTAAAGCTATCGTCTTGCCTAGGGTAACAAAACAGCTACCATCGATGTCGTTTGAAAAGCCAAATTCACCTGAGCTAAATAAGTTGGACTTAGCCGATCCAACATTTAATAAAACCTCTCAAATAGATCTTATTTTAGGTAACGATTATGAAAATTGCATAAATCTGAGCGGCATAAGGAGAAATATTTGTGGCAAAACTTCTGCTTACAATACAATTTTTGGTTGGGTGCTCAGTGGACCTATGAAGGTGGAACTCATTCAGACCTTCACAACAGCGGTAAAGAAACCTGATACAGAAGATCTAACTGCTCTCTTAAAATTATTTTGGGAGGACGAGAGTGTACCAAAATCTAGGCCTAGCAAAGTGGAAGATGAAGTCTGTGAAGAATTTTATGTACAAACCACGACGCGTCAAGAGGATGGTAGATATATGGTAAGATTACCGTTTAAAAAAGAATTTCCGGAGGAAGTATTTCTGGGATCATCACGATTTGTAGCTTTGGCTCAATACACGAGAATGGAAAAAACGCTGGCTCAAGATCCCGAATTGCAGGCTCAATACAAGCAAGTGTTAGAGGAGTACTTATCATTAGATCACATGGAGGAAACATCTGCGCACGAAATTGTGCAAAAAGGTAAATATAATTCATTTTATCTACCACACCACGCAGTGGTACGGCCGGAGCATAAAACAACGAAAGTTCGAGTTGTTTTCAATGCGTCAAGAAAGACAAAATCGCAATTTGCACCTAATGATGTGCTTTATACTGGGCCGACTCTGCAGAATGATTTAATAACAACAGTGCTCAACTGGAGGAAGTACCAATTTGTATTCAGTGGTGATATACAGAAAATGTATCGGCAAATTATGGTGCATCCAGCTGACAGGCCGTATCAAAGGATTTTGTATCAACCCCTACCTGATTCACCTATAAAGGACTATCAGTTAAGGACTGTAACCTTTGGGGTGAATTGTGCGCCATATCTTGCTATTAGAACTCTTTTACAGCTTGCAGCGGATACTGAGTCGGAAGCACCCCTAGCAGCCTCCATACTTCGCTCTGAAACTTATGTGGACGATATCCTGTCTGGCGGATTTACAATTGAGGAAACTTTATTAGCCCAAGACCAGCTTAGAAGGGTATTAGGCGCAGCGGGATTTCCTTTAAAAAAAATGACTGCAAACAATCCTGCACTGGTCGCCAACTTGCCAAAGGAAGACCTTTATGATTTAGATTTTTTGCGATTTCATGAAACAAGCGCTACCAAAACTCTTGGTATAAAATGGAACGCGCTTAATGATTCATTTAGCTACACTTTTGCTCCAATCGACCAGGTCTCAAAGGTTACGAAACGTCGGATATTGTCATCTGTGGCAAAATTGTTTGACCCCGCGGGCTGGTTAGCGCCCATAGTCGTAAGGGCCAAAATTCTGATGCAACAATTGTGGTTGGAGGGAGTACAATGGGATGATGAAATATCCCTTGAAACTCGTCAAAGCTGGACCAACCTCGTCGACGACTTTTCTAAGGTGGAGGCTATATCGATTCCGCGGTGGATTCAATATGACCCCGCGGACAATGTACAACTGCATGCATTTGCAGATGCCTCGAAGTCTGCCTATTGTGCCGCGGTGTATATCCGGTGTCAAACGGAGGGAAATGTGGTCTTTACAAATTTATTGGTGGCAAAGACCAAGGTCGCACCTATACAAACGGTTTGTCTACCGCGCCTGGAATTGAATGGGGCAGTTTTATTAGCGAAATTGGTAAGTTATATTAACACTTCTCTAAACTTAAAAATTGATGAAACGTTTCTATGGACAGACTCAGCCATAGTATTAGGATGGCTGGCAAAACCCCCATCTACGTGGGAGACATATGTGGCGAATAGAATTGCGCAAATTCATGGGCTGATAGCCAACGCCACATGGAGACATGTGCCAACACACCACAACCCGGCAGATCTGGGGACTCGGGGTCGTAAGACTCAAGAGTTGGCACAAAACTTTCAATGGTGGTATGGGCCTCAATGGTTAACTAAGCCCATGACTGAATGGCCAAAACGAAACCCGTTAAAGTTAATGGAAGAACCGATTGAAGTACATACGGTAGTTGCCGAAGTTCAAGAAGAGGACGATATGCTGAATAGGTTTTCGTCATACCCCAGAGCACTGCGCGTGCTAGCGTATGTGTTTAGATTTTTTAATAAAATCGCGGCCAAACTCAGGCCGGATATTGTAGCAAGTGCCCAGAACGAAATAACTCTACAAGAGTTACAACAAGTCAAGGTAAGACTACTGACGTTGGCTCAAAGGGCATTTTATAAGGATGAGTATGAATGCTTGCTCAACTCAAAAGTGGTATCGAACAAAAGTTCGTTAAAACCCCTAAATCCTTTCCTCGACACTAATTCTGTGCTGAGAGTAAACGGTCGATTAGTTCACTCGTCGTTACCTTATAACAAAAAATACCCCGTGATATTACCAGGCAACTCCCGATTTTGCCAGCTTTATTTAAAGCATCTGCATGAATTTCTCTGCCATGCAGAAATAAGTCAGATGTGCCGAATGGTACAAACTGAGTATTACCTTTCTCGACTCAAATCCCGAGTGAAAAAGGTAATACGACATTGCAAAACCTGCATTATTTATAAACAGCAGGCATGTAGTCAGCTAATGGCACCTTTACCTCCAGAAAGGTGCAATTTATCTTTACCGTTTCAGGTTACAGGGATAGACTTTGCCGGGCCATTTGACCTCAAGTCATCGGCATTACGCACTGCGGCTTTAACAAAGGGGTATGTGTCAGTGTTTGTCTGTTTCAGCACGAAGGCAGTCCATTTGGAGGCATGCTCGGATTTGACTACAGCAGCCTTCCGTGCTGCCTTTGCTCGGTTCGTGGGGAGGCGAGGACTACCCCAACGGGTAGTAACAGACAATGGGAAAAACTTCCTGGGGGCAAGCAGAGAATTAGAGAATGACTTTGGCATATTTGTGAAGACTGTAGCCCAGGACATCGCCCAGAAATATATCGCCCAGGGGTTTGAATGGAGATTCATTCCGCCGTACGCGCCGCATATGGGCGGTTTATGGGAAGCCGCGGTAAAAAGCTTCAAATTTCATTTGAAGCGAGTAGCAGGGACAAGGAAATTCGATTTTGAGGAATTTGCCACCATTCTCACCCGAATCGAAGGGGTACTTAACTCTCACCCTATCTCCGCGCTTTCGGAGGATCCTGCTGACCTGATGGCGCTGACACCAGGTCATTTTTTGCGTGGAGCTCCTCTGATGGCTCTACCAGAGCAAGACTTTCAGAGTATGTCAGTGACAAATAGATGGGAAAAGTTGAAAGCCATGCATCACCAATTCTCCGTAAGATGGAAGGAAGAATATTTACGATCTCTACAAAAACGATATAAGTGGAAAGACTCGGGTCCTAATGTACAAGTCGGAGATCTGGTGGTAGTAATGGATAATTTACTACCACCTGCTGAGTGGCGACTGGGAAGGGTAGAGAATGTGTATGGCGATGCTGATGAAAACGTACGTACGGTTGATGTACGAATTGCCACAGGGATTATTACAAGACCCATTGTGAAGCTATGCTACCTCCCTCTGTTAAATAAAGAGGATGCGGGGCTGAATTACCCATCGTAACGACACTGAAATTTTGCACTTTGGGAAAAATTTAATTGTACTTACGCCATTTTTTATACTCTTGTTAATTTATACTCACACCAGTCTACACTCATGACATACGGAGTTTTACTCATATCAATATTTATACTAACCATATATCTATATACATCTCGTCTCATTGGACTCATCTATATTAATCCCCCCTCTAATCAACCTCTAAATCTGTAACCAAATCTAACAAAGTATCATTGCCACTTCCCGCTACAATTTAATCAGTACTAATCACAATGTTTATTTCTTGTCATTTTTTTTTTATTCCTTATCTAGTCATAGATCGAACAGGCGATTAACTGCTACCAGAGTGGTGCGCCCTAGCTGTAGCCCTAACCGAAGCCAAAGCCGTGGCCCTAGCAGAAGCCCAAGTCGTAGCCCTGGCCGGGGGCCAAGTCAACAGCTAAGGGACCTAGAAGTCCTTTACTGTGTCATTTGTGAGGGGTATCACGGCTTAAGATTTTGCATGCCAGTGGAGAGACGGCGTGAAGTGGTGTCAGGGTTAGGCTATTGTTTTAACTGCCTTGCGAGAAGCCACTCGCAAAACTACTGCACCTCCGAAGAAGTCTGCAGACGATGCGATCAAACGCATCACACCCTTCTACATCTGCCGTCTCGCCAGGAACAGCGGGAAAGGTTGGCCGTAGTCAGGGCTACAGCCAGGGTACAGCGTCAGCAACAACCAAGGCAAAGGCAGCCACCACGGTCCCGACAACAACCACCCCAGCGTCTACAACCTCCACGTCGGCAGCGGCCACAACAGTGCCGAAACCAACAACGCAGCCGTCGACCAGCACCGCAGCGTATACAGCAACGCAGTACGCGTCAGCAACGGCAACAAAGGACGCAGACCCAACAACAACAACAACCACAACGTCGTCAGCGGCAATCGCGCCTGTATCATCGGCAAGCAACCCCATCGGCAGTTACCGCGCAGCAGCCAACAACGGTAACGGCACCAGACCAGAAGAAATTGATTGCGGCCATCAAATCGATCGCTGAAGTATTGTGTACCGAGTAGGGGAGTCGAGCCAATGACGAGTCCGGGGAGCATGTACAATCTACATTGTACACTCATGGGAAAATATTGTTTTTTTTTTGTATTTTATATTTGAATTTTCTATTGAAAACTTGTATTTATATTTTGTATTTGAATTAATTAATTATTTGGATAAACAATTTGAAATTGTATTGTAACGGTCATTTGAGTCATTTCTCATGTCATTGTGAATTAAATAAAATTATAAATTGAAATGACCACTGTGGTGGAAAGTTATGTGCGCTCTTTAGTACTCTCCAAGACCAGACTGTCAAGCCTGGCTTTGGAGAGTAAGAAACAAAATGGGCGAATTGTAAGCCGCGTAAAAAGAAACTTGTCACTTGGCATTTAACTTTCAACTACATAAGTTCATTTTATTGACTCTAAATTTGAATTGCTGCATCATTGATTTCAATAACCAAAAATAAAACCCCCATTGTTGTAAATCCTAAAAAAAAAAGTGAGTTAGTGTTTCAATCCCACAAAGGACAACAATCCCTCCAAGGTAAGAATAGTTCGTTCATTACTCAATAACCCAATACTTACCCGTGTCATATCTTTCATTTCGCGACACCTGCAACTACTTTAACCTACTCCCTTGAGTGTATAAAGATTCGTTGCATTTACA
Organism: Pollenia amentaria; assembly: GCA_943735925.1. Classification (NCBI taxonomy): domain Eukaryota; kingdom Metazoa; phylum Arthropoda; class Insecta; order Diptera; family Polleniidae; genus Pollenia; species Pollenia amentaria. Next base: position 136,681,411 of record OX031010.1, on the reverse strand, counting down.
GATTTCTCCTTCTCTTACCCCCTAAGAGAGGAAAATCTGTAAATTTATTTAATAAACTAGGCTAACCAGGAGTCCAATTTATTCAAAATTCCAAACATTTTATATGAAAACACGAGGTGAAGGGATCTACAAAATAAAATTTTTAATATCTCAACAAAATTTCCTTTATAATTATTGTGTCCCAATTTAAGTTAACCGTATGTATACATATCGCACTTGATCACAAAGAGGGTATTAATTCAAAATTAAAAATTTTTCAATAGAAGCAAAACTATTTTTAGTTTTACATTAAAGGCATATGAAAAAGAATTTATAAACCAACCGTTTCATTACCATATAATAGACAAAGTAGCACGATATTTTTGCAGCGGATAGATATGAATATTACGTGTCGATTTTTTTCAAAAAGTGAAAAAATAAAAATTTTGAGTTAATACCCTCTTGTTGACCAAGTGCGATATGTACATAATTGTTTTACCTCCGTGTAGTAATATACAAAATGAAAACAACGTGCTTTTTAAAGTTTTTTTATATTTTTTTCTAACTTTTAAGATTATTTATTTTTATGTTTAATTTTATTATGTTTAATTTAAACATCCACATACTCCATGATTATTATATTGAGTTAATAAAAAAAGCAACATTTTTATTTAAAGAAATTCGTTTAAAACGATTTCGTAATACACACAAAAAAACAAACAACATTTAAGAGTACCTTTTTTAATGCGCTCTCATCATATGCAAAAAAAAAAATTCAAACAAATGCTGTTCATTTTCAAAATATAATCGAAAAAATACACAAATCTATGATATAATTTTTTGTTTTTTTTTTTTAGGAGACAATCACCAATAACGGTTCCGTACTTTCTTCGAGATTATAAAAAAAATTAAATCAAGGAAAAAAACTAAGGGACTTTTCAATTTTCACTTTTTTTAAATTTCGATTTTTTTTTCTTGTTAATTTTTAACATTTTATTATTGCAATTATATAGTTTTTCTCTTTTTTAACTTAATATTTGTTTTGCAAATGACGAGTTTTTTTAATTATTTAAATTTTTTCTGTTTTAATTTGCAATGATTTCAAGTTTTCTTATCCAACATTTTTTCTTTAAATTAAAACAATGTGAACGATGAACAAAGCCCTGACCACGGCTTACACTGTGAGTTTTGAACAGTGTAAATAAAAAACTATTATTAATTAAATGATAATGGTAGTTTGCTGTAGTGGTAGTTTGTAGGTTTAAGCTTGGAAGGTGGACAAGAATTTGGTGACAATATCCTTCAATTTAGCATCGGCAGCTTCAGATATTTTGCCTTCTTGGGCAATTTGACCCAAAAGGGCTTGTTCGGAGGCCTTGATGTGTTGCAAGAATTCCTTTTCGAACTTTGTGATCTTGGCGGGATCCATCTTATCCAAATGGCCACGAACACCGCAGTAGATGACAGCAACCTTAGAATTTTAAATCAAATAAAGACGCACGCACTACACACTCAAAAACGGCCTACTCTGAAAATCACTTTAGTTCAAATAACGTGATTTCAAATAACATGAGCCTTTTAAAGTCACACGTATGATATTGCGTTGTTCCGTTTTTGTGCTTCCCGGTGTGTTTCGGCAATCGAAAAATCACGCCGAAAAATATTTGATTTTCAAAACACTACAAAATTACACATGTAATTTTTAAAGCACGTGATTTTCAGAACAGGCCTGTATATACTTTTAAAAAATTTCAGTTTAACGTTACTTACTTGATCTTCAATGGCCATGGGAACGTATTGACCTTGTTTCAACAATTCAGTCAAACGAACACCACGATTCAACAATTGTTGAGTGGCAGCATCCAAATCAGAACCGAACTGAGCGAAGGCAGCGACTTCACGGTACTGGGCCAATTCCAATTTCATGGAACCAGCAACCTGTTTCATGGCCTTGGTTTGGGCAGCCGAACCGACGCGGGATACGGACAAACCTACATTAATGGCGGGACGGATACCCTTGTAAAACAACTCAGTTTCCAAGAAAATTTGACCGTCAGTGATGGAAATTACATTGGTTGGAATGTAAGCGGATACATCACCGGCTTGGGTTTCAATAACAGGCAAAGCCGTCAAGGAACCTCCACCCATGGCAGGAGACATCTTTGCGGCACGTTCCAACAAGCGGGAGTGCAAGTAGAATACATCACCAGGGTAAGCTTCACGACCTGGGGGACGACGCAACAATAAGGACATTTGACGGTAGGCAACGGCTTGTTTGGACAAATCATCATAGATGATCAAAGCGTGCTTGCCCTTGTCCCTGAAGTATTCACCCATAGCGCAACCGGAATAGGGAGCCAAGTATTGCAAGGGTGCGGCATCAGAAGCGGTAGCGGATACGATGATAGTGTAGCCCATGGCTCCAGAATCAGTCAAACGTTTTACAATTTGGGCAACAGTGGAACGCTTTTGACCGATAGCAACGTAGATACAGTACAATTTCTTGGATTCATCTTGACCATCATTGAAACGCTTTTGGTTGATAATAGTATCGATAGCCAAGGCGGTTTTACTGAAAATAAAAGATATGAAATGAACAAAATTAGGTAGGTTCTAAGAAAGGAATGATTTTATTTAAAACTTAAGTTTCGGAAAAAAATATTTAAAAAATATATAATTTGTTTACCCAGTTTGACGATCACCAATGATTAGTTCACGTTGACCACGACCAATGGGCACCAAAGAATCCACAGCCTTAATACCAGTTTGCATAGGTTCGCGTACAGATACACGAGGAATGATACCAGGAGCCTTGATACCGACACGGAAACGATCCTTGGTGTTGATAGCACCCTTACCGTCAATGGCAGTACCCAAAGCATCAACGACGCGACCCAACAATTCATCACCAACAGGGACATCGACAATAGCACCGGTACGCTTGACAATATCACCTTGCTTGATGAGCTTATCGTTACCGAAGACGACAACACCAACGTTATCGGGCTCCAAATTCAAGGCCATACCCTTCAAACCAGAGGAGAATTCTACCATCTCATCGGCTTGGATGTTGTTCAAGCCATATACACGAGCGATACCATCACCAATGCTCAACACACGGCCAGTCTCTTCCAAATCGGCCTTGGGGGCAACTCCCATAATGCGTTCTTCCAAAATGGAAGAGATTTCAGCGCTACGTTGTGTGCTGGAGACATGGAGTTTACGTGCAGCTAGAGTGGCAGCTGGGTAAGCAGCTTTGCAGGCAACCTATTTCAAATAGAATAGAAAGAAATTATGAAATATTTGTTATATTTGGCCTTATTGTGAAAGGCGTTGTCGTTAACGCGTGTCTTTTTTGTAATGTAATATATTAAAAAACACAGGTTGTGTGTTACTTTAATCTATAAAAAAAACACACGTTAGCGACAACAAAATTACAAAATATTTACGACATTGTTTGTGCTTTCAATGTTATTCTTTGGCGTTGCGCTGCGTTTTACATGATTAGGGCCTTAGTTTTTGATATTATAATTAGGCTTAATTTTATAAAATTTAATTGTCATTGAATTATTTTTATTGAAGGAAGGAATTTACAACATGAAATTAATTAAATTTTTTTTATATTTTATTCTTGACTGTACACGGGATTGAACTCGGATCTAATTTACATGTTTCGAGAATAACCACATTCTCATCATCAGAATTCTTTGCGCCACTGCGGCGCCTGCCAGTCTATAGTCAAACATTAATCTTTAGCCAATGGTAGGTCGCAATTTGCTGTAATTGATTATCAATTTTATATAAATGTTTTTTTCCTTACTTCTGTTTTTTCTACAAAAAGTACGGAAATTGAAACAACAATAAAAACAACAAATATAAAAAAAAATTACCATTAGTTTTCGAAATTTCCATTTTTTTTTTACTTTTTTCATATGGTGGCAACCGTAAAAATGCAATATTCCAAAAACCTAAAGCCTCAGCGTGCCTTACTATGAAAAACTGTTAAATTCCAATATCGGTCCAAAACTTGGCTGAAATTCATTTTGGCCTACAAATAGCTCAAGTAGTTGGCGCAAAAACGAATTAGGCGTTTACGCCAACGGCTTACACAATCGCGCCGAATAATTTATTTTTTGTTAATCTTATCATGAATTCAAATTCAATAAATTTTTTTCTTATTAATAACAATTTTAAATACATATTTATAATCTATATCGCCGATATTTCTTTTTTAAGTATCGTATCGGCAAAAAGGCGAAAGCAATGTAGGTATAAAATATTTCTTAATCTATATATATAAAATAGGATGTGTGTATGTAACGTATGGACTCCAAAACGGCTGGGCCGATTTTAATGAAATTTTCGGTCTGGGGGCGGAGGAGCGTGTCAAAATCCATAACTTGAGAACGGCTTGACCGATTGTTTCTTTAAAATGATCGCCATGGTCCAACTTAGGTTTTTACGGAAAGAAAATTTTTCCCCGCCCACTTTTTTAGATTTACCTAAAATCAGAAAACGGGTCCATCGAGTTGACTAATTTTTCTTTCAAATGTTCGTATTAATAAACTTTAAGTTTTCATCGAAAGAAAAATTTACCACGCCTACTTTTACGCCCACTTTTTCTATTAAGCGCATAACTGGAGAACGGCTTGACCGATTTGGACGATTTTTTCTTTAAAATGATCGCCATGGTCTAACTTAGGTTTTACTGAAAGAAAATGTTGCCCCGCCCACTTTTACGCTCACTTTTTTCGTAAGATTCACAGCATATATATACATACATACAACCATATGTATTTTCAAATCAAATGTAAATCAAACATATGTATATGAACATTTTAATTTATAATATTACTAGCTGACCCGGCTCCGCTAGCCTTAAGATGAAGTAATCAATACATATAATTTCCCATTTGTCTTAAATACATGCGTTTCTTTTTTCATTGAACTCATATCTACACCATATGTAAGTTATTCTGTAAAAAAAACTTTATGATAGGTATTTCATGGATTTTTATTTAAAGGCCGTAAATTTCGTTTAAAGATCAATTTAAATCGTCTGGTAATACAACACTAATGTTTGCTTAGGGCCAGCAACGCGGACCGGGTCAGCTAGTTTTGATATATAGATTTATGAATAAAAATACAGGAACATTAATATTTGCAAATTTAAAAGGTATTGGCCGAATTACAAAACATCAATATTTTGCAGTCAAAGTAAAAAATATGTTACTAAATTTAACGATGCAGTTTGCTAATTGTGTATGCATCGATAACTTTTTTGGTGCACTTTGGGACAGATTGCAATAAAAAATTACACCCGGTTGCATTGTAGAATACATTTGCAACTGACGTTTTGGAACTCACCCATTGTTTAAAAATTCCAATTTTATTTATTCTCTATTTGAGAACCGTTGTAACCTATGGCTATGTATATGGAATCCATCTCCCAATAAACTTTTTATTAAACTATCATTTTTAATATTAACACTTAAATTATCGTTTTGCAATTTTTGTATTTTTATCTTGTCTTTCCTCTTATCTTTTTTATATATCGCACTTAGTCAACAAGAGGGTATTAACTCAAAATTTAAAAATTTTTAGTAGAAATTTTTAATTTAGCATTGAAGGCATAGGCATAAAAAAGAATTTTTAAACCAACCGTTTCATTACCAAAATGTAGACAAAATAGCACATTTTTACGACGGGTAGATTAACTTGAATACAACGTGCCTATTTTTTCGAAAAAGTGAAAAAATAAAAATTTCGAGTTAATACCCTTGTTGATTAAGTGTGATATGTATGTAAATATAAATACTCCTACAGCCAATTTTAAATCCCAATTTACACATTGCAAGTCTAAGTCTACATTCACACGTTTCATCTTTTGATGCTCAACTCTTGTGTTTTAAGGAGAGGGAAGCAAGAAGAAAAGGGGTTGGTACGGAGATGCCTGTACTCGGACAGTATGCTTTGTGTTCTCATTCGTAGGTATAAGCACAACAATGGCTTCATGCACATTTTTTTCTTTTTCTCTTTGGTTCCCTTTGAATAAGTGTTGTTGTTTTGAAACAAAAAAAAGTTGAAATCGGTTGCTGCGTGTGAACATAATGGCATCTTCAAAAGGGAATTGAAAAGAAGTTGAGCACCAAAAGATGAAACGTGTAAATTGAGACTTATTGATCAGTTGGATAGTTTACAGATCAAAGAGAGAGACAGCGAATAGTTTCTTTCCCCGTCTCTCTCGCTTATAAAGTAGCAATCGGATCATAAGACTTGCAACGTGTAAATAGAGATTAAGTTAAAAACTGTTAAGATAAAACAAAACAGAATTGCAGACTACATAAAACGGAGTACCCATTCCCAGTCTTTTCACTCCTATGACCAATAAACTTAATTGCTGCAACAAAAATTGCAAGTCTGGACGATGACTTAATAGATCTGTAAATCGCAAAAAGTTTTGAGACTTCGAATCGCAAAAGTATGCTGAAGAGAACAAGAAACAATTGCAGATCGAAAGCAAAACGCACGAGTTTCAGAACACCATAAAATAAATCTTGCGTTTTGCGATTTCACATCGTGCGATTGTCAGAATATTGCATATAAGCTCGTTTATAAGTATTCTTTTTTTTTTTAACAAGTTTTGTGTCTCAAACTTAAACTCCTTTTTTGATGATATATGAATCGTAACTTCTACCAATGTTTTTTATAAAAAAAATCATCTTTTTTTACTTATGTAAGAATTTTTTATTTAGCCTAACTAACCAGCACTATAATCCGACAGTTAAATAACCAAAAAAAAAACATACGGCAGCTCATGAACTTCGTTTTCAGTCATACTGTCTCTTTCTATCACATTTTACATTGACAAGTATTTACAAAACTAATAACAATATTAAGTAAAATAAATCCTATTTTAAAACAATTAAAATTAAAAAAATTAATCTAGAATTTCATACTTTCGATATTCTAGCTTAAAAAATTTATTTATTAATTTCTAACTTTAACGTTTTATTTTATGACATAACCTCAAAATATAAAAAAATCAATACACGAAAAAAAGTCGTCGGTGTCAGTTAAATGACAGCTGAGGCTATGTGCGGCCAAAAAAAACCGAACGAAAAAGTGCCATAAAACTAACAAGGGGAGCATATATGAATACTGCATATCAATATTATGTAACCGGAAAATTTGTTTATATATTTCTTTGCCAATTGACCAAGAAATGCAGTTTTAGTAACAATATAATTAAATAATTATGTAATTTTTTTGTTTTTTGGTTTACTAGCGGCACTTTATTCACTGTTTTCACACATTTTGCAGCAGACAACCAAACCAACCTACCAAAGGTTGCGTAACAATTTCTTTTTACTATTAAATGTTTAATAAAACAGCATTCTTAACTTGTTAAGTTCTTAGCTTTTGCAAAAATGTTTAATATTTAGCACTTTGTATGATTTTTATAAGCCAATTAATCGAATAATTCATGTTCACTTAACACTGAGTGCAATTTTTTGCAAATTTTTCTAGCAGTAATTTTTCAGGGTAAAAATTTTCTTTTATAAATTTAATACCTGTTGGGCAGCTTTCGGTAAATTACGGGCCACAGATGAGGCCAAACGAGCAGAAATCATGGACATTTTACTTAAATTTAATTACTTTGTCGCTGGCAGCAAAAAATTTGATTTTAATTCTAATACACCCAACTCCTCTCTAGACGTATATTTTAAAGATGGTTGACAAAAATCTTTCACGTTCGCTCAACTCGACAAGAATGGTATCTTTTCGTTAAATATGCGGTTTAACGTTAAATTTTCCAATTCAGCAACGTCGTTAAGTTGTTTCATGGCTGGGGTGCTGCCAGACTTATGGTACGATGTATTTGACAAATCAATTAATTAATTCCTATATATTAAAATTTACTTAAAAACATTTGTTGCTGGACAGACGAAGTTTGTTGGTACGGAGACGACGCTGTACTTTTTGCCTCTCGCCAACAAACATCGTCAAGGCAAGTCTCTTGCGCAAGGAAAGTTACCCACACAAGAGGCCATGTTTCGACAAATGTTGCTACGTATGTGAAGATGTTTCTGGTTGAAATTCTTGTTACACTTTTCAACTTGAAGTTGGCTGTAGGTGTATTTGCATTTACATATATATAAAATATAAAAAGGGCAAGATAATAATACAAAAATTGCAACCCTAAAAGTTGCTGCAACAAAAATTGCAAGTTTGTACGGTGACACCATTTACTTCAATATTTCTTTTGCTTCTATTTTTCAAGTGACAACCACATTTTACCTTTTTTATAGTAGCCATACTTGTCAACGAAAATTGACTAACAATTATTGCAACATAAATTGAACAAAAAAGTGTCGTCTACATTAAAGATAACATAATATTGGTATTTACTGCAATATATGTACACCACAATATATAAAGACAAGTTTTCGAAATAAGGCCCCAGACATTAGACATGAACCCGCCAGAACAAAATTATGTTACGTACTTAAATTCATAAAAGATTTTTGTGTGTGTTGAATATTAGATGGGGTCTTCACCTGAGATAATATCTGATATAATATGTGAGAGAACGTCGGCAGAATGATAGAGCATATTTCTTTATGATAATCTTAATCTTAAACAAGGGGACCCTGTATCTTATAAGATTTTATAATTTACTGATTTCCGTACAGTAAACTTGTTTTTTATTCTATTTTTAGTTTTTTTTCTTTGTTTTTAGTGTTTAATATTGATTTTTAAGCATTTTTTTTTACAAGATTTCCACAATTTTCACTAAAAAATTAAACATTTTAATGATAGCGTCGTATTATTAATTTATTTGTATGTATGCATGTGAAGTTTTGACAGCTCATCTTATAAGATAGTTGTTATAATATTTCTCATAACAACTGTCTCATAACACGCGTAAGATAATACTCTCTGCGATATCTTATCTCAGCTGGAGACCCTGTATTATATAGATTAATACATTTTGTAGATATAAAAGTTAGCGTTAGCTATTTTGGGGGTTGTAATTGTATGGGAGCTGTGGTTTAATGTAGACCGGTCCCAGTAAAATTATGTTAGATTATTTAGATTGCCAGCATGATAAGTTAATCGGCACAAAGACTATTTTCAGGAAAGATGCTTCCTTGAAAGCTATGTAAAATAGTGTACAGATTCTCACTATTTTCAACATGCTTGGTCCTTATAACAATTAAAACGCACATAACAAATTCCATACATTATATCGAAATTGTCGACCTGTACTTTGCGCACAAAGTTTAAATGAACATAAAGCCGGACCGACGGACATCGTTATATCGACAGAAAGTGATTCTGATTCGATCGGTACATAAAAGACTATTACCAATTTTTATAGAGGTTCTTTCATCAGCACAAACGCGAAATACCATCTTCACTATTGCTTAACCCAATTTATACGATGCCAGTCTTATTGATCAGCTTGCTACTTTATGGGCGAGAGAGACGAGGGGAAAAGAAACGAGTACTCAGCTTGATGTACTCGTCATATACGTTTTATTTTCTCATTCGCAATGTAAAAAAGTCACACATACTACGTGTGTACTTCATACATAAAACAGTAATATATCAGCAATAAGATAAGCATTGTGTGAACGTCGAAGCTGATTCAAAGAAGAAAATGTAATAAGTTTATCAATAAGACTTGCAACGTATACATTGGGACTAACATAATGTTGGATTTTTTACTTTGATATGGCAGCATAGATATATAAAAAATACAACATTGCTTTTATTCAGCAATGCAGCTTTATACTTTCGTTTACTTAAGTTACCCAAACACGAGGCAACATTTGTCGAAACATGTGCATGTTTCACTAAATGTGGCTACGTTTGTGGGGATGTTTCTGGTTGAAATTCTTGTCACCTGTTTGGTGTCTCAAATATCAAACATTTTTGATATTTTATGTTTCCAAACACAATGTTTCATCGTGTGTGGCGATGTTGACTGTTTTTCTTATGTATTTTGTTAAGAGCAGTTGTTGAGTGAGGTGCTTTTGCAACTCTCGGAGAAAATAATATGAAGAAAGAAACCGAGAGTTGCAAAAGCACCTCACTCAACAACTGCTCTCAACAAAAAACAGTCAACATCGCCACACTCGATGAAACATTGTGTTTGGAAACATAAAATATCATAAACTTTTAATATTTGAGAAACCAAAAAGGTAACACGAATTTCAACCAGAAACATCCTCACACACGCAGCAACATTTAGTGAAACATGCCAATCTTGCCTCGTGTATGGTAATTTGGTGATCAAAAATTAGAAGGGAATATTGTTGTAAGCTCAAATAAGGTGACAAAAGTATTCTTTATAAAACTAACACCGTCACTAACACGTGCTACTAAAGTAATGTAGGTACATACATTTCGCCATTGCCCAACCGTGGTTTTATCAACAATCATAGACAATTTTTGTTTTGTAAAAAATTAGTAGATTTGCACTTATCAGCTTTGCGATCAGTGTTCTAAATTTCTTAAAATAAATATAGTACATTTTCTCAAACCGACCAAAATAAGGTTTAGCATACCATCCAAACAAACGAAAAATACCCGATCAAATTTGGTCGGAAAAGATGAAGAACGGCAGCCCTGATGCAGAGTTACAATCGTACTTTCAATTGTTAAACTTGGCACTACTTTTAAGCAAAAAAAATCTAGTTACAAAATAAATAAAATAATTTTAAAACCTCTCACTCGCCTTGCCAAAATTGCACGGTCCATTCTCATTTATGGTGATTTTTTTAGTCAGAAAAATTGTAGCAAGATTAATAAGTTTAGTGTAACGCTTTGTATTAACGGCTGCTTTTTAGGTACGTTTATTTAAATTGGCATATTTTCATGCAAAGCAAAAAATAATAATATTAAAGTTAAAAGTGTTTTCTATGGTTAAAAGTTTTTCAAATTTTTCAGTTTCACAACTCAGAAATTACAGCAATTAAAGTTTGTCTTAACGGTTAGTGTAAATTAAAATTTTAATTTATTAGTCAATTGTTGTACATATTACCAAAAAGCATGAAAAAGGGCTTAATAAAAGAATTAATTTTAAAACTCCATATAAAGAAAGTTGCTATGATTAAAAGAAACATTCAAAAGCAGCCTAGAAAAATGCGCTTAAATATTGGTAATAGCAGTGGATTTACATAATCAGGTATGTAATGGAAACCGTTTATAAAGCAAACCGAACCTATCTAAAATCTAAAATATCGTTTTCAGTATATATATTATATTCTTAATTTTTAATACCTATGTACATTGGTTTCTAATACATTTTCATTTTATTTCCCGAGTACCTATGTCGGTATATTCTTTAAATTTTTATATTATTTTATATTACTTTTTTAGTATTTAGTATGTCAGTTGAACTGCATTTTGTACAAAAAATTAAGAAATTGATTTTAAATTCAATCGAAATTAATACACCTTTAAATAACGATAATTTTGAAATCGATCTATTTTCATTACATGCCAGACTATTCATAACCAAATGTTTACATATATGCACGGAAATATTGTAAAAAGATCGAAAAAAACGAAAAGTGATAAAACTGCCAAAATTTTTTCTGCAAAATTCAAAGCATTACAATTATTTTCTTTAATAATTACACTATGCTAGTTGAAAAAACAGACAAGCCGGGCACATGGCGTTTTAACATAATTCGGGTACGCTGAATCCAGTGGTGCCCACGGTTTTTTAAGATTGGCTCTGGTTTTCGAGATATACCGTTATTTCGAAAATAGAGGAGGTTGCACAACATAAGTTCGCGTAACTCAAAAACGCTTTAGCTTATTGAAAAAACTTAAAAAACCGAAATTCCGCAATAAAATTTCCTTTAAGAAAAGTGAAACTTAATATCCTAATAATTAATATCCGTAGTCGTTTTAGAAACATAATTTTTTTCTTGGAAAAAAAAATAATTTTTTTATCAAAATTTCGAAATTTTTGTTTTTTAAAAATTCATAAAAAATGCAGCTAGGCTTCTAATTTTTTGCAGACATATAAAAAACGAAGTTGCAAACAAAACAAGCCTCAAATGATTAAAATCTGTTGGCAACTTTTGATTTTATTCACAAAAGTCGGCAAATTTTAATTAATTTAAGAATTTCATAAAACGCCCCCCTTAGGGATGATGATAAACGGAAAGTATAATTTGAGAAAATGGTTAGACCAAAAAAATAATGGAGGTCATTCATACATTTTATCCCCCTAGGGGCGACTTTTGGGCATTTATAGGACTTTTTCTCCAATTAATTTTAATTTTAATATTAAGTTTTTTCAATAAGCTAAAGCGTTTTTGAGTTACGCGAACATATGTTGTGCAACCTCCTCCATTTTTGAAATAACGGTATATCTCGAAAACCGGAGCCAATCTGAAAAAAACCGCGGGCACCACTGGACTCAGCGTACCCGAATTATGTTAAAACGCCAGGTGCCCAACTTGTCACGAAAAAAAAGTGTAAATTTCATGCACAGTGTTATACCTATATACATATTGAAAAAACAGATAATTTTTAAATAAACTGTAAAATAAGTATTAAAATATGTAAAAGTTTACCATGATATATCGTTGGCTGATAATTTAATTGTCGTATGTGGATTCCGATAGTTTCGAGTAAATTGAGTTTGAAGTTTGAACTCTTATAAAATCCACATAGGTACGACATTTAAAAAATAAATAAATTTTTTGGTCGTTGTGGCAGTTACATACGACATTTAATTTGAAAATTGCTTCTGCAAATACCACATACGACAGACTCAACACTCCATATTTCAAAACCCGTATGAGGTATCGAAAAACTGATTACTCCAAACCAAAGATCAGGTCGGAAAACCTAAGCAATCGATCTTAACTCAAAACCGCAAAAAATCCACATACGACATTTAAATTATCAACCGACGATATGTAAATACCTTTTTATAACATTGTTATAGAATTTGACACTTTTTTTAAGACAATCGGGCACCTAGCGTTTTAACCTCATTAGGGTTAGCTGAATCCAGTGGTGCTAACCGTTTTTAGGTTAGGTCTTATTTTCTAGATATACCGTTATTTCGAAAATGGAGGAGGTTGCACAACGTATTAGATTAAAGCGCCAGGCTTGTCTGTTTTTATAAATAGCGCAGTGTAATTATTAATAGCTGGCTTTGATAAGCCAGCTGTTTATGTTTTGCTTGTAGGTACATATGTATGTGTTTTTGCAAAAAGTTATTGAAGTTGGTATATTTTGCACGCCACTATGGTATATTATAATTGTCAAACTGCATATAAAAAAAATTACACAAAAAGTTCTTGTTTTAAATACACCATACAAAATTATCAAAAAAAAAAATCCAAACGAAAAAATTAACAAACCATAGCTTTGTTGAGAAACAACTTTAAAATATGTACAGTACACTCTCGATAACATGAACTGATTGAAACTGCAGGTGCTAACGTTAGTGAATTGTTCACCTTTTCGAATACTCAAAACTAAAAACAAAATGGAATAGATATTGCGGTGTTCTTAAAAATATATTTTTCTTCTGTCAGTTAGTTAAAATCCTTTTCTGTTATTATCGGGCATGTTCTGAAAACCACGTGATTTAAAATCACGTGCTTTTAAAACCACACGTGTGATTTTGTGGTGTTCTGAAAAACATTTCGTTTTTATGTTTCTCGGTATGCTTTAGGCAGTTGAAAATCACGCCAAAACATACAAAAACGGAACACAAAAATATCAAACGTGTGATTTTGAAAGACACATGTGATTTGAAATCACGTGATTTGAATAAAAGTGATTTTCAGAACAGGCCTTTATATTGTCAGTTTACTTGTTGCGGCGAAAAATTGGTTAAATTAATTATTCGTAGATTAAAAAGATACAAAGTTTAAGAATAATTTTAAACTAATTATTACATACATATTTACTAGGGAGATCAAACGGTTATTATTTGACCGGTTATTTTAAATTTGGCCAAGCCTATTATTTTAAAATTTTAATTTTTCGAATATCGAATAAGCCGGTTATTTTGGTTTAAATGAACCCGTAATTAAAGTATTTTTCTAATTGTAATATTGGGCAAACTTAACTTTTTATGAAGAATGTCAAAACAAAATGTAAAAACGTCAAAAAAACATTATTTAAGGATATAAATACAAACCGCTTATAATAGCGTGTGTGCTTAAAAAAAAGTCTAAACACAATTCAAAATATTAAAAAAAACTTAAGTTAAAACGGTAAATAGCAATTTGTGTGAGTGTTCTAAATATTTAATAGAGTTTGCTAAAAAGCGTAAAAATGTGAAACCGCGGTTTCGGTTTTAAAATTATTAAAACTGGTCGGGTTCGGTTCGATTTTCGGGTTTTCTTACAAAACTTGCATATTGTTGTATTTGACTGGTGGTCTGATAATTTTAAATGTTTCCAAATTCCATATTTTATTTAAGTAAATCAGAAATAAAATTCAATAAAAAAAACTGTAAATAATATGTCATAATATCTCTAATAATATAACATCTCTACGTTCTCAAATGCAGTACTGCCTGCGCTGAATCAGAAAATCAAACTTGTTTCATGTCAACGCAAACCTTATTATGCTACATATTAATTGTGTGATTATCATTTATATATGTGCATTTAACCATATTTAAATTTATTGTTTAAACGCAGTATTACATTTATATCCAAATGCATTATCTATATATTCTATTATACCTGTAATTTAACAAAATCATTTCATTATTTAATATTTTAAATGTTTGTTTAACTTAATACTATAAAACTTTCGTTGATGATTCGTCGTTTTGTTTCAGAGAATTACAAACTAAAATAACGTAACACACATAACTAAATAAATAACAATACAAATAATATTTTTCCATCAAAAAAAATCCGTTATCGCATTTTTATTCAAAATATTTAAAATTGCTTTTATATCTCAATTAATTTCCATTTTACAACGTTTTTTTGCTTCTAATGAAAACTGTGTTGTTATATTATTCTGCATTTAAGATGATATGTGCAGTTCTTTTAGTTTATTTTTTAAATAATATTTGCCTACAAAAAATTCAACACACACTTTGGCTCGTAGCCTTAAAGGTGCCCGTAGACGACATGTTTTTTACATCTGACTTATCAAGTTTTCAAGTCACATGTAATTGTGAATGCAAATTTTGCATTCACAATTTTACTATCTTGCAAATTTTGCAGACAGTAAAATGGACAGTGATTTGACATTTGCTGACAGTAATTTGAAGTTTTGTTCGCAAAAGTAAAAAAAATCAACAATTAAAAGAAAATTAATAAATTATGCTTTGGTTTTGTATGTTTTACTTAAGGGTTATCTATGTTCACAAAAACTAGCTGTTAAATGCTATTTGTAATTTGTTAAGTTTATATAAAACACGTTTAGCTAGAACTTGCACTGCGACATTCACGTAAGACATTTTTTTTAAAGTGAACTGTCTTAACTACTGTCTGGACGCCTACGTCACGAAGACAGAAAGTAGTGTTTTTGGCAACCAATATGTATTTGCTTACTGTCTTGCCAGTACTGTCAAATGTAAACGTACTGTAAGGTTTATAATAGCTGCGTTCGAGAACACAAAAGTTTTTACTATTTTTTACTGAACTTTACTGCATTTTACTAAATTGCGTTCGTGTACACAAAATACAGTAAATGAGCACACAAATTGAGAGCGTAAAGTGACAGTTCTTGACTGAGTACTTACAAATTTTTACTGCAGAAATTTTTGCAGTAAAATTTAGTAAAACAAAAAAACATATGTTTCAAAAGGTAAAGAAACAAAAGTAGCAAACAAAAGGCATGCAAATTGTGAAAAAATTGTTTAAAAAAGAAAAGTTGAAATAAAACTAAAATTAAAACAAAAAATGAATTAATATTAATTAATTAAACTTGTTTGTGAAGAATTTATATGGCTAAATACCAACTTTTGAAACTTTGCTTTGTTATGTTAATTTTTTGGAGTTGTCAAGTACTCGGGTACTTAGAACAGCCCTTGTTTTTAAAGTTATCAATAGTAAAAAAAGTATTCGTGTACTATTGATCAAATTTAGCCGGACACAAATTAGCAAATTCAAATAAAATAAAAAACAAACAAATATGTTTTCCAAAAATATTCGTGTTATAAAAAGTATTTAATCGAGTACCGATAAAAAGATGAGCTAAGTAGTCAAAAGTGTAAACATTTTCCAACACTTCAATTATTTGCCATCAGCTGTTGCCTTTATTTGACTAATTTTTACAAATTTGCGTTCGCGTACTTTTTTGGACAACAGCTTTTTGTGAGAGCAAATTTTTAAGTTTACCCATTTACTGCATTTTACTGTAAAACAGTGGTGTCAATTATGATTGTATTGGTGCGATTACTCTTGTCTCTTACACTCCCAGCGGCAGAAATATGCGGTTGCGAGGCCTATTACGAGGCCTAATTAACATACATATCGTCATATAATTTCAAAAAAGCCCTAAGTTACATTGGAAAAATTTTAAAGGAGAAGCAAAAAAACTCTTTAAATTAAAAACTTACAAAAATTAAAAGATATGTTTTTTTTTAGAAAAAAAAAGAAACATATCTTTTAATTTTAGAAAAAAAAGAAACATATCTTTTAATTTTTGTAAGTTTTTAATTTAAAGAGTTTTTTTGCTTCTCCTTTAAAATTTTTCCAATGTAACTTAGGGCTTTTTTGAAATTATATGACGATATATTGCTATGAAGACTTTAGAGCAATTAATAATAATACAATTATCGTAAAATGTTGAGTTATGGACAGACACAATTAGTTATTATTTAAATAAATTTAATTTGGAACCTCCATTTCGCAGAATCTTTGCTTTTTTTTTTGGAAAAATTGAGTACTTGACAATATTTGAAGTCTTCTTACAACATTATACAATTCTTTCCAATATTTTTAATATTGTGCTCAACATACCTTTGCGAATGCCAACAATGAAAATTCATTTGCGCATACTAATGCAAATAATAACCCCATTAAGTTTAAAAATATTCTATAATTATTAACCACCATTATAAAAAGAGAAGATATTACTAGCCTATAAAAATATACTAATATAAAACATAAGAGACATTGAAAATCATTAAATGCATTTTTTATCATAAAATATTTTTTATATGGCATCATTTATCTTTTTTTTTAATAAACTCATCCGTTTGCATGCTCGTTATCGCTGTCTACAAGACTACTTAATAAAATTCAAATTTGAAGTTTACAGAAGCTCAATAAACACAACATCAAGGCGAATTCATCACAGTTATTCTTAATACTACAACAAGTACACCTCGTACAAAAACCACAAGCAATTTGTTTTTTTTAAATCATTGTACAATGTTAAAAACAGAAATAAAACAAAACAGAAGCAAAGATAATAAATAATAAATATATTATTTCTGTTTAGAGGCCTCAAAACAGGCCGTGCGATATTTCGATATTTCCCGCTGAATGAGAGTGTTTTGCAGTAAACAATTATATTTTACGCTCGCAAAATAAAAGAGCGTAAGCGTACATGTGAGTTTTGCTGACACAATTGTGTATGACGCTGACATCCCTGCTGTAAAAGTACTCAAACGCACCTTATATTTGGTCACACACGTACATGTAATTTGCTTCTGACATTGTCTCTGTTTTTTCGCATAGTTATTGCAGAAACCAAAGTAGTTCTCGGGTTCAAAATATCGTGCTGCCGCCACGAAAATTTTTATTTGCGCCGTAAAAGAGTTCAGCCATCTTAACATTTTTTTCTTTAAATTCGAAGAAACCAATTTAGGATATTATAATAAAACGTTATTTTTATATACATATATGAACATAATTAATATTCAATGGTGAAATTATCATACATACATCGATATTGTAAAATATTAACTTCAGCTGGGTAATGATTCCGTCAGTAGTGCACCGCCGCTGCCGGTTTTATACCGGCATAGATTTCTGACACAACTAATGTCAGATGGTTTGTCAGAAGAAAATAGAGCATGCTCTAATTGAAATTTTGTCAGATGACTTCGCGTCTGACTTTTACAGAAGCAATGTTTAAAAGGTAACACACGACATGTATGTATTTTATAGTGGGAAATTCGACAAGTCAGATGTAAAAAACATGTCGTCTACGGACACCTTTAACAAAAACAAAATACACACAAAGGGTGTGTGTGAAACGGTAGCAAAGTTCTATGGTGAAATAAAATTTGTTTGTGGTAGAAAAATTTCATGTTTGTGCTGTGGGAAATTATAACATTTTTGACATAAAGTAAAGAACCATTTCTTTCTGACATTTCTTAACAGAAGTGTAGGTCGGCAAATTTTTTGGCGGCGGCGGTTCAGCAAAAAGTAGCCGGTAGTGGATCACCTGACAAAAAAAAATTAGTTATTCAAAATGAAAAAAAAATTATCTATTACAATTTGTTATTATTTGAGATATATATATATATATTTGTTATTAATATAAATATATTTTAACGCGACTTCAAAAAAGTAGGAGTGTTTCAATTCGGTTGTGTTACTTTTTAATGTTTGTAACCGCATAACTCCGTCAGTTGTGAGCCGTTTTTTTTGCATTTTAATAGGACGTGTTAACAGATTGTAATTACAACAAATTTTGGAAATAAGACGGACAATTTGTCTGTCCGGAAATTTTATTTTGAGCTGCTCCATAATTTATACACCAATTTTCACAATTCGCGCTTACTTTGAATATGATTTACTAGCAGGTTGCATATGTGAACAAATTTTGAGGAATTTTTGGAGGTTGCACGTTTGGTTTTTCAAAATTTTTGCATTTTTTTTTTAATTTTTGACGTTTTTCAGCGATTTTTTTTTTATTCTCTGCTGGTTAGAACCCATAAACAGATATTTTATGCTTTTATAAACTTTTAAGGAAATTTCTCATTTTTAATAAACTTTTAAAACCTTCGCGAATTGCGCGTTTTCGGTTACCCAAATCCTAATAAGCTGATTATGGGATTAATGATCTAACAAATATTATTTACACAGTTTTTTAATTAAGATTACCTCTCAATCGAATATATTTCCATTTTATTGTGATTGTTTTTTTCCAATTACAGTTACATAAGATTGTGCCTTGGAAATATAACAAAATGCGTTACGAAAATTTTTTGTTTCCTCATTCTTCATGACTGAAGAAAGGCAAAAATTTATTTTTCCTTACGCTCATGAATGAATTGGCGAAAAATTCATTCATTCATGTTTGTGAAAAAAAATTACACGTTTTAAATTCCTCATTCATGAAAAAATTCATGAATGGTTAAATATGAGCGATCATATATGAATTTTTCGGAACTCTGCTTAAAACAACAATATTCCGGCGGCATCAACGTTATGTTTTTGTTTAGCATGTTCATTTTGCTATTTGTTTCTATGTATAATGTTAAAGCAAAACCATTTGAAATATATAATCCTGGCTAAGAGATTTTGTTTATAACTTTTTAAAAATATGCTTGAAGTCTATACAGAAAAAAATAAAAATTGATTTCAATAAAAAAATTTGTAATATTAGTTAAAAAATTAATTAAATTTGCAACAGTAAGCAAATGAATAGTATCAATTAAGCTTTGAATTCACTTGATTCAGCGTTTAATTTACTTGATTAAACGTTTAATTCACTTGATTAAATTTTTAATTAAAACTGAATTTTGTTTAATGCTTTAATTGGTGAAACACTTTTGATACATTTTTCTGTCTACTGATTCTTATAGACTTAACCACCAACAAACTTAAACTTATTTAAAATAAAATTGGGAGAATATCTCAAATAATACATTTTTCTAGGGTTAGGTTAAGTTAGGTTAAGAAGGGTTATGCGCCTAAATTCATATAATTTTTTAAAACCAAAGTTTTAAATTCCAAATCATATCTATGTATTTTGTTAGCTCCTTACTTTGTGAATTGTTTTGCTTTTGTTCAAATTAACTTTTTATTTCAAAAACTAATTTGTTTTTTTGTGTTTTTTTTTTTAAATTCGAATTAAGAAATGTTAACCGGTTATATTTAAAAGGCTAAACCGAAAACCGGGGTTTATAAAATAGCAACTATTCGGAATATTCGAAAAAGTCGAGTAATCAATTTCCCTAACTTTTTACCATTAAATACTGAGGTGAAATTTTTTAACAAAGTCACTGACGTGGGGGTAAATTTGACCCATTTTAAATAGGGAAGTAACGAATACCGATACCGAGAGTTAAAAAAAAACAAATATTTAATTTTCAATGCTTTTCTTTTTGCATAACAACAAATAGGAATAACACATTTGAAAGCAGCACATAAAATCAAAACAGAATAATAAATGGTTTATTTTTATTGTTTAGCTAGAGGTCCACATCACGTGTGCGTTCTATGCGTTTGATACTTTCTACGATACGAATACCGATACCGAGAGTTTAAAAAAAAAAAATTTAATTTTCAATGCTTTTCTTTTTGCATAACAACAAATAGGAATAACACATTTGAAAGCAGCACATAAAATCAAAACAGAATAATAAATTGTTTATTTTTATTGTTTAGCTAGAGGTCCACATCACGTGTGCGTTCTATGCGTTTGATACTTTCTTGATCTTTTTCAAGACGCATGTAAATGTGGAAAATAATCCCACTTAATGTGTCTATACGTATACGCATTATACGCGTTTGCTGTGTAACTTGTCAATACCATTTTACACTGATACTACACTTTTGACGGATGCTTAAACGCATCAACGAATTGAACGCGTAGTGTGAATCTCCAGCTTTAGTCGTTTGGCTTTACACCATAATGAAATTTTCCCACACTTATAAATCTTTTATGTATTTGTAGTACAAAAAAACGTCCAAATGTTGTACATTTTTATATTTTAATTATTATTTTTTACCAATGTTTATCTAAAATTCTTCGAATATTTTAAAGACAATCGGCTTCAACTGTATCGAAAAACCTCTTACTGAGCTACAATGACTTTGCATTATGAAATTGTGGAAACACGGTCATCCCTACGCTTAGAAAAAGTTCTAATAAGTCTAAAAATGGCCTTTGGAGCGTTTGTGAACGAATTCTAAGAAAATCTGAATAGAATGAGCCTCTACCCTTTCACAGCAGTGGTTCTGGTAAAGAAGAAGTTGAGATATACCTTAGATCTATTAATTTTTCTACAGAGGCAAATCCGCTTGGTGCACATACATAAACTTAAGTTTTTAAATGAGTTCTGTCGTATCTGAGAAACTATTTTCCACTGCAGGTCTGGTTCGAAAGGATTTGCGTATTTTAAACAAAAGATCTTATTAATTTCAATTTTAAATATTTTAATTATTTTCACTGTTCTTTTCTATAAAAACCAGTGTTCGCAAATAAATAGAACATAATCTAGCGTTTGGCTCACACACCCAGAAACTATATGTATTTTTAATTGTTTGTGTAGACGCACACAACCCTAAATACCGTTCACAGCTACTTTCAAGAAAATAACGTTCTCAAAAGTACAAGTTACAAATCTACAAGTAAAATACGTTTTGTTTTTGTTTCAAATCTATTTTACTTGTTGATATGTAACTTGTAGTTTTGAGAAACGGGGCCCTGTTCTTCGTTATAAAACAGAACCATCGTGGTGGTTCTTTAGACATACAAAATAAAAATTGATTTCAATTAAAAATGTTGTGATTTTAATTAAAAAATAATTAAATTTGCACCAGTAAACAAATTAATAGTATCAATTAAACATTTAGTTCACTTGATTAAACGTTTAGTTCAATTGATTAAAAGTTTTTTTCACTTGATTAATTTGTAATTAAAATTTTTGATTTTTTGTTAATGTTAAATTGGTGAAAACCTTTGAAGAATTATTCCCATGTATATTTTAAAGTTCTATAGTGTTTTTTTACATTGATAAAGAAATGAGCAAACAAAAAATTTTAACAACGACTACAGCACGAAAAGCTTGTGTGTGTATTGCAGTGTGTCCATTCTGGTATTTTTCAGGGTTCAGAAATATTCATACATGAATTCTAAAATTCCAACATTCATGATAAATTGTCATGAATAATGCTTGCAAAATTTTTTTGTTTTATTCTTACACTGTAAAATGAATAGATAATAATTTTTTTATTTTTAAGCACATGAATACTTTTGTTTTTTATTTTCCAGTTTGTACATATGCACGTATGTGAATAAAGAAAAGTACAAAATGTTAAAACTAAAATATGAGAGGCTAATCGTTGCTCTCATTAATGTTTATAATAAAAAGAGTTCCTCTTTGTTGTGTTTTGCTTTATTCGTGTTTAAAAACACAAAATATCGCTTGCTTCATTTGTTCTTGTTTAATAGTATTTGTAGCCTTGATTTGAACATGATAAAAATGTTTTTTTAAGCGTCGTTTATTCGTGGTTTTTTCATACATTAAGAAAATAAAAACACTTGCAACTTTATTTTGAACAATTGTAAATATATGTACCAACAGTACAAATTTTCAAAGAATTACTTATTTTAAAAGTGTTGTGTTATGTTTTTTTTTTAACTTTAATAAAAAAAATATAAAATAAATCATACCTAGTTTTTTTGTTTTTTTTTATGAGCAGTATTTTCACTTAAAAAATTTTTTTTCTCTAAATTTGCACTTCAAAAAAAAGACTTAAAAAAAAACTAATCGTGACACTAATTGTTGAAAATTTGTTTTTTTTCAACGTTCATAATAATTTATGTATTAATAGTAAAATTTAAACATTTATAATAAATGAAACTGCTTTACAAATTTTTAATTTGGAAAAATACCAAGAACACCATATGCCTAGATAAGGTAATTGGGACCTCCTGAACACGAAAAACGCTGAATTTTTTTTTTTTCTAAGTACCGTTTTTTAGATAAGGGTACTTTTGTGTTTTTCGGTGTATGGTCCCACTCAAACCCTTGTGGAGCCCAGCCGAGCAGTCCGATCGAGATAAATGGCATATCGTTGCAAAGGTAATTGAATGCCTTTTTTGGCGATGTGCAGCACATTTCTATCTGATAAGAAATGGCTGAGTTATGGTACCTCAAAATTTGCCTATTTTTTACGTTTTTTTCAAAATTTTTCATTTTTATTTCGTTTTTTTTCTACGTTTTAGTAAAGATCTGGAATGTTTTATTTTTTTACCTCGATCGGACTTCTCGGCTGGGCTCCACAAGGGTTTGAGTGGGACCATACACCGAAAAACACAAAAGTACCCTTATCTAAAAAACGGTACTTAGAAAAAAAAGTTTCAGCGTTTTTCGTGTTCAGGAGGTCCCAATTAACTTATCTAGGCGTGTGGCATTCTTGGTATTTTTTGGCTGTAAACCAGTGTAATTTGTCTTATCTCATGTTTTTTGTAGAAACAACACAAGAATGATATAAACACAGATTACGCATTGCGCATGTTTTTTATTATTTACAAAATTTAACTGTTTAATATTAAGTCACATCAGCACATTATTAACATGTTTGTTTACTTGTGTTTCTACATTTCATTTTTAAAAGCTGAATGAGCTATTTTGGTGTCTTTGTATCATGGAAACAAAAAACAATACAAATATCAGAACAAATAAAGCAAGAGATTTTTTGTGTTTTTAAACACGAATAAAGCAAAACACAACAGAGATTATGATGTGAATAGCAAGTGTATATTTGGAAGTATGTATATGAATGCAAGATGAACAAAAGAAGTTAAAAAAAAAAATTCTCTCATGTACAAATGTAAGAAAAAAAAATCTCTATTATTATCTCATGTGTTTTGTAGAAACGAAAAATTATGAAAATACTTTTATACAAGAACGAATAAAGCAAAATTTTTTTTGTGTTTTTAAGCACGAATAAAACAGAACACAACAGTGTATAAAATTTTTTATTCCTACCCATGAGTGAATAGTGAGTGAATATTTGGAACTCTGGTATTTTTGCAGCTAAATTAAGCATTAAAAATTTTTATTTAGCTGCAAAATTTTCATTTAACACTTGGCATTTAATTTAACATTTTTATAATATATTCTTAGCTTTTTTTTTAGCATTATTTTAAAAATTTTAACGATTGATTTTACTTGAATTTTTTTATAAATTATAATAAATTTTAACTAGTTGTACCTAAAATGAAATTTCGTATAAAAATTAATAATTCTTATGTTAATTAAGAAAGGGAATATTAGAAATGCCCTCATTCTGTTGCTTGTAAAAATGATTTTCCCTTTGATATAACGATATTAAAGTACAAAGACATTGTATTTAGCTAAAAATTCTATACTGTAAATGTTTAAAAAAATTTTTGCTTTAAACTGCTGAAGAAATAATAGTTTTTAAACTTCAGCTTTTCTTAAACTAGTATAAGAAAAAAAAAAATTGATCCAAAAAATTTTGTATAGCATAGAAACAAAATCGTTTAAATTTTATATGTATCAGCGGATCCCCTAAATTTAAAATTTAATCTCAACTACCTGCTTGAGCCTTAAAAAATTTTATCATTATTTTAAGCATTTTTTAAAATCATTTTTAGCATTTTTGGCCACGTTTAATGCTAGATTTAGCTGTAAAAAATTTTAAGATCTGGTCACACTGGTGTATTGTGTAAAAAATTTTCGCAGGCTTTTTGGTTTTTTCGTATATGTATTTTGCTTTTGTAAAACGTTTTTTGTTTATTTTTTACCAGCCAAAAGGCGTTAAGCACAGCTGTGCCCATGTTCTGTAACTCCCGCCGCGAGAAACTTTTCGATTGAAATGTGAGAAATGAAACAAAAATGCCATAAATTGAAACAAACAGCTGTTTTTCTCACTTAACTGCTTCTGTAATATTTTTGGCGAGTAATAACCGTCACGTAAGGAAATTTCTCGCCAATATACTCAAAAAGTGTGTCTGTAAAATTTTTATGAGAAAGTTCCCGCTTTGAACTGTCAAATAAACTGACGCATAAAAACGGGGTAAGAAAAAAATTTTAACATTAAAAAATAAATTAAAAATCCTAAATGCAATAAATATTAACACGTAAGAGATAAGTATTTTCTTCTTGGCAGATTTTTTCATTTTTAATTATATTGCTTTTGACATTTTTTAAAAATATACGAATGTTTTCAAAGCAATTTTGTAATCCACAAACATTAAAGTAGAACTTTACATTTTTTGGTGTAGCCGACGCGTCGCGACGGTTGTATTTTCGCCGCCGTCGTTAAAAATTTTTCAATTTTAGTCAAATTTGGTCGCCGTCAACGTATGTTTTACTGGCGTTCACAACATCTGCAATTTCATATCGGCTTCAAGTGGAATATTATGACATTTATAACGTAACGACGTAATCTCTTTTGATAGTTTTCGACATGAGTTACAGACACACATTTCGGGAAACGATGGAATATTTTGTTTCACATGTTTTCGATGCGAGAAGTTCTCACCAAAGTTACAGAACATGGGTACTGAAATGGACAAACATTAATGTGCTAGACCGAACACAACGAAGTTTGTGGTTAAAGAAAAAAAAAAAAACACAACGCAATTAAATGTTTTCATATTTTATTAGGTTGGATAAGTACAGTAATATTTTTTTGTTCGAGGATCACGTTATTTTTTTTTTCATAATTTACTACACAAACACTATTAGCGTTTGTGTTTTCCACAAATCTACCGAACCGAACACTTAGGAACGATATTTAATGTTTATTTTTTAACACTGATAAAAACTTTATTTGAATAGCTATGTAAGTGCAGAAAGGAAACTACTTTAAAACTTTCATTTTGAGGTAATCAATGAAAACAATGTAATTAAATATGGATAATAACAAATGCAAGTTTCTCGTAGGAGTCAACAGACTTTTATTTCAAGTTGTCTAATATGACATTTTTTAATACTCAAATAAGGTACATGAAGGTAAACCCTTGCTGCACTTAATACCATTCAAATTTAAAGAACACAATATATATGTTAATGCAAGATTCGTTTATTACATTAAGGAAATTGTATGTTTTGGTATTCATTAGCATTGTAATAATTATAACAGTCATAAAATATTGTTTGTGTTATTGATTAGAATTGGCTTAAATATTAAACTATTCATAACAATCATCCCCTTTTGCTTCTGTCATAGGCAATTCAAGCAGTTCCTTATAAAAGTAATCGTCGTCATCGGGAATATATGTTTAACTTTATTCACCTCTTTGGTTTTCTTTTCGTTAATAGCTATTTTATCTGTATAAATAGCCATTGCAATTCAAATTTTGTTTAATAACAACGAAAACTGTGTGGACAGCCGGGTATGATGGTTGTCAAGTAGTACGTGTAAAATCCAGTTATTGACTCAAAGGTTTATGCATATTACGTTAAATAATAAGATTAGGAAATATTATAAGATCTTTTCAACGATATAACGAAATTGAATAGAACATGAAATCCACAAAATTGTCGATTAAGTGCTAAAAGGGGCCTACTGCTGAATATGTTCCCTTTTTGCACTTAATGGAAATTTGTAAACATTTAAAATTATTTTTATTTAAAGAAATAATTTTCGCATCGTTTTCCGACTCATAATCATTTTCTGAGTCGATCTAACGAAGTACTTTAATATGGCGGGTCCATGATTGCCCAGGGGTCCCAAATAAGTTACACGTGCAAAAATTTGTTTTTTTTACACCGTGGTGTAGGGTATCATATGGTTGGGCTTGACCGACTATACTTTCTTACTTGTTATAGCCACACAACATTTGTGCTCATTTTGGTAATTCCTTAAAATATTGGTCTTAGACCCACCTTTAAGTATATTGATCGACTCACAATCTCTTTTTGAGTCGATCTAACAATGTCTGTCCGGGTGGCTGGCTGTCCATGTTAACATAGGGTCTAATTGGCACAAGGACCAAGCCTATTAAAAAAAGGGCGGATTGGTCCATAATTTCACAAAGCCCCCATAAAAGCTTCTTTCCGGAATAGTTTCTTTGTACCCATAGCCTATCTCATAGGGAGATCGATTATTCGACTTTTTTCAATAACCGGTTTTCGAATATTACGAATAGTTGCTATTTTAAAAAACCCGGTTTTCGGTTAAGCAATTTTTAAATAACCGGTTAACCGGTTTTAATTCGAATACTTAAAAACACAAAAATCAAATAAGTTTTTAAAATAAAACGTTAATTTGAATAAAAACAAAATAATTTGCAAAGGTAAGTAACCAACAAAATCAAACCTAACAAATATTTTACGATAAAATCCAACAAAAGTGGGACCAGTAGTAAATTGATCAAACTTCAGCTAAGTTTTCAACAATTTTTTTTTGATTTACTAAACTTTATTTGTAAAAAGATATTTGTATAATGTTATTTTGAAACTGTTGAATGATATTTGATCTAGACAAACGTTTTGCAACAGCAAATAAATTATAGGAATTTTATAAAGTTATTATTTGAAATATTCTCTCAAATTTATTTTGAATGAGTTTTAATTTGTTAGTGGTTAAGCTATCTATATAAATCAACCATATTTTTCAAAAGTTGCAAACAAAATCTCTTAGCCAGGATTATCTATTTCAAATTATTTTGTTTCAGCGTTATATATATATTTCTATAGAAACGAATAGTGAACTGAACATTCTTTTTGTGTAAAATATTTGTCAATTCGTCGACTACAATTTAAAACATTCAATGACATTGCTCGATTTCTTCATTTTTGATTTTTAGTTCTTGGCATTTTAATAAATAAGACTGGTAAACATTTTTCCCATATGGTTGATTCCGCCGTAATGTTGTAGTTTTGGCAGCGTATTTTGGCAAAGTATTATTTGTTTTATTTGGATCACATTAATGTCAACCATGTATTGTATAATAATTAAAGGTGATTAATAAGTCGTGACATGGAAGAACCTTTGTAACTTATCATTTTAGGGCACTTCAAGAACATAAATTTGTCTTTTTAATCGCGTTCGAAAAAGATCTAGAGATAACCTTTATATTAAAATATATTTAATTTCACATATATAATTAAATTGTACAAATTACAATTTATTTTGAATAGTTTTTGGTTTTTTTTTTCTACAAGAACACACGTTTTTATAAGCGATTTGTGTTTACAGTGTTCTTCATAATGTTTTTTGACCTTTGTTACATTTTGTTTTGACATTTTTCATAAAAAGTTTAAGTTTGGCCAATATTCAGTTAGAAAATACTTAAATTGCGGGTACATCTACAACAAGAGTAAGTAAAATGTATATAAATTACACATTACTCAAATAACCGGTTTATTATACCAAAATAACCGGTTTATTCGATATTCGAAAAATGGGCATTTTAAAATAACCGACTTGGGCAAAGCTAAAATAACCGGTTAAAACCGGTCGAATAATAACCGTTCGATCTCCCTACTATCTCATTATGTTGATATTTAGATTAAATTAAGTCTAAACTTATTTCATTGCAATCCAATTCATCTCACTAAATTTTATTGGAATCGGTCCATATTTGGTCATTGCTCCCATACAAATACTATTTCTGAAAATAACGATAGCTACTATGTCATGATGAAATAATGTGTCAGTGGGTCCAAAATAACCCATAGGTGTCATATAAACCCACTTCCTAAAATCACTTAAAGGCAATCATATAATGAAGATATCTAAATAACATTCCTTACAAAGTACTTTTATTTGAATCTTAAACTCAATTACATAATTTTGTTCTGCCGGGTCCATGATTGTCTATGGGTCCTAATCAGGGTACACTTGCAAACATTTGTTTTTATATATTGTGGTGTAGGGTATCATATGATCGGGCTTTGATCGACTATGATTTTTTACTTGTTTTTGTTTAAAACAGATCTCGTATGTTGATAACGAAGCAATTTGTGCCAAAATTTAGATATATTTACTGTTATCTTTTTCGAGATATATCAAAAATTATATTGTCCTTGTATGGGAGGTATACTTCCACTTTTCCAGTTAAGCTTGCTTTTTAAAGGATGTGTATCAATGACCATGTTACCTGTTTCACATTTGGAGAATTTAACTGTAACTGCTAGTTACAGAAATGCGTGCAGATATAGAGTCCTTATATGGGAGGTGCCACTCCCACTTCTCTAGTTCAACATTCTTTTTGGCAAATATTTCGTATTGATAACAGGCTGTTTGCACTAAATTTGGAAGCCTTTACTGTAAGAGTTCACCAAATATACAGAATTTTATATTGTCTTTGTATGGTAGGTGGGTGCTACGCCCACTTGGAATTATACAAATCTTTAAAGTCTATGTTAAGGTTATCAGGAAAATACTGTGAACATTTGAGCAAAATCAATTTAGTATCTTAGAAGTCTATAAGAAAAAAATCACACAAACATACAAATTTTAATTTTACTATTCTGTGCTAGCTTAACACGGTACGCTTTCCTTCCCCCCTTGAAATAATATCAGTAAAATTTCTTTACAACTGAACTCAAGTATTTATAACTAAGTAATTTTTTACTTTTACTGTAACCATTGCCCAAATATACAGAAATCTATATTGTGTTTATAAAAGCTACCATGACCTCTTCTCCAATCCTTCCCATGTTTGATAGATGCTGTGTATTGATAACCATTTTATTTGTAATGCGTGATCCATTTCGAGGTTCCCTACTTTTTAAGAAAATGTATTAATGGGGAATGTTTATTATCATTTGAAAGAACATTCTTTGGCATTTATTTTTTGAAGATTATGTCTATCAAATGTTGTCCGCTGCTACGTCGCAGATGATCCATCCGTTGAGTCCAATTTTCGATGACTCGTTCGAGCATTTCGACATGGTAACTGGCGAATGATACGCGTGATGTTTTCCTCCAAGGCCTGAATCCAAGCGGGTTTGTCCGCATAAACTTTAGACTTAACATATCCCCACAGGAAAAAGTCTAACGGTGTAATATCACACGATCCTGGTGGCCAATCGACCGCCGCAAAATGTTAAATTATGAGCTCACCGAAGTGTTCTCTCAATTAATCCATTGATTGATGCGATGTGTGGGAAGTGGCGCCGTCTTGCTGAAACCAAATGTCGCCGAGATTACGAGCTTCAATTTCAGGCATCAAATAGTCGGTTATCATGGCACAATAACGGTCGCCATTGACGGTTATGTTCGCACCGGCATCAGTTTTAAAGAAATATGGACCGATGATTCCACCGGCTCACAAACCACACCAAACCGTTGCTTTTTTTGGATGAAGTGGCAGTTCTTGAATCTCTTCAGGTTGCTCTTCGTCCCAAATGCAGCAATTTTGTTTGTTTACATACCCATTGAGCCAGAAATGGGCCTCATCGCTGAACAAAAATTTGCCTCGAAAACGTCGAATCTTCTTGGAACTTTTCAAGAGTCCATAGAGCGAAGCGATGTCGCTTGGGAAGGTTGAGCGGCTTCAGTTTTTGCACAAGCTATATTTTGTATGCTTTCAATTAAAGATCTCGACGTAAAATACGCCAAGTCGTTCCATACGTCAGTCCGAGTTGCTGCGAACGGCGCCGAATCGACTCTCCACGGTCTTCGTGTACATTCTCAGCTACGGCCGCTATATTTTCTTCACAGCGTGCTGGACGTGGTATATTCGGTCGAATATTATCCAATAATGAATGCTGGGTCTTAAAATGGGTAATGGTGTTGCGAATAGTACGCTCAGTAGGCCTATTATGTTGACCATAAGTTGAGCGAAGTGCACGAAACACATTCCTCACAGAACGTGAATTTTCGTAATAAAGTTGAACGATTTGTAAACGTTGTTCAGGCGTAAGTCTTTCCATTATGAAATGCCAAACAATACTTAACAAAAATAACATGACAGCATGACACGACTCACACGTGTCAAAAAAAGGCTATTGAAAAAAGTATCTCTACTTGAATCACCCATTATAAAATTTTCACAATTACACTCACCGTTCTTCAGATATAAAAATTATATTTTGTGCCATTAACACTTGTCTAATTCCACTCTTTTTTGACCGATGTTACGAATGTTTTAATAAACAAGCTATTTGTAACAAAATTTTAAACCTAAGCTGTAACCGTTCTAGGGACTTACTGAAATCTCTTTTACCACTGTATGCAAGCTGCCACGCCAACTTATCCACTCCCACCCACTTTTTGTCAGATGTTGTGCATTGATAACGCAGTACTTTGTACCAAATTTGGAAACTTTAGCTATTGCTGTTCTTCAGATATAAAGAATTCTTTTTCCTACGCCCACTTTTCGTCGGATGTATAGTGATAACCAAGATTTTTGTACCGAATTTGGAAACCTTGGCTCTTGACCATCTCCAGATATACATAAATCTATAATGTTTTTGTAAGGATGTCCCGCGTTCACTTTTCCGTTTCCGCCCATTTTTTTAAAGAGGCTGTGTATTGGCAACTCAGGTATGTATATCCTTTCGCTTTTCAGATATAATGAAATCTATTTTGAGCCATGCCCACTTCTCCAATCCCGCCCACTTTTTAACAGATGCTATGCATTTATATCGAAGCTATTTGTACCAAATTTTGAAACTGCTACTGCTCTTCAGATATACAGAAATCTATTTGGAATTTGAATCGGAGGTGCCACTTCCGCTTTTCAATCCAGCATACATTTTGTCGGATGTTGTCGGATGTTTGGTAACTGGCTCTTGCCTTCACCAGATACATATATAGGAATCTATAATGTCTTTGTAAGAAGGTGCGGCATCCACATTTACGATCCCGCCCATTTTTTTTAAAGAGGCTATGTGTTGGTAACCCCGCTATGTGGACCAAATTTCGACAATTTTTCTCCTACCGTTCTTCAGATATAAAGAAACCTATAACGAATTTTATATTGTATTTTATTCGACCTTTAAAGTATAATAATAAAATAACTTTTTTGAGCTCGAGTTCACAATTAGACGATGTTAACACAACATTATAACAATTTAGTTTTTTTCTGTTTTTTGTACATTAATATTTTTTTCAATATTATAGCCCAGAAGATGTTTTTCAATGAAAAACGAAATACATATCTGCAAAATTTAATAAATTCAGCCATGTCACAGAGTACAATTTCATTCGGAACCGAAGAAAATATATTTGTTTATTGATAGAAAGTATATGTTTATAGTTTTTTTGATCTTTAAGATACAGAAAGCTCCCATTCCGTTCATAAAACAAAAATGGTTTCATTCCGCGAAGTTTTTTCGTAATTTTCTGAAGCACTAAAATACGGAATTAATTCCGTTTCCGAACGGAATGGTACTCTGTGACATGTCTGGACCTCGAGCTCAAAAAAGTTATTTCATTAATTGAAATATATAATGTATTTATATGAAAGATGCTACGCCCACTTCCTTGATCCCTCCCATTTTTTTAAATAGGTTGTGTATTGACATCCCAAATTTTTAAAAATGTTCTCTCATATATATAAATAGGTATATTTTGTACCACGCACACTTCTTCAACCCTGCCCACTTTTTGTCGGTAATTGTGTATTGCTAACCAAGATGCTTGTACCTAATTTGGAAACTTTGGCTCTTGCCGTTATCCAGATACACAGATTATATAATGTCCTTGTATGGACGGTGCCATGCCCACTTCTCCAATCCGGCTCATAGTTTTTAGAGAGGTTGTGTATTGATAACTTAGCTATGCGTAGCAAATTTAGAAAATTTTTCTCATACCGTTCTTTAGATATAAATAAATATATTTTGTACCACGCCCACTTCTCTAATCTAGCTCACATTTTGTTGAGTATTGTGTGCTGACAACCAATATATTTATACCAAATTTGGAATCTTTAGCTCTAGCCGTTCTTCAGATACACAGAAATCTATATTGTCTTTGAAAGTGGTGCCACTCCCACTTAAAATTAAGAAAAAATATGGCTTGTAGCTACTTCCATACTATCAGAAATGTACTGTTAAAGTTTCATAAATATTGGATCAACGGTAAAGGCGGCTACCAGGTACAACCAATCGAAAAAATATATGTACAATATTTTTATATATCGTTAACTTAAACGCAAAGGGCCTATCTAACATTTTGAAAATTTTACATGAGAAGAAAAAACTATTTCTAATGGTAAATTGATAAATTGCTTTAAACTGTTTATAATAAATGTTTCTTCTATTTTTCTTTTAAAACCTACCAGTGCTTTTGACAAATAACAATGTTGCATATAAAGCAATCTGTTAGTTATGTCTTTTAGCCTTTATCGTATAATATTTTGTGGATAGGGCTTTTTGCTTTTTGTTAATAAAATCGCTAATTTTTGTCGAAAATTTGTGTTAATGCAATACATCAGAATCAATGAAAAAGCCGAGTTTAAATTTTTGGTTAGTTAGGGCCTTTTGCGTTTTAGGTTACGATTTGTATGTATGAAGTATATCTATTGATATATGTAGAAAGAAGACAGATTGATAAAAAATTTAAAAAAAGGAATATTTTTGGGAGTTGCGCTTATATCAATTATATAAAGGTAATTGTGCGAATTCTTTTTGAGAAAATCGTTAAGTGCGATTTTCTAAGTAATAATGTGTTTTAATTTTTGAGTGAGATAAGTCCAAAATATCTTTTTCCAATACAAATTCTTTTGCCAATAAATTTTTTAAAAACACACCGACAAAACGAATCGCCAAATCAGATTTTTCAGCCAGATGATGTTGTATTTGCGCTATAAAAGTTTGTTTGGTATAAATTGAAAATGAGAAGGTTTGACATAAAAAACGCTTAACGCTTATTTAGGTTGACTGATTTTAATTAATATATCACCACGATACATATAAAATATTTTATTTTTGTGGATTTATATAGGAAATATTATCAGATAGAAAAGTTTTAGAAGTTAAGTAAATCTTTCGGCTCATGACACAACTGGGCCGATTTAGCTTGATAAGCTTGATACCAGACTTCTCAGAAGAACTAGAAACTATTTGACACCAAAGAAGTCTTTTGGAAATGGGCGTGTTTTCTACAGGCGGGCATGGCTAAATCGATTAAGAATTTTTTTAGGAAAGACTTAATATCAGGGACCGATAATAACATTAATTTTCAAATTTTAAAACAAAGAAGCATATAGAAGTAAATGTCGGAAAACTGATTCAAGTATGCGATACTGATCGTTATAAACTTTTCTAGTATAAAATATATGGATTTTTATTTTTTCGATCAAAAATAACAGTTATTTCTTGATTGTTAATTTTTCGAGCAAAAATAACAGTTATTTCCTTAAGAATGTATGTATTATAATATTTTTATTTATTTATTAGAGTTTTTTAAGCCCTTATGGGCCAATAAACTAGAAAAATATAACAAGTGGCATATGTAACTTAAATTAATAATTATCCTATTACATATTTCATTTTGTATAACAAAATTACTATCTATAATAAAATAACTATTTAATATGTGAAACCCCCATTGCACGTAAGCTGAAAGCAATCAAAAATAATAATTAGAGTGAAAACTGATTGACAACAAAATGAAAAAGTTATATTGTAAAATAGGAAATGTTTGTATTATACATATATAAAGAAAGGAAATTTCACAACTGCTTTAAAATCAAATTTTTAAACTTTTTAAAGGAATATGAAAATTTTCGCTCTGAATAAGGAATTAAAGAGTTCCATAACCCAAAAGATTTTACTACAAACAATCTTTTCATTATAAGTGTATCATATCTTGGAGTAACCAGAGCATGAGTTCTTGAAGAAGTACCGAATAAGTACCTACGTCTCAGATATGGTGGGCAATTAGTTCTAATTACCTTATACAACATAAGCAAAATCCTCATGTTAACAAAACTTGGAAAGTTAGAACCAATGAGCGATATTATGTATGATGTTATATGGGCTTTATATTTAAGCCCATATACATATCTCACCATCCTTCTAAAGCAATGTTCTAGTCTTTCCAGGTTATGCTGCGAAGTACTGGTATATATTTCCATTCCATAAAGGAAAATAGGCATTTTTAGTTGACATTTAGTTGACTTTAAATATTTATTTGAATGTGTGATCTTCATTGGGATTTCTTATACACATTAAAATAAATACTTAAAGTCAACAAAATTAGTATACCACGTTCATTTATTTAGAAAATAACTTATTTTTGCGCAAAAAAGTAAAAAACAAAAAAAATTACTTTTATTTTTGATCAAAATCCAAAATTACTTTTATTTTTCATCGAAAGAAAGAAAATTAAAAATTATCTGTTATTTTTGTAAAAAAAAAAAATAAAAATCAGAAAGTAACAGTAACAGAAAGTAAAATAACTGTTATTTTTGTTCAAAAAAATAAAAATCAAGAGTTAACTGTTACCATCTGATTTTAATGATAAAAGCAATAACTGTCTCGGTCCCTGCTTAATATAGATAAGTTTTTCAGGATATAAACATAAACTAAGATGCAATGTCCAATTTATATATTTTTAAATTAAAAATAAAGCTGGAAAAGTAATTTTCAAAAATAATATTTAAAACAAATGCCAGCTGTCTAGCAAAATGAGATAAATGTTTAAAAACTTAAATAATAAAAAATAAATTGAAAGTAAAAACCCTTTTTAAGGAACAGGCTTTTATTTAAATGCGCTTATAAGAAAAAAATAAACTTTTACTTTAAAACCCTTACTATCAACATATAACGTCATTACACTATTTTTATGATATAAAAGTTTGCGCGAGATTAAGCCCTAATTGTGTTAAACGAAATTGTGTTATACACAAAATTTGCAGCGTTTGACATTCAAAAAATCATTATGTATTTCTGTAGAAAGAAACAACAAAATTATAAAATATTTTTGACCTTGTTTTTGCTTTCAATGTAATTTTTTTGGCATTGCGTTCTGTTTTACACAATTAGGGCCCTAATGTACTCGTATTTACTTAAGCTATGGTCACACTTATTAAATATTTGACCAAAATAGCATATCCACTAATTTTGTTGATAGTTAGTGAGATTTAACATGGTCTTATTATCACAAAATAAAACTAATTATACTGCCAGACATAGCAAATAACTTTTATTTGTACGATGTAGTATTATATTCAAAATTAATACTGCAGTTAAAGGAAATTATATTTTCGTTTTCCTGTTGGTTACGTCTTTTTCGCCAAATATTTGCCAAGTGTGACCGTAGCTTTAGTTTGAAAATTTTAATAGTTAAAATCATTCACATCAAGTTATTTAATTTGCTGTAAATCTCGCAACAAGCTTTTATATCCTATAAATTGTGTAACGGCGTTATAAGTTGATAGTAAAAGTTTTAAAGTAAAAGCTTGGTTTTTTCTTTTCAGCGCATTTAAATAAAAGCTGCTTTTTTAAAAAGGTTTTCTACTTTTTAATTTAAAACTCGCATTCGTATTCTCTTCATTTGATATCCACATTAAGGCATGCATCACGGCTGCTAAGCACTTTTTTCCTTGTCCCCAAATAATTTATAAAATAAATCTCCAAACTAAAAAAGCGCTTAAAAAGTTAATATTTTTTGTGTTTTTTTTTCTGAAGAAATTTAAAATTTTTTTTAAAAATAATAATAAAATTATAATAAGAAATCCCCAAAAATCCCCTAACAAAAATTTTTAGTAAACAATTTGCACAGTGTCCTTTAGGGTTTTCATTTAATCGGGATTTTGCTTTAATCGGTTAATCGCTTGATTAACTAACCGTTGGGAATATGAATATTGAAGGAAGGATTTTACAACATGAAATGAATTAAACTTTTTTTCAGTCAAGAATTATCAAAAAAATTTTAAATTATTTCATATTGTAAAATCCTTCCTTCAATAAAAATAATTTAATGAAAATTAAATTTGATGAACTAAATAAAGCTTAATTAAAATAACAAAAACTTCAATTAAAAACCAACAGTTCGATTAAAAACCACAATTGATCAATAACTGTTATATTATTTCCTATTCATAAAGATTAGAAGTTTATAGGAAATATATTTGTCGATATGTAATAGTTATGCGTGAGGAATCTTTTATTTGTTACGCATAAAAATTATGTATTATCAATTTTTTTAAATAAAAATTGGAAATAATAACACTATGCTAGTTGAAAAAACAGACAAGCCGGGCACATAGCGTTTTAACATAATTCGGGTACGCTGAATCCAGTGGTGCCCGCGGTTTTTTAAGATTGGCTCTGGTTTTCGAGATATACCTTTATTTCGAAAATGGAGGAGGTTGCACAACATATGTTCGTGTAACTCAAAAACGCCTTAGCTTATTGAAAAAACTTAAAAATTCCGCAATAAAATTTCCTTTAAGAAAAGTAAAACCTCTTTCTAATATCAGCAGTCGTTTAAGAAACATAATTTTTTTTTTTTCGAAATTTTTGTTTTTTAAAAATTCATAAAAAATTGGAAAATGCAGACGTATAAAAAACGAAATTCCAAACAAAACAAGCCATAAATAATTAAAATCTGTTTGCAACTTTTAATTTTATTCACAAAAGTCGACAAATTTTAATTAATTTAAGAATTTCATAAAACGCAATATTTGTATGGGAGCCCCCCTAAGAAGTGAGGATAAGGGGCAAGTATGTCTCGAGAAAATGTTAAGGACAAAAAAATTAATTGAGGTCGTTCATACATTATATACCACTAGGGGCGACTTCTGGGAATTTATGGGACTTTTTCTTCAATATGTATGAAGAATATAATTTATATGGAGCATTTCATAGGATTTTTTTTAATTATTAAATTCTTTATTCAACATTATGTATATATGACGAATGTGCCAATGCAGAAAATTAATTTTCAATGACATTTTGATCAAAACCGCGGACACCACTGGATTCAGCGTACCCGAATTATGTTAAAACGCCAGGTCCCCAGCTTGTCACGAAAAAAAAGTGTCAATTTCTTGCACAGTGTAATTATCAGAGAAGACAAAAAAAAAGCAAAAAAACAAAGTGTTTACAGCAAAACAAATATATAAAAAAAGCACAAAAATTTAGAAAAAAAAGCAGCAAAAAAAGCATTTTTATTTTTTTAATATATACATTTAAATATAAAAAATTACAGTTATTCTATTTCTTCAGATTCGTGAAAACAGTTACAATAACCAATCATGTGGGCTTTTATATTTGTAAACGTAATTTTTCTTCGTCTTTCTGTTAAAAGTGAATTGTATAAGTAGAAACTTCTTTCCACGTCAACGGATGTTGTTGGAGCAAATTTATATTTCAAAATTTCATTTCGTCATCAGGTTTAGCACCAGTTTGAAGAATGCTGTTTATTTGTAAAATTTGTTTGAACCCCGGATTTCTTTGAAATACATACTGCATTAAATTTCTTCATATATATTTTTTCATGTAGATTCTCAAGAGCTTTTCGTACATTTGACACAATATTTACACTTTCGTGAATAGCTAACCCAACTGTTTGTAGCTTTTTTTTATAGAAGACACAGTAATTGAAAAATTGTTTTTGATAAACGCAAGTTGGGAACTTAATCCGGGCAAGTTATATATTTCCTTGGCGTGCGCGATCGAATCTGAGTCTTCACTTTTCAGTTAAGAAATAACAGCCTTTACTTTATCAAGGTATTCTGCATAATGCATTGTGGCTTCTATCCAAGTACCCCAACGTGTAGGGCATGAGAACGGTGGAAGAGCCAAATTGGGATTCATTTGTAAAAACAACTGCTTTCTACGAGGAGCCTATGGAAATTAAAATTTTAGTTTGTATGTGTGTAAATACGAGTTATTGAAAAATTAACTTAACAAAAACGGATTTGGTACAAGATATTAATTTATTTACATGCTGAAACTCTAAGCGCTGCATCAGTTACCATTAGCAATATTTTGTCGTATTGAATGCCTAGATTAAATTAAAAAAAAAAACATAAAAAATAAAAAAAAAAAATTATGAATCAAATATTCACTTACCATCAGGCCATAAAATTTGTAATGAATCGTTGAAGAAAGATGCAATAGAAGCCCCATTTGCATTTTCGAGAACACCCATGTTCAATAAAAAAGGTTTATTTCCAACATCGTCATTTAAAATACCAAATATAAAGTTGGCCACATATCTTTGTTCACTGTCTGTTGTTTCATCAACAGAAATCCATATATATTTACCTTTAGCCTTTTCACGCATTTTTCACAAAGCTTCCGTATACATTTGAGGTATGTATTTACCTCTAATAGATCTTTCGCTTGGAACTGACAAATTGGCGTACTTTTGAAAGATATTTTTGAAACTGGGATGGCTTACTTTTTTTACTGGTATATTGGTCTCCAACAAAAATTTACATATATCTTCGTGAAATGTATTGGCAGTAATATTAACAGGAAATTCCGTTATAAGTTTTTGTGGACGATTTTCTTGGCAAGCAGCTAATTTGTGTTTTTTGTACTAAAATGTTGCTCCACATTGCACTTCTTTTCGCTATTAATTTTACTCGAACACACATTACAAAAAAGCCAATATTTTTCAACTTCACAAACTTCAGGATACCATTTTACCATTTTTAGCAAAAATAACATATTTGACTTTTCTTTCGGCATTTTTTTTCTATTATTTTTTCGTTCACAACGGCCGGTTTACTTATTTTGTTTTAAACTCAAATAAGTAATATGGCTGTTTTTTTTTTGGGATGGTAAGTTTATTAATTTTAGTTGTAATAAAGCGCCCAAAAACGTTGAGTCCACAACTAACATATTTTTGTTTTAACCCAGAAAAAAGTTGTCAATTATTTTTTTTTCTCATGTTTTCTCAAAAAAAAT
This sequence comes from Pollenia amentaria, assembly GCA_943735925.1. Classification (NCBI taxonomy): domain Eukaryota; kingdom Metazoa; phylum Arthropoda; class Insecta; order Diptera; family Polleniidae; genus Pollenia; species Pollenia amentaria. The sequence goes on along the minus strand of OX031010.1, from coordinate 136,641,705 downwards.
ATTTTTTACGTAAAAATTATGTTAAAAAAGCTATTTTACAGCAAAAACATAGGAAAAAAGCAAAATAAGCACCATAATAACAAAAACAGCAAAAAAAGCAAATATGGGCAAAAACAGCAAAAAAGAAGCAAAACAGCAAAAAAAGCAAATTGGTCTCTGGTAATTATACATAAATAAAAAAAATTTATTTATAATAATTATGCGCAATTTTTGTCGAATATAAGTTATAACTTTTAAGCCCTTGATATAAAAGGGTGTAGTTTAATGAACTTTTAACACAGGATCGTTTTTTTAATATGCTCGATTTCAATTTCACTCGAAGTTAATTGTTTAAAACATTACTGAATAAAATGGATGCATGATTGTATATTTTTTTTAATTAATTACATTTTAACAAACTTAAAATTTTTTTTTTGCTTAAGATTAGTCTGGCAATAAAGAATTCATCCTCGTAAGTTGGTCAATAATTTTTAAAATCTTAAATTTTTGTACGAAAAGTATGGCATTTCATGATGCTTAGAATTTTATTTATTGCTAAGCAACGCCAGATGTCAGTTGTAAACGAATTGTATGACATTTAGCAAACATTCTTTCTTTGCCACCGCCACTTCTACTACAAGTTCAACTATGACGACAACAACAAGCAAAACGAAATGTCAAATGTATAAAAGGAAACACAATAAAACGTGAGAACAGAAAAAGAGATATTGGAATTTTAAATGACAGGAAATATAAAAGAACATACATAAATGAGTAAACATGAGGTAAAAAATCTCCAAAACATAAATATTCTCTCTCACATATAAATAAACTCTCAAAATGTGCTTGTGTGGAAAACTTAATGACTGTTGAATATAAGAAGAGTGTTAAGGATGTGTAATACAAAAGGGATGAGTAGGGGCTGTATTAATAGACAAGTGCATAAACATTTATTTGGAGACTTTTATGCGTGTAAGTGTGTATGTGAGTGTAAGAAGAGATGCTTTGCGTGTGCAAATTGAGAGAAATAGCCAGAGAGTAACGGAAAAAACTCCGGTAATAAAATAGCAAAGACATTTACACAGATGCCTGACAACAATCAGTCGCTGATAGCAGCCTCAGTAGTCGGGTCAAAATAAAACGTATAGAGACGGGAAACGGTCGTTAACGGTGAAAAATTTTTGGTTCTAATAAAAAATACACATTTTTTGTAAAGCAAAGAATCTGAAATAAAAAAGTGCTAAAAAATTCATTTATCTAAATAGTAATTTTTAAAAAATATATATCTTTAATTAAAAATATGTAAATAAGAATAAAATTAAAAAAAGTCCTTTTCATAAGCCTGGAAATAGGCTACAATTTATGCTGTATATTTTTAGAGTGTCAGTGTTTGTTGCAAGTTTTCGAATGGTTAAGGTTATTGTTATGTATAGCAAAGTGGCGGCTGCTGAGTCTGTGACGTAAAAAGTATATAAAATAGAATATATGTTTAAAAAAAGTAGTAACAAAGAAATAAAAAAAAACGAAAACTCCGAAGTTTGTAAAAATATTAAAATTAATAAAAATAAAAATAATAATAATAAATAGTGGTTGCCCTTAAATTATTAAAAAAATATGCAATTAATTATAAAGAAAATCTTTAAAAAAAGAAAACATACTTTTAGGATTCATAGTCATAATTAAATATAAAATATTTCAATTAAATATGAAAAAATTAAAAATTTAAAAAATAAAAATATTAAAATACAAAAAATCAGATACAAAAACTTAAATAAATGATTAAATAATCAATTCTTTAGGAAAACAATTTGTTTGATAGTTTAAAATATGGCACGTGTGATTGATTAAAAAAATGATGTACATTCATTAAAAACAATTTAATAGAAGGCATAAATAGTTAAAAGGAAAATTTAACATAATATATCAATTTGGATAAATTTCAAAACGAAACCAAGTTTTTCTTTATTTAAAAACTATTGTTGTTCTTAAAATAACTTTTGTTAAATCATACAAACAAAAAAAGACCTTGGAAATTTCCCTGTGTTCCTTCAAAATTTTTTTAATCATCAAAACATAAAAAAGCAAACTGCCAAAAAAGTCTTGCAAAAAGTAAAAGTTTTTTTTAAGAAAATCATACACACACAAAAATAAATTTTTTGTATATAAAAAGAAAAAAAAAATAAGAAATTCAAACAAACCAACCAAGAAAACATCCAATCTCCAAAAATGCCGAAAGCAAAGAAATTTCGTTAACTTGTAAAAAAGAAAACACAAAAGCTACACCAGCAACAAAAAACTCACATAACTACTACACAACAACAGCAACAACTCAAGAAAACAAAAATTACAAAAAAAAAAAAAAAAAATTCAAAGAAGAAGCGAAAACAAACAAAAAAAGTAGAACCAGTTGAAAACAATCACAAATCTCCCTTTGAAAAAAAAAAAAACAAAATCTTCCTCCCCCTGTCCCCACAGTCAGCTTTATTTTTTTTACTTATGCCCGCTTCCTTCAATTGCTTTTAAAACAATAGCAGCTACAACAACAAAAAAACCAAAAAAGTGAAACTATATTGAAACTCAGTTATATTTTCTAACCCACAGCAGCTGTCTTGGCTCAATTACTTCAATTTCTTTACAACGTTTTTAATTCAGTTTTCGAATGTTGCTCTTCTTGTTTTTATTGTTGTTGGTGTCATCGTCATATTTCGAGCTTTAGGGATGCTGCGGCATGTTGTTTTACCATGTCGTTTCTTTGCTTTACTTTCAGTTTTACATACGCACAACTTGTTAAAGTTTATTAAGTCTGTGTATTTGTGCGTGTATATGTGTGTAGTTTTTTGTTTCCTTTTTCATATCGTCAATGCCGTCGTGCGTGCGTGCGTTTGTGTGTGTTAAAAATACTTAAAATTTGTTATTCTCTTGTTCTTGGCAATTTTCGAATTTTGTCTAATGTTAAGTGTTTTTTTTTTACACATATTGAATAATTTAAAAGCTGTTTGGCAGGATAACGTAAATTACTTGGATTTTCATAATAAAACAATTTTTTTTTGTTTAAAGCTTAACACTATTGAAGTCAGTATATTTTTTTTTTGGAACAAAAATTTATTATTTAAAGTAAATCAATAACTATAAGTATTAGTTTAATTTATGTATGAAATAAAATTTTTTTCATTGAAGTGTTGAAACGCAAACAAAAAAAATTTTAGATTTCTTAATTTCAAGTTAATTCTTTTAAACTTCACAGATATTTATAAACGTGCTTTTAAGCGGCATATTTATTTCAAGCTTTTTGTACTACATATTTGTATTAATGGTGAGTTAGGCTATACTAAGTTAATTCTTCCATGTGAAACTTGTTAAGTATTCATCTAAGAAGCCATAAAGTAAAGGGTCCGCCAAATAACTTTTTTTGAAAATGCTATAAAAAAACTACTGAATATTTTCCCAAATTTCTTTTTTTATGAAAGTTCAATCCTTCCGGTAAATAATGGCAAATAATTTCATTCAAATGGCTGCCTCGTCTGGCCATGCAGTAGCCTACACAATCGGTCCAATTTTTAAGCACATTATCGATTGTGTGCAGCTGTATTTCACCAATGGCTTCACGAATATTGTCCTTTAAAGCGTCAATTGTCTCTGGCTTGTCGGCGTAACACTTATCTTTGACGGCACCCCACAAATAATAGTCCAACGGTGTCAAATCTCAGCTCCGAGGTGGCCAAACGACATCAGCTCTGCGGCTGATAATGCGATCTTCAATATTTCCCAGCGTTGTTCAAGCGTATACACAACCATATTCGTTCAGCGGAAGGATAAAACTAATTATCTGTCAAATCAGACATGAGCTAAGTGTTACCATTCACGAAATAAGCACTAGTTGAAAAAAAAACGTTAGATGGCGGAGCCTTTATATCACTAAAAAATTCAAAAATTTTAAGTTTCTTAAGAAAAAGTACCTTCGTACCTTTTTTATACCTTCTTTATATGTAAAAAAACTCAGTATAATATCTCAAACTGAACCGAAGATACAGCAAAATACATTTTAAAAACCTTAATCGCATTTTGCCAAGTTTTTTTTTTTTTTTTTGAGATATAACAATGTTGCAATAAGAAAGCGTATGTATATATTCTGGGTCCATGAGTCAATTTAGGCGTCGCATAGAGGGGTTTTTTTTGCCAATCCAGCCGGACATTAAGCAAAAAATTAAATTAAAGAAATTAATTTAAGTACGCAGCTCGACAGACAACAAAGTTCTACATCGTATAGTGAATTATATTGTTATTATATTGAATTATATTGTATAGTGAATCTTTTGCTTGAGATTTGTCGTTTTGGACACAGTTAAAGTCAGGAAAGTAGAGTAAATTGCATGCCTGTTCATGTACTTTTTGAGGTTTTGACAGGTTTGCAATTTTTTTGTGGCTTAACGAATAAAGATTTTACATTGATTTGTTTCTGTGAAAGATATATTAATAGCTACTTACAATAATTTTTAGAAAAATTTTATTTTAAATTTTTATGATAAAAAAATTCATTCGAAATTAAAAAAAAAAAGATTTTTGTAAAAAAAAAAAATTAAACGGTTTTTAAAAGTGAAGCTATCCGCGTTTTTAAAAATGTTATACATCAAGATAAAATTTGAAATCTCTACTTTTAGCATAAAAAAAAAAAATTTTTTTTTGGTGATTTTTTTTTTGCAAATTTTACTTTTTTCTGCTTATGCTCATCTTGCATATGGACATATGAGTAAGAAACCTTTTTGTCAATCAATATATGTTTTGTTTTTCAACAATTGCACTCAGATGTCTTTTATTAAAATTTTAAATGTTTGTAAAAAAAGGAATGTGCGAAACAGTGATTTTCACCCACTCCTATAACGGGCTTAAACCACCTGTGCAGCTGCGTTCTAAATGACGTTATTTTATAAAGCAAAATAAATGTACCTGTTTAAGTTATTTTTAAAAATTATCAAAGACAAAAATAATAGTTAAAAAAAAAACAAATATGGGTTCCAGGTACTTAGATTTTCTACTATTTATTGTTGTTTATTGCAAGAAATTGTTATCAAAACCCTTTCGAAGCTTTTGTAGTAAAATGGAAGTGTATACAAGAATAGAGTTATTCCAAATAGTTCAGGAATGGAATGCCCAACCCGTGGAAAAGAAACTGCAATTTTTAGATAAAAAATTATGCGAAATTTCATATAATTAAATAAATTAGTTGTTTTAATTTCAAATAAAATTTATTGTTACTACTATAAATAAGTTAAAATTATGAATAAATAAATTTATTTCAGATAAATTAAATAAAATGCATAAAAGCTTAAAAATTAATATTTTGTAGAAATTAGGAAAACAATTTTTTTTGACAGGGTGGTACCGGGGATGGGATTGGAGGGATACCTCCCCCTGCCCATAAAAGCTCAATAATTTAATTTTTGTGGTATTAAGGCGTAATAATTCTTTTTTTTATATTTACATTATTTTTGCAAATATTATTTTATGTAACCGCTACCAAAAGCGGGCGGGCGAAAAAATGGCATTTTACGATCTCCTGGATCCAATTTTAGGGTTTTTAACTTTCGCTGACGTTAAAAGTTGCATTTGCTGAACAAAAGCATGGGAAAACTTACAAAAAAATTTAATTTTTCAGAGGTAGGATTAGTTCTTCTAAGGGGAACTTTTTCCCCCTTCGTCCGATTTTATTTATTTTTGAGCTCTGCCTACGACCATAATACATATTTTTCCCAAGTTTCATCTAGGGCCACTCAATAACTTTTAAGAAACAATATAAACTAAAAAAAGTAACGTCCGGCTAGATTGACAAAAACCCCTCTATGTGCGTCGGTTCAGTAAGAAAATAAATTCTGACCCAAGTTTAGAACAGCACTCCTAAAAAAACCAAGTGATATTTTTGTACCTCTTTCCACTAGTTGTGAAGAGGGTAACTTTATAATTTCTTATATTTATCTAAGACTATATACATATGTATATAATTTGGGTATAAATATCAGTGCCCACAAGCATTAACAGCTAAAGTCGAGAGACAAGTTTGGCGCATTAGTTTTTACTTCTCCTTACCTAATTGTTGTTTCACTAAAAATTAATATGTTATAAAACTGTTAACACAGAGCCAGCTTAATTTCCTTATTTTGGGCAACGGTTTTTAAATTTAAAAATTCTTTGCTGAGCACTTTGCTGAGCAGGCTGTGCGGGAATGCCGAGGAGCTAGAGACGGTTGAGCATGTATTGTGCCACTGTTCTAGGATGCAGGGTTCCAGGGAGAAATGGCTAGGGGATAGATTTCACGACGAACTGTGATGTATCGCTGATCTACTGGGGCTTGTCAGGGAAATAGGACGGCTGTTTCTGTTGAGGGGACCGTAGGGGGTGGGGGACTTGTCCTACGCAGTATCTGTCTATCTATCTTAAACCTGTGGACTATTTTCTATAATTCTCTCCATTCTCTTCTATTATTGGTAAGGACTTTGATTTGTCTCCATGCTTTATGAGCTGATACGAGTTCCTGTCTGGTGCAGCGTGTCCAAGTATTACGTGGTCGTGCCTGATTGCGGTGTCCCTGAGGATTCCATTCGGGGGCGATTCTAGCGATTTCCGTTGCTGAACGCCTAAGAGTATGACCGATCCATGCCCATTTACGTCTTCTTATTTCCTGTTCAATGGGCATATTGTTAGTTTGTTGCCACAGTATCACATTTGTATTGTCCAAAAGATCCGTAAAATTTGTCCTAGACATAGAATTACAAAGGTGTAGATTTTGTTTAGGGTCAGTCTGGTCTAGTATTTCCATGTAGTATAGCCACTAGGGCGGGTTGATTTGTATGGATGAAAAAAAATTAAAAATCGTATAGCAAAAACGTAATCTACATAAAATTCTAAGAAAATTCTCCGAAGAAACCATGGGTCTAAAATCAAATCCTAATCCGCGCCTCTCGACTTGAAAATTTTTTTCCTCTTCTTTCGCTAAAATAATTTTTTTTTTTAATATACATATTATGTATATTATATTAGTGTTTATCGAAACAAAAAAAGGTTATTTTATAAATACTGAAAACAATTTTATTTCCAATCTTTTTCATTAAATTATGAAAGAATTTTTTTTTTTATCTATGTTCCTTATAAAAATATTAAATATAAAATTATATACAAACTTTTTTACTTGGGTGAATATTTTCAAGTCGAGAGGCGCGGATTAGGATTTAATTTTAGATTTCTTCGGAGAATTTTATGTAGTTTACGTTTTTGCTATACGATTTTTAAAAAAAAAAAAATCGACCCGCCCTAATAGCCATACAAAATAACCGGTTTGACACTGCAGTTAAATATTCTCAACTTAGTGTTTTGTAAGATTTTCCTTAATTGCCAGACCTTATGCAAATTGTGAAAAGCAGCGCGGGCTTTATTATTTCGCTTAGAGATGTCTTCATCTGAACCACCAGCAACGTTTATCCTACTTCCCAAGTAACTTAAAGGCTGGACATATTCAATTAAGTTGCCATCCACTATAAGTGGTGTTGTTACATTTGTACCAATAACGCATAAGTCAAGAATGAAAAATTATCAATAAATTTTAATTCATTTCATGTTGTAAAATTCCTTTCTTCACAAAAATAATTTAATGAAAATTAAATTGAATGAACTTAAGCCTGATTAAAATATCAAAATTTGGATTAAAAACCATTAAAAGTTCAATAAAATAACCACAATACTAATTAATATACGAGTATAAAATAGTTTTGTAACTTATCATTGATTTAATCATCAGAGTGATAAATGATGATATTATATCAGCAAAACCAATGATATTCTCTACATGGTTGAAGAGTTCGTGAATAAATAAGTGAAAAAGTATTGGCGCATTTACAGGACCCTGTTGAAGACCATTGACAATGATAAATTTCTTTTCACTAGCTTTTTTTTCCATCATAGACTTAAAACGATTTGTTATTTAGCATATTAAAAATTAAGCATATTAAATGAAATGAAAATCCAAAATTAAATAGTTTATAAATTAATCCAGGTATCCAGATATTATCAAAGGCTTTCTCAATATCAATTAAGCAAGCCCCTGTTACCAGAGATTTGACAAAATTCCAATGGACATTTGAAACTAGTAAATGTATTGCATGAATTGTAGAATATATGTGTTTAAAACCAAACTGTTTCCCATTTATTAAGTTTTTTTCTTTACACATATTTATAATGTTGTTATTAAAGCAAATTTCAAAAACTTTGCTTATGTTTGGGAGACAACAAATTGGTCTCAGATTTTTTGGGTCTTTGTCTTTTTTAGGTATAACTGCCACTTTAGGTACTTTCCATGCATACGGAAGGTATGAATTATTACGCATATTGTTAAAGAGGTATTCCAGAACAATTTTCTCTGGAGTATTTCTCAAAACAATATTGGGAATATTATCCAGACCGCTGACTTTTTTTTCTTAAATTTTTAAAAATATATAATCATGTATCTTTAGTAATAAAGTAATTATCGCTGCCTACCTTTCCATCAATAGAGAACAACCATTTTAAAGCCAAGTTGATTTCAGTTCTCCTAAGCAGTTTGGGATTGAAATCGGTTCAGTAGGAATAGATTTATGAACATACATGTACACAAATTACGACTAGTCAATTGTCATATTGAATGCCATATTGGTCAATACAATTAATATATTAACTGAAAAGGCACCAACAACCGAATTTGTAAATATAAAAACAACTTTTGTTAATTAAAATTCTTCACATTCAACAAATATTTTTTCACAATGAGTTTGTAACATTAAATAAAATATTTGTTAAGCCTCTAGTACACGGCATGTAAAAAGCCACATGCGCATGTGGTTCTGACGTAATTTTGACATCATACAAAGCCACAATAAGCATTGCGTGTTATGTGATGATGTCAAAATTACGTCAGAACCACATGCGCATGTGGCTTTTTACATGCCGTGTACTAGAGGCTTTAGCAATCAAATGAAATTTTCATAGCAAAATTGTCATGTTAACAAAATATTTTGTTGCTAATTAACATAGAAAAATTAATTGGACTTGTGAAAGAAGGAAAGGCATTAAAAATGTTGACTTAATTAATTTTTTTTATTTAAATATAAAAAAGTCTTATCACAAATAACTTTAATAGAAACAGACTTAGAAGAGGATACACTATAATCATGTGCACAAAAGGAGGATACACTTTTAACCCAAAAAATATTGAATCTTATATATAAATCGGCGAAGGCAAAACAGTCAAGAACACTTTCTTTCTCTGTTTGCCCAACGACTAGAACAAAAAAAAAAACACCATTTAAAAGGTATTTACTTACAGAAGTGCACAATATATATTTTATTAACATCCGTTCCATATTTTCGGAGTTATCATCGTTCAAATTTTCTACTAAAACATTTGCAAAACACATAAATAAAAAATTAGTTTTTTTCCAATTACACAAAGTTTTTCAATCAAATAAAAAAAGGCGATCGATTATTCGAAATTTTTCAGAAACCGGTTTTCGAATATTTCGACTATAAAAATCGGCTAAGGCAAACCAGTTAAAAACACTTTCCTCCTTTATTTTTCAACCGAAACTCAATGGGGGAAAAAAAGTATAAAAATTGGGAAATTAAATTTCTTTCTTTGACGTGGTAATTATTGAATTTTCTATAATATTGAACTTAGAAACATAATATTATATATGCAGGGTCTTGAGTGAATGAGAACATAAGATGAAAAATGTTGGTAATTTTTTGTTCTTCATCTGGTTCCTTTTGAATTTGTGCATTGAACCTATAAAGATAAAATTAAACATGCATAGTCCTGCGTGAATAATAATATGTAAGGGGCAGCTTCTTGGTACTTTTTCGTCCATCTGGTACATTGATCAATTTTCGTCAGAAAAACATTAAACAAGCAATTCCAGAGTAGATGAGAATCTGTAAGAGAAGACTTTTTATACTGTTTTGTTTTTAATTTGGTACGTTTTGATATTTTTAATATTCAACTTACAAAACTAATCACTGGAAGATAACATATGAAACTGACGTAAATTCATGTATACTTAGAAGTCCTATGATTTCTTTATATTTTTATAAAAATTTATTAGGAAAACTCTAGTTTTTTCATTTTGTATTGAAAATGTTTGACACAAATTTAATTTATTTTTTCAACTTAAACAAATCTATATATATAAAAATGGTGTACAAAATGTATAGTAATTCATAAAATGAGAACGACTGGGCCGATATCTCTAAAATTTTTTGTCAGTTGTTCGTATTTTCGAGGAGAAAGATTTTATGGAAGAACATTTTGGAAAATCCCTCCGGAAAAGTCGAAAAATTGGAAAAATCGAAAATCGAGTTTTTGTATGATATTTTGTGTGAAATTATTCATTAATTGCTTTCCAAATCAAACAATAGAAAGTTCTTAGTGTAAATTATGGAAAATCTCCGCAAAAGTCAGAAAATTGAAAAAATCGAAAATTGATTTTTTTGTATGCAATTTCCCGTTCGATTGGCATTTGCGATGACATTCAATGAATCGCAAGGCCAATCACTAGAAGTCTGTGGGATTAATCTCGAATTTCCCTGTTTTTCGCACGGTCAGCTGTACGTTGAATGTTCGCCTATTGGGAAACCGTCTTCGTTAGTTGTTTTTGCGCCGGAAAACAAATCGAAAAACATTGTTCATCAAATCGCTCTCTACTGATTCCATTCAAATAAATCACATTGAAAATTTAAATATTTATGTTGTATTATTACTCTAAAGTTTGTCTGAAGGCTTAAAATTGGGGCGAGGCGAAGTTCGCCGGGTCCGCTAGTTGTTAATATGAAAATTTACAAAAAATTGTATTAAGAAATTTGTTAAAAATATTAGAAAAGTTTAAGAATTTGTTATTAATTACATAATAGTTCTTGTAATTTTTATCTGTGTAGAACAACCACCCTAAAAAATTGTTATTTTTCTAACAAAAATATGGCAAAACTTGATGGGGGGAATACAACGGTTTTTATTAAATTTTGCACAGACTCATTTTGTATGACTAGAAATTATAGGTCTCATATACAGCCCAATCTTGGGAAACACTTAAATAAGTTTAAATCTGTGACAAATAATGATGTTGTTGTGAAATTTGATTAAATTTAATTTTGTGTGAGACTTAAAATCAGATTAAAAGAATTTTGTGGATATCATTTCAGAATTTTTCATAGGGCGCAGCTTCCCGCAAGCACTTTAAATTATATGATCGTCCTATAACTAAACATAGGAATATAAATTATTACGCCCAAAACTGCAACGAATTGCAGGACCAAAATAAAAACATTTCTTACTAACACAATCATAGAGCAAGGTTTTTTTTAACAGCTGAATTATTTTCTATGGTAATACACGATACGATATATACGATATAGTGCAGCTGCCGAAAACCACTTTGCTTTCCGAAAGTTTTAAAGAATCAAAATAAATTTAACTTTTATTTAATTTACCCCCTATTTCCCCAACTTCAGTTTTTGACAGCTATAACTGTTAGTTAATTATAACTGCACTTGGTAAAATTGGCCGTTAATCTGATAATATAACAAGTAAAAGTGCTATATACGGCTATCCCGAATCTTATATATCGTTCACCATGGTGCGAAAAGAAGGATATGTAAATATATAAAAAATCTATTTTGTGTCATGCCCACCTATGAAATACCGCCTACATTTTGTCGGATGTTGTGTATTGATAACCAACAACTTTGATCTAATTTGGAAACATTTGCTCTTTCCGTTCTTCAGATATACAGGCGGACATCGTTTAACCAACTGTTATGTGTAAAAAAACGCAAAAAAGTCTAAAAAAATATTAATAAAATTAACTTATACAACTTATTTTTGTTACCTTGATACTTTCGGTAATATGTATAAAAGAACAAAACAACATGGGATGTAATGAAAAAAATTAGAGGCAGTTGTGTTTTTTACCCCATTTTCAATAGCAGATGTAACAGAAATATATAATAACCAAGTTCCGTGATATCTGTGGTCTTCGGAAAATCAATTTAAAACACAGATGGACAGACGGACATCGTTCAACCAACTGCGCTAAGGATGCTAATAAGGACCCATAATATATATATTTACCCCCATAATCATTAAAAATATTTTAGGTTTATAGCAGGTTTATGAAACGAGTTTTCTATGAAAATTTGTTTAATAAACCTTTTATTAATCAAAAATATTTTTTATGAATATGGGGGATACTCTGTATGGTCTTAGATAAATCTATTTGAAATGACAAACGGAATGACCGTTTTACCTTCGGTGAATGGTATAAAAATCCTTCAGATAAGTTACTTTATCTGCACACATTTTAACATAAAAATAAATTTTTGTCACTTTTGTTTAAGAGGTGGTCCAAAAAGGTCTTAAAATTTATTTTCGAAATCATTGCAGGAAATAATTAAAAGAAATCAAGCATACGTTGTTATACCCTCAACCACTTGTGGTGAATAAGGGTATACTAAGTTTGTCCTTTAGTGTGAAACTGGTTTAATGATTGAGTAATTTTAAGTTGATTTACCTATGTCCGTCTGTCTGTCTGTCTTTTGAAAACGTAATTACTTTTGAAAAACTCAAAATAAAAGTAAAATTTTAGAGTCAAATTATTTCTAGTTCTCCTGGTTGGAATTTAAATACAGTACAATCGGTTCAGTAGGAAAAGAGTTATGAACCCAAATGAAAAACAACTTCCCAAAAAATGTATATATTTTTAAACAAAAACTAACTTAAATTGGTGGCGGAAAGCACTGATTCTTATTAAATTGTGCACCAATTCGTTCTACATGACTATAAATCATACTACTAAATTTTATAAAGAACAGTCCAAAATATATCATATGCCAAATATAAAGCCCACTCTAGGAAAACACTTTAGTACACCTTATACCGTAACGAATAATGTGATTTTAGTAAAATTTAGTACGTAATAGTTTTATAAGACTACAAATCACAGTGCCAGATTTCCTGAAGTTCAGTGTATATTTTCCCTTAGTCCCCATATAAAGGCTCTTCCTGAAAAACTCTTTAGTACGCCTATTATCGTAACATATAACGCTATTGTAGTAAAAATTGCATTTCATTGTTTTATAGGACTGGAAATCACTCTGCTTACTTTCGTAAGGATTGGTGCTTAATTTACCATCGGTCCCATATAAAGCTTAGTTTTCACATAGACTTTAATACGCTTTAAACCGCAACGAATATAATACTGTGAGGTCAGTTTTTATTAATATTGGTTTATAATTTTTAGATATGAAGCCCAATTCTAAAATATTCTTACTCTGGGTGGAGGGTATTAAAGATTCGGCACCGCCGAGTATAGCACTTTTACTTCTTTTGTAGTAATATAATAACGGTGCGTATAATTATTATAATGTAAGTAATAAATGTTGATTACACGCCTAAGTAAACAGAGAAAAAACGTTTTACTTTAAAAATAAATTTTGTCCGTACACTGGGACTTCCAATCGGGATAGGGGCTTTTGAATACCGGAATTCGGGACTGAAGTAAATACTTCGGGATTTCGATTTCGGGATCCCGGTATTTTCAATCCCGGGATTCACGGGATTATTAAAAATTTTTCGGGATTTTTTTTAAATCTTATTATTATCATATAAATTCTTCGAATGTATTTTATAATTATACAAATGTATTTTAAAAATTTAAAAATGTATTTACAATTGTCCAAATGTATTTTACAACTGTAAAATTGTATTTACAAATTTTCCAAATGTATTTCAAAATTATTCGAATATATTTTTTAATTGTCCAATTGTATTTTAAAATTTTCCACATGTATTTTAAAAATTTGTGTACAAAAAAACATTTGGACAATATTCAAATCCCGGGATTTCCGCGATCGGGGTTTCCCGATTGGAAGCCCTACTAAACACCTTAAGCGATGTGCGATTAATCGATTATTCAAAGTTCTTGATTAATCGAAATTACGATTCAATGGTTTTATTAAATAGAAATTTTTTTAATTAAATTCCCGATTAATTGATTTATTCTTAATTTGATTAATCAATATCAAGTTAATAAAGGTGAGTAATCCGAATTATCCAGTAATCCGAATTGAATTTATGACGTATTACGTACTCTATAGTCCGCATTGATTGCAAGCTCGCTAAACCGAATTTTTATTTTCATGCTTTTTATACCCTTCACCAAAGGTAAAAAAACATATATAACTTTGTCATTCCGTTTGCAATTTCTACAATATTGATCTTAGACCCTATAAAGTATATATATTCTGGCTCCTTATGAGAAGGGAAGCTCAAACTCGGTTGTCCGTCTGTCCGTCCGTCTGTTGAAATTAACTCAGAATTTCTGAAAGAAAACTTTCATAGTGTGAAGCCACACTAAAAATAGTGGTTGTAAAATGGATGTAATAAAACAGTACTAACTGATCAAATATAACTCTTAAAAATATTCCTTGTGCTAAAAAAATCGTTTTTTATATGATGATGAAGGCAAGAAAATTACTGCCAATCAAATAAATGAAAGTGCATCTAAGAATCTAAAATAAAATGTGAAATTCTATTAAAAATATTTGTTAATTTGTATAAAATTTGTCATTTAAAAAAACCTCAAATTTAGGGTATAAATCGTTCAATTGTCAATAAACCATTTTTGTACTTATTATGGTCAAATCTGGTAGTCCGAATATCTCGTAAATCAGAATCAGGGTCTGCAATCATTAATTCGGATTAGCGGGCTGGCACTGTATAGGAATATTAGACAATTAGACATAAAACAGACATGTTTGGAAAGACATCGTGAAAAGACAATATGTTTTTGGAAGTATGTTCAAAAGAAAATGAATAAAACAGCAGTTGCATATGAATTTTCTTGGATTTTGGGTGCCCCATTTTCTGCATTTTTGTTTTCACACTAGCTCATTATTCGATATGTTCTTTATGTCTGAATAATCATTTGCTGACATTCAAAATAATATTGAGCAACTTTGCTTCGTCATTCTGTGCTGAGTCTTTTCATAATTAATTTCCAAAAATCTTCAAAGTTAATTCAGAAAACAAGAACGAAAAAGAAAAACGTAAACAAATATTTTATTCACTTATTAAACCATAACGTTACTGATGTGCCACTTTGTAAAAAGAACGTGAACAGCGCTGCCTGCTCATATTGTTGAAGATTTTCGGAAATTTACTTGAATATGCTTTTCAATGAAAAAAGGATACACAGAAAATCACAATCCGGAGGGAAATTTAGTAAGCGCATTCACTCTTCAGGCCTTTAAGCAGGTCTACAAATGCATTCTCAATTAAAATTTTCTCATTCCACTCTGACTTCTTTGAAAAGACCTTTGAGAATGTCTTTTATAAAATATTTTACCAATTAAAATTTCCATACTAAGATAAGGGCTTTCAAAACCGTCCCCCTCGTTGTTGTTGTTTGAGAATGTTTAGGAATTATCTCTTATTTTTAAAAAATACTCTACATCAACCGTTACTAATTAACTCACATCGCATTTTTAGCAACAGCAATTATTCCGGTATAAAGCTTGATTATTACTTATTTTAAGATGGCCTGCTAGACGCCTTTAAAGTAGATGGTCTACAATGATACACCATCTAAATTAAAAATAAAGTTGGAATGGGGCTAGAAGCCTCTGCAAAAAAGTCTTTAATACCCTATTTATTACTTATTTTTCCCGCTGGAAATATAAACACAATACACTCACAGGCTGTTTGTCGTATGTGCGTTAATTTTTAGCGGGAAAAATGCAAGTGCTTCTACTTTTCATTCCTTAAAGAAGATCTACAATTACATTACACAAGGGAACACGGTTTTTGTTGATTAAGAACTGAATATTGTTTTTAAGGTTATATGGGACGCTGAATCCAAATCTGCACTTAGTTTTTTTTCTATCTCTCTTCGCGATATACCGTTATGTCCAAAATTAAGGCATTTCCGCTAAATATATTGGAATAACTTGAAAACTTGAAATATTGGAATAAGTTAAAAAAAAAAATCAAAATTCGTCAACAATATTATCTTTAAGCCGTGCTTACATTGGTTTTAAATTTGCTGAGTAGTTTCAGAGATATCGTTGAAGTTTTTTAAAAAAAAGAACAATTTAAAAATAAAAAAAAATATGTTGTTTTTACAAATTCATAAACAAAAAAAATGTGACAAAAATTACAGTTCTGGCCTAAAAACAATTTGTTAAATATATTTCGAATGAAATGAGCCTTATTTCATTGCGATCGGTGCACAACTTTTGATTTTATTCACAATTTACTAAGAAAACTGGATTGAAAAAAATCGCGATTTACATACAAAAATAAATTTGTTTAATGTGTGTGTTTTTCCTGCTGTTCTATTTATGGACGCTTTTCCTTCACTTAGAAATGAGGTACCTTCACTTAATTTTAAATAAAAGCGAAATGCGTTAATCGATTCTAATAATCTATCAGCCATGTCACAGAGTACAATTCCGTTCGGAACCGAAGAACACATATTTGTTTATTGTTAGAAAGTTTATTTTGATAGTTTTTTGGCCTTTAGTATACAGAAAACTTCCACTCCGATCATGAATACAAAAACGGTTTCATTCCGCAAAGTTTTTTCGTAATTTTCTGACGCGCCAACATTAGGAATGAATTCCATTTCCGAACGGAATTGTACTCTGTGACATGGCTGTATATCTCATTTTGTTTATAGGTAATGGGACTTTACGCGAAAATAATAAGACTAACTTTTTCCCGTTTTGGATTTTTCATGATTTTTAAAAATACAAAATTTTTAATTAATTTTTTTTTAACGTAAACAACCATTAAGGCTGAGTTAGGCGAACGTTGCTGTACCCGTAACTTACTGTAACGGACTGCTTGCACGTTTGTGCACTTATAGAACATCTAAAAACGTGTCATATATTTTCCACATACATAAACAAAAAAGCAATAGTATACATAAAACAACACACACAGTGATGGGAAATCAAAAGGTTTAAATGTTGACCGCTGTGCAGAAAAAGTACCAAGTGATTAAAATGGTATTAAAACAGTATTAAGTGTAAGTAAAAAACATTAATAATTTAATATCTGATATTTATATTATAGATTTATAATAAACAAATAGTATTTTAACATATACATACACATTTACATGTATTAATTTGTAAATGTGCATAGACAAAAAAATATTTTGTAACCATTTAAAGCCTTTTATATATTTCTCATTTCTATTGTGTGTGCATATGCATTAGTTTATTTTGTACATCTAAGCCTATGTATATTTATATATATGGAAATATGTTGTATTGTAAGTCGTTTTGTCGAAAGTCGATAGATATACTGGAAAAAAGTACCAAAAAAAGAGCGAAAATACCCGCATTCAATTTAATATGCAAGCAGGCCATCACTGCTTTACAACTGTCACGTAAAGACGGCATGAAATTCTAATTTATACAGATTGAGACGTTCCGTTAAGTGACATTTAAATTCGGGTAGCATTTACATTGTAAGCAAATAACAAAACGGACCAGACGTTTCGTTAGGGGACGTGGATGTTCGGCTAACTCTACCTTTACTCAGCCATTTTTTGTTGTGATTTTCAAAAATTTTACTGTTTTTTAAAGCTAACAATTACATCTTTTAAAACTTTGAAAATCGTTTGATGGAGAGTAAAGTTATGATTTTTTGAACTCTTAGTTTTTGGAAAAAAGTAAAAACTACGATTAGTACCTGTAACTTAAAAAGCTGATGGAGAAAAACGGAGATTATATTTGAAATCAGCGACCTCAAATAAGTAAACATTTATCAAACTTTCAATTAACACAAAAAAAGTTCAAGTTTGTTCCCTTGTGTTATTAATGAACTTTTACTCATTTAACTCTGCCTTCTTTGAAAAGGTAATTTTAAATTTTCAAATAAGAATATCCATTCTAAGATAAGCCCTGTCGAAATCGCGTTATTAGGAGTGATATGGGAATGTACTTCTCAAATTTTTAAAAAATACTCCACGTAAATAGTTATTAATTTAATAATTGCATTATTGGCGACAACAATTATTCTAAGATATAGCCTAATTTTTAATTTAAAGTAGATGGGCGAAGGCAATGCCTTGGTCTCCAATGACACGCCGTGTAAATTAGGAATAAAGTTAGAATGCGGCTGGGAGGCCTTATGTCAGCAAATGTTCATGTTTATGTTAACCAGGCCTCTTTACTTCTTCTTTGTTCTGCTGGATTACTTCAACAATATAAATAAATACCGTAGGTCACGTTCTTTGAAGATACTAAATGATCTCATACATGAATGAAAAAAAAAACAAAATGTCAAATAAAACAAATAAGCAGCGAAATTGTTAAACGTTAATGTTTTGGCACTCTGGTCAAAATTTGAATACATACATATATATTTAAACATTGAGAAGCCTAATAAGCGTGAATGTTCCAGGATCCGAATTCACTCGAAAGTGCAGCATTTTTGGTGTTTTGGAATTCACATGCACATCTTTTCTTCGTTTTCAATTAGAATAGTAAGGGGTTGACGAAACTTAAACGAATTGACTTTTATAGGCATTTTTTATTCTTATATGTAATGACATATTTAGGTAGGTAGGTAGAAAGGCTGGTGTGAAGTCTCCTTCACACCTTCACCCAGAGACCAATATGGTCCATTGTGATGCCTTGTTCAGATATAGATAAACATAGAAAGCATAAGAAAAGAAGATCGGACCAGACCCGAGAGAAAACCCCACTCAACACAAATCCGCCCTATGTGCGGCTAGCTCCCAGTCTCCTGCCGCGTAGCCAGGCCATCCCCATTACGAATCCTATCAGAGTCTCGAGTCCACAGCCCGAGACATTTCCTTATTCGCCTAGGAATCTGCTGCCCAGCCACCTCAGCCTGCTGCCCTGTAATCTGGGACAGTGGCACAGAATGTGCTCAACTGTCTCTAACTCCTCCGGGTCCTCACACAACCCGCACATATCCGACACGTAGGATCCCATCCTCATCGCCATCCTGCATATCATGCAGTGGCCCGTGATAATTCCTATCATAGTCCTAACGTAGACCCTACTTCTGCCAAGCAGCGATTCCGAATCGGACTTCCTAAGCACCGGCCACAGCGTCACAGTGATACCCGGCAATCCGTTCGGTTCCCCCAGGCCCGATTGGTCGCGCCCAGCATCCATTTCCTGATCCTTCCAAAGTATAAACCTATTGAAGGCCTAACCGCCTCCATATAGTTAGGATCCTCCGTCTCTAACCCCGTCTCGCTCAGTCTTCAGTAACCTCATTGCCGTCTATGTTGCAGTGATCCGGCACCCATCACAATCTCAACACATACCCTCCTAAGGCTCCCTCCAGAACCCTCCTACAACCACCAACTAGCTTGGAGTTCACACAACAGCCCCTTACGGCCATAAGGGCCGCCTGGCTGTCCACGTATATAGTGACCTCTGAGCCCCTATCAATGTTTTCCCTCATCAGTTCCACGGCCCTCAAGACCCCCACTTCCTCCGCCTGAAAAACAGTGCAGTCGTCAGGAAGCCTATATGACATTCTGATGTCCAGATCCTCAATGTAGACCCCCACACCCGTGCCTCTCATATTCGAGCCATCAGTGAAAATAGCAAATCCACTGCTCCTACCTGAACAGCTCTCCCTAAAAGGCATTACTACTTCCGGCAACCGCCCAAAATCTACCCTAGTGCCCACATAATCCGTGGAGCCGGGTGAGTCTAGGTAAATGACATATTTAACAAAACCAAATTTTAGTTTTAATATGAAATGTTCTTTATTCAATTGAATCAAAAAAATTTTATATTTTCAGACTAATATTAATGAAAAAAAAATTTTTTTACTTATCCAAGAATATCAAGTTATTTCTTGTTTCCGTAATTATATATAAGATAAAACAAAAGCTCCTGGCATTTTATTTTTAGGAATAATTTGTGATACAATCAAGAAAATAAAATTTAATTCTTCTGAACAGCTGATAACAATCTGTTTTGTATGCTTTTAACATAAAGATTTTTTCTTAAACAAAAACTTCGAATACACAAAAACATGCGGATTTGAGAACACCAATTTATGAGTTATGCGGTTTCAAAAAATTGTGCGCTTTCAATACTACACCATTTTTCATTGAAACTGAGAAAATTCCAAATGAAAATGGGAATATCAATTTGAAATTGAGAAAATTCCAATTGAAATTGAGAATATCAATATGAAATTGAAAGAAGTCCAAATGAAATTGAGAATTTCAATTTAAAATTGAGAATATTCCGAATGATTTTGAGAAAATTCAAAATGAAATTGAGAAAATTCAAAATGAAATTGAGAAATTTTAATCTGAAATTGAGAAAAATCCAAATGAAATTGAGAAGTTTTACTGAGCTACCTAAATAAGAGCGGCAAGCGTTTTTTGTATGTCAAAACTTTTCATTTGCATAAAGTTTATACGAAAAAAACCTTTAGAACGCGAATTCGACACCACCCGGCTGGAAAATCCTATTTGACAAATCGCTATGTCGATTTGTCTTATTGAAAATGTATTTGAAATAGAATTTTCATGTTTAAAAAAACGCTTGCCGCCCTTGTTTAGGTAGCTCAGTTATATATAAAACTGAATTATATAATTTTTATTATATTCATACAACGAACATACATAACAAACATAATAATGGAAAATACTCTTTTTTTATTGCATATATAAAACTTCTAATTTTTCATATAAATTGAAAGTTTTTTTTAATGTTGCCCAGCTGGCATAGGCTGTTTGTTAGACGATTATGTTTCATTTCTTTTTTATACATTTTTGACACGCTCGTCTTTTAATCTTGTAATGAACCTTTTGCGACTTTCTGTAAGAGTCATATAACAATTACTGAGCCACCTAAATAAGAGGGTTTTTAAAATATGAAAATTGTATTTTCGATAAAACAAACCGACGCACAGTGGCGCCATTTGAGTTTTTTCGTTGCAAAAATCATATCTTTTGAACCGAATAAGATAATTGAACAGTTTAAACAGCATATGATAGATAACTGTTCAGCCTATGAAATGAGCGTTTGGAAAGGGTGATACGCTTTGTAGGGGCCTACTTATGGGTTATCAAAATTAAAACTAGTAGAAAAATCAATTTTATGGTAACTAAAAAAAATTATTTTTACATTTTTAGATTGTTTTTATTTTTTTTCTTTAGGGTTTTATGTTTTAAATTATTACCCAACAAATTAAAAAAAAAATAATTTTTTTTTTTAAATTTATTTTTTCAATTTTCTGTAAAATATTCATCACAATTCGTAAGAGAAGGTATATCTAAAAGACTAACCATTTCTAAACTATAATTATTTTGTAATTCTATTCGTGACTTCACATGCCGCAGGGAAGAAATAAGTGGATCGGAAGATGCTGCCAACATGTTGAAGAGGTCCTCATTTTGCCTTACCCTTGATGCTTTGAATGTGTTCTGCAATCTATATTTTTTATAAAATTTGTTAAGAGACTCCTGTGCTTCTTCAGAAAGCTCTCCAATTGGCAAAGACTGGTACTCAATTATATCTTTGCCATGCGCCAATATTTTATGGACGGTCGGGGTCAACTTCTTCTGTGGATACATTTCTGCTAAAAGAGATGCAGTTTTCGACGCATATTCTCCATATTTTGTAGAATTTACATTTTCTTTGCAGTTTAAAACATCCAAGATCGTTCCCAATCTTTTCACGATTTGATTGTCAATTCCAATGATTCTAGTTACTGCCTCATCATTTTCAAAAAATCTCCTAGAAGTGTTTCCATCGTTTGAGTTACCGTATCCGTGCTTGGGACAGTCTACTTTTAGTCCAACTTGTTTAAAAAAAGCATCCTGTACTTGCTTCTTTCTGATCTTTTTCTTATCCTTTAATGATGTATTTTCATCGAAGTTTTCCTCCTCTTGTGGTAGGGTATATGCCAGTTTTAGCAAGAATTCCATACACCTTATCCTTGCGTGCAATGGTGACATTCCATATTCGTAATTCTCCTCATTTGTAGAATCGTTTAAATTACCAAAGTTCTTCTGACAAATAATAATATAAAATCGATAAAAAAAAAATATAAAAATAAAACGAAAAAAGGGGTTTAAATAGGTTTTTGCTAAATTTTTACCTCCAATATAATTCTGTCTATATATATGTATATGATAACTAATTGAAATATGTTATAATTAAGCAGAAAAAGATACTAATCTTAAACTCTTTACAACTAATTATATAAAATTGAGATGTAACATATTATATATGAAATAAATTGAATTGAATTGAAAAAAGTTCTTCTGACTCTTTTTGCAAATCGGGCATGACATTGTTGAGGTTGTTCCTGTCAGTTCGTTTACGACTTGCATTCAATATATTTTCCTTCTCCAATTTGCAGCTTTGTAGGCTTAATCTTGCTTATTTGTTCTTATTTGTCCTTCACCGTAGTCCTTATGAGTTCTGCCGATTCTCTTGCAAACTGAAACATTATTGTTCGACAATAATGCACTGATGACGGACGTGGATTTTTCCTGTGTAGGGAATCATCCGATTTTAGCCGCAAAGGAACAACAGATGCCATAAACATATTTCCGTCCGATATTGTAGCGTCATCGGAAGATATCCTTTGCTTATAAACGCTTTGTCCGGATGATCCATCGCAGCCCCATTTGCTGATCAATGTCAACTTCTCAGGAAGAATTTTCACTTCCGTGAAAAACTTTGGTGTGGTGGACTTTCTAAACAGTGCAAATAATTTTAAATTTTTCAACGCCATGTTTTCAGTACTTAAATTGTTTAATGGTTTCAGTAATTGTTGCGCCAACTTTCAGGCGTAGACTAATCCAGGCATTAAGCTTATTTTGCAATATAAAGGCTTATGCTACCATGCCTAAAAATTTACCTGTTCCCTGCATACATATGGATTTAGGCTGAATAATGCAATTTTGATATTATGCACGTGTCCAAATAAGATTTGTGCCTACCTGTAGGGACCATAAGTCAATATTGTTCCTGACCATTTGTACGCCAAAGTATTGTTTATGTGAGGTACGTACCTGCTAATTTCAATGAGTAGTTTTTTTCAAACTATTAGATCAAACTACTGTCAGTCAAAACATATAAGGGATGGACGCCATACAATTTCTGCAACCATGTCTTTTTAACATTTTTTACCTCTAGAAGCCAAACGGGCACGTACGGGCAGATAAAACCTTTTGAATTATGTAAAGAAATAATCAAAGAACAGGTTTTGCAAATATGGCAAATATAGAAAAATATAGTTTTTTTTTATTTTCCGTCAAAGTTGAAAAATAGTGAAAAAACGTATAGTTTTTAAATAGTGATTTACCAGGAGAAACACAAAGCAAACAGTTAATTTTTTTTTTATCATTATACATTTAATAAATACATCAATCAATACAAACAAAAAATAAGGCGATGCGTTACCTATTTTTCGTGATATTACACCTGAAATCGCAACAAATTGACTAAAAATTGTGTGTTTTTTTGAAAACCGAAAGTCGGTCAACTTTGAACGGTTATATCTTCTAAACTGAAAATGTGATATTATTAAGAGTGGCATATTTGAAATCGTTGAAAAGTTTCCTATAACATGGGTTTATTCAAAACTTCGTCGGCACTAATGAAAATTTTGATTTTTGCAACCTCGCTTGCTCTACGGGCGCCACTGTGCGACGTGAGTATCTGTAAAATCAGATTTTCCGATATTTCGCGATCTTAAGGTTTGTTTGATTAAAATTGCATGAAAATTAGAAGTATTGACATAAAAAATACACTTGATTCCCTTATTTAGGTTGCTCAGTTTTACGGCTGAGCATTTCACGAGTTGTAAAATAATCCATTCATGAGTCTCATACGACTCTTGGCATGCTTTTTGAAAGACTCTTTAGTTAATCTCTACATACATCATAAACGATTCCCTTTATTATTAATATAAGCGTCTTTCGCTGTGTTATGGAATAATCTCTCATACGAATCAGCACGTGTAACAGTTTCTCCCGTGCCGGGAATCGTCTTCAATTAAAAAATGAGCTCCTCGACGATCAAAAACACTCTTCATGAGATTCCCAGTAGCCTCCGAGACGATTGAAAATGCTAGCGGTGTTGCTTACAAATTTAAAACAAAATTTTTTTCATTTGTTAGATTTGAAAACTAAACAATTATTAATACCTTTTATACATATTAATAAAAATCTATTAAATATTGCACGAAATCTACAATTTTATATCATATTAAAAAAATTGCGGCTTAAATAGTGTTAAATTTGCTGCAACAACGAAAAATCCTCTTAATAATAATTAAGAGTTTTTTTTTTCTAAAAAAAGTAATTTTATGTATTTTTTAAAGTCTACTTATAGGCATAAAAAAACAACAGACAAAAATTAATATTCTATACTACGAATATTAATAAAAAACATATACAATTAAATTAATATACAAATAGTAATCTTTTCACATATAAATTGAAATTATTTAACCATAAAGATATTAAAAAACAAAAAATGTAAAAAAAAAATATATAAGCAAAACAAGTGTTTTTATTAAAAATCGTTTAAGTTCTAGTTGTGTGAGTTTAGCAAGCACAAGTTTTTCGTATTTGTATAATTGTATACATGTATGTGTGTATATATATCGGTAAAAAAGTAAAAAAACCAAAGTGCGTGTTAAAATGTAGTTATATTTATTAAATTAAATATTAATTATTTAAAAAAAAAAAAATTTCAAGTTGTTGGGTTTTCTATTACACAAAGTGCTTGTAAAATTAATTTAATATTAAAACCATTTAACAACAGAAACAACAACAACAAGTAGATAATTCAATTTATTCATAAAATTGCCACTTGGACACAACAACTGTATGACTAATAACAACTACAAAAACAACTAGCAACATCAAAAAGAAAAAAAAATTAATTTATTGAAATACAAACGAAAGCAACATTTTAGCAACTGCTACAAGTTTTATTATCATCTTTGTAAAAGTACTAAAGTAGCAAAAGAGTACGAAGTATATACCAAAGTACTTTTACAACAACTATTACAAGTGAAAAAAACAACAACACCAACAACATTATCATCATCAATAGCAGCAACAAGTGTGAACACATATAGCGTACGTGCATATACATACATGCGCTAGTAAATAAGCACATATACCTAAGTGAGTGTAGGTGTGTGTGTGTGTGTGCTTGTAATTCCATTAATTTTTTTCTTCTTGGCTTGTGTTGGAGTGTCTTCTAACCCATTAAAGCATTTATAATTCCAAAACTTCAACCATATAAACAAAATACTTATAAATGTATTAAGTATATGTATGTATACTACACCTACACCAACACATATATATTTTATTATCCTGTTGCAGTTGTATCTCTATCTATCTGTCTCTGTGTCTGTATACACTGTGTATAGTCAATTTGTACATGAACATTTTGTTAATTCAACTCAAGATTTCGTAAACGAAGTTAAGGTAAGTTTTGAATTCAAATTTTATTTAATTTCATTTTATTCTAATTATTTAAAATATTTTATCTTTTATTATTATATTAACTAGTTAATTAAGTTTTAATAAACAAAACGTCATTATATTGAAATTAAAATCTTTATTTTATAAATGAAGTGAAGAGAAAAACTATTAATATGGTCACATATTTTCATTATGCCAAATGGTACCATTTCATGCAGGTAGCCATTGAACACTTAATATTATAGGGTACGTTATTGCTATTATTATTATTGTCGTTTTGCACCACATTTATCAATAAGTTACGCAATATAAAAAAATAAATGTCCCAAGTTTTCATTCAATATATCACACACTAAATCATAAACAGGCGCAACTTAAAATTTATCAAAATCGTTTTTGTTTCATAAACCTGTTCACAAATCTATAGCGACGACGAAAATTTCGTTTGCTTTACTGTGTTCTTTAACTTTTCTTCTTTAACATTTGTAAAACTAGATTTGATTAATAAATTGAAACCATGTTGTTGAAGGCAGTTTTCTGGCTCTCCTAAATGTTTTTGAATTTTGAGTTGTGAATGCTTATGATTTAGTGTGCGATATGTAACAGTAGACAAAATCAATGCACACATGTGCCTATTAGTATTAACACATTACAAAATATTTGTTTTTTGCGCAATATAAATCAATACATTGTGCCACCTACTTATATTTTATATAAACATGCAATTTTATTGTACAATATCAATTATTGAACAATAATATTGCAAATGTGTGGGTACCTTTAGTAAGCGCTTCACCTAGTGCTTGGGTTGATTTTTAGCATTTATTCGTTTTGAAAAAAATTTTAAAAAAAGCAAGGGACAAGAAAAGAAGGCGTTTGCTTAACTAACAATTTAAACGACGATTCAAGCAAAACCGGATACAATTTTTTTAATGTAACTAATTTTAGTAGTGCCTTAATGTTTCTAAGAAATGATTATGATTTTAAACTATTTTTTTTTTATATTTTCTTAATTTAATTTTTATTATGGTCGCGCGGGACATGTTGCATGGGAAATGTTCTTTTAAGGTTGTTTTTGTTCTTCTTTTTATGAAATTATTGTATATATTAACAAGTTAAAATATGTTGTATTAACAAAACCAAAATATGTTGTATGAATAAAATGGTGATTTTATTTTTGATTAATGGTTTAATAGAAAAAAAATTTGGCGAGAACTTTTTCTGTGTGCTATACAAATATAAGTAGTATGGCTTATTGATATTGATTCAAGTGAATTCAGTTTTTTTTTTGTAATTTTATGTAAATTAATATACACAAAAATAGTATTTTATCAATTAGAAAAATGGTTTAAAAAGTATTTAAATTTAATTAATGTGATAATTGAATCAATTATTTTTTTAGTTGAAAGAAAATTAAAAATTTTATATTGATTTAGTTAACATTTTAGTTGTTTTGAAATAAATTTTCAATTAAAATTTTAATTAAATAACAAAAAATCTTAATTGACTTTTATCGTTTAAAATAAAATAATTTAAACATGTAGAGTTGTTGTTGGGAATTGTCAATATTTATTTAAATAAATTAACACATTGTTTAAAATTAAAATTAAAAATATCATTTATTGAAAATATTTTTTCAAAATTTTAAAATTTTTAGTAATTATTATAATCATTTTGGTAATAGGTGCAAAATCAACAACTGGTTTGATTGATATTATGAATTTGGAATAAATTTGGTGATTGGAGAAATTTAATAATTTTTTCTGTGTTCTTAAGCAGTTTGGGATTAAAACACCTAATGCACGGAATGATATAACATTTTGCACGAATTCGCTTTATGCGAATACTGCTTAATTTCGTAAAGATCGGTTCATAATTAACTCTAGACGCTATATAAACCCTACTCCCGGAAAATATTTTAGTTCTAAAATTTGGTACGTCACAGTTTTATAGGACCTAAAATCACACTAAAATTTTTTGAAGATCGGTCCATAATTTACACTAGGCCCCATATAAACCCTACTCCCGGAAAGCAGCTTGGTACGCCCAAAACCGTAATAAATAAAGCTATCATAATTAAATTCGGTACGTAACAGTTTTATGTGACTACAAATCACACTGTAAAATTTCGTGAAGATCGATCTATAATTTACTCTAGACCCCATAAAAACTCTACTCCCGGAAAACAGTTCAGTACGCCTTAAACCGTAATACATAACACAGTTCAACACATGATTTCGGGACTCAATTCTGATAAATGTTTATGAAAGTAGACCCAAAAAGAAGAACTTCTACATCATTAGTTTGGTCAAGGTACATTAAATAATAATTTAAAAATTAACTTGAAGTTAGTGAGTATCGTATAGGAAAATTTGTCACGTTTAAGGCTCTTTTCTTTGTCATAACTCGAGAACCACTAGTCCGAATATTAGGAAGATCGATTATTCGACATTTTTCAATAACCGGTTTTCGAATATTCCGAATAGTTGCTATTTTAAAAAACCGGTTTTCGCTTAAGCAATTTTTAAATAACCGGTTAACCGGTTTAAGCTCGAATACATAAATACACAAAAATCAAATAAGTTTTTGTAATAAAAAGTTTATTTAAATAAAAACAATTCACAAAGGTAAGGCACCAACAAAATACGATAAAATCCAAGAAAAGTGTGACCTGTAAATTGATCAAACTTTTTTTCTATTTATTTACTAAAGCTATGTTCACACCTATTAAATATTTGATGTCCTACACGTAACCACTAGTTTTGTTAAAAAATAGTTTGCTTTTGCAAAACGTTTCCTGAATCAAACATCATTTAACAGTTTCTTAATTGCATTATACAATTATCTTCTTACAAATAAAGATAAGAAAGTGCATTAAAATTGGTAAAAATAAAGCTAAAGTTTGATAAATTTGCTGGTCATGTTTTTTGTATTTGTTCGTCAAATATTTGTTAAATCTGAAAATACCTTAAGCTTTATTTGGAAGAAGATAATTGTAAAATGTAATTTAGAAACTGTTAAATTAAGTTTGATCTAGACAAGCGTTTTGCAAAAGAAAATAAAAAATTATAGGAATTTAATAAATTTATTATTTGAGATATTCTCCCAAATTTATTTTAAATGAGTTTCAATTTGTTAGTGATTAAGCATGTCTATATGAATCAGTAGTTCACCTTTTGAATCCCGATCGAAATATATCTAGAATTTTGAATGGTTTTTGGTTTTTACAGGAACACACGTTTCTATAAGTGATTTGTATTTACATTGTTCATAATGGTGTCTGACTTTTGTTACATTTTGTTTTGACATTCTTCATAAAAATTTAAGTTTGCCAAAATTCAATTAAAAAAATACTTGGGTATATACGGGTACATTTACAACAAGAGTAAGGAAAACGTATATAAATGACACATTATTAAAATAACCGGTTTATTATACTTAAATAACCGGTTTATTTGATATTCGAAAAATGGACATTTTAAAATAACCAACTTGGGCAAAACTCGGTCGAATAATAACCGTTCGATCTCCCTAATATGTATTTATCATATAGAACCCACTCCTGTCGGTGGAGGGTATCAAAGATTATAGAATATATCACTCTAACTTATTTCACTTAAAGTAGTGTTGGCTACGATCAAAAAAGTTGCAATAAAACGACTACTTTAAAGAGCGTTAGATATTTCATACAAAATTATTAAATCTAGAACCCATTTACGCGTATGTCATGTTTTTTGTTTAGTTGTCAATATTTTTGTTGCTAAAATCAAAATCAAACAAAAATTTTAATAGAAACAGTAAAACAATTTGTTGAAACTAAAAAAATTTGCTTGAAAATATTTTAGCAATAATTTTTTCTGTGTAAGGTCATCTCTGGGGCTTGAATCCAAACTGCGTAAAGCAATATTTGCAAAAAGGCGGCAAAGCTGCTGATTTCTGCTCGTAGCTTGGCCTGATGGCCGATGTCCTGATGTGCTGTTGCTACACCCAGAGAAAAAATATTTTTAAATTTGGTCACCTCCAACAAAACTATTTTTAAAGAGAATTGCAAACATATTATGTTTAAATTTAACCATACTATTGTCACCGACAAACATATTATTGTTAAATTAGTCCTCCATCAAGAAGGCACAACCATATTATGGTTGCCTCCGAACACCTTTTGGTTAGTAATAACTAAAATATGTTTAACATTTATAATAGCATGGTTGATTTTCAACCAAAGCATGTTGCTCTTAGAAAAGAGGAAAATACTATTGTTAATTTAAAATCAAATTATTGTCATATTTAACCATAACATGTTTAGAGGCAAACATAATATGGTTGTGGCTTCTTGATGGAGGATTAATTTAACAATTATATGTTTGTCGGTGACAATAATATGGTTAAATTTAAACATAATATGTTTAAAATTTTGTCTAAAAATAGTTTTGTTGGAGGTGACCATATCTAAACATATTTTTTCTTTGCGTGTATTCAACAGAAATTGCTTTGCAGAAAAGCTAAAATATATTTAGTACTGCAGCACAGACCATAGACTAAATTTTCCTTCGATAGTAATTAATTGTTAGGTTATGCTATATATATAGGTGCTCTTGAATTTATTTATACCAATTAGTGTTTTCAACTTCGTGGACTTTTTTTTATTTCCGAAATGTATAACATTTTTCATTCTTGGGCATTTTCAGACAATTTTTTGTATTTTAAAATTAAAAATAAATAACTGTTATATGCATTAAGTTGCATTTAATCAGATACAATTTTGCTTGTTTAACCCAACATTTATAGAAAATGACGAAGACCTAACAATGTCCGTCTGTCTGGTTTGCTGGTTGGCTGTGTGTCCAAGTAAACCTTGTGTACTTAACACACGGCGCATTTCTTTTAAATAATCGGGCCAATGACAAAACCTATAAAAAAATAGTCACAGTAGGCCCAGCCCCTATAAAAACGTTCTCCTGTAAAAAGTAAAATATTTCTTAAGCAAAATTGACAACCTGTTAAATTGCAGGTTTAATTAAACTAGTATGGGCCAGCAGTCGACACAATCGACTGCAATCTAGAAATAACTTATTTGTACCGTTATTTCTAATATTTATTCAATCATATGGGTTAAAACTTTATTAAATATGTATATACATATGTAGAAATATATTAATTTAATGTTAAAAAACATATCGCACTTGATTATAAAGAGGGTATTAACTCAAAATGTAATAATTCTCAGTAGAGCAGAACAATTTTTAATTTTATGAGGCATATTTCTTTTAGGCATATGAAATTTAGTGACAATTTTCTAAAAATGTAAATGTAACATAAGTTCCCTAATCTCAATGTTTATAGCATTTTCAGTTTAAATAAAACATTTTTCAAATAAAGCGAAACCTTTTTCAAATTAAACGAAACTTTTTTCAGAATAAACGGAACTTTATTCAAATACCGTTAAACATTTTTCAAATTAAATAAAACCATTTTTACAATTTTGTAGGAATTTAGTTTTTTTTTGTAAAGAAGGTGAAAGAGCTCATGGTGTTTTGCCAACCGTAAAGAGAAAGAATATGACTCTAATTGCTACGACAGATAATACTGGCGTTGTTTACCATAAAGTTATTTCTGTATCCACTGTGAATTCGGCCCGTTTCCAAGTATTTCTTCGGGAGCTCTTAGATAAAATTGAAATCAGCCCAATGCTACAAAACTCATTTTTAATTATGGAGTATGCCAGAATCCATAAATCCCAAGTTATATGACATATGGTGGACAATACTGAATGTACATTGAAATGTTACCACTATATTCTCCTATGCTGAACCCGATAGAGAAGACATTTTCAAAGTTAAAATTTCATGCCCAATCATCATTTAGATATTTTACCACTGATCGTAACATTGTAAGTGTCGCGTCTTCATTAATGAGTAATTCAAAGAAATCCAAAAAATAAATTCCCTACAAATTTTTTAAACATGGTTTAATTTATTTATAAAAATGTTTAACTAGTTTTGAATAAAGTTTCATTTATTTTGAAAAAGGTTTCGTTTAATTTGAAAAAGGTTTCGTTTAATTTGAAAAAGGTTGCGTTTAATTTGAAAAAGGTTTCGCTTAATTTGAAAAAGGTTTCGTTTAATTTGAAAAAGGTTTTATTTAAACTGAAAATGCTATATAACAAAACCTTTTATATATTTTCCATTTATATTTATGTTGTTACAACCTCTCTATATATAAATTTTTTGTAAATACATGATTATCATATAACAAATGACCATGATCGGTAGTGTCTGTTATATAAAATCGCAGCCTATCAAAAGATCGCACTTTATTTAAAAAAAAAATGCAATAAACACATTCTTTACAATGTAACCATATTAATAATGTAACAATAACATTAAAATTATTCATAAGTGCAAAATTTAAGAAATCAACGGTAACATTTAAAAACAACAACTCTTCCAAAAAGAAAATATCTACTGTAATATCTACTGTTCTCCAATTTAATGCATAGCAGAAAACTCTGCATGTTGTTGTTCTTTTTACTATGTTAACACAAAAAACAAAGCATACTGCTTCTGTTATGTGTTCACATTGTTTTTGCTCACACGTATGTGAATTGTTTCAATGTATTAGTACCACTTTCTAACGCGTATAACTCGTGAAATACTGAACCGATTTTAACAAAATTTAAATTAGCAGAATCTCCCAAAAAATATCTTTTGAATGATATATATATTTGTTAAAATACAATATATAGTTAAGGCGTAAAAGGGATCCTAAGAAAACCACTTGCCTATTAATATATATGATGATGTCCTTAATTTCCCGCCACTGTGAAGAGTTTCATATCTTCAAAATTTGTTTGGCCCACAAAAGAGGTTATATTTTCAAATTAAATTTTAAACAATAAATTTTTATTCCCTGAATTCTTTCTTGTGTCCGCATACAATTTTTTTGTTCAATTTAGAATGAGTTTTCTTTGTTTTCGTTTGTTTTTTCTTTTAAAATAAAAAAATTACATTATTTCTTTAACTGCGCGATGGCTCCCTATTGATTTCTTACTTCCCAGTTAATATACAATAGCAGCTGAATTACATACATGAGCCGTGACCAGGCTGAATTTTAAATATTCCCTAGCAGACGTTTCCATTTCAAACTTTCTTTAAAATCTCTCTGCACTCCTTCCAACTGTTCAACATTTTGTTTTGTTTTTGTGAATGCGTGAGGACTGCATGTCTGCTTATTAGAAACAGCAACATTGAAAACAACAGTCAATATAATTTTGGGGGGTTTGTATGAGTTTTGAAAATTCATAAAATATTTGTGTTTTTTTGAAAACCTTAATTTAGCGTAATTTATATTTTACAAATTTTAGTCACGTTTATACCGCAACAAATTTTTGTGTGAAAGTCATTTTCATTCTTCGAGAAAAGTCAAAATATAAAACATGACTACAAACTGATAAACTGGAAAAATATAAACATGAATCGACAGGAAATTTCGAAAGACCATTTGAAAAGACAGGATAGAAAGAGATAGAGAGTTTTGTTTTATAGAAATAATCAAGGGAAGAAAAACAACAACAAATTATTAGAAAATAAGATAATTTATTTGTTTCTCTTTCACATCCTATTTGTAGTTATTGCCATATCGTTTGTAAATAGAACAACACACTCTGGTATATAAATTTTAATGTCATGTATGCGAAGAATTTTAAAATATATTTTTTTTCTACTTGGAGATTTTTTTTGGCCCATTAGCTGCAAAATTTAAACGAATTTTGAAATATGATTGTTATTCTAGAAATAAGATATTAATTTATGGTTTTGGTGGCTGTAACCGATTTTTTTAATTTTGTTAACTGGTTAATATAATTTTTGAAACATTGCCACATTTTTGGAATTTTTTAAAATATCACAGAAATTTTCAAATTACATTAGTAAAGTATTTAAATTTGTCATTTAATGTTTTTTTAATATACGAGTATTAATCCCCATATTCATTAAAAATATTTTTGATTCATAAAAGGTTTATTGAACAAATTTTCATAGAAAATTCGTTTCATAAACCTGCTATACACCTAAAATATTTTTTATGAATATGGTGGTAAAAATTAAAGAATTAAAAATTTTATGGGGTAAAAGCAGCCATTTCTTTTTACTGAGTATTGAGTTTTTTATGAAAATATGCAAAAAGTTCTTGGAGTCTCGCGAAATTCTTTGTTTTATTTTTCGTTTTACCGTAAAATTGGTCCAAAATCCCGGGAAATCTAAGCACAACAAAAACTTAAATATGTCATAAGGTCCGCGGATATTGTGACACATTTGGGTGTTACTTCACTTTCACATGTGTCGTGATGT
Organism: Pollenia amentaria; assembly: GCA_943735925.1. NCBI lineage: Eukaryota > Metazoa > Arthropoda > Insecta > Diptera > Polleniidae > Pollenia > Pollenia amentaria. Next base: position 136,607,837 of record OX031010.1, on the reverse strand, counting down.
CCACTTTATTTTGCGAAGCCGGTGTTTGTTATACCATAGAGTAGAAAATACTTGAGGACGCCAGAAGGGCGGCTTTGCAGGGAAGCTTTTATTAAGGCCTAGTAACATATAATCCTTCGTACTTTACACTTCGCTTTTTTTTAACTGACACGGAGGTGTGTCACACAATGAACACTTTTTTAAGACCGAGATAATTTTATTTATTTCATTTTATTTTTTTTTATTTCATTTTGTATCTTATTTTATTTTTGATGACACACAACACAAAACGAAAACTGAAAGGTTTCAATAAATCGACGTACGTTAAACGTTGCCCAACTTTAGTACTTTGCGTTAACGGAAACGTATGATATGAGACAAAGCTCATAAGAAAACCTGTAACCAAATTAGTTGTCAGTTGAAAAAAGCGACGTATAAAGTACAAAGTATTATATGTAGGGAGATCGAACGGTTATTATTCGACCGGTTTTAACCGGTTATTTTAGGTTTTCCCAAGTCGGTTATTTTAAAATGGATGAAATATTAGCCCGTTGTGTTGCCGAGGACGAAATGCCATAACACAAAAAACTCTTAAGTAGTTCTAGCATCTCCTCATGCTGAAAACTACAACATTACGGCGGAATCAACCATATGGGAAACATATCTACCAGTTTTATTTATTAAAATGCCAAGAACTAAAAAACAAAAATGAAGAAATCAAGCAATTACATGGAATGTTATAAATTGAAGTCGACGAATTGACAAATATTTACACAAAAAGAATGTTCAGTTCACTATTCGTTTCTATAGAAATATATATATAAATATATATATAACTGAAATTTAACTCATAGAATAAATTCGAAAAAATAAAAAATGTTGAATATAATAAAGTTGCTTATGAAAAAGAAATAATTCCCAATATATATAAATATATATATAATTCTGAAACAAAATAATTTGAAATAGATAGTCCTGACTAAGAAATTTTGTTTGCAACTTTTTAAAAATATGCTTGATTTATATAGACATGCTTAACCACCAACAAATTAAAACTCATTCAAAATAAATTTGAGAGAATATTTCAAACAATAACTTTATAAAATTTCTATAATTTATTGCTTTTGCAAAACGTTCGTCTAGATCAAATATCATTCAACAGTTTCTAAATTACATTATACAAATATCTTCTTACAAATAAAGTTTAGTAAATCAATAAAAAATTGTTGAAAACTTAGTTAAAGTTTGATCAATTTACTGGTCCCACTTTTCTTGGATTTTATCGTAAAATATTCGTTAGGTCTGATCTAAGTCATATCTGTGTATTTTGTTGGTTCCTTACCTTTGCAAATTGTTTTGTTTTTATTCAAATTAACGTTTGATTTTAAAAACTTATTTGATTTATGTGTTTTTAACTATTCGAATAAAAACCGGTTAACCGGTTATTTAAAAATTGCTTAACCGAAAACCGGGTTTTCTAAAATAGCAACTATTCGTAATATTCGAAAACCGTTTATTGAAAAAAGTCGAATAATCGATCTCCCTAATTATATGAGACTTGGCCTTTAGTGAAGCCGGTGTGCGGAGAAGCTCAAGTTATCGGAGCCGATTTTTGTTGTACAAAGAATTTCTCCTCTATAGTATTACAAACACCGACTTTTCTAACTTTAGCTTCTCCGCACAGCGGCTTCACTGAAGGCCAAGTCAAATATAATACTTTGTACTTTATACGTCCCTTTTTTCAACTGACAACTACAACCATCAGCCGACCCTAAAGGTTTTCTACTCTATTGTATAACAAGGACAGGCTACGCCAACTAAAGCTTCAAAATTCGGGATATTTAAATAAAAGATTTTAAAATTTGTGATTATAAAGCTCGGGATTTCAAAATTCAGAATTTTGATATTTGAGATTTAAAAAAAGTTCGGGATTTTTATAAATCTTTCGCCCCGCACCCAGAGAAAAAACATGTTTATATATGGTCACCTCCAACAAAACTATTTTAAAAGAAAAATTTTGAATATATTTTGTTTAATTTAACCATACTATTGTCATCGACAAACATATTATGGTTAAAGTAGTCGTCCATAAAGAAGCCACAACCATATAATGGTTGCCTTTGGTTAATAATAACTAAAATTAGCTTTACACTTATAATAGCATGTTTGGTTTTAAACCATAGCATGTTGCTTTCGGAAAAGAGCAAAATACTATTGTGAATTTAAAAACAAATTATTGTCATAATTAACCAATACATGTCTAAAGGCAACAAAAATATGGTTGTGGCTCTCTTGATGGAGGACCATATTAATTAAATTAAACATTATATATTGAAAAATGTTTTTAAAAATATGTTTGTTGGAGGTGGCCATTTTTAAACATATTTTTTCTCTACGTGCAGAGCATGACAATAATGGAACTAACAACTAACTGATTATAACTCACTAAAAAGTATTATAATGCTCAGCGACCTTATGACACGCCATTCATGGACATTGTGACACTTTAAAAAATGTCATAGCGCCCGTGGACATTATGACACTTTTTGGTGGACGTTATGACATGCCACCTTTAAAAACAACTTCTAAATCCTACATTTGCTAATTTTTTATAATTTTCAAAAATTCGCAATTATATATTCCCAGTAAAAAAATTTGTGTTTTTTGAAGCACTTAAGAGAAACAGCGCATAATCGAGCGCTTCAATAAGAGTGCTCTTATACAACAGTAAATGATAACGAATAAGATATACAAAAAAGCTGCTATTTTAGTGCCGACAACGAAGAAAGTTTTAAAGCGAAAAAAATAAAATAAAAATATATCTAGCCATAACCGCAAAAAAAGCTTAAGCGACAACATTTTAAATTTTAGTTTTTTTAATAAATGCATTTATTGGCAACACTGGCATCATCTCCTTAAATCTCATGGTCACAGAAGGTACCGTTACGATTTTGTAACCAAAACAATTTTAGTTTAAGTGGCAATTTTCATAAAAATATTTTATGAAATATAATAAAAAAAAAAACCTTCTCCTGTTAAATTTTGTTTTTGTCGCTTGAGCTTTTTTGCGGTTATGGCTCGATAGTATGGTTTAAGAAAATGCTTGAAAAAAGGCATTTAAGCCAGTAAAAGCAAAACATTAATGAATATGTTAATATATTTAGCCCTTAAAAATCACCTTTGGAGTGCTTTCTTTGCATGTCTTATTAGGTTAAAAGAAGCGTAAGCAAAAAATAGTCCTCCAAACCGGGAACACCCCATACAAAAATCAGGCATCCCATCAGCAGGTTTAAAGCGATTTGAGGTATGAATTTATACATAAAACCTGCTCCTTTTGGAGCACATTTTTTACTGGGTTTGATAGCATTTTTTACAATTAAAATTTTCACCGATTCGAACATTAAAATATGCAGATATCACTTTTTGAACAAAAAGATAAAAAATTCTGTAATGTTAAACTAATTGAGACTTTAAGTTAAGTGTTCAAACAGAACTGCGTTGAGACCACATTTTCCATACAATTTGACATAAAAATTTGTCGCAGAAAAACGTCGTGTAATTAAATCTTTTTTATTTTGAGAACGTTTTTTCTAATGTTCTCACATATAGATACTTATTCTCTCAACAAGGCTACCAAAATCCTAAATAATGCAAAACCTTCCCATTGATTTTCTTTTCGTCAGAAAAACGGACCCGCTTTCTTCTACGACAAGAGACTACATTATGGTTAATATGTTAATTTCTACAATCTATGATAAATTTTTGGTGTTTATTGTAACTGTATTGTAATCGTCCTTATCTTCTTTAGATGAAATATTACCGATTGCAATACACTGTAGAGAATTCATTTTGTTGGTTGATCACATACTGCAACGTAATATGTACACAGAAAAAATTAAAAATTTAATTCAATTAAAATATTTGTGATATTAATAAAAAAATTTATTAAATTTTCACCAGAAAACAAATTAATAGTATTACATAAACATTTGATTCACTTTGTTCAATTTTTAATTACAACTGATTTTATATTTTGATTAATGCTTTAATTGGTGAAATATTTTGTAAAAAGTTTTCTGTGTATGTGAGCATATATTTTGTTAAAACAATTTTTATTATAAACACAAATATTTTTAAATGCAGATAGCACATTTTTATTAACAAAACAATGTTAATAAAAGATTTGTTAAAAAAAAAACGTTTTGAAAATAATTTTTTTTTCTTTAAACTAAAAAGACAGATGCCAGTTTAGTCAGAAAACACGTTGCTACACAGAAAAAAGCGTTTTATCAATTAAAAAAATGGTTTAAAAAGTATTTAAATTTAATTAATGTGATAATTGAATCAATTATTTTTTTTGTTGAAAGAAAATTAAAAATTAAATTTTTGCTAAGTTAACATTAACAAAGAAATAAACACATTATTTGAAATGGCAAAGTTTTTTGATCATTTTTTTAATTAAAATTAAAAATATCATTTATTGAAAATATTTTTTAAAAATTTTAAAATTTTTAGTTATAAATATAATCATTTTAGTAATAAGTGCAAAGTCAACAACTTGTTTGCTTGATATTATGAATTTGGAATAAATTTAGTGATTGGAGAAATTTAATAATTTTTTCTGTGTATTTATATATGCTTATGAAATGGAAAAGTACATTCTTACTGAGACACCCTTTATATTAATGTGGTTGATAGCCCCAATCCATACGATGCAAGTCTTATTGATCAGCTTGCTTCTTTACAGGCGAGAGAGACGAGGGGAAAATAAACGAGTACTCAGCTTGAGTTACTCGTCATGTACGTTTTTGTTCTTTCTTTCGTAATGTTAGAAACGCACAAATGTGTGTGTACTTCAGACATGAAAAAATAATATTTCAGCAATAAGAATCGCATTGTGTGAACGCCGAAGATAGTTGAAAGAAGAAGATGTGATAAGTTTATCAATAAGTATTGTATGAATTGGGACATAGCAATTATTGCACTAAAAATGAGATGATAGAACGGTCGATAGACAAATAATGAAGATTAAAAAAAGGTACCAAAATTGATTTTTTCTCCATGAAGCATTTGTCAGAGATGTAGCTGTCATCGGCGAACAGTTCTCCATCTAAAAATGATTTTTAAAAAACTAGTTCATACCAGCAGGTATTGAATATATGCCGTCAATGTGCTTTATAACTTACGTTTTAATAATTGTATTATCCATATTTTTTTTTTTGTTAAATAAATTACAATGTCCATCCAACTGATGTTGTTTTTCTGGATACATTTCGCTTTGTCTCAAATTAATTAAATTAAGTCAATTGCATTTTCGTGCTAGCTGAGTATGAACTACATTTTTAAAATAAAAACGATTCAAGCAATAAAAATATACATAAAACAATTAAATAAAAAGATTTTTTTTTATATAACTAAAAGTTTCTTTATACTCTTTGATAACCTGTGGAACGAAAAAAAAAAATGTAGAATTGACAGGTGATGGTCTGTGCTTTTTAAACACAGGTTTTCAAATAGTTTTTTTTTTTGGTACGGTTACATGAGAACTATCTTTGTTGCAGTGGAAAATTAGGGTTTTATAACTGATAGCATACTCGCGAAATTTTTTGTTCATTGCACTCAAAGAATTGTTAATATGTTGCACGGAATGCTGTTTTGTCTGAGGCTAATCTCGTCAACTACAATTTGTACAATTAATTTGCGTCGAAATTTAAGACTCATAATAGCTCTCTGTTGTTTTACAATGGTGGGCAACACATTGTAAAACAACAGTAAACAAATTACTTCTCTCCCTACAAGTAATTGGTAAAAAGTTTTTTGATTGTCAATTCGAACTTTTTCGTCACACATGGTAGTTAAGCAGTAAATTTTATGGAATTTAACAAAAACAAAAAAGGGAAGAATCGAGTTATGGGTTCTAAAATTATACTTTTTCGTCACTTTAAAGAGTTGTTTAGATAATTGTAAGAGTTATACAATTACAACAATATCATAATTTAATATTGCCCATATAATCAGCCTTATTACGGTTGTCCTAAACGACTAAGTCATTTTAACACACAACCTGTGTTCTATAATCTACTACAAAAAACGACTTAGTCGTTTAAGACAATAACAACCGTAATAAGGCTGAATATTGACTTCTTCGCAACGATTTGCTGTTAAATAGTGAATAACTAGTGCAAAAGCAAATTGCGTTAATTATGACAGATTGTGTGAAATAATATAAATTTATAAAATTCTGCAAAATAAAGTGCAATATTAAATATTTAAAAATTAAATAGGTCAGATTAGGTTTCTACTAAATCCCAGAGTTACCGAAAAGCGTTCTAGTACTCTAAATGTGTATAAACTGGATCACAAAACAGCCCAAACTTATTGTTCGGGTAGACTTGTTAAGTTTTTAATAACTTCTCATAAATTTTTTTTAGAACCAATAAAAGTGGAATTAAAAAAAAAACATTGATAATTGTCTTTTTTTTTAAGGATACAAGTGATTTTTTATAGTGTTTGTTTAATTAATGATTTAAAAAATTTTTGTGTAAAATTAGTGTTATTATTTCATATTTTTTTAGGGAAAATCAAGTTATCAGGGAAACAATTTTTTAAAATAAGTTTTGTAAAGCAACAAAAAAGCAAAAAAAAAATTTGCTACACACAAAAAATTATGTTTCCAATTCCAACAAAAAAATTTTTAGAATCAACACCTTTTTTTGTTTAAAACAGGACCTACAAACGAATTTGCATATTCAAACAATTTATTTTGCATTTCGTTTAATGAAAAAAAACTCGGATTTTCTTTCAAACCAATAGTTTTTATTATTGGTTAAATTTGTGTTTGATATTAAAAAAATTTTCAAAAAAATAATTTAGCTGAATCAAAAAAAAAAAAAAAAAAGTTTACTGAAATTAATAAAAATTTTAAAACAAATAATTTGCTGAATCAGTGGAGAGCGGCTGGCCTTGAGACATATTTTTTTTATAATTTCCTAACACCATACTTCTTGTTTTACACAATGTTGCTTCCCCCCTCACTATCGCTGTATCCTTTCCTTGGCTACAGAAGAAGAAATCTCAATGAAAAACAGCAGCACTACGACCCGAAATGGTTTTCATCATCATTTTACTTTCAAAATTTGATGTATTTAATTAAAAAATTAAAAAAAAATAGAATACGGGATTTTTTTCATTCTTTTTTTTTTTATCAATTTTGAAACTAACCAAAAAATTCTGTTTTTTATTGTTGTTATCGTGGCGACACAAACATTGAATCGTTTTCACCTACTTTTGTTATTGCTTTTATAACAAACTTCGCCACGCTATTTTGTTATCTTTCTTATTGTTGTACTTTTTTAATGCGCCCAAAAATAGACTGTATGTGTTTTTTCGTCGTTGTTAATTTTTTTCACCTTAAGTAGTGTGGGCAACGATCAAAAAAATTGCGATAAAATGACTACTTTAAAGAGCGTAAAATATTTCATACAAAATTATTCACCCCTATTATGTAAGTCGTTGTCGACGCCGACATTAATTTTTATTTGTTGTCACATTAAGTCGACGACTACATCACTTCGACATTAATTTGATATTTTATAAGAAAGTTGTGTCGACGTCGACAAGTTATCGAAAATCTGACAGAAAAAAATCCCATCTCCAATTTTATTTCTATTTGTGTTGTTCTTCATCATTAAAGTTAATTTTTAACGCTATTTATGCTATTATTAACATAATGTCGGAATTATGTTTTTTTTTTGACAGATTAAGCGATATCAAATTAATTTTAGAGTTTGTTACCGATTTGGAATTTTTCGCGAATTTTTGCCAGGTTCGCAATTATAGCTATTTTTCACTGTAAGTTTTCTGATTCTTTATAGCTTTAAAGCTAATTTGCAATTTTTACTGAATTTTTCACGTTCCTTATAGTTTTAGGGACTTTTTATGGCTCGCGAATTTTCGCTATTTTTGCAAACTTTTCCAAATATTTGCCGTATTACGTAGTTTTGTTGCTCTTTGATGCAATCGTCTTAAGTTAAAAATTTTCGCGAATTTTCGCTATTGTAGCAAACTTTTCCGAATTTTCGCGTTTAATTTACTATTAAAATTTGTGCCACTAACTTCTTTTAAATTTGCACTTTTTTATTTTATAAATATGCTTACATTCTACTCAAAATTCCTTTAACTTTCATTCGAGTCTTTGCAAAATTTCCTGTCGACTAATACAGAGACAATTCTACTCGACGTCGACATAAAAGCGCCCTAGAAAATATCAATTGACTGTCAAAAGTAATCGGTTATTGTCAATAACGACTCAGAAAATATAATGACTGTTCCGATGCCGTCGACTTATGTCGACGTCGATTTTTTTAATAGGGGTGATTAAAACTTGAAACCATTAACGCGTATGTCATGTTTTTGTATAGTTGTCAACATTTTTGTTGCTAAAATAAATATCAAGCAAAAATATTAATAGAAACAGTAAAACAATTTGTTGAAACTAAAAAAATTTTCAAACAAGTGCTTGCTTGAAAATATTTTAGCAATAATTTTTTCTGTGTATTTATAACTTGATAACATTTTTATAAAATTTGTGTTTGAACAAATTTGTGCCTTTATGCAAATTCTTTAAAAAAATTTATCCACATTAGGTTTTTAACTTTAACTTGTTCACGGGAGGTCATATGGTTATGTAGTTATATTAACAAAATATATTTAAACAATTTTAAATAAATGTACTTCGTTGTTGTGAATATAGCTTAATAACCATATAACTTGATAACCAGCCTTCCATGAACAACCCAATTAACAATTATTTTGTAAAACTTTCAGCTCCGTTATTTTTTATTTAACTCAGACTTCCCTACCAAAAACAAACAAAGATAAACAGAAAAATGGTCCACATTTTATTATAAGAAAATTTAAAAAAGTTAAACTTCAAAAGGGTATTTTTTAGAGCCCAAATCGATACTTTTAGTTACCGTAAACATTTCAATTTTTATCGCAGTTATAGATTGGTGAATGGTTCACTGAAAAATAATTATTTTTCTAACAACTAAGTAATGATTACTTTGAAAACATATTATATTATTAACAACCATTTAAGGATATTTAATAACCATTACATGGTAACTTTATACACGTGAACTAATAGTATGTTTAAGATGCAAACAAAATATCTTTACTCTTAATAATATTTTGTTATCACAATTTATAAAATTATTTTGCATTCGCTCTGTCGTTAGTATTATATCGAATTATTTGTTAGTGTGAACAAAGTGGTAGAATAATTTTAAAAAAACAATACCCATTAAAAAAAACAAAATTATAACTTTAAAGAAATTAAAAAAATAAACAAATTGTACATTAGAAAAATTTTTTAAGTGTCACAAAAGAAAATGGCATTGCTTAAAAGTTTTTTAATATTTAATTAGTATTGTGGTTATTTTGTTGAACTGTTTTATGGGTTTTTATCCAAATTTTCATATTTTTAATTAGGCTAAAGTTCATTAAATTAAATAAAGGTCAACGAGAACAAAGAAAGACAAAAACATGAAAAACAGAAAAATGTACTTTTGACTTCAAGAAAAATTCTTGACAAAAATATAAACATCAGAAGTAAGAAGGAACATTTAAATCAATTAAAATAGATAATAATTCAAAAACACATTTTGATGTACCAATTTGGTTTAAAGATTTAATGTTTGGTTATTGACTGCCAGCCGCCTTCAATACCGGTGAGGGTAAAACGGCAAAGACCTCTGAAGAGATAGTGTAGTTACTATCGAAATGCGTCAGCCCAACCTATCCGTGAACGTGGGTTCGAGCCCCGATGCAGTCAATAAATTTTAATTAATTTCATGTTGTAAAATTCCTTCCTTCATAAAAATAATTTAATGAAAATAAAATTTAATGAACTTTAATTCATTTCATGGTGTAAAATTCATTTCTTCATAAAAATAATTTAATGAAAATTACATTTAATGAACTTTAGCCTGAATAAAATATCAAAACTTTGGATTAAAAACCATAAACAGTTCACTAACATTGTACGCTACATTTACGGCCTATACAAATTTGATCACATATCTCAGTATTCGACTCGTATTTTCAATATAACATTTAATAACTATTTAATGCTAAAAAACCTTGTTCTGCTACACAAAATTATTATGACAAAAATGCCGAAATACCTTTTTGACCGCTTACAGTTCACTAGATCATCGAGAGGTAACGGAATCATCCAATTTCGGCATAATGATACGGCATCTGAAAAGTAGTTTTTTATATTAACAATTCGTCTCTGGCCCCAACTCCCTGCTAATTGGCAAAATGCAAGCAACGCAACTAAATTTAAAAATTTACTTTTGCAGTTGTATGGTAACATACTGTAACTTTTACAATCTTTTAAACTTTTAACACAATCATAAACAAATATTATTAATGATGTTATATTTTTTCTTTTTTGTTTTATTTTTATATATATTTTTCATATTATTTTCATATATTTTTTTTTACTTACATTTATAAATTGTTTAATTTTTTTTTATAATCATTTACTATTTATTAATCACATTATGTAACTTGCCTGATTCTAATACTTTAAATTATAAGATATTATGTCTTGTTGTATTAGAAACTCATATTCTTAATAAATACAAAAATACAATACAAAATAACCACAATACTAATTTCTCATTCTTTTCCCTTTTGAATAACATAAAACTTACAAGCAATGGCTAATACTTGCCACTAATATTTTCGCTCTTTCACAATTATAAAAAGTTAAATATTTTTTTTATAATTATAAAAGAGCGAAAATATTGGTGCAAAAATATGAACTATTGCATAAGTTTTATGTGATTTTAAAGGGAAAAGAATTAGAATTATATAAAATAATTTATAAATAATTGCGACCTACAGATTACAGTGTGAAATAATAATAGACACTGTGTAATACAATTATATTATAATAACTTATATGGTTTACCATATTATAATAACCGTAACAACGATATTGTGATAACCTATGATTACTGTTATCATATTTTAAATCATAATATGATTATTTCTAATAATAATCATAATATGCTTTGACTACAATCATGAATCTTATCATAATATGTTGCTCTTTGAATATGTCTACCATAACAATGTTTTTTCTCTGCGTGTACACAGAAGAAAAATAAAAAAATAGATCTCCATTAACCCGGCGTCATGCAGGTTGGGTCATTATGACCCATATGCTCTTAAATTGCTGTGTAACTTTTTCAACGTTTTGCGACGCTGCCAAATTTCTCAGTAGCTGGAGTGTATAGTTTTTGCATGTTGTTTATTATTTCGTTTCAATTGATGATTGAACGTGAGCAGAGATAGTTGACCGTCAACTAAGAAAAGATAAATGTGACCTAACCTGCTCTGAACATATAGCTCCTTATTGCAACGAATGCTCAAACTCTTGCAGAGAGATAAAGAAAATTACACTTTTTAATATATAATTAACACCCATGTGATGAATTTAGCAATTATTTTTTGTTTTTTTTTTTAGATTTTAAGTTTATGGCATTATACTGATTGAAGCTCCTTATATTTTTAAGTTCGTTTATTGTTTTTTTAAATTAATAAATTAAAAAATTGAAAACAGTTCAAATATTTATTTTTTTTTGCATATAACAAATAGCTAAACGTGTCATGTATATATTGCTTACGTTTATCAAATTTTGAAAATTATGCAAAATACAATGTCAAACAAACTAGGGTCATATTTACCCACCTGACTGTCGGTGTTTCTTTTATTACGTGCCCGACGCCGGGTTAAAATAATTGTGATATTAATTAAAAGATTAATTAAATTTTCACCAGTAAACTAATTAATGATATCAATTAAAAATTTTTTATATTAACAAAATTTTCTGCAATAGTGTTGTTGATATAAGTAAACTTTTAATTCACTTGATAACATTTTTAATTAAAACTGATTTGATTTTTGATTAATGACTTTATTGAAAAAAAAAAAAAACAAAAAAAAAAAATTGGCGAAAATTTTTTCTGGGTAATGTTAATACTACCATAGTTGGACACTCCTTCCCGAACGATGTAACTACATCAATAAGAATTGAATAGCAAAAGCGATTGATTTTTGCGAAATGGGGAAACAATTTAGATTATTTGTCGATCGAAATTGTTTGCAGGGTTGTAACAAATAACATCAAAGTGATTGCAGAGCAAAAGAAAATGAAAATTTTGAAATTTAGCTTAGAATCAAAGAATCTCTTTCGACGGTATAAAGACTTTTAAAATGTGTGTCTAGTATTGCAGTAGAGAAATTTCAAAAAGGGAACAAAAAGATTATCTTCCAAAAAAACTCAGTCAGATGAAGGGTAATAGAAAACACATCAAGTATTCTATTATTCTTTGTAACTTTTATTCAGTAGCAAACAAAACATAAAACTTGTGGCAAAATTAAGTATATAATTAAAAAAAAAAATAAATTATTAATTTATATCATTCATACCAAATTTTGTGGAAAATGTACCATAGAAATGTACAGGCGGAACGATATAAAAACATTTGCCATCCACTTCTAGTTTTCAAAGTCTAGTAGTAGAGCAATTTTTCACCTCTTTGCCTCGGAGACATTTTAAATATCACTTTTTTTTTACCTTTTAGTTAATTATTTTTTTAAAATTTTTATTTATAATACTTATGCAAAAAATTCAAGAAATTACTTTCATATGTATGTAAATGTAGGAAAAGTGACGTAAGCAGAATTTTGTTTCCTAAGAACGTGTGCCGAAATGTTGGGAATATGATCATCTATGGACTAAAGAAATTTATTTTTTTTGCCACTGTGCTCTTTTAGTTGTTTCATTTGTTCTTTGTCATCTTTATTTAATAATTTAAAATGAAGAAAAAACAAAAATATAAAAAACCATGAATACGAATTTTTTTTAAAAAAAACTTTTTTATTTGTGTCTGGTCGTTTTTTTTCCAACAACTCGTTTAATTTTGTTTGCTGATACGCAATTCCCGCTCTCAATTAGTTTTTCTGTTCAACCTCTTTTTGTATATGTTTGTATGTGTGTTTGTGTGTGTGTATGTGTGTATGTAGGTGAAAGCAGTTAGAATTTTTTTCCATCCATACACACAAATATCGTAACCATAAAGAAATTATTATGAAAACAAAATTATAAACAATATAAATAAAAGTTTATGGTAGAACTGAAAACACAATGATGTCAAATTGGTGCTTTTCGTACCGTGTTTAGTGATTTTTTTTTTAAATTTCGGCGCTAATAATTCTTTAGCCAGCTCTCGGTGCTCTATTTTTTTAATTTTAACTGCCTGTCCCACAATGTCGTCAAGAACATTTCTTTCGTATATTTATATTGAAAACAAGAACAAATTTTAGTTTTTTATTCAATATAAATATGCGAATGAAATGTTCTTCTCGACATTGTGGGCCTGGGAGTAAGTGTTTTTTTTAATAATAAAAAAATAAAATTGGAAAAACTCGTTGGATTTCTATAGAAATTTAAAAAAGTGTAGCTGGAATTAAAAAAATGTTATTTAATATATTTCCAGTATCTTAACAAACACAAAAAAAAATAAAAAATTTTTTTTTAATCACCAAATTCATTCCAAATTCATAGAATCAGGCAAGCAAGTTGTTGATTTTGCACCTATTATCAAAATGATTATATTGATTACTAAATGTTTTTCAATAAATTATATTTTTAATAGTATAATTAAATTATCGAGCTTAGGGTCTTTTTATATAAAAAACTTTAAATGTTTGGTGCCTTATTGACGAAGGCACTACGTTGAGTGCCTTCTTCAACGTAGTGCCGAAATATTGGATATAATAAACATAAAACATAATAAAAAGACCTTAAGCTCGATAATTTAATTATACTTTAAACAATAAAGCCCGAATAAAATATGTATTTTATATTTTTCATTTTAATTAAAAAAATTATCAAAAAACTTTGCCGTTTCAAACGATGTGTTAATTGATTTAATTAAATGTAGCTATGGTTTTGACAATTCCCAACAACAATTCTACACGTTTAAATTATTTTATTTTAAACAAGAAAATTAAATAAGGTTTTTTGATATTTAATTAATATTTTATTAAAGAGTTATTTTAAAACAACTAAAAAGTTAATTAAATCAAAATTATTTTTTTAATTTTCTTTCAACTGAAAAAATTATTGATTCAATTATCACACCAATTAAAATGAAATACATTTTAAACAATTTTTTTAATAGATAAAAAACTACCGATAATTTTTTCTGCGAATGCATTTAATCAAATCAACTTTAAAAAAAAGTTTAACAATGATACAAATTATGTCTATTTGATATATTCATCCGATATTCCTTAGGATGTGCAATTATGCCGACTTAGGAAGAATTCTTAAAATTTTAATTTAAAAAATACGTAAACTTGACTCTTTAACAGGTTAAATTTATAACTCACCTAATGCTTGTTGCTTGGTAAAGAGATTAGAAAATTCTTGTAAGCTAAAGAATATTTGCAGGAAAACAAAATGAGAGGTATTAAAAACAATTAATAATTTACAAGAAAGTTAGTTAAAGACCTACAAGCCAGATTGTCTTCCAATTTAGAAATTTTACGCCAAATAAATATAAATGCTTAAAATGTTTCATACCTTTAGCCACACAATTTGAGCCATATTCCGAAATAAAATGTAGTATCGAAAGCGAATGGCGAATGATTCACCTTATACAATAGCATACTATTGGTTTTACAAAGAAAATATATTTTTAAATATGGAAATAATTTTTGATAAAAAATTTGCATGTGCCCGGCAAATAAAAAACTGAAATGGCAAGCTGCTTTATTTAAGCAACTTGTTTTTTTTTTTAATTTTGTTTTTTTCTTTCTATCCTCTTACAACTACAATTCGTGTTTGGAAAAAAAAAAACAGCCAATTGTAGGGGAATGTAAGAAAGAAAAATTGACTGTTTATTGTTGTGTCTTTGTTGAAGCTTTGATATTGTTACATGTGAGACCTGAGTGTTTAAAATTCTTATTCACTTTATGGTCTTATATATATATATATATATGTTCCCGAAGATCCTATAAGGAGCATAGGGCCCCAAATGGTCTTACTTGAATAATATTTTTAGCTTTTCTAAAGTATTTGGAAAAAGTTTCCTGACGAGCTGGCCTAAGCAACCAGCGAAATGCGCATAGAAACTAGCTTTCCCACAGCAATAAATTTCAGTGTTTTCATTAAAAAATTGGGATTATTAGCACATCATTAATAAATGAATTAATTAATAAAAAATATGGTTACCTTTAACAAAACTATTTTTAACGAATTTGTATGAACACCGGCAATCATGTTATGGCTAAATTAGTTCTCCATCAAGAAGCCATAAACATTTTATGGTTGCCTCTATACATGTTATGGTTTAATATGATAATAATTTGTTTACAACTAATAACAAAAGTATTTTCCTCTTTTCCAAGAGCAACAGGCTCTGGTGGAATAACAACTATGCTATTATAAGTGTTAAACATATTTTTATTTTAGAGATGTAACGAATACCGATATATCGGGGATACTTCAGGTTTTCCGATGTATCGGTATCAGCGATATTTTGCTGTCGATACGACGATACTGTTTGTATTTTTTGAAGACTTTTTGCACCAATAATTTAATTTTCTCTCATTTTTTGCATAGCAACGAAGACAAATTATACATTTAAAAGCAGATCATAAAACCAGAATAATGAAATTGTTTTTTATAATAAATGAATGAACGGAGATGGGAAATACTTCAGAGTGTCAACATTTAGCGGCAAACTAAGCTCTAAAAAACAAAATTTTAAGCCTTAGAAAATAATAAAACCGTTTGTTTAATATCAAAGTTATTCCTGGGAATACATAATTTTTCAGTAATAAGATTTTGTTTGTTGTGCTTAATTCTTAGTTACTGTCGGTATTTTGTTTAAGCTTTGATATCGTTGCAAATAAGACTTTTTGGGTGTTTGTAATTCTCATTCCCTCTGAAGTTTTTTATACCAATCTCTTTGGCTTTTTAAAAATTGTTTGGGAAAATGTTTTCTGATGATCTGGCCTAAGCAACCAGTGAAATGCGCACAGCCACAGCTTATCCTTCAACAATAAATTTCAGTGTGCTTATCCAGAATAAAAATTGGGAATTAAGCACAACAAACAAAATCTAATTAAGGGATACCTATTGTTTATCTACAATTCATGGCCTTCGAAAAAATGCTCGAATATTTCTAATGCAATACTTCAGTCGTATCGAAAACACGTCTAGTTGAGCTACTTCCGAAAGTGTTGAAAACACGGTCACCCCTACAGGTGGTACAAGTTCTGATAAGTCTACAAGAACTGACGTTTGTAGCGTTAGTGAAAAAATTATAAGAAGATCCCAGAAGGATGAGCATATTTTCATCTATGCTGTGACTCTGCTAATAAAGAAGAGCTACCTTCAGGCCAGAAGAGGCTTAATGAGTTTTGATTTGGTATATTTAGGGCGCTCTTATAAAAGATTTTGTATTAAATACTTAAAATTAAATAATTAATTAAATATTAAATGTTTGTGGATTTTCATTATCTTTAAAATTAGAACTTGAAATGCCTTTTGTTACGTTTTATTATTATTTTTCTCTTTAACGGTGATTTATAATTTTTATGATAAAAATATTATAAAATACATTTTCTATTAGTTTTAAATAAAACAAAAAATTTAAAATTTTTTCAAAAATATGCTTTTTTTTGGATTTTGGTGCGTTTACAAATTTAAAAGTTGACAACGTTGTGTAAACATCAGCCGAGAGTGAGAATGATAGAGTGTGTTGTGTGTGTCTGTGTGTGGGAGTGTGTGTGTAGGGAGAATACGTGAGTGAGCTTATGGTTAAAAGATGGCGTGAGATTGAAGAAAATATTCAAACAAGTTTCTTGATTTAATAATAAAACCACCATCACTGCCAACAACATAACTTTTTGAAAAATGTTTATGAGAAATAACAAATTGTGGTTAACAGATCTGGAAAACAACAAAAAATTTATTAAAAAAAAGAAATGGAGAACAAAGCAGCAAACAAATTCATGTCGGAAAAATAGTTATTAGAGAACAGATACTGTCAGGTATAAAAAAGAGTTGTTTCTCTTGGTAAAATATTTAATTCATAGAAAAGTTATATAAGGTTAAAAATTATACTAAAATGGAAATTTTCAACAACTTAGAGAATTTAATAAAAACAATCCATAATTCGCACCTAAGAGCTTCGTACATCTTGCTTTAATATAACTGGAGCACAGTCTAACTTTTCAGGAAGTCAAAATTTACACAAGATATAAATACATTTGGGACTTAGGAAAACTTATTTAAATTGAAGAACAGTTCTTTCAAAGCAATTACACAGAAAAAATTAAAAACTTTTTCTAATCAACAAATTTATACCAAATTCATAATATCAAGCAAACAATTTGTTGATTTTGCACCTATTACCAAAATGATTATATTGATGGCTAAAAATTTTAAAATTGTGAATATTTTTTTTTCAATAAATGATTTTTATTAGTTTTAATTAAAAAAAAATGATCAAAAAACTTTACCATTTCAAACAATGTGTTAATTTATTTAATTAAATATTGACAATTCCCAAAAACATTTTAATTTATTAAAATTAATTTATTAAATTTATTTGATTTTAAACGAAAAAAGTCCATTAAGTTTTTTTTTGTTATTTAATAAAAATTTTAATTGAAAATTTATTTCAAAACAACTAAAATGTTAATTAAATCAAAATTAAATTTTTAATTTCTTTCAACTGAAAAAATAATTGATACAATTATCACACTAATTAAATTTAAATACTTTTAAAACCATTTTTTTTAATTGATAAAACACTCTTTTCTGTGAAAGAAATATTGCCAAAGAGGTAGGAACAAATTACAGTTATCGATGATAAACAATGAGCGTATCGTGGTAATAGAAAACTTCACTAAAATAATAAAAGATTTTGACATTCCGTTTGTAACACATCTAATATATAAATACGGACACAATTTTTTGTCGTTGGATTTTAAGCCTCTTACTGTCCACCAATAATAAGAGATAAATAGATAATATATGGTCTTAAAGGTATTTTCGAGTAGATATACACAATATAAATAATTTTTCTATATTCTTAGGATAGAAGTGGTAAAAAAGCTTTAAATTTGCTTGCCAAACACTCGTACACTTATGTATTAATGGTGGTTGAAAATACCAATGCTTTTTGCTGTTCTTTTAAGATGATTTCGTTTTTATTTCTTCTTGAAAGTACACAGTAGGGTATTCATTTAATCGGGCTTTTGCTTTAATCGGTTAATCGCTCAATTAACTAACCGAGGTGTTGGTATAATCTTTTTATAATTAAGTTTTTTTTTTTATAAATTAAGTCATTTTAATAAATTTAAATGCATAAATTATTTGTTATTTGAAGTTTATTAGTAAAAAAACCATAACATAACAATTCTTGGACCAAATCGAGCAAACAAAAAAATAATCATATATATGTAATCCTTTTTTTTTTTTAATTTATATATAAATATTATGTATTAATTAAAAATAAACTGTGAGATCATTTTATTAGTTATTTCAATAGTTCACAGAAAAAAGTGTTGTATCAATTAAGAAAATGGTTTAAAAAGTATTCAAATTTAATTAATGTGATAATTGAATCAATTATTTTTTTAGTTGAAAGAAAGTTAAAAATTTAATTTTGATTTAATAAACCTTTTAGTTGTTTTGAAATAAATTTTCAATTAAAATTTTAATTAAATAACAAAAAATCTTAATTGACTTTTTTCGTTTAAAATAAAATAATTTAAACGTGTTAAATTGTTGTTGGGAATTGTGAATATTTAATTAAATAAATCAGGGACCGAAAATAACAGTTATTTTGAAATTTTAAAACAAAAAAAGCATATAGTAGTAAATGCTGGCAAACTGATTCAAGTATAACATATTGATCCTTATGAACTTTTTTTTGATAAAATATTATGATTTTTAAAGTTTTAATTTTTATTTTTTCGATCAAAAATTACAGTTATTTTTTGATTTTTATTTTTTTGGACAAAAGTATCAGTTATTTTTTGATTTTTATTTTTATGAACAAAAATAACAGTTATTTTTTGATTTTTATTTTTTCGATCAAAAATAACAGTTATTTTATGATTTTTATTTTTTTTAACAGAAATAACAATTATTTTTTGATTTTTATTTTTTCGAGCAAAAATAAAAATTATTCTTTAAAGAAATGTACGTGTTATAATTATTGAGTTGTCTTTAAATATTTATTTAAATGTGTGATCATCATTGGGATATCTTATGCGCATTAAAATAAATATTTAAAGTCAACTAAATAATTATAACACGTACATTTCTTTAAAGAATAATTTTTATTTTTGCTCGGAAAAATAAAAATCAGAAAATAACTGTTATTTTTGATCGAAAAAATTACAATCAAAAAATAACTCTTATTTTTGTTCATACAAATAAAAATCATAAAATAACTGTTATTTTTGATCGAAAAAATAAAAATCAAAAAATAACTGTTATTTATGTTCAAAAAAAAAAAAAAAATCAAAAAATAACTGTTATTTATGTTCAAAATAAAAAAAATCTAAAAATAACTGTTATCATCACACTTTTATGAAAAAAGTAATAACTGTTACGGTCCCTGAAATAAATTAATACATTATTTGAAATGGCAAAGTTTTTTGATCACTTTTTTAATTAAAATTAAAACATTTATTGAAAATATTTTTTAAAAGTTTTAAAACTTTTGGTAGTTAATATAATCATTTTGGTAATAGGTGCAAAATCAACAACTTGTTTGCTTGATATTTTGAATTTGGAATAAATTTGGTGAGTGGAGAAATTTAATAATTTTTTCTGTGTTATAAAATAATATTTTAGAAAAACAATTTGGTAGGACTTATGCGATTCTTTTCTTTAATTTTGATAAAACTTGACTTGGAAAAAATTCTTTCATTTATCGTAAATCTTGGAGAATTCGAAAGCAACCCATAATACAGAATATCTTATTTATCAGTCCTTTTCCCGGATTTATCTAAACATATAACACATCCATTGTGCCATTAGAGGCCTGTTGTACTTTTTAGAAATTCTTAAAACTTCTAATTGTTTCGCTTAATTATGTTAATAGATTGGGTAGAGAAGATATGAGAAGAAGCAAATAACTAAACGCATACATATAAAAAGTGCGTGAAACAAAAAGCTGTTTACAGAAAACAATTATTTAAAAGGAAGATCACTAAACACGTTCTTTGTTTGTATGAAAAAATATTTTCTAAACACATACTTTTTATATATGAGACGAAAAAAATAATCAAAAACTCAAAAAAATATGTTTTATACTACAAAAAATTAAGAATTTTGTTATATCGGCTAATCGGTTAATCGACTGAAATAAACCTGTTTAATCGTTTATCGAAAATAGTAAATTTTAAATTCACCGATCAGTTAATCGGTTAGGCCACTGTTTTACTTGTTACTAATAATTACGAAACATAAAAAAATGCATTTTCATATACATATCCTTTTATTTGTAACATTTATTTCGCTAACCGGATGAATACCCTAGTATACACGCACACATTTGCTTAAACGCACTGCTTTTCTCAAAATATATTGCTTCGCTGCACGGTAGTCCTTGGTTGTAGTCATGTATTTTTAATGATTTTTGATTACAATTTTTTAGGATTTTATAGCGAAATAAAAGTGACGAATAAAAGGGTATGTTAGTAGCCCTAATTAAAAAAGAATCGCATATAAATATACAGAAAAAAAAATCAATGTAAAATCTTCGAAAACAAGATAGTTTTTTAATTTTTCGGTATTGATTTTGCTTCATAGTTACTTCATTTTAATTTTACATAATGTTGCAATAACTTACAAACAGCATTTATTTATTTTAAAAAAAGTATAATTCATGTTAATTTAACATTCCCGTAAAGTAAGAGCAAAATGACATTTAAATTGAAATAACACTACGAATCACGTTGATAACTGTAAGAAAAATCTTTAGAGGCAACATATGTTTTTATTAAGGAATCATTATTAACACTTACCCGCGGAACCAAGTTTCATCTTTTTGTAGTCCCCTTTGTTTACAGAAGCACTCACAATTAAAATACGCCAGCAGAATGACCCGATATTTTTATCATCATCATTCTACTTTGAAAATTTGTTGTATTTATTTAAATAATTTGAACAAAAAGTAGACGGGAATTTTTCATCCTTTTGAAAATTAAATTATTTTAAACATGAAAATACAAAATGTATGTTTTTATTCTTGTAGTATGGTTATTGTTTCTATACAAAACAAGTAAAACAGTGGTTTAAGGATTAAATATTGAACAATGTTATTTCTAAATTTTGCATTTACATGTTACAATGAAACAATGATAATTTTAAGTTAAGTTCATACTTTTGCTAAAATTTACCATGACATGCAATCAACATTTCGCCGTGCTAAATTAGCATTGATATTTTTTTCTGTGTGTACGTTCATATGTAGTAGAGTTTTTTTACTCCCGCACTTCTTGGATTCCCGAGAAAGCGGGAAATAAAAATCAAATTCCCGGGATCCCGGGATTCCCGCGCAAAATTTTTTATTTATTTCTTTATTTATTTCTCCAATGAAACTTATATTTTTTACTGACTATTACGCTTAAAATAATTAAGTCTAGTATCTATTATATAACAAAAATGTAAAAAAATTAAGATTAAAATTATTTTAAGATACTATGGAGGTTATTTTTATGTCAATAGGATCATAGAAATCAATATACGTATATACAGTTAATCACAAAAATAAGTATACAATCACACGATGGCGTTTAAATTATTTAATTCTATTTAATTCATTTTTGAAAAAATTGATTTATTTTATACACCCTGTCGTTGATCAACATCTGATCTTCAACGAAGAGTTGAAAGTACCGTTACTTTAGCCTAATTTTAGCAGTTGGCTTCACATTTTATAGCAACAATCAAATTTACGTCAAAAAAGTTAGTGTACAACTGCCGAATTCTAAAGTACAGCTAAGGCCAGTATTTAAATCAGTTTTTTTTTATTATATTTTTGTGCATATAATAAACAAACTCATATTAACTATTACTTAAAAAAAATAATAATAAAAGAAATAAAAAAAAATACAACAAAAAACCACATAAAATTAATATAATGGCGCCACGAGCAAAAGAGCTTTCACAAGATAGGAAATACTTGATCATTAAGCAGGTTGGTTCTCTTTTTTAATCAGAAAAATCATTAAAGGAATACAAATTGCTAAATTGAGAGCTGATTCTGCGGATAGGATCAAAATTTGCATAATTAGACGGAAAGTATTAAAATCTTAGGGATATTTAATTTTTGGAAGGGCGAATAGAAACTGAAAGCTCAACATTAGAACTAGGAATTCTTAAACAATTTCACCGTTTCTTAAATTCAGCATGAAGTAGAAATTTAATTTACTGGGCTTAATAACATATTTATTTACAGTTTATTTCATCTTAGACCCCATAAAGTATTTACAAATGTATATTTTGGTTCCTTCAGTAATTCTGTTAAGCCGAGTACATCTGTTAAAATTGTGGAAACTTTCGAACGACTCAGCAGAAAAGAACGATTTGGGTGCCAAGTTGTTTCTAGTTCTCCTAGTAGCAATTTGGGATTGAAATCTAGTAGGTTTGGTAAAAGTGTAAAGCTACCTCACTAAAAACTTTTCAAAAATTTACATAAATTTGTGGCAAAATGCACCGATTGTCTTTTAATTTTAACAAATTCGTTTTATATGTCACTGCATTTCGTGCAGATCCGTCCATTATTTATCGTAGGCCCCATTTATGGGCCCCTCTCGAATATCATTGAAGATCGAGTCATAATTTATCATACGCCTTATGTAAAATTCACTCTCAGAAAACATTTTACTACGCCTTAAGCCGTAAAACTTTATAATATTGTTGTAAAATTTAGCCCATTACAGTTTGCTAAAACTAGAAACAAAATTTCGTGAAGATAGGGATATGTAAAGCCCATTCTCGAAAGTCAGCAAATAAAGCCTTAAACCACAAAATATACTGATATTGTGGTGAAATTTGGTTGGATAAAACAACTAAAGAAACGTGCCCAACATAGATTTACAAAAGTTTCAAAAAAATGCTGCTCAAAATTTTCCGTGAATCCCACAGTTAATTCCTGGGACGGAAAATCCCGGAAACAAACTCTACCATTCGTACGTAATAAGATAATGTGCTAAATAAATGGACTAGAAAGTAACATCTCACAAAAAAATGTCTTTCTTTTAATTTTGCCCCTAAAATTTCAGTGCTGTGTATGTATTGAATAATGTAGCATAAGCATAGGCGCAAGACATACTTTGCATTACAGTACGTATGAGTAATAATTATTTTTTCACTAGAAAAAATATTGCACGGAACAAATTAAAGATGGGATATCTTTAAAATAATAATAATAAAAAAAAAAAAAAATTCCAAAAAAAGTTGTTATAAAATAACCCATGAAGTTGTTAATTAATTTTCTTTCTTATCATATTGTTGCGGGTTTTGAATTTTACTAGTGGTTTTCGCCTTTTGTATTAAGTGTACAACTCTGCTTTATTTAAAATGATTTTATACTACAAAGCGTGAGTATCTTTTTCGTATGTGTTGTAAATAAATGAATTTGTTGAGTGAGAGAAATAAACAGATTTAGTTTCGTCAACTGTCTTATTCTGGTAAATTAACGCACGTGTTTACTACAGCTTTTGTTGGATTTTTCAACCACAGCGTAGTAAATTTTATTCTGATACATTTTGTTTTTGCAGTGTTGTAAATATTAGTTCTTCAACTAAATTAATGAGATTAACTAGGTCAACAACTACTTACTTTACTATCAAGGGTGAAAACCGCCATTATTTAAATGATGTTGAAAAATCTTTTAAATTAACAAATTCCCCTCCTTAGAAACTCTATCGGAAGCACGCTTAAAACGATATTCTGTGTACTTTTAAAAAGTTTTAAAAGTGATGCATATTATATTCTTAGAAGAGGAATTAAACTTTTATAAAACTCATTTTAAGCCACTTTCTGGTAATACAATAAATTTGTAGGCCTCCGAACTTGACTAAGGCAGTCACTGCCGAAATGTTAAATATACGAAAAGTTTTCTTCTTTTAAAACTCTGTTAATAGTTTGTCCTTTTTTATATAGATATTAGTGTTGTCGTTGTTATTTCTGTAGTATTTAATTAATTTAATTTCATTTTTTTATATTTTTGCATTTGTCTTCTGATTTGCACTTTATGTAATTAAATTTGTATTTAATCCAATTAAATAGTTTTTTATTATTTATGTCTTTGTTATACCCTTCTCTCGATGAGTTCAACAAAAACAGGAAATTTTTGGTAAAGTTTTTATTTAAGGGAATTAAAACTACAAGATACAATTAAAAGAAATTAAATAATTTACTTGAATTCTAATGAATTATGAATGCAAAATGGTTGAAATAAGTGATTAAAGCTACGAAACATTTTTATATTAAAGAAATGCTTGTTTTAAGATGATGGGTAACGATTATAATTTTAAAGAAATGATTACGATTGAATGGTTTTCCACATGGCCACTACTTTAATATTTTGGTTGCCCATTATTTTTTTAGGCTGTCACAACCACTTGTGTGGTCAAAACAAATAATTGTCCGCTGTATAAGCATCACGACTATATTATCGTTGCCCACTTAATCATATTTAGGTAGATCAGAAAAAAAACTAGCGGATACCCGTTGTATGCTGCTATATTCCCTCTTCTCGTAGTCTCAGTTTTAGAAAAATTCATAGCTTATGTGTCTATCTAAATAGGGATCTATCTATGTTGCAAATTTCAATTAAATCGGTTAGATTGTTGCGAAGAGGCAGATATTTCCCCCACCGCGTGGTCCTATTTTTAAAATTATTTTTAGCTAATGTACCTCTCTGCATATATGTAAATACGGATCTATCTGTGTTTTAAATTTCATTAAATTTCGAAAAGGCAAACATTGCCCCCTAACTCCGCTCGTAGTTCTAGTTTTGATAAAATGTATAGTGTAAAACCGTCTTCACAAAAATTTTTTAAGCACATTGGTGGGATGGTTTTAGAGTCTATGAAACATTTTTTAAATTATATATATGTACTAGCCGCTTCTTCGTTAGCGTCTCCTTTTTCTTTGTAACGTTCGAATTTCAGAAATGTGCAAAATTTTCATTTATATTTTTTAGATAAGTTACGAATGTGATATATTTTTTATTTCAGTGTTTATTGGTTTAAAACATAGACGGCGTGGCAAAAAAGTTTTAAATTTCAGGTTTTATCCATTTACTCCCCAAAAGAGGCGAATTTCAAAAAAGTACCAGGCAATTTTCCGCTTATTTTTTTTATTGAACAACAATAAGTATTAAATTTTTTTTTGTCTTTTTTTAGCTTAGGAGACATAAGGTTAGCTTCTGGAGTTTAGGATAAGTGGTGATGAATCAGTCAGTAACGTTAAAATTGAATGAAGTAAAATATTTAAAAAAAAGTAACAAAATTAGGTACGATTTCCACCCCTTTAATAATCGAAATTCAAAAAAGGACCAAATTTGTATATGTATTTTTTAGATAAGTTACGTGATAGTTTTTATTTCTATAATTATTGGTTTCAAAGATAGATGAGGGACAATAAAGTTCAAAAATACAGGTTTTACCCCTTTAGTACCCAAAAGGGCCTCTTCGCTTTATTTTATTTAATGAACTACAATAAGTATTACATTAAAAAAGTACCACTTTAATTAAAAAAGGACCAGTTAATGAACGAATAAGTTCCAAAAATCCCCTTTACAGATTCTCATTCACTCATTAACTTGCATGTTTAATTTTGTATATCTAGGTCCAATATTAACAGCAAATCAAAAAGCGCCTCTTACAGATTCTCATTCACCTAATGCATTGCTTGTTTAATTTCATGTTTGCAGGTGCAATACTAACGAAAATGCAAAAAGTATCTGTTGAAAAGCTATAAAGTACGAAAAAGTACAAAAAAATCAAAAAACCACTCTTACAGATTCTCATTCACTTGGAAACTTGCGTGTTTAATTTTATGTTTCTAGGTCCAATATTAACGGAAATTCAAAAAGTACCATGTAATGAACAAAAAAAGTACCAAAACGCCCCTCTTACAGATTCACATTCACTCAGGGCATTGCATGCTTTATTTTATATTTGTAGGTCCAATATTAACGAAAATTCAAAAAAGTACCAGTTTAGGAACGAAAAAGTACCAAAAATATCACTCTAACAGATTCACATTCACTCAGGACCTTTGATGTGTAATTTTATGTTTCTAGGTCCAATATTAACGAAAATTCAACAAAGTAAAGAGTTCAAAAAAGTAAAAAAAGTTAAAGAACAAAAAAGTACCAAAAATTTTCCTGTTATAGATTCTATTAACGATAATTAAGTACCAAAAATAGTTACAGTTTTCATCCCTTAAACGTCTGAATTTCGATAAGTTTCAAATCTGATATAACCTTTATTTCTACGTTTATGAGTTTAAAAGATACGAAAATACAGGTTTTATCATTTTACTTCGTAAAGGGGCCGAACTTGAAAAAAGTACCAGACACCTGTCCGCTTGTTTTTCTAAAGAACAACGATAAGTATTACATTTAATTACATAAAAGGCTACCGAATTTACCCGTGTTTACCCCCTTAACATTCGAATTTCGAAAAATCCCGTCTTAGTGAATCGATTTGGGGAGAGACCAACCTCTGGTTCAAATTTAAAATTTTTAGTTTCAGGCGTCAGTCAGTGAGTCAGTCAGTAACGTTACAATTTTATATATAAAAATATAGAAGAATACAAGAATTACAATTAGTATAATTAAAATTATCATATTGTAATAGTTTTGAATTTTTTGCTAACAAACTGTTTCAGATGCCTAAAGTAGTATATGGAAACATATTGTTTTTATATGTACTTAGATTTGCTTCTGGGAATTTTACAACTACTGAAAACCATATTAAAATATAAAGAAAGTCTTTTAGCTTGAATTTCATTGGAATTTTTATAGTTTTTAAAACAATTTCGCCAACATTGGATTTCTGTCTTCCTTATAATAGCTTAATCATTGTAATTTCGAAATTTAATATCTGTACTTATTTATAAGAGTTTATTTTTTATTTTTGTTAAAATTTTAGTAGCTTGGTTGAACATTTTTTTGTTTGCTAAAGTTTTAATGTAAACAAAAAGTTATTAGATTAAACTTAAAACTCCTTATTTGCATTAAAATTAAAAAAAGTAAGAAAGTATAGTCGGTCAAACCGGACCAATTGTTACCCTATACCACAGTACACTGATAGAAAAGCGTCATAACGCTGATGTATTTCCACATCAGTGCTATGACAAGTGCCATCGTTTTTAACCCAAATTTTGCCAAATTTTCATCAGGGTCAATATTTTGATTATGTCATCAATAGGATAATACAATAGCATCACAGAAATAACGAACCGGAGTCGGTTTAATAAAAAATGTCATCAGTGCGATGACTCAGTTACATGGGAGAAAGGAATCATTAGGCACAATTTAATGCCAACTGTCATTATATTGAAAGATTATTATTATTTCCTTACCCGTTGCACATGTTTGTTTCACTTGCGTTGTATTCCGCCTTTTGCTTACAGAAGAACTCTCAATTTTAAGACACTAGCAGCATATCGGATATGGTTCTCGTAATCATTCTACTTTGAAAATTTGATGTGAAATAGCATACGGGAATTTTTGTTTCTTATTATACTATTTAAGCATGAAAAGAATGTTAATAATACAAAAATGTGCGATCGAATTGATGTCACTATTGTCATAGCATAGGTGACGCATAAAATATGACAAAATTGTGTGATGACGTGCTACATTGGATTGATGTCACTTTTTGCCTCATCTATGCCATTTGTAATAATATTGATGTCACAATTCTGATGTTGACATCATCAATATGAAGTTACATTTTTCTATGAGTGTACATAAAGATAAATTTTCGGTCAATCAAAATAATGTTATGAGTTTTAGATTCATATAAGAGTTCCTTGTGCCGAATATTCCTTAAATATCAACATCTATATGAGATTTTTTTGGCTTTGAGTGATCTTAGGAAGGAGGTTTGTATGGGACATATGGTTAATTTTGGACCTACCAGCACGATCTTTTGTTACGTTACGCTATCGTAAAAGTTATTTTCGCCCATTTGTATGTCAAAACCAACATTTATAAGAAAAATTATTGCACTAGAAGCTATTTTCGGGAGCAGTATTTGTATGGGTGCTTTGGTCATATATGAACCGATTCCAAAAATATTTGGTTAGATTGCAATAAAAGCAGTTTGGACCAAACTTAACCGTAATAACAACAAAATAAGATGATTCATTAAGTTGCATTTGTAGTACTTACAATATCGTACGTGACGGCCTTTAAAAGCTTATAAATTTTTTTTTTACCAATTTAAAAAAAATTTCGATCAATATTTGTTTTCCAACAAATATCTTGCTTTGAACTTTTATTTTAAAACACCTACGACCGATCAAATACAAATCACATAGACAAATCATGTTTTTGCACCACGTACGTGACATAAGAATAGCATCCAAAAACAAACCAAAAAATATACCGCTAATCGAACTATATATTTGGTCTTAGCTCGTGGATCTTGTTCATTGTTGTTGTAACAGTAATTTTTAAGTATAATTCCAATGTTACCAGTATCTGTATTTAATCGGCAGAAAAGTGAAAATTGTTAATTGCAATTACTAAAAATGAATCAAAGAGATAAAAGTCTTAGCTCTAATTTTTTGTTCTTTAAAAATTGTAATAAGCTATAAAATCGTTTGTATAGTAAAGCTTGAGTGTTTTTGTTTACTTTCTTACAAATTTGAAAAAAATTTGAAGGAAATCAGATCGAAGCCACATATGGATAAATATTTTTAATAAATACATAATGTTATTATAAAATGCTCCCATATATGGGAGCTATGGTCAAGGTGGCATGTCATAACGTCCAGTGTCATAGTGTCCATGGACGTTATGACACCCCAAAAAGTGTCATAGTGTCCATGGACATTATGACACTTTCAAAAAGTGCGCAAGGATTTCCTCCTCTATAGTATAACAAATACCGGCTTCGCTAACTAAAGATTCTCTGCACAGCCGCCCTTCGGCCGGGCGCAAGGATTTTTTTCTCTATGGTATAACAAATACCGGCTTCGCTAACTAAAGCTTCTCTGCATAGTCGGCTTTCGTTCGGAAACAAGGCAGATTTTAGAAGCTTTACTTAGCGAAGCCGGTGTTTGTTATACCATAGAGGAGAAAATCCTTGCGCCCGGCCGAAGGCCGGCTGTGCAGAGAAGCTTTAGTTAGCGAAGCCGGTATTTGTTATACCATAGAGAAGAAAATCCTTGCGCCCGGCCGAAGGCCGGCTATGATCCCAAATTTGTTTACATTCTTGCTTGTTGTGGACATTATGACACCTTGCAAAGTGTCATAACGTCCGCGGACGCTATGACATTTCTTCGATGGACGTTATGACACTGGACGTTATGACATGCCACCATGGTCAAATATGGACCGATTTCAATAAAGTTTTTTGGTTAGATGATTAAGATTGCAATAAAATATGTTCGGACCAAATTGAATCTAAATGCTTACATAATAAGTTGGTTTATGGGCTCAAAGACTCTATTCCGGAAAGGAGCTTGTGTTGGCGTTTTGTGAAATTATAAACCGATTTTCATTATTTACAAAAGGCGTTGTTCCTGTGACCATAAGAGCATTTGTACCAAATTTTATCAAGTTACATATGCCAAAAATTTGGGCCTGTACTTTGTGCAAAATATTTGCATGGACAGCTAGCCAGCCAGCCAGCCGGACGAACATCGTTAGATCGACCTAGAAAGTGATTCTTGGTCGATCGGCATTTTTAAAGGTGGATCTATATTATAAAAAAAGTTGCGGCTGATACCCAATTTAATATCTACGTGAGACCAGTTGCTCTACTAACAATATTAAAAGTGTATTTAAACAATCAACCATCGCACTATGGCCGAAATCGCGATTTTAGCGGCAAAAAATACTTCCCGACAAGCTAGCTTCACCAAATTCGGTGTGTAGACTTCTAATGGTAAAAAATAAATTTGAGAAAAAAATTGGGCGGGGCCACGCCCCCTTTTATCAAAGTATTGGAAAACGTACTTCCTGGCAATCAAATTTCACCAAAATGGTTATACAGACTTCTACTGACAAAAAGTGCGACTGGAGAAAAATGGGTGGGACACGCCCCCTTTTTCCAAAGTAATAGTAAATAGTACTTCCTGGCAAGCTAAATTGTTATACGATCTTCTACTGACAAAAAATGCGGCTTGAGAAAAAATGGACGGTCCACGCCCACTATTAAAAAAATATTTAATGCTACCAGAAA
The DNA here is from genome assembly GCA_943735925.1 of Pollenia amentaria. Lineage (NCBI taxonomy): Eukaryota > Metazoa > Arthropoda > Insecta > Diptera > Polleniidae > Pollenia > Pollenia amentaria. The sequence goes on along the minus strand of OX031010.1, from coordinate 136,577,302 downwards.
TTCATTTTTTTTTTAATTCAAAAATTTATTATATTAAAGAAGTTGTAAATGCTTATTAATTTATCTGAAAATAACAAAATAATGGATACATATTCTCAAAAGATATAACGCTTAATTAATCATGGTCTGTTTCTTCGTTTTCATCCGCTTCTAATTCCAATGAATAATTATTTAACGACTCTAAGCTAACATCAGAATCAGAACTATAATTGCAGCTGTAGGCTTCTTGAGATGTTGAAGGTAATAACAGTTCTGGCGGTAATTCAGGCATTTTAAAAAGATCAATGACTTCTCGAGGAAACGGAAGTTTTTTCGAACTTTTTATACGTTCTTGTACACATAAGCTAGAAATATATGGGTCAGAGCCATCCATAGCTCTATGATACATGTCAAGTATGTTGTGCACTCTTGAATCCTTTCGAGCGTGACCAGTTCGATCTTTTTTATAATATTTGTTTCGCGCCTCAGATGCATTTTCTGCAAGGCAACCTACGGGTACTACTGAAGCCTCAATTATTTCTGACGAATGCACTAATAATTTGTGTATTGTGGCAGACATCGAATACCATTCGTAGTTTTGGAAAAATATTTCACTGGTTTTAATGCAATGTGCACGAAACCTTTGAGCATCAATTTCAAATTCAGAGGAGAGAGCAATTAAGATTATGTGTAAATTTTTCAAAAAATCAATATTTATACCAGTAATAGATGCTAAAAGGTCCGTGCGAGAAAATGCTCTTCTAGCTGTGTTGCCATCGTTGGTGTTGCCGCTGCCATTTGCTTTCGGCTTATCGACATGAAGCCCCATTTGAAGCAAAAACTCTTTTTGAATTTTTTGTTTCTTTTCTGCCAGGACTCTCTTCTCTTCCGTTCCACGAACTTGCCATTTTTTCAAATCTAGCTTGTATGAAAGCTTTAAAACAAACTCGAAACTACGAATCCACGCATGCAAAGGGCTTATTCCATATTTCAAAGCGTCGGCTTTCGCTTCAAAATTAGGAGAATCAAAGTTTCTTAAAGTTCGAAATTGCTTTGGACCGGCATGACAGATGGGGCATTGCTGTGCACTTTTAGTTTCTGTCAACATATTTAAGACTTTCCCATCTATTAATGTCATATATAAATTATATTTTACTTTAATTTTTTTCCCATTACTAAGTGTATATTGTAGTGGTTCCAACTTTTTAATCTGGTTATTTATGTTGTGATTTTCAGTTAAAATGTGCTCTTTTGTTTCTTTAACAAACTCCACTTTTAAAGGTCTACAAAAGCGTACTGACTGAGGTGTACGGTTTACCCAAATATTATCACCTGCTGAGGAAATTATTTTTATTGGAATGACTGATGTCACAAAAAGGGACTGATCGGAACTTTCCAAAGTATTTGCCACAAATTTTTGTTTAAACAAGCTGTGACCGGTGGAACCATCATACCCGTAGCTCAAAATTAGGATCGATTCTTCAACATTCATTGTACACAATACTTCATCTTGATATGCAAGAATTCTTTAAGCTGTGTGGTCTACCAAATTTTGTAACGATACTTCGACAGAGCTTTCATTCGCTTTGATTTCATCCGGTCTACATTTCAATTTGCTTTTATAAACTTTATCATAAGTCGGATAAATACCACTATTGTGCTTTATGTTTAATTGACGCATATTTAAGTACTGCTTTTTAGTTAATCCGTTTTCTAACAAAAACATTAGAGCTTCATCAGGTGATACTGCCGTAACTTCTTTATGGCTAGTATTGAGAACTTCTCGAATTTTGGATGGCCGATTTGGAGATATAGCAACTTGTTGTAGGACAAATTTCAAATCCGTTGCGTGGGATTTTTTGGCAGATATAGAGGCAGCATGAACTAATAATTGCGCATTGTCTCCTTGCTGGGAAGCTAATTCGGAAGCTAATCTCCTTTTATTTCTTTCGCAGCTATCATTATAAGTAATTTTTGGTCGCCCAATAGCACTCATCTTTTTCGGTATAACAAAAATTGTTTCTCGACCTAACCATTCCTTATTATATTTTCTAAATGCTTTCTCATTTCTGGATTGCTTATCCCATTTCAGTTTAATAAAATTAGATAGGTTCAGAGCTTTAGTACATATTAATTTACTTAATTCACTGTCAATTTCGTATGGAATCTTTCCTTTTATGTAATTCGAAACATTCCTGTTGTTTCTCCGCCAAAACTCAAATATTTCAGAATTTTTGAACCTGAGTGTTTCTACAAAAGTAGTAAAAAATCGTTCGTTAGCAGTCAAATGCATACACTTTTACCATGACATAAAACTTGAGTTTTCTACAAACAATCACATGGAAATAGTGTCAATGATACTTCATGATATTTTTAGTTTTACTCCACGAAAAACGATAAAACTCTTCAGAATTTCACAAAAAAGTACACACAAAAAACCACCAAAAAAAGTACAAAATACAAACATTTAGCAAACTATATTTGTATATAGTAAAAATACTCACCTCGAGTATTACAACTCATATTAACAAAGTTTTTTTACACGAAAATATTATTAAAAACCACTTTTTAATTTTATAAAAATTATGCTGCTTCACTTGTATTAACACGTACTAAAAAATATGTAAACATTAACAGATGTTCATACATAAACAGGGTTGCCAATATTAAAAGTTTTTTTTTGTTTTTTCTTATCAATATGTTGGGTATTGAACACCATCAAAAAATTGTAAAAATTTAAAGTTGAAAAATTGACTTTTTGCCGCTAAAATCGCGATTTCGGCCATAGTGCATCGGTTTGATGTTTATACTGCCGTGCTTTGTATAAAAGGCAGTAAAGTGTAAAAATGCAAATTAGAGAGAAGTGAAATTTAAAATTTTGTATCTTTTTTTTTGTTATATATTTTTTTAATGTTTGACAAACTTTAAAGATTGCTCTTACTTCTAATACCTACTTAGATTTTTAATATATTATTTTATAGTTAATGAGTAGAATATAATTAAAGAAATTTATTGGCATATAAATTAAAAAAGGCAGGTAAGTGAATTTAACTGCCTTTTTACTAAGCTCTTATTCATACATATTTGACTATTAACACTTGAAGATTACTTCAAATTAATATATATGTCATTCTCTGTTTATGGCAAATAAAATTGCAATAAAAATGTTTAATAAAAACATAGCCTTAATTAAGTAAGTAAAAATATAAAGCTATTTTGGTTAAAAACAATTTTAAGTACTTAATTTTTATGAAACTTTAATAATTATGCCTAAGCAGCGATTGCCAATGTTTTTCTCGTAACCCTTTCATTTGATGCTTTTTCACATAATTAAAAAGCATCAAAACTTATGAAGCTTTATATTGTTAGGTTTTCCGTAAATCCTGGAATTATCCTGGGATGTCCCATTCGGATTTTCGGGAAGTCAATCAAATTTATAAGATGGGTGCTAGTAAAAAATTCTATCAAAACTTATCACGACGTCTTTGCTCCTTATAGTATTACAAAGTTTTTTTTATAACCCTTTCCCCTATGACGTCTCAGAAACTATAGCACTTTTCCCCTTTCCACAACATATTTCCCTAAAATCAATACGAGTGGAATATGTAAGCCCAGTAAAAATCTCCAATGGGACAATATATCCCAAAACAACAAATATTGAAAAAAACTGTGCCTACAAAGAAAATGAAGTTTTTACACACGAATAGTAAAGCGAATTGTTGCAAATTAATTTAAAGTGTGTTTCTTATAGAGGTATATAACTTTGAAATGAAATAAAACTAAGATGAATTTTTTAAATTGACATGAAATTTACTTTATTCGAAGGATAATCTTTTGGAATTACAATTTAAATATGACTTCTGGTATATGACCGCCACGGCTGGCTCGGACGTAGTCTGATCTGTAGGTCCAATTTTGGATGACTTTTTCGAACATTTGCAGCCGTATATCGGCAAAAATATTTATTTAAAAATTTTTTAGTTTGTGAAAAATTAAAACATTTTGCAAAAACAAATGAGCAAAATGTATTGGAAAAAATTATTTAGTTTGTGTTTGTGTCATACAAATAAACAAAATGTGTAATATTGTGAAAAATTTTAAATAGAAATATTTCAAATTTTGTTTTGTTTTTGTTATTTTTATGTGTGTTGAATTCACACACAACGTATATGTGTGAGGGGTGAACTAAAAAATTTAGAACGCTCTCTCCAGTTGGCATACTAATTATATACTACGAGTATCTTAAAAGGCCTCTTAATAATGTTCACTTCTTATCAGAACTCTGTTTTTCGGTAAATAAAGTTTAATTATAGATTTATTCGAATATTTTGAAAAAGTTCAAAATTAATTTCGAAATGCTCCATTTCGCTTCTTTATTACTTTTTTGATCTAACAAAATTTTCATGTTTTTTTTGCTGTTCGAAACAAGAAATTACAAAAAATGTCTAAAAAAAAATTTCTTTTGTTTGTTGATTTTAAAATTAAAATAAAATCTTCATTTTTTCGTAAATTTATTGAAAAATCCAAAAAGTCATTGAATGTTAAAAAATTTTAACAAACAATAAAAAATTTTGTTGAAAACTTTGTTGTTATTAGTTTTAAAAAGTTTTAGAAACTCCAAACATTTTTATTAACATTTAAAAATATTTTTTTTTCGCTTTTTTTAAACGTTTATTTTTATATTGTTCTGAATTTAATTGAATGTTCGAAAAAGGAAATTTACAGGAAAAATTAAATAAAAAATTGTTTCTTATTAGGGATGTAACGATACTCAAGAAGAAATATCGCTGATACCGATACCGATACGAATATCAAATTTAAATTCAAGATAAAATTAACAAAACTCAAGTGGAGTAATTTCTATATTATACAAAATTACAGTGTAAAAGATTATTAATATTTAAAATTTATTTAATAAGATCTTAAAAACAGCGAAATTTATTTAAATTCAAGCTAAATTAATTTATTTTTTAAACAAAAAAATAGTAAGGGTTTTCCCGATATCGCAATCTTTGTAAATTATGCATTTTTACGCCCTCGCAAATGAACTGTCGAAAATTGTATTAGAATTATTTTACACAAACTTAATTAATTTGCCCAACAATTTTGACTCGCAAAATTGGGCTGTTCAATTTTGCATTTATATAAACAGATTTTTGTTATGCTTACGGTCGTTTTCAATGAAAAATGCAAGTGTTTATAAATCACAAACAATAAATTCTTCCAATAATTTCAACATATTAGTTTTTTGGGTTTCCTTATGCTTTTTAATAAATAATTTTACATTTTAATCACAAATTTTAACTTTTATTGGGGTGACCGTGTCTTTAACACTTTCGGAATGCAGAGTCATGTTAAGTAGCCCAGCTCAATAAGATGTTTTTTTGATCTATTGTCGTTGAAATTTTCTAGTTTTGTATCGAAGGTTAAGAATTTTAGATAAACAAAAGATTTCATTACTCTCTAAGCCTTCAAATTTTTCATTCAGGGCTAATACTACATACGTCGCCAATTAATGGGACTCTAAACTATTCTGCATCTCAGTTTATTCATTTGTTGTATTTTCTAATAATGTTCGAAGACTCTTAACTAGCGAAATAGCATCAGAAAATGTAGCAGTGGATTTGCTTATGGATTTTGTGGTCTTCTGTTTATAGAGATTACAAATTAGAAAACACTTACATTCATAAAATATCAAAAATATGAATTAGAAATCTTCATCATTATCCTGTGAATAGATGTCGGTTGGCCATTGCAGAATGTCTTCATAAAAATTTTGGAAATCGGCAATCTGGTTATCATTATCCTCCGAGCAGCTGGATTCACTCTTTTAAAAATTAAGTTAAAAAAAATGTGTATTAATTTATATATTTCTCCTGAAACGGTGTATACTATTCAGCTTTTTTAATAATGGCAAAATTAAAAATTCCATTTCATAACAAATAGAGCACATATTCAAAACTTACCTCTTACTATAACAACTTTGAATGCACGGTGTTTTTCCATTGCTAACTAAATCACACATAATGAATATTCTAAATAAATATGGAGATGAACTTAATTTGAAAAGGCCACCTGTTTTTCAACGCTATGGTTGCGGTATATAACCTTTCATTCCCGCAGTATATCGGTCTATATGTGTACCTCAAAAAACAGCAAAATATTCAATTTCCAAAAATTTGTACCTGAGCCTTTTCGAAATAAATGTTTCAATTAATGATTCAGAAAAAATTACCCAATACTTAATAATAAAAACTTTTTGCAAAATTTTTTATTTATTTCAATAAGATGTACATAATTTCAAAAACATTTACTTAACCCCCCGTTTACACACGAAAGTACTTACTTCGAAGAAATATCCGATTTGCTGAAATTACAAAAAGTGCGGGTGCGATAGTGAAAAAAATACCAGTGTATGGAGTTTTTCGAACTTCCATGAGTAGACCGCAGGTTAATCCAAAGCTCTTGTTATTGTTTTTAGAAAGACTTACAATAGTTTAAAGGCGAAATGTCCTAAAGTCCAATGTCATAATGTCCATGGACAGTATGACACACAAGAACGTGTCACAGGTGTCTGTTATTCCCTAGAGGTTAAATTCTTTGCATAACAAACTTCGGCCTAGCTAACTAAAGCTTCTTCAGGATTTGCTATCGGAATTTCATAATGCGGGATTATAAGGTTCAGAATTTTCAGATTCCGAATTTATTAAATTCGGTATTTTGATATTACGGGATTGTTGATACTCTCTTATATTATTAGTTTGCAGGGCTTAAAAGACTGCAGTCGAAACTAAAAACTGTCTTCGCTTTTTGAGTTGGTTTGACAGCTACTGTTTACATTTAATGAGTCAAAAGTAAAAGCAACAGTTTTTTTTTGGCGAATGACAAATGAAGAAGTGAAAGAAATGGCAGTTTTTCTATTTTGACTGCAGTTTTTTATACGCCGTTAATTTGTTATTTTAACTTTCGCCTTTCGTCTCAAAGCTTGACAATAAAAAGGAACCAACAATTTATTGATTATAATACACGAAAAGGGAATAAAATGAAATCAACAGTTAATTGACTTAAGCACACCCAAAATGGTCATAATGTGAAATCTCTTACATTTTTAAAAGTAACATTATGACATGCCACCATTTTCAATAAATATTGGAAATTCCAACTTATTTCGCCATTTTAATATTCGAAACAAGAAATTTACTCGAAAACCAATCAAATTATTTTCTGTTCAATGTTCGAATGTTCGAAAATTTAAAAATATTTTTGAATTTTGAATATTTTTGAAATACGAACAAAATTTCGAAATTAAATTTTTGCCTCAGATTTAAAAGAAATACATCATCTGTCTAATATTTTAAAAGATATTTGCATGTAAGTGACATTATCTTTTTTAAAAACACAAAAAACGGTTATTTTGGAACATCTCGAAAACTTCTCCTTTTGACAATTCTGACTTCACATTCGGATTCAGCAGACGATGTACATCAAGATTATTGTGCTGTTTTCATAACACAAGTGAATGAACGTGTAGTAAAATTTATATGAAAAGCACTCAGTTTTTTGAGTGTTTTTTATATAAAATTTTATACTCGTTCAATCACTTGTGTTGTGATTTTCATCAAAATATCAAGATAGTTTTTCGTGTTTTAAATTTTTGAAATTAAACAGTATCTAAAAAGAAAATCTATTAATTTCTTGTTTTAGAATCAAGTTTTCTATCCAAAATAACGTTTATTATATATATTTCTGAAAATTTTTATGTGGCAAAATGGCTTTTAATATATAAACATAAATAAGTTTTTATAATGCGCGAAAATTAATTAATTAAATAAAAGTTATTCTCATGTTAGACATATATATTTGGCGGTTTATTAATACTTATTATTATAATGATTTCAAGGACTCCTCTCACCACCCATTTGGGAACCGTTGAGTTAAAGTACCTGCGTATTAAGTTGGAAAACTTTTGCTTTTATTTGTACATCAGCATTTTACTATTTTCTTAATGCTTATAAATATTTATAATTACAAATATGTAGTTAAACACGAAGAGATAGTGAGAGACGGAGGGAACTGTTGTAACGTCGTATAGTTTTCTAGTTTACACAATTCAAATTAAGTTAATTTTCATAAATGCAAACATGTTAATCAACAAAGTTTTTATAAATACTTTAATGGAAGCTCATAAAAAGCGTATTAAAAAGTACTTTTTTTGCTGCAGCAACCGTAGCTGAAACTTTTAACGTGGAGTAGGAATAATCTTTTTCAGGAATTTAATAATTAAATACAGGTTATAAAGGACAGACATAATGCTCAAGAACTAGAAAAAAAAAGAAATTTTGTCTTTAAAGAACGTAGCCTACAGGGGTAATTTTTTATGATTAGTGGCACAGGAGCGTATAATTCAGTCAGTACTGGGTGTCTGGTGTTGGAATTATCGATTGGGCGGATTTGTCAGTCACGATGTCGCATTGGTCGAGTGAACATCGCGCGTTCGCTTTAGATAAATTTTTTAAGAGTAATGATTCTTACGTAATTGCTCGTCGACAATTTTGTTCACAGTTCGGTTTTCGGCGAATACGTGATGGACCAAATGCAAATTTAATTCGCTTGTGGGTGCAGAGCTTCCGCACAACTGCTTCGTCTATGAATGTCCCACGCCAGGGCCCAGTCGATCTTCAAGGACTCCCGAAAACATTGAACTGGTTGAAAGCAGATTACGTGAAAATCTGCAACTTTCAATACGGAAAAGAGCAGCCTCACTGGGACTACCAAGAGCAACTATTCATGAAATTTTAAAAAAGGATCTGAAGTTTCATCCCTTTAAAATTCATATCGTTCAAGAACTGAAAGAAAGTGACTTTGATTGAATCAACAATTCTTGTGAAACGATGTTGGAGCGTTTCGTAATGTAAATCCCATTTTTGGAACGACGAGGCTCATTTTCACTTAAACGGCCAGGTCAACAAGCAAAACTGCCGTTACTGGTCTCCAAGAAAAAAAAAAAAAACATCAAAAACCATTGCATTGCCGCAGGGTAACTGTTTGGTGTGCCTTATCCACGCACGAGGTAATTGGAACATTTTTTTTTCGAAAATTCTCGAAGCCAGGCGACGAATATCAATGTTGAAAATTATCGACGCATGATAACGAAATTCTTTTTGCCAAACCTGCGAGCTAATCCATCGTACCCTTCACACACGTGGTTTCAACAGGATGGGGCGACTGCACACACAGCCAGAGCTTCGATGAATTTGCTTCGGGAAAATTGCCCCCAAAAACTGATCAGTCGCTTTGGGGACATCCCATGGCCGCCGTGGTCGCTCGATCTAACTCCCATTATAAACCCTCTTTTTGTGGCTCTTAAGGAAAATATTCGTCAAGTAATCAACTCAATTGATCCAAGTTTACTGCAGCGTGTGGCGCAGAACACAAGGCTCCGTTTTGAACAGTGTGTTCAACTCGACGGAAGACATCTAGATGACATACTCTTTAAAAAATTTAATCCGCATTTCCATTCTATCGTTCAATGCACTTAATAAAAATCCTCGCATTGACTAAGAAATTATTTTATTTTATACATAACCCACTCGCGGCCCAAAAAGCGACTAGAACTACCTTAAAGGAAAAAAAAGAAAAATTAGAGAAGAGATTTTTTTTCGTCAGATTTTCGATAACTAGTCGATGTCGACACAACATTCATATAAAATACCAAATTAACGTCGAAGTGATGAACTCGTCGATAACATTTTAAGATAAATGTCGACATCGACAACGACTTACCTAATAGGGGCGAATATTTTTGAAGATAAATTACCAGAACTCATTACCCCGTTGTCAACTGCGAATTAAGATATTATACAGTGGTCCATGACAGGAATATCTATCGTGTATATATTATACAGAATCTGCGCTATGCAATACATCGGAAGTCCCATTTAATATAAAGCAAAATAGATATTTCTTTTCGGTGTTGTTTTTGGAAATTCGAACGACTTTAAATATTGAAATTGCACTTAAAATTGACTCATTTAGTTACAACTCGGTGCAAGATACTTATTTTTGTAATATTAAAGCAGATATGTATGTTATGTGAAATATTGTAAAATTTTCGACTCAATTTTTATTCGAAATATAATGAAATACTACTCGACAATTATTACATCATTTTGTATACATGTTTTCTTGTCCGAATACTGGAGAGCTTTACGCGTGTCTGCAGGAGATATTAAATATACAAAAAAATCAATAGAGCTTAAGTTAATATTGATCCTAAATGATATGATTTGATTTAATATATAAATATAATGCCCATTATTAAAAAAAAAAAATATTTAAGTTTTATTACAGGTTAATAAAATAAATTTTCATAGAAAAATATAAAACTTAAAAATCAAAATTATTTTTTATGAATAAGGGGGAATATGTATAAGGAATTCTTAATATTTTTTTCCTCAAAATTGCAGGAAACGCATTTATAAATTAAAATTTAATTCCAATTGGATATTTATAACAATTGATTATAAAAATCACCGAACATTTTTCAAAACTCCCGAATTAAATAGAACAAAATAATGACAAAAATAACGTCGACGAGAGTTTCTATATTTGGTTGACTTAAAATTTAGAAAGTAAAGATATTTTTGCAAGATCTTTTTGTATAATTCTTTAATTATTCATCTCTCCCTTTCTGATCGTCCTAATCTTAAAAATAGTTTCAGGAACAGCATACCATGTTCGCCACTTTGGGCACAGACCGGACAGAGTTGAATATGAGATAAGAAAGGGAAAATGGCAATGGAATGGCCATAAGACGACATCCACAGAAAAAAGTGTTTTATCAAACAAAAAAATGGTTTAAAAGTAATTAAATTTAATTAATGTGATAATTGAATCAATTATATTTTTTTAATTGAAAGAAAATTAAAAATTTAATTTTGATTTAATTAACATTTTAGTTGTTTTGAAATAAATTTCCAATTAAAATTTTTATTAAATAACAAAAAATCTTAATTGATTTTTTTCGTTTAAAATAAAATAATTTAAACATGTAGAATTGTTTTTCGGAATTGTCCATATTTAATTAAATTAATTTACACATTGTTTGAAATGGTTAAAATTAAAAATATCATTTATTGAAATAAAAAATATTCACAATTTTACAACTTTGAGTTATCAATATAATCATTTTGGTAATAGATGCAAAATCAACAAATGATTTGCTTGATATTATGAATTTGGTATAAATTTGGTGATTAGAGAAATTTTTAATTTTTTCTGTGCCATTAGAAACGCAATATACAACAAACCATAGGGTAGTCTTAGCAGAGACCGACTTAGACATTAATAACGTCGACAGCTGACCAAAACATTGTTAAACACACAAAAAAAAAAAAAATTAATTAACGGCATTCTGACAATGGATTCTGGTAGAGGAGGCCCCAAAAAATTATACGTGTGTTTGAGTCTTGAAAAATCACAACGAAATTTAATTTTAGGGATATGAAAATATGTGTTCTTTATATCTGAGGTAAATATTTTTGCTGAACACTTTAAACCTTTAACTCCCTTTCAGAACAGAAATTTTTTCTTAAAGTTCTTAATTAATATAGAAAAAAAAACAATTCCCTGACTATTGAATACTGTTGACAGAAGCTCTTCTTGCTGATGAAAAAATTGTTCAAGTATAACTGTTGTCATACAGAAACAACTTATTTGTACCGCCAATCTCTATATCGTTCATTTGCTACAACAACGTCATGATTCAAAAATCGCATATTTTGACTCAATATCTCTAATGCAACTGTTGAGAGAAGAATACAAATTTCTGTTTCCTTAATTTTGTGTGTCAATTAAAAACTTTAAAGTCGTTTTATGTAAAACTTATATTTTTGAGTTATAACGATGGTTGAGCAAGTGAACGATATATAAAAAAAATGTTTACACCTATGAATGTATGTATGTCCGTTATGAACTATGAAACGATGCAACCGATGTTCTCTAAACCGGTTTTATTACAAAGAAAATTTTGTGAAGATGGTAGGAAGGATATATATTTTTTCAAAACTAGCGCCACGAGGGGAGGTAGGGAAAGTTTTTGCCAATGCGAAAACATCTAACAAATTTTAATGAAATTTGAAATGTAGATATACAATTATTTAACTGGATACATACGTTTTGCGTTATAGCAAAAAAAGGACAATAAGGGGATGGCGTAAGAGAGAAATGTTTGCTTCTCTGAAACTTTCTTAATAATGTTGATAACACCTCTCCATTAATAAATAATAAGGAGCACACGTCGGGTATCCGCAAGTATATCGATAAAAATCCCATAGACTGATCAGTCCCATTTTTGAAAAGTTTTAATAGTTTTTTGAGAATTATGGGATCGTTATAGCAAATCTAAATTATGTTTTTTGATTTTGCTATTTGTAAACAAACGGTAGCAACACTTTAAAAAAAAAGCTATTTTTGGAAATTTTCAAAATATTTTTTTTTGGAATTTCTATCGACAATAAAAAAATATTTTTCCAATATTATAAAAAGTATTAATTACGATAAATGTTTTACAGTTCTATACAATAACAAAAAGTAAGTAATAAAATATTATTTTCAACAATTTTCAAACTGTAAAATGTTTGAAGGCTTTTTTTGTTGTAATGGGACATATTGTCCCAATAAAATTGGGACTTATTGTCGGGTAGGATTTAATATCCCAATATAAGAAAAACAATTTTTGTTTATGCAGATAGATTTTTTTTTGGCACATAATATCCCACTGTAAGAACTTACTAAGTTTATATGTCCCAGGATAACGGTAGGATCTCTGACCACTCAAGTATCCAAAACATCTTATATTATTGCCTTATAAATGAATTTGCCATTAGAATTAAAAGAAACCTACCAGATTTTGAGAAAAAATTCTGGGGTGAAAGTTTTAAGTTAAGTGAAGTGTTTTAGAAACAAACCTCCTTTATATACACTTAGTTGTTTGCTATTGCAGGGTTAAAATAATCTTCTTATGAAATTGTAAATGTTTGCTCTTGTTCTTATTACCGAGAGTGTATCACATAACATTCTTAAAGTTTTATGGTAGCAAAATTTTTACCAAAGAAATATTTTTTTTAATACTTAATATATTATTCATACTTTTTTTTTTTTGTAACCCCCAAATAAGTATTTTTAGCACATGCTTAATGAAATTGAAATTTTTAATGACTTGAAAGAAATGCTTGCACAAATACAAACACAAACACATTCAAAAACTTACAACAAGGGCAAAAAAGGGGCACAATACACATGAAGTGTTAAAGTTTAGTTGTAAAATTGTATGCGTGTTAAAAATTTTTTTTAGGTGGCTGTGTAGCCAAATAAAATCGCATACACTTGCAAAAAAAGAAAAACACTCAATTATGGAAGTGTAATTGTAGATGTGCTTTTGAAATTGTGTTGAGTATAAAACTCAACTTGTTTAAAACACAAACTGAAAAAAAAAATCAAAGAAAACAAACTTTACTATAGGGAAACATATTTTTAGCACAAGTGGTAACTCTTGGTATGAAAAAAAACTTACAAGTGAACACATGCGAACAATTGTACATTCAAACCCACATAGAAACTTTTTACACACCATTGTACCCATAAGCGTACATATATATATATAACTTTAAAGCAGAGATGGGCATATTCTCAATTTCCGGGTACGAATGGCTAGACGAGAAAAGTTTTCTTAAGCGATGATTAAATACTAGGGTATTAGTTTAATCGGGCTTTTGTCTTAATCGGCTTATCGCTAGATTACTTAACCGAGGTTTTGTTTTAATCGGGTAATAATCGGTTAATTTTGTTATTGATCGGTTAACTGTTTAATAAAGTTTAATAAAGTTTTTGCATAAATTATTTATTATTTGAAGTTTTATAATAAAAAAAACAATAGCATAACAAACATAACAATTCTTGAACCAAAACGAGCAAACAAAAAAATAATTCATAAATATGTAAATAATATTTTTTGACTAATACATATTATATATTAACTAAAAATAGACTGTTCGATCATATTTTTAGTTATTTCAATAGTTAAAGACATCTTATCAAAAATCTTTTCGAGAAAAAATTTGGTTTAATTGTTTAGGATTTTAGCGATTCATTTATTTAGTTTTGATAAAACTTGACTTGGAAAATATTCTTTCACTTATCGTAGACGTTTGAGAAATCAAAAGCAACCCATATTACAGAATTTTTAATTTTCCAGCCCTTTTCCTGGATTTCTCTAAACATATATCTTCCATTATGCCATTAGAGTCCTGTCTTAATTTTTTAAACTTTTAAAAATTCTAATTGCTTCGGTTAATTCTATTAAAAGATTGATATGAGTAGATATCAGAAGAAACAAATAACTAAATAGATACATATCAAAAGTACGTGAAACAAAAAGCTGTTGACAACAAACACTTTCTAAAAATGGAGATCACTGAACACCTTCTTTGTATGAAAAAAATATTTTCTGAACACATACCTTTTGTATATGTGACGGAACAAATAACTAAAAAGACAAAAAATATTTTATAATACTACAATATATTAAAAATTTTGTTACATCCGTTAACCGGTTTATCTTCTGAAATTAATTGGATTAATCGTTAACCGAAAATAACCAATTTTAAATTAACCGATCAGTTAATCGGGTAGTAATTAATCGGTTAACCGATTAACGGTGCAAAGTCTCTTACTCTCTTAAGCCTTTGGGCAATTTTTGAACCTTGCAAGATAATTAATAAAATATATTTTAACAAGAATTCAAGTAAAGTTGTTCAAGCACCACCGTATGATACCCTACACCACAGTATTTATAGAACAATTTTCCAGACTGTTCCCTAGGGGAAAGGAAACTAATACAAAACTTGTCACATGACAGTTCTAAAGTAGTAGGGACCGGTTCTAGTTCTTGCAATTTATATGACGAGGACTTGTCACTTTAAGATGGCGATGTTTTAGGAGGGCGTTAATTGGCGTCTTTTTGACACTATGTAACATGTCACTGAAACAACCTTAATGGCCCATATAATTTCGGTTAAAATAATGCCAGTTGCAGATATTGTTGCGAGTGAACCACATTAATATGATAGATCTCCAACATATAAAATTACACAAACCGATAGCCCGCACAAAATCAAGTCACATGACTACACCATTTTTCATTGAAATTGAGAAAATTCCAAATGAAAATGAGAATTTCAATTTGAAATTGAGAAAATTCCAATTGAAATTGAGAATATCAATTTGAAATTGAGAAAATTCCAATTGAAATTGAGAATATCAATTTGAAATTCAGAAAATTCCAATTGAAATTGAGAATATCAATTTGAAATTGAGAAAATTCCAATTGAAATTGAGAATATCAACTTTAAATTGAGAAATTTTAATTTGAAATTGAGAAAAACCCAAATGAAATTGAGAAATTTTAATTTTAAATTGATAAAACTGAATTATATGATTTTTATTATATTCATGCAACAAACATTAGGATGAAGAAATGAAAATAAATACAAATCGCAGTATTATTGACCACATCTTCCAGATCCAAAGCTGATTGATAAAACGTTGTAGTATGTTGTATGGCTCTACTGCAATCTCCAGTAGACAGTAAGACATGTATACTTAGAAGCCTTAATCACCTCTTCTAAAAAGGCAAGCCTTTGCTCTCCTACATTGGGGGGAATTACGTTCGTTACATTCATATTTGTTTTCGCCATACTTTTTATTTTTGACCAAATAATTTCAATGGGGTTAAGCATCGGTCAATAGGGGCTCAAACGCAGGAGTGTAGCTGGAGAGTATTGTGGAAACAAAGAAGATGAATATACCAAACGTTATTCCCCCAATTTATGTAGTAGAAGAGCAGAGACTTGACTTTTTAGAAGAGGTGATGCTTCTAAGACATGTACAACTACTGGATATTGCAGTAGAGCCATACTACAAAGTTTTACCAATCTGCTCTGGATCTGAAAGATGTGCCTGTTTGTCAATAATACTGCGATTTGTATTTGTTGGCGTCTGGCTCGTGGGAATCCCGCCCAATAGAAACATGGGGAACATCGTTATGTTTCCCATTATTTTAAGTGTGTGACACGGGATTACATGTGGTGGCATCTGGCAACACCCCTTGTAATATGTAGCTCAGCTGTGGTTTAACGCCACCTAAAAAATGAGTTTTTTTCTTCATACTCACTGTTTTCATAAAATTCGCACCAGCCAGACGCCGGCCAGTAAAATAAAATTAAAATAAAATAAAAAGCTAAAATTAAAATTAAATTAAGTTAAATTAAATTAAACTTAAATAAAAGAAAAGGAACTAAAAGTGAAGTGTTTTATTGTTAAAAGAGCCACAAACAGAAAGCTCCAGTGAGCCACAGAAAAATAAGGGTGGAATTTCATTGCAATCGTTTGAGGGTGCGCCTGCCACTTCCTAACCTGCCTCAACAAGCCGATGATTGACATCCCCTGCCACTTGGTGATTCCGGACAACGTACCCAGAACCAGGTAACCCCATCTACACCCAAACATTTGGTCCTTCTACCGTTGAAGTAAAAAGGTACGTACTGTGAAATTTTAAAGTGCATGCATATAGTGTGTCGCGCCATATTGTGTCTCGAAAAATTGAGGTTACGTTGCGCCAATTTTAAGCCTCAAAATTTTAAGAGCCATCTTTTTTTATTCGCCGGTTTACCCGTTACTCGCCCAATTTGTAGTTTTGTGTCTTCTGCCTAAAGATTTTTTGCCTCAATTTTACAAATAAAGGAAAAGTGTTGCCAGCGCGCCAAAAAAAATTTTTTTTTAATAAAATAACTCGGGAAAATTTTTTTTTTTTATTTTGTTGCCCTTTAAGCGAACTCGCATAATTTTGTTGCGGCACCTAATATTTATAATAAAAAATGGCGACTTTTGAGAAATATATTCTGGCGGCAGATGAGATAATAAATATCGAGGTTATGTTGAAAAAGGAAGACTTTTCAACATATACCGGCGAGGCATTTGATTTTGAAAAAAGCGAGTTGGACAAAAGTTGGGAGAAATTTAAAAAAATTTATGACGAGTGTTCCGGTACCATAGAGGAGAAAAAAGAATTAGTGGCAGTGAAGACTAAATATCCTCAGGTGCGAAAAATATATGTAAAATGTATAAATATTTTGGCCAATGCTAGACAGGTATTAGAAGAAGATAGGCAGAAAAATAAAGCAGCGGTTCCCAATCTGTGTTCTATACCTGTCCCCCCTTGTGATACTGGCGTTTTTCATGGAGATTACGTTTCGTGGCCCACCTTCAGGGACATGTTTACGGCAATCTACATAAATAATTCGAGACTTAGCCCTGTAGAAAAATTATTTTATTTATTTCAAAAAACAGATAGTGAGGCCCGGGATATAAATAGAAATATTGCCCTCACGGCAGAAAATTTTGAAATTGCGTGGGGTAATTTAAAATCGCAATATGAGAATAAACGAGTCTTAATTAATAGTCAGTTGAAAAATTTATTTAATTTGGCTCCATGCCGATGGGAAACGGCTTCAGAAATAAAAAGGCTCCAAAGAGAAATAAATAATTGTATTTCGGTGCTGAAATTATATAATGTAGATATTGCCTCATGGGACCCAATTTTTGTTTTTCAATGTTCGTCTCGGCTCTCAGAAAATACTTTACATCTGTGGGAGCAATCCGTAAAAAATAAGACAGAGGTTCCCAAATGGGAAGAATTAAATAATTTTTTGACCGATCGATTTCATGCCCTGGAAAGTGTTTCTGATATTATAGTAGCGAACAATACAGCTGCCAGTGGTTCCCAAACAGGCCCTTCATATAATAACTCTATGTCTACAAAATCTAAGCAGTTTAAGGCGCATCACACAAAAGTTGACTCGAGCTCGTGTAAATTGTGTAAAGGGTGTCACAAAATTAGTGTTTGCAATAAATTTTTGAGCATGGACTACAAGAACCGTGTTTCAACATTAAAAAGATTTCGTTTTTGTTTTAATTGTCTTACTAAGGGGCATTTGTATGGGGATTGCAGTAGTCCTAATGGTTGTTCTAAATGCAATAAGAAACACCACACGCTAATACATAGGGATATAGTAAGAAATCTAAACAATAGTAATCAAAGCCAGTCAAGCACTAGTTCGCAGAGTCAGAGTCAAAGTAATCAAAGTCCAATACAGTCCACTAATGGTGCCGGCCCTTCTGGTGTAGTTCAATCTCATCATACCTCGGTTGCGAAAAAGGTTATGTTAGCCACAGCCTGGGTTAACATTATAAGTTTTGGTTCCTGTTACAAGGTTCGGGCCCTGATAGATCCATGTTCCGATGAAAGTTTTGTTTCCGAAAAGATACAAAAATTATTGAAGCTGCCAACTAATCCAGTTTCTGCTGAAGTCTCAGGTTTAGGCGGAGATATAATTAGTACGTCTTCTAAGATGGCAGTTTTTACGATTGTTTCGCTTTTTGATAAGAACGTGGCGCTTAATATAGAGGCTCTAGTGGTTCCTCGTGTAACTGGTAGTATTCCAACGTATTCTTTTTTGCCCCAGAAGGAGATTGAGCTGCCCGAATTATGTTATGCTGATCCGAGGTTTTATGAAAGCAGTGAAGTAGATCTATTGTTAGGAGGTGATCTATACCCTTCTATTCTTCGTGGCGGAGTTAGGCATGGTGTTTTTGAATCGTTAGTGGCTCAAGAAACCATTTTTGGTTGGATAGTTACAGGTCCAACGCCTTCTAAAGTTTCCCCTCGAATACTAAGAGTGTCTCATATGACAAAAGTGGCGATTGATGACCAATTGTCGAAGTTTTGGGAGTTAGAAGAAGTTTCTCATAGGCGTATTTTATCAGATGAGGATAAAAAATGTGAGGAGATTTATAGTTCTACTACCACTAGAAACTCTGAAGGGAGATACACTGTTAGTCTGCCCTTTAAGAATAGTTTGCTGTCGCTTGGTCCCAATAGGCATATTGCTGTTTGTCAGTATTTGAGAAACGAAAAATCCTTAATGCGCAATGCTGAGCGTAAGGCCCAGTACGATGAGGTCCTAAAAGAATATTTAACCCTAGGGCACATGGAAAAAGCAGATGATGCTAGAGGTGACCCTGGTTATTATTTACCCCATCATGGCGTTTTTAAGCCAGAGAGCACAACGACTAAATTGCGAGTGGTATTTAATGCCTCGAGCCCTTCCGCAAATGGCAGAAGTTTAAATGATTTGTTGTTCACTGGCCCTATTCTGCAGGCTGAAATAGTTAATCTGATTTTGAGATGGCGATTTTTTCAGTTTGTCTTTAATGCGGACATTTCAAAAATGTACCGGCAGATTTTTGTGACTCCCACACATAGGCCCTTTCAGAAAATAGTGTTTCGTAGCAGTGATAGCGCGGAAATTGCTGATTACCAACTGAAAACGGTGACTTTTGGCGTAAATTGTGCCCCATATTTGGCCCTTAGAACCATTCTACAGTTGGCGAATGATGAAGAGCGACGTTTTCCGTTAGGCGCTAGAATCTTGCGAGAAAATATGTACGTAGATGATGCCCTAGTTGGTGCCCATTCAGTTGCTGATGCTTTAGTGGCACGGGAGCAATTAATTGGTATTTTAGATATGGGGGGATTTGAGCTCAGAAAATGGACCTCGAATTCTGAAGAAATTTTAAAAAATTTGCCCCATGATCACCTGCTAAATTCATCATTTTTGTCGCTCGATGAAAAAAGCACTACAAAAACGCTAGGAATTCGATGGAATGCGGCAGAAGACGTGTTTTTCTTTGTTTGTGAGAAGATAACACTAAAAACCTCATACACAAAAAGAGAGGTACTTTCTACCATTGCTCGGCTATACGATCCTGCTGGTTGGTTGGCTCCGGTGGTAGTTACTGCTAAAATTATTATGCAGCAAATGTGGCTTGATAAGATCGAGTGGGACGAGGCTATCAAACCCGTGGCTCTGCAGAAATGGCAGAATTTTGTTGCTAATTATGCGGATATTGAGAAAATTAAGCTTCCACGTTGGGTTCAATATTCGCCTGGCTGTAGTATACAATTTCACGGGTTCTGTGACTCGTCTGAGTTGGCATATGCAGCTACAATTTATATAAGGGTACAGCTCGAAAATAAAGTTTGGACAAGTTTGCTCACGTGTAAAACTAAAGTGGCCCCAATAAAAAAGCCATCTTTGCCTCGTTTGGAGTTATGTGGAGCAGTTCTTTTGGCAAATTTGGTTGACAGTATAGTACCTACTTTTAACGTGGACAAGTCCCCCCTATATTTGTGGTCCGATTCCACGATTGTTTTAGCGTGGCTGAGAAAACCCCCTTGTAGCTGGAAAACGTTCGTGGCAAATAGAGTGGCTACAATATTGGAAAAAGTGGGGAATAAAAACTGGTGTCACGTTGCGTCAGGTGACAACCCTGCCGATCTAGCAACCCGGGGGCTGATCCCTGCGGATTTGCGAGAAAATAGGCTCTGGTGGCATGGACCTGATTGGCTCAACTTTGAGGAGTCTTTGTGGCCTGTAGGAGCAGCAGAGTTCGAGACGGTAGAAGAGTCGAAAGGAGCTCAAGTGTTTGTTGCTAGATCACCTGACAAAGAAGATATTCTAGACCGGTTTTCCAGTTTATCTCGAGCGTATCATGTAGTCGCTTATATGTTTCGATTTGTGGCCCAGGCGAGTAAAAGAAGACGCGGAAACGTCCCTTATGATTCTCTGAAGATCTCGGCCGGTGAATTAAAGTTTGTGAGAAATCGCTTATTTTATCTCTCTCAACAAATGCACTTTTCTGGGGAGTTCAGCTGCCTCAAGGCGAATAAGAAAATCGATTCCCGTAGCCCCCTGTTGACGCTTACCCCTTTTGTGGACGAAGACAACATTATCCGATCTAATAGTCGCCTGAGCTCTACTACTTGTCTGTCCTACAATGAGCGACATCCTATTATATTGGCGTATGGGAGTAGATTGGCTCGGCTGTACGTAGAATTCGTGCACACCTTAGCCCTTCACGGAGGCCCTCGGCTAGTCTTAAATGTCGTCCGGCAGGAGTGCTGGATTCTTCGAGCGAAAAATCTGATACGGACAGTAGTTCGTAATTGCAAAGTCTGCGTTCTCCATAGAAAAACTCTTCAACATCAAATAATGGCGGCTTTGCCGAAAGAAAGAACTACCCTATGTCGCCCATTTACGAATACGGGCGTTGATTTTGCTGGCCCGTTCGAGATAAAAAGTTTCACAGGCAGATACTGCAGAATCTCAAAGGGCTACGTGTGTCTCTTTGTTTGCTTCGCTACGAAGGCGATTCACCTTGAAGCTGTTAGCGATTTGTCTACCCCTGCCTTTTTAGCAGCCTTGGCCCGTTTCGTCGCCCGTCGTGGTTGCCCAAGCCGCATGTATTCGGACAACGGCAGAAACTTTGTGGGCGCCGCTAGAGAGATCGACGCAGACTTCGTCAAGCACGTGAAAGAGCTTCGTGACACGGCTGTAGAAAATTATGGTCACCAGCACTTGTCGTGGCACTTTATCCCTGCTGCAGCACCTCACATGGGAGGACTATGGGAAGCAGGGGTAAAAAGTATGAAAATGCACTTAAAAAAGTCCGCCGGTCAACTCAAGTTTACGTTTGAGGAGTTCTCCACCGTTTTGGCCAAAATAGAAGCGTGTCTCAATTCACGCCCCCTTAGCCCTTTGACAGAAAACGCTGAAGATTTGTCTGCCCTTACGCCAGGTCACTTTCTGATTGGCTCATCTCTGCTTACCCCTGCTGAGCCTGAAGAGCTGTCATCACCCCTCAGCATTGTCAACCGGTGGCGTAAACTGAAGGCCCTCCAGCAAGAATTCTGTCGCCGATGGAAGCAGGAGTATTTGAAGGAGCTAAACAAGCGCAATAAATGGCAACACCCTCAACTAGACTTAAAAGAAGGCGATTTGGTGGCTCTTAAAAGTGAACCAGGCTGTCCCACTGATTGGCGGTTAGGTCGAATTATCAAAGTTTACCGTGGCAATGATGGCAAGGTGCGAGTAGCCGATCTACAGACGCAAAATGGCGTAATCACTCGGCCGATACTCAAATTGGTGGCTCTGCCTAAAAGCGACTCTTAATATCCCTCTTTCTGTAACGTTGCCCCCTCTCTAATAAAAATTATATTCTTTGGTGGACCTCGGGGCACTTCAGCACAGCCTACTGCGCGAGACTTGAGCCCGACGTAGCTCCCCGTATTTTGACCGTGCCAGCGAAGGAGAAGCCTGGGACCGTGTTTTGAGTTCGTGTACTTTGAAGAGGGAGTGGTGCTGAAGACGGAAGGCTGTCCATTTTCATTGCCCTTTAGGGTGAATTAGTTTTTATTATTGTTAAGTTTTTTCTATTTTTATTTGAATTAATTTTTCCTTTTTTTAACTACTTTTTTTTAATTATTTTGTTGTTCCTTTTATTTTAATTTTTTTTTTGTTTTTTGCTTAATAAATAATTATTTTGCACCACCGGTGCAAGGCGGGGTGTATGTTGGCGTCTGGCTCGTGGGAATCCCGCCCAATAGAAACATGGGGAACATCGTTATGTTTCCCATTATTTTAAGTGTGTGACACGGGATTACATGTGGTGGCATCTGGCAACACCCCTTGTAATATGTAGCTCAGCTGTGGTTTAACGCCACCTAAAAAATGAGTTTTTTTCTTCATACTCACTGTTTTCATAAAATTCGCACCAGCCAGACGCCGGCCAGTAAAATAAAATTAAAATAAAATAAAAAGCTAAAATTAAAATTAAATTAAGTTAAATTAAATTAAACTTAAATAAAAGAAAAGGAACTAAAAGTGAAGTGTTTTATTGTTAAAAGAGCCACAAACAGAAAGCTCCAGTGAGCCACAGAAAAATAAGGGTGGAATTTCATTGCAATCGTTTGAGGGTGCGCCTGCCACTTCCTAACCTGCCTCAACAAGCCGATGATTGACATCCCCTGCCACTTGGTGATTCCGGACAACGTACCCAGAACCAGGTAACCCCATCTACACCCAAACAGTATTTATTTTAATTTTTTCCATCATTATGTTTATTGTGTACGTTCGTTGTATGAATATTAAAAAAAATATATAATTTAATTTTATAAAATAAAATTTCTCAATTTCATTTGGAATTTTCTCAATTTCAAATAAAGTTTTCTCAATTTCATTTGGAATTTTCTCAATTTCAAATTGATATTCTCAATTTCAATTGGAATTTTCTCAATTTCAAATTGATATTCTCAATTTTAATTGGAATTTTCTCAATTTCAAATTGATATTCTCAATTTCAATTGGAATTTTCTCAATTTCAAATTGATATTCTCAATTTCAATTGGAATTTTCTCAATTTCAAATTGAAATTCTCATTTTCATTTGGAATTTTCTCAATTTCATCTGGAATTTTCTCATTTTCAATGAAAAATGGTGTAGTTTTGTAACCATTACCTTTCCTCTGCAGTAACTACCCTAGATGAAAGCGAGCTGACACAAATGTAGTCCCGGTCATAGTTCCAACACTTTATATTAATGGGATCTATCACTTTTACATGGGGTTGTCATTGGAGGGGGTTATTCTCAATAAACGTATTTAGTGTTAGTTTCTACAATGCTAGTCCTTGGTATTCTTCCAATAAAAAAAGTCCTAGAATTAATGTTAAGAACAAGATTTTAAATAGTCCCAAAGAAATGTATCACACTAACGGTGAATACTGATCCTGTTACAAAAACAGTCCTAATAAATAAATAAAAAATCATTTATATAAAAAAAAAAAATTAAAAAAACTAAATTAGTACCAAATTAAAAAATCTACCTTTTTGTTCTTCCCTTATATACCACCCAATAAAAAATGGAGCTTCCAACGAAGCAGGTTTGGAAGGGAGAAACGTAAAAGTTTCGCTTACCATATCGCTTACGGAAGGCATGAATTTTATATGGCAAGTTCCCACCTTGAAGCAATACATTTTTGGCACAGAAAGCCCTTTATTCAGCGCATATATAAATTAGTGAACGTAACGATCAGCTTTGCACACTGAATTTTTTGTTACCGTTATTCCTTAATATGCTCCCTTACAAACCTGCTTCGTCGTAAGGGAATGTTGAATTATTAAGAATTCGTTCACTTACCTTAGTGCAACTCCGTATGTCTTTTTGCGTAGCGCATAAATGTGTGCTTAATTTTTAAAATGTACCATTAGTGCTTCGCAAAATAAGAAAATTTTTTATTGGGCAGTTACACAAAAATAATAAAACATTTTCTCATCACCATTCACACCAAATTCATAGAATCAAGCCAACAATTTGTGGATTTTGCACCTATTACCAAAATGATTATATTGATTACTAAAAATTTTAAAAATTTTAAATTTAAAAAAATTTTTTTTCAATAAATTATATTTTTAATTTTAATTAATAAAATCATCAAAAAACTTTGCCGTTTCAAACAATTTGTTAATTGTTTTAATTAA
Organism: Pollenia amentaria; assembly: GCA_943735925.1. Lineage (NCBI taxonomy): Eukaryota > Metazoa > Arthropoda > Insecta > Diptera > Polleniidae > Pollenia > Pollenia amentaria. The sequence continues at coordinate 136,552,829 of OX031010.1, read as the reverse complement.
ATATAGCTCAGGTCTTGACAATTCCCAACAACAATTCTACAAGTTTAAATTATTTTATTTTAAACAAAAACTCAATTTAGATTTTTTATTATTTTATTAATATTTTAATTAAAAATTTATTTAAAACATCTAACATTAAATTAATATTAAGTCAAAATTATTTTTTCAATTTTCTTTCAAATAAAAAAATAATTGATTCACTTATCACATTTATTAAAGTGAAATACTTTTTAAACAATTATTTTTTAATTGATAAAAAACTACTGATAATTTCTTCTGTGTAAGAACCAGTTCTATTGGAACAATTTACACAAATTTCCCGCAGGGTACACTTAAAACACATTATCCCCAGTTAAGTGAAATCTCTTGTATTCACCTATCGAAATTCGTTCCTTTTTATTATAACATTATGTTCACTGGTCACGAGATAAGTGCTTTAAGAACAATTGTCTCGAACTTGCCTCAGGGAACCTTATTTGGCTTCAATTTATAATAATGGACCCGCCAACACAAAATTATAATTTGAGGTTATATTATGAGATTCTTTGTGTCAAATATTATCCAGATATCAACGTTTATGAAAAACTCATATATCTCAAATTGATTTCCGAGCAGGAACGGATTTTGTAGCGACTTTTAAAATACGATGTACATTCTAGACCATGATAGTACCAACATTTTTTAGTATAGCTACAGCTTTCAAATTAAACATTTTAAATTGTACTAAATAAGTCGTGGCATTACCAGCGTCCAACTTAAGTCTTCATTGTACCCATAGTTGTCAGTAGTGCACTAAATATTGATTTAAATCAGCAGTGCACTATCACTGAATAAAACTTAAAAAAAAAATAGTTTGCACTCTTTTTTTTTACCAGCTTTAGTGATGATTAATATTTTTTTCTACCTACCACTAAAAAATTTTAGTGATATTGCGATTTTTTTTAACTATCACAAAACGAAGATTGAATGCAAAAATCTGCACTCAATTCAAATAGTGCACAATTTGTACTTGCAATAAAAAAGCTGCATATAAACAGACTCTCTCTAAAATTTGAAAAATGTAATGTTGTATGAGCATAATTTTTGATTCTTGTTTTGATGACATGTCAATAATTTGTCAATTACGGAATATCTCATGGCTTTAATCATAAAAAACAAGTGTTTTGCTTGTAAATTTAGTGCAACATTTTAAGTTGCACTCAAATGAATGAAGAGCAAAAAAGTTGCACTAAACTAATGATTGCTTTTTCTTAAATCAAACTATTTATTTTTTGAGTGCAACATTTTTTAACATCACTATCACTCATGTTTACTGAGGCTGCTAATTTTCAATTCATCACTCAACATTAACAAAATGATTGCAATCATTTTGCACTATCACAAACTGTGAGTTGAAACTGCAAAATGAGTGCACTACCCCCATCTATGATTGCACCAAAAAGTGCAATTATGCGATGATTTTCATCCCTGTTTCGAGAGGGGACTTATATGGAACCCATGGTTAATTTAAGACATACCAATACAAACTTTTTGTATAACACAGTAGCTTTTAAATCTTATTATTTATAATAATATTTGTAACAAAGTAATCACATAACATGTAAGAAGGTATAGTCGGTCCGACCATATGATACCCTACACCACAGTATTTAAAAACAAATTTTCGACTCGCCAGAATAAAATTATGTTATGAGGTAAAGATTCATGTAGAAGTTCCTTGTGCCCAATATTATTTAGATATCCTCATCTACATCAGATTTTTTACGTTTAATTAATTTTATGATGGGGTTTATATGGGACCTATGAATAATTTTGGATCTACCAGCAAAACATTTTGTAATTTTGCCAATTTTCTTGTTAATACCCACATTTAAAAGCTATTTTCGGGAGTAGTATTTGTATGGGAGCTATTATCAAATAAGGACCTATGGACTGGTTTTGATTTAGATTACAATAAATTTAGTTTGAACTGAATTTAATATCAATACCAAGAAGCTTGTATGGGGACTATGTGAAATTATGGACCGATTCTCCCTATTTTTAATAGGCTTGGTCCTTTTGCCAATAATAAGCTATGTACAAACAAACTTCATGAAATTATCGCCAAATTTGCGACCTGTACTTTGTGCACAAAGTTTACATGGACATCCAGCCAGCCAGACGGATGGACATAGTCAGATCAACTCAAAAAGTGATTCTGAGTCCAATACCCAATAAAACCAATATTTTTATGTACTGCACATATCAGTTCAAGCAATAATGGTTTCTAATTGGAACAACCTTAAATCATTTACACACCGTCAGAGTAACAATATCGTAAGGTTAATACGATCACGATGAACATTCGGACGGACTTCGAATCAGAAAACGATTATGTGTTCTATTCTGAGCTAATGAAGGAATCATTAATTATTTTAAAATCTTACGAAAGAGTGTAACCACAGGGTTCTACAAAGGCTGTTTAACCAAAAGTGTGCCAAGTGACACTCATCCTAAGATTTTTAAACTATCGACAGCTGTATCAACCTTATTTTTTCTTATAGCAGACGAACTTTCACCATCAGCTGAAAAGTTGCAATAACTTTTTTCAATTTTTGGTTTTGACTTTTTTTGATTTTGTTACACTACTGACAAAACTTATGCGTACACAACAGAAAAGAAATAATTCCACTATGTCCTTTTCGTATTTATGCTCTATATTTGGTTTGTTGGTATTTCTAGAAGGCAACACTTCTGCTGACTTACATATAGTCTGTATGTTGCCCACCACTGTCTTGTAGTCAACAATTTACTGAAGTAGCATTTATTTTTTGTTGACATCACTAAAAAACAAGTTATTCATGGAATTTAAACAAAAAGTCGAATTTTCCTGGAAAAAAAAAATTCTTTGTTTTTGAACAAAATTTCAGAAAAAACTTTTACCATGAATTTGTAACTACTCCAGCTATTAAGAAATTAAAACTTTTTTCTTTTAATCCTTATGTGACACAGTAGGTCAAAAAGGGCAGTGTTGCCAAAACTTTATGAACAAAAATGGCTAAATTTACTGGAAAAGATGGCAAACTTTTTTTTTTTCTATAAAAACACATTTAAATTCAACTACAAAACAATAATAATTCATTTAAAACTTTTTACAATGAAATTGTAAATTGAAATCACTTTGTTACATAATAAACGTAACGTAATTACAATATTTTGGCATTTAAAAAAATTAAATCATCGATAAATTCGATGTCGTTATTGTCCATCTCGTAGGAATCACTTGTGCTTATTAGTTTTAATTATTTTGAAGGTAAATCATGATCATGACAATATTTACCCATCCTTTTGAGTTCAAATCTACTATAACAAAATATTCCCCTAATTTATAAAATCGAATTAGCGGTTGCTAAATGCAACCTAATTCTCAAATTCCGTTTAACGATATTAGCTGGGGTAAATAAAGTGAGAGCAACTTTATAGTAAATTCTGAAGTTTCTAAAAGTTTTTTGTTACCGCCTGTATCTTTATATTGAAGTACTTTTGACCAGAAAGAAAAAGTGGTGTTTGTGTTCATCCATTTTTTTAATTTAATATTGGAATGAATACTATTACCTCTATTTTGAAAGATGTTTCATCATCATCGTTTATAGCGATTTTAAATGTTTATAAAAGTTGTGATTTAAAGTTAAAAATTTTTATTTTACTTTTACAAATTTCATAAATTTTTATAAGGAAATTTAAATTCTTATTTTAAAGGAAAACGGCAAAAAAATGTTATGACTAAACAGGTTGAAAAATGGCTAATGGCTAAACTCAAGGTGAAAATGGCTAAATCTAGCCATTAAATGGCTAAATTGGCATCACTGAAAAAGCTTAATTTTTGAATGTTTGACTAGTGTTGCCAGAAAATGTAAACAAAAACTTTATCACCGTATAAAATATCTCTTTTCCCCTCTACAAGGCATAAATGTTTCCTTATATTTATTCTAACCAATTTTATACAAACAAATATTATTAAAAATGCAAATAATATTAATGAATAAAGCTTATGTCAAAAAAAATCATTATTATTAACCTTGCAAAATTTGAGATTTTACAAGAAAAAATTGGGTTTCTTTAAGCATTTTTTTACATAAAAAAAATCTTTAAAAATTCCACCGACTCATTCTACGATAATATTTTGAAGAAAAAAACCTACATGTTAGGAGTTTGTTTTAGTAGTTAAATTTTAAGGGTCGATGATGTTGATTTTGAATAAAACACAAATTATTTAGGAAATTATTGTCATTTCTTTTTATTATGATAATATTGGTATGGTGCATTTATGTATGGAACAAAATATCGGGCAAATGGCCGCCGCGACCTCGGCTGCACACCTACATTTGATGGTCCAAATGACGTTCGATGACGCTGAGGCATAATTGAGGTTCTATGCCGTTAATGTGCCGAATTTTCTCATCCTTTAGCTCTTGAATTGTTGCTTGCGTATCGACGTACATTATTTCTTTTTTAAATAACCCCAAAGAAAGAAGTCCAACGGTGTAAAATCACATGATCTTGGCGGCCAATTGACATCGCCACCACGTGAGATAACACGGCCATTGAATTTGTCGCGCAAAAGAGGCATTGTTTCGTTAGCTGTCGTATATCCACATATCGTCCACATCCATATCTTCCAATTCGGGCAATAAAAAAGTTCGTTACCATCTCACGATAGCGAACACCATTCACAGTAACTGTCTGACCGGCCTCATTTTGGAAAAATACGGCCCGATTAGGCCGCCAGCCCATAAACCGCACTAAACAGTCACTCTTTGTGGGTGCATTAGTTTTTCGGCAATCACTCTTGGATTATCATTCGCCAAAATGTGGCAATTTTGCTTATTGACGAATTCACTGAGGCGAAAATGTGCTTCATCTCCGAAGATGATTTTCTTCGAAAATTTATCATCCACTGTTGCCATTTGTTGCCACCATTCTGACCATTGACGACGTTTAGAATGGTCAAGAGGCTTTAGTTTTCTTGAGTCAATTGCACCTTGTAAGCGTGTAAATGCAAGTCTGTATGCATAATGTTCATCAACGACGAGCGTGAGAGGTGCAATTGTTGGGTACGACGACGAGTTGAGGTGGACGGTTCTTCAGCCACACTATCGCGAACAGCAGCAATATTTTCTGCAGTACGAGCTGTACGGGCACGAGCTGGTGTTTTCACATCTCCTACAGACCCGGCTTGCTCAAATTTTTGCACGATTTTCCGATTGTACGCACATTTGAAAGATTAATTTTCATAATAAGCCTGAATAACTTTAACGCGTTGCTCGGTTGTGTATCTTTCCGCGGTTCAAATTGAGTTGGTCTGAAATTGAGAAATGTCAAATGAGATGCAGAAAAAAACTTGACGCTTACGTGTGGTTCACATTCAACATCGGCCCTTAAAATTTACATCTGGCAATACTGTTACAGATTGAAAAAATCTATTGAAGCATAAAGTACTTTAAAGGAGGGTCATGGTATTATGAAACTTAACCAAGAAAATGGTTTTGCTGTAGTATGGGATGAAATACCAATTACACCCTGCAACAATTTTCCAAAAACTTTTTTACACATGGACAAATTTATATAATATATATGTATTTATGTCTGCAACTAGAATCTACACAGAATCAAAGAGCGTTCTCTGTTTTTTATGAATACGGTTATACTTTTGAAAGGACTTCAAAGTCTTTAAAATTTTTGGCATTGTTTATACCAAATGAAATGAAAAATCAGTTTGTTGAACTTAAAATATTTGTCTAGATGTTTTTAAGAAGCAGTTAATAAATTTTGCCAGTCTGTCTTCTTGTAGCAACTAAATGTAATATTTAAAATTAAAAAGATTAATCTTAAATATAATTTATTATCAGAATTATTTTTAAAAAACTTTAAAAACCTCAAAAATTGGCTGCCACATGAACTGAGAAATATCGAACACTGATTTTACTCATCCGAAATTCTGTTTCAATGCTAAAAAAAGGTTGAAAAATTAATCTATTACCAGAATCCCAAGTGTAAACTATTATATTCATATTTGTATTATGAACTGCTTATACGGGACAGTTAGTATCAACCAAATAAACAGCAGAATTCAAGAAGTGGTTTAAAAACGAAAAGAATGAATACGAGAGTATCCATTCAATTAATCGATTAATCGACGAAAGTTTTCGCCATTATTTGATCGAATAATTAAAATAGCCATTTTCAAATAACTCGAACAATTTATGTCAAACATTTTATTAAAATTTATTTCTTAAGCCTCTAGTACACGGAATGTAAAAAGCCACATGCGCATGTGGTTCTGACGTAATTTTGACGTCAATGCAAAGCCACAATAAGCATTGCGTGTTGTGTGATGACGTCAAAATTACGTCAGAACCACATACGCATGTGGCTTTTTACGTGCCGTGTACTAGAGGCTTTAGAAAATTCTACTCTTATATAAAACTATAAAATTATTACTTTTTTCAAGGTTAATAATAATTGGTTTCTATTTAAGTTTCAATCGAAGTAAACACGATTAAAACTTCAATTTGAATTTAACATTTTTAAGAAACTAAGGCAACACATAAACATATTATGGTTACATCCACCATATTATTTTCACCGGCAACCATATTATGGTTAAATTCATCCATCCAAAAGCCACAACCATATAATGGTTACCTCAAAACATATTATGGTTAATAATAACAACAATATGTTTGAAATTTTAATATTTCAAAACATTGTATGCTTAATTTTAAATTAAAAATAATATGTTTAAAAACAATAAAATTATGGTTGTTTTGCCCTCTACAATAGTTGAATGCTTTTCGATTACATACTTGCTTGGTTTTCTTAAAATTCTCAATCATTTTATTTTAATTATTGACTAAAATACACAAGTTTCCGTTGTTATATAAACCAGTAAAATAGAAAGAACACCAATTAAGGTCGTCACAGGCTGGAAAATTAATGAAAGGGGACTGCTTATTAAAGTGAAACATAACAAAAAACAGGAATAAAAGACGAAATAAAATTATATCATGATACTTAAGAAGCAAATTGAACAAATGGTTGAAATAAATATCCATAATATGGTGAACATTGAACATATTATTGTTAATTCTGACCATAATATGGATTCTTTTGTCCAAATTCTGGATCATTCTGACCATATTATGGTTACTGTCGTCTATGGACTTTACCGACTATACTATTTGACTTTTTTTTTTTTTTTTTTTTTTTTTGAAATGCACATAATTTTAAATTGTTAAATATTTTGTTTTAAAATTAGCCATTTTTAGTTTTTTGGTTTTTATATATTAATAACTTGTAGGGCATATTTTTAACCATTTACTGCATATTTAATTCGCATAAATCACTTTTGTAAGTGTATATTTCCGGGTTTCGTGTGCCGAAACACATGCATACGATACGCCATCTATTCCGGGATCCAGCATTTTGAAGTTATATTTGTTGTACGCTTCATTCCATTTTTCGTTCTTACTCTTTGTATTACACATTTTTTTTTGGGCGGATATAAACTTTCAAATGTGTGTTAAGTGCTTGTTTTTTGCGTAAATGATTATTAAAGAGTGTGCATGTTTATCGTCTATATACGTGTGTGTATCTCATGAGGAAATATGATACTCTTTATGTTAGAACTTTTTACAGTCCTCGTTTTGTTTTTGTATTTTATTATTGTTTTTTCCTTTTATTTTTGATATATTTTTTATTGTTGTCGAATATTAATGGCCACCTAATATTTTATTTACAATTTCAATTAATTTTTATATATATTTAATTTTTAGCAGATATAAACATGAAAATCAACCTTTTTAATAGGCATTCGGTCTGAACAATAACACTGTGCTAGTTGAAAAAACAGACAAGCCGGGGACCTGCCATTTAAACATAATTCGGGTACGCTGAATCCAGTGGTGCTAACAGTTTTTTTTAGGTTAGCTCTGACTTTCGAGATATACCGTTATTTAAAAAATGGAGGAGGTTGCACAACATGTTCTCGCGTAACTCAAAAACGGTTAAGTTTATTGAATAACACCTTTTTTCATATGCGCATTCGTGTTAGAAACGAAATTTATTTTTTGCAAAAAAAAAAAATTTTTAGAAAAATTTTGAAATTTTTAGAAAAATTTTGAAATTTTTGGTTATTTAAAAATTCATCAAAATTCTAATTTTATTAAATTTGGACCCTGCAGTGCCTATTATGCCCCTACATGGGTCAAATGAATGACCAACACCACTTTGTTTTTCATCCCAATCATTTATTTCTAACATACCAACCCGCTATCCCCATTCATTAAGGGGGCTCCCAATCATAATGCTCAATACAAACTAGAAATATATTGAAGAAAAAGTGCCATCAATGTCCAGGAGTCGCCCATAGCGGGATATAGTATATGACCAACGTCAAATAGTTTTTTGGCCTTAATATTTTCTCGAGCCATACTTGCCCTTTATCACCACTTCTTAGGGGCGTTCCCATACAAATATTGCGTTTTATGAAATGCTTAAAATAATTAAAATGTTTCGTCTTTTGTGAATAAAATCAAAAGTTGTTAACAGATTTTAATCGTTAATATCTTGTTTTGTTTACCACCTCTTTCTTTATATGTCTGGAAAATTGGAAGCATATTCGATTAACCGTTAATCGGATAACCGAATAATTACTACCCGATTAACATATAATTACTTACGATTAAGCCGGTTAAGTTCGGTCGATTAACCGTTGTAAGAAAGTTTTTAATTTTTTTTTAGTAATTTAACATATTTTTCGTTTTTTGAATTATTTGTTTCGTCTCATATACAAAAGGTATGTATTAAGAAAATATTTTTTCATACAAACGTAGAAGTGTTTGCTGTCAACAGCTGTTAGTTTCATCCGAGTCAAGTATTATCAAAACTAAAGAAAATAATCGCTTAAATCCTAAACATTTCCTTAAACTTTTAAAATAAATAATAATATGATCTCACAATTTATTTTTTAATAAATACATAATATGTATTAATTAAAAAATATGTATTACATATTTATGAATAATAATTTGTTTTTTCGTTTTAGTTCAAGAATTATTATGTTATTGTTTTTTTTTTACTTATAAACTCCAAATAATAAATAATTTATGCATACTAATTTTTTTAAATTACTTAATTTATATAAAAAACTGTATTAATCGGTAAACCGATCAATAACAAAATTAACCGATTAAAGCGAACGCCCGATTAAATGAATACCCTAGTTTTTACTGAGTAACTCAATTTGTTTTTAAAAACAGGGTTTTCTCCCTGCTTAATATAAGTAAACTTTGTGTTGTGACTGTTTCCGATGCAGCGTGCATTATATTGAATTTAAGAATTTTTTTTTGTAAACCAAGAATTTATTCAATAATGTGGCTTTTCTTAACTAAAGGAGATTTTTGTGTAGATAAATAATCCAGTATAATAAATAAATAATTTTAATATTGGACGTTATAAAAATACTGACCGAATAATACATAAATGGTTTATATTATGCGAATGTTTAACGTCACTTTATCTTTGAAACTCAAGCTGCTCGATAAAAACCAAAAACAATCTGAAGAAGTCTGGAAATTTTTAGTGTGTTTGCCCTGTGTTATATCACGATTTACGGTCTTTTTTTAAGTGGAGCTAGTGTCCGATATTTTCAAAAACTGACATAGTTATGCAAAATTATTATATCGCGCAAATCGCGTATATTGCGCAAACTATTAGAGATAAATATTACACAAAATCATGTAAGTAAAGATATTTTCCCTTCTTTCTTATATATAAAAAAAAAAAAAAATAGCGTCACGATGTCACGTGAACGCAAATTTAACATCACCCGGCTGGAAAATCTTATTTGACAGATCGTTATGTCGGTTTGTTTTATTGAAAATGGAATTTTCATGTTAAAAAAACGCTTGCCGGTCTTGTTTAGGTAGCTCAGTTAATCTTATCTTTAATTATCGACATGCTTATTTTTTATTGTTCTAAAAAAATTTTTTTTAAAGCTTTAATAACTTCTATATCTGACTATGTTATAATACCCAAATAGGGTATTATAATTGTTAAGTAAAAGTCACTTTTTTTTATTGAACTTCTACGAGTCATTTAAATGGTTTGTAAAAAACTACAACCACAGCAATAATTTTTGATTAGTTATTGCTAACGGCATTTACAAAGGGAATGAGTATAATAATCAATTGTGTGAGGAAAAACCACGCAAGCAATATTATTAGTACATGGTGTTGCTTAAAAATAATAACAAAAGCATTGAAAATTTAATTTAGATAATGAGTATTTTCTCGTTAAGAGAAAATGTTGAAAAATATCCCAATGATAGTTGTAACTAGGGAGATCGATTATTCGACTTTTTTCAATAAACGGTTTTCGAATATTACGAAAAGTTGCTAATTAAAAAAACCGGTTTTCGGTTAGACATTTTTAAAATAACCGGTTAACCGGTTTTATTCGTATACATAAAAAGACAAAAATCAAATAAGTTTTTGTAACAAAATACATAGATATGACTTAAAGTCTGTTCAGACCTAACAAATATTTGACGATAAAATCCAAAAAAAAAAAAAAAAAAAAACGAGACCAGTTGATCAAACTTTGACGTCATTTTTAACAATTTCTTTTTATTTACTAATCTGTTTTTGTAAGAAGATAATTGTATTAAAAACTATTAAATGATGTTTGATCTAGCCAAACGTTTTGCAAAAGCAAATTAAATATTATAGGAATTTAATAAATTTATTATTTGAGATATTCTCCTAAATTTATCTGAAATGAGTTTTAATTTGTTGGTGGTTAAGCCATCTCTATATGAATAAGTAGACTTCAACCATATTTTTGAAAAGTTGCAAACAAAACCTCTTAGCCTGAATAATATATATCAGTGTTGGAAAATGGAAAACATTTTTAATATAAAAATATAACATTTTGGTAAACAAACTAAAAATTAATTCATTATGATACAAAATATTTGTAAATGCAAATGTACATACACACAGAAAAAAATCAATTAAAAATCGTCGAAAACGAGGTTCATTTTTAATTTTTCGCTAGGGAGTTCACTTAATAGTTACTTCATGTTAATCTTACATAATTGTACAATAACTTGCGAACAAAATTTGTTCTTTTAAAATAACTTCAACTCATATTAATTTAATATTCCAGCAAAGTTAGAGCAAAATTGATATTGAAATAACACTACGCGTTGTATTAAAGTTGTTTCAAGTTGAAACAAAGTGAATTTAATGTCGAATCAATGTAATTTGAGTGTGAAATAACAGTGAGAAGAAGAAAATGTTTTTATTTTAGAATGATTGTGAACACTTTCCCCTGAACTAGAGAGAGAAAATGAATATTATTATTTATTTTCCTGTTGACTTTGTTGCCAACAGCAGAAAAGGCCTGATATGTTTTCGCCATAATTTTACTTCGGAAATTTGATGTAAATTTGAATTTGAGTTAAAATAGTGAATACATACTATGTTATACAGTCATCGAAAACGCATTTGCTTGAAGAATATAAATATTTTTGCAACAAAAAAAAATAAAACAAAAAATAACCATGAATTGTATGTGTACCCTGCATGTTATGGGAACGTAGAATATAATAAGTCAACTTCTGTACAAGGAAGCATAAAAAGAAAAGAGTACTTAAACTGGGGATACTGTGGTATTTATGAAAAGAAAAAAGTACTGAAAATAGTACCATAGTACTGAATTTTCCATCACTGGTGTGCCGCAGGGCAGTGTCTTAGGACCTCTTCTTTTTATGTTTTATCTTAATGATATCAATAATATTGGTCTTGATGGTAAAATTGTTATGTTTGCTGATGATGTATAGATTTTGTATCCTTATAAATTTGATTTGGTACTGAAAACACAAATGGAACCAGATTCATCTTTATTATTTGAATTTGCAAGATTAAATTGACTTGCACTAAATGCTGAGAAGACAAAATTGTTACGTTTTAGACCTCATTCTCAAGTTATGAATAATAATTTTTCTATCTTCGTCAACGGGGAGATAGTAAATGAAGAACGTCAAATATAATACTTGTATGTTATTTTGAAGAGCAGTTTGTCATGGGGTGCTCATATGGGATATTTAAAGACTAAAAGAGGTTCAGAACAAAAATGCTACAAGAACAAAAATGCCAATTTATCAATCTTTTATACATAGCCGTCTCGAGTACCTTGCAATTATTTATGCATATAAAAATAGTAATGAACTAAAATCATTGCAGTCAGTTCAAAATAAAGCTCTTAAATGTGTTTTTAATTTAGTTCTTACACACAGTACTATATTATTGTTTAAGGATTATTGTAAGAATATTTTACCAATACATGGTTTGTACGAAAAACAACTTTTGTTCTACGTTTATAAATCTATAAACAACATTGGTCATCGTTCAGTTAAACTTACCATTAATCAAAGTCGTTTTAACACAGGAAAAGCTGGAAATCTTAGAATTACACGATGCAGATTGGAGACAACCAAGCAAAGAATAGAATATTCGGGTAGTTTAAAGTACAATAATTTGCCAGAAAGTTTTAAAGCGTGTAATCGGCTATCAATCTTTAGGAAAAACGTAAAGGAATATCTTTTAGGAAGAGTAGAAATGTTTTTTAATAATAATTTCTATTGTTCTCTTTATAAAAGATGATAAAATGTTAATAAAATATAATAAATATAATATTTGTAAAACTTATTGTTCCAGAATTATAAGTTAATTTATTTTGTCCGCTCGTCTCACTAAGCCGTTTTTGGCGCGAGACAATTGTTATATTGAATTATGTTGTAAATAAATAAACTTACAAAAAAAAAAAAAAAAAAAAAAAAAAAAAAATATATATTTTTGAGCAGACAGCAAAAGCGAATCTACTCATGCACAACCCTGTTACTGATATAAAATTTGGCGACTATTACTGTTATAATAGGTACTATGTCATGGCAAAATGGTGGATTTTTTTGTAGATATGGATATATTAATACTTTGGTCTAGAGTACCAAATGGTGTTACCGACCATTAATTTTGACTTATTTACTATATCGTTGCAAGAATTAAAGAACGCGGTAACTGGCAAAAAATCGAAAATACGTTTTTTTGCATAATTTTTATCAGAAAAAAATACTGCGTCGATTGGTCCCGGTCCCATTCACTTACGCCGTATGCGTTTTGAAAAATACTCGTATTTTTTTACATTTGTTGCTTGCGACACTTTTGCGTCAGCAAAATTTTTCAAACTAACACGCCATTCTTTGCGTATGTGATTCATTATAAAGTATCAGTTTTTACAAATAAATATCACTTATTTTAAAAATTATGCAAGATACCACTTTTTGTCAGTAATAAAGTTTTAACAGTGTGACGCTCATCCTGAAAGTGCCCGGTGAAGTAATTTGTTTATAATTTAAATTTTAATCATTGCTGTTCAAAAGTTGACCAAAGAGGAAAACACAATTGCCACAAAAAACCCCTCCAGAAGTAATTGAATTTGCCAAAAACTTTGTGTATTCCTTATCTTTGTTGCCTTCTTATTATTGTAGAAAGAATAATAAACGGTCATACCTTCCAGAGGAATTTAAAAATATTACAAATTTATACTCTATTTACGCTGAGAAGAGTAGAGAAGAAGATCAGAACCCTATGTCATTTAAAGTGTTTTCGGTATATTTTAAAAACACATTTAACATTGCTTTCCGCGTACCCAAAAGTGACAACTGCCACATGTGTTCTTGTAAATCATACGATGTACTGACACGATGGCAAAGGACACAGATAAGATAAATAGACATTTAAAAAATAAAGATGGTTCAATGAAAAGATTTCTTTTTCAACAAAATTTATATGAAAGACAGAGAAGTATTATGTGTGTAAGTTTTGATTTACAAATGGTATTGAACACCCCTTGCGCTAGAAATATGTCCCTATACTATTCACCTAAAATTGCCGTTTATAATTTCACAATTTATGAGAGTGGAACTCTAAAAGGTTATTGCAATGTGTGGACGGAAAGGATATAAAATCCTTCTGAACCTGGACATCTCATTTACATATTCCACTGACTCGCTTAATTTGATCCACGAGTCCCTTTTCGCCCTTCTAATATCTCCCTTATACCTATTATAACTTACTCCAATCCTTATCCCTACGCGTATGCTTCACTCTATTGAATAACCTTCTGACAGTGGTCCTTTGAGTACTCAGCTCACCTGTCCACCATCTCGGTTGCGAGCGTCTACCCGGAAAATTCAGCGGACAAGATCGCTCATAGCTACTGGTCAACACCTCCGTAAAGGTACCCACCAGGTGCTCCACACCATCCGAAGTCTACCACCAATCGTGTGTAACTCTAAGGTTACTGTTCACCAATCCCGAAAAGGAATCCCAGTTCGTCCTCCTTGGATTCCTATAAGGACGCCTTTTTGACTTTTCGAAATTTAGATTAAAGGATATACGACCATGGTCAGAGAAGGAAAATTCCAAAGCCACCCTCCAATCGTCTACTAAGTCTCTATAGTTCGTCAATGTTACATCTATTACTGCCTCCCTATCTCTAGTTCTGAATGTTGGCGTATTCCCCCTATTACAGATGTAAAGAGTGCTAGCAATAATAAAATCAAACATAGACTCACCCCTTTTGTTGATGTCGGTACTTCCCCATTGGGTATGGTGTGCATTAGAGTCATAACCCAGTCTCTTCTGCTCGAGTGCTCCAACTCACGTACTTTCACACCAGGTGGATCGGTAGCATCATATGGTAAGTATACCGAAGCTAGTGCTAGGACCGTTTTGTCCCTAGCTTCACCTGTCACAACCGTGAGGTCTCCATTGCTGAAAGAATGAGACAACATTAATTTGAGCTTATTTCTTGCCATTATACTGGTTCGAACCTTCTCATCCGTGTGGGGTACGAGCAGTGTATATCCCGTGGCCTTTAATCCAACTACCCGTTGGTTTTTGATCCAGGGCTCTTGGATCAAGGCCACGTCCACGTTGTTCTCGATGAGGTGGGTTTATGGGTGGGGTGATGCAGATTTATCTGCACCACATTCAGCATCTTAGGGTCCATCATTTTTGGGAAACCTAAATCTGATAGACCCCAACCCAGATATCGCAACCCCACTCATCGACTTCAACTTCCTGAGAGACTCCTGGTCTACTGTGGGCAATTCGTCCCCAGGCCTAGCTCTCTTAACCGTGACCAAACTGTCACCATTAAGAGGGCTGGGCAGTGAACTCTTACCCTCCTTCCTTGTAATAGGATACGCCAGCAGAGTCTGGTGAGGATCCTTTGTCTTTACTGACAACATTTGATTCCTCAGCATCGTCTGCTGTATACCCCGCAGGATTGGGAAGCTCTAGGATGACACCGACAGGAATGCTCGCAGAGGAGCAAATTAAATATCAACTTGTTTGTTCAATTACATAATAAATGACGTTGACAAAAGGTGTAACGTAAAGACATTATTACTTTTTTGCGACTCTTGTGTTCGCCAAAATAAGAATAAAATCGTCCTAGCCATGCTTCATTATGCACTTTCCCAATGCGAAAACTTAAAACTCATTCAAATAAATTACCTAATCCCAGGTCACACATACATACCAGTGGACAGTATGCATTCAGTAATAGAACGAGCGGTTAAAAATACAACTTTGTGGGCTCCTTCTCAGTGGCCAACTATCATGGAAATGGCTAGAAAAAACTTGTTTCCCTATGAAGTTCATATACGAGGTGGAAGCTTTTTTATAAGTTTTAACGACATCGCAAACAAATTTTTTAAAAAGCATGTAAATATTCTTATTTTTACCATAAATATAGTACTTTTAAAAAAGAGCAAACCTAACGTGATATTTGTAAAAAGATTTCTGGCAGATGATTCGGAATATTCCGAAATTTCACTTGGAAATATGAATAACGTTTAGCCAAGTGAAAATTTATATGCCATTAAATTACCGCTTTGTTACCAAAAATACAATGATTTAAAAAGTCTTGGGCCCTTATTATGAGTTACATTCGATAAACGATTTTCGATGGCTATCGAACATCGACTATCGAATGTTAATTTGGTATTATGAGTTGGTAGCACTGTCGAAAATTTCGTTGTGCATCGAATTTTTCAACGAAAACAAATTTGCTTTCGACGGTGTAAATAATTTAAAATAAAATTTTTTGAAAATGTAAGTTTTTGGTTATTTGTTAGTTTTGGTGTGCAAATTCCACATTCTTAATTAATTTTGGTTATAAGTCGTCAGTAGTAAGCAGCAGTTGGAAAAGCTTGTTACCCTTATGGAACAAAATCCTTTGTTGGCAAATGGAATTTTAACAAAAGTTCAAGCTACAGGTACAGGCCAGTTCCAGTAAGCGATCATGTTCATCAGAAAAATCATCGTACCATAATTCCGTCGTAGTCATGATTTATATTAGTTTTATTTTTTAATTTTTTAAATTTGTTAATAAAATTTTTTTTTATTTAAAATGATAGCTGATAGAAAATGTACTACTGTGAATAAACTAAATCACAATAGTACTTTTTTATCGAATGTGTGCCATAATACCAAATGAAAATTCGTTCGATCAACTAATTCGACTGCTGTCGAAAATCGAATTAAGTTCATAATAGGCACCTTGTAAAAAAGAAAATTATTCCACATAACTACGCAAAAGAATTTCCGGACCTGCACCACAACAATAAAATAGCAGATGGCCTGCCACAAACCAAAAAAAGGGCTTATCCTGTTGATATATATGTACTTATAAATGATTAAATAAATATATTTATTTCTAGATCATTAACTAAATGTACACAAATCTTTGCGTTTTGTTCAAAAAATATTTTTCCCACTTTATTCACTTTAACTTGCAGCTATTAAGTTTTACTTAAAAAAAAAAACAAATGTGTTACTTAAAGCGTTTTAAAATTCAAAAATTTTGTTTCCATAAAAAAATAATTGTAGTTACATCATTTTATAGGTCTGTGGAAGAAAAATCGCTTGCTCTAAGCCGCAGAATCATCGGGAATAATAGACTTGAGAGCAAATGCTTACAGCCAATATATACAGCGAGAAAAATCAAAAATACGTTTTTAAAATCATGTTCCTAAGTTAAATAGTTTTTGTGTTATGAATTTTTATTTTACTTTCATACAGGTTTTTTTTGGCTCTGCTGAACATTTTATGTTTTGTCAGTTACATCGTCTTGCGACGATATACAAATATTATTAATGTGCTGTTTTCCCAACACAAGTGATTGTTCGTGTAGTAAAATTTATATGAAAATCACTCAGTTTTTTAGTATTTTCCATATAAATTTTTCTACACGTTCAATCACTTGTATTGTGTAAACAGCATATAAATTATTGAATGTTTTGTTTTTTAATAAGCCATTTAGTTTTTTAGGGTATATTTTAAACTACTTTAAGAACTTATTTTGAAGATCTTACTCCATATTTAAAGAGCATAAAACAGTTTTTTAAGTATATTTCCGGTTTCTCTATTTATAGGCGGTGCGCAAAATTACCTCTGGAAATATGGCCCCAAAAAGAAAATTAAGAATGACTCCAAAATTTAAATGAGTCGACACGAAAGTTTTTGTAATTTTTTTTTTTTTTGGAAGTTTTTTTCATTCTTTCGTTGGGGTGTTTTTGCACTTTAAGTGAATTGAAAATGTTGTTACATTCATCCTGCTAGTAAACAGTGCAGCCACGACTAATACAATTTTTACAACCAAAATTTTTGGAAAAGTTACCAAATGTGAAAAACATAACCGAATTATAAATGCCCTTTGTTAATTGAGAAAACATTTTTTTTTGTTTTTTTTTTCAATTTAATTCAATTTATTTATTTACATAACATGGATATATATTAACAAAGTAATAATACAAATTTTAAGAGTTCAGGCGATAATTAGCCTTTTCTACTTAGAAAATTAATTACAAATGTTAAGATAAAACTTAAAACTACGTACTAACTGACAATTCGTTAATGTGTAAATATTCAGAAAATTGACATCTGATATCATAATTGTGAGCTTCAAAATTCTATCATTGACCATTTCGATACCGTTTATGGAGTGCAATCGTTGATTCGAATAATGCCGAGAAAGATTGTAAATCATCTTGAGTAGTTTATTTTGACTTATTTGAAGTTTTTTGACATGACAGGTTGCGACATCATTCCACACGGGGGCAGCATAATAAAGTATGGACATAAAAATAGCTTTGAATATTATAAGTTTATTATCTGGACTTAATGTTGACTTTCTATTAATGAAAGAATACAAAAGTCCTGTGACATTATTTATTTTGTTTATGACGTAAGAAACATGTTTGCTAAAGTTAATTTTTGAGTCCAATATTACTCCAAGATACCTAACTTCAGATTCCCATTTTAATTGAGAAAACATAAAAATTTATTTTAAGTTGCATTGTAAGACAAAGTTCATTTGCACTTCATGGAAAAAGTTAATTACAAATTAAGAAAACAAAACAAGAAATGTAATTCTTGCGTAAAAAGGTTGGTAACTATTGTTTGCCTTGTTTTGTATCTGGCAGAATTTCCACTGGCTACGCTATTGCTTTTGTCGATCTCAACTTAATGATGGCAAAAGGAGATTTTGTATAATGGGCATTATTTGTGAAGCGGACAACCCAATAAAAAAATTTTGTTGGAATTCCTTTATATTTGGCATAACTATAATTCTAGTATATATGAATAAGTGTGCAAAATAGTTTTTTTCTGTGATGTTTATTTGTCGACTTACGGGTTGCCAAAGTGTTGCCGTTTCAAAAAAAAAATGTTTTTTAAATTATTTTCTTAAACCAAAAATTAATCAAAAAAAAAAAAAAAAACAAATTTAAGTGATTCTTATAGAAACTCGATTGATCTTTAAAAAAAAATTCATTTGAAAAAAAAAATTTTTTTCATCTTCAAAACCGGAAATGAACAATTTAAATAAAAATTTTTCTAACATAGTCCTAATTTATTTTATTTTAAACCGAAATTAGCCTATAGTGTCCTTATTATATTGCAAATATTTTATTGTGAGACATCTATTAGTTTACAAGTTATGCAAATTTTTTATTATCAAAGTTGTTTTTGGGAATACTATTATTTATTAAAAGATTTTGTTTGTTGTGCTTAATTCCCTTTTTTATTAATTGATAAAAAAATACTGAAATTTATTGTTAGAGGATAAGCTGTTCCTATGCGCATTTCACTGGTTGCTTAGGCCAGATCATCAGGAAACGTTCTCCTAAATAACTTTAGAAAAGCCAAAGCTATCAGCAAACAAAACTACAGAGGGAATGAGAATTACCTACAAACCTAAGCAACCAGTGAAATGCGCATCCTCCAACAACAAATTTCAGTATTTTTTTATCAATTAATAAAAAAGGGAATTAAGCACAACAAACAAAACCGTTATGCAAATTTCTTTACACTCGTAAATGTGGTTATTGCAATGTTGTGCCGTAAAAGACAGGAAAGAGCGAGTTTAAATTTTAATTTTTCTCAAACTTATTTTTGGGAATAAAAAATTTATTATTAATAAGATTATTTTGACGTGCTATATGCCAAATTTTTATTTTTGATAAATACACTGAAATTTATTGTTGAGGGAAAGTTAGTTTCTATGCGCGTTTCACTGGTTGCTTAGGCCAGATCATCAGGAAACCTTTTTCTTCTAACTTCGACCTAATTTGTAATTTTCTTTTTAGCGAAATAAGCCTGCGGCGTACTTCTTATATTGTAAATTTCATAATTTGTTTTTGTTTTAAAAGTAAGTTAAACGAGTCACTTTTGCGCTCGCGTTCAACAAACAGGCAGTCAATTTTGATTATATTAGTTTTTCTTTTAAAAGATCACAATAATTTCCATTTTTTTTCTTCATGACACCCCACTGTATGTCACCCTGTCGTTTCGTAGTATTCTCTTTCTTTGCAATTTTTCAACCGGGTTATATTTCATTTATTCTTATTTCTTCTTTGTAGTATTTATTTTTCAAATTTCTACCACAACTTTCTGTTTTTGTCGCTTTTATTCTTCCAGAAAAAAATTCTTAATTAAAAGTTTATTTTTTTTTCATACTTCCGTTGCGTTAAATATTAATCCTTTGGGAATTGTGCATGTTTCTTTTTCATTTAGTTATAAAAGTAATACAAATTTACACTGAAAATGACATAATATTACAAAAAAAAAAAAAAAAAAAAAAAAACAACTGTATAAAAATATTTTTTTTTTTATAAGACCATCATTATTGTTTTAACTTGATGGTAAATTCATGTTTTATTTGAGTTTGTTATTTTAAGAAGACACCATTAAGGTTCGTTTTACAAAATTCATAAATTTATAAAGTGAACGTCTGTCTCTCCGTATGCAAGCAGGTTTTGTTTTGTTGGGATTTGAAATGTAAACGGAAAACAAGTTAAAGATTTTCGAGTGAAGGGAGTTTATATGTTGTTCTTATTTGTTGAAATTTGTATAAATCTTTATTTTTAAGCAGAAATTACTTAAAAATAAATGTTTCATTTATGTGGAACACCTCAGGGCGTATTATTTATTTAAGAGGTATTTTAATTAATTATAATACTCATACGCCGTAGTGCAAAAACTTATTAAGCAAAGTGTGTTGAGGTTAATTACCTTATAAATGATCAAGCAGTGTTGCGTCGACACCGCCTTTTCTTATACAATTTGACATAAAAATTTGCTGTAGAAAGCCGCCGTGAATTATAATCTATTATATTGTAATATCGCTCTTTCTTATGCTCTCACATGAAGACACTGCTACCATATTTTCATTAAATTGTATACATATTATAAACACAAAGTTAAGAATAAGATAAATTATAAAATGCAAACAATAAAACCAGAGAGCGAGTTAAGTTACTGCCGTCGATTTAATTATGGGCTTTGTAAATTTGACATCGATTTTGCCTGAAATTGAAGACTTATTATGTTTTGTCACTAAGAGTTTAATTTAGTTGATGCAAAATAAAGAATCATAAGCATAGTCGTGGTTTTTTATAATGAAATAAGTTATTATTTTTAAAGAGTTGTTGCTTTTATTGGTAAATTACTTATGGAATGTTAAAGTTAAATTAAGTTTTATTATATAAAAATTATAATCTTGATATTAGTCCCTGCGGTTTAAACCATCACCACCACAAGTGGTGAGTGAGGGTAAATCAAGTACCACCCTGTAGTACCTAGAAGTATGCGTCTAATACCCAATAACGTCTATATATCAGTGTCCAAGTGTGTCATGCTTTTGCAGCAGGAAGTAGTAATGGTCCTTATTATGAATTAACCACTTTCGAAATATAACTTGATGAAAAACAAACATTATGTCAAGTATTTAAAGGACAGACAATGCAGAGTTATCATTGTAAAGTTGAAAACAAATAAGTTTTACATGACATAAAGTAGGAATCGGTGCATTTCGTGAACTTTGTGATTTTTTTTGCCACCATAATCGACCAAACGTGTCCACAATCGGGAGAATCGTGCGCAAATTTCAGCAAACCGGCTCTGTTGAAAATGCAAAAGCGCATGTGTATGCTCGCCCAGTTGGTTTTGCGGAAAACATTGCTGTTGCTTGCGAACATCTCACGAACATTTCTAATGCGAATTCTTAATAAAGATTAAATTTCCACGCTTACAAGGTTCAAATGACTCAAGAGCTCAAGTCAATTGACCGTTTCAAGCGTCGTCAATACGCCGAATGGTTAAAAATTCAATGGCCGAGTTATCACACGTTGTGGCGATGTTAATTGGCCGCCACGATCATGTGATTTGACACAGTATGACTTCTTTCTTTGAGGATATTTAGGGAAAAAGTGTACGTCAATAAGTTAAAAACAATTCAAGAGCTAAAGGATGAGATAATTTGACACATAAACGACATTGAACTTCAATTATGTCTCAGAGTCATTGAAAATATGGATCATTGGATAAAGCTATGCCACCGAAACCGGGGCGAGCATTTGACCGATATTTTGTGTCACACATAATTGTCATAGATCCTTTCATCACGATAAAAAAATATATAGACAATTCTCTAAAAACTTTTTGCTTTTTTTGCAACAAACATCGTGCGTGTTGGTTAAACCATCCTTCAGTTACAGGGCAGGAATCTTAATGTTAAAAATTTGCGACAATACATTTTTTAATTATAAATGAATTACAACATAATATTAAAACTAAAATAAAACAATACATAAAAAATATATGAAACTCCCAACAAAAACTTTACTTACTTGGTAAGTTAGCAAAGAATGTTGCAGACAAGTAAACACTTCTTATTTTTCTGCTGAATAACTACTTATTTTTGTTCGAGTTGTCCACAGAATTCTGTACTTACAACACCCAGAAAAAAGCTATGTTTAAATATGGTCAGCTCCAACAAAACTATTTTTAAAGGAAATTGTAAACATATTAAGGTTAAATTTAACCATATTATTATCACATTATATTATGGTTAAATTTGTCCTCCATCAAGAAGGCACAACCATATTATGGTTGCCTCCGAACATGTTTTGGTCAATAATAACTAATATATGTTTAACACTTATAATAGCATGGTTAGTTTTCAACCATAGCATGTTGCTCTTGGAGAAGCATTTTTAGAGGCAACCATAATATGGTTGTGGCTGCTTGATGGAGGACACATTTAACAATAGTATGGTTGTCGATGATAATAATATTGTTAAATTTAACCATAATATGTTTAACATTTTGTCTCAAAATAGTTTTGTTGGAGGTGAACATATTTAAACATGTTTTTTCTCTGCGTGAATACACTTACAAAAAGTCAAAAAATATCTAGTTATTATTTAACTACCAGTAAGTAAAATTGTAAGTACTTACAATATACTAACTACTTAGAAGCCAACAAATTACTAGTTATTGTTTAGCTGTCAGTAAGACAGAAGAGTCAGAAGTAACTCGAAGAGTCAACCATATCCACTGACTTAGTAACAGATTTAATTCTCATATTTTTATAATACCTAAATTGCTTAAAATAAATTCCGCGAATATTTTTGTTTAAAGCCAATTGTAAAATTAAAAGTTGGCGCTAGTTAATAGACCTAATAAGCAGGGCTGTGGAGTCGGAGTCGGAGTTGAAGAGTCGGAGTTGAAGAGTCGGAGTTGAAGAGTCGGAGTTGAGGTTTTTGTACCGGAGTCGAAGTCGGAGTCGTAGTACCCAAAAAAAAAAAACGCGCGACTCCGACTCCAAAATTGTTCGGCATAAAAAATTTAAAAAAATTTCTTATATTTTCCAATATAAAAATCCTTCGAAATTGGCGATGCAATATTTTGCAGATCAATATGAATAAGTAGATTTTAATTTATTTTATGAGAAATAGTTGATTCAAGTACTTTACTATTTAAGTATATTTAGGTATATTTTTTATACGTGCGGGAAAAAGTCTTAATTACATTAGCAAAACTTATACTCAGTTATTGATCTAGTTGAAAAAGATGTGTGATTTTTTAAATAATTTACTCATGCTAAAAAATGTTAATGACAGGAATTGCCAATAATTTTAATATCAGAATTTTTTAACCATCAACGCAGAAATATTTTCAACCTTGTACAGAATAAGTGTTGCTATAGCGCATAAATACTAGTATGTATTAGAAAAATTGTGACGTAAAATTATTTTTCTTTTGTGTAGAAACATCTTTATCGGCCTGCCTTTAATTCCTACCATAACACTCATGTTTTTCTTATGCACATTACGCGGAGATTCCCATAACTCTTTTAATAAAGATGTTTCTACACAAAGGAGAAACGTCTCATTCATTTCGCATCACGGTTAGAGTAGGAGTCGGAGTCGTGAGTCGGAGTCGGAGTCGGAGTCGCACTTAAAAAATTTCAGCGTTTGGAGTCGGAGTCGGAGTTAGTACTTTTTTCGGACGACTCCACAGCCCTGCTAATAAGTAAGGAGTGCGCTCGAAAAAAACTAGACATACTTTAAGGCTTATAACCTTTACAATAATTTAAAAAAATGAATATCGTTACATTGGTTATGTTGCTTATATGTCTCATTAGCCACGTGTTAAATGTCATAACTATAACGAAATTAGTTTTTTTTGAAAATGGACGCCAAACAAGAATATCGTAAGAAAATAATTGACATTTTTAATAAAAATTAAACTGTTCGCAAAAAACAATAGCTAGGCTCGTAGTTAAACGTCGTTAAACGAAAAACAGTTTCTAAAGTGATAAAAAAATACAAAGATTTTTTTTAGCATTGAAAGAAAACGTGGAAGTGGAAGAAAGAAAGGATTTTCGAACCAAAAGAAAGTAATCAAAATAATACGGACTTTTTCAAAACACCCTAATATTTCAGGAAGAAAAGTGGCACAAAAAGTTGGGTGCTCTGAAACTTTTGTCAGAAAGATTAGATGTTAAGCTGGCCTTAAAACATTTAAAGTTCACAACCAGAGAAAAACTATGTTTAAGTATGGTCACCTCCAACAAAACTATTTTTAGAGAAAATCGTTAACATATTATGGTTAATTTAACCATATTATTATCATCGACAACCATATTATGGTTAAATGCGTCCTCCATCAAGAAGGAACAACCATATTATGGTTGTCTCCGAACATGTTTTAATCAATAAAAACTAAAATATGTTTAACACTTATAATAGCATGGTTGATTTTCAACCATAGAATGTAGCTCTTGGAAAAGAGGAAAATACTATTGTTAATTTAAAAACAAGTTATTGTCATATTTAACGATAACATGTATAGAGGCAACCATAATATGGTTGTGGCTTCTTGATGGAGGACTAATTAAACAATAATATGGTTGTCGGTGACAAAAATATGGTTAAATTTAGACATCACATGTTTAAAGTTTTGTCTAAAAATAGTTTTATTGGAGGTGACCATAATAGAAGTGAAAATAATAGAAGTAATAAGTAGTTACTGAGGTAATAACTAGTAAATAGCTATTGAGGTTTTCAGAATAAAGACTATTGTAATGACAACTACTTACCAAGTAACGTGCGAAATAACTACTACCTATTACCAAAATTGAAAAAGTTTTTCCTGGGTTAGAGTAAATTATACATTATAATGCTGGTATTCATAAAAACAATTTAAAATTTAATAACGGTTTACAAAAAAAATTTTCTATGAAAGTGTTCCTTAAAAAACATTTGTTTAGAGATTTTTGATAGATTAATAATCCAGAAAATATTTTAAAGTTTGTAGGGTCATTTGTAAAATATAAGGCGAAAAATACAAAAAATGGTGTTAACTCTGCAAATATTAATTGCCACTATATCCTTAAACTGCTAGAAAAAACTAATGATGCGATCGTAATCGCCACTCTCAGGAAACATTTGGTGTGTTGACCAGTGTTATTTAAACACCTGTTTCATTTTTTTGTCTATAAAACAAGCTTTTGAGAATAAGTAAAAAATAATATTTCTTAATTTTAAAAGTGTTTCAATGCAACCGTGTGCAATTACACAGTTTTATGTCTCCCAAAGCGTGGCAAAAAAGTCATCGATGCGCACACAATAGGGAGATCGAACGGTTATTATTCGACCGGTTTTAACCGGTTTTTTAACCTTTGCCCAAGTCGGTTACTTAAAAATGCCCATTTTTCGAATATCGAATAAGCCGGTTATTTTGGTATAATAAACCGGTTATTTTAATAATGTGTCATTAATATACATTTTCCTTACTCTTGTTGTTGATTTAAGTATTTTCTAACTGAATATTAGTCAAACTTAAACTTTTATAGAGCAAAATGTAACAAACATCAAAAAACATTATGAACACTGTAAATACAAATAGCTTATAAAAGCGCGTGTTCTTGTAAAAAAAACCAAAAACTTCAAAATACTACAAAAACGTATGCTGTTAAAAAGTAAATAGTAATTTGTGCGAGAGTATTCTAAATATTAAATATAATTTTATATAGAGGTTATCACTAGAGATTTTTCGAACGCGATTAAAAAGACAAAGTTAGGTGATTAAAGTGCCCTAAAATGATAAGTTACAAAGGTTCTTCCATGTCACGACTTATTAATCACCTTTAATTAGTCTCATTGGTGAAATATTAGCCCACTTTGTTGCCGAGGACGAAATGCCCTTTAAGGCACTAAAAACTCTTAAGTAGTTCTAGCATCTCTTCGTGCTGAAAACTACAACATTCCGGCGGAAGTAACGATATGGGAACAATTTCTACCAGTATTATTTATTTAAACACCAAGAACTAAAAAACAAAATTGAAGAAATCAAACAATGTAATGGAAGGTTTTAAATTGTAGTCGACGAATTGACACATATTTTACATTCTATTCACATTCTATGTTCATTTAACTATTCGTTTCTATAATTTGAAATAGATAATCATTGCTAAGAGGTTCTGTTTGCAACTTTTCAAAAATATGGTTGATTAATATAGACATTAAAACTCATTCAAAATAAATTTGGGAGAATATTTCAAAAATAATAATTTTATTAAATTCCTATAATTTTTTTGCTTTTGCAAAACGTTTGTCTAGATCAAATATCGTTCAACAGTTTCTAAATTACATTAAGCTTAGTTTAGACGATATGTTGAATCAGCATATTAATGATGAAAAATGTGTTACAAGTGCCAGCATATCGTGTAAACGCAAAAATTTTTCAACATACGTATGTTTAATAACATTTGCTAGCTCTTTGTTAACAATGCAAACAAACGTATGTTGCAAATTTTAGCATATCGTGTGAACAGCGTATTATTAGTGCTTGACAAATTTCCTGCGTATGATGGCAGATATGTTATTTGTTGAAAATCGTATTTAAGCTTTTCAACATATGACAAATTTGTATGCATATGTACCGAACTTAACTTAAAAATGAATTGAATTGTTTTACTTTTATTTAATTAAAAATGTAAATATGGCATTTATACATATGCGGAAAATAAAATATATTGATATATGTTTTTGTATAAATATTTCTTTTGTTTATTTATTTAGTTACAATATTTGTGTAGAGTAGTACAAAATTAGATAATATCTGAAAACGGTCAACTAGATTATTTCTAAAAAGAAAAAAATAAACTTTTACTATCAACTTAAAACGTCATTACACAATTTATATGATAAAAAAGCTTGTCGCGAGATTGACTTGTGTAGAGGAAATAAAAGAACTTGATGATATTGGTTTTAACTATTAACATTTTCAAACTAAGTAAATACGAGCACATAAATTTAGCGACAAGCTTCTACATCATATTAATTGTGTAATGACGTTATAAGTTGATAGTAGAAGTTTATTTTTTTCTTTTTGGTGCATTCAACTTAAAGCTCGTTTTTAAAAAAGGTTTTTACTTTGTATTTATTTAGAATTATATTTGCTGATACTGCCAACCTAATTCACCTTCTTCTACAAAATACATTGTCAATTCTTTTTGTATTTCTTTAGCACCGGTGATTAATTGAACGTCAACGTTTGTTGGAGTTTCTAGCGGTAAAAATGTTGAAGTTGAACTGTATTCCTGTCGCCAAGTACCTTCAGTTAAACCTCCATTTTGATCATATTGATCGATGAATCCAAATGGTGTGTACAATTTTTTATTTGTGTCGATCATATAATTGTGAAGTACACAGCTTGCTAGAACCACTTTTTTAGTTTTTTCTGTGTTTAAATGGATAGGTGACCGCAAAACTCGAAAACGTGCTGACATTATACCAAACGCATTTTCAATAATGCGACGTGCACGACTCAATCGGTAATTATACACTCGTTGCACCATTGTTAAGCCACGTTGACCATACGGTTTCATTAGATTTGGTCGCATAGCAAAAGCATCATCTGCAACAAGTAAATACGGAACACGTAAGTCTGGTCCTGGCAATGCAGTTGGTTCTGGTAAATTTAATTTGTTGCTGTCCATCGCCTTTGCAAAGGTACAGCGATTGAAAACACCACCATCAGAAAAACGTCTGTTACGACCGACATCAATGTAAATGAACTTGTATTCAGCATCTGCAACTCCCATTAGTACGATGCTGTGTGTACCTTTATAGTTGTAGTAAATACTACCAGAATTCGGCGGCGATATCATTACCACATGCTTGCCATCAATAGCGCCAATACAGTTTGGAAATTGCCACCGTTCTTTAAATGCTTTCGCTATAGCTTTCCACTCTTCTGCAGTTGTTGGCATCTACATTATCCAGAAAAAGATGTAGCGTATAAACACAAAAATAATACTTGGGAGGTCTTACCTTCATATATGTATTTCCCTACAAGCACTGTATACATCGCATCCAACACATGTGGAATAATTGTACTAATAGTCGATTTTGGGATACGAAAAAGAAACTGCAATGAAGAAAATGAATCACCACTGCTTAGAAAACGTAGGGTCAAAATAAGTCGATCCTTTGCTGTAATGCTTTTGCGCATCACTGTGTCTTGTTTCGTTATTATTGGTGATACCAAAGAAAGCAAATGATTGAATTGATGGATATCCATACGTAGAAAATTTTTGTATAGAGATTCTTCTTCCTCTTGCAATGCACAAATAATAGCTAGTGATATTTCCTCTGATGACATAATTTTTTTCTTTTTATTGATTTAAATAAATTTTATTGCAAAAATGGTAGTTGCATTAAAAAATAGAACAAGAGCATTGTCAAATTTATTTGTTATTTTTAACCAAATGACTACAATACTCAACATGCATATCAACATACAAAATTCAACATATCGTGTAGACACAAAAATTGTATGCTAACTTATATGTTGAAATGTCATTTGCTGGCATATGATGAATTTGAAAAATTTGGTATTTTCAGCATATCGTCTAGACACCTAACATATTGAATATGCTAATAGAGGCATTTGTTATTATTTTTAAGCATATGAGTGTAAGCATACATTTGCTGATTCAACATATCGTCTAGACTAAGCTTTATACAAATATCTTCTTACAAATAAAGTTTAGTAAATGAAAAATTGTTGAAAATTAAGCTAAAGTTTGATCAATTTACTGGTTCCGCTTTTCTTGGATTTTATCGTCAAATATTTGTTAGGTCTGATCTAAGTCATATCTATGTATTTTGTTGGTTCCTTACCTTTGCAAATTGTTTTGTTTTTATTCAAATTGACGTTTTAATACAAAAACTTATTTGATTTTGGTGTTTATATGTATATTCGAATTATAACCGGTTATTTAAAAAATGCTTAACCGAAAACTGGGTTTTTCAAAATAGCAACTATTCGTACTATTCGAAAACCGGTTATTGAAAAAGTCAAATAATCGATCTCCCTAGCACACAATAAAAAAAACTCTGCATCGCTATACTTGATGAAACATTTTTGCCGTTGACTGCAAAGTATTACGGTGCTTAGGAATTCTGTCTTTTTGAATAAAATAAATCATTTCAATTTCCTTAATTAAGGAACACCACCTGTGTGCAATTAGTTCAAGACAATTAAATTAAGAAAGACAGAATCTCAGCTGGAAAGTGTCGCTATATCTTATTTGCTAATAAAGCGTTCATTTACTTTACATTTTTGAGTAATAACGGAAACATTTTGAAAATTTCAGATTTACTCCTTCGTTGTTTCTGCTAGTAAACTTAATAAGAACACCTTTAATACAGTGCAACAAAATTCGGGTCATTACCGGCTAGGTATATCGATATATATCGTATCGATATTTTTTTTAGGAGTATTGATATTTATTTATAAAAAATATCGATATATCGATGTATCGAAATTGAGCTGAAACTATTACAAAATTTAAAAACTTATGTGCTGTTTTCACAACACAAGAGATTGAACGTGTAGTAAAATTTATATGGAAAACACTCAAAAAACTGAGTGCCTTTCATCTAAATTTTTCAACACGTTCAAAAAACTCTTGTGTTGTAAAAACAGCGCATTGATACACCTATGTCAATACATATTTACATATCGCACTTGTTCCTCTAAACAGCGTCAACTCAAAATTTTTCAATTTTCACTTTTTGCAAGAAAACGATAAACAGTGGCCATATCTACCCACTGTAAAAATCTTAGATCTATTTCTCTAGTATTTTGCCTAAAAAAAATGCAGTTTTATCCCCATTTCTAATATAAGAATACATATAAAAAAAAAGTTTTTTGTCTCTACTGAAAATTTATAAATTTTGAGTTGACTCTGTTTCGAGGAACAAGTGCGATATGTATAAACATATTACATGTAATTCGATTCTAACTTTTTATTGTTTCTTTTAATTGCAAATTTACTGCCTGTCCCTCGATTTCGAAAAAAAACTTCATTCGCTTAACTTTTATTTAAAACAAAAACCAATTTTAAAATGTAGTCTTTAAGGTAAGTTATGCGAACGAAGTTTTCGTTTGAAGTCGAGGGACCGGCAGTTAAATCTACATTAAACAAAATTCAAAAAAAAAGAATACAAAAAAGTTTTTATATATTCGCCATATGAAATCTAAAAAAAAAATTAATTGGGATTATATAATGCCGGATTATGTACTGCCGGTAAACGAAACTTGTGACACATACTATACAAGTAAACTGTGCAATATTTTATTTTTAATATATAAGAACATGCTCCAATAAAAAAAAAACTAAATATTTTTTTTTTAATTATTAACATTCCAACTTTCAACTTGATGCTAATACGCCATTATTAAGGTGATTCTTTGCATAATTCTATTTTTTTCGCGCTTATTTTTTTGTTGTAATATCTTAAAAAACCGAGACAAAACTGAACTGTGTAATCTATGAAAATGTACAATGGAAAAGCGCCGTTATTTTCTTAATATTAGTTAAAAAACATATTATGCAATTCTTAAAATCAACAGCACAGAAAAAATAATTAAATTTCTCCAATCACCAAATTTATTCCAAATTCATAATATCAAGCAAACAATTTGTTGATTTTGCAGCTATTACCATAATGATTATATTGATTACAAAACATTTTAAAATTTTGAAAAAATATTTTCAATAAATGATATTTTTAATTTTAATTAAAAAAGTGGTCAAAAAACTTTGCCATTTCAAACAATGTGTTAATTTATTTAAATAAATATTGACAATTCCCAACAACAATTCTACATGTTTAAATTATTTAATTTTAAACGAAAAAAGGCAATTAAGATTTTTTGTTATTTAATTAAAATTTTAATTGAAAATTTATTTCAAAATAACTAAAATTTTAATTAAATCAAAATTAAATTTTTAATTTTCTTTCAATTAAAAAAATAATTGATTCAATTATCACATTAATTAAATTTAAATACTTTTTAAACCATTTTTTTAATTGATAAAACACTTTTTTCTGTGTAAAGAGATCTTTAAAATATTGAATTCGATAGTCGTAGATAAATATCAATGTATCCATATATGGGTATTTTTAATATTGGCGATATATATAGATTATAATTTTTTTAAATATCGATATTTTGATATATCGATATTTATTGCCCTTAACTATCGCCGGCAGCCTCAATACTTGCAAAGCGAAATGAAAGTAGACTATTGGCAAAGAAAATCTGCCAAAGGTTTTTTGAAAAGTTAGTTCGAGTTTCCGAAATTTCGGGCCCTAAAATAAATTCAAAACCTTTTGAAAGTTCGCTTCTGAGTTTTGAATTTTAGAAATTTTCTTATGTTTTTTTACAATATCTTCCGAGCTGCAGTAAATTTTCAATGACATACTTTTATCTTTTGTATTATAGTTTCAAAATGTTACATTTTTGACCACTTGTGTCTTATTCCATATTTCATTTTAGTTTTCTGGCCTTTTGTTTAAATGTTTATAAGATTCTTATGTACAATGTTTCCTTTAATTAAGCAACTCATCCAACAAAACTACAAATTTTTCAATGAAAAAACCCATCAAATTAGAAGTAAAAACCGCAACAATTTCTTATATTCAACGTCGTCCTGTTGTTTTTAAGATTTAATAAAAAAAAAGTTTGTTGTTGTTGCAGTCTCATCTCCTTAAGTCCGTGCAAAATAATTTATTGTGTTGCTTTTAATCAGAAAATTGTGCAAAAACAAAAAAAAGAAAACTAAAAAAAATTTACAACAAAAGAAAACAAAATAAAGTTGTAGAAAACGAGATTAAAAGTACAACAAAATACATAAGACACTTAAGGATTAAAAAACATGTTCTTTTGTTGTTGCTGCTGTTTTCTTATTTTCGGTGAGTTTTCCATTTTGACTTAAACGGAAGGAAAATGTGCAACAGCAGGTGTTTTATTGTGGCTTTTTTATTCCTGTTAAAATTTTTCTATAAAGGAGTGAGATCGAAAAAGAAGGCATAGTTTAAAAGATGTGGGAAAAATCTTTAAAAAACTTTTCTTAAATTTTACAACAAAATTAATTTAACAAACTCCAAAACTATAAAGTGTTTAAAAATCATATGAGTTTGAATTTTGAAAACGAATGATAAAATTATTTGGTAGCAACAATTTTTTTTTTTTTCTATATTATTTCTTCCCAAAATGTTTCATATATTTTCCTTTACTTTTTCGAACAAAAATGTAATTAAAATTTTTTTATAAAGTTGAGTCTACTACACTCACAATTAGGGATGTAACGATACGCCTTTTTGCCGATACCGATACTCAAGAAGAAATATCGCCGATACCGATACGAATACAAAATTTAAATTCATGGTAAAATTAACAAAACTCAAACAGATTAATTTCTTAATCCAAATTTTGATATTTTAATTAGGCTTAAGTTCATTGAATTTAATTTTCATTAAATTATTTTTATGAAGAAAAGAATTTTACAACATGAAATTAGTTAAAAATTTTTTGATCATTTTTCATTCTTGACACAGTCTCTTTGAAGGGGTTTGCCGTTTTACATTCACCGCCATTGAAGACGGATGACGTCAATAGTCAAACATCAATCTTTAAACCAAATGGTATTTTACACTGGTAGATCAAAATTTGCTTTGAAGGAATGATTAACTATTTTCATTGATTTACATGTTGTTCCTTACTTCTGTTTTCCGTACTTAATTTCTTTATTACGCAGAAAAAATTATCAGTAGTTTTTATCAATTAAAATAATTCTTTAAGAGGCATTTTCCTGTGATAATTGAATCAATTATTTTTGTAGTTGAAAAAAATAATAATATAATTTTGTTTGGAAATAAATTATTAATTCAAATATTATTTAAATATCAAAAAATCTTAATTGATTCTTTCGTTTAAAATAAAATAATTTAAACTTGTAGAATTGTTGTTGGGAATCGTACAAGCCTGATCTATATTTAATTAAATCAATTATTTCATTGTTTGAAACGGCAAAGGTTTTTGATAACTTTTTTAAATACAAATTCAAATATCATTTATTGAAAAAAAATATTCACAATATTCAATTTTTAAAATTTTTAGTAATCAATATAATCATTTGGATAATAGGTGCAAAATCAACAAATTGTTCTCTTGATTCTATGAATTTGTTGATTAAAGACAAATTTTGATTAAAGACAAATTTTAAAATTGATTTAAATAAGATTTCAAAAACAACGAAAAATTAATTAATTTTTTAAGCAAAAAAAAAAAAAAAAAAAAAAAAACAGTGTAAGAGATTATAAGTATTCAAAATTAATATTAATAAGATTTTTGTTTAAAAAACAAAGTATTCTGAACTTATGCGGAAATAATTTCGCAACTCCGTCTGAAGCAGACCTGCAATAAAAAATCATCTCTCAGATGTGACTGAACTCATTTGAGAACTTAAGTCTTTCTGCGCCATGCACATTAAACAACCAAAAATGGGTTTTTAGAAAAATTAGAAATTCTAAGATACATCTAGACTTTTTCTTTAGATCCTACGCTGTGGTAGGGTGAACAAAGAATTATCCTTCTCTGAAGTTTCTTTTAAAATTTGCACAAACGCTCCAAAGGTCAGTTCTTGTAGACGTATCAGAACTTTTACTAAGACGTTTTATCGATCTATTGTCATTGGGATTTTCTAGATTTTTATTGAAGGTAAGAATTGTGGACAAACAATAGATTTCATTATTTTTAAAGCACTCAAATACTACGTAAATGGCCAATTTTTGGGACACTAGGTTCCATGGGCAGCATCGAGAGACAGCGCACTTGGATCCTTCAGCGTTCCCTTTGTGATACCCAGCGACACCGCCCATCCCATACAGCAGTTACTCAGATGGCGTCACTGCAGAGTTGAGACAATTCGGCTTCCTAATGAAGAGAAGAAGGAATACTGCTTAAATAACCTACAGTCCGTTATGGATAATATTGTTGTGCAGGCGCGGATTCAAGGGGGGGGGGGGTGAAAAATGGAAATTTACCCCCCCCCTAAATTATTAAAATATGTTTTGCTCTTTTCGATAATACACGAATTTCCGAATGTACAACATTTTTGGAAATCCCATCAAGTTTTTTTGTTTTTTATTGAATCTCTTATCGAATTTTCAAAAAGTATCCAAGTATTTATCCTAATAATTATTTATTATATATTTCCAATGAAACATCTAGTTTACTGTATTTAATTACATATTATTATACATTCAATCCCAGCAAGTGCCATCTATGTATATCCGAAAAATAAAGGTTTGGGTTGAAATTGCAAGCGGTTGAATTATTCAAAAGCTTTAGAATATGCAATATTTTTATTTGTGTTATGATAATTATTTACTATATACATTTGAATATAACCGTTTTTCGTATCATATTTTCATAATAGTAGGATTTGAATTTGAATTGTATATGCATTGCCATTCTACCTTCCCATATATACATATTTTTTTTTTTTTTTTTTTTTTTTTTTTTTTTTCTTTCATTATTTATTTATTGAATCTTCATATATTAAATATGAACTAACAATAATTAATCAAATCTTATCCTAATATTTGCTTTATGTCCTGCCAGTGCCAAACACAAAATATTTAGTCATCACGGTTTCTGTTTACATATATAGGTGTTTATCGCTCATCTGATTGGGTGAGTGCTGCAGTGTCTCTTCTTCTTAAGCGAGTGTGGCCGCCATAATTTAAAATATTTCTAGCTAATGGATTTGGGTGCAGTTCCAGCCTTTTTAAATATTTTACTGCATATTTCGTTATCATAGTTTTTACTAATGGCACATTGAGATCCTTGTGGATATTTGAGTTTTTGACGTACCAGGGAGCGGCTGTGATTATTCGAAGAAGTTTATTTTGGCGCCTTTGAATTTTTTCGATGTTAGAAGCCGAGGCAGTGCCCCATAACTGAATACCGTAGCACCAAATTGGCTTTAAGATAGAGTTGTAGAGTAGAAGTTTGCAATCGAGACTAAGAACAGAATTTCTTCCAATGAGCCAATTAATTTGAATTGCTTTTAGTTTCATTTGAGTTAACTTCGCTTCTATATGCCATTTCCACGTTAAACGCCGATCTAGATGTATACCGAGGTATTTTACATGCGAGTGTTGGGGTATTATTTGATTATTTATTTTAATAGGGGGGCATGTTTCCCGACGCAATGTGAATGTTATATGTGCGCATTTTTGCTCATTGATCTTTATCCTCCATTTTTTTAACCACCTTTCTAGTTCAAATATATGATCCTGTAGATAACGAGATGCTTCTTGACAGTTTGCGTGTATGCTTAGAAAAGCTGTGTCGTCCGCAAATGTTGAGGTATGGGTGTAGCTGTTTGTTGGCAAGTCCGAAGTATAAATTAAGTATAATAGAGGGCCCAGGATGCTGCCTTGTGGGACTCCAGCGCTAATTGGCTGTGGAGGACTTAAAAATTCGCCTTCTTTTATAATAAATTGACGACCGACTAAGTAGCTTTGTAACAGCTTGTGTATATTTGCTGGTAAGTTTTGCTGCAATTTCAGTAGTAAACCTTCATGCCAGACTTTATCAAAAGCTTGAGACACATCGATGAAGAGTGCTGAGCAATATTTTTTTTCTTCAAAGGCTTTTCTTATGACATTTACTATTCGATGAGTTTGTTCAATTGTGCTGTGTTTTCTTCTAAAACCGAATTGATGATTGGGAATACATCTGTTACCATTTAAAATCGGCGTTAATTTAGACACTAGAAGTTTCTCAAAAAGCTTTGATAAATTAGACAATAAGCTTATAGGTCTATATGACTCAACTTTTGTGGGATCCTTTCCTGGTTTAGGTATCATGGTAACTAAGGATACTTTCCACTCTTGTGGGTAGTATTCAAGGCGTAAAATAGCATTAAAAATTAGTAGAATAATTTTCTTTGCTATGCTGGGTAGCTCCAAAAGCATTTTGTTACTGATCTTATCAAAACCAGGGGCTTTCTTGGGGTTTAAATCATGAATAGCCTTCTCGATTTCTCTTACTTCAAACCTTAGTGGAACAGCTGATCTAACAGCAACAGGTGGTAACTCGACCGCAGTATCGAAAGATGTATGAGGGGTAAATACGGTTTTCAAATGATTAACGAAAATATTACCTTTTTCTATGTCATTTCGTGCCCAACGTCCATTTAAGTTTCTTAATGGTGGTTTAGTGATAACTGGTCTTTTAAGATTTCTAGCTGCACGCCATAATGAGTAATCAGATTGAGGAGTTGCATCAAGTTCCTTAAGATATTTTTCCAGAGAAGCCGTTTTTTGAGACTGCAGTAAGTTTCTTAGCCTTTTTGTGCACTCTTTTAGTAAATTTTTAAGTTGAGGGGATCTGTGCAATTGCCACTCTCTTCGAACTCTCCTTTTTTCAGTCAAGAGACGCTCGACATCTGTAGAATATATTTTACTATTTTTGATGTTTTTGCGGGCTATGCTAGAATGTTGAACAGCTAGTTTGAGATAATTGTCAAAATTTACAATAGAAAGATTCACATTCTCCGGTGTTCTAAGCGGAATATTTTCAGTGCAGTGGGTACTGAGATATTTTTTATATTTTAACCAATTTATTTGTGTGGCTGACGTCACTAAGTAACCAGACGGTGATACAATTCTATAAGGGTTTGATATGGTAAGAATTGTAGGTGTGTGATCAGAAGATAATTCTAAAGAAGCTTCAACGTGAATCGTTTCTGCGGGGATGTTTTTAACCACGCCAAAATCGATGACATCTGGAATTTTTTGCTGATCAGTAGGCCAATAAGTTGGTTGTCCACTCGCGACCACATTTAAATCCATTTTAGACATTGTATTATACAAAACACGACCCTTTGGTGTAATGAGCCGTGAACCCCAGAAGGTATGTTTAGCGTTGTAATCGCCAGCGGCTAGGAAACAGGGTCCTAATGATTTAAAATATTTATAATATTGGCTTTCTGATATTGAAAATCTAGGTGGAGAGTATAAAGATGAAAGTACAACGTTTCGATTTAGCTCTTCAACACAAATATTCGTTGCTTGCAGATAATCTTCACGATGATCACACATTAAGTAGTGTTTGATTCGGGTTTTTATCAAAATAGCAGAACCTCCACAAGCTCTATCTCGAGGGTCCTTGGTATCATATAATATATAACCATTAATTTTAAACGAATTTCTTGAGGTCAAATGAGTTTCAGAAACCATCATTACATCAATTTGTTTACTTTTAAGAAAATATTCTAGTTCATTTTTATGTTGGCGAATGCCGTTTGCGTTCCAAAAACATATGAATATATGATTGGTCTAGTTAAAGTTTATCAAAGAAGAATTATATAACTGTTAAATTTCAAGTGCATTAATAAGAAAGGTTCTTTGATATACAAAAATACAAAAAATTAGTGAAACAATGGTGAGTCCGTAATTTTTTTTTAACATAATTTACCTTTATAAGTACATATAATTTAGTCGTAAAGGATGTAAGTCCAATGTATACATTTTATAGGAGAGAGAAAAATCTTTCTAAAGTCTTTAGTTCTGAATATATTTTAAGTCTGTAAATCCAGTTTTCCTTACTGCCGACCCTTTATTGGCTTGCAAACCAACTGAAAATAATACATTTATGTTTTACACAGCTTTTTGTGACTTATCACCTTTTCTATTATATATTTTATACTTTTAATGTACATTTTAATATGTCAATTTGCAAAAATAAAATATACTATAAAATTATTTTGTTTATTTCACTGTTGTCTATTAACAAATATTAACAAATTTTTTTTTGGAAATTTTCACATTTTCCTTTAGCATCTTTGGACTTAGAACTTTTACATATCGTTGCAAAACAAGAACTAGAAAAAAATATTTGTATTTTTTCCGCAAACGATTTTTTTTGTTTACTCTATTGAACTGCATCAAAAACTTAATTTTCAAAAATTAGCGCATTTACAACTAAAGGTATGTATGTATGTATGTGCAGCCCTTCTAAATAAAAATAATTTAAATAAAAAAATTAGCTGTAATCAACTTAAACCAGGAGAATTATATATTTATCTTTAGATTAAAACCCAAACAGTTCGACTAAAATTCATAACCTAATTTTAAAATTAGTGAAGCATATTCCTTCTTTCAAAATTTTGTTAACAATTGCATATGTTTTTTTTTTTTGGTCGAAAAATTGTTCAAACAATTAAGTATGATGTAGTCAAATAAATTGTTTCAAATAAAAAAAAA
This sequence comes from Pollenia amentaria, assembly GCA_943735925.1. Taxonomy (NCBI): domain Eukaryota; kingdom Metazoa; phylum Arthropoda; class Insecta; order Diptera; family Polleniidae; genus Pollenia; species Pollenia amentaria. Next base: position 136,514,230 of record OX031010.1, on the reverse strand, counting down.
AAAACATTAAAAATAAATAAAATTATTTTTATAGCAAAAACGTTATTTAAAAAGATTAATTTATTTTAATTTATATTGAACTGATCTTATATTTTATTTTACCTTATTGTTGAGTTATTTTTAATACAATATCAACATATCGTTTTTAATAAACCTTTAAAAACAAATTTTTTAGAAAAACACTCGTGATAAATTAAGTTTTTTTATACATACGAGTATATAACAAGTACGAATCGTAGTCAAAAAATCAAGTACGAATAGCACTTAAACGTACTCAAAACAATCCTAAATGGGTTTACTTTCGAAAATCAATCCCAGAGTACAATAAGTACGAAAAGATTGAACTTTTCGCTGGTAGTTTGTTGTAGCCACTACAGCAACACCACACAAGTAGTTAAAAACGATTTTCTTGTTGTGTGTAGAAATAACAGAACAGGAAGAATACACATTATTTTAATGTTTAAAATGAAAAAATTTAAAGCAAGAGTTCTCATTTAGTTTATATTTTTAGTTAAATATGTACATTAAGTTTTTAAAGTACAAACCATATCGGGTATGATGCTGGTGTTTTATAATTCTATAAGGCGTGAAAGGGGTAAGTAAATCAATTATAATAATATTCTCCTTCTTATTTCACTTTTGGTTTATTTCAAGTACGAATTCGGGATTAAATCAACTTTATAATACTTGAATCCAGCGCATTGTGAGATTGAATCAGTCTCAGTTTTAATTAAATTAATCTCATTTTCGGATTATTTAAAGTACGATAAGTTGATTACTTCGAGATTGCATAATTCGTACTTGAATAAATCTTTCTGTACTTGATTCAAGAAAATACTCACCGTTCTTTTGATACCGCTTCGGATTGATTTGAGTTCGGATGGATTGATTTTTCTTTTGAGTGAATTTATTTTATATCGTTACCTTAATATAAAAAGGCCCCAACTCATCAAAAACACTTTTTACAGGAGAAGGAAAAAACTTAATAAAAGCTGAAATAATATAGCTACACAACCATTGTCAAAAAACATCTTTATTAAAATTAAACGAGGAATTCAGATTGAAATACATAATATGTATTTCTTTCGAAAAATTGTGTGTATGAGTTAGGCCTTTTTTTCTTTAGAAAAATTGTGTGTATGAGTTAGGGCTTTTTGTATTCTGCTTATAACTTCTTTATTTTTAATCTTATTTGCTTGAAATTTTAATAGAATGTGTATTAGCAACCATTCTACAATAATCAATAAAAAAACGGATTTCCAAAAATAATGAGTTGGGGCCTTTTTATATTAAGGTAACGATATACTCGTAACAATTTCAGTATATTTTACGTACAGAATATTGTGATTGTACTACTTCAGAAACAATTTGTAAGAAATTATAAATCACGTTTATAATAATTTTATTTAGTTTTGAATGATAATTTTAATAAAATGTTTTTTTTTTTAAATTTGCAAACGGTTTCGTAATTGAAAATGTGTGTGGTTGTAAATTTTTTTTTGCTTTTTTGTGAACACCAGTGAAAACGTTGCTTTAACCTCGAACGAAGCTTTAACCTCGATTAATTGCCAAATCGTCAGCTCATTATTGGTTTGCGGAATATGCCAAAAAGTCGTAATAGAGAAAAACTGCATGAAGGTTTAGATAGCGTTTTCTGTATTTTCACCACTGCTTCCGGCATACGTTTTGAAAAAAAATTTAAATTTTTATAAACTTTTATGAACGAAGTTAGAAGCTAATAGTTTTTTTTATTGAAAGTGAAAATGGTTGTTTAGTGTTAATGTTTATATTAAAAAGTAGCTTTTTGTGCTGCATACGTTTACTTATTGCTGTGAATTGAGTTTTTTCCAGTGAAGTTTGCTTTCGCTTAAACTATGCTTTTTTCTTACGGCAATAAAGCTAAGCAAGAGTGAAATTTATTTTCTTGTTGTCATTTTGTTTTGCTTTCGCTTTAACTACTTTTTTTTTCTTTTTTGTATTGGAATTTGCTGCAATAGCCAAAAAGTGGGATGTAGAGCAAAACAATACTAAAAAACCTTAATATAGTTGATATGTAGCAAATTAATGCTTAACATCTCAGAAACCGTACATTTTAAAATGGTCTATAGGGCAAACCAATAATGAGCTGACGAAATTTTGACTGAAAGCTCTCTCTGACTGAGGCTGTTATTTCTATTGTCTTTTGCCAATTCTGATACGACTTATATTTCTCGATTGACTTTCTTCTTTCGACTATCCTTTTCTAAAGTAAAGCGTATACCAGTGAGAGCGTCCTGCATCCGTTGAAAGAAGAATGCCAGACCTGGACTAGAGGGAATAACTTCCCTTCTTCTTATAGTTTATAGTTTTTACGGATCCATCAACATATTTTCAAGTGCTGTTGTAATGGAATTTACATATTAATGCTTTATCGTGTGTTTTTTCGGTTAATGCCCACATCATACGAGTTAATTGTATTCTAGTCAGGTCTTTTTTTGTTCGATTTAAGCAGCTCATAATTGATAGTATCCTTTGGTCCAAATAAACACCAAGCTCCAACATGGCACCATGGATATTCGATATAATTTGGCAAGACTTCAGATATGAGTTTTTTCAATTCGAATTATCGTAACGGATTTATATAACATCGCCAGTAATCGTTCGATTCATTCAAAAAGCAACGTCTCTTGTCTTTAAATAGTGTGATATCCAAGTTCTTTACGTTTGGATCAATCAGACTGCTTGCATCATACGAGTTAATTGTATTCTAGTCAGGTCTTTTTTTGTTCGATTTAAGCAGCTCATAATTGATAGTATCCTTTGGTCCAAATAAACACCAAGCTCCAACATGGCACCATGGATATTCGATATAATTTGGCAAGACTTCAGATATGAGTTTTTTCAATTCGAATTATCGTAACGGATTTATATAACATCGCCAGTAATCGTTCGATTCATTCAAAAAGCAACGTCTCTTGTCTTTAAATAGTGTGATATCCAAGTTCTTTACGTTTGGATCAATCAGACTGCTTGCAAACATTTTTAAACTGCCACTTGAGTGTCTCGCAATAATTTTGAAAGTTCATCGCGATTTTCCCAAATATCGTTTTATAAATTGAAACATCTTTCTACCACAACAAAACATAATTGCTGTATGAGAATCCCTGCGCGTTTCTTTTGTAGCTCAGTGTTCGTTATATTGTGCTAAATTGTCTTATTTGAAGTTGAAATTATGTGAACAAATTCTTTTTTTCAAATAAAACAAAAAAAAAACCTTAGAAAAAAGTATGCAAAGGCTTTATACTTCAATTAAAATAATCCCACACCTTGTAACTGCACCTATTTCCGAAAACTTTGTTTCTTAACTATATTCTTAGTTATTGTTTTTATTATTTGAGCTTTGCTGACATGCTTATATATATATATATATATATATATTTTTTTTTTGTAATTTTGTCGATGTTTTTCTTTCAGTTGTTTCTGTAGAATTTGTTAAAACTAAAGTTATGGTAACAACAACTACCGTCGGCTAGTGGTTTTTTTTAAACAATTTTGTTTATACTTATACATTTGCTAAAGATGGTCAACCAAACCCAACAAACCAAAACAAAATATAGAAATAACTTATAACAAACTTACCAAGATTAGCTTTAAACTAAGAAAAGTGTTGTGAATACTACTGCAGTCTTATTTAAATTTTTTTAATAATATAATCTAGGCCCTTGGATTGTTTTTAGTATACAATAAATGGAGAGGTATAGTAATAGAATAAGCTTACAGAAAATAGTTATCTAATCGTGCTTATAATAAGCTTACATTCGCAATATTTTTGTAAGCTTAGGCATATAACCAAATAATATTTGTACACTGAAAAACTTAATCAAATAATACGATATTCAGGCAGGAGTTAAAGCACTGGACATCATTTTCAAGAATACTTGGAGAGGAGAATAAGTAGAGAGGTTTAATAAAAGATTATACTGACAGAAAAATAGTTATATAATCATGCTTATAATAAGCTTACATTCGCAATATTTTTGTAAGCTTAGGCATATAACCAAATAATTTTGTACACTGCAAAACTTTAACAAATAATACGAAATTCAGGCAGGAGTCAAAGTACGGGACATCATTCTCAAGAATACTTACAAAATTATAGTGAGCATAAGTCATTTGTAATCATATCAGTTAAATTGTTATATAAACTAAGTGTATAGCAAGTTTTATAGTAAGAAGCATTGTCATGTGCAGCATTTTTAAATCACTATTTTAAAACTGTTTAGTTCTTGTACTTAAATAAATTTATAATAAGTATGCTTATAAAAATTTAAAGCAAAATCTCTTATGATAAGCTTATACTACATTTCAGGAACATTTTCCTTATGAAATGGTCTGTTGGGCAGCCAATTCCGTGCAATAGAGTATAGATTTAAAAAGCGAATTAAACGTGCACAATAAACAACCTTCTCCACAACTCACCGAATAAACAATCATCGTATTCGCGCAGGTCATTGTTAAGCACTTACAAATGTGGCGCCTGTTGTTGTTTTCGTTGTTACAAAAAACAAAAAAAAAAAAAAAAACAAAAATTAATCTTAAGAGAATTAAATTAAAAAAATAACTCAACAGACGCACTGCAGGTGTGCCTTAATTAAAATTTACCTTAAATTTCTTGTTTTTTATTGCTGTTGTTGTTGTTACTTTTTCTTTGTCATAGAACGAACCATTTTATGAGCAACATTTTATATAGTGAATCCAACTGTTTCAATGTGATTAAATTAAATAACAAAGTAAGCAAATTGTATAATACGCTAAAATGTTTTAAGTATTTGCTCTCAAGACTCGAGTACCAGTACTAGTGCGAGTTGGTTAAATTAATGTTTTATTAATCCAATTAAAAAAAAAAATTCGTACAAACAATTTAAGCTCATTAAAATGATTTATGAGCAAAGTTGGTTAAACTGTAGGAATTATGCTTAGAAGATGTTTGTTAAAGCTGCAATTTGTAAAGTTTGTTGGCTTGTGTACTTGGTAAATTAATGAACCGTGGGAGCAAAAAAAAATTTATGAAAAATATTGTTTGAAAAATATTCAAAATTCAAATATTTTCTAAAAAAATTTTTCAATGTATTAAAAATTGGAAAGATTTCTATAGTTATCTGGTCGATGTTTTCAAAATCCGTAATTTTTTAATTACATAATTATCGATGTTTTTTAAAATTTAGCAACTGTCCATGTTTTTAAAATTAAAATGATTCCTATAATATTAAAAACTTGTCGAAAGTTCTTAATTTTGTTTTGTATTTTGTTACAGAGTTTTTTTCTTAGAAAACTTGTCGATGTTTTTATAGAAAACTTGTCGATGTTCTTAATATCAATTAGTTTTCTATTGAAAACTTTTCGATGCTTTTAAAATCGATTAGTTTTCTATAGAAAACTTTTCGATGTTTTTAAAATCGTTTAGTTTTCTATAGAAAACTTTACAATGTTTTTCCTATAGAAAACTTTTCGATGTTGTTAAAATCGTTTAGTTTACTATAGAAAACTTTACAATGTTTTTAAAATAGATTAGTTTTCTATAGAAAACTTTTCGAAGTTTTAAAAATCGATTAGTTTTCTTCAAAAAACTTTTCAATGTTTTTAAAATCGATTAGGTTTCTTAAGAAAACTTTTCGATGTTTTATAATCGGTTAGTTTTCTATAGAAAACTTTTCGATGTTTTTAAAATCGACTAATTTTATATAGAAATCTTTTCGATGTTTTCAAAATCGACTAATTTTTTATAGAAAACTTGTCGATGTTCTTAATATCAATTAGTTTTCTATTGAAAACTTTTCGATGCTTGTAAAATTGATTAGGTTTCTATAGAACACTTTTCGATGTTTTTAAAATCGATTAGTTTTCTATAGAAAGCTTTTGATTATCTACAATTGATTAGTTTTCTATAGAAAACTTTTCGATGTTTTTAAAATCGACTAATTTTCTATAGAAAATTTTTCGATGTTCTTAATAAAATTAAGTTTTCTATTGAAAACTTTTCGAGGTTTTTAGTTTTCTATAGAAAACTTTTCGATTGTCTAAAATCGATTAGTTTTCTATAGAAAACTTTTTGAAGTTTATAAGTTCTATAAAAATATTGTCGATGTTTTTCAAACCGCCAACGTATTTTATAGGAAAATTTTTTATGTTTAAAACCGATTATTTTATTATAGAAAACTTATCGAAGTTTTCAAAGTCAATAGGTTTTCTTTAAAAAACATTTCGATGCTTTTAAAATCGTTTAGAAGTTCATAGAAAATTTGTCTTTATTTACAAAATTAACAAGATTTTTTCAAAACCTCGTCGATGTTTTTAAATTTGTTAACTATGTCCTTTAAGATCTCATTAAATTTTCACAATTGTCAGGATTGTCAAAGAATTACTGGTCGATGGCTTGCGAATCTTTACAATTTGCTAAAAATAAATTGCCTTCGTTCTCTAAATTGTTCTTTGGTAATTTAAAAAAGTTTTCTGCAAGAGTTTGGCGTTTCTTTCTAAAGAAAGTAAAGATCCTTTTTAATATATCCGATTTTCCGATCTTAAATTTAATATTAAGCGAAAATTGTTTTGCATCTTAAACATTTTTGTATATATTTTTTTTTGTACAGGTACTGGCTTGCATATGTGTTTTTAGTTTTAAGTTGACTCTCGTCGATTTAAAGTTTTTGTTTAGTTCTTCGTAAAATTAGCTTAAAATGATTGTAATTATCATACGAGTATTATCTTGTACAACAAGAAGACTCACACTTTTAAGCTTTCAGGCACATAAACACACTCATACAAATATCCTTTTACTGACACTAACATCGAATAAAACCACTACTTATGCATGTTTATGGCCGCAAACTTAACTTATTCTGTGTTTGGTTACGTGAGGATTTTTTTTGCGTATGAGTGTATGTAACATACACACATACGGGCATACATACATATGTATGAATTTAAGTGTCCGTGTGCTTAGTTGTTGTTAAGGTTTGGCTGGTGGCTGGTTAGTTGGTTGAATGTTTGGACTTAATTTAAAGCATTTAATTTGTATTGTATTGTGGAACGTGCTTAGGCATTGTGCGGTTATAAAGAAGTGTTGATTAATTGGTCAAATAAATATTTGTTTGTTAGTGTAATTATCGTTTATTTAAAAAGGATTGGTCATGCGAAATATTTTTTTTTTATTTTGCATACAAGGGAAAAGGAATATGTTTAGTTTTAGTTAAATGATAGTATTTTGTATGTTAGAGATAATTAACAAGTTGGTAGTAAAAAATAGATTAATGAGGAATATACATAATTTTAAAGTGTTAAAAATTGCAAAAAAGGAAATATGATAAGGATTCAAGCTGTTTGCTTTTCTTTTAATACTCTAGCCAGGTTGGGCCATTTTGGCATTTTTGCAGCTAAACTTAGCATTAATAATTTTTATTTAGCTGCAAAATTTTCATTTAGCACTTGGCAATTTCTTTAGCATTTTTAGAAAATGTTTTTAGGTTTTTTTTAGCATTATTTAAAACATTTTGAAGAATAGTTTATTATTGATTTTACTTAATTTTTTTTATAAAATACTAGCTTAACCCGGTGCGCTTTGCTACCCCTTCGAAATAAATTTTTTTTTAAAAAGTAAAGCATCTTGGACTAAATTTGAATGATTTTACAGTAACCGTTCAACAGATGATATACAGATATTTCAAGTGTCTTCGTATGGGAGGTGCCATGCCTACTTTTCCCATTAAAACTACCTTTTGAAATATGTTGTGGATTATTATCTAAGCTATTTGTACAAAATTGGAATACTTTCACTATTACAGTACTTCAAATACGTAGAAATCTTTATTGCAATTGTGTGGGAGGTGCCACGCCCGCTTGCATAATCCAGCCGACTTTTTGGCAGATGTCGTGTATTGATAACGAAGTTATTTGTTTTATATTGGAAAACTCTTATTGTAACCGTCCTCCAGATATAAGGTTATTCATATTTTTATTGTATAGTTGTATATTAATAGCCTATGCTAAGCGCCGAGTAATCAAAAAATTACTGTGAAACTTTCAGGAAAATCGGCTCAGTAGCTTAGGAGTCTGTAGAGAATAAACAAACATACGCTTTTTCATTTATATATTTTATTATTATTTTTAGAGGTGTAGTTTACCATAAGAGTGGGTCCTACAAAGCTTGAAGATTTTTGTCTTCAGATATGAAGTATTTAATATTTTCGTCCTATGGAGGGTATTGCTCCTCCTTCGTCTACCCCACCCATTTTTATTTTGGAATTTATACCTTACCATAATAGTGGATTTAACTACATTTGAAGACTCTCGCTGTAATAGTTTTTCAGTTACGCGATATTAAATATATGCTTCCTATGAGGGTATTACTCGCCGTGCGCCTACCCCCTTTATTTATATTTTTAAAGGTGGAGTTTTCCATAAGAGTGACTAATACCAAGTTTGAACATTCTCACTATAACAGTTCTTACGATATGCGATATTAAACATTGGCGTCCTATGGGGGGTAGCACTTCTCCTGCAGCTATCTTACTTCTCCAAACACCTACATACGTGAAACAGTATCAAAGATAAGATGATTATAAATTTTGAGTTGATTAGGCGTGCCACCGCCCCTTTGTCCAACCACAACTTTACATAGCCTAGGGCTCATTAATTCATAACAACAGCCTACTGTGAGAATTTGATGACGATCGGTTCAGTAGTTAATTAGATATAATCGACATAAAGGGCGTGGCCCCTCCCACTTTTTCATGCAACGTATTTTTATTCATAACAATACCATATATACCAAATATCATCAACCTACGCCAAATAGTGGCTAAGATATGAGGATTTTATGTTTTGGGTTGTATGGGCGTGGCACCGCCTCCTTTTCCAACCACATCTTTATATAGCTTAAAGTTTAGTAACTCAAGGCAGTCGCCTACTGTGGAAATTTGATGACGATCGGTTCAGTAGTTTATTAGATATGGTGGTTTTTACTTTTTCTATAAAGGGGCGTGGATCCGCCCTCTTTTTTCATGGAGCTTATTTCTATTCATACTATTACCATATGTACTAAATATCATCATCCTATGCCAAAAAATGCCTAATATATACCGATTTTTAATTTTGGGTTGTATGGGCGTGGCATCGCCCCTTTGTCCAATCTCAACTTTATATAGCCTAATGTCACAGTTATATTCTGTGAACATTTCAAGATGATCGGTCAAGTGGTTTGCCCTCCTATAAGGCACAAATATATATAAAAACATACATTCACTTTTATATATATACAATAGATAAGAAATTTTTACTAAAAATAGTTGTAGCCAAAACGAAATTTCGTATGAAAATGGATAATTCTTATGTTAAGAAACGTCTTACCTGTTTTGTTAAAAAATAAATAGAATATTCAGGGAATATTTGGAATGCTCACCTCATGTTGTTTGTAAAATTGATTTGCCCTTTAACGATATAAAAGTACAAAGAAACTCCACTTTGTACTTAGAAAAATATTTGATAGTGTTAATGTTTGAAATTTTTTTTTGCTCTAAACTGCTGAAAATATAATAACTTTTAAACCATAATTTCTCTATAACTTTCAACTATAAGAAATAAAATGATCTAAAAATTTTGTATAGCCATAGAAATAAAATCGTTTAATCTAATCTACCCTCTTGTTGAAATATTTATTATATTTATCTTTAAAACATAAATCACTAAAATGTATTTAGTTTCGAATAAAGTTGCATACTGGCAATTAATTTTTAACAAAAATCTTTAAAAAAAATTTTAGCATTATTTTTAGCATTTCTAAAAATCATTTTTAGCATTTGTTGGCCCTGTCTAATGCCAGATTTAGCAGTAAACATTTTTAAGATCTGGTCACACTGACTCTAGCGCAAATTAAGTTAAGACATCTACCATCAGTCAACGGCGAGTTATTATTTCACCTACACCACAATAGTGGAGAGGGTATCCCAAGCGACATTTTCTCTAGGACATTTTCATCGAATAATCATAGACGCATATTCAGAAATCATAACTAAAGTCGGAACTAGTAAAACAGAAGCTAAAAGACCGTTTATAGTAAGCTATAGATCTTATTCACAATTCATAACTAGCGTAGCAACTGTATTCAGCCGATAGAATAAATGAAAATAGGGACCTGCAAAAAGATTATTCATAGAATTTCTTTTAACCAAAACATATCTCTTTTTTATTATTTATTTGTATGGATGTTTTTGGACGCAGTAAAAATTAACGCAGGAACCAAATATAATAAGGTAAGTCCCAATTTACAATGTTGAAATTGAAAGGCAGACATTTTTCTTATTCTCTTTTGAACTTACCTAAACCTTTTACAATCGCGAAATTAATAGACAGACAGAAATTATTCGTTTCTTTTTTTCGTTCTTTTTCGCTGTTGACGGAGACGAATATTTAAAAGGCAAGGATATATAAAATTACATTGGTGTGAGAAAAATGATATGAAGCAACAACATGAAAATTGCGAACAGTAAAAGAGAAACACGAAAAATGTCTAGTACAGATAGTCATGTACTACACACTCTACCTCTACAACCCCTCGCCAACAAACTTCGTCTGTCTGCCTTCCACTTGCCACATTGTAAAAGAGGACTAAGTGGTAAAAGTGCTTGCCTCAAAGATGATAAAGTTAGTACTTTTTTTAGTACTATTAACATTGCAAAAGTACTGAAGTACTCCAATGACGTGTTTAGTACAATTTAAAAATTTAAAATTTACAAATGCTTTAACATTGAAGCTTTTGGTCTACTTTTTATCGCACCAAAATTTAATAAAATCTAAGCAAAGAAATCTCCATTATGTAGTAAATACTGTGCCGAATTTTTATTCGGATAAAATATACACCACTATCTTGTTGCTATAGCCTTAACATGTTTACCACTCAGCGTCACATATATGGGAGTTTTCACAGAAACTCAGGTCACATATAAGTGTCGGATATTTATTGAAATGTATTTACCCATTATTTCGTGAAAGTTTGTTGGAACGTATTTTATTGTGCATTTTTTTGAAATTTTCACAGCATTTGTATGACTATCCAAGTAGGCGTGGCATTTGACATACAAAAATAATATAGATTTTTGTAAACCTGGAGAGTGGTTAACTTAAAAGTATTCCAATTTGGAAAATATATCTGTTAAAAAAAGTGGGCTGGATTGGAGAAGTGGGCGTTGTACGTCCTATACAAAGAGAATATAAATTTTTATAGACATGTTACAAAAGATGATAGTTGAATTGATTTGGAACCTTAACAATATAATATGTTATGCAAATATTTTAGGATGAATTAGTACCTATATGGAGCCTGCATAGGCTGGGAAATTAATTGGATTATGCCCATATTTTTGTTTTTTAAGGATTTTGACTAAAATGCAAATTATTTAGGAAATTATTGGCATTTCTTTTCATTATGATTATATTGGTATAGTTCAATTATGTATGGAACAAAATATTGGCCAAACGGCACACCTCCATCCGAAGGTCCAAATTTTCGATAACGCTGAGGCATAATTGACGTTCTATGCCGTTATTGTGCCGAATTATCTCATCTTTTAGCTCATGAATTATTGCTGGCGTATCGACGTACATCATTTCTTTCAAATAACCCCAAAGAAAGAAGTCCAACGGTGTCAAATCACATGATCTTGGCGGCCAATTGACATCGCCACCACGTGACATTAAATTTGTCGCGCAAAAGAGCCATTGTTTCGTTAACTGTGTGGCAAGTGGCACCATCCTGTTGAAACCACATATCGTGCACATCCATATCTTGCAATTCGGGCCATACAACGTTCATTATCATCTCACGATAGCGAACACCATTCAAGTAACTGCCTGACTGGACTCATTTTGGAATAAATACGGCCCGATGATGCCGCCAGCCCATAAACCGCACCAAACAGTACCTCTTTGTGGGTACATTCGACAATCACTCTTGGATTATCATTCACACAAATGCGGCAATTCTGCTTATTGACGAATCCACTGAGGTGAAATTGTGCCTCATCACTGAAGATAATTTTCAAGATATGTGTTTGGATTTGAACGCCCATTTTCATAATAAGCCTGAATAACTTTAACGCGTTGCTCGATTGTGTATCTTCCCTTGGTTCAAATTGATTAAGTCTGAAATTGAGAAATGTCAAATGAAATGCAGAAGCTTGACGTTTAGGTGTGGTTCACATTAAACATCGGCCCTTAAAAAACCCACCCGTTACATAAATGACAATAAATTTTAATATGTTCATATTTTTTAGATTTTTGTTTTATTAAGAAAAATCAAACCATTTAGTGACTCATATACATACATATGTGACACTAATTTTACTCAAAACTCACGTCACATATGTGTGACATATTTTCTTTTGTTCCTGAGTTTCTGTAGAAAACGGAAAAAATTGTTGAGTGGGGAACGTGTTATATTAACAAAAAACTTGTCTTTACTTTAATTCAGAAGAGGCGTATTTATCTAGCATATTGAATTTTTTTTTAAGCAAAGTCCGATTGATGACGGAAACCAGTTTTGTGATAAATTTCTGCTTAAGGTTACTTTAATTTAGAAAATGCGTATATAATATATATATTTCTTAAATTTAACCCTCTACTGCATGAAAATGTTTTGAGTTCAGAAAAAAATGAAAGACCGTAAATAATTCCGTAAATAAATGTTAATTTAGGACAACTTAATATATATTTTACAAAAAATACAAAATTCACTTGTTATTTTGGAAGAAAAAAATGGAGCCAAATATGGCAGTATATGCAATAATAAAAATAAACTTATTCAGTGTAAAAACTTGTAAAACTGTTTCTTTTGTCGTTATAACATAAGAAGGCATTGCATTTTTCGCAAAAGGTATATGAACGAAATGAGCAATAATTTTGACAAAGTTGTCGGTTTTTCATCCATTAAGGGAAATGTCCTATTCTGTCAGCCCGTACAGAATTTAAATGGAAATCCTGTCGCATTCTTTTTGCTCTACTTGTTGATGGATAGTTTGACGATGTGAAGATTGGTCGACCTCGTTTTTTTTATTTGCCAACCTTGCAAAGATGTTCAGCTATTGCAAGCTTGTAGTCAAACTACGGTATATATTGTTTGGATATCCTGCGCCACAGCATCCAGGCATTGACAACGCACATATCAAGCATGTGAAAAAAATCTTTTTGTACCACTTTTTTGTTCTTAGTTGTATTCTATAAAGACCTAGCAAAGAATCTAGTAAATCTACTCCACCCATAAATCAATTATAAACGTTAATTTCTCTATGGGAACTGATTTCAATAAGCCTTTTCTCCATTTTACTGAAGCCCTGCTTTGTTAATATAGGGTGACTTCCGACGTATGTTGAAGGAATATTAACCACTTTATTGTCAAACAAAGCGGCGAGACCAAGTTCGACTCCATGAATATATGCAACTTTTTCGACTATGCTTTCTCGTACCAACTTATTCATTTCCTTTTCAGTTGGCATCTTGCAGTTTGTTACGCGATTTAGCCTTGCAGTACCTAAAGATAATACACCATTTTCATAAGATATAAAGGGTGGTTAAATTTCAAGGGCCGATGTTAAATGTGAACCACACCTAAACGTCAAGTTTTTTTTCTGCATTTCATTTGACATTTCTCAATTTCAGACTAAATCAATTTGAACCATGTAAAGATACATAAATGGGCAACGCTTTAAAGTTATTCACGCTTATTATGAAAATGGGCGTTCAAATCAAAATGCATATGGGGAAAATCATCTTCAATGATGAGGCACATTTTCACCTCAGTGGATTCGCTAAGCATTTGGACGAATGATAATTCAAGAGTGAATATCGAATGCACCTACAAAGAGTGACTGTTTGGTGCGGTTTATGGGCTGGCGGCATCATCGGGCCGTATATTTTCGAAAATGAGGCCGGTCAGGCAGTTACTGTGAATGGTGTTCGCTATCGTGAGATGATAATGAACGTTGTATGGCCCGAATTGCAAGATATGGATGTGCACGATATGTGGTTTCAACAGGATGGTGCCACTTGCCACACAGTTAACGAAACAATGGCTCTTTTGCGCGACAAATTTAATGTCACGTGGTGGCGATGGCGGCATGAAATAACCCCCCAAAATATAACGCCCCAAAAAAAATATGAAATAACCCCCCAAAGTGTGGGGCGTTATTTCATATGCAATAAAACCCCAATTTCAAAAATGAAATAAACCCCCAATGAAATGAAATAACTCCCAAAATCAAAATGAAATAAGTCCCCAATATTTAGGGACTTATTTCATATAAAATAGTTCCCCAATTCCAGAAATGAAATAAGACCCCAATATAACTGCCTATTTCACTAAATGCGAACGAACGCTTTCGTTCGCACAAATACATGTAAAACAAAAACAAATTTTTGAGAATTTTTGAGAATTTGTTTTTGTTTTACATGTATTTGTGCGAACGAAAGCGTTCGTTCGCATTTAGTGAAATAGGCAGTTATACATATTGTTCAGTTTTGGTTGGGCGCAAAGACTTTTTCCTCTATGGTATAACAAACACCGGCTTCGCTAACTAAAGCTTTTCTGCATAGCCGGCCTTCGGCCGGGCGCAAGGATTTTCTCCTCTATAGTATTCCAAACACCGGCTTCGCTAAATAAAGCTTTTCTGCATAGCCGGCCTTCGGCCGGGCGCAAGGATTTTTCCCCTATATTGTATTCCAAACACCGGCTTCGCTAACTAAAGCTTTTCTGCTAACCCGGTCTTCGGTCGGGCACAAGGCATTAGTTAGCGAAGCCGGTGTTTGGAATACTATAGAGGAGAAAATCCTTGCTCCCGGCCAAAGGCCGGCTATGCAGAAAAGCTTTAGTTAGCGAAGCCGGTGTTTGAAATACCATAGAGGATAAAATCATTGCGCCCGGCCGAAGGCCGGCTATGCAGAAAAGCTTAAATTAGCGATTCGGGATTTTCGAATTCGAAATTATAAAGTTCGGGACTTAGAGATTCCGATTTCTGAAATTCAGGACTTAAAAATAATCCCAATTTTTTTAGGATTCTGAAATTATAGTTTTTGATACTTAGTCCCTTTTTTATGTTTGGTAAACGTATGCAGTGAATATAACAAAACACAATTTGTCATCATTATGACTTTTAAAATATGTAATTTAAAAATTAAATAAGTCCCCAAAATATTTTTAGGGACTTATTTCATTTCAGATTTTTGGGGAGTTATTTCATATGAAATAATCCCCCAATTGAAAAAATGAAATAACACCCCAAAAAAAAGAAAAAACCCCCCAAAAATCGTTTTTGTTGTTCTCTGTACAAATTTTTGGGGGGTTATTTCATATTTTTTTTGGGGCGTTATATTTTGGGGGGTTATTTCATGCCGCCGGTGGCGATGTCAATTGGCCGCCAAGATCATGGGATTTGACACCATTGGATTTCTTTCTTTGGGGTTATTTGAAAGAAAAGGTGTACGTTGAGAAGCCAGCAACAATTCAAGAGCTAAAGGATGAGCGTAATCGAAAATTTGGGCCATCGGATGGAGGAGTGCCGCCGAGGTTGCGGCGGCCATTTGGTCGATATATTGTTCCATACATAAATGAACCATACCAATATTATCATAATAAAAAGAAATGACAATAATTTCCTATATAATTTGTGTCTTAATTAGAATCAACATCGGCCCTTAAAATTTAACCACCTTTTACTTGAAGCTTTGGACTGTTAAAGCAATTATCAAAGAATATTTTATAGTTTTGTCCTTTTGGTATCGTAGTTGCTAATCTTGGTACAACGTTTCCATTTACTCCAACATTAGATTCCGGAAATGTGTCACCTTGAGCTCAGGAAAATATATCAAAATCATAACTGAAACCTGAGTTTTAGCTGGATTATACAGCTTAAGATGATGTCGGCACTTTGTGGGAATGATTTGCTCATCAACCACTAAATGGTTCGTGATTCGTTTACGAATCTTTTCCAAAAATGGTCGAATCTTAAAGAGCTTATCAAATCCGGTTTCACCTGGTGGACTTATATTTCGTCATATAATTTCAAAAAAGCCCTAAGTTACATTGGAAAAATTTTAAAGGAGAAGCAAAAAAACTCTTTAAATTAAAAACTTACAAAAATTAAAAGATATGTTTCTTTTTTTTCTAAAATTAAAAGATATGTTTCTTTTTTTTCTAAAAAAAAACATATCTTTTAATTTTTGTAAGTTTTTAATTTAAAGAGTTTTTTTGCTTCTCCTTTAAAATTTTTCCAATGTAACTTAGGGCTTTTTTGAAATTATATGACGATTTGCATTATTGTTGTACAATTTAAAAATATTAAGTTTTAAATATTAGTAAACAGAAAAAAGTGTTTTATCAATTAAAAAAATGGTTTAAAAAGTATTAAAATTTAATTAATGTGATAATTGAATCAATTATTTTTTTAGTTGAAAGAAAATTAAAAATTTAATTTTGATAAAATTAATATTTAAGTTGTTTTGAAATAAATTTTTAATTAAAACATAAATTAAATATCAAAAAATATTAATTGATTTTTTCGTTTAAAATAAAATAATATAAACTGGTAGAATTGTTGTTGGGAATGGTCAATATTTAATTAAATTTTGCTTGATATTAGGAATTTGGTATAAATTTGCTGATTGGAGAAATTTAATAATTTGTTCTGTGTAGAAAACAAACCGGAGAAAACTAAAAATATTATGCTCCATTGATTAAGTCTCGTTTTATTGAAAATACAATGAACTTAAACTTAAAAACCATATTTGGCGTTGTATGCGGTACAGGGCTTAAACATTTAACTTGATAAAAAAGAATATATAAAAAGCTTATGTAAAGTTTTAGAACTATAAGAAATGTAGGACATTTCATAAATTTTGTAGGACGTTTCTAACATTTTTTATTGTTTTAAAACTATACATAAACGGTTTTTTTATATTCTTTTTTATCAAGTTTTGCTTTTTTTTTTTTTTAATTACCAAATTAATATTTTAAATATAAAAATTTTTTTTTTCCAATTCAAACAAAAAATTTTTAGAAACAAAATAAATTTTTGTTTAAAACAGGACCTACAAACGAATTTGCATTTTCAAACAATTTTTTTTGAATTTCGTTTATTGAAAAAAACTCGGTTTTTTTTTCAAACAAATAGGCTGACTTCCAAAACGTTTATTGCTTTGTATTAGAACAGAGTATAATGTTTCATAACGCCGCAGTACAAAATATATACAATGCAAACCTTTCCAAAACATCACTGTTAAGTATTAGTAACGCAGAAAAACAGCAATCGGGCATCGGTTTTAAAATTGATGCTTTGTGACATTTAACATTTAATTTGCAAACACTAACAGCCGTATTCATAACAAAAAGTTAGCCACAGTTTGTACACTACGTACAACGAGCTGCTAACTAGAATGCCGATTAAGCTTAGCAGCTTGTTAGCATAGAGTTTATTAATAACAAATTTTATCCGTCTGCTAACTTTTAATAAATCAACTCTGAATATTAATGATGCCACATTATAATACTCAAAAATGCAACAAGTTTTGCATTAATCATCGCTGGTTTTGTCATTTCATTTCATTTTTTTTTATTTTCCCTCTATATAAAAATTTGAAATGTTTTTTAATTAAAATATATTTAAAAAAGGACTCTAAACTAAAAAAAAACAGTGTATTAAAAAAAACAAACAAAATTATTCAACATAAAACGGCTGTTTATCATAAATTGGCAAACGTTTGGCAGCTTGTTGACAAGAGTTTAGCAAATCGTTAGCCAGAGTTTGGTAAGTGTATTATGAATAAACTTTGTGCTAACTTCATGCCAAATTTTCGTTATGAATACGGCTGTAAATGTTTATTTTTAATATTACCCATTGCATCACTTACATTTCAAAACGTTTAAATAAACAAAACACATAGTTGCATTGTTTCGGCACTTTATACATGTACATGGTTAAAATACAGAAGTAAAACTGTATACAAACTTTGTATTAGTACGTTTTGGAAGTCAGCCATAGTTGTTATTATTGGTTAAATTTGTGTTTTATATTAAAAAAACTTTCAAACAAATAATTTAACTGAATCAAATAAAAAAGATTACTGAAATTAATAAAAATTTCAAAACAAATAATTTTGCTGAATCAGTGAAGAGCGGTGGCTGGGGTTGGGACAAATCTTTTTTTTTTGTTTTTTTTTTTTATATTATTATTTTTTTTATTGTATGCTTTTTCCCCTCACTGTAGCCATTCCTTGGCTACAGAAGAAGAAATCTCAATTAAAAAAACTTCATTACGACCCGATATGGCTTTCATCATCATTATACTTTCAAAATTTAATGTATTTAATTAAAAAATTAAAAAAATAGTATACGGAATTTTTTGATTCTTTTTTTTTATCAACTTTGAAACCAACCAAAAATTCTGTTTTTTTTTTGTGTAGTTATTGTGCCGATACAAACAATGAATCGTTTTTACTTACCTTTGTTATTGCTTTAATAACAAACTACGCCTCGCTGTTTTATCAGATTTCTTATTGTTGTCCTTTTTTAATGCGTTCAAAAATAGACTGCTTGTGTTTTTTGTTGTTGTTAACTTTTTTCACTTAAAGTAGTGTTGCTTACGATCAAAAAAAAAACTTTAAAGATCGTTAAATATTTCATACAAAATTATTAAAACTTGAAACCAATAGCGCGTATATCATATTTTTGAATAGTTGTCAACATTTTTGTTGCTAAAAATATTAATAGAAACAGAACAAAAAAAATTTTTTTAAATTTCAAAAATTTTTAAAAAAGGCTTTTGCTTGCAATTATTTTAGCAATAATTTTTTCTGTGTACAAGTGAATTTTAATGTATGTTCCTCCATTTTTTGTTATTCGAAAAATAAAACAAGTAAAAAAAATATTTTTGGGTTTTAGTACTATTAGGGGTAAAAAGTACAATTTTTTACTGAATTAAGTACAATTTTGAAAATGTCAATTATCATCCCTGGCTTGCCTACAAAACCAAGCACCCCAGGGTCTATCACTGTTAGAGGATCAACAATGTTTACCATGGCTTTCGGGTTTTAAATATTGGGGGGGTTCAACCCCCCTTCGAAAAATCGGCCCAAGAAGCTCTCTGACCACCCCTACCCCTGGAAGAGAGGATAACATCGTGACGGAGGTCAGGCAGTCGCCACCCCCTGGAAAAAAAGGTAGGAATAAAAGACTCGCAAGGTTCCCCACAACTACACCAAATACACGCAGGGCGTCGTTTCTAGTTAGCCCCATTGTCATACGACCTGATACAGCAGACCAATCAACTAATAAGCTGGACAGCAACCGATTAACGAAACTGTTACACGGCAAAAACGCAAACAAGGACTGAAATCTTACATTGGAAGACGCGAAAGTAACTGCAACAAATCGTGTAAGCTGGAGGTGCTTTGTGGGTGCCATATGCTCCCAAAGGGGGTAATGGAGAATAAAATAGTTAATTATTTAGAAAATTGTAGGAGTATTTACTGTTTTCTGTATTTAAGAGAGACACAAATTGGTCGACAAATATTTTTTAGTTTTTAAATAAATTTTAAAATTAAATCAATCAGCTTTTCTTTGAATGTTTTTGTTAGTTGGCAATTTAATAAGATTCAGACTCTTCGTGTTGAAATTAGCCAACTGTGAATAACTTCAATATGTACTTTTAAAAGTTAGCACTTTGTGATAATTTATGAATATGCGCCGCAGTCACCGAAGCGGTATTAAGTTGCAATTTATACTCAATTATCGTAAACGAATTTCAGTGACGGTTCCACGTGGCAATAACACAGACAAACGGAGCTATGCATGATAAAGAAAGTTAAACATTAGTGACATTGTCTGTAAGGATTTCCTAATGCGCGGAGGCCTGCGAGACAAAATCTACTTCTGTCACCAATGAAGGATTGGTCACTAACATTAAAAATTTATATATGCCACTAAAGAAAATCTCTATGTGTCATCGATGACTTAACATTGTTAGCGCTTGTCACGATGAATCAATTTGACGTTCACCATCGGGATTTTATGCATTTGAGTTATTGTGAGCAACACTAAAAAATATTGGTACCATCTTGTCCATCTGTTCGTAAACCGATCGATTCAGAATAGCGCCCTAAGTCGATCTCATGGTTAAAAAAACTGTATTCGAAACCGTCAAACCATCGAAACGAAAATTTGTCTAAATTTTTTCGCTTTTTGAGTTGGTTTGATAGCGACTTATTACATTTAATGAATCAGAAGTAAAAGCAACAGTATTTTTCAGGGACCGAAAATAACAGTTATTTTGAAGTTTTAAAACAAAAAAAGCTTATAGAAGTAAATGCTGGCAAACTGATTCAAGTATAACAAATTGATCCTTATGAACTTTTCTTTGATAAAATATTATGATTTTTAAAGTTTTGATTTTTATTTTTTCGATCAAATGTAACAGTTATTTTTTGATTTTTATTTTTTTGAACAAAAATAACAGTTATTTTTTGATTTTTATTTTTTCTATCAAAAATAACAGTTATTTTATGATTTTTATTTTTTCGATCAAAAATAACAGTTATTTTATGATTTTTATTTTTTTGAACAAAAATAACAATTATTTTTTGATTTTTATTTTTTCGCGCAAAAATAAAAATTATTCTTTAAGAAAATGTACGTGTTATAATTATTGAGTTGTCTTTAAATATTTATTTAAATAAGTGATCATCATTGGGATATCTTATGCGCATTAACGTAAATATTTAAAGTCAACTAAATAATTATAACACGTACATTTCTTTAAAGAATAATTTTTATTTTTGCTCGAAAAAATAAAAATCATAAAATAACTGTAATTTTTGATCAAAAAAATAAAAATCAAATAATAACTGTTATTATTGTTCAAAAAAATAAAAATCATAAAATAACTGTTATTTTTGATAGAAAAAATAAAAATCAAAAAATAACTGTTATTTTTGATAGAAAAAATAAAAATCCTTAAAATAACCGTTATTTTTGATCGAAAAAATAAAAATCAAAAAATAACTGTTATCATCAGACTTTTATGAAAAAAGGAATAACTATTACGGTCCCTGGTATTTTTGGCCAATAACAAACAAAGAAGTGGAAGAAATGTCAGTTTTTCAACATTGACTGCAGTTTTTGGTCAATCTAACGATGTCCGTTTGTCTGTCCAGATATCCGATTCCCAGTCCGTGTAACCTCGTACGCTGTACTTTGCGTAATTTTGAAGATAATTTGATTAAATTTAATAAATACGTTAAAGTTTCCAAAAGGACGAAGACTATAAGAGATGGTGAGAATCACAAAATATTTAGCATAATGACTTTTACATGAATCTTAAACTCATAAAATAATTTTGATCTGGCGCGGGCTTGATTGCCCATGGGTCCCAAGTAGGAAGACCTCTAAAATGAATTCTGATGTTTATTATTTGGAACCAAAGGTCAAATTTTGAAAAATCCCACTTTGACCCATTTAAAGTACCCCAATCGAGTCTAAATGTATGACCGACTCCCACTAACTATGTAGAGCGGACCCACCTTTGTCACTTGTGCGACTTTTAAATCGACCCGCCCTAGTGTACATATTTGTTATCTATTTTTTTTTAAGATAAATCTGCAAGGAAAACATCTGTCAAATTACTTGGTTACGTATGAGTATTATGTAATTCCAATTTATTAACATGCATACGCGATGTGGTACAACGAATAAATCAAACTTGTAAAAAAGCCATAAGCGAAAAAATAAGACTTTTTGTAAAAGTAGGGCTTTTTCTGAAGAAAGTCATGTAAAATTATGCTTATTTCTAAAATTCGGCTGTGGGAAAAATCGCCCAAAGAAAAATGGCCCAAAAAAAGAAATGAAAAATCGCCCAAAAAATTCCATTTAAAATTGGGCCTAAATTCATATGAAAAGTGACCTAAAATTTTTGGGCTATTTTTCGTTATTGTTGGGTGATTTTTCGTTTTTTAAATTTGGCGATTTTTCATTATGAAAAATCACCCAAAAATGTTGTATGAAAAATGGCCCATTTTTTTTTGATTTTCTCCTCTATGGTATAACAAACACCGGCTTCGCTTACTAAAGCTTCTCTGAACAGCCGGCCTTCGGCCGGGCGCAAGGATTTTCTCCTCTATGGTATAACAAATACCGGCTTCGCTAACTAAAGCTTCTCTGCACAGCCGGCCTATGGCCGGGCGCAAGGATTTTCTCCTCTATGGTATAACAAACACCGGCTTCGCTAAGTAGTAAAGCTTCTAAAATCTGCCTTGTTTCCAAACGAAAGCCGACTATGCAGAGAAGCTTTAGTTAGCGAAGCCGGTGTTTGTTATACCATAGAGGAGAAAATCCTTGTGCCCGGCCGAAGGCCGGCTGTGCAGAGAAGCTTTAGTTAGCGCAGTGTCCATGGACACTATGACAATTTTTGGAGTGTCATAACGTCCATGGACACTATGACACTGGACGTTATAACATGCCACCGGGAAAAAAATTCGTTTTTGCTTTTTGGGTCATTTTTCATTTTTTTTGGGCCCTTTTTCGTTTCTTTTGGGCAAAATTTCATATATAACTTTTTGGGTCATTTTTCATGTTCTGTTGGGCGATTCTTCATTTGGGCGATTTTTCATTTTTTTTTTTGGGCCATTTTTCTTTGGGCGATTTTTCCCACAGCCCTAAAATTCTTGGATTTTTGTACACTTTTTGTGACTTTTTGTAAAAAAAATTGATTTTTATAATTACTCTAACTTTCTCGAAAAAATGTGGTAAAAGCTTACGGACTTTTAAAAAAAGCTAATTTTGTTTAGGAAATAGTTTCTTTTTAGTGAAAAAATTTCACTTTTTGAGAAAAGAGACACTTTTAATGAACAAAATGTGATGGCGGTACGTATGCTGAATCATCGGGATGCTCTGTTGGCATTAATGACATAACCGTTGCTCCTTGCTTTTCATTTTCCATCACAATTGCATCGACTGTTAGTCTTCTCTGGGCTCAGTTTAAGTATTTTAAAATATTTTACTGCATATTTCATTATCGTTCTCTTTCATCAACCTAAAAAAAAAAAAATACTAAGGAAATTTTTAAATATAATGTTTATCTACAGAATCACTGCAATTGTTTTGTCTTATTACGAAAAACAGAAGACTACAAGCTGCTTGTTTCTTTCTTGAAAATAGCTATGAACGGTATTAAGGGTTGTGTACTTATATACAAGCAGGCTTATTTTCGAACACTGCTAAAAATTAAGCCATCGGTTGAAAACAAATACACATTATCATTGCGTTCTAAATTTGACGACGAGCCATTCTTGATTCTACAACAAGTCGTTTTGGATTTAACAGCATGTGATATTATATTTACACTATTATTTCATTATAATTTAGATAACAAATGTTTTGTTATAAATGGGATTAAAAAATATCGTTGTTGCAGTTGATAGTATCAATTTTGAAATGTTCTTTTTTCCAATGTGTAGGTTTTTTGGTCGATCTAGAATTTTGGGTCGATTAACAAAATTTTTGAAGAAATCAACGCGTTGAAGGAATGAACATTTACATGAAAACAAAAACAATACTTAAGAAAATGGTTTTTGTTAGCTAAACACTTCTAAAACTAAATTAACGTGAGAGTTTTAAGGCGGTTCTGTATATTTTAACACTGTAAATTTTGTATGATAAACAAAAACAATTTCTGTAAATTTGTTTTTGTTTTCATGTAAATTTTCACTCCTTCGACGCTATTTGAAGAATAGCCACCAATATTGAAAATTTTTAATTTCAAGGCATCCCGTAAATACTTAATTTTCAAGCAGACGTAAAAATTTGTAAGCTAAACAAATTTAACTTGAGACAAATTAGAAACAGTTAATTTGGCAATTAAAGGCCCCGAATAATCTTGAGGAACCCGCAAGCGTAGCACCATACAAGGCATTTTATTTTTGAGATTTTTTCGGTGAGGAAGCATACTGGGCATTAGGGTCCCTTTTTATTGGGCATAATGGTCCCTTTTAGGCTGCCGGAAGGCAGTAGCGTACGAGTAGTAGAGTAGATTGACGACATGGATAAATCAAATCTTATCTACAAAATAAAATAAAATGCTTGGGGCACAACACTAACATAGGCAATCAAGTATATGTTGGGACTACAAAAAACAAGCTTAAAACTAGATTAGGAGGACACAGATCCGATATTAGATGTAGTGATAATACATCAACACAAAAAATAGCACTTGCGGCCCACTGTGCAATGAGAGGAAACACACCAGATTTTGACAACGTACAAATATTACAACGAGAGGAAATATATAAATGAAGATTTACATTGGAAATGTAGCACATAAACAAAGTCGAACAAGAAAGGAGAATAAACTAACAAACCGATATAGAAAATTTGTTCAAGAGTCATATGTACAAAATAAATAAAAATAATTAGATCAGTTAGTGCAATATTAAATGTGAAAAGTTAAAGTGATAATTGTTTGATTGTTGTTACTCATTGTTTTGTAAGTTTTTGTCGTGTTATGCTGGTATTGTTACAGTGATGAAATAAATTTATTTGTATTATTATTATTATTTTTGTATAGATTTCCTGATGATGCTTACCCGATGCACAGTGTCTCGACTAGTACAAGCTAGCGGAATAAAATTATTTCTTCACTTTTTTCAATTGGTTATGTATATTCTAGGCATCTTAAGCTAGTTTAAAAAAAAAGTTGAAAAATGTCTAATGTAATCGGTTTTAATCTATTTTTTAATAGATCATGTTTTAATGTATTTTTCACATTAATAATCCGATTCTATTTAAACTTGGCATAAATACATTTCTTACAAATATCAATTTACATAGCGAATTTTATTACGATCGATTTTTGTAGGTGTTATAGCGTTTTTACGAAAAAGTATATGGCAGAACCTTGCGCCCTTAGTCCGAATTAAATGAAAATTAACACACACTTTGCTAGTTGTATGTAGGCATGCTAATGCTCACTTTTTGTAACTTTCTGGGCATTATTGAAGCTAGCCCCGGTAGGCTAGCTGGTAGTGAGCTAGTCTATCAGTACCGGGGTTGCGGGTTCGATTCCCGCCAGAGACTCTGGTCTCCTGCAGACAAGCAAAAAAAGCTTCGCGGGATTTAGTGTAGGAATAATAAAAAAAAAAAAAATATCGATATTAAAAAAAAAAAAAAAAAGAACTGGTGGAAGGTAGGTTATCTTTGGACCGATTTCTCCGAAAATTCGTTTTTTTTCTTTTGAAATTTTAAAAATGTCTAACAACTCCTTCTATTTTTGCCCCTTCGGGGACAATGCAGTGTGCGGACTCGTTCTAGAAAAAATAAAATAATTTTACTTTCGGGCCTTTTCGGGGTCTAAAATATATGTGAGTCTGTGCTTAAATGTTGTAGGTTTTACATATAGAAAAATCTAGGTGGATATATGTGGATAAAAATAGTTGCTACTCTTTAAAGTTTACAATTAATGTAAAATTTGCTGGACTTATCTATACATTTACAAATTCATGTTACACCCAAGTATACATATTTTTTATAAAAAAATATAAGCCATAATAGGGCAAATACCTTCAACAGAATACTCATAACAAAAATCTTGTTTCACTTTGGTACCAATTTTAAAATATCTTATCACAAGTGTGCATAAAATGCAACTGATTTGCAAATGAAAATGACCTCCCTTATAAGGGTATTTTTGACCCGCTGATAAGATACCTTTATGAGGTGATAAAGAGATTAATTCATGGAATTCGTTACCTGGGGGTTCCTTACAAGTCGTTATCAGTGGCTCCTGGAAATTACGTCTTGAGTTTTGTCCAGCTAGCATGTTCTAGCCGAATCACTGTACGGTGGTAGGCGAAATATTGAATTAAACAAATAAATAAAATATTTTAAACATAGTCCTCGAGTCTGATTATTTACATAATTTATTGGAAAGTTAAAAGGCCGAAAAAAAAACAAAAAAAAAAAAACATTTCCTCTCAAACATATTTTTTTTTTGCCTGTTTTATGTCAAATTATTGTTCGGTAGCAATTTTCTGCTGTTATTGTTTATTTTTTGTATTTTTTTTTGGCCAAATTTAATTAAAACCGAACGCTTTCCTTCATATTGTTTTTTAAGGTGCTGGACGGAAAAGCCCCGGTGTACAAGACTTAATATTTTGACATTGTCATTTTTCGTTAAACGCCTTCAAATTTTATGCTTGTTGTTATTATTGTTATTTTAATATATTTTTATGTAGATGATAATGACGATGATGATGATGGCGACGTTGATGTTTGTTCCTCTGGTCTTTCGTTCCTGTCTTTTACTGTTTTAAAACGTTTAATATACAAAGTCAACACTGTCATAATCATGCCAATATTAAGACAGGATTTTCATTTTTTCCTCTTGCTTTCTTTGTTTTTCATTTTCATTTTAATTTTCATTTCTTTTTTTTTTCCATTAAAGGCCGGCCACCTTCAACCAACATTTAAGGAAAACATTGACATGTTGTAGCAACAGTGAAGAGTGTTGCTATGCTTTAGCACTCCCACATCCTTGTTGTTAGTTAACTGACAAGTAAACATTTGACTGTTTATTTTGTGAGCTGGTCTGCAAGTTTTACTGTCTTAATGGCTGTCTGTATGTCTGTATGTCATTCAGTCATTTTGCCTTTTTTTAATTCCTTTTGCACTTTTCATTTGCAATAATGGCCAGCTAACTGAAATTGTAGCAGAAAATTAAAACTCAAAAAGAAGAAGATGGAGAATACCCAAAGATAATGACTGGCAAAGAACGATTAATGTAGACTTTATACTAGCGATTTTTTTAAAAAAGAATATGTAATGAGTTTGATAAGGGAATAAAGGGCATTGTAAGTCCTGTGATAATGGTCTGGAGGCTTAAGATTATTGAAGGAAGTACTTAGTGTACGAAAAATTTGTTTTTCTGATAAAAAAATTTTTTTTTTCTGTTGGACTGTAGTCTTAGGTTGACCTTTTAAATATATTAGTGCTGTTAACGAAAATTATTTTTTCAAATTTACATCTTTTGGATGAGTTACTAAAAAAATGCGGTATCCACGACTAATGACATATCCACATGGTATGTGTCTTAAATATTTAATATTGCACTTTGAAGGGTAGATAAGTAATGCCAATAGTAGGGAATTTTCCTTTTTTTATTTTTTTTTATTTTAATGCAAATGTAGGGAATTTTTAAAATATTATCTCATTTTCATTATGCTGTATAAAAATAGGTAAATATTCGTATTATTTTAATTTAAAAATTTTAATTTTTCATATACAACTTAATGCAAATGTAATAATTATGAACAGAAACGCCATACTATGAGCCCTAAAAGCCTGGCAATCTTCAACAAGTGCCAAAACCATGTACGTATATATTTTGGGGAACCGAATATTCGGGTTCGCATTTGCGAACTATTCGCTTATTTTTACTATTTGCATTTGCACTCATATTCGCTGAAATGCATGCGAATATTAAAAGCAAATATTTAATGAATGAAATGTCTACATGAAAATAATTTCGTTCCGAGAAAAAACAATCACATCACATCAAATCAAACTAAGAAAAATATAAATCATACAATTTGGAGTTTTCAAAAAAAATTAATGAAAACTTTTACAGTTGTAGTAGGATATATTTTTATATATGTATATTATTGAAGTTAATATTTTTTTTTAAATTCTACAAAGCCTTCCCTTTTATTTGGTATCGAGTTTGCTAAAAAACATTATATACTTATAAAAAAAAATTATTTTAAATAAGTATTCTTTGAAAAGTCCTTTAAAAAAGAAAAAAGTAAGGAAATAAAAATCAAACACGCAGTTTGACTTAGGTTTGACTGTAGATTGAAGGATATATAGTGGCGTTTTTGGCAAAAAGGAAAAATTTGTCCCACAGTTTTTTTTCAAATTTAATTATTATATGTGTGAGTATAGCATTGTACATACGTAGCCCCTCGAATTACGTCGCAATTGGCTCCGGAAAATGACGACGTATGTACATCGAAACAACGTAAATCGAATTTAAACATGTTCATATGTGTTCTATAAACCTATAAATGTACGTTCATTAAAAATAATAATAAAGACTCATTTATAAACAAATTACAAAACATTTACAGAACTAAGCAAGAAAGTATATTTAAAAACAAATTTTCAAAAGTGTACCCTATTTTGGACCCATGGGCAATCATGGACCCACAAGAAAAAATTATGTTATGAGGTTAAGATTCCTGTAAATGTTCTATATGCCGAATATTATTAAGATATTTTTATCTATATGAGATTAGTTTAAATGATTTTAGATAAGGGGGTTTATAAGGAACCTATAGTTCATTATGGATCTACAAATACCACGTTTTGCCATGGCACAGAATCTATCGTTAAAGTGTTTTTTCCTAAATTTTCTGTCAATACCAACATTTATAAAAAAGATATTTTCGGGATAGTATTTGTATGGGAAATTTGGTCAAATATGGGCCAATTCCAATATAATTTTTTAAGATTATTTAAATTGCAATGAGATAAGTTTGGACCAAATTTAAGCTAAATACCAATTCCGAAAAACCTTGTGTGGGGGCTATGTGAAATTATGAACTGATACTCACTATTTTCAATCGGCATGTATGCCAAATTTAATGAAATTATCTCCAAAATTACGATCTGTAATTTACGTATAATGTTTCCATTCACAGCCTGCAAGCCAGCCGAACGGATAGCGTTAGATCGATTAAAAAAGTGATTCTTAGTCGATCGGAATACTTAAAGTACGGTCTAGGACCAATATTTTAAGGTGTTACACACATTAGCACAATTGTATAATACCCTTTCCACTACATATTCAGCCCAATTATAAATACAAATTCCCCGGGAGTTTTTTCCTTTCTCTCATTTTTCCCATTTAAATCCTATTGTAAAAATGGGCAAAGGGGAAAAAATGCTGGGCAATTTTTATTCATAACTGGGAGGATTTTTCTTTTTTGATCTCACATTTCTGTCCGTTGTGTTTGACAAGAAGAACAAAAATGTATCCATGTATAGATAAGAATAGCTACACACGCATTAAAAACCCAAACGATCATTTCAACTAAAAACTGTGATTCCCCGCTTTTTGCTTATAAAACATAAAAAATAAGGCGACGTAAATCGAATGGCGATGCAAATCAAATTAATAATACACAAAAAATCTGAAGACGAATATCGAATGGCGACGTAAATTACATTTAGAAGTCACACAAATCGAAACAACGTTAATCGAGGCGACATAAATCAAGGGATTACTGTATTTATTTTGGTTTATTTCTTGGTGCTAATAAATACTTTTATAACAAATCTTAACAAATGCTTAATTATAATATAAGCAGAGTATGTATTTGTTTGCCTGAAGCTAAAAACAATAAATTTTTAACGTAAGAAATAGTGTTGGGGTCATTTTTTTGGTTGTAGGAAAAAAGGGATTTTTTTTTAGACACGTATGTTAGGTTCCATGGGCAGCCATCGAGATAGCTTACTTGGGTCCTTTAGCGGCCTTTTTGTGATACCCAGCGCCAATGCCCATCCCATAAAGCAGTTACTCAGATGGCGTCACTGCAGAGTTGAGCCAATTCTTCTTCCTAATGAAGAGAAGAAGCAATCTAAGTTCTATTCTAGATAGATCCTCCAGGCAGGAAATCTTCAGCTCTCCCAGGTATTTTTCCCTAATGCACCGTAACCGAGAGCATTGATAGAGAAAGTGAAGCACAGTCTCCTCTTCCTCCTCATCATGACAACTTCTGCAGTTGTCATTGGATTCCAGAACCAGGCCAGCGTGCCTTGGATATGGAGCAGGTGGACTCATAGGTCCATCCCTCTTGCGTAATCCTATAATACTCGCGCCTAATGAGTGACTTACAGTGAGCCATTGGAATGCCAACGAATTGATCAATGAATCTGTCATCCATGCGATCCATGGCCAGCTCATCTTCTATCTGGTTTCCCGGGCAGTCTGAGTGCCCTGGTATCCATATTAGCGTTACCCCTGAATGCTCAGCAATCTCATTCAAAGACATCCGGCATTCTACTGTTAACCTAGAAGTCGTGCAGACACCCGCAAGAGAACCAATGACAGCCTTGCTATCAGTAAATATACGTATAACTCCCGATACGCGATAATACTTTAGCCAGTTGGCTGCCCACCTTATAGTCGACATTTCCGCCTGCAGGACACTACATCCATCCGGCAGTTGGCCTCCGCCAACTCTTCCCCCTTCCTCGAACCATCACTGTATACCCCTACGGCCGGTTCATGGAAGGTGCCCGTAGACAAGTTGTGATTTTTCTATTGGCATCACTGTCGTAGATATATGTCATTTGTCTTCACTTATGGCGTTTTCCTTTCTGAGTAATATTCTGCACTTATTCTGCCTTTAACATTTATTTATGTTCTTTTCTGAAAAATGTGTGTAATTTTTAAGGTGTAACGCATTCTTTTCTATGATGTTCCCATTAAAAAAAATGTTACACGTTCAACGCTCATTCTAATTTAAGGGGCATTAGTGCAGGACGAGAATAACAGCTGGTTTTGTTATTATTTCTGCAAAAATAAATCATTTTTTAAGTTCGTTAAGCGCTTCAAATTTTAAACGCTAATTGTACTTTATTGTTTTATGTCGAAACTTGTGTTCTTTTCTAAACGTTAAATATGAAACACTTCTTAACTTTAGAGTAGCACTTAAAAATGTTCCCAAATCACATGTTAATCTTATGGATCACTTTTTTCTAGAAAAGAACCCACCATAAGTTATAAAAAGCAAAAGTGTAGTCGTAAAAAAATGTTTCTTTCAAAATGTCGAATTTTGTGCCATTTAAGGTGAATATACACGACATGTTTTTTCATCTGACTTGCCAACTTTTCAAGTCACATGTAATTGTGCATGTCTGTCAAAATTTCTGTTTTACATAAGGTTTATAATATTTGGCCACAAACGTACATTTAATTTGTGACATTGTCGCTGTGTTTTTCTCATAGTTATTGCAGAAACCAAAATAGTTTTCGGTTTCGTGCTGCCGTCACAGAATTTTTTTTTCAGTTTTTCTTTTGTTATGATTTTGATAATTTTATTAAATGTTGTCAACTTTTTGTTTATGAGAAACATAAAAACAAAACAAACAAAAAGAGGTAAATCACTGAATTTGCCCATTAACTGCCAATTCAGCAACACTTTTAATATTTCAAGCTTGAAATATCCACTATAAGTTGAACAATATTTTACATTTTTTTTGATATAACTTAATTTTTTATCGATAACTTAAGTAAAATTTTGGACAGTTTGCTATTGATCTTAATACAGCTGAGCTCTTTGCACTTGGTAAACTTTCTTATTACATTATATTCGCATTGTTCTCCAAAACTTGAACAATGCATTACAAATGTTTTGTCATAAGGCCTTAAGCGAGATATATTATTTGTACTTTGTTCAAAGGCTTCTTCATGTTTTTTTATTGCTATTCATAAAATTTAAATCACTGCTGACGCAAGGCTCTTCCGAAATAGTCATATTTTTTTTACACATTTCCACTTTAAGACACATTTTTTCCAATTGCGACGCAAGAATCAAAAATTTAATAAGCACAGTTTGTATGACCCAATGTGTTTTAAATAATTGTGCAATAGGAATCCTTAGATCCCCCTCCGGGAAATTCGTGTAAATTTTTCCAACCGGTGGTGTGATACATTTCAATACACCTATTTAAAAATGTATTCTTAAAATTAATTTTAGGACTTTTTTATTGGAAGAATTCCAAGCACTAGCATTATTTCAACTAACACTAAACACGTTTATAGAAAATAGATGTGTGACTGGTCAAATGGTGGCTGTTAGGGGTAAATTAACCCCCTCCAATGACAACCCCATGTAAAAGTGATAGGTCATATTCATATAAAGTGTTAGAACTAGGACCGGTCTCTGCCACCAAATAACCTATCACGGGACTACTTTAGTGTCAGTTCGCTTCCCTCTAGGGCCGTAGCCATTATATTTCCAAAAAAAAAATATTTTTTTTTGTGATTTTCGGCTATTTATTGAGAATTGTGGGATTAGTTTTGTAAATTAAAAAAAATTTTAGCTGGCTTGTATTTAGCATTAAAAAAATCTTCTTACCTGTAAAAAATCCTATAATAATATTCACTATTAAAGATTTTATTGCATAAGCAAAAAATTATATTATTAACAAAAACTCACAAACACAAACGAATTTTAAATTACTATTACTTTTTACAACTAAGACGCAATTCCCAACCCTTTGATGTATAAAATGTCTACTTTGTAGTAACAATTTTGATCATTTTATTATATACACTAATATTTTTTATGTAGATTTTTTACTTTACATTTTTATATTAATTCGAATGTGTATTTTAAGTTAAATGTACAATTTACTTCATTGCTAGCCAAAGGATAGCTTAAGTAAGTCTCGCAACAGGAATATATAAACAAAAGAAATTCTGATAGTGCATAGAAAAACATTCCTGGAAAATATTGAAGAAATAAAACTATTAAAGTATGAAAACTTTATAATTTAGCTTAAAATACACATTCGAATTAATATAAAAATTTCTAATAAAAATGAAACTCAACATGAGAATTAAAATTCCCAAATTCTATTTGTAGATTCTTAACCAAAAAAAAAAAAAAAAAAAAAAAAAAAAAAAAAAAAAAAAAAAAAAAAAAAAAAACGAAAAATTGCAGATATCACTGTTTGAATATAGGCCCATGATATAGTAGCTGTCTGCAAGTATTTAAATCCATAGACATATTTAAGTAAATAATTAAAAAAAAAAATCGATTTCGATTCCAATTGAAAATTAAAAATCGAGTTTTATACTGAAATCGACTATTGTTCTTTTTAAATCGATTTATTATTAACAAAATTTTGGCGATCTTAAATTTAACGCTTTATTAAACCGATCCCAACCAGCTTTTTTATCATAATCGAATTATTTATAAATTAGCTTCACGACCAAAATTACCGCATATGAGCTCATTTTTCGATAATAAATGAAACTCTCGTTGTGAGAAAATGGTACCCTACCCATGAATCACCTCAAAGAACTATTTGTGATACAATTTTCTGATTCCTTTTTGAGCATATGAATGAATCATATGTGAATCATTTTTCAATCGCTTAAGTGATAAATCAGTTTTTAATTATCAAAAGTGATCTTTACAGACTTATTAAGGTGATTTTTACAACAATGGATCATCCAAATTCTACATGGGCATAAGTGTGTAAGAAACGTATGTGTCGTTTGACAAGTTTAAAGTAAAATACAGTTGAAGTTTTTTTTTTTAATTCTACTTTAACACCTTTGATGACTATTATTGCCTTGATAGGCAGTGAACAAAACAGTCCTAAATGTATTCGTACCAAACCAAACAACAAAAGGGGGGCTATGGTAAAATCGGAATAATATTAAAGAGACACAAATGAAGAAATCAAACCATGATTTCATCAATAACATTCCTGTTAATTATAAATAGACCAGTGTGTCACTAGAAAAGTAGGAAAACTACAAAGCAATTTATCCACAGACGAAATTGGTATGCACTATATGTGCACTAGGGTGGGTCAGTTATTTTGCCCACCAAGCGTATAGCAAAATCCTAATCTACGGAAAATTCTAAGAATTTTTCCTAAAGAAACTATGGATCTAAAATCAAAATCGAGCTTCCGCTTTTTGACTTGAAAATCTGGTGCTCAGGAAATCCCAAAAAAATGCTACTTTTTTGGAAATATTTATTGCAATTGGTGAATAGTTGACCTGCTTTCTATATCTGTGCTTTATTTTTAGAAAATTCTGTACATAAATAGAGGTTTAGAGGTTTTTGTCAAAATAATCATAGTCAAGCTGGTAAAATAAAAAAAATGTTTTATATATTTTTAAAACTCACTTTTCTATTTCAAAAAATCACTACCTTTTAAAAAAAGAAACTGAATGAAGAAAAAAATAAAATTAACAATTTCAATAAAAATGTTCCTTTTTTTAAGTTAGTGAATTTTCGAAATAAAAAAGTGCGTTTTAATAAAAAATAGAATAATAATAAAGAATATTAATTTTTTTTTTAACTTTTCGTTTTTAGTTTTTGCTTAAATTTTTTTTAATTAAATTTTTGTTTAATTAGGTTTTGAATCAATTGTTTTATTTTTAAATCAGTTAGTTAAATTATTTTATTTAATTTTTGGGTAGCAAAATTGTAACAGCTTTAGGTTTTTTATCAGCCAGCTTGACTATGATTATTTTGACAAAAACCTCTAAACCTCTATTTATGTACAGAATTTTCTGAAAATAAAGCACAGATATAGAAAGCTGAGAAAATTTCCTTTTAAACAAGCCCTCTTTCAGCGATACAGGTCAACTATTCACCAATTGCAATTAATATTTCCAAAAAAGTAACATTTTTTCGGATTTCCTGAGCACCAGATTTTTAAGTCAAAAAGCGGAAGCTCGATTTTGATTTTAGATCCATAGTTTCTTTAGGAAAAATTCTTAGAATTTTCCGTAGATTACGATTTTGCTATACGCTTTGTCACTTTTTTTGGGGCCGAACAAATTGACCCACCCTAATGTGCACCCTTGCGATATCAGTACCCTGTAAATTTTGTTTTTTTTAAAATCAAATTAATAGTTCGTCAGTTAAGAATCGTTTTTAAGGCGTGATTAAGCGATTGCACAAAACAAATTAAAAAATGTTGATCGAAAAATCGAAAAATCGAAAATCGATTTGTGAAACTTATTTACTATTCCTCTATTTTAAAAGCATCTGTAATTTATTTTGCATTTATTATTGTTTAAATTTAAAACTCTGTTTTTGCGATGTTTTTTTTCCTAATATTTTGATTTTGTTTTTGGTATTTAAAACTTCCCAATAAAAAATTTGAGCTTCAACCGTAGCAGGTCTATAAGGAAGAAATGTAAAAGTTTTGCTTACCATCTCGCTTACGGAGGGCATGTGAGTGGCGGCATCTCACTTTGAAGGAATATATTTTTGAAAGTGAAACGATCAGGGGAGCTTTTCTCTATTGCGATGCGAAAGAATATCTTGAGATTGGTACTCTTTAATGTGTTTGCACATTTGTCTTTCACATTTTTTTTTTCTTTTCGCTAATCAGCATATATTTGGGAAAATTGGAAATTTTTCATTACTTTCAATCTGCGCAATCTTTAATTTTTATTGCCAGTATTGATTCATTTTCAAATCATTTTGGAAAAGTGATAGCACCAAGTTGGCATTTAGCTTTCGTATTGAAATTTAATTAACATTACAATAGGGAGTTGCCCCTTAGTCTTTTTTTTTAATTTAATATTATTAGTTTATTAAAGATATTTTGTACTTTTACAATATATATATTTTTTTTTAAGGAAAACATTTACAAAAAACTAAGTTATTCATAAACTGCTTCACCATCAACGTGGGTGAGTTCGTAAATGCATCACTTAATCATTGTTACAGTTGTTATTTAATATTCTCCCTTTTACCCTTTGAACACTTGCATACATTTCAGAGGAACGCATGTTAAATGTTGAAAATGTGAAACATGCATTCACACTTGAAACATGTAACATCTATTATCAAACAAAAACGTCGGCATTTTTTGAAAAAAAAAACTTTTTTGTCTTTAAATACATTTTTCTACAAAAGTGCCAACAAATTTAAAAGAAAACACCAAAATGTATTTGGAATTATTTTCAGTTCATTTTTCTTTTTAAGCTAATAAGACCTAATGATATTGATTTAAATAAAAACATATTTATTACATTTCACCCGACGTTTCGTCATTTTTTTGGTGACTTTTTCAAGGGTCGTCTATTTAAATAAAAATAATGAAAGGACAACATTAATACAAAATATTTTTCACAACAAGCAAGCACAACTTACAAAAATTATTAAATTATTTTACATTAAAAACATCAGATTTTCAATAAAATTAAATTGCACAAAAACATTTAACGAAATTCAATAACTAGCGCTAATGTTGTCAATATCTTCATTGTGGTTCATTGTGTTCATTATGTTTTGTTGTATTCTCAAGCTTTCTATCGTATGTCTCTTCCTCTCCCCTCGTTAAAAATCCAAGACTCTCACTTGTACTGTTTAAAAGGAGTATTTGGAACCAAGAATGATATAAAAAGAGATTACGCCATGCGCATGTTTTCCCGTTAGATGACGTAGCTTAACCCATGCTAGAGTTACCTATTCGTGTATGTTTCGTGACGTCATTTAACCCACCTGCGCAGAAAATTCAATTTTTGATTCGTGTTGTCGTAATCTTTCTTCTATCATTCTTGTTTGGAACTAATTTTGTTAAATTAAATAAAAAAAAAAATTAAGCAAAAACAGATTTGCAAAAAGGAAACAAATGACAAATGTTAACGCTGCTTTCAAAACAAATGCGATTTTGTCAAAGATACCACAACAATAATGGAATTTATTGCCACTTTTCTAGTTATGATATTAAAATAATCGAAAGATGTAGAATGGAATGCAATGAGATAGGAACATCTTGTAAAGATGTTGATTTTTAGCTCTATGTACTTTTTATGGGAAAATTTTAACATCTTCGCAAATTGATGGTGGATGTTATATATTTCAACATCTTCGCAAATTGATGGAAGATTTTATATGTTGACAAGTGCGAAAAGGTTATTAAGCTGGGTTTCCGCATACACCGTAATCAGTGCCGAAAACGAAAACTGAAAAACGTTGCTGTTCATCAGCGTCTCGTTTCTGAATCTTTTTCGTTTGACCCTTTTCAGACAAGCAAAGTTTACTTTGCAAAGTCTTGAGTTTATAGAAGAGAAGGGAAAAGAGCATAGCGGGGGAGTACATACTTTGCTGTACTCACAAATTCGTTTTGTTTTTCGTTCGTAGATTATACATGAAGTTGGCTGCAACTTTATATTTATATACAGCGTTACCAGAATCTTTGGAATGAAAATTGTCATATGGCGAAAGAAATCCTATTTTGAAGAGGAAAATCTTAAATTTTTTTTTCTTAATTTAAATTTTTTAAAACAAGGGCAAAATAGTAAGAATTATTAATTTTTTAATAAAAACATACTTCTTTTTATTTAAATTGAAATACATAAAAACATAATTCGTCAGTATATGCAACTTTATAAAAATACATTTTTTCTTTTCACAAATATTTTTTTTTATCAATATTCTAACTGCCTATTTCCGATGTGCGAAAGAATTATTTACTTCTTAAGGTACGTTCAGACTAATGAAATATTTAACGAAAATATTTGTTCTGATATTTGCTTCAAACTGTGTGAAACAAAAAAATATTTTGTTTAATGTTCAAACTTAGCTCAAATATTTGACAATTTTTGTTTGATGAAACAGTTGGCAAACAGTGTTAATAAAATAAATTAATTCATGTTTGCCATGCGTTCAGACTAAAATAAATATTTGCATCAAATAATTATTTAATGAAAGTGTTCAAAAATAATAATATATATTTCACAAATAGTAAAAATGAGCGCAAAAGCTAATTTATTTTTTTTATTCTGTGGAGCGGCCTCTTTAATAGTGTTAGAACAGGAGAATGTTAAATATAAAAAAAGACAATGGGTAACGGGAACATGGCTAAAATTTGCGAATAATTGCAAACTTGGAAACAAACCCTTAAATATATTTGAAGTCGCTAAATCAGTTAAAAAACAAAATGTCGGGAAAAAAATGTTTGCAAAAATAGCGAAAATTCGCGAAAAATTTAGATATTTCAAACAAGCCATAAAATTTATTAAAAGTGCCTAAAACTATAAGGAATGGCAAAAATTCGATAAAAATTGCTAAATTAGCGGAAATTCGCAAAAATTTGCTAATAGCGGTATGATAGCAAAGCCTAATATTTATTAAAAATCGTTAAAGCTCTAAAGATTCACAGTGAAAAATCGCTTCTTCGCGAGCATGGCTAAAATTCGCGAAAAATTGCCTACTAAAATATATTTGAAATTGCTAAATCGGTTAAAAAACAAAATGTAGGGGAAAAACAAAAAAAAAAAATGTTGCAAAAATAGCGAAAATTCGCGAACCATTTTAATATTTCAAACAAGCCATAAAATATAGTAAAAGTGCCTAAAACTGTAAGGAATGACAAAAATTCTATAAAAATTACTAAATTAGCGGTAATTCGCAAAAATTTGCTAATGGCGGCACGATAGCAAAGTCTAATAATTATAAAAAATCTTTAAAATTGTAAAGAATCCGAAAACTTACAGAAAAAATTGTTTCTATCTGGAACATGGCTAAAATTATTTGTCGTTGTTTGCTCTTACAATTTTTTCTCAAAAATTACTAAAATATTTGATTTTTTTGTGTTTACACTATGTTCACATTGGACAAATATTTGTTTGCCGGCAAATACTTTTATTTGCTCAAAATCAGCTGTTATTTTATTTGATACTCAAAAATATTTTGTGTTCAGACTACGTTAATGAAATATTTGATGTTTGCTTTCAAATATTTCATCAGTCTGAACGTATCTTTACAAATACATTTAAAACAAAAACAAAGTTTTTAGAATTTGTTTTTGTTTTAAATGTAGTTGTTCGAAAGAAGGCATTCTTTCGCACATTGGAAATAGGTTATAATATGCCTTTTTTAATATTTTTATGTCCAGAAATAATGATGCAATTTTGTGTATTCTAGATACTGGGTACAAAAGTGTGCAGCACCAACACACATCAAGCTGATGCAAAACTTCATTGTTTTAAAAATTGACTGTTTTAATTAAAGTAAAAATCAGAATTTCTAAAAATAAAAAATCATCATTTGAGATAAAAATCTTTAATCATATTTTTGTTAAAAAAAATTAATCCAAAATATGATAAAATCATCATTCTGGCAACGCTGTTTATATATTGTATTCAAACAAGAGAAAACAAAAATTTGTCAAATTAAACTTTGTGTGTCTGAGCACCAAACAAAGTTTAAAAGGGAATTCAACAGACTTTGTCAAAGTAAACTTTGCCTGTCTGAAAGTGGACTTTCAGTTGAGAGCGTTGCATCATAAAAAAGAAATCAAACGGAATTATTGTGCGCAATTTGCTTAGTTGTTATTGTGAAGTAGAATATTATGCATCAAAAAAAAGTACTGATAATAAAGAAGATACTAAAAAATATGGACCATTACAATGTCGAAAAAATATTCGTGTAATAAACAAACAGTGACACAAAAAACGTGCACGCAATATCTTGATTGATATATATTTGATGGATGATGATACGAAATATAAAGAATATTTTCGTAAATGATCAAATCTGATCTGGAAGGAACACCAACCACCTGGAATAGAGAACCAATTAATAAAATAACCACATGCGTTTCTTTCCTTTACTGTCACGGAATTTCGGATAACGAACATTAAAACAAATATCATTATTTTTGACAAAATCAATTATTGTTTTCTCTTTGAACAAAGAGGAATGTAAGAAAAGATAAACTCAGTGTTTATTGTTGTTGTTATGTTTTAGCTTTGATATTGTTACAAGTAAAGAATGAATGTTTACAATTCTTATTCGCTTTACAGACTTATTTGTATAATATTTTTAGCTTTTCTAAAGTCTTTGGAAAAATTTTCCTGACGAGGTGGCCTAAGCTACCAGTGAAATGCGCATAGAAACTAGCTTTGCTTCAACAATAAACAAGGCGAATTCATTCCAGGTAGTCTCGGTAGTACAACAAGTACAACTCGTACAAAAACCACAAGCAATTTGTTTTTGTAAAATCATTGTACAATGTCAAAAACCGAAACAAATCAAAACAGAAACAAAGATAATAAACAAAATTTTGACATCCAACAATTATAAAGCTAAAGAAAAAAAGTTACCAGCAGGGCTTTTAGGATCACCTGTAATGAATTCGCCTTGACAATAAACTTA
Organism: Pollenia amentaria; assembly: GCA_943735925.1. Lineage (NCBI taxonomy): Eukaryota > Metazoa > Arthropoda > Insecta > Diptera > Polleniidae > Pollenia > Pollenia amentaria. The sequence goes on along the minus strand of OX031010.1, from coordinate 136,474,240 downwards.
AATGTATTTGTCAAAAATAAAAATTGGGAATTTAGCACGTCATTAAGAAATTATATTAATAATAAATTTTGTATTCAGAAAAATAACTTATGATAGGAAAAATTTTTTTTTTGTATTCATTTTGGATCTGTATTAAAATAGTTTTCTTGAAATTTGAAATAAAAAATTGATTTTCATATATACCGCACGATGTTTGATTCAAAAGGAATAGCTTCTTTCACTTATTTTTTAGCAGCTTTCTTCTATAACTTCTTTTATAACTACTTATTTTTCAGATGTATGTAGATAAAAAATAATGACCTAATTTTAAATGCGTTAATTTTTGGACTTCCCTTGCAAATTTCATTGTTTCTTTCATTAGAATTGTAAGTAGTATTTTTCCGTTTTTCTGATTACTCAATACATTACTTAGTAGGCGAAGTTTTAACAGGGTATGTTTTTACAACAGAACAAGTCTGAACACAATTAAATTTGAATTTACATATCGTCACCTTAAAAGCAAAAGCCCTTATTAAACACAAATTAAAAAAACATCAACACAAATGTCCAAAATTTGTTTGTCTTTCGACCATTTTATCAACGATTTTATGAAAAAAAAAAAACAAATGGCCCTATCAACAAAAGATTATGGCCCTTATTATGAGTTACATTCGATAAACGATTTTCGATGGCTATCGAACATCGACTATCGAATGTTAATTTGGTATTATGAGTTGGCAGCACTGTCGTAAAACTCGTTGTGCATCGAGTTTTTCAACGAAAACAAGTTTGCTTTCGACTGTGTAAATAATTTAAAAAAAAATTGTTGAAAATGTAAGTTTGTGTTAGTTTATTAGTTTTGGTGTGTAAATTCCACATTCTTAATTATTTTTGGTTATTTTATGCAGGTCTAAAGTCGTCAGTAGTAAGCAGCAGTTGGAAAAGCTTGTTTTCCTTATGGTACAAAATCCTTTGTTAGCAAAAGGAATTTTTATGAAAGGTCAGGCTACAGCTACAGGCCAGTTCCAGTAAGCGTTCATCTTCATCAGATGAATAATCGTACCATAATTCCGTCTTAGTCATGATTTATATTAGTTTTTTTTTAAATTTGTTAGCAAAAATTTTTTATTTAAAGTGACAGCTGTTAGAAAATGTACTACTGTGAATAAACTAAATCACAATAGTACTTTTTTGTCAAATGTGTGCCATAATACCAAATGAAAATTCGTTCGATCAACTAATTTCAACTGCTGTCGAAAATCGAATTAAGTTCATAATATGGACCCATATGATAAACGTTTAATGACCTGACTAACAGTTTGTAAAATGAGCAACTTTGGAAATTGTCAAAACAACTGGTAGGTTTTATACATAGATGGGCATTTTTCAGTACCAGTACTTTTTCAGTATTTTCTTTTTTTTTACTGATAACTGAAAAAAAAAAATCAGTATTCAGTAAATTTTACTGCTTACTGGAAACAAAAATCAGTATTCAGTAAAATGTACTGATTACTGAAAAAAATCAGTATTCAGTAAAAAGTACTGATTACTGAAAAAAATCAGTATTCAGTAAAAAGTACTGATTACTAAAAAAAATCAGTATTCAGTAAAAAGTACTGATTACTGAAAAAAATCAGTATTCAGTAAAAAGTACTGATTACTTAAAAAAATAAGTATTCAGTAAAAAGTACTGATTACTGACAACAAATCAGTAATCAGTAAAATGTACTGATTACGCGTAATGCAGTATGTCCATGTAGGGTTTTATAAGAAGAAATAGAAGAAAAATAAATTATAAACAGTTTAAAGGCAATTGCACAATTTATCACTTTAAGTAGTTTTTTGCTTCTCCTGGAAAATTTTGAAACAGTTAGATTTAGCGATGCGCAAACTGAAAAAATATATCGATATATATCGTATCGATATTTTTAAGAGTATCGATATTTATTAATTAAAAATATGGATATATGGATGTATCGAACGTATTAAGCTGACATTATTACCAAATTTAAAAACTTAATATACCTATGTCAATACATATTTACATATGTACAAACATATAACATGTAATTCCATTCTTACTTTTTATTGTTTCTTTTAATTTCAAATTTACTGCCGGTCCCTCTATTTCGAACGAAACTTTCATTCCTTTAACATTCATTTAAAACAAAAACCAATTTAGTTTTTAAGGTAAGTTATGCGAAAGAAGTTTTGGTTTGAAATCAAGGGACCGGCAGTTAATTTGACAATAAAAAAAATCAAAAAAAAGTAAAGAATAAAAAAAAATTTTATTTATTCGCCATATGAAATCTAAAAAAAAAAAAAATTAATTGAGATTATATAATGTCGGATTATATACTGCCGGTAAACAAAACTTGTGACACATACTACGAGTATACAAGCAATCTGTGATATATTTTATTTTTAATACATAAGAACATGCTCAAATAAAAATAAAAAACAAAACAAAATATTTTTTTTTCATTATTAACATCCCAACTTTCATGAGTCTATTGCTGCTAATACACCATAATTAAGGCGATTCTTTGCATAATTCTAGGAACCCTTTCCAGAATATTTTTTCCGCGGTTATTTTTTTTCGTTGTAATCTCTTCAAAAACCGAGACAGAACGGAACTGTATTATCTATGAAAATGTACAATGGAAAAACGCCGTTATTGTCTTAATATTAGGTAAAAAACTTATGATGCAATTCTTAAAAAACAACAGTATTGTATGCAGTTGACCAAGGATAAAAAATGTTGAATTTTATTATAAAGAGATCTAAAAAATATCGAATTCGATAGTCGTAGATAAATATCGATGTATCTACGTATTTTTAATATCGGCGATATATATTGATTATAAGTTTTTTAAATATCGATATTTTGATACATCGATATTTATTGCACCGAAAATAATCTACCCAATGTTGTATCTGTATCTTGCTTTAATCTAACATTTTAAAGAATATTTGCCGATTATATTTAACATCTTCCTTATTTTGGCATGTTTTTTGTTTTGTTTACGGTGGCGTATGATTATTATTCATTAAAAGGTTTTTTTTTCAAAACCGCTGATAACTGTTGTTAAGGTAGAGGAATTTTTGATTATTCACCGATTAAGAAAGCTAACACATCAAGATTCTTAGATAAAGATAATTTAATTAAACAGTTTCGTTAAAAATGCTGAAAGTTTTGAAAACAATTGTGGGGTTTGGAAAATTAAGAAAACAAAGGAGGCAATGAGGTGGGTGGAAAAACAAGTTGTGCCCGTCACCTGTTTGAAAAAAGGACATGACAATGAAGTTTCTAAAATAGGAAAATTGTTTTTTGCCACGCCCTCAAATACAGGACTTTGTTTTTTTTTATTAGGCTCTGTCATTTAAAGTCTTATTCCGCTTTTTCGCTTATTTCGATCTCATTTTTGTGATTTAATAGTTTTGGTATTACAACTTTTTATTGCTTAAATTTTTTTTTGTATTTATTTTGCTTTTTTTTAAATATATGAAATATTTTCTTAAGGCCGTTATACACTATCCCACAAAGTCTTAAGTACGAGGGCGGATCAATAAGTCCGTGACTTTTTCGCTTATTTCGATCTCATTTTTGTGGTTTAATGTTTTTTCTATTACAACTTTTTAGTCTATTAACAGGTGGTACTTGATGGGATCAGTGTTGCATTTCATATAACTATGAGGGAAGTTCGAAAAGTCACGGACTTACTGATCCGCCCTCGTATTTTTCGGAAATGCCTCCATCATCTAATAATTGTTTGAAAATTTAAAAAAAACTATAACAACTTATCATGTCAGGTTTTTATTTTTTTTCAAACTTGTGTGTTAGCTTAAAGAAGCTTTTAATAATTATTTCTTAATTTTAACATATTTTTCTTTAATACTTTTTTTTTTATTGTATATTATAACAAGCATTAATTTCGCTACTTCGTGATCGTCTCCCTCCCTTTCGTGGACACATGTATTTATATGCCAAAGTTTATGTTGCTAGATTAAAAATCACCAGTTGAAAAACAAAAAAAAGTACCAAACAGGTATTCTCATCCGCTTAGAACATTTCATGTTTAATTTTTTGTTTATAGGTGCAATATTAACGAAAATTTAAAAGGTACCCGTTAAAGAGCGAACCAGTACCAAAAAGATCCCTTTTACATATTCTCATTCACTGAGGAACATGCATGTACAATTTAATGCTTCAAGGTCCAATACTAACGAAAAGTCAAAAAGTACCAGTAAAAATACAAAAAAGTACCAAAAGATTTTTATTTAAAAGTTTTCGAAAATAAGTAGTTTCTGTAATGAGTTATTTAAAATAAGACGATATTAAATTTTACTTTGATATTATTTTAGATTTTTTTTATTTAGTTTGATTTAGGCGATTATGGCAAACATTTAAGTCCCAGTACAAACTGCACTTACTTCTTTTAAAATGAATAGCTTCTTTCACTCATTATTTAGAAGCTTTCTTCTATAACTAAGTACTTCTTTAAATACCTATTTTCAAGATGTATGTTGGTAAAATATAATGACTAACTTTTGAATGCGTTCATTTTGGGACTCTCTTGTAAAACTCATTGGTTCTTTTAGTATAACTGTAAGTAGTCTTTTTACCTTTGCCTGATTACTCAATACATTATTGAGACGAAATTTTTACTGGGGTGTTTTTAATTTTAAAAATATTTTTACCTTAAATGTTTGATTTTTAATCCAAATTTTTGATTAGGCTAAAGTTTATTAAATTTAATTTTCATTAAATTAATTTTATGAAGGAAGGAATTTTACAACATGACCTTAATTAAAATTTATTGATAATTTTTCATTCTGGACTGCCGCGGGGCTCGAGTCCACGTTCACGGACAGGTTCATCTGATGCGTTTCGATAGCAGCCACACTATTTCTTCAGAGATCTTTGCCTCACCGCCATTGAAGGCGACTGGCAGTCAATAGCCAAACACTAATTTTTAAATCAAATTGGTAGATCGAAATGTGTTTTTGAATGATTATCTATTTTAGTTGTTCCTCCTTCTGTTTTTCATTTTTTTCGTCAATAATTCTTCTTGAAGTCCAACATGAAATTAATTAAAATTCGTTGATACTTTTTCATTCTTGACTACCGCGGGGTTCGAACCCACGTTCACGGGCAGGTTGATCTGACACAAAATAACCACAATACGAATTATTAACCCCCATATTCATAAAAAATATTTTAGGTTTATAGCAGTTTTATGAATATAATTTTCACTAAAAATTTGTTAAATAAAACTTTCATTAATCAAAAATTGTTTTTATGAATATGGGGGTAAATTTTGATTTTATTTAGTGTTTTAAATTTGAAAAATCTTTCTACTTTGAAAGATTTTTTTTTAACTTAATCGAGTATAGTTTTTAATCCAAATTTAGATATTTTTAAGTAGGCTTAAGTTCATTGAATTTAATTTTCATTAAATTATTTTTATGAAGACAGGAATTTTACAACATGAAATTAACTAAAATTTTATTGATAATTTTTCATTCTTTACTGCGCTGAGATTTGAACCCAGGCTTTCACGGACAGGTTGCCCAGACTAGTTTCGATTGTAACCACACAAACTCTTCAGTGGGGCTTGTCGTTTTTACTCACACGGCCATTGATGCCGGATGACGGCAATAGTCAAACATCAATCATTAAAGCAAATGGTATTTCACTTTGGTAGATCGAAATTTGCTTCTGAATGAATGATTATCTATTTTAATTGATTAACATGTTCTTTCTAACTTCTGTTTTTTTGTACTTTTTGTCAAGAATTCTTCTTGAAATCCAAAGTACATTTCTGTTTTTCCTTTTTTTGTCTTTCTTTTTTCTTTCATTTTTCAGCACAACTTGAAGGACTAATGTTTTTACAATTTTCTAAATTTTAGAGTTTTTTTTGTGAAATTTGCCTTGTTTCTAGCTAAATGGACATTGACAAATGGTAGTTATATGATTGTTGTATGTGTGGTCATTGACGATTTGATTTTTTTGATGAAGAGTATAGCAAAAACGTTATCTATAGGTGATTCTGAGAAATTTTGCTCAAGAGACCATAGCTCTAAGTCGGATTTGGAGCCCCCCAAATTTCAAAATAGAAATTTTTCCATATATACATACAATTCAATTAAATTCGTCATAAAATCGGATATAATTATAGTAGATTGCTCAATCTGGGCTTTTTTGAAAGGTATTTTTATCACCTTTCAGAAGCTGTATTGATAACAATATTATTTTTAGTGCTTTTTTTAAAGTTTGAATTATTAGTTGTACCACATGGCGTAGGCATGTTAATAAATTGGAGTTAAAAAATACTCATACGTAACCAAGTGAAAACAAAAAAATTTATCGTAATAAAAGTTGTTGGAAATTATCTGAACTTTCATAATCTGCGAAAGAAAAAAAATCTCGAAAAAAATCGAAGAAAATTCAGAATTTATTAGTTAAAAGTTCATTTTAGGCTATTTTTCGACAAAAAATTCCTAATATCTCTACTAAAAATAAAAAAATTAAATTAAATTGTATATATGGAAAAATTTCTATTTTGAAATTTTTGGGGGCTCCAACTCTGACTTAGATCTATGGTCTCTAAAGCAAAATTTCTCAGAATCACCTATATATTACGTTTTTGCTATACGCTTCATCAAAAAAATCGTTCCATACAATTTGACCCGCCCTAATGTATATAAATATATAAATACAAAGTTCACGAAGCCCCTACGCTGAAATTCTCTCTCTTAATAGCAAGGGCTTTGATTTCTCTTCATGTCCCAGTAAAAGCTTCGACTACAAAATAATGTGTTGCGTAATCAGGAGAAAGTAAAACGACTACTTACAATTCTACTGAAAGAACCAATGAATGTTACAAGGGGTGTCCCAAAATGAATGCATTCAAAAGTAAGTCATTATGTTTTACCTACATCCATCTGGAAAGTAAGTAGTTAAAGAAGTAGTTAGAGGTGTAGTTATAGAAAAAAAGCTACTAAATAATGAGCGAAAGAAGTTATTCATTTAAAAAAGTAAGCGAAGTTTTTGCTGGGGTTTGATTGGCTGATACGAGTTCCTGTCTTGAGCAGCACGTCAAGGTATTACGTAATCTTCCTTGATTTTTTGTTAAAATGTAAGCGATTTGCTTTTATTTAAGAAATTTTTGATTTTTTAAATATTTTTGTGACTTTTTTTTATAAAAAGAAAACAGCTTCAACAGTTCCTAAAGTAAATAAGAGAAGTAAAAAATAATTTTTTTTTCTAAATGTTCTCAACAATTTTTGCTCTATGAGGTAGGGAACACTTAAAATTCGCCACTGCCCAATCTATTTTCCATCTTCTCTCCTTTTCTTTGACAGCACCACCCAACTTCCATGACAAATCCATTAACATTTTAAGGTACTTTCCCATAAACTAAAAAAAAAAAAAAAAAAAAAAAAAAAAAAATATGGAATTCTTTATAAACTAAGTGCAAAAAAGCGACCAGAAGAAAAACTTATCTACTTAAACAAGTCAGGGAATAAATAAATAAGTAAAATAAACAGCAAAAATCATTAAATATGCTTTTTGCTTAAGTAAATGTTTGTTTAACATTTTAAACAAAGAGCAAAAGTAACAACAGCAATAACAACAAACAGCATATTAGTACAAACAACATGGGAGTAAATATACTACATAATACACAAACAGGATAATAAGGACAACAGGGTGCAGTCATAATTTATTAAATGCTTTCATTTGCATAAAAATGACAGTTTTCGAAATATGAAAAAATGATCTCCTCAATGTTTTTCAACTCTCACGTGGTTTGTAATATTTTCTTTAGTTTTTGCTTTTAATTTTTTTTTTTTTTGCTAAAAAGGGAACCAGAGAGGGAAATAAGTTTGCATGCGTTCATATTTTACGATAGATAACTACCCAAAGGTGTCAAAGATAGTATGAGGAAAAAGAAATAATAAATGGTGGAAGAAGTGTGACAATAAATTATGTAAATTAAATACAATAACTTATTTAATTAGATTAAAATTATCTTAAGGAATTTTTGTTTAATATTTATTTTACTTAATAATTTTGACACGGTACTAGATAATGCATTTGGTTCTTTGCTACAATAAAACCATATGCTAATAAAGACCCTTATTTAACTTAGTGAAAAGTTTGTCAGCAATTATTATTAAAAGTTTGTGAAAAGTTTGTCAGCAACTATTATTGATTTAAATATATCGTCGTTCGCAAGTTATTGTGTTCTATACCGCAAAATATAAAAAATTGAGATAAGATTGATTTTTAGGTAAACTTTTAGAGATCTGTCGATCTGTGTCGATCAGTTTGCTCGTATCATTTATAGTTTTCGAAATATGAGACATTGACTTTGTGCTATACAACACTTCAGTGACAAGCTTCGTAAGCTACTGTGTTCTATATGCAAAAAATCGTGCATATAGAACAAAAACGGAGCAAAAATACTAAATAAAAAAAATAATTTTAGTGTAAATAAAGTTTGTAGTAATTTTGAACTTTTTGCATTGTCTGTTTTCGTTTTATTTCCTTTTGTGACTTCACATTTATTTCTTTTTGTGGTTTCACATTGCACTTGGCAGATAAAATGAAACAAAAAAAAAAAAAGAGAAGAAAAGAAAAAAAAAACAACAAACAAAGAGTATGCAAAAGCCGTTAATTTTTTTATTATATACGCGTTGTTTCAAATTAATGATATCAATACAAAGATTCTTTATTAATTGTTGTGTAATAGTTGTTAATTAATCTTCGCTTAGCAATTACTGATTTCTTGATATTTTCTTGTTATCATTTGCTCAATTTTGCCGAAAGTTACTGTGCTGTGATAAAATATAAAATTTCTAGCTGAAAAATTTGTTCCAGTCTGCTTTATTTTTGTTTATTATTATTTGTACACGCAGAGAAAAAACTTGTTTAAATATGGTCACCTCCAACAAAACTATTTTTAAAGAAAATTGTAAACAAATTATGGTTAAATTTAACCATATTATTATCACCGACAACCATATTATGGTTAAATGTGTCCTCCATCAAGAAGCCACAACCATATTATGGTTTCCTTTAAACATGTTATGGTTAAATATGACAATAATTTGTTTTTAAATTAACAATAGTATTTTCCTCTTCTCCAAGAGCAACAAGCTATGGTTGAAAACCAACCATGCTATTATAAGTGTTAAACATATTTTAGTTATTATTGACCAAAACATGTTCGGAGGCAACCATAATATGGTTGTGCCTTCTGGATGAAGGACACATTTAACCATAATATGGTTGTCGGTGATAATAATATGGTTTAATTTAACCATAATATGCTTAAAATTTTCTTTAAAAATAGTTTTGTTGGAGGTGACCATATTTAAACATAGTTTTTCTCTGGGTGTAATAGTTAAATTAATTTGCTTAACATTGCATAAAATAGAAAACAATAAAAAAAGAACTGAATCTTAATCATACCAGAATAATGGGTAAGGCCAAGAAACGCAAATTTCTATAAGAATATCTAAATTTTTTTTTATTTATATGTATATAGCTGACTTTGACCACGACGCTTTACTTAATGATCCGGATTTCGTCATTCCTAATAGTTCAGAGCACTTCCCAAAGCAGTATACGCGCAAAAAACGTAGACAGTTTGGCGAAGAGTATGTTTCAACAAAAGGAGAAATGCAACAAAAAAAAAAAAGAAATGAAACCTGCATGCACATCAGAATGTTATTTTTCATGTAGTGAATTATTTTCTGAAAATGACCGACAACAAATTTTTAAAGAATTCTGGTCGCTCACAGACAACCAAAAGAATTATTTTTATATCAAATTTGTGTCGTTCCAAGACGTCAAAAGAAGAGTTGAGAAACATTTTACAAAAAAACAGAAAAGCTTTAGGTACTACTTCAAAAACTTAAAAGAAAATTTAATGCAACGGGTGTGTCAAAAATTTTTTTTAAATACTTTAAGTATATCCAAAAATAGAATATATTATCATTTTAAGCACATTTGCGATCCATCCACAGGTGTTGTGAATGAATTACGGAATGGCAAGCATGCTATTTAAAACGAAACGAAAGAAAGAATAAGAGAACATATAAAAAGTTTCCCAGTAGTTGATTCGCATTATTGCAGAGCCAGTACATCACGTCAGTATTTGGAGGAAGGATTAACTATTAGTAAAATGTTTCGTTTTTTTCAACAAAAGTTTCCTGAACATTCCACATCGTTATCGACGTTTACAGGTATTTTTAAAAAAGAATTCAACCTCGGATTTTTGTGCCAAAAAAAGATCAATGCGATCGTTGTGTTTTGTTCCAAAAGAAAAAACAAAATAATACCTTGGATGAAAAGTTCAAAAAAAGTTATGAAGAACATTGCCGTGAAAAAATAAATTGCAAAGTCGAGCGTGAAAAAGACAGAGCCATTAAATCCAAAGACACCATGGTAATTTGTTTCGACTTACAAAGTGTTTTTGCATTACCGAAGGGGCTTTCGTCTATTTATTATTATAAGAGAAAACTTTCCGTGACGGCAACAGTGTGTTCGCAAAACAAAAAAGAATCGAACATAACTTACTGCGCTATTTGGAACGAGCTACACAGCGGTCGTTCAGGCAATGACATAGCCAGCGTTGTGGGAAATATTTTACAGCAAATAGTTAAGGATTTTTGGAATGTTAAAAAACATTTCATCTTGTGGAGCGACTCCTGTGTGCCTCAAAATAAAAATCAGATTTTCTCAACTGCTCTTCTGCAATTCATGCACAATCATAAAAACATTCAATCAATCACCCAAAAATTTTCTGAACCGGGTCATTCTCAAATTCAAGAAGTGGATGCGGTGCATAGTGCAATTGACCGATATTGAAAATTACGAGAAATTCACGGCTCTTTAGATTTAGTTGAACTATTAAAAACTTATAAATCACCGAAAGTTAAGCTTATTGTGCTGCAAATGACAACTGAAGACTTTCATGTGTATTCAGTAAAATCAAAAAAACTTGATTTTCAAAATGTCCCTTTTACACGTATTAAATCGTTGCAATATTAAATCGTTGCAATATGAAAACAACAAGCTATTCACAATATTATACAAAACATCGTTGTGCCAAAAAGAATATATGAAAATCAGTATTAAAAAAAAGCTCGGAAAGGGGTGTTTTCAACTCCAAACAATTTATTTGATGAACATCTTCAGAATTCAGCTACTAAAAAGATATCATCGGAAAAAATTAATGATGTGAGAAGTTTATATAACTTTTTATCGCTAGATGCTGTGGCATACTATAATAATTTGTTTAATACAACTTAAAAAATAATTACATCTTTTTGTCTTTGTTTTTTTTTAACATGCTTAAATTTAAAATCGAAATCAAATGAATTTGATGAATTGTTTTCCTTATTTTATAGTCAAAACTTACCTTGTTTTAAGAAATTACCAAGTATTGCCTTAAGTGTATTAATAAAAACATAACTATAAGATTTAGTTTAAAATTAAGTTAATATTTTATGAAATAAAGTTTTTGTTGTGTGAAAACACATTGCTTTTCATTTCTCACAATACTTTTTTACATTTTGTTCTATATGGGCATTTCCATCATGTCGAACGTGACCATCGTACATATTTAAAGTTAAAAAAAAGTCAAAATAAAACTTGCATTTGTTAGGCTCGTTTTGTGTTTGTTTTGCATTTCGCATTTCTGCGAATATATGTAATTTGTATCCACATACGACAATTAAATAATCAACCGACGATATGTATATAAAAAAATAATTTTCAAATTTTTAATTTTCACACTTACCATGTCGCACGTGAACAACTTTATATAAGTACCAAGATCACAAATCTTGCTATTTTACCGTAATGTTTTTTTTATTTTAATTTTATAATAAATCCCTGTTTGGTCTGGTAATTTGATGAGGTTTCTCCTTTTACTTTCGACGCACTGATAGAAAATTATGTTTTTCAATGTCGCACATGATATCGAAATATGAGATAATACAAAGAAAAAAATTACAGTTATTTGCAATCGCATAGTTTCTTGTGCATTCTATTTTGACTTTTTGGACCTTCCAAAAGGTTTTAGAGAGAAAAAGTCAATGCATAATGTATCTCTTAAAGAACTGTTATCATAGCAAAACGTACAATAGTAATATCCAAATAAGAAAAGTTGCACTTGTTTCACTTTGCATTCATAAATCTTGAAATGGGTTATAAATAAATATAAAATTTTTTTACTTTTATTAAATTTGATTGTTTTCCTGTTAAAATATGATAAAACAAGGTCTTTTCAAGAACTTATAATTTTTTTGTTGCGGTGGACCTTTTGGTGGAAATGCCCATATGCTATAAAACAATAAGGTATTCGTAAACATGTGCATATAGAACAAAGGTTTATTTTTAAAAACAATTATTACTCTTAGAAGCTTTTCCAAGGACGGAAATTTTTTTTACCAAAAAAATCCGAAACTGTAGAAGTTTTCTTGGTAAGAAGGTTGCGACAACTTTTTCGGTTCAGTTTTTTGTAACTAACAACTAAACTTTAACAGCGATTTACCAAAAAAACATTTTTGTCATATAGAACACAACTGCAATTGCACTGCAATTTTAAATGTAAAACCGTGTGTGACGTGTTTTTTATTAATGTTACTCTTTACCCTGAAGATGAGATCAAGTGGATTTCGAAATATTGGAAACATTTTTTAAATAAATAAAAAAATTAAAAAAACTGACCTTAAGCTCAACTAATTTTTCACATTAAAATATATTTTACATTTTAAACGAGTCTAATCAACGTTTGGGAAAATTTTTTTTATCAATTAAAGAAATGGGTTAAAAAGTATTTAAATTTAATTAATGTGATAATTGTATCAATTATTTTTTTAATTGAAAGAAAATTAAGAATTTAATTTTGATTTAATTAACATATTAGTTGTTTTAAAATAAATTTTTAATTAAAATATTAATTAAATAACAAAAGAACTTAATTGACTCTTTTCGTTTAAAATAAAATAATTTAAACTTGCAGAACTGTTGTTGGGAATTTTGAATATTTAATAAAATAAATTAACACATTGTTTGAAATGGCAAAGTTTTTTTTGATCATTTTTTTAATTAAAATTAAAAATATCATTTATTGAAAAATGAAATAATCACAATTTTACAGTTTTTAGTATTCAACATTATCATTTTGGTAATAGTTGCAAAATCAACAAATTGTTTGCTTGATATTATGAATTTGGTATAAATTTGGTGATTAGAGAATGTTTTCAATTTTTTCTGTGTTACATTGAATTTGAAAACCAAACTGCGTTGGAAAACTAAAACACTTTGAGACTATAATTGTACTTTTCTGTTGAGTCGTTCGAAAGTGAGTGCGTTTTTAGAAGACGGACAGACAGACGGACGGACAAAATTCAAATAAGGAATTTTACTTTCACATCTACATTTGGTAAGTTTACCAAAAATTTCCTTTTAACTTCTATTCTAGTCAAATAAATTTTTATTTATACTATTAAATTAAATGGAGTAATTAATTAATTTATTTTGCTCAATTAATATAATACGTTTATTTGATATGAATACACAACAATTTTCGCTTAAGGAAAATAATAATATGGAGTGGGTAATATGGGTCTAATGGTTAGTTGATATACTAACGGTCTCTGTTACATTTTCATTTTCATTTAGACATAAAATTTAATTACCTACAATGGCAAAAATGATTATGACTTTTAGTAAAAAAAAAAAAATAACAAAATAAAGGAGCCATTAAATTTTTTGTAAAAGAGATAGGAAGCAAAAGGGAGAGATTGTTAACAAAATAATAATTATTGTAATAAAAAATACTCAACAGTGGGGAGTTTTGGAAAAAAGGGAAAAATATATCTGCATATTGTCTATTGCAAAGGTATATTCGAAATTTAAAATTTCTAAGTTTATGTATATTATAGAAGAATGTGTGTGAATTAATTTCCTCAATTGTGGTATGGGATATACATCAATGATATATAACAAGTAAGAAAGTATAGTCGGTGAAGCCCGAACATTTGAAGCCTTGAGTATACCCTATTTGGGAACCATGAGAAATCATGAAATTGTAAAGCGCTATCCTTTTCGAGGTTCCCTACTATTTTAAAGAAAAAAAAAAAAACACAGAAAATTCAAATTTAATGGGGAATGTTTATTATCGTTTGAAAGAACATTTTTTGGCATTTATTTTTTGAAGATTATGTCTATCAAATGTTGGCCGTTACTACGTCGCAGATGGTCCATCCGTTGAGTCCAATTTTAGATGACTCGTTCGAGCATTTCGACTCGTAACTGGCGAGTGACACGCGTGATGTTTTCCTCCAAGGCCTGAATCGAAGCGGGCTTGTCCGCATAAACTTTAGACTTTACATATCCCCACAGGAAAAAGTCTAAAGGTGTGCTATCACACGATCTTGGTGGCCAATCGACCGACCCAAAACGTGAAATTATGTGCTCACCGAAGTGTTCTCTCAATAAATCCATTGATTGATGCGAAGTGTGGGAAGTGGCGCCGTCTTGCTGAAACCAAATGTCGCCGAGATCACGAGCTTCAATTTAAGGCATAAAAAAGTCGGTTATCATGGCACGATAACGGTCGCCGCACCCAGAAAAAAAACATGTTTATATATGGTCACCTCCAACAAAACTATTTTAGAAGAAAAATTTTAATCATATTATGTGTAGTTTAATCATACTTTTATCACCGCCAAACATATTATGGTTAAATTTGTCCTCCATCAAGAAGCCAGAACCATATTATGTTTGCCTCCAAACATGTTTTGGTTAATAATAACTAAAATATGCTTAACACTTATAATACCATGTTTGGTTTTAAACCATAGCACGTTGCTCTTGGAAAAGAGGAAAATACTATTGTGAATTTAAAAACAAATTATTGTCATATTTAACCAAAACATGCTTAAAGACAACCATAATATGGTTGTGGCTTCTTGGCGGAGGACGAATTTAACAATAATATTGTTGTCGGTGACAATAATATGGTTATATTAAACATAATATGTTTAACATTTTTCTTTAAAAAGAGTTTTGTTGGAGGTGACCATTTTTAAACATTTTTTTTCTCTGCGTGCGTTGACGGTTATATTCGCACCGGCATCATTTTTAAAGAAATATGGACCGATAATTCCACCGGCCCCAAACCACACCAAACCGTTGTTTTTTCTGGATGAAGTGACAGTTCGTGAATCTCTTCAGGTTGCTCTTCGTCCCAAATGCGGCAATTTTGTTTGTTTACATAAACATTGAGCCAGAAATGGGCCTCATCGCTGAACAAAATTATCTTTGAAAACGTCGGATCTTCTTGGAACGTTTCAAGAGCCCATAGGGCGAAGCGATGTCGCTTGGGAAGGTTGAGCGGATTCAGTTGTTGCACAAGCTGTATTTTGTACGCTTTTAATTAAAGATCTCGACGTAGAATGCGCCAAGTCGTTCCATACGTCAGTCCGAGTTGCTGCGAACGGCGCCGAATCGACTCTCCACGGTCTTCGTGTACACTCTCAGCTACGGCCGCTATATTTTCTTCACAGCGTGCTGGACGTGGTCTATTCGGTCGAATATTATCCAATAATGAATGCTGGGTCTCAAAATGGGAAATGGTGTTGCGAATAGTACGCTCAGTAGGCCATGTTGACCATAAGTTGAGCGAAGTGCACGAAACACATTCCTCACAGAACGTGAATTTTCGTAATAAAGTTGAACGATTTGTAAACGTTGTTCAGTCGTATGTCTTTCCATTATGAAATGCCAAACAATACTAAACAAAACTAACATGACACGACTCCCACGTGATCTGTCAAAAAAGGCTATTGAAAAAAGAATCTCTACTTGAATCACCCATTATTATCAGTTTAATATTTATATGAGAGTTCTTTGAGTCGAATATTTTCTAGATGTGTATTATATGAGAGCTTAGATCATAAAATTTTGCCATGACATAGTCCCAATTATAAAAGTTATTGTCCCCAAATTTTAATTTAAAGCTTTTTTCGTGAGTGGTCAAATATGGAGCTGTTTTAATAAAATTCAGTTAGATAATTTATGCTGAAATAATATATTTTTGGACCATATTTAATAAAACCAACATAAAAAGATGATTTATTGGCATAAAGACTGTATTCCGAAAAGAAATTTGTATGGGGGCTATTTGGAACTATGGACCAATTCTGACTATTTTCAATGGGACAACAAATTATCTTTAAAATTCATACAATTTTAAGATTGCGACTTTCAATTTGCGCACAAAGTTGTGATGTAGAGACAACTAGCCAACCATCGTTAGATCGACTCAGAAATTAGAGCTGGCTCTATCGGCATATTAAATGGTGTTTGTAGGGCTACTATTTTTATGTGTTACACGCATAATATCCTCTTCACTTTTGTAGTTTGGGTATAAAAAGCTGGGGCGTAACTTTTGGTATATGTAATATTTTTAAAAGTTTAACTACTAAATTTTGCACTTTGTTTTGTTAGACAAAAGGTATGTGCTGTTTGTTTTATTCTTTAATATGTACACAGAAAAAATTAAAAATTATTTCTAATCACCAAATTCGTAGAATCAAGGAAACAAATTGTTTATCTTGCACCTATTACCAAAATGATTATATTGATTACTAAAAATTGTAAAAATTTACAATTGTGATTTTAATTTTAATAAATGATATTTTTAATATTAATTGAAATAAAGATCAAAAAACTTTGCCGTTTCAAACAATTTCTTAATTGATTTAATTGAATATAGCTCAGGTTTATGCAATTCGCAACAAGTTCAATTCTAAATGTTTACATTTTTTTATTTTAAACGAAAAAATGAATTTAGATTTGTCGTTATTTAATTAATATTTTAATTAAAAATTTATTTAAAAACAACTAAAATATTAATTAAATCCAAATTATATTTTTAATTTTTTTTTCACTTAAAAGAATAATTGAATTATTTATCACATTAATAAAATCGCCAATATTCGCCGAATAGGAATTTCCAATCTGAAATATTGCGCCACTTGATATTTCAAACTTGATTGAAAAAAATCTCCCGTTAGCGTCGACAATTAATTGGGAATTAAAACTGTCACACTACTAAATTTGAAATTATAAACTTTGCACCTCTACTTCTGGTCATTTTTTAATTTATATACTTACATTATTATGATTATGTAAAGGACATAAAAAAGCACTGCGACCCACAGGATCTTCTGTGCAATCGAGGTGCTAACTGAAGTAGATTAATTCTTTAAATAAATTCAATTATTCTACATGGTGAGAGATGGCATACTTTACCTAAAGTCATTAGAAAATTCAGTCTACTTGTATACATATTTATCAGTGTGACCAGTTCTTAAAATTTTTTATATCTAAATCTTGCACGTCCACAAAATTCTCAAACTGACTTTAAAAAATGCTATAATTTATGTATTAAATTTTATTAAAAATTAAATAAATGTTCATAACTCATTTTTAACCACAAAATTAAAATAATCGGTTATATTTAGCCAATTTCAGGCGGCCTGCAAGACCTTTGATGAGGGCTGTGGAGTCACAGTCGGGGTTGTAGTGTCGCAGTTGAGGTTTTTGTACCGAAGTCGGAGCCGAAGTACCCACAAAAACACGCGACTCCGACTGCAAAATTGTTCTACTTTATAGATGTAAATAACTATATTAAAGCTCTATACCGCACGTGTTAGAATTAAACAATCGATTTTAAATTTTCACAGAATCATTTTCTTGCTATATTCAACCATTTAAAAGGTACTGCCTTAAAAAGTAGTATTTAAAGTCAAATAGGGACCCGTCTCGAGGATTCGAAGTTAGAGTTGGAGTAGGAGTCGGAGTTTGAGTCGGGGTCGGGCTTGAAAATTTTCAGCAGTTGGAGTCGGAGTTGGCGACTCCACAGCCCTGCCTCTGATGAAAGCAAAATGCAAACACTTTTATCTTCTGATTTAAAAGATTATATAAAACACGAGCTGTACCCGGTGAACTTCGTTCCACCTAGCATTGATTTTATTATATTTCTTCATAAACTGGAATGAATTTAATCATCCCTACAACTCCAAATCATTGAAATGGGCAATATTGGCCGCACTTTGTGCGTTGGAGTTTTCTTTGGTTAATAAATGAAAATCGTTTCTTGTTTGATTTAAATAAATGTATCTTTATTTATATGAATGGATAAAAATAACAGTTAAATTAATTTAGAGATTATGACGCTCAATCATAAACATATTGTTTATAATTAATTTTTTATAAGCTTAATTAATTTAAATAGAAAGATTAAATGGGTTTGGTTTGTTTCTGTGCAGCTGTCAGACAATGGGTCCGCCACCAACTGAAGAAATACATTTCCTTTGGTGGTATAAAGTCAAATTTGCATACAAAACGTACATTTTAGATTTTGTGATTTTTCGACTTTTATTTTTGGCTTTTCTTCTTCTTCCTTTTTTCGCAGCCATCGTCGTGATAAGATGAAAAAAAAAAAACAAAACAAAAAAAGAATCATTGAAATCGGTCAAGCAATTATCGACTTTAAGCAGACTAATCCACAGCAATTAATGGTGCAATGTAAAATTTGCATACAAAACACAATTTTCGCTTTTTTCGATTTTTTAACCTTTTTTTGGGCTTTTCTGAACTTTCTTTTCTCTAAACCTTCCTCATGATTAGACGAACAAAACAAAAAAAATTATACATATCGGTCAAGTAGTTCTCGAGTTTGAGCGAGACTAAGACATAGCGTTTAATTTTTATATATATACATTAAACCGATAAATAAATTGTTTCTTTTTAATTCTTAAGCGTTTTATGTATATGGCGGTCCTACCAGGTGGCCGAAATTCGACCACTTAACATTACAGTTAAAAAAACCTTTTATGCAAGTATGAAAAATGCAATTCCTATTCAAAAAAATAACAAATGCCTTATTAAGAAAATAACAAATGTCTTTTCATATTTCCTTTTATTTGTTATTATTAAAGCAGTTCTTTACTATTTTACTTTAATTTACTGTTTAGTTTTACAATGTGTATGCGATGAAATAAAAAAGAATATATAAATTTTTGAACGAAAATTTTTATTATAACGATTTTTAAGCCCTTCAATTTTTATTGTGCATATCTACACAAAAATACCTTTAACACCGGAATGAATTCAGAATCTGAAAATAAATTAAAATTCCAGGTAGACAAAAATGGCAGCAACATCAAAATGATACCTCCAATTTGGACACCTTTTACATTTTTAGATCAAGCTTTAAACGAATAAAAATATGTTGAATTTAATGTATATTTTGATGCATACATATTTGGCCACTTGTACTAAAAATGCTACTACTGTCATTCTCTAAAAGACAAGAATAATTTTTGTTTTTTTTATTTCTTCTTTTCCAAACATTCCCACCGTGTAGCAGAATTTAAAGTAAAACATAAAAATGGCTAAAAGAACAACTACTTACAATTAATTTGTGACTGTGACGTCTTTTGTTTTATACTTCATTACAAGAGATGACACATCAAATTGCCATTTGAAAGAAGAATGCAACAGGATATTTTACGATTATTTTTATATTTTCTTCAACAAAAATAAACATAAATGTATTTGCTTCATAAATATAAAATGATGCCATAAAAATATAAAAAAAAAATAAAGGAAAATATATTTATATTTATGTTTTATTATCATTTTTAATTAAATATTGTCACATACATCAGCCACAAGCAGAATACTTAAATAAAAACAAACAAAATAGCTTTAATACAAAAATACACACCCGCAGATACCAAAACACATGTATTTCAGATACAAAACAAACTGCTTCTCTAAGATACCAGATGCATTATCGAGATCCAAATGTTTATGGGTGTGTGGGTGTCTGTGTTAAATATTAATAGGAAAAATTTAAAATAAAAGTATATTTATGTATAATTTATGATTATTTAGCTTCTCTATTTATGAACTCAGCAGCAACTCTGGTAGGCTATTTGCCATTTATAGTGATAAATATATATATTTTTGAGTTTTATTAGCAAAATTATTGTTTTTATGGCAGTTTGCGTTAAAAATATCTAAAAAAAATATATATAAAATTTTTATTTCAAAAAGCCTAATCTTTTTTACACTCGAAAAATAAAAAGGAAATTATGGAACTTTATGACCATATTCAATTTTAAAAAGAACAATTGTCGTAATAAAAAACTAAATATTAAAAAAGAACCAACGTCGCAAAAATTAAGAAAAAAAATATGCTAACACAAGTCAAATAAAGTGTTATTAAATATTAAAAAAAAAATTTTAACTTAAAAACAAAATAAGTATAGTTGGTCAAGCCCGACCATGTGGTACTTACTGTACACCACAACTATATAAAGACACATTGTCGAGAGTGAGCCCATGGGCAATCATGGATTCGCCAAAACAAAATTATGCTTGTAGCGGGCTAACCGGAAATATACTCTTAAAAAACGTCTTTTATGCGCATGAAATAAACAGTCAGAAAAGTTTGTCCTAAAACTTGTAAAAAATATGCCCAAAAAAACGAAAAATGGCTTACTTGAAAACAAAATAATCAACAATTTAATAAAATTAGCATTAAAAAAACAAGACAAAAATTCTAATCGGTAAAGCTTATACACCATAGTATTTACAGACGAATTTTCGAGTTTGTACCCTATTTGGAACCGCTGCCCAACAGTAATCAAAGTTATTAAAATTCATAAAGAGTTAATGGGTGATTAAAGTAGAGATACTTTTTTCAATAGGCTTTTTTTGACAGATTACGTGTGAGTCGTGTCAGGCTGTCACTTTTATTTTTGTTTACTATTGTTTGGCATTTCATAAGGGAAAGAATTACTCCTGAACAACGTTTACTAATCGTTCAACTTTATTACGAAAATTCACGTTCTGTGAGGAATGTGTTTCGTGCACTTTTTTTTGCCAAATTTTGTTCAGCGATGAGGCCCATTTCTGGCTTAATGGGAATGTAAACAAACAAAATTGCCGCATTTGGGTCGAAGAGTAACCTGAAAAGATTCAAGAACTGCCACTTCATCCAGAAAAAACAACGGTTTGGTGTGGTTTGTGGGCCGGTGGAATCATCGGTCCATATATCTTTAAAACTGATGCCGGTGCGAACATAACCGTCAATGACGACCGTTATCGAGCCATGATTACCGACTATTTGATGCCTGAAATTGAAGCTTGTGATCTCGGCTACATTTGGTTTCAGCAAGACGGCGCCACTTCCCACACATCGCATCAATCAATGGATTTATTGAGAGAACACTTCAGTGAGCACATAATTTCACGTTTTGGGCCGGCCGATTGGCCACCAAGATCGTGTGATATTACACCGTTAAGCTGGGATCACACGATTGCCGCAATGCACCAAGTTTCACACTTTCACAATCAAGTGCCTCATGTACCAATCGAGGGCGATATTGTGCTTACTTTTACCAATAAAATGCAACCCTGGTGCGGCAATCGTGTGACTACTTGATATGCAACCGCGAGTCAACAAAAATGTCAAAAATGTACCAATATTTATTGGCTTCTTGTGCGGCAATTAAACAACACAATACGCGCCAATATTCGCCTTTTTTAATAAATTTACTTTTTGTGTTTCTTTTAGTAGGAATGAATTAAAAATTAAAATTAAATTTATCAAAAATAAAAATTGGGAATCTAGCAAGTCATTAATAAGTAAATTAATAATAAATTTTGTATTCCCGAAATTTTGTTATTAGTGCAATAGCTGTTCAGGACAATATAAAGGAATTTATACAGGAAAACGGAGCAAAATGTATTCCAATTCTTTAAAGCGAATTTATTTTTGAATATAAATATTCTCTTTTTCAATAATTAGTACTGTGGTCATTTTCTCTTTCTCGTTTTCTTTATATATTTAAAATAGAATTTTACTTTGTTTAATTTTTGGAATTTCATATAGGTATTTTACTTAAAAAATTTTAAATAAAACTATTCAAAAAAACTTTGTTTTAATATATGATACAATTTTTTTTTTTTTTTTAATGAACAAGCCAACTAGAACTTTCAAACAAATAAAAAAGCTACCACAAAAGCTGTTTTCGCAGTTGACATAAGTAAGAACAATCGTGTGACTGTGCTGCGGCAATTATTGTACTCATTTCGCTTTGTACCAACTAGCGGCAATTAAATTTGTATAATCATGTGATTTCAGAATATTTTATTGGGGTAATTTCATTATTGTGCGTCAATAAAGCACAATCAAAATTGTGTCATATTGGTGAATTTGCGGCAATCGTGCGATCCCAGCTTTAGACTCTTTCCTGTGGGGATATGTAAAGTCTTAAGTTTATGCGGACAAACCCGCTTCGATTTAGGCCTTCACGCGTGTCATTCGCCAGTTACCAGTCGGAATGCTCGAACGAGTCATCGATAATTGGACCATTTGCGACGTAACAACGGCCAACATTTGATAGACATAATCTACAAAAAATAAATGCCAAAAAATGTCCTTTCAAATGATAATAAACATTCCCCATTAAAGTTTAATATTTTGTGTTTTTTCTTTAAAAAAGTAGGGAAGCTCGAAATGGATCACGCTTTACTTGTGATGACTATTCGGTCCTGATCGATTAATATATATTTTATTCACGTCTTAAAAAAAAAGTTAAAAGTTAATTATCAAAGTTGTTTTTGGGAATACAGATATTTATTAAAATATTTTATTTGTTGTGCTTAATTCCCTTTTTTTATTCTTGATAAAACAACTGAAAATTAATTGTTGGAGGATAAGCTGTTTCTATGCGTATTTTACTGGTGGCTTAAGCCAGATCATCAGGAAACGTTTTTCCCAAAAATTTTAGAAAAGTCAAAAATATCAGCAAATAATACTACAGACGGAATGAGAATTACAAACACTCAAAAAGTCTTATTTGCAACGATATCAAAGCTTAAACAAAATTCCTACAATAAAACATTGTGTTTATTCTTTCTTCAATTCCCCACAACAATTAGTTGGAATTCTCCCAACATTAATTGTAGTTTTAAGTGGGTAAAGAAAAAACAGATTAAAAACAAAAACAAATTGCTTTTATTGTTTTCGCAAGAAATCAAAATAAAAACAATTTGCCAGCTCAGTTTTTTATGTACGTGCACTTGCAAATTTATTATCAAAGATGTTTTTGACAATACATAATTATTTATTAAAAGATTTTATTTGTTGTGCTTAATTCCCTATTTTTATTCTTGAAAAGCAACTGAAAATTTATTGTTGGAGGATAAGATGTTTCTATGCGCATTTCACTGTATTTTTTATCAATTATTTAAAAAGGGAATTAAGCACAACAAACCAAATCTTTTAATAAATAATAGTATTCCCACAAACAACTTTGATAATAAATTTTAGCAAGTGCACGTGCAAAAAAAACTGAACTGGCAAATTGTTTTTATTTTGATTTCTTGCGAAAACAATAAAAGCACTTTGTTTTTGTTTTTAATATGTTTTTTCTTTACCCACTTACAACTACAATTAATGTTGGGAGAATTCCAAATAATTGTAGCGGAAAATGTAAGAAAAGATAAAACTCATCACTGATTTATTGTTTGGTATTTTGTTTAAGCTTTAATATCGTTGCAAAGAAGACTTTTTGAGTGTTTGTAGGTAATTCTCATTCCCTCTGTAGTTTTGTTTGCTGACAGCTTTGGCTTTTCTAAAATTATTTAGGAGAACGTTTCCTGATGATCTGGCCTAAGCAACCAGTGAAATGCGCATAGGAACAGCTTATCCTCCAACAATAAATTTCAGTATTTTTTATCAATTATTTAAAAAGGGAATTAAGCACAACAAACCAAATCTTTTAATAAAGAATAGTATTCCCACAAACAACTTTGATAATAAATATAGTTTTGATTCAATAAATATTTAAGTTGTTTTGAAATAAATTTTCAATTAAATATCAAAAATATTAATTAATTTTTTTTCGTGTAAAATTTAAAAATTTTGAATATTTTTTTTTTCAATAAATGATATTTTTAATTTTAATTAAAAATTTATCAAAAATCCTTGCCTTTTTAAACAATGTGCTATTTATTTAATTAAGGCCGTAATCATGTAAAACGCAACGCAACGGCAATAAATTATATTGAAAGCTTAATGTCATAAATATTTTGTAATTTTGTTGTTGCCTTCTAAAGAAATTCGTGCACCATTTAAAAATTTTCAACGCCACAAGATATGAAGCGTTAAAAATTTAAAAATTCAATATGAAATTCTGTAGAAAGCAACAACATATTTATGATATTTTTTGTGCTTTCAATGTAATTTATTGCCGTGTGGCGTTGCGTTTTACATGATTACGCCTTTATTTAACAAATAAACACATTGTTTGAAATGGCAAAGTTTTTTGATCATTTTTTAATTAAAATTAAAAATATCATTTATTGAAAAAAAAAAAAAAAATATTACATATTTTTAAATTTTTAGTAATCAACATAATCATTTTGGTAATAAGTGGAAAATCAACAACTTGTTTGCTTGATATTATGAATTTGGTATAAATTTGGTGATTAGATACAATTTTTAATTTTTTCTGTGTTCCAAGAAAAATTTCAACCCATTATTGATAACACTGGGGAACAGTAATTTTGCGGCCTGGAACTTTTACTAATTTGAGGTCGCTGATTTAAAATTAAATATTAATTTTTCGCTATCAGCTTTTCGAGATATACCGTTATGTTCAAAATTAAGACACGGTTCACCATATTTATTAAAAAAATTTTTTTTGTTCTTTAAAAATTCATAGAATATAAAAAAAAACATATTTCGAGTGAAATGAGCTTTATTTCACTGCAATCGGTGCACAACTTTTGATTTTGTTCACAATTTACTGAGAAAACTAAATTGATAAAGATCGCAATTTCCAAAGAAAAACACATTTTTTAATGTGTATGTTGAAACAAAATTGAACTTTGTTTTTATTGGCTGTATATATTTGTACACATTTACAATTAATGACCTTACCCTACGTTGCTACAAGCAAGTGATTACTTGCAAGTAGTGTATACATATTACTAACGAAAATCAGGAGAAATGTCAAAAAAAAACACACAACATTTTTTGAGTGGCTACACAGCACAGTGTAAGTTCATTTTTAAAATGTCGTCAACAATCAAACTTCTAACAAAACTTCAATTTCTCAATTGTTCACGAAGTGTTGCCAAGTAGTCAATATTTAACGTTACCCGTAGACACATTATTTGGTAATACATATATTTTTTTATAAACATCTGATATTAATGTTAAAACTTCCATTCAAAATAATCCTCTTTGCTATTTCTAAATATTCTCAGTCTAATTCATAAGCGCATTATTGCAGCTTCTTTATAAGTCATTAATAAGCAAAAGTCGAAAAAAGAGTAATTATAAATTTTTAATAGCCTATTAAACGTTTAATAATCCTTTCATAAATTTCAGATATTTATTGTAACCTTTACCCTACTTTAAGCGTTTTATGAAGTGATATTTCAATGTTTGTTTACATAAAATTTTAATAATTGCGCGAAAAATTAAACAATTTTGTCTTTTTATTTATTTTAATAAAATCGTTTTGTAAAAATAAAAACTAGCAAAAATAACAATGGATGTAGTATATTCGATTTCCAGAATTAGAGAGTACAATAAATTTGTGCAATTAAAACCATTAAAAAAACGATGATTTTAGAATCAATTTTAACTAGACAAAACTGACAATTAAAATAACATGTTGTTGCCAAAATAATAATACAATAGTAATAAAAGCTTTGAATTGTCAATCCACTTCTATTAAGCGTTTATAAATCAGACTTTTTATTAAAGGTTTATAAAACAAAAGGGCTTGATAGCTACTGTAAACATTAAAGCCGAAATAAGAAATTTTTATGAATTAGACCATCTGCATATACATATTTTTTATATTTTATAAAACCACAGAAAATCAGGTATTAACATAATTTTTATTTTTCTAAGTACTAGTAAATTGTTATAAAAGGCATCCACGGTAACACGGTTTCCTTATTTGTCATTTTACTTGCTGCAAGTGTCAAAAATTTACTTGCAGGCAAATTCCCTTGCAAGTTGAACTGCAAGTACTAAAAATGTGATAGTGTTAGTAAAAAAGTGTGAGTGTATTGAGTTTTTTTCACATGCAATTGCATGTGGCAACGGCGGGTTATATTAAAAAAATTACCCAAAAAAGTTATGCAACCTGTGCTCTAATTTTTTTCACCTGTGGACTGATAATTGACCTACACACTACTCTCATACATAATTGACTTTAAGCTACCATGCCGCAAAATAACTGTTCTCCAGTGTTATATATGTAGTGGAAGCTGATAGGCAAAAAATTGACTAGTAAAAATTGCTATAAAGTTCCAGTCAACACAAAAAAAACTGTTTAATCTTATTCCAACATACACATAAAAAAATGTTTTTTTCTTTTTTAATGAAAATCGCGATTTTTTTCAATTCAGTTCTCTTTCAAAACTTCAACGATATCAATACTACAACCTTGGCACCAACTTTTTTCCAATCTAGCCGGACATTATGCAAAAAATTTAATTTAAGAAATGTAAAAATTAAAGTACGCAGCTCGACAGACAACAAAATTCTGCATCGTATAGTGAATTTTTAAGCATTGTGCATTAGAGTTTGGTTTTGGGACACTGTTAAAGTCAGGATAGTTGAGTAAATTGCATGCGTGTTCATTGACTGTTTACGGTCTTGAGAGGTTTACAATATAATATAAATTTGTGGGTAAACGAATATAAATCTTACATTGATTTTTTTTGCCTATGAAAGACTATATTAACAGCTACTTAAAATTTTTATGATAAAAAAATACTTTTAAATTAAAAAAAAAAAAAAAAAAAAAAAAAAAAAACGTTACGCGGATTTGCCCCATTTGTTGTTGATTTTTTTTAAAATTTCACCTTTTTTTGTTTTTGCTCATCTTCCATAGGAATATATGATAGAAACCCTTTCGTCAGTCATAAAATGTTTTGGTTGTACGTAGATCTTTATTATTTAAATTATTACATATAAGTCTGAGGCATGAAATAAGCATTTTCGGTCTTACAGGCAGAATTTTGCTAGAAAGTTTTCGAGGGTTCAGTGTAACAAATATATTATAAATATACTTTTGTTCAGTTCTGATCTACTGATTACTAGCATAAGACCAACTCCAAAAAAAGTCATAACCCTTTACGAAAGAAGCAATTTCTTTTATGCTTCCACCTATACTTGGCTCTGAAGAGAATTCAGATTCGGAAGATTGGACTTTGAAGGAACAGACGAAGAAGAACAATGGCACTCATCATCATATTAGTGCAAAAGAGAAGTTGTTTTAAATAAATTAGTTGTAATTATTTTATATAAAATTTATTGTTTCTATTATAAATAAGTTATAATTAACAATAAATTATTTTCAATGAATTACATATAAGTCACATAAAAGCTTAAAAATGAATATTTTGTGGAAATTAGCAAAAAATAAAAAAAGGTTTTGACAGGGTCGTTTCGGGGGGTTGGGCTTGGAGGGTTACCTCCCCCTACGCATAAAAGTTCAAAAATTTAATTCTTATGGTATTAAGGCGTTAGTAATCTATTTCTTTTAATATTTACATTTTTTTAAATACTACCCACGAAAAGTGTAATTTTACGACCTCATTAGTCAAATTTTAGGTTTTTTAACTTTCGCCGACGATAAAAGTTGCTAAACAAAAGTATGGGGAAATTTAAAAAAAAATTCCATTTTTCAGAGGTTGGATTAGTTCATCTAGAGGGGACTATTTCCTCCTTAGTCCGATTTTATTTATTTTTGGGGTTTACTTGCCTATGACCATAACACATAATTTTGCCAAGTTTCATCGATCTAGGGGCACTCAACTTTTAAGAAGCAATATAAGCCAAAGCAAAAAGTAATGTCGTGCTGGATTCGCAAAAATCCTCTATGTGCATCGTTACAAACTTATCAACCCAAATAGAGCGATTTGTAAAACCATTATTAAATCGTGTAGAAAATCCTTTCACCTGGCCGAAGGCTCAACCATGCAATCTATCAAGCGATTTAAAAGACCAAATATCTAAAATTGTACAGGATATTCAAATTCATGATTTTGTAATTCGCGATTTGGAATTCTGGATTTTAAGTTTCTTATGACCCCAACTTAAAAAACAAGCCTAAAGAGAATTTTATAAGAGATATATGGGTTGGGATTATATGCCCGAAACTAAAATTCCCGAATCCAAAATCTTGAATACCGAACTCCCGAGTTTTAATATTCCGAATAATTTTAGAGTTTTGGTGCTTGATGGTTGGGCCTTCGGCAGTGCGAAAGGACTTTCTCCCCGATTTAATAACAAACACCTTCTTCGCGAAATAAAGATTCTCTGCAAGACGGCCTTTGGCCGGGTACAAGGAGTTTCTCATCTATGTTATAAAAGTAAAAATTGTGATTTTATTTGTTGTAATTTTTCATTCCTTGTTATTGGAGCAGTTTTTATTTCACTTCAAATGCAAAAACAACCCAACGAAAGAATGCAAAAAAAAACCAAAAAAATTTGCCTAAAATTCTATGTTGCTAAGTTTCATATAAAGTTTTGTGCTCATTCTTTACTAAGTAGTTTGGGGTCTTATTTCGCGACGATAAATTATAGCTTGATTTGTAAAAAAAATACAACTTGACTTCTTAATAAGCAAATTAAAAAGTGGCAGAAATAAGTGGCTATAATATGATTAACATTTCCCATATTTACTTGGACCAATAAACGAATACTTTTGTCCTACCTTTGGATGATTTTAATCACTTTATGGTTTATTTTGACAATAGGTTAGGTAATGGGCAGCCAGCACGAGGAGTACTCAATTGGGCCCTTGCAGCGGTTCCTTTGAGATACCCTGAGCTAGTGGCCAGAGTCAGCCAGTGCCTACCAGATTATTACCTAGTCATCACTCCAGCCTGAAACCATCTCGATTCCCCGCAACAAAGGGAGATCGATCTTAGTCCCACATTAGATATAGCATCCAAGCATGGAAATTCTGGTCTCCCACAATGCCTTATCCTAATAGCCCCTTGACAGGGGTATTTACAGATAAAGAAAAACATCGTCTCCTCCTCATCATGACAACTTCTACAGTATTCATTATAAGCTAGGCCCATCCTAATCGCATGGATTTTTATCACCCAGTGTACCGTAATGTCCCGGTAATGTCCCTCTCGAAACCAAGTAGCACGCGGATACTTCCAGCCTTAAAGTAAGATTATCTGTGGTTGCTAATTCTTTATAATCAGTCCCTGTTATTAATGGCCTTGTGTAGACTTACATGGCGGTGGACACTCTATCGGAAACACTGCGTCAGGTAATGACACAGAAAACCGCCGGGGTGCCTATGGAAGCAGATTTGGCCGCTATGCCACGGATGTGCCTGTTGGGTGGCTTGCCACCATGATCATGTTGATTGGTAATTCACCATATAATTTTGACAATAATATGGTGAATTTCTCCGAAATAGGTGTAATTTTTATAATACAGTCGAACTTCTCTATAGTGAACTTCTAAACAATGAAGCTCTCCCTATTATGAATTATTTTAAAAACATTATTATTTCGTTTAAATTTTGAGTGGAATTGTATCTCCTTATAGTGAATTTCATTATTATGAATTGCATTTTTATTAGATCTAAAGTGAAAGTTCATATAAATTAATTTGTTCATAAACATCAACCCTAAAATGTCAATGTTTGAAAGACTTGTTTGTACTAACTCTAAATAATAACAAAATTAACGCTTAATAGGCAATTCTGAATTTGACTAGTTTAAGGTATTTGTGTTAAGTTTTGGGCTTTAGTGTGTTCCGAAATATAAAGTAAATTTTATGGGTAACATTTTTGTTAAACATTTCATCCCCGCCTTCCCCCTTTTTTTGAGGGTGTTTTTTTGCGGTTTTTTAGAATAAAGCCTAAAAATGCCGTTATGAGGGAGAGTTAGGGGTCTTATATATTCCACAAAAATGTTTGCCATAACATTTTCTACAAAGTTGCTGAACATACCCTACACCAAAGAAAACATAGTTTTATATACCGATATGCTGCAGGAACAGGCCAAAGTTGCGAAAGTTTAACGCATCTAAAATAAAATTTCGATGTGATCTTTCAAAACTCCGACACACGTGTACCATTTTTTTTTTGGTCTCCTCTACCAGAATCAGCCGTCGGAACCCTGTTATTTTGAAAAAAATTTGAAATTATTGTACAGTGTTATTTAAAAAAAAATTTCAATTTGGGGATTTCCAAAGATGATAATAAGAAAAAAAAGAAACAAATCTCTGTGATAACAATTAAGAGAGCAGTCGCCCGTGTTCAGTGAACTAAAACAAGAAAACAAACCTGAAACAGAAGTTAATAAATAAAAAAATTACCGTTATGCATTGTGGGCACTTGTCAACAAAATATTTAGTTTCGAAATAATAAAAAAAATTACTTTCTTCCGGCTAGTTGGAGAATTTGGACCAATGCACGAAGTAGCATTTCTTATTAAAAAAAATATTATTAGGATTTTTTAAAGTTGGAGAAGGAGTGACAAAAACCAAATTATCTAGTCTACAGTTTCGGATTTTTCTATTTTTTTTTTAACAGCAATGCAGCTATTCTGACAATTTAGAAACCAAGCAATTAAGCACTAATCGCAAAAGTCTACGACCTGCAATTTTTAAAATAAGAGTAAAAAATATTTCTGTACATATTTTAATGTTTCTATATAACAAGGGTTTCTTTAGTCCCATGCATATTCATTTTAGGTCGAAAGGCGAACTTTAATATGTTCCATTTTAACTAAATCATGGTTGATTTTAAATATGATTAAAGCGGTTATATTTTAATATAATATAGTTCCCTGCAAACACTTACATTGTTAAAATCTAACCATATAATTTTTCTGTGTGTATTAAGTCACTATTATTTATACTTATTTTTATATTTTTCCATATTTGCTTTCGTGACACCCCTTTATCCCCGTTATTTTCGTTAGTTGTGAATTTTTTTTCTCGTTTAAATACATGATGTACGTATGTATGTATATATTTTTTAGCCTAAAGACATATTAGTAATATTTTTTTTGCAATTAATGATAATATACGAATATGTGAGTATTTGTGTGTTCTATATTAAACAAATATTATTGTTTATTCAGTTGGTATTTTTAGTAAATTGAAAACGTAAAATAATATTTATCTTTAATTTTTTTTTAAAGGAATATT
Source organism: Pollenia amentaria (assembly GCA_943735925.1). Taxonomy (NCBI): domain Eukaryota; kingdom Metazoa; phylum Arthropoda; class Insecta; order Diptera; family Polleniidae; genus Pollenia; species Pollenia amentaria. The sequence continues at coordinate 136,442,930 of OX031010.1, read as the reverse complement.
TATACTCACAGTGGGACTTATAAAAAGATAATACAGTTAATTAGTTTTTATATTGTTTTTCCATTAACAACACAATAACAAAAATGGGATTCTATTTAACTATAAGGTGATCTAGATATAACCAATTAAAAAAAAAAAAAAGAAAAAGACAAGAAAAAAAATATTGGTAATATTCACAAATTCTCGTTGTATTAATTAATTCTCGCACTATCATCCGGGTGAGTGGTAGTGCGATGTACATAAAATACTTTGGTAAGGCGAATGCTTAGTCAGTTCTTAATGTTTAAGACTTAGCCATGTTGCTGCGATAAATTCAATTGGAAGTCAGACCCTAATCCTGTAAAAGGTTAGACTAAATATTTGTTGTATGCAAAATTTCCTTCAAACCCATAACTCTTAAACCTATTCTGATCCCATTCTCAAACTTTTACAGTATAATGAGGACACCCCAGGCGGATTTGTTAATAAAAGAAAATAAAAAAATGGGTCGAAGTTAGAAAAATTTTAAATTAAATTGGTCATTTCCGGTCTTGCAGGTGAAATTTTCTTTCAATCTCCTTTTGTTTTTTTTTTAAAAGATCAAACGATTTACTAGTATAATTGCTTATTTTTTGGTTTTATTTATTTCTAGTTCAAGACAATTACACTGTGTCACACATTTTCAACAAAGTCGTGACCAAATGAATCTGACAGCTAATCTTATGTAAAAATTTTTTTTTTTTTCATTATTTACTTGTTGAATCTTCATATATTAAATATGAACTAACAATAATTAATCAAATCTTATACTAATACTTTATTTTTGCCCTGCTAATGCTAGACGAAAATGTTTCTCCTCAAGGCTTCTGTTCACATATGTGGATGTTTAGCGGTCTGCTCGTCGGATGGGTCCTGCAGTATCTCTTCCCCTTAATCTAGAGTGGCCACTGTCATTTAAAATATTTCGAGCTAGTGGATTTGGGTGCGACTCAAGACGTTTTAAATATTTTACTGCATACTTCGTAATAATAGTTTTTACTAATGGCACATTGAGATCCTTGTGAATATTTAAGTTTTAACATACCAGGGAGCGACTGTGATTATTCGAAGAAGTTTATTTTGGCGCCTTTAAATTTTTTCGATATTTGAGGCCGAGGCAGTGCCCCATAGCTGAATACTGTAGCACCAGATTGGCTTTAATATAGAGTTGTAAAGTAGATGTTTGCAGTCGAGGCTAAGAACAGAATTTCTTCCAATAAGCCAATTAATTTGAATTGCTTTTAGTTTCATTTGTGTTAGTTTTGCTTCTATATGTCATTTCCATGTTAAACGCCGATCTAGATGAATACCGAGATATCTTACATGCGATTGCTGGGGCACTAATTGATATTGATTTTAATAGGGGGACATGACTCCCGACGCAAGGTGAATGTTATATGTACGCATTTTTGCTCATTGACGTTTATCCTCCATTGTAAAATTGTACGCTGAATCCGAATATGAATAATATTGTAAAATTACCCCTTTTTGCATTTTTAAAAAAGATGATGTCACTTTCATAAAAATATCTTCGAAAATATGTAATGGCTGCTTTATTTGTTTTTTTTTTTTTTGTTGAAAGATAAGAAAATTACTAAAACAACCACAAGTCGTTTGTAAATATTGGTCAAGAAATGACTGACTTACAGTGGACCAAATTTAAAATTTAAGAAAAATTTTAATGATTTTTTGGAATTTAGGATCTAGATCGGTGCAAAATGGCAAGTTACAGTAGACTAATTGAATTATCCCACTTTTCGATTTTTATCAAATAAAAAAAAAAAAAAAAAACAGAACAGTAAATATACAAACCTAATGGTAGTAACAGTTAATATTAAAAATGGCTTAAAACTGTTGAATGGTTTTGCCTATTGTGATTATTTTCTATCTCTCGCACAAGGAACCAATAATAGTCGCCCAACATCGCCTCATCATATGCCGCTTGATACCGACGCTCCATTTCTTGTATTTATTGGTGAAAGCGCTCACCATGCTCGTCACTTTTATCGCCAAGTTATTTGGGAAGAAATTTAAGTGGGAATGCAGAAGGTGTAATTTTAAAGACATATTTGCTCCTTTTTAAGTAAGATATAAAAATGAATATTAATTTAATTCAGGCATATGAGGAGTTAGTTTTGTGAATGAGTTTACATCTGCATATTGAACAGGCGTATGACGTCCATTTTGCTTTACCTTGGCTAAGCAAAAATAACAGTCAACGTCGTAATTCGTAGTTCGTAGGTTTACGCCAAATTGCAGAATAATCAAATGGCATATACCGACTGCAGTATAGGAAATTAACATAAGACTCTGAAGGCAAATTGTTTATTCATAAAATTAAGAAATGCATACTAACTTTGCGCCCGACATCCACATTAGAGATGAGCGATCCCGTGATTTTTAAAGATTATCGTGATTAGTGAACGTGATTTAAAAATCACTGCTCCTTCAAACTGTTACTGTGATCACGGTTTATTAGTTTTCTGTTCTTTTATAGCAATTGCGGCCAAGCTATATGTACAATGCGCGAGCTTTTGCAAGAGCTTTTGTAAGTACTTTGCAAAGAAACAACAGCAAATTGTAAGAGTTTTCGAAGCTGTTTACTTGCATATACATACATACTTGAACAAATAATCTTTGGCTTAAAAAAAAATACTAATAAGATAGAAGAGAGAATGAAAGGAACAGCAATATTATTCGCCATTTCATTCAAAATACTCTATTACCCAGTGAAATATCATAAATTTGTATATGTAACAAAATACAAAAAGAACGACTTAGAATGTACCTGTTACTTTACAAATTTGGTCACAACTGTGATTCGTGATTTTTCAGTAACAGTAATTAAATCACAGGTCCAGAAATATCGCTCATCTCTAATCCACATAGTTAAATGAGTTTTGCATGAATTGTATAGAGCATTTGGGGTCCAAGATTTCAAAATATTCCGGACTGTCTTTAAAATACAGTCAAAATGCATTTTGTAATTGCGTTGAAAAATGTGATGACTGCGCAAAACCATAAACTCCACAAGCATAACAAAACTTGTTTGGATTGTTCTTGCAGATAAAGGCACGATTTGCACTATGCATTTTGTTCTTGTTAGATCGAATTATACGGTACAAGAAAATCAAAACGTTTATCAAATAGTTTCCAATTGTAAGCTGTTCATAAAAACAATGTCAGCAAAAAAGGCAGTGTCGTTAAAAATCTTTAATGAATAGAGCTTTTTAGCCTTTTCCATTCTTAGAAATATTTTCTCGCGCATTATTTTTATTCACATAAGCTTTATTTAAGTGATATTTTTTACAAAATTCAATGTTTCTAATATTTAGAGCATTCGTTTTTCAAATTCTGTGGTTTTACTTCCTTTGTGTTTTTGTTTCGATAAAAAGCGAAAAGTGGGTTAATTCACTAAAACTTCTCTAGCTTTGTCATTTTTGCACAGAACTTAATGTCGTTGGACGCAGAATGTTCGTATCAAAATAAACTAATATCCCATGTAATAAAACATTAAACTTTTCATTTGTTTAGTTTAAAAAAAATAACTTCAAAATAGCAAAATTGCAACAAATCATAAAATTTTTCATAAATTTTCAAATTTAGTCAACTGTAACTCTGTCATTTCTTGACCAATGCTTAAAACCGACCCATGGTTATGTTAGTAATTTTATTGTCTTTCATAAAAACCAAAAACATACATAATCCATCTGACTTTTTTGAAGATATTTGCATTTAAGTGACATCAACTTTTTTAAAAACACAAACAACGGTTTTTCGGAATATCTCGAAAGCTGTTCTCCTTTTGACAATTCTGACTTCATATTCGGATTTAGCGGACAATTTTACATTAAGATACATTTGGTCAAAAAACTGTCACGTTGTTATTGAAAAAAACTTTTTTTATATTTTCCAATTAAGGCCCTGCGTTGCGTTTTCGCAACGTTCACTTAAACCTCCCCTCAGGCATTTTGTGATTACATGAAATTGTAATAAAAAACAGTGAAATAAAATTTAACTTAATGTCTAACTGATCTGTTTTAAGATTTCTATCATACATAAGTTTTTTTTCTAAAAAATTTTTATTTAAATATTTAGTTTTTCCTGTTTTTGGGTACTTTTAGAAATTGTTATACAAAACTAAAGTAATATATAATATACCTATCTCAAACTTTTAATGGAGGTAGCTAACATACGAACATTATTATTTCTACTAAAAACCCAATACTCTTAGACATATGCCACTATTTTTATGATTGGATATATCCGTGATGCGAAAACGCAACACTGGGCCTAAACTATATACAAATTACATAAATTGATCAAATGGAAACATATTTATGCAATCACTTGATAGCCACAACGGCACAATAAAAACATGAACTTATATGTATGGTTATTGTTATCGAAAATTTTTCGATAATTTTTTCACATCTTACAAACTAATGGCCAATTTGCAAAATGCAGGATAGTTCGCAGTATGTAAATTTCTTTATTTTTCTTATGCACAGTGTGTTATTTACATCAATAGGTAAACTAAGAGAAACCCGCACCAGTAATGCGATATTATCATCTCCCAAGATATTAAAGAAAAAATAACGTGGAAGTTATGTTTACTGATATGAATCGAAGAATGACATAAGTATTGTAATGACAACTCTGTAGTCTCCACTTTGTTAAATTGTGTTTCTTTAGAGATATTAAAACAAGTTAAGCGATACGACTGCAAAAAATAAAAATGATTACGATTTCCATGCCTAATGCCATATATGAATACAATAAAACTATTGGTGGCGCTGATTTATTCGACAACGCTACGAATAATTACAGTATTCAATTCCGAGGAAATAAATGGTACTGGCGACTTTTTACTAATGCTCTAGATGCAGCTTTAGTAAATTCCTGGAAATTAAATTGCCTATTGAGAAAACGTGAAGAGCGCGCTCCAATTCAGAATGATTATAATTGAATTTATTTTGCGGACTGAAAAGTCTGAGAGAATAATAGCTTCCACAAGTAGTGGTTTTAATTCAGTGATTCGAACTGATCGAGTCGATCATAAAAGTGTTCGCCAAGAAAAACGTTTGCGATGTCGGCAATGTATAAATTTGGCGTAGCAGTTCACCCGAAATGCTTTGGAGCATATCAAAATTGAATTAAATATAAAATGTATATGTATGTGTATCTTTTTAACTTTATTTCTGAAGACTTGAAAAAAGTATATATTAATTTAAAATTTATACAAATGCGTTTAATTTCTATATCATTAGGCCCACCGTTGCGTTTTCGCAACGGGGCTTATCTGGGCTCCCACAGATCCGATTTACCTAACAAAATTTTTTTTTTCATATTTAGGTATAAACAAACAAATTTTAAATGTTTAATCATTATAGCTCAATTGGATCATGTCTCGGGCCTTAATGGGTTAACTCGAATGTGTATTATAAGTCAAATTACAATTTATAAAGCTTTTATACTTTAGTAGTCTTATTCCTTCAATATTTCCCAGGAATATTTTCTATGCACTATCAGAATTTTTGTTTCTTTATTTCTGTTCTGTTCTGATAGTGCATGGAACATATTCCTGGAAAATATTGAAGGAATAAGACTACTAAAGTATAAAAGCTTTATAAATTGTAATTTTACTTAAGCTAGATATACACGATTGAAATTTTCTTCAAAATGCTTCAAACTCGTGTAAACAGCGAAATTTCTTTGATCAATAAATTTTGAAGAAATTTTGCTGTTTACACGAGTTTGAAGCATTTTGAAGAGCAATTTTGAAGAAAATTTCAATCGTGTAAATCTAGCTTTAGAATACACATTCGAATTAATATAAAAATGTATAATATAAAAAATTATACTCAGCATGAGAACTAAAAGTTGTAGATTCTGTTTGTCAAAAACTATTTTTAAAAAACTGAAATACTTTAGTTTAAAAAATGTTTATGACTCGCATTCATATCTGCTAGAAGTACAGTTATGTAAATTTTCAGCAAAATATTTTCTTTGATTCAGAAATAATTTCTCATTTTTATATAAAAACTAAATTCTAAGAGCAAAAAATATTTTATAAAATTAAATAAGTTTCCATTTTTTTTCTTTGCAGGTATGTAATTTTGTTGTGCAATTTACTTGAAAATCATATTTAAAATTAATGGTAAGTCGAAAAAAATGTTTGGCATAATACTGAAAAAAAGAACATCTTATGTTTAACTTTTGACAAAAATTGAACTGATTGTCAAATGTAATCTATTTTTTTTCTATTGATAAAAATAAAGCATAAAATAGGCTTTGCGATTTTTTAAATTCTTGAAATTTTCGGAAAGAACGCTGAATTACGCAAGGAAAAATGTTGCATTAAATAGCCCACACTTTGCAAAACTTTACCAAGTTTTGAGTTTTTTATTTACCTAATTTTTTACATCATATGTCATTAAAGTATTTAAAAAACTATGCAGAAATATAAAAAGTACACCATTTTTCAGAAATAACTAAGTATATGTTTGCTCAAACATCACAGAAAAAAGTGTTTTATCAATTAAAAAAATGGTTTAAAAAGTATTTAATTAATGTGATAATTGAATCAATTATTTTTTTAATTGAAAGAAAATTAAAAATCTAATTTTGATTTAGTTAAAATTTTAGTTGTTTTGAAATAAATTTTCAATTAAAATTTTAATTAAATAACAAAAAATCTTAATTGACTTGTTTCGTTTAAATAAAATAATTTAAACATGTAGAATTGTTATTAGGAATTGTTAATATTGAATTAAATAAATTAACACATTGTTTGAAATGGCAAAGTTTTGTGATCATTTTTTTAATTAAAATTAAAATTATAATTTATTAAAAAAAAAATATTAAAATTTTTACAATTTTTAGTAATCAATATAATCATTTTGGTAATAGGTGCAAAACCAACAAATTGTTTGCTTAATATTATGAATTTGGAATAAATTTGGTGATTGGAGAAATTTAATAATTTTTTCTGTATTTAGAATCCAACAGAAGTCGGACAACTTTCCTTATATTGTTAAAAAAAAATTCTTGCGATCGTCGTAAAATATCGATAATGAATTACGATTTAAGAAAAGAATAGAAATAAGCCGAATCAATTATGAATGATAGTCAAGTTAATATCTCCTAGTAAATATTTAAAATATTAAATAATTATTTTAACCTCTCTGAGGATCCCCATTCCAACTGGTGTTTATCGTGTTAGTGCGATTTTAGAGTTGAAAGAACTTTTGCCTAAATCATTCGTCAGATGTTTTGTCATTTACATCGTAATGTTTTCCAATGTGGTGCACAGAAAAAATTCTCCAAATGAAAAATAAAATCTGTTTTAATTAAAATCGGTGTAGTCTGCCACCAATTCATGTTTGTTTTTCCTCATTTGGGCCAATAATTCTGTTCCTACTGAACTGATAATGCCCCCCGAAAAATTTCTGTCCCAAGGCTGGACAGCAGCCGTTCCACTTAAAAATGTTCACTTAAAATACAAAAAATTGTTATCATTTCATTAGAAATGATTTAGCATCACTCCAAAAATGTATAAAATACAAAACATTTTTTGTAACTGGATGCACGTCCGCTGAGGTCTTGTAAGACAAAACGTTTTTACTTCTTGCCGCCTTGACCGATCTTGGCCTTGGCGGTACCACGGACCTTCTTCATTCTGTTACGACGTTCCTTGCGTTGCTTGCGGGTTTGTTTCTTCATTTCCATAAGACCATGACGAACTAAACGGTACTTGGGCTCAAACTTCTTGGCGAAATCTAACGTGTCGTAAATCAAGGCGAAGCCAGTAGAACGGGCACCACCGAAAGCGGTACGGAAACCAAAGACGAAGCACACATCAGGCGTAACTTTGTACATAGCGGCAAGCTTTTCACGGATTTCAGTTTTGCTGACTGAAGCCAAGCCAGGATGAATGACATCGCAGACCATTTGCTTTCTACAAAGCAAACGGTTGGTCATGAATTTTCGTGTGCGAATAGTGGCGGTAGTACCAGACATAATGGATTACTGTTAAAACACTTAAAAAGTATTTAAACACGTCTTTAGTGCAGACACAAAGTTTTAAGAAAGCTCATCATCCTTCTCACAAAATCTGCATGTGTTGGTAAATGCATTACCTGTTGTAAACTGGTGGTATCTAATGCCACAGTGCTCCGTAAATTGGCCAACAAGCAGTCTAAGTTCTGCCTTCTCAAGCAGAAGTAGCTAACCTGCCCTGCCACGGGACAGTGTCACAAATCTCCTGGACAGTCTTAATCCAAAAATGGACGTCCGTGTGTAAAGGAATTCACGTTCGGACCTTTTTTGCAGCGTCCCTCTTATATGTCCGACAGGGACACCGACGAAAGACTCAGGGCCTATGAATGGACGGCGGGTGCCCCTTGCTAAGCAGTCAGCCTTTTTGACCCCCATGGCCGGGTCAAGTCATTGTGTTTCCCTAACTCGTTCAGAGATATAAATCAGTCCATGACTAGTTCGGACATCACCTCCAAAGAAGATAGTGCTCTATGAGCGGCTATTCGACATAATAAACAATCGCAAGCCCTCAGACATTCTTTAGCGCATATGAGGATGTTTTATATCTCCGCCTGAAAGATCACTGTTTGACCATTGGAAATACCCTTTGGAATCCCGGCCCTATGATGCCCGCCCCAGTATCACCATTTGTCTGTTTCGAGCTGTCGCTGAACCAGACCTATTCCGCGCACTCGCGCCACCCATTGGCCCCTATCAGGTATAAGGACATTAAAATTCCTATTCAATAGCAGACTAGGCAGCATATGATCACCCACCATAATGGAAGGGTATTTTCTAAGCATTTCAAGGATCCGCATGTGACCCACAAAGTTACCTGCCTTGTATTCAGCAATGCATGGCATGCCGCTAGCACTCGCAGGCCTCCTCTAGAGATATGTGCAACGGAGGAATATGCAGGATAGCTCTTTAATCCAGAGTAGGGCAGGTCCTCACGGCGCCCGTGATCTATACGCAGATCAGGCGATAGATCTTATCTGGTATCACTCTAGCGTTGGCCTGAATAGTCTTCGTCTTGATTATCGTAACAAAAGACCAGAAGATCATTCTAGCCTTTAGCCCCCATGTCTTCGCGAAGAGGCTTTGGCAGGCATATTATGCTCGGGCAACGAGGGTGACATGTTATAACTGAGCGTTAACAGTTAAGCGATCTATCCCGAATGATTCCCATGTAGTTCACCTCTTTAGGTAATCTGATAACCGCACCCTTCTGGGTCGGTTCTTTAAGACTCAGAACTCTACGTCCGATGAATGTTACCAGAATAGTTTTTGCGGGGTTAATATCTAGTCCCCCTCTCTCTGCACCAACCAAATATTAACTCTAGGGCCTGCTGCTTCGCCCCCTAAATTTTCTGTCACTAGCTCCCAGTTTGTAGAACGCGAGCTCAAGAGTGACTCGTTTAACTTACAATGTTAACTTTATGATTGTTAGCAAAATATTACGATGTCGTTTTCGCGTGCTTTTCAAATAAAAATTTTCCTTTGGAAATTTACATTAATGTGCTGTTTTCACAACACAAGTGAGTGATTGCTCAGAAAACTTGGTGCTTTTCATATAAATTTTACTACCCGTTCAATGGGCAGAATGAGAGAAGTGGGCATGCCACAAAATAGATTTATTTATATCTATATAAAGTTATTTATATAACTTTATGTTCTAATCGCACTATGGTAGAGGGTATATAAGACTCGGCATAGCCGAATATAACACTCCTTCTGGTTTTAAATATGATTGAGCCTATTCCATTGTATATTATATAAAGCGCTATTCCTTTTATTTTTCGAAATTTTTTGTGTATATGAAAATTTTCCATCAAATTTTTACAAGAATATTATAAAAGTTCTTTTACTTTGGAATTGTATTTTTAAATTTCATAAGACTATTAACCGCTTATGAATAATGTAAGAATTACTTCAATTATACTCCAATGGGATGTATCTACAGTGTATAAAAACATTTGACAAGTAAATTTTTAATTCTCTTTAACAATATTGTATTTCAAAAAGATTACAAAAAATATAGAAAAAATTGTGAAATGACTTAAAAAAAGTAGGAAATCAATACATCCATAATTTTTAATACTGGAGTATAGACTAGGAGAATGTGACAGAAATGTGTCTGCAATTGTGTTCTAAATACAGGATATAAATACATGTGATATGGAAATATCAAAGGAAATTTCATCATGTATAACAAAAATATACCACAAAACAGGACTCATATGAACATCTATTTTTACACACACATATAAAATATTTTAAATAGAGAAAGAAAATAAAAACGGAAAAGTGTGAAAGCGAAACAGAAGAACTTAAAAGCCAAAATTTTAACAGTTTTTTTTTTGGAAAACATTTAGTTTTAATGTAAATTGTTTAAATAATAATAAAAAAAATTTATGTGTTTTAATAAACTATAAAATAAAGTTTTGCTTTAAGACAAGTCGTAGGAAATTACTAGAAAGGAAACTTTACTAAATATAAGAAAAGCACCCTACTTTCAGTATTGTAAACATGTTTATATAAAACTAAGCATTCTTAGAAAAACGGCGGAGTAGATGCTGATATTAAATGCAGAATAAGTAAGGCCCGACATGCGGATGTCTCCCTCGACAGGATATGGCAGTGGTTACAAATTTTAAGAAAATACAAGATTTCCATTTTTAACAGGAGTATAAAATCAGTACTATTGTACAGATGCGAGACATGCAAAGTAAAATGGAAAATTACAGGTGTTCGTTAGCAAATACCTGAGACGTATAACGATTTATTCTCTATGTGCGACGAAGACCCACATAGCTGAAGTCTGGCGAAGGAAATGGTTCTAGATTGGTCATATCCTGAGAAGGGAACACTCAGTTATCGCTGAGGAGAGTCTCCAATGGAACCCACAAGGTACGAGATACAGAGTACATCTCAAGCTTAAGTTGCGCGGATCAAAAGAAGCGAACACGTATTTTAAAGAATTGTCCTGGCCACGAGTAAGAGTTTTGGCGAAAGAAAGATTCAGTTGGAGAATTTTTTCATATGCAATTTAAATTTATATGAATGATATAATACTAGTCCTCTTTGTATGTGCTAGAAGTAGTGAATTTATTGAATACTCTCTATCACAGAAAAAATTAAAAATTTTCTCTAATCACCAAATTCATACCAGATTCATAGAATCAAGCAAACAATTTGTTGATTTTGCACCTATATTACCAAAGTGATTATATTGATCACTAATAATTGTAAAAATTAAAAATTTTTTTTTTGTTCATTAAATGGTTTTTTCAATTTTGATTAGAAAAATTCACAAAAACTTTGCCGTTTCAAGCAATGTGCTAATTGATTTAATTACATATAGCTCAGGTTTTGACAAATCCCAACAACAATTCTATAAGCTTAAATTATCTTATTTTAAACGAAAAAATCAATTAAACTTTTTTTGTTATTTAATTAATAAATTTATTTCCAAACAACTTTTTTTTAAATGTTTATTTACAGAGAAAAAAAATTCATGTTCTTAAAACTCAAAATAAACAAATAGTTTTTATAAATTAGATATTATTATACATAGTCCCATAATCGGGTTCTCGAGTATCCCTACGGGAAAGGGAACTAACACTAAACTTGTCACGTGACAAGTCACTTTAACATGGCGATGACCGGGGTTAATTGACACCTTTTTGACACTTTGTAACAGGTCACTGAAATAACCTTCCAATTTCGCTTAAAATAATGCCTGTCGCAGATATTGTCCCAAATGAGCCATGTCAAACTGACAGATCCCCTTCATATAAAGTAATAGAACTAGAAGAATCAGCCACTACCCGCACAAAATCCAGTCGCATGAATAATTTTGTGGCAATAACCTTTCCTCTGGACCAACTACACTCTAAACACATTATCACCAGTTAAGTAATAGATCTTGTTTTCACCTATCACAATTCGTTCCTTTTAATTATAAAATTTTGTTCACTGGTCACGGGATAAGTGCTTTAAGAGCAATTGACACAAATTTCCCGCAGGGATACTACTTATATAAGACACTTTAAATATTTTTTAGAAACACAGAAAAAAGTGTTTTATAAATTAAAAAAATGGTTTAAAAAGTATTTAAATTTAATAAATGTGATAATTGAATCATTTATTTTTTTTTGTTGAATGAAAATTAAAAATTTACTTTTGATTTAATTAACATTTTAGTTGTTTTGAAATAAATTTTCAATAAAAATTTTAATTAAATAACAAAAAATCTTAATTGACTTTTTTCGTTTAAAATAAAATAATTTAAACATGTAGAATTGTTGTTGGGAGTTGTCAATATTTATTTAAATAAATTAACACATTGTTTGAAATGGCAAAGATTTTTGGTCGCATTTTTAATTAAAATTAAAAATATCATTTATTGAAAATATTTTTTCAAAATTTTAAAATTTTTAGTAATTAATATAATCATTTTGGTAATAGTTGCAAAGTCAACAATTTGATTGCTTGATATTGTTACGAAATTAGATTTGGTTTTATGGTTTTAGTTATAAGTTATCTTGTTAATTATAGTTTTATGTCATATTAGTTACTATTTTTATGAACGCCACTGTAACTATATTTTCTTGCAATTGTAATTGTAGACTTTAGATTTAAAATAATTCGAACATAATTTTCTAGAAACTACTAGACGGTTCTTGAATCAACTAGGAATAGTTTTAAACTATAAATACAGGCTAACTCATAAATGTTTAGTTTAGTTTGATTTTAGACATTAAACGGTTCAGATCGTTACTTACAATAGTGGTTAAATTGTGTGAACATTATAATTTTTAAATAAAGTTTGTTAAGTTGAATTCGTGTGTGTATTTATTTTGATTTGCAATTAAAAGAACTCAACAGTTTATTATAAAGGGAATAAACCTCACCGCGTTTTATTAAGTTAACACGTAACAATATTATGAATTTAGAACAAATTTGGTGTTTGGAGAAATTTAATAATTTTTTCTGTGAACAATAATTTTTTTTTGTACTTTTTTGATTCCTATTGCAACTATAAAATATTTGTTATTTAACATTTTGTGTAGTAGAATAATTAGATATATAGGTATTTTATATATCAATATTTTGTAAATTAATGCCGGTATCCATGTGCTATCAAACGCCTTTTCGAAATCTATCAAACAGGCACCTGTACACAAGGATTTATTGAAGTTACAATGAATATTAGAGACAACCAAATGTGTTGCGTGAATTGTTGAGTGCTTGTATTTGAAACCGAATTGTCTCTCATTATTTAATTGAGGTTTTTTCACAGAATTTAACTAAATTATTGTTTACGCAAATTTCAAAAACTTTACTAATATTGGGCAGTACACTAATAGCCCTTAGATTTTTTAGGTTACTTGTATCCCTATCCTTTTTTGGCAAAATTACAACTTTCGCTACTTTCCATGCTCGAGAAAAATAGGAATTGTTAAGCATGTTATTGAAAAGAATGCAATATTCACGGACTATAACATCAGGAATATTTTTTAATACTATATTTGGGATATTGTCAAAACCTGAAGAAGTTTTTTTTAAAACATTTGAAAATGTATAACAACGAATTATGCGTTATAAAATAATTATTATTGATGAATTCATTAATCTCGTTTACCTTGAAGTAATCCGTAAATGTTAAAAGGGATGATAGATTAGTTTAATATTCATTTTTTGTTTCCAAAAAAGTTTTGAAGCAAGTATCCACATCAACATGCACTCTATTTTGAGGATCGATTTTTTTAAAAGAATGAACTGACTCTAGATAAGCTCCCATGGTGTTCAAAATTTGACTTTGATCTTTTACTATAAAGTTTCTACTTTCCACATCTCTTTCTATCTCGTCGGGTGATATGCCCGCATTTCTTATTAAAAATTTCAGGGACCGAAAATAACAGTTATTTTGAAATTTTAAAACAAAAAAAGCATATAGAAATAAATACTGGCAAACTGATTCAAGTATAACATACTGATCCTTATGAACTTTTCTATGATAAAATATTATGATTTTTATTTTTTTGATCAAAAATTACAGTTATTTTTTGATTTATATTTTATTGGACAAAAGTAACAGTTATTTTTTGATTTTTATTTTTCGATCCAAAATAACAGTTATTTTATGATTTTTTTTTTTTTGAACAAAATTAACAATTATTTTTGGATTTTGGATCATAAAAGTCAGATGATAACAGTTATTTTTTGCCTTTTATTTTTTGAACAAAAATAACAGTTATTTTTTTATTCTTATTTTTTTGAACAAAAATAACAGTTATTTTCTGAGTTTTATTTTTTCGATCAAAAATAACAGTTATTTTATGATTTTTATTTTTTTGAACAAAAATAACAGTTATTTTTTGATTTATATTTTTCAATCAAAAATAACAGCTGTTTTATGATTTTTATTTTTTCAATCAAAAATAACAGTTATTTTATGATTTTTATTTTTTCGAGCAAAAATAAAAGTTATTCTTTACAGAAATGTACGTGTTATAATTATTGAGATTTCTTTAAATATTTATTTAAATGTGTTATCATCATTGAGATATCTTATAAATATTAAAAGTCAACCAAATAATTATAACACGTAAATTTCTATAAAGAATAACTTTTATTTTTGCTCGAAAAAATAATAATCATAAAATAACTGTTAGTTTTGATTGAAAAAATAATAATCAAAAAATAACTTTTATTATTGTTCAAAAAAATAAAAATCATAAAATAACTGTTATTTTTGTTCAAAAATAAAAAAATAAGTGTTATTTTTGTTCAAAAAAATAAAAATCAAAAAATAACTGTTATCATCTGACTTTTATGAAAAAAGGAATAACTGTTACGGTCCCTGAAAAATTCCTCAGCTTTGGCATTTGGAGAGTAATAATAATATTCACCGGATGTATTGCCATAAACTGTTTTTTTGCTTCATAAAACATATTTGAGGGGTTTTTATGCTCAATACTTTGAAGTTTCTCTCTCACATGTGTATTGACTGTTATAGTAAAATTATCATGAATTCGTTTTTTGATAAACTTGATTTTGCCTTTTAGTAAGTTAAGTTCAACTGGTAATAATAAGCGCTCTAATCGATTGTGTTTTTAGATTAAAGTTATAATTTTACTTTTTTCTGAATGCAATTTCCTTATAGTGGAATTTGTAAATTATTTTGTTGAATCAATGTTTTGAAATTTAGGAACGGATTTTTCAATTGAACGAATTATCATGTCATTTAACTTGATAAGATAAAAATCTATTTCTGAATAAGAGAGATTTTTCTGATTTGGGATAGGTTCATTAATGTTATAATCGTTTGTAATACTATTCTTAAACTTTTTCCAGTTAGCTTGCTTGTAGTTAAAAAGGGAATCAGGCATTTCTTTAAAAATAGTGATTGGGTGATCAATTTCATTCTGTAAAACTAAAATTTGAATTGCAGTATGATCGCTATCATAATCAAAGTTCTTAAGACAGTTTATTGTATTTATTTCTTTGTGTATGGATAAGCAAGAGTCAGCTATACACAGGTCTAAATACGAACCACAACGCGGGTACGAAGATGCAGCTGAGGCATATAAACTACACCTAAATAGTATTTCATTACATAAAAGCCATTATTTTAGCATATTACCTTTTACGTTGTTTGAGTCATTTCGCCAATCCATATGTTTGCAGTTGAGATCTCCCGCCAAAATGTAAAAGTTATTGGCGTTTTGTAAGTTTAGGGATTGAAAAAGTTGTAGTAATTCGGTTTTTAAATTGTTGTTATTATTTTTTACCCGAAGGGTAATAAGCCGAAATAACAAACAGCGCTTTATTTTAAATCAATGGTCTCAGGGTTGTCAGATTAATTTTGAATTTTTTCGCCAGATTCAATGTCAAAATTCGCCAAAGCATTTATTTTTGAGTTTTTGACAACAATATATGTATTTCTTGAATAATTAAAAATATTTTTTATAAATCCCAAAAATAAAAATTCAAAAAAGTCGCCATGATATATTTCGCTTAATTTTTATTTAGAACAAAGTAATGCAATGCTTGAAAACACAATAACCTCGGCCCAAGCCGGCTTCCGTAGATGTTTCTCGTGCGCAGATCACATAAACACCATTCAAATTATTATTGAACAGTGTGTCGAACATAATTCAACCCTTAATCTACTTTTTCATTGATTTTGAAAAAGCGTTCGACAGCATCAATCGTAATTGCATTTGGAACGCTCTTCGTAAGAGAGGTATCCCGTCAAAACTAATAGCATTAATAAAGGAGAGCTATAATGATGCTAACTGCTATGTGTTGCATAACACAGTACAACACATGATTTGCCAACTCAATTCTGTGAACTGTATGTGAAATTAGACCCAAAAAGAAGAATTTCTGCATCATTCGTTTTGTCTTCTTACCTGCGATTTGAAGTTAGTATTGATTTGAAGTTAGTACTATCGTATAGGGGAATTTATCACGTTTTAGGCCCTGTTGTTTGACATAGCTCGACAACCCCTAGCCCAATTTAGTTGAAATAAATTTTAAAAAATTAAGAATTACAATTCCCTTAATCTGTTCATATATTGTTTTCCTATACAAGTAACACTTTCGAAGTTAAAAATGAATGTATGAAGGGAAAAAATTATTTTTTGCCTAAAAATTTAAATTTTTTTTTTTAAAAATACATAAAAAATCCAAAATGGAAAAAAGTTTCAAGTCTAGTTATTTTTTCGCAAAGTCACATAACCTATGAGCAAAATGAGACAAAGATCATAAAAATCGATGCACGCGTTTCGCTTTTATTCGCAATTGAGTAAAGGTATGAATTTCAAAAATTTGCTCGAGATATGCACAAGATTATTTGGAGAAAACATTGACACCTTTTTCATGATTCTGAGAATTAAAAAAAAGGAATAAACAAAAGGTTATTTGATTTTTATGATTGCGGTAAGAAATGTACGTGGACAATTAAACGGAAAGTGGACCTTTTTATTTTATTATAGATAATACGCCATTGAACACCCCTACGCTGAAATGAGGTTGATGTCAGTACGTCCTCAATGACTAGCAAGAACAGAAGTGGTGATAGTATGCATCCTTGCCGCACTCCACTAAGTACCTGGAAAGGTTCAGACAACTTCCCCTTATGCAACACATAGCAGTTAGCATCATTATAGCTCTCCTTTATTAATGCTATTAGTTTTGAACTTCCTTTTTAAACTTCCTTGCATATGCAGATGACATATGCCTTCTTTCGCATAGAGTTCGTGACCCGGAGATGTCGATGGCTGACCTCCAGTCAAAGTTGGATGGTAAAAGTCTAAAAATAAACACAACAAAAACAAAAGGTCTCTCCATACAAGATAACCGGCATCTATTAATGTAGGTGATAGCAACTATGCCATTGTCAACGAATTTTGTTATTTGGGTAGCATGATTACCGCTGATGGAGGTACTGATATTGACGTGGAGGCAAAAATCAGTAGAGCTAGAGCAGCACTTGGAATTCTAGCACCAATATGGCAAAACAACAACATTAGTCTTCGAACAAAACTGCGAATCTTTGAATCCAATGTAAAATCAGTTCTTTTGTACGGATGCACAACATGGAAGGTGACCAGTATTATAACAAGCCGTTTGCAAACATTCGTCAATCGCTGCCTCAGACGAATACTTCGAATCTTTTGGCCAAATGTTATATCATCTATGAGTTAAATTTCAGTTATGTATTTTATTAAGCTTTTTGTAATAGTTCTATTCCTTAAATTTTTTAGGAATGACTTTTATACACTACCTGTCTATTATCTTGTTCCTTCTTGTTACATTTTACCTTAGCTTTCCGTTGGATAGCAATGAAGTATATTTATGTACAGAAAAATTTACAATTATTAGACACCAGCAGAATGTAATGCATTTTCTGGCCCGCTACGGCCTTCGTCAGCATTCTTTGTGTCACACTGGATAGTGATACTTTATAAATTTAATGTATTTAACTCAACTATTTTAACAAATAGAATCTGGGAACTATTTCTTGTTCATAAGCAACTTTATTATATTCAACATTTTTTATTTTTCGAATTTATTCTATGAGTAAAATTTCTTAGGAATTTTTTAGGAATGACTTTTATACAAATTAAACAAATATTGGATATACAATACATTTGTATGTAATTGCAGTCCTATTATATATCTAAATCGCTATATACTTCACCAAGAAGACTCCCTTTTTGTCTTCTTTTTTGGAATGCATTTTGAAGATACAAAGGAATGCAACATGTACTATTTACATTCATATTACTTTTAACTGGTAAAAACGTGTCAAGAACTTCATATCGCTGATTTAAATTAAAATTAAAATTCTCTTTTAACAAACGGTATTTTTTCCATCGTGTTTCAGTAACAGCCACAGGTACGTCAGGATTCATAAAATCTTTAAAATATCTTTAACAACAACGAGTTTTATCTGTGATAATTTGTCACATTTTATAATGGAAAAATGTTCATTAACATTTTTAATCTTTCGAATTTATTCTATGAGTTAAATTTCAGTTATGTATTTTATAAAGCTTTTTTGTAATAGCTCTATTCCTTAAATTTTTTAGAAATGACTTTATACACTACCAGACTATTATATTGTATTTTCTTGTTACATTTTACCTTAGCTTTCCGTTGGATAGCAATGAAGTATATGTATGTACAGAAACATTTACAATTATTAGACACCAGCAGAATGTAATGCATTTTCTGGCCCGCTACGGCCTTCGTCAGCATTCTTTGTGTCACACTGGATAGTGATACTTTATATTTTGAATGTATTTAACTCAACTATTTTAACAAATAGATATTGGGAATTATTTCTTTTTCATAAGCAACTTTATTATATTCAACATTTTTAATCTTTCGAATTTATTCTAGTGTATAAAGTCATTTCTAAAAAATTTAAGGAATAGAGCTATTACAAAAAAGCTTTATAAAATACATAACTAAAATTTAACTCATAGAATAAATTCGAAAGATTAAAAATGTTGAATATAATAAAGTTGCTTATGAAAAAGAAATAATTCCCAATATCTAATGTTCATTAACTTTAATTATATTAATTTTTTAAAGATTTCTACTTAGTAATTCTTTCAAGAGCATATTTACTAATTAAATTACATAAGTCGTATCTTCTACTTAGTCTTATAAGAGAATTAACATTAATTTGAATTATATTCAGATTTTTTACAATAATTTCAATACTCTCAGCCATTGTGATAATTCAAGCTTCTAACAAAAAAAAGATGGCATCTATTCTTAATGATTGTATTTGCAATTGTTTATGTAAATTTATTATTTGGTTAGAGAGAATTTGCATGGTATTTTTAAACTCTTCTAAAGCCATTTGTATCGGGTTCGTGTTATATTGATTTTGCGTAATATTGTTTTTTTTTAGAGTATCGGCAAAGCTTATATTAGGGTTAATATTTTGTGATGTATTTGGAGATCTATTTTGTTTTAAAATTTGTGTTTTGGCGTGAAGCTTTTGTTGAAGAATGTTGCAGAATGGGCAGAAACTAACTATTTAAATCTGAATCCTAATAAGACTAAAGCCATGTACTTTTCTAATAATGTAGTTCTGCCTTATATATGTATATATAACTGATACAAGTATACAGTTTGTATCTCATCACAAGACTTTAGGTATTTATATAGACACACAATTGAATTTTTCCTATCAGATAAATTTTATAATATCGAGAATATCTTTTACTCTAAAAAAACTCTATTGTGTGGGTTTATACCTTCCAAAACATATAAGGAAAAGGGTGGCATTGTCTTTATGTCTTCCTTTGTTTCTTTACGGGCTGGATGTTTTCTCGGGAATTTCCCAGCAAAATTTTACGAAACTTAAACTTTGTTTTAATCGTATAGTTAGATATATCTGTCGCCTAGGGTATAGAGAACACATTTCTGGTCATGTGCTTGCTATATTAGGTTCTGACTTTCAGAGCTTTATTAATTTACGATTAATGCTTCAATTTTATAAAATTGTAAAGTATGGCAAACCTTTTTATCTTTTTGAAAAGTTTAATTTTGGTAGGTCGTCTAGAACCAACAGTATTATTTGTCCAAACCATTCTACCTTGTATATGGCAAGGTCTTTCCTAGTAAGAGTTGCGAGAATATGGAACAACTGCCTCCCAATAATGAGAGGAATTTTACTAAATCTATTAAGGAATTTAAGAAGACTGTAAAGCAATATTTGTAACGTTTTGTATTTGCTGTTACTAACTCAACAAAGAACTGCAAATTATATAAGCAATTTATAACATATGATGCTACTTAGCTGCAATAGTTGTGCAAAAAGGGGGGCAAATATAGAAATAATTTCTGTTTTAAGAAATTGTATAATATTTTTAAAAAGTGAAATTATTTTATAAAATTTATAATGTATAGTCATAGTGAATTTCTAGATTAATTAGGCCTTATAGGCTTGTAATCAATTTGAATTTTTAATAAATAAATAAAATAAATAAAATTTCCTTATATTTTTCACATCACACCGGATGGCCATGTTAATCACATAGGACACAAAACAGTTTATCGCTTTTATTAACAGGTATGTTATTTAGGATACATTCTCCAACTCCATGGCTTTCGTTGCATTTAACACATCTTTTACTTAGATAACAATTATATGCGCTATGAAAGATACTCTGGCAGTTTCTACATTGAGTAATTTCCGAGCGATGCTGTAAACCTATAATATTACATTTTGCGATTGTATGCGTTGTATACATTTTACATATGTTGTTGTTAATGTTTTTTCCCTGTTGGAAAATAAGTTAGCTTAAAGTTAACTCATGGTTAATCAGAAGTTAGTCACAGGTGACTCACAAGCTAACTCATTTACATGGTTAAAGCTATTCAGTTTTTACACGCAATGTCCGCAGTACGAGTCAGTACTCACTCACACTGCATAACTTTAAGATAACCATAGTTAGCTCATTATGAGTTAGCTTGTGGTGCATACAATATGTTGACTAATTAAAGAATAAAAAATAAAAATTACGTATTTTTGCTTTAATTATTTTTTAAAGAGATCGACGGCAATGCAGCAACTGCTAACATTTGTCGAATACATGGACGAAAATCTTGAGTTGGCGAGAGGTGCGCCAGTGTTTGGAGCAAATAAATTTTCGATGCATAATGGAAAAGTAGAATCCAAAAACTAAATGACATTGGGCCACCTACGCGTTCTATTGCAGAGTAGAAGATGGTAAACCAAAGGCTTGAATTGATTTTGAAATAATATTTATATTCCAAGACATGGGCAGATTTCAAATGTAGGATAAAAACAAAAATTGTGGAAAACAACAAAAGCCTGCAAAAAACTAGTCGCGGTATTTATAAACGAAACTATTTTACTTTTCTAGTATAGAAAATTAATCGGACGCTGCTTTTGTAATTGTTTAATTGGTTTATTTATTTGTTTGCATGATTTATTTATTTTTTTGTTTGTATATGTATTTTGTTTTTAATTAAATTTAACTTTTGTTTACACTTTTTTTAAGTTTTGGTATCAATAAAAAATGTTTTTTTTTATTTTTTGACATTTCTATAATACCGCGACCAGTTTTTTGCAGGCTTTTGTTGTTTTTTTCTTTTTTTTTTTTGTTTTTGTCCTGAATTTTAAATGTAAATATAAATATTATTTCAAAATCAATTCAAACCTATGGTTTTCTTCTGCCTTACAATATAATGTCGTTTACCATCTTCTACTCTGCAATAGAACGCGCAGGTGGTACAATGGCGTTTAGTTTTTGGCTTCTACTCTTCCGTTGCTCGTCCATCGAAAATTTATTTGCTCCAAGCACTAGTGCACCTCTCGCCAACTTAAGATTTTCGTCCATGTATTCGACAAATGTTAGCAGTTGCTGCATTGTCGACTTTTTATACCCACACTACACTATAGCGGAGAGGGTATTATGCATTTGTGCTGATGTGTATAACACCCTAAAAAATGGGTCCTTAAGTATACCGATCAACTCAGAATCATGCTAAGTCGATCCAACGATGTCCGTCCAGCTGGCAGGCGGGCTGGCTGTCCATGTAACCTTGTGCGCAAAGTACAGGTCGGAATTTCGGAGATAATTTGATGAAATTTGGCACATAGGTTCAAATTGGCAGAAGGACCAAGCTTATTGGAAAAGGGCTAATCGGTCCATAATTTTACTTAGCCCTCATACAAGATTCTTTCCGGATAGGGTTTTTGTTCCGATAAATGATCTTATTAAGCTGATATTAAGATTAAATATTGCCCAAACTAATTTATTGCAATCAAAATTATCTTACCAAATTTTATTGGAATCGGTCTATATTTGACCATAGCTCCCATACAAATAATACTCCCGAAAATGGCTTTTAATGCCATAACTTCCCAATAAAAAATTGTGCTTCCAACGAAGCAGGTTTGTAAGGGAGAAACGTTAAAGTTTCGCTTACCATATCGCTTACGGAAGACATGAATTTTATATGGCGAGTTCCCACTTTGAAGCAATACATTTTTGACATAGAAAGCGCTTTATTCTGCGCATATAAAAATTGGTGAATGTAACGATGAGCTTTGTACACTGAATTTTTTGTTACCGTTATTCTTTGATATGCTCCATAACAAACCTGCTTCGTAGTAAGGGAATGTCGTGGCTCTTCAAATGTTATATATTTATTTTTAAATTTATTAAGAATTCGTTCAATTACTTTATTGCATCTCTGTATGTCTTATTACGTAGCGCATAAGTGTTTGCTTACTTTTTAAAATATACCATTAGTGCTTTGCAAATTGGCGTAAATGAGTTTTACGATAGCTTATATGTCATAATAAAATGTTATCCTGGTAGGTCCAAAATAAACCATAGCTCTCATATAAACCCCCATCCTAAAATCTCATATATTTAGATGAAGATACCTAAATAATATTCGGCACAAACAACTCTTAAATAAATCTTAACCTCATAACATAATTTTGTTCAGGATTGTCCATGATTGCCCGTTGGTCCCAAATGGTCGGGCTTGTCCGACTATACTTTCTTACTTGTTTAAACTATAATTTTACGTTTAAACAATCAATAAAATATTTTTATTTTACATATGTCCATATGTGACAAGTGGTAATGTGCTCCATTTTTATTTATTATTTATTTAAATTACTCTTAAATATTTCTTGTTTTTTTTAAAATTCAACGATTCGACAACAAAACAACAAGTGAGTGGTTTTGACATTTGTGTTCGTAATCTTGACGATACCTTCGATATTGATAAACCGCTTTTTGTATGAAAGTACTTACGTTTTCTTTCGAGTTGTCGTTCGTTCGAATAATCGTACAGAATGGAGTTAGTTGAACCCAAATCAGTTTTCGAGCGCTTAGAATGCGATCAAAGTCGTTCCTTCGAAATCGTTGAACAGGCCATTAATGTTTCACTTTTTCTTTTCTATCTTTTTCTGATTTTACATTATTTTGTATTGCTGGATTATTTACATTGTTGTTGATTAAGGAATGTTGAGCATCAAGCTCTGACATAGCCATTTTTTTTTTAAATCTGTTGTTAAGAGTCTCTTTTTCTACTTAAAACAACAACGCAACAAAATTATGCGTTGCAAAAAAAGCCTATAGAACAAATTAATATTGTTATCACTTTCCGCAAGCTGTCCGTCTTTCATGACAGTCACGATCGAACTCCATTTCCAAACAAGTAAAATATTCCTTAAATCAAAATTATATTTTTTTTTAATTTTCTTTCAATTAAAAAAATAATTGACTCAATTAGCACATTAATTAAATTGAAATACTTTTTAAACAATTTTTTTTTATTAATAAAAAACTACTGATAATTTTTATCTGCGTATAAACAACTTACACTAACAAAAATATAAAAAAAAATGTAGAATATATCGAATGCTAGTTTAACTATCGATAGCGATAGTATAAAAAAAGGTTTAATCATTAAACGTTCATTGCAATACAGCGATATTTGTATATCAACATTAAAAATATTTTTTTGCTTAAAATGAAAAAAATTGTCAATACGCTCCTTTTACCCCTTAACAAGAAATCCACTTATACATGCGTCACTTGGTAAGTGTTTATGACACTCAGAGACTCAGGCACACATCAATAAGTCAAGGAAATATTGAAAAGAAAACAAATAGAAATTCTTCTTCTTGAATATGTTAATGGATGTCTGTATGTCTGTAAATGCTGTATATCGAACTAAATTTAAAATATTTTTTTTTATTATTTTATAAAAAAAAAAATATAACAAACGGCATAAATAAAAAGGAAGCAAACGATTGATAGAAAGACGTAGATACCTAAAGACAGACATTTTCTTCTACATTCGTAAATATTTATTTAAATGAAACTACATTTCTATGTGGGCATAAATGAAAAGATTTGAGGATAGATTTGAAATAAAATGTTTAAAGGCATTTTGTGTAATTCAATATTGAATGTTTGTATTGGAAGAACGCAAATGCAGAGGCGTAACATAGATTTAATTTAAAGGGTGTACGATCAGTTTGTGGTTAATGAAAAGGATTTTTGTATTTATAGGACAGATTTGTTGATCTTTTATTATTACGAATACATTTAAAAGCTTTTGCTTTTTACATTTATTTTTCATATAAATTACTAAAATTTGTTAAATTTACTAGTTTTTTTAAATTTAAAAAATATTTGCATCATGCAAACAATACAATTTTCTATATGTATATCATTTAGATAAAAGTCCGTAATTTGTTACATTTAAAAATTTTTTACTGTAAAAGTTTTGTTAAATAAAATTTATTTATAAAAAATACTACATTATGATCGTTCCTTCGAACTTGCGAATAACGTTGAGCAACATTTATTATTTTACACGAAAATTTTGACATGTATAAATATTATCTATCTCGCGATTTTTCAAAACTTAACGTTTTTGTTAGTTGCAAGTATTCAGCATTGTTTTGCGAAGGTAAACAAAAATCATGTATTTTTAAATTGTTATTAAAAAAAGAAAAACAATAATATTTATATAATTTCCCAAATCAAAAAACAAAAAATTTAAGTTAAGTATTAATTTTTGCACTTTCTACATTTTTGTTTGTGAAACACTTGTTATAAAAACTACTTTACATATACAAAATAAAAAATTGCAAAAGATTATAAGCTGTTACTTAAAATTCCGTGCGAAATAATATAAGCTGCACTTGTTTCGCACGGAAAATAAAAATGTTGCTAGAAACATTTCGAATGTTTTTCGTAATATAAATAGAGTTCAACTCTATCAACATTTTTTCGTTTATATTTCACAGATATATTTTTTATATTATTTGTTATTATGTGGCTAAACAGTTTTAAAAAAAAATACCCATTAAAAAAAAAAAGTTTAAAGAAACTAAAAAAAATAAAGAAATTGAAGGTACATTAAAAAAAAGTTGTAAAGTGTCACAAAATAAAATATGCTAAAAAAATTTTATTATTGTTTGAAAATTGTGCAAAAATATTGCCCATTGTTTTGTGTTATTTTAGAGAAAAATAATGAAATTTATATAAACTTATTTATAAATAATTGCGAAATAAGACAAAAACAGGTTAAAATAATTATGTTCAAAGTTGCATCATATTATGATGTGAAATTTCTTTAACAGTTTTACGTTAAGTTTGCCAGTAAGTAAATAAGCATAAATATAGATGAAAAATATTTTTCGGTTTTAGATTCAATTAACAAATTATTATGATTAACATAATAATA
Organism: Pollenia amentaria; assembly: GCA_943735925.1. Classification (NCBI taxonomy): domain Eukaryota; kingdom Metazoa; phylum Arthropoda; class Insecta; order Diptera; family Polleniidae; genus Pollenia; species Pollenia amentaria. The sequence goes on along the minus strand of OX031010.1, from coordinate 136,417,088 downwards.
ATATGATTACATTAAATTATAATATGATCTAATAAAAACAAATTAGGATTAAGGGAAAAATATTATGATTTAATATTACGAATATATTTGGTCATAATATGATTCAATAATAATCGTAATATGTTAACTACAATCATGAATCTTTTCATAATATGTTGGTCTTAGAATATGTTTACCACAACCATGCTTTTTCTTTGGGTGTAGTCGGCAAAAATTTTCTCCTATTTGGCATAAGAATTCGGGATTTTGATACTATTCCTAGAAATTTTTATAAACGGGTAATTTCATATCAAATCGACCCCTTTCGATTTAAATGAAATTTGGTGTGAAGGTTGCTCTTTTCCTATAAAAAAATCTTAAAATTTTTTTTTCAAAAGTTACGTCATATTCAAAAAGTCATAATTTCGCCGAATTAGCCGAATGTGTTGAGTTAATTTTTTCAATATCTCAAAAACTACTGCACATGCGAAGATGATTTGTATGCCATTTTTAAGAGAATACTTGGGGCTACAAACAATATATTAAAATTTTTTTTTTTTAATTTAATACCTACAAAATATTAAATTTTAAAAATGGACTAAGTCAAAAACCTAAATTATTTTTTTGGCTGATTTTTTTGTATATAAGTCCTCAAACTGTTCTTTAAAAATCCCAAAAACTTTAAAGAAGGTGTTTTTTTTTCTTTTTAAGATATGATTTTTTTTTCTTTTGCAACCTGTAAAAAATAATCCAAAAATAAAATTTTAATATTGTAATTTTGAGCAATAAGTATTTATTAAATCTGATTTGTGTGGTTTTAGGTGTTAAAAAAAAGGAACGAGATTGATAAAGTTTTTTGTTTATTTGTTGCATTTTTTGTTGGAGCTCAATGTGGGCACTTTCAAAGAAAAGTACACTTTTTGTCACGTTACGTCTCCAAGAAATTTAATGAGTTTTGTACATTATTTGGCTTCGCTCAGAAACAATTTACTAATGAGAAATGAATGAGAAATGATTTAATAAATACTTATTGCTCAAAATTACAATATTATAATTTTTTTTTAGGATTATTTTTTACAGGTTGCAAAAAAAAAAAATTATATCTTAAAAAAGAAAAAAAAAACACCTCCTTCAAAGTTTCAGGATTTTTAAAGAACAGAGGAATTATATAAAAAAAATCAGCCAAAAAAAAAATTAGGTTTTTGACTTAGTCCATTTTTAAAATTTAATATTTTGAAGATATTAAATTTAAAAAAAAATATTTTTTTTTAATATATTGTTTGTAGCTCCAAGTATTCTCTTTAAAATGACATACAAATCATCTTCGTATGTGCAGTACCCAGCAAAAACTTTGCTTACAAAATAAGCAGAAAAATAATGAGAACTTAAGGCAAAGAATACTTATTTTTCTACTAGAAAAAGTACTTATTTTTGTTCGCGATGTCCCAAAAGTAATCCTTTATAATTTGGCCAATCACAACCTAAAAAATTATACCTCTATTTTATACTTAAAAGTTTTATAAAAATATATAGTTACCAAAAGAAACAAGAAATAAGTACTTTCAAATTAACTTTGAAAAAGTTTAAAACACACTAATTAAAATTGCTCTGAACTCTAATGGAATTGATGTTGAAAAAGTGTACACAATAAAGGGTGCTTTTGCTGCACATAATCATTTATAGCTCTAACACTGAAATAACAATGTGTGTATTAATATATGTAAATATACGGGCCTGTCACAGAAATTAATTTCGATCGAAAGTTTTTTTTAATTCCGAGAAAGCTTCTTCAGAAAACGAAAACCGATAAAATTTTCTCGGAATGAAATCACTTTTAATTTTTCGATCGAAAAAACTTTTTTTTTTTTTTTTGGTTTGCACAATATTGCCACATTTAACTTAAAAATAACAAAATTAAAATTTATCAGAATTACGAAGATCGATCAAAATGAAAATACGGATTCAAAACAATTCCGAACAATTGCTGTGACAGGGGATTGTGTTCTTCAAAAAAAACCTCTGTAACATTAGATTGATATCACTAATAACGAAAATATATTGTGTTGGTAATTTTGGAACATATTTATGTATATATTTACATACATTTGAATGATTTTTGGATATTCCATGTATTTCACATCGAAATTATTCTTAAAATTTTATAATATTATCGGATATCTAACAAATATTAATATAATATATTGCAAATTGACTTAAAAAATTATTTAAAATCATATAATAATAACTTATTTAAGTCATTATACCAAAGTATTTTTTTGTAATGTATAATTATGACTAATTTAAGATATTATAATAAAGTTATTATTTTATATATAATTTATAATGCAAAAAGTGGCGAATAAAGCTACAAAGTAATGAATTCAAGAAGTCATTAAAAGTAGCATTGTAAGTTAAGTTTTTGCTGGGTAGTTTTTGAGAAATTGAAAAAATAATTTGTCGGTTATTTCGGCGAAATAATGACATTTTGAATATGACGTAACTTTTGAAAAATAATTTTTTTAATTTTAATATATCGTTACCTTAGTCGGAAAAAGGGCTAAGTCCACTTTTCGTCGAAATTGAGATTTTGATGTAGCTTTCTAGTATAATGCAATGGTTTTTCTTGCTGGAATGCAGTGGTAGGCAAATATGGTAAGTCCAAAAAATAATTTTAAAAAGTAAGAAAATATGCCTTTCAACTGAAGAAAGGAACAATTTTTTTTTTTTTTTTTTTTAATAAAGTCTTTTCTTTTAAAGTTGGATTATAACTAATTACAGCAATTTGGCAATATCTACAATATTAAATATCTACTTTGCATTTCATATAATTCGTTATATGAAAGTGATTACAGTTTAAATGCTTTTGCTTGCATTGAGAATTTTGGTTATTTTCAATATCTTTTTCGTCCTTGTTATAACCACACATCTAAATACAATCTTAAGTATTTACTGTCTTCAGTCGAATTTTGTGAATTTAAAAAAATATAAAATATTGCAAAATACCATAATTATACAGTTGTTTGACGCCGAAGGTAACTATTTATTGTATTGTATTATTTATTGGCCTGGACGAGGTAAAAATTGTGAAACAAAGTATAAACTTTGTTTCACCGAAGAGTGGAAAAATTTACCACAGAAAATAAATCAAAATATAAAACCTATTTATTTTTCGAGTTTTGAGCCACTCTATAACAAAAGAAGGAAAGTAACGGCAAGAAAATATGAAGACCTGCCATTTTTAAAACTGACTTTACCCAAGGATCATCACCGTTTTTATGATGATCTACCTCATCTATGATTTGTTTTTCTAAATATTCTGTTCCTATTTTTTTTAGAATAAGAAGCTTCCGCTTAAAATAAATACACTATTGAATTCAACATAATCGTATAATTTTAAGCAATTGTATGTTCCCTATATCGCAAAAATATACCTTTTTATTATGATTTATTTCTTTTTTTAAACTAATAATTCATATTCTTATTTATTGTTAGCCAATAAATATTTTGTTTATCAACATTAATAAAATAACTACATTCTTGTAAACACCAAATACATTTACTTTTTTAATGGTTTTATTGAGCTTTTTTAGTTACAGCGAACACCGCTGTAACGAATTATGCTTCATAAGGAGCAATTCCTTTTATTAAATTCTAGAAATAAAAGAAAACATATTTAAGGAAAATATGCTAAGTCCCTACTAAAATAATAAAATTTCAAAGAGCAATTGTGCTATGTCCAAAAAAGCCTATAAGTCCGCAAATGATTTATTTTAAAATCCCACGACCACTGGTAATTTAAGACGATGGACTAAAGAAAAGAACTGCATTTACAGATTTTTAAAAAGTCTACTAAATAAAAAATTAAACAGTTTTTTGTCTCTCCTGAATAATTTGATAAAAATGGACTTAGCACTTTTTCCGACTAAGGTAACGATATGTTCCTTATAGGATGAAAGGAACCTTCACACCAAATTTCATTCAAATCGAAAGGGGTCGTCGAGTCCCACTTTTGGTCGATTTGACATGGAATTACCCATACAATTTTGTAAAATTAAATAAAATTTTTGGGGTAATTTTTAAATTCATAAATATTGCACTATATATAAGTCAATGTTCCCAAAGTAATAATTCTGATTTAATTTGGGGCTATTTTTTATTTCTTGATATTGGCGTAATTTTTTATTTCGCCTAAAAAGTAAAATAACCCAACGAAAAAATGAAAAAAAAAACAAAAAAAAAATTTACCCAAAATTTCGTGTTGTTTTGTATCATGAAAAATATTGGGGCCATTCTTTATTTTCTGTATCGGGACATATTTGCTGGTGTAATTTTTCGTATCGCAGGTAAATATATTTCTTTAAACCTAATAGTCGTTTTCGAAATATTTAGTATAAGAACTTTACCTGACCTGTTTGGTTAAACAGTTTTCCCCTTTTTTATTTAAATACTTATATTTCATTTTATTATTTATTATCTGTGACACTTATCTTGGAGCTAGAAATGTCCTCTATTGCCTTGCATACAATATTCCTAAATATGTTAATATGTCCTTGCTTATTGGCAATATTAGGACACACAATAAACAATCACAAATAAGTATAATGGAAATTTATTCTTTTACTTTCTATTGTTGTTCTTGTTTTATGTGGAAAAAAACATTATATATTAAAAAATATAAATAAATAAAATACCAAAAAAAAAAAAACAAGAAAAAAATAATAAGACAAGATGTATAAAACAATATCAGTATGTAATTTAAAATATGGTAAAAATTTTATATTGCCTTCAGTCTGATACTTTCTCTGGTTTTATAGCTTTTTGCTACTTTCAGTTTTTATTTGCATTTTCGTCTTTGTTGTTGTTTTGTGGCTGGCATTTTATTTGGTTTTATTTATTTTTTGTTTTTTTTTGCCAGAACAATATTCTGCATAATGAGAAATGGCTATAAATGAATACATTTATACAAACTTATACTAAAAGATACAGATACAAGCATATAAATATGCTTATGGACAGAAACATGTACCAACATATTTGTATTAGGGTGGCCCAGTTTAATGGGAGAAGTGAAGTAACAAAAATACATTTTTGTTTTTGAATAAGTTTTTATAAAAAAGGGTTCAAGGCTTGGATTTTTCTGATAAGGTTTTGTGTACTAGTTGCAGTTTTGGTAAAAAAAGAAAAGCAAATAAATCTGAAGTATAAACGTATAGTTGGGGCTTGCTCCATCATATCATAGCGTAAATCGCTAGTAAATTATATTAAACCTATTGCAGATTATGGACCTTCCCCTTAGGAGCTTTTACGGGAGTTACGATCGAGTTTTACAGCTCAAAAAAAGTTTTTTTTTATACATAAAAACAATTTGTATGAACTTTTACTTCAATACTAATTTTTGGGAGTATTTTTGTCCTTATACCACTGACAGATGTATCATACATTGACTTGGATACCTGCCTTGTTGGCCTAACCCAATGGTTTTCCAAACACCTGGTGGACTGAATGCCTTTTCCAACTTTCTTATGAGTGAGTGGGATATTACTCTTTACACATAGGTGGTAATAAAGGTGTATAACGCGGCAGAATCTTTTGGTTAGAAGCTGGCAGCATTTTCTAAAAATCGGTGAAAAAATATCCATTCAATTACTGACATTTTCCAGAGCTCCCTTCCCTAAATCTTGGGTATAAGGCACAGCCATCACGTGATCACCAAGGGAGCCTCGCAACACAGAAAATATAAAAATTATTATCAATTAAAATATTTGTGATATTAATTATATTTGCACCATTAAATAAATTAATAGTATCAATTAAACGTTTAATTCACTTGATTAAATGTTTAATTCGCTTGATTAAACGTTTAATTCAATTGATTAAATTTTAAATTTAAACTGATTTGATTTTTGATTAATGCTTTAATTGGTGAACAATTTTGGAGAATTTTTTCTGTGAATTAACCAGTCCAGAACCGAAGTCCAATGATCAACTTTTCCAGACAAGGACAATGGTAATTAATGAACAAAAATTTTATTTAATTGTCTCTAAAATTGCGACCTTTGCTTAATGTACAACTTTTCATGGACGCTCGTTCACGGTCACAGTTGGAGATTTTGGAAAAAAAGTTAAAAAAGTTCTGGAATTTTGTAAATGGTGTAACTTTTGGATTTGGAGTCTAAAGACATAACAGGAGGGCCACCACATATTCCCAAATTAGGGCACCTCAGTCAATACACAAATTAAAAACGAGCCAGAATTCTTAATTTTAGCCAGATTTTGAAAAGATTTTTATCATAAAATTTTCTAGTTGAGTTCTAGAACTAACATGCAGAGTTTACCTTTTATGTTTTAGGAAATATCCGACTTTGAAAATTAGAATTTGCTATTTTTGACCAACCTTGGTTCAGTATTTTGCAAATATAATACTCAAATTTATCATGATTTTTTTTAAAAAAATTTTTTATTGCGAAATTCGATAAATTATCTACAGAGAATATTCTGAAAAAAGGCTGTTGGATAATAAAAAGCTGTAGGCATTTGAAGTTAAAATTCTGAAAAAAAAGTATTTTTTCGCAATTTTTTGGCTAAAAAAAAATTTAAAGCAACATAAAAAGGTATTCCACGTCACAAGTTGCACCTTTGCGAAAAATCAAAAGTGCAAAAACATAACAAAAACCATATAGAGAATAAGTTGTACATAAATAATTGTCTATGTGGTTGTTGTTATGTTTTTGCACTTTTGCTTTTTCGCAACGGTGACAAGTTGCATGTGAAAATTTAATCCCTATGGGCTCAAGGCTATTCTGACATATTTTTTTCAAATATACCCTTTATAACAGTTGTAATTTTTTATGGAACTGTTGGTATTTAATTGAAATTTTTGACATTTAAATGAAAATTGATAATTTATAATTTCAGTCCACCAATACCATTGGTTAAATATTGATGTTTGACTATGGACTGGCAGTAGCCCGAACGGCAAAGAATTCTGATGATGGGAATTTGGTTATTCCCAAAACGAAAATTTGACGCGATTTCAAATCCCGTGTTCAGTCGCGAATATAATTATCAAAAATAATTTTAATTCATTTCATGATGTAAATTTCTGCCTTCACTAAAAATAATTTAATGAATAAAAAAATTTTTTAATAAAATTTTATTCAATTATAATTATATATATAATATATATAATTATACACTTTATGCCACATTTTCTCCAAATGCAAAGCTGGAATTAAAAATTTTAATCACTATTTGTATGAAGCAATATGTTCATTGCAGGCGCTCAACGTTGTATGGCTAATTAGAAGCCGATTAGAAAAAAAATTCGAGTCGGAAATCCATTGACAATTTTAATAGAATACAAAGTGAAAAAATCACTTTTTTTTAGTTTTTGCGAAATTGTTTATATATCGTAAAAGCTTTTGTTCTACATAATTAACTAGCATTTAACCCGCTACTTCGTTAGCGTCTCCTTTTCTTTCGTGGACATAATTTTACGCCATAGGTACGATTTTCACCTCTTAAACGTTCGAACTTCGAAAATGTACCAAATTTTTATTTGTATTTGTTAGATACGTTACGAATGTGATATTTTTTATTTTAATGTTTATTGGTTGAAAAGTCTTAAAATACAGGTTTTACCCGTTTAGTCCCCAAAAGGGTCGAATATCAAAAAGTACCATACACCTATCCGCTTATTTTTTAAATTAACATGAGGCTTGGGAATTTACCCGTTTTTAGCTTTTTTACCTCTAACCATAAAAATTTCCAAAACTCCCATCCTAGGGGATCGATTTAGCGAGAGGCCAACCTCCCGGGCAAATTTCAACATTTCAGCTTCAGGCGTTTAGAACGTGCGATGATGAATCATTCACTAACTTTACATTTTTATATTATATAGGTAGATGAAGAAAAATGTTTTGAAAAAATAATAACAGAATTATTTACGATTTCACCCCTTAAACGTTTGAATTTCGAAACGCATCAAATTTGTATTTGAATTTTTTAGATAAATTACGAATGTGATATATTTTTTATTTTAATGTTTATTGGTTTAAAAGTTTTAAAATACAGGTTTTACCCGTTTACGCCCCCAAAAAGGCTGAATTTCAAAAAAGTACCAGGCACCTGTCCGCTTTTTTTTTTTTTTATTGAACAACAATAAGTACTAAATTTTTAACAAAAAAAAATGTTTTGTAAAAAAGTACCAAAAATAGTTACTTTAGTAAAAAAAGGTCTTTACCCCTTAACGTCCGAATTTCGAAAAAGGACCAAATTCGTATTTGGTTTTTAGATAAGTCTCAAATGTGAAATAACCCTTATTTCTATGTGTTTGGGTTTAAAATATAGATGGGGTGACAAAAAAGTACCCAAATACAGATTTTACCCGTTTACTCCGTATATCCCATTTTTTTTTGGCACTTTTTTCTCCCCATTGAAGCATAAAAAATTTCAATATTCTAGTGGGAGCCCATAATTTAATACGTATATGTCAATAAATAAAAAAAAATGTTTTGTAAAAGCAGTACCAAAAATAGTTACGCTTTTTACCCCTTAAACGTCCGAATTTTGAAAAAGTACCAAATTTTTATTTGTATTTTTTAGATAAGTTTCAATTGTGAGATAACCCTTATTTCTATGTAGTACCAAAATATAGGTTTTACCCGTTTACGGGTAAAGGGCTGAATTTCCAAAAAGTACAACGATAAGTATTAAATCTCTTTTAGTTTTGGAGATATAAGGTTACCGAATTTACCCGTTTTTACCCTTTTTTACCTCCTAAACATTCTAATGTCCAAAAATTCCGTCTTAGTATATCAATTTGGGGAGAGACCAACCCCTGATCCAAATATCAAGTTTTTAGCTTCAGGAGTTTAGGCTGTGCGATGATGAATCAGTCAGTGGGTCAGTCAGTCAGTCAGTAACGTTACAATTTTACATATATAGATTAACCGAAATGAAGATGCAATTTAGTTTTCAGAAAAGTATAAAAATGCAAAATCGGTTAAGATCTGACTCGCTAATAAATAATGCCCCAGACCACTAATGTGCCTATTATAACTTGACCGAGAAATTCGAGCACACAACTGAAAGATTTTTGAAATTGATCTCTGTTATAAAATTTTTTTATTCAAAAGACACCAAATTGTGAGATATGAAATTTTTTTTTTGGATGGCGTTAATCTGTCCAAAGGTGATGCCAAAAAAAGGACAACATTTTTGGGGTGTTTTTCAAATTTTAGAAAATTGTCTTTAACAAAATCGAAAAAATTGAGATTTGCATTCCAGGGTAGGGATGGGCAATAAATATCGATATATCCAAATATCGATATTTAAAAAATTATAGTTGATATATATCACCGATATTAAAAATACGTAGATACATCAAGACATCGATATTTATCTACGACTATCGAATTCGATATTTTTAAGATCTCTTTATAATAAAATTCAACATTTTAACCGTTGCTGCATACAAAACTGTTGTTTTTTAAGAATTGCATCATATGTTTTTAATCTAATATGAAGACAATAACGGCGTTTTTCCATTGTACATTTTCATAGATTACACAGTTCAGTTTTGTCACGGTTTTTCAAGGGATGACAACAAAAAAATAAACGAGGAAAAATATTCTGGTAAGGGTTCCTAGAATTATGCAAAGAATCGCCTTAATTATGGCGTATTAGCAGCAATAGACTCGTGAAAGTTGGAATGTTAATAATTAAAAAAAAGGTTTTGTTTTGTTTTTATTTGAGCATGTTCTTATATATTAAAAATAAAATATTACACAGTTTTCTTGTATAGTATGTGTCACAAGTTTCGTTTACCGGCAATATATAATCCGGCATTATATAATCCCAATTAATTTTTTTTTTTAGATTTCAAATGGCAAGTAAAACAAATTTTTTTGTATTCTTTACTTTTTTTTTTAATTTTTTTTTTATTGTAGAATTAATGCCGGTCCCTCGATTTCAAACGAAAACTTCGTTCGAATAACTTACCTTAAAGACTACATTGTAAAATCGGTTTTTGTTTTAAAAAAAAGTTAAGCGAATGAAAGTTTCGTTCGAATTCGAGGGACAGGCAGTAAATTTTATATTAAAAGATACAATAAAAAGTTAGAGTGGAATTACATGAAATATGTTTGTGCCTATGTAAATATGTATTAAAATTTGGTAATAATTTCAGCTTAATACGTTCGAAACATCGATATATCGATATTTTTAATTAATAAATATCGATACTCTTAAAAAATATCGATACGATGTATCGATATATTTTTTTTCAATTTGCCCATCTCTATTCCAGGGTCTTGTTTAAAACCCTTTAGAGAATGAAAATAGAAAAACATTAAAAATATCCCCCGGTACACTTGGGTAGGGCAACGATTTGATTTGCAAGAATTTCGTGGATGGAAAATACTTTTTTTTGGCAAAAATGTATCAAGAGAGTAAAGTTTATCTAGTTTTATTCTAGTTTAATTGGGCAAAATCAAGCCGCGCCAAAGATCAAAAGGCAGTTTTTTTTTTTTTTTTTTTGGAAATTTTGAATAATAATTAGTATTGTGGTTATTTAATTGAACTCTTAATAGTTTATAATCCAAATTTTCATATTTTAATCAGGCTTAAATTCATCAAATTTGATTTTCATTAAATTATTTTTAAAGAAGAATGGTATTTTACAACATGAAATGAATTAAAATTTTATTGATAATTTTTTATTCTTAACTGAAGCTGGGATTGAACCCACGGACAGGTTGATTTGACATATTTCGAGAGTAACAACACTTTCTCTTCAGAAATCTTTGCCGTTTAAATGATGAAACAGAATTGAGTCTTCAACTTCAGGAAAAAATTCTTAAGCCCATAATTAAAACGTCGACCGTAACTGCAAATGTTCTCTCATTTCTATCGTTTTCTTTTGTTCTTTTTTCTTTGTTTACAAAATGTATGAAATTGAACGAAAGTATGGTAGCATTGTTGGGAGAATAAGTGTCTCTATGTGAAACCATGAGAAAAAGCGTCTTAAAAAAAAAATTGATTTTATTTCTCGACCGCATTCTCTGGCATAATTTTATGTCAAACTGTATGGAAAACATCGTTCAGCCCCAGTTCTGTTTCATCATTATGACTCACCGCCATTGACGACGGCTGGCAGTCAATAGTCAAACATCAATCTTTTAACGAAATTGTATTTTACTTGGTCAATCGAAATTTGTTGTTGTGAATTCTTCTTGAAGTTTAAAGTAAAATTTTTGGTTTTTTATGTTTTTCTTTTTTGTCATTCTTTTTTGTCTTTCTTTTTTAGTTGATCTTTTCAGCACAACTTGAAGGACAAATGTAAACATTGTTATTTTATATATTAATCAGGCTTGAATAACATAATTTAAAATAATTGTGTAATAGGAGTTCTGAGATCCGTACTTGGTAGGGGGAATATCCTGGAGATTATCAGATTTTTTTTGGAAATTGTGGGATTCTTTTCGAAAATTTAAAAAACATTTTAGTTGTTTTATATTAAGCATTAAAAAATCTGTTCAGATGTAAATAACTGCATTGGGTCTTGTCAGATGCAAAAAAAAAACTATCGTTTGAAGACTTAGATCCTTCATTTTTATGTATAGAAATCTTACCAGTAATAATTGAAACCTTCCTAATAAAATTATATATTCAATATGCTTAAAAATATTAAAAATTATAACAAAAACAATATTTTCATTCATTTATCTCGATATTTCTTGTTGTAAAATTCGCAATGTCAAGAAGAAAATGAAGGTACTTGTTGCTTTTCTACAAGGGTATTCGTTTATGTATATTGTAAAGAATACATTATATAAAAAATTATAAATAAATATTTGAAAATGCTTAAAAGAATATATCAAAAATTTAATTGTTTACATTTGTTTATGGGAAATACTTTCATATGAGTATGTGTAAATGTATACATGTATGCATACATGCAGGTATGAATTAAAAACCAAAATTCCTTAAAGAAAAAAAGTTTGTTTAAGATTAAAATGATAAAAGAATTTTGTTGCAAAAGAAATGTTTTATTACAAATTAAATTAAAAAGTAATTTAAAAAATTTTTTTTTAGAAAAATGTTTAGATTATAAAAAAATTAACATTTATTTGTGTATAAAAACTCTGCAATAAACAAGAAGATATTTAAGATAAAGGCAAACAACGCTCTGTATTAAAAAGGAAATCAAAAGGTTAAGAAATATTTTAATTGCACGAAGATGTTGCACAGTGGATGTATTTCTAAGTCTTTTCGCAATGTAACGCCAAAAATTACACACAAAGTAAAAACAAAGTTAAAAATATGTTATAATTTTTTCGTTGTTTTCTACAGTAATTCATATTGCGAAATTCAATTTTCAACGCCACAAGATATGCGGCGTTTATCATTTAAAAATTCAACATGAAATTCTGTAGAAAGCAAAAACAAAATTAAAAAATATTTTTGTCTTTGTTTTTACTTTCAATGTAATTTTTGGTGTTTTAAACAATTAGGGCCTGAGTTTTGTTACAATAAAATTTATAAATATTATATGGGATTTTTTTCTTTTTAACCCTTCGTCTAACACATGAGTCTGGCCAGACCTTTTTAAATTCAGAACGTTATTTTAATATGTTTAACACACAGTGAGATATTTGAAATTTCAGGTACCCTTCTAAAATTTAGTTGGCTGTAAAGATGTAAAAAATATATCCTGGAAAGGATATATAAGGAAACTTATTCGAATATTTTACTGCGCACATCACATTTGCAACTCATATGGTCTAGCCAGACCCATATAAATATATATTTTACTGAAGATGCTGTATATATAAAATTTTTTTTTTGCTATTTTTATTAATTTTTTGTGCAATTATCTGTTATTAAAAACACAAACTAAGCGGAGGCTAATGGCTTATAACATGAGAAAGCTGTTGAATATGGTTATGAAATTCACCCGTTCATACGATACTAAAAATAATTTGGCCATTAAACCAAATAAATCGTGTAATTCTAATAAGCAGTATGCAGATGTTGGTATTGCTGCGTTAAAATAATATGCGTTTTAAAGTTAGGCCAATAGTAAAGACTCTATTCCAATTGAGGTGTTCTTGAGATTTCCCACAGCAGTACTCTGAGATTTTGTAGCTTTCAAAAAATTTTTTTTTTTTTTTTTTGTTTAAAGTGGATTTTACATGTTTCGGTTGCTAAGAAAATCCATAAAGCTAATACTTTTATAATATTGAACCAATTTTTAATACTTTTTAAGAAATAAATCGAACTAATTTTTCCGTTTTTGGAAAAATTTTGATAGCTGAAAATGTGTTAATTTGAATATAATAAATAAAAATAATAGGCATATTAAACAAATTTTTTTTCGAATAAAGTATATTGAAAAATTTATTGGGTCTGGCTAGACTCATGTGTTACGAATGTGAAAATCCAAACATGTGTAAGGCCGAGGGTTAATAAATTATTTTTAATTATGGGTAATTCCATGTCAAATCGACCAAGAGTTGGACCCGACCCCTTTCGATTTGAATGAAATTTGGTGTGAAAGTTGCTTTTTTCCTATAAGGAACATATATTAATGAAAAAATTTTTAAATTTTTTTTTGCAAAAGTTACGTCATATTCAAAATGTTAAAATTTCGCCGAATGAGCCGAATGTGTTGAGTTTATTTTTTCAATATCTCCAAAACTACTGCACATACGATGATGATTTGTCAAATCAGATCAAATAAATACTTATTACTCAAAATTACAATATTAAAAATTAAATATTATATTTCAATATATTTTTTTTAAGCTTTAGGTCACTCTTTTATAAAAAACAATTTAAATATTATTTATTTTTCGATATTTCGATTTCCGTTGAAAATCTTCTTCAGGAAATTTTTAAAATAATATTAAATTAAAAAATTATTTTTGACAATAAATGGAAAAATAACAAATGGAAAAATAAATTTGAAATTTCAATTACAAATTTAAAATAAAAAGAGGAAACCAAACAAAATTTTAAAAATATTCAAAACCTAAAACCTATTTTAATTTCCTTTCCGTCAATATATTTATTTTTATCTAATATATATTTTCAGTCTGTGCTGTGCCATCTGAACTAAATTTTATAAATAATCAAAGACAAATACCTATTTATAATTTTCCCTTCCATTTTAGGCGTACTAACCTGTTTTCCGCGAGTAGGGTTTATATGGGGCCCATGGTCAATTATGGACCGATCTTCAAATTTTATTTAATTTCGTGCATTATTTCACCTTAGTTTAGTTAGTTTTTGTATCAACATTTTCAAATTTTTTTAGGGTGGTTCCATTTTGATTCATAGTTCTGATCCTACTGAACCGATGTTGCTGGATTTCAATCCTAAACTGCTTAGGGTAACTACGAGCCATTTGAGACCAAGTTTGTTCATTTCTTTTGAGTTTTTCAAAAGTGAGCGTGTTTTCTACAGGCGGACAGACGGACAGACGGTCGGACGGACATGGCTAAATCGACTTAGAATTTCTCAAGGAGCCAGAATATATATACTTTATAGGGTCTTAGATGTATTATAAAAAAGTTTCACACGGAATGAAAAACTTAGTATACCCTCATTCACCACAGTGGAGGTGGAGGGTAAAAAAATGTTTTGCCATTTCCGTACAAGATGCAAATGATACATGATACTTTGCCGCAAGATTGTGCAACCCTCTTAAGATTTTGTAAATGTACCGAATCAATAACAACAAGGTGTACTTGGTATTTGAATTTCTTTAATAATGTTGCAATTTCTGATCGCAGGGATCTAAAATTGTGAACACGTTAAAATTATTAAAATTATTAATTAAAAAAAATTAAGAAAAACTACAGTCAGTTAATAAAGTTTAGGCACAACATGTCTCAAAAGATATCTGTCAATACCTTTACATTCGCTTAACTTAAATTTTTTTTTATATAGTTTTATACATTGATCGTTTTTTATGTGGATTTTGCTTTTATAATGGTAATTTTTCAGTACGTTATGTGTCAATTCGTTTTTCTGTTTAAAATGAAAAAAATATTCTCGATATTTTATTTTTGGCGAAAACAGCAAAATGAGATATCGGTCAGAAATTTCCACAGACGTCCACAAAATTATTATAAATCTTCACGCGCAAGGATAATCATATTGCGAAATTGGTGTCATTGCACAGAGGCCATAGACTACATAGTGTCAGAAATATTGTAAAATATCTAAGCAGATGTAAAGATAATGGACCGATCTCTTTTGAAAGTCATGTTGTGCCTAAACTTTATTGATTGACTGTTAATTTAAATATGAATTGATATTTGGATAGAATTAGTGAAATTGGCCAACCGGAGTTCAATTAGAAATCCTCTAGAAAGCAACAACAAAATAATAAAATATTTTTGAATTTGTCTTTGCTTTCAAAGACATTTTTGGCGCTGCGCGGTATACGGCCCTAAAAGAAAAGAAAACTTTTTCTCCTCGAACAATTTAAACTGGAATAATAACTTTCAAACCTACTAACAATATTAAATACCATTTATGTAATCGTAAAGAGAAAACTAATATTTGTCATTTAAATATCTTTGCATGTTTTTATTTGATTTATTTATTCACTTTTTGTGTTTCATATTTTCGTGTTTTATTTTATTTTTGCTTTTTATTTTCTACCATTTTCACATTCACATTATATCAGCATTTTATTATAAAAAACTAAATATTTTTTAACAATGACAGCTAAAGGCGCTGCCAATAACAACAAAATTACTAAGAATATAAATAGTAATAGTTGCGGTTACAATTGAATACAGCTGGAATACATTTCGGCAATAAAAAAATTGTTTTTCTATCAAATCATGAGCAAAAAAAACTTTAAAACTAAAAAAATAGTGATAAAACCTAAAATAACACTACGACGCTTGTACTCAGTGGGAAAACTCAGAAGAACCTCAGGCCTTATTAAAGGCCTGCTTAAAATTAATTTTTTTTTGATTCAATTACCATTCTTATCTAACTGCTAAAGAATGCCCCATAGAAGGCCTCGGCTCTTTCGTATAGAAGATAAGATACACATTCCACACTCGCTTCTATTAGAAGGGAGAAGAGAAGGAGTAGTATTTTTTGTTTTGTGATTTGCCAAAGCAAAAGTTAAAGAATCATTTTTTTTAATCTAGTTGCCATTCTGATGTACCTGCTAAAGAAGCGAGAGGCCTTCTAGAAGGCATCCGTACTCCTTTTTTTTGTGAGATAACACGGCCATTGAGTTTCTCGCGCAAAAAACCATTGTTTCGTTGTCTGGGTGGCAAGTGACACCACCCTTTTAGAACCACATATCGTCCAGGTCCGTATCCTCAATTTCTGGCCACAATATGGGCGTTATCATCGCGCGACAGTTAAGGCCGCGTTAGCCAACCGTAAATGTAGAAATGTAAATGTAATGTAAACAGCTGATCGTTTCTGTTATATGGGAAGCAATACAAATGCTTAACTGACTGTAATGTCACTTAACTGTAACGTGCCAACCTGTAGAAAATAGAATTTCATTACGAGGTTACGTGACAGTTGTAGACAGTGATGGGCTGCTTGTATTATAAATGGAATGCGGGTAAATTCACTCTTTTTCTTTGGTACTTTTTTCAGTAATAATATTTGTGGAATTTTGACAAAATAATTTACAAATATATTATACAAATATATATTTTTATTATCATGTATACAAATATGTATGTATATGTTTAGATGTATTAAATAAAAAATGCATACGTATGCACAAACAATAAAAACTGTGGTTTTTATTGGTATCAAAATCTAGTTTTGTATAAGCACATTTTCAAAATAATGTAAGTAAACGTGTATGTATGTGCTATAATACCAATTTGTTTATTCTATAATATAAATAACAATTATTAAATTATTTATGCATTTATACATACAAGAAATACATTTTTAATACCATTTAAATCACTGGGTACTTTTCCTACAAAGCGGTCACCATTTGAACATTTTAAGTTCCCATCACAGTGTGTGTTGTTTTATGTATACTAATGCTTCTTTGTTTATGTTTTTGAAAAACAGATGACACGTTCTTACATGTTTTATAAGTGCACAAACGAGCTTACAGTACGTTACGGTACGTTACATTGCATTTCATTACATTTACGGTCGGCTAAAGCGGCCTTTAACACCATTCACGGTAACTGCTTGGCCGACAGCATTTTCGAAGAAGTAGGCCCGATAACGACGACAGCGCATAAACTGCACCAGACAGTCACTCTTTGTGAATGCATTGGCTTTTAAACAATCACTTGTGGATTCACATTTGCCCAAGTGCGGCAATCCTGCTTCTTAACGAACCAAAAAAAGTCAGGAAGTGCATGAAATTTATTTTGATTTGAACGCCCATTTTCGTAAAAGGCTTCAACAATCTCCATGGTTGCATTTGACAAGCACTGAAACAAAGAAATGCCAAATTAAGTTGGGCAAAAAAATTTGACGCTAAGGTTTGACATACACAGGCCTGTTCTAAAAATCACATTTTATCAAAGTGATTTGAAATCACAAGAAAGGTGTGCAAAAGGTGTGAAAGGGCAAATTATTTTGTGATTTCAAAACGTTCAGCTACGTAAACAACTTTTTAAAATCACTTTGTTATTTTTGCGACTATTGCAAGATGACCGTCATAATAAATTACCTAATAAAATATTCAATTTGTTGTTTATTAATTTTTTTTATGCAATAAGCCGTTTTATTTACAACTAATCATTTAAAATTAAGAAAACTCGACGGTAGTACAAAAATAAAATTTGCTTTTGTGACTTCTGTTGTGATTTCAGGCTTGTCTTTTTAGTTGAATAAAAGATCGCTAATTTGCTAACACCGACTTGATAACAAAGTCTAATATTTATTAAAAATCGTAAAAGCTGTGAAGAATCACAGGAAAAAATAGCTTCTATCCGCGAACATGGCAAGAATTCAGGAAAAATTGCAAACATGTAAACAAACCCTAAAACCTATTTGAAATCGCTAAATGGGCTAAAAAAAATATCGGAAAATAACAAAATATTTTTGCTAAAATAGCCAAAATTCGCGAAAATTATTGATATTACCAACAAACAATAAAATTGATTAAAAGTCCCTGAAACTATAAGGAATGTCAAAAATTCGGTAAAAATTGATAAATTAGTGGAAATTCGCAAAAATTTGGCAACAGCGGCAAGATAGCAGAGGGTTCTATTTATTATAAATTCTTAAAGCTGTAAAGAATCAGAAAACTTACAGGAACAAATCGCTTCTATCGCGAACATGGCTAAAATTCGCGAAAAATTACAAAATTTGAAACAAGCCCTAAAACCAACTTGAGATAGCCAAATCGGTTAAAAAAACAAATTATCGGAAAAAACCATAAAAAGCGATAAAAAAATGAGCTACGCCTTTGTAGAACAAACAGGTGTTAAGAACTTGTGTTTTCTTGTGCTTTCGACAATTGAAAATCACACCAAAAAACACAAAAACGGTGTGATTTACAGAACACCGCAAAATCACACGTGTGATTTTAAAAGCACAAACTTTTTTAAAGCGGAAAACTTTTTTTGTGATAATAAAAGTCCTTTAGCTATGGTCACATTTAACAAAGATTTGATGCCCTACACATAACCACTATTTTTATTTAACATTTGCTTGATTTTGCGTAACGTTTGCTAGATCAAACAACATTTAACATTTTATTAATTATATTATTCCTTAATTGTTTTCATATTAAAAATTTTTTAAATTCAAAAAAAAAAAAGAAAAAAAATTTTAATATCATAAAGTAACTTATGAAAAAGTAATAATTCCCAGATTCTATTAATTTTTTCAGTAATAAAGTTTTAAAGATCAGCTAAAATTATTGAAAGGAAAGTTAAAAATAAATAAATTTAGTGGTCACGCATTTTTTTTGAGTTTTCCGTCAAATATTTGGTAAATGTGAACAAACCTTTAGTGTTTCACATAACCTATAATTCGCTGTTTGTTTTTAATTTACAAAAGTTTTCACCAGTTTTCAGCATCGGCCTCCAGAAGTTGTTGAATTGAAGTTTTGGGATTTTAGTTCCGTTTTCGTTTCTTACGATTTTCGAGACAATTAAGCATTTTTAAAAATAATCATTTCGCTAAATATTTGGAGTAAAAAGCGAAAAACCGTTAAAAATTCAGAAAAATTGCAGTTTTTCGCAATTGACTCCAAATTTTGTGGGTGAACGAGTCAAACGGTCTTCAGATTTAGTGCGTCGAGATATGTATATGTAGATTTGTCTGGTCAAGTTTACAGACCAATTTTTATTATTTTGTGACTTTTCGAAATTGTTAAGGTGACAAAAATCATAGTTTTAAACTTTATGTTCATGTCTGCACAATTTATGCAAAAAAAGAAGATATCACTCTATAGCACCCTGTTCTTTATTTTTAAACGAGAGACCCTACTTAATATTCTGGTACAGTATGAGAGTAAAACTCGATGAAAGAATTTAGTTCTACTGCAATTAAAGTTGTATATACATTTTTTGCCTCCTTCCTTTTATTAGATTTTTACATCATAGAGCTTTTGGCTAAATTATATATTATATTACACAAAAACCAATGAATCCTTTTTTTAATGAATTGCATATGAAGTAAAAATAATGATATTAATGATAATTTGCATACAATAACTTTGACAACAATGATAAAATCACTAAAATTGTAAATTTAAGAAGCATGATTTTTAGATTCTCTTTATACTGGATATTTGGCCAATGGTTTTTTATTTTTATTATCTCCTATGCAACTTTTTGCCCCAATTGTTAATTAATTGTTGTTATTTTCAATTAATACCTGACCTAAATGTATGAAAAAATTACGGTGGGGTGTCACAAAGCCATATGGCGTTAAGTCCCATTCCATTGAGACATAAGGGCATATGCCATTAAGTCTCATTATAATGGGACTTAACGCCATAATTTTTTTTCCGAAAATGAGACATAAAGCCATATTTTTAATAATGATTGCATGTTTTATGTCAAAAATGCATTTGTCTGTCAAAATTTTGTTGGCAATCAATCAAATTCCCAACATTTCTAGGCTCCAGGAATTACAGCTGCAAACATTTTGTGAAAGGAAAAATCCTTAGTTATCATTGGAAAAGACTTAAATCCTTAGTTATCATTGAAAAAAAATTTTTTATTCTTGTGACGCACGCAGGAAAACTTTATTCAGCGAAGCCACCTGCCGCGTCCTACTGGAGGAAAAAACCCCTAAGCGCGGCCGCAGGCCGCCACGCAGAAATAATTTAATATGCGAAGCCAGATTTCAATACTTAACTTTAGTGTCTCCGGAACTGAAATGAGAGATAAAGCCGTTTTCTAATATTGCTAATGTGAGCTAAGGCCATGATGGCTTTATCTCCCATTTAAATGAAAAAAAAAACAAAAAGGCTTTATCTCCCTATTGAATGAGAGAAATATTAGAAAACGGCCTTATCTCTCATTTCAGTTCCGGAGACACTAAAGTTAAGTATTGAAATCTGGCTTCGCATACTAAAGTTTTTCTGCGTGGCGGCCTGCGGCCGCGCTTAGGGGTTTGTTCCTCCAGTAGGACGCAGCAGGTGGCTTCGCTGAATAAAGTTTTCCTGCGTGCGTCACAAGAATAAAAAAATGTTTTCCAATGATAACTAAGGATTTTTCTGTCACAAAATGTTTGCAGCTGTAATTCCTGGAGCCTAGAAATTTTGAATTTTTTTAAATCATTAATTTCATAGATAAATAGGCATATTTAGTGAAATAAAGCATTTGTAACGCAAAACATCAAATGGGACATAAAACCATAATGGCTTTATGTTCCATTTCACTAAAATTGATATGAGACTTAAGGCCATATCAAAATTATGGCTTTATGTCCGTTTGGATTGAGACATAAAGCCATTATGGCTTTATGTCCTATGGCTTTGTGACACCCCACCAAAATAATCAATATAATAAGACTACAGAGGGAATGAGAATTACAAACACTCAAAAAGTCCTATTTGCAACAATATCAAAGCTTAAACACAATTGCAACAATAAAACATTGAGCTTATATTTTCTTAAATTCCCTATAATTTTACTTTAAGAATTATATCAGAATGTTCAAGAAACTACTAAATAGACGTTAAGATTATGTATTAAACAGGGCAAGTCGATGCGATGTGAGCATAATTTTAATTGAGCTGACTTGGGGTTAAGTTGGTAACCAGATAGAAGTGGATATAATTGTGAACTGTATTTGTTACTATTGTAAGGGGGTTTCAAGTTAATATGTGTTTATTTATTTGAAATAAAAGAACTTAATGTTTCTTTTTAAGCAGAGGTGCCCAAAAAACACACCATTATAATTATGTGGTAGAAGCAGAAAAAGATGAAGTTAGTTTTTGAGTCATTTAAAAAAATTGCGTAGTGAGATCTTACTTCAGCGATATCTGAATGGCAACTAAGTTGATTCTCTTTGTTGAAACGTAAACAACACAACAGCCGAATGGTCGTCATCGGCATTCACACGAATAATATTATAGTTTATGTGTGTCGACATCAGAGCTGCCGTTTTTGGTTATTTCTAAACAAAATTGGTAATTTTTTTTCTCATTGTGGAGATGTGAATATTTTTCCATTTTGGTTACTTTTTTTCTAAAATATAAAATACGTATCAATATGTTTTTCTTGATACACTTGCAATTTACGGGTTTTAAATTGTTTAATGGTTTTATTTATATGGGGGGCTATCGCGTATTTCAAATCGAAGGAAATTATTTACGACTATTTGTTTCAAATGAACGGAAGTTTTTTATACTTTCTCGAAAACACAAAATCCCTTTCAAAACAGCTACCAGATATTTTTTTAAGATTTTTGTTAAGAAAAAAATTGTCAAATGTGATTTTTATGTTATAAATCGATATATTCTGAAATTAAAATCAAATTAATGTGCTGTTTTCACAACACAAGTAATTGAACGAGTAGGGAATTTTTTTATGAAAAACACTCAAAAAACTGAGTGCATTTCATATAAATTTTACTACACGTTCAATAGCTTGTGTTATGAAAACAGCACATAAGTTTTAATCGATACAGACTTTCAATTATTTTTTTTTTAAATGAGCGTAGTTTTTCCTGGTTTTAATAATAGTAAAGATAAGTGGTACTTAGAGTAGAAAGTGCAAAATATCACAATTCAGTCGATGAATGAAAAATTACACAAAAGTAGTTTTAGTGTTTCTAAAAACTTGGTGGCTGAGTCTAGGCTGTGGTTTGTATTTCAAGTACAGGTAACGTCACAAGCGGCGCCTGGGTTTGAGATGCGGAACCTAAAAGCCTTGACGACGAAAGGTTATCCACCCCTAAACCGAGGTGTCATGCGACCCGTGCCTTTCGGTTTGGTTTGCAGTCAGGGGTTACCGACTGTATTATCACGGAGCTTTGCTGATACCTGGGCACCTCAGCAAATAGACCACGCCCTTACCACGTTATTGGGGGCTATGACGTGGCGGACCTTTCAACTCCCCTACACACGTGGGACCAAAATTTACAATGAACAACTCAAAAGACAACAAACAAACAACAAAAACAATTAACGGAAAATGATGACGGACAGGCGAGAACGAGGACAACGATAGACAGAAATACGGCAAAGCCAGGGACTGTAACAGTCCCGGCGACCAAAGAAGATCGGCCTAGGCTGATTGGAAGTGGTAAGGCAGCTCGACCAGAAGGCGGCTGCTCTAAAAATTGCGGCGGGATGCCTCTGTGCTTCAATCCAAGCACCTCCAAAACCGCTTCAGCCCTTTCCGTCATTGGAACGGATAAAACCCCTGCTTCGGGTGCTGCTAAGTTGGGAATGACAAAGTCGTCCAACATTGCAGTTTCCCATGTGCCCATTGTGCAAGGAGGGATGGCGATGAAAACATCCAATCCCAAGGTTGCACCACCCCACGCCAAATTCGGCGACCATAAAAAGTCTCCAATTTCCATTATTTCCAGTGGTATATTTTAATAAATTGAAATACACATAGGAATTTTAAGGATTTTTTAAAATTAAATTGATAAATGGGGTATAATTTTATTGAATTTACTGTAAGAAAATGGCGTGCATTTAAGAAATTTTAAATTTTACTTTTTATATTTATATATTTATGTATATTTATTTAATGTGTTTTAGATTTGGAAATATTTTAAATTTATAGAAAAAGCTTTGACTGTCAGTCATATACTTTTTGCCTATTGAATAAACGTTCTGAAATACACAAAATATTTGAAATAGACCAATTTTGAAACATTAATAATAACAATTATAAATTTAAAATACAATTTACAAAAAAGAGAAACAACATATCCCATTATTATAATATGTAATTTAGAAAATATTTTCAATTTAGCCAAAACAATCGCAATATCGCCAATCGTAAATCTCCATCTCTAAAAGGATTAGAAAATTGCCACAATTGAAAGCCCTGCCACTGTCAGTTAAAAAGGACATATGCAAATAATTTAATTTATTAACTTTCAATAAACCGAATTTTGTATGGAAATTTGACCTCTTATATAATAAAAATATTTTTTATGAAAAAGGTCTCAAATAAATAAAAAATTTTAAGTAAAGTTTCTCGTTATTTTTTCAATATGTACAAGAACTTCTTTTCTTGTGTTGTATTCTTAATTTGTCATTAATATTTTCATATTAAGTGCAAATAACATTTGTCTTAAAATAAACCTTAAAATAAATTTTAATGGTTTTATCAATTTACAAAAGCCATTTCTAATTTGGTTATATTTTTTAACATTTGGTTACTTTTTCAAAAATTTTGGTTGTAAAAATTTTATTAGTCGTGGCGGCACTGACCGACATCAATGCATCATAATTGTTTGCCCTATACTCGCGAGCAGTGCTGCCACGAATAATAATAGTTTTACAATCAAAATTTTACAAAAAGTTACAAAATGTGAAAAAATATAACCAAATTAGAAATGCCTTTTGTAAATTAAAAATAAAAAACATTAAAATTAATAGGAAACTATTAATTAAAAATTAAGAAAAGAAAACAAGAAATGTAATTCTTGTACATACGAGTATTAGATTAATGTGCTGTTTACACAACACAAGTGATTGAACGTGTAGTTCAATTTATATGAAAAACATTCAAGAAACTGAGTGCTTTTCATATAAATTTTACTACACGTTCAATCACTTGTGTTGTGAAAACAGTACACAAAAGTTTTTATTTGCTTGAGACCTTTTTCATAAGAAATACTTTTGTTTTATAAGAGTTAAACCCGTCAAATTTCTAAAAAAAATTCAGTTTATTGAAAGGTAATAAATTTAATTTGTTTTGATCAGGGTCCGGAACAGTTATTCCTTTTTTCATGATAACTCTTATTTTCTGATTTGTATATTTTTGAACAAAAATAACAGTTATTTTTGATTTTGATTTTTTCCAACAATTACAACAGTTATTTTTTGATTTTTACTTTTTCTAGCAAAAAGTTATTCTCTAAAAAATGTAAATATTATAATAATAATTTAGATGACTTCAGAAATTTATTTATGTGCATAGAAAATCCCAATGATGATCACACATTTAAATATATATTTAAAGTCAAATAAATTATCATAACAAGTACATTCTTAAGAGAATAACTTTTATTTTAGCTCGAAAAAATAAAATCCAAAAAATAACTGTTATTTTTGATCGAAAAAATAAAAATTTTAAAAATCAATATATTTTAACAAAGAAATTACTTAGGATCAATATGGTATATTTGAATTTGTTTACCGACATTTACTTCTATATGCTTTTTTTGTTTTAAAATTTCAAAAAACTGTTATTTTCGGTCCCTGGTTTTGAGAATAAACGAAATTTGTACTTCACAGTTATAAATAACAAAACAGGAAAACTTTAATTGGCTGTCAAATATTGCGATTTTTGATGGAAATTTACGTTTGGCGATTGTTGTTAAATGTTTTTTTTTATAATAATGTAAATTAAGAACATGTTACATATATTCAAGTTTTAAGAACCACTAAAACTACTTTTGTGTGCTTGAGTTAGTGCTGAGATCGATTCCTTGTTATATTATGTACTTTCTATTTTACGTACCACTTATCTTTACTACTTTTAAAATTAGGAAAAACTTCGCTCATTTAAAAAAAAAAATTAAACGAAAATCTACATCGATTAAAACTTCATTTTATTTCAATTTCAGAACATTTAAATTTTTTCTTAACAAAAATCTGAAAAAAAATATCTGGTAACCGTTTTGAAACACCCAATTTTCACGATGATTTTTTCCCCTATTTTTAAATCATGTCTTTTTTTATTTGATAGCGAGAGGGATAGAGAATTAAGAGTAGAAAAAAAGCCATGTATCGAATTTTTTGTGTTTATTTTTTGACAATCCTTATTGAACTTATTTTTGTTTTTTAATTTATGTTTTAATCTTATTGCAAAGTGACAAGTGCTTATTAAAATATAGAGAAATAAAAAAATTTTATAAAAAAAAAAATTTCAAAACATATAAAAATTATGTGGAATAACAAAATTTAAAATATTTTTATACGAATAAGGAACTAAGGAAATCACAAAAAATCAATTCTGTCTGAAAAAAAGAAGCATGATGAACATTTAACAAGTTTTTGGAAGTTTCTTAAAAAAAAAAAATACAAAAAAGACATGTCTTTTAAATCATCGTGAAAATTGGGTGAAAGGGATTTTTTGTTTTCGATAAAGTATAAAAATCTTCCGTTCATTTTAAACAAATTGTTAATAAGAAAATCGGAGTGCAAAGTACATATTATTCGAAGTCGTAAATAATTTCCTTAGAATCGAAAAACTCAATAACACCCCATGTAAATAAAAATCTTAAAAGTTTAAAAAACGTAAAATGCAAGTGTATCAAGGAAAACATATTCATACGTATTATTCTTTTAGAAAACAGTAACCAAAATGAAAAAATATTCACATCTCCACGTTAAAAAAGAATATTAAGCAATTTTGGTTAGAAATAACTAAAAACGGCAGCTCTGATCGCGAGTATAGTAATATTGCAGTTGGCTGTGACTGTTATAAAGGGGTTTAACCAGTGCTTGTTTTAAAAAGGTAAAAGCTTGACAAAGTTACCGATTATTGAGTTTTTTGTAATTGTAAGAAATTTGTTTAATTTTGCTGCTTACGATGAGAAAATTAGAAGGAAAAAATTAAAGGAACTTTTGGTTCAAGAGAATTATAAAATTAAGTTAAATCTTGTCAAATTAACAAAACCATTTTTCAGAGCGTCATAATTCAATAATATATAATATTTTTAATATAAAAAAATAGTTTTAAACATGTATATAGACGTGCTTTAGTTATTTTAAAAAATTAATCAAATCAACAACTTGTAAAACAATTCATTAATATTTAAATTAAAGAATTTTCCTCAATAGGAAAAAGTATACAATAAAATAACTTCACATTTGTGAAATGCAGAAATAAATCAAAAAATTTTTCTTCAAACGAAGCAAATACAGGTCAAATAACAACCTTTATCACGAATGGGGAAAACTTCGGATCTATTATTTTTCAAAAAGTTTATAGCTGCCCTTGAGGCATGAACTTGAGAATTGTGATGATAAAATCTTTAGCCTTTTTACGGCAGTCGTTGTCGTGGGCGAAGTTGAGGTAGTTTGATTTTTTTTTTGTAATTTAAAGATTACAACAAAGATAAGGTAATACACATAGAAAGTCAAAGTGCTTATTAAATTTACGATAATCATAATAGCAATTTTCTAAAATGACTGATTTTTGCCAGGACAACGACACCAATTAAGACAATTATGTTCGTAGCTTTATGATTCGCGGTCATGTGGCATACCAATTCTCTGCTTTTAAATTAATCAAAGTTCTTTTAAATATTTGGAATTTGATTTTTCAATGATTCTGTAAACACTTTTAGCATTTGTCTAGATCGATTAAAGCCTCCAATACTTTAACTTTTTTCGGCCTAAACGCTCAAAGTCGGCGAATCAGCTTCACTATTCAATTTTCTGCACAAATATCTAAAACATTCATACATAAGCCTGCACGTACTACAAATATAATTTAATACGCAAGGAAATAAAGTTTTGTATGTGTTTGTCATATAAAATGGCCTCAAACAAATAGAAACATGTTGTTAATGATGCCATACAACATACTACAATTCACAGTGGGGACTAAAAGAAAAAAACTAATATATATGTAGTAGAATATGCAAATTTTTATATGTTAATCAGGCTTAAGTTCATCAAATTTAATTTTCATTAAATTATTTTAATGAAGAAAAGAATTTACAACATGAAATGAATTAAAATTTATTGATAATTTTACATTCATATCTGATCGGGGGATTGAACCGACGGACAGTTTGATTTGACATGTTTCGATAGTAATCACACTATCTCCTCATAATCTTTGCCGTTTAACACTTACCACCATCGACGACGGTTGGCAGTCAATAGTCAAACATCAATCTTTAAACCAAATTTTTAGTTGGTAGATTGAAATTTGTTGTTGTGAATTATTATCTATTTTCAATTAATAAACATATTTTTTCCTTTACTTCTGTTTTTTTTTTAATACTTTTTGTCAGAAGAATTCTTCTTGAATTCGAAAGAATATTTTTTCGTTTTTCATATTTTTTTTTGTCTTTCTTTTTCTCGTTGACCTTTTATCAGCACAACTTGAAGGTCCAATGTTAACATAGAGCTCGTATCCTAGTCGTTTAACAATAATAAGTATTTATTATCAAAGTTGTTTGTGGGAATACTATTATTTATTAAAAGATTTTGTTTGTTGTGCTTAATTCCCTTTTTTAATAATTGAAAACAAATACTGAAAAAAAAAAAATTTTTTTGCAAGTGCACGTGCCAAAAAAACTGAACGGGCAAATTGTTTTTATTTTGATTTCTTGCGAAAACAATAAAAGCACTTTGTTTCTGTTTTAAATATGTTTTTTCTTTACCCACTTACAACTACAATTAATGTTGGGAGAATTCCAAATAATTGTAGCGGGAAATGTAAGAAAAGATAAACTCATCACTGATTTATTGTTTGGTATTTTGCTTAAGCTTTAATACAGAGTTCCGAAACGCTCGCTCATTCTTCATTCATGAGCGAGCGTGAAAATTTAAAAAATTTTCTGGAAATTCATCGTCATGAGGGTGAGGAAAAAAACTATTTTGATTTTCCTCGCTCATGAGGAGTGAGCAAAAACCAAAAATTCATATGTGATTTTACAGATATGAAAAATTTGAAAAAATTCACGTTAAAATTCTTCACAAGAAAAAAGAAGGCCGTTTTGCAGACATAAGATCTCTCAGCCGCATTCCAACTTTATTACCAATTAGCAAGGTGTGTCATTGGAGACCAACACCTTGCACTTTTGCATATATGTTAAACTCTTCTGGAAGGGGTTCTAAAAAGATTTAAGAATAAAGCTTTATCCAAGTTTAATTGTTGTGGCTAATAATACGAAGTGAGTAAATTAATAACTAAACTTGCAACACGTTCTAACATAACTACTAATGAAACGATTGCGACAGGCCTTATCTTAGAACAGAAAATTTCAATTTGTAAAATATTAAATAAAAACCTTTCTAAAAGACCTTTTCAAAAAAGGCAGAGTGGAATAAGTAAAAGATTACTAAAAATTCAATTGTAAACATTCTTAAAGGCCTAAAAAGTGATTCGCTTGCAATTTTCCCCGCCGGGCAGCACGTTTAGTCTGTGTGTATTTTTTTTGAACCAAAATGTGTGTGTTGTTTTTTATTTTTGTAGGCAAATATTATTGAAAAAAAAAAAAAATAAGAGAATTGCACATATCGTCATCTTAAATGCAGAATATTGTAACATTAAATTTCATAAGTTTACATGAGAAGCAAAAAACGTTGCAAAATGAAAATTATATGAGATATTAGAGTAATATTAAATATTTAGAATAAAAATGCGATAAACAGTTTTTTTTTGATACAAAAATGTTATTTTTACTGTAATATATTTAGTTATGTGTGTTACGTTATTTTAATTTGTAATTCTCTAAAGCAAAACGACAAATCATCAACGAAAGTATGATAATATTAAGTTAAAAAATCATTTAAAACATTAAATAATTAAATATTTCTGTTAAGTTACAGGTATAATAGAATATAAAGATAATGTACATGGTTATAAATGCAATACTGCGTTTAAACAATAAATTTAAATACGGTTAAATGCACATATAAAAATTTACTTATTAGGAATGCGTTGACATGGTGAAATAAGTTTGCTTTTCTGATGCAGTGCAGGCAGTACTGCATTTGAGAACGTAGATTTGTTATATTATTAGAGATATTATTATGACATATTATTTATAGTTTTTTATTTCTAATTAGAAGTGGATTAAACTAAAAAAAGTACTTCATTAAATTTAAATCAATTTTAAAAATCCAACTTTTCCATTATAACTAACGTGTATTTTGAGGTGGGGTGCTTTAAAACCATGGGAGATAAAGCAATGATGACTTTATCTCTCATTCAAAAGGTAGATAAAGTCTTTTATTTTTTTTGTTCATTTGAATGGGAGATAAAGCCATCATGGCCTCAGCTCACATTAGCGATATTAGAAAATGTCTTTATCTCTCATTTCAGTTTTGAAGAACTTTTGCATTTTACATTGATTAATAGTTTTCACTTCCGGAAACACTAAAGTCAAGTATTGAAATCTGGCTTCGCATACTAAAGTTTTTCTGCGTGGCGGCCTGCGGCCGCGCTTAGGGGTTTTTTCCTCCAGTAGGACACGGCAGGTGGCTTCGCTGAATAAAGGTTTCCTGCGTGCGTCACAAGAATAAAAAAATGTCTTTTCTCGGAAACACTAAAGTCAAGTATTGAAATCTGGCTTCGCATACTAAAGTTTTTCTGCGTGGCGGCCTGCGGCCGCGCTTAGGGGTTTTTTCCTCCAGTAGGACACGGCAGGTGGCTTCGCTGAATAAAGGTTTCCTGCGTGCGTCACAAGAATAAAAAAATGTCTTTTCTCGGAAACACTAAAGTAAAGTATTGGAATCTGGCTTCGCAAACTAAAGTTTTTCTGCGTGGCTGTATGATTGATAAATAGTAACTGATAACACACATGTGATTAGGAACGCATTTTTTAAATTGACATATAAGAAATGAATTTAAAATATTAATTCTTAGTTGTTATTTTTTCAATGATAACTAAGGATTTTCCCTTTTACAGAATGTTTACACCATGCTTAACAATATTCTGAGAAAATATGGTTTTATCTCTCATTTGCGAAAAAAAATATGGCTATATCTCTCATTTCGCAAAATTTTAAATATGACATTATCTCTCAATGATTGGGCAATAAGGCCATTATGGCTTTATCTCCCATTCAATTGAGCAATAAAGTCATCATGGCCTTATCTCCCATGGTTTTAAAGCACCCCACCGTATTTTGATGTCCTTATAATGAATTTTCTCAATTGAATTTTTCTTTACAATAAACAAGTTTTGTAAAAAATTTGTATCATATACATATATGCATATTTGTCTCCATATAAGGAATTATTTCGAAAAAACTTCTGCAAGAAGTAAATTTTAATTAGTTAATTTCTGAAAAATTTAAATAAGAAGAATGAAAGAGTTTTTCAATTAAAAGTAGTATTGATAGCAGCCCGCGTATTTAGTGAAAGAAAATGTTGTATACTATTAGTATTTAATAAAGCCGTAAAAGGATAAACACAAAATTTAGCTAAAAAACTAAAATTTAAATTTTCTCTAAAATTAATTATTTGACATTGGCCTTTTTAGCACAAAGCTTTAGATATAAGGACAACAATGTTAAAAAATAAATTCAACACTTGAAATAACGAAGCTTTTATCTTAAAAATAATTTTAAAGTGATTTACAACTAATAACCTTTAATAATTTTAATTATTGCAAAGGGCACAATCGTTTTTTAGACGATCTTATACTATAGATTTTTATAAATAATATATTTTCATATTTATGGCCTTTCCACAATTTATTTCCTGTCATCAAGAAATTGTAAAACTCATTACAACAACAACCAAAGTTTGTCTTTATCTGCAACTCACTTTCTAGGTTTTATATTAGGAGCCCGTTTCTTTCTTTTCTCCACTTTTAAAACTAAAGATTCGTTCTGTAAAATCGTTTGAATGTGGAATGAAAGAAAAAAAATTACACATTTCCTCAAATTCGTAAACGCACCACCGTTTAGAAACACTTTCCATTTTTCTTCTACTGTCATCTTTTTTCGTACTGACGCGGCAAAAATCTTTATTGTTATGAACTCATCGATAAGAACATCTATATTAATATTTGTATCGCAATTTGACAACATGACAAACTATATACTGAGCCCAGTTAATATATAATAACAGTACAAAAACAGTAGATTAATGACAGAATCAGTACATTTGCGTACTGATTTGCTTGTAATGCATAAATCAGTACTTTAAACAAAAAACAGTATATGTACTGATAAAAACAGTACGAATGCAGTACTGCCTGCACTGCATCAGAAAAGCTAACTTATTTCACCATGTCAACGCAATCCTAATGATGCTGCATATTAATTGTGTTATTATCATTTTTATATGTGCAATTAACCATATTTAAATTTATTGTTTAAACGCAGTATTGCATTTATAACCATGTACATTATATTTATATTCTATTATACCTGTAACTTAACAGAAATATTTAATTATTTAATGTTTTAAATGATTGTTTAACTTAATACTATCATACTTTCGTTGATGATTCGTTTTGCTTCAGAGAATTACAAATTAAAATAACGTAACACACATAACTAAATAAATAACAGTAAAAATAATATTTTTTTGTCAATAAAAAACTGGTAATCGCATTTTTATTCTAAATATTTAATATTACTCTAATATCTCATATAATTTCCATTTTACAACGTTTTTTGCTTCTTCTGAAAACTGTGATGTTATATTATTCTGCATTTAAGATGACGATATGTGCAGTTCTTTTAGTTTTTTTTTTTTAAATAATATTTGCCTACAAAAAATTCAACACACACTTGGCTCGTTGCCTTTAACAAAAACAAAATACACACAAAGACATTTCGTGCTGTGGTCATGCAAACTGTCGAGCAACAACAACATGACTGAGGAAAGGCAAAAATTTATTTTTCCTCACGCTCATGAATGAATTGGCAAAAAAATTCACAATTCATTCATGGTTGTGAAAAAAATTACACGTTTTAAATTCCTCATTCATGAAAAAATTCATGAATGGTTAAATATGAGCGATCATATATGAATTTTTCGGAACTCTGCTTTAATATCATTGCAAAAAAGGCTTTTTGAGAGTTTGTAGGTAATTCTCATTCCCTCTGTAGTTTTGTTTGCTGATAGCTTTGGCTTTTCTAAAATTATTTAGGAGAACGTTTCCTGATGATCTGCCCTAAGCAACCAGTGAAATGCGCATAGGGACAGCTTATCCTCCAACAATAAATTTCAGTATTTGTTATCAATTATTAAAAAAGGGCAAATTTTTTTAATAATAAGTATTGTTTTTAAAATATAAAAATTTGGATTAAAAACCATAAACAGTTCAATAAAATACCCACGATACTAATTATTTAGTAAACTATAAAATTAGTATCGCCCAAGTGACAAGGAAAATCGTATTCTAGGGATCAAAATAAGAAACTTTGCCCTCTAAAATGAATTCTGATGATCCTTATTTTGACCCAAAGGTCAAATTTTGAAAAATCCCACTTTGACGCATTTAAAGTGCCCCAATCGAGTCTAAATGTATGACCGACCCCCACTAACTTCGGAGGGCCTTTTCATGATGTCATGTCGATATATCTAGAATCCACTATTTTAAAAGACATTTGATATTTTATCAAAATTGGCTAATGATTTTTTTAAATTTACTGCCAGGCCCACAATATAGTCAAGAACATTTCTTCGCATATTTATATTGAAAACAATAATAAAAAACTAAAATTTGTTTTCGTTTTCAATATAAATATAGGAAAAAAGGTGTGCTTGTCGACATTGTGGGCCAGACATTTAAATTTATTATTCTCCATTTTTACAAAAATTCTCCACTGTGCAATATTCTCCTACAAAAGAAAAAGCAAGAAACTAAAAAAAAAAAAAAAAAAAAAAAATAGTAACAAACATAATGACAACAGCAAAATTATATAAATTGAAATAAAAAATAGTATAAACCACAAAACTTATTCTTATAGCAGAAATAATTTAGTGAAATAATAATAACAAAAAGTTAACAAACATTGTTCTAATTTACTTATAACTGACATTTTATTTTAAGTGACTGAATGATAGACATTTATGTCACGAAATGAAAACAGAAGATCTCACTTATAGCAAAAATAAGACTGTCTAGACAAAATTTAAAAAGGAAAAGTTTGCACTATCTATTTAGCTGTATATACAAGTAAATTGACAGTATTCTCCCTCATGATTTAAGGACTTGAACGAAACTAAGCGCCATCTTGTTTAAATTAAAGGACGCCAAGTGGAGCAAAATTTAGCAAACGTAAATGAATTTCTAAACTAATTAGCCAATATGTATAAAACTTTTTGTGGTGAATAGCTACGAACTTATTTTAATTTGAAAGACTCTAATTGAGCATTAAATGTTTCTTTGGGGTGCTTAAATAGTAAACCGATTTTTCTAAATTGGAGTAATGTATGGCCAAAATGCAGCCCACTTCAAAGCGATTATGGAAAATTTATACTATTTTTTTTTTGAATAATTTGTTTGGATTTTAACAAAAAATTTCACGTTTTTTTTTTAAATTTGTTTGGATTTTTTTCGGATTTATACCCCAATTCTGTTAGACAATTATATCGTCTTGCCTTGAAAAGAAAAGTAGTGGAATTTACCATTCATTTACTGGGCATTTACACATGAAAGTAGTTTCTTGAAAGTCGTAATACACTCACACTTTTTCACTAACACATTTATATTTTTCTACTTTCAGTCCAACTTTCAGCTAGCTTTCAATGAAAATTTCAAGAAAGCGATTTCATGAAAGTAAATGACAATAACTAAACAGTGTTGCCAGTTGAAATTGTTTTTTTCGTGTATATAAAGAATTTTAATATATTTTTTTAACTAAATTTATAAATATCATGAAAACTAATAAAAATAAATATTTTTTGAAACGAATGCCTGAAGTTCGGCGTGAATAATTTGCTCGGTAACTCTGAAACTTGAAATAAGCAAAACAATAAAAGAAGAAGAACACAAATTTTTGATAGAAGTTTACCCTTTGACGACATTTTAAAAATGAAATTTCACTTTCATGTAAATTTTCATGAAAGTTTATTATTTTTCTGTGAAATTTGTGGTGATAATACGTTTACAGAATTTTCATGAAAGAGTAAAAGAATAAATTTTTTTCGTCTATATTATGTGGTTTGTGTCTATGATTTGCGGCATTTTCATGTTAGTATTGCAAAGTTATTTATTTTGTTTAAATTTAAAATTTTTCTTCTACTTCTACTTTTGCATTTAAATTTATATTAAAATGGTTCGGCAATAATGTTTTAAAGAAACTTGACAAATAAATAAAAACATATAAAAATTATTAATAAAACATTTTCAACTATTAAAAAAATGGAAGATTTTCAATGAAAACTTTTCATCTAAACTACGGCACATCCAAATACTGCAGTAGCGTTATAAATACAAAATTACGAATTTTAGTCAAATGTTGTGTTATCACAGTACTTCTTATAAAAAGTGTGACTAAAGTTTAGTATAACCACATAAAGTATGTATTCCTACACAGCTACAACATTATAAACACAAAAATGTTACCTTAGTTATACCCACACCACAATAGTGAACAGTATTATTATGTATTTGTGCACCTTAAAATATTGGTCCTAGACCCACCTTTAAGTAACCGGTCGACTCAGAATCACTTTCTGAGTCAAATTATCGATGACCGTCCGGCTGGCTGGCTGTTCATGTAAACCTTGTGCGCAAAGTACAGGTCGCAATTTTGTAGATAATTTTATGAAAGTTGGTACATATGCTCTAATTGGCTGAAGAATTTCATAATTTCCCATAGCCCCCATACAAGCTTCTTTTCGGAATAGGTTCTTTGTACCCATACACTATCATATCAAGTTGGTACTAAGGTTAAATTTGACCCAAACTAATTTTATTGCAATTAAAATCATTTTACCAAATTTTATTGGAATGGCTTTATATTTGAGCACAGCTCCCATACATATACCACTCCCGAAAATAGATTTTAATGTCATAAGTACCTTATAACTGTGAGTATTAATTTATAAATTGGGGCAATGGCACTAACGATATCTACTATGACATGACAAGTGGGTCCAAAATTTACCATAGGTCCCATAAAAACCCCCTTCCTAAAATCACTTAAAGGCAAATAAATTTTATAAATATAAATATTGTATCTAAATAATATTCGGCACAAAGTACTTTCACATCAATCTTAACCTCCTAACGGGTCAATGATTGCCCATGGGTACCAAATACGGTACAAATGTAAAAAAATTTTCTTATATACAGGCATGTCAAAAATTCCGATCGGAATGGTTTTAATTCCGTATGTTCAATTCCGATCGATTTAGTTTTAGCTTCTTCAGATTCCGATCGATTTTGCCAAATGTGATTTTTTTTTTATAACAACTCTGGTTTTACAATTGGATATGGCAACTTTACATAAAAACCATAAGATTTTTGTGTTAAGTATGGCAATGTTCAGCGTAGAAATGAAAAAAGTGGTTTGTGAGGAAAAAGAGGTAGCAACGCAACGGTAAAGAATTTATTATGTTTTTAATAAAATCAATATAAAGTAATCTTCAATCTATATCATAAAAAACATTTATTTATCCATAAAAAATAGTTTTAAGTAGTTTTTTCGGTTATAAAATACTGAAACAATCAATTCCACTTAGAAAAGCAAAAGTGGTTTCATTCCGAAAAGATTTTTCGTTTTCTGAAGAAGCAAAATACGGAATTAAAACCACTTTCGATCGGAATGGAATTCTATGACAGGCCTGATTATATTAGTACTGTGGTTATTTTATTGAACTGTTAATAGTTTTTAATCCAAATTTAGATATTTTTAATTAGGCTTAAGTTCATTGAATTTAATTTTCATTAAATTATTTTTATGAAGACAGGAATTTTTACACCATGAAATTAATTAATTAATTTTTCTTATAAACTGTGGTCTAGGGTATCATATGGCCGGGCGTGATCGTCTATACTTTATTACTTGTTTTCTGAAGTTACGTTATATAAAAACAGTACATACATATTGTATTGGTGTGTGGGTTGGACACCAATGTTAACAATGGAAACTCTGGGCTAGACAGAGGAAGGTAAGTATTATAATTGCTCCAGAGGAGTAATTATAATAGATGGGAAGGGAGAGCAAGTGAAAACCGAATTTTTAATAATTTTTTTTCCAATTATGGTTGGGCTTATTAAAATTCAAATTTCACTTACATTAATACATACGTATGTATTGGATCAAAAATTCAAAATGTCTTAAAAATCTGTAGACTTAGAGTAAGCTGTCCGTACTGCCGGGTAGTGGTTGTGTTGTTCGCCTCGCGGTTGAGAGAAGAAACAAAAAAACACACTGGTTGCAAAACTTAAGGTTAGTTACACCAGCTTGAAGTTAACGAAAGTTCGCTACAATTGGAAATTTTGCGACGAGTATTAATCTTAAAGTGCGGGCAACTCACAATAAATCTACGATATTACTCGTGGTGAGTAAAATTTATAAAAACATTTAAATAGTAACAGATCCTTACGGACTTTTGATAATTCACAGTAATTAATGTGTACAATTTACCAAGGTAATATAAATAAAAATTTCAGAATTTTATCTTAAATATACAAATGCAATTTGTACACATATTTTTATTTGTTAATACACATTGCCAATGTCGTCAATATGTTAAACTAATACATTAAACTTATATGTATGTATGTATTTTAGCGACTTTGAACACAATAGTCAAAAGATGGCCATTTTGCTTAAAATGTAACATTGTGACTATATTGTAAAAGTAAAGTAACAGTAACATATTACCATTGAAAGCAAGAGTAAGAGGATCGCTAAATGGCGTTATCATTTTAGTACTGTGAATGCATTGTAATTTTGGTAAATACAACTGGTCTTAGTTGTTACCCTAAACCATCGTAATAACGTCTTTTACTGCATGGGTTCCTGTCGCTAAAAACTTTAAAATATTGTCCCTTTTAGTGTTAGGTGTATTGCAGTCTGTCTGTAGGTTTTTGCCGTGTCCTGGTTCAATCTCAAATCCAACAATGGAAAACATTTTAAATATTTAAATATTCAAGAAGACTACAAAATTGTTTTCGTCTGTTTTGAAATATAAAAACTGCCACAATAATTTTACTGAATCAAATATTTAACGATATTAAGTGCCATAATCATTGACAATAACCATTATTGATTTAAAGAATTTAAAAATGATAAGTCAACTATTTAGAGAAGAAAATTCGTCCAAATTCGTCTAACAGAATTAGGGCATTCATTTCGTTAACACTTTTTTTGATTTTATATATTAGAACAACGTTTTTCTAATCTTGTAAACAAAGAAGAAACACATGGAAAACAATAAGCACCATAAGTCAACTAAACAGTTTTTAGAGATAATAAATTGGGGGCTTTAATCCAAAAATATTGTTGTCCAACTTAAGCCAATCAAGTTGCAACTTCAAAAAGTTGGCAAGAAGCAGCATCCGTCCATAAGTAGGAAAATTGGTAACCACACGAGTTGAAGAATTCTGTTTGCAGAAAAAGAAAATGGATGGAGGTAACCATATTCTAAGAGGAACATTCTATGTGTGGATTTAAACAATGCCAATCCTTGTTAGTAATCATCTTATTATGGTTAAATAGAAGTATAATGAGGTTGAACTTAAAGATAATTTGGTCAAAATTAGCCAAATTATGGACAAAATTATTCATCTTAACCAAATTATGATTATTTATTTCAGAACTTTTTTAATGTGCTTATTGAGTCGAGTTATAATTTTATTTCGTTTTTTTTTTTATTTCAGTTACATGTTATGATATTCCTCATATTAAACTTAGATCCTTTTAATTGATACTGGATTAAAATTCCATGTAATTCGTTTTTCGGCCCGCGATCACTTTCTTCAGCATTCTTTTGGTTTACTGGTTGGTACTGTTACATAAATTTTATGTATTTAGATTAACAGTTAAAGGAAAACAAATGTGAGACTTTTAAGGAAATCAAAACGGGTGATTGAAAAGCGAAGAATAAAACAACAAATATTTTGTTAATTGAAAACATATTATTTTTTAAACTAAACATACAATGTTTGAAAATATTTTATAATAGTTGAATTTTAACTAGATCTTAAATTGTATTAATCGCCTCAATTTTTTTTTCGCTTATGGTTGGAAAATGCTTTTACGCATTTACTAAGAGCCATCGCAATTCAAACTAAAAAGTATCATTCTTACCTTTGGGCGTTACATCACTCCGGGCCGCTTTCGTAGTTTTTCGAGGTGACTCCCTCTGTGGCTTTTTCGCCCTCTCAACGGTGTTACAAAGTCAAAAGCTGCGGTCACACCTATTAAATATTTGACCCAATAAGCATAACCACTACTTTTGTTATCAGTTAGTGAGACTTAACATGGTCTTAATATCACAAAATAAAACTAATTATACTGGTAGACATAGCAAAAAACTATTTTACATAAGATGTGGTTTTATAAACAAAATGAATATTGGAATTAGGGGAAATTATATTTTAATTTGCCTGTTGGTCCCATTTTTCGTCTAATATTTGACAAGTGTGACCGTAGCTTAATATTCATTAAAAATCGTTAAAGCTCTAACGAACCAGAAAACTTACAGGAAAGGATCGGCTAAAATTCGCGAAGAATTGGAAGTAAACCCTAAAATTTATTTGAAATCGCTAAATCGGTTAAAAACTAAATATCGGAAAATAACACAAAAAGCGTTAAATATGAGCTACAATGATGAAGAGCAAATTTTTATCAAGTGTTTAAAACAGAGCATTCCACTGTTTTGTTCTCGACAAATAACAAATAGCATTTTTAAAGGGTTGTCAAGACATTTTATAGATGCACCTTTTCAGAAGGTGATATTTTTTTGTGTAGATTATTAAACAGCATAAGACTTATACAAATAAAACTTTATTCAAAAAATGTCTTTAGGATAAATTTCAATAGCTTCCATAAAAGACCGAATGCTGAAAATCGCCTAGAGCTATAGTGCACAGAAAAAAAAATAAAAGTAGATTTCAATTTAATAATTTGTACCTGCAAACAAATTAATAGTATAAATTAAACGTATAATTCACTTGATTAAATGTTAAGTTCACTTGATTAAATTTTTAATTGAAGCTGTTTTTATATTTGATTAATGCTTGACTTGGGGAAAAATTTTGGAGAATTTTTTCTGTGTGGTCTGTTAATACTGTCTTTGTTAGGCAAGTGAATACTCTCATATTGTAGATGTTACTTAAATTTATGATAAACAATATTTAGCACTGGAGCCTTATTTAACGGTTCTGATGGATGTAAATGGATAACTTTCTGCATTTTTGAATCGTATGCGACTAGGAGAGTTCTTGTAGAGTTCGCGGATAAGTGTTATTATTTCATATGGGATTTCCTTTTTTGCTAGACTTATCGAAAGAGCATCTCTTGAAAAAGTACCAAAGTCTCGTTTAAAGTCAATACACAATAAATAAAAATGGGTGCTGTATTAATTTGATTGCTTTATAATAATTCGCAGTGTGTTTATATCAGGGCTGTGGAGTCGTCCGAAAAAAGTACTAACTCCGACTCCGACTCCGACTCCGACTCCAAACGCTGAAATTTTTTAAGTGCGGCTCCGACTCACGACTCCGACTCCTACTCTAACCGTGATGCGAAATGAATGAGACGTAAAATTATTTCTCTTTTGTGTAGAAACATCTTTATTAAACGAATTATGGGAATCCCCGCGTAATGTGCATAAGAAAAACATGAGTGTTATGGTAGGAATTAAAGGCAGGCCGATAAAGATGTTTCTACAAAAAGGAGAAATAATTTTACGTCACAATTTTTCTAATACATACTAGTATTTATGCGCTATAGCAACACTTATTCTGTACAATGTTGAAAATATTTCAGCGTTGAAAAAATTCTGATATTAAAATTATTGGCAATTCCTGTCATTCAAATTTTTTAGCATGAGTAAATAATTTAAAAAATCTTTTTTCAACTAGATTAATAACTGAGTATAAGTTTTGCTAATGTAATTTAGACTTTTTCTCGCACGTATAAAAAATATTCTTAAATAGTAAAGTACTTGAATCAACTATTTCTCATAAAATAAATTAAAATCTACTTATTCATATTGATCTGCAAAATATTGCATCGCCAATTTCGAAGAATTTTTATATTGGAAAATATTAGAAATTTTTTTAAATTTTTTATGCCGAAAAATTTTGGAGTCGGAGTTGCGCGTTTTTTTGGGTACTGCGACTCCGACTCCGGTACAAAAACCTCAACTCCGACTCTTCAACTCCGAATCCGACTCCGACTCCACAGCCCTGGTTTATATGATCGGCGCACGACCTAGCTCTTTTGAAGCTCTCCAGCTCCTTTCGCAGCATCGCACAGTGTAAGATTTAGCCATTCTAGGGAGACAAAAATTAAATATCTTGGAAAAAAATTAAACTAAGCTTATGAATTTTAGTACAAGGTGTTACTAGGCTACTATATACCACGCCCACCTCCCATATAACTGGACAAATTTATATCTGATATTATTCGCGTTGGATAATCAAAAAGTAAAAGAGCGGCGAGTCTGCATGAGAAGATAGAAGAGGCAGAAGTAATAATAAGTGTTTAATTTTTCTTCATTAATTTTAAAATAAGAATATATATCATATGCACATATAAATTCAAGTAAGAATAAAACGTTAAAATTAATGGTTTTCTTCTGGTATTTCTGGAGATTGCAATAAATTCAGTACTTTCACAAATGTGGTTTACGGAACGGTCAATCGTTACATTTTCGGGTGTTTTAAGCCAAATATCAAACATTTCGTGGTATGTGGTGTTATCACTCATTATTTGCTTCGTTTTCTTTTTATCGGCAAATCTCGGCAGATAATATTATATGTGCCATAAAGTAGGTACTTCAGACGTTCGTTTAAGACTAATTTGGTGTTGAAGCGTTATAAAGAAAACAATTTATCGATTATAAAATTTAGTTTTTTTTCTTAACTTAACGAAAAGAGTAATTGCTTAAATGAAATAGCACTAAAAGAATTTTCCAGTTCTAAAAATAAATTCTCATGATATTAACAGCGTATAAGTTAAGCTTCAAAACAAAAAAAGAATCGTTAAAAAATTCCATTCCAATAAAAAGTTACACGCTTTTAAAAATGAGCAATTTCAAGTAAGTGTTTTTGTTGTTTTAAATTCACTCAAAAATATTCAAGTTTAAAGTAACGTTATATTTTTATTGTTGACAAAATAGGCAAAGTTTTTGCATTTTGTTATTTTATAGCAAGTGCTCTTTCATATTTGATAAATATATTTACTCAAATTTAAACTCAAAAAAATACTTTTGTATAGCTAGTTTAGCAAAATCTTACACTATGCATCGGCTCAACAGGTGGTGTTATTCGTTCAAATAGTAATCTTGGCATGAGTTAAGAAACTGAGCTTAATAACCCTCCAGTTTTTGCATTCACTTAACGCGCCTTATTTGTGAAAGTTATTTCTACAACTTCCTTCCATTCTTCAGGTATTTAATTTGTGGTGCACGCCTTTCTTATCATCGGGGTGAGTGTTAGTGCTCCATACTTTATGAGCTAGGCTGTTTGCACTTTCGCTGTAGATGGGAGTTCAGTTGAGATGTTAATGAAACATGTTCATACAAAACGCCATTTCTAAATTTCGCAATTTTTAAATTATTACTTAAGTATTTGAGTTATGTATTTATATAGCTTTTTGTAATAGTTATATTCCTTAAATTTTTAGAAATGACTTTATACGCTACATTATACTTCTTTGCTATCCAAAGGAAAGCTAAGGTAAAATGTAACAAGAAGATACAATCTAATAGTCTGGTAGTGTATAAAGTCATTTCTAAAAATTTAAGGAATAGAACTATTACAAAAAGCTTTATAAATACATAACTGAAATTTAGCTCATAGAATAAATTTTAAAAATTAAGTATTTGAGCAAATGCAACGACACGAAATTGTAGTTATTTTTGTTCGAAAAAATTTTCATGTAATTTCGCAACTTGTCTATTCAAATAAAACTGAGCAGAAGTATTTGTATACCCCTGCATACTTTTGTTTCCTTCACTTTTATATTTCCTTGTACGTTTTGTTATAATGCAAAATTAATTGCCATTTATACATTTAATAAAATATTTTTCAGTTTCACAAGCTCTGGCCTTTTATTTAAAAAAAATATGTAAGATTTTTGTTTATGCACTTGTGTAAAGGCAAATTTGTTGTACGGTTACTTTGTAGTATTGCTAACTGGGCATTTACACCTGAAAGTAGTTTCTTGAAAGTCGCAATACACTCACACTTTTTCACTAACACATTTACATTTTTCTACTTTCAGTCCAACTTTCAGCTAGCTTTCAATGAAAATTTCAAGAAAGCGATTTCATGAAAGTAAATGACAATAACTTGGCAGTGTTACCAATTGAATTTTTTTTTTCGTATATATAAAGAATTTTAATATATTTTTTCAACTAAATAGTAAGAACACAATGATTCTAATTAAAATTTATAAATATAATGAAAAGTAATAAAAATAAATATTTATTTATTTCGGCGTGAATAATTGGCTCGGCAACTCTTAAGAAATAAGCAAAGCAATAAAAGAACAAGAAAATAAAATTTTTGGTAGAAGTTTGCCCTTTGACGACATTTTGAAAATGAAATTTCACTTTCATGAATATTTTCTTGAAATTTTATTATTTTTTTGTGAAATTTGTGGTGATAATACGTATACAGAAATTTCATGAAAGAACTTTCATGTGTAAATGCAGCGTTAATGTCAAAAATGGAAAATATCAATTCCATGGGCATTGTCAATTCACTTTGAGTAAAATATTTAAGAATATTAACAAATTTCTTTTACCAAATAATAAAAAAACAAAATGAAAAATAAGACTTAAAAAGCAAATTATAAATTTATTTCCTTCATTCTTGGTTTAATTTTTATTTCTTCATCTTCTTTAATAAAATTTGCCGTTTACATTTGTTGATACCATAAAATTTTACCAGTTGTGAGAGTTTAAATTTAAGACAAAATGGTAATAAATATTAATTGATAAGCAATTAATAAAAATAGTTTAAAAAATAAATTATAATGAATCAAATATATATATCAATTATTAAGAAGAATTAAATTTGATCCCAGTTGTCACATTCTAAAAAGATATTCAAAAATTCACCAAACAAATCGAACATTTCCAGGCCTGGCATAAATACAACATTTTTCAAAACACATAAGAATCAAGCGTAAAATGAGACAACACTT
Organism: Pollenia amentaria; assembly: GCA_943735925.1. NCBI lineage: Eukaryota > Metazoa > Arthropoda > Insecta > Diptera > Polleniidae > Pollenia > Pollenia amentaria. The sequence goes on along the minus strand of OX031010.1, from coordinate 136,373,443 downwards.
CTGTATGAAAATGACCAACAACAAATATACCATATTGTATAATAAGACGATTATACAGCGAAAACGACGATACTACGACCTTGTGAATGGGACAATTGAAGCAAAGCCGCGAATAACGTTGCAAAAGCCAATTTTTGCAAAAACTATTTTTTTTTTGCAGATTATCCTTAAAATTACTCTCTTACACTGTTTAAACATAAAATCACCCAAAATTATGCACCTTAATGCCGTCAAAGTGAGATAAAATGAGTCAGGCAGTGGAAGAACATTGTAAGTTACAAACAAATTGATACAAACGAAATAGTTTTGTAACGTTTGTGGATTTGAAACGTTTTTCCACTAAAAAAAAATTATAAACTGCAATTTAGCATGTCATTTAAAATTCAATATTCTTTATATTTTGCATAAAAGTTTTTATTGCATTATTTTTGATAATCTAAAAAGAAAAATTAAAAAAAAAAATAGTCCTGCCTGTTAAAACGTTTTTTTGCTCTCCTGAAAATAATTATTTTGTAACTTACAACGTTATTCGCTGTGCTTCAATTGTCTGTCTAAAAAATATTATAAGAGCAATACCAAATTCGCTAAACTGTTTTCCCGTTTTTATGCAAACTGAGGGAAATTCAATATCTTTAGGTAAAACCTTTTAAGTATGGCATATAGAACGATAATAGTTCTCTGTAACACCCACCACTGATAAGTTGTCTCCAACAGCCGCTACTGCCATTCCTGATGCACTTCAGAAATTCTGAAAAACAAAATGCCGCTGTGTAAGAAAATATTATTTTTAGTGAATTAAATGTTTTCTTTGCATAATTTCACAAGACAGCAAGATAATGAGCAACGAAAATCTCATATATAAAGTAAATTATAATTATGAGTATTAGGGTGGTACTTAATCAAATTCATGGAGCATATTAATCGACGACAGAGTAGCAGCAACTCGAAGAAACCTACTTTTATAATCTACACTTAACTGGTAGTATAATGGTCGATTATGTCCGTTGAATGTGCTAACTGTCTGTGTGTCTACGTATACTTTGTGTACAAAGTAGAAGTGGCAGTTTTAAAGATAATTTGAAAAAATGTCTATTGTAAATACAAAATCCATAAATGTTCTAATTATGTTGATGTATAGCTCTAATTCAGCACACATAATACGTTAGATTTAGACGAAAATCCCATAGTTTTCTCAAAAAAAAAATGCCTATAAACTTTTTATCTGACCATAAAATTCGCCACAAATAACTCTAATTTGAAATTTTGATATGATAGGCCTAATCTTTATTAGTGTTAACACCATCCAAATTAAAATATCTTATATTATAAAACGCATCCAGATTAGGCAAATTTACTCTAGAAATCAGTAATCGATTCGCGCAACTTAGATGCGACACTTTGATTTTTATAGCACACTTAATCGTCCACCAGAGCAGGTTTACTAATGAACAAAACTGAGACATCTGGAGTAAGAAAAATCCACAACAAAGTCCATTACATCCAGAAAAAACAGTTTATACGCTGGTGAATCTGCGGACCATATTTCTTCAAATATGAGGAAAGGACCTGTCAACCAGCCACCTGGGGGCTGCGTGAAGTCACTGGTTTATACTGACAAACAAGCAAACATTTACGCCAAAGAGGTCAACATTTTTCGTGTTATTCATAACATATGGCCAGACATTTTCGAAAAATGGGACCAACATTTGACTTTAAAAATACGTTTCGTCCAGAATATCCGCGGTACCCATATGCCCGAAAACATTTTAAATGTTAATGGCATGTATTGGTCTTTTAAATAAAAATTTGTTTATCTCGGTTATTTTTTTACGATATCAAGTTTTATGGTTTCAGAAAATAGTCTGTCTCTTAAATCAGTCCTATAACTGATAAGGGCGCTATTTAATCCCATAACTAAAGCATTTGGAAGTGACAAAATAATTAAAATTTGTAACTTTTTGAAATATTAGCTTAAAAACATTTTTTCAATAAACTTATAATAAACGGATTCTAAATAAATAATCTGAATCGCTATATATATCGGAGGGTGAGAGTCCATCTGGCACTATTTGGGATGGACAATATTGTAAATGATACAAATTATTTCTCTAAAATCAAACCTACATTATTTGATATAAGAGGAAAGAAGTTTTAATTAAACCGGATCAACACATATAAGAAACCATCCACGCTCTACCCACGACAGCTAAAATAACACCCAATTCTAGTAATGACCCACAAAGAGGCAACACTGGTATGTGTACAAAATAAGACATCTTATTAAAAAATCACTATTTTTTGTTATTTCTTTAACTTTTGTGCACTCGTTGGGCCAATATGTCCCAAGTTTACTTTTCAACTCACTTTTTTTATGTTGATGATTTTTGTTTAATCCTGAACAGGGATAGAAATAACTATTTAGTGGCAAAATAATTTAAAAATATTTTTTTCCCGTTTACAATAAAAAAAAAAGTCAATGTGACCCGGCTTACAATAAGAAGTTTGCCGATTATTTTTATTTTCCTATTATATTTATTCAATTATACTAACATTTTTCGTAAAATAAAAATAAGCGCATTCAATGCATATATCTAAGAAGATAAAGGTTATTGATATTTATAAGAGAATCTCGAAAACTGGAGATAGCTTCCTGTTTCGATTTTAAATGATCAGCTGGGTTTAATAATGCTGTCTGCAAGATGGGTGCCGCGTTTGCTCTCAATTGACCATAAACGTAATCGTGTGACGACTTGAAAGGATTGTTTGGAATTGTTTAACCGCAATTCGAATGAGTTTTTGCGGCGTTTTGTTACTGTGGATGAAACATGGATCCATTACAACACTCCGAAGACCAAGCAGCAGTCTAAACAATGGGTTTCTCCGGGTGAACCGGCTCCAAAGAAGGCCAAGGTAAGTTTGTCGGCCAATAAGGTAATGACAACAGTTTTTTGGGATGCACGTGGGATAATCCACATCGATTAACTACAAAAGGGAAAAACAATAAACGGCGAATTGTATGCCAACTTATTGGACCGATTTTACGAGGATTTAAAAAAAACGACCCCATATGGCCAAGCATAAAGTTCTTTTTCATTAAGATAGTGCACGGGGCACACGTGTGCAGTCTCAATGGCAAAATTACATGAATTGGGCTACGAATTGGTACCTACGGAAATAGCTCGGTGGAAAGAGATTTAGCTCCAACGATGGAAATATTGGTCAAACAAAAGCCTATCTTATGGACCTCGAAAAATCGTATTTTTTTGGAAGGGATACACAAATTATAGAAACGTTGGACTAAGTGTATTGAGCTAAAAGGAGATTATATTTAAAAAAATTTTTTTTATTAAAAAAAAACTGTGTTTTATTCAAAAAGTCACGGACTTATTGATCCGCCCTCGTATCAAATATCTTTCCTCCTATACATCAATCGACGACAAAGTGGTAACTTAGAGAGAAGTAGCAATTTCTTTTTAATTTTAAATTTTAGGGGGTAATTTGGTATATACCTGTATTTTGCCCTTACTTGGAGGCCACACGATCAATTTTTGTCTTTCAATTCCTTTCAATTTGCTCTCACTCTCATTTTTTTCACTAACACACTCACACTTTTTAAATTGATCGCGAGATTGCTCTCAATTTTAACTATCCATTTGTTTGGCAATTTTACGCTCAATTTAACAGCTGATTAGAAGTTTAGTGAGCAAATTTTTCGTTTGTCAGTATAAATTGTTTTCTTGATGACATCTTGAAAGTAAATTGCTTAAAAATTGCGTGCAGCCTACGTCACAGCTTTCAATTTATGTAAATTTTGACAAACAGTATATGTAAAAGACTATCAACAAAAAGTTGATCGTGTGGCCGCAGTGTTAGGACATATTTAACATGAAATTTTTTTAATTTTTAAAAATGTATATGAAAGTATTTTTTTCAAGTGCGTTGAAGTGTTTTAGAAAATAAGGGGAAACAAAATTGGCTTATTTTGGTAACACTTGTATAAATTTAGAAATTTGAAAAATAACATAAATTTTAAAGTTCTTATATGGACACCACTACGTATGATTAATAAACAATAGTTTAAAAAAAGTATAGCATATGTTTAAGGCAAGTTCTTAATTTTTGGTGTACGGGACGTATAAGTAATATGAAGTTGTGCTTTTTGATTTGTACCAGTATTGAAGAATTCAGTACTTTAGTATTTTTTTCAGAACTTTTTCATATCAAAAATACCGCAGTACCCCCGCGTTGTTTTTAATACTTTTTTTGTCCTTGGCACTTTTTAACTTTTAATATGTTAGCAACATATCAGCGCTAAACTACAACTGTGTGATGTGATCATTTCGATAGCAAACTTTTTAATTATATGTTTGTTGCAAAATTTACATTGTTGGTTATATAAATAACACTACCTTGTATTATTAAGGCATTCACAAACCAGATGGCTCTCTAGATAGGCTGCTGTTGAAAGATTTTTGGAACAATGGGCGCCGCTGACCTATTTTTTAAATTTAAATAATTTTGGCAGCGGCGATAAATGTGAACGAATTAAATTCATTGGAACACAAATTTTAAAAGCTGAAATAAAAATGTATTTCGTATTTTTGTCATATATACATATAAAAAAATAACGACGCACAGTGTGACTTTTGTTACTTTTAGGATGCCAAAAGTTGTAACCGTCAAATAAAAGTAGATATGGCAATGAAATTTAGCAATAATAATGATGAGATCGATATAGCATTGGACACAAAAAATGGGCGTGCCCACTTTTTTGGCTACCCCCTATATAAGGTGTATTTTCAAAATACCATAATTTCTAATTTAATAGTACTTATTATGGCGGAAAGAAATAAAAATAATTTTAATTTCACTAAATTTTTAGATACACACAAATGCCTTCAATTAGTAGTTGTTTTGAGATTGATTAATATATATATATATATATATTTTTGAAAGCAAATTTAAATTTCATATTAAAAAAAAGCAATCTGGAAATAAAATAATTACTCCGAGTCAATATCATTTACATGGTCCGGTACGGATAATAAGCTAATAACTTACTTTTGTAATGTTCGTCGCTTTGTCTTAGTCGCTTTCCGCAAGCTGCATATAAAGGGGTCTGACGATATGAGTAATCTGTGCAACAGATCCAAATTACTTTCAATTCTAGATGTTTTTCAAAATATCGCAGAAACTATATATATAAACCTTCAATCTCCATATAATCACTTAACAGAATTCTACAGAATCATGCAAGTTTTTCTCTATCGAATAACAAACATTTTGGAAATCACTCAATTTTTAGTGATTGCATATTTTCATTGATTAAAAATTAAAATAATAACGTTAAAGCTTCAGAAACTTACCAGTCTTTATAGAAAAGGTTTCAACTTAATTAAGGCAAAAAGACTTTTGTAAAAGTATTTTGCCAAGCAAACGTAATGCCACCGCAAAGCTCAACAAAAAATGAATACTATAAACAGATTTATTACACTTGTCACAGTGACACAAGTTTGATAGCTGTTATCATGTTAATTGTTGTTTTTTGATTTGTTTTGGGTACATATTCGTAATAGTAAATTATAAAATATAAAAATTATTAAAATCGGAGAACAATTTTTTTTTTCTTTTGGCATCCTAAAAGTAACAAAAGTCACACTGTGCGACGGTAATATTGAAATGCAAAGCGAGGACGCCAGGATTAATATTTTACTATCCAGAATGGAAGCTTGTTCTTGCAAGTGGCAAGAAATTTTATAAAAATGAAGGCATTGGATAATATATCAGTGACAAATTTAATTTAAATGAAAACAATTTACTTGAAATTAAATTTTTTGTGGAACCCGATCTGACATATTTTTAGAAACAAAGTTAACAAGGAAATTGTTTATAAATTGAAAGAAAATGAGATTTTGCAAATCATTAAGAACTCAATTCTGTTATGAAAATAAAACCTTCAAGCCTCGTACATAATAGGCAGCAACATTTTCACTGGTGTTCAAAATAGAACAACAATTTTTTTTTTCGTAACCACACATATTTTTAGTTAAGAAACCGTTTGCAAATTATGCCCACAACAATTTCAAGAATTTATTATTATTTTTTAAAACATTTTGTTGAAAACTAAATAAAATTAATATAAACATCATCTAAATTTTCATACAAATTGTTGCTGAACTAAGCTTTTTTAAAAAATTTAGTTAAATTTTTGTTCGAAAAATTAAAGGAAAATATACGAAATACTTTGGGAAGAAATAAGATAGAAGAAAAAACAAAATTGTTGCTGGCATTGTGTTCGAGGCTTAAATTAAAAATGATAAGCAGCTTCAATCCAGAAAATATTGTTTTGGTAAGAACCAATAGCATAATACCATTATTATAAGTGTTATTTCCAAACGGGAAAGAAAACTATGAAAATAAATATTAATTCTCAATTCTGTGGACTAGAACATCTTCCAGAAATAAAGCATTTAAAAACTGAAAGTATTTGAATTTTTTGGACAAATATAGCAAAAAAAAAGAACGAAATGGATGAACTACAGTTTCCTGACATTTCACGCATTGCCTGTGGAATTTTATCGATACCACATTCCTCACCACCAGTTGAACGCACGTTTTCAATGCAAAAAGCAAAGAATATAAATCGTTTAAACGAAGAAACTATTTCAAGTTTTATAAAAACTAAAGATCTATAAAAATCAAATGAAACTTGCTGTTATAGTTATAATATTTCCAATGATCTCTTAAAGTAAATTTGTTTTATCTTAAAGCAAGGAATTAAAAGCTTTATTTTTAAACATTAATCTTTAAACTTTATTTTAGAACTAAGTTATAAGTGTTCATTATATGTAAAAGTCTGAATAATGCAACTTTGCAAAAGTTAAAATATAAATAGCGTACCAGTGTAAATGTTTGTTTACAAAGATCAAATTTTTAATTTATTCACTTATTCTTAAAAATATGAACTGTTTTAATTTTACATCATTTTTTTTTAGAAAATACTGAAGAAAAATTTACCTTACGCAAAATATTATTTATATATGCACCTTTAATATAAATACTTTTTGTTTTTAAATACATAGATTTCTAATAAAATATTTTCTTTTCCTTTTATTTTTATAAAAGATTATTTTATTAAAAAAAATATCATTTGTTGGGAAAAAGTACTCTTTTAGTTGAAGTTCAGTACCATTTCAAAATTTCAGTTTTGCAACACTGATTTGTACAGTAGTGCAGGTTTACCAGAAAATATCAGACTTATATCCCCGAAATTCCCGTTTAATAATTTTCCTTCAATTTGTTACATTCTAGTTTCGAGAAAAATATCTATATATTAAGATAAATAAAATAAATCATTTTAGAAATATGTATCTCTCTTAAATGATGTTTCTCTTTTCGCAATTCCAGCATTGCCACTTGCTGTAAAATAGTAGAAATTCGTACTATTTCAAAATGTTCCCAGATTCTAATTGTGAAAATAAAAAAACTTTACAAAATCGAAATGGATTTTTTTGTGTTATGTCACTAATCAAATAAATGAGCGATATGCGAGTATATATTTGTTGAATTGCACTTATATTAAACCCTAAAGACTAATTATGTATTTAATGTTTTATTGATATCCTGTTGCAAATATCACATGTTAATCTTTACTGTGGTGCGATTTACCAATTTTTAACGAATCGACAATCATTATATTTGTCGACATAAATATATTCGCTTGCAGTAACGATAGTGTGATTCTGAATGCCAAATACTCAAAAGCCATTTAAACCTAAAACTACGTAAATTATTGTCCCTTAAATAACGAAAATAATACTGCTTAAAGTAACAGCTTATTTTAACCGACAATGATTATTGTTAAAAATGTTACTGAATGGCAAATTCGATAAATTTTCGTTATAAAGGGTGTTTTTGGATAATACCAACCGAACATCGGAGTTATGTAGTCGACCAGAGCTGCCGTTTTTGGTTATTTCTAACCACAATTAGTTATTTTTTTCTCAATGTGCAGATGTGAATATTGTTTTAATTTTGGTTACTTTTTTTCAAAAATATAAAATACGTGCATATGAATATGTTTATATTGATACATTTTCAATTTACGTTTTTTAAATTGTTTACCTTTTTATTTACATGGGGTCAGTCCGAAGGAAATTGCTTACGACTTTTAACAATGTGTAATTTGCACTACGATTTTCTCATTATTTGATTCAAATGAACGAAATATTTATACTTTATCGTAAACCAAAAAATCCCTTCCAAAACAGCTACCAGATATTTTTTTTAGGATTTTTGTTAAGGAAAAAATTGCCAAATGTGATTTTAATATTAGAAACTGCCATGCTCTGAAATTAAAATCAAATGAAGTTTTTTTTCAATGGTGATTTTCAATAAGTTTTTAAAATAAGTGTATTTTTTTCTGATTTTAAGAGTAGTAAAAATAGTAAATTAAAGATTTAAGTAGAAAGTGCATATATCATGCGGAATCGATTTCAGAACATGACTGAGAAAGTACACAAAAGAAGTTTAACTGTTTCTAAAAACTTGAATATAAGGAAAATGTTCTAAATTAACAATATTTTCAGTAGTATATTTTAATAATTAAAATACAACTTGCAAACAAGAGAAACAAGCTATACCCATATTAATAATATTTTAGATATATGTATGTAAATTAGAAAATATTCAAAAAAAATGCATTTCGCATATCGCCAACAGTTTCCAACTTCGCCAAAAATAAAGGTTAATCGCAAAAAGACTTTAAAAATCACTACATTTCACAATCCTACCATTGACAGTTAAAAAGCGGAAACAATTTAATAAGGGTAATCACGATGGGTAGTGCAAAGTGTGCAAACGATGCAAATGTGTGCAAAAATACACACATTTACACAGCACAACAACAAAATGTATGTATTTGCAATTTGCTGCATTTAACTTCGTTTGCACTAAAAAAACCTTGAGCAAAAAGCATATAGATGGGGTTTCATCAAACGAGTTCAAGATTCATTCAGGGGTACCGCAAGGCTCCGTTCTTTCTCCTACTGTATTTCTTATTTTTCTAAATGACCTCTTATGTCAAACTTCCAACCCTATCTATTCTTTTGCAGATGACAGCAACCTTTGCTATTCGTATTCATTTGGTTACAGACCAGGCGTGTCCAATGTTTGTGCTATGAGACAGAACATGAATGATACGCTTGGCCGTGACCTAGACATAATCTCAGAATGGGGTCGTGCGAATAGGGTCGAATTTAATGCCCGAAAGACCCAATGTTGCGTACTAACGCATAAACGCGCGACGGATTAAGGTGCCTCATCTGTATTTATGGGTGGTATAAATATTGAGGAAACAGAATCTCTTGATGTTCTGGGCATGAGGATACAATGTGATGTCCGATGGACAGAACATATATTCAAGGTGTCGAAAGAAGCATTCAAGTGCCTCGGTTTTTTGAAACGGTGTAAGATATACTTCACTCCATCTGATCTCCCTACTATTTATACCACCTATATCCGACCGCGAATGGAATACAACTCTCATGTGTGGGCCGATGCTTCAAAGTCTATTTTGGAGCTTCTCGACCGCGTGCAGGAGAGGGCGAAGGTTCTCATTGGCGACAGTAGGGTATCCAATTCTATTGACTCCCTTGAGCACCGTCGCAATGTGGGTTGTACTTGCCTATTTATCGTTACTACAACGGGATGTGTTCTGATGAAATTAGGGATTTGGTTCCCGAAACCCATAGCTTTGTTCGTAATACACGTTTTTCCTCAAGAGCACATCCTTTTGTGGTCGATTGGCCGGTGAATCGTACAACGCATTACAGGGGAAATTCGTTTTTTGGCCGGACAGTTCGTATGTGGAATAACCTTCCTGCTGAAGTCTTCCCTCTCACTTACAACATGAATAAGTTCAAGTCGAATGTTCACAAGCACTACTCCCACTTTCCTCCTTCCCATAACCTATTTTCCTAGTTCTAACACAATGCATTGCATTAGTAGGGGTCATCCCCTGAGTGCTGGTCCTAACAAAAAAAAAAAAAAAAAAAAAAAAAACAAAAATTCTTATATGTTAAAAATTTTATATTTTAATATTTTATTATATAATATTTTAATACATCTGCTTGTGCATAATTGTAAACAAATAAAGATTTTTGGGAACTTATGATAGAGCTGCCAGAAGTTTTTTGTGTTGCCAGAATAACATTTTAGAAAAATAGCACATTTGCAACAAAAATAAAAGTGGTATGCTCACGATCCATCAGAATATGCACTAAAAATTTATAAAGTGCAAATTTGCACAATGACCATCGTGATTGCCCTTTATATTTTCTTTCTTTGTTATTTATAACTGTGAATCACAAATTTCGGTTATTGTAAAGAACATATTCAAAAAATATTACATTTATTGGATATTAACTTGATTATATTTTTTCACATTTGGTAACTTTTTCAAAAATTTTGGTTGTAAAAATTGTCAAGTCGTGGCAGCGGTTACAACAATTTAAAACAAGTATGAACGCATAGTCGGTCAAACTTGTTCATATGCTACGCTACACCACAGTATATAGAACTAATTTTTGCAAGTGTACCTATTTGGTACCTGAATTTGAAAAATGCTTAGATAATGTGGCTATTTCAATAGGAATCTATCAATGTGTTAAATTTCATTAAAATTTGTTTGATAGTAGGCACAAAGATCCTATTCCGGAAAGCAGTTTGCTTGGTGGCTATTTGAAAATATGGACCGATTCGCCCCATTTTGTATGATTCGTCTTTGTGCCAATTAGAACCTGTGTACCAAATTTAATAAACTTATCTTTAAAATTGCGACCTGTACTTTGCGTACAAAATCACATGGCCAGCCAACCAGCCGGACTGATATCAGCACAAATGTATAATACCGTCTCCACTATTGTGGTGTGGGTATAATTAATGTCGATACTGACAACGACTTACATAATAGAGGAAATTTGAATATTTATGAATTTCAAATAAAAGTAATTTATTTGAACAAAAATAAAAAAATCTTTTGTCAAAATTTTTTGTAATATTTTATATGGTTTTGTACTATTTTTGCCCAAATTCTGCATAATTTTTTGTTTCACTGGTAGCAATTGAGCCAAGTCGTAACAAAATTTATCAAATTTATATTTTGTTTTGTATGATTTATAATTTCGGAAATAAGCCTTCAACAAAATACATTATTGTCATGTTATTCTTATTTAACACAACAGATCAAAAAAAATGTTTGTGCAAAACTTTCAAGTAATTTTGGTCCACCCTAATATTCTCATAATTCTTCGCTGTGTGCATCTGTGTAGTCTTAAATAAAGTTTATCATCATTATCGTCATCGCTCATACTATCAACGCCATTGTTAAAAATTCTGTGATAATTTATTTTAATTTGTTGCTTTTGTGTTTCTTGTTTTTTCCCCTTTTTCTTAATTTTTTCTCAAAAACTTTTTATCGTAAGGTTCATGATAGTGTAACAATTAGAAAATCATCATATTACTTAAAAAATGTGAGAATTTTATTTTCAAACTGTCAGTCTTCTTAATGACAGACAGTCGAAAAGTTTTTTTTTTATTAAGTTTATGCACGTGCTTTTGATGTTATTCAGTGATACTTTTGATTTATGAAACATTGCAAAGGTGATTCGTTTCAATATAAAGAAATATAATTAAAACTCTTCTAGACTTATACAAAAGAATTTAATATTAATATAATTTAAAAAGCTACATAATTATAATAATACAAATTGATTTGGGTAAATTTTTTTGTTTAAAGTATGTTAGTAAGTTTACGACTAGTTCGTGGAATTTCATGCAAATGCATTCCAGCAAAAACTTTTATTGCAAAGAAATGAGTTAAAAAGGTAATATAGCTACTAGGGATGCCAAACGGGATATCCCGAATCCCGAAATCCCGGGATTTTTCGGGATTTATTTTTATGAGGCCCGGGATCTTTAACATATCAACTTTTATGTACAAAACTGTTCGTTTTAATTTAATCTTTATACTATATACAAAAAAATTATTAAAAATTATATTTGAGTTATATTTTTTATTGCAACCAATTCCTTTTTTTTGAGTTTAATTTTTGTTTTTGGAACACAGCGAGTATTTAAAATTTTAATTTTTTGCTTGATATTTGACGACTATTTCTGGATTTTTGTATTTTGCTTAATAAAAACCATTATTTTAACTAGAAACGAAATTTGCAGACTCATATCTCAAGTCTTTATTACAATTACGTTTAGCAAGTTCAGCTTTGGCTTAAGACATAATACCAAAATAAAAATTATTATTTTTATGCAAAATATAGAAAATTATTAACGATCTATTTAAAGTATTATTCAGAAACAAAAGAATAAAAGTTGATATAACTATAACAATTAAGTCGTAATATTGATGAAATAGCTCATATTCCTTCCGGTCCAATAGTAGAAAAAAGCTTTGCTTAAAAAACATACGGTAAATAAAATAATTTTTTTTTTATATATAAACACTATTTGACGTATTCATAAATAAATTATTTAAACTTGAAATCTGTTTTAAGAAGCATTTGTATAAACATTTTGTTTTAAAATAAATATCAAACGTACTTAAATTATTGATAATGAATCTCGCCCTCACCCTGGAGATGTACTGCACTGCAGTCGACATAGTTTTACAGTTTTTAACTCAGCTATCGAGATCGATGAGTGGCTACACTTTGCAGTGTATTAATGTCGTCACAACTTAATTCACATTAAAAATTGAATTGCTGTCAAAAACCCGAAATGAATTGATTTAGAAAAACTAAGAGATACGTATATTTTTTAGGCTTTTTTCAGAATCTGATCAGTTTGATCATGGGTGAGGCCAGTGTTATAAACATATGTATTAAATAAATTGTTTTGTTGTTTTCAATTTTAAACATTTATGTTATGTATATAAAACCTTTTGAATATTTAAAAAGTGTTGTTTATTAAAAAAAGTAGCATCTTAAAGAAACACATTGATCCCGAAATCCCGGGATTTTCAAAAATGAGTCCCGATTGGCATCCCTAATAGCTACTCTTCACAACTTATACATTGGTATTTTAACTCATTATTTTAACAGGGCGATGTCATTGGAGGCAAGTACTAACCACCCTCGCTTACAAATAGGGAGTTAATTACGACAATACCACCCTCGCTTACAAATAGCGAGTTACAAGTAAATAAGTCGTTACCGCATTCGCTTATAAATTCGGAGTTAAATAAGTCATTACCACATTCGCTTACAAATAGGGCGTTAAAGAAGTCATTACTACGTTCGCTGACAAATAGTTACTTCACATTGGTATCAAAAAAACAGATCTTATCAAACAAATTGTGTTTTTAATTCAATTTACTTTCTAATGTAAATTTTGACTACCCTGCATTAAGGACATATTCATACCCAAAAACCAGAGATCGATATGATTGCAAAAACGATATGATATTTTCATGGAAAAACGATATTACAATTTAAATACTATCGCTTATGATACAAGGTCGATATCATATATAATAATTTCTATCACATAGACGATATCGTTATAATATCGTTTGGTTGATTAGACAGTGTAGTTTTTATTCAAATTTTTAATTTTAAAATATATTTGAAAATCAATTAAGTATTTAAATCCTTCATATTCAAATCTTTAACAAATTGTTCATCATTTATAAAAAAAATAAATATGTATTTAAAATCAATTTGTATTAGATTTGAATAAATAAAACCTAAAATGCATTTAATTAATTCATAATAAAAGTAAAATAATGGACGTATTCGGCCCATTTCCAATAATTTAGTTATAAATAAAATAAAATGTCCTTGTGCCAATTTGAACATATGTGCCAAATATCATCAAATTTTCTCCAAAATAGCGACCAGCCTGCCAGCTGGACAGACATCGTTGGATCGACTTAGAATGATTCTGAATGATTCTTAGTCGATCGGTATACTTTAAAGTAGATATAGGACCTATATTTTAGGGTGTTACACACATCAGCACAAATGCATAATACCCTCTCCGCCATGGTGTAGTGTGGGTATAAAAAGTCGTCAATGCAGCAACTGCTAACATTTGTCGAATACATGGACGAAAATCTTGAGTTTTCGAGAGGTACACCAGTGCCTGGAGCAAATAAATTTTCGAAGGACGAGGAATGAAAAAGTATAAGCCAAAAACTAAATGCCTTTGGGCCACCTACGCGTTCGATTGCAGAGTAGAAGATGGTAAACCACATTGTGTAAAATTCATTTATTTTACATGAAATGTAAATGATCCGTTTTTTGAATAATCTTATAATTGTTTAAAATGAATTTTCTTTAAATTTATCTACATAATATTTTAAGTGTATATATTCGAAAAATTAAATATATTATACAAATATTTTCCCCAATTAACAAAATTATTTTTATTGTAGAGTTCTTTTTTTGTTGTTAGATTTAATAAAAATATTTTAAATTTTTAGTATTCTGATTTTTGTTACTAGTATAACAATAAATGATGTCTTCTCTTAATTTTTAATCATCAAAAAATAAGATTTGCCCATTTTCGAACTCTAACAAAATTAATCTTATATCGTGACATTATTTACTAAGTCCCAAACTCCTTTGTTTTATTGCCAATATTTTACAAAAGCTTAGAATACTTATTTTATGTCTCTGTAATAATTCACTGACATTCATTACATTTACGACATGTTTTCTTACATGTTTTGTGCGCACCTATTACCCTTATAAATGTTTAATTTGTCAAATATTGCTTAAAAGAGAAAAAAACAAAAAATAATAGAAAAACAACCATTAAACCGTTGGAACACCAGCCATTGCAAGAATTTCAAATATTCTTAAGTATTTTCTAATGTCAAGTGTTCTAATTACATTATAATAATTATTTATTTTGGAATTGGCACTTATTCAAACGAGCATAACATCAGTCACTTATCACCTTCACTCTATCTTTCTTTGTCTTAGATTGTGGGTGTGTTTTTGAATCCTGTTACATTTATTAAGTACACAATTATAATGGTACTATATTTTCTTTTCTTTTTAAGGACAAACACATCTGAAATGTTATAGAACAAACAGAACATGTATTTGTAATTATATGTGTAATAAGAAATATTCTTATAGATATAAATTCTAAACCACAATCACACTGAAAGTATTTTGAAAATTTATTACTCTTCCACGTGCTCATTAGCAATTTTTAACCACAAAGTACAAAACAAATTAAGAAAAGCAAAGTATACAAACCATAAAATTTAAGAAAATACATTTGAAATAGAATACTTAAATTAAATAACCACAGCTCTGTTAAGGAATGATATTGTAATGAATCATTAAACGGCGGAAAAAATCATTGCCTATAGAAATTATTTACGGCTTAATTGATTCTCCCCAAATTGTTCTACATGGTTGCTACCGTATTAATGCGACATTTCTATTAAGTGGCTTGGAAAAATAATTGGCAGATTAAATGCGTTTGAAATATGAAATAAATTTGGTATATTAAAATTTTATCTGTTGTTCAATTTTAAAAATTTTGATCAATTAATAGTATTTAAGGTAAATTTCATTGACTTAGCTCACAAGTTGGGTGTTTCATCGTAATATACAGTAGCGGTCCTAATAAAAGGAAACCTACCTTGAAAATTCTAATATGGTTGGATTTAGCAATATTGTATTTTAATAAAATTTAGCTACAAATAGAGTTATTACAAGTGGCGGCGCAGTGTAGTGGTTACCGTGATCCCTGGCATAGGACGAAAAATATTCATCATGGGTTCACAGAAAAAATTAAAAAGGTTTTCTTATCTCCAAATTCATAGAATCAAGCAAACATCTTGTTGATTTTGCTTCTATTACCAAAATGATTATATTGATTACTAAAAATTTTAAAAATTGAAAGTGTGATTTGTTTTTCAATAGATGGTATTTTTAATTTTAATTAAAACGATTATTAAACAACTTTGCCATTTCGAACAATGTGTTAGTTGATTCAATTAAATAACCCAATAAAAAATGAAGCTTCCAACGAAGCAGGTTTGTAAGGAAGAAGCGTAAAAGTATCGCCTACCACACCGCTTACGGAAGACATGAATTTTATATGGCGAGTTCCCACTTTGAAGCAATACATTTTTGACACATAGAGTGCCTTATTCAGTGCATAAAAAAAATTGGTGAATGTAACGATCAGCTTTGCACACTGAATTTTTTCTTACCGTTATTCTCTTATATGCTCCCTTACAAACCTGCTTCGTGGCAACGGAATGTCGTGGCTCTTCAAACTTTATATGGGCATTTCCATGAGAATGTCAACCACGACTCAAAAAATAAAAACCCTTGAAACTTTTTTTCGAATATGGTAGAAAGTAATAAAACACTCAAATTTTACTATGCAAATGTTTTTATTGCTTATTAAAATTTTAAAAGAGCAAAAAATAAGAGTTAAAACTCACTATCTCTTTGATTCATTTTTAGTAACTGCATAACAATTTTCACTTCTCTGCCGATTAAATACAGATACTGGTAACATTGGAATTATACTTTAAAATTAATGTTACAACAACAATAAATAAGATCCACGAGGAAAGGCCAAATATATAAGTCGATTAGCGTTATATTTTTTGGTTTGCTTTGGATGCTATATGAATGTCACGTACGTGGTGCAAAAACATCATTTGTCTATGTCATTTGAATTTAATCGGTAGTAGGTGTTTCAAAATAATAGACCAAAGCAAGATATTTGTTCCAAAAAAATATTGATCGGCATTTGTTTTTAAATAGGTATAATAAAAATTTTATAAGCTTTTAAAGGTCGTCACGTACGATATTGCAAGTACTATAAATGCAACTACTAAATGTATCATCTTATTCTGTTAGTATCAAGTTTAAATTTGTTCAAATTTATTTTACTGCAATCTAAATCATCTTAACAACTATTATTGGTATCGGTCCATATATGACCATAGCACTCCCGGAAATAGCTTTTAAAGTCATAACTTCCTTATAAATGTTGGTATTGACATACAAATTGGCGACAATAACTTTTACGATAGGTACTATGTTATGAGAACATTTTGCGCTGGTAGGTCCAAAATTAGCCATAGCTCCCATATACACACCCTTCCTGAAATCGGTGAAAAGCAAACAAATCTAATGTAGATAAAGGTATCTTAATAATATTCCGCACAAATAATTTGTATATAACTCTTAACGTCATAGCATAATTCTGTTCCGGCGACCATGATTGGCCGTGGGTATCATATAGGCTACACTCTCAAAAATTTGTTTTTACAATATTATGGTGTAGGGTATCATATGGTCGGGCTTGACTGACCATACTTTTTTTATTGTTTGTTTTATTTTTTGTATACATATATTTACCAAAAATATATTTGATACATTGTAAATACTATAAGAGAAAAATCTGTCACGTACGGTATGTCACGAACGATATTACATTTTGTTCATTATAAAACCATCCAGAAAAATTTTTTTCTTTCCAATTACGGAGTATAAAGGAAAAATATGTGGATTAATGTAAAAAATTAAAAATACCTCACACAATTCGCAGATTTTCGGATTTTTTAACATCTACCCCAAAATCTCTTCCGTTTTATGTCACGTACGATATGCACCTATTTTGCTAGATTTTTTGGACAACAAGGTTCCGAATGTAATAATTTTTTTTTTCATATATAATGAAACATATTGATAAAAAAAATTTCCATTTACTACTATTTGTGCAAAAACTCTATCACTCTGAGAGCGTACAAATGTCACGTACAATGACAAGGAAATGCCCATATACTTTTTTTAATTGATGAAGAATTCGTTCACTTACCTAACTGCATCTCTGTATGTCTTATTGCGTAGCGCATAAATGTGTGTTTACTAAAATGTACCATTAGCGCTTCGCAAAATAAGAAAATTTTTTATTGGGAAAGCTCAGATTTTGACAATTTCCAACAACAATTCTACAAGTTTAAATTATTTTATTTTAAGCGAAAAAATCAATTAAGATTTTTTGTTTTTGAATTAATATTTTAATTAAAAATGTATTTCAAAACAATTAAATTGCTTATTAGGAGGGTTATTTTGTAAAACACTTTACCTCACCTTACAAATAATATAATACAAATTTTTAAAAATTCAAAAAATTTTATATCAAACATTTTTCAACTCAAAATAATATATATAATTTTTTTTTCAACTAAAAAATATTTGATTCAATTATCACATTAATAAAATTCAAATATTTTTCCAAAAATTTTTTTAATTGATAAAATACTAATGAAAATTTTTTCTGTGTTTCGAGTTTTAAAAAATTAAGTGGCTTCAACCACTTTTCAAACCATCCATTCAAGAAGTCCCCTGACCACCTCTTTCCTTGGAAAAATGATAACATCACGTCGAAGCTCAGGCAGCCGCCACATCTGGAAAAAAGGTAGGAATCAAAGATTAGCCAGGTTCCCCATTACTAAATACACCAAAAACACCGACGCACAGTGTGATTTTTTGTGCAATAAGTAATTTTTTCGGCACATAAAATTTAAAAATGTAATGATGCAGTTATGTAGAAAATTGATTCAGTATGAAGAATCCATAAATTTTATCCCAAAAAAACTTTTATTTGTCTTTGAAATAATGAAGTAAATCCACATGCAAATTTTGGTCCAAAATTTACATGTGTTTTTTAAAGCACTTAAGAGAAAAAGCGCATAATCGAGCGCTTCAATAAGAGAGCTCTTATACAGAAGTAAATGATAACGAATTAATTAATAATAAATATTTCATTCCCGAAAATAATTTTAGATAATAAATTTGCATGTGGCAGGCAAATAAAAAACTAAAATGGCAAGCTGCTTTATTTAAGCAACTTGTTTTTTTTTTAATTTTGTTTTTTTTCTTTCTATCCTCTTACAACTACAATTCGTGTTGGAAAAAAACCAGCCAATTGTAGGGGAATGTAAGAAAGAATAATTGACTGTTTATTATTTCTTTGTTGAAGCTTTGATATTGTTACATGTTAGACCTGAGTGTTTAAAATTCTTATATTTTTAGCTTTTCTAAAGTATTTGGAAAAAGTTTCCTGACGAGCTGGCCTAAGCAATCAGCGAAATGCGCATAGAAACTAGCTTTCCCACAACAATAAATTTCAGTGTTTTCATTCAAAAATTGGGATTATTAGCACATCATTAATAAATGAATTAATTAATAAAAAATATGGTTACCTTTAACAAAACTATTTTTAACGAATATGTATGAACATGTTATGGGTTATTTGGCCATATCATTGTCACCGGCAATCATGTTATGGCTAAATTAGTTCTCCATTAAGAAGCCATAAACATTTTATGGTTGCCTCTAAACATGTTATTGTTTAATATGACAATAATTTGCTTGCAACTAATAACAAAATTATTTTCCTCTTTTCCAAGAGCAACAGGCTCTGGTGGAATAACAACTATGCTATTATAAGTGTTTAACATATTTTTATTTTAGAGATTTAATGAATACCGATATATCGGCGATACTTCAGGTTTTCCGATGTATCGGTATCGGCGATATTTTGCTGTCGATACGACGATACCGTTTGTATTTTTTGAAGACAAATCCGATTTTCTTTTTGCAATCAAAAAAAAATATTTTTTTTTGAGAGGAAAATCAATTTGATATAACCCTAGAGAGAAGCGAACTGGCACTAACGTAGTCCCGTGATAGGTTCTTTGGTGCCAGAAACCGGTCCTATTTCTAACACTTTTATAAATGGGACCTATCACTTTGACGTGGGGACGTCATAGGAGGGGGTTAATTGATACCTACCAGCCACCATCTGACCAGTCAAACATCTATTCTTAATAAACCTGTTTAGTGTTAGTTAATACAAGACTAGTCCTTGGTCTTCCGATAAAAAGCCCTAGAATTAATTTAAAGAAACAATTTTTAAATAGTGCCAAACAAATGTATTCCACCACCGTTGAATACTGAAACTGTTATAAAAACGGTCCTAATAAATAATTAAACAATCATTTATATATATAAAATCTGCCATTTTATTTTTACTTAATATACCAGTTAAGTGATTAGTTCGCCTTTCACATGTCATTAGTTATTTCTTTTTGTTCTTATTCTCTTTTTACAAATATCAGGATCAGGTCTGTTGGACCAATTGACCAAAATTCCCCGCAGGGAAGTGACAAAAGTGGTTAAAAATTTGCGCCCATTTCAAATCATAAAGTTTTTTGAAATATAATTTTTAGCTAGAAAATTTTATTAATTTGAAAAATAATAAGCGGGTAATTCCATGTCAAATCGACCAAGAGTGGGACCCGAACCATTTCGATTTGAATGAAATTTGGTGAGAAGATTCATTTTATCCAAAAAGGAACATATTTCAAAATTTAAAAATTTTTTTTTCGAAACTTATGTCATATTCAAAATGTCATAATTTCGCCGAATTAGCTGAATGTGTTGAGTTTATTTTTCTCAAAAACTACTGCAGATACGAAGATGATTTGTATTTAATTTTAAAGATAACAAAAATGTAATATCTGCAAAATATTAAATTTTAAAAGTGGACTAAGTCAAAAACTCAATATTTTATTTGGCTGATATTTTTTTATATAATACCTCAAACTGTTCTTTAAAAATTCTGAAAGTTTGAAGGCGGTTTTTTTTTAAGATATGATCATGATTATGATTTTCTTTCGCAATCTTTAAAAAAATTATCTTAAAATAAAATTTATATATTGTACTTTAAGCAAAAGTATTTATTAAGTATGATTTGTGTGATTTTAGGTGTTAAAAAAAAAATAACGACATTGATAAAGTTTTTATGTTTATTTGTTGCATTTTTTGCTGGAGCTCAATGGTATCAAATCCCATAGTCGTGGCAGCCAATTAACATATGTATGCAGGACGTGAGATAAGACGGCCATTGAATTTCTCGCGCAAAAGAGCCATTGTTTCGTCGACTGTGTGGCAAGTGGCCGTAAGAGGTCCGTTCTAATCTTGCGATAGCGAACACCATTCTGCTTGGCCGACCTAATTTTTAAAGAAGTACTGCCCGATGATGCCACCATTCCATAAACCACACCAAACAGTATTTTCACATTTTCTACAGACCCGGTTTGCTGAAATTTGCGTACAAATTTCCTGATTGTTAGCACATTTGGTCGATTATGCTGAACAAAAAAATAATGAAGTGCACGAAATGCATTTTGATTTGAACGCCCATTTTCGTAAGAGGCTTCAATAATCTTATTACGCTGCTCAATTGTGTACCTCTCCATGGTTGAATTTGTGAAACACTGAAACAAAGAAATTTCAAATTAAGTTGGACAAAAAACTTTACATTAGCTGCGTCTCACAATTAAAATCGTGCATTAAAATTGCACCACCCCTTATTATTAAGTTAATTTTTACAACAGCCAAATTTTGTACAATCGAAACTTTATTGGTACACTGGTACAATTTATCCTTTTTTGGTACAATTAAAAAAAAATACCCACAAAGTTTTAACATTTCTGTGAGGTGGATTAACTTACTTTTCTTTTCAATAATAAAATTTGTAATTACATATCACCAGCCCTGATAAAAACTACCAACAATTGCAATATTGTTAATTTATGGTCATGATATTATTCTTACATATTAAGTAAAATAACTTTTTGAGTCGATGTCCCTCCGTCCGGATGGCTGGTTATCTGTCCATGTAACCTTGTGCGCAAAGTACAGGTCGCAATTTTGAAGGTAATTTCAATTCATAATGACGAAACTCACTAAAAATTGTGAGAGTCGGTCAATAATTTCACATGGCCTCCATATAAACTTCTTTCCAAAATAAACCATTTTATTATGTTGGTATTTAGATTAAATTTGGACCAGATTTATTTTATTGCAATCTAAATCATTTAACAACATTTTACTGGAATCGGTCCATATTGGACGATATTAATAGAACTCCCAAAAATAGCTTTTAATGCCATAACTTCCTAATTAATATTGTTATTGACATAACAATTGGTGACAAAAACTTTTACGATAGCTACTATGTCAGGACAAAATATTGTGCTAGTAGGTCCAAAATTAACCTTATAAGCCACCTTCCATAAATTACCTAAGGGCAAAAAAATCACATATAGATGAAGATATGTAAATAATATTTGACACAAAAAACTTCAACATGAATCTTTACCTCATAACATAATTTTATTCTGGCGGGTCCATGATTGCTCGTGGTTCACTGTGGTGAAGGCTTGATCGACTATTCATTCTTACTTGTTTTGTGATTATTAAATAAAGAGGTATTATGAATTCTTATTATGTATCACTTTTTATTTAAGAGGGAAATTTTGGTACAATATATGTCAATCTGGTACAAATTTGCTGTTGAGACGGTACAAGTTAAGAATTGTCAGATCCCAACAGTTGTACTCTATGGTTGTAATGAATATCGTTCTGCTATAGAAGTCCTCATATATTTTTACACATCGAGCCTTTGCTGCCAATAAAGTTATATTTCTACTTTGAATTTGTAGCAACTTAAAATTTAATTCTTCTCTCTGGAATGAAGAAACTATATGGCGATTAACTCCACAATATTAGCTAGTAGACGGACCTATGTTCCACTGGAATTAAAGAATTAAATACAATAGCTCAAAAATATAGGCCATATCTCTACTTTGAATTTTCTAGCACCTTAAAATTTAATTCTTCTCTCTGGAATGAAGAAACTATATTGCGATTAACTCCACAATATTAGCTAGTAGACGGACCTATGTTCCACTGGAATTAAAGAATTAAATACAATAGTTCAAAAATATAGGCCATATCTCTACTTTGAATTTTCTAGCACCTTAAAATTTAATTCTTCTCTCTGGAATGAAGAAACTATATGGCGATTAACTCCACAATATTAGCTAGTAGACGGACCTATGTTCCACTGGGAATTAAAGAATTAAATACAATAGCTCAAAAATATAGGCCGTAATCATATAAAACGCAGCGCAACGCCAAAGAATAACATTGAAAGCACAAACAATGTCATAAATATTTTGTAATTTTGTTGTTGCTTCCTACAGAAATTCACGTTTTAAAATTGCAAGCGCTGCATAACTTGTGCCGTTGAAAATTTTAAAACGGTACATGAATTTCTGTTGAAAGCAACAACAAAATAACAAAATATTTATGACATTGTTTGTGCTTTCAATGTTATTCTTTGGCGTTGCGCTGCGTTTTACATGATTAGGGCCATAGTTTTTTGAGTTATACTCTATTGCAGAAAAGTCTACTTTGTGTTACCTTACGTCAGCAATAGGATATTCATTTAATCGGGCTTTTGCTTTAATCGGTTAACCGCTCGATTAATGACCCGAGGTTTTGGTTCAATCGGTTAGTAATCGATTAATTTTTAATTCATCGGTTAATCGATTAATAAAGTTTTTTTATAAATTAAGTAATTTCAATAAATAAAAATGCATACATTATTTATTATTTGGTATTTATTAGAAAAAAAAAAACATTAACATAACAATTCTTTAACTAAAACGAACAAACAAACAAACAATTCATAAATATGCAATACATATTTTTTAATTAATACTTAAATATTATGTTTTACTTAAAAAATAAACTTTAAGATATTATTATTAGTTATTTCAATAGTTTAAGGAGATCGTATGAAATAATCTTTAAGAAAAATAATTTGGTTTAAAAACTTGACTTGGAAAATTTTTTTTTATTTATCGTAGATGTTGGAGAAATCGAATGCAACCCATAATACAGAATATCTAATTTCTGAGTCCTTTTCCGGGATTTTTTTAAACCTATAAAATCTTCCATTATGCCATTAGAGTCCTTTTTAAACTTTTTTAAGTTGTTAACTCTTCTAATTGTTTCGGTTAATTCTGTCAAAAGATTAATATGAGAAGATTTGAGAAGAAATAAATAACAAAACACATATGTATGTACATATAAAAAGTACGTTAAACAAAAAGCTGTTGCCAGCAAACACTTATTTTAAATGCAGATCACTGAATACCTTCTTTGTTTGTATGATAAAATACTTTCTTAGCACTCAATAAAATATGTTATAATACTACAAAAAATTAAAAATTTTGTTACATCGGTTAATCGTCTTAAACAAACCGGTTTAAAAAATATCCAATTAACAGATCAGTTAAACGGTTAGTATTTAATCGGTTAACCGATAAACGGTTTTCAGTGACTACTTCATACCATCTGCATTACAAAGAAGTAGTTAAGAAATGGCTGACTTATAATCTAATACATAATCACTTGTTTATGAGTTGATTAACGAAATTTATAGTTAATTCATAATAAAATGCATTTAAGGTTTTGTTTATTAAAATCTAATTGATATTGACAAATTGATGTTAAATAAATATTTATTCTTAGGATTTAATTTTTTGTTTTAAATTAAGAAAAAAAAATTAATAGATTTAAATATCCAAAATTTAAACCGAATGAATACCCTTGTCAGCAAGCAGTTAAAATTGTTTCTTATAGAAAAATTCTTATTTTATTTTTCGAGTCGAAGATCTCAGCAGTTCGCACTCTTTATACTTCCTGTTATACACCTCATTTATTGCATTGTTACACTGGAATAAAATGGAAAAAAATTAAAAATAAATAGAATTAAAAAAAAAAAAAATAATATTTACTATTTTGTATATTGATGTGATGCGCCACTAACATGAGTCGAAAAACCAGCTTTATTGCTTCCTGACATAACCTGGTAAGAACTAGATTTTTTTATGGAAATGCCCATATGCTTTGCCTTAAATTTAATACTTTATTTGCTGTATGCGAAAGTATCTGTTTAAAAACTTAACAAATCGTATTTGCACATGTTTAATAATATTACAATTTAGGCGTGTTTCTATATTCTGCAACAATTTTGTTTGATAAAAGTGTGTGTGTGTGTGTTTTTTTTTTATTTTGAAATTTTTTTTCAAGTCAACAATTGGAGCGCACAAATAAAGGGGGCAAGATAATGTATGGGAAATCGTGTGTCTATAAACATTCTAAATCTAAAGCATTTTAACCTCATTTTTTATATCACAGGAATAAAAAAAAGACGATAACTGCCGACATATTTTTCAAACAAATTGATAAATATTTTTGCCAATACATACATACAGACACAAAGAAAAATTTAGACACACACATGCAGGCACTTTTTTGGAAACTGGAATTTATTATAAACAATGCTTATCAGGGTTGGAGAGTTTGATGCGATTTATATTTTTTTTTGATTTTTAAACATTTAAAAGTATTTACTATTAATTGGTATTCTGTGACGGATTTGATACTCTTTTTTTTACTTTTTTTATTTTCACATATTTATAGCTTTAGTAGGACAATTTTCCTAGATGCTGGTTAAAATAATGCACCTATTTTTACATATTATTTTTTTTTTTTAAATTTTTAAACATTTAAAAGTATTGTACTCCTTTGACTGATTAAATACTCTTTTTTTACTTTTTTTATATTTTCATTTATTTATTGCTTTAGTAGAACAATTTTCTAATATCTTTTTGAAATAATAAGATTCTAGGTAAAATAATGCACCGATTTTTACAATTCATAGCTTTAAAAATTTTTTTTCAAAATTCAAGAGTGACCCCAGTAAAAAAATTTGTGTTTTTTGAAGCACTTAAGAGAAAAATCTCATAATCAAACGCTTTAATAAGAGAGCTCTTATACAGCAGTAAATGATAACGAATTAAATATATAGAAAATCTGCTATTTAAGTGCTGACAACGAAGAAGGTTTTAAAGAAAAAAAAAAAAAAAAACAAGTAAAAGCAAAACATAAAATATGTTAATATAGTTAGCCCTTAAAAAGGCACTTTTGGAGTGATTTGTTTACATGTTTTTTTATGTTAAAAGAAGCGCTTATTGTCAGCACAAAATAGTCCTCCAAACCAGGAACACCCCATACAAAAACCAGGCATCCCATCGCCAGGTTTGAAGCGATTTAAGGCATGAATTCATACATAAATCCTCTTCCTATTGGAGCTCAATTTTTACTGGGACATTTAATCATTCTGTGTAGACGCAATAGCGCATAGACCCTAATTCCGAGGTAACATGTGCACCAAATTAAGTAAAATACTAGACTCAGACTAATACTAGACTGATCAGTTTTACGCGTTAAACTCTATCTCGACAACGTGTTTTCGACTCAGGCAGACAGTAAAAGTGGAAAACCGCAACTTTGAGGTAGTCAGCGAGTTTTTTTTTTTTACCTCGGTACCGCCTTTAACAAAACAAACAACATGAGTTTCGAGATTAAAAGGAGAGAAATACTGGCCAATATGTGCTACTTCGGACTAAGTAAGCAATTTAAAAATAAAGCTCCATTACACCACACAAAAACCACTCTCTACAAGACACTGTGCTGTTTTATGGCCCTGAAGCATGGACAATTGCGAAAGCAGATGAGGCAGCACTTTTAATGTCAAGAAGAAAGATTCTTCGTAAATTCTATAGACCAATCTGCATTGACAAACAATAGAAGAGCTGTATGAGCTATTTGCAGACATTGACATTATAAGGCGTATAGCAATACAAAGACTATATTGGCTAGCTCATGATGCGAGAATGTATGAAGGTGTTTTAGCTTAAAAAAAATCTCTTGAATACAAACTCCATTACGGGTTACGTAGAAGGGAAAGACATTCGATGAATAGACCAAGTGAAGAAAGACATCTCTATGCCTGACGTCATATATTGAAGAAGAGGCGCAGAATGTCGAGCCACGTGGAAATCATTCCTATTATACGTATTTAACGTATTTTGGGCATAATTTTAATGACTTTGTTTTTCCGGTTTGTTTAAAATCATTCTAAATCAATAACAATTTATCTTTGGTAAGTTCTAACTTTAAGACTTTATCTGTATGAAAAACTAAAGCCCAAAACACAGTACCAGATGAATATTTGTAAGTCTTTCCTCATCTAACTAATGTGCTCTCTTGAAAAATCTAATCGAAATACGTAAAAGAGATGAATTAAACTGCAACCTAGAATAATTATATTTCATTGATTTTTTTTTGGATAAATAATTAGGGATTTGCAATAAGTCGATTACTAAAAATCAATTAATAATTATAATTAAAATAATAATCAATTAATCGATTAATGAACATGTCTGTCTAATCATAATTCTTATCAACCGACTAATTTAGAAGTTTATTCAACACGTGTGAATAGGGCCTATTCGGAAATGCATCACTGCGCTGCATCTGATGCGCATCGCTTTCGCTAAAGCATCACTGCAAATTTCAGATGTTCGAAAAAAAAAATAACAAGAGCAGATTATGCGCCAACAAATCTAAAACACGCATCACAATATAACCAAACTGCGCAGTAAACAAGTTGCTGCCAAGCTGATTTGCTTGAGCATCGCAAACTTATCACAGATGTGATGTATTTCTAAATGGGCCCATAGTTTAACTCAAAAATTCTTCAATTAATAAAAAAAATATACTAAAATTTAAGAAAAATTGAACTATTGCGGTTAATAAGAAAATGTTATACCACAAGTGCACACAAGTGCATTAAAAGTCAGTGCTTAATCATGCCATATTCAACACTATGTTAATCATGATAACTGAAAGCAGACTATTAAGAAATTTTGTTATTTAAAATCGATCACATGGGTGAAATCGAGTTTTGAAAACAGTCCTGTGTTAAAAGCTCATAAAATTATTCCCTTTTATATACCTAATATTATCTTCACTAGAACTAATTTTAAAATCAGGAAAAGCCACGTTCTTTTTTAAAAAAAATTAGTTTAAAATGTTCAAGAACATGGCTTAATACCTTTATATTTAAAATCTTTTAACTAATCAACTCGAGCCATAACCGCAAAAAAACCTTAAGCGAAAACGTCTTCAATTTTCGTTTTCTTTAATAAATTAATTTATTGACAAAACTTGCAACATCTCCTTAAATCTCATGGTCACAGAAGGTGCCGTTACGATTTTATAGCAAAAACAATTTAAGCTTAAGCGCCAATTTTCATACAAAATTTTTACGAAATATAATAAAAAAAACCTTCTCCTGTAAAATTTTGTTTTTGTCGCTTGAGGTTCTTTTGCGGTTATGGCTGGAATTAATCACGACTTGAATTAATCAAAATAAGACTAATTCGATCTATCTTGAATGTTATTAATCTGTTTTCTTATCAATCGAATAAATGAATAATCGATTATTCACCTATCCCCAGACAAAATCTATCAATCAAAATCTAATATTTTTATTGTGGTGAAAAAATTTTTAATTTTCCATCCCTGATGTTTTATAACAGGAAGTTTGAGAGGAGGTGCGAGAGAGAGAGAGAGAGTAGATTGAGCGAGAGAAAGGACGGAGTGTGCTGTATAAATATTTTTTCCATATTGCCGATTGTTTAATGATTAAATGATTTTAATAGTAACAGATTGTTGTTAAAGCAGACTACAGTGGGCTAAGTTTTGAATTATGTGGTAAAAGTTTATTTAGTTTTCAAAGAACTAATTAGAAATGCGATCAAATTTAATAATTTTTTTTTGTGGAATTTAAAATTTTTTGGTTTCTACACATAAAACTAAAAAGGGAAGGCAAAGGAATGAAATATAACAAATTTCGAATGAAATTTAATAAATCTTTTAGTTAAAAATTAACTTTATAGAACAATTTTAAATTAGAATTGTATGTGCCCCTCACCATGATTTCACTTATTCATGGTTTACTTATTTAACGGCACTAAGAATTTCATATTCACCAGCCTGTATATTTTGCAATTTTTAACCGAATGCAGAATAATAAAATGGAAATTGAAGCTTGACACCTTAAAACATCTTGTAAATAGTGGTTTTTACCTAAACAACTTTTTTTTAAGCAATATATTAAAAAAAGTCCAATAAAGTGCTATTATTTTTTGTTTCACTTGAATAAAGGCACATTAACTAACTTTAATGAAAAACTGTTTTACTTGTATTTCAAATTCGTTTTCTTTATTTAAAAACTATTAGTAATGAGTTTCATTTTTATACGTAAAAATCGTCAAAATGGCGACAAATCGTTAAATCTGACAGCTATGATTACAACCCGGAAACATTCCTGTTTGGCGCGGTTTACATGCCGAAGGCGCCATCATTTGTCTTTAAATCCGATAAAAAACACTTTATTTTATTATTCACATAGCATTATATAAGAAAAATTTTTCGATAAAAAAAAAAAATAAATGTTTCAAGCTCTTGTACTGGTATGACCATCTGTGCACATCAACTGTTATTATTGCTAAAGGAAATGAACGGAAAATCATTTTAACTACAAAAACTCATCATAATTGTAGAAAAAATCCTTGTGTTTATTAAGCGTATACAATTTTATTATAATGTTTGTTTTTTTTTGTGTTCATTTAAATATATTTTTTTTTTACCGCAACTTGAATGATTTCGGCAAAAAGGAAAACAAAATACATATTTTAAAATATGTTAAAGGTTGTTTTGAATTTAATTTATTTAAAGAAAAACTTTTATTAACAATTTTTTTGTTCTTATTGCTGCTGAGTTTCGTATGAAATGAAATGATAATCTTTCAGATTGATGACTTTGCTGCGGGTTCGCGTGAAAGTGGAAAGAAATGTAAATAGAAAAAAAAACTTGTGTTGACAGACATTTAAATTGAATGGATTTCGAGTTTGTAATGAGCAACAGTTCGGTTAAGGAGCATATTTTGTAGTGTGAAATATAAATTTATCATTTCAGGCTCAAGAAAGACAACTGACAGTATCTCCGTATGCCATTTTTGACAAATCGAAAGCGAAATAAGTTGTTTTAGTTTAAAGATTGTTGCTGAAATGGTATAAAGAATGCTAAATTATTTAAAGACAAGTAAGAGTATTACATTTGGCTATGCCGAATCATTCATACCCTCCATCGAGAGTATGATTGTTTCAGCTCTGGACTCTATATAGTATATGTAGCTCAAGGGAACAAATTTTTTGTTGATTGAGAACTGAATGCTGTTTCAAAGGTTATTTGGGACCTTGAATTCAAATCTGCAATTTTTTTCTATCAGCTCGAATTTTCGAGATATACCGTTGTTTCCAAAATTAAGACACTTCCACTACATACCCAGCAAAAACTTTACTTACCTGGTAAGTTAGCAAGTAATATTGGAGACATATGAACACTACTTATTTTTCGGCTGAATAACTACTTATTTTTGTTCGAGTTGTCCACAGAATTCAGTACTTACAATGCACTTACTAGAAGTCACAAAATATCTAGTTATTATTTAACTACCGGTAAGTTGAATTGTAAGTACTTACTTACTAGAAGCCAAAAAATAACTAGTTTTTATTTAATTGGCGCTAGTTAATAGACCTAAAAACTAGTTATAGAGCTAGTTAGCAGTAAGTTAATATTTAGCACTGAAAACAAAACAACTAATAAGTAGTTATTTAGCTGATTATTAGTAAGCAAATATTGATAACTGTAAATAATAGTAGTGAAAAGTACTTACTGAGGTCATTACTAGCAAGTACTTGTTGAGGTTTTCAGAATAATGACAATTGTAATAACAACTACTTACCAGGTAACGTATGATATAACTACGACCTATTACCAAAATTCAAAAAGGTTTTCCTGGGTATATTGCAATAGCTTGAAAATGGTGCCCATATTCACTTAAAAAAAAAAAACAAAATTCGCTAAGCATATTATCTTTAAGTCGTCCTTACATTGTTTTTAAATTTGCCCAGTATTTTTAGAGACATCGTTAAAGCTTTTTTTAAAAAAGACCAATTAAAAAAAATTTTTTTTTTTATTCATAAAAATTCATAAAAACTTAAATTACGCCAAAACTCAGTTTGGGTATAAAAACAGTTAGCTTCACATATTTCGAATGAAATGAGCTTTATTTTATTGTGAATCGGTGCACAACTTTTGATTTTATTCACAATTTACTGAGACAATTAAATTGATAAAAATCGGGATTTCTTTACAAAAATAAAATTTTTAAATGTGTGTGTGTGTGTTTGCTGCTGTTCTATTTATGGACGTTTTTTCCTTCACTTCACTTGATTGTGAATAAAAGTGAAACGCGTTCATCGATTTTTATGATCTATATCTCATTTATGTGACTTTACGTGAAAGTAAGAAGACTTTCACTTGTTTATGTTTTGGATTTTTCATGATTTTTAAAAAAAAAAATTGTAATTTCTTGGATTTTTTTTGTTTAACGTAAACAACCATTACTCAGCCATTTTTTTATCTTTAAAAATCGCTTCATGGAGAGTGAAATAATGATTTTTTGAACTTTTCATTTTTGGAAAAAAGTCAAACATTCGATTAGTACCTGCAACTTAAAAATGCGAGCCATTAGAGAAAAACGGAGATTAAATTTGAAATCAGCGACCTCAAATTAGTTAAAAAAATGGAATCAAACTTAAAATTTTTATTAAACCATACCTCACAGTATTATATTTCGTTGCCAAACTTAAATAAAATATCCTGATTAGTTTTACGAATATTATTAGGCGCATTAAGGTGGTTGGTTTTTATATGAGGCCTTAGATAAATCATTGACCGATCTTTACGTAATTTGGCGGAGTGGTTTCTGATCATATGAAATGACGAACCAAATTTGACTACTGGAGCATAATTTGTTACGGTTTTAGACGTACTTAAGTATTTTCCGAGGATGGGCTTTATATGGGGCCTATGGAAAATTATGAACCGATCTTCACAACGTTTAATAGTATGATTTACAGTTATTTTAAACGAATTTTTAACAAAAATATAAATTATTCGGAAGGGGTTTCCACATTTGGGTTATTAACGTTTTTGCTACTGAATAATTGATTGTACTGCATTTTAATTCGAAACTGCTTAGAAGAATAAGAAAGTGTTTGAAACCAAATTTGTTTTTTGTTGTTGAGCCTTATGAAAGTGAGCGTGTTTTCAACACACTGGCAAATAGACGTAAATTGCTAAATCGACTTAGAATTACTCAAGCACGCAGAATATATATTACTTTATGGGGTCTTAGATGAATTTTAAAAAAGTTTCACACGGAATGACAAACTAAGTTTACCCTTATAAAATGTATTCTTTTTCTTTTAAATAGCAAAAAAAAAAAATATAAAATTTTTTAAAGATTTTAGTCAAGCTATATATGTTAAACTTAACGTTTTTTAAAACGGATATTGCCGAACATGTTTGTGATAAAATCTGTTGCATACATTTAGGAGTTATCGTTTTTAATGTTATTGCAATTATCAATTGTATCAACAGTTTGTATAACTGGGTAAAGAACTAAGAAAAACAAATCCATATGATTTGAGAAATAAAACCATTTAAATTGATAATAAAATTTTAGAAATAAAAATTATAGTAAACTTTTACAAATAATTATAAAAGTTTTTTTTAATTTATTTGGATTTCGATTTTGTAATGAGCAACAGTTCGGAAGTTTAAGGAATAGAACTATTACAAAAGCTTTGTAAAATACATTACTGAAGTTTAGCTCGTAGCAAAAATTCAAAAAATAAAAAAATGTTAAATATAATAATTATAAAAATTAGTTTATTTTCGATGTCATATAGTGAATTGTGTTAGGGACTTGATAATTGCGGTAGTAATATTGATTAATTAGATTAGAGTTGTTAAAACAAACAATTCGGTGATAACGCTAAATGAAATCGAAATAGTGCGAAAAACAGTTCAGAAGCGAAACCTTAGTCACGTTTATCCAAAACGCCAGGCGGAATTGAAAAAGAGAAAATTGTTTTTGAAATTGATGTTTTGCACCATTTGCTTGAATCATCTGATCCATATTTAAATAGTAAGACATCAACCTCATAAGTATCAGTTAGACTTCGACGATGTAGTTATAGAAATTATAGTTATAGAATAATATGTTTGATTATATTGGACCTTTTTTTTTAATTGTTTGCAGGCGGTGGGCTTCTTCATTTCAAAAAGTACTTTCTTCATTTTAAGAAGTGTGTATACCAAATTTTAATACTTTTGCATGAATAGGAAAAGTTTTATGCGAAAAAATTTATTTGGATTGCACGGATGGTTTGCGTTAAGCGCGGTTGATTTTAATGAAAGTCCGTTGTTTACCTACACAACAAACACTTTAAAATATTAGTCCTAGACCCGGCTTTAAGTAAACCGATCGACTCGGAATCACTTTCTCAATCAATCTAAAGATGCCCGTCCGTTTATCAGTCCGGCTGACTGTCCATGTAAAACTTGTGCGCAAACTACTGGTCGCAATTTTGAAGATAATTTGATAAAAATTAACACAAAGGTTATAATTGGTACAAGGCCCAGCCTACTGAAAAGTGGAGCCCATAATTTCACATTGTTCCCATACAAGGCTCTTTCCGGAATAGGGTCTTTGTGTCCATAAACCATCTTATTAATCATCTTAACAAATTTTATTGGAATCGGTACATATTTGACCAAAGCAAATACTTCTTCCGCAAATCGCTTCTTATATAAAAATTGGAAACAATAACTTCTTCGATACCTACTATGACATCACAACATGTGCCGGTAGGTCCAAAATTAACCATAGGTTCTAAAGGGTGGTTAAATTTAAAGGGCCGATGTTGATTTTGAATAAAACACAAATTATTTAGGAAATTGTTGTCATTTATTTTTATTATGATAATACTGGTATGGTTCAATTATGTATAGAACAAAATATTGGCTAAATGGCCGCCGCGACCTCGGCGGAACACTTCCATCCGATGGTCCAAATTTTCGATGACGCTGAGGCATAATTGAGGTTCTATGCGTTTAATGTGCCGAATTATCTCATCCTTTAGCTCTTGAATTATTGCTAAGTTATCGACGTACACCTTTTCTTTCAAATAACCCTAAAGAAAGAAGTCCAACGGTGTCAAATCACATGATCTTGGCGGGCAATTGACATGGCCAGCACGTTAGATAACTTGGCCATTGAATTTGTCGCGCAAAAGAGCCATTGTTTCGCTAGCTTTGTGGCAAGTGGCATTATCCTGTTGAAACCACATATAGTCCACATCCAAAAAGTTCGTTATCCTCTCACGATAGCGAACACCATTCACAGTAACTGCCTGACCGGCCTCATTTTGGAAAAATGATGATGCTGCCAGACCATAAACCCCACCAAACAATCACTCTTTGTTGGTGCATTGGTTTTTCGACAATCACTCTTGGATTATCATTCACCCAAATGCGAAAATTCTGCTTATTGACGAAATCACTGAAGTGAAAATGTGCCTCATCACTGAAGGTGATTTATTATAAAACAAAACTTATTAATTTTGTTGTTGTTGCTTGGCAATTCATTTCATGCTTGTGTATTCATTTAATCGGGCTTTTGCTTTAATCGGTTAATCGCTCGATTAATTAATTGAGGTTTTGGTTTAATCCGTTAATAACCGGTTAATTTTGTTATTGATCGGTTAACCGATTAATAAAGTTTGTTTAATAAATTTAGTAATTTCAATACATAAAAATGCAAAAATTATTTATTATTTGGAGTTTTTTATTAAAAAAAACCAAAAACATAACAAACATAAAAATTCTTGAACTAACACGAGCAAACAAAAAATAATTCATAAATATGTAATACATATTTTTTATTACATAATACATTAATATTATGTAGGAATTAAAAAAAATTAACTGTTTGATAATTTTATTAGTTATTTAAATACTTCAAGAAAACCTTAAAAATAATCTTTTAGAAAATTGTTTAGGATTTAAGCGATTCTTTGCTTTAGTTTTGATAAATCTTGACTTGGAAAAAATTCTTTCACTCATCGTTGATGTTGGAGAAATCGAAAGCAACCAATAATACAGAATATCTAATTTCTCAGTCCTTTTCTTGGATTTCTCGAAACGTATAAAATCGTCTATTATGTCATTAGAGTCCTGTTTTAAAATTTTAGCTCTTCTAATTTTTTCGGTTAATTTTGTTAAAAGATTAATATGAGAAAAAAATGAGAAGAAACTAAATACATACAAACATACATTATGGGAAGTTCCAGCGAAAAGTCTACTTTTTGTAACGTAACGCCAGAAAGCAAATAAGCTTGTATTTTAGGACCATGTTGTTCAAAAGTTATCCCTTTTGTAACTTAATGTAGAGCCTGTTGCGCTTTACACATCATATTATTACGTTTTTACTTAATAAAACGCGTTGAGGTTTATTCCCTTTATAATAAACCGTTGAGTTCTTTTAATTGCAAATCAATATACATAAATACACACGCGAATTCAACTTAACAAACTTTATTTAAAAATTATAATGTTCTCAAAATTTAACCACTATTGTAAGTAACGATCTGAACCGTTTAATGTCTCCAATTAAACTAAGCTAAACATTTATGAGTTAGCCTGTATTTATAGTTCAAAACAATTCCTAGTTGATTCAAAGTTCTCATTCTTATATGGAATTGGTTTTGTACTAAAGGATTCTTATTGTATACGAAGATCAAAAATCGAAAAACGATTCTTTTTAACTTTTGGCGTTTGTTTATTTTATATTTTTACCGTACATAACACTTAAGTACAGTATATAATTTTTTTTCAAATTCTGTATTAATATTTCCATTATAAGTAATTTAATTTATGAAAAAGTAAAAGTTTATTGAAAGCAAACATTTATTTGCTTTCATAGAAAATGTTACATTCATTAAAACCTTTTGTGTTAATTCAACAGTTCACAGAAAAATTATTAAATTTCTCCAATCACCAATTTTATTCCAAATTCATAATATCAAGCAAACAAGTTGTTGACTTTGCACCTATTACCAAAATGATTATATTGATTAACAAAAATTTAAAAAAAAATTTTTCAATAAATGATATTTTTAATTTTAAATAAAAAAAGTGATCAAAAAACTTTGCCATTTCAAACAATGTGTTAATTTATTTAAATAAATATTGACAATTCCCAACAACAACATGTTTAAATTATTTTATTTTAAACAAAAAAAGTCAATTAAGATTTTTTGTTATTTAATTAAAATTGTAATTGAAAATTTATTTCAAAACAACTAAAATGTTAATTAAATCAAAATTAAATTTTTAATTTTCTTTCAACTAAAAAAATAAACCATTTTTTAATTGATTTTTAGTATAAAAACGAACATTTGTGTACATAAAAGTTTATATGTTAAAAATCCGGGGACTCAAAAAAATAAATCCCGAGATTCGGGAATTATTAATCCCCAAAAATCCCGGGATTTCGGGATTCGGGATTTCCCGTTTGGCATCCCCAGTAGGTATGTTGTATTAGTATGTATATTTGTTTATAATAAATTAATAAAAATTCGCTCCCTGATAAATATATTTTTCTTTTTATTTGCAGGTATGTACATACATATGTGACCTTTCTACTATAGTTAATGAATTATTGAAAAAGTTATTTAAGTAAGTACAATCTTAAAGTTTTTATTACGAAACATTTCTCGTTTATCAGCCCGGTTCTGGATTTTGAATCGCGTGCTTTCAAAATACCACGTGAGATTTTTTAGTTTTCTGAAAATCTCACCGTTTTTGTGTTTTTCGATGTGCTTTTGGCAGTTGAAATATCACACGTTTGATTTTAAAAAGCACATGTGATCTTAAATCACGTGATTTTAATAAAGTGCCCATGTTCTGTAACTCCCGCGGCGAGAAACTTTTCGATTAAAATGTGAGAAATGAAACAAAAATGCCATAAATTTAAACAAACAGCTGTTTTTCTCACTTAACTGCGTCTGTAACATTTTTGGCGAGTTATAGCTGTCACGTAAGGAAATTTCCCGCCAATATACTGAAAAAGTGTGTCTGTAAAATTTTTGTGAGAAAGTTCCCGCTTTGAATTGTCAAATAAACTCACGCATAAAAACGGGGTGAGAAAAAATTTTTACATTAAAAAATAAATTAAAAATGCAAAATGCAATAAATATTAACACGGAAGAGATAAGTATTTTGTTCTTGGCAGATTTTTGCATTGTTTAATTATATTGCTTTTGACCTTTTTAAAAATAGACGAATGTTTTCAAAGCAATTTTGTAATCAACAAACATTAAAGTCGCACTTTAAAATTATTGGTGTAGCCGACGGCTGTATTTTCGCCGCCGTCGTTGAAAATTTTTCAATTTTAGTCAAATTTGGTCGCCGTCAACGTATGTTTTACTGAGGTTCACAACGTCTGCTATTTCATATCGGCTTCGAGTGGAATATTATGACATTTATAACGTAACGACGTAATCTCTGTTGATAGTTTTCGACATGAGTTACAGACACAGTTTCTTCTCACATTTCGAGAAACGATGGAATAATTTGTTTCACATGTTTTCGATGCGAGAAGTTCTCACCAAAGTTACAGAACATGGGTACAGGCCTGTTCTGAAAATCACTTTTATTCAAATCACGTAATTTTAAATCACATGTGCCTTTAAAAACCACACGTGTGATATATTTGTGTTCCGTTTTTCTTGTGTTTCGGTGTAATTTTCAATTGCGGAAGGCACACCGAGAAACAAAAACGAAATGATTTTCAGAACACCACAAAATCACACGTGTGATTTTTAAAAGCACGTAATTTGAAATCACGTGATTTTTAGAACTGGCCCCATAAAAGAGATTTTCAGAACAGGCCTGTATGAAAATTATATTGGTAACATTTTGCTGTTACATTTTTATTTAAAATAGTCTTCAACTTCAGGCATAAATCCTAAAGCCCATAATGAAAACGTCGCGACGTTACTGCCGACGCGTCGGCAACTTCTAATTGTCTCTCATTTTATTGTTTAAATTTTTTGTTTTCTATCGTTTTTAATTTTCTGTTTACGATATATATCAAACTAGATTAACTCAGTGCGCTTCGCTACCCTCATTAAAATTAAATTTGTAATTTTTTTCAATACAGATCTCGTGCATTGTTTATGAAGTTAATTGTACCAATTTTGAATACTCTTACTGTTACCATTCACCAGTTGCACAGAAATCAATGTAGTAGGCCTTTTACAGATGTATATACCAAGCTATTTTTCCAAATTTGTAAATTGTAGCTGTGGCCGTTGTCTATATATACAGAAATCTAGTTGGACCCACGCCCACTTCTCCAATCCCGCACATTACTAACAGATGCTGTCTGAATATTGATAGCCATTCTAATTGTACCAAATTTAGATAATTTTACATTTACCGTTCTCAAATATACGGGACTCTATTTTGTGCTACGCTTACTTATCTTATTGCGCCCATTTTTGACTGATGTTGCGTATTGAACTTAATGACCGTTCTCTAGCTGTACAGAAATCTCTTTTGCATTTGGATGTAAGCAACCACGCTCACTTAGACACTCCCACCTTTTTTTTACAGATGTTGGGTGTCGATAACCCAGCTTTGTGTACCAAATTTGGACAACTTTTATCTTACCGTTCTCTAGATATAAATATATCTATTTTGTGCTACGCGCACTTCTCCAATCCCGCAAAGATTTTGTCAGACGTTGCGTACTACTAACCAAGATGCTTGAACCGATTATGGAAACTTTGGCTCTTGTCGTTCTCCAGATATAAAGATATTTACAATCTCTTTGTATCGGAGATCCCACAGAAATCTATAATATCTTTCTATGGGAGGTACCACGTCCACTTCTCCAATACTGTCCATTTTTTTTTAGAGAGTCTATGTATTGATAACACAGATATGTGTACCAAATCTGGACGATTTTTCTCTTACCGTTCTTTAGATATAAATAAATCCATTTTTTGCCACGCCCACCTTGCCAATGACGCCCATATTTTGTCGCATGTTGTGTTTTGATAACCAAAATGCTTTTACCTAATTTGGATGTGTTATGCCTTTTCGGTCTCTAGATATACATAAATGAATATTGTCTTTGTATGGGAGGTGCCACGCCCACTTACAATTTCCAAAAATATATATAGCCTCTAGTTTATTCCAGACCATCAGTAATATACTGTAAAAATTTCATGAAGTTCGGTTTAGCCGGCTAAGCATACATATATACAAATACACATACATACAGTCATTTTTGTATATATTAGGGAGATCGATTATTCGACTTTTTTCAATAACCGATTTTCGAATATTACGAATAGTTGCTATTTTAAAAAACCCGGTTTTCGGTTAAGCAATTTTTAAATAACCGGTTAACCGGTTTTAATTCGAATACTTAAGAACACAAAAATCAAATAAGTTATTAAAATAAAACTTTAATTTGAATAAAAACACAACAATTTGCAAAGGTAAAGAACCAACAAAATACACAGATATGACTCAGGTCAGACCTAACAAATATTTTACGATAAAATCCAAGAAAAGTGGGACCAGGAAATTGATCAAACTTCAGCTTAATTTTTGCCATTTTTTTATTGATTTATTAGACTTTATTTGTAAGAAGATATTTGTATAATGTAATTTAGAAACTGTTGAATGATAATTGATTTAGACATACGTTTTGCAAAAGCAAATAAATTATAAGAATTTTATAAAGTTATTATTTGATATATTCTCTCAAATTTATTTTGAATGAGTTTTAATTTGTTGGTGGTTAAGCATGTCTATATAAATCAACCATATTTTTCAAAAGTTGCAAACAAAACCTCTGAGCCAGGATTATCTATTTCAAATTATTTTGTTTCAGCATTATAGAAACGAATAGTGAACTGAACATTCTTTTTGTGTTAAATATTTGTCAATTCGTCGACTACGGCTTAAAACATTTCATGACATTGTTTGATTTCTTCAATTTTGTTTTTTAGTTCGTGGTGTTTTAATAAATAAAACTGGTAGAAATGTTTCCCATATCGTTGATTCCGCCGTAATGTTGTAGTTTTTAGCATGAAGAGATACTGCCTTAATGGGCATTTCGTCCTCGGCAACACAACGGGCTAATATTTCACCCAATGATTCATTTTTTGCAGTGTATTTTAGTAAAGTATTATTTGTAGGCTCCTTATAACTACTTCGAACGAAGTTAAGTTTCACTTGGATCACATTAATGTCAAGCATGTGGACTAATTAAAGGTGATTATAAAGTCGTGACGGGGAAAAACCTTTGCAACTTATCATTTAAGGGCACTGCAAGCAACTAACTTTGTCGTTTTAATCGCGTTCGAAAAATATTTATATAAAAATATATTTAATATTTAGAATACTCTTGCACATATTACTATTTATTTTTTAACTGCACATGTTTTTGTAGTATTTTTAATAGTTTTTTGTTTTGTTTTTTTCTACAAGAACACACGCTTTTATAAACGATTTGTATTTACAGTGTTCATAATGTTTTTTGACCTTTGTTACGTTTTGTTTTGATATTCTTCATAAAAAGTTTAAGTTTGGCCAATATTCAATTAGAAAATACTTATATTACGGGTACATCTACAACAAGAGTAAGGAACATGTATATAAATTACACATTACTAAAATAACCGGGTTATTATACCAAAATAACCGGTTTATTCGATATTCGAAAAATGGGCATTTTAAAATAACCGACTTGGGCAAAGCTAAAATAACCGGTTAAAACCGGTCGAATAATAACCGTTCGATCTCCCTAGTATATATAGATGAAAGTATGGCATTGTTGGGAGAATAAGTGTCTATGTGTGAAAGCATAAAAAAATCTTCTCAAGATAAAATAGACTTTACTTCACGACATCTTTCTAAGACAAATTTATATGTTAAATTTTCTGGAAAATGTAGCCTCGACGCAGCTCTGTTTGAATACTATAGGCCAAACTATAATATGCATAAGCTGGCTGAAGCAACTGTGCGAATAAATGTTAATCATATGTGTCAAACTAAAATTGTACTTTAATACACTTTTTGCTAAGTTTTTTGAAACTGTCATATGCTTAAACAAATCGCAGAGCTAATCGCACATTACACACGGAATCAAATGTTTTTTGGTTTTGTTTTTTTTTTAATGTATTTGTGAAGCTTTTTGTTAATTTTTGACAGTAGCTTAAGCAAGCTCCTGCATGTTATAGTTGGGCCTTTAATTGTCTTGAAGTTGTTCCATTTTTAATACCATCTACAAACAAAAAAGGACTGTAATGCCAAGAAAATTTGATTTTGATTCAAATAGAATTTACATTCGGGTTGTGGCCAACAACATTTTGCATTTGTAGCAGCAAGTCTGTTTCTGTTGCTCCAAAGTGTAAGTTGAGGAAAAGTTAAAAGTGTTGCCGAAAATGTCATATTTGTTGCCCCAACGGTTTAATATACTTTTGTCGCAAACGAAAAAATTGTTACCTTTACAGTTTAATATACATTTGTCGCAAATGCAAAAATTGTTTAGGTATATACTATAAATGAAAACATTATTTTTAGTTTGAAAATATTTATTTTAAATTCTTGCAAAAGATTATTGTTTAAAATATTTATTTTTCAGGGTTTTGAGCTTAAAAATATTTCAATTTCTTTAAAATAATATTTATTCATTTCTTGCAATATAACAAAGCCTTGAAAATTTTCAAAAAAAATCAGTTTTAACTTCTTGAAGTATTAAATATATTTCATTTTCATTAGGCTGCAATGTAAACTTTTCCTTCGCAGCAAGGGATATGGCATTATCTTCCCATTGGATCAAATTGTTTATATTTCTTATATAGCCAATCATATCCTTTTGGGCGTCAGATTAAGATGGTTTCGCTCCCTTGTTGATGCGCGGAAGAGTTATTACCGCATAAAGTAAATAAAAGAAATAAAGATGTCGCGAATCTGTAAAAATATTTTTCATGCAATAAATTAGAGAAAATAAGGTATCGCAAGATTTTATGCCAATTTAAACTTTTTAAAATACTGAAAATTTAGTTTATCTTTGATACTTGTTGCGAATAATATTTATTTTAATTATTTTAAAACTAAAAAGCGAACTTTTCACTTATTTCACACCGACAACCGACTCAATACTGATTGCAATGATAATGAAGTACCAATCATGTCATTGCCAAGTGCAATTTTTATTACGACAACAGTAATATTATTTGAAACAAAAGTAAATATTTTATGGCAACAAAAATTGTTATTTCATGCAAATGAAAATCATTTACTATCAAAAATTATTTTCGGGAATGAAATATTTTATTAATTAATTCATTTATTAATGATGTGCTAATAATCCCAATTTTTGAATGAAAACACTGAAATTTATTGTTGTGGGAAAGCTAGTTTCTATGCGCATTTCGCTGGTTGCTTAGGCCAGCTCGTCAGGAACCTTTTTCCAAATACTTTAGAAAAGCTCAAAATATTATACAAGTAAGACCATAAAGTGAATAAGAATTTTAAAACACTCAGGTCTTACATGTGACAATATCAAAGCTTCAACAAAGACACAACAATAAACCGTTTTTTTTTCTTTCTTACATTCCCCTACAATTGGCTGGTTTTTTCCAACACGAATTATATTGTAAGAGGATAGAAAGAAAAAAAAAACAAAATTAAAAAAAAACAAGTTGCTTAAATAAAGCAGCTTGCCATTTCAGTTTTTTATTTGCCGGGCACATGCAAATTTATTATCAAAAATTATTTTCGGGAATGAAATATTTAATTAATTAATTCATTTATTAATGATGTGCTAATAATCCCAATTTTTTACGTCAACAGCAATTTTCAAGGTGCCGTTATTTCAAAAAAAAACCTTTAACGAGAAAATTTATTCTATTTGCAACAAATAATTTTGCTGTTTAAAAGCTGCAAATACTTTCATGTTGTTGCGGTAAAAAAATATTGTTGGAAAAGTTCTTGCGACAAAAGGTTTTCATTTTCTCCAACAAGTTTTTATTTACCCCACCAGAAAAATCGTCAAATGCTAAAATTATTTGCCTTTACAATAATTGTTTTTTGTGTGTAATAATAAATTTTAAACAATTTCTTCTTCCTGAGTTTTTTATTAAAAGGAATGTGGTGCTGTAAAAAGACAGAGAGAAGGACATGGCTAGATTAATTTAAATTTTTTGGTCTCCGATGATTATTTTGATGTGTTACAAATTAAATGAAAAAATTCAATAAATCCCTTCAACCCCCCCCCCCCCCCTCCTTCCACAATCTTTTTGCTGATGGGTATAAAAATAAACATTTCTGTTTAAGGCCGTTGTTACAACTTGCGTTAGTTAAAGGTAGGATTTTTTTGACGTATAACAAGTTATTTATATTCCACTACCTACGCGGTGGGATGAAATTGCCTTTAAAATATTGCTCACTTTAGATTAAAGCAAAGTGTAATAGTGAAAAACTTTTTAGCCATGGGACAAAATCCTACCTTTAACTATTTGCAAGTTGTAATAATGCCCCTAAGTCTTTCAATAATTGGCTTTATACTTTTGGTTGAACTATCCTGTCCCAAAAAAAAAGAAAAAAAAAAAAAAAAAAAAAAAAAAGAGTTTGTATTACGAGTATTTGATTAGTATGACGGACGACTGTAACCCCTTTTGACTAGGTTTCTATAATTTTGTTACAAAAAGTACATTAGTTAATTTTCAGCTATCCATTTTTTTTCGTTAGATTATTTTCATTTTAGTCGTATATAATTTCAACAAACATTTGTCTTGTAATCTAATAACGTCATGCAAACTAAAATACACATCCACTTACCAAAATATACACTGCCGTACACACTTGCGTTTGCACAAACACACATTTACATCAACAATTTTTCACCCAAAATAACAGCCCGTTTTTCTCCAAAAGAAAAGGACATGAAACAACAGTAAACATGCAGTGAAATCTAAAACGCCCACTACAACGACAAGCACTTTCCGTGTTGTTCATTTTAAAACAACATTGTAAGTGAGTGTGTGTGTGTGTGTATGACAGTTAGTGTGCATTAAGTATGTGAGTATGTATCTTGTTTTTTGGTTATTTTTTGTTTGTTTTTGCACTCCAAACAAGATATTACTAATGTGCACCCTTACATTTTAAATGAAAATGATATAGGAGATAGATGTACTAAGAGTATGAGAAATAGTGGAGGATAAATTGGGAACGTGTTAAGTCATGTTGCACAGTGGGATGGAATTTTTTTTTATTTCCTTTTTAGCCAATTATAAGTCCTACATAAGGGCTATTTACGGAGATCTTGTAGGTTTACTCTGTAATGTAGCTAAACAGGTTATTACTATTTCGCAATAATTTCGATTAAGTCCTACAAGTCCTGCTTATAAGTTTTTTCTCGTTAGTTAATTGAACTTAAAATATATTTTTATAGCAAATATTTGAGGTTAAAAAAGATTTTCTGAAGCAAATGCTCTAGACCCATAGAAAAATGCATCTTCATATTGATGATGCCCTAACATCAGAATTGTGACATCAATGATATTACAA
This sequence comes from Pollenia amentaria, assembly GCA_943735925.1. Taxonomy (NCBI): domain Eukaryota; kingdom Metazoa; phylum Arthropoda; class Insecta; order Diptera; family Polleniidae; genus Pollenia; species Pollenia amentaria. The sequence continues at coordinate 136,329,035 of OX031010.1, read as the reverse complement.
ATCGAATCAATGAGGCAAAAAATAGTCATCAATCCAATGACGAACGTCATCATAAAATGTTGTCATATTTTTACATCAATTCGATGCCACATTTTGTGTATTATTAACGTAATTTTCATGTTTAAAAAGTAAAATGAGAAGCAAAAATTCCCATATTAAAATTTTTTAAACTATTTAGTTAAAATACATCAAATTTTCAAAAAAGAATGATAACGAAAACCATATGGGGCCTGCCGCTGGTGTCTTATAAGTGAGAGTTCTTCTGCAGCAAACAACAGACGGAATACAACAAAAGTGAAACAAACATGTGTAACTTGTAAGTTAATAATAATATTCTCTCACTTTGATTTAAGTCAATTCCACTGACAAACTGTCTTTAAATTGAGACTAATGAGTCGTTTCTACGATGTTACTGAGCTATCGAACTGAAGACATGTTTTATTAAACTGACTGATGTTTTATTTAACTGACGTGATGCCGATGTGTCAACCCATTAATGACATAATTTAAATTTTTGACCCTGATGACAATTTGGGCATGTGATGTTACCGTCCTGTTGAAACCACATATCGTCCACATCCATATCTTCTAATTCTGGCCATAAAAAGTTCGTTATCATCTCACGATAGCGAACGCCATTCACAGTAACTGCGTGACCGGCCTCATTTTGGAAAAAAATACGCCCCATAAACCGCACCAAACAGTCACTCTTTGTGGGTGCATTGGTTTTTCGACAATCACTCTTGGATTATCATTCACCCAAATGCGAAAATTCTGCTTATTAACGAAATCACTGAGGTGAAAATGTGCCTCATCACTGAAGATGATTTTCACGATATGCATTTTGATTTGAACGCCCATTTTCATAATAAGCCTGAATAACTTTAACGCGTTGCTCGATTGTGTATCTTTACATGGTTCAAATTGAGTTACTGTGATATTGAGAAATGTCAAATGAAATGCAGAAGAACACTTGATGTTTAGGTGAAGTTCACATTCAACATTGACCCTTAGAATTTAACCACCCGTTATATATCTTCCTTCATATGTTGGAGATTCATTTACCAACTTTAAAAAACCGTCGAACAATGCTGAATGTGATATTTGTTATCAATCTGATTAAAGGCAATATTTGCTCGGAGTTTATTTTTAATGTTCCCCAACGCCCTACACGTTATTACAAGCCGTTATCAATTGAATACTTTCAACAAAATTATGCAAATGCCAACCCTGTTCGTCGAATATGTATAAATTTTAATGATCTGTACAGTATTATTTATATAACTTTGGATATTAACCCTATCAACCACAATTTAATTTAATATTTAAATAGACGAAGTTAAATTTATTTGTAAAATTTTTTAATATTTTGTAATTTTTGGAGTTAATCCATAGACTAACAAATAAATAAAAAATTAATAAATGAAGTTTTGTTAATAGCGCAACTTTTCCTAGCCTTAATCATTGTTTATAAATTTAGTGCAAAATTTTAAATTACACTCAAATGAGCGAAGAAAATAAATTTGCAATAAACTGATGATTGCTTTTACTTTAATCACACTATTTTCTTTTTGAGTACAAAATTTCTTGCATCACTATCACTCATGTTTAGGTAGCATCGAAAACAGTTTTTGAAACATGCTATCATATTAAAATGTGCTACGTCATAGTTTTATAGGACTAAAAATCCCACTGTAAAATTTCGTAAAGATCGGTTGAAAATTTACCTTATAATGTCCAATATTTTGACCACTCTGAGAAATTATTAAAATACGCCTAAAACCGTGGCAGATATAGATATTTTCGTACCATTTGGTCCAATTTTGGTTTATATGGCCAGAAATAATATCATACAATTTTCTGATTATCGGTCCATATTTACCTTAGATCACATATTAAGCAGCATTCTGAAAAACATTTTAAATTTTAATACAGTAGTGAAATTTGTTCCATTTAGATTTTTAATAACAGAAATAAATCACTTTACAGAATTTCAAGGTAATTCAAATTGCTAGAAATAAAAGCGTACCACTGTCTGATTGTCGTCCAATAGGTTTAAACAGGAACCAATTTTTATACTATAAAGATTAATAAATAATTTATAGCTCTCATATATTCTAACTGTCGGTGGAGGGTATCAAAGATTCGGCAAAAATATCAAATCAATATTTGATATATTGCATCATCAATATCGTAGACTTTTTATTTTGAAAAATATTAGAACATATAAATTGACTCTTATCCGACTTTTAAAAATTTTTAATAATCCTTTTATTTAAGCTTGAGGTCTTATTCTTTTTTTAATATTAAATTTATTAAATCCAATATTTCGGCACTCCGTTGTGTGCAAAATATCCTTACAAACCAGGGCTGTGGAGTCGAAGTCGGAGTTGGAAGTGAGGTTTTTCTACCGGAGTCGGAGTCGTAGTACCCCCAAAAACTCGCGACTCCGACTCCAAAATTTTTCGGCATAAACAATTTTAAACATTTTCTAATATTTTTAATAATCCTTTTATTTAAGCTTGAGGTCTTTTTCTTTTTTTTTATAAAAAATATTAAATTTATTATATTGAACATTTCGGCATTCCGTTGTGTGCCTTCTTCAGGGATTCTTTTCATGAATATTTAAAAAAAATTTACAATTTTTTTTTTTTATATTAAATATTCAAGTAAAGGATCCCTAAAGAAGGCACACAACGGAGTGCCAAAAAATTGGATTTATTTTTTTTTTAATATTTTTTATTAGAAAATGTTTAAAATTTTTTATGCCGAAAAATTTTGGAATCGGAGTCGCGAGTTTTGAGTGTACTACGACTCCGACTCCGGCACAAAAACCTGAACTCCAACTCCAACTTCAACTCCACAGCCCTGGTTTTTAAGATTGTTTTGCTTATTTCTCTATATAATGAGATAATTGAAAATGTAATCGGTAATTTGTACACTGTTTTTAACGCTTTGTTTTGCATACTTTGAAGAGATTCTAGTGCTTTATTATTTTTGTTGTGCGCATACACGATTACTTTTTAGTTCAAGGTGTGTTTGAACTGATGAGTTAAATATCATAAGTTTTGACCGAATGTCAAGCTTATTTTGAATTGTGTAACAAATTAATTTTATTTTATTGGGGTTAACAATTAAGCGGTTTAATCGTGCGAACTCAAAAAACAACGAAGAATCTCTTTTTAATACCAAATCATATTTATAAGGATAGAAAGGGAAATATCATCTGTAAACATAACCAGGTTTCCACTTAACCTTAAATTCTTTAAATCATTAAGATAAATTGAAAATAATAATGGACCTAACCTACTCCCCTGCGGAACGCCATTGCTAATAGACACCATGAAGCTTTTGATATTACTTACATCCACATGTTGTTTCTTATTAAGAAGTGTAATCCTTAAATAACAAATGTTCACGCCCCTGAATACCATAACACATACATTTTTGTAGCAAGATTTCATGGTCGACTAAATCAAAAACCTTTGTGAAATCAAAAAATATACCAGCGACTCCATAGAAACTCTCATCCAGCTCATTACAAAAGTACTGAATTCATTCAACACGGTATCCTCCGTGCCGCAACCTCTTCTAAATCCGAACTGATAAAATAAAGCGAAAGCTTGTTGTAAAGAAATTTTCCAAAGATTTAATCAATTCTAGATGGAACAACATTCACTTCCTTTGGTACTGGAATTATGCCCAACAATCAACTAAAGAGATATCATCAGGCTGATCCAGAAATTTGCTTTTACCTTAAGTTGATTATTTCAAAACTTATGTTACGTCCGATGATATATTATTTTCTTTGAAAAGATTTCAATATCGCTCCAAATTTCATCAAACTTATTATGGAGAAGAAAACATATGAATTGAAGGTTGGTCCCTCGCCAAATCGATCCACTCAGGCGAAATACAACAAAAGCTCGAAACATGTAAATTCATTTATACTTATATGAATGTTTTTTTCATATTTACATTAAAAACACGGTGCTACAGTAAAATAACACTTGGAAAGTGACCTAGTGTAAGTTATAGGCCTTGTTGAGTAGATCTTAAATCAGTTCGAAAACACCCTCAAATTTCCGAGTTATTAAAAAAAAAAATATTCTCGGGCAGGTTCGAGTACTTATTAACACGTAACTCAGTTGATTTTTATCCGATTTTCAATTTTTAAACGCATTTTGAAAGCCAGAGCATAGATCTTTGCAATCGTATACATATGTATATTGCTATATTAATTAAATATTGGTAGTCAAGTTAACAAATTTATTTTATTCACTGTAAAAAAATATATTCTGCAGACCTCAACGGTGGTCTGCTAATTAAAACACTCTTTTTCTTAATGCAAAAATTTAATTTATTTGACAAACACTTTTTTCTTAATTCAAAAATTAAATTTATTTAATAAACAAAAATTTAATTTATTTAACAAGATTAAATTATTGGCAATTTAATTATCCAAACGCGGCGGCTCCGTGGCTAAGACTGCCTGACCAGTTGCTATCTTTCCATTTTATAGCCGCTGCTCTGTCGCTGCGCTCGCTGTTGTCTTGCGCCCCAAACCGCGGATCAACTTGATTCGCATGTGGTAACCTGATATGGTGTCGGGTTACGTCTGCGCGTGTCTGAAAAGTGCTGATTCAAATATTTCGCAAGATGTTATTCGATACGCCTGTGAGTGGAACTTAATGTTGACGTATTGCGAGTTTAGTGCATTCAGCAAGTTTAATGGCCAGGCAGTATCGTTAACTGTCATTTTTGTAATAACATCTGCATTTTTTTTATGTTTTTTTTTTAACTCTGAGCTTTTTTTATTATTTACTATTATATTCTGGAATAGAATTTTATTACAAATAAATTTAAGTTTTAAAATAAGTTTTTTTTTTAAAATCAGATAACATATTGAACTTTACTTCAAGAACTTTAATTAGCACTTGATACCCCCAAGCGGAAAAAGATAAGTGATAATAATTATTTATTTAAGCCCTCCACCACCACTAGTGGCGAATGATGGTATACTAATGGCGATTTCTTTTCTGAGAAATATGTTGCATAAATGGTACATGCTCTATCTCTTTTGTGTAGAGCATGTACCATTTATGCTACACAGGTTTCAAGATGGAAATGCAAGAAATGTAATTTTAACGTCATGGATGCATTGATTTTTTCAAAATAATGCAGCAAGTTGTCCACTCGTGTCTGTATGTCATCTCGCTGTACACGGTTCTTTCCTAAACCGCCTTCGATGACTCGTTTCAATGCGTCCCATGCACATAAGTGGTTATAATGGTTCGAAAACATATGTGTGAAAGATTCGCTTTTCATTAATTTTCGTATATCCGGTCCATTTAGAATACCTCTTTGAAATATAAAAAAAAAACATTTACGAAAAAATTATTGGTAATGCGAATGACAACGATACGTACCTTTTATAATTTTAGCTTCACTGAGTTTTGGAAAGATAGATTTTAAACAGTCATAGGCGTCATCAATATCTTTGACTACCACTTCGACGAATTTCCCAGCTATTCCTAATTTCATGTGGTGGAATAATGCACGGACTGTTATAACACTTTGCGCAAATTTGTTTTATATGACTGGAAATCATAGTGTTAAATTTCATGAAGCTCGGTCCATAATTTACCCTGAGCCCCATATAAACCCTGCTCCCATAAAACAGTTTAGTACGCATAAAACCATAATAAAATATGGCATCATAATAAATTTTGGTAACTGTTTTATAAGACAAGAAATCACACTGGTAAATTTCGTTAAGATCGGTCCATAAATTACCATAGGTCCCATATAAAGCCAGCTCCAGGAAAAGAGTTAAGTACGCCTAAAACTGTAATAAAAAATGCTATCATAATACAATTTAATACTGCAAAGTTTTATATGAGTATAAATCATACTAATAGACTTCTTGATGATCGGTCCATAATTTACCGTAGGCCCCATATAAAGCCCACTCAGGGAAATTAATTAAATACGCCTAAAACCGTAGCAGATACAGATATTGCAGTTAAATTTGGTCCAACTTAGATTCATATGGCCAGAAAAAATAGAATACAATTTTGTGATATACATTCCATAATTTACCTTAGATCCCAATCCCATATTAGGCAGCTTTTTGAAATTCACTTTAAACACTTAAACTAATTTCAATGGTGTATTGAAATTTATTCTAATTTATGTTTTTTAATACCAGAAATCGCTCTACAGAATTTTGGGATGATTGAGCCATAATTAACGATATGTCCAATATAAATACCCCTCCTGTAAAACATTTTGGTTCTGCTAAAACTGTTACAAATCATGATATTTTACTTAAGCTATTTTAAATTTCTAAAAAGAAAATTATATAACTTTTCGATTGTCGGTTAACAATTTAATTCTAAACCGCAAACGTCCGTTTTTAAAAATATCATATAGAGCCCACTTTTGATCAAGTATTCTAAATTTCTAAATAAAATAATTCGTGTACTGGTATTTTAAAATATTTATATCATCTTAACATTAAAAAAACTAAAAAAAATAAAGTAAATAAAGTAGTTCTTGATTAATATTTGTAAAAGTAAAATTTTTTACTTTTGAAGAAATTAAATAACTTTACTTTTTACTCGATTTTCTTTATTTTGGTTTAACTCAAGACTACACGCAGAGAAAAAATATGGTTGGGCATGGTTACGGCAACTAGACTATGTTTATTGTAACAATATATTGTTGTCGTACAAAAAATATTGTTCTTTTTATTTCAGACTAGCTTAACCCGGTGTGCTTCGCTACCCCAATCGTTATAAAATGAAATATTAAATTAGGCGTGCCACCGCCCCTTTGCCCAACCACAACTTTACATAGCCCAGGGCTCATTAACACATAACAACAGGCTACTATAACATTTGTTGACGATCGGTTCAGTAGTTAATTAGATATAATCGAGTGGATTGGCCCCTCCCACTTTTTTCATGCAACGTATTTCTATTCATAACAATACCATATATATCAAATATCATCATCCTACGCCATATAGTGGCTAAGATATGAGAATTTTATGTTTTGGGTTGTATGGGCGTAGTACCGCCCCTTTTTCCAAGCACATCTTTATATAGCTTAAAGTTCAGTAAATCAAGGCAGTCGCCTACTGTGGAAATTTGATGACGATCGGTTTAATAGTTTATTAGATATGGTGGTTTTTACTTTTTCTATAAAGGGGCATGGCTCCGCCCTCTTGTTTCATGGAGCTTATTTCTATTCATACTAACACCATATGTACTAAAAATCATCATCATATGCCAAAAAATGCCTAAGATATATCGATTTTAAATTTTGGGTTGTATGGGCGTGGCCCTTTGTCCAATCTCAACTTTATATAGCCTAATGTCTCTTCCAAGGTCACAGTTATATTCAGTGAAAATTTCAAGATGATCGGTAAAGTGGTTTGGCCTCCTATAAGGCACAAATATATATACAAACATACATTCACTTTTATATACATTGTTCAACAATATTATAGTTACTTTAAACATGTCAATGTTTTTCGCAATTATAAATTTAAGTATGGTTCACTGAAAAATAATCATTTTTACAACAACTAAATAATGATAACTTTGAAAATATATTTTTTTATTCTTACAACCATTAAATGGTATTTAAAAGTCGTAACATGATAACTTTCAAACATATTATATTCCTCACAACCATTTAAAGATATTTAATAGCCACAACTTGATAACGTTCTATACGTGTACTCATAATCTGTTTAAGATGCTAACAAAATATCTTTACTCTGATAAATTTTGTTATCGCCATTTGTAAAATAATTTTGCATCAGTTGTGTCGTTTGTTTTACATCTGGCTATCGAATTATTTGTTATTCAGTGGTTAAACAATTTAAAAAAAAATACGCATTAAAAGGAAATTAAAGAAATTTAAAAAAATAGAAATTTACAAAAAAATGTAAAGTGTCACAATTTAAAATATCAATGCTAAAAAAATGTTAATATTGTTTTAAAATGTTGTTGAGTGTTATTTTAGAGAAAAAGAATGAAAATTCTATAGAATAATTTATAAATAATTACGACCTACAACAAAAATAGCTTAAACATATTATGTTTAAAGTTACATCATATAATGATGTGAAATATGCGTAACAGTTTTACGTTAAGGTGGCCATTAAGTAAATAAAAATAAATATATATTAAAAATATTTTTCGGTTTTAGATTTAATCTACATATTATTATGATTAACATGATACAAATATGATTACATTTAATTATAATATGATGTAGTAAAAACAAATAAGGATTTAGGGAAAAATATTATGATGTAATACTACGAATATATTTGGTCATAACATGATTTTATAATAATCGTAATATGTTGACTACAAACATGAATCTTATCATAATATGTTGCTCTTAGGATATGGTTACCATAACCATGTTTTTTTCTTTGCGTGTAGATTTGCTTTAATGAAATATATACGTAAGGGTATGTTTCTAAACAAACTAATTTGAAAAAAATGGCGCCAAAGTTGAAATTAAAATCATATATAAATAACAATATCACTACAAAAATTGTATATACAAACCAAAGGGTGTATGTGGCAGAAAAGTACATTTTTCTTCTTTCTAAAACCGTTTAAAAAATAAATATCGCCTAAAAATCAACTAAGTTACGCGTTCATTAGTACGCCATAAAGAAATGGTTTAAAAAGTATTTAAATTTAATTAATGCGGTAATTGATTCAATTATTTTTTTAGTTGAAAGAAAATCAAAAATATAATTTTGTTTTAATTGAGATTTTAGTTATTTTGAAATAAATTATTAATTAAAATATTAATATAATCTGGGAATTATTTCTTTTCATAAGCTACTTTATTATATTCAACAGTTTTTATAAAATTCATTCCTAAAAATTTGTATTTCTATAAAATTCATTCCTAAAAATTTAAGGAATGTAACTATTACAAAAAGCTTTATAAAATACATAACTGAAACTTAGCTCATGGAATAAATTTGAAAAATAAAAAATTCTGAATATAATTAAATATTAATCAAAAAATATTAATTGATTTTTTCGTTTAAAATAAAATAATTTAAACTAAAAGATTTTGTTTGTTGTGCTTAATTCCCTTTTTAAATAACTGATAAAAAATACTGAAATTTATTGTTGGAGGATAAGCTGTTCCTATGCGCATTTCACTGGTTGCTTAGGCCAGATCATCAGGAAACGTTCTCCTAAATAATTTTAGAAAAGCCAAAGCTATCAGCAAACAAAATCAGTTATTTAAAAAGGGAATTAAGCACAACAAACAAAATCTTTTAATAAATAATAGTATTTCTACTTTGATAATAATTTAAACTTGTAGAATTTTTGTTGTGAATTGTCCATATTTAATTAAATAAATTAAAACACTGTTTGAAAAGGCAAAGTTTTTTGATAATTTTTTTTTAATTAAAATTAAAAATATCATTTATTGAAAAAACAATATTCACAATTTTACAATTTTTAGTAGCCAATATAATCATTTTGGTAATAGATGCAAAATCAACAACTTGTTTGCTTGATATTACGAATTTGATATAAATTTAGTGATTAGAGAGAATTTTTAGTTTTTTGTGTGCTATAAATTATAAAAGTTGTTATAATTAAAAATAAGAAATTTTATCACTGCGAATTTCCTAAAGAAATTATTACATAAATTGTGTCTGCCATTTGAATGCAAAGAATTTTTAAATAAAATCACATTAAACAGCAGGCCATTTATCATTTGTTTCCCTAAGAACTTTTTTCAATCATTCTTATTTTTTTTTTTTTTTTGCAAAAAAATTAATTTATAAAAAATTTTACGCTCAAGCACTTTTCTAAAAAGAATTTCACTGTTTGCAATTTCCTGCTGAATCTGATTTACTGCGAACAGTTTCCTTTAAAACTTATTTACTCCAGACAATTTTCTTGTTTTCAAAAATAATGATTAGAATTTCCGAAAGAAAAAATTTCACTACAAACAATTTTTCCATAAAAAAAAATTGTTTTACTGAAAACAGTTTTTTATAATTAAAACTATGTTATTAATATTTAACTCCGACTAATACCTGTTTCACACTTTGCGAGATGTCGCACAGAAATATTAAATCAAACAGAAGATAAGGAACAAGGGGTGTAGAGAAGCTTGCGGATCAAACAATGTCGCACGATGTTCCTCTGAACTCTTAAGTATACACCTAATTTGTGTGGCACAAACTGCCACCTGGGTCTGGCTGGGACTAACGAGCCCCTGGGCCCGGCTGGGACAACTTTTATATGTATGGAGTTTTATAGTTGTAGCAAGAACATTTTGTTCTCAACTAGAACTATTCTTCGAAATTAAAGTATAGAAAGAATTTTTATGTATTGCGATACTTTTTGATACCTTTCGTTTTCATTTTATTTACTACAGTACATATTAAATTGGGCAGGGCCTGGCCAGGCCCATGTAGGCAAATTGCCACGCCCACGGTGTTTAAATCTACACTTTTTTCTCGCTTTCTTGTAAAAAATACTTTGATTGCGGAAAACATTAAGTTTCGTTGTAATTATTTAATAATTATATGAAAAAAAACTGGAAAAATCCAAAAATGCCTGGCCAGACCCAGGTTTACACTTAAGGGCTAAATATGTTTCGCAACAATTTCAATTCAATTAAAATTGAATAGTAAAATTTGAATTAAAGACTTAAACCTCAAATTTTAGCTTGCGGCTTGCAACAAAAAACGTAACGTCTTTACGTATACGAGATTTCTAAGACATACCAAAAACAAAATTCGAATATTGTTGCAGGTTTATTTCGCATAGTCTGAAAGAGGTAATACTTTTTGGCCATTGTAATCAGTATTATCTGGCAAATCATCATGAGTATATTCACACTTAAACAACGCTACAAATTTATTCAAATGAACTTTGAAAATCAGTCATCGATTTAAGCAACTTATATACGAGTTCGTGGTAACATGAAGCCGAGCGAGATGTGGTTACAACTGGCTAGCGCCACGTGCCATACGGCGTCTGCAGCCATCGACTAAATGAAAGCAAAACTTGGCGATATATTAATTTTGTGAAATTTCTATGAGACAACCTGAAGTCATTGGATTATGGTGATAAACCAGCAATAATTGATGCTTTAAAGGACAACATTCTTCGCATAATTCGTGACGTACAGCTATCAATGATCAAAACGTGGCCCAAAATTAAAAGTCTAGAATAAGCTTCGTTAAAACCAGCTGCGGTATCTACTTATGTGCCATGTTTTGGTCTTTCGAATAAAAAAAAATTGTTTTTATAAAAATAAAAGACCTCAAGCTAAATAAATAAATATTAATTTTAAAAATAAATGTCGAACAATAGGCCATTTTATTCTTTGCGTTATTTTTAAAATTTCAAATTATATCGGATTTAAAAAAATACCCTTTATTAAGCTGCGATAAATATTTTTCTGAAAATGAAATGCTATCGCACGATCTACGGGGCCAATTTACGATAGCAAAACGTGAACTGAAGTGCTTACCAAAATGATTTCTCAACAAGGTCATTGTTTTACATGCTGTATGGCTCGTAGCACCGTCTTGTAGAAACCAGATCTCACCGAGACCAAGCGCTTGAATTGCAGGAAGCACATAGTCCGTTAACATGGTGCAATAACGGTTACCATTAACGGTAACATTTTTATTTTCCTAATTTTTGAAGAAATGTGGACCAATGATTCCACAAGCCCATAAACCAGACCATAACGTTGTTTTTATTGGATGTAATGGTAGCTCGAGGTACTTTTCGGGTTGCTCATCAACCCATCTACTCTAATTTGCGAATGGTGTTGGACAGTGTGGCCATTTTGACATTTTTGCAGCTAAATTTAGCATTAAAAATTTGCATTTAGCTGCAAAATTTTCATTAAGCACTTGGCATTTTATTTAACATTTTTATAAAATATTTTTAGATTTTTTTCAGCATTATTTAAAAAATTTTGACGAATAGTCTTATTGATTCTACTTAAATTATAATAAATTTTAATTAAAAATATTTGTACCCAAAATGAAATTTCGTATGAAAATGTATAATTCTTATGTTAGGAAATGGAATATTAGAAATGCTCATCTAAACTCATCTAAACTCATCATGGTAATTTAAAAAATTATTTGCAATTCAGTATTACAATATTAAAATGCAAGAAAATTTCTCTTTGTATTTAGATAAAAATTCTATAGTGTAAATGTTTTAAAAAAATATTTTGCTCTAAACTGCTGAAAAAATAATAATTTTCAAATTTCAACTTTTCTTAAACTATAAAAAATAAAATGATCTAAACAATTTTGTATAGCATCTTATTAATTTTACAGGTATTGGAGTTTTGGGGGCCCCTTGATTTAAAATTGAATCTCAACAACCTGTGCTACATATTTATACATATCGCTCATTTCGTGCAAGACCGTCACAACTCAAAATTTGGTATTTTCGAGTTAGTAATGCAGAAATGTTCTTCTCTTAAATCTCTACAAATTGATCTAAGAACGGAGAGAATTATCGAAAAAATAACGCTAATACAGATGCTTGTGACGCTATGACCTCTCGTAACAAACTTGAGCAATTAACATCAACAAGGTCACATTTCAGTTTGTGTTTGGCATTCCTCTTGTACATGTGGTTTTCTTTGTAGCAAAAAAGAAACATTTGATTTTATAACTGTATTTTAGTGAAAGAGAAGGTGAGAAATAATAGGTTGGAATCTTAAAAAAGCTCTCCTGTAAAGTTTCAAATTTTGAGTTGTGACGGTCTTGCACGAAATGAGCGATATGTATCTGATGTTTTACCAATACCTACCGACTTGTTTGACACGTTCACCACTCAACATTTTTTTTGCGTTTTCTACAGAAACTCAGGAACAAATAAATATATGTCACGCATATGTGCATGCCAGTTTTAAGTTAAATTGGTGTCACATATATGAGTAATTTTCGTTTTTCCAAATAAAACGAAAATCTTAAAACATGTATTAAAATTTATTGCCATTTATGTAGGTAGACATTTTATTGACTTTGTCAAATTTTAAAAGAAGGATATGGACATACTCCAATAAATTTCCCAGCCTATGCAGAATCCACATATATACTAATTCCTTATCAATTCAACCATCTTCTTTTTTACATATCCACAGAAATTTAAATTGTCCTTGTATAGGAAGTACCAGTCCAGCCCATTTTTAACAGATATATTTTCTATATTGGGATACTTTTACTTTTACCTCTCTCCAGATATACAGAAATCTATATATTTTTTTTTTTTTTTTTTGTATGTCAGGTCCACGTCCACTTGGAATTTTACAAATATTTATATCGCATGTTAAGTGCCGGATAGCCATATAAATACTGTGAAAAGTTCAGGGAAGTTGATTCAGTAGTTTAGGAATATATACGCAAAAAAAAACCCACATACAAACGGAATTTCGATTTTAAATATATAAATATTTTGACGTCGAACATTCCTCTATAAAACAAAATTCTGCATAAAATAAATGCACAGTTAAAAGGGCTTTTAAAATAAGTTTTTATAAAAAGTAAAACATCCCAGGAAAAACTTTTTGAATTTTGGTAATAGGTCATAGTTATTTCATACGTTACCTGGTATGTAGTTGTCATTACAATTGTCATTATTCTGAAAACCTCAATAAGTTCTTGCTAGTAATGACCTCAGTAAGTACTTTTTACTACTATTATTTTCAGTTATGAATATTTGCTAACTAATAATCAGCTAAATAACTACTTATAAGCTGTCTTGTTTTCAGTACTGAATATTTACTTACTGGTAACTAGCACCATAACTATTTGTTTAACTAGCGCCAACTAAATAAAAACTAGTTATTTGTTGGCTTCTAGTAAGTATATTGTAACTACTGAAATCTGTGGACACCTCGAACAAAAATAAGTAGTGATTCAGCCGAAAAATAAGTAGTGTTCATATGTCTCCAATATTACTTGCTAACTTACCAGGTAAGTAAAGTTTTTGCTGGGATATTAGCATTTTAGGAAGTACCGAAAACAAAAGTGAATTATTTATATCATATTGTAACAGAGTTTCAAATGCACAAGAGACTCAAATGCACCTTCCAACAAACTTTCACGAAATTATAGGTAAATATATTTCAATAAAAATCGGACACTTATATGTGACATGGGTTTCTGTGAAGACTCCCTTGTCACATATATGTGACGCTAAGTGGTGAACGTGTTAAATATTTATATGGATATGTTTTTCAATTTCGTTAAAAAATAAGTCACTAACATGTATTAGTTTCAAATAAAATTTGATACTACACCATTTTTCATTGAAAATGAGAAAATTCCAGATGAAATTGAGAAAATTCCAAATGAAAATGAGAATTTCAATTTGAAATTTAGAAAATTCCAATTGAAATTGAGAAAATTCCAATTGAAATTAAGAATATCAATTTGAAATTCAGAAAATTTCAAATGAAATTGAGAATTTAGAAAATTCCAATTGAAATTGAGAATTTCAATTTGAAATTCAGAAAATTCCAAATGAAATTGCGAAATTTTAATTTGAAATTGAGAAAATTTCAAATGGAATTGGGAAATTTTAATTTGAAATTGAGAAAATTCCAAATGAAATTGGGAAATTTTAATTTGAAATTGAGAAAATTTCAAATGGAATTGGGAAATTTTAATTTGAAATTGAGAAAATTCCAAATGAAATTGAGAAATTTCAATTAATAAAATTTAATTATATAATATTTTTAATATTCATACAACGAACGTACATAACTAACATAATGATGGAAAAAATGAAAATAAATACAAATCGCAGTTTTATTGACCAACAGGCATATCTTCCAGATCCAGAGCAGATTGGTAAAACGTTGTAGTATGTTGTATGGCGTAGTATGGACTACAATATCCAGTAGTTATACATGTCTTAGCAGCCTTAATCACCTCTTCTAAAAAGTCAAGTCTCTGCTCTTCTACTCAATTGGGGGAATAACGTTTGGTACATTCATCTATGTTTTCACCATTCTCTCCAGCTACACTCCTGCGATTGAGCCCCTATTAACCGATGCTTAACCCCATTGAAATTATTTGGTCAAAAATAAAAAGTGTTGCGAAAACAAAGATGAATGGACCGAAAGTAATTCCCCCCAATGTAGAAGAGCAGAGGCTTGCCTTTTTAGAAGAGGTGATTAAGGCTTCAAAGACATGTATAACTACTGAAGATTGCAGTAGAGCCATACAACATACTTCAACGTTTTATCGATCTGCTCTGAATCTGGAAGATATGCCTGTTGGACAATAATACTGCGATTTTTATTTATTTTCATTTATTTTCAAATTGTTTTTATTTTGATTTCTTCCGAAAACAATAAAAGCAATTTGTTTTTTTTTAATATGTTTTTTCTTTACCCACTTACAACTACAATTAATGTTGGGAGAATTCCAAATAATTGTAGTGGGAAATGTAAGAAAAGAAAAACTCATCACCGTTTTATTGTTTGGTATTTTGTTTTAAGGTAGAGTTAGCCGAACGTCCACGTCCCCTAACGAAACGTCTGGTCCGTTTTGTTATTGGCTTACAATGTAAATGCTTACCGAATTTAAATGTCACGTAACGGAACGTCTCAATCTGTATAAATTAGAATTTCTTGTTGTAAAGCAGTGATGGCCTGCTTGTATATTAAATTGAATGCGGGTATTTTTGCTCTTTTTTTTGTCACTTTTTTCCAGTATATCTATGGACTTTAGACAAAACGACTTACAATACAACATATTTCCATATATATAAATATACATAGGCTTAGATGTACAAAATAAGCAAATGCATATGCACATACAATAGAAATGAGAAATATATAAAAGGCTTTAAATGGTTACAAAATATTGTTTTGTCTATGCACATTTTCAAAATAATACATGTAAATGTGTATGTATATGCTAAAATACATATTTGTTTATTGTAAATCTATAATATAAATATCAGATATTAAATTATTAATGTTTTTTTTACTTACACTAAATACTGTTGTAATACCATTTTAATCACTTGGTACTTTTTCTGCACAACGGTCAACATTTAAACCTTTTGATTTCCCATCACTGTGTGTGTTGTTTTATGTATACTATTGCTTTTTTGTTTATGTATGTGAAAAACATATGACACGTTTTTAGATGTTCTATAAGTGCACCAACGTGCAAGCGGTCCGTTACAGTAAGTTACGGGAACAGCAACGTTCGCCTAACTCAGCCTTAAGCTTTGATATCGTTGCAAAAAAGACTTTTTGAGTGTATGTAGGTTATTCTCATTCCCTCTGTAGTCTTGTTTGCTAATAGCTTTGGCTTTTCTAAAATTATTTAGGAGAACGTTTCCTGATGATCTGGCCTAAGCAACCAGTAAAATGCGCATAGGAATAGTTTATCCTCCAACAATAAATTTCAGTATTTTTTTTATCAATTATTAAAAAAGGGAATTAAGCACAACAAACAAAATTTTTAAATATTTAATTTTAATTAAAAAATATTATCAAACAATTTTGCCATTTCAAACAATGTGTTAATTTATTTAATTCAATATTAACAATTCCCAACAACAATTCTACATGTTTAAATTATTTTATTTAAACGAAAAAAGTCAATTAAGATTTTTTGTTATTTAATTAAATCGATTGCAAACTTCTACTTTACAACTCTACCTTAAAGCCAATTTGGTGCTACGGTATTCAGTTATGGGGCACTGCCTCTGCTTCTAATATCGAACAAATTCAAAGGCGCCAAAATAAACTTCTTCGAATAATCACAGCCGCCGCCTGGTGCGTCAAAAACTCAAATATCCACAAGGATCTCAATGTGCCATTGGTAAAAACTATGATAACGAAATATGCAGTAAAATATTTAAAAAGGCTGGAACTGCACCCAAATCCATTAGCTCGAAATATTTTAAATTATGGCCGCCACACTCGCTTAAGAAGAAGAGACACTGCAGCACATAGTATACAACTAGTATGCCGACTCTTTGACAGGTACATAACTCAACTGTCAGTGGTACATATTTTATGTTTGTATTTTTAAGATTTTTTTCAAATGTACTGGTGTATAAAACTATTTCCACCACTAAACATAGTTGCATAAAATCGTATAGAATGTGGCAACAATTTTTTTTCCATAATAAAATTTTCTTAGTTCAATAAATTTTCAATTTATTGAATGCTGGCTGCATTTATAAACTTTTAAAAGCCATGTTTGCTAAATTTTTATTCTGCAATATCGGATAATATATAAATAATTAATGATTTCAAATATTATTTTTATACCACAAAATGCTACTCTGCTGGCTTTAATAATATAAACAACAGAAAAAATTAATGTCAAATAAATTTATTTAAAAATTTTTAGTTTGTGAAAAATAAAAACATTTTGCAAAAGCAAATTAGCAAAATGTATTGGAAAAATTTATTAATTATGTGTTTAAGTCATAAAATTAAACATGAAGTGTTATATTGTGAAAAATTTTAAATTGAAAAATTTCAAATTTGGTTTTGTTTTTGTTGTTCTTATGTGTGTTGAATTCACACAGAACCTATATGTGTGATGAGAGTTATAAAAAAAAGAGAACGTTCTCACCAGTCGGCATACTAGTTCTATACTATGCTGCAGCACTCACCCAATCAGATGAGCGATAAACACCTACATATGTGAACAGAAGCCGTGATGACTAAATCTTTTTTTGTCTGTCACTGGCAGGACATAAAGTAAATATTAGGATAAGATTTGATTAATTTTTGTTAGTTCATATTTAATTTATGAAGATTCAATAAATAAATACTGAAAAAAAAAAAAAATTTAATTAAAATTTTAAAGGAAAATTTATTTCAAAACAACTAAAATGTTAATTAAATCAAAATTTAATTTTGAATTTTCTTTCAACTAAAAAAATAATTGATTCAATTATCACATTAATTAAATTTTAATACTTTTTAAACCATTTTTTTTTTTAAATGATAAAACACTTTTTTCTGTGTCCCTACTTAAGGGGTTTCTTACGATAGTGCCCATAAAATTGAGCTAAAATATATATTAGATTTCTTATATAACTTAGTAGCAATATAAATATGATCACAAAATAAGGACTTTTACACGATAGCACCCATGATTTATGCTCTAGCGAATAATAAGCCTTCAAATGCAATGGTGAAACGTTTATAAGATTCGGCATATAATTTTTACTTGTTTTTGTTTCTTGGGGCAAAAATTTTTTAAATTCCAAAAACCAATACTTAAAGTGCTAGCTCTTAATAAAAGAAAGCTGATTGTGTCAGCTCTTAAATGATATATAATAAGACGACTTAATTTCTTTTAAGTAACAAATCAACAAACAAGAAACAAAAGTCTGAAAAAATTCCAATTTTTTTTTGGTTTTTCCCCCCCCCCATCTGAGTTTTGCTGAAGTAAAGTAATAAAGCAAACGAATAGGCGCGAACTTTATTAACAACTTATTTTCATTTTAATCCATCTTAGACCCAATGTTTTTATTTTTCCCAAGTGTGAGTTGCTAACTAAGCAGTAGAATTGTAGATTGTTAAGATGAATGGACGGGTATGTTGTTGGCATTTAGATTGGAGAGTGAGCTGAGGGTTGTTTAATATTCAGCAATGTCAACAAAACAGCAAAAAAAAAAAAAAAAAAATTTGCTTTTCACATTTGTTTTTTTTTTCTATTTTAATACTTTGAAGAAGTATTTTAATATTATTTGCCAAATTAATCTTAAAGCATGACTCATATCTATTTGTTTCTTCCTTTATTCCTTCTCTTATACATTCTTAAGTTCTATCTGTGTAAGTATTTCGAGCGTTTTTGTATGCGTTTCTTTGTATTTTTATGTGTTTGTGCGTAAATATTCGAATAACTTTATTTGTATGCACATAGCAGCAATAAAATGTTAAATTTTGGCTTTATTTTATAAGATTTTTTATTTTATAATATCCTTACAACGTAAGTAAAAGAAAGATTTTAGCTGTGTCTTTCAGTCTTTTGATGTATATTCTATTTCATATTTAAAATTAAATTAAACTTCGAACTTGCGTATATTTGTTTAAGGTATTTTCATAAGAGACTCTAGTTCGCCTACGTATTTCGGCATTAAAACCTAAAGGTTATTTTAAATCACATTTAAAAGTTACTCACGAAGTCCTCTAAGCCAACTTTATGCCCTATTTTGAGTGAAGATGCCCTCGGGTATATTTATTGAGTATATTGTAGTTCTTAGCTTATCTAGGTTTAGTTAATCTGGACACAGATTTGTGGAGCCATTACAAAGTGTGTTTAAAAACTTTTGACGGATCAGCTTAGTTTTGCTTAAAATGTTAGGCTTTAATGAAATAATAAAAAAAATTCCGATTCGCCGGAAAAATCTGATTTTCAGACTTCGTTAAACTAAGTTTAAAGTTAACCCTAGGATTCTCGGTAACTTTTTACCACTAAGTTCTCCTCTTGGTCTGGCCAGACCACAATTTTTACAGCTAAAAACCCCAATTAAATAAAAAGTAAATAAATATATTTTTTATTGAACGTATGCAAATTACTTTAGATTATACAAATTTGTTATATAATTTTATTATTTCATTATTTTATTCCATATGCAAGTCATCGAAAACGTAGTCTTTAATTTCGCACAATGCTAATTCGCATCTACCACAGCTGAAACGAGTTTTGCGTTAGGTTTTTGTAGTCAGATTGAAATAAGCGCATAATGGGCCGTAGTTTTCTGATTTGATTTAAACTTAATTCATTCGACTTAGAACATATCATTTCTATAATTCACGTATCTGTTTTTTTAATATTTTTTCCTATTTGAAATAGCTTTCAAGGAAAAAAAAATTTGGTCTGGTTAGACCAAGAGGGTCATTTCATAGACTTTTACATAAAAATGGAATTTAACCCCGCTTATTTGCTCCAATTGCATCCAAATTAGTTTCATTCGATTCAGAACATGTCATTTATAGAATTCACGTCCCTGTTTTTTTGATTTTCTGTTATATGCGAACAATATTAAAGGAGAAACACAAATTTGGTCTGGCCAGACCAAGACGGTAATCCTGGGGTTAATCCACATCTCAAAAACCCGGCATTCTGGCAAACTTTAATAAAATTCAATAAAATCCCGCATTTCTACTAATTTTGCCAGTATCCAAAAAGCTGTTTTTGGCAAGCTGTACCTGATGCTTTAAATAGACTTTAAAATATTTTAAACAAAGCCCCGTTTTTGTGTTCACTAATAATTTTTACTTTGTTCTAAATAAAAATTAAACAAAATATATCGTGGCGACTTTTTTTGAATTTTTGTTGGATTTTAGCGATACGGAACAAATTTTTTTTTGGGATTTATAAAAAAATTTTTTAATTATTAAAAGATTTTGTTTGTTGTGCTTAATTCCCTTTTTTTTAATAATTGATAAAAAAAAATACAGAAATTTATTGTTGGAGGATAGATAAGCTGTTCCTATGCGCATTTCACTGGTTGCTTAGGCCATATCATCAGGAAACGTTCTCCTAAATAATTTTAGAATATCCAAAGCTATCAGCAAACAAGACTACAGAGGGAATGAGAACTACCTGCAAACACTTAAGAAGTCTTTTTTGCAACGATATCAAAGCTTAAACAAAATACCAAAAATTAAATCAGTGATGAGTGACTTTAAAATATTTTAAACAAAGCCCCGGTTTTGTGTTCACTAATAATTTTTACTTTGTTCTAAATAAAAATTAAACAAAATATATCGTGGCGACTTTTTTTGAATTTTTGTTGGATTTTAGCGATACGGAACAAATTTTTTTTTGGGATTTATAAAAAAATTTTTTAATTATTATAAGATTTTGTTTGTTGTGCTTAATTCCCTTTTTTTAATAATTGATAAAAAAAAATACAGAAATTTATTGTTGGAGGATAGATAAGGTGTTCCTATGCGCATTTCACTGGTTGCTTAGGCCATATCATCAGGAAACGTTCCCCTAAATAATTTTAGAATATCCAAAGCTATCAGCAAACAAGACTACAGAGGGAATGAGAACTACCTGCAAACACTTAAGAAGTCTTTTTTGCAACGATATCAAAGCTTAAACAAAATACCAAAAATTAAATCAGTGATGAGTGACTTTAAAATATTTTAAACAAAGCCCCGGTTTTGTGTTCACTAATAATTTTTACTTTGTTCTAAATAAAAATTAAACAAAATATATCGTGGCGACTTTTTTTGAATTTTTGTTGGATTTTAGCGATACGGAACAAATTTTTTTTTGGGATTTATAAAAAAATTTTTTAATTATTATAAGATTTTGTTTGTTGTGCTTAATTCCCTTTTTTTAATAATTGATAAAAAAAATACAGAAATTTATTGTTGGAGGATAGATAAGGTGTTCCTATGCGCATTTCACTGGTTGCTTAGGCCATATCATCAGGAAACGTTCCCCTAAATAATTTTAGAATATCCAAAGCTATCAGCAAACAAGACTACAGAGGGAATGAGAACTACCTGCAAACACTTAAGAAGTCTTTTTTGCAACGATATCAAAGCTTAAACAAAATACCAAAAATTAAATCAGTGATGAGTGTATCTTTTTCTTACATTCCCCACTACAATTATTTGGAATTCTCCCAACATTAATTATAGTTGTAAGTGGGTAAAGAAAAAACATGTTAAAAACAAAAACAAAGTGCTTTTATTGTTTTCGCAAGAAATCAAAATAAAAACAATTTGCCAGTTCAGTTTTTTTTTGCACGTGCACTTGCAAAAATTTTATTATCAAAGTTGTTTTTGGGAATACTATAATTAATTGAAAGATTTTGTTTGTTGTGCTTAATTCCCTTTTTTTTAATAGTTGATAAAAAAAAAAATACAGAAATTTATTGTTGGAGGATAAGCTGTTCCTATGCGCATTTTACTGGTTGCTTAGGCCAGATCAGTTATTAAAAAAAAGGGAATTAAGCACAACAAACAAAATCTTTTAATAAATAATAGTATTCCCAAAAACAACTTTGATAATATATTTTTAATTATTCTAAAAATACATATATTATTGTCAAAAACTGAAAAATAAATGCTTTGGCGATTTTTGACATTGAATTTGGCGAAAAGTTCAAAATCAATCTGAGATCCATGTGGTGCGATTCACTAACTTTTAAGCGATCCGACATTCGTAATTTTTGTCGACATATGTATATATTCGGTTGCAGTAACGATTGTGTGATTCTGTATTTAATTTTTAACGATTGTAAATATCTGTAGTTTTTGTAACATCTCTGTCTACAAAATGTTAAAATAAACGAAAAGCACAAAAGAGAAAAAATAAATGAAATTGTGCTTAATTTACTGTTTTTATATATTATTTTGTGAATTTTTCATTTAGAGTTTTGTTTTGTTTACAATTTGCTTTTTTGTATATTTTGAATTTAGAGTTTTGTTTTTGTTCATACGTACATATGTATGTAACCACTTTAAGCATAAAAAACTTTTTATCGATTAAATAAACACAACGTAAATTATTGTCGTTAAAATAACGAAAAAAAAATGCTGAAAGTAACAGCTGACTTTAATCGACAGCGAATATCGTTTACAATTTTACTGAATAGCAAATTCGATTAATTTTTGTTATACGAGTATTTATTTTAACGTACGATTATCGTAAAAAAAGTTAGTGAATCGCACTACTGGTGGGGAATGTAAGAAAAGATAAACTCACTGTTTTATTGTTGGTATTTTGTTTAAGCTTTGATATCGTTGGAAATAAGACTTTTTGAGTGTTTGTAGGTAATTCTCATTCCCTCTGTAGTCTTGTTTGCAGATAGCTTGGGGTTTTCTAAAATTATTTAGGAGAACGTTTCCTGTTGAGCTGGCCTAAGCAGCCAGTGAAATGCTCATAGGAACAGCTTATCCTCCAACAACAAATTTCAGTATTTTTTATCAATTTTTTTACAATTGAAGAGAATTAAGCACAACAAACAAAATCTTTTAATGAAAAATTTTGCCGTTTTATAAACAAATTTAAATTTGAGCGCCACGTTTCTAATATGACCACACCGAAAATAAAAATTAAATGAAATAAAGTTGTACAACATACCCCGAAGCTTGATAACCACTCTTTACGATTTACCAAAAAATCAAATGTTTTTAATCTTTCGTACAACCGAGACACAACTTCATACAACGACCCCCATACACTTTATAATCTCATACACAACTTCCTCATGTTGTACCCACGGTCGTAAAGTGTGTGGCTTGCTCTTTATTAATTTTTTTAAATTTTTACGTCTAATTCACAGTCTTCAATCACCTTCATTATTTGCCATATACAAATACTAATTTTTATGAAATTCCATTAAAGATTCTATTCATATTTTTTTTATCCATTCGCATTCCAACCTTATGAAGTACAAAGGAATGGTACGATAAATATCTTAAATTACGTACTTTCAAATATTTGTATTTTTTTTGGTAGCAATATGACAACCGACTTATATACTTTAACAAATTCACAATTTCAATATATAAATTATTTCCGAAATGCGTTTACTTTGCGCTCGTTATCTGTATGATTAATGACGAGCATTTCCTGGAAGAAAAAAAATTACTTTTTGTGCATGTAAACAAAGAAAAAAGAGGGGGGGGAGGGAGTAATGGGTGCCTGACTATTCAAGTATTATATAAATAATATCAGTAAGCATTTTTATATAAAGAAAATTATGTTTTTCGTAATAAGAGCAAATTACAATAAATAATAGAAAGATAAAAGGAAATAATTCAAAAATGAATTTGTGAATCTAATACTTCAATATTTTATTTATTAAAGACTTAGTACAAATTTATTTAAATGCTAGCGAAGAATTAAAAATTCTAAATAAACTTCTGAGTATTAGTCGTTTTAGTGACAAATGAATTTGCACAATTGGTTACTGTTGCTGAACCTTATTCCTAAAGAAATTACCGCAAGCAATTAACTAATTTCGCGAGCTTTGGCGCATTTGGGGACCAAAAAGTGCTTCAGTGTCTATGAGACATATGTCCGTAGTTTATGTTGCATTTTCATACCCACCACAATAGTGGAGAGGGTATTATGCATTTGTGCTGATGTTTGTAAAACCATAAAATATTGGTCCTAGATCGACCTTTAAGTATTAACGATGTCCGTCTGGGTGGCTGTCCATGTAAACCCTGTGCGCAAAGTACAGGTCGAAATTTTATAGAAAATTTAATGAAATTTGGTACATAGGTTCTAATTGGCACAAGGACCAAACCAAGGGGCGATTCAAGTCCATAATTTCATATTGCTCGCATACAAGCTTCTTTCCGGAATAGGGTCTTTGTGGCCAAAAACCATCTAATTATGTTTGTATTTATAATAAATTTGGTACAAACTTAGTAAACTATCAAAATCATCTTCAATCTTCAAAATCAATCAATCAAAATCATCTGACCAAATTTAATTGGAATCAGTTCATATTTGACCATAACTCCGATACACATATTACTCCCGAAAATAGCTCTTGATGCCATAACTTAGTAATTAGTAATTATACAACAAAAAAAATTAGCAACTATGTCATCGCAAAAGGTTGTCTTGGTAGGTCCAAAATTAGCCATATGTCATATATAATTGTCCTAAAATCTCATAAACGTACACAGAAAAAATTATTAAATTTCTTCTATCACCAAATTTATACCAAATTCATAATATCAAGCAAACAATTTGTTGATTTTGCACCTATTACCAAAATGATTATATTGATTACTAAAAATTGTAAAATTGTGAATATTTTTTTTCAAAAAATGATATTTTTAATTTTAATTAAAAAAGTTATCAAACATTTCTGCCATTTCAAACAATGATTAATTTATTTAATTAAATATTGACAATTCCCAACAACAATTCTACATGTTGAAATTATTTTATTTTAAACGAAAAAATCAAATCAAATGTTTTTGTTATTTAATTAAAATTGTAATTGAAAAATTTACTTCAAAATAACTAAAATGTTAATTAAATCAAAATAAAATTTTTAATTTTCTTTCAACCAAAAAAAATAATTGATTCAATTATCACATTAATTAAATTTAAATACTTGTTAAACAATTTTTTTAATTGATAAAACACTTCTTTCTGTGTAGATGATAATATCTAAATAATATTCGGCACAAAGAACTTTTACATGAATTTTAACCTCATAATTAACCCCATGATTGCCCATGGGTCCCAAATAGGGTTCCCTTGCAAAATTTTTTTTTAATACTGAGGTGTAGGGTGTCATATGGTCGGGTTTGGCTGACGCTACTGTCTTACTTGCTTTGTTTTGGCTTATGAAAATAGAATAATTCAGAATTTTAAATCTTTTCTTTCGTTAAATTATGCAAAACATATCGTCGGCTTAATATGCAAACCTACTACATTCACTTTTTAAGTAAATCTAGATTTTGATGCCGTGTGGTAGATGAAGATACGCTTTGTCGACCAGCATGTAGTTTGTCTTCAATTTGAGTCTTGAAGTGTGTAAAAAGGCTTGAAAAGAAAAATTTCTCTCAAGCTGCAAATATGAAATATAAGAAGTTCTTTGGTTTCTCCTGTAAAATGTAGAGAAAGGGAGTTGGCATGTTTGTATGTTAAGGCGTCGGTAAATAAAGCAAAAGTCAGGAAGTTTAGTTACGATATGTCGAATATTTTCATTACTACATTGAATTAAACATCAAAACGTGTCTCACAGACATATGTTGGTAAGAACGAGGGTTAAATCTCCATAAAAAATATTTATATGTGCATTCTTATTTAATAGATATATGTATACACATGTTCTCTTAATGTTGGTATAAAACATCAAATATTTCATTGACGCAGTCTGAACACAAAATATTTTTGAGTGTCAAATAAAATAACAGCTGATTTTGAGCAAATAAAAGTATTCGCTGGCAAACAAATATTTGTCCAATGTGAACATAGTGTGAACGCAAAAAAATTAAATATTTTAGTAATTTTTGAGCAAATATTTATTTGATACGAGTATTACAAAAAAATTGTAAGAGCAAACAAGGACAAATAGTTTTAGCCATGTTCCCGATAGAAGCAATTTTTCCTGTAAGTTTTCGGATTATTTACAATTTTAAAGATTTTTTATAATTATTAAGGTACGGTCACATATGGCAAATATTAGCCCCAAATATGTTTGCCTTTATTTGGCAAATTTTTTTTCAAAACAATGTAGGTTTCATTTTGTGGTCACACTGCGCACATTTATTTGCTCATATTTGTTTGCTCGAACAGATGTCAAATAGCGGCAAACACACATATTAGCAAACATGTTTTCCATATGGTCACACTTAAAAAAATATTTGCCGAAGCAAAATATTTGACCAAACTGTCAAAATATATAAATTTATTTGCCAAAACACTATTATACAAATTGTGATGGAAAATAGAGAGGAATTTCTTTCAATTAGAGCGTGTTCTATTTTGATCTGGCAAACCATCTGACATCAGCTGTTTTGCAAGTCGTCTGTTTGTGGAGGCAAATATATATTAAAATCTATTTACTTACACATATTCTTAAAAAAAACAAAATTTTTAATTAACTAAAATACAATAAAAAGTGAATATAAATATAAATCAGTAACTAGTTTGCTAATATGAATGTTTTTATGTTATGTCAGGTGAAACCAAAAAGGAACGTGTTAAAGCAAAAATGATTAACCTTCTGTAATTGTCAATTTTGACAGACATGTGAAATTACATATGGACTTTACATCTGACAAACCCACCGCAAAATAAATATCGTGTAAAATTGCTTAAACATTTTTGAAAGGTTGAGTTTATAATCGATTATACATATATGATTTCAGTGTTCTTTTTATATTTCGTAATCCATTTTTGAAATCTTAAAATGGTAATTACTTAAAAAATGGTTTTATACAATAACTAGCATTTAACCCGCTACTTCGTTAGCATCTCCTTTTCTTTCGTGGACATATTACGCCAAAGTTTATGTTTCTAGGTTTTAACCAGCTACTTTGTAATAGGTACGATTTTCACCTCTTAAACGTTCGAATTTCGAAAATGTACCAAATTTTTATTTGTATTTTTTAGATACGTTATGAATGTGATATAGTTTTTATTTTAATGTTTATTGGTTTAAAAGATAGATGGCATAGCAAAAAAGTTTAAAAATACAAGTTTTACCCGTTTACTCCCCAAAAAGGCCGAATTTCAAAAAAGTACCAAGCACCTGTCCGCTTATTTTTTTTTTATTGAACAACAATAAGTACTAAATTTTTGACTAAAAAAAAATGTTTTGTAAAAAAGTACCAAAAATAGTTACGGTTTTTACCCCTTAAATGTCCGAATTTCGAATAAGTACCAAATTCGTATTTGGATTTTTTAGATAAGTTTCAAATGTGATATAACCCTTATTTCTATGTTTATAAGTTTAAAAGATAGATGGGGTGACAAAAAAGTCCAAAATACAGATTTTACCCGTTTACTCCCTATTTCCCCTTTTTTGTACTTTTTTCTCCCCATTGAAGCATAAAAAAATTTAAATATTGTAGTGGGAGCCCATAATTTAATACGTCTATGTCAATAAATAAAAACAATGTTTTGTAAAAAAGTACCAAAAATAGTTACACTTTTTACCCCTTAAACGTCCGAATTTCGAAAAAGTACCAAATTTGTATTTGGATTTTTTAGATAAGTTTCAAATGTGATATAACCCTTATTTCTCTTATTATGGGTTTAAAAGATAGGTGGGGTGACAAAAAAGTACCAAAATACAGGTTTTACCCGTTTACTCCGTTAAAGGGCTGAATTTCCAAAAAGTACCAGACACCTGTCCGCTTATTTTTCTAAAGAACAACGATAAGTATGAAATTTTAGTTTTAGAGATATAAGGTTACCGAATTTACCCGTTTTTACCCCCTAAACATTCGAATTCCAAAAATCCCGTCTTTGTGATCGATTTGGGGAGAGCTAGCCCTGGTCCAAATTTCAAGTTTTTACCTTCAGTCGTTTAGGCTGTGCGATGATGAATCAGTGAGTGAATCAGTAACGTTACAATTTTATATATATAGATTAGATAACTTTTTTATCTTTGATCCAAGGCAGTAACCGCACGACGATTTGGCTACAACAATAAAAAATACTGAAAATCAAAATCGAATTTAATGTAATTCCAAAATCATGTGTTTTTTTTAATAAATAAATTAGATAAATGTTAAATTTTACAAAAATATTATTACAATACTTTGTGTTTTTTTATTTGATTTTAGTGGTATTTTTTTTTTTAAGTTGTTCCCAACAGCAGTTATTTGCTACTGTTTGCTCTTACAAAATAATTGTAAGAACAAATATTTGTTTGCTTAAAATACAGGCAAATATTTGTTTTTGAGTGGTCACATTAAAAGCATTTTTGTTTGACACCAAACAAATTTATTAGCCCAAAATCAGCTGTTTTCCTGTTTGTCGCAAATAAATATTTTGTGGT
Source organism: Pollenia amentaria (assembly GCA_943735925.1). Lineage (NCBI taxonomy): Eukaryota > Metazoa > Arthropoda > Insecta > Diptera > Polleniidae > Pollenia > Pollenia amentaria. The sequence goes on along the minus strand of OX031010.1, from coordinate 136,300,482 downwards.
CACATTACGGCAAACAAATATTTGACGTTTTTCGGCAAATGTTTGCCATATCTGACCGTACCTTTAGACTTTGCTATCATGCCGCTATTAGCAAATGTTTGGGAATTTTCGCTAATTTAGCAATTTTTATCGAATTTTTGCCATTCCTTATAGTTTTAGGCACTTTTAATAAATTTTATGGCTTGTTTGAAATATCTAAATTTTTCGCGAATTTTCGCTATTCTTGCAACATTTTTTTTATGGTTGTTTTTTCCCGATATTTTGTTTTTAACCGATTAAGCGACTTCAAATATAGTTTAGGGGTTGTTTCCAAGTTTGCAATTTTTCGCGAATTGTAGCCATATTCCCGTTACCCATTGTCTTCCAGTTTTTTTTTCTTCCACATTCTCCTGTTCTAGCACCCCTGCGGGAAATTTGTGTCAATTGCTCTTAAAGCACTTATCCCGTGACCAGTGAACAAAATTTTATAATTAAAAGGAACGAATTGTGATAGGTGAAAACAAGACCTATCACTTAACTGGTGATAATGTGTTTAGAGTGAAGTTGGTCCAGAGGAAAGGTAATTGGTACAAAACTATTAATGTGACTGAATTTTGTGCGGGTAGTGGCTGATTCTCTTTAGTTCTATTACTTTTTATGAAGGGGATCTATCATATTGACATGGCTCATTTGGGCCAATATCTGCGACAGGCATTATTTTAAGCGAAATTGGAAGGTTATTTCAGTGACTTGTTACAAAGTGTCAAAAAGGTGCCAATTAACCCCCTCGTAGGACATCGCCATGTTAAAGTGACTTGTCACGTGACAAGTTTAGTGCTAGTTCTCTTTTCCGTAGGGACTATAAGAGATGCTGCAGAATAAAACAAAAAAATTAGCTTTTGCGCTCATTTTAACTATTTGTGAAATATATTTTTATTTTTGATCGCTTTCATTAAATAGTTATTTGATGCAAATATTTATTTTAGTCTGAAGGCATGGCAAATATGATTTAATTTATTTTATTTGAAACTATTTGCCAACTGTTTTGACAAGCAAAAATTGTCAAATGTTTGAGCTTAGTTTGAACATTAAACAAAATATTTTTTTGTTTTTTCACACAGTTTGTAGCAAATATCAGAACAAATATTTTCGTCAAATATTTCATTAGTATGAGCGTACGAGTACCTTTAGTCGTAAAATAAAAGTTTTATATACATTTGTTAATAAGGGATCGTATAAGCCTTACATATCTTCAGTAATTGGACCCGAAGCAACATTCAACCCCTTATCTTTTGATAGGACAGACAAATCAATTTATTCTCACTCAGGCAAAATACAATTTTGAACTGCTTAAGCCTGTCATATTGCTAAAAAGATGCATTAGCTTTGCAAGAAAGAATTCCCCAGAATTCATCGATGGAATTGAGGTCTTAGCTTCAAGCAGGTCACTCTATTAACTCAATTTATCCAGAGTTAAAGAACGCCTTTATCTACTTTGTCCCGCGAATCGGTGCATTATCCTAGTTAAATATCCATTCATCGCTATGCAAATTACCAGCAAAATCAAGGAGTTTGCTTTCTAACAAATCGATGTATATTTCTGCACAAATTTTGCCTGGCTCAAAGCATATTTTGGACTAGCCTTTTGATAAAAATGCCGCCACTACCATGATTTATCCTCCAACATAACAGCGCTTATGGCATGTTTCTCGAGGGCGTCTTATGTCCCTCCAATATTTTGTGGAGACCATCTGGCACGTCTAAATAAAATTTTTTTCGTCACTAAATATCACAGATTCGAATTACTCTTCACAAAACTTATACTTTTCATAAAATGCAATACGTAATTTTTTATGATGAACAGAAAAAATTATTGCTAAAATATTTTCCAACAAACGCTTGTTTGAAAATTTAAAAAATTTTTTTAACAAAAATGTTGACAACAATACAAAAATATGATATACGCGCTGAGCTATTGGTTTCAAATTTTAATAATTTTTTATGAAATATTTAACACTTTTTAAAGAGTTAGTTTTTTTGCAATTTGTTTTTTGATTGTAAGCAACACTACTTTAAGTGGAAAAATTAACAACAACAAAAACACATACAGTCTATTTTTGAACGCATTAAAAAAGTACAACAATAAGAAAGATGATACAATAGCGTGGCTAAGTTTGTTATTAAAGCAACAACAAAAGTAGGTAAAAAACGATTCAATGTTTGTCGACACACCAACAACACTATAAAAAAATTGAAGTTGATAAAAAAGAATAAAAAAAATCCCGTATTCTATTTTTTTTTTAAATTTTTTAGTCGGTCGTGCTCGATGAGAAAAGACGTGTTTCTTTTAACTCCGCATACGGTTCTTTTTTTTTAACATAAATTAATTAATAATATCAGTGTAACAAGCGAATTTGGACGCTCAATATAAAAGTGAACAAAAGAATAATTATAAAAAAATTAAGAAAAAAAAAATACAAGTAAAAAAAAAATATACTTACATATGTATGTATGTACGTACGCACATACATACTTGCAAATAATCTGTGCAAAAAAATATTTATTCTTTTTTTCTTTTATTATCTCGGTGTAACAACATTATACATAATAAAAAGAGCACAGTCAACAAAAAAAATAAAAACAAAAAAATAAAAAAAATAAAAAAACGGTGAAAAAAACAAAAACAACTCTATATGAGTAATAACAATGAAACAACAACAAAAGTAAATGATATTCATGCTAGTGAAAGCAATGTGGAAATAAACACAACAACAGAAAACAATACAAGCGTTACCGCTGTTACCATAATCCCAAACATAGACGCAATGTTAAACAAACAAGAAAAAAGTTGTCAAAAACCACAAGTGCAAGTTGGTATGGATAGGTATATAACAGTGCTTAAACGTGGTCGCAGCCCTGCCTCTTCAGCTGTTGGCTCTGCCTCGAAAGTTCCATCTTTTGATAGAATAAACTCGCAAAATCGTTTTGCAATTCTGGAGGATGAATCTTCTGAAACACCCAACGTCATAAAATCGTCGAAGCCACCCCCGATATATCTTAGAGAGCAAAACTCAAGTGAGCTAATAAAAAGTTTAATATCGGTGATAGGTGAAAATTCGTTTTACGTAGCTGCAATCAAGCGTGGTAATATTAACGAAACAAAAATACAGATTAATAATGAGAATGATTTTCGTAAATTAATTAATAAGTTTGAAGCACTTAAAAAAAGCTTCTATACTTACCAGCTGAAAAGCAGCAAAGGTCTGCAGGTTGTGATAAAGGGCATTGACTCATGCGTGGACCCAGACGAAATAAAAACATTTTTAGAAGAAAAGGGTTTCAAAATTAAAAATGTTACAAATATTAAAAATAGGGAAAAAAATCCCCAACCACTATTTCGAGTGGAGTTAGAGCCCGGCGACGTTAAGCTAAAAAAAAAATGAAACGCATCCCATTTACAGCTTAAAATACATCCTGTACAGGAAAATAACGATAGAAGAGCCGCACAAAAGAAATGGGCCTGTTCAGTGTTTAAACTGCCAAGAATTTGGTCATACTAGGGCATACTGCTATTTACCCCCTGTTTGTGTCGTATGTGGAGAACTACATGGTACCGTTCAGTGTGATAAGTCAAAAAATGACCCTAATGTAAAAAAATGTAGCAACTGTGGTGGTAATCACACTGCCAACTATAGAGGATGTCCGGTATATTCTATTGTCAAGCGTTCTGTTGGACAGAAACTTAATCCCCCTCAAACGCAGGCAACTTATCAAGAAAACACTAACGGCGTTCAAATACCGCAGCCAAATAATAACAGAACCTCGTACGCTAATGTCTTAAAATCTAATCATATGCCATTGCAAGGTGATTTACCAAATAATGACGAAATTCCCACTTCTAATTTAACTCGGCTAGAAAAAACCATGGAAACATTAGTGCAAACCGTTAACAATTTTACCAACACAATGGGTAACATGATGCAAGAAATGTTAAGAATGCAATCGATGTTATTGCAAGCTGTACTAAATAAGCCATGAACTGTCTAAAAATTTGCTTTTGGAACGCAAACGGCATCCGCCAACATAAAAATGAACTAGAATACTTCCTTAAAAATAAACAAATTGATGTTATGATGGTTTCTGAAACTCATCTGACCTCGAGAAATACGTTTAAAATCAATGGTTATATATTATATGATACCAAGGACCCTCGAGGTAGAGCTTGTGGAGGTTCTGCCATTTTGATAAAAAACCGAGTAAAACACTACTTAATGTGTGATCATCGTGAAGATTATCTCCAAGCAACGACCATTTGCGTCGAGGAATTAAATCGAAACCTAGTTATTTCATCAATATATTCACCACCTAGATTTTCAATATCAGAAAGCCAATATAATAAATACTTCAAAGCATTAGGACCCTGCTTCCTGGCTGCTGGCGATTATAACGCTAAACATACTTTCTGGGGGTCACGACTTATTACGCCTAAGGGTCGTGTTTTGTTTAACACAATTCGTAAAATGGATCTAAATGTGATCGCGAGCGGTGAACCAACATATTGGCCTACTGATCAGCAAAAAGTTCCAGATGTCATAGATTTTGGAGTGGTTAAAAACATCCCCGCAGAAACGATTTATGTTGAGGCTTCCTTAGAATTATCTTCCGACCACACACCTACAATTGTTACTATAATGATTCCAAATAGAATCGTATCGCCGTCTGGGTACTTATCCAAATCACCCTCACAAATAAATTGGTTAAAATATAAAAAATATCTTAGTGCCCATTGCACAGAAAATATTCCGCTTAGCACACCGGAGAGCGTGGATCTCGCTATTGTTAATTTTGACAGTTATCTCAAACTAGCTGTTCAACATTCCAGCACAACCCTCAAAAAAACCAAAAACAATATCATATATTCTGTAGATGTCGAGCGTCTATTGACTGAAAAAAGGAGAGTTCGAAGAGAGTGGCAATTGCACAGATCCCCCCAACTTAAGACTTTATTAAAAGACTGCACAAAAAGGCTAAGAAAGTTACTGCAGTCCCAAAAAACTGCATCCTTTGAAAAATATCTTAAGGAACTTGATGCAACTCCACAATCAGACTACTCATTATGGCGTGCAGCTAGAAATCTTAAAAGACCAGTTATCACTAAACCACCATTAAGAAACTTAAACGGAAGTTGGGCAAGAAATGATATAGAAAAAGGAAATCTTTTTGTTAATCATTTGAAAACCGTATTTACCGCTCACACATCTCTCGATATGGCGGTCGAGTTACCACCTGTTGCTGTTAGAGCAGCTGTTTCACTAAGATTTGAGATAAGAGAAATCGAAAAGGCTATTCATGATTTAAACCCGAAGAAAGCCCCTGGTTTTGATAAGATCAGTAACAAAATGCTTTTGGAGCTACCCAGCATAGCAAAGAAAATTATTCTCTTTATTTTTAATGCTATTTTACGCCTTGAATACTACCCTCAGGAATGGAAAGTATCATTAGTTACCATGATACCTAAATCAGGAAAGGATCCTACAAAAGTTGAGTCATATAGACCTATAAGCTTATTGTCTAATATATCAAAGCTGTTTGAGAAGCTGTTAGTGTCAAAATTAACCCCAATTTTAAATGTAAATAGATGTATTCCAAACCATCAATTCGGCTTTAGAAGAGAACATAGCACAATTGAACAAACCCATCGTATAGTAAACGCCATAAGAAAAACCTTTGAAGAAAAAAAATATTGTTCCGCCCTCTTCATCGATGTTTCTCAAGCTTTTGATAAAGTCTGGCATGAAGGCTTATTACATAAATTGAAGCTAAATTTACCAGTAAACACACACAAGCTGTTAGAAAGCTACTTAGTCGGTCGAAAGTTTATTATTAAAGAAGGTGCTTTTATAAGTTCTCCTCAGCCAATTGACGCTGGAGTCCCTCAGGGAAGCATCATGGGCCCACTGTTATACCTAATATATACCTCAGACATGCCAACAAACAACCACACCCTAACTTCAACATTTGCTGATGATACAGCTTTTTTAAGCGTGCACGAAAACTGTCATGAAGCTTCTCGCTACTTGCAGGATCATATATTTGAACTGGAAAAGTGGTTAAAACAATGGAGAATAAAGGTTAATGAGCAAAAATGCGTACATATAACATTCACCTTGCGTCGGGAGTCATGTTCCCCTATTAAAATCAATAATCAATTAGTGCCCCAACAATCGCATGTAAAATATCTCGGAATTCATCTAGATCGGCGTTTAACATGGAAATGCCATATAGAAGCAAAACTAACACAAATGAAACTAAAAGCAATTCAACTTAATTGGCTTATTGGAAGAAACTCTGTTCTTAGTCTCGATTGTAAACTTCTACTTTACAACTCTATCTTAAAACCAATTTGGTGCTACGGTATTCAGTTATGGGGCACTGCCTCGGCTTCTAATATCGAAAAAATTCAAAGGCGACAAAATAAACTTCTTCGAATAATCACAGCCGCTCCCTGGTATGTTAAAAACTCAAATATTCACAAGGATCTCAATGTGCCGTTAGTAAAAACTATTATTACGAACTATGCAGTAAAATATTTAAAAAGACTTGAGTCGCACCCAAATCCACTAGCTCGAAATATTTTAAATTACAGCGGCCACTCTAGATTAAGGAGAAGAGATACAGCAGGACTCATCAGACAAGAAGAGCGCTAAACATCTACATATGTGAACAGAAACCGTGAAGAGAAAAATTTTCGTCTAGCATTGGCAGGACAAAAATAAAGTATTAGTATAAGATTTGATTAATTATTGTTAGTTCATATTTAATATATGAAGATTCAATAAATAAATAATGAAAAAAAAAAAAAAAAAAAAAAAAAAAAAAAAATTTTTTAGTTAAATACATAAAATTTTTAAAGTAGAATGATGAGGAAAACTTTATCGGGTCGTATTGCTGCTGTTTTAATTTTTAGATTTCTTCTTCTGTAGCCAAGAAAAGGATATAGCAACAGTGAGGGAGAATGTAGCATTTGTGAACAACAAGACGAATGATGTTCAGATTCTAAAAACAAAAATGTGTCCCAAAGCCAGCCACCTCTGGCCTCCTCCCTCCTCTTCATCATCTTTTCAGCGCTTGCTGGTTGTGCGTCATTGTTCGTGCAAAAGCATTAAATGTTTTTGTTTGATTCAGCTAAATTATTGTTTGAATTTTTTTTAAATATCAAACACAAATTTAACCAATAATAACAAACATTTGTTTGAAAAAATTCGAGTTTTTTTTAAAAATTTTTTTTTTTAAATTGTTTGAATATGTAAATTTGATTGTAGGACCTATTTCAAACAAAAAAATTTTGATTCCACCGCCGTTCTCCAGATATAAGGAAAACTATAAGATCTTTGCACGGGAGGTGCCACGCCCACTTCTTCTATCCCGCCCACATTTTGTGGGATGCTGTGTATAGATAACCGAGATGGTTTTACGTAATTTGAAAACTTTAGCTCTTTTCGTTCTCCAGATATACAGCAATTTATAATATCTTTGTTTGGGAAGTGCCACGCCCACTTCTCCGATCCCGCCCATTTGCCAAAATAATGCGGGATTTATGGCTTAAATTAGAGGCATAGCTCAGTTATTTATGGACCGATCTAGCTGAATATTAATAGCAAAATTTAGCAAACGGAGTATATGTGACATAAATATATAACAATCAAGTCCCCAATCCCCATTGACATACACACGGACAGATGGACAGACGGTCTACGAGATCCAGAATATATATCCTTTATAGGGTCTAGGATCAATATTGTGGAAGTTAGAAACGGAGTGACAAAGTTATATATACCCCTTTCCACCTGTGGTGAAGGGTATACAAATTTAAATGATAGGTAGCAATCACAATATAAATGCAATGACAACAGAAGTTACTGCTTTAATCATCCCAATGGTAATGGTCAATTTTAAAAAGTAAGCACACATTAGTGCGCTACGCAATAAGAAATACGGAGATGCAGTATGGTAAGTGAACGAATGCTTTATAAATTAAAAAAAATATATATAAAATTTGAAGCGCCGCGATATTCCCTTACCACGAAGCAGGTTTATAAGGGAGCATATTAAGGAATAACGGTAACAAATAATTCAGTGTACAAAGCTGATCGTTACTTTCACTTATATTTATCAAAGTGGTAACTCGTCATATAAAATTCATGTCTTCCGTAAGCGATATGGTAAGCGAAACTTTTACGTTTCTCCCTTACAAACCTGCTTCGTTCGAAGCTCCATTTTTTATTGGGATAATATAGTTGCGACATGCTTGGCAACTGTAATAAGACCCGGTGATTATTTTGAAGCATATTTTTCCATTATATTTTTCCTTAAAGATTTTTAGGTCTTAATGAAAAATATCACGTATTTTAAAAAATATCTTAAGAACTAATAAAGTACATAATAAGTGGTTTAAGTGATGAACTTAGTCCAACGAACTACCATTTTACGGAGCTTTACATATGAATTTAAATTAAACTCAATGTTAAATTTTCTAAAGATACACACATACATACCCCATTCGTCAATTTTATATAAATTATTTTTATGATTTTTATTTTATCAAAATTTGTGTAAATGTAAATTGTACATCAACAAAAAAAGTTTTTCGTTTCACTTAAATCTAACAAAACATTTAGCTGTGCTATTGTATGTGAATTTTTATTTTAATCTATAATAATAGACAAATAACGAACTGAATCAAATTGTTTATTTTCACAACACAAATATTGTTTCAACTCATATTTGAACAATGGCCATTTTATTTTTGACTTGATGCTACAGCAATTGGATCGTATAGTTTGCTTGTTATAGACATTTTGTAACGGTGTTAACAATGATATAGAGACTTCGTAAAACATTAATTTATTTGGAAGATAGTGAAAAAATGTTTAGGGTCTTTAAACTAAGATTTATAAGTATCGTGCTGAGGCAATAAAATTCTTCTTTTGATTCTTTTACACGCGTACACTTAAAAATTTACCCTCTGTTCTCTCCGTTTCTTTCTAAAATTGCAAAAACACTAAGAAGGCGAATTCAGCTACAGGTGGTCTTGGAGTAGTCACTCAATTAATCGTTGCTCGGTTAATCGAAGAAATTTTTCGCCATTATTTGATCGAATAATTAAAATAGCCAATTTCAAATAACGAATAACTCTAACAATTTATGTCAATTAATCGATTAAAATTAATTTCTAAGAAAATTCAACTTTTTTAACAAAAAAATATTTTTTTTTAGATTTCTAACTACACAGAAAAAATTATTAAATTTCTGCAATCTCCAAATTTGTTCTAAATTCATAATATCTACCAAAAATATTACCAAAATGATTATATTGATTACTAAAAATTTTAAAATTTTGAAAAAATATTTTCAATAAATGATATTTTTAATTTTAATTAAAAAATTGATCAAAAAACTTTGCCATTTCAAACAATGTGTTAATTTATTTAAATAAATATTGACAACTCCCAACAACAATTCTACATGTTTAAATTATTTTATTTTAAACGAAAAAAGACAATTAAGATTTATTGCTATTTAATTAAAATTTTAATTGAAAATTTATTTCAAAACAACTAAAATGTTAATTAAATCAAAATTAAATTTTTAATTTTCTTTCAACAAAAAAAAATAATTGATTCAATTATCACATTAATTTAATTTAAATACTTTTTAAACTATTTCTTTAATTGATAAAACACTTTTTTCTGTGTAATAAAATACATAACAATTAAATCACATTTTGTTATATTCTGTAGCACTTCTTAACTGAGAATCTCTTTATATTTAAATTTTAGTTGATATTCTGGAATAATAAGTTAGTTGAATTAAATAATAATAAATTTGTCTAAATACGCTGGACCTCTCATAGAAATGCCGCGACGAAAAAGTCTAAAATAAATGATTAAAAAATAATTAAAAAATATGAGATGAAAGCCTGTGTTGAATTTCTTATTAAGTTTAGCAAAGTTGAGTCAAATAGACCTATAAGCTTATTATCTAATATATCAAAGCTGTTTGAGAAGCTGTTAGTGCCAAAATTAGCCCCAATTTTAAATGTAAATAGATGTATTCCTAACCATTAATTCGGCTTTAGAAGAGAACATAGCTCAATGGAACAAACCCATCGTATAGTAAACGCCATAAGAAAAGCCTTTGAAGAAAAAAAATATTGTTCCGTCCTCTTCATCGATGTTTCTCAAGCTTTCGATAAAGTCTGGCATGAAGGGCTATTACATAAATTAAAGCTAAACTTACCAGTAAACATACACAAGCTATTAGAAAGCTACTTAGTCGGTCGAAAGTTTATTATTAAAGAAGGTGCTTTTTTAAGTTCTCCTCAGCCAATTGACGCTGGGGTCCCTCAGGGTAGCATAATGGGCCCTGTGTTATACTTATACCTCAGCCATGCCAACAAATAACCACACCCTAACTTCAACATTTGCTGATGATACAGCTTTTTTAAGCGTGCACGAAAACTGTCATGAAGCATCTCGCTTCTTGCAGAATCATATATTTGAATTGGAAAAGTGGTTAAAACAATGGAGGATAAAGGTCAATGAGCAAAAATGCGTACATATAACATTCACCTTGCGTCGGGAGTCATGTCCCCCTATTAAAATAAATAATCAATTAGTGCCCCGCATGTAAAATATCTTGGTATTCATCTAGATCGGCGCTTAACATGGAAATGCCATATAGAAGCAAAACTAACACAAATGAAACTAAAAGCAATTCAAATTAATTGGCTTATTGGAAGAAATTCTGTTCTTAGCCTCGATTGCAAACTTCTACTCTACAACTCTATATTAAAGCCAATCTGGTGCTACGGTATTCAGTTATGGGGCACTGCCTCGGCCTCAAATATCGAAAAAATTCAAAGGTGCCACAATAAACTTCTTTGAATAATCACAGTCGCTCCCTGGTATGTTAAAAACTCAAATATTCACAAGGATCTCAATGTGCCATTAGTAAAAAATATTATTACGAAGTATGCAGCAAAATATTTAAAAAGGTTTGAGTCGCACCCAAATCCACTAGCTCGAAATATTTTTAATGACAGTGGCCACACTAGATTAAGGAGAAGAGATACTGCAGGACTCATCCGACGAGAAGACCGCTAAAAATCTACATATGTGAACAGAAACCGTGAAGAGAAAAATTTTCGTCTAGCATTGGCAGGACAAAAATAAAGTATTAGTATTAGATTTGATTAATTATTGTTAGTTCATATTTAATATATGAAGATTCAATAAATAAATAATAAAAAAAAGGTTAAGCAGGCGTTACATAGTTGCAAATTATATACTGAAATAAAATTAGTGGACCAAATGCATGTGTAAACTTTGGCTTACAGATCATTTTTAACCGAATTAGTGTTACATTTGTTTATAGTTTATTTTTATTTTATTTCCTTAGTCGTGTTTCAGTCTCTTTAGCGCCTTGAAAACTGTATAATTTGCAGCAGGGTTTTTGATTTTTTAATTATTTATTTTATTTAAAAGTTTTAAAACTGTAAACGTGGTATTAATGAATTGTTATTTCATTGTTTATTGTTCAACTATATTTTTATTTTATTTTAATAATACAATAAAAGTATCAAATCAAATAGACATGCATGTTTTTTCCATTTGATAACATTATTTGCCTTATTCGAGTTATTCGAACATATTAAAACTCTTATTTGATTAATTGAGCAAAATTTAAATCTAAAAATCGATTAATTTCTTACTCGAACAAAACCAAAAGTCAAATAATTGGATACTCTAGTTGAAACTACACAAATCCAAAAACAACAACAAGTGTTTACGGTTCGAAATGCCAACCATGTCAAATTGGTTCGAACTGTCAAAATCAGATAGCGCTACGACACCACCTGTAGTTTAATTCGCCTTGAACATTAATTAGTACTTTTGGAAAACAAATCTTCTGCTAACATACAATTGCAAATATCGGAGTATGAACGAGAGAGGACATAAAACTCCATATAACATTAGTATTAAAGCAGAGTTTTCAAATGCAGATATTGTGTCAGCTCATAAGGAAGAGAAGCCAAGTGGAAAATCTAACAGTGAGAAATTAAAAACATTAGTATGATTATACTGGGAGAAATCACTTTCGCATCTTTCATACATATTGTGTGCTTAGTCATCATTCTGTTTTTTGATTAGCCGATGATCTAAAAAAAACTATAGACAAGGTAAAGAGCGTATTAAGGTTAAAAGCATTAAGTGGCGAGGTGACATGCAATACTAATATGATTTGGTACAAGCTTTTAAATACTTCGAGAAAAATAAATATTTTCCCTACATAAAATTTTAACCAATACCAGCACTCAGTAAAGCTCATTGGAATTCTAGAGCTATTCTGGCAATTTTATCTTTTATACTTATTCCGAAATATCGATTACTATTATATCATATTTGTAAATTTGTATGTGATGCTTGGAGCGAAGTCTGGTTTTCTGATCATACTTTAAACAAAAATAATTTCGCCACATTTCAAAAATTATTATCCGACTTTACAAAAGCAAATGAAGGTTTTCTCAAACATTGGGTCAAAAGACCATCAGTTATTCAGGGAATTCAGCGGAGAAACATCTATGCAGAGCGTGCAATTAAAATTGTGGTAGAAATTTTGCCATTGTGTATATTAAAAATTATTTCGTATAACAATCGAAAACACTTGAATTTAAAAACTTATTTGCGAATGAGCAATATCCTTACACAGAAAAAATTATTATATTTCTCCAATCACCAAATTTATTCCAAATTCATAATATCAAGCAAACAATTTGTTGATTTTGCACCTATTAATAAAATGATTATAATGATTACTAAAAATTGTAAAACTTTGAATATTTTTTTTCAATAAATTATATTTTTAATTTTAATAAAAAAAATTATCAAAAAACTTTGCCATTTCAAACAATGTGTTAATTTATTTAAATAAATATTGAGAATTCCCAACAACAATTCTACATGTTTCAATTATTTGATTTAAAACGAAAAAAAGTCAATTAAGATTTTTTTTTATTTAATTAAAATTTTAATTGAAAATTTATTTAAAAACAACTAAAATTTTAATTAAATCAAAATGAAATTTTTAATTTTCTTTCAACAAAAAAAATAATTGATTCAATTATCACATTAATTAAATTTAATAATTTTTAAACCATTTTTTTAATTGATAAAACACTTTTTTCTGTGTACCGTTATGAATTTTAAGTAAAACTTTTTCAAAATATTATAGACCACATAAGTTTAAATCTACTCTAAAGTTTTACAAAAATCGAAAAACATTAACCCTAAAATCATGAAGGTAAAAGTCAAAGTTTGACTTATTTGGAATTTCTAAACGAAAAAAGCGAAATATTGTATATTTTTGGGCCGATTGTCATGAAACTAGAGAAAAATATATCCTTAGGTCATACGATGACAAAACAGTGAAAAAATGGAGATTAACACTTGCACTTGGGGTCAAAACGAACCCAAACTTTCCAAACTTTGAAAAATCCGTAAATTTTAAGAATTTGGTAAACTTAAGAAGAGGAACATCAGAGATTCACATTTTAGTATACCAATGGACTGACCCGTCTGATGTCTGATTAAGAAACAAACATCAAATCGCATTTTTTTATTAAAAACTGAAAACAAAACAAACCAACTGTCTAAATTTTTAGAGATGTGCTTCAAAAAAACGATAAACAATTGACATCGTTACATTGTTGCTACAGAATTCAAGTTTTGTATCGGATTGATGCTGATATTAAATTGATGACTATGACGACGAATTAATAGAAGCACGTATGTCCACCCGTCTGATGTATCCGTGACCATATAAAAACAGGTTATGTAACTTTAGGTCTTACCTAGTTTTAAGGATAATTAAATAAAATTTGGGTTTAACCCATTATGGGCCGCTACCCTAAAACGTGGGAATTTTTTTAATCCCTTGCAGGAGGGTGTTATCAATGCCCCAATGAAGAATATTTTTTGCAAAATTTTCCCTCCCGATATATAGTTTTCTTTACATCTACTGGACGAAAAATCGACCACTGGACGAAAACGGTAAAAAATAAAACAAAAGTATTTGATATTTTTGAAAGAAAAAATATTGCCTTGGGCTTTATCAAATGATTTTATTAAAAATTTGCATAGAATTCGTAAAAGCAGCTTGTATGTAAATATATGTTGCACTTTTTGCATGTAAAAATAGTATGTTTCTTACAAAATTTGCAGCGCCGATATTCATTTTCAACGCTTCTTATAATTTAGTGTACTTTTTCGTTGACTCGGGGTTGATTGGGGATTGTATCAAAATCTTGAATGTTAACTCACTATCTTATTTTAGAAGTTGAGTTGTGGCTTCGGAACGAAAATCGATTTGTGAAACGGTTCTTGTCTTTGGGATTTTTGCCAACATGCAGTGCATTTTCCAACCATTGAACATTGCGTAACCAAGCGCTTAGTCCATATGGGCCACTACCATTTATTTCCCTTTATACGGATACGATAATTGGCCATGGCATTGTCATGAAGGTCGACACCACCCATACCATGATTATACTCCTGAATTGCTTTTAGCAGTGGAATAGTATAGTTTTTTTTTTGCTTACGGCAATAATGTTTAACATTAGCCATTGGTTTGACTGCTGAGTTGTTGGTAATTACTTTGACAACAGATATGTCATTCCAGCGCACCAACAATATTTTTGGTTAACTATCGAGTAACTGGTCAAATTACCCGCGATTGCTTTTTTTATATTCTTTAACGGAGCTTATCTGTTCGATTTTTTCGTGTAGTGCCCGTAGCATAAAATTTGCGTTCATTCAATAGACACATGAGATGATAAGAAGAAAAAAAATTGTCAAAAAACCTATGTGACAATCGGGATCAGGTACGTTTGCCAGTAAGTCCAAAACTGTTTGCGCCCCAAGACCAATGTCTTTATCGTGTGGAGTGGCTGAACCTCCTTTTAAAATATTACAGAATAAATATCCACTCTTAGAGCACATGCACCATGATTGAAATCCAAAACGGATTGGTTGCGCCGTAATGAACATTTTGCACGAGTGTCGCCCAAATACGGAATCATCTGCTTATCAATTGATACAATATGGTTAAAAATTCCAAACTGCATAAATTTTTTATTGAGAGCATCAACTAGTGGGCGAACTTTTGCAAATCGATCTGTTTTTTCTAAGCGGCTATTATCTGATATATGTAAATACCTTTTAATTGTTCTGAACATTGCGGCTCATGGCTTGCTTTACCATTGCAACTCCCATGTCGGTCTTATTAGACCAATAATGGTATGACAAGTATAAATCTACATAGTTCAATAAGTGTAATTCTGGCTGTAGCATTGTTCTGATTTGCATATGTATTTGAAAACTTTGTGATATCCGACATTATGGAATTATGAAAATCTAAAGAAAAAATTTTAAATGGAGATTTAGAGCCTATGAGAATACAAAAATGACTATGTAAATACAAGTATCAAGAAGAGACAAAGCGGACCAATTTCTCCAATTCCTCCCATTTTAATAGCTTCATTATTTGTTGGCTTTGTCGTGTAGCTAAAGTTACTTGGCTTTCGCTACATAGGTATAGCAAAATCTGTTTTTTAATGCTTCCCCTTCCTTTACCATTGTTGCGTGACTTATTATGAAAATAACAGTTTTGAAATTCAAAACAATTTTTTAATTCTATTGTAGGGTCTCCGGCCACTGGTCGATTTTTCGGCAACGAAAGATTGTGGGCATTAAAGAATAAGAAAATGTGTCATATGCAAATTGATTTTCGTCGATTCTTATAATACATTATTTAGACTCTAAAAATAATGAAAAATAAGAAACAAAAATTTCAATTATTACATATATTTTTTGATTGGAAAAAACTGTTAAAAATGTTCGTTTTTACATCCTCTTACCAAATTTTTATTAAACTCTTCAGAAAATCATTTCACTACAGATGTTTTAAGAATTAGTTCAGATTTTAGTTTTGTGAAAACAGATCAAAAAAATTATAGCAAACTTTTGAGATATGCGCTCATAAATTGACTGGTCGAAAAATCGATCTATGCTCCCTGGCCCCAATATAAATTGCACTTTAAAATAACACTCTCTCTATTACTCATAAAGCTGCTAAAAAGGATAAAACTCGCATAGAAGTTGGCTTAAATAAATTAAATATCTTATATATAAATGCAGGAACAATTTTTTTTTGTAATTGATTTTCAATCCAAATTTAGATATTTTTTTATCAGGCTAAAGTTCATTGAATTTAATTTTCATTAAATTATTTTTATGAAGAAAGGAATTTCACAACATGAAATTAATTAAAATTTATGGATAATTTTTCATTCTTGACTGAGCTGGGAATTGATTTTTAAGAATATTATCGGCCACCGATTTTAATGAAACCTATATCGTTTTAAAGGTATAATAAAAGCCTTCATGGCCAAACCATAATACTACAATAGAAATCTGTAAAGTTTTATATGGTAACCCTAGTTTTTTAATTTAAAAATATTTTTTATTTAATATTTTTGTTTTGTGTTGAAATGCACAATATAAATTTTGTTTCTAAATTTTTAGGCTCAAAGTGTTTAAAAAGCGTTTTACATTTGCTTGCAAACACACGCACATACATGTATAGATTTTATTTTACACAGAAAACAGTGTTTTTATCAATTAAAAAAGTTTTTTTTTATCAATTAAAAAAATGGTTTAAAAAGTATTTAAATTTAATTAATGTGACAATTGAATCAATTATTTTTTTAGTTGAAAGAAAATTAAAAATTTAATTTTGATTTCACCCGGCGTTTACACATGCAAGTGCAAGTTCGAAAAACTCAATACACTCACACATTTTTACTAACACCATCACATTTTTCGTACTTGCAGCCCAACTTGCAAGTAACTCGGCGTTTACACATGCAAGTGCAAGTTCGAAAAACTCAATACACTCACACATTTTTACTAACACCATCACATTTTTCGTACTTGCAGTCCAACTTGCAAGTAACCCGGCGTTTACACATGCAAGTGCAAGTTTGAAAAACTCAATACACTCACACATTTTTACTAACACCATCACATTTTTCGTACTTGCAGCCCAACTTGCAAGAGAATTTGCTTGCAAGTAAATTTTTGACACTTGCAGCAAGTAAAATGACAAATAAAGAAACAGTGTTACCGTGGATGCCTTTGGTATCAATTTACTAGTACTTAGTAATATAAAAATTATGTTTATACATAGTTGATTTTCTGTGTGTTTTAAAAATAAAAACAAAATAAAAAAAAAACACTACTACAAAGCAACACATCTTCATGGTATTTTAAAACATAAATTGCAAGTATTTAAAAAAAAATTGTTAATCAAAATATTTTCTCAGAAATTTTATGATATCGGTAACTACGGCAATACTGGATTCACATATTTTAAAAATAAAAATAATTTTTTCATCAAGATGGACAAAAATAAAATAAAGAAATAATTAAATTATTTATATTTAATATTATTAAATAAATTTCGTGATAACATTAACATGAAAATGTTTTTTTTTTACCCAAAAATGAAGCTTTTTTCATAAGATGTTTTCGCTTCGAGAACATTTGAAAAATAAACTTACAACTGACTGTGTAAACACTCAAGTTACTTGCAAGACTTTCGGCAATTTCTTCGACATTTTCGTTGATAATACATATACACTACTTGCAAGTAATTACTTGCATGTGTAAAGGCAGGGTAAATAATCGAAATTTATTAATTAAAACAGCATTTGAGATATGCAATTTTTTTTTTAATTTTAATCATGTTTTTCTTATATTTGCCAAAAGTATCAACTGTTTCATAAGTGCGATTATTATTGTTTATCAGAAACAAATTATTATTGTTTATCAGAAACAAATTCGTTTGTGTTAAAAGACTCAAACAAGTTTCTACAAAATTTTCTACATTATTTATGATAGATTTTCCCACTTTACTACGTCTAGCTGCATACTTATCGTACACTGGCTTATCAAGATACAAACTTGTTGTCTTATTTTTGGATTGGGGGTTTTCAACATTTTAATATCATTAATATTCAAATTTTGCATATTGTTTGCAAATAAATTTCTTTTGCTAGAATATTATTACCGTTAAGTGAGAACAAATTTGTCAATTATTCAAAAAACATTTTGAGTTGCCTAAATGTATACAAAGAAAATTTAAAATTTTCTTGAGTAAAATCTTATACTGCATGCGTATGTGTTGAGTGCAAGCAAACAGATAGTAAATAAGCAAAGTGTTTTGGGCTTTATTTTTGAATATTTTAAATCACATGTTCCCAAATTGTGATCCTTAGCAAAACCTTATAAGCAATTGAGCTGTAAAATTGACTTTGTAGATTTGAACTATGGAAACTGTTTTCACCGATTCTATATTCATTAATATCTCATTATGAATTAAGGTGTTAAAAAAAGTATTTTTCATTTGTGCCAAATTGTTTGGGTGTTGATAAAATAAAAGATAATCGGGCACGTTCTTGAAATCGAATTTGAGTGCATTTAAGA
Source organism: Pollenia amentaria (assembly GCA_943735925.1). Lineage (NCBI taxonomy): Eukaryota > Metazoa > Arthropoda > Insecta > Diptera > Polleniidae > Pollenia > Pollenia amentaria. Next base: position 136,281,898 of record OX031010.1, on the reverse strand, counting down.
TCGAGCAAATTTTAAAAATTACCCTGTAATGAAAGTTTCTAAAAATATTCCTTTTAATATATTTCAGTCTTTAAGTACCAATTACGCTAAAAAAACAAGTCTTAAAATCAGGAAGAATTGCTTTCTTTCTGCAAATAATTGAACCTAAAATCTCGTTCGTTTCCAATTTCACTTCACTTCGATTTCGAGAACATGCCCGAATGTTTTTTTTTTTTTTTTTTTTTTTTTTTTTTTTTTTTTTTTTTTTTTTTTTTATTCAATTTGACTTAAATTGTTTTTCTAGAGTGGGCCTTGTATTTGGACAAAAATGAATAAAAATATGTTCTTAAATTTGATAAGAAAGATTTGTGGATAATAATTTTTATTATTTTACCAAAAGATGACCTAAAAAGGGGACATTTACCGCATAAGCCAAGTTTCGAAATATACAAATGTTTTGGTAACTTCTTTTTTGGGTTAAATTTTTTAACCGAATATTTTTGTTAATAAAACAATTAGAAAATTATTATCTGTTTAATGTAAAATAAATTAACAAGAGTTGTTGAGTCTTCAGCTTAACTTTGTAAAATATTTTGTTAAATATCGTGGTTGGCGTCGGGGTATTTAGACGAAAATTTGTACGTGTATGCTGTCATTTTTAAAAAAAGTTAACGACTGTTTTTGCAATACATACGCCGACACGATAACCTTTTAAGACATAATATGTCTTATTTTTATTTTAAAAATGGCATTCAAAAACGACAATAAATAAGACACTGTCTATACATATTTGGGGTATTCACAAGGTGTGCTATCATGGTTTATTGTCATATTGTTCTAACATTTTACAATGGTTTGAAAATATTGTTGTTGGTTTGTAAACAAAAAGTGTCTTAAATAAATAGAACGTCGCTTGCTATGCTTATTGTGCTGTCGTAATTAATAGCACATTAAATTATGAGGGGTTGCTCACAACAGTCGTATTTTTTCATGTTATTATTTTAAGACATATGAGTGTATGACACCTTGTGAATCCCCCAATTATGTATAGACAGTGTCGTATTTATTGTCGTTTTTGAATGCCATTTTTAAAAACGCTTCACTTTCGCCACAAAATCGCCAACCACGTTAAGGGTGATTGTTTCAAAACTAATTTTTTTTAACAAAATTGAGGTATTTTAACCCATTAGCTGATAATGTCCATTTTTGGTATGCATTTAAAAATGTCTATGTTAACAACTGTGTGTAAATATTAAAACAGACGTTTTTTTAAATCATCCTTTTAAACGGCATTGGTGGGTAATGTGTTGTTAGCCAACATTTTTTGTCAATTTATTTGATAGAGTCCAAAAGTACTAAAAATCCCATATATAACGAACGCCAATGTCGACTTAAGTATCGTCGGCACCGCAGTCATGGCATTACCGTTGTCAATATTTACGATAACCGATTACTATTGACAAAGCATTTGTATTAATAAAGACGATTTAACGGCGACGTTCACACGACTTGGCTTTGCTTTTGTCAACAAAGTTTTTACCGTCGTCTTGTGATATTGTGACAAAGTGTTTAAAATATTTAAAAAAAATACAAATGGAAAAAATTAAGGTGACAACTTTAAAACAATTTGAACTTGAAAATAAACCAAGTTCAGCAAAAGTATTTCATCGAAGCTCAACTCCTAACAATTTAAAAAAAGAATGGGAGGAAATAACAACAAAATTAAATTCAATGGGACCACCCATTAGAGAGGGAGTGGGGGTTGGCAAAAGGTTTGCCTAGACAATTATTTCAATATATTACTTTCCAAATAAGGGAGTCATGAGACGAGCCTGCATAACGAGCATCTACATGTTTGATTCTCATTTTATGGTCACATACCTGTAAATTAATTAATCAAATGAGCGTTTATTAAATGATTTAAAAATAAATGATTTTGTTTGTCTATATTACAAGCATGGCATTCAAAGTTAAAAACCGCTTTCGATTATAGTACATGTTTTGTTCTCCTTGTTTAGGGGCTATAAGTTATATGTATGTATGTATGAATGTATATATATTAGGGTGGAGTGAAAAAAATCAAAATCTTTTTTTTGGAAACGGGTACCCTTCAATGACTGTGTATGAGACCTAGAAACTGTTCTGTAAAATATTTAATTTCTACGACGTCATCTTGAGTCTGCACATTTGGCCTAAAGTTTGAAAATTTTTTAAATTTTTCCCAAATTTTTTTTAAGTACTTGAAACTAAAAAACCCTAACGGGTAATCACTTAATATTCTATTAAGGCCGTTAGTAAAGATAAGAGGTTTCAAAACAATGTAAGGTGGTGGTTTTACTCTGCACATGAGGCTTAAACTTTTCCAAATATAAGTAAATTTCTGATATTTTTAACGTTCTATAATTGCTAATATCCTCTTATAATTTTATTAAAACTGGTTTATATAGCCTTCGTTAATCAACTTTGTATTGTGCAACTCTTCGCTAGTTCATATTCAACTACCCAGCACTCACCACGGGGAGGTGGTTGCACTTCGAGTCCCACCCATGCCCTCCCAACCTCCATACCATGAGATCATGTATTTACATCTTTTCGAAAAGTCTTTAACAGGTAAATTGTTTCTTTGTGTCATATATTGGACGGATATTTCTATCAAATATTCTAGTTTTGATTAAGCTTTCCCTTTTCTTTTGATCACAGACCAATTTTGAGGAAGCAGTAACCTCTTTGACTGCCCTTTCTACCGCTTGAGTGTGTGATGGGAGTTCAAAAAGAGTGCACTCCGAAGCTATGTTTACACTCTCGGTCTCCAGTAACCTTTGTAAATCCTGATTTGTCAAATTACTTGTGAGAGGTGGTTCTGTCACTTCCACATCATTCCAATCAATCATATTGGCATACTCTGATGCTCCAAAATTTATTTTCGGGATTTCAAACCGTCTTAGTGGTTTACTGGCTTGTCCTCTAGATCGAGCCTTGATGATACGTCTTAAAGCCAGTTTCTTTATATGATCTCTCTTATCAACCAACATAGCTATGAGTATGTTTTCATGGTGAGCAAAGTATCCATTGTCTTGGATACACTTGTATACAATTTGACGATTGCTATCAGATAGGCAAGTGCAACTCTTTATGGTTTGCCACAAGTTTTGAGCTCCATTATACGCTTTTGGGTTACACTTGATCCTGAACCAGCTTGGTGCAAAAACTTTCACGATAAAGACTGTTAACTCTTTTAATGTATGCGATGGAGTTTTTGTAGCCACGTATAATCTTAAGATTCTATTAGCTGTAGTCAACCATCTCGCATGGGAGAGCTTTCCTGGACTTCTGTTTTCTAATTGGTGAGATATTTTCCCAGTCGAAATAGCTTTGCAAATATCATAAAGGTATTGTTGGTCAGTACTCAAACCCTTATCATCACCACGTTCGATTATATCAGTAATAAACTCAATAGGCTCAAACTGAACTATTTTCATTGCATGGCATGTTGCTAAACTTTTACCGACAGGTCCAACAAATCCTTTTGGTCCGCTTGTAGGTCCATCCAGCTTCTCCACTAAATGCCGTAATGGAAGTTCATTTGTATGCAATTGGCAAATGACCCACTGCAGAGGTCTCCCAAGTTTCTCTTCCAACGAGCGAATTACACCATTATATTTACCTGTATTTGTAGGGCATCCATCACAACCAATGCAAACTATTTTCGACATTGTTAGATTGTGTTCAGAAAAGTAATCGACTATAGAATTAGCAATGTCATTGGCTTTCCCAGACAATGGAACTGTGTAACCGATGAATCTCGACTTAGGCTCTTGTATGAGTGAAATATGCTCTTCTCTAACAGTTTTTCTGTACATTTTCCTATCGTCTGTCTTGTGAATACGAAAGGTATCGTCAATTCTACCGTCAAAGTATAAGGCTTTTATTTCTACCTTTGATTCCTTATTCAGAACTTCATGCCGAGATTTGATTCGCTCGCGTCTTACTTTACTCCTGTCTACGACAACGTCATTTATTACATTATCTAAAAAATTAATAGACTGTACATCGTGTAAAAGAGCAGAGGCTAAAGCTGCTGCTGCGCGATCAGGTACGCCATTACTATCACAAACTCGGGAAAACGATGGTATTTTTATCCTAGTTTGTATATTTATGGCAGTAGCTGGGGAAGGGCCTGGAACTGGTTCCCCTAAACCTTCATCTCCTGGAACACAACCCTTTTCTTGAAGTGGGACAGTTAAATCCAAAGAGTCCTCATTGTCGCTATGTAAGCCAATTTTATATTCTTCACAACGTTTCTTACACAATCTTTCTTCTTCTATCATTTTCCTTGCTATTTTCTTTTTATTTGCTGATGTAACTTTTATATCAACACTTCCAATTGACATTTTCCGTAGAGTTCTTTGATCGATCAAGAATTTGCGTTCTAGTATTGGAACCTTCTTAGCGGGATCACATTTACAATGCTGAAAATCTTTACATTTACATGCACTAACATCGAACAATGCCTCAACTCTATTGTTAAATGCGACTAGTTTTTTTTTGAAACTGTCCTTATCTTTGTCACGTTTGTATGTTTTGTTGAGTGTTTGAACTAAATCAACTTCTTTTTTTAACAAATCTGTAATAGTTTTAGAGGTTATGCATGGGATTGAAGCTTTTCCCCAAACGAAGTTTAACTTGTCAACAACAATCTTAGACACTTCTAAAAAACTAGGGTTTTTGCCATTTTGCTTAATTTTTTCTTTGTTCCAAACATAAATGTAGTATTTTAACACATCTCTACGAGTAGGAAGCAAAGACAAGCCCATATCTTGACCATTGCCTAGGATAGGATGAGGTAAATCCTTATAACGAGTCCTAGGGAACGCCATAATACAGTTATAAGCACACAAAGCACAGTGACAGACTACTATAACACTGAATTAGAACAGTAGAACTTATGTATATATGTAAGTAGACGACTAGATATAACACACCACCTATAACTCTCGGTGTCAAAACACGACCAATGCAGTCAGAGAGTGCCGTGTACTGATTATACAAATAATTCTAAATATCGGAGATTTCGCACAATTTTAAGATTTATGCGCAGACTAAAACCACTACGTTAAAATATTTAAAAAGACCCGTCTTTATTTAAGACCTTGTTCAACTTTTCAGTAACTACTCGTCTGATGTAAAAAATTTCAGAAATTTTCAAACTTTAGGCCAAATGTGCAGACTCAAAATGGCGTCGTAAAAATTAAATATTTTACAGAATTGTTTCTAAGGCTCATACACAGTCATTGAAGCGTACCCGTTTCCAAAAAAAAGATTTTGACTTTTTTCACTCCACCCTAATATATATGTATATAAGTATACATACAAACATATACTTAAAATCATACGAAATGCCCTAATAAAAATTTATCCCATGACAACAGTATGATCAAACATGTTCTGTATACTTACTTACATACGCTTAATGCGTATGTAAAATAATGTAACACTAATTGTATGTGTCTATTTTATTTGTTGCTACGCGTCTTGAAATATTAATTTCTGTAACTTGTTTATTTTTTTTGTATTTCTGAAATCCCAATTTGACCAGACATGCACAATCTTGCTTCTTTCTTACTTACACACGCTGTGTATGTAATTCAAGTTAGTGACATTTGCGCATGTCTAGTGTTTGTTGTAAAAAGCTTTTTAAAAGAAAGATGTTCTTTAAAACATTGTCAAGCGATATTGCATTCCCGATATATATATGTACATACATGTATGTAAATACGTATGTTAAGTAAGAATAAGGAAACGATCGTAATATTTAATAAGTGTTATGTACGGTATTGTTTCGACTTATTTCTTAAATACGACAGAATAATTAATTTTAGTAGTCAGTCACAGAGAAGTGTTCAACCAGCAAATTTTTGTTAAAAGTATCCTTTTAAAAAGGACACTCAACTTAATAAAAAAAACATTTATTAACAAAATAAATTGTGAAAAATTAAAAAGAAAGGATCCTTAAAGGACCGTCTAAAATTAAATTTGTGCTTATTTAAAGAAAATATTAAATTTATAAAAATATAAGAGATAAATAAAAACTTATTTAAGTAAAATAACTTTAAATTAAATAAAGAACATTTTTAAATAAAAAATTTTTGAAACATCCTAAGCGTTTTATTTTAAGAAATATAACTGCTATACTCATTATATGCGAACCGTCTACGCAAACTACAACGCCAGGAAACCCTGTCTTTTCAAAGAAATGCAATTTGTATCAGCCATCTCTTTTTCTGTCATTTCATATTTAATATACAGAGGACAAATAACTCTTTCCAAAGCATCGAGTGTTACTTCCAAAATTAGAGACACTATAGGCTGTGAGAGTCCGAGATTAAAATCATAACCAACACTCGTTTGGTATGAGCCTTGGGCCAAGAATCGTAATGTTGTTGCCAATTTCATCGTGTTGGAGATAGATACTGAGCGAGTTATACTCCTCATTGACGGCTCAATTTTTTTAAAACAAACCTAAATGCCGGCTTGTTTAATCGAAAATACTCAATGAATCTAAATAAATAAACAAATTTACAAATTGTTCGTATGAATGTTTATAATTACAAACCAAATTGTTTTATTACTTACGTGTTGTCCAGCAAATTGAAAATGGATGAGCTTTGCCTTATTATTTCCTCTGAAGCTTAAGCATTTCTTTATTTTCTTCATCACTACTTTCAGAGTCAAAGAAATATAACATTTTACACGAAAACTTAAAAAACAAATAAAATTACTAATTAATTCATTTATTAATGATGTGCTAATAATCCCAATTTTTAAATGAAAACACTGAAATTTATTGTTGTGGGAAAGCTAGTTTCTATGCGCATTTCGCTGGTTGCTTAGGCCAGCTCGTCAGGAAACTTTTTCCAAATACTTTAGAAAAGCTAAAAATATTATACAAGTAAGACCATAAAGTGAATAAGAATTTTAAATATCAAAGCTTAAACAAAGACACAACAATAAACCGTCAATTTTTCTTTCTTACATTCCCCTACAATTGGTTGTTTTTTTTTTTACTGTCAAAATACATAGGGATGAACAATATTTTTTTTTAAATATCGATAACATGTCGACATCAACATATACACGCAAATTAATTCCGATTTTTTGTCGAGTAGACGTCGGCGGAGACTAAATGTGACTTCGGCTTAAAATTAACGACGGCGTCGACAACGACTTTGGTAATAAATGGGAATATGAAAATTTTTCTTAATTGTCGTCACATTTTGTTCCTCTTATTATCACGTCCAAACCCCTAAAACGTGAATAACTTTGTAGACAAATAAATCGGTTTGGCTCATTTACGGCAACACACACTCTTTGTAGTATAAAATAGGTATTTTGGCCAAATTATTTAGCCCTGGCTCAGACCGAGTGTCCGCTATCCTGTAAAAACCTTATTCCGTGGATACATTTGCATGGGAACTAGGAGTTTAAAGAATAAGGAGCTCCTAAACAAAGGCGCACTTTTGCTAACAAAATGTTGTTGCTTTAGATCATCAGAAGTGGTATCTAAAGTCCTAAAAGCCTTTTTTCGCAAGCATGTAAAAAGTGGACAGATTTGAACAAATTTAACATAAAGAGATCTTCTTACATGTAAAGTACATATTAACCTTTATTTTTTTTTAACAGAAGGTAAAAATGAGTGGCCTCTAATGTGCTTAAATGTTAAATTAAGTTAATATTTTTTAGCGGCTCAATAGAAAAACAAACTTATTTGTCTCATTTTTTATACCAAATTAGAGTTTTTTCACTCCCATGAATTGTTTTTACAATTCCCGCTTTTTTTTATTATTATGTTTAATGAAAACTTTTTCAAACTTTAGCAAATCTATGTGTTTTATTCAATAAAATTTCACCACCATTTCCACCACTTATTCCATTTAGCGTAATCAATACGAAATGATATCGTTTTGTATTGATTGTTGTAAATCGGTATGTCCATCGCCAATGTCAAGTTTTATCGCTAAGCGTAGGTTTGGTATGCCGTACGCAAAGTTAACGTCTGCATCGATATAAATTGTCTTATTGGTGTCGATACAGTTTTATTCCTTTTTAATGTTTTAAAAACAATAAAACAGACAGGGCATTTTTAACACTTTCGGTTTATACTGGGCGAAAAGTGCAATGCCTTATGACACTAGTAGGGGTAAATTTTTGCAGAATAAATCAAGCTACCATTTTTGAGAGCACAGCTGCTTAAATAAAGCAGCTTGCCATTTCAGTTTTATATTTGCCTGGCACTATGTTTATTGTAACAATATATTGTTGTCTTACACAAATTGTTGTTGTTTTTTTATTTTATATCAACAATATTATAGTTACTGTAAACATGTCAATGTTTATTGTAATTACAAATTTAAGTATGGTTCACTGAAAAATAATCATTTTTATAACAACTTAATAATGATAACTTTTCAAACATATTATATTACACACAACCATTTAATGATATTTTATATCCACAACTTGATAACGTTCTATACGTGTACTCATAATCTGTTTAAGATGCAAACAAAATATCTTTACTCTAATAATATTTTGTTACCGCCATTTGTAAAAAATTTTGCATCAGTTGTATCGTTTGTTTTACATCTGGCTATGGAATTATTTGTTATTCAGTGGTAAAACAATTTAAAAAATATACCCATTAAAACCCAAGTTTAAAGAAATTAAAAAATAAAGAAATTGTAAGTGCAGTGAAAAAAAAATTGTAAAGTGCCACAAAATAAAATATCGCTGCTAAAAAAATATTAATATTGTTTGAAAATGGTGCAAAAATATTGACCACAGTTTTGTGTTATTTTAGTGAAAAAGAATGAAAATTCTGTAAAATAATTTATAAATAATTGCGACCTACGACAAAAATAGGTTAAAAATATTATGTTTAAAGTTGCATCATATTGTGATGTGAAATATCCGTAACAGTTTTACTTTAAGGTTGCCAGTAAGTAAATAAGCATAAATATATATTAAAAATTTTTTTCGGTTTTAGATTTAATCTACATATTATTGTGATTAACATGATAATAATATGATTACTTGTTGACTTATTATTATTAACATGATAATAATGTGATTACATGAAATTATAATATGATGTAATAAAAACAAATTAGGATTTATGCAAAACTATTATGATGCAATATTACTAATATATTTGGTCATAATATGATTCAATAATAATTTTAATAGGTTGACTACAATCACGAATCTTATCATATAATGTTGCTCTTAGAATATGTTTACCGCAACCATGTTTTTTCTTTGCGTGTGTTAGCCAACATTATTTGTCAATTTATTTGATGGAGTCCAAAAATACTTAAAATATTAAAATTTTTCTTAATTGTCGTCACATTGTGTTCCTTAAGCTCCTCTCTTATTATCACGCCCAAACCCCTAAAACGGGAATAACTTTTGTGGGGGGTCTCTGTAGAAAACTAAATCAATTTGGCTCACTTACGGTAACACACACTCTTTGTAGTATAAAAGAAGTATTTTGACCAAATTATTTAGCCCTGGCTCAGACCTGGCTCAGTATCCGCTATCGTGTAAAAACCCTTATTCCGTGGATACATTTGCATGGGAACAAGGAGTTTTAAAAATAAGGAGATCCGTTATTTTACCTAGCTCCTAAGCAAAGGCGCACTTTTGCTAACAAATTTCTTGAACTATAAAAGTAATCAAGCAAAATTTTGTTGCTTTAGATCATCAGAAGTGGTCTCTCTTCTAAAAGCCTTTTTTCGCAAGTATGTAAAAAAGTGGACAGATTTAAACAAATTTAACATAAAAAAATCTTCTTACATGTAAAGTACATATTAACCTTTTTTTTTTTAACAGAAGGTAATAATGAGTGGTCTCTAATGTGCTGAAATGTTAAATTAAGTTAATATTATTTTAGCGGCTCAATAGAAAAACAAACTTATTTGTCCCATTTTTGATACCAAATTAGAGTTTTTTCACTCCCAGGAGTTGTTTTTACAATTCCCGCTTTTTATATTATTAAATTTAATGAAAACTTTATTAAACTTTAGAAAGTCTATGTGTTTTTTTTTCCAATATTTCTTTATTAAAATTATAATTGTACAAAATTTGGACCTCAGCGCCTTAAGGGCATTTTTGAGGCAAGTTGGCAAATTTCTTAATAGTACAATATAGAAAGAAAAAATTTTTTTTTTATTAAATGCATAGATAATAGTAAAATATGTACATATTTACAAAAGAAGCTTCAAATAAGCAGGTAAGTTATTATAAAGATTTCCCCCAATATAATCTATACGTTGCTTAGTTCTTTCCAATCTGCACCTTGGAACCCTAAGATTCGATATATTTCTCGTATAGAAATATGACTGGCTTTGCAAAAAAGGAATTATATGTTCACCTGTTTCATGTATACTCTTATACACATACAATAAAACCTGGTATTCATATAAGCCGTAAACGGGTAAGACAGTTTTGCTTACATTTTTGCATAGTGAAACTGTTGAAAAAGTTCTTAGTAAATTGTATACAATTTTTAATGCCTTATTTTGCAAACATTGTAGTGATTTTTGAACTATATTATTTTTATTACATGTATAGACACTGGGCAAATAATTAAGATGTGATTGTATCAGACTAGTATAAATCATTAATTTGGTTTTTTCACTTAGCTTTTTTTTTGAATTTATATAATATACCAATGGCCGGAGCCATTTTGTTATTCAATAAAATTTCTCCACTATACTCACCCTTATTCCATTTAGCGTCATCAATACGAAACGATATCTCTAAATTATTAGAGATATGCTTTAAAAAACGATAAAAAAAATCGACATCGTTACATTGCTGCTATAGAATTCAAGTTTTGTATCGAATTGATGGCGACGTCAAATTGATGACTATGACAACCACGCAAAATGGAATAATGGTGATCATTATATGTTGGGGCTTAACCCTCGTCCAGCGTAATGGGTACAAATGTTACTTCTTAATTTAATAAAAGCTATTACTGGTTTGCCTATTTTCACTAGATAGCTTAAATTTCCTGACAACTTAAATTTTTTAACTACCTAATTACAATTGGTAAGGCTTTTTGAATCCAACAACCTTCAGAACCTATAAGGGTACTATTTAACCATTACGCATCGTGTACCGCAAATTAAAAAAAGGGTTGAACATTTGAAGTGGGATGAATTTTTATCAATATATTATAAGGCTGTGGGAAAAATCGCCCCAAGAAAAATGGCCCAAAAAAAGAAATGAAAAATCGCCCAAAAAAATCCCATGTAAAATTGGGCCTAAATTTATATGAAAAGTGACCTAAAATTTTTGGGCTATTTTTCGTTATTGTTGGGTGATTTTTCGTTTTTTAAATTTGGTGATTTTTCATAATAAAATGTTGAATGAAAAATGGCCCATTTTTTTGATTTTCTCCTCTATGGTATAACAAACACCGGCTTCGCTTACTAAAGTTTCTCTGCACAGCCGGCCTTCGGCCGGGCGCAAGGATTTTCTCCTCTATGGTATAACATATACCGGCTTCGCTAACTAAAGCTTCTCTGCACAGCCGGCCTTTGGCCGGGCGCAAGGATTTTCTTCTCTATGGTATAACAAACACCGGCTTCGCTAAGTAAAGCTTCTAAAATCTGCCTTGTTTCCAAATGAAAGCCGACTATGCAGAGAAGCTTTAGTTAGCGAAGCCGGTGTTTGTTATACCATAGAGGAGAAAATCCTTGCGCCCGGCCGAAGGCCGGCTGTGCAGAGAAGCTTTAGTTAGCGTAGTGTCAATGGACACTATGACACTGGACGTCATAACATGCCACCGGGAAAAAATTCGTTTTTGTTTTTTGGGTCATTTTTCATTTTTTTTGGGCCCTTTTTCGTTTCTTTTGGGCAAAATTTCATATATAACTTTTTGGGTCATTTTTCATGTTCTGTTGGGCGATTCTTCATTTGGGCGATTTTTCATATCTTTTTTTGGGCCATTTTTCTTGGGGCGATTTTTCCCACAGCCATATTATAAATTATAAAAATCGTTACAGATTACAGAGGATATTTTTTATTTAATAACTTATACAGTGTCACAGAAAAGTCTCCAAAACCCCCACTTACTTTATAATGGGTCTATGAAAAATTATGACTCAATTTTTACGAAACTAAGTTGTATGATTTTGAGTCTTATCAAATAAGATAAGACAACATTTTAGCACAAAACCATTGCTCGTTACACGCAAAAAAAAAATATGATTGGTAGGATCATAATCGAAAACTATCATTAATGATTGTTTTTAATATTTGTGCCAATCATATAATGTATCTGAAAATTAAGAACACAAAATGATTGCTGCGACTAACTACACAATTATTTACTCAAACATATTATTTTTCCAAAAATTTATAATATTGTGTTTGTCAAAACTAAATTGTAAGTACTGTAGTGTAATCCTAACAATAAAACGACATTTTTAATATTTTGATTTTACTTTATTTATATACATATGTAAGTATGAATGCACATACGTACATATATACACTAACTACACATACCACTTAGTGGGCGGGGCGGTTCTCCAGTGGACCCACGATCCTCAGCTCCTTTAAATTTTAATTTTGGTTTTCTTGTTTTTTAATTCCAGAAGGCGTTCAATTTGTTTTCGTGTTCCCCGTTAACTGCACTTTTGCCAAAAAATGTTTATATTTTGTCCAAGAGAAATTCCAAGGTACACATATGTGTATGTCCGGTTTCTAAGGACATGAGCTTTGTATGGACATTAAAGATACATTTTACGTTATTTGAGGGCCAATTATCATATACCGAAAATTTCATTGAAATCCGCCTACTTTGAAATTTCTTGGGACTGCGAAGGCTATACCAAACATTTTTCGTATGAAAATACGTTCAATCATGTGCGTTTAGCTTATTTCGTATGCTGTTTCCAAATGTCAGGCGATTTCATATAAATTTTACTACACAGCTTATTGACTGTTATTTGGAAACAGAACTTTATTTCGGAGCTACGAAATATGGCCCAAGGAAAAATGGCAAAAAAAAAACTTTTGGGGCTGTTTTCATAATGTAATATGACCCAAAAAAAAAAAAAAATTAAAATTAGTCCTAAAAAATTAAATACGACCGTAACTAAATTTGGTGTTATTCTTTATTATAAAAAATCACCTCAAAATTTTTAATGAATTTTAACCCCAGAAAAAGTTTAAAATAAAAAAACCACAAACTACGTTATATTAAATTTGAGTTTGGTTCATATGCCCAAAACTGAAAATCCAAAATTTTAAAACCATAATTCCAAAATCCCAAGTCAAATAATTCCGAATTACAAGGTCCCAAGTTTCAAAATCTAGAATTTCAAAATCCTGAATCTTAATATCCCAAATTCATACAGTTTTGCTTTTGAAAATCGCAAGATAAATATCATGGTTGGGCATTCGGTCGCTCTAAAGGGGTTTTTCCTCTATGATATAACGACCACTGTCTTCACTAAGTAAAGCTTTTCGTCACAGCCAGCCTTTAGCTGGGCGTAAAGATTTTCTCCTCTACGGAATAACAAGCATCGGCTACGCTTACTAAAGCATCTCTGCATGGCCGGCAAGAATTTTCTCCACTTTGGTATAAGTATTCGCTATTTTGATACAATCCCTAAATATTAATTAGTATTGTGGTTATTTTATTGAACTGTTAATGGCTTTTAATCCAAATTTTGATATTTCAATCAGGCTTAAATTCATTAAATTTTATTTTCATTAAATTATTTTTATGAAGAAAGGAATTTTACATTGAATTAAAATTTATTGATAATTTTTCATTCTTGACTGGGCTGGGAATTGAACCGTCCGTGAAAACCTCAATGAACTTAAGCCTGATTAAAATCCCTAAATTTTTTTATATTACATTTCATAAAGTTTTTTTTAAATATTTTTCATTTCTTAAAATTTGCCTTATATATTTGTAAAGTAAAAATTGTAATTTTATTTGTGACCATTTTCATTTCATGATATTGGGGTCATTTCTCATTTCACTTCACATTTCGCAAAAACAACCCAAAGAAAATATGAAAAAACCCCTAAAATTTCGTACTGCCTCAGTAAAATTATTCAATTTCTTTTTGGGCTCATATTTCCGGCTGTACTTTTGCGCACCGCCTGGTAACACTTATATGGAGGGTAGGTAAATATCTCCTTAAAGAAATTATTTTGTCAAAGTTTTCCCTTTTTCATATTCTTTATGGCGAGCTCTATCGTGCTTTTAATAGGCAGGCAGATGGATGAATATCACTACATCGTCTTTTACAATTACATTAAACACACTTTAAACAGGAACGATAAAATCGATATACCGAATATTTTTTTGGGTGGTTGGCATTAAAAGCAGTAAGAACAGCTGCTCTAAACCATGTATGGTGACCTATAAATCCACTTGAAGGCAATAAAAAGTTTCATTAACATTACCCAGAGTTTTAGAGAACAATAAAATAGTTTACAGATAAAATTGGTCCATTTTATTTTTCTCTGGTGCAGAAAGTTAAAACCAGTAGTGGGCAGCAAAAATATTACGGTGTTTACTTTAATACTTTAAGTTGAAGAATATTTGCTATCAGTAATTTTTAGGTTTCAACAGCCGATCAATAATAGTTTTATGTTTTTGTACATTTTATGATAAACAAGTTGAATTTAAAAATAACTTTACAGTGTACGGGTATCGGCAACGCGAAAGTAGAATTTTGCAGTCCAAGCAAGCGTGTTGTGAAAGTGAGCGTATGCCCATCTCTGGTTTAAAGTTTAAAGGAAACATTTGAATTTTTTGTTTTTTTTTTTATTCCTTTTACATGTTTTTAGTTTGTTAGAGTGTTTAAAAGTTGTTTTTTCATATTAATACGAATATATTTCAAAATCTGTAGAAGTTTATAAACATGAATGTTGCATACAATTTACTTTATTCAAACATTTTCGAAAATTAAGGGACCCAGAAATAGATAAACACATTTAATACAAACATAAACTGCTGTAGCAAGTTACCAAACTAACAAACTCTTGTTAAAACCAAAATTTTATTTTGTTAGACATCGGCTTCTCTTGGCTTATTTGCCTTAAAACCATAAAAACTTTAAACAGAAAAAAAAAAATTACAAATACACTTTACCACATACACACGCATACATTCTTGCTTAAATATCCTGCCACATGCAACGAAATATTGAAATATAGGAAATAAAGTGAATTCTAGTGTTTTGTCTACCATCTGTGTTTAAGGCAGAAAATTATTTTGATGTTCGTTCATACTTTTCAGATAAGCTCGTACAATTATTCTAAACTCTATTTAAATACAATAAAATAAAATAAAAAACAAAAATTTATTTTTTGTCTTAGGCGCTTCCACTTTTGCACAGTGGGACTGAGCTGTAAGATAAATGGGAAATGAATCCAAATTTTTATTTTTTAATCAGGCTAAAGTTCATTAAATTTAATTTTCATTAAATTATTTTTATCGTATGTTGATGACACTGCAATACTGGTAACAAATGAATCTCCAATTACAGCTGCAAATCAAGTGCAAAATCAACTAATTATCATAAATTCATGGTAAAAAAATGGAAGACTACGGTTAATGCAGACAAATCCGCCCATGTTTTATTTACCTTAAGAAGAGCAGACTGCTTATTGTTGATGTTAAATAACATAACAGTCCCAAACAAAGACTGTATTAAGTATCTTGGTATACACTAAGATCGTCGATTGACATGTAAACAACACATAAAGTCTAAAAGACAATAATTAAACATTAAAAACAGAACCCTATACTGTGCCCATGTTCTGTAACTCTCGCTTCGAGAAACTTTTCGATTGAAATGTGAGAAATAAAACAAAAATGCCATAAGTTGAAACAAACAGCTGTTTTTCTCACTAAACTGCGCCTGTAACATTTTTTTTTTAGCGAGTAATAGCTGTCACGTAAGGAAATTACTCGGCAATTTACAGAAAAACTGTGTCTGTAAAATTTTTGTGAGAAAGTTCTCGCTTTGAACTGTCAAATAAACTCACGCATAAAAACGGGTGAGCAAAAATATTACCACTAAAAAATATATTAAATATGTAAAATGCAATGATTAATAACTTGGGAGAGATAAGTATTTTGTTTTTGACTGATTTTTTCATTGCTTAATTATTTTGCTTTTAACATTTTGGAAAAATATACGAATGTTTTCAAAGCTATTTTTAAAAGAACAAAAACTAAAGTGGCACTCTAGATTATTTGCTATAGCCGACGGTTGTATTTTCGCCGCCGTCATTGAAAATGTTTAAATTTTAATAATTTTGGCCGCCGTCAACGATATGTGTTACTGGCGTTCTCAACGTCTGCAAGTTCACACCGGCTTCGAGCGGAATATTATGACATTTAAAACGTAACGACGTAATCTCTTTTGATAGTTTTCGCCATGAGTTACATACACACCTTTTTTCAGTTTTCGAGAAACGATGGAATATGTTGTTTCACATCTTTTTGATGCGAGAAGTTCTCACCAAAGTTACAGAACATGGGTACTGGTTACTAGGTGGTAATTCAAAACTAAGCATTGAAAACAAACTTAAGTTAAATAAAGCTATTTTAAAACCTGTCTAGCCATACGGAATTGAACTTTGGGAAACTGCATGTAATTCAAACCTTGAAAAACTTAAAAGATACCAATCAAAAATTCTCAGACTAATTGCATAAGCACCAACGAAGCCATACATAACGACCTTCGAATACCCACAATAAAGGAGGTTATAAGAACATTCGGTGACAGATATTTATCTAGATTGGATAACTACGTCACAACGTTAGCTATTTGTTTATTAGATGATACAGACGAAATAAAAAGACTTAAGAGACACCATGTCTTAGACCTGCCATTTCGAAGATTACGACTTACCTTTGAATTATTTATATATATGTATTTTGTACTTTATACTTAAGTTTTCTGTGTATTAACCCTCTAATGCCAAACTTAAGAATAGGCGGGGAAATATTATACAAAGCATTTTTTACGGTATTTTTGGGCCTCTGAGTTCAAACCAAAATATTTGTAAGCCCGTACAGAGTCCTTTACCTTCCCGATGATAAAACATTAATAGAGTGCCTTGAGGTACCCTGGGGCATTTAGCAATAAAAACACATACAGTTTTTGGAGAACTCAGTTCATTAGCTTGTACTGAAAATAAAAACTAACAAAATAAATCACAAATATTCTCCTTTGTTGATAAAAATCAAAGAACCAATTTTTATTATTTGATCAAAATAAATGAAGATGCCATTTGGAACAGAAACATTGTCTTCGAGATTGTTTACAATGCCTTAAGAGCTGTTAACAGCGTTCGAAGCTTCCACAAATATTATGCTGCATTTTTTAGCAACTGTAAAAATATAACTTAATATAAATATATTATATTTTGGACGTCAGTACACAATTTTTGTGAGGAGTGCCTCGAGGCTCTCTGAGGCATTAGAGGGTTAAATATATGTATATATGAATTTATTTACCATATAACTATATATTACTAATTAATATTTCAATTAATGCTTAATATTAATGTAAATCTGTATGTAAATAATTGTACTATTATAAATTTGTTGTTAAGATATTTGTATATTTCTGTTGTTATATTGTTATGTATTTTCTGTTGTTATATCGTTATGTATTTACTGTGAGACGAAAGATGATTCTGAGCTTATATTTGTACTTATTAGACTACATCTATTAATGTCAATTTATAAATTTCTGCAAAAGTAATTATTATCTAAGGATAGATTGTAATTTAAATAAATGTAATAAAAAAAAAAAATATTTTAAAAGAAGAAAGAAATTTTACAACATAAAATGAATTAAAATTTTGTTGATAATTTTTTTAAGGAAGAACATGTAAATCAATTAAATAGATAATCATTTACAAAAAACTTCGATCGACCAAAAAGATCAAAATACTATTTGGTTAAGATATTGACTGTCAGCCGTCGTCAATGGCAGTGAGTGTTAAACGGCGAACATTTCTGACGACATAGTGTGTGGTTACTAAACCTCTGCACAAATGCATTTAAAAGCCGTTTCAAGACATTCGTTTGTTTTTTAAATACTGATTGTCGCTCACTCTTCGCTAACGAATCAAATGCTATGTTGTGCAAAACACATATAACAAAAAATAAATAAAAACACACAATTGCAAATTAATTGTAATTAGTGTGTTATAAACGACCAAATACGAAGTGTAAAGAGTACGGAATTTACACCAAACAGCAACAAAGCAAAACAAATCACACTAACTAAACCAAATCACACGAAGGTGATAAGTATGAATTATCTTGTTTGATGGATAATTCGAGCTGACAATAATTTGGTGTTGACAACTGTGTACAAGAAACAAATGCATTCGTGCAGGGGTTTAGTGGTTACTTTCGAAACATGTCAAATCGACCTGTCTGTGAACGTGAGTTCGATCCCCCGGTCAGTCAAGAATGAAAAACTATCAACAAATTAAAATTTATTTCATGTTGTAAAATTCCTTTCTTCATAAAAATAATTTAATGAAAATTAAATTTAATGAACTTTAGCCTTATTAAAAAAATGAAATTTTTTTTATCAATTATTAAAAAATTTAGCACAACAAACAAAATCTTTTATTAAGTAATTGCATTCCCAAAAACAACTTAATAAAAGTGTTGTTTTAAAATCGTAAACAGTTCAATAAAATAAACACAATTCTAATTATTGAAATATTTTGAATTCAAAATTATATTAAGCAAAAATTGTGCATATTTTTAGCAGAGCTGTTGTTTGAGCTCAGGCTTGGATTTGGTTCGATATGGTCATTATCAGTATTTCTGCTGATAATATCGTCCCCTTAATAAAACAATAGTGTATACGCATGTTCACCATTATTTTTTTATTGCATAATGTGGGCAAAACTTGGCGAAATTCCACTTCCACGAAGTGGGTCAAAAGATCAATTGAAATATTAGCGTATAATTGCGTGTTTGAAATTTTACATTCATAATTGTGTAAGTGCATGTGTGGTGTTTTAATTAGCTGTTACTCTGAATATAATTTCAAAGAAAAATAGGGTATAAAAAGCATACAATATTTTTATTATTCACCATTTTTATTATTTCATAACAAAATAAAATCGAAAAATGATGTATATTGATATACACAATTTTTTAATAATATAATATTTGAGGTAAAAGATTCAAATAAAATAGTGTATACCATACAAAATAAAATAGTGTATTATGATTTTCATACATATTATAAAACAAATAAAATAGCCTAAGTCACATCATGGTACTTTGAATCGCATTTATTTTCAATTAAAGCACTTGTAAATTAATGAAATATTATCTACTAGTAGCCTGATTATTCCATTACATTTTTAAATGACCACAACTTAAAATCATCGATTATTTTCTGAGATATTAGTGTTTTTCCATATGTCTAATAACTCAAAAATGTTAGACTCCATTTTCTCGAAATGGCAAAAAAATTATACACTATTGTTTTATTATCTAAGGGGACGATATATTATGGTCTATTAGATCATATTATTTTGCCGCAACCATTAAATCTGTCCTATTTATTATTATCACAGCCATGTACATTATTATTAAGCCCAATCGTATATTTAAAATTAAACAATAAGACTTTGTTTTTTTTTATTATTATATTTTTTTTAGCAACCATACTATTATTTTTAATGCAATGCTATTTAACACACTTATATGACTATAGCCAACCATAATATGATTGATGTTGACTTATAGAAGACTAGTTAAAGCCTAATGTTGATATGATTACAATATTACAATTGAAGTAGCCACACAGGAAAAATTATTAATATTCTCCAATCACGAAATTCATAATATCAAGCAAACAATTTGTTGCTTTTGCACCTATTACCAAAATGATTATATTGATTACTTAAAATTGTAAAATGGTGCATATTTTTTTTTTTCAATAAATGATATTTTTAATTTTAATTAAAAAATGATCAAAAAACTTTGCCATTTCAAACAATGTGTTTATTTATTTATTTAAATATTGACATTTCTCAACAACAATTCTACATGCTTAAATTAATATATTTTAAACGAAAAAAAGTCAATTAAGATTTTTTGCTATTTAATTAAAATTTTAATTGAAAATTTATTTGAAAACAATTAAAATGTTAATTAAATTTTAAATTTTCTTTGATTCAATTGTCACACTAATTAAATTTTAATGCTTTTTAAAGCTTTTTTTAATTGATAAAATACTTTTTTCTGTGCATAATATATTTAGAGTTTTTTCTTTAAATGTTTAGTTATCTCTAACCATAATAAATCACATATTTTATCTATTCATGCATTAAGAAAATCTAAAATATTAACGGCCTTATTTATAAAAAATAAAAAATCAGCTTAATAAAAGGTCTATAAAAAGGATTTTGTGTAATGCCCGTTCGCCGATATCGAACGTTAACGTTCGCATAGTAAATAACATTTAAAGCAAAAACAATTTTTGAAATTTTGTTTTTGCTTTAAATGTTATTTTCTATGCGAACGTTAACGTTCGATATCGGCGAACGGGCAGTTGATAAACCTTTAATTAACCTGTTTTACTTTTTATAAAAAAATTTTGTGAAGGGTTTAAAATTTTTTTTTAAAAACATTTTGCTAATATTTTACTCCGAAACGAAATATTTTTTTGCATAAAATCATAACAAGTAAACAAATTCTTGCTTCATTTATACAAACAGTATAAATGAAGAATTGCATAATGTAACTGTATAAGCTTGTGGTTGTGCGAATCGGGTGGATTTTAATGCCCGGAAGACTCAGTGTTGCGTGACGCACAAATGCGCAAAGGATCCAGGTGCCTCATCTGTATATATGGGTGGTAAAATTATTGATGAATCAGAATCTCTGGATGTTTTGAACATGAAATATCTGTTGGTTTTATAGGTAACTGAGTATGTCTTCAAATCAAACTTTCTAGAAGAAAAAATATTCTAGATTTAACTATGGGCTAGCTATTGAACTTTTGGGAATTGGTTTATTACGTAAAAAAAAGTCAGAATTGTTCCATATTTTTCAGAAATAAAGAGCGTTTATAATTCAGTAATATGGCAATTAACATCTGAAAATCGAAAAAATTGGACATACGCGGTTGCCCATGAAAACCACAGATCTATTCAAGGTGTCGAAAGATGCATTTCAGTGCCCCGGCTTTGAGATACTTCACTCCATCTGATCTCTTTACTATTTAAACCACCCATATCCGACCGAGAGAGGTATACGACTCTCATGTGTAGGCCGGTGTTTCAGAGTCTATTTGGAGCTTCACAACCGCGTTTAGGAGAGGGCGAAGGTTCTCATTGGTGGCAGTAGGGTATCATATTCTATTGATTCTCTTGAGCACCGTCGCAATGTGGGTTGCTTTTTCTATTCTATCGTTACAACAATGGGACGTTTTTTTGAAATACCCTTGCGGGAAATTTGTGTTAATTGCTTCAACAGAACTGGTCCTGGGATTTGTGAAATAGCATAAGAACAAAAAGAAATAACTTATGACATGTAAAAGGAGAACTTATCACTTAACTGGTATATCAAGTAAGAACAAAGAAGTGGATTTTTAATCTTGTATTAATTTTGTTTGAATATTTTTTTTTACGTAAATGATTTTTTAATTAGTATTGTGGTTATTTTATTGAACTGTTAATGGTTTTTAAAATATCGGAATTTGGATTAAAATGGATTTTTTATTTATTTATTAGGACTTTTTTAAAACAGGTCCAGTATTCACTGGTGGTGTGATACATTTGTTTGGCATTATTTAATAATTTGTTCTTTTAATTTATTCTTGGACTTTTTATTGGAAGAAGGCCAAGGACTAGCATTGTAGTAACTAAGACTAAACAGGTTTATTGAGAAAAGATGTTCGACTGGTCAGATGATGGCTGTTATGTATCAATTAACCCCCTCCAATGACAAACCCACGTAAAAGTGATTGGTCCCATTCATATAAAGTGCTAGAACTAGGACCAGTCTCTGCTACCAAAGAACCTATCAAGGGAACATTTTAGTATTCTAGTGTCAGTTCGCTTCCCTCTAGGGGCGCGATTTTCCTCAAAAGCTCATCCTTTTGTGGTGAATCGAACAACGGATTAAAGAGAAAACTCGTTCTTTGACCGGACTGTTCGTATGTGTATTGACCTTCCTGCGGAAGCCTTCCTTCTCACTTTCAACATGAAGAAGTTAAAATCGAATTTTTACAAGCACTCCTTCTAATAGAGTTTTTTCCTAGTCCCTTAATGCTGGTCCTAAAAAAAAATTGTGTGTAAAATTTTATACTTGTCTGAAAAGAAGGGATAATTAGCTTTATGAGTAAATATATTTTTATGTTTTTCAACTCAAAACGTATTCATCAATAAACTTAAATATCTCAGGAAAATTATGTCATATAGTCATTTTTTTTTGCTTCCAGCCAAAAAATAAAAATCGAAACTTTATCGAAAAAGGCAAAAAAAGTCACCCAACTGTTTTTCCAAATTTGTATTTAAAAATTCACAGAAAAAAATAAAAATTGATTTCAATTAAAAAAAATATGTGATAATAATAAAAATATTGATTAAATTTGCACCAGTAAACAAATTAATAGTATAAAAAAAAAAATGTTATTCACTTGATTAAACGCTTATTTCACTTGATTAAATGTTTAATTGAATTTTTTTTTTTTGATTTATGCTTTAATTGATGAAAAACTTTGGAGAATTTTTTCTGCGTTCTTAAAAAGTACTTTTAAATAGACATAATTATTTAGACTAGGGTCATTTGAATCCCAAATTTAAAAAGCTTCTCTGCATAGACGGCAATTGGCCGAGCGAAGGGATTTCCTCTTCTATGGCATAACAAACACCGGCTTCGCTTAATTAAGCTTCTAAATTCGGGATTTGATATAAAGATTTTTAAATTTTGTATTTCTAAATTCTGAATTATAAAATTCCTGATATTGACATTTCGGGATTTTGATTCTGTCCTTATTTACATAAAAACCTTAATTGTGTCTGCTATTAATATTCGGCAGTATTGACATTGGACATAATAAGCTCCTTCCACCAGGCTTTGAGCTTAATATATTTTTATGCAATTTAATTGTTTTCTTATTTATATCAAATGAATTTATCAATTAATTATTAAACGGGTATATCAATTCCTGGAAACAAAAGTTGTTTTACAAAACTTTACAATTCTTAAATTTTATGATCTCATTACAGAATTTGTGAAAATAAGAAAACTTAAAAACGCCCAAAAATGCTTATTAATTATGGTCAAAGCGAATTATAGCCCAGTTACTACGAAAAATGGCGAAATCACTCGAATTTGAATAGAAAATTGTTTGGCCATTTTCATATATTGTTTGAGTCAATTTTGCTTACGGTCACTTTACTGGCAGCAATTTTTTTAATTCTAGTTCAGTTTAATTCGAGGTCAGTTAACTGGGGGCCATTGAAAACGGAAGCCTGATGACAAGGGTTCTTAGGCTGCTTTTCATTATGTGATGAAAATCGATCGATTTCAAAACGATCGTTTTTAGAAGATTGATGAATTTCGAATGATTTTAAAATCCATTTCTGTATTAATATCTTAATTTTTTAATTATATAAACTATTTTTTCGAATGTGCTTCTATGAGTTGTATTTCAATTTATAAAGCTTTTTACAATAGTCTTATTCCCTCAATATTTCACATACTTTTTTGCTTAAGCCAACCTTTGGTTAACATTGAAGCTACAGATTTGTACTTATACTTAGGAATGACTTTAAACACTACCTGAATATCTTGTATCTTCATGTTAAATGTTTTTTACTTAAGCTATCCTTTGGTTAGCAATGACGTTAATTTTGTATGTACAGAAAATTTGACATTTATTAGACACTAACAGAACGTAAAGCATTTTCTGGCCCGCTACGACTTTTGTCAGCATTTTTTGTGTCACACTGGATAGTGATACTGTATAAATTTCATGTATTTAACTCAAGAATTTTAACAAATATAATATGGGAATTTAATTATTCATAAATTATTTTTAATTATATATACCATTTTTTCGAATGTGCTTCTTTCTATGCGTTGTATTTCAATTTATAAAGCTTTTTTCAATAGTCTTATCCCCTCAATATTTTACAAATGTTGGCTTAAGCAGAAAAGTACGTGAAATATTGAGGGTATAAGACTTTTGTTAAAGGCTTTATAAATTGACCTACAACGCATAGAAGAACATTCGAAAAAATGGTTAATATAATTAAAAATAATTTATGAAGAAGAAAAAACTTAATTTTTTGTTTAAAATACAGTTCAATGAACAAATTTAATAAAACACTTAAAAGAATATATACAGGAAAGAGATTAAAATGTATTAAAAATACATTTTTAAAGCTACTGAAAACGATATTATCGTTTTCAAATCGTCTTGCTTTCAATATCGTTTTCCATCACATACATACATCAATATACAGTTTTCAAAATTTAAATCCCAAGCAAAACTTTGTAAATTTGTAAAACTTTAATAATAATCTGACTTTAATATTTAAATTAATTTTTTCCAAAAATACCCCACTGTGTGTTGTTAAGGATAACTACTGTCTTTATTTGCTTGTAACTTAATATTGTGTTGGTAGTGTTAAAGTGTTAGTGTCTAAGTCAGTGCTGCAAGTTGTAATTTCAAGCCAATTTGGTTACAAAATTTTATTACAGTGTCTTATAATTTCGGTGCTTTCCAATTTTGTTTAAAATATTTTACTTTTACAGGGGTTTTCTTTATTTCACAGCTTATTGTTTCAAGTCACCAGGAGTTTCTTTTGAAAGATTTAATTAAAAAAAAGGAAAGATGAAAAGAAATTCTGATAAAGCAATATTTATGGATAATAATAAGAATTTATATGAGTTGAAATTTTTTTTAATAACAATTGTTCACCAACAATTTTTAAATTAAAATTGATACCAAAAATATTTTGAACAAAACATTTTATCCAAACAATTTTTTTGATTATAGTTGTTTAACCAAAATTTTCTTTTATATTATGAAATTTTCTCTTGTTTTTAACAAAATGTTTCAACAATATCATTGGAAAAACTTATTTTGTATATTAATTGAAATGCGGTGTTTTGGGCAAATTTTAAAATTTTTTTATTTTTCTGGCAACATATCGCTCATTTACTTCAACAACGTCATAAGTCAAAAAAATCCATTTCGAGATAAACGCGTTGAAAGTTTTTAATTTGCTTTAACCACATAAAAAAAATAAAAATACATTCTCTTCAAACGGGAAAAGTATAAAAGATATAAAGATGAATTTTATACACAATAAAAAGAAAAACATAGCGAACAATTCCGCATCACTAACCCCAAAATTTAATTTTTGAGTTATGACGTTGTTGAAGTAAATGAGCGATACGGATTCTGCGCCACAATAAAATATGCTCTGCTTTCAACTTCCGTCTAAGCAAACTGTAGTACGACGGGGCAATGTGTTAACCATAAGATGGGTTAAGCCAAGGTCCATCCATAAGTTCCGCGCAAGGAGCCAGATGTTTATTTTGTTGATTCCTTAAAGATGCCAAAAGTTGCTTACACATCGCTAATGTTCATATATTTTTGTTAACGCTTTTGGTATTTGCCACACCTACATGCACACCTTTTGTTTTCCCCATGGTGTAGTGAGTTTTTGACAACGAAGAGGAATTTTAGACATCCAAAATGCCAGTCAGTTTTTTGTTTTGTTGTCTTGTTGTGAAGTGAGCAAACCTATTGGATATACCATGGGTTAGGCAAAGCCTTCCCACTTCGCTTTTCCAAGTAAATTTTTAACTGGTCTTGCAACAGGTGGTCGAGTGTTCTCTTTATTGTGGCATAATCCTACCGGTTCTTGGTCAACGCTTGTTTCCAAAGAATCCGTTGTGTTGAGTACATGTCCCATGTTCTGTAACTTTGGTGAGAACTTCTCGCATCGAAAAGATGTGAAACAAAATATTCCATCGTTTCTCGCATAGTGAGAAAAAAGTGTGTATGTAACTCATGTCGAAAACTATCCAAAGAGCTTACGTCGTTACGTTATAAATGTCATAATATTCTACTCGAAGCCGGTGTGAACTTGCAGACGTTGAGAACGCCAGTAACACATACCGTTGACGGCGGCCAAAATTATTAAAATTGAAAAATTTTCAATGACGGCGGCGAAAATTCAGCCGTCGGCTATAGCAAATAATGTAGAGTGCGACTTTAATTTTTGTTGTTTAAAAAATAGCTTTGAAAACATTCGTATATTTTTCAAAAATGTTTAAAGCAAAATAATTAAACAATGAAAAAATCAGTCAAAAACCAAATACCATGTTATTATTCATTGCTTTTTGAATATTTAATATATTTTTTCGTGGTAATATTTTTTCTCACCCCGTTTTTATGCATGAGTTTATTTGACAATTCAAAGCGGGAACTTTCTCACAAAAATCTTACAGACACACTTTTTGTGTAAATTGGCGAGTAATTTCCTTACGTGACAGCTATAACTCGCTAAAAATGTTAGAGGCTCAGATAAGTGAGAAAAACAGTTGTTTTTTTTCAATTTATGGCATCTTTGTTTCATTTCTCGCATTTCAATCTGAAAGTTTCTCGAAGCGAGAGTTACAGAACATGGGCACAGGTTTCCTGTATTCATACCGCTCGATATAAACAGGTCATCACGGAATACACAGCACTACCTTCGGGCTTTGGTTACGCAGTATGACAATGACTAGAATGTCTGGCTTCACTTATCGCAATGGTTCCTCTAAAGAGAGTCAACTCAAAATTTTAAAATTTTCACCTTATGCAAGAAATCGATGTACAGTGTAATCAATGTACACAGTAAAAAATCTTACATCATTTTCTTTAGTATTTTGTCAAAAAAAAAAAAAAAAAAAAAAATCCAATTGTATCCCTATTTGTGATAAAAGAGTATATATAAAATGAAAACAGTTTTTGTCTTTACTGAAAACTTATAAATTTTAAGTTAACCCCCTTTAGAGGAACCAGTGCGATATGGTTTTTGGAGCTTTAGACGTTTAAGCAGCGTTTTAATCAAGAAAAATCTTGTTTCGGCGTCTCCTTGCTCAATTCGAGTAACATCCAATGTTTTCGTTTTTGGATAAATGCTGTTGCTGTTTGAAAACGTTTTTAATTTACTGCTTTGGCAATGGTGCTAGCTTAAGACTTAAGGACTCATTTTTACCCTCCAAAATGCTTTATAAGTTATTAAAGACACCAACCATGTGTAAAAGACACACATAGTTTCTACTAACAAAATGTTTGTCAGCAATAAACGAATCATTTATTTCAAAACCCAGTCAAGCGAACAATTTTTGATTTTGAGTGAATCAAAGAAAACTTTCTAGCAATCTCTAAATTATTTTTACAGAACTGATATTTTTTGCAATGAAAGTTTGATAAACTAACAAAAACCTTAACTGTTTGATAATCCTAAAACAAAGCAGTTTGATATTTTTTTTTTCTCATTATTTATTTATTGAACTTCATATATTAAATATGAACTAACAATAATTAATCAAATCTTATACTAATACTTTAATTTTGTCCTCCCAATGCTAGACGAAAATTTTTCTCTTCACGGTTTCTGTTCACATATGTAGATGTTTAGCGCTCTTCTTGTCTGATGAGTCCTGCAGTATCTCTTCTCCTTAATCTAGAGTGGCCGCTGTAATTTAAAATATTTCGAGCTAGTGGATTTGGGTGCGACTCAAGCCTTTTTAAATATTTTACTGCGTACTTCGTAATAATAGTTTTTACTAACGGCACATTGAGATCCTTGTGAATATTTGAGTTTTTAACATACCAGGGAGCGGCTGTGTTTATTCGAAGAAGTTTATTTTGTCGCCTTTGAATTTTTTCGATATTAGAAGCCGAGGCAGTGCCCCATAACTGAATACCGTAGCACCAAATTGGTTTTAAGATAGAGTTGTAAAGTAGAAGTTTACAATCGAGACGAAGAACAGAGTTTCTTCCAATAAGCCAATTAAGTTGAATTGCTTTTAGTTTCATTTGTGTTAGTTTTGCTTCTATATGGCATTTCCATGTTAAACGCCGATCTAGATGAATTCCGAGATATTTTACATGCGATTGTTGGGGCACTAATTGATTATTGATTTTAATAGGGGGACATGACTCCCGATGCAAGGTGAATGTTATATGTACGCATTTTTGCTCATTGACCTTTATCCTCCATTGTTTTAACCACTTTTCCAGTTCAAATATATGATCCTGCAAGTAGCGAGAAGCTTCATGACAGTTTTCGTGCACGCTTAAAAAAGCTGTATCATCAGCAAATGTTGAAGTAAGGGTGTGGTTGTTTGTTGGCATGTCTGAGGTATATATTAGGTATAACAGCGGGCCCATGATGCTTTCCTGAGGGACTCCAGCGTCAATTGGCTGAGGAGAACTTATAAAATCACATTATTTAATAATAAGCCTTCGACCGACTAAGTAGCTTTCTAACAGCTTGTGTGTGTTTACTGGTAAATTTAGCTTCAATTTATGTAATAAGCCTTCATGCCAGACTTTATCAAAAGCTTGAGAAACATCGATGAAGAGGGCGGAACAATATTTTTTTTCTTCAAAGGTTTTTCTTATGGCGTTTACTATACGATGGGTTTGTTCAATTGTGCTATGTTCTCTTCTAAAGCCGAATTGATGGTTTGGAATACATCTATTTACATTTAAAATTGGGGTTAATTTTGACACTAACAGCTTCTCAAACAGCTTTGATATATTAGACAATAAGCTTATAGGTCTATATGACTCAACTTTTGTAGGATCCTTTCCTGATTTAGGTATCATGGTAACTAATGATACTTTCCATTCCTGAGGGTAGTATTTAAGGCGTAAAATAACATTAAAAATAAAGAGAATAATTTTCTTTGCTATGCTGGGTAGCTCCAAAAGCATTTTGTTACTGATCTTATCAGAACCAGGCGCTTTCTTCGGGTTTAAATCATGAATAGCCTTTTCGATTTCTCTTATCTCAAATCTTAGTGGAACAGCTGCTCTAACAGCAACAGGTGGTAACTCGACCGCCATATCGAGAGATGTGTGAGCGGTAAATACGGTTTTCAAATGATTAACAAAAAGATTTCGTTTTTCTATATCATTTCTTGCCCAACTTTCGTTTAAGTTTCTTAATGGTGGTTTAGTGATAACTGGTATTTTAAGATTTCTAGCTGCACGCCATAATGAGGAGTCCGGTTGTGGAGTTGCATCAAGTTCCTTAAGATATTTTTCAAAGGATGCAGTTTTTTGGGACTGCAGTAACTTTCTTAGCCTTTTTGTGCACTCTTTTAATAATGTCTTAAGTTGGGGGGATCTGTGCAATTGCCACTCTCTTCGAACTCTCCTTTTTTCAGTCAATTTTTTGAGTGAATCAAAGAAAACTTTCTAGCAATCTCTAAATTATTTTTACAGAACTGATATTTTTTGCAATGAATGTTTGATAAACTAACAAAAACCTTAACTGTTTGATAATCCTAAAACAAAGCAGTTTGATATGAGTTAAAAATTAAACCTCACGATGAATCACCCTTTATAAGCACAGAGGTATATTTCTGTTAATCTGGAGAATCGTGGTAGTAAAAGTTTCCGAATTTGGTGCAAATCCATAACACATGGCAAAAAGTAGATGTTATTGGATAAGAGGGCGTGGCACCTCCCATACAAATACAAAATAGACCAGTAACAATAAAGATTACAAAATTTAGTACGAATTTCTTCGATTACAATTCGAGACATCCTAAATAAAGTGGGTGGCATTTACAACTTTCTGTTCTTATCGCACCATGGTAAAAGGTGTACAAGATTCGGTATAGACGAATACATATAGCACACTTTCTGGCTAAATAATAAATTCGTTTATAAGCTTTTTTTATTTTTAATGAGAAGGGAGTAAAAGTGTGGCTCGGCAAGTGAAATATATATTTATCGGGCATGTTCTAGAAATCGAAATAAGGTTGAATTGAAATCGATCGACATTCCAATTATTTACAAAACGACTGTGGATTTTCCTGTTTTTAAGAATTGTTTATGTAAAAATAATTAGTACTTTCTTTACTGGATCGATTTCAAAATTGGTTTGGTTTTAAGCCCACTTCATATCGATTTAGAGAACATCCCCGAATATTTAACATTTAGCTACAAAGTTTTCTTAAATATTTTATTGTCTTATGCAACATGTTGCTACAAAATTTGTATTAATATTTAAGATATGTGACCTACTCCGAGAAAAGGAACCTAGTGTGTCAAAAACGGGTTTGGTCTAAAGAGTGGATTCTGTTACCTAAAAGGGTGTAGAATAAGATAAAATGAGTTAGATTTCTGATAAAAATTTATTTACCCCATACAAACGTACAAAACGAACTTGGGAAAATCGATAAAAATGAAAAAAACATTAAAATTTTACTTTTTTTGATTTTTTGGTTTTAAATTGTTTTTTTTTCGTCAGTCTTTGGGATTTTTTGGAGCTTGGACGTTTTTTTTTCGGTGTTTCGTGGTCTGGTACTTCGATTTTCTTCCGTTTGACAATTTCAGTTTTTTCTTCTTTCGGCGCTTTGACTCAGCTTTCTTTTTCTCGTTTTCTCGGGCTACGATTTTTTTTTCTTGCTGACAGGTTCAGATTTTTTTTCGCTTTGGGTTCACTCGGTTTAGGAGCTACAAAATCCCGTTTCTGTGAATCAGTACATAAGACCTTGACATTTTCACACAAATACCATTTGCGATCTAACGATAAGCCGCTTGGTGCAATGAGCTGAGGTAATTTGTTTGGTAGCTCAGCCGTTTTGAAGACTTGCCACTTAGTTCATGTTTTTGTTCAGTAAAGCTAACATTATCACTATGTCGAATCAAATTTTTATAACGTCTTTAACCAACATCGTAAATAAAACAAAACATCTTTCTACAAATATGAATGCCACGAAATAAGTACATTGTATCAACTCTGGATTTATTTTTTACACTTTGGCAATACTTCTTTCGACTTCCGACTCAGTATTATAAACGTTTTCGGGCGATAAATGTTGTCGATGAAATTCCAAATGGCTCAACTGGACTAAATCTAGTTCTGGTTTACATAATTCTTGGAAAAATTGCCGGAATTATCTTATTACATTCTTTTGAAAAACGTGCTTCGGATTTTTCTCCATACATCAAATCTATCTTCATCGACTCCTCTATATCTTCAACGGATTCCTCCAATTCGGATATAACGAAAACATCATAATATTCGGAAACATCATGCAAAAAACTTTGATTTTCAATAAGTCCTGAAGTATTAGCAACGACAGATAACGTCATATCGATCTCATCATCGCCCTAAGCCGGGTCTAGTCTTTTTAAATCATCATCAAAACTGTCAGAAATATCCATTTTTATAAAAATTACTTCTAATTAACATCAGCTTAGTAACAAAATTACAAAAGAACCAAAATTGAAACAACTTTTGAGGTAATGATAACACTCGTTATACAGCACAGATTACACCCAGATATGTCACGAGACGGAAGATTTGTTGTCCCTTTCTTAGAAAGCCGCCCTTTTTTCATTTCTCTTTGAATCAGCTTTCATGCCGCAATACAATGAACACAAATTTATTTAGTTAAGATTTATTTGCAAAACTGTTGTAAAAATGTACTTTTAAGTTTATCGCAACACTAGTAAATAATATTTAAGAAAGTAAAAACCATTATAAACCAAAACAATATTACCAAATATATTTTTTTTGCATAAAATAAAACGTTTGTTGAACTAATGCTTTTGTTAAACGTGGTTTGTGTGTTGTTATTTTTGTTTTGATCACGCAATTTGTGTTGATCGTAGCGGCCTGTTTTTACACATTGCCGCTTCACTACCAAAAAAACGCTTTTTGTCTCTTTCTTCGAAAGCTGCCCTCGCAACTGTTTTGGGAATTTTTCACACGTCACTTTTTACATATCTGTGTGTAATCTGTGTTATACAGTTGGCACAACACTGAAGCGTCAATTTATCCTTTTCATTGCTTAAGCTAGGGTTACACGATTGCCGCAATACACCAATTTGTAACAATTTTTCAAATTTTCTGCAGTTACACGATTGCCTCAAATTTCATAAATTTGGTTGCCGTAAATTGGCGCACAACGATTAAGGGCCAATAATTGCCGACTTCCAGTTACACGATTGCTATGGTATGCGGCAACACTGAGAAACAGCTGTTGTGTTTAATTAAAATTTTTGTTTTGGTAACATAAATACCACAGAATACAATAAATACTTTTAAATCTGTAAAAAATTTATTTAATTAAGTGATAATGATTTCTTCTCAAAAGAAAATTGCAACTGCTATTATTGTTTTGTGTGAATTGGATACAAAGAAAAATTAAAAAAGTGTGTTAAAAGAAGTATTTGGGTAAGAGAGTGGCTCACAAAATGAAAAAACATTAATGAAGTTTAGAGAAATCGAAAATCAAAAGTTTTTATTTAAAAATGTCATACGTATGGCCGAACAAACCTTTAAGGAATTGTTGCAATTAGTGTCTCCACTTATTAAAAAACAAGACACATATATACATAAATAATAATTAATTTATTTACAACAGTAAAAATTAATTTTACTTACAGATATAATATTCCACGACTAAAGAAAATATTAATATTGGCGCTTATTGCCCACTTTGATTGCCGCTCAAGAAACCAATAAATATTGGCGCAATTAACACATTTCATTGCCGCATTTTTGTCTATCGAGCAGTTACATGATTGCCGTACCAGGGCTGCATTTGATTGGGCCAAATAAGAATAGTATTGTCGAAGGTTGCCGTATTAGCAAATAAATTGTGAAATTACACGATTGGTGCATAAATTAGACCAATAACTGGTGCATTGCGGTAATCGTGTAATCCTACCGTTATAGTTATTTTTACAATGTTCTTCGTATTAGTATACGCACATCAACCCTTTGCTGAGAGCGAACAGAGATCGGCGTTGTTGCGTCGGTCACCGGTTGCGGCTTAAGAATCAAGTATCGAGATCATAACAAACAGAGCAGCAACAATAGCAAATGTATTGTCACACTAAAAGCGAAAAATAATACTTCACCCCATAGGCATGACGTCACCAAAGACGGTACTCAATCAGAACTAACCATACCAAATCGCATCTCCCAACTGAAGGTGTGTTCACAGTGATAATGCGTTATGAAACTTTAAATGGGGTTTTCTCAAAACTTCATTTCAAACACCATCAAACACCAAATCCCTTTTTTAGGAGAAGGTCACATATTTCAAAAATACTTGTGATATTTTTTTTATTTATTATTTAACAAAATTGAAAAAAAATTGAAAATTTTTGCATAATGTTGAACAAAATTCTCAACTTTGAACTAATGTGGTTAAACATTTTTTTTTATCAAACTTAACAAAGTGCTTGGATTAGAATGCAGGTAAAATTATTTTATTACATAACAATAAGATACTTGAAACAAATTTAATTGCCTCGTTAAATAAGAAATCCTTCCAAATATAAGAAATCTATTAATTTAAATATTCCACAATTTTTTTTGAAAACTTAATTTTTTTGTTCAATTTTCTTACCTTGTAATGGTTTACACTTGAATGTAAATATCTCATTATCTTGTCTTTTTCCTAAGAATCTTTATTTTCAATCTAATTTAGTTCAAATTAAATATTTACATAAGAAATTATCGGTAAAGCTCTATAAATATAAATTCTGTTATTAGTTTGCATTAAGGGTTTTTACTGTCAGCTGTTTTTGGTTACACATTCTGTATTTTTTTTTTAGTTCTCCTGTCCGTTCATCAATTGTACAAAATTTTCCCTAGTAATTTCTTTGAATCGTTAGTGTTCATCTGCGCGTTAAGTTGCGTATTTTGTTTTAAACGTAGTAAATACTTATAAAAAAATAATGATAATTTAACGCAACCAATGAGAAACACAAAAGCGCTACATAAAAGGAAAAAATAAATAAAATGACAAGACAATTCTTTTCTGTCGTACTCGTAGTTGTAAATCACCGTTGAAATGTGCCAACGAGATGTTTAAGTACGTTCATTGTATACGTATGTTTTACGTTGTTGTTAACCCTTAGAAGACGAGTAGACTTTCATTGGCTTAATATAATCTTAAAAGCAATAAAACTTACAAGTTTTATATATTTGTATATCAAAGGAATTTCTTAAATCCTTAGAATTCACAAGAAACCCTTATTTTTCTGTAAAGGATTAAAGGCCTCGTAAATCTTTACGTAAATGTTGCGGATACGTTAACGTTGCGGTCGACTTCAATGGTTGGCAGTTACTAAAAATACGTAAACGTATCATATGTTGTTTTGATTTTGCACTCAGTGTTGCTTTAAAGCATGTTGCTAATGTTCTTCTTTGCAATCGCCATCTACATAAAACGATATCAACGCTTTTCTAAAAAAGAAGTAGAAAAGTAGAATATATGTGCATATGTATATTTACAGATATGTTTGTATGTACAGCACGGAAGAATGCTATAACATAAAAACTTTTGATATATTTTTTTCACCTAAGCACAGAGTTAAGGAGTGAACCTTAAAATTTTTTTAAGACTTTATTAATACCTCTTTAAGTACAAAACTAAATCCTCGCCTATATATGTGTATACACGGTTTCCGGAGATGCCCGGGGACAAACCATCAAAATTACAGCAAAAAACGTGTTCACAAAATAGTACCAAGAGTACGAATTTTTACCCTGTTTGCCCTTAATGTACTTTATTTGTTTTCTTTATTTGTTTATGTGAAAGAAAATAGGCTTCAAGTTTGCGCAAAATTATTTTGAAAAAAAAGAATACGTGTTTACAAAAGGTACGAATTTTTACCGTTTTGTGCCTAGAATTTAGTATTTCTTATATATGTATGTTTTAGCATGAAATAATTTATAGACTATTTCCGATGTTCTAAAGAATTCTTTTTTTCGAACAACTACATTTAAAACAAAAACAAACTTTTTAGAATTTGTACGAATGAAGTTGTACGAACGAAAGAATTCTTTCGCACATCGGAAATAGGCCGTAAACTACTCTCCGTGTTCAGTCATGTGGTTTCCAGTCAATTCCAAACAGTTCATCTGGAGGCCTTCTAAGCATGTGACCAATCCAATGCCATTTGCGGCTTAATATTTCGATGTTAATTGGTCGCTGATTTCTTTTCTCCCCAAGAATGGTGTTAGGCCAGAAAACTTTAAGGATTATTCGAAGACAGTGATAAACAACAACTTCTAGGGAATTTACATCGTGTTCTGTTGTATTCCAAGTCTCATATGCATAGAGGACCACAGACTTAATACAAAAGTTACAAATACCAATCTCTGTGTTTTTGGAAATGACAGAAGATTTCCATACTGGACAAAAGAAATCGAATGCTTGTTTACTTTTGGAAATTTGGTAAGCAACATCCTTGCAGGAACCACCTGCACTTGTTCGGGTGCTGCCTTTAAAGCAAAATTATGTGACCTCCTCCAGTTTACTATTTTATATACTGAATCTGCCTGTGTTAACGATGCTAGAGCGCATTACTTAGGGTCTGGAACACAATAAAGTAGTTGTAGTAGTAGCTTAAGCTGACGAAAGCACTGTCGCGCAATAAAGTACAAAATTTCGAATTTTGCCCTCCAACTTCTACTGCAACGACTATTACAACTATGTATTCTATTGACAATACCCTAAAACTTTTATTTTTAACTGCATCGACTATTCTGTTTCCCACTTTAATCTTGCCTATGTTTATTTTAAAGTCGGCAGCAGAGGCTGCAAACTCTGTTTCGAAGAATCTTTATTTCGGTGCCATAACTTTATAGCTGTGTGAATGGAGACAGAGATAAATTCCGTACTCTTGACTCTCTAGTTTCTGTTTGACGACCTAACTGATACCTCTCCTTGTTTGAGTCACACTTAAAACTATAACATTCTAAACGATGGTAAAGAGCAATGGACTGTAGCCATGCGTACTGTAGCTATGGCGGACACCAGCTTCGAAATCGAGTGCGTTATTATGGACAACACGACATTTAACATCACGATGAGGCTAAATGTGATTATGAGTGAGACTCCTCTGCAAACAAAAGTACTTCATATTCCATTTTGGCTAAGCATGTCAAAAGCTTTATCAAAGTCTATAAATAACAGGTAAAGCGAAGAAGGTAGCACCGACATGTTGTCGGGTCCAGGGGCCTTATTTAATGCTGACAAATACTTTTTTTTAAATTTTCCAGCTGTGTTAACATCTAAATTTTAATTTGAAGTGTTTAGTATGAAAAAATAATATTAATTAATTTATGATTTATTTGACAATGTAAAAATCGGCTCGGAAATGTGAAAAAATCATTTTCCAGTTCTATGATGTTCTGGAAAATGTAAACTATATAACAGGGCGACAAATTTTAACTTTTGACCTCACCCATGATCCAACTGAAAAGGTTCTGAAAATATAGTTTTAAAAATATACGTATCTCTTAATCAGCTCATTGAAGTTTTTTTAGTCGCAATTCAATTGAGCAAAACAGATTTTTTTCTTTTAAATACTTGGTCAAAATCGGGCTACGGGTTCGAAGATTATAATGATATATTTTTAACTTTTAATACAATTTTAAAATGTAAGACCAACTTTTAAAAAAAAATCATACAGGTCAATCCATTGCTCTCAGGGGCTGCCACAAGCGATAACCATTTCCAGAGTTGCCTCAATAGAGTTGCCAAACATTTGTGTGGTAGCTATAGAAATTGGAGAAGCTTTTTTCTGATAAGTAAAACTATGTGAAGAAGTTTTTAATTAACAGTACACGAGGCTTACGGAGGTAAACAATTTTTTCACGTGTGTTATAACGGGTCCCATATCTCTCTGTTAAACAAAAATAAAAGTGTTGAGAGGAGTACGACTACCGTCGTAACTAAATTGTTGACTGGACATATTTTATTTTTTGTATTACCGACTAATTTTTTCATCCATTTTAACATCGATGGCAACAATCGCAGATGACCCTACAAAACGTTTTACAACACTTGTATTAAAACTTTTTAAATGTTTTGGAGGTGCAAATAAGCCACAAACGTTTAAAAATTTATTTTTATATGGACTCTCTATTATTTTGCCGTTTGAACACTTTTTAATTAAAACTGTTTTTATGAAAAAATTATCCAATGTGAAAACAGTTGTCAGAAAAATGATAACATCAATTTGTATCATACAATAATATCAATACAACAGGATATTGCATTGCAGCAAATAATAACTAAAAAGAATTTGATAATCGGCCATGTTCTGGTAGTCTATCGAATAAAATTTAAAAAGAAGGAAATTTTCAGTTAAATTTTTTTTAAAATGACCGTTGATTTTTATGATTCTTATGGCCAATTTCACCAATTTTTTTAGGTATCAATTTATGTTTAAGTTAAAGTTATGTGATGCATTTTTTCACTCTAGAAACTTTTTGTATCTGTTATTAATAGTACATACAATAGCCATCTAGCAAAAAGAAGTTAAAATCAAACATCTCCGGCTTGTGTTAGAGATTTATTTTGTACTGGCAGCTGAGTACCTTTTTAGTTTATTTTACAAGATTTGGCTAAAGAAAGTGCTAAAAGGTATTCAAATCGACCAAGAGTGGGGCCCGACCCCTTTCGATTTGAATGAAATTTGTTGTGAAGGTTCCTTTCATCTTATAAGAAACATATATTAACGAAAAAAATTAAAAAAATTTTTTTTTTTCAAAATTTACTTCATTTTCAAAATGTCATAATTTCGCTGAATTAGCCGAATGTGTTGAGATTATTTTTTCAATATCTCAAAAACTACTCCACATACGAAGATGATTTGTATGCCATTTTAAAGAGAATACTTGGGGCTACAAACAATATAATAGATTTTTTTTTGTTAAATTTAATATCAACAAAATATTAAATTTTGAAAATGGCCTAAGTCAAAAACCTAAATTATTTTTTGGCAGATTTTTTTCATATCATTCCTCAAACTGTTCTTTAAAAATCCTGAAACTTTAAAGGAGGTGTTTTTTTTTCTTTTTAAGATAAGATTTTTTTTCTTTCGGAACCTTTTAAAAAAATCATCTTAAAATAAAATTTTCGTATTGTAATTTTGAGCAATAAGTATTTATTAAGGTGCCTATTATGAACTTAATTCGATTTTCGACAGCAGTCGAATAAGTTGATCGAACGAATTTTCATTTGGTATTATGAAACACATTCGATAAAAAAGTACTATTGTGATTTAGTTTATTCACAGTAGTACATTTTCTATCAGCTGTCACTTTAAATAAAAATATTTTGTTAACAAATTAAAAAAAAAAAACTAATATAAATCATGACTACGACGGAATTATGGTACGATGATTCATCTGATGAAGATGAACGCTTACTGGAACTGGCCTGTACCTGTAGCCTGACCTTTTATAAAAATTCCTTTTGCTAACAAAGGATTTTGTACCATAAGGGAAACAAGCTTTTCCAACTGCTGCTTACTACTGTCGACTTTTGACTTGCATAAAATAACCAAAAATAATCAAAAATGTGTAATTTGCACACAAAAACTAATAAATTAACAAAAACTTACATTTTAAACAATTTTTTTTTTAATTATTTACACCGTCGAAAGCAAATTTGTTTTCGTTGAAAAATTCGATGCGCAACGAAATTTTCGACAGTGCTACCAACTCATAATACCAAATTAACATTCGATAGTCGATGTTCGATAGCCAGCGAAAATCGTTTATCGAATGTAACTCAAAATAGGGGCCTAAGTCTGATTTTTTTCATTTAAGGTGTTTCAAAAAAAAGTAACGACATTAATAAAGTTTCTTTTGCTTATTTATTGCATTTTTTGTTGGAGCTCAATGTGGGCACTTTCAAAGAAAAGTACACTTTTTGTCACGCTACATCTCCATGAAATTAAATGAGTTTTACACATTATTTTAGTGACGTAATTTTTTTCTATCCTGTCGTACTTATTTTTTTTCAAATTAATAAAATTTTCTAGTTAAAAATCGTATTTCAAAAAACTTTATAATATGAAATGGACGCAAACTGTTAACCATTTTGATCACTTCCCTGCGGGAAATTTGTGTCAATTGGTCCAAAAGACCTGATTCTAGGATTTGTAAAGAGAGAATAAGAACAAAAAGAAATAACTAATGATATGTGAAAGGAGAACTTATCGCTTAACTGGTTTATTAAGTAAAAATAAAAAGGCAGATTTTATAAATTTAATGATTTTTAAATTATTTATTAGAACCGTTTTGATAACAGGTTCAGTATTCACCGGTGATGTGATAAATTTGTTTGGCACTATTTAAAATGTATTCGTTAGCTGAGCTACCTAAACAAGGGCGGCAAGCGTTTTTTCAAACATGAAAATTCTATTTCAAATACATTTTCAATAAGACAAATCGACATAGCGATTAAAGATTCAATTATGTGCCGGGTGGTGTCGAATTCGCGTTCTAAAGGTTTTTTACGTATAAACTTTATGCAAATGAAAAGTTTTGACAAACAAAAAACGCTTGCCGCTCTTATTTAGGTACCTCAGTAAATTAATTCTTGTAATTTTTATTGGAAGAATACCAACGACTAGTCTTGTAGTAACTAACACTAAATACGTTTATTAAGAATAGATGTTTGACTGTTCAGATGGTGGCTGTTATGTATCAATTAACCCCCTCCAATGACGTCCCCATGTAAAAGTTATAGTTCCAATTTATATAAAGTGTTAGAACTAGGACCGGGTTTTGCCATCAAAGAACGGGACAACTTTAGTGTCAATTCGCTTCTCGCTAGGGTATACCAAATATTTTTTTTTTTTTTTATTACAAATAGTAAATCGGTTTGCCTTGTTAACTTGAAATTTTGAGAAGATTGTGTGGTTGCGTTTTCCAATCAAAATTAAGAATATCAATTTATGAAAAAAAACGAAGTTTGAAATTTTTACAATTTTAAGTAATTTATATAATCATTTTGGTAATAGCAAAATCAAAAAATTGCTTGCTCGATTCTATGGATTTGGTATGAAGTTGATGATTAGAGACAATTTTAAATTTTTTCTGTGAACCTTTAAAACAGGATTGTTTTGAAACTTTGTCGCTTTTCAGAATATGTCTGAATAACAAAACTTTTTTACTTGGTTAGAAGAAAATGTTTTTATTTTTAGGCTAACCAAATTAATTTAGTAAAGTGTCATTTTAATTTTTCGGCAACCCGTTACAGTTTCATAAAATTGTTTTTTTTTTGAATTAAGGATCTTGGACATTTTGTCCGCTCGTTAAGAAGAAAGAAATCTCTCGATCGATTGAAAATAACATAAATGTATTAATGCAATAACTCTGCTGGAAAGTGTTACACTGATATAAATACAATTAAATTTTTGGGTTAATATCATAACATTCCTACTTGATATGTTTTTAAATTCCTAAGGCGGCATACAATTCTTCGCTTATAAAATAATCCAATAGCAAAAGAGAAAAATTTTCTGCAAAAAAAAAAAAAATAAATAAATTAACATAAATATCAAGCAGCTGACAGCTGTATTTGATTGATGATAATGTGACCCAGTGACTTGCTTTGGAAATGTTTCTTTTTACCCCTCCCTCCAATTACAACTAGAATAAACAGTGATTATCAATGCGTCATATAACATTGTTATTTTTTTCCCTGTTCTTTTCTTTTTGCATTAAATTCTATGATATTCGTTTTTATTTTTCTGGTAAAAACTTTTGTTTGAAGAATATTTGGCAAGTGATTTGTTCTCATCAGCATTTAACAAAGATTATAAAAAAAAAAAAATAGAAAATAAAGAAACAGGAACTTACAATAAAAGTTTATTTAATGAATATTTTAAATTATAATGATTAAATGTGTTTTTTTTTGTTATTCATAGTAATTACAGAGAAAAAAAGAGAACATTAGTGATGAAAAGAAAACATTATGCGTAAAACACAACTGGGACGAACGACGAATTTCGCCCAACACGACGAATTTTTCATTAAAAATTTGCTGAGTAAATTCGTCGTTTGAAGCACAATAACGAGGAATAAAGCTGAAGGTCCAT
Source organism: Pollenia amentaria (assembly GCA_943735925.1). NCBI lineage: Eukaryota > Metazoa > Arthropoda > Insecta > Diptera > Polleniidae > Pollenia > Pollenia amentaria. The sequence continues at coordinate 136,240,706 of OX031010.1, read as the reverse complement.
GCCATGCATTCTATGCGTTGTTCCTTTTTATGCATATTTCAAAAAGTAGAATCAGTGCAATGGCATGCGACAAGTTACACAGTAAAACGCATAGAATGCATATACGTATCAACGCCAGAAAGTAGGCTTACTTTCTACTTTTGTATGCGTCGCATGTGTGGTGAAAAAATGTCATCTGTTTTTGATGGCCATGGATGACAAATCATATTTTATTTTCAATGTTATCGATAAATATGTTTGCGTGGTGGATTATTTCTTTCTAATTTTTGTATTAAAAAAGGTTTTTAATAAAATAAACAGCTTTCGTAATAAATATTGAAATAACTTTCAAGAACAAAATACATTGAAATTAATTTTTAGAACAATTTTTTCATAAACATAATTTGCTATTCTAGTTATCGATTACTTTTATGTTCTGAGTGCCATCTTTTTTGTGCTTATTATTTTTTTAACAAATGCCTTGAAAGGGAAACTTATTGACACAATGAAAAATTACAAATTCTTTTGATAATAAAACTTACTCCTCTATGAATTCTTATAAATAAATTCTATTAAAATATCAGTTACACCTTCCATTTTTCCCAAATTTATTTTTATTTGATAAACATTTGATAAACATATTAGCACAACAGATGATAAAAAAAAACAATTTGGCGCATAAAACGCATTGCATGTAACTTGAATTTAGGAACGCATGAAATGCACAAAAAGTACCATACGCATAGACGCATGGTGTGGACCTTCAGCTTAACAAGCAGCTTTTATAATTGAGAAAGTTGATTACTGTTTGTGCAAAGAGAGAGAAATAGTGTGACCATATTAAAAAAAATAATGCTTAAAAATTAAAACATAATCAAAAACATAACTTAAAACTATTTTTATAGCAAACTTATTTTATGTGTTATACAATAAAAAAAAAAACAATTATTAAAGTAAAAAGTAACTTTATTTACTAAACAACTTCTTAACTAAAACCAAATATGGTCACCTAGTACTGATTTGTTCGTCGTTCGCTGGCGTATGAACTAGAAATAAATCTATTGCAAAGTCGCCGCGTGTGACGAACTTCGTCGGACGCTATTATTGTGTGTATTTCCATATACACCAATATGTCTTATTTTTGGCGACGAATATTTGGGGCACAAAATTGTCATTCGTCCCAGTTGTATTCCTAGCATTAAGTGTGAATTTAACTGTAGAAGTGGTGGTCAAATTTTACCCTGTTCTCAATTTTTTTTTAAAACTCTCTTCCATTGCGCTCTATCCATGTAATTCTCTTACAGCCGTACCTAAACAAGAGCAGAAGGCGGAACGTTTTCTTCCGCGTAGCTTTAACGCTGATATGCCATACCTAAACAAGAGCGTCAGCGTTGTCTCACAAACAGTAGTGTTAGAAGAAATAAGAAGTGGAATTAAAACCGCTAGTTTGTCCTAAAAATAGCTAATTTGCCATTATTTATTATCAAAATTAAAAGAGGGCTGTAAAAACAACAAATAAAACAACCCTGCTTATTTTAACACGCTGTCAAAATCGGATTTTCCAATTGCAAAGCGTTGACGCCACGCTATTTAGGGATGCTTCATACAAACTGTATGGGCATGAGGTTTTTTGACAGCTAGAAAACGCGTTCCGCTCTTGTTTAGGTATGGCTGTTAGTTTCTTCTCATATCGTATTCGTTGTTTTTCTCTAGTGTTTTGGCTGAGCTCGACTTAGCACGAGCGGAGCTATGGACATGCTGGTGTAAGTATGACCACTCGTCATCATTTAAGTAATTTTTTCTTCGAAAATTTTTTACCACGACGTCAGCGTTAACGTAAGTATTTGGTAGAAAAAAATTTACCCCACATCAAAATTAATTTAATATTTTCATGCAATTATTTTTACCTCTCGTCCGTTTTCTTGTTGGTAAAAAATATTTCATATGACACAAGCTTAACTCAGTGCGCTTTGCTACCCTCATTAAAATAACATAAGTAAATTTGTTTAAAAACAGGTCTCGTGTATTGTTTAGGTAATTATTTGTACCAAGTTTGAATCCTCTTACTGTTACCGTTCTCCAGTTATATAGAAATCTATTATATCTTTGTATGGGAGATGCACTTATCCTATCCCGACCATTTACTTAGGGCCATTATTACAACCTAATGATAAAGTTGCTGATAGTTAACGTGAACAATAGCTATCTTGAACGATAAAGTGACCAATAAGAGTTTTCCATTATTACAACTGTCCGATAAAATAAAAAATGTAATTTATAAACTGTGGCAACATTGCAGTATATACCAACTACTTTTGGTTGTTATAATACGTAGTGGCAACGACTTTTTTTTTTGTTTCTTTCTTTAATTAAAAAAATAATTCAATTTGTGTACTTTATTTTTGTTCTTAATGGTAAATTGTTTTGTTTTTTGTGTTAAATTGTGTTTTTTTTTAAGTTTGCATAATTTAATTTGACTTAAAACTATCACTGATGCTACCATATTTTCAGCAGAAAATATGGCATCTTCAAGTTCTTAAAGTTCACTTGTAAAGTTACCATGAGGACAAACCTGATGTTAGCTTATCAGTCACTTTTTAGGTTAATGTTAACTTGTAATTACCAAAAACTATTTATCTGTCAGATAGCATCCTAAAAATAACTATTTGTAAGTTGTAATAATGGCCCTTAGAGGGGTTGTTTATTGATAACCCTGCTGTGTGTACCATTACATACAAAAATATTTATATTGTGCAACGACCAATTCTCTAATTTTTTTGTCACACATTTTGTCGGATATTGTGTATTGCTAAAAAAGATTCTTGTTATTCTTCAGAATTACAGAGATCTATAAGGTCTTTGGTATAGGGTCCACTTCTTTCGCCCAGATTTTGTCAGATGTTGTGTATTGATAACCAAGATATATCCACCAAAGTTGAAAGTTTTAGCTCTTGCCGATTTATCTGCAATGTAGTAAGCCAATGCGTATGGGATGCGGATTGTGATGAGTAAAAAACCTACAAAAAGTTGACCTGTAGTTTCTACAACTTATTATGTTTTCATGATCTCTTTAATATCTTTAAGTGTGTACGTTCGGCTGTGAAAAAATGCCTTTTAAGTTTTTGTTTTTTTTTTTAATTCATATTTTTTTGATAAGTTTTTGATATATCGTTTTTTTTATATTAAAAAAAAGGTTTGTGAGGTAAAGTACCTGTTTTGTTTAAACAAATAAAAATAATTTTTTAATTCATTTATTAATGATGTGCTAATAATCCCAATTTTTGAATGAAAACACTGATATTTATTGTTGTGGGAAATCTAGTTTCTATGCGCATTTCGCTGGTTGCTTAGGCCAGCTCGTCAGGAAACTTTTTCCAAATACTTTAGAAAAGCTAAAAATATTATACAAGTAAGACCATAAAGTGAATAAGAATTTTAAACACTCAGGTCTTACATGTAACAATATCAAAGCTTCAACAAAGACACAACAATAATCCCGAAAATAGTTTTTGATAATAAATTTGCATGTGCCCGGTAAATAAAAAACTGAAATGGCAAGCTGCTTTATTTAAGCAACTTGTTTTTTTTCTTTCTATCCTCTTACAACTACAATTCGTGTTGGAAAAAAACCAGCCAATTGTAGGTGTAAAAAAGAAAAATTTACGGCTTATTGTTGTGTCTTTGTTGAAGCTTTGATATTGTTACATGTAAGACATGAGTGTTTAAAATTCTTATTCACTTTATGGTCTTACTTGTTTAATATTTTTAGCTTTTCTAAAGTTTTTTTTTCAAAAATTGGGATTATTAGCACATCATTAATAAATGAATTAATTAATAAAATATTTCATTCCCGAAAATAATTTTTGATAATAATTTTTATTTTTCAAAAACAAATAATTATAAAAAAATATTTTCTCCTAATTTTTTTTTATGATCAAAGTTGTTTTTGGGAAAACAATAATTTATTAAAAGATTTTATTTGTTGTGCTTAATTTTCTATTTTTATTCTTGATAAAACAACTGAAAATTTATTGTTGGAGGATAAATCTGTTTTTATGCGCATTTCACTGGTTGCTTAGGCCAGATCATCAGGAAACGTTTGCTGACAATAATATGGTCAAGTTAACTATAATATGTTAAAAAATTCCGCTAAAAATAGTTTTGTTGGAGTTGAACATATTGAAAAATGTTTTTTCTCTGCCTGTAGTTTTGTCTCAATTACCTTTCCTCTGAAGTAACTATACTTTTTCACGAGTACAGTTATAAGTCTGGTTTTCACCTCTCACAATTCGGTCTATTTAATTATAATATTCTTATCACCGGTCACAGGATTAGTGCTTTAAGAACAATTGACACAAATTTCCCGCAGGGAATTTAACTTTATACGAATAAAACCGCAACAAATTTATATATTGGGGTTCATAATTTATTCTTGATCCCATAAAAACCTCCTGAAACATTCTTACTTTCGGTGCAGGGTATCATACATTCGGCACAGCCGAATAAAGTGCTTTTACTTGTGTTTAAATCACACTTTTTAACAAATCTGTAAAATAAAACTTTTATATCCTCGCATTTATATAATATTTGTATAATTTCATAGCATTCGGTATCATTTCGCAAAGCTTTGGATTGAAATTCATTATTAAAAATTTTTAATATTTTGTCTGTCAATTAAATTGTTTGCAACATTGTTATTTTTATATTTGTGAGTTAATAAACTATGAGAAATTTTATATTTGATTTTCGCTATTATTTCGCTTCAGCACTTTACATCAAAAACCCTTCTCGTTAATTAATAGACATATGCACAAGTAGACGTCTACATGAGTTAGTATTTGTGTATGTTAGTATGCCCTTGCCTCCAATAACAACAACTATGTAGCATGGTGAAAGTAAAAATTTTATATTTATGATGTTGATTGAAAATGATTGATTGTTATTTTACGATATAACGAAACGAAATATGCGAGTAGAAAAAAAGCGAAAATAAAAAAAAAAAATAATATCAATCAATGAGATGATAGATGATGTTAAAATTTATGCAGTTAATTATGTTTTATTGAAGAAGGAGGAATGTGAAAAGTGAGAATTTATATATCGATAAATTATCTATAAACACTTACATTACAATACATAATATGATATTATCATTTTTAAAAAAAGGCTAAAACTATAGATGTTTGATTAGTTAATTAATTAAAGATTTGATTTAACCAAAATACTGATTAACCAATTAACCGATAAATCATAAATTTGCTAAATCAAATTCTTGATTACTCGATTAATTGTTATTTTGATTAAACAAAATCTTGATACATTTTATTAATCAGAAAATTGAATAATTTAATTTTTCTTTTTTTTATGATTTTTTATTCTACACATAGTTTACATGCGTTACCGAGTGTGCATGGCTTTTCATGGATTTTGAGTGGTATGTAAAGCCTGGTATTCTGTTGAACATTTTACGTGAAATGCTGTCAAAACTCATATGAAAAAAACTTGTGCGGTATTTCTATGAAATAATTTTGATAGAGTTGTACTCTGTTTAATTTGTGAAAAAGTTGCGAAATGTTTCTGGCAACATTTTTTTACAACTGCGAAATAATATAAGCTGCACTTATTTCACGTGGAATTTTAAGCAGATGAATAAAATTTCAACTTTTATAATATTAAAATGAGAACTGAGAAACATAAATAACACAACCGGTAACAGTTTTTCATTCATATTTACTTTCATTTTAACTCAATTTTTTATTTCAAAAAATACTTTTTAGTAAAATATTTAAAACGTCAAATTGCGCAAACTCTCGTGATAGGTAACATTGATACATGTCAAATTTTTCGCATGAAATTATAGATGTTGCTGAAAATTTTTCACAAATTGGAACAAAGTGATTCACCATAAAAGCTTTATTTTGCTTAGTTCTTATTACTGTTTTTAATAAAAAAATTTTTGTATAAAATTATTTAAACGTGATTTATTAAAACTAAACTTATTCAAAATATCAGAACCACCCAGCAAAAACTTTGAAAATAAGCAGAAACATAGTGAGAAGTTGAGGAAAAGACTGCTTATTTTTCTACTAGAAAAAGTAATTATTTTTGTTCGCGATGTCCCAAAAGTAATCCTTTATAATTTGGCCAATTACAACCTAAAAAATAATACCTTTATTTTATACTTAAAAGTTTTATAAAAATATGTACACAGAAAAAATTAAAAAAATTCTCTAATCATCAAATTAATACCAAATTCATAATATCAAGATAACAATTTGTTGATTTTGCTCCTATTACCATAATGATTATATTGATTACTAAAAGTTTTTGGAGTTTAAAAATTTTTTTTTTCAATAAATGATATTTTTAATTTTAATTAAAAAGATTTTCAAAAAACTTTGCCATTTCAAACATTGTGTTAATTTATTTAATTAAATATTAAGGGAATTAAGCACAACAAACAAAATCTTTTAATAAATATTTGTATTCCCAAAAACAACTTTGATAATAAATTTTTGCAAGTGCACGTGCATAAAAAACTGAACGGACAAATTGTTTTTATTTTGTTTTCCTACGAAAACAATAAAAGTACTTTGTTTTTGTTTTTAATATGTTTTTTCTTTACCCACTTACAGCTACAATTAATGTTGGGAGAATTCTAACTAATTGTAGTGGGAAATGTAAGAAAAGATAAAAACTCATCACTGTTTTATTGTTTGGTATTTTGTTTAAGCTTTGATATCGTTGCAAATAAAACTTTTTGAGGGTATTGTAGGTAATTCTCATTCCTTCTGTAGTTTTGTTTGCTGATAGCTTTGGCTTTTCTAAAATTATTTAGGAGAACGTTTCCTGACGATCTGGCCTAAGCAACCAGTGAAATGCGCATAGGAACAGCTTATCCTCCAACAATAAATTTCAGTATTTTTATCAATTATTAAAAAAGGGAATTAAGCACAACAAACAAAATCTTTTATTAAATATTAACAATTCCCAACAACAATTCTACAAGCTTAAATTATATTATTTTAAACGAAAAAAGTCAATTACTATTTTTTTATATTTAATGAGTATTTTAATTGAAAATTTATTTCAAAACAACTTAAATATTAATTAAATCGAAATTATATTTTTAATTTTCTTTCAATTAAAAAAATAATTGTTTCAATTATCACATTAATTAAATTTAAATACTTTTTAAACAATTGGTTTTATTGATAAAAAAAACTTTTTCTCTGCAGTTACCAAAAGAGACAAGAAATAAATACTTTAAAAAAGGTTTTTATTTAATTAAAATTGCTCTGGAATCTTATGGAATTTTTGTTGAAAAAGTGTACACAATAATAAATTTAACGAAATTTAAGAAAACATTTAATAAAGAGTGTTTTGGCTGCACAACATCATTTATAGCTCTAACACTGTAATTACAATGTGTGTATTAATATATGTAAATATACGGTCCGGACCTGGCACAGAAATAAATTTCGATCGAAAGTTTTTTTAATTCCGAGAAAGCTTCTTCAGAAAACGAAATTCGATAAATTTTCTCGGAATTAAATCACTTTTAATTTTTCGATTAAAGAAAGTTTTTGTTTTGGTTTGCATAATATTGCCACATTTAACTTAAAAATAAAATTAAAATTTGTCGGAATTACGAAATCGATCAAAGTCTGAAGAAGGTAAAACAAAATCGATCGAAATGAAAATACGGATTCAAAACTATTCCGAACAATTTCTGTGACAGGCCTGATTATGTTCTTCAAAAAAACCTCGTTTACATTAGATGGATATCACTGCTAGTATTCTAATAACAAAAATATATTGTAGGGGTAATTTTGGAACATATTTATGTACGTACATATATATTTACATACATATTATTGATTTTTGGATTTCCCATGTACTTCACATCGAAATTATTCTTAAAATTTGGTAATATTACCGCATATCGAAAAAAACTAATGGAATATATTGCAAATTTATTCAAATAATTCTTTAAAATCATGTTATAATAACTTATTTAAATTATTATATTAATGTATTCTTTTGTTATGTATAATTATGACTTAGTTAAGATATAATAAGAAAGTTATTATTTAATATATAACTAATAGTGCAAAAAGTGGGGAATACAGATACAAAGTAATGAATTCAGGCAGTCATTAAAAGTAGCATTGTAAGTTAAGTTTTTGCTGGGCAATGTACCAAAAATCATCAAATTATATCCATAATTGCGATCTGTACTTTCAATGTAAACCTTGTGCATTACATTGACAGCCAGCCAGACAACCAGGATGAACAAACAGACATTGTTACCCCGATTTAAAGAGCGACCAAAATTGTATGGTATTACAAGCCTCTCCACTATTGTAGAGTGGATATAAGAAAGGGACAATAACAAAATATTCTGAATATTTACGTTTTTTGAAAGCTGCAGTTTTTTTTTAATAATTGAACATTTATCGATAGCAATAATTTTCTATAAAACATTGTCCGACTTCATAACATTTTACACAAAATTTATCTAAAGATTAATTTGCTATATAAAATTTATCGATAAGCTTATTTGTCTATTGAAAATTTATCGATAATAATAATTTTCTATAGAAAATTTATAGATAACATAAATTTGTTATGGAAAATTTATCAATAATACTAATTTACTCTTACAGATTTAGCGAGAGGTAAAACTTTCTAGAGAAAATTTATCGATAACATGATTTACTATAAAAAAGAAAATATATCAATTACAGTTATATTCTATAAAAAATTTATCGTTATAATTAATTTTTAATAAGAAATTTATCAACTGCAATAACTTCCAATAAAAAATTTATCAAAGATTGAATTTTGAATAGAAAATGTATCGATAAGATTATTTTTCTATTGAAAATTTGTTGATAATACTAATTTCTTATTAAAGATTTAGCGAAAGGTATAACTTTCTACTAAAAACATGATTTTTTATAAAAGGAAATATATCGATTACAGTAATATTCTATAAAAAATGTATCGATAACTTTAATTTTTAATAGAAAATTTATCGACTGCAATAGCTGTACATAGAAAATTTATCAAAAATTTTATTTTCTATAGAAAATTGATCGATAACATTAATTTTGTATAAAAAAATTTATCGATACCATTAATTTTCTCTAGAAACTTTATCGATATGATATATTTTCTGTAGAAAATTTACGGATAGGAATAATTTTTTATAAAAAATTTATTGATAAAATTAATTTTCTGTATAAAGTTTATCGATAAAAGTATTTTTTTATAGAATATTTATCAATTTCATTAATTTTCTAAGGAAAGTTAATCGATGAGATAAATTTGCTATAGAAATTATTAATTTGCTATAGAAAATTTATCGACAACATTAACTGTCTATATAAAATGTATCAATAATAATTATTTTCTACAGAAAATTTATCGCTAGCATTGATTTTCTAAAGAAAATTTATCGATAACATTAATTTTCTATTGAACATTTATCGATAACATTAATTTTCTATTGAACATTTATCGAAAACATTAATTTTTTATAGAACATATTTTTAAATTTTCTGCAGAAGATAAATGTTATCGATAAATACAATTTTTTATAAAAAATCTATTGATTAAATTAATTTTCTGTATAAAATTTTGCGATAAGTGTATTGTTTTATAGAAAATGTATCGATTACATTTAGTTTCTATCGAAAATTTATCGATTTCATTAATTTTCTAAGGAAAATGTATCGAGCATTAATATGCTATGGAAAATTTTTCAACAACATTAATTGTCTTTAGAAAATGTATCAATTACATTAATTTTCTATAGAAAACTTTTCGATAGCATTGATTTTCTAAGGAAAATTTACCGATAACATTAATTTTCCAAAGAAAATTTATCGATAACATTAATTTTCTATAAAAACTTTATCGATACCATTTATCTTCTGCAGAAAATGTATCGATAAATATAATTTTTTATAAAAAATCTGTATAAAATTTTGCGATAAGTGTATTGTTTTATAGAAAATGTATCCGTCACATTTAGTTTTTATCGAAAATTTATCGATTTCATTAATTTTCTAAGGAAAATGTATCGAGCATTAATATGCTATGGAAAATTTATCAACAACATTAATTGTCTTTAGAAAATGTATCAATAACATTACTTTTCTATAGAAAACTTTTCGATAGCATTGATTTTCTAAGAAAAATTTACCGATAACATTAATTTTCCAAAGAAAATTTATCGATAACATAATTTTCCAAAGAAAATTTATTGATAACATTAATTTTTTATTTAATTCTTAAGAAAATTAATGTTATCGATAAATGTTCTATAGAATTTTCTATAGAAAATTTATCGATAACATGATTTACTATAAAAAAGAAAATATATCAATTACAGTTATATTCTATAAAAAATTTATCGTTATAATTAATTTTTAATAAGAAATTTATCAACTGCAATAACTTTCAATAAAAAATTTATCAAAGATTGAATTTTGAATAGAAAATGTATCGATAAGATTATTTTTCTATTGAAAATTTGTTGATAATACTAATTTCTTATTAAAGATTTAGCGAAAGGTATAACTTTCTACTAAAAACATGATTTTTTATAAAAGGAAATATATCGATTACAGTAATATTCTATAAAAAATGTATCGATAACTTTAATTTTTAATAGAAAATTTATCGACTGCAATAGCTGTACATAGAAAATTTATCAAAAATTTTATTTTCTATAGAAAATTGATCGATAACATTAATTTTGTATAAAAAAATTTATCGATACCATTAATTTTCTCTAGAAACTTTATCGATATGATATATTTTCTGTAGAAAATTTACGGATAGGAATAATTTTTTATAAAAAATTTATTGATAAAATAAATTTTCTGTATAAAGTTTATCGATAAAAGTATTTTTTTATAGAATATTTATCGATTTCATTAATTTTCTAAGGAAAGTTAATCGATGAGATAAATTTGCTATAGAAATTATTAATTTGCTATAGAAAATTTATCGACAACATTAACTGTCTATATAAAATGTATCAATAATAATTATTTTCTACAGAAAATTTATCGATAGCATTGATTTTCCAAAGAAAATTTACCGATAACATTAATTTTCCAAAGAAAATTTATCGATAACATTAATTTTCTATAAAAACTTTATCGATACCATTTATCTTCTGCAGAAAATGTATCGATAAATATAATTTTTTATAAAAAATCTATTGATAAAATTAATTTTCTGTATAAAATTTTGCGATAAGTGTATTGTTTTATAGAAAATGTATCCGTTACATTTAGTTTTTATCGAAAATTTATCGATTTCATTAATTTTCTAAGGAAAATGTATCAAGCATTAATATGCTATGGAAAATTTATCAGCAACATTAATTGTCTTTAGAAAATGTATCAATAACATTACTTTTCTATAGAAAACATTTCGATAGCTTTGATTTTCTAAGAAAAATTTACCGATAACATTAATTTTCCAAAGAAAATTTATCGATAACATAATTTTCCAAAGAAAATTTATTGATAACATTAATTTTTTATTTAATTCTTAAGAAAATTAATGTTATCGATAAATGTTCTATAGAAAATTTATCGATAAATTAAATTTTCTTTAGAATGTTTATCGATAAAACTAATTTTCTTTAGAAAGCTTATCGATAAAATTAATTTTCTTCAGAAAGTTTATCAATAATAATTATTTCCTATAGTACATTTAGCGTTAAAATGAATTTTCTGTAGAATGTTTAGCGACAACATTCATTTTCTATAGAAAATTGATCGATAAGACTAATTTGTTATAAACAATTTATTAAAAACAATAATTTTTTTAAAGGAAATGTGTTGATAACATTGATTTTTTTTGTAGAAATTTTATCGATAAGTTGAATTTGCTTAGGTAAGTTTATCGATTACATTAATTTTTTTATCGATAAAATATTTTTTTTATAAAAAGTTTATCGAATAGATTTATATTTAATAAAATCGTTATCAATAACAAAAATTTTCAATAAAAAAATTTGCTGATAACATTAATTTTCTATAGAAAAACCAATTCACGAATGGGGATTTTCACTAATAGAAACTTTTTTCCTTGAACTAATTATTCAGTTCAAACGCGTTTTCAGCGTTAACTAGTCTTTGGTAAAAAATATTTTTACTGGTTTATATTTTGCTAACTAAAAAATTGTTAGAAAACTGTTTAAAATGAGTAATTTTATTGTTTTCATCAGCACAATTTTAGTTTATACAAAAATAGTTTAATAAGTGGAACGAGATTCTATCCCGAAAAACAAAGAAATAGTTTCGAGAAGAAATATTAGAAAGAATTTGAAAAAATGTATATGTTATATTGCAACAAAATTATTAAACGCAATCATATAAATAAATGAATGTATATAAAATAAATAATAAATAATATTTAATTTCTCGTTAAAAGTTTTTTCTTTCATGTAATTTCCAGTTATTTACATACATTATTCTATTGTCTTTTCTTAAAATTCTCTTTTGCCTTTATGCATGATGTACATTTAAGGGTCATGCAAAGCAAAAAAACGTTGCATACTTTACGGCATTCAAGTGGCTGTTGTTTTACCCCCATCCTTTAATTTGCAGCTAATCAACCTTTGCACGAATTGCTTGTTGCTTTTCAGTTGTCATTATTTAGAAAACGTTTCGTCAAAGGTTTAAGTAGCTGTATAATGTTGTCTAAACATCTTCTAAAGATGGACTAAAGGACTCGAGACAACTCATCAAAGAAGCACTTAGTAACAAAATCTACATCAGTAGTGGAAAAAACAGAAACTTACTAACAAACAAAAATGAGATTTAAGTACATTAGCCACTTTATTCTCAGAAACTACCTTATAGATAAAATGTAAAATATTTAATGTTTTAAATACAATAATACACACACCCACACATACAGATTAAATAGAGAAATGGAAGACAACTAAAACAGCAACAAGAAAAAATTCAAAGAGATTGTGGAAAACAAAAAAGGAAGCAACGTATACTGACTCTCTGAAAAGCTCTGAAAAGAATATGTAAAAACTACTTAGGAATTAGATGAAGTATATACTTATATAGAATATACATAATGATTAGAACGATGCTGATGATGAAAGTCATTATAAAACAAACGATAATGACCTTCATACGAACATTTCCTTGCACGATGTATGCGAACTGTGATAAAAAGAAAAAAATGTAATGTGGAGAAAATGGAAAATTCCATCAAAAGATAAAACAATTTTTTATTGACTTTTCACGAGAACTTCTAAAACAATTTGTTGACGATGAAATACGGAAATGTTTAACAATTTGGTTTGACTTCCATTAGAAAGGGTATCTCATTTAACATTAATCTCTCAAAGAAATGTTATTAAATCTTGAGATGTTATAAACATTTTTTATAGCCAACTTTATTGGTAGAATGATAAGAAGAAGGCTGTTCAAACGAAAATATTTATAATTTATAGGATATGAAACTTTAAGAGATTTTTATTTTAAGAAATTCAAGCACAAGTATATGAAAAAGAACAAAAAATTAGCAGCCGTATTGAAATAAATTAATAGCAAGATACAAGATTTATGATGTATTTTAGGAGTTGTTTTTCTTAAGAGTTTTCTATAAAAGTGTTAATAAAATAATGCACTAAAAAGAGAACAATAGGAAAGTGTTTGCAATAGGAAAATGTGCGCTACGAACTCCCGAAAGCAACATAGATGGGGGTAGTGCACTAATTTTCAGTTTCAAGTAACAGTTAGTGGATAGTGCAAAATTATTGCAATCGTTTTGTTGATGATAAGTGATAAACTGAAAATTAGCAGCCCCACTAAACATGAGTGATAGTGATGCTAAAAAAATTTTGCACTCGTAAAAAAATAGTTTGATTTAAGAAAAAGCAATCATCAGTTTATTGCAACTTTTTTGTTCTTCACTCATTTGGGTGCAACTTAAAATTTGTCACTATATTTACAAACAAAAAACTTGTTTCTTCATGATTAAGGCCAGGTGAAACTTCGTTATTGACAAAACTTCATGTTGTTAGTTTCCTTTGCTTATGCATTAGGGATACAACTTTTTAACAATTTACTAAAAGATTTAGTGCGTTGTGCTTAATTTCCTTTTTTTTAAATTGATAAAAAGTACTGACATTTATTGTTGGAGGATAAGCTGTTCCTATGCGCATTTCACTGGCTGCTTAGGCCAGCTCAACAGGAAACGTTCTCCTAAATAATTTTAGAAAAGCCAAAGCTATCAGCAAACAAAACTACGGAGGGAATGAGAATTACCTACCTTCACCCAAAAAGTCTTATAAGCAACGATATCAAAGCTTAAACAAAATACCAACAATAAAACAGAGAGTTTATCTCTTCTTACATTCCCCACTACAAAAAGTTGGAATTCTTCCAACATTAATTGTAGTTGTAAGTGGGTAAAGAAAAAACATATTAAAAACAAAAACAAATTGCTTTTATTGTTTTCGCAAGAAATCAAAACAAAAACAATTTGCCAGCTTAGTTTTTTATGCACGTGCACTTACCAGTAGAGTGCGCATGAAACAGCTTATCCTCCAACAATAAATTTCAGTATTTTTATACCCTTCACCACCACTGTGATGAATGAGGGTATACTAAGGTTGTCATTCCGTGTGAAACTTTTTTATTATACATCTAAGACCCCATAAAGTATATATATTCTGGCTCCTTGAGTAATTCTAAGTCGATTTAGCCATGTCCGTCTGTCTGTCCGTCTGTTGAAAACACACTCACTTTTGAAAAACGCAAAAGAAAAGAACAAACTTGGTCTCAAATTGCTTGTAGTTATCCTAAGCAGTTTGGGATTGAAATCCAGCAACATCGGCTCAGTAGGATCAGAACTATGAATCAAAATGTGGAACCACCACCCTGAAAAAATTGATAATTTTGATACAAAAACTAACATAAATGGTTTATTAATCGAATAACATAACATTTTGCTCGAATTTGGTTTGTACGACTGCAAATCATACTGGTAAATTTCGTGACGATCGGTCCATAATTTACCATAGGCCCCATATAAACCATCTCGAGGAAAACAGTTTAGTACGCCTAAAACCGCAATAAAAAACGCTAGCATACTAAAATTTGGTACGTCACAGTTTTATAGGACCAGAAGTCATACTGTAAAATTTTTTGAAGATCGGTCCATAATTTACCCTAGGCCACATATAAACCCTACTCTCGGAAAACAGTTTATTGTGCAGAAAACCAAATAAAGCTCACTTTGGGAAAATAATAAAATTCGCCTTAAACCATCACAGATATAGATATTGCGGTTAAATGTCTTACTTAAACTCATATGGGCAGAAAAAATATCATGCAAATTTGTGAAATTTTCTGTTAACGCTAAAACTAATTACACTGCAGTATTGAAATTTATTCTAATTTATTTTTTGTAATACTAGAAATCACACTTCAGAATTTTGGGATGATTGGGCCATAATTTACCATAGGTCCAATACAAATTACCCTTCTAAAAATTATTTTAGTTCGGCTAAAACTTTTACGAATCATGATATTTTACTCAAGCATGTTCAAAGTCCTAATAAGAAATGCATACAATTTTCTTATTGTCGGTCAATAATTTAATTCATGTCTAAACCGCAACTAATTTTAATGCTGACGCTCGTTTTTGTGAAGCTTAGTTAATAATATATATGTATTTATCATATAGAGCTCACTCCTGTAGGTGGAGGGTATCAAAGATTCGGCGCAGCCGAATATAGCACTCTATCTTGTTTTTTATCAATTATTAAAAAAAGGAAATTAAGCACAACAAACAAAATCTTTTAATGTAACCATAAAATATTTAAAAAATTTTTAAATCTTAAAAATAGTTTTGTTGGAGGTGACAATATCGAAAAATCAGTTTTGGTTGCAGTCAATTAATTTCTTTAGGATATTAAATTGAGCCAAATAAATTCTATAAGAAATTGTTTGCAGAACATTTTTATAGAAAATTTAATTAGTTTGCAGTTCAACATGTTATAGAGGCAAACAAATAGATAGTGCCTAACATTTTCCCAACGAAACAATCTCGAAGATGATTTAATATGTTTTCCATTTATTTTCTTTGCAGGTATGTCGTCTCTTTGGTTAATATCGCATCCAATTAACTTTTAAGTAAGTATTTAGACTAATTATTATTTTTATATCCTGATTAATTTTTTCAAATTAATCTTTTAATTTGTTTGCCATTTTATGATTCATTTATTAGTATACTGTCTTGAAAATTAATAATTAAAATGTTATCAGAATCTCGAAACTGTCATTGCTTAAAGGTTATTTTCATTATTTTGTCTTTTTTATTCGGATTGTAATTTTTTATTTCTCTGGTCTTTGACTTGTCTTTAATTTTTTTTTTATTATTTTGACATTAAAGAAACAAAAGGCCATACAATTATTTAGCCTTAAGGTTTAAGTACAAAAGGATCTGATGTTGAAGGGTGTGTTTGTTTCAGTATATGCATGTGTGTGTGTATGTGAGTTTGTGTTCAATAGTTGAAATTAGCCTGATTAAAATTAATAAAATGGAAAGCTCATTTGGTCATCAATTCAATGAAAGACAGTAGCATTAGTGTTGGTATTACAAATGTCAAAAGTAAAAGTAAACAAACAGAAGAAGTTTATGAAAAAGGAGGAGAGTGCCTTTTAAGTATTTAAAAGTGTCTAACCTAAAGGTCAAAATATATGCCAGTGGGGTGAGAGTGAAATGCTGACTTAAATATACTTATTTATAACTGGAAAATGGCTAAAAAAAATTGTGTTTCCAAATAATTTAAAGAATTTCCAGTGAAAGTTTTACCCAAACAGCAATAGTTTTGTTATGGCCAACTCTTTATTGGTATTGCTTTGGTGTCCCTATAGAAATATTTTCCTAAATAAAAATTTATTATTATTTTTAAAAATAGTCTCCAGACTTGGCTGCTGCCAATAATATTTTGTATTTGCTTACAGGTACTTTCAGTTATTAATCCTCTAGTGCCATCAAAATAATTTTTGATAGAAAACACGAGTCTGAAGTTAGTTTTTTTTATTAGAGTACTAATTTACCTGTTCGACTAACTTATAAAGGGTAAGTCATCGTGAGGTTTGATTTTCAATATGACTTTTTAAGATCACGTGATACTTATATCAAACTGCTTTGTCATTTTTGTTCAGTATCGTTTGGCAAGTTATCATGGAAAGACTCACACCACAACAGCGTCTCTAAATTGTTGAGCTCAAACTCAATGATTATCCGGTGTTTTTATCGTGAAATTTTATTCAGCAATAAAGCATATTTCTGGCATAATTGATACGTTAGTAAATAAAATTGCCGTATTAGGGGTGAAGAGCAACCCGAAGAGTGTCAAAGTCTACCACTACATTCGCTAAAAACAACGGTATGGTGTAGCTTATGGCCTGGTGGAATTATTGGTCGACATTTCTTCAAAATTACGGAAACTCAGAATGTTACCTATAAAAGTAACCGTTATCGCACCATGTTAACAGACTGTGAATTCCTGAAATTCAAGCGAATATTATTGATGAGATCTGGTTTCAATCCGACGGCGCTACAAGCCATACAGCGCGTGAAACAATGACCTTGTTTATAAATCATTTTGGTGAGGACTCAATTTCACGTTTTGCTACGGTTAATTGGCCATCTAGAGCATACGATAGCATTTCAATTTCAGAAAAATATTTATCGCAGCTAAATTAGGGTATTTTTTAAACCCGATATAACTTGAAATTTTTAAAGATTACCGCCAAAAATTTAATTTGTTATTGCTCGACCTCAATTTTTAAGAATTATATTTATTTATTTCGCTTGAAGTCTTTTATTTTTATTAAAAAAAAAAGAAATAATATTAAAATAAAGGATGATTCATCGTAAGGTTTGAATTTCAATATGCTTTTTTTTGACAGATCACGCGTGAATTAAATTGCTTTGTTATTTTTGTTCAGTATTATTTGGCAAGTCATCATGAAAAGACTCACACCAAAACAGCGTCTGCAAATTGTTTAGCTGTAGTCTCAATGAAAATCCGGTGTTTTATTGTGAAATTTTGTTAAGTAAGGAACTAAATTTCTGGTTCAATGGATACGTTGATAAACAAAAATTCCGTATTTGCGCTGATGTCCGATGAGTAATAAGAGCTAAATCCATTAAAAACAACGGTGTGGTGTGGTTTATGGGCTGGTGGAATCACTCCATATTTCTTTAAAAATTAGGAAAATCAGAGTGTTACAGTCAATGGTAACCGTTATCGCACCTTGTTAACGGACTATGTGCTTCCTGAAACATGGTCTCGGTGAGCTCTGGTTTCAACAAGACAGCGCTACGACAATGACGTTTTTGAGAAATCATTTTAGTGAGCTCTTTATTCCACATGTTGCTACGGTAAATTGGCTACATAGATCGTGCGAAATCACACCTTTGGAGTATTTGCTTTAGGGATATGTTAAGTCTGAGTTCTTCAGGAATACGCCATCCACAATTGGCGCTTTGGAAGCTAACATTACTCGTGTTACACGCGAGATACCAGTCAGTATGCTCGAACGAGTCGCCAAAAATTGGGCATTCCGAATGTACCACCTCAGACGTCGTCATTGTCAACATTTACATGACATCATTTTCAAACAGTAAATGCAACAAATAAATTGTTAATTTAATCGTTAAATAACATTTTAAGTTCAATTTCCAAATTAATATGTTTTATTTTACATTATAAATAAAACCTCACGATGAATCACCCGTTATTAAATTTAATAAAAAAAAATTTTTTTTTTATTCGAAAGACCAAAACATGGCACATAAGTAAATAGATACCGCAGCTGGTTTTAGCGAAGCTTATTCTAGACTTTTAATTTTGGGCCACTTTTTGATCATCGATGGCCAAATGCTTCAATTATTGCTGGCTTATCACCATAAACCAGTGACTTTATGTTGTCCTATAGAAAACATTCAAGAGGTGTCGAATTGCCCAACCCTGGAGTTCAGAAAAAAATGTACATTCCACAAAATCAATACATCGCCAAGTTTTGCTTTCATTTAGTCGATGGCTGCAGGCGCCGTATGGCACGTGACGCTTGCCAGTTGAAACCACATCCATGTTATCTTTCTTTTCAAGCAAAAAATCATTGATCATGGTGCGTTAACGATCATTAACCGTTACGCGAGCTCCAGTTTTACATTTTAAGAAATAAGTTTCGATAAAGCTACTAGTGTGTAGATCGTATCAAATGGTGCATTATTTCTGTATGCTATAGAGTTGGTTGGATCTGTTGTAGATTAGTGTAACTGCATATTCGGCAATTTGGCTTATTATCAAACCCGTCAAGCCACAAAATAGCCAAAAGTGCCATAAAAACCACGAAGTCATCTATCAGTTGCACAAATCGATAACTGATTTTCAAAGTAAATTAACACACTATTTATAAAAACAAAGACAAAAATAGAAAAAACTTAACAAAGTAATCTTGTGTACGAAATTACATGCTAAGGCAAAACAAATGAACAGTGGGGCAAAGTGTATGTGGGTACGACAAAGAGAAGCCTGTACCTCGTTTCTGTATTTCTCGCATTGCAAAATTTCTCACATTAAGTGTGAAACAAAAAATTCCATCGTTTCTCGATTTGTGAGAAAAAAGTGTTTCTGTATTTGAATGCGAGAACAGACAACACAGATTCTGTTTTAACTGGAATACTTCCAGTAATTAAGTGTCAAATGCAAGCGAAACGTCAAAGAAAGAAATAGATATAATAAAAATAGGCTGCCAGACTTGACGATTTTTTTAAGTGATCTTTTCAAGAAAAAAACAATCTGAAATTTTAAATCCTTATCGGATTAAAGAGAAAAATAAAATAAATAATTTTATTTAAATAGACCTCAAGTTTAAGTATGTATGTATGTATATATGTATAAATATGTATTCTACCCATGAACTTTACAAATTTTTTTTTTTTTTTTTTGATTATGTTTTAATAAAAATCGAACAAAATTTGTCAAAATTAATTTTAAATTGTCCGATTTTTTAAAACAAATTAGCCGATTTTTTTTTTATTTTTTCTTAGGAAATTAACGATTTTTTCAAAAATTTATCTGGCAGCCCTGCATAAAACGAAAACAATGAAGGGCTTAAAAAAATTAAAATAACAAAATATGTATAACAATTGTGTTTTATTTATTTTCATCATTTAAACCATAGTATATAACTAGTATGCCGACTCTTTGAAAGGTACATAACTCAACTGTCAGTGGTACATTTTTATGTTTGTATTAGTAAGATTTTTTTCAAATGTATTGGTGTATAAAACTATTTCCACCACTAAACATAGTTGCATAAAATCGTATAGAATGTGGCAACAATTTTTTTTCCAAAATAAAATTTTCTTAGTTCAATAAATTTTCAATTTATTGAATGCTGGCTGCATTTATAAACTTTTAAAAGCCATGTTTGCTAAATTTTTATTCTGCAATATCGGAAAATATTTAAATAATTTATGATTTCAAATATTATTTTTATACCACAAAATGCTACTCTGCTGGCTTTAATAATATTAATAACAGAAAAAATTTAGTGTCAAAAAAATTTATTTAAAAATTTTTAGTTTGTGAAAAATAAAAACATTTTGCAAAAGCAAATTAGCAAAATGTATTGAAAAAAATTATTAATTATGTGTTTAAGTCATAAAATTAAACATGAAGTGTTATATTGTGAAAAATTTTAAATTGAAAAATTTCAAATTTTGTTTTGTTTTTGTTGTTCTTAAGTGTGTTGAATTCACACAGAACCTATATGTGTGATGAGAGTTATAAAAAAAAGAGAACGTTCTCACCAGTCGGCATACTAGTTATATACTATGATTTAAACACTTTCTCTTCAAAAAAAAAAAAAAAATAATACACATTCTTGTGTACATACATTCATAATTTGTGCTCCATTTTTTGAAATTTTATTTTTCTCGCATCAGTTTTAAATGTAACTTATTTTGACAGTTCTTGTGAGAAACTTTTAGCAAAATATTGATACAGAAACACTTTTTCTCACATCCTTCCAATAAATGCTGGAAAATTATTTAAATGACAGATAATTCTCCCAAAGTAAATATACAGAAACACTTATGTGAGAAAAACCATTTTTTGTTTCATATTGCACTCTTTTTGTTTTAAGTCACTTGTTTTATGCGGGAAATTTTACGATGCGAGAAATACAGAAACGGGCTACTGGACACAAGAGTATCAGAACACGGAGCAGACACAAAAAAAAAAAAATAAAACCACAACAGCTGTGTCCACTCATTGTGTTGAAGAGGAACATGTACCCGATCTGACAAACATAAAAATATAAGACAAAGAAAAGAGAAAAAATAAACGATATACTCTGAAAAGTTTACGAATACAGGAAAATGATACTAATGCACTGAATATGACAGAGGCCAAAAATAACACGAATGCAATATTTTAGTTCACTAACAAATTTTGTTACTGTGATATAGTTTGGTAGGAGCTTTTACTTTAATATTCAAATTTTAATTGTTATAGTTTTTACATTTGTCTTGTTAAATTAAATTTTTATTTTCTGTTGTGTGCAAATCAAAAACATTTTAAATACGTAAAATGTAAAAATTTACAAAAAGATTCTATGTGAGTTATATTATTCCTATTGCATATACTCTATTGTATGTTTACGTATGGTTTCCAGATCAATAATAAAATTATCTCCCTGAAGATGAAGAAGTCGGAAGAAAAAACTATGGTTTAATCTCTTATTATTTGAATAGAAGATAAGACCTAAATACGCCCGATTAGATTTAAAATAAAACAAAAAAATAAAATTAAGAAAAGATCGATAGTAATTAAAATAATAGTAATTATAATAGCTAAAAAGTGAGTGCTCGTCGTGGGTTATGTCGGGGTTTAAAAGCATTCATTATTTCATAATGAAATAATTTCCGCAAAAAGTTGTACTTCTTTTAGACTATGCGAAATAAGCCTGAAACAATATTCCTATTTTGTTTTTGTGTCTCTTAAAAAACCCGTATACGTTCAGACTTTACGTATTTGTTGCAAGCCGCAAGCTAACATTTGAGGTTTAAGTCTTTAATGCAAATTTAACTTTTAAATTTTAAAAATTGCTACGAAACATATTTAACCCCTAAGTGTATACCTGGGTCTGGCCAGGCATTTTTTGACTTTTAAATTTTTTTTTTCATATAATTGTTAAATAATTAGAACGAAACTTAATGTTTTCCGCAATCAAAGTGTTTTTTACAAGAAAACGAGAAAAAGTGTAAATTTAAACACCGTGTGCGTGGCAATTTGGCTAATGAAAATTTTGTGCATATTGTACCCACCTGGGCCTGGCCAGGCCCTGCCCTATTAAATGTGAACTGTAGTAAATAAAATCAAAACGAAACGTATCCAAAAGCATACGCAACATATAAAAATAATTTTTTTACTTCAATTTCGAAGAATAATTCTAGTTGAGAACAAACTGTTCTTGCTACAGCCATAAAACTCCATACATATAAAAGTAGACCCAGCCCTTTGGCCCAGGGGTTCGTTAGTGTGAGTTTTTTCGATAGCCACAACTCCATACTTGGGCACACAACCAGGCCCAGGTGGCAGCTTGTGCCATACAAATTAGGTGTCTACTTAAGAGTGAAGAGGAACATCAAATTGCTGCTGGATTTTACATTTCGTGCGACATTGTTTGACCCGCAAGCTTCTCTACACCCCTCGTTACTTATCTTCTGTTTGATTTCATATTTCTGTGCGACATCTCGCAAAGTGTGAAACAGGTATTAGTCGGAGTTAAATATTAATAACATAATTTTAATAATAAAAAACAGTTTTCAGTAAAGCAGTTGTTTTTTATGGAAAAATTGTTTGTAGAGAAAATTTTTCTTTAGGAAATTGTAATCATTATTTTTGAAAACCAAGAAAATTATCCGCAGTAAAACAGTTTTAAAGGAAACTGTTCTCAGTAAATCAGTTTCTGCAGGAAATTATAAACAGTGAAATTTGGTTGCCGTAAATTTTTTTATTATTAATTTTTTTAATTTATTTGAAAAAAAGAAGATTGATTGAAAAAAGTTCTTAGGGAAACAAATTATAAACGAAAGGGCCTGATGTTGAATGAGATTTTGTTTAAAAATTCTTTGCAATAAAATGGCAGACACAATTTATTTAATAATTTCTATAAGAAATTCGCGGTGATAAAATTTCTATATTGAATTATTTTTAATTAGAACAACTCTTATAATTTATAGCACATAAAAAATTAAAAATTGTCTCTAATCACCAAATTTATATCAGATTCATAATATGAAGCAAACAAGTTGTTGATTTTTCACGTATTACCAAAATGATTATATTGACTACTAAAAATTGTAAAATTTTGAAATTTTTTTTCAATAAATTATATTTTTAATTTTAATTAAAAGATAATGATCAAAAAACTTTGCCTTTCTAAACAAAGTTTTAATTTATTAAATTAAATATGGACAATTATTTTATTCTAAATGAAAAAGTCAATTAATATTTTTTGACATTTAATTAATATTTTAATTAAAAACTTATTTCAAAACAACTTTAATATTAAATAACTCAAAATTATATTTTTAATTTTCTTTCAACTTAAAAAAATAATCGATTCAATTATCACATTAATTAAATTTAAATACTTTTTAAAGCATGTTTTTAATTGATAAAAAACTTTCTTCTGTGTGTTAAGTATTTCTTATAGGAAATTATTTGCAGTAATATAATTTATATACTAAAATATTAGCGATGAAGCAACTTTAATAGAAACAAGTTTGCAAATTCTTTTAAAAACAAAAAACTACCTTTAGCCGGAAAAAAACTTTTAATATTGAAGATGGTTTAAAAATGAGATAAGTTCGGTTAGATTACGTGGGCAGCAATCAAGAAGACAGCTTAGTTGGGCTCTCGGGTGGTCCCTGTATGATTCGCAGTACCAATGCCCATCCTATAGATTAATCGCTCAATAAACAATAGTACAGAATTCATCCATTTCCTCTAATTATTCCAAAGAAAAGGCATCCTTAGTTCTATCGTAGATATATCATCCATACAGACAAATAAGGGTTCCCCTGGTGCCTCTTCCTAATGTCCTCAGTTCCCGGACTGTAGCACAAAAGTGAAACACAATTTTCTCTTTTTCTCGCCATGACAACTTCTACAGTAGTCATTGAATTCTAGATCCATTATCGTCGCACTAGTTCTTACCAGCCAGGACTAACAGATATCACTGTCGTAATCTGTTAACTGCTCAAACTCAAAAGGGAGCATGCCATCCAGACGCCGACCTCCCCTGGCAAGTCCATTTGCTATCTGGTTACCCGGTCAGAGTGTCCAAGTATCCACATTTGCTTTACTTTCAAATGCAATGGCAGCCATCGATATGCGATAATGTCTAAGCCAGTTAGCCATTTGCCTTGTAGCAGAGACACTACAATATTTCGGCAGATGAAAGGGCACCGTTCCTCGATGTTGAAACCCGCTCGAGCGCGAATTGCCTTCTTCGAGCCGTCAGTAAAAAATGAAATAGTTTTCCCAAACAGTTTCTCAGCAGAAAAATTGTTTTAATACACAGAAAAAATTATAAAATTTCTCCAATCACGAAATTTACTCCAAATTCATAATATCAAGCAAACAAGTTGTTGATTTTGCACGTATTACCTAAATGATTATATTGATTACTAAAAATTTTAAAATTTTGAAAAAATATTTTCAATAAATGATATTTTTAATATTAATTTAAAAATTGATCAAAAATCTTTGCCATCTCAAACAATGTGTTAATTTATTTAAATAAATATTGACAATTCCCAACACCTATTCTACATGTTTAATATATTTGATTTTAAACGAAAAAAGTCAATTAAGATTTTTTGTTATTTAATTAAAATTTTAATTGAAAATTTATTTCAAAACAACTTAAATGTTAATTAAACCAAAATTAAATTTTTAATTTTCTTTCAACTAAATAAATATTTGATACAATTATAACATTAATTAAATTTAAATACTTTTTAAACCATTTTTTTAATTTATTAAACACTTTTTTCTGTGTAGGCGAAAATACTTTTTATTTATAAAAATGTCTTAGTTCGATATGGGCATTTCCTGGGGTTACGAACGTATGTTCGTACGCTTTTGATGTACAAATAATATAGAAAACAAACCTTTTTCCTAGCATTTTTTTTGCAATTCGATAGCATTTTGGTAGCTCTTTATTTACTGCAAAAGATGGATTTCGTCGAGTTTAAGTTTTCATAATGATGGTTACAAAACATGTGGTCACGAACGTACGCAAAATAGAAGTCAACTTTGGCTGACAGTAGTGAAATGTAAAAATCTGCGAAATGGAACGGAATATTCATACGTGATTGATTTATTTTAAAAGCGTATTAATGTAGGTCTTTATACAGTATTTACACAATAAAATATCTCTATCGGTTTTTGTTTAATTGGCTTAAGTACCGGTCGCGAACGTACGGGTCGCGAAAGTACGATTTTTCCATTTGTTTTAACCGTTAATCAACAGTTAATCGAACTTTTTTCGTTCTCCTTACACTTTTCTCTTCTTCTTTGATTTTAATAGAGAGATTTTAAAGAAAGAGTGCAAACATAACAAATTTTTTTGCATGTAAAATAATTAAATATATAAATGGGAGTAGAAGTGGCTTAAAAAGAATATATTAAATTTTCCTTTTCCAGCCCAATTTCCTCAAGTAAAACATCTAAGATATCATAGAATATCATATATAACATTCTGTTATAAAAACATAGACTTTTTTATAATTATGAACAATAAGACACGATGATTATCAACATTTTATTTTTCCATCCTAGTTGACCATTCGGAGGAAATGCCCATATACGAAATGTTGTTTCTAGTTAAGAAAAATTGTTGAATAGTATAAACTGCTCCCAATCAAAGAAAATATTTTGTATTGATAAATATTCATAATTTCTAATGTCTGACTTTACAAAAGTTCTTTGTGGGATACTATTCTCAGAAGTAGAAAACTTCTTAAATTGTAAACTGTTCCTAATAAGAGCAGTTAAGTGTTTTTTTCTTCTTCCTATGAATTCCTTTACCAGGTTTAAAAACTCGTTAAATCAATCCAAATAAATTACTCTTGCTGGCATTTTTTTTTTTAGTTTTGAATAAAATATGTTTTCTCTTTCCTGGAAATCTCATCATGAACTTGCATTCAAGTAAAATTGAATGAAAACTTTCAAATGCGTTTTTGTTCTTACCATTTTTATATTTATCATACAGCTGGTAACATTTGCCGTCTTTAAATATTTTCATAACTTTTTGTAGTTTGGTAAATTAATAAAAAAAAAAATTTCCTCAGCAGATAGTTTAAGAGTTTTTTTATACTCTTTATTTTATGTAGCATACTTACAGGAACTTTGCGTAATTCCATATGAATATGAAGAGCATCTTTAGTTGTTTTATTTTTTTGTTTTTTGGTTCTACTGTTTTAACTTTCAGTTGAGATTAAGGAAAAATTTGTAAATTGTTTTAAAGAAATGTTTTTCTTTAAATAATGCTTAAAATGCTGGAAAGAAAAGTTCATATGAAAAGAATTTTCTTTTGATCTGAAACAAATGCGAAGAAAAGATTTTAGAAAGAAAGGTTTTATAATTTCAAACAAATTATGTTCTGATTTAAAAGCTAATTAAAATAAAAGAAAACAACCTTTTGGCAGAAAATGGAAATTGCAAACTCTTTTTATATTTGGTACACATTTATTGTATTCAGCAGTTATTAACGATAGAAATTTTTATTTAAAGTACTGTTTGCAGCTAAAAAAAAAACATTGTTGAATAAAGAAAATTATTCGGACTCACAAAAACCTTAACAAATATTTTACAAATGTGGATAACGGGGTAAAATTTGGTTTCAACTAACAATATAGAAACAGATTTTTTTCTGCGTGTTTTTTGAAGGCAAAAAAAAATACCCAGAAAAGATAATTATTTTTTTTTCTCTCTATAGAAAACTGTGTCCAGATGGTCAACTTTTAAGGTTAACTGTTCTCAATACAGAAAAAAATTTCTAGACAACTTTTCAACAATATTTTTTTTGTGTACAAAACTGTCGCCATTGTTACCAAATATCACACAAATTTCATTCTTCAAAAGTTATTAAATTTAATTCCTGCACGAAGCACTTCATATTTTAAGACATAAAAAACATGAAAATGAAAGGCTTTTTATTAAAAAAAGAAGTTCTAAAGTTTTCTTCGCCACTGGAAAATTTTCTAAATAAACGGAGAATTTTATTCGTAAGTTTTCATCTAAATAAAATAAAAAAGAAAAACGTTTAGGTATTAACAAAGTTTAAATTGAGTTTTGTGGTTTAAACTAAATGATATTATTATTTTATAATTTCTTTTGAACTTTAAGTCACACAATTTCTTTTTCAAGGTATTTAAATAACACAGTTTTCACCGCAAAGAAGTCATATATTTTGTAAAAGGAAATACAATATTTTTTAGGAAACAATTTTAATTTACTGTTACATAAAAATCAGTTGCCACGACATGTGTGTTGCAAATTTAATTGAACTTTATTGAAAACAGCCAGCAGGGATGCTCTGTTCGGTACAAAATTCGAAGTGTTAATTTGTTTGCATAAAAGCGTTTGGTATTGTCTAATTCACTTAAACTTTGAAACGTGTCACAGGCAGGAAACCTTTACGAAATTTTAATTGCAAATAAAAAAAATAAAAAATTATCAACATTTTTTTATGAAAGTTTTATGAAGTATTTTTTATTAAGTATTTACTGCCGTATTTATAAAAAACTAAACTGGATTTGAAATATATTTTAAGGAAAATTTGTTCGGAAATTTTGTTTTAAAATATATTTGAAATCTATTTTATTTTTTATAAATACGGCATTTAAGATTTAAGTGGTAGAAATCATTATTTATTTAAATAGAGAAGATTAAAAAAAAAAGTTTTTAACCTAAAACTGCGTATGAGTAATTTTAATATTCAACATAATTAAAATTACGTATACGCGGTGTCACATGTGATTAGGTGATTAGTTTTTATAAAAAATAAATAAATAACAATGGCTTCCTACTTTTTTGTAAACTTGTTAAAGACGAGAAAACTAATGAACAAAAGGAAAGAAAATTAATGAATAAATAGAGAGAAAACTAAGGAATTTGACAAGCCATATTTGCTATTTAATGAAATGTAATTGCATTAGAACTTACTAAATATTATTCTAAATTGTCAAAATTTTTTAAGAATTTTTATTAATTACAAATGACAATTTTTTTAATTGTTTTTTAATTAGAAGAAAAAACTTAAGCTACGGTCTCACTTATTAAACATTTGACCAAATAAGTATAACCACTATTTTTGTTAATAGTTAGTGAGATTCAACTTGGTCTTAATATCACAAAATAAAGCTAATTATACTGCTAGACAGAGCAAAAACTGTTTAATGTAAGATGTGATATTATAAGCAAAATAAATATTGGAATTAAGGGAAATTATATTTTAGTTTGCCTGTTGGTCCCGTTTTTTCAGCTTAAAATAAATTTATATTAAACTTGAAGATTTTATTTTCAGAAATATTGTATTAATTTGACAAAGAGCTCAATAAATTTATTTTTTTTTTCAAAATTATTTTTGTAAGATTGTTTTTAAAAAAATATCTAAATTTTTAATTTTTAATATTTTTTTTTTTAATTCGGAATAAATTTCGCGAGATCAATTTTACTTAATATTGATTTATATTACTGAAATTAATTTTAGTAGAAAACTAAAATTAAATGTTTGAAATTTTTTCATGTTTAAGGCGAATTTGATTTATTAACCCCCTTATTTTCAAAAACACTTCACCACACTTAAAAAATATTTTCATACAAGTTTTCGAAAATTTAAAAAATTTTATATGAAAAATTTCTCAACGCAAGATGAAGTGATTTACAAAATAACCCTCTTAATCTCTTTTTCTTTTTATTAGAATGAATTCCTTTTGTGAGATTCAATTTAGGAAATCTACGCAAATTAAAAAAAAAAAAAAATATAAATCAGAAAAGGAATTTTTTTCTAATTTACAAAAAAATTTTATACTTATACAACATTTTTTAAATTTACAAAATTTTATCAATTATACCTAATTTCATCAAACTTACAATATTTTATCAAATTAACAAAATTTTGATCAAATTTACAAAATTTCATTAAATAAAGAAATTTTATCCAATTCACAAAATTTCATTAAAAAATTTTTACTAAGTTTTCTTTAATTGAAGTTGAAGATATTTTAATTAGGCTTAAAAACGAGGGCGGATCAATAAGTCCGTGACTTTTTGAATGAAACACAGTTTTTTTTACAAAAAATTTATTTTTCAACATAATATCCTTTTATCTCAATACACTTAGTCAATTTGTGTATCCCTTCCAAAATAGGATTTTTCGAGTTCCATAAAATAGGCATTTGTTTGACCAATAATTTTATCGTTGGAGCTAAATCTCATTCCAGCTAGCCATTTCTATAGGTTCGGAAATAGGAAATAATCAATGGGGGTTAAATCCGGAGAATATGGCGGATGAGGTACCAATTCGTAGTCTTTTAACAGGTGGTACTTGATGGGAGCAGTGTTGCATTTCATATAACTACGAGGGAAGTTCGAAAAGTCACGGACTTATTGATCCGCCCTTGTATATCAAATTTAATTTTCATTAAATTATTTTTATTGAAGAAAGGAATTTACAACATGAAATGAATTTAATTTTTGTTAATTTTTGACAAAAGCTTAAGCAAGCTTATGCATATTATAGTTGGGCCTTTAATGTTATTAATTTTATTGTTTAAAGTTTATTCTTAATTGAATTCTAGGATTAAGAAAATTTACATTTTTAATATGATAGTCAAGTGAGCAAAAATATATTTAAATAAAATTCAGAGATGATGAAACCAAAATTTCGCACAAGTTTTCGATTTGAGTTTTCGAAGACAATTTAGAAATTGTAAAGGAAGGCATTGTTCTTAATTACAGCAGATTTCAGTTGAAATTTTAATCCGTTGATGTCCAATAAATAGTAACGATGTTTTCATTATGTATGTATCGCGATCTTAGGGCAACAGGGTTCTATTTGCACCTAAACTACATGTAAGAAAGAACCTTCATAACCCAAGTTCACGATATGTATATACATACATATCTTCACCTAAAATGCAAAGAGCCGTAATTACTCAAAAATTCAAATTTGACTTTTTGATTGATTATGACGTACTTAACCGAAACACATCTTCACAGCAAATTTTATATGTATACGTCCAAAAATAACGACTTTATTGGCGAAAAACAAAAGGCCCTAACTGCAACGCCAACAATTTCATAAACCAAAAAGCCGTAACTACACTTTTCCAAAAAAAAAGCAAAAGAAAAATAAAAACAAAGTTGCATTTGATTCTCTTTCAATGTGTGTTATTGCGTTATTGTTTTTTAGTTTACATTTTTGTAAAACAGTAACTGAAAGGTTGTGGATATATATGCCTGAATAAAAGAAAATTAATAAAATGAGTACTAATAGTGAACATGGTTGTAATGAAAAAGTTTAAAAAAGTAATAAAATATCTGGAAATACAATAAACCGAATGAAAGGAAAACAATACAAGGGCCTAACGAAAGGCGTTATTAATAAAAAAAAAGCTCCAAGGGAACTTAAAGCTGGATGTACTTCAAAATTCTGTGAGAAAAGTGCTGCACGGGATTGTTCTATCTTTTCCGAAGAAAAACGTAAGGCAATATTTAATGGCTTCTGGAAAATGTCATGGGATCAAAATAAGATGTTTGTCACAAATCTCATTGATAGCTCAAACCAGTGATGGAAAATTGAAAATTTAAGATGGTACTGACCACCACGCAAAAGAGTACTTTGTACAACATTTTGGTACTTTTTATAAAAAATATTTCTTATTAAAACATATACTCAAAAAACACAAAAATTTTAAAAAATTAAAAAATATATTAATTTTAATATAAAAAATATAAAATTTTGGTAAACAACACACAGAAAAAAATCAATGTAAAATCGTCGAAAACGAGGTTGATTTTACATTTTTCGGTTACAATAACTTGCTAGCAATATTTTTCTTTTAAAATAACTTAAATTCATATAAATTTAACATTCCAATAAAGTTATAGCAAAACGGCATTGATATTGAAATAACATTATGACTCACGTTGAATTAAAGTTGTTTCAAGTTATACCAACTTGAATTTATTGTAGAATCAGTTTAATTTGAGTGTGAAATAACAGTGAGAAGAAGCTTCAGAAACAACATATGTTTTTGTTTTAGAATGATTGTATACACTTATACCCTAAACTTGAGAGAGAAAAAGAATATTATTATTTATTTTTCTGTTGAACTTTGTTGTTTTCCGATGTTTACAGAAGCACTCACAATTAAAAGACACCAGCAGAAGAGGCCCGATATGTTTTCGTCATCATTCTATTTCGAGAATTTGATGTATTTAACTAAATAATTATGATCAAAAGAATACGGGAATTTGTCTTCTTTTTTAAAATTATTTTAAATATAAAAAAAATTCATGTTTTTCTTCTTGTAGTGTTCTTGTTGTTTTCACACATAACACGTAAAACAGGATTTTATGAATTCAATATTGAACAAAGTTATTTTAACATTATTCATTTAAAATAATATAAAATAATGATAATTTTAAACAAAATCCGTACTTTAGCCGAAATTGACTATGATTTTCAATCAACATTGCTCCTTGTTGATTTGACATTGGTATTTTTTCTGTGTGCATGTATAAACATATACTTTCTAAAATTGGATCAATCTCAACACATTGGAAGCAGCCTCCATTTTTTGCAAAGTTTCAAAGCATCTTTTTAGTTTCGTTCTTCATCCCCGAACAAAAAGTTTATTACATATTTTCTAGTGGTGTTCAAAAAAAATTTTTTGTTAACTATTGGTGAGTAAAAATAGCAAATACATACTATATTATACTGTTATCGAAACCATGAAGTTGAAACGCATTAAAAATGGCATTGGTACTTGAAGAATATCAATATTTTTGCAGCAAAAAACATGGTCAATGTTTAAAAAAAAGTCACCATGGATTTCTTAACAAGGAAGCATAAAAAGAAAAGAGTACCAAAACTGACGTGGGGGTACTGTGGTATTTATGAAAAGCAAAGTACTGAAAATAGTACCATTGTACTGAATTTTCCATCACTGGCTCAAACAGAAAGCGAATTTGTCTTGAAAACTCTAGAAGATCAATTACGAAACGTTACTATTTAAAACATTATTCTAAACGTGCTCGAGTGTGTTTTCATATGTTTTTATCTACGCTTGGAATAAATGCGAAAATGGTGAGAAATTGGGTGAATTTCAATGATTTTCATGGCACCAATATTTCCCCAGAAGAACAAAAGCAAATAACATCAAAATATAAAGCACTTACTAATCAAGGAGTCTTATTTTAAAAACGTTTAATTTTTCTGGAAAAATGGTTGCCCGATATTCCTAAGCTTGAAGACAATATACAAATAAACTGTACTTTCAGTCCGATTTTAAAAGCTACAGACATGTCTATGAAGTTTATTGTAAAGACTGCGAGACTAGTAAAGAGTATGATGTAACTCATGTATCTTTTCCAATATTTATGGCAGTATTAAACAAAACAAAACTGTTGTATATTTAATCCAAAAAAATGATAGGTGTGACACCTGCACATCATACGAATCGAAGAACTTGACCCAATATCTGTACGACATTCATAGAATTATAAGGTTTTTCCACAACGTACACAACAAAAATTTAAAGACATCGTAGCTTCACAGTTACTTACCAAAAGAATACCAATATCCAAAAAGAAATGGGAACACCTTCAGGAACTAACATTTTTACTTCCGGCAGACT
Organism: Pollenia amentaria; assembly: GCA_943735925.1. NCBI lineage: Eukaryota > Metazoa > Arthropoda > Insecta > Diptera > Polleniidae > Pollenia > Pollenia amentaria. Next base: position 136,207,700 of record OX031010.1, on the reverse strand, counting down.
GCCACAGCTTTTATGACAATATTCCCTTTACATCTTAAACCTATTCTCATTTGCAATGTAATGCAGTTTTTGTTCTTTTGTAATTAATTAATTTGTTTTTCTTAACCACTTTAATTTAATTTTTCTCGAATTAAATTTATTAATTAAATTAATTTCTTCTTGAATCTTTTTAATAGTTATAAGGAATTTTGTGATTTGTTTTAAAATACTTACAATAAATAGCTACAAAAAGACATAACTGGCCTAAAAACTTTTTTAGTTACGGCCTAAAAGCACTATTTTCTTATCTTAACCATTTGTTTTATTTTATGCACAATTTTATTCTTGTAGTTACGGCTTTTTGGTTTCAAAAAAAATAGAGTGTAAAAGGCCGTAACTAGCATTTCTTAAAAACTACTTTTTTCCACACGCAGAGAAAAAACATTTTTAAATATGGTCACCTCCAACAAAATTATTTTTAAGGAAAATTTTTAAACATATTATGTTTAATTTAACCATATTATTGTCACCGACAACCATATTATTGTTAAATTGGTCCTCCATCAAGAGGCCACAACCATATTATGGTTGACTCTAAACATGTTTTGGTTAAATATGACAATAATTTGTTTTTAAATTAACAATAGTATTTTCATCTTTTCCAAGAGCAACATTCTATTGTTGAAAACCAACCATGCTATTATAAGTGTTAATCATATTTTAGTTATTATTAACCAAAACATGTTTGAAGGCAACCATAATATGGTTGTGGCTTCTTGATGGAGGACAAATTTAACCATAATATGTTTGTCGGTGACAAAAGTATGATTATTTTAAACATAATATGTTTAAAATTTTTCTTTTAAAATAGTTTTGTTGGAGGTGACCATATATAAACATGTTTTTTTTTCTGGGTGCATTCATTTGTTTTTCAGGAACAAATCCATCTTTGTTTTCTAAGCTTGAATCTAAAATTTGGATACTAAGTTTTAAGTAGTCTTTAATTTATAACGTTAATTACTTCTCCTGTAAAAAAACTAAAAAGTGTAGTTACGGCCTTTTGCATTTTAGGTGACGATATATACAAAGCTGCGAAGAAACATATTTTTTCAATCTATCAATTTGTTTAATTGTAGTAGAAAAAAGTTTAAGAGAATTAAAATCCATTTGAAGGAGTTTTTAAATATATTTTTTTTTTTAGATTAACTATTTTTTCAAATTCTAACAATATTTGTTTATATTCCTACTACTTAAAATGGTGCCAAATAACGAAAAAAAGCAAATAACACAAAAAGTTAGGTAGCGCACTTATTGATGCTCAGAGTTAGTAAATATTTCCAGCCAGATTAAGTAGAAAATACTTAGACAATACATTCAATTAACATTTCCTCTGTATTTATTTATTATTCAAACTTTTTTTTTTTTGGATTAGAAATTCAGCAAAATTCATGCATACAGTGTGTATGTAGAATGCATGAACGTGTAAATATAACAAAATAGATGGTTTATAGCACGAAAAATTTTATGAAAACAAAAAAAAATAAAAAAAACGTGACAACAGCTAAACCCGGTTCGCTTCGCTATACCCATTAAAATAATTAATGTAAAACAGATTTCGTGTATTGATCAGTGATGGAAAATTAAAAATTTTATATGGTACTGACCACCAAGCAAAAGAGTACTTTTTCCAACATTTTGGTACTTTTTCAAACTTGTTTTTTTTTGGAAAATAAACTTAAAAATAAAAAACGAAAATACATAATGGGGGGATTCACAAGGTGTGCTATCAAGTCATATCGTCATAATGTCCTAAATAATATTTTACAATTGTTTAAAAAAAAAATATTTTTTTATGTTGTTTGAAACAGAACAATATTTTTTTTTAAACAATTGTAAAATATTATTTAGGACATTATGACGATATGACTTGATAGCACACCTTGTGAATCCCCCCAATATGTTTGCCCATATCTCAGCATTTATGGACTGAGCTGCTCAATTTCAACAGCAAAATTCTGATGAGGATATCTGACATTAAAATAATCAACAAGCTGTGTTGCCATAACCTTTTGATAAGAATTTACCAAAACTTTTAAAAAAATATGATAAAATCTGCTTAATCGTAAAATGAAGAAAATCGGCTAAGATTAAAACAAAAAAAAAAAAAATTTTTTTAAATTTGCTTACAATATGATAATCTTCTGAATTTTTATAAAAAAAATTATGCTAAATATTTGATTAATAAAAATGAATTTAAGTTTTCTTCGGGTTAATTGAACTGTTTATGGGTTTTAAACCAAATTTTAATTTTTTTAATCAGGGGGCAAATTACGGCATTCGATATCGATCGAAATTACAATACAATTAAAATGGAAATTTCGATCGATATCGAATGCCGTAATTTGCCCCCAGGATTAAGTTCGTCGAATTAAATTTTCATTAAATTATTCTAATGAAGAAAGGAATTTCACAACAAAAAATGAGTTAGAATTTTATTGATCATTTTTATTTTTGACTGAGCGGGGGATCGAACTCGGGCCGAATTCACATGTTTCGAGAATAACCGCATTCTCTGCATCAGAGTTTTTGCAGTTTCACCCTTTCCGCCACTACGACGGCTGTCAGTCTATAGTCAAACATCAATCTTTTAACCAACGCAATTTTTTGGTGGATCGAAATCCGCTGTAATTGATAATCAAGTTTTCAATTTATTTACGCCTCTTCCTTACTTGTGCTTTTTCGTAATTTTATCAAGAATTTTTCTAGAATACCAAAGTTCATTTCTCTTTTTATATTGAAATTTTTTCACAGCCTGAAGGATATTTAAATTTTTAAACATAGACCTCGTGCCATAGCTTTACAATAATTAGTTTTCTTGTGGTTAATTGAATCGTTTATGATTTTTAATACAAGTTTTGATTCATCTTGTTTTATTTTCATTAAATTATCCTAATGAAGAGAGGAACTTTAATATAAGTATATATTATAAAAAAAAATTTTTTTCAAAATAATATTAAATTATTAATGTGAAAAACGAATAAGTAATAAAAATTTTAATAAGAAATTGTTTAAAAATATGTATTTACATATGTAAAGTAAGTCGTTTGAAAAAAATGTTTTTCCAAAATAAAAATACTTCGAATTTGTCGATGGAATATTTAAAATATTGATTCGAAATTTTTACGGAATAATTTTCTTGCTATATTTAACCATCTAAAATGTACTACGTTAAAAAAAAGAGTTTAAAGTCAAATAAGGAATAAGGACTTAGCATTAAGGTAAGATTAGGAGTCGAAGTTGAAATTTCACCGGTTGGAGTCGGAGTTAGTACTTTTTGGTGACGACTCCACAGCCCTGGTTGTCAATGTAAAAAAAATAGCAACGCTAAATTTCTAAGCAAAGAAGTGTAACAAGAAAAGAGTACTAAAACGGACGTGGGGGCACCGTGGTATTTTTGAAAGGAAAAAGTACTAAAAAAAAGTACCATAGTACTGAATTTTCCATCACTGGTATTGATAACAAAACAATTTTTACCAAATTTCAAACTTCTACTGTTTAGCCCTATCGTGAATAAGAAGTGGAATTTTTATTCCCCTCGAAGGGAAAAAACCAATCCTGAATTTCCCGTGAAAATTTTTCACGCTATCAGTAAAAAAAGAAGGAAGATTAAAAAAAATAAATTTAAAATCAAATAATATATTTTAAAGAAAAGTTTAGAAAAAACCAAGCAAAATATTTAGTATTGGAGCGATAGTTTGATTGCAACTTTTTTTGCTTTTTAAAATTTTATGTAGTAGAATATTTTACAAAATTCTGCCAATACGTCTTTCGTTAGCTTAACAAATCCGTAGGAAATCGACTTGTTGTTTTGCATTTTGTTAAGCATTATATCAGTTAGTGCCCTATTAACGAATCTTGCCATTGATATTCGAATTATAAGAAGAACTACTTACGTTCATGTTCTGTTCCCCAGTAAAACTAAAGTGAGAAAATCAACAAACTACAAACAAATAAATCATCAAAAGTGAACAAATTACGAGGGAAATAACTATTTACGATATGGATAATTTTGTGCCGTGAAAATTTTTTAACGTTATTATTCTCCTTTGAATTACCTTAGAAAATTTTTTTTCATGTGAGTTTTTATGATCGCCAATACGTGAAAACGAGTGAACAATTATTCACGATAGGGGTGATGATCCTTTTTTTTTTTTTTTTTTTTTCTTTTCGTTATTTATTTATTGAATCTTCATATATTTAATATGAACTAACAATAATTTATCAAATCTTAACCTAATACTTTATTTATGTCCTGCCAGTGCCAGACAAAAATTTTCTTCATCACGGGTTCTGTTCACTTATATAGGTGTTTATCTCTCATCTAGTTGGGTAAGTGCTGCAGTGTCTCTTCTCCTTAAGCGAGTGTGGCCGCCATGATTTAAAATATTTCGAGCTAAAGGATTTGGGTGTTGTTCAAGTCTTTTTAAATATTTTACTGCATATTTTGTAATCATAGTTTTTACTAATGGCACGTTGAGATCCTTATGAATGTTTGAGTTTTTAACATACCAGGGGGCGGCTGTGATTATACGAAGAAGTTTATTTTGGCGCCTTTGAATTTTTTCGATATTAGAGGCCGAGGCAGTGCCCCATAGTTGAATACCGTAGCACCAGATAGGCTTTAAGATAGAGTTGTAAAGTAGAAGCTTGCAATCGACTCTAAGAACAGAATTTCTTCCAATAAGCCAATGAATTTGGATGGCTTTTAGTTTCATTTGAGTTAATTTTGCCTCTATATGGCATTTCCACGTTAATCGCCGATCCAGATGTATACCGAGATATTTTACATGCGAATGTTGAGGAATAATTTGATTATTGATTGTAATAGGGGGGCAAGATTCCCGGCGCAGGGTGAATGTTATATGTACGCATTTTTGCTCATTGACCATTATCCTCCATTGTCTTAGCCATATTTCTAGTTGAAATATATGATGCTGTAGGTAACGAGATGCTTCATAACGGTTTTCGTGGACGCTTAGAAAAGCTGTGTCGTCTGCAAATGTTGAAGTTTGGGTGTAGTTGTTTGTTGGCATGTCCGAAGTATAAATTAAGTATAATAGAGGGCCCAGGATGCTGCCCTGTGGGACTCCAGCGCCAATCGGCTGAGGTGAACTTAAGAAATTTCCTTCTTTAATAATAAATTGACGACCGACTAAGTAGCTTTCTAACAGTTTGTGTGTGTTTGCTGGTAAATTTTGCTTCAATTTGTGTAATAAGCCTTCATGCCAGACTTTGTCAAAAGCTTGCGAAACATCGATGAAGAGTGCTGAGCAATATTTTTTTTCTTCAAATGTTTTTCTTATGACATTTACTATTCGATGAGTTTGTTCAATTGTGCTGTGTTTTCTTCTAAATCCGAATTGATGGTTTGGAATACATCTATTTTCACTTAAAATCGGTGTTAATTTTGAAACTAAAAATTTCTCAAATAGCTTTGACATATTTGACAATAAGCTAATAGGCCTATAAGACTCAACTTTCGTATGATCTTTACCTGGCTTTGGTATCATGGTAACTAAGGAAACCTTCCATTTTTGAGGAAAGTATTCAAGGCGTAAAATAGCATTAAAAATAAAAAGAATAATTTTCTTTGCTACGCGAGGTAGCTCTAATAGCATTTTATTGCTGATCTTATCAATGCCAGGTGCCTTCTTAGTGTTTAAAAAGTCACATATAACCTTTTCGATTTCTCTCATCTCAAATCTTAGGGGAATAGCTGCTCTAGCAGCAACAGGTGGTAAATCGACCGCAATATTGTGAGATATATTAGGTGTAAATACGTTTTTCAAGTGACTTACAAACAGATTTCCTTTTTCAACATCATTTCTTGCCCAACTTCCATTCAAGTTTCTTAATGGTGGTTTAGAGACAACTGGCCTTTTGAGGTTTCTAGCTGCACGCCATAATGAGTAGTCCGATTGTGGAGTTGCATCAAGTTCCTTAAGATATTTTTCCAGAGAAGCCGTTTTCTGAGTCTGCAATAACTTTCTTAATCTTTTTGTACACTCTTTTAGCAAGTTCTTAAGTTGAGGAGATCTGTGCAATTGCCACTCTCTTCGTGCCCTCCTTTTTTCAGACAAGAGACGCTCGACATCTGTGGAATATATTTTAATAGTTTTTGTTTTTTTGGGGGCAATATTGGAATGTTGAACAGCTAGTTTCAGAAAACTGTCAAAATTATCAATAGAGCGATCTACATACTCCGGTGTACTGAGCGGAATATTTTCTGTGCAATGGGCACTGAGATATTTTTTATATTTTAACCAATTTATTTGTGTGGCTGACGTCGCTAGGTAACCAGTCGGAGATACAATTCTATTGGGGTTCATTATAGTAACAATTGTAGGTGTGTGGTCGGAAGATAATTCTAGGGAAGCTTCAACGTGAATCGTTTCTGTGGGGATGTTTTTAACCACGCCAAAATCGATGACATCTGGAATTTTTTGCGGGTCAGCAGGCCAATATGTTGGTTGGCCGCTCGCGACAACATTTAAATTCATTTTAGAGATTGTATTAAACAAAACACGACCCTTTGGTGTTATTAGTCGTGACCCCCAGAAGGTATGTTTAGCGTTATAATCGCCAGCGGCCAGGAAACAGGGTCCTAGTGATTTATAATATTCACAATATTGGCTTTCTGATATTGAAAATCTAGGTGGAGAGTATAAAGATGAGATTACAATGCTACGATTCAGCTCTTCAACACAAATGTTCGTTGCTTGGAGATAATCCTCACGATGATCACACATTAGGTAGTGTTTGACTCGATTTTTTATCAAAATGGCAGAACCACCACAAGCTCTATCTCGAGGGTCCTTGGTATCATATAGTATATAACCATTGATGTTAAACGTATTTCTTGAGGTCAAATGAGTTTCAGAAACCATCATGACATCAATTTGTTTATTTTTAAGAAAGTATTCTAATTCATTTTTATGTTGGCGGATGCCGTTCGCGTTCCAAAAACAGATTTTTAAACAGTTCATGGCCTGTTAAGTACAGATTGCAATAACATCGATTGCATTCTAAGAATTTCCTGCATCATATTACCCATTGTGTTCGTAAAATTAGTTACTGTTTGCACTAATGTTTCCATGGTTTTTTCCAGACGACTTAAATTTGAAACTGGAGTTTCATCATTACTTGGCGCAGCACCTTGCGTTGGCGCATGGTTTGATTTTACGACGTTAGCATAAGAGGTTCTGTTATAACTAGGCTGCGGGGCCTGAATGTCACCAGTGCTTACTTGATTTGTTACCTGCATTTGAGGGGGATTAGTTTTCGGTCCAACTGACTGCTTGACGATGGTATATACAGGGCATCCTCTATAATTGGCAGTGTGATTACCGCCACAGTTGCTACATTTTTTTACGTTGGGGTCGGTTTTAGACTTATCGCAAAGATCTGTACCATGTAATTCACCACATACTACGCAAACAGGGGGTAAATAGCAATATGCCTTAGTATGACCATATTCTTGACAGTTTAAACACTGAACGGGACCATTTCTTTTGTGTGGCTCTTCTATAGTTACTCTTCTATAGAGAATATATTTCAAATTGTAAATAGGGTGCGTTTCATTTTTTTTAAGCTTTACGTCGCCGGGTTCAAACTCCACTCGAAAAAGTGGTTGGGGGTTTTTTTCTCTATTTTTTATATTTACTACATGTTTTATTTTGAAGCCTTTTTCTTCGAGGAATGTTTTTACCTCTTCTGGGTCCACACATGAGTCAATTCCCTTAATCACTACCTGGAGACCTTTACTGCTTTTCAGTTGGTATGCATAAAAGTTTTTTTTAAGTACTTCAAATTTGTTTATAATTTTGCGAAAATCATTCTCATTATTGACTTGTATTTTTGTCTCGTTTATACTACCACGCTTGATAGCAGCTACGTAAAACGAATTTTCACCTATCACCGATATCAAACTCTTTATGAGCTCATTTGAGTTTTGCTCCCTAAGATATATCGGGGGAGGCTTGGACGATTTTATGACGTTTGGTGCTTCAGAGGATTCATCCTCCAGAATTGCAAATCGATTTTGAGAATTTATTTTATCAAAAGATGGTACTTTTGAGGCCGAAGCAACTGCTGCAGAGGTAGGGCTGCGACCCCGTTTAAGCACTGTTATGTACCTGTCCATACCAACTTGTACTTGAGGCTTTTGACCACTTTTTACTTGTGGAGCTGAGTTTTCCATCATGCCTGATTTGAGGGTAATATTTTCATCACTTATTAAAATCGTTTTTGCCGCTGAGGCACCGCTTGCAGGTTTTATATTTTTTATTGTATTAATATCAACCGTATTATTAGACACCGAAGGTGATACTGAGTTTTCTATTATGCCTGATTGGGGGTTAATATTTACTTCACTTATTAAAATTGTTTTTGCTGTTGAGGCAACGCTAGCAGGTTTTGTATTTGTTATTGTATCAACCGTGTTATTAAATACAGACGGCGAGAGGGATCGCGTACGAGTAATAGTTTTAGCCGTTAGGTATTTGCTATCATCGATTCTTTTTTTTATTTCTGTATTTTTTTCGCTAACACTCACTGTTATATATGCATTTCTACTGTTTGCACTCATAAGAGTTTTTTTTTTTTCTTTTACTGTTTACAGTTGTGCTCTTCTTATTTGTTATTGTTTATCAACACCGATAATGAAAAAATGTGTGTTTATGTATGTATGTACATTAGGGATATAACTTTTTGCAATTTTTTGCAAATATCAAAATGGCCCTAGCATAGTCGAATATGCCATTGAAAATTATATAAAAAAATGCTATTACTTTTTCGCAGTTGTCAAAAAAGTTCACCCACCAAACGCGGTAAAGTTTTTAAATGATTTTTTTTTTATTTATTTACCTAAAAGGCGCAAAAAAGTTTTTTTATCAATATATCAACCTGCATTTAACATTTGTGTAAATACTTACGAAGCTGAATGTATGTCATTGAAAATTAGGTTATGTACTTTAATTGTTTTTATTATTCAAAGAAAATTATTAATGTGTTTCAAATATTCCGAGTTTGTGTTTAATACTTAAAAACAATGGATTTTAAAAGAAGTCGTTTAAGCGTTTTGAAAAATGCAAAAGTTTGGACAAAGGCTTTGACCAAATTTAAAGATAGCACAACAATGTCGAGAAACATTCCAGATATCGTCATTCCATTACATGAATTGAGCAAAATGCCAACCCAAAAAATTATAATTGGAAGATTTCATGCTTTAGCTGCTTCAGAAAAATCAAAAACAAAGAGGTATAAAATTATCTCAAAAGAACTTTGCGATTTGTGGAGTAAGATGAAACTACCAAAAATTCAAACTAAATCAGTAAACAGAAAAGTTGAAAAATTAATTCAAATATATGATAAAAATTTAAAAAAAAAAACGTGGTTATAATTTTGAAAATATTTTCAATATTTCAAATGAAAATACAGATATTATTCAGTCCGAATTAAGTAGCTTGAAAGACGCTATGTCTGATGAAAATTCAGTATAAGAGTACGAGTGTGAGAACCAATACTCGTCCGACGATTGTGATTACAAGCCCTCGGAAAGAATGAAATTATATAAATCATTAATAAATCCATCGGTTGCTTTAGTTACTAATGCCAAAGTCAGTACTAAAAAAGCAGCTAAAATCTGTAAGGAATTAGCAGAGTCTGGTATTCAAATTGCAACTCCATCACAGCCAGGTGTTTATAAAGCTGTAATGAAGTCGGCCGAGCGTAAAGAAAAAATGTTAAAGGAAACTTTGAAAAATGAAAACTGGTGCTTGCATTTCGACGGCAAAAAAATTGGCAATAAAGAACTCCAGGTAATGGTTTTAAAAAATGAATATACCGAAATTAAGTTAGCAGTGCTTGTTTTGGAAAATGGAAAAGCCCTCACAATTTTTAATGGTATTAAAAAAACATTACACAAATTTGATTTATGGCAATCCATAAAAATGGTAATTTCTGATACAACAAGTGTAAATACTGGTCACAAAAACGGCGTTGTTAAGCTATTAAAGGACTATTATAAATCAATTGATCTTCCTCCACCACAATACGTCGGTTGCCAACACCATATTTTAGACCTGATCCTAAGGCATGTTATGGATGAGTTATTGGATGGAAAAACATCATCTCCTAATATCTCTTATAATTTTGTTCCGGAACTAATAAATAACTACGTGGATCTGAAAGCCAACTACATACAGAATAATGAATACTTAAAAATAAAAAACATTAAATGGCGCGACGATATGCAATACTTGTACGAGCTTGGTTCTGCATTTAAATACTACCAAAGAAAAAAAAAATTCCCTTATATAAAATTTAAAGCCATACCACCATTAAGCAACGCTCGATGGAACTCAAGGGCAATTCTTGCCATTTTAGCATTTGTGCTTATCCCGAAATACCGAGACCAGCTCACCCCAATATGTGAATTCATATGTGGACCATGGTATAATATATGGTTTTCCAATCATTGTTTTAATAAAGACAACTTCGCAGCTTTAGATCATCATTTGAAGTTTATGTCTTTTAATAATTAAACAAAATTTTTCAGTTCACTATTTTACTTTATTAATAAAATATTTAAAAATTTTTATTTAAAATGAATGTTTTTTTTTTGGGAGATTTTAGAAAATCGTTTTCGTGGGTGAGGTTTTTTATCCGAAATGACCCCAAAATTATTTTTTCGTAAATAACACAACCTTCGCCATCGCGTGGTGCTAGGGCCACATGTAATTATTTTTTTTTTTTTCTTTTTCTTGTATTTACTTTTTTTATACTTTATTTGTTCAAAAAAAAATAAACCGTATGCCGAGTTTAGAAAACACGTCTATCTTCAACGACCGCGACAGACAGGGTGATGATCCTTCGGCAGATTTTTAGACAATTAAAATGCCCTTATGTGGGATGTTTCACGCTTACTTTTCCAGTCCTCCGGGTTTTTGATAGATGTTTTGTACTGAAAGCCAAACTATTTGTTCCAAATTTGGAAACTTTGACTGTAACCGTACTGTAAATCCTACAGTGGGAAGAACGCTGAAACAATTATGCTTCATAAATCTATTAAATCAATTTCATAAACATTTTTCTTTAATTCGATGAAAATTATCATTACGGGAAAAACATTTTAGAAATTTAATAAAGCCATTTCATTAACACTACGAAACTGAGTTTCATAATTTCCTTTAAAATTTTCATAGGACGACAACTCAAAAGGAAAATTTGAAATAAATGCAATAAATTATTTCAATAGATATTTAAAAATTAAAAGTTTTTAAACTTAATATTTTCAATGAAAATGTCATGAACTTAATAAAAACTAAGTATAGTTCCTAGGTCTGTTGTAAAAACGTATATTTTATTATACTTTTGGAAATAGACATGAACATTGGCAAAAAAAGGTAAATTTTAGTGTTTCATAAGATTAATGAAAAAATTCATTAAGATAATGAAATAGGGATTTTAAATAAATGTAAGCAATAGGTTCAAAAACAAACAACGAGAAAGAAAAAAATAAGAGCTACAAATTTTTAATTTCTCTTTTCTTTAAGCTTCGTTCACAATGGCACTTGCTATTCCAAATAAAGCAAAAATGTTTTTCGCAACCACGAACATTTTCAACTAAGAAAACGTTTGCATATTTTGCTCACAACAATATTACGTATTTAGATAATGTAGAGTTTAATATATTTCAATTAAAATTAATAAAATAAATTTTTTAATGCATCTCATTCTTTCAGAAAACAAAAAACTAATTATTAACGAAATATTTTGTTAATATGGCAAACTCGTTTTAAAAATTTGTATAAATTTCAATATCACAACTCCGATGTTAAAAATATTTCTTGAATATCAAAAATTTTAATTAACAAAAGTATTTTTTTATATATACAAATTCGGTTAATGGTGCCTTTTCAATTAAAAAATTAATTGTATTGACGAATATGGTATTCAATATGACAATTAATTTGTTGTAATTTTTTCTGTGTACGTATATATTATTATTTTTTTTAAACATTTTGTTAAAATTTTCATTCAAAACTAAATAAAATTATTATTAACGTCATTTATAATTTCATCTACTTCTTTTTCAGCAACAATTTGTAAGAAATTATAAATGACGTTGATAATAATTTTATTTAGTTTTGAATAAAAATTTTGTACAAAATGTTTAAAAAAATACTAATAAAAACGTACACAGAAAAAAATTACGACAAATCAATTGTCATACTGAATACCATATTCGATAATACAATTAATTTTTAAATTGAAAAGGCACCAATTTGAAAATATAAATAAATTAATAAATTCGAAAAATAAAAAAAATGTTGTATACAAAAATACTTTTGTTAATTCAAATTGTTGATATTCAAAAAATATTTTTTACAACGAAGTTGTTATATTGAAAAAAATATTTGTTAATCAATTTATACAAATTTTTAACACGAGTTTGTCATATTGACAAAATATTTTGTTAATAATTAGTTTTTTCCCTTTTGAAAGAAGGAAATGCATTAAAAAATTTTTTTTTAAATTGATTTGTATTGAATTATATTAAAATCTATATCACAAACATCATAAATACATAAACACTTATTCAGAAATTTACCAGGATGCTCAAAATTGTTGTAACTACTACATAATGGAGAATCTTGACAACATTATCGACTAGAATTTGAAAACTTAAATAAACGAAATACCCGTTAACATTTTTTAACGGGTATTTACCCCAAAGATTGGTTCAATTTTTCAGCGATCTGTTTATCGTTTGGCCTTTTAGTATTTTAAACCAAAATATTTCAAATTTATTTAAATTTGTATTTAAAATTATTTTGACACAAAATAATTTTTACTTTTTTTTAATGCTTTAAGCCAAAATATTTCAAATGTATTTAAATTTGTATTTAAAGTTATTTTGATACAAAATAATTTTTACTGATTTATTTTTTGAATGAAACAAATGGTTAATATAACAATGTATAAACATATTATTTAAGAAAATTGTATAAAATATATTCGAAAAAATAAATCTGGGAATTATTTCTTTTCCATAAGTTACTTTATTATATTCAACATTATATTGAAGGAATAGAACTATTACAAAAAGCTGTATAAATACATAACTGAAATTAAGCTCATAGAATAAATTCGAAAAATAAAAAAATTTTGAATATTCGAAAAATTTTTAAAATTTTTCTTTATTTACTTAGTGACTCTTGTTATTTTTATCTGTGTAATATTGTTGTGGGCAATAGTTGCAAACGGTTTCCTTCTTTAAGTGCACAAAATTTACGTAGTAGTAAAAACCAGTAAAATGGGAATAATGCTGTTGAAGGTCGCCGCGGGCTACAAAACAAGTTAGCTTATTAAAGTAGCACATTACATGATGTAACAGGAATATAAAAATGAAACAAAATTCACAACAATTCGAAACGCACATTAACCCTAGGATTATCGGTAACTCTTTACCACTAAGTTCTCCTCTTAGTCTGGCTAGACCACAATTAGAATAGCTAAAAAACCCCAATTAAATAAAAAGTAAATAAATACATTTTTCATTGAACGTATGCTTATTATACTAGATTATATGAATTTATCATATAATTTTAATTTTTCATTATTTTATTCTACATGCAAGTCATCGAAAATTAAGTCTTTAATTTTTCAAGTTGCTTTTTCGCATCTATCACAGATGAAACGAGTTTTGCATTTGGTTTTTGTAGTTAAATTGAACTAATCGCATAGTGCGCCGTAGTTATCTGATTTGATTCAAATTTGGTTCATAACATTCAGAACATATCATTAATAGAAGTCACGTTTTGTTTTCTTTTATATGTTGTCCTTTTTGAAAGATATTGCATGCAAACCAAATTTTGGTCTAGCCAGACCAAGAGGGTAATTTGAAAGACTTTTACATAAAAATTGAATTTAACCCCGCTAACTTGCTCCAATCGAATTCAAATTAGTTTCGTTCAATTCGGCACATATCATTTATAGAATTCACGTCCCTGTATTTTCGATTTTTTGTTATATTCGAAAAATATTGCAAGCAAAATACAAATTTAGTCTGACCAGACCCAGACGGTAATCCTAGGGTTAAATAAATGGCTGATATAAATAACCATAAAAATTATTAAACTAATAAAAGGCTGAAGTTTTTGACATTTTTATTGTGCTTAAGATCATCAATTTTAATTTTCATTAAATTATTTTTATTGAAGGAAGGAATTTACAACATGAAATGATTTTTAAATTTTTTTTATAATTCTTGACTAAACAATTATAGCAAATTTCGATCTACCAATACAATTGGTTAAAGATTGATATTTGACTATAGACTGGCAGGAGCCGCAGTGGCGCAAACGGTAGAAAGCAAAGAATTCTGATGATGAGAATGTGGTTATTCTCGAAACATTTAAATTCGACCCGAGTTCAATTCCGAGTTGAGTCAAGAATTATCAAAAAAATTTTAAAAATCATTTCATGTTGTAAATTAATTCCTTCAATAAAAATAATTTAATGGAAATTAAATTTGATGAACTTAAGATAATTAAGATATCAAAAACTTCAATTAAAAACAAACAGTTCAAATAAAAATCACAATTGTTAATAAAAAAATTACGAACTGTAGTTATTAATTGAATGAATTTATGTTATTAAAAATAAAAAATATAAAACCCTTTTCTTTAAAGTAACAAAAAAATTTTTTTAAAAGTTTAACTCTTCATCAGTATGTTAATGAAATGATTCATTTATGTCTTAATAAAATTTCTTGCGTTACATTTCATTGACTGACATTTCAATGAAACATTCTTCATTAATACAGTAAAGCGTTACATAGGTTGAATTTCAATGTAATTTTTCATTCGATTAATGTAAAAATCCATTGGATGTTTGAAGAATATTCTTTTAGTGTAGCTGTGTTAATGACATTGCAACTTTGGCGTATTTATTTTCTTTGTGTTTTAAGTACGTGCTGCCATCATCTGGTGGGTTTTTACACCAATTGTTGGTGTGATTTTTTTGCTGTGATGACATGATAAGTGGCACTCCCACTTGAAGCTTTACAAAAATTTATAGTAATCAGAAAATTACTATGAAAATTTTAAGGGAAATCAGTTCAGTAGAAGTCAAAAGGGAATTAACAAACAAACGAAGTTTGATTTTTATATATGAGAATGTCAGCGAAAAATTAGTATAAGCCACATTACATTTATTAGATATTTGTGTGGCATAGGGCTTCTCTTGTATTATAAGCAGAACAAAAATAAATAAATGCAAAACAAACTTTTGCAACGCTATCTGTTTATGATTGGTAAGACAAAAAATAATCTTGTTTCGTAATAAATTTTAGCCAGTAAAAATTAGTTACTGGCTGGCTCGTTTATACATTGCGAACTTATTTAGTTCATGTTGAAATTAAAAATAGAGTAAAACGTGCTAAAAATTTTAATTGGAAAGTTTGCTTAAAACTAACATTTTTAGAGGTGTACCATTTCTACCAATTTTTTGTTGCTGTTTCAAATACGTGCTCCTAAATTGGGGCTCATATATCTCATGAACACCAAAATAAATCTTAAATTTTTGGTTTATTAAATGGATGTATCAGAAGCTGTAATGCAAGGCCTAACTCCACTTTTCAAAAAAATCTAATTAGTGGTGAACTCTTTGAAAAATATTTTGTTCATCTACTATTTAAATATTTTCCATTAAAAAATATAAATAACCGGAAGAGCGTTTGAATCTTATTTGATTTTTTTTAAAGTTCTCCACTTTTATTTTGTGGAGTTAGGCCTTTTAGACTCTGACACATCCAAATATTATTTGAATCAACAATATTTTTTATTTTTTTATTTTTTGCTTTGATCCAACAGCAATGCAATGCATTGTGTAAGTATTAGGAAAATAGGTTATGAGGAGAAGAAAAGAGGGATAGTGTCTGACATATAGTTTGAACTTTTCCAAACTGTAGCGGGAGTCTATTCCACATACGGCTAGTAATGCGTTGTGCGATACATTGAACAGATTCGTGATTTGGTTAACGTGAGTACCTACCCTAGGGCCCCATCTCACAGTGTAACCAAACCACTTGGTGAGCTCATATTAATCACTTATAGTTGACTTACACTATCACACAAGTCTTACGTATTTTGAAAAAAATTCAAACCTGTCATGATAAGTTGTTATTGTTTTTTTTTTAAATTTGCAAACAATAATTAGATCAGGGGAGCATTTTCGAAAAAATACTTAATACTTTGTGTGTTAGTGTATAACAGCCTTTAGCAGATGCCCCTGTGTGTATTAAAATTCATGTTGGCAACTGACATGGCAACTTTGAGTGTATAACTCGACAAAGTACTGACAAAGCTGACTCTCGTGACACCTACAGTTTAAAGTCCATAGGTACGGACCTCGAGCCAGTTTGATCTAAGGGCCAAAAAGTATACTCTGTCTTTCGCTAGTTGTCGTTATCAAGGCAGTATACGCCTTTTTGTATTGTAACCCAGCATATACCATAAATATACCATGATTTTTGCTCTAACATGATCAAAAAATATAAAGAGGTAGATTTCCTCTAAATATCTTTCTGAATATTATATATCAAAATAGCCCCGACCTTTGGTCATCTAGATAAAGCTAGATGTTACCAGCAGGCACCACGTGGAGGTAGGCCATAGGCGCTTGTTGCCAAGTTGAAGACCTTCCCGAGGGCCTGCCTAACTCGACTACTTACCTGCCCGATACATTGGACAGTCGACAACGAACGGATGTGGTCGACAATGAACGGATGTGATCTAATGGAAAGACGAGTACTATGGACATGCACCCGCGTCTCAGGGATGAGTTCCCCATTTTCGCTTAACACTTACCGTGACACCCAACCCTCATTCCGACGATGCTTCAATGAGTCAATAGAGCTGTACACCCTACTGACATTGATGAGCTTCAGCTTTATACCCGATCCAGAAGCTACAAGATAGACCTTGAAGCACTTGCCTAGCTATGGGAGTTGTAATCCATTTTCGGCCGGATATAGGCGGTGTAAATAGTGAGGAGAACAGACGAGGTGAAGTAGTTCTTGCACCGTTTTAAGATTCCAATACACTTGAATGCTTCTTTTGACACTTGAAAAACATGCTGATTCCAACAAATATCACACTGAATTTTCATGCCCAGAAAATCAACAGTGTTTTAATCCTCAATAGAACTAATATACCTCCCATGGATACGGATGACGCTGACTCTACAAGACGTCTGTGGGCCAACATGCAACATTGGGTCTTACGAGCATTAAAATCGACCCTATTCGCAATACCCAACTCGTAGCTGTTGTTATAAAATTCTGCATAAATTATTCTTTCATTGTACTCTGTTGATTACTTTTAGCTGCCCATCGAGAGCAGTTTTTTCGACCGAACCCGAAACCTTACTTCGGTAAATTTTTGGGACCGGGCTCGAACCTAAACTTTAACCGAACCCGAAACCAAACTTTGTTTTTTTTTTTGAACTGAAAAAATTTTAACTTTCATAATTTATTTGTTAAAGAAAACAAGATCAACAAACTTATGGTATTAAAAGTAAATCCATCTTTAATGAAATTTTACTTGAAAAAAAAAACAAAAAAAAAAAAAAAAAATTGGTACTTGTATTGGAAAAAGCTAACGACATATCGTCACCTAAAATGCGAGCGGATCTATCTAACAATTTGAAAATTTAACACGAAAAGCAAAAAAGATTTAAAATTAATAAATTTTGACAGTAAAACCTATTAGTTATTTTGAAAATTGGCAATAAGGCATATATATTATGCAAGGGGTTAGTTAGATCTTTAAACGTTTATCATATAATCGCTTTTGTAAATAAAATCGCTAAATTTGGTCGAAAGTTTTCAAATTTTGTGGATGTGTGTCTTGATGCAATGTATTAGAAACAACGAAAATGTTGATTTTTAATTTTTTGTTTGTTAGGGCCGTTTGGCGGCATTTTTGGTAACGACTTGTAGCATACAGCTCAAATACAATAAACGAGTATAACAACTTCAATATTATTAAAAGTATTTTTTCTGCGTTTATGGCCTGCTTTTTCGGCGGGAATAAAGATGTGCTATAGCACTTTATAGCTGCTTACTAGAAACGCTGATCGGTGCTACTTTTTGGCTAATGCCTTAAGTCTTATAAATTCATATAAATGGTGTTTTTTATAGAGGTATAAAACTTTGGGTTGTCAACACTTTTTTAACTAGCGGCAATTTTGGCAGCGGTCAAGTGATTTATGTTTAGTTTAGTTTGGCATTTCAACATGAATAGACTGCCGATCATCTAACAAGGCGAAGATTCGGCGAATGGACGCAAAACAAGATTGCCGTTGATCCTGGTTTTCATAAGCAAATTTTGTTTAGCGAGTTAGCTCACTTTTGTTTGTATGGATATGACAATAAACAAAACTGCCGTATTTGGAGTGATAATAATCTTTAAGTTACATCCAGAAAAACTGAATGTTTGGTGTGCCTAATGGGCTGGTGGAATCATTGGTCCGTACTTTTTTAAAAACGATGCGAATCAGAAAGTTACAGTCACTGGTGATCGCTATAGAGCCATGGTTACTAACCTGACCGTTCACCAGTTGAACAACCATGATGTGCAGAGGCTGTGGTTTCAACAATACGGCGCGACATGTCAGACAGCTCATGCCACAATTGATTTATTCAAGAAAGCGTTTGGCAATCGCAAAGTTTTATGTTTCGGACCCGTGAATTTGCCTCCAAGATCGTACGATTTAATGCCGCTAGACTATTTTCTGTGGGGATATGTGAAGTTGCTAGTCTACGCCGATAAGCCGGAAACGATTGATCACATGGATGACAACATTCGCTACGTTATTTCCGATGTATGGCCACAAATGTTGGAAAAAGTCACCAAAAATTTAACCTCCAAATTAGATTACGTCCGAGCCAGCCTTGGTAGTCATATACTAAAAGATTATCTTTCGAATAAAGTAAACTTCATTGCAATTTAAGAAATGAATCTTTGTGTTTTCCATTTCAAGGTTTTATACCTCTATAAAAAACACCCTTTATATATTTGAGTTTTTGAGAACTTTATGGTTCAGTGAAATAAATTCTAATTAATATGGTAATGAATCATGTTCTTACCATAATGATGAAGCTTTTATATATTTGATTTATTTGAAGGGATTTCTCTCTATTTCTTGTCTTTGTGTTTCCAGAAGATAATAAAGACTCGTCACAGCCTAAAATAACATTAAGTTTCTTTGAGCCACCTGACCAAGAACTATTTTAAACATCAAAGCTATTTGTTAAATACTACACATAATTGCTATAACTACGGCATCCGTATATATGCTGTAGCAGTTGCAATAACATTATGTTTTATAGTTATCTAGCTAATAAATTTGATTTGAAATGAAGTAGTAATAAAAAAACATTAATTACCACTATACAAGTTGCTTTAAAGTCCCAACAGTTGGCTACTTTTCGATTTGTAATTAATTTTTTTAAATGTATTCTTCTAAAATTTAAATTTCAAGAAGTAAAAAAAAAATATTGTTCAGGTAGCAACAAAAGTAGACATTTAAGTTGAAGTAAACAAGTAGATGTTAACGTATTGCTATTGAATTTGGCATTAGAATTTTAAGAAAGTTTTGCCGTATCGAACGGTCGTAAATTAATCGAGTTTTCTTAAAGATTTCCCATTAAAATAAATTAAAAAGTTTTCAAATAGAATCAGGGAATTATTTCTTTTCATAAGCTACTTTATTATATTCAACATTTTTTTTTCGAATTTATTCTATGTGCTAAATTTCAATTATGTATTTTATAAAGCTTTTTGTAATAGTTCTATTCCTTAAATATTTAGGAATGTCTTTATACACTACCAGACTAACTGAAATTTAGCTCATAAAATAAATTCGAAAAATAAAAAATGTTGAATATTTAAAAGTTTTCTAAAACAAAAAATTTGATTTATTCCTATGCTACTTTACTTTCTTCTTTATTTGGATCCTTTGCCACCTCAACTGCTGTTTCTGTTTCGTATGTGCCTTTAATTTCAGACTATTAATATAACTTCTCCCTCTGTCTAAACTCACGTTTAGACAATATTAACCCTAGTTAGATAAGGTACGTCTGCGAGACGTACGCTTTTTAAATTTTGCGCTCCTACTCTTACATTTGTTAACATACAACTTTCTCGCGCTCAATTATCTCAGTCTTTAGCATCAGCTTGTTGGTGGTGGTTTTCTTTGTGCGTTAAGCTATGTTTTCTTTGAGAAATAAGCACAAATAAACACAACAGACATCTGAGAGACGTATCGTTATCTTAAGTGTAACTTTTGTAGCAAATATAACTTTTTGTTTTGGTTGAATTTTATGGTATTTGCTATATAAATTAGCTATATAGCGGGGCTTGGACTACGAAGAAATTTCTGCTCTTGAAAAGCGTGTTGGACGACTCAGATGCACTGGAAAATGTGATTTAATCGGAAGATGAATAAATGGAGGATAATGTTCAAAGTAATGTATAAGACAAGCTTGTTGGCCTCATTGATGCTAATGAGAATATACTACCGACTAAGGAAAATACTCAAGAAACTGATAATTTTACTACTTCTGTCGATAGCCAATTATTACGGTATATTATACCACTATAAGACGTAAAAGTAAGCACTGCTGGACTACATCAAAGGATCAAAGCGCTAACCGATATTTTTCAATGAATATAGTTCGAAGAGGCAAGAGGACTAATTTGGGAATGTGAATAACTGTACGACCCAATTTCATGCTTCCGAAATAATTTCAGAAATTGTTCAATGCACCAAACAAAAGGCTAGAAATTTCTACTTTCTCAAAAACTTTGCACGGCAACATTGAAAAAGATTTACCAGATGACAATAAACAATAATTGCAGTAGCAGAAGAGAACAGCCTGAATAACAAAAAGAGAAATACTGTGGTTTCTGTCCATCAAAAATTCGACGTACGCCCAAAATAGTATGTTTAAAATGCAATGCACCTGCATGTATGTATATAATGCTATTCGAATTTATTATTATTTTTTGGTACATATATTATTATCTAAGCAAATTATAACAAAAGCATTTATATTAGTTTTTAGAGCCGAACTGAAGTCCTTTATAAATAACTCTTTAAGTTGTGATATTTTTTTAAGACTTATTGCATTTTATTTTTAATTTTATTTTTATTATTTTTTTCTGTTTAAAAATTAACTTATTTTAAAAGAAATTGAATAACTAAATGATTTTAACATAAAAATGTATCAATATTATTTTCGGTGATGTCTTTTAAAGGATATAAACTAGCAAACGTCTTTCAGGCGTAACGTTATCTTTTCAGTACAAAAAAATAACGTTATCTAACTAGGGTTAATTAATTTGGTTATGTGATTTTTTTATACCAATTGTTTCTTTTAAAATGTATTTAATGAATTGAATTTGAAATTAAAAAAGAAATGAATTTAAAACACTAAAATTAAGATTCTATTAAAGTTGTAAAGTATATTTTAAGTTACACTGTAAATGTTGATAATATTATGCCAATTTTGAAGTATGGATGGCATTAATGAGTAGGTTTATAATACAATTGAATTGGTAACGTTTAGTACTTACGGATTTATTCCAAACCGGTTCGGCTTTTGCGCCACTTAGACGGCTTTAGGAAAAAGATTTTTGTCGTGAGCTCGATCATTGTGCCTTTAGCAACAGAAGTGAATAGTTGAACCAAAACCAACCATTATATTTATCTATTTAAATCTAAAGTTCTTAACCTAACTTAAAATAGTTTACTTAAAATTAAACATAAAAATAATTTACTTAAAATTAAACCTAAAAATGATTTACTCAAAACTAAACCTAAAAATCTACAATAAACATTAAACCAACCTACAATACACCTACTCATCCTCTTTTAAATTTGGAATCTGAATCCATCGAATACTTACCCTAGTATTCCTTACAACGTTAAAGGTAATTACAACACATTTGTTACAAAGTATCTCTTAATTGGCAAAGAAATAATCAAGTTTATCGGTTTTTATTTCTTTCCATTTAACCCAATTTCCTACAATTATAACCACTCATATGAGCGGTTATAATAACAATTGTCCATAAGAGCATCTATCATATTTTCAAGGTGCCCTACGTTCTGTACAACCCAAAGCGACAATATTTTAAAGTTCTGTGTGGATCCTTAAGCACAGAACTACACCCTCTTTATTGTAAAAATAGCAGTAGCAAACGCAATCTAAAAAGTCTGCTACTTCTAACATTAAATTTTCAGCTATGTCAATAACTATTGCTAAGCAAATATGATATTAGTAAGTGTAAAGTTCTTTATATTTCATAACTGGCCTAATTATGATATATTCGCTGCTAAAGCTACTTCTAGTCTATTGTTTTAACACTGCTAAATTATAAACATTTTTAATTGGTTTGATTTCTTTAGCCAACGAAATCAAAAAATTCTTCTACTCTTAAAATTTGTTTTTCTGCTACGTCCTTCACGATTGCTAGGAAAATGTCAGGGCAGCAGTACACTCATAGAAAAATGTATCTTCATATCGATAATGCCCTAAGATCAGAATTGTGCCATCAATGTTATTTCAAATGCCATCAAAGAGGCAAAAATAGACATCAATTCAATGACGAACGTTAGTCATAACATTTTTTCACATTTTATGCGTCATCTCTGCTATAACTACAGTGACATCAATTCGATAACACATTTTGTGTATTATTCACATTATTATCATGTTTAAAATTTAAAATAAGAGGCAAAAATTCCCATATCCTATTTTTTAAATTCTTAATTTAAATACATTAAATTTGTAAAGTCATATGTTGCCATATGCTGCTGGCTTCTTATAATTGAGAGTTCTTATGTAAAGAAATGGCGGAATCCAGCAAAAGTGAAACAAATTTGTGTTACTGGTAAGTAAATTATAATATTCTGTCACTTTGACTTAAATCATTTCCAATTGCAAACTGTCATTAAATTGAGCCTAATGAGTCCGTTTTCCAAAGTTACTGAGTCATCCCACTGATGACATGTTTTATTAAACTGACTCCGATTCGTTATTTCTGTGATACCGATGTGTCATCCCATTGATGACATAACTTAAATTTTTGACCCTAACGACAATTTGATGATGTGATGTTCAGGGTGACACTACAATAATGAAAAGTGTGATGTGGTCAAAAATTAAAACACTTGTCACAATACTGATGTCAAAATACATCAGCGTTCTGACGCCTTTTCTATCAGTGTAGTAGTAGTGAAAATATGGCTCGATGTTCTTAACATATTTGCGGTTAACAATTTGGTATATTTTCTTTGCTAATGTTACTTCAAGTTTTGTATTTAAAACACCCAACATTTTTCACATATCGCACTTGATCAACACGGGGGTTGTAACTCAAAATTATTATTTTTTTCACTTTTTGAAAAAAAATCTACGGGTTATATTCATAGCTACACGCTTTAAAAATATCGTGTAATTATGTATTCTTTTGGTAATGAAACGGTTGTCTTAAATTTTTTTTTTCATATGCCTTTAATGTCAAATTAAAAATAGTTTTGCTTCTATTGAAAATTTTTAAATTTTAAGTTCATACCCTCTTGTTGATTAAGTGCGATATATAAGTCCAAATGGTTTTCGGAAATAGGGCTTGTAGTAATAATAATAAATAAAAAAAAAATAATAATAATAATAAAAAAACTGCTGTTTTAGCTCTAATCCAGAGGCCTCCAAAACACCGCACATGTGCGAATGCTCTCACGCTAATGACAAAAGCATAAGAAGATAATTTGCATTTTTATTTCTCTTATTACTAGACAACACTTTACAATATTTTCTATATAGAATGGAAGAATGCTCTTATACCAGTGGTGTCAATTATGATTGTGTTGGTGCGACTACTCTTGTCTCTTACATTCTCAGCGGGAGGAATCTGCGGTTGCGAGGCCTATTACGAGGCCTAATTAACATACATATTTTGCTATGAAGACTTTAGAGCAATTAATAATAATACAATTATCGAAAAATGTTGAGTTATGGACAGACACACTCAGTTATTATTTAAATAAATTTAATTTGGAACCTGCATTTCGCAGAAACTTTGCTTATTTTTTGGAAAAATTGAGCATTGGACAATATTTGAAGTCTTTTTACAACCTTATACAATTCTTTCCAAAATTTTTAATTTGGTGCTCAACATATCTTTGCGAATGCCAACAATGAAAATTCATTTGCACATACTAATGCAAATAATAACCCCATTAAGTTTAAAAATATTCTATAATTATTAACCACAATTATAAAAAGAGAAGATTTTACTAGCCTTTAAAAATATACTTTTATTTACCAATAATATCTTCTAAATTTATATTGCAGTTTCGAAACAACAAAAAATTTTTTTAGGTTTGCGGACGTTAATTTATTTCGTTGTTTTGAGCAAATGTATTTCAAATCGGAAAATATTTGTTCGCAAAGATATATTGAGGAAAAAAAGCGACAAACATTTGAAGGATTTTTTTTTTAATACAGGATATAGTGCCCCGTCTAAATTTTTCCAGAACTCAATAATATTTCCCTATCTGGATGATTAAATTTTTAATAAACTCATCCGCTTGCATGCTCGTTATCGCTGTCTACAAGACTAATTAATAAAATTCAAATTTGAAGTTTACAGAAGCTCAATAAACACAACATCAAGGCGAATTCATCACAGTTATTCTTGATACTACAACAAGTACACTACACCTCGTACAAAAACCACAAGCAATTTGTTTTTTTTTAAATCCTTGTACAATGTTAAAAACAGAAATAAAACAAAACAGAAACAAAGATAATAAATAATAAATATATTATTTCTGTTTAGAGGCCTCAAAACAGGCCGTGCGATCGTGCGATATTTCCCGCTGAATGAGAGTGTTTTGCAGTAAACAATTTTATTTTACGCTCGCAAAATAAAAGAGCGTAAGCGTACATGTGAGTTTTGCTGACACAATTGTGTATGACGCTGACATCCCTGTCTTATACTGACTAATGTTGTAATATAAATAAAAATTTTCGTTTGGGAGTTTAAATTAATTTCATGTTTTTGTTTTCAGTATAAATTCCCTAACGAAAATTTTTCTTTTCTATTACAAAACCAGGCAGTTCTATGCCGAAATTACTTTATTTTGTTGCTCGTAACGAAAGGTTAAAAATTAAGTATTTTTTGTATCATCTTTAACGTAACTTGTATTAATTTTCAATAGCAGAAAACAAGAACTTATGACCTTTATATATGTATGTAGTTATATTATCTTCAAATATTACGAACTACATATTCTACATACATATGTATGTATATTAAAAAGGATTTATGTAGTCTAACTCTTAACTTTGTTATTGAAAGCTTGTGAAGTTCGTCAATTTATAGTTTTTTAATTGCGATATTAATAAGTCAAGTTTTATTTTGAATTACTGAACTGCGACAACTCTTTCAAATACACTTATAAGACTAATGGTAAAAAACGAAAAAAAAAATTTTCAGTGGAATAAGAGAAACACAATTACGCTCAAAAATAAACAACTGGGAGAATAATGAAATATGAATGTATGTGTTTGGCGGACTCTGCTCTAAGCACCTATTCAACTTAATACTCTCTCTCTCTCTGAACGTCTCTCTTTTCCTTTTAATTCTAATACAAATTTTTACTTAACGAATAACCAGCGGGAAAAAGAATGAGTACGGAGGCCTTCTAGAAGGCCTCTGTACCCCTTCTTTTGGATGTACAAGGCCTGCTCGCTCCATTCCATACTCATAGCTTTTTTACACTCGTTGTCATTGCGGAGAAGGCCTTCCGCTTTCCTTTCTTTCGCAGGCCTTTTGAAAGCCATTCAAATAAATGGCTTTTAGAAGGCTTTCCAGAGAATGACTGTCAAAAGGCCTTAGCATAAAGGTTATCTGGAAGGGTTTCTAAGAAAGGTATGTTAAAAGGCCTTTCAATTAATGGCTCTTAAAAGGCCTTTCAGAATATCCTTGTAAAAATGCATTTGATTAAAAGTCATATTGAAGGGTTTTTAATAAATATAAAATATAATATATGAATAAATTTCAAAAATGTATAAAAGGTTAGTGTTTTATAAGTTTAGTTTAGTATACATATGTATGTATATATTTATTAACAGAATTACACATACTATAATTACTATATAAACAAAAAATATAAATTTAAATAAAAAAATAATAAATATATACATAATTAATACATACTACATAACATTTGCATTATTTAGCACAAGTACCTATCTTCTTTAATGAACACAACTCAACTACAAAACAAAAAATGTTACGCCTTCTCTTCTCGCTTCTCATAGAAGCGAGTGTGGAAGGTGTATCTTATCTTTTATACCAAAGATCCAAGGCCTTCTATGAGGCATTCTTTAGCAGTTAGATAATAATAGAATTTGAATCAAACAAATTTTTAAGAAGGCCTTTAAAAAGGCCTGAAGAATGAAGGTCTTCTGAGTTTTCCCGCTGGGTATATTACAACTAAATACACATTTAAATCATAATGTATGTGTTCCTTTAAATAACAAACAATTTAGTTGCAGGTTGTTACTTTCTTTCATCAACATTTTACCATCATCGACCAAACTCATCTTTATCAGCAGCGTCATTGCATGAAGAGTCATCAAGTAAATAAACAAAATGTAAACCATTTAAATAACCAGTCAGCCAGGATGGGTTGTATGAGTTGAACATCATACTGAACTGGCTGCCACAGCAAACTCCAGCCAGCTAAACTCGTAGCAGCATCACATTTTTCAGGCAAACAAATAAAACAAACACTAAATAATGGTCGTACATGCAGAACAAAAAAAAAAGTATACAAAAATATACAAGATAAAAAAATAATAATAGAAAAAATAACTAGATTCTAGTTACTAGAACAACA
Organism: Pollenia amentaria; assembly: GCA_943735925.1. NCBI lineage: Eukaryota > Metazoa > Arthropoda > Insecta > Diptera > Polleniidae > Pollenia > Pollenia amentaria. The sequence goes on along the minus strand of OX031010.1, from coordinate 136,180,676 downwards.
AATGTTGCAATGTTGCAGCACAATGGCTACAAAAGTAGTTGGAAGATTTAAATGAAGTTTTAAAACAAGTAAAAGTGCTATTTTACGGCTTCATTAGATTTTTTTTAACAACTTTTTCTGGCTAACAAAATTGCAAATGATTGCTATTTCACGACCTAAGGACAACAACGTTCTATTTGAACCTAAAATTTATGTAAGAAAGAACCTTTATGCCCTAAGGTAGAAACATTTTGCTAAAAATTTGGTATTTAATAAGAGAAATTTGCTATTTAAGAAGAAAATATGCTGAAAATTTCATAAAATAAAAATTTTATTGACAATCATTCTTGACTGCGCTAAGAATTGAACCCAGGCTTTCACGGACAGGTTGCCCTGACTAGTTTCGATTTTAACTACACAATCTCTTCGGAGGGGTTTACCGTTTTACTCATACCGCCATTGAAGACGAATGACGTCAATAGTCAAACATCAATATTTAAACCAAATAGTATTTTACCTTGGTAGATTGAAATTTATTTTGAATGAATGATTTCCTATTTTAATTGATCTACATGTTCTTCCTAACTTCTATTTTTCGTACTTTTTAGCGTTAAGGATTCTTACACAAAAAATTGTCTCTAATCACCAAATTTATACCAAATTCATAATATCACAAGTTGTTGATTTTGCACTTATTACCAAAATTATTATATTGATTACTAAAAATTGTAAAATTGTGAATATTTTTTTTCAAAAAATTATATTTTTAATTTTAATTAAAAAAATGATCAAAAAAATTTGCCATTTCAAACAATGTGTTAATTTATTTAAATAAATATAGACAATTCCCAACAAAAATTCTACAAGTTTAAATTATTTTATTTTAAACGAAAAAGTCAATTAATATTTTTTGATATTTAATTAATATTTTAATTAAAAACTTATAATTAAATCAAAATTTTATTTTTCATTTTCTTTCAACTAAAAAAATAAAGGATTCAATTATCACATTAATTAATTTTTAATACTTTTTGAACCATTTTGTTAATTGATAAAAAAAACTTATTCCTGTGCATATTATTTGTCTTAACCTCATAACATAATTTTGTTTTAATAGGCCCATAATTGCATATGGTACCTTACAGAAATCGCTCTTAAAAATTTGTATGTAACTACTTTCAAATTTGTTCTTTTTTGTAATTTTTTTTAATTAATTTTTTTTTTATTTAATTATAAAATTTTTTAATTTGATATCGGGTGTAATTTTCTTTAAATTTGGTAATTTTGCATCATCTCAAGTGTAGTTTTGAATATTGCTGGTGGTAACACTGACTCATAGTGTTTTCTTCTGAAAAAAGGCGTATTAGGGCTACCATTTTACAGGATATAGAGGAAATTATATTCCTTTGATTTACCTTTTCGTTCTACATGTGATGCTTTTTGAATTTTCTATAATATTGAACTGAGAAACATTAAATTTTAGGTGCACGGTCCTGACTAAATGAGAAAGAATAACATAAATAATGTTTGCACTTTTATATTAAACCCAAGAAACATAAACTTTGGTATATAAATATGTATGTCCACGAAAGAAAGGGAGACCCTAACGAAGTAGCGGGCTAAAATCTAGTTAGATAAAAAAGCTAAAAGGCCTGGCTTAGGTTTTACTGCAACTAAGAAACCTTCGATTCTAGAGGGTAGTTATAGCAAAATTTACCAAAAATTCACTTTCTTATAGACGATTTTTCTAAAAAATATGTAATTTTTCGTATTTAATTGAAAATGTATTTCAAAACAACTAAAATGTTAATTAAATCAAAATTAAATTTTTAATTTTCTTTCAACTAAAAAAATAATTAATTCGATTATTACATTAATTAAATTGAAATAAAGGATCCGCCATCTAACGTTTTTTTTTGGGTCCGCCATCTAACGTTTTTTTTCAACTAGTGCTTATTTCGAGAATGGTAACACTTAGCTCATGTTTTATCCTTCCGCTGAACGAATATGGTTGTGAATACGCTTCAACAACGCTGGGAAATATTGCGACATTACTTTGAAAATCATGGTAATGTTGCAGAATGTGTGCGAAAATTGCGTACGGATTTTGGAAGAAGAGAAGCACCGTCAGCTCCGTATGTTCGTTATCTTGTGCAAAAAGGGAAAGAAACTGGCATCCTCATCGATAAACCAAAGCGTGAAAAGCCAAAAACAGTGCGTACACCCGCGTATATTGCTGCTGTGGCAGAAAGTCAATTCACCGTCGTTCTCAACACTTGAACATTTCGGAAACATCATTGAGACGAATTTTGCATAAAGACCTTGGTATGACGCCAAGGATTGTACTTTCAAATAAAAAAAGAAATTTGAGAAAATATTCAGTAGTTTTTTTTTACAGCATTTTCAAAAAAAAAAAAAAGTTATTTGGCTTTTAAATAATTTTTTTAATTGATAAAAACTACTGATAATTTTTTCTGTGTAATATTGTGTGTAGATGGGAAATTTTGAATTTTAAAATTAATTTGTTTGTATATATTTCGCTTTAAGACTGATATCATAAATGGGTATAACGTAGGGTATTCATTCGGTTAACCGTTATTCGGTTAACTGATTAATTACTACTTAAATAACTGAGCGGTTAATTTTAAATGGTCTTTCTTCGATTAACGATTAAACCGGTTAATTTCAGTCGATTAACCGATGTAACAAAATTATTAATTTTTTGTAGTATTATAACATATTTTCTTGTGTTTTTAATTATTTGTTTCGTCTAATATAAAAAAGTTATATTTTAGAAAATATTTTTTCATCCAAACAAAGAAGGTGTTCAGTGATTTTTATCCCAACAGACCAAAACAGAGAAAAAGTTAAAAGAGTTGTAGAATAAGCTTATCATAAGAAATTTCCTACAACATGCCAACAAATATTATTGCAAATGGCTTATTCTCACTATAGTTTTGTAAGTGTTTTTGAGAATGATGTCCTGTTATTTGACGCGTGCCTAAATTATGTATTATTTTTGAAAGTCTTCAGTCTTTGTGCCTTGTTCGAAGAGTGAATTGTTTGGTATAAGTAAATTTTTTTTGTAAATATGTCATATAAATTTAAGCAGAAAGAATGTAATCTTATTATACATTAGAAAAGTATTTTTCTGTAAACTTATTCTATTATTAGACTTCTTTGCTTACATTATATTATAGACAAGTAATATTATCGCAAGGGATCAGTTTTAATTATTAAACATATTTAGTCAATTCACAAGGTATCCTAACATGTCATATTGTCAAAATGTCCTAATATTTCACAATGGTTTAAAAATATTGTTGTTGGTTTGTTAACAAAAAGTGTCTTAAATAAATAGAACGTTGCTTGCTGTGTTTATTGTGCTGTCGTAATTAATCAGAAAAGTCCAGCGCTGAGCGGCTGAGCCGTACAACAATATTTTTAAGCCATTGTGAAATATTAGGACATTTTGACAATATGACATGTTAGGATACCTTGTGAATTGACTAAATGTTATTGTCAATTCATGTTATGCCTCTCATACATGTTTGACAATAACATAATAAGACACTGTCGAATTAAATGAAAACAAAACAAAGCATAGTTTTAACAGTGACTTTACAGACATCAACATGGAAAATTAACATGTCAACAATAACTTTAACTTGCGACACATGCGACATATGCAGCATACGTTGTTAATAATTACAATTCATCATTTGAATGGCTTATTTTAAACAATATAACTAAAAATAAAATAGGAAAACTTATTAATTATGATTGTTATTAATTTCAAGGATTTTGCTTGAAGATTTTAGAAAAAAAAAATATTCAGGTGTGTGACGAAAAACGATCGTTTAAAAAATTATCGTTTTTAGCAGGTGTGATGAATTTCGACCGATTTTAAAAGCCATTTCTACAGTAGAGTCCTAACTTTTTGTTCAAAATACAGTTCACTTTCCATATATAATAAGAATTTAAAAGAATATATAGGAACAGGAAGACAGAGGAAAATGATTAGAAATCAATTTTTAAAGATACTGAAAACGATATTATCGTTTTCAAATCGTATTGTTTTTAATCACATACCTGATTAAAATAAACCTTTTTAAGTAGATAAAAGAATTCTTTCATACATTTTTTAAAAAATTATTACCCTATTTTTTAATTTTACTTGTTGTATAAAGCAAAAGAGAATATCCCTTGCTTTTCAATTCAAGTTGTTTTGTATTAGCAACACCAGCCAGCTTAGCTTCTTCGGAAAGGCTCTTTTCAAAAGCTCGAAATTTGTTATCCGAAAAAAGGTCGGTACTTGGAAAAAACCCCGAAAGCGTTAATCAAATTATGCTTTTACATACCAATTTAGATTTGAATGCATTGAATACTACAAATTCAAATGATTAGTAAAGTAGGATTTTAATGTTAAACGTTTTATCGAGAAAAATGTTAATTTTGCAACTACCCAATATATATGGATTTAAAGTTTAACTTTAAATATTCAAATAGAAATGTACATCAAAACCCGTTTTTTACTTATTAAATTGTTTTTGAGCTTATTTGAAATAAAAAATGTATTCTAAAAACAAAATTTAATATAAAATTTAAAATAAAAGTTTTTTTCTATTTCAACAATTGCTATTTAATTTAGAATCTTTATTAAGGAAATAATGAATATTTTTAATACAAGGCAGGCAGGTTCAAACAGTATTAAAAACATGCTGCAGGTTAAACATTTAAAAATACATGTTATTGAAATAACAGCCTATAACAGTTTAACTTAATTGCAAAGGCATGCAAAGACAGTATGTTAATGTAGACATAACATGGCATAACACCTTGTCTGAGTTAACATAACATGTCAATGCATGAAAATATGGAGAACGACATTTTTACATAAACTGTTGAATTGTGCAGTACTTTAATTAACATTAAACTTAAAAACTTTTTTTTGTTTTTTTTTTAGAAGTTTTAATCTTTATTTTCATTCTATTTTTACAAAAAAAAAGTGATATTTTTGCCTCAGCGCCATATAAGACTTTGCAGACCCCAGTAGGCAACATAAAATATTTACATAATTTACAAATTTAACTTCGCAGTAAAAAATGTGCTCCAAAAGAAGCAGGTTTTATGTATGAATTCATACCTCAAATCGCTTCAAACCTGCTGATAGGATGCCAGATTTTTGTATGGGGTGTTCCCGGTTTGGAGGACTATTTTCTGCTGACAATAAGCGCTTCTTTCAACGTAATAAAAAATGCAAATAAAGTACTCCTAACGTGCTTTTTTAAGGGCTTACTATATTAACATATTCATTAAAGTTTAGATTTGGCTGGTTTAAATGCCTTTTTTGAAGCATTTTCGTAAACCATAATACATTTTTATTTTTTTTTTTCACTTTAAAACCTTCTTCGTTGTCAGCACTAAAATAGCAGCTTTTTTGTATATTTTATTCGTTATCATTTACTACTGTATAAGAGCTCTCTTATTGAAGCGCTCGATTATGCGTTTTTTCTCTTAAGTGCTTCAAAAAACACAAATTTTTTTTACTGGGTTATTTTACTTAATAGAATTTTCTATATAAAAAAAAAAAGAAAAAAGATTTTACGTTTTCAATATGCAAAAAGTACTTCAACATTGTGCAATAAAAATTCTTTTTAACTTCTTTTGATAAAACTGAGATATCTTTTAAGCGATTAGGTAATTGGTTGTACTCATTAGGTCCAGCAAAAGAAATTCGTTGCTTAGTTAGCTCGAGTCTTCATCTTAATAAATTTAAGTCCATCGCCTGTCTTGTGATTCTTCGTGTGTTTGATATATTATTACTAAATTGTACTGTATGTGAACCAATACCTCTAATACATTGTAAGACATAGAGTAATAGTTGTTGTTTATAAAGACCTTTCACCGGAAGTATAGTTTTAGTATAATTTTTAAACAAATCTGTTATTCTAAACTGTAATGGAAGGTTGTACACTACTTTCAACGCCTTATTTTGTGCTGATCGCAGTGACTCCAAAACTGAATTCCCTTTACTACCGTAAATAACTGGAAGATAAGTTAAGTGCGAGTGAATTAGGAATTGATACATTAACATTTTTGTATCAACATTCAGCTTATTTTTAAATTTATAAATAATACCAATTCCTGATGATAATTTGGATTTGAGGCGGCTGAAGTGATTTTCCCACAGAAGATTATGGTTGAAGTTTGTGCCAAGGTATTTAACACTCTTTAATTCATTTATTAACTGACCATCAATATGAACACATAACGGCTTCAGTGCACATTTTCCTTCAACCTAATAGTACTAAAATTTATAAAATATAAAAAAGTTTCATTATATCATTTATATTTTGATTTGTAGATAAACATTTTTCCAGACCTTTTTCCCATAGCAACTTGGAGATCAGTGTTCCAGATAGTAGATTTCATTGCATTTTGAGCAATAATAAACACTCATGCGCTTTTTCTTGCTTAATTTGTTCAAAATTCAAAGTTTTGTTTGCTGGTCTTCGAAAGAATGAACTTATTAAGAGAACATCGTGTCATAAAAATACCATTAAAGCTAAACATTTTTTTTCGCAATAAACTTCCGTTCACAAGCTCACTCGATAGAATACGGCGGTCGTTTGAAAGCTCGTGCGGTTACTTGCACACGATCGTATTGAATTACATTAAAATACTATTCGTTGCGCCTCACAGGAGGGGTTAAGGTTAAACTCTTATCATCTTATGCAAAAAAAGTTAAAGTTTACATTAGTTAACCAAAACAATAATATCATACACTTTTGCTGGGCATTAAGCCCACACATTAAGTGTTTGCGTACTTTAATTTATTTTGCATAGGGAGGTTACAGTTTGGTAGATACAAATATTGCAAGCATTTTGGTGTTTGAGTTTTACTCCAAAATATTGAAGGTGCTGGTTTTCTTTCAAAATTATTTCTACTTCTATTTTTATTTCTATTTATTTCGAGCTTATGTTCAATTATGTTTTAAAAAAAGAAGTATTAATTGTTATTGATCATAACATTTTCATAACTTCATTGTGTTACGAAATAAATAGAAATACAAATAATGGATGGTCGAATAATTTATAATAATAATTTCTACTTACTAAACATAATTACAATAATAATAATAATAAACTTATTAAAATACCAATAAATGTTTTATATTATTGCGATTTTCAAGCACTAAATTATAATTATATTGAATTAACGACAGCAATACTTGGAAATGAAAGCTATTAAATTTTAATATTTAGTAATTTTTCTGCTATTTAGCAAATCATTTGCATGCCAAAAAAATTAAAAAAAAAAAAAAAAAAATAATTGAAATATTTAAATTAAATATGCATGACATTTATGTAAACTGAAATGGTTTAAATTAATTATAAAATTGTAGTGTTTTTCTTAAATGAATTCCACATGAAATAATATTTTTTTTTAAAAAAAAGAAAGCAATGGCGCAACATGAGTATTTAAATATTTATTCACGTAATTGCATTTTTGTTATGCAGATTTATAAAATTTTTAAATTAATTTTACGATTTTTTGTACAAGCAAAATATTTAAAATACAATAACTATAATTATTGCCCAAAAGCTTTACTAATACATTTATTTATTTATTTATTTTTTTAAATTGTATGCCAGATAATAGAAATCACAAGGTTTTGTTTTTTCTCGAATGGAAATTTAAATTCAATGCAAAATCTATTTAAATATTTTTTGAACGAAACTAAAATAATTTTGTTCTTCCTATGAAAAAATCTACATATCGTAGATCGGGTGTATAACTTTTAGTTTCAGTATAGCAAATATGACCTCTTTCCGGGCTGGTGGTATTAAAAAGATACATACCACTAATCTAAATATTTTTTATAAATTCTATGCGCAATGGTTTGGTATAAATACAACTTATATGTGTAATTTAACTCTTATATTTAATAATAAAAAGAGCTTATATGAGAAAAAGAAATAAATGTAGTATTAATCGAAGCACAAAATGTATACGCCGGAGAAGTACCAGAAGCGTTGACCATCATAAGGTGTATTTGCATTAAAAAATGATTTCTAGAGCATCTGCAGGTTTTAACTCTACTCAGTACCAAGCAGTTAGTGGGTAGGGCAACAATTGAAGCACAACCGCGAATAACGTTGTAAGTTACAAAATAAATATTTTTCAGGAGAGCAAAAAAACGTTTTTAGAAGGCAGGATTATTAATTTCTTAATTTTTTTTTTAGATTATCAGAAATAATGACAATAAAAACTTTTATGCAAAATATCAAGTAAATCGAATTTTAAATAACATGCTTAATTACAGTTTATATTCTTTTTTTTAGTAGAAAAACGTTTCATAACCACACCCAGAGAAAAAACATGTTTAAATATGGTCACCTCCAACAAAACTATTTTTAAATAAAATTATGAACAAATTATGGTTGATTTAACCAAATTATTGTCATCGACAACCATATTATGGTTAAATTAGTCCTCTGTCAAGAAGGCACAACCATATTATGGTTGCCTCCGAACATGTTTTGGTTAATAATAACTAAAATATGTTTAACACTTATTATAGCATGGTTGGTTTTCAACAATAGCATGTTGCTCTTGGAAAAGAGGAAAATACTATTGTTAATGTAAAAACAAATAATTGTCACATTAACCATAACATGCTTAGAGGTAACCATAATATGGTTGTGGCTTCTTGATGGAGGACTAATTTAACAATAACATGGCTGTCGGTGATAATAATATGGTTAAATTAAAACATAATATGTTCAAAATTTTCTTTAAAAATAGTTTTTTTGGAGGTGACCATATTTAAACATGTTTTTTCTTTGCGTGCACAATCGCGATGTCATTTAAAACGTTTTTCCACTACGCAAGCGGCTTTTAGAACGTTATTCCACGTTGAAAAACCAGTTCGTTTGTATCATTTTGTTAGTAACTTACAACGTTCTTCCACTGGCCGGTTCTTTTAATCGCATTTTGATAGCGTTAAGGTGCATCATTTTGGGTGAATTGACGTTTAAACAGTGTAAGAGAGTAATGTTAACGCTAATCAGCAAAAAAACTTTTTTTGCAAAAAGGGGCTCTTACAACGTTATTCACGGCTTTGCTTCAATTGTGCAAAAAAATAAAAATAGAGCATCCGTGAGCGTTGAGTTTTGATGGTACAAAAATCATACCACTGCGCCTTAGATACATACATAAGTGTAATCACAGCCTTATCAAACTATCATGACCCCAACAAATTTGCTAAGATAAAACAAGGACAAATCGATGGATATCTGAAGGAAATCGATAAATCTGATGATTATAACATTCATATGAATAATGTCGATAAGCTAGATCAGCTAAAAAAATATTACGAGCTAGATAGAAGAAGCCGGAAATGGTGCCACCGAATATTTTTTTATGTTATTGTTTATTTGTTGACCTTAAGCCAGGTCATCAAAATTATAAACAAAAAAAAAATTTTTTTTTCAAATTTTTTATTATATTTTTAATTTTGTTTTTATTTTTCAACCGATATTTCGACCATACATCGATGGTCATCTTCAGGGGATTTAAAACACTGTAAAAATTAAAAAAACCACAAACAAGTTGATACGTCCTAACAGCTTAACATGTTTTCATCAACTGACATTATTTATAATTTTTTATGACCTTAAGCCAAACAAATAAACAACAACATAGATAATCGAAACAGGTCAACAATAAATTTTGAACATTTTTTTTTTTTTTTTTCTTGATGTGACAGTTGTAAATGCATTTATTATTATATCTAGATCTTTGGGGAACAAATTACCACTAAAAGATTTCAAACTGGATATTATTTCATCTCTTTGCCAAATTCCTACTCTTCAAAAGCAAACAAGTGTTTGAGTGAACAAACACAAACAATACGACCCAAACACACGAGCTTCGTCAGCACACCAACCTTTCAGAACCACAATACGTAGATCTGCTAACTACAGAGTTGCGGGACAACAAAAACGTACTCAATCGATGTGTTCCACTTGTAATGTGCATCTTTTTTTAAGTAAAACAAAATCGTGCTTCAGTGATTTTTTTAAATGAAACATTCCTTCTATGCGCGCTGGTATATAGTATGTAATACCATGTCCTTGGTCAGAATCCTCCAGGATAAAAATTTTTCCAATACATATTTTTCATGAAAATTCTTTTATAAATTAAATAAAATAAACATTTTGTTTTATTTCCACCGATTTTGCATAGTGCCCCGCAAAGAGTTAAAGGGGGTTGTTTTGTGGGACATTCATAAAGTAACAATTTATGTAACGTAAGCCATGAACTTTTTTCATATTTCTGGCAGCATACAGATTTCAAGCTTAAAAGAACTTCTTATTTTAAAGGCCAAGAAGCCAATTTATGATACCCTGTCATAAAGTGATACGTACTGTAGTGAGATCATTGTGCATTGATCGAAACAAATTGTCGTCGGACCACTATATTCTAGCAGTTGCGTTCATAAAAATTTAAATTGTATATAAAATTTATTTTAACCCATTGTCATACCACTGTGCCAATTTGGGAAAAATTATTTGCTGAGGGTATGTGGGTAATTCCATGTCAAATCGACCAAGAGCGGGACCCGGCCCCTTTCGATTTGAATGAAATTTGGTGAGATGGTTCCTTTTAACCTATAAAGAACATATTTCAACGAAAAAAAAAATACTTAGGGCTACAAACAATATATTGAAAAACTATTTTTTTTTTTTAAATTTAATATCTGCAAAATATATAATTTTGAAAATGGACTAAGTCAAAAACTTAATTTTATTTTGGCTGTTTGACTGTTCTTTAAAAATTCTGACACTTTGAAGGAGGTGTTTTTTTAAAGATATGATTTTTGTTTCTTTCGCAACCTTTAAAAAAAGGTTCTCAAAATAAAATTTTAGTATTGTAATTTTGAGCAATAAGTATTTATTAAAACTGATTTGTTTGTTTTGAGGTAACTACATTGAAAAAATAAATTTGGATTTGGTTATTTGTGGCATTTTTTGTTAGAGTTCAATATATGCCATTAAAAGATTTTAAAAGTTAATATTTTGCAGATATTAAGTTTACAAAAAAAAAAAAAAAAAAAAAAAAAAAAAAAAAAACATTTTTTCAATATATTGCTTGTAACCCCCAGTATTCTCTTTAAAATGACCTACAAATCTTCTTCGTGTGTAAAGCAGATATTGAGATATTAAAAAATAAACTCAAACCATTCGGCTAATTTGGCGAAATGATGACATTTTGAATATCACATAACTTTTGAAAAAAAAAAAATTTTAAAAATTTTAAAATTTGCTCCACATTTGCTGGAAAATGTTTTTAAAGTTTTGTATTTGATAGTAAATTTTGAAAAAAAAATTTAAAGCAAAAAAATGATCTTCTTTTAACTTCTTAATTTTAGTTTATGTTTAAAAAAGTTCTTGATTTGAGAAAACACTGTGTACATTTGATCGAATAACTGTCAAGTTTCCATTAATCCATTAAAATATTTGGTTTATAGATTTTTTTTTTTAGTTTTCAACATTTATTTCTTTCAAATCTATTAAATATTTAAATAACAAACAAAACAAAATCTCCAAGTTCAACGAAAATAAATGCAACCTGTGCTAAAAGGTTTCTAAAGAAATTGTATTAAATTTTAACAGTGCAACATACTTTTTCATATCATACTTACATTACAAACTTGCAACAAATTTTACGTTGTAAACTTAATTTTGGCTGATGTTGGAATAAAAGAAGAACTGAATCTAAAACATTTTTCAACTGCAGTACCCATCAAACAACGAACAAAAAACGCAACAACTTTTGAAATGTTCCCATAAAAGTTTGCAAAATAAAGAATGTGGAAAAAATGAGTTACAAAAATGAATAAATTTTGTTGCAACAGTAAAGGCAACAAAAGGATGCACTTACACACGCACAAAAACACACACACATACACACAAACTTAAACAAAGGAGCAGTTGTGGAGTACAGAAAAGTAACGGTGATGATTTCTTTGTTTCAAAAAGTCTTCAAAATAAAATGCTATTTGCAGAAATGCATCAAAAATTTTTCAGTCATTTGCGGAAGAGTGAGTATAAAAAATATATGAATTTTTGTTTAAATAAACTAGTGCACAGTGGGGTAAAGTTTATTTTTGGTGGAAAACATATTTGTTAAAAAACAATTGGTCGAATAAAAATTTGGGTTTATGCGTTTGCACTGGTATGTGTAAGTTTTCAAAATATTCGTCCTAGACTTAAAGATCGATTCAGAATCAAGTTTTAAATCGACTGAATGAAATTCTGTCAATGTAAATCTTCTGCGCAAGATATTGTTCGCAAGTTTTAAAAACAAAATTTTTTTTCGATAACATACACGTATTCTAGTTCTAAGCCAGAAGTCCAAATACCGATTGAAAATGGTTCCATATCATACTATTGGAAATTGTTCAAAATCAGTTCATAATTCCAAATAGCCCCCAAAATTGTTTTCGGAATAAAGTCTTTCCGCCCATAGTATGTTGATTTAATTTGAACAACAAATATTCTATGGCCACAAAAAGCTTTTTTGCACTACTCTGAAAATGCTTTCTTTGATGACGATAACTTCTACGATAGCTGCTATGTCATGGCAAAATGTTATGCTGGTAGGTCCAGATTTAACCATTTTTTCTCCATTACCTCTTTAGTGAGAATATGGCTTCCACAAAGCATCGTCATCTTACACAATTTGTCGTAGTTGTTTTCGTCTCTTCCCATTTATGATTTCTCTGTTCTTGTTCCTGGAGTTTCGATACATTCAGTATTGCTATTTTCGTTAATCGATTGTTGTCCCTGCATAATAGATGATTGGCCTGCTGTAGCTGGTCCTAGGATAATGGAACTGAAATCTGCCTAGCAACAGCGCCCTCCTCCTATTTTGGTGTAGTGGTGGGGAACCTTGCTTATCTTTGATACCTATCTTTTTTTTGACCAGAGATCCCATATAAACCCATTCTCTAAAATCTCTAAAGGATGTCTTAATCTTCATTGGTTCGACAGTCCTAGCTGAACCCTGACACTTCTCTGTATCAGCTTTCATATGTCATGGTTTCTCACTTTGCTTCTCCAGCTAATAATATAAATTGTTTTTCTAAGTTCTTTTTCGAAGAGCTTGTATTCTTGAGCTATATAGGCTTCCCGAAAATAACTTTTTAGCAATTTCATCTTCTCCCACTCGAAAAACATATCCTGGGCAATTTGAAGTCTGATGATGGCTTTAAGTTTATCAATACACTCACTGTTGCAACGTTGTCGGAAAGTGCCATCATTCATTTTTATTGGGCCTAAAATTCTAATTAAAATTTTCCGTTCAAAACACATGTATTGTCCTTTCGTCTTCTTTCCGTAATAGCCAAATTTCAGGAGCATAAGTAGTACATGGCCTTACAATAGTCATTAAGATGTAGATAATTAAATAGAAAGAAAGCGGGAAAAAAGAAAGAGTATAGATGCCTTCTGGAAGGCCTCTGTACTCCTTCTTTAGGATGTGCAAGGCCTGCTCGCTCCACTCCATACTCATATCTTTTTTACACAGGTTGTCATCGCGGGGAAGGCCTTCCGCTCTTTCGTCTTTCGCAGCTTCATAAGAATGGTAACTGGATAAAAAAAAATAGTTCTTTTGCTTTGGCAAAAAACAAACAAAAAGTGTTACTCCTTCTCCTCTCTTCTCCCTTTAAATAGAAGGGAATGTGGAATGTGTATCTTATCGTTTATACGAAAGAGCCAAGGTCTTCTATGAGGCATTCTTTAGCAATTAGATAAGAATGGTAATTGAATCAAAAAAAAAATTCTAAAACAGGCCTTTAGTAAGGCCTTAAGTAAGAAGGTCTTCTGAGTTTTACCGCTGGGAATATTTGAATGAAAGAGCTCTTTTATAAATCTTAAACTCATGATTTTATTATGGCCGCTGCATGATTGCCCATGTGTCCAAAAAAAAGTACACGTTCAAAAATGTATTAATTGATACAGTTAGAAGTGGTATAAGGTCCATAAAAAAAAAAATTGGGAAAATGTTTCCTGATGATATGGCCTAAGCAACCAGTGAAATACGCATATAAACAGCTAATATTCCAACAATAAATTTCAGTGCTTTTATCGAGAATAAAAATGGGGAATAAAGAACAACAAACAAATTCTTTTAATATCAAAAAATTTTCTTCTCGTAGGAATTTGAAAAAAAAAAAAATAAACGGAGTTATTTGGGCTTGAAGCGGAATTACCCTTCAGCATTTTGAGCTAAAAAGGAGATTGTGAGCCTATGTAGAATCCGCACACATATAGGATATTGTACGATTTCATGTACGTAAATTCTCACATACACAGGTATTTTTCTTAGTATGAGTATTTTTATTTTTAGTTGAGTTTCTTTTGTTTATTTATGTACTTTTGTATTTTTCTTTATTTGTTTTATTTGTATTGTATTGCATGCATAGGTGTGTGTGTGTGTGTGTCTGGCTGTATCTGTATGCTTGAGAATTTGTTGTATGCAACAAAATATCCATACATTACCTATGGTGGCAAAAATTGCACTTACATTGTTGTTTTTGAGTTTATATTCTTTATATGCATGAACGCATAAGAGTTCATCTATATCCAAATATGTTGAACTTTAGTGTAAATGACAATCCATATATGCAATTGTAGCAGTGTGTGTGAGCTCTTGTGTATTTTTTCACTATAGAACTCATGGATTGTATAACTTATAAATTTTTTTTTTTTGTTCGTATAAACATCAATCATACGACGTGATGGCTTTGGGGACACTTAACTGGAAAAATTCCAACAATACAAATAAACGAATAAACAAAAATAAAGTTAAGAAGAAATAACAACAATTCATATACTTTTAGTTTTCAAAAAAAAAAAAAAAAAATTAAAAAGAATAATAATAATAATAAATGTTCTGAAATGCTTGATGAAAATTTTCTTAATAGAAAAGCAAGGCCTTTCCTCTTTGTTTTGAATTTAATCTATAAATAAACAAATTTGTACAATGGGTTTTGTAATTTAAAAAAAGGATTTTTTTTATATATATTTGTATTAATTTTAAGTTATTTAAGGAGATTATATTTAAAGCAGAGAAACTCGCCAATTTTCAACAGAAACGGAATGTCAAAGTTTTTCATTTTGCTCAAAATATTATATAGGTCCCATATAAAGCGCACTCTCGGATCTATCTAAACCTGCTGTTTTTAGAAGCAGGAGAACTCAGTATGTCCGAAAACCTTAACCTGATTTTTATACTCCAAATAAAATAGCCGAGGCGATCAAGAAAGAAAATTTCTACAGTCATGTAAGTAGTGTTCTGATAGATGATTTCAATGCGCAGTTAGGTCCCGATAACACAGGACGCGAACATATAATGGGGAAACACGCAATCGGAAGGATGACTGAGAACGGTAATCTCTTCTCCGAGACATGTGGCTATGCAAATCTTGTAATCAGAGGCACTTTATTTCTCCACAGAATATTACACAAAAACTACGAGAATATCGCCACACAATGTGATAGAGAACCAATTTGGCCATATAGAAATTAGCAGGATTTGCCTCAGAAGCCTCCTGGATGAGTGATTTAATATGGTGCTGATTGTAGCTTAGACCATCATCTGGTGGTTGGAAGCTTACGGTTAATGGTTTCTGCCATCTACATACCTGAATCTACTGCACGAAAAAATTATGTGTCAAAGTTAAAATTCAGCATACTCTTCACATATGCGTAGAAAAATTGAGAACTGGGCTTTACAACAATCCTGCTCCCTCAGAGTGGTCAGCAATTTAAAGTCCCTTTCTAGATGATGCAAGAGAAAAAAATGGAGAACTCATTCGATGTCCGACGCCACCTGGAACCTCATTCTCGAAAATAAGTTGCATAAGGGGAAAATGAATGCAGCCAGAACTCGTCGTGAAAAGTCAAAGGAGACACATTCACAACATGATAAACTCGTCAAATGTAGCACCTGAAATAATAAAAGAAGGTGGTAAAATCAGCTTGCATTAGATGAAAGAAAAGCGAACAAAGAACCAGAGATATACATATATTTCAACACAAAACAGCTGACTTGGAAAAGTTTTTTAAGCACCAGACCATTAAAAAAAGTCGTGGGTGAATAAACATCATCTGAGAAATACCAGCCGGAAATATGCAAGCAGCATTATTTGTATTTGTATATTTATTGTTCAGTTAATATGAATATTTTACAATAATTATAATATAGTGAAGTAAAGAGTTTAGCCCATTCAAATGGCTTTTCATCTTAAGTTTAATTATATGTAGGTAGATGTTTAAGATCAATGTTTTAATTGACATATTTTCAAATAGAGAAAAAAGTTGTAAAAAACCTCAGATAGAAAAAAAAAAAAAAATTTTATAAAAGTTTATGCTAAAAGGAAAAACGTTAATATCTTAAAAAAAAAATTGTAACTAAGGATACAAATGACTTATATGCCCGCGAGAAGACTGGGCACATTTTTCAAAAAATCTATTGGTATAAGTATATATTTTATCCCTAACTAGTGGGATATTAGATAGTGAGTGAAGGCGAAGAGTTGAAAAATGGAATGGTAAATTTAAGATCAGTTTTAGTAATTTATTTTGACAAATTAGAAGTCGTTTAGTATGGCAAGCAGCATTATTGCAATATCCGGTCTTTACTTATCCTAACAACCCAGCTATTTGCTCTTAAGTTTCCCATAGAGTAAATCAGGATATCTCGATTGAATGTTTAGATATCGTAGTATATTCCTTACAGTCAAATAAGTTTCTTGTAACTGACAACATATCGCCGATAACATATTGCTTCCCCCTTTTGCAGAACTTCTGGCGCCCTCATAAACTTTACTCGAGCTTAAAATAAGGCCTTATAGTAGGCATCCCAAAAAAAGGAGACCTGACAATCTGCAACAACTGAGCGGTGTAAACAAAATACTGGCACAAATCTTTAACAGGAGAATATCGGACACTATACTTCGATATCTACGACTAGACCTGAATCAGCTGGCTTCTAGCCCGGAAAATCCTGTGCATGCTACATAAAAATAATCATAGAACATTCTGCGGAACTTCGTTGAGAAAGCTTTTGACACGATAAACTAAAATGCGATACGGAGTGTTCTTGTTTGCTTAGGAGTCCCACTCAAAATCATAAGCATCATCAAAACTTTATATCGTGATGTTAAATGTCCTGCTGTCCATAATAACGCACCGAGATAGAGGTTGATGCCGAAGCTGGTGTCCTCCAGGGCTGTGTACTATCTCCATTGCTCTTTACCATCGTTTTAGATGTTAAAGTTTGCAATGTTACTTAAACAGGGAGAGGCGCCCGCTGGTACCTTAACCATCAACTAGAGAGTCTAGAGTATGGAAATGATATCTGCCTCCTCCCACACAGCTAAAAATGTATGAAACAGCGGCTGCAAAAGCTGGGCTAAAAACATAGGCAAGAGTAATGTAATGCGTTCTAACATCGTTAACACAATCAGATTGACTTTTCTAATTATGTAGCATCCTTACAATTACATGTGGTTCAAGAAAGAATGTAGCCTCTAGATTCAACCAAGCATTCGGTAGGTACCCTTCGTTTAGTATGAAAATCTTCTGCAATTTCAAAAACACAAAGTTTGGCATCTTTAGCTCTTGAGTTAAGTCTGTGCCCCTCTACGTATCTGACAATTGGAATACAACAGAATCGATGTCTTCGAAGAATTATCGAAGTTATCTGCCCTAACACCATGTATCATACAGAGGTCTGGAGATAAACAAATCATCGGCCAAATCCCATCGAAATACTTAACTGCTAATAGCAGTCACCTGCTTGGCAGGCCTTTAGATGACATAGCCAAAACCACCATTGACTGGAACCCACAGGGTAGAACACGAAGACTACGCGGACCTGGCGTCGTTAAATAAACATCAAAGTTAACCGTTTTGATAAAAGCTGGAGAGAAATCAAATAAAACGCATCAAACCGGCATCAAATAGGAACCACTGAACATTATGTATATGATAAATTATGGACCGATCGAAATTTCACAAAATTTTGCAGAGTTCTTATCGTAAAATGGGTGATTCATCATGAGGTTCGATTTTCATTATGATTTTTTACAGATCACACGTGACTCATATCAAACTGCTTTGTCATTTTTATTCAGTATCATTTGGCAAGTCATCATGGAACGACTAACACGACAACAGCGTTATGCTCTGGTTTCAACAAGACGGCACACACTGGTTCATATTTTGAGAAGGCGGCCAAAACTATTTTTTTATGTTCTCCGATTTTAAAATTTTTTTATTCATGTGAAAGTAAATACTAGTGAACCTCGGGAGCCAAAAAATTTCAACCCTATTTCAACTATTTCATTGAGAACAGGGTGGTCCCAAATGGACTTTCTCAGTATTTGGTT
Organism: Pollenia amentaria; assembly: GCA_943735925.1. Taxonomy (NCBI): domain Eukaryota; kingdom Metazoa; phylum Arthropoda; class Insecta; order Diptera; family Polleniidae; genus Pollenia; species Pollenia amentaria. The sequence goes on along the minus strand of OX031010.1, from coordinate 136,162,227 downwards.
ATAGTTTTGAATTTCTGAGTAAACTTTTGAAGTTGAAATGCTCATAACTTTTTTGTTTTTCAAGATTTTTTGACAGAATAAGTTTTGTGTATTAGTTTATCTTATTAGCTATACGTGGTTTAAAGCATTTAACTCTGCGACCTGTAGAACTATTTAATTGTTTTTTTTTTTTTTAATGTCAAAATTTCCCGAAAATTTCCTATTTTATAGAACATAAGTCCTGCCCGTCAAAACGCGTCAAAAAAAATCTATACTCTCTTGTTGTCCAGAATCTAACCTACATTTCTATACCCCATTGTACACACATCTGGATACGATCTTGCGAACTACAGAAATTTCTGTGACCCAAGGTAAGATATTCGGTTCAAAAAATAAGTCCTGCAAGGAAACATTACTGAAATTAAAGAAGGTGAATCTTAAAGAATTTTCGACAAATAAAGCAGTTCAGGCCACATAAATTATCTAGCACGTCAGGTTATCAATTAATTTGGAGAAGGTAAAGGTATTGCCATTGTTATGAACTTATTGTGGGTGAACGGATGCTGTAAAACGAATAGGCGACATAAATAGATTAACACGTTAGATTTTTGAGTAAGTTAAAAGGTTAAACATTAGTAAATAGCCGCAACATAAACTACATAGTTTAATTACCTGAAAATTGCAACTTAATTTAAAAAAATGGAAGAGCAGTCATATTTTACGTGAAAATTACCTACATGTTACCTGTTAATTTATTGCCGGTATGTTATCCTTTTAAAAAGTGTAAAAACAGGGTTTTTTTTATGTTTCAAAAAAATGGTAATAAAAGATTAAATTTGTAATTAAAAAAGGGTTTTATATGTTTCCAAGAAGTGGTAACAAAAGATCATTTAAAAAAACTTCTATCAAGAGTATAAAAATGCATGCATTCATAATTTTAACTTCATTATTGTTTAAACAATGGCTAAGTTCAGTTATAAAGTTCTCGCAGACATATATTTTCAACAGAAAGATGAAAAAGATTTTGTGTTACACATAATGAATAATCCATTCTTTAAATTATGCAACGAACAAGAAATCAAAATTCATAAGATAAAAATTAAAAATTTTTCATTTACATTAAGAAAACGGTACCTTAAATGTTCTAGAAACAAGAAATTTTTTTACTTACGCAACGAAAAATGGCTAACAAATGATCTGATTTTTAAGAAGCTGTCAATTACCGCTAAGGAAACTGAAAAAGTGGTTCGGCCCGCAAAACAAATTGACAATTGCAGTGAAAGATCACGAAGACGCAAGCTTGCAAATATCAATGAAGAAATTTCTCATAGTATGATAAAGGATTCATTTCTGCATCAAATTCAACCAACGCAAAATAAGAAAACAAAAATTGCAATAATTGAAAAAATTGTGGAATCTTTCTAGCATATCGAGATTTAGTTTCTGTCAAAAAAGAGTGCTTACCTTCACAAACGGCTATTAGTGTAACTTCAAGTTCAGCAGAAGTAAAATTGCAGGCTCTTCTCGAACACACTGCAGGACGATTATTAAATACACTTGATGCTGACTGTTTAAAAAAACTTAAAAATTGCAGCATCACTTTATTTTCTAAATGGAGATGTGATGGAAGCTCTGGTCAGAAACAATACAAGCAATGTAATTCAGAAAACTCATCTGATGCTAACTTATTCATGGTATCTTTCGTTCCATTACGTTTAAGAAAAACTTATATTGGCTTAGAGCCGTCAACCAGTAGAGTTACAGAAATGGATATATGGAAAAATGAAATTCCCTCTTCAACAAAGTATTGCAGACCAATAAAGTTTGTTTACAAAAAAGAAACTAAAGATGTCATAACTGAAGAAGTTCGAAAAATAAAAGATCAAATTAAAGAACTTCAACCGGCAATATTTAAATTTGATGACCAATGCATTGAAATTAATTTTCAAATGTTCCTTACAATGATCGATGGAAAAGTTGCACAAGCATTAACCGAAACAAAGTCTTCGTCAAGCTGTACCATATGTCAAAAGACATCAAGTCAATTAAGCCAACCCACATCACAACAATGAAGCATACGAATTTGGAATGTCCCCTCTTCATACTAGAATTCGTTTCATGGAGCATATTCTTAAATTGGGTTATGATTTGGAATTTGGCCCGTTAGGCGAAACAGTGAGAAAAAACAAAGAAAATGTGGAAAAAAGGAAGCAAAGAAAAAAACAAATTCAAGAAAAATACCTTCACCTAGGCCTTATAATTGATCAGCCAAAACAAGGAGAAGGAAATTCAAATGATGGAAACACTGCAAGGAGATTCTTTTCCGATCCAGAAACTGCAGCATCTATCACAGGAGTACATTTTGAATTAATAAGACGATTCCAGATCATTTTACAAGTTATATCATGTAGCAGAAAGATAAATGCAAAAAAATTTGGCCAGTATGCAAATGAAACAGCAATTCTTTATAACAAAAAATACTCTTGGATACATATGCCAACCACAGTTCATAAAATTTTATACCATGGGGAACAAATAGTTCAACACAATATCCTACCAATTGGAGATCTATCTGAAGAAGCGCAAGAAAAAAGGAACAAAGACTACAGATTCTTCGGCGAGCATTATACAAGAAAAATGTCCAGATGTTGTACTAATGAAGATCTTATTACTATTTTGTTGTGCACATCAGATCCATATATGTCCAGTATTTGACAAAAATGGAAATCAACCTCAATCGAATTAGAGGAAGAAGCTAAACAACTTCTGGAAAATGAAACCCAAAGCTATTTAGAAGAAATTTTTACTAATATTGTTTAATTTAAAATTGTTTATAGATTATAATTTGTTTTTGATTTAAGTATATATTTGTATTAATATATAAAAATAAAATACACATACATCTCAAACCAAAAATAAAAGTTGAATTACCTAAAATGTTATCGATAGCCAAGAATGCTATTTGGGCATTTTTCAAAATATTCCTTTTCAGTTTTATCCTTATAACAACTCGTCTCGTCCCAAAAAAAGCCATCCTTTGGCCCCTGTGAATATTGGGACTAACAAATTTACAGGGGTCAAATATTGGCATTTTCTGACAGGATCTAAGTTCGACAATAAAAAATAAGTATCAGTTGTAAAATACAAGAGTAATAATGATAAATTATAAAAAAACTCATATTTGAAATATTCAACTTTTACACCGAAACTCAACAAAAAAATGAAAATGCATTTTGAACTCCCCATAACTTTTGCTCCTATCAGTCGAATTACGTTTTATAGCGCAAATTAAAGCCTAATATCGCACCTATCGAGCAAAAAAAATCGCATAAAAAAATACCGTTCCAGTCAAAAGTTATGGAATTTTGACCGCCTTCTCGTAAAATTTCCCACTGTGCGGTGCACAGTGAGACAACGCCGGCATTAAATACAAGGAGTCATTGTAGAGCTCTGAAATTGTGCACAGGTTATTTTTGGGACAATTCCAGTTTTTTTAAAATTAAGAAAATTCGCCCACCTCCCATACAATCGAAATTTGTAAAAGGCCGTATTGTGCGTAATACTTTAGGTATAACTTTCAATTTTGGTATACTTGAATGTTATATTGTTACAATCATTATCGGTAAAAATTTTGAACTTTGGTCCACTTTTTCCCCCACCACCCATTCAACCTCAACATAAAAAGTGCCATATTTTCTAAAATATTTTAGGTACAACCTTCAAATTTGATATTACTGTTATTTATGTCATTTAAAATGTTTCATGCAAAAATTACAATAACACGCCCGCTATTACGCCCACCTCCCATTGAAATGCAATAAAAAAGAACAAATTTTTTTTTCATTCTATCAATATTTTTTTTACATCATCATGGTATTCTAATTTTTTCAATTTCACTCTCATTCTAAATGAATTAATATAAGGATCTGATGATATTTGCAAATAGTGCATTACATCTTCATTCGTAGAAATACGTGAATTTTTACGAGAATGGAATAGCCTACAGTTTATTAAAAAATTAAAAAATTATGCAACAATCTAACCCAAAGTCAATGACCTACAAAAAAATTATCAAATGAATAATGTAAATAAAATAATAATAAACAATAAGTGAATAGTTGTAAACAATTAAAAAAAATAAAAGTAAAAAGTTGTAAACATGCTATTGCATGCTGCTAACATACGTATAGCGACAGAATGTGCGCGTTGTTTTTGTAGTTTTTGTATGTTTAAAGTATTTTCCAAACTTTTGCTATATGTCCTTTACTTCAAATGAAAGCTGAGACTTCAATCTTTCATTTGATATAAGTCTGCACCTAGGGCGAGGAGCTGCTCTATATTTCCTAGTCCATTGAAAATGCAAAATGTTCAATTTTTACACCACAATTCTGTTGTTAAGAGATTTTTTTTGTGTCGTTTTTTTAAATTTATTTTTTTCATCTACTCATTCTACAACAACTAAATTAATTAAAAAATTTAAAAAAAATTAAATAATTAAAAATTATGTATTTTTTTTTATTTTTTTGAATATTACATATTGAACTAACATATTTCAAGCGCGTTGGCATACCTCAACTTTGACTTGCTCTAGACCAAAAAGTAATGGAGTTATGAGGCTGAAACTTCAGGAAATTATTACTCATATATCTGTTAATATACTGTGAATTTTATCCAAATTGGACGACACGCCAAAACTGATAATAAAAATTTTAGGTTCACTTTCAAAATTATGTGTTTTATTTAACATTATAAATCAACGAGGAATCACCCGATACAACTTCGACAGACCAAATTTTGCTATAAAAGCATTTTTTTCGGTTTGAAGATAATCACATAAAACGAATTTTTTCAAAATTTAAGAGAATCGGTGCATTCGGGCACTAACTTATGTTGGTTTTTGTATCAAAAATATAATCTTTCATGGGGGTTGTTCCAAACATGGGCTTATTACTCATTTTGTACTGAATGGATTATGATGGATTTCAATCCCAATCTTTGAGTCTTTCGTAAGTCAGCGAGATTTCAATAGAATAAAAGACCGAAAGACATGGAAATAGCTAAATTGTTTTAGAAATACTCAAGGTCCCAGAATATACTATATATTTTATGTGATCCTAACCCTGGAAGGTTACTCTTCATTTTAGTACATTAAGATCACCTTTCTTCGAATCGACAAAATATTTAAAGAAAAAAAATCAACGAAAATTATTTTAATTAAGCATTTTAGTAAAAAATAAAATTGAATAAAATAAAGCATAAAAACTAAAATTTTTTCTTCTCACTCAAAATCTGAACCGAGTTTGAACTCTTTTTTTTTTAAATTAATTATTTTGTTTTAAAGCTTTTGTCATCAGCTAACGTTAATGAAACATGGAGCGTAATTTGAATACACATAAAAAAGTTATACGGTGAAGAACAAACGCGGTTCGTCGATTCGACGAATAGTGACCACCCAGGGTTAAATGAATTTTAAAAAAGTTTTAAACGGAATGACAAACTAAGTAGGCCCTTAGTCATCACTAGTAATGTAGAGCATTAAAAAATTGCTAAAGTTTTTAATGGTGTCACAAAAAAAATGCTTAAGTTAATTTTAGACTTCTTTTGTTCAGAAATTAAAATGCAGCAAAAAAGAAAATGGTTTTGTTTTTTAGTTATTTACGCTTTTTAAGCACCGAAGGACATTTAATTAAGATATTCAGTAAACACAGAAACACAATAGAAGACAAAGAATAGCTGAAGAGAAACTGGCTCTTAAGAATTAAAAAAGTGTGTTTTGAAAGGTTATTTGCTTATTTTTGTGTTTCTTTGATGTCTCTATTACTTTTAATAAACAAATTGCTAAACTAAAGCAACGGAAAAAAAGATAAAGGAAACAAGGTAAAAAAAAAACATATTGTTAGTATCATTGGGATGACAGATTTAAATACAGACAAATAAATGTGCATTGCAATTACTTTTTTTTAAGATTTCTTAAATTCGAAAATAGTTCCAATTATTTTAACAAACAAGAATGAAGGTCTTGTCAATGTATTCCGACCATATGATACCCTAAATAACTTGGGCATATAACAATAATTTTAGTTGATTATGAGGTAATTCCCCTAAATAATTTACATAAATATAATATTTTATTATCAGGGGACCCATAAATATGTAATTGCATGTTTTTACCTGTGGGACCAATGAAGGCAGAAACGATAGTTTTTCCGTTTTAGAGCTTTTTATGAATTTTGGTATCGATTTGTTAGTGCATATTTTACCCTTCACAGCATTTTTTTGCATAATTTAGTTAAAACAGCATTTGAACAGTTTTTTTCAAGTTTATAGCGCATATATTATTTTAAACTTTCATATTGTATATCTACACAGGAAAGAGCAATTTTATACGTTTTTCGCGATGTAGTACCTAGAAATCTGGACAAATCTGTCCATCCGTCCGTCTGGCTGGTTGTCTGTCCATGTTAACTTTGTGTGCAAAGTACAAGTTGCAATTTTGTAGACAATTTTATCCAATTTGGAAAATACATATTTAAATGACAAAGTCTAGGTAAATGGTGAGAATCGGTGTATAATTTTCTTCCAAATTAGAATCGAATTATGTTGGAATTTTGATTAAATTCGCCGCAAACATATTTTACTGCAAATTAAATTCTCTTCGAGTCAGTACACATTTTCCCAAAGCTCCCATCTATAAATTGCTTTAACTTCCTTTACATGTTAAAATTAATAAGCAATTTAGCGACCGTCCCTGTTATCCCTTCAAGACAAAAAATCTCATATGGAAGTTAATATCTAGATAATACTCACCACAAATAACTCTCATATGAATTTTAACCTCATAATGTCATGTTTTTTCTGCATTTCATTTGACATTTCTCAATTTCAGACTAACTCAATTTGAACCATGGAAAGATACATAATCGAGCAACGCGTTAAAGTTATTCAGGCTTATTATGAAAATGGGCGTTCAAATTAAAATGCATATCGTGAAAATCATCTTCAGTGATGAGGCACATTTTCACCTCAGTGGATTCGTCAATAAGCAGAATTGCCGCATTTGGGCGAATGATAATCCAAGAGTGATTGTTGAAAAACCAATGCACCCACAAAGAGTGACTGTTTGTATTTTTTCCAAAATGAGGCCGGTCAGGCAGTTACAGTGAATGGTGTTCGCTATCGTCAGATGATAACGAACTTATTATGGGCCGAATTGGAAGATATGTATATTGACGATATGTGGTTTCAACAGGACGGTGCCACTTGCCATACAGCTAACTAAACAATGGCTCTATTGCGCGACAAACTCAATGGCCGTGTTATCTCACGTGTTGGCGATGTCAATTGGCCGCCAAGATCATGTGATTTGACACCGTTGGACTTCTTTCTTTGGGGTTATTTGAAAGAAAAGGTGTACGTCGCACAGTGGCGCCCGTAGAGCAAGCGAGGTTGCAAAATTTTCATGAGTGCCGACGAAGTTTTGAATAAACCCATGTTATAGGAAACTTTTCAACGATTTCAAATATGCCACTCTTAATAATATCACATTTTTAGTTTAGAAGATATAACCGTTCAAAGTTGACCGACTTTCGGTTTTCAAAAAAACACACAATTTTTAGTCAATTTGTTGCGATTTCAGGTGTAATATCACGAAAAATAGGTAACGAATCGCCTTATTTTTTATTTGTATTGATTGATGTATTTATTAAATGTATAATGATAAAAAAAAAATTAACTGTTTGCTTTGTGTTTCTCCTGGTAAATCACTATTTAAAAACTATCCGTTTTTTTCACTATTTTTCAACTTTGACGGAAAATAAAAAAAAACTATATTTTTCTATATTTGCCATACGTGCAAAACCTGTTCTTTGATTATTTCTTTACATAATTCAAAAGGTTTTATCTGCCCGTACGTGCCCGTTTGGCTTCTAGAGGTAAAAAAGTTCAAAAAGACATGGTTGCAGAAATTGTATGGCGTCCATCCCTTATATGTTTTGACTGACAGTAGTTTGATCTAATAGTTTGAAAAAAACTACTCATTGAAATTAGCAGGTACGTACCTCACATAAACAATACTTTGGCGTACAAATGGTCAGGAACAATATTGACTTATGGTCCCTACAGGTAGGCACAAATCTTATTTGGACACGTGCATAATATCAAAATTGCATTATTTAGCCTAAATCCATATGTATGCAGGGAACAGGTAAATTTTTGGGCATGGTAGCATAAGCCTATATATTGCAAAATAAGCATAATGCCTGGATTAGTCTACGCCTGAAAGTTGGCGCAACAATTACTGAAACCATTAAACAATTTAAGTACTGAAAACATGGCGTTGAACAATTTAAAATTATTTGAACTGTTTAGAAAGTCAACCACACCAAAGTTTTTCACGGAAGTGAAAATTCTTCCTGAGAAGTTGACATTGATCAGCAAATGGGGCTGCGATGGATCATCCGGACAAAGCGTTTATAAGCAAAGGATATCTTTCGATGACGCTACAATATCGGACGGAAATATGTTTATGGCATCTGTTGTTCCTTTGCGGCTAAAATCGGATGATTCCCTACACTGGAAAAATCCACGTCCGTCATCAGTGCATTATTGCCGACCAATAATGTTTCAGTTTGCAAGGGAATCGGCAGAACTCATAAGGACTACGGTGAAGGACATTGAAGAACAAATAAGCAAGATTAAGCCTACAAAGCTGCAAATTGGAGAAGGAAAATATATTGAATGCAATTACGAGTTCCACCTGACCATGGTTGACGGAAAAGTCGTAAACGAACTGACAGGAACAACCTCAACAATGTCATGCCCGATTTGCAAAAAGAGTCAGAAGAATTTTTTTCAATTCAATTCAATTTATTTCATATATAATATGTTACATCTCAATTTTATATAATTAGTTGTAAAGAGTTTAAGATTAGTATCTTTTTCTGCTTAATTATAAAATATTTCAATTAGTTATCATATACATATATATAGACAGAATTATATTGGAGGTAAAAATTTAGCAAAAACCTATCTAAACCCCTTTTTTCGTATTATTTTTATATTTTTTTTATCGATTTTATATTATTATTTGTCAGAAGAACTTTGGTAATTTAAACGATTCTACAAATGAGGAGAATTACGAATATGGAATGTCACCATTGCACGCAAGGATAAGGTGTATGGAATTCTTGCTAAAACTGGCATATACCCTACCACAAGAGGAGGAAAACTTCGATGAAAATACATCAATAAAGGATAAGGAAAAGATCAGAAAGAAGCAAATACAGGATGGTTTTTTTGAAACAAGTTGGACTAAAAGTAGACTGTCCCAAGCACGGATACGGTAACTCTAACGATGGAAACACTTCTAGGAGATTTTTTGAAAATGATGAGGCAGTAACTAGAATCATTGGAATTGACAATCAAATCGTGAAAAGATTGGGAACGATCTTGGATGTTTTAAACTGCAAAGAAAATGTCAATTCTACAAAATATGGAGAATATGCGTCGAAAACTGCATCTCTTTTAGCAGAAATGTATCCACAGAAGAAGTTGACCCCGACCGTCCATAAAATATTGGCGCATGGCAAAGATATAATTGAGTACCAGTCTTTGCCAATTGGAGAGCTTTCTGAAGAAGCACAGGAGTCTCTTAACAAATTTTATAAAAAATATAGATTGCAGAACACATTCAAAGCATCAAGGGTAAGGCAAAATAAGGACCTCTTCAACATGTTGGCAGCATCTTCCGATCCACTTATTTCTTCCCTGCGGCATGTGAAGTCACGAATAGAGTTACAAAATAATTATAGTTTAGAAATTGTTAGTCTTTTAGATATACCTTCTCTTACGAATTGTGATGAATATTTTACAGAAAATTGAAAAAATAAATTTAAAAAAATAAATAATTTTTTTTTTTTAATTTGTTGGGTAATAATTTAAAACATAAAACCCTTAAGAAAAACAATAAAAACAATCTAAAAATGTAAAAATAATTTTTTTTTAGTTACCATAAAATTGATTTTTCTACTAATTTTAACTTTGATAACCCATAAGTAGGCCCCTACAAAGCGTAGCACCCTTTCCAAACGCTCATTTCATAGGCTGAACAGTTATCTATCATATGCTGTTTAAACTGTTCAATTATCTTATTCGGTTCAAAAGATATGATTTTTGCAACGAAAAAACTCAAATGGCGCCACTGTGCGTCGATAAGCCTGCCACAATTCAAAAGCTAAAGGGTTGGATAATTCGGCACATTAATGGCATAGAACCTCAATTATGCCTCAGCGTCATCGAAAATTTGGACCATCGGTTGGAGGTGTGCCGCCGAGGTCGCGGCGGCCATTTGGCCGATATTTTGTTCCATAAATAATTGAACCATACCAATATTATCGTAATGTAAAAAAATTACAATAATTTCCCAAATAATTTGTGTTTTATTCAAAATCAACATCGGCCCTTTAAATTTAACCACCCCTATATCATAACTTTGTTTTTGTGAGCCCAAGGCTGCCCATCGTTTCCAGATATGGTTAAATCTCGAAAATTCTTCAGGCGCTTGGACTTTACCAATTATAATTTTAGGATTGTTTTTTTTTTAAATGCAAATGTTTTTAGACTGTTGAATATTTTTTTCAAATGAGCAATTTTTGATTTTTTTTGTGGCATATTTTTTTAAAAATTTCGAGTTTTGACTGCATATTTAAAGCGCATAAAATGCGGTTTAAGGGTTTATTTCTTGTTTTCTCTGATTATCATTAAAAAGATTTCATAATGACGTGCTAAATTGCCAATTTTAATTTTTGATAATAACACTGAAATTTATTGTTGAGGGGAAACTAGTTTATATGCGCATTTCACTGGTTACTAAGGCCAAATCATCAGGAAACGATTTTCCAAAAATTTCAGACAAGCTAAAAATATTATACAAATAAAACTGTCAATCGAATAAGAATTATAAGTACTCAGGTTTGACTTGTAACGATATAAAATTTTAAACAAAACAACAAAAATTAACAGTATGTTACTCCTTTCTTACGTTCCCCTTTTTCCGACTCGAATTGAAGTTGTAAGTGATTAAACAGAAAAAAAAGAAAAAAAAAAAAACAAAATTAAATAACAAACTGCTGAACCAAAATAAAGCAACTTTTCTGTTCAGTTTTTTTTTGGACGGGCGCATGCAAATTTATTATCAAAAGTAATTTTTGGGAATATAAAATTTCTTATTAATAAAATTTCTCTATTACGTGCTATATTTCCAATTTTTATATTTGATAAATACACTGACATTTATTGTTGAGGAAAATCTGGTTTCTATGCGTTAATAACATTATAGAAAAAAGTGTTTAGTCCCCTTTTTTAATATGAAATTTTCTAAAAAAAAAAATATAAATACTCGCTGGGTGTAAACTTTTAACTTCTTACAATAAGAGTAATATAGTATTTTTTTGCAAACTATCACACTAAATTTTAAGCTTTTGCGGTTTTTGTTCTGATCTTTTAGGAAAATCATACCAATTTTCTTATAGTTTTTAAGCCTGGTGTGTTTGATTTACCTTTTTTATTTATTCAAGTGTTGACGAATTCTTATGTGAGCTTACTTTATCGAAAAAAAAAACATTTTGGAAAATAAAACCCCTTAAAAAATTTAATTTTATAGTGATTCGTGATGAGCAATACTTTCCTAAATGCGTAAGTCAAAATGAAGTAACTGTTTGGCCAAATATTCTTCAAATTGGCCATACATATTTTGAAGGGTCATGAAGCAAAAACAAGTTAATGTGCCTGCTGACTACATTGTCATATGTGAAGTATAGAACCCATTCCCTAATCATCCTTAAATAAAAGCCTATTGGAGGTCTAACGGTTTCCACACAGTTCGTAGCCACCGTTTCCGAGCCCAGTCTCGCCAACTCATCGCCCATTTTATTGCAGGTGATACTGCAGCGACACGGTACTCAGAAGCGCCTCACTACATACTCCCCAAAGATTTCCCTTCGAGTTATTCTACAACCATTTCCTAATTGGGAATTCTCAAAACATCCTATGAAGGCACTTAGAGCCACCTGGATGCTAACATATATAGTGGCATTCGGGCCTAAAAATTTTACCCCTTATAAATCCTTCGACCTTTAAAATCCCTAGGTCCTCCACCAAAAAATACGGCGGCATGAAATAACTCCCCAGGAAATAAGTCCCCAAAAAAATTATGAAATAAATCCCCAATTTTTAGGGACTTATTTCATATGAAATAAATCCCCAATTCTTAAAATGAAATAAATCCCTAATGAAATGAAATAACTCCCAAAATCAAAATGAAATAAGTCCCCAATATTTAGGGACTTATTTCATATGAAATAGTTCCCCAATTCCAGAAATGAAATAAGACCCCAATATAATACATATTGTTCAGTTTTGGTTGGGCGCAAAGACTTTTTCCTCTATGGTATAACAAACACCGGCTTCGCTAACTAAAGCTTTTCTGCATAGCCGGCCTTCGGCCGGGCGCAAGGATTTTCTCCTCTATAGTATTCCAAACACCGGCTTCGCTAACTAAAGCTTTTATGCATAGCCGGCCCTCGGCCGGGCGCAAGGATTTTCTCCTCTATAGTATTCCAAACACCGGCTTCGCTTACTAAAGCTTTTCTGCATAGCCGTCCTTCGGCCGGTCGCAAGGATTTTCTCCTCTATAGTATTCCAAACACCGGCTTCGCTAACTAAAGCTTTTCTGCATAGCCGGCCTTCGGCCGGGCGCAAGGATTTTTCCCCTATATTGTATTCCAAACACCGGCTTCGCTAACTAAAGCTTTTCTGCTAACCCGGTCTTCGGTCGGGCACAAGGCATTAGTTGTTTGTTATACTATAGAGGAAAAAGTTCTTGCGCCCGGCCAAAGGCCGACTAAACAGAAAAGCTTTAGTAAGCGAAGCCGATGTTTTAAATACCATAGAGGATAAAATCATTGCGCCCGGCCGAAGGCCGGCTATGCAGAAAAGCTTAAATTAGCGATTCGGGATTTTTGAATTCGAAATTATAAAGTTCGGGACTTAGAGATTCCGATTTCTGAAATTCAGGACTTAAAAATAATCCCAATTTTTTTAGGATTTTGAAATTATAGTTTTTGATACTTAGTCCCTTTTTTATGTTTGGTAAACGTATGCAGTGAATATAACAAAACACAATTTGTCATCATTAAAATATGTAATTTAAAAATGAAATAAGTCCCCAAAATATTTTTAGGGACTTATTTCATTCCAGATTTTTGGGGAGTTATTTCATATGAAATAACTCCCTAAAATAAATAATGAAATAAGTCCCTAAAAAAATGAAATAAGTCCCCAAAATCGTTGCTGCTGTTTCCTGTATATTTTTTTGGGGACTTATTTCATTTTTTTTTTGGGGAGTTATTTCGTTGGGAGTTATTTCATGCCGCCAAAAAATACACTTCAGTCCGCCGGGAAGCCTACATGACCTTCTTATTAAGGGATGAAACGAATAACGATTCCGATATATCGGCGGTACTTCAGATTTTCTGATATATCGGTATTGGCGATATTTTTCTGTCAAAACAACGATGATTTTTAATATTATATTGAAGTATTTTTGAAGAAATAGTTTAATTTTCTAGGCTTAGTTATTCTTCGTTAAAAACATAAAATATTAAGTTCAATTCAAAACGGCGGTATGAAATACTGCCCAAAATATAATCGCCCAAAAAATAATGAAATAACCCCCCAAAAATTTGTACAGAGAACAACAACGTTTAATTTTGCGTGGGAGTTATTTAATTTTTTTATTGTGGGACTATTTCATATGAAATTATCGCCCAAATAATCATTATGAATTAAAGACCCAATTAATTTTTGGGAGACTATTTCATTTTTAAATTTATAACGAAAACGTTTGTGTGCACAAGACTTTGATAACTAAAGCTTTCCTGCATAGCCGGCCTTCGGCGGGGCGCAAGGGTCTTCTCGTCTTTGGTATAACAAATATTGGCTTCGCTAATTTACAAATTACGGTATTATTTAATTTCTGTTTAGGGCATTATTTCATTTCGTTAGGTTTTTATTTCATTTTTAAAATTGGGATTTTATTGCATATCAAATAAGGCCCCATACTTTGGGGGGTTATTTCGGCTGTGGGAAAAATCGCCCAAAGAAAAATGGCCCAAAAAAAGAAACGAAAAATCGCCCAAATGAAGAATCGCCTAACAGAACATGAAAAATGACCCAAAAAGTTATATATGAAATTTTGCCCAAAAGAAACGAAAAAGGGCCAAAAAAAAAAATGAAAAATGACCCAAAAAGCAAAAACGAATTTTTTCCCGGTGGCATGTTATAACGTCCAGTGTCATAGTGTCCATGGACGTTATGACACTCCAAAAAGTGTCATAGTGTCCATGGACACTGCGCTAACTAAAGCTTCTCTGCACAGCCGGCCTTCGGCCGGGCGCAAGGCTTTTGTCCTCTATGGTATAACAAATACCGGCTTCGCTAACTAAAGCTTCTCTGCACAGCCGGCCTTCGGCCGGGCGCAAGGATTTTCTCCTCTATGGTATAACAAACACCGGCTTCGCTAACTAAAGCTTCTCTGCATAGTCGGCTATCATTTGGAAACAAGGCAGATTTTAGAAGCTTTACTTAGCGAAGCCGGTGTTTGTTATACCATAGAGGAGAAAATCCTTGCGCCCGGCCAAAGGCCGGCTGTGCAGAGAAGCTTTAGTTAGCGAAGCCGGTATTTGTTATACTATAGAGGAGAAAATCCTTGCGCCCGGCCGAAGGCCGGCTGTGCAGAGAAGCTTTAGTAAGCGAAGCCGGTGTTTGTTATACCATAGAGGAGAAAATCAAAAAAATGGGCCATTTTTCATACAACATTTTTGGGTGATTTTTCATTAAATTTAAAAAACGAAAAATCACCCAACAATAACGAAAAATAGCCCAAAAATTTTAGGTCACTTTTCATATGAATTTAGGCCCAATTTTACATGGAATTTTTTTGGGCGATTTTTCATTTCTTTTTTTGGGCCATTTTTCTTTGGGCGATTTTTCCCACAGCCGGTTATTTCATGCCGGCATTCAAAACAAGTGAAGAAAGTGCTAAGTCCACATTAAAAGTACAAAATGTTTAACAGAAAATGTTTTTAACCGCAGAAGATAATTTGATGAAACTTCGTACATCGGTTCGAATTGCAACAGAGATTGTAAATGGGGCAAATCGGTCTTTAATTTCGCAAAGCCCCCATATAAGCTTCTTTCCGGAAAAGTGTGCCCATAAAGCATCGTATTATGTTGGTATTTAGATCAAATTTGCTCCAAACTTATTTTGTTGCAATTAAAATGTAATCGGCATCAGTTACAAATCTACAACTACAAATATTACACTTGAAAATAGCTTTTAATGCCATTACTTCCTTTTAAATGTCGGTATTGACATATAAATTGGCGACAATGGCTTTTACGATGACGAAATGTTGTGCTAGTGCGTCCAATCCAATAACCCTTAGGTGCCTTATAAGTCCCCTTCCTAAAATCAGTGAAAGGCAAACAAATCTGTCTCAAATTTTGTTTTAAAATATTATGGTGTAAGGTATCATATGGTCGGGCTTGGCCGACTTAACTTTCATACTTGTTAGTTTTAAGTTTTTGCATACATATATTTACCAAAAATATATTTCATACCTTGTAAATATTATAAGAGAAAAATCTGTTACGTACGGTACGTCACGAACGATATTACATTTTTTTCATTATAAAACCATCCAGAAAAATTACGGATTATAAAGGAAAACTATGTAGTTTAATGTAAAAAATTTCTGATTTTTTTACATTCACCCCAAAATCACTTCCGTTTTATGTCACGTACGATATGCACCTATTTTGCTAGATATCTTGGACAATAAGGTTCCGAATTTAATAATAATTTTTTTCATATTTTTTATGTACTCTCTAAACGAAACATAATGATAAAAATTTATATACCAAGTCACGATAAAATGTTGTGCAGGTGGGTCCAAAATTAGCCATAGGTCCCATATAAACCCCCTTACTAAAATCACTTAAAGGCTAACAAATTTTATAAAGATGAAGATATCTAAATAATATTCTGCATAAAAAACTTGTATATGAATCTTAAAATCAATTACATAATTTTGTTCTGGCGGGTCCTTGATTGCCCATGGGTCTTAAATACGGTACACTTGCAAAAATTTGTTCTTATATACTGTGATTTAGCGTATCATAAAAAACTTTAAAAGGGCTGTCGGTATAATAAATGTAAATTTTTTATTTTCTATATTCACAAAAATTTTTTATATTCAAATTATTTTAGTTGGTTGTATGACTCATTGTTGCACGTATGCAATTTTGGTTTATAGTCACAATAGCGATATAGTCCAGGATTTTTCTACAAACTAATGAATGTGACTATAAGCGAAAAGTATGTATTTAGAGATAAATAGCAATATTTCGTAAGTAAATTTAATTCAGATTATCTTTCATGGGTTAATATTTCAATAAAAAAAGCCTTTATTTGAATAGTTTTTTTAAAGGATCTGCTGAATTATTTCGTTATCAATTATATTCTTATTAGTTCGACCTTTTTTTATTAAATATTTAATTTTTTATATATTTTTTAAGCTTAAGGACACTTTTTTTTTAATAAATTTATTAAAATATTTTTTATTTAGCGATATTTTAGGAATTTTTTTTTAATATAATTCCTGAATAAAATTTCCAATGGAAATCGAAATATTGATAATTAAAAATATTTTTATTTATCAATATTTCGAAATACTTTAGTAATATATTTTAATATATTTTTTAAGCTTTAGGTTACTTTTTTTAATATTTGGTGCAGCATTTAACCATAAAAATATAGTTTTTAGTTGTTTATTATTAATTGTTTATTTCGTAAATCTCTTCACTTTGTTTGAATAAATTTTTTATATACATTTTTTTGGAATTTTAAAATTCCAAGTAATTCAGAAAAAAGACGGCATAATTTTAAATATAAATGCTTTTATCGCCTTATTTTTTTTTAAACATTTTTTTTTTATATATTTCTGCAAATCTACCTTTAAAGAGAAACAAAAACCCCAATCGAAATTGTGGGATTGTCAAAACTAAAACTAGAAAATATTTATTTATGTTCACCATCAAAAACTACGAATGTAAAATGCATTTTTTTAGCTGCAGGATTAATAAAACTGTGTCAAAAAGCTCAGGCCTTAAAAAATGATTCTAATTTATAATTCTTTCCTTGCACACTCAGCAATAGTGCCACAACTAAAGTACCAGCCAGTGTTGTATAGAAAGGAACAAATAAAAAAAATCTGTGGTTTATTTGAAAAAAAAAAAAACTGGTTGTTTGGTGTTGATTTTATTGCTGTTGCTGTTTTTATGGGTTATTTTTGGTGTTTTTATATTTTTTGTTTGTTTTTGGGATTTTCTTGTTCGTACGATGCAGCTAAACCAACATTATCAACAGCAGGAGAAGCTCGAGCAGGAGTCTAAAATACATTTATCACTTTGTGTTGACAAACAATGTGTTGAAATGCATGACAAGAACAGAGTGGTGTGAAGAAAACAAGACCCACACCATTACAAATAACAAAAGCCTGAACAACATCTCAAATACAAGGATAACAAGTATAATTTTATCTTCGTTTTCTCCAAAAATACAAAAACGTTTCCAATACTTTGACTCTTTAGGTACATACTTACTATTGCCATACAATATAATTTCATATGAAATTTTTTTTTTCATTTTCTTGTTTCTATCTTCAACCACTTTGATTTAACATCAACACTTTTAGTTAATTGCCAACAAAACTCTGTACAATTTTAACCCGTTTTTGGTTTGTCATTTTGTTTATTGGTTTTGTTTGGTTGGCTGGCTGATTGCATGCTTGATTGTTTCATAATTTGTTAAATACTTTACTTTTCCCTAGTCTGGTGTTTTACGAGGAATAATCGATAAGTTTATGACACTGCTTTCTTATGCAACATCTGTTAAAAACGTTATAACAATTGTGTAAAAATTTATAAATAAATTTAAGTTTGATCGCATGATAACGCATGCAAGCTCGTGCTTATCAATGTGAAGTGACCTAAAAATTTAAGGTAACCCAAAAAACTCTTTAAAGCAAAAAGCCATGCTTTTTTTAATTTACACTTTTTATACAAAATTCACTTCACAGAAAAAATTATAAATTTTCTCCAATCACCAAATTTATACCAAATTCATAATATCAAGCAAACAATTTGTTGATTTTGCACCTTTTAACAAAATGATTATATTGTTTACTAAAAATTGTAAAATTGTGAAATTTTTTTTTTTCAATAAATGATATTTTTAGTTTTAATTAAAAAAATGATCAAAAAAGTTTGCCATTTCAAACAATGTGTTAATTTATTTAAATAAATATAGACAATTCCCAACAACAATTCAACATGTTTAAATTATTTTATTTTAAACGAAAAAGGGCAATTAAGATTTTTTGTTATTTAATTAAAATTTTAATTGAAAATTTATTTCAAAACAATGAAAATGTTAATTAAATCAAAATTAAATTTTTCATTTTCTTTGAACTAAAAAAAATAATTGATTCAATTATCACATTGATTAAATTGAAATACTCTTTAAACCATTTTTGTAATTGATAAAACACTTTTTTCTGTGTTCTTAATCTAAAAGTCAAAGTTTTTATACGAAAAGTCACCCTTTTTATAAAAAAAAATCACATTTTTGTATGCCTAAAGTCACACTTTTTATACAGAATGTTACACTTTTTATACAAACAGTTGCACTTTTTATACCACAATCACATTTGTAATGCCGCAAGTCACACTTTTTATTCAAAAACTAACAACTTTTGTACTAAATGTCACACCAAAATGTTTTTCATCAAATATGAATGAGAAATTCGCAAAAGTTTTCTTTTTTGTTAAAAATGCTCTTCACATTTGAGTATTGATTTAATTTCCTGGGTAAATTTGTTAAAATGGGGTGTAAATTAATGAAGAGTTATTCATATACACAGAAAAAAGTGTTTTATCAATTAAAAAAATGGTTTAAAAAGTATTTAAATTTAATTAATGTAATAATTGAGTCAATTATTTTTTTAGTTGAAAGAAAATTAAAAATTTAATTTTGATTTAATTAACATTTTAATTGTTTTGAAATAAATTTTCAAATAAAATTTTATTTAATTAACCAAAAATCTAAATTGACTTTTTTCGTTTAAAATAAACTTGTAGAATTGTTGTTGGGAATTGTCAATATTTTTTTAAATAAATTAACACATTGTTTGAAATGGCAAAGTTTTTTGATCACTTTTTTAATTATAATTAAAAATATCATTTATTGAAAATATTTTTCAAAATTTTTAGTAATCAATATAATTATTTTGGTAATAGGTGCAACATCAACAACTTGTTTGCTTGATATTATGAATTAAGAACAAATTTGGTGATTGGAGAAATTTAATAATTTTTTAATGTAATCAATCGGGTTTTCTGAACTAATACAGTACAACACATGATTTTGGGACTCAATTCTGACAATTGCACGTGAAAGTAGCCCCACAAATAAGAACTTATGCATCATTAGTTTTGTCAAGTTGGCTGCATTTAAAATTTAATGGCCATACGAATTTTTTTTGCTCAAGGTGGATTTTTGTCACTTTGTCTACATTTTCACACGGTTATATCTCGGTATACTGTAAGGAATATCTCTTTTGTGTCTAAATCGTTGTAGATATTGAATAGGAGAACAAAAAGTGGAATATACCTACGCGCAAAAAGTGCCTTAAAAATCGCAAAAATACTCATTTTATTTACAATTTTTTCCCAATTTGTCATCTTTTTTTTGCTCAATAACTGGATTTGGGGCTACTTTCACGTGCAATTGTTAGAATTGAGTCCCAAATCAATGAGCTGAAAAATTTTGTACTGTGTTTTTTTTGATTTAACTTAAATTTGTTTGACCCACAAACTTAAATTAACGTTCAACTTAACAAATGTTTTTTATACCCATAACCCGAAGATCAAGGGGTATTTATAACTTTGTCATTCCGTTTGTAGCTTCTACAATATTGATCCTAGTCCCTATAATATACATTTATATTCTGGGTCCTTATGGCCGTTGAAATGGGGTTTTCGAAGTCCCTAGAAATAACGGGTGCTCGGTGGTTATATGTCTCTATTACACCTGCTCCGATTAATTTTGTTTTTAAAATTCAGCCATATCGGTCTATAAATGGCTGAGATCTGAGCAAATTACCATGACTGCCTCTTTTTTCATAATATCACATATTGTTTTTATACCTGTCACCAAGAGTAGCAAGTCGTATATTTATATGTTTATACGTTGGTTATTTTATTTTTTAGACTTTTGCTGGCTTATCAATACACAACCTCTCTAGGAATATGGGCGGGATTGGAGAAGAGGGCAAGAGATAAAATTTCCAAATTAGACCCAAACGGCTTGGTTATAAATACACAACATCCGACAAGATATCGGCGGGATTTTAGAAGTGGGATTTATATCTAAAGAACGGTATATATATAATATTCTGTTCTTATCGCACCATAGTGAAGGGTATAGCATGGTAGAAAAGGCGTCCTAACGCTGACGTATTTTACCATCAGAACTATGACAAGTGTCTTCGTTTGACCCCATACCATTTTCGGCATTGCGATGTCAGCCTTAACATCACTTAGCCAAATTGTCGTTAGGGTCAAAAATTTAAATTGTGTCATAAATAGGATGACCCATCGGCATCACGGAAATAACGAATCGGAGTCAGTTTAATAAAACATGTCATCAGTGTGATGACCCTGCAAACTCGGAGAAAGGACTCAATGGACTCAATTTAATGGCAAACCGTTATTTAATTGAGTCATTGGGATTGACTTAAGTCAAAGTTAGAGACTACATATAACTATTTACTTACCCGTGAGACTTGTTTGTTTCACTTTTGTTATTTTCCGCCCTTCGCTTACAGAAGAACTCTCAATTATAAGACCCCAGCAGCATGCCCGATATGGTTTACGTCATCATTCTACTTTGAAAATTGTATGTATTTAACCAAATAATTTGAACAAATAGAATATGGGAATTTTTGCTCCTCATTTACATTTTAAACATGAAGATAGTGTATGTTATTCTTCTTGTAGTGTTGCTGCTGTGTTTACACAAAACAACCAAATCGTTTTTACGTTCTTTTGTAGTGTTGCTGTTGTTTCTACAGCAAACTCTTGCAAATACACGTGTATGTTTTATATTACAATTTACTGTTTTCGCTGTTATTCTTTTTTGTGTTGATGCCATCAATATGAATGTTATTTTTTTTGCTTTGACTACGAATGTACATCAATGCGATGCCTTTTATGCAGGTTTAGAAAATGTGTCTAAAAACAAAAATAGTGGATAAAACAATAACATTCTTCCTAAAACACACTTCACACGCATTTTGACGTTATTTAGTTTTTATCTCTATTCACACTTTTCCTGTATACAGACAGCGTTGCCAAATATGCAGATTTATGTGCATGTTGCAGTTCTGCTAAGCATTGAGCAGTTTTAAACTTTTTTGTTAAAAAAGCAAGTTTTTTTGTAAATTGTGCAGATTTTGCATAACAATTTTTTAATTAATATTTTGTTATATTATTTCTTAAGACCATGTCAGATAAAACTTTTGCTTTGCGTTGCGTTACCGATTCGCTTTGACATCTAAAGGCTGAGTTAGGCGAACGTTGCTGTTCCCGCAACTTACTGTAATGGACTGCTTGCACGTTGGTGCACTTATAGAAAATCTAAAAACGTGTCATATGTTTTTCACATACATAAACAAAAAAGCAATAGTATAAATGAAACAACACACACAGTGATGGGAAATCAAAAGATTTAAATGTTGACCGTTGTACAGAAAAAGTACCAAGTGATTAAAATGGTATTAAAACAGTATTTAGTGTAAGTAAAAAAACATTAATAATTTAATATCTGATACTTATATTATAGATTTACAATAAACAAATATGTAGTTTAACATATACATACACATTTACATGTATTAATTTGTAAATGTGCATAGGCAAAACAATATTTTGTAACCATTTAAAGCCTTTTATATACATCTAAGCATATGTATATTAATATATATGGAAATATGTTGTATTGTAAGTCGTTTTGTCGAAAGTCCATAGATATACTGGAAAAAAGTACCAAAAAAAAGAGCGAAAATACCCGCATTCAATTTAATATACAAGCAGGCCATCACTGCTTTACAACTGTCACGTAACGACGGCAAGAAATTCTAATTTATACAGACTGAGACGTTCCGTTACGTGACATTTAAATTCGGTAAGCATTTACATTGTAAGCAAATAACAAAACGGACCAGACGTTTCGTTAGGGGACGTGGACGTTCGGCTAACTCTACCTTAAGATAAAATATACATACTTATATATATGTCACATAAAGTACTTTCAAAGCGGAGCGAAGCAAAAAGTTGGCCAACTCTCATCTTTTTGCGCTCTTTGACAATTGGCTAGTATAATTTTCTTGTTTTTTAATTTTTTTCGCCAAACTCAATTCCAAAAAACCGTCCAATTAAATTTTTAACTTTTATTTTTATAACAAATAATTAAATGTACAAATTACCAACCGCTTTTATAATTAAACAAACAATGCGTGAGTGTTGTTAAAGTTTTCATTGTGGCATACACCTTTTGCTTTCTTAAGCCATAAACTTACCTAATTTGCTTAACACGTTCCGTTAGCAAATAAACCACCCAAGCTTTATTAATAATTTTGCAGCAAATTCTAATAAAATACTTTTTTTTTTGGTGTTACACTCGAAAATTTTATGACGATAAGAACTCTTGTATCTCTTCACAAAATAATCTATAGTGGCTGCCCTGGTTATCTTTATGATAAAATTCAGTTTGGTGGATCTGGAAGTGGAAGAAGGTTAATAACACCAATGCATCGTCTCACTGCTTCAGAACATAATTTTTTTATCAACGCCATTCTCTGGAACCAATTACCACATACTATCCAAATAGTCAGAAAAGCAAATGCAATTTAAAAAATTATTATATACATATTTTACTTAATAAATTATAAAGTTTATTTTGTTTTTTTATTTGTCGTAATATTTTTAACATATTTGTATTTGTCATGTCAATATTATCAAATTTTTTTTGTATCTAATTATGTTTGAAAAATTTAGTTTTAATTATAAATGTAACATGTTATTTTTGTTTTGGAATCCGTGCCTGTACTGTAAATTATAGGATTGAATCTTGTTTTGCAGGCCGCGTATAAAATATATAAATACATAATAATAAATAACTATATTTTTACGTTTCGTCGTTTCCTTCTTGACTCTGCAAAATTTTCACTTAAATGATTAAATTAAGCACTTGGTAGCGCACACAGTTTTCAAAATATACAACATTTGGATTTTTCTACAAACATGATTTAATCGTTTTTTAAATACCCCAATTAACAACGCAAGAGGATTGTTCAAACGTACAATTTTGACTTGTTTGCCAAGCCGTTTGAGTAGTATATTTAGCTTTTACTTTTGAAAGTTTAATTACGTCCCTGTTTACTTTTTGTGATATGAGTTTACATTGTAAAATTTTTAATGCAGCTATTTTTCATGTATGTTCACTTGACAAATTGCATATCTGAGCCCGAACCAAGATAAATTTTGTATTAAATGATGAAAGAAAACAAATCGCAAGACTACATGTCCCTATGTACCCCTCTAAATTCCACACTCTTTTATCTAGCTTACGATAACGACCCAGGCAGTAATTACGACTCTTCTAAATATTATGTACCGCCGCGACCCTGTAAATACAAAATGTTGACTCTTCCAAAAATATTGCACCATCACAACACTGAAGATACAAAATTACAACGTTAGTTTTTTAATACTGTTTTTACAAAAATTCTACGCCTGTAAAACACACTTTTTTTATTACTGTTTTTGCAAAAATTCTACACCTGTACAACACACTTAATACAAATATACGACTTTAGTTTCGTAATGTCGTATTTACAATAAAACTATACCGCTACAATACTGTATATACAAGAACTTAACCTTTATTTTCCAATACCGAGTTTACAATAATTATATACCGCTACTAAGCTGTATAAGCAAAATATAGGCCCTAATCATGTAAAACGCAGCGCAACACCAAAGAATAACATTGAAAGCACAAACAATGTCATATATATTTTGTAATTTTGTTGTTGCTTTCAACAGAAATTCATGTACCGTTTTAAAATTTTCAACGACACCAGCAGTAGTGCTTTCAATGTTATCTTTCGCGTTGCGCTGCGTTTTATATGATTAGGCTAATAATCTTAATTTACTATGTAGTGTCGTATTAAAATTGAAACAAAAAACTATTTAAGGTAAGAGAAAATATACAAATTTACTGCCATATTTTATTTGTTGATTAAACGAATTTATGTAGTTACATCCATATGCACATTACATGTAATTACTTATGTAAAAGAGTAATGTCTATTAATTTATCATTAAATTAATATTTACATTTTATGTTTATTGATCCAATGTTATAAGTTTAAATTTAGGGTTTTGTGACAATATTGAAAACAATAGTCGGAAGGCGGTTATTTGGCGTTATCATTTAAATGTTGTTACTACGTTGTAAATTCGTGAATCCAATATTGTAAATTTAAATTTAGAGTATTGTGGCAACACTAAAAACAAGAGTCGGAAGACGCACATTTGGCGTTATCATTTTAATATTGTGAGTACATTGTAAACAGTAAACAGTATGTTGTATTGATGTTGATAGTACCCAGTGATGGAAAATGGAAAAATTGAGATGGTACTTACCGCCAAGCAAGAGAGTACTTTATTCAACATTTAAGTACTTTTTATAAAATATATTTCTTATTTAAAAAAAAACACAAAAATTTAAAAAAAAATAAGTAATTTTAATATAAAAATATAACATTTTGGTAAACAAACTAAAAATTAATTCATTATGATATAAAATATTTGTAAATGCAAATGTACATTCGCACAGAAAAAAATCAATTAAAAATCGTCTAAAACGAGGTTAATTTTTAATTTTTCGCTAGGGATTTCACTTTATTGTTACTTCATGTTAATTTTACATAATTGTACAATAACTTGCGAACAAAATTTTTTCTTTTAAAATAAATTCAATTCATATTAATTTAACTTTCCAGCAAAGTTAGAGCAAAATTGATATTGATAAAACACTACGCGTTGTCTTAAAGTTATTTCAAGTTGAAACAAAGTGAATGTAGAATCAATTTAATTTGTGTGTGAAATAACAGTGAGAAGAGAAAATGTTTTTATTTTAGAATGATTGTGAACACTTTCCCCTGAACTAGAGAGAGAATATGAATATTGTTATTTATTTTCCTGTTGACTTTGTTGTTTTCCTTCGGTGTTTACAGAGGCACAGAAAGGCACCAGCAGAAAAGGCCTGATATGTTTTCGCCATCATTTTACTCCGAAAATTTGATGTAAATTTGAAATTGTGTAAAAATAGTGAATACATATTATGTTATACAGTCATCGAAAACGTATTTGCTTGAAGAATATAAATATTTTTGCAATAAAAACCACGAAACAAAAAAGAACCATGAATTGTATGTGTACCCTGCATGTTATGGGCACGCAGAATATAATAAGTCAACCTGGATTTCTGTACAAGGAAGCATAAAAAGAAAAGAGTATTAAGACTGACGTGGGGGTACTGTGGTATTTTTGAAAAGAAAAAGTACTGAAAATAGTACCAAAGTACTGAACTTTCCATCACTGATAGTACCCCCATCAACATCGGCACAGCGTCGTGCTGATTGTCTTTTTCTGCCTGGGGATATTCGTTAATAATATATGTAATATTGTATTTGTTTCTGTATTACACGTATGTTAAAAAAAATCGACTAAATTATATATAATTTTTTGGCTGTTTTTATGAGCGGTTTTTTAAGTTAAATTCAGTTTTTTTTTTCTTAAGATACAGATATTTTCAAAAGAAATAATGGCAACGCTTCCTGTGAATAATACACAAAATGTTGCATCGGTATGGTATAAACCTACAAAGTAACTTATCGTGGGATATGCATATAAAGAATTTGAAGTCAAAAATTGCATCTGCTACCGGAACAAATTTAATGTTAAAACAAAACTGATAACTTACCAAGCCCTAATTCAAAGTCACCTTAATTACTTGGCTGTTGTGTACGCGTGGAAAAAAAACAATGAGCTGAAATCACTTCAGAGATCTCAGAATAAATCGTTGAAAACTGTATTTAATCTTCCACTGTCTTTTTTGACCTTATGTTTATATCAAGATATGACTGCAGGAATTCTTCCCGTATATGGTTTATATAAAACGCAACTTTTAACGAATGCTTATAAATCTTTGCACGATATTGGACATCATACTATTTTATTCTCTAGAAATCAATATGCCTTTAATACAAGAAATGCGAGTAATCTAAGAGTAGCTATTTGCCGCTTAGAAAAAACAAAACAAAGAGTAGAACATATGGGTAGTTTTGAATATAACAAATTCCCGTAAGCTATAAAAAATATCCGAAGAATTTCCGTTTTTAAGAAAAATATTAAAGAATATTTATTTGAATATTAAGAATTGCTTCTCCTGTAATAATATGAGTACTATAATAATATCATTTAAAATTTATTCTCATTTTCTTTTTATTAAATATTATGTAAATATAATTATTTGTTAAAAATTGTTTAATTTTAATTCTTTGCCAACTGGCCTCAATAATGTCCTATGGACGCTGAGGTTGAGGCAATACCTCTTTTGTATGAATTTAATTTTTGAATAAATAAACTTTAGTAAAAAAATAAAAATGGTGTCACTATATCATAGATGACGCATTAAAATATGACAAAATTTTATGATGGCTTGGTCACTGGATTGATGTCACGTTTTGCCTCATTGGTGCATTTTGTAATACATTGATGTCTCAATTCTGATATTAGTGCATCATCAACTTGAAGGTGCATTTTTCTGTGAGTGTAAAAACAAATTCGAAATTGCCGAATATGGCAATCTGACATATTTCATATTGAAAACCTTTTATGCATTTGATATGCCACGTTTGACGATTAAGCTGAATTTGTGATATATTTTTTTTTTTTTTTGTAAAGGGCCTAGAACTTATCGATTGGCCTTTGTAATTTGCAACTTTGTCGTTTCATGGTTTCTTTCGTTATAAATTTCTTTTTTTTCAATTGTTGAAAGAAAAATTTCCTTTGAAAATTCTATGTCGCATTCTTTTAAAATTTATGTTTGTTTTGTTGTTTTTAGTAGGGTTTTTTTAGTATCTATTCTTTGGTCGTACTTGGCTGGTGCTCTTAACAAATGCATTAATTTATCATGTGTCAAAGAATTAAAACTCTTTTAATTTTTTCTTTGAAAAATGTTTCATTTCCTTTTTGCTAATTTTTTAATGTTTCAATAAGAATTTTATGGGGTAGACTCAGTTTGTTAGTTGGACTTGTGACAGTTTTGGGGGAAAAAAGTTTTTGATGTTATTGATAAAAAAAAAAAAAAAAATACAGAGAAGTAATGAAGAAATCTTGGACCGCAGTACTTTGAGAAAAATCACTCTTTAAGATCTTTTTAAATCATGGTCGATGGACTGAAAGAGCATGACTTACCAGTGGCGGTTGAATAGATCAAGCTCGTAAGAAAATGGTGCGCGTACTGGTTTCTGGCGGAAATGTCATACGCTTAAAATGTGCCACCTGTATGTGTCTACTGTAATGTCCCACTCACACGTAGGGGCATTGGTAGACGCTTTGAGTCCACCGTGGGGTTAGGCAAAATCTAAGGCACATCTGTATCATAACTATTTGTTTAGAGATTATTTACACTTAATGTTGCTGGTTTTTTTTTATTGTTTTTTTTTTTTCTTTAAAGTAAATTTTTCTTCTTTCATTTAATGTTTCTTTCTTCAACTTTACGTTTGAAATTTTTTCTTCCCGACTTTTTTTGCTGTGCTGAGTTTTAATAAAGTGTCAGAGATAAATTTTGCAAAAACTATGGTGACAGTTTTAATTAATATATGACTGTTCTATTAGTTTATGTGATGGCTTCATAGTTTTAGCAGTTTATCTTACATTTCGTTAAAATAATTTATGGAATTTCCTTTAGTAGAATAAAAAGAAATTCTTTGATCAGGTTTTGTTTGTAAAAATAAACAAACTGTTAAAACGGGGTTTTCTACACGGCGCTAAATGTTAAAAAAAAATAATTTTTAGATTGCGCAACATAATAACATAAAAAAGTCTTTACAAAAACTACAAAAAGTGCTAAATTTTACCCGGTTTTTTTTTGTAATTTAATTTTTAATTTGTAACTTATTTGTTTGCTGTCTTTATGTTAAATAAATAAACTTTTAAAATTTTGCGATCTCAATGGGATTGATTAAAAAGTAGCCCACATTTTTCCTTTTACCCCCTGAAAGACTGATTTTCAAAACATACTTAATTTTTTTTTTGTCAATTCGACGACATTGTAAAGCTTTATACAATCAAAATTGTTGTTTTAAAATTGCAGAAATTATATTAAAAAAATTCTTTACTAAAAGTATCTAAAATACGAAATTTTACCCTGTTCTGTCCCTTTAAGTAAACATTTTATAAATCTAAGGCCGTGGTGGGGAGTTTAAGCATAAACATAAATAAACTTTTAACATTTTGTGGTCCAAATGGGATTGTTTAAAAACCACCCAAAATTACCCACTTTTACCCCCTGAAGGGCCGATTGTCAAAAGGTACTTTTTTTTTGTGCCGACTATGCCATTAAAATTTATTGAAAGAAACATTTTTAATTTAGTTTAACAAAATATTTTAGAAAAATAACGTGTTTAGAAAAGGTACCAGTAGTAATAATGTTTAACCCTTTTAAGTTAACCGTTTTCATATTTATATCCCTGGTGATAGTTTAAGCCAAAAAGTAAATATACTTTTAAAATTTTGGAGTCTAAATGGGGTTGGTAAAAATGTTGCCTTTATAACGCCTTAAGAGCCGATTTTTTAAATGTCCCTTTTTGTGATATGCCGATGTAGCTTTAGGGAATAGTGCATATTTGGATTTGATTTAGCATGAATGGTTACTTGCCCTTTTTTTTTGACTATTTTGTCCCTTTCTGTTCCAAAATATCGGGAAAACTATAGCCTATAGCAATTCCGCTATAACTTTCTGTCTTGGTACCAGGGGCGGATTCAGGGGGGGGGGGGGGTGAAAAAAGGAAATTCCTCCCCCCCCTAAATTATAGAAATATGTTTTGCTTATTTCGATAATACACGATGAATCTCTAATCAAAATTTTCAATAAGTATCCAAGTACTTATCCTAATAGTTATGTATTATATATTTCCAATGAAACATCTAGTTTACTGTATTTAAATACATATTATTCTACATTCAATCCCAGCAAGTGCCATCTTTGTATATCCGAAAAATAAAGGTTTGGGTTGAATAATAAGCCTTAGTATATGCAATATTTTTATTTGTGTAATGATAATTATTTATTATATACATTTGATATACATATCATATTTTCATCGCAGTAGAATTTGAATTTGAATTTTATATGCATTGCCATTCTACCTTCCCATATATACATATAAATATAAGTATTGGTCTAGTAAAAGTTCACCAAAGAAGAATTATATAACTGTCAAATTTCAAGTGCATTAATAAGAAAAGTTCTTTGATATACAAAAATACATCAAAATGAGTGAAACAATGGTGAGTCCGTAATTTTTTTTTTTTTAATATAATGTACCTATATAAGTATATATCATTACCTTCAGTCGAAAAGGATGTAGTCCAATGTTTAAATTTTATTGGAGAGAGAAAAAACTTTCTTAGGTCTCTAGTTCTGAATATATTTTAAGTCTGTAAATCCAGTTTTGCTTCATTGCCGACTCTTTATTGGCTTGCAAACCAACTGAAAATAATACATTTATGTTTTACACAGCTTTTTGTGACTTATCACCTTTTCTATTATATATTTTATACTTTTAATGTACATTTTAGTATGTCAATTTGCAAAAAATAAAATATACTATAAAATTATTTTATTTATTTTAATGTTGACTATTAACAAATATTAACAATTTTTTTTTTTGAAATATTCAAATTTTAATGGGCCCTAGCGCTTTTTCTTTAGCATTTTCGGACTTAGAACTTTTACATATCGTTGCAAAACAAGAACTAGAAAAAAATATTTGTATTTTTTCCGCAAACGATATATTTTTGCTTACTCTATTGAACTGCATCAAAAACCTAATTTTCAAAAAATTGGGGCATTAGCGCATTTACGACTGAAGGTACATATGTATATATGTATGTGCAGCCAAAATTATTTTTGTCTTTCCATTGTTATAAGCTTTAAAATTTCTTGCTAAATAAAAATAATTTAAATAAAAAATTTAGCTGTAATCAACTTAAACCAGAATAATTATATGTATATGTATCTTTAGATTAAAACCCAAACAGTTCGACTAAAATTCATAACTTAATTTTAAAATTAGTGAAGAATATTCCTTCTTCCAAAATTTTGTTAACAATTGCATATGTTTTTTTTGGTCGCAAAATTGGTCAAACAATTTAGTATGATGTAGTCAAATAAATTGTTTCAAATAAAAAAAACATTAAAAATAAATAAAATTATTTTTATAGCCAAAACGTTACTTTAAAAGACTAATTTATTTTAATTTATATTGAACTGATCTTATATTTTATTTGACCTTATTGTTGATTTTTTTTTTTTTTTTATAATATAAACATATCGTTTTTAATAAACTTTTAAAAACAAATTTTTTACTTGTTTTCTATCATAAAACTTTCCCCCCCCCACCCCCTAAGGCTCAAGCTGGATCCGCGTCTGCTTGGTACCAAATCTTATCAAAATCAGTTCAGCCGTTTGGTGCGATTATTGATAGAAACTACAATAATAGAACAAATTTATCGTACTTTATCAACAAGTGGGTATTAAAACAAAATTTAAAAATTTTCCGTAGAAACAAAACCATTTTTAATTTTACATTATCCCTAGCTCTGGCACTATTTACATTTTTAAAAAGGGTCCGATTTGGATATGATTTGGACTCAGTGACTAATTTTGTATGCTCTACGTGGAAACATTAAAGTATATAAGAAAAAAATTCGTTTACCGATATTTTTTGGGATTTTTAAATTTTTTCTTCGTTATATGACACTATTTACATTTGTAAATATATTTATATTCTCTGTTGTTTTTATGCAAATTCATTTTATTTTCTTTAATTTTTACAAAATCACAAAATCATTTTTATAAAATATAAAAAATCAATCTTTTAAACATTTGTTGCATTTAGTTTGCACTTTTCTATGTTCAATGCAAACTGGTTTTTTAGATTGGCCGCATATTTTTCTAGTTGAGCGCTTTCTTTTGCTTTCCTCGTGGTAACATAAGTAGCAATCCCTTTTTATGTTTGAATGCCCGCGGTCATCTTCATCTGGCACAAAATTCTCGGTTGTAGATCTACTCACTGCTTCGATAGCTGTGAGTAGATTAGGCATTCGATTATTCAGTTGATTGCATTTTTTGTTGGGAAATATGAAACTACCCGCGGAATTTGTGCTCTCTTCAAAATCATTGGTTTACGTTATTGCTCTCCTAATTGCTGCAGAAACAGACGGCGACAACCTATTTGGTGGAATAAAAGACTAACCAAACCTTCTGCATTCAGCATATCAATTATTTTCGATATTGGAGCAGCTTTGTCCGTTAGAGATCTTTTCTCTCTCGTACTGTGCTGATTAAACCGTATAAATCTTGAAATATTTAAAAATCGTTTTGCTGACATAGTTGCTCGGTACAGAGGAAGAGCATTTTTTTGCCAAAGCGCTTCAAGTCTTGTGTTGCTGGAATTATGACTTCCCATTGCTATTAATATGACAAAGTATGTGCGCTCTACTTCATTAATATCATCCCAAATATATTTTCTGTAGATTTTTGTAATGCACATTTTTTTATACGAAATACCAACATAAATAAAATATTTACCTACCTTGTATTTTGACTAGCCGTTCTAGAGTTTTCCAGTTTTTCATACATTGCCTTACCTTTTCTGTAAGTATTCCTAGAAATAATTGATTGTATTGTAGGGTGCATTAAAACAACAAATGTGTCATTAATGCTCAAATTCTTGGTATTTGGGTTAGGAGCAACAAAACGGCTTTCGCGAAATATGTTCTGCTACCGTATTCGTTGCAATCTAGGCGGAACTTTACACCATTTTGTTCCATCCTTGGCAACAAAATAGTTTTCTTCCTCACTGAGGGGAGCTTCCACTTCGACTTCATTTTCTACCTCCAGTTCATTTTCTGACTCACCTCCATGTCCCAACTCTACTGGATATACCGAGACTTCAGCAGCAGAGGCATCATCATCCATTTCGTGAAACAATAAGGACGTATCACCTTTATCGTTTGAAACACTTGTAGGAGCATCAGATATTATCTCTTCCTCATCGGAGTCTATATTTTCAACGAATTTTTCGAAATACCTTATTTGCTTATCATAAGGCAGCCTTAGATGTTTGAAACATAGAAGTGTGGCTACATTAACTGATAATGAGTATATTTACCGGGCTACAGAAGACACTCAATACTCAACATTTTAAACTTCTTATTGTTATTTTCTATTTTCACTGAACAATTGAACAATAATGCATACAATATTTGACAATCACGAAATACAATATACTGACAACAGAGCTTAACATTGTATAGAGCAAAAAACAAATATAACCTACTCTGTCTCTTAGTTAGAGGCGGCATTGTGAGTAACTTTTCAATCACGACCATGAAAAAAAATTTTAGCTTTTATTTCTTGGCTCACTTAATTTCTTTACTTTAGCCGAAATTTTTTATACGGGTGTTTATGCCCGTACCTGTGATCAATAGGGTTATCTTACTCACGATCGTGCGTGTGTAACCAAAATTTACGCAAATCACCTTCTCATCTTTACCTTTTATATAAACTTATGTATATGTTTGGCTATAAAAAACAAAATAAAATTTGCGAAATAACTATCTAAATCTATAAATTAAACGTATTTACAAATGTAAATAGTGCCAGGATTCGTGCCAGAGCTGGGGTTAAAGACATATGAAAAGGAATTTTTTTAACAACCGTTTCATTACCAAAAAAAAGTTGATAAAATTACACGATATTTTTACAGCGTTGAAATATGAATATTACGTGTCGATTTTGATTTTTTTCAAAAAGTGAAAAATAAAAATTATGAGTTCATACCCTCTTGTTGGTCAAGTGCAAAAGTACCACATGCCGACATTATTTTAAAAATCGTATATCTGATGCTGAAATTTCAGCAATCGTTATTGTAGGCTTACATTTTTCAAATGGTTAGCTCGATTATTATAACATTTTAAATGACTGTTAATATGTAAAGCTAAAGCTATAAGTTTGGATACTTTTCGTTAAGGGAGAGTTGACCGCAGAAGTGAAAAAAATGCTACCAGTTTCTTAACGTAGAGTCCAGTTTCATAAAAAATAGTCAAATTGATTATTGATTGCAGAACAGTAAACGGACTTAGATTCTTAATTTAGATTCGATATATTTTATGAGGTTTGACTAGGGTTGTGCGATTAAGGAAAATTTTAAGTTGATTCGTCTATAGCGTTCAAAGAACCACAACCCCATTATATTTTTGACCTTTACTTTTATATGACTGTGTTGTAGATCAAAGTTTCAAAGTTTTAACAAGCGCCACTGGCAACACTTTCAAATAAGTGCCAACAATAAAGTTATCCCGCTTATGCAATAAAAAGTTTAAGTTCACATTAGTTAACCAATACATTAAGCCCAGCAAAAGTGAATAGGTTTTTATGTGCTGGTAAACTAATGTGAACTTTAAATTTTTTTTTGCATAAGGGCGATAGAGTTCAAATATTTATGCATAAGTTTGTGTGTGTTTTATTATCACTATTAAAAGCTATTTTCATTTCGATCGAAAAACTATTGAATTGTTCTATAAATAGATGCAAATTGAAAATAAATGTTAAAATAAACATTAAAATGAAGCGTTTTCATTTTAACACACAAATATACACTCCATATTAAAATTTTTTTTTTTTTTTGATAATAACACTGCCACATTTACCACACACACTTACAAACATAAATAATATATCTAATTTTGCAATACATACTCACTGCTACACAGATTATAATATTCAATTTACAGATACTTTTATCCAAATAATACAAAATGTCGGTGCAGCGGCAAGAAAAAAATTTTACAAATAATTTGTATTTTTTTTAGAATAAAACAACTAATTTGTTCTAACTGTAAAATGATATTGAATGTGCACCATTTTAATATTACTAGAAAATATAGAACAAATTAAAAAAGTTTCATTTTGTTTGTGAGGAAAAAGTTGTAACGGATGAATGTTAAAGAATGTATTAGTTGAAGGAGAAATTACTGCAGCACATAAATAATATGTAAATGCGACTGTAAGAGAAAATATTAGAAAATAACTTAAAAAAGCTACATTTCACAGAAAAAAGTATTTTATCAATTAAAAAAATGGTTTAAAAAGTATTTAAATTTAATTAATGTGATAATTGAATCAATTATTTTTTTAGCTGAAAGAAAATTAAAAATTTAATTTGGATTTAATTAACATTTTAGTTGTTTTGAAATACATTTTCAATTAAAATTTTAATTAAATAGCAAAAAATTTTAATTGACTTTTTTCGTTTAAAATAAAATAATTTAAAAATGTAGAATTGTTGTTGGGAATTGTCAATATTTATTTTAATAAATTAACACATTGTTTGAAATGGCAAAGTTTTTGTGATCACTTTTTTAATTAAAATTAAAAATATCATTTATTGGAAATATTTTTCAAAATTTTAAAATTTTTAGTAATAAATATAATCATTTTGGTAATAGGTGCAAAATCAACAACTTGTTTGCTTGATATTATGAATTTGGAATAAATTTGGTGGTTGGAGAAATTTAATAATTTTATCTGTGTTCACAATTTTTAGGAAGTTTTGAGAAATTTACCCATTTACAATACCCAGCAAAAACTTCGCTTACAAAATAATGTGTTGAGTAATCAGAAGAAATAAAAATAATACTTACAATTCTACTGAAAGAACCAATGAATTTTACAAGGGATGTCCCAAAATGAACGCATTAAAAAGTATGTCATTATTTTGTATACCTACATAGTACATTCAGAAAATAAGTAGTTATAGAAAAAAGCTACTAAATAATGAAGGATGAAGCTATTAATTATTTAGTTATTTTCTTCACTACTTTTTGCGTTACGTACTAGCAATTACATAACTACTTCTTATACCGTATTGTATGAATGTCATTATTTTAATGAATGAAAAAATCACTTAAATGTAATGATTAACAAATGGTGATTACCAAAAAAAAAAAAAAAAATATTTCTTTTAAGAAAATGAATTTTTGACAAGTTTGCAAAATTTTTTATTTTGTGGACTTACTTATTGGCTATGAGCTCATGTTGGCATTTATAATAAGGCTGTATTGGATACCAGGACACTGCCAGGTGGTTGGCAATGAGGTGGCGGACGAAATCACGAGAGGGGGTTCGAATCTAGACTTAGGGGTAAGGGACAGAGGGGTAAAACCCCCCTCATGTCACTACATGAAGTACTACGGGAAAGATTCCGTGATACCGTTAACCGGTCCTGGAGGGATAGAATGGATTGCAGGGTGTCGAGGGCCTTATAGCCGGATTGGACGCAGTGGCAACCAGGGTTCTATTAGGATTGGATAGGAGTAGTCTCAGGACCCTTATGGGGTTCCTGACGGGACATTGTTCTGTTAGGGCTTTTATTGGCAAATGGGACATTGCCATACCGGACATCTGCAGGCTGTGCGGAGATGCCGAGGAGCTAGAGACGGTTGAGCATGTACTGTGCCACTATCCTAGGATGCAGGGTCTCAGGCAGAAATGTCTAGGGGCTAGATTTCACGACGAATTAGGGTGTATCGCTGGATGTAATCCAACTGATCTATTGGGGTTTGTCACGGAAATAGGGCGGCTGTTTCTGTTAGGGGGCCATAGGGGGGGCTTGTCCTACGTGGTATCTATCCATATGCACCAAACCTTAGGTCTATTTTCTACTTTTTTCTTTAACTTCTCTTTTCTCCTACACTGAAGGGATTCACAATGGACCTCATTGGTCTCCCAGTGAATATGCGCCCTTGGGCGCATAACCTTCTTTACCTTACCCAACCTATCGGCTGCATGTAGGTATAAAAATAATGCCATACTTTTGAAGTAACATTTAGTTAAATATGAATGCGTAAAATTCATTGGTTCTTTCAGTTGAATTGTTAGTGGTATTTTTGCTTTTTTCTGATTACTCAACACATTATTTTGTAGGCTAAGTTCTTACTGGGCTACTGGGTAGTTCGCTATTTAACCCTACGATTCATAACCGGGTACCCGTGTACCTTTTTTGACTTTAAAGTGCTGCTGTGCCTATAATTTTTGAGATATGGACATAAAACTCCGAATCATGAGAGATTTTGGCTAAACTAAGATTTAAATACGAAAAAATTCAAAATATTTTCAATATTTTCTTTAAAAAATGATTTTAAATGTTTTACCCCCATAAACACACAACCGGGTCCCCGGGTACCCTAATGCAATTCCTATGTAAATGCCTGACATGTAAATGAAAAAACGTTTTTTTTGTGTTGTTTTTATTGGAAATAAATGTCTTTTTTATTTATTTTATCATATTTTATATATATTATATTATAATTCATCCGAATCACTATCGTTGTTATTGTGGCAATTGTAGCATTTAGTAATTGTTATGGCGTGCTCATCGCATATCGGCGTGCTACATATGCTGCAATTTTTTCTAGTTTTTCTTCTGCGCTTATTTGGAAGAAGTTTGCACATGTAGCACATGCCCGTATGTACTTTTCTGCCCCTTTGTCGTGCTGACGGAGATGTTGACGGACCTGCAGCACAAAGCACACTCTCCAACGGCCTTCCGATGATGCTTTCAATTGCATTTTTTGTTGAAAATTGGCGCACGCTTTGCACATTTGAAATTCTATTTTCTATAACAGGAATGCACAGGTTTTCTGCCAGTTGACGCAGGAAATTCTTCCTGCGCGTCGTGGTGTATCGTGCACTTGGATTATTTCCATAATATATGATGTGTGATGCAAATGCGCTCACATCAATGATGTTATAGAAAAATGCCATCGGCCATCTTCTTGTTTGTCGCTGGGTCGTGTATTCTTGGAGCGTTTGGTCCATTACGTCCACCCCACCTTTTGTTTGATTATAAAAATTTATAATTTCTGGTTTCCCATTCTCGTCAATTTGTGCATCATCATGCATACTAGAAAGAAGGATGACCGAGTTGGACTTCCGCTGCTTATATGAGAGCAGTGTTACGTTATCGTAGAAGCCAAATAAACTTGAACCAACGTCTTTTTTTTTGTCTTCTTTCATCTCCGCAGGGATGTAAGCTTTGTTGCGGCGGAGTGTACCCACAATGCTGAGCTTTTCTACTTTTAGTTGCCTAGCCAACGGCAGCGTCGTAAAAAAATTATCCATTGTTATATTTCGTCCGCTACCGTAGTATGGCCCAACTAAATCTCTCACCACTCTTTCGCCAACACCAGTTTCTTGTTTGCCAGTATATATTTGGCCATGAAGTGGATATGAGTTTTTGGCATCGCAAATATAAAAAATATAATCAACAACAAAAATATTTACAGGAAAATATTATTTTATTTCAATAAACGCAAAACATCCTACTTCGGGTACCCGGGTACCTGGTTATGAAATTAAAGGAGTTTTGCTGGTTATGAATCGTACGGTTAAAGGAAATTTTTCGAAATAAAGAGCATGTTCTTAAGGGCATCATTGCGCTACATGTGAAAATGTAAGTGCCCTAAAATACTTTGCTAAAGTAAATGCCGCAGAAATAAGTATCAAATATATGGGGAATTTCATGTCAAGTGACCCAACTTTTGAAATCGATGTCTTCCGATTTGGATGAAATTTGCGCCAAGGTTAGTCTTATTGGATAGTAGTTCAGAAACAAATTTTCAACAAGATCGGTCAAAAAGTTTCTGAGTTAGAGGGCGTCAAAATTTGACATTTTGGCCAAACCGGTGTTCTTACTCGTTCATGTAACTTATTATCTATTGGTGTTAGATAAATTTGTCCCAAACAAATTAGATAGCTATTTCCTCAAGCTATCGAAAAAAAATTTTTTTGTATTTTATTTTAATTTTTTTTTTTTTTAAATTTAAAACTAATTTTTTATTTTTTTTGGAAACGGTATTTTTTTTTGCTCAAAAGAAAGCTTATTTTTTTCTTTTAGGTAGTTTTGGTCGCATATCCCACGTATAAAAAAATTCATTTATAACTCAAGACGAGGGTTTTTCAATTTTTAGCATATGCACTATTTTGAATTTTTTCCTTTTTGTGTGTAAGTGTTTCTAAAATCTTAAAAATAAAACTTATGCTGAGAAACTAGACAAATTAACCTCTCCGACGGTATATAACATACCGAACTAGCATTTCATTCCCTCGATACTGTAATGCCCACAATATGTTAATCCCAGGAATAAAATCACTTTTTCTATAGAGATGTTGACAAATTAAATGTTTTTATTTATTTGTAATAATAATTAAATTAATATAAAATAATAATAATAAAAATAAAAAGATAAATAATCTAAAAAATTTAATCTCAAGCACATAAGTCCTTTAATAAATTTTTTTTGTTTTTTTAAATTTTTTAAAATGTTTTTTTTTTCTCTTAAATTTAAAACTATTTTTGTATTTTTTTTGAAAAGGGTATTTGTTTTTTATTTTTAATTTTTTGCTCAAAAGAAAGCTTAGGTCTTTTCCTTTAAGGTAGTTTGAATTTTAGAAACACTTACACATAAAAAGGAAAAAATTCAAAATAGTGCATATGCTAAAAATTGAAAAACCCTCGTCTTGAGTTAGAAATGAATTTTTTTTATACATATCCCACTTTCATCCCACTAAGCGACCAAAACTACCTAAAAGAAAAATACATAAGCTTTCTTTTGAGCAAAGAAAAAAAAAAAAAATACCGTTTTCAAAAAAAAAATAAAAAATAAGTTTTAAATTAAAAAAAAAAAAAATTTTAAAATATACAAAAAAAATTTTTTTCGATAGCTTGAAGAAATAGCTATCCAATTTATTTGGAACAAATTTTGCTAACACCAATAGGTAATAAGTTACATGGACGAGAAAGAGCACCGGTTTTGCCAAAATGTCAAATTTTGTCCCCCTGGAACTCAGAAACTTTTTGACCGATCTTGTTGAAAATTTGTTTCTGAACTACTATCCAATAAGACTAACCTTGGCGCAAATTTCATCCAAATCGGAAGACATCGATTTCAAAAGTTGGGTCACTTGACATGAAATCCCCCATATGTATAGTAGACAAATGGGTCCTACTATACAAGTTTGTCCGCCAACTTGAATTGGCAGCACAAAGCAATATTTCCTGGTATGATGCACAGCAGTGATGCATTTACGAACAGAACGAAAATTATTAATATGCAATTTAAAAATTCGCTATTAAAAGGAAATATTGCGACTATTAATATATATAGGAAGTTTTGGGAAAATCTAATGTTTATAGGAAAGTTTGGAAAATTTCTTAATTCAAAAAGAATTTGAAGGAAATTTTGGGAAGTTTCAGTATTTATAGCAAACTTTGTGATATTATAGGAAGTTCTGCGATATTTAAATGTTAATAGGAAAGTTTGCAAAATTTCTTAATTCAAAAAGAATTTAAAGGAAATTTTGGGAAGTTTCAGTATTTATAGGAAATTTTGTGATATTTATAGAAACTTTTGCGAAATTTTAATGTTAATAGGAAAGTTTGCAAATTTCTTTATTCAAAAGGAACTTGAAGGAAATTTTGGGAAGTTTCAGTATTTATAGCAAATTTTGTGATATTTATACGAAGTTTTGCGATATTTAACTGCTAATAGGAAAGTTTGCAAAATTTCTCTATTCAAAAAGAATTTGCAGGAAATTTTGGGAAGTTTCAGTATTTATAGGAATTTTGGGATATTTTACTGTTAATAAGAAGTTTTGCAAAAATTCACTTTTAAGAGGAAATTTTTGATAGTTTTGCGAAATTTTACTATTTAAAAAATTTTGTGAAATTAAACTGTTTATAAGATGTTATGCAATTCTATTAAACAGAATTTTTTTTTAAGATATCATTGTTTATAGAAAATTTTCGAAAATTTACTTTTAATAGACAATATTGCGTTTTTCAATATTTATAGAAAGTTTTGCGAAATTTCAGCATTTGTTGGAAATTTTATAGAATATTTATAGAATTTTTTTTTTGCGAAATTTCATTATTTGAAGGACATTTAGCAACAATTCACTATTTGAAGGGAATTATGCGAAATGTAACTAGGCAAAGAATTCTGCGAAATTTTTCTACTTAAAAGAAAATTTTGCGAAATCGTACTATTTGAAGCAAAATTTGACCAAATTTATATATTTGAAGGACATTTTGGGAAGTTTAAGTTTATATAGGAAATTTTGTGATATTTTACTGTTAATAAGAAGTTTGGCGATAGTTCACTATTGAAAGGAAATTTTCGTAAATTTACTATTAATAGGAAATCTTACGAATTTCAATATTTATAGGAAGTTTTGCGAAATTTTACTATTTTAAAGAAAATTTTGTAGAATTTAACTGTTTATTAGAAGTTGTGCAATAGTTTAACGGAAATTTCATGATATATTATTGTTTATAATAAATTTTTGAAAATTTACTTTTAACAAATAAGTTAGGGTTTTATTTATGGAAAGTTTTGCGAAATTTCAATGTTTGTAGGAAATTTTGCAAAATTTGCTTACTTACAAAACATTTTGGGAAATTTGACCATTTTAAAAATAAACGGAATTTCCCTATTTCTAAGAACTTTCACGAAATTTTACTGTTTATAAGAAATTTTGCAATAGTTCACTATTTAAAGGGAATATTTTTAGTAATTTCACTATTTAAAGGAAATTTTTGAAAACTCATGCACATTCACGCGACCTTCAATAAGTATAATTTTTTTTTGCGAAATTTCACTATTTCAAGAAAACTTAGCAAAATTTAACTATTTGAAGGGAATTTTGCGAAATATCACCATATAAAATTCATTTTGCTAAACTTCTCTACTTGAAAGAAAATTTTGCGAAATTCTACTATTTGAAGGAAAGTTTTTTACCAAATTTAAGTATTTGATGGACATTTTGCAAAGTTTTACTTTTTATAGGACATATTATGATTTTTTTTTTATAGGAAATTTTGAATAGTTTTGCATTTAAAAATTTTTTTTTTTTAAATTTTGAAAGTTTATTATCAAAGTTGTTTGTGGGAATACTATTATTTATTAAAAGATTTTGTTTGTTGTGCTTAATTCCCTTTTTAATTAATTGATAAAAAATACTGAAATTTATTGTTGGAGTATAAGCTGTTCCTATGCGCATTTCACTGGTTGCTTAGGCCAGATCATCAGGGAACGTTCTCCTAAATAATTTTAGAAAAGCCAAAGCTATCAGCAAACAAAACTACAGAGGGAATGAGAATTACCTACAAACACTCAAAAAGTCTTGTTTGTATAGTATACAAATACCCAACAGACACGGAGGTTTGATTTTAACTTGAAATCAAACCTGTTCTCAAACGACAAGTGCTTGATAATGATTTGAAAATCATAGCAGTCTAAACGAAAAGAGTAAATTATTTTCAAATTGTGAAATGCATTTATTTTCAACTTGATTCAAAAGTAATTCTATAGCTAAAGGCTGAAATATTCATTCTGTCCCCAAATATTTGGAAAGGCGAAATTCTTGGCCCGTTTTTGTTTTGTGGATTGTCATGCCGTAGCACCGTGATCGCAGAACAAACTTCTATTTTATTCCCATTCCCGATTTATTTTTATTCGCATTCTTCCACTTTGTTATTCATTTTTTATTCAAAAATGATTTATCAGGCCTGTCATAGAATTCCATTCCGGTCGAAAGTGGTTTTAATTCCGTATTTTGCTTCTTTAGAAAACGAAAAACGAAAAAATTTTTCGGAATGAAACCACTTTTGGTTTTCTTAGTGGAATTGATTGTTTCAGTATTTTATAACCGAAAAAAACTACTTAAAACTATTTTTTATGGATAAATAAATGTTTTTTATGATATAGATTGAAGAAATAACACACTTTTGATTTATTTATTTTACTTTATATTGATTTTATTAAAAACATAATAAATTCTTTACCGTTGCGTTGCCACCTTCTTTTCCTCACAAACCACTTTTTTCATTTCTACGCTGAACATTGCCATACTTAATACAAAAATCATATGGTTTTTATGTAAAGTTGCCATATCCAATTGTAAAACCAGAGTTGTTATAAAAAAACACATTTAGCAAAATCGATCGGAATCTGAAGAAGCTAAAACTAAATCGATCGGAATTGAACATACGGAATTAAAACCATTCCGATCGGAATTTGTGACATGCCTGTATATTTTCAAAAGAAACTAAGTTTTTCTTAAATTAAGGTTTTCTTCACGTAATACATAATTCTCCTCTATTGTAAAATTGTAAAACACATTCAACTTTAATAGCCATTTTTTACTGTATTCATTTATTTTTCGCTTTAGTGTTGCCAAGTTTATTTTTGATTTGAGAATTACATTTGATAACAATTTGTTGTCAAATTAACAAAGCATTGTATGTTAAATCAAACAATTGAAAAAGATTTAAAATCAAACAATTGAAATACGAATTGTCTTGGATGTCAAATGATAAAGTCGTTTCTTATTAAAGGTTTGACTTCGTGTT
Source organism: Pollenia amentaria (assembly GCA_943735925.1). Taxonomy (NCBI): domain Eukaryota; kingdom Metazoa; phylum Arthropoda; class Insecta; order Diptera; family Polleniidae; genus Pollenia; species Pollenia amentaria. The sequence goes on along the minus strand of OX031010.1, from coordinate 136,119,235 downwards.
TTTTGGGTAAGTTTTATATTATTAAAAGTTAAACTTTGTCTGTTCGGATGCAAAATACATTTTTTCATAGAAAGTTATCTCTCAACATCAATTGATTTGACTTGAGTATTAAGTGAACTAAGTCCTTCCAATTTAGTTTTTGCTTCGCCAATAAATCCGTTATTGGAAAAAAATGATAATTGATTTCTGATGTTATTTCAATTTAATATTTCTTCCATTTTTTTAATTGCATAATCATCGTTATCAACAAGCTCTTCAATAACATGCTTAAATTGCTCATAGTTTTTTGAATAAAATTCCGAAGCATCTACTAGGGAGATCGATTATTCGACTTTTTTCAATAACAGGTTTTCGAATATTACGAATAGTTGCTATTTTAAAAAACCCGGTTTTCGGTTAAGCAATTTTTAAGTAACCGGTTAACCGGTTTTAATTCGAATACTTAAAACACAAAAATCAAATAAGTTTTTAAATAAAACGTTAATTTGAATAAAAACAAAACAATTTGCAAAGGTAAGGAACCAAAAAAATACATAGATATGACTTAGATCAGACCTAACAAATATTTTAGGATAAAATCGAAGAAAAGTGGGACCAGTAAATTGATCAAACTTTAGCTAAATTTTCAACAATTTTTTATTGATTTACTAAACTTTATTTGTAAGAAGATATTTGTATAATGCAATTTAGAAACTGTTGAATGATATTGGATCTAGAGAAACGTTTTGCAAAAGCAAATAAATTATAGGAATTTTATAAAGTTATTATTTGGAATATTCTCTCAAATTTATTTTGCATTGCTTTTAATTTGTTGGTGATTAAGGTATTTATATAAATCAACCATATTTTTCAAAAGTTGCAAACAAAACATCTTATCCGTTTTGTTTTAGCATAATAGAAACGAATAGTGAACTGAACATTCTTTTTGTGTAAAATATTTGTCAATTCGTCGACTACAATTTAAAACATTCCATGACATTGTTTGATTTCTTCAATTTTGTTTTTTAGTTCTTGGTGTTTTAATAAATAAAACTGATTCCGCCGTAATGTTGTAGTTTTCAGCGTGAAGAGATGCTAGAACTACTTGAGAGTTTTAAGTGCCTTAACGGGCATTTCGTCCTCGGCAACACAACGGGCTAATATATTACCCAATGATTATTTTTTTGCAGCGCATTTTTGTAAAGTATTATTAGTCGTCTCCTTAGAACTACTTCGAACGGAGTTAAGTTTCATTTGGATCATATTAATGTCAAGCATGTATACTAATTAAAGGTGATTAATAAGTGACATGGAAGAACCTTTGTAACTTATCATTTAAGGGCACTTCAGGCAACTATATTTGTCTTATTAATCGCGTTCGAAAACTATCTAGAGATAACCTTTATATACAAATATATTTAATATTTAGAACACTCTTGCACAAATTACTATTTACTTTTTAACAGTAACGTTTTTGGTTTATTGTCTACAAGAAGACACGCTTTTATAAACGATTTGTATTTACAGTGTTCATAATGTTTTTTGACCTTTATTACGTTTTGTTTTGACATTCTAAAAAGTTTAAGTTTGGCCAATATTCAATTAGAAAATACTTTAATTAAGGGTACATCTACAAAAAAAGTAAGGAAAATGTATATAAGTTTTACATTACTAAAATAACCGGTTTATTATACCAAAATAACCGGTTTATTCGATATTCGAAAAATGGGCATTTTAAAATAACCGACTTGGGCAAAGCTAAAATAACCGGCTAAAACCGGTCGAATAATAACCGTTCGATCTCCCTAGCATCTACCCAGGGGTCCCATCTTGATAATACTGGCTACGGTGGTAGGGGAATTAACGAATACTTTTCATTAAAAATTGCAATATTATCGATTTGGCTTTTAATTTCCTCTGCGAAACGATGTAACCCATGTGCCAAGCAAGTAACTTGTAATAGTTTTCGATAAAATATTTTTAGCCCATTAGCAGCCATAACCATGCAAGTTTTTTAAAGGCTTTTTTTTTGTCGAAATCTGGATAATCTTGTATTTTAAGCAGAGCTTCAAAAGAATTTATTTATTGATTTAAATCTTTTTTGTGTATTTGGAAATTTTTTGGAGAATTTTTTTTTATAAAAAAACACTCAAAAATTTAAAAATATGCATTAAAAAAGAAAATATGCAAAAATATGCATATTCACTAAAATATGCAAAAACAAATGGATACCATTTTTACGCCAATTTATTGATTCGAAAAGATAATTGGCCGACATTGTTCATAGACTATAGACAAAAAACATACATTCGGAAATCACAGCATTATTTATGTTTCCAGGCAGCAAAGGACAATCAGCACGACGCTGTGTCGATGTTGATGGGGGTACTATCAACATCTATACAATGTAATGTTTACCAAATATACAATGTACTCACAATATTAAAATGATAACGCCAAATGTGCGTCGTCCGACTCTTGTTTTTAGTGTTGCCACAATACTCTAAATTTAAATTTACAATATTGGAGTCACGAATTTACAACGTAGTCACAACATTTAAATGATATCGCCAAATAACCGCCTTCCGACTATGTTTTCAATATTGTTACAAATCCCTAAGTTTAAATTTACAACATTGGATCAAGAAACATAATATGTAAATATTAGTTTAATTATGAAATAAAAGATATTAATCTTTTACATAAGTAATTACATGTAATGTGCATATGGATGTAACTACATAAATTCGTTTAATCAACAAATAAAATATGGCAGTAAATTTGTATATTTTCTCTTACCTTAAATAGTTTTTTGTTTCAATTTTAGTACGACACTACATAGTAAATTAAGATTTTTTATACAGCTTAGTAGTGGTATAGAATTATTGTGAACTCGGTATTTGGAAATTAAGGTTAAGTTCTTGTATATACAGTATTGTAGCGGTATAGTTTTATTAAACTTAAGTGTATTAAGTGTGTTGTACAGGTGTAGAATTTTTTTAAAAACAGTATTAAAAAACTAAGGAAGTAATTTTGTATCTTCAGTGTTGAGATGGTGCAATATTTTTGGAAGAGTCAACATTTTGTATTTACAGGGTCGCGGCGGTACATAATATTTAGAAGAGTCGTAATTTTTGCCTGGGTATTTTCATTTCCATTTATAGACAATTTGCAATATTTTCGTTGTCAATGGACATTTTGGAAATATTAAAATTATTAGGAAAAATTGCGAATTTTCCACATTAATATCCAATTTAACAAAGTTTCCGTTTTATAGAAAATTTATAAGTTTTTCTGCATTTTCGGTATAAATGATTTTTTTTTTTTTGCAAAATTTCGTTGTTATTTTTTCAGTTGACCAAGTTTGTAGAGACAATATTTTCTGTAAATTTAATTTAAATATTTACTTTGAATTTTAGAGCAGAAAACTTAGGATTTGGCACATTTCAGTTTAGAAATTAAATAAATTGTTAAAAATCATTTCGCAGAAATTTTGATTTTGTAATTCCAAACTGCTAGAGAAAGAGCACTCCAAAAGCTGAATTACTTTAAAAATTCTTTATACTATGGACATTGTTCCATGTCCATATGAAAAAACCTTAACATAACAATACATGCAAATTTATAACTGCGTTATAATACCCTCCACCACCACTGTGGTGAATGAGGGTATACTAAGTTTGTCATTCCGTGTGAAACTTTTTTATTATACATCTAAGACCCCATAAAGTATATATATTCTGGGTCCTTGAGTAATTCTAAGTCGATTTAGCCATGTCCGTCTGTCTGTCCGTCTGTTGAAAACACGCTCACTTTCGAAAAACGCAAAAGAAAAGAACAAACTTGGTCTCAAATTGCTTGTAGTTATCCTAAGCAGTTCGGGATTGAAATCCAGCAACATCGGTTCAGTAGGATCAGAACTATGAATCAAAATGTGGAACCACTACCCAAAAAAAATTGATAATTTTGATACAAAAACTAACATTAATGGTGGAATAATGCACGGAATAACATAAAATTTTGCACGAATTCGCTTTATATGACTGCAAATCATACTGTTAAATTTCGCGAAGATCGGTCCATAATTTACCATAGGCCCCATATAAACCCTTCTCGCGGAAAACAGTTTAGTACGCCTAAAACCGCAATAAATAACGCTAGCATACTTAAATTTGGTACGTCATAGTTTTATAATACGTCAAATCACACTGTAAAATTTTTTGAAGATCGGTCCATAATTTACACTAGGTCCCCATATAAACCCTACTCCCGGAAAACAGTTTAGTACGCCTAAAACTGTAAAAAATAACGCTATCATATTCAAATTTGGTACGTCACAGTTTTATAGGACCAGAAATCACACTGTAAAATTTTTTGAAGATCGGTCCACAATTTACAATATGCCCCATATAAACCCTACTCCCAGAAAATAGTTTAGTACGCCTAAAGCCGCAATAAAAATGCTAGCATACTAAAATTTGGTACGTCACAGTTTTATACGACCAGAAATCACGCTGTAAATTTTTTTGAAGATTGGTCCATAATTTACACTAGGCCCCATATAAACCCTTCTCGCGGAAAACAGTTTAGTACGCCTAAAACCGCAATAAATAACGCTAGCATACTTAAATTTGGTACGTCACAGTTTTATAATACGTCAAATCACACTGTAAAATTTTTTGAAGATCGGTCTATAATATACACTAGGTCCCCATATAAACCCTACTCCCGGAAAACAGTTTAGTACGCCTAAAACCGTAACAAATAACGCTATCATATTAAAATTTGGTATGTCACAGTTTTATAGGACCAGAAATCACACTGTAAAATTTTTTGAAGATCGGTCCACAATTTACAATAGGCCCCATATAAACCCTACTCCCAGAAAATAGTTTAGTACGCCTAAAGCCGCAATAAAAATGCTAGCATACTAAAATTTGGTACGTCACAGTTTTATACGACCAGAAATCACGCTGTAAAATTTTTTGAAGATTGGTCCATAATTTACACTAGGCCCCATATAAACCCTTCTCGCGGAAAACAGTTTAGTACGCCTAAAACCGCAATAAATAACGCTAGCATACTTAAATTTGGTACGTCACAGTTTTATAATACGTCAAATCACACTGTAAAATTTTTTGAAGATCGGTCTATAATTTACACTAGGTCCCCATATAAACCCTACTCCCGGAAAACAGTTTAGTACGCCTAAAACCGTAAAAAATAACGCTATCATATTAAAACTTGGTATGTCACAGTTTTATAGGACCAGAAATCACACTGTAAAATTTTTTGAAGATCGGTCCACAATTTACAATAGGCCCTATATAAACCCTACTCCCAGAAAACAGCTTAGTACGCCTAAAACTGCAATAAAAAATGCTAGCATACTAAAATTTGGTACGTCACAGATTTATACGACCAGAAATCACACTGTAAAATTTTTTGAAGATCGGTCCATAATTTACACTAGGCCCCATATAAACCCTACCCCCGGAAAACAGTTTATTGCGCCTAAAACCGTAATAAATAATGCTATAAAATTTAAATTCGGTACGTCATAGTTTTATAGGGCGAGAAATCGCACTGCCAAATTTCGTGAAGAGTGGTCCATAATTTACCCTAGGCCCCATATAAACCCTACTCCCGGAAAACCGGGCCTAAAACCGTAATAAATCATGCTATCAAATTGAAATTCGGTACGTCACAGTTTTATAGGCCCAGAAATCACACTGCCAAATTCCGTGAAGAGTGGTCCATAATTTACCCTAGGCCCCATATAAACCCTACTCCCGGAAAACCGTTTAGTACGCCTAAAACCGTAATAAATCATGCTATCAAATTGAAATTCGGTGCGTCACAGTTTTATAGGACGAGAAATCACACTGCCAAATTTCTTGAAGATTTGTCCATAATTTACCATAGGCCCCATATAAACCCTACTCTCGGAAAATAGTTTATTGCGCCTAAAACCAAATAAAGCCCACTTTGGGATTTATAGATATTGCGGTGAAATTTTTTACTTAAATTCATATGGCAAGAAAAACTATCATGCAAATTTGTGAAATTTACTGTTAACGCTAAAACTAATTACACTGCTGTATTGAAATTTATTCTAATTTATTTTTTGTAATACCAGAAATCAGTCTTCAGAATTTTGGGATGATTTGTCCATAATTTACCATAGGTCCAATACAAATAACGCTCCTAAAAATCGTTTTAGTCCGGCTAAAACTGTTACGAATAATGATATTTTACTCAAGCCAGTTCAAAGTTCTTACAAGAAACGAATAACATTTTCTTATTGTCGGTCAATAATTTAGTTCAGGTCTAAACCGCAACCAATTTTAATGCTGACGTTCGTTTTTGTGAAGCTTAGTTAATAAGCCCACTCCTGTCGGTGGAGGGTATCAAAGATTCGGCACAGCCGAATATAGCACTCTAACTTGTTTTTATTTTTTTTTTTCATTGGAAAAATCATTTTCCCCACATTTGTCCTCTAGTTTTTCCTTAATGGTACACACTTATTTTTTCAGTATTTTTTTTTTTTTTTTGCTGATGCTCCAAAAATGTTCTGTTTACGATTCTATTAGTTTGTTTCACTGACGTGTAAAATTAATATGGCAAAATTGAAAAGCAAAAGGGTGACTTTTTTTTGTATATCAGCTTGGCAGAAAACAAAAAAAAAAAAAAAAAAAAATTTACACACGATCAATCATAAACTGATTGAAATGAAATTTGCTTGTTATTTTTTATAATTTTTTTTCCACAATTTTTCAAAAAACGTTTTTACTTAAATATGCTTTTCTTCTTTTCAATATCTGGCATTCACATTATATTGACATCACAAAAGCAATACACATTTTCAAAAACATATGAAATAAAAGTGTAAAAGAGTATTTCAGTTTTATATGAAAATTACCAACAACATTTTACACTTTTGTATTTTAATACAAAATACAGTGATACAAAGGGTTTTGTGAATACGGCAAATGTTTTAACCTTCAATATAATAAATTTTCTTATGAAAAAAGTCTCTAATAAATAAAAACTTTTAATTAAGTTTCTCGTTTTTTTTAATATGTACAATATTTACATTTCCTGTTTTGTTTTCTTAATTTGTAATTCATATTTTCCTATTAAGTGCAAATAACCTTTGCTAAAATTAAGTTTAAAGAAAGCTTAATGCTTTTATCAAATAACAAAAGGCATTCCTAATTTGGTTATATTTTTCACATTTGGTTGTAAAACCTGTATTATTTTAGTCGTGGCAACACTGATCGTAATGGTGGAAGAAATTGTAAAAAATCTCCGAACACAATATGGAAATCCATCACTTAACTTCTAGCCTCTACGGATAACAAATACATCTAAGGAATGTCAGTTATTGCTATGAAAGAAAATTTTTGGCAATACTTGCAATAAATACAAAGTGGATGAAACGTTTCGGAACTGAAATAAATAAAGACATCTACCGGGAAATAGTTGATTTTACTTCAAGTACTTACAAAAGCGGTTAATGCACTGAAACACTTCTTAAAAGCGGGAAATGTACCAAAAAACTAAAATTCAAATTATATTGAACTGTGATAAGACTAATTCTTACCAAGAGTTGCACTGGAAAAAAACAGATAACGACGCTCTTGACATTGTAGAACGCAATAGTCGAACCCGGTAAAGTAGGGGAGAGAATAAATACAGAGTCCAAGCAAACGATGAAATAATGATTACATTAAACGACTACTCACTGTCAGCGTACATTAAATAACCAAGAATAATATGCCTGATTGAAAGCGAATTCTTCTATATTTATGAAAACATATTTCTTAAATCCGCGAGGCAAGAGAGCAGTGTGACAACCGCGAAGCCGCTAGTTAGATGGGGTGATGTCCGACCTTAAAAAGGCTAAACGTGCGTACAGCAGTAGAAGAGACTTACATTAATCCCTGCCCTAGGGCCAACTCCATAGAAGATCTTAATCACTGGTTCACAAACAATGCGTTTACCAACCAGCCCCGAGTGTGAGCGCAACCAATACACCCAGGTAGCAATTTGGGTGCATTATCCGGCAATTATACACTCACCAGAATGAGACGCTGGAACACTTTCTCTACTACTGTCCGGCCTTCGTCGGACTTAGATCCAAATATCTCGGGAGCGATGTTATGCTGGGCTTAGGATTCCTGAGGAAGTTGACTGGAAAACCTTAAAGAATTACGTTCGGGAAACTGGGTTTCTTAACGTCGGACGCTAACTCCCTCCCTATAGGCAGCACTATCCAACTAAATCTTCCATGTTTCTTTTTAAGGAGCGCACAACAGGCCTAGTAGTGCCCAGATGTATATCGTACAGATAAGAAGTTGAATCTTTTATGCTTCGTCCTCCTTTTGACCGAACCTCGCCTAACCTATAAGCTGGAGTTCTCTAACTTCGCACCATTTGCAAATATGCTAGCAGCATTTGTTGAGTATAAACTGCACCTAGGGATAATCCCTCCTCAGGCCGAAATCTCACAAATGGTATAAAATAAGCCATTCACAGAAAAATTCAGGATATCCCTTCCCGTGACAACTACCAACTGATCCTTAATAGTATTTTTCAACGGAGAAGCGAAAGTTTCGCGTAGGCAATATTCATGAAAGACAGAAAGCATTGCCCGCAAGAAGCAAACTAGCGGAGGCCTTAACTAATAATCAGACCAGTGGAGTGCCACCGGGGGCTACTGACTCCCTAGGTATTACATGGTATCTGCTATCAACAGTTGATTTTGGATTTTTGCTGGATACCAGGCTGCACGTGACTTTCTCAGACGGTGTAGCAGCAGAATGCGAAACAGCCTTGCAATATTCTTAACACCAGAGGGTGAAATATTCTTTGCTTCAAATTATGTATATAAGCTCACAGGAGGTTTACTCCGTACAGGCGCTTGTAACCTTTTTATACTGATCAATATTTTATAACTACCATAAATGTTCGAGGGTTTTAACATCTTCCTATTAGAAATATATATGGCTAAAAATCAACATCTTTTAATATCTTTACAAGATGTTCTATCTCATTTCATTTCCTTCTACAGCTTTCGATTATTTATATGTCATCAGTAGAAATGTTATTGTTGTGGCATCACTAAAAAAATAAATTTTTTTTTTTTTTTTTTTAGTATTCTTCTATTTGCAATCTATTTTACAAGAAACATTTAGCAAATCTTATAACTAGTTAACAATAACTTATATTATCAATTTAAAGTGAAATCAATAATAAAAACAATATGTACAAGTATAAATATACATACGCATGTATTTAACGAAAAATAAGAGATAAATCTAGCTTCTAAAAGGCAGATCAAGAACATGATATCTTTTAAGTCTTTTTACTCCGTTACTGTCATCTAAAAGTGCAATAGCTAACAAATTTGGATGATTGCTAATTCTGTTCAAGTATCTCTCACTACATGCATTTATTTCATGTTTTACTGTGCATACTTTGAGATCATTATAAGATAATACTTATTATTTACAAACCATGCCGCGTTTACTATTAATCTTAGTGTTTTTGATTGATATCTCTGGAGTATTTCTATATTAGAATTACTAGTTGTTCCCCACAGCTGAAGACCATAAGTCCAAACAGGTTTAAGTATTGTCTTGTATAAAATGAGCTTATTCTCTAGGCTGAGTTCTGATTTTGGCCCTAATAGCCAATACATTTTTTTTGTTTTAATGTCCAACTGTTCTCTTTTAGCTTTTACATGATGTTTCCATGTTAGCCTTTTATCCAGATGTAAACCCAAATATTTTACTTTACTCGATTTTGGAATAGGATCTCCATTTAAATAAAGAGTAGGGCAATCACCCTTTCTTAATGTAAAAGTAACATGTGCAGATTTTTCTGTATTAACTTTGATATTCCATTTTATTAACCATTTTTCAATCTCATTAAGCTGGGTTTGTAACTTTGTGGAAGCTTCAACAGGATTTTCGTTCGAAGACAATATAGCGGTATCATCCGCGTACGTTGCTGTTGTTAAGTTATTGCCTATAGGCATGTCTGAAGTAAAAATTGTATAAAGAACAGGGCTTAACACATTTCCTTGTGGGATTCCTGATTCAATCATTCCAAACGGAGAATCATCCCCATTGACATGAACATAGAAAGATCTGTTACACAAGTATGATTTGAAAAATAGGTAAAAAGGAGCTGGAAGAATATGCTTTAATTTGTACAAAAGACCAATATGCCAGACTTTATCGAATGCTTGACTGACGTCTAAAAACACAGCCGAACAATATAATTTCTTTTCCAAGGCATCAATAACTTCTTGAACAATTCGATGACATTGTTCCGGAGTGCCATGTTCATGTCTAAACCCAAACTGATGATCCGGAATTATATTTCTACTTTCTAAATAGGGTAGTAGTCTTTTTAACAGGATTCTCTCGAATATTTTAGAAAATACCGGTAACAAGCTAATTGGTCTGTAAGACGCTACGTTATGCTCAGATTTATTTGGCTTAAGAATCATTATGATTTTTGCGTATTTCCATTGGTAAGGAAAATGATTTAGTCTAAGTATTGAATTAAATATTGTGGTTAAAAATATAATACCTTTTCTAGGTAAAGCTTTAACGATTCTAGGGTTAATGAAATCGTAGCCAGGTGATTTTGTATTATTTAAATGCTTTATTGTGTTTTTAACTTCTAAAGGCGAAATGCTCTTAATCGGACGATCCAGTTGACATGGGATATCAAGAAAAATATTTATGTTATCTTGTTGCGATACAGTACATATATTAAAAGGCTTGAACGTTTTCTCCAAATGTTCTTTGAACGCGTTAGCTTTAGCTTCATTTGATCTACACCATTCACCATTTTCTTTTTTTATGGGTGCATTTCGGATGACAGGGCGTTTGAGGTATTTTATTGCCTTCCAAAGTTCATGTTCGTCAGTTCTATTAACTTCTAAGTTTTTTAAATAACTCTGTACAGAATCATTTTTATATTCTTTTAAGCGCTTTTTTAGATAGTTTGAGGCTCTATTCCAATTTGTTTTATCAATTGGGCTTCTGGTGTTTTTGTAGATTCTACGTAGAATACGTTTGTTTTCTATAAGCTCTTTTATTTCAGAAGATATTTTGACATTGCTACCCATGCTTGTAGAACTTTGCGGTGTAGTTGAGAAAGCTGCTTCGTATATAACATTATTGAGTGTTTCAACTGCATCATCCAGCTCGCAATCGCTTTTTAGTGAAATGTTTAAATTTAGATTATTTTCAATTAAATGTTTAAAAGATTCTGTGTCTGTTTTTTTGTTGAAAATATTACAATGTTTTGATTTAATTTGGAAAATTGTGCTATATGTTACGATTATTGGACTATGTTTTGAACTGAGATCGTCACAATCCAATATGTCTAAAAAAGTTCTTGGTATACCACAAAAGATAACAAAATCCAAAAGATCTGGAATTTTAGAAGGATCAGTTGGCCAGTATATTGGACTGCCTGTTGATAGGGAATTATAATGGTTTTTCATCAGACATTTGTAGAGTTCTTTTCCTTTAGGATTAGATAATCGAGAGCCCCACCATGGATGTTTGGCGTTGAAATCACCCCCAGCTATAAATCTAGCTCCAAGCTGTTTAAAAAATTCTTCATATTTCTCACATTTAATATTGTATCTTGGGAGACAGTATATTAAATAAATGTTAACATTTTCATTATTGCATTTTACTTTTATACCAGCAGATTGAATAGATGGTTTTTGAATTGGATTTAGGACTTCATATTTTATATGAGATTTTATTAAAATGCCTGCACCAGCATGTGCCCGATTATCAGGGTGATTTGCAGCAATGGTATCAAAGTTTCTTATTTTGAAATAGGTTTTATCTGTAAAGTGAGTTTCAGAAATCAGGAGTATGTCGATAAAATTATTTATAAGAAATGTTTCAATTTCGTTTTTGCATTTATTAAGTCCGTTGGTATTCCATATTGCAATCCTTAGATTTAATTGCATAATTTAGTGATTATCATAGTCATCATGTTCATTAAATTTTCCATCAAATTTCTCTAATCGAGCATTAAAGTTTGATTGGGATGTTTTCCAGGCCTCTGAATACGAGAGTTGATTAACATTTTGTTGATTAATGTTTTGTTGAGGTTCAGAACGATAAATGCCATTTAGTTGAGAATATTCATTATTATTTAACATGAAATTTGCACTTCTACGGCTGTTTGGATAAACTGTTTGTCTGTTAACTCTTTTAGAAACTAGATCCTGGTATACCCTACATCCTTTGTAATTTGCGGTGTGGTCACCTAGACAATGTAAACAGCGCGGTGAAGCATCAAACGTTTTAGTACATTCTAATGTAGGGTGACCCATTCCACATTTAACACATCTGAATGGTCTCTTGCAGTATGCTTTTGTATGCCCAAAAAGTTGACAGCGGTGACATTGTACCAAATCATTGGTTCTTATTGGTGGTTCTATTTTAACCAGAGCGTTATTGATGGTTTTTATATCATAAATCTTTTTATTACTATCTTTAGGATCCAGTTCAATAAAAAACATAGAAAGTGGTTCCTTTGTAATGCGACTTTTGCCATTAGTCACGTTCTTACTTGATGACCTAACGACAACAATTCTGCCTTAATATCTTCAGTCTGTGTAGAATGGTGAAGACCTTTAATTACTACTCTAAAACTTTTTTCTTGTTTTAATTGAAAAGTATGAAAACAAATCTTGGAAGTTTCTAAATATTTGACAATTTTTCTATATTCTACGGTTTTGACGAACCTCACCTTGTTTTAATGAGTTATAATTAAATTCGTTTTGATCTACAACAGAAATAATTTTTTTAATCATTATCTTAATATTTTCCACATTGGGAATATAAATAGGTGGTGGTTTTGGTATTGTTTGAGCTCCTTCTTCTGCCTCTGAATTTTCGACATTTGGTGGAGTTTTTTTTTTTTTTTTTTCCAGTACAATTAATATTGTTTTTGGATATGTAAAAGAAAGATTTTTAAATATTTTTTAAATATTGACAAATACTATGTCAGCTATCGATCGCGGTCAACAAAGGAATGACTGACAAAATAATTTTTTTTTTTTTTTTTTTTTTTTTTTTTTGGCGTCACTGACAAAATAAATTTTTTTTTTGTATAATTTTATTACCAATATATCAATTCACAAAGTTTTCTACTGTGTCATATTTATGAAACCCACATTCATAAAAATGTAGCAAATACAATCAATATGACACAATAGAAGAACACTTTGTGAATTGCCTAAGTGTGTTGATTTTTTTGTTTATGTTTGTAAAATTTTAATTTTAGATTCCATTTTGTTTGTGCATTTCTTTGCTAAATTTAATTTACTTTGCACTCATTTGCTACAACAACGTCATAAGTAAAAATCGCAAATTCCGACTTAATATTTCTAATGCATAGTAAATTAGAGAGCTGATTCTGGCAGCCGTGATCAAATACTTTTTCGATTTGAAAGCCATTTTATTTCAAACGGGTCGAGAACGGATGGCAACTGATTTGAGTTGTGTTGCCAGCAGCGAAATTAGGCAATGAGGCTGCTTTTAAAATAAAATACAAATGCTGTATATTTGAAGATGAGCGGCGCTGCCTGCTTTCAATGCTAGCAACACAATTTCAGTTCGACAGTTACGTAATCGACACATAATTCTCTCATTCGATACTGAACGAATCGAAATTATTATTAAGTGCTGTAAAAAATTTTTTCGCAACAATGAAAAAATAGGTTCGATTCGTTCAGTATTGCTTGAATGAATTATAAATAAAATTGCTTTCGAATTGAAAAAGTATTCGATCACGACTTACAGAATAAGACCCCAGATGCTTTATGAAGCGGTTATTAGTTCATATGAAGATATTATAACAAAACTCTCAAGAGAAAAATAAAATTTTCTTTTTCCATTATGTTGTGTATGACTTTGAAGCTTTAAAGTCGTTTTCTGACGATGCTGCAGAAAATGAGCAATATGTACAAATTACTTTTTTGTTTGTTAATTTCTATTCCTGTTTTCCTTTTTTTGTGTGTGTGTTTTTTGATCATTTACATTTTTGATAGATGGTAGATGTTAGATGTGAACAATGTAAGCGAGTGTTTCAGATTTTCGACATCTTCCGTGCGATTCACCGAAATGTTGGTCAGTGTAAAATGCCAATTAGAGAGAAATTGAAAACAAAACACAGAGAAGAATGGATAAGTATTGTGTGGGAGGACAAGGCTGAGTTGTAGCTGTAGCGCCAATCAGTTAAATGAAGAAAATTTGCCAACATTTTTCTTTTTATGGGAAATTTGTGTTAAATAAATTTTACGAATATTCACTCTGCGTAGGAAATTTTGCAAACTTTTATTCTGTATAAAAAAGTTTTGGGAAATTTTACTTTTTATTAAAATTTTGAGAAATTTCTCTCTTTTTAAAAAAACATTGTACAATTTTGCAATTTTAAGAAAATCCTCTATTAAGAGGAAAATATCCGACCTTTTTGGCATTAAAAAAAATTTCCCTTTAAACTTATTGCTGTACAAATTTATAGTGTGTTTTCACAACTGTGTTGTTGTTGGTTGTTGTGTTAGTTTTTCAATGTGTTTTCGTATTAGTATGAATTACAAATTGTCACTACATATAGACAATGTATTATTGTTATTCATGTTGTTGGTTGTTGCAGCTGTTGTCATTGTTGTGACATTTGTGGTTTTTCATTGCAAACAATTTTGCATAATTATAGTAGATAAAACAAAAACAAAATACGAAATATAAACACAAATAAATTGAGAATGGATATGAAAAGAAGTTAACCGCAATGTTATTATTGTGTGGCACTTTAAATTGTCTACAGCCATTTTTGTATTTCTATCTCTTTCTATCTATCTCATGCACATTTTAAAAGCATTTATTTTGTATGGTTAAATCAGATTTATGTGTGTGTGAGAATTTGTGCAAGTTTTGTGTAAATTTGAATATATTTGAGGGATTCAATTAATTATTTGACATTTAAGGTTAAATTTTGTGATTCACAACCAGTTTTTTATTGATTGTTTAAACTACAACTTCGACTGATTTACAATGCTTATAACTTTATTAAGCTTACAGTTTTTATTTAAATACAAACATCCATTAAATGACATCCATCCATTAGTAGCTCTTTTCAAGTCGTTTTGCATTAATTTGCGGAACGATTCTGGCTCTAATTCTGCAATGTCTGTGAATGTTCTGCGGCTTATTGGCATTAACCCTTTCTTTAAGAAGTCCCACAAAAAATGTAAAGGGACAAAATCAGCATTTCTTGAAATGGGTGGGATATGACAACTTTCTCGCATAATCGCCATTTTGTCTTTCGCTGTACGAGCTGTAGCACCATCTTGCTGGTATTATATATCCTTAAAATTAATAATGCTAAATGCAGACTACGTAATATATTTATGGCGAAAAATTATGCGCCTTTGTATTAAACAAAATCAGGATTGCAAAATTAAAAACATCAAAATTGTACAAACGAGCTCATAAAATTGTACTTTTTCGACCCCAATTGTACCAAAAAAAATTTTTTTTTATATAAAAACTAGCTGACCCGGCAAACGTTGTTTTGCCTAGATACAAAATGTATGAGAAAATTAATTTTCTTTATAATTTCTTTTTTCCGGAATATTTTAGACATTTTTTTTGCATTTCCTCTAATGTGGCCTGAGACCATACCGAAATGGTACGAATCATCGAAATCGGTTCAGGCGTTCTTGAGTTATAAACGTAGTAACCAACGCCACTTTTTTTTAAATATATATATAGGAGATTAATCACATCAATTTAGAAACCTCCGTCGGCTCATGCGCAACGACTTTGATACAGATCAAAGCATGATCAATTGCATAGCTTACGATTTGATTAATTTTCAATGGCACTTCTTGTCGGAAATTGTTCATACCAACATAGAAACCTTTGCCGGCTCATGCACAACAACTTAACTAAAGACCATAGCATGATCAAATGTTATAATTTATTTTGAGTAATTTTCAATGGTGCCGCATATCGGAAATTGGTCATACCAACCTATAAACCTTTGTATGCTAATGCTCAACAGCTGTGCTAAAGATCATAGCATGATCAAATGCACAGTTTATGATTTAACTAATTTCAAGTCATTTTTAGTGGCGCCACCTGTCTGAAATTGGTCATATCAACTTATAAACCTTCGCCGCCTCATGCTCAACAACTTTGCTAAAGATCATAGCATCGTCAAATGCAGAGTTTTAATTCATACTGAGTAATTTTTTGCTATTCTTCTTACTTGGTCAGAGACCATTCCACGCCACTTTCTTTTA
This sequence comes from Pollenia amentaria, assembly GCA_943735925.1. NCBI lineage: Eukaryota > Metazoa > Arthropoda > Insecta > Diptera > Polleniidae > Pollenia > Pollenia amentaria. Next base: position 136,102,896 of record OX031010.1, on the reverse strand, counting down.
TATATATAGATAGAAGATAGATATAATTTTTTTTTTATTTTAAATAAAAGCGACAAAAACATAAACATAACATAAAATTGTACATTAAAATAAATTTTTGTAATAAAAAAATTACCATTTGTATTTAAAAATTTGTTTATTCTTTAAAAAAAAACTACACTACGTTATAGGTACATATGAAATGGAAAAATAAGGTACATAAAAAGTCTATCGATATATGTATTCATGAAATCAAATTGTTTTTTGATAAAAAATCATTTATTTTAAAACTAAAAAAAACATGAATTTAATTTAACAAATCTTTTGTCTGTATAAGGCCGGAAACTGTAGGCACATAAAGCCCGTTGCGTTCTTTCGTTTAATAATATTTTGGAAGGAAAAAATCATTTCCACATTCACAGGGGAATATGGAACTGATAATACCCCATCTCCGATTCCTGAAAGTAACGGAGCCATAAATTCGTTAAATTCATTTTTCATTTCAGAAACTTTAGTCCAAAAGTTGTATACTTACACAGTACAACATTTTTCAGTTAATTGATTGCCAACTCAATTCTGTGAACTGTATGTGAAATTAGACCCAAAAAGAAGAATTTCTGCATCATTCGTTTTGTCTTCCTACCTGCGATTTGAAGTTAGTATCGATTTGAAGTTAGTACTATCGTATAGGGGAATTTATCACGTTTTAGGCCCTGTTGTTTGACATAGCTCGACAACCCCTAGCCCAATTTAGTTGAAATAAATTTTAAAAAATTAAGAATTACAATTCCCTTAATCTGTTCATATATTGTTTTCCTATACAAGTAACACTTTCGAAGTTAAAAATGAATGTATGAAGGGAAAAAATTATTTTTTGCCTAAAAATTTAAATTTTTTTTTTTTAAATACATAAAAAATGCAAAATGGAAAAAAGTTTCAAGTCTAGTTATTTTTTTGCAAAGTCACATAACCTATGAGCAAAATGAGACAAAGATCATAAAAATCGATGCACGCGTTTCGCTTTTATTCGCAATTGAGTAAATGTATGAATTTCAAAAATTTGCTCGAGATATGCACAACATTATTTGGAGAAAACATTGACACCTTTTTCATGATTCTGAGAATTAAAAAAAAAGGAATAAACAAAAGGTTATTTGATTTTTATGATTGCGGTAATAAATGTACGTGGACAATTAAACGGAAAGTGGACCTTTTTATTATTTGGGTTTTTCCGGTGGCTACCTATATGATTTTTTTACAGAAATTGCACCCACATTTAAGGGTGGTCATTATTTGGAAAGTTTTGCACAGTTTGAAACGTACAAGTGCTGAATCAGGTATATAGCCAGCCGCCCTTAAAATATGCGCCCATTTATAAGTACCTGGCAGTAAAATATTCAAAAATACGTAGTATTTATAGGTGTGCATTGATCGATTTTTGGCATTCAGCCAGTGCCGACAAACGCGAACAGTAAAAGTGATTTTTCTCCAGTTTTTTAAAAGTGAATAACAACAAAACATAAAATATATCAATATGGAAAACAACAAGTGCCCATATTTGGATGAATATTGTTACGTTTGTGGTCATATCGTCCGAAAAATACAGAAAAAAGATCGAAAAAATTTGTTTACTGAGCAATTCAAAACCGCGTATTGTAATTATTTCGATGAAGCAGATTTAAGTGGTGCAAATTTTACGCCGAACACAGTGTGCAACAGTTGTTATACTACCCTTCTAAAATGGATTCACGGAAAAAGTAGAAAGTTATCTTTTATGAAGCCAGTAATTTGGGTGGAAGACACAACTGGACATGATGAATCCAGGTGCTATGCATGCATAAATTTTCGTCCTGGATTAAATAGACAACAATTGAAAACAAAAGTATACACTGCTGCATTTACTGCCACACTTCCAGTGCAACGTCCTGCTGATACCGATGCACCTAAACCTCCGAGTGCGGATACTGTGTCCCTGCTAGCCGAAACCGTTTTCACCAATCCGACCGATTTGGATGATGCTGATTGGATACCCGATATTGAAAATAGTGCACCACAACCGCTACCACAAATCGAAATGGATTACATTGTGGCCAAGCTGGGACTATCACAACACGACTCCGAATGGCTGACATCATTTTTGAAGAGAAGAAAACTCACACAGCAAAATGTCAGCGCAACATCATACCGACAACGCCAAGCTGATTTTCAGAAATTTTATTCCGTTGACGAAGCAAATACGTTCACGTACTGCCATGATATCCCAGGTTTAGTGAAAAAATTGGGAATGGATTATATCGCTGGCGACTGGCGTTTATTCATCGATGGTTCAGTTACTAGTTTGAAGGCTGTGCTGCTGCACAAAAAAAATAAAAAACCATGCATTCCATTGGGATTCAGCACAACTATGAAGGAAACGTATGAAGCATTGGGCGAAATTTTGAAGAAAATCAAATACGATGAACACAAATGGAACATTTGTTGCGATCTGAAGGTGGTCAACATACTACAAGGGATTATAGAAAAGGGCGGATATCCAAAATACTTCTGCTTCCTTTGTAATTGGGATTCACGATACAAAGGAAATCAATATCAATGTAAAGATTGGAAAGGAAGAACTCCCGAGCTCAACAAACAATTAAAATTACGCAATGAACCTATGATAAAGAACCTGGATGATATTTTGTTGCCACCGCTCCACATGAAACTGGGAATAGCTGGGAAATTCGTTGAAGTGGTGGTCAAAAAAGTTAACGGCGCCTTTGACTGTTTGAAATCCATCTTTCCGAAACTCAGTGATGAGAAAATTAAAAACGGTACGTATCGTACTCTGTATTTCAATATTGTCATATCTAAATTTGTTAATTTCTATACATTCGCATTACCAATAATTTTTTCGTTTTTCTTATGTATTTAAAACAGGTATTCTCAATGGACCTGATATTCGGAAATTGATCAAAAGTGATTCTTTCACACATTTGCTTTCAGAGCATCACGACCACCAACATGTATGGAACGCATTGAAAGAAGTAATAGAAGGCGTTCTAGGAAAGAACCGTGTCCAGCGAGAAGAGATACAGCAACGAGTGGACAGGTTGCTGTTTTATTTCGAAAAAATCGGTGCATCCATGACGCTGAAATTGCATTTCTTGCACCACCACCTCGATACATTTTTGGCACAATCACCTCAGGAATCAGACGAACAAGGAGAGAGGTTCCACCAGGTGACCATGCCATTTGAAAAGCGGTTCAAAAGCAAACAATTGGATGCATTGCTTGCGGAGGTTTGTTGGTGGAGTTCCACAATTATGCAGTTTGAAGAAAGCACCGAAGATGAAGACATTGAAATTGGCGGACACAGTGAAAGAAACACGCCCTTGAATAGTATGTGTATCTCGGATGACGATACAGACTCAGACCATGAATATGAACAACCTACGAAGAAAACAAGATCATCAGAACCACAAGCGTCAACTTCTACAAGGATGGATATTGCCAATAATTGAAAAAATGTTCTAAATTTTGTTTTTATGCATATTATAATTGCGTATTAATTGCATATTATTTTATTTTCATTAAGTTTTTATAAATAAAGTTTTTTTTTGCATGATAATTTTTTAATTTATATTTTTATTTTTATTTTAAGGGTGGTGGCTAAAACTGATTTTTGACATTCATACCTTTACTCAATTGCGAATAAAAGCGAAACGCGTGCATCGATTTTTATGATCTTTGTCTCATTTTGCTCATAGGTTATGTGACTTTGCAAAAAAATAACTAGACTTGAAACTTTTTTCCATTTTGCATTTTTTATGTATTTAAAAAAAAAAATTTAAATTTTTAGGCAAAAAATAATTTTTTCCCTTCATACATTCATTTTTAACTTCGAAAGTGTTACTTGTATAGGAAAACAATATATGAACAGATTAAGGGAATTATAATTCTTAATTTTTTAAAATTTATTTCAACTAAATTGGGCTAGTGGTTGTCGAGCTATGTCAAACAACAGGGCCTAAAACGTGATAAATTCCCCTATACGATAGTACTAACTTCAAATCGATACTAACTTCAAATCGCAGGTAAGAAGACAAAACGAATGATGCAGAAATTCTTCTTTTTGGGTCTAATTTCACATACAGTTCACAGAATTGAGTTGGCAAATCATGTGTTGTACTGTGTTATATACTTTAATTTTTAAATATTTTAATATTTCTATATCTGCCAGGGATCTAAACTGTGTATTAATTGAGTAAAATATTGTATACTCGTTTGGAATCGTTTTTTTTTATTAAAAGTGGCACTTTACTACTCATTCTTGCCGAAACAACATTTTCTGGAATAAATTTACTAAACCTTCGTTATCAAAATCAACAAAATTACTCTCAGCATGTTGCAACATTTTAAATAGTTTTTTTTTTGGCAATTTCCTTGAAATTCTTCACCACATCACGTTCAACATCATTTGTGGAAATATAAATTTCTACTTTTGTTCCACAGTATATTTCTTCGAAAGGAAGATAATTTTCGTGAAGGGATATATTAATTATTTAATATTTGTTAAGGGTTTCTTTTTTTTAAATTACGGCCCATTCGACGAAGTTAGAAATTTAAGGCGTTTCAGGAAAATGTACATGCTTGCGTCTTCTGCTTGCACTTCCATATTCATAGTATTTACGATTTTTAATACATATTGAAGAAAGAGAAATAACAGTTTGAAAAGTGGATTCTCAAAATTTAAAAAAAAACGAACCAAATTTCATTAAATTATCTTAACATGGACAGACAACCAGCCAGCAGGAGGGACGACTCAGATGCTGATTATAAGTCGATCGGTATACTCCAACAAATATTTGAATGCGTTTCACACATCAGCATAAACTCATAATACCCTTTTCACCATAATAATATCAATGTTAGTCATACTATTAAGATAGATACAGTAGTTCAAAATAATTTAACAAAAACAACATTAAAAACCTCAAACAACTTAATAAAAATTAAATAAAAACTTAAAATAATAAGATCTACTTCCATTTATCTAGGGAAGGGGAAAATGTTCATGTTCATCCTTGGTATTCTTTATTTAGTAAACAAAATTCCTGTAATGGTTTCAGATAAAAGTCTGCTTTTCAAATCAGTTTAACAAATGTTAAGGGCGCTAAATATTTCTCAAATAATGCATTTAAAATGTTAAAGCAAACACAACAATTATTTCTTTTTGTAATATTGGAAACATAAATTTCTCCAAGGGTATACCTTCTTTTTCCAATATACTTCGGGTTTTGAATCACTTTGAAGCTCATATTTATCGAAATCTAAAAGTCCATCAGGCGCCAATTACTATCAATATTTTGATTGATAAACAACGGAAATCTTTTTTTTTATAAATAGTGACTTTAGTTGAATATACTGCAAACATTTTAAATCAACAATATATTAAATGTTATAAATTTTATCATTTCCTTATACTATTTGTTTTAATACGAAAGAATTTCAAATTACACCTGATCTACACCTCAAAGAAATTACCCACGCTCTACCCACGAGAGTAAAAGTTATACCTAATTCGGCTAATTACCCACAAGGTGGCAACACTGGGGATAATACACATTTGTTAATTGTAAATCTCTTATATAAGTAACAAATATTAAATTAGTTATGTATTCCCAGTAAAAAATGTGCTCCAAAAGGAGCTCAAATCGCTTCAAACCTGCCGATCGGATGCCTGATTTTTGTATGGGGTGTTTCCGGTTTGGAGGACTATTTTCTGCTGACAATAAGCGCTTTTTTTAACATAATTAAACATGCAAATAAAGCACTCCAAATATGCTTTTTTAAAAGCTAACTATATCAGCATATTCATAAATTTTTCGCTTTAAAACATTTTTCGTTGTCAACACTAAAATAGCAGCTTTTTTTGTATATTTTATTCGTTATCATTTGAGTTTTTTCCCGCAATTTTTCATTTCCCGGGAAAGCTGGAAATTTTTTAAGTCTCCCGGGATCCCGCTCCATAGAAATAATAAAAGTTAAATTCGCCAGGAATTAGCAAAAATTTTATTAGAAAGCTTAAAACACCTACTAAAACATACCTTATGTTTTAATAATACATAAATACGTTAATTTTTATTGGGTATAAAACTCTTTAATTAACTTTAAGTTTTTAAATTTCTTAACGCTTTTTTTCCAACACGAAAAACTTGTATTCTTGCTATGTGAGATCAAAAAAAGTAGACTTACAAATATAGGTGAACATAAACAAACACATAACAATCCAGATAATGAAAACAAACATAAAATAATTTTAAAAAAATAATAATTTGTCCAAAACATAAACATTAAATTCTTAAAATAAAACAATATTGTAATAATAGCAATTCATATTTTTTGGTTAAGGAAATAATTCTTTAAAACGCTTAAAGCGTTTATAGACCCGTCAGAAAGCCTACTTCAAATTTTGTTAACAAATTGCCCTGCTACCCAAAACGCCCGCTTACTTTCTACCGAAGTTGGACGAATGGTTAGAAGTGCATTAAACAAAAATTCAACATTTTGGGTCTTTTGACCACTTCCTTCCAAAAATTTCAATTCTTTCTTAAATAAACATTTTAAAGTACTTTTGGAGTAAGATGGAGCACAAACATTAGCATTATTAATAGCTGCATTTAAAACTCCTTCAAATGTTTTCTCTTTGACGGCACCACATTCTTCAAAATCATCCTTAAGCCTATAGTAAAGACACATGCGCATGTGGTTCTGACGTAATTTTGACGTCATCACACAACACGCAATGTTTATTGTGGCTTTGCATTGACGTCAAAATTACGTCAGAACCACATGCGCATGTGTATTTTTACATGCCGTGTACTATAGGCTTTACTTTCTTCAATATCATTAGTTTTGGCAAAAAGACGATTAAAAAGATTTTCAGCATATTCAGTTACTGAGTACTTAGAAGCATAGGAAAACAAACAATTTGCGTGAGTATGGTTGAAGAAATCAGGCTCTTTCAAATATTTTACCAAAGTTTACAATTTTTTGTCCCTCCTTTCATCAATACGTCGATGTAGAGCATTAAACATTTTTTTGCCAAGAATAGTAGGAATCGATTGGATTTCTTGACATAAAGTGTTAACTATGGCGTCAGTAGTTAATATGTTTGTATCACGGCGGCTCAACCTTTCAACAGCCATCTGTATGGGTTTCAAAACTTTAAGCATATTGCTTAGTGTAACTATCCATAGATCACCCATTTCGAAATCAATAAGGCTCTTTTTTATAGAATTTCTTAATAACAGATATTTGCCTAGCATTGGCACTATCGAATTCCAACGAGTTACAATGTCTTATTCAAGAGCCAATTCTTTTTTATGCTCTTCAACTACGTATTTTTGAAGAATAATGTTTTTTGTTGGACTTTTTTTGAAATATCATCATCATCATCATCATCATCATCATCATCATATATATTAATAGGCAAGTGGATTTCTTTGGATCCCTTTTACGCCTAAACTATATATTGTATTTTAACAATATATATATCATTCGATTAGATTCTGGTAGATTCTGTTAATGTCAATTTTGGTAAAATCGGTTCAGTATTTTACGAGTTATATGCGTTAGAAAGTGGTACTAATACATTGAAACAATTCACATACGTGTGAGCAAAAACAATGTAAACCAGGGGTGTCAGCGTCATGCACAATTGTGTCAGCAAAACTCACATGTACGCTTACGCTCTTTTATTTTGCGAGCGTAAAATATAATTTTTTACTGCAAAACACTCTCATTCAGCGGGAAATATCGAAATATCGCACGGCCTGTTTTGAGGCCTCTAAACAGAAATAATATATTTATTATTTATTATCTTTGTTTATGTTTTGTTTTATTTCTGTTTTTGACATTGTACAATGATTGACAAATAATATCTACATTGTTTTGCATTTAAGCTAACGATATGTGTTTTGTTGCCTTTTAAAGGGTCCCTTTTTCTTTCGTTAAAAAGACGTACCTAAATGCAGAAATTATTAAGAAAAAAATAGCCACAAGAATTTGTTGGTATTTTGTGCTTGTAAAAATATTTTTCTTTCTGTACCAATCGCGTCAATTGGTTTTTTTGAAAACACTTTTCTCAAGTAAGTAAAAATATTTAAAAAAGTCTTGTTTTCCTATAATTTATGTGTAAACCTATACACATAAAAGCAAATGTGACAGCAGGTAAAATTTTTGGGTAAGAAGATGTGTATTATTAATGTATTAATGAAACTTTATTGTTCAACGTCCACAAACCTAAAAAATGTTTTGTTGTTTCGAAACTGCAATTTAAATTTAGAAGATATTATTGGTAAATAAAAGTATATTTTTATAGGCTAGTAAAATCTTCTCTTTTTATAATTGTGGTTAATAATTATAGAATATTTTTAAACTTAATGGGGTTATTATTTGCATTAGTATGTGCAAATGAATTTTCATTGTTGGCATTCGCAAAGATATGTTGAGCACCAAATTAAAAATTTTGGAAAGAATTGTATAATGTTGTAAGAAGACATCAAATATTGTCCAATGCTCAATTTTTCCAAAAAATAAGCAAAGTTTCTGCGAAATGCAGGTTCCAAATTAAATTTATTTAAATAATAACTGAGTGTGTCTGTCCATAACTCAACATTTTTCGATAATTGTATTATTATTAATTGCTCTAAAGTCTTCATAGCAAAATATGTATGTTAATTAGGCCTCGTAATAGGCCTCGCAACCGCAGATTCCTCCCGCTGAGAATGAAAGAGACAAGAGTATTCGCACCAATACAATCATAATTGACACCACTGATGTAAACATATAACAGAAGCAGTATGCTTTCCCTGTCGGAAAATGAGTTAGCTCAAAGTCAACTCATGGTTAACCAGAAGTTAGTCAGAGGTGACTCACAAGCTAACTCATTTACATGGTTAAAGCTATTCAGTTTTTACACGCAATGTCCGCAGTACGAGTCAGTACACACTCACACTGCATAAATTTAAGATAACCATAAGTTAGCTCATTATGAGTCAGCTTGTGGTGCATACAATATGTTGACTTTAATAAGAGAATAAAAAAAAAATTACGTATTTTGCTTTATTTATTTTCTAAAGAGAGACAGAGACTATTACACATATGTTTTCTTTCACTTTTGTTGTATTTCCCCTTTGTCTACAGAAAAACTCTCAGTTATAAGACACCAGCAGCATGCCCGATATGACCAAAACCGGTTTTCATAATAATTCTACTTTGAAAATGAGATGTATTTAACTAAATGATATTAACAAAGAGAATATGGGAACTTTTACTTATTATTTAACTTTGAAAAAGTACACAAAACAAGCAAAACGTGTTTTTACCACAGTCCACTGCATCAGCTTTGAGTTAGCCAAACGCTAGCTCAATACTTATCGAGAAGAGGTCAGTCGCACAAAACACAACTGATTCAAATCTGCACCAATTATGAGTTAGTCACTAGTCAGTTGTAAATAAGTTAGCTAAAAGTCAACTAAATGTTGAGCTAGCTAATAAAAATCCGACAGGGTTGTTTTTGTGTTTACATAGTAAAAAGAACAACAACATGCCGAGTTCTCTGCTATGCATTAAATTGGAGAACAGTAGAGATTAAGAAATAAAAAAGAGAAAGACAATTTTAAATATTTTGTTTTCTTTTTTGGAGAGTTGTTGTTTTTAAGTGTTACCGTTGATTTCTTAAATTTTTGCGCTTATGAATAATTTTAATGTTATTGTTACATTATTAATATGGTTACATTGTAAAGAAAGTGTTTATTACATTTTTTTTTTTAAATAAAGTGCGATCTTCTGATGGGCTGCGATTTTATATAACAGACACTACCGATCATGGTCATTTGTTATATGATAATCATGTATTTACAAAACATATATATATATATAGAGGTTATAACAAAATAATTCATCAACGAAATAAATATAAATGGAAAATATATAAAAGGCTTTTTTATAAACATTGAGATTAGGGAACTTATGTTATATATACATTTTTAGAAAAATTGTCACTAAATTTCATATGCCTAAAAGAAATATGTCTCATAAAATTAAAAATTGTTTTGCTCTGCTGAGAATTATTACATTTTGAGCAGGGCTGTGGAGTCGTCCGAAAAAAGTACTAACTCCGACTCCGACTCCAAACGCTGAAATTTTTTAAGTGCGACTCCGACTCACTACTCCGACTCACGACTCCGACTTCTACTCTAACCGTGATGCGAAATGAATGAGACGTAAAATTATTTCTCTTTTGTGAAACATCTTTATTAAACGAATTATGGGAATCCCCGCGTAATGTGCATAAGAAAAACATGAGGGTTATGGTAGGAATTAAAGGCAGGCCGATAAAGATGTTTCTACACAAAAGAAAAATAATATTACGTCACAATTTTTCTAATACATACTAGTATTTATGCGCTATAGCAACACTTATTCTGTACAATGTTGAAAATATTTCAGCGTTGATTGTTAAAAAATTCTGATATTAAAATTATTGGCAATTCCTGTCATTAACATTTTTTAGCATGAGTAAATTATTTAAAAAATCACACATCTTTTTTCAACTAGATCAATAACTGAGTATAAGTTTTGCTAATGTAATTTAGACTTTTTCCCGCACGTATACAAAATATACTTAAATAGTAAAGTACTTGAATCAACTATTTCTCATAAAATAAATTAAAATCTACTTATTCATATTGATCTGAAAAATATTGCATCGCCAATTTCGAAGAATTTTTATATTGGAAAATATTAGAAATTTTTTTAAATTTTTTATGCCGAAAAATTTTGGAGTCGGAGTCACGCGTTTTTTTGGGTACTGCGACTCCGACTCCGACTCCGGTACAAAAACCTCAACTCCGAGTCTTCACCTCCGACTCCACAGCCCTGATTTTGAGTTACTACTCTGTTTATAATCAAGTGCGATATGTTTTTTACCATTAAATAAATATATTTCTACATATGTATATACATATTTAATAAAGTTTTAGATTAAATAAATATTAGAAATAACGGTACAAATAAGATATTTCTAGATTGCTGTCGATTGTGTCGACTGCTGGCCCATACTAGTTTTTATAATGCGGCGTGTCTGATTTCATACCTCTTTGAAGTTACTGTTTAAAACTAAATTTATGGCAGAATCTTGAATATCAGCTTCAAAGTCATTATTCTTTTCTGTCGATTCTGATTCACTGGCAGAACAAATTATTTCTTTTTTATAAAAAAAAAACGTCAACGACTGTATGCATGGCATGATTAAGACAAAAGATCCCTTCAGCTTCGCTATTTTTAACCAATTTTTTCATCACGTTAGATTCATCTGTAATTGTGGAAACTATATGACTTTCAAATTCTATATTGTACTCTCTTAAACGAGTTTCCATTAAGGTTTTTATTTCGACCGCTCCACACCTTCCGGGTATATAGACTATACCAAAATTTAAAAATGTTTGTTTATTACCTAACAAACATATGTTAAGGTATCTCCAACTTTTGAGACTAGTCCATTCATCCATAGTCAACGAAAAACTACCGCCCTCAGATAATATTAAGTTTATATTATTTATGTATTCGTCCTTTAGGTAGGTAGGTAGGTAGAAAGGCTGGTGTAAAGTCTCCTTCACACCCTCACCCAGAGACCAATATGGTCCATTGTGATGCCTTGTTTAGAGAGAAATAGCTGAAAAAGAAGGTGAAGAGAAACAGCAAAAGCATTAGAAAAGATAAGGATAGATAAGAAAAGGAAGATCTGACCAACCCCGAAAGAAAAGCCTCACTCAACACAACACCAATCCGCCCTATGTGCGGTTAGCTCCCAGTCTCCTGCTGCGCAGCCAGGCCATTCGTCCTTTACTTCCTGGAATTTTTTTATTATTAACCATTCTGCTTTTTATTTTTGCACATCAGGAGCATATAGCAGTTTCAGTAGATTTTTCCATAAAAAACGTCCATACAATTGAGTTTTCCATCTAAAACAATTTTATTTGTTTTTATTAAAAACAAAAAAAGAGACTACTGATTTTAATATATTACTTTCAAACATCAATATACTCGTATTTGACAAAATATCTTGAAATGTAAAATTTTTGTGAAAAACCGCAGCTCACAATAAATTTCCACAAATACCAAAATAAAAGCAGCCGTTTTCTAAACGTTAAGTTGTCAATTATTTTTTTAGTATTTCCCGGGATCTCGCATGAAAAATCCCGGGAAATCGAAACATTTTAAAAGTGGAATTCCCGGGAAAAACCCTAGTTATCATTTACTGCTGTATAAGTGCTCTCTTATTAAAGCGCTTGATTATGCGCTCTGTTAAGTGCTTCAAAATATACAAATTTTTTTGTACTGGGTTTGTACACCCAGAGAAAAAATATGTTTAAAAATGGTCACCTCCAACAAAACTATTTTAAAAGAAAAATTTTAAATATATTATGTTTAATTTAATCATACTTTCTTCACCGACAACCATATTATGGTTAAATTGGCCCTCCATCAAGAAGCCGCAACCATATTATGGTTGTCTCCAAACATGTTTTGGTTAATAATAACTAAAATATGTTTAACACTTATTATAGCATGGTTGGTTTTCAACCATAGCATGTTGCTCTTGGAAAAGAGGAAAATACTCTTGTTAATTTAAAAACAAATTACTGTCATATTTTACCAAAACATGTTTAAAGACAACCATAGTATGGTTGTGGCTTCTTGATGGAGGGCCAATTTAACCATAATATGGTTGTCGGTGACAATAATATGTTTAAATTAAACATAATATGTTGAAAATTTTTCTTTAAAAATAGTTTTGTTGGAGGTGACCATTCTTAAACATATTTTTTCTCTGCGTGTACATACAAGAAATACAGTTGTAATACCATTCAAATCACCTGGTACTTTTCGTGCAAAGCGGTCACCATTTAAACATTCTTAATTCCCATTACCGTGTGTATTGTTTTAGGAATACTAATGCTTTTTTGCTAAAGCTACCAGTGAAATACGCCTCGAAACGGATTATCCTCCAACAATAAATTTCAGTGTATTTATCGAGAATAAAAATAGGGAATAACGCACAACAAACAAAATCTTATTAATGAAAAATTATGTATTCCCAAGAATAACTTTGACAATTTTGATAAATTTTGAGTTGTGCCTGTTTATGATTTAGTGTGTGATATATTTCAAACTTGAATTGAAAAAAATAAAAAAATTTCTGAATTTTTTGTTCCCACTCATATTGCTGCGTATATTTTTCATTCCCTTATTAACTTTTTAGAGAATTTTTTACCCGAACTTTCACAATAGCGAAGCATTCATTTTTGGTTTCTACACATTCACACACTTACGTAAATTGATCGTTTGCACTTCTCTTCAGTATTTATTCGTGACAGTGACACAACAGTCAAGGCGAATTCATTTATCAGGTGGCGTTGAAAGCACAGCTGTGCTACTTTTTTTTCTTACTTAGAGAGAGAAATGCCAAAAGTTGCTTGTGTTTTTGACATATCGATCAAGGAAAGCAACAACAAAAATACATTGTTGTGTTTTTGGTGTTGTTACTTGTTGTAATATCGACACCACCGTATACATGAATTCGCCTTGACAACAGTATGGAATTTTAAATTTTTAATTGTTTTGAATGTGTGTTCAAATTGAAATGTGCAGGTCTCTAGTCCGAACACATAAAAGGATTTAATAATTTTTAACTGCCCGTTCGCCGATATCGAATGTTAACGTTCGCATAGAAAATTACATTTAAAACAGTAAACGTTCTTTCTTGCTACGAGTACGATGACGTTATATAATTTTATTAAACTATAAAAATAAAAAAGTTACAATTATTTCAAATCAGTCAGTTCTAAAATTGTTGCTTGTAAAATAGAAATTTGTATATATAATAGAGGTTGTTATTTTTTACTTTTTTTAAATTATACGGGAATTTGCAAATACACTAATTAATAAATATTTATTGTACATAATTGGCTCTGATTCATCCCCTGCTGCTTTAAAAATGTTTTTAATTTTTGGCCTTTAAAGATTTATTTTTTTTGAATTCTTTCTCTGAAAAATAACTAAATTAATTGAATTTTTTATAACTTCCGGAAGGAAAGTATATGAAAATATTTTTTTTTTTTGCTTTTTTTCTGTATATTTTTTTTTTTTATCTTGCTCAACATCATTCAGGCTTATTATATATAAAAACAGTATCTACCTTTAAATTAAAATACCTTTTTTTTCTTGATTACATTTTTTTTTTTTTTTGTTTAGAAATTTTATAAATATTTTTCATCTTTATGTTCTTTATTAACACCAGGCATAAATAGAAAATTTGTTCATTATTTTCAGTTTCTTTTAGATGTTTATGATTTTGATTACTTTTTTTTATTCAAAACAGTTCCGTTAAGGCATTCCAATTTTTTTTTTTTTTTTTTGTATTACTGAGATGCTGTTTTCCGCTGTCCTCCCTTTTTGTAAAGAAGTTGCTGTAGAAAAAAAAATATATTAAATCACGAATTTCAATTTAATATAATTTTAATGAAATAATATTACTAGAAAGTAACAATTTTTTTATACTGAGTGAATAAATGTGCGAAAATAAAAATATTAATTGATGGGAAATGAAACTAAAACTTGTAGATTTTATTGAAAAGAGTTTTATCTGGAATTTTGTCATATTTACGATTTTGGAAAAATGTCGTAATAAAGACGTTGCTTAAGCAGTTAGATCTGACTTGGGTAAAATTATGCATGGAATTCCTTTGAGAATTATTATCTATTTTAAGAACATTTAAGTTTAAGTTTTATTTTTTGCTTAGAAAATAAAAGTTATTTTTTGATTTGTATTTCTTTGCTTTGAAAAAATAATTCTTAAATTGAATAAAGAATATGTACAAAAAATTATTTTAAATTAACAAATAACAGCTTTGCACGGACTCCAGGGATAAATTAACCCTTAAATCGTTAATAGTTAATGTTATCATAGGAAATTGCATGTTTTTGTAAGCAAAAAAATAAAATTAAAAAACTAACTGTTATCAATATATAAAACTCAAAAAATAATTATTATTTTTTAAGCAAAATATAAAACTTAAAAATAATTTTTACTTCCTGAGGAATAAGTAATTTTTATTTTCTTAGGAATATATAAAACTCAAAAAAATTATTTTTATTTCCTCAGGAATAAATAAAAATCAAGAAATAACTTTTATTTTCTAAGCGAAAAATAAAATTTAACATAAGGGACCTTGTGTGTGAAAATGAAGTTTTGAGAAAAACGCATTTAAAGTTTCATAACGCTAATTTTTTTCTCTCATTTTTATCGATTTTCCCAAGTTCGTTTTCACGTTTTTTATGGGGTAAATAAATTTTTATCAGATATCTAACTCATTTCTTCTTATTCTACATACTTTTAGGTACCAGAATCCACTCTTAAGCCCAAACCCGTTTTTTGACACACTAGCTCCCTTTTCTCGGAGAAGGTCACATATGATGTTAAAAAAATAATTTTTAAAATAAAAGTCATGACCGTTACAGCTTCTGCTTTTTAGTTAAAAAAAATAATCTCTATATTTTTTAGTTTTATGTTTATTGACTTACGAGAATCTCTTTTTAAATAAAAGTACCTGTTTCACTTTTAATTTAGATGCTGTTTTCACAACACAAGTGGTTGAAAGTGTAGAAAAATTTATATGAAAAGCACTCAGTTTTTTGAGCACTGGCCTTATAAAAACAGCACATTAATATTTTTGAAATTTCTTTTTTTTAATATCGTATGCTATTTTTAAAAAATAAATAGTTATAAAAAAAAGGTTTTGTATATCAAAAATGCCTTGTAAAATTAAAAGGGGTCAAATTTACAACCACATAAGAGACTGTGCTTAGAAATTTTAACTCAGTAGTTAATGGTTTATAAAGCTTGATATATCGTCTGAAAGTCTGAAACCTTTGTTATATATTGTTCGTTCTCATTTTCTGAAGTTTTAAAAATCCGGTGTTTGGCCATATTTTTGTATTTTTTTGGGATTTTTTTTTTATTTTGACTTATTTTTTTTATGTTTTAAGATCCTTTTTGTTTGGAATTAAATTTCTCTTATATTTTTTCTAAATTCCGCAGGCCGAATCTAGCACAAGTAACTTTTTATTAACATAAACAAATTAACAAAAACTTTATTTGTGGAGGTCCATAATTGATCAGCAGCCGTATTCTGTAACTCGCTTAACTAAAGCTATGTCGATATCGGTTAATCTGTATTCTGTAAGTACAATTGCTAAACTAAAATTTACTATTTCCGCCGCAGATAATGTTCTTTCTTTAGACTATTTCTTTCTTTCTGCCTTCGTGAACTTCTGTTAAAAAGACAAACATATTATATTCATTTTTGATCAATCATAATAGTGTTACCTTATTTTATAATTTTTCACTTTTCTTCTTCACTTTTTATAACATCTCAATATTAAAATATTAAAAATCTTAAAAGCTCAACTCAAAACGTTTTTTAAACTTGATAAATATGTATTTGAACAACACTTAAGTGGATAATTGACACGCAGTATTTTTTTTTTTAATTAAAAAATCAAATGCGGAAATCATGTGAAAATTTTCAACAGATGGCATCTCGACAAATAGTTTGCTTATTTTATGTAAACAAAAAACATAGTAGGAGTGTTCATTTATAGAAAATTATTGCTTATTTTCAATAATTGTTACTAGTTAGTGTTCACATTCTCACAAAAACTTGCATCGAGAGAGTGAAAAAAGAGCATAGGAATTTGAAAGCAAAAATTATGTTGAAAATTTCTGATAGTAAAATTTTACTAGCAAAAATTATTCAACCACTTGTTACATGTTTCTTTAAATTAAAAGTTTTTCAATAACATAAAATATTTATATTTTTAGCATTTAAGAACAATATTGTTGCGCAAATAGTTCAAAGCAATTGAATTTATTAAGAAATAATCTCGTATCTTACAGCTGAATAGTGTCGATATGCCTAACTTGCATTCATTTACTCTTTATTTTTTTTAGTAATTGTTAGAAAATTTTTGTAAATTTTAAGGCCCTAATCATATAAAACGCAGCGCAACGCCAAATAATAACATTGAAAGCACAAACAATGTCATAATTATTTTGTAATTTTGTTGTTGCTTTCCACAGAAATTCACATTGCGTTTTAAAATTTCAAACGCTGCATAGCTTGTGTCGTTGAAAATTTTAAAACGAAATATTTATGACATTGTTTGTGCTTTCAATCTTATTCTTTGGCGTTGCGCTGCGCTTTACATGACTAGGGCCTAAATTTATTCTCTCGTTGCAAGTTTCTGCTAGCAAAGTGAACACATCTACAGAGCTTGGGAATATTTTGGGTATTGTGTTATTTGCAGCACTATTAACATTAATATATTGTTTAAAAACATTAAGGCGAAATATGAGTGGCTTTTATCGACGATATATAATTGCTAGATTAAATGCAGTTAATGAGCGCTATAAACTCACTGTGAAGAGGAAGCATTGTTCCAGCTTCACGGATTTTTTTGATATCCATGCGAAATGATAGAACGCCTTATTATTTTTATATTTAGCATTTTATTTTCAGCTCACTCTTTTGGGTATTTCTTCCATTATACTATCAAAATTAAGTTTTTTTTAACAAGAAACATTAAATTAAAAAACACTTGCATTTTACTAACCTTTTAGCACCTTTAAATTTTCGTTGCTAAAAATTTAGTATTTTAGGGAGCAACAACTACTTATTTAGCGTAAGAGAATACAAAACTTAAACATTTTAGCGACGGCATTAAAAGCTAAAATTGTGGCGATAATGCCATTGCCGAATTACGTTACAGAATTTCATTCGTAGTCAAAAATCGCTAAATCAACTTTATAGAGTTTTAGCGATAGAGATTTAGCTTAAGCTAATTACAAAATACGGCTACAGAGTACATATAAGACTCATTCCCCAGTAAGCTTTTAAATACTTATACCCTTAAAAATTTTGTAGTGAAAAGAAAACTTATCACGTATAATTTTAATGGATACGTCAATATGTTTATTTTACTTCGAGAGGACAGTGCCATACAACTCATTCCCGAAAATAATTCTATCCTTGATTTCATAAATCATACATTGCATAATCCAGAACAGCGATGTGGGTCAAATACCTCAAAGTTAATTCCAATTATATTGTATACGCCAAAAGGATGAAGGGTATCATTTGGTTATGCTCGACCATATTTCATTACTAATATGTCTACTTTATCTTGTCTCTGGAAGCGAATAGAAAAAATTTAATGGAAAAGAGCAACAGAATGAGATGACTGTTATTTTTTCCCCCATTAGAGTTGGCTGATTTAAGCTGATGTTTGAAAAAATTGTTTTTGGAAAATTTTGTAATATTTCGCTTGACACTTCATTGCAAAGTTATTAATCACTTTTCGATTGGAATTTTTAAATTAAGTTCCAAACAAATTTGTTCCTGCTCTCTTGTCCGTAGCACAAAGTGTGCATAACATACAAAAATGACAAAGAAAATTTTTCCTACGGATGAGTTTTCGTACAAGCAAAATTGTGTATTCTTTTTTACCTTTAAAACAATTTAGTCCTCCTTAGATTGTGTCCTAGTTATGAGTTAAAAATATTTTTTTTGGCATATGATTGGAACAAAAATGTGTTATGTATATTTCCGTAGACATTTGTTAAGTTTTTTTTTTCTTTTTTTTTGGAATAAGAGATTATTCTTTCTGATAGACATACACTGAATATTTGATTGCACCATTTAGAAGACATTTGCATTTTCTTTGCCATCCTGTGCTTGTTAAGAGAGATGCACACTGAAACAAAAATATTAGATGAATGGGTAAAATGAGAGTGCCGAATTCAGAGTTCAAAAATATAAATTATAAACTTTGCTTTAGTGTTCTGTAGAAATATGGAAAACAAAAACGCTAATAGGGCTTGTGTAGTAAATACCTTAAAAACACGTTTCGCTGTTTGTGATTTTCGTATACAATAAAAATACTGTACTAATATAGCTCAACATAAAGATGGGAACACTTCATGGCGTTCTGTCATTCGCAAGAAAACACAAACTTCGTCGTGTTTGATTCAGTTTGGCTGGCTAAGACAAAAAAAAAAAAAAAACAAATATATATACATATCGCACTTGAGAAGTAAAAATAGTTATGAACGTTATTATGGGTTGTATACTAATAAACACTAAAAAAATAGATATGGTTTTTGTATATGTGTACCGTAAGCTAAATATTGTTCGATTTATTTTCGAACATTGGTAGAACTGAAGGAAGGCTGATTGGAAGCCCACAACCGATTTTAAAATTCCTTTCTTCATAAAAATAATATTATGAAAATAAAGGGTCCAATTGTGTTAAACGCAACGCAACGCCGAAAATTTCATTGAAATCAAAAACAAATTCAAAAGTATTTTAAAATTTTGTTGTTGCTTTCTATTGGAATTCATTTTTAATTTTTAAACTTCAAACACTTCATATTTTGTGGCGTTGAAAATTTTAAAAAACAACACAACAATTAGGCCCTAAATTTAATGAAATTTAGCCCGATTAAAAAATAAAAAATTGGATTAAAAATTTTTATCCAATGGTATTAAGACCAACTTTTTATTTATGAAGGTTTATTTTTAATAAATGAAATTTTAGTAAAATTAACTGAATATTATCCATAGTGGAGAGGATATGCTGCGTTTGTGTTGATATATGTAACACATAAAAATACTGGTTTTAGACTCACCTTTTATTATTACCGATCCACTCAGAATTACTTTCTGAATCAGAATCCCTTTCTAAAGGGATTAGACAATGCCCATCCGATCGTCTTGCTCGCTGGCTGGCTGTCCATATAAACCGCAAAGTATAAGTTGCTTTTTAGGAGATACTTTTTAGGGGGTACGATATGGTTGGCGTAAGAAAGTATTCCTTTAAATTTTAATTTAAGTAAATGGCCATATTGAAAAACTTTTCTTAATATTTCCAATGACAAATTTGTTTTTAACGAAGATGTTGTTATGAAAAAAAAATATGTTAATTTATTAGAAATTTCACAAGTTCATTGCGTTCCGGGAAAATTGCATCATTCGTAGTCAGTGCACAGAAAAAAATAAAAATTGATTTCAATAAAAAATTTGTGATATTAATTAGTATTGTGGTTATTTTGTTGAACTATTCATGGTTTTTAATCCAAATTTTTACTATTTATTTAGGCTTAAGTTCATTAAATTTAATTTTCATTAAATTATTTTTATGAAGAAAGGAATTTTTACAACATGGAAGATTAATTAAAATTGTTATTGATAATTTTCATTCTTGACTGACCTGGGATTCGAAGCCAGGCTGGCTGGCGTGTGATTCGAACCCAGGCGGCTGGTTACCCTGACATGTTTCGACCTCAACCACTAGGTCTTCTCAAAGGGATTTGCCGTCTTACACTCGCAGCCATCGATGACTGCTGACGTCAGTAGTCAAACATCAATCCTTAAACCAAATTGTATTTTAACCTTTGGTAGATCGAAATTTGCTTATTGAATGATTATCCATTTTTAATTGATCTCACATGTTTTTCCTTTTACTTCTGTTTTTTCCGTACTTTTGTCAAGAATTCTTCTTGAAGTCCAAAGTACATTTTTTTGTTTTATCATGTTTTTTGTCTTTCTTTTTTCTTGTTTACATTTTTCAGCACAACTTGAAGGACAAATGAACACATAGAGCTTGTGCCTTAGCTTTTAACAATAATTAGTATTGTGGTTATTTTGTTGAACTATTCATGGTTTTTAATCCAAATTTTTACTATTTAATTAGGCTTAAGTTCATTAAATTAGCTAAGGCACAAGCTCTATGTGTTCATTTGTCCTTCAAGTTGTGCTGAAAAATGTAAACAAGAAAAAAGAAAGACAAAAAACATGATAAAACAAAAAAATGTACTTTGGACTTCAAGAAGAATTCTTGACAAAAGTACGGAAAAAACAGAAGTAAAAGGAAAAACATGTGAGATCAATTAAAAATGGATAATCATTCAATAAGCAAATTTCGATCTACCAAAGGTTAAAATACAATTTGGTTTAAGGATTGATGTTTGACTACTGACGTCAGCAGTCATCGATGGCTGCGAGTGTAAGACGGCAAATCCCTTTGAGAAGACCTAGTGGTTGAGGTCGAAACATGTCAGGGTAACCAGCCGCCTGGGTTCGAATCACACGCCAGCCAGCCTGGCTTCGAATCCCAGGTCAGTCAAGAATGAAAATTATCAATAACAATTTTAATTAATCTTCCATGTTGTAAAAATTCCTTTCTTCATAAAAATAATTTAATGAAAATTAAATTTAATGAACTTAAGCCTAATTAAATAGTAAAAATTTGGATTAAAATTTGTGATATTTATAAAAAAATTAATTAAATTTGCCCCAGTAAACAAATTAATAGTATAAATTAAACCTTAAATTTACTAGATTTAAGTTTAAATTCACTTGATTAAACTTTTAATTCACTTTATTAAATTTTTAATTAAAACTGATTTCATTTTTGATTAATGCTTTAACCTTTAATTGTGGAGGTGGTGGTAAATGTTACCCTCTCCTTACATTTTTTCAAAATACTCTGTTTCATTGCGCTCTATAAATTTAATTTTCTTAGTATCTTCTCATATCGTGATCATCGTTATTCACTTGTGTTTTGGCTGAGCTCGACTTAGCACGAGCGGAGCTATGGACATGCTGGTGTAAGTATGACCACTCGTCATCATTTACGTAATTTTTTCTTTAAAAATATTTTACCACCACGTCAGCGTTAGCGTAAGTATTTTGTAGAAAAAAATTTACCCCACATCAAAATTAACGTATTATTTTCATGGAATTATTTTTACCACTCGTTCGTTTTCTTGTTAGCAAAAATATTTTATATGATACAAGTTCATTAACTCAGTGCGCTTTGCTACCCTAATTAAAAAAAATAAGTTCATTTTATTAAATACAGGTCTCGTGCATTGTTTAGGAAGCTGTTTGTACCAAGTTTGAATACTCTTACTGGTACCATTCTCCAGTTATATAGAAATCTATAATCTTTTTGTATGGGAGGTGCCACAACCACTTCCCGCCCATTTTTGTAGAGGCGTTGCTTATTGATAACATAGCTGTGTGTACCAAATATGAACAATTTTCTTCTTACCGTTCATTGGATACCAAAAAATTTATTTTGTGCCACGCCCAATTCTCTAATCGCACCCACATTTTGTCGGATGTTGTGTATTGCTAACCTAGATGAATGTACTTCATTGCGTAACTTTGACTCTTATTCAGATATATAGGTGTTTGTATGCAAGACCTTATAGATTTCCGCCCAGATTTTGTCAGATGTTGTGTATTGGTAACCAAGATATTTCGATCAAAGTTGGAAGCTTTAGCTTTTGCCGATTTATCTGCAATGTAGTAAGCCAATGTGTATGGGATGCAGATTTTGATGAGTAAAAAACCTCCAAAATGTTGACCTTGTAGTTTCAACACCTAATTATTTTTTTCATGATCTCTTTTATATCTTTAAGTGTATAGATTTGGCTGTGAAAAAAATGCCCTTTAAATTTTTGTTTTTTTTTTAATTCATATTTTTTTAATAAGTTTTTGTTATACCGTTCTTTTTATATTGAAAAAAGGTTTGTGAAGTAAAGTACGTTTTTCGTTTAATCAAATAAAAATAATTGTTGGTTTCTTTATTTTTTGTGATTAAACTGTGGTACCTTATTTTTCAAGAACAAATAATTATAAAAAAATATTTTTATCTAAATTTTGTTAAGTAAAATTTAGAGGGGTAAAATTTACCACCACGTCATTCACTATGTCCCAAAATTTCACCTCGACAATTAAAGGTTAATTAGTGAACAACTTTGGAGAATCTTTTCTGTATGTGTTATACAGATTTGTAATATATGTCTGACTACATACAATTTTTTTTATCAGCTCTACTTTTCGCGATATAGTGTTATATCAATAATAAAGCCAGTTGTATTGGTATAACAACAGTTTATTCCCGGAATTTCCCGTCTCGGAAGTTTTATTTTGCGATCATAAATCTTATCCTATTGAACCGATTCTGCTGAAATACAATCCCAAACTCCCTAGGAGAACTAGAAATAGTTTGACACCCAAATGGCTAAATCGACTTAGAATTACCGAATGACACAGAAAATATTCATATATACTTTATTAGATGAATATTTAAAAAGAAGAATGACAAACTTTGTATATCATCATACACCACTGCTAGTTAAGGGCATACAACTGTAAAAAATATGTTATGAAATAATTATGCAAATTTCAATATTATTATTCTTTTAGCAGGGGCTACTCTGTATTTCGATTCGAAAACAATTTCGATGCGAAAGCTTTTATTGCAATACTAGCAATAAATATTAAAGATGGCTTAGATTGACAGCAATGAAATGCCGAAATATTTAAAATTGGAAAAAGTAAACAAAATAAATAGTGATGATTTGCGAATAGAAAAAACCAAAAAGATGCGAAAGACAAATGCGCAAACGCATTAAAGAGTACCAATCGCTAGATTTGCTACAATTTTCTTACGCAGCGCAATAGAGAATAGACCCCCAGTTTCCAGC
Organism: Pollenia amentaria; assembly: GCA_943735925.1. Taxonomy (NCBI): domain Eukaryota; kingdom Metazoa; phylum Arthropoda; class Insecta; order Diptera; family Polleniidae; genus Pollenia; species Pollenia amentaria. The sequence continues at coordinate 136,079,249 of OX031010.1, read as the reverse complement.
ACAAATTTGTTTGAGATTAAATGTCAATCAACCGCAGTGAACACATTTCTTAATTATGTAATGGGATCGGAATTATCTTGATATTGCATTGGCCCTTTCCAGTTGTCTGTAATTTGCTTACGATTATTAGACAACTGCTGCAAACGATAGTTTATCTAAGAATCATTAAAATCAACGTGAGTAATTTTCATAAGTTCTTTTTGTGGCGGCAAAATGTTTAACTTTTTCTTTACTTTACTAAAAGATTTTATTTTGCGTTAAAGACAAAAAGTTGTTTTTAGTAAAAATTTTTAAAAATTAATATTTTTGGTTTCATTTTATGTATTTTTTTTTTTTCTTTTGGAATGTATTAACAAAATATTCGCTTGAACTTGGCCAATACGAATGTCGTTAAATAGGCGATTATTCGGCATTTCGATTACGAATACGAATATTCGTAACATCACTTATGCAGATGTTTAATCTTCACTACGGTTGTAGCGATTTTCAACATTAACTTTTCTTTGAACTCCAATTATCGTTAATTACACTGATTTTCAATAATTTAATTCAGCTGCTGTAAATTTGTTTTCAAAATTTCTTTTAAACAAAAGTTATAATAAATCTTATTAATAATACATATTGTATTCCCAAAGATAACTTTTGATAATAAATTTGCATATGTCCTTGCAAAAAAATTGAACTGGCAAGTTGCTTTATTTTTGGTCAACAGTTTGTTTTTTCTTTTTGCCCACTTACAACTACAATTCGAGTCGGAAAAAAACCAAGCCAATTGTAGGGGAATGTAAGGAAAAATAAACTCACTGTTTATAGTTGTTGCTTTGTTAGAGCTCTGATATTGTTACAAGTAAAACAACTTTAAAATTTATATTCGCTTAACAGTCTTGTTTGTATAATATTTTTAGCTTTTCTAAAGCCTTTGGAAAAATTTTCTTGACGAGCTGGCCTATGCAACCAGCGAAATGCGCATAGACACTAGATTCCCCTCAATAATAAATTTTTGTGTTTTTATCGAAAATATAAATTGTGAATTTAGCACGTTATAAATAAATCTGATAAACCTTAAATTTTTTTAAAACGATTCTTTTAATATTTTATGTGCACTACTATCCGCTCGTAGGCTGCACCGTTCTGAACGATATATTTTAATTTGCCCCTGGCTATTGGAAATGATAGCGACAGTGCAAAGCAGCTTAGAATGATGAAATTTAGCCTTAATAGTCTCAATAAATAAACTCCGTTTTGTATTTTAAATGAACCAAGTCGACCAAACGTTTTTGAAATCAGTTTAAAGTAATAAATAATTTTTTTTCGATGATTGATCCCAAATTGTGTAGACGCAATATCGGTATTGGCGATATTTTACTGTCGATACACGCAGAGAATAAATATGGTTTGGCATGGTTACGGCAACTACACTATGTTTATTGTAACAATATATGCTTGTCGTACACAAAATATTGCTATTTTTATTTAATATCAATAATATTATAGTTGCTGTAAGCATTTCAATGTTTATCGCAATTATACATTTGAGTATGATTCACTGAAAAATAATAATTTTTATAACATCTAAATAATGATAACTTTGAAAACATATTATATTCTTCATTTAATTTTAATGATATTTAATAGCAATAACATGATAACTTTCTATGCATGTAGTCATAATATTTTTAAGATGCAAAAAAAATATCTTTACTCTAATAATAGTTTTTCATCGCCATTTGTAGAAAAAGTTTGCAGCAGTTGTGTCGTTTGTTTTACATATGCCTATCGAATTATTTTTTATTCAGTGGCTTATCAGTTTTTAAAAAAATACTCATTAAAAAATACAACTTTAAATAAATTAAAAATAAAGAAATTATAGGTGCATTGAAAAAAAATTGCAAGGCGTCACAAGATAACATATCAATGCTAAAAAAATTTTAATATTGTTTGAAAGTAGTGCAAAAATATTGACCATTGTTTTGTATTATTTTAGAGAAATAGAAGGAAAATTCTGTAAAATAATTTATAAATAATTACGACCTACGACAAAAATAGGTTAAAAATATTATGTTTAAAGTTGCATCATATTGTGATGTGAAATATCCGTAACAGTTTTACTTTAAGGTTGCCAGTAAGTAAATAAGCATAAATATATATTAATAATATTTTACGGTTTTAGATTTAATCTAAATATGATTATTATTATTTAATCTAATTATTATATAATATATTATGATTAACAATATAATAATATGGTTACATTTAATTACAATAGAATGAAATAAAACAAATTAGGATTAAGGGAAAAATATTATGATGTAATACTACGAATATATTTGGTCATAATATGATTCAATAATAACACTATGCGACAGTCAAAATCGGGATGGGATGAAACCAACGGGAAATGTTATATCGGTAAAAAAGAAGTTATACGTGTCCCGGCGTTTCGCTGGGTCACGTCTAGGAATCGAGATATATCGATTTGAAGTTAGTAACTATCATATAGGGGAAATTGTGACCTTTGGTGGTCTTTTTTTTTTTGACATAACTCGAGAACCACAAACAAATTTAAAAAAATTAGGAATTACAATTCCTTTAATATGTTCATACAACGTTTCTACATAAGCAACAGTTTCGCAGTTATAAATAAATGTATGAAGAAAAAAACTATTTTTTGCCTAAAAAATTGAATTTTTTTATTTTTAATTCATAAAAAATCCAAAACGGTAAAAAAAAGTGTCAAGTCCTATTACTTTCGAGTAAAGTCACATAACCTTTAAGCAAAATGAGACATAGATCATGAAAATCGATGGACGCGTTTCGCTTTTATTCACAATTAAGTGAAGGTATGAAGGTATGAATGTTTGCTTCAAACGGCGCACAGTGGCGCCCGTAGAGCAAGCGAGGTTGCAAAAATCAAAATTTTCATGAATGCCGACGAAGTTTTGAATAAACCCATGTTATAGGAAACTTTTCAACGATTTCAAATATGCCACTCTTAATAATATCACATTTTTAGTTTAGAAGATATAACCGTTCAAAGTTGACCGACTTTTGGTTTTCAAAAAAACACACAATTTTTAGTCAATTTGTTGCGATTTCAGGTGTAATATCACGAAAAATAGGTAACGAATCGCCTTATTTTTTGTTTGTATTGATTGATGTATTTATTAAATGTATAATGATAAAAAAAAATTAACTGTTTGCTTTGTGTTTCTCCTGGTAAATCACTATTTAAAAACTATCCGTTTTTTCACTATTTTTCAACTTTGACGGAAAATAAAAAAAAACTATATTTTTCTATATTTGCCATATTTGAAAAACCTGTTCTTTGATTAGTTCTTTACATAATTCAAAATTTTTATCTGCCCGTACGTGCCCGTTTGGCTTCTAGAGGTAAAAAAGTTTAAAAAGACATGGTTGCAGAAATTGTATGGCGTCCATCCCTTATATGTTTTGACTGACAGTAGTTTGATCTAATAGTTTGAAAAAAACTACTCATTGAAATTAGCAGGTACGTACCTCACATAAACAATACTTTGGCGTACAAATGGTCAGGAACAATATTGACTTATGGTCCCTACAGGTAGGCACAAATCTTATTTGGACACGTGCATAATATCAAAATTGCATTATTCAGCCTAAATCCATATGTATGCAGGGAACAGGTAAATTTTTAGGCATGGTAGCATAAGCCTATATATTGCAAAATAAGCATAATGCCTGGATTAGTCTACGCCTGAAAGTTGGCGCAACAATTACTGAAACCATTTAACAATTTAAGTACTGAAAACATGGCGTTGTACAATTTAAAATTATTTGAACTGTTTAGAAAGTCAACCACACCAAAGTTTTTCACGGAAGTGAAAATTCTTCCTGAGAAGTTGACATTGATCAGCAAATGAGGCTGCGATGGATCATACGGACAAAGCGTTTATAAGCAAAGGATATCTCCCGATGACGCTACAATATCGGACGGAAATATGTTTATGGCATCTGTTGTTCCTTTGCGGCTAAAATCGGATGATTCCCTACACTGGAAAAATCCACGTCCGTCATCAGTGCATTATTGCCGACCAATAATGTTTCAGTTTGCAAGGGAATCGGCAGAACTCATAAGGACTACGGTGAAGGACATTAAAGAACAAATAAGCAAGATTAAGCCTACAAAGCTGCAAATTGGAGAAGGAAAATATATTGAATGCAATTACGAGTTCCACCTGACCATGGTTGACGGAAAAGTCGTAAACGAACTGACAGGAACAACCTCAACAATGTCATGCCCGATTTGCAAAAAGAGTCAGAAGAACTTTTTTCAATTCAATTCAATTTATTTCATATATAATATGTTACATCTCAATTTTATATAATTAGTTGTAAAGAGTTTAAGATTAGAATCTTTTTCTGCTTAATTATAACATATTTCAATTAGTTATCATATACATATATATAGACAGAATTATATTGGAGGTAAAAATTTAGCAAAAACCTATTTAAACCCCTTTTTTCGTTTTATTTTTATATTTTTTTTTATCGATTTTATATTATTATTTGTCAGAAGAACTTTGGTAATTTAAACGATTCTACAAATGAGGAGAATTACGAATATGGAATGTCACCAATGCACGCAAGGATAAGGTGTATGGAATTCTTGCTAAAACTGGCATATACCCTACCACAAGAGGAAGAAAACTTCGATGAAAATACATCAATAAAGGATAAGGAAAAGATCAGAAAGAAGCAAATACAGGATGCTTTTTTTAAACAAGTTGGACTAAAAGTAGACTGTCCCAAGCACGGATACGGTAACTCTAACGATGGAAACACTTCTAGGAGATTTTTTGAAAATTATGAGGCAGTAACTAGAATCATTGGAATTGACAATCAAATCGTGAAAAGATTGGGAACGATCTTGGATGTTTTAAACTGCAAAGAAAATGTCAATTCTACAAAATATGGAGAATATGCGTCGAAAACTGCATCTCTTTTAGCAGAAATGTATCCACAGAAGAAGTTGACCCCGACCGTCCATAAAATATTGGCGCATGGTAAAGATATAATTGAGTACCAGTCTTTGCCAATTGGAGAGCTTTCTGAAGAAGCACAGGAGTCTCTTAACAAATTTTATAAAAAATATATATTGCAGAACACATTCAAAGCATCAAGGGTAAGGCAAAATGAGGACCTCTTCAACATGTTGGCAGCATCTTCCGATCCACTTATTTCTTCCCTGCGGCATGTGAAGTCACGAATAGAGTTACAAAATAATTATAGTTTAGAAATGGTTAGTCTTTTAGATATACCTTCTCTTACGAATTGTGATGAATATTTTACAGAAAATTGAAAAAATAAATTTAAAAAAAAAAATAATTTTTTTTTTAATTTGTTGGGTAATAATTTAAAACATAAAACCCTTAAGAAAAAAAATAAAAACAATCTAAAAATGTAAAAAAAATTTTTTTTAGTTACCATAAAATTGATTTTTCTACTAATTTTAACTTTGATAACCCATAAGTAGGCCCCTACAAAGCGTAGCACCCTTTCCAAACGCTCATTTCATAGGCTGAACAGTTATCTATCATATGCTGTTTAAACTGTTCAATTATCTTATTCGGTTCAAAGGATATGATTTTTGCAACGAAAAAACTCAAATGGCGCCACTGTGCGGCGTTTCGTAATTATCTCCGCAAAAGTTGAGAATACTTTGTTTTTTAGACAAAAATCTTATACATAAATATTAATTTTGAATATTAATAATCTCTAACACTGTTTTTTTTTGTTGAAAAAATAAATTAATTTTACCATGAAATTAAATTCATTTCGCTGTTCTCTCATTCATTAAAATTAATTTTAAATATTAATAATCTCTTACACTGAAATTTTGTATAATAAAGAAACTACTCTACTTGAGTTTTGTTAATTTTACCTTGAATTTAAATTTAATGTTCGGATCGGTATCGCCGATAATTCATTTTTAATTATCGGTTTCGGTATCGTAGCGGCAAATAGGTGTATCGTTACCTCTCTACTCAAAACGTCATTAGGATAGGGGCTGTCAATATAACGCTAATCTGGAGCAAAAATTGCATTTAAATAGAAATATGTTAACTATGAAGATTCCAACTCGCTTAATTCAAATCCGGTTTTAGTTTTTTTCTATCGTTTTCGTTTTTTTGCAAACCAGTGTTTTAAAGATTTTGCTATTTTAATTAAAAATTCTTAAAAATTAAATTTTTTTTATGTTTAGAACTACTAAAAATTCGCACCTACAAAATTTTGTTCAGTGGAGACAAAAAAAAAATTCAAGAAGTCCAAATTTATTTTTGCCATGTGTACGACAAAATTTGCAAAAATGTTGCCAAATTTGTTTGCAAAATATTTTCGCTTCGAAATTGAAAATTATTGTTCAAAAAAATTTGAGGCAATTTATTTGAGGTAGTTAATGAACAAAATGTCTCTTTAAACTTTATACTTTATTGGATTTGCCGTTTTGCAAATGGTATCTTCAAAAATTTTATTTACAATCGATTAACTTTTCTTTGCTAAAAATAAAAGGTCATTTTGATGCGAGTCTCATGCATAGTTGCTATCAGAACTTTAAGGTTTTTTCAGCCATGTAATACCTTTAAAAGGTTCTTAAATTCTTTTCAATACTTGAGTTTTTGTATCTTATTTATTTTATTTTATTTCCTTTTCCATGAATCTCACTACAGCTATCGTTAAAAACATTTTTAATATTCCAATACTTTCCCTTATCTAACACAATAGATAACAGTTTCAAATATGTTTTTTGTTCATATGGAAAACTTAACTGAAAAATGGAAATAAAAATCCTACTTGAGAACCAACCTCACTCCTCACATATTTATCTTTATTATCATTTAAATATCTAGTTAAGTGTAAAGCTGACAGACAGGTCGGATTAGAATCTGGATAATGAAAAACATTGTATGTGTATTTTTTTTTTATCTCCAGTTTTTAACTGATAGAAATGTAGAGCATATAAATAAGAACGTTAAATAGTATAAACGTGAGTACATCCTCGGAAGAATGTTTAATTTTTTGTTTGTATATTAATTTTGACATACATATATAATGGGAGTTACTGTTCAAATATGTCAACCAATCAGAGGAGTATTAAAAGAGGAAATTTAATTTTTTACATTTTGCTAACTTTGTTTAATTTTAACTCAACTTTGGTTTCTCCATATATTTACCCCCATATTCATAAAAAATATTTTAGGTTTATAGCACGTTTTTGAAACGAATTTTCTATGAAAATTTGTTTAACAAACCTTTTTTTGATCAAAAATATTTTTTATGAATATGGGGGTTATCTATAATTCAAAATCAGAGATGTTTTAACCCTCAAACAACAATTAAGATAAAATCAGATAAAACAAGTAAGAGCGTCAAGTAATATAAAGTTATATAAGTCCCGTTCTTTAGATATAAATTAAATAACTTTGTGCCACGCCACTAGTCCAATCCCGCCCACCTTTTGTTGGATCTTGTATATTGATAATCATATACTTTATTTGGAAGCTGTGGCTCTTGCCGTTCTCCATAGATACATTAAAATAAAATAAAAAACAACAAAAAGGGATTGATTATATCTGGGCTATTTATTGGGGATCAGTCTGAATTTTAATAGCAAAAAGTTCCGAAATATATGTGTCATAAATATATAACTACCAAGTTCGCATCAAATTTGGGGTATTGGAAAACCCATTTCAACGGACATACTGTCTAGGATCAATATTGTGGAAATAACAAACGGAATGACAAACTTATTTATACCATTTGACCTTCGGTGAAGGGTATAAAAAGTAAAAGTGCTATATTCGGTTGTGCCGGATCTTCGGCACCCTCCCCTATGAGTAGGAATATTTTAGAAGTGGGCTTAATATTTGAAATAAAAAGGCGATCATCATAAATTTTTTTGATTTTATTTCGTCGAATTGAACCTAATACCATAATTTCAGGCGGATGTTCGGGGGGTTCTCAGGGCCGTGCAATTGCCAAGGGTTCGGAGCTCACTATATATGTGGGCAGCCAGTCGGCTCTTAGGGCCTTGATGGACTTTTATGTGAACTCCAGGCTAGTGGAGGATTGCAGGAGGGCTCTTGGAGAAATCTTAGGGAATTGCGTTGTGAGGTTCTGCTAGGTACCAGGTCACTTCAACATCACCGGCAACAAGATAGCTGTTGAGTTGGCGAAACTGTGTTCGGAAATAGTGGATATTGACAGTTTGCAGATGGTCAGGCCTTCAATAGGCTTCTACTTTGGGAGAAATGGGCTTTGAGTGGGACTAGTCGGGTTTGGCGGGGCTGAACGGACTACCGAGTATCGCGCACGCTGTGGCTGATGCTTAGTAAAAAAAACGTTTTAAGAATGTACTGAATGCGTGAGAGCCGATGTTTGAGGAACGGAGAAAATCCCGTTTTTCTTTCATTGGTATCTGTTAGACAACCACGTTCGTCGCAGAATGCTAACGGCCCCTTTATTTTTTATCCTGCGAAATGTTATTTTTCTTTTATTATTTCATTAAAGACTAACATTTTAAGAAAACCTAAGCTGGTCCGTCGAAATTTTGTATATATATTAAGTCCCTTAATTCCTATAGGAACACAGGGCCTCAACAAAGGCTTTCTATTGCTTCCTGTTTGTCGTGAGACATTTCATTTGGCTCCACGAAATGTTATGGTCGCGTAATTCGCTATCGGTTTGGCGCCTCCAGGTGTTAGCAGGTCTACCGGGTCTCCTGGATCCCTGAGGATTATACTCGATGGATTGTCTCGTTATAACATCATGCGACTTTCTCATCGTGTGGCCCAGCCATTTGAATTTCTGGAACCGAATATCCACAACTAGTGGTGTTTGTCGTGAACGACTACAAAGAAAGTTGTTGGAGATGATATTTTGCCAGAAAATTAAGAGAATACGCCTGAGACAACGTTTGATGAAGGCTTGCATGCTTTGAATTTCGCATTTGTATAAGTTCCATGTCTCGCAGAATAGAAACGATTTGCTTTTGGAGTTAAAGACATTTATTTTTGTCCGAGACGTGATGCTGCTGCTCCAGAATTTATAAAGCATGCCGAATGCCTGCTTAGCTTTGCATAATCTGTCCTCTCTATTGCCTCCGCTTTTAGATATAAAGCTACCCAGATAGCAGTAGCGTTCGACATCTTCAATAAATTGACCCGTAAGCTGAAAATATTAAGCAACTGACGTGTTGATGCGCATCGACTTAGTCTTGATTATGTTGACTTGCAAGCCAGCCTTTTGTATACACACTTGGTAATGGCGGCAGAAATCTGTCTTCAGATTAATTAATCCTAGTTTAACTGAGATCTCAAAAACCCAGCTTTATTTAATAACTAAATCAATATCAATAAAAACTTTAAAATGCATATAAGCAGAGTGTCGTCTACTTTTTAAATTATTAGAATAATAATAAAAAACAAATAAAAAAAAAAAATTACACCATTAGAGTTGATCTACACAAATTTGGGTCTTTTTGTCAGTTACAACTGAACCAAATAACTTATCTTAAATGACAGAATTATTTTGTTTTCACGAGCAGGCTTAATATTAATTAGAGTATGTGCATGCTATTTTCTAACTATGGGGGCATTAATTCTTTTTGTTGTTGTGTGAACTGTATTTGCCCTTTTAAACATAAACCCATTAAAGAAGACGGGAGTTATTTGAAATAACTTTGTGTTTGTATGAAGTGCGTGTGTTATTTGGCTTAAGTGACAACATGTGTTTTCACTTTTGCTACAATTCTTAATTGGAGGCTGGGAGTTGATATTTTTGTTTAAATTTTTTGTTTGCTCAAACAACAAAAACAATTTTAATAAAAAGGGTTTCTTTAGAATAACTTAAGAGTTGGAGTGTGTATTTGGTTATTTCCAAAATTATAAGATAAGCACGGATTTTTGTAGGCATTAAAAAATTGGAAAAAGTTATTTTAAAGTGTTGAATAATTAATGGTTTTAAGTAAAATATTGTGTTATGTTTCAGGCAACTTTTATTTGCTATTCAAGACAAATCAAATTATAAGTGCTTTCTTTGTTTAAATAAATTAGATTAACAAATAAAGGACGGCTTCTTAATGAATAATTATACAGTTTTGATTTTACAAATCGCACGATAGATACGAGTAGCAGGATTTTCTCTTCTAAGGTCTTCGCTAACTAAAGCTTCATTACATGACCGGCCTTCAGCCCGGCGCAATGCTTTTCTCCTCAAGGGTAAAACTAACACTGGCTTCTCTAACTAAAGCTGTGCTAAATAGCCGGCCTAAGGCCGGGCAAAAAGATTTTCTCCTCCATGGTAAAGCATATCTGCATAGCCGGCATGAGTCGGCTCTACTTTGGTATAACAAATCGGGATTTAGACTCTATTTCTACGAATGGGGTCATTTTTCATTTCTTAAAATTTACAATTTTTTTTTAATAAATGAAAAATATTTAGCTCCAAAGTAAAAAATTTTGATTTTATATGGGGCTATTTTTAACTCCGTAAAATTGGGGTAATTTTTTATTTCGCTAAAAAATGCAAAACCACCCTAACGAAAAAATGAAAAGAAACTGAAAACAAACGAAAAAAAAATAACCCCAAAATTGCGTGTTGTTGTGTCTCATGTAAAATTTTGGGGCCATATTTCGTGGGCTCATTTTGCACACCGCCTTTTGATTTCAGAACGAGTGTGCTATATCCAAAATTGCCTGAAAATTGCACGTGTGCTTAGATAAAAACGATTTTATTGATTAAAGTGGTAAATGAGTAAAAATGTATTTAAAAGAATGTTTAAAAACCATATGAAAAGAATTTTAGTTTATTTAAGCAGAATTTTTACATAATTTTTATAAAAAACTTTAATGTTTTTCGGTTATATTTCTTCTTCTAAAATATTTCTAAGTTTTTTTCTTCATTTTCTTTTTGCAGTTACTAATTAAAATTAAATTTGATTAACAACGGTAATGTCAACAGCCAAACGGCTGGTCTTATCTTTACGAGGTCGCAAAAATTCTGAATGTAATACAGCGACTTCGTCAACACGTTTAGTATCGGCTGGTGCCTCACCAGGCCATGAGCTGGATGAGATTGCTGTAGTTTCGGGGACAGGAGAATCAAGTCATCATTTTACTTATGGTGGCATCGGTGCAAATATAAATAATGGACCCCGCTATTCAACAGGTAACGTTTTTCTTCCTTTTGTTTGTCCTTTAGAAGTTTGCATAACTTTGTTGTAGATTATTATTTTTGTTTGTACATGAATATTCACCAAGAAATCTTGGACACTTAAAATGTTGTTGTCAGCAAGAGATAATGTCAAATAGAAATAGTTAAAATGCTTTAAATATTCACTCCCTAAATACACCAAATAAATCTCTTTTTTGCCTTAATAATCCTGTAGTTATATTTGTTTGTATATTGTAACAGGTAGAAAATATGCGTTTAATTAAGCCCTACTCATTCCTGTTTTTTTTTTTTTTTTTTTTGGTCTTGGTGTTTTGAACACTTTTTGCTTTTGTAAAATCCTGGCACTGGCACATAAAATGAGCATAGAGTCCGTCTACAATTTGCAAATTCCTAATTAAATTTTTAAGACACAGTCTCTTTTAAATTTTTTTTATGTATATAAACAGTTGTGTACAAAAAAAAAATCCGTAAGAAAACAGTGTAAATTTAATCTGAAATCATAAATTAATGGTCATTTACTATTGTTTATATTATCGTGGCTTTCGCAAGCCTCCAAAAGTTCCTCACTCCTCCGAAGCAAGAGAACATTAATGCAAGTGCGTATATTTACCTGTATACATTTGTGTTTTATCTCCTTAACTAATCTCATGCATACATTTGTGTTTAAGCTCCTCAACCAATCTCATCTGTATTCTGCTGTTTGTATGTATTTATACTGCCAAGAAGGTCCTTTGTACTTTGTGTTTTCTTTGAGTTAATGTAAGTATGCGTGTAGATACGTCTCCATTGTCTATGGCCTACTTCAATTTATCATTTTCACTTGGCTTGATTTAAAACACTAGTAGCAAAAACACCAGCAAAAGGACACAACGATTTTGTCATGTGGTAGTAAATGAATTGTTAAGCAGATGTTTATAATAAATGGATCTTATGTTGTTTTAAGTTGAAGGAAAAAGAAAAAAAAAAACTAAACATAAATCAATACTACTGATCGATATTGGAGAAACATTCTTGAAATTTATTGTCATTTAATTTCAATTAAATATACATACAAAATTTTTACCAGAAACAACACAGACCGAAGGAACTACTTGCGCCTTATTAAAGTAGTAGCGTATGACGTAGATACGTTGTCAGATAAAAAATTGTAATATTTTATACAAAGACACACAATAGTTGGCGCAAACGTAAAAGCGTATATACGTGGTACGTTGACATAGATCTAATTTGATTTCATACGAGAAGTGAATATAGAAGCACACCATTTATTTACTTAAAGCAAATAATATAATTAATCTGCAATAATTTTGGCCTCTATTAAATAATAAAATAATGAATATGTAGTAGGGATGGGCAAATTGAAAAAATATATATATATATATATATATTAGGGCGGGTTAATTTTTTATTTGATGAAGCGTATAGCAAAAACGTAATCTATAGGTGGTTCTGAGCCCCCCAAAATTTCAAAATAGAAATTTTTCCATATATACATAGAACAATTTAATTAAATTCGTCATAAAATCGGATCAATCTGGGCTTGTTTGAAAGGTAATTTTATCACCTTTCAGAATCTGTATTGATACCAATATTTTTTTTTTTTATTTTTAGTAGAGATATTAGGAATTTTTTAGTGCTTTTTTAAAAGTTTGAATTATTAGTTGTACCACATGGCGTATGCATGTTAATAAACTGGAGTTAAAAAATACTCATACGTAACCAAGCGAAAACAAAAAAATTATGAAATGAACTTTCATAATCTGCAAAAGAAAAAAAATCGAAGAAAATTTATTAGTTAAAAGTTTTTATTTTATGCTATTTTTCGACAAAAAATTCCTAATATCTCTACTAAAAATAAAAAAATTTACTGCCAGGCCCACAATGTCGACAAGAACATTTCTTTTGCATTTTTTTTATTGAAAACAATAATAACAAATTTAAATTTGTTTTTGTTTTCAATATAAATATAAGAAAGAAATGTTCTTGTCGACATAGTGGGCCAGGCAGTTAATTAAATTGTTCTATTTATATATGGAAAAATTTCTATTTTGAAATTTTGGGGGGCTCCAAATCCGACTTAAAGCTTATACGCTTCATCAAAAAAATCGTTCCATACAATTTGACCCGCCCTAATATGTATATATATATATATATATATATATCGTATCGATATTTTTTAAGAGTATCGAGATTTATAAATTAAAAATATAGATATATCGATGTATCGAACGTATTAAGCTGAAACTATTACCAAATTTAAGGTACATAGGTGCAAACATATGGGCAAATCCTGCGTCACGAATGGTACATTCGTACGCGTTTTCTGATTAATATATAAACAATTTTTGATATTTAAAAAGAGATAGCTTCATCTTATACATAGTGATTAGTGACATTACTGTGTACAATCGAATGGCATATATTTCAATTTATTAGCAGGTGTTTGTTGCGAAATAATTGATCATAGAGTTTTGTAACGAACGCTACAAAATGTGGAAGTAACTTTAAAAGTTGAACTGTTTTTGCGTATTTTTAGCGAATTTCGCATAATAAAATACACAAAATCTCATACCTAAAAATATAATGAACATAAGAGAATTAAAAAATAACTTATTTGCAGTCAAAAAATGTTGCCGTTTTTTATCAAATGCCGTGAAACACAATTGTATTTAGTTTAACAAATAAAAATTTATATTTATTTTTAATAACATTTTTAAATACAATTTTTTTATTTATGAATGCATTTATCAATGAATGTAAATTTGTTTATTAAATAATTTTATATTTTGATAGCTGGATGTCCATGTAAACCTTGTGCGCAAAGTACAAGCTGCAATTTTGAATATAACTTACTGAAATTTGGTATTTGCGTTTACATTGAACCATCATAAGAACCATGCCTATTGAAAATGGTGACTATCACTCGATAATTTCACATATCCAACATACAAGCTGCTTTTCGTTATAATAGTATTTTAAAACTCTTATTTCCTTATAACTGTTGGTAATATAAATATGGCGACAACACTTTTACGATAGCTACTGTGTATGTTATTCCAATGTGTTGTGCTGGTGGGTCTATTTTTAAAAAAATAATGAAATAATGAATAATGAAAATTGTGGCAAATGTTACTGTGAAACGTTGTAAAACGATTTAAGTTAATCATTAAGCATTATTTTGAGAATAATAAAAACTATCGATGGTTAGACGATAGTCAAAAATCATTGATAGTGCTATCGATAGTTTCAGAATACTAGTAAATATCAATTTAAACGACAAATATCCTAAAACGAAAATTTTGCGTTCATATTAACGTAAACTGTATAAAAAAGAATAAAGGGAGTATTTTGAATAACTATAGGATTTTTTTTTAGTTGTAACGTTAATTTTCTTTGAAGAGAAACTTTTGATTTATTTAAACGAAAATTTCTTTAAAGACAGAATATTTTTATTTATTTTACAAAAATTTTACAAACCGTTTTTAAGGGCTTTTAGCATTTTGAGTGATCATTTTTATTTGTTTTAAAAAAACTGTTTCCTGTACTAATAATATTATGCAAAAACAAAAATGTTATTAAACTCACTTTTTTAATAATTCATATTAATCACACGCCCTGTAGTGCAATTTGTTAGAAATTGTTATTAGGATGAATACAACTTATTTTTTTTTTTTTTTTTTTTAATTAATTATAATATTATACTTTTTAACGTAATACTTATTCAAATGTTTTTGAATCAATAATACTCATTTATCTAAATTATTATAAATTACACAAGGGAACAAGATTTTTGTTAATTAGAACTGAATGTTGTTTTTAAGGATATTTGTCACGCTGAGTCCACACTTAGTTTTTTTCTATCAGCGCGGCTTTTCGAGATATACCGTTATGTCTAAAATTAAGGCACTTGCGCTACATATATTGTAATAACTTGAAATTCGGT
This sequence comes from Pollenia amentaria, assembly GCA_943735925.1. NCBI lineage: Eukaryota > Metazoa > Arthropoda > Insecta > Diptera > Polleniidae > Pollenia > Pollenia amentaria. Next base: position 136,064,095 of record OX031010.1, on the reverse strand, counting down.
CACAATATTATCTTTAAGACGTTCTTACATCGTTTTAAATTTGTTCAATAGTTACAGAGATATCGTTGAATTTTAAAAAAAGAACAATTAAAAAAAATAAAATTTTTGTTTTAAACAACTTGTAAAAAATGAAAATACGACAAAAATTACAGTTTTTTTTTTGTTCTAAAAACGATTAGTTAAATATATTCGTTGCAATCGGTGCACCACTTTTGATTTTATTCACAATTTAATGAAAAACGTTTTTCATTCACTTAAAAATCAGGTACCTTCGCTTAATTGTGAAGAAAAGTTCATGGATTTTTATGATCTATATCTCATTTTGTTCATACGTTGTGTGACTTTACGTGAAAGTAATATGACTTTAACTTTTCCTGTTTTGGATTTTTCATGATTTTTTTATTACAAAAATATTTTTTTTTTTACGGAAACAACCATTACTCAGCCATTGTTTTTTGGTGATTTAAAAATAGAAGAATGTTGACAATCGCTTAATAAAGAGCTTAGTTGTGATTTTTATTAACTTTTAATTTTTGAAAAAAAAAAAAAAATATTTAACTTAAAAATGCGAGCTGACGGAGAAAATCGAAGATTATATTTGAAATCAGCGATCGCAAATTAATAAAAAAAAATGCGTCAAACTTCCAATCAACTTGTGTTCATGTTCAATTTTGTTGCCTTGTGTTATTTAAGCTTCTTTATTTACAAAAAATATTATGGTACAGGTAAGAATTTAAAAAAGGTCTTGTTTGTTTTAAAGAAGAAAAAAGGAAAATGGCAACAATTGTTAATTTAATTTCAAAGAGATTATAAAAATATGAGCATAATTTATCTGGGAAACAGATAATGAATCCACTACAAAAACCAAAACCACTGCCGACAAGTTGTTGCAAAAAAGTAGGCCCAAATATATTTGCCACATAAATCATATGCATCAAGACTCAGAAACTGACACACAAACATGTATTTAGCCTAAATAACAGACACAAAATGTAGTTAAAGGCAAACGTTATAATCTGCTTAATGTCTGATATGACATGTAGAGAATTACAGTTTCAACGCAACAGAAAAAAAGCTACATAATTTCTAAGAAAAAAATTTTTAAAACAAAGTTACATGCCTCTAATCTAAATAGACTCTGGGGAACAACTTGTTACCCAAAATGGATTTATAATACATAATGTAGATAAATACTCGTATGTCAAAATCCTAAAAATCTTTTGAATAAAATGTATACACACGTGTAAATTTAAAGTTAGATAAGCAAAATTTATCCAGCTCATTTCAGGAAAATTTTTTTACTAGTTTTTTTCCATTGAAACTAAAATATTTTCTTCATGTCTGTTTTTTGTTTTGATGATATTTTTATACTGAATAATTTGCTGCTTAATTTGGGCGAATATTTTTTTATACAAAGAAAATTTTTCTTATTTTAACAAAAAAAAAAAAAAATTGTGTAGAAAAATCAGAGTTCCGAAAAATTCATATATGATCGCTCATATTTAACCATTCATGAATTTTTTCATGAATGAGGAATTTAAAACTTGTAATTTTTTTCACAACCATGAATGAATTGTGAATTTTTTTGCCAATTCATTCATGAGCGTGAGGAAAAATAAATTTTTGCCTTTCCTCAGTCATGAAAAATGAGGAAACAAAATATTTTCTTAACGCTCCTCACCAGTAATGTTGTTGTTGCTCGACAGTTTACATGACCACAGCACGAAATGTCTTTGTGTGTATTTTGTTTTTGTTAAAGGCAACGAGCCAAAGTGTGTGTTGAATTTTTTGTAGGCAAATATTATTAAAAAAAAAAACTAAAAGAACTGCACATATCGTCATCTTAAATGCAGAATAATATAACATCACAGTTTTCAGAAGAAGCAAAAAACGTTGTAAAATGGAAATTATATAAGATATTAGAGTAATATTAAATATTTAGAATAAAAATGCGATTACCAGTTTTTTATTGATAAAAAAATATTATTTTTACTGTAATTTATTTAGTTATGTGTGTTACGTTATTTTAATTTGTAATTCTCTGAAGCAAAACGACGAATCATCAACGAAAGTATGATAGTATTAAGTTAAATAATCATTTAAAACATTAAATAATTAAATATTTCTGTTAAGTTACAAGTATAATAGAATATAAAGATAATGTACATGGTTATAAATGCAATACTGCGTTTAAACAATAAATTTAAATATGGTTAATTGCACATATAAAAATGATAATAACACAATTCCTATGCAGCATCATTAGGATTGCGTTGACATGGTGAAATAAGTTAGCTTTTCTGATGCAGTGCAGGCAGTACTGCATTCGAACTGTTTTTATCAGTAAATATACTGTTTTTTGTTTAAAGTACTGATTTATACATTACAAGCAAATCAGTACGAAAATGTACTGATTCTGTCATTAATCTACTGTTTTTGTACTGTTATTATATATTAACTGGGCTCAGTATATAGTTTGTCATGTTGTCAAATTGCGATACAAATATTAATATAGATGTTCTTATCGATGAGTTCATAACAATAAAGATTTTTGCCGCGTCAGTACGAAAAAAGATGACAGTAGAAGAAAAATGGAAAGTGTTTCTAAACGGTGGTGCGTTTACGAATTAGAGGAAATGTGTAATTTTATTCCTTTCATTTCACATTCAAACGATTTTACAGAACGAATCTTTAGTTTTAAAAGTGGAGAAAAGAAAGAAACGGGCTCCTAATATAAAACCTAGAAAGTGAGTTGCAGATAAAGACAAACTTTGGTTGTTGTTGTAATGAGTTTTACAATTTCTTGATGACGGGAAATAAATTGTGGAAAGGCCATAAATATGAAAATATATTATTTATAAAAATCTATAGTATAAGATCGTCTAAAAAACGATTGTGCCCTTTGCAATAATTAAAATTATAAAAGGTTATTAGTTGTAAATCACTTTAAAATTATTTTTAAGATAAATACATAACAAGCTTCGTTATTTCAAGTGTTGAATTTGTTTTTTAACATTGTTGTCCTTATATCTAAAGCTTTGTGCTAAAAAGGCCAATGTCAAATAACTAATTTTAGAGAAAATTTAAACTTTAGTTTTTTATAGAAGAGTTCTAAGTAAAATTGGCTCAAAACTCTTTTGAAGCTGTTCTCGATTAAATTAGACATTGGCTGTTTCCGCAAAAAAAAAAAAAGACATTCAGCATGACCTTTTAATTGCAAAATGAAATTATTTATGCTGGTAGATATAGTAAAGAAATACTTTTATGTAATTTTTCTTTAATTTTATGTGACCTATATTCAAAAAATATAATAGAATAAAGGAAATACAATTTTAGTTCACATGTTAGTCAAGTTTTTTTCCTCAAATATTTGCTAGGTGTGACCGTAACTTGTGTTTTAGTTTTTTTTTTATGCACTTTGTATTCCCGCTTAAAAATATATACGGAATTGAGTTATTGTTTAAAAAAATTATTAATTAAATTTTGTCACTGTTTAAATTATAGAATGAATTCAAGTTTTGTTTTAAAAAAGATTATAACTTTTTATGTTATTAATATGCAATTTTATATTAAAAAAGTAAATGTACTGTTTTTTATTCAATTGTACTGATTTTTTTCTCTTATGTACTGATTTCTCTGATTTAAAAACTGGTTACCCTAACTGCACTTGAGAACGTAGAGATGTTATATTATTAGAGATATAATTATGACATATTATTTATAGTTTTTTATTTCTAATTAGAAGTGGATTAAACTAAATGTACTTCATTAAATTTAAATATAAATTGATTTTAGAAATCCAACTTTTCCATTATAACTTACGTGTATTTTGATCTCTTTATAATGAATTTTCTCAATGGAATTTTTCTTTACAATAAACAAGTTGTTACCGCCACTGTCTCGTCACAATAATAGATTACTTAATCGAGTATCGAAACTTTATTTTATTTTTGTTATCGTGTTTTTGTCAGTTGTTATTTTCTATATTTCCACGCGGTAAAATACAATGTTCATTTAAAGCAGTATAAAAGAGCTATATTTAAGTAAAGAAACACATATATGCTAATTGTTAGAAAAGAAGCTTAGCTCTTGGTTTCCAGACGAAAAGTTAGTAATACCTTTAAGTGCTGTCTATTTGTCATTTAATTTTAAGCATATTTGTTTATGTGAATTTCAGGAATTTTAACGTAGAAGTGTAAGAAATAAATATTGTTCGTGTGAAAATTCTTGTGATTTCGTTTATAATCTACAATTGGAAACAAAGGGCCTGGGCGCTACCCCAACACAAGTTTTGTAAAAAATTTGACTCATATACATATATGCATATTTGTCTCCATATAAGGAATTATTTCGAAAAAACTTCTGCAAGAAGTAAATTTTAATTATTTAATTTCTGAAAAATTTAAATAAGAAGAATGAAAGAGTTTTTCAATTAAAAGTAGTATTGATAGCAGCCCGCGTATTCAGTGAAAGAAAATGTTGTATAAAGAAGCACTTATCCTAAAAAATATACTATTAGTATTTAATAAAGCCGTAAAAGGATTAACACAAAATTTAGCTAAACATTTTATATTCCAGCACTTGATAAGAAATGCTATTATTCTAAAGATGTAGAAGACAAGTACTTTATTATTTAAAACCAAAAGCTTTATAACAGTCTTTTTGAGGATATTGATGAAGGACGACTTGGAAGAATGCAATCCTAACAAAAAATACCATATTATTTTAAATAAACGTCATAATAATATCTCTAATAATATAATATCTCTACGTTCTCAAATGCAGTACTGCCTGCACTGCATCAGAAAAGCAAACTTATTTCACCATGTTAACGCATTCCTAATAAGTTAATTTTTATATGTGCATTTAACCATATTAAAATTTATTGTTTAAACGCAGTATTGCATTTATAACCATGAACATTATCTTTATATTCTATTATACCTGTAACTTAACAGAAATATTTAATTATTTAATGTTTTAAATGATTATTTAACTTAATACTATCATACTTTCGTTGATGATTCGTCGTTTTGCTTCAGAGAATTACAAATTAAAATAACGTAACACACATAACTAAATAAATTACAGTAAAAATAACATTTTTGTATCAAAATAAAAAACTGGTTATCGCATTTTTATTCTAAATATTTAATATTACTCTAATATCTCATATAATTTCCGTTTTACGACGTTTTTTGCTTCTCATGTATACTTATGAAATTTGATGTTACAATATTCTGCATTTAAGATGACGATATGTGCAGTTCTCTTATTTTTTTTTCAATAATATTTGCCTTCAAAAATAAAAAACAACACACACATTTTGGTTCACCAGTCAAGAAATAATTTTACAAAAAAAATACCACAGACTAAATTTGCTGAACGGCGGGGAAAATTGCAAGCGAATCACTTTTTAGGCCTTTAAGAATGCTTACAATTGAATTTTTAGTAATCTTTTACTTATTCCACTCTGCCTTTTTTGAAAAGGTCTTTTAGAAAGGTTTTTATTTAATATTTTACAAATTCAAATTTTCTATTCTAAGATAAGGCCTGTCGCAATGGTTTTATTAGTAGTTATGTTAGAACGTGTTGCAAGTTTAGTTATTAATTTACTCACTTCGTATTATTAGCCACAACAATTAAACTTGGATAAAGCTTTATTCTTAAATCTTTTTAGAACCCCTTCCAGAAGAGTTTAACATATATGCAAAAGTGCAAGGTGTTGGTCTCCAATGACACAACTTGCTAATTGGTAATAAAGTTGGAATGCGGCTGGGAGATCTTATGTCTGCAAAAAGGCCTTCTATAAGGCCTCTATACTACTTGATTTTCCCGCTGGAAATCGTTGGGAAAATCGCTTTTTTTCCTTGTGAAGAATTTTAACGTGAATTTTTTTAAATTTTTCATATCTGTAAAATCACATATGAATTTTTTGTTTTTGCTCACTCCTCATGAGCGAGGAAAATCAAAATAGTTTTTTTCCTCACCCTCATGAGGATGAATTTCTAGAAAATTTTTTAAATTTTCACGCTCGCTCATGAATGAAGAATGAGCGAGCGTTTCGGAACTCTGGAAAAAATGTTCTGCTTTTTTATGATTTTTTTTTATCGAATTAACAGATTTGTATAACAATGAACAGTGGACTTTGGAAAAAATGGAAGTAATTCTGGGTTTTTTAAACGGTAAGTCCGATTGGCATTAAATTTCAGGTGGCAATTAAGGACTTTAAGTTTTGGATTTGGAATTTTAAGACATATCAAAAGGGCCGTGATAGGATCACAAAGTAGGGCATCTTGGTTATTACAAAATTTAAAATCGATCTTAATTTTAGCCCGATGTTAAAATTGCTTTTTTGATTAGTGTAATGTTCCAGTCGAGTTCTCCAACACGTATTCTTATTTGCCACCGAACTTTTTTTCCATTATGAATTATCGCTTAAAAAATCTACATTTATTACCAGTTTTTTTCAAAATCCCCCACTGTGCGATGTTTCTTTTAAAGAAATTTACCATTAATCTGTTTTGGGCATAACCCTTCTGTGTATGGGAAAAAAGTTTTGTTGAAATCTTTTGATATATAAAGCTTATCTGAAGGTCATACTGGAGTTTTAAAAAAACAATTCTTATGAAAATTGTGATGGGCTTTTGCTACTTTCTTAGGCATTTTCTAGCCGATTTGGCAGATTTTAATTAGCTAAATTCAAGAAAAGAATTAATGATTGATATATATCTCATACATATGAGTCGTTCAGTTGATAAAGGGAATGAGTCCAGAAATTTGAAATTGAGAAAAACAACAGAACAATTGACAACAAAACCCAAAACTAAAATTGCAAAATTAATTATTAGGGCTTCTTTTACAATTTGTAAATATATAATGTTTGTATTTAAGTGTATGTGTTCACAAAACCTATTAATATGATACAAATACGTTTTTATTGATAAGAGTTTCAGTGGAAAAAGGGAATAAGTCCACCAAATTTTTTGTTGTTAAAATCGATAGCGTAAAAATGCAAGATAATTATGTTTTGACTTTGAGCATTCGTTCGGAAATAAAAAGAAAAAATATCCATCTATAAATATTGGCTTACCTCGCGTAGCGTTTTAATTGAATTAGTATATTTTGGAAAGAGTACATTTTTTATAATTTTGAAAAAAAGGCTGCAGATAATTGGTTTTTTAGTTCAGTGCATTCGCACAGTTTTATTTTTAATGAACTTAAAAAAATAACATAAAAAGTTTCTTCTTTTAAAAACAAAAATAACGTAAAACATTTCTTCTTTTTAAAACAAAAAATAACTAAAAAAATTTCTTCTATTTAAATGAATCGTAAGTATAACAAATTTAAACAAAAAAAATCTTTCTGACTTGATACTGTTTTCAAGTTTTTCTAGAAAGTAGGTACACGGGAGGGATATATTTTAATAAATCAATCATATCCTTTTTCTTTTCTTTTGTTATAGCTCTAGTTTCAGGATACAATAGACTTTGACTCACGCTATTCAATAACTTTACTTTACCTTTCTTTCTTATGTTTATATTTTAAAATCCAAAATTTTCATCGAAATTATTTTTATATTGTATTACCCATGGTTTCGATCTCTCTAGTTTGATCCACCGCATTTGGAGCCAGTTAAGATATCATAACAGCGATCAAAGTTCGAATTCATATGTAATTAAGCATAAAGTTGGATTGCAGTAACGCTTCCGATTGCTGCTCTCATGCAGCAATGAACTAAGTACAACAACAATTTAAAGAACACAAAAAATTGGCAGGTAGCGAAAGCTCGAAGAGAGGCATGAAATAGAAACAAATAAGCGTGATTAAAAGCAAAATTAACAAGTGATTAATGCAATATAAATGCAAGCGTGGACTTATTCCCTTTTTCAACTGAAAATAAAAATTTTGTGTTTCGTACAAAAAAAATGTTCTGTCTTTAAAAGGGGGTTTCCGTTGAAATTTGAAAATAAAACTTTTTTTATCTTAATTGACCACTTCATTTAAAACCATTTAAGTCATTATAATTCAATAAGTTAAAAACTTTATTATTTTTAGCTTTATATTTTGTTAAATGAATTCCCAGATTATTTAATTTATAAAAAATGTACCATTCCTTTGAATCATTTAAATCTTCTTAATTTCGTTTTAATTAAATTTTGAAGGCAGTTCAATTAATAACGAAATTGAATAAAAAAAAATTAAGTCCTTTAAAAAGAATTTAGCATTTTAGGAAAGTGATAGAAAAATATTAAGGTTCAACTTATAAGAGATTAAATTCAAACAAATTTAAAGTACTGAAAGAAGTTTAATAAAATACAATAATGAATAGGTTTGGGAATTTATTATGCGACTAGTAAAACTTTAAAAAAAAATTAAGTCCTTTAAAAAGAATTTAGCATTTTAGGAAAGTGATAGAAAAATATTAAGGTTCAACTTATAAGAGATTAAATTCAAACAAATTTAAAGTACTGGAAGAAGTTTAATAAAATACAATAATGAATAGGTTTGGGAATTTATTATGCGACTAGTAAAACTTTACGAAAAGCTTCTAAAAGAATTGAAATGCAAGGAAAAAAATATTTTTCATTATTTAATACTATTTTGTAAAATAAATTAGGGAATTCGCTCTTTCGAACCTGATGTTATGTGTTATAAATTTTCAATTACAATTTTGCGTTTTTGTTCTTCAAATTGAGTTAACAATCTTTTCATTGAATGTCGTTGTGTTTATGAATAAGTTATTTCCATTTACATTTCTTTAAAAGGTAATTTATTCTTAAAATAATTTAAATTATGTTTTTTTTTTTTTTGTAATCTAAAACTTTTAATTACAACTAGTAATTGTGTCCATATCGATATGAAAATGTTTATGTCTAAAATTCCAAAAAAATCGGTTTAATTGTATCTCAAAGAAAGAAATTGCCCCTTACCCTTACTCGTGGTCCTATTTTTGAAAAACCGAATAGCTTATGTATCCATTTAAATTTCCTTCCTTTAAAATCATTAAAAGCTGTTTAATAGTTTCAGCGAGGCAAAAATTGCCGCCTACCTCCCCTTATGGTCCTAGTTTTGAAATATTCATATTTAATGTGTCATAATAAATATGGATCTATCTATTTATTAAATTTCACTAAAATCGGTTTAATAGAAATTGCCCCCTACATCCCCATTCTGTACAATTTTAAACAACACTTGTTCTTGTAAAGTCAGCTGTTGTGTTAGTGTTTCTTATTTATTGTTTAATATCGAAAAAAATTTAGTTTAAAGAAAAAATACAACTTGAAAATGGCCTTCGAATATTTTGCATTTAATTTCACAGTTAAAATGTTTTTCTTCCCTTATTAAACAAAAAAAAAAAAATTATATCTGTTTTTTATATCCCTTATTTATACGTTTAATATTTTATATCATTTTTTGACAGTGATGCCACTTGGCGTAAAGTTTTTTTTCTAAGTTGTTAAGAACATTTTACAGAAACGCATTAACGTTAGGGCAAACAACATTACAGGTTGACAATTGAAACAACAGTTGTTATTTCTAAAAGTTACACAATCCCACTACTGATTTAATTTATATTTTTTACTTTTCAATCCCACTGTCTTACAACCGTTACAATTGACATTATCCATTGTAACTATCATTTGGAATTTATTTTCATTTTAGCCCAAATTGATGGACTTTTTATAAAAACATTTATCACAAAATATTTCTTATACGAGTATTATTCCTGTCATTTAAATATTTCAATGTTTAAAAGAAAAAATGAAAAAATCACCTACAAAAGCTATCACTATTTTAAATACTCCCAGGCGTATAATATTTCAAAGAATAACTATCGAAATAAATAAAACGAATAGCAAAAAAAAATATATTTACATATGTACATATATATTAAACGAATGTGCGAGAATAACTTAAAATATATATTTTCATAAATAAATTTAAAATTGATCCATATAATGGAGTCGTTATGAAAAGGATAAGTTGGCGAGTATTTTATTCAAAATATGTACATATAAAAGAAATGGGAGGAAATAGAAAATTTTTGAAAATGTTTGAAAAAAGCGAAGAATTTTGTGCCTTAATATTTGTTAACAAAAAATTTCTTGTTTAATAAAAAGAGAGAGTGCAAGAGATTGAAAATTTGTATTCTGTTATATACAGCCATGGCACAGAGTACAATTCCGTTCGGAAACGGAATTCATTCCGTATTTTGGGTCTTCAGAAAATTACGAAAAAACTTTGCGGAATGAAATTATTTTTGTTTTCATGAACGTAATGGGAGTTTTCTGTATCTTAAAGGCCAGAAACTATCAAAAGATAATCTCTATCAATAAACAAATATGTTTTCTTCAGTTCCGAATGGAATTATACTCTAGAGAACTACTGTTTCTTAATTTTGTCGAGAGTTATTCTTAACCCATTTTTAGCCGTAAAAAGTAAACCAGGGCTGCCAGGTACTTTTACCTTGTCCCCAAAAAATATAAAATAAATACCCAAAAAAATCTCCAAATTAAAAAACCCCTTAAAAAGTTAATATTTTTCTGTGTTTTTTTTTCTGACGAAATTTCAAATTTTTTTTTAATTATAAGAACTATAATTAGAAATCCCCAAAAATTCCCAAATAAAAATTTTGAGTAAAAACATTTTTTATTTAATATTATTAGTTGAAGTGAATAGGATATATTTAAGATACTTTGTACTTTTGTATTGAATATTTTTAAAGTCAAACTCTTACTAAAAATTGAATAATTAATAAACTTCTGTTTTACCATAAACGTCTTGAGATTCACTGATATTGTACATAGTATGAGCATTAAATTTTTGTATTATTTCCTTAGTTGGAATACAATTTTAGGAACATATATTTTTGATATTGAGGTAAAAGCTTATTTTAGTAGTGCCTCTAAAAGCTCGTACCAAGTTCGTTGTTGAAAATACACGCTCTATGCGATTTCAGAGAGGAATTAAAAGCAGAACAATATTCTGTTTTTGAAGACGAATGAGCCAACTTATAAGAATTTGGACCTGGTTCAATCGGTTTGAGCCATTCTTTAAATCAGCAATAAAAATAGGTGTATCCGTCATTTACTTAATACTTAGATGCATTATAAGCACTTACCAATAGCCCAGCATTCTTTTTCCCAAACTTTATTATATTGTCTTTTATATTTACTTATTTTGGTGGAAGATATATTTGCTGGAAAATTGTCTTTTAAAAAATCAAAAATTGTATGTGTTGTCAACGGTTTTGGATTATTTTTTTAAATTCTTCTTTTTTTAAACACTCACTCATGAGAATAATAATAAAAGTTAATTAAGTACCTTTTACACATTCAACAAAAAAAGGTAATCTAACTTTGGTCCCTAAACACCGTATAAATTGTGTATAAGATAAATTTTGGTACTTTTTTTTTTTTGATATTTTATATACAAAACAAAGAAAAATAAGCGTTAATAATAAAAAAGGGAAAACAATTTAAAATTTTTAAAATCCCCGATTTTTTTTAAATCCCCAAAAAATCACCAAAAGACTTTCTTTGTCCTTTTTGCTCGCATGAAATCCCCAAGTCTGGCAGCCCTGAAGTAAACTGACAATACTATAACGAAATAACCATTTCTCATCAAGCGTTATAATAGTATTAGTGAAAATGTGCTTATATGTGAGACACCGACGATGCTGGGTGGAAAATCAAAAAATTAACTGCCTGCGTGTAGAACGCGAGCGCAAAAGTTACTCTTTTAACTTACATTTAAAACAAAAAAAAAATGTTGAAATTTTGTTCAAAATGTAATTCAAGCGAGTCACTTTTGCGCTTGCGTTCTACAAACAGGCAGTAAGATATGACGGCGAATATTACGTCCAGCACACGTACACGAGTGAATTCGCCTGCATGACAAGCACTTTGACCGTGTTCAGACCCCTTCAAGTAACTGACAGAAAAAAAATATTGCAACAAAAAATAACAGTATGAGTGTTGGTGATTATATTCACCGGTCGGGGAAAAATGGGTTTAGATTTTCTATAAATTAAAATATTTTTAATAGAGAGTTTAGAGTGTGGTTTTGAAGAAAAAGTTTCTGTAGAGTAGATTTATTTTATTATTTTAAAAACGAAAAATATTTTAACATTTTAAACGAAACTTCTTCTAGGAAAAGAAATATTACAAAATGTTTTCTTGAGAGAGAATCATTTCTTAAAGATGCATATTTTTTAATCATTAAAAAAATTATCTTTTGTTGGAGTGTTTTTCTACAGAAAGAAAACTTTGAAGAGAAAACTAAAAATTAATATTTGCAGTAAATAATTTGCTTAACCAGGCAGACACACAGTTTTTCTTTATACTCTTTTACATATACCGTTTGTCAAAATTAACATAAATTTATTATATAATAATTTTTTTAATTGATGAGTTACTTGCAAGATGTGATCAAGAAAACAATTTATAAAGCCAAAAGAATAATTTGCTCACAAAACTTGTAATCAGATGGCTAATTCTGGCAGTTTTCGTCGAATAATTTTACGATTCGAAGCAATTTTATTTCTAATTCTTTCTATCGATACGTAACAAATCGAAATTATTTTTTCCGTATTGTAAAGCATTTATTTGAGTTTTCACAACACTGAAAAAATAATATCGATTCGTTCAATATCGACTAAAAGACTTGGAAATAAAATTGCTTTCGAGTCGAAAACTTTGTCGATCATATCTGCCAGAATAAGGCCTCAGCTGTTAAATTTAAAGTAAAATTGCGAAACAAGTGGAAAGGTAAAATTGAAAACAATTTCGTGGCCAATTTAAAAATGTAAGTGTGTTAGGAAAAACAATGAGAGTGTATTGCAAATTGAATTGAATTGAAAGGCCAAACTTGATCGTGTGGCTGCCAAGTAATAGAAAATTATTAATAGTTTAACGGCTTACCCCTCTGAAGAAATTGTGTGGTTACGATCGGAACATGTCAGAGCAACATGTCCGTGAAAACCTGGGTTCAATTCCCAGCTCAGTCAAGAATTAAAAATTATCAATAAATTTTAATTAATTTCGTGTTGTAAAATTTTTTTCTTCATAAAAATAATTTAATGACAATTAAATTCAATAAACTTAAGCCTGATTAAAATATCGAAATTTGGATTAATAACGAATAATTTTGAAAATTTTCAACGACTAATTTTCTACGAAATTGTTAAAATTTTTTAAATTTTCTACTTTATGCTGATGATATGAAAATATATTCTAAAATTAGTTGTTTGAATAATTCCATAAAATTACTGTGGGATATTGGTACATTAAATAAATGGTGTGTAAAAAATTATTTAAAAACTAATAAGAATAAGTGGTATACGTTTCATATTCAAGAGTTTGTAATCACCTCCAGACTGTTTATAGACATGGCAATGAAGTAGTAAGAATGGTAGATAAAGTTGATGATTTGGGAATTCTATTTGATACAAAACTTACTTTTATACCTGGCATAGAAAAATTTATACCAAGTGCATATGCTTTTCTTGCTTTTATTAGGAGAAATACTAACCATTTTTCGAAACCATATACATCGAAAATTATATATACATCATTTGTCAGATCTAAGTTGGAGTTTGGTTCTATAATTTGTAGACCTTACTGCAACGTTCATATTGTTCGGGTTGAGAGAATACAGAGACGGTTTATCAAATATGCTCTACCATATTTAAACTTAATTTCTCCCTAAGTGTCATATGAGGTACGCTGTATGCATTTGGGGTTGGAAACGTTAGAAATACGCCTTAAGGTTCATGCAATGCTTTTTATTTACGACTTGACCAATAATAATATTCAGTGTTCAATTCTTTTGGAAAAAATTACTTTTCATGTACCAAGTAGAATCAGAGACCTGCGCCGTCAAGTTTTGTCGCCGGCGGCGGCTTGCAAAAATTACCGGCGGAGCCTCAAAGCCGGCTGAGGCCGACTTAAACCAAGGCCAATTTAAAAATATTTTTTTATCCAAATTTTATATTTTTGCTTCAATAAAAAATTAATTGGCATATATACTTTTTTTAATGCTTGTGACTATTACCTATTCATAAATCTGTGGTTTTCATGGGTAACCGCGTATGTCTTAAAATAAAATTTTTCAGGATAGCGGAAAAAACATTCTAGATCGAACTATGGGCTAAATATTGAACTTTTTATAATTGATCATTACGTAAAAAAATCGGAATCGCTTCATATTTTTTCAGGAATTTTAAGAACCATGTAAAGAGCGTTTAAAATTAAGCAATATGGCATCAACATCTAAAAAAAATGGGCATACGGTTACCCATGAAAATCACAGAAATGTGATTTTAAATTTTTACCGCAAAACCCTTTAAAATATACAAAGGTTATAGCTTATACATTAACATTTTTATTTATTTAAAAAAAACTGTTTTTATTAAAAATAAAAAGAATGAAAAAAAAAAATTATCAATAAAGCCAATAAATAGTGTCTCAATATGGACATTAATCTATTTAATTAAGCATGCTGGAGCAGTTTTACCAGATGTTAATTAAAATTTTTGATTTATAAAAGGTATATAACTAAAGTCAGAAAAAAATAAAATTCGAAAAAAGTACACATCGCACTGGTTCCTTTAAAGAGAGTTAACTTAAAATTTATATATTTTCAATAGTGTCAAAAAATTATTTCTTCGATCAGCTTAACGTAGTAGCAGCAGACATTTAAATATTTGGCTTTAATAATATCTAACGAGTGAGTTTTGCGCAGATGGTCTAAAAGGTTTGATGTCGATGTCGCTAATCCAAATGTAAAAGCATTTTGTAAAAAAAGTGTATCGAGTAACTAGTCCGCAATATTATCATAGCTGAAAAATTATTTACCCCTTCAACAGCGGAGTTCCTTCAAAACAGAGAAGGCACATATACTGATTCTTTAAACCTTTTTTTTAGAAATCACCTGTTGTCCAAAATAGTTCCAAACATTTGAACCTCCTGCGCTCATTTCATTAAGAAATATTTTAGTTTTTCTTTTAGATGTTTTTTTAGCAATCAACAATTTTTTATACCTTAACACATCACTTTTACACTCACTCAAATCAGCAATATTAATTTCTTTATCATATTCTGAGTCTGATTTACAATAATTATTTATAATTTAAAAAGAAATTTGTTATTTTGGAATTATCCATCTGGTTATATTTAAATATTTTAATACGAGTACTTTTTTTAAAAATTTTTTAAATATATATGGAATATAATCCAAATTTTGATATTTTAATCAGGCTTAAGTTCATTGAATTTAATTTTCATAAAATTATTTTTATGAAGAAAGGAATTTTACAACATGAAATTAATTAAAATTTATTAAAAAACGTCAACAAGAAAAAAGAAAGACAAAAACACGATAAAAACAAAAAATATACTTTGGATCTCAAGAAGAATTCTTGTGACAAAGCACGAAAAACAAGAAGTAAGGAAGAACATGAAGATCAATTAAAAAAGGACATTATTCATTCAAAAGCAACTTTCTATCTACCAAGGTAAAATACCATTTGGTTTAAAGATGGATTTTTTGAATATTGACGTCATCCGTCGTCAATGGCGGTGAGAGCTTAACGGCAAACCCCACTGAAGATATTGTGTGGTTACAATCGAAACTAGGCTGGGCAACCTGTCCGTGAAAACCTGGGTTCAATTCCCAGCTCAGTCAGGAATGAAAAATTATCAATAAGTTTTAATTCATATCATGTTGTAAAATTCCTGTCTTCATAAAAATAATTTAATGAAAATTAAATTCAATGGAAAAATTATAAAAGGCAGGAAACATTCGATACTTTAAATTATGACTCTGACTGCCGGCTGATTTTAAGCCGACTTTGGTCGATAAATTATCGGCGATGGCAGCTGTTAAAAATAATCGGCGGCACGGCTCAGTCGTCAATGCGCAGGTCTCTATAGAGGTAGAATGCTTCGTCACCATAATTTGTTCAGTGTTGGCCGGCATCGTTATAATAAAAAATTAAATGGTCCTCTAATGAGCTCATTTATTGATTTTAGTTTATTAAATAATAAATACATTGTGGAGTTTAATGCATCAAAGTCAAATTTTAAAGAACTTGTATTCTATAATATTAAATATATGTAAATATTTAAAGAATATTAAATCCATAGTCTGTAAGGATTTTGTTGCATAGACTTAAGAAATAAAGAAAACAAAAAGAAGTACTGTATATTAGGATGTGGCAAATATGGTATACCCTTCATCATAGTACTGAAAACCACCTTTTCCTAGATCATATGGTAAAGGCGATATTATACCGAAATCCTTATGCCGGGATCAGAGTTGCATGGGCGCAATGTGGTATAATAGGTCAACATGTCTTAATTTTTTAAATCAAATAAATTTTGTTTAAAGAGAATATCTGAGTTAAATTTTATCAATTTATGTACCCTATTATACCAAAATACTTAATTAGGACGCTCGAGGTAGGACGCTCGTGGGAGGACAAGCTGATATAGTGGGGCGATTCAGTATTTAATTCGCTTTATATATAGGAAAAATCTGAAACAGATTTGATCCTGCTAGCTGATATGGCTAGGGTGCTATTGTGCCAAAATCACTGCCCCAGGAGATTGCAGGGATGATCTCAAGGAAATTGAACCTTTTAGTGTTGCCTCCGGGTCAAGGAGAGGGACCACACTAAAACAAAATTTATCTTTATCTAACAAAAACTTTTCCAGATTCACCTATCAAATTCTTTCTTGTTATTTTTTCTAATGAAATGCAAAACTTGTTCCTTATTTTACACTTTTTTACTTGTCCAACCCTTGATATTAAATATTCCTTTTGGTGTAGCTAACGCCAGCGATAATGGCACTTCCATTTGTGCTACCTCTTTGTTCTCGTTTGGTGCAAGAAGTAAAGTCATGACTTGAAGGAGAAAAAGTGAGGTAATGAAAGAAAAGAAATCAATGAATTTTAAATGCTTTCAAATGAAGACAAAAAATAATGAACATTTATAAAAAGGGTTTAGAGTGGCTGTAAAATGGCATTAAATATTGTATTAAAAAGTCCAAATGTTTTTCAATTTCTGTGTGTATTTCGGAAGTTAATTTGAAAAATAAAAAAGCTAAAAAGCAAAGAAAAGTACTAAGTAATTTAGATTACAATCTTGGGTAAAACCATTTAAATAATAAATGACTACAAGCCTGATTAACAGACCACAAGTAAGTGGTACAATAAATAAAAGAAAAAAATGGTTTGCTAAACCTTTTTCGCTTTTTTTTTTAATTAGATATTAAATATGTTTAGTTAGGGTATTTAATGTGCGGTTTCCACAATACAAGTAATTGAACGTGTAGTTAAATTTGAATAACTGAGTGCTTTTCATATACATTTTTCTACACGCACATAAATGTTTTTTTTTTACATTATTCTACAAAAAGAGAAAACAAATTCTAAATAAAGTTTGTATGTGCGAAAAAGGATTTTTTTTTAAATTAAACATTAAAATTAAATTTAGCGAATATCTGTTAAACACTTAACAGCACCTTTGACCATTTAATAAATAAATATTTATTTTTAAATATTAAAATACAAATAAAGAAACATTAACCATAGTCACTCGATAATGTTTAGGCACAACATGACTTTCAGAAGAGATCTGTTCACTTCCTTTAGATTTGCTAAGATGTTTGTATAAATATTTGTATTAAAGGGTCTACTGCTTTAAGATGGCATGTAAAAAATATCGCAGCAATTACCCTCTTTCCTCCATTTACGTATGGAGAACGATACGTATTGAAAACTGAACGGTAGTATTTCGCCATTATTAAAGATCTTCCTCTACAATTTTTCGCATTTTGATTTAACTTTATGTTTAAGATGGTGCAATAGAAATTAACCCAAACGGGTTGCATCTGGTAATATTTTCGGGGAGATTGTAGCACAATTTCGTGAAATTATCTTTTGCGGAAATTAAGTTTGCAAAAAGTATATGCTTCAATGGGAAGTCATGTATTAAAGTAATGATTTATTTATTAATTCTTTTATTTAAGCTTGAGGTCTTTTTCGTTTTTTTTATAAAAAATTATTAAAGTTATTAAATCCAATATTTTGGTGCCTTCTTCAGGGATTTTTTCTTTAATATTGGACAAAATTATTTAACAAATTTACTAGGGTATTCATTTAATCGGGCATTTGCTTTAATCGGTGAATCGCTCGATTAATTAAGCGAGGTTTTGGATAAATCGGTTAATAATCGGTTAATTTTGTAATTGATCGGTTAACCGATTAATAAAGTTTTTTATAAATTAAGTAATTTCAATACATAAAAATGCATAAATTATTAATTATTTGGAGCTTATTTTTTTAACAAAAGCAATAACATAACAAACATAACAGTTCTTAAACTAACACGAGCCAATAAAAAAGAATTCATAAATATGGCTATTTCCAAAAAAACGTCAACCACGGACCAAATTTAAGAAATGGAAAAAAAAAATTTTTCTTTTCAAGATTTATTTAGAGAATTGCTTATATTTTTTTAATATATAAAAAATTTTTTTGTTTTATTTTTTGCTTATTTCGAAAAAATCGACCTGAATGGTGTAAAATTAATATTATTGCATTTGACCTCAATGTGTCTAATTTTTCCAATTTTTTTTTTCAGTGTTTAGTATAATATAGTTCGCACTCTTCTTACTAAGTTATTGTACAATCACCAAAGAGTAAAGAAAAAAATAGAAGAGATCGAAAAAAGTCTAAGTAACGGTAAAAATTTTACTTATGTCTTACATGCTACTTCTCTGTCCCGTTTACAATCAAAAAAAGGCATTTAGTTTTAGTACTCGGTGATCATTGCAAATTAAAGTTTAAAGCTTAAGTAGTGAATTTGTTAAAAAAAATCGAAAATTGAAACATTTACAACAACAACTTTTTTTTGTTAGTGCTCAAAGTATGTCCCGTTTACAATCGTTAGTATACTTGTTTTAAGAATTAAGAATTTTTTTTTTAATTTAAATAAATATTTTTAAACAGATGGAAAATAAAAGGTGTGAAGACAATAAAAAAAATTATAAGAGGTTTCTGAAACTTACATACTTGTGTCTATTAGAAAATATGCATTTGGAACAACAAAACTCTAATCTAAAGCATATTTATGATCTGAAAAACATTTTTTATTAAGTTTCTTATATAAAGGATTATAAATAGCAACATAAAAAAATTTTTAAATCATGGTGGAAAAATTGTCCCGTTTACAATGTCGCGTTTACAATTTCTCTAACAATTTATTTAAAAAAACCTAATTCATATTTTATTTTGAAATCGAATCCATTTTTAGGGCACATTAGTACGCAACATTTTAAAATTAATCCCAATAAAATATTGCGTCAGGTTTCGCAGAAATTACTGTTTAAACGGTTACCCATTAAAACCCACTTCCATTTTTTTCCCGTTTACAATCACTGGTTTTTTGCAATTATCTCGGAAACCACGACAGTAAGCGAAAAATTTCATTTGCGGAAATTAAAGAGCTAATTGAGAGTTACAAGAATCATTAATTAAAAAAATGAAAATCAGGTTGTTTTTTACAGTTTTGTCAATATAAACGTGTGCGAATTTCCCGTTTACAATCTTGGAAGTGCCCATATGCAATACATATTTTTTAATTAATACATAAATATTATGTAGTAATTAAAAAATAAACTGTTTGAAAATGTTATTAGTTATTTAAATAGTTTAAGGAGACATTTTTTAAAAATAATCTTTTAGAAAAATGTTTAGGATTTAAGCGATTCTTTTTTTTTAGTTTTGAGAAATCTTGACTTGGAAAAAATTCTTTGACTTATCGTTGATGTTGGAGAAATCGAACGTAATCCATAATACAGAATATCATAATACAGAAAGTCTTCCATTATGTCATTATAGTCCTGTTGTAATTTTGTTATATTTTCAACTCATCTAATTGTTTTGGTTAATTTTGTTAAAATATTGATTTGAGAAAATATGAGAAGAAACCAATAACTAAACACATACATACATATGGAAAGTTCCAGTGAAAAGTCTCCTTTTTGTAACGTAACGCCAGAAGTAATTTAAATCGTTTATCAAAAAGTGTATATGTATAATTTACTTTTTTATATGTTGTGTAAAGCGCAACTAGCTCTACATAAAGTTGCAAAAGGTATAACTTTTAAACAACATGGTCCTAAACTACAAGCTTATTTGCTTTCTGGCGTTACATTACAAAAAGTAGACTTTTCGCTGGAAATTCCCATATCTACCTAAAACGAGAAAAGATATTTAAATTTGATAACTTGGAAAATAAATCTTTATAAGTCCAAAGCTTATTAAAAAAGGTTTTATACAAAAAGTCTTGCAAGTCAAAATCCACTTATAGTGATGCTTTATATAGAAAAAACTTTTTACAAATTTGACTTCTTCATTTCGTTTTTTTACATATTGACGTACAAATATCACGTCACGTAACAATGGAAATGCTTATATAAAAAGAACGCGAAACAAAACGCTGTTGACAGCAAAGACATATTTAAAATGAAGGTCTCTTTTTTGTCTGTATGAAAAATATATATCTAAACCCATACCTTTTGTATATGAGACGAAAAAAATAATTAAAAACACAAAAAAATATTTTATAATACTACAAAAAATTAAAAATGTTGTTACTTCGGTTAGTCGGTTAAACGACTGAAATTAACCGGATTAATCAAAAGTAGCCAATTTTAAATTAACCGGTCAGTTAATCGGGTAGTACTTAATGAATATTCTAAAATTTACCCATATTTTTTTTGTGTTAAATTTGTTAAATTTATTAAAAATTGTTAATTTTGTCAAATATTAAAGAAAAAAAAAATCCCTGAAGAAGGACACAACGGAGTGCCGAAATATTGGATTTGATAAATTTAATATTTTTTATAAAAAAAAGAAAAAGAAACTCAAGCTTAAATAAAAGTATTAATAAAAAATTTTTAAAGGTCGAATAAGAGTCAATTTATATGTTATGATTTATTTAGTAAAATAATTTTTCTAACGCCCACCACACACTAGTGGTGAGTGAGGCATTACTAAATTTGTCATTGCATGCTTAACTTTTTTATTATTCATCTAGGACTCCATAAAAAGTATATACTCTGAGTCCATCAGTAATTCGGTCGGCCTAGCCATGTCCGTCCGTCTGTTCCTTGCTCAATTTCGATCAACACAAGAGAAAAAATAATCTTAGTGTCAATTTGTTTGTTTCTAGTTATCCCGAGTACTTTGGGATTTAAAAACAGCAAAATACGTTCCGTAGGAAAATATCAATATATCCAAGTGCGGAACAACCACCCCTAAAAATGGATAATTCTGGCCGAATGCACCAAATGTTATTACATTTTGCATATAGCCGTTTAATATGACAATTAATTATACCGCCAAATTTCCTGTAGATTAGTTCATAATTTACTATATGGCCCATAAAAAGCCCACTTTCGGAGAACTCTTTATTAACCTAAAATCGTAACAAACAGCGATATTGTATTAGTATTTTGTATGAGATAGTCTGCAAGACTGGAATATATATATTTACATATATATCCTTTATTTATCCAAAAATAATATGTGTACAAAAAAATGTAAAATAAAATATTTAAATAAAATGTTCATGGTAAACATATCCTAAGAGCAACATATTATGTTAAGATTCATGATTGTAGTCAACATAGTGGTATTACGATTATTATTAAATCATATTATGACCAAATATATTCGTAATATTATATCATAATATTTTTCCCTTAATCCTAATTTTTTTATTACATCATATTATAATTTAATATAATCAAATTTTTATAATATTAATCATAATAAGTTAAGAAGTAATCATATTATTATCATGTTAATCATAATAATATTTAGATTAAATCTAAAGCCGAAAAATATTTTTAATGTATTTTTATTTTTATTTACTTAATGGCAACCTTAACGTAAAACTGTTACATATTTTTCACATCATAATATGATGCAACTTTAAACATAATATTTTTAACCCGTTTTTGTCGTAGGTCGCAATTATTTATAAATTAGTTTATAGAATTTTCATTCTTTTTCTCTAAAATAACTCAAAACAATGGTCAATATTTTTGCACCATTTTCAAACAATATTAATGTTTGTTTAGCATTGATATTTTATTTTGTTAGACTTTAAAATTTTTTTTAATGTGCATACAATTTCTTTAAAATTGGTCTTGCAAATGGGTATTTTTTCTAAATTGTTTAACCACTGAATAACAAATAATTCGATAGGCATATGTAAAACAAACGACACAATTGATGCAAAATTATTTTACAAATGGCGATAACAAAATATTATTAGAGTAGAGATATTTTGTTTGCATCTTAAACATATTTTTGAGTACACGTTTAGAAAGTTATCATGTTATGGCTATTAAATATCATTAAAATTAAATGAAGAATATAATATGTTTTCAAAGTTATCATTATTTAGTTGTTATAAAAATTATTTTTTTCAGTGAACCCTACTCAAATTTAGAATTGCGATAAACATTGGTATGTTAACAGTAACTATAATATTGTTGTTATTAAATCAAAATAACAATATTTTGTGTACGACAACAACATATTGTTACAGTAAGCATAGTGTAGTTGTCGTAACCATGCCCAACCAAATTTTTTCTCTGCGTGTAGGGCGCCAGTGAATTCACTCCATCTATTTCTAGCTCTGGCAAGTAGTTTAATATCTCTCCATGTAAGACGAGCAGTTTCATATTTTTTTTGATGGTCCGGATCCTAGAATTAAGTGGTTGACCAGGCTGACGCTGATCTTGGGGATTCCAGTCTAGGGCAGCTCTGGCATTATCAGTTGATGGTCGCCTGAGAATATGGCCGATCCATGTCCATTTACGTCTTCGTATATCACTTTCAAAAGGGCAGCAATGTGCCAGATTCCACAAGATTTCATTGGATACCCAATTCGGCCAGTAAATCCGTAATATCTCTCTCAGACACCGGTTAACGAACGCTTGTAGTTTGCTCGTAATTAATTTTGCGAGTTGTTAGTGCGCCAAACCTTGTGCAGCTTCAGGAACGCAACACGTGCCTTGATAATGCGGTCATCAACATCGGCTACAGAGCCATTGTTTTTTGTAATTCTAAATCCTAGATAATTGAAAGATTCTACATCTTCAAATACCATATTACCGAAAATAAGTGGTGTTGTTATATTAGTTCCGATACGCATCAGCTTTGTCTTCTTGATTTTTATTCTCAATCCTACTTTTTTGGCGTTTTCGGAGAAATTTTTTAACTTTGTCTGAGTATCCGCAAAGCGGTGGGCTATTAAACATATGTCATTTGCATAGTCTATATCATTCAGGTATTCCATCATAGTCCATTGCATACCGGTAGGGGCCTCCCTGTTGGTTGCTTCCATTACACAATCCAAGAGCAGAATAAATAATGTGGGGGCATGATACAACCCTGTCTTACGTCGCACAGTGGCGCCCGTAGAGCAAGCGAGGTTGCAAAAATCAAAATTTTCATGAGTGCCGACGAAGTTTTGAATAAACCCATGTTATAGGAAACTTTTCAACGATTTCAAATATGCCACTCTTAATAATATCACATTTTTAGTTTAGAAGATATAACCGTTCAAAGTTGACCGACTTTCGGTTTTCAAAAAAACACACAATTTTTAGTCAATTTGTTGCGATTTCAGGTGTAATATCACGAAAAATAGGTAACGAATCGCCTTATTTTTTATTTGTATTGATTGATGTATTTATTAAATGTATAATGATAAAAAAAAATTAACTGTTTGCTTTGTGTTTCTCCTGGTAAATCACTATTTAAAAACTATCCGTTTTTTCACTATTTTTCAACTTTGACGGAAAATAAAAAAAAACTATATTTTTCTATATTTGCCATATTTGAAAAACCTGTTCTTTGATTAGTTCTTTACATAATTCAAAATTTTTATCTGCCCGTACGTGCCCGTTTGGCTTCTAGAGGTAAAAAAGTTCAAAAAGACATGGTTGCAGAAATTGTATGGCGTCCATCCCTTATATGTTTTGACTGACAGTAGTTTGATCTAATAGTTTGAAAAAAACTACTCATTGAAATTAGCAGGTACGTACCTCACATAAACAATACTTTGGCGTACAAATGGTCAGGAACAATATTGACTTATGGTCCCTACAGGTAGGCACAAATCTTATTTGGACACGTGCATAATATCAAAATTGCATTATTCAGCCTAAATCCATATGTATGCAGGGAACAGGTAAATTTTTAGGCATGGTAGCATAAGCCTATATATTGCAAAATAAGCATAATGCCTGGATTAGTCTACGCCTGAAAGTTGGCGCAACAATTACTGAAACCATTAAACAATTTAAGTACTGAAAACATGGCGTTGAACAATTTAAAATTATTTGAACTGTTTAGAAAGTCAACCACACCAAAGTTTTTCACGGAAGTGAAAATTCTTTCTGAGAAGTTGACATTGATCAGCAAATGGGGCTGCGATGGATCATCCGGACAAAGCGTTTATAAGCAAAGGATATCTTTCGATGACGCTACAATATCGGACGGAAATATGTTTATGGCATCTGTTGTTCCTTTGCGGCTAAAATCGGATGATTCCCTACACTGGAAAAATCCACGTCTGCATCAGTGCATTATTGCCGACAAATAATGTTTCAGTTTGCAAGGGAATCGGCAGAACTCATAAGGACTACGGTGAATGACATTGAAGAACAAATAAGCAAGATTTAGCCTACAAAGCTGCAAATTGGAGAAGGAAAATATATTGAATGCAATTACGAGTTCCACCTGACCATGGTTGACGGAAAAGTCGTAAACGAACTGACAGGAACAACCTCAACAATGTCATGCCCGATTTGCAAAAAGAGTCAGAAGAACTTTTTTCAATTCAATTCAATTTATTTCATATATAATATGTTACATCTCAATTTTATATAATTAGTTGTAAAGAGTTTAAGAATAGTATCTTTTTCTGCTTAATTATAATATATTTCAACTAGTTATCATATACATATATATAGACAGAATTATATTCGAGGTAAAAATTTAGCAAAAACCTATTTAAACCCCTTTTTTCGTTTTATTTTTATATTTTTTTTATCGATTTTATATTATTATTTGTCAGAAGAACTTTGGTAATTTAAACGATTCTACAAATGAGGAGAATTACGAATATGGAATGTCACCATTGCACGCAAGGATAAGGTGTATGGAATTCTTGCTAAAACTGGTATATACCCTACCACAAGAGGAGGAAAACTTCGATGAAAATACATCAATAAAGGATAAGGAAAAGATCAGAAAGAAGCAAATACAGGATGCTTTTTTTAAACAAGTTGGACTAAAAGTAGACTGTCCCAAGCACGGATACGGTAACTCTAACGATGGAAACACTTCTAGGAGATTTTTTGAAAATGATGAGGCAGTAACTAGAATCATTGGAATTGACAATCAAATCGTGAAAAGATTGGGAACGATCTTGGATGTTTTAAACTGCAAAGAAAATGTCAATTCTACAAAATATGGAGAATATGCGTCGAAAACTGCATCTCTTTTAGCAGAAATGTATCCACAGAAGAAGTTGACCCCGACTGTCCATAAAATATTGGCGCATGGCAAAGATATAATTGAGTACCAGTCTTTGCCAATTGGAGAGCTTTCTGAAGAAGCACAGGAGTCTCTTAACAAATTTTATAAAAAATATAGATTGCAGAACACATTCAAAGCCTCAAGGGTAAGGCAAAATAAGGACCTCTTCAACATGTTGGCAGCATCTTCCGATCCACTTATTTCTTCCCTGCGGCATGTGAAGTCACGAATAGAGTTACAAAATAATTATAGTTTAGAAATTGTTAGTCTTTTAGATATACCTTCTCTTACGAATTGTGATGAATATTTCACAGAAAATTGAAAAAATAAATTTAAAAAAATAAATAATTTTTTTTTTAATTTGTTGGGTAATAATTTAAAACATAAAACCCTTAAGAAAAAAAATAAAAACAATCTAAAAATGTAAAAATAATTTTTTTTAGTTACCATAAAATTGATTTTTCTACTAATTTTAACTTTGATAACCCATAAGTAGGCCCCTACAAAGCGTAGCACCCTTTCCAAACGCTCATTTCATAGGCTGAACAGTTATCTATCATATGCTGTTTAAACTGTTCAATTATCTTATTCGGTTCAAAAGATATGATTTTTGCAACGAAAAAACTCAAATGGCGCCACTGTGCGTCGGCAGTGGTTGTAAAAGATTGGCTTTCTTTTCCGTTGAACCGGATCTTACACTCTGCATCTTTGTAAAACTCGCAGGGTGACAATTTTTTAAGGTATGCCTTTACCAATTAGTGCAGACCACATATTTTCGAGATACTGTGTCGAAAGCTCTCTCAAAATCTACGAAAAGCAGGTCAAGGGTAGTGTTGTACTCTGCCGATTGCTTAATAATTATACGTAGAGTATTGACGTGATCGAGACATGATCGTCCAGGCCTAAAACCAGCTTGTTCGTTTCGCACAATTTGTTCCACCACTGAGAGATTCGTTGCAGTATCAATGTCGCCATTATTTTCCCATAGCGTTAAGCACGGTAACACCACGCCAGTTCTTACACTGCGTTAGGTCTCTTTTTTTTTGGTGATTGTTACTACTACATCGTCTTTCCAATCTGCAGGAATTTTATTGTTGAGCCATGGACTTCTGATCAGTGGGGTTAGAAATCCTGCTAATGTATCAGCACCATATTTCCACAGCTCTGCGGGGATGTTGTTGGGACCAGATGATTTACAATTTTTCAACATCTTTAATGCCGCTACAACTTCAGAAAGTTCCGGGGGATCGGTTGAAATGTCTCTTCTTGGGGTGCGTCGCATAGAGAGTATTACCGTCTCGGCCTGGTTGTTATTGTTGCGACTGCGTTAAGAAGTGTTCGCGCCAGTCAGTTATTGTTAGCTCTGAGCCATCATTTGCTTTTAACATCGTAGTACCTCTGATGTCATTGCCACTCATTTGTTTAATGGCAGAAAACACACCGCGTAAGTTGCCTGTATTTGAGGCTTTTTCGCCTTGTTCCATTGAAATATTTTTCGCGGTCAGCCCGTACCATGTTATTGACTTTGCGAGCAGCCTGGCGCTATTCTAATTTTGTTTGTTCTTTTGCAGCTGTTGTTTTGGCTTGTATGCAACCGTTACGAAGACTGAAAAATACAGTAAAAATTTTTGGAGAGATTGGTACACTATTTACCATAGACCCCATATAATTTCGGAGAAGATTGTGGTAACTTATAATGCTATTTTCGTTAAACTTGGCGTGCACTAGTTTTATTACACTGTCTATTGTTCAGACGACCAATTTCTTTGGCCAAAGCTGTTTTAAGCCGAAGTTCTTTTTTACAGATTCTTTGAAACTTTGCACTAATATTCGCTAACTGCATCTCAATATAAGGACTGTAAAGAGGGCCGTGCCCATATTATGATTAGAAAGAACAACCTGCTCTAATATAATGTCTGCAGAAGATATAACACAGCATATAAGCCAATCTTTTTTTTTCTGTCAACATAGCGGCACGTTTTATGGATTATTCATTCTGTGATTTTGAGGACTCAGTAAAACTTGGTTAATCTGAAAACAGATTTGTGCCCTTTGTATACAAAAGTTTGGCGAAACAACTAAGTTTTGCTTACAATGTTGGTCTGTAATGAAATAATAAAAAAATCCCATTTCACTGGAAACAGCCGAGCTTCAGACTACATTAAACTAACCCGGCCTTATTAGACTGTTTTTGGTTTTGACAAATTTACGAAAAGTTTCAAAACAATTTCTCACATCATTGGTTCATATTTCATTCAATGTTTTAAAAAACGTCAGGCAAATGCAAGCGCTATTTTTCGTTATAGGCGTTTAAATTTTTATTCAGATTTATTTATGTGACTTAAAAAACTCTTCGTTATAATCGAAAATTCGCTATAACCGGATGTCTCTATAAACGCACTATTGTGTATAAAATTATAATGCAAAACTGTTGAGACCGCAGAAATTGTTCGTTTTTCGCAAAAAATTTGTTATATTCGGTGTTTATTATAACCGGACTTCGCTTTACTTGTTATTATTATTTTTCCATTTCCGTGTCAATATTACTTAAGCTTTTTTAGGAATAGAAAATTTCTTACTTAAATTATCCTTACAAGGGTTAAATTACTAATACCATCGAATCAAAAAATGTTGGCAAAATACTTAAGATTTCACGTGATATAATTGAAAGGTAAAGTTTTTATTAAGATTGTTCTTGTTATTTTTAACTAGAATGCGAAAGTAATTATGGTGCAATTAAAAAGTTATCGCGGTTAACGCAAAAGTTTTAAATCGTAAACACGATTTTAAAAATTGCGATTAAATGCAAATCCTTATCTTTTTGGTCTTTTTGGCTGCAATTAATCCCTCCTTAGATGAATTGGGGGCGAGGCACGTGCCTGGTTAAAAATGTTAACGTTTATATTAATAACTGATTTGCAAATAAAACGGTTGTGTTAAGCTTTTTAAAATAATTGCGAAAACATCGTTCAACCTTTTCTTCAAATAAACAAGTGTATGGAAATGGGCAAACAACTTCGCATTCCTTGGACACAAGTTTTTCCCCCTTCATATGTGTAACGTTCTTTTGTCTTAAAGTGCTTATTGGTAATAAAGACAGCACTTACGTTAAATTCCTGCTTTAAAAGGTCATCTACCTTTACACCACAATACACATTTGGGATTTAATGTCATGTGTTTTAAGATATTTCCCAACATATTATTATTTTTATCTCTTGAGTTTTAAATTGTACGTTTACTGAAAAGTACCGAAACTACCTGCAATTGTGACCCATCGCATAATAGGAAACTAATGCCAGCAATCGAAATAGTAAAATATTTATATAATAAAAACAGCAAAATTCTACAACAAGCAGTCAGCTAAAAAAGGTAAAAGGAGATGCTCTTTTACACAACCAAAAAAAACTTTTAACGAACAATAATAGAAACCACAACACCAGCACGAAAAAAGCAGTCTTTGTCCACACTAACAAAACTACCTATAAAAGCAACCAAATGGGAATAAATTTAACACAAAAGGATTTGAGAAGGGGAAAAATCCCCTTTCCATTTTCCCAACTTAAAAGTAGGGCTATAAAGGAAATAAACTAAATAAACAAGGCAACAAAGCAACAACAAAACAGCAATAACAATAAAAATAAAAGCAAAAATAGCATCAAGAAAAGCCTTTGAATATGCTACAGAAACATGCACTCAATGGATGTTTTTAGAAAAATTACTGAGATTCTCAAAGACAAAAAGATGTTGGTAGAATTTAAGAAGCCTTTGATATAAAAGAATGAAATTTATTTTTGATACACAGTCTTGTCAAAAACAGTTAGAGCAGAATAAGTATAGTATTTAAATTTAATAGTAAATACTATAAAAATTTGTTATTTAAAGGGACATTTTTGGCCAAAATGTTCGTTTTTGTTAGATAGGAAATTTTAACACAATTCCAACAGAGAATTTTACTGAGGTGTTTATTTTATAAGGCGAAAGGCTAAACGTTATAACTTTTTTTTTATATAAAAAATATTAGAATATTATATAATAATTGTATTAACGTTTGTCGTTTCGTTTTATAAAATCAACTACTTAACTAATTTACCAGAAAGGTTTTCCAAATTTCCCATTTTAATAATAAGTTTTACCAACATTTTCCACTTAATTAGTAAATCTTATTATGATTTTTTGTTTTAAAATTAAATTTCTCATAATTTCTAATTAAAACGAATTTTAACCAAATTTTCCATTTTTTATAGGGAATTTTACAAAAATTTACCGCTTTAATGGCAACCTTTACCCAAATTTCCCATTGTAATAGTAAATTTTGGTATCCTTTTTTTGTTTTAATTCGAAAAAGAAATTTTTTCAAATTTCTAATTTTTATAGGAAATTTTACCAAACATCCGATTTTAATAAGAAATTAAACTAAATTTACCATTTTTATACACAATTTCATATTTCCCATTTTAATAGTAACTGTTAACAAAATTTTCCATTATTTCATATTTCCCATTTTAATACCAACTGTTACCAATATTTTCCATTTTAAATAGTAAATTTTACCATCATTTCCTATTTTAACTTTACCGAATATCCGATTTTAATAAGAAATTTTACCAAATTTAACATTTTCATTGGAAATTTTGACAAAATTTCCCATTTTAATAGTAAATGCTATCGAAATTTCTCATTTTAAATAGTAAATTTTACCAAAATTTCCCATTTTGAGTAGTGAATATTTCCATAATTTCCTATTTTAATTGTATATTTTGCTATAATTTTCCACTGGTAAATTTAGCCATTAATTTGCTATTTAAAATTTTTTTTACTAAATTTGAGTTTTAATAGGTGAATTATACAAAAATTTCGCATTTAATAGTATAATTTACTAAAATTTCCCATTTTAATAGTAACTGTTACCACCAATTTCCCATTTTAAATAATAAATTTTACCATCATTTCCTATTTTAATTTTAGACGAATATCGAATTTTAATAAAATTTTTTTACCAAATTGACCATTTTCATAGTAAATTTTACCAAAATTTTTAATTTTGAGTAGTGAATATTTCCATAATTTCCTATTTTAATTGTATATTTTGCTATAATTTTCTAATGGTAAATTTAGCCATAATTTGCTATTTAAAAAAAATGTTACTAAATTTTAATATGCGAATTAAACAAAAATTTCCCATTTAATAGTATAATTTACTAAAGTTTCCCCTTTTTAACTGCCGTATTCATAAAAAACTAAATTGGATATGAAATCTATTTTAAGGAAAATTTGTAAGGAAATTTTGTTTTAAAATACGTTTGAAATCTATTTTATTTTTTATGAATACGGCAGTAAATAGTTAATGTTACCATAATTTTCTATTTTAAAGTAAATTATGACATTATTTAATATATAAAAAAATAAACTTCTCTAAATTTTCCAGTTTACAAATATTTCGCATTTAATAGTAAATTTACACTTAAAAATCCTATTTGAATAGCAATTTTTACCACAATTTTCTCAAAATTTTACTAAAATTTTACATATTATTAAATTTATTTTATTTAAATTTTATTAAATTTCATAATAATTTTCTAATAGTTAATTTTATTATAATTTGCTAATAGTAAATATTGCCATACTTTCTTATAATTAAGTTTTTCGGGCTGGCAGCACTGGTTGGTAATTGTGTCTAACTACATCTGTGAAAGTGAAAAGTGTTCAGTATACTCCGCCATTTCATCATGGAGAAACTCACAAACGAGCAACGACTGCAAATCGTTTAAATTTATTATCAAAATTCGCTCGATGGAAATCCACTGTTGTATCGAAAAATTGTGTTCAGCGATGAGACTCATTTCTGGCTAAATGGATACGAAAACAAGCAAAACTGCCGCATCTGGGATGAAGAAAAGCCACATGCCGTACAAGAGTTACCGATGCATCTTGAAAAAACGACAGTTTGGTGTGGTTTATGGGCTGGTGGCATCATCGGTCCATTTTTCTTCAAAGACAACCGTTGAAAAAACGTTACCGTCAACGGTGAACGATATCGAGCCATGATACGCGACTTTTTTCGCCCCAATTGGCTGAGTTGGACTTGGTTGATATGTGGTTTCAACAAGACGGTGCCACATGCCACACAGCTCGTGAAACAATGGAAATATTGAAGGATGAATTTGGTGAGCAGTTTATCTCTCGAAATGGCCCTGTGAGTTGGCCGCCAAGATCATGTGATTTGCCGCCTCTTGACTATTTCTTGTGGGGTTATGTGAATTCTATTAGTATATTCTATTCTTTTATTAGAAAAAAATTACCAAAATAATTTTTGTTTACGGAAATTTAAAAAAATTATCCTTGCTTAATAAAAAACTTAATAAATTTGAATAGGAAGTTTTACAATAATTTTTGAATTCAGTGAAAATTGTCAGCAAACTTTCTATTAAATTAAAATTTTTACAAAAATGAATCTCAGTTCATTTAGAAAAACTTTCGTTGCCTTTAATTTTGCCTTTATTGGCAATTTTAACAGGACATTTAAGACAATTTTTTTTGTGATAATCCATTTTTACCTTAACTGGTTATCTTTGCAAAAACTTTAACTTCGATTAAAAAAAATTATTTACAAAGTTTTAAAGCAGAACTCGGAAAAATTCATATATGATCGTTCATATTTACGCATTTATGACTTTCCTCATGAATGAGAAATCAAAAATTTTTAAATTGTTTCACAGTCATGAATGAATTTGTAATGTTCGCGTATTCACTCATGAATGTGAGGAACTTACAAAATTTAGGATTTTCGCATTCATGAGGAATGAGCAAACAAAAAATGTTGTCAATGCTCCTCTCTAGACAATTTGCACGACCACATCACGAACAGCCTGTGTGTATATTGTATACGTGTTTTGTTTGGTTTTCCTTGTGAAGAATTTTAATATGAATAAATTAAATGTCACATATCTGTGAAATTTACATATGAATTTATTTATTTGCTCACTTTTAACGATTCAGACAAAAAAAAATTTTTATTCCTCACCCTCATGAGGATAAATAAGCAGCAACAATTTTAAAAGTCCACGCTCGTTCATGACTGAGTAATGAGTGAAGGTTTCGGTATTCTATTTTAAAGTCTCAATCCATAGTTCATATATTCGAACATGTAGAAAAAAGCTGTCTTAAAACAGAATAGTCCAGCTCCATGTCTGGAACAACTGTTGGATGTATAATATTAAAATGTATGTTTCACATCAGATGGCGCAGTTTTAACACATAGTGTAGTTCATAAAAATTTATGTATATGGTCATATAAAGCATGATCCATTTCGAGGTTCCCTACTTTTTTAAAGAAAAAAAAACACAGAAAATTCAAATTTAATGGGGAATATTTATTATGATTTGAAAGAACATTCTTTGGCATTTATTTTATGAAGATTATGTCTATCAAATGTTGGCCGTTGCTACGTCGCAGATGGTCCATTCGTTGAGTCAAATTTTCGATGACTCGTTCGAGCATTTCGACTGGTAACTGGCGAATGACACGCGTGATGTTTTCCTCCAATGCCCGAATCGAAGCAGGTTTGTCCGCATAAACTTTAGACTTTACATATCCCCGCAGGAATAAGTCTAAGGGTGTGATATCACACGGTCTTGGTGGCAAATCGACCGGCCCAAAACGTGAAATAACATCAATAAATCCATTGATTGATGCGATGTGTGGAAGGTGGCGCCGTCTTGCTGAAACTAAATATCGCCGAGATCACGAGCTTCAATTTCAGGCATCAAATAGTCGGTTATCATGGCACGATAACGGTCGCCATTGACGGTTACGTTCGCACCGGCAGCATTTTTAAAGAAATATGGAACGATGATTCCACCGGCCCACAAACCACACCAAACCGTTGGTTTTTCTGGATGAAGTGTCAGTTCTTGAATCTCTTCAGGTTGCTCTTCGTCCCAAATGCGGCAATTTTGTTTGTTTACATTCCCATTGAGCCAAAAATGGGCCGCATCGCTGAACAAAATTTGCCTCGAAAACGTCGGGTCTTCTTGGAACTTTTCAAGAGCCCATAGAGCGAAGTGATGTCGCATGGGAAGGTCGAGCGGCTTCAGTTGTTGCACAAGCTGTATTTTGTACGCTTTCAATTTAAGATCTCGACGTAATATGCACCAAGTCGTACCATACGTCACGGTCTCCGTGTATACTCTCAGCTACGGCCGCTAACAGCGTGCTGGACGTGGTCTATTCGGTCGAATATTATCCAATAATGAATGCTGAGTCTCAAAATGGGTGATGGTGTTGCGAATAGTACGCTCAGTAGGCCGATTATGTTAACCATAAGTTGAGCAAAGTGCACGAAACACATTCCTCACAGAACGTGAATTTTCGTAATAAAGTTGAACGATTTGTAAACGTTGTTCAGGCGTAAGACTTTCCTTTATGAAATGCCAAACTATACTAAACAAAAATAACATGACAGCATGACACGACTCACACGTGATCTGTCAAAAAAAGGCTATTGAAAAAAGTATCTCTACTTGAATCACCCATTATTTACATCTTTTATCACTGATCCATTGAACAAAATAGTGCAAGCAACAAAGTTTTTTGTTTGACTTTGGAAAATCTGCCTTAAAATCACATCAGTTGACCACTAAAGAACTTGCTGAACATACGAACACTAACCCTTAGATGTTATAACATTAGGCTCAGCGGATAAAGGCCTAACGAACTAACGCCTAATTTTTCAAAATGAAAGAATGCCTAAACAAGAACGCCTAAGAAGAAAGTGAAAGAACGTCTAACTTTAAAAATTAAGGAAGTTCTAAATTGTTAGGGTTTCTTTCATTATGAATTAACACCTAATGAAAGAAAACCTAACAACTGGAATTAAAATGCTGAAAATATATTTTGAAAGGAAAAAATGTATTTTTAAATTATATTTAACTATAAGTTATGTAAATACAGTTCAATTTTCAACAACTATTTGAAAACAACAGTATCGTCGTCATCATCATTTTCATCTTCGCTATCATTATCGTCCTCGTTATCACTGTTATGCCCATTTGTTTCAAATATGTCCTCATCTGGTTCTAGGTCAACACAAATTTTACTTTTTCCGAAAACCATTCTTTGCATAAATTCTTTGGGAGTAATTTTTCCCTCCAAGAGTTTATGACTGGCTTCTTCAATGTAACTTGATTTTTGCTCATAGACGGTCTTCTTTTTTTTTGAAGTGCCATGGGATCCACCACTGCATATAAGAAGCTCAAAATCTCTACTCTTATTAAACTCTTCATCAATAAGAGCTTTAACAAATTTGAAAAAATTTCCATTTTTTTGAATGATGCGGCCAATAACGCCGTTATAAGCCTCGACAGCTGATGTAGTCCGTGTTCTTTTTAAGAAAACCGAAAATACTTCGGGTGTCACCTTAAAAAAAAAAACAAACAATAACAAATTAAAAATCAATTACTTTTATAACTTTAAAAACTAATAATTTTCTATTTAACGGAATGTTTACAAGGTAGTGTATGCATTTTGTAAAAGGGAAAATCAATTGTTTTTATAATTTTAAAAACTTATAATTTTCCCTTTTACAGAATGTTTACAAGATAGTGTATGCATTTTGTAAAAGGGAAAACCAATTGCTTTTATAATTTTAAAAACTAATAATTTTCCCTTTTACAGAATGTTTACAAGATAGTTTATGCATTTTGTAAAAGGGAAAATTAATACCATTATTTTAACATTTTGTAAAAGGGAACTTACCTTTCGTAACCATTGCTTTTCATAATAAATCATGAATGGTGTAAATAATTCTTGCATATTTGTATTCATCAATTCTTCTTTTATGTTCCCAAAAACCGCATTTATTTGTGTAGCTGGTAACAGGGGTAGAGCAAGGATTTTATGGTATATCGTAGAGGCATTTTGATTGTTTCTTATTGAAGATGCCAATTGTTTCCACTTATACGAAATATTTCTCCTTATTGCTTGGCAATAATGAAACCAACAACCATAGATTTCACCATAGGCGAGTTTTTTTCTTAATTTAAATGGCGCTTAATTTAAATACATTTTCATTAATGTATGAAAATATATCTTCATAGTTTTTTTGCGATTTCTTATCCATAAGTATAAAAAATAATGGAAAGATCTGAAAAAAAAGAATACAAATAACAATAGAATTTTATTTATAATGTAAAATGTCTATAATTTATATTTTATTTTATACCTTTCCGAAGTATTCAATATGAATTATTAAAAGCTGCTTGAAACAGCCATTTGGAACAACTGAAAATGTTCCATCTACTATATATGTCCTATTCATAGGAAGAATATTTTCTTCAATTTGTAGCATAATTTTCTTTGAAGCAAATATGCAAAATGAGCCGTTATTCCCTTGGATGCAAGCAATAAAAAATTGATGTTTCGGATATCCATGCTTCGTTGAACCAAAGTTCGTATAAATGGATTCCAACTGAAATGCCTCCACTACCTCTTGCGCACATGTCGGAGATTTCACAAATGTTTCTGCTACTAATAATTGTAAACCTCTTTGCATCCTGTGAAAATCTAATTGTTTAGATTCCTCGGGGTTGCTGCAATAATATCGCATTTAATTAAATTTAGATATTATCAAACTAAATAAATATAGTCTCACCTTGCACAAACATCGTAGAAACTTTTTTTGATTGTACTTAGCGCATTCATATCACTTAAAACTGAGGACGAATTCAAACATTCACTTTTAATTTTATTTACACACTTTAATTAATTTGCCAGGTTTTCCGATTCACCATGATTATGTTCTATGATTTTTTTTTGGTTTTTGACACACGTCATTCACTAATTCAACCTTTGCCTTGCATTTTTTATTTAAACATACATAAAACTTTTTATTTCTTATTAATGTTTTAAATTTATACAACTGTTTTTCTGATATTACATAAAGTAATTTTGTATTAATCCTCTTGCCAGAAATAATTTCGTAATCCATTTTTAATTATAATATAATTTTTAATGTCCAACACTTATGAATGACTTGCTCGTAGTGATAGAAGTTTAACGAATGACGACAACTGATAACAAATTGCAAAAACATTTGTCTAACCGTAAATACAACTGTTAGTTTTCAATGAATTCACGCATAATAGTAATAAAAATCACACTTTTAGCAAAATGAAAAATCGCCTAACATTAATGAAAGAAAGCCTAACAATCAAAAATGAATAAATATCTAATTAGGCGTTTTTTCATTTTTGATTGTTAGGCTTTCTTTCATTATGAAAAATCACCTAACAATTTTAATGAAGGAATGCCTAAAATATTAGACATTCTTTCATAATGAACAACCGCCTAATTCCTATATAATTTTTTGTTGCAATTTTTAGGCATTATTTCATTTTTTTTTAGGCGTTAGTTCGTTAGGCCTTTATTCGCTGAGCCATAACATTAGTGCCATAGAGTGCACCACATGATCTGGCCAGACCACGATTGAAAGCTCCAGCCAAATAATTAAACTTAACAAAATATTGTAGCTATTTTGTGTTTATTTAAAATAAACCAGTCCTTTTATGTAATTGCTTTAATATAATTGTTAAATATTAAAATTATTCTGCTAAACAATCATGACAAATATACGTTTTTTTTTCTGCCATGTTGAAGGCACATAGCTTCGTTGCACCTACTGCAGAAGAAACGAGTTTTTGTCTGTATTTTGGTTGTGGTTTTTCAAATAACACACAACGAACGGTAATAAGCTGAACTTAATGTGTACGGTGCCACTTGCACATGCTCGAATTGCGAGCTAGGTCATATAAAACCTTAAAGAGCAACCATGAATTATAAAATGTACAATTGTTTTTTTTGTATTATAAATAATGTTAGAGTTAGTTCTATTGAAACCACATAACATCATACTCCAAAATGGTTATTATTTTGAAAAAAAAACGGTTTTTTGGAAAGCAGATCAATTAAATAGACGATCACAACTATATTAATTGTCCTTATTTATAAAAAAACATTTATTATTATAGTCGGTGACGACGAAATTGTAGGTGTTGCCGCAGAGGCTACTGCCGACCCAAACAGCCAACAACATGTTGTCAATAACAAAGCTGCGCAAATCGCAAGTGTGTCAGTACGGACTCCTCCATTCTGGCATGCCAAGCCCACTCTATGGATCGCACATATATAATCTCAGTTTACTGCCGCCGGTATAACTGACGGCAAAAAGAAACACTATACAGTTGTAGCAGCCATCGAAGCCAGCGTCTTGTCACAAACCAGCGATATTATGCTAAATCCACCTATGGATAACATGAACGACAGAGGCGAAACGCATAAAAAAGCTTTTGTAGGTTTTTGAACTTGGCGACATGTGTCGAGATGCAAGATTTAGAAGGTAACGAATTGAACGACAACATGCTCAAACCTGTCTGGATGAGCCGACTGCCACCAAACATGCCTACCGTAAAATATGCCTTCCGTAATGTGTTGGGATCTACTTGACAATTAAGATATACAAGCTGAAAAGTTATTTGAGGTAAGCGATTCACCACACGTCAATGCAGTTTCTGTGCCACAAAACGTTACTTCAGCAGAATCAATACTAGAACAACAGATCAGCTTACTTGTGAAAGAAGTGACTGAGTTAAAAACAAGGTTTTTCCAACGTTCACGAATCAGATTTCGCTCCCGTGATGCCAAATTAAATAAAGTATGCTTACACCACCGCAAATAATGCGACAAAGCAAAAAAGTGCTTGAAAACAACAACAATCCAACAGGAAAAACACCTCTCTCGAGTAAAATACACTTTTACAGAAGTAGCAACGTAAGCTTTGTCAGTGCAAAAGCAATGATTCAAAAATGTGACCTGTAGTCCAGCCAGACTACGAATACACTTAGCGAACTTTTTCTTGTGGGAGGGTTTTTGTGCCCTAAATGTGATCCAAATGATTCCAAATCTGTTTGATTCGATTCAGGACAACTTTCTTTTAGAATTCAAAGCCTTCGTTTCTTAAAACTTTTGCTATAAAAAAATATATTGTATATGAAAGTTTTAGAGTTTGGCACAATTGCATTTTATTTAAGTTAAAAAACTTTTGCAAACTCTATATTATCTTTTACTCAAATCATATCTACATGAACGCGACTTTTTTGTTAGTATCAATGGAGAAAACTCAGAAATCGGCAAAATAAGAGCAGGTGTACCGATTTGATTGCTACGTATGCCGATGACACTGCAATATTAGCTACCAGCAAATCTACCGCTTTAGCAGCGGTTATGGTGCAAACACAACTTAATGTAACAAGCAACTGGTTGAAAAATTGGAACATAAAAGTGAATTCGGAAAACCCAAATCACGTCACATTTACACTGAAAAAAGGGGACTTCCCCCCGCTTACCTTGACGGAACTGTTATACCGAAGTCCGATCATGTAAAATATTTGGGACTTTTAATAGACAAACGCTTGACTTGGAAATACCATATAAAACTGAAAAGGAATCAATTTGAAATTAAAATAAAAAATGATGTATTGGCTTCTTGGCCCTAGGTCTGAATTAAGTCTCAACAACAAGGATTTGCTTTATAAAACGATTCGAAAGTCAGTATGGACTTACGAAATACAGTTATGGGGAACTGCATCCTACTCGAATATTGATATAATTCAAAAATATAAGTCATATTGGTTTATGAGAAACAACGCTATTCACCGTGAACTTGATGTACCCCAGTAAAAAAAATGGTGTTTTTTGAAGCACTTAAGAGAAAAAGCGCATAATCGAGCGCTTCAATAAGAGAGCTCTAATTCAGCAGTAAATTATAACGAATAAAACATACAAAAAAAGCTGCTATTTTAGTGCTGACAACGAAGAAGGTTTTAAAGCGAAAAATAAATATATATTATGGTTTATGAAAATGCTTAAAAAGGGCATTTAAGCCAGTAAAATCAAAACATTTATAAATATGTTAATATAGTTAGACCTTAAAAAAGCAGTTTAGGAGTGCTTCATTTGTATTTTTTTATTATGTTAAAAGAAGCGCTTTTTGTCAGCAGAAAATAGTCCTCCAAACCGGGAACACTCCATACAAAAATCAGGCATCCCATCAGCAGGTTTGAAGCGATTTGAGGTATGAATTCATACATAAAACCTGCTCTCTTTTGGAGCACGTTTTTTACTGGGATGCTTTATTAGAGCGGAAATTAAAAATTACAGTAGAAAATATCAACAAAGACTGAGCAACGACCAACATTTACTTGCGGTCTCATTCTAAGATGATAGTTATGAAGTTATACGTTTAAAAAGGTTACACATACTAGATCTCCCATTTCAAATATAACTTTCAGTTTGTAAAAGTTAATGTAAATAATTTTTTGTTAAGAATTGTAAACATATAAAACAGCTTGATTCGTAGGAACCTAACA
Organism: Pollenia amentaria; assembly: GCA_943735925.1. Taxonomy (NCBI): domain Eukaryota; kingdom Metazoa; phylum Arthropoda; class Insecta; order Diptera; family Polleniidae; genus Pollenia; species Pollenia amentaria. The sequence goes on along the minus strand of OX031010.1, from coordinate 136,024,039 downwards.
CTCTGTGAAATTGTTGTATTAGCTATAAGTTTTGCTTAATATTTATTTGTAAATAGATTGCAAAAATAAAAATTTATAAAAAAAGGTATATGAAAGTCAAATATGGTCTGGCCAGACCATATCATGTTATGACATTAAAAGACGATTTGCATAACCAAAATGCATTTTAAACGCCTTAAGAAGTCTTTTTTTGCATTAAGTACTTACTGGTGATAAATCAATCCACCTGAAGCGCAAGAAATCGTATGTGAAGCCCTACCAAGCAGTCGAACCCAGAGGCTACCATCTATTATAAGCTGTCAGAATTGGCGGAAAACGCCTGAAGTATGCGTCCAGCTGATTTTTTTTTAGCACAAACCAGGCCACCACAAGAAATGCTCAAAACTTTCCAAAAATCGTGCACTTTTAAGATTTTTTTTCTTTAAAAAATAATAAATTCGTTAAGAGTCTCTTATACATTATCACCATTTCCTGTTTTTTTGTTTTTTTTTTTATTTACCGCAACTATTCGACACTAAAGGGACCGAAGATATCTATCACTTTTAAGGGCAGAAAAAACAGAAACTTTAATTTCAACGTGTGTATAAATAAATGTATTTATTTATAAGTATGTGTGAGTATAAATAATACTAAAACGAGGGCAAACTTCTAAGTAAAGCTAAAAGTATTTATTTTCTCCAAAATACTTTATATTGTACCCTCCTTAAAATTATTGACAACTTTTATTGTTCTTTTATTTTTTGCGTTACTAACATCTTTGTCAGTTGTATTTTTCTTTGTCATATTGTTTCATGGTGTTGGCCGTTGTCTGCGGTTGGGGTGACGTCTGAGGCTGGGGAAGAAAAGAAAAACTTTTTGTCATTTCTATTTTGCCTTGATTTTGCTCAATTGTGGTTTATCAATTTTGCGGCTGTGTTTTTTCAATGGTTGTAAATGTTTTTGCTATAAAATATTGGCAACAGCTGTTTTGGTTTATTTTGTATGTGTTTGGGTATTTGTGTGTATATTAATATTTGTATGCCTTATCGCTGTTTTTGTTGGTTTAGTTTTTATGCCACAAGAGTCTGAAATGTTGCCGCATTATAAAGACCATGTGTTATTGTTTTATTTTATATTGACTGCAATAAGTCTTATTGACCGAGTTGTTGAGTTTTTATTGCTGATGCTGCTGTTGCTGCTTATTTAATAGTTTTTCGTTTTTATTCCAGCTTCTTATATTTTATCTATTTATTTTTCTTCATTGGGTTTTGGTTTTTGCTGAATTTGTTGTTGTTTTTTTTTTTTTTTTTTTTTTTTTTTTGTTGTAACAGCCTTTTAAATTTGTTTGCATTTTTTTTTATTTTATTATTAACACAATTTAATAACATAAATTTTTGTTAGCCAATAAAAAAAAGAAAATAATATGTATATTTTATGGCTGATTATGGTCGTTTTGAGTATTGAGTTGTAATGCAATGATTTCTTACCAAAACAAATTATTGATGTGCTTTGTTTTCTCTTCATATTGTGCTACTAAAGTTTTTACTGTTTGGTTTGATGGGGAGTATGATAGTCTTTAATTACAAATGTAAGCACTTGTTAACGAATTGTTTTTTTTTAAACTGGTTTAATAAAAACAACTTAGAGATTTAGTTTATTGGTTTTATTTAGTGGGTTTTGAATAATAACAGCCAGGTTTATAAGCAATTATCACTATTATAGATTACACAAGGAAAAAAATTTAAAATTTGTTGTGTTGATTGGAAGTTGGATGCAATTTTTTACTAATTTGAGGTCGCTGGTTTCGAATCTCATCTCCGTTTTTCTCCATCCGCCCGTATAATTACAACTACTAATCGTACACGCAGAGAAAAAATATGGTTGGGTATGGTCACAGCAACTACACTATGTTAAATGTAACAAAATATTGTTGTCATAAACAAATAGTTATTATTTTTATTGCATATCAGCAATATTTAAGTTAATGTAAACATTTAAATGATTATCGAAATTATAAATTTGAGTATGGTTCACTGAGAAATAATCATTTTTATAACAACTAGGTTAGGTTAGGTTAGGTTAGGTTAAGAAGGATTATGCGCCCAAGGGCGCACATTCACTCGGAGACCAATGAGGTCCATTGTGAATCCCTTCAGAACAGGAGAAAAGAGGAAAAGAAGAGAAAAAGAGAAGTAAAGAAGAAAAGTAGAAAATAGAAATACCACGTAGGACAAAGCCCCCCCTTTGGCCCCCCAACAGAGACAGCCGTCCTTTTTCCCTGAAAACCCCCAGTAGATCGGTTGGATTACATCCAGCGATACACCCCAGTTCTTCGTGAAATCTAGCCCCTAGCCATTTCTGCCTGCATCCTAGGATAGTGGCACAGTACATGCTCAACCGTCTCTAGCTCCTCGGCATCCCCGCACAGCCTGCAGAGGTCCGGTATCGCAATGTCCCATTTACCCATAAAAGCCCTAACAGAACAATGCCCCGTCAGGAACCCTATATGTGTGCTGAGACTACTCCTATCCAGTCCTAATAGAACCCTGGTTGCCCCTGCGTCCAATCCGGACCATAAGGCCCTCGACACCCTGCAATCCGTTCTATGCCTCAAGGACCGGTTAACGGCATCACGGAATCTTTCCCGTATCCCCCATAGAAGTGACATAAGGGGTGTTTTACCCCTCTGTCCCCTACCTCAACTTAATAACAACTAAATAATGATAACTTTGAAAACATATTATATTCCTCACAACCATTTAATGATATTTAGTAGCCTTAACATGATAACTATCTATACGTTTACTCATAAAATGTTTAAGATGCAAACAAAATATCTTTACTCTAATAAATTTTTGTTATCGCCATTTGTAAAATAATTTTGCATCAGTTGTGTCGTTTGTTTTACTTAAGCCTATCGAATTATTTGTTATTCAGTAGTTAAACAATTAAAAAAAAAAATACTGATTAAAAAACAAAGTTTAAAGAAATTCAAGAATAAGTAAATTGTTGGTATATCAAAAAAAAAATTGTAAAGTGTCACAAAATAAAATATCAATGCTAAAAAAATTTTAATATTGTTTGAAAATGGTGCAAAAGTATTGACCATTGTGTTATTTTAGAGAAAAAGAAAAAAATTCTTTAAAATACTTTATAAATAATTGCGACCTACGACAAAAACGGGTTAAACATATTATGTTTAAAGTTGCATCATATTATGATGTGAAATATCTGTTACAGTTTTACGTTAAGGTTGCCAGTAAGTAATTAAGCATAAATATATATTTAAAATATTTTTAGATTTAATCTACGTATTATTATGATTAACATGATCACTTCTTAATTTATTATGATCAACATGATAATAATATGATTACTTCTTAACTTCTTAACTTATTATGATTAACATGATAATCCTATGATTACATTAAATTAAAATATGATGTAATAAAAAAAAATTAGGATTAGGGAAAAATATTAGGATGTAATATTACGAATATATTTGGTCATAATATGATTCAATAATAATCGTAATCTGCTGAATATAATCATGCATCTTATCACAATATGTTGCTCTTAGAATATGTTTACAACAACCATTTTTTTTCTTTGCGTGTATATTTGACTTTTTTTTAATATTTAAAGTTAAAAAAATTACCACTTTATTAACTCTAAAGCGACTTTCAAAATTTTTCTTTGGATTTAAGATGTTATTATTAGCTTTGAAAAACAGAACAATTTTTGAAAATCACCAAAAAAAAAGGCCTGAGTATTGGTTGTTTACGTAAACAAAAGATTTTGTAATTTTAAAAATCGTGAAAAATCCGAAACGGAAAAAGTGAAGGTCTTCTTACTTTCACGTAAAGTCAAATAACCTATGAAAAAAATTAAATATATATCATAAAAATCGATGAACGTGTTTTGCTTTTATTTATAACTAGCATTTAACCCGCTACTTCGTTAGCGTCTCCTTTTCTTTTGTGGACATATTTTTACGCCAAAGTTTATGTTTCTAGGTTTCAACCCGCTACTCTGTAATAGGTACGATTTTCACCCCTAAACGCTCGAATTTCGAAAATGTACCAAATTTTTATTTGTATTTTTTAGATACGTTACGAATGTGATATTTTTTTATTCCAAAGTTTATTGGTTTAATAGATAGATTGAGTGGCATAAAAGTTTTAAAATACAGGTTTTACCCGTTTACTCCCCAAAAGGGTCGAATTTCAAAAAAGTACCAGATACCTATCCGCTTATTTTTTTGATGAACATGAGGTTAGGAAATTTACCCGTTTTTAGCTTTTTTAACCTCTAACCATAAACATTTTCAAAACGACAAAAAAGTACCAAAATACAGATTTTACCCGTTTACTCCCTATTTTCCCTTTTTGGTACTTTTTTCTCCCCATTGAAGCATAAAAAATTTCAATATTGTAATGGGAGCCCATAATTTAATACGAATGTGTCAATAAATAAAAAAAAATGTTTTATAAAAAAATGACCAAAAATAGTTACGCTTTTTACCCCTTAAACGTCCGAATTTCGAAAAAGTACCAAATTCGTATTTGGATTTTTTAGATAAGTTTCAAATGTGATATAACCCTTATTTCTATGTTTATGGGTTTAAAAGATAGATGAGGTGACAAAAAAGTACCAAAATGCAGGTTTTACCCGTTTACTCCGTTAAAGGTCTGAATTTCCAAAAAGTACCAGACACCTGTCCGCTTATTTTTCTAAAGAACAACGATTAGTATTACATTTATTTTGCATCTCTATTAGTTTTGGAGATATAAGGTTACCGAATTTTCCCGTTTTTACCATTTTTTACCCCCTAAACATTCGAATTTCGAAAAATCCCGTCTAAGTGAATCGATTTGGAGAGTGACCAAATCGCTAGTCCAAATTCCAAGTTTCTAGGGTCAGCGGTTTGGACTGGGTGATGATGAATGAGTCAGTCAGTCACTCACGCAACTCTTTTATATATATAGATAATTGAAGGTTTATCGTTTTAATTGAAGGTATCCATAAATAGAAAAGCCGCATACACACACACACATTAAACATTTTTTTATTTGTATGGAAACCGCGATTTTACAATTCAGTTTTTTCAGTAAATTGTGAAAAAAACAAAAGCTGTACATCGATTACAATAAAATAGAGTCCATTTTATTCGAAATATATTTAACTAAATGTTTTTAGTCCAAAACTGTAATTTTTATCTCATTTTTATTTTTTTTAGAATTTTCAAAGAACAAAAATTTTATATATTTTTTTAATTTTTAATTATTCTTTTTTTCTTTAAGCACGGCTTAAAGATAATATTGTTGGGAATTTGATTTTTTTAACTGAATATTGTGAACCGTTTTTAAGTTATTCCAATATATCGATACACAACTGCAAAAAAGCTTAAGCGACAACATTTTCAATTGTCGTTTTCTTTAATAAATGAATTTATTAGCAAACTTGCATCATCCCCTAAAATCTGATGGTCGCAGACGGTACCGTTACGATTTTATAGCAAACACATTTTCAGTTAAAGCGCCAATTTTCATACAAGTTTTTATGAAATATAATAAAAAAAACCTTCTCCTGTAAAATTTTGTTTTGTCGCTTGAGATTTTTTTGCGGTTATGGCTCGATATGTTGCAGAAGTGCCTTAATTTGGACAGAACGGTATATCGCGAAAACTTATTGGCAATTTAAAGTGAACATTTTCGAAAATTTTCTATTGTGCAAAACCATTTTTAACTTAATTTGTTGTCTATGCAAAAACTTTGAGTTTGATTAAACAAATATTTACAAAGTTTTAAAGCAGAGTTCGGAAAAATTCATATATAATCGTTCATATTTACGCACTCATGAATTTGCTCATTAATGAGAAATCAAACATTTTTAACATTTGTTCACAGTCATGAATAAATTGGTCGTTTATAAAGGTGAGGAACATAAAAAATTGTAGCTAAGCTCCTCACTAGACAATTTGCACGGCACATCACGAATAGCCTCTGCGTTTATTGTATACGTATTTTTTTGTTTCTTTGCTTCTGAAGTAAGTCAGGAAATACATTTTTTTTATTCCTCACACTCATGAGGATGCTGCTTATCAACATTTTTAAAAGTTTGGGTACTCTGTTTTAAAGTCTCAATCGATGATTCACACATTACAACATGTAGAACAAATCTGTGTTAAAACAGAAAAGTCCAGCTCCATGTCTGGAACAACTGTAATTTTAAGTTATTCCAATATATGTTGCGGAAGTGCCTTAATTTTGGACCGAACGGTATATCGCGAAAAGTCAAGCTGAAAAAAAACTAAGTGCAGATTTGGATTCAGCTTCCCAAATAACCTTAAAAACAGTACTCAGTTCTTAATCAACAAAAACCATGTTTCCTTTTGTTATTAGAGCGTATAAGCGATATTTAATTAAACGGAAATCATCATACGTTACCGTGTCTTATTTTTTAGTTATTTCGTACCAAAAAAAAAAAAAAAAAAAAAAAAATAATCATAAAACCTACTCAGCGTAAAATAAAAAATCTTTGAAATTATATTTAATTTTTTTACAATATTTTCTAAAAAAAAAAAAAATTTAAAACTATGTAGTGTTTTTGGCAAATTTTGAGTAGGTTTATTTTCTAAAATTGGCATATTATAATTTTACTTAAAGTATTTGTTCGCCGTTAGCAACTTTTGGGCAAAAAATAAATTTCGCGAATAAAAAATAACTGCTTGCTTTCCAAGACCAGAGCCGACTAATGCTTCTTTCGGAAACCATATTCTGAATACGTGTATACTACAGAGAAAATACATTTTTCAATATGGTCACCTCTAACAAATCATTTTTTAACGAAATTTTTTTTAATCTTTAACGTTTAAATTTAACCATATTATTTTCACTGGAAACCATATTGTGATCAAATTCGTACTCCATCAAGATGTCACAACCATATTATGGTAAAAGGTTATGATTATATAACAACAAAAAGTGGCAGCTCCCTCATTCTTTCAGCATCTTTGCGATTATTGCGTTTGCATTAAATCAGTGCTGGCTGATCAGTTTGTCTGTGAGACCCACGCCACAATAGCGGAGAGGGTATTATGTATTTGTACTGATGTGTGTAACTCCTTAAAATATTGGTCCTATACCCACCTTAAAGTATACAGATAAACTCATAGAGGGAGTTTACGCGGTGTCGTTGCAGACATGTCTAACAAACTGGTTTGCTTTGTTTGTATGCGATCGGATTAGAGAAGAAAGAGGGGTTGTCAAACAGACACGAAACGAGTTTTCATGGTTGTTTTTATGAATTTTCATGTTTTTTAATTTGTACGTATATGGATATTAGACAAATATAAATGAAACCAGGCATGTTTGGAAAGACATCGTGAAAAGACAGTATGTTTTTCTGAGCCGATCTAACGATGTCCGTCCGGCTGGCCGGCTGGCTGTCCGTGCGCAAAGTACAGGTCGCAATTTTGAATATAATTTGACAAAATTTGGGGCATAAGTTCTAATTGGCACAAGGAGCCTATTGATCAGTCCATAATTTCACATAGTCCCCATGCAAGCTGCTTTCCGGAAAAAGGTCTGTGTGTCCACTATCGAACCATTTTTAATAAAATTTAAAAGACAGATAGATCCATATTTATATGAACACATAAGTTATGCATTTATAAAAATAGGATCACGAGGAGAAATAGGGGCAATTTCTGCCTCTCCGAAACTATTTAACAGATTTCAATGAAATAGATCGCTATTCATATAAAAGTTTTTCACAATGAAATTGAGATCAATTTGTTACTTAAAAATGAACGAAAATTAAATATTTTTTTAGCATTTAAAAATTTAAATCGTCGATAAATTCGATGTCGTTACTGTTCAGCTCATAGCAATCACTTGTGCCTATTAGTTTTAAATATTTTGAAGGTGAAGGGAAGCAAATAACAACATAAAATGTAAACGGCAAATATTTCTGAAGAGATAGTGTGGTTACTATCGAAACATGTCAAATCAATCAGAACGTGGGTTCAATCCCAGCTTCAGTCAAGAATGAAAAACTACCAGTAAATTTTAATTATTTTCATGTTGCAAATTCCTTTCTTCATTAAAAATCATTTAATAAAAATTAAATTTGAGGAATTTAAGCCTGATTTAAATATAATATTTGGATTAAAATCCATAAACAGTCCAATAAAGTAATCACAATACTTATTATTTTGAAGGTAAATCATAATCATGACAATATTTAACCCACCTTCTGGGTCCAAATTAAAAAAAAAACTTCCCCTTTTTTTATAAAAAATATTTTATTGTTATTAAAAGATTTTGTTTCTTGTGCTTAATTCCCTTTTTTAATAATTGTTAAAAAAATACTGAAATTTATTGTTGGAGGATAAGCTGTTCTTATGCGCATTTCACTAGTTGCTTAGGCCAGATCATAAGGAAACGTTCTCCTAAATAATTTTAGGAAAGCCAAAGCTATCAGCAAACAAGACTACAGAGGGAATGAGAATAACCTACAAACACTCAAAAAGTCTTTTTTGCAACGATATCAAAGCTTAAACAAAATACCAAACAATTAGTCAATTCACAAGGTATCCTAACATGTCATATTGTCAAAATGACCTAATATTTCACAATGGTTTAAAAATATTGTTGTACGGCTCAGCCGCTCAGCGCTGGACTTCTCTGATTAATTACGACAGCACAATAAACACAGCAAGCAACGTTCTATTTATTTAAGACACTTTTTGTTAACAAACCAACAACAATATTTTTAAACCATTGTGAAATATTAGGACATTTTGACAATATGACATGTTAGGATACCTTGTGAATTGACTAAATAAATCAGTGATGAGTTTATCTTTTCTTACATTCCCCACTACAATTATTTGGATTATTGTTATGGTAAAAATATTTACCTTAATTATGAAATCGAATTAACGGTTGCTTAATGTAAACTATTTCTTAAATTTCTTTTAACGATGTTTACTTGGCTAAATACCATCTCTACCTCAGCATTAGATCATGAAAGTGAGAGCAACTTTATAGTAAATTCTGAAGTTTTATGATGCTACCTGCATCTCTGTGTAACTTGCGGAAATATGACCGGATTTCTGAATATGTGACAAAATTCTACAATGTCACATTATTAAACCTAATGAAAATAAGAATCTTAATGCTTTTTTATGAGATTATCTATACCCTTGAACCAGTCTATCTGTTTGATAAAATCTTATTTACACAATCGAACTTTAGTTTCTGAGTAGCAAATTATGTTCATGCAATCTGTCTTTGGAACTCGTTAACAGCGGCAACACAGTTTATTCGCAATGCATTGCACTTGAAAAAATAATTACTAAATCATTATAGATGATTGAATGTTTTTATTTAAAAAGAATATTTGTTGTACTTTTTTTATGTAACAAATTTTTTATTTTCTCAACTAAAGCTGTGTTCACACCTATTAAATATTTGACGTCCTACACGTAAACACGTAAGAAAATATTAGCGTTTGCAAAACGTTTGGCTTACTCAAACATCATTTAACCGTTTCTAAATTAATTAAAGTTAATTCAATCCATAGAAATTGTTAAAAATAAAGCAAAAGTTTGATCAATTTACTGGTCACGCTTTTTTTGGATTTTTTGGTCAAATATTTGTTAGGTATGAACATACCTTTACTGTATGAATAAAAAATTAATACTATATATTAAACGTCATGTTCCCATACATTTTAAAAATCTTTTACTATAATAAATAAAAATAAAAAAGTAAAATAAATCTCTGTATTGAAATATTGTAACTAAATGCGTTTTAATTGTTAAAAATAATAATTTTTACTCTTCGCAATTTTATAAATTTTTATAAGAAAATAAATATAAGTATTCTCAAAGAAAAAAGGGAAAAAGTTTTTATGGCTAAACAAGTTGGAAAAAGGCTAATGGCTAAACAAGGTGAACAATTATTAAATAAAGCCACTTAATTGCTAAACTGGCAACACTGATGTGAGTTCTTTTTTTTAGATTGGCAGATAAAGAGAAAAAAACTTACCCCGAAATTAGTCATATTTTTTAAGGTTTTTGAATTGAATTTTTTTTACTGTTCCTTTTTTTATTTAATTAATTTTTTTTGCTAAATCTTAAAATATCAATAAATAGAAAAACCACATTTTATTTTATTTTTTTATGTTTTTGTTAGGTCGGAGACCTAATACTTAAAACGTTTTCATTAAATTACTTAAAACTGATGCCGTGAACTGAAAAAGAGTTCGCTTCTGTATATTTTTGCTTCAGTTACTTCCGTTTCGTGTGTCTTTTAAATTTCTGAATATCTTAAGAATCCATCCCCCTAGAACTAAAAATTTACAACTGAGAATGATTCTCACAAAAACGAAAATAGTCAGGAAGGTAAATAACTTGTGTCTTAAACAGACAAAAATTTAGTTTTTCGGTATTAGGATTAAATTCTTTAATGATAGATCAAGTTTTTATAAAAAGTCAAGTCGGCTTGGCTTGTATTTTTATTTTTTTTTTTTTCAATTTATTTATACGGTACTCAAACAGCAAAGAAAATGTTTGACAAATTTTCATACAACTTTAGACAAAATTGTTTCTCAAAGAACACACTTTTAAAAAATTTACTTTAAAATAACTAATTTTGTGTCTAAATAAAAAATTTTGTATAATTTTAAATACATTAAAAATATTATTTTCACGGTTTGTTACAGTTAAAATGCTTAAATTCTGTCAACTAACTTTTTAAACTCTTCTGCCTCTTTGAACAAAATTGTTGCTTCGTTAACTATTACGTATTTGTGAAAGTTCACGCTTAGTAACTCCATTAATTTCTTTTCCAACATTATAACATGATTTCATTTTGTTTGCTTGAATATTTTCAGATGAATTTAACAATATTATTTTTGTATTTTTTTTTTTTAGTTTTTTCCCCCTTTTAGTTTCTAGAAAACAAGTTAATATATACTGGCAACCAAAACTAAATCAAATTTAAAACCTAAATCAACTCAACCAAATCAAATATTCAAACCCACCACTAACCATCCGTCAAACAATCAATCAGTCAATCTATCAAACCAATATAACTATATGTATAAAGACATACACATACACACACACACTCATATATATGTACTTTGTTTGTATGTTAAATGATACAAAAAACATAAAGAATATGTAAAGTAAAGAGATGAGTAGGACAAAATAAAATGGAAATAAACTTTATTTTTTTTTCTACCACATTTTACAATATGGTCTATGGTAAAAAGGAACGAACTAATACAAACATACGAAAATATATGTAAGAATGTTAGGAAGGTCTCTTATTTGCCAGAAACATAAGAAATTGTTGATAGTTGCTAAGAACTATAAGTTGCTTGATTTTAGTTTTTCCTTCACACATAAACTGAACTACCCTAATGTGCAAATTGACTTTATTTGTAAATATGTGTGTGTGCGTGCTTAAGCAACTTAAAAGTTGTTGGTATAAATGTGTTTATGTTCTTGTATACATGTGCGATAACGATGTACCACGCATCGTCAATACACATGTTATAGTAAAAAAAAAAAAAATCTTAAAGTAATGATTTTTCTCAGAATAGGAATAATAAGAAAAATCTTAAAGTAATGATTTTTTCTTAGAAAGGAAATACATACATATAATATATTTAATATTTAAGAGTTAAAATAAAAAAAAACAACAAATAGCAAATTTCTTGAAATATTTTAAATTCTCTGCCATATAAACAAATTTTTGCAAAATTTCCTATAAATAAGAATTTTTCCTTAATATGTAGTTATAACTACTTTTAAATTTTAATAACGTATGCTTAAGCGCGTATGATTAATATTTTTATTTAATTCGATTAAATATTCATCATACGCCACGCTTACGAAAGTAAAAGGTGTTTTCTTTAATGTACATAAGTATGTATACAATTTTTTTCCTTATGCTAATCCCGCAAAGCTCTACGCTTGTCTTTCAGAGTCTCTGTGGGGAATCGAACCCAAACACCCACAATTATAGACTAGCTCACTACCAACTGGCATACTGGGGCACCCTATGCCGATATAACTTACGAAAGGGTAATGCTGGAAAATAGTCAGGAAAATCATCATTATTAAATTCAAGCTTGAACAACGCTATCAAATTATCCAAGTCATCGATTATCGCAACTTTAAAGATACTTCTGAATTCTGATGGTGCACATAATCGTCAATCTGAACGGGGTTGTTAATAAGCAAACTTACCGCTTTGCATTCAGATGGCTCTCAGCCATTGAAAAGTGTGGGGTTTCATTATTTATTTATTCCGGATTACTGTAGCGTTTTTCAGATACTTGTGATTAGGGAAGCTGTACACTGGCTCAAACGACTGCTGTGCATATTAACACAGATAGCGGAACCGCCATTATGGCCTTGGATTCCCTCTTTATGAGAATTAAAACAGCCCTCAACTGCCGCTCATTTTTAAGCGAGATGGCTAAGCAGTCGTACTACTTTACGGGTTTCACTAGCAGTTTCACTAAAAATTCGAACTTTGGCGACCTTGATATTGCTAATGACAGATGGGCCGCGAACATTGGATGCAGGATAGCCTGGTAATTGTGGCCCTGCATAGAGGACATGCGAACCATGTCACTACTATCGATATCTAAAAGGGCGTATCACTTTTGTTATCAGTTGCCACGCCAAACGAAACTGAATAAAAATGATAAAAAAGTTTGATATGAGTCACACGTGATCTGTAAGAAAAGCATATTGGAAATCAAACCTCATAATGAATCACAATGTACTTTGTGATTAACAGTATTATATTTATTATCATATTCCATCAAAAACATAGACTTTTTACACAGAATCTCCATTGTTGACTATTAATTGCTAAAAAAAAACGGATTTAATTGAAAGATTTTCAGTTTTCGATTTGAACTTGCCACCTCCATGTTGTTCTCGGTCGTCCTCATCGTCCGATGCCTTGTGGATTGCACTCAATTGTTGCATGGCAGACATCGTCGTAGGTTTTTCATTTGGTGTTACCCAACCATGTCCATTTACAACGTTGATTTGGGTATTAATTCTTAATGTGCCAGTTGGAGCAATGGGTCGTTAGTCTCAATTTACACGTTGCAAGTCTTATTGATCTGCTTGCTACTTTATAGGTGAGAGAGACGAGGAAAGAAACGATTCACCCTCTCTCTCTCTTTCGCAATAAGACTTGCAACGTGTAAATTTAGACTCAGTGTATTCCTAAGATGTTTCGAAAGCACCAACATATTAGAAACGTTTGAAGTTTGCGTCTAATTTTTGTGGTAAAAACAAGACAGATATATTATAAAGGTGTATTCTTGGAATCGGTGGAAGTTCGTTCGACTTTCAGACATCGTTTAGTTGGGGAGAACCCCTTCTAGCGTTAGTTATTCGGCCCTCCACTTCTGCTAAGGTTCCTCTATCAGGTGTTATGATGCTGCCAAGATAAGAAAATGTTTCGATGTTTTCGATAGGTGTGCTATGCACGTTGAATAAGGAGGCTACGTAGTGGCTGAAACTGTTGATACGAGGTTGTTCGTTTTGTCTTGCACATGTTCTTTCCTAGATGCGAAAAGGACGATGTTATCGTCGTAGTCAAGATTTTCGAGATGTTGGTTGATTCTCCAGCTTTACCAGCGAAAATATGCTGACCTTTTTAACTCCGGTAAGTCTAATAATGGGTTCACTTATTCTGCCGCTGTGAACCACCCTTGCGCTTAAGCCGTCGTATTGCGATTAATTTAATTGACTATTTTTAATGATAATCCTTTACATTTTAAAGCCGACCATATGGATTACCGTTCTTTGTACCCAAAGACATCTCAAAATCAGTGTGATGTATGAAACATTGTAGTGCTCTATAAAATTTGCTATTGCTGTGGAAAATTTACAAAAATGTTCTGTTGTCGATGAAAATTTAAAAAAATTTTTAAACTGGTTTGTAATGCTTTATTTGGTGTTTAACTTAAAAATAGTAGACTTTTAAATAACTTTGAGTTTTTATTTTGATGCAATGCTATTGATCATCGTTTGCTTTAATTTTCTCCCCATATTTTTGGCAATATATGGATTTCGCAGCAAAAAGCTGCTAATTTTTTTCAGACTAAAAACATATAAAGACAATTTTGGAAACCCACTTTAGAAGGGAAGCATAAGAATATCAGTAATAGTACTCTGCATCTCTTAAACCAAATGGTAGTCGGATGGGGCAAGGTCAAGATAAGGCGGAAAACTTTTTAACCAATTTTGTCTCAATCGTTTTTACCAATCTTGCAACATGTCTTTGAACTTTGTCATCATGTTATATTAAGGCTTTGTGCCTTATGCCAACTGAATCAATTGTGTTCGGTTCTTTTCCTTTTGATTGCCTAGGCAAATCTCGGCAGGTTATAACAGAATATCGAACATCGGCTTGGTGCCATGAGTATTCGGAATTGGCGTTGATTTGTCGGGCTAAACGCAATTTCTTTCATTTCAAGTTATCGTCCTAAATCAATATGTTATCACCGTTAATGATTTGATGCGAAAATAACTTCTTTTAATGGCTTTCAACCAAAATGGTATTTCAATGTCTCTCGGTTTCTAATCATGTGGAGCGATTTTCTTTGATTTTCAATGAATTTTTCTGCTTGCAGAATGTTTTTATAAATTACTGCTTAAATTGCTTCAATAATTTTTATATTTTCCTTCAGTTTGATAACGATATTCAAGAAGTTATGGTTCCAGCTTAAAATCTTTGAACTTTATCAGTTTCGTGTCAAAAAAAACCACCTTTAAATTGCACAAATTATATTCGGCATATTATAATCGATGGAAGATGTTCAGAGTGGTCTTCAGTAAGCAATCGATGTGTTTCAGCTGAACTTTTTTTCAAATTGAAGACAAACAGCAAAACTTTCTGCACATACGATCTTGTAGGCACTACAAAGTACAACAAATCTATTCTTTACAACTATTCGCTTAACCCTAGAAAGCATAACCGGGTACCGGTGTGCCCACTAGCAACTAGCTGTAAAACCATCACTAATATAGTATTGAAACTTTAGATCTAGGAAATTCAAGACTTTTTGAGTCGCTTCGTTGACCATTTATGAAATTCGGTTCAGCGGCTCCTTCAGCTTCCAAATATGACACCTACGCAAACACATAACCGGGGTACCCGCATACCCAATTATTTTTATTTGAAAAAATTAGGAAATAAGAGGCTGTTCAAAGATCGTTTAAATCAAATATATTAAATTATCTAATTAGTTTTTCTAAATTTTTAAATGAAGGGAATCTGAAATAAAAATTTTTTTTTTGTGAAGGTAAAAATTACAATGGAGTACAGATGTATCCCGGTTATATGTTTTTGTTAAATTGAGAAACGGGTTTTAATCAAATAGTTTTTGTTTTAAAGCTGAAAATTATTAAAAATTATAATGGATTAAAAATGTACCCTTGCTATATGTTAAAGTCTTTTCTTTTTGGTAATGTTTTCTACGGTTAATAACTTAATAAGAACGAAATGACAGATGGTAACCTTTCAGAACCATGTGTAAAGGATAATCAATCAATCTGTTGTCTGGTTTGCACTATAGGAAATTTTCCCTTTTTTTTGGCCAAAACTAATTTTTAGACAAACGAGTGGGCCAAACTAAATGATTTTTTAGATTCGCTTTTTGGAAGTGTTCCTCCTAAATGATTTTTTTGATTCGCTTTTTGGAAGTGTTCCTTCCAGGTAACTTACGCTGAAGTTACCTGGAAAAATACGCTTTTTTAAGACATATGCAAGTATATGCAGCTGAAATAAATTGCGAATGGATGACAACTTATGGCTCTATCGAAATGCATAAGTGTTGTATCTATCACTTTTAATCATTTTTTTCGGAGCTTAGTAAAGTTGCAATTTATTATTACAGTATATAACATCAAGGTATTTTTCTTTCCTTCGATTTAACCAAATTAAAAAAAAAAGTTGAATATCTTTTTAACTACTATAAAAGTACTCACTTTTAGCATTATTGTTCATTTTTCACTTTTTTTACATGAATTTTTTGAATAAAAACTTTAAACTTAAATACACGTCTAATTTAATATAGTAACTTCCTCGTTTTGTTTAATAAACAAACATCATGTTTTTGCATTTATAAAATAACGGTAAAGCATCATTGATGCTTTATTCTTCGGGGATGCTTTTTTTAGTATGTTTTTAAGTACATAGTGAAAAAAAAAATCAAGAACTCCAAGAAAAAAATTAAGTACTTTTGGCCAAAAAAAAAGGGGAAATTTCCTATAGTGGTTTGGCGAAACTAAGACAAAACTCCTAAAACGCTGAATTTGTTACGTCTTAATTAACTTGTAATCAACGATTTAAACTTGTATGAAACTGACGCATGACGAGGGGAGGTCAGGTGTTTGTGTTAAGGTATGAAGCATTTTACCTTGCCTCCTACATCATAGTAATTACCGTAATCAAATGCACACTTAATTTAATCTTGAAAGAATTTACAAAACATTTTATGCCGAAGTATTTTTCGATGTGTATATTATTAATAAAACATATTAAAATCCACTATTAATTTAATTATAAATACTGGTTTAATCAAAACAGTTATTTTATTATAATTATACAAACAAAATGTTTAAATTAAATCCTTATTAATTATGTGGCAATAGCTTAGATCAAATAACAAAAACTGTTATTTGATGCACAAACATAAATACGAAATTAAGCTGCCACAATAAAAGCATTAAAATATTTTAATTGCCTAATTTTATATAGCAAATTAAATTAAAACTATAAATATATTAAGGGGTGTTTTTTTTTTTTCTGTTAAAAGCTTGAGAAGAAACAAAAAGGTTAACACATACATATAAAAAGTACGTGAAACAAAAAGCTGTTGTTGTAATATTAAATGAAGATCACTGAACACCTTCTTTGTTTGTATGAAAATATGTTCTTAACATATTTCTTTTGAATATGAGACGAAACAAAAAATTTAAAACACAAAAAAATATTTTATAATACTACAAAAAATTAAATATTTTGTTACATCGGTTAGTCGATTGAAATCACCCGGCTTAATCGTTAATCGAAAAAAGCCAATTTTAAATTAACCGATCAGTAAATCGGGTAGTAATTAATCGGATAACCGATTGACGGTTAACCGAATAAATACCCTAGTATTTACCTTAGGCCCTAATCATAATAATTATTAAGGCCCTAATCATTTAAAACGCAATGCAACGCCAAAGAATTACATTGAAAGCACAAACAATGTCATAAATATTTTGTAATTTTGTTGTTGCTTTCTACAGAAATTCATGTACCGTTTTAAAATTTTCAACGCCACAAGCTATGCAGCGTCTGAAATTTTAAATGGCAATGGGAATATCTGTAGAAAGCAACAACAAAATTACAAATATTTATGACATTGTTTGTGCTTTCAATGTAATTCTTTGGCGTTGCGTTGCAAAAAGAATAAGGGAATTTTTGTTCTTTTTATAAATTATTTTATGTTTTTTCTTGAAGTATTGTTGTTGTTTCTATACAAAACAAGTAAAACAGGCTTTTATGGATTCAGTTTTGAACAATATTATTTTAACATCTTTCAATTAAAATTAATATAAAGCAACAATGATTATTTTTAATAAAGACTTTGCCATTGCAGAAATTTACTATGATTTTCAATTAACATTGGGTCAAGTTAATTTAACATTGATATTCTTTTCCGAGTGTATATTATATATTATAATCCACAGCCCTGATACGTACGTATCATTAATATTTTAGTTGTTTTGAAATAAATGTTCAATTTAAATTTTAATTAAATAACAAAAAATCTTAATTGACTTTTTCGTTTAAAATAAAATAATTTAAACATGTAGAATTGTTGTTGGGAATTGTCAATATTTATTTAAATAAATTAACACATTGTTTGAATTGGCAAAGTTTTTTGATCACTTTTTAATTAAAATTAAAAATATCATTTATTCAAAATTTCAAAATTTCAAAATTTTTAAATTTTTAGTAGTCAATATAATCATTTTGGTAATAGGTGCAAAATCAATAACTTTTTTGCATGATATTATGAATTTGGAATAAATTTGGGGATTGGAGAAATTTAATAATTTTTTCTGTGTATAACAAACAAAAATTACATTAGAGCTTTCATTCTCAATCAATTAGTTAATAGCCTATTGTAGTTAAACTAATCGGAGTCTCTGGCAGATATTGAGCCCGCAACCCTTGCAATAATATACTAGGGCAACTATATACATATTTGATTTCTTAGTTTTGTTAGTAATTCAAGAACACTTTACCTTTTTTTTTGGGCATATTTGTATCCTATTATCCTATATGCTCCAGTTACTTCTTTCTTATCCATTAATTGAACACATGGCAAACATTTAAGGCTATAGAATATCCATTGAACAATTTTGCAAAGAAGTATAGACGATAATCAGGATGTTACATCCTTCGGTCGTATGCAAAATCCAGTAAGAAAGTATAGTTAGTCAAGCCTGGCCACTACAGTATAAAAAAAACCCAGATTTCCGAAAGTGTACCATTTCGAAAATCCATGGCCTTTCATGGACCCGGCAAAACAAAATTATGTTATTAGGTTCAAATTCATATAAATGTTCTTTGTGACGAATATTACATAAATGTCTACATTAATATTAGATTTTCTCGTCTTAAAGCGATTTGGAGAGGGGGTAGTCACTGTTGGACTACCCAACACGAAATTTGTATATAGGGCGGATCAATAAGTCCGTGACTTTTCGAACTTCCCTCGTAGTTATATGAAAAGCAACACTGCTTCCATCAAGCACCACCTGTTAATAGACTACTGTCAAGTTTTGAGCTGTTCAAAACACATTTTACGGCCAATTTTTCTGGACGGCCGATTGAAGTCAGTACACCCGAAAATGTCGAAAAAAATCCCGATATGGTGTAGGCCGATCGAAGAGTAAAAGTGCGAGAGATTGTTGATGCCAAAGGCATTTCATATGGCCAAGGAAAAAGTAATTTTCCATCAAAATAATATACGGGTGCACACGTGTGCAGTCTCTCAATGGCAAAATTACATGAATTGAGCTACGAATTGGTACCTCATCCTCCATATTCTCCGGATTTAGCCCCCAGTGACTATTTCCTATTTCCGAACATAAAGAAATGGCTAGATGGAAAGAGATTTAGCTTTAACTATAAAATTATTGGTCAAACAAATGCCTATTTTATAGACTTCGAAAAATCCTATTTTTTGGAAGGGATACACAAATTGGAGAAATGTTGGACTAAGTGTATTAAGCTTAAAGGACATTACGTTGAAAAAGAATTTTTTTTGCAAAAAAAAAACTGTGTTTCATTCAAAATTCACGGACTTATTGATCCGCCCTCGTATGATATTGGTCAAATATTGAGCGATTCTAAAAAAATTTGTATGTTATTGAATTTTGTTTTTGTTTTTTTTTTCTCCATTACCACCTTTTGGAGCATATAGCTTTCACAAAGCATCTCCATCTTCCACGATTTGTTGCAGTTGTTTTCGCGACTTCCCATGTAAGACTTCACTGTCCTTGTTCTTTAAGTATCGATCAATTCAGTATTTTTATTTTCCCTTCTATCAGTTTCGTTAATCGGTTGAATAGGGACCAATAGGGACCAAATCAGGACTGTGATGTCGGTTGTGACTGGACACTGGCCTGTTGGGAATCATGCTAGGGGAATGGGTCTGGAATTCAATGACTACTGCAGAAGTTGTCATTATGAGGAAGAAGATGGCTGCCAATGGAACCTAACCTTTTTCGCAGGGTGTGGCGGCCGCCTGACGTTTGCCATGTATATTATCCTCTTTTCCTGGGGAGCGGTTTTCAGTTAGCTTCTTGGATGGATTTTTTGGAGGGGGGTTGAAGCCACTTAATCTTAGAACTCAAAAACTACGATGACAGTTATTCGACCTATGCCAGTGATCGAACTTGGGATGCAGGGTTTTGCAGGCAAGCACCTTAACCAATACAAAACTCCCCCAAGATATTGAATATTGCAATAAAATAAGTTTGGACCAAATTCAATCTAAATACCAACATAATAAGATAGCTTATGAGCACAAAGACTCTATTCCGTAGATAAGCGCGCATGGGGGCTTGTCTGTATGGGGTAGCACATAACTCCTCCCAAGTCATAGAGTCTTAAAGGAAAAAAAAATAAACACACAAAGGTTTTATGCCACGAAATAATTAATTGTATTTATAATAAGGCGTAGCGCTCACTTGTATTGCTTTCTTACAACTGACCACTTATTAACGATTACTTGATTGTATAAGTCAATAAGCAGTATATTATATTATAAGTATCAATAAAGAGCGATAGCGATGTGGTCCCTACATAAGATTTCTACTTCCGATCATGGATGACAGATAAAATTGTTTGAAAATCGTCAAATTGACTATGTTAAATCGTCACTAAAACCATCATTGTAAAAAACCACTAACAACATTGCGGGAAATTTGTGTCAATTGTTCCAGCAGACTGGTCTTGGGATTTGTGAAAAAAGAACAAGAACAAAAAGATAGAACTCATGGCCAGTAAAAGGAGAACCAATTCTTTAACTGGTTTATGAAGAACCGAAAGGTAGAAAAAGCAATAATAAACAACAGTACTGTATACACCGGTGTTGCAACACATTATTTTGGGACTTTCTAAAATTTGGTTCTTAAATTTAGTTCTAGGACTTCTTTTATTGAAATAATACTCTATTATAGTAACTAACACTAAACACGTTCATTGAGAATAGATGTGTGACTTGTCATATGTTGGCTGTTAGGTGTCAATTGACCCCCTCCAATGACAACCCCATGTAAAACTTCATAGAAGGTGAACCGTTCCCTACCACCGAAGACCTATCACGGGACTACTTTGGTGTCAGTTCGCTTCCCTCTAGGGATATGACATTTGCTAATGTTTTCTGTTTTAAAGAAAACTTTGCGAATTTGAAAGTTGTTTAAAAGTTTTAATACTGAAAAACAATTCTCATGGCCAATTTCACCAATTGTATTGAAATAGAAAGTTATATTTAACATTCGTTTTTCCTGTATAATAAAAATAAAATTTTATAAAATAATATAGTTTTAAAAATAAATTGATATTTAAAAAGAATTGGTGAAGTTATTTAATCTAGCTCAATAAATATAAATAACTTTCATAAAAGAAATATTTTTTCTTAAGTTTCTTTATAACATAAATAAAAGAACTTTTTTTTGAGCTCGAGGTCTTTTTTAATTATTTTTATTTTATAATAATTTGTTAAATTTTGCCGATATTTCGTTTTTCATTGAAAAACATCTTCTGGGCTACAATCTAGAAACTACTTACAAGTAACAAAAATAAACAAACAAATGTATAAATACAAAATTCAAACGCGTATGTATATAAAAACAACAAAACTCGTACATTGAAAAAATTATTAAACAGAAATAAAAACTTAACTATTATTATGTTGTGTTAACATCGTCTTATTATGAACTGAGCTTAAACAAGAAAAAATTGCACTATTTTCGTTTGTTGACGAGATGTCTATACACTCTCGCAGAATTCTCATCGACATCGGCTTTAAAATGCATCCTAGTTGTTGTTTTAATTATGTGTAACATTTCCAATGTGAAACGTCTTTTGTAGTTATTTTCACTCTGTATATTTGTACATTGTCAAAATCAGGAGAGTGTTTTCTTTGTGCACAGTGGGATGACAAAGCCATTTTTTGTGTAGGAATATTATTCCGTAATTTTTGATCCGATTTGTGTGATGAAATTCTTGTTTTCAGTTTGTTTTTTGTGGTACCTATGTAAACTTTATTACATATCCCAAATTCATTGCCATTACATGGTATTTTATAAATTACTAGCTTAACCCGGTGCGCTTCGCTACACTGGTAAAAAAAATAAATAAGAAAAAAATTGCAGTATTTTTTTAATGTGTAATTTATTTATTTTTGCTCCCCCTGCACCTACCCCCTTTTTTTTTTGTTTTGAAAGTTGTCCTGTAAAGGTTGATAACTTTTGTGTTCAGATATATGGTATTTAATATTTCTTTATATGAGGGGTACTGCTCCTCCTCTGTCTACCCCGCCCATTTCTATATTGAAATTAATAGTTTACCATAGTAGTAGCTGTAACCACGTTTGAAGACTCTTCCTTTAATAGTTCTTCTGTTGAGCGATACTTAATTTATGCATCCTATGGAAGGTATTTCCCCCCTTGCGCCTACCCGCTTTATTTTTATTTTCAAAACTATAGTATACCATAAGAGAGACTTCTGCAAAGTTTGAACATTCTCACTATTACAGTTCTTAAGATATGCGATGTTATACATTGGCGTCCTATGGGGTATTCCTATACCCCCGCTGCTATTTTATTTCAATTCCGGGGCTCAGAAGATCCTACTACAAAAAGTTCAGCAAAATGCGTGCAGCGGCTCTTAAGATATGCGATAATTAATATTGGCATCCTATGGGGGTACCAATTCCCCTGCCCCTATCGAAAAAATAAGTAGCCTATTTTATTTTTAGGGCTCACGTGATGTTACTGTAAAAATTTCAGGAAAATCGGTTCAGTAGTTTCGGAGTCTATAAAGCGACAAACATACAAACATACAAACATACATAATTCATTTTTATATATATAGATATTGGATTTGTCTATTTTATCTTTGGTTTTACTGTACAATTTTGTCAACCTGTTGATAGATTTATGGGCTATGGTATACATTTTATTATTGCATAATTTAGATTTTTCAAATCTCTCAGATAATACTGGAACAAATATAAGAGATTTATATATTTTCGGTTGTTGTTCACCATCTAAATTCTTTATTTTATATTCATAATAGTTATAGAGTAATTTATTAGTCAGATTAATTGGAAAATTGTTGTCACTAAGTATTCTTTTGGTCTTTCTGATGTTATTTCTGTGGAAATCTGCGTCACTTATAGTTAACACCCTTCTTATTAAATTGTTTGCCGTGCTGATAATTTTCTTTATAACTAAAAAATTAACAGGAGACTTACCTTCATAAATTAAAGATTTATTTTTTAGACACACTTTTAAAATTTAAAATAAAATAAACTGCAGTTTATGTAAAAGAAGGAGAAGCATTCTTCGTTAATTAAATTTTCATTATCAATAAAAATCTGTCGGAATAGTGCATAAATTTATATCAAGTCCTTAATGTATGTGCAAGTAATTAAATTATATATGTATATACATGCAAATATATTTATGCGCATATGTGTATGTGCCAGTAATTGTACAGCAAACACCGGCAAAACAAACAGCTTCCGCAGGATGTGTAAAAGCAGACGTTATGAAATGATAGCAGTTAAAATAAAATATTAATAAAAGTTTAACACTTAAATTTTGAACACACTCGAAAAAATATTGAACTATTGATTAAAAAACTTTAACATGCCAAAAAGCTTACAAACGAATGAAAGTAATACAGATGCCGGGAACAAGGATTGTTTTATTCCTCAGCCTACAATTATAGCGCAAATATTCCCTGCGTTAAGAAAATATGTATACGAAAATTTTCAATTTCACAGGAAATTTTAAAAAATCTTAATTTTATTTTTGCTGGTAGA
This sequence comes from Pollenia amentaria, assembly GCA_943735925.1. Lineage (NCBI taxonomy): Eukaryota > Metazoa > Arthropoda > Insecta > Diptera > Polleniidae > Pollenia > Pollenia amentaria. The sequence goes on along the minus strand of OX031010.1, from coordinate 136,000,387 downwards.
TTTTGCAAAAATCATCTGTTTAATAGAAAATTTTGGGAAATGAATCTATTTGATAGAAAATTTTTTATCTAATGGGAAATCTTGCAAATATTTGCTATTTCTTTCGTCACAATAAATCGATCATACTGGTCTCTGGGTGAGGATGTGAAGTCTTACATCATATCAGCGTATCTTTTTACTATTTATTTTTACAAAACTTTGCTAAAATTTGCCTTTTTATTAGAAGTACATAACATGCGTTAACTCGCGCGCGCTCTGTAGACTTCTGTCCAAAAAGTTAAATCAGTGTTTTTTTTAGTAGAACAAGTTACACAAAAAACTTTTTAACGCGTACGCGGCAGAAAGTTGGTTAACTTTAAACTTTTTAATGCGTTGTATATTTTTGACAAGTTTACAGCTGACAACCAGAAAGAATAATTTAACAAATTTGGGAGTAATGGAGGAAAACTTATTGAAGTGTTTATAAAGCATACATTATCGTATAAAAAACAAGAGCGGAATTCTATAAAAAAATAGTGCTAAACAAATAAAAATAGTTAAAGCAAGGCCTTTATAACTCGCTTTGTGTAACTAGCCATTTTTTTACGTGCTAAAGTTCTTAAACGTACGATACTTGTCGACGACTAAACGCGTGTTATGTATTTCTATCTTTAGGTAGAAATGGCAGCCAGTGCTCATTTGAAACACTTAGTCCCAATGATTCGTTTTATGATTAGTCCAAAGTGATACCATGGAATTTCACTTGGCAGACCTTCCAGCTGCTTCAAAATGCACTTTAGTTTAATGCCAGCCATATCGTACAATCCCTCGAAAGTGCCGGTACCCATTTCGCCCACTACACTTTACGCTAATGCAGGACAGCTAAGTGGGAGATTTTAAACGTTTTCCTTTTGATCATCGCAGCTGCGGCAATAATTATAGTGTCTAGCACCCAGACATTTTCATCAATCTGGCTCCGAGACACACATAAAGGCCCCTTTTACGGTTCACAACTAAACTCAGTTGAGTTGTAATTAAAACAACTGGTTGTAATGAGTAGTAATTTTTTGATGTTTTTGTTCACCGAAAATTTTTGCAAAGTATTACTTTTCGCGATAACTTAATATTTGGCAACACATTATGGCAAAAATTTCCTATATAATATAATTTTTTTTTTATCAAAACTTTAATGAGCCATTTATCTTATTTTCTCCTTTAAAAATGTTTACTGGGTCTGCCCGTGTAAATTTTTACATTTTCAGGCAATTTGTGTGGGTGTATGACGTTAATTGTTGCCGTATCTATTGAATATTTAAAAAAAAAGTTAATGCACACAATGACATCAATAAACTTTATGACTATAAAGAGCTTTTCGTGCAATAAACTTTCAAAAAAGTTTAATTTATGTAAAGTAATATATTATTTTCCATATTATTTAAGAAGTGAAAACAAAAGATTTGAAAATTATAAAAAAAAATATGTTCATGAAAACAGGGCAAAACTTGAAATGAGTGTGCACCATTAAAGAAAATACAAGTCCTTAAGTGTTTAAAAATATGCCTTCTTCACCCTGCTCATAGGAATATGCATCTTCATATTGATGATGCCTTAACATTAGAATTGTGACATCAATGTTATTACAAATGTCATCACTAAGACAAAAAGTTACATCAATTCAATGACGAACGTCATCAACAATGTTGTCATATTTTATGCGACATTTCTGCTATGACTACAGTAACATTAATTCGATGCCACATCTTATGTATAATTAACATTATTTTCATGTTTCAAAAGTAAAACGAGAAGCAAAAATTCCCATATTCCATTTCTTTAATTTTTTTTTACTTAAAAACATCAAATTTTCAAAGTATAATGATTACGAAAGGAAAAGAAAGTATAATGATTTATAAAGAAATGCAACAAAAGTGAAGGAAACATGTCTTACGGTTAAGTAAATAATACTATTCTCTCACTTTGATTAAGGTCAATCCCAATGTCATGTCAAACTGTCATTAAATGGAGCCTAACGAGTCGTTTCTACGATGTTACTGAGTCATCTTACTGATGCAATGTTTTATTAAACCGACTCCGATTCGTCATTTCTGTGCTGTGGATGTGCCAAACCCTTGATGACATAATTTGAATTTTTGACCCTGATGACAATTTGGGCAGGTGATGTTAAGGCTGCCATCACAACGATGAAAAGTGTCATGGGGCCAAAAACGAAGACACTTTTCATAGTACTAATGTCAAAATACATCAGCGTTATGACCCGTTTTCAATAACGTATACGTATAATTAAAAGAATATCGAAGAAATATCCGAAAGTCTTGCAAGTAGCTTCAGTGTTTACACAGTCAGTTGTAAGTTTTTTTTATCCAATGTTTTCGACGCGAAAACATCTTATGGAAAAAGCTTTATTTTTGGGTTGGATAAACGATATAACAAAATTCATTTATTCATTTCTTCTTTATTTAATTTTTGGTCCATCTTGATTAAAAAATTATGATTATTTTTTTTTTAAATATATGAATCTAGTGCTGCCATATTTCCGATATCATAAAATTGCTGAGAAAATATTTTGATTAACAATCGATTTTTTCCAAATGCTTGAAATTTCTGTTTTAAAATACCATTAAGATATCGTCGGTCACAGGTTGATGACAACTCTTAACTCACTTTTAAATTTTTTGAAATTGTGAACTCGTATTATTTATTTTAATTTTTTTTAATCTGAAATTATTTCAATACCTTTGTTTTCTTTACACCATCTTACAATAAATATCTCCTACTAATTTTGGTTTTTTTTTATTTACTTCCAACACGGTTTAGTAACGGAGTAATAACGTTTTTTTTTTTCTCCTGAAAAGTACAAAAAAACATGTTAAGAGTTGTCAACCTGTGACCGACGATATGTTGCTGTAATGAAGTATTTTTTTTTTATAAATATACAGAAAAGCAGCTATAAACATAATGTTTATTTTACTAAGTACTACTAAATTTATACAAAACTCATCTACGGTAACACTGTTTCTTCATTGTCATTTTACTTTCTGCAAGTGTCAAAATTTACACAGTAAAAAAAATTTGTGTTTTTTTAAGTACTTAAGAGAAAAAGCGCATAAGAGAGTTCTTATACAGCAGTAAATGATAATGAATAAAATATACAAAAATAAATCTGATATCTCAGTGCCGACAACAAAGAAGGTTTTAAAGCGATAACAAAATAAAAATATATTATGGTTTTCGCAAAAAAGCAAAACAATAATGAATATGTTAATATAGTTAGCCCTCAAAAAAAGTGCTTTAGGAGTGCTTTGTTTCCATGTTTTATTATGTTAAACGAAGCGCTTATTGTCAGCAGAAAATAGTCCTCCAAACCGGGAACATTCCATACAAAAATCAGGCATCGCATCAGCAGGTTTGAAGCGATTTGAGGTATGAATTCATATATAAAACCTGCTCCTTTTGGAGCACATTTTTACTGGGTACTTACAAGCGAATTCTCTTGCAAGTTGAGCTTCAAATACGAAACATGTGATAGTGTTAGTGAAAAACTGTAAGTGTATTGAGTTTTTCGAATTTGCACAAAGTTTTTTTAAGCTAAAATTTTAGTTTTGTGGCCTTTCGAATTTTGGATATTGCCAAAATATCAAGTCTACCGATTCTTTTGTGAATTTGATGTTGGTGATTATGAAAACAAATTCTCCATCAGCTTAATGTTGTTGTATATTTTATGACTCTCATTCAATTTAAACAATTCTCATTAGTTAGAAGTTTTCAAATGTCCTAAAGTTAAACAAATAAATAACTATCATTCCAAAAATGTGTAATTTATATCTAACACAAATAGTTACTCGTTTCTTCTTAAATATATAAACTTACATCCAAGTTTGTTGGTATGAATGCATGTAACATTGCAAACTTATGCCACAGTTACACCATTAACTATTTAACGATAACAAAATATTATTATAGCTGCGGGTCAGTGTCACTAATCAATGGCCACGTCAATCTTTAATTTGTCCTCCAGCTGATTTCTAATCAGGCGCACAACAAACATTTTGTCTATCATCATTGAGTTAACGGAACAAGCAGCACTATAATTTGTGTAGTTATTGTTGTCTGAAACACAAACACTCATTTACGAAAATAAGCGACTTAAATGTTAAAGAGCTTAAAGTACATATTTGTCACATCTTAAATTAAAATATTTTTTAAAATATACCGGAAAGTTTTAAAAAAAAAGAAATAAAGTGGAATTGAAAAAGACCCTGTAATTTAAGTTCCAAAAAATATTCCTTTTTATATACCACATACTTTTAGTCCAATTAGGGATGCCAATCCCGAAATCCCGATTCAACGAATCCCTCCCTTTTCCCGGGATTTGAATTTTTCAATCCCGGGATTTTCGGGATTTAGTCAATGCCGAAATCGTTAACTTAATTTTTTATTTTTGCCTTTTTTTTATTAAAAAAAATTTTATTCCCTTGAGAGGATAAGAGACACAATGTTGATCTTTTATATTTATTTGATTTAACCTGTTAATACTGTCATTGAAAACAAAAGAAGAAAGTTAAACTTATTAAGTTATTAAGAAATTTTAATGTGAGAAGTGCTTTAAATAATTAAAGAAGAAAATTAATTAAAGAAATAAATGTCTTGAAATGCATAAAAAAAAAAGTTACGTGTGGTTTTATTATCTAATTGATTCCACTGGTGCACCAAATGCAAAATTTAGGCCCTAATCATTTAAAACGCATCGCAACGCCAAAGAATAACATTAAAAGCACAAACAATGTTATAAATATTTTGTAATTTTGTTGTTGCTTTCAACAGAAATTCATGTACCGTTTTAAAATGTGCAACGCCACAAACTATGCAGCGTCTGAAATTTTAAAACGCAATGTGAATTTCTGTAGAAAGCAACAACAAAATTATAAAATATGTTTGACATTGTTTGTGCATTCAATGTTATTGTTTGGCTTTGCGTTCCATTTTATTTGATTAGGGCCTTAAACTTTACTCTTTATAGGTTTAGACTTATTAAAGTGTTTCCGAGAGTGGGCATGGACGTAAGATAATTCATGGAGCGAATTCACGAAATAAGGTGTAATTTCAACACAACAGAATTCTGACCACTAGAGTGGTGGTGGGTATAAGAATGTGCTTTTTGTTAAAAGTAAATTTTTATGGTAAAATAAAAAGATTGATTTTGTCAGATAATTTCAAATTCAAACTTCAATTGTTCATCTTAATTCATTTAATAAAAATTTTAATAGAATCTTGCAAATAAATCAATTACTAGTTTGCTCTATTCAATAACTATATTAATTATTTTTTATTAAGCTTGAAACAACTGACCTAATTGAGTAAAATATAGATTTTATGTTAATTATTTTTTAATTAAACCAATTAATATATTGTTGGAAATCGTACGTTTTTTTTTATCATATTTTTAATTAAATAATTCATTAATTAAGAAAAAATAAAAAATTTCAAATTTTTACAAATTTTAGTAATCATTATAATCATTAAACAACTTTGTAATATAAAATTAATTATAAAACTTTTGTTTGTAAACCTCTTTTAAAGACTTGTTCTTAATAAATATTTATAAAAAGCATTTATCGTTTGACTTTCAAAAATCCCTAATACCGAAAAATCCCGATATCCCGAAAAATTCCGGGTTCCAAGGATTTGATTTTTTGAAATCCCGAATCCTGGGATTTGCTCTAGCTCTAATCATCTTTATAAGAACAACTCATATGACCAGTTCAACCATCTCGACAGCAAAACGAAGCGATCGCTTTTCATTCACTCGATTTCGAATCAGATTGGGTTCAACAACGAGAGCTTTCGATCGCTTACCCTTACGAGCGTCAATATTTATTACTTACGTTTCAAAAAAATATAGTTAAAAAAAATGTAGCGTTTTTGTTCAAAAGTATCCAAAATAATACTACTTTGTTTGGTAACACGGCTGTACGTATTTGAAAATTTATCAGCTGTATAGAAATGTCAAAAAATAAAAAAAAACATTTTTGTTGATACAAAAACTTAAAAAAAGTCTTAACAAAAGTTAAATTTAATCAAAAGCAACAAAAACAAACAAAAAAAATATATAAACCATACAAACAAATAAACTTATCAAACAAAGTGTAAAAGAAAGTTAAATTAGTTCCAAGTGAAATAAACAAACAAAAACCATAAAATAATGGACATGTTGACGATCGCTGTGCATATTTTGGTTGCTGGCGTCGAAGATGATGATGGCGTGCCTTTAATTCGCAGACAATTACGGGATGCATTTAATGTCCTGGAAATGCCCACCAGCTAGTAAGTTTATTCAAAAATTATGTTATGGATTATTGCAAGGGGTTACTTTTATGGTTTTATTAGATTTATTGCTAATTTTGGAATCTTCAAATAAAATTTTTGAAATATTGTGGCCTCGTCATTTCGAAGTTCCCGTATTAGCTGGGATATAAAAATTGTAGCCGTGTAGGTGGCCCAATGGCGTTTAGTTTTTGGATAATACGGTTCTATTGCTCGTTCAAAGAAAATTTATTTGATCCAAACGCTGGTCCACCTCTCCCAAGCTCAGAACTTTCCTCCATTTATTCGACTAATGTTTGCAGTTGCAGCATTGTAGAATTCTTTAAACTTTAATTTTACGTTGAAATAGTCAATGAAAAATTTTTATTTTTCATTTGTTATCCATTTTTATTATTTAAAATAATTCTTAAAATTTTTTTGTTGTTTTAAGTTTTTTTTTTAATTCAACGATTTGACAACAAAACAACAGTGAGTGGTTTTGACATTTGTGTTCGCAATGTTGACAATACCTTCGATATTGATAAACCGTTTTTTATATTAAAGTACTAACGTTTTGTTTCGAGTTTTATTTCAGATGAATGTTCGTATAGAATAGAGTTAGTCAAACCCAAATCAATTTTCGATCGCTTAGAAATCGTTGAACAGGCCATTAACATCAGGGCAAAGTGCGGTCACTTTGTAAATAATAAAACTTGAAATCTCGTTCAATTTTAATTTTACTTCAATTCGACGTCTAGAGCCCGCTCGATTATTCTTATATATTTCTATATTATTCTTCAAAACATCGGGTGTTGTTTTTAGCGGACTTTCTATATCGATAACTAAGGTTTAGCAAAAGTGGACTTTAATGCTGAAGATAATTTTTCGATTAAAATTGTATTAGGTTTCTTTGAATTTTATCATTTTGTTTAGCGCTTTTTTCCATTCATAGTGATTTGGCAAAGAAGACTAAATAAATAGCAGCCAATTTGACAGATGTAGCTTTAAGATTACCCTAAGGGAAAGGGATCAGACACCAAGCTTGTCACGTGACAGTTCTAAAGTGGTAGGGACCGGTTCCAGTTCTAAAACTTTTTATGAAGCGGACTAGTCAATTAAACATGACGATGTCCTGGGTGGGGGTTTATTTGCATCTATTTGACACTTTATTGGCACCTTTTTGACACAGATCCCTGAATTAACCATAATGACCACATTTAATTTCACTATGTGACCCATAACAAAGAGCCAAAAATATGACAATTTACCACCGCCTAGTCCAACACCATGTAAAAACTATCAATCTCCTTCATATTAAGCAACAGAACCACATTAAATCAGCTTCTACCTTCACACAATCCAGTCACGTGACAAGTTTTATGTCAATGATCTTTCCTCTGTAGTAACTTCGCTCTAAAGACATTATCAGCAGTTAAGTGATCTTGTTTGCACCTATCACATTTCGTTCATTTTTATTATAATATTGTGTTCACTGGTCACGGAATAAGTGCTTTAAAAAAATTCAAACAAATTTCCTGCCGGGATGGCCACTTTCAACTGTTACAGCGCACAGGGTCCTTTTGAAAGACAGTTTAAAACAAATTTCCCCTGCAAATCACTTTAGAATCATATAACAATTCACAGGTTAAGGGGAATGATTTCCAGTTTTGAATTTGTAAGAATTTTTTTCTGATATTTAAGTCATTTTTCATTAAATATAAAATGTAAAATTATTATCTAAATAGTTCTCTTTATCTATGTATGAATGAGTGTTTGTGTGTGTGTGCGTGTGTGTGTGTGTGTGTGTGTGTGTGTGTGTGTGTGTATGTGTGTGTGTGTGTGTGTGTGTGTTTGTATATGTGTGTATGTGCTATTTGCGAATTGTAAAACGATTTATGGACTGGGGTATATTTAGCAATTGTGCTATAATTAATTTTCAATTGACATTTCAATTAAAAACTAAAGAAATATCTGCATGATCTTAAAATTAAGGCAGTCTTAACTTAAGAAAATAAAAGCTTAATTAAAAAAAAAAATATATAATAAAATAGATCTTAAGAAATGCGTGAGTTAGACGTCTGAAACGCAACTGAAACCAATTTGCAGCTTCTAGGTTCTTTTGAATAACTAAATATCAATTGAAAATTAATTATAGCACAATTGCTAAATAGTCCCCAGTCCATAAATCGTTTTACAATTCGCAAATGGCAAACACACACACACACACACACACACATACACACACACACACGCAACTGCAACCAAACTGCAGCTTCTAGTTACTTTTGAGTTGCATTTGAGCTTATGCCATAGACTCCTTTGAGAAACCGCTGTAGTGTATATCCATAACTGTACTGTAGCGGTCAATCTGTGAACAATATATGCCAATCCTTGTTCATTACATAGCGATCCAAAATCGTTTTACATTATACCGCACATTACGCGACTATTTTGAAACGGTTTAAAATTAATTGGAAATTAGTTCCACAGAAACCGGCTAGCAGGAAATTCGTGCTTGCGTTCACTCTGTTCTCAAAGAAACCCGAAATGATTGTGATTATTTTATCAAATTGTGGTACAGTTTAGGTTACGAGGTATGTGGAAAACGATTGAAACTGGTTTCGTTGGAGTTGCATTCTACCGCCAACTCTAGGCCTCAGAGATAGAAACTTTTTGAATTTCCTTAAATGGGCTCTTTTTATGCCCTTCCCCAGAGGTGAAAAGGTTATTTTTGCAATAGTGATCTAAGACCCTATAAACTATTTATATTCTGGGTCCTTATGACTGGCAAAGTTGAATTACCGATGTCTGTCCGTCTGTCTGCCTGTTGAAATGGGGTTTTCAAAGCCTCACGACATTATGGGTACCTGGTTTTTATATATTTCTTTCAGTCTATAAATGACTGAAAATGAGCATAAAACCACGGTTATCTCTAATTTTGGTCATAAAATGGTTTGTCGTTTCTTTATTTTTTATTTAAATGTGTAGACTTTTTTTTTTTGCTTTCTTCCACATAATAAAAATATCCTATATATAAATACGGAACAATTTTGTTGTAGTTGATTTTTAAGCATCTTATCGTCCACCGATCTTAATAAAACATAAATCGTTTTAAAGGTATCTTTAGAATTAAAGTGTTTAAATGAGTTTTAATTTATTTTGCAAACACAAGTACACATGTTTTAGCCAGGGACCGAAAACAATAGTTATATCGAAATTTTAAAACAAAATAAAAGGAAATGGAAGTAAATGCTGGCAAACTGATTCAAGTACCATATTGATCCTTATGAGCTTTACTATGATAAATTATTATTATTTTTAAATTTTTGATTCTTATTTTTTCGATCAAAAATTACAGTTATTTTTGGATTTATATTTTTTTGAACAAAAATTAATTGTGTGATCATCATTAGGATTTCTTATGCGTATAAAATAAATACTTAAAGTCAACTAAATAATTAAAACACGTACATATCTTTAAAGAATAACATTTTTTATTTTTTCGAATTTATTCTATGAGTTAAATTTCAGTTATGTATTTTATAAAGCGTTTTGTAATAGCTCTATTCCTTAAAATTTTTAGAAATGACAATATAATAGTCTGGTAGTGTATAAAGTCATTTCTAAAAATTTTAAGGAATAGAGCTATTACAAAACGCTTTATAAAATACATAACTGAAATTTAGCTCATAGAATAAATTCGAAAAAATAAAAAATGTTGAATATAATAAAGTTGCTTATGAATAAGAAATAATACCCAATATCTATTTAAAGAATAACTTTTATTATTGTTCAAATAAATAAAAATCATAAAATAACTGCTATTTTTGTTCAAAAAAATTTAAATCAAAAAATAACTGTTATTTTTGTTCAAAAAAATAAAAATCAAAAATTACCTGTTATCATCCGAGTTTTATGCAAAAATAGAATAACGGTCACGGTCCCTGGTTTTAACGGTGGTTGAAAAATCCAATACTTTTTGTTGTTTTAAAATTTTTTCGTTTTTTTATATTTACAAACAGACACGCACACACATGGGTGGAGAGAGTGAATTTTGTTGTGTTCTTAAAATGTGTACGTTTTTATTGTATAACGCACAGGTTCTCTCTTAAGTAAATGTCAAGTGGTCGAATTTCGGCCACCGGGCGAGACAAGTAACGCTTAAATAGGAAATGTGGTTAAAAAGAAAAAATGTACTCAACATGTTTTTTTTTTAATTCCATTTGATAATGTGTGTTAGGGGGTGAGCGATCTAAGACTCTGCTTTACTTGTTTAAAGTCGAATTGTTTAAAAAGTTTACGAAGCCACCTCTTTCAAAAATGTCAGAAAACATAGTTAACATTTTGACATGAAATGGTTTAAAATCAGAAGAGTCTGGGGACAGCAGAGTATGATTTTATTCACAAAATTAATGTTGAATATTAAGGCAAATGTTTGGACAATTATATATCTGATATCTGCAAGTAAAATTTCGTGTCCATCGAACTAGACAATTGAAAAAGCGGTTTAAACTTAGAACTATTTCGATTATGCTCCACTGTGCTGTAGACATAACTACTATATAAAGAGAAAGTTTGTTCTAGAAGTTTATTCTTAAAATTGACTGTCGTTTATCTATATAAAAAATATGCTATTTTTCCTTGAAAACTGAACATTTTTTAACTTTTTTTAAATCCTTAAGCAAATCCAAAGTTATTTTTGGACTCCAAAGATTTCCATCCAATAAGTTTGTTCATCCTTAATATCTTTATAAAAATTCTTCTCATTAAAATAAACCGTTATCATATGGCCAACAAAATGTAATTGTAAATGAGTAAGGACATTAGTAAGATTATATGTGTGCATGTGTGTGTACGTGTGTGTAAGGAAGTGATACACACATTAACCTCGTTAATGCATTTGTATCATCTGTTTGTACAACTTGTTATAAGTTGTGCAAAGTAAAACATTGTACACATGTAGATATTTTATATTGAGAATGTGTTTAAATTACTACTCGGAAAAATAATTAACAAAATAAACGCATTAAGGAAATTGTTTTAATATTGAACATGTTTTATTTTTTCATTATCTGAATTCTTATAACAGCCAATACGTGGGCATTTTCTTGTAAACATTATTTAAAGTTTGTGGTAATGAGGAATAAATATTTCCAAAAAAAAAAAAAATTTTCATTCAAGGCAGTAAAAATTATTAAAAAATTTGAATATGCTTTTAATGTTATGTTAAGGAAATGAAGGCGATTATTAACAAATTGTTTTAATTAGTGGATGACGGTCTTTATTATGGAATGCTTAAATGTGTTTACAAACTACTAAAGTCAAATATCGATATAAATGTAAGAAACTTCATGCCAAATGTTGAACAATATGAAGTTTAATATTCCAACCACACGAGAAAAGATATCGTTGGTTTGTAAACGTGTTCGTATATTAAGATTTTTTTATTATTTTAAAACGCGCACATAAATTTGTATTTTTTCTTAAATTTTTCAAGATATGGTCATAATGGAATGTTTCGGCTTAATGTCTGGTTCAGCAGCTCATAAGCCCCTGTTGTCCGACTCAATGCAAAGTATTACCTTGTCGGCATGGGTATTCAGCTCTCGCGTTGCTTAGACTGATTGGCCCTGCTTTACATACAGCATTATTCTCTCAATGCTGTCATAATGGACTGTTTGCTCATTGCCACTAATGATTTGATACATAATTTTTTTATTTTACGGCTTTAAATCAATGAATTGTCTTTGGCTTCGTGTCAAAATACCTCTTCTGAACTACTAAAATCATCTCTCGCACATTAACTGCCTGGCCCGCAATGTCGACAAGAATATTTCTTTCGTATATTTATATTGAAAACAAAAACCAATTTTAGTTTTTTATTTATGTTTTCAATATAAGTATGCGAAAGAAAGGAACTTTTTGACATTGTGGGTCTGGCAGTAAAATTTATTGAACATATTTAGGCCCCCAGTGGAATCAAGTTAAACATTTAAAGGCTATGTCACCATTTGGTGGTATACCATCAGGTGCATTCGGTAACTGTAATTTCGCAAAGTTCAAAATTGCCAGATCTCTCGAAATCGCGGCTGATCAGTATCCCACTAGCCCTCAAAGACATGGCTTCGGTCTTACTGCGGACACTGCAGGGTTAGGAACACGGTAATCTCAAACCGGAGGATTGATCACTCCTCCCCAGTTTTGGTTCACGATCGTCGTTACAGAAAGCTGATACCAAGCCGAAATTCGTGGATAAACAGTGTTCCGGGGAGAAGAAGTGTGAACGTCTGCATGGATGGCACTAAGTCACGAGAAGGAGTGGGCTTCGTAGTACACTTAAGGGAGCGCAACATTAATTTATTACGAAGCCCTCCGGATTACTGTTCCGTTTTCAGGCTGATACAGTTGCGAGCAAGGAAGTTGTAGATTGGCTTAGACAAGCTGCTGTGTGGATGACTGCCGCGGATATTTCAACTGATAGCCGTACCTCTGTTAAGGCCTTGGGTTCCATTAACGAGATGGCTGGGGAGCTTGATATCAGGATGAAGTGGGTCTCAGGTCACTGGGAAGCATTCATAAGGGCAGATAAGATTGCTAGACTTGACACTTATTTACGGGCTGCACTGGAACTGGAGGGCGTTGTGGTGCATTTGCTCTCCTGCAAGCTCTAACTTTAGCCATCGACCATCGATATTGGCCAATGACAGATGGGGAACGAACATTGTATGGAGACTTTTAGGCAATTGTGGATGGCATGTCTCTAATATCGATGACCAAGAGGGATGTATACCTTTTGGTATCTGTGGTCACGGGACACTGTCTTATACAGCCTCTGGGACACAGAGCACACAAAGATGAAAAAAGTGACGTAAGAAAAATGCCAACATCATTTGCGAGGACAGCTTTCGAAGAAAAAGAAGGAAAGCGTTTTTGTGTTCGTAAAGCGGCAATGTGTAAAAACAGGCCTCTACATTGAACACAAATTTCGTGATAACGACAAAAACAACAAAATACGACCACGATAAACAAAAGTATTACTTAGTTTAACAACCGTTTTGTGTTGTGCACAAAAAAAAATTTAGTAATTTTGTTTTGTTTTGTAAAGTTTACTTATTTAAATATTACTAACTTGTGTTGTGGCAAACGTTAAAGTTAATTTTCACAACAGTTTTGCAAATAAATCTCAATTAAACAAATATGTGTTCATTGTATTGCTCATTTGTATTGCAGCATTAAAGGTGGTGCAAGAAGAAATGCAAAAAGGCAGCTTTTGAAGAAAAATACAGAAAAAACACAATGTCTTCTGGTCTAGGAGCAGGACATTAAGAATACTGCCGCAGCTTTGGTGACGAGGACGAGAAGAAGAACGTAGCACACCAGTTCTCTTAAGTGTTCTGCACTGGCGAGAGACAACTGGCCGAAATTGGACCTTTAACGGATTGTACGACGTCTCTGGCGTTAAACAGCACACAAAGAATGTAGAAAAGAAACGCTGTTATCTATTATGTCTTAGTAAAATTATTTCGGATGTACAAAGTTGACCTTTTGACGTCTATCGGCTTAACTTCGCATACACGTAAAAAACAAATTTTTCTATATGGCCACGGCTAACAAAGCGATTTTAAGTGGAAATTTTTCTTTTTTATTGTCAATTGCAACTTTATTATTATTCAGTCCTTATTATTAATGAGTCCTCAATAAGGAAGCCACAACGATATTAATTTTCCCTTCAATCATGAATAACAAAGCATAATTGCTATAAAGGAATCTCTACTTAGTTTTTTCTTACTCTTTGCTATAACCGTTTACACAAAAAGTACTTTTTTAGAAAAAAAAAAAAAATTTAATTAAAATAAAAAGGAATCCCAAAGAAAATCTTCTATTTTATAATTTATATATGATTTTTATATACAAATCTCTACAAAATTCTGGTGAACTTTTAACAATTTAATGCAATTAATACTCCTTCATTTTAGATCAAATAAAAATGGAGAAAAATAAAATAGAAAAAAAAATATAATACAATTAAACTAATACTTTTGAAAAGTTTCTTATGCAATTTAAACAATTCCTTTAATCCTTCCCATGTTTCCGAAATAGAAAAGAAAATAAGTAAAAGAGAAAAATCAATATAAAAAAAATTAATTTCTTTACAAATTCTGGTGACTGCATTTAATACTAAAACATTGAAATAATTTTTTTTTTTTTTTTTTTTTTTTTTTAATGCTTGACTCGCCACCGAAACACAATTACACAAGGACAAGAGAGTCGTCCGTTCACAATTTAGCACACTCTGTTGTACATTGATATCATCATCTTCATTCCAGTGCTCATATGCCATGCATGTTCAATTCAATTAAATTTCAAATATATGCACTAAAACCTAAAACTTCGGAGAAGACAAAAAATAAAAATAAAAAAGAGTAGTCCAGTACACATTCTCTTTGACACACGCCAGAGACCACAAATAAGCTTATTTAATAAAGTTTTAGTTTCAGATTAAATTAAAAATTCTCTTTTTAATATAAAATATTTATTTGTCTTGTTCTTGTGTTTCAATTGGATTTTTGGTCTGCAAATCATCAGCATTTGTAAAATTCGTTTTGAAGTGAAATTCGTATCCTGTTCAAATTGATATGAGTCTTTAAGAAGTTTTTTAAATATATTTTTTGGTTTAAAAATCTTGGCACTTGCAAGATAATTAACAACATTCATAATTTTTAAGTTTAAGATATTTAAGTTAAAAAAGAAGGAAAAATGTAATCTTAGTCCCTGCCTACGGTGAATTATAAAACTTACTTTAACCCTGCTATTGTTTAAGAAAAACGTAAGAATCTTAGGTAAAGGACCCTTTTACTCCATATTGGTTTTTTTTATTAAGTGCACACATTTTTTTTCAATAGTCTGCAGACAAAAAGAGTTAATTTGCATATCTGTTTTCAACCAATTTTAAATTTTGTTTGATTGTCAAGTTTTGACAACAGGGCTACATTAGTGTGTCCCAAAAAACAATTTTTTTTTTATTTTTATAGGTACCCCAGCATTTTTTGAGAACTTATAGGGTAAAGTATTTTTGTGATTTTTTTCAGATTTTTCGGAAGAGGTTTAGAGGTCGCTAAAATCGAATTTAACCCAAAAATCGGGGTTTCTCGACTTTTTTGAATTTTGCTGATTACTCGGCCCATAAGCACGATTTTCTTTGTTACTAAGTCAATTTTTTTAAAGAAAACTTCTCAAACTTTACTTCTCTGTGCAGATATTAAAAGTTTCGGTTATTTTTTTGCTCATTTGTGTCCCCTTAATCACATTTTTTTGTAAATTTAGCATATATTTAAAAAATAAAGCTTTGTAACTTTTAAAATTTGTATTGAAGTTAAAAAAAACTAATGATTCAGTTTAGAAGGTGGATAAATTCTGCAGATACGGAAAAATGGCATACAAACAAATCATTTAATGAAGCAAATAACAAAGTTCAGCAATTGCACATGGTAAGTGATGTCGCAGAACGCGGCGTGGCCTTAGCTTATACTTACATTAATCTAACAACCTCTGCAACAGACTTTCAGAATTTATTGCAGGGCATAGAGCTTCATCGTAAAAGCTCTAATAAATAATTGAAAGCTAAAAAAAAATAGTTTTTTAATTTTTTTTTGGGTATGATAAGTAAGCTGCCTAGAATTTTTTGGACTGGCATTGCTGAAGTCTGTGCAACAGAACAAAAAACCACCCATATTTAATATTTTGAACGAATACCTAATATCTAATATTAAAACAAATCCGAGGCATAACTGGCAAACACATTACAACATATAAAAAGGGTATCACTTTGGAACAGTAAGAGCAAATTCAATTATTTTTTTTTTTGCAATGACTAAGAATTTATCCACCTTTTAAACTAAATCATTAGTTTTTTTAACTTCAATATAAATTTTAAAAGTTACAGAGCATTATTATTCAAATTTATGCTAAATTTACAAACAAAAATGTGATTAAGGGAACCCAAATGAGCAAAAAAATAACCGAAACTTTTAATATCTGCACAGAGAAGTAAAGTTTGGATAGTTTTCTTTAAAAAAATTGACTTAGTAACAAAGACAATCGTGCTAATGGGCCGAGTAATCAGCAAAATTTAAAAAAGTCGAGAAAAGCCGCTTTTCGGGTTAAATTCGGTTTTTAGCGACCTCTGAACCTCTTCCGAAAAATCTGAAAAAAATCACAAAAATACTTCACACTATAAGCTTTCATAAAAAGGTGGGGCATAAAATAATATTTTTTTTGGTACGCACTAGGCTACATATGGTAATACAAATTTTATATGTAAGACTGGAACAAGGCGAAATCATAAAGGTGACATTTTCGAGTCATCTGCTTATTGTTTCTTTATTTGTGTGTATACTGAATGTCAAAGTTTGTTTACATTTTGTGAAAAAATTTGTTAAAATTTAAAATTCAATAAAAATCCAAATACTTGAAAAAAAATTATTTAAATTTTATAAAACAAAAAAATGTGAATATAAAATATAAAGTCAGTGAATTAAAAGTGCCATAAGGAATAAATGGAGCTACAACAAATTTGCAATACATGAAAAAGTTTTACCTCCTAAAGCAATTGTGTATATTTTATAAATCTCCTTTGTTTATATTTTAAATAATATAGACAATCACTCTAACATTTTACAAAAACAAAATACATAGTATTTAATACAGAAAGGAGATAGCTAGCTTAACTCTATCTCATGATGCGGTCACCTGTATGAATTCGCCTTGGACTGGTATAATGTCGAAATAAATTTGTGATGCACCAAGTTTGTCTTTGCAGAATTAAGTTGAGTTTTCTTTATATCTGTGATTCCCCAAAATGAGTGTGCCATTTCACTCGCGCTGGTCTGACTTCAGTTTGTAGTCAGTGTTGTGGCTGTTTTCTTTGCTGAAGTAATTGAGAATATTTATACTTCATGATATTTCATAAAAACATTAAGTTTTATTAAGCTCCTACTAAGCGACTGGGAAAATTGGGCTGAAGTTTTCTGCGTTTATATTGGCCCACAATTTATTCCAGTAGGCACGAAATGCCTTTAGGATGATCTATGATTTGTTGGGATTATCATCGCTACAAATTGGAGAATTGATTTGAAAATAAATACTTAAAATAAATTTTAAATTTTTGCAAAAAAAAAAATGTTTGCAAACAAAAAAGTAAAAGAAAGTCGTGTTAGTTGCACTACTTATAACTCGAGAAAGGCTGTACTGATTCAATTAACTTCTGATTTGTAGGATTAACCTTTGTCCCGATTATAAGCTTACCTATGAAAATGTCGAAAAAAGTCAGTGGGCGTGAGGCAAAACAGATTTCTTTATGTCTGGAGAACGGCAAGAGCAAAATTGTCCATATTTGGTACAAATGGCTTAGCTTTTAATGCACAACATCAGACAAAAATTGGGTGGGATTGTAGATGTGGGCGTAGCAAAAAGATATTTATTTATATCTGGAAAATGGTAATGGGCGGAATTGTAGAATTGGGTATGATATGAAATATAAGTCTTATTATTTGGAGCACTGTAAGAGTAAAATTGATAGCATTTGGTACAAATAGCTTCGATATTTAAACACAACATCTTTTAAAATTTTAAAAAGTGGGTGGGATTGCATAAGTGGGCATGACACCTTCCATACAAAATAAATTTTGTTTATCTGGAAAACGGTAAGGGAAAAGTTGTTCAAGTTTTTTGCCAAAAGGGTTGGGTATTTATCCACAACATCTGACGAAAATTGGGCGATATTTAAACACAACATCTTTTAAAAAGTGGGTGGGATTGCATAAGTGGGCATGACACCTTCCATACAAAATAAATTTTGTTTATCTGGAAAACGGTAAGGGAAAAGTTGTTCAAGGTTTTTGCCAAAAGGGTTGGGTATTTATCCACAACATCTGACGAAAATTGGGCGATATTTAAACACAACATCTTTTAAAATTTTAAAAAGTGGGTGGGATTGCATAAGTGGGCATGACACCTTCCATACAAAATAAATTTTGTTTATCTGGAAAACGGTAAGGGAAAAGTTGTTCAAGGTTTTTGCCAAAAGGGTTGGGTATTTATCCACAACATCTGACGAAAATTGGGCGGAATTTGTTAAGTAGGCGTGGAAGGTCCCATACGTAGACCAAATAGATTTTTGTATATTTGGAGGATGCTAATTGGCTACAAATAACTGCGGTATCAATACACGACATCTGCTAAAAAGTAGTCTGACTTGGATGAGTGCGCGAGGCACCCCTTACAAAGATAATATGGATTAAAAAAAAATTACCTCAAAATCCAAAATAAAATCTAGTTAAAAGTAGCACGACATTGATTGTTAGGCGGTACGGAGTTCGCCGTTTTAGATGGCATTTAAAAAACAAAACCAGCCGAGAGAGTTTAAGAGTGTACCGACTTAAGTGTTTTTAACTTATATTGCGGGGTACCCCAGTAGGGTTGTTTGTATTGAGCTAGCTTATAAGTGCGAGGGTTGTGGGTTCAATCCAACTGTATGCGTAAAGCAGCAGAAGATTTGCTTTGTAGAAATAGCAATAACGGAGCGAAAACAAGTTGAGGTTTAGAGGTAACAGATTTGCTTTTCACAACGTAATTTCTTTTACGAGCGCTCACAACAGTTTTAATACAAAATATATTTGTCGATATAACTGTTATATTGTATTTACATAACAATTTTTCTCATGTTTCCGGATGATTAACAAAAAGAGAATACCTTCAATAAATAAAATCAGCAACAGCTCCAAGTGTAAACGTTTTATGAAGCTAAATTATCCTTTTTGAGAACCAGAGGTTCATTTGGTAATAAGCCCCGAAGAACTGAAAAAGATGTGGGTGATGCACAGGAAAATGGGCACATGGATCTGAGTCTACCTATCGACCTGTTACCTAATTGGGAACCTCCAAAACATCCCTGCGGCGCATTCTGAAAGTTTAACTTGGCTGTATTCATCTGAACTTCAAATGGGCTGTTTTCATTTGTCCCAAGATTTGTTGCTATGGATGCATCGCAGACGAAACTGTATGGCAATCAGTTGGCCCACCCTTTTGAACGTTTAATTTTTTCCATAGAAATATAATGTTCATAGATAAATTTTTTTTCTTGCCAATAAATCCCAATTGAATCAGAGTGAATTTACTTCATTCCGAATTAAAAAACAAATAAAGTTTTTATCTTAAATCTCCATTTCAATTATCCCTATTTAATTCCAAAAAAAAAAAAAAAAAAAAAAAATACTACAAATTCAATTAATTTTCCCACTATAACAAAATATGATACAAAATATAAAAGAGCAACAAACTCTTGAAACTAATTAACAAAATTTAAACTCATCCATAAGTGCCCATAAGTACATTGGCCAGTTTGTATGTTCAACTTTCATATTGAAACCCTGGCATTTATCACTTCATGACTTGTGATTGTCGGATGTTCGATGTAGCAAATATTCCAACAATTGCATACTTGTACTTTCAGAGACTTTTTAAATGTACCAGAGAGATTATTATGACAACATGATTATCATTATGACAACGCTGATGTGGAAGGTGTTGATTTTGCAAAATGATCATTATTATTTTGTTATTACTTTCATCAACATCCTTCAGTCACAACCACAATCATAGTCGTTAATAACTTATCACACACAAGGCACACATACTCATTTTCTACATGTATGTAATACATACATACTACGAGTATGTATGCAGTACATTTCCCAAAATCTCAAATATGCAATTATAGTGCATCATCATAAAAATGTTTGTTTGTGTGAACATATTGTAATAAATGGAAAAAGTATAATAGAACGATATAGAATCTTGTAAACGTAAAGTTTTCTATCAAAAAGCAAAATTTCCTAGAAAGTAGTAAATTTTCGAAAAATTTCCTATAAAATATATTGGGTTCACCAAAAACTGCGGACTAAAAATTGGTATAAATATTTTTTATATAAAAAGATGTTTAGGGTACAGAAGCGGTCCAAACCGGCCATTTATATTTTTTACACTAATGTCATTAATCCAGGAGTTAACTTTTTTTTAAAGTTAAGTTTTGTTGCAGACAATAATTTTTGGGTATTGAAAATTATTTATACACTCAAAATATTATGTAGGTCAATTCCACATAAAATTCATTTACAACAACTTAAAATTTTTTTCAAAAACGGATCATTTACATTTAATTTAAAATAAATGAATTGTACGTAAAAATTTGATTTTTTTTAATTAACAGCATATTTCATAAAGTTTAACAGTTGTTGATTTAAAAAAAATGTAATTTAATTTAAAATAAAATCAGTTTTAATTAAAAATGTTATCAAGTGAATTAAGTGTTTAATTGTTTGTATTAATTTGCTTACAGGTGCAAATAAATAGTATCAACTAAACTTTTAAGTCACTTGATTAAACGTTTAATTCACTTGATTAAATTTTTAATTAAAACTGATTTTATTTTTGATTAATGCTTTTATTGAAGTAAAATTTTTTTCTGTGTAGGTATATTTATGCACAACATATTAGTAACAATTTTGTTGTTTTGAAACCAAAAAATTTGAAACCGGTTGCTGCGTGTGATCATATATTGGCATCTTCAAAAACGAATTGAGAAGAAGTAAAGCATCAATAGATGAAACGTGTGAAAGCAGCCTAAAATAATTTTATGATGATTGGTTCAGAGTTTTCCATATTTTACTTATTTATTGGCCTGTTTTAAAACTGATATTTTTAAACTTAGTCTATTGACGTACAGTTTTTTCTATTCCTGGCAATTAGCCTTAATTCGTTAGGCGATTTGGACGTTTCACTTTGAACTGTTCTTCTCTAGGTGTTTTTAGGACGTCCATGTCTGCTAGACTCTTGGGGGTTCCATTGCAGTACTTATTAGCTTTTTTCGTCATTGGTTTCTTCCTTATCCCAATAAAAAGTTGTCCTATTTTGCGAAGCACTAATAGTACATTTTAAAAAGTAAGCACCCATTTATGCGCTACGCAATAAGACATATAGAGATGCAGTATGGTAAGTGAACGACATCTTAATAAATATATAAAATTTGAAGAGCCATGTAATTCCCTTACAACGAAGCAGGTTTGTAAGGGAGTATATTAAAGAATAACGGTCACTAAAAATTCAGTGTGCATATCTGATCGTTACATTCACCAATTTTTATATGCGCTGAATAAAGGGCTTTCTGTGTCAAAAATGTAATGCTTCAAGGTGGGAACTCGCCATATAAAATTCACGTCTTCCGTTAGCGATATGGTATATATATATGTTCCTCTAACTCCCACTGGAGCATAGGGCGCCTATGGTAAGCGAAACGTTTACGTTTCTCCCTTACAAACCTGCTTCATTCGCAGCTCCATTTTTTATTTGGATGGTATGCCCAATTCAGCCGTATTTCCCTCTTAAAATTTCACGTACTGCACAGCAGTTGTTCTTTGGAGATGATCCGGGGCCACCATATTCCTGGTATGGACGTAAACGCCTACTAACGCATATCTAGACGTGAGAAGTTAACGAAGCGGTTACTAGCAAACTTTCACGCCTTAAACTAGTACTAGTAGATTTTACGCAGACATTGAACATGTCAATTTTAGTGGACATATGCATATTCCTAGTACGCCATATATGGCTTAGTTAAACAAATGCTATATGTGCTTTGGGAATTCTGTTCAGTACATAATCTTTCGCTCCATCATCCCTAGTTAATGTACTGCCAAGTTACTAAAATTGTATCGATTTCTTCAAGCAGCTATCACATATAACGAGTGGTGGTTTGTTACTAGCTTTACGTCTCTATGTATTTGTCTTGCCGATATTGACACGTAGTCCAGCTATAATCGCTGCATCGTCGATAAGTGTAAGTTTTCTTTGCATATTGATATGCTGGTTGGATAGTATCATAGCCCCATATTACGGTTCAAAACTCAACACACTTGAGTTGTAATTAAAACCACTGGTTGTGATGAGTTGTAACTTTTTGATGTTTTGATTTTGTGTTATGAACCGAAATAGGGCCCATAATATTGCCCGCGTAAACTATTTCACCAAAACAACTGATTAGGTTCTTAGTTAATGTCAATATGATATTGGTTGTCCTCCTTTAGCATAATATCGAGAACTGTGATAACTAGGGCGTTCAATTAATCGGCTGTTTTTTTGTTAGATTAAACGATTAATCGATATTTGGCGATTTTTAAAATTAATCGATAACTCGAATTATTCAAAATCGATCAATTTTATAAATTAAGAGAATTGTTTTTCGATAATTTTAGAAAAAAGATGGGTACTTGAATAAATAAACATTATTAATTACGAGTATTTTAATATATATTATTAACAAAAAAACAAAACAAACGTACAAATTCATACTAATTGATAAAACTTTTACAACGATAAAAAAATAAAACATGTGTTGAGATCATATAATTTTATATGAAAAAGAATTAAACAGATCTTTTTAAATACTCTTTTAAAAATAAAATGTTGTTTAAATGTTTTGCTTTACTTGGAAGCCACACGATCTTTTTTACTAACGCACTCACACTTTTTAAATTGATCACGAGATTGCTCTCAATTTTACCTTTCCATTTGTTTGCAAATTAACTTTGGCGCGTTCTTTATAAAAAATATATTTCTTAAAAAATAAATGTGCTTTATTAAAAAAAATTGTGTTCTAAAAAATTCTCTTGTTTTTTACTTTGAGTCATAGTACTATTTTAAGTTGTTTTTTCGTCGGTGGCATTTTTAAAATTGAGTGCAGCCTGTGACACAGCTGTCAATTCAAACAAGCTTTGACAAGCAAATTTGTGAACAACTTGAAAGTGATTTATTGAACGTGTGGCTCCAGGGTTAAACATATTTTTTTGCATTTGCTTCAATAATAACTGAAAATTAACGGGTAACTGCAGTATATTTTTACTGATTACTGAAAATTTTTTCATAAAGCAGTACGCCCATGTATGTGACTTACTCACTAAAGTTACTATTTTTTTTTTTAATTCCAACGTACACATACATTAGGTTTGTTTATTTGACTTAAAACTTTAAAAAATTATACATTTGACAGAAAAACCATATATGTATAGTTAATCGATTAATCGGCATAAATTCTTCGATTAATCCTTTAATCGAAATCAGCAATTTTAAATTTATCGAACAATTAATTGCTAAAATTGTTCGATTAATCCAACAAGAATTAATCGGCTGAACACCCTAGTGATGAGCAACATCCGTTTTTGACGTCACTGTTAGAATAATCACATACGCGATTAAAGGCACCGTCATAAGATCTACTTAGAATAAATAAATAAAATAAATAAAAATAAATCAAGCTCGAGGCCAGTGTTTTTTTTTTTTTTTTTTTTTTTTATTTTTTTTTATTTTTGTAAATAAATATTCCTTTTTATTTAATTCCAATATTTCGATCTTCGTTGAAGATCATCATCGGGGATTGTTTTAGTAAATTTTTATTAATACAAAAAACTTGAAAATATATTTTGTGTGTACCAACAGCTAAAATAACACTCATAATGTTAACAACTTTTACAGGAATTCCCCTAGATAATAAAGTTTCCAAACAGAAATAAAATCATAAGTCCTTTGCATAAAAAGGCCACTCCTGAAATATTCTAAGTCTCAATGGTGGGTATCGAAAATTCGGAACAACCGAGTTTAGAGCACTGCCTAAATTTACATGTTTGTGTATAACCTTATAATTATTGTAGTAGACTTTATAAAACTGGTTCAATTATATATGTTTGCGGTAACATAAGGTATCATTGAATTGGTTATAATATGATAAAAAAAAATTCAGAACAGTCCATATCGCTAATTTGCTGCAACGTCATCCTAACTAAAAAAAAAAAACAATTGCGAGATAGACGCGTATAAAGTTTTTAATCTGCTCTAAAATCTTAGAAAAAATAACGACACATTCTCTTCAAACAGGGAAAGTAAAAAAAAAAAAAATAAAGATTATTTTTATACACAACTAGCTGACCCGTCAAACGTTGTTTTTCCCTCAAATTTTATTTTCACTGCAAGTCTGGTTTCGTTGCAAAGTCATGGCGGATTGATATTTGGAAGAAGAATGAAAGGTGCACTAAAACGACATAGCAATTATTGTTCAAATACCGTTTACCGAAGCAGATATAATGGATTTATTCGTTTTTGGTAGCTGGGCCCGGACCGCCTTGCTGGCACCAAATTTTTCTTTTATTTTGAACTGCCTCTCGAAGAAAATCAAAATCAGTGTTCTTAGTTGTTTATAATAGAAAAACATGTTTTATTCAAAAATTAAAATTGTAATTATGTATTTTAAAATGTAAAAATTTAAATTTTTATAATTATAAATTATGTTTTACAAATTTTATTTAAATTATAACTATATATTTACTGCAATGATTTTTGATAAACTACGTTTTTAGTTTTGCCTTCATTAGCGAATACGAATAATGATGATGGGTTACCAACACGTGAGCATCCAACGTATAGTTGTCCATGTGAGAAGCATGGTGTTTCCAGATTCAATCCACATACTTGCAGCGATTGACCTTGGGATCTATTTATGGTGATAGCAAATGCCAGACGTACTGGAAATTGTATGCGTTTAAATGAAAACGGCATATCTGCGGGCATTATTGGTATACGTGGAATCAATACGACTTCACCTTTGTACTAACCAGTTAATATAGTTGCTTCTATAATGTTATTTAATATTTTTTTCATTGCTAATTTACATTTGCTATGACCATAAATAAATCCCAAGGTCAATCGCTGCAAGTATGTGGATTAAATTTTGAAACATCATGGTTCTCACATGGACAACTATACGTTGGATGCTCACGTGTTGGTAACCCATCATCATTATTCGTATTCGCTTCAAACTACACAGAAACACTACTCACGGCCCATAGAGCATGCATATAAAATTTGGTCAAAATCGGTCCAGTAGTTTTTGAGTTTAGCGATCACGAACATACATGTAATTTTTATGTATGTAGAGATACAAAAAAAAAAAACAATTCTGCATCACTTATTCCAAAATTAAATTTTTTGAGTTATGACAACGTTGCACCAAATGGGCGATATGTAGTATAAGTTTGTTAATATTTTGCGGTATAGGTGTAATTTCGTTTTATATAAATTCAAATTTTTGCAATTTTTTTTTTACTTCTGTGGTGATTTGTTTGTTGTTAGTAGTGGTATAGTATTAAATATTGCCTAAATGTTCATATCAACATGTTGCAATAGTTAAAACATTGCGGTACCAATATTCCACATAGAAACACAAACAATTTTGTAAAAGAAACTATTTAATAGGAAACTGGGTTATAAGTAGTTTTATTGGCATTTTTTAGATACATAATTTCTATTGCTTGTTATTGTTGTTGTCAAAGCATTCCCATGCATTTTGTATTGTCATTTATTTGTATGTGAGAATGTAAGCCACAAAAACCACAGCTAAAGACTATTGCTGATGTTACAGTTATTTATATTATTGAATAGGATACATTCGAAGCTCTCTCCTCTTTGTCGCTTAACCCTGTATTACAACGACTGGTAAAAAGGGGCATACTAAGTTTGTTATTCAATGTGTTACGCTACGAAATATTCATTTAAGACTCATACAGCTGTAATACATTCGCCCTTACCTTGGTTGGCGAATTTAAAATACGCCTGCGCCTGTTTGATAATACACGTAGAGAAAAAATATGTTTAGATATGGTCACCTCCAACAAAACTATTTTTAGACAAAATTTTAAACATATTATGTTTAAATTTAACCATATTATTGTCACCGACAAACATATAATTGTTAAATTAGTCCTCCATTAAGAATCCACAACCATATTATGGTTACCTCTAAACATATTATGGTTATATATGACAATAATTTGTTTTTAAATTAACAATAGTATTTTCCTCTTTTCTAAGAGCAACATGCTTTGGTTGAAAATCAACCATGCTATTATAAATGTTAAACATATTTTAGTTATTACTAACCAAAAGATGTTCGGAGGCAACCATAATATGGTTGTGCCTTCTTGACGTAGGACTAATTTAACAATAATATGTTTGTCGGTGACAATAGTATGGTTAAATTTAAACATAATATGTTTGCAATTCTCTTTAAAAATAGTTTTGTTTTAGGTGACAAAATTTAAACATATTTTTTCTCTGGGTGTAGATTAAAGAGAATGTGAACTTTTTTCCTTTAATCAATTACCAAAGAGTCGCAGGCGTATTTCAAAATTGCCAACCATGATAAGGGTGATTAAGTCCGCAGATGGTCCATCCGTTGAGTCCAATTTTCGATGACTCGTTCGAGCATTTCGACTGGTAACTGGCGAATGACACGCGTGATGTTTTCCTCCAAGGCCTGAATCGAAGCGGGTTTGTCCGCATAAACTTAAGACTTTACATAGCCCCACAGGAAAAAGTCTAACGGTGTGATATCACACGATCTGGGTGGCCAATCGACCGGCCCGAAACGTGAAATTATGGGCTCACCGAAGTGTTCTCTCAATAAATCCATTGATTGATGCGATGTGTGAGAAGTGGCGCCGTCTTGTTGAAACCAAATGTAGCCGAGATCACGAACTCCAATTTCTGGTATCAAATAGTCGGTTATCATGGCACGATAACGGTCGCCATTGACGGTTACGTTCGCACCGGCATCATTTTACCGGCCGACAAACCACACCAAACCGTTGTTTTTTCTGGATGAAGTGGCAGTTCTTGAATATCTTCAACAATTTTGTTTATTTACATACCCATTGAGCCAGAAATGGGCCTCATCGCTGAACAAAATTTGCCTCGAAAACGTCGAATCTTCTTGGAACTTTTCAAGAGCCCATAAAGCGAAGCGATGTCGCTTAGGAAGGTCGAGCGCGGCTTCAGTTGTTGCACAAGCTGTATTTTGTACGCTTACAATTGCGCCAAGTCGTTCCATTCGTCAGTCCGAGTTGCTGCGAACGGCGCCGAATCGACTATCCACGGTCTTCGTGTACACTCTCAGCTACGGCCTCTATATTTTCTTCACAGCGTGCTGGACGTGGTCTATTCGGTCGAATATTATCCAATAATGAATGCTAGGTCTCAAAATGGGTGATAGTGTTGCGAATAGTACGCTCAGTAGGCCGATTGCGTTGACCATAAATTGAGCGAAGTGCACAAAACACATTCCTCACAGAACGTGAATTTTCGTAATAAAGTTGAAGGATTTGTAAACGTTGTTCTGGCGTAAGACTTTCCATTATGAAATGCCAAACAATACTAAACAAAAATGACAAGACAGCATGACACGACTTACACGTGATCTGTCAAAAAAGTCTATTGAAAAAAGTATATCTCTTGAATCACCCAATATTTGATTTATTTTTGTTTTATATTACTGAAAATCACACCAGACATCACAAAATTTTGCATAAGTCCCATATAAACCCCGCGCACGAAAACCACATCAATAGGCCTAAAACTGTTATGAATTCTACACCAGTACTTTTTTCAAAGACTAGTAATTTTGATGTCAGACGAACTAAAAATTGTTTTATAATTTATCAAGAATCCCATTAGGTTCACTCCCTAAAAATTTTATTTTTTTAAGGAGAGTATCGAAGATTCGCCACAATCCAATATAGATTTCTTTCTTTATTTTTATTTTTCTTATGTTTTAACTAGAACCCCTTCAATAGTTGCATTGCATTGAGTTTAAAATTGGTTTAGTTTGACTGCAACCAGTGTTTGCAGCTGTAACCTCCACTACGTTTGGATATGGGGGAAAAGTGCTCTTCTGTCCTTATTGCTGCAGATGTGGATGGGTAAATGGATTTGTAGTTGAGCGTTTTCATGGAAAATAGTTATTTGATTGTGATTTGTTAAGGACTTAACCCATTTGATCTGCAATAGAGGTTTACAACAGCGGTTATTTTCTTAGATTTTTTTTAGCTTATTAAGTGTTGGGAATTTTATTTAGTGTCTGTAGGGAAAAGTGTTTAATTAAAGTTTCGGTAAGAGCAGTAAATTTAATATAGCTAGAAAGTCATGTGCAAATACAACAAACTATTTTTTTTTTTGCAATTTCTCAGTTTACTGCACATTTATGCAATACTTGAATTGAATGGAAATTGTCATAGACGGGGGTAATACACTAATTCTGAAGTCTCTTTGATAGTGCAAAATTATTGCAATCATTTTGTTGATGTTGAGTGATGAATTAAAAATAAGGAATCTCACTAAACGTGAGTGGTAGTGATGATAAAAAATTTTCAATTCAAAAAAAAAAAAATATTATTTGATTTTAAAAAAAGCAATCATCAGCTTATTGCAACTAAAAATGTTGCACTAAATCTAAAATTAATAACTTGTTTTCTCATGATTAAGACCAAAAATTATTTCGTTATTGACAAAATTTCATCAGAAACCATGCACATACAAAATCAAATTTTAGTGAGAGTATTTTCAGATGCAGCTTTTTTGGTAGCAAGTTAAAATGTTGCACTATTTGAATTGAGTGCAGTTAGTGATAGTGAAAATATTTTCAATACCCCTCAATTTTTTTTTAGTGCAAGTGAAAAAAACCAATCATCACTAAAGCTTTAAAAAAAAATATATTTAAATCAATATTTAGTGCACTACCCCCAACTATGGAAATTGTGTAAAATTCTTGTGTTAATTTTAGTTCTATGAAATAGATGTGTATTGGTAGTACAAATGTGTTTTCACTGCTGCTTTAATTTTTTGCGTTCGATGTGGGTTACCAGTCTGGATAAATTTCAACAGCTTATGGGATGTAAGTCTTAAGGCCTCATAGGTTTTTTCTTTCTAATGCCGTTCTGTTACGTTCCTTTCTGTTAGAAATATTTTGTAATTACTTTTTCTGTAAAAGGAATCAGCTGCTTTTAAAAAGAAAAGCATTGAAATTGTAATAAAAACTTTTTTCGTAAAAAATAAAAAGCTAATATTTTGTGTCAAAAATATGTCAATTTTTGAAAAATAATTAATTGAAACCAATTTTTCCAATTTTAAACAAAAAATTACAGATTTTTCATATCACAACAAACTAATACAAAAAACACTCTTTGTCCGTAACTTAACGTTGAATTCTATTTTCAACAGATTTGTCCGCAACAGAACAGTAGTGCGATTCACCAATTTTTAACACTTTAGCAGGTGTTAACTTTAACAAGACATTTTGATGTTTGCACTAACCACTATGTGATTCACTAACTTATTTATAACCATGGCAAACAGTTTTATATTTCTTTGTATTCAAATTGGTATATCGTGGCAACTCTGCCAAGCAAAACATCAAAATAGGATAAAATAACAAAGAAGAATAAAAAACAACAAAACAAAAACATTTATAGATTTTAAATAGTTTTGTGCAAAATGCGTAAAACCTAACTAATTTTTATTATTTAATTAATTATTTTATTTTATTATTTTATCAATTTAGTAAACGCTTGTAGATATTTTAATAGAATGGCTAGTTCTGCTACCAAAAAAGCCGCTCGTCAAATGGTTGGATTTACGATAAATAAGTAGGAAGCTCCATGCAACATTGGTGTGCAACAAGAAGTGGATAAATTGTAGGCTAAATACCTCAAAGTCAAAATATCGAGAATAAATAAACACTTTTCTAAACGGATTAAACCACAATTTGTTTTGTTAAAAATAACAGCTGACTGAAACAGCTGGCTTTAAACACAATCAGATATCTTTTAAAATGTTAGTGAATAGCAAAATGGTTAATTTTGTGGTTAACAATTTTAAACGAAACATTTGTGGTTTAAAAAGCATAGTGAATCGCACTACAGAACAGAACAAGAAAGTAAAATAATCCACACATACCGACTTTCAATTGAACAGAAACAAAACAGCTGAGTCGTAAGAGAACAGAACGTACAAACTAATTCTGCCTTTATGGTCTCTCCAAATTAAGAGCAATATATACTCGACTCTGGCGTTGATATAGAATGAATTCAGGTATTAAAAATTCTAAATTTGACTAAATTTTAATACAGCAGTAAATTTGGTTTTGGAGTTTTATACGCTTTAAAGGGTTTTTTCGGAAGGCCGCTTTATATTCGGCCTACATTAGATTATGGACGGATTATCAGAAAATTGCAAGGTATTTTTTCTGACCATATAAATCTAAATTGATCCAAATTTTAATACAATATCTATATTTACTACGGTTCTAGACGTATTTGAATGATTTCCCAAAGTGGGTTTTAAATGGGAAATTAGGGACAGTCGTATTGTTTTGCTTATATATATATTTTTTTCAGCATTTATTTATTGAATCTTCATATATTAAATATGAACTAACAATGGGGGATTCACAAGGTGTGCTATCAAGTCATATCGTCATAATGTCCTAAATAATATTTTACAATTGTTTAAAAAAAAAATTATGTTCTGTTTCAAACAACATAAAAAAATATTTTTTTTTTAAACAATTGTAAAATATTATTTAGGACATTATGACGATATGACTAGCACACCTTGTGAATCCCCCCAATAATTAATCAAATCTTATCCTAATATTTGCTTTATGTCCTGCCAGTGCCAGACAAAAAAGATTTCGTCATCACGGGTGTTTATCGTTCATCTGATTGGGTGAGTGCTGCAGTGTCTCTTCTCTTTAAGCGAGTGTGGCCGCCATAAATTAAAATATTTCGAGCTAATGGATTTGAGTGCAGTTCCACCCTTTTTAAATATTTTACTGTTTATTTCATTATCATACTTCTTACTAATGGCACATTCAGATCCTTGTGCATATTTGAGTTTTTGACATACCAGGGAGCGGATGTGATTATTCGAAGAAGTTAGTTTTGGCGCCTTTGAATTTTTTCGATAATAGCAGCCGCGGCAGTGCCCTATAACTGAATACCGTACCAAATTGGCTTTAAGATTGAGTTGTAAAGTAGAGGTTTGCAATCGAGGCTAAGAACAGAATTTCTTCCAATAAGTCAATTAATTTGAATTGCTTTAAGTTTCATTTGAGTTAATTTAGCTTCTATATGTCATTTCCACGTTAAACGCTGATCTAGATGTATACCGAGGTATTTTACATGCGAGTGTTGGGGTATTATTTGATTATTTATTTTAATAGGGGGGCATGTTTGCCGATGCAATGTGAATGTTATATGTGCGCATTTTTGCTCATTGATCTTTATCCTCCATTTTTTTAACCACCTTTCCAGTTCAAATATATGATCCTGTAAGTAACGAGATGCTTCTTGACAGTTTGCGTGTACGCTTAGAAAAGCTGTGTCGTCCGCAAATGTTAAGGTTTGTGTATAGCTGTGTGTTGGCAAGTCCGAAGTATTAATTAAGTATAATAGAGGGCCCAGGATGCTGCCTTGTGGGACTCTAGCGTTAATTGGCTGTGGAGAACTTAAAAACTCGCCTTATTTAATAATAAATTGACGACGTACTAAATAGCTTTCTAACAGCTTGTGTATGTTTGCTGGTAAGTTTTGCTGCAGTTTCAGTAGTAAACCTTCATGCAAGACTTTATCAAAAGCTATGCAATATTTTTTTTCTTTAAAGGCTTTTCTTATGACATTTACTACTATTTTGCTTACATCTCAGCCATTTGTGAACCGATTTGTGAAAATCCATTACAAACAATACTCAGACAGACGAATAGACTTTGCTGCTTATATATATATATATATTTATATGTATATTTTATAGGGTCAGTACTGTTGCTGTTTAAAATGGAATGAGAATGGTAAATCGTACAAAATGCTAAGTTTCCCTTTAACCGCCAGAACACAAGTTTACACATACACATTTTCTAGAATCGAGGGAAATCACCAAACTGGCAACAGTGAAAGTAAACAAGAGGAACTTTAACTATAATTTATCTCTCTCTTTCTTTCTGCTGGTTGCTTTGAGTAATTTGTTGTTACGTTTTCCTTTGTATGTTGTTTTTGAATACGTTAAATCCTGCAATTTTTGAATTAAAATACAATTAAAATAAAAACGCACGTGTGTGTATGTGTGTGCATTTAATTTCACGCTTGGCTGTATTCATACACAATTCACACAAATAGAACGTTAAAATAAAAGGGACTCTGAATTATTTGCAACTTATTTTATTCGAATAAAAGTTTATGATTCCTTTTCCAAAAGTGATGGTTTAGGTTTGATTAATATTTTTAAATGAATTTTTGTAACATTTTAAAAAGAACAATTTTTATGTATTTATTTATAAGTTGGTACCTTCTATAATAAAACATATATAACGCACTCAATCAACAAGAGGGTATTAACTCAAAATTGTTCTTTTTTCACATATTAGAAAAAACCGACACGTTTTATTCGTATCTGCCGGCTGTAAAAATATCGTGCTATTTTTTATACTTTTTGGTAATGAAACGATTGGGTTTTTTCACATATTAGAAAATACGGAAACGTTTTATTCATATCTGCCCGCTGTAAAAATATGGTGCTATTTTTTATACTTTTTGGTAATGAAACGATTGGTTTTAAATTTATTTTTATTAAGCCTTCAATGTTGAATTTAACCCTTTGACTGTCCTCAAACAAAAAATGTTTTATAGCGTACGTCCACGTACATAATCTAGTAAAAATGACATGCATCACATATGCTACACGGACCAATATTTCAACTTTTTATTATTGAAGCGTTCTATTCATCGCATACGATTCATGCCATTATTATTCTTTACTATAGAAATTAACCTTCCTAAGTTCCTTTATAACTATATAATGAAATTTTCTTAAGTTTTATTTTTATTATTCTTTTTTTGTTATATTTTAAACTAAACATTTTTCAACATGAATAAAGTTTATTTTCTTTGCAAAAAAAAAAATATTTTTATCCTTGAAATTTGCAGTGCTCTCCCATACAAATATTCAGGTCTTATATGAAAAAAAAATATTGTCTACACGCCCAGAGCGTTAAATAACTTTACTTTTCATAAGTTCATACAAAACTTTGTTTAAGGAAGTAACATAAATTGTGTATCACATATGATGCGCAAGCGTATCAATCATGACACCTATGCATCATATGTGATACATTGGACAGTCAAAGGGTTAAGACTTGTTTTGCTTCTACTGAACATTTTTAATGATAGAAAAATCATTTCAATTAAGTTATAACAATTGAGCAGGTTATAAGAAAATATTAAATAATTTCATTCAGAGTATAAGTTAAAAAGGATCCCAGTAAAAACTTCGCCTACACAATAATGTGCTTAGTAATCAGAAAAACTAAAAATTCTACTTGGAATTCTACTGGAAGAACCAATGAATTTTACAAGGGAAGTTCTAAAATGAACGAATTCAAAAGGAAGTCATTATTTTTATACCTTCATACATCCAGAAAAAAAAGTTGTTATAGAAATAGCTATGGAGGAAAGCTACTAAATAATGAGTGAAAAAGGCTATTTATTTTGAAAAAGTTAGCGTAGTTTTTACTTGGTCTTAAAACAGAAACTAAAATTATTCGAAATGTTAAATTGAAAATTATTCAATTTCCTTACTTAATTTACCTATTGACTAAAGAGAAAATAGTAACAATTAGTACAACTGCTTGCACTCTTAATTATGAGCTCTTCAGGCAATAAGTCAATTAAATAAAGCAATTAAATAATTTTAAATTTAACATTACGAATAGCTTTAAGTTCTGACTTAAGACCTCTTTGCCAAACTTCAAAAAATTAACTTTATTTATAAGAAGATATTTGTATAATGTTATTTAGAAGAAATCAAGCCTCGTACACAATAGGCAGCAACATTTTTACTGGTGTTCAAAATAGAGCAACAATTTTTTTCGTAACCACACCCACATTTTCAGTTAAGAAACCGTTTGCAAATTATGCCCATAACAATTTTAAGAACTTATTATTATTTTTTAAAACATTTTTTTGAAATCTTCATTCAAAACTAAATAAAATTATTATAAACATCATATACATTTTCGTACAAATTGTTGCTGAAGTACATAGAATACAACTAGTATGCCGACTCTTTGACAGGTACCTAACTCGAATGTCAGTGGTACTTAACTCATTTTTGCATTAGTTAGATTTTTTTTAATTGAATTGGTGTTTAAAACTATTTTCATCTCTAAACATAGTTGAATAAAATCGTATAGAATGTGGCAAAAAAAATTTTCTAAAATTAAATTTTCTTAATTCGAACAATTTTCAATTTATTTAATGCTGTCTGCATTTATGCGGAAAATATTAAAATAATTTAAGATTTCAAATATTTTTTTCATACCACAAAATACAACTCTGCCGGCTTTAATAATAGTAACAACAGAAAAAATTTGTGTCAAAAAAAATTATTTAAAAATTTTTAGTTTGTGAAAAATAAAAACATTTTGCAAAAGCAAATAAGCAACACGTGATGGAAAAAATTATTATTTATCTGTTTGTGTCATAAAATTAAACAAAAATTTTTATAATGTGAAAAATTTCATAATTTTGTTTTGTTTTTGTTGTTCTTATGTGTGTTGAATTCACACAGAACGTGTTGGCATACTAGTTGTATACTATGCTGAAGTAGAAGTAGACTTTTTAAAAAAACTTTAGTTACATTTTTGTTCGAAAATGAAAGGAAAATGTACAAAATACTCTGGGAAGAAATAAGATAGAAGAAATAACAAAATTGTTGCTAGCATCCCAGCAAAAACTTTACTTACCTGGTAAGTTAGCAAGTAACGTTGGAGAAAAATAAACACTACTTATTTTTCGGCGGAATAACTACTTATTTTTGTTCGAGGTGTCCACAGAATTCAGTACTTACAATGCACTTACTAGAAGTCACAAAATATCTAGTTATTATTTAACTACCGGTAAGTTGAATTGTAAGTACTTACAATATACTTACTAGAAGCCAAAAAAGAACTAGTTTTTATTTAATTGACGCTAGTAAATAGACCTAATAAGTAGTTTTGGAGCTAGTTACCAGTAAGTAAATATTCAGGTCTGAACACAAGACAACTAATAAGTAGTTATTTAGCTGATTGTTAGTAAGCAAATATTCATAACTGAAAATAATAGTAGTGAAAAGTACTTACTGAGGTCATTACTAGCAAGTACTTATTGAGTTTTTCAGAATAATGACAATTATAATGACAACTACTTACCAGGTAACGTATGAAATAACTACGACCTATTACCAAAATTCAAAAAGTTTTTCCTGGGATTGTATACGAGGCTTAAATTTTTTACATTTTTTTAATGAACTGCTCATGGTTTTTAATACAAATTTTCGACATTTTTTTTAAATCAGGCTTGATGAAGTTAAATTTTTATGAAATAATTTTTAAGAAAGGAAGGAATTTAACAACATAAAATGAATTATAAATTTATTAACAATTTTATTCTTGACTGAATCAGGTTTTGAACTCGGATCGAATTTACATGTTTCGAGAACAACCACATTCTCACTATCAGAATTATTTACAGTTTTACCCTTTCCGCCACTACGACGGCTGGTTGCCTATGGTCAAACATCATGGATCGAATATTGCTGTAACTGATTATTTTTTCAATTTATTTAAATATTTTTTTCTCACTTCTGCTTTTTCGTACTTTTGTCAAGAACTCTTCTTAGACCCCTTTCAGACAAGCAAAGTTTACTTTGCAAAGTCTTGAGTTTATAGAAGAGAAGGGAAAAGAGCATAGCGGGGGTGTACATACTTTGCTGTACTCACAAATTCGTTTTGTTTTTCGTTCGTAGATTATACCTGAAGTTGGCTGCAACTTTATATTTATATACAGCGTTACCAGAATCTTTGGAATGAAAATTGTCATATGGCGAAAGAAATCATATTTTGAAGAGGAAAATCTTAAATTTTTTTTTCCTTATTTAAATTTTTTAAAACAAGGGCAAAATAGTAAGAATTATTAATTTTTTATAAAAACTTACTTCTTATTATTTAAATTCAAATAAATAAAAACATAAATAATCAGTATATGAAACTTTATAAAAATACATTTTTTCTTTTCACAATATTTGTTTTATCAATATTCTAACTGCCTATTGCCGATGTGCGAAAGAATTGTTAACTTCGTACAAATACATTTAAAACAAAAACAAAGTTTTTAGAATTTGTTTTTGTTTTAAATGTAGTTGTTCGAAAGAAGGAATTCTTTCGCACATTGGAAATAGGTTATAATATGCCTTTTTTAATATTTTTTATGTCCAGAAATAATGATGCAATTTTGTGTATTCTAGATACTGGGTACAAAAGTGTGCAGCACCAATGCGCATCAAGCTGATGCAAAACCTTATTGTTTTAAAAAGTGACCGTTTAAATAATCGTGTATTTTGTATAAGCAAAATTAAAGTAGAAATCAGAATTTCTAAAAATAAAAAATCATCATTTGAGAAAAAAATCTTTAATCATATTTTTGTTTAAAAAAATAATCCAAAATATGATAAAATCATCATTCTGGCAACGCTGATTATATATTATATTCAAACAAGAGAAAACAAAAATTTGTCAAATTAAACTTTGTGCGTTTGAGCACCAAACAAAGTTTAAAAGAGAATTCAACAGACTTTGTCAAAGTAAACTTTGCCTGTCTAAAAGGGGACTTATATTTCAAAGTACTTTTTGTGTTTTCCTTTTTGTCTTTCTCTTTTCGTTGGTCTTTGGCTGCATAACTTGAAGGAAAAATGTAAATATAGACCTCGTGTCATAGCTTTTTTAACAACAATTAGTTTGTGTTTTTTTTTTTTTATTGAACTGTTCATGGGGTTTATTCCAAATTTTTGATATGTTTTAAATCAGGCTTAAGTTCATCAAATAAATTTTAATTAATTTCATGCTGTAAATTTGCCTCCTTCATTAAAAATAGTTTAATGGAAATAAAATTTGATGAGCTGAAGCCTGATTTACAAAACTATCAGTAAATTAGAAACTTTTAAATAATAGCGTAGTTCACTGTTTGAAGCAAATGGTCTTGCGAAAGTACAAAATGTTGTAGCTTTTGTGTGGGTGCCCCGGTAGGCTAGCTGGTAGTCAGCTAGTCTATCAGCGCCGGGGTTGCGGGTTCGATTCCCGCCAGAGACTCTGGTCTCATGAAGACAAGCATATAGCTTCGCGGGATTAGCATAGGTAATATTAAAAAAATTAATAAATGTCAGAATCAGTTAAAATTGGCTTGGAATTTTTAATGTTTATCTTTTTAAAAATGACCGAACGGAATACTTCTTGAATAACCTACAGTCCGTTACTAAAATAATATTGTGAGTTCAGAATTGCAATTGTCACATCATTGCTTTTCGCAATACTAAAACCGTATAGCTTTTTCTGCTAAGTGTATTGCGTTTGCATCCCTGGTACTCGAACAGCTGGCATCTGTGGTATTTTAAAACAATTTTGGAAAACAGTCAAACACCTCTTTGTTAATTTTCACGACCAATAACTCTGTGTGTCAGGTATTACCTAATTTGCATCTAGCATTGCAAAATTGCTTTAAAAACCGCTCGCTCTCAATGACAAAATTGTTGCAATGACAATCAGTTGCAACATAAAACGCATCAAACACTAAATACTGCTAGTGTTTGATCTAGCAAACGTATTGCGAAAGCAAACATTTTTTCAATAAAACTAGTGGTTACGTGTCGTTCGGTAAATATATTGGGTAGGTGTGAACACCGTAATAAAATATATGAAATATTCTTTATCAATTGATAAGCTCGAGGCCACAGTTGCTTTTTAAAAAATGTTTTAATCTTTATTATTCTTTTTGTCTTCAATATTTCCCCATCCTTTGGATGGCATCTTCAGGAATCTTAAAAATACATAAAAACAGAAACATAAATTTTTGAGAAACCCTGTAACACTAATAACTATTGTACTGAAAATTATATAACAGTACATATTAACAAAAAACAAAAAGAAAACAAACTCACTATAAAATACGAGTAACAATTATTAAACACAAAACGACTATTCTCGTTCACGTGTTAGATTGCACTGTTGATCCTGTCTCTTTTTATTTATAATATGCCTAAAGCTCTGTGCTACGTTATCTACATCGCTCTTAAAGTTAATTCTCTTATCTTGTCTTATGTTTATTATATGTAGCATTTCTAGTGTCAGCCGTTTATTGTAACTCTCTTCTGTTTGTAATATTTGTACATCGTCTAGTTTGGGCATATGATTTCTTTCCGAATGAAATATATATAAAAAATATATTTGAATACATTCCGTTTAAAAATTCTTTTGTAAACTTTATGGAAAAATACTTTTTCTCTGCGTGTGTATAAATTTTTGTCTTCGCAAATCGAGTAATCAATTAATTAAAAAATATATTATTCACTTGAGAAAACAAAATATTTCCTCGATTAATCGATTAACATTTTAAGACTGACAACCATAATTCATGAATAAACATATATGCATATATATGTTAAAAGAAACAAACAAACAAATGGACTTACACCCTTCAAAAAAGTTGTGTGTGTGTGTGTATGTGTGCTCATATAAGTAAATGAAATTGAAATATATCCTATGTAAATGTAGGCATATGCTGGGTGCAATAAAAGACCCTTAAAAAGTTTATGACCGCACAATGGCATACAATAACGCGTTGCGATAAAGTTATTGCCCCTATAATTTTGCCATACCTCAGTAAATATATGTATGTTCTGTATATTAGGTGGATCTCAGAGAAGAGTTTTTCTGCTTTGATTTGAAAGTAAGTGGTTAGGCATTTTCGTATGCATATTCATTACATATAAAACAACGCAATGGAAATCTAACTATTTATCTATGTAACTTTTTGCGATTGTTTTTAATGCTTGTAATATTTTAGAAAACATTTATGTGGGTGGCCAAAAATAAAGATAAATAAGCAAATTTGTTTATTTGTTTCGTAAAACATAATAATTATATGACCAAAAGAAAGAAAGACGTATGAAAAATTTTTAAATTAAAAGTCAACTAAATCTTTTATTACACTTTACGAATGTATCGGAAATTTAATTAATTACGCTATAAAAAATGACATTGCGTAAATGACGGCTAATGTCAGTTCCTTCTCTTAGGATCTTTACTATGAATGTTAGAATTGCGAAGCTATAGCTTAAATTTCTTCTTATATATTACGTTTTAATTGGGGTTACATAGAAAAAAAATCACCCCATTTTTTTTTTTCAATTAAACCATTAATCAAAAATAAAAGCAATTTAAATTAAAAAAATAATCAAGTGAATTAAACATTTTCTTATACCAACAAAATTACGGCGGAAAATGTTGTTAATACCGAAAAATATTTAATTTAAACTATTTAAACTGGTGCAAATTTTATTGGTTCATTAATTAATAATTAAAAAATTTTTAGTAATCAATATAATCATTTTGGTAATAGGTTACAACTTGTTTGCTTGATATTATGAATTTGGAATAAATTTGGTGATTGGAGAAATTTAATAATTTTTTCTGTGTATGCTATTCCTAGCAGAGCTTCATAAGAAAGTATGACTACAGAATATTCATAAATATAACTTTTATCATATC
Source organism: Pollenia amentaria (assembly GCA_943735925.1). Lineage (NCBI taxonomy): Eukaryota > Metazoa > Arthropoda > Insecta > Diptera > Polleniidae > Pollenia > Pollenia amentaria. The sequence goes on along the minus strand of OX031010.1, from coordinate 135,960,522 downwards.
ATGCTACCGTGAATATACAATGATTGAACTGTACTTTTCCTCATATTACGATTGCACGCAACAATTCCCCTGATTGTCGCGATTATTTGAAGGGTGGTTTAATTTTAAGGGCCGATGTTGATTTTATTATTGTCATTTCTTTTTATTATAATAATATTGGTATGGTTCAATTATGTATGGAACAAACTATCGGCCAAATAGCAGCCGCGACCTCGGCGACACACCTCCATCCGATGTTCCAAATTTTCGATGACGCTGAGGCATAGTTGAGGTTCTATTCCGTTAATGTGCCGAATTATCTCATCCTTTAGATCTTGGATTGTGGCTGGCTTATCGACGCACACCGTTTCTTTTAAATAACCACAAAGAAAGAAGTCCAACGGTATCAAATCACATGATCTTGGCGGCCAATTGGCATCGCCACCATGTGAGATAACACGGCCATTGAGTTTGTCGCGCATAAGAGCCATTGTTTTGTTAGCTGTGTGGGAAGTGCTACCGTCCTGTTGAAACCAGTTCTCGACGACATTCATATCTTTCTATTCGGGACATAAAAAGTTCGTTATCATCTCACGATAGCGAACACCATTCACAGTAACTGCCTGACCGGCCTCATGATGCCGCCAGCCCATAAACCGCACCAAACAGTCACTCTTTGTAAGTGCATTGGCTTGTCGACAATCACTTTAGGATTATCATTCGCCAAAATGCGGCAATTCTGCTTATTGACGAATCCACTGAGGTAAAAATGTGCCTCATCACTGAAGATGATTTTCTGGATATGCATTTTGATTTGAAGCCTGAATAATTGTGTATCGATTGTGTATGTTTCCATGTTTCGTATTGAGTTAGTCTGAAATTGAGAAATGTCAAATGAAATACAGAAAAAACTTGACGTTATGTGTGGTTCACATTCAACATCGATCCATAAAATTTAACCACCCTTTATAAGTCTAAAACTTAACATTAATATCATACTTATCATATTCCGAGGGTAACTCTTAACGGTTCTACAGCCAACCAAACAACATATAATTATACATGGATCACATTTAATCTAAATACCAACATAAGAAGATGGTTTGTGGCCACAAAGACCCTATTACGGAAAGAATCTTCTATGGCGGCTAAGTGAAACTGCGACCAGACAGACGGACGGGCATCGTTAGATCGATTCAAAACGTGATTCCAAAAAAATTGCAATCATTATCAATCACTCCCAGAAGAGTTAGAAGGTTAATATATACCAACAAAATATTGCTTGTAATTACGTTTTTTGGTACACAAGGGTAGAACTTTAAATAGGCCGTAAAGTGAGTTTCAGATGTAAACATTTAAAACGCCGATACACGTATATCTTTTGTTAGTAACCTCTATCGAAATTTGCTGTAACTGATTATTTTTTCAATTTTTAAATGTTTCTTTCTCACGTCTATTTTTTCGTACTTTTGTCAAGAACTCTTTTTAAATTTCAAAGTACTTTTTTGTGTTTTCCTTTTTGTCTTTTTTTTCGTTGGTCTTTGACTGCACAACTTGAAGGACAAATGTAAATATAGACCACGTGTCATAGCTTTTTCCACATTAATTAGCTTGTGTTTTTTTTTTATTGAAAATTTTTGATATTTTTTAAGTCAGGCTTAAGTTCATCAAATAAATTTTTAATTAATTTCAGGCTGTAAAATTGCCTCCTTCATTAAAAGTAGTTTAATGAAAATAAAATTTGATGATCTGAAGCCTGATTTATAAAACTATCAGTAATTTAGAAACTTTTAAATAATAGCGTAGTTCACTGTTTGAAGCAAATGGTCTTGCGAAAGTACAAACTTTGTAGCTTTTGTTTGGGTGCCCCGGTAGGCTAGCTGGTAGTCAGCTAGTCTATCAGCGCCGGGGTTGCGGGTTCGATTCCCGCCAGAGACTCTGGTCTCATGAAGACAAGCGTATAACTTCGCGGGATTAGCATAGGAAATATTAAAAAACTTAATAAATGTTAGTTTCAGATGTAAACATTTAAAACGCCGATACACGTATATTTTATTTTAGTCACCTCTACAAGAATTAGTTGGCAAAACATTGTTTTTTTTTGTGTGTTGGACAAGTGGTATTATTTTATTTTAAGTGTAAATTTGTATAACAAAAAATTTTTTATAAATTTTAATGTTTCTTTGAATTAGCCAAAGGCACTTTAAATTGTTATATATACACAGAAAAAATTATTAAATTTCTCCAATCACCAAATTTATTCCAAATTCATAACATCAAGCAAACTAGTTGTTAACTTTGCACCTATTACCAAAATAATTATATTTATTACTAAAAATTTTAAAATTTTGAAAAAATAATTTCCATAAATAATATTTTTAATTTTAATTAAAAAGTGATCAAAAAACTTTTCCAATTCAAACGATGTGTTAATTTATTTAAATAAATATTGACAATTCCCAACAACAATTCTACATGTTTAAATTATTTTATTTTAAACGAAAAAAGTCAATTAAGATTTTTTGTTATTTAATTAAAAGTTTAATTGAAAATTTATTTTAAAACAACTAAAATATTAATTAAATCAAAACTAAATTTTTAATTTTCTTTCAACAAAAAAAAAATAATTGATTCAATTAACACATTAATTAAATTTAAATTCTTTTTTAATTGATATTACACTTTTTTCTGTGTATTCACATTTGGTAGCTTTCATTTAAAAAAGTTGGTTGTTATAACTTTTTTTGGCCGTGACAACTCTTAATGTGGGCATACTATAAATACTCTTCTGTTCCTAAAAAATTCAAAACATGTAAAAATATTGGAAAAATATATTTCGTTGTAATGAAAATCGAAAATATGTAAAAAGATTGCTCCTAATAGACACTGGTTTATATACTGAAAATTTAACATGGAAAAATAGCTAAATTTTGAAAAAGTGATTTTCAGATATTGTACAAGAAAACAAATTACATCGTATTTATAAGTAAAACCATTAAACTTCAAAAAGAACTTTATTGTATTCTTTTTACTCCCACAAATCTCACTTCAAAGTTTATGCTTAAAACTTCCAAATCTTTTATGCTTCCTTTCAAATATTTACTTTATCACTTAAGATGAATTAATCTACTTGCTACTTTTAAGAAATTAATTTTTTATTAGAAATTATTCATTCAATCATGAATTGAATGCTCTTTGCTTGCCCTCTTAAATACAGCACGTTTACCCGACTTGTTACAACTGAAGAACAAAATTTTTATTATCTTGCACTTTTTCGTTCAATGTCTCCGTTTCATTTGCAATGTATTAAAGTTAAATTGCCCTAAAGTACTAAAACAATTTAATACAATATACTTTTAACTTGGCAGTTTCACTTGCTTGATATTTTCCTTTTTTTCTTTTTTAGTTTTCTTTGTGCAACAATTTCAGTTTCCCACAAAAGGAATGTTAAAAAAAAAAATTTAATTATATTCTAGTTAAATGAAAATAAACGTGAAAAGTTTTTGTATTTGGTTTGTTTAATACAAAGAACTTTTTAATTTGAAAATTAAACAAGTAAAAGTGCTATAGTCAGCTGTGTCGAAACTTTGATACCCTCCACCGAGAGTTATTTTTTTTCAGGAATGTGCTTTATATCTAACAATTTCAAAACAATATTAATAACAACTGACAACAGTATTATAATTAATTGAGATTTCAGGCGCATTAAAGTCTATTTCAAAAGTACGCTTTATATGGGGACTATGGTGAATTATGAACCACTCCTTACGAAATTTAACTTCATGATTTTTAGTGATATACAACTATGACGGGTAACTACAATGGTATTACTTGTTAGTAGTATAGTTTCTTGTCACATAAAACAAATCTGTGCAAAATTTAATGGGAATCGCTGAATTTTGTAACCAATTTTTGTTGCTATTGACGCAAATATATACATTTTTTAGGGAGGTTGTTCCCACTGAACCGATTGTGTTCGATTTCAATCCCAAACTGCCTACTCAGAAAAAATTAAAAACTTTTTTTAATTACCAAATTGGTAGAATCAAGCAATCAATTTGTTGACTTGCAACTATTTTCAAATTTATTATATTGATTACTAAAAATTATAAGAATTTCAAATTTTGATTCTTTTAACAAATTGTATTTTCAATTTTGATGCAAAATATGATCAACAAACTGTGCGATTAAAACAGTGTTCAATTAGTAAAAACATAATAAGCAAAAAATGTATATTATGTTTAATTACCTCAGGTAGTTAAAAATAACTAAGAAAAGAATTTAAAAAATAATTGAATTGAGCCAACTAGTAATCAAATCCATTCCTAAAGGGTCCGCCAAATAACTTTTTTTTTTTTTTTTTTTTGAAAATGCTATAAAAAACTACTGAATATTTTCTCAAATTTCTTTTTTTATTTGAAAGTACAATTCTTCCGGTTAATAATGGAAAATAATTTCATTCAAATGGCTGCCTCGGCTGGCCATGCAGTAGCCTACACGATCGGTCTTTAGGCACATTATGGATTGTGTGCAGCTGTATTTCACCAATGGCTTCACGAATATTGTCCTTTAAAGCGTCAATTGTCTCTGGCTTGTCGGCGTAACACTTATCTTTGACGGCACCCAACAAATAACAGTCCAACGGTGTCCCATTCGCAGCTCCGATGTGGCTAAACGACATCAGCTCTGCGGCTGATAATGCGATCTTCAAAAACAGGGCGCAAAACATCGAGTGTAGCTTCGGCTGTGTGGCACGTAGCACCGTCCTGTTGAAACGAAATGTTGCCAATATCCTCCTCTTCAATTTTTGTGAACAAAAATTCGTTCAACATGGCCAGACAACGATCGCCATTGACTGTAACGGCCACTCCTTGCTCATTTTCGAAGAAAAATGGCCCAATTATGCCTCTGGACCAAAATCCGCACCAAACAGTGACTCGTTTTGGGTGTATCGGCTTTTCAATGTATGCGTGCGGGTTTTCTGTGCCCCAAATACGACAATTTTGCTTGTTTACATACCCACCAAGATCAAAATGAGCTTCATCTAAAAAGATGATTTTTTTTTGGCAAAACCGGCATCTTCTGTAAGTCGATCGCAGGTGAATTGATGTTGATGGCGCTTCACGCACACTTTCTGCCACAGAAGCAATATTCTCGGGTGTACGCACTGTTTTTGGCTTTTCACGCTTTGGTTTATCGATGAGGATGCCAGTTTCTTTCACTTTTTTCACAAGATAACGAACATACGGAGCTGACGGTGCTTCTCTTCTTCCAAAATCCGTACGCAATGTTCGCACACATTCTGCAACATTACCATGATTTTCAAAGTAATGTCGCAATATTTTCCAGCGTTGTTCAAGCGTATACACAACCATATTCGTTCAGCGGAAGGATAAAACTAATTATCTTTCAAATCAGACATGAGCTAAGTGTTACCATTCACGAAATAAGCACTAGTTAAAAAAAAACGTTAGATGGTGGACCCTTTACATTAACTTAAAAATTTTATTGAAGGAATTAACATTTATTTGAATATAAAAATAATTAATTTAGTTTTTTATGGTTAGAAATAACACTAAGTAATTGTTTAATGATCGGTCCATAGTTTACTATTGGTTCCATATAAAGCCCCCTAATGGGAAATACTAAAGCACGTCTAAAATTGTGACAGATAATGATGTTTGATGACATTTGGCCCATTCCACTTTCGTCCGGCTAAAAATCACAACAAATTCCTTTTTTGGTCCAGAAACTTACCACAGGTCACATATAATGCCGAATTTCAAAAAATACTTTACTAGCGTTTCAGGCGGTTTAAAATACCTTTATTAAATTTTTGTACTAAATTTGACGCACTTTAGTTTTTAAATACAAAAAACCACTATCAAATTTTCTGATGTTCGGTCCATAAATTAAGACAGGTGGAATAAAAAACTTCCTTCCTAAAATAAAACGCATTAAACAAAAATGAATCATAATATTTTCTTTTAATACACATACAGCCCAATTATGAATAAAGATTCCCTTGAAGTTTTTTCCCATCTCCCATTTATACAATTGTATTTAAATAGGAAAAATGGCAGAAGGGAAAAAACTCCAGGGAATTTTTATTCTTTATAGGGCTGATAATAAAATTTAATAATGTTACCGTTTTTATTAAATTATTTTTAACCAAGAAGCTCTTTTGGCAATTTCTAAGATATAAATGACGACATAAATTATTTTACAAAAACCAATTTTGAAATTTTGTTTTTGTTTTAAATGTAATTTTTTATGCGAACTTTATCAATCGAAATCGTTGAACAGGCTGATAATTTTTTTTACAAAAAAATTAAATAATATTGAATTAATTTTTTTTTGATAAATATGGGTCAGGTTTGGACAAATCCCAAAAAATAAAATGTTAATTAAATCAAAAATATATTTTTAGTTTTCTTTATCAATTAAAAAAAAAAAAAATAATCAATTAACACATTAATTAACTTATAATAATTTCCAAACAATTTATTTAATGATAAAAAATAAATAAAAAAAATTTTCTGTATAGGAGAACTAGAAACACTTTGATACTAAACTTGTTTTTTTCTGTTAAGGCCTTCGAAACTGAGCGTGTATTCAACATTAAATTACTCAAGGACCCATAATATATATGAGTAGGTGAGATGCAAAACTTGTTCGTTACAAAATTGAAAAACGAGATGGCGACTGATTGTCACAGTTCTTTTGGCGGATTATAAGAAGAAATATACTGATTGTATCAATGGATATTTCCTTGAAAAGACATGTAAAAGGACATGCATTGATACAATAAGTATATATCTTCTCACAAACCGCTCAAAGGAACCGTGGGAATCAATTTTCATCTCGTTTTTTAATTTTGTAACAAACGAGTTTTGCATCTCACCTACTAATATACTTTATACAATCAGCGCTAGTAAAAAAAGCTTGAAATGGAAAATGAAAACAATAAAAGATAAAAATTTAAAATGCCCATTTTCAAAACAAAAGTCATAACTCGACAAATTTGTATTTTTCGTTTGCAATGTTTTCAAAATACTGAACTTTTAATAATGAATGTTAGTCTAGGTTCAATGGGCAGCCGACACGAGGACGGCTCACTTGGGTCGTTATAGCGGTCCCTTTGTGATACTCTTAGCCAGTGGCAAGGGTCAGCCAGTATTCGTCAGACTGCTGAACAGAGAGATCGGTTTCAGTCCCACATTGGACATATCGTCCAGGCATGGCAATTCCGGTCTCCCGAAATTTCCTAAACCTAATATCCCCGAGATCGGGGCATTGGTAGATAAAGTGAAACACCGTCTCCTTCTCCTCCTCATCATGACAACTTTTTCAGTAGTCATTAGTATCATGACCCATTCTACGTGCATGAGTCCCTATCACCCAGTGAACCGTAATGACCGATATTACTGCCCTTATTCGGTCCCGATTCCATGTATGCTTTCCCTGCCATCTGTCCTGAGCCCGTCTATACAACTCACTCCTGATAAGAGTCTTGCAGCGAGCCATTGGAACACGGATCAGGCCTTCGACGAACAGTTTGCCCAAGAGACAGCCTTGTTTGGCCAGACCGTCTGCAGTTTGGTTGCCCGGTCATCTATTGTGCCTGGTACCCATGCCAGCGTTACTCTGGAATGTTCCGCGTTCTCGTTTTGAGACTTCCGGCATTCCACTGTTAACACAGATATAGTGATGCCAGAGCTGCAATGGCAGCCTTGCTGTCCGTAAATAAACATATCCCTCGATATACGATAGTACCTCAGCCAGTTTGGCTGCAGTACACTACTGCCATCCGGCAGCCTTGAAGACACCCTTATGCCCAATTCCTCGAAGTAAAAACCTCTACCTATTCTACTGCCCATCATGGAACCATCAGTATAGATCCTTAGTGCCGGTTCGTGAGGTTTCGTGTTATTGAATAGCTCATCACTCATCAGCTCATTGATAATGAAAGCAAAGCAAAAACTTTAATGGTGTTTTTATAAAGTCAGATTTTGGAGTTATGACGTTGTTTGAGGAAATGACGTTATACATAATTAAAAGAAGAAAAAAATGATCTTGTCTATAGCCTTGTCGTTTGTCCTGCCTTTAGCCTTTTCTCTTTTTGGTCTCATAGAAGAAAAATAAAAAAGTAAAATTAGCCCATAAATTTTTCTGAACTACGTTAAAAATAAATCAAAACCCAATAATTATAAAAATCGCCAAAAAAAAAAAATGTTTGTACACTCAAAATATTATGCAGGTAAAATCAACGTAAAATTAAATATAAAAGAAATGAAAATTCATTTAAAACCCGGTGAACTCATTTTTCCTTTAAATCAGACTAAAATTTAGTTTATTTTTAAATGTCAAAAAATAACTCACTAATTACAGTAAAAATTACTGTCTTTATCAATTGTTTCAAAATTTTAACTATCAAAAAACAAACTACAATTTCCGCAATAATTACTGATTTTCACATTTGTTTCTAATTTTAAACTTCGAGTATAACAAAAAAAAAATTTTTTTTTTGACAGAAATAATTTTTTATTTTTAGCTATCGGGCACGTTCTGAAAATCACGTGCTTTCGTTTTTATGTTTCTCGGTATGCTTTCGGCAGTTGAAAATCACGCCAAAACATACAAAAACGGAACACAAAAATATCAAACGTGTGATTTTAAAAGGCACATGTGATATGAAATCACGTGATTTGAATAAAAGTGATTTTCAGAACAGGCCTGTATAGCTAAAAGTTTGTTAACAAAGGTTCTAATGATCCTTTTAAAAATAAGGAAACAAAACATTAACATGTTTGTTTAATTTTCTATATATAGAACATTTTTGGGCGATTTTTCATATATTGTTGATTGATTTAGCTTCGGGTGATTTTTCTAGCAGCCCTCACTCCATATTTAACAACCCTCATCACAAAATTAAAAACTATAACATAAAAAAAAAATAATATATAAAAATACTCCCTAAAAGTCGTGGTTGTTATTCTCTGTATAAAAAATTGGAGAACTAGTTTTATTTTGATTCGGGACTTTTCATTGGCAGCTTTGTTCATAGAGACGATTTCGATTTTAATAAAATATGTATGGACTAAATTTAATCTAAATTCCAACATAAGAAGGTGGTTTATGATCACTAAATCTCTATTTTAGCAAGACACTTGTATGGGCTCTATATGAAATTATGAACCGGGCTATATGAAATTATGGACCGATTTCCACCATCAGCAAGAGATGCTTGTGACAATTAGAACCTATGTAAAATACTTATATCTTAAAAATTGCGACCTGAACGCACTAGGTAAATATATATATATAGATAGCTGGACGGACGGACATCATTAGATCGACTCAATAAGTGATTCTCAGTCGATCCGTATACTAAAAGGTTGATCTAGGATCAATATTTTAATGTCTAACAAACATCAGCACAAACGCATAATTGCCTTTCCACTATTGTGGTGTGGGTGTACCGAAGGAAAGATTCGAATATCATATAAATCATCCATTTTTAAATAAAATCGATTAAGATAAAAAAATAATTTCTTCCAGGTTTAATCTTTCAAATAATACTAGATTTTTTCGACTTTATATTTAAGCATTTTTATTGCAATTTTTTTAATTTACCCAAATTTCTTAACATTTATTTTCCCTTAAGAACATTGTGTTCATCTAAAATATATGGAGTTCGTAAGAATCTTCTTCACAAGGTGATTATAACTTTTTCCAAAAATTCCTGTTTATGTCACCAACTTCACACGAAAGTTCGAAATTTTGTTTCTGTATCACATAATTAGATTTTATTTTATTGCCATAACGACACACTTTTAAAACGTTTTATTGCATACAATTTAAACAAAACTGGCAAAAGAAAAGCTTTTAAAATTTAAAATACGCATATGTACATGAAAAAAACATTCGAATAAATATGCTAAAACTCACTTATACAGAAAATGAAATAATATTACTTTATACATTTGTATAATGTTTTTGACATTAAGTCAATAAACTTATATCCTTGTATGTAAAAGCAAACTTACAGTGAGTGGTAAAAGAAAATGTGCAAAAGACAAAAATATCTAACATTTGCTTTAAGAATGCAAATAATATTTTCGTTGTTAAGTAATGCACAATTAAAAAATGCATGCTGTTGTATTACCCATAACTAGAGTTGTTACTAGAGATTTAAGTCCTGGTTTTGCAGGATTTTAGTTAACGACTCTCTAGAATTTCTTGTAAAATAAAAATTTATAAAATGGATGAAACTGCTAGTCGACATTTTCCTAACATCTGCAATTCATAAATAGCAACCATAGACGCCTTGATTGTCCCTACCCATGTAATTTTTGGTCGTTTTTCAAAAATTTAAGGATCTTTAGTTAAGCGCGTCCTATCCTTAAATCTTAATAAAACAAAAATTTTTTGGAATGATCTAACGATGCTATAATGCATGACTTCGCTGGATGGTGCCGAAATTTTTAATTATCCATGACTCTGGCGCATAAGTCAGGCTGAATGTGACCAATAGCATGGTTTATGTTGGCTTCGAGGGCCGCTGTGGCTTATTCGCACAGAACTGCGACTTACGGAAACAACACAAGAAAAATTCTAATGGCATACAGCCGCACGATTACGGAGGCCAGTTCGCATCACATCTATGTAAGATGATCATGCTCTTAAATCGCTCGTGCAAAATGTCCAATGTGGTATGAACTGTGTGCCACATAAGCGGCGTTCCGGTGCTGTAAACTCCTGGGATAATATATTTTTTAATGTAGAGCACCAAAAATGTTAAACGTAAAATATAAGTGAGTATTATGGGATTATTTTACATACAACTGAATTAAGATACAACTGTAGCTTTAAGTAGTACTTACATGCTTTTTAAATAGATCATTATTAACCCTAACCCTCCTGACACGGGTACCCCGGTACCCGAACAAACTTTAAAGACAAATATCCTTAAAACAATAAATGATACAAAGTTGAGGTTCCGCAAGTTCCTTAAGCTCATCATTCTTTAACGATTTTTATAATTTTATGCTTTCCTGATTTGTTTGGGTTGGCTGTGCGGCCACCGAAAGTCAAATAGTCGTTTCCCTCCTGATAAAGTTACCTCGGTACCCGTATACAAGTAAAAGCATTCTATAAAGAAAAAAGCGAAGATAAGAGTAGTTTCAGTTTTTATTTTATTTAGAATTAATAAATTTTTATATTTTACTTTGTACTGGTAATTAACTACACGCAGAGAAAAAATATGGTCACCTCCAACAAAACTATTTTTAAAGAAAATTTTAAACATATTATTTTTAATTTAACCATATTATTGTTAAATTAGACTTCCATCAAGAAGCCACAACCATATTATAGTTGCCTCTAAACATCTTATGGTTAAATATGAAAAAAATTTGTTTTTAAATTAACAATAGTATTTTCCTCTTTTCCATTCCATTCTATGGTTGAAAATCAACTCTGCTATTATAAATGTTAAACGCATTTTAGTTATTATTAATCAAAACATGTTCGGAGGCAACCATAATATGGTTGTGCGTTCTTGATGGAGGATTATTAATAATATGGTTGTCGATGACAATAATATGGTTAAAATAACCATAGTATGTTTACAGTTTTATTTAAAAATAGTTTTATTTCTTCCTTTTCGTTAAAATCTGGGTCCTCTCGAGTATTGTTCGTTACAACAGACTAAAGAGTACCTCTCTTACTGAAACCATATTGTAGCATTCCTACATTATCCGCTGGGTTTGGCCGTAACTCTTTCGGAATATACCCTTAGCTCTGACGAATGGTACCGACAAGACTTATTCCCCTCATTTAAAGCCGAATGGCCAAAAATGACCAGTTGCTATACTTGATCCTATTGATTCAAAATCGGATAGCAAAACACGCAAAATATGTGATGGCTGTAAACGGCAATGTGGAAGGATTCAACGATGGTTATGCAGTTTCATTAAAAAATGCAAATTTATCAAATTTAATAGCTCAGATAGTGTTTGTGTCTTCAAATTATTGATTTATCCCTGAGACTTTTGCGAAATTAGAGAAATCTTATCCATTGAGAAAGCAAATTGAATAAATTAATAATGCTATAAATTAAATATATGCAGTGGAGGATAACTTAAGTAAACAAATTCGTATCAAGCTTGATAAAGTTTTTAGAAAAATTATGGATCCAAAACAATAAAACAAACTGCTGGCATATTTAATTTAAATTTTTACGAAAACAGCGTAGTGGAATATACCAAAAGGAACTACAAGCATTTAATCATACACCGATAACTTCCGTCGCGTTGAACGGTCATGTTCCATGTTAAAAAGCTTTTCGAAGACAAACTGCTTTAACTTTACATTTATATAAACAAAATTTTTTCTTATTGTTCTTAATTCAATTTATATGTAGACTCAAATATCTAACAAGTGACTTAAATCACATAATTATTTTACTTTTTTACTAGGGGAAAGGGAACTAACATCAAACTTGTCACGTGACAGATCTAAAGTGGTAGGAACCGGTTCTAGTTCTAACACTTTATATGAAGGGAACTTGTCACTTTAACATGTTGATGTCCTAGGAAGCGGTTAATTGACACCTTTTTACATTTTGTAACAGGTCACTGAAATTTAGTAAATATAATGTCCGTCGCAAATATTGTCCGGACTGAACCATGTTAATATTATAAAGAAACTAAAATAATTTTTAATAGCAAAGAGGATCATGAGGAAACATTAAAAACAATGAAGAGCAGATTCGATGCCGCGGAAACAATCGATGGCACCGCTCAATACCATGCTTTTATACCGCTTGTCGATGGAAGACTCAAGTTATACATAACCCACTCGCGGCCCAAAAAGCGACCAGCACTACCTTAAAGGAAAATACCTAAGCTCTCTTTTGAGCAAAAAAAAAACAAAATTAAAAAAAAGTTTTATATATAAAAAAAAAATTTTATAAAAGGATCTTATGTGATTAAGATTAATTTTTTTAGATTATTTATCTTTTTATTTTTATTATTATTATTTTATATTAATTTAATTATTATTGCAAATGAATAAAAAAAAATTTAATTTGTCAACATCTCTATAGAAAAAAGTGATTTTATTCCTAGGATTAGCATATTGTGGGTATTACAGTATCGAGGGTATGAAATGCTAGTTAGGTATGTTATATACCGTCGGAAAGGTTAATTTGTCTAGTTTCGCAGCATAAGTTTTATTTCTAACATTTAAGAAACACTTACACACAACTAGGAAAAAATTCAAAATAGTGCATATTCTAAAAATTTGAAAATCTTCGTCTTGACTTAGAAACTATTTTTCAGTACAAATTTATTTCTCCATGCTGCTGCACAAACTGTTAATTTCCTAAGGTTTATTTTATGCAATTATACCAGTACAAAGTTAGATATAAAAATTGTTTTGATTCTAAATAATATAAAAAACGAAAACAAGTGTTATCTTTACTTTTTCTATACAAAATGCTTTAACGTACATACGGATACCCAGGTGCCCTTAAAAGGAGCTTACGTATAAAAATGTTGTCAGTAGTGTAACGGTAAAATTAAATTTGCAGTTCTTGACCATCTTCGTCTTCCTAACGTAAGTCACTTTCTAAGTGACATTGTGACCCGTCAGGTATCTCGTTGATTGAACAACAACGATTGTCTCGCTTTTTGAGACTGACACTAAAGTAGTCCCGTGATAGGCTCTTTGTGGCAGAGACCGGTCCTAGTTCTAACACTTTATATGAAAGGGATCTATCACTTTTACATGGGGTTGAAATTGGAGGGGGCTTATTGACACATTCTCAATAAACTTGTTAAGTGTTAGTTACTATAATGCTTGTCCTTGGCATTTTTCCAATAAAAAAGTCCTAGAATTTATTTTAAAAACAAATTTTTAAATAGTCCCAAAGAAATGTTCTACACCACCGGTGAATACTGAACCTGGTTCAAAAACGGTCATAATAAAAATCAATCTTATAAAAAAAATTATTAAAACAAAATTATTACAAAATTAAAAAATCTACCTTTTTGTTCTTACTTAATATACCAGTTAAGTGATTAGTTCTCCTTTCAAATGTCATTAGTTATTTCATTTTGTTCTTATTCTATTTTCACAAATCCTTGGACTAGTTCTGTTCACAGAAAATTTTTTTTGTTATCAATTAAAGAAATGTTTTAAAAAGTATTTAAATTTAATTAATGTGATAATTGAATCAATTACAAAAAATTTAAATGTTATTTTGATTTCATTAACCTTTTAGTTTTTTGAAATAATTTTTTATATTAATATATTAACTAAATATCAAAAAATATTAATTGAGTTTTTTTGGTTTAAAATAAAATAGTTTAAACTTGTAGAATTGTTGTTCGGAATTGTCAATATTTAATTAAATAAATTAACACATTGTTTGAAATGGCAAAGATTTTTGATAATTTTTTTTAATTAAAATTAAAAATATCGTTTATTGAAAAACAATATTCATAATTTAACAATTTTTAGTGATCAATATAATCATTTTGGTAAATTTGGTGGTAAGAGACAATTTTTAATTTTTTCTGTGTTGGAACAAATGACACAAATTTATTGCAGGTTAAAACTTCGAAAAATCCATTTTTCACCCCAATTTTCAGTGTATGCATAAACAAGACATTAAATCGATTAAAAGGGTCCTACAATATTTAGAAAGCAACTTCACATTTTATCTTATTTTCAACATGTTTTAAATAGTACCAAAAATTTCTCTCTTCACATAAAAATACACAGAAAAAAATTTAAAATTTTCTCTAATCACCAAATTTATACCAAATTCATAAGATCAAGCAAACAATTTGTTGATTTGCACCTATTACCAAAATGTTTATATTAATTACTAAAAATTGTAAAATTGTGAATATTTTTTTTTTTCAATAAATTGTATTATCAGTTTTAATTAAAAAATTATCAAATAACTTTGCCATTTCAAACAATGTGTTATTTTATTTAATTAAATATTGACAATTCCCAACAACAATTCCACAAATTAAATTATTTTCTGTTAAGCGAAAAAATCAATTAATATTTTTTGATATTTAATTAATATTTTAATTAAAAATTTATTTCAAGACAACTTAAATGTTAATTTAATCAAAATAATGTTTTTTTTTTTTAATTTTCTTTCAACTAAAAAAATAATTGATTCAATTATTAAATTAATAAAATTTAAATACTTTTTACACCATTTCTTTAATTAATAAAAAACTTTTTTCTGTGTAAAATATTTTTGCAAAATTTATTTTACAAAGTTAATGTGAATGCATACAAATTGTTGTCTTATAGAATTTTCTTGTATAACGAGTGTTCTGAAGCTCTCGATAAAGATTCTAGCAGTAATATAGAATAATATAGTGGTCCAATCTTCCATGATACCATAATGATGATTACAGGGCTTTCGCCAGAAAATTTAAGAGGGGATATTTTCCTACTTGACAATTGCCTTAAAGATACAGTGCAGTTTTCGCATACACTATATGGCACCCATTGCTTGCTTCTTCCGATTGTTAATATTAATTTTACAATATTTGAAATATGCAGCTTTTACGAAGTCCGTGATAGGTTTTCGATAATGTGCAAGGATATACTATACCCACCATAATTAGCGCAAAACTGTCTAGATTATTTATACATACGTCTTTTCTTCGTAGGCATTATAAATGATACGTTTTAAAATTTTATATATTTCTTTAAAGTTAATGGAACAATATCTTTAAAAAAACAGTTGGCAGAAAAAAATTATTTTGTATTCACAATTAGCGGATAAAACGACATAGCGATCAGTTATTTAGATTTAAAGAAATTAATAATAAAAAGTTTTATGGACTGAAGCAAAAACACAAGAATTTGAACTCCCTAACAGAAAGATAACGTGATATATTCAGGATATTTTTGTGTAGGGAAAAAACTAATGCCATAAAAAGGATCACCAATTTTCATTTTAGAAAATTTAAAAAACCTCCATTTTATTGTACTGTGGAATTAATTAAAATCATTTTTTTATGATAACAAAATACGCAGTAAAACATTTAAAAAGGCTTAAACTACACCCAAATCCACTAGCTCGAAATATTTGAAATGATGGCGGCCACACTCGCTTTAGGAGAAGTGACACTGCAGCACTCACCCAATCAGAAGAGATATAAACACCTAAATATGTGAACGGAGACCGTGATATAAAAAATTTTTGTTGGGCAATGGCACGACATGAATTAAAGTATTAGGATAAAATTTGATTACTTATTGTTAGTTCATATTTAATTAACGAAGATACAATAAAGAAACTCTGGAAAAAAAATTTTTTTTTAATATTCAAACTTGTCTCAAACACTGCGACATACATATCGTTACTTTAACTTAGAAAAGGTGTATGTAACATATAAATTTTTTTAATGTTGAGGCGTAAAACTTGATAAAAAACAGATTGTGTTAAAAAGCTTATGCATATTTTTAAAACTACGGAAATATGGGACCTTTCCTTCTTCTCTTATAGTTCAACAATTATAAAGGGTGGTCCAGCCGAAACGCACGATGTTAATTAGAAATAAAACAAAATGTTTTTAGAGAATTATCTTAATATATTTTATTATGACAGAGGGAAAATCGAGCCATAACCGGAAAAAAAAGCTTAAGCGACAACATTTTCAATTTTCGTTTTTTTTTTTAAATGAATTTATTGGCAACACTTGCATCATCACCTAAAATCTCATGGCTACAGAAGGAACCGTTACGATTTTATAGCAAAAACAATTTTAGCTTAAGCGCCAATTTTCATACAAAATTTTTGATGAAATATAATAAAAAAAAAACCTTCTCCTTTAAAATTTTATTTTTGTCGCTTGAGCTTTTTTTGCGGTTATGGCTCGATATGACAATTATGTGTGAAACCAAATATCTGCCAAATGCTCGTCACGGCTTCGGTGGCATACCTCTATTCGATAATCGATATTTTCAATGACTCTGAGACATAATTTAGGTTCAATTGCGTTAATGTGTTATCTCAGCCTTTAACTCTTGAACTGTTCTTGGCTAATTGACGTACACTTTTTCTTTTAAACATCCAAAACAAAGAAGTCCAACGGTATCAAATCACATAATCGTGGCGGCCAATTGACATCGCCAAGACGTGAAATAAATGTGGCACCACCCAGTTGGAACCACATATCGTCCAGCTCCATATTCGCAATTTCTGGCCAAAAGAACTTTGCTATATTCTCGCGATAGCGAATACCATTCACGGTAACTGCTTGGCCGGCCTAATTTTCGAAGAACTACGGCCTGATTTCGCCGCCAGACCATAAAGCACACCAAACAAGTGTTCTCACATTTCCTTTAGACCCGGTTTGCTTAAATTGGCGCCATATTCTCTCGATTGTGAAGACATTTGGTCGATTATGCTGAACAAAAAAATCACAAAGTGCATGAAATGCGTGTTGATTTGAACGCCCACTTTTCGTAAGAGGCTTCAACAATCTTAATGCACGGCTCAATTGTGTACCTAACCATGGTTGAATTTGTCAAACATATAAACAAAGAAATAGCAAATTAAATTGGGCAAAAAACTTGACGTTAAGGTGGGACTCATCAATTATCACCGTGCATTATGGTTGGAGCACCAATTTTTTGTTATCAATTTTATGTCTCAAACTTAAACAAATTGCATATGTGTGATACGTCCTTTGTAAATTAAAGTAATGATATATTGATATTAGGAGTAGATATTTGTTACTCAATATCGATAAAAAAAATTTTGAAACTATAATTTAACAAAAATCAAAGAAAAGTTTAAATCTTAAAATAATAATATAATTCAAAATTTATAAAGTTTTTAAAAGTCTTAAACTTATTTCGTTAGCTTTCTTAAAAGTGCAAATTCCCGACTTCCCAGGAAATTTACAATTGCTTTCCGCTTGTACGGTAATCGAAAAAGTTAAGAGTAGCAGGGCTCTTTATCGATCCAAATGTTCTTAATTTTTAACATCCAAATCAAAATCAAGTTTTTTGTAGAGAGAATTTTAACCATATAAAAGTACTGTTTTCCAGAAGTACTTTTTTAAGTTAAGCATAAGAAAAATTTTTCGAACCAAATTTTTTTTTCTTTAATCCAATCAAAAAAAAATCGTAATATTTCGATGGCAAATACTTAAATTCTTTCAACGTAAAAAAGAAAAACTGCGATCAATATTGTGGATACAAATGGACTGACCAGTGATGTTATACGTAGGGAAAAATCCCTATTCGAAGGGATTTTTTTCTAAAAATAATGGCCGTTGGAAAAAGAAGAATAGATTTTTTTAAATCATTAAAATATACGGACTTTTCAAAAATGTGGCAAAACTGTATTTATTTGGCAATCTTTTTCGATTTGTGACATAATACAAATAAAATTATTAATACGGCAACATTACAAATTGTTAAAGTTCTTTGGGTGAATATGCTTGCCCCCATTTTAACTTTGATTTTAAGGTAAATTTGTGAAACTCTCTTTTACAAGAATTTAATTTTTCAAGGCAAAATAATACACAGAAAAAAGTGTTTTTTAAATTAAAAAAATCGTTTCAAAAGTATTTAAATTTAATTAATGTGGTAATTGAATCAATTATTTTTTAGTTGAAAATTTAATTTTAATTTAATTAACATTTTAGTTGTTTTGAAATAAATTTTCAATTAAAATTTTAATTAAATAACAAAAAATCTTTAAACAAAAAATAGTTTAAACATGTAAAATT
This sequence comes from Pollenia amentaria, assembly GCA_943735925.1. Classification (NCBI taxonomy): domain Eukaryota; kingdom Metazoa; phylum Arthropoda; class Insecta; order Diptera; family Polleniidae; genus Pollenia; species Pollenia amentaria. Next base: position 135,941,755 of record OX031010.1, on the reverse strand, counting down.
GTTGTTGGGAAATGTCAATATTTATTTAAATAAATTAACACATCGTTTTAAATGGCAAAGTTTTTTGATCACTTTTTTAATTAAAATTAAAAATATAATTTATTGAAAAAAAATATTCACAATATTAAAATTTTTAGTAATCAATTTAACCATTTTGGTAATAGCTGCAAAATCAAAAACTTGTTTGGTTGATATTATGACTTTGGAATAAATTTGGTGATTGGAAAAATTTAATAATTTTTTTCTGTGAAGATAACTTGTTCAGTATGGGTATCAAAAACTTTTGGCGTAAAGTCACCAAAATTAAAAATTTTAATGAAAATTAAATTTTCCTCCTTTAGTCGAAATTATCTATCTTTGATTTACCACTGCCCCATGATAATACAGATAACGGTCTTAAAAATAAAGTTTAGTAAATCAATGGAATTTATTAAAAAAAAAAAGCTAAAATTTGATTAATTTACGCTTTTTTTTTGGATTTTTTTCATCAAATATTTGTTTGATCTGAACATATCTTTAGTCATAAAATGGTATCTTTAATTTGCATTGTCCGCTCTTTTTAACAAGATGAATGTACCTTCCAGTGCACCGAAAATCATTAAAAACACCTGTACGATTGCTTGGACATCACTAATGGTTTTATTTGCATTGATATATTATCATTTAAAAGTTGTAGGGATTTTTGTAGGGACAATTTTTTGAGCGCGTAGGGAAAAATAGGAATTTTTTCGGCCTGCGTAGGTACTTTTCAAAAAACTCTATAACATCACTGGGACTGACAAACTTATATATACCGTTTTACCGTCGGTGGAGGTTATAAAAACAAAATTATTCGAACAAAAATAAAACTCGAATAATAAAAAAAAAGTTATAAATTGTTATTCAAACTTAAAACAATTTTTACCATTTTTTAGCTGTAGTCCCGCTGTAAGCATCATTTTTAGCAGCACATTACGCCCACATTTATACTCTTACATTTTATTATCTGTGGATAATTCTCAAGAAACAAGAGAATGTAAATGTATTTGTGTTATTAAGACAACTTCTTACATGTGTACTTACATTGACAATTTATACAAAATAATAAAACAGTAACCAGAAACAAAAATAGAAAACATTGAGAGTAAAATGCCTGAATATATAAAATAATTGCATTATTTTAAGTGTCACAACATGTTTTAATGTACACATTTACTCACACTAATGTCACACTCATACGCTCTTACACATACGCACACACTTTCCAACACAAACAAATAATAAATTCTATTAGTTTACAAACAAAAACACTTTTTCAGACATTGACACAGTGGCGTAAAATTTATAAGCCGGATCATAAATATGGAAATTAAAAAACAAGCATAAGTCGGGGTTCACCTTGTAAAATTTTTCTTTTAGAAAGTCATTGTTTCTTGGTGAGTGGAGGTAAGAAGAATAGCATGTTTTATGCCCCTCTCACCAATAAGCTCAGACTTTCTGCAAGAAAACTTTAATAGTGTAAAACCAGTTGTTGTAAGTTGTTGTTTTACGTTCATGTTCTGACAATCGCACGATTTACAATCGCAAAACACTAGATTTATTTAAAGATGTTCTGAAACGTTTTGCTTGCGTTCTGCCATAGATTCTTCAAAATATTCTTTTTCACCTGAGCATATTTTTGCAATATGAAATCGCCAAACATCTTGCGATTGCAATTTGCAGAATATTTAATGTTCGGCTTCCACAATATAAGTGATCGAACGCGTAGAAAAATTTATATGAAAAGCACTCAGTGTTTTAAGTATTGTGGAAACACAAATGCACAAATCATTGTATTGTGGAAGCAGCACATAAATCACTGTTTCTAATAAAGTAAATATTTGATCGATATGAAATTTAATGATATCTTTTACAAAAGGGTTATACACCACATTCTCATGTTTAAGTGGATTTGGACTAGTTGGGCCACTTTTCACCTTGTATCCTTTACGTCTACTAATGTATGCCCGGGTATGTGTAGCAAATACTTATTGCATATAGTAAAGATTAGGTTGGAAAGGCTGGTGCGAAATAAACTTCATAACCCCAACCAGAGACCAACATGGTCCATTGCGATGCCTTAATAACACACTGCTACAAAAAAACACTTAGAACTTGAAAACCGACCTAGTGGGGGTTATAGGCCTTTTTCAAAACCGTTCTCAAAAATTTTGAAACACCCTTAAAATTTTGAGTTATTTTCAAAAAACTGTTTTGGGGTAGGTCGTAGCACTTTAGTACCTCTAACTCACATATGTTTTAAAAATTTTAAGCAGTTTTGGAAAGGCAAAGAATTAAGCTTTCATGCAGTGAAATATATATTCCAAGAAATTAAGTAAGTGTTTATCAAAAGTTTCTCATTTTTTTATGTTTTCCCCTAATTTTTTTTTTCAAATTCAACAAGAGTTTTTTTAATTTTTTTCTATGAAAACCTATCTCTTTTTGCAACGTATTTTAAAGGCAAATGTATATAGAAAAAGAGATATGATTTGTTAAAATCGGTTTATATTTGCAAAAGTTACTAAACTTTTTCTAAAGTAAAAATTTTGCGATTACAGACTTTTCTTTTGGTAAACCACTTGACTTTCAAACGTAAATTAAAAACTGCACAAATAGCTTAACCTAAGTTAACCTTAAGTTACGTTTGTTCAACAAACTATCTGTTTCCAGCAATAATTTCCTATCATTCTTATGTCGTTCTTTCCGTCAAATGGCTGGCTTATAAACTTTTCGGGCTTAGTTTTCTTAAGCACACTGGAACAGCTTGTACAAATACTTTCGGGTTCATACCGTTTGCTAGAACTACATATATAAGCTGTTAAAAACTGTATTGAAGGCATTTACCAAGGCTTTATTTTTCTCCAGATCCAAGCGATGTTTTTGTCAGCGAATAAATCGCAAACATAACAAAAATTTTACGCTTATCACACACCGCAGAAAAAATTAAATACAATTTAAAATTTGTTAAAGGATTACAAAAATTACAAACTTACTTATTTTAATAAAATTAAATATTAATAGAACTTCACTTGTCACAAATTTTAGGCTAGTTACACTTTTTTAAAAGGTAGTATTTCTCACTTTGCCATTGTGTTGGTATTAAATTCGATTAGTTGATGTATTAATCCCAATATATATAACTGAAAATTGCATGTAAAAACATTCTAAACTTTTTTTAATGATTAAAAAAAATAGGACACAATAAATCCTATTTATCTGTATTATCTTCCATATCGATTTTTTTAAACAAAGACAGATTAACATTAAAGCAGGGTATATTTATTCTGCATTATCGAATATAAAAACTTCACTTATTAAGAAAATACCAAAAACGTAACTGTAAAATTACAACAAACAAGACACTTTGCTTTATTAAGTTAATAAATTTGCGTGTATAGTTACATATTTTTTTTATTCATATGTTTTTCGCTGGGGGGGAAAATACTAAATACAGGTGTTAATGAAAAGTTGAACAACTTTTACAATTTTCATCCGATTTGAAAAATGAGAACCATGTTTTGTTAAGAATTAAATTATCTTCATACGTTGGTATAAACTTTTATAAGCTTTCATATTAAAATAAGCAATGAAAAGCTACAAAAATCAAAAAAGTTTATAACTTTCGTTTTTTTATGTAAATATTCTTAATAAAAACAATAGTTATTACTTACAAATGTATCAAAAAATGCACGTCATTTTAAAGCGTAATCAGTTTTCTTTTCAAACCCGTTAAAAAAATTTTAATCGGAAAAAACTGACTGAGTTACAGGTCGATAAGTTGACGAACATCACTGAAAACGTTTTTTTTAGATTAACTTCTGAATTTGAGGATGTTTCTGAATTTTTTTGACACAATTTTTAATGTACTCAAGGAGACCTATAGCCCACGCTAGGTCGTTTTCCAAATTTTTTTTTACACTGTAGCACCGTGTAAGAGAGAGAATTATAGTATGAAACAATAGGAGAAGTAAAGTGTGAAAGCATAGGAAAAGAAGATAGTGGAGGATACAAAATCGGACAGCACAGGCAAAAACAACCCTCCTGCCACGCAGCCAGGTCATTCCCATTACGAATCCCGTCAGATTCTCGAGCCCGCAGCTCGAAACACCTCCCAATTCACGCAGGAATCATCTACACAGCCATCTCAGCCTGCTGAGATCAACGGTATCCAACTCCTCTGGGTCCTCACACAACCTACATATATCCGAGAAGTCAGATCAATAGAATAAAAAACACAAGTAATTTTCAAGTTAAAAAAGTACGAAACTAAAATGAGAATACAATAAATCATTTAAATTGTAAATCATTTACAACTTTTAACTTGAACTCCTTGTATGTTAATGCATAGTAGAAATAACAATTATTTATATTATATTTTTTTCTTTGGCAGCGAGGAACATATAAGAAGTATTAATTTGGACTGCCGATTCCAATACAAGTCCTTTTAGAATATAAAAAAATGTTGTGGCTCAAATGATCTTTGTTTTTTACTGTTCTACTAGAAAAATTTTGTCCACCATCGAGCATTTTTCCAAATTGCAGCTGGCAAAGAACAAATTTGCGACCACCTTTACGGAAAATATTTACATAGATAACCTTATTAATTAGGATTTGATGTTATCTATTGCGTTAAACCGGTATCACCACGGAAAGCATACAATTATTTATTAACAGTGAACTATGCTCCTCCTTTAAAGTTGCAACGCATACTATTTTTTTTTTATTGCTGTCGCTTTACTTATTTGCTTACGTTTCTGGAGTTCATTTTTGTTATCAAAACGTATAAAGAGGAATATTGCCTTAAATCGCCGTAGCCTTTTTTGCAGCGGGATATAATCCAATTATCCTTTACTGGGAACGTACCCCGAATTACGCTTCTCAGTTAAATAACACCCAAATTTTCTTAACATCAGTTGGCCAAAATTGTCATCAGGGTCAAAAATTAAAATTATTGCATTCATGGGATGACACATTGGCATCACAGAAATGACGAAAATGAGTCAGTTTTATAAAACATGCCATCAGTGTGATGACTCAGTAATGTCGAAGAAATTACTCATTAGGCTCAATTTAATGACAGTTTGTCATTGGAATTGACTTAAGTTCAAGTGAGAGAATATTATTATTTACTTACCAGTTACACATGTTTGTTTCACTTTTGTTGTCTTCCGCCCGTTGTTTACGAAAGAACTCTCAATTATAAGACACCAGCAGCATGCCCGATATTTTTTCGTAATCATTCTACTTTGAAAATTTTAAATATTTAACTAAATAATTAGTATTGTGGTTAACTAAATAATATAAAAAATAGAATATAGGAATATTTTCTTCTTGTTTTACTTTTTAAACATGAAAATAATGTTAATAATATACAAAATGTGGCATCGAATTGATGTCACTGCTGTCATAGCAAAGATGACGCATTATGAAAAAATTTTATGATGACGTTTGTCATTCGATTGATGACTCTTTTTGCCTCATTGATGCCATTTGCAATAACATTGATGCCACAATTCTGATTTTAATGCATCATCAATATGAAGACGCATTTTTCTAAAGGTGTATCGTATACCTTAACATGTAAAAAAACCAAAAACTAGTGGATATACGACTTTTTTTTTGTTGTAGGTTGGCATAGGCAGCCGATTCATACACTTACACATAAACCAATCACTGCAAAAATATTTAAACACAAAACAAATCATCGAATGATTTGAAATAAAAAAAATGTTAACTCATTCAAGTCAAGGTGTGATTTTTTGTCTTAATTATGCAGTATTGCAGAACACTTGTGTTTTAAAATGCACAGCAGTGAATGAATTTAAAAAAATTTAATGAATAGAAAAAGTTTGTCAGTGGTCGTGTTGCAGGCCTCTACTTTAGACCACATCGGTTAATTAAATTATGAACACGCATTTTTCTATGAGTGTATATGTAATGTTCTCCTGTATCTTGCGTTTTCACGCTCATAGCTTTTTATTGCTTTTCTGGCAGAGTGCACTAAATATTGATTTAAATCTAAACTAAACAAAAATACAAAAAACATCTGTTCGCACTATTTTTTACCAGCTTTAATGATGATTAATATTTTTTTTTACTAGCACTAAAAAAATTGAGTGGTATTGCAAATTTTATCACTATCACTAACTGTGATTAAATGCATAAAATCTACATTCAATTCAAATAGTGCAAAATTTGAACTTGCAGTCAAAAAAAACTGTATCTAAACATACTCTCACTAAAATTTATGAGGCGTAATTTTGTATGTGCATGGTTTTGGATTTTTTTTGAGGATATGCATAAGCAAAGGGAATTAAATAAAATGAAATTTTGTTAATAACGGCATAATTCTTGTCTTTAATAATAAAAATACGTTTTTTATTTTAAATGTAGTGCAAAATTTTTAATTGCAATCAAATGAGTGACGAAAAAAAAATTTGCAATAAAGTGATTATTGCTTTTTTTAAATCACAATTTTTTTTTTTTTTTTTTTTAATGGAAAATTTTTTAAACATCACTATCCACTCATGTTTAGTGAGATTGCTTATTTCAATTCATCAATCAACGTTAAAAAAATGATTACATTTGTGAGCTGAAAGGGCAAAATTAGTGAACTTCCCCTGTCTATGTTTTCTGTTAGTTTCGCATATTATTACGTCACTCATTTCAACAGACATTTTTCACCTTAAAGTTTCCCTGTATAATCCTTAAGGGGTCATAGTTTGCAGATCTCAGTATGTTGTGGATACGCAATCTGTCAGTTTGTGGTACTGCAGCAGACCAAATTGTTCCATCTTTGCCTTTATTATTTTCTCCACTTTTAGATGGCATTACATCAAATTCATCACCGCCTTCGTGTAGGTATTCCCGTAATGGAATTTCTTCCATATCATTTGGCGTAACACCAGCCTCGTTATTGTCCACAACCACTGATTTCCTGAATAAAATAAGAAAAAATTCTGCCTTTTCTGCTGTTGTGAAAAATGTATTTACCATTTATGTATTATCAATTCATTTATTATCAATGACGTAAAATTATTTTACCAATTACCAATAATTGGCGCAAAAACTCGGCCTTGCTGCGGTGAAACATCACCAAATACTCTATTTAAGCAACCGTGACACCCATTTTAGGCACTGCTTTTTCATCTTAACATTTTTGATTAATATGCGATGTACTGAATTTTTGGAAATGCAATTTGTAATTTTTTTTAACGCTCTCTATCGTTGGCACTTCAATTGATCGACCGCTACGGTGTTTGTCTTGGCAGCTAATAAGGTCTCTTCTAAACCCTGCCAACCAAAAGAACTTCTTAACTCATTACCAATTTTTAAAAATTTCCCCATTGTGCGCTGTGGTAGTTAGTTGTAGTACTTACAACTTCTACTTTTTCTACTTATTTTTACTGTAACTAATACTTTCTAACCATTCAGGTTGGTGTTTGTAATCACATATGCACCCAACAAACACGGAGGTTTGATATCAAATTGAAAATGATTTGAAATCAAGCCTTTTCTTAAACGACAAACAATTGATAATGATTTGAAAATCATTAGAAAATCATAGCATTCTCAACAAAAAGGGGAAATTATTTATTGACAAATGCATTTATTTTGAACTTGCTTTCAAACGTTAATCTCAAATATTTTTTGAAAATTGTGTTTGATGTCGAATGATATAGTCATTTCATATCTCAAAGGTTTGACTTCGTGTTTGTTGGGTATATATATGTATATATATTTGTTGGTATGTGTGCTTACTGAAAATAATTTAAAGTTCAGTGTACTGTATATTACTGTACAGTGCACACAGTAGGTGGTTGATGGAATAATAACAAATGCTGAGTTTCTGCTTGTATTTCTCGCTGCTGACAACTTTAACTAAACAAAACGGCTGGCTACAAAGTGTGTTGTCATGTTTTATTTTTTTTTATTTATTGATAATGGTACAATAGAAAAGGATGAGTTCTGGATTCCGTTGAGCTTTATATTTTCATAGAATTTTTCATGGATTTTTTTGACAATAATTTAAGTTATTTTATTTTTTAAGAAATAAAAAAAAATGTGTGCAGCATAACTGTCTGTGTGTTATTAAGCAAATATCTCTTAAAGTGCTAATGAAATGTAAAGTAAAGCGATAATGTTGTGTTAAAATTTAACCTGCAGTGAAATTTTTATTTACTTTTTTTTATTTTGATAACATAAATTAAAATGAATGAAACATTTGAAGAAAATTAATATTTATAATTTTACATTTTTCAAAAATAATCTAAAATAACCAAATTTTTTTTATGTATAGGAAACGCTTTTCTTTTCTGCGTTAAAAGCATATATTATTTAGTTAAGGGTTGCCAATTTAGCTTGTAGTAACATCGTTTGGTCATAAAAATACGCCCTTAACAAAATAACTTTTCTGCAAACCTTTTTAAAATGTAAGACCAAAAAATGGTGATGTAAAAAAGAACTTTCCTTCCCAGCAAAAAAAGACATGCAAAAGAAGTAGTAAATGAATGGGTTCTAAGGATAACGCACTGGTACTTTTTAGGTGAAACATGCATGATTTTAACATTAGCGTGTCATTAGAGAGCATGGGTTCGCATTAAAGAAAGTTCAATGATTAGATTGGGGTTTTCACTGATATGGATTATTCAATGAATTGAGCGCGAATGAAAACCAATGAATGTTCAATGATTCTTAAGCGTATTTTCATTGGTGGTCAATATTAATTATAACGTGCATTATGAAATGTATTATTAATTAATTAAAAATAACATGAAAATATTATTAAAACAAGGCATTGTTATTCATTTAAATTTTTTTTTTATTTAATAAATGTATATTTCAGTCTGTGCTTTAAATTATTAAAAAAAAAAATAGTAAGGTACATAAGTATATATGTATTTGTGTAACGCAATTCTAACGCTAAGTTTTACAAACCCGGCGCTGTTCACCATGCGAGATGGATGGCGAAAGCCATTTATAGCATTAAAATATTTTTATTCAGAAAAGAATTTCAATTAACAAAACAAGAAGAAAATGATTTGCGACAAATATGTATTTTTATAATAAATATATATATTGAAGCTTGGTTTTCGTCTACATCTGCAATAAAGGCGCCTTACAATGATTTCCTCTTGTTGCAACAAATACACAATTTTGAAAAAATTGATAGCAATATATCACAGATTGCACTTAAAAAATTGCGAAATCATTTATGGTACCTTAATTCCGAAAATGTAGTTTCAGTAATCATTGGTGTTTAGCATTGAGTGACTGATTAGGCCTCCCATCCGATCCTAGTGTTGGGGCTGCCAACAACCTCTAGGCAGGTAAAGAACAGTTGAGTTTCAGTGGATAACACCTAATTACCTGAGACGCATCGGTTTTGGAATGCCATTCAGGTTACTCAACTGTGTGCCTTCTCACTCTAGCTGCCGACAGACGGGTGTCTGAAAGACATTACCAGGGGATACTTGGTATAAGACCGGAAGTAGTGAGCTGCTTGAGAATTTCAAACAGAGGAATCGCTTCTCGCCATTCCCAAGTGAATGACAGACAGATAGCTTTCCGCACAAGTGCACCTCTGTGAAAAACCCCATCCCCCATCCTTATAGGAACCACAGGACATAATATATATATATAATTCCGAAAATGTTGCTCTGGCATTTTTTGATTCAAGAATACCACATTCCGCAAAAGAAAAAATGGTTGAAGCTTTGAAAAACGATAGTGGCGGAGAAGAATGCGTAAAAAGAGCAACAGTAAAAAATCAAGACATGTCAACCGTTATCAGAAGTGGTATTGAGCAGTTTATTTCCAAAGAGGCAAAACTGTTCTTTGAAAGATTTTCAATAAGCCTGGAATTTATGGAAGAAAATCCTGCTAGTTGGCATGATATGACTACTTTCACTAAAGCAAAATATGTTCTCAATATTCTAAAAGTTGTTAAGGATTATAGAAACAAGTATTCCGGCTGCGACAAAAATAAATTAGTTCAAAAATTTTAATATTCCACGTTTATTGTGTTTGCTTTTTATAATTTTCTGGATATATAATTGGGGTATTCACAAGGTGTACTATCATGGTTTATTGTCATAATGTTCTAACATTTTACAATGGTTTAAAAATATTGTTGTTGGTTTGTAAACAAAAAGTGTCTTAAATAAATAGAACGTTGCTTGCTATGTTTATTGTGCTGTCGTAATTAATAGCACATTAAATTATGAGGGGTTGCTCACAACAGTCGTATTCTTTCATGTTATTATTTTAAGACATATGACTTTATGACACCTTGTGAATCCCCCAAATATATATTGTGTATACATTTTTAATAAAAATAAAAACATGTAGTAAAGATTTTTTGTGAAATCAAAAGTCTTGAAGTTGAACAGCCAAGAAATTTAAATTTTTTGGTTTTCCCCAAATTCGAGCGGGCCGCAACGTCTTAACCCCAACCGATTTACCTAAAATTTTTTCAGGATAATTTTTTTTACCAAAATTCACCAAACTGGGTGGACTAGGAAAAATCTAATTTTTTTGGTTAAGGGCCACACTAATATACATACAGTTTTTTCCAGTTCATTAAAAAAATTAAATTAAGAAATAACTTATAATCAGAAATATTTACGAATTTTCTTATTTATATATGTATTAACATATTATAGTGTTTTTCGAAGAAATCGTTTTCCTTAGTAGCAGAAGATGTATTTTCCTTAGAGGAACTTTTTTTCTTTTCTTTGCAGTAGTGATTTTTCGCTAATTTCAAAGCATCTCTAATATCTGTTTTAAATGACTTATCTGTACTAATTTTAATTATATAAAATATTCGTCCCTTTTAAATCCTAAAAAAATACCAAATTATAGTAAAATATTGCAATTCCTACATAAGAGTTTAATGGAAGTATTGGATTTAATTTATTAGAATTTTGGAAGGTATTTTAAATTCATTTAAGTAAACATGTACTAAAGAAATCATGAAAATATCACTTCTTCTTGAACAACTTTTTTGCTGGGTTTATAAATAAATGCAGACAATTGAATTTTGGTATTGAACAATTTTAGCACTGTATACCAATTGATACAAATAAATTTGTTGGTATAAAGAAAGAAATTTATTATTTAGCATTATATTATTTATAAATTAATGATTATAATTTAAAAAAAAAATCTTATTTTAAAATAAAAAATCGAAGTAAGGCCCAATGAAATGATTCCAAAAAAAAAAATTAATATTTAATCAATGAAATTTTATTTTAAAATATTAAAACTATGGCGTTGCTTAATGTGGCCCCATGGAATATGTACCCGCCAGTAGGCCGGTTGTGCAGAGAATCTATAAATAGCGAAGCCCGTGCTTGTTATCAAATAGAGCAAGTCCTTGCGCCCAGCCGAAGGCCGGCTAGCAGTGAAGATATAGTTAGCGCAAGGATGGGTATGTTCGTAAATTCATAAAACTGCTGTAGTGATGCAAAATTTTGTTGCTGATGCGTGATCACCAGTTGCTGTGCAAAGTTTGAATTTTTGAGCGCGAGCTAAATTTCAAAAGTTTCATAAAGGAACAAAAAATAATCGGGCATGTTCGAAATCACGTGGAATTGAAATCAAACGAATTTTAGAAACTCTCCCGTGTTTAAAGTTCATAAAAATATTTTCTTTCCTTTATCTCATACTTTGAGGACCACGTTCATCTACCTAAACTTCTTTTAAATCAGGAATCGCTACGTTCATCCTTACAAAAATTCAATTGAAAATCTTCATCGATTTCAATTTCACTTGATTTCGATTTTCAGAACATGGTCGAATAATAAAAATGTTATCAACAATAGTGATGACAAATTTTATTGAATATATTAAAACAAAATGGGACAGTTTTCTTATAAACAACAAGAAAAAAGCATCAAAAAAGAAAAATAAAACGATTTCTTTTATATCAAAACTGACGCAATAATTGCAAAAATTTGTTGCAGAGCTGCGGTATCACTGCATAAAAAAACTTTTGACTTATGAGAGTGATGCCAAGTTTCTTACAAGTGATGCTTTTACGAATATTAAACTTTACTGATGCGCAAGTAATGCGCAACAACTGCATTTACGAACGTACCCGATATCTCCTTTATGGTGTAACAACTAGAGCTGGGATAATATCGATATTTATCGATAGTTTCGACGTCACTGTCGATATTACTGCACTGATAGAAAAAGCGTTCTAACGCTGATGTATTTTGACATCAGTACTATGTATGACAAGTATCAGCGTTTTTGATCCCATGACACTTTACATCATTGTGATGTCAGTCTTAACATCAATTGCCGAAATTGTCATCAGGGGCAAAAATTTAAATGACGTATTAATGGGTTGACACATCAGCATCACAGAAATGACGTGTTTAGTAAAATATGTCATCAGTGCGATACTCAGTAACATCGAAGAAACGACTCTTTAGGCTCAATTTAATGACAGTTTGTCATTGGGATTGTCTTAAGTCGAAGTGAGAAAATAGTATTATTTTCTTACCTGTTACACGTGTCTGTTTAACTTTTGTTGTATTCCGCCCTTTGTTTACAAAACAACTCTTAATTATAAGAAACCAGCAGCATGCCCGAGATGATTTCGTAATCATTCTACTTCGAATATGAGAATTTTTTCTTCTTATTTTACTTTTTAAACATGAAAATTATGTTTATAATACACAAAATGTGGCATCGAATTGATGCCACTGTAGTCATAGCATAGATGACGCCTAAAATATGACTAAATTTTATGATGACGTTTGTTATTGGATTGATGACTCTTTTTTTGCTTCATTAATGTCATTTGTAATAACATTGATGACACAATTCTGATGTTAGGGCATCATTAATATGAAGACTCATTTTCCTAAATGTGCAAAAAAAAAAAAAAAGCGACAACTAGTGGACATACGATTATTTTATTGTTGGTTGGTTTTTACTTTAAAGCATAGGCAGCCAATTCATACTCACACATAAACAAAACGCTGAAAAAATATTTCAGCACAAAACATCATCAAATGATTTTAAAACAAAAAATTTCAACTGGTTCAAGTCATTGTCTGCAAACACAACGGAACACAATTGTCTGATTTGTTGTCTTAATGATGCAGTACTGCACAACACGTATGTTTAAAAATGCACAACAGTTAATGAATTGAAATTGCATGTCAGTGGTCTTGTTGCAGCACTCTACTTTAGACCACATCGGTTAAGTCTAGTTGTTGTTGTTTTTTTAAACGGTAAAATCCAGACTGTTCTTAAAACTACAGAAAACATCTTAATCACAGAAACTTAAAGAGCAAGCTTAGACTAGAATCCATTCGCGTAGCGTTGGTATAAAATTGCGGAATTTTTGACAAACTGCATTATATTTTTATTGAAGGTAGAAGATGGGCAAAGGTCAAAGCCACGACCTTTTCTCATCTTCTGGTTACATATGCATTCCGTGTAAAAAAGAAGGAACTAAGCTTTTTCCGATTGAATGAAAAATGCCTTTCCCCGTTCCACTACCTTTTTTCATTCAATGCATAACGTTTAAACGCACTATATAAGTCACGGTTTTCCAACTAGGATTTTCAAAATACTCCCATTATTCCTGCAACATGCGGCCAAGCGGTGTTCTAATTTAATATTGCGATTTCCTGTTTGATCGCATATTCCAGTCGCTTGTTGACCAATACAAATTTTCAACGTCTCAATTTTGTTTACTAAAGGTCTCGGTATCTGCCATTTATGGTCCCATCGTGTTCGTTTCGTAATGTATGCATTTTTTATCACCAGTAAGATTCGATGCAATAATTACTTCTTTTTGGGGCGTTTAAGCAGTATTTTAGAGACAAATGAATGGCTTTAAACGCCTCGCGGCTTAAACTGAACTGCCCGATAAACTCACGCAACAAAACGGGATGAGAAAAAATGTTTACACTAAAAAATTATATATTAAAATGGAAAATGCAATGAACAATAACACGTAAGAGAAAAGAAAAGGTTCTTGGCTGAACAAAATACATATCTCTTTTGCTTTTAACAACACAGAAAAAATTTTTAAATTTCACCAATCTAAATTCATAATATCAAGCAAACAAGTTGTTGATTTTGCATCTATTACCAAAATGATTATATTGATTACTAAGAATTTTAAAATTTTGGAAAAATATTTTCAATAAATGATATTTTTAATTTTAATTTTAACAATGTGTTAATTTATTTAAAAAAATATTGACAATTCCCAACAGCAATTCTACATGTTTAAATAATTTTTTTAAACGAAAAAAGTCAATTAAGATTTTTGCTATATAATTAAAATTTTAATGGAAAATTTATTTCAAAACAACTAAAATGTTTATTAAATCAATATTAAATTTTTAATTTTCTTTCAACTAAAAAAAAATTGATTCGATTATCACATTAATTAAATTTAAATACTTTTTAAGCAATTTTGTAAAAACCAAACACTAAAGTCGCACTTTACATTATTTGGTATAACTGACGGTTGTCAGTACATAAATTTCTATTTAAATAGAATATGCCACTTCTTTGTTTATTTTTGTATACAATTTTAACAAAATAGATAACAGTTTCTAAGTCCACAATTGAGCAAATGAAGCATAAAAACCCCTCCCATAAAATCACTTTTTGACAAGACGATTATCTCTTATAGGAATCTTAACCTCATAATAAAATTTTGTTGTGGTGGATCAATGATTTCCAATAAGCTCCCGGTAGAGTGTACTCTCGATAAGCTACGTATAAATACTGTGGTGTAGGGTGTCCTATGGTCGGGGTAAGCTGACTTTACTTCTTAATTAATATTGCCAAGCTCTTAATCCTGATTCTATTTACAATATTTAAAACTTATAGTTCTACCATCATAGTAAAATAGTTTGTGTCATTTAACAAGAAAAACCCTTTTTAATTGTATTTTATTTATTTTTTGTAACTTCAATCAAAGTCAAAACTTTGTATTTGCACACTCTTTAACAACATTGTTTACAACGAACACAACAAATAGTTGACTATGAATTTCCCAACAAGGCATATTTAATAAAATATGCTGCTTTTGTGGTGTTTGCTTAGAAAAATACCTAAAACTGCTTATGAAATTTTCTTCTTTTTTCAACAAAATTTTTATAAATTAAACCTAAAAATTTATTAAAAATGTATGTTCAAGCTGAAATACACAACTTTGACAACCATAACAACAACAAGACGGTAGAAACTCTGTGTAAATAATTAAGTTTTTTGGCTAATGAAATAAAATACTGAAAAAGGATCATACGAAAGGGTGGGTATTTTAGAAAATTTGCATACATACGAAAATATATGTGTGTGTATTTGCTATTGACAAATACAAAGTTTAAATAGTTTTTAAGTTTTTTTTATAAACTATATAACTTTGAAGTACAAATTTTAATAATTTTTTTGAAGCTACTCGTAATGTTAAAATTTCAATTAAATTTTAAGTGTTTTGTTTTAAATAAAATTTAAATTTGTTTAATTTATACGAAAAATTAAGATATTCCTAAAAATAAAATGAAAACAGAACTATACTGCTGTGCTTAGGATTTTTAGGATTTTTTTATTTTGATGATAATAAATGCGTTTAACAATGTTCTACTAGTTTAATATAAAATAAATCTTTGAAAATGTTATTTCGCCAGGCAAAACAACAAAACAAATTTTGTAAATAAGAAACACACAGGGGTTGAAAAACTTCATGTCTTATTCTACTTTTATTTCTATTTGTTTAAAATATAACTTAAACAATCGCAGACCTTTTTCGTAAACAAAATTTTTTGTTTTGATTGTAGAGTAAATAAAGAGAACTGATGGCTTGAATACACGTGAACACAATACATAAAATTGGCCGTGGGAGAAGCATGGATATTCCAAATCAATAACACACAAACACAATAATTGCCCTTGCGTGCGCTTTATTTATTGTCGTATTAAACGCAAGACCTTTCGGAAATTGAAGCCTTTTGAAAACAGTTGCTAGATTTTGTGGAATCATTGGAATACGCGGAAGAAATAAATCTTTTCCTTTAAATTTGAAAAGTACTAATTTCTTCCCCTGTTTCGGCCCTTTAAGTTAAGATTTTATATACATATGTATGTTTCTGGTAATAGGTTAAGCATAAAAGTAATTTTACCTTCCAAGTTTGCAGTCTGAAAAGCCAACTTTCAAAATGTTCTTTTATTGCGACATGCCACCGTAGTTATAGAAATTCTAGCAAACAAAAATTTAGGTTTGCAAAAAACGTGTTTATAAAAATTAACAAAAGTACGAATTATTACTGGAGTATCCACTAGGGTATTCATTTAATCGGTTAATCGCTCGATTAATTAACCGAGGTTTTGGTTTAATCGGTTAATTTTGTAATTAATCGGTTAACCAATTAATAAAGTTGTTTTTTATAAATTAGGTAATTTCAATAATAAAAATGCAAAAATTTTGGTAATAGGTTGTAGTTATATCATACATTACCTGGTAAGTAGTTGTCATTACAATTGTCATTATTCTGAAACCCTCAATAAGTACTTGCTAGTACTGACCTTAGTAAGTGCTTTTCACTACAATTATTTTCAGTTATGATAATTTGTTTACTAAAAATCAGATAAATAACTACTTATTACACCCAGAAAAAAACTTTGTTTAAATATGGTCACCTCCAACAAAACTATTTTTAAAGGATATTGTAAACATATTTTGGTTAAATTTAACCATATTATTATCACCGACAACCATATTATGGTTAAATGCGTTCTCCATCAAGAAGGCACAGCCATATTATGGTTGCCTCCGAAAATGTTTTGGTCAATAATAACTAAAATATGTTTAACACTTCTAATAGCATGGTTGGTTTTCAACCATAGCATGTTGCTCTTGGAGAAGAGGAAAATACTATTGTTAATTTGAAAACAAATTATTGTCATATTTAACCAAAACATTTTTAGAGGCAACCATAATATGGTTGTGGCTGCTTGATGGATGACACATTTAACCATAATATGGTTGTCGATGATAATAATATGGTTAAATTTAACCATAATATGTTTAAAGTTTTGTCTTAAAATAGTTTTGTTGGAGGTGAACATATTTAAACATGTTTTTTCTCTGCGTGTAGTTGTCTTGTTTTCAATACTGAATATTTACTTACTAGTAACTAGCTCCATAACTACTTATTAGGTCTATTAACTAACGCCAATTAAATAAAAACTAGTTATTTTTGGCTTCTAGTAAGTATATTGTAAGTACTTACAATTCAACTTACCGGTAGTTAAATAATAACTAGATATTTTGTGGCTTCTCGTAAGTGTATTGTAACTACTGAATTCTGCGGACAACTCGAACAAAAATAAGTAGTTATTCAGCCGAAAAATTAGTAGTGTTCAAAATACATAATATGTATTAATTAAAAATATGTATTCCATGTTTATAAATTTTTTTTTCGTTTGCTCGTTTTAGTTCAAGATTTGTGATATTGCGTTTTTTTTCCTAAAAAATTTCAAATAATAAATAATTTATGCATTTTTATATATTGAAATTACTTATGTTCTGTTTTCATAACACAAGTGATTGAACGTGTAGTAAAATTTATATGAAAAAAACAGTTTATTATTGTGAAAACAACACATTAATTTATAAAAAAACTTTATTAATCGGTTAACCGATTAATAACAAAATTAACCGATAATAAACCGTTTAAACCAAAACCTCGGTTAATTAATCGAGCGATTAACCCATGAAAACAAAAGCCCGATTAAAAAAATACCATAATAATTAAACATTGTTTTATAAAAAGTATTAGTCAAATCGTCAACAGAATACGGCAAGATATTCGGAGAAGTAATTAATTGAAGCCAGTAGGTGTTAAATATACGATTGTAAAGTTCCATGTTATTGGCCCGATTAAAACTGAAAACTTTTTCGTTTTTAACGATTTCTTGAAACACCAGTACTAAATATTTTTTTATAATTCTATTTTGTTAAAACAACACCACTAAAAAAATTATATAGTTTTATAAATTATTTTTCACAAAATTCTAATCATTATTTTTTGTTTACTTCTTTATTAATTTTTTTAACTTACTGCTTTGTTTTGTTAACTGCCTCGTTTGTAGCACAGAGTTGTATTTTGCAGGCTTAATTTACATGTTTTGCCGAATTGTATGTTCAAACAAGAGTTTCATTTGTGGACTTCTTGATGTGGTTATAAAGTTATTTGACAATAAATAAATGAATAATGTTAGGAACGTGAAACCTGTCGACAGTTAGTCCCAATTTACATTATACGATTTTTGTCGTTGCGATTATTCTCGTTTCTTTTTTTTTTTTTTTTTTTAAATCGGTCTAATGTTTACATTGTACGATTTTTGTCTTTGCAACTCCTTAAGGGCATAATAAACCACACAAATAGCTTTGCAAACATGTTAAAATTTTACGTTTGTACAAATATTTTGTGTTGTTAATTGGGGTTTTTGCTAATTGGACAAACATTTAAAGCAATGTTTGCAGAAATATTAAAAATGTTTAATATTTGGCAGAAATGTTGTATATTTGGCAAACTTTTTGTGGTATCAAGTGCTAAAAGTAATCATTTCAGCGAAAACTTTGCAGAGTAAAGACGTAGAAGAAGAATCAGTAAAATCAATTTCAGCCGTAAATTCCATTTTTTTAGCAGCATTGTTTCCCCTAAAAAGCTTGTTACTTAGAGCACTCTTTACTCCCAATTATCTTTTTTTTATTTCTTCTCCGTTTTTAACAAATCGCGAGAAAAATTCCCGCAGCACAATCGTCTTCTGCATCCATTTAAAACAAAACAAAAATGAAAAATTAATGTTTGTACGAAATAAGATTGTGTTGTTTATTGCAAAAACAAAGTGCATGTTTGCCAAGCAATTTGTGTGGTTTATTATGCCCTTTATATAAAGATATATTTTGACACAACGAATGATTGAACAAAAGAAATCAAAGAGTACCCTTGCTTGTGTGCCCCTATTCATTCCTCTCTCCTCTCTCGCCTATAAAGTAAGAATCGCCACGACAAAAATCGTGTAAGGCAGTGGTGTCAATTATGATTGTGTTGGTGCGATTACTCTTGCCTCTTACATTCCCAGCGGTAGAAATCTGCGGTTGCGAGGCCTATTACGAGGCCTAATTATCATACATATTTTGCTATGAAGACTTTAGAGCAATTAATAATAATACAATTATCGAAAAATGTTGAGTTATGGACAGACACATATTGTTGAATATCATTATGGAAATGATCGAAATGTCTTTTCAAACAATTTAATCTCTTAACTTCAAATGTTTTAAAACATAAGAGACATTGAAAATCATTAAATGCATTTTTTAACATAAAATATTTTTTATATGGCATCATTTATCTTTTTTTTAATAAACTCATCCGCTTGCATGCCCGTTATCGCTGTCTACAAGACTACTTAATAAAATTCAAATTTGAAGTTTACAGAAGCTCAATAAACACAACATCAAGGCGAATTCAATACAGTTATTCTTGATACTACAACAAGTACACCTCGCACAAAAATCACAAGCAATTTGTTTTTTTAAATCATTGTACAATGTTAAAAACAGAAATAAAACAAAACAGAAACAAAGATAACAAATATATTATTTCTGTTTAGAGGCCTCAAAACAGGCCGTGCGATATTTCCCGCTGAATGAGAGTATTTTGCAGTAAACAATTATATTTTACGCTCGCAAAATAAAAGAGCGTAAGCGTACATGTGAGTTTTGCTTACGCAATTGTGTATGACGCTGACATTCCTGGTATAAGGTAACTTGGGACTTAGTAGGTCGATTATGAAAATGACAACGAGTGATGTGTTTTCGCTCGCTTAAGTTGTCGATCGATACCGTGGGCCTACCTGTTTATAAAGAAAAAATTCTTAAAATTTTAATTCCTGGTGGAGGGTATCAAAGATATCGTACAGCCCTATATACTATTCTTACTCGTTTTTCATTTTTTTCTGACCATAAAAGAATTATAAAATAAGATATTTTCGCTTCTTATGGCTTTTCTTACCCAGTTCACTTGGTTTTTTAACCCATTTTTCTTCTTATTTTCACTTATTATTATATTGTTTTCGTACTTAAGCAAAAAAAAAAAAAAAAAGATTTTTAAATTCTCGTTTCTTTTGGTTCGTAATATTGTTAATTTCACTGCATTTTTATTTTCTCATTAAAAAAAAAAATATCGCAGCGTAATAGGGAGTGAAGAATTTTGTTGGTGTTTTTTTTTTTGTCTGCTGTATAATTGAAAAATTTCCACTCAATTATTAAAGGCACCAGAAAATTTATTGAGCAGCGACCAAGTACAATAGAATTGAGGGAAAAAAGTTTTAATTTTAACTGAAAAAATATTGTTGTTATTGGGTAATTTGATTTAAAGACTTAATGACAATTATCACACACACACACACACAACACAGAAACATGTTTTTCGTTTTATTTTTGGGGTTTTTGTAGCAGCTTGGCATCAAGTCAGTTGGAAACACTGGTTAAGTTTCATCAATATTAAAAAACATCAAAGGATTAAAAAGGGCAGAAAGATGAGTAATGTATAAAAGACAAACAAAAATTATAAAGAACACTCTTATTTTAGAATGAAAACATAAACATTTTTACAATAATGTTTTATTAAGTTGGATAATTAAATTGGAGCTGTCGTTTTTCGGGTGTGGAGGCCATCGGATATCATTTTGAATTACTAATTTGCCACAAATTTTTTCAAATTACAAAATTGGCCTTTACGCGTGTAGCGCACACCAAATTTTTAATAATTTTGGAAAATATTATTGTTTGATAAATATCTTCGTCACTACTCAATTATTTTTCTTTTCTTTTCTGAATTTTCTAATAATTAAAAATCAAATCACGTAAAATTAAGTATTAAACTAATTTCTTACATAATCCGAGCAAAAACTTTGCTTACAAAATAAGCAGAAAAATAATGAGGACTTGACGAAAAGACTACTTATTTTTTTAATAGAAAAAGTACTAATTTTTGTTCGCGATGTCCCAAAAGTAATCCTTATAATTTGGCCAATCACAACCTAAAAAATAATACCTTTCTTTTATACTTAAAAGTTTTATAAAAATACGAGGGCGGATCAATAAGTCCGTCCTCCAAGTTATATGAAATGCTACACTGTTCCCATCAAGTACCACCTGTAAATATACTACTGCCAAGTTTTGAGGAAGTTTCGTCATTTACTTTGCGTTTAACAGCTGTTCAAAACATACAACCTCGTGGATTTTTTTAAAAATGGAAAAAAGTGAATTTCAAGTGCTCATGAAACATTATTTTTTGCGAAAAAAAACCATCAATCAAACCAAGGAAAAGCTTGATAAATACTATGGGGACTCTGCACCATCGTTTTTAATGGCAAAAAAGTGGTTTACTGACTTTCTTTGTGGTCGCACAAGTACAAATGACGCTGAATGGCAGAATTACATGAATTGGGCTACGAATTGGTACCTCATCTGCCATATTCTCCGGATTTAGCCCCCAGTGACTATTTCCTATTTCCGAATGAGATTTAGCTCCAACGATGAACTTATTGGTCAAACAAATGCCTATTTTATGGACCTCGAAAAATCCTTTTTTTTTGGAAGGGATACACAAATTGGAGAAACGTTGGACTAAGTGTATTGAGCTAAAAGGTGATTATGTTGAAAAATAAATTTTTTTTGTAAAAAAAGCTGTGTTTCATTCAAAAAGTCACGGACTTATTGATCCGCCCTCGTATGTACTCCAAAACGAGACAAAAATGACAAAAAATAAGTAGTTACAAATTAACTTTTAAAAATGTTAAAACACACTTATTAAAATTGATCTTATATGCATGTGAAATCTTATGGAATTTTTTTTGAAAAAGTGTTCACAATAATAAATTGTTCGAAATGTTAGAAGAGTTTTAATAAAGAGTTTTTTTTTTTGGCTGCACAACAACATTTATGGCACAAACGCTGTAATTACAATGTGTGCAATAATATATTTAAATATTATGTTGTTCAAAAAAAAAATCGTTTACTTTAGATTGATATCACTGCTATAGTTCTATTAGCAAAAATATATTGTGGGGGTAATTTTGGAACATATTTATGTATATATTTACATACATTTTATTAATATTTAAACTTTCAATGGATGCCGGATATCTAACAACTAGTAATGGAATATATTGCAAATTGATATAAATAACTACTTAAAATCATAAAATAATAACTTTTTTAAATCATTCGCAGATAAAAGTGTTTTATCAATTAAAAAAATGGTTACAAAATTATTTGAATTTAGAAAATAAAATTAAAAATATAGAATCAAATTTTGTTTTCAAATTGAATATTTGATAACAAAATAAAAGAAAAGAAATATGAACATATAAAAAATTTATGGCGTTATGTCTTTCTCAATTGTGTTCCTAGCATTATAATACAAATATTCGGAATAAACAATTCGATTGATATTTTGTGTTCAAAAAAATATGAATTTGTAAAATAAATTTTTGGTTTGACTGCTGTACCATTGTTAACTGCTGTACCATTTTTGGCCCCATTTTGTATCATACATTTTTATCGATGTTCAAACACACTTTATTTGTGTTGCTATTTTATTACGATTTTAAGTTTGCCAAAATTGTTTTAAAAAGCTTGTTTAAAAATTAAGCTTGCAGTGCTTTATGCAGTGCTTAATGAAACAACATTTTGCAAAAAATAAATAGTTATTTTTATCAAAGTTTTGCGATTTCCTGTGTTAAAGCAAAAAAAAAAAAAAAAAACAAATCACTATGTATAGATTGAAAAGTAGCTTTTGAGATTTTGTACCAACTTAAATAATAAGCATTAAAAAACTTGCGAAAATTTGTATGTTCAGCCAATTTATCCCTACTTTTTTTTGCTAACCAATTTTAGACTTGAGTAAATATTTGGATATGTCTGCTGACGAAATTCCCTTGAAATTTGTTTGTCCTACTGTGTATGACAGTTTTAAATAAAGAAATTCCAGTACATATAAAATCGATTAAATTTCACTTAAAGAATTATTTCTTTCTTTGTACTTGAAGTAAAATAAAATAAAATAGAATAAAGAAATTTATAAAAATAAATAAAGTAGAATAAACAGTTAAAAAAAATGATGTACAAGAAATAAAAATAAAGAAGGGAAAACATAAAAAGGGTTGATATAAATTGATTTCTTGGTTTTTATTCTCAACTGCTTGTTCCTGTTACAATTATTATTGTGTTGCTGGTTGGATGGATGTTGCGTTTATTGTTAATGTGGTTTTTCTCTATCAACGAAGATATTTTTTTTAAGCATGTATCAACTGTTATTATATTTTTCCTTAAACTAGCAAATGTTCGTATGTAAGTTTGTTTAGAATATCACAACAATTTCCTTAACATTGAAAATATATGAGAGCTTCCATACTTAAACGATACAATTTCACATGAACAATTTTTTTTTATTTTTAGTCTAATAATTGGGCGTATAATTTAAAAAATTCGAAATTTTTTACAGTTATTGTGAAACATTGATATAATATAAATATATTTGGAGTATTCGCCATCTTTCGCTATGACATAATTTTTTCATCAACATTTGCAGTCCGCGTTAAAAAAAAGGGCCACCGTTTTGGAAGCCAAAAACCAGTTTTTTTTCGCCAATATCAATGCCCCTTTTCAAAGTGAAACGGATTTCAGTTAAAGCGAATTTCATCGATAGAAACAAAAATTTGTCAGACCGAGCAAGGACTAGACTAAAAGGCAGGTGAGGCACAATTTGCATAATAGCTTTCCACAAATGCCCGATCGCTGCCATAATGGAATAGCATTATGAATGGTACAGATCTCATGTGACCGTATGACGTACTTCTGGTCCCACCAAAAACCATGTATTACCTTGGTGCTATATAACTTGGATTAAAAACATGATATATTATGTCCTTGCTTTTGGATGAACACTTTTACTTGGATGAATACTTGTGTTGACATTGCGGCTTAAGTAGTTCCTAATTATCGTGCAAGTTCTTCTTGAGTTTGACAACAATCTTAAAGGAGTTATATCTCTAATTGATCATTTTCGAACTGTTTTACGCTAAACTAGTTGGTTTTATTGTTGTTGTAGCAGGGACACCTGAAGAACAAATGCCGCTGAGTTGAAAATCCTTGGTCGGTGTTCAATCAATTACGAGTCGTTTCAGTGAGATGAACCGATGGTCGTCGGAACTTGGGACCTGGATAATAGGTTTTCAATAAACCACCTCATATTTCATTCGCTTCTATTTCAACCGTTTTTTGTGTCATTAAATTGAATGCGAGATAGTTACTTGTTCGTTTTATTCCATAAGTAAATGTTCCTATATCGTTCGATTCTATATAAAGTTCGCTTCATTATTATTAAGCGGCTTATATTTCCTTAGATTCTTTAAAACCCGGTTCTTAATATATTCGATGATGTTTAAACCGTTTTAAATTTTATTCGATTCTTTATAAACCTGTTTATATTTCATACGATTTCATGTGACAAGTTTCATGATTTTTTCGAATTTATATATACCGGCTTAAGCTTTATTCTAATCTTATGAAAATACAGGGAAAATTTAAAAACTCGGCTTAAGGCCGCGTTAGCCGACCGTAAATGTAGAAATGTAAATGTAATGTTAACAGCTGATCACTTCTGTTATATGGAAAGCAATGCAAATGCTTAACTGACTGTAATGTCACTTAACCGTAACATTCCAACCTGCTGAAAATAGAATTTCATTACGAGGTTACGTGACAGTTGTAGATAGTGATGGGCTGCTTGTATTTTAAATCAAAGATGCCCAGTAGTGGCTGATATCAGCAAATTAAACTCACACGTATACTTACGCTCTTTTGTTTGATCGTCAATCAACCAATAGGAAATCAGCATGTTGAGTGAGAGAGACAAACTACACTTGCAGAACTTCTGTGGCTTATTTTACATTTTTATCGTCATCGAGACTGCTGTCAGTGAACACATAAATTGAAATTATTGCGATATATTAATGATGTCAGCCGAAAAGTATTTTATGTTACAAAATGCTTTTGATGACATGCAATGTCTTATTTGTCATAAGACATTAAAAAAAACTAAGAAATATAATTTAAAAAAACATAATAAAAAAATATAATTTAAAAAAAATGACAACACCCGCCACACATGTGCTTTCGTCGCAATCTCGTTGACGACTAAATAAAATGAATAGCAAATTGTTTTCTTCCAGTGTAATTTCGTCACTCTCACCAATACTACTGCCTTGGGCATCTTTGTTTTAAATGGAATGTGGGTATGTATATTCACTCTTGTTTTTTGGTGCTTTTTCCGAAATAATATCTGTGGAATTTCGACAAAATAACTTACATTACAACATATTTTCATATATACAAATATATGCCTAGATGTATAAAATCAACAAAGGCATACATAAACAATAAAAAATCTTAAATATATAAAAGGTTTTTAATTGTATGAAAACCTTGTTTTGTGTATGCACATTTGCATATAATATATGTACATATGTATGTATGTACATATTTATATGCTATAATAATATTTGTTTATTGTAAATCCATAATATAAATATTAAATTATTTATATATTTATACATACACGAAATACAGTTTAAATACCATTTAAATCGCTTGGTACTATTTCTGCACAGCGGTCACCATTTGAACATTTTTTAATTACCATCACTGTGGGTGTTGTTTTATGTATACTTATGCTTTTTTGTTTATGTTTTTGAAAAACAGATGACACGTTCTTACATGTTATATAAGTGCACAAACGAGCTTACATTACGTTATGGTGCGTTACATTGCATTTCATTGCATTTACGGTCGGCTAAAGTGGCCTTTAAAGATAATATTGTTGCCGGATTTTTTTCGGATTTTATTTTGTTAACTGAGTATGGTGAACCGTTTTCAAGTTATTCCAATATATGTAGTGAAAGTGCCTTAATTTTGATCATACCTAATGAAAAATGTTCTTATTTTGCGAAGCACTAATAGTACATTTTAAAAAGTAAGCACACATTTATGCGCTATGCAATAAGACATACAGAGATGCAGTTAGGTAAGTGAACAAATTCTTAATAAATTAAAAAAAAATTTGAGCATAGAAAAGAATAACGGTAACTAAAAATTCAGTGTACAAAGCTGATCGTTACATTCACCAATTTTTATATGCGCTGAATAAAGCGATTTCTGTGTCAAAAGTATATTGCTTTAAAGTGGGAACTCGGCACATAAAATTCATGTCTTCCGTAAGCGATATGGTAAGCGAAACGTTTCTATTTCTCCCTTACAAACCTGCTTCGTTGGAAGCTCCATTTTTTATTGGGTAACGGTACATCGCGAAAAGTAGAGCTGATATAGAAAAATTAAGATTCGATTCAAAATGAGCGACCTCATTTTAGTAAAAATTTTACAATAAAATTCTAATCCGCACAAAAAAAATTCTATTTTGTGCCCTTGTGTTATATGTAATTTTTTAAATATTTCATTATATTCTAAAACACACGGTTGAAAGTTCATACGCTTTTGTATAAACCGGTTCTATTTTATAAAAAAGCATGGCTCGGTTTACAAATTCATTAATTCTATAAGTAGTGATTTATAATTCATTCGATTATATTTAGTCGGGATCAAATCTAGTTTCTTCTATATGGTGTGGATCACATTTTATTCGATTTTTTTTTACCGGTTCATATATTATTCAACTCTATATATTCTTACACTATTAGGGACAACTTCATAAAAAATTTTTTTTTTACTAAATAAACTTGCATATTAAGTTAATGCCATCATATTTATATTGTAATATTTATATGCGAAATTTCTTCATTAAGCCATATTAAAAAAAATTTTCAACGAGTCTATATTTATTTAAGAAAAATCATAAGAGGAGTCGGTATAGATTTTTTTTTTTCATTATAAGCCAAAAACTGGTCCAAGTAAGTTCCAAAAACTATCATTTTAATTCTCTATGTCAAATATTGTCACCTCTTGAGACAAAGTGAACGTAAAAGAAGCTTTTTCAGATCCTGACTAGAAGATTTGATTAATAGTTTATTTTACAAATTTAGTCTTTGTTTGATAAGTAAGAACGAAAAGCTGATTGTAACAAAATCGGATTATCCCTTAAAAACTGAAAACTTTTTTCTTGTTTTTTTCGAAAATCCCCCCCACTGTAAAAAAGCAGTTATTATACAATTCATACATACAAATTATCTCCTGCTGTTAAACACCAGACAACGGACACACAAAAACTTGGCAAGAAAATGTCTCACACATACACATGTTTTTATTAGAGCGTTTGTATCTGAAAGTGTGTTAAATTCTTTCTTTATTTCTTATATTTTCAGACTGTATGCACACACTTAACATTTTAGCCTTTATGTAATAGACAAAGATAAAAAAGACAAAAAATAAAGTGGAAAATCAAGCAGAGAGCAAAGAATGTGGGTTAACCCCAACTTCTGTAGGGACTTTATAAAAAAAAAAATATTCTTATTTAATAGAATGTGGGAATTATTTCTTTTTCATAAATTATTGTTTATTAAACATTTTTTTTTAGAATCATGTAGAATTATTCCTAAGTATATTCACATATCTATAGCTGTAATGTTAATCAAAGGTTGGCTTAAGCAAAAAGTATGTGAAATATTTAGGGAATGTTAAAAATATTTAAAATAAAAAAGCTTTATAAATTTAAATTTGACTCATAGAAGCACATTCGAAAAAATAATCTTATTTATTTTTATATTTACACCAATACAACGGTATGCATCTCTTCGGTTTGCGTCGTTTCGAAGATGCGTCTTCTTTGATTTCGCAGTTGCATCGTTTTTGTGTCAGCATGTGTCGCATGCCTGCGAAGTGGCATTGTTAGTGCTTTGATTTGCGTCGTTAATATAAAAATGTTTGTACAAAGCTAGAACAAAACTAGGGGATTTCCCTCTTAATTCTAATGCAAATACGGTATGTATATGGAGGTTGTCTGTCTGCTGGTTGCAATTTGAAGGTCGTTAGTAGTTTCAGACTTTATTTGCTGAAGTGAAGTTAAATCTAAATATTTTGTAGGAATGCGCCAAAAAAGAGAGCAAATATTCTTAGAACAAAACCTGGAAATTTTAATATGTTCTAAATCAGAAAAAAAGAATGTTGATATTGGAAGAAACCTTGGACTATCTTCTTCTACAATGATTCACATTGGACCGCAATGGTCTCCGAGTGGAGGTGTGCCCTTGGGCGCATAACCCAACTTAACCTATCTCCTTCTACAATAAAATCCATTAGTTGCTCCAGAGACTCTGATAATATTAAAAAATTTTTGAAACCGCAACATCGTTTCAACGTAAACAGGTTACAAAAATGAGAAGTCTTTTAATGAAAAAATGGAGCCACTTCTTGCGAATTGGATTTTAAATCAAAATCAGCGGAGAATGCCCTTAAGTCAACTGGTAGTACAAAAGAAAGCTTTAACTTTATTTGAAGATCTAAAAGAAAATTATCCGTTATCAAGTCAAAATTTATTTTTTCCGCTAAAATTATGAATCTCGGCACCAATTACTTAAACGAAAATCAATACAAATGTATAAAAAAAAGTGCGTAGGTTTGCATCGTTTTGGTTTGCGTTTGGGTTTCTCCGGTCCCAATAAGTGACGCAAGCTTGGGTATTGTTGGGTATTGGTATTTACTAAGTATCAGAAATACAATTTCAAATTATATTCTTACTTAATTTAACAAGCAATACTAATGTAGGCATTTAGCCCGTTCTAGAGGAACATACCAAAATGTCTGCACAGAAAAAAGTGTTTTATCAATTAAGAAAATGGTTTAAAAAGCATATAAATTTAATTAATGTGATAATTGAATCAATTATTTTTTTAGTTGAAAGTAAATTAAAAATTTTTATTTTGATTTAATTAACATTTTAACTGTTTTGAAATAAATTTTCAATTAAAATTTTAATTAAATAACAAAAATTCTTAATTGACTTTTTTCGTTTAAAATGAAATAATTACAACATGTAGAATTGTTGTTGGGAATTGTCACTATTTATTTAAATAAATTAAAACATTGTTTGAAATGGCAAAGTTTTTTGATCATTTTTTTTAATAAAAATTAAAAATATCATTTGTTGAAAAAAAATATTCACAATTTTTAGTAATCAATATAATCATTTGTTTGCTTGATATTAGGAATTTGCTATAAATTTGGTGTTCGAAAAAATTTATTATTTTTTTCTGTGTGGCTGGAATCGAAACGGCGACCCTCGCACTGCTAGACTGGCTTATTATCAAACAAGCCTACTGGAAAACCATTATATTCTTATTAAAAATCAAGCCTAAAAAATTTAACGAAAATGACTAAACTCCAAATGGAATTTAGAGATTTTCATATCAACCAAACTTACAACTTCGAGAGATTAGTAAAAAATATATAGAAATAAGTCTTTATGTAAACCAATCAGAGAATTTCATTTTTTGGAACAAATCCAAGATTTTGTTTAATCGAAAACATACTTGTTTCCGTACGTCCTTTACTGGATTCGAAATTATATGTGACTTAAATCCCTTTTTGACCACCCGTAAAATAATGTGATATAAAAAAAGTATATTCGGTCAAACTTGGCGACATGATACCCTACACTACTGTACATTTAAAAAAATTAATTTTCGTAACTGATTCTACTTGAGATCCATGGGCTGTCAGTGACCAGCCAGAACAAAATTATGTTTTGTGGTTAAGATTCATGTTAAAGGTGTTTGTAAGGAAAATTATTTGTTTGCTTTTATTTAACCCTTTCCGTGTTTGTGTCGAATATATTCGACTTTACATTGTACTATGTTTCTATACGCTTGAAGAATATAAAAATTTAAAGTTTATTATAATATAGAGATTGCATTTGTTTCTTTATTTTTGAGCAGAGGTGGCCAAGATGAAAACCAAAAATTTTCCTGGTTTCAGCACCATCATATTAACTTAAATATAAGTTTTTAGATTTTAAGCTCGACTTAAATTATTTTTGACCCAGAAAGGGTTAAGTGTTTTTTGAATGGGGTTTATATGGGACTAACATCGTCAAAAAAATTGTAGCCAATTTGTATGTCGATACCAACAATTTTAAGGAAGTTATGGATTAAAAAGATATTTTCGGGGAAGTATTTGTATGGGAGTTATAGTCAAATAAGGACCGATTCCAATAAAATTTGGTAAGATAATTAAGATTGCAATAGAATAAGCTTGGACCAAATTTAATAGTTATATCAATATAAAAAGATGATTTATGAGTACAAATATCCTTTTACGGAAAGAAGCTTGGAAGCTTTTCTCATAGTTTCAATGATAATCTATAGTTTCGATAGGCCTTGTGCCAAATTAGAATCTTTAAACCAGATTTCATTAAACCATCTACAACATTGCGACTTTGCTCACAAAGTTTACATGGACAGCCAGCCAGGCAGACTACCTGCTAAAGGCTAGTTTACACGGTAATACAATGTATTACGACATGCCAAAAAATGATGTAGAATGAGAAAAATCTTACCATGTAAAAACAAAATGTATTGAGTAAGAGAGAATACGGATACAAAATTTGACAAACGGTCGGTAAATGTTTATTTTCTAAACCATTTTAGAAACTTATGTATTCTCATCACACCAGAGTCGCATTTTAACAGAGTATATTGAAGGTGGTAACATTTTAAAAAATTACAAAAACAAGCAGAATCAACTCAGGAAATGTTCATGTTGTTTTTGTAAATATTGTAAAACTGCAACCATCTGCTTTTTTGTTATTAACTCACTTTGCTTTTATTTTACTTAAACCATCCGTGTAAACATGAAAAATACTTACCAACAGATTTTTATTTTAAACACGGAGAGAACTTCATAATATTTTGATTCCACAAAGTCGTAATACATTGTATTACCATGTAAACTAGCCTTAACCGGACGGACGGACATCATTAAATCGATTAAAAAAGAGATTTTTACTGCCTGTTTGTAGAACGCGAGCGCAAAAGTGACTCGTTTGAACGAACAGGCAGATGGTCTAGGGCCAATATTTTGAGGTGTAACAAACATCAGCACAATTGTGGTGAGGGCATTAAAATAAACAATCGAATAAATAATGTTTAACCAGAATTAAACGATTTATAAACCGGTTTGTGTAGTTGATACAGAAATTAATTACACACAAACGTTTTCATATTAAATCGAATCAAATATGTATCAATTTACATAAAATCGGGTCAAAAATAAATTGGTTTTGAGATTATCAAATAAAATGTAAACCGGCTATGAAATGTTTAAGGGTTCTTTCATATAAAAATGAATAAAATGCGAGTTGTTTCCTAGAGAATCGATTCAAATCAGTTTTTGGATATATTGGGTTATTTTTTGGAAATTAAATTTCAGTGAAATTAAATTCAAACAAATTTGACAAAGGATCGTGTTTTGAAAGCTGATTAAAATATTTGCTTTTATATCCCTGCGGGAAATTTGTGTCAATTGTTCCTAAAGCACTTATCCTGCGACCAGTGAACACAATATTACAATGAAAAAGAACAAATTGTGATAAGTGAAAATAAGACATATATTTTAACTAGTGATAATGTGTTTAAGGTGTAGTTATTCCAGACCAAGGCGAATTCAAATTTCAGTTGGCGTAGAAAGCACAGCTGTGCTACTTTTTTTTCTTAATTAGAGAGAGGAGTGCCAAAAGTTGTATATCGATCAAAGAAAGCAACAAAAAAATACATTGTTGTCTTTTTGGTGTTGTTACTTATTGTAGTATCGACACTACCGTATACGTGAATTTGCCTTGTTCCGGGCAAAAGATAATTGACACAAAAGTTGTCATGATACTGGCTGATTCTCTCTATTACTTTAAATGAAGCAGATCTATCATATTTACATGGTTCACTCGGGACAATATCCGCGACAGACAATATTTAAATCGAAATTTAATGTATCCAATAAGGTTATTTAAATTATCTGTTACAAAGTGTCAACAAGGTGCCAATTAACCCCCTCCTAGGACATCACCATGTTAAAGTGACTAGCCCTCTTCATATAAAGTGTTTAAACTAGAGCCGGTCCCTACCACTTTCGAACTGTCACCTGACAAGTTTGGTGTTAGTTCCCTGTTCCATAGGGCTGCTTTATACTTTCAGTAACATAATTCTTAACCATAATTTCTCCTTACACTAGAAAAAACTACAGTAACTTTTAAAATATTTGAATTAAAAAATTTTATTAGATTTTAATTGAATGCATATAAAAATTATGAAAAATTAATAAAAATTTTTAAAAATATTTTAGAAAATTTTGAATTGTTAAAATCAAATTTTATTAAAATTGAATATTTTTAACCTAAAAAAAAATCCTTCTACTG
The DNA here is from genome assembly GCA_943735925.1 of Pollenia amentaria. Classification (NCBI taxonomy): domain Eukaryota; kingdom Metazoa; phylum Arthropoda; class Insecta; order Diptera; family Polleniidae; genus Pollenia; species Pollenia amentaria. Next base: position 135,909,263 of record OX031010.1, on the reverse strand, counting down.
ATCTCTAATATTTCAGTTAAGATACGAATGGTAGAATAGCAAATGAATCGTAAATTGCAAAAACATTTTTCTAAAGTAAATGAAGAAACATTGTCACCATGGTGAATGGTATATAGAACACAAATACATTTTTATTTTCTAGATGCTCATATAAGTGTTTATGTGTTTATATTGTGAAGTCCATTAATATAAAGTACAAAAAAAGAACAAGCAAAAAAAAAATTTGACCTAAATATTTTTTTTTTTTTTTTTTTTTTTTTTTGTAAAAAGAAACATTTTTATTTCTCAAGTTAGTTTTCTTATTTTTATTTATATGTATCATCATTCATTTACAATGTTTTCTAATAAAAGTACAAAAAAAATATTTTAGCAACTGGATACAAACTGTTATACAAAAGAATTTATAGACTACAATTATTTTGTATTCTTATACAATTTTATTCGCATTTAAAAGTAAAATAGTTATTAAATCTAGATCTTAGTAATGCATTCGTTCAGAGTTGAATTATGAGCTTTAACAATTGATGCAAAGTAATTGCATTGCAGCGATTGTGTATTTATTTTCATATTTTAATATTTTTGGGTCATTTGATATTAAATTTTTTTAGAATATGAATTTACAAAGTGATGAAATTGGATTAGATTTAATATTCGGTTTGTCAATGAAACAAAGTAATATCTTGTTTTAATATTAAACTGTAATGTATATTTAACGTGTCAAATATTAGATTTAAATGTTATAATAAATGTTGTGTTGTTTTAGCTACAACACAACACTTAATTTGTTATCGATTATGGTTTACAACATCTAGGTGTTGTGTATGTCACAGGGTTGCATTTATTTTTAGTGCTTAATATCCGTAAATTTACATTCCAGCGTATTGAAAAACTGCCAAGTTTGAAAAAAAAGTTTAAAGAATAATTGTATACATGTGATTTTGTTTAAACTAAAAGTAAAATAATGGATATAAACACTGAATTATATTTTGATGATGACGATGATAGTAGGAAGAAAACAAATTTGGCTCGTATACGGAAAAGAATTCGGGATAGTTCCAACCCCTTGGAGCACAATTTAAGCAAACACTTTAAAGCAGAATTAAATGAAGAATTGCCTTTTCCATTAGACACAAAAGTTGATGTTGGAGAACTTACAGAAACAAACATTGAAGAGTTTGCGCAACAAATTAGAAATAATTTAATGCTTGCAATTTTAAATGAATAAACATTTTTTATAAGATACATATGTATTGCCTTTAAAAAGAATATAAAAAAAGAAAAACTTAAAAACTTATTCATATATATAAAAATATCACCAGATTCTTAAAACTATACAGAAGGTTGTTAATATACACATATATTTATCACAGCTCCTGAATTCTTTTATTTGTTAATTGAAATTTATCTTCTATCAATTTAATTTGTAAGTCAGCCTTTTTTTTTAATTCATTAATTTTTTGTTCATTTGGTAATTCTTGTATGAATTTATTTCCAACCTTTTCAACGTTTCTAAGTTCTTCTCCTGATTTTTTGCTTGCGTTTTTAAAATTTGTAGACGTCCGTTCTATTTCTTCCTGCGATTTTCGGGCAATTGTGGCTCCGTAGATTCAATAGTCTGTGAAGGCTCCTCAGGTCTAAATGTGAATTCCACCCGATCTGAATCTTCTTGATTTTCCAAACCCATTGCAGAACCATTTGGATTTACTTGGGTCTGCACTGAGACAAGTTCGACAGTGTTCTGTTCTAATGAGCTCAAGCTTATTTCTGTGGAAGGACCACTACCAGTAGCTTGAAAACGTCTTTTATTTGCAGCCAATTTTCTTTTTAAATTTTCCTTATAGTGAGTCCATACCTATGATAAAATAAAATTTTTATTCTTAAGTTATATAAAATATATCAGATAGTACATCTGCTACTAATTCTTTGCCAGTCTTAAGTGCTTTTAATCGGCGGTCCCAAGCTATTTAATTGCTCTGTAAATTTATTCCATGTGCCCTTAAGTCGCATTTTATTACATCCAAATGGTAGCTTGCCTCGGCCAATAACTGGATGAATTCTCATCAGCTCAACCAGCTTTTCCATTTGTTTTTTATTTGTAATTTTGCTAAAAAAATATTTATAATTAATTATTTTTTTTTTTTAGTTATGTATATTTTGCAAAGAACATTTTATATGCATACTTACAAATTTTTCTCCATTGTCGTTTTTCAACTTGTAACGTAACACAACACCAAATAAGCAGTTGTAAGTTTTTGACAGTGCTGACAACACATAAATACACATGTTGTAAACGATAATCTATGTTACAGAACATAGACAACTCCAAATAATATAGTGCTGACAACAGTTCTATATCATGATCGCATTTTCAAAAATACAACACTAAAATAACATTTATTGTAAACGGTAATCGGGGCTTACGGTTGAAGTTATTTTTAACATTCCATTTACGTGGTTGCCAATAAGCGTAAACAACACTGATTTTAAATAATAAAAATCACTTGCTATAAAAAATTGTACACCCAATTTACACCCTGCAACACTTTTCAATAAAAGGGAAACAACAACTTTTCAAACCCATTTCATTTAATAATACCTTTAACTAATATACACAAAAACTAAAGCTGTGGTCGCACTCAACAAACTTTTGGCACCCCACACGTAACCGATATTTTTATTAAACATTTGTTTGATTTAACTAAAGATACATAAATTATTTGTAAAAAATGGCTAAGTAGTGGCTAAAACTATTTAAATAAGATTTTACTATAAAAAACGCATCAATATTAACAAAAAAAAAAAAAAAAAACACAAAATTAATTTTATACCCTGATACATTGATACCTTGTACATTAGTGATTATTTGGTTTGTATTAATACATTATAAGTAACAATAAACTTAATCTAAGAAAAATATCTGAATATCAAAATCTCAAATTATTGATAAAATTTGCTTATTTTTTAAAAGTCATTTGAGTTACCTATTTAAGAAAAGTTCAACATTGCAACAAATTTTTTAAGTTTGTAGAATTTATGAATGTAGAATTTATAAAAAAAAAAATTTTGATCTAAAAATTTTAAAAACTTGAAGGAAATTTGCCTTAATAAAAATGGGTAAAATGATTTTTTCATAGCTAAACGAGATGAAAGAGATCTAAATCTTACAACTAAACGCTTAAATTGACAACACTGGCATAACTACCAAAATTTGTTATAGGCTATTTTAAATAACAAGTCTTATGTTTCGATTACAGATGACAACTAAACTGAAGTTAAGTTGCCCGCAGCGAAATCAGACAATGCCGCTTATGTTAAAATATAAAACATTTTTTTTATTTTTTATTTAAGCATGACCGGCGTTGCCTGATTTCGCCGCAGGCAACTAAACTTCAGTTCAGCTGTCATCCGTAATCGACCCATTAAGATAACTTGAATTACTTGTTAAATTTTTGTAATACATAAGACTTTATCAAAATGTCTTTTGATTAAAAAAAATAATGATGTCTTTGTGATTGAACATGTTCTCTTCTCTATTATTTTCTTTTTGTTTGATGTAAAATGTGTGCGGTTACTTAACATTTGTCAGTCCTTTCCTGACCATCTTGTAAAATTGTAAGATTTGTATTTGCCTTTTTTATTAAAATAATAATTTGACATTTTCTGATGGTATTTTTTGTTAAAGACAACTTGTCCTTTTTTCAAGAACTGAAGACAAGATATTAAAGCCGAGAAGAGCTGCTATAAAGCCAAAGGCTAAAAATGTGTTCTTATAGTATAAGAATATAAAAAATATGCAACCGAGATTGAAAAATGCAGCAACAATGCCGCAAGTCTATAACAGCTTAAAACAGAACAGTTTGATTTTATATTAAAGGACTTTACCCAGCGGTAACTATTGAAAGGACCGCAAGTGGCAGGCCTTTCTGAAGGCCCCTATACTTCTTTCCAAAAGATTTGCTTCATATGACATCCTGCCTTCAGAAGTGTGCCTTCTAGAAGGTATCAATTTCTCTTTGAAAGACTTCCCTTTTAAGTGACCTTCTTTACTCTCTTCCTTGGGAATGAAAAGTATTTGTTATTTTAAGGAGTGTAGAAGAGCTTGCTTCCAATGATTACCTATGTAAAAAATAAATAAGTATGGAATGCGGCGAGGAGGGCCTATGTGTGCTGAAAAAAGGCCTTCTATTAGGCCTCTTTACTCATTCTTTTTACCGTTGGGTTTATCCCTTTTTCTGCTTTTATAACCTCCACCAATAGTGAGGGTATACTTAGTTTTTCATTCCGTGTGAAACTTTTTTATTATTCATCTGAGACCCAATAAACTTTATATATTCTTGGTCCTTGAGTAATTCTTAGTCTATTTAGTCATGTCCGTCTGTCCGTCTGATGCAAACACGCTAACTTACGAAAAATTCAACAGAAAACAAAAACATTGGTGTCGATAGGTCCTTGAGTACTTCTAAGGGTCATTATTACAAATTGCCGTTAGTTAAAGGCAGGATTTTGTCGGTCTGATATATGACATTGCATTATAAAACCTTAATTTAGTATTTTTCTATCCACTAAGTATTATTACTAATAATAATAATAACAATAAAAAATGGAAGTCTTAAAAATGCAAAACTAGTTATCGGGCTGACAAAATCCTGCCTTTGACTAACGGCAAGTTGTAATAATGGCCCAAAGACAATTTAGCAATGTCCGTCTGTCTGCCCGTCTGTTAAAAACACGCTTACTTTTGAACAACTCAAAAGAAAAGATTAATATTGGTGTCTAATTACAAATCGTCAAATTGTTATGAAACCCAGTGTGAAAGCACCATCATAAAAATTGATATTCATTAGTAGACTCAAAAATATCAGTATTATCAATTCTCTCATTGCTTTCTTCTCCTGAATTTACATCCAGGTTTCGTCAGCAGCATTATCGTCGTCGCTGAAGTCAGCATCAGATTCGTCTAAAAGCTGTAACACTGCTTCAACATCATCATGATTTTTCAAATCAAAAAAATTTCCTATGAAATTTAACGGTAACACAAACGTGAGCATATAATAAAATTTTGCATTGTGCCTGATCCGTACATATGTGATATCTGTTTTTCTTTGCACCCAAAATAATTACTACTATGCAAAAAATTAACGGTAAACAGCAAAATGGCTTCACATATTCGTTATACAGGTACGAATGTAGCACGCCATCTTCTTTTTTCATCTTTTACTCTAAACGAATAAAATTATTTGTTTCATATTTATATCTAAAGTCAAATGGCAGTTTTTTCCTTTATGCGTTTTATTTTGTTTACCATTTACTCATACTTAATACTACGACTAAGTTTTCTTTCATGTATTTCGTTTTTTTCCCAATTATCCTTTGTAATGTTGAGCTTATGTGTGTCTTTTGCCTTTGGCCAAAATCTTACTTAAGGAAACGCTTCTTGTGATGAGTGTCTGGGATTGTATGTGATATACCAGTCATCAATTTTTTTTTTTTTTTATTTATATTCTTTTTTTTTTGGAAGCCTTTGCATTTTTTTTTCTTTTCAATATTTTTTTTTTTTGAATCTTTATTTATTTATTATGAATTTATAATAAGCATATATGTTTCTTATTCCTAAATTTACGTCCTGCCAGTGCCAGACGAAAATTCTCCTGAAGCTCTTGTGATTGGGTAAGTGCATTGTGTCTTCTCCTTAAGCGAATGTGGCCGCCATCATTTAAAATATTTCGAGCTAGTGGATTTGGGTGCAGTTTGAGCGTTTTCAGATATCCTACTAAATGTTTTGTAATCATAGTTTTTACTGATGAAACCTTTAGGTCTTTGTGATTGTTCGAGTTTTTTACGTACTTGGGAGCGGTTTGGATGATTCGAAGAATTTTGTTTTGCCGCCTTTGGACTAATCCTTTACATGATTGAATTAATTATTAATAAATTCAATTTTCGGATCATAAAAAATACTTTTGTCGGGACAAAATAATACCCTATCTGGAACTTTACGTTAAAAGTAATTTATTGACCGTTTTAAAATTAGTTTTCAGACATTTCTAGGTCTTGTTACTGGTCGTATTTTCGGATTTAATAAGTCACGTTGCTTATCATTTGAAAGACCTATTTATGTTATTTATGTTATCGTTTGTGAGTCTCTTAGGTGTAATTTTTCAGTATAGTTTTAAAACGTTTTTAAGCCATTTTTCTTTCTTTCTAACAACGTTCGAAAATACGAGGGCGGACCAATAAGTCCGTCACTTTTCGAACTTCCCTTGTAGTTATATGAAAAGCAACACTGCTCCCATCAAGTACCACCTGTTAATAAACTTCTGGCAAGTTTTGAGCAAGTTCCGTCATTTACTTTGCGTTTAACAGCTGTTCAAAACATACAACCTCGTGAATTTTTTTTTAAATTGAAAAAAGTGAATTTCGAGTGCTCATTAAACATTATATTTTGCGAAAAAAAAACGTCAATGAAACCAAGGAAAAGCTTGATAAATAGTAAGGGGACTCTGCACCATCGTTTTCAATGGTAAAAAAAAGTGGTTTACTGACTTTCGTTGTGGTCGCACAAGTACAAATGACGCTGAACCTTCTGGACGACCAATTGAAGTCAATACACCCAGAAATTTCGAAAAATTCACGATATGGTGTCGGCCGATCGAAGAGTAAAAGTGCGTGAGATTGTTGATCGCTTACGCATTTTATATGGCAGTGGGGTTTCGATTTCAAATGATCAGCTGGGTTTAAGAAAGTTGTCTGCAAGATGGGTGCCGCGTTTGCTCTCAATTGACCATAAACGTAATCGTGTGACAACTTCGAAAAAAATTTTCCGGTGTTTTGTAACTGAGGATGAATCATGGATCCAGTACAACACTCCGCGGGATACTCCACATCGATTACCTTCAAAAGGAAAAAACAATAAACGGCGAATATTATGCCATCTTATTGGAACGATTTAACGAGGATTTAAAAAAAACGACACCATATTGCCAAGAACAAAGTTCTTTTTCATCAAGATAATGCACACGTGTGCAGTCTCAATGGCAAAATTACATGAATTGGGCTACGAATTGATACCTCATCTGCCATATTCTCCGGATTTAGCCCCCAGTAACTATGTCCTATTTCCGAACCTAAAGAATTGGCTTGGTGGAAAGAGATTTAGCTCCAACGGTGAAATTACTGGTCAAACAAATGCCTATTTTATTGACCTCGAAAAATCCTATTTTTTGGAAGGGATACACAAATTGGAGAAACGTGGGACTAAGTGTATTGAGCTAATAGGAGAATATGTTGAAAAATAAATTTTTTTTTCATATAACTACGAGGGAAGTTCGAAAAGTCACGGACTTATTGATCCGCCCTCGTATCTTCCCTGTCATTCTTCAGACGTATTTTTAATTATCTGTATTCCTTTTTCAGATTTTAATAGTTTTTATTGTTTGACTGGCTTTTAATTTAAATTTTAGACTCCTGTCTATTGTACAACATTTTTCAATACTTTTACAGCCAGGCCCCCGATGTCGATCGGGTAAATTTTCATTAACCATTCCCTGATGATGATATTCAAAGAATATCGAAATATTGGAAGCAAATAAAGAACATTTTACATACAACAGACCTCGAGCTTGAGCATTTTCATTTAATATTGAATTTTAAAGGTCGAGTAAAAATATAACTTAAAGAAAAAAATTATTCTGTTACATTAAAAAAAGAGAACTTTTGGTTTGTCTAGGTGTTTGGTATGCAAATACTCTAAAAAAGTTTGAAAACAATAACATTTGAAACACCTGCAAGAAAGAAAGTATAGGCGGTCTTACCCGACCATATTATATTGTACGCCACGGGCATAAAAGCCAAAATTTCAAAAGTTTACTGCATTTTTGGACCCATGAGCAATCATGGACCCTGGACAAACTAAATGTATATTATGAGGCTAAGATATATATGATTTATTGCAAAAAAATTTTTCTAGATACCTACATCTATATGATATACTTAGCTATTCAAGTTATTTTGCGGATGGTGTTTACATTAGACCGTCTCACTTTTAATTTTTTTTCGAAATTCCTTCATGAACATCGATTTTCTTTATCTACTATAAAAACCAAGAATTTTGGTGTATAACACTTAAATATTGATGAACGGGAAGTGGTCTCTCAAATCGTTTTTTCATTTTTTTAGGCAAAATGCATTTTTTCCAAAAAATTAGAAATCTTGATTTAGTAATTTGCCTCAAACTCAAGCAGTTCTGAATGGATTTGAACATCATTACATGCATTAGAAAGCTTATTAAATTTCCTAAATGTTTCTTAAAGCAACATTGCCATTTTGTTCGATGGTTTTTTATTCATAGCACTACAAATTCAGATTTTCAAATACAAACTTTACATTTTTTTTAATTTTTGCTTACCTTTTCATATATAAAAATTGAACGAGGCAAAACTTTTATATTCTGTAAATGCAGTATGGTAGGAAATTTTAAAATAAAGATTTTGGTGTAAATAACAGTCGCATTCTGTTAAGAAAAACTGCAGTTTTAGTTGAAATGTTTAAAGTTGTTTAATTCTAAATATAAGAAAAAAAAAATAATATTTTGGTAATAACTTTTTTGTATCTGAACCGATTTTTCCGAGTTTTTCAGCAAATATGTTTTACTAAAGATTTCCGATCTTTTGATATATTAGACGTATCCATAGGTCATATAACAGCTCTAAAATTTTAGTTTTTATAAAAATGTTGATGCTTTTTAGCCCATTTTTGGAGTATTTTGCTAATAACTTCACCATTTCTTAACCGATTTGGCAGATTTATATACCCACGTCTTTAGGAAAAAATTTACCATTTACTTAGATTATAACACTTGGAATCGGAAAGATCTATTGTTTCCGAAAATGGGTATGTTTAAATAAAAAATTTTATTTTGGGCATTACTCTTCCATTTTTGGGAAAAAACTTGCAGGGTTTTCGGGAAATATATTCTGCTAAAATTTTCTGATATTTTGCTATATAAAACGTGTTCATATGTCATACTAGGGCATATTTTAAAATTTTGAGTATTTTCAATAATATCTTTGTACGGGAGGTACCATGCCCACTTTTCCAATCCCGCCCATATTTTGAGGGATGCTGTGTATTGATAACCGATATGTTTGTACCTAATTTGGGAACGTTAGCTCGCTTCGTTCTCCAGATATACAGAAATGTATAACGTCTTTGTATGGGAAGTGCCACACCCAAAATGATTTAATTTAAGTCATCGAGCATTTTCACAAAACGCATCCAAACTCCAACAAAAGCATAATTTTACCAAATTTGAAAAAATAAAAAAACCAATATGTTCTTACTTTATAATAATATATTTATGCAATAAAAGAAAATTTAGAAATAAACAACTTTACACATTTCAACTAAAACTGCAGTTTTTCTTAACAGAATACGTCTGTTATTTACACCAAAATCTTTATTTTACAATTTCCTACCATACTGCATTTACAGAATATAAAAGTTTTGCATCGTTCAATTTTTATATATGAAAACGTAAGCAAAAATTAAAAAAAAAGTTAAGTTTGTATTTGAAAATCTGAATTTGTAGTGCTATGAATAAAAAACCATCGAACAAAATGGCCATGTTGCTTTAAGAAACATTTAGGAAATTTAATAAGCTTTCTAATGCATGAAATGCTGTTCAAATCCATTCAGAACTGCTTGAGTTTGAGGCAAATTACTAAATCAAGATTTTTTAATTTTTTGGAAAAAATGCATTTTGCCTGAAAAAATGAAAAAACGATTTGAGAGACCACTTCCCGTTCATCAATATTTAAGTGTTATACACCAAAATTCTTGGTTTTTATAGTAGATAAAGAAAATCGATGTTCATGAAGGAATTTCGAAAAAAGTATAAAAACTGAGACGGTCTAGTTTACATGTGCCATATAGTCAATTATCAGAACAAAATGTATAACAATATTGGTTCTAAGCCAATAGCTAAAGATATCGTATCCAAACTCTATATTTTTTTATTTAAATGGGAGATATAGTTAAATATGATCCGATTTAAATAAAATTCGGAAAAATAATTTAGATTGCAATAAAATTAGTTTTGTCCAAATTCAATATAAATAAAAACACAATGAGATAGTTTAACAGTACAAAAACTCTATTCCAGAAAGAAGTTTACTTGGGAGCAATGTGAAATTATGAAAAGATTCATTTCAATTGGTACAAATAAAAAAAATCGAGGGCTTAAATTCAAAAAGTGCTATCTGCAAAATCACCATTTTACAGGAGAGCGAAAAAACTAATTTTTTCGATAATTCTAAGCTTTATTCTTCAATGTTATTTAAAAACAACGTCTAAATCATTTATATATATGTAATTTATTTTTAATTCCAGATATTCGCGCTTATATGTCTGATGCTTTGATATTGTTACAAGTAAGACCTGAGTGTTTAAAATTCTTAATCACGTTGTGGTCTTATTTCTTATTGCTTTTCTAAAGTCTTTGGAAAAAGTTTCCTGACGAGTTGGCCTAAGCAACCAGCGAAATGCGCTTTCCCAAAACAAAAAAATTTCAGTGTTTTTATCAAAAATAAAAATTGGGAATTCAGCACGTCATTATTAAATAACCTAATAATTAATTATTTTTTAGTTGAAAGAATATTAACAAAATAATTTTGATTTAATTAACATTTTAGTTGTATTGAAATAAATTTTTAAACAAAATATTAATTGAATAACAAAAAATCTTAATTAACTTTTTCGTTTAAAATAAAATAATTTTAACATGTAGAATTGTTGTTGGGAATTGTCAAAACCTGAGCTATATTTAATTAAATCAACTAACACATTGGTTGAAACGCCAAAGTTTTTTTGGTCGTTTTGTTTAATTAAAATTATTAATATCATTTATTGAAAAAATATATTCACAATTTCACAATTTTTAGTAATCAATCATTTTGGTAACTGTTTGCTTGATTCTATGAATTTGTTTTGAATTTGGTGATTAGAGACAATTTTTAATTTTTTCTGCGTAGAAATAAATTGTTTCGCGAGATATATATCGATGGCTTAATATAAAAAAGGCGTAACTCAATTTTTCTCAAAATAAGGATTTTTACTTATTTTTGTAAAAAAAATGCCAAATGCATATTTCATTTAAATTTCAGAGGGCTATATTAGAAAATTTATTGGATCTTTTTATTAAAAATCGCATTAAAATTTTTTTAATGTCTAAAATTCTACAGATTTTATTCAGTTCTTTCTGTCCTGTGTAAATTAATACAAAATCGAGTTACGCCTTTTTTATATTAAGCCATCGATATTACTTATACTTTTTTAAAAATTTAAATCACTGCAGACGCGAGACACTTCCGAAATCGCAAAGCAAGAACCAAAAATTGTGCAAAACAGTTGGTATGACCCCATCTGGTTTGTATTAAGCATTAAAAAATCTTTTTTATTGGAAAATTTCATATGATAATAAAAGCTAATAAAGATTTTATTGCATAAATACGAATTTATATTATTGACAAAATCTCAAAAACACATTTTTTGCAAAATATCTTCATCGAATTTTAACATTATATTAGTTTTTCAAATCTAGACACAATTCCCAAGCCTGTGATGTATAATATATTTTCTTTGTAATAACAATTTTTATCATTATACTATATACACTCATATTTTTTTTATGTAGATAGCACTTGAAAAAAAAACGTGTGAGTTAGGAAGCACAATACAATATTTATGACCAAAAAAAAAACCTTTTGGGAAAAAAATTTTTTTTTTTTTAAATTTAAATGACAGATCCTTTAGTTAGTGGACTCGTTTTTATAAAAAACACACTTTCGAAAAATCGAAGATAGCACTATTTGAATATAAGCCAGCGATATGTTAAAACATTTCATCTATTAACCTTAAACAGAGCGACTTGTATTTTGCACACAAAGTTTAGATGGACAGATAACCAGACTTCCAGCCGGACGGACATCGTTCGATCGAAAGTGATTATTAGTCTATCGGTATACTAGAAGGTTTTTATGCATAACACAAATAAGCACAAATGCATAATACGCTCTCTGCACTACTATGTGGTTAAGAAAAAACATACGAGCCAAGGCGAATTTATGTAAACGATGGTGGCGGTACTACAACAAGTACAATAGCAAAAACACAACATGATAGTTTATTTGTTTCTTTCGTTGGTCGATATGTCAAAAACACAAGCAACTTTATACATTCCTCTCTCTAAGTAAGAAAAAAAGTAGCACAGCTGTGCTTTCAACGCCACCTTTAACCCTCGGTCTTTTACATGTTTGGAATTTCACATTCGTAACACATGAGTCTAGCCAGACCCAATAAATTTTTCAATATGCTTTATTCGAAAAAAAATTTGTTTAATATGCATATTATTTTTATTTATTATATACAAATTAATGCATTTTCATCTATCAAAATATTTCCAAAAACTGAAAAATAAGTTCGATTTATTTCTTAAAAAGTCTATGTACACATACCAAAATATAGTTTGAGCATTGAATATTCGATATTCAATATTGCAGAAAACCACTGCGTTTGACAATTTTTAAGCAAGGTTTCTTTTTATGCAAATACAAGGTGCAGTCAGTACGAAAATTTACACATTTGCAATTTTTGTGGCACAAATTTTGCTGCAAATTAAAAAAAAATCTTCATGGAATCTTAAAAATATCATCATAGGAATACGAAGTTTGACAGGGTCTTACCAAGCCTTCTAATATGAAAAAATAACTGAAACAATTGTGCTACCACTATTTTAGTACGGCCTTTAGAGCTGAAGCATAACATTTTCGCGTTGAATGATTTTCATTTAAAAATTCCATATGACAATTTAGTGCTGCTTTATCATCAGGAAGTCGACGTTCGCGTGTTATTCCATCGTCAAAGTGTCAGGGCAATGAATCGACATCGATCCTCTGTAAGTTGTCTAAAAGCTATAAAATCTCAGAGTACTGTGTGAAATCTCTTGAACGCCTCAATTGGAATAGACTCTTAACGATTGGCCTTACTTTAAAACGCATATTATTTTGACGCAGCATGTACCAACATCTGCATGCTGCTTATTCAAATTTGCTCCTTCTTTACCATAGAAATAATCATCGGCAGAGTTGGGTTGACTAATTTGTGCACGTAGTTCTTCTTCATCATCCTGAGAATTACACGATTCATTTGGCTTAATGAGCAAATTATTTTTAGTATCGTATGAACGGTTGAAATTCATAAACATCCTCAACAGCTTTCTCATGTTATTAGCATCCGCTTTCGCATGTAAAAATCAGCATCTGAACGCGAGTTACTGGAGTTACTAGTTAGTGTGCTTTTCCAAATTGAGAACTAGATGAGGTGACTAGTTTGTGTTTTTTATAGATTTTAATCAATAACAATAGATCATTGCACAACAAATAATTAAAATCAGCAAAAAAAAAAAATTTTGCATCTTCAGTAAAAAATATATGTATATGGGTCTGGCCAGACCATATGTGTTACAAATGTGATGTGTGCAGTAAAATATTCGAATAAGTTTCCTTCTACATCCTTTCCAGGATATCTTTTTTAAATGTTTATAACCAACTAAATTTTAGAAGGGTACCTGAAATTTCAAGTATCTCCCTGTGTGCTAAATATATTAAAATAACATTTCGAATTTAAAAGGGTCTGGCCAGACTCATTTGTATGACGAAGGGTTAAAATTTATTCGCCTTGATACGAACACATAAAATATGGTAGGCACATCTGCATTCATTCATTGCCAATATAAAATATATTTGGTTCAAAAAAGGCCAAAAGGGGCACAAAAAATACAAAATGATACAAAAGGAGATTTAAAACAAAGTGATAAAGGAAGTGGCACGACAGTCAAAAAAAGAGGGCAAAATGCGACTTTAGTCGCAAAACGGTAACGCTGGCGGTGTAAATTAAAAGACAACAATGACTTCATAATAGTCAGTTGAAATTCGTTCTAATAATCCAAATATCACATGCACATTTCTAACATATATATGATATCTAATTTCCGAGTCTCTTAGAAAACACCCATTTGTATGATATGTTTTCAAAAGTGTTCTTTTAAATGTTTGCTGGGATATGTTTATAGATGATATGTATTTTACATTGACATAATAATACTTAATACGGATGTTCATAAACTTAAACGGAAAATATTGTTGTTATTTTTCCTTTGTTAACTTGATTTTTTTCTCTCTTAGATTTTTTTATATTGTTGTTGCTATTTTTAAACTGCTCTTAAAAAACATGTTACAGTATTTGTTATTTATTTCGCTCTTTTATTACTTTATTTATGATAGGTTTATTTAAACTAGTCGTGCCCGCGGCATTGCCCGCCCAGAATTAATTTTGGATTAACTGTAAAAGTAAAACGAAAATCGGTTGGAGAGAATCGGAAAGGCAGAAATTGTTTTTCTGTCTCCTATTTGTCTAAGGTGTGAAATAAATATAAAGCCAGTGTGTTTTATTGTATGTTAATCAAACTACAATGTCTTTAGTTTTATCAAAATCGGTAAGATGGTTTCGGCAGAAATTGCTCAGATGACCCTTGATATTCCTAGTTTTGAAAAACAAAACCCTGTGTGTTTGTTTACGCTGATCTATCTATGCTTCTAATTCAGTCAAAATTGATTATATATCTTCTCTATGTCCCCCTCTTGGTTCTAGTATTAAAAAAATAAAAAGCCTATACTAGTATGGGCCAGCAGTCGACACAATCGACTGCAATCTAGAAATAACTTATTTGTACCGTTATTTCTAATATTTATTTAATCTAAAACTTTATTAAATATGTATATACATTAGTGTGTCCCAAAAAAAAAATATTATTTTATGCCCCACCTTTTTTTGAAAGCTTATGAAGTATTTTTGTGATTTTTTTCAGATTTTTCAGAAGAGGTTTAGAGGTCGTTAAAATCGAATTTATCCCAATAATCGGGTTTTCTCGACTTTTTTGAATTTTGCTGATTACTCGGCCCATTAGCACGATTTTCTTTGTTACTAAAGCTGGGATCACACGATTGCCGCAAATGCACCAATATGACACAATTTTGATTGTGCTTTATTGACGCACAATAATGAAATTGCCCCAATAAAATATTCTGAAATCACACGATTGCCCTGTTTTATACAAATTTAATTGCCGCTTTTATTAATTAATTCATTTATTAATGATATTAAATATTATACAAGTAAGACCATAAAGCGAATAAGAATTTTAAAACACTCAGGTCTTAAATGTAACAATATCAAAGCTTCAACAAACTCAGAACAATAAACCGTCAATCTTTTCTTTCTTACATTCCGCTATTTGGTACAAAGCGAAATGGGTATAATAATTGCCGCAGCACAGTCACACGATTGTTCTTACTTGTGCGAACTGCGAAAACAGCTGTTGTGGTCGTTTTTTTATTTGTTTCGAAGATCTAGATGGCTTGTTTATTAAAAAAAAGAAAATTCCAAAAATTATACAAAGTAAAATTCTATTTTAAATATATAAAGAAATAGAGAATATTTATATATAAAAACAAATTCGCTTAATAGAATTGGTGCATTATGGCAATCGTGTGATCCCAGCTTAAGTCAATTTTTTTAAAGAAAACTTCTCAAACTTTACTTCCCTGTGCAGATATTAAAAGTTTCGGTTATTTTTTTGCTCATTTGGGTCCCCTTAATCACATTTTTTTTGTAAATTTAGCATAAATTTAAAAAATAAATCTCTGTAACTTTTAAAATTTATATTGAAGTTAAAAAAACTAATGATTCAGTTTAAAAGGCATACAAACAAATCATTTAATGATGCAAAGAACAAAGTTCAGCAATTGCACGTGGTAAATGATGTCACAGAACGCGGCGTGGCCATAGCTAATACTTACATTAATCTAACAACCTCTGCAACAGACTTTCAGAATTTATTGGAGGGCATAGAGCTTCATCGTAAAAGCTCTAATAAATAATTGAAACCTAAAAAAAAATAGTTTTTTAATATTTTTATTTGTTTTGGGTATGAAAAGTATGCTGTCTAGAATTTTTTGGACTCGCATTGCTGAAGTCTGTGCAACAGAACAAAAACCACCCATATTTATTATTTTAAAAGAATACCTTATATCTAAATATCTAACATTAAAACAAATCCGTAGCATAACTGGCAAACATATTACAATATTTTTAATTTCACAAAATGGGTACAAAACTTAAAAAGGGTATAACTTTGGAACAGTAAGAGCAAATTCAATTATTTTTTTTTTTGCAATGACTCAGAATTTATCCATCTTTTAAACTGAATCATTGGTTTTGGTTTTTTAACTTCAATATAAATTTTAAAAGTTACAGAGCATTATTTTTCAAGTTTATGGTAAATTTTCCAAAAAATGTGATTAAGGGGACCCAAATGAGCAAAAAAACTTTTAATATCTGCACAGAGAAGTAAAGTTTGAGAAGTTTTCTTTAAAAAAATTGACTTAGTAACAAAGAAAATCGTGCTAATTGGCCGAGTAATCAGCAAAATTCAAAAAAGTCGAGAAAACCCGATTTTCGGGTTAAATTCGATTTTAGCGACCTCTAAACCTCTTCCAAAAAATCTGAAAAAAATCACAAAAATACTTTACCCTATAAGCTCTCAATAAATGCTGGGGTACCTATAAAAATCAAAAAAAAAATTTTTTTTGGGACCCACTAATATACATATGTAGAAATATAATTATTTAATGTTAAAAAACATATCGCACTTGATTATAAACAGAGAAGTAACTCAAAATGTAATAATTCTCAGTAGAGCAGAACAATTTTTAATTTTATTTAGTTGAATCAATGTATGTTTTAACTTGTCAGATTCTAATACTGTAATTTATAAGATATTATGTCTTGTTGTATTAGAAATTCATATTAAATAAATAAATACAAAAATACAAATACAAATACAAATATTTCTTTTAGGCATATGAAATTTAGTGACAATTTTTCTAAAAATGTATATATAACATAAGTTCCCTAATCTCAATGTTTATAACAAAGCCTTTTATATATTTTCCATTTATATTTATTTCGTTTATGAATAATGTTCTTATAACCTCTCTATATATATATGTTTTGTAAATACATGATTATCATATAACAAATGACCATGATCGGTAGTGTCTGTTATATAAAATCGCAGCCCATCAAAACATCGCACTTTATTAAAAAAAAAACGCAATCAACACATTCTTTACAATGTAACCATATTAATAATGTAACAATAACATTAAAATTATTCATAAGCGCAAAAATTTAAGAAATCAACGGTAAAATTTAAAACAACAACTCTCCCAAAAAGAAAACAAAATATTTAAAATTGTCTTTCTCTTTTTTATTTCTTAATCTCTACTGTTCTCCAATTTAATGCATAGCAGTTGTTGTTCTTTTTACTATGTAAACACAAAAACAAAGAATACTGCTTCTGTTATGTGTTTACATTGTTTTTGCTCACACGTATGTGAATTGTTTCAATGAATTAGTACCACTTTCTAACGCATATAACTCGTAAAATACTGAACCGATTTTAACAAAATTTACATTAACAGAATCTACCAAAAAATATCTTGCGATTGATATATTATTTGTTAATATTAATACAATATATAGTTTAGGCGTAAAAGGGATCCAAAGAAATCCACTTGCCTATTAAGATATATATGATGATTTCCAATTTCATCCAAATCGGTTCAGCTATTTAGCCGATAAAGCAAAAGTCACTTTCGCATTTGGTCAGAGGTAGGGAGATCGATTATTCGACTTTTTTCAATAATTTCGAATAGTATTAATAGTTGCTATTTTAAAACCCCCGGTTTTCGGTTAAGCAATTTTTAAATAACCGGTTCACCGAATACTAATTCGAATACTTAAAAACACAAATATCAAATAAGTTTTTAAATAAAACTGTAATTTGAATAAAAACAAAACAATTTCAAAGGTAAGGAACCAACAAAATACATACATATGTAGATATGACTTAGATCAGACCTAACAAATATTTTAGGATAAAATCGAAGAAAAGTGGGACCAGTAAATTGATCAAACTTTAGCTAAATTTTCAACAATTTTTTATTGATTTACTCAACTTTATTTGTAAGAAGATATTTGTATAATGCAATTTAGAAACTGTTGAATGATATTTGATCTAGAAAAACGTTTTGCAAAAGCAAAAAAATTATAGGAATTTTATAAAGTTATTATTTGAAATATTCTCTCAAATTTATTTTGAATGAGTTTTAATTTGATGGTGGCTAAGTTATCTATATAAATCAACAAAAAGAAAAAAGAAAGACAAAATCATGAAAAAAAAAACAAAAAAAAGTATATTGGATTTCAAGAAGAATTCTTGACAAAAAGTACGAAAAAGCAGAAGTTAGGAAGAACATGTAATTCAATTAAAAATAGATAATCATTCATTCAAATGCAAATTTCGATCCACCAAAGGTGAAATACCATTTGGTTTAAAGATTGATGTTTGACTATTGACGTCATCCGGCTTCAATAGCCGAGTGAGTAAAACGGCAAACCCCACTGACGAGATTGTGTGGGTACAATCGAAACTAGTATGGGCAACCTGTCCATGAAAGCCTGGGTTCAAATCTCAGCGCAGTCAAGCATGAAAAATTATCTATAAAATTTTAATTGATTTCATGTTGTAAAATTCCTGTCTTTATAAAAATAATTTAATGAAAATTAAATTAAATGAACTTAAGCCTAATTAAAAAAATATCTAAATTTGGATTAAAAACCATTAACTGTTCAATAAAATAACCACAATACTAATTATTATCAACCATATTTTTCAAAAGTTGCAAACAAAACCTCTTAGCCAAGATTATCTATTTCAACGAATAGTGAACTGAACATTCCTTTTGTGTAAAATATTTGTCAATTCGTCGACTACAATTTAAAACATTCCATGACATTGTTTGATTTCTTCAATTTTGTTTTTTCGTTCTTGGTGTTTAAATAAATAAAACTAAAGAGATGCTAGAACTATTTAAGAGTTTTTAGTGCCTTAACGGGCATTTCGTCCTCGGCAACACAACGGGCTAATATTTTACCCAATGATTATTTTTTTGCAGCGCATTTTAGTAAAGTATTATTTGTCGTCTCCTTAGAACTACTTCAAACGAAGTTAAGTTTTATTTGGATCACATTAATGTCAAGCATGTAGACTAATCAAAGGTGATTAATAAGACGTGACATGGAAGAACCTTTGTAACTCATCATTTTGGGGCACTTCAGACAACTATCTTTGTCTTATTAATCGCGTTCGAAAAATATCTAGAGATAACCTTTATATAAAAATATATTTAATATTTAGAACATTCTTGCACAAATTACTATTTACTTTTTAACTACACACGATTTTGTAGAATTTTGAATAGTTTTTGGTTTTTTTTCTACGATTTGTGTTTACAGTGTTCATAATGTTTTTTGACCTTTGTTACATTTTGTTTTGACATATTTCATAAAAAGTTTAAGTTTAACCAATATTCAATTAGAAAATACTTAAATTACGAGTACATCTACAACAAGAGTAAGGAAAATGTATATAAATTTCACATGACTAAAATAACCGGTTTATTATACCAAAATAACCGGTTTATTCGATATTCGAAAAATGTACATTTTGAAATAACCGACTTGGGCAAAGCTAAAATAACCGGTTGAAACCGGTCGAATAATAAACGTTCGATCTCCCTAGTCAGAGGACAAATAAACTGGAGGCGGAATGGAGGGTTAACAGCGTAATCACGTTAAAATGGCTTTGTTTTTCTTTTGAGTACGGAAACTATTGCGTTAATAGATCACCACTGAAACAATAATTAATATTTCCTAAGTATAGGAGGGTTAGCGCCCCTGGGCCCTATCCAAAGCACTTAAGTGGAACCTTATATAGCCTATGTGCATAAAGAGATTCCATTCTTCATTTTGTTGAACACATTTTTTAAATCCGACCGCCAGTTCCGGAGATTTCCTCTTACAAACATATAAAGATACAAACTTTTCAGCTTTATAATATCAAGTATAGATATTTATATTTTTGTTTAATTATGCTCCTTAAATCTGAATTTAAGTAATAAATCTTTGGCTTAATTGTCTATATGCTGAACTACAATAATCATTTTGCCAAATGCTTAAAGTTAACGATGATTTTCTATAAATTGTTAAACGGAGCCCTCCTAATGTACACGATATTTTTTTTTTATTATTACAAACTTCAATAATATCTTTGTTAGTTTCTATAAAAATGTCAAATAATGTTAGAAGTAAAATGTGTAACACACACTTGCTATAAATGCTATAAGCTAAATTCGGTCATCAATAATTGTTGTTGTTTTTATTTTATATTTAAAAATAATGACCGCATAATACTGGGTGACTTTTGTTTAAATGGATTCTGACATCTTGTCAACCCAGAGATGACATTTTTTTTTTTTTGTTTTTTTTTATTTGTCTTTTTTCTCTCTGTGCAAAGTCTTCTTACAGAAGTTTAAATATTATTAATAATATTGTGGTTGTTGTTCAAAGTATTTAAATAATTTAAATTGTTTAAAATTCATTATAAGCCCTTAAGGCTTTTGAAACTATTTGAAAGTGTAGTATACTTGGGGGATTTGCTTGCAACTGTTAGCAGGGTGGCTGGCAGGCTAGCTGGCGAACAGACTGCTTATTCATCTGTAAAGTTTAATAACAACAATACTACATTAGAAAATATGAAATAAAGTTTATAATAAATAATGAAAAAATGGTAGCATACTTTAGGGCTATATCTTAATTAAACGCCTTTTTGTTTACTTTATGTATTTCCTCTTTCACACAGAAAGTTTTATAATAAATCAAAAATAATCACAAAAAAAAGGAAATGTAATTTAACAAAGTCATTTTGAGTCAAACTTTAACCCTCTTATTCATAACAAATATTTTAGATTTAAAAAAGGTTTAACGAACAAATTTTAAAATCTAAAATATTTTTATTTTTATTAATACCTTTAATATTTAATTATTTTACTAGTTAACAATTTAATTTGGTGAATTCTTTAATTTGGCTGATGTTTTAATCATTTACGGTTTAAACAAATTTTTAGTGGTACATTGTAAAAGACTTATGTGGAAGGAAGTCAACGCAAAATAATTTGTTTAATTAAATTACTTTATTAAAACACTAGAGAAGTGCTTCCTAGATTTGCTGATTAGCGAAGTTTTTCAAATATAATATGGTGCCACAAAAATTAATCAGGTGGAAATGTAAACTCTTTACGCTGATATTTAAAAAATTTGCGATTTAGAGTAGAATTTTCATTTAAATGTAAATTTTAAAGCACCGCATTTACATGATGATTTTTTCCACGTCTATTTTTGTTAGATCGAGACGGTATGAAGTGGCAAGAACGGTTGACAAAAAGACTCAATTTGTGTTTTTCATGTCTATTTCTCATATTTTTCTTTACACAAGTTTCGGTTTTTCATGATAAGTGTTATTTTTATTTATTCTTATTTCGAAGTGGCATGTTTTTTAAAGTTGTTATTTTACCACTAGTAGAAAAATTAAATATTTGTTTCTATTTTTTATATGCTACTTTATTGCTACTCGTACATTTAATGCTTCCACTTATGTTACAGTATATCTGTAGCTTTTGAGATCTTTCTGCTATTTCTGTTAATTCTATGCTCTTTTTAGACTATTTTTAGCTACTGTTTCTCAATTTTATAAATACTAGTAGTTATTTTCTTTTATGTCAAACCCTTAATTTTTAGTCATAGTAAAAATATAGCTGCAAGTTTTTTAAATTTTTTAACAATGCAACATATTAAGGCGGCATTTACGCGCCGGCTGTAAAGACTTAGTTTAAGGACATGTTTTTTATTTACATATGAATTCGATAGAAAAGAAATAGGGGTAGAAAAAAAGACTTGATTTCTGTTCTTTGTATTTTTTTATAATTGTCTTTTACTGTCATTTAAAGTTTAGTTATTATGTTTTATTTTCATTCGTTTTTCCGATAATTTAAAACAAAAATTTTCAAAGAAGACATGTCTCAAAATGCATCATGCAAATGTCAAAAGATGTTGGCAGCAGCTGGGATTTGGTATATAATCTATTGACTAATTTATTTGTGACTTGTAATAACCTGGCCTTAAAAAAGACTTGTTAGTTGTAGTTTATACATACAGATTTACAAGCCCTGAGGTTACAATGCTAAGAACTAATGAGAATTTGATGTATATCTTTACTTATTTTACAAAATGCTTGCACCTATTAAGTAGATACCCGGAAAAAACTTGGTAATGACTTGCAATTACTGAACAACTTAAGCTGGGACCACACGATTGCCGCAATGCAATTTATTGGTGGAATTTCATTATTGTGCGTCAATAAAGCACAATCAAAATTGTGTGATATTGGTTCATTTGCGGCAATCGTGTGATCCAAGCTTTACTTTTCAATGACTACTTAATACTATCTGCATTACATAGAAGCAGTATAGTAATAACTGACATATAATCTGATACATAATCACTTGTTTATGAGTGGATTAACGAAATTTATAATATATTCATAATAAAATACATTTAATACAAATTAATTTAAAATACATATTTGTTCTTACAATTCGTATTTTTTCAATTGTTATAAATGAAAAACAATTTGTAATAGGTTTGAATGTAAACAAATTTTAATACTTAATTAAATTTGCGATGTATTTTAAAATTAAAAATTTTAATAAAAACTACACTTTACATTCAACCTATTATGATGATATCGTCTAGGAGATATAAAATATAGTATATGAAATCGATCTTGTATCATAAACGATAGTATTTAAATTGTACATTTCCTCATAATATCGTTTTTACATGAAAAAAATCATTTCGTTTTTGCAATCATATTGTTTTCTGGTTTTTTTGGGTACGAATATGACCTTAATTCAGGGTAGTTAAATTTTACATTTGAAAAATTTATTTTGTTTGATACCAATGTGAAGTATTATTTGTAAGCGAACGTGAAAATGGCTTACACAGAAAAAATATTCAATAGTTTTTTATCAATTAAATACATTGTTTAAAAGGAATTTTTATTTAATTAATGTGTTTATTGAATCAATTATATTTTTCATTGAACAAAAACGAAATATAAATTTTGGATTTAAATAATATTTTAATTGTTTTCGAAATTAAATGCTATTAAAATATCAATTAAATAAATCAAAACCTTAATCGATTTTTTCGTTTAAGATAAAATAATTTAAAATTGTAAAATTGGGTATTATTTATTTTGGGAATTGTCAAAACTGACTTTTCCAAAATAATTTTTAATTCAATAATTGGTAATTTTTTTTTTTTTAATTCTCGCAAGAATATATGGTCGATTGGTGTTGTATTAAAATAAATTTATGGCATTAACAGTCTCATTAAAGTTAACTGTGTTTTGTGTTGATACCGTGCAATTGTCATCAGTTCCTTTGAACATTTACACCAAGTTTTGTTACGTCTACGCAATATTCTTTAAGGTTTAGGAGTAAGTTCTTGAGTAAGTTGTTTGAATTTTATCTCGCTTTCAAAAATGCAATTTTAAGTGAGCCACAAACTTCGTTTAATGATTATAAGACACATTGCTATGCCGAACACAAAAAGGACATACAAAAATGTTAGACTATTTATCCTCTTACGGATATTAGAAAGTTTATACTGCAAAATTTAAGTGTTTCCAAATGGTCTGCTTTTGGAAACAAGAAATCTTTTGAAAACGAAGTATGCTAAAACAGATATTATAGACGAAATATGTGAGGAAATATACAAGATATCACAGCAGCCTCCAATTCCCCGACTCTCAATAGCCAAATGAGGTGTACGCAAATCTACAGAAAAAGTCTAACGGTGTGATATCACACGATCTTGGTGGCCAATCGACCGGCCCAAAACGTAAAATTATGTGCTCACCGAAGTGTTCTCTCAATAAATCCATTGATTTATGCGATGTGTGGGAAGTGGCGCCATCTTGCTGAAACCAAATGTTGCCGAGATCACGAGCTTAAATTTTAGGCATCAAATAGTCGGTTATCATGGCACGATAACGGTCGCCATTGACGGTTACATTCGCACCGGCATAATTTTTAAAGAAATATGGACCGATGAATCTATCGGCCCACAAACCACACCAAAGCGGTGTTTTTTCTGGATGAAGTGGCAGTTCTTGAATCTCTTCAGGTTATTATCCAATAATGAATGCTGGGTCTCAAAATGGCTGATGGTGTTGTGAATAGTACGCTCAGTAGGCCAATTATGTTGGCCATAAGTTGAGCGAAGTGCACGAAATACATTCCTCACAGAACATTCATTTTCGTAATAAAGTTGAACGATTTGTTGTTCAGGCGTTAGTCTTGCCATTATGAAATGCCAAACAATACTAAATCAAAATAACAGCATGACACGACTCACACGTGATCTGTCAAAAAAGGCTATTGAAAAAAGTATCTCTACTTGAATCACCCATTATTAGCCTTTAAACTCATTACTTTGCAATCTTACTTTTTTCTTATATAATAAATAACCACAAAAATGTCAAGAAAATCGTTTGTATGTAAAATTAGTAGTTTTGAAAGAATGCTGGATGAAGTGTGCAATTATTTCTACAATTTAACAAACATAGATTTGAAATTGCCGATAAACTCATTAGATTAAAAAAATATTTCATTCTATATCCTATTACAACAAATCCAATAAATATCTAGGCATTTAAACACATATGCATACAAAATAAAATATCTTGTCATTACAACATCTCCTTTAGATGCACTTCTTTCGCATTTATCTCACAAATATAACAATATTTATTAGCTATAAATATTAAAAATAAAAACTGGTAAATATCATGTACATCGCTTGCTTCTTTGAAGACATTGTTGTAGTTTTGAGTACTAAAAATTGTCATCGTATATGCATTCAGAGCAGACAAGAACGTTGATTGCGTGTGCTATAAAATATTCTATTTTTATTATTTTTCTTCTCTTTGTTGCTGACTTATTTATATTGATGAATTTTTTTTATGGAACATATACAAAAGCTAGTAATTTTACTTTTTAAAGTAATACCAATACAAACATCTACATATGCATGAGAGCTTGCAAATATGTATAAATTTTTCATGCATATAGTTCAGGGATGGTAACATGAAATCGAGCGCCACGTCAGAGAATACAACAAGAGGTGATGAAATGCTATTAGTTTTTTCTATTTTGTTTAAAGTTGTAAATTTCCTATAAAAACTTTGTATCGTATTAGTGTTAAGTTGGCTTGGATAGCTGTGTGTACATGTGTGTTTAAATATGTGTTTGCTGCTAAGAATATGCAACATTGTTATCCAATTTGTCATAAATCTACAGTTATACATACATGCATAAAATATCAAACAATACGAAGAGGAAACTGGGAATATATTAACAATATACAGTGGGAGAATTTTGTAAAAAAAGTGGGGTATAGTTTTTTAGCGGTAGTTCAAGTCGAGTAGTATTATAATTTTAATTAGAAGGGTATTCATTTAATCGGGCTTTTGCTTCAATCGGTTAATCGCTCTATTAATTAACCGAGGTGTTGGTTTAATCGGTTAATAATCGGTTAATATTGTTTTTGATCGGTTAACCGATTAATACAATTTTTTTATAAATCAAGTAATTTCAATACATAAAAATGCATAAATTATTTATTATTTGGAGTTTATTAGTAAATAAAACCAATAACATAACAAACATTACAATTCTTGAACTAAACCGAACAAACAAAAGAATAATTCATAAATATGTACTAAATATTTTATAATTGACACATATATTATGTATTAATTAAAAAATTGACTTTAAGATCATTTCATTAGTTATTTCAATAGTTTAAGAATATCTTATAAAATAATCTTTTATACAAATAATTTTGTTTAAATGTTTAGGAACCAAGCGTTTATTTTCTCTAGGTTGGACAAAACTTGACTTTGAAAAACTTTAATTTATTGTAGATGTTGCAGAAATCAAAAGCAACCAATAATACAGAATACCTAATTTCTCAGTCCTTTTCCTGTGTTTTTCTAATCATATAATATCTTCCCTTATTTCATTACAGTCCTGTGTTAATTTTTTTAAATGTTTAACACTTTTAATTGTTTTGTTTAATGCTGTTAAAAGATTGATTTGTATATGAGATGAAACAAATAATTAAAAGCATAAAAAAATATGTTGTAATACTACAAAAAGTTAAAAATTTGTTACATCGGTTAATCGACTGAAATTAATCGGTATAATCGTTAATCGAAAAAGGCAATTTTAAATTAACCGATCAGCTAATCGGGTTGTAAATAATCGGTTAAGCGATTAACGGTTAACCGAATGAATACCCTACTAATTAGTGGTAGTAATCTAAATGGAAAATGTAATCAAAATTTACTCTTTTTAACAGAACATTTTACCAAAATTTGGTACTTGTGGGTAACTTTGCCTAATATTTGTTTTACCAAAAAACTTTCCAAAATAAGATATTTATACAGGGTGGTGCAGAACGAGTATGGTTGTAATTGGTTAATTTTTTTTTATTTTTGCGATTATAGTTACTTTTCACCGTTTTCTGCCTCGCACATATGTGCTCTTTTTAACATACTTTCCATAATTTTTTAAAAAATTTCGGGTGTTCTTCACAGAAAAAATTTTTTGCCCCAATAAAAGCACTAATCAAAAATAATATCAGTTTTAATTAAAAATTTAATCAAGTGAATTAAAAGTTTAATCAAGTGAATTAAAAGTTTAATCCAGTGAATTAATTGATACTATTCATTTGCACACGCAGAGAAAAAACATGATTAATGAATGGTCACTACAACCATTTTCATTCATATTTCCCTAAGACGTTTACCCTAATAAACTTATTATAATCCTTATTTAACTTGAAAAAATATTTTTTCTCCTTAACATTTTTTAATTCACTATAATAATATTATATGGTGATTTACACTTAAAAAGTTACCATGATCTATTTGCTACTATAATATATATATTTTCATATTTTCTGTACACAAACCGTATGTCTGATACCATCATTTTTGTTCGCTTTAAAACACATTCTCTAAATAAGCAAACATTTATTGTCAAAACAAACAGTGTGTGTTTATAAAGCAAATAAAATCTTCTTCCATGTCATTTTCCGTCTGTGAGAGTCAGTAAATCGGGAAACGTGAATGACTGTAGTTTTTCGGAAAAAAAAGGCCATGCATGAATGCAAAATTAAGAAAATAAATTATTATACGTTTATTGATATATATATGAATGTATGTATTTAATTTTATTTATTAAAATATGCTACGCTGTAAATGTATGTATTTTTAATAAAACATAAAATTTTTTTTTTTATTGGTTTTATTGTGAGAACCATAAACATGTTCAAATAGAAATTTTGCATGGTGTTAGGAAAATTAGAAAACATGGTAAGGAAGATCATTTGTGTTTTTCTTCTTAACATAATAATATTTTTGAGATAACAATAAGCTATAAACATGTCTCAACATATATTGTTACTGAAGGCGTGTTTGACACAATCATAACCACAAACATTAATGATAGTTTGCGATTGTGATTGTATCAACCATGTTTTTTCTTTGCGTGCACCAGCAAACAAATTAATAGTTACAATTAAACATTTAATTCACTTGATTAGTCGTTTAATTAAGCGTTTAATTCACTTGATTAAATTTTTAATTAAATCTGATTTTATTTTTGATTAATGCTTTAATTGGGGCAAAAATGTTTTCTGTGTTATTTTTGTTCGATTGGCTTACGTTTTATGATTAATTCCCTAAGTCTTCTTCTTTACAAAATGCTGAAAAAAATAAAGAAAAATTAATAATTAAAAAAGTTATAAAGAATTCAAACCATAAAGCCCATTCTGCACCAGCCTGTACATAGAAAATGGTTTCCTATAATTCGTATATATAGGAAATTAAAGCAACTATATATACTGATAATAGAAAATTTTAAAAAAATTCACAGCTTATCAAAAAAATTTAGGAAAGAAAAATTAGCTATGTATAGGAAATTTTGAAAAATTAGCAATTGTAGGAAATTTTTAAAAAATGAAGGCAATTTTTTTTACTAATTTGCAATTTGTAGGAAATTTTTTAAACATTGTTTATAAAAATTATTTTTGTTATGAAAATTTTTTGTTACAAATTTGTTATTAATAGGAAATTCTCTGAAATTTGTTATTTATAGGATAAATTCTCTACTTGTAGTAAAATAGCATATTTTCACAAAATTTATATATCAAATTCTTAATTTCTTAATATTTGCTATTTTTAGTAAATTTTCTAAAAAATTTGCTCCTTAAAGGAATTTTTTTTTTTACAAATTTTATATAAATATATAGGAAATCTTTTAAAAATTTGCTTTTCATAGGAAATTTTGAAAAATGTTGTTAGACCCCGTTTGCTATTTATAGGAACTTTTTTCACAAATTTTTCAAAAAAAGTGCTCGATGTACCCCTCAAAATGAACCTTGGACTTTTTAAGATGCCATTTAAAATATTTCGAATCCAGCTTTGACCTCTCGTGAGCTGGACCATTTTAAAAAGGGTCTATTTTTGCATGTTTTGTTAATTTGAGAATCTGTTTCCTTAATAACAAATACGATATGGGTATCATAAGAAAGGTTTTTTTTAAGGGGCGTCCAACTGTATATACAATTTGTCCAAAGACGATCATCCATGTCCTTTTTTTAAGCATATTCTGCCAAATGCCAAATTAATATATGCCAAATTAATATATTTTAATCTTAAGTCGATTTTATTAAATACTCGTCTCAGCTTTTTTTGAAATTCGTGCTAGTTCGCGTTTTGACAAAAATGCAATGGGGTGGTAACCCGTCGTTTTATATAGGGCAATATGGGTATGTAAATAATTTAGATTTTTGCAAAAATATAATGAAAGTGTGCTGTATGGAAAATTTTGCATAAAAATAAAATTGTAAATTTAAGTTTATCAGTTCCCAATATCGTTGGGTTTAAGCTAAAAAAAATTTAAATAATTGTTCGTTGTGTGGTGATTAAAATGCCTTTCGCGTAAGTTGAATTAAACTAAAATAGATTACCATATCGGTAATCGTCCGGCTTATATTGCGAGCCAGATCGTGTCGCGCAAGCAATATACTAAAATAAAATCACGATAGGATTTGCTGTAGCGCTTTTTAAAATCGCAATAAATGAGTCTTAAATGGTCTGTATAAAAGTTTTGAAAGTATATATATGGGGGATTTCATGTCAAGTGACCCAAGTTTTTAAATCGATGTGTTCCGATTTGCATGAAGGTTAGTCTTATTGGAAAGTAGTTCAGACACAAATTTTCAACAAGATCGGTCAAAAAGTTTCTGAGTTAGAGGGGGTCAAAATTTGACATTTTGGCCAAACCGGTGTTCTTTCTCGTCCATGTAACTTATTATCTATTGGTGTTAGCAACATTTGTCCCAAACAAATTAGATAGCTATTTCTTCAAGCTATCGAAAAATTTTTTTTTTGTATATTTATTTAACTTATTTTTTATTTTTTTTGGAAACGGCTTATGTATTTTTCTTTTAGGTAGTTTTGGTCGCTTAGTGGGATGAGAGTGGGATATGTATAAAAAAAATAATTTCTAACTCAAGACGAGGGTTTTTAAATTTTTAGCATATGCACTATTTTGAATTTTTTCCTTTTAATCTTAAAAATAAAACTTATGCTGAGAAACTAGACAAATTAAACTTTCCGACGGTATATAACATACCGAACTAGATTTCATTCTCTCGATACTGTAATACCCACAATATGTTAATCCCAGGAATAAAATCACTTTTTCTATAGAGATGTTGACAAATTAAATCTTTTTATTTATTTGTAATAATAATTAAATAAATATAAAATAATAATAATAAAAACAAAAAGATAAATAATCTAAAAAACTTAATCTCAATCACATAAGTCCTTTAATAAATTTTTGTTGTTTTTTAAAATTTTTTTTTTTTTTCTTTTTAAAACTATTTTTGTATTTTTTTTTTTTTGAAAAGGGTATTTTTTTTTTATTTTTTTTTTGCTCAAAAGAAAGCTTAGGTCTTTTCCTTTAAGGTAGTTTTGGTCGCTTAGTGGGATGCCAGTTGGATATGTATAAAAAAAATAGTTTCTAACTCAAGACGAGGATTTTTATTTTTTTTAGCATTTGACGTCTTGACTTACAAATTATTTTTTTATACATATCCCACTCGCTGGGGCCGAAATATTTTAAATATCATCTTAAAAAAGTCCAAGGTTTCTTTTGAGGGGGGTACACCTTGCACGAATTTCGCTTCCATACAACTTGAGTCGCTCTAATATATATATATGAAATTTAAAAAAAAAATTTGTTCTAATAAGAAATTTTTCCAAATTTTTTCTTTTATGAAATTTTTTAAAAAATGTTTAAAGAATTTATTTTTAATTGCTGTTTATAAGAAATATTTTTATTTTAAAGCTTGTTTGTTTTTTTTTTAGACTCTGCCTTACAAGAAAATGGTGTAAAAATGTGCTATTTTAAAAAAAAATTGTTGCTTGCTTAAAAAATTTTTTAAAAATTCGCTACTAAAAATATATTTTGTGAAGTTTGTTAGCTTAGCAAGGCTGGCGTGAAGCAAACTTCGCACACTCATCCAGTGACCAATATGGTGATAAATAAGAACATAAGAAGTTTGTGATGTGGTAGAAAATTTGATAGGACATTTTACGAAGAATTTCCTACTGTGCAGCATATGCTTTCACAATTTTTTTTTGTTTCGAAACAAATAATATGCATGTTTAGAGAAGAAAACTAGAAACTATAAAAGGTTGTTTAGAAAGAATTATACTAAAAGAGAACGAATAGTAGAACATAAAACTTTTTTTGTACGTGCTTACTTTACTTTTGTTGCAGATTTTTGATTATTGATGATCTCAATGTAAGTGGAACAATTTTAAAATTCCTCAATTACATGGCAGTATGTTGCTGCCTGGCTTAAAATTTGCATTTCCATAGAATTTGCCATAAAATTAGTTAAACTTTTCAATTTAAATTAAAACCATTCTAAAGCATTCCAGCTCTATAACTAGCCATTTTATATGTGATGATATCAGTTTAGAATGAACATTAAAACAAATTGTATTACAGCCATAAATAAACTGTCTCCCTAAATGATAATTAGGTACTTTTCGTAAATTTGTTGCTTAAACATCATAATGGAAAATCTATGCAAATGGAATAAAAAACATTAAAACATATAAAGAAATTAAAAACATAATGTGCATTTAATTGCATATAAATTTAGCAAATTTTAGTTCACACAGTACAACGCGGCAAGTTGTAATGGGGCAATAAAATAACTCAGACACTCGATTTGTTTGAAAGTAGAATTTTTCAATGCCGACAATTAGCAGAATGAGAATTTCACAAACATTTGCATATAATTTATTTTAAGCAATAAAATGCACAAAATAAATTTTGGTAAAGGGAATAACTAATTATTTGGCAATTAATTCCCTTTTAGGGTAGAAATAAATTGTGTATATGCATAAATTAATAAAGGGTCCGCCAAATAATTTTTTTTTTTTTGAAAATGCTATAAAAAAAAACTACTGAATATTTTCTCAAATTTCTTTTTTTATTTGAAAGTACAATCCTTCTGGTTAATAATGAAAAATAATTTCATTCAAATGGCTGCCTCGGCTGGCCATGCAGTAGCCTACACGATCTGTCCAATTTTTAAGCACATTATCGATTGTGTGCAGCTGTATTTCACATTTGGCTTCACGAATATTGTCCTTTAAAGCGTCAATTGTCTCTGGCTTGTCAGCGTAACACTTATCTTTGACGGCACCCCACACATAATAGTCGAACGGTGTCAAATCGCAGCTCCGAGGTGGCCAAACGACATCAGCTCTGCGGCTGATAATGCGATTTTCAAAAACAGGGCGCAAAACATCGAGTGTACACAGAAAAAATAGAAAATCGACTTTAATTAAACAATTCGTTCAGACAATTCAATTTTTTACTAATTTTGCCCCTGCAAAAGAATTGATCATATCAATTAACGGATTTGTATTTTCGAGTCATGCCACACAAATTTAATCAATTAAAAAATTAATTGCATCAATTAAAAAAATACACAACTTATACAAAAATATTTACATTTTTGTGTTTTGATTAAAAAAATTAATTGCAGCAAACAAAAAAAATAATTGAAGAAATTAATGTTCACCAATTAATTATTTAATTAAAAAATTTTTGGCAAAAATTTTTTCTGTGTAGCTTCGGCTGTGTGGCACGTAGCGCCGTCCAGTTGAAACCAAATGTTGCCAATATCCTCCTCTTCAATTTTTGTGAACAAAAATTCGTTCAACATGGCCCGATAACGATGGCCATTGACTGTAACGGCCACTCCTTGCTCATTTTGAAGAAAAATGCCCAATTATGCCTCTAGACCAAAATCTGCACTAAACAGTTACTCGTTTTGGGTGTATCGGCTTTTCAATGTATGCGTGCGGGTTTTCTGTGCCCCAAATTCGACAATTTTGCTTGTTTACATACCCGCCAAGATCAAAATGAGCTTCATCTGAAAAGATGATTTTTTTTGGCAAAACCGGCATCTTCTGTAAGTCGATCGCAGGCCCACTTAGCGAAGCGAAAACGCATTGGATGGTCAGTTGGCTTCAACTTTTGAACCAATTGGACTTTGTATGGCGTCATACCAAGGTCTTTTTGCAAAATTCGTCTCAATGATGTCTCCGAAATGTTCAATTGTTGAGAACGGCGGTGAATTGATGTTGATGGCCCTTCACGCACACTTTCTGCCACAGCAGCAATATTCTCGGGTGTACGCACTGTTTTTGGCTTTTCACAGGTTGCCAGTTTCTTTCACTTTTTTCACAAGATAACGAACACACGGAGCTGACGGTGCTTCTCTTCTTCCATTCTACA
Source organism: Pollenia amentaria (assembly GCA_943735925.1). Lineage (NCBI taxonomy): Eukaryota > Metazoa > Arthropoda > Insecta > Diptera > Polleniidae > Pollenia > Pollenia amentaria. The sequence goes on along the minus strand of OX031010.1, from coordinate 135,876,225 downwards.
ACATTATCATGATTTTCAAAGTAATGTCGCAATATTTTCCAGCGTTGTTCAAGCGTATACACAACCATATTCGTTCAGCGAAAGGATAAAACTAATTATCTTTCCAATCAGACATGAGCTAAGTGTTACCATTCACGAAATAAGCACTAGTTGAAAAAAAAAACGTTAGATGGTGGACCCTTTATATGGAAACAATTTTAAAAAGAAAAACCACCATTTATCTGTTAAAAATATTATTGATATAGTTTACGATTTTGCACAAAAAATTTAGTGTCGGAACATAATTTTGTGATGTTAAGTTCGGTTTTTAATATAAATATCATTAACCTCTCCTACGAATAATTATCGTACAAATAAAATATCTACGCAGCCAGCAAAATAGTCCAACGTCTTCCAGATGTCTAAAAAAAACTTCGGCAAAAAGTTGGAATCGTATACGAATTCTTACCAAAAAAGTGTGAAGTGCTTGACACAAATTCTGGAAGACATGTCGTGGGAAATTCTGGGTTTTTACCGGCATTTCTTATAGACATTTGATAGAAATTGAGTGAAACAGGCATAAGAATTTCTGATGTGTTAGCCGACATTCTTATTTTTAGATGAATGAATTCTTTTTTTCTAATTTCATTGCTTATAGACATTTGATAGAAATTGAGTGAAACAGGCATAAGAATTTCTGATGTGTTAGCCGACATTCTTATTTTTAGATGAATGAATTCTTTTTTTCTAATTTCATGTTAAGTTCGGTTTTTAATATAAATATCATTAACCTCTCCTACGAATAATTATCGTACAAATAAAATATCTACGCAGCCAGCAAAATAGTCCAACGTCTTCCAGATGTCTAAAAAAAACTTCGGCAAAAAGTTGGAATCGTATACGAATTCTTACCAAAAAAGTGTGAAGTGCTTGACACAAATTCTGGAAGACATGTCGTGGGAAATTCTGGGTTTTTACCGGCATTTCTTATAGACATTTGATAGAAATTGAGTGAAACAGGCATAAGAATTTCTGATGTGTTAGCCGACATTCTTATTTTTAGATGAATGAATTCTTTTTTTCTAATTTCAAAACAAAAGATTTTAATTAAAAAATTTAATATGTCCGTACCATTTTAAACAATATTTTTCTTAACACATAAAAAAAAAATTTTTAATTATATTCGACTTTATAACAGTTGTTAAATCGGTACCTAAATTCCCCCTGATATATCAATGCACAGAAAACATTATTAGTAGTTTTTTATCAATTAAAAATTTTTTATAAAAATTACTTAAATTTAATTAATGTGATAATTAAATAACTTATTTTTTTTTTTTGAAAGAAAATTTAAAATATAATTTTGATTTAATTAAAATTTTAGCTGCTTTGAAATAAATTTTTTAATTAAAATATTAATTAAATAACAAAAAATCTTAATTGACTTTTTCGTTGAAAATAAAATAATTTAAACTTGTAGAATAGTTGTTGGGAGTTGTCAATATTTATTTAAATAAATTAACACATTGTTTGAAATGGCAAATTTTTTTTGATCAATTTTTTAATTAAAATTAAAAATATCATTTATTGAAAATATTTTTTCAAAATTTTAAAATTTTTAGTAATCAATAAAATCATTTTGGTTACAGGTGCAAAGTCAACAACTAGTTTGCTTGATATTATGAATTTAGAACAAATTTGGTGATTAGAGAAATTTAATAATTTTTTCTGTGTTGGAGGTTTGTCCCTCGAAAACAAATGCTCGAAAAATGTAAATTCATATATACATACATATATGCATGCTTTCTTCGTATTTGCATAAATAATTACGGGCGAATTTCAACCACTGGGCAAACACTAGTATGAAACAATACTAAAACTATCATTTAAAAATGAAAATCACATTTCTCACAGAGTTCAAAATTTTGAACAAAGATTAATAAAAAAATCGATAAAATTAGTAAAATGTTAAGGTTTCTCAAGATATTGGCATGAGTTATGCAATGCCCATACATGACAATTTGTTTGCTTACGTGGCCATTCAAATGAAAACGAGCTTCATCTAAAATCATTCCTTTTTAAGAAAATCCATCCGGTTAACTTTTTCTGAGTTTAATGCATTACAGACGTTACAGATAGTCGTTTGGGGTACAATTTTGCATTTAATCCTTTTTGGGCTTAAGAGCCACATTCCTACCTAAAAATTGCGACGAGGTAGTAACAGATAAGTGAAATTGTGACCTGACAATTTTCGATCTTCTTTAATACTTTTTCTTACAGAAACCATGGCTGTCTTCATAAACGCTGTATTGCAATGCAAAACTGAAAGGAATCGCTTCATAGACTGCACAACTTTTCTGTAGACAAGGCCTTGAGCCCATTATTGCATGATAACCGTTTTCACTGCGCAATGACATTTGTGCAGTATTTTTATTTGTGATGCCTTTTTAACGCATTTGTTCTATGTGATGCTTTGCAATACTGCGTTTATGAAATCAGCCCATATTTTCACTTGAACGAGAGGGAGGATATGCATTATTTTTTGAATAACTTTGTTATAACACCTCCTGCTGAGTGATTAAAATGACCAAACTTGTGTGCTACTTAGCGAAATGTAGTTTGCACAACCTCCATATTCTCGTGGAGGATTTTAATTAACTTTGTCTATATGGTTTTTGAGTGATATTGAATAAATTTTAAGATACTTTAAACTGTGAAAATATAAAATAAATCAAAAGAACTAAAACCCAATTAAAAATTAAAGGCAATCTTGATAATTCTATTCTATTTTTCTTAATTCATTTATTTAATTTAACTTTCAAACTCTTCCGCTACCTTTTATTTTTTCTTAAAACGAACTCCTTAATAAGTTTTTTTTAACGAAATCCCAACAAACTTGTTAAATTAAATGTTTTACACAAATAAATGCTCGTACGTGTACCTTGAATCCCATTTAAATGCCTTACGGCTAAAATGGTTAAGGCTAACAATTGGTTGCTATCTGGCCCAAAAATCTACGCTATTTACAAGCAAAACATACGTTAAGGTATTAAGTGCAATGCCATACATGAATTCAAAAGTTTCTGGGCATAAGGCAATGGTTTGCACTATTCTATTTCACTTAATACGAAAGAACACTTTTCTTCGCACAACTTAATTTAAGACAAAAACAAATTCTAAAATTTCTTTAATTTTCATTTGAGTCTTTGCAAAATTTCCTTTCAACTAAAACAGAACCGATTCTACTCGACGTCTGAGAATACCAAGTGACTTTCAATAGTAATCGTATGTGGTCAATAGAGACTAAGGAAATACAATTATTGTTTCGTTTTTGTCGACTTTCAAAATAGGGGTAAATAACTTTATGTATAGTCTATGGCCCTAATTGTGTAAAACGCATCGCAACGCCAAAAATTATACGGAAAGCAAAAACAAAGTCAAAAATATTTTTTAATTTTGTTGTTGCTTTCTACAGAAATTCATTTTCAATCTTTAAATTACAAACGCTAAATATCTTGTGGCGTTGAAAATTTTAAAACACAGAATGAATTTCTGTAGAAAGCTACAAAAAAAGTTATGAAATATTTTGGACTTTGTTTTTGCTTTCAATGTAATTTTGGCGTTACGGTGCGTTTTACACAATTAGGGCCTATATGGCGTGTAAATGAGTAAGCGCACCAGTTAGGAGTGTATTTTCTAACTGATTTTCTATGAAAAAATTTTGTTCCTTAAGCCTAGGACTCTGTTCGAACTTGCGAAAAATGTTGAGCAACACTGATTATTTCACACGAAAATTTTGACATGTATTAATATTATATAACTCGCGATTTTTCAAAACTTTACGTTTCTGTTAGTTGCAAGTACACAACATTATTTTGCGAAGGTAAACAAAAATCATGTTTTTTTTTAATTGTCATTGAAAAAAGTAAAACAATATTATTTTTATAATTTCCCAAATCAAAAAATAAAAAATTTAATTTTTTTTTATTAATTTTAGCACTTTTCTAAATTTTTCTTTATAAAACACTTGTTTTAAAAACAACTTTACAAATACAAAATAAAAAATTATAAGCTGTTGCTTAAAATTCCGTGCGAAATAATATGAGCTGCTCTTCTTTCGCACGGAAAATAAAAATGTTGCTAGAAACATTTCGAATGTTTTTCGTAATATAAATAGAGTACAACTCTATCAAAATTTTTTCGTTGGTATTTCACAGAAATTTTTTTTAATATTAAGTTTGACAACATTTCGCACGAAATACTGAACAGAGTACCAGGCTTTATATTAAAAAAAAAAAACTAAATTCATAACACTGCGTACTGGTCAATTCCTACCAAAAATTATTATTTTTTTTTTAAATTTTGATTACAGTTTATAGCTAACACTTCCTAATATACAGCTGTCTTAACCCCTAGGATAACCGTCTTGGTCTGGCCAGACCAATTTTGTGTTTTGTTTGTAATATTTTTCGCATATAACAAAAAATCAAAAACACAGGGACGTGAATTCTATAAATGATATGTTCTGAATCGAATAAAACTAATTTGGATTCGCTTGGAGCAAATAAGTGGGGTTAAATTCCATTTTTATGTAAAAGTCTATGAAATGACCCTCTTGGACTAGCCAGACCAAATTTTTTTTCCTTCAAAGATATTTCAAATAGGACAAAATATTAAAAAAAACATATACGTGAATTCTAGAAATGATATGTTCTTAATCGAATGAATCAAGTTTGAATCAAATCAGAAAACTACGGCCCATTAAGCGCTTAGTTCAATCTAACTACAAAAACCTAACGTAAAACTCGTTTCAGCTGTGGTAGATGCGAAATAGCAATGTGCGAATTAAAGACAACATTTTTGATGACTTGCATATGGAATAAAATAATAAAATAAAAAAATTATATAATAAATTTGTATAACCTAATGTATTAAGCATACGTTCAATAAAAAATATATTTATTTACTTTTTATTTAATTTTTATTTTAATTGTACAGCTACAATTTGTGGTTTGGCCAGACCAAGAGGAGAACTTAGTGGTAGCAAGTTACCGAGAATCCTAGGGTTAATTTGGCTCTTGGATAACTATGTTTATCCTATGCCCGTAATTTCTACAAAGAGATATCTGGTCGTGTTCGTACTTCATAGTTATCTTAACCTATCCGGTAAAACCATTTTGCTAATTCCAACGTTTATTTTGCCTACGTATTTTTTCCTTTAAGTCTTCTTTTAAGTTATGGCAACATATGTATTTTTATTAATTTTTTGAATTAAGGGTGTGTGTGAAATGGTAGTAAAGTTCTATGGTGCAATAAAATTTGTCTGTGGTAGAAAAATTTTATGTTTGTGCTGTGTGAAATTATAACAATTTTGACAACGTAAAATTTTGAATTAAAAAAAAAACAATTGTTTGCTGACATTTCTTAAAATAAGTCTTAGACGGCAAATATTTTGGCGGCGGGGGTTCTGCAACAAGTACCAGGTAGTGGATCACCTGACAAAATAATTAGTTGTTCAAAATTAAAAAATTATCTATAACAATTTGTTATTATTTAAAATATATATATGTATTTGTTATTATTATAAATATATATTAACCTGACTTCAAAAAAGAAGGTAGTTTTCAATTTGGTTGTATGTTGCTTTTTTAATGTTTGTTACCGCATAACTCCGTCATTTGTGAACCGATTGGTTGCCTTTTAATAGGGCGTGTCAATAGATTGTACTTACAAAAAAATTTGGAACCCAGACGGACAATTTGTCTGTCCGTAAATTTTATTTTTGAGCTACTCCATAATTTATGAACCAATTTTCGGAATTCACGCGTGCTCCTAATAGGATTTGCTAGCAAGTTGCTTCTGTGAAAATTTTTTTTAGGAATTTTTGGAGGTTTGGCTTTTTCAAGATTTTTGCAATTTATTTTAATTTTGGCGTTTTTCTGCGCATTTTTTTATTCTCTACTGGTTGGAACACATAAACAGATAATTAATGATTTTTTTAAGCTTTTAGGAAATTTCTCATTTTTAAAGAATTTTTAAAATATTTCCGAATTGCGCGTTTTTAGGTAACCCTAATCCTAATAAGTTTATTTTATTAGACACTGTAGTCAACATTCACAAATTATAATAGCAAAAACCTTCTTAATAAACAAAACCTTATAAATATATAAAACTAATTTTGATTTTGCAATAGTTTATATAAATCAGCAACACGACTAAAAAGAAAATTTTGACTAAAATATCAGTGTTAATATCCCTTTCGAACTGGTGGCGACTTCAACTCAAAATTTTAATTCGGTGGCGGCTTAGAGGCGACTTTGAGCTGCACGTCTATGATAATATGTGGATGTCAAAAATTTCTACGCTAATGTCAACATTTATAATAGCCCGCAGGGCATAGTATACAACTAGTATGCCGACTCTTTGACGGGTACCTAACTCAAATGTCAAGTACCTAGTGTATGTTTGTATTAGTAAGACTTTTTTTAAATGTAGTGGTGCTTCAAACTATTTTCACCCCGAAACAAAGTTGAATAAAATCGTATAGAATGTGGCAAAAAAAATTTTTCTAAAATTAAATTTTCTTAATTCTAAAATTTTCAATTTATTTATAAAAATAAAAAAACAATGTTTGCTTAATTTTTATTCTGCAATATCGGAAAATATTTATATAACTTAAGATTTCAAATATTTTTTTCATACCACAAAATACTATTCTGCTGGCTTTAATAATATTAACAATAGAAAAAAATTTGTGTCAAATAAATTTATTTAAAAATTTTTAGCGTGTGAAAAATAAAAACATTTTGCAAAAGCAAATGAGCAAAATGTGTTGGAAAAAATTATTAATTATGTGTTTGTGTCATAAAATTAAACAAAAAGTTTTATATTGTGAAAAATTTTAAATAGAAAAATTTCAAATTTTGTTTGTTTTTGTTGTTTTTATGTGTGTTGAATTCACACAGAACGTTTATGTCTGAGGGGTGAACTAAAAAATTGAGAACGCTCTCTCCAGTAGTTCTATACTATGCCCCAAGGCGGAGAGACAGACATTTTCGTCTACCTCCCCTCGTGGTCCTATTTTTAAAAAATGTATAGCTACTAGTCCATATAAGAAGGGATCTATCTATGTTTTAAATTTCATTAAAATCTGTTAGATAGTTTCGGAGAGACAGAAATCGGCCCGTACCTCACTTCGTGGTCTTATTTTTTTTAAATGTATAGATAATGTGTCCATATATGTAGAAACTATATATTTTTAAAGTTTTATTAAAATATGCGAGATAGTTCCGGAGGAGCAGAAATTCCCCCCACCTCTCCTCGTGGTCCTATTTAAAAAAAAAATATTGCTAATGTGTCCATATTAGTAGGAATCTATCTATGTCATAAATTTCATGAAAATCTGTACGCAGCTTCGGATAGGCAGAAATTGCTCTCTAACTCCCTTCGTGGTCCTAGTTTTGGAAAAATTTATTGCCTAAAGCTATCTTCACCACCCGTCGTGGTGCTTATTTTCAAAAAATGTATTGATAAAGTGGCCACAAATGTATTGATAAAGTGGCCACATAAGTAGGGATCTATCAATGTTTTAAATTTCATTAAAATCTATATGATAATTTCAGAGTGGTAGAAATATGCCCATAACTCCCCTCGTGGTCCGAGTTTTGCAAAAATGTATAGCCCAAAACCATCCCTGGAAAATTATTCTAGTGACACCGGCTTGAAGCATATCGGTTGGGTGGTTCCAGAGTCTATAGGAGGACATAGAAACATTTTTTGTATTTTATATATATAGATTAACGTGACTGACAAGCCCAAACAATTTAAGCCGGAGACTTGAAATTTTGTATGTAGACTCCCTTTCCAATGTGTAAATAAAGTATGAAGGAATTTTTGCAAATTCAATTCCTAAGGGGTTAGAAATAGGTAAAAACAGGTAAACCTAATATGTCGTGTTCTGACAGAGGTAGACGTTTAATTCAGAAAATGTTATTATTGGATCAAAAATTTAATTGACATATTTTTGGTAGTTTTTTAAAAGTTGTACATTTTGGAAACGAAAAAGGGAAAATTTTTATTTTTAGTACTTTTTTGGTAACCCATTTATCATTTAAAGTAATAAGGATGGAAGTAAAATATAAATTGTATTTTAATCTCCTTTAGAAGCTCTGAAGCACATATTGGTACGTTTCGGAAATTCGAGTATAAAAATATTATTGGTACTTTTGTCTAAGCACACTCAGGGAAAAAATATGTTTAATATGGTCACCTCACACAAAACTATATTTAATGAAAATTTTAAACATATTATGTTTAATTTAACCATATTATAGTCACCGACAACCATATTATTGTTAAATTGGTCCTCCATCAAGAAGCCACAACCATATTATGTTTGCCTCTATACATGTTATGGTTAAATATGACAATAACTTGTTTTTAAATTAACAATAGTATTTTCCTCTTTTCCAATAGCTACATTCTATGGTTGAAAATCAACCATGCTATTATGAATGTTAAACATATTTAAGTTATTATTAATCAAAACATGTTCGGAGGCAACCATAATATGGTTGTGCCATTTTGATGGAGGACTAATTTAACCGTAATATGGTGGTCGATGACAATACTATGGTTAACCATATTATGTTTACAATGTTGTTTAAAAATAGTTTAGTTGGATTTGACCATTCAACATATTTTTTCTCTGGGTGCAGCTATTTATTATTGCATACAAACATAAAATTCAAAATCGATTAAATATAATAATAATTTTATGTGACGCCATTTAAGACACATTTTAATTATATTAAGTGATGCAGTGGTGGATACAGGAGAAGGAAAATTTGATACTCACAAACACCCCCCTGAAAGAAATATGGTTTAAAAGGTATTTTTGTATAGATATGCAGAAAATAAATATTTGTTTAAAATTTATTCGTCCATTAACTAGGAAGCTTCTAATTCTATTTCGATTTTGTTTTGTCCTTGCAAACACACACGTGTACACATGAGGTATATATAAACGTTCAAGGATCCTTGTAACATTATTTTATTGGCTGGTAGAAAGAGAACTAGTACTTTCTGTTGTTCTATGAAAGTGTGTTTTGTGGCAACACTGTAGTCGATGGTTGTGATCACTTAAGTACAAATTATAGCAAACTCCCTTAAGACTGTTATTTACTAAGCTTGGGTTTATTTCTCAGATATCTTTAAATCTGTTTAAAATAATTTCTCTTAAATTAAAGTTCGTGTGATTTTATAGCAAAACAAACGTAATGAATAAAAGAAAATTTAAAAAAAGCCATGTGTTATTTTACGGGCGTTAAATTATGTTATTCAAAAAGAATTTTGATGTGATACCTAAAAAAAAAAAAATTTAAAAAAGATAAAATTATTTACGTCGACATGTGTTCTCTACACTCTAACTTTAAAGTTTATTACACTCACCACCACCACTAGTGGTAAATAACGGTATGCTAAGTTTGTAATTCCGCGTTAAAACGTTTTATTATTCTACAGACCCCATAAAGTATATATCTATATTCTAGGTCCTTGAGTAATTCTAAGTCGATTTAGCCACGTTCGTCTGTCCGTCCGTCTGTTGAAAACATACTTACTTTCGAACAACTCAAAAAAAATTGTTATGTTACTGCCTTTTCAAGAATGTTTTTGGTTTATTTCCTTTAAAATTGCAACTTTAATAAAATAAATAAAACACTTTAAACACTTTACTTATATCTGGTTCTATAAACTATTCACACAACTTTATTAAGAACTGAGTGACTTATACCACTTACGATCTACACACTTAAATGTCCGTACTAAAACTGATTTTTAGTTCCATCTGAGAATAGTATTTATACTCTAGCCAAAACTTCTAGATGGCTCTAGGTTACTCGAATTGCTTCCGGAATGCACTCTAGCGTCAATTACCTAAACTTACTCAACTAATGCATTAACACTATGGCTGACTTTAAATTGAGCTATTATACATCAATAAACTAAAGCATACTTATACCATTACATTTGTACTAGAAAATTCAGATTGCTCCATTAGAAATATGCACAACTAATACAATAACAATTTAAACTAATAAAATAACAAGCAAACTATAACTAATAAATTAAACTTATTATTAATTAAAGTTACTTTCGTAAACATATTATTGTCAAATTGCTTCTAGTTATCCAAAGCAAAATAGGTTCGGTAGGATAAAGGTATGAATCCAAATGTCGAACTACCATCTTAAAAAAAATCGATAATTTTGCTACAAAAATTAACATTAATCGTACTGGAATACACAGATTAATACGAGATTTTGCACAAATTCATTCTATATGACTAAATTAAATATCGGTCCATAATTTAACAAAAGCCCCATATAAAGCCCACGCTCGGAAGTCCATTTAGTACACCTAAAACTTAACGAATAATGCATTTGTAATATAATTTGGTCTGTCATAGTCCTTTAAGACTAGAAACCACACTGGCAAAATTTCTTGAAAATCCGTCCATAATTTACCATTGGCACTGTACATAGATAACTCTCGGAAATCCGTTTGGTACGCCTAAAACCTTAACAAATAATGCTATTGAAATAAAATTTGATCTTTCGCAGTTTTTGAACTAGAAATCACACTGTACAATTTCGAGAAGGATAATCTATAATTCACCATAGGCCGCATATAAAGGCTGTTTTTGGAAAACATTTTATTTAGTACGCGTAAAACCGTAACGAATAATGCTAAATATTGTAATAAAATTTGGTCTTTCATAGGTTTTTTAAACCAGAAATGATTGATCCATGATTCAATATACATAAATTCCTCTCATTGTCATTTAAGTGAGACGCACTGTCACGAATCATGATATTTTATCCAAATATGACAAGAAATAAAAGCATAGGACTTTCTGATGATCGGCCAATAATTATACATAGTTCGAAACAGCACCCAATTATAATACTGATGCCAGTTTTTAAAAATATTGGTTTGCAATTTATAGATCCCATAAATAGCCGAATTCTGAAATTATCTAACGGCCGGTGGAGGGTATCAAACATTCGGCACAGCCAAATAAATCACTCTAACTTATTATATATTTATTTCTTAAATGCAGGGCATCTTTCCCAAAACATGAAAGAGAATAATTGCTAATAAAGGCCAACACATTAAGTGATATTTTAAAGAATTTTCTTATTATGACAAAATAAAAAAATCAAAGAATTTCTATACAAGATTCCTAGAAATATGAACAAATTTAAGATATGAATTTTCTTCAAATACTGTGTTTCACAATCGGTATTTGAGAGAAGTCTCTGAATTTTTTGCTTGAGAACCAAAACTTTGCAATCCTTGTACAATCTAAGTAAATAGAAATCCTGCAAAACCATGACTATTCATTAAAAGTAAATATGTGTTCATTTATTGTCGGTTGTAGATTATTTTTTGTTGTTTCTTAGTGTTGTAGTTTTTGTTTTCATCCTGTAACGAGCTGTATTTGGCAATACTCTTAACGTTGTTGTTATAAAGAAAATTTCATTTAGTATTTTTTCATACCATTCTTTGGAAATGAATCATCTATTAATGTTGCTTTATATTTCTTCCATTTCCTTTCTATTTTTCTACGAATTTCAATTGTGCATTTTAGGTTTGTTTACATGTTGTATACATATACATAGACAATTTATGTGTGTATGCCTTCTGAAAAGCTGTTGTGTATTAAGGGAAATTAAGTTGTGTGTATGTTATTTTTTTGCAAGTTATAAGGTTGCTACCTTTTCAAAGTTTGAAGACATTTTCTTAAGTAACATTTAGAAAAATCAGTTGGCAACTCTTTTACTACATTTTGCCCGCTAGTTTTATCTTTGTTTATACTACAAACTCATTTTCATTTACTCGCCTTAATACACTTTCATAAAATGTTTGTATAGACTTATCTCTCTACCTTTTACTTTTTTCATTTTGTTGTCATGTTAATATGAGGGGAAACATTTAATTCCTTCTTCTACCAATTTCATATAATAAGGAGTAAAGGACCTGACTAATAGAAAATACATATGTAAACAATATACCTACTAAATTAAAATTCTTGGTAAGGGGAGAAAAGCAAAATGGACTCCTTAATTAGTTTCAGCTTAAATATACGTCATACACCTACTTTTAATAGATGATAATCGAAAATAAATAACCGTTAAGGATTAGTTAAGGCGCTTTTACACGATATGTATTTAGCAGTGTACTTGTCAAAGAGCAAAAAAAATTGCTTCTGTAATTGTCAGCTCGAATTAGCAGTGTAAAATTTTTCAATTAGAGCGTGTTCTATTTTGAACTGACAAGCAAGCCATCTGACATCAGCAGTTTTGCAAGTCATTTGTTTACAGCGGCGCATATACATTATTTATTTATTTATTTACATATAAAACAAAATTTTTAATTAACTAAAATATAATTAAAAGTTAATAGAAATATAAATCAGTATATAATTTGCTGTTATAAACGGTTTTAGATGAAACCAAAAACGAACGTGTGAAAGCAAAAATTAAAAGCATTCTATATTTGTGTATTTTGATAGACACGTGCTATTTGATATGGATTTTACATCTGATAAAGCCACTGTAAAATACATATCCAGCCCAATTATGAAAGAAAAACTCCCCGGGAGTTTTCTCCCTTCTCCCATTTTTCCTATGTTAACTCAATTGTAGAAATGGGAAAAGGGAAAAAACTCCCAGGGAATTTTTATTCATAATTGGGCTGATCGTGAAAAATTACCTTTTTTAATAGAAGAGAATGAAGCAGATTAAGTACCTGGGGTTAAATAATAGTTTTGATGGGCTAGATTATAGTTAGACTATAGTACAGTCGGACTATAGTTTATTTAATCTAAAGTATAGTCCGACCAGCGTTACCATTTGGGCATATTTTCTGCTAGACTTAGCAGATTGAATCGGGGCATTGAATATTTCTTGCCGAAAAAGAAGATTTTTTTTTTTCATATTTTTAATTTTTAGAAAAGCAGAAAGATTTTTAGCATATTCTTTTTATAAAAATTAAGTAAATTTTTAACATATTTTTTTGAAAAAATATTTAAAATTTTAGGTTTTAATATTCGCTCATTTTTAGGCATATTTTCTTCATTTTACGATTTAGAAGATTTAAGCACATTTTTCTGAAGTTTCGGCATATTTTTATCAAAGATTTATGGCAACGCTGAGTCTGACTATAGTATAGTCCGACCATAGTAAAGTGAAACTTTAGTATATTTGATCAAAGGTATAGTATGACTATAGTATAGTCGGACTATCGAATTTTCTTAACCATTTTAGCCTTACCAATACCCACTCGGGTGACCATTTTCTTTAATAACTTCATAAAATAATAACTTCATAAATTTGCCTCAGTTGAAAAGAAATTTTAACGTAATGAACAAATTGTTTAAAAAACTGAAAAATAATTTGTATGACGAAAACTTCGTTAAAAAATAAATTGTACTGCGATAATTTCTTCTTATTACTTATAAACATACAGTAACACCCGGATGGGTATTGGTAAGCGATGTTCATAAAAATCTTTGGTCATGTAAAGGTTGCGACAAGTAATTTAGTTAAGTCAGTCTATAGCATAGTTATACTGTTTTAATTGGGACTATATGGTCATGTCTAATAAAACTATTTTTAACGTTAAATGTTTAAGCACATTATGGCTACCTTAACCATGTTAAGGTCTACGGCAAGCATATTATGGTTAAATTTGTCCACCATCAAAAAGCAGCAACCATATCGTGGTTGCCTCCGAATCAAATGAATCGCTTTATCTTGTAAACTAAGGAAGTCTTATAACAAAAATATTTTTACAGCTAACATTCAATAGTTGTAGCGGGTTTTTAAGTATAACATGCTGCTCTTGTTAATATAAAATCATTCAATTATAACAGTTAAACAAATTATTTTTATTATTAACTTTACATTTTCGGAAGCAACTATAAAACGGCTATGGCTTCTTGTTTGAGAACAAACTGAACCATAATATTGTTGCCGATGACAATATTAGTTTTGTTGGAGATAACCAAATAGAAAAATGTTTTACAGTCCAATTATAATCTAGTTTTATTATATTGAACTCAAGTGTAGTCTCTTGAAGTTTAATTTGTTTAGAAATTATACTGTCAATGATCGTTCCATCATTGTCGTAGGTGCTGTGTAAAGCCCCTGTCTAAAGCCAATTTAATACAAAATCAACTATTACATGTCTGCGTTAATAATGGTATTCTAACAAAAGAAAGTCCCATTTAAATTCACGAGACTATATATCAAACTATCAAAATTTATGATGATGATCAGTCCTCAATTAACTTTAGGAGCCATATCAAGTCCACCCTGCCAATTTATTATTACTTTTAGGTCCCATATAAAGTCGATATAATTCTGTTGTGAAATCTGGCAGTGTCAGCTTTTATGAAAAAGATTCGGCACAGCCTTAAATGTGTACCATTCTTACATGTTATTTAGTTATTTCATACAGGATTATCGGCTTTAAAAGATGTTAAATTTTTTGCTTAGTTTTTTGAAATAATATTTTTTGGCCAAACGATTTTTTCTTAATTAATAATATTACATCTCTTTGTTTCGTAAATTATTTCATAACATGTTCAAATAATTTAAATCTTCTTAAATTTTTCCATTTGAATTAATTTCCAGTTTCGTCCATTCAAGTGTCATTAATATTAATATTAATAAGAATGAATAAGAAAAATGTAATATTTTGTTAAAAATTATTACAAATTCTCGTATTTGCCAAAAAGAAAAAAGGCAAGTCAAGAAAGTTGAGCAAATAAAACGAAAAAATATTTTCAGCAAAAAAAATCTGTGTATATGAATATTATCGTTAAGAGGATTAAAACAAAAATATTAAATTTTTTCATTATTCAGCATAACTTTTGTTGTTTGTTAATATAATCTGATTTTGTCTTCTCCTTTGACAGAGTTATAACGATGGATACATTTGAAGGCATAATGAACATTTTTAAGCGAAGTATTTAGATTAAAAGAGAACATATTAATTTTTTTTTTTTTTTGGGAGATAACTGGTATATAAATATTTTTATAATACATTCAACTTAAAAATGAGAGAAAAGCTATACTGAAAAAATGTAGAACAATTATTTTCATAAGGAAATCTTCTTTAAAGCGAGAGTGAAGTTGAGCTAGAACTGAACTAGAATTAAAATGTTACTGAACTAAAACCGAACTTGAACTGAACTGGAACAGAAGTAGAACTGAACTAGAACTGAACTCGAACAGAAGACGAACTGAACTAGAACGGAACTAAAACTGAACTAGAAGAGAACTAGAACAGAACCAAAACAGAACTAGAACAGAACCAGAACGGAACTTGAACAGAACTAGAACAGAACTAAAAGATAACTAGAACAGAACTAGAACAGAACTAGAACAGAATTAGAACTGAACTAGAACAGAACTAGAACAGAACTAGAACAGAACTAGAACAGAACTAGAACAGAACTAGAACAGACTAGAACAGAACTAGAACAGAACTAGAACAGAACTAGAACAGAACTAGAACAGAACTAGAACAGAACTAAAACAGAACTAGAACAGAACTAGAACAGAACTAGAACAGAACTAGAACAGAACTAGAACAGAACTAGAACAGAACTAGAACATAACTAGAACAGAACTTGAAAAGAACTAGAACAGAACTAGAACAGAACTAGAACAGAACTAGAAAAGAACTACAACAGAATTAGAACAAGATAGAACAGAAGTAGAACAGAACTAGAACAGAACTAGAACAGAACTTGAACAGAACTAGAACAGAACTATAACTGAACTAAAACTGAACTAGGAGAGAACTTGAACAGAACCAGAACAGAACTAGAACAGAACTAGAACAGAACTAGAACAGAACTAGAACAGAACTAGAACTAGAACAGAACTAGAACAGAACTAGAACAGAACTAGAACAGAACTAGAACAGAACTAGAACAGAACTAGAACAGAACTAGAACAGAACTAGAACAGAACTAGAACAGAACTAGAACAGAACTAGAACAGAACTAGAACAGAACTAGAACAGAACTAGAACAGTACTAGAACAGAACTAGAACAAAACTAGAACAGAACTAGAACAGATTGACAACAGAATTAGAACAGAACTAGAACAGAATAGAACAGAAGTAGAACAGAACTAGAACTAGAACAGAACTTGAACAGAACTAGAACAGAACTAGAACAGAACTATATCAGAACTAGAACAGAACTAGAACAGAACTAGAACAGAACTAGAACAGAACTAGAACAGAACTAGAACAGAACTAGAACAGAACTAGAACAGAACTAGAACAGATCTAGAACAAAACTAGAACATAACTAGAACAGAACTAGTACAGAAGTAGAACAGAACTTTAACTGAACAAGAACTGAACCAGAACTAAAATTAATAAGTGAAAAAAAACTAGGACAGAACTAGATGTAAACTAAAACTGAACTGGAACTGAACTGGAACTGAACTGGAACTGAATTATAAATTAATTTTTTTTTTCTTTTTTTTTCTCTTTTAAAGCTGCGCTGTATCACAGTCGAACTTTGCTTTAAAATGAGTTTATGGATATCCGGTTAAACTTTTTATAACTAAAAATATTTAAAAAGGATTTTCCAGTTGACTTATTTTTTCATCATTTAATTATCGTATGAGTTGTAAGTAAATCCTTAATTTCCTTGCCATTCAAGTACTTTTCTAATTAATATGCAACACGACTTAATTGTTATTGAATATTAAACTAATATATTCAATTATACTTAGAATTATTATAAAGATACACTCAATGGACATACTTATGAATATTTAATATATTATTGTCTTATAAATATTATTTGTAAAGTTATTATTTTATTTGTCTGAATGATAATGACATCATTTTTTTTATTGATTATTTCACTTGAGAGTATTTTGCCATAAATAGTGTTAGTGCTCAGTACATGGGTGGTGTCTGCACACCTAAACTCTCATCCATAAATTATTGATGACTAAAATATTTACATTAGGGTATACGAAAGGAGCTAAACGATTTGTACAGGTATTGATAAATTTCTTAAAGAGTTGTTTAGGAATATAGTGTTGCTGGAAAATTAAATACGTTAAGTATTGTGTTATACAGTGGGCGGCCAAATTTATCCGCAAGATATTATCTACACGCAAAAAAGTCGCCTCATTATGCTCCATCTTCATTTTCTGATATATTGATTTCAAATTTCTGATTCGCTTTTATGTGCGACTGTTTACTTACCCCAGTGTTTTGTGTTTGTTTTTGTCACAATCAATTACCGTAACAACTGACAAATACAATTGCACTCGTAAGTTTATCAGAATATACTTTATTTTGTTCTACAAAGTGCATTTGTATGTTTATTCTGATGCTGTATAAGTTTGTAAAGCATGCAAATAAAACAGTGTTAGGTATAGAAATCATAAAATTGCAAGTATATGGGAGAAGGAGCGCATCACAACCGACACTCTTTAAGGGGCAATGTTATGTTTAAGGAAATTTGACCCACACTATGTCATTACTATCGTCCAAAATATTAAGTTAAATTCTAGTTTAGTTCTAGTTCTTCTTAAGTTCAGTTCCATTTCAATTTTATTTTAGTTCTAAATCAGTTCTAGTTCTGCTCCACAATGCATTCTAACATATTCAGTAGATTATTATAATGTATCTTAATAAACTCTATAAAAAGGATTAATGTTTACTAATATATTTTTCTTTCTTGAAATCCATATTAATTTGGTTAAATAAAGTTTTTTTTTTGTTTCATATTTGGAAATCATTATGGACTGTTGGGTATCTAAATACCCATTGTCATTATACAACGCGAGTCGGCCATATGTGTTCACAAATCTCTATTAGTTTTTTTTCACATTGCTAAGGGAATGTCTAAAACTATTTATTACGAGTGTAAACATTTTGTGTTTTGCATTGTGCTTTATTTGGTAACACTTTTTTTTAACCATTTTCTAACATAGAAAAATACTTACTGCCAGGCCCACAATATCGACAAGAACATTTCTTTCATATATTTATAAAAAACAAAAACGAATTTAAGTTCTTTATTATTGCTTTCAATATAAAAATGCGAAAGACATGTTTTTATCGACATTGTGGGCATGACAGTTAATTTTACCCATATGATAACTAAATACGAGTACAAAAACCAAGAAATTTTACTTGTTTAATTTTTTATATTTTATATGTTTAATTTTTTATATTTATCAATGTCTGCTTCAAAAAAATGTAAGTTTCAGCAAAGAATTCTTATATTGCCATTCATAAAATGTTTTTGCTGCCTTAATTTGTTATGTATTTTAACACCCATTAGACAGAATTGGGATAAACACATATTACTAATGTTAAGTATATTATTTGGTATCTTCTTTAAGTTGTTTAAGTGTCAAGTTTTCGTTGAATTTTTTCAAATATATTTTTATCCGCGACAACTATAGCAGTATCGTCGGCATATGCAAATAATCTCAAACAATCTAATAAAACACTTAAAGCAGAGCTCAAGTGTTTCAATAGATAATTTGAGTGAATTTAGTGTTAAAGTTTCGTTGCTTAGTTGGTTGTCAATTTTAACGCGGTAAAACCTACGGTCTACGCAGTTTTGAAACCAATTTAATAAATTTCCTATTATACAATTTTCTTGTATGATTTTAATTAATTTACTATGGACAGAGCATCAAATGCTTTGCTGTATTTAAATATCAATTTATTTCAGACGATAAATTACATATCTTACTTCTTGAAATGCATAATAATTTATTCTTCGCACAATACTTTATTCTAAAATTTCGTCTTTTATTGATAAAATGGCTACAGTCCTGTAGTTATCATGATTGGGGTTTTTCACCTTTAGGAACATGTTGGGACTTCGTACTACCAGATCTTCTTAAACTTTCTCCATTGCTGGTAATATCGCAATGGGTATAAAGTTCTTTCACCGCTTTCATAACTTGAACGTACTATGGATGTTTTTTTTAGAAGATTTGGTAAAACATCGCAAGATATGCGTGTTTACTTGTGTTTACAAGAAGTTAAGGTCTAGTATACAGCGGTTTTCTGGAAACCGAAGACGCAAAACGCAAGAATTTAAAAGTCGTTTTTTCAATAAGATTTTTGGTGTAAAAGAAATACAAATACAATACAAATATTTCTTTATTAAACCGAATTCTATAAGAAAATTATAAAAAATTAGGTTAAGAGTGTAATACAAAGAACTTCAAATTCTTGCGTTCTGGGTTTTCGATTTCCAGAATACCCCTGATAGTTCAGTTGCAGTTCAATTTTTTTTCAGTTTAAATTAAATTCTGTTCTAGTTCAGTTTAAGTTCTAGTTCAGTTTTAGCTCAGCTCTAGTTCAGTTCTAGTTCAGTTCTAGTTTACTTCTAGTTCAGTTCAAGTTCAGTTCTAGTCAAGTTCGAGTTCAATTCTAGTTCAGTTCTATTTCAGTTCTAGTTCAGTACTAGCTCAGTTCTAGTTCAGTTCAAGTTCAGTTCTAGTTCAGTTCGAGTTCAGTGCTAGTTCAGTTCTAGTTCCGTTCTATTTCAGTTCTAGTTCAGTACTAGCTCAGTTCTAGTTCAGTTTTAGCTCAGTTCTAGTTCAGTTCTAGTTCAGTTCTAGTTCAGTTCTAGTTCAGTTCTAGTTCAGTTCTAGTTCAGTTCTAGTTCAGTTCTAGTTCAGTTCTAGTTCAGTTCTAGTTCAGTTCTAGTTCAGTTCTAGTTCAGTTCTAGTTCAGTTCTAATTCAGTTCTAGTTCAGTTCTAGTTCAGTTCTAGTTCAGTTCTAGTTCAGTTCTAGTTCAGTTCTAGTTCAGTTCTAGTTCAGTTCTAGTTCAGTTCTAGTTCAGTTGTAGTTCAGTTCTAGTTCAGTTCTAGTTCAGTTCTAGTTCAATTCTAGTTCAGTTCTAGTTTAGTTCTAGTATTTTAAAGCAATAAACAGCCAATTTAATAAATACGCAAAATTAACGATTCTGTCAGAACTGGAAAGCAAGTGGTCTGGATAGACGGGATTAACTTTCTCTTATTTTATAGTTGAAAACATAGTTACTTTCGTGTTGGACTCCGCAAAGTACAGCGAATGCCTACAACTCGAAGCCCAAATATTCATTTGACTGGTACATCAGGGGTTATTCAAATATACATCCATAGCAGATCATTCGGAGCTGACAGCTCAAATGAAAGAGTCATAAGTGTTATTAATAGGAAGAAAGAGTTAAGAAATTAATTATCTAACCTAGAATTGATATGTGACAATGTTTCCCGCCACAATTGGCTCCAGAGAATTTTTGACACCGTAGCAGTGTTGCTAGAGATACACTGCTACGATTGATTACGTACTTAGCGATGCTTAACCCCATTGAAATTATATGGTCTACAATAAAAAGTGAGGTAAAAGAAAGATGAATGTACTGAACTTAAGTGTCCCCCAATGTAGGTGATAAAGAAATGTAATTAAGATAGTACATATTTCAACTGGATATTGCTGTAAAGCTATGCGGTACTCTACGACGTTTTACCAAGCTCCAATAATACTTCGACTTGTTATTATTTTCATTTCGTTTAACCTTAATAATATTATGGATGTTTGTAGTATGAGTATAATTAAATTATATAATGACATTTTCTTATTGAAAATTAAAATTTTGCCAAAGTCATTTGGAATTTTTTTTATTTAAAAATTTTAATTTCTTGGAATTTTGTTCATTCTACATATGTATGTATGCATATTGAATTCCCTGCCGGAGATCGAACTAGTACCTAACTAGTGCTTAACTAGTACAAAGTTCACCAGTACTAGTTCTCGACTGTATACTTTTCTATACTGTCTTAATGCTCAAATTAGCATTGGGTGTGCTTGGAAAATCACTAGTAGTATTGGTTCTAGTCGTGTACCAGTACACTTAGACCCAATTGGATATTCTCCTTGGATATTCTTTGAATTGAACGCATCTTTTCCTGCTTTGAAGAGAGGTAGTGGTAAAGGTTAGTGGGCCTCAAAATATTAGGCATATAAAAAGAAATATTTTTATAAACGTTTTCAATTTCACGTGATTTCTATTTCCAGAACATGGCCGTAAATGATTTATATATAAATTAATTAAAATTAAATTTAAAAATAAGTATCAATATACGAATTTTTGTTTTTAAAAAACTTTTTGCACAAAAATGCTATCAGTTTACAAGTGGTGCTCTTGTACTACATCAAGTACCAGTACTAATAAGCACTAGTATTTTTATACAAAAAACTCTAACATCGTTACCACTAGTGCTGCTTGTTCTAGTAATTGTACTAATGGCCTTTTGACAATTAACGCCTATTCTCCTGAAGGGTTCTCAATTTCATTTGGAATTTTCTTACTTTTGTATTGAAATTTTCAATTTCATTTGAAATTTTCAATTTAATTTTAAATTTTCAATCTCATTTGAAATTTTCTAAATTTGAAGCAAAAATCTGAGCAAAAAAAATGTCTTAAAATAAAATTTTTTTAGGAGAACCGAAAAACCATTCTAGATCAAACTATGGGCAAGTTATTGATCTGGTTATTACGTTTAAAAATCGGAATGCGTTAATCTATTTTCAGAATTTTTAAGAACCCTGTTAAAAGCGTTTAAAATCAAGCGATATGGCATCAACAACTTAAAATTCGAAAAAAATAGCGCAGTTCAATTCTAGTTTAATTCTAGTTCAGTTCTTTTGTTTTGGAGAGCATTTAAGTTCGACTGTCTTAGACTTTATAGTCGAGAATATTAAATTGCTGCGGAATTAAACCGTCAGCCCAATTATGAATAAAAATTCCCCGGGAGTTTTTCCCTTCTCCCATTTTACCTACTCAAACTCAATTGTAAAATTGGGAAAATGGAAAAAACACCCGAGGAATTTTTATTCATAATTGCGCTGCATATGTTGACACCTTCTATATTCTACGTCTTTTCAAAAATATAAATATTCAGTCTGGTTGCAAGTATGATGTACGATGACTTAGGTTTACATCTGGCACTCTTATAAGCTATTGACATCTTATATTCAATACAAGTGTTAACATTCTGATTCAACATAATGTCTTCTTTGCAATTCATTAGTGAAAATAGTTTGTAGCTTATGATAGTTAAGGACTAAGAGAACATTGTGCAAAGAATCATATATCATATTGTTAAATGTCGCTAAATAACAAAATTATGGGATCTAATTATAACTTATTGTAGCAGAGTCTTATTATTTTGTGTTGGTGTTATAATACGTACACATAAATTCTTATGTTCTCATGTTAATTATATAAGAATATTAATTTACATCACTTTGATTAATGGTTTTTGTTAAATTGTTGCTGACTACTTACTTCAATGCGTCATATTTTGATGTTTTTTTTTTCATAATATAATTAAAAGTTAAATTTTGTAGCACCTGTAGCTTTTAATTGTCGTTAAGTGGAGTTTCTTTGTAAAAACATTTAAAAGTTTCCTGTATCTAACCTTACAATTTCATGCCACATTTGGCAATTGTTGTTGGAATTACAAACAATGAACAGAAAATAAACTTTATTTTATTAAAATTGGCCTACAGAATGAGAAAAATAATTTGATTTTTTTTTTATTCTTAAACAAAAGTTTCAAACATTTCAATTATAAATTTAGCGATGCAGTAATAAAACAAGTTAAAACCACCAGACAGTGGTGTGACCAAGGTTAAAGGATTTTTAATAAAATAGTGTTTTTTACGAGTTAAAGAAGATTTGTTTTTGAACAGTGCAGCTAGACACTTTTTTGGTATAACAGCGCAAATCTAAGTGGCGTACATAAATGAGCTGAATAAAGGAAGAACATTTCGCTCTTCTGTATCCCTGTTGTTATACCCTTTAAAATTAGAAATGGAATAACTTTCTTGAGCATTTTTTTACTTTTAATGATTTATGATTCCATGAAAATCTAATATAAAATTGATGAATTTTGAGAAGAAAGAAAACAGAAAATTAAAATAATATGCCAAGGTGTGAGTTTTAAATTAATAGTAGAAAAGTGAAAAATAGCAAAAGTTTCAAATAGCATTAGTGCCGAAGCTTGTGTACCCTGCACTTCGAGAAAACATTGTGAGAAAACATATGTCAAATCGACCAAGATTGGGACCCGACCCCTTTCGATTTGAATGAAATTTGTTGAGAAGTTTTCTTTCATCCTATATGGAACACGAAAAAAAATTAAAAATTTTTTTTTTTCAAAAGTAATGTCATATTCAAAATGTCATATTTTCGCCGATATAGATGAATGTGCTAAGATTAATATCTCAAAAACTACTTCACATACGAAGATAATCTGTATGTCATTTTAAAGAGAGTTTGTAGCCCCAACTAATAACAATATATTAAAAAATATTTTTTTTTTTTTTAAATGTAATATCTGCAAAATATTAAATTTTATAAGTGGACTAAGTCAAAAACCTATTTTTTTTTTTGCTGATTTTTTTATATAATACCTCAAACTGTTCTTTAGAAATCCTAAAACTTTGAAGGAGGTGTTTTTTTTTTTCTTTTTTAAGATATGATTTTTTTTATTTCGGTCTTAAAATAAAATTTGAATATTGAAAATAGGTCCATTTTTAAATTTAATATTTTGCAAATATTACAATTAAAAAAAAAATTTTTTTAATATATTAATATATATTGATGACTATATATTTAATGACTTACAAATCAACTTCGTATGTGAAGTAGTTTTTGAGATAATGAATAAAATAAACTCAACACATTCGGCTAATTCGGGGAAATTGTATGATTTTGAATATGACATAGCATTTGAAAAAAAAAAATTTTTTTAATTGTTTTTCGTTGATATATGTTACTTATATGACCTTCTCAGGAAATTTCATTAAAATCGAAAGGGGTCGGATCCCATTCGACATGGAATTGATTTGACATGGAATTACCCATATATACATTTCTTCAAGTACGAGAGATATTTTATTCTAGTTCTAGTGTATGTTTACAAGGTAGTATATAATATGGTTCATCATACCATAAGTTTCACAAGAAATCAAAATGCATTTAATACTAGAAACAACTCCAACTTAAGGGTTTCAAGATGTCGACTGGAAGTGACCAAGCAATGAATTGAGTATATCGGCAGTCTGGAGTATAATAATTTACCTAATTTTTTAAAAGAGTTTTTAACAATTTCTATATTTAAAAAATAGATTGAAAGAGTATCTCCTAGAAAATATCGAAATGCTTCTGATACGAATATAATTGTTTTTTTATTTTTACATGTGTATATATATTGCTATAAATTTAGTTTTATATATTTTTTATTTTATTATATTATTATTTTTTTTATTTTTTACACTTGAAATTTCAAAATTTTAATATTAATTTATTGTCAACTTGTCTCAAAAATGCCCTAGTGGCGTTGAGACACATATATTATATGAAAATTAAATGAATTATTAATAAATAAATAATTAAAAAAAATGGATGCTGCTTCAAAAACCCTTTTCGATGATACCAAATTTTATTTATGTCGTCTTGGAGCAAAGTACAAAAAAATTCGAAAAACTGAAAAAAAGACCTTTTTTAAAAATGGTCCAGCTCACGGATGGTCAACGCTAGAACCAAAATATTTTGGGAATCATCATAAAACATATCAACCTTTATTTTCAGATGGGTAACTAAAACACTTTTTTCGGCTCCATACAACTTGAGTCGGTCTAATATACATATATGCATACATATATGTGTGTATGTATTTGTATAAATAGAAACTATATTTTTTTTGTTTGCGTGATGACTATACAAGTGTCTGCTTTTGGACATTTTTTATGAATTTTTTTTTTTTTTGTCAAATTGAAAAAATAAAACTTACGGCTTTTAAAAGTTTAATAAAGTTGTATAGGTCGATTGTTAGTTCAACCTGTCCAAAAGTAACACGCAAGTACGGAAGGATATGAAGATGGACAGGGCATAGAAAAGCAGATATTACAGGAAGTTTAAGGAACTTAATCTGTTACAAATAACAAATAAAGTAAAACTTCATCACGGGAAATAAACAACAACTAAAACAACAACAATAAGATAAATAAAGAAGAAAAACTTACAAATGTCTTTGAAAGCTTAAGGATAAGGAAAAAGCAGGGAACAAAAAAAAAATTAATATCAATAATGTTTTATTTATGACCACCAACTAAACAACAAACAGGCAAAAAAATAATAAAAAAAAATACTGAAGAGAATGCCTGTCTGGCTGGCTGGATGTTTCAGTCTCTAACAGTTGAAATGGCCAAAAACTCTGTTGCTTCATGCCTGGTTGAGTTGTTGGGATGGATGGCTCGTCTCAGGCAAATTGAATATTATTTTTAGCTTCTTTATTTATATTTGTTTAGCTGATAGTGATTTATGAACATGGCCGGCATTTCAATTTGATATATGTACCTACTTTTGAAATATTGCTATGTATACTGAATCCTTATTATTATTTAAACAGGAAATAAAACAACAACCCAAAGAAACTTAAATTTATCATTTTGGAAGTTAACGTAAAAAAAAGTTTAAATTAAAATGAAACAATATCAATTTTTTGCCTGAATCATTTTCTTTTATCATATCTGCACATTTGAAACACTTTTAAAGGATGACCTGTCAGCCCTTTATCATGAAAAAGAATAAATATTTTGTATTCAAATTAAAATATTAACAACATGAGAACTATAACCAGATACAGACTTACAGGCAATTAAGTCCGTAGCAGGGTCTTTTTTTGATATAAAAAAAATAAATTAGGTTTCGCTGTAAATACCAATCTTTTTCATCAGAAATCTTAGGAAGTTATAAATGTTATAACCGGTTTAATACCACAAATGGTGAAGAAGGATTAACAAAGATTGTCATACCATTCACTGAGCACTGAATGCCATTCTAGAACAAAATATTTTAAACCATTTAGTTGGACGCTGTATCGTCATAACCCTAATTACATGTTTTTATATTAGCGAAGTATCGGAACTGCCACGAAATTTGAATTAAATTAGCTTGTTATGACTTGATTAGTGCCCGACCGAATGCATTTTTCCAGACGGAACCCTAACCCGAACCCAAACTTTCTGCCATTTAATCTGAACAATTGTACTGTTTTAATTTATTTATTAAAAACAAAATAAAATTTCAGTAATTCATATGCACAAGGAAAAAATAAATTGCACTTTAAAGTAGTAAAACTATTTTATAGTTAAAAAATCAAAAAATATAAAAAATAAAAAAAGTGTATAGGGTCGATTACGGATGGAAACTCAACTGAAAATGTGTCAGCGAAATTACGCCATTGATGTTAAAATATAAAATAAAAATAAAGTTGTATATTTTAACATGAGCGGCGTGCCTGACTTTACTGCAGAAAATACAACTTTAGTGCAGTTGCCATCCGTAATAGACCCATAATACACACTTAGAAAAAAACATGGCGCTATACTGCCCTGCTTAGGAAATTATTTTTTTTTAAATAATTTTTTATTCAATTATTTTAAAATACATCGTTTAAAATTTTAGTTTGTAAAATATTTTATGGCGCTTTCTTTTTTGGGAAAAATATGTTGCAGTATATACATGTAACACTTTCTCATGTTAACTACAATCACTCGAAGTGTTACATGTTGTGAAACTTCAATACAACAAAATTTGCTGCTTTTATTTATTGCTATTACACTTTTATCGCTAATGTACTTCACTGTTAATAGAACGCTCAGTAGGCCGATTATGTTGACCATAAGTTGAGCGAAGTGCACGAAACACATTCCTCACAGAACGTGAATTTTCGTAATAAAGTTGAACGATTTGTAAACGTTGTTCAGGCGTAAGTCTTGCCATTATGAAATGCCAAACTCACACGTGATCTATCAAAAAAAGGCTATTGAAAAAAGTATCTCTACATTGCATCACCCTATATATAGAATTTTTTCATTTTAATATTTAATATTTTATATTTTTTTTTTAAACAATCTTTTCACAAAATTAAAAGTGGTATGTGTTATGACAGATAAAATAAAATCTTGGTTGTACAAACAAAGAAGTAAGTAGCAAAGTTGTAAAACAGTGCAGCTTGAACATGAACACCATAAATAAAAGTGTAAAAGTTTTTAATCAACATATTCACAAAAGAACTTGAAAATGTTTCCCACAATTGTATTTTTGTAAAAACGAACACGATAATCTTGAACATGTAACATTTATGCAACATTTTTCTCAGAAAAGAAATCGCCATTAAATTAATAACAAAATTTAAATTTCGGTTGTCTCTGATTTCCATTTTTACAGTTTCCTGCCTTCTTCCTAAGCACTGTAGGACAGTACAGGAGTTAAATATGGAATACATATCGCACTTGCTTAACAAGAGGGTATTTACTCGAAATTAAATTAAATTTTCAGTAGAAGCAAAACAATTCTTAATATAATATTAAAGGCAAACGAAAAACAATTTTTAAACCAACCATTTCATTACCAAAGGAGACAAAATAGAATGATATTTTTAAAAGTGAAATATAAAAATTTTGGTTTACTATCCACTCAATTAATCGTTGTTCGATTAATTGAATAAATTTTTCGCCAAAATTTGATCGAATAATTAAAATAGCCAATTTATAATAACGAATAACTCGAACAGTTTATGTCAATAAATCGATTAAAATTTATTTCTTAAAAACTCTATTTTTGATATAATTGTATTTTTTTCGATTTCTAAATAATAAAAAACATAACAACAAAATAACATGTTCTTATATTCTGTATCTATTGAGTTACTCGCACTTCTGAACATATTTTAGTCCCTTTTCAGATATGGCTGTGTGCGAGACAAATCATGTAATAATCGATTATCTTCTAATTCCATACGTAAGAATTTTCGTACTAAACTATCGCTTTTGCATATTGAGTTTGACTTTCATTGTAAAAAATCTGTCTGTCAGTTTTGTGCGTCACCTGTTTTTACCCGACCTTCATTTTTCTTATTGCCTCTTACCATCCAAACGGCTGGATGAATTTTTTCATTTTAGGTAGATTCTTCTTAAAAACCGAAGAGTCCTTAGCTAGGTAGTTGAAATCAAAATCAATCGGATTGTTGGTGCAAAATAGTAATTCATTAATGAATGAAATTACCCAAACATGAACCAGAAAGAATAAAAACATGGTTTTAATTCCCAGCTCAGTCAAGAAGAAAAATTATCAATAAATTTTAATTCATTTTATGTTGCAAACTTCCTTTCTTCATAAAAATAATTTAATGAAAAATTAAATTTAATGAACTTAAGCCTGAATAAAATATTAAAAATTTGGATTGAAAACCATCATGAGTTCAACAAAATAACCACAATACTAATTGAAGAAAAATAAAGTTACCAGCCTTGCTCGGCAAATCCAATACATATGAGTAAAAATTAAATCGAACAAACATTGAAAACGATCCAGCTAAAAAAGTTTCTTCATGCTTTAAATTCTTATCTTAACCAGTGCCCATGTTCTGTATGTGCCCACATAAAAAAAAGTGTTTTTTCAATTAAAAAAATGGTTTAAAAAGTATTTAAATTTAATTAATGTGATAATTTAATCAATTATTTTTTTAGTTGAAAGAAAATCAAAAATTTAATTTTGATTTAATTAACATTTTATTTGTTTTGAAATAAATTTTCAATTAGAATTTAAATTAAATAACAAAAAATCTTAATTGACTTTTTTCGTTTAAAATAAAATAATTTAAGCATGTAGAATTGTTGTTGGGAATCTTAAAAATCTTCAAAATCTTAAAATTTTTTGTAATCAATATAATCATTTTGGTTATAGGTGCAATGTCAACAACTAATTTGCTTGATATTATGAACTTGGAATAAATTTGGTGATTGGAGAAATTTTAAATTTATTTTCTGTGCATTTAGACAGGGAAACATTTGCAAGGGAAACAATTTGTTTGGTAGCAATTTACGAGTGGGGAAGAGAGAATGGTTTTTGTGTTCGGTACTCGGCGACACGCTTTGTTCTCATTTTGTTTGTTGATATTTGGTTTGCTTTTTGACAAAAAAGCAACAATAGTAACAGAATGTTGCCGGCAACATGTTCGTCTGTGTGACCGAGAATGAAAAAACAAAAGAGACTTCCAGATGTTTTCCTTCCAAATTTTTCCCTGTCTTAACACAGAAAAAATTATTAAGTTTCTCCAATCATCAAATTTGTTCTAAATTCATAATATCAAGCAAAGAATTTGTTGATTTTGCACTTTTAGCATTGAGGAGGTTGGGAGATCAATTTTAACAATCAAGTCCACTGCAGTTGGTTATGACGGGATAAGTATTAAATTCATAAAGCCCATACTACCATTCATACTCCCTGCAATTACATTCTCATTTCTTTAACCACATTGTTACAACATCAACATTTCCTAATGATTGGAAAATTGCTAATGTTATACCAGTCGTAAAAAAGACTCAGCCCACTAGTTCCGAAGACTATCGACCTATTAGCATCCTACCATCTCTTTCTATAGTTTTTGAAAGATTGGTTTCTAACCAAATTGTAAATCACCTACAATGTCAAAACCTCTTATCTGAGAATCAATCTGGCTACCGCACGGCGAAAAAATGCGCTACTGCCATAGTTAAAGTCTTGGAGGATATTCGTCCATATTTTGATAATGGTGAACTTACTATTGTAGTTCTCATTGATTCTTCAAAAGCTTTTGATACTGTCAACTATGATGTGCTATTACCTAAACTGAAAAAGTCTTTTGGTTTAAGCAACTATTCTGCCAATCTTATCAGATCATATCTTACGGATCGCTACCAACGAGTTAGTTCAAAGTCGTCATTCTCAACACTAAAACCTGTGTTATCTGGAGTTCCACAGGGATCAATACTTGGCCCTACTCTTTAGCATGTTTATTAATGATATCGTTCACTGTTGTAAAAACTCTAGTATTCATTTATATGCAGATGATGCTCAAATTTATCTTTCACGTCCTGTGGGACTTACTAAGGACTTGGCTTGTCGTCTTAATGAGGATCTTAATGAGATTTGTGAATGGTCCTTCAGGAACAATCTTAAAATAATCACATCAAAAACTCAAGCTCTTTCGATTCATGTAAGGGGATACCCTGGAAATATGTTGCCAGAAATTTGTATGCCAAATGAAGTTGTAAAGTATATTAAGGTTGTGAAAAATCTTGGTATTGTTATTAATTCTGAACTTACCTGTAAGGACCATGTCAGCTATTCCATTACTAGAATGTATAATGTTCTTAGGAAACTATGGTATACATCAGCATTTATCACGAGTGATTTAAAACTCAAACTAGTTAAAACTCTTATAGTTCCCATCATAACATATGGTGCTATTGTTTTTGGCGAACTTGATGCAGCATCAAAATATAAATTACAGAAAGTTATCAATAATTGTGCCAGATACGTGTTTAATAAAAGAAAATATGATAGTATATCTCAGTACTCAATACAGATTCTGGGATGTAGTTTGACTTCGTACCTAAATATTCGTGACTTATTTTTTCTTCACAGGGTTATATATTCGCGTGAACCTGTAGCCCGTTTCTGTATTTCTCGCATTGCAAAATTTCTCACATTAAGTGTGAAACAAAAAATTCCATCGTTTCTCGATTTGTGAGAAAAAAGTGTTTCAGTATTTCAATGCGAAAACAGACAACACAGATTCTGTTTTAACTGGAATACTTCCAGTAATAAAGTGTCAAATGCAAGCGAAACGTCAACGAAAGAAATATATATAATTAAAATAGGACTGCCAGATTTGACGATTTATCGTCATTTTGACGATTTTTTGTTCCAAAATAAGCAAAGTGCCGATTTGCTAATTTTTTTCTAGTGACGATATTATTCAGTCTTCGAAATAAAATAATTTTAATAAGTTTAATATGTTTATATATTCGGCACCACAGAAAAAAGATATCTTTAAAAACAAGGCAGCTTAAAAAATTTATGGGCAAAATCAAAAATTCAAGGAAAAATGTTTAATTTTTATTTCCGTAGATTATTTAATACATTTGTTTATGTGATCAAAACATTAAACTATTACCCCATTTTTAAATCAATGCACTATAGGAAATTTTTGCCTTTTTTTTTGGCAAGTTCAATATGATATTTTGTCACGCCTTTAAGTGATCTTTTCAGGAAAAAACCATCTGAAATTTTAAATTGTTATCGGATTAAAGAAAAAAATAAAATAAATAATTTTATTTAAATAGACCTCAAGTTTCAGTACGTATGTATATATCGTTACCTAAAACGCGAACGGCCCTAACTAACTAAAAATTAAAAATCGACTTTTTCATTGATTCTGATGTAATGCATCAACACACATGTCCAAAATATTTAAACCAAAATTAGAGATTTTATTAACAAAAAACAAAAAGCCCTATCTACAAAATAGTATACTATAAACGCTAATAGACATAACTAACAGTTTTCATTACATGTAACCTTGTTATTTGTCAAAACCACTTGTAGGATTTACAAGAAAAATAGAAGAAAAATTAATTATAAACAGTTAAGGCAATTTATCAATTTACCATTTTAAATAGTTTTTTGCTTCTCCTGTAAAATTTTCAAAATGTTAGATAGGGCCTTTTGCGTTTTAGGTAACGATATGTATTTTACCCATGAACTTTACCAATTTTTTTTTTTTTTTTTATTACGTTCGAACAAAATTTGTCAAAATTAATTTTAAAATGTCCGATTTTTAAAACAAATTAGCCGATTTTTTTTTATTTTTTCTTAGGAAATTAACGATTTTTTCAAAAATTTATCTGGCAGCCCTGCATAAAACAAAAACAATGAAGGGCTTAAAAAAATTAAAATAACAAAATATAACAATTATGTTTTAATTATTTTCATCATTTAAATTCTTTCTCTTCAAATAAAAAAAAAATAATACACATTCTTGTGTACATACATACATAATTTGTGCTCCATTTTTTGAAATTTTATTTTTCTCGCATCAATTTTAAATGTAACTTATTTTGACAGTTCTTGTGAGAAACTTTTAGAAAAATATTGATACAGAAACACTTTTTCTCACATCCTTCCAATAAATGCTGGAAATGACAGATAATTCTCGCAAATTAAAGATACAGAAACACTTATGTGAGAAAAACCATTTTTGTTTTCATATTGCACTGTTTTTGTTTTAAGTCACTTGTTTTATGCGGGAAATTTTACGATGCGAGAAATACAGAAACGGGCTACTGGTTATATTTTCGAAAAACTATGCTTCTCTAGATCTGGTCGCACTTTTAACCTGATTATATCTAACTATAGCTATTTATCGTCCTCAAGATTGGTCTTTATTAGTAGTGTGAAATTATGGAATAACTTACCCAATTATATAAAAGCCGATCCCCGTGCATCGTCTTTCAAAATGGCAGTCAAAAAACTTTTAGTAATAAGTTATTAATTTTCTTTGTTCATATGATTAATTCTGTTTATATTAATTAAGATTTTTAATGTAATCATCTTAAACTTTATCATCTTAAATTTAGTACTTAAGATCATTCAAGATCTAATTCGATCAATTATTTACATTTGTTTGAGGTGCTTTAAGAGACTTCGAGTCTTATTTGTACTAATTATGGTTTTAATAAATAAATAAATAAATAAATATTACCAAAATGTTTATACTGAATACTAAAAATTTAAAAATTTTGAAAAAATATTTTCAATAAATGATATTTTTAATTTTAATTAAAAAAGTGATCAAAAAAACTTTGCCATTTCAAACAATGTGTTAATTTATTTAAATAAATATTGTCAATTCCCAACAACAATTCTACATGCTTAAATTATTTCATTTTAAACGAAAAAAGTCAATTAATATTTTTTGTTATTCAATTAAAATTTTAATTGAAAATTTATTTCAAAACAACTAAAATATTAATTAAATCAATATAAAATATTTAATTTTCATTTAACTAAAAAAATAATTGATTCAATTATCACATTAATTAAATTTAAATACTTTTTAAACCATTTTTTTAATTGATGAAACACTTTTTTCTGTGAATGTGGACTAACTCCCGCGTTGAGAAACCTTTCGATTGAAATGTGAGAAATAAAACAATAGTGCCATAAATTGAAACAAACAGCTGTTTTTCTCACTTCGCTTAACTACGTCTGTAACAGTTTTGGCGAGTAATAGCTGTCACATGAGTAAATTTCTCGCCAATATACTGAAAAATTGTGTCTGTAAAATTTTTGTGAGAAAGTTCCCGCTTTGAACTGTCAAATAAACTCACACATAAAAACGGAAGAGATAAGTATTTTGTTCTTGGCAGATTTTTTCATTGTTTAATTATTTTGCTTTTAACGTTTTTTGAAAAATATACGAATGTTTTCAAAGCAATTTTTTAATTAACAAAGATTAAAGTCGCACTTTAAATTTTTTGGTATAGCCGACGGCTGTATTTTCGCCGCCGTCGCTGAAATTTTTTTAATTTTAGTCAATTTTGGTCGACGTCAAAAATATGTTTGACTGCCGTTCTCAACATCTGCAGTTTAATATCGGCTTCGAGTTGAATATTATGACAATTATAGCGTAACGACGTAATCTCTTTTGATAGTTTTCGACAGACACACTTTTTTCTCACTTTTCGAGAAACGATGGAATATTTGGTTCCACATGTTTCCATTGCGAGAAGTTCTCACCAAAGTTACAGAGCATGGGTACAGAACTTCTCTTAAAATCAGGAAAAAATACGGTGTATAAAACTAAGAATCTCCATTGATTTAAATTTGACTTGATTTTCAGCAATAATAAATTAGTTAAATTGAATTATGAATAATAAATTGTTTAAATAGGCTAGACCTCTTGACGCGATAGAAAAGTCTTAGAAAAATAAATAGTTTAAAAATAATTTTTAAAAATACGAGATGGAAGTCTATGTTGAATTCCCGTATTAATTATAGCTGGCGGAAATTATACTCAGAACCCCGATGGCTGCTGAACCAAATGTATCTATTAAACTTTGGCTTTCAGATCATTTTACAGTCTGTTCAACCAAAGTATTGTTTACTTTGTTTATAGTATTATTTTTTCCTAAATCCTGTTTCCGTTTAGCGCCTTAAAAACTGTACGTTTTGCAGCAGGGTAACTGATAATAATTTCTTACTGGTCTCATATTACGCCCAAAATCCTTACGAATAATGATTTCGTCGTTTAATAATCTTAATATTAAAAAATGATGTGAATAAGGCAAAAGATATAAAAGAGTATCCCTGTATTAGCATTTGCACACATTGACAACATGACTAGAGGATAGACTATTTCCTTAACAGTTTGTCTACGCCTGTCAGCATGTACAACATAGACAG
This sequence comes from Pollenia amentaria, assembly GCA_943735925.1. Lineage (NCBI taxonomy): Eukaryota > Metazoa > Arthropoda > Insecta > Diptera > Polleniidae > Pollenia > Pollenia amentaria. The sequence goes on along the minus strand of OX031010.1, from coordinate 135,841,818 downwards.
AGAAATGTGTGCGTGTATGTATATGTAAATACACTTAAACATGCCCAAGTTAAATATTAAACTATACAATTTGACCATAAATGCAGATTTGCCCTTCAACAATAAAAAAAAACTACTTAAGTGACGAACTATAAAAAGCCAACGGAAATGTTAAAATGAAAGTTAGAAGGAAAAAAAATCATTTATTTCCTTTTTTACAACCAATAAGATTTAGTAACAATTGCTTTTATTGCTGTTAGTGAAATTGACGCAAAGGGTGCGAAAATTTATGAATGTAAAAGTTGTTTATTTTGATTAAAAGTATTATAGGTATTTTTATTTATACTCCTAGCAGGATGTCAGTTTTTGTTGTCTTTAATGTTATTTTTCTTATCTTCTCCTTTTCTGTTTTACTTATGATAATTTTATTTACTGAATATTGTTCTTAAACTAGAAATTATTATTTAATTTTAGTTTCTATCAAATTTGCTCCTCTTATTAATTGAAAGTCATGTAAGTAAAATGATCTCATAAATGTCAGCTGTATGCTGAAAATGGTTTAATATCTGTATATAAAAGATTGTATACCAATTGAAGCGTATTTTACACGAACATCCTTGTTAAACTATATATTTTTATTGCTTATATGAAATTTTAGTAAGAATATGAAATTCTCGAATTTGGTTGCATAACTAACTTTGTATGTATGTATGTAAGAACGTGCCATAATAAAGTGGTCTTTTAGGTTCTTTAGTTAGTTGGAATTTTAATAGTCTCTAAGATTAAGATGTACAAAAGTAAATAATAGGAATATTGCATACTTCTGGGCTCTGTGTTGTACTTGTAACTTATAGATATTTAGGAGAGTTAAGGAATAAGTACATGGTGTTCTAGGCTATAAAAACAAGATGTTGAAAATAACTTTTCAAGCATGAACAGTGGCGCAGAAACGATAAAATAGCAATAAGATTTTTTACATAAATCATTTAAATACTACTTAGAAGACTTCTGCTACAACTTTTTGCTGCACAAGAGAAAGTAAATACACGGACTCAGCAACAAGTAGTTTGCTTGATTATAAGAATTTGGTGATTAGAGACAAGTTTTGATTTTTTCTGTGAATTAAACAATAATAGTGTTAAAAGTATACAGAACATTTTGATATAAAATGTTTTTCATGATTTTTATAAAAGTCTTATACATAGAAAAAAGTTTTTTATCAACTAAAAAAATTATTGTAAAAGCATTTAAATTTAATTAATGTGATAATTGAATCCATTAATTTTTTAGTTGATAGAAAATAAAAAATATAACTTTGATTTAATTACAATTTAAGTTGATTTGTTGAAATAAATTTTTTATTAAAATATTAATTAAATATCAAAACATATTAATTGCTTTTTTCGTAGAATTTTGGTAGGTAATATTTAATTAAATAAATTAGAATATTGTTTAAAATGACTAAGTCTTTTAATTTTAATTAAAATTATTCAATTTTTAGTAATCAATATAATCATTTTGGTAAAAGTTGTAAAATCAACAACTTGTTTGCTTGATATTATGAATTTGGTATAAATTTAGTGATTAGAGACAATTTTTGTTTTTTTCTGTGTAAAGGTCTGAAAGATCATGCGGCTTTCATCAGCCACCCTGTATATCTGCTCAACGGAAAACTCCAAGATGCCACGAACAATTTTCGAAATGGTCCAACTATCCTCAACGAAAGTGCGTTTAAAAGGGCAAGGATTGTTTGCTATGTAGTTACGTGAGTTTACTTGAGATAAACGTTAGTTCACGCAAATATATCTAAAACTGTAAAAGACTTGGAGGATAACATTTTATGAATGATAGGTCAGCTATTAAGGACAGCTTAAATTTTAATATTTAGATTTCCATACGAGTTGGACCAACTGAACTGGCAGTTGAGTGCGGTCTATGGTTTTCGCGAACAAAGTTGAATAAAAATTGTTTACTTAAACTCATCGTTAGGTCTAGAGGCAGGTCAAATCAATTTTACTTTTATTTAAAGAGGGCAATTTTAGTGTGAAGAATATTACCTGACTATTCGACATGTCCCCGAAACAAAATTTGTAATTTGTTTTGGTGTTCCTTCAGACATTACCATGTGTGTGCTGGTAATCAAAAACGTAAAATGCAAGAATTTGGAAATTGTTTTTAATCCACTTTTAATCTAATTTTTATAATTTTTGTTATAAAATTCTGTTTAATACAGAAATATTTGTCATAAACTTCTTTTATTTCATAAATCTTTTTAAAAATGACTTTTAAAATTCTTGCGTTTTACGTTTGCGATCTCCAGCACACCCCTTTACGTTTTTTGTTGCAAGCTACAAGCTTATCTCCTTATTTATAAAAAATAAAACAGGTTAATAAACCCGTTTCATAAATCTTTTATAAACCTGTTTTATATTTTATAAAAAGGGCCGTTAGTGTTGAAATAGAACTGCGCCGACAACAAATTTTCCATGCAATTTGACGTTCGTGGAATAGAATATATTTTATTTCGATGGCGTTTTTCTTAAACTCTTTCACATACACACACATATTCTCAGTACCAGGCTGCCATAATTTTATTAAATATTACACATCTTGTAAAGAAAGTAACAAAAAAAGTGAAAACAATAAAGTAAAAGGGAATTTCAAATTACTGCCGAGAATTTATTTATAGGCTTGTAAATTATTGCCTCGATTGGAGTACTTTGTTCTGTTTAAATACTTAAATTTAACGTTTAAGTGTTTTAAAAGTATAGAGTCTTTAACTTCAGGCAAAAATCCTAAAACCCATATTTAAATCGTCGCGACGATTTAGAAAGTTCCTTATAATAATTTTATCCGCATGTTTTTTAACTGAAAATCGTTGTTTTTTAAGAAAACTATATCTCTTTTTTACTCGAAAAATACTTGTTTAGTTTAATTTCAAAATTATTTTAAAACAGAACTGTTGGAAAATAATTTTTTACATAATACGTTTAAATTCATTTTATTGCAGGCAATTCAGCCGAAGCTTGCGAGAAAAAAGAATCACGTTTATTATTAAATTAATAATTTTTTTGTATGAGAGGTACCCTATTACTCCTCTAAGTTTTTGTTGGAATATGATATTTGTTCTAAGAGTGACCCACATCAAATTTTGTGTGCCTCACTATTGTGGTTCTTTAGATATAAAAAAATACCCTCCTACTTCTCCAAGATTTTGTTGAAACATAAAGTTTGTTCTAATATTTACCCACATCAAATTTAGTGTAGCTCACTGTTGTAGTTCTTTAGATTTTGTATGGGGGTGCCCGTATTCCCCTCTTGCTCCTACAAGATTTTGTTGAAACATGAAGTTTGTTTTAAGAGTTACCCACATCAAATTTAGTGTGAATTGATCCTCGAAAAAAGGGCTTTTGGCCCCAATGTAACTTCAGTAACTTCAAATTATTTTTATTTCTTTCCTTTTCTGTTGTTCTTATATTTCTTTGTTTACAAAATATATGAAACTTATTGAAAGTATGGCATTGTCGACAGAATAAGTGTCCTTATGTGAAAGCATAAAAAAGCTCTCAAAATAAAATAGAATTTATTTACTAACGGCCCAGCAGGAAAAGGTAATCAATAGGAATCTAGTAGGTAATGCATAGCATGTATTATATGCTGATTCCAGAATTCATTATTTTTAACAAAGAGATGTTCTCGGATAAAAATGAATTATTTTATCTATAATTCATTCCTTTTAAAGTATTATGTTATTATATCATTTGCAATTAGTTTAATTAGTTAGTTAGTTACAATTAGTATTTCCCCGGTATAATTTAAATAATAAATTATGTTTATTTAAAAAAATAACAATTTATTTATATTATTTCTTGTAAACGTAGCATATTCTGTTTATTTATCCCTCACGCTTTGATACTTCTGCAATTAAATAATTCACAAATAAGAAAATTAACTTTGTATATCAAGGACGAAAAAGTATATGTACCAAATATTGCCCAATTTAAGTTTTTAACGACATAAAGGATAATTTTCCTCTTATTCCCTCATAATTATAATCCATAACCAATTCTTCCGTAATCATTTTTGACAAATTTTTCAATGTTTTTTTTGTTACGAAAAATTACATTATCGGTTTCGAATGAATGCATTATATTTTAAATTCAAAATGATATATTAAATTATTAGTAATATATCGACGGTCTCAAGTAGAAAGGCCGTAACTCGCGTTTTTTGATGAAATTGAGTTTTCCAGTGATTCCAATAAATTTTACCCAAATACACCTCGTTCAATATTGCAAAGAATAACGGCTTTACAAGCAGTTTTATTAGCAAGTTTACATTATGATATATACAGTTTCTATTATGTTTTTACCTTCTCCTATACAGTTACAATTATTTGAGTAAAGGCGTTTCTACTTTAGACCAACGATATGTAAATCACTCCATGTTTTCCTGCTGGGGGCCTTCTACAGGAAATATTATGTTAAATTGCATAAAAAATGTGGTGTCGACGCAGTTTAAACATTAACGGCCTTATTAAAAAAAAAAAAATTATTTTTAAATTATTTTTAATAAATTTTTTATAAACCTGTTTTATTTTTTATAATAATGGGAAGTTTTTAATTAAAATTTGACTACTCAATTTCAAAACAGTAAAAAAATCATATTAAAAATTAATATCAAATGGTCGCTGGATTTTCATTTCGTGTGACATTGTTTACCCTCAAACGTCTCAAGCGTTTGTCGCCATACTTCTGTTTTTTGAAATATTTCTTTGCGACATCTAGCATTGCCTAAATCAGGTGTATATTTGGGGGATTCACAAGGTGTCATAAAGTCATATGTCTTAAAATAATTACATGAAAAAATACGACTGTTGTGAGCAACCCCTCCTAATTTAATGTGCTACTAATTACAACAGCACAATAAACATAGCAAGCAACGTTCTATTTATTTAAGACACTTTTTGTTTACAAACCAACAACAATATTTTGAAACCATTGTAAAATGTTAGAACATTATGAACATGGTTTATGATAGCACACCTTGTGAATACCCCAATTGTATAAATTTTTTTAAATAAAATAAAATTAGATTTTCCACAATACAAAGAAATAAAATTAATGAATGTGAAAAAAAACATTAAAATCATTTCATAAAAAGATTTTTAAGTTGATTAAAGTTTAATAAACAACTTTTCGTAAAAAAATTACGTTAATTTACCATTTCTTCACCCAAAAATAATTTTTAATGAATAAAATCTTTAACTGTTTCAACTGTTTACGAGTTCATACCTTAAAGATAATAAATTCTTTAAGCAAAAAAGTTTTTAACTTAACTGAATTTCACTCTATTTGTTTGCCATTCGCTCGACATTCAGAGCACTCGATAATTTTTGCATTCAATTTAAATTATTCGATAATAAAATTTCATGTTTTTTTTTATATATATATTTTTGATAAAACCTTTTTTAATTGTTTTTTCCTATTTCAACAAATAAGAGGAAATAGATCATGGGTCTCAGCAGTTCTTTTGTTTTAGTTATTTGTATGAAAATTTTTCTTTTTAGTTTAAGCTGAATGTATATTTGTAAAATTTTTAAAAACCCCACCCTTTCCATGTTGTACACTATTCGTTTTTGTTATATTTCCACACAATATTGTAACTGAAATGCCACCTTAAACATATTTGAAATTCCTGCACGATAAAATTTTTTAGATAAAGATAACAAAAAAAAAAAAAAAAAAATAAAAAGAAATACCAACAAAGTCAATTCCGATTTTATTTTAATAGTCAAACAAATAAAAACGGAAGTAAAAGGAAATGCGATTGCGAACAGGTGCAACGACTACAAATAAAACAATACCAATATTTTTTTTCGCAAACGAATACAAAAAGCAAAAAAAAAAAAAAATATAAATCACCAGAAATAAAGCAATAAATTGTTTCAAGCCAACAACGAAACACAACTAAAAAACTGTTAAAATTAAAGCAACAGTAGCAGCAGCAATAAATGCTGTAACATGCCTACAACTATAACTGTTGTAACAACTACCGCAACAGCAAAATTATCATGAATACTTGTGGCCAATGCACGAACAATGTTAGAGTTCAACAGAAACGACAACAAAATCTAAAATTGCAACAGCAGCATAAACAGCAACAACAACAACGAGAAAAAGTAGCAAAAACATTTTGAACTAAAATCAAAATGAAAGAAACTCATAACAACAGTTACAATACATTCTCATGTAGCAACAACCGTGCCAACAACTCGTTAAGAGTACCATCAACAGCAGCAGCAACAACAACGATGCCAACCGCAAAACAACAGCAACAAATGAATTTAGCTGCGATACAAAAACCACGCGCCAGTTATCCGGAAATTATGAATCCTCGCTTATCGTTGAATGGCACTTTGCGTCATTTGGTGCCATCACCTCGACCACTCTATCGTGATCATAGTTCACGTTCCATACTCCCCCTTACGGCTAATGAGCAGCAAATGTCTGAACTAGATGCCAGTTTCTATGTAACACGTAGCGGCTACTTAACAACAGCTACATCATCATCATCATCAGCAGCTGCAGCAGCAGCAGCAGCACTAGGAGTATCAGCAACATCCCATTCAATGGGTGGCAGTGGCCTTTTAGATTTGTCAACTGGTACCTCGGGAGGCATTGCGGCGACCACAAGTTCGTTGGATTACACTAAAACTCTAAATGATTATGGTGATGGTGTAGGTCGTGGTATTGGTGTTGATTTTAGTAGTGCTGGCGGTGTCCACCTTCATACTACTGAACTTTCTATTACACCATCCATGACTGGTGATGAACCCTGTATCGATTTGGGTAGTTTACGTCGTTTTTCCATAGATCGTCATAGTTTTTTGGGTAAGAGTTATTGCAATATGTATTTGATTTTAGCATATTTTTAGTTATTTCAAATTGGTTTCTATATGTTTTGTTTCAACTACTGCACCCTTCAGCCAAGAAGAGAAATAATTTATTTCCAATGACTTTGCTGATGTTTTGTTTTCGGGAAATAAATATTTGTTGTCCTAGTTTTATTTAAATTGCAAAATTATACAATTTGTAAACTTTCATTTGAGATTTGGCATAAATCACCACGTTTTTTGTGCCCTTTCAAGAAAATGGAAAAAATTTAATCAATGCACCTTAACACAAGGTATATGTACTAGAGAAGACCATGCTGGCTGTCTCTTTTTTGTATGTGGTCTTATATATCTTCGAAATTTCAAATCCCTAACACTACATACAACAAAATGGGACAGCTAGCATCCTAGTGCATAGTCCTTGTGTAAGGGTATTCATTTAATCGGGCTTTTGCTTTAATCGGTTAATCGCTCGATTAATTTTCCGAGGTTTTGGTTTAATCAGTTAATAATCGTTTAATCTTGTAATTGATCGGTTAACCGATTAATAACGTTTTTTTATAAATTACGTAATTTCAATTAATAGAAATGCATAAATTATTTATTATTTTGAGCTTATAAGTAAAAAAAAAGAACATAACATAACAAACATAACAGTTCTTAAACTAAAACGAGCAAAAAAAAATATTTCATAAATATGTAATACATATTTTATAATTAATACATAAATATTATGTAGTAATTAAAAAAAAACTGTAAGATAATTTTATTAGTAATTTCAATAGCTTAAGAAGACCTTACAAAATAATCTTTTAGAAATATAATTTGACTTAAATGTTTAGAATTTAAGCAATTATTGTCTTAAGTTTTGATAAAACTTGGCTTGGAAAAAATTCTTTCGCTTATCGTAGATGTTGGAGAAGTCGAAAGCAACCCATAACAATGAATATCTAATTTCTTAGTCATTTTCCAGGATTTATCTAAACGCATAAAATTTTTCCATTACGCCATTAGATTTCTGTTTCAATTGTAGAGAGCAAACAATTATTTAAAATGAAGAACACTGAACACGTTCTTTGTTTATATGAAAAAATATTTTCTAAACACATACCTTTTGTATATGAAATGAAACAAATAATTAAAAACACAAAAAAATATGTTTTAATACTACGAAATATTAAAAATTTTGTTACATCGGTTAATCGAATGAAATTTACCGGCTTAATCGTTAATCGAGAAAAGCCAATTTTAAATTAACCGATCAGTTAACCGGGTTGTAATTAGAATGAATACCCTAGTAAACGTACCATGAATTTAATTACTTTTTTTGGAATAATATTTTTTGTTTTTCATTTGAAGTATTGCATCAATAAACACGAGTAGTTTACAAAAATGCAAAGTCATTAAAAAAAAATTTTAATTGAATATTAGAGGAATTTTTTTAGAACTATTTGGTAATTACTTTCAACAGTTTGAATCTAAGCGAACATTAGTTGAGGATAAATTATTAACTTTTGAGGTGCCAAAACTTAAATGCATTAAATGTTACAAACGCAATTTAGTGAGCAGAAGTATCAAGAGTTAAAAAACAAATATGAGTAAGAAAATACTAAAGTCGATCAAGCGCTACAATTTGACAGCGTACAGCACAGTATTTACAAAAACATTTCGAGAGCGTAACCTGTATGGCACCCATGGGCAATCATAACCCGGCAAAGCAAAACTATGTTATACGGTTAACTCTTTCGCTAGCACCATTTTTGGAGAAGGGTTGCCCGTGGGTCACTTGCTGTATCTCCATTATTAGGCAAGAAATGCCAAACTGATAGGAATTAAAAATAAGAACTATATAACGGCATATGAAGGTTATGAACTTCGTGCGTTTAATTATGTCTTAGATATGATATAAAACAGCACCTGACATTCGTACGCGTCATAGAAAATTTCTAGTTTATAAAAATAAATCACCATTTTTGAGTTAAAAGATTCGTGGCTATGGCCATACCAGGATACTCAATTACTCGATTGTTCCTGTCGAGTTACGCAGCATATAAGGCAGACGGGAATGGGCTGAATATTGAGATGCCATCCGTGAACCGACCCTTAACGTCTAAACTGACGGCTGGAGGAAATGAGGTAGAGTTTGAGGGTGTTTATGCATAGGGGAACTTTATCTAGTGCCCTGCAGGCGGAAATCTCTGCTATAAGGTGGGTGGCTAACTGGCCATGGCATTTCCGCATATCAATGGATATTTGTATATTTACTCATTACAATGCTGACATTGCATCCATAGCGGGTGTCTATAGGACATCTAGGTTAACTGCAGAATGCCGCATGCCTTCAAATCAGATTGCGAAGCATTCGAGAGTAGTGCCAATGTGGATACATAACATGCGAACTGCTTAATTTTTATGCGACTTCCCACACACAATTACTTCTACCTTAGGAAGGTATGCGCTTATAGGAAACCCCGAAGTCGTTTTTAATTTTACTTTCTGCTAGTGTATTTCGTCTAAAACAAGGTGTACCCACATATAAGAATGTGCTCAGCAGAAATACAAATGAAATAAACAAGGTTGTTACTGGAAATGTAAACTCCTAAATCGGTTTATGAGTTAAACATTTTATGACGCAAATGGACGTCATGTCCCACGAGAAAACTTTGTTTTGTCGTCTTTATACGTCATTGTCCGCGAAAGGGTTTAAACTTATATAAGAGCCCAATATTATTTACTTAGATGTCTAGATCTATTTGAGATTTTTTTCTTGTTAAAGGGATTTCAGGGAGGGGATTTATATGGGTAATATCTCTAGAGAGAAGCGAACTGACACCAAAGTAGTCCCGTGTAAGGTACTTGGGGGTGGGGACCGGATCACTTTATATGAATGTGACCTATCACTTTTACATGGGGTTGTCATTAGAGGGGGTCAATTGACACCCAACAGCCACCATATGACAAATCACACATCTATTCTCAATGAACGTGTTTAGTGTTAATTACTACAATGGAGTATTATTTCAATACAATGTAGTATTATTTCAATAAAACAAGTCATTGAACTAAATTAAAGAACCAAATTTTAGAAAGTCCCAAAAAAATGTGTTACACCACCGGTTAATACTGTCCTGTAATTCATTACTTTGTCTACCTTTTGGATATTCATAAACCAGTTACAGGATTGTTTCTCCTTTCACTGGTCATGAGTTCTTTCTGTTTGTACTTGTTCAATTTCCAGAAATCCCAGGACCAGTCTGCTGTAATATTTGACACAAATTTTCCGCAGGGATGTAGGCTTGCAAAACCGAAATCGGCAAAAGAAAACTCTACACTCAAAAGATAAAGCAAGATTTTTCCTGACAATTTAAAATTTGGTTGAATTAAAAAACAATTTATATTATTTATATCCTGCACCACAGGCAGATCCTTATAAGAACCGGAGTTATTTTCACGATGTGCATCTGTCCATCCGTCGGTTTGTCTGTCTGTGTGTATCTTGAAATGAGTTTTCTGAAGGCCCCAATATGATTCGGATATCAGAAATGCATTTTGACTGTCTATTTTTTTACCCTTAAATCGCTCATTTTTCCCCATATATCTTTTCCTTTTAAAGACTTGTTATAATTTATAAACTTTATTTTTAATCTTTCACATAAAATAAACTTAGAAGAATTCTGGAAGTGAAAATAGCAGGTTTTGCCTTTTTGTTTCAGAAATCATCACAGTAACGCCAACACCATTTAAGATATGAGAACTTAATTTTGCTCAGATATTTTGAATTTAATATAGAACAGAGCCAAAAACGGACCATATGAGCTAGGAAACTATTGGCCTTTCAATATTATGGCGTAGGAAATATAAGATACGGCAACTTTTACTTGTTTTTTTTTTTTTGTATTTGGTTTTAATTTAAAACAATTTGGTACATTTCTGAATATTTTACAGTGTTTGAGGATATACTTATAAAGAGTATTTCAAGTAAAACAATTAAAAGTACAATTACGTTAAAACGTAAACAATTTTTTTTATTAACGAAGAGAAGTCTTAAAATTACATTTAATTTAGAGTTTTTCATAACTGAACTTTTAAAAAAAATTTAAATACAGCTTTACTGCCATCACTAAAACGCTGATGGAGCCTATTTATTAGACTAGTCACTATCAGGTTTTTAATAGGTTTTGCATGAAAAAAACTACTTGAATATTTTTAAAGTTTTTTAAAACAAATAGAAGAAAATACATCGGGCTATTTTATTCTAAAAAGAAACGATTCGGCGTTGTCAACTTTGAAATTTCAAAACACACCGAATTGGAGAAAAAAACGCGAAATTTAAGGAAAAACGCACCAATTTTCAAATTTATTTTTTATTTACAATTATAAATTAAAATTCATGTATTGTAGAATTTCTGTAGAAAGAAACAACAAAATTACAAAATATTTATGGCATTGTTTGTGCTTCCAATGTTATTCTTTGGCGTTTCGTTGCGTTTTACATGATTAGAGCCTAAATATATTTTTGAAAAAATTCTCTAACTTTTTTTATTTTAACAACAACTTTTAAATGAAGTTTATGGGATGTGATGAAGCAGTCGCACAATGTAGCGACGTAGTGTATTTTTGGACAAAAAAAGAAAACGTACTCCGATGTGAACCAGATTTTGCACAGAGATGTTGCCTACCACCAATAAGAAAATTTAAAAATTTCTTAACTTGGTCCAACTGACTTCGGAAGATGATAGGCCGCATTACAAAGAGAAAAAAATCTCACTACAGGGTGGGTCTAAAATTTACTGTTAAGCCCGAATACGTTAAAATGTACTTTTTATTCATTTACAAATGTACATACCAACATAAAAATACTGTATTTAACAACAAATTATGGGAAAATATTTTCTATGTTTAGATTTAAATTTATGATTTTATGATTTATGATTTTAAGTATTACATCCTTACTTTCTTTAGAAAAAAATAATTTTATTGGTCTACATGAAAAGGGCGACGAAGATCTATGATTATACCAAATCACTTCGCACGTTTCTGCGCTCTATATTAGAAGTGGCACGAAAGCTGTGTTAAACATTAATTCGTCGCTATAGTTCTGATCCGAGAATTTTTGTTTGTACTTGCTATGACCAGTGCTACCATCAAAGCAATATTTGCATTTTAAAGTATATATACCTTCGTTTACTTTACCACTTAATTTTAACATACTCTCTGCAGGTTTGTTAGGCAAACTTTGCCGAGGTATCTAAGCTAAAACCTCGGACACAGTTAATGGTTTTGGCAACAACTCTTCGGAGGCCTTTTTAATGGCGTAATAGCTTGGAAAGCCACTTGGATGCATACGATTAACAACGCAACGCAGAGTGTTGTACTTCCGAACAGATAATTCCAATTCCAAATACAATGAAAAAGCTTGATAAATTGATAAGCACTTTGCTTCTTTTTGTAGACATTCAGCAGCTTTTTTCATTTGATTTGGATCATTGGAGGTAATTAACTGTTTAACTTTTCTGCACTTCGTTTTCTCAGAGTTAGCTTCGTATGAGAGTACAGGTCTACTTCTGCCTGAACTTGGCTTCTAAAATCAAAAACAACCAAGTAATAGTTATGCAAAAACTTTAATAAACTATATATGGTTTATAATTTTACCTCGTCATCAATAACTACATGTTCTACTGGTCGCTTAAAAAAGAAATAAACAATTTTATTCGGTGATTATTTTGGAATTTATTTCTTATACTTCGTACCTTGAGACAGCCACTTTAATCAATCACCGACTCCAGCCAGGCTAAATTTTTTACTCTGAATATTTAAAGTACGGCATAAACGCAACACTTTGGTTCTATTTTTATTACTTTCAAAATCACACCACGTGTTTTCTTCAAAAAAAGCAATAATATCCGTACATTACGTTTTGCTCAGTTTACATTCAATCCAAAAATTAAAAACTTCATCCAACGTTAATGCCACTAAAAGGAGTTTTAAATTTATAAGAAACTTATAATGAGAATTATACTTTGGCTTTTGAGCTTTTAAGGCCACAACAGCAAATCTAAAACTTACTTCCTCTGCGATTTGAACAATTTTCTATGAAATTGGAGCGTAATATCGAATTATTAAATCAAAAATTTTTCAAAAAATCGCAAGTATTCGCAGAATTTTTTGCAGGTTTTATTAATAAATACTATGATTTAACTTTTTGCAGACGTAATAGTCTGCTTTCGCTGTTTTTTTAAATTCACTTTCAAATTTTGTTAATCACGCTTAAACCTTTTAGTAGAGCTGCAAAACTGTCGATAGTCGGCCTAATCGATAGTTTCGGTAGTTTGCTTAAAAACTATCGATAGTATCGAAATGTTTTTTGTGTGCCACTTCTGGCCAGGGTAGGGAATGAAGGTGGTAACCAATTAGAGAGTTTTAAAACTGCATTTAGAGAAGGCGTCTTACAGGTATAAAATACCATCATATTCCTTTAAATTTCAGGATCATCTCTAGTTTATACAGATATAAGCCATGTCCACATTATGTGTATTTGTCATGTGTTTTGTCACTTTTTCACATGTTAAATTTGTATATGTCATCTGAACACCTCCAAACAATATCATGTGTTATTTCTCTGAGTACAGTTCATATGACATTTACATATAGCCACACAGCTGTACAATTTGAACATGAAAATTAGACACCTTATGTATTACTCAAATTTTGGCATATACATGAAATTAAATGTGTGTATAAAAGTGACATTCCACATGACAAATACACATAATGTGAACATAGCTATAGAGACGATTATATGGCAGCAGTGTTGTCAGCTTTTTTTTTTACCTTCGACTGCAATATATTCACATTAAATCTAGAAATCTAGAAGGTTATTATGTAAATCCCTTCACATTGCGTTGAATATTTTTTCAAATGAAATTTTGTATAAAAATATTTTTCAAGGGAGCTTAAGTGTTCTACAAAATAATCCCATTAATATTTTTAAGATTTTTCGTTAAGAAAAAAAAAAAATTTCAAGCAGGTTTAAAAAGTCGCCACACTTGGCGAGAAAAGACCACATCTAAAAACCATGGCTGGCATTCATTGATTACAATGAAAAAAGATACGCCAAGTAATTTTGCTACAACTTTCTAAGAAATCGTAGAAAATTATTGCAACTTTACCAGTGTGTTATTTTGAACGTTAAGGTGCCATTAACTCGTATTTAATTTTTCGTTTTTTTTTTGCCACAGAATTAAAAAATTTTATGCACTGAAAAAAACTTGCGTCAAATGGATTGTTAAAAATGTTTCGTTAACATCTTATTAACTTTGTAGTAACTTTTAAAATTTTCCGATAGAATCGATAGTAATAAAAACTATCGATAGTCAGCCAAATATAAAACTATCGATAGTATCATTGATTGTTTTGCAGCTCTACCTTTAAGAGAAAAGCACTTGTTGTAAGTTAACGGAATAGGGAAAATAAGAATCTTGTGATTGTAATAACCAATACAATAATTACAATGAACAAGTTACAATTTAATGTAATTGTAATTTTCCATCAATCAGTAAGTAGCACATTATAGCTTATTGCAATGGCACTTTGCACTTAATTCAAACTTACCTGATTAAACTATATACAATAATCGTGTTTTGCTGTAAACAAAAAGATTACTATATTCGGCCGTGCCAAATCTTTTTAAAATTATTCAGGCGTGGGCCCTATATGGGTTCTATAAATTATTTATTAATCTTTATAAAAACGGCCGTCTGTATTAAAATTCGTCGCCGCTTAGACCCTCAAATGTTGAATTATTGACCGAAATAAATTAGAGTAAAATTCGTAACAGTTTTAGCTGAAATAAAATTAATTTCTAGAGGGGAATTCTGTAGTGTTTTTTTGGTATTAAAAAACCTAAATTAAAACAAATTTCGATATAGTAAAGAGATTTGTTATAGCATGGTATTGTTTCCGGCCATAAGAAACTAAATTGGTCCAAGTTTTACCGCAATATGTATATCTGCTATGGTTTTAGGCGTACTTAACTTATTTCCCGCGGTCGGCATTATATGGGAAATATGGTAAATTATGTCCCGACTTTCACGACATTTTCTACGGTGATTTAATGCCTTACTGTTACAAAACAGTATTCGTTACAGTTTTAGGCGTACTAAACTCTTTTCCGAATGTATGCTTCATATGGGGCCTATGGTAAATTATGGACTGATCTTCACAAAATTTAACAATATGATTTCTAGTCATATAGAACGAATTTGTACATAATATTGTATCAATCCATGCATTATGCCACCATTTATATTATTATAAATTTTTTAAGATGGTGTTTCCAGATTTGGACTCATAAGTCTTATCCTACTGAGCCAATATTTCTGGATTTCAATCTCATACAGACAGTGTTCTTTCATACAGACAGACTGACGGATAGTCGGATAGACGGACAGACAGACGTACATGGCTAAATCGACTAAGAATTACTCAAATAGCCAGAATATCTATACTTGATGGGGTCTGAGATGAATATTAAAAAAGTTTCACACGGAATGACAAACTTAGTATACCCTCATTCAGCAATAGTGGTGCCTAAAAAAGGCTATAGATGGCAATCAGTATGTGTTATTTCATTTATTTATAATTATAATTTACAACACTAATAAGTTGTGTAAATTGTGTAACTTTACAAGTGTAACTTGAAAATTTACTTATTAGTTCAATTTACAAGTTTTTGTAATGGTCATCTTAAAATATTTACAAGTTTTCACTTTTCATTATAAAAAGTGTTGTGGAAAATCAACTTAAATGTGACTATTTTAGTGATGCCAACTTAGCTATTTTGGGGCTAGATTTAGTCCTTTTTGATTACTCCTGGATCGCATTTTTTCCGTATTTTTTTTTTAAAAAGAGCTAACACGAACTCTTTTCAAATGTGATATTGGCACGTTTGGCACTTTTTGCATCTGTTAGTAAATAGTTCCATATTTGGTTCATTATAAAGATAATATTTGTACACATACATATTTTGTAACAATGTTTTTGGTAGATCTCTTTTTTCGCATGCTGTTCAAGTTGCGATTTGCCACCAAGTGTGTTTGTAAAAATAAATTCAATTGAAACAATTAAGGTCACCATATTATATAAAAAAAACCTTATTAGCCAGAAAAAGAAAAAAATTAACACTTTTTGAAAATGTTTTCATATTTTTATATAGATATACTTATTGAAAGGTTACTGTGTGTGCTCATATTGTATTGTAAATATTCAGCCAAATTATGAGTAAAAATTCCCCGGGGCTTTCTCATATTTCTGCTTTTAAAATTCAATTGTAAAAATGGGAAAAGGGAAAACGCTCCCGGGGAATTTTCATTCGTAGTTGGGCTGATTTGTATACAATTTTTGTGTAGTAACTCTACTACCCAGAAAAAAGTGTTTTATCAATTAAACAATGGTTAAAAAAGTATTTAGATTTAATTAATGTGATATTTGAATCAACTTTTTTTTTAGTTGAAAGAAAATTACAAGTTTAATTTTGATTTAATTAACATTTTAGTTGTTTTGAAATAAATTTTCAATTAAAATTTTAATGAAATATCAAAAAATCTTAATTGACTTTTTTCGTTTAAAATAAAATAATTAAAACATGTATAATTGTTGTTGGGAATTGTCAATATATAATTAAATAAATTAGCACATTGTTTGAAATGGCAAAGTTTTTATGGTCATTTTTTTATTTAAAATGAAAAATATCATTTATTGAAAAAAAATATTCACAATTTTACAATTTTTAGTCATCTATATAATCATTTTGGTAATAGGTGCAAAATCAACAAATTGTTTGCTCTGTATTATGAATTTAATATGAATTTGGTAATTGGAGAATATGATTAATTTTTTCTGTGTACATATTATTGAATTTTTTCAATATAAATAATAAAGGGCTGCGTGAATAACTTCACTCATGGACATACTGAAATGTTTATTCAATGAAGTTCGTATTCAAACAAACTTCAGACCTTTGAACAAACTGTTGTTTTATTCATGCTACTAGCAAACACATTTCGTTTCATATGGCAAACACAATGACTTTGTTCAATGAAACGACTTTTGTTTTACAGTTTTCACTCTCTCTCATTTTTTTTTATATAAATACTCAATAGCACTGTTGCCACTTAGTAAAGTTATATAATTTCTTCTTTTTTGTTACATTTACAATAATATATGTAATTTGTAAAGCATTTTTTAAATTAAATTAAAATTTTTTTCGTAACAACTTTTTTATGTACTTCCGAGCAAAACACATTGCTAAAAATGTTTTTGAAAATAAAATGAAATTTTTTTGAAATTTTAAAATTTACATTAAAAACAATTAATTTACATTGAAAACAAATTCAAATTTGTATTTTTTTTATTATTTTAATGTTAATGTACTTCCTTATCTTGTTGCTTTTACTCTTCATGTTTATTTTTGTTTTTTTTATCTTTCCTAATGTTTTTCATTTTTTCCAACTGGCAATACTGACTTATAAATGTGTTATTCCATGAACTTATTCGACATTTATTCAGTGGTTGTTTTGTTTCAGAGTTGTTTGTATTCATATTCTTTTGCTTAAGTAAAGAAACACACTGCATCTTATTCATTTCGTGTGTTTGCTGCTTTCATTTCGTAGTTATTCATTATATTGAATACAAACGAAGCAAATACAAAATTATAATGAAAGTTTCATGAACATCATTATTAAGTTTCATGCAGATGTTTAATAAATAGGTCTTGAAGTACAAAAACGAATAATAAATGGATTAAAAGCAGAACATTCTTTGATTTTTAAGTTAAGCACTTTTTAGCTCTTTTTCACTACTGGGTCGGCACGTTTTACCATTGAAAAGTTGGCAAACAGTCTGCTATTATTTTTAGTTTTACTAAATAAATTAATGTGTTATAAATATTCCATAAAATTCTAGTTCTTAATATTGTAATTAACAATACATCAATTACACATTATGGGTCAGTATAATGATAATTGAAATGTAAGTAGGACTTACCGAAGTTTACTTCAAGTACTTGGAACTTATACTTTTAATTACTAGTGCAATTAGCTCTAATTGTAATTAGGTTTTCACTGTGGGGTATTCCACCAACTAAACTTCTATGAACAACACAATAACAGCAATTAGAAACTCCGTTTTAGGTTTAGGTCTGGATCTTAATTTATTTTCTGTAATTAAGATCTGCCACACATTAATCACACATAACAGGTCGTTCTATTGGCAATTAAACATTAAAATTTATAAACTATCTATCAGCCTTGTTCCAGAAATCGAACAAATTTTCAAACCGATTCTGTTTTAAAGGTCCATAAACATATTCCGTCGTATATACGTCATCCTTCGAGTACCACTTTGATTTATTAGAATTGCTCTTAAAATCGTGTAAAACTTCTGTAATTTTTAAAAAAAATTTTACTTGAAATTCCCTTCGATTTGATTTCCAGAACATGGCCGTATAACTTAGTTTACAATACTTATAATTTGTAAATTCCATTATGATTAAAATTTAATTACAATTGCAATTATATTTAGATGATCTAGAGTTAAGACCTTAATTCATACAACATTAAAAACCCGAATAGAATTTATTTAAAAAGTTAAATAAAATTTTCCAAGTATATATCTACAGTGTTAGTTATAAACTTAAAGTTAATACATTACTTAATTTAATCTCCCTTTTTCAATTACAGACTTAGGCTCAAAATTTGGCATGTCACAGCCAAAATTTGGTCAAAGTGTTTCACAGCAAGGTTTCTTTACATCACACGATAGCCTCGCCACACCATGTGCATCACGAGCTTCCAATTTACATGTGGCCAATACAAGCACTGCCTCCGATATGGATCTATTACACAACAAACAACAAAACGATCGACGAAAATCACGCGGACGTCTGAAAGACAACGATCAACCGCTATTAGGAACATGGACACGATCAGCGGGTCACGGGTCACAGGATAACACTTTCCATGGACCGCATCAATTTACTGGGAATTTTTGTAATGGCACAGATCGGTGAGTATTGAAGTAAAATTTTACTGCAACTTTATTTAATTGGAAAATTAAAGTTAATCTACTTAAAATCTTTGTTGTTTTTTTTTTGGCAGCGATTTTCTGCTTAAACGATTCTTTATTGAACTTGCAATGAAATTTTACTACATGTCAGCTTTTTTTACATAAAACTATTTGTTTTCGATAGCACAGTAATTTGCTTGCATTCTTCACACCTTTAATTATCCTTTTAGGAGCAAATCCGTGTTTCCAGATGTATATTAAATTCTACGTATTCGGTTTTTCTTCCCAAATAAGGGAAATTTTTTAATTATATTTTTTTGCAAGTTTAATGAGATTTCATTTTTGTTATTTGGATTTTTAAATAAAAAGGAAAATACTTTTTTTTTTAATTTAAAAGCAACATTAAAAAAAAATTTACTTACAGCATAACGCCTGTAACTAAAAAGAATAAAATTATTTTCGGGAATGAAATTTTTATTATTAATTAATTCATTTATTATTGATGTGCTAATAATCCCAATTTTTGAATGAAAACACTGACATTTATTGTTGTGGGAAAGCTAGTTTCTATGCGCTTTTCGCTAGTTGCTTAGGTCAGCTCAAAACTTTTTCCAAATACTTTAGAAAAGCTAAAAATAGTATACAAGTAAGACCATAAAGTGAATAAGAATTTTAAACACTCAGGTCTTACATGTAACAATATTAAAGCTTCAACAAAGACACAACAATAAACCGTAAATTTTTCTTTCTACATTCCCCTACAATTGGCTGCTTTTTTTCCAACACGAATTGTAGTTGTAAGAGGATAGAAAGAAAAAAACAAAATTTAAAAAAAAAACAAGTTGCTTAAATAAAACAGCTTGAGTGTTTAAAATTCTTATTCACTTTATGTTAACTTATGTTCATAATGTTACAAAAGTAACTTCAGAACTAGTATTATTTATAAGTTACCTTGTATTTATTAGTTATTTTGTATTTATTTTATTAGTTTAAATTGTTATTGCATTAGTTATGCACATTTCTAGAGTAAAAATCACTGTACAGAATTTTCTAGTACAAATGTAATGTTAAAATTTTTATACATAATTGTACTTCAACCCCACTGTCATTTTCAATATAGATAATTAATAATCCTTATAACACACTTTAGTTTATAGATGTATAATAGCTCAATTTAAATTCAGCTATAGTGGTAATGCATAATGATATAAGCTGTTAAGATAATAAAAGCTCGAATGGTCCAGACAGTTCGAGAACTTCGAATGTTCTAGAGCCGTCTATACGTCAGGGCTCGAACAGAGTATAAATACTCGTAAAAGTTGGCATCGTTAATCAGTATTAGTACAATCGTTTTAGTGTGCAGATCACAGAGGTCGCAATTAGTTTCTAAAAGCCATAAATAAAGATTGAGAAAGTGACTTAGTTCTAAATAAAGTTTTTGAACTGAGTGTTTTACTTAAGTGTTTTAATATTTTATTAAATTTAGAATAAAATAACTCAAAGGTTTAATATAAAGAAACCAAAAACGTTATTTAAAAGGCAGTACGTACTGTTGTCAGAATTGGTGTCAGAAGTGGGATTGCAAAAATAAAATAAATATATAAAAAAACGACAGCAATAAAATTTGAAGAACTTAAAGTTGAATAGCTCAAGAAAGAGTTAGGCAAGTTAGATCTACCACCTGTAGGAAATAAAGCAGAGCTGCAGAAGAGGTTGATTGATGAGTTCAAGCGTGGCAATATTGACATTGTTCGCCATAAATTCGAAGATAAAGCAGAAATTGAGATATGTACTTGTACAGTTGCAAGAAACATGGATTTAAACAAAAATGTTGCTGCTATGATGGCAAAATTTACGATAATTCCAGAAGCATGGTGATGATGATAAAAGAAAATTCGAGCAATATTCTTGCTGACACTTCTAGAAAAATCGATGAAAAAAGATGAAACTTCAAGGAATGTAACTAGAAACTTCAGGAGATTTCCATTGAAATAAATAAAAGAGTAAATGAAATGGAAATAAAATTTAACAAGAAGTTTTCTAAAGTAAAAACACCAGTAACGGATATCGATGGAAAGTTCCATCATTTCGAAGCAAAGGTCAACAATATTTAGGCCCTAATCATGTACAACGCAGCGCAACGCCTAACAATAACATTGAAAGCACAAACAATGTCATAAATATTTTGTAATTTTGTTGTTGCTTTCAACAGAAATTCATGTACCGTTTTAAAATTTTCAACGACACAAGCAATGGAGCGTTTGAAATTTTAACACGCAATGTGAATTTCTGTAGAAAACAACAACAAAATTACAAAATATTTATGACATTGTTTGTGCTTTCAATGTTATTCTTTGGCGTTGCGTTAGTTCTGTGGCGTTGCGCTGCGTTGTACATGATTAGGGCCTTAGTGTCGGGAGCCAGCCGTACAGGTTATACCAGAAGTCTCGAGTAGAATAAAATCCCCAAGTTTTTATGGTAGTGTTCCAGTTGATGTGGTGAAGTTCCGGTTTGAAACAGTAGCCAATAACAACGCATGAAACAATGAAGAAAAGGCAATTGAAATAATTTTGGCCTTTATAAGAACGACAGTGGAAGTTCTGCAAAGTGTTCCAAGTAGCTGCAAAAACAATTATGATGACGTAATTGTTGCACTGCAGCGTAAATATGGTGGCGACTAAAAAATGGAAGTACGGGGTAGAATGTGAAGGAACTTAAGAGGTTAGAGGACGCAGTTTTTCGGGTTTTAAGTGAGAAGCTGCACGCACACAAAATATTGTTTTTATTTTGTTTTTATTTAGTATCAACAATATAATAGTAACTGAGAACATGTCAATGTTTATCGCAATTATAAATTGAAGTATCGTTCAATGAAAAATAATCATTTTTATAACAACTAAATAATGATAACTTTAAAAACGTATTATATTCCTCACAACCATTTAATGATATATTATAGCCATAACATGATAACTTTCTATACGTGTACTTATAATATGTGTAAGATGCAAACAAAATATCTTTACTCTAAAAATATTTTGTTGTCGCCATTTGTAAAATAATTTTGCATCATTTGTGTTGTTTGTTTTACTTAAGCCTATCGAATTTTTTGTTATTCAGTGGTTAAACAGTTAAAAAAAGTTTAAAGATATGAAAAAAATAAAGAAATTGTAGGTACATTAAAAAATTGTAAAGTGTCACAAAATAAAATATCAATGCTAAACAATTTTTAATATTGTTTGAAAATGGTACAAAAATATTGACCATTGTTTTGTGTTATTTTAGAGAAAAATAATGAAAATTCTATAAAATAATTTATAAATAATTGCGACACAATTAGGTTAAAAATATTATGTTTAAAGATGCATCATATTATGATGTGAAATATCTGTAACAGTTTTACGTTAAGTAAATAAGCATAACTACATATTAAAAATATTTTTCGGTTTTAGATTTTATCTACATGATTACATCTGAACTTATTATGATTAACATGACAGTAATATGATTTCTTCTTAACTTATCATGATTAACATAATAATACTATGATAGCATTCAATTGTAATATGATGTAATAAAAAAAATTAGGATTAAGGGAAAAATATTATGATGTAATGTAACGTATATATTTGGTCATAATATAATTCCATAATAATCATAATATATTGACTACAATCATGAATCAGATCATAATATGTTGCTCTTAGAATATGCAACATATTATGATGTTTTTTCTTTGCGTGTGTGCAGAAACAAAGTGCTATGCTATAACTGCGGAAAGATTGGGCATATACAGCGTAACTAAAAAACACCAGGAAAACGTTTAAGATCTGTTTCGACCCAAAGAAATTACAAAAAACTTAGTCATCACAGGAGTGGTGGGGGTGCTACCATTCACATCTGAGGACTCGACAATAAATTTGATAGTGCAAAACAGCAATTGAAGTGTTACTACATTTGGTTACATCGATGGCAAAAAGCGCATTTTGACTATTGAAACTAGTGCAGGATTTTCAATTATAATGCCTGACTTGGTGAGAAGAGCTGTCGAACCACTAAGCGGAGTGAGCTTGCGAACAGCTACAGGTGAGCCTGCTACTGTCTATGGCAAAACACGTGTGGTGTTAAGGATTGCCAATATTGTCACTTTCCATGAGTTTATTGTGGCTGACATTGTAGACAAAGTACTGATTGGCGCAGGTTTTATGATTCGTCAAAACATAAGTCTGGTTATGGGAAAACACATCATGTATTTGGGTGATGTTGGGTATTGAAGCGAGGCTCGTGTGTGACAGTTTCTCGCTTGTACTCGTTCGAAATCGTCAGCTCCCAGCAAAGTGGAAAAATGTGAAGAAGCGGCTCATGTAAGACAGCTTAATAAATTGAAGGCCAGGTACTGTACGAAGTACGATAGAGGGGAATGAATTAGTGAAGGTTGCTCATTACAGGTAGAGCCCGGTTAAGACTGGGCAAAGGTGCAAATAAGGGATTCGTATTGGGTAAGATTATGAGTGACAAAATGGCAGGTAGAAGACTCACTTTTGAAGAAATTGCATCAGATGGTCCAATGACGAAAGCATACTGGGCTCTGGAAAATCAGGAAAATCATTTAAGAAACTTATAGTAGTGTCGTCAGCGAAAGTAAAATAAGTTCTGACTGAACTCCATAACGGTCCTGGTGGCGATCATATTGGTGTAACAAAAACCCCAGAAAAATTAAAACAACTCATCTATTGGGTTGGCTGTTAACAATCTGTAGCTGAGTGGATAACAAATTGCGCACAATGCATAGCAGCCAAAGGTCCAGTGGAGGAGGAGTCGTCAGCTGCTACAACATTACAATTTTGGTGCCCCATTTAAACGAATTGCAATGAATATAGCTGGGCCTTTTCCTGTAAGTAATTCCGGTAACATATATGTGTTAGTAATGGTGGTGTATGCATCCCAAACCAAGATGCTAGAACGGCTGTTGACGTCTTTGTGGACAATTGGATGTGCCGCAACGGTGTTTCATTGGAATAACGTTCCGACCAGGGAAAAAATTTGGAATCTGATATATCTAAGGAAATGTGTTGTACGGAATAAGCAGAACTAGGAAAACATTCCGACGGAATCATTGAAAGATTTAACCGTACACTAGAGGAACATTTGCAAAAAGTGATCAGCACACAATACAAAGACTGGAATTGGCACATTTCCTGTTTGCGTATAGCCCAGTGAAGGTGACTAAGTTCCAAATAAAAGTTGTGTAAATTGCAAACAGTGTTTAAAGTCTATTTAGTTCATTAAAGTTGCTAGAAAAGAACTCAAGAGGTTTATTATAAAGGAAATAAATTAAGAACGTTATTGAAAAGGCAGTAACGTAGCAATATTAAAAAAGTTGAATTTTCTAAGAATTTAATTTTAATCGATTAATCGACATACATTTTTCGAGTTATTCGTTATACAAAATTGACTATTTTAATTATTCGATCAATAATGTCAAAAAATTGCTCGATTAATCTTTGGTCGATTAATAACATAATGTGTGGATACTCTTATTAAAAACCATTAAGTAGTTAAAGCTTGTACCCAATCTTGT
This sequence comes from Pollenia amentaria, assembly GCA_943735925.1. Classification (NCBI taxonomy): domain Eukaryota; kingdom Metazoa; phylum Arthropoda; class Insecta; order Diptera; family Polleniidae; genus Pollenia; species Pollenia amentaria. Next base: position 135,817,300 of record OX031010.1, on the reverse strand, counting down.
GCTTATTAAACTATGTGCGTAAAAGGACTTTATTTTTAAATTTGGATTTTAAGTAAAATTTTTTGGTATGGAATCTGTTTAGAAAAAAACATTCCATATTTAAGAATGATTAGATATTTAAAAAAATAAATCTGGCAACGCTGAAGTAAGCAGATTTTTACAATTGTTTTATTGCTTCGGTCATAGAAGATGACGAGAACAAAAAGCGGTTAGAAAAACTTAACTCTTTGGTTGTGTTAGTAAAAAAATTTGTTTATTTTGTTGTTTCAAATTCACACATTTGGAATTTTTAAAGAATTTTTTCTATTTGTTTTCTCTCTCATTTGGTTCTAACTAACTGTCTGCATAGATTCAGTTTTGGATGACCCAGCAAGAAATTTGTTGAATGTAAAAATTTTAGAAGAACTTATAACTCCAAAATATATATAAATAAAAGGGTTGATTTTATGCGGCAACCGAAATTTAGTTGAGTTGTCAATTGCTGAAAAATTTAACAGATGGCTACTGATGTCGATTTAATTTGCCAAATAATAAATTTTTAAGCAACCGTAAAGTTATGGTTGCTGTGTAGGTTTTTTTAGGTAATATCCGCCAAAAACTATAAACTATTACGTTTTTCTTAATTTTTGACATTTTATTACACGTTTCCTATTTTGGTTAACAAAATGCACAAAATTATCTCGGATCAACAATTTGCCTTATAAGCAGAGAAAATTTTTTACGGGTTTTTACGGAATTTTCCCTCTTTGGAATCCATGGGCAATCATGAACCTGGCAAAACAAATTAAAGACTCATTAAATTGTTTTTGTGTCAAATATTATCTTCGTAGAAATCTACATTTATATGAGATTTTTTCGTCTGCAGTTGTTTTCAGAGAGGGGCGTTTATGGGACGGTTGGACAATGCTGCACCTACCAGAAAAAAATTCTACCATGAAATAGAAGCTATTATAGAAGTTATCGCTGCCAAATTTTTATCAATTCAACATCATGAGTGGGAGGAATTTGGTATGTTGATATAGATTGCAATACAAAAGGGAAGGAAAGCGAAAAGGAATAAAACAAGAAGGATGTTTGTTTGGGGGCTATGTAAAATAATACACCGATTATTACCATTTTCAATCAGTGTAAAAAGCAATATATTTGTGTGTTACACATATCAGCAAATAACACCCACTCCACTATTGTGGAATGGATATAAAAAGAAATAAGAAGGCCATATTCGGCGTGACAAATTTGTGATACCCCTTACAAAACACAAAAATGGAATCTATTATAAAATTAACATTTTTGAAAACTACCATTTAACTAATATTTGTAAATGCAAAAATTTTATGGATTTAACAAATTTTTATTACCGTTTGTTCGTATATGAAAAGCATTCGCATATAAAAAGAATTAATGTCAATTTTTTTTTCGTTAGCTCACTGCTTCTAACCTTTATTAAGTATTTTACCGAGGGCCTCTACGTGTTACGCTGCAGATTAATAGTGGACCGCATCTCCCTTTTTGGGCTATCAATTACTATTCATTTAAAATAATTATACATTTCAATTACATCAATTACTATTCATTTAAAATAATTATACATATGTAAAAAATGTATAAAAGTTAGTACTGTTACATTCTCTCCAAGTCTTTTAATAAAAGCTATATCGTGATATATAGCAAAAACCAAGCTAATGACCAGCAATAGCACCTACACTCAACCTCTATTTTTAGACGGGAAACCGATCAAAGGGAAGTATAATTTCTAGGAATGGTGGAGCAAGAGATAATAAGGCGTGATCCATTTCGAGGTTCCCTACTTTTTTAAAGAAAAAAACACAGAAAATTCAAATTTAATGGGGAATGTTTATTATCATTTGAAAGAACTTTCTTTGGCATTTATTTTTTGAAGATTGTGTCTACCAAATGTTGGCCGTTGCTACGTCGCAGATGGTCCATCCGTTGAGTCCAATTTTCGATGACTCGTTCGAGCATTTCGACTGGTAACTGGCGAATGCCACGCGTGATGTTTTCCTCCAAGGCCTGAATCGAAGCGGGTTTGTCTGCCTATACTTTAGACTTTACATATCCCCACAGGAAAAAGTCTAACGGTGTGATATCACACGATCTTGGTGGCCAATCGACCGGTCCAAAACGTGAAATTATGTGCTCGCCGAAGTGTTTTCTCAATAAAGCCATTGATTGATGCGATGTGTGGGAAGTGGCGCCTTCTTGCAGAAACCAAATGTCGCCGAGATAACCAGCTTCAATTTCAGGCATCAAATAGTCGGTTATCATGGCACGATAAACGTCGCCATTGACGGTTACGTTCGCACCGGCATCATTTTTAAAGAAATATGGACCGATGATTCCACCGGCTAACAAACCACACCAAACCGTTGTTTTTTCTGGATGAAGTGGCAGTTCTTGAATCTCTTCAGGTTGCTCGTCGTCCCAAATGCGGCAATTTTCTTTGTTTACATACCCGTTGAGCCAGAAATGGGCCTCATCGCTGAACCAAATTTGCTTCGAAAACGTCGGATCTTCTTGGAACTTTTAAAGAGCCCATAGAGCGAAGCAATGTCACTTGGGAAGGTGAAGCGGCTTCAGTTGTTGCACAAGCTGTATTTTGTACGCCTTGAATTTAAGATCTCGACGTAAAATGCGCCAAGTCGTTCCATACGTCAGTCCGAGTTGCTGCGAACAGCGCCGAATCGACTCTCCGCGGTCTTCGTATACACTCTTAGCTACGACCGCTATATTTTCTTCACGCCGTGCTGTACGTTGTCTATTCGGTCGAATTTTATCCAATAATGAATGCTGGGTCTCAAAATGGGTGATGGTGTTGCGAATAGTACGCTTAGTAGGCCGATTATGTTGACCATAAGTTGAGCGAAGTGCACGAAACACATTCCTCACAGAACGTGAATTTTCGTAATAAAGTTGAACGATTTGTAAACGTTGTTCAGGCGTAAGTCTTTCCATTATGAAATGCCAAACAATACTAATCAAAAATAACATTACAACATGACACGACTCACACGTGATCTTTCCAAAAATTCTATTGAAAAAAGTATCTCTACTTGAATCAGCCAACATAAGATCCCGCATCATAAAGGTTAGAACATCGTTTGGAATGCTGAATAAAGTCTCGGGATCAGCATTCATCTCTAATCGCAGCAAACTCAAAATCTGTGACGCTTATATTAAATTCGTTGATCTGTCCATGTGCGAAACATGGCACGTTGCCACTGGGGAAATAAATGCTCTCCACGTTTTCTACTGCAAATTTTATGCGTGTTCTGGCCGAACACCATATCAAACGTCACATTGTGGGCAACAACAGACTAACTACCAATAAAAACCGAAATTCGATGACGTTAATGGAATTGGATCGGGCAAACGTTGAGGAGGACCCCAGGCAACATCAGTCGCACTGCCCTTGACTGGAATCCACAGGGTAGCCGCAGAAAAGGAAGACGTGCTTATACATGGAGGAGACTGATTAAATCTGAGGGATTTTCATCAGGGCGTACATGGCGTGAAATTAAGGCTTTGAATTATGGCATGGAACAAACTAAAGTTGAAATTGTTTGTTGAGGGCCTATGTTCAACCTAGGAACTATGAGAATGGAATAATATCGTGTTATAAATAGAAGGAGAGAAGAATGAGCAGAATGACAATAACAAAATTAGCGCGGAAAAAATAGTCTGGAAAGGGTTCCTTAGCAGCAATAGACTCATGAAAGTTGGAATGTTAATAAAAAAATATATATTTTTTTTATTCGAGCATGTTCTTATATATTAAAAATAAAATATTGCACAGTTTACTTGAATAGTAATCCCAATTATTTTTTTTTTTTTTAGATTTCATATGGCGAATAAATAAAAAAAATTTTGTATTCTTTACTTTTTTTTGAATTTTTTTTATTGTAGAATTAACTGCTGGTCCCTCAAATTCAAACGAAAACTTCGTTCGAATAACTTACCTTAAAAACTAAATTTTAAAATTGGTTTTTGTTTTAAATAAAATTTAATCGAATGAAAGTTTCGTTCGAAATCGAGGGACATGCAGTAAATTTGAAAATAAAAGAAACAATTAAAAGTTATAATGGAATTACATGTAATATGTTTGTACATATGTAAATATATATTGCCATAGGTACATACATCAAGTTTTTAAATTAGGTAATAATATCACCTTAATACGTTCGATACATCGATATATCGATATTTGGAATTAATAAATATCGATATTCTTAAAAAATATCCCTACATACAATTGCGACTGAAAACTATACTTAAACTATAGTAACTGTCTTTGTTAGTTGTTTTTTTTTTTTCTAAATTATTTACTGGGATATGCAACGTTGTTGCCTTTTTTTACAAAACCCCACATAAGTGGGATATTTGTATGTAATCATTTTTATCTATCAGTTTTTGGTGTCTTACCATTTTCATTCCATTGAGGGTTTTTTTTGACAGCTAGAACATTAAGAATTTCATTTCACTTTTATCTATTATAGCTCGACACACACATGCACACATTAAACAGCAGCTTTTATGTCATGAAACTTGTGTAATGACTCGGGGCCCTAAAACGTATAGGGCGCTATTAATTCTGTAAGTGGTAGAAAAAACTGCTCTACTTCTAATTTTCATTCGCATTTTCTTAAAAATATGACAGTATGATCGCTTGATCTTGATAAATTCGAGCGATTGAAAAATCCATTTCTGAGTTATAGTAATTTTTTATTTGTTTAAAATATAGCTCAATTAACATATTGCACTTTTTTAACTATAGTATATTAACTCAACTTTTTTTCACTTTTTGGAAAAATTCGACACGTTATATTCATATCTAACCGTTGTAAAAATATCATGCTATTTTGTCTACTTTTTTGTAAATAAACCGTTGGCTTAAAAATTATTTTTCACATGCCTTTAATGTAAAATTAAAAATTGTTCTGTTTCCACTGAAATTTTGTATGTTCTAAGTGAATAAATTGTTGAACAAGGGCGATATATTATATTAAAATTATAAACAATGAAACCTCTCATAACCGGACACTCACTGTCGCTCTGTTTTTAACCGGTTATAAGAGAAGTCCTCATATATAATTTTGACCCTGAAAAGTCACTCTTTATTTTAGTACATAAAAGTTACTCTGCGTTTTACTTAAAAAAAAAAAAAAAAATTTAGCGGAACGACTTTTTATATAAAAAATCAACACGAAGTTTTTTAGTAAAGCATTTTATTAAAAAATAAAATTAAAGAAATCATACAAAATAATAGTTTTTCTTCTCTTTCAAAATTTGATACGAATTTTTATTAATTTTTGTGTTTTAATTTTTTTATTTTTTTACAGTTTTGTCATCATCTAACGTTATTGAAAAAAGAGTGTAATTTGAATAAACATAAAATCTGTTAAATCTGTTTTTTAATTTATAATGACATATTTCATTAAAGCAAAGGTAGACTAGTCTATTTTGGTTTAAAAATTAATTTGGAGTAGCTTCTAAGGACGGTTTAATTTAAGCTGCTGAAATGATACAAAGTCATCACTGGCAAATTACTTAAAACCGACAACTAATTTTTATGCTTCATCATAAGAATTAATAGCATCAGCTGGCTCTGCATATATCTCGCCTGTAGAGTCTCCAATCTCCACAACTGCGTTTTAGTTTAATATTTCAATACATTCATCTTTAGTCTATTCGCTTTCATTTACTTCTGAAAATTCTTCCAGGCCATTTGATTTATGAAATAGTTATTTGAAATTTGCATATATACGTTGCAAGTGGGATATCTTCCTTGTTATTAAAATTCGGGAAATTAGAACTAACTGATGAGCATTCAGCTTTCCAAAAGCCATTTTGAGATTCTAAGGCGGACAACACGACCTAAATAAATTTTTTTTCCAAATTAAGAACAATTCCTTTGCCATTCTTTGTGTTAACAGGGGAATCGCTAATTTTATTGGCATGAACACAAATATGAATCAGAGTTGAAAAATTAAGAAATTCTAATAAAATACAATTATAATTGGTGTATTTAAAAAAATTTAATTTTAGAGTTGTTTTATGGAAAAACTAATAACCAGCTTGGATTAACAAAATATGGGTGGTTATGGAAGGTTACCGGCTATGGGAGGTGTCCGGCTATTGGAGGTATCCGTTATCGGATGTTTCACTGTATATATTATTAGAAATCAATTTTTAAAAATACTGAATACTATATTTTCGGCTTTAAATAGTTTCGTTTTTAAAATTGACTTCCATAACAAACGTGTTAATAAAATAAAGTTATATTTGTTTATATTCATGTAATCAATAAAGGTTTTTGTTTAAAAGATATGTTATAACCAGAGAAGACAAATTTGCTTTTTTGCTGTTTTGCTTCTTTTTTGCTGTTTTTGCCCATTTTTGCTGTTTTTGTTATTATGGTGCTTATTTCCTATGTTTTTGCTCTAAAATAGCTTTTTTAACATAATTTTTTCGTAAAAAATATTTTTTTGAGAAAACATGAGAAAAAAAATAATTGACAACTTTTTTCTGGGTTAAAACAAAAATATGTTAGTTGTGGACTCAACGTTTTTACAACTAAAATTAATAAACTTACCATCCCAAAAAAAAAACAGCCATGTTACTTATTTGAGTTTAAAACAAAATAAGTAAGCCGGCAGTTGTAAACGAAAAAATAATAAAAAAAAATGCCGAAAGAAAAGTCAAATATGTTATTTTTGCTAAAAATGGTTAAATTGTATCCTGAAGTTTTTAAAGTTGAAAAAGGTTGGCTTTTTTGTAATGTGTGTTCGAGTAAAATTAATAGCGAAAAGAAGTTCAATGTGGAGCAACATTTTAGTACAAAAAACACAAATTAGCTGCTTGCCAAGAAAATCGTCCACAAAAACTTATAACGGAACTCCCTGTTACTATTACTGCTAATACATTTCACGAAGATATATGTAAATTTTTGTTGGAGACCAATATACCAGTAAAAAAAGTAAGCCATCCCAGTTTCAAAAACATCTTTCAAAAGTACGCAAATTTGTCAGTTCCAAGCGAAAGTTCTATTCGAGGTAAATACATACCTCAAATGTATACGGAAGCTTTGGGAAAAATGCGTGAAAAGGCTTAAGGTAAATATATATGGATTTCTGTTGATGAAACAACAGACAGTGAACAAATATATGTGGCCAACTTTATATTTGGTATTTTAAATGACGATGTTGGAAATAAACCTTTTTTATTGAACATGGGTGTTCTCGAAAATGCAAATGGGGCTTCTATTGCATCTTTCTTCAACGATTCATTACAAATTTTATGGCCTGATGGTAAGGGAATATTTGATTCATAATTTTTTTTTATGTTTTTTTTTAATTTTATATAGGCATTCAATACGACAAAATATTGCTAATGGTAACTGATGCAGCGCTTAGAGTTTCAGCATGTAAATAAATTAATATCTTGTACCAAATCCGTTTTTGTTAAGTTAATTTTTCAATAACTCGTATTTACACACATACAAACTAAAATTTTAATTTCCATAGGCTCCTCGTAGAAAGCAGTTATTTTTACAAATGAATCCCAATTTGGCTCTTCCACCGTTCTCATGCCCTACACGTTGGGGTACTTGGATAGAAGCCACAATGCATTATGCAGAATACCTTGATAAAGTAAAGGCTGTTATTTCTTAACTGAAAAGTGAAGACTCAGATTCGATCGCGCACGCCAAAGAAATATATAACTTGCCCGGACTAAGTTCCCAACTTGCGTTTATCAAAAACAATTTTTCAATTATTGTGTCTTCTATAAAAAAAGCTACAAACAGTTGGGTTAGCTATTCAAAAAAGAGTAAATATTGTGTCAAATGTACGATAAGCTCTTGAGAAGCTCTACATGAAAAAATATATATGAGGAAATTTAATGCAGTATGTATTTCAAAGAAATCCGGGGTTCAAACAAATTTTACAAATAAACAACATTCTTCAAACTGGTGCTAAACCTGATGACGAAATGAAATTTTGAAATATAAATTTGCTCCAACAACATCCGTTGACGTGGAAAGAAGTTTTTACTTATACAATTCACTTTTAACAGAAAGACGAAGAAAAATAACTTTTACAAATATAAAAGCCCACATGATTGGTTATTGTAACTGTTTTCACGAATCTGAAGAAATAGAATAACTGTAATTTTTTATATTCAAATGTATATATTAAAAAATAAAAATGCTTTTTTTGCTGCTTTTTTCTAAATTTTTGTTCTTTTTTTATATATTTGTTTTGCTGTAAACACTTTGTTTTTTGCTTTTTTTTGTCTTATCTGGTTATAACTAATTGTAAAAAATTTAAAATTGCGTATACTTTTCCATTAAAAGTTAATATTAATCATACGTCACAGGTCCCCTTTATTGCCACCCAAAGAGTATGCTTCACTATTTGGTATCTATTCGTTTACAGTTACTGAGTGCGTATACTTATTATTAAATTCATAATAGTTTCTTAAGTGTTTTAAATTCATTTCATTTAAGCAGATAAATCAAGCGATTAATTAGAAGAAAAGAATTACATATTAAATATACTATGTATGATTCGTATTAATTTTCTTATAAGCCCTTAATGCGTTTCTTCAGGGATCGCAAATTATTATTATTTTTAAAATTTGTAATTAAAAAAAAAAAAATCATCTTGTTGAAAAACTGCTTAAATTAATATTACCAAATAAGGGTCAAATTTATAACCGGAGTTTAATTTTTAATTAAAAGGAAATAATATTTTCGTTTTTGAACCCAAATCGCCTAAAAAAGTGATATTTATTACTTGTACAATATTTGACACCATGTAGTGGTATTCCAAATTTTTCGTAAAAATTAGTTATATGGCTAATGTACATGATACAGTACTACAGGCGGAGTAAAGTAGCCCAATAAAAAAAATTTCATGTTTTGCGAAACACTAATAGTAGCTTTTAATAGGACACACAGAGACGCAGTAAGTTAAGTGAACAATTTCTTAATAAATTTAAAAAAATATATATATAATTTGAAGAGGCACGACATTTCTTTACTATGAAGCAGGTTTGTAAGGAAACATATTAAAGAACTACATATGTGCTATCAAGTGCAAAAATTAGAAAAACTTCTTAAGTGCTTACTGTTTAGAGGTAACCTATTTTTCGCCGAACGGCACTCATATGGTTTTTTTGTTCTTTTTTTTTTTTTTTTTTGTTGCAATTTTTTTTTTCTGTCAGTTGCTTAAAACCTAATTTCGTTATTATATTGTTATTTGACTTGGTGCGGCGGAAAATGGGTTAACATTAATCAAATTACAAAGCAACAATTTAACCGGAGAATTTAACAAGCGTCATCTACAATGATTGGCGGGGCATGAGAGAACAAATGTGTTCCCTACTTTTGTTGATGAAGAAAATGGTATTGTAGTTAAATGTTTAAGTACTATTATAACTAAAATTTAAAACAATATGCAACACAATACATATTTTTTTTTAATTAATTTTTCTAACATTTTCGGTAGGGAACCATTTGTTGCACACTTCCATATTTTTTTTATATGAATAAGTACTTTATGTTAATTACAGCACCTTTGACTAAGTATATGAAAAAATATTTAATTTTGATTACAAAACAACTATTCAAAGTATATAGAATTGTATGAAAGATGGATACTTTCGCAAACACTCTGCGGGTTGGTTAAAATCAATTAAAAAGTGGCCATGTCTTTATTTAGGTTGACTAAAACTTATATGTAGTTCCGAGTACCCCGTTTTCTTAACGCATGCCACACGTATTTCAGTTCTTGAAAAAGACGTTCTTCACTGGGTAATCCTTAAAAAATTGATTATAACTTATTTATAGATGTTACGGTCCCTGACATTTTTTGTTTGAATAAAACGGTTATAATTTCTTAGTTTTAAGAATTAACGAGTAAATCGGATTCAATTAATTCGTCAATATGAAAGAAACTTTGTGTAAGCATGTGTTAATGATTGCGACAAAGACATATACATTTAGCAACAGCGACATTTGCATTGTAGTCCGTTAACATTGCACCGAAATATTGTATATTCCATTTAAATTATTTCTCATTTCTTAAAATCAAGGTTATCTACATTGCACTTATTTGACATTAGCAAGATTTTATTTACATATACCTACATATATGCAAATAACATACATACACATAAAGAAATAGGTATTTAACGTATTGAATTACATTTAATTTGTAATATGTACTTTTATATACTTTATCAATCTTATTTATCTGATTAATTTTATTGCTTTTTTCTTAAAAAATTTTCAACTCGTTTAAAGGCAATCTTTCTTAAGCAAAGAAGTATTTCTTACTAGACACAGAGTTTTGCCTTTGTTGCTGCCAATCCTGGTTTTAAGCATTCGGTCCATTATATTTTTGACTGCTAGTTCATGTAACACTCAAACATCAAAATTTCGTGTGTATTCAGCTTTTTTCAAATCGGTGATTACTTATTTGTGATGAATGACAAGTTCCCCAGCATCGTCCTTACTGCTGACTTGCAGTTCTAGGTCTTTCTGAATTTTTTCAATGGTTGTATCGCCTTTTTTAGTGATTGTTCGACCAGAGAAAGGTGCAACTTTAACATTAAAACTATCAGATCGAAAACGAGGAAACTATTTCTCTGTTGTTTTTGTTTTACAATATCATCTCAGTAAACTTTACAAATTTCCTATAAAAGAAATGCAAAATATGACGGTAATGTTCCGAATTTTCACTCATTTTAGAACGTGTATAGCTTTATACCGAATAATGCGATTTAAATAATGTCCTCTATCAAAGTAAACCCTAAAATGCCACTTTTCACACAACTAAAGAACTGCCTGATGCAACTTATATTATAAGAGATATGACCTTTTAGAGCCATCTACCGACTTTTACCGAATTTTTTCGAGAACGCACCTATATAACTGTCACATACATTTATATTAATATCTATCTAAAGTGAGGAAAAAGTATAATTAAAAACCCATAATTCGATTCTTACGTACTTTGTTTTGTTAAATTCCAAAAATCTTCTTTATAGATGCCAAATTGTTACATTTGGAAGTAGTTCAATTTAGGTTAACGAACAAAACATACTCTACCAAATGCTTTGAGGGAAGTTATTACTTTAAAAGTTGCCTTAGTTCGCCCCTGCACTCAGTAATAGTTACAATACACGAACATGCATACATTGTATAAGTATTAGTAAAGGATAGATAGATAGATTTACTTTAATTTATTGCATTTTTTACTCAAGTGCATTCAAACAAAACTGAATGCATAAAAAAACAAAGCAAAAAGAATACGGCTCTTTTGAAATTCATGTGGATTTGTATGCCACTCCCTCGTTTTGCTGCTTCCTCTAAGTCTCTCTGTAGCTGTCCAAGTGATGGAGTAGAGTCGAAAAAGGAAATATGTTGTTGAGTGTAGACTTTAGTGGCAGTGAGCTAAAGTACATTTGAGTATTGGTACCTTAGAGTAGTTAGTTAAGAGCACTGTCAAGGTGAGTGTTGTTGATGATGATTATGCTGCTTGGGATTTTTTTTATTCATTTTGTGCCATTAGAATATCTGTAAGGGAGTTAGAAGGGCAAAGTTATATTACGTATTTCCTTAAATGGATATAAATAAGGAAAGAGAGTTAAGCGTTAATTTTATTACTTTAAAGTACTGGCTTTAAACCTTTCAAAGATTTACAAAGTGATTATGGTATGTTTAATTTTTTATTTGGGTAGTGGGAACTCTGGGTGTTTAGATGCACGCAGAGTTTGACATTTTTGTATAAAGAGATAACGATAAATTAAATTATTTTGTATTTTTATTTTGCATTATTTTCATTTTACTGTATTTCGTAAGCAAGTATTTTAATTTAAATAAAAACAGCGACAGCCCAACCCAAAATCAGAGCGTTTAGCGTTTTTTGCCTCTCCTTAATATGTATACTTGTACAAAACGTGTAAAGGAGCCCCAATTAGAGTGGCAGCAACGCCTTGCAATTGGAAAGTATGATGTGAATAGCGCGTTTAGTAATGAGCTTGGCAGTTAAGCTTTTTTTTATGTCAATCTAGCGATTTTAAATCGAATTTATTTATATTTTGTGATTTTTATTAAACAAGATAAGTTAACATTGCTGTTTCAGTACAAGGTTGTCGCTCTTATATATGTGTGACATTTCAGCGTTAATGGTTTGCACTAGAAAACGGAAAACTGAACGCACTAAATAAGGTTGGTCTGTTAGTATAAAAAACATAAATTGTAAAAATAAGTTTCTTATTAAAAATTTCTGCAGGTTCTAATCAACCTAAAGTTGTATATACCAGGTGCCCTAGTTGGTAGTCTTATAGTGCGAGGTGTACGGGTTCAATTCCCGCCAGAGTCATTGGTCTGTTTCACTGCAACGTACTGAAGGTCTTCACTAATATTGCTCCTAGAATTCAATTGTAAATTTAAAAATTTAAAAAACATCAACATTTTAGAGCTTCTCAAGGGCCTTTGTTGATTTTGAATAAAACACAAATTATTTAGGAAATTATTTTCATTTCTTTTTAGTATGGTAATATTGGTATGGTTCAATTATATATGGAATAAAATATCGGTCAAATGGCCGACGCAACCTCGGCGGCACACCTCCATCCGATGGTCCAAATTTTCTATGACGCTGAATTATCTCATCCTTTAGCTCTTGAATTGTTGCTAGCTTATTGACGTACACCTTTTCTTTCAAATAACCCCGAAGAAAGAAGTCCAACGGTGTCAAATCACATGATCTTGGCGGCCAATTGACATCGCCACCACGTGAGATTACGTGGCCATTGAATTTGTCGCGCAAAAAAGCAATTGTTTCGTTAGCTGTGTGGCAAGTGGCACCGTCCTATTGAAACCACATATCGTCCACATTCATATCTTCTAATTCGGGCCATAAAAAGTTCGTTATCATCTCACGATAGCGAACACCATTCACAGTAACTGCCTGACCGGCCCCATTTTAGAAAAAATACGGCCCGATGATGCCGCCAGCCCATAAACCGCACCAAACAGTCACTCTTTGTAAGTGCATTTGTTTTTCTACAATCACTTTTAGATTATCATTCGCCCAAATGCGGCAATTCTGATTATTGACGAATCCACTGAGGTGAAAATGTGTCTCATCACTGAAGATGATTTTCACGATATGCATTTTAACTTGAACGCCCATTTTTATTATAAACATGAATAACTTTAACGCGTTGCTCGATTGTGTATCTTTCCATGGTTCAAATTGAATTAGTCTGAAATTGAGAAATGTCATATGAAAAGCAGAAAAAAAACTTGTCGTTTAGGTGTGGTTTACATTCAACATCGGCCCTTAAAATTTAACCACCCGCTATAAGACTTATGGATGATTAAAAAAACCAATTATATACCAATAGAAAACAACTCTATATTCCGGTGTGGCATTTAACGTGGCGGCTATGAAAATACAGGGAACATCTTAAATGTTAAGCTAATTGTATGTTTCTGAATTGTATGTGGCTAATTGTATGTATATATGCCTATCCCTTTTACAAAGGGTGTTTTCTTATAGAGGTATACAACTTTAAGTTGGCAACACTTTTTTATCTAGCGGCCGTTTTGTCAGCGGTCAAGCTATTTTGTTTAGTTTGGCTTGGCATTTCAACATAAATAGACTGATGCGTAAACAACGCTTCCAAACTGTGCATTTTTTTTTATTTGAAAGTAATGGTTCTGGCCGAAATACAAAAAAGTCGAATTTTGCTTAGCGATGAACTCGAGTTTTTTTTTTTTTGAATGGATACGTCAATAAACAAAACTGCAGTATTTGGAGTGTATAATAACTCCCAAGTTTATTTTGAGACACTGTTACATCCAGAAAGACTGATTGGTTGATGTGATTTATGCGCTGGTGGAATCATTGGTCCGTACTTCATTAAAAACGATGGTGGCCAGAACTTTACAGTCAATAGTGGGGAAATTTATTTTTCAACATTATCTTGTTTTAGCTCAATACACGTAGTCCAATGTTTCTCCAATTTGTGTATCCCTTCCAAACAAATAAGATTTTTCGAGTTCCATAAAATAGGCATTTGTTTGACCAATTATTTCATCGTTAGAGCTAAATCTCTTTCCAGCCATTTCTTCAGGTTCGGAAATAGGAAATAGTCACTTAGAGCTAAATCCGGAGAATATGGCGGATGAGGTACCAATTCGTAGCCCAATTCATGTAATTTTGCAATTGAGGCTGCACACGTCTGCACCCGTGCATTATCTTGACCATATGGGGTCGTTTTTTTAAATCCTCGTTAAATCGGTCCAATAAGTTGGCATAATATTCACCGTTTATTGTTTTTTCCCTTTTGAAGATAATCGATGTGGATTATCCCGCGTGCATCCCAAAAAACTGTTGCCATCACCTTATTGGCCGACAAACTTACCTTGGCCTTCTTCGTAGCCGGTTCACCCGGAGAAGCCCATTGTTTAGACCAAGGTCTTAACTGTTATTAGTTTTATCATGAATTAGTTAAGGAATAAGTATTACATTGTAACTGTTATTCGGTTTTCCTTATTATAATTATTATCTCGCAATTTTTATTTATTTTTATTGCATGATAATAATTATTGATAAGGAAAAAAAATATTATTTCTTGATTTTTATTTATAGATTATTTCGATAATAGTTACTCGAAAGACAGTGAAATAATAATTATTCGTAATAGTTATATTAATAATTAATAATTATAAATGTACACGTTTTGATCAATATTGTAAAATGCGCGATTATAATTGGGTTATTAACAAGCCCTGTCGTATGCATTGTATCGTCGTATGTAGTAAGTTTTCTGACGTATTAAAAATAAAATATGACAGTTTGAAGTAAACAGTTTTTTGACTAAATTTATTTTTTACTAACGAATTCATTTCTTTTAAAGCAATTGTATTTATAATGAAAATATGAATAAAAAGTAACAACTGTTTTAATATTGGTTCTTCACTTAAAAGAACTCTGATTAAGCGTTACAAACATAATCAAAAGCAACCCTAAAGTTGTCCTTATAAGGACCACCTTAGTCCAAAAATATCTTAGACTTCTTAGCTTTTTATTCTCCCACCCCCTTAATTTTATATTTAGAATTTCAAATATATGTATGCACGTACCTTCTTTCTTCAATCAATTGTAAATTTATGCCTAAGACGGAACGGTTATGGCGAGTTGCTGCGTCCATTTTTTTTTTAATATGTAATGTTTACAAACTTATATTAAAAACAAATTTCTAGTTACAAATAAAATTTCTGACGAATTGACTCTTACTTGGACATGTATTTATTTTAATCAATTTTGTCATTCTCATCTTCAAGTTCAGTTTGGAGCAAACATTTTTTTTTTTTTTTGGTTTTTGTTCCGCTTCATACAGATTTTTTTATTTAAGAATTTTTCATAAAAAATAGCAAAATTGTAATTATTATTTGTAAAAATTTATTAATAACTATTAAAAACCAATTTTTAAAATATAAATTGGAAAATAATAATTAACCATAACAAATACTTTTTTTGTTATGCATAACTATTTCAAAGCAACAAATAAAAATATTAATTGGATATTAATTGTTATTTGCAATTAATTGCTTTTTAAGTCGTGCATAATAATTATTAACCAATTTTTAAAAATATCCCTCAAAATTGCCCATTTTTCGGTTTTGGAAATGAAGATAATAGTTATTTTGGGTCCTTGGTTTAGACTGCTGCTTGGTCTCCGGAGTATTGTAATGGGTCCATGTTTCATCCACACTTACAAAACGCTGCTAAAACTCATTCGAATTACGTTTAAACAACTCCAGACAATCCTTTGAAGTTGTCACACGATTACGTTTATGGTCAATTGAAAGCAAACGCAGCAACCATCTTGCAGACAGCTTTCTTAAACCCACCTGATCATTTAAAATCGAAACCTTACTGCCATATGTCACGGACTTATTGATCCGCCCTCCTATTGAAGGAAACGTTTGGTAACCGCATAGTTTTACGTTTTGGACCCGTGAAATTGCCTCCAAGATCTTGCGATTTAACGCCGCTGTACTTATTTCAGTGGGGTATATGCAGTCGCTAGTCTAATACGATAAGCCCTAAACGATTGATCACTTGGAGGACAACTTTGGACCACCAAAATAGACTTCGTCCGAGCCAGCCGTGGCGGTCATATGCCAAAACGTTATCTTTCGAATAAAGTAAATTTTGTGTAAATTGAAAAAATTAATCTATGATTAATTCCATTTCAAAGCCCTATCCCTGTAAAAAAAAACACCCTTTATTATTGAGCCCCTTAATTCCAGGGATCGACTGAATCCATTTCTTATTCCAAACACATTATGATACACATCTACGCATATCTTATCCTTTTTGCGTGCGTATAACGAATGCTTTTTTAAGAAAGCTAAATTAGCTAATGGACATACTAAAACTGTTTAATAACTGTGCAATATTTCACCTCTAACTTCTTGTTTGGAAAGCAATTTCAGCCACACTAAATAATGTTTGTAAAGTCATGAGCACCCAGTATAACAATTTTTAGGTCCTAGACTTAAACTTGATGTGCCAGAAACTTCATTGCTTAATGTCTGCAATTACTTTTTCTTGTTTTTTATTTTAATCGTCACTTCAATTGATATCTTTTTCTCTCTTGCAGTTATCCCCGAAATCGTTCCGGTACATTGACAACAACAACAACCGCCACACAACAACAATTCCAACAACAACAATCCTCAAATAATACTTCCTCGCATCAGTTACAACATTCTGCCTCTATGTCACATCCCCATCATCATGCGAATCAGCAGCAGCAACAACAGCATAAGCAGCAACAAACACAACATCATCAGCATCGTTCCTCGACGACACAACTGCAGCAGCAACAGCAACAAAAACAACCCAGACGAACACCATCACAACGTTTGCGTGCCGCAACGGCAGCACGAAAATTTCATTTTGTTTTTGATCCGGCGGGGCGCTTGTGCTACTACTGGTCAATGGTCGTTTCGTTGGCCTTCCTCTACAATTTTTGGGTGATAATCTATCGTTTTGCATTTCAGGAAATCAATCGACGCACAATAGTGATATGGTTCTGCCTCGATTACTTTTCCGATCTCCTCTATCTTATAGATATATTTTTTCATTTTCGTACCGGTTATTTGGAGGATGGGGTCTTACAGACGGACGCAACAAAATTGCGTCAGCACTATATGAATTCGACAACATTTTACATAGACTGCCTGTGTTTGCTGCCATTGGATTTTTTATATTTATCAATAGGATTTAATTCAATATTGCGATCATTTCGTTTAGTTAAAATCTATAGATTTTGGGCATTTATGGATCGCACCGAACGTCATACAAATTATCCAAATTTATTTCGTTCAATCGCTCTCATACATTATCTACTTGTGATATTCCATTGGAACGGGTGTCTCTATCATATTATACATAAGAACAATGGTTTTGGTAGCCGGAATTGGGTCTATCACGACTCCGAATCGGCCGATGTAGTTAAACAATATTTACAAAGTTATTATTGGTGTACGTTAGCTTTAACAACGATCGGTGATTTACCCAAGCCCCGATCAAAGGGTGAATATGTTTTTGTGATATTACAATTGCTATTTGGATTAATGCTATTTGCAACGGTACTGGGTCATGTGGCGAATATTGTGACGTCAGTGAGTGCGGCACGAAAAGAATTTCAAGGTAAGTGGAAGATTTTTCTTTTTATTTTACTGTGGTTAGCCGAAAAATAACTAAACGGTCGATTTGTGGTTTTAATTAGAGTTTAAATAGTTAACAAATTTTGTATAAATTGTGGATTTTTTTCAAAGAAATTTACAGCGATTACTTCTGAAATAACAAAACGGTTTACATTTTAATTTAAAGCGATTAAAACTTGTGTAATTGGGCCCATTAGGTCTCAATGTATGACATATTTGATAGACTTAAAGCGATTGACTTTCCCTAATTGAGTAGTGTTTTGTCTTTTGTCGTATCCACACGTCGTTATATTTAGTCCGCTGAGTCTATCTTAATTTGGGAAATAAATAAAGTGTCCGCGTGTGTCTGTGATTAAAAAAAAAATATAAAATATTCAAAAAGAGCTTACATTATAATATAACAATAAATAAATGAAGCAATAAAAATAAAAAAACCCGCAACCAAAAATTACAAATAAATGGAATAAAAAACAATATAAATAACAACAATAAACAATAATTTACAAAACTGAACAAAAAACAAAAGCATTAAATAAGACAAAAAAAAAAAACAATCGGACAACAAACAAAATAGCTTCAACCAAAATAACAAACATACAATTCAAATCTGTACCCATTTTCTGTAACTTTTGTGAGAACTTTTCGCATCGAAAACATGTGGAGCAAAATATTCCATCGTTTCTCGATATTTGAGAAAAAGGTCTGTCTGTAACTCAGGAATTTCAATCGAAAAGTTTCTCGACGCGAAAACAATGTACCGTTTTGCAACATACAGAAAAGAAAAAACAATAGCAATATAAAGAAAACGAACGAAACAATAAAATAAACAACAAAAATAATAATTTGCCAGTGATTGTCTTTTTCGACGTTGACGAGATCAGAGCTTTTATGGTCCTTTTATGACATTGTCCATTGTGTACCTCCTGTAACTGTCCTTCATATTGGTGTTAGTACGGATGTCTTTGTGTTGATCGTTGTTGAACTGTTTTGGTGATGAGGGTATAACACTGATCACCAAACAGTTTTTAAACGGCTTTTAGAAAGAGATATCCGTACGTTGCGTTCGATTAGATTTTTTTTGTTGTAATGATAGGACGGTTTCGAAAGGACTTGTAATATACGTGGGCTGAGAACGAATTTTTTTCTGTATATCGTCATCGGCCGAATGTTTTCGCCTTATGTGAAACTCAGGTATCTGAAAATTCTGAACCTCTAGATTTCCAGATTTCTGGGTTTCACCTTCTATCCCTATTTTATCTTCATCGGGGTCTTGCTATATATATTCGCAATAAAGTTGTTAATCAATGCTAGCAAACTGTCTTTGTGCTAAATTCAAAATCAATACACACTTTTTGCATTTCGGGTTTCTTTACAGAAGTCCAAATGCGGGAAGGGATATCACTATATCGCGCTTAGACTTCCTTTCCGACTCAATATCGAAGATTCTTGATAATTGCCCGGACAGTAAAATCGTTGTTGCTGGTGATTTCAATGTCCACAATTCTTCTTGGCTTAGGGCCGTACAACCCACGAAGGCAAGTATGTTCAACTGTTTGCTGTACACAATCGCCTCGTGCAACTGATGAAAGAACCAACACAATACCTTTTACCTCTTCCTCTCTTCGCACCCTCAAGATTACGAAGTTGAAGTTCTTGCACCTCTCGGTAACTCAGAAGCTGGAACTTCGGAACGTTTCACGACAGGCTATGAAACGATCGAAATTTGTTTACGGAAAAGCAAGTTGGGTTGAGCTCAATGACTTTTTTTGGCATTTCAATTGGAAACTTTGTATCCTGGACAATGACCTCAATGCAATGGCGAAAATGGTTGAAAAAATTATAATGCTAGGAATGAAAATGTTCATTCCAGTTCAAAAAACTTCGAATAAACCTAGGTCTAAATCTTGGTTTAATCAGACGTACAAATCAGCAGTCAGATCCAGTGAAGAAGCATTGAGAAATTGGCGTGACAATAAAACCGCTGATACTCAATTTCTATGCAAAATGACAAGGTGTTCGTATGCCACAGTACTAGGACGGGGAAAAAACTCTTCACGAGCAACGTCTTTGTACTGAAGTTCTTACTGCTCTCCGGGGCAGTAAAAGCTTCTGCTCATTCGTTAAACGGGTAAGGTTTAATAGTTTTTCAATACCAACTCTTTTAAAGGATGGTTAAACATTAAGGAACCCGGTTGATAAGGCTAATTGTTTTACCGAATTAATCGTAAATAATTTTAACTTATTGATTGCTAGCTGGAATCAACTACTACCCGAACTCAAAAATGTATCCGTAACTATGCCTAAAATATTTTTTCGGGCTCAAGCTACTAAAAAAATTCTTGCGAATATCGACATTTCCCGTCTGCTGGAAAGTTTCTTATATTACGCCATTTTTAGAGTCAAATTACCTACTAAGCGACCGCCAGTATGGCTTTCGTAGAGGTCGTTCTACTGGAGACCTACGGGCCCTGTTATCGGAAAAATGGTGCCGTTCCATTCACCATTTTGGCGAAAGTAAGGTAACTGCTTTAGATATTTCCAAGGCGTTTGACAGAGTCTGGAGATGGTGCACTCTTGTCTTAACTTGTTGCATTTGGTGTCGGTGATAATTTCTCTCGATTTATATCGAGCTTCCTCAGAGATCGCACTATACGAGTTGTTATAGATGGGGTTTCGTCAATCGAGTTCAAGATTAATTCAGGGCTGCCGCAAGGCTCCGTTCTTTCTCCAACTCTATTTCTTATTTTTCTAAATGGCCTTCTATTTCAAACTTCCAACCCTATCTATTCTTTTGCAGATGACAGCAACCTTTGCCATTCGTATTCATTTGATTATATACCAAGCGTGTCCGATGTTGGTGCTATGAAGCAGAACATGAATAATACGCTTGGCCGAGACCAACACATAATATCAGAATGTGGTCGTGCGAATAGGGTCAAGTTTAATGCCCGAAATACCCAATGTTGCGTGCTGACGCATGAACGCCCGACGGATCAAGGTGTCTCATCTGTATATATTGGTGGTATAATTATTGGATATCAGAATCTTTTGATGTTCTGGGCATGAGGATACAATGTGATGTCCGATGGACACAAGATATATTTAAGGTGTCGAAAGAAGCATTCAAGTGTCTCGGTTTTTTGAAACGGTGTAAGATATACTTCACTCCATCTGATCTCCTTACAATTTATACCACCTATCCGACCGCGAATGGAATACAACCTTCATATGTGGGCCGGTGCTTCAAAGTCTATTTTGGAGCTTCTCGACCGCGTGCAGGTGAGGGCGAAGATTCTCATTGGTGACAGTAGGGTATATAATTCTATTAACTCTCTTGAGCACCGTCACAACGTGGAATGTATTTGCCTGTTTTGTCGTTACTACAACGAGATATGTTCTGGTGAAATTAGGGATTTGGTGCCCGAAACTCATACCTTTGTTCTTTCTACACGATTTCTTCAAGAGCCCATCCTTTTGTGGTCGATTGGCCGGTGAATCGTTCAACGCATTACAGGGAAAATTCGTTTTTTGGCCGGACTGTTCGTATGTGGAATAACCTTCCTGCTGAAGTCTTCCCTCTCACTTTCAGCATGAATAAATTTAAGTCGAATGTTCAGAAGCACTACTCCCTCTTTCCTCCTTCACATAACCTATTTTCCTAGTTCCAACACAATGCAATACATAAGTAGGGGGTCATCTCCTGAGTGCTGGTCCTAACCAAAAAAAAACTATTCAATTTTACATAGTTTAGATAAATTTTGTAGCGATTTTTCGTCTTCTTAATTTGACAAATTCTTTAATGAGAAATTAAGTGCTCTAATATCGTAAAAAAACGTTTATTTTCAGTAATTGATATATATGATTCACTAACATCTCGAAAGTAAAGTCCTAAATTCGAAAATGCCGAATTTTTTAGTCTCAACTTTAAAAATACCGAATCGATAACTAAAACTTCTCAGCACAGCCGGCATACTGCCGGACGCAATAATTTCCTCCTCAATGGTATAACAAACACCAGCTTCGCTAATTAATAAGCTTTAATACAGGGAAAAGCTTATTAATTCGGCGTCGCGTATGGCCAAAAGCCGGCTATACACAGAAGCTTTAGTTAGCGATTTTATAATTCGGGATTTTAAGTTACGGGTATATGACCCTAAACCAAATAATTATGTTTTTTTTTAAAATATTTTGAAAGAAATATTTAATAAAAATTTGAAAACAAAATTTTTCATTATTTTATTTATCCGTTTTGCACCACTTTTGGATATAAATT
Source organism: Pollenia amentaria (assembly GCA_943735925.1). Taxonomy (NCBI): domain Eukaryota; kingdom Metazoa; phylum Arthropoda; class Insecta; order Diptera; family Polleniidae; genus Pollenia; species Pollenia amentaria. The sequence goes on along the minus strand of OX031010.1, from coordinate 135,795,248 downwards.
CCATTTTTTGCTTACGTTGGGCGAATATTCGTTTGAGCAATTTTTCATATATTGCTTTGGGTCGTTTTGCTGGCAGCCTCCCTAATTATGCTCTTATCAATTATTGTTATAAAATTTTTCTCTTACCAATTTTTGTTTTAAAATTTCGAAAAAAATCCTAACACAGGCCCAAACCTCTTATATTGGTGTTCCTTTTTTGCTATAAACTATAGCCCTTTAGCTATCAGAAACCGACATTTTTTGTAATCAATTTACTCTTAACAAAACTGCATATAATAACAATAATTTTGAAACAATATACAAACAACAAAATAAATTTTAGAATATTAAAATTTTGCTGCACGGATTAGTAAAAACTGGTAGCTGTCTTAAGGTTGCCATAACTATTAGAGGGTTAACAAATCTTTCCCTTTTTTTGGCTGTTATCAGACTATTATACCGCCCCAAATAACCAGACCCACCTGATTTTATTTCTAAATAAATTTTATATCTTCTGGCCGCCTGTATTATTGTTAACGTAAAACTTGTGATTATAGTTGAGATCGCTTTTAGTTATTCCTTCATTAAAATTTCTTAGTGTGGTCTTAAAGGTAGATGATATACCAAAGATAAGAACCGTGACTCCTACACTGAAACCGATAAAAAAATGTTCAGGATTATCTTTGGTGGGTAATCAAAGTGAAATATTCTTAAAAAGCATATTCCTAAATATTCTTATAGAAGATGTTTTTTAAGTATAATAGAACTTACAAAAGGGTTTTCTGTCAAATGAACTATCATACTGCCCTTTACTTTTGACATTTATGATTAGTTTACACTGGGAAATCATTATAAATTGATTCATGCTGGAACAACCCAACCAAACTTGTCAAATTTACTTTGAAAGTCGGTAATTTTGACTTAAGGGTTTTATTAATAAACAAAATTGCGATATATGAAATTAAACCAATGCATAACAGACCCGAATGTTTCTGTTAAATAAAGTAAAATCCAACGTTTTGCAATACTTAAATGACAGTGGCATCATTGAATCTAATTGCTTTAAAAATGATTCCGAATTCATCCTGATGTTGTTTTAATAGAATAGCGCCACCTGCCAAATGGCTCGACTTATTCAAATCGAAATTTGGTGATAAGTTGTTTTTGAGAAATGGACCTGTCAGTTGGCCGCCAATGTCGCATGATTTGACACATTTAGATTGTTTCTTGTAGGCTAAGGGAAGTCACAGGCTTATGCTGATTTACGAGCAACAATTTACGCTATCTAAGCCAACATTGTTTTTGTAATTCGTGACTTATGAACAGCAAAGTTCAAAAAGTAGCCCAAAGTTAAACGCGTGGAACAGAGAACAAATTATAAGTAGTTTTTTATCAATTAAAAAAATTGTTTAAAAAGTATTTGATATGATAATTGAACCAATTATATTTTAAGTTGAAAGAAAATTAAAAATATAATGTTGATTTAATTAGCCTTTTAGTTGTTTCAAAATAAATTTTTAATTAAAATATTAATTAAATAACAAAAAATCTTAATTGATTTTTTTCTTTTGAAATAAAATAATTTTAACTTGTAGAATTGTTGTTGGGAAATTGTCAAAACCTGAGCTATATTTAATTAAAACAATTAAAACTTTGCTTGAAACGGTAAAGTGTTTGATAATTTTTTAAATTAAAATTATCATTTATTAAAAAAGAAAAATTCAGAATTTTAAATTTTTACAATATTTAGTAATCAATATAATCATTCTGGATTCAATGAATTTGGTATGACTTTGGTGATTAGAGACAATTTTTAATTTTTCTGTAAATGCGCTTCATAAGGAACAGCCGGATTTCCCGTATGCCCCAAATAATTTTTAAATGTTGATTCTTTATATTGGCCTTTCGATTAAATGCTTAATTATAATTTAATCTTTAACAATTTCATGTTTTATTAAAAAACACCTAAAAAAATCATAATTTCTTATACCAAAAATATTCTATCTACTTTTTATTTAGCTAAGAAAATAAATTATTCTTTATTTAAACCCGCGATTTGCTTTATGTTCCTAACATTTTTCTTGAAAACTTTGTCTCACTGTTATTTTTACCTTCTCACAACTTATCCTTATTAATATATTTAAAAGAACACTTTTTAAAGCTAAACAGCAAAAAAAACTAAATGGAAAACATGAAAAAACACTTTTCATTTTAATCTGATGCCAAAGAAATTCTACACTTTTTCTATTCCACAGTTCAAAGTGTGTTGACCCAGAATTACTGATTTAAAAAGAAAAGAACTATAGAAACAAATAACATACAAAACAAAAAAAAAAAAAAAAAATTGCAGAAAAATAAATCAAATAAATCACCTTCATTCAACTGTAAATTCATCACATTAACTTTTAATATAGCTTCAACTGTTTCTATAACACATTACTTACATACAACGTAACGTACGTACATACAGCAAAACACATGCCAAATACTATTTCATATTTATTCAAAGGTACAAAATGTCTGTACTAATGTATAATATATAAAAAATATTAAAACAACCACAGACTTTAAAATCTGTCCATTAGAATTATTTACGATATATGTTTAAATAATTTGCTAAGGTAGACTTTTTCTCATTCACTTTAAATTTTATTCTTGTTTAGGGAATAAAAAATCAATTGATTGTGTTGTTGTGGTTCTATTAGGGTAGAATTGCCAGACAGCTGTTTTGGTGTTGTTTTTCTTTGTTATTTTTTTTTTAAGTCAGAAGGTATTTAAAAAAAATTTTTTTGGCAGACTTACAAATATTAATACTGCGTGATTTTCTATTTTTGTCTTCAATCGATTCTGAGAAAAATTTTAAATTGTAAGAGAGAAATAAAAAGAGCAATCAAACGATTGAAAATTAAAAGTCTTCTTTATGAAAAACAAACCCTTAATTAACCTGTTTTATTTTTTTTTCAAATAAAGTCGTTAGTTATTCTATTACGGCTGAAATTACAGAAACTCTTATAATTCAAAGAATTTAAAAAAATTGGTTTGTTTAAATTTATGAAACAAAGCCTACGGACGGAATGGGGTATCTCTGTAAATAGTACGATTTTACTGCTGACACTCCTCACTGTAAGACACACTTCAAAGAACATCATCTATATACACTCTGACAAAAGGCTTTAGCACCTTTTGCTTGTACTAATTAAAATCCTCTTATTTATGGATTATTTCATTCTATCCGGTAATTCATCATAAGGTTTTATTAATAATGTAAAGTAAAATTCATAAATTTTAAAGTGAAATTAAAATTTTTATTATCGGATAAAAGAACAATTTATGGCATTTACTGTTTGAAAAGTTTATCATGTAAATGTTGAACATGATAACGTCTGAGGTGGTCCATTCGGAAGGTTCAACTGTGAGCGACTCGTTCGAGCACAACGACTGGTAATTCGCGAATAAAACGAGTAATGTTGGCTTCAAAAGCGCCAATCGTAGCTGGCTTATTCCTGAAGACATCAGACTTTACATATCCCCATAGAAAATAGACCAACGGTGTGATATCGCAGGATCTAGTTGGCCAATTCACCGTAGCAAAACGTGAAATGAAGTGCTCATAAAAATTATTTCTCAACAAGGTCGTTGTTTTACAAGATTTATGGCTCGTAGCGGCCGTCTTGTTGAAACCAGAGCTCACCGACACCATGCGCTTTCAGGAAGCACACACATCTTTAACATGGTGCAATAACGGTTACCACTATCGGAAACATTCTGATTTTCGCCATTATTAACCCTAAAAAGATAATCATATTAAGACATACGGTAAAGATAATCATACGTAAAACTGATGCATTATTTTAACCTGATATATCGAGCCATAACTGCAATAAAAGCTTAAGCGACAACATTTTCAATTTTCGTTTTTTTTAATAAATGAATTTATTGGCAGCACTTGCATCATCTCCTAAAATCTCATGGTCATAGAAGGTATTGTTACTATTTTATAGCAAAAACATTTTAAGTTTAAGTGCCAATTTTCATACAAAATGTTTATGAAATAAAGCGTGATCCATTTCGAGATTCCCCACTTTTTTAAAGAAAAAAAAAAAACACCGAACATTCAAATTTAATGGGGAATGTTTATTATCATTTGAAAGAACTTTCTTTGGCATTTATTTTTTGAAGATTAGGCCTATCAAATGTTGGCCGTTGCTACGTCGCAGATAGTCCATCCGTTGAGTCCAATTTTCGATGACTCGTTCGAGCATTTCGACTGGTAACTGGCGAATGACACGCGTGATGTTTTCCTCCCAGGCCTGAATCCGGGTTTGTCCGCATAAACTTTAGACTTTACATATCCCCACAGGAAAAAGTATAACGGTGTGATATCACACGATCTTGGCGGCCAATCGACCGGCGCAAAACGTGAAGTTATGTGCTCACCGAAGTGTTCTCTCAATAAATCCATTGATTGATGCGATGTGTGGGAAGTGGCGCCGTCTTGCTGAAACCAAATGTCGCCGAGATCACGAGCTCCAATTTCAGGCATCAAATAGTCGGTTATCATGGCACGATAACGGTCCGAGTTGTTGCGAACGGCGCCGAATCGACTCTCCACGGTGTTCGTGTACACTCTCAGCTTCGGCCGCTATATTTTCTTCACATCGTGCTGGACGTGGTCTATTCGGTCGAATATTATCCAACGATGAATGCTGGGTCTTAAAATGGGTGATAGTGTTGCGAATAGTACGCTCAGTAGGCCGATTATGTTGACCATAAGTTGAGCGAAGTGCACGAAACACGATTTGTAAACGTTGTTCAGGCGTAAGTCTTTCCATTATGAAATGCCAAACAATACTGATCAAAAATAACATGACAGCGTGACACGACTCACACGTGATCTGTCAAAAAAACGCTATTGAAAAAAGTATATCTACTTGAATCACCCATTATAATAAAAAACCTTCTCCTGTAAATTTTTTTCTTGTCGCTTGAACTTTTTTGGGGTTATGGCTCGATATTGTTGTATTTTTTGATTTATTAAGAACAAACTAATGTGGATTATTATTAAATAAAAAGGTCGAAATTTTAAACATGTTTATATATGATATGTCTGAAGATCACAGCCACGAATTCGTGCTAATTAGAAAGAAATAGAAATATGTCGAAAGTGCATGCGTAGAATTTAAGCAGATTATCTTTCTAGGGTTAAAGAAATATGGACCAATGATTCCACCAGCCCATAAACCATACCATACCGTTTTTTGATGGATGTAATGGTGAATCTTGGTAATATTCGTGTTGCTTATCAGCCCAAATACGGTCATTTTGTTTATTAACGTATCCATTGAGCCAGAAATGTGCCTCATCACTAAAAAAAAATTTCAAGACAAGACACCGGGTTTTCATTGAGTTTTTCGAAAGTCCAATCACAACAAATTGGAGACGATGTGGGGCGAGTCTTTTCATGATGGCTTGCCAAACGATACTGAACAAAAACAACAAAGTAGTTTAAATGAGTCACGCGTGATCTGTAAAAAATCGTATTTAAAATCACACGTCACGATGAATCATCCTTTATTTACAAAACAATGGCACATATGTATAGTCAAAAATAAAGAATACTTTACGAGAACCAAAGTCGACTTATCTTAAGAATCGATTTTAGGAACTTTCATAGACAAGTTAAAGTTTACTTTTGACGTTAAAGCGACTTGCTTTAGCTCCTTTTAAATCTATAAACAGCAGCACCAGCTGTTCTTCGCTAAATAAAAAAGTTTGTGCTAAAAGTTAAAAATGTATATGTCACATGATTTGGAGAAAGAATTCTACGTAAAGAAGCATAAAATATATATTTAAATGTAGTCTTATAGCCTATTTCCGATGTGCGAAAGAATTCTTTCTTTCGTATAACTACATTGAAAACAAAAACAAATTTTTAGACTTTGTTTTTGTTTTCAATGTAGTTATGCGAACGAAAGAATTCGTTCGCACATTGGAAATAGGCTATTAATCTTTTCGACCATGATAATGATTTTTTTTTTTGCATTACGTGTTTGACAATATCACAACTCGTTTCTTTATAAACTTGTTGAATGAACAAACGAGGGCTAGAAATGTCATCATCCTTTCCTTTGTGTTCCACAATATCAACGTGCAACTTTATACACTCCCGCAATTGCTCGTTCTCTGCATTAGCCCAGTTTTACACCTCTTTGTCTTGATATCTTTAGTACCAAAAAAGCCTAAAGAAGATATTTATATAAACTTTTCCATTTTTACGCCACAAACACATTTTCTGCAGTTTTCCCGGTTACTTTTATTGTTTTGCCGCTTCTTGTTTATAATTTTTTTATTTTTTTAATTTTCAATGTCAGCTGTTAAGCGTTGTTATACTTTGTTGTATGTTGTATGAAACAATTTTCTACATTTGAGGTGACATCCAGTTAAAGTCGGTGCAATTAAAAACATACTTTAATTTATGACTACAGTAGCAAAATAATTTAAAATAGGGTTTTATTTTAAAGTTGGTTTTAAAATGAACCGACTTTATGGACTAACGACACTAAATTAAAAAAAAATGCCTCGTGGAACAGTTTTAAGTGGAAATGAACTAGAAAAAATAGAAACATTATATTCAAAAAATAAAGATCTTATTAGAAGCAAAAAATTTGTCTATTCGTTGTTGAAAACCCTCAAAAAGTATAGATAAGTAGAACTGGTGGCAAAAAAAAACAGTTATCGGAAAGAGATTGTCAAAAATACAAGGTTTAAAACACAACAAAAACACGGGATTTTGTGAAAAAAATAGAGGCAGTGGTGATTTTTTTATCATAGCTCTGTCATTTGTAGACCGATCTGGCTGAATTTCGATAGCAAAGAAATGGGGGTATATGTGACATAAATGTGTAACACCCTAGGCCCCATCATATCTGGGGTCTTCGGAAAACTAATTTCAGCACACCCGCCGACAGACGGACATCGTTAAATCAACTTTGGTACTGTTTCAATATTGTAGAAATTACAAACGGAATGACATGTTTATATATACCCTTTTCCTCCTGTGATGAGGGTACAATAATAGTTGGTGGTGTGCAAGCGACACAAGTTACATAAAAACAAACAGTGGCGAAAACGAACTGTTAATAGTCGTTAGAGATTTGATAAAAATTATCTTGTAAATTTTGAGTTGAGACTATTTATGATTTAGTATGCGATATGTCAAATATTTCTTTCCCTTATAAATATCATTTATTAATCCAAATTTCGATATTTTAATCAGACTTAACTTCAATGAATTTAATTTTCATTAAAATATTTTTATGAAGAAAGGAATTTTAGAACATGAAATGAATTCAAATCTTGTTTATATAATTTATTTACAATTTTACTTAGCCCTTATCCAGTATTAAAAATATAAAACGCATGTGATATTTGTGGGCCAAGTTTGCTCAGTAGAGAAAAATCATACATTTGTAAATTCTGTTTTTTTTTTACATTCAGTGCAAGTTTCGGAACGTTTTTTACATTAATTTATTATATGCTATACATTTGTTTTAATATTTTGTATGGACCAAATAGTGTTGGCCAATTTTGTCACATGTTTACAAAATACGTAAATTAAAATTAAAGTAAAATTAAAACTATTTGAGCGATTTTGACACATGACTACAGTTTAAGGGTTAAATTTTAAATAAAGGTTATTAAAAAAACTAATGAACTAAAACAAACTTTTTAAATAAAAAAAATCTTTATACAGAAAAAAACTTTTATTGACAGATAAAACCCACTTCCCCATGTGTGTGTTTTTTAAAAAATATTTTCCGATTATTTTTTCCTCTTTATGCCAAAGCGAGCATGTGTGTGCATAAATTGTTTATGCATTAGTAAACGTAAGTGAGTGTTTATGTAGCAGTGTTTCAATATCTTTAAGCTACGAGTATATAACCAATTCGTTTAACTCCAAGTCAACATAAAAAAATCGAATGAAATCAAGTAGAAGTGTCGATATATCTCGTAGTATTTGCTAATCAAGTTCGTTTTTTCCACAAATTAAAAAAAAATCCAATTTCTATTTTTTCTGCGCTTTCCTTATTTTATTTTATCCCGTAAATAATTTTATTAAATTAAAAGTAAAAAAAGAGCCACTAGATTTGATATTAAAATTAAACCTTTTCAGTCAATCTATATTTATTTCAATATACATTTATTTATATTAATAAATAGTGTCACAACTGACAACTGCTAAAAATACTGAGATCTGCGCAATATCATGATTGATATTGTGTGAAAAACCAGTTTCTGAATCGTTTGAAATTTACCGCCTATGATTACACCAATGACACATCGCAGTTTTCGAGGGTCGTCATAAGCTAAAGATCGTGGGTTTTTCAGAATAAACAATATATTTGGTCAAAAAGAATCTGGGATTTATTTGTGTTCATAAGCTACTTTAATATATTTAATCTTTTTTTTCGAATTAGTGTACGTAGTGTATAAATTCATTCCTAAAAATTTAAGGAATAAAACTATTACAAAAAACTTTATAAAATACATAACTGAAATTTAGCTCATAGAATAAATCGAAAAATAAAAAATGTTCAATATATTTCGTGTTAGAACGATATTTTAAGAATATTTTTATTAAAAACTGGTGAAAAATATGACTTTATTTCAATTATGACGCTGTTAAAGTAAATGAGCGATATACAGTGTGGGCCATATGTTGCAACGCAATGTATTTTTGATATAATTGTTTTATTTTGTATAATTTTTTTCGTTTTATATTTTTTAGTATTAAAAAACCTGGTACTCTGTTCAGTATTTCGTGCGCAATGTTGTCAAGCTCAATACAAAAAATTTTTGTTAATTATAAACGAAAAAAATTTTGATGGAATTGTACTTTATTTATATTATGAAAATATTCGAACTGTTTCCAGCAACATGTTTATTTTCCGTGCGAAACAAATGCATCCCATATTATTTCGCACGGAGTTTTAAGCAACAGCTTGTCATTTTTTGGAATTTTTTATTCTGTATTTGTAAAGTGGTTTTTATAACCAGCGTTTCACAAAGAAAAATGTAGAAAAGTGCGCAAATTAATAATAAAATTAAATTTGTTTTGTTTTTTGATTTGGTAAATTATAAAAATAATATTGTTTTAAAAAAAACATGGTTTTTGTTTACCTTCACAAAACAATGTTGTGTACTTGCAACTTATAAAAACGTTAAGTTTTGAAAAATAGCGAGATAGATAATATTGACCCATGTCAAAATTTTCGTGTGAAATAATCAATGTTGCTTAACATTTTGCGCAAGTTTGAACAGAGTCTTAGGCTTTAGAAACAAAGTTTGGAAGATTCAGTAGCCATGTACGTATACGTTTGTGGTACGAGCGAAAATTGTTGAGGTGTATGTTGCTAGTCAAGTTTCAATAATTCAACTCCAAAAATAATTTAAAAATTTATTTAACACCAGAAATGCACCATCACGAAATTAAGTACTTAATCTAGTCGCACTTTCTCCGTTTTTTTTTTTAATAATAATATGTTCAAAGAAGTATATCTAAACGGTAAAACTGAATTTAAAATTGAAAAAATTTAAAAACAATTAGACGATGTTAACACAACATAAATATAGTTAAATTTATTATGTTTAATAATTTTTTCAATAATTTAGCCCAGGAGATGTTTTTCAATGAAAAACGAAATATTGGCAAAATTTAATAAATTATTAGACCAAGAGCTCAAAATAAGTTCTTTTATTTATATATATGATACAGGTCGAATAAAATACAGTATTAAATTTGTAGTTAACTAAAGGGTCCGCTATCTAACGTTTTTTTTCAACTAGTGCTTATTTCGTGAATGATAACAATTAGCTCATGTCTGATTGACAGGTAATAAGTTTTATCCTTCCGCTGAACGAATATGGTTGTGTATACGCTTCAACAACGCTGGGAAATATTGCGACATTACTTTGAAAATCATGGTAATGTTGCAAAATGTGTGCGAAAATTGCGTACGGATTTTGGAAGAAGAGAAGCATCGTCAGCTCCGTATGTTCGTTATCTTGTGAAAAAAGTTAAAGAAACTGGCATCCTCATCGATAAACCAAAGCGTGAAAAGCCAAAAACAGTGCGTACACCCGAGAATATTGCTGCTGTGGCAGAAAATGTGCGTGAAGCGCCATCAACATCAATTCACAGGCGTTCTCAACAATTGAACATTTCGGAGACATCATTGAGACGAATTTTGCATAAAGACCTTGGTATGACGCCATACAAAGTCCAATTGGTTCAGGAGTTGAAGCCAACAGACCATCCAATGCGTTTTCGCTTCGCTAAGTGGGCCTGCGATCGACTTACAGAAGATTCCGATTTTGCCACCTTTTCAGGTGAAGCTCATTTTTATCTTGGCGGGCATGTAAACAAGCAAAATTGTCGCATTTGGGGCACAGAAAACCCGCACGCATACATTGAAAAACCGATACACCCAAAACGAGTCACTGTTTGGTGCGGATTTTGGTCCAGAGGCATAATTGGGCCATTTTTCTTCGAAAATGAGCAAGCAGTGGCCGTTACAGTCAATGGCGATCGTTATCGGGTCATGTTGAACGAATTTTTGTTCACAAAAATTGAAGAGGAGGATATTGGCAACATTTGGTTTCAACAGGACGGCGCTACGTGCCACACAGCCGAAGCTACACTCGATGTTTTGCGCCCTGTTTTTGAAGATCGCATTATCAGCCGCAGAGCTGATGTAGTTTGGCCACCTCGGAACTGCGATTTGACACCGTTGGACTATTATTTGTGGGGTGCCGCCAAAGATAAGTGTTGCGCCGACAAGCCAGAGGTAATTTACGCTTTAAAGGACAATATTCGTGAAGCCATTGGTGAAATACAGCTGCACACATTCGATAATGTGCTTAAAAATTGGACCGATCGTGGAGGCTACTGCATGGCCAGCCGAGGCAGCCATTTGAATGAAATTATTTTCCATTATTAACCGAAAGGATTGTACTTTCAAATAAAAAAAGAAATTTGAGAAAATATTCAGTAGTTTTTTTTAAAGCATTTTCAAAAAAAAAAGTTATTTGGCGGACCCTTTATATTTAGAACTAACAGTGAAAAAATTTTATGTGAATTCTTTTCTTGTAAGTATTTTTTTTTTTTGTCTTGAAAAATGGTTATTATTACCTTAAGCTCTACAAATTATTTAACTTGGGTGGACTATTAAAAAAGAAAGAAAAATATCGTCTGTGGGTTTTTTTTCTGTTTTCGAAAATTTACAAGAAAAATAATTGAACATTTTTTTTAAATATCAATTTTCGTGATTTTTGCTCATTTCCATAGGTTTGAGGAGTTCAAAAGAAAATAAGCTACAAATACCGTAAAATATAAATTCAAAATAATACTTTTTAATAAAAATAACAAAAATTTAAGTATGTATAAAGAAGTTTTTGCGTTTGTCTGTAGTTTACGGTATAAGAGGGAGCTAAAATCACAAATGACCATGGTTTTTTATTGTCTCGAGAAAATAATTGTGAAAAATTTATTTTTCAGATTAGGAGATTCAAATTGCAAAAAAATGTTGGTGAATTATTTTCCTATACATATTTTTTATTGGTTTGAAAAATGCTTATTATTTACTTAAGCTCTAAAAATTTTTTAACTTAAATTGATTATTTAATAAGAAAGACAAATATCTTCTATGGGTGTTTTCTGTTTTCGTATATGAACTGTTTTCGAATAAATAAAAAAAAAATACCACAACTTGAAAATAAATTATTTCAAAAAAATTGCCATTTTCGTGATTTTTAATCAAATTTCCCTAGCTTTTATAAATAATAGAATATAATAAGAAATAAATCCAAACAGATTCTATTGAATTTGTTCTTATATACTGTGGTGTAGGATATTATATGGTCGGGCTTTCTTACTTGTTATACCCAGGCACGCCGGCTGGCTAGCCGTACATGTAGCCTTGTGCGAACATGCAATTTTAAAGATAATATGATGAAATTTGCCACATAGGTTCTGATTAGCACAAGGACCAAGACTATTGAAAATGAGGTCAATCGGTCCAAAATGTTACATAGACCCCATTCAAACTTCTTTTCGGAATAGGGTCCTTGTGCCGATCAACCATATTGGCATCAAGGTTAAAGTTGCTCCAAACTAATTTTATTGCAATCGAAATCATCCTCCCAAATTTAATTGGAATCGGTCCATAATTGACCATAGATCCAATACAAATAATATTTCCGAAAATAGCATTTAACAACTTTCTTATAAATGTTAGTATTTACATAAAAATTGGCGAACATGATATCAACGATAGTTTTTATGTCATGACAAAATGGTGTCCCGGTAGGTCCAAAAAAACCATAGGTCCTATGTAAGCCCGCATGCAAAAATCTCATATAGATAAAGAACTTTTAAATTAATCTTAACCTCATAACATAACATACTTTCTTACTTGTTATTTTAACAATGTTATTTTAACAAGAGCATTATAAGCGTCTTAACTCATTTTTCAATAAATGATGTTTCAGTATTTTTCACATTAATAATCCAATTCTACCCAAATTATAAATATATCTTACAAATATCAATTTACATACCAAATTTTATTACGATCGGACAATTTTTGTAGGTTATATAGCGTTTTTAAGAAAAAAGGTATATAGCAGGACCTGGAGTCCTTAGTCCGATTTAAATGAAAATTTACACACACGTTGCTATATGTAAGTTTATCAGCATGACCACTTTTTGTAACTTGATGATTATTATTGAAGCTTAAATTACATTTTTCATGTTCAGGACACATAGGAAGTAGGCGTGTCCTTGAACCGATTTATTCAAAAATTCATATTTTTCTTAATCAAGGTATTTTATGATAGTGTACCAGACTTAAAAAATATCTGGCAACTCCTTCTATTGTTTTCCCTTTATGGGGACAAAGCACTACACGTCGCAGTAATCAATCCAATTTATAATAATTATTTCAGCACAGAATTTTATGCTGCATTTCTAAAAAAATTTAATTTTGACTAGATTGATATGACCTTTTCAAAAATGCAAAATTTTATTATTTTCAATTTGTTTAAAAAATAAAAACAAGCTAACAAATCCTAGAATATTACATATAATATTTATTTATTTTATCGTAACTTTAGAATCTGTTATAAAGCCAGTTACTCATAGTTCATTCATCCTGGCCAACTTACTTATATATTGATATTGCATTTAAAAATTTAATATTGGTTCTTTTTTCATGTTTCGAGATTATTTATGTTGTTATTTTCATTTTTATTTTACACAAAACACAAAAAAGTTCACCCAAGCTCTGGTTGTACTAAAAAATATGTACATGAACTGAATTCTACTAACCTAACGACCAATATCATGCATGTATCCTTGCATCTACACTCGGTTACACTCGCAGCAAGCTTTATAAAGGATATGAACTCTTGTAAGTGTGCACAGTGGCATAGAATTCAAGAAGAGCGGTTGCAAATATAGAAAACGTATTACCTATTTGATTTTATGTAATTTGACACCGTGGTATTATTCTGAATAATTTGTGCCTAAGTATATTATTCGAATACCACTTAACATCATTGTAATGGACATTTATACTTCTTTTCAAAACTATGTCAATAAATAGTTTTGTATTTTTTAAAACAACAATAAAAGTCGGCCAAGTCTAACCATATGATGCCCTAAACCACTGTATTTAGTGACAACTTTTCGAGAGGCTACCCCGTTGAGGACACATGGGCAATCATAGACCCCCAAAAACAAAATTTGTATTATGAGCTACTTTTTTCTAGACATTATCATCGATATGCGATTTTTTGAACTTTAAGAGATTTTTGATAGGGAGTTTATATTGGACCTTTGGTCAATTCTACTATTGAAGCTATCGTCGCCAGTTTTTTTTATCATTATCAACATTTATAAGGAAGATATGGCATTAAAATCTTTTGTTTGGAGTAGTATTTATTTGGGACCTACAGTGAGATATGCACCGGTTCCAATAAAAGTTGGCAAAATGACTTCGATTGCAATACAAGAAGTTTGACCCAGATTTAATCTTAATACTATTTTAAGAAGCCAGTTTATGGGCATAAAAACTCTAATCCGGAAAGAATCTTATATGGGGGCTGTATGAAATTATGAACCTGTTCTCACCATTTGTGATAGTTAGAACATATGCACCAAGTTTCATTAAATTGTCTTGCGACATGTTCTTTGCACACAATGTTTACATGTAAAACCTTTCGGCCAGCCAGACGGACGGACGGATGATTCAACAAGTGATTTTGATTCGATCGGTATACTTAAAGGGTCTAGGGCCAAAATTTTAAGATGCTACAAACATCACCTCAAACGCATTATACCCTGTCCACTACTGTCGTGAGGGTATAATTAAAAGACTTTTTAAGAAAAGAAAAAATTGACAATTAAGCACAACAAACAAAGTCTTATTAAAGGCAAAATTTCTACAGGGAAGTGTTTTTTTAAACTTAAAAAAGTTTTCATTAAAAAATTTATATTGAAAACAAAAACAAGTTTGAGTTTTTAATTGCTGTTTCAATTAAAATTAAATAAATTTTAAAAATACATACCTTTCACTTGCCCATGTGTGACAAACTAACTATTTCCACATTGGCAGATGATAAAGTTATTCCTAGTTTTCTTGTAAACCCGCAACTGGTATCTCAACAGTTCAATGTCTTTCTAAGTCAAGAGGAATCGTGGTTGAAAAACTGCCGCATCCGAGTTAACAAATTAACAAGTAAATCTGTTATGTTTACACTAAGGAAATGGAAATTGGCTACCTGTCACACTTAATAAACTTATTATACCCCAGTCTTATTTTGTTACATACCTTGGCATTAGAGAGATCGATTATTCGACTTTTCCCAATAACCGGTTTTCGAATATTACGAACAGCTGCTATTTTTAAAAAAACCGGTTTTCGGTTAAACATTTTTAAAATAACCGGTTAACCGGTTTTAATTCGAATACATAAAAACACCTACAAAATACATAGATATGACTTAAGGTATGTTCAGACCTAACAAATATTTGACGACAAAATCCAAAAAAAAAAAAAACGAGACCAGTAAATTGATCAAACTTTAACCTTATTTTTAACAATTTCTATTTATTTACTAATTATTGTATAATGTACTTTAAAAACTATTAAATGATGTTTGATCTAGCCAAACGTTTTGCAAAAGCAAATAAAATATAGGAATTTAATAAATTTATTATTTGAGATATTCTCTCTCCTAAATTTATTTTAAATGAGTTTTAATTTGTTGGTGGTTAAGCCAATTCTATATGAATCAGTAGACTTCAACCATATTTCTAAAAATGGCAAACAAAACCTCTTACCCAGGAATATATATTTCAAATGATTTTGTTTTAGCACTACAACCTTCCATGACATTATTTGACTTTTTCAATTTTGCTTTTTAGTTCTTGATGTGTTAATAAATAAAACTGAAGATTTTTTTTCATATCGTTGATTCCGCCGGAATGTTGTAGTTGTAAGCATAAAGAAATACTGGAACTATTTAAAAGCTTTTAGTACGTTAAGGTGCATTCCGTCCTCGGCAACACAACGGGTTTATATTTCACCCAATGATTCATTTTTGGCAGCGTATTTTAGTAAAGTATTATTTGTCGACTCTTCAGAACTACTTCGAACGGGGTTAAGTTTTATTTGGAGCACATTAATGTCAAGCATATGGATTAATTAAAGGTGATAAATAAATCGTGACGTGGAAAACCCTTTACCATTTATCATTTTAGAGCACTTTCCGGTTCGAAATATCTCTAGAGATAACATCTATATAAAAATATTTTTAATATTTAGAAAACTCTCGCACAAAATACTATTTACTTTTTAACTGCACACGTTTTTGTAGTATTTTGAATAGTTTTTGGGTTTTTTTTACAAGAACACACGCTTTTGTAAGCGATTTTTTTAACAGTGTTCATTTATGTTTTTTGACTTTACATTATGGTTTGACATTCTTCATAAAAAGTTTAAGTTAGCCCAATATTACAATTAGAAAAATACTTAAATTACGGGTACATCTACAACAAGAGTAAGGAAAATGTATATAAATTACACATTATAAAAATAACCGGTTTATTATACTAAAATAACCGGTTTATTCGATATTCGAAAAATTGACATCTTAAAATAACCGACTTAGGCAAAGCTAAAATAACCGGTTAAAACCGGTCGAATAATAACCGTTCGATCTCCCTACTTGGCATACATTTAGATAGGCGACTTACTTGGTAATACCAAGTTGGTAGCAACATATAGAAAACAAGAGACTTCACTGATTCATTGCACTGAAATAATTTTGTTCAAGGATCCAACGGATTTGACATTAAACCAATGCAAAATGACATTAAAATTCAACCTATGTAACGCCTCGTCGGATCAATGAAGAATGTATGTTTCATTAACCCCCAGTTAATGAAATGTCTTATAAGATCGAAGAATATTTTCCATTAGCGCATAGAAACTAGCTTTCAGTGTCTTAATCAAAAATAAAATTTGGCAATTTAGCACGTCATAGTGAAATCTTTTTGTGCAACATATTTTATAAACAATGTGACTATTTGTCATCACATCAATGAACAATTTCGTTAACATAATGATATAGAGTCAAAAGTTTTAAGAAATTTTATCATTATTTTAATGAAATTTTTGATATTTTCACTGACATTAATTCATTAAAATGATTAATAAATTTCGTAATTTTTTTGACAGTCTTTTATAAGTTTAACGATAAGTATGGTTATTTATTTATGCTTATTTATTTTAGCCATTATTTCGATGTGTGCTTAAGTTTTTGTGAATTTTATTTCGCTTTTTTTATTCTTGTTACAAATCGTTACGCTATATTATTTTATTTCGTTTTTATATTCCTGTTTTTTATGTTATGTTTTACTTTCATAACGCAACCTTTAAGTAAATTGCACTTAATTCAGTTTCCAGCCTGCGACGACCTTCATCAGCAATCCTTCCATTTCACTATAGGAAATTTTCCCTTTTTTTTGGCCAAAACTAATTTTTAGCCAAACGAGTGGGCCAAACTTAATGATTTTTTAGATTCGCTTTTTGGAAGTGTTCCTCCTAAATGATTTTTTGGATTCGCTTTTTGGAAGTGTTCCTCCTTAAGCTAATAAATTTTTAGTCACGCACCGTCACGGGGAAAAAAGTTTGTCACGCGCAAGTCTGCATTTGGTACGCTGAAGTTACCTGGAAAAACCGGTTTTTTTAAGACATATGCAAGTATATGCAGCTGAAATAAATTGCGAATGGATGACAACTTATGGCTCTATCGAAATGCGTAAATGTTATATCTATCACTTTTAATCATTTTTTTCGGAGCTTAGTAAAGTTGCAATTTATTATTACAGTATATAACATCAAGGTCTTTTTCTTTCCTTCGATTTAACCAAATTAAAAAAAAAGTTGAATATCTTTTTAACTACTAAAAAAGTACTCACTTTTAGCATTATTGTTCATTTTTCACTTTTTTTACATGAATTTTTTGAATAAAAACTTTAAACTTAAATACACGTCTAATTTAATATAGTAACTTCCTCGTTTTGTTTAATAAACAAACCTCATGTTTTTGCTTTATTCTTCGGGGATGCTTTTTTTAGTATGTTTTTAATTACATAGTGAAAAAAAAAATCAAAAACTCCAAGAAAAAAATTAAGTACTTTTGGCCAAAAAAAAGGAGAAATTTCCTATAGTGCATTTTACTGGTTTGTACTACCATGTATTTTTTTTTTTTTTTTTTAATTAAATTAACAATTAAAGAAAAAAAGAGTGGGCGAATTGTTTGATCTTTTTTTTTTGTTACTTGTTATTTGTTTTTAAATCTATTACTGACATTTAGCTAAAATCACTATTTCGTTATCGTGAATGAATTTTTTCATTGATTTAATGAAACATTCAAAATTTTGCTTTTTTCACAAATTTTCATGTCTGTTACTAAAAATTAAATTAAAAACACGTTTAAACTACAGTTCTAGGAAGAACATATTTTCAAGTTATAACTAAGAATGTTGTACTTAGATTGGATTTATGACATATCAGTTAAACTAAGTTTAGTTAATCAGAAAGCAGATTTTTGCCACCATTACCATGATTTGCTTAAAATGATGGTCTTTAATGAAATAATAAATCAAAAATCTCATTTCGCCGGAAAAATCTGCGTTTCAGAGCTCGTTATACCAAGTTTAAACTTAATTCACATCTCAAAAACCCGGCCTTAGAGGCCTCTATTTTGTTTTCATTGGTTTAGTGATAATTTTAATTGAATGTACGAGTAACTTAATACACAGAAAAAATTAAAAATGTTCTCTGGTCACCAAATTCATTCTAAATTCATAGAATCAAGCAAGTAAGTTGTTGATTTTGCACCCATTACCAAAAAGATTATAGTGATTACTAAAAATTGTAAAAATTTTAAAATATTCAATTTTTTTATTAAAATAATTGATACTTTTAATTTTAATTAAAAGAGTGATCAAAAAACGTTGCCGTTTCAAACAATGTGTTAATAGATTTTACTAAATGAAGCTCAGGTTTTGACAATTACCAACAACAATTCGACAAGTTTAAATTATTTTATTTTAAACGAAAAAATCAATTAAGATTTTCTGATATTTAATTAATATATTAATTAAAAATTTATTCAAAACAACTATTAAGTTAATTAAATCAAAATTATATTTTTAATTTTCTTTCAAGTAAAAAAATTATTGATTCAGTTATCACATTAATTAAATTGAAATACTTTTTAAACAATTTTTTTAATTGATAAAAAAAAACTACCGATAATTTTTTCTGTGTCTACATTTTTTCATTTACTTAAAAATATTTGAATGCTTTAGTAAATAGTTTTTATTTAATTTTAAAAAGTCTATTTAAGTAATGTGTAAAAAAAGATGGTTTTTTTTAAAGAGATATTGAGCTTTTTCCAATGAAAGATTTTAACGAAATTTCGGAACTGAATTTCGTAGTGTTAATTTTTGTAGATAGAAGATAGAAAAATTTAATGAAATTAATGCATTGCCTCTATGAGGCATTGTTTTTTTTAGTAAAGTGACAAATCGTAACCTAGCCTTAGCTATAAAGTCATCATGTCCAGCTTATACAGTCGGCACATTCATAAATTCATAGAATCATGACCGTAGGGCGTGGTATATTTGAAATGAAAACGTACATAGGAATTAAGAGATGAAGCTAGTACTAAAAGATAAATGCCGCAATGTCCATGAAAAATTATCCAAATATACTTGGTATGCACCTTTCTCATCTCTAAAGGCAATCAATGCTTCGCAGAACATAAATGTAAATAAAAAAGAATTGACAGTAAACTTCTTAGTTTTCAAAAAATTCATTAAAAAAAATATAAGACTATGCGACAAAACCCTGCAACACAATTCAAATATTCTGCAGATGTCCCTTCGAAAACTCGCACACGTTCAGCGACTCTAGATCCTTCTTACGCATTCTTCTGCTTCATGAAATATTCCCGCATAGTGTTAAACAGGTACAAGAAAATGTTTCTCAATTAAGTGAATTTGTTGAAATATTAATGAGATATAGGACTTTAAAATAATATCGTATAAACAGAATTATTAAGACTTGAAAAGTTTTCTACTCAAGGTATTTTCATCTCCAACACCCTATATCCTGTGCTACAACAAGGTGTCTCAAATTACCACCAAATTATAGTTTAACAAAGTGGCTAAGTACTTTAAACGTTCTTTATTTATCACTCTTTTCAATTGTATCCCACTGTTACATGGAAAGCTGTGTTTGTTTTGGAGAGAGAATGTATTTGTATGTAAACATATACGTGTGCATGCAACATAAAATATCTACAATTTGAAGTGAAGAAAACAGCTGCTGGCAATGAATGTCCTTGTACCTTTTATTTTGCAAATAAATATACAAACACGTAAGCACTTATTCACTAACACTCTCTTCTAATACACACTAATAAACACACACATATACTACGTACATGTTCATTCATAATCCATATTTACGTCAACAAATACATTCTAAACTTAAGGTTTTTTTTCTAGTTTTTAGTATATTTGTGTCTGACATATGTATATACTAACACACTAACACTAACTTAATAGCAATTTTAAAATGTATACAATTTTCTTTTGTATTTAAGTAGGAGAGTTTTTTTCATTACGTGGATCCACAATGTACCTTTTGTATGTTTTGGAATGGAAAGTGTGTAAGTGTATATGTGCGAAATTCTTAAAATGAAGTAAAAGATGAATTCTTTTGGCTGTGTTTACTAAACTTTAGAGTGCATACTGATACACATTCTAAAGATGTGTTTGTTTGAGTGTGTTGCAAGCATTTGTATATTTTTAAGTTATTTAATCTTATAAAAGCATAAAAGCGAATAAAAGTAGTAGTTAATATATATCATATATATATATATATATATATTAATTTATTTTTTTTTTTTTTTTTGCTTTTAATCCATAAATACGTTTTAATATATAAATTTCTATTTATTGATGAAAAAATATTGGCTTGGAGCAGAAATAGTTTTACTTGGAACTTTGTTATAATGCAGCAAATAACAATTTTTTAGACTTTTTGTGTAAAAAGTTAGATTTTGTTTTATAAAATGTATGATTTTTTTTTATAAAAGGTAAACATTATGATTTATTATATAAGATGGATCACTTTGTTTATAAAAAGTATTTCCTTTTGTGAAGAAACCTGTGCTATATTCATAAGAAATGGGATTTTTTCATGCAAATATTTTAAATTGCTGAATAAAGAGTATCACCTTCTGTGTAAGAAGTGTGAGCTTCTATAAATAGAAACCCCTTTTGTATAAAAAGTGTAATATGTTGTCTATCAAGTATTTAAGACTTTTCGTACATTTGGTGTGGTTTTTGGCATAAAATATTAATATAAAAAGTTTCTCTTTTTGTAAAAAGAGTTGACTTTAAGTAAAAAAAAAAAATGTTTTTGTGTAAAAAGTGCAAGTTTCGCACAAAAAAAAATTTTTTATGCGAAATTTGCGATCTTTGCGAAGTTTTGAATTTATAGAAAAATGAAAAACTTTTAACTTTTGAAATAAAGACCTGGGACCAAATTCCATATCGATCAAAATTTCCATTTAAATTGTATTGTAATATCGATCGATATCGAATGTCATAATTTGGCCCCTTATTTTTGTGTAACAATTATTAAAAAAAATCATTTCTTTGTGTAAAAATGTATTTTTTTGAGTTAAATTTAAAATTTTCACAAAAATAACCTAAAATTAATAACATTTAAGATTTTAAGATTAAAAAAAAAACATTGTAAAAACAAAATAATCATGTGGAAATTCTATGCTTTGCTTTGGCGGATATTTCCAGCCGTCATAATAAAAGGCTTGCCTAGTTTAATAGCTTTACAAACCTTGATCGCTTATCGCTGACTTTCATCTTAAAGCCATATTTAACAAAAACAATAGATGTTTGGACCGAATTAATACTTTTTGGAGATGAAACTGAAAAGTTAAATTGTAAAAGCTGTTTTTTTAAGCCCGTCAGGACTTAAAATTGAAAAAAATTCACACCAAAAATTAAATTGTAAACAAACAAATTATTTTATTCGAAAGTTTAATACATGCCATTAAAAGTTGAAAAAGCTTTCGGGCATATGAGCACCGTGGCTGTTTTTGACAAACGTTATTCTGGACGTAAATTTTTGACTACCTTTTCGGACATTGCTGGCCACGAAAACCACGAACAATGTTGGCCGGCAAGGCGTCAATTGTTGCTGGTTTGTCAGCATAAACTAGGACTTCATTTAGCCCCACGCGAAATAATGGAGAGGCACCCAATTACATGGATGCTAAGCTCAGTTGACAGGTCTATTTTTCGAAGTCAATTTGTCGCCAAATGTTGGTCTTGTTAAGCCGATGATTGCGGAGTCTGTAGAGTCATTAACAAACCCGCTTACTCAAAAATTAGCCTCATCGCTGAACACAATTCTAAGATTAAACATCGATGACTGGTATTAAAAGTAAATTCGGAAAATTTGTAAGCGTTGTTCAAGCGTGAACTTATGAATGTATTATGTTTTTCCGAGGTATCCACATTAACTGCCTATTAACATATTCCTAAGTTTTATCGATCTTGAAAAAAACACACTTAATTTAAAAATTTACGTAATACGATTTCAAATTGAGATATCATAGGCGAAAAGGGGTTTTAAAAGTTTATCATTCCGTTATTAATTCTACAATATTGATCTTGAAACCCACAAAATATATAAGATATATATATGCGAGATTTGGGTACTGCATTGTGATGTTAGGATTCTCAGTGTGAGAGGAGCATTCACAGGATAAATTATCTCCAAGCATTTTAGCATAGATATCTGCCCATAGTCCTGTGAAGTTATAAGATCACCATTATCGTTTTTCACTGGCTTGCTAGTGTACGTGTTTCTGTTTGTCTGTTTCTTAACAGAGGCATACAGGTCACCGGTGCGGTTAGTTTCCGCTACTGCTTGGGCTTCATTGGCAATGCCACTAACCCATTTACGTTTGTGCTGCCGTGCACTACGTTTCACAGATCGGTCTATAGTGGTGTGTTGTTGTTGGAGGGCAGTCTTGACGGCATCCGAAGTATATATTGTTGGTATTAAATGATCTGCACAGCGGATTGTCACTATAAGAAAAAACCATTTAAACTATCCACTGCTTTAGGCAAAGTTCTTTATTTCTTATTAATAATAAATACCATTTTTTCACAATTCTCATATCCACCTTAAGCTGTATGCATAGATAATACTTATCACACTAAGATCATTTCTGTGATTCAATTAAATTATTGTCCGAAAATAATTTCACCCCTAAGCAATATCTTCACTTTTATCTACTAATATAAAAAACTTTTTGTACCCGAGTATTTATATTTATTTATGTGTGTATAAAGTGGATGGCGTACATAGAAAATTTGCTATATCAAATGCGATTGCAAATTTAGATATCCAACCCAATAGTGTTAATAATAGATAGCTCTAAATTAGTGTTTTTACTTGCTACTAAAGGGTACTTTACACTGTCACACAAGTCTTACGTATTTTGAAAAAAATACAACCCTATCATGATAAGTTGTTATTGTTCTTTGAAAATTTCATAATTATATAAAAATTTGATCACGGAAGCATTTTCGTAAATTTTCGTTTGAAAGTTTTCACAATACTAGACCGTAGTCAAGTAAAGGCCCTTTTACAATATATATCGCTGAGTATTGCGACATGTCAAAATTTAAAGAAATTTAATATAAATAAAAGAGTGAAATTAATTTGTTATTAAATGTTAAAAACAATCTGCAAAAAAAAATTTACAGTCGTACGGTTTTCATATTTTTTTTTAAATTTCTAGAACAATAAGACTTTTCATAATATCAGAGTTAAATTTATACAAAAGCACAAGAAAGAATTTAAAAACACACAAAGAAATTATAAAGTCGTACGGCTCTCTTATTTTTTTAAAATTTTCCTAAACAACAAGGTTTTTTATCACATCAGAGTGGTATTTATTTATCTGCTCCCGCAACAGGAAAATAAAAAAAAAATGAAAAATGGTAAGAAAAAAACCGGGCTATACATTAAGCTGTTTCAAAACCGCCGGTCTGGCAAGGCCGTCAGTTGTTAAATATCTGTCATCTGAAGAGTATTATTAAGTAAGTGAAAGGTTTGCATTTTACGAAAATTTATCGTTTTATAACCGAAGAAAGTGTAAAAATAGTTAAAACTTATTAAATATGAGCGTGGTGTTTTAAACATGGCTCCTTTTCGAGCATAAAGGGGTGATTATGGTCGTCATAATCGACGTACTGTGCAGGAAATTGGTAAGTTTTTAACAAAATTTTAAGAGACTAAAAGCATTAAAGATGACGTCAGGCCTGAGCATCATCGCAATGTGCGCACTGCCTAAAATATCGGAAGAATGATTACCATCAATTCAGAACGAATTGGCCGTTCGATAAGCGACTTGTTTTTGCCTGCAATTGAAGATTATAAGCTGGACGATATGCGATTTCAACAAGTTGCGAGCTACACAACACGACCAATTTTGGCTTTATTGCATGTGAAAGTTTCCAGAACGCGTAATTTAATGTTTTGGTGACGTTAATTGACCACCAAGATCATGAGATTTGACGCTGTTAGACTTTTTTTGTGGGGCTACGTCAAGAACCGTGTCTACGCGGATTATTCTCTAACGTTGGAGTATTTGATAACCAACATGTATCAAGTTATAGCCGAGAAATATGCGAAAAGTAATCGAGAACTACTTCAAAAGAAATGACTACTGCAAACAATCTAGAGGCGGTTATTTCAGTTGCATTATATTTCGTACGCAATGGCAAGATCCAAGCATTATAATGAAATAAATGTTCCATCGAAATTAAGGCTTTTTGTGTCTTTTATTTTACTTAACTTTTGAAACCGAAAAATGGATAACCCATTATCAAACTTCAAGTGCTATTTATTAAAATTTGAATAGATCACACAAATTTGTTACAAAAAGTAATAAAATAGGGTACACAGACGAAAAAAGTATACAAATGTACGATCGTATCCACATGTATCCACCCTTGAAGAAAGCAACAAAACTACTATTGAAAAATTAGCCTCCATCATTAGAATGAAAATTATTAAATATTTATGAAATAATATATTTTAAGTTGGTAGCCTCTTACATTAAGTTTTTTTAAATCTGCTTAAATCAATTCAAATATATGGGGGATTTCCATAGCTGGTGGTAGTGCACTAAATATTGATTTAAGTCAGCATTGCACTATCACTAAAAAAACTGCAACAAAATTAGTTTGCACTATTTTTTACCAGCTTTAGTAATGATTGGTATTCTTTTTAACTAGCACTAAAAGAATTGAATGCATTAAATCTGCACTCAATTCAAATAGTGCAAAATTTGTATTTGCAATCAAAAAAGCTGTCTATGAACAGACTCTCACTAATTTTAAAAATGCGCATCGCATGTGCATCGTTTTTGATTCTTGGGATGATATGCAGAAGCAAAGGAAATAAAACAATATGGAATTTTGTCAATAACGGAATATCTCATGGCTTTAATCATGAAAAAACTAAGTAAATTAATGGTGTTTTCTTTTCTGCAAAAAAAAACACCACCTTGTTAAAGGGTACATGAATAAAATGTCTTGCTGACCCTGTAATAATGCAATTTCTTATTTGACGAGAACAAAACACAAAATTGGACCGGTCTGTTTTTAACAGCTCACAAAAAGTTTGTTTTTCAAAATATAAAAAAAAATATGTACATAAATTAAAAAGTTTTTTCTTCAAAATATAAAAAAATTTACATAAACCAAAATTTGTAAATAGATTGATATTAAATAAATAAATAAATGAACAAAATGAATGACGAAATTCCAATTTCTTTAACTTGTCTTTTCTAAAATATGTAAACAGGAAAATACCTTTGCCAGATTGCAGATTTATTAACACCAAGTTTTTCAGATATCCTGATTAGACGTTTACATTTCAAAAACAATTTTATAACACCGAATCCACTTAAATTGTATATCACTGAAAACCTATCATTAACAATTTAATGCTTTCTTATGTTTTAGTATTAAATAATAGAAAAAATAACTTTTACAATTTTAAAGTTTTACTGTCCTGATTAGAGGCGATTTTTTCCCAACTTCGTCTGGTAACCCTATATATAAACAGAATCCATCTTTTTACAGGGCATTAGCAACACTGTCGATTTACACGGGGCGTAAAGTGCAATGCCTTATGCCATTAGTAAGGGTGCATTTTTTAAAATAAAACAAGCCACCCTTTTAGAGAGCGAAGCATTTTTAAGAAACGAACACCAAATTGGATTTTTTTAAATATTTTTTGTCGAAAAGAAAACACCATAAGTGCAAAATTTTAAGTTGCACTCAAATGAGTGAAGAACAAAAAAGTTGGAGTAAACTGTTGATTGATTTTTCTTAAATCAAACTGTTTTTTTTTTGTTTTTTTCTTTTGAATGCAAAATTGTTCAACTCATTTTGCTGCTAATTTTCATTCATCACTTAACATCAACAAAATTAATGCAATAGTTTTGCATTATCACTAACTGTCAGCTGAAACTGCAAAATTAGTGCACACCCCCATCTATGGGGATTTCATGTCAAGTGACCAAAGTTTTAAAAATGATTCCTTCCTATTGGGATGAAATTTGCACCAAGGCTAGTCCGATTGCATAGTAATTTGGACACAAGATCGGTCAAGAAATCTCTGAGTTATAGAGATGGCCAAATTTTGGCCGAACAGGGTTTGTTCTCATCCATGTAACTTCCCAGGAAAAAACTTTTTTAATTTTGGTAATAGGAAGTAGTTATTTCATACGTTAACTGGTAAATACTTATCTTTACAATTGCCATTATTTTGAAAACCTCAATAGGTACTTACTACACGTAGAGAAAAAATATGTTTAGATATGGTCACATCCAACAAAACAATTTTTAGACAAAATTTTAAATATATTATGTTTAAATTTAACCATATTATTGTCACCCACAAACATATAATTGTTAAATTAGTCCTCCATCAAGAAGCTACAACCATTGTATGGTTGCCTCTAAACATGTTATGGTTAAATATGACAATAATTTGTTTTTAAATTAACAATAGTATTTTCCTCTTTTCTAAGAGCAACATGCTTTGGTTGAAAATCAACCATGCTATTATAAATGTTAAACATATTTTAGTTATTACTAACCAAAAGATGTTCGAAGGCAACCATAATATGGTTGTGCCTTCTTGATGGAGGACTAATTTAACAATAATATGTTTGTCGGTGACAATAGTATGGTTAAATTTAAACATAATATGTTTGCAATTCTCTTTAAAAATAGTTTTGTTGGAGGTGGCCAAATTTAAAAATATTTTTTTTCTGGGTCTAGTAATGACATCAGTAACTACTTTTTAGTTCTATTATTGTCACTACTAAATATTTGCTTACTAATAATTAGCTCAGTACCTACTTATTAGTTGTGTGGTTTTCAGTACTGATTAATAACTTACTGGTAACGAGCTCAATAAGTTCTTATAAGGTCTATTAACTAGCGCTTATTAAATAAAAACTAATCATTTATTGGCTTCTTGTAAGTAAATTACAAAAGTACTTACAAATCAACTTACTGGTAGTTAAATAATAACTAGATATTTTTTGGCCTCTAGTAAGTGTGTTGTAACTACTGAATTCTGCGGACAACTCGAACAAAAATAAGTAGTTATTCATAAGTAGTGTTCATATGTCTCCAATATTACTTGCTAGCTTACCAGGTAAGTAAAGCTTTTGCTGGGTTGTTACCTATTGTTCTTAGCAAAAGTTGTCCCAAGTAGCTTAGAGAACTATTTCATCAATCTTTCGAAAAAAAAAAAAAAAAAATGTTGTCTTATTTTGTGCAAAAACAATTTTGTTTCCAAATGGGTCCTTTTTTTTTTTTTTTTTTTTTTGCTCAAAAGAACGCTAAGGGGTATTCCTTTAAGTCGCTTAATGGGTTGGTGGGCTATCTATCAAAATAAATAGCCTGTAACTAAAACAACGCTTTCGATATTTAGCATATGCACTACTTTGAATTTGTTTCTTATTTATGTCTAAGTATTTCTTAAACCTTAAAAATAAAACTTATACTGGGAAAGTTACATGGAAGAGAACCCCTATAACTAAGAGATTTCTTGATCGATCCTGATGAAAATTGGTATTCAAACTACTAGCAAATAAGAATGACCTTGGTGCAAATTTCATTTTTCATTTAATTTTTTTTAACGATCAGGTCAAAAATCATTTGATTTTGCAGAGCGAAAATTTCAAGACTTGCGGAAAAGTGTAAAAGGGGCTAAACAAGTTGTTACTTCACCTATTACGGGGTTATTTATTATAGAGTTTCTTAAACTTATGAGTTAACTGTTAAACAGAAAATAGAGAATGCAAGAATTTACAAAACTACTGGGTTTTATAGTTGAACGTGATTTCACAGGGACGTGTTTGTATGCACTTAATAAATGGGTGTGTGCATGTTTGTCTCTACCTGTGTGTGTGTGTGCGTGTGTGTGTAAGTGCTTGTCGGTAAATGTGTTTTCTTATGGTGAAGGTAAATGCTAAAAATAGAACACCAGAAAAGCAATTGTCGTTACTATTTTTAGCATCAATGCATGGATATTTTTATTATTATTCTTGTGAACTTGTGTATGTGTTTGTATGCTATATAAATGAGTTTATATAGAATGAGAGCCAGTAGACGTGTGAGAGTGTGTGTTTTGGAATGCAATTCAGTTTTGGCTTCGTGTTATTTTTTTAAAGATTAAAACAAACAAACAAAAAAGTGAATAAGTTGTTGTTGTTGTTGCTCTGTATTTTACGAGTATGATGCATTTCTCTGGGTTTTGCGCGCTTATACATATAAGTATCATCAAGGTTAAACTCTTGTGTTGTTTTATGTATTTGTAATCTTTGTATAAGTGTGTATGCGCCTGTGAGTATTTATGTGCGAGTGTATAAAGTGTATAAGTATGTATACGTAAGCATTCCTTTATTTTCTTATAAAACACTCGTATATGCAGTCAACTATTTTTAGTTCTTTTTTTAAATTAATTTTTTTATTTATTTGATAAGGTTCGAAAGTCACTGAAATTCAGTTTTCTCTGCTTGTGTTCCCCTTCCTTTCTTTTACACAGCACTTAATTTGACTTTGAGTTTTTTGCCAAGCATCTGTTAAAAGAGTGCTTAATATTTTAAATTTATGTATGTAGTAAGATTTTAATTTTGGAAAATATTAAAGATCAACACGTTTGACTGAAGCAATAGGGAGAGATAACGCTAAAATTAAATGTTTACAAATATCATAAAAATCTAAGTGATTTACAAAACAATAGGTGTAGTGACATTTTATAAGTATTTCTTTCTTTTTTTTTTTTTTTTTTGTAAAATATTGGTGGAAATACTTAACACATTAATGCCTGCTAATAGATATGCTGGTACCATTCAAACTAAATTTTCAAGTACTTGTAAGTATCTGGGGATCCAAATTGTTGCTATTTATACTCCGGGTATTTAAATAACCAACACGCTTTAGTGTTATATATTGTTTGATATCGCTCATTTGCTGCAACGTCGTCATATTTCAAAAAATTTAATCTTATAATAAGTAATGCAGAATTGTTCGCTATGGTTTTCTTTATATTGAGTAAAAAATTCATCTTTATTAGCCGTGCTCTGAAACTCGAATTCGAGTGAACTTAAATCGAACAAACTTTGAAAACGTTCACATATCACGTTCATTAAGTTATTCTGCTTTATTTACTTCATACTATGACAACAGCTTATCTTAATCATAACTACTCATAAAATTAGGAAATATAAATAAACAAAAAAAATAACTAAAAGTTTCCATCGATTTCAATTTCACTCGGCTTCAATTTCCAGAACTTGGCTGTATATCTTTTATACATTTCCCGTTTGAAATGTATTTTTTAATTATGACGACGCACAGTGGCGCCATTTGAGTTTTTTCGTTGCAAAAATCATATCTTTTGAACCGAATAAGATAATTGAACAGTTTAAACAGCATATGATAGATAACTGTTCAGCCTATGAAATGAGCATTTGGAAAGGGTGCTACGCTTTGTAGGGGCCTACTTATGGGTTATCAAAGTTAAAATTAGTAGAAAAATCAATTTTATGGTAACTAAAAAAAATTATTTTTACATTTTTAGATTGTTTTTATTTTTTTTCTTAAGGGTTTTATGTTTTAAATTATTACCCAACAAATTAAAAAAAAAATTATTTTTTTTTTTAATTTATTTTTTCAATTTTCTGTAAAATATTCATCACAATTCGTAAGAGAAGGTATATCTAAAAGACTAACCATTTCTAAACTATAATTATTTTGTAACTCTATTCGTGACTTCACATGCCGCAGGGAAGAAATAAGTGGATCGGAAGATGCTGCCAACATGTTGAAGAGGTCCTTATTTTGCCTTACCCTTGATGCTTTGAATGTGTTCTGCAATCTATATTTTTTATAAAATTTGTTAAGAGACTCCTGTGCTTCTTCAGAAAGCTCTCCAATTGGCAAAGACTGGTACTCAATTTTCACGATTTGATTGTCAATTCCAATGATTCTAGTTACTGCCTCATCATTTTCAAAAAATCTCCTAGAAGTGTTTCCATCGTTTGAGTTACCGTATCCGTGCTTGGGACAGTCTACTTTTAGTCCAACGTGTTTAAAAAAAGCATCCTGTATTTGCTTCTTTCTGATCTTTTCCTTATCCTTTATTGATGTATTTTCATCGAAGTTTTCCTCCTCTTGTGGTAGGGTATATGCCAGTTTTAGCAAGAATTCCATACACCTTGCGTGCAATGGTGACATTCCATATTCGTAATTCTCCTCATTTGTAGAATCGTTTAAATAACCAAAGTTCTTCTGACAAATAATAATATAAAATCGATAAAAAAAATATAAAAATAAAACGAAAAAAGGGGTTTAAATAGGTTTTTGCTAAATTTTTACCTCCAATATAATTCTGTCTATATATATGTATATGATAACTAATTGAAATATATTATAATTAAGCAGAAAAAGATACTAATCTTAAACTCTTTACAACTTATTATATAAAATTGAGATGTAACATATTATATATGAAATAAATTGAATTGAATTGAAAAAAGTTCTTCTGACTCTTTTTGCAAATCGGGCATGACATTGTTGAGGTTGTTCCTGTCAGTTCGTAATTGCAGTCAATATATTTTCCTTCTCCGATTTGCAGCTTTGTAGGCTTAATCTTGCTTATTTGTTCTTCAATGTCCTTCACCGCAGTCCTTATGAATTCTGCCGATTCCCTTGCAAACTGAAACATTATTGGTCGGCAATAATGCACTGATGACGGACGTGGATTTTTCCAGTGTAGGGAATCATCCGATTTTAGCCGCAAAGGAACAACAGATGCCATAAACATATTTCCGTCCGATATTGTAGCGTCATCGGAAGATATCCTTTGCTTATAAACGCTTTGTCCGGATGATCCATCGCAGCCCCATTTGCTGATCACTGTCATATTCTCAGGAAGAATTTTCACTTCCGTGAAAAACTTTGGTGTGGTTGACTTTCTAAACAGTTCAAATAATTTTAAATTGTTCAACGCCATGTTTTCAGTACTTAAATTGTTAAATGGTTTCAGTAATTGTTGCGCCAACTTTCAGGCGTAGACTAATCCAGGCATTATGCTTATTTTGCAATATATAGGCTTATGCTACCATGCCTAAAAATTTACCTGTTCCCTGCATACATATGGATTTAGGCTGAATAATGCAATTTTGATATTATGCACGTGTCCAAATAAGATTTGTGCCTACCTGTAGGGACCATAAGTCAATATTGTTCCTGACCATTTGTACGCCAAAGTATTGTTTATGTGAGGTACGTACCTGCTAATTTCAATGAGTAGTTTTTTTCAAACTATTAGATCAAACTACTGTCCGTCAAAACATATAAGGGATGGACGCCATACAATTTCTGCAACCATGTCTTTTTAAACTTTTTTACCTCTAGAAGCCAAACGGGCACGTACGGGCAGATAAAACTTTTTGAATTATGTAAAGAAATAATCAAAGAACAGGTTTTGCAAATATGGCAAATATAGAAAAATATAGTTTTTTTTATTTTCCGTCAAAGTTGAAAAATAGTGAAAAAACGGATAGTTTTTAAATAGTGATTTACCAGGAGAAACACAAAGCAAACAGTTAATTTTTTTTTTATCATTATACATTTAATAAATACATCAATCAATTCAAATAAAAAATAAGGCGATTCGTTACCTATTTTTCGTGATATTACACCTGAAATCGCAACAAATTGACTAAAAATTGTGTGTTTTTTTGAAAACCGAAAGTCGGTCAACTTTGAACGGTTATATCTTCTAAACTAAAAATGTGATATTATTAAGAGTGGCATATTTGAAATCGTTGAAAAGTTTCCTATAACATGGGTTTATTCAAAACTTCGTCGGCACTCATGAAAATTTTGATTTTTGCAACCTCGCTTGCTCTACGGGCGCCACTGTGCGACGTAACAGCAAATGAGCGATTTATAAAATTTTTTTTTTGGAGGAATAGAAAATTTTTTAATAAATAATAATTATATTTATTTATTAAAAATTTTCATATTAATTCTAATGTGTTTTCAACATGAGCACTAAAATTCCCAGATTCTATTTGTTAAAATAATTATATGTATTTATTCACAGAAAAAATTAAAAATTGTCTCTAATCACCAAATTTATACCAAATGCATAATATCAAGCCAACAAGTTGTTGATTTTGCACCTATTACAAAAATGATTATATTGATTACTAAAAATTGTAATATTATGAATATTTTTTTTTTTTAATAAATGATATATTTAATTTTAATTAATAATATTATCAAAAAACTTTGCCATTTCAGACAATGTGTTAATTTATTTAATTAAATATTGACAATTTCCAACAACATCTTTACAAGTTAAAATTATTTTATTTTAATCGAAAACATCAATTAATATTTGTAGATATTTAATTAATATTTTAATTAAAAATTTATTTCAAAACAACAAATATATTTATTAAATCAAAATTATACATTTAATTTTCTTTCAACTAAAAAAATAATTGATTTGATTATCATTCAATTATTCAATTAACACCCTACGCTGTTTCTCACGACCGCTATCGTGTGCTAAAATTCTAATTTCGGGTCTGATTTTGCTAATTTTTAATACTGCGAATCTGGCATGGCCAAAAAATATCCAAGCCTACTTATTTTCTCCTAAGTAACATACACACTCTAGACGCTATTGCGTTGAAAAAAATAGAGCAACTTGTTTGTTATCCATTATAGCCAATTTTATCTATAAATATTCTTCAGAGGTTATTAAATGTTAAAAAGCAGCAATAAACTTAATTTATTATATAAGATTTTCGATTCTGCTAAATTTCAAAAGCCAACCAGTGCAAAAAAAACACGTTTTTAGAAGTGATTAAGAGAAAAATCACATTAAAGTATGTTCCAATAATAGACCTGTTCTGATGGAGTGTATGCTTATGAACAAATTTATACAAAAAGTTACTTTTTCCGTGTTGATAATAAAAATGATTAAAGGCGAAAAAGATTTACAAATATTTTACACACATATGTACAAAGTATAATGTGCCAACGAAAGCCAATTCCAAGACGAATACCAACGAGTCATACTCTGCTATTGTGGGGGTTTCGCACAAAAATTCTTAAAAACAAATTGCATGTTTCTTTACGTTTGGAAAGGGCTTATTGCCAGCAAAAAGTAGTTCTATAATCTTTCCATACAAAAATCGTACATCTTAGCAGCAGGTTAATATAATTCTTCCTTCTCGAGTATATTTTAAAACTGTAAATCTAGAAACTATTTGCAACATAAATGTACAACAGCATAGTCCAAAGCTTAAATGTATACACGCATAGGGAGGGATATCCTTTAATCAACTGATCTTTCTCAAAAATTTTCGTAAACTGTATATTTTTTTTTAAGGTCTGAGATTACCACTGTAGCAATTACTAATTGAATGACAAACCTTAATATACCCTTTCGATCTGTGTGAAGTTTATAAAAACAAAATTATTAACAAGCGATAAAACTTTGCCTTTGTCTTTTATCACAAAACTGAAACATAATAAATAAAAAAATAATACCAAAAAAAATTTATAGTAATTTATTATACACAGTACACAACAACTTTTATGTCAAACAAAATTGAAAAATTAAAAACAATAGGTGTGTTCATTTACAGAAAATAATTGCTTATTTTCAATATTTATAACTAGTAAGTGTTCACGAGAGACAAATAATTTGTTGAAAATTTCTGATAGTAAAATTTCTACTAGCAAGAGTTATTCAACCACCTGTTTCATGTTTTTGTTTACAAAGCAAAAATAATTTTTCATAATTTTTAAATTTAACGTTTTTCAATAACATAAAATATATATATTTTTTTTTTTCTAAAATTTAAGAGCAATATTCTTACGCAAATAGTTCAAAACAATTGAATTTATTAAGAAGTAATCTCGTTTCTTAAAGCTGAATTGTGTTGATATTAGGGTATTCATTCGGTTAACCGTTAATCGGTTAACCGATTAATTAATACCCGATTAACTGATCGGTTAATTTGCCTCTTTACATTTAACGATTAAACCGGCTAATTTCAGTAGATTAACCAAGTTTTGTGCTTTTAAAATATTTTTTCATACACATAAAGAAGGTGTTAAGTGATCTGCATTTTAAATAATGTGTTTGATGTCAACAGCTTTTTGTTTTGCGTACTTTTTATATGTATGCGTTTAGTTATTTGTTTCTTTTCATATCTTCTCATATCAATCGTTTGACAGAATTAACCGAAACAATCAGAAGTGTTAAAAATGTTAAAAAATTAAAACTGTATTATGGGTTATTTTGATTTCTTCAACATCTACAATAAATAAAAGAATTTTTTCAAAGTCAAGTTTAATCCAAAATAAAGAAAATAAATGTTTGAATCCTAAACATTTAAACCAAATTATTTGTATAAAAGATTATTTGATAAGATCTTTTGAAACTATTGATATAACTAATAAAATTATGTTACAGTATATGTGCCCCGGTAGGCTAGCTGGTAGTGAGCTCGTCTATCAGTGCCGGGGTTGCGGGTTCGATTGCCGCCAGAGACTCTGGTTTCCTGTAGACAAGCGCAGAGCTTCGCGGGATTAGCATAGGGAAACAAAAAAAATTTAAAAAATATGTATTACATATTTACGAACTATTATTTTGTTTGTTCGTTTTAGTTCTAGAATTGTAATTTCCTTTTTTTACTTATAAACTCCAAATAGAAAGTAATTTATGCATTTTTATTTATTGAAATTACTTGATTTATACAATAACTTTATTAACCGATCAATAACAATATTAACCGATTAAAGCAAAACCTCGGTTAATTAATCGAGCGATTAACCGATTAAAGCAAAAGCCCGATTAAATGAATACCCTAGCTGATATGTCTATCTCGATAGTTTTAGATGGTAAAGCGTTCATTTACTTTTTTATTTTTTTGTGTATTTGGGAGAACATTTTGTAAATTTTAAAGTTACTCTCTGGTTGGAAGTTTCTGCTAGTAACGTAAATGAACGCACCTTATGTTACAAAATCAAAATTAATGGGAAATAAGTCTAGTGTAAACTGCTAGACTTGATGACTTTAAATCACAACATGGGTTTAATAGAGGAGTATTCGAGTTAAGTTTTAAGGGTTGCAACCTATTTTAGTTTCGTTTTGAGAATGGGCCTTACGTTCCCGCCTAGATAAAGTCGCAAAATATGACATCCCTGCTAATTGCTTTATTTCATAAATGCTTCTTACTTTTAAAATATGATTAAGTATATTTTTATTAATAGATGTATGTGCATCTAATTTCCTTAAACCTTTTACTTTACCCGATTGTGCGATTGTGTGTTAAATCGAAAAGAAAACAATACTCGTTTATAAAATTTGTGGAAAAATGTCGTTAAAACTGTCTTTTTTATTTTGCTTTTTTTTTTGTATCGAAGGCTCATATTTCTTCTTGTTACACTTTATAAGCGGTTCCTTGTTTTATTTTTGTTCGCTGTTAGTGATTTTGTGTGGCAGTATCTCAGTTTTAACGTTCATTACTTGACACCAATATTTCGAATTTATCAAAATCAAAGTTGGTTTCATTTTATGTCAAGTGCTTGAAGTTTTGTTACACATATGAGCATTAAATTTTACTACAACGATTTTTCTTTTTTCATCTTTTTGTTTTACTTTGGTAAACCCAGTAAACCGGAGTAGAATAATTTGACATGATTTCCAATGTTGGCTTAATTATTAATCCAAGTTTCTTATATTAAAAAAAAAAAAAAAACAAAGAATATATAAAAAACAAAAAGCATAAAAAAACATAAAACAAAAAATTGCAGAAAAACGCTTAAACTTTAATAATCCAAAAATAGGAATTGAAAATGCATTAGACAAATAAATTGAAACTTGTTTATCAAAAATAAGAATCATCTTAAACTCTCAACTTTAAGTATGACCACACCTACCTCACCAACCTCATTATTCAAAAACAAGTTGGAGTGCTATATTCGGCTGTGCCGAATCTTTGATACCCTCCACCGACATGAGTGGGTTCTATATGATATCTTTATATATATTATTAAATAATCTTCACAAAAACGAACGTCAGCATTAAAATTGGTTGCGGTTTAGACCTAAATTAAATTAATGACCGAAAATTGGTCTTGGTGTTTCTTTTTAGAACTTTGAAATGGCAAAATATCATGATTCGCAACAGTTTTAGCCGCACTAAAATGATTTTATGAGGATAATTCATATTGAACCTATGGTAAATTAGGGACCAATTAGCCAAGAATACTGAAGACTGATTTCTGGTATTACAAAAAATAAATTTGAATAATTTTCAATACAGCAGTGAAATTAGTTTTATCGTTAGCAATGAATTCTAGAAGGCTGCTTAACATGGGATCTAAGCAAAATAATGGACCTTATAGCACAAAATTGTATAATATTTATTCTGGCCATATGAATTTAAGTTGAAAGAAATTTTACCGCAATATCTATATCTGTTACAGTTTTAGGCGAATTTTATTATTTTCCCAAGGTCGACTTTATATGATCATCACGAAATTTGGCACTGCGATTTATAGTCTTATAAAACTGTGATATACCAAATTTTATTATGATAGTATTGTTAACCGCAGTCTTAGGCGCACTAAACTGTTTTCCGGGAGTAGGGTTTATATGGGGCCTAGTGTAAATTATGGACCGATCTTCTCAAAATATTTCAGTGTAATTTCTTGTCCTATGAAACTGTGGCGTACCAAATTTCAATATGATAGCATTATGTATTAGTGTTTTAGGCCTATTTTCTACTAAACTATTTTCCGGGTGTATGGTTTATATGGGGTCTAGGGTTAATTATGGACCGATCTTCACGAAACTCAGCAATGTGATTTCTAGTCCTACGAAACTGTGCCGTACCGAATTTAATTATGATAGCATTATTTATTATGGTTTTAGGCGTACTTAACTGTTTTCCAGGAGTGGGGCTTCTATGGGGCCTAGTGTAAATTATGGACCGATCTTCACAAAATCGTACAGTGTGATTTCTGGTCCTAATAAAAGTTTGACGTACCAAATTTTAGTATGATAGCGTTATTTATTACGGTTTTAGACGTACTAAACTCTTTTCCGCGAGTTTGGATTATATGGGGACTATAGTCATTATGATTTGCAGTCGTATAAAACGAATTTGTGCAAAATTTAATGTCATTCCGTGCATTATTCCACCATTTATGTTAGTTTTTGTATCAAAATTTTGAATTTTTTTAGGGTGGTGGTTCCACATTTTGAATCATAGTTCTGATCCTACTAAACCGATGTTGCTGGATTTCAATCCCAAACTGCTTAGGATAACTACAAGTAATTTGAGACCAAGTTTGTTCTGTTCTTTTGCGTTTTTCGAAAGTGAGTTTTTTTTCAACAGACGGACAGATGGAAAGATAGACGGGCATGGCTACATCGACTCAGAATTACTCAGGGAGCCAGAATATATATCGTCGGTCACAGGTTGACAACTCTTAACTCGCAAAAAAATCGAATCGGGGGTATTATTTATTTTAATTTTTTTTTTAATCTGAAATTATTTCAATATCTTTGTTTTCTTTACACCATCTTACAATAAATATCTCCTACTAATTTTGGTTTTTTTTTTATTTACTTCCAACACGGTTTACTAACGGAGTAATAACTCTACTGAAAATAACTAAAATAATAACTGTCTACTGAAAAGTACAAAAAAACATGTTAAGAGTTGTCAACCTGTGACCGACGATATACTTTATGGGGTCTTAGATGTATAATAGAAAAGTTTTATACGGAATAACAAACTTAGTACACGCTCATTCTCCACTACATAGTGGAGGTAGAGGGTATAAAGACGCTGCTATGTGACTAGATTCTTTAAAAATTTATTTATATAAAATTTTCAACTGATAGACAATTCAGCAAGAATCTGACTTAATGACTTATAATTCATTTTTATACAGAAATTGAAAACGCTTTCTTCTTATCCTTAGACATAGGAAATGTTTGTTGGGTAAATTATATATAATGGTATATATCTACTTTATTTGCGCTGTAAAATTTTCTGATATAAAGACAATGGTTTTTTTTCTTTTGTTGTTTTTTGTTAAGAGATAAACGAGAAGGTAGAACATGAACAAAAGCAAAACATTACAAAGCGATAAAGTTTTATGTACAATACATATAAAAAAAAATTAAGAAAAATTAAATCTAGCGAGCGCTAATCTATAAAGCTTTAAAGTAAGAGCAAAATCTACAAGTAACTGGATGTTATTGACATACACTGAGCAGAAAAAAATGTAAAATTATAATTTAACTAATATTGTTAGTTGGATACTAGACCAATATAAAGTCAATATACTACATTCTATTCAATTCAAGGCTATAGCCTCTTAACTAGATATTGGTTTAAACTATTGACTTTAAACATTTGTATAGTTAGACCGATGTCTAGTCAGCAGATAAGACTGATGTATAGTGTATATACCATATAGATTACTAAGGGTGGGTTTTTAACATGGAGATCAGAGATTTAGTCATCTTCAATCTGTGGTTTTAGTTTTAGGCTTAATTACTTTTATTTGCCAGTTTAAGCGTCTAATGTTGTTTAAACTTAATCAACAAATGTCAATTCATATACATGTATAACAAAAGTAGCTGTTAAAATACAAAGAAAGAATACATACATATACATAAACGAAACATGGGTTATTCTAGTGAAAATGAAGACTTTAGTGATTCTGAAACATATGAAAACCTAAATAAATCAATTATAAAAAGTAAATTTCTTTTTAGAATAATTACAAGGGCGGAATTTCTTTTTCTTCTCTATTAAATGCAAAGTGTATTGTTAAAAAGTTGCCATTTTAAAATAGCGGAGTTCAGTGTTTGGTGTGAATGGTCTTGCAAAAGAGCAAATGCATAATCTTGTAGCTGTTTTATGAAATCAAACGGAAACTCAGTGTATTTTGGTGTTGGTATTCACAAAGAAGCTACGATATTTTGCATTTTCTCTTTCGCAAGACCATTGAGCACCAAACACTGAACTCCGCTACTATATTGTTGCCATTTGTTGTTATTCAGTATGGCAATGCTGTGATGTTTAAGCTACAACTTAAAAACAGCAAACCCAATTAGTCCCCAGTTAAATTTATTCTCAGATTAATTAATTATATTTTGCTGCTAAGATTAAACTCGATGTTAAAAACCCACTCTTAAAATTGTGAATATTTTTTTTCAATAAATGATATTTATAATTAAAAAATTGATTAAAAAAAACTTTGCAGTTTCAAACAATGTGTTAATTGATTTAATAAAATATAGCAGAGGTTTTGACAATTCCCAACAACAGTTCTACAAGTTTCAATTATTTTATTTTAAACGAAAAAATCAATTAAGATTTTTTGACATTAAGTTAATATTTAAAATAAAAATTTATTTCAAAATAACTAAAATGTTAATTAAAACAAAATTATATCTTAAATGTCCCTTAAACAAAAAAAATAATTGATTCAATTATCAAATTAATTAAATTGAAATACTTTTTAAACAATTTTTTTAGTTGATACAAAACTACTGATATGTTTTTCTGTGTGGATGGTAGTTAATATACATGACCAATGTTTAATCAATACAATAGACCAATATATACTTAATAGAATATACCGACGCGTAGTGAATATACAACACCAATGACTAAACAGTGGAATATACTGAGTTGTAGCCTGTACAATAGCTCAATTATAAGTCAGTAGACTACACCGAAGTCTAGTCAATTAACTACACCGATGGTGGTAGATGGTGTAGACCGATATCTAGCCAAAAGACAAAACTTTATGTGTAGCCAAAATACTAGACCTATTTTTAGTCAATGAACTACACCGATGACGAGTCAATTTATTAGATCCCATGTCCATTCAACAGACAATCAAATCTCAAGTTAATAGAATAAACCAATGTATTCTCAATTGATATCTGGGCCATAAACAAGATTAATATCATAAATACTCTATACTAATATCTAGCCAATAGACTAGAGCAATATGTAGTCAGTAAACCAAACCAATAGGGAGTCAATAAACAAGACCAATTGCTATGACAGTCAATAGATTAGACCAATATCTTTCTAGCGATATCTAGTCAATATACCAGATCATTGCGTAGTCAATGAACTATACTATTAGTAATTTAATTAACTAAACCGATTGATAGTCCGTTGCCTAGACAATACATTAGACCAAGAAACCGATGCCTAGAAAATGGACTTAACCAAAGCACATAGGAGCATTTGGCACAAAAATCTTGCCAACATTATTAAACGTCCACGGAATATGAAGATTTAAGCTTCGTTCACAATGGCAGCAACATTTTTCGTTTTTCTTCTATCTTTTTCTTCCCAAAGAATTTCATATATTTTTCTTTAATTTTTCGAACAAAAATGTAACTAAAGTTTTTTAAAAAATTAAGTCTACGCCGTCGTTAACTAAAATCTATATTATTTTGAGAACGTTTTTCTAATGCTCTCACATATAGACATTTAAGGTCCAATAAGACGTGACATAACCATAACCATACAAAACAGCTGTTTGAACCAACCTTATGGGCAACACTGTATTTTATTATAGGTGACTTAACACAACGGCATAACCATAACCATACAAACCAATTGGATTTTGGTTTCTATGGTGACAACAAGGAGACTTTCCTGTGGAAATATATCCAACTTTATTGTATTTCCAGCTATTTGGTTCCGACGCTGCTCGGAATTTTCTAAGTATAACTTAAAAATTAAATACTGGAGAATTTTATTTTATATTGACCCCAGCGCTATCTACCGGGTCAATTTTATCAGAAAACTTATTTATGTTTAATAAACATATTTTTTGAATTTCAGACAAACCGTATCCAAATAAAAAAAATCATATCACCACAACAGCGCCACCTATCGGGATTAAACTTAAGAAAAACCTCCCGGCTAAGATAAATTATTGTCCAAGATTTGTGTCAATCGGTCCAGCTGTTCATGAGTTTTAGGAGCACATACACGGCACAAACATTTATATATATATATATATTTTAAGCATTAGTTTTCCCTTCGATTTTGAAAACCCCTTTTTGTGTTTTTCTTTTGACAAAAAAATGTATTAAAAAAACTTTTGTATTTTATTTTTAAACAAATTGTTTCAACATATTTATCCCTTTCAGACCTGACGCTAAACTACTGTGAATTGTGTCATATTTTTTGGAATATAAGGGGGTATATCGGTTGAAAATAGAATCAATGTTTAGGTCTTACCATTTTTATATCCTTTAACGATTTTTAGGACAAGCACAATTGATGAATCTCGTTAAAAATTTTAGCCAAAACGCATTTTTATTGCATCAAATAGATAAATAAAATACAATTACTTCAATTGGCTCTAATTACTAAAATTTTTTCCCATTTTGTTCAGTCAAAATATGCCCACTTCGCTATTTGTTAACGATTAGTACTTTTGTAATTGAAAACACAAGTTACTTCTGCGGTTCATTTTGACAAAACTGAAATATGGTACGAGAATTTGCAATAATTCAAGTAACGGTAATGCGAATAGCGGAATAATGTGAGACACAAGCATAAAGAACCATTAGCGCAATTGATGAATGCCGGTCTATTTGACATTGGTCAAATAGAAGCGAAAATATTGAGACCGAAATCCAACCGCACAATCGATGCATCGCAGTCTTAAAGGGATATCGCACTTTATCATAAAGAAGATATTAACTCAAAATTTTTATTTGTTCACTTTTTGGAAAAATCGCTACGTAATATTCATATATACCCGCTGTAAAAATATCGCGCTATTTTGTCTCCTTTTTGGTAATGATACGATTGGTTTAAAAATTAATTTTCATATGCCTTTAATGTTAAATTAAAAATTGTTTTTCTTCTAATGAAAATTTGTAAATTTGGAGTTAATAACCTCAAGTGTGCTCAAGTGCGATGTATATTAAACATTATTCTCTTTTTAAATATTAAAAATACCTTTTGATCAAGTCTTTCAGTAAAAAAAATCAAGGCAAGGCCTTTTTCGTTTGGCATCTTAAAATATTATGTAAGCATCTTGGAACCGAAAAAAAGCATTAAAAACGCATGTATTTTTCTTCATTTTCCTGAATTTAACAGCGTCCCGAAACTACAAATCTCAACTTAAAGTCCAGAAAATTTACAAAATGATATAGAATTTTGTTGTCTATCTAGCAGTGTACCTAGTTTTTTAGATTTCTTTAAATTCGTTTTTGCCTCCTTGCCCGGCTTTTTGGGTCAAATACTCGTCTGAGCGATCTCTAGTCAACAACTAGTCCAGTATCTCTAAATCGATGTCCAGTCAATTAACGAAATCGTTTTTTGATTAACAGTCTAGCCCGGTATTTAGTAAGTAGTCTGACCGATGTCTGTTGAATCGAATAATCCAATGTCTAGTCGTTTTTGATTACTAACATTTTCCGACACAAATATGTTTTTCAATTATACTTGTTTTATTAGAAATACTATATATTTTCATCTATTGAATTCCGAAATTCAAAAAATTTTTATTTTTTATTTAAGTAAAAATAAAGCAAAAACCGCACCACTTTATGAATGTTTTAAAAAAATTCAACTTTTTTAAGCGTTTTTTTTTTTGGTTGAATGGTTGCTTGAAAAAAATATAATAAATAAATTCAACGCCTGCAAACAGGCAATACCTGCGGCTTTACAAATATTTATTTTCAGTTTTAGTTGGGTTTTTCCACCTTTTGTTCAGTTCACTGAACAGAGAAAATTTGTTTTTTTTTTCAACTAAAAAATAAAATCATATTTGATATTTGTGCTAAAATATCTTATTACATGGTTTTGTGCCGCTAGACAATTTAAGAAATAAATATTATTAAATATTTTAGAATGTGTATTTTATATTTACATTATTTTTTTATTTATATATTTTCTTGTTTTGTATAATAGTACATCAATCATCATTCATTGAGGGGTTGGAGTTGCTCTTTTTAGTGCATTTAATATGGCTATTAGTTTAAAAAAAAATCATTTAAAATAAATTAATAAACACGAAATACTTTCTAATTTTAAGT
The DNA here is from genome assembly GCA_943735925.1 of Pollenia amentaria. NCBI lineage: Eukaryota > Metazoa > Arthropoda > Insecta > Diptera > Polleniidae > Pollenia > Pollenia amentaria. The sequence goes on along the minus strand of OX031010.1, from coordinate 135,751,854 downwards.
TAACTAAAATTTGTGTATAAAATTATAGAAATCGCATGCCCCTTTATAATATGTTAAACTTAAATGTGGTTAGCCTTGGCGTATGCAACACATTCTGAAGGTTACCGTCAGTTCACATTCTAAAGAACATTTCGAAAGTGTTTTTGCACAAAAATTATTATATTTTCACACAGACGGTAATTCGTTTGAAAGTGTCGTTTCCGGAAACTTTGCCTTTAATGCCTTATTCGGTTAAGCGCAATCATTGATACCCACCAACAAGAACTGGATTTTTTTGGGAACATATCGCACACTAAATCATAAACAGGCACAACTCAAAATCTATAAAAAATTTTCTTTTCCATAAACCAATTAACAAATCCAATCTATAGCGACCACGAAAATTTCGTTTGCGTCACTGTCTTCTTTAACAAATGTAAAACTTAATTTGATTAAAAAATTGCAACCATGATTTTAAAGCCAGTTTTCTGCCTCTTCTGAAAATTTTTGAATTTTGAGTTGTGCCAATTTATGACTTAGTGTGCGATATATTTTATGAACAATCTTTAAAAATAATGTGACATCACAAATTTTGGTCATATGAAAGTAAAGGGTGTCAAATGTTGTGTTTTTTTTTCTTTTTTTGTAAATGTTTTCCCATAATAAGGGAATATAACTTCTTGTCCCATAAAACCAAATCGGACCAAATTTAATTGTGTTAATACTTTCTTAGGCAGTTTAGATTAGAGTTTGAAAATAAACATTATATACTGTTCTTTAATGCTCTGTACGGTAGAAATATGGACAACACAAACGCTAGTAATGTTTGTGTAGTAAATGCCTGAAAAATAACGTTTCTCTGTTTGTGATCTTCGTACACAATAAAAATACTGTACTAATCCAACTCAACATAAAAACGAGATCATTTCATTGCGTACTGTTTTTCGGACGTTTCAGTTGAGCTCAGCGCACTTTTGGCTGGTAAAGAAAACTAAAATTTAAAAAAAAAAAGCAAAATACAAAATACAAAAGCCAACAAAAAAATGTTTACATAAACAAAACACAAAACAAATAGACGTGCAAATTCAAGCAATAAACACAAAACTAGTGAGAAGAGTTGCTTTAAGAAAAACCACTACATAACAATGTAAAATGTAAGTCTAAAAACGGCTACAATTGTATAGTTTTATAACAAAAAACAGAACACTGCATAATGTTTGTTACTTTCGTTAAAATATTTATGAAAGGTAATTAATACACATACATTAAAAAAATAGATATCTTTTCTGGGTGTGTGTACCGTACGCCGAATAATTTTCGCTTTATTTTCGAATAGTGTTTTAAATAAAGTTTCTGGAAGGGGTTTTTTAAACGAACTCTGATAAATTAAGAACCGATCAGCACAAAATTTTTTCTAATATATAAAATTCTCGTGTCACAACGATTGTGTTCCAACTTTTCCGAAACGACTCAACCGAATTTCATGAAGTTTTCTACAGAAGTATGAAAAAAAGGTCACACCGTAGGGTGTCCCTACCCAGAAAATTTTTCCAAAACCTTTATTTCTGATTTTTTATTTGGTATATACTAGGGTGTTCAATTAATCGGCTTTTTTTTTGTTCGATTAAGCGGTTAATTGATATTTGGCATTTTTGACTTATTCGACTAAACGAATAATATATTAAAATTAATCGATTAATCGAATAATTCAAAATCCAGAAATTTTATAAATTAAGAGATTTTTGTTTCGATAATTTTATAAAAAATTGGTACTTGAGTAAATAAACATTATTAATTACAATTATTTTAATATATTATTAACATAAATACAAATCAAACGTAACAATTCATACTAATTGATAAAACCTTTACAACGATAAAAAATTAAACATATATTGAGAATTTTATATGTACAAACAATTAACAGATCTTTTAAAATAATCTTTGAGAAATAAAATGTTTAAATGTTTTGCTTTACTTGGAAGCCACACGATCAAGTTTTGTCTTTCCTTTTAATTTGCCACACTGTCTCACTTTTTTTACTAACGTGCTCACACTTTTTAAATTGACATCGGGATTGCTCTCAGTTTTACCTTTCCATTTGTTTGCCAATTTAACGTTCAATTTAACAGCCAACCACAAATTAACTTTGGCGCTTTCTTTGAAAAAAATATATTTCTTAAAAAATAAATATGCTTTATTCAGTAAAAATTCACTGTTTACTGAAAATTTTTCAGTAAGGAGTACGCCCATGTATGATAATTATTTACTAAACATAACTATTTTTTGTTTAATTCCAACGGACATTTGATTTAAAACTTTAACAAATTATACATTTTACAGGAAAATCATATATGTATCGGTATTCGATTAATCAGCATAAATTCTTCGATTAATCCTTTAATCGAAATCAACAATTTTAAATTAATAAAATAATTAATCATCTAAGATTAATTATTAGATGAATCGAACAAGAATTAATCGACTGAACACCCTGTATATACCTATAATCACAAATTTTTACCCTTTGAAGCTACAATCAGACTTATTAAATATTTGACCAAATAAGCATAACCACTACCTTTATTAATAGTAACTGAGATTTAACATGGTCTTAATAACAAAGAAATAAAACAATTTATACTGCTAGACATACAATACACTGTGGTATTATAAACAATATAAATATTGGAATTAAAGAAAATTATATTTTAGTTTGCCTGTTGGTCCCATTTCTTTTTGTCAAATATTTGACAAGTGTGACCGTAGCTTTACTCTCACCCACCAATTTTGCAAACACGTTCTTAGTAGTTTGGTATGCTCAATATCCAAATAATTTCAAACAGAACGAAACGGCTCTACAGATTTTTATAAAATTGTTTATGTATATTTGATAATAATGGGAATATAAGGATGTCCAGAAAAATTATCCGCCTACATTTTTTGTTTGTGTTAGGAAATTCAACTAAGGAAATTTTTGTTGTTATTAAGGTTTTTTGTTTTTTTTATAGGCGGTCATCGCTGTGGCGATGTGGTATTTTAATAGGTTTGGGTTAAAATTTAATAAACGTTACAACTAGTGTTCTACTGGCCGAAACGTCACATAAAATTCCATAATTTAATTTGAATGCAAATTTCATAAAATTGGTCCCTTCTATCGTTCATATCATATAAAATGTGCCAATAATGTCAAAGGATAATGGCATTTATTAAATACATATTTTTTATAACACAAATCACGTCGGTCTTTTTCCCATCTTCGATTTTTGCATCTTTTCAGTCAATCACGCACAATTTCAAACATTAAAAGGAATATAAGAAATATGTAGGTAATTGTATTTATTGAAAATAAACTGTTTTTCTCTTAACACTAGAAATGCCGATAGTTAAGACCATCGCTTAAATGCCTCCTATAAACAAAATGTTAAACACGTTTAAATATTCATTTAAATAAATTAAAATTTCTTTCTCAGCAATTCTTGATTTTATTGGTGAGATAACCAAATTTTCTCAACTCTCTCACCAATAAACTCAAGAATTGCTGCAACATAAATTGTAATTGTCGACCATGACCTGGAATATAAAATCGTAACGTAGAAGTAAAAATCATCATAGTTTTTGCTTCATAATACAAAAAAAAAAAAAACCTTACAGTTGGGACAAACATAGGATGACGGCTCTTCTAGTGTTAAAGAATTATAAGAATACGTTTTCTTTTAGCAATAAAAAATATTCCCAGTAGGAAATTTCAAAAGCGAAAATGTATTAATTCATTATTGATTTCGTCGCCAGTACTGCAGGCAAAGTTGTATGCCTTGACATTAAGATTGCCCTTGTCATTGAGAAACCTTAGAACTCTTAGCTAAATAGTTCTTAAGGTGCTATGATCTATGGGACAGTAGAACTAGCGAGAACAAAATCGAATTTTGTGTATTTTTATATCCATTTCAATTTCTTCATGGTTTTTCGAAATGAATTCTACTTGTCTTAGCTCTGCTTCAATGCATATGTGCCTGTTACGACATTTCTCATTGAAACTTAATGTCTTTGACCAAAAAAAGTCCTGCTAAAAACAGCACCTCCAGACCTTATTTCTGTAATAAAGCCAACAGTTTTTTCAAAGGTTTTTCTGGAAGGCGTAGTGTAAAAATATCAATAATTTGTTTTGCAACTCAGTTCTGACTCTAAAATTAAATTTTAAAAATTAAAAAATCAAGAAGAAGCATAGCTTTAAAGATAACAAAAACCTTTTCTGCCCAGCGATGCCAAGATAAGCGAGTAGACACTTTGTTGACAGAGTCGCCAAAATAATCGACAAAGGTGGTGACATGGTTACACTCAAGCCCTTACAGACTTCCAACAGGGCTTGTACCACAACAGTATTTGAATGTATAGTATTCGAGTATGTGTAAGGCTTAGTGTCTCTATATATCTATTGGAACGTGCTTGAGGTTGAGTGGGGACTGCCTGACAGATTGATGAATCTATAGAATAATTGATTTATATGTTTTGAATTTAAATGACACTTTGCTACAATTGACAACAAAAACAATATATATTTGTTTTATGTTCAGTGTGGCAAAGAAGTGATGCTGTAAGATAAACAAAAAGAAAAACAACAAAAATTACAATTATAAATTTATAGCAGGATTTGAGATTGAGTTAACTAAAAGAGGAAGCGGCTAAAAATAGAGTGACAGTTTTAGGAATGTTTGTTTAAAGAATGGAAAATATGTAATTTAGTTGATAAAGTATTTCAGTATCCTTTAAAAATAAGAAACTTCACGTAATAATACAAAAATAGAAAATATAGAAATTTATTAAAAAAAATTCTGTATATATAAGAAATTGGGATTTTCTCTAGGTAACAAAATTTGGTAAAATTTTCTTTATTTAAAAAAAAATCATATAAATTTGCATGAGCCCAGCAAAAACTTTACTTACCTCGTAAGTTAGCAAATAACATTGGAGAAATATAAACACTACTTATTTTTCGGCTGAATAACTACTTATTTTTGTTCGGGTTGTCCACAGAATTCAGTAGTTACAATACACTTACTAGAAGTCACAAAATATCTAGTTATTATTTAACTACCAGTAAGTTGAATTGTAAGTACTTACAATATACCTACTAGAAGCCAAAAAAATAACTAGTTTTTATTTAATTGGCGCTAGTAAATAGACCTAATAAGTAGTTATGGAGCTAGTTACCAGTACTTAAATATTCAGTACTGAAAATAATAGTAGTGAAAAGTACTTACTGAGGTCATTACTAGCAAGTACTTATTGAGGTTTTCAGAATAATGACAATTGTAATGACAACTACTTACCAGGTAACGTATGAAATAACTACGACCTATTACCAAAATTCAAAAAGTTTTTCCTGGGAGTTTTTGTCAGTACAACCACACGTAGAGAAAACACATTTTTCTAGCAAAACACTTTTAACGAACCATATCCAAACATATTATGGTTACTTTAGCAATATTATTGCCACCAAATCCATATAATGATTGCCTCCGAACATGTTATGGTTAATAATAATAATAATATATTTACCAATAATAATATGATTGTTGCTTTCGAAAGGAAAAAAAATTTGGTTATTTGAAATCATACAATTATTAGTTGTAAATATATCACTGCTAAAATTAGCTATAACCAATTCGAAGGCAACTATACTATGGTTTTGGCTTGCTGACGGAGGACTGATTTAACCATACTATGGTAACCGGTGACAACAATTTAGTTAAAGCAGCCATAATATGTTAAAAACATTTTCATTAAAAATTGTTTTGTTGGAGACGATCATATGGGAGGTTCAGAGCTGAACCGAACCAAGTCAAAAAATATAATTGTATTTCAAAACTGGGGCGAAATTCTCCTGAAAAGCTTAACTCTATCCAGTTATATAACGGACTAAATCAAAAAGTGTTTCATTCCAAGGATAACGGTACTAAGCCTAAGGCTCAAGATATGAATGGCAGTTCACTTACTCAAACTAAAAATATTTTCCATTTCTCTTTTGACTTAGTTCGCTTCAGCTCTGAACCCTCCACATAGAAAATGTGTTTTCTTTGCGTGCTTCTCCACCACGAGTGATGAAGAGACAGATACTTATAAAACACCAATAATTGTTTTTAACAGGACCCATAAATGTGATATATTCTGGGTTCTTTAGTAATCTTAAGCCGCTTTAGCAATGATCATCCGCCCGACTTTCCGTCATTAAAAAGCGCGCACTCTTCCAACAAGTCAATTAAATCTAATGACTAAATTATTTCTAATTCTTCTAAGACGTTTAGATTTAAAGTCTTGTACAATCAGCTTATTAGAAAAAATTTGTAAACTCAAAAAATCTAAAAAGTGTTTATTTATTTCTTGTTTTTTCTAGGACCAGCATTTAGGGGATGGCCCATACTAATGCTTTGCATTATGCTGGCACTAGGAAAATAGGTTATGCGAAGGAGGATAGAGGCAGTAGTGTTTGTGAACATTCGACTTTATTCATGATTAAAGTGAAAGGGAAGACTTTAGCAGGAAGATTATTCCTCATACGAATAGTCCGGCCAAAAAACGAACTTTCCCTGTAATGCGTTGTACGATGCACCGGCCAATCGACTATAAAAGAATGGGCTCTTGAGGAAAAACGTGTATTAGGAATAAACGTACGGGTTTCGGGAACTATAACCCCTTTTTTCATCAGAACTCAGCCCGTTGCAGTAACGGTAAAACTGGCAAATACAACCCACATTGCAACGGTGCTTAATTTAGTCAATAGAATGGGATACCCTACCTTCGAACCTTCGCCCTCTCCTGCACGTGATCGAGAAGCTCCAAGAAAGACTTTGAAGCATCGGCCCACACATGAGAGTTCCATTCTCGATCGGATATGGGTGGCATAAATAGTTAGCATATCAGATGGAGCGAAGTATCTCTTACACTTTTTTAAAAAGGGAGGGGCTTGAATTCTTCTTTTGAAATCTTAAATGAATGTTCTGTCCATCGGACAGCGCGTTGTATCTTCATGGCCAGAACATCAATTGATTCCTATTCTATAATGAATATGAATGGAAAGGTTGCTGTCATTTGTAAATTAGTGGATAGGGTTGGAAGTTTGACATAGGAGGTCATTTAGAAATATAAGAAATAGAGTCTAGTTGACACAGTGTTTATTTTTTAGAACCTAGATGATATTGATGTACTGTTATGTTTGCAGCAACATTTAAATCAACCCGCTTAGGTGAGCGCTACACAAGAAGCATATTGATATGTTGTATTTTATTATATAGCTTATTCGGAATTCATGGTAAATTTTGGAGCGATCGAATAAAATTTGCCACACATAATTATTAAATGACTAGTTGTTATAATGTATTACGAATTCGATAGAAATTTATTACGAATTCGATATAAAAATTGGTGCCGAAAATTTATAATTCTAGGTGAATGATAGAAGATATTCGGGACAGCCAAATGTAGCATTGTTACCTTTCTTATTAATTACACAAGGGAACAAGGTTTTTGTTTATAAAGAACTGAATGTTGTTTTTAAGGTCATTTGGGACGCTGAATTCAAATCTGCACTCAGCTCGACTTTTCGAGATATACCGTTGTTTCCAAAATTAAAGCACTTCCTTTACACATATTGCAATAACTTGGTAACGGTGCACCATATTCACTTAAAAAAAAAAACCAAAATTCGTCGTTCTTACATTGTTTTTAAATTTGCGCAGTAGGTTCAGAGATATCGTTGAAGTTTAAAAAGCTACTTTTTTATATTCAACATTTTTTATTTTTCGAATTTATTCTATGAGTTAAATTTCAGTTATGTATTTTATAAAGCTTTTTGTAATAGCTCTATTCCTTAAATTTTTAGAAATTACTTTTTATACTTCCAGACTATTATATTGTATTTTCTTGTTATATTTTACCTTAACTGTCCGTTGGATAGCTAAGGCCGTGCGGGCCAGAAAATGCATTACATTCTGCTGGTGTCTAATAATTGTAAATTTTTCTGTACATAAATATACTTCATTGCTATCCAACGGACAGCTAAGGTAAAATGTAACAAGAAAATACAATTTAATAGTCTGGTAGTGTATAAATTCATTTCTAAAAATTTAAGAATGAGCCATTACAAAAAGCTTTATAAAATACATAACTCAAATTTAACTCATAGAATAAATTCGAAAAAATAAAAAATTTTGAAAATAAAAATTTTTATTTAAAAATTCATAAAAACTTAAATTTCTATGTTTTGGATTTTTCATAATTTTTAAAAATAAAAAATTTTGATTTTTTGGATTTTTTTTTACGTAAACAACGATTACTCAGCCATTTTTTGTCGTTTGCAAAAATTTGATTGTTTTTCAGAGCTAACAATTACATCTTTAAAAAAAAGAAGAATTCTGAAAATCACTTCATGAAGAGTAAAGTTATGATTTTTTGAACTTTTAATTTTTGGAAAAAAAGTCAAAAATTCGATAAGCACCTTAACGAACTTAAAAATGCGAGCTGAAAGAGAAAATTGGAGATTAAATTTGAAATCAAATTAGTAACAGCCAATCATCACACAAAAAGTTCAATTTTGTTCCGCTGTGTTATTAAAACCACAAACTTTGTTTACTCGCTTACTAAATATATACGAGTGGTATTTGATATTTCCAGTTTATGTATATGCATGAGTGTATTAAGTTGTATGTAAATATTTAAACAGAAAACTTTTAAAAATAGGTAAAATCAACAAATAATAAACAATAAAAACAACAAATTTCTATAAATACAGCGCTGCTGCTGCTGTTGTTTTTGTTTGTTTTGGCCACAGGTCACGTTTATGCAATTTAACCATTCCAAACAATTAACACAAACAAACAAACTGGACCATCTATTACACACATACATTTATATACGTATGTTTGTATGAAGGCATTTAAGACTGTTAAATCGTTACTACTTATGTCCATGTAACAATGGCATCATATAACCCACATTGTCCTTGTTGTGGTGAAAAGTTAACAGGAAATATTGTTGAGGTAAACAGAAAATAAAAACAGAAGCAACAAAGGATTGCCTTGGTTGTTACTGGTCAGAAATGATTTAAGTCGTAAGTTTATGACAAATATGTTTGAATATTAAAAAGTCATACAGTGAGGAAGTAATGATTGCCAAAACAAAGAAGAGTTACAGTATAAACTGTAAGAAAACTTTGGAAATTGTGCCTTGACTACAAGCTACTTATCAATAATGTCTCTCTGTGATGTCTTTATAACTTGTGGAATCCTTAATACCCTACGCCAATATAGATTTAGAATATACAAAGTTACATAGATATTGTTGAGCTTGGAAAAAAACTGAAAACCTCTTCAAGTATTTTGTCAGAAATAAATCTTATACCGGAGATATGACCTTGATTTACACCATGGCATTTATTTCGTGATAATTAAATAAATAATTACGATTTATTTTAGAGTATAAGTGTGTTTTTTGAATGGTGTTTATAAATATAAGAGCCATGACCAGTTTTCGACCGATTTCAATAAAGTCCTAATGCCAAATTCTTCTTCATCAGAAACTAAATTTTGCCAAATTCTATAATAATAAGATGGGTAGTGCAAAGTGTGCAAACGATGCAAATTAGTACAAAAACACACATATTTGCACCACACAACAAAAAATGTAAGTATTTGCAATTTGCTTCATTTTACTTCGTTTGAACTAAAAAAAACTTTGGGCAAAAATAGTAATGCATAATTGCTCAGTTGCAAATTAGTGCAAACAACAACTTTTGACATACGGACCGCCATATTTTTTATTTTTAAAGAAGAAAATTATAATAAAACTGGGTTTTGATCGCCTTAGCGCAAAAATAAAATAAAAGCTAAAATGCTTGTGTACAATTGTAAACAAATGAAGATATTTGACAACTTATGCTAGTGGTGCCAGAAGTTTTTAGTCTTGCCGGAATACAATTTTAGAAAAATAGCACATTCTGCAGAACAAATTAAAGTGGTATGGTCACGATCAATCATAATATGTACTACAAATTTACAAATTGCAAATTTCCACAATGACTATCGTGATTACCCTTAATGTTTTTTTATTGGTTACGATTTTACCTACATTAAAAAAAAATTTGTTTCTTCATATACATTAGAGCCCAGCACTATTCCTATCTCTCTCTTTCTATTCTGTAGTGTTGCTTTCACAAACAAATACTGTATGAACGTGTAGAAGCAAAAAACAATTACCTCACTACAGTGGAAGTGAAATGGGAATCGGTCATATAAAATACTCTTAAAAATGAACAGGCGAATAGGTAAAATAGAAAAGTGGATGTACCAGTATTTGGCTGAATTTTTTTTAAACAACCATCTCAAGACTGTGATAGGGAATAGGGTATGATATCGAACCACTAGCTTAATATAAGCTTAAGCGACAAAAACAAAATTTTACAGGAGAATGTTTTTTTTATTATCTATATTTCATAAGCATTTTGTATGAAGGTTGGCGCTTAAGCTAAAATTGTTTTTGCTACAAAATTGTAACGGCACCTTATGTGACTATGACATTAAGGAGATGATGCAAGTGTTGCGACTTAATTCATTAATTAAAAAAACCAAAATTGAAAATTTTGTCGTTTAAGATTTTTTTGCGGTAATGGCTCGATATATACATATTTATATCAGAGCATGATAAAAGCATCATTTTAGGAAATTAAGGGCAATTATTACAACTTGGCCTTAGTTAAAGGTAGGATTTTGCAGGACGCCTAACAAGTAATTTATTATATCAACTTTACTTTAACCAACCCGGTAGGATGAATTTTCCTTTAACATATCGCTCATTTTTGGTAAAAATAATGTTGTAATAGTGAACAACTTTTTATACGTTGGACCATTTGCTAACGCCAAGTAGTAACAATGGCCATAAAAGTATATTCGCGCAAACATGTATGAGTGTTTCTTTTTTTTTTTTTTTTTTTTGTTTATGATGAGCTACACACTAGGGATGCCAAACGGGAAATCCCGAATCCCGGGATTTATTTTTATGAGTCCCGGGATTTTTAACATATCAACTTTTATGTACAAAAATTTTCGTTTTTTTTTGATTTTTAATATTCTATACAAAAATATTTTTAAAAATTATATATAAGTTTATTTTTTATTGTAAATAATTCTTATTTTTGAGTTTAATTTTTGTTTTTGGACCACAGCCAGTATTAAAAATTTTTATTTTTTGCTTGTTATATGACGACTATTTCTAGATTTTTGTATTTTGCTTAATAAAAACCATTATTTTAAGTAGATTTTGCAGATTTACAACTCTTTTTATGCAAAATATAGAAATCAATAAATATTTGTTATATATCAAGCCAAAAATAAAAATTATTCACGATCCAATTAAAGTACGTTAAGAAACTAAACAATAAAAGTTGATATAATTATAACAATTAAGTCGTTATATTTATGAAATAATAATTTATGAATTATAATAAATTTGGTCCAATAATAATAAAAAATTTGCTTAAAAAACATACTTCAAATAAAAGAATTTTTTTTATAAATAAACATTATCTGACGTATTCATAAAAAAATTAATTAAACTCGAAATCTGTTTTAAGAAACATTTGTATAAAAAATTTTGTGTTAAAATAAATTTCAAACATAATTAAATTATTGATTATGAATCTCGCCCTCAACCTGGAGGTGAACTGCACTGCAGTCGACATAGTGTTACAGTTTTTAACTTAGTTATCGATATTAATGTCGTCACAACCTAATTCACATTAAAAATTGAATTGCTGTCAAAAAACCGAAATGAATTGATCTAGAAAAACTAAGAGATACGTATATTTTTTTAAGCTTTTTTCAGAATCTGATCAGTTTGATCATGTGTGAGGCCAGTGTTATAAACATATGTATAAACTAATTTGTTTTGTGGTTTTCTTTTTTTTTAAATGTATGTTATGTATATAAAATCTTTTGAATATTCAAAAAGTGTTGTTTATTTAAAAAAAGTCATATCTTAAAGAAATACATTGATCCCTAATCCCGAAAATCCTGGGATCGGGATTTCCAAAATCCCGAATTCCGGGATTTTAAAAAATCAGTCCCGATTAGCATCCCTACTACACACCATAAACAACACATTCATGTCAAATTTCACTCTATAGCTACGGTCATAAAAAAAAACGTGACCAACAGGTAAACTAAAATATAATTCCAATATTTATTTTGACTATGATACCACATCTTACAAAAAAAATTAACATAGCTTTTGCTATGTACAGCAGTATAATGAGTTTTATATTGTAATATTAAGACCATGTTTAATTACACAAACTATTTACAAAAGTAGTGGTTACGCATAATTTATTATTTTTTGTGTGCGTTAAAAACCAATGTTAGTATGTATAAGTTGTTAATGCCCATGTTATAATACTCATACCTAACAGTAGGAATGCAAAAAATACCGATATCGATATATCGGCAATATTTCGGGTTGGCCAATATATCGGTATCGTCGATAATTTCCTGGCGGTACGACGGTACTTTTTTAGAGATTTGTTTGAAAGAACAATTTCATTTTCAATACTTATTTTTTGCATTACAACTAAGAGCAATAGCTCATTTAAGAGCAGAGCATAAAACTAAATAGAATAATAAATTGTTTCTTTTATTTCTAAAGCTGGATATCCACACCTCGCGTTCTATGTGTACGATGCATTTTTGACCACTTTTCAAGACGCATGCTAACCTAGCGTTTACACGTGAAAGTAATATCATGAAAGTCGCAATACACTCACACTTTTTCACTAATACACTCCCATTTTTTTACTTTCCACTCAGCTTTCAACGATTTTTTCAAGAAAGTAATTTTTTGACACTTTCTGAAAGTAAAATGACAGAGCGGTAAACACAGTTGCCCACTAAACAGACTTATACAAATTTACCGGATTGTGGTAAAATAATAATTGTAAATTTAATTTATTTTGTACACACAAGAAAATAATAATTTTAAATTAAATTTATTTTGTACACACAAAAAAATAATCTAGGTAATTTTACCAAGGCGAAAATACGTAATTGATAATAATGTTCGCATCTTAAATATTTTATACTTTCTCCGTTTAAAAAAAATGTGTCGTTTTTTATTTCGAAATGTATTTTTTGAATAATTACGACGTTGCAGCAAATGAGCGATATATAGATTTAGAAAGACAATCAAGTAAAATGTTTCAGTAGATAATTTAGTTAATTGTTATACATTATGAATTGATAAGTAGCATATTACAATGAAATGAACAAGGAAGTTAATTTTATTTAAAGTGTGTAACTGAAAGAAGTATATAGTTTTTTCAAATATGATTACTTTACAACAAAAGTTTACAAAAAAATTTTACATGTTGTGCAACTTCAATAGAACATAATAAGTTGCTTCTATTTAAAACTATTACACTTTTATTATTAATGTACGTCATTAGCTATTTGAGCGGTTTCTGCAAGCTATTGCGGTTTTGTAACCAATATTGACATTACTAATGGCTTGGAAAAAGTTAGTGCTGGTTCACACTGTTTAAGTTTCAGCCGTCAGGTCTTGAGCTTTTAGGAGATAAGGGCAAAGAGAATTCCATTTCTTTTCCTTTCTCTCCTAAAAACTCAAGACTTGACGGCTAAGACTTGAACAGTGTGAACCAGCACTTAAAACGATAATAATATACATACAATTTTTTATTTTAATGTGTCAACATTTTGATATATTGATTTTAAGCAATATTTTCACAGAATTCTAAGCAGTTTGTGTTATGACAAACAAAATAAAACCTTGGTTGTGCGAACAAAGTAGAAGTGCCAAAGTTATAAAACAGGGCAGTTTAAACACCTTAAGTAAAAGTGTGGGTTAAATATGCAACATATCCACAAAAGAACTTGAAAATGTTTCCCACAGTTTTATTTTTTCTACAAACGAAAACAAAAATGTAGAACATGTAACATTTATGCAACATATTCCTCAGAAAATAAATCGTCATTAGATAATTTTCCAAAAATAAAATAACTTTTCAAATATTGGTAAATTTTCTTACTTTTTCGAACATAGAAATTACCTAATTTAATATGTAGTTATATTACCTAAGAAACTTAGATAATTCCATGCTATCCTTGCGCTTATTTAATTTTATACCATATTTTTAGGTAATTTAACCTATGTATTTTCTTGTGTGTATGTATGAATGTATTTATAATATTTTTCTTCAAATATACATAAAAAATGACAATTTATGTGTTTTATAACAAAAATGTTATTAAAACGTTAACATAATTATTATTTCCAACTATTGCCCTATAAATTTGTGTATGTGATAACTTTGGCAACTTTCATTAGGTAGTAATCAAAACAACACGCATGAAGAAAAAATTAAACCACCAAAGTATAATTAAATTAATAAATTTATAATGTGCATACCCAATTTTATGGGATAATAATAATGAATCATACATATACCTTCCATTTCTAGTTTTTTTAATTCTAGAAGTTAAATAATTTTTGCAACTTTGCGCTTTGACGGCATTTTAAAAATGAACTTTCACTTTCATGTGTAATCGCACAAGAAATTTTCAAGAAAGTCGTCCATTTAATTGAAATTTTTATTTGTTATACATACGTATACAGAAATTTCATGAAAGTACTTTCACGTGTAAATGCAGTGTAAAGTAGAAAATAATCCTACTTCATGCTTTCGGTACGATATTCTACGCGTTTGATGTGTAACTTGTCAATACAATTTTACACTACTACTTTTTGGACAGACGCATAAACGCATCAACGCAATGAACGATTGGTGTGGACCTACAGCTTTAGCCGTTTTGCTTTACACCATAATAGTAAAATGTTCTCTCATTGATATATCTTGTATGTATTTGTACTTTTTAAGATTTTTCTGCTTATTTTGAATGAATTTTGTGAGAATAAAAATTATTTTGCTACAAATTTCGGGTTTTTCGAATGACCACAAAATCCATAAGCATAGCAACATCTATATTGTTTAACGCTATTCCGCTAGTTTACAGTCTTCGAACATTATTAGAAAATACAATAAATAAATAAACTGAAATGCAGAATAGTTAAGAGTCTCAAATATTGGCGAAAGATTTAAGGGTTTAGAGAATAATTAAATTTATTGATTATCTAAAATGTTTGACCTTCGCTACAAACCTCGAAAAGTTCAAAGGTAATAGATCGAATGAAACGTCTAATTGAGCTACTGAACATGACTCTGCACTCCGAAAGTGTCGAACAAACATTCACCCTTATACCTAGTAAAAGTTCTAATAAGTTTACAAGAACTGAACTTCGCTGAAGATCGTATGTGAAAATAGTATAAGAATATTTCGAGAACAATAAGCCTCCGTCCATCCTACACTGGTGGGTTCAGCTAAAGAAAAAGTCTAAAGATACCTTAGATCTTCTACTGGCACAATGAAATGTTATACCAAAAATTTAAAAGAATGGCGCAGAAATACTGAAGTTTTCAAATTAGTTCTGTCGTATCTGAGAGACCATATTCGACTGCAGATCTGCTGCAAACATATTTGTGAAATCATGCAAAATTGAGATCTCTTTGCTTTTTAAACAAACATCTTATAAATATTAATTTTAAATATTTTTTAAGTTTTTTAGTTATTTGAAATTTCTATTATGAGTTATAAAATAAAAAATTTGTTCAAGCTCGATGTCTGTTTTTTATTCTTTAATTTCTTTACTTTTCAACATCCTTTGGATGTCATCTTCAGGAATCTTGAAATAAATATTAGCAAACATAAATCATATTTCTATATACTATTAAACAATATACATATAAAGAAAAACAAATAAAAAATTAACACTTACAACAAGTCACAAAAATACACAACAATTTGCTTACAGATCTCTTATTGCACTAATTGTAGAACAAATAATGTAACTAACTGTATTATTGTTTATAATAAAGGTATTCACGTCAACTTTTGTTACCCTAGCGACTGTTTATATATGTGACAATATATATGACAATATAAATTTTTTAATAAATTTGAACCGTAATTTCTTGAAAAATACACAAAATTATTAATTTTATTAATTTACAAGACGAATTTCTAACTCATCTACCTCAAAATTTTTTCCATATAAGTATTTCAGAATTTTTATTATTTCTGCTTCTTTAATTTTTTGACGTTTTTAATTTTTTTTATTATTTATTATCAAAGTTGTTTTTGGGAATACAAATATTTATTAAAAGATTTTGTTTGTTGTGCTTAATTCCCTTTTTTAATAATTGATAAAAATACTGAAATTTATTGTTGGAGGATAAGCTGTTCCTATGCGCATTTCACTGGTTGCTTAGGCCAGATTGTCAGGAAACATTCTCCTAAATAATTTTACAAAAGCCAAAGCTATCAGCAAACAAAACTACAGAAGGAATGAGAATTACCTACAATACCCTCAAAAAGTTTTATATGCAACGATATCAAAGCTTAAACAACAATAAATTTCAGTATTTTTATCAATTATTAAAAAAGGGAATTAAGCACAACAAACAAAATTTATTATTTATTTTTAACAAAGTTCATCTTTAAACAATACAATTTATAATATTGCCCAATTCAAAGAAAAAAAAAGTACGTCAAAATGGAATTCCTGCGTTGTTGTCTAGTGTATAGTTGATTTTATGAGTACTTTTTTTAACATTTTTTTCAACTTGGCAATGCCATAAAAAGTTGCAACAGTTTTATGCTTTTACTCGGATAATCTTGTATTTACTTAGACTCTTACAATTTGGCTTCGTTTGGACGAAATAATTGTCTATGTGGTTGTTATGCTTTTGCAAAAGTGCAACTTTTGACGTGAATACCTTTAATGTGTCTATAACTTTGAGTGCAGCTATCAGTGCCACTCTTGAAATTCACTCCATTCTGCAACGGAATGTTGATTATGTGTAGCATCTCCAGTGTGTGTTTCTGTTTGTATGTATATTATATAGAAATATGATTTATGTTTGCTTGTACTTATTCTAAGATTCCTGAAGATGACATCCGAAAGATGTCGAAATATTAAAAAGTAAAGAATAAAAAACAGCACTCGTGCTTGCACAAATTGTTAATTTTATAAATAAATTTTTAATATTAATAATCTCTTACACTGTTTTCTAGTATAAAAAATAATTTAATTTTCCTTAAATTGTTAATGAATTAAAATTTAATTCGTTATTTTTAAAATCTCATTAATCAAGTTTATATTGTGTTTTATTCGACCTTTATAATATATAAATAAAAGAAGTTATTTTGAGCTCGAGGTCTTAATGTAAAAGATTCGATGCAATTTAGAAATAAGATTAAGGACTTGACTATTAGCGACGATGAAAGATTAATCTCGTTTGATGTAGTGTCTCTGTTTCCAAGCGTACCTGTCGATTTAGCATTAAGAATTATAGAGGATAGATGGGAAGTTATTGCAACACACACCAACATGACAAAGGGCTTATTTTTGAGAATTTTAAGATTTTGCATAAAGGACAACCGCTATTTTAAATTCAAGGACAAAATATATGCACAAAAGAAGGGACTTCCCATGGGTTCACCAGCATCCCCAATTGTGGCGGACATTGTTATGGAAAAACTACTGGACACCTGTATTCGAAAATTAAAAACTAAGCCTAAGTTTCTATCTAAGTATGTAGATGATCTTTTTGGAATTGTAAGGGAGAGGGCAATAGAAGAAATTATGACGAGTCTGAACGAGTTTCACCCTAGTATTAAGTTTACTATGGAGTCTGAGTGCAATAAAAAGTTACCATATCTGGACACAATTGTGATAAGGAGAAATGGTACATTCAAAATTGACTGGTATCAAAAACCTAGTTCCTCAAGTAGAATAATTAATTTCTATTCTAAACACCCAAAAATAATTTTTATCAACACGGCAAACAATTTGATAAGAAGGGTGTTAACTATAAGTGACGCAGATTTCCACAGAAATAACATCAAAAAGATACTTAGTGACAACAATTTTTCAATTAATCTGACTAATAAATTACTCTATAATTATTATGAATATAAAACAAAGAATTTAGATGGTGAACAACAACCAAAAATATATAAATCTCTTATATTTGTTCCAGTATTATCTGAGAGATTTGAAAAATCCATATTATTCAATAATTAAATGTATACCATATCCCATATATCTATCAACACGTTGACAAAATTGTACAGTAAAACCAAAGATAAAATAGACAAATTAGACAAATCCAATATAATTTATAAAATACCATGTAATGGCAATGAATTTGGGATATGTAATAAAGTTTACATAGGTACCACAAAAAACAAACTGAAAACAAGAATTTCATCACACAAATCGGATCAAAAATTACGGAAAAATATTCCTACACAAAAAATGGCTTTGTCATCCCACTGTGCACAAAGAAAACACTCTCCTGATTTTGACAATATACAAGTGTTACAGAGTGAAAATAACTAAAAAAGACAATTCACATTGGAAATGTTACACATAATCAAAACAACAACTAGGATGAATCTCATTAATCTCAATTTAAAATATGAAAAACTTTTACACTGTTATTTTTTATAGTAAAAAATATCTCTGCTTCAGTTATGTTAATTTTACCTTGAATTTCAATTTATTGTTCGCATCGTTATCGGTATCGCGGATATTTCTTTCTGAGTATTGGTAGATACCGTTTCGGCAAAAAGGCGCATCGTTTCATCCCTATTTAAAAGTTTAATAATAATCTGGGTATATGTACTTCGAATGTTTCTTTACCATTAAAGAAACAAGCATCTATGTCACACTTATAAATAAATAAAACCAAAATCACACTAACACAATCACACAAGCATGTATATACCCAGCAAACCAAATGCAACGAAATCGTTTAGAGTTCTTAACGACTTTCTGCACAAGTTGCCGATTTCGGGACTGATTTCGTATCGAAGTCGACACGAAAAATATATGAAGTGGTTCACACGAGTTCTGTAAGAATTGTTGGGGGAAATTCCCTTAACTTCACAGATAGATCTGTCTGATATCTGAACGATGTTTGATGTTACTTCCTATGGAAATTCTGGATTTCCTTCCGATATTTCCAATCGATGTCTGACAGAAATCGTACTTGTAGTCGTTTAAAATTCGCATAGTTTTTGGGACAGTTTGTACAGATATATGCCAGAAATCTGACAATAAATCGTTTTTATTTCTAAAATGATTGCCGACAAATCGTGCAGATTTGTGGAAGAAATCTGGACAAAATTTTTTGTTTATACGAAAACAATTTTTTTAGGAATTGAAACGTGTTTAATTGCCTGAATAGAAAAACTCGACCGATATTTCTATTTATAAAAATATAAAATGAAAATGAATATTAGACGTAAAATTTATAGTTTGAATTTGTTTAATTTTAATCCTTTTTTTATTTCATTTGGTATTGTTATCTTTATCATTCATTTGGTCATTTGCAGCAGCGAGTCTTCTGTTGGTTTTATTGACTCGGTCTTTAGTCATACTAAAATATTTTTTAATAAGCCGCTCAACATCTTGATAATTTGTTTGGGATATACATCTAAATAAGTAAAAATAAAAAATATTTAACAAAGAAATTGTATTTAAAAATGTTAAAAATTATTACCTGTAAGGATTTTTATGACGGTTAAGTGTCGTATTATTATTACCACATTTATTACTAAACACTTTATGTTTTTAGCACGTCTTCTCTTTCCAAATTCACTTGATACACTGCTGAGAACGACGATTATTAACACGTTTCCTTTTCTTCAAATTGGATAATCCCGTTAGACACATTAAACTGTTGTTGTAAACAATGATCAAACAAAGAATTGAAAAAAACTTCGAACTTTTGATCCGAGTTCTTTCCGAAATCTTGCAGATATTTCTGCACAAGCGAAACCTAAAAACCATTGTTAAATCTATCAGCAGTCTGCAAGCTTTCGATCAGATATTTCTCAACAAATGAATATGAAAAATTCCTTCGAGGTTTCTATCTGAAGGCTGAGCGAAATCCTGCAGACATTTCTGCATAAGCAAAATATAAAATTCCTCGAAATTTCGTTAACAATTTTTAACGAACGCTGTACGATATGTGTATACACAGTTCGGGGTATAAAAAACCACATATTTAACATTGGGTACGTTCATAAGACGTAGCTGTTGAGCTCAACTGCTAGAAAACTGTTGACAACTGTTGAGCCGAACATTTTCGTCTAAGAAACGGCATTATGAGTATAATGCAAAATTAACAGCTGATAAACATAAACAATTGAAAAAAATAAAGGTTGAGGTTGAGCACAACATGTTGACTTTAGGTAGCTAAAAAATTTTATGATGAAATAAATGGCCTCAAATACCCAACTGTTGTGTTGAGCGTAAGTGCTCAACTATGCGTTTCTAAGACAAACACTAAACGGTTACACAACAGTTACGCCTTATGAACGTGCCCAATCATACAAATGTAAATATGAATTTTGGATGTTTCCTGATACAAGTAAATGAAATTTTATTGTTTTGAATAAATAAGTTATATGTGAACAAAAATTATTTTAAGGGATCAGGATTGGCCATCAGGAGCAATTTTGTAATGTGATTTAGAGTCTTATTAAACTATCACAGACCCCATTTTACAACATAAGCTTTGTTCGTTACGGTTCTTCATAGAAAAAATTTTGCTAAAATATTTTCAAGCAAGCGCTTGTTTGAAAATTTTGTTAATTTCAACAAATTGCTTTTACTGTTTCTATTAATATTTTTGTTTGATTTTTAATTTAGCAACAAAAATGTTAACAACTATACAAAAATTTGATAAACGAGCTGTTTCCTTCAAGTCCTAATAATTTTGTATGAAATATTTAACGCTCTTTAAGTGGTCGTTTTTCAAAATTTTTTTTTTTTTTTGATCGTTAGCAACACTTCTTTAAGTAAAAAAATGAACAACAACAAAAAACACATACATTCTATTTTTGGATCTATTAAAAAAGTACAACAATAAGAAAGAGGATAAAATAGCGTGGCGAAGTTTGTTATTAAAGCAATAACAAAAGTAACGATTAAATGTTTGTGTCGCCACAATAACAACACTAAAAAAACAGAAATTTTTGGTTGGTATTCCGTATTCTATTTTTTTTTTTTAATTTTTTAGTTAAATATATCAAATTTTGAAAGTAAAATGATGATGAAAACCATATCGGGTCGTAATGCTGCTGTTTTTAATTGAGATTTCTTCTTCTGTAGCCAAGGAAAGGATACAGCGACAGTGAGGCAAAAAGAAACATTGTGTACAACAAGACGAATGGTGTTCGGAAATTATTAAAAAAAATGTGTCCCAAGCGAGCCGCTCTTTACTGATTCCGCAAAATTTTTTGTTTTGAAATTTTTAATAATTTTAGTAAACTTTTTTGTTTGATTCAGCTAAATTATTTGTTTGAAATTTTTTAACAACAAACACAAATATACCCAATAATAATAACTATTTGTTTTCAAAAATCCAATATTTTTTGAAAAATAAATTATTTGAATATGCAAATTCGTTTGTAGGTCCTGTTTTAAACAAAAAAGTTTCTGATTCTAAAATTTTTTTGTTTGAATTGGAAAAATAATTTTTTCTGTGTAGGAATACAAAATTGGTTTTTCGAAGGTGGGCTTTATGAGACCCCTGTGGTATATTATTGACCCTAAGATTTATCTAAGAGCTATTTTACAATCATCCACTAGACATGAAGTATCAAAACGGCGCATTAAGGCCTTAAGCGACACCTGGCTGTCCACATATATAGTGGCCTTTGAGCCCCCAGCAATGTTACTCCTGATCAAATCTACAGTCTTGAAATTTTTAGAAACTCCGCCAAAAATACAATGCAGTCCATATGACCTTTTAATATATATATCCTCAAGGTAGCCCCTGCACTCGTGTCCCTTATCCTTGAGACAGCAGTAAAAATTGCAAATGCTTCATAAAAACTGCCCTGACCTGAACCGCTCTCACTGGTGGGTTATTTAACCCTTGGCAAATATGCAAAGGCGACCCTAGTTCCCAGGTAATCTGTGGGCCCGGGCGAGCCTAGGCAATAGCCACTAATGCTAATCTCATCCAAAATATAAAAGCAACTTACCTCGAAATTTTCTGATAGTCCCAGTTCACTCAGCCTAAGAAGACTCCTGGCTGCCATTCCTGTTACATAATGCTTAAAAAGCATAAGATGTAGAATATCATAGTAAACACAGCTGCCTTAGAAGCTCTTCTCATGGCCCATGTCATGCCGATCGAATCACACATCTAAACCTTACTACCAAACAATGATCTACAAAATTCGTAAGCTTTGATACCCCTCTAAAACACTTTGTTCTTCGTTGAATGCATAACGCCACCTTAAACGCAAACGGACGCAACTACACAAAAATTCGGAATTGAGTTTTTGAGTGATTTTTCTTCGTTTTATTAAACTACGCGTTTACTCAAATTCTTAGACCCCTGCGATCAAATATGACGACTAAATAAAAGATATTCAAACCCCAAGAACACCTTGTTATTATTGATTTTGTAAAGTCTTCTGCTTCTCCTGTAAAAAAATTTAAATGTATTTACGTCCGTTTGCATTAAAGGTGACGATATTATTTATAAAATATAAAATTTAAAACAAGCGAAAGAAAAGGCGTCAAGTCCACATTAATGGTACAGAATATTTAACAGAAAATCCTTTTGTAATAGATCCACAATTTTAGTTGTCAATGTCTTGCTTATCAAAAAAGTAAAACTTAACTTAATTTACATATTTAAAAGGTATTGAGAATTAAAGATTTTAGCAAGTTTTTTTCCTCACCTGTAAAATTTATTAAATTGTACTTAGCTCCTTTACGAGTGAAGTAAACGATATAAATAAATTTCAAGAATTTCAGTCACTTTGTTTTTGTTGTTGAACTGGATATTCTTTCTTATTTAAGGCTTTTTTACATTTATGTACATTAGGTTGTCCCAAAAAAAATAAAAATTTGGATTTTCTCGGAAGATCTTTCCTAATTTGGATACTCATAAGGTAAAGTATTTTTGAGAATTTTATCAGATTTTTCGGAAGTGCTTTAGAGGTCGCGCAAACTGATTTTGTACCAAAAATCTAGCGTTTTTGACTTTTATTGAATTATTATTGAAAAATGCTAAAAAATTGGGGTTTTTTCGGCTTCTGAGTAAATATTCTTAAAGAAAATTTTCCGATCTTTAATTTTATGTGCATAAATAATAATTTTCGTCAGGGATTTTCCACATTTTGATACATTATATATCAGTTTTTCATAAATTTTCAGCAAATATGAAAAAAAATGCTTTATAACTTTTAAAATTTGTATTAAGACTAAAAAAACTAATGATGCAGTTTAAAAGATTATGAAGTTTTAAATAAATTAGCAAAAAAAAAAAATGAATTTTCTCTCACCGTTCTCGAGTTATACCCTTTTAAAGCTTTGTACACATTGTATGAAATGTATAATACTATAAGGTGTGAACTAGGTTTGCATTGCTTTAAACTTTAAATAATTGGATTTAGAAAATGTTTTACAAATAAAATAATAGTTACTTACCAGTCATACATAACAATAACATATGTAATTATTACAAGAAGTCCCGTCTTTTTAATTAAAATATTTTGTTAATCTGAAGTTTTATAAGTTGAAATTATCATAAAGTAGTCCAAGAAATATTGGGTAATATTTTTTTAAAATAGATATGCCTTTGTCGAATACAAGGAATGTGTGGTGTGTGGCCAAAATGATTGATGACCTTGATACTGCCAAACCGCCGACAAAAAACCAAATACTGCAAAGATTTTTTAAATTGCATTTAGTGGAAAAGTGCACTATTTCCAAAAGCGCCAGAATAATAGCAAAGAGTTTGAGAGATTTGTAGAATCCAAATCGGGAACTATGCAATATTTCTCGCAAAATAATAATATTGCACTCGAAGTGGGCAAAGTTATGTAAGGGTAAGTCTAGAAAAACCAAACTCGAAATTAAAAAAAAAAAAAAAACTTCAGATTAACAAAATATTTTAATTAAAAAGACGGGACTTCTTGTAATAATTACATATGTTATTGTTATGTATGACTGGTAAGTAACTATTATTTTATTTGTAAAACATTTTCTAAATCCAATTATTTAAAGTTTAAAGCAATGCAAACCTAGTTCACACCTTATAGTATTATACATTTCATACAATGTGTACAAAGCTTTAAAAGGGTATAACTCGAGAACGGTGAGAGAAAATTCATTTTTTTTTGCTAATTTATTTAAAACTTCATAATCTTTTAAACTGCATCATTAGTTTTTTTAGTCTTAATACAAATTTTAAAAGTTATAAAGCATTTTTTTTCATATTTGCTGAAAATTTACGAAAAACTGATATATAATGTATCAAAATGTGGAAAATCCCTGACGAAACTTATTATTTATGCACATAAAATTAAATATCGGAAAATTTTCTTTAAGAATATTGACTCAGAAGCTGAAGAAATATCTATTTTTTCACCAATTTTCAACCGAAATTAAAAAAAACCCAAAAAGGTCGATTTTTGGTACAAAATCAATTTGCGCGACCTCTAAACCACCTCCGAAAAATCGGAAAAAAATCTCAACAATTCTTAGCCTTATGAGTATTCAAATTAAGAATGATCCCCAAAATTTTTTTTTTAATGGGACACACTAATGTACATAAATGATTACGATAGTGATACAACTATATAAAGAATTGTAAAAAATGGAAATATATTGAACAACTCTCAAATTCCTCTCGTGTTACTATTTGGTTTCCAAATTGATTTGTTGGTGTCAATTTGTCCTTCTTCTTTCAAAATGCCAGCTGAAAATATTTTTAACGAACTTCGATATTGTGACATATTTACTCGCTTTGGTATAAAAAATAAAGATACATATTGTCACTTTAAATGTAAACGGACGTAACTACGCATTTATTTTTTTTACGAGAGAAGCAAAAAACGTTACAAAATGAATACAAATTAAGTATTTTTGGCGTTTAAATTTGTGTAAAGATCGCTATTAAATTTTGTGTGAATATGCAGTTTGAAAAACAATTACGTACGGATTTGTTCTAAAATCCCATGATTTCAAATCACGTACTCTAAAAGCACATGTGTAATTTTGTGGTGTTCTGAAAGTCATACCGCTTTTGTGTTCTCGGTTTGCTTTCGGCAATTGAAAACCCCATCGAAACACACAAAAAAGGAACAACAAAATATCACACGTGTGATTTTGAAAGGCACATGTAGTTTGAATCCACGTGATTTGCTTTGATTTGAAGTAATTTTCAGAACTGGCCAAATCAAAATCTTTGAAAATGATGTTACATCAAGTTTTTTATTTGGAAAATAAAATTCGTAGAATTACCGTAAAAATATATTTCGTGACATTAAACTGCAAGTTCGTTGATGTCAAAAACATGCTGGTGGCTGATCCATTTTGTCCACAATGCCAAAAATCCTTCAGAGATTCAGTACTATATAAAATATGCTTTTTAAAACAGATCATTCTCTTTTTTTTTTAAAGAGTAAATTGGATAACAAAGTTGGGCTAATTATCTTTAGGATGGTGTACGACACATCCTGGTGGCTCATTTAATTTGGGACAATATCTGCGATTGGCATTATTTTAACCGAAATTGGGAGGTTGGTTCAGTGACCTGTTATAAAGTGGCAAAAAAGTGCCAATTAACCCCCTCGTAGGACATCACCATGTTAGAGTGACTTGTCACGTGACAAGTTTAGTGTTAGTTCCCTTTCCCGTAGGATTTATCCACTTTTTCCGAAAATCCTCCCATTAAATATTTTATAGTTGCTGCAGTTACCTTTTTAGGCAATGTGGTCTACGCTTAAAATTGGACATGTCCTGGGATGCCATTCCTGTTTTCTTTAATTCTTTTTTTTTAAGGAGCCCAATATCTTTCCACAAACCGAAGTTCTGGGCAGTGTGGGTGGATTTGCCTCCTTTGGTACAAAATTTACATTATGGTTTGAATACCACTCAAAGGCTTTCTTTCTATAGTGGCATGATGCCAAATCGGGCAAGAAATATGAAGGCACTCAGTGCTAATTTAACTCTTGCAGGCACACTTTTATATATGCAACTTAATAACTAAAAAAGGCCCATTTTTGCATTATTTACAGCTTATTTATTATGAAAATGTTTATAATTTTGATAAATGAGGCGGTGAGTTTACTAACCATAATTCGACATATCCTTGCTAGAATGTCCGGTTCAATGCACTAGATAAAATCAGTTGTATCTTTTTATTTAACCATTAATATTTTCTCATTTTTTCTAACTGGTTAGCTCAGATGTGAACTCAACCTAGGGTAAAACATGTAATTAACGAATAGGAAATTTTTAATATTTTTTAGTTTTTGTATAGATGTAAGTACTTTCGGGCCATTTTGTGACATGCCATTAAATATTGTTTTTTGAAATTAATTGTCGTTTTGTTCTCAAAAATAAATTACAGCAAATAACATGCTATAACATTAATCTAAAATAAAAAATTATTTTAGACGGTTTACAAAATAGAACTTGGAAAATATGAGCCATCAAAATAGTGTCTAGCGTACTACCACGTCATTGGAATTGTAATTACAAAGTCACGTCAGTCGAAGAGGGTTAATTTTGGTAAAAATCTTTATGCTTAACAGTCTGCGGGAACGTAATGATTTAAGGGAAACTAAAATTCTTCGATTTCAAGTTTCAACCCTTCAAGACATACACAGAAAAAAGTGTTTTATCAATTAAAAAAATGGTTTAAAAAGTATTTAAATTTAATTAATGTGATAATTGAATCAAATATTTTTTTAGTTGAAAGAAAATTAAAAATTTAATTTTGATTTAATTAACATTTTAGTTGTTTTGAAATAAATTTTCAATTAAAATTTTAATTAAATAACAAAAAATTTTAATTGACTTTTTTCGTTTAAAATAAAATAATTTAAACATGTAGAATTGTTGTTGGGAATTGTCAATATTTATTTAAATAAATTAACACATTGTTTGAAATGGCAAAGTTTTTTGATCACTTTTTTAATTAAAATTAAAAATATCATTTATTGAAAATATGTTTTTAAAATTTTATAATTTTTAGTAATCAATATAATCATTTTGGTAATAGGTGCAAAATCAACAACTTGTTTGCTTAATATTATGAATTTAGAACAAATTTGGTGATTGGAGAAACTTAATAATTTGTTCTGTGTAGTTTTTAAATATAATTTGAATTTCAATATTTTATTCTGGCTAACGTTCATTAAATTTAAACTACTAATTAATAATTGAAATTTTTAAGGAAGTTTTGCCTAAAACTAAAATGATGCGACCAGTACAGTTATTACAATTTGATGATGTTGCAAAACATTTTTCTACTAAAGAAAAAAATACCAATCTCTGTTTAGCTGAAGTAACCAAAACAGGCTCCAAATACGATCCCAGAAATAGGAAACGTCTAAATTACAAATGACCCAAATGCTACATAGATAACTAAACTTCATTATTGTTAATAAAATTCTCGAAGAGAAAAATTTTTGCGAAATGCCGAAGCAGTTTGTAAGCCAATATTACTAGATATAACGCATTTGGACTATTTTCTGGAGCTGCAACTCAAAGATAATATTCGATTAAATAAGAAACGAAGCTTTAAAAGACAATAAATAGTTGGCGGACAATTTCTGAGATAGAACCCCACTTATAACGATTTGTTACAAAAAAAAAATTGCACTTAGAGAATCGTCATTAAAAATAGTGCACCCAGATTAAAAAGAAGAATTTTAACAACTTTAGACCGTTAAAAGTTGACAGTACTAGTCAGAATAAAACTAAAAGTCTCCTTATAACTATGAACCATTTAGGACAACAACGTTTTCATTCTTTATTGCCTTTTTATTCGTCAAGTTAATTCTTAAGAAAAATATTTAATTCTAAAATTTCCTTTGTTTTTTCAGTTGCAAAAACAATTCACCCATGCACTCGTCTATTTTCCTTAATTCTTTCTCTTCATTTCTTATGTTCTATTTGAATTTTCTTTAATTCACAGTAAGTGGAATTTCTTGGTAAAGTTTTCCCAAAACTTTGTACTCGTGTGTGTGTTTAAGAAAAATATAAAAAAATAATAATAATTAAATGCTTGTGGTTTGAGTTTATAAAACTTTCTTTCCCTTCTGCTCTGTTTTTTATATGGCTATACCGTATAGTATCATATAGCAGCATTGTTCTCATCTCTTCGGGTAATAAATAAGACACATAAATACTTATATTTTGTCACTGAAATTTTGATATGCGATTGTTTTTTGGTTTAAGTTAAAAACTATTATTTACTTCGACAAGTTAGTTTTGAAAGATAACCAGTAGTAAGGGTTTGAGGAGGAATATAAGAAAACTTCCTTCAAAATAAGCAAAAATTTAAACTATGGTCCTTTTTAAATACAATCCTTTCTTGCTTCTTTTACTTTTCTATCTTATTTTTTTGTACTAGCACAAGCTCAGTATTTACAAACATTGACATAGATATTTGCTGCCTCAAGTTTGCAATTCCTTCTGTTGTTTAAGTTTCTTTTCTTATATTTTTTTACCCTCCATCAGTTTAGTGGTGAATAAGATTATATTAAGTTTATCGTTTTGTTTGTAACACTAAGAAATATTCTTAAAAGACCCCAGGTTGAGGTTCTCAATGAATAATTGTACTTTCTGTCTAGATGGCGAGTTGTGGAAATATTTTTTTCTGGTTTCGTCTTGTGCAATGAGGTTTATTCCCTCAGCTTTATTATTATGGTAAATCTCCTTATCTTTTCGTAGTACAGTTTTAACTATCGGGGCAGATTGCATGTACTGGAATTAAGCTGCAGTTTTTTCCTCCTGAGTTTTAGCTTCATTCTTCATATTTTTAAGTCGTTTCCGTTTGGAACGTTCGACTTTAGTCGAGTCGCTTATTTAAGAATCCCACTTTTTGTCTATACTAATGTCCAAGTACATCTCTCGCACTTTGTGCACGTATTTTAATTATGTCATTCCAAGAGATTTTATCCGCTTTATTTGTTGTAAGTCTTGATGTTAGGGCGTTTCTGTATATCTCAGCTATACGCTGATAGAAAAAGCGTCATAACGCTGATGTATTTTGACATCAGTACTAAGTGTCTTCATTTGTGACCCCATGACACTTTTCATCATTGTAATGTCAGCCTTAACATCACTTGGCCAAACTGTCATCAGGGTCAAAAATTTTAATTAAGTCATCAGTGGCATGAAACATCGGAATCACAGAAATGGAAAATCGAAGTCAGTTCAATAAAACATGTCATCAGTGCAATGACGCAGTAACATCGTAGAAAGGACTCAATATGCTTATTTTAATGACAGTTTGTCGTTAAATTGATTTAGTGGGATTGATTTAAATCAAAGTGAGAGAAATTTATTATTTGCTAACTCGTTACACATGTTTGTTTCACTATTGTTGCATTCCGCCTTTTGTTTACAGAAGAACTCTCAATTATAAGACACCAGCATCATGTCCGATATGGTTCTCGTAATCATTCTACTTTGAAAATTTTATGTATTTAACTAAATTATTTAAAAAAATAGAATATGGAAATTTTCCCTTCTGATTTTACTTTTCAAAAATGAAAAAAGGTTAATAATACACAAAATGTGGCATCGAATGTATGCCACTGTAATCATAGCATAGATGACGACGCATATATGTAATATCGTCGGTCACAGGTTGACAACTCTTAACATGTTTTTTTGTACTTTTCAGGAGACAAAAAAAAACGTTATTACTCCGTTACTAAACCGTGTTGGAAGTTAATAAAAAAAAAACCAAAATTAGTAGGAGATATTTATTGTAAGATGGTGTAAAGAAAACAAAGGTATTGAAAAAATTTTACGATGACGTTCGTCATTGGATTGATATCCCTTATTTCCTTACTGATGCCATTTTTAATAACATTGATGTAATAATTCTGATATTCGGGCATAATCAATATGAAGATGTATATTTCTATGAGTGTAGAGGGGTCCAATAGTCTTGAGGAATGAGCCCGGTAGGATGCTTCAGTTGTTTTATTGCCGCTGGACAAAGTCAAAGACAAAAGTCCCAAGTAAAAAGTGGGGTTCTCTATAAGGATCAGCGTCATGACGAGTTCTGGTATCTTCGAGGCAGCCGACGAAAAGTTTTCTTTGTCAATTTTGTTACGAATCTTGCCATCAGGAGATTCCCAAGCATATTTGTACATGTCATTGTAAATAAAACTTGTTCTACAATAAAAAGGCAGTGTCTTGCACAAAAGTCTACAAGGCGTTCTCCACTGTAATTTCACACCTTCCCATTACATGTTAAATGTCTGTGTTGTCATTGCCAAATTTGCGTTTAAATTGTCCATTATGATTTTGATCTCGTCTCCAGGAATTAAACACATTGTGGCGTTAAGTTGGGAGTAGAATTTCTCCCTGATGGTTTTCTCATTAGGTTCTCTTGGAGAATAACATTGAACAACACAGATGTTGCGAAAACGGGAATTAAATCATGCAACAATAATCTGATTCGATACCGGTTTGAATTCTAATAGATACCGACTGGATTGTGGATTTAAAATACAGCCGACTCCTCGATGTCTGGTGTTATTTCTTTCAGAAAAAATAAGTTGATGAGCCGAGGGAAGATACATAGAACCATTTTGCATGTATTTTATTTCGTTTAGGCCAGTAGTTTAAAGGTTATAGCTTGCCGTAACACTATTGTAGTGTAATTAATCTCTAAGTAAGTTTAATGTGACCAGGGAAGTAAGAAATATGCTCTAAAAAACATGTTTTATGTGCATTAAATATGCACTAAAACTTAAAAATATACCCGGAAAGTTGTTAAAAATTTACCACAAAAAAATCAAAAACTACTCATTTAAAAACAAAATATTCAACAATTTAAAAACATTTGCATTAAACGAAAAACAATACTTAAATTAGAATCGGTAAAGCCCAAACACCATAGTTTTAACAGACGAATTATCGAGATTTTACCGTATTTGAAAACGGTGGGAAGTCATGGTCTTACAAAAACAAAAATATATTATGAGGTTAAAATTCATATGAGAGTTATTTGTGGCGTAAATTATCTAAATATTAATATCCATATGAGATTTTTCCTTGGTCGCACATGGAAGGAACAAGAATATAATTCAATTTAGGCACCACACTTTAGTTTCGGAATGGCAATTTTGTATAACTGCAATACGTCTCTGGAACAATCTTCCCCCAACGATAAAAGAAACCAGCAGCGCCTTACATTTCAAACAACAGCTTTTTAGATTTTATTCATAAATAGCTAACTTTTTTTATTTAAATATGTATATTACTATTCTTTTTTTTTCACATTTGTTATATTTTATTATACCATATTAATTGTTATAATAATACACATTTTTATGTTATTTTTATGCTATTATTATATTTTTATATTATTGATAAATATTTTTGATTATAACGTCATTATATTTCTACTCATCACTAATGCCCAATTTTCATGATAATATTTAAATCTATATTATGTTAACTTAAATCGCATTTAATTACAGATTGATTTTTTGAGTTTTATATGAAAAGTCTTATTTAATTAAGACAAAAGTATGGTAGCACTACTAAATACAAAAATTATCATAAAAAAGTGTAGTTATTTACAAGGTGGTCTCAAAAAAACAGCTGGTTGTTATTACTTGCTTTGTCTGTTGTTCTTGTATTGTTGTGATATTGAGACCACCTTGCTAAGTTAATCCAAGGGAAACTTAATTTGAATTTAAATGTACCACATCGGTGACTTAAGTTTCATTTAATTGTTTAGTGAAGAAGAGAATTTTGTTTTTAAAACGATTTTAAACATAAATGTGTTTTAATGTCAATCCTTTAAGTTGGCCATAAAACCTATGTTTTGTTGTAGAAGTTCCAAATAAAGTAAATAAATAAATAAAAAAAAGTCAGACAGTTATAGCTGATAGGTAACTATAACTGAATTTGATGAAATTGGCCGCTTAAATAAAAAAAATACACCATGTTGCTGCAACAAAGTCATAAGTTAAAAGTCACAAATTTGGACTTAATATCAATAATCAATTATTTTTTTCCTTTGAAGAAAATGTAAACTAAACTCTTGGAAGAAGAACAAAATGTTCTTCTTCCATTATATTCTGTGTAAATTTAATTAAGTTCGTTTTATGTAGAACTATGTAGTATTTTTCAGATATGACACTGTTTCATGTCCCATATCTAATCCCTCCTCAAACCGCAAAGAATAGTAGGAATATCTTGAAATTTGGCATTAGTTAAGTTTAAATAACTATAAACTTTTATGTCAGATCTTATGAAAATTTTCTTTTATTCTATTTCATGGTGAAGGGTTATAATAATTTGCCATAGCTGAATATTATTTTTACTTGTTTGCTTTTTGTTTTTCTTTTGTAGAGTCTGTTTGTGTTCCTTTTTGTGCTATTTTTGTTTGACTAGTGTTTTCCTTCTTCTGTTATGTTATCAAATAACCAAAAATAATTCAAAAGTTAAACAGATAATATTGTATTTATTTTCTTCTACTTGAAAAACACTGTTCGTTCAAACTTGGTTTTATCTAGAACGCAAAGTAGTGCGTTGTTATTTTTTTAAATAACAAATTTATAGGATTCCACTTAACTTAGTATATACACATGGATAATTCCATGTCAAATAGACCAAGAGTGGGACCCGACCCCCTTCGATTTGAATGAATTTTGGTGTGCAGGTTTCTTGCATCCTATAAGGAACATATATTAACGAAAAAAAATTAAAAAATTAAAAATTTTTTTTTTTCAAAAATTACGTCATTTTCCAAATGTCATAATTTCGCCGAATTGGCCGAATGTGTTGAGTTAATTTTTTCAATATATCAAAAACTACTTCACATACGGAGATGATATGTATGCCATTTTAAAGAGAATACTTCTATTAATTGAAGTTATAGTTTGAACTTGTTAAATGTACACCTATACCTCGATTTATAACATATTTTTTTGCAAGATTTCACTTTTACAATTTTTTTTGGTTTTCGTTTACATCGAAATTTTGTTTTAATATATTTAGCAAAAATTTATTTTTTTTTTGCGTTTTAGAATTATGAAGCCTTTACCCACGAAGCTTCTGCTCATCAAGATTTTATACAATAAATTTAAATATGTATATAATAGTTATATATAATAATTTTGAATTAAAGTATATATATTTCCAAACGTGTATTTTCGTATGGTACAACTATCATTAAATATAAAAAGGGAGTTACAATATTTATCGCTTATTCGCACGCGGTTATACACATTTTACGCTTTTTTGCATCCACACTTGTGCAATTACAGTTTTCTATTTAAAATAGTCGAAATTATTTTGGGTGGTGGCATTTCCTTGTATGCAAATTCCGCATTTATTCATCACAATATATACATAATGCCATTTTAATAAATTGCATTAAAATCATTCTCATATAAGCATCGCTTCAAAAGTTAGTCAAATACAAAAAAAAAAAAAACGCGCAATAGTTACAGATATCATCAAAATTAATTTGCTAAATTTTGATAGAACTTTAAATTTATTTATGCACTTTGGGTGCAAGTAAAATAACTTTTTTTATGATGCTGATGAAATTAAACTAGTTTTTTTTATAAGCACAGTATATGCATATGAGCGAGTTTTTGTTAATGCATTTCTCGTTTGAAAGCACCAATGAACGGGCAAATTATGTAATGCTTATAAGCAGTTAATACGGTACCATGTGAAAAAAGAAAAATTATATTTTTAGAAACTAAAATTCAGATTTTAGATTAAGGAGACAGAATAAGAACAGTTTCTAAATTTATTTCTATTCACGAAACGACAATAATTTCTATAAAAAAAATGAAGACATAATGAGAAAAAGTGAAGCAGCTGGAACAAAATCAATCTGAGTACAACTTCATGCTTTCCGGACACTACAGAAGGCTAAGAAGTCTAATGAAAAACTTTAATCAGCTACCATTTCCAAAAAAAAAACACGTTTCGGCAAGTCATGGTAGGTTTGAAAAATTTAAGCATAGACATTCCATGCATAATCTAACATTAAGAGGTGAACAAGCTTCAGCTGACATAGATGCGGCTAAAGAATATCCCGAAATATTTTCTAAACAAAATTTTAATTATATTCGCATTTCGGTCTTTTTTTCAGGAACCACAGTTGGGGGTAGTGCACTAAATATTGATTTAAATCAGCACTGCACTATTACTAAATAAAAGTGCAAAAAAATTAGTTTACACTCTTTTCTTACCATATTTAGTGATGATTGCTATTTTTTTAACTACCACTAAAAATAATTAGTGATATTGCAAATTTTTTCACTTCCACAAAACGAAGATTGAATACAAAAATCTGCACTCAATTCAAATAGTGCAAAATTTGTACTTGCAATTAAAAAAGCTGCATATAAACAGACACTCACTAAAATTTTAAAAAATTTAATTTTTATGAGCATAATTTTTGATTCTTTTTATGATATGCATAAGAAAGGAAATTAAACAACATGTCAATAATTTGTCAATAACGGAATATCTCATGGCGTTAATCATGAAAAAACAAGTGTTTTGCTTGTTAATTTAGTGCAAAATTTCAAGTTACACTCAAATGAGTGAAGAGCAAAAAAATTGCAATAAACTGATGATTGCTTTTTCTTAAATCAAACAATTTTTTTTTTTTTTTGAGTGAAAAATTGTTTAGCATCACTATCACTCATGTTTAGTGAAGCTGCTAATTTTTAATTCATCACTAAAGTGCAATAATTTTGCACTATCACTAACTGGAAGTTGAAACTGCAAAATGAGTGCACTACCCCCATCTATCTCAGGAACGCATCTATCGTGTCGAGGGAATTTGTTAATTATAGAGCATAAATATTGTTAAAATAATGCAAATATACGAGTAAATAAATGAAAACCATTTCCCCAAAAATTTGCCTATATGCTGAACTCGGTAACTCTATTTTCTCTTCTGGTACTTTTTTTTTAATTTGAGAAGTAAACTAATTTTCTCTGACGCTTCAATGACATTTTGAAAATAAACTCGCAGTGGCATGTGTAAACAGAAAAGCAAATGACATGCGATTCTTCTATTTTGAACAATTTTTCCTTGTTAATGTGTATACAACAGTGGCATACCACTACTTGCATGTCAATAAAAAACATCACAATTGTTACAAGTTTTACGGGAATTTCAGCCGACACAAGCTGAGAGGCTAAACATTTTTTTAAACCTGTTACTCTATGCACGACTTTAATTTTTTAACAATTTAAAAATTCTAATTTTTAAATGCCAGAAATTTATAAAAAAATCTGCAATTTATAAGATTTTAAGCCCGTTACTGAAAAAATAATGAAAAGTAATGAAAGTATTCTTGCACAAAAAGCAAAAAATGTTTGTGGTATTAATTAAAAAATTAATTAAATTTGCACCAGTAAACAAATTAATAACAAATTAAATATTTTTGGATAATAAAAGTATTTTCTGCAGTAATGTTGCTGATATAAGTAAATTTTTAATTAAAACCAATTTTGTTTTTGATTAATGGCTTAAATTATCGCCAAATTTTTTCTGGGAACGATACATTGTCGAACATTTAAACACTGTATAATGTCCACCATTTTGCAACTAAAGGGCATGAGGTCGCTTAAGTCAACTTAAGCAACTGTGCGAATACATATAAAACATATGTGGCCAACTAAAATGTACTTAATGAAACTCTTCGTTAAGTTTCGTCAAATGTCATTTGCGTAATGAACATTTTTGTTAAGTTTCGTTAAATTTCATTTCCTTAAGCAAAGCGCCAAACTGAACGAACATTCCGTACGTAATCAGCTGTTTGTGCATTGTTAAAAAAATAAAATAAATTGAACGGGATAAATAAAAATAAGAATAAAGTTAAAGAGTAATATTACATATTTTAATCTTGTATCCATTTTTAATTAAAACGTAAAATAATGTAGTTGTTGGCACTTTTTTATTCAAAGTACTCGCAAGAAAAAAAATATTGCACAAATGTGCAACATGGATCTTAAGTTTATATAAGTACATTATGGCCACCTAAAAGTCTTGTTTAATTTGCTTATGCATTTGACAGATTTCTCGTTAGTTTTTGACAGTACGTTAATCTAACTTATGCATATTATGGCTGGGCCTTTATACCTCTTTAAGTCTGTTAGACATCAAAGAAGCCATTTTTTGTTACTGAACTGAAATAGTTTGCCAATAATCTCTTAAAACTCTTTTAATCTGGTAAGTTGACGATGTTCAAAGTTGACGATTACAAAGTTTTTTCTTTAAATGGATTAACAAATCTTCGCTAATATTTATGTCTTGGAATTTTACAGAAGGCGGGTTTTTAAATTTTACGATGTAAAGCAGTCATTTTCTGATAAGAGCAGAGTTGTATTTTGGGTTGTAGTCGTTCATAAAGTTTAAATTATTCTTTAGGTTTAATTGGTCAAATTTTTGGTAGAAGAAATAATTTTTCTAATATATATTTTGTCACGGCAAACAGTGGCGCCTTTAGACTTTTTCGTTGCAAAAATCATAGCTTTTGAAATAATTTAGATATTTTAAAGAATTAAAAGATGCTGGAAGAGGATACTTTAGGCTTTAAAATAATGTTTACAACATACTGCTAGAAGTACAGGGTGCTCTAAAAATGTAATATGTCTATTTTATATAAACTTTTAATTATATCGCAAATACACATTTTCGTATACTTTTAATACATAAATCAAAGTTAATTTATATTATATATTACAGCTTTGTTACCCCCATCGAAATAAAATTGGTAAGATTTTTTTTAAAAGCAAATCATCTTGGACTAAATTTGAATGATTTTACAGTAACCGTTCAATAGATGTACATAAATTTCAAGTGTCTTCGTATGGGAGGTG
The DNA here is from genome assembly GCA_943735925.1 of Pollenia amentaria. NCBI lineage: Eukaryota > Metazoa > Arthropoda > Insecta > Diptera > Polleniidae > Pollenia > Pollenia amentaria. Next base: position 135,714,822 of record OX031010.1, on the reverse strand, counting down.
CCATGCCTACTTTTGTCCTTTGAGCCTACCTTTTTTATGTTGTGGGTTATTATACTCCAAATATGTAGAAATCTTTATTGCCATTGTATGGGAGGTGCCACGTCCGCTTGTGTAACCCAACCGACTTTTTGGCAGATTTCGTGTATTGATAACGAAGTTATTTGTTTCATATTGGAAAACTCTTACTGTAACCATCCTCCAGATATAGGGTTATTCATATTTTTATTGTATGGTTGGTTCCACTTGCTACTTGAAAATTAAAATATATTAATAGCCTATGTTAAGCGCCGGGTAATCAGGATATTACTGTTAAGCTTTCAGGAAAATTGGCTGAGTAGCTTAGCAATCAGTATAGAACAAACAAACATACGCTTTTTCATTTATATAATATATTTTTATTTTTAAAGGTGTAGTTTACCATAAGAGTGGGTCCTACAAAGCTTGAAGGCTTTTGTCTTCAGATATGAAGTATTTAATTATTTCGTCCTATGAAGGGTATTGCTCCTCCTTCGTCTACCCCGCCCATTTTTATTTTGGAATTTATAGTTTACCATAATAGTGGCTTTAACCACATTTGAAGACTCCCGCTGTAATAGTTCTTCAGTTACGCGATATTATGCTTCCTATGGGGGATATTATTGCCCCTGCGCCAACGCCCTTTATTTATATTTTTAAATGTGTAGTTTTCCATAAGAATGACTCCTACCAAGTTTGAACATTCTATGGGGGCAAGCACTTCCCCTGCAGCTATCTTACTTTAATTTCGGTGCTCAGAAGATCCTTCTACAAACAATTCAAGAAAATTGGTGCAGCGGCTCTAAAGATATCTGATACTTAATATTGGTATACTATGGGGGAACCACTTCCCCTGCGCCTATCGAAAAAATAAGTATCCTATTTTATCATGTGATGTTACTGTAAAAATTTCCGGAAAATCGGATCAGTCGTTTAGGAGTCTATTAGCCAACAAAACATATTTCATTTTTATATATATACTCGTATGTAGATAACTACTTTAACCTGGTGCGCTTTGAAATACAATTTGTTTAATTCCAAAAGTCTAGAAAATAAGACCACTGTAATATGATATGTTAAATTAGTATAACATTTTTTATTTACATATATTATAGAAACACATTTGTGAAATATTTTTAATATTAATATATTAATGCTCTAGATATTAAGCTATTTAGTATATATTTTTTATATTAGAATAATTTTTTTTTTTATTAGTAAGTTATCTTTAAAATAGTCATTTATATTGTGAGCGTTATCTAAAAGACTTTACATATCGGAGCTATAATTGTGTTCTTCCAAATCTTTTCGAGATCTTACAGGTCTTCGTGGTGAAATAAGTGGGTCTGAAGAGGCCGCCAACATATCGATAAGGTCTTCATTCAGTCTAATCCCTTAAATCTTGAAAGTTTTCGTGTACGAGTATCTGGATTGTTTGTAGTCTTTGTTTTTGCATTCACGGCCTTCTTCTGGCAACTCTCCAATTAGTAAGCATTGATACTGACTTAAATTTTTTCTATGAGCAAAAATCTTATGAACTGTAGGAGTAAGTTTCTTCTCAGGGTACATTTGAGCCAAAAGTTGGGCAGATTTTGATACATAATCATCAAACTTTAGGTCATTTACCATTTCTCTAGAGTTTATAACATTTAGGATAACTGCCAACATTTTTATAATATTATTGTCGACCCCAGTAATTCGTGCTGTTACCTCATCATTTTCAAAAAATGCTCTGGACCAGGCGAATTCATTTTTCAGGTGGGGTTGAAAGCACAGCTGTGCTATTTTTTTCAAACTTAGAGAGAGAATTGTCAAAAGTTGCTCGTGTTTTTGACATATCGTGTTGTTACTTGTTGTAGTATCGACACCACCGTGTACATGATTTCGCCTTGCTCTGGATATATAACCATCGTTAGTATTTCCATACTCCTGCTTTGGGCAGTCTACCCTCAGACCGAGCTTCATAAGAAATTTATTTTGTATAACTTTTTTCGAGCAGATAGTTTTTTTTTTTTTTGGTGTTGCGTTCCTATTAAAGGATTCTCATTCTTGCGGATTTGTAAAGTTCTCAGTCGTAAAGGAGATACAGAAGCCATAAAAACATTTGCATCTTTAATAGTTGTGTCATTTGTCGATATTGTTGATTTGTAAGCACTTTGACCGGATTGTCCATCACATCCCCACTTATTTATCAATGTAAGCCTATCTGGAAGTGAAACTGCTTCCTCTTTAGACAAACTTTGAGTGAGGCGTTTGGCTGTATGATCCATCAAGTCTTGCATTTTATCCTCTACTGATACTTCAGTAACCTTTACATTAGATGGCACTACTTCTTTTTTTGCAGATGTAACCATTTTGTATCCAGAAAGAATATTCACATTATTATTCCTGATAGAGATACGTAAAATAGAATATTATTCATTTGATAACCCAAACTCCATAAACATCGCTAAGGCTTTTTCTATGCTATACTTTGTGGGTGAAGCATTTGGAGGTGTTTGAATACTCTCTTTGATCCTCTGCAGGCGAACTGCGCTTGCAAGACCCAAGCTTTTGTAATGTCGTACCTTAATCTTTATCTTTTACATACTTAAGACATACTGCTTCGGAAAGATGCGATTTAGATATAAGTTTTGTGGCATTTTGAAGTTTACAGAGGATGTATGCGGTTTCTGGATTGTTTTTCATAAATATTTCCTTCGCACGGTGTGAGGCAAGCCATGTCTTATTAATTGTTATGTAACCGTTGTGAATTTTGCTTTGAACATCCAGTTCGTGGTATTCTGGTATATGGTGTAGTTTTCCCAAAATAGTCGATTTAAATATATTTCCATTATCTGAGCTTCTGAATAACTTAAACAACTTCGAATTTTTAAATGACATTATCGCACTTTAAAATAAAATTCTATAAGAAATGCTACTGATTACTACCTTTACAAAAAAACTTAACTGGCTGCATTACTCAATTGCGGGTCAATTTATACCCAGATATAAAAAAAGGGTTTAAGTACCTAATTTGAGCAAAAAAGTAACTAGATTATACAAATACATTTTGTATTTAACTCAGTATAAAAAAAGTTTAAAAACTACCTGTCTATTTTGATAATAGGTGTTTTTTAAATGTAAATAAATAAGAAAATTGCAATAGTTACGCCTACCTGGTTGGCAGAGCAAAATATTGTTTATTATTTATCGAGAAGTAATAAAAATATGTAACAAGAACTTAATTAAGGAAAAATGCTAGATTTTTGTGAAAAAAAAATATTGTATAAAAATAAAAAGAAAACGATTTAATTTGACATTAATTTGAAAATAATTATCATGGTATAAAATTACATGAACTACGGCCAATTTTACCAAGTTCAGTTAAAACTAACTATTGCTTTAACTTCCAGTTAACAACACAGAAAAAATTATTAATTTTCTCCAATCACCAAATTTATACCAAATTCATAATATTATTTGTTGATTTTGCACCTATTACCAAAGTGATTATATTGATTACTAAAAATTTTAAAATTTTGAAAACAAAATTTCAATAGATGAAATTTTTTATTTTAATTAAAAAATTGATCAAAAAACTTTGCCATATCAAACAATGTGTTAATTTATTAAATTAAATATTGACAATTCCCAGCAACAATTCTACATGTTTAAAATATTTTATTTTAAACGAAAAAGTCAATTTTTTGTTATTTAATTAAAATTTTAATTGAAAATTTATTTCAAAACAACTAAAATGTTAATTAAATCAAAATTAAATTTTAAATTTTCGTTCAACTAAAAAAATAATTGATTCAATTATCAAATTTATTAAATTTAAATGCTTTTTAAACCATTTTTTTAATTGATAAAACACTTTTTTCTGTGAATATATTTTCGACAGTTATAACTGATAGTTAATTATAACTGAACTTGGTGAATTTGGCCGTTAGTAATTTATAGTCTTTTACAATTAAATTGGGAAGTAAAATATCAAAGAAGTAAGAGTGCTATATTCGGCTATGCCGAATCTTTAATACCCTTCACAGTGAGTTCGAATAATTCAGGGCTGGGCTTCATATGGAATCGATAAATTATAAGCTAATCTTCATAAAACCTAACCTCACAGTAGTATAATTCGTAGCCTAAGTTAAATGCAATATTCTTAATTGTTTCGGAAATATTATTAGGCGCATTAAAGTGATTTTCAGGAGCAGATTTTATGTTGAACTGAGCGTAAATTATAGTTCGCTCATAAAAAATATTTAAAAAAAAACTTAGATTAAACCGAATCACAATACAGTAATACAATTTTACTAGAATTTAATGCAGTTTTATATGATTTTAGGAAGGACGCTAGACATGGGGCCTATGGTAAATTATGGGCGCATCTTCATAAAATTTTAGTGCGATTTCCAGTCATATAAAACTCTTTTTGTTCTACGTGAAATGCTGTTAAAACTCATATAATAAAAACTTGTGCGGAATTTCTATGAAATAATGTTGATAGAGTTTTTCAATTTGTGAAAAAGTTGCGAAATGTTTCTGCAACATTTTTTTACAACTGCGAAATAATATAAGCTGTACATTTGTCACGTGGAACTTTAAGCAAATGAAAAAATGTTAACACTGAATAATAAATGAGAACGAAAAACATAAATAACACACACCGGTAACAGCTTTTCATCCATATTTACTGTCATTTCTATTTAATTTTTTATTTAAAAAATACTTTTTAGTAAAAAACATGTGGGTTTTGTTTACATATGCAAAACAATGTCGCATAATTTGAAAGATTAAAAACGTCAAATTGTGCTAACTCTCGATGTCAAATTTTTCGTATGAAATAATAGATGTTGCTAAACATTTTTCACAAATTGGAACAGTGGCTTAAGCCAATATTGTTCTTTTCTGTTGAGTCTTTCGAAAGTAAGCGTGTTTCAAACAGACGTACATCCAGGCAGACATGACTAAATCGACTAGGAATTACACAATGATCAAGGGTCTTACATGAATATTAAAAAAGTTTCACTCGGAATGACAAACTCAGTATACCCTCATTGACCACTAGTGGTAGATTGAGTGTATAAAAATTATATAATTTTTTAACATTAAAAATAAAACAAAATATATGCAAAAATTTATCTTTAGTTAATAAAAAAAAATTTAAAAATTTATATTGAATCACTTTTAAAAGTTCACGTGGTTAAAACCATGGTAGAATAAATAGAAATTTTGTTTAAAACCCATATAAGGTCAAACAAAAGAAAATAACGAAAAAATTAAAACAAGCGTCAAAAATCAAATAAATCAATTAAATTTTCTGAAAAATTTCTGAATATAAAAATTGTGTGATAATAAATATTAACCAAAAATCAATTTCAAATAAACAAAGTATTGAATAAAATATAGTTTTATATAAAAAAGTGCAAAACATGTTGAAATTTAAATACTTGCAATTGAGTAAAATATTCCGTATAACATTACATGGGTAAATAATGACAACTCTCCCTAATGAACATGCCTGGTACTTATTATACTATGGTTAAAACAATTAAATTCCATTACGTTCACAATTTATTTTTAAAATATTAAAAATAATCATATCATTTTATATATGGAAATTAATTGAAAAAATAAAAATGTATCACTTAAACTAAAAAATCCTAAAAAAAAGTGCTAAATAATTTTGGGAAAATGCTGAAAAAAGTTCTATATGCTAAAAGCGTTTTTTCATGCTAAATGAGTTTAAGAAACGCTAGATATAGCACTAAAAATGCTAAATTGGCAACAAGTAACTTTATTTTGCACTAAGTTTGCTGTAGTGAAAATATTTTCAGGAGCCTTTTTTATTTCTTTTCACATTTTGAACACATCTTTGTTACATACTTTAAAAATGCGAAAAAATTATTCTCGTTTTCGCTATGAGATTATAATAGTTTTCTTCTTATTTCACCAAAAGCTGCAACTTGATGTGGCCGGGGTTAGTTAAATTATTTGAAGTATTGTGTTGCAAATATGCTCAGAAAATATGGGCGAGACCATATTTCGCCATTGTTAAATATGCTCTATTTTATTGGTAAAACTGACCTAAATGACCGAAAGAGTAGGGGATCTGAAGAACATTTTATTGCTTATTTTAATAAAAAATAAACACACCGTTTATTTATACCAAAAAAGTAGTTATCAGACGGCATTATTTCTGACACTTCAATTCTAAAGTGCAATTTTTTTTTTGTTCAAAATCACATTTTTCGCTTTCTAAAAAATTATCGACTTTGATCAGCTCCAACACCTATAATTCTTATCGAATTAAGGAAAACGTTTTTAATTGTGATCAGTAAGTAGCTCTTTATATGATGTAATGGGTGATTCAAGTAGATATACTTACTTGTTAAATAGCCTTTTTTTTGACAGAGCACGTATGAGTCGTGTCATGCTGTCATGTTATTTTTGTTTAGTATTGTTTGGCATTTTATAATGGAAAGACTAACGCCTGAACAACGCTTACAAATCGCTCAACTTTATTACGAAAAATTCCCGTTCTGTAAGGAATGTGTTTCGTGCACTTCAACTTATGGTCAACATAATCGGCCTACTGAGCGTACTTTTCGCACCACCATCACCCATTTTAAGACCCAGCATTCATTATTGGATAATATTCGACCGAACAGACCACGCCCAGCGCGCTGTGAAGAAAATATAGCAGCCGAAGCTGAGAGTGTACACGAACAGCGTGTAGAGTCGATTCGGCGCCGTTCGCAGAAACTCGGACCGTTATCGTGCCATGATAACCGACTATTTGGTGCCTGAAATTGAAGCTCGTAATCTCAGCGACATTTGGTTTCAGCAAGACGGCGCCACTTCCCACACATCGCATCAATCAATGGATTTATTGAGAGAACACTTCGGTGAGCATATAATTTCACGTTTTGGGTCGGTCGATTGGCCACCAAGATCGTGTGATATCACACCGTTCGATTTTTTCCTGTGGGGATATGTAAAGTCTAAAGTATGTGCGGACAAACCCGCTTCGATTCAGGCCTTGGAGGAAAACATCACGCGTGTCATTCGCCAGTTACCAGTCGAAATGTTCGAACGAGTCATTGAAAATTAGACTCAACGGATGGACCATCTGCGACGTAAAAACGGCCAACATATGATAGACATAATCTTCAAAAAATATATGCCAAAGAATGTTCTTTCAAATGATAATAAACATTCCCCATTAAATTTGAATTTTCTGTGTTTTTTTCTTTAAAAAAAGGGAATCTCGAAATGGATCACGCTTTATTTATTCATTTATTTCACAAAACATTCCCCATTAAATTTGAATTTTCTGTGCTTTTTTCTTTAAAAAAAGGGAATCTCGAAATGGATCACGCTTTATTTATTCATTTATTTCACAAAACATTCCCCATTAAATTTGAATTTTCTGTGTTTTTTTTCTTTAAAAAAAGGGAATCTCGAAATGGATCACGCTTTATTTATTCATTTATTTCACAAAACATTCCCCATTAAATTTGAATTTTCTGTGTTTTTTTCTTTAAAAAAAGGGAATCTCGAAATGGATCACGCTTTATTTATTCATTTATTTCACAAAACATTCCCCATTAAATTTGAATTTTCTGCGTTTTTTTCTTTAAAAAAAGGGAATCTCGAAATGGATCACGCTTTATTTATTCATTTATTTCACAAAACTTTGTCAAAAAATTGTGTATTTTTGCCAGGGGTTTAAGGAAAAAGCGGCAGTCCATATTTCCATGAATAAAGTTTTGATCTTCGCCTCAACCAGTTCTTATGCAGTCCCACACCATTTATGATCCAGCATGTTTTACAGTACTGCATAAATCATTTCTTCTTAGGCAGTAGCTCCCTTTCTTATAAAAATTTGTGCGTCTGATGATGCAAAATGCTTAAATTAGTCGACTAGAATAACCCTTTTCCCAAGCGTAGGATAATTATACAGAACACTTTGTACTGATTAGAATTGTCAAAACGTTTCTTTTTTATTGCTGGGGCTAATTAACAGTGTTTTACTAGCTAGGCGCGACTGTAGTCCAGAGTTGTGTAAGCCGTGGCGACCTGTAACTGCATAGAGATAAATTCCGTAAGTTTACTTAATTTCTATGTTACTTTTTTCGATTTTCCAGAACATCTCTCAAATTTAAACTTAAAAAAAATACATTTACATATTTGTCTTATTTTTTTTAATTAAAGTATATTAAAATTTATCAAATTAGTTTTTTTGTACGAGTATAAACCAGTTTGCAAATCAAATTTAAAGCTTTCACGAAAATTTTGTTAGCGTCAGCGTCTTCTTTAACATTTGTGGAACTCAATTTGACTAAAAAATTTCAACAATTTTTTTAAGCCAGTTTTCTGCCTCTCCCATGCATTTTTGAATTTTGAGTTGTGCCCGTTTTTAATTTAGTATGCGATATATACAACCCAAATATGAATAAAAATTCTCGAGGAATTGAATTTAATTAGCAACAATGGAAAAAGGGAGAAAACTCCCGGGAAATTTTTATTCCGAATTGGTTTGATAGTATTTTGACACATGACATCAATATTTTTTTCAATTGTTAGTTATGGAAACAATTTTCTATAAATAGGAAAAAGTTTTTTTTTGTTAAATGCTTAAAAAACACTCTTAAATCCGTATACATTATAAGTAAGGTGAGTGACTGTGTTTGTTTGTGCATGAAAAAAACCACAACAATAAATACTTTAGTTATTGTGCCGAAGTGAGTGCTGGTTATTATGGCGCGACAGTAATTTCCGCACATTGAGCAGGAAATGACTTCATGCGTATATTGTGTAAGTGTTAGCAATTGGCCAACAATACGTTTAATACTAAAAAACCACGAAACACAGCCATCAACATTATCGTCATCATCAACATCATAAAAACCACAAACACCATTTTCTTTTTATTTTTTTTTCATTCATCATTCTCTCTTTCTCTGTCTAAGTACTACCACAGCGACACGTTTCCCACGCAAATGCATATTTTGCGGTTACCTTATTGTTATTTATTACAACGACAGCTCCTGCTACTCCTTTTGTCGTTCGTATTTTTTTTTTTTTTTTTTTGCATTATTTAATCGAGAGCATAAAACTAAAATTGTAATTGATACGATTTTAAAGTGATAAAGTTTTTCTCACATACCGGCCAATAAATTGTGTAGTGCTTTTTAAGGCACTTGATAAGGGAACCATACAATACATTACAATCGAGGGAGCTTATAGTTTTTATTAAAACACGCACACGTTGTTTGCAATTCAAGTAACTTTTATTAACTATAACAATGAATGTAAAAAGAAAAAGAATGTAAAAAAATACAAAGTAAAAGAGCAAATAATAAATGACAGTTCATGATGATTAAAAAGGTATGCAAAGCAGGGTTGTAGTTGATCGGCTTCGTTGCCCCAACACCTCCCCTCGAAGTAGAGATACTACAAGCTTCATTGTAGATGAGGCATCAAGCCCAGGTTCGTTGAACAGGAATGATGTTTGATTTTGCTGACTGGTTTCGTTAGCATGTCAGCTGGCATGCTTTCTGTTGACAAGTATTCTAGTTGGATGTTCTGATTACGGATACAATCGCGCACGAAATGATGACGGATATCAATATGTTTCGTCCGCGAATTGTAGCCCAAGCCTTTAATTAGCTTTTGCGCACTTTGGCTATCGTTGAATAGAGTGACACTTTCGTAGTTAATGCCGATGTCGCCCAAGAGACTGGTGATGTAAAGAGTCTCTTTGGCTGCCTCTGATATAGCTATGTATTCGGCTTCGGTACTAGATAGAGAAACCGTTCGCTGTTTACGCGCCTCCCAACTTATGGCGGCTCCGCCCAGAATAAGCGCATAGCCAGAATACGATCGGCGATCTGTAATGTTTGCTCCCCAATCTGAGTCAACTACTCCGTATAATCCCGAGTTGGTTTTGCTGAATAGTAACCCATAATCGGTAGATCCTCGTATGTATCGGAGAATTCGTTTGGCTGATTTCCAGTGATCTTCATTGTAATTAGAATTAAACTGACTCATGTAGTTAACTGCGAATGCGATATCCGGTCGCGTTGTTACTGCCATGTACATTAAAGCTCCTATTAGTCGCTGATAAGGATATTTAGACATTGCTTTTTCATCTTTCACTGGAGTTTGTTTTTCACAGTTTGTCTCCATGGGAGTCGATGCTGGTTTGCATTGAGCCATACCAAAACGTTCTAAAATCGATTCAGCATAATTCCGCTGCGATAAGAAAATCTGATTCTTTTCAAGATTTTGGTGAAAATCTATCCCCAAACAACGTTTTACTGGACCTAGGTCTTTCATATCGAATGATTGAGACAACGAGGACTTGATAATATTCAGCCACTCAGGCTCGTTTGAAGCCAATAACAAGTCATCCACGTAAATTAAAATTAGCAAAATTTTATCGCCCTCTTTCTTTGAAAATAAACAAGGATCCTTTGTAGTTGGCTCTAATCCCAATTTAAGCAATTCAGTAGTTAATTTATAATACCACATTAGACCAGATTGGCGCAGACCATATAACGCTTTCTTCAACATACATACGGGTTTTTTGCTACTAGATATTGCCTGTCGCCATCTATCAGCTGTTTCTTCAACATTTTGGTTGAAATTCTTGTTTTTATTGGATCCCATAGGCTTACCTGATTTAATCTTGTCTAATATAGTCTCCAGGTGTTGTGGAACTTCGATATACACACTTTCTTCAAGCTCGCCATTCAGATACGCAGTGATGACATCCATTTGATGTATTTCTAAATGCAACTCCGCTGCCAACGCTACTAAAAGTCTGATTGAAGAGGAACGGGCCACAGGAGAATAAGTTTCATGGAAGTCCTCACCTGGACGCTGAGCGTAGCCTTTTGCTACAAGACGAACTTTTTTCTTTCCACAATCTTTTGTGCGAAATACTAATCGGCTACTAATAATTTTTCTAAGATCTGGCCGTTCGACGATTTCCCAAGTATTATTGCGTATTTGAGCTAAGTATTCATCTTCTATCGCTGCTGTCCACTCGGTAGCGTCGTTGGCTTTCACAGCTTCATCAAATGTTACAGGATCAGGCACCGCTGTCAGATACGCTAACTCACATTCTTCAAAATTATCTTCTTCGGGTTGTGCCAATGGGTCGCGATCATCGTCGCACGAGTCTTCTTCGTCTTCTTTTGTTGTTTGAAACAATTTCTTCGGCCGTCCACGTATACCTAGTCTTTGCAATTTTGGGCGTCCTCTGCAGCGTTTCTCGGTTTTGATTTCATTCTTAGGTGTATTATTATCCACGCATGTTTTTGTCTGATCTATTTCTTCGGAATATATATTCTCACACTCTATTTCAACAACGTCATGATTTTCAAGTTCACAAAAATCTTCATATACATCGTTAAACCCTTTTTCATCGATAAATTTCACATCGCGGCTAATTATCACGTCCCTCTTTCTCGGAGACCACATACGATAGGCTTTGGATTCTGACGAATATCCTACGAAAACACACTGCTCTGAACGAGAGTCAAATTTACCCTTATTGGGATTTTTGTTTAGCACATAACCTTTACAACCGAATATTTTCATATGCACTACTGTAGGCTTTTTATTTGTCCATAATTTGTATGGAATTTCACCATTTGCTTTTGTAACACATCTATTCCGGATATAACACGCGGTGTTGATAGCTTCAGCCCAGAACGACGGTGGTGAGCTGGCATGTTTCATCATGCATCGCGACATTTCAACGAGGGTTCTATTTTTACGTTCTGCCGTACCGTTCTGTTGTGGTGTGTGAGGCGTTGTCAAACGACGTTTTATACCGTGTTTCTCTAAAAACAAATCAAATTCTCGGTTGCAATATTCGCGGCCATTGTCTGATTGTAGTGCTTTAATTTTTCGACCCGTGAAAGTTTCTACCGCGGCTTTGTATTTTTGAAAAGCCGTAAATACGTCTGATTTTTGTTTTAGAAAGTACACTTCACACCACCGGGACTTGTCGTCAATGAATGTGGCGAAATATTTTGCTCCGGATTTAGTTACACACCTCATAGGGCCACACACGTCACTGTGGACAATTTCGAGTAACTCGTTTGATCGGTCGTTTTTAATCTTTGGAAAACTTGCACACGTTTGTTTCTGACTTATACAAACTTCACACGTTGACAATTTTAGTTCCGGCTTAAAATTTAGTCCATAAATGTCACCACTTCTTGCCATGTCTTTTAGGTCTCTTTCATTTAAATGTCCCATTTTATAATGCCATAAATCAAGTTCGTTTTTAGCTTCAATAACGTTCGCGGCACTTTCGTAATTTTGCATATAATATAAATTGCCAATTCTTTCCGCACGAAGGCATATATTTTTGTTTTGATCGATTATTTCCGCGCCGTTTTTATTGAAAATTACACTGTAACCACTGTCTGTAATTTTTGACACGGATAACAAATTTGTGCGTAAGTCAGATACATAAAGAACCTCTTTTAATTGTAAATTTGTATCACGATCACCATTATTTATAGAAACTTCGACATTTCCTATGCCACTTATCTTCGTATAATTGTCATTTGCTAAATTTAGTGTTTGATCAACCTTTGACATATATTTAAAATAGTTAATGTTCGCACTCATATGTGAAGTGCATCCACTGTCTAAACACCACTTTGAATTGCCGCCGGGGCACAAAAACACTGACTCTGTAGTCGTAAAGCACACATTTGTTTTCTTGTTGTTTTCTTCGATTTTTTGAGCACTTTGTGTATTTTTAAATCTGACTTTACAATTTCTTGCAAAATGCCCGGGCTTACCGCACTTGAAGCATACACAATTTTGTTTCGGTTTTACTTGTTTTGGTTTTTGCTGTTCTTTCTTTGCATACAACGCGTTACACTCGTTTTTGTCTTCTTTAGATTTTCTTGATTCGTATTCTTCCGAAATTTTAACACGAAGCATCTCGGGCTTCGGCAACTCGTCACGTGTTTCTAATGCACACCGAAAAGTCTCGAAAGAATCAGGAAGACTATAAAGAAGCAAAATGGCCAAAAGTTCGTCACCAATTGAAACACCGATTTCTTTTAATTTTGTGACTGCATCGAAAAATTCGTTTAAATGTTCGCGCACTTTATCACCTTCACGCATACGAGACAGCGCAACACGTTTCAACAATGTTGCCTTCCGCGCAGGGCCTTTTGATTGGTATGTTGATTCCAACCTTAACCACACTTCTCTGCTTGTCACACACTCTGTAATTAAACCTAACTCCGACGGACTCATTGCAAGCATGATGTCCGCGGCAGCTTTTTGATCTTGTTTTTTCCACGCGATAGCCTCGTCAGGCAACGCGGGACACTTAACACCATCGTCAACATATGACCACAAATCATTTTTTATTAAGATTGCACGCATTTGCATCTTCCACGTATCATAGTTTTCCGCGTTTAGCGGCTCTATACGCACTACACCGGCCATAGTATTTATTTTGTTTTTTTTTCCGATCACAAATGTATTTCTAATTAATTACAGACAGTTAATAAAGTTCGCGGAAGAGTTTTTCTCTCAAAATGAGGTTAAATTTGCCATTCTGGGCCCATAACCTATTAAAACACGCACACGTTGTTTGCAATTCAAGTAACTTTTATTAACTATAACAATGAATGTAAAAAGAAAAAGAATGTAAAAAAATACAAAGTAAAAGAGCAAATAATAAATGACAGTTCATGATGATTAAAAAGGTATGCAAAGCAGGGTTGTAGTTGATCGGCTTCGTTGCCCCAACAGTTTTAATAAAAATATACTTTTTTCTTCATTTTTAAATTAATTATTCTCCTGAATCGGAAATTACATTTTTGACAAAGCCTTCAACAGTTTTTGACATATTCTTGCAATGAAGTTTTCTAAGACATTGATAACTGTTTACCACAAGAACGAAAGGCAGACAGACAGACAAACTAACAAATCACAGCATGTATGAAGCTTTGTATATGCTTCTAAAGGGTAACTCTTTTGGAAGTTGTTGTAAAATATTAATAAAATGAAATTTTTGTAAAATTTACTTTTAAATTAAAATATTTCTTGAAGAAAAAATGGAAAATTGTATTCACAGAAAAAAGTTTTTTATCAAATAAAATAATGGTTTAAAAAGTATTTAAATTTAATTAATGTGATAATTGAATCAATTATTTTTTTAGTTGAAAGAAAATTAAAAAAATATAATTTTGAATTAATTAATATTTTGAAATAAATTTTTATTTAAAATATTAATTAAATATCAAAAACTTTTGACTGACTTTTTCCTTTAAGAAAAAATAATTTAAGCTTGTAGAATTGTTGTTGTGAATTGTCCATATTTAATTTAATAAATTAACACATTATTCGAAATGTTAAAGTTTATTTATTTATTTATTTATTTATTTCATTATATATTCAATTCCTGTACAACAAGATGTAATCTTATATTTAAAGTACAGGAAAGCAGTTTCATAAATTACATTAAGAGATCATCACATACAATTGAATTAAATGAAATTAAATTAAATTAAACTATAAATTATTTATATAATATGATAACAGTTATCTACTGCGGTGCGAAGTATTTAAATAAGAAGTTCTTAAAACTACTTGCGTTGCTATTAAGTTGCTGAACTTGAGGAAGACAATTCCATAGACGTGACGCAGGTATAAAAAAATTCTGTTCAGATACAAGAAGGCTATGCAAGGGAATTATAATTCTTTTCCCTCTAAGTGATCTGGCAAACCTAATTTTATCGCTAAGATATCGTGGAGTCTCCGAATAGATAAGCTTATGTAATAGTAAGAGTACACGAATATTTAAAAGATTGTCAAATGAAACGCCGTATAGTTTTAAAGAGGCATGTGACACATGATCATATCTACCAAGGCCAAACACATATCTTACAATATTATTATATAAAACATTTAGCTTCCTTCTACTAATGGAATCGCAATTTGCAAAAAGTTCACAACCATACATTAAACTTGGAAGAAGAGAAGATTTTGCAATCATTAATCTTAAATTTATAGGAGTATAGTATTGTGTCGACCAAAGGCACCTTAACTTTATATAAGTTTGACCAGCAAGTGTGTTGACATGATTTGTCCAAGTAAGACTAACATTAAAAATTAGCCCAAGGTTTTTGGCAGCATTCACAATATTGATTTTTTCCCCATTAATTAAAATATCATGACCGGTATTAGAACTAAGTGATCTCTTACGTATTATTATGCACTTCGACTTATTCGGGTTTAAACAAAGTCCGTTAGACGTAGCCCAACGATAAATTGTATCCACATCATCATTGAGTCTCATGATGCTTTGCGAAACTGATTGTACTGGGCTATTTAAGTACAACTGCACATCATCTGCGTACATATGTTTATTGCAGTGAACAATATGTTTGGCAAGTGTAAAAAGCAATGGTCCGAGAATTGACCCTTAAGGTACACCTCTAGATAAACGTTATGAAGAAGATTGCACATTGTTTGATTGGACAAATTGCGAACGATTTGAGAGGTAGGAAAATAAAAGCCGTATTGATGTTTCTGAAAAGTTAAAAAAGTGCACAAGTTTCATGGAAAGCATACTGTGGTCAACCGTGTCAAAGGCTTTTAAATGATCAAGAAGAACTAGGAAATTTAACTTGCCATCATCCAGTTCACGCCGTATATTTTCAGACACATCCAGTAGTGCAGAAACTCAACTATGATTAGTACGAAACCCTGATTGTTTATCAGACAACAAATTATTAGCACTGATATATGATGACATTTGTAGATAAAGAATTTTCTCCAGTACTTTAGACAAGTAGCAAAGAATAGCTATTGGCCTGAATTCAGAATCAGTTTTTGGTATTGGTACTATTTTTTTCGATTATTTTTTAATAAAAATTAAAAATATCATTTATTGAAAAAAAATATTCACAATTTTAAAATTTTTAGTAATCAATATAATCATTTTGGTAAAAGGTGCAAAATCAACAACTTGTTTGCTTGATATTATGAATTTGGTATAAATTTGGTGATTAGAGAAAATTTTTAATGTCTTCTGTGTTACAGTTTCCATAAAATAATAAATTTGTTAGTAGTAGGATATTCATAAAGCTTAAACAAATTTTGATTTAAAGTCTTATGCCGTTTTCTTAATTGAGGTGAATAGCCGAGACTTACTTTTTAACATGGCCTAAAATTTAAATTTAAAATGTCCCTTTACTAGTCACCCTTTAAGTGATTTTAACTAAATTTTCGTTTTTGCAGTGTTAAAAAGCAGCATTTTAAATGAACTTTTACTTCAACGTACGCAAGACAATATCTTCTAACTATGAAATTTTCCATGTTAAAAATGACAATAACACAATCGAACTACAAAAGAACAAAAGTAACGAAAAAGGGCACAAGAAAACTCAATGTGTATTTGCTTAATGTGAGAGACATGTTTAGCTTTAAGGAAATTAAATGTAATTAAGTCATTTAAAGGATTTTAAAGCACTAGATGCATGCGACTTCATATATTTAATTAATTTCGATAATTTGAGAGAATTAATATTCAAATAAATTGACAACAAACAAAAGTAAATACAGATTTTATTGTGATGTATAAAATAAAAAATGTGCCTTTTTTTAAAAAAAATATGGGCGAAATAATAAATAGATTAAAGGCTTTTCTTTAAAATAAATTAAAATAGTTTCAAATAAGTAACTTTGCACTTCTTTAACAATGTGCAATGCTGTCTGCGCCATTTAATTTTTATTAAATTTTTTTGTTTAATTTTTTTTTTATCAAGAAAATCATATTTTTACATAAATCAACTCAATTATGAATACAAATTCTCGGGGAGTTGTCTGCCTTCTCCCATTTTTCCTATGTAAATTCAGTTGTAAAAATCGGTGATAATTGGGCTGTATCACTTCTAGTTTGATGGGTATGTCAATATGCAAAGTTTTCGGCGGCATGAAATAACCCCCCAAAATATAACGCCCCAAAAAAAATATGAAATAACCCCCCAAAGTGTGGGGCGTTATTTCATATGCAATAAAACCCCAATTTCAAAAATGAAATAAACCCCCAATGAAATGAAATAACTCCCAAAATCAAAATGAAATAAGTCCCCAATATTTAGGGACTTATTTCATATGAAATAGTTCCCCAATTCCAGAAATGAAATAAGACCCCAATATAATACATATTGTTCAGTTTTGGTTGGGCGCAAAGACTTTTTCCTCTATGGTATAACAAACACCGGCTTCGCTAACTAAAGCTTTTCTGCATAGCCGGCCTTCGGCCGGGCGCAAGGATTTTCTCCTCTATAGTATTCCAAACACCGGCTTCGCTAACTAAAGCTTTAATGCATAGCCGGCCTTCGGCCGGGCGCAAGGATTTTCTCCTCTATAGTATTCCAAACACCGGCTTCGCTTACTAAAGCTTTTCTGCATAGCCGGCCTTCGGCCGGTCGCAAGGATTTTCTCCTCGATAGTATTCCAAACACCGGCTTCGCTAAATAAAGCTTTTCTGCATAGCCGGCCTTCGGCCGGGCGCAAGGATTTTTCCCCTATATTGTATTCCAAACACCGGCTTCGCTAACTTAAGCTTTTCTGCTAACCCGGTCTTCGGTCGGGCACAAGGCATTAGTTAGCGAAGCCGGTGTTTGGAATACTATAGAGGAGAAAATCCTTGCGCCCGGCCGAAGGCCGGCTATGCAGAAAAGCTTTAGTTAGCGAAGCCGGTGTTTGAAATACCATAGAGGATAAAACATTGCGCCCGGCCGAAGGCCGGCTATGCAGAAAAGCTTAAATTAGCGATTCGGGATTTTCGAATTCGAAATTATAAAGTTCGGGACTTAGAGATTCCGATTTCTGAAATTCAGGACTTAAAAATAATCCCAATTTTTTTAGGATTCTGAAATTATAGTTTTTGATACTTAGTCCCTTTTTTTATGTTTGGTAAACGTATGCAGTGAATATAACAAAACACAATTTGTCATCATTATGACTTTTAAAATATGTAATTTAAAAATTAAATAAGTCCCCAAAATATTTTTAGGGACTTATTTCATTTCAGATTTTTGGGGAGTTATTTCATATGAAATAATCCCCCAATTGAAAAAATGAAATAACACCCCAAAAAAAAGAAAAAACCCCCCAAAAATCGTTTTTGTTGTTCTCTGTACAAATTTTTGGGGGGTTATTTCATATTTTTTTTGGGGCGTTATATTTTGGGGGGTTATTTCATGCCGCCAAAGTTTTCACAACTTTGTCGGAAGTAGTAAAAAGTTTTTTTGCGGCGGCAACATTGGACCGTTCTTATTTCTTTATCACTGGCTGGGCAGGTTCATGATTGGTACTATACAACAAGCGACACAATCGAATTATTTAAGACTGAGTTCGTTATTTAAGACATTGCTCGTGTATAGCCTTCTTGTTCAAACGATTTACCATTTTACTCTTTTTTCTTTGGAGTTACATTGAATCAGCAGTCGATGCCAAGTTAACAACGTTTCTAGTGAAAAGCAAATTTTGGGTAATTCGGACAATTTGTGTTCCAATGTATTCACTGGTGTCAGCGCTTTATCAGCGCTACGATAATTCAAACGATTTCTTATTCCGTAAGGGATCGCATGTATTTGCCGTATTCAGAAAACCCCTTGTATCATTGTATCGATTGTATGTTGCATGAAAAACAACAGTGAACTATGTATTTCAGTACAACATACAAGCGATACAATGCTACAAGGGGTTTTGTGAATACGGCAGTTGTGTCTTCATATAAAATAAAAATCACTTTCATAGCTAACCCAAGGACTTGATAGTTAAAAGCCTAAATGCATCACCTCTTACTTAGGAGTCGTTTAAGTGCGAAATTGGACTAGATAAAAAAAATAGAAAAGGAGCAAATGGTGATAACCACATCATAAAAGTTTCAATTTCGAAAGTCAGGTCATTAAAAAACCGAAAAAAATTCATCGGATTGTAACTGCTTCACTTTTTTAAGTGGAATTGCCAATTTTAATAATTTATTAAAGATCACTTCAATAAAACTAAGCGGGTCATGTTTTCAACCCCTCACCGTTCGTTTAGAATGTTTTCATATAAAATGTTTTTGAACTTTCAAAAATTTGTATGAAGATATTTTCAAGTGAAGTGAAGTGTTTTCGAAAATAAGGGGGTTAGTCCAAAAAGTAAAAACTGAATAATGTATTTGCTTATAACCAGGGCTCTAGACTCGTCAATAGTGAATAGTTTTTACTTCGACTCCGACTCCAACCGCGAAATGTTGCTAAGTCCGACTCCTACTCTTACATTGGACTTTAAACTCTTTTTTTAATGTAGTACCTTTAAAATGGTTTAACAAGCAAGACAATTATTCTGTGAAAATCTTAAATCGATATTTTAAATATTGCATAGCCAATTTCGCAGAATTTTTATTTTGGAAAATATTAGAAAATTTTTTTAGTTTCTTATGCCGAAAAATGTTTATGCAGAGTCGGAGTTGCTATTTTTTGTGGGTACTTCGATTCCGACTCTGACTCCGGTACAAAAACCACAACTACGATTATTTAACTTCGAATCCACAGTCCTGATAATAACATTGATTTGCTAAGCAGTTAAATACAGGGTGGCGGATGAATTTCGCATGAAGTTTGCTACATTGGAATAACTTTTTTTGTAATGCATGGAATTTATTCAATCTTTTTTCAATAGGATTAATTATAGCAGGATTATTAGCATAAAACATAATTCTATATATAAAAAAAAAGTGGCGTTAGTTAGCACAGCTGTTGAGCATTAGCATACAAAGGTTTCTAAGTTGGTATGACCAATTTCCGATAGGCGGCCCCATTGAAAATTACTCAAAATAAATTATATCATTTGATCATGCTATGGTCTTTAGTAAAGTTGTTGCGCATGAGGCGGCAAAGGTTTCTATGTTGGTATGAACAATTTCCGCTTTTATAGGCAAAACAACGTTTGCCGGGTCAGCTAGTCTTATATATAAATACGAAAACAATTTTTTAAGTTGATTTTTAAGTATCTTATCGTCCACCGTTTTAAAGGTAATTGTTTGTAGATATTTTTACATTTACATTTTAAATTTATTTTCTAAATTTTTAGAATTAAAGTGTTTAAAAGCATTTTAATTTATTTTGCAAACACATGCGTAAAAAGAGTGCATTGTGTTGTTTTCTTAAAATGTGTAAGTTTTTGTTGTATAACGACGCACTAGTTCTCTCGAATGTAAATGTCAAGTGGGCGAACTTCGGCCACCGGGCGATTTAGTTGATTTAAATGCCTGCCCTTAGGTCAGGCGAACTAAGGTCCAACGGAAGGTTGAGTTTTAAGAAATAAGCCTGTTATAAAATTTTCTGTGTAATTCGGCCATAACCGGCTGAGCTTTATGTGCAGTTGCACCATCTGGTTTAAAGGAATTCTCTTTCTACGTAGTTCCGGATAGAAAAATTCTCAAGTAACGGTCTTCAGTAACCGTTACGCTGTGTCCGTTTCATGCAAAGAAGTATAGCACAAAAATACAGCGTGAAGAAACTACACACCACACTGTGACGTGAATTGGATGCAATTCCCTTTCATGCAGTATTTTTGGGTTGGAACCACCCAGAAGTCACCCTGTACTTAATTATATGTATTTCTATCCATGTATATTAAAAAAAATCTTACAAGTAGAAGTTTTAACATCTTGTTATGTCATATTGATAGCAGCAAATTATACAGAGAAATAATTTCAGTGGTTTTTTATCAACAAATTATACACACAAAAAATTTACAATAGCTTTTTGTCAATTAAAAAATTGTTTGAAAAATATTTTAATTGAATTAATGTGATAATTGAATCAATTATTTTTTTATTTAATAATATAATTTTGATTTGATTAACATTTTTGTTGTTTTTAAATGTATTTTTAATTAAAATATTAATTAAATAACAAAGAATCTTAATTGATTTTTTCGCTTAAAATAAAATTGTTTAAACTTGTAGAATCGTTGTTAGGAATTCGCAAAACCCTAGCAATATTTAATTAAATCAATTAACACATTGTTTGAAATGGCAAAGTTTTTTGATAATTTTTTTTTAATTTAAATTAAAAATATCATTTATTGAAAAAAAAATTACAATTTTCAATTTCTATAATATTTAGAAATCAATATAATCACGTTGGTAATTGGTGCAAAATTAACAAATTGTTTGCATGATTCTATAAATTTGGGAATTAGAAGCAATTTTTAATTTTACTTGTGTATACTGGATCTTTTGCAGATAGATGCTCAAAGCGCAGTGGGAGTAGCTGGATTCAGATTGAAGGGGATGGGATTGAAAATGAAAACTTACTCTACTGTATCGTTAATAAAAGTGTTACACTTAGACGTATTACTCTTTACGAGTCTTCACGGGTAATGAAATGGGGCTAAAGACTAACAAAACACTAAAATCAGCAATCCACGTCTACCACGTGATTATTATTGTTAAGGCCATGGTGAGATAAAACTTTTGCTTCGTTTTGCATTACAGATTCGCTTTGACATCTAAGATGAAATATACATACTTATACGAAACATGTCACATAGAGGGTTTTAAACGTAGAGCGAATCGAAAAGTAAGACAACTCTCATTTTTTTGCTCGCTTTAACAATCAGCTAGTATAATTTGCTTTTATTTTATTTTTTGTTTTGCAAAATTCAATTCCAATAAATATTTAAATAAAATGTTTAACTTTTATTTTTATAACATATACTTAGATGTATAATTTACCAACCGATTTTGACCAAACAATGCCTGCGTGTTGTCAAAGTTTTTATTGTGTCATACACCTTTTGCTTTACGCTTTTCTTTCAAAGTTAGAAACGTCACGCAATGCGACGAGGTTGTATCTGACACGGCCTTTAATGTTAATAAATGTATGTGTCGCTTCTAAGTATCGTTCACTTCGCAATATAGTTTAAATGACAATCTATTGCAATTAAAGATTTTTAACTCTTTTGGCACCATTGAGAAATAGATTAAGGTAAAGATGCTAAAAATCAGGAAAAATTGTTTCCTTAAGGACATGAATAATAAACAGTAAAAACATTGATGCCATATGCACCAATGCAAAACACAAATAATAAGAATAGTATAGGAAGAAAAAAATAAAAAATAAAAAAACGTTTATACACAAAAATATAAATAAGGTTTAACAAAGCGGACCGGCTCCTCTTAGAGGCGTTAACTTTAAACTTAGAATTATTCCTTTTTTGTATGAAAACTATAAATATTGGTACATATACATATCTACCCACATGAAAAAACTTACATTATTTTCTCTACTCTTTACCCAAAAATGCATTTGTATCCCTCTTTGTGATAAAGTAGTATGTGCATTAAAAAAAAACAGTTTCTTACCTCTACTGAATATTTTTAAATTTTGAGTTAACACCCTTTATTTCGGATTTTTAAACAATTTTATTATAAAAAATTTTAAGTGCAATATTTTTTTGTTATAACTAACAAAATCGTCAGCGTTGAAAATTGAAATTTTATTACATATTTTTCTATGCAATAGTGACTGCGAAATTTGTTTTTCATGAATGTTTTGAAGTGAACACATGCTTTTGACACTTGACTTAAATGAATGTATTTAAATGACATTCATAGAAAAATAACAAAAAATTAAAAAAAATTGTTAAGAACATAAATATGTACATATTCATGTATTTATGTATATAAGTGAAATCTTTCAATTAACTTTCAGTTACAACCCAATAAAAAATGGAGCTTCCAACGATGCAGGTTTGTAAGCAAGAAACGTAAAAGTTTCGCTTAACATCTCGCTTACGGAAGACATGAATTTTATGTGGTGGATGGTAACAAGCATCTGGGTTATCAATACACAACATACGAAAAGATGTGGGCGGGATTATATTAGTGGGTGTGGCATAAACAAGATTAATTGGTATCAAAAGAGCGGTATTTATATGACTTTACCATGGTAAAGAGTATATAAGATTCGGCATAACACTTCAATGTGCACTCTTATCCTGCCTTTACACATTTATTATTAACGAAAAAGTCGACGAAATAGCCGAAAGTCTTGCAAGTAGCTTGAGGGTTTACGCAGACAGTTGTAAGTTTATTTTTCAAATGTTCTCGAAGCTGAAATATCTTATGAAAAATCTCTATTTTGGGTTTAAAAAACATTATCGTGTAAACGATATCACGAATTTATTTTAATAATTTCTTCTTTATTTTATTTTTGTTCCATCTTGATGAAAAAATTATGTTTATTTTAAAATATGTGAATCCAGTATTGCCGTAGTTAGCGATATCATAAATATCTTAGAAAATACTTTGATTAACAATTTTTTTCATAATACATGCAATTTATATTTAAAAATTCCAATCGGTAGTGTTAGTAGTAGTGTTTTTGATTTTTTTTATTATTATAAATACGGAGAAAATCAGCTATAAACATAATTTTTATTTTACTAAGTACTAGCAGATTGATACAAAACTCATCTACGGTAACACTGTTTCTTCATTTGTCATTTTGCTTGCTGCAAGTGTCAAAAATTAACTTGCAAGCAAATTCTCTTGCAAGTTGACCTGCAAGTACGAATAATGTGATTGTATTAGTGAAAAAGTGTGAGTGTATTGAGTTTTTCGAACTTGCACTTGCATGTGTAAACGCCAGGTAAGTAACAAGTTCGTTTTTAATAATACCCTTCGAAACTATTATATCAAATTTCTGCCGATATATGTTTTAACTTTATATATACGATTTTCCAACAACAACCAGCCATCTGTAGAAGAGACTGAACTTTCATTAAAAATTGTTTGCTTGGAGAAACGGGCAAAAATTTAAATTTAAATGCGAAGAGTTTAGAAAGGCATGGGGAATAGATAAGTTTTGTTACATCTTTTGGCTACGAAATTAAAAGTCCAGCTTAGAAAGGCATGGGGAATAGATAAGTTTTGTTACATCTTTTGGCTACGAAATTAAAAGTCCAGCCTGTTTAATAAAGTCACAATAAAAAACCATTTAAGTTGGCTAATTTTTTTTAAAGATACTCTGTACAGGGGGTCCATGTTCTGCCAGGTCTTACAACTTCTGTAAATATAAGCCTTTTCCTTTGAATTATACATCATTATATAGAAAAAAATTTATTTAAAAATATGCAAAACGGCTCTTGCAGAAATCAGGCAAAAACGATAATTAACTATACTGAAGAAATTTTTGCATAAAATGTACGTACATATATATTTCAGTTAAATGTATAAACCCACTTTTTATGAATTATTACTATCATTCGTATATTTTACGAATTTATTTGTTGTTAACATTGAAACCATGGTAAATTATGTACAAGGTATAGTCATAAGAAAGTTTGATCTCAATTTTAAGACCCATGTATATAACCAAAAAAAAAAAAAAATTCAACAAGCGTCAAAAATCAAATAAATAAATTTTATGGCCTGTTCAACGATTTCGAAAGAACGACTTCGATCGCATTCAAAGCGATCGAAAACTGATTTGGGTTCAACCAACTCTATTCTATACGAACATTCTTACGAACGACAACTCGAAAGATAACGTAAGTACTTTCATACAAAAAGCGGTTTATCAATATCGAATGTATTGTCTAGATTACGAACACAAATGTCAAAACCACTCACTTGTTGGTTTGTAGTCGAATCGTTGAATTTAAAAAAAAAAAAACAAGAAATATTTAAGAGTAATTTAAATAAGTAATAAAAATACTTTAATACGTAAAATTATAGTTTAGACTAGTAAGAAATTAGAGTCGGACAAGTCCGACCATTTTTGACAGTTTACCCTATTTAGGACCCATGGGCAATCTGGACAATCCTGAACAAAATTATGTTATGAGGTTAAGATTCATTTAAAAGTTCTTTGTGCCGAATATTATTTCGATATCTTCATCTTAATATATGAGATTTTAGGATGGGGGTTTATGTGGGACCTATGGCTTATTTTGGACCTACCAGGACAACATTTTGTTATGACATATTAGTTATCATAATAATCATTGTCGCCAATTTCTATGTGAGTACTTATATTTGTAAAGAAGTTATGGCATTACAAGCTATTTTCGGAAGTATTATTTGTATGGGAGTTATGGTCAAATATACACCGATCACAATAAAATTTGGCAAGACGATTTTGATTTCAATAAATTATTTTGGACAAAATTTGAACTTAATACCAACATAATAAGATCATTTATCGGAACAAAAACCCTATCCGGACAGAGTTTTGTATGGTAAAATTATGGACCGATTCGGCCCATTTCCAAAAAGCTCGGTCGTTGTGCCAAATTGAACCTGTGTACCAAATTTCATCAAATTATCTCCAAAATTGCGACCTGTACTCTGTGCATAAGGGTTCATGGACAGCCAACCAGGCTGCCAGCTGGACGGACATCGTTGGATCGACTTAGAATGATTCTGAATGGTTCGGCATAGTTTTGAGTCGATCGGTATACTTTAAAGTAGATAAAGGACCCATATTTTATGGGGTTACACACATCATCACAAATGCATAATACCCTCTCCACTATTGTGGTGTGTCGACAATGCAGCCACTGCTAACATTAATCGAATACATGGACGAAAATCTTGAGTTGACAAGAGGTACACCAGTGCTTGGAGCAAATAAATTTTCGATGGACGAGGAATGAAAAAGTATAAGCCAAAAACTAAACCCCATTGGCCCACCTACGCGTTCTATTGCAGAGTAGAAGATGGTAAACCACAATTTATTTAAAGGCATAAAAAACAATAGGCTTGAATTGATTTTGAAATAATATTTATATTTACAGACATGGGCAGATTTAAAATGTAGGACAAAAATCTGCAAGAAAAACTGGTCGCGGTATTTACAAACGAAACTATTTAACTTTCCTAGTACAGAAAATTAATCGGACGCTGCTTTTGTAATTGTTTAATTGGTTTATTTATTTGTTTGCATGATGTATTTATTTTTTTTTTTTTTTTGGTTAATATATTTTGTTTTTAATTAACTACAACATTTGTTTACACTTCTTTTAAGTTTTGGTATCAATAAAGAAGGTTTCTATCTAATTTCTATACAGCTGATAAAATTTCAAACATAGTTGTATTTGTTATCAAGCAAATTTAGTATTATTTTTGATAGTTTTGAACAAAAACGCAAAAAAATATAGATAAATGTCATATGGCAATACTTTATTTCTTAATACCTTAGGAACAAATATTGACACTCGTAAGAGCAAGCGATCGAAAGCTGTCGAAACGGTTGAACCCACTCTGATTCGAAATCGAGCGAGTGGATGGCGATCGCGAGATCGCTGAACAGGCCATTATTGTTTCAAAAATTTCTTAATATAAAAATTTTGTAATACCAAATTTAAATCAATAACCAATTTCAAATAGGCAATATATTGAACTAAATATAATTTTTTATAAAAAAAAAGTTCCAATATCTAAGAAGCGCAAAATATGTTGAAGTTTAAATATTTGCAATTGAGCAATGTTTCGGTGTTTGACATTACACGGGAAAATAATTACAATTCTCCCTAATGAACCTACCTGGTACTTATTACACTATTTTGAAAATAATGTTTCATAATTTTGCTGAAGTATTTTAAAATATGTTCTTTAAAATGGTCAAGTACCATATGATATACGCGTCCCTTGAGATCAAGCTTATGGGGGTTTGGCCATTTTAAAGAGAGCTCAAATCAGCATTCGTGAAGACTACCCCTGCGGGAAATTTGTGTCAATTGCTCTTAAAGCACTTATCTCGTAATCAGTGAACAACATTTTATAATTAAAAGGAACGAATTGTGATAGGTGAAAACAACACCTATCACTTAACTGGTGAAAATGTATTTAGGGTGTAGTTGGTCCAGAGGAAAGGTAATTAGCACAAAACTATTCATGTGACTGGATTTTGTGCAGGTAGTGGCTGATTCTCTCTAGTTCTATTACTTTATATGAAGGGAATCTATCATATTGACATGGTTCATATGTGACAAGCATTATTTTAACCGAAATTGGATGTGTCCATTAAGGTTATTTCAGTGACCTGTTACAAAGTGTCAAAAAGGTGCCAATTACCCTACATAGGACATCGCCATGTTAAAGTGACTTGTCACGTACCAAGTTTAGTGTTAGTTCCCTTTCCCCTAGGTAACAACAAACATTTGTATTGAATAGCTTAGTCGAATCTTAGTAATCGTTATACTATCCACTTACATTTACTCTATCAGAAAGCCAATAGTAAAAATATTATAAATCACTAGGCCCCTGTATTCTGGCTCTTGGTGGTTACAACGCACTTAGTATAATAGCGAGCGGAGAACTTACCTACAAGCCTACTAATCAGCACATTCCAGATGTCATCCATTTTGGAGTGGTTAAGAATAATCCCGATAAAAACGATTGTTGTAGAATCTTCCCTGGAATTATCTTCTGATCACGCACCCACTATAGTAACCATAATGAGCCCTTAAAAACTGCTTATTTATCTACAGCTGGCCCACGGAAAAATTGGTTAAAATAAAAAAAAGAAAAAAAATATTAGTACCTATTGCAAGAAAAATATATCACAACGTACTCCAGCAAATGTAGACCTCTATATTGCCAATGATGATTCAAATCTCAATCAAGCTATTGAACCTTCTTCCATAGCCCCCACACTTTAAAGCAATACATTTTTGACATACAAAGCGCTTTTTTAGCGCAGATAAAAATTTATGAAAATAAAGCGACCAGCTTTAAGGGCAAAATAACCCACTCAAATTGCTTGGAAAGCACATACTTTCTTCACATTTTGTGTTCACCAATAAAAACCACAAACATATTACGTACAAAAATTAAGTTTTGATTTTCCTTTTTTTTCAATGAATTCCGATACGCCGATTGGTTTAAGCCAACGAACTGTTTGGGGGCAAAATTTACAGCTGCAAAGATTTTAATGCTTCTTCTTCTACTTCTTCACTCTGCAAAGTTTGCTCTGAAATTATTACATTTAGCACTAGACGGCACAAAAAGATTGACAAACATCCAATATTTCCATCAAGTATTAAAAGTTGTTAATAATTCCACAAAAAGGCTTCAAGTGTTTGTCCGAACAGCAACTCCACAATTAAAACCAAAAAACATTTTAACAAACATAAAATTTTTACACATTTGCCAAGCAAAATGTGTGGTTTATTTTGCCCTTTACGCACTTAATTTTATTCTTTGTTACCGTTATTCTTTAATATGCTCCCTTACAAACCTGCTTCGGTGTAAAGGAATAATGTGGCTCTTTAAATTTTATATTTCTTTTAAATTGGTTGAGAATTCATTCACTTACCTTACTGCAACTCCGTATGTCTGGTTGCGAAGCGCACAATTTTGCGATTACTTTTAAAAATTTATTAGTAGTAGTTCGCAAGACAAGAACATTTTTTATTGCAAAATACACTGGTGTTAATTTAATTAAAAATTGTGGTTTCTTCAATTGATGGTGATGGATGAATTATCATAAGTGTCCAATAAAATAATTGTAAGAGTACTATAATTATTTTCTTTTAAGGAAAATGATTTTGGATAGGCTTCAAATTCTTTGAAGAAGGTGTTTAAGTTTAAGGATTTCTGATAAATTTTGAGCGTTTAACATAAAACATTGATACAACATTCTTTTATTCAATGTATTTTGGCATTTATATTATTATATTTCCTGCAATAGTATGGATTATGCGACTCAAGAACTGCTCTGTTCTAAAGGCCAAAAATAAATCAAACTAATGGTACTCAGACGAAGCAAAGACAGGTCTATAAGGCGAGTGAAACAAAGCTTTCCAACAACTTTTTTTTGAATAGTTCTGGATATTTTTTCTTCCATTGCTCGCTTTAAACAAATAAATTATGATCGATCGGCCCCTGTAATCTTCTGGGTAGATTTCAGCAACTTATAATAGGTGGTTCTCTTCTTATCCACCAAATACAAAACATTATCCTGACTCCTTGGATTCTGGCATCACATAAGACCTCTTGCCCTGCGGATTCATTTGTTATGCCTATTAAAAATTCAATGCAAATATTACCTCCGTTTTTTTTGCGTTCAAGCAGAATTTTGGATATTCGTAATCATATTTCAAAGTCTGACTACTTCAACACATATTTCTTCTCTGCTTAACTTAATTTGATAATATAAAATTACATGGAAGGGTGTTAAATAAAAAAAAAATCGGTGAACACCATTTAAACGAATCAAATAAATTCCCAGCACTGCTTCATACTTTTGAGAGTTGGATGTTTTTTTTATCAAATATTACAATTGTTTATATATTTATGACTTGATCCCAAGATAATACTTTTCTAACGTTGTAGCCATTTTTCAATTCATTTTTTTCTAAACTTTACCCTACACTAGTGTCATATAATCGTGTACAAAAATCTCAAGTTTCCATTTCCATTAATTCAATTTCTCTACTTTATTTCCTTCTTGATTTTATTACAAATACACACACACTCTCTAAAGTCACGGGATTTGTATGTACGTTATAAATAAATAAAGCCTGATTGTGTGTATAAAAAGCATATCCGTTTCCGGTTAAACAATGCTATTGTATTATACAAAAAAAAAAAAAAACTGCATGACAACTTTACAAAAAGTGGAAAATAAGAAAAAAAAATAATCTTAAAATAAACATTTTGTATGAGTTTGTTTTAGTGAGTGTATAGGTAAATATAACGTATATGTATATAGATACATTTGTTTGTAGACCTTCCACTCACTTGCTGTTATCTGTGGGACCAAAATTGAACCAGAGAATACAATATAAAAAGCAACAATTTGTTGCTAAAAATACAGCCGTAACAATACCTACCTACAATAATGCAATTTTACTGAAAATGTTTTAATGGGTTTTAAAGGAAAATCCAAGAAAATATCTTTAGAAAATAAGAACAACTATAGGAATTAAGCCAATATTTTTAGAAATGCTGGGAGAATTTTCCCAGTATTAATTTTAAAACAAAATAAAGTTAAAATTAAGTAGATTGATGTTTTATTTTTATTAAGATTTATTTTAAGAGCAAATAGTAAAAATTGATTTAAATTAAAATTTTTGCAACAAAGAGAAAATCTAATTTAAATACTAATTCCACAAAGTATATAGTAAAACTGTTAACTATGTACAATTCCAAATGATCTTGAGTAGATTATATATAATATCACTTATACGCACCGTTTCGTAAGTTCTTTATTAAATTAAAATTAGCATTTTTTCTAAAATTCTTTTATATAAAATTTTTTGTATTAAAAGGAAGTGTAAAATACATTTACTCTAGATGTGTAAACTTACACATGCATAGAAAAATATATTGTACTATTGCAGTAATATACTTCTAGGGTTTCATGTATTTTGCTTCCTTCCGTACACTGAAAGCAAAATGAAATATTTTTTTCTATTTTTTCTAAAAGTACGTGTTTTAGAAAAAATTTTTTAAATGCAAGCAAATTTAAATAGACGTTTTAGAAGTATATGGTTATAAGCAAAGAAGGGAAATAATAAAAATTACATTTTGTGTACTTTAGAAAACGTTAATATACACAATAGACATATAAGTCAGTGTTTCTTAAAGACAGGAAATGCACAGCAATACTCGTAATATTTGCTATGTTTTTCTTCAAAAAGTCAGTTTTTTACAAAATGTCACTTTTCTACAAAAAGTCACTTTTCTACAAAAAGAATCATTTCTACAAAAAGTAATATTTCTACAAAAAGTCACTTTTCTACAATCATATCTACAAAAACCACTTTTCTACAAAAAGTCACTGTTCAACAAAAAGAAATTTTTTTCTAAAAAGGACGATTTTCTACAAAAAGGATACTTTCCTACAAAAAGTCACTTATCAGCAAAAAGTCACTTATTTACAAAAAGCCAATTTACTACAAAAATTTATTTTTCTCCATAAAGTCACTTCTCTACAAAAAAGTCACTTTTCTACATAAAGTCACTTATCTACAAAAATCCACTTTGCTAGAAAAAGTCACTTTTTAACAAAAAGTCACTTTTTAACAAAAAAATTAACTTTTCTTCAAAAAGGGCACTTTTCTACAAAAAGACACTGTTCTACCAAAAGACACTTTTCTACAAAAAGTCACTTTTCTACAAAAATAATAATTTTTATAAAAAGTCACTTTTCTGCAAAAAGAATCATTTCTACAAAAAGTCACTTTTCAACAAACAGAAATATTTTTCCAAAAAGTACGCTCTTCTACAAAAAGAATACTTTCCTACATAAAACCACTTTTCTACAATAAGTTGCTATTCTACAAAAAGTCACTTTTCAGCAAAAAGTCACTTTTCAGCAAAAATTCACTTTTCTCCAAAAAGTCACATTTCTACAAAAAAGTCACTTTTCTAAATAAAGTCACTTTTCTACAATAATCCACTTTTCTATAAAAAGTCACTTTTAACAAAAATTCACTTTTCAACAAAAATACACTATTCTTCAAAAATTGAAAATATCATATCGTTCTTTGGTTTATTGGGTATGATAGGTCTTTGATGCAGGGTAGTCAAATTTTGCATTAGAAAGCAACAAAAACTTAAGACACAATTTGTTTGACAAATTCAGTTTTGTTGATAACAATGTGAAGTGTCTATTTGTAAGCAATCGTGGTAATGACTTATTTAACTCCCTATTTGTCCCTAATGACAGTTTTTCTAAAAATTAAGTTGAATCAGTCACCCCCTAGAATAAAAATATTAGTTTAAAAATATTTCAGAAATATTTTTTTAGGTTTTTGTCACGCCTTTGGATACCGCCCTTTTAATTGTTTGTGCATTGCTTCGCCATTTGTAGTCCGTTCATAACATTTTGCATATCGTTATTTATGGCTTATCTTTTGCAAAATTTTTGCCTTGGGTGAGGTTTTGCCCCGACATCAAATTATGGGCGCAACTAATGCCATCTTGGATCCTTCCTCACTGGGCGCCACTTATGCCATTTTGGATCCTTCCACACTAATGTCTAATTTTTCACAACAATTGAAATATTAAGAAAAACGCAGTTAATCCGCCAGATTCATTGTGAGGTTTGATTTATAATGGTAAATAAAATACATAAATTTCAAAGAGAACTTCAAATTTTTATAATCGGTTAAAAGAACAATTTATGGCATTTACTATTTATTGGCCATGACTACGTCTGAGATGGTCAATGCGGAGGGTCGAATTTTGGCCGACTCGCTCAAGCATATCGACTGGTATCTCGCGAATAATGCGAGTTATGTTGGCTTACAAAGCTGTAATGGTAGCGGGCTTACTCCTGAAGAATTAAGACTTTAATATCCCTAGAGGAAAAAGTCCAAAGGTGTGATATCGCACGATTTAGGTGGCCAATTTACCGTAGCAAATCATCAAATGAAATGAATATCATGTAAATGTTGGCCGTGACTACGTCTGAGGAGGTCCATGCGGAAGGTCCAATTTTGGCCGACTCGCTCAAGCATATCGACTGGTATCTCGCGAATAGCACGAGTTATGTTGGCTTCCAAAGCGATTATCGTAGTCCAAAGCTGTGATATCGCACGATCTAGGTGGCCAATTTACCGTAGCAAAACATGAAATTAAGTGCATTAAGGCCGTAATCCTTGTGTACAATACGCCAAGTTGTCTTCGCGTACACTTTTGCATACAGCTGCCATATTCACTTCAATAGGTGCTGTATGTGGACTAGCTGGTCGAGTATCATCCACTAATGTAAGTTGGGACTCAGTTTTCCGAATGGTGTTGGCAATAGTGGTTTCAGTAGGTCGAATATGCGCACCGTAAGTTTCTCAAATCGCACGAAAAACTTTTCTCACAATACAGCTTAACAATTTGGAGAAGCTGTTGTGGTGTGAGTCTTTCCATGATAACTTGCCAAACGATACTGAAAAGAAATTACAAAGAAGTTTGATATGGGTCACGCGTAATCTGTAAAAAGAGCATATTGAATATCAAACCTCACGATAAATATCCCTTTACATCAAAATTCTATCCTTCCATCTAAAAATCCTTTTTTCACAAAAAAGTCACGCTTTTTAAGAAAAAGTCACGCTGTTTTATAGCAAACAAACATGTTTATTTTTTTTTTTTTTGACAAAAAACACAATATGTTCTAAAAAGAAATTTTTTCAAAAAAGTACGTTTTTTCACAAAGAGTTAAATTTTCTACAATAACGTACTAATTTTTTTTTTTAGAATTTTAATTATCAAAGTTTTGGATAATGCTATCATTTAATAATCAGCATTTTTATTGATTGATATTTTTTGATTAAATGAGTAATCGCACGTCCCTGATTGCAAAACAAAAAAAAACATTTACAAGCCACAATCAGTTATAATTTTAAATGTGTATAAAATATATTGAAAAAATATTTGGGAACCTCTTACACTTTGCATCTACCTTTTTTAATACCACCTTCTGTATGTGCATTTATCCGTCTCTCCATCTCTGTGTGTTTATCTTGTATAGACGTTTTGCTACATGTATGTGTCCAAAAGTAAACATGTTCACACGATCTAGGTAACACTAAACCAATGTTAATGTTCAAGTTGAGACCACTTAACAACTAACCTCGTCTTTTGTATGCTGCACTTCAAATACAAGAAAATTACAAAAGGAAAACAGAAAAAAAGATTGTGAAAAAATAACACATGTAGCTCACAGATTCTGCATTGTAGAAGTGTATAATTTTCAAAAGTACCATCCTCGTACTGTAATTAAAAAATATATTTTGTATTTTAAGTTTTTTCATTGAGTTAGACAGCAATTAAAGTAATTTTCAAAATTGAGATGAAGTTGCTAGCACTCGTTAGTGACAGAGAATGATTTGCAACAGGCGTTGCACAGCCCACAGAGGTGGAGTTTTAAAAATATTTTAAATTATTGCCAGAGATGTTTTTTAGCAAAAATTTAAAGAACTTATTTTTATTTTGCCTTAAATAGACTGTATTCATTTAATTTTCCAACAGCCTTAAAGTAAGCTACAATTAAGGGCAATAAGCAATTAAATGCAAAAACTATGTTAACCCCTTTTATTTTATTTAAATTAAATTATATTGAATTTTTTTAACATATTTTTTTTTTATTTACAAGTTTCCATGTCATAATACACCAATACTGGAATTTTCCGTGGTATTGCGGATATTATTACATTTCAATCAATATCATTAATATTTTAATACCCTGTCATCGTTGTATCAGCTCCGTTGACTGCCAGGCGATTTCATTTTTTTTCCCCCCTTCAAAACTATTGTTGTAAATAAAATGTCTAATTTTTTTATTTTTGCTTTTTCGCACAGTGTATGGGCCATGAAGTGGGAGAAATTGTGAATATAATAAAAAGAACAAATTGAAAAAAATATAAATATTTAATAGATTTTAACAAGTTGAATTTTATTGAATTTTTTTATGATGCCACTAAAGTGTGTTTTATGGATATTTTTTTTTTCAACAGGTTTTACGACCGATAAGGCTGAAGATTTTGAATTCAAGAATATGGGAGATTTTAACAAAATGAATTTTTTATTATGCTCTGGCTTTTTGTTTGTATGAAAAAAATAGCAAAAAAAAATTTATTAAACTTATAAACACAATATCTATTTTTACAGAAAATATCTATTTTTTTGTGTACGAAGAAAAGATATTTTCTTCGTTGTTATTTGTATTTAAAAAGTATATTTAGCATAAGCAATTAAAGATCACAAAAATCTAATTTTTGCAAAAAAGTTTTTTCAAAAGTCCCTTTTCATTTATTGTTTATACAAAGTGTTCGTTTTTTTACTGAAATTCCATTTTTATAAACATTTTTTTACCAATTTCTTTTCAATAAAACCATTAATCAAAAATAAAATCAGACTTTATTAAAAAATATTAATATTAAACGTTTACTTATATGTGATAATTCAACATCATTTCTGCAGAAAATGTGGTCAATATCAAAAAATGTTTAACTGATATTTCTAATTTGTTAACTGGTCCAACATTTATTAATTTTTTTTTTTAATTTATATCACGAATTTTTTAATTGAAATCGTTTTTTTATTTTTTTCTGTGCGACCTCGTTTTACAAAAGAGGTTACCTTATTTTACATTAGGGATGTACGATCCGAGATGTCATAAGTGGCGCCCAGAATTCGATGTCGGAAAAAAACCCTCAAGGCAAAAATTAAGCCATAGACAAGCCATGAATAACCATATGCAATATGTTATGATCGGAATTTAAATGGCGGCGCAGTACAAAAAAAAAAAAAAATAAAAGGTCGGTATCCAGAGACGTGGCAAAAACCACCTTAATGTACAGGGTTTGTTCAATATTGAAAATGGATCAAATCCCACAATTGCCTCAACTTTCATTCACTAACGTGTCATCCTGGAATAAGGACACCAAAGCTAACATACACAATTTCTTTGTATGTAAAAGGATATTTTTCACTGTGCAGGAAGACGCTGTTTCTCATTAATTAGTAGTATACGTTGTTAAATGTCCCTTTTATAAAAATTTTTTCTTTTTTGTTGGAAGCTGCAACTCGTTTTCACATAAAGACAATTTAAAACTCACGTTTGTACAAAAAAAAAAAAAAAAAAAAAAAAAATTTTAAAGGCCAGTGATTTTAATGACCACAAACAATCCATAACCTATTGATGAATTAGAGGCCAAAAGAAGCATGGTTTGCTATTAGTTCCATCTATGGGCTGTCTTGTTTAGCTGCTCTCCTTAAGCTGATAGAGTTTCTCTTTTACATTGTTCTTCCAACGGACTTGGGGTCACCTCGTTTGTCTCGGCCTTTGAGTTCATGAAAAATTATTTTCGAGTCGAAGCGTATTCTTCCGTTCTTACGAAAACTTCTTGGAGTCTAATTTTATTAATAAATAAAATGCCCTAGTAAAGCTTAAGAGCTCATGGGTTATTAGATGCCGATACTCGCCGTTAACGTAAATGGGAATACCATGTAACAAAATTCTATTACCAAATATATCGTTACCTTAATATAAAAAGGCCCCAACTCATTATTTTTGGAAATCCGTTTTTTTATTGATTATTGTAGAATGGTTGCTAATACACATTTCAAGCAAATTAGATTAAAAATAAAGAAGTTATAAGCAGAATACAAAAAGCCCTAACTCATACACACAATTTTTCTAAAGAAAAAAAGGCCTAACTCATACACACAATTTTTCGAAAGAAATACATATTATGTATTTCAATCTGAATTCCTCGTTTAATTTTAATAAAGATGTTTTTTGACAATGGTTGTGTAGCTATATTATTTCAGCTTTGATTAAGTTTTTTCCTTCTCCTGTAAAAAGTGTTTTTGATGAGTTGGGGCCTTTTTATATTAAGGTAACGATATGTAGTTAGTATCTTAGATTATAATATGGGAGATTATTTTATAAATTGTTAAAACATAAACGCCTGAAATTGGTGTCATAAGTATATTTTTTTTTGCATGGTGGATATATTTGCGACCAGTGTTGCCAGTTAATTTTTTTTCCCCCCCAAAAAAATTTAGAAACCCTCCAAATTTAACGTATTTTGAAAACAATTTAATGAATATGCCCCAAAATTTTTTCAAGCTTCTTGAATATTTTCTCTTTAATAAAATACCTTGAATAACAGTTTATAAACAGTTGAAAAAAGATCACATATAAACTATATATGTATCTGATCAAAATAGATTTAGTAGAAATTTGCTATATTTTAAATATTGAAATAAAGTTTCTTTAAAAATATCGAATCTTGCCAAATCATTTTCGTTAATTTTGTGCCTCTAATCATTTCTAATCTAGTCATTGAGCATTGCAGGAGTTTGATCTAAGTTGTGACACGTATTTTTCAATAAAAACGTTACCCATAAAACGCTTTATTTTTTTAATCTTTGCAAAAACTATTTTTGCTCAAACAAAAACAAGCTGTAAAATATATCTTGTATTACTAAGTTATTGTTATGTACAGACAAGCAAATGGGGAAAACCCCCGAAAAGACCCCTAAATATAAATTTATACCCCCAAATTTCCCCCCTAAGAATTTGTGCTCCCTAAATTCGCCCCTAAATGAAATAAAACTCCCTAAGTATGGGTGGAAACCCACTAATCAGGACACTCTGCGACTCAGATGCATATAGTATGACGGTTAAAATATATGTAGCTAATTGTTAAAAGTGCTAAACAATGTTTTTTAATAAAAATACGCTCATAATATGTGAAACAAAATATTTGATAGTTAATTAATTAAAGGGAAGTTCAATTAACGGTCAATTTCACCAAGTTCAGCTGAAACTAACTGTTTAGCTTCCAGTTGCCAAAATGTTTTTGACAGTTATAACTGGTAGTTATAAACTATAAACTTGGTGAAATCGGCTGTAAGTAGATTAAAATAAAGTTAAATTATAAAAAAGAAATAAATATGAAAGTAATAATAAGGCTATTCACGTATGATTACATGTAACTATGTGGTACAGGCCCATTTTAGTTCTCTAAGATAAGGCATTTAAAATTGCCTCTGTAAACCAAAATAACAGTGATTAATAAGCACAATTTTTCACTTAATTTCTATGATGGTATTATTGTCTCGAATAACGGTGGATCCAAGTTATAGTTGATCAATAAATTCGTCGAGCAAACATGAAAGTTGTAAAAATTAAAAAAAAAATTTTATTAACACGTTGGCTGCCATATGACCCACCGGTGGGTCAACATTGGTTTTAAAAAGAGGCCATGCTTACCACCGGTGGTGCACAGGTATACTTTATTAGTTCGTCATATAATTTTCGGCCTGGTGATGATAGATAAAAGTTTCCTGCGGTGGCACCTTGGCAAAAATTTATTCTTTTTACTGTATACATTTTTAAGGGCTCTGCTCATACAAGTCGAAACTTTAACATTGATTTTAGCTTATTTTATTTTAATTTAATTTAACTATTTATTTTCAGTTTTTTTTTTGACCTTATTTAATTTAATAAATGTTTATATTTATTCAAGCTCTAGGTCCTTTTAATATTTATTTTTTTAATTCATTTTTAACTTAAAATTTAATGCATAAAATAGAAAAAATATTAAAGAAAATGCATATAATTAGAAAATTGATGATATTCATTGAATCACTCCAGACAAAGGATAATTGCAGATTCAGAGAGTGCTTAAAAACACTCACAAATCGTCAAAAATTAAGACAAGTTTAGAACACAAAATAAAACAATAACATTCACCGTGAAACTGCAATTTTAAAAAAAAATGTTGGGAATGATTTTTTTTATTTGGGATCAGCAAACATGTGTTTGTTTAATTTTTATTTAACAACAACATATAACACACTATATTTTTCATAAAGAAAACAAAAAATTAAAATATTGGTCATCATTTACAAATTAAAAAACATGAAAATTAATTAACATATTAAAATTTGCACAAAAATTTAGTCGGACAGCTGGAATACTACTCGCCAAAAACTTTGGATATAAGCATTTAGAAATTTTTAGAGGACTTCGTACAAATAACTTAATGCCCTCGATTACAACTCCCGATTTTCTTGGCATCCACACAAGATTTCTATATATAGAGAGTTCAATTTTCACCTATTCGTTCTTTATTGCTTTAACCCAATAAAACAACTTCTCTGTTTGCCTTTTTATATACACACCACAATAGTGCAGACGATATTATATGTTTGTGCTGATGTTTGTGACACCTTGAAATATTGGTCAAAGACCACAAATCCACTAAGAATCACTTTTTGAGTCGAAACAGCTATGTCCGCCCGTCCGACTGGATGTCCTTGTAAACCTTGTGTCGCAATTTTGGCCATATTTGATGAAATTAGGTAAATTCTTTCTAGTTGTCACAAGGATCAAACCTATTGAAAATAGTGGAAATCGGTCGATAATTTCGCATAGCCTCCATAGAAGCTTTTTTAAGAGTCTTTGTTTAGAATAGAGTCTTTGTTTACATAAACTATCTTATTATGTTGCTATTTGGCCCAAACAAATCTGATTTCCAAAACTTATTAATTTCAAATTTTTTTTTCGAATCGGTACATATTTTATCAAAGCTCACATGCAAATACTACTCCGGCAAACAGCTTTTAAAGCCATAACTTTCTTGTGTATATTGGTAATGACGAGGGAAACCAGAAATATGCTTTAAAAACGCGTTTTCTTCGCACTAAATATGCAGTAAAAATAATCCTAAAATTATAATCGGTCAAGCACAAACGCCAGACGAATTTTCAAGATTTTACACTATTTGGTAACGAAGGGCAGTCATGGGCCACATAAACAAAGTAATGTTATGTGGTTAAAATTCGTGAACCGATTCGAAAAGAAATTAATTTGCAGCAAAATATCTTTGCTGCGGATTTAATCTAAGTACCAACACAATTAATTTAGAAAGAAGTTGTAATGTAACACAAACTTCATCCTTAGCACATTTAAAATGTATTTACCAAATTTAAAAAAATTATCTACAAAATTGCAACTTGTACTTTGCGCACAAAGTTATCCAGGACAGACAACCAGTCAGGCGGACGGATAGGCATCGTTAGATCACTTTAAAAAGTGATTCTGAGTCAGTCGATTTACAAAAGATTGGTCCAGATTTCTATGTATAACATCGCCAAATGCGTATATAAATGTTTTTTTCTTAATTTTTGCCTGTACAAAAATACAATTTGAAAGTTTAAAATAACTTAAATCTTTAATGACAACCTGCTTTGCCCTTCAATTTTAGTATAAAAATTAAATATAGGCGACGAAATTAAAGCAACACGTTGGGTATACAGATATATATTTAAGAAAAACAGAATTTTGAAAAACAAAAAAATTGTTTTTCTTCGAAAGCTCTTGTAAGCATCTAAAAAATTTAACATGTATCACTTTATTTCTCAAAAAGATGCGCTGTTAACTTAAAAACGCTGTGAAGGATAAAATATGCAAAAATATTCACTAACAAATCGATATCAAAATTCATAAAAAGCTCTAAAACGGATAAATATATTGTTTCTCCATTCATTGGTCGCTTAAGGAAAAACAAGCAATTGCATATTTATAGTTTCCCTGGTAATGACATAAAAATTGGCGACAATTACTTTTACTACAATTAGAATGTCATGACAAAATGTGCTGCTTGGGCCAAAATACACGAAAAGTTAAAAAAAAACCCCCCTTTTTAAAACCACTTAAAGGCAAACAAATCCCATATAGATGAATATATTTTTCACATAAGTCTTCACCTCATAACATAATTTGGTTCTGGCGGGTATATGATTGCCCATGGGTCCGAAGTAGAGAAAAAACCTTTCTGTACTGAAGGGTATCATATGGTCGGGCTTTACCGTTTATACTCTCTTACTTGTTTATTTTGTTTATGCTTTGACAGCGTGTTAATAAGTTACACAACTTAAACGAAGAAAATTCTTGATGTTTCGTATACGTAGAAGAAGAATTTTATTCTCTCAAAACCGATCTCATTTAAACAAATTTTCAGTACGACAACGTATAAAACTAAATTATCGGTTCCAACTATTCCCAACCTGTTCAAAACCTAATTGCATTACATACTTGATAAATTTGTTTACTACTTAAAAGCAATAGTCTTAAACTTACATAATGAGACCTATACGAGATGATTCATATGTGGGAAAGATTTACATGGATACCTACCCTAAGGCCTACTCCATGGTGGAACTTAAACACTGGGGGACAGCCCAGACCTTTTCCAACCCCTCCGAGTGTGAGGAGAATATTATGTGCTCGCTCGTTGTTAAGGAGCTCGTGCTATCTACCCTCTGTTGGTTTTGGAAGTATGCTAGCAGCATCTGTTGAGTAGCAACAGAACCTAGGGATGGTCCACCCTCTGGCCGAACTCCCCCACAAGTGATAACAAAAAATCAGATCTTTAGTGGGAGTTTCAAGATCTCCCGTCCCCCGAGTATGTGTAGTATACGAGTACCACAACCACCACGTTATCTGCGAAAGTGTATGTGTAACGGAAAAGCGAAACTTCCACAAAGACAATCTTCCTTAAAGACAAAAAGCTTTTCCAGCAGGAAACCTGACAATGGAAGCCTCAACCATTAGTAGGTCTGGTGCCATGCCACCAGGGGCGATAGACTCCCGTGATACCAGTTAAAACCTCTGGGCAGCTGAAATCGCAATAGATTACAAAGATCTCCTAAGATCTTTCAATTTAGGATTTTTAACGATTCCCAGTTATTGACAGCGCCTGATTTCTTCGGGAGATGTAACAGCAAAAAGTGAAACATTCTTTAGCTGATTCCGACAGACCCTTAAGGGTATCCGATGAGATAGTTCACCTTGTCTTGTTATCGCTTGCCGCCAGACGCGAATCCAGCTTAAGCCATAGGGAGGGGGGAAATTTTTTATGATACAAAACAGGTAAAAAATTTGTTTTTAAAAGTTTATTAAAAACGACATGTTTATATTATATTAAAAAAAAATCAACAATAAGGTTAAATAAAATATAAGATCAGTTCAATATAAATAAAAATAAATTAATCTTTTTAAATAACGTTTTGGCTATAAAAATTATTTTATTTATTTATATTGTTTTTTTATTTGAAACAATTTATTTGACTACATCATACTAAATTGTTTGAACAATTTTTCGACCAAAAAAAAAATAAATATGCAATTGTTAACAAAATTTTGGAAGAAGGAATATGCTTCACAAATTTTAAAATTAAGTTATGAATTTTAGTCGAACTGTTTGGGTTTTAGTCTAAAGATACATATATAATTATTCTGGTTTAAGTTGATTACAGGTAATTTTTTTATTTAAACTATTTTTATTTAGAAAGGAATTTTGAAGCTTATAACAATGGAAAGACAAAAATAATTTTGGCTGCACATACATACATACATATGTACCTTCAGTCGTAAATGCGCTAATGCCACAATTTTTGAAAATTAAGTTTTTGATGCAGTTCAAAAGAGTAAACAAAAATACATCGTTTGCGGAAAAAATACAAATATTTTTTTCTAGTTCTTGTTTTGCAACGATATGTAAAAGTTCTAAGTCCAAAAATGTTAAAGAAAAAGGGCTAGGGCCCATTAAAATTTGAATATTTCAAAAAAAATTTGTTAATATTTGTTAATAGTCAACATTGAAATAAATAAAATAATTTTATAGTATATTTTACTTTTTGCAAATTGACATACTAAAATGTACATTAAAAGTATAAAATATATAATAGAAAAGGTGATAAATCATAAAAAGCTACGAAAAACATAAATGTATTATTTTTAGTTGGTTTGCAAGCCAATAAAGAGTCGGCAATGAAGCAAAACTGGATTTACAGACTTAAAATATATTCAGAACTAGAGACCTAAGAAAGTTTTTTCTCTCTCCAATAAAATTTAAACATTGGACTATACCTTTTTCGACTGAAGGTAATGATATATACTTATATAGGTACATTATATTAAAAAATACTCTAATTTTTATGCATTTTTGTATATCAAAGAACCTTTCTTATTAATGCACTTGAAATTTGACAGTTATATTATTCTTCTTTGGTAAACTTTTACTAGACCAATACATATGTTCATATGTATATATGGGAAGGTAGAATGCATATACTAAGGCTTATTAATAATTCAACCGCTCGCCCAAAAGTTTATTTTTCGGAAATAGATGGCACTTGCTGGGATTGCAAGTAGAATAATTTGTATTTAAATACAGTAAACTAGATGTTTAATTGAAATATATAATAAATAACTATTAGGACAAATACTTGGATACTTATTGAAAATTTGATTAGAGATTCTATAAAAAACAAAAAAAAAACTTGATGGGATTTCCAAAAAATTTGTACATTCGGAAATTCGTGTATTATCGAAATAAGCAAAACATATTGTTATATTTTAGGGGGGGGGGGGGGGGGGGAAGTTCCTTTTTTCAACCCCTCCTGAATCCGCGCCTGCTTGCCGCTAAGCCCAATAGCGCCTAGTCCTTCTCTACTAATGATAAAACTTCGCAAACCACGCAATGTTCAGCCAATAATATCAATATCATTAGGATAGGTGAGAAAATTGCGCCACTGTGGTTTTCCCCATCAACTTTTACATTACAATATTAAATAGTGTTCAAACCATCAGCCTGTCTGGGACCTCCTTTTATCTCAAATAGCTCAGAATAATTCT
This sequence comes from Pollenia amentaria, assembly GCA_943735925.1. NCBI lineage: Eukaryota > Metazoa > Arthropoda > Insecta > Diptera > Polleniidae > Pollenia > Pollenia amentaria. The sequence continues at coordinate 135,671,587 of OX031010.1, read as the reverse complement.
AACGAATCTTTACTAAGGATTTAGTGTTTTCCAGGGTAAATCTACGTAGCCGGATACACTTTGCAGAAATACCAAATTCAGACTTGGTACTCAAAATCTTCTTTCCTTAAATATATTTTTTACACAAAAAGGGCCACTTTACACAAAACGTTATCTTTAAGTATATAAAAAATTTCTTTAAAACTTTTAAAATACTACAAAAAAATTTCTTTTAATCAAAGAAAAAAAATTTTTATCTCAAATAGTTCCGCATAAATAATTTCTACTCTTAAAATGTTATCAAATTAATAGCTTTTCCGATTTATTTTAAACAAATATTCAAATTGTATTTGATTTTAATTTTCTAAATATACAACGAATTTTTAATTAAATTTAGCAAAATCTCTTAACGCAATCCACATAAATGAATAATCGTGTATTTTGTTTTTTTTTTTTTTCAATTAATAAAAATTCAATTACAAAATGCCACAAAATGCCACAAATCGATCATAAATTGTTAATTGTATCACTCATAAATGGCAACATACCACCTGTGGTCAAACCATAGATAAATTTCATTGAAAGCTGCAGATAAGTGAAAAAAAAAAATAATAAAATAGAATTTAATAGTTTAAAATAAATATGAATAAATTTTGAATATAAATTTATATTTCATTGCAGCCAAACTGGATGGTGTCAAAACTTATATGCGGATGCGACGTGTTCCCAATCATCTGCAGGTGAAAGTCATTAAATGGTTTGATTACCTGTGGTTGACGCAAAAATGTTCCGACGAGGAACGTGCCGTATCATGTCTTCCTGATAAATTAAAGGTGAGTTCTTCTTCTACTTTTTGGACACCTTTAAAATTAACGATTTTAATAAATAAAATCTGATAAGCAATTTTGCAAAAGTTTAATTTATCGAAAATTTTTTTTTAGAGAAATGTGAAAAATGTTTGGGATTTTTTTTTATTTCATTTAAGAAAACCATAGAATGCGAATAGTAGAAATTATTTTATAATTTTACAGCCTGGCCTAATATGTCGACCGCTATCGCTCGCTTGTATTCTCAAAGAAAAAAGATGATTTGCGCCCCACTTGAAATTTTCAGCACGACAAGTCGTCGATGCAAGTCAGCAATAACGTTATAGTTTTCATACAAATTTGAGCCCAACTTTGAAATATAAGGCAAAAACAAGTTTCAAAATCAGTCAGTTTTATTGTCAACAGAGACATTTTGTTGCAATATTAAACGAAATTATTCCTTGAATATTTCTTTAAGCCAGTGTTCGAAAATAAACAGCAAATATCGTTCCTTGCTAATCGGCTCGGTAGATTTGTGGAAAACGCAATCGCTAATAGTGTTTGTGCAGTAAATCATAAAAAAATTACGTTTTCCTGGGTATGATCTTCGAATACAAACATAATACTGTACTCATCCAACTCAACAAAAAGATGAGAACATCTGTTTTTTGTTTTATACCTTAAACTTCGTTGTGTTCGATTCAGCACATTAATGTTCGCTCGAATCTGTTGTACTTAGAGCCCTTTTAGCTGGTAAAAAAATAACTAAACATTTTTTACAAAAACAAAATATATTTACAAAAAAAAAGCCAAAAGCCTGCGAAAAAATGTTCACAAACAGAATATGCATACACAAGGTGTTCGTGCTGTGGTTGTTGGTAAAATTTTTGTTTGCTCATTTCTTTATAAATGTAAAAAAAGAAATCCTTTAGAACACATTAAAATAGAATGTATGTCTACAGAACCACTACAATTGTTCTGTTTTATAACGAAGAACAGACCACTATATAATGTTCGTTACTTTGTTGAAAATAGTTACATATGGTATCAAGGATTGTGTTCGTCTACACAAACACTAAAAAAAAATAGATATCGTTTCTGGGAGAGTGAGCCGAACACTAAATAATTTATTCTTTTTTTCAGTATTTATTTATTGGATCTTCATATTTTAAATATGAATAAACAATAATTAATCCTTATACTTTATTTTATATCCAGCGCCAGACAAAAAATTTCGTCATCACGGTTTCTGTTCAAATATGTTGGTGTTTATTACTCTTCTGATTGGGTGAGGGCTGTAGTGTCTCTTCTCCTTGAACGAGAGTGGCAACGCAAAATAATGCTCTGTTTATTTTTGAACACTGCCTTAAACATCACTACTACTAATTTTTTTTATAATAACATTTTTTTTAAAGCAACATAACTAACAAAATTTTATTGTTTAAAAATTGTTTTTTTTTCACAAACTTGTGTTGTTTAAAAAAAAACGTTTTTTGTTTAGTGTTTTGTTTGCATTTAAAGCAAACTACACAAAGCTGTATTTATTTGGCCCAATTAAATTTCTTGCCGATTTTTATTTTCAAACTAGCTTTTAATTTGTGAAATAGTAGATGTGTCAATATACTTATTTGACAACGAATAAATGATTACGTTAGAAAAGTAAAACTTGGAGACCGGTAGTCTTCCGCTTACGAAAACGGAAGTTAGTGGCCTTTTGTCGCCCGTTTAAGTTTTATATCGACATCGTGGGACAGGCTCGTATTTTTCACACTTTTGAAAAGTATTCCTGGTGAGAATTTAATACAAAACTAAGTTATTCAGGCCTGTTCTGAAAATCACTTTTCATATAAAACGATTGGTTTTTTGGTTTCTATTACTGCAAAAACTTATTATTTCAATAATTTATTAATATTTACAGCATTGAGACAAAGTATTGAAATAATAAGTTGTTGCAGTAATAGAACACAAAAAAAAACAATCGTTTTATATGAAAAATTCCAACCCGTATTTTTTTAAGATACGAGGTTGAGAAAGTAAGGCATCGATATGCCTTTTAAAATCATACGTGTGATATTTTAGTGTTCATTTTTTGTGTATTTCGGAATGATTTTCTGTTGCCGAAAGTACACCGATAAAGACAAAAAGGATATGACTTTCAGAATACCACAAAATCATACGTGTGATTTTAAAAGCACATGATTTGAAATCACGTGATTTTCAGAACAGACCCGAATTTAAACTGTTTTAATTTCATACTATTTAGTTTTGGTTTATAAAAGTTTTTTAAACATTTTGGAAAGTTTCTCTTGTTAATAATTTAAGGAATTTTTTTTAAATACATTTCGTCACTTAAACTGCAAAAAGGCATAATAACCCTTTTTTATATTTTTACAGGAGAAGCAAAAAACTTTATAAAATCAAGGTGTAATTGGCGTTTGAATTTCTTTAATAATGTCGCAATTTTCGATCGCAGGAAACAAAATTTTTTTGTGAACATGTAGTTTAATAAAACGAACAAAAATTAATTAAAAACTCTATTTCGATTTTTTATTTTGTTACGCCCTTTTGCATTTAAAGTGACGATACATAATAAAAAAAAATTTACATGATACTGAGAAAAGTTATAATAAAGTAACGTTTTGGCGATTCTCAACTAAAGCTATGTTCATATTATGTGTATTTGTCATGTGGATTGTCACTTTTTCACATGTTAAATTTGTTCATATCGTCTGAACACATCCAAACAATATCATGTGTTATTTCTCTGTGTACAGTATACATGACATTTTTGATTTAGAACGAGTTCTATTTTCAAGTGACAAAGCATCTGACATCAGCTGGTTCGTATTAACCCTAGGATTCTCGGTAACTTTTTACCACTAAGTTCTCCTCTTGGTCTGACCAGACCACAATTTGTACAGCTTAAAACCCCAATTAAATAAAAAGTAAAAAAATATATTTTTTATTGAACGTATGCTAATTACTTTAGATTATACAAATTTATTATATAATTTTTATTATTCCATATGCAAGTCATCGAAAATGTAGTCTTTAATTTCCCAAATTGCTATTTCGCATCTACCACAGCTGAAACGAGTTTTGCGTTAGGTTTTTGTAGTTAGATTGAACTAAGCGCATAATGGGCCGTAGTTTTCTGATTTGATTCAAACTTGATTCATTCGATTAAGAACATATCATTTCTAGAATTCACGTATATGTTTTTTTAATATTTTGTCCTATTTGAAATATCTTTGAAGGAAAAAAAGTTTGGTCTGGCTAGTCCAAGAGGGTCATTTCATAGACTTTTACATACAAATGGAATTTAACCCCACATATTTGCTCTAATCGACTCCAAATTAGTTTCATTCGATTCAGAACATATCATTTACTGCCCTGTTTTTTTGAGTTTTTGGTATATGCGAAAAATACTACAAGCAAAACACAAATTTGGTTTGGGTAGACCAAGACGGTAATCCTGGGGTTAACAAAATTGTTTGTGGCGGCGAAAATTAATTGATATTTTTTCAAATATAAATAATAATAGTAAATAAAGAATAAAACAATAAAAAAAATAAACAAACAATTATTAATTTTTGTACATATAACCACTCAGCTGTTTTAAAACTGTTTTTCTTGATAGGTTATGTCAAATCTAATTTACATACCAACAATTGAACATGGAAATTATAAACCTTATGTATTACTCAAATTTTGACATACACATGAAATGACATGTGTGGAGAAAAGTGACATTCCATATGATAAATACACATAATGTGAACATAGCACATAATGTGACAAAAAATTGGGAAATTTTCCTTTAGGGATATATTATTGGTTTCTTTTTAGCTATAATTAAACAAAGTCTTAATATTTTTTTTTATTTTTTTATTAACTGAAAATTTTCCTTTAGGGTTATATTATTGGTTTGTTTTTAGCTATAATTAAACAAAGTCTTAATATTTTTTTTTTATTTTTTTATTAATAATAACACTCTGCTCGAATTTAACACTTTTTTCCGACAAGCGCGGCACTCGGCAGGTAAACCTTATTTGACTACACTGAATGCAGTTGTGCTAACTAACCCTTTCTTTAGGTTAGCTCTTGTTTTCGAGATGCCTCAAAATCTGTTTACTTTATTGAATAAAATAAAAATACCGAAATTCCGCAATAATATAACTTTTAAAACAAGCTAAAACAGTTTTGGTTTAGAAACATAATTTTTTTTTTTTGGCAAAAAAATTAATTTTTTACAAACATTTCAAAATTGCTCCATTTCGCAATTTTTGATTTTTCCAAAAAAAAAAAAAAGCATTGAACCCAAATGGGATTGCTTTAGCCGAATTGCGCCGAATTTTTTCATGATTACGCGGCAGGAAAGTAAAAGAAGGTAGGAACTCTACTTTATTCATTTAATTTTATATTTCATGTCATAATGTCCTTATGTTACAGGAATTCCTAATGGACCGGACATCGTCTTCTAACGAAGGAACAATAATTCGAAGTTGCATTGATAACGGCCTGTTGGACTGGAATTATGTGAAATCACTTGAAAATGTTTAAGAAAATCATCGGACTGAAAATTGGCGAAATTTAATTGAAAATATGCTTAGCGCATTTAAAAAATTAAGCGTCAGAATGTTTTTGAAAATACATGTTTTGCATTGTCATGCAGAAAAATTTAATGAACAATGACCGGCCGAGTCGGATGAACTTGGCGAAAGATTTCACTCAGTAACAGCCAACTCCAAACACTGGTATAGTGGCAAAAAAGTTGATTAACTTTTAGGGTATATTAATTAATTTTTAGGGTATATTTAGGTATAGGAGGACGGAGACTTAATTTCTAAATAAAAACTTTAATAATAAATAAAAGAACTTCTAGATTATAGCCCAGAAGATGTTTTTCAATGAAATACGAAATATCGGCAAAATTTAACAAATTATTATAAAATAAAAATAATTAAAAAAGACCTCGAACTCAACATAAGTTCTTTTATTTATATATTATAAAGGTTGAATAAAATACAATATAAAATTTAAAAACTTTAACTTTTATTAAACAAAAAAATTATGGTTGTTAATTTTTGGAATCTGTATGACGGAGTGAATAAATTTGTTTGGTATTTTTACGTGTTAAAGATTAAGAGCATAGCTACGTTTTTTATGCTGTTGACCCTGCTGTTAGGTTAAAAGAAACTTACGAATGTTAGGGTAATAGACCATTTGGTCCATATAAACTGCTTATGTAAAAAAAAAAAGTGTGGATTCCGTTTTTTTTAAATAAAACAGATTAAATACGTAAAAAATTGTGGGATCCCCCTGTATGAGTTTTGTTGTAAAAAAGCACAAAAATTGGCACTGCTTGGTTCAATTTGTGTGTTGTTTTCATAAGTTCAGATGTTTTCTACTTACTTCATGCAAATTTGAGCGCAGATGAGATACGAGAACTGCTCAATACAGAAAGTGACTCCGATATTTCAGATTCGGAAATTGATTATATTTCAGAAAATAGTGAAACAAGTTCTTCTGAAACAGATACTGAACGGGAACCCTTCCGAGCTGCAGCTAGCTCTCTTGATCCATTTTTTTTATTTCTAAAAACAAAATGGTTTGGGGTGCCACTCCATTACCTAAGGCTATTTAAGCTACGGCTAAGAATATTATCTCAAAACAGCAAGGACCAACTCGATTTGCAGTGTCCAGATGCACTGAGATGCTGTCAACTTTTTGTTGTCCTTTCCGCCTCCAATAGAAAGAATTGTAATCGAAAATACTAATAAATATCTCAGGGTTAAGCTTATAGAAATTACTGATCAAATTGTTGGTGCCTACTGCACAAAACGCAACACAAATCGATGGCCAAACATTGTATTTGCAAACATATTAGGAATATCCGCTTTGAAAGCGTACATACTATTTTCTGAAATTTTTGTTTCATGGGCTTTTGCTTATCGGAATCGCAGCAGACCAGAGTTTTTGACGCAAATAGCACTTTCTCTGGCTAAGGCATATAAGATGAAACGTGCTAGATTACCTTAAGAAGAGTTCTCATCACAGTTATTGAGTGAAATACGATCACCATGCATAGTTCCAGTGGCATTCAAATATTACTTCTAATTCAGGGGCTCGAAAAAATAAAAGGCCCAATTTGCAGCAAGTTTATTTGCAAAACTAACCAAAAAATATTTTGCTCATCATGCAATGACAATTATTGTAAAACAAACTCATAAATACCTATTTTTTTAAGTAAATGTAAAAAAAATCAAAGAAAACCAAATGGTCCCTTAACCTAAGATTCGTAATTTTTAATTTTTCTCAGTCCTGTTTTATAAATTATTGTATATAACATTGTTTTATAAAAAGACCACGTGAGCTAATAAACTTAGTCAGTATATATCACCGTTCAAAAATTGCAAAGGAAAAATTTTAAGAATTCGACCAAATGGGCTTAATCTAACAGCAGGTTTAAAAAAATTAAATATCGAAATTTTACTAAAAAACTATTTTTTTGCCAAAAAAAAAAAAAAAATGTTATATCTAAAACAACTGCACAGGTTAAAAAAAAAGCTTAAAAGTATTTTTTCCTTTTTTTTGTTTATTCAATAAAATGAATCGTTTTTGAATATATGTTGTGCAAACTCCTCCATTTTTTAAATAACGGTATATATCAAGAACAAGAGCTAACCTAAAAAAGCAGCACAACTAGATTCAGTGAGTGTACTCGAATTAGGCTTACCCGCCGGGTGCCCGCTTGTCGGTTTTTTTTCGACTACTACAGTGTAATTAATTAAACCTACTTACCATTTTAACAAGAACTTTTTCAAATTTTGGAAAGTTTCCTCTTTGCTATTTTAGGGGAATTTTCTATAATATCATATAATAAAATACTAACATGATAATAGCAAAAATTATACGAAAATTTCTAGTTTTACAATATTCCCTTAAGGGAAATTTGTCAAAATTCTTTTATTAGATTTTTTGGTAAAAAAAAAAACAAAGTTATTTTGAAACATATTTTACAATGAATTTCAAGTTCTACTGAAAAAATTTTTTTAAGTTTAAAAATCATTTCAGTCTTTTAATTTTAATTTTTTCACTGTCATTTATTTTTAGCTTAACTGCGTTTTTTTACTGATTTTTTCGTATTTTTTTTAATGGTTTTAGGCTGAAATAGCAATTAACGTCCATTTAGATACACTAAAGAGAGTTGAGATTTTTCAAAATACTGAAGCTGGTTTCCTGTGTGAATTGGTCTTACGATTGCGTCCTGTACTTTTTTCACCTGGCGATTATATTTGTCGTAAAGGTAAGTTCGCGTTCAATTCTTTATTTTTTTTTCTTTTGTGCCATAAAAAAAAAACTTTAAATTGAATTAATGTGTTTTTCATTTTTAACTTTTATTTTTCTCTATTTTGCTTTTCTTTTTTTCCATTTCTTGGCCGGAATTTATCACCTGCTCCTGTACACTAAATGTTGTATGTGGACTAACAATAAAATCTGCTGGCGTATCTACGAATATATAATGCAATTTATGTTGCTGCTCCTGTGGATCTATATGCAACAAATGTGTACAACAAAAACTACAACAAATTGTTTATGGCACAAACATCCTTTTTTCAATTTACTGATGTTGCCTCCTGCCTGCTAAACTAACTGTATGTATTACTTGTTGGTATTTTTTTGTTTATTTGTTTCTTCTCTTTTTTTCCTTGTTGTTGCATTGCTGCCTGATACTGACACATGGAACATTTAACATTCGAACAACTTAACACTCGACGGGTGTTGAATGTATGAAAATGTGTATCTACCAATTATTTTTTTCTTTTTTTTTTTTATTCTTGACATATTTTTACTTTTGATTTGCTCTTTTGTGTTTTTTTTTTTTTTATTTTTTTATGGAACTGCAATGTGAATGTTGGAAAAAAATATTTTTACATCCTTTTTAATTTGACCATGTTCACTCGTTTATGTTCTTTACCGCCCACTATTTTTGGTGGAAAAAAATGAACACAACAAAACTTATTTAACTGAAAATGAACTTAACTGAATTTCGTTTTGCGATTGTTTTTTTTTTTTTTTTTGTTGCCACACATGTACTCAACTTTGGTGAAAAAATCCCTTTTTACAAATTGCTTAATAAATCACCTGTACATTCAACCACAAACTGTTAAACCACTTAATAATTCATCTTACCAACATGCTCTCTTTAAATGTAATACCGCCACTGCCATCACCAACACCGTCGTACACCATCGACAACAACATCCGGTCAACCGAACTCCAACCAAAAAACAACAACAACAACTACGACGGCAAATAACTTGTTTACCATCAACGACAACAACAACAACAACAAAAATCCGTAAACTTTTATTCCCTTCTCAAATTGATGGCTGAATTGAACAAACACACTAACACTATGAAATCAAAAATGACAAACAAAAAAAAAACCATCGATAATTTTACGTCTGTGTGTTTGGTGTGTATGTACAAAACTGTCTACCATGGATGTCTATTTTACTCTCTATCAGGTGAAGTTGGCAAAGAAATGTACATTGTAAATCGTGGACGTTTGCAAGTGGTGGCTGATAATGGTAAAACCGTAATGGCTTCATTAAAGGCAGGTTCCTATTTTGGAGAGATAAGCATATTAAATATGGGCACAGCAGGTAAAGAACTTGGTAAATATCAGTTTTAGGATACCAGGCGGAACAATACAATACTACTACTAAAGCCAAAAATTTTAAATAAAAAAAGAACAACAAACAATTTATAATTATATTTCAAATTTTATAAACAAATTTCTTTTTTTTAAAATAATTTCAAATATTTATTATATAGTATACATGTCTCTTTATGTGTTTTTCTTATTTCTCTCTAACTTAAAATGTATGTCTTTCTCTATCTCTTTTTCTTATGTACTGTAACTTTAACTGTATGTGCGCGTTACGTTTATAACGATTATAGCAAATATTTATGTCAATTTGTATTGGTTTGTTATTAGTGACACAAAAAAGCAATACCATAACAAGAATATTAATGCTCGCAATTAAAAGAAAATTACACTTAATACATTTCAATGTAATTTTAATAAATTATATGTACTGTTTGATTTTAATTTTTAGTTCTAAATAATTCTTTAAAATTTCGTAGGTTACGTATGTGTATGTCTTGGTAGTAGATCCCTTTAATCCTTTTTTTAAAGAATGTAGTTGTCAAAGCACAATTTAGTTTAATTTTGTTTTTTAATAATCTAGATATTAATAAAAAGAAACTAGCCCCATATACATAAAAAATATATTTGATTAATAAAAGGTTTATTAAACAAATTTTCATAGAAAATGCGTTTCGTAAACCTGCTATAAACCTAAAAAAATTTTTATGAATATGGGGTTAAGTATATAAAATTATATTAAAAACTTAAAAAAATAACATATTATATTCGCAACTAATACAAGTAAGAATATTTTAAGCGGCTGAGTCGAATATTACTAACCATTTTTCTAATAATTGCCATAAAACAAAAAAACGAATTTACTTGTAAAAATTTTAATTTAAAGTTTAAATATCTTCTGGTTGAGTATATATGGGAGCTATAACGAATTATATACTGATCCTCATGCAATTTTAAATCATAATTGAAGACTTCCATAACAAGACAGATTTGTTAAAGATTTACATGAGCACCTATCCCCTTAGGCGATAAACAATGCGTTTACCAACCGCCTCGTAATGCACTATCACATCAGATAGCAATTTAGGAGTATCATCTGACAAAATTAGACTTCCGCCCACTGCTTTTAAAAAAAGCGCCAGCAGCTTCTGTTGAATAACAAGAGCACCTAGAGGGAAGTGCCACAGGCCGAACTTTTCTACAAGGCTGAAAAATCATCGCTGGAAGAAGGATTCTCCCTTCCTACCACTTTGGGCTTAAACCACATCGACTACGTAATCCTCGAAAGTATATATTGGTCAAAAAAGGAATTTTCTGTTCAAAGTACTCCCCCATAGAATGGAGAGCGTTTTCTATGAAAAACAGCTTTCTATCAGAAAACTAGAGCTTCCGCAAAAACCACCATCCTGAAAGACAGGAAGCATTTTCAGGAAGAAGCCTACTAATGGAGGCCTCAACCAAGAGACAGTCAGGTGCATTAGGCATCTTTCGTGCTTGTACAGCCATAACAATATTTATTTAACCATTTTTTACCATTCAAATTGAGGGCGCAGATTTTCTATAGTGTTTATCAAGTTTAGCCTTGGATTGAGTGAGGGCTTTTTCAGCAGAAGAAAAGGCTTAGTGAGCACACTAGATTAACTTTCTCTACTTTCTCCTGAAATAACGCGGTAGTCTGCTATTAATGGCTGCCAAACACAAACCAAATGATGCAACTTATTACAATTTTGAGAGGAGATGCCTGTTGACAGGAGCAGTAAAAAATCACGAACATTGTATTATTATTTTGTGCTTAGCGTGCCTGGAGCCTTAAAGAAGTTTATTTTAATAGACATAAACAAGTGCTTTATTACAACTTGGAAATATATTATTGAACAAACGACAGCATAAAAAGATACGACATTTTAAGCTCAAAATTCCTTTTAAATCATTTTTTATTAATTTTGGTAAATAGTAATTAAAATATTTAAGCAAAAAGCAAAAAATGTTTAACCCTCTGCTACTGACGTGACTTTGTAATAACAATTTCAATGACGTGGTAATACGCTAGACACCATTTTGATGGCTTATATTTTCCAAGTTCTGTTTTGGAAACCATCCGAAATTATTTTTTATTTTAGATTAATATTATGGCTGTAATTTATTTTTGAGAATAAATCGACAATTAATTTTAAACAATATTTAAAGGCATGGCATAAAATGGCCCTAAAGAACTTACATCTATACAAACACAAAACAAAACAATTTTAAATTTCCTATTTGTTTTTTACAAGTTTTACACTAGGTTGAGTTCACATCTGACCTAACCAGTTTAAAAAAAATGAGAAAATTTCAATGGTTAAATAAAAAGATACAATTGATTTTATCTAGTGGATTGAACCAGACATTCTAGCATGGATATGTCGAATTGTTTGATCCAAAGCTCAGAATCTGCTCTTCACGGCTTCAGATGATGTTCTTTTAGAATAGTGACGAATTTGTTTTGTGTTAGAGCGACCCATTAAAATAAAAATAATAAGTGTTGTTTAGAAGACTGCATAAAAATATAACAAAAATATAGCAAAAATATTGATGTGCTTGTTTCTCAGATACTTACCTTAATATTGACGTGGTAGTCTTGTAGACACTTTTCTGCTCAGCCCGAGGCGTGCGCTCTATTCGCGTTCGTCACCCCAAAGTACACATGAAAACGTATTAAGAAGGTACTGAATGCGTTAGAGCCGATGTTTGAAAATGAACGGAGAAAATCCCTTTTGTTCTTTCATTGGTGTCTGTTAGACAACCACGTCATTCCCAGAGGGTTAATATGACAATCACATTAATACAAACAACAATATTAAGGCTTGGAAAAAATAACTTGAAAATTTTTGTCGTTGTTAAAATCGCATTAAATTGGTTTCATCGCTAATAAAATGTAATAATAATATTGTAACATGAAATGATTATCGTATTTTAATAAACTTGTAATTCATGTATTTAATATTGTAATTCTAGGCGTATGAGTGATTTTATAATTTTATATTGCTCATACGCTAAACACACTAAGCATGCAAATACAGATATAGTCCACAAATCTTGATACAGTACAAATATTTGCAACAATTTGTTGCGGTCGCTAATAAAATAATGCCCAATTATTTGTCTTTTCACATACTGTTCATTATATATGTACATACATACATGATTTATTATGTATGCTGTTTTTTCTATATATTTTTTATTTTTGTTTTTGTTGTTTTTATTTGTGAATATAATTTACAATATTTAATTCGACCAATTATTGAGCTGAAATTGATATTTACAATAAATGCAACTTTTTCAGTTTAATTTATAAATGATCAATAAAATTTTATTGACCTCCAGCACAAGGCGACCCGCAGTGTATGTGAGGAGTTTTAATGCACTCGGGAATGCAGTGATATAAATTAAATTAAAAGAAATTAAAACTATGTCTGTTTTTTCAATATTTTTCAATACATACATCTACATAATTTTACACGGTGGAGCAAAATTTTAAAAATTGGATATCACATTTATGTGAAAAATGTTGTATTTTGTTTGGCTTTTTGCCCAATTAGAATTGCTTCTGTCAAAAAATATATTCAAGTCCTCTCTGATGTGTAAATTCCACGTTTATTTATTTTATACCAGAAGTAAAAAAATATTCCATGTTTTAAAAATTATGAAAACAGTTTATATTTATGATATTTGTAAAAGAATTTTTGCGAAAATAATGTAGACGAATTTATAAATTGTAACTTAGTAAATTAACAGTTTGACGTTCAAGCTTCATTGAAAATGTATTTTTCTTCTGTCTTATTTTCTCCAAAGATTTCCAAAAATGTTACTGTAATTTTTCTAAAAAAAAATGTAACCAAAGCATTTAACAAAATTTAAGGCCTAGTCACTTAGAATCATTTTTATGTCACACATCGGGGGCAAAGGCGGTAATTTCACTGATAAATTGAAAAAAAATAGTTTAAGTTCCGTGAAAACCAAAAGTATTCGCTTAAAGCACAAAATTGTATATCATTAGGCAAAAAAATAAATGACAAATATGTACCGGTGCTTTTTAGAAATTTAAAAAAGTGAAAAAAGGCAAAAAATTAGAGCTCAAAACTTTGCGTAAAAAAAAGTAATAAATCTAACAATGCAACCAATAAGTTCATCTATTTTTATATGGGAAATGCAAAAAATGGATTTTCTCAGTTTAAGTGAGCATAAAGTAATTGGGCTCAATTAAGCAGAGTTTTTAACCAGAGACCGAAAATAACTGTTATGTTTTTATTTCAGAGCAAAAAGGTTAGGCAAAAATGCCCTTTATCTGCATTTGGGAATTTTTAACCATTATCGTGACTTTTATATTATATTGGTTACCGTAACTAATTAATTGAGAAAATAAAAATTTTTTGGTTAAAAATAACCATTATCGAAAAAAATTGATTTTTTTGGTTATCATGTATGAAAAAATTACAAAAATGAAACTCCAATGATGATGAAACTCCAAGCGCAGTGTCAAAAGTGCTTTTGAACACTTTCGGAGAAATTGACACTTACCGGGAAGGAAGAGTAGATATAGATGCCAACCTTTTAGAATAGTAGGAAGGAAAAAAATATACGTTTCCATTCTTAAAACAGCTGGTGGATATTGTTCATGCAGCTCTAGCAACTGAAGTCAGTGTCGAGCGCGCATTCTCAGCCCTGAAACTGGTCCTTAGTGATCTTAGATGTAACCTCTCAGAGAATTCTATAAGATCCTTAATGTTTGTTAAATTAAACAAAAATGTTAATAAACGAGACCAACTTCTTTGAGATTCCGTTGAATTCTTTTAGTGTGATTCTACGTAAGGCTTCCTACATTTAAATATAACACACTTATGTGTATGTTGGGTTTAAAATACTGATATTGAAAGCCTGGCAACAGATGCATACATACATATGTATAGGAACATAATTTAAAAAAATTCATTTACATTTGTAAATTTTTAACATCGAAAGAATTCGTTAAATCATGTTTTAGGACCTTGGGGTATACTCAGGTTCTAGGTTTTAGATATATGTGTTAAAAATATAGGTTTTGGACCGATATCTTGGTTATATGTGGACTGACTTTGTCCTGAGTCATGTTGAATTATTTAAGTGTGATTACTGAGTTCCGATCTTGCACAGTGTAATTTCTTCATTCGTAAGGCACTGAAAAAGACGATTTTTTGAAGTAGTAACCATTTTTTTTTTTTTTTTTATAATAGTTATTTTCAACCAACATTTTTTTGGTTGAAATAATGGTTATTTTCGACCAAACAATTTTTTTGGTTGAAATTACCCAGCAAAAACTTTGCTTACAAAATAAGCATAAAAATAATGAGAATTGATGAAAAGAGTACGTATTCTTCTACTAGAAAAAGTACTTATTTTTGTTCGCGATGTCCCAAGATTACCCTTTATAATTTAGCCAATACTTAAAAATTGTATAAAAATATGTAGTTACCAAAAGAGACAAGAAATAAGTACTTTAAAATTACATTTCAAAAAGGCTAAAACACACTAATTCAAATTGCTTTAAATTCTTATGGAATTTATGTTGAAAAAGTGTGCACAATAATAAATGATTCGAAATGTAAGAAAATATTTAATAAAGAGTGCTTTTGCTGCACAAAATCCTTTATAGCTCTAACACTGTTATAACAATGTGTGTATAAAATATGGTAATATACGGGCCTGTCACAGAAATAAATTTCGATCGAAAGTTTTCTTAATTCCGAGAAAGCTTCTTCAGAAAACGGAAGCCGATAAATTTTCTCGGAATGAAGTTACTTTTAATTTTTCGATCGAAAAAAGTTTTTGTTTTAGTTTGCAAAATATTGTCACATTTAACTTAAAAATAACAAAATTAAAATTTGTCGGAATTACGAAAATCGATGGAAATTAAAATACGGATTCAAAACAATTCCGAACAGTTTTTGTGGAAGACCTGATTATGTTATCGTTAACATTAGATTGATATCACTTCTAGTATTCTAATAACGAAAATATATTGTGTTGGTAATTTTGGAACATATTTATGTATTTTTTTTATAGATTTTTGGATTTTCCATGTATTTCACATCGAAATTATTCTTAAAATTTTATAATATTACCGGATATCTAACAAATATTAATATAATATATTGCAAATTAATTTAAAAAAATATTTAAAATCATATAATAATAACTAATTTAAGTCATTATATCAAAGTATTTTTTTGTAATGTATAATTATGACTTATTTAAGATATAATAATAAAGTTATTATTCGACCAAAAAATTTTTTGGTTTATATAACGATTATTTATAACCAAAAATATATATTTCTCATTTCAATTGGTTAAAATAACCAAAATAAAATATATTACTTGTTAATGGTTGATTATAACCATTACGTTAATGGATCAGTATTAATTGTTAAATCTGATTTTTTTATCGTTTATCTTATAATTTTAACTTTATCTTAAAGGTTGATCAAATAAGCGCTGTTTTAAATAAAATTACGCTGCGCATCGGTGCGCCTTAAAAGTTATGTACGAATTAGTATCAACTTTTATTGCTGTTGTACTTGTCCTTGTCTTATGAGTTTTATTTTACATGTACAAATGTCGTGATTTGTTTGACCGTGGTCATATATATACAATATATATATTATACTAATATAAAAAAATTTAGTACGTGAATCTAAAAATTTAATTCTCACTTACTCACGAACTAACTTTCTTAGGTATATTAAAATAAATTTCGGGTAATTCACATCCGAACTCATGCAATGGCAGGCCCTTCAGCTGAAGCGCGGGTGACTAAAAAATCACGTTTATGAATAAATAAATAATTTTTTGTTAGGGGGTACCCGTTTCCTTCCTCATATACCACCAAGATTTGTTTGGAAAATCACTATTTTAGTTCTGGAGATATAAAAAAAATTATTATAAAGGGTTTGTTGTGCGGTTTCCGTCTCCCCCGTCCTATACCACCAATATTTTGTTGGAACACGCAGTTTGTTCTCAGACTATCGTAGCTGAGGAGAAATGAATTTATCCGCGACAACAGGGCTTTTGGCGCCAGTGTTCGTCCCTTTTTTCAATTGACACTAACGTAACAACGGAGCAGTGACATTGCTGGGGTTTACTTGGCGTCATATCTTTTTCCATGTGCACAGTTTCTTGGCGAAAGCTCTAACCATGCTTATCAGATCCGGCACCAAAATCTTCTGGGAAAAATATCTATATGCGAACGCAGAAGTGTATTTTTAATGGCATCTTGCATCCGAGTTATTGAAATTAAAATAGAAGTTCTTCTACCAAAATTTTTTAATTTGCAGCCCTGCGGTATATACATAGAAAACAGTTTCTTATCAATTAAAAAAATAGTTTAAATAGTATTTAAATTTAATTAATGTGATATATGAATCATTTATTTTTTTAGTTGCAAGAAAATTAAAAATTTAATTTTGATTTAATTAACATTTTAGTTGTTTTGAAATAAATTTTTAATTAAAATATTTATTAAATAACAAAATATCTTATTGACTTTTTTCGTTTAAATTAAAATAATTTAAAGTTGTAGGATTGTTGTTGAAAATTGTCAATATTTAATTAAATAAATCAACTCATTGTTTGAAATGGCAAAGTATTTTGATAATTTTTTTTTTTAATTAATATTAAAAATATCATTTATTGAAAAAAAAAATATTCCCAATAAATTCCCAATTTTACAATTTTTAGTAATCAATACAATTATTTTGTTAATAGGAGCAAAATCAACAAAGTGTTTGCTTGATATTATGAATTTGGTATAAATTTGGTGATTAGAGACATTTTTTAATTTTTTCTGTATATTTATACATACATATATTTCCAACTGCGGCCCTATGCTCCTTGTAGGAGTAAAAGGAACAAATATATATATATATATATATATATATATATATATATATATATTTCCAACTTAATTCCGAAAATAATATTCAAAATCCATGCATGCTCTTTTTTCTGTATTTACCAATTTATTGGTACTGGTCTTTAAAGATTTGTCCTATTTGGTGATCAATAAATATGGCTTTCTTCAATTTGACCTCACCACGTTGGCATGGAAATATAGTTTTCAGGTGCTTCTCCATGACTTTGATATGAAGTGGCGACAAATAAATATATTTTATGCGGGTGAATTAAAGGCTAACTTGCGATGTTTTCTGATCTTAAGGACCAACTTTGTTATATGAAATAAAATTCTTTTGCTCTGCTGACACACTCACATAAAAAGCAACGATGTTTTGTTTGTCCTCCTTTTAATCCAGCTAGCATCGCTACTCCTTTCAAATCGGCACATAAATTCCACAAATAGCGATCGTACTCAATTCTATTGAGCAATTAAGTCATGCATCAGTTAATGGTATGGATGTTTATTAGTTTCCATTATGTAGCAACACTGTTTACAGACCCAGTTTGGATGAGTCAGTAAAGAGTCTTCAAGCCATTTTTTGTTTTCAATTAAGTAAACATCGTTTGTTGTTGTTATTGTTTTTGACACATGTGTGCCTTTTTAAGGACTTGGTTTCATGTCAAAGTTTTTAATAAGAACTAAAAGAAATTACATCGGGTTATGTTTTTCTTAAATAAATGGTAACTGAGCAATTTGGGATGATTTTCTTTTTATAGGAATTTATTTAGAAAATGCCAAAACAAACTAAAAAAAACTTAAATGCTTGTATGGTAAGAGATAACCCAAGAACTTTAAGAATGTATTTTTCCGTCTGTCTTGTGGCTTTACGTAAAAGATTATCTGTGCTACTTAATATTTATACTACTTTTTCAAAAATATATAAATCGATATTTATTCCATGGACAAAAGTTACTACTTTCTCTTTTTCACGTGCCAAATTTCCATTAATCAGAATAATAGTTTAAATTATTAAAATTTCTGATTAATAAATTAATGTTTATAATTAATAAAAAATAAAATTTGATTAAACAAGATCTTTGATTTGTCGATTGCACATCCCTATACAAGACTTTAAAATTTCCATAATACCAAAGTGAAGTAAAAAATACTCAGGGGTTCTCATATTGAAATTCTGTTTTGCTGAACTCCATAGATTTGAAACTACTTACTTAAGTTAAATTTTTCCATCCCTTCGTTTTTTTGTCAAACAACGGATATCTGTAAATTACCGACTTATATAAAGTCATATATTTTTACAGCATAAGTAAACAATTTTTTTATAAGCAGTGGGCTGTATTTCTGTTATTTACGTTTGAATAAGTTCTCAGTTACTTTCTGCTTTAGTTTGATCATTATACAGTAAACTATTTTCTACTTAGTTAAGTGACAAAACTTAATTTATAAATTTCTTAAAAGACCAAAGTATTTTAATTTTGATTTAAAAATTAATTAGTTATGCTAAATTTTGCGCCAATAGGAAATAAAAGTTACACTAATACACTTAAAGGTGATGCGAAAAATAAGCGTAAGTACCTACCGTGTTGACCTATCCTTACGGCGGTCTTAACATCCGATGGCAAACAAAGCGTTTTGCCACCGTATGTAAGCGCCACCAACACACATAGGTTGCCTAATTATACACTGGCCCCTTAATTAGGAGATGGAGCTTTCTTACCTTGACTGCATTTTAAGAAGGAAAAGCGGCCGAATTTTTAGAATCTCCCTTCCCACGACTGTGGGTTTAGACTACAATTACTACGTGATCCTCAACCAATAGTCAGATTTTTAGCAAAGTTCCTGACTCTTGCTACTGACTCTTGTGATACCTGATAAGAAATCTGGTCGGCTTCGATTTGCCGAATTACAGTTATTGACTGCACCTGATTTTTCCGGACAATGTAACAGCAAATGGTGGAAAATACATGTGCAGCCTGCATTTATACCTCCCCAGAACATACAATAAATAAAAATTTAACAGTGCTTGGAAAATACTTCTTATGCTGCTAAATTATTTCAGTTCCATTCAGGCCATCATAATGGCCATCTACATAGACAAGAGTTGTATTCAGTATCGTAAGATATCTGCAGTGCTGTCCACATTCCTACCGATAGTAAAGCGGCCATAAGATCCCTGTAGAATATGTTTATCATATCGGGAACTACTTAAGAATGACATTCGTCTGAAAAAGATAGCGAGACGTTCAATGGTTATCTTTCATTTTGTTTCTGGATACAGGGGTGTACATGGAAACTATATAGCTGGCTCTTAAGAGAAATCGACTCACAAAAAGCAACCAACTTATCACATATAAATTTCGTCAGATCTCGTGGTCATACGATAAAACTGCCTAAAGGGAAACCAAAAAAATTTAGCCTTTTATAGACGGAAAAAGACTCATATATCTATTAACTGTTATAACTGGCTATTGGCCTATTGGACATCATGCCAATAGGCCTGGGGCTCCCTAATGATGTAGAAGATTCAACGACCAAATGGACGAGATGTCATCAAAATGTCTTCTATATCATTGCCCGGCATTCGGGCAGCTGAGACTCAAACCGTTTGATAAGAGAACCTTATGTACAAATCAATCTCTCTAATACTGATTTGGTTGGGATTTTGTCCTTCATAGAATCAACCGTTTGGCTAAGGGGTATTGTAAGCATCCATGTAATATAGGACGTAATGGATATACGCCCAGTAATGACTATACTCATGTCTGCTTTGCTTTACTGCCAGTGGAACCTGACTTATCGTAAATGTGCTTTAATTTCATTTTAAAATGGGCTAAACGAACCGACTAAAAAAAATTATTAGGCCCATTTCAGAACTTACCGATAACTAAAGGAAAGATTTTATCGGCCGTGTGAAGTGTTCCATTATTAAAACTTTACCTTAAACTTAAGTCAGCGATAAATTAGAGGAAGTTTGGTCCTGCCTGGTAGGTTAGAGTAAAGTTGTAACAGTGGAACACTTTTAGCTGTGGGTAAGTTGTGAAAATGAGGGTCAGTATTTTTGTGGTCCGTGCACTCCCACAAAACAGAATGAAGACTGAAACTTATGAAATCTAGGGATGTAACGATACGCCTTTTGCCGATACTATACCGATAGTCAAAATAAAATAACGCCGATATCAATACCGATACCGTTACGAATATTGAATTTGAATTCATGTTAAAATTAACAAAACTCAAGTAAGCGATTATTAATATTTAAACTTTAATAGGATTTAAAAAACACAAAAATTAAATTGAAATTAATGATAAAATTAACAAAAAAAAAATTTTTTTTTTGCAAAACTAACAGTGTACGAAATTTACATTATAAAAGATTTGTGTATACAAGTTAAAGTATTATAAAATTTTGCGAAGATAGACGATTTGACAAGTCCGTTTGAACCAGATCTAAAGTGGAAAATAGTCTCTCAGATGCGACCCAACTAGTTTGAAAACTTAAGAATATCTGTGCCATTTTTTTAAGTTTGGGTAAAATATGTATGTGCGGCGGTAAACAGCCGGTTCTGCGTCCCTAGAAATATTAGAAAAGCTATGGTATCTTTCGACTTCTCGTTTAGCAGAATCATCCTTCTCGGGTTCTCCTATAATTTTTCTCACAAACGCTCCAAATGCCATTTCTTTTAGACTAATAAGAACTTATGCCACATGTAGGGTGACCGTTTTTCAACACTTTCCGAATGCTGAGACATGTTAAGTAGCTCAATAAGACGCTTTTTCGATACGATTGAATTCGATTGTCTCTGAAATATTCGAGCATTGTATCTCGAGGCTCTAGAATTGTAGATAAACAATACTATTAATTATTTTCTAAAGTCTCAAATCTTTTATTAGTAGCTAATGCTAGGCCAGTTGGAAAATTTTGGGACTATTCCCCATCTCCATTGATCCATTTATTATATGAAAAAATTTCATTATTCTGTTTTGATTTTATGCTCTGCTTTTTAATGTGTTACATGTCTTAGTTGCTTTGCAAGAAATAAGCACAGAAAATAAAACTGTTTATTCAAAAATACTCGAAAAAGTATCGTTGTATCGACGGAAGAATATCGCCGATACCGATATATCGGAAAATCTTAAGTATCGCTGATATATCGGTATCAATATTCGTTACTTCCCTAATGGAAATCTCGCCACTTTTTGTTTATTTTACGCCACCGTTCGGCCATGTCTTTAATTACGCCGTTTTATTAATGACATTAAAAATTTTATTAATGTTTTGCTTGATGAGAATGTGTGCGTTGGACTGTGCTACGTTTTGTGATGATGACAATAACGACCATGTTAATGACTGTGGTAATAAATGTTGGCATTGTAATTGCAAAATTGTAGACAGTCATTATGAATGCACTTGTATGCAGAGATTATTTTATGCAAATAAATATTTATATTTCGTGTGAAGAGAAAAAAACTTTATATGTATTTATGCAGTATACAAATATCATCTTTAACGAGTATGCAAAAATTTATTAAAATGAAAACATAAATATCAATAGTATTAATTTAATGAATATGTATTGATGTACAATTATCTTATCCGGTAATAAATGTTAAATTTTTTGTAGTGACAAACGTCGAGTCTTAAATTTGTTTAAAAAAAAAAAAATTGGAATATAAAATAATTGAATTTGCTATAATCGGCTATACAAAATTTTATATACACTGTAGCCGAAGTCTAATTGGGGCAGTCGATATGTGAATGTTGATCGATATCGAATGCTTTGGCCCCAGGTGAACCTTCAATAGAAATACATACAGTTTTTATTTACTTTAGCCTTTTTATACCTTTCACCACAAATAGAAAATGAGAGTGTACTTAGTTTTTGATTCCATGGGGAAGTTTTTAATATTCATCTTAAGCACCAGAAAATATAAATGGACATTCTGGACCCTTTAATAGCTCTAAGTCTATTTAGTCAAATCCGTCGATTGAAATCACGTTTTCTTAATTGTTTCTACCTCCTGAGTAGTGAGGGACATTTAAATTAACAGCAATCGGTACCGTAGGAAATTAATTCTGGAACCAATATCTCTAAAAATGTATATTCATTTTCTATTTATACAGTAGCTACTACTTATTTCCAATATTATTTACTTTCTAAATTTACTAAACGGTGCACACTGGGACCAAAAGCCCTTTTTTCGAGGATTAATTCATAGCTCCTCAGTGAGGCACACTAAATTTGATGTGCGTATATCTTAGAACAAACTTAATATTCCAACAAAATCTTCTTGGTATAAGAGGGGGAAAAAGAATACTAAATTTAATGTGCGTAACTCCTAGAACAAACTTAATTTTTCAACAAAATCTTGTAGATATAAGAGGGGGGATACGGGAGTCCCCATACAAAAAAAATGGTTTTTTTCTTATATCGGAAGAATTACAATAGTGAAGCATACTAAATTTGATGTGCGTAACTCTTAAAACAAACTTCATGTTCAAACGAAACTTTTGAGATATATGAGGGAGGAGACGGGTACCTCCCGTGCAAAGGAATTATTAATAATAAAATAAACATGATTTTTTATTCACGCACACTCCTGCTAAATTGTCTGCAATAAATGACTTCATATACGTATTATGTAAAAAATTACATTCCATCAGTACTTTTATAATTAATCAAAACAATGCAATTGATGATTGCAGCCAATTCTTATTCGTTTCACTGAAAAAAAAAATCGGTCTTCGTTTCTGTGAGCTTTATTCCATTTAACATTATATTAAAAAACAAAACTGTTAAACATATTATTGAAAACTTGAGAGTTGCCCTCCGAATAACAAGTGCGTTTCTTTAATTCTTCTTTTAAATAGGTAATTTTTCATCTATGGTTTTACAATTAAAATTTTTCAAAATATCATAAAAGCTTTAGCGGCTAAAAAATAACAACGCTCGAGCTTTTTCCTGCAAAATGTAAACATATTGCATTGAAATATACAAAACAACATTTAAAATATATAAATTATAAAATATAATATATATTTTTAATCACGGCCACGTGTGACTAATGTGTGACTCACGCGTTAAACTACGACATTTGCACATCTCTAATCAAAATTATAGCAGAAGTCGTGAAGCGCTTTTTGTTGGTAACACAACGCGTGTTGCTACAAATATACACATAACTTCTAAGGCGTACCGATGCGCACCCTAATTTTATCTAATACAACGCTGCTTTATTCAACCTTTAAAATAAAGTTAAAATCTCTACTTAATTAAGCCTAATTAATAACTTAATATCTACTTAAATTGAGAAAATAAACTTTTTTTTGCATTTCCCATATAAACTTAAGAACGAAAAGCACTTCCACAAATAATTTTTTTACAAATTTAAGTTACACATTTGAATAAATACCTGAGCTTGATGGTTGCATGGTTATATTAATTACTTTTTGAATACACTTTCGGTAAATCGAATTTATTTAAGAAAAATTTTTTTAGCTGTTTTCAAACCCTGGATGCTGTGAGCTAAATTTAAGTTCTTAAATATGAATTTTTTTAATAAAAACATATTAATCTATTAATATTACTCTATATGACTGGTTATTGCACTGCTGTCGCAAAAATAGCAATTTCTGGATTATGTCACAGTTTGTCGGAAGCTTAGTTTTGTTCAGCTGAACAGTAGAAAAATCCATTTTTAGTGTTTTCGGAAATTTATTTTTAAGTCTAATATTATAAATTTGTCTGTTATTAATATATTAATATTAAAAAATTAATAATTAAGAACTTAGACTTAGCTCACAGCATCCAGGGTTTGAAAACGGATCTTTTGCTTATCACCAGGTTATTATAATTGTAAAATCAAACAATTTGATACCCATATTGCCTGTATATGAAAACTATAAAAAAGATAAAATATATCGCGATTTTCGCGTTTTATGTGAATAATTACAAAAAAAAAAATATTAACATAATTTTAAAACAGATTCAAATTGAAAAGCAGAACATTACTTCCACATACGCAGAATTTGTATGAAAACCCAAAACGAAAATATGTATTTAGCTTAATATCTCAATTAGTAGGTCGCAAGCGGTCAAGTTTTATATACCATTGGATGCTGCTTCAAAAACTCTTTTCGATGATACCAAATTTTATTTATGTCGTCTGGGAGCAAAGTACAAATTAATTCGAAAAACGGAAAAAAGACCTTTTTTAAAAATGGTCCAGCTCACGGATGGTCAACGCTAGAACCAAAATATTTTGGGAATCATCATAAAACATATCAACCTTTATTTTTAGAAGGGTAACTAAAACACTTTTTTTCGGCTCCATACATCTTGAGTCGGTCTATCTAAAAATAAGGTTGCACCGGTCACCTCCTAGAATAAAAAGATTAGTTAAAAACAATTTAGCACGTCATAGAGAAATCTTATTAATAATAAATTTGCATGTGCCCGGCAAAAAAACTGAACTGGCAAGTTGTTTTATTAAGCAATTTGAGTTTTAGTTTTGTTTTTTCTTTTTTTCCTATGTAGTTGTACAATTCGAATTGGGAAAACCCCGGCCAATTGTAGGGGAATGTAAGAAAAGATAAACTCATTATTTATTGTTGTTGCTTTGTTTGAAGCTTTGATATTATTACAAGTAAGACCCGAATGTTTAAAATTCTTATTCACTTTATGGTCTTATTTGTATAATATTTTTAGCTTTTCTAAAGTCTTTGGAAAAAGTTTCCTGACGAGCTTTCTGAAGCAGCCAGCGAAATGCGCATAGAAATAAGATTTCCCTCAACAATAAATTTCAGTGTTTTTATCAAAAATAAAAATTTGGAAATTTAGCACGTCATAGAGAAATCTTATTAATCAGAAATATTTTTTTAGTTTTCTATCACGCCTTTGAATACCGCCCTTTTAGTTTTTTTTGCACTACTTCGCCATTTGTAGTCCGTTCATAACATTTTGCATATCGTTATTTATGGCTTGTATTTGGCTACATTTTTGCCTTGGGTGAGTTTTTAATCCGACATCAAATTCTGGGCGCCACTTATGCCATCTTGGATCCTTCCTCACCAATGTCCAACTTTTCACAACAATTGAAATTTTTAGAAAAACGAAGTAAATCCGCCAGATCTTTTTTTTATATAATGGGTGATTTATCGTGAGGTTTGATTTATAATGTAACATAAAACACATAAATTTAAAAGTGAATTTCAAATTTTTATTATCGGGTATAAGAACAATTTATGGCATTTACTGTTTGTTGGCCATGACAGCGTCTGGGGTGGTCCATGCGGTAGGACCAATTTTGGGCGACTCGTTCAAGCATAGCGACTGGTATCTCACGAATAATTCGAGTAATGTTGGCTTCCAAAGCTCTAATCGTAGCGGGCTTATTCCTGAAGACTTAAGGCTTTACATTTCCCTAGAGAAAATAGCCCAAAGGTGTGATATCGCACGATTTAGGTGGCCAATTTACCGTAGGAAATGAAATGAAATGCTCACCAAAATTATTTCGTAACAAGCTCACCACGACCATGCGCAAGGCTACGAGTGACAGTAACATTCAGATTCCCCTAGTTTTTGAAAAAATATGTACCAGTGATTCCATATGCCCATAAACCACATCACACCGTTGTTTTTAATGAATGGTACTTTTCGGGTTGCTCATCACACAAAATACGGCAATATTACTTATTAACGTATCCATTGCGCCAGACTTGTGCTTCATTACTGAAGTCAATTTCACGATAAAACACCGGATTATTATTGCGTTTTCTTCGTAATACAGCTGAATAATTTGGAGATGCTGTTGTGGTGTTAGTCTTTCCATGATGACTTGCCAAACGATAATGAGCAAAAATTAAAAAGCGGTTTAATTTGAGTCACGCTTGATCTGTAAAAAAAGAATATTGATAATCAAATCTCACGATGAATCACCCTTTATAAGGTGTAACCTCATACATGAACAGCAATCAATAACATTTGCCCGATCTTGCCCTCAAATTTTTGAAACTCAATGTATATATCGAAATTACCCCATTTATGGAGCACTTAAAAAAAGCATTAAAAATATTTTCCAACATTTATCCAAACAAAAATTATTAAATTAAATATTTAAATACCTGAAGCTGATGGTTTCATTATAATATTTTTACTTTGAATAAAAAATACGGTCACTCGAAATATCTTGATTTTAAATTTTAACCAGGACACGTAAATTTTTTAAAAACTAATTGATTTTGATCGTTTACTCAAAGCAGTATTTAAAACAGTTGGTGATTTAGAATTCATTTTACTTTCATCAAATACTAAACATGACTCTGAGGGATAAAGTTCAGCTTTTGAATTAATCCTAACTGTTAGTAAAAGTTATTTGTATATACCCACTCCACAATAGTGGTGTTTGTGTTGTAAGGAACCTCCGGTCATCCGGGTTTGAAGCTGGGGTATGCTCAGCTCGCCAAGGTTCCTACAAAAATTTAATTAACAACACCCCGTTTCCAATTTGTAATTTACTGTATTATTTCACTTATTTACTGTGTTTTTTACTTATATTATTAATTATGTTAAATCACACGTTCTGTTGACTCAGCTTAACCTCGTGGCGGACGAATCGGTATTATTGTCTACTCCTGCGATATCTAGCTTATGCTCCCTGAAAAAGCCGGATTTAATCCAGGCTCCACCTAGTACCCTACGTTGCTGGGTGTAAACCACAGCGATCTCTACCTCTTGAACCCTAAGACAGTGTCCTAGCTATGCCTACCCAGCGATGTAATCCCGCTAAGTCAGGATGGATGTAATCCGTCCTGAAGGCGGTAGAATATCTCAGTTTCCGGGTTCTCAACATAGACCCCTATGCCCGTTTTATTCCCTAGTAATTTATGCCCAAAGGCGGTTGCTCTAAAGTTCCACCCGACCATGATACCAGGGTAGGAAAAAATTCTACTCGCGAGCACAATTCGAGTCAACTCTCTCATTTTAAAATTTGTGCTCGCGAGTTTTATTTTTAAACTCGCGAGCACAAATTTTTTACGAGTCATAAGATTTTTGTGCTCGACTCGTAAGCAGATAACAACTCGTTTTAAAATTTGTGCTTACGGGTTTTATTTTTCAACTCGTAAGTACAAATTTTATGCGAGCAGAAAACGAGCGCATACGAGTTGAAATCGAGCAACTCGTTTAAAAAAATTAATGTTTGCTTGTGCGAAATAAAAATATACATACATATGAATTTTTAGAAACGAAGGGCAGGCAAATGTGTAGGAAGGGGTTATAAAAACATATGAATGCTGGGCATAACCATGTTGATAAGAATGTATGTGTGTTTGTATGTATAAATGTTTTCTTATTTAAAAATATGTCAACCTGCAAAATGTTTAATGATGTGTAATAAAATGTATGCGTTCTTAAATGACTTAAATAAAAGTGTTTGAGATTGGTAACATATTATTTTCATAAAAGCTGCCTTTAATAATTATGAATAAAATAAACATTTGTCAATCGATTTTCATGGTTTATGGCTCATTTTATTCGCAATATATCTGGCTTTCTGATAAATAATAAAAAAAATTGTTCTAAATTTGTTAACAAATTTTTGAAAACAAAATGAAATATTCATACATACACACATTTATCCACACATACAAACCAATAAACAGGAAAAAGATATTTTTAATTAAAAAAAATTCATACGCAAAAATAAAACTCGCGAACAATTCTTTTTAGCTCGACTCGCGAGTTGAGTTTTATTTTTGACTCTTAAAATTTGAATTCTTTTCGCGAGCAATATTTTTCAACTCGCAAAAATAAAACTCGCTCGCGAGTTTTATTTTTTAAACTCGCGAGCAGTAAAGAATAATTCTTTTCAATGTAGAAAATAAAACTCGCTCGAATTGGACTCGCTCGCGAGCGAGTTTAATTCGAGCACTCTCCGTACTCTGCATGATACCCTATCAGGGGTCGATAAAGGTAAAACAATTTTATTTAATTGTAGTTTTTTGAATGATTTAAAAAGGAAAATAGTTTCAATGTAATAAAACTGATTGAAAATATTAAGAAAAAGTATTTGTGGTAGTCTGAAATACAATTTATTTTGCTTGTGAGGCAAAGCCGTCATATTTATGTTCACAGCCCATGCCGTTTAACTTGCCCAAATCTTGTCCTAGTCATACACGCATATCTTGATCAGAAACTTCGAAAATTTGAAACAACTTTGTAACTAATTACAAAATTCACTTCTTTAAACTATTTTATTTCATATTAGTCAAGAACTATGTTTTACTTTGTTTTACATATCTTACACTTTCCTATGTGTCAACTTGGTAACATTTAAAAAAATTTGCAGCCACCATATCATGCCTATCGGGAAAACGCGACTAAATTCAAAATATCTTTCACAATATGTGTGAGGTGTATAAGAGCTAGTTATAATTTGATTAACTTTAAAAACTGCGTTTCCGATTTCAACTACATCAAAATCTTTTTCATCTACCTCAGCACTATTATCCGCCATGAGTAGATGTAATTTTTTTCTTCTTATTTTCGCGTAAATTGAATTATCTGCACCCTTAAATAGCCACAGCTGTAATTAAAATTGAATATCGTTAACACGGGAAGGAAACTTAATATAATTAGTGAAGAGACATTAAATATTCATAGGAAAAACTGTTTCTCTTAGACTTAAAAATAAGCATTATTTTTCACTAATTCAATTTTTATTTAACGTACTCGAAAAACTTCCAACGAGAAAAAAAAACAGCATAACAATTTGAGACACAAAATTTTTTTGAAAATTATTGATGGTAAAATTGTTACTATCAAGAATATTCAACCACCTGTTCAATATTTTTGTTTATGAAAAATTTTTTATATTAAAGATTCGTTCACAATGGCAGCAACATTTTCATTTGGTGTTCACAATAAAGCAAAAAAAAATTTTCGCTACCCCACACATTTTCAATTAAGAAAACGTTTGTAAATTTTCCCACAACAATATTAACACATTTTGTAAAAATTTTCATTCAAAACTAAATAAAATTATAAACGTCGTTTATATTTTCATACAAATTGTAGCTAACGTAGAAGTGGACTCAACCTTTTAAAAAGAACTTTAAGCGGTATGGCCACACATCAAACTGATTCATCAAATCTACGCATGTGTTGGTAATATTTTGCTTAGCACAGCCACATATCAAATTCAGGCCATTAAACTTCATTTAAAATTTTTTGTTATACAAATCAATCTATTGGTTTTCATTATGTAATCCTCTGGATTATAAAATAATTTTTTCTTAAGGTCCGTCCTAACAGCTATAATATATTTAAAAAAAAAAATAAAAAAATTAGATTTGTTGTCAGATAATATTAAATAATTTATCAAATAAAAAAATTCAATAAAAAAAATTTTAAATAAAAGTGTTTTCATAAATTTTTGAACAAGCCATAAATAAAATTTGAAAAAATTACATGCACACTCATGAAATTGGCGTCAAATATTTACGAAAATCAACACTATTTTGATTTGCGTCAAATTCATTTCCAACCAAATGTGTGAGTTTTTTTTATTACTAACGCAATTACAAGAAAGTAAGTTTGATGAGCCAGTTTGTTCTGTATCCTTCCGCTTTTAGTTTAATTTTTGTTAGAAAAATTAAAGGAAAATCTATAAAATACGTAAGGAAGAAAATAGGATAGAAGAAAAAACTAAATTGTTGTTTCCATTGTGAACGAAGCCTACAAGTTCTTGATTGCATAAAATATTGATTTTCTCTTAAATTTAAAAACAATAATCTTGCGCAAAAAATTAAAAATAATTGAATTCAGGAAGAAATAATCTCGTATCTTTGAATACTGTCGATATTTCTTACTTACTAGTTTTTTAGTAAATCCTTTGCTTGCTTTTTTATTTTTTTAGTAATTGGGAGAAAAATTTTGTAAATTTTCAAATTTACTCTTTCGTTGCAAGTTTATACTAGTAAAGTAATTGAATACACCTATTATCTATCAGAAATTTAATTTATAACTGAAGCTTCATCGGTGACAGAATAAACTAAATTAAAGAGTTTTCAATAGAAAAAGAAATGTGAGATTTTCCTTCCATGATTCGATCATTTATATTGAACTATTAAGTGCCCAATAGTTTTTATTATCAATCTCCGTTGTTTTTCGACATCCAGTTGTAAAAATTAATATAAATATAAATAAATAAGATTCTTTAATTGTAAATATGTTTTCCGTTGATGTGAAAGGGTAAATCAATTTTTATGCTCATAACAATGTTTGTTATATATCGTTACTTTCATTTAGAAAGGACTTAACTAACATTTTAAAAAATGTGCAGGATGTAAAAAAAACTTAGCTAAATCTAAACCTAAGGTACAAGAAAATAAGTTTGAATGCAGTTTCAAATAAAAGAGAATAACAAATATAGGCCCTAATTAAGTAAAACGCTACACAATGCCAAAAATTACATTGAAAGCAAACACAAAGTCAAAAATATATTATAGTTTTCTTGTTGCTTTCTACAGATATAAATACTGCATATGCTGCTTTTGAAATTTAAAACATCAATATGAATATCTGTAGAAAGCAACAACAAAATTGTTTGTTTTTGCTTTCAATGTAATTTTTGGCGTTGCGTTTCAACCAATTTGGGACATAGTGTTTAAGATTTTTTTAATTCTCTTACATTTGAATAGAGTTATGTTTTCATTTTTCCATACCTTGAAACAACTACTAATTATGGCTTTTCGTAAAATATTTCCTTATTAACCCGAAAATTACTTCTTTATAAAAAAATCTAGATTTGGCAAAATAAAACAAATATCGTACACAGAAAAATTCTTGCCATTTTTTTTTTTTTTTACTAAGCCATTAATCAAAAATAAAATCAGTTTTAATTAAAAGTTTAATCAAGTGAATTAACCGTTTACTTATATCAGCAACATTACTGCAGTAAATGTTGTCAATATCAAAACATATTCAATTGATATTATATATATATCGCACTTGTTCCTCGAAACAGAGTCAACTCAAAATTTATAAGTTTTCAGAAGAGACAAAAAACTTTTTTTTTTATATGTATTCTTAAATTTATTAAAAATGGGGATACAACTGCAATTTTTAGGCAAAATATTAGAGAAATAGATCTAAGCTTTTTACAGTGGGTATATATGGCCACTGCTTATCGTTTTTGTTTTTACAAAAAGTGAAAATTTAAAAATTTTGAGTTGACGCTGTTGAGAGGAACAAGTGCGATAAGTTAACTGGTGCAAATTTAATTAATTTTTTTAATTAGTATTACAAATATTTTTATTGGAATCAATCTTTATGTTTTTCTATGTAGAAATTACATTAAATATCCCTGCGGGAAATTGTTCAAAGAGACTGGTCCTGGGAATTGTGAAAATAGAATAAGTAAAAAAAGAAAGAACTCATGACCAGTGAAAGAACTGGTATATGAAGAACCAAAAGGTAGAAAAAGTAATGAATTACAGTACAGTATTCACCGGTGGTGTGACACATTTTTTTGGACTTTCTGCAATTTGGTTCTTAAATTTAGTTCTAGGACTTGTTTTATTGAAATAATACTCCTTTGTAGTAACTAAGACTTACTTCTCATATGTTGGCTGTTAGCTGTCATTTAACCCCCTCCAATGACAATCGCATGTAAAAGTGATAGAACAAATTAATATAAAGTGAACCGGTCCCTACCACCAAAGGCCTATCACGGGACTACTTTGGTGTCAGTTCGCTTCCCTCTAGGGACATTTTAAAAGCTAAATTAACATAAAAATGGTGGCAGTCTGCGGAAATTTTTTTTAAGATGATGCAGGTTATTCCATTTCTTTTTGGGGATTGATATTTTGTTTATATTTATACTCATAGGGGTCATAGGCACAAAATTGCTATTTGCTCTTTGTGGAAAAAGTTCATATTCACACCATATATCTGCTCATATATTGATCCAGAAGAGTCGTATGCCAGAGCTCGTATCATATTCACGGTAGGATCTTATACATTCCACCTGAAATGTCAGACAGTTGTTCATGTTAAAGAAATATTTTTTTCTGATATAAATAGTTCTTACCCGAACTTATTGAGAAATAATATTTCTCAACGATACTTTCGTAATCGAGAAAGTGGGTAAAATTCAACTGAACTGCTGAAGATTTAATTGTTAATTATGAAGGCAGGTGAACATATTTTTTACCCACTTTTCGCTTAATCTGTAAGTGAGTTTCTTCACATTCCATTTAGGAATATTTGTCTCAACACAAAATGTAAAACTGCATTCCGATTTTAATAGAAGCAGCCATCAGAGTATATGATGACGTAATGAGACACTAATTATACAGCTTGTTTTTCCAGAGAAAATATAGCACACAAACCCGGGTCTACGTTTATTGTGTCATTGCGTTTCCCTAGTCGCATACTTTCTACTTCAGTCCTGTGTTGCTCATATTCTGCATTTGTTATATTGTTGGCCTTGTGTGAGACGCATACATCGCATTCACCTTTCTTAGGTGAGTATATTGAGTCATTACATTATTTTAAAATATTTGCGAAAATGGGATAAAACAATTTTAAGTTTAAACTTTCTTTACTTTTTCACATTCCTTCACGTAAAGCTTGTATATTTCTTGTTATGACGAAAAATTTTCGTCTAAGAGTGTACTGTGTTTTCAGGTTATTCTTATAATACTAAGACTCTCCTTTTGGCAGATAATCCAAGGATCTAGTTAAAAATGCGCGTCGTTGTTCGTAGTTCATTAGCTTAAGGACTGACTTTCTTTTCAATTGAAATCTTAAATTCTACGAATTTTCCGTTCACTGTTCTTGATGCAGTTTTAAACCATTTTTTTCAATACCAAATTAAACAATTAAAGCTATTTTCTTTAATATTTTTTTAACGTGGATTGCTGTATTATTTTTAGTGATGGTATGCTTTAGGACATTTTATCAAAATATGGCAAAAAACTAATGTGTTAAAAATGGTTAGTTGTGTTCTTTTTCAATTAAAGTAACGATATGTATATTTGCCATTTAAATAAAAATAATTGCAATCAATTAAAGCTTAAATTGAAAACTTTTAAGAGCTTATATGAATATATGTAAAAACTTATTTTATAAAAGCAAAAAGGACATTTAAATGAACAAATAAATATTTATTTACATAAATAAACATAAATATTCTTCTTAATAATTTAAAATATTAAATAACCTAAAATGTTCTATTTAATCCAAATATCTATAGTATATATGTATATGTATGTATGTATTTAGTAATTTAAATGAAATGTATGTACGTATGAATTATTTTTTGAACCAATACAATTGCCACACTCCCTTTTTTCCTCCCACTAAATAATAATTTTTTTTTATTAATTGTATTGCTTTGCCTGGTCGTAAAAAAAATCCAAAAACTGTTGTTTGTATTTGTTTAGTGAAAATTTTGAAACCAATTTTATTTTGTTAAAATTTTAATTAAGTTTAATTTGGATTATTTTACTTTAAGTTTTTATTTATTCAAATTATTTTACCTAAAATTTTTATTTACTTTTTTTTATATCTTCATTAAATTTTAATTTTTGTTTTATTAATTTTTTTAGTATAAAAAAATAGTTTTTTTAATCTAACCCCATTTTTAATAAATGTATGTAATTTCCCTTTCATCTCCATTTAATATTTGAGCATTTAATATGTTTTTAGTTGGTTTAAGCGAAAAAAAATCAAAATTCTATTGCGATATCAATTAAACAAACACAATAAGAATATTTTTTTTAATTTGGAATGTTATTTTTTAGTTAAAGTATAGAAAAAACAAAAAAGGTATTGAATTCAATATTTGCACGAATCACAGAGACACTTTAATTTGTTTAAGAGTATAATATTGAATTGTATGGTATTTTAATACAATTAAAATTTTTTTAACCATCGATAAGATTATAAAACTAAATAGCAAAAAATAGTAAAATTTAAAAACTTAATATTAAGTACTCTACGCCCACACTGATAGAAAAAGCGTCATAACGCTTATGTGTTTTGACATCAGTACTATGACAAATGTCTTCGTGCTTACATCATGGTGATGTCAGCCTTAACATCACTTGCACAAATTGTCATTAGGGTCAAAAATTAAAATAACGACATTAATTTGTTGACACATCGGCATCACAGAAATAACGAAAAGGAGTCAGTTTTATAAAACATGTCATCAGTGCGATGACTCAGTAACATCGAAGAAACGACCCATTGGGCTAAATTTAATGACAGCTTGTCAGCGGGATTGACTTAAGACAAAGTAAGAGAATATGTTTTATAATTTACTTACCCGTTGCATAATCAAAATCATTAGCCTTTGCAAATTTTATGTATTTAACTAAATAGTTTAAAAAAAGTAGAATATGGGAATTTTTGTTTCTCATTTTACATTTTAAACATGAAAAAAATGTTAATAATACGCAAAATGTGGCATCGAATTGATGATGTCCCTGCAGTAATAGCAAAGATGACGCGTAAAATATGAAAAAATTTTATGATGACGTTCGGCATTGGATTGATGTCCCTTTTTGCGTTATTGGTGCCATTTGTAATTACTATGATGTCACAATTCTGATGCAAGGACATTATCAATATGAAGATGCATTTTTCTATGAGTGCAGAATGGGGGCAACAAGCAACTATTTTGTTTAGAATTGTATGTGTAAAAGTAGCAAAATATTTGCTTAAAAAAAATAACATGAAAGTAAAAACAAACCAAAAACATTTCGATGACTTTTTTTTATTTTAGTTGAAACAAAGAGAGCGCAAGGAGCAAGGGATATTAAAATTGTGTATGTAAGTCGAACGTAATGCAATCACAATTTTAAAGCCTTAGCTCGCGTACCGAAAAATGTAAAACGGGCCGCACTGGCAACAACTTGAATACTTTTGTTGTTACAATTCTTTAGATATACAGAAATCTTTAGTCTTTGTATTGCAGGTATCAGGCCTACATCTCTAATCCAGCCGACATTTTGCCAGATATTGTGCATTGAAAACGTAAATATTTTTACCATTTTTGGATAACTTTACTGTTACCGTTCTCTTGCTAGAGAGTTATCATTATTGTTTTTGCATGGGAGGTGCCACGCCCACTTCTCCAAGCCAGCCCAATTTGTTGTATAATGTGTTCATAACCTGGCAATTTGATTGAAATTCTAAAACTTGAACTGTAGCCGTTTCCCAAATCTACAGCAATTTATATTGTCTTTGTAGGGGTCAAGCCCACTTCTCCAATCCAGTCTACTTTTTAAAAGATGTTGTGGTGTTGAAAAACAAGCTATTAGTTAAAAATGTCGATGCTTTTACTGTAACCGGTCTCTAGATATAAAAAAAATCTCTCGAGATATATAAAAAATTTCTCCAGCTATAGAAAAATTCTCTTTGTCTAAAAGATGCCGCCCATTTGTGTAAGCCAGCGAACATTTTACAGATGTTTTGTATTGATAACAATACTATATTTACCAACCTTTTTGCAAGCATTCGCAAGATGTACTAAAATTTTTAATATCTTTATATTGAAGGTGCGTGGGTGTCACTTCTCTAATATAGCCCTATTTTTAAAAGATATAGTACGATATAGATGAAGTACGTTAACGTTCGCATAGAAAATTACATTTAAAACAAAAACAAATTTGGAGATTTTGTAAATGCATTCTACAATGCCACCGTGTAGAATTTTGCAAAGTTATATGTACCAAGCTGAACCAAAAAAGTTGTCGGAGCATACACAATAAGCAAACTGTACATCGTTAAGCTCTTTAAACTCTTTAAACTCAGCCAGTCGATGCTGGATTCCCACAAGGCAGCATCCTGGGCTCTCTATTATACTTAATTTATACTTTGGACATGCCAGCAAACAACTACACCCAAACTTCAACATTTGCGGATGATACAGCTTTTCTAAGCGTACACAAAAACTGTTATGAAGCATCTCGTTACTCACACGATCATATATTTGAACTGGAAAAGTGGTTAAAACAATGGAAGATAAAGGTCATTGGGCAAAAACGGGTACATATAACCAACATTCGCATGTAAAATACCTCGGTATACATCTAGATCGGCGTTTAACGTTGAAATGGCATAAAGAAGCTAAATTAACTCAAATTAAATTAAAAAAAATTCAAATTAATTGGCTTATTGCAAGAAACTCTGTTCTTAATCTCGATTGCAAACTTCTACTTTACAACTCTATCTTAAAGCCAATCTGGTGCTACGGTATTCAGTTATGGGGTACTCCCTCGGCGTCTAATATCGAGCGAATTCAAACGCGCCAAAAAAAACTTCTTAGAATACTCACATCCGCTCCATGGTATGTTAAAAAGTCTTATATTCACAAGGATCTCAATGTGCCGTTAGTAAAAACTATGCTTAAGAAATATGCAGTAAAATATTTAAAAAGGCTTGAACTGCACCCAAATGCTCAAGCTCGAAATATATTAAATTATAGTTGTCACACTCGCTTAAGGAGAAAAAACACTGCAGCACTAACCCAATCAGAAGAGCGATAAGCACCGAGGGTAGAAGGGGACCATTCGCCACTTTAATTGCTCTAAATTGCGTCTCAAAACTGCTAAACGTTATTTGGAAAATGGTTTTGTTCTTAAAGCCTCTCATATGTTGACTTTAATTTGAGCCCTTTTTATACTAGTTGTCCCTCCTTCTGATATGTATTTTATAAGAATTTCTGAAGTGACCAAAAACGGCTATCCCACCCCATCTATGGGGTAAATTAGCCATGGGGTGGGGCAGAAACGACAGAAATGAAATAAAATGAAACGAATTTGTTGTTATATGACCGTTTTTTAATGGTAATACTGTAATTCAGAAACAAACAAAAATAAAGCATATACATGTAATTCTACGTAAAGTTTACCTTTCTGTTATTCGAATTTGACTTTTGAATCTTAGGAAGTGGACGAACTTGTACTGGTGTATTAAGTAGAGCTGGCTGCTGGAGAAGTGACAGCCCCTTTAATGATTTGATGGTCAATTTCGTTTTGTTGAAAGATTGGCTCATTATCAGTGCCAGCTATTGGATGTTCTTCGCGTGGATCGTTTACAAAATCTGATTCAGGAAATAGTTGTCTATTAAATTATCTAATTCCAGTTTTTTTCGAACCCCTTGCATATATGTTCTACAACATAAGCCTTCCGAAATGGAATGCTAGACTTCGTCGGTATATCGTAAATTGTAATAATTCGTCCAGGGTTAGGTACAAGAAAATCATTGAATGAGGTGGCCAAGATTTTTTTAAATAGGCCAAACACATTTATATCCAACGGCTGAAGTTTGTTTGACGTGTGTGGTGGAAAAATAACCATATGCAAAAAATTAAAGCTGCTAAGCTCCAGCGGGAAATGTGAATGTCTAAGAATGATACTACTGGGTTCTCCATAGAGCACCTAGTATTTACTTTAATATGATTTAAAACATTTCAGAAGCCTTGAAATGTAATCCATCCACTCTTATCTGTTATTCCTAGGCAGCCACTAGAACCCCCATTTCCAAAGAGTTCTTTAAATCGTACACGAGGAAATACGTATACGGGTGACAGAGAATTGCTTGCAGCATTTACTATTCCCACCATTGTTATAAGCGAACCTCTTTCTGCAGAGGCAACTTGAGGAACAGCCCGCTTTCCTTTTGTGGAAATGTGTGCACAATTATTGTTACACAAAAAAAACAACTAATTAAAATTTTATGAAAAAGTTTATGTTATTGCTACGTTACTGCCTTTTCAATAACTTTTTGGTTTATTTCCTTTATAATAAACCTCTTGAGTTCTTTTATTGCAACTTTAATAAAATAAATAAAACACCTTAAGCACTTTACTTTATAGCTGTACTATAAACTTTTCACGCCACTTTATTTAGAACTTAGTCAATTTATCACTTATAATGGCGATGTACACACTTAAATAATCGTACTAATACTGATTATCGATGCCAACCTTCGCGAGTATTTATACTCTGTTCGCTGACATCTAGATGTCTCTAGATCATTCTACTCGTCGAAATGTCTGTAACATTTTCGACATATCTGGGCGAATCAAGATTTTATTATCTTACAGCGAAATTATGCATTAACACTGTGGCTGAATTTAAATTGATTTATACATCAATAAACTAAAGCATACTTTATGGGTTAAAGATAATCTAAACACTATTATGTTATACATTTATCTATAACAATCATAACATTGCATTTGTTCTAGAAAATTCTGTACAGTGGTTTTACATTTAAAATATGCGAAACTTATACAATAACATTTTAAACTAATAAAATTACTAATAAACTAAACTTATTCTTAACTAAAGTTACTTTCGTAACATTATTTTTAAGCTTATCAGGTGCATTCACGGGTGGTTAATCTGCCCCTAGGAGTAGATTCCACACGCTAATCTACTCCAAGGGCGTACATTTGCCACTGGCTAAGCTAACCCAGAGGAGCGCATTCGCCGGCGAAATAACCCACCAAGCGTCTGGCGAATGAGCCGGAGGAGTCTAATTCACTAATGTTTATTTTTGTCACAGTTTTAATAAATTTATTAAAATAACTGCTTTCAATTTGTTTTCACTAATATCAAGTTTATAACCTAAAACAATATCTCTATTAAACCGCAAATATTAAGAATTCTGTAAGAAAAATACTTACAACAAAAACATTGAGTTTTTTTCTTAACTTGACGAAAACAGTAATTGTTTAAATGAAATAGTACTAAAAGAATTTTCCAGTTCTAAAAATAAATTCTCATGATATCAACAGGGAATAAGTTCCAATAAAAAGTTATACCCTTTTAAAAATGGGCAATTTCATGTATATAAGTGTTTTTGTTGTTTTTAATTCACTCAAAAATATTCAAGTTTAAAGTAACGTTGTTGACCAATTAGGCAAAGTTTTTGCATTTAATTATTTAATAACAAGTGCTCTTTAATATTTGATAAATATATTTACTCAAATTTAAACTCAAAAAACGACTTTTGTCCAGCTAGATAAGCAAAATTTTACACTGTGCATCGTTAGGTCGATTTATTAGGCAATTCGAAGTCGATGGGTATTCTTCAAAAGGGTCGAAAACCAATATTTTTATGTGTTACACATATCATCACAAGCCCATAATACCCTCTTCATTATTCCAGAAGAGACTTCGGAAAACCGCTGTTTATTAAAGTTAAAAATCTTATGCTGTATAAGCTTGAGATATAGACTGCTGGCTTACCCAGAGAACCACGCATAAGAAGCAATCTCCTCAACACGCAGACGAACAACCCACGTAAACACTTAAGGCCATGTCAGATAAAACTTTTGCTTCGCGTTGCGTTACCGATTCGCTTTGACATCTAAGATAAAATATACGTACTTATACGAAACATGTCACATAAAGTACTTTCAAAGCGGAGCGAGACAAAAAGTGAGCCAACTCTCATCTTTTTGCGCGCTTTGACAATTGGCTGGTATAATTTTCTTCGGTTTTTTAATTTTTTGCCAAATTCAATTCCAAAAAACCGTCCAATTAAATTTTTAACTTTTATTTTTGTAACAAATAATTAAATGTACAAATTACCAACCGCTTTTATAAGTAAACAAACAATGCGTGAGTGTTGTCAAAGTTTTCATTGTGGCATACACCTTTTGCTTTGTGTTTTTCTGCCGAATGTAGAAACGTCACGCAAAGCGACAAAGTTGTATCTGACACGGCCTTTAAAAACGCGAATGTGACTTGTTTTTCTTTTGTGTTTTCTTTGTTTTGATATGATAAGGAACCAGCGCCAAGAGAAGTACGGAATTAAACTTTAAGCATTGGTTTAAATGGACAGTTCCAGCGAAAAGTCTACTTTTCGCAACGTTACGCCAGAAATAAATTAAATTGTTTCTAAAAAAATTGTATATTTATAATTTACGTTTTTATATATTGGTGTAAACCGCAACTAGCTCCCCAATAAAAAATTGAGCTTCCAACGAAGCAGGTTTGTAAGGGAGAAACGTAAAAGTTTCGCTTACCATATCGCTTACGGAAGACATGAATTTTATATGGCGAGTTCCCACTTTGAAGCAATACATTTTTGACACAAGAAGTGCTTTATTCAGCGCATATAAAAATTGGTGAATGTAACGATCAGTTTTGCACACTGAATTTTTTGTTACCGTTATTCGTTTATATGCTCCCTTACAAACCTGCTTCGTTGTAAGGGAATGCCGTGGCTCTTCAAATTTTATATATTTTTTTTTTAATTTATTAAGAACTCGTTCGCTTACCTCACTGCATCTCTGTATGACTTATTGCGTAGCGCATAAATGAGTGCTTACTTTTTAAAATGTACCATTAGTGCTTCGCAAAATAAGAAAATTTTTTATTGGGTCTACATAACGTTACAATATATTTAAACAACATGGTTCTTAAATGCAAGCTCATTTGTTTTCTGGCGTTGCATTACAAAAAGTAGTCTTTTCGCTGGAAATTTGAATATGTATGTACCTAACCGAGCAAAGATTTTTAAATTCAATAACTTGGATAATAAATCGTTATAAGTCGAAAGCTAACTAAAAAAGGTTTTATACAAAAAGTCTTTCTTAATTCGCACACTTATGCAATTTTGTAATGCAAGTCAAAATCCACTTTTGTTTTTTTTTGTAACGTCACGCCAGCGCATATTTTTGCTTATATCTGCAAATATAAAAAACCTTTTTACAAATTTGACTTCTGCATTTAATTTTTTACATTTTGTCGTACAAACACAGAAAAAAGTGTTTTATCAAACAAAAAAATGGTTTAAAAGTATTTAAATTTAATTAATGTGATAATTGAATCAATTATTTTTTTTTTTTAGTTGAAAGAAAATTAAAAAATTAATTTTGATGTAATTAACATTTTAGTTGTTTTGAAATAAATTTTCAATTAGAATTTTAATTAAATAACAAAAAATCTTAATTGATTTTTTTCGTTTAAAATAAAATAATTTAAGCATGTAGAATTGCTGTTGGGAATTGTCAATATTTATTTAAATAAGTTAACAATTGGTTTGAAATGGCAAAGTTTTTGATCACTTAATAATTCAAATTAAAAATATCATTTATTGAAAATATTTTTTCAAAATTTTAAAACTTTTAGTAATCAATATAATCATTTTGGGAATAGGTGCAAAATCAACAACTTGTTTGCTTGATATTATGAATTTGGAATAAATTTGGTGATTGGAGAAATTTTTTTTTTAATTTGGGCAATCGAAATGCCAAAATTAAAAAACTTAAAATTCATTTTAAAAAATTGTAAAGAAACACGTAAAAAAAGATTATAAAAAAATTAGTTTTTTAATTGTTTATGGTTTACAAAATATTTGTCAAAAATTGAAGTGAACTTTTACAAGTGAGTAGAATTCACACAGTTCCTATATGTATGTGTAAAGAGCTGAATATATTTTTTTTTAAATTTTAAGGGAGTTTTATATCTATGTAATCTATGATAGATACAATCAAGGGTCAACAAACATATAATTATAGAGAAGAATTTAATTAAAATTTCAAATAAAAAAAAAAATAAAAAATAAACGTGTTTATGCATGTCTTACTAAAATATTTATAATTCAAAATTCAATTTTAATTCCCAACACAAAAACATACACATTTTTTTCTCATTGATAATATAAAAAAAGAGAAAATATACCGGTTTCTAAATGCTAGTGTGTGTTGTTGTTTATTAGTAATGCACACACATGCATGCATTGCTCAGTTGCAGCCAGATAATCATAACTTTAAAAATATGAATTTGAAACAAGAAAGAATGGTAAATTCAAAGATTGATCTTATTTATGTATATGAATTTTATGTGTGACATTAAGAGTCTGAAACCACAATTTCTATTCGTATAAAAGTAATTTTTACCAAAAAGTATTTTGAGAGAAACTTATGTTGTTTTTCCCAGCCAGCCAAATTGTCCGACGTCGTTCAGATTTCTAAGAAAAAAAAACAGAATTTCCCGCGACATGTCTGCCAGAATCCGTATCAACCACTTCATACATTTGTGGGTCAGAAATCTGACAGAATTCGTATACGTTTCCGACTTTTTTGTCGACGTTTCTCTCAGATATCTAGAAGACGTCGGACAATTTTGCTGGCTGGGATATTATTAAACATTTTACATACCATTTCTTTAATATTTTTTACAACACT
The DNA here is from genome assembly GCA_943735925.1 of Pollenia amentaria. Classification (NCBI taxonomy): domain Eukaryota; kingdom Metazoa; phylum Arthropoda; class Insecta; order Diptera; family Polleniidae; genus Pollenia; species Pollenia amentaria. Next base: position 135,628,980 of record OX031010.1, on the reverse strand, counting down.
AAAATATATAATATGAAAATATTTTCAACTTTATGAGAATTGTAATTATTTAAAAAAAAAAGAAACGAGAAAGAGACATATTGGGACAAAAATTACCTCCGATATATACATGCGAAATCGATCAGAAACGGGCCACACGGTACGCATAATCAATGTCTGACAGAAATCTGAACGAAGCCTTTATGAATGAAGTCAGACATTTGCATGAAATGTCTGATTCAGACAACGTCGAAGTGTTTTGCTCGCTGGGTTCTTATCTTATAAAACTTAAATGGAACAAATTGTACCTAAATTATCAATATTCGTAACGGGTTTTGCCGTAAGAAAGTGTTTATGAGGTGTGTGTTTTTAAGTTACAGACCGATCATCATAAAATCTTAGTATTATTTCTAGTCATTAAGAATCAAAATAGAATACATTTCATAACAATAGCATATTTTGTTAAAGGTTTAGGCATGATTTTCGGAAGTGGGATTAATATAAGACCTTTGGTAAGTTGATTTTTAGTCATTCAGAAGGAATTTATGCCAACTCTGGTGACTAAACCTGTAGTCTGGCACCGGTTTTATGTAAATATGGCACCAATATAAGATAATTAAGGCTTCGTTTTTGATGTACCGCCTGCCGTAGTAGGTGGGTCCAAAAAAAAATGTTTTTATGTTCACAACATATCTTTAGTATAAATAACCAAAAACTAACTACTGTTGGTATTAAATAGTTAATATTGTATAAATATAATAGAAATTTTTTATTTAGGGAAGTTGGTTTCCATTTAGGCCCATAACTCGTTTCCTGCAGAAGCATACCATATTTCAATCCCAAACTGTTTACGTCTCTACAACCAATTTTGGGGCCAAAATCATTATTTGCTGTTAAGTCGTTCGAGAGGGATTGGATTGCAATAGAAGGACAGACAGAAGGATATGGGTACTTTGACTTAAGCCAGAACTATGTGATGTTTCCAAATGACAGCCGATTGATGGTGTAGTACGAATTATATGACAAGCACTCAAAAAAATTAAGTGCTTTTTCTATAAATTTTACTGCACAATCAAATCACTAAATAAATCAATCACTAAACATTATATTAATAATTGCTGCAAGATTATATACGTTATCGATGGTTGATTTTCCTTACGCAAAATACAGGTCACAATTTCAAAGATAAATTTATAAATTTTAAGCGCACTTTCAAATTATCATAAGAACGAAATGGTTAATTATTTATATGGGTGTTTATATTAAATTGGGCTCAAAAAAATTTATTGTAAGGTTAATCAAACTTTAAAAAAATCGGTCCCTATTTAACCATATCCATCACAAAACCACTATTCCCTAAAATAGCTGTCAATGCTTTAACGTCTTTATAAATGTTGGTAGTATTGGCAACAATAACTTGTTAACAGTAGCTCTAGAATTGACTATAAGTCCCATAAAAACGCTGTCCCTAAAGTCAATAACATAAATCTCATAAAGATACTTATTTCTAAATAATATTTGATACAAAGAACTTTCATTTGAATTGTAAATAAATAATAACATAATTTTGTTTTCGTGGGTCCAAGATGTCCAAATAGCGTACACTTTCGAAACTTTGTCCATAAATCCTGTGGTGTAGAATACCTGGTTAAACACTACACCGTCTTTACTTTCTTTCTTGACTCTTTATTGATAATAAAATCGATATTAATCCTGAGTCTGGACGTGCAGTTAGTTTGCCAATTATTGTCGTGGCAACTGCCATATTCTATTGCAAACTCTAGATATCAACGGAACACATGTTTATCCACAAATGTTATAATACATTGCTGAGCAATTTATTATCTTTTAACACAAGCTCTCAAAATCAATTATCAGTTGCAAAAAAGAAAAAAATATTAAACTTTAAACGTATAAAATTTTTATACAAAATTTACAAATTTGTAATAAAAAAAGAATTAAAAAATTAATTTGTCATAAAAAATGTAAGTATTTATGTACATACAAATTCATGTTTTGTGTTGAGACATACGTTAACTCCACTCTGAAACAAATTTTAAGCACAGATAATTTTTGTGACGTCATTCTGCCGACGTTATTGCTTATGTTAATAATTGCAAATTGCGCGTCTAGGCGTAGGGTAAATTAAATCTGTTTATACGCACGCCACATAACTGGACGGGGTATAGCGATTTTATACGGATATTTCTAACACCTAAAATTATACCTCTAATGGCTAATAAATCAGTTATTGTTTAAACGCTGGTTTAGTTGAACTTAACTTAAATTTATATGTAGTTTAAACTCAACAGTTGTAAATCAGTGTCCCATGTATTATATGTAGTTTAAAAAGTAACATGTGGCAGCACTACGATAAATGTTGAAAAATTCATATGGTTTGTATTGGTAGTTTAAACGCCCAACTTATGCGTTTAAAGATGGTTTACATGTTTTATGATTTATATATTTGTTAGCTTAAACACGTTTTAAACCAAAAAGAGAGTTTAACTTACTCTGATTTATTAGCCCTTAGTATATCCAATACTTAGAATAACTTTTAGAATCGATTTATCGATCGCCGTCCGTTCGGCTGGTTGGCAGGCTGTCCATTTAAACATTGCAAAGTAGAGGTCGCAATTTAGTTGATAATTTGATGAAATTTGGCATATGGGCTATAATTGTCACAAGGATCAAGTGAACATGAGTTTATATTTTCACATAACCCCCATACAAGCTTCTATCCGGAATAGAGTCTTTATGACCATAAACCGTCTTATTATGTTGGTAGTTTGATTAAATTGGGTCCAAACTAATCTTACTGCAATATAAATTGTTTTACTACATTTTATTGGAATCGGTCAATATTTGCTCCCATACAAATACTACTCGCGAAAATAACTTTAACTTATGGAATGTTGTATGGACATAAAATTTGGTGAGAATAAATTTTACAGAAGCTACTTTGGCATGACAAAATATTGTACTAGTAGGTCCAAAATTAACTATGGGTCTCATATACAAACCCCCATCGTAAAATCACTGTAAGGCAAACAAATATCATATATATGACGATATCTAAATAATATTCGGTACAAAGAACTTTTACAATTATGTCCTGGCACCTCCATAATTGCCCGTGGGTCCCAAATAGGGTAAACTATCAAAAATTTGTTTTTGAATATTGTGGTGTAGTGCATAATAGGTCGGGCTTGACCTACTACACTTTCTTACTGGTTTTTATATATAGATATATATTTTTTTTTTTTGGTCAACATCGCACATTGGTCAATATATGAAGCAAATGTAGAAAAGTTGCAGTTTTCAAACTGCAGAAATAAATTAGTTTTAATTTAAAAATCACCATATCCCACATTTAATAAATGGAAAATTTCTTTATACATTAAAAATTAGCCGTCTAATACTTTTCGATATGGAAAAGTCATAGAAGATATAAAGACATATAATTATGTGTGTTTTACCAAAATTTATAAAATTTTTGCAAATTGTAAAATTCATTGAATACTTTTTTGTTATGAATAAATTAACCAAAACTTGTATGTATTAAAATATCTATATACCGAAGAAAAAATCGGTTTAAAAAGGTATTTTGCCTTTTAAGGCGTTAATTAAAAGTTAAGATTTGTATTCCAGCCTTTCGATTCGAAAAATATATAAATAAAATTTAAATTTACTAAGAAAGCTGCTGCAAAAGGGCATTGTATTTTCCCTTTAAATTATTTTCTATAAAGTTAGCTTTCACATAAAAATAAAATGTGATGTTTTATTTTTAACAGTTCTCTTCATAAATATAATTAAATTGAAATATATTTTACACAAAAAACAAATTCAATTTGATGTCCTGGATGTCCTTCTTAAATCCTTGTAGGTAGAATATAATAAAAAAAATTCTATAAAGATAATTCAAAATTTTACCAGGAAATTGTTAATTATATTTATGTAAAATTTCCAGGGGCCTTAACCGTTATAAGTTTTATTTAAAAAATTTCTTTTAAATCATTTTTTCTTGAATTATATTTTTCTCTTAGAAAATTGCAGTTATTTTTCTTTATTCCTTAGATATAAAAAAGACTATTTGATTTTTGTTTATTCCTCAGAAAATTAAAGTTTTTTGATTATTATTTTTTGCTTAAAAAATAAAATAAATTTTTGAAGTTTTATTTTTTGCTAACAATAACAATAACTTTTTAACTTAATTTTTTGCTTATAAAAAAGTCATTTTGCAAAAAATTGTATTTCTTAAATGAACTTTTTATATTTTACTTAATATAAAAATTACTTTTTTGGCAGCAAAAAAATAATATTCAAAAATAACTTAATTGAATTTTCTTTCTTCGAACTTAATTTTTTTTAAGAATAAATTGTAAAATAAAATATATTATTTATTCATTAATTTTCTCCAATATTTCGATATCCATCGGTTATCATTATCAGGGAATGAGTTACAAGTATATTTGTAAGAGACGTATGACTCTCTCCACATTCAATATTTTACTCATGTGGTTGAGATAGTCATAGGTCTCTTACAAATATATTTTTAATTCATTCCTTGATAATGATATCCGTTGGATATTGAAATATTGGAGAAAAATATCTTCTATTTCTGAGGAATAAATGAAGCTCTTAAAATAACTTTTATTTTCTAAGCAAATAATAAAACTCCAACATAATTTTTATTTCCTAAGGAATAAATAAAACTCAGAATATTAACGGTAATTTTGAGTTTTATAGTAAAACTTAAAAAATAAAATAAAATTAATGCTTGTAAATGTCATCTATCTAACAAGGATAAGATTGGTGTATTCCCTTTGCACGTAACACTTCTCTTTTAGTCGATATTAGGGAAGCCAAACGGGAAATCCCGGGATTTTTCGGGATTGATAAATCCCAAATCCCGGGATTTATTTTTATGAGTCCCGGGATTTTTAACATATTAACTTTTATGTACAAAACTGTTCGTTTTTATTGAATTTTTATACTATATACAAAAAAATTTTTAAAAATTGTATTTGAGTTATATTTTTTATTGCAAATAATTCTTATTTTTGAGTTAAATTTTTGTTTTTGGAACACAGCGAGTATTTAAAATTTTCAATTTTTGCTTGATATATGACGACTTTTTCTGGATTTTTGTATTTTTCTTAATAAAAACCATTATTTTAAGTAGAAACTTAATTTGCAGACTCACATCTCAAGCCTTTATTACAATTACGTTTAGCAAGTTCAGCTTTGGCTTAAGACATAATTTCAAAATAAAAATGATTATTATCAAAAATTATTTTCGGGAATGAAATATTTTATTAATTAATTCATTTATTAACCCTACGATGTGCTAATAATCCCAATTTTTGAATGAAAATACTGAAATTTATTGTTGTGGGAAAAGCTATGTTTATGCAAAATATAGAAATCAAGAAAAAATAATTATTATATATCAAGCAAAAAATAAAAATTATTAACGATCCAATTAAAGTTTTATTCAGAAACTAAAGAATAAAAGTTGATATAAATATAACAATTAAGTCGTTATATTGATAAAATAGCTCATATTCTTTCCGGTCGAATAATAATAAAAAATTTGCTTAAAAAACATACGGCAAATAAAATAATTTTTTTTATAAATAAACACTATTTGAAGTATTCATAAATAAATTATTTAAACCTGAAATCTGCTTTAAGAAACATTTGTATAAACATTTTGTTTTAAAATAAATTTGAAACGTACTTAAATTATTGATAATGTATCTCGCCCTCACCCTGGAGGTGTACTACACTGCAGTCGATATAGTTTTACAGTTTTTAACTCAGCTATCGATCTCGATGAAGGACTACACTTTGCCGTGTATTAATGTCGCCACAACTTAATTCACATTAAAAATTTAATTGCTGTCAAAAAACCGAAATGAATTCATCTAGAAAAACTAAGAGATACGTATATTTTTTTAAGCTTTTTTCAGAATCTGATCAGGTTGATCATGGGTGAGGCCAGTGTTATTAACATATGTATAAAATAAATTGTTTTGTTGTTTTCATTTTTAAAAATTTATGTTACGTATATAAAACCTTTTGAATATTTAAAAAGTGTTGTTTATTAAAAAAAAGTAGCATTTTAAGGCAACACATTGATCCCGGGATTTGCAAAAATCAGTCCCGATTGGCATCCCTAGTCGATATATGCAGTCACACATAGAAATAATTTGGAACGAAAATACACGATCGCAATGTTTAGGTTATTTAGTTATTATTTTTTTCTGTGTATATCATGAATAATTTCAAGCATATTTCAATAGTTTTAACCAAAAAAAAAAAATTTTTAGTTATGACGTTCTTGCACAAAATACGCATATAAATTTAATTATAAAGACAACATAATCCATTTAATTTTTATTTACCTACACAAAACACATAAAATGCATGATGCATTTTTAATTATTTATAATTTTATTATCATTTATCCTAATTTAATAAAATTCCAATTAAAATTTAAAGAGAATTAATTGCAGAAACAACAGAAAAAAAAATAAAATAATACGTTTTCATTCTTTTTATCTCCCATCCATCTTTTTTCTATTGTTAATCCATATTCCAACCCGATTACGTGCCACTCTTAGGTAATCGCCGTACAGCATCTGTACGTTCAGTGGGCTACAGTGATTTATTTGTGCTAAGCAAAAAGGACATGTGGGATGTTCTAAAGGAATATCCAGCAGCCAGAGTAAGACTCGAATCAATTGCCGTTAAACGCCTGGAGAAATACAAAAAAGCACCATTGGAAAAAGGTAATTGACAAGATAAATTTGCCTCTGAAGAAAATCATTTAAAAAAACATTAAATTCTTAACATCAAAATTTCCAATCAAGCCTTATCTTACCATATTTTACATTAACTTGCCATACATTTTGAACATAATTCACTTAATTAATTTCATTTTATTCGATTAATTGCATGTTGGAAGAGACCTGCACAAATATTAACATTTTACAACATTAACATAATAAACAATTAATTTGAAAACCAGAAAAAAGACCAAACCAAAAAGAAATTTAAATTCTATTTATTTATTTGTATACGAAAATATACAATACAGTACAATACTTTAATACAGTTGCCATGGGACGATGTCAATCAACGCCGGGCTTAGTGGAAAGTTGTGGTCGTACGACATTAGAAGATATGTATTTGCCACAGCCACCATTAGTGCCACATTTAGTGCTGCTGCAGCAACAACAGCGTCAAACGCCACACGAACAAATACAACAGCAGCAGCAGCAACACTTACAAAATTTGGTTTTAAGGTAAGGATTTCTAAGATTGTCGCAGAGTTTTAAAGAATTTTACAGAAATATATGTACATATTTTAAAATTTTTTTTCTTTATCTACTTTTAGTCGAGCTCCCAGCCCACGCTCTAGTCAAATTTATATTGAACGACTACAACGCACAACAGAATCACCGGGATCTTTAAGTCCCAGTGTGCACAGTTCAGATGATCGGCCACACAGTAGGACACCATCACATCATTCCACACGGCCACAATCACAACCGATTAGAACAGGTACGTAGACAGTAGAAGTGTTGGACAAATTTTTGTTATAGAACATTCTAAAATAACAATTATTTGTTGAATCTAAATTGCATGATATAAAAAAGTTTTTTTCTCCAAATTCTTTGATATAGAATTAAGGACATAAAACTTTTGATATAGAAGATTTTAGGACAAAAGATTAATTATCTGAAAGATTTTAAAACAAACCCCTTTTTTATATAAGAGATTTGTGATAAAAACCCTTCGAAGTAAAATAATACGATTATTGGACCAACATTTTTTGTAAAGAAAATTTTGATTAAAACAATTTTAAACAGAAAATTTTAAGACAATAAATCATCAACATGGATGTATTTAGTATTTCAGCTCTCCGGAAAACAAGACTTTGGGACAAAAACTGATTTATATAGAAGATTCCAAAACAAATTGTCGTCTTTAAAAGCGTTTTTATATATAAAAGATTTTACGACAGTAAATTTTTTAAGTAAAATGTTTTGGAAAAAAAAATTTATTTACATAAAAAATTTTGGGGTAAAATCAATTTTTTATAAAAAAATGTTCGCACAAAATAAATCGAATAAATCGTTTAAACTTGTAAACTTAGAAAGTCTTAATGTTTAAGGACAAAAAGCTCTTTGTTGTAGAAGATTATGTGATAAGAATTAATCTATATAGAGGGTTTTGGGACAAGAACTGTATAAAGATGATTTTCCATATATGTTTTTGGGACAAAAACTTTTTTAAATAGGAGATGTTGGAACAAAAATGTTTACAAAAGATTTTGGGACAACTACTTTATGACAACTACTTTCATACATAGAGGATTTTGGGGCAGAATATTATTAGAAGACAAAAAGTTTGTCGATATAGAAGATTTTGTGACAGAAATATATCAATTAGGAAGCTTTTGGGACAAAAGCTCTTCATAGAGGATTTTGTGAAAAAAAAACTAATATAGAGAAAAGACTTTGGGACTAAAATTATTGTATATATATGTGCCAATATGAAAATGTTTGTAGTTGGCACATATCCTCAGTTTTTTTTAAGTTTTATTTGAGAAATTTTTTGCTTTAAGTCTATATTTTATAGTATTAATAACAACTCCAATAGAGGCAAAAAGTAAATGTTAAAAAAAAAATTTTGTGTATTTAAAAGATTTTACACCTTTTCTACTTCTACTCAATTTTGTCTAGTATGGACTTACTCTCTTCCATATGACCACAGATATGTTTTGGGGACAAAAACTCTTCTATATAGAAGATGTTGGGACAACAACTTTTTATATAGAGGATTTTGAAACAGAGACATAATGTATTTTGTGACAGACAATCCTATAGAAGAGTTTTTTTTATAGAAGATTTTTTATGCAAAACTTTTATATAGAAAATTTGAAGAAAAAAATCATTTAAGGAGATTTCGGGGAAATAATTCTTTTATATAAAAAATGTTAAAAAAAACTTTTTTATATAAAAGATTTTTATTTTAGAACTCTTCTATTTAGAAAATTTTGTAGGAGATTTAGGGCAGAAAACTCCTCTATATTTAAGATTTTGGGATTAAATTAATTTATATATACAAAGATAATTTTTGGATAAATGAAATGAACTTTTGAATCTTTGGGACAAACATACTAAAATCAAAATATAAAGGGTGGGCCAACCAAAACGCAAGATATTAATTGTATAAAAAACCAAAACTTTTAAGAGAACTATCTAAATGTTTTTTAGTATGATAGAAGGATTTATGACAATTATGTTTGGAACAAAATATTGGCCAAATGCTCGCCACGGCTTCGGTGGCGTACCACTATCCGATTGTCTATATTTTCAATGACTCTCAGACATTATTGAGGTCCAATGCCGTTAATGTTTAGCCCTTGAATTGTTGTTGGCTTATTGACGTACATCTTTTGTTTTAAATATCCCAAAAGAAAGAAGTCCAACGGTGTCAACTCAAATGATCATGGCGACAAATAAACATCGCCAGGACGTGACACGGCCAGTGAATTTCTCTCGCAAAAAAGTCATTGTTTCGTGGCAAGTTGCACCATCCTGTTGGAATCACATATCGTCCATGTCCATATCCTCAATTTCTGGCCTCAAGAAGTCAGCTTTTATCTCGCAATAGCAAACACCATTCATGGTAACTGCTTGACCGATCTGATTTTGGAAGAAGTCCGCCCCGATTACAGTGCCAGCCCATAAACCGCACCAAACCGTCATTCTTTGTGGATGAATCGGCTTTTCAACAATCACTTGTGGATTCTCATTTGCGCAATTCTGCTTGTGTGCTTTATCGCTAAAGATAATTTTCTTTGTAAAGTCACTTCACATCTGTGTGTTAAACCAACCATTCAACGTATTGACGATTCTTGAAATGGGCAGTAGGCTATAGCTCTTGAGCCAATTAAATTTTGTAAGCTTGTAAATTCAAATCTTTGTTCAAAATTCACATGAGTGATGTTCGTAAGATGTTCAATTGTTCTGCCACACTATCGCCAACAACAGCAATCTTTGCCGCAGAACACACTGGGCGAGCATGCACAGTTATTTTCACATTTCCTACAGACCTGGTTTGCTGAAATTTGGTCAATTATGCTAACCAAAAAAATCACGAAATGTACGAAATGCATTTTGATTTGAACGACTATTTTCGTAAAGGACTTCAACAATCTTAACGCGCTGCTCAATTGTGTACCTCTCGAAAGTTGAATTTGTCAAACACTGAAACAAAGAAAAGTCAAATTAGGTTGGGCAAAAAACTTGAAGTTAAGGAGTGACTCGCAATTCTTATCGTGCATTATGGTTGGACCATCCTTTAGAAACTCTTCTCTGCAAAAGAGTTTGAAATAAATACTTTTTAGAAATGAAGAGTATCTTAAAAAAAATATAAAATAGCGCAATTTAAGGCAAAATTTAATAAAGTTTTTCTTATATCATATTATCTCTTTTGTTTTTTTTTACAATTTATTTCCAATTTTTTTTTTATTACAGGCCACATTTGTGATTCAAGTTCTCACTTGGATTGCTATGGCACTGGCACTTCAGTTGCCAGTGTGGCGGGTGGTGGCACAACACCCCTATTAGGTTCACATGAAGCTCTCGAAGATGAAATCAAACGTTTACGTGAACGTCTGCACACAGTGGAATCGGAAAACCAAGCTTTAAATACGAAATTATCACAACAACAATGGGATTTGGAAAATCGTTTGGCTGAAATTGAAATGCAAATATGCGGTGTCTCCTCAACCTCAAGTTTAGATCCCGAGCATGAAACGGAAGAGATGGAAAGAAATCGTGAGAGTATCATATAACACGGGAGCGAGCTGCCCCATCAGCCGATCGGTATGACGATGATGTACATATCATGTTTCTCATGACCACCCCAAATAAAAAATACAAATAATTTATAAAATATTTATACTTCAAATCTAAATATCATCACTCTCATCATTCTCTGTCGTTAATTGTCGTTGTTCATTATTTTTTAATAATCTACATAAAAACATATTTACTAGATGTATCAGTGCATTCAGAAAAATCTAACATACAGAATTCGTTCAGAACAAAAATATTTGAATTTGTTGTTCTTTGTTAAATGTTTAAGTGTTGATTAATTTTGTTTTATATATAAATAATTATAAAAATAAGATGTTAATGTTGTATTTTGTTTAATTGGTTTATGAAACAACAAATCATATTTCCTTTTTTTTTTGCAATAGAAACGTTTAAATGTAATGAAATTGATTTTGTTTTAAGTCGATATTTCCTTTTTAATTTTTGGCTTTTTATTTTGTCAAAAGAGTGTTGTTTAGAGTGACGACTGTCCAATTTACAAAATAAGAGAGTAAAGTCATGCAAGCCAAATCATATGATACCCTACACTTCAGAACCTTTTTTGAAAAGCATTTATCCTGGTGTTTTACCAAACAATTTGTTTAAATATTGACGAATTCTTGAGTTAGCCAAAAAATATTAATATAATTTTTTTAAGCGCGCAGAAATTCTAAGAGAATTAAAAAAACACATAATTTTCCCGTTGCGTTTCGATATACGCATTAAAATAAAACTAGTTAATTTTTTTAAACAGATCGTTTATTAATAGTAAATCAATTTGCACCAACTTTTAAATTTTTTCTGTTATTCTTCTCCAGATAATTAGGCAATTGGCATTTCGGTGTTGACGTATTGATTGATATTGATCCACTGCTTTCTCTAACTTGGAGGCCACACGATCAATTTTTGTCTTTCAATTCCTTTCAATTTGCTCTCACTCTCATTTTTTTCACTAACACACTCACACTTTTTAAATTGATCACGAGATTGCTCTCAATTTTAACTATCCATTTGTTTGGCAATTTTACGTTCAATTTAACAGCTGATTAGAAGTTTAGTGAGCAAATTTTTCGTTTGTCAGTATAAATTCTTTTCTTGATGACATATTGAAAGTAAATTGCTTAAAAATTGCGTGCAGCCTACGTCACAGCTTTCAATTTATGTAAATTTTGACAAACAGTATATGTAAAAGACTATCAACATAAAGTTGATCGTGTGGCCGCAAGGTAAAGGGAGTCAACTCAGAATTTATACATTTTCACTTTTTGCCAGAAAATAATAACTCCACTGTAAAAATCTTAGAACAATTTCTCAAGTATTCTCTAAAACAAAAAAAAAAATTCAGTTGTAGTCCGCTTTGTGATATAAGTGTTAATATAAAAGAAACTATTTTTTTTACTCTTCTGAATATTTATAAATTTTTTGTAACCCCCTTTTAGAGGAACCTGCAACTGATTCGTTTGTTTTGAAATAGACTCAGTGTTTAACATAGCTCTTATCTAGTGGTGCTAAGTCTCATGATAGGGCAGTCAATTCAGAGCTGAATTTCATGAATTATGCTATCAAGTAATTGGGTTTGCATTTAATTCATTCTTTTTGGAGTCTTTGTGACGCCACTATTAACAAAATAAAGTTCTTGTTGAAAATCTTGTTAAGCTTTAGGCTCTAATCATATTAAACGCAACGCAACGCCAAGGAATAACATTGAAAGCACAAACAATGTCATAAATATTTTGTAATTTTGTTGTTGCTTTCTACAGAAATGAATGTACCGTTTTAAAAAGTTTAACACCACAAGCTGTGCAGCGTTTTAAATTTTAAAACGCAATGTGAATTTCTGTAGAAAGCCACAAGAAAATTACAAAATATTTATGACATTATCAAAAATTATTTTCGGGAATGAAATATTTTATTAATTAATTCATTTATTAATGATGTGCTAATAATCCCAATTTTTTAATGAAAACACTGAAATCTATTGCTGTGGGAAAGCTAGTTTCTATGCGCATTTCGCTGGTTGCTTAGGCCAGCTCGTCAGGAAACTTTTTCCAAATACTTTAGAAAAGCTAAAAATATTATACAAGTAAGACCATAAAGTGAATAAGAATTTTAAAACACTCAGGTCTTAAATGTAACAATATCAAAGCTTCAACAAAGACAACAATAAACCGTCAATTTTTTCTTTCTTACATTCCCCTACAATTGGCTAGTTTTTTCCACCACGAATTGTAGTTGTAAGAGGATAGAAAGAAAAACACAAAATTAAAAAAAAAACAAGTTGCTTAAATAAAGCAGCTTGCCATTTCAGTTTTTTATTTGCCGGGCACATGCAAATTTATTATCAAAAATTATTTTCGGGAATGAAATATTTTATTAATTAATTCATTTATTAATGATGTGCTAGTAATCCCAATTTTTTTATGAAAACACTGAAAAATTGGGATTATTAGCACATCATTAATAAATGAATTAATTAATATTTATGACATTGTTTGTGCTTCCAATGTTATTCCTTGGCGTTGCATTGCGTTGCGTTTTACATAAGTAGGGCCTTAGTCTTTTTTATCCAAAAAAAAAAAAAAAATAAAAAAACATTTTTTACTGTATAAACTATATACATACTATTTTGAACAAACAGTACCATTTTTATCAAAAAAAAGTGTCTTTTATTCACAAAAATATCACTTTAAATTACCCCCCATTCACAGATATTTTGACAAAAAATTTTAACAGGCACTTTAGTTTCCTATACAATATAATAAACTGTCTTGCAAAACGTACCCCTTTGAGAAAGAGTGCTTATTCAAAAAAATTTCTCATTCTGTTACAAAGTGTACTATTTGTACACAAAAAGTATCTTTTCCTAGCGTTAAAAAGAATGAGTAAAGATGTCTAATAGAAAGCCTTATTTGGCAGACACAAATTTCCTCGCCGCATCAATAGTTATTTATTTTTTACACAGGTTGTTATATGGAGCAAGCTATCCCGCTCTTTCTCTCTCTCTCACAGGAATTCTAAAGGGCTTTCAGATGAAGGACTTTTAAGGGGTTATATTAGGAAATTTACGGTCGAGTTTAAGGGAATATTTCGAACTTTGCGTTTCAACTTCACCTGCAACTACTACTAAACTACGTATTCTGCTGACACTACTTTCAAACTGCCGTTTTTAACTTTTTACAGCTGGCAGCGCTATTCGTAACATTGAACTACAACGACTATTCTGTTCCCCACTTAATGGTTGGTAGTTACGAAAAATACGCAAACGTGCAAAAATGCTGCAAAAGGAAAACAGCAAATATTTCATAATTTATATAATTATAACATTTTAGCATTTGTGACTTGTGGTCCTTTTAATATTTACCGCTTTGTTTTTTATAAATGGTTTTTTTTTTATTCAACAAAAATATATTTTTATAAAAAAATTGTTGCAAAGAATACCGTTTACACAAAGTACAGAGAACCCTTTTTCTTTGCAAAAAAAAAAATATTTTATTTATAAAAATTCATCTTTTTGGTCCAATAACAAATATATTTTTCTAAATAAAAAGTTCCCTATTTATACAGAAAATACCTTTTTTGCAAAAGAATTCTTTAAAAAAAAATACTTTTTAATTTAGAGTTTTTAAAAATATATGCCTTACTGCAAAAAGTACCAGGTTTGTTTTGAATTTTGCTTATTCTAGAGGTGCCATACATACAGATTCAAAGTTCAAAATGTAGCATACCTATGCAACATATGGTTTTCCTTTGTCAACATTTTTGTAATTTTTCTTATTATAAGTAAACAGTATCAACATCTTGGCGTCGTCAAAATTTCATTCAAACTTGCTTATGAAACAAGTTCAAAGTTAAATATTTGGATGATTCAAATGGTAGTCGTTAAGTCATGCAAATGTCTTAAAATAATAACGCACAGCAGTCATATTTCTATTTTAGACTTCTGCCGTGTGGATATGAAAAAACAATAAACACAGCATAAAAAGTCTTATTATATTGGAACCTCTCTTGTTTGAAACTCAAGAACATCTTTTAAAAATGTTATGATATTATGACAATACAAACATTTAACCCGCTATGTCGTAGACAACTGTACAAAAAAAATTCTCGCAAATTTTTCACAAATTAAAGTTAACTGGGGCAAATTTAACAATTTTTTTAATAACTATCACAAATTTTTTGATTGAAATAAATTTTTATTTTTGTTTCTGTGTGCCTTTTATTTTCGACATATTTAAATGCCAAAGTTTACGTTTCTAGGTCTTAACAAGAACCAAAATTTTTCATCTTATAGATTCTCATTCACTCAGGACTCTGCACCTTTAATTTCATATTTCTTAAGATATGCTCAGACCTAACAAATATTTAACGAAAAAATTAAAAAAAAGTGTGACCTCACCAAGTGAAAAATTTGTTTATATGTATATGGTCACTTGGAGGGGAAAACGACTATTTTAGAAAAATAATTTTAAACATATTATGTTTAATTTAATCATACTTTTGTTACCGACAAACATATTATGGTTAAATTTGTCCTCCATTAAGAAGCCACAACCATATTACGGTTGCCTTCAAACAATATGTAGAACGGAAATGTAGTAGAGAGTAAATTGCTCTTATTTCCCTTTTTTTAATACTTCTTTTCTCCCCATTGAAGTATCAAAAATTTCACTTTCGTTATAGATGACCATAATTTAATACGTCAATGAATGGAGAAAAAGGTTTTGTAAAAAAGGTACCAAAAATAGGTACGATTTTCCCCTCTTTGAAAGTTCGAATTGCGAAACAGGACCAAATAGATTTTTGTTTTTTTTTAGATAACTGTTTATTGGTCTAGAAGCTAGAAGGGTGAAAAAAAGTTCTAAAGCACAGGTTTTATGCGTTAAATTCCAAAAAGGGCCAAATTGCTAAAGAGTACCAGACACATTTGCGCTATTTTTAATAAACAACGATAAGTATTAAATTTGTATCTCTTTTAGTTAAGGCTATATGAGGCTAGTGAATTTACATGTCTTTCCCCCTAAACATTCGAATTTCCAAATCGATTTTGCGATATACCAACCTTCGGTCCAAATGTAAAATTTTTAGCTTCAGGCGTTTAGGCTGTGCGATGATGAATCAGCCAGTCAGTTAGTAATGTTACCAATTTTATATCAGACAATATGATTTGATAGCAAACCGCCTGAATCCTCCAATTATGTATATCACTCTAAATGGCATAAAAAATATAATTTTTATTTCCTTTTTTTACCTTATTATTTGCTTTATGCTTTTTAGTGCCAATATTTTTTTTAATTATTTTTACAAATCTGTGGCAAAAAAGATAAAGTGCGTAAGTTGACTTCAGCGAAATTTGACTTAGTTACTGATACTGTTGAGATTTTCTCGTTCAAAACTACACATCGGCAAATCTTCAATTATTTTGTACGATTTTATACGAAAATATAGCAAAATTACGTTTTGATTATGTCTTTTCAACGTGCAATAACATTTGAAATAAAAACTTGAGTTAAGTCATTAGGAATATTTGCATTTCCTCTGAATGGTCAACGAGGTTGGAAAAATAAAATGTTTATAATCTTCGTATTTTATTGGCTATAATTATAACAAAAAGTCTATGTTTTTATAATAGAATGGTTTCATAACATATCTCAGCTGTTTTACTTAAGGAAATTGAGCTAGAAAATGGAAAATTTTATATTTTCTTTTTAAGCTTATTCTAAAGACATTTTTATATTTAATTATTTTACATGCAAAAAATATGTAATGTTTGCAATCTTTCTTCAAAATCTATCTATTACAATCAGTTCAGAAGAGAAACGTGTAAGAAGAACAAAAAAAGTTCGATTAACGGTAAGTTAACGGTTAAAACATATGGAAAAATCGTAAGATCGCGTCCCGCACGTTCGTGGCCGGTACTTAAGCCAATTAAACAAAAACAAAAGGGATATTTTATTGTGTAAATACTGTATAGACCCCTTCATTAATACACTTTAAAAATAAATTAATCACTTTTGAATATTCCGTTCCATTTCGCAGATTTTTATATTTCACTACTGTCAGCCAAAGTTGACTTCTATTTTGCGTACGTTCGAGACCTCATGTTTAAACCTACCCTACGGGAAAGGTTTAAACATGGCGATGTCCAGGGGTGGGGGGGTTAATTGGCACCTTTTTAACACTTTTTAACAGGGCACTGAAATAACCTTCCAATTTCGGTTAATAAAATGCATGTCGCAGATATTGTCCCAATTGAGCCATGTCAGTTTGATAGATCCCCTTCATATAAAGTAAAAGTACTAGAGAGAATCAGCCACTACCCGCACAAAATCCAGTTGCATGAATAGTTTTGTGCCAATTACCTTTCTTCTGTACTAACTACACTCTAAACACATTATCACCAGTTAATTGATCGGTCTTGTTTTCACCTACCACAATTCGTTCCCTTAAATTATAATATTTTGTTCACTGGCCACGGGATAAGTGCTTTAAGAGCATTAGACACAAATTGCCCATGAATATCAATATGAAAACTTAAACTGCACTAAACATAGAGCTACCAAAATGCTATCTAAACGCAAAAAATCCTAGGAAAAGTTTTGTTGTCTATATTATTTGTACATCAAAATCGTACGAACGCACGTTCGTGACCCCAGAAAATTCCCATATTTTAAGTATAAAAACTTTTAAAATCCATAGGGTGGCGCATGAGTAACATTACGATTGCTAAAAAAAACAGAGCCATATTTGGACGATCTGTGCAAGCTGTGGCTACATTTGGTTGGAACCACAATTCTGGATTGTTCTCTACCTCGAGTCTTAAAAAAATGTTCAATGGCCGGTATATTGTAATATGAATAATTAAATAACACACGCTTATTAATTCAAGTGATCTTTATTACAATGATTAAAATATTTAACTTAACTAAATGAAAAAGAGAAAGAATGATAAAGTAAAATGTCAAATATGGAAACAGGGTTGCCATCCAACACCTCCCTTTTTTAGATATTTATCCAGGAATGAATCTATCAACTTCTTTACGTTCACGTTGAGACCTTCTTAGAGTCGGTGTATTTAAGCTACCATTGGTGATGTTTTCATTTTCTATATTTTCAGTGGTATGATTAGATTCAATTGGAGAATTAGATTCATTTGGAGAATCATATAATCCCAATGCTAATTCAGAACTTTTATGTATACTAGCATTGTGATGTGCACCATAATTTTTCTTTAATTGATTCTTATGAACACGAATTAACTTCCAACCGTCTAGTAAAACGTTATACATTACATTTCCTATACGTTCAATAACCTTTCCAGGTTTCCAAATAGAATTTTTGTTGTTCATGTACACTTTAGCATATACGGAATCACGAACAGAAAAGTGAGAATCTTTTGCTCCATGTTTCTTATTAAATTGATTTTCCATTGATATGTTGCTCTTTGGAGTTTCTTCTTTTAAACGCGGTTTAATAAGATCCAAGGTTAATCGTATTTTTCTACCAAATAAAACTTCTGCAGGTGACTTATTTTCCGGTGAATTTGGATTTGGAGTAGATCTGTAGGTTTGCAAAAATGATTGAAGATTTTGGCTTACAGTTCCCTCTCCGTTTAATTTTCCAAGTGCCCGCTTAAATGTATCCACAAACCTCTCAGCTTGCCCATTTGACATCGGATAGTAAGGACTGGAGCACAAATGTTTAATACCATTTCGATTCATGAAATCCTCAAAATAACCACTTTTGAACTGTGTTCCATTATCGGATACAAGCGTTTTTGGTAAACCAAATCGTGCGAAAATTTCTTCTAAAATTTGAACTGTTTGCTGAGCTGTAATGGATTTTGTCATAACTATTTCTGGCCACTTAGATAAAGCATCGACTATTACTAAGAAATAATTTCCATCAATTGCACCAGCATAATCGATGTGCAATCGATCCCACGGTTCTGAAGGAATAGGCCACGATTTTAATGTGGTTTTGGTAGGCATTTTAGAAGCGACTGCACAATTGTTACAACTTTGAACCATCATCTTTATATTTTCATCGATTTTGGGCCAATAAACGTAACTTCTCGCTATCGCTTTTGTGCGCTCTATACCTGGATGACCCCGATGTATTTGCTTCAAAATTCGGTTTCGAAAAATATTGGGAATTACAACCCTTTCACCAAACATAACAACACCGTCGACAATGGATAAATCGTTTCTTCTATTATAAAATACCTTTATTTCTTGATCGTTAATTTCAGAGGGCCAACCGTTTTCAATATATTGTAATACTTTACGTATAACATCATCTTTTGATGATTCGTATTGTATCATTTTGTTTGTTAATGGTAAATTTTGTATATTATTTTGTAAAATAATTTTAATTTCATTTTCGAACTTTACTGCGGCAATAACATAATCTTCGGCTTCAGTGTTGTTTTTAGCGATAAGTCGCGAAAGCACATCTGCATAGCCGAAACTTGTTGTTGATATGAAACTTATGTCAAATTCGTACGCTAATAGCTTGACAGCCCAGCGCTGTAAACGATTTGCTTGATGAACTGCAATTCCTGACTTTTTACCAAAAATAGCTAACAATGGTTTATGATCCGTATGAAGCTTAAATTTACGACCATAAATCATTTTGTGGAATTTTGTAACCGCAAAAACAAGAGCTAACCCTTCTTTTTCAATCTGGCTGTACGACTTTTCTGCTGGCGTAAGTGATCTAGAAGCATGACATATAGCTTTTACTGAACCATCTGGAAATTCATGTAGGATACATGCACCTAGCCCATACTGAGATGCGTCAGCGGCTACAACAATACTTTTTGTTGGGTCGTAGTGTGTAAGTAATAAATTTGAAGAAAGAACTTCTTTAAGTTTCAAAAAACAATTTTTATGTTGTTGTGTCCATTTCCATTTCACGTTCGCTTTTAACAAATTGTCAAGCGGCCCTCGTAGTTGACGCATGTTGTTTACAAATTTGCTGTAAAAGTTGACAGCGCCAAGAAATGATCGTAATTCTGACACATTAGTTGGTTCTGGCATTTGTGTAATTGCAGAAACACGTTGTGTGTCAGGTTGGAGCCCATTTCTATTAATGATGTACCCCAGGTACTTTACCTGATTTACAAAAAATTTGCATTTTGAAAATTTTACCTTAAAGCCGTAGTCTTGTATTCTACGTAAAACTTCGTGTAAATTTTTGTTGTGTTCTTCTTCGTCTTTGCCAGAAACAAAAATGTCATCAATATAGACTGCGACATCATTCATTCCAGCGAGCATTTTATCCATTGTTTGTTGAAAAATGGCTGGAAACGTTTTTACACCAAACACCATCCGATTGTAAGAATATAAACCCATATGAGTGTTTATGGTAAGAAGATGTTTTGATTCATCGTCAACCTCAATTTGTAAAAATGCATCAGATAAGTCTATATGACTAAAATATTTTGCGTTTGCAAGTTTTGAAAAAATATCCTCAGGAAGAGGCAGTGGATACTGATGAGTTTCTAAAGATTCATTCAGACCCGTTGAAAAATCAGCACAGATCCTGACAGTCCCATTTGGCTTCTTAATCACAACGATAGGTGCTGCCCATTCAGAGTAATTTACTGGTGAAACTACTCCCGTATCTTGTAACCTCTTTAATTCTGCTTCAACAAGATGTTGAACAGCATAAGCTACTGGACGTTTTGAGCGAAAAACTGGTTGAATGTTAGGCTTTGTTCTCAAATGACCATTTGTTTTTGTGCATAGGCCAAATTTTTCGTCAAAAACATCTGGAAAAGATAATTTTAAACGATTAATATTCTTATCAATTGAAATTGCAACACTTTCCGTATTTTCTGCGATGATTTTGTTGCAAATGTTATTAATCGACATATTTTCCAGTTGTAGAGCTTTTATCCAATCTAAACCCATCAGATTTAAATGTTTTATTGGAGTGACGTAACATGTAGTAAATGCTTGTTTATCTTTGAATTTAACATTGCATTCAAACTGAAGAGAAAGAGGCAACTTTCCAGTTGCGCTCCGAGCTGTGTGTTGAACTTTAACAGCATTTCCAATATTAAGCTTTTTGAATGTATTCTCTGATATAAGAGATATATCAGAAGCTGTGTCAAATTGTAAATCGAGCTTTTCACCATTAATTTCTACGCTTATATATTTTCGTTGAGCATTTATTGTGTTTACGAAAGAAATGCTTTTTGTTTCAACTTTGTTTTTATTTCTTTTGTTAAAACTTTTTGGTTTTGTTTGCTTTTTTGTTTTCTTTGCTACATTGCAATAGCCCTCCTTATGACCAATTACACTACACTGCTCACATTTATGTTTTCGATACGAACATTCACGAGCAAAGTGTATGCCGCCACAAAACCAGCATGGATACTTGGGAACTGATTTTGGCTTTTTGTTTGCCTGTAACTGATGTACATGTGTTTCTGGTTTAGATCCCTCGATAAGCACAGTATCAGTTTTTAAATTTATTATACGTTGACACTCTTTTGAAAGAGAATCTAATGTTATGGAGCTGCCTTCGTTGTCAATTTTATTCAACAATTTAGTACGAATGTCAAAATCTGATGATGATTTTAGACCCATTACGAAAATTAAGCATTTGAATTGATCTAGGGTCAATTCGCTTAATTTAAATTGTTCACATTGCTTGTTTACGATTCCCGCATAGGTAATGAAATCTGTGTGGGATTCTTTTGTCGTTTGCAAGCAGTTATATCTTATGTTGAATTGTGACGTCTGTGTACCGAAAATCTCTTTAAGTTTTTTTACAGTATCACTGAAATTTATATCCCTTGCATGCTTTGGCAAGATGTAGTTTGTATATTTGTTGTGGACAACCGTGTTAAGTTTTCTTAACAAAAGGCGTACTTTGGCTGCATCATCCAACTTAGATGCGTCGACTTCAAATAAATCTTCGTACCGTGCATACCACATTTCAAATGTGAGGTTATGTTCATCGAAGTTGAATTCGGTGATATTAGAACCAAGTGATTCGATAAGAAATTCTACGCTATCATGTTTGGTATCATTCTGGGATGTAGCCAAATTCTTCACCAGCTGCTGTATAGCAATATTATGCTGTTGCTGTTCCAGCTGTATTTTAAGCATTTCCTTTAATACGTTTTCCATTTCTCTGGAATTTTCTATTTTTTTTTCAATAAAAAACCTTGTTCAAGGAACAAAATGCAGCTATAAATTATGTTAAATTCTTTGTGTTTTCACAAAAGATATAATTTATTATTTCAATCCTCGTCGCCACTATTGTAATATGAATAATTAAATAACACACGCTTATTAATTCAAGTGATCTTTATTACAATGATTAAAATATTTAACTTAACTAAATGAAAAAGAGAAAGAATGATAAAGTAAAATGTCAAATATGGAAACAGGGTTGCCATCCAACAAATGTCATTCTCGTTAACCGTAACTAGTCCATCGTATTCGAAAAATTATTGTCCAATGATATTTTCTGAAGTTATTCCACACCATACTGCTCATCTAAGTTGATGCATTTGATGCAGAGCAATTATTCTCGGATTTTGGCTGCCCCATATTTTAATTAAGGTGGCCATTGAGGTAAAAAAGGTACTAATCGCGCATTATTCAAACAGCCCAATTATGTATAAGAATTCCGTAGGGAATTTTCCTTTTTCCGCATTCCTCCTATTATGCAGGGAAAAAGTAGGTATTCTATAATTTTAAAAACAGGGAAACCCGCTTTTATTTTGCTAGTGTTTTTTCCCAAACAATTTTAAAAGGAGATAGAGTAAAAATGTAAGTATTTTACTAAAAATAAATAAAATTGTATTAACAAAAAAAAATTATGTTGTACAAAATAATGTTTTAACACATTTTCACAAAAAGCTCAAATAAACAACAGCTGCAACATTTACTGACCCTTATGGAGGAGAATCCTGCAGTAGCACGTTTGTTTTTCATTTAAAACTTTGCTAAAAGTTGGCTGAGCTAACGACACTTCAAAAGCGTTTCCAACCCCAGTCTGATATCCGCCTTCGGCAAAAAAACGCAACCAACCACTCAGTTTCACAATAGGACTAACACCAGATTGTCTCTTGTTAGGCTGATAATGTGATGTTAGCACTTCTAATAAATAAGTAAAAGCACTTTTGTTAACTCTGTAGCATTTTTGAAACCTATTACAAGAAAAATTTGTTACTTTCAATCAAATCTTTTTTTTATTTTTTACTTACAATTTTTTACTCCAACTCAAGCGGAATTGATGCATCGCACATCTTCCGTCTAACAATTCTTTGGATGAGCTTTTCATCATTTTCTTGATAAATTTCCTCCGCTAGCACTTGCTATTCTATTCATTTTTAACTATTTGTTTAAAATAAACACAATTTTAGGAAAAACAAATTTAGGAATTTATTAAAATTACATCCGTAAATTAATTCGCAATTGCAAATAAAATCACAATTACAAAAGAAAATGTCAAACACAAATCAGCTGTTTATGAAATTCCCTTCCTATAATTTACCAATTCCTCAAGTTTATAGAATAGGAGGATTTTTCCAAAGGGGGCAAAAAATTTTAAAGGGGAAAAATTCCGTGAGGATTTACATAATTGGCCTGAAAATGATCTTTGTGAATGAATAGGCGAATGCTGACTTTCAAAATTAAATTGAACAACTAAGATTCTAAGTTCTGTGCTGATTCCTTCCACTATTAATTTCCCAAGTTTTTTAAAGTTAATTCTAAAAAACCCAAAAACAAATACGTAAACAAAAAATGTATTCACTTATTAAATTATAATGTTCATTATGCGCCACATTGTATAACCTCAGAGAATTTATGATTATATTAGAATAGAAGTAAAATTTTTAAAAAGTCAAGTTAAAAGTTTCAAGTTTATCGCCTGCAAAATAAATCGACTAAAGCACTTTTTTCTTATCGCCTCCAAAAAATTACAGTTTTTTTTTAGATATTTTGTTAAAATATATCAGTTGTATTATAAATCTCCTGAATGTATGAATGTTTTATTCGGTTCTAACATTTTATTTTATTTATTTCTCTAAATTTCTAATTGTATGTGTGAAAACAAAACAAAAACTTTTATAATTGCATTGTGCATACGAGAACAGCCAACTAACAATATAGTAACTGTTCTAGATAAAAACAAAAAAAAAAAACCATTTGCAAACCACAAAATCAACAAACCAAAAAATCTCTCTGCCAACAAAAAAAAAAAATCAAATCAAATTTCAGTCATCTATTGTTAAGTGTACATACCAACAAAATAAATAAATGTTTTTTATATACATACATGTTTTGAACAATGAAAAATCTAATTAATTTTTTTTATATAAAAAAAAAGAAAATTATATAAAATTGTTATAGATCAAACAATTAAAAAATTACACTTTTTATAATATAACCCATAAACTTTTCATCATTTGCATCATTTATTATCAACTATTTATAAAAATAAATAAATTCAATAAATAAAACTTGAATAAAAAAACAAAAACCCAACCCGCACCATCATTTAGGAGCAGCAGCTGCAACATCAATAATTTCTACAACAAAACGAGCTTTAAGCGGTGATGCCACGACATCGCCCCAAACAACGTTTAATAAATACAGACGTTTCTCAAATATGGCCACCCAAACTCCAACATCATCAACAAAAAGATTTCACTTGAGCAACAGCAACAACAAAAAGAACATTAACTTAACAAACACCTCCAACGATGTTTCCGATGAAATCCATTTGATGAAATCTTCCTCATCATTCTCGCGCAGAGGTCGTAAAATAATAATGTCATCAACCGTTAGGGATACATCAAGAGATCGGCACATGGATCTGGCAGCTAAATATTCTTCCATTTAAAAAAAAATTATTTTAATCGAATAAAAAATTATGTAAATAAAGAAACTAATGAATAATTTAGATTTAAGAAAATGAAAAGAAAACTTCAATGGATATAACGAGTATAGGAAATAATTTTTAGTGTCTAAATTTAGAGGAAATAATTACAAAAAAAAAAACTTTTATAAATTAAAAAAAAAAACCAAAACTTAAATAGAATTAAAATTACAAAACGCTAAAATTTGTTTATAATTTTGTAAATATAATCGTGGTAAATCTTTTTTTATTTGAAATAAAGACAACATTTTTATAATGAATTCTTGCTTGAGCAACGACTTGGAAATTTGTAGGCGAAGGTTGTAAAAAGTCTCAGCTACCCGGTATGCCTTTTTATACTGCTAGTCTACAAAAACTTTCAGTCATGCCTCTTCTTTTACCGTAGCATAGAAATCAATAATAAAAAATTCCCCGATACTTTTTTCCCTGTTCTCATTTTTATCATTTAATTGGAATAGGAAAAATGGGAGAAGGGTAAAGCACCCGAATAGTTTTTGTTTATAATTAGGTTTAATGAAAATTGCGTCTAAATAAGAAATAGTCTTAGAAATGAAATAATTTTACAACTCAACTTCATTTCAGTTGAAAATTTTCAGTTTTTGTATTATGGCTTACAAGTCTATTATAGTGAGGTAAACAAAAATATAAAAAATAACATCTCATCACTATGCACATAGGGTATTCATTCGGTTAGTCGGTTAACCGATTAATTACTACCTGATTAACTGATTGGTTAATTAAAAATTGGCTATTTTCGATTAACGATTAAGCCGGTTAATATCAGTCGATTAACCGATTAACCGACGTAACAAATTTTTTTTTTTTTGTAGTATTATAACATTTTTGTGTTTTTAATTATTTGTTTCGTCTCATATGCAAAAGGTATGCGTTTAGAAAATATTTTTTCATACAAGCAAAGAAGGTGTTCAGTGATCTTCATTATAAATCTCTTTGCTGTCAACAGCTTTTTGTTTCACGTTTATGAGCATTTCCATTGTGACTTGACGTGATATTTGTACGACAAATTTTAAAAAAATTAAATGAAGAAGTCAAATTTGTAAAAAGCTTTTTTGTATAACAAAGTAATAAAGCAGCACTATATTCAGAAAAAAATTAACCCTAATGATTTTAAGATATAAGCAAAAATATGCGCCGGCGTGACGTTACAAAAAACAGAAGTGGATTTTGACTTGCATTACAAAACTGCATAAGTCTGCGAATTGAGCAAGACTTTTTGTATAAAACCTTTTTTAATAAGCGTTGGACTTATAACGATTTATTATCCAAGTTATTGAATTTAAAAATCTTTGCTCGGTTAGGTACATACATATTCAAATTTCCAGCGAAAAGACTACTTTTTGTAATGCAACGCCAGAAAACAAATAAGCTTGTATTTTAGGACCATGGTGTTCAAAAGTTACCCCTTTTATTAGTTAATGTAGAGCTAGTTGCTCTTTACACAACATATAAAAAGAGTAATTTATACAAATACACTATTTGATAAACGATTTAAATTACTTCTGGCGTTACGTTACAAAAAGGAGACTTTTCGCTGGAACTTCCTATGTGTATGTATGTGTTATTTGTTTCTTCTCATATATTCTCATATCAATCTTTTAACAGAATTAACCAAAACAATTAGAAGAGTTCAACATTTAAAAAAATAAAGCAGGACTCTAATGACAGAATGGAAGATTTTATACGTTTAAAAAAATCCAGGAAAAGGACTGAGAACCGCTTAAAACCTAAATATTTTTCTAAAAGATTATTTTTAGGGTCTCCTTAAACTATTGAAATAACTAATAAAATTATCAAGCAGTTGGGTAATTCCATGTCAAATCGACCAAGAGTGGGACTCGACCGCCGACGATTTGAATGATATTTGGTGTTAAGGTTCCTTTTATCCTATAAGTAATATATATTAACGAAAAAATTTTTTAAATTTTTTTTGCAAA
Organism: Pollenia amentaria; assembly: GCA_943735925.1. Taxonomy (NCBI): domain Eukaryota; kingdom Metazoa; phylum Arthropoda; class Insecta; order Diptera; family Polleniidae; genus Pollenia; species Pollenia amentaria. The sequence goes on along the minus strand of OX031010.1, from coordinate 135,602,243 downwards.
AGTTACGTCATATTCGAAATGTCATAAAACACCTCCTTCAAAATTTCAGGATTTTTAAGAACAGTTTGAGGAATTACATAAAAAAATCAGCCAAACTCAACACATTCGGCGAAATTATGACATTTTGAATATGACGTAACTTTTGCAAAAAAAATTTTTCAATTTTTTTTCGTTAATCTATATTGCTTATAGGATAAAAGGAACCTTCACACCAAATTTCATTCAAATCGAAAAGGTTCGGGTCGATTTGACATGGAATTACCCTGTTATGTTATTGCTTTTTTTTTAAATAAACCGCAAATAACAAATAATTTATGTATTGAAATTACTTAATTTATAAAAAAAACTTCATTAATCGGTTAACCGATCAATTACAAAACTAACCGATTATTAACCGATTAAGCCAAAACCTCGGTTTATTAATCGAGCGATTAACCGATTAAAGCAAAAGCCCGATTAAATGGAGACCCTTGTTGCACGCCATAATAGGGGCATTAATTTTGGTTTCTAGTTGGATAGTCGAAGTTTTTTATACTCTTCAGCACACGTGGTAATGAGTTTTCCGATGATCCCAAATATGAGGGAGACTAGATAGTTATATAGTTATATCCTATAGTCCTAGAAATATATATATATTCCTTTAAGTTCAACTGGAGCATAGGGTGCCAAACAAACGATTCGATAGAAAGTTCAAATTCGAAAAAATTAGTTTGCTGGCATGCCTTTTCTAGATTGGTGATAGGGCTGCTACATATGTGTCCAAACACACACACCTGCATGACGGGAATATTAAGAAACCCTGCTTCAGGAACTCACACCAGTTGTCACCTATAGACGCTAGGCAACAGAGTTCTCACCTTATCGTATTGGTGCTTTGGCACTCAGAATTTATCTGAAATCCAACTGTACCCTCCGCTTGGGACCGCTGCACTCAGCTGTGTTACCCAAAGAATAAAACTAGCCAATATATACATATGTCTTGGGGCCTATATATTGCCCATATTTATCTCTATGGCAAGAAAGTCCTGAAAAGTTTGCCATTAAAATTTATCCAAATTGGCCCTTTAATGGCTGAAATATGAGCAAAAAAACCATGACAGCCTCTAATGTATACCCATAAATCTCAAATTCTTAAAGTCTTCTAATTGTCTATGAATTTTATTTTTTCAGTTTCAAATAAATAATTACCATTTACTTACCAATATAATTATTTTTGCACAAAAGTGTCCATAACTTATAAGCTAGTGGACTACATTTTTCTTTATAAAAAGAATTTAATCTTAAAAAAGAGCCAAATCGATTCATTATGTTATCTAGTCCACATGCAGTAGGGGTAGCGTCAGCGTATAGAGGAAATAAAATGTCGAATACCTGCAGAATGGCGGATTTGTTTTTACAGCTTTTAAGCCTACACGTAAAAATAATTTTGTGCTTAATAAAAGAAAATTATAAACGAGGGGATTTGATAATAAATAAGAAAGTTATACTCCATAAAGTGAAAAAATTCCGATACAATTTCCCATATAAAATTGATTTTATAAAAAATAAAATAAACTATTCTTTACATTGATTTAAAGCAATTTTGTTTAAACAATAAATTCGGCTTCGTCGATTCAATGGCATATAACATTCTTTATTTTTATCTAAGTTTACAAATTTTATACATCATGTGATCAAAATTAATTTTGAAATACAGTCCGAAATAATCAATACATTTTTTTATCCTAATTAAGCAATTTTAAATAAAAGGTTTTTATAAAACTTCTAAACTTTTAAGGCCTGTAACTCAATACAATTTTATCCGATTATCAGTGTCCAACCAAAGTCGGGTTTTTAGGCCGATGACGAAGCCGATGATGAAGCCGATACCGAAGTTCGACCATATTGGATAAATTCGGCAAAAACGAAGCCGAAGTCGAACTTTACTTATCCAAATTCACAATAAGAAACAACTTTGAAATTTCTTCGATCAATTAATTTATTAAACAGAAAAAGACATTTGGGTTCTTCACGATGGGCGGATTATCAAGTTATATGGTTATGTAGTTATATTAACAGCAACAAAATATATTTAAAAAATTTAAATTAACGTATAATGTTATTCTGCATTAAACATCTGCATGAAACTTAATAATGATGTTTATGAAGCCTTCATTATAATTTTTTATTCGCTTCGTTTGTATTCAATCCCATGAATAACTCGATATTTAAGAGACGAGTAAGATGAAGTTAGTTTTTCTCATTAACAATTATCAATTAAAAATTCTGAAACAAAACAACACATTGATTTAAAAGTCGGTGTTGCCAGTTAAAAGGAAAGAAAAACATTTTGGAAATATAAAATTAACACAAGCAACCATAAAGAGTAAAAGTAACAAGATTTGGAAGTATATTAATATTAAAATAACAAAAAAACTAATTTGAAGTTATTTTCAATGTAAAGTAATTTTTTTCAATTTCATAAAAATTTAATTTTATTTTCAAACACATTTTTCAGCAAAATATTTTGCTTGGAAGTACATGCAAAAATTGAAAATGCTTTACAAATCACATATATTATTGTAAAGGTAACAAAAAAGAAAAAATTACAAGAACTTACTAAAGTGGCAACATTGCTTTTTAGTATTTATAAAAAAAATTAAAGAGAAATGTAATATAAAAGCCGTTTCATTGAACAACCTCTTTGTGTTTGCCATATGAGGATGAATAAAACAACAGTTTGTTTAGTAATCGCAATATTGTTTGAACACGAACTTCAGCGAATAAACATTTCAATGTGTTTATGAATGAAGTTATTCATGCAGCCCTTTATTGTGCATACAACTAAATAACCGTAGAACCTGATAAAATATAAAATTTTTATTTTAAACATTAAATGAAGACCATAATTCAAAAATGGATCTTAAAATCGCTCGAAGTTCATCACGCCTTCTAAAAGCGATAGTTTTGAAATCGATCGATTTTCAGCACATAGCTGATCATAATCTAGATTGAAAACTTCATTTTGGCGAAAGGCTTAAGTTTCTATTCAAAATTGCATTTTATGTCATTACCGGCATTAGAATAATAAAACTATGTATATATTTTGAGCCATAGAATCTCTTAAGAATTGATTTACATAAATTCAATTTTAATTTTTTAGAAAACTAAACAATTTTGAATTTTTTTTTTTTTTAAAATTTTGGTTTATTATGAAGAAAACCCATGATAAGAATTGGATGTTTGAATTTAATTAGCAAACAAATTAAGAAAAAAAAATTAAATTTTTGAAAAACTAATTAATGTACTTAATTAAATGTATATGAATAGTGGAAACGATTTACTTTAAAATACAAATAAATATTTAATATTTAATAAAAAAAAGAAACAATATATTACAAAAAAGAAGAAATTATATAAACAATTTTTAAATAAGAAAAGAACTGCCAATAAAGAAAAAACTAATTCTAAAAATAAAATCGTAGTTACAAAAATTAAACAAAAAAAAAAATTAATAAATTATACTAAAACTAAAAGTAAATGTTACATAAAAACAAAAAAAAAATAAATTAATTTATAATTACTCTAAAAGAAAGACTCGATAAAGAGAAGACCAATTAAAACTCAAAAGTTTAATTATCTAAAAATTTAAAAAAAAAATAATAATTTAAAAAAATTTTTTGTCTAAACTAAAAGAAATACATAAATAATAAAATTAATTACCAATAAAAAAAACTAAAATTGTTAAAAAAAAAATTAAAAAAAAAAATAAATTGTAAGAAAAAGTTTTGGTAAAACGTTACAAAAAAAATTTTTGGCAAATTTTTTCTAAAAAAAATTAAAAAAATCTTTTATAAAAAGACCTCATAATATTTAAATTAAATTAAAATCATTAAAATTAATTAATTTTTTTTTTCTTTTGTTTTCCTTAATTAATTATGAAAATTACTTAAATAAGTTTTTCTTAATTAAAAGTTTAAACAAAAATAAAAATTTTATTAAAAAAATCACAGATTTTTTTATGTTAAAGTTTGCATAAATTTTATATATTCATTAAATATAAAAAAAATATTAAACAAAATCCATAAAGAAACATTTTGTTATATTTATGTAATAAATAATAAGAAATAAAATATTAATAAAGAAAATTTTAATTTTATTAAATTTAAAAACCTTTTTACACCATAAATATTATATTTACTAAAGATTTTTTTCCTTCAACAAAACAAACAAAAAAAATTAAAATTATTAGCCAAAAGGGGTTTCAATGTAATTGTAATTAAAAATAAATTAGAAAAAAAATAAAAAGAAAATAATTAATTAAAATATTAGTAAATTAAAAAAAAATTAATTAATTTTTGATTAATTAAACGAAACAAAATAGGAAATGGCATTTTTTTCTCAAAAGCAACGCAATTAGTTAGCTTAATAAATCTATTAATTATTATTATTAATTATTTAGTTTTATTTTCTTCGACCTTTTAATAAGTTTGATATAAAAATGCAAAACTACGTCTTCTCAAAAAACTGCATTGTCATCACATTGTGCCAATTACAATCATGCACCAGATTTTGAAAATACAACAGTTTTAAATACAGAAACAAACTACAAACGACGTTTCATGTTAGAAATGTTACAAATTATCAATACACCAACAGAACAAAGAATAAATTTTAAAACAGATACAGACAATGTAGCTCAAAACTATAGACATTTAATTTATAAGAATAAGATAGGAAATTAAATAAGTTTATGAAAATGTAATAGAATAATTTTTGTTTTCCGTGTATAATTTTTATTGTTTTTCAAAATTGACAATTTTGTTGTTTTAAGAATTTGTTTAAAAATTTTATAAAAAGAAAAAAGAAAAAAACCAAATATTTGAATCCCTGAAGAAGCTATCCATTGAGAAAGCGAAATATTGGATAAAAAATAAATAATTTTTTATATAATTGACCTTGCGCTTGAATATTTATTATATCAATATTATTATTAATTATTATTAATTTAAAGTATTTAAATTATATACAAAAAAACACACACACACAAATTTATTACAAAAGCTTTGCCCATCAATTTTATTTTCAAATTAGCGTCCTTCTAATTAGTATCCTTATTACATTTTAAACGAATAAAAAATATATCAACTTGAAACTCTAAAATGCTAAATTAACTAAATATATTATAATAAAAAAGGAAACTTTATTATAAAAAAATAAGAAATATAAAGAATTTTATATCTAAACTAATATTTGTTCTTAACTATTTTTATACAAATACCTGTAACATGTCTCTGCAACAATACAAGGCGAATTCATTACAGGTTATCTCGTTACTACTACAAGTACAACTCGTACAAAAACCACAGGCAACTTGTTTTTGTAACATCATTGTACAATGTCAAAAACAGAAACAAAGGTAATAAACAAAATTTTGACATCCAACAATTGAAGCAAAGCCGCGAACAACGTTGTAAAAGACACTTTTTGCAAAAACTGTTTGTTACTCTTTTAGATTGTTTAAACATCAAATCATAAAATGATGCACCTTAAGTCCGTCAAAATGCGATACAAAGTGTCAGGCAGTGGAAAAACTTTGTAAGTTACTAACAAAACGATACAAACAAAATGCTTTTGCAACGTGGAATAACGTTTTAAAAGCCGCTTGCGTAGTGAAAAAGCGTTTGAAATGACAACGCGATTGTGGATATGAAACGTTTTTCCAATTAAAAAAATAAATTATAAACTGTTATTTAGCATGTAATTTAAAATATTTGGCATACAAGTTTTAATTGTCAATTATTTTTGATAAACTAAAAAGAAAAATTTAAATAAAAATAATCCTGCCTGTTAAAAACGTTTTTTTGCTCTCCTGAAAAATAAATATTTTGTAATTTACAACGTTACTCGCAGCTGAGCTTCAATTATAAGGCTAAAAAAAGGTATCAGCAGGGCTTTTAAGATCACCTGTAATGACTTCGCCTTGGCAACAATATTCGTATTTTCTTTTTGTGTCCCTACGATTCGTTCAAACGTGACGTTTTTGTTGCAAACTACAAGTTTCAATTTGACGTTTAAGTCTTAAATTCAAATTTTACTCATAGCGAATTCATGTAAACGGTGGTGGCGATACTACAACAAGTACAACACCAAAAACACAACATTGTATTTTATTTGATGCTTTCGTTGGTCGATATGTCAAAAACACAAGCAACTTTTGACATTCCTCTTCCTAAGTAAGAAAAAAGTAGCACAGCTGTGCTTTCAACGCCACCTAAAAAATGAATTCGCCGCGATTTATCTCCTCAACTTGAAAAATTCTACGAATCATATTAAAGTGGAACATCAAATTGTTGATTTATTTTACATGCGACATTGTTTACTTTGTTTTACGTGCGACATTGTGTACCCCGCAAGCGTCTCTGCATCATTTGTCGCCCAACTTGTGTTTCATAAGATATTTCTCTGTGGCATGTCGCATAATCTGGATCAGGTAAAACTATAACCAATTTCGTACCAAACTCAATATTAAGATGAATTTTCGATCAGGCGTATACGTCAATATAAAGGCTGGTGCACATGTGACCCTACGAATTTATTCGCTTTTAGTTTTAATTTAAGACGCACCATAGAAAACGACTAAGACTGAAAAAAACGTACAAAAGCTGACATTTGGGGGTATGTCGGGCTAAGGATATTTAACGTTTTGTTGTAATATCCTCCGGGAAAATCATGTGCAGTCAATAGCTGGAATTCGGCAGAGTTTAAAATTGAGAGATCTCTTGAGATCGGAGCTGACCAGAGATCATGTCTGGTACCACAGGAGTAAGAAGCCATTTTGGGCATAATGTGGTGGTTGTGGCTTAAATCTAAGGTCACGGAGAAAGAGAGAGAGAGAATGAGTGCCCCATTAGCGTAGTTAGTAGTGAGCTAGTCCATCAGCGCCGGAATCACAGGTTCGCTTCCCGCCACAGACTCTGGTTTCTTTACTGCAGACAAGCATTGAGCTTCGAGGGATACGCATAGCAAGAAGAAAAAATGCATCTTAAAAAGTCGGGCTTACAGGATAATCTTTGAAATTCCGGAAAAGTTCAGTTGCTCTTAAACGTTTAAGTGCCAATAGTTTTATACCGTGAAACTTTTGTATAGGGTTTAGGTAAAATAATATACCGATAATGTTCCGATGGTTGGTAGGTAGGTAGAGGAGCTGGTGTGAAGCTAAATCTTACACCTTTAACCAGAAATCAATATGTTCTATTGTGACGCCTTAAGAAGTAATATGAATTAGAAACTTATAAGATGGAACGGAAAAGCACAAGAAACAGAACAAAACTTTTGTCAGCCCAAAGGGAAAAAACGCTACTTAGCACAAAAGCCCTACAAAGGTTCAGTTCTTAGCCGTCCGTTATACATTCAGATCATAGCCATAACAGAGCCCGTCGGATTTTCAAGCATATAACCCGAGGCATCTCCTAGTTCGTCCATGAACGTAATACCTAATTATCTCAGCCTGCAGCTCTGTAACCTATATTGACCCAGAATGTGCTTAACTGTTTCTATTTCCTTTGTGTCCTCTCACAACCTACATATCGCATACTGAATCATAAACAGGCGCAACTCAAAACACAAAAATTTTAAAAAGAGGCAGAAACCCGGCTTAAAAACATGATTGTAATTTTTTGATCAAATTGAGTTTCACGTATGTTAAAGCAGATAAGTTTAATGAGACAGTGACGCAAACGAACATTTCGTGCTCGCTAAAGATATAATTTGTGAACTGGCTTATGGAAAAAAATACTATTTTGATAAAATTTGTGTTGTGCCTATTTATGGATTAGTGTGCAATATGTCAATCCGAAGATTCAGATCCCAGTATCACCACCTTCCTGCCTAGCAGTGGCCTGTGATAATATCTATAATTTCTGGCGCAGACCCTACTTCAGCATATTAGCGTACTAGAATCAGTCTTGCTGATCACCGGCCCTAACCTTTGTGATACTCTTCAGTCCAATTAGTCCCGTTCAGAACACGTTCCCTAATATTATTTAGCTAGGAGCCCAGTGGGGGCTGACTGCCTTCACACTTTTACGTCCATTTCTGAGCCCAATCTCGCCAAACCATCGACCATTTCGTTGCCGGTGATGCTGCAGTTACCTGGTACCCAGTATAGTAGCCTCACCACATGCTCTCCTAATATCTCCTTTAGAGCCTATCTACAATCCTTCAATAGCTCGGAATTTTTTTTTTTTTTTTTTTTTAAGAACACAAAGGCAGAATGAAGGGAACATGTATGCTAGAAAAGAAAATGCCAAAGGTCTCATATTTCAATTTCTCTCATGTTTTCAAGATGGACATCGTAGTAGAATTTCACAAATACATAAACTTTATAGGTTCACCGATAATTATTTGGATATGCTACAAACGAAATGACAAAATCAATATACTCACACTATTTGGGCGCTACGCTAGCATTTGGTTTTTTTTTAAGGCGAAGAACTTAAAATTAGGAACACTGCTTCCTGTGACACTGAATGGACCAAAGGAAACAACGCCAATAATTTAATAATTTATTTCGAAATTAGCACAAGTACAAATATACAAAGTGTTCAGGAGACACAAAAAACTGAATATCTCTTTAACCATTTGAATTTTTGAATCCTATTTTTCCTAAAATTATAAGCCTCTGTTTATGTTTTTATAGTATAAATAAAAAAAACATTTTGAGTAATTAAAAGATTTTGTTTGTTGTGCATATTAAAACATATTAAAAACAAAAACAAAGTACTTTTATTGTTTTCGCAAGAAATCAAAATAAAAACAATTTGCCAGTTCAGTTTATCCTCCAACAATAAATTTCAGTATTTTTTTTTTATCAATTATTTAAAAAGGGAATTAAGCACAACAAACAAAATCTTTTAATAAATAATAGTATTCCCACAAACAACTTTGATAATACATTTTGAGTAATATTTGAAGGAAAAAATGGTCATTACAGTTTCTGGAAGTGAACCCATTTCGTAAATTATTTTTTAATTTTCATGGTTTTAGTAGCAAAATTATATCTTTAGTGTATGAAATTTATGGAAACACATAACTAATCAAATAATCTATAACGTTTAAACAAATATTATTCATTTTAGGATAAGATTCATTTACGCACTACATAATTGTTATAAAATATAACAAAATTTTCAACGAAAGCTGTAACAATAACAACAGTTCGGTGCATTTTTATCTGTTTATTAAGATTACAAATTAGAAAACACATACATTCATAGAAGAAAAATATAAATATCGTTAGTATAATTCGCAAATATGTTAAGTCCCTTTTTTAAATTTTACAGGAGACACAAAAAACATTGTAGCTTTTCAGTTTTTAAAATTTGTAAACATTTTCAACGCAATTATTTTTACAAAATAGCTCTCTTTTAATGACCTAGAACAAAAATCCATTTCCACAAAATCTTAGGAGGGAAATTCGCACTTTTTGGACTTGGCATTTTTGCTTTGTAAACTTATTCGTTTTATTGTCGACTTAGCGCATTTTCCTAACAATCAGTTTTAATTTTAAAAATAAGTTTGATTTAATTTTCTATATTAATTTTATTAAAAAAACAAAATTAGTTCAGTTCATTTCTAAAAAAAAGATACAAAAATATAACTATATATGTACATTTTTAAGCTCATTTTAATTCCTATTGTAAAACTTAAAATAGAAAAAATGCAAAGGTGAGGCAAATCATCGTAAAATTTGTGGTGTTCATTGGGTTAAGTTGATTTGGGAAATTGTAAGTCTTCATACTTTCTTGCAGTAATTTTTCTTCTTTCTTGATAAAGGTGCTGCAAATTTTCAAAGTCTAAAGGATCAATTTGATCATCAATTTTATGCGGTAATATTTTCCATACATCAGAAAAACGAATTTTAAAATATATTTCTTTGCTTGGGGTGTACTTTCTAGCTCCAATATCTGTAACTTTACTATCACCTTTATCCCAGGTCTGATACTCTTAAGAAATTGAACGTTATCAAATGTTTTGAAAAATGTATGATCTAAATACATAAGGTCATAGGGTCTAGGGTTTTTTTTTTGAGCATCTTTACAAACATCTATGAATTCTGAAGGTACATTAATTACTCTTTTTTCATAGCTCTTTTTATTGTGGAATGAACGCTATCTGCCTCCATTTGCGTATGGCCAATTTCAGGAATTTTTTGCTCAATATCAATGCCATGTTTGATAGCCACATTGAGCAGGGCATTGCTAAGTATATTTTTTTAAGTATTTCTTTTTAGATCTCCACTTTTCACCCCTTTAAAAATAAATGGAACAGAAAACACCAAATTCAATTGAACAAATAATTATTCGTGGAGTTAGCACGTGCTTTTAATATTTTTCGTAGTTTTGTGGACTTAGCGTTTTTGCAAACCACAAAATTCTAACAACTTTAAGCTATTTAATGACATATTTTGTTGTCGTAAAATATGTATTTTGTATAGTATTACCGTTTTGCATTAAAATCTTAATTTTGGAAAGCAGTGGACTTAGCGTCTTTGCGAATTATACTAACGATACGTATTTTGGAAATCGGCAATCTGGATATCATTATTCTCCGAGCAGCTCCATTTACACATTTTCAAAATGAAGATATACAAAAAGTGTGTTATTTATTTAATTTTTCCAGGGACCGTAACAGTTATAAGTGATATCGAAAAAGATATTTTATAACACTTATTTTGTGAATTAAAAAAAATGCCATCTAAAACATTTTATTTTCAACCTAAAAAAAAAAAATAAAAAAATGTCGAGACAAACTCTTAAAAAAAAGAGTCTTATTTCACTATCAGAAACTAAAACTCTCGTAAGTTTTAATTCGACATCATAAAATAATACTCATTTAAGGAGTTTCATTTCGTCTTCATAAAATAAAACTCATTTGAGGAGTTTCATTTATTCCGTCAGAAAATAAAACTCATTTCAGTTTTATTTTAGCCCTCAAAATCACATTTGCATATTCAAACAATTTATTTTGCATTTAGTTTATAGACGAAAAAAATCGGATTTTTTTCATCAAATAATTGTGAAAATTAGTTAAATTTGTTTTTTATATTTAAAAAAATTTTCAAAGAAATAAATTTTCCATTATCAACCACCAGCAGAGCAGAATGGTCCGATATGTTTTTCGTCATAATTTCTCTGAAAATTTAATGTATTTAACACAAAAAATAGAATTTGGGAATTTTTGTGTGAATAATGTTATGTTTTAATCAACATAAACTCTTCAAAAGAATTTAATTTTATGACTGCAAAATTTGCTTTATTTAAGACGGAAAAAATAAAACTTCTCAAACAAGTTTTACTTCAGACGGAAAAAATACAACTCTCTTTTTGAGAGTCCAGTGCGATGGAGAAACTATATCTTAGAGGAGACTTTTTGTCCTTGTTTTTCAGCTGGTCCTTTGTTTTTCAACTGGTACTTTCTGATTTTCTTATATTATTGAAATTAAAAAACAAAATTAACCATTCACGGACTTGAGTGAAAGAGAACATATAGACAGGAGGTTGGTCTCTCGCCAAATCGATTCACTAAGACGGATAGAAAACAAATGCTCGAAACATGTTAATTCCTTTTTACTTATATATATATGTATGTATGTTTTCTTCATATTCGCATAAATAATTGTGGTCGAATGTCGACCAGTGGGCCAACAATAGTCTTCTTAAATAGTTTACTCAAAGTGAATTGACAATGTACATTTTATTTATTTATTTATTTAATATATATTTAGGTTAATGGATAAATCCTTACAGCCTAATACACATGAGTATTTAACTTAAGTATAATAATACGTTTAACAATATTTACATCTAGAGAAATATCAACAAATTCAAACATTTCATTAAAGCAACAACACAGTTTTCTAAACGGGTCTGCCATAGTATAGTTAGTTCGGAAAGTTTTCATAAATAAGGGATTATAGTACCGTACCGTACGCCGTGGAATGTTAAATGATAAACTACTTAATAAAAAATTGGAGCATACTTTTCCATATATTAAGTTAAATACAAATGAGACATTTAGCATAACCCTGCGACTTTTCAGTGTTGGCAAACGTATTAAGGATAATCTTGTAGAATATGAAAGGAGATTATCCTTTTATTATCCTCGATATGTATCTCTCAAGCAAAAAAGCAATTGTTTTTGAATGGATTCAATATGATCATTGTGAACCATATAATGTGGATCCCATACAACCGAACCGTATTCCATGATTAGTCTAACGAGAGATGTGTAAAGTTGTTTAGTGACGAAAGGATCATTGAATTCTTTCGCCCAACGTTTAATAAAAGCAAGAGTACAACGAGCCCTGTTGACAGTCATTGTTATGTGTTGAATAAAATCCAATTTTACATCCAGTAAGATGCCAAGATCCATAATTGTGTCCACTATCTCGATTTTATAGTCACCGAGTTTATAGTTATTCATAATACTACGTTTTCTAGAAAAGCGCATTTGTTTACATTTCATTAGGTTTAATTCCATTAGGTTATGTTTACACCAATTGTAAAAGGTATCTAAAGCCTATAGTACACGGCATGTAAAAAACCACATGCGCATGTGGTTCTGACGTAATTTTGACGTCATCACACAACAAGCAATGTTTATTGTGGCTTTGCATTGACGACAAAATTACGTCAGAACCACATGCGCATGTGGCTTTTTTACATTCCGTGTACTAGAGGCTTAAGTCTTCTTGAAGACACATGTGGTCTAATGAGTTCCTGAAGTTTAAAAATATTTTTACATCGTCCGCGAATATTAGTATATGTGAAAGTTTTATAATTTCAGGCAAGTCGCTGATAAATAGTAGAAAGAAAAGAGGGCCAAGGTGACTACCCTACGGAATACCGGATTTAACCAATATAAGTTTAGAAGTTGAAAACCCAAATCTTACGCATTGTGTTCTGCCGAGAACATACATAAATTTCGTCGAAACCCATTATATAAATTTTTTTCAGAAGAAGGTTATGATTTACCTTATCAAATGCCTTACTGAAGTCGGTATAAATAACGTCGGTATGGTGGTTGTTGATAAATCCTTTATATCCCAAAGTTGTTAGTTCTAAAATATTTGTCATAGTTAATGATTCTTTACGAAATCCGTGTTGAAGTTGAAAAGGTGTTAATAACGGTGAAACTTGATGAATCTACAATCCATTTTTCAAAAAGTTATGGAATTGCGCTAAGTTTGGCTATACCTCTGTAATTAATCATATTAGATTTATTTCCAGATTTGAACAACGGAATTAAATATGACTCTTTCCATATTTTTGTGAAAAAAAACCATTTTTCATAGAAATATTAAAAATAATTGACAACGGCATTGCTAAAGCTTCCATACATTTGATTAAAATACTGCTTGGTATACCATCCGGACCCATTGCGTTTGAATATTTAAAAGATTTTAAGCAATTGGTAATATTGACTGTGGTTATTGGTGAAAATGATATAGTTTGACCAGTTACTATATTAAATGGATAATTGACGTTTTCAGCACATTGTGCATCAGAATATGTGGACGAAAAAAAGTCTGCGAATAAATCACTGACTTCCTTTTCATCATTTGTTTCATTACCCATTTATTTCATGACCTTCGATGCGCCAGAGATCTTTCTTTTCGAATTTACAAATTTATAGAATGATCTTGGGTCGTGTTTTAAGTTGTTTTTTATTTTAATCAAATAATCGTTATATAATTTAGCATTTGGTAAATTATATTTTGCACGAAGGACGGAATACTTGCTGTAATCGAAGTGGGATCTAGATTTCTTATATTTTTTGTAAGTCTTATTTTTTGAGTTTTTTAACGAAGAAAGTTGTTTATTGCCCCATGGTGGTCCTGATTTTGAGCACAGTGAAAATTTTGGTATTCATTCATATATTGTTTTATTGTACTATAAAAATTATTAATCATTTTATCGATTGTTTCTGGTACGCCAATGCGAATGGATAACAATTGAATCCAATTCGTGTTAATTAAAAGGTTATGTAGGTCGGTGTAATTTGCCCTTTTAAAACAAAACACCTTTTCATTTTTATGGAAATTTTGATCACGATTACAGCTAAAAATGTTGCAGCTGATTTCAATTGTAGGGTGGTAACGATCTTCTGGGAGTGTAATAGGATCAACACGATTTATTGTCCATTCCTTAGGCTTATTAACAAATACCTGGCCAAGTAATTTTCCATATATATTGTAGACGCCATTAATCTGATGCAGACATAAATTTGTAATGTTACCGAATATATCATCGCTAATGTAATCAGAACGATTTGGAATGTAAGTTTTACTTTCTGTGCAGAAATGCCAGGTAATCTGAGGTATATTAAATCGCCAAGGACCAACAGGAAATCACCCGAACTGATTTTGAAGGCCACTAGTTCGATTGCCAAAATGTGTTGCTGATAAGTTATTATATCCGATTGAGGTGGGATATAAGAGCATGTAATAAATATTTTAATGTTATTTACATTCATTGATTTGATATTTTCCATTTTTGACCTTTACGACAAAGTTGCGATACAACAAATTTGAGTATTCACAAGTGCATAAATAAAAGTCGTACTTTTCTAAACAAAAAGCCAGAGCTTGTGAATTCGACAAATATAATAATAAAAAACCTAAAATGCCAAAACTTCCTTATAAATATTAGTATTAATATAAAGATAACTTTTATAAGAGCTACTATGTGCGTTAAGTCCAGAACTGACTATAGGTCCCATATAAACCCCCTCTTCCAAATCGCCATAAGATGAACAAATCTAATTTAGATGTTAATATTTCGGACATGTTTGGGACAAATAACTCTGTTATGAAACTAATAGCCAATCCTACGATGTCACTCGTTGTCGTTCGCATAGAAAATAACATTTAAAACCAAAACAAATTTTAAAATTATAAGCCTCATAACATAATTTTGTTATGAGGTTAATTGCACTCTCAAAAATTTGTTTTGAAGTACTGTGGTATAGGGTATCAAATGGCCGGACTTGACCGACTATATTTTCCCACTTATTTTTGTTTGTCTAATATTGCGTTTTTTCGGTTTTTTGGCACATATTTAAGTAAATATACCTTTTTACACACAGGACAAAGTTCCATAATATAAAATCTGGCGTACTGTATAAACGAAGTTTTTATTTTCTGATCATTTTTACTTTCTAATTCGTTGTTGTTAAAGTTTTTAAATCACCCAAGAAGAATTTTTTTTATTTGTCCTGTTTAAGTGGATTTTTATTCCGACGACAATTATTTTTTTTTTATTATTATTATTATGCATTTTTCCACAAACAAAATGATTTTAAGTTTTTTTTTCAAAAGAAATCACATCGATTTGGTTGTGTTTTATTGAAAAATTAAATTTTATAAAAATAATAGAAATTCTCTAATTTTAAGCATTTTTTATAGCTTAAAGCGCTTATTTTTAACGAATATAATTTAAATTTTTAAACATATAAATTTAAGTTGCACAGATTTAATCTCTTTTAAATTTAATAAAAATTAAATTCATAAGCCCTCAAATTTGTTTCCCCCCCCCAAATCACTTAATTTATTGTGTAGTTTATTTAAATTTCAACTTAAAATAACTTAATGTTATTTAAAAATAATAATAAATAAATAAAAAAAAAAACTTGAATGAAAATGAAATAAAAAAAATAAATAAATCTAAGAAAGACAACATGTAATTTCTATGAAATAAATTATGTAAAATAAAACTTGAAAACCTAAAAAAAGAAAATTAAATAAAAAGAGAAAAAAATTTATGAACAAATTATTAATAAATTTTAAAATAATAATAAAAAGTAAAGAAAGAAACGAAATTAAATATAAATAAAATGATTAATAAAAAATTTCAAAGTTTTTCATTTACTCGTAAAGCGTGATCCATTTCGAGGTTCCCTAATTTTTTAAAGAAAAAAAAAAACACAGAAAATTCAAATTTAATGGGGAATGTTTATTATCATTTGAAAGAACATTCTTTGGCATTTTTTTTTTTGAAGATTATGTCTATCAAATGTTGGCCGTTTCTACGTCGCAGATGGTCCATCCGTTGAGTCCAATTTTTCGATGACTCGTTTGAGCATTTCGACAGGTAACTGACGAATGACACGCGTGATGTTTTCCTCTAAGGCCTGAATCGAAGCAGGTTTGTCTGCATTAACTTTAGACTTTACATATCCCCACAGGAAAAAGTCTAACGGTGTGATTTCACAAGATCTTGGTGGCCAAGCGACCGGCCCAAAACGTGAAATGATGTGCTCACCGAAGTGTTCCCTCAATAAATCAATTGATTGATGCGATGTGTGGGAAGTGGCGCCGTCTTGCTGAATCCAAATGTCGCCGAGATCACGAGCCTCAATTTTAGGCAACAAATAGTCGGTTATTATGGCACGATAACGGTCGCCATTGACGTTTACGTTCGCACCGGAATTATTTTTAAAGAAATATGGACCGATGATTCCACCGGCCCACAAACCACACCAAACCGTTGGTTTTTCTGGATGAAGTGGCAATTCTTGAATCTCTTCAGGTTGCTCTTCATCCCAAATGCGGCAATTTTCTTTGTTTACATACCCATTGAGCCAGAAATGGGCCTCATCGCTGCACAAAATTTTCTTTGAACTTTTCAAGAGACCAGAGAGCGAAGCGATGTCGCTTGGGAAGGTCGAACGGCTTCAGTTGTTGCACAAGCTGTATTTTGTACGCTTTCAATTTAAGATCTCGACGTAAAATGCGCCAAGTCGTTCCATACGTCAGTCCGAGTTGCTGCGAACGGCGCCGAATCGACTCTCCGCGGTCTTCGTATACACTCTCAGCTACGACCGCTATATTTTCTTCACGCCGTGCTGTACGTTGTCTATTCGGTCGAATTTTATCCAATAATGAATGCTGGGTCTCAAAATGGGTGATGGTGTTGCGAATAGTACGCTTAGTAGGCCGATTATGTTGACCATAAGTTGAGCGAAGTGCACGAAACACATCCTCACTGAAAGTGAATTTTCGTAATAAAGTTGAACGATTTGTAAACGTTGTTCAGGCGTAAGTCTTTCCATTATGAAATGCCAAACAGTACTAAACAAAAACAAAAAAGGCTATTGAAAAAAGTATCTCTACTTGAATCACACATTATTTGCAAAATCTATTTTTTATAAAAAAAGATTCATTTTAATAATTTTTGGAAGAAATTTTTGTTATGCTTATTTCTGCATCAGGAACAGGCATGACCTTAGAATTTTTTTAAAAGGCATGAGAAAATAATAAGAGTAGTAAATCATTCTCCTAAAATGGTCAAAGTCTTGTCTGTTCTCCCAAGTACGAAGTCATAGTGATAAAGATTTCAGTTAAAATTAAAAATTTAAAATAGTTATGGAAGAGACCATACTTAATCAGTATATTAGTAAGAGTATTTTTTCAAAATATACATGTAAGAATAAAAAGCGGCTTGTAAAACAAAACAAAAAAAACTTAAAAAAATAACAAATAAAAGCTGCACGCCAGCATGCAGCAACAAGAAAAAGCTAAAGAAATCAAAACAAGCTGGAAGAAACTAAAGAGAAATAAAGGTAAGAAAATATAAACAAAACACAAATGAAAAAAACTGATATTATTAACTCTTGTTGGAAAACGCATTAAAAAACTGCAACAATGCAGCACCGAAAGCAACCAAAGTTACCTGATAAATATGATAGAAAATCGTTTTTACTTTACCGATTTTTTATTTTTTTTTTTTTTTAATTGCGTATTCGGAAAATCTTTTTTCTTTAACTTTATTTAAAAAACAAGCCATATAAAAATTTTAAAATATTCAGAAAAAAAATCGAAATTTTTATACAGGGGTGTTCTGGAAATAGAAAACGCAAAACGCAAGAATTTTGAAGTTCTTTTTAATACACTCTTAATCCAATTTTTAAAATGCTTTTTCAACCGCCTTTTACTAAATGCAAATGGATGAAACTTTGCAGGCATTCACACTCCCGATGGCAATACACGAATACATGGGCGTAGCCAGGATGAAATGTAGGGGGGGGCAGAATTTTTTTGTTGTAAAATGGTTTTTTTAACCGCCTTTTACTCAATGGAAATGTATGAAACTTTGCAGGCATTCATACTCCCGATGACAATACACGAATACATGGGCGTTGCCAGGATCAAATCTAGGGGGGGGGAGGGCAAAATTTTTTTTTTGGAAAATGATTTTCTTTAGCTTCACTTCTGAGCATCAAATCTTGTATCGTTAATTTAATCGCCTTTTACTCAATGCAAATAGATGAAACTTGGCAGGCATTCATACTCCCGATGACAATACTCGAATTCATGGGCGTAGCCAGGATGAAATCTAGGGGGGGCAAAAATTTTTTTTGATAAAATGATTTTCTTTACATCCACTTCGGAGCATCAAATCTTGTAACTTTTATTTAACTGCCTTTTACTCAATGCAAATGGATGAAACTTTGCAGGCATTCATACTCCCGATGACAATACACGAATACATGGGCGTAGCCACGATAAAATCTAGGGGGGGGTACACTTGGTATTGTCGTCTGAAGTATGACAATACCAAGTGTAATTCACAAGTGTAAAGTTTTTTATATGAATATAAATTTATTTTTATTATATGAACATAAAAGACAAAACATGTAAAAAATTTTCTTATTTAGCATGGAAATTGTAATGTATTAATTATAGCTATTCGTTACTAAAAAGTAAAAAATAAAATAAAAAAAAAAGATTTTTTTAAGAAACGCTTTTCTTTACCTTAATATATTGATCAGTTGTGAACACAAAATGAATATGAATACTAAAAAAATAGACTAAAAGTCAAAAAATAAGAACATTTCAAACAACATAAACTTTTTAATCAAAGTGGAAAAAATCGTGGGGCGCGTTGTTATGAAACTAAGTGCTCAATTATTGAAAATTCGTAGATTTAAACCTGATTGGTTGTATTTCTTTCGGTCTAAAATATTAAAATGTACTCACGGCAGTCATGTTTTCTTAAGTTCAGGTTGGTATGGGCGCCCCACGCTTTTTTTTTAAGGGATGTGTGAGATTTTTTCGACTTTGATTTAAAAGTTTATGTTGTTTGAAATGTTCTTATTTTTTGACTTTTAGTCTATTTTTTTAGTATTCATATTCATTTTGTGTTCACAACTGATCAATATATTAAGGTAAAGAAAAGCGTAAAATATTTTTGTTAAGAAAAAAATTAAGAAAAAAAAGAAACGGCCATGTTGCGTAGTTTTTCCCAATTTTCAGAGTAGTAAAGATAAAAGGTACTTAAAGTAGAAAGTGCATAATATCACGCGGAAAACGAAAATATGGTTATTTTACGAATTTATTTATTTTTTAACATTTATGTTTGTTATTCAAAAAACAAACTTTCAAAAAAATTGATTTTCCGTTCTAATATTGTTATGTAGTTTGATTTATTGTCAGTTAAATTATATTTTTTTTAAGTTTTTTTTAACTGTTAAATGAAAAAAAAATTCAAAAATGTATGTTAAATTCATTTATTTTAAATGAAATGTAAATGAGCCGTTTTTTTTTTAATAAATTTTTAGTTGTTTTAAATGAATTTTCTGTGGAATTTTCCTACATAATACTTTGAGTGTGTAAGTTATTTTTCGAAGTTAGAGCTCGTGTTCGCGATATTCGCCATTAAAAATTTGTTAACCATAAAACGATATTTTTAAAACTTTTGTGATCAGATGACCCGATAGGCTAGTTAGTAGTGAGCTAGTCTAAGAATGCCAGGGTTGTGGGTTCGATTCCCGCCAAAGACTCTGCTCTCCTGCAGAGAAGCGTAGGGCTTCGCGCGATTAACCTAGGAAAAGGAAAAAAGATATGTAAATCCAACTCTGTTATATACATTTTTTTTATTTTTTCTTCTTTTTTTTAAATATTTTTTTCTTCTTTTCCCTACTGAATATACTGTCGCAAATAGTAACAAGCTGGGCACTAGGGTTATAACTTTTTTTGGACAAAAAAAAGTAAAAAATAAAATTAGTCCGAAAAGTCAAAAATAAAATTAAATAAAACTTTTACCTGCAAAGGTATTTTTTTTTATATTATCACTGTTTCTTATAATATCCGCCAAACAACTCATCTATCACAACATCTATCATTTGACATTAAAATTAAGTTTATTAAAAAAAAACCAAGTAATAATATCGCGTTTTTTGCTCTCCTTCTGCCGCACAAATGGTAAGATCTTGTTATATTCATGAAATTATTAGAAAATACTTAAAATTTTGTTATTAACTGCCCGTTCGCCGATATCGAATGTTAACGTTCGCATAGTAAAATTTCAAAAATTGTTTTTGTTTTAAATGTAATTTTCTATGCGAACGTTAACGTTCGATATCGGCGAACAGCCTGTAAATGTTAATTTTATATACTTAGGACAAAAATTTAAATTCAAAACTTCATTGCGTTTGGTGCGGAAACTTTTTTAACGATCGCGAAAAAGTAATACATAATTTCTTAATATTTTTTAATGGTCTATACAGCTATGCGATGAAGAATTTGATATTCGCAAAAATTGCAAAAAGTTATAACCCTACTGTGCACCCTACTGGTAAATCTTATTATTCACGATATTTCCGATTAAAATTTTTAAAGAAATTTTTTTTTTTTTTAACTTTGCTATTAATTCAATATAAATAAAAAAATTTCGCAAAAACCTTTATTTGCAAACAATAAATATAATATTACCTAATTTTTTATATATCAAATTGGGCTTAGACAAATATTCGATAGAGTTAAGCAAATACAAATTTTTCAAAAATAAATTGCGATAAAAATATATTTCGCGAAAAAATATAATGAAAAATGGTTTTTAACAGAGTTGGATTGATTTAAATTGAACATAGTCCTAAAATTATAAAAAAAATCATTTTATGGTACTAAAGCATTGAAAGTATTAATGGAATATGATTAATACTTTGAAAAACGGCTGTCGCCAATGAATTCAGCATACTCAAATTAGCTTGACCAGTCGGGTACATAGCATGTTAAAATTGCGACCAGCACAGTGTGTTTACTTAAAATTTTTAGGTTTTTAAATGGTATACGTTTTTTTTTTACTTGTCTTAAATAGTTCAAAAAGCGTTTAAACAACGATATATTTTCAAATCTGGCAGCACTAGTCACAACAACAGACAACACAAAACAACTTCCAGCCATGTATGACATCATGAGATCTTTTCAAAATAAATTTAGTTGGAGCATTAAAAAGCTTGGCCTGTAGAAAAGCTTTACTCACAGATGAATATCAGGTCTCTGAAGTCAATAGCTGCAGCAGTAAGCGAATGTTATTAAACCAGTTAAGACGTATTAAACGGAATTTAAGTAAATAACTAAACAAAATTTAACGAGAGCATAAATAGATTAGAAAATAAGTAATGCAGAATTTTAAATATTGTAAATATTATTACAAAAATATTTAAATATCAAATAAATAAAAAATATTTAACAAGTTTCAATATCATTGCAACTGCTTAAAAAAATGCTTTTCGGCAGAGTGAAAAAAATATAAAGGAACAACAGAAAAATGTTAAATGAAAACAAAACTAATAAAATGTAACTGCGTTTTAAATGAAATTTTCACGCGTCACAGTTTTTTAAATATATATTTTTTTTTTTTGCTAATAAAGGTTTGTGAATATAAAAAGTAAATATTGTTTAGTATGCCTACATATAAATACAAATTACACCATTTACCTTTAATATAACAAATCGTAATTTTGGTGTTGTTTTTTTTAAATTGCTGCTCTTAAGAAAAAGTTTATTTTGCTTACACAGATAAAAATAGAATTCGTATTTGACAACAAAAATCGCGGATCCAAATAAAAAAATGTTCATCTTTCAACCATAGCTGGGGAATTTCGATTAGAATTAGAAATCATTACGATTAGAGAAATAAAATAATCTAATCATTAGAATTGAATTTTGATAAAAATTTCAGATTACTAATTGATTTGATTAGAAATAATCAAAAATCTAATCACAATTAGTGACGATTAGCATTTCTAATCAAATCTAATCAAAACTAATCCAAAAAATAATTGATTAGATTTCTTGATTATTTTTGATTAGATTTGATTAGATCAACTATTTTTAACTATTTTTGTGAAAAGAAAATATTTATTTATCACATTTATTGCTATATTTACATAATGTAACAGTTTTGGAATATTGAATATTGAAAATTAACATTAATAATAACACAACAACAAAGTGAACCAGCTGCGTCAAGTGTTTATTTTAAGAACAGGGTGCACCGTATCCAATTTTATGCAATATTCAAAAACTGTTACATTATGTAAATATAGCAATAAATGTGATAAATAAATATTTTCTTTTCACAAAAATAGTTAAAAATAGTTGATCTAATCAAATCTAATCAAAAATAATCAAGAAATCTAATCAATTATTTTTTGGATTAGTTTTGATTAGATTTGATTAGAAATGCTAATCGTCACTAATTGTGATTAGATTTTTGATTATTTCTATTCTAATCAATTAGTAATCGTATAAAATGGCTAACTAATCATAATTAATCAATTTTTCAGCACAATTAAAATTTCTAATCCAATTGCTAATCATTAGGATTTCTAATCATTATTCCCAAGCTATGCTTTCAACCCATGATGATTTTTGTCTTATTGAAGAATAAAATAAGCCTGGGTTGTCAATTAGTTTCCTTTTATTATACAGGGGCTATTAAAAATACTTTTATTTAGTTTATTACACATAGATTCCGGTTAAAAATGAAAAATTATATCGGTCAAGTGACACCCCCTACTGGCGCGGCAGACTCCCTATCTTTTGCCAAAATTCTCAATCACGTTTTTCAATAAACTGGTTTATATCTGCTGAATAGTTTTGTTTTTAAGCTCTTGAACTGTTGTGGGATTACTACTGCACACATTTAAAAAAAAACCCCATACTGACTAAAATTTTTTGTTGAATAGTGCTGATATTTTTAACACGTTAACTGTCCACAGCCCACACATAGTCTGTGAACGGAAAGTGCCTGCAGTCCACAGCCCATATGTATGCTGTTCATCCATAGAATTGTGGACGTTGAGAGAACATCGTTTATTTGACTTGGACTTCACATGACAGACCATAAAAAAGAAACTATGTGCTGGGACATGTAGGAAATCTCGTTTATTTGACGTGGACCACAGATTGTGTGGATTGATAGAAAAAAAACCTAAAAAATATTGAAAAATAACATATTTATTGAAAAAAAGACTACAATTATTATTGAATATTCTTATGAGCTCTTTGGAAACATTGCAAACAATAGGGCTTAGTACAAATATTGCATATTTGTGAGACTTTTTTTGCTTTATTAGTTGCAGCTGCTGCTGTCTCACCCATCAGTCTATATTCATTGTAACATCCTGCTGGTTCATCTACTTCTGGTTAGTTTTGCATCTTTTCTATCCTATTGTGTAAGAAAATGCTTGTTCGAGACAGTCGACGGATCATTTGATCTTTGGGAGATACTTGTAGTTGGGCAATTCTGTGGCGTAATTGGTTCCGGTAGATTCGCTGCCTGTACGCCCAATAGGTTTTTTACAATACCTGTTTGTGCCTGAAAAAGATTGCATTTTGTCTGCTGGTTCAATTTATTGTACAAATAAACTGCATTTGTTATGGCTACTCCAAAAATAACATCGACCGCAACTTTTTTGTACCATGTCAGACTCTTGCGAATTGGCGAATAGTAGCTTGATAATTCGTCAGATAAATCGATACTTTTCTTACGATCATTGTATTTCAATATCATATTGGGTTTCAGACGTGGGTTTCGGCTCTTGGACATCGTTTGTTCATCTGCGTGGCATGTTGATATCATAAGGACATCCCTTTTGTTCTTCCATTTTAGGATAGTGACATGGCTTTTTTGAGCAGCAATTAGCTCGCCTTTCTTATGTTTTTTGTTATGTTGTAGGTACTTATTGTCGGCTTGCAGTCACCATGCTAAATTCACCTTGCCCCGCTATAGAAAATGCATTCTAAAAGCCAAAAATATTCGCAGCCTACATGTGGTATGTGGACTCTGTAGGCGATTAATAGGAGATTTTGTTTCATGGAGTCCACAGCCCATATGTGGGCTATTAAAAAAAACAATCTTTTAGCTATTTATATATATTTTTTTTATAGATGTAGATATTTATTTTTATTGGGGATTACCCAAAATACATCGATTATTAAAAAAAAAAACGGACGTGCGAGACATTCCTCAGTCTCTGCTTTGGACAGTTAACGTGTTCACTACAATGTTTGTCAGACAATTTGTTAACCCTCGTCAAGCTGAAAGGGTACAATTGTAACTTTTTCATTTTTGATATGCTATAACATTTTTTTGTTTCCTTAATCATCAGATGCCTGAAATTCTGAGCATCTCCCCACTTATAGCACATAGTATATTTGTTTAAAATTTTAAAAAATATCGTGGGACTTTCACCGAGTAATAGGGCCTGTTTTATTTTAAACCTTTTTGAGAATGTATGGTAACAACTGTACCTTCGAATATTTTATGTGAAGTAACCCCGAGAAAACAAAATAAAACAATTTAACAAGGAAGATTTTTTTAATTTAAGGAGTAGCAAGCATGTGCAAATATGAAAATGAAAATTATTAAAAATATGTATGTTTACTAAGATTCTTTGCATGAAACACATCTTGTATCTTTAAGAGAGTATTCATTGCATACAAGATTATTACAGAACATACATGACTTTCTGGCTAAGCGTTGTATTCGTGGTTATTTTGGCAAGTATAACACCGTCCAACAACGGCTGAGGCTCTATGGCTGCCATATTCTTCTTAAGGTTAATTTTCTGGTTCTGCTGCTACAAGACTGCGTCTTCCCAAAACCATTTCTACTGCACTTCGCAGGAAATAATTTCTCATAACAAGTTTATTTATGTTACGTTCTTAACCAGTGTCTTTTTAGTAATTCCCTATTTTGAATATTTACTGACTGCAATATGACAACAAGATGTAAAATAAACTTTTAACGGCCACGAATTGGTACGCTATATTATCGTGCTATGCTGACGTAGATCAAATGTGTAAAGTATTTTACGATAAAGTATATTCTTTAAAGAATTTAAGTATTGCGAAAAAAATATATAAATCTTTATCTGGTCCACCATGGGGTAATAAACAGTTAACTCATGCCAAGAATAAAAAAAAATATATGTTATAAAAAATTTAAACAGTCTGGATCTGCTGTTGACTATCGGAGGTACTCTGTTAGTCGTGCAGAATATACGTCACTAAATAAATCCTGTTATGAAAATTATATTAACACAATGAAATATCAAAAATTATTTTCGGGAATGAAATATTTATTATAAATTAATTCATTTATTAATGATGTGCTAATAATCCCAATTTTTGAATGAAAACACTGAAATTTATCGTTGTGGGAAAGCTAGTTTCTATGCGCATTTCGCTGGTTGCTTATGCCAGCTCGTCAGGAAACTTTTTCCAAATACTTTAGAAAAGCCAAAAATATCAAACAAGTAAGACCATAAAGTGAATAAGAATTTTAAACACTCGGGTCTTACATGTAACAATATCAAAACTTCAACAAAGACACAACAATAGACCGTCAATTTTTCTTTCTTACATACCCCTACAATTGGCTGGTTTTTTTCCAACACGAATTGTAGTTGTAAGAGGATAGAAAGAAAAAAACAAAATTAAAAAAAAAACAAGTTGCTCGATCTATCTATTCACATTTCATCAAAATTGGTTAGATATTTTCTCCGTATGTCCCCTCTCGGTCGCTTTCGCATTCGGTCAGGGGACGGTCAAGCGGAGAGATAGACTGCGGAATTAAGGGTGAATATCGTACTCATGTTAAAATCGATTTCTTTTTCTTTTTAGTACGGCAACTATTGCCTTAATAGATCTCTTCTAAAACGATAATTAATATTTTCTAAATACAGGATGTTTAGCGGTCTTGAACCCTATCCTAACAAAGTACCAGTTAGAGAAATACAAAGTACCAAAAAAGTCCCCCCTACAGATTCTCATTCACTCAGGGGCTTGCATGTTTAATTTGATTGTTTAAGATCAAATATAACGGAAATTCAAAAAGTACCAGTTGAAGAACAAAAAAGTACTAAAAAACCCCTCTTACAGATTCGTATTCACTTAGGACATTGCATGTTTAATTTAATGCTGCTAGGTCCAATATTAACGGAAATTTAGAAAGTACCAGTTAAAGAACAAGAAAAGTACCAAAAAGTCCCTCTTATAGATTCTGATTTATTCAGGACATTGGATGTTAAATATTACTAATGAAAATAAAAAAAAGTGCCAGTTAAGAAACAAATAACTACCAAATAGCACTGTTTCAGATTTTCTTTCACTCAGGACCCTGCATGTTTAGATTTATGTATGTATGTATAAAAAAGGTATATTTTAGGTATTTAACTGGTAGTTTTTGAATTTCCGTTAGTTTTGTACTTTAAGCATAAAATTAAGCATTGAAGGTTCTGAGTGAATGAGAATCTTTAAAGGGATATATTTGGTACTTTGACTGTTTGTTTTTTATTTTCGTTAATTTTAAAGTTATAAACATAAATCTAAAAAAAAAACATTTTTTTTTTAATTTAAAATTTCGTTCTCTCGTCAATTTGAAATTATTAGAATGCTGACGCTCTATAATTTGAAATTTAGCTTGTCTACTTACGTATTGATTGTAACGTATTTTGTATTTGGAACAAAAAAAACTTCATCGCTTGCTTTAGTTCTATACAAGTTAAAAAATAATAATTCTTTTTGCGTTGAAAGTTTTAATTTTTTTTTTATTATTGTTATTCAGTTGTTTTACTCAAACTTTTGTTAATTTGAGTTTTGTCCTATCTTCATCTTGATAGTTTGAACTTTTGTTAAAATTCACTCTCAATTATTTGAGCTTTTTCTCTGGTTCCTTGAATTTCAAATTATCGCGACTCGGCTGTATATTCTCTTGAATTTAATATTATGTATGCTAATTAAACTGTATTTTGAACAAAAAATCTATTTTTAATAAAAATTATTTTTATTGTAAGAACTCTTTATAAAATGCAACTATTTATGTAAGTAATATATACTGCAAGCGTTGTAAATGGTGTAAGTTCCATTACCCAACGGTATTCTTGTACATCTAAGTTTCTGTGTGTGGTATTTGCAAATTACTCTTTTAGTAAAATAGTTTTTGTTTTTCCACTCGAACTAACAAAAAAAAATGCTTTTGCTGTATTTTTAACAGCAAGAAAATATTAGAAACTTTAAAAAAAAAAATTTATAATTATCAAGGTCAGTGGAATTAAGAGAGTCTTAGGAGTCTTAAAAGAAATACTCAAATTGTAACTTAAGCTACAGGGTTGCCTTAAATAAACGAAGTAGTTTTGCGTAAAATAAACTACATAAAAGAATGGATAGTTTCGTTAATTCAGTAAAAAAAAAAAACCTTTTAGCTTCAAGTAGTCGCCTTCTTTTTCAAAAATGTTCCATTAATTCTTTTCAGACTTCCAGTGCTGTTGCTCGGAATTCCCTTCAAATGTTAATTTTATTTGGTATATGGTTTGTGTGTTATTTGTGTACAGGCTTTCTCTATACTAAAACCTTTACACTAAAATCGTTGCTGTTTAAAAACTGCGTTTACCAAAAATGGTTTGCAACAACTCCACTGTTTGCATTGTTGAATGTGCTAGGGCATCAAAAAAAGAGCAGTATCCCTTAGGTTAACCTTAAAGAAACGAAGCGGTTTAAATTGTCTACTAAAACTATCCATTACTTTTTTTAAGACTTCTGGAACTATTGCTCGTTATTCTCTTCAAATGTTATTTTTAATTGGTACATACTCTGTACGTTATTTGCGTACAAACGTTTTTTCAACTAACAGTTAAATCCGGCTAAAGCGGTGGGCTGCTGAAGTCGCTTCCTTTTGATAAGCGGACCAGTAGCGCTTAAGATATGTTTCGCACCACACTTAACACTAACGAATTACCCTGGGACCAGGCGCGGATTCAGGGGGGGGGAAGGATATTTCCCCCCCCCCCCCTAAATTAAAAAAATATGTTTTGCTTATTTCGATAATACACGAATTTCCAAATGTACAAAATTTTTGGAAATCCCATCAAGTTTTTTTTTTTTTTATAGAATCTCTAATCAAATTTTCAATAAGTATCCAAGTATTTATCCTAATAGTTATTTATTATATATTTCCAATGAAACATCTAGTTTACTGTATTTAAATACATATTATTTTACATTCAATCCCAGCAAGTGCCATCTATTTCCGAAAAATAAACGTTTGGGTTGAATATGCGAGCGGTTGAATTATTAATAAGCTTTAGTATATGCAATATTTGTATTTGTGCTTGCTATGATAATTATGTACTATATACATTTGAATATAACCGTTTTTCGTATCATATTTTCATAATAGTAGGATTTGAATTGGAATTTTATATGCATTGCCATTCTACCTTCCCATATATACATATGAATATATGTATTAATCTAGTACAAGTTCACCACTGTCAAATTTCAAGTGCATTAATAAGAAAAATTCTTTGATATACAAAAATACATAAAAATGAGTGAAACAATGGTGAGTCCGTAATTTTTTTTTTAATATAATGTACCTATATCAGTCAAAAAGGATGTAGTCCAATGTATAAATTTTATAGGAGAGAGAAAAAATTTTCTAAGGTCTTTAGTTCTGAATATATTTGAAGTCTGTAAATCCAGTTTTGCTTCATTGATGACTCTTTATTGGCATGCAAACAAACTGAAAATAATACATTTATGTTTTACATAGCTTTTTGTGACTTATCACCTTTTCTATTATATATTTTATACTTTTAATGTACTTTTTCGCATGTCAATTTGCAAAAAATAAAATATACTATAAAATTATTTTATTTTTTTCAATGTTGACTATTAACAAATATTAACAAATTTTTCTTGAAATATTCAAATTTTAATGGGCTTAGAACTTTTACATATCGTTGCAAAACAAGAACTAGAAAAAAATATTAGTATTTTTTCTGCAAAGGATGTATTTTTGTTAACTCTATTGAACTGCATCAAAAACTTAATTTTCAAAAATTGTGGCATTAGCACATTTACGGCTGAAGGTACATATGTACGTATGTATGTGCAGCCAAAACTATTTTTGTCTTTCCATTGTCTTTCCATAATTTAAATAAAAAAATTAGCTGTAATCAAATTAAACCAGAATAATTATATATTTATCTTTAGATTAAAACCTAAACAGTTCGACTTAAATTCATTACTTAATTTTAAAATTAGTGAAGCATATTCCTTCTTCCAAAATTTTGTTAACAACCGCATGTTTTTTTTTTTGGTCGAAAAATTGGTCAAGCAATTTAGTATGATGTAGTCAAATAAAAATAAATAAAATTATTTTTATAGCCAAAACGTTATTTAAAAAGATTAATTTATTTTAATTTATATTGAACTGATCTTGTATTCTATTTTACCTTATTGTTGAGTTTTTTTTAATATAATATAAACATGTCGTTTTTAATAAACTTTTAAAAACAAATTTTTTACTTGTTTTGTACCATAAAAAGTTCCCCCCCCCCCCCCTAAGGCTCAAGCTGGATCCGCGCCTGCCTGGGACTTTCTATATTTTGGAATACCGCCACTCAAAATTCAAAAAAAAACTGCAATACTCACCTGATTGTGTATAATATCATATTTTTCTTTGCTCAATTATGTAATTTGGTTATTAAATAGTGCACCCCTCTCCCTCCAATTTTTAAATAATTGTTAACAGCAACCTGAAAAAATAAAAGCATGCCCGTATCGTGCATGTTCTAATTTAATTTAAAAAAAGACTCTGTATGAATGTTCATAAAAATATTACTTTATATCTACTTCATTCCTTGAGCACCAAAAATTTTTACAAGAACAACTCTTAAAGCGAGGAAAAATCATGGTAATTTTGTAAAAATCGTATCAATTTCCCTTTATTTTGGTTTCTAAAACATTCCCGATAGATCGTCGAAACCTCGTCTTTTCTATGGATACACCCTGTAACATCATTCCTGCACATTGTCTAACGAACATTTCAGTTGAGAATGTTTCTCTAATTATGCAATTTGATTAGCAAAAGTTTCAGCTTCAAAAAAGAGAGAACAAACTAAAAATTCTTTAATTAGTTTTTAATTATAATGTAAGTTGTAAACATTGTTGTTACTTTTAATTTATGACAAAAGAATGTCTTAAGCTCATAACGGTTTTTGTCGTTGTTTTAAGTATATTTTCTTATAACTTGTGTGTTTTGATTTCAGCTGTTGTTCTAGATTTTATAGTTTTTTAAGTTCAGCCCATGATTTATGATTTTCAATGGACTAAATAAATATGGTTTTTTCAGTTTGTTGTTTTTTTTTTATTATAAAACTTTTTGTCTTTAAGGAAAAAAAGTTTGGCTGCAGTAGAAAAAATTAACCTTAAAACATTTAAACAAAAGACTTAAGGCACATGCATACTTTGTCCAAAGCCCAATTTTTACAATAAATGAGACTTTGTAAGCATTTACCAGTTAACAAGCTGTGATCTTAGTGGTCAAAATGGCAGTTGTAAGAAGATTTTTAATTAAAGACCATAATATAAGCAATTGAAACCAATTTTTTTTAAATTTCTGAAGATGTGGAATAGTTAATCAAATGTCTACTGTTTCAATCAGTTTGTTTAATTATACTTATATTTCACATATTTATATTAGAGCAATGTTCGAGTTAATGTCTTGAATTTTGAATATATGTATTTCCCTATGTAACACGTTCATATCAAAGTATCGATATCGAGCTTATTTTTGCATGATATATAGGAGGAAAAAACGAAGTTACATCAACCTAAAAATATTAGAACTCTCTGAACACTGGATGTGTTCAGACACTGGTGAACGGGGACACTCCCCACTATTGGTGCACTTAACTATAAATAACATCTTGACGAAGATGGACGAAATGAGAATTAAAACTGTGACGTATGCTGACGATGTCGCGATGGACATCACGGGTAGGCATTTGAATATAATGTATCAGTGTATGGAGGCTAAATTAGAGGTATTCAACACCTGCAGCGTATCATGTGCACTGGGTGTCAATACGTCTAAAACGGAACTGGTACTCTATACGAGGAAGTATAGGCCTTAGACTTCAGAGATTAAATGGAACTAAGCTTCAGAGCACTTACTGTGCCAAGTATCTGGGCGAGGTGCTGGACAATAAGCTGTCGTGGATACTGAATGTCTGGATGAGGGTGGAAAACGCAATAGTTGCTATATATGCGTCCAGAGGTGCAATCGGCAGAAACTGGGGTATGGGCCCGAGGTGTGTCAATTAGATCTTTGAGGCTGTATTAAAGCCCAATCGGTATTACGGAGCTGCTGTAGGTTCGACGGCGCTGGATAATAGCACGCACCGCGTGATGCTTGAATAGGTACACAGACTAGTCGCGTTGATGGTCACAGGATCAATGCGTTCCCTCCGACGAGGGTGCTTTTTACATTGCTAAACTGCCTCCCGATGGGCATAATGGCCAGACAGATGGCTCTTTGCTCGGTGACACGGCTGAACGCGGCGCACAGCTGGTCGACCCGTGATTCGATTGTCCCCGATGGGGTGGACTTCTGTACCCCGGAGCCTTCTTTGGGACGGGGTATGCGATACATATGGAGCTGTTGGTTACAAGTACTTTCCATGAACCGGCCGTAGGCTAAAGGGTTGGCGGGGGTTTCTTCTTAAAGGAACTGGATATTAAAGTTTCTTTTCGTCTGACGGATGGATGAAGTGTCCTGCAGGCGGAAATCTCAGCTATAAGTCGGGTGGCTAACTGGCTGCGGTATTATCGCTTATCGAAGATATATATGTTTATTTACTAATAGCAAGGCTGCCATTGCTTCCCTAGCGGGTGTCTACACGACATCTACGTTAACTGTCGGATGTCTTGCAATGAGATTGCGAAGCATTCAAGGGTAACGCTAATATGGACACCATGGCATTCGGACTACCCTGGAAACCAGATGAGCTGGCCAAACGAGGTGGTCGTATGGATGACACATTCATTGATTAATTCGTACCCTTCCAATGGCTAACTGTAAGTCACGCGAGTCTTATAGAATTGCGCAGATGGCATGGATTTGTGAGTCCACATGCTCAATATCCAGGGCACTGTGGACTGACTATAATGAATGGATAACTTGCTCTCAACTTAGGTTTAATATGGACTAAATAAGAACAGTGCTATCAGATGTAACTGGGCACTGGTCTGTGGAAACTCATGCTGGGAGAATGGGTCTGGAATTCAATGACTACTATATAAGTTATCATGATGAGTACGAATAGAAAACTGTGCTTCACTTTCTTTGTGAATGTCATGGGATCCGGGACATTAGGGCAAAATACATGGGAGATCCGGTATTTGCCTGGTTGGAGGATATATCTAGGATATAACTTAGGTCGCTTATTATCTTCATTAGAAAGACGAATTAATTGAATTCTGCAGTGACGCCATCTGAGTAATTGCTCCGTAGGACAACTGAAGGACCCAATTGTGCTGACTCACGATGGGTGCCCATAGAACCTGACCTAACCTAACTCTCATTAGTGTAATTCATATATTTCTCTACATTATAATCTCATTTAAAAAAAATAATATAAATATTATATATATATTTATGATAATTTATATTTATATTTCACTAATGATAGTTAGTAAGTTGTGTTGACGCGAAACATTCTGTACCGGGTATATGTGGAATTGGTATAATCTTATCTGAAACCATTAATATCCATTTATATAATTTGGCAAACAAAATTAAAATTTATTTAGATACTTGTTTTGAAAATTAAAAATCATTTTTTTATCACCTTTTTTCATAGCAGAAAAAAGATAAGCATCAAAGCCATTGAAACCCCCTACGAAAGAGTTATGAGCACTAAAATTTAAGAATTTTACTTTTTTAAGTGAAAGTATTACATAAAAAATATAACGCATATCAAAAGTCTATATAAACAAAATTAAACAAATTTTAATGTAAAGCTGATTAATATATAGAGACAACGGCTGAGTTCCAAAACATCATTATATTTTGCAGTCAAAGTTAAAAATGTATCATCAAGTTTAACAATGCACTGTTTTCTTATTGTGCAAGCATCGGTAACTTTTTTGGTGCACTTTAGGGCAGATAACATTATAAAATTCTACACGGTTGCGTTTTAGAATGCATTTAAAAAAGCGAGTTGCTTTGCAGCTGACGTTTTGGAACTCAGCCAACATTTGGTATTCAGAGTTTTTTGTTTGGCTAATTTTGAAGAAATAGGAACATAAAAAAGGCGCCATAGAAAGGAGTATTTCGACTATCAACGCGGCCAAAATTAGATTATGTTATATAAACTTGCATGTTTAATACAATTTTGGGCCATTCTTCATTTCCCTTTTAGGCTGAGTTTTAGCGATCTCAGTTAAACTAAGTTTATTAATTTTCAAAACAGACTTGTGTCGCTGTAACCAAGTTTGTATACAAAATGTTGACGGAACAGCAAAGTTTTGCTTAAAATGTTGGTCTTTAATAAAATAATAAATAAATCACATCTCGCCGGAAAAATCCGAGTTTCAGGGTACGTAAAACTAAAATTAAACTTAATCCACATTTCAAAAAACCGGCCTTAGGGTCATATATCCTGGGGTAGGTTAAAAACCCGGATTTTTTACGGTTTGTCACGATTTTTACTTCGATGGACCTTATGATCCAACAATTTAAATATTTTGTTTTACAACACAATTTACAATAATCAATTTTTTTTTGTAATTTAGAAGCAATAAATTTTAAGTACTTCGAGAATGCACATCCGTGCTCTTCTATTGCAACCCGTTCCATTTCTTGCTACTCAAGGCTTCAAACTTTAGATTATATGTATGCTCGAAATTGTGACATGCAATTGTGACTAGATAGTGTATAGCAAATACTAGATTGAAATTTCTCTTTTCCATTTCACTGTAATATGAGGGTACTTTGAAAGCATCCTTAACTTTTACTGAAGTACCACTCTTTGGTATATCCATTATCAATCAAAATTAAAGCTAATAATCTAATATTTTGATATACAAAAAGAATTATTAAGAATCGCTATTCTAATACAAAGTTAAACCCTTTAAATATAAGTAATTCGGGTGAATTGTATTGCTTTAGTTAAAATTACCACTAAATTGTTAGCATTGTCTAATTAGGCATATTCCTCTTCGGTGGAAACTATTTTTATTATTTGATTTCATTTTTATTAGAGTTTAACAAATCTAAGCTACCCTAATGAGAGGCGGTAAGAAAAAAGAAACTCGAACTGAAAAGACTTTATACAACTTGTGAAGGAATTTCAAAAATGTCTTTATAAAATTGTTGTAATCTATAATTAAAATCGAAAAATTCTACCTTAATAGGAAATATAAAATTGCTTTCATGCTGAGTAATCACATGATTTCAAAAATGCATTTAATTAATCATACAGAATTCTAAATCTCAAACATGGAATAATGAAACAAATAAAAAAAATGCAGCAAGCCAAAATGTTTATAACAAATGATGGGAACTTCTAAAAGTTCTATTAAGAACTAGAAATCTTTAAAATGATTTGCACTTTTACTTTAAACAAGAGAAAAATCCATTAACAATTCTATAAAAAAACAAAAAATTTTTTTAAATTAAGTAATGAAAACAAATTTTATTTTCTCTAAAACCAATCAAATTATTTAGATTGATGTGAAATCTTAAAGAGAGTATAAGAAATCTAAGAAATTAAAATTGCTGTATGAATAGGTAGTAGTTGTTGTTGGTGCTATTGCTTGTGTATGGTGCATGAAGTGCTTAGAAAACAAAAGAGTTAAGAAACAAACTTGTTTTATGCATAGAACACAAATAACTCAACCAACAACTACAACTTCATTTTAATGATTTTATGTAGGTTGTTTAAATATTAATTTAAGCATTTTAATAAAAATATAGTAAATTTATTTATTTACCTATTTTTTCATTGAATGAAGTTTAATTTTAAGTTTAGATTGCTTTAGCACACATGTCCAGAGTTTGTTTAGTTTTTACTACACACAAGCAAAAAAATTGTTCTTGGCATTATTTAAACTTTTATAAAATATTTATGAATGATTTAATATTTTCATCTTATAAACTGAATGTGGGTGTACATTTACAGGTTTCTGTTTCGTTTTCTTGAATTTTATTTTGTCTCTTGGTTTTTTCTTTCAATTAAATAAGTAGGTGTGAAATTAAGTATTAAAGTAGATGTGGTTTTGTTTATAATTTTACTCTAAAAATTTTTTTTTGGCAAACATCTATGTATCAAGTTTTTGTTTTGTCTTTGTAAACACAAAATGCTAAAGAAATTCTCACCCACCTGCTTGTTTCCTAATAATGAGTTTAATATTTTGAATGTCGTTTATTTGAGTCACTCGTAAATGGTAATTTATAAATATTTTATAGCAAACTCTTAGCAAATATTTGGTTGTCACAAGATATAAAAATAGTTTCTTTATTACAAAGCTATTTAAAATTAGAGCTAAATTTATTATTTCTGTTTTGTTTTGCGCCATAGGAACGTAATTTGCCTTTTTTTTTAGATTAAAGTTTAAAAGTGGGATCTTTAAATATTTACGGTCTTTTTAATAAAAAAAAAATAAAACAGGTTTATAAAAGGTTTATGAAAAAGATTTTCTATGAAAAATCCTTTTATAAACTTGTTTTTTTTTTAAATTATAAGGTAAGCGATTAAACCAGAGATATGATTAGATAAATATGTAGAGTAGGAAAGAAAATTAATAAAAACAATATACAAAATTTGATTAAAAAGTAAAAAATGTTGCAATTTCGAACGTTTGCTTATAGAATTTTATATGGAAAATATTTTTAACCAGCTCTCCTTCGATTTCGACCATTAGCCTATTTAACATTTAAATAATATACATTTTAAAATATTGCTTTTGTTGTAAATGCAAGTTTAGCGAACTTGCTTTTCATTCGAAATCAAGGGACAGGGACAGATATTTTCATGCGAATCTTAACGATGGAAATTTTGAAACAGGCAGTTACCCCAGGAGGATGCGTTACGCCTAAAGCATATTGAGGAGCCAGACGTATTGGTGTTACATCCATTGAGGAATATTATGCATCCCTAATTTATTAACTTAGCGCAAGGAATGTACTGGTATACGATGTATATCATACATTTTAAAACAGGTGTATGCAAGTTGAGATGCACCAAAATTTCGGATGTTTGGTGCTAGATTTATTTGGGGATCAATGATTTCAAACGAGTTCGAGGTAAGGCCATAATACTTTTCGGGTGCCACAAGAGTCAGTGGCCCGCCGGTACTTCGGGATCGGGTTGCCTAATGGTTGAGGATTCCGTGAGTATACACGAAAAAGGCCTTTACACGAGGGTTGCATTGGATTAGATAGTCAAATAAGAAGGTGATGAATGAGACGGTGATAAGATGATGGTTGAAGTTGAGACGATTTGGAAGCAGATGAAGAAGATATATGTGAAGTTTGAATGCTGTATGAAATTTATTGAGTAATTCTATGCCGCTACAACAGCACTTTACTCATAAAATTAATACAGTAGCTGATTGTGGGTTATTAAATTCGGTGTTCACTGTTAAAATTTAATAAAAATATAGTTATTTTACGAATAATTTTATTCTATAACATTTATGTTTGTTATTCAAAAAACAAACTCCAAAGAAAATAATGCTTTTCCGTACTTTTATTGTTATGTAGTTTGATTTTTTGTCTGTTATATTATATTTTTTTTAAAGCAACAATCGTTTAATTTTACGGAATACGCTGTTAAATAAAAAAAAAATTCAAATATGTAAAATTCATTTATTTAAAATGAAATGTAAATGATCCGTTTTTTTAAATAAAGTTTTAGTTATTTCAAATGAATTTTCTGTGGAATTTACCTACATAATATTTTGAGTGTATGTATGATGAAAATTATTAAGGGATTGCATGCCAGAAAGAGCCATGTATGAACTAAGACTCCCGCCTGGCCCGTGTATAATAAATGAAGAATGAATGATTAGACGAATGTAGTGTGAAGGTGGCTAAGATGATGAAAAAGGAGTGATGAAGGTAGATTATGTTGAGATGGAGGTTTGACAATTTTCAGATGTTGTGCTTTTGTCAAGGGTGTGTACTAGAGGTTCTTTCTTTTGATGGAGTACTCCGGAATAACGTGGTGGCTGTGGTTTATACCTAAAGTGGCAGCAAGAATGACGTTTTGTTATTTTTATTATTAAAATAACAATTTATTGCGCTTACGGTTTGAAAATGATATCTTGTAAATAATGTTTATGACTACGTCTGATGTGGTCCTGGTATCTCGCGAAAAACACGAGTAGTATTGGCTTTCAAAGCGTCAATCGTAGCTGGCTTTTTCCTGAAGACCTCAGATTTTACATATCCCCAGAGAAAATAGTCCAAAGGTGTAATTTCGCACGATCTGAGTAGCAAATTTGCTGTAGCAAAATGTGAAATTAAGTGATCTCCAAAATGATTTCTCCATAAAGTCGTTGTTTTACGCGCTGTATGACTCGTAGAGCCTTCTTCTTGAAACCAGAGCTCACCGGGAGTATGCGATTGAATTTCAGGCAGCACTTACTCCGTTAACATTGTGAGATAACTGTTACCATTGACGATAATATGCTGGTTTTCTTTTTTAAGAAATATGGACCAATGATTCCACCAGCGCATTAACCACACCATTCCATTATTTTTAATCGATGAATTGTTAGTTCTTGGTACTCCTCGGTAGCCCAAATAAGGCAAATTTGTTTATTAACGTATCCATCGTGCCAGAAATGTGCTTCATTACTTTAGAAAATTTCACGTCAGAACACCAACTTTTTATTGAGTTTTTTCACAGCTGGATCACGACAATTTGGAGACGCTCTTGTGGTGTGGGTCTTTCCATGATGACTTGCCAAACGATACTGAACAAATGACAAAGAGTTGAGTATGAGTAAAAAAAAACCTTATGGAAAATCCAACCCTTTAGTTCATTAAACCTTGGAACTAATTCCAAAAAATATCATAATTCGTTTCGGTTTAAGGCATATTAAAGTTATTCTTAGGAGGGGGTTTTATATTGTACATTATATAAGAACAAATAAACTCGATCAAATTTCAATACATGAAAAAAAATTTGTGAACGTTTAAGTTGCTTGACGGTGCTTGTGGGAGGGCCGCGTAACATGGGACTTATAGTAGATTTTGCAATGACCGTCACAAG
The DNA here is from genome assembly GCA_943735925.1 of Pollenia amentaria. NCBI lineage: Eukaryota > Metazoa > Arthropoda > Insecta > Diptera > Polleniidae > Pollenia > Pollenia amentaria. The sequence continues at coordinate 135,563,840 of OX031010.1, read as the reverse complement.
ATTCTTTAAGTATGAGTTTGCTTCTCAAAAAAACTAAATTATACTTATTAGATTACAATGTCATTATTCCTTACGTTTTATGCAAATTTAAGTGTTTTCCGGAAGTGGGCTTTTTTCGAAAGTCGGTCTTATCGGTACAGCGATTTTTAGTCAAATGTTATTATTAATGACAATTGGTGCGTTTCGGCACCAATTTGTTATATCTTTTGTAACATAAATATTAATTTTTAGGGCATTTGTTACATATTTCGGTCTATAACTCTTTTCCTACTAAACGGGCTGTTCTTAATTTCACTTGCCAAATGCTAAAGGGAACTAGAAACAATTCGATACCAAAATAATTATTTTCTGTATATTTTTTGGGATATTTGCGGGATTTTGCCAGACGGGCAGAAAGACGAACATAACTAAATCTACTTACAACTCAGGGATCCAGAATGAATTTACTTTATGGGGTCTCATTTTAATATCAAAAAAATTTAACACGGAATGACAAATTTAGTATTCCCTCATTCATCACTAGAGGAAAAGGTTATACAGACTAAATTGACCAATCAAAAGATTTTAATAAATACAATTTTATGACATTATTACGCTAGTTCGCATTAAAGATGGAGGTCGGAGCATTCGGTTCTAGCCAACATTTTTTATAGAAGGCCGAATTATACAATCGTACTTTAACTTTGCTTTGCTTGTTTAGGAAGATTTATTTTGTATTATTAATTCTTTAAGTAAAAAGTTTAAATTTTAAGTATCTAAAATATTCATATTAAATAATTAATCATGCAAACAAAAGTTTTGAATATTCTTAAAAAAAAACAATAAAATGTTTATGCATTACAAAAAGAACTAGAAAAAAATAAAATATTAGTCGGAAATCCGTCTGACTAAATTGTTTAAATACAAAATCCAACCAAAAACTTGTTAAGCATGACAGAAAACCTCTAAAAAAACAATTTTTAAAACTTGTTTAACTTCAACAAATAAAAACCAAACACAAAAATATAAACAAATATTTTAAGAATTTGTAATAAATTTTAACAAAAATTACTCAGTCGGCCAGTGAATTGAATAAAGCCCTGTTGATTACTTAAAGTAAACACATTCACTCAATATAAAGTGAAATTACTTTGTTAACGAACAAGCAGCTTAAAATATCTAAAAACTGAAATCATAAATTACGTAAATCACTTAAAAAATTAAATGACAATAATACTGCAGCATTTTTTTCGCAGAAAACTTAAATAAATAAACAAACAAAAGTAAAAAAACGCAAAAAAAAATTAAATGGAAAAAATCTTAATGTTCAAAATAATTTTGTAAAGTATCGCACTCTTTCTCTCTTCTTCCCAAACCTTTGAAATCTAAATAAATATGTAAACAAATACTGGTATTTCTCTCCGGTTCCATCACAACTTGACAGCATTTATTCGTAGTGAATTTTAAATAATCAAAAAAAAAAAACTTTTCATTACCTGCCAAACCGTATTTATTTAAAATTTGAGTATTTTATTCGAATGAAATTAATTTCTTTATTTTTATGATCTCATTAAAAATAATAAATAAGAGCCAGCGGGTTCATGTTCATAACAATAATAATAATAGTATTAGCAGAAATGAATGATTATTTACTTATTAAGAATTTATTGTATAAATTGAAAAATTTATTTTATTACGATTTTTAATGAATTTGCCATTGACAGTGAACTTTAAGCGAATTAATCTTAACTCTATTATTTGAAATTATTGACATAAAAGTAAATTTTTATTATGGCAATTTTTTAATAGAAACATTCAAAACACGAACTAACCTGAACAGCTATAATTACCAGATAATTTAAGTGTTTGCTGTTGTTGTTCTTAAAATTCAAGTGCTTTGTGGATAAAAACGTTATTATGGCGACAAACTACAGCAAAATGTGACTTAATATTTTTCACCCATTTTAAGTGTTTAAAATTAAAATGAAATACATTTTTAATAAGGACATTTTTGAGATCAAAAGGTTTTTAAAATAATACTTTTTTAAAAAACTCCCAATTTACACAAAATTTACAAAGTTGGGTCCTTCAAGTTAATCTCTGCATGTAAAAAAATGCAACATTTTCATTCAATATACACAAAAAAAATACTTTTGCACTATTCATTAAAAACATACACATTGCGGCCATAAGTTGGTAAATAATAAATAAACAAATAAATAATAATAAAAAAAAATTGAATTATTAATTAATTAAAAAAACAAAAAACAATAGCAGGTAAAATAACGAATACAAAAATTTGTTATTAATAAGATTTCTCTATGACGTGCTAAATTCCCAATTTTTATTTTTGATAACAAAAACTGAAATTTATTGCGCATTTCTATGCCCATTTCGCTGGTTGCTTTGTAAATTTGTTAATTACCAGGCTGTTCTCAAACCTGATAAACAGCGTTTAAAAAACTGCAGTCAAAGTTGAAAAACTTCTTCATTTGCCATTGGCCAAAAAACCCCGTTGCTCTTACATCTGATTCAATAAATGTAAATAGTCGCTTTCAAACCAACTCAATAAGCGAAAAGTTGTATACAAATTTTAGTTTTTTGTTCGACAGTTTTTGGTTGCGACTGCAGTTTTTTAAATCCTGCTGACAGATGTATAAGCAGCTGAACTTTATTGTTTTTACTGCAATGATTTTTGCGTTGCACTTTATTTTGATCAAGTGAAGTTGAAAAAGTTGGGCTAAAATAAATTTTGGCCATGAAATTTTCTTTACAATGGAAAGTAAAATTAATTGTTTGTATACAAATAACGTCATCATAACTCAAAAAAAATGCATTTCGAAATAAACGTGATTAAAATTCTTAATTTGTTCGCGCATTTTGATAAAAACGACTCATTATCTGCAAAAGGGGAAAGTAACAAAGATATTAAGATACATTTTATACACAATATAAAGAATAACAAAGCGAACAATTCTGTGTCACTAACTCCAAAATTTAATTTTTTGAGTTACGACCAGCGCTGCAAAATGTGGATTTTATCTGCATTTTGCAATTTTTTTAAGCATTGAGCACTTCTAAAAGTTTTTGTTAAAAAAAATAAGTTTTTTTGTAAATTGTGCAGATTTTGCAGTTTTTACATTAAAATTTTTTAATTTCAATTTTGTTATACCCTTCACACCAATAGTGGTGAATCAGGGGATTACTTAGTTTGTCATTCCGCGTGAAACTTTTTTATTATACATCTAAGACCCCATAAAGTATATATATTCTGGCTCTAATTCTAAGTCGATTTAGCCATGTTCGTCCGTCTGTCCGTCTGTTGAAAACACGCTAACTTTCGAAAAACGCAAAAGAATAGAACAAACTTGGTCTCAAATTGCTTGTAGTTATCCTAAGCAGTTTGGGATTGAAATCCAGCAACATCGGTTTAGTAGGATCAGAACTATGAATCAAAATGTGGAACCACTACCCAAAAAAAATGGATAATTTTGATACAAAAACTAACATAAATGGTGGAATAATAAACGGAATGACATACAATTTTGCACGAATTCGCTTAATACGACTGCAAATCATACTGTTAAATTTTTTGAAGATCGGTCCATAATTTACACTAGGTCCCATATAAACCCTACTCCCGGAAAACAGTTTAGTACGCCTTAAACCGTAAAAAATAACGCTATCATATTAAAATTTGGTACGTCACAGTTTTCTAGGTGCAGAAATCACACTGTAAAATTTTTTGAAGATCGGTCCATAATTTACTCTAGGCCCCATATTTATTTATTTATTTATTTATTTTTATTTCAACTGTAAGGACTTTAAGAATAAAATTCTTTTATAGTCCAGAGGATTACATTATGAACACCACTAGTAATAGTATTAATAATATTCATGATTATAATAGTAATAATAGTAACAAAGGTAATAATAATAATAATAATAATACATTTTTTTTAAAACTCATTAAACAGTTTAGTACATTTTGTTCCATATTCGTTAATATGTTTAGGCGATTTTTTTTTACTAAAAAAATATTAATGCAGTTGCTTTTTTAGACCAAATTACTAAAACAATACAAATTGAAGCAAGAAACAATAACAGCAAAAGAACCTAAGCTAGCAACAACAATAAGTTATTAGAATCTGAACACAAAAATAACCTTTTCCATTAACTGACATTACAACTTCCTACATAATTTGTTGTTGTTATTGTAGATATGTTTAATTTTGGCTTAAACAATTTCATAAAGATAAAAAACTAAAATGAAAATTTTGGTTAAAGTCTCTCACCCATACACAAACACTGTTACTACGGCATAAATAGAAATAAAACGAACACACAAAACAGGCAGCGCTTGCGCAAAAGCCCCACATACAATAACAACAACATGCGTGTAAGTGAGTATAAATTTTATACTATAATAACTGGGGGGCATGTGAATAAACAATTTAAATGCTCAGAGAGTTTAGTTGTTGGTTATTCAGAAATCCGAAGAGAGTTTTGGAGTACAGTGAGTGTAAAAAAGGCGAATTGTTAAGAGATATCCACTTCGCTTTGTATGTATTTATTTTGGCCTATTGTTTTGGTCTATACGGCGAATTTATATACGAGTAAACAAATGATTTATGGAATTGAGAAAAAACAAAATACAAACAAATTCTTGTTACTTCAAAGCCGCTCCATCATCTTTACGACAAGTTTAAAAAAGCTATGAAAAACAACTTATGACGTCATTTTAGTTTTAAATATTAAGAAGATAAAAAAGTTGTACATTTTAAGCGCGTTTTAGTGTGTGTGTTGTTTTTACGATTTTGACAAGTTTTTTTTATTATTTTTTTTTGTTTTTTTGTTAAAAGTAAGACTGTAGGTAGAATTTGCGTTTTATATGTGAATGTATTGGTAAAAGATTTTATGCGATTGCAAAATTAGAAACAAGACCCACCTGAATTTAGTCAGTCTAAATAAAACGATCGATGTGTAAGCACGAATTTAAAAGAAAAGAGTAAAATAAATACAGCTCAAACGAAATTGAAACTTGTTAAATTTATAAAGGTGGAATAACAAAAAAATAAGCCCAAGCAAACGAATAAATATTTGAATTATGTGTAAAAAAAACCATAAAAAGGTGTTAATGAAATCTAAACAATAAAAAACGACGAAATTTTATACATTTATTAATATTTTTTTTAGAAGAAAATGATTTAAAAATTTTGTTAACAGAAAGGAAATATTATTAAGAAAATTTAAAGAAAAGTTATTGTTTCATAAGAACAAACGAAAACAGAAAAAAATTTAAAAAAAATAAATAAAATAAAACACCATGGTTGGCACCATGGAAGTAAAAGATTTGAAAGGCGCTAAAATAACACATGCCGGTCTTTTAAAACACAATGCCGATGGTACTGTGGAAACACAAAAAATCACACATGCCGGCCTAGTGGCTCGTAGTCCCGAAGGCACAGCCGCCAAAGGCATGAATATACGTGGCAATGAGGATTTATGGGTGGAAATACAAGCCAATACATTTCGCAATTGGGTTAATGAACATTTAAGAGAAACTGGAATGCAGGTATGTTATATAAAAATATTTATTCAATTATTTTATTTTTCATCAATAATGAAAATCTAAGCATTTCTATCCAAATAAATAATTTTAATTCACAAAATACAAACAAATAAAAATTAATGGCCACCGTGCTCAAGCACACACTCTTAAAATAGTTATACCACTTATTAGTATTCAGTTCTAATGCAGCTCTAAATTCAAAACTTGTGCTTAATTTTAATTAAGTAAAAGCCAAGAAAATTGTTTTACTTAAATATCAAACATTTTAAAAATTTTGAAACAAGAACAGCACTCAACATAAAAAAGAATTTGTAAAATAAATTATTATTAAAAAACATCTTTTTTTTGGAAACTCGGAATGTTGTTAATTTATATCGTTTATGTGGTAACTGTATATCGTGTAACTCGAGTTATTTTGTATTAAAAATGGAATAAATTAAATTTCGGGTGGCTGGTTTTTAGATAATGGGATTGGCAATACTAAAGTTAAATTATATAATCTTTTGTCATAATTTTGTAAGAACACAAAAATAAGCCTATCGAAATTTTGTTAATTCTTTATGTCCGCGAATCTTATTTTAAATAAATCAGAGCGTATAATCGGTTATACACAAACATATGATCTTTATGGTAACTTATATGGAACCCTGCCAGAACAATATTACGAACAATATTATGTGGTCAAGATTAACGTTTATATGGGTTTATATGGGAAATAAGGTTTATTTTGGACCTACCAGTCAACTATTTTGTCATGACATGGCTGCTATGGTCAAAGTAATTGTCGCCAATTATTATATCAATACCAACATTTGAAAGTAACTTGTGGCTTTAAAAGCTATTTTCAGGAGTATTATTTGTATGGGAGATATGGTCCTGTACGGACCGATTCTAATAAAATTTTATAAGATATATAAGATTGCAGTAAAATAAGCTTAGACCAAATTTAACCTAAATACCAAAATATGTAATTAGATGATTTGTGGGCACAAAAACTCCATACCGGAAAGAAGGTTGTATGGAAGCTATGTAAAACTACGGACCCATTCCCGCTATTACCAATAGCTCCTTGTGACAATTATAAGATATCTACCAAATTTCATCAATGCATATCCCAAATTGCGTTCTGTACTATGTGCCAGGCGGCCCGAAGGACGGACATCGGTAGATTGTCACAAAAGTGATTCTAAGTCGATCGATATACTTAATAGTGGGCCTATGACCAGTATTTTAAGGTGTTACAAACATCAGCACAAACGAATAGAACCCTTCCCACTATTGTGGTATCGGGATAAAAACACAGGTATCGCGATTTTAAAATTTCTGAATATTTCAGGATTTTATGAGAGTGATTTTTCGTTTTGAAAAAACACACACACAAAAATGTCTTAACATTAAAAATAATATAAAATGCTAACAAACTAACTAACAACTGTTATATTGCTATTTTCGGTAATAAAATATTAGAGGCAGTCGTGGTTTTTTGCTCATATCTCAGCCATTTATGGACTGATCTTGCTGAATTTCAATAGCAAACGAAGCACATGTGGCAAAAATATATCAAGGTCCCCATCATATCAGACGAACTGACGCACAGACGGACATCGTTAAATCAACTTCGTTACACATAAGGACCCAGAATATACATATTAAAGGGCTGCCCGAAATATCCTTAATGTTCTGTAAAATACTGTGTTCTAATCACAGTATTTCACTGTAAACATATATAGCAAAAAAAAAAACTTAACAACACATGACTCTCACCAAAATTAAACAGGCATAACTTCGCAGTAAAACATAAAGAAAATAGGAATTAAAAAAATTCACAGGGATCATTATCTTAAAAACAGAGATGGATACATTAAATTTAAGCCAAATTGTATTTATTTTTAAATATTTTCTAAGTTTTAAACAATAATTTATTTTAAATATGTATATTTTATTTTGTACCTATGCAATTTTATCTTTGGTCTATGTCTTCAATCATGTTTTGATGTTCTATTTCAGTTTAAATGTTCTACTTCATCTTTGTGGTAATTCAGCTTTATTCTAGTACAGCATTGTTCTACTGCAGTGTTGTTCTATTCTGCTTTATTCTGATCGTAAAGCAAATCAATTGTTTTTGGGAGTATGTGTTTTGTAATGAGAGAGTAATATACACCCATTATCTAAATTTAATTAAGTTGTAAACAATTTGTCTTGCGCTTGTGCAGCTCTTTAATATTAATCTTAGACTCTATAAAATATATAGTATGTATATACATTAGACCATACCTCAAAAAAAGTTTCCCCGTACCTCCTCTAATATAAAGTATTTTTGCAAGGTTTCGAAAAAAAATTTTTTGCCGAACGTAGAAGTCGCCTTTTTACATTTTTCGTTATATCATAGGCATTAACAGTCCGATCTAGTATGATATATCAGGGCTTTTGTCTCGAGAAGACCAATGTTTTGCCCTTAGGGGCCATTGACCTCAAGTATCTTGTTCTAGTATTTGACCATCAGATCTCTGCTCGTACCACCATAACGTACCACTCTAATGTCAGAAAATTAACGCACGCAAGAAACGAAATAATCGAAATGCCAGGTTAGCATAAGTAAAATAACTTCATTTGATACTCTTCTTTGCTAAACTCTAATTATTTTCACAGCTTAACCACGTCATTCACAAAACATCGAGCGTTATGTTCATGTAGTACATGAATCTTCCAAGGCGGTCACCGATGACCAAAGCATGGGTCATATTTTTTCTAAGCTAGAGAGCCGCCAAAAATACGGCCAACTTGTATCACGTCGAAATATGACTGATTAAAATTTCCAACATTTCATTTCATTTGAATTTTTTAAATTATTTTTGAATTATAAAATTTAAAAATATTTTTTTGCTGGTATAATCGAATTACTTCCTAAACAAAAGTTTAACAGTTTCTTGCGTGCTTTAATTTTCTGATATTAGGGTGGTACGGACAGAGATCTGGTAGATAAATACTTGAGGTCAATGGCCCCTAAGGGAAAAACATTGGTCTTCTCGAGACAAAAACATTGATATATCATACTTTAACATCGGACTGTAAATGCCTAAGAAATAAAGAAAAATGGAAAAAGACGACCCCTACGTTCAGCAAAAAAAAAAAAAAAAATTCGAGACCTCCTTGCAAAAATACTTTATATTAGAGGAGGTACGGGGAAACTTTTTTTCCTTGTAAGGTGGCACGCTCTAATATACATATTCTGCCTACCACTTAATTAAGGAATCAAATTTTTTTACTGCTAGAATATAATAACTTTAATTTTTATAACCACAAATAAATGCATAATTTTAGTATAATAAAAATATGTATATTTTTTATTTCTTCTGGAAACTAAAGCCAACACTTTGAAATTTGGTTGTGCAAAAAATTATTTTTTTCTAAACTTTAGGAGATGTACTTAATTAAAGTTAACAAAATGTGATTCCTTAATCAAGTGGCAGGCTGTGTATATACCTTCTAGAGTCTAAAATTAATATTGCACAAACTTAAAAACATATACCCTTTTACCTTCGGTGAATGATATAAAAAAAGAGTTAAAAATTAGTTTCTCTTATAGATTTCACTCCATTTGAATATCCAAAATATGGTCGGGTATTTTTAAGTCGAAAGGTATATAAAAGGGTGGATCTAGAACTAATATTTTTTTGTAGTTTGGGAAAAATTTTATATTTAATTCAAAATATAGTTGGACCAACTTTTCAAATTCATCTTCGGGACTAGATTTTTAATACCTACTCCTGTCTTAATAAAAGACATAATTTCTCATTATATGACCCAGATTTCAAGGGAAAACTAAAATCTATCCATATTCAAACATTTTCAACAGTTTCCCATGAAATGCCAAAAATAAAAACAAAAAATTAATAGAATTTGGACGCTTAAAGAAAACAAACAAACTGTTTAATTAAAAATTCCAAAGGTATTGCTTTACAATATTTCATCATAGGCATGTGTAAAAGTAAACTACACCATTTCCATACATTTACAAATATTTGACAGAAAAAAAAAGCATTTAGTTTTACTAAGAAATTTTATATACAAATCTTAAATCACCTTCAAACTCTTAATAAAAATTAAATGTGATGTAATATTAAATAGTTTAAAAAAAAAGAATCTAATCATGCATATTATAGGCGAAAATGTATTCCATAGTATGGAATCCATACACACCTATAATGTTTATTTTTTTTGGTTGATATTTTTTCTATTGAATTTTATTTCACGTTTATGCAAAATTCCAACAAAACACAAACATTGTCATGGAAATTGAAATAATCTACTCGTACATTTGAGACAAAATGATAATGATGATGATTTTGATGTCGCCGTTTGCTTGATGTCTATTTGTTCGTCCGACTGTTTAAACGTTCATTGAAAAAATTTTCAAACATCAATAGTTGGCCGTTCATTAATCTGCTGCTGTTTTATTTTTAAGTGCGATTTTTTCAGCTTAAAGCCAATTTTAACTCACCTGTTATTAGAGAGAAGATTTTTGTTTTCTTTTTTTTTAGAGGAGAAAAAAAGTGTCATGACAATGGTTCATTAAATTTCTATAAAAAAAAACGCAAAGTTCGTATGTAAACAAATATTTTTGAAATTTAATTTATTTTTAACGTTTTTTGCTCTTGTTTTTATTAATTAGTCAAGCGTTAAGTACAAAACAAAAACTTTGATTGCACATCAATTGAAGAAAATCGGGCTTTAAGTAAATGGATTATGAAAAAAAAGATAAATATTTTTGCAATAACTTACAGGCTTAGGTAATAACAAAATATATGTAGAAATTTGTTAGGTTTTATAGAATTTCATACGTACTCCTTTGTAAAATTGTTTTAAAAATTTTATTATTTTGCAATAATATGCAAGCTAGACCTTAAGAAGTTTTTTAAGCTAGTCAATACTTTTTTTTTGGAAGTATGACAGTTTTTAAATAAACTCGAAAAAACACTTTTACTATAACTTTAACACAAATTTTAGTTAAGAAAAAAATTTCCACAAAAACTATATTAACATTAGTTAGAATCTTACATAAGGGTACTTCAAACTTTCACACACTCATATGCATTTCATATTGATAAGATAATATAAGAATTGTGACATCAATGTTATTACAAGTGGCTTCAATAAGGCAATGACAAACGTTATCGTAAAATGTTTTTATATTTTATGCGTCATCTATGCTAGGACAATAGTGACATGCCACATCCGATGCCACATTTTGTGTATTATTAACGTTATTTTCATGTTTAAAAAGTAAAATGAGAAGAAACAATTCCCATATTCCATTTTTACATAAAATGGTCAAAGTAGAATGATTACGAAAGTCGTATCCGACAAGCTTCTTATAATTAGAGTTCTTTGTAAACAAAGGGCGGAGTACAACAAGTGAAACAAACATGTGTTACGGGTAAGTAAATAATAATATTCTCTCAGTTTGACTTAAGTCAATCCCAATGACAAGCTGTCATTAAATTAAACATTATGAGTCGTTTCTTCGATGTTACTGAGTCATCGAACTGATGACATGTTTTATTAAACTGACTCTGATTCGTCATTTGATGTGATGCCGATGTGTCAACCTATTCATAACGTTATTTAAATTTTTTACCCTAATTTCATCACAATTATGTGAAGCAACATGGCGTCAAAAACGAAGACACTTGTCATAGTCCTAATATCAAAATACATCAGCATTATGACGCTTTTTCTATCAGTGCACAGGTCTTGCTTATTTTGAGGAAAATACAATACTGAAATGATAAGTTGTTATTGTTTTTTTTTTAATTTTAAAACAATTATTCGATCGTGAAAGCATTTTTTTGAGACTTGTGTGATAGCGTAAAACGGCATTGAAGGACACCATAGAGTCTAGCATCAGGTGCGAAGTTGATAATTTCTAATTAAGTCATTAGAATGCCGTAGTAATGTTAAATTAATTTAGTAGTGTGATAGTGTCTGTTTTGCAATTTATTGATATCTACAAAAACGGTAGATTTTTTCAATTAAATTTGAAATAACGAGTGGCGCTAAAGTTCAGATGGGATATTCGTATTCGGCGAATATTTTCTTAGACATTCGTATTCACGAATATCAAAAATTGACATTCTTAACATCACTATTACGCACACGATATGCTTATGTTTGCAACACCTGAACATTTTTGTCTTTGACACTTCCTTATGTACACCGATCCACTAAGAATCACATTTTGAATAAATCTAACGATGTCTGTCTAGCCGGCTGACTGGCTGTTCTTGTTAACCTTTTGCGCAAAGTACAGGACGCAGTTTAGGAGGTAATTTGACGAAATTTGGTACATAATTCTGATTGTCACAAAGCCCAAGCCTATTGAATATGGTAAGGATCGGTTCATAATTTCACATAACTCCCATACAAGCTTATTTTTGAAGTGGATTCGCTGTGCCCACACCCAGAGAAAAAATATGTTTAAATATGGTCACCTCCAACAAAACTATTTTTAAATAAAATTGTAAACATAATATGGTTATTTTTACCATATACTTATCATCGACAATCATATTATGGTTATATTAGTCCTCCATCCAGAAGGCACAACCATATTATGGTTGCCTCCAAACATGTTTTGTTTAATAATAACTAAAAAAATTTTATCATTTATAATAGCATGCTTGATTTTCAACCATAGAATGTTGCTCTTGGAAAAGGGGAAAATACTATTGTTAATTGAAAAACAAATTATTGTCATATTTAACCATAACATGTTTAGAGGCAACCATAATATGGTTGTGGCTTCCTGATGGAGAACTAATTTAACAATAATATGGTTGTCGGTGACAATAATATGGTTAAATTAAAGATAATATGTTTAAAATTTTCTTTAAAAATAGTTTTGTTGGAGGTGAACATATTTTTTCTCTTCGTGCATTAACCTTCTTAGTATGTTGGTATTTAGATTCAATTTGGTGCACGCTTATTTAATTTCCATCTATCCTGCCGAGTTTTATTGGAATCGACCCATATTTGACCACAGCTCCCATGAAAACACCACTCCCGAAATAGCTTTTAATACCATAACTTATGAATATCCTTATGAATAATGGTATTGATATACAAATTGGCGACAATAAATTCTACGATATATCGTAACAAAATGTTTTTTTTTATTTTATTTATGTATTTATGTCTTTCCTAATCAACAAGATTAGATCTTATTATTACAGCATAGAAATTTTAATTAGAATAAACATGTTGGTGATAAATAAATCTAGAGAATTTACATATAAATACTTATAAATAAATTAATTTAAAGATTATTAAATGCTGTGATGGTAGGTCCAAAATTAAGAATATGCCCCATACAAACAAACCGTTTTCCTCAATTCATTTATAAAAGGCTGTTCAACACTATTACACAAGTCTTACGTATTTTGACGAAAATACATGTCTGATCTAATTATTGCCAGGGATACGCTACGTCATCTAACCAGAAATCATGCGCATATCGTAATCTTGTATTCTATAGATATAATCAATACTAACTAGATTTTATTCATGTTTTATTAAAAAAAATTTTCAATTAAATTTATTTTATATTTTTTATTAATCTTAAAACATTGCAAATTTGACGTTCTTTCATTTTTCTGAAATTGATTCTGAGTCAATCGGTATACTTAAAGGTGGTTCTAGAACCTAAATACAAATGTGGCACAAACACATTAGTACAAACACATAATATCCCATCCGCAAACAGTAGTGTGGGCAGAGTGTCTTGATCACCTAGAAGTTTTTTGTATAAATAAATAACAATCGGGCATGTTCTGGAAATCGAAATGAAGTGGATATAAAATCGAGCATGGATATAAAAATTACACTGTAATGAAAGTTCATTAAAATATAACTTTTTATCTACATCATTGCTTGAGTAGCAATTACTTTTACTAGAAGAACTCTTAAAACCAGGAAAAACTATATTAGTTTTTTAAATAATTGTACTCTAAATATCGTTCAATTTCAATTCCACTTCATTTCGATTTCTAAAACATACCCGAATATTTACATGATTTCATTCGTGTTTAATTAAAAAAAATGTTTACAAGCAAATTTATTTAACATTTTTTTTCTTAATTTTTAAACATTTAAACTTTGACGTTCTTAAATTTTTACCGATATTTGTCGTTAATACATATTTCTTTTCGAAAATATTTGTTTACATAAAATAGAGAACAACATATTCGTTAAAAATTCGTAAAATTCGTAGTGTTTGTATAGCCCACTACTGTTTTAAATCCAAACTTAATTTATATAATCGAGCTTGTACATCTGATATTTCTTTTTTCTCTCTTACCTACTTAGAATTTCGTTAGTTTACTGCGTCGTTTATGTTTTAAAGATTATAACATCAACCTACTTACGTTTTTTTTCAATCTGTTTTCCGGTTTGTGCAAAAGCATATGCGACGTGTTTCTATTTGTTACTTTGCCCACTTTTGCTTTTAGTTTCTTTCAGCCTCTACTCCATGAACAATTAAATGAAAGAAAAACTATGCGGAACAAATCCAGTTTTTCTCTTTCGCCTATTTTACAAATTTGCACTAATTTATTTATTTGAAAAGGAACAACTACTAGCATTTGAAATAGAATAGCGTGGTATAAAATATAGTTTATAATATAAAGAATTTTTAATTTAATTATTCAGATATTTGAAATATTTTTTATACAGCCTACTACATATTTACAAATAAGGCAATACGATATAGACAAATATGGACAATTATAGTTATGGGTAGACAGAAAGGCGTCCGAGCTATACATAATTTTTTATTAAGCTAAATATTTAAATTTTTACTAGCAATCTACAAATCTAATTCAAACAATGAATATGAGACTTGCTCTTTTTTATTTATTTACTTAATTCGCCAATGAAACTAATCTATCTTACTGGCTAATATGCTTAACTAAATAAATCTATGTCTTTAGTACATAACATAAAAGGGAAAAAGTTTGCATTAAATTTATCTTAAGACATTTGAGAAGTTATTTTTGACGCCAATAGGATCAGTGAAATCAATATATGTATAACAATTTTTAAATTCGGAGCTCATTCTGCGGATAGGATGAAAATTTGCATAATTAGACCGAAAGTATTGAAGTCTAAGCGGTATATAATTTCTGGAGGGACGAATAGGAATAGAAAACTCAACCTGACGAAGTAGGAATTCTGAGACGATTTCACCGTTTAACAGATTCAGCATGAAGGTGATGTTCATATATATCCTTAGATTTTTTAATGTTGGAAGATTAATTAGTTTTAATCGGTTTTCATGCGGAGGAAAATTGATGTTTGGATTCCAATGCAGTTTTCGAAGACTGAATAAAAGAAATTGCTTCTGTACGGATTCCAGTTTTTTAGTAATTACCTCATACTGGGGGTCCCAAATGGCCGAGGCGTATTCCAGAATAGGTCTCACTAGTGAAATATATAACTTTTTTATAACATAGGGATCGTCAATTTCCTTCCCCAAACGTTTGATAAATCCAAGGACACCTTTGGCCTTGTTGACAGTCTGCGATATGTGCGCACTAAAACACAATTTATGATCAAGTTAAACACCCAGATAAAGGAATGTGTATACTCTTTCAAGTTGATGCTTATTTAGTGTATAGCTACAGAGTACTGGAACTCTTCTGTAGAATAACATATGTTTATATTTTTTTGAGTTCACATCCATCAAGTTTATATCACACCTAAGGTTCAAACTGTTTAGATCATCTTGGAGTAAGGAAGACATAGTTGCGTTTACGTAGCTAAGAAAAAGTTTTACATCATCTGCATACATTAGTATTTTCGAATATTTCATACACGATGGTAAATCAATAAGGATTAAAAGGAATAATTTTGGACCCAAGTGACTACCTTGAGGGACTCCAGATGGAACAGGTATAGCTTTAGAATTACAACTGCGAAATACCTCCCTTTCAGATAGGTGGACATCCTTTTAAGAAGTATATGAGAGAGCCCGATTTTATTCAACTTGTACATAAGAAGGTTATGATTTTCTTTATCAAATGCTTTACCAAAATCCGTATAAATGGTTTCAGTTTGCATCCCAGAATAGTATGCGGATATCATCGAAGTTGTAAATTCTAAAAGATTAGTAGAAGTCGAGCGACCTTTCCTAAATCCATGTTGGAATGGTGGTAACAAGGAAGATACTCGATGCGATATAATATTAGTCACGATTTTTTCAAAGAGTTTAGGAATAACACTTAATTTACCTATACCTCTTTAATTTAAACAAAGGTATAATGAAAGATTTTTTTCAGTAATCAGGAAATATCCATTTAAAAGTGAAATGTTATATAAATACGTTAAAGACGAAATTAAGGAACATAAACATTATAGAAGTAAAAAATAATATATATATATATATTTTTTTTTCAAAACTTAAAAGTTTTCTAAGCATAAGGTCTAGAAAGGCTTATCTACCTCGGAAGGGCGAAGAAAGCATAGACAATGAATAGACTCGACACGGGAAAAAAAGTGTGGCCAAATTACCACGTTAATATGAAAGGGACAGCAAATTTTGTTTTATCATATACAACTGTCTTTTTTATATTATCTTGGTAATTTGGTTTTTTTATTTACATTTGTAAAATTTTTCAATTGTGTGTTTTTTATAATTTTTGGCGCAAATTCATAATTTTCCTCAGTTTTGAGCGAAAATATGAAAGTTTTGGCGCAATTCTGTGGAGCCATTTGCTAGTGGATGGCATATGTGTGTGGTTGGTTTTTTTTTGTGGCGAAAAATATTTGTAGATTAATGGAAAACATGTAAGTATGAAAATAGATTTTTTTCAATTTGTTTCTTTAATTAAATATTTTATTGTTTTTTAGGAGTCGCAAATGTGCTATTAGTTGTGAACCAGAAGAGAAGCTCCACATATATCTAAATGATTCGACCAGGTAAGCCTTTTCCTTTTTTTAAAATAAGTTTTAAAGAGTTTTCACCGGAATCATACAAATATATGCGTTTTCCCACTACGTTTCGGAACATATGTATAGGGGCAATATTGGAATCATTTGAAAGCTTTTGAACAGACCAGTAAGATACACAAAATTAATTCAAAAATTTTCAACCATTAAGAAGCGGGAATGAGTTTGCGAATATACAAGAGTTTGTAAGCATAATAATGACGATGCAGAGAAGTTTTAGTTAGCAAAGCTGGTGCTTGTTATTCCATAAAGGAGAAAATCTTTGCGCCCGGCCGAAGTCCGGCTATGCAGAGAAGCTTTCGTGAGCGAAGCTAGTGTTTGTTATACCATGTAGGAGAAAATCTTTGCAATAGGCCTAAGGCCGGATCGCAGAAAAGTTTTACTTAGCGGAGCCGGTATTTGGTCTACCAAGAGAAAATCCTTGGGTGCGGCCGGAGGACGGCTAAACAATATTTTGATGTGAATAAAGAACATTTTGATGTGAAATTTTGTGAAAACTCTATTTTAAAGTAAAGTGTGTAACAAATTTAGTTTACTTACGCAGCTCCAAATAAAAAAAGTACCTAGTGTAATACAAAATGGAAAAATAAGAAGAAAAATAAAATAACAAAAATTGGCGCAAACGCTTAGTGAAAGTGTAATACAAATTTTATAAAACAACAAAGACCAGCATCGCAAAAAAAACTTCTTTGCATTGTCATCCTTTGGCCGGACGCAAGGATCTACTTCTCTATGGTATAACAAACACCGGCCTTGCTTATTAAAGCTTCCTAAAGCGCAAGGTTTTCTCCTCCATGGTATATCGAGCACTAGCTTCGCTAACTAAAGCTACTCTGCATAGCTGGCCTTTGCCCATGGGTAAGGATTCTCTCGTCATTAGTATAACATAAACATAAAGGTTTTAGTTTTTTTTAATTAAAATTCTTAAATAAATTAGTATGTAGTATATACATACATTGAACAATTAGAAAAAAAATGAATAAATTTGTTTTTATGCTTACTAAAAACTTTTGTATTTTTTCAAACTCGTCCCACTTCTTAATTATCTAAAAATATTTAAATAAATTCTGTATGTCTAAAAAGATCTAGTGAAAAGCTATGAAATGATATCAATATTACCCATATACGTTTGGAAATGTAGTGGAAAATCGCATATTTATATGAAAATCCGACCAGGTAAGTCTTTTTCATTTTTTCTTTTAGTGCTTCAAAAGTGTAGATTTGGCACCCACAAAACTAATTGGATATTTAAAGAAATTGTGTTTTATTTTATTTTAAAGGGTTTGCCACAGGCATAATGATTTTGTACATTGAATAAATCCTGTTTTGTTCAATGTACAAAATCATTAAAACGTTTCCTGTGCCAAAACCAATTTGATATTTTAAAGAAGTGCCACAAAAATCCACTAACTCTTTTTAAAAATAAATTTGTGGTCCTTAAAAGGACCGACTGAAAACACTGATCCTGGAATGAATTCGGCCACTATATTATATTTCCACAGGTTAGTATGCCATACATCATCCATCTAACACGCTTGAACCAAACGACAGTCTGAAAAGACAAAAAAAAAAAAAACATTAAAAACTTTTAATTTTTTTCTTTTTTTTATATTTGCATTCACTTGAGGGAACTTACCACTGATCCCGGAAAGAATTCTGCCGCTATATCCAGTTTCCACAGGTTAGTATGCCATAAACCATCCCTCTAACACACTTGACCAAATGACAGTCTGAAAAGACAAAAAAAAGCATTAAAAACTTTTAATTTTTTTCTTTTTTTTTATATTTTCATTCACTTGAGGGAACTTACCACTGATCCCGGAAAGAATTCTGCCGCTATATCCAGTTTCCACAGGTTAGTATGCCATACACAATCCCTCTAACACGCTTGACCAAAATTACAGACTGAAAAGACAATAAAACCATTAAAAAATTTTAATTATTAATTTTGTTTCTATATTTACAGACACTTACGGGAAAATTACATAAACCTCTGACTGAAAATCCATTGTTCGGTCCATTTTTAGCAATTTGTGTGGCTGGATGCAAAGCGATTTCCGCCTGGAAGAAAAAAAAAACAAAAAGGTAAAAAAAAACTAACTTCAACAATTTTTTATCTTTTCAGCGTTTACTTACCCATGCAGCATTCAACTATATATATACGCATTGTTTTTAATATATTTAAATTACATTTGTAATATTTAAATTTAATTTGTTAACAAAATTTAAAAAAATAAAAATTTTTTTACAATGTTCACATTTAAAAAGTTTGTTTATTTATTTTTTGTTTAGATTTGTGGTAATGTGTAGCTTATTCTTCTTTCTCATTAAAATCACAATGTTGCGTTTTTTTTCCTCTCGCTTAGAAAATCGTGGTAATCACACATGATAACACGATTTTTGTACGTCAAAGTTGCTATATCTGGTTACATTTGTGGAAGAAAGATCCTTTGCCTAACGATAACTTTTATAAGAGATAATTTTTAAAAAAAAATATTTACATATGAAAAGAACACAAAAATATGACGTAATTTTTTTTTAATATATTTGTTGTAGTTAAAATGAAATTTTCACATAAACAACGAAACTTCATTAAAATCTTTTTATTTGTTTTATTAAGAAATTAAAGAGTGACTACATTTATTAAAACAGAGTTTTAATAAATTTATTTAAAATCGAACTGAAACTTGTAGCTTAGGTCTAGAATTTCTTTTATTATTGCCACTCTGTTAAAGCACTGAATCATATAAGGGAGCTAGGGGGCTATGGGTCTATGATAAAAAAAACTGTTGGAACTGATTAGAAAGCGAGACGATTTCAACACAAAAACTTTGTTTTACTATCTTCAAGACTTGATTTATAATATACTCGTTTGAAAAACGATAATTTTTCATCACATACCTGCAAACCTCGGCTTCCATATTTTAGTAAGTTCTCAACTGACACATCTATTAATTCATAGATATACCACAGATATCTTTTTGCACATAACTTATACCGTAAAACCAACTCGAATTCCGTGAAAAACTTAAAATATTCTCCAGTATACTCGTATTAAATAGAAGTAAGCAGATTCACTAATGTCTAGTCGCTCTCCGGCCAAATCAGGACAGTGACATAGCAGATGTTCTACGCTTTAATTGTTATTTTCATCTTTACTTACTAAACTGTCTAAAGAATGGTCCCACTATAATACGCAATGTTAATTGTGAAACACATCTTAACTTCAAATTTATTGCCCAACTTAATTTGGCATTTCTTTGTTTCAGTGTATGGCAAATGCAATCATGAATTGAGACACAATTGAGCAACGCGATAAGATTGTTAAAGACTTTAACGAAAATTGTCGTTCAAATCATACTGTATTTCGTGCACTTCGTGATTTTTTTTGGTCGCACAAACGACCAAATGTGTGCACTATCGGGAGAATTGTGCGCAAACGGCAGCAAACCGCAAGCGGCGTCATCGGGCCGTATATCTGCGAATATTAGGTAGGCCAAGCAGTAACCGTGACCGGTGTTCGCTATCGATAGATGATAACAGATTTCTTGTAACCAGAAATTGACTATATAGACCTGGACGATATTTGGTTCCAACATGATGGTGCCACTTGCCACACAACCAACGAAACAATGGCTCTTTTGCGCGAGATATTCAAAATCCTCACGTCGTGGCGATGAGTAATTTGCCGGCACGATCATGTGATTTGACCCGATGGGCTTCGTTCTTTAGTGATATTTAAAAGAAAAAGTGTACGTCAATAAGCCAAGCACAATTCAAGAGCTAAAAGATGAGATAATCCGGCACATTTACGACACCGTGGCGAGCATCTGTCCGATATTTTCTTTCACACATAATTGTCATAGGCCCTTCTATCATAATATATTATATACTGTTGGGGGACTCACAAGGTAGTCATAAAGTTGTAAAGTCATATGTCTTAAAATAATAACGAGAAATATATATGAATGCTGTGGGCAACCGCTTGCAATTAACATTTCTAATGTACAGTTATGACGAATCAATGAACATAGCAATAAAATTTTTATTCCGTTTGAAACCCAACAATATTTTTTTAAACAATTGTAAAATATTATTTAGGACATTATGACGATACGACATGATAGCACACCTTGTGAATCCCCCATATATTTTTATTTATTATAATTTTAAGATCATTATTTAAATTCATATCTAATGTGTTCCTATCATAGATGGGGGTAGTGCAGTTTCAACTCACAGTAAATGCTAGTGCAAAATTATTGCAATTATTTTGTTGATGTTGAGTGATGAATTGAAAATGTGCAGCCTCACTAAATATGAGTGATAGTGATGCTAAAAAAATTTTGCACTCAAAAAAAATAGTTTGATTTAAGAAAAAGCAATCATCAATTTATTGCAACTTATTTCCGCTTCACTCATTTGAGTGCAACTGGAAATTTTGCACAAAATTTACAAACCAAAAACTTGTTTTTGTATGATTAAAGCCATGAGATATTCCGTTAGTGACAAATTATTGACATGTTGTTTAATTTTATTTCTTATGCAAATCATAACAAGAATCAAAAATTATGCTTATACAAAACTAGATTTTTCAAATTTTAGTGAGAGTCTGTTTATATGCAGCTTTTTTGATTGCAAGTACAAATTTTGCACTATTTTAATTTAGTGCAGATTTTTGCATTCAATCTTCGTTTAGTGAGAGTGAAAAAATTTGAAATATCACTAATTTTTTTTAGTGGTATTTAAAAACTAGCAATTATCACTAAAGCTGGTAAAAAAAGAGTGGGAACTAATTTTTTTGCAGTTTTATTAAGTGATAGCGCACTTCTGATTTAAATTAATATTTAGTGCACTACCCCCAACTATGGTTCATATAAATATGGATCTATCTATGTTTTAAATTTCATTAATATTGTTTGATGCACTCATAGAAAAATTCATCTTCATATTGATGTTGCCCTAACATCAGAATTATGACATTAATGACATTACAAATGGCATCAATAAGGCAAAAGGGGGCATCAATCCAATGACGACCGTCATTTGTCATATGTTATGCGTCATCTATGCATTGCCTACAGTGACATCCATTCGACGCAACATTTTGTGTACACTGATAGAAAAGGCGTCATAACGCTGATGTATTTTGACATCAGTACTGACAAACTGTCATCAGTGCGATGAAAAACTGTCATTAGTGCGATGACAAACTTATTAACATTATTTTCATGTTTAAAGCGTAAAATTATAAGCAAAAATTACCATATTCTATTTTTTTAAAATTATTTATTTAAATACATCAAATTTTTAAAGTATGCTCATTACGAAAACATTATCGGGGATGCTGATGGTGTCTTATAATTGCGAGTTCTTCTGTAAACAAAGGGCGGATTACAACAAAAGTGAAACAAACATGTGTAACGGATAAGTAAATAATGATATTCTCTGAATTTGACTTAAGGTTAATAACAATGAGTCAATTTAATAACAGTTTGTCATCACACTGATGACATGCTTTATAAAACCGACTCCGATTCGTCATTTCTGTGAGGCCAATGCATCATCCCATTGATTACATAATTTAAATGTTTGACCCTGATAACAATTTGTCCAAGTGATGTAAAGGCTGACATCACAGTGATGTAAAGTGTCATGGGGTCAAAAAAGAAGACACTTATGACGGTTCTTCTATCAGTGCACAGGTCTTACGTATTTTGAGGAAAATACAACACTCTAATGATAAGCTTTTTTTTAATTTTTAAGCAATTATCAGATCGGAAAAGTATTTTCATCAAAATACTTGAGACTTGTGTGATAGTAACGGTAAGCAGCTTGTATGGGGGCTCTATGAAAGTATAGGCCGATTCGTTATATTTTCAATTATCTTCAAAATTGCGACCTGTTCTTTGCGCACAAGGTTATATCGACAGCCAGCCAGCCAGCCAGCTGGGCGGATATCGATAGGTCGACTCAGAAAGTGATTCTGAGTCGGTCAATAAGGTGGATCTAGGACCAATATTTTAAGGTGTTACACACATCAGCACAACTGTATATTTCCCTCTCCACTATTGTAGTGTGGGTATAAAAATTTTTTAAATATGAAAACAATTTTTTTGTTTATTTTTTTATGATTATATTGTAATTTTATTTACCAAACTGTACAG
Organism: Pollenia amentaria; assembly: GCA_943735925.1. NCBI lineage: Eukaryota > Metazoa > Arthropoda > Insecta > Diptera > Polleniidae > Pollenia > Pollenia amentaria. The sequence goes on along the minus strand of OX031010.1, from coordinate 135,541,118 downwards.
ACATGGAAAAAGAATGCGAAAAAGTTATTTTAAACGAGATGTTTACTAAACAATTGTGTATATTTTAGAGCATTTATCGATTTGTATGAAGTTTTTTCGTCGTTTTGCACCATGTATGTCTTTTCGGGGACATTAAACTCAGTTTGTTTTAATTGTTTTCCTTTTAAGCCACTGTACCGTTGATAGGACAAATTGGTTAAGTCATTTTGTTTTTAAAATTTCAATTTTTTCGTATGATTTTGATGTAAAGAGTAATTTGTGATTTCTTTTATAAAAATTTTATTTTGTTATTTTATTTCTTGACCTTGGCATTCGCATCGCCATAATAGGAAAGTTCACTTTTTCAATGTAAACTGTTATTCGTTTTGTTTTCATTCATTTTTTTTTTTTTGTTTTATTTTTATTTAAATAAAACTTTATTTTTTGTCAATACATATTCTCATGTGTATGATTCAATACTGACAATTTAACATTGTTATTGTTGTCTATAGGTTTTGTGACATTTTTGGTCAGGGGTTTAATGTCGGTTTCGATCAAGTTTAATTATAGAGTTTAAAACAATTTCAACTAATTGCCGGTTAAAATGTCTACGCGTGTACTTGTGTCTATATTATTTAATTACATTTTAAATTATTTTTAACCACTTTGTTTGTGATTTTAAATTATAGTGCTGAAGTATTTATAATGTTTTAAAAACAAAAAAATTACATTAATATGATTCACTTTTGTTTTTGCTTTGCTTTTGTTTTCATTCAATTAAATGTAATTCGGGGAAAAAAGTTACACAATTCAGTTTTTTGCGAGTTTTAGTTTAAACAAAAAAAGCTTAATATTGTGTTTCGGTTTAAGTAACTAAATAAAACAATAGTTTTATTTCATTAAATTAAAAATACAGTTTGTAATTTTTACTTAATAGAAAATATTTTTTTTTAATAACTTAAGCAAGCAAATTACATATATGAATATTATTTTAAGTTTTTATACACTCCACCACAGGTTTAAACTTTGTCATTCGGTTTGTAACTCCACAATCTTAATTTTATATATCGTGGGTCCTTATGAGTATTAAATTTGATTTAATGATGTCCGTCTGACAATTTATTTGTCTGTGTGTTGATTGAATAGTTTTTCCAACGACACCAAAAATTATGGAGTTAATGCTGAAAACTAACAAAATTGGTTGATAAATGATCAAGTTATAGACAAATTGCAGGTAGGAGTACCAAATTTGGCTCAGATATGCCTTGAACAGCCGCACCTAAACAAGAACCGAAGGCGGAACGTTTTCTTCCGCGTAGCTTTTACGCTGATATGCGATAGCTAAACAAGAGCGTCAGCGTTGTGACAAAAACAGTAAGGTTAACTTTCGTGCTTACTGAAACTCTCATAAAAGAAATAAGAAATGTAATTAAAACCGCTAGTTTGATTTAAAAATAGCTAATTTGCCATTATTTATTATCAAACGATAAAATAGGGTTATCAAAATAATAAATATAGCAACCCTGCTTATTTTAACGCGCTGTCAAAATCGGATTTTTCAATTGCAACGCGATGACGCCATGCTATTAACCTAACGTTTACATTTACCAGTACTGGCAAGACAGTAAGAAAATACATATTAGTTGCCAAAAACACTACTTGCTGTCTTCGTGACGTACGCGTCCAGACAGTAGTTAAGACAGTTCACTTTAAATAAATGTCTAACGTGAATGTCGCAGTGCAAGTTCTAGCTAAACGTGTTTTATATGAGCTTAAAAAATTAAAAATAGCATTTAACAATTTTTTTTTGTGAACATGGATAACCCTTAAGTAAAACATGCAAAACAAAAGCATAATTTATCAATTGTCTTTAATTGTTGAATTTTTGTTTTACTTTTGCGAACAAAACTTCAAATTTCTGTCAGCAAATGTCAAATTACTGTCCATTTTACTGTCTGCAAAATTTGCAAGACAGTAAACAAGACAGTTGGAAAAGTGTACATGTATTAGAGAAAAAGTTTGCATGTATTGCAACTGTCTTGCTGTACTGGCAAATGTAAACACCGTGTAAGGGATGTTTCATACATATTGTATGAGCATAAGAATTTTTGACAGCTAGAAAATGCGTTCCGCTCTTGTTTAGGTATGGCTGTAATACAAAAAGTATTAAATACTAAAAATAATTCAAATCGGTCCGTAATTTCACCTGGTTCCTATAGAAGTTTTCTCCCTAATTCACGGTTTTATTGCGAACAGGCCTATACTAAATAGGCTAAGTTAATAAAATTAAGCTAAAATATTCTTTATTCTTCTTTGGTTTTAAAAATCAACGTAATCTGCTATGAAATATGCTACTGGAATAAGGACTTTGATACGATGGCGCCCAAAGTTTATGAGCTAGCAATTGTCATTTAAATAAGTGTTCGAAAATAAGTATTACATACTGTTCTGTGGAGCTTGTTACGGTAGAAATATGGAAAACACAAAAGCTAAAAGTGTTTGTGTAGTCTGTCCCGTAAAACAAGGTTCAGGACCGGTACAAATTTTGTTTATGGGACTAGAAATTTAACATATCGCGTAAATCAAAACATGAAAAACATACGAAGTTTCATTTTGGGGCCTTAAGACCGTGTTAAATCAAGAACACATAGAACTATATATTTGTTTACTTTTTTGTTATTATATTATCGTAAAATAATTGAATTAAAAGAGAACAAAAAAATGTTATATTTAAAATCAACAAGTTAGAGTGCTATATTCGGCTGTGCCGAATCTTTGATACCATCCACAGAGAGAAGTGGGCTCTATATGATAAATACATATATATTACTAACTAAGCTTCACAAAAACGAACGTCAGCATTTTAATTGGTTGCGATTTAGACCTGAATTAAATTATTGACCGACAATAAGAAAGTTTTATGCGTTTATTGTTAGAACTTTGAACTGGCTTGAGTAAAATATCATGATTCGTAACACTTTTAGCCAAACTAAACTGATTTTTAGGAGGGTAATCATCCCAATGAAGACTGATTTCTGGTATTACAAAAAACAAACTAGAATAAATTTTAATACAACGGTGTAATTAGTTTTAGCGTTAACAGTGAATTTCACAAAATTGCATGTTATTTTTTCTGGCCATATGAATCTAAGTAGGAAGAAATTTTGCCGCAATATATATATCTGTTATGGTCTTAAGCGAATTTAATTATTTTCCCAAAATGGGCTTTATTTGGTTTTTGGCGCAATAAACAGTTTTCCGAGAGTAGGGCTTATGTGGGGCCTAGGGTAAATTATGGACCGATCTTCACGAAATTTGGCAGTGTAATTTCCCGTCCTATAAAACTGTGACGTACCGAATTTCATTATGATAACACTATTTATTACGGTTTAAGGCGTACTAAACGGTTTTCCGGGAGTAGGGTTTATATGGGGCATAGGGTAAATTATGGACCGATATTTACGAAATTCGACACTGCCATTTCTAGTCATATAAAACTGTGATATACCAAATTTCATTATGAAAGCGTTATTAATTAGGGGTGAAGGCGTACTAAACTGTTTTCCGGGAGTAGAGTTTATATAGGGCCTAGAGTAAATTATACGCGATCTTCACGAAATCTGGCAGTGTGATTTCTCGTCCTATAAAACTGTGACGTACCGTACAATACTAGTTAGAAGCGTTGCTAAAATTTTTTGTTTGCAATTCCTTCATCAATGAAAAATCTCTAATGTTTGTTACTTTCATAAAAATAATTATGAACGATGTTAAGGGTTGTGTACTAATACACAAACACTAAAAAAATATAAATCATTTCTAGGTGTGTGTACCGAATGTTAAATAATCAGGTGTGTCACAACCAAATTAGAACGAAAGTGAAAATGAAAACGTTCTTACCTTCTCTAGAAAATGCAAACCGCAAACTTATTTTGTTTTAAATTTGTATTAAAATAGGGAGGTGTAATTACTAAGTTGGGAGCACTAACATTAAAGAAACGTTTAATAAAATATTTGTAATGATAGATAACCCTGTTGTTTCTTAAGTTGTGTCTTGAAAAATAGAGAGAAACTGTTTAGATAATATTTTTTTTTTAATATTTCTTACAGATTACAAACTTAACAAGAAAAAAATGTGAAGATAAACTAAAAAAAAGCATTGAGTCTTTTTTTTTTGTCCTTTTCTGTTCTCTATCATTGCTGCATTATTGAATTATTATTAAAGCACCGGGCATATTGATCAATATCGATATTTATCAAATTTTTCAAGGCTAACATTTAGTTTTTATCAAGATTTTTATTTTATTTTCGAAGTGCACACATTCATTTAAATTTGTTTATGGTTATAAAGAAGCTGTTTAATGATGATATCATATTTAATTACAAAAAAAAACAATGTTTCGATTTCCTTCGGATTTATGAAAACGTACGAACGCTGAAGAAGTAAACCAGAACCGGTACGAATTGAAAAATGTGAAAATGTCCACTTTCGTACAAATTCTGTGACATACCTGAACGATCGCTTTCTTTCAAACACTGTTTTAAATACTATGATGAAGGTTATAAACGTTTCCTCACAACCGCATAAAGAACGTTAACTTGATATCAAGTAATATATTTTTTATCTAATGCCTAATTAATTTTTGAAAAAAAGAATTTATTCAAATTAAATTATTGGGAAGAAGTCAGTTTGTGTTAACTTGTTTTATAACGGAGACCCATATTTTTATAAGATGTTGTCAGAATCATTATTGAGTTGTTCTAACAACGTTTTCGCATGCACACATATTTGAATGTAGGTAGGTGAAAAGGCTGGTGTGAAGTCTCCTTCACACCTTCACCCAGAGACCAATATGGTCCATTGTGATGCCTTGTTAATATATAGATAGCTGGAAAGTAGGTGAAATAAACAGCGAAAGTATTAGAAAAGATAAAGAAGATAGATAAGAAAAGAAAATCGGACCAAATCCGAGAGAAAACCTCACTCAACACAACACAAGTGCGCCCTATGTGCGGCTAGCTCCCAGTCTCATGCTGCCATCTCCATTACGAATCCTATCAGACTCTCGAGTCCACAGCCCGGGACATCCCCTAATTCGCATAGGAATCTGCTGCCACCTTAGCCCTGTAGCCTGGGACAGTGGCACAAAATGTGCTCAACCGTCTCCAACTCCTTCGGGTCCTCACACAACCCGCAGATATCCGACACCTGGGCTCCCAACCTCATCGCCATCCTGCCTATCATGCAATGGCCCGTGATAATTCCTACCATGGTCCTCACGCTGACCTTACTTCTGCCCAGCAGCGACTCTAACTCGGACTTCCTAAGCACCGGCCACAGCGTCCGTGATACCCGGCAGTCCGTTCGGTTCCCCCAGGCCCGATTGGTCACGCCCAGAATCCAATCTCTGATCTTTCCAAAGTAGAAGCATATTGGAGGCCTTACCGCCTCCATATAGTTAGGATCCTCCATCTCTGAGCCTTGTCCCGCTAACTCATCAGCAATCTCATTGCCGTTTATGTTGCAGTGACCCGGCACCCAGCACAATCTCAACACATAATCTCCTAAGGCTCCCTCCAGAGCCCTCCTACAACCATCAACTAGGTTGGAGTTCACATAACAGCCCCTTACGGCCATAAGGGCCGCCTGGCTGTCGACGTATATAGTGACCTCCGAGCCCCTATCAATGTTGTCCCTCATCAGTTCCACGGCCCTTAAGACCCTCAGAACCTCCGCCTGAAAAACACTGCAGTCGTCAGGAAGCCTTTATGACATTCGGATGTCCAGATCCTCAATGTAGACCCCCGCACCCGTGCCTCTCTACTTCGAGCCATCAGTGAAAATAGCAAATCCACTTCTGCTCCTACCTTACCAACTCTCCCTAGATGGCGTTACTACCTCCTATTTGAATGAAAATTGAACCATTTTTTGTTATTGTTTGACTCTTAAGTAGACACCTAATTTGTGTGGCACAAGCTGCGACATGGAGTTTTTTGTAGCTTTCGAAAAAACTCACATTAACGAACCCCTGGGCCTGGCTGGGACTACTTTTATATGTATGGCTTTAGCAAGAACATTTTGTGGTCCACTAAAATTATTCTTCGAAATTAAAGTAAACAAAGATTTTTTATGTGCTTTTTGATACGTTTCGTTTCGATTTTATTTACTACAGTGCATATTTAATTGAGCAGGGCCTGGCCAGGCCCAGGTGGATACAATATGCACAACATTTTCATTAGGCAAATTGCCACGCCCACGGTGTTTACATTTACAAAACTGGAAAAAAGTCACTAAATGCGTGGTCAGGCCCAGGTATACACTTAAGGGTTAAGAAAATTTACCAATATCTATTGGCATCTATTTTTGCATTTTTAATTCGTGAAAATCTGACGTGAACTCCCGAAATAGGATATTAATCCAAACATATATTTAAAATATAAAATAGAGAAAAAATATGACAGATATTACTTTTGTGCATTTACAAAAAACCTATTGCCGATACAACTTTTAATTAATTGTAGCTGGTACATGGCTCATTCATAAGGTGAAATCATCGCTCTCTTAATTTTTTGTGTTTACAGAAATATCGAAGTTTCAAAATGGCAAATTTTTTTGCACATGCATACAAAATGAAAACAGCTTTTGGCAATTTGGATATATGAATGCTCCTTACTTTCACTAATGTTCATATCTACTAAATGAGTGTGCCTCGGCCAGGTAGAACACATTGTCAAAAATTTATTAAGTTCGAATGAATTTTTCAAAAATAGTCCAAAACTTTCTAAGTAAAATGAAAGAAAATATGCCAAATCCTGGTCTTGACTTAGAAATTATTTTTTTATACATAACCCACTCGCATCCCAAATAGCGACTTAAAGGAAAAGACTTAAGCTTTCTTTTGAGCAAAAAAAAAAAAAATACCCTTTTCAAAAAAAATAAAAAATAAGTTTTAAATTAAAAAAAAAAAAATTTAAAAAAATGTAAAAAAAAATAAAAAAAATATTTTTCGAAAGCTTGAAGAAATAGCTATCTAATTTGTTTGGACAAATTTTGCTAGCACCAATAGATTATAAGTTACATGGATGAGAAAGAACACCTCTAACTCAGAAACTTTTTGACCGATCATGTTGAAAATTTGTGTCTAAGCTACTATTCAATAAGACTAATCTTGGTGCAAATTTCATCCAAATCGGAAGACATCGATTTCAAAAGTTGGGCCACTTGACATGAAATCCCCTATATATATATATATATATATAAAAATAACAATATCGCTTTTCTTTTTTGACCATTCTCTTTAACACACTCTTAGAAAACAATTCAATTTAATTAGTATGGTAGTTGTGCTGCAATTTTTTTATAATTGTTTACATCTGTAAACCACATGGTAGCCTTGTTTTTCCGGACAATTTTTCCAAAATCGTTCTGCAGAAAACTCGCAGTAAAAAAAATTATTCTCCGGACAAAAATATTGTTCGGAACGTCAACATTTTATATCGTCAAATATTTACCCCACAGGAAAATATATTTTTACCCCTAATAATTTTTTGAACACTAATAATTGTTTTCTGATGTTAATAGACGTTTAGGGTTTTTTTTTCTTCTTATTAATAAATGTATATTGCAATAAATTTCTTATTAATAAATTGAATTAAAAAAAATCGTGTTTTTGAAAAATAAAAAATAAAAAAAAGAGTAAAGTATTCATCCTGATAGAAGAGCTATGTGTACAACTATAAAATATTTGACGTCCTACACGTAACCACTAGAGTTATTAAAAAATTATTTGGTTTTGCAAAACGTTTGGCTGAATCAAACATCATTTAACAGTTTCCATATTACATAATACAATTATCTTCTTACAAATAAAATTCAGAAAATCCAAATTTTTTAAATTAAAGCTAAATACTGAGCAACACTTTTTTTTAATTTTTCGTCAAATATTTGTTAGGTGCGATTATACCTTGAGTTATTCAAGTATTGCCCTATATTGGGCATTTGGCCGAAATCTAAAATGTATTTTATGTTCGCTGAACTTTTGGAGGATTAATGTAAAACAATCAAAGCAAAATCAATTTTGAAACATCTTTTTGAAGCCATTTTCTGCCTCTATTATACATTTTTGAATTTTCAGTTGTGCCTGTTTATGATTTATTGTGGAATATTAACTTTGTAATAGAAATTTCTTTAACTTTTATTTGAGTCGTACAAAAATCAATTGTCGGCTAAAGTGGATTTAATTCTACCCGATTCCGCGCACTTGGACGACCAATACTTTTGTTTAGCAAGTGAAACTTATAACGTCGGCGAAAGTTTGAACATAAAATTGGACCCTGGAGACCGTTAAACGCCATTTTTCGTTCGCCCTCTTTTGTGGGCGTTTACATAAAATAATTTTTGCTAAAATGAAAGTAAATTTTAAAAGAAATGGAATTCTTACGCCTTAATACCAAAAACTTAAATTTTTGAGCTTTTATCCCTCCAATCCCAACCAACGGACGACCCTGTAAAATTTTTTTTTTTTTTTTTTTGCTAATTTCCACCAAATATTCATTTAAAAGCTTTTTGTGCGGTTTTCAAAATTCCTTGAACGTGAAGAAAAACTTTTAGGGAAAGCACTGCGTTTTTTGACTGATTTTCATACAAATTTTTCTACACGTTCATTCATTTGTATTGTGGAAACCGAACATTTATGTCGCTTTTATGTATTTTATAGTATTTAATTTATCTGAAAATAATTTATGTATTATTTATAAAAGTGACAATAAATTGTGTTTTTTCAATAATAACAACTAATTTCTTTAGTTGTTATATAAGTGTTAATATGTCACTATCTTACTATAGGGTCTAGAATTTCATTCCTGTACTATTTGGAATAATTTTAGTCTTAAGGTATGTTCAGACCTAACAAATATTTGATAAAAGATCATAAAAAGCATAACCAGCAAATTTATGAAACTTTAGCTTTATGGTTAACAATTTTTATTGACTTCCTTATCTTTATTTGTAAGAATATAATTGTATAATTCAATTAAGAAACTATTAAATGATGTTTGATCCAGCAAACGTTTTTCAAAACAAACTATTTTTAAATAAAACTAGTGATTACGTGTAGGACGTCAAATATTTAGTAGGTGTGAACATAGCTTTAGGTACACTTTTTCCATTTTACTCTAGCAGCTTCCAGGCGGGTTTTGCTAAGAATTTTGTGAAAAAAAACTACAATAAATAGTTAAAAAAAACTAAGTAACTGGAACCCAGATTTGTTTTTTTTTTAACATTTTTTGTCCTAAATAATTTTAAAAGTTATTGAAAACAGGTCCATTTTTATTTTAATCCACAGAATAACGTCATGTAGAAAGCAGTTGCACAGGGTTTTTTGCGACTACCTTTCCTTTTAAAAACCATTTCATTTTTTTTAAAAAATTTTACGAAAAATTTGTTTTTAATTTTGAACAAATATTTTTATCATAAAAATTTAAAATAAAATGTTTCTAAAAATTACCATAAGTAGCTACATGGTCTTTTACAGGTCTTTCTTTAGCAACAACTAAATATATATAACTATCAAAAACGTAAAAAGTTAATAAAACCACATGCAATCTACTCCAATTTCCTGACTTTAACAGTGTCCTGAACCATACTTAAATTTATAATTGCGATAAACATGGACATGTTTACAGTAACTATAACATTGTTGATATTAAATAAAAATAAGAATATTTTGTATACGACAACAACATATTGTTACAATAAACATAGTGTAGTTGCCATAACCATGCCCAACCATATTTTTTCTCTGGGTGTAAATACGCCACTGAAATAAAACTGAAAATATCAAGTGACTCTCAAAAGTAATCGATTATTGTCAAAAACGACATAGAAAATGCAATTATTGTTCCATTGTCGTCGACTTCGACTTTCATATATACCTCAAATTAAATTAATGACTGCTTAACCTTCGCCTCACCAATACCAACCTGGGTGATCATTTCGGATTTATTTCTTTATTAATGTCCTTAAATTTGCTTCAGTTAAATGGAAAGGATTGTTAAGTTCTTAACAAAGCAAAAATATTTTTATGAAATATGTTTAGTACCAACCTGCTGGGTGTTAATAATTCTCAGAAATTTTAAAAACATATTTTCAGGTATTCCCGAGATATTTTGTTCGACGGTGAAATGTACCATACAAAACCAGTGCATATTACAGTGGAGCACATTAAGGGAAAACATAAAAAAATATAATATTTGAAATCTTTTTTAAGTTGTATCGAAAAATTGCTTTGATTTGTATTCTTGTTCTCAATAAATCTTTTTGTTGTCCAGTGTTTAGTATTAGAAAATCAAAACCCTTGGAACTTAAAAAAATCATTTCCATTTAATTTTGTATAATTTAAAGCCACATGTTTTTAACACAAAAGCTTAAAACCTGTGAACCTTAAATGTAACAAACAATACCAGTGCATATTACAGTGGAGCACATTAAGAGAAAACATAAAAAAAATATAATATTTGAAATCTTTTTTAAGTTGTATCGAAAAATTGCTTTGATTTGTCTTCTTGTTCTCAAGAAATCTTTCTGTTGTCCAGTGTTTAGTATTAGAAAATCAAAACCCTTGAAACTTAAAAAAATCATTTCCATTTAATTTTGTATAATTTAAAGCCACTTGCTTTTAACACAAAACCTTATTTATACTCACTTTACTTTTGTTTTATTTTTGTCTTATTATTGTCGTACTATTTAATGGTCAAAACTTCTTGTTATTAGAAAAATAAAATGTCAAAGTTCTCTAGCTCAACACACAAGAAAAACAAAATCAAGAAGAAGAAGAAGGAGGAAAATAGCATGCATACAGAACTACACAAACAAATTGACATATTGTTTATAATTATTGTTATTATAATTTAAGTCTTTCAAACAATAAACACCACACGGTAGAATAACAAAAACTTGTTCCATTTCCTTAAAGCCAAAAAAAACATGAACTATGTGATGTTCTTGTTCCTTTTTTTAAGCTCTTTTTGTCTTGACTACAAAATCCCACAAAATAAAAGTCTGGCAAAATAATAATAACAAACTAAATATGTATGTAGTTTCAAAATATTATCAACTTAAGTTTTGAAAACTTTAGTGGAAAAGACATAAACAAATTTACAAATGTCTAGATACATATTTAAGTATCTTTAAAAGCACTTGCTCTGCTTGGGAATATTTGGTAAAAAAATAGCTAAAGCATATTGAAACCTCTACTCTAGTCTATGTCGTATTAAATTGTTTAAAAAAATATATTTTTCATGTGCTTTTATGGCCTCCAATAGTGTTACCAGATATAGGGAAAAACCTTTATTTCATATATTTAAGCAACAAAATACTTAAAAATTAGCATTAGAACGATGGCGAAATGTTGGTATTGTCATTAAATTTATCTGATAGGGGATTACTTCAAACAATTTAACAGTCCACACCAAACAATTTATAACTCTTGGTAAAGGGTGTCATAGATTCGGTACAGCCTATTAATAAATCTTACTTGTTGTGTTTGTATCTCTTATTTTTAACTTAACGAGAGTGAAATGAATTTAAATTGAGGCCAACGCACTAAAAGACACCAACTACAACACATTTTAAAATCAACTACAACTTTTGGTCACCATAAAACCAGCCAACGTCAAACTAATTATTTCGTTGTTTTTATTTTTCATTTTCAACTTAATAATATTGGCTATTTTTTGATATGTTTGTTGATGTTGTTGTTTTTATTATTTTATAACAAAGTCTTCTATAACACATTAGATTTTATTAATATTTTTAATAAAAGCTTGTTTTGCCTTTTTAGTATTTTATCTAATATTTCAGGCGTTTGCAGAGTTGGCCAATATTAAATAATACATAGAAAATATTAGCGATATATCCGATAATGCTTCCTCTCAGCTTTTGGCAGTAGCCAAAAAATTGTCCTGACGTAGAACTTCTAATTTCCTGGAAGGTTTTTTTTCATGAAAAAAAACTAGATATGAAAAATGGATCGGTTCCGGCAATTTAAAGTTCAAACCGTCATATTAAAAACGAGGCTAAGAAGCAAAATCAACACTTAAAGGTACGACATTTTTTTGCAGTTGCCTTGTCAGATTAATATTTGGGCTTGGGTCCATTGGTTCGTCCTTCCAAGGGTAATTTAATTCCAAAGAATCTGATAAAAGGAAATTTTTATAATCTTTATTTTTATTTTTTTTGCTGACGATGATTTTATGAATCTTCTGCATTGTTTGGTTTTCTCCTTTGGAAACCTTCATGTGTCAACAGAAATGGTTGCAGACTGGTTGGTTAAGGAATTTAGTATAATAATTTTTTTTTTGCACTTATACCTAATAAGTGGAAAGGTCAAGGGGTATCTCTCGCCAAAGATCGAAGGTTTTAGCCTGAAATCTTTGATGGTCTTAGTCCTTGCCTTTCTCATCTAACTCTGTATTCAGGACTTACCTCAGTCATTAGGAGCGATCGTCTTTTATTTTTAAATTTCCTCCCCAAGAATTAAATTGTGATTTTCTGTAAAGAAATGGTTGCAGACTGGTTGGTTAAGGAATTTAGTATAATAATTTTTTTTTTGCACTTATACCTAATAAGTGGAAAGGTCAAGGGGTATCACTCGCCAAAGATCGAAGGTTTTAGCCTGAAATCTTTGATGGTCTTAGTCCTTGCCTTTCTCATCTAGCTCTGTATTCAGGACTTACCTCAGTCATTATTTTTAAATTTTCTCCCCAAAAATTAAATTGTGATTTTCTGTAAAGAAATGGGGAAATAATTGAAATAATTATTTTAGCCAGGTTATTTTCCCAATTCTTCCCAACGGAAAAAGAATTACAGAAAAAATATACAAAAAAAATATGCAAAAAAAAAATATACAAAAAAGAATATACAAAAAAAATTTATTACAAAAAAACAAAATAATAAAAGAAAGTAATGTTTGCGGTTAGCACTATCACTTTTATCTGGCCACTCCGTGTTTTTTAGTTTCTTTCTGCTTGTGTTTCACAAACAGATGACCACCACACCACTACAAAATGACTGTCCTTGAATGGCCTTAAACAAATTACTGTCAAAACAGCTGCTGTCAGATACTTTGTCAGTTCAAAATATAACACGCTCTAATTGAAAAATTTTCTGCTGCTAATTCGAGCTGACATTTACAGAAGCTTTTCTTTAATTTTACATGACATGTATGAATTTCGCAGTGGGAAATTTGACAAGAACACATGCTAAAGACATGTCGTGTTAAAGTTCCTTAGGCAAAATACACTAAAGTTCTTAATTTGAAGAAATCCGAAATGAAATTAGGAAACCCAAACGCACAAGATGTAACGACAAATGTTTAAGCACAGAAAAAATTAAAAATGTCTCTAATCACAAAATGTATACAACATTTTTAGAATCAAGCAAACAATTTGTTGATTTTACACCTATTACCAAGATGATTATATAGATTATTTAAAATTGAAAAAATTTTATATTGTGAATATTATTTTTTTTTTTTTTTGTTTCAATAAATGATATTTTTAATTTTAATTAAAAAAGTTACAAAAAAAATTTGCTTTAAATAAATATAGCTCAGATTTTGCCAATTCACAACAACAATTCTACAAGTTTAAATTATTTTATTTTAAACGAAAAAATCAATTAAGATTTTTTGATATTTAATTAATATTATTATTAATTGTTTTAATAACTTGTTTTCAAGACAAAGTCTTGACAAAAAGTACGACAAAACAAGAAGTAAGGAAAACATCATGTTAATAAGAATTGAAAATTTAAAATCCATTGCAGCAAATTTGATCTACCAATACCATTGGGTAAAGATTGATGTGTGACTATAGACTGTCAGCCGCCGCATTAGCGAAAACGGTAGAACGCAAAGAATTCTGTTGATGGGAATGTGGTTATTCTCGAAATATGTAAATTCGACCCGAGTTCAATCCCGTGTTAAGTCAAGAATTATCAAAAAAAAAAAATAGTTTATTTCATGTGGAAAATTCCTTCCTTCAATGAAAAAAATTTAATGAAAATTAAATTTGATGAACTTAAGCCTAATTAAAATATCAAAAACTTCAATTAATTATTTATTTTAAAACCACTAAAATATTAATTTAATCAAAATTATAGTTTTAATTTTCCTTGAAATAAAGAAATAATTGATTTAATTATGACATTAATTAAATCAAAATACTTTTCAAATCATTTTTTTATTTGATAAAAAATACTGATATTTTTTCTGCGTGTATTTACACGACAGGCACTAGGAATATGACAACAGAAGCGAAGTCAGATAACGAAATTTTTCCTAATATTGCGATTAGGGGTTAAAAAAAGGACTTGGGCATTGGTAAATTAGGTTAATAAAAAAAACACCGTTGAGGCTACTATATAAATATAATAGCAATATATAAAAGTCAAACTTTTTATTGTAGGCCTAGAGTTAAGGCCAAAAATTCAGCTGGCTAATATTGAGCCAACAAGTCTACAAATGTTTATGAAACATATTTTTTTATGTGAAGGAAAGGCAAAAAAAAACTTTGTTTAAATTTATTTAGCTACAAAATATTTAGGCAATTCACAAAGGTTACGTACCATTGTGTCAAATAAATTTTATTTGCTATAATTTGATGAATGTTACATAAAAATACATAAATATGACACAACAGAAAACTTTGTGAATTTCCTGTTTAAGGAAAAAAACATTAGATCGATACTGTATTATCCATCAAATTAGAAAAAAATGAACTGAAAAGAAAAAATGGGCCATTTTGACCCAAGAGAGACTGAAGGGTTAAATAACTTAAATTTAATTTTGAATCCCTTTTTTTGTTTTGTTCTGTTCCCATACACAACTCTTTTCAAAAAAGAAAAAAACATTCCTCTACAGTGCTGAAAAAGCAGTTCTACCATGTTGAATCAACGTTTGATAACTCTTAGCTTAGGTGTAAACACTCTAATATCACGATTTAATATACCAGTCGACTAAGAATCACTTTTGGTATATTACGATGTACGTCCGTTTAACGCCTTGACGCATACTAAAAGTTACAAATTAATGGTGTTTTCATTTCTACAAAAAATGTGACATTTTATTTAAAAAAAATGCAATTTGGTGTTCGTTTCTTAAAAATGCTTCGCTCTCTAAAGAGGTGGCTTGTTTTATTCTAAAAAATGCACCCTTACTAATGGCATAAGGCATTGATTGCACTTTACGCCCCGTATAAATCGAAAGTGTTGATAATGCCCTGTAAAAAGATGGCTTCTGTTTATAAATAGGGTTACCACACGAATTTGGGAAAAAATCGCCTCTTATCAGGACAGTAAAAATTTTAAATTTTGATAGTTATTTTTTATATTATTTAATAGTAAAAGCATAAGAAAGCATTACATTGTTAATGATAGGTTGTCAGTGATATAAAATTTAAGTGGATTCGGTGTTATAAAATTGTTTTTGAAACAAAAACGTCAAATCAAGAAATCTGAAAAACTTGGTGTTAATGAATCGGCAATCTGGCAAAGCTAAATTTCAGTTATCTATATATATAAAATTGTAACGTTACTGACTGACTGATTCATCATCGCACAGCCTAAACGCCTGAAGCTAAAAACTTGAAATTTGGACCAGGGGTTGGACTCTCCCCAAATCGATCCACTAAGACGGGATTTTTGGAAATTCGAATGTTTAGGGTGTAAAAAAGGGCAAAAACGGGTAAATTCGGTACCCTTATATCTCTAAAACTAAAAGAGATACAAAAAAAATTTAATACTTATTGTTGTTCTTTAGAAAAATAAGCGGACAGGTGTCTGGTACTTTTTGGAAATTCAGCCCTTTAACGGAGTAAACGGGTAAAATCTGTATTTTGGTACTCTTTTTGTCCCCCCGTCTATCTTATAAACTAATAAACATAGAAATAAGGGTTATATCACATTTGAAACTTATCTAAAAAATCCAAGTACGAATTTGGTACTTTTTCGAAATTCGGACATTTAAGGGGTAAAAACCGTAACTATTTTTGGTACTTTTTTACAAAACATTTTTTTTATTCCAAAATTTAGTACTTATTGTTGTTCAATAAAGAAAAATAAGCGGGCAGGTGCCTGGTACTTTTTGGAAATTCAGCCCTTTAACGGAGTAAACGGGTAAAATCTGTATTTTGGTACTCTTTTTGTCCCCCCGTCTATCTTATAAACATAGAAATAAGGGTTATATCACATTTGAAACTTATCTAAAAAATCCAAGTACGAATTTGGTACTTTTTCGAAATTCGGACATTTAAGGGGTAAAAACCGTAACTATTTTTGGTACTTTTTTACAAAACATTTTTTTTATTCCAAAATTTAGTACTTATTGTTGTTCAATAAAGAAAAATAAGCGGACAGGTGCCTGGTACTTTTTTGAAATTCGGCCTTTTTGGGGAGTAAACGGGATAAAAACCTGTATTTTAAGACTTTTTGCAATGCCATCTATCTTTTAAACCAATAAACATTAAAATAAAAAATATACCACATTCATAACTTATCTAAAAAATAAAAATACAACTTTGATGCGTTTCGAAATTCGAACGTTTAAGGGGTGAAATCGTACCTATTTCTGTTATTTTTGTTTCAAAACATTTTTGTTCATCTACCTATATAATATAAAAATGTAAAGTTACTGACTGTTCCATTATCGCACGTCCTAAACGCCTGAAGCTAAAATGTTGAAATTTGACCGGGAGGTTGGCCTCTCGCTAAATCGTTTCCCTAGGATAGGAGTTTTGAAAATTTTTATTGTTAGAGGTTAAAAAAGCTAAAAACGGGTAAATTCCCTTACCTCATGTTCATCAAAAAAATAAGCGGATAGGTGTCTTTTTTGAAATTCGACCCTTTTGGGGAGTGAACTGGTAAAACCTGTATTTTAAAACTTTTTTGCCACGCAATCTATCTATTGAACCAATAAACATTGAAATAAGAAATACAAATAAAAATTTGGTACATTTTCGAAATTCGAACGTTTAAGAGGTGAAAATCGTACCTATTACAAAGTAGCGGGTTAAAACCTAGAAACATAAACTTTGTCGTAAAAATATGTCCACGAAAGAAAAGGAGACGCTAACGAATTAGCGGGTTAAATGCTAGTGTATTTTATAAAGCTTTTTGTAATAGTTCCATTCCTTAAATATTTAGTAGTGACTTTATACACTACCAGACAAATACATATAATAGTCTGGTAGTGTATAAAGTCACTATTAAATATTTAAGAAATGGAACTATTACAAAAAGCTTTATAAAATACATAACTGAAATTTAGCTCATAGAATAAATTCGAAAAATAAAAAAATGTTGAATATTTTTTTTATATTTTGAAGAACAAACTTTTTGTCAGCTGTTAAAAACAGGGCGGTCCAATTTTGTGTTTTGTTCTCGTCAAACAAAAAATTGCATTATTAGATACAGGGTAGGCAAGACATTTTATACATGTACCTTTTAACAATTTTTGTTGCAGAAAAGAAAACACCACAAGAGATATTTTATGTTTGCAGCACTGAAAAAAAAAAATTTCAGCAATAAACCTTAAGATTCTCATAATCTTTGATTACCAAAAAAATATTATTTTTGGAAAAAAAATTGCAAGTCAACTGGTTTTTTATGCAAACGCAATGCTAGACCTCTTACTGTGGTACCGTATACTTAACAATACTAAAACTATGTATATTTAAAAGAGATATTAAAAAGTTTCTATCTAACCTTTAAATAAACTCGACCTTTTTTTTTTTCAGTATTTGTTTATTGAATCTTCATATTTAAATATGAACTGACAATAATTAATCAAATCTTATCCTAATATTTACTTTATGTCCTGCCAGTGCTAGACAAAAAAGATTTAGTCATCCCGGTTTCTGTTCACATGTGTAGGTGTTTATCGCAAATCTGATTGGGTGAGTGCTGCAGTGTCTCTTCTTCTTAAGCGAGTGTGGCCGCCATAATTTAAAATATTTCTAGCAAATGGATTTGGGTGCAGTTCCAGCCTTTTTAAATATTTTAGTGCATATTTCGTTATCATAGTTTTTACTAATGGCACATTGAGATACTTGTGGATATTTAAGTTTTTGACGTACCAGGGGGCGGCTGTGATTATTCGAAGAAGTTTATGTTGGCGCCTTTGAATTTTTTCGATGTTAGAAGCCGAGGCAGTGCTCCATAACTGAATACGGTAGCACCAAATTGGCTTTAAGATAGAGTTGTAGAGTAGAAGTTTGCAATCGAGACTAAGAACAGAATTTCTTCCAATAAGCCAATTAATTTGGATGGCTAATAGTTTCATTTGAGTTAATTTAGCTTCTATATGCCATTTCCACGTTAAACGGCGATCTAGATGTATACCGAGGTATTTTACATGCGAGTGTTGGGGTATTATTTGATTATTGATTTTAATAGGGGGGCATGTTTCCCGACGCAATGTGAATGTTATATGTGAGCATTTTTGCTCATTGATCTTTATCCTCCATTTTTTTAACCACCTTTCCAGTTCAAATATATGATCCTGTAAGTAACGAGATGCTTCTTGACAGTTTGCGTGTACGCTTAGAAAAGCTGTATCGTCCGCAAATGTTGAGGTATGGGTGTAGCTGTTTGTTGGCAAGTCCGAAGTATAAATTAAGTATAATAGAGGGCCCAGGATGCTGCCTTGTGGGACTCCAGCGTTAATTGGCTGAGGAAAACTTAAAAAATCGCCTTCTTTTATAATAAATTGACGACCGACTAAGTAGCTTTCTAACAGCTTGTGTATGTTTGCTGGTAAGTTTTGCTGCAATTTCAGTAGTAAACCTTCATGCCAGACTTTATCAAAAGCTTGAGACACATCGATGAAGAGTGCTGAACAATATTTTTTTTCTTCAAAGGCTTTTCGTATGACATTTACTATTCGATGAGTTTGTTCAATTGTGCTGTGTTTTCTTCTAAAACCAAATTGATGATTGGGAATACATCTGTTTTCATTTAAAATCGGCGTAATTTTTGACACTAGTAATTTCTCAAATAGCTTTGATATATTAGACAATAAGCTTATAGGTCTATATGACTCAACTTTTGTGGGATCCTTTCCTGGTTTAGGTATCATGGTAACTAAGGATACTTTCCACTCTTGTGGGTAGTATTCAAGGCGTAAGATAGCATTAAAAATTAGTAGAATAACTTTCTTTGCTATGCTGGGTAGCTCCAAAAGCATTTTGTTACTGATCTTATCAAAACCAGGGGCTTTCTTTGGGTTTAAATCATGAAAAGCCTTCTCGATTTCTCTTATCTCAAATCTTAGTGGAACAGCTGATCCAACAGCAACAGGTGGTAACTCGACCGCAGTATCGAAAGGTGTATGAGGGGTAAATACGGTTTTCAAATAAATAACAAAAATATTTCCTTTTTCTATGTCATTTCGTGCCCAACTTCCATTTAAGTTTCTTACTGGCGGTTTAGTGATAACTGGTCTTTTAAAATTTCTAGCTGCACGCCATAATGAGAAGTCAGATTGAGGAGTTGCATCAAGTTCCTTAAGATATTTTTCCAGAGAAGCCGTTTTTTGAGACTGCAGTAAGTTTCTTAGCCTTTTTGTGCACTCTCTTAGTAAATTTTTAAGTTGAGGGGATCTGTGCAATTCCGACTCTCTTCGTACTCTCCTTTTTTCAGTCAAGAGACGCTCGACATCTGTAGAATATATTTTACTATTTTTGATATTTTTGCGGGCTATTAATCTACATTTAAAACTTTCTCACATAACCCTCGTGCCATAATTTAGCCCTGCCCTGATGTAGACTTGCTTGCACATGCAAACAAAATAACACCTTCTTCTAGTTCGATAGATAAACTTGTTTGCAAAAACTTTTTGGCAAGACTCTTATTTTAATTTCTGTCTAAAAAAAAACAAAAAATCTCCAAAGTAAACGACAAAATCAATGGAACGAACTCGTTACAACCAACCAACCAACCTACAAATATTTGCACACATGAATGAAAAATTATCTCAGTTTTATTTTTTGTTGCCGGTTATTGTTTTTGCTATTGGCCATTGAATCTGCAAAAAAGTTAGAAATTTTTTGTGACCAGAGTACGAGTACATACGTATGAGTTTAAGTACTTTTAAGTTGTATTTAAAAAGTTGATTTTAAGAAATTTTTGCTGTGTTTTATTTTTGACTTTAAAACAAACTTGGCAACATTTTGTCTAGCTGCATGCCATTTAGTCACACAGACGACCGGCCACACATCTACTTGTGTTTGTTTATTTAATAATTTTTTTTTTTTTTAACTTTTATTAAATGTTTTTTAAAATATTGTAGATCGAAACCATAAAAACCAGCCACAGCTTGTGATTATTTTGTAAAACAAGCTCTACTTCCTTAATATTTTATGCACTGCACCAGTATAAGTGGGGCGGTTATCATGGGCTAGTGATGATGTTTGAAACACAAACTAACATTGCTCCTAGAACTTTAAGTGAGATGTAACTAATTGATATTATTGTTACCCTACCCAGCGGTAACAATAATGAGTAAAGAGACCTAATTGAAGATCTTATTACGCAGACACAAGTCCACCTCGCCGTATTCCATACTTATTTATTTTTTACCCAGGTTGTCAATGCTCCATCACACACTAGACTATTTTTTAAGCCGCACAATTTTTGTTCTTTTCGTCGCACACGGGATTATTTTATCTGGCATAAAATGTATACGTGTACTCAGATTTGTATGTATTAGTGTTTTTTGCATTTGTTTTTTACGAAAATGTACATGTTTTGGTTTTATGCTGCTTGTGCGGGGTTGAAGCCGGTTGAAACTTTACGCCAAGGAAAAACCATTCCCTTCACTTTGGTTGCCCACAAGCAGTCATTTTGTGCTGGCATATTTGTTCTAGTGTGTGAAGGGACGATAGGAGCAAGCCCTTCCATACTCCTTTTAATAACAACTTCGTGCCCTTCCTAAAGAAGGGTGGTAAGAAAGGTCACTAAAAAAACTGAACAATTTCCTTTGTCCCTTCTTAAAGAAGGGAGTGGCGAATTACCCATTCGGAATATTATGGAAAGTCTTTCAAAAAGAAATGTATACCTTCTAGAAGGCATACTTCTGAAGGCAGAATATCATATGAAGCGCATCTTTTAGAAAGGAGTATAAGGTCTTCAAAAAGGCCTGCCACTTGCGGTCCTTTCAATGTTAACCGCTGGGTAGGCATATTTTGAATATAATAAGATAAAATTTAAAAGTTTAGCCATCTTTCGGTCTTAAGATGAAGCATATTGAAAATATTGACAGCACTAATACACAGCCAAAAATACCTTGTCTTTCAAGATTTAATTTCGCCATAATGATCACAAATTCACTAACATTATAAAAGTGTACTTTTAGTTTTTGAGTTTTGATGACATTTATATTTTTACCTAACAATCCTTTATGAAGCTTAGGCCCTAATCATATAAAACACAACGCATCGCCAAAGAATTACATTGAAAGCAAAAACAAAATCATAAATAGGTGGCATGTCATAACGTCCAGTGTCATAGTGTCCATGGACACTTTCAAAAGTGTCATTAGGTCCATAATTACTAAAGAAGTTAAATACAAAAAAATTATCTGCATACACGCAGAGAAAAACATGTTTCATTATGGTCCCAACCAACAAAACTATTTTTAAAGAAAACCATATTATGGTTGTCACCGACAACCATATGATTTGGTTAAATGAAACGTAATAATAATATAGTCGGCATAGTCGGCTTTCGTTCGGAAACAAAGCAGATTTTAGAAGCTTTACTTAGCGAAGCCGGTGTTTGTTATACCATAGAGGAGAACACCCTTGCGCCCGGCCGAAGGCCGGCTGTGCAGAGAAGCTTTAGTTAGCGAAGCCGGTATTTGTTATACCATAGAGAAGAAAATCCTTGCGCCCGAGCGAAGGCCGGCTATGATTCCAAATTTGTTTGCATTCTTGCTAGTAATAGTAATATATAGTAATAATAATAGATAAGTAGATCAATAATTACGATAACTACAAAACTTTATTAAAATTACAGAAATATTTAGATTTTAAAATTTTAAAGTTAAGTTTATTATTTCAAATGCCACAGACTTTATTGAAAGTATTTTTAAATTTAGTTACGTTGGTTGAATTTTGTAAAGATACAGGAAGTTGGTTCCAGAGACAGATTGAATATGGGCATTTCCTCCGAATTGTCAACCGGGCTGGAAAAATAAAATGTCGATAATCTTCGTGTTTTATTGTTTATAATTATAAAAAAAAGTCTTTGTTTTTATAATAGAATGGTATATATGCTATGCTACGATATCTGAGCTGTTTTACTTGAGGAAATTGGGCTGGAAACTGTAAAATTTAATATTTTCATCTTAAGCTACTTCTAAAGACATTTTTATATTTAATTATTTTACATGCAAAAAAATTTGTTATGTTTGCACTCTTTCTTTAAAATATCTCTATTACAAGCAATTAAGAAGAGAAAAGTATAAGGAGAACAAAAATAGGTCGTTTAATGGTTAATTAACGGTTAAAACATATGGAAAAATCGTACGCTTGCGACCAGTACTTAAGCCAAATAAACAAAAACCAATAGAGATATTTAAGTACTGGAAAGAGACCTACATTAATACGCTTTTAAAATAAATTAATCACGTTTGAATATTCCGTTCCATTTCGCAGATTTTTACATTTCACTACTGTCAGCCAAAGTTGAGTTCTATTTTGCGTACGTTCGTGACCACATGTTTTGTAACTATCATTATGAAAACTTAAACTCGACGAAATCCATCTTTTGCACTAAATAAAGAGCTACCAAAATGCAAAAAAAAATGCTAGGAAAAGATTTGTTTTCTATATTTTTTGTACATCAAAAGCGTACGAACGTATGTTCGTGACCACAGGAAATGCCCATTTATAAAAAATTATTTCTCAGATGGTGCATCACGATGACAAAGTTGGACTAGGCTGTTTACTCTCGAAGACCTCATGAACTGAAGACGGTCATATATACCGTCGTTATAATTTTGTGTAAGAACAAAAGGTCTTTAAGTTTTAAATAGTCTTCGAAGCTTACGTTGATCACACGACAGTAGTATTGAGATACGTGATCAAAATTTTTTATACCATAAATATAAAGTACAATGTTATTAAATATCGTTTTAAGCCTTATAAAGTCTTTTAAGTTACATCCAGAAAATATCTCCGATGCATAAAAAAAATAGGTAGAAGATAAGTTTTTGCCAGCAACAGTCTTACTTTGGGTGGTGTAGAATATTGCACAGTTCACAAATTCCGCAGCTTCTGTACACTCTACAACCTGCTTGGCTGATGTGGTCAGACCAGGTAAGTGTGCTGTTAACGACAACTCCAAGGGTTCTTACCGAGCTTACTACTTCAATTTTAGCATCTCCCAAAGTAACGTTAATTTCAACATAGATTTTAACAGATTTTAACAGGTGTAATCCATTAGCTGATGCTAATGATGCAAAGTTCATTTACTTTGGAGTTAATACAATACTTAAATCTTTTAATGTACATTTGAATATCATCCGCATACATTTGAACACTTGAGTATTTCATTATCATTTTGATATATTGAATATAATAATGGTCCAAGCATTGAGCCTTGATGGCACCTCTGATAACTCGCAGGGGTTTTGAAATCGTCCCTAAATTTGATACGCATTGTCATCTTTCATAGATTTAAAATTTAGCCATTTCTTCCTATTTATTTATTCACATATAATCGTAAGCCAATAAAGGCCAAATTGATTAAGTTACATTCAGGCATGTCATAAATTCCGTTCGGAATGGAAATGATTCCGTAGTTACCATTCCGATCGGAATGGTTTTAGCCTCTGTAGATTCCGTTCGGATTCATTAAACCTCAAAAAAATATGAAACCACTTTTTGTGTATTAAATATGGCAACACTACAACGAATGTAGAAAACAAAACAAACAAGAAAACAGCTGATCCTAAAAACCAGCCAAATTTAAGTTTTTCTATCAAAGTAAAAAATTTGTGTCAAAAATTATTTTCGGGAATGAAATATTTTATTAATTAATTCATTTATTAATGATGTGCTAATAATCCCAATTTTTTAATGAAAACACTGAAATCTATTGCTGTGGGAAAGCTAGTTTCTATGAGCATTTCGCTGGTTGCTTAGGCCAGCTCGTCAGAAAACTTTTTCCAAATACTTTAGAAAAGCTAAAATTAATATACAAGTAAGACCATAAAGTGAATAAGAATTTTAAAACACTCAGGTCTTACATGTAACAATATCAAAGCTTCAACAAAGACACAACAATAAACCGTCAATTTTTCTTTCTTACATTCCCCTACAATTGGCTGGTTTTTTTTTCCAACACGAATTGTAGTTGTAAGAGGATAGAAAAAAAAACAAAATTAAAAAAAACAAGTTGCTTAAATAAAGCAGCCTGCCATTTCAGTTTTTTTTTTTTTTTTTTTTTTTTTTTTTTTTTTGTGATTTGTGACAAATTCCGTTTATTTTTCTTTTTTTTTGGAAAGCATTTAGAAAAATTAAAATTTTTTTATTTAATTCACATAAAATTATTTATATTTTAGATAAGGAAGCAAAAAGACAGCATGCTTTACTGATAACAATGTATTTTGAATAGTTTGTACACCTGAAAAATGCTTAAAATATGAATTCCACTTTGAAAAAAAAATTTTCGTTTTACATTTTCCATAGAAGCAAAATACGGAATCAATTCCACTTCCGAACGGAATTAAGCTCTGTGACATGGCTGATTATTTGACAATTTAATTATAAAATATTAATTTAACTTATTTTACTAATACATTTTTAAATACATATTTCCAATGATCTTTGTGGATCAATTTGACCCAACTATAACTTTAACTTTAAATCTATGAAAAAATCAGAACTTGTACATTTGTATAACATTTTACATCACTTAATTTACTTTTCTTTTGCGAGCCTTTAAAAAAACACCCAAACAATCTTGCAAGAAGCTGCATATAAATTCGCATATTATAGTCGTTTTTAATGGAAAAATCATAATTTTTGTTTTAATTCAAATTATTTTTGGAGCTATCAAAATAAAACAATTGTAGTAATATTTAATAATTAATTTAAAAAAATTGGTGATAATAAATGACTTTATTAAAAGTTAAAATAAGTGTTATTTTTATGCTTGAGGGAGCATTTTTAATGTATAAAATAACCCTTCGATGTGTATCTGCTGTGTTGTTTCAATGATTTTGCAAGGTGTTTTTGTGCTTGACCAAAATCTTCAAATCGGTGTCTCAATTTATGTAGTGTCAAACATTCAACCTACACAGAAAAAATTATTAAATTTCTCCAATAACCAAATTTATTCCAAATTCATAATATCAAGCAAACAAGTTGTTGATTTTGCACCTATTACCTAGGATTACTAAAAAATTTAAAAATTTTGAAAAAATATTTTCAATAAATGATATTTTTATTTTTAATTAATAAAGCGATCAAAAAACTTTGCCATTTCAAACAATGTGTTAATTTATTTAAATAAATATTGAAAATTCCCAACAACAATTCTTCATGTTTAAATTTTTTTATTTTAAACGAAAAAAGTCAATTAAGATTTTTTGTTATTTAATTAAAATTTTAATTGAAAATTTATTTCAAAACAACTAAAATGTTAATTAAATAAAAATTAAATTTTTAATTTTCTTTCAACAAAAAAAAATAATTGATTCAATTATCATATTAATTAAA
The DNA here is from genome assembly GCA_943735925.1 of Pollenia amentaria. NCBI lineage: Eukaryota > Metazoa > Arthropoda > Insecta > Diptera > Polleniidae > Pollenia > Pollenia amentaria. The sequence goes on along the minus strand of OX031010.1, from coordinate 135,515,360 downwards.
TTTAAATACTTTTTAAACCATTTTTTTAATTGATAAAACACTTTTTTCTGTGTACAATGAGTTCCAGAAAGAAAAAATGCATCGCATTAAATTTCTCGAAAGTAGATTGAATTTCTGTACATTTTTTAATGAAAAAAATTCCTTCTGTTGTTGTTAAAACTACATTTCCTGATAAAGAAAATAAGAATTCGCTGTATATTGTTTTAAATTTTTTAGTACAGTGTATAATAATTTCATTTACTATTAAAAAAATTTATGTTTGATATAAAAATTACTTTTATCTATTAAAATGTATGTCAAAATAAGAAAAAGAAAAAAAATAAAGTAATTACCGTGGTACAACTAATTAATGGTAACCTTAATAGCCCAACTGAATATTTCTTCGAACCTTACATTAAGCCACAATTTGTTTGTTTTCAAATAAGGGTATATATTGTTGCTTGAAAAAATATTCTGGACAATCTATAGAGTTTTTTTTTACCAACAAAATACATGTTGTTTTTGGCTCGTTGTACTTGTTGTAGAACTGGGTTTACCTTCAGTGTGACCAGATCTAAAAAAATTTACAGCTAAATCTGGCATTAAACATGGCCAAAAAATTCTATACATGATTTAAAAAAAATGCTAAAAATAATGCTATAATTTTTTAAAGATTTTTGCTAAAATGTATTACCAGTGTGAAGTTTTTTAACCAAATTGAAATAAATGGTTGATAGACTTTGGTAAAGCATCTGCACATAAATATGAAGCACAGGTAGTTGAGATTAAATTTTAAATTTAGGGGCCCGCAGACCCCTGATACAGTCTAAACTAAAACGATTTATTTCTATGATATATACATTTTTTATATCATCTTATTTATTACAGTTTAAGAAAAGTTGAAGTAATTATTTTTATTATTTCAGCAGTTTAGAGCAAACATTTTTCTCACATTTACACTACTAAACTTTTATCTTAATACAAAGAAAAATTTTCTTGTACACTAATATCGTAAATCAGAGGGCAAAAAATATTTACAATCAATAGGATAAGGGTTTTCCTAACATTCCCTGAATATTCTATTTATTTTTTTTTTTAACAAGACAGTTATAATGTGTCATATGATGTTAACATAAGCGTTATCCCTTGTCAAACGAAAATATTTTAGGTACAACTATTTTAAGTCAACATTTATTATAATTTATAAAAAAAAAATTAATATAATCAATAGAACTATTCGTCCAAATTTTTGAAATAAGTAAAGCAAAAAAAGCTAAAATCATTTTCTAAAAATGATAAATAAAATGCAAAGTGCTAAATGAAAATTTTGCAGCTTAATAAAAAATTATAATGCTAAATTAAGCTGCAAAAATGCCAAAATGGCCACATTGGTTACCTTATTAATTGTACCATGAGATTTTAAATAATAAATTTATTTTTAAAGCCTATTTTGAACCTTATTAAGCAAATTTTAAGCGCATTTTTCCATTAATAAATGCATGAAATTCTACGCCCTAATAATAACGTTACATTCCTCTATTTTTTACTTAATAAAAAATAAAGCCAAATTTCCAACAAAAAAAAATGTTAAGCTCAAAAATTAAATTTTGCAATGCTTAAAAAATATGTTACTGTTCAAAAAACAATTGCTTTAGAAACTTTGAATGTTACCATTTATTTAAATCAATTATGAAGACGAAAAATTGTATCCTTCACAGAAATTAAGGTGTTGGTAAATAGGATAATAATTTAAAGAAAATTTAACGACTATTTTGATTGCAGAGCCACAATCACTTCAAGCTTTCAATAATGCCCAAACCTTAAAAAGCCCCATATAAATATGGATTCAAGAAGTAGTCCTCCCGAAACTCTTTGCCTTGAAAATTTCCTGCACTCAAAAAAATCTGGTAGATACAGCTGTAAGAGCCAGCAGAATTTTTTGTGGTGATAATTTTGATCATAAGAGCTTTCAATTGCTGTAGGACATTTTTAGGTCAGGCTTGCCTAACATTCTATCTTATATGTTAGATATTTTTTGTATATGTATTACATTAACATGAATGGATTTGCTTGTTGCAAAAAAATTTAAAAATAAAATTCGAACAATTAATTTGTATGTATGTATATAGTTTTTCCTTAGGCAATTTATTTGTGAGTTGCTTTTGGGGTTTTTGGTTATTAAAGGAAAATATACAGGCAATTAACATGTTTAAACAAATAAACTAAGCAATATTTTACAGATGCTTTAGTTATTTATTAAACGGAATAAAACGAAAAATATGCTTATGTAATTTTATTTATCGGTTTAAGCGACTAAAACATGTTTGTAATTGCTTTAGAAAACAAAAGTTGTAATTGTTTTGATTCAGAAAGAAGGCTAATTTAAACGATAAGCAAGAATAGTCAAAGCATATTTGGATAAACGATACCCAATAACACTATTACGGACTATTTTAACCCTCATCGAGCGCTATAATTTTACAACGTTAACAGACGGTAAGGTACATATAAAAATGCACCTACCTGTGTATATTTAAAATTTCTTTAAAAGCTAATTACACAATTTTATGCCTTAAGGTATGTTCAGACCTAACAAATATTTGACGAAAAACTCCAAAAAAAAAGCATGACCAGTAATTTTTAACAATTTTTATTGATTTATTAAACTTTGTTTATAAGAAGATAATTGTAATTTATAAACATATTAATTGACTCTTATTCGACCTTTAAAAATGTTTTATTAATCCTATTATTTAAGCTTGAGGTCTTTTTTTTTATAAAAAATATTAAATTTATTCAATCCAATATTTCTTCAGGGATTTTTTCTTGGGTACTTGACAAAATTAACAATTTTTAATAAATTTTACATCTTTAACAAAATGTCATATTTTCAATTAAATACAAAAAGGTTTTCCAATTGAAACCTAAACTATTACAGTTTAAATTAATTTTTAACATAAATCTACGTTTATAATTATTTTCCGTTTATATAACTGCTTGTGTCCTAATAAAAGAAACTGTTAAATTTGGTATGATGTAGCCAAACGTTTTGCAAAAGCAAATAATTTTTTAATAAAACTAGGGATTACGTGTAGGACGTCAAATATTTAATAGGTGTGAACATAGTTTTAAGTTTTAATTACTACAGCAGTAGCTAAAAATCTAAACGAATTTATAATTTATTTTGTATTTTATAGCACATCTATTCAATACCTATTTGAACACTTTTAGGAAATGAACTTAGCTATTACGTGTACCTTATGAAAATAGCATTTATGTTTTGATGGACATTTACCGAGGAATAAAAATCAAGCAATACACTAACTTGTATTGATCTTCACTTAAATGTTCAAAACGGGTAATTACAAAAAAGACACAGTTAAGGAACATAGCATAAATAAATTTGTTACGAGAAAATATTTCCTTTGAAGTACAGTAGAAATGGTTTTGGGAAGATGCACTCTTGTAGCAGCAGCACCATCAAATGATGCATAAGAACAATATGGCAGTCGCGGAGCCTCAGCCGTTGTTAGAAGGTGTTATACTTACCAATGTAACGACGAATATAACGCTAAACCAGAAAGTCATGTATGGACTGTACTTATCGCATCTGTGATGAAGTCACTAAAAACAACATGTATTTCATGCAAAGAATCTCAGTAAACATATTTTTAATTATTTTTGTTCATAATTGCACATTGTTTGCTACTTCTTAAATTAAAAAATCTTCATTTTTAAATCGTTTTATTTTGATTTCTTGTTTCTTTTCACAAAAAATATGCGAAGGTACAATTGCACCCATACACCCTCTTAAGGGTGTTAAGTTAACCAGGCCCTATTACTAGGGGAAAACCCCACGATATGTTTTAAAAATACTTTTGAAATCGCTGTCTTCCGATTTGGTTAAAATTTGCACCAAGGTTAGTCCTATTGGATAGTAGTTTAGACACAAATTTCAACAAGATCGGTCAAAAAGTTTCTGAGTTAGATGGGGTCAAAATTTGACATTTTGGCCAAACAGGTGTTCTTTCGCATCAATGTAACTTATTATTTATTGGTGTTAGCAAAATTTGTCCCTAACAAATTAGATAGTTTTTTCTTCAATCTTTCGAAAAAAATTTTTATTTTTTTTTTTTAAATTTTTTTTTTTTTTTTTTTTAATTAAAATTTTCTTTTTTTTTATTTTTTTTAACCGGGTAATTTTTTTTTTTTTTTTTGCTCAAAAAAAAGCTGAGGTCTTTTCCTTTTATGTTCTGGTCGCTTTTTGGGCCGCGAGTGGGTAATGTAAAAAAATAAAAAAAATTCTAAGTCATGACGAGGATTTTTCAACTTTTAGCATATGCACTATTTTGAATTTTTTCCCTATTTATAATAAAACTTATGCTGCGAAACTAGACAAATTAACCTTTCCGACGGTATATAACATACCTAACTAGCATTTCATACCCTCGATACTGTAATACCCACAATATGTTAATCCCAGGAATAAAATCACTTTTTATATAGAGATGTTGACAAATTAAATTTCTTTATTTATTTGTAATAATAATTGAATTAATATAAAATAATAATAATAAAAACAAAAAGATAAATAATCTAATAAGATTTAATCTTAATCACACAAGATCCTTTTATAGCATAACTATTTTTACACTTAATTTATTGTAGCTAATGAAGTGTTTAAGTATTGCAAATTTTCAAATACCCAGCCTTACCTCCTCCCTATTTATTGCCTTTATTTTCTGCTTTTTTTTTGCCAATCCTTTCTTGGTGTTACTACGTTGAGCTGTTGATTTCGTAATGCAGGGCCGACCGCCATTAATTTTGCAACGCCAAAATTATTCCTAAGTATTTTATATGTAGTTTCGAGCGCACGTAATTCTAAATGTGATTTTTATTTTATCAGGGGCCTCAGAGACAAGTTTTAAATCAGGTGGAAATATGTTATATATACTATCCCATAGGACTAACCTTGGTCCAAATTTCATCCAAATCGGAAGACATCGATTTCAAAAGTTGGGTCACTTGACATAAAATCGCCCATTTAGGAATTTATTGTCGCGCTCTTTGAAAACAGTAAAAGGTCGTTGGTTGATAAAATAAAGGCCTAATAATTCAGAGCAAGTAAAACTCTCTTTTTGGGTTAAAATGTGTTTAAACTAACAAATCTATAAGTCAGTAAACATATAAACCATCTCTAAACGTATATAATTGGGCGTTTAAACTACCAATACAGACCATATGAATATGACAATATTTATCGCTGTGTTACTTTTTAAACTACATATAATACATGGGACACTGATTTACAACTGTTGAGTTTATACTACACATAAGCTTAACTTTAGTTTAACTAAACCAGCGTTTAAACACTCAATGCTTTTTTAGCCACAAAAGCCATGCAAGCAACGGTTAATAAGACTTTGGGTTTAACCATATTCTGTTGTTCCATACGTTGTAGAACCATATAAAAGCACAGATTGTGCAACACAATTAAAAATTCGTAGTTTTGCTATCCTTGGATTTCGGTACTTTATGTAGCGATTTAAACCGATCTTATTTGCGTTGGCTGAAAGTTGGTTTAATCTCACTTCTTAATCAGAAAATCAGTGTGCAGTTAAGAAAATATTGTCGGCGTTAACAAAATCATTAAGTATTTCGGACAGGTTCCATTGTATTTTACACGTGGCTTCATTATTTTTGTTCTCATGAACGATATCAAGAGTCGGGAGAAAATGTATGGGCTATTTAATATAAATTCTTGTTAAACACCTGTAGAACAGAAAACTGGAAGACTGTCATTTCCATTAAAACATATTTAACTGGTGAATTCTTAATACAACTCTCAGACGAGTATCATTTATCTGGGTATTCAATACATGATCCCTTACAACTCTGTCAAACGCTCACTCGAAATCGACGAAGAGCAAATACAGGTATATCTTTACATGATCTTTTTGCTCGGAAATCTGTCTGTTTATTTCAAAGCAACTTGTGATTATCCTTTACATTTTCGGGAGTGCCATCTTAAATAATTTTTATTTATTTTTGCTTAATTACAAAATATAATTCACGATTGGACGACAAGTGTGAGTTGTGGCTCCATTTTGTTGGAACCACAACTCTGGAATATTCTCTACCACTGATCTAAAAATATGTTCAATTATTGCCTGTTATTATATGCCATTCATATCTTTTCCCGTCTATAATGTGTGCCTCTTAGTGTATGCATTTGATATTAAAGTTGTGTCTGAATTTTGGACGCTGAACCCATCCCTAAATTGTAAAAGCATTATGTAGTTGCACTTCGAACGTGAAAGATATTTAATGATCTTAGTTTAATTTTTGTACCATAATTTATTTAACTTTGTATATATTTTAAATGCATTAAGAAAATATTAACATTAACAAATATACTTTTTAAAAATAATTGCAATTATTAAGTGTTTAAATAACAATAACAAAAGTTGTAATAATATAAATAAGTATTTAATATGCAACACTTTACTGAATATGACTTCATACTTTATTTGTATTTATGATTTCAAAAGTGGAATTTACTCGCATTTGTTGATTTAAACAACTTTTTTTTCGTAAATACTAGGGTATTCATTTAATCGGGCTTTTGCTTTAATCGGTTAATCGCTCGATTAATTAACCGAGGTTTTGGTTTAATCGGTTAATAATCGGTTAATTTTGTAATAAAGTTTTTTTTATAAATTAAGTTATTTCAATACATAAAAATGCATAAATTATTTTTTATTTGGAGTTTATTTTTAAAAAAAAGCAATGACATAACAAAAATAACAACTTTTGAACCAACACGAGCAAACAAAAAAATAATTCATAAAAATGTATAACATAATTTTTAATTAATATATAAATATTATGAAGTAATTTAAAAATAAACTGTTTCATAATTTTATTAGTTATTTCAATAGTTTAAGGAGACCTTAAAAATAATCTTTTAGAAAAATGGATATTTTTTTAATTAGGCTTAAGTTCATTGAATTTAATTTTCATTAAATTTTTTTTATGAAGACAGGAATATTACAACATGAAATTAATTAAAATTTTTTTTTATTGATAATTTTTCATTCTTGACTGCGCTTAGATTTGAACCCAGGCGTTCACGGACAGGTCGCCCACACAAGTTTCGATTGTAACCACACAATCTCTTCAGTAGGGTTTGCCGTCTTACTCACTCGGCTATTGCAGCCGGATGACGTCAATAGTCAAACATCAATCTTTAAACCAAATGGTTTTTCACCTTGGTAGATCGAAATTTTGCTTTTGAATGAATGATTATCTATTTTAATTGATTTACATGTTCTTTCCTAACTTCTGTTTTTTAAAAAATGTTTAGGATTTAAGCGATTCTTTTCTTTAGTTTTGATAAATCTTGACTTGAAAAAAAATCTTTCACCTCTCGTTGATGTTGGAGAAATTGAACGCAATCTAGAATACAGAATATCTAATTTATCAGTCCTTTGCCTGTATTTCTCTAAACGTATAAAATCTTCCATTATGTCATTGGAGTCCTGTTTTAATTTTTTTAAATTTTCAACTTTTCTAATTGTTTCGGGTAATTCTTTTAAAGGTTTGATATGAGAAAATATGAAAATATACAAACAACTTAACAAGTACACACATATGAAAAGTTCCAGCAACAAGCCTCCTTTTTGTAACGTAACGCCAGAAGTAATTTAAATCGTTTATCAAATAGTGTATTTGTATAAATTACTTTTTTATATGTTTTGTAAAGCGCTGTAACGCTCTTCATTAAGTTACAAAAGGGTTAACTTTTGAACAACATGGTCCTAAAATACAAGCTTATTTGCTTTCTGGCGTTACATTAGAAAAAGTAGACTTTTCGCTGGAAATTCCCATATGCACCTTAATCGCGCAAAGATTTTTAAATTTGATAACTTGGAAAATAAAACTTTATAAGTCCAAAACTTATTAAAAAAGGTTTTATACAAAAAGTCTTGCTCAATTCACAGACTTATGCAGTTTTGTAATGCAAGTCAAAATCCACTTCTGTTTTTTGTAACGTCACGCCGGCGCATATTTTTGCTTATAACCTTAAAATCTTTAGGGTTGGATGTTGTAAATTTTTTTCTGAAATAGTGCTGCTTTATTACTTTGTAATTAAACAAAAAAAAACTTTTTACAAATTTTACTTCTTCATTTAATTTTTTTACAATTTGTCGTACACGTCACCATGGAAGTGCCCATATAAAAAGTACGTGAAACAAAAAGCTGTTGACAGCAAATACCTATTTAAAATGAAGATCCCTTCTTTGTTTGAATAAAAAAATTTTTTCTAAACACATACATTTTGCATATGAGACGAAACAAATAATTAAAAACACAAAAAAAAAATATGTTATAATACTAACCGGTTAATCGACTTAAGTTAACCGGTTTAATCGTTAATCGAAAATAGCCAATTTTAAATTAACTGATCAGTTAATCGGATAGTAATTAATCGGTTAACCGATTAACGGTTAACCAATTGAATAACCTAGTAAATACTTTAATTAATATGGAAAAACGCGGTCAAATTTACATAAACATTTACAAAAGTTGAATTGAAGAAATACAAATAGATGAAATGCAAATGTGCACCCACGCATATGAACATTCTGTTGTTTTCCCCTCTTTTTAAATTTTTTATAATTAAAAAAGTATTTAATTGGTGCTGTCATAAACTGATAAAAAATAAAATTAAGAACAAAACAAGTAAAAAAGTATCGTTCGTTTACCCTGACCATTTGATATCCTACTACTATCCTATCCTACTGCAGTATATTAAGGCACATTTACAAGATTGTACTCTTTTTGCGATTTATGGGTAATAATGCGATTTAAGGTAATGGACACGGCGAAACCAAATTATATTATGACGCTAAGATGCATAGAGGAGTTATTTGTGCCGAATATTATCGAAATTATCAACATCCAAATGAGATTTTGCATTATGATAGGAGCTATTATAAAAGCAGTCGTCGCCATATTTGGCATTAATAGCAACGTTTCTATTGACGTTATTGCACTTACAGCTATTTTCGGCAGTGGTATTTTTATGGGAGCTATGGTTATATATGGACCGACTTTAAAACAAATTTATAAGACGATTTATGTTTCAATAAGATATTTTTGGACCAAATTTAATCTACATACCAACATAATTAGATAGTTTATGGGCTCAAAGACTATGTTCTAGTGGGGACCAAATGTCATCAAATTATCTGCAAAGTTGCGACCAGTTGTTTGAGTACATGGTTACATAGACCAATGATGCCAGTATATATTTTATAAAATACCTACTTATATAAAATAAATTCCGTTTTTTCCCCTACAAACAAAAAAAAATCCCTACATTTTTCCCTACGTTAAAAATTTATTGTTTTTAGCAACAGGCACATATTCTTTTAAAATATTGTAAATATTTTAATTAAAGCAATTAACAAGAAAAAAAACCTAAATAAATATGGACATGCTTACACAAATTCCATTTAAAAAATAACACTGTGTGGCAAATTAGAAAAAAAATTAAAAGGTAGTTAAATTTTAGGGGCTTATTGACGAATCCACTGAGGTGAAAATGTGCCTCAGCACTGAAGATGATTTTCTTCGAAAATTGACGATATGCATTTTGATTTGAACGCCCATTTTCATAATAAGCCCGAATAACTTTAACACGTTGCTCGATTGTGTATCTTTCCATGGTTCAAATTGAGTAAGTCTAAAAATGAGGAATGCCAAATTAAATGCAAAGAAAAACTTGACGTTTAGAGGTGGTTCATATTCAACATCGGTCTTTAAAATTTAACCACCCGTTATATCCTTTAATCTAGAGTCAAAACGTAGTCAAACTGATTGCTTAATTTTTCATTTTCTCATCTTTTTTCCTTTTTAAAGGACTTAACATTTTATAAGAATACTTGTTGGAAATAATTAATTTTTTTAATATAGTACGTACTACATGGTATTTAATATTTTTGAGCAAACTCGGTACCAAGCAAAACGGAAGGCTCTGTAGAATTTCAAAAAAGTGTTTACTTCAGTTCCCCTAAATAAAAATATAAAAAAAAATCCTTTAAAAAATATATCATTAAAAATTTGATTTATTTCTCTTACGGCCAGTTTCACCAAGTTCAGTTATAATTAACTAACAGTTTAGCTGTCAACAACATATTGTTAACTGAAAGTTAAAGTAATAGCTAGTTTTAACTGAATTTGGTGAAATTGGAGAATAGTTTAGAAGGTGTGATTGTTTTTTTTTTTTTTTTCTTATAACAAAATAAATTTCTATGTAGAATTTTCTTTCATTATATATTCGCGATTTTTATATTGGCATTAATTTTAGCGAATGCTTGTGCGAATGCAAATAAAAAAATAAGCGTATAGTTCGCAAATCAGAACCCGAATATTCCTTGCTCCCCTGATATATACGTAGATGGTTTTGGACCTTGTTGAAGTCTCATAGTATAGGGTTTCTGTTAACATATACTACATTTGTACTTAATGTTATTGCATATGAAAAAAATTTTAATTTCTAAATGAAAACAATACGAATATTAAGTTAGTTTTACACAATATATTGTCAATTAGATAATATTTTGAAAATTCCCCACATTTACCTTAAAATAAAATATCTGTCCTTTTTCCCTACGCTTTTCCCAAAAAATCCCTACAATAAGGGAAAATTCCCTACTGTTGACATTACTGACATAAACATACAACTAGCGTTCCTGACGGACGGACGGACTTTGTTAGATCGCCACAAACAATTATTCTGAGTCAATCGGTATGTTATAAGGTGGGTCTGGAAGCAATATTTTTATGTGTTGCATACATCAGCACAAACGCATAATACCCTCTACACAATTGTGGTGTCGTTTATATTCAAAAAGCATAAAAGAGAATAATTGAAATTTTTAATTTAAAAATTGTTTCTCAGTGGGATATTTCTGTGAATTTGAAAAAAATACATAAAAAACTAAACAAGTAAAATAAATTGCTTGGCAATAATTGTATTCTTTGTTATCCGAAATTATTTTAATTAAATTATCTAATTTTTTTATTCAAATAATCCTGATAAAAAGCAGGAAATATTTCTCTTGCTCAAACGATTTCTATTTAATCTTTGGTTTCCTCCCGAAACAACGGACTATAATTTTAGACAATTTGACTTAAAAAAAAGTATTTGGTGGAAAAGGACTTATTATTCTATTAGGTCTAGTAATGACCATTGGCGTAGAAATACAATTTTATAGAGGAGCGGCTACACCTTCATAAAGCAAGTCGTTCCTTGAGTTTCCTACAATGAGTGAAAAAAGACTTTCGGAGTAAGAATCCCTTATAAAAAATATCAAACCACGGTAATGATGGTGACTAGTAGTGAAATCATAGGCAGGATATTTTTTTCATACAAAATAATCCTCAATCCTATTTTTATATCACTACTTTCTAGCATTCAAGTTCAATCTTGAGCTTTGGTGCACTTATAACTAATAACTAGTAGAATTTTGTTAAACGTTTAAACCCATTATATCCCTTTTGAAAAGCACTTTTGACCTATTTTATAAGAGGAGCAAAAAAATAACCATAATGTGTGAATATAGAGGTTTAAAATGTCACATAAAAATGTGCCTTAAGATTTTACATAAGTCTGATTATGTTTGCCGGATAAGTTAACTGCGTTTACAAATTTAAAAAGAGTTTAACGATCGTAAAAAATTTTAAAAACATTTAATACACAGAAAAAATTAAAAACCAACTTCAATTAACATATTATTAAGAAATTTGTTCTATTAATTAAATTCCGTACTAATTTTCCGCCTGCAAACAAATTGATCATATCAGTTACCATATTTGTAAGTTTGAGCTTTTCTTGCTGTTGAGCTTCATCAATCGGTTTAATTGAAATGTGTCTATATAAAACGTAAACAAAAATGAAAATATTTGTTCAATGAACACAGTTAATTTAAACAATTAAAATATTGCTTGAAACTTTAATACAATATAAAATATTTTGAAGTTTGTGTACATATACATCTATTGTGCAAATATATACGCACACATTATTATTTTTAATTTCAAGGTAAATCTTATTAAAACATTATAATTTTTATTTAAGGCAAATCAATTGGAACAATTAAACAAATTGTTTGAAACAGCATTACTTGTTTTAATTGAAAACATTTTGGGGAAAATTTTTTCTGTGTATGCTTGATGTTCTGCAATTTTCAAAACCTCAAGGGAAATTTTGCTTAAGTATAATGGCTTAATTTTTTATGGCTAAACAACAGGAAAAGTCGCTCAATATATCCACTAGAAGGCTTTATTAGCAACAAAATTGAGAATATAAAAAAAAAAAAAAAAAACTTAAAGTTAAGGCAGAAATTAGCAATTCCACATTTTTACACCAAAATACGAGGGCGGATCAATAAGTCCGTGACTTTTTGAACTTCCCTCGTAGTTATATGAAATGCAACACTGCTCCCATCAAGTACCATATGTTAATAGATTACTGTCAAGCTTTAAGCAACTTCCGTAATTTACTTTGCGTTTAACAGCTGTTTCAAACATACAACCTCATGGTTTTTTTTTTAAAAATGGAAAAAAAGTGAATTTCGAGTGCTCATTAAACATTATTTTCAGCGAAAAAAACCGCCAATCAAACCAAGGAAAAGCTTGATAAATACTATGGAGACTCTGCACCATCGATTTCAATGGTAAAAAAGTGGTTTACTGACTTTCGTTGTGGTCGCGCAAGTACAAATGGCGCTGAACGTTCTGGACGGCCAATTGAAGTCTTTACACCCGAAAATGTCGAGAAAAAAATCACGATATGGTATTGGCCGATCGAAGAGTAAAATTGCGTGAGATTGTTGATGCAGTGCCATATGGCAGTGTGGTTTCGATTTTAAATGATCAGCTGGGTTCAAGAAAGCTGTTTGCAAGATGGGAGCCGCGTTTGCTCTCAATTGACCATAAACGTAATCGTGTGACAACTTCAAAGGATTGTTTGGTGTTGTTTAACCGCAATTCGAATGAGATCCATTACAAGCAGCAGTCTAAACAATGGGTTTCTCCGGATGAACCGGCTCCGAAGAAGGCCAAGGTAAGTTTGTGGGCCAATAAGGCGATGTCAACATGCACGCGGGATAATCAACCTTCAAAATGGAAAAACAATAAACGGCGAATATTAAGCCAACTTATTGGACCGATTTAACGAGGATTTTAAAAAAACTACCCCATATGGCCAGCAAAAAAGTTCTTTTTCATCAAGATAATGCACGGGTGCACACGTGTGCTGGCTCAGTGGCAAAATTGCATGAATTCAGCTACGAACTAGTTCTTCATCAGCCATTTTCTCCGGATTTAGCCCTCAGTGACTATATCCTACTTCCGAACCTAAAGAAATGGCTCGGTGGAAAGAGATTTATCACCAACGATGAAATTATTGGCCAAACAAATGCCTATTTTATGGACCTCGAAAAATCCTATTTTTTGGAAGTGATACACAAATTGGAGAAACGTTGGATTTAGTGTATTGAGCTAAAATAAGATTATGTTGAAAAATAAATTTTTTTTTTGTAAAAAAAACTGTGTTTCATTCAAAAAGCCACGTAATTATTATTCCGACCTCGTACCAAATAGTCTGTGTACTTGTTTTCTAGCGAAATACAAACAATATCCCATTATTTTCTGATATCCCTCTACTCTGGTTTCTAAAAAGTTGTCTTATTAATGATTCCAACTTAAGACTCAAATTTGTAACCCAGATTTTTTAATTAATATAAATAAAACTTAACACTTCCTACTGATTTTGTTTTATATAACTTTTTTTTTAAAAAAAAAAGGTTTATTATAATATAATAAAAACTTTATAACAATTATTAACAAGTTGCAACAATTCATAATTGTTTCATACAGTTGAGTGTAATTAATTTCATTGAAATGTGTCATGTCAACACAATGAAAACACGAAATGTACATTCTCATGCACAAATCTACTCCACGAAAAATAATGAAAACCTCATATTCAAACACAATTACACACACAATTTTAATGTACTAAAACACTTACACGAACAATAAATTAGCCAGTGGGTTTTGGAATAGCATCGATACTACAACCCCTTTCCCAAAATAACAAAAAGATTTTCATACACTAATTTTGGGATTAATTGATAAAAAGCATGTAATGCAAAAATTATTAAATGTATTTCATTATAAATTACCCGGCAATGTTATGATTCAGCTATTTTCTGCTTTGTGGAGGCTTAAATGTGTTAAGAGTTGTTAATTTATGGTGATCTTTGTTTAACATTTTATCCTGAATTGATCTTTTTTTCTCATAATGAAAGCCTATTAATTAACTATTCCTCTTTAGAGGGCCTTTGTAGATGAAAAATAAAAACCGCCGGGAATAGCTCTTTAACTGATTCTTGATAAATAATATTTTAAGAACACATGGTAGGGACATATCAAAGATCCAAGGTATATAAAGGATATTTATCATGTACGAAGCCTTTTATTCTGCTAGGTGAGATAGCTGTAATTAAGTTTGGATTCATAATAGGTGCCTAAAAACGCGTATGTCTATGATTCCATAAGGTGGAAATCTTATAGAGCAGATATTCAAGAGTATTATAAAGTATCTGAACCGCAGTGCTTTGTGAATAGGACAGTAAGTGCCCTTAGATTACTTTTTTCAAGTAGAAGTTTCTTACGTGATTAAACACGGGACAAAGCTTTTCGTTTGTCAAAGCCGAGTAACATACGCCCATAGCCGAGCAAATTTTCGTTCGGGTCATGACTTTTTCGTCTACTAAATGTAAGAAGCAAGGATACCGAAAAAGGGATCAATACCATATTAAGGCAGTGGTGAGCGCCTCTCGCTGACCGCGTATCCCTCGTGGCCGTGTACTCTTAGGTGATCTGTGCCTAAGAGAGCAACAGTTTGATTTTCATAACTACTTTATACCAAGTGATTTATGTTTGCCTCTCTTTGTAAATTTTCTTTAAATTTTTTTTTTAACGAGTTTACTTAAGATCTATGATGATTTCTAACTGCCACATTTCTGCCAAATATCATATCGATGTAATTCTGTTGTGATATATGGACTCACTTTAATATCAGTTGTACTTAATGCATCACGAAATTTGGTGAAATTTTATTGCAAATAAAAATCATTGAGGACTTAAAATTGTAATAAATTTTTTTACATATTCCTGTAACACATTTTATCTACACAGAAAGAAGCTAAAGTAAAGGAAAGTACTAAATTTAAGTTCTTTTCACCTACTTTTAACCGTACTTAAAAATTTAAGTACGAATAACATCAAAAAGTACCTAAAGCAATCCATGTGCGCATACGCGTGGGCTTTTAAAAGTTTGTTGTAGAAACAACAACACTACAAAAGAAGGTAAAAAACGATTTGCTTGTTTTGTGAAAAACCAACAACAACACGGCAAAAAGAAAAAACATACATTATTTTCATATTAATAAAATAAAATAAGAAGCAAAAATTCCCAAATTCTATTTGCTAAAATTATTTAGTTAAGTACATAAAATTTTCAAAGTAGAATGACTACGTGCTGGTGTCTTACAATAAAGAAAACAAAGAGCAAAATACAACAAAATTGAAAAAACATGTCTTACTTGAAAGTAAATAATAATGTTCTCTCTATCTCTGGTTCTCCGGGGTAAGTGTTTAGGTTAGAATCAAACTAATCCCACTTTCGGGTTTTTTTAAGTACAAATTGGTATTAAAGTCAATTCGCAATTCTTGAATGCTGCACAGTTTGAGATTAAATTTATCTCACTTTTAATTAATTTTAAATTATAAATTAAGTTAATCCCGTTTTAGAATTATTTTAAGTTCGGGGCACTTCAATAATCCGTACTTGAATCAAGAATTCTGTGCTTGACACCGCTTCGGCTTGATTTAAGTACGGATGGATTGCTTTGACTTTTCAGCAAAGATTTGGGTATTTATAATATTGTTATTGTACTGATAATTGTATACTTTAATTTACCAAGTTATAGTAACGTAAACCTTCAGCTCGTTGCAGTGAAACTGAACAGAGTCTCTCGAGGGAATTAAACCCGCGGCCCTTTCGCTGAATGAAACAAGTTCACTACCAACTTGCCTACCAGGAATCCCATCAGTAGTATTTTTTTCTATTCTTCAGCCAAAAGAATCCATAATTTCGATACTGAGACTTCCAAAAAAATTAAAATTCTAATCTTCGGCCTTCAATATACCAAAACTTCTAGAAAACTGTTGATATTTTAATCAGGCTTAAGTTCATTGAATTTAATTTTCATTAAATTATTTTTTTGAAGAAAGGAATTTTACAACATAAAATGAATTAAAGTTTATTGACAATTTTTCATTCTTGACTGAGCTGCGAATTGAACCCAGGTTTTCATGGACAGATTGCCCTGACTAGCTTCGATTGTAACCACACAATCTCTTCAGAGGGGTTTGTCGTTTTACTCTCACCGCCATTGACGACGGATGACGTCAATAGTCAAACATCAATCTTTAAACCAAATGGTATTTTACGTTGGTAGATCGAAATTTGCTTTTGAATGAATGATTACCTATTTTAATTGATTTACATGTTCTTCCTTTCTTCTGTTTTTCGAACTTTTTGTTAAAAATTCTTCTTGAAATCCAAAGTATATTTTTTGTTTTTCATTTTTTTGTCTCTCTTTTTTTGTTGACCTTTTTCAGCACAACTTGAAGGCCAAATGTAAACATATAGCTCGTGCCTTAGCTTTCAACAATAATTAGTATTGTAATTATTTTATTGAACTGTTAATCGTTTTTAATCCGAATTTCGATATTTTAATCAGGCCTAAGTTCATTGAATTTCATTTTCATTAAATTATTTTTATGAAGAAGGGAATTTTACAAAATGAAATTAATTAAAATTTATTGATAATTTTTCATTCTTCACTGAGCTAAGAATTGAACCCAGGTTTTAACGGAGAGGTTAATTAATTTCATGTTGTAAAATTCCTTTCTTCATAAAAATGATTTAATGAAAATTTAATTCAATGAACTTAAGCCGATTTAAAAATGGTAAAAACAAATTATTAATATTTACAATATGCAAGTCTAAACACACATTTTAAGAAAAAAATTAATCAATATTATTCCCATTCTCCTTAAAACATATTAACCCTTGTAAAATAAGGCTTATATTCAAAATTAATCTACTTGCTAAAGTAAATATTTTAAAATACTGCAAATAACTAAATTTTTTGAGCAAATATTTACTCTGATGGCCCAGTAAAATAATAATAAGCGAAATTATAGCAAACGATGATTATTATTACAAAAAAAAAAAAAAAAAAACACATAACTTTCCATTAGAGTTAAATACTTTTTTTTACAATACATTTTTATTTAACTAGTTATAATAACAAATTTTAATTCCAACCATGTTTATGTTATACTTTCAAATGAATAAAACATTGCTGTCTGTTTGTGCTGCATTTTGCTTTAAAAAATATTTATTATAGAGCAGAAAAAAAAGAAATTGCTATAAAAAATACATACTTCTATAAACGGGTTAAAAAAAATACAGAAAATTGTGTATAAAACAAAACCAAATAAAGATTCACATGGCTTAAATAATAATATTTTTTTAACATAATTTATTTTATATTTTTTTTTCTTTTCCCCCAACAAATTCTCACATATAAAATAAGTGGAAAATATAAAAACATACAGTTTTTGCCATGTAAAATAATAAAAAAAAAAAACATTGATGATGTTGGTTTCCTTGTACAAACAATGTCATTATAAAAATATTTTAATAAATTAAGTCATAATTTGTTAGTGTTTTAAGAGTTAATAAAAATATGTTTGATGTTGACTAAAAATAGTTATGTAAAGAAGTTTTTTTAATTTGGGTATAATTAATCTAAATCTCACATGAAATCAAGCTTTTTTATTGTTACAAAAAAATTAATTTTCTCATTCAATCAAGTTTTTTTTTGTCACAAAAAAATTGATTTTCTTATTCAATTAATTTTTTTTTTGTCACCAAAAAATTGATTTTCTTATTCAATCAATTTTTTTTTTTTTTGGCCCAAAAAAATTTATTTTCTTATAGAATATGTAAATTTTAGTTGTCATGTTGAGTAAACAAAAATTCTGATAGTGCATAGCAAATATTCCTGAAATATATTGATGGAATAAGACAATTAAAGTATGAAAGCTTTACAAATTGTTATTTGACTTAGAATACACATTCGAATTAATATGAAAATTTATTTTCCTATTCCATCGCTAATTTTTTCGTTTTATTCGTCGTTTTATTTACAGAAGTGTTCTTCTTTAAACAAAAAGCCCCTTTGAAGTACTTTTAAGGGAAAAATTGTTTCTATTGAAAGAAGTAACTTTCCAACTATACAATTTCATAAAATTTTAAATTTTCATATTAATTTGAATGTGTATTCTAAGTCAAATTACAATTTATAAAGCTTTCATACTTTAACCCAGGGTCTTACACATGATTGGATTTTCCTATTCGTAACGCATGAGTGAAGCCACTCCGATAAATTTTTCGATATACTTAATTCGAAAAAAAAACGTTTTTTTAATGAAATGTTATTATACACACTTATAATTGTTAAATAAAATGTTATTCATTATTATAAATTATTTAAATTTATTCACACTTATTGCATTTAACGTCGACGTCATCGTCATCAATTTAATATCAACATCAATTTTTATCGACGTCGTCATTAATTCGATAAAAAACTTGTATTCAATAACAGCATTTTAACGATGTCAATTGTTTATCGATTTTTAAAGCACATCTCTAATAATTTATACAGTTGTTTTGTTTTGTTTTCAGTTTTTAATAAAAAAAATGCTCTCAAATTCTTGATTAATTCTGAAAAACTACCTTACTAATGGCATAAGGCATTTAGAAGCACTTTTCGCCCGTATAAGTCGACAGTGTTAATAGTGCCCTGTCTGTGTCTTTATAACGGCGACGATTGCCAAAAAAAACAACAAAGTTACGCAAAAATTCCAAAAATAGCGAAAATTTGCGAACATTTTTAATATTTGCCATAAAATTGCTTAAAAGCCCCTAAAACCATAAGAAATGCCAAAAATTCCATAAAAATTTTTAAATTAGCAAAAATTTGCTAATTGCGGCAAAGTTTAATATTTATTAAAAATGGTTAAAGCTGTAAAGAACCACACGAAAAAATCGCTTTTATGGCTATAAATATTTAGTATTTCAAACATCCCATAAAATTTATTAAAAGTCCCTAAAACCATAAGGAATGACGAACTTTCCCAAATTCCTAAATTAGAGGAAATTCGCAAAAATTTGCTTATAGCGGCATGATAGAAAAGTTTAATATTTATTAAAAATCGTTAAAGCTGTAAAGAATTAGAAAACTTGCAGGAAAAATTGCTTCAATCGCGAAGATGGCTAAAATACGGCAATTTCCGCTAATTTAGCCCTTTTGGTCGAGTTTTTGCCAGTCCTTATAGTTTTAGGGATTTTTAATAAATTTTATCGTTTGTTTGATATATTAAAAATTTTCACGAATTTTCGCTATTTTTACAAATTTTTGCAATTTTCGCGTATATTTATTGCTCTTTTTCCATTTTTTTAATTCAAAATTATTATTATAGAAAAATTAAAAAGAAATAAAACTGTTTCGACAGCAATAAGACTGACGACAAAATCTGAGTCAATTTATAGCGATGCAGACGTTTACGTTGCGTACAGCATACCAAAAATATATCCACGCTTATTTACAACAATCGACACGAAACGACTTCGTTTCGTATTGATGACGCTAAATGGAATAAGGGTGATTATATACAAAATAGCACAATTTGAGCTTTCAAAATATTTCTTAAAACTGAAAAATAAGGTCGATTTATTTCTTAAAAAGTATATGTACTTATGTATGTACATACATATATAATATGCAATACTATTTGTTTTTAATAAAAAATAGATTTAAAAAAAAAAGAAAAGTATTAGCCTCATGGATTTACTTAGCAATTATTTAAAAGATTTCTTTATGGCGTGCTAAATATTCGATTTTCATTATTGAAGTGTACCAATTCGTTTGACAATTTTAAAGCATCGTTTCTCTTTCAAAATTCTGCAAAAGAAATCAATGCAACTTTTTGTGAATAGTTTTGTAGTAAAATGTAGTTGAGTCTGCATTTATCTGCATTGTCATTCTGGATTTCTTCAGGTTAAATCGCCTCGCAATCTCAGTATTTTAAGTAATGAACAGTTGAAAGTTAATTGACACATTTATTATTTTTTGTTGCTGCAAATTAAAAAATTTTATGGAATCGAAACAACAATGATAATAGGAATAGGAAGTTTGTTAGCATTTTACCAAGCCTTCTAATATGAAAGTATAACTGAAACAATAGTGCGATCACTATTACAGTACGGCTTGGAGAGCTGAAGCATAACATTTTCGCCTTGAATGATTTTCATTAAAAAATTCCATATGACAATTTAGTGCTGCTTTATCATCAGGAAGTCGATGTTCGCTTGTTCTTCTATCGTCAAAGTATTAGTGCAATGAAGTGGTGATTAGACATCGCTCCTCTGTAAGATATCTGAACGTAATAAATCTCAGAGTACTGTTGCGGAGAATACCACCTGCCAGCAAAATTGCGATTAATGCATCTAATTAACTCAAGGTCAAGTCTTCCTTAACTTTTGGTTTTGTATCAACATCAGCGATTTTGTTTTAATTTTTTCCTTACCAATTTGTTTTGGTACTGACAATAAATGCAATATTTGGCGTTCAAATTATTTTGAACACCTCAGTTGGAATAGAGTTTCGTACCATTGACCCAACTCATAAAACTTATATTATTTTGAAGCAGCGAAAACCAACATCTGCATACTGCTTATTTCATTTGTTTTAATTTTCACCATAGAAATAATCATCGGATGTAGTTCTTCTTCATCATCCTGAGAATCACACGATTTATTTGGTTTTATGACAAAATTATTTTTAGTATCGGATGAATCGTTCTTATGAATGCAAATTATGGCAGTCGTGATCGAACACTTTTTCGATTTGAAAGTAATTTTATTTTTAATTCTTTCAGTTAATATTAGAGTATCCACTCAATTAATCGTTGTTCGATTAATCAAATAGCCAACTTCAAATAACGAATAACTCCAACAATATATGTCAATTAATCGATTAAAATAAATTTCTTATAAAATTCTACTTTTTACATGTAAAAATATTTTCTAATAGATTTTTAACTAATAAAATGCATAACAACTAAAAACATGTGGTTATATTCTGTATCTATTGTATAAATCACACTTCAAAGCATATTTTAGTTCCTTTTTAGATGTGGGTGTGTGTAAGACGTATCATATAATAAATCATTAAAAACTAATTCATACGTAAGAATTTTCGTACTAAAATAGCGCTTTTTCATATTGAGTTTGACGTTCATTGTTGAAAAATTTAGCTTAATTTATAAATATGTAAACTATGCACTGTCAGATTAGGGGTTACCTGTTTTCCCCGATCTTCAATTTTTTTATTACCTCTTACCATTCAAAGGGCAGGATGAATGTTGACCTTTTAGGTATTGTTGGAGTCGTTTTAAAAACCGAAGTGTCCTTAGATAGGTAGTTGAAAACAAAAGCATGGATTGTTCGCGCAAACTAGTAATACGTTAAAGGAAACAAATTACCCAAACCCATTGAATAGAGCTTTAAAATGAAGAAAAATAAAGTTATCAGCCATGTTCGGTTAATGGAATACATATGGCAGTAAAATTGAAATCGCACAAACTTGGAAAACGATCGAGTTTAAAAAGTTTATATAAAAGTTCCTTTTATATACTTCATACTTTGAGTTCTTATCTTAACCAGAATTTCTCTTCAAATCAGGAAAAATACGGTGATTTAAAAAAAACTAACTGATAATCTCCATTGAATTAAATTTCCTCGATTTTCAGGAACAATACATTAGTTAATAAATTTGCTTAAATAGGCTGGACCTATCATAAAAATGTCACGACAAAAAAGTCGAAAATAAATGATAAAAAAATAACTAATAAAAATATGAGATGAACGCCTAAGTTGAATTCTCGTATTTAGTTTAGCAGTTGGGATATAGTTGCAAATTATACACCGAAATAAAATTAATGGACCCCGATTGCTGCTGAACCAAATGCAGGTATTAAACTTTAGCTTTCAGATCATTTTCAACCGAAGTAGTATTTACTTTGTTTATAGTTTATTTTTATTTTATTTTCTTAGTCTTGTTTCGGCCTCTTTAGCGCCTTTTTATTTTATTTAAAAGTTTTAAAACTGTATACGTGGTATTATAAATGAATTGTTATTTTATTGTTTATTGTTCAACTATATTTTTATTTTATTGTTTTTTTTTTGTGTTAAGTAATATAAGAAAAGTTTCAACTCAAATGGACATGCATGTTTTTTCCATTGGATAAAATTATTTGAATTATTCGAGCTATTTGAGTTATTCGAACATATTAAGACTCTTATTCGATTAATCGAGCATAATTAAAATTTAAAAATCAATTAATTCCTTACTCGAACAAAACCAAAAGTCAAAAAATTGGATACTCTAGTTTATACTGAACGCACCGAAATTATTTTATTTTAGTTTTCACAACAATGAAAAAATAATTTCGATTCGACTGAAAGAAATCGAAATAAAATTGCTTTGGAATCGCAAAAGTATTTGATCACGACTGCCATAATTTGCCCCCTGTTCTGAGGCTTACTTTAGCTATCCTTTGGCTAGCAATGAAGTAAATTGTACAGAAAATGTATTCAACTGCTTGATATCAGCAGAACACGCAAAGAAAAAACATGGTTAATACAATCACAATCGCAAACTATCATTAATGTTTGTGGTTATGATTGTGTCAAACACGTCTTCAGTAATAATATATGTTCAGACATGTTTATAGCTTATTTTAGTCTCAAAAATATTATTGGGTTTAGAAGAAAAACCCAAATGATCTTCCTAACCATGTTTCTATATTTCCCAACACCATGCAAAATATCTATTTTAACATGTTATATGGTTCTGACAATAAAACCAATAACATACATAAGAATAAAATAAAATTAAATACATACATTTATACATATATAACTTATCTGTTTCAATTAACGTATAATAATTTATTTCCTTAATTTTGCAATCAGGCCATGTACTTTTTCTCCCGAAAAACTTTTATTATTTTGAAGTCATTCATGTTTCCCGATTAACTGACTCTCGCAGACTGAAAATGACGTGGAAGAAGATTTTATTTGCTTTAAATACACACACTATTTATTTTGACAATAAATGTTTGCTCATTTAGAGAATATGTTTTAAAGCGAACAAAAATGATGGTATCAAACATACCTTTTGTGTACAGCTAATATTATGATTTTAATTGTATAGTTGAAAATATATACATTATAATAGCAAACATTTTACATAATTTAATATGTTTAGTAGATCATGGTAACTTTTTAGGTGTAAAACACCATATAATATTATTATAGTGAATTAAAAAATGTTAAGGAGAAAAAATATTTTTTCAAGCTATAATAAGGACTATAATCAGTTTATTAGGGTAAACATATTAAGCAAATATGAATAAAAATGGTCGTAGTGACCACTCATTAAACATGTTTTTTCTCTGCGTGAAGGAAATGCATTTTCTGGCCCGCTGCGGCCTTCGTCATTATACTTTCTATCTTATAACTGGATAATGATTATTGTAAATTTTATGTATTTAGCTTAATTATTTTAACAAATAGAATCTGGGAATTTTAGTTCTAATGTTGAGTAACATTTATTTCAAATTAATTCGAGTGTGTACATGTTTAAATATGGTAACCTCCAAATTACCATTTTCAAATGTAACCAAACAAACAAAAAATTAACAACCATTTCTATCAAAAGTGGAATAATCAAGTCTATCATGTTCGGATTAGATTTTTGCTTAACCTCGACGTGGATTTGGTTCAATTTTTCCTACTATCTTCTTCTAAAATCAAAGCGTTATTTAACCAATCCAAGTACCTGTAAAGTTATGGGCTTTTGCTTTTTGTTATAGATACTAAGAAAACGGAGATAGCTGCCTTTGTTTCTATACTCCTCATATACAAAAAGCATTTTAAAGAAATTATTCGCAAGCAAAATATAACAAATTTGCGAAATTTTTTATATTTAGGTATGTAACAGAATTTGTACGAAAGTGAACCTTTTCACATTTTTTCAATTTGTACCGCTTTTGGTTTACTTCTTTAGCTATCGTACGTTTTTATAAATCCGAAAAAATTCAAACATTCTTTTTTTGTAATTAAATATGATATTATTTTTAAACATCTTCTTTACAAAATAAAAAAATAGAAATGATTGTGGGCACTTCGAAAATAAATTAAGAAACATGTTAAAAACTTAATTTTATCCTTGAAAAATTTTCCAAATATCGATATTGATCAATATGCCCGGTGCTTCAATAATTTTGCAGCAATGATAGAAAACAGAAAAGGACAAAAAATTAAGTCAATGGTTTTTTTTTTTTGTTTATTTTAATATTTTTTTCTTGTCAAGTTTGTAACCAGTAAGATATATAAAAAATATTTTTATCTAAACAGGGTGTGTCTATTTTTCAATACACAATTTAAGAAACAACAGGCTTCTCCATTTTTGAAAAATGTTTGACCGTTTTTTTCATGTTAGTGCTCTCAAATTATAAATTACACCTCAGTATTTTGAAACGAATTTGAATTAAAAATGTTTGCGTCTTTCGTTTTCTAGAAAAGGTAATGACGTTTTAATTTTCACTTTCGTACGAATTTGGTTTCTGTAACACACCTGTTGTAGTAGTCGTTGCAGTTGAAGTTGAAGCCCAAAGTTTGAAATTTTGAACTTTGTTGAGCTACAGAGTATTCGTCAGCTTCAGCTACTACTCAACTACTTTATTCCGTTCCAGGCCTTAGAAATTAAATATATTTTTAAAACACGTTAGGGACGCAACTTTTATTAAGAATTATTCAAATTTATTGTGTAAATTAGTCCACCAAAAGTTAACCAAACACCTGTGTTGTTAATATGTACACTTAATACATTTTAGACATCGACCAAGTGCCCACTATGCAGTAAGTCTTACTTAACCAAGACGTCAGGATAAATACCTCACTTTTATGTGCGGTTTTCACTAAAAAAGTGTTTGAACATGTAGTAAAATTTATATACAAAACTCTCAAAAAACTGAGTGCTTTTCATATAAATTTTACTACGCATTCAATCACTTATATTGTGAAAACCGCACATTTTTTTTTTCCATAACAAAACTTTTTAATATAATTTATTTATATATGATAATTTTATTAAACAAAAACACCACTAAACGTAAGAAGTTAAAAGTTATTAGAGATGAAATCGACACAACTTTCGTAGAAAATACCAAATTAACGTCGAAGTGATATAGTCGTCGACTTGATAAGTCAACAACTTAAAAATTAAGAAATTGAAGAGGTAAAGAAATATTTAACAATTTATATTATAATCTTAAATTAAATTATTTGAATAAATTTCTGCTTGTATAATTTTATTTCCTTAATTGAATCTTTTGTTTTTAAATTTTAAAACATTTTTAAACTATATTAATTTTACGTTTCATTCCAAAACTTATTATTACTTTAAAAACAACTTGGTGACAATTTTCACCTGCAGCTGATTAAAATTCTCTTAAAATTATGAATAGTTTATAAAGACAAATCCTTACACTGAAAAAAAATGTCGCCCCAATTGAAGCATTAATTAAAAATAAAATCAGTTTTAATTAAAAATTTAATCAAGTGAATTAAACGTTTAATTGTAACTATGAATTTGTTTACTGGTGCAAATTAATTGTATCAATTACACTTTTAGTTCAGTTGATTAAACGCTTAATTCTCTTGATTAATATTTTATTCACTTGATTAAATTTTTAATTACAACTGATTTTATATTTGATTAATGCTTTAATTGGGTCAACATTTTTGGAGAATTTTTTGTGTTTAAATTTACACAACTTAATATTTCTTTAGTTTTCATAGCCTGAAAATTCGAAAACAAAACATAATATTTATTTTGCATATTTCATAAAAGAAATTATTTTACTTCATAATATTATAATAATGTGCTATTTAGAAATAGTTTAAAAAATTTTAGTAAGTAAACACATGATGACACATTCAACTATATCAACTCATATTTATTTAATAAATTTTAAGAATTTTCGTTTAAGCAAATCTATTAAACAAAAATTTATTATTCAAATCATGTTGGCGAAATTCTATACAAATAAAGTGAAACACACAATGAACATTTGCCTTAATGACGATATTTGACTTTATTTTACACACATCAATACAAACTTAAAATATAGAATTTTTATAACAATTATACGACTACATAATGAAATTAGAAAATTTATATAAACAAGAATATGCAATGATAAAATGCATTTTCATTATCATAAATTAGTTGCAAGTTATTCTAATGTATCATACATACTTCTACACTGTAAATAATTAATGCTTTAACTAACAAAAGACACTTAATCTTCTATTATATATACATATATATAGAAAACTGAGGATCCTTTTTTCGTATTAATTACTTAAGCCACCGCGTAGATGCCAAATTTTATACACCTGACTTGTAAAATGGCCCCCCGACAAAATACTTACATGTCGTAAGTTACCTTTATAACATTGTTTCTATCAAAGTCGTCTGACGAGACTTCAATAAGAATGAGTGCTCTATTTTCTTCTGGCAAACCATCTAGCGGCTATCGACTCTTATTTTACAATACCAATATATGTTTATTCATTAATACACATTAATGTAACGTTCCATTATTTTATCCTGAATTCACAGAAAAAAGTGTTTTATCAATTAAAACAATGGCTTAAAAAGTTTTTAAATTTAATTAATGTGATAATTGAATCAATTATTTTTTTAGTTGAAAGAAAATTAAAAATTTAATATTGATTTAATTAACATTTTAGTTGTTTTGAAATAAATTTTTAATTAAATAACAAGAAATCTTAATTGACTTTTTCGTTTAAAATAAAATAATTTAACACAGAAAAAACTATTAATTTTCTCCAATCACCAAATTTATACCAAATTCATAATATCAAGCAAACAATTTGTTGATTTTGCACCTGTTACCAAAATGATTATATTGATTACTAAAAATTGTAAACTTGTGAATATTTTTTTTCAATAAATGATATTTTTAATTTTAATTAAAAAATTTTTAAAAAAACTTTGCCATTTCAAACAATGTGATAATTTATTTAATAAAATATTGACAATTCGCCACAACAATTCTACATGCTTAAATTATTTTATTTTAAACAAAAAAAGTCAATTTAGATTTTTTGTTATTTAATTCAAATTGTAATTGAAAATTTATTTCAAAACAACTTAAATGTTAATTAAATCAAAATTAAATTTTTAATTTTCTTTCAACTAAAAAAATAATTGATTCAATTATCACATTAATTAAATTTTAATACTTTTTAAACCCTTTTTTTAATTGATAAAATACTTTTTTCTGTGAAACATGTAGAATTGTTGTTGGGAATTGTCAATATTTATTTAAATAAATTAACACATTGTTTGAAAGTTCAAAGTTTTTTGATCAGTTTTTTTTATTAAAATTAAAAATATCGTTTATTGAAAATAATATTTCAAAATTTTAAAATTTTTAGTAATAAATATAATCATTTTAGTAATAGGTGCAAAATCAGCAACTTGTTTGTGACCGAATTAATCTTCAGTAAGACAGCAATTTTGAAAGACATGCAGAATTACATATTTTCTGAAGTTATTCCACACCTTAATATACATCTAAGTGGGTGTGCATTTGATGTTCAACAAATATTCTTTGATATTGGGTAGCGTTTTTTACTTGCGGTAACCATCAAAGTGAAAATGGGCCTCATCCCTCACTATTCGATATTGTCTTTGTGTCTGAATAATCGAATACAGACTCTTAAAATAAAATTTAACAACTTTGGTACTTTGTTCTGTGCTTAGTCTGTACATAATAAATTCCTCTACATTATAAATTTCCCAAGTTTTTCAAAGTCAGTTGGAAAAAAAACAAAAAAAAAACATAACCAAAAAAACATTAAAAACATAACGTTTTTAATACGAAAATAATTTACTCTATAGTTAGAAATCCAACGAAACTATTGAATTCGTTCGTAGTCAAGTTTAACGTGTTACGATGTGTTTCGTTAATTCTTTTCAATAAAAACAAAAACATTTCTTGCAAATGTCTGCCTTTACTCTTAGAGACTTCGTTCAGATTTCTGTCTGATATTGATTATATGTAGTGTCTGGCCGCTTTCTGATAGAATTCGCATGGATGAGATTCAACTTCAATCAGGCATAATAGATTTCTGATTGAATTCGTATAGGTGCGACTTTGTGTGTGTGTGTTTTTTTTTTCTAATCATTACAATTCTCATTAAGTTGAAAATAATTTTATTTTAATTATTTTATTGTATAAAAAACAGATTTAAAAAATGGTACGTCTGTATGTAGATACATGTAATTTGTGCAATTATTAGATTAGACTTGATTGCATATTCTGCCAGCTAACTGTCAGAAAAAAATAAGAATGTCAGCCAACACATCAGAATTTCCCATGCTTTTTTCACTACACAGAAAAATTATCCAAAAATGTTGTCCCAATTAAAGCATTAATCAAAAATAAAATACGTTTTAGTGAAAAATTTAATCAAGTGAATTAAACGTTTAATAAAGTGATTTAAGCGTTAAATCAAGTGAATTAAAAGTTTAATTGATAGTATTAATTTGAACCAGTAAACAACTTAATGGTTACAATTAAACGTTTAATTCACTTGATTAAACGTTTAATTCACTTGATTAAATTTTTAATTAAAACTGATTTTATTTTTGATTAATGCCTTAATTGGGGTAACATTTTTTTCTGTGTAGAGATCTATTAGATTTCTATCAGAAAAACATTGATTAATGTTTTAATTGGGGTAACATTTTTTCTGTGTAGATTTCTATTAGATTTCTATCTAATGCCAGAATTCGTGTCAACCACTTCATACACTTTTGGGTCGGAAATCTACCAGAGTTTGAATACGATATCTGGAAGACGTCGCACTATTTTGCTTGTGGTTTAAGCTCTTTATAAATAAATAAAAAAATATTTTTCCTTAAACTTATATATGAGCCGAAACTATTTGCGAACTAATATAAATACCTAACTAAGATCAGGAAATAATTTGGTAAGATAAACAAATTGGAAAGCTTAAGAAATTTCGTATTATTGTAAATTTTTCCAAACATTTCGTAAATGGATTTTTTTTTAGTGTATAATAAATATGGGTCTTTTCATAATAAACGTTATTGAATATTGTACTTACTAGAGTTTTCGTTCACTTGTCTGAATTTACCACTTACAACGCTTTTCCAAAGCGAAATATAACTTTTATTATTTTACTTGTTTTATTGGTTAAAAATTTAATATTAAAGAATTCACACGGTTTGCATGAGAAGTCAGTAGTAGATATTATTTGACAATATCCGATAGCAGCATGCACAAAAACAAGAAAATTAAAAAATTTTTACAATTCAAGAGATTATTATTAGTGTTACATCTATTAAAAGTAAATCTTTAACAATGGAATCTTCAACATCAGATATTAAAGTATATAGAAAATTTGTTTTTTATAAAAATTGTATTGTGTAAATATTTTTCATAATTTTTTAAAAAAGGTCCAAAATTGGGATAAATTCCGGATTTAATAGGCCACAAGTATTAAGTTAGTAACAGTTGGAATTAGTTTTATGAATTTTAGAAGAGTATAGGATATCAGCTTTTATATTTGAAAAAAAAAAGTTCAGACAATGCCCGGCCTTTTTTTATTTTCGTTTTTGTGTAAAAACTCTTGAAAAGAAAGATTCCCCAAAAAGTTTTAAATTTTTTATTTTTTCAGATTAATTTTTACATTTACTGAATTTATTGAAAGCAAAAACTGGATACAAATTTATACTAATAGGAATACATATTATTAACTTATTCTGTTAATTTATTTTTGATTTCAAAGTTACAGCGAAAATTGTGGATCATGTTTCTTTCCGAAAAAAAAACGCCTTAAAGGTTAACAAAAAATTGTTTTTCAATTTTTTTTAAAGCTGTTTTTTATGTATTTATGATTATTCCTTACTAAAAAATGATAATATCTCTTTTATAATTTTTTTGAAAAATTTTGTACATTTATAAAATTTTGTGAGAAATAAAACTAGGATTTTAAATTAAATGTATACTAATATAAATACATATAACAAATTTATTATTTGAATTTTTTTATTACACAAAAAAATTATTCTTTAATTTTCAATTTTATTCATTAATTTATCGCTTTTTATTCCAAAGTTACAGCATAAATTGTAAACTAATATCTTTTTTTAAAAAACGGATTATACATTTTTTTAACTGTTCTTTTTCTAAAATGCTGTGTTTTATGTGCTTATAATAACTCATCAATAAAAAAATCTATGAATTATTCGCCACTTTGGGTACCATCGAACCCACTGTGCGATGGTCGTACCTGTCATCGTTCCTAGTGTTAAGCTGAAGTAGTCAAATATATAACCGAAAATATCTAGTTTTATTTTGGGTATTAACGGTCAATTTAAATTCTTGTTAAAAAATTTTACTTTTTTAAAAACACTTGTGAAAAATTAAATTTGTTGTATTGAGCTTCCTGTAAAAGTGTTTTTTTTTTTAAGTTATTTTTACTGAGATAAGACTTTTTCCTTGAAAAATAACGTTTTGTAAAAATGGGAATGTTTAACAGAACATTTTGGACAAAACCAAACAGTTAACAGTTTTACAGAATTTTATCAATATTGTGACTTTATCTTAAATAAGAACCCGTTTTGTACTTTTTTGTAAAGAAGGGAAGACATTTTGAAAGAAAATTAGACCCTTTACATAAAAAAAAAACTTCTTAAAAAGGAAAGAAGACGTTTTGTACAAAACAGCACTTTTTTCTAAAGAAAAAGAAAAAAAATAAGAAGACTTTTGTGACGAATAGCAGTGACAAATTGCAGACAAATGATTTTATTTTCTATGAAGCAAAAGGGACGTTGTGTTCAAAACAGAACTCTTTGTGAAGAAACGACGACGCTTAATACAAAATGGGAATTTTAGAAGAAAAAAGGTAGCGTGTTATGAATAAAAAGATATTTTGAAGAAAAAATGATACGTTTTGACTTTTTGAAAAGAAAGTGAGTTATTTTGTACAAAACAAAAGCTTTTGTAGAAAAAAATAGTCATTAAGTACGAAGCAGAACTTTCTGTAAAGAAACTTCTTTTGTTAACTTTTATCTTCGGTGAAGGAACAAAAATTACTTTTTGTTAAAAAGTGACTTATTGAAAAAAAAACGGCCTTTTTGGTAAATAGAAACTTTTTGATAAAAATTGCTTTTTTGTGAAAGAGCAAAGTTTTTGATATAAATTACTTTTTTGTAAAAGAGCAATGTTTTTGATATAAATTTATTTTTTGTGAAAGAGCAAAGGTTTGGGGAAAAAAGATTTCTTTTGGTGAAAAGGTACTTTTAAAAACAAACTAAATTAGTATTGATATGTTTTTTTCTTGCAATCAGATAATTTTGTGTCGCAAATATTTATCGGTTTTTAACTTTTTAATAAAAAAAAACATGACTTTTTTTAAAAAGGGACTTTTTTGCAAGAACGAAAATTTTTGTAAAAAAGCAAACTTTTGGGGGAAAAATTGTTTTTTGGTAAAAAAGTTACTTGTAAAAACAAACTAATTGAAGACATATTTTTATATAAAAAAAAAACAATTGTGTTGCAATCAAATAATTTTGTGTAGCAAATATAAATTATTTATCGCTCATTTTCAGTATATGCGTATGAGACACCCATAAGTATAAGTGTGACGAATATTAAATTTAATATTTACTTAAGAATTTCATATTTGAATAGAAAAGTATTATATAATTTCATTAGCCCACATTAAACGTTCATATAAATATAAATTTTGAATAAATTAAGCTGCTGTTTGGGCGGATATATTCTAGTTAACAGTTATTTTATGTGCAAACCTGTGTTGCAACAATATTGTTTTTAACATTTAAAGTGTATAATATTACAATTAATTTTTTCTTTTGCCTTTTTAGGTCCATGACTGGGCTACAGATTTTTGTGATGGTACCTGCCTGTGTGCGTTAGTGGAAAGTCTACAAACACGACCATTGAAACCCTCCTGGAATCGTCGTCCAGCAAATCAACATCATTATTTGGAAAATGCCACCACAGCTTTAAATGCCATAGAAAAAGATCATATTAAGTTGGTTAATATTGGCAATGTGGACATTATAAATGGTAATGTTAAGCTTATTTTGGGCCTAATATGGTCCCTTATCGTACGCTATCAAATTGGCCGAAGTAAATTCCCGCCACGTAAATTAATGTTGGCCTGGTTGCAAGCCGCCTTGCCGGATTGTAAAATAACAAATTTAACTACGGACTGGAATAGTGGTGTGAATTTGGCTGCTTTGTTAGATTATTGTAAGCCTGGCCTATATCCACACTGGCGCTCTATGGATCCTAGTCAGAGTGTACGCAATTGTACACATGCCATGAATTTGGCACAAAGTGAATTCGGAGTACCCAAGGTTTTGGAGCCTGAGTATTTGGCTTCTCCCTGGTTGGATGAATTATCGGGTATGACTTATTTGTCATACTTTATGAAACCAGGAGGGCCGGGTTACAATGCTACCATGCGGTGGGTTAATACACAAGTTAGGGAATCGGTGAAAAATTTTACGGTGAGCTGGTTTAATCGATTAATTTTTTTAATTTTTTTATTTTGGTAATTATTATGTTTTTTTATTTCAGACCGATTGGAACGATGGCCGCGTTATGTGTGAAATAATTAAGGGTTTGGGTGGTCCGGCACCCGCCCCTGAAAAACTCAGTACCGATCCTTTTCATTACGAGAACAATGTACGCAAGGCAATAGATGCTGGTGCCAGATTGGGTGTCCAGCCGGTTTTGACCGCTAAGGATATGGCCAATCCCGAAGTTGAACATTTGGGAATTATGGCCTATGCTGCCCATTTGCAGTGGGTACCTCCAAGGCCACCACTTTCAGATTTAGTGAATGTGTTTTTGGAAAGTACTTCGGGAAGGGTGGGAGAACAGGTGGGACAAACTTTATAAACAAAAAATATTCCCAAATATTTTAATGCTAGTTTAAAGTAGCCTATTAGGTAAAGACACTTCATACAAAGTTTTGTAAATTTGGTTTCAAACAAAATTTGGCCGCTTTAACATTCTAAAAAAATTTTCGGAAATGGCAAAAAACCTAATTTTCAAAAAGCCATAGAAATTCAAATCTAAACTGATGTGTGAATTTTTTTAAATATTTTCTTTGCCTAGTAATCTACACACATAAACCTCTAAGCCTTTAATTTTTTAATGCTTTTTATTGCAAGATGATTTTTCATAACTTTTTTTTACAACAGACCCATTTCCGCATTGACATTCTCTCACGCGATATAAGCTTAAGCAGTGTACGAGCTTTGGTTGTATCACCTTCGGGCAATGCTCAGCAAATCAAATTGAATGCCCATGGTGAGGGCGTTTATGTACCTGATAAATATGGGATGCATGAAATTGTAGTGGAAATTGGAGACGATAGTTTGGGTGGACATTTCTTCCGTGTTTTACCGCGTTTCATACAAGTTGCACCCCCCGGTATGGCTCCCTGTGCTTTGGGCAGTTTAGTTGAAGTTTTAGTTAATGCCACCGGTGCTCCGAAAACCGAAGATATTCTTGTTACAGCCGTTTCACCCACAGGTATATCCCACAATTGTCCTTTGAAGAAAGTCGAAGAGGGTCATAGTGCCATATTCAAACCGGATGAGGCGGGCATATGGGAAATTGCTATTACATACCAGGGCCGCCACATACAAGGTGGACCTTTTACTTGTGCTGTATTTGATGCTTCGGGTGTTTCAGTACATGGCCTTGACGGAGCTATGCCTCTAAGGGCCCATTCCTTTGAGGTGGATGCCCGAGGAGTGGGTGTCAATGGTGAACTGCATGTCGACATTGTGCACGACAAACGCTCGTTAGTATGTTCGGTAGAGAAAATCGTCGACAATAAATACCGTGTTACCTTTATGCCCCGACAAAATGGCAAATATCGTGTATATGTCTACTTTAATGGCTACGATGTCAAGGGTTCGCCATTCATTATGCGTGTTGGCACTAAAGGACGTTCTGGCAAAACCCGCAGTAGCCCTTTGCACGACAACAAACACCGTTCGGAGAGTCCTTCTATGCACTATACGACAACAACTTCGACCAGACACAATGATTATCGCAATGCGGCCACATCTTCTCTATCCCGCAGAGATTTACTAAATCACAATCACAATACAGCCACGGCAACAGGAAATGGCGGAGGAGCCACAGCTGCAACAACAACAACGAATATTGGCATTAATGAACGTCAACGTTCTTATTCACCACAATATTCACCCAAGCAGGATACTACGGATTATCGCACAAGTTCCAGTTACTATAAAAGGGAAAGCGAGGTAAGTTTGAATACTAACAAAATAATGCATATGCGCTGGTTAAGGTGTTAAAGTAGAGAAAGTTAATTTAAGTTATTTAAGTGGAAAATGAGTAAGCGGCTGTAAAGGTGGTTGGTTGCATAAATATTTTAAACTAATTGAATTTGGTTGTTGCATGCTAATAATGGAAGCAAGAATTGATGGAAATAGTTGTATGGTTTTTTTTTTCTTTGCGTAACGTTTTCTGCATGATAAATTTATAATTAATTTTAATATTTAAGATGTTTTAGGGTAAAAATAATAAACAATGACTAACTTGGTTTTTTCTGGATTTGGTCAGGTATGGGATGGCAATCGTATTCATTCTGTTAAAAAATTGATTTCTAAAATTTTTTTATTTGTTTTGTCTATTATCTGCAAAGCCAAAACAGTTAAGAACACCATTTACTAGGGTATTCGTTTAATCGGGATTTTACTTTAATCGGTTAATCGCTCGATTAATTAACCGAGGTTTTCGTTTAATCGGTTAATCTTATAATTGATCGGTTAACCGATTAATAAAGTTTTTTTTTATAAATTAAGCAATTTCAATAAATAAAAATGCATAAATTATTTATTATTTGGAGTTTATTAGTAACAAAAAACCATAAAATAACAATTCTTGAACTAAAACGAGCAAACAAAAAAATAATGCATAAATACGTAATACATATTTTTTAATTAATACATAAATATTATGTATTAATTAAAAAATAAACTGTAATATAATTTTTTTTTTTTAGTTATTTCAATAGTTTAAAGAGGAATTAAACAATAATCTTTTAGAAAAATAATTTGGTTTAAATTTTAAGGATTTAAGCGATTATTTTCTTAATTTTGATTAAACTTGGCTTTGAAAAAAATCTTTCACTTATCGTTGATGTTGGAGAAATCGAAAGCAACCCATTATACAGAATATCTAATTTTTCAGTACTTTTCCTGGATTTCTCTAAACGTATAAAATCTTCCATTATGCCATTAATTCTGTTAAAAGATTGATATGAAAAATTATGAGAAGAAAAAAATAACTAAACGCATAGATAAAAAAAGTACGTGAAACAAAAAGCTGTTGACAGTAACCACCTATTTCAAATGAAGATCACTAAAAACCTTCTTTGTTTGTATGAAAAAATTATTTCTAAACACATACCCAAGGCGAATTCATTCAAGGTGACGTAAGCCACAGCTGATAACTAGCCATGTGTCAAAATTGTATACCATTCTGGGGGTTCTATGAAATCTTTCATAAATACTATAATTTTCACTTAGAATTATGAAATTGATAACGTTTTTAAATTATAACATTTCAAAACACAATTTAAAATTAAAAACAAATTGAAATGTTTGTTTGAATTGTTTAATTCAGTTGTATTCTTTTGACAAAACTTTAAAGTATTTTACAGTGTTGTATCCGTTTTCAAAATAAGATCACCTTGAATGAATTCGCCTTGCACATACTTTTTGTATATCAGGCGAAATCAAAAAAATATGTTTTAATACTACAAAAAATTTATAATTTTATTACGTTGGTTAATTGACTGAAAATAACCGATTTAATCGTTAATCGAATAAATCAATTTTAAATTAACCGGTCAATCAATCGGGTACTTATAACCGAATGGACACTTTCGTATTTACTTACACAAGTGCACAATTCTATTAAAAATCTAAAGTTGTTAAAAGGCTAAAAATTGGCTAATTTGGTAACCTAATAAAAACAGATATTAAAAAAAAATATTGTACCTCTCGTCGTTCTTTAGAAAAAAAAGCGAAAATGTGCCTGGTAATATTTTGTAATTCGGACCTTTTAGGGATAGAATGTGTATAATCTGTATTTTGGAACTTCTTTCTCACCCCATTTATCTTTTAAGCCAATAAATATAAAAAATAAAGCTTAACTCCTTAAACTCCTAACTGATGCATATATATATTAGAGCGACTCAAAAAAAAAAAGTGATTTTGTTACCCCTCTGAAATTAAGGTTGATATGTTTTATGATGTTTCCCAACATATTTTGGTTCTAGCGTTGAGCATCCGTGGGCTGGACCATTTTTAAAAAAGGTCTTTTTTCAGTATGCTTTTAAATTTATATCGTCTTGGAGCAAAGTACAAAAAATTTCGAAAAACTGCAAAAAAGACCTTTTTTAAAAATGGTCCAGCTCACGGATGCTCAACGCTAGAACCAAAATATTTTGGGAATCATCATAAAACATATCAAGCTTTATTTTCAGAGGGGTAACTAAAACACTTTTTTCGGTTCCATACAACTTGAGTCGGTCTAATATATGGGGGATTTCATGTCAAGTGACCCAACTTTTGAAATCGATGTCTTCCGATTTGGATGAAATTTGCACCAAGGTTAGTCTTATTGGATAGTAGTTTAGACACAAATTTTCAACAAGATCGGTCAAAAAGTTTCTGAGTTAGAGGGGGTCAAAATTTGACATTTTGGCCAAACCGGTGTTCTTTCTCATCCATGTAACTTATTATCTATTGGTGTTATCAAAATTTGTCCCAAACAAATTAGATAGCTATTTGTTCAAGCTTTCGAAAAAAATTTTTTTTGTATTTTTAAAAATTTTTTTTTTTTTTAAATATAAAACTTATTTTTTATTTTTTTTTTTTTGAAAACGGTATTTTTTTTTTTTTTTTTTTTTGCTCAAAAGAAAGCTTATGTATTTTTCTTTTAGGTAGTTTTTGTCGCTTAGTGGGATGCGAGTGGGATATGTATAAAAAAAAAACAATTTGTTAGTCAAAACGAGGATTTTTAAATTTTTTAGCATTTGACGTCTTGACTAACAAATTGTTTTTTTTATACATATCCCACTCGCATCCCACTAAGCGACAAAAACTACCTAAAAGAAAAATACATAAGCTTTCTTTTGAGCAAAAAAAAAAAAAAAAATACCGTTTTCAAAAAAAAAATAAAAAATAAGTTTTATATTTAAAAAAAAAAAAATTTTAAAAAATACAAAAAAAATTTTTTGAAATCCCCCATATATATATATATATTTGGTACTTTTTCGAAATTCGAACGTTTCAGGTGTAAAAATTGTACCTGTTTTTGATACTTCTTAACAAAACATGTTTCTACGTTCATTGACATATGGTCATTTACTGGGGTCACGACCGTACGTTCGTACACTTTTGTTGTACAAATAATATAGAAAACAAAACTTTTCCTAGCATTTTTTTGGCGATTCGATAGCATTTTGGTGGCTCTATGGTTGGTGCAAAAGATGGATTTCATCGAGTTTAAGTTTTCAAATTGATAATTATAAACATGTGGTCACGAACGTACCCAAAATAGAAGTCAACTTTGGCTGAGAGTAGTGAAATGTAAAATTCTGCGAAATGGAACGAAATATGCAAACGTGCTTAATTTATTTTAAAAGTGTATTAAGTTAGGTCTCTATCCAGTATTTACCCAATAAAATATCTCTATTGGTTTTTGTTTAATTGGCTTAAGTACCGGTCGCGAACGTATAATTTTTCCATATGTTTTAACCGTTAATTAACCGTTAACCGAACCTTTTTGTTCTCCTTGAACTTTTCTCTTCTAAATTGTTTGTAATAGAGGAATTTTTAAGAAAGAGTGGAAGCATAACAATTTTTTTTTTTGCATGTAAAATAATTAAATATAAAAATGTAGCTTAAAAAGAAAATATTAAATTTTTCAGTTTCCAGCCCAATTTCCT
The DNA here is from genome assembly GCA_943735925.1 of Pollenia amentaria. NCBI lineage: Eukaryota > Metazoa > Arthropoda > Insecta > Diptera > Polleniidae > Pollenia > Pollenia amentaria. The sequence goes on along the minus strand of OX031010.1, from coordinate 135,476,935 downwards.
CAAGTAAAACAGCTGAGATATCGTAGCATATCATATATACCGTTCTATTATAAAACATAGACTTTTTTTATGATTATAAACAATAAAACGCGATGATTATCAAATATTATTTTTCCATCCTGGTTGACCATTCGGGGGAAATTTATTTTATTTTATTTATTTATTTGAAAAATAAACAGTACAACAAGACTTGATCTTTTTAAATAGTGCCGGGGAGATAAAGGAATTTAGATTTTCACATTTATAAAGGTTTATCTTAAATCTAAGAACAATTTAAAACAAAATAAAATAATTAATTATGATTCACATATTGTTATAAAAAAATTAATAATTATAGTAATAATAATTTTAGGTTATGTGGGTGATTTTTCATTAACCCAAGTGGGTAAATATTTTGTATCCAAAGTGCTTTGCATGACTTTTTATCTGTATATTAGGTGGAAGCTCATTCCAGAGACGAATGGTATTAACAAAAAAGTGTTTGTCTGATATTTGTTAACGGTATCTTATGGAGTTTATTCTATTGCCCCGATTCGGTCTTGAAAATGTTATCCTTTTGTAGAGATAATTAGGTTGTCTATTTAATATAAGTTTATGTATGAATATTAGTGTACGGCATTTTAATAGATTTTCAAAAGATACATTATAGATTTGGTTAGAGAACTGAGATATACTACTATATCTTGTACGTCCATATATATATATCTGGCAATGTTGTTGTATGTCACTTTGAGCTTATTCTTGCTTATAGAATCGCAACTTGAAAATAATTTACATCCATACATTAAAATGGGAAGTAGATATGCCTTAGCGAGTAGCATGCGGATATTTAATGGCGTAAAATACTATGTCATCCTCATTTAAATCTTTGGAGCATACATATGCCGGCTTAGCTTTGGTGGTATATCGATGTGCTTAAGTCGTTCTTTGTTCAAGTGGAAGAACTATTAATTCATTTAACTCCTAAGTGAGAATAATAATCAGCTGCTTACCCCTACACATGGTATGAAGGTTATTGAAGACACAAAACATGTTCAAAAGATATGCCATCTGTTGTGAGATGTTGTAATCTCTCAACCCCTCGTTGGGAAATTTCTTATACAAAATTTATAAAAAGTTTTTAAGAAGTTTTTTTTTTAAGAAAATAAGAGGTTTGCATTCTACTGATTAGAATAATTATCTGATTATTTTAAACCGCTTATTATAAGAAAGTTATTCAACTTTTAAACAAGATTTAATTTAATTTTAAAAATGTTAATTACTACCATTTCACAGTAGCTGAATATTGAATTTTAGTTATAATCTTGAACGCACAGCACAAAACATATAAAAACCCCCACACGTTCTTAAAACAAAACACATCAAACAAAATTATCAATGACACTTATCATCAACACAATCATCATTTAACAAATAAAAATTCAAGTTTGATTTTATACAACCACCAAAAAAAAACATAGCAACCAAACTCCAAAAAACCATATTCATCTACACATTTTAGGAAAAATTGTCATCATCACCGCTACAACCGCCGGCACTTCAATCGTCTCTATTACGCGAACGTGACTACAATGATTCACCATCCACAAAATTCTTAAACTCCGTTGACTTGTATGACGTCACTACGTCACGACGTGATTCAAAAACTTCAAATGCTGCTTCCTCTAGGAGCGACTATTACTATGACAAAGAAAATGAATTGTATAGTCCCCGAAAGAGTGACCGTGTTATAAAGATGCTGCCAACACGGGAAGACCGAGAATATATGAGCATAGATCAAATGCAAAAGCAATCCTACAACAATTATCAACTTCAGCAGCAGCAGCAGCAGCAACAACAACAGATACGCACAAATACTGCAACAAGAGGCTCAGCTTCGTATAGTACACGACTGAGTCCCATAATGTCCAGTCCCACACATGATGTAACTAAAACTATATATATTTTTTAGATTTCCTTTGTTTTTTTTTTATTTTCTTAGCAATTTAGTTCTCTTTTTATTTTTTGTAATTAAATGTGTTTGTTAATTTTTACTAATTTTTAATTTTGCTAACAATTTATTTTTGATTGTTTTTTTTCTATAATTATTTGTATGTATTTTAGCGTTAGTTTTAAAAAGCATGTTATAATTTGCGAATGAAAAATTTACTAACTTCTTTCTATGTTTTGGCTTAAATTTTATTTGTTTATTAAAATCTCAGATAAGATCTAGTGAAATACGTACACATAGTCCCTTGACTATAAAAACATCGATACCTTATGAAACCACAACACGTACATTGAGTGCCAGCCCCAGGCATATGTCGGCCTCACCGGTACCAAGATATTCGCCCAATAGTGCATACATAACAACAGCAACACATCGAATGAGCCCAAGCACAACGTTGAATAAGGTAAGTCTTGTTTTAAAGCCTAGAAAGATAAAGAAAAATTTCTTGAATAGAAGGAGAGGGGAAAAAATTTATTCTCTGATTGTGTTTTTAAGAAAAGTTATTGTTTTGGTGTGGTACACACGTATGGAATTTGGAGAGACATTTCCTTTTATAAAAAGTTTCTACTCTAATTTTTTTTCTACACCAAAAGTCTCTGAAGCATAGCGCTATTTAGCTGTCCAAAAGGCGCATATTTTTCCCTTAGCGCTTTTTTAAAAAAGAGCGCTAAATTAGCGCTTTTTTGCTAACATCTTTTAGAATTATAGATACCCAACATGTTTGAACTCTTGTTTACATACATTAAAATTAAGGCACATTAAATTAAAATTTCTTACCGTTTTTCAAATACTTTTGCTATATAGTATATTGAAATGTATACTATATAGCTACACCCAGAGAAAAACTATGTTTAAAAATGGTCACCTCCAACAAAACTATTTTTAGACAAAATTTTAAACATATTATGCAGTTATTTTGAAATTTTAAAACAAAAAAAGGATATAGAAGTAAATAAAAATAATTATAACACGTATATTTCTTTAAAGAATAATTTTAATTTTTGCTCGAAAAAATAAAAATCAAAAAATAATTGTTATTTTTGTTCAAAAAAATAAAAATCAAAAAATAACTGTTATTTTTGATCGAAAAAATAAAAATCAAAAAATAACTGTTATTTTTGATCGAAAAAATAAAAATCAAACAATAACTGTTATTTTTGTTCAAAAAAATAAAAATCAAAAAATAACTGTTATTTTTGTTCAAAATAATAAAAATCAAAAAATAACTTTTATCATCAGACTTTTATGAAAAAAGGAATAACTGTTACGGTCCCTGATAATAAGTGTGCCCTCTTTTTAAATCCTTAATACATTTTTTGTATGTCTCGATATCGAGACCTATCGTTGCTTCACATACACTTTTTAAGAGTTCTCTATGAGTTTTTGTACTATGAAGAAAATGAACAATGTTCATGTAAAAAATGTATATTAAGATTTATAATTGTTATGCTGCATGTTCTATTTTAGGAATTTTGATATTTTATATTGTTTTTTCGTGTAGAAGACTAATGGCGATTTCTTTTCTCAGAAAAATACACTCATAAAATTATTACAGTAACTGATTGTAGGTTATCAATTTCGTTTTCCGTGCTGCTAAAATTTAATGAAAATATAATTATGTTACGAATCAATTTATTTTCTAATTTTATGCTATTCAAAAAACAAACTACCAAAAAAATACTGTTTTTCCGTACTAATATTGTAATGTAGTTTGATGTTTTGTCAGTTAAATTATATTTTTTTTAAAGCAATAACTGGTAAATTTTACGAAATATTCTGTAAAAAAAAAAAAAAATTCAAAAATGTATGTAAAATTCATTTATTTTAAATGAAATGTAAAGGATCCATTTTTTAAATAAATTTTTAGTTGTTTTAAATGAATTTTCTGTGGGATTAACCTATATAATATTTTGAGTGTATGTAACAGTATATACATGTAACACGTTCTAATGTTACCTTTAATCACTCAAAGTGTAACATGTTGTGCAACTTTAATAGAACAAAATTAGCTGCTTTTATTTACAACTATTACACTTTTATTATTAATGTTGGAAACAAATATTGGCATCACTAAGGATTTGTAAAAAATTTTAAATAATAATAATATACAGAGAATTTTTTCATTTTAATATGTAAAAATGTTTATATTTTGGTTTTAAACAATCTTTTCACAAAATTATGAGCGATATGAATTATGAGAAACAAAATTAAATCCTGGTTATAAAAATAAAGTAGTAAGTCCCAGAGTTGTAAAACTGGGTAGTATGAACGCCTTAAGTAAAAGTGAGGGTAAAATATGCAACATGTTCTCATGTTTTTCATCAACATATTCTCAAAAGAATTTGAAAATGTTTCCCACAGTTGTATTTTTTGTACAAACGAACACAAAAATGTAGAACATGTAACATTTATGCAGCATATTTCTCAGAAAAGAAATCGCCATAATTTTTATAGCTTAATTTTAAAGAACTTCAAATTGCTTGTTAAGTGTTTCTTTGTATTATAAATATTTTTTGATATTATTTACTTTATATTTCATATTAATTATATTTCTTTACTTTGTCTAAAATATCAGAAAAAACTTTGTAAAAATGTTAATGTTCTAATAACACTGGTCGGCAAAAAAAGAAGTCGGGCGAGAGAGAATTTTATTATATGATTTTACTTGACCTTACCGTGCTCAATCCTAATCTGTTCACAGTTTGATTCAATTACGTCTAGTTATCATTTTGTTTACTGATAATGATATCGACCAAAATTTATCAAAATTTTTTATTTTGGTATCATGACACTCGATATCAAATGAAATGTCTCGTAATTTGGGATGTTAGCATTCGATATTGAGTAACCAAAGATTTTTCATCTCTCAAGTTTTCATTCGATACGTCGGTGTCTATCGTATGCAGAAAAATACGATAGTTTACTCGATATCGAATGCAGTGATTAGACCCCTGGATTTCTGATAAATGATAAAAATGTAAAATTTTGTCCTAATAATTTTTTTAATGAGTTTTTGAAAACAATTTTTTGAATTAGTGCCGTTTAATTTGAGAACAAGAAATATATTAGCGGTATTCACACCGAACTTGTTAATTTGTTACTCGGTAGTTTGTTAATTTGTTAAAGTTACCAACTGTGAACGACCCCTTTTTAAAACTTTGTTAGTCTGGTAACTTTCATAGTAAAACAACTGATTTATTGTTCTGACACAATTTATTATTCTGGAAAAAATAAAACATGCCACGAGAAAGTGTAAAAAAAAACTTACCAACTAACAACTATCTTATCAGGGGTGCCATGTCGTTAATTTGTTAAATGTTAATCCGGTAGCGCGTTAAATATACAAAAACAAAATGCGTGTACAAAAGTAACTATTAACGACTAACAAACTAACAAGCTCGGTGTGAATACCGCTATTATTTTGATGACTCAAAGAAAATTGTATTCCTAATCATCCTGTTAATTATCACCATCACACAAATCGTTCTCAATTTATGATAAAATGTGCAGCATTATTTCGGCCGAAATATAAGTCCAGCCCATATAAAACTAGACATGATAGAAAAAACTAAAAATGGATTTGAATTTAGCGCTTTAAAATCTTTATATTTCATATATTTTTATTTAAAACGATTTTTTGCCAAAAATTTTTAAGCGCTTTTTGATTGGTGGCACGGCGCTTTTTGATCAGAAATACTTCACATCTCTTCCCTGAAGGCTATAGAAAACGACTCTCAAGTGTCTACAGATCGAATAGAATAGATAAAGAGAGAAAGAGAAAGAAAAGCACATTTTTTTAGACATAGGGTCTCGCACCCGCAATCCAACTTCATTTCTAATTTACACGGCGAGCCATTGGAGACTTAATCTCAGGATAATTGTTGTTCTTATAATGTGAAGTGAGTTGATGTTGGGTATTTTTTAAAAGTTTTAGTAGTATTTCCTACAAATTCCCACATAGCTTCTAAGAAGACGATTTGGCAATCCGTTTCTTAGAATACAAACTAGAGTTTCTATCTTAGTCCATTTCCTATACAGAAAGGCACGTTAAGCCACTAGGAGTCGGTATAACGCAAGTGTTAACAATTTTCTCAGAGATCATAGTCATAATTTTTGTAAGCTAACTGTTGAAAATACTCCTATGCCTAATTGATAGCATTCCCTCTTTGCAATTTTCACCTCGCTGTAGAATGTTAATATATAGTCCTAATTATGCAGATGTTTCTGCGTCTTAAAATGCTGCGATATTTTAATTTAATTTTCTTATTTTAGAAGAACCTCAAAATAAATCGAAAATAATATAAAAATCTTTCTCTTTCTATCGCTCACTTATCTCTTTTCAGAACGGCTATGAATCGCGTACAGTGGAAAAATCATCAACCTATAAGTCCACATCGAATTTTGTAACTGATTCCAATATACGAGCGAGCCCTTCACTTTACGGTACTACAGAACGTTTAAGACGTACTGCTTCACCCGAACCACGTATAGATCATTCGTCGAATGTCAGAGTCTCCTCGATAAAGCCCGCTTCGGCTAGACGTGATAGTTGGGATGTTATAAATAAAACAAAACACATACTATCCCACAACTCACTTGAGTCCCTAGCCAATATGACGGAATCACAATTGAATACCGATTTAAGTTATGCCCGACCCGATATTGATCATGAAACACATCGTAACACCCAATATAATAAATTCGCCTTAAATGAGCAAAAACAACACAGTGATCGAAGAGGCTCCAGAGATTCGGTGGATGATAGCGAACGCTATAAGTATGTTATATTGAAGTTCTCAAAGAATTTATAGTCCATAAGATTTGTAATAACAAATTTGTATCTTTCCAGACCCAGTGCCATCACTGTTAAGTCACAATCGAACAATTCGTATACCGATAAATCGGGGGGATTTACACGCACCGTTAAAGAATCCAGCAAACAAATTGTAACCGAAAGTTCTTCTTCGGCCGCCAATGGTGGCTATAGTTCTCTCTCGCGATTTCGCCCCATAGACAATAATTCAACGGGTGTTACTGGAGCCCGCGCTATACGCGTTCAAGATATACCGAATGGTGCCATTGGGCGTCCAGTAGAGTTTGAAATTGATGGTTCTAAGGCTGGTTCTGGCAATTTGGAAATTTTAGTTAATGGTGGTCGTGTCACATCATCGGTGCGTTCGTTGGGAGGACAACGTTTTGTGGCCAGCTTTACGCCCCATGAGCCCGGCATACATACAGTGCAAATAACTTTTAATGGAGAAACAGTACCAGGTGAGTGTTAGGAATTAGTAAGATCGTAATTGAATTGAATTTACATATGTATATAACTGGTGTCCGCTGAGAAGGTATACTACTTTGTTTGTAAATGGCGTAAATGGTCTTGTGGAAGAAGCTCTTGCGTGAACTGAATCTTAAAGAGAAACAAATGAAAATTCTTGGGCAAAATCGTGGCCAAAGTTGTTCTTTGAAGATCAAGCTCCTGAGCACGGCGTCGACTTAAGGTTGATGGATTGTTTTGAACGCTTTCTTGAGCAGCAGTAATGCCGATCTTGCAGTTCGTCGTGGTCCATAATTGGGCATATCACCTACAGGCCCTCTTTCTTCGAAATCATTCACTACACAATAAATAATGCGTTTTGTTGGCATGTTGTTTCTCCTAAAAATTTACCGTAACTTTCTCATCGCTACAGTAATCGATGATTGATTTTGATAAAATGTTTTAACGATTAAAATTATCGAATATTTTTCCATAAGAAATTTGCCACGTGTCTACTTCAGGACTGCCAAATATGAACTGTCTGAAGACTAATGTTTACCAAAATGGCGGCAAAACAAAGTAGTATACCTTCCCGGCGGACACCCGTAGATTGTGGGTAAATGTTTTAAGAATTCCGGGAAACATAAGAGGTGAAAACGTCTTAATTTTTGTCCCGAGTAGCTGAAAATATATATACATAGTATATAAAAGTCTTTCTTAATTTATAAATTAAATAATTTTTTTTTTCAAGCTCGAGGTCTGTTTTATTCTTTAAATTCTTTATTTTTCAATATTTCGACATCCTTTGGATGTCATCTTCAGGAATAACGAGTCACAAAAATACACAACAATTATTTTGTAGGTCTATTATTGCACCTACAAAATAATTGTTGTGTATTTTTGTGACTCGTTATTCCTGAAGATGACATCCAAAGGATGTCGAAATATTGAAAAATAAAGAATTTAAAGAATAAAACAGACCTCGAGCTGGAAAAAAAATTATTTAATTTATAAATTATAATCATAAAGGTCGAATAACTAAAAACTTAATAGTCTTTCTTAATTTTTAAATGAAGGTAAGGAAAATAAATCGATCGATTAAATGGAAGAAAAAGTTACTGAGAAAAAAATTTTAGTAAAATTTTTCCTTGTTCTATTTTTTAGATTTTTTCTTTCAAAATTATATGACATGGATTTTGTCATTCTCACGGCCAATTTCACCAAGTTCAGTTATAATCAACTGTCAGTTATAGCTGTCAAAAAGATATTGTTAAATGGAAGTTAAAGTAATAGTTAGTTTTAACTGAACTCGGTGAAATTGGCCGTTAAACTGTATACATAAGTAAAACCTTTATTATTTTTAGTTTGAAAGCAGATTATGTGTATTCTTAATCGCAATCTAAGGGATAGAAATTGATCTTGAAAGTTTTTTTTTGTTTTTGAAATTGTTTGTTTTGTTGTTTGTTTGTTTTGTTTGATTTTTTTTGTGGAAGAAATATTCTTAGTATATATATGATGATATTTATATCAATTTGGCACATTTTCATGATTAAATCAAGCAGAAAATTTTAGGTCAAACTTTATTACCATCTCTCATCAATTAGAGCGTGTCTCATCAAAATATCTAATTTGGGAAAATTGTGTATGGAGCTTGACAAAAAAAAAATTATGAATATTAAACATACTTTAATAAATTTGGACCCATAATTTTTATTTAGACAGATTAATTTAGCATATTTTGGTTAATCCCAAAAAAACTAACTGTGCAGAACTTCGCATTGTTGGATTAAGACAGATTAACATAAGCCGTATGGTCCATAACTATGGCTCATGATATTCGATTAAACACATTTAGTCAATTCACAAGGTATCCTAACATGTCATATTGTCAAAATGTCCTAATATTTCACAATGGTTTAAAAATATTGTTGTACGGCTCAGCCGCTCAGCGCTGGACTTTTCTGATTAATAACGACAGCACAATAAACACAGCAAGCAACGTTCTATTTATTTAAGACACTTTTTGTTAACAAACCAACAACAATATTTTTAAACCATTGTGAAATATTAGGACATTTTGACAATATGACATGTTAGGATACCTTGTGAATTGACTAATTTTGATTACCAACAATATCTGACGTAGAAGAAACTTTTGTGCAAAATTTAAGTTCCGTATTTAAATGTTTTATTCACGAACCCCGTAAATGTACAATTGCATGTTTTTCCTTTTGTGACCAATTGAGGGTGAAACAATTCCAAATGTTTACATCTATTTGTTAGTGCATCATTTTGCAGCATTTTTAGCATTTTTAATCCAAAGGGATACTTTCAGAATTTTTTTCAAACTTGCTAACATGGTGAAATTACAAAAAAAAAAAATTGAAATTAGTCCCAGCTAACGTCAAAAATTATGTTAAACAGAAATCAAAGCGTGCCGCGGAACGTGATGAAATAAATAAATTTTTAATTATTATAATCAAAAACTTTAATAAAATACACCAATCACAATACAAAACGTGGATTTTTTGTAAACATAAACAGCCGCCAGTTTATCTTACCCTGCTAGCTGATGCTTCGCTGAGAAAAAATATGGTTAACAGATTGCTCTTCGATTTTTTTAATATATGCCTGTATTTCAAACGTATTCCGCCATCTATATTTTATATTTACTCTACATATGGTCGTCTAGCCTGCAAGTAGTGCTATGTGTTTTAACATGCTTTGAGAAGAGGGAAATAACTGATTTATATTATCCTTCTCCAATATTGACATAATATGCCTCACTGATTTACGGGTTCATTTACTACTACACTTCCTTCAAATAAATAAAAGATATAATCTATGTAACTGAGCAGTGCTTTTAAGAAAAACTTCACAAATTACCTTTAATTGGAAATTTTTTTAAAAAAATCTGCTCATAATATTGAACACATAACAGTTTTTGTTCATAGAAAAAAGGCTCAGTCTTAATTTTTTATGTAAAGTTTTTTTTTAAAAGCAGGCAAAATTAATGATAAAATATAAAGCGGGATCCATTTCGAAATTCCCTGCTTTTTTAAAGAAAAAAACACAGAAAACTCAAATTTAATGGGGAATGTGTATTATCATTTGAAAGAACATTCTTTGGCATTTATTTTTTGAAGATTATGTCTATCAAATGTTTGCAGTTGCTACATCGCAGATGGTCCATCCGTTGAGTCCAATTTTCGATGACTCGTTCGAGCATTTCGACTGGTAACTGGCGAATGACACGCGTGATGCTGTCCTCCAAGACCGCATAAACTTAAGTCTTTACATATCCCCACAGGAAAAACTCTAACGGTGTGATATCACACGATCTTGGTGGCCAATCGACCGGCCCAAAACGTGAAATTATGTGCTCACCGAAGTATTCTCTCAATAAATCCATTGATTGATGCGATGTGTGGGAAGTGGCGCCGTCTTGCTGAAACCAAATGTCGCCGAGATCACGAGCTTCAATTTCAGGCATCAAATAGTTCACGGCTACGTTCGCGCCGGCATAATTTTTAAAGAAATATGAACCAAGGATTCCTACGGCCCACAAACCACACCAAACCGTTGGTTTTTCTGGATGAAGTGGCAGTTCTTGAATCTCTTCAGGTTGTTCTTCATCCCAAATGCCGCAATTTTGTTTGTTTACATACCCATTGAGCAAGAAATGGGCCTCATCACTGAACAAAATTTTCCTCGAAAACGTCGATCTTCTTGGAACTTTTCAAGGGCCCAAAGAGCGAAGCGATGTCACTTGGGAAGGTCGAGCGGCTTCAGTTGTTGCACAAGCTGTATGTTGAACGCTTTCAATTTAAGATCTCGACGTAAAATGCGCCAAGTCGTTCCATACGTCAGTCCGAGTTGCTGCGAACGGCGCCGAATCTACTCTCCACGATCTTCGTGTACACTCTCAGCTACGGCCGCTAAATATGGACATGGTCTATTCGGTCGAATATTATCCAATAATGAATGCTGGGCCTCAAAATGGGTGATGGTATTGCGAATAGTACGCTCAGTAGGCCGCGCTTATGTTGACCATAAGTTGAGCGAAGTGCACGAAACATTCCTCACAGAATGTGAATTTTCGTAATAAAGTTGAACGATTTGTAAACGTTGTTCAGGCGTAATTCTTTCCATTATGAAATGCCAAACAATACTAAACAAAAATAACATGACAGCATGACACGACTCACACGTGATCTGTCAAAAAAAGGCTATTGAAAAAAGTTTCTCTACTTGAATCACCTATTATAAGCTAATTAACGTTTTGTTTAAAGTATAACAGTAATATAGAAAAATAAAATAAACACATTTTATGTGGCAAAGATTGTCATAAAAGGAGCCTGTGCTTATATTGCTTCAATGTTTGGAGGTTTTATATTTCGATTCACCGATTTTTTAAGGGATTAATACCAGTTCTGATAAAATGTGAAACATACATTTTAATTGTCTTAAGGACATACCCTATTAAAAATGACGAGGGTAGCTGCATCGTGCGAAATAGTCACCATACAAATAAACTTACGGAATAGAGTCTTTAAGTCCATTACCATCTCATTATGTTCGAATTTAAATTAAAATCGACCCAACGATATTTTTCTGCAACTTAAAACTACTTACAAAATTTTATTGAAATTTTTTTTTTTTTTTTTTAATTCCTAAGCTAATCCCGCGAAGCTCTTCGCTTGTCTGCAGGAGACCAGAGTCTCTGGCGGGAATGGAACCCGCAACCCCGGTACTGATAGACCAGCTCCCTACCAGCTAGCCTACGCTTCACATTTGAGCATAAGTCCCATACATAAAAACGTAGCTTTCGAAAATAGCATTTACTGTTGAAACCGACTTATTAATCTTAGCCCTACAAACAATTTCGATCTACAAATAGTCTAAATAGTTTCCACATTTAGAAAAATCTATCGCTTTTGCTATTCGATTCTTATTGATATAGTTACATCGTTCGGGAAGAAGTGTACCACTATGGTAATATGTACATGAAGAACCCACTTAGTGGCGAATTAGAGCGCTTTGTTAGTTCAATATCAAATATATCTAGTAGTATCGTTTTTGGCTCCAAAAAGTAATCTTTTGAAGTTACATATTTTCTTATTGTTCTTTTTAATAAAAAGCAGGCCATTTAATCGTTTATCTTTTTTGGTTTTGTAAGGAAAATCTGAGTAAAATAAAAAATAAATTATGCAAATATTAACAAATCTACAGTACATTTAAACAAAATAATTTTTATGTGATGTTTTCAGGTGACAAGCAGTACATTAATGTTTAAAAGTTAAAACCTAATGTGTACAAATTTTTAAGGGCATTTACAGAAAATCACAAATTTTTTAAAACAAAAATTTCTACACTGATAACGTCGATCCTCACTAGAAAAATTAAATAAAAACTCTTATTTTCCACAATCATTTTTAAAGGTATTAAAGAAAAAACAGTTTCATAAAATCACAAATATTCTTTAAAAAAAAGAGACAGCTATCAATTTATTTATTTATTTTTTTTTAATTTCACTATCATTGGCACTAAAAAAATGAATGCATGAGAAATTATTAAAATGTTATCCAATCTAGCCAAAGAATAAGTCTGGGCTGTTTTGAACACTCATTTATACAACTTTGGTGTACTAGAACACTTTTCGGTAACATTTGGATTTCGCGGGGTCCTAATTTTAAGTACAATATAATAACTATTACACTTTTCAAATATTTAAAATTTCATCGAATTTTACATACATAATTTTATAAATTTATATTATTTCACACGCACGTAGCACCGATCACATGGTAACTTAAATACAAACTGTGCTCTTTTAAGAATTTTGCTTTTGTTGTATTCACTATTAAACAGCAAATCGTTGCAAAGAAGTCAATATAGTGTGGGAATTGTTCAGTTGTGCTATTGTTGTAATTATATAACTGTTACAATTATCTGAAGAACTCTTTAAAGTGTCCAAAAAGTATAATTTAAGAACACATAATTCGATTCAAACGTAATTTATTGTTGTTAAATTCCGAAAAATCTACTGTTTAACTACCAAATGTGCCGAAGTAGTTAAAATTCGTCGACAATCGAAAAACACTCTACCAATTGCATGGAGGGAATACATAAATTTTGATATCTAGATAGTATATGGCACAAATAACTCTCGTTTGTATCTTGACCTTATTTGTTTGTAGTTTCTATGCCCAAAAGCGTGAACGCTCACGAAAATTTATTAGTCAATACTTTTTAACTACTTACCATATGGTCAGGCTTGATTGGTATGACAAATTTTAAGAGCATGTTGTAACTCTTTTACTACCGTACTACAATCAGGGATTTTTGCCAAATCTAAGTCATTTTTTCGTGTAGATGAAATACTAAAAAGCGCAAAAAAAGTTTAAAAATCTAGTATTCTACAGAAATAAAACATGTACTGGGATTATATGTCGAACTGGGTTTTTTAAACCTCATTAATTTGGACTAAATATCCCACTGGTAGTTTTTCTATGACAATAATATTTTCTATAAGAATAAATTCTGAATCAGAAGCCCTAAAGTCTCCAAGAATAGAGTCACTGGAATTAATTATCGCAGAGATTTCTTCTTCCTTCAGTCTCCCACCAGATTTTATTTTATTCATTCTGCAAACAAACACATTGACATATATATGTATTCCAATGGAATAATATATTCCGTATATATGGGTCAAACAAACCCAGTCGGATCTATAATAAATAGAGCTGTTCTGCAAATCGAAAACGCAAAATTTTTGTAGTAAACGAAATACAAATACAATACAATACAAATATTTCTCTATTAATTTCTAAAAGAAAATTATTAAAAATTGGATTAAGAGTGTATTAAAAAGAACTTCAAAATTCTTGGGTCTTGCGTTTTTGATTTTCAGAATACTCCTGATATTTAGAGCATATTGTTGCTTACTTGCGCATCCAATAGATGTTGCCGCCAAATAATTTTAATAAAAAACAATGTACTCACTAAACACACTCAAAACAGACAATTATATGCAGAAAACACTTTTAACTACCAATGGGACATCATTTTATTTAAACAGATCGTAAATTGTATTTTCGACGATTTTTAAAATTTCGCCTGAAATGCATAATCCCCATGGTAGCGAAAGGGTTAAAGATTTTATTGCAGATTTAATGTGCATAAAACCATTTTTGAGAACAAGTTTTCGGTTTCCTTAGTTGTATCATACTGCCATTTAATGGCAGTATAATTTTGGAACTATTTTGGTATGTTGCAGTGAGCAAAAATAAAAAAACCCCAAAAAAAAGAATAATTTTTTAAATATTTTTTTAAGCTACATATAATACAAAAAAAAGATTCAACTGTTGAAGATGCCAGTTGAATTCTTTTTTTATTTTTTATAATATTAACATCGAGAATGCTAGCTCGACAGCTGCGTTCGAAAAGGTAATGCCGGTAACGCAGATGCTAGACTTCTAATATTTGAGAAAATAATAGGTCTGTCTGCGTACACATATTTTGCATAATTTTGTACAAAATGTCGCAAAATCTTGCAAAATGTTGTCTGCGTACTCCAAATCTCTTACAGCGCGTGAGCCAAAAAGAAAATTTTTTGACAGTTGGAAGTTAGAGAACTTGCAAAATGTTACTGGAGAAATTTCCTCTGGTAAGATTTTGCAACTAGTTTGAACAGCTGTTTTTATATACTGTTTGAATGAAAGAGTTTACGTGTGCCAAGATAGCGTTGACGAAATAGCGTCGAATTTGGGAATTTAAAAACCGGGAAACCAAAATACCCAAATAATGGGGATTTACAGTATATGAACAAAAAGTTAGCGTCGAATTTAGGAATTTAAAAAGGGGAAGTAAAAATATATTTATATTTTTAATAAAAATACTACAAATATTTACCACAGGCTTTTGTACGGTATAAACTGTATATTTTCTGAAAGTAAATAGTTTTCTGGAAAAAATGAGCGATGCGTGCAAAAAGTATACAGTTTATACCGTGCAAAAGCCTGTGGTTCATTGCATAAATCAGTAAAGATTTTTACTGACCATTTTGGATGAACCCAGATTTCTCGGAAACTGTCCGAACGATTTTTTGCACGCATCGCTCATTTTATAGTTTAGTTTATACCCTGCAAAAGCCTGTGGTAAATATTTTTTGTATTTTTATTAAAAATGTAAATATATTTGGGCTTAAATCTAGTTTACCGACGCAGCTCCAAATAAAAAAAAGTACCCAGGGTGATAGAAAATGGAAAAATAAGAAGAAAAAATACAATAAGAAAGTTGGCGCAAACGCTTAGTTTTCGGGTTATGGGCGTTTTAAGTTTTTACATAAATATGTGATTTTGCAGTACATTTCCAAATGTATATGGCTAATATTGGTATCATTGCAAAGCGTTTCACTAGATCTTTCTGGACATACAGAATTTATTTTAATATTTTTAGTTTATTAAGAAGTGGGACGAGTTTGCAAAATACAAAAGTTTTTTAGTAAGCATAAAAACAAATTTATTAATTTTTTCTAATTCTTTAATGTATGTATATTAGACCGTCTCACTTTTCATTTTTTTTTCGGAATTTCTTCATGAACATCGATTTTCTTTATCTACTATAAAAACTAAGATATTTGGTGTATAACACTTAAATATTGATGAATGGGAAGTGGTCTCTCAAATCGTTTTTTCATTTTTTTAGGCAAAATACCTTTTTTCAAAAAATGGAAAAATATTGATTTAGTAATTTGCCTCAAACTCAAGCAGTTCTGAATGGATTTGAACAGCATTTCATGCATTAGAAAGCTTATTAAATTTCCTAAATGTTTCTTAAAGCAACATGGCCATTTTGTTCGATGGTTTTTTATTCATAGCACTACAAATTTAGATTTTCAAATACAAACTTAACTTTTTTTTTAATTTTTGCTTACGTTTTCATATATAAAAATTGAACGATGCAAAACTTTTATATTCTGTAAATGCAGTATGGTAGGAAATTTTAAAATAAAGATTTTGGTGTAAATAACAGTCGCATTCTGTTAAGAAAAACTGCAGTTTTAGTTGAAATGTTTAAAGTTGTTTAATTCTAAATATAAGAAAAAAAAATAATATTTTGGTAATAACTTTTTTGTATCTGAACCGATTTTTCCGAGTTTTTCAGCAAATATTATTTAAGAATTTTAATTAAAATACAAGTAAAACCTTCTTTATGTTTATGTTATACTAATGAGGAGAGAATCCTTGCCCATGGGCAAAGGCCGTCTATGCAGAGAATCTTTAGTTAGCGAAGCCGGTATTAGTTATACCATAGGGGAGAAAATATTTGCGACCGGCCGAAGGCCGGCTATGCATGGAAGCTTTAGTAAGCGAAACCGGTGTTTATTATACCATAGAGAAGAACATCCTTGCGTCCGGCCAAAGGCTGGCTATGCAAAGAATTTTTTTTTGCGATGTTAGTGTTTGTTAATTTATAAAATTTGTATTACACTTTTATTTAAATAAACTACATTCTTTCCTAGTGCACTTCCGTAACATTTCGACGTAAAATGAAAAAAACTGTAATGTGATCTAAAGAGTTTAATATTTTGAATAAATTATGTATATCCAGAAAAATCTGTTCAAGAGCTTTAAAATGATACCAATATTGGCCATATACGTTTAGAATTGTAGTGGAAAATCACATATTTATATGAAAACTTTAAACGTCCATAACTCGAAAACTAAGCGTTTGCGCCAACTTTTTTATTTCATTTTTTCTTCTTATTTTTCCATTTTCCACCACCCTTGGTACTTTTTTTTTATTTGGAGCTGCGTCGGTAAACTAGATTTGTTCCTATATTTGTACTTCCCTATTTTAAATTCCTAAATTCGACGCTAACTTTTTGTTTATACTCCAAATACCCATTATTTGGGTATTTTGGTTTCCCGGTTTTTAAATTCCCAAATTGGACGCTATTTCTTCAACGATATCTTGGCTCACGTTTGTTATTTCAATTGTTTACACAACGATCAGCTGTTTTCTTGCAAGATTTCACTGGATACTGTCTGCGTACTTTTTGGGATATTCTCAGCCGAAAGAGTAAAATTTGTCTTACTCTCCCAAAAAATTACTGAGTATTTGCTACTAGAAAAGTACCCAGACAGACCTAATATCAACCATAGTGAAATAATGTAGGTAGCATCGCTACGGCAACAAATACAACATTACAACAAAAATGGAAATTAGTCTTAGGTAATGTCAAAAATGACCTTAAACAAAAATCAAAGCGTGCTGCTGAACGTGATAAAATATATATATTTTAGTAAATTTTTATTTACTTATTGTCAATTACTTTTTTATTTAAAATTATCAAAAACTTTTATTACCAAAGTTGTTTTTGGGAAAACAACTTTTTATTAAAAGATTTTGTTTGTTGTACTTAATTCCCTTTTTTAATAATTGATAAAAAAAAAATACTGAAATTTATTGTTGGAGGTTAAGCTGTTCCTATGCGCATTTCACTGGTTGCTTAGGCCACATCATCAGGAAACGTTCTCCTAAATAAGTTTAGAAAAGCCAAAGCTGTCAGCAAACAAGAATACAGAGGGAATGAGAATTACCTACATACACTCAACTTACCTATATATCCTCCAACAATAAATTTCAGTGTTTTTATCAATCATTGAAAAAGGGAATTAAGCACAACAAATAAAATCTTTTCATAAATTATTAAAAACTTTAATAAAATACACTAATCACAACACTAAAACGTGGACTTTTTGTACACATAAACAAAACCTTGAAAAAGAAAAGGACAAACAATGCAAAAGCAAAAAATCGTCATCTCGCGTAGTAATGCCACCTGTTTATTTCATCATGATATCAACACTAAAATATCCCCAAATACAATTTGTCACACTAAATTTCTCCCTAACTACTTTTTAGTCCCTAACACTGACCATAAACGCTACAGAAAACCATAAATTTAGGGTGTAAATCCCTAACTTGGCAACAATGGTATGTTTTTAATTGCTTTTTGATCCATAGTTTGGGTCCAAAATTATCAATTGTCATCAATACCACCTATGACAAAAAAAGTTGCAAATAGTAATAGCAATTTACTGCCTGAGTTTTTTTACTTTAAGAAGGAGTTTTTTTTTTTTGTTTTATTTTTGTTTTTCTATTCATTTATCCATATAATGTTGGTGGCTGGTGTCTTTGCTATTAATTATATTTACCCAGTGCATTTTAAACTATATAAGATATAAAATAACCTACCGGATTTGATTAAAATTTTCTCACTGAAACCGAAGCGAAGCAAATTCAACAACCAAAAAAATTCAAAATTGCATATCCAAAAAGGTCTCCACGCTCGATAACTTATTTTTTTAATAAAAAACGCCTCCACGTTGTGGAACTTCTTTTTGTTTCCTCCACCCCTAACTTTACTATTTGTCATTCCGTGTAAATCGTTAAATTCGTCTTAGACCCCATAAAGTATATATATTCTGTGTCTTTGAGTAATTCTAAGTCGACTTAGCAATGTCTGTCTGTCCGCCTGTTGAAAACACACTAATTTCCGAACAACTCAAAAAAAAAGAATATTGATCTCAAATTGCTTCTTGTTATCTTAAAGCGCCAGATCCATTATACAATATTATTGTTTATGTTATTCGCCATATTATTTCCATTTTGCCCTATATTATGCAACAAGTGGCACAATGATTTTTATTAAAATATGACGAAATTTTCATAAAAAATAACCTTTACTTATAGGTTAACAACATTGTACAATGATGCCAACACATTTCAGTATGTTGCACTTTTTTTCGTTGTGCAATAAAAATTAAAAGTCTTTTGATTGTTACCAATATATTGTGCCACCTTCGAATATCACAACACATTGGCGATATAATTGTGCGATACGAAAATTAAGCAATTAAGTTGCAAGTGTATGGGCCGCTGAAGCATTTTGGGATTGTGTCAAGAAAAATCGGTTCAGTAGAATAGAGTCATGAAAAGGGAAACCTTAAATATGTAATTGCATGTTTTTCCTTGTGCGACCAATGCGGGCAGAAACAATCCATTTTAGAGATTTGTGTGAATTTTGGCATCGATTTGTTTGTGCATATTTTCCACTTTGCTGCATTTTTTTTTGGTTTATAGCGCATATTTCACCTTTTAAAGCATATTTTTATACATGTTTAATTTTTTAGATACTTTCAAGTGCTTCCGAGCGAATCAAAAAATTTTTTTTTTTTAATTCTGATGGCCTTTATATTTTAATATAGGTATATCCATGATGAAATAAACAGGTGGCATTACTACGCCAGATGACGATTTTTTGCTCTTGCATTGTTTGTCTAATCCTATGTCAAAGTATTGTTTATGTTTACAAAAAGTCCACGTTTTGTGCTGTAATTATTGTATTGTATTAAAGTTTTTGATTATTTAAATTAAAATTAAATAAGATAGTAACCATAGTGAAATAAAAATTGGCTAAAAATTAATTTATTTCATTGTGTTCGGCGGCAAAATTTGATTTTAGTTTAATATAATTTTTGACGTATACGGAGACTTATTTTTCATTTTTGTTGTAATGTTGTATTTGTTGCCGTAGCGCTGCAACCTACTTATTCCACCATGGGTATATCTGTATAACCAACGTGTTGCTTCAATATCGCCACCTACATTTAATTTTCATCCTACAATTGTAAACCGAAGCCGTTGCAATTAAAGATTAATGTTGTATTAAACAATCAAACAATAATTTATGTTTGTGCTGATGTGTGTAATATAATTAAATCTAGAACCATCTTTTAGTACGCCGATCATCTCAGAAGCACTTTTTAAAGAGAGTTAACGATGTCAATCCGGCAGCCTGGCTGGTTATCCGTCCATGTAAACCTTGTGTGTAAAGTACAAGTTGCAATTTTATAGATAATTTTATAAAATTCGGTATATTCGTTTAAGGTGTACTTAGTTCGAAGCCTATGTAAATGGCTATGTAATTTCACATGTTCCCCATACAAACTTCTTTCTGAAATAGACTCTTTGTGTCCATATACCAGCTAATTATATTCGTATTTAGATTGAATTTGGCCCAAAAATATTTTACTGCAAATTAAACTTTTTTTGGAATCAGTTCACATTTGACCATATCTCTCATTCAACTATATCTTCCTTTTGAATGTTAATATTAATATATAATTGAGCGACCGTCCCCAAATTCCGCTTAAGACAAAAAATTTCATATATTTATGTGGTGTATCTAGATAATGTTCGGCACAAATAAGTCTTATATGAATCCTAACATCATATTATAACTTTGTTTTGGTGAGTCCATGACAGAACATCGGTTCCAAATAGAGCAAAATATTCTGTTAATACTTCATCGATTATTATTTTTAATTTTATTTTTTAAATGCAAATATTATTATATTGTTGAATATCTTGTTTTTAAATTTTTGGGTTTTTTGTGCACATTTTAAACAATGTTTAGGCCATATATCAAGTTTGGCTGCACACTTAATGCGCCTTAAACAATCTTTTGGAGCATATTTCCGGTTTCCCTAGTTATGAATCCAAATTTGGAACCTCCAGCCTAAAAAAATCATAATTTTGTAACAAAAACTAACATAAATGGAGGCATAATGCACGGATGTATATGAGATTTTGCACAAATTCACTCTGCTTGACTTAACTTCATACGTTGTTCTAAGTTTCGTGATGCTCGGTCCAATTTTTACTATAGGCCCCGCCACATATAAAGCTTACTCTCGGAAACCAGTACAGTGCACAGTTCTTAAGACTAGAAATCTAACTATCCAATTTCGTGAAAATCGGTCCTTATGGTCCATAAAAAGCCCAGTCTTGGCTAACATTTAATAACGCTTTCAGCCGTAGCAAATACATTTTATGGTAAAATTGGGTCCAATTTATGCGATTTTGGGATAATAGGGCGATTATTTACCATATAAAGCACCATTCTGAAAAGTGCCTTATTGAAATTTAGTCTAACTATGGTTTTTTAATGCCATATATCAAACTGCAGAATTTTGTGATAATTGATCACTAATTTACCTTAGGTCCAATATAAATTCCCCTCCTGAAAATCATTAAGTACGGCTAAAACTGTTGCGAATGATGAAATTTTAGTCAAATTAGTTCAAATTAAGTTGTATATGACTTGAAATCAAGCCATAAAACTTTCTGGTGCCGGTCAATAATTTAACATAGGTCGAAACGGCAACCAATCATAATACTGACTTAAGTTTTTATAAAGAATGGTTAATAATTTAAAGATCCCATGTAGAGTCAACTTCTAAAACATTCTCACTGGCGGTGCAGAGTATCAATGATTCGGTGCAGCCGAATAGAGCACTCCAACTTGTTTTATAAAAAAAATTTTACATATTGTTTTTTTTACAAGAAAATTAAAATTTTTTGTTCAAATTTTAAAACACCTACATTATTCGGTGAGACACTTGTAAGAAGGCTCGTAAAAGGCCTCTTATGAATGGGGTCTTATATTCGCTCAAACTTAGCAAATAATACAACCAATTTTAACAACATTGCTTTTCAAACATTTATCTTATCATATTATAAAACCGCACTTTGTAGATATTGGAGATTGTCTTGTATGTATTTCAAAATACACCAGACTGTAAACAAATAAGTATCTACAAAAAAAAACACATAAAATTGTGCTTGTATCTCAATTTGTAGAAGTTATACAATACTGAGTTAATTTCTCTGAATTTTATAAACACACCTGCAAACAAATTAGATAAAATAACAATAAAAGAAAAACGTACGTAAAGATACAAAGAAAACAAATAAAAAAAAATGATATTAAAGAATTCTAAGAGAAACTCATGAGAGAACTTTATGAAAAAACCATTCTTGATTAAGAAGCAGGGGTGCCAGAAGATTTTGATAAGAAATCGGCATACATATTAAAAAAAATAAATCGGGAAAAATCGGCAAATTTTAAATAGCTATTTTAATACCATAAAAAATATTTTTAATCACAAAACAGAACAATTCAGCATTATATGATATTTATAACATATAAAATAATATAAAAATCAATAAAAAACAAATAATTTTTACAAATAAATTGTAATTAATTAAAAATATATGTATATATCGCACCTGATAATAAAGAAGGCATTAGCTAAAAATTTTTATTTTTCACATTTTGGAAAAAGTCGATATGTAATACATAGTTCTATATGCCCTCTGTAAAAATATCGTGATATTTTGTCTACTTTTTGGTAATGAAACTGTTGGCTAAAAACAGTGTTTGAAAATAAACCGAACATTATTTAGCGTACCGTAAACATACCCGGAAACAGTGTCTATTTTTAAGCGTTTGTGTATTAGTACTCATCCCTTAATACCGATCATAACTGTTTTCACGTAAGTAACAGAAAACTATGCAGGGTTTTGTTTTTGTTTAAAACAGCACAATTGTAGTAATTCTGTAGACACATTACATTTGAATGTCCTTTATGGTTTTTTTCTCACTAGTATTGTTGTTGTTTCTTGGTTATTTCCAGGACCAAAGCACGAATAACCTGTGTGATTATTTTACACATGATATGTTTTGTAAAAATTTTGTTGGCCGCTTTTTTTTCAACGCAAATCGCACTGGTTCCTCTAAAGAAAGTCAACTCGAAATTTTCCAATTTTTACTCTATGCAAGAAATCAATGTACAGTGATCATATCTTCCCACTGTAAAAATCCTACATAATTTTCTCTAGTATTTAAAAAAAAATGCAATTGTATCCACGTTTGTTACATAAGAGTACATATAAAAAGAAACCAGTTTTTTGTCTTTACTGAAAATTTATAAATTAAGTTAACCCCCTTTAGAGGAACCAATGCGACATGTATTTTGTTTTTGTAAAATTTTTCTTATTGTCCACAGAAAAAATTGTTTGCCAAAAATGTTCCAATTAAATAATTAATCGGTGTACATTTATTTTTCAATTAATTTTTTTGTTTGCTGCATTTAATTTTTTTAATCAAAACACATAAATTTAAATGTTGCGTATTTTTTAGTTTATGCAATTATTTTTTAATTAAATAAATTTGTATGGCATGACTCGAAAATACAAATCCGTTAAGTGATTTGATCAATTCTTTTGATGGAACAAAATTATTAATAAAAATTTAATTGTCTGAACGAATTGTTTAATTAAAGTCGATTTTCTATTTTTTTTTTTGTGTTTTTACCAACCAAAATGGCGTTGAGCACAACTACAACAAACGAACATTAATGTGCTGAACCGAACGCAACAAAGTTTGTGGTTTTTTACGAAAACCCAAAATGAAATGTTCTTATCATTATGTTGAGTTCGACTAGCACAGTATTTTTATTGTGCTAGTCCAACTTGAGAATCTTTGCTTTACTACACAAATACTATTGGCATCGTTGTCAACTTTTCATAACCAAAACGCGCAATTCCCCTTCTTAAAATGCGCTAAAACGCGCTTAATCACTGCGTTTACAAATATTTATAACCAAAACAGGCAATTTTTAGCGCGCGTCAACTCAAAATGTAAAACCTTCCAATTTTTGCAAGAAAACGATATACGACAAAAAACTTACATCGCTTTGGGTACTATTTCGCCAAAAAAAAAAAGTTCAGTTGTATACCACCTTGTGATATAAGAGTACATATTAAAAAATACAGGTTTTTGCCAACCCACTGAGAATTTATAAGTTTTGAGTTAAACCTCTTTAAACACGCAGAGAAAAAACATGTTTAAATATGGTCACCTCCAACAAAACTATTTCTAAAGAGAATTTTAAACATATTATGTTTAAATTTAACCATATTATTATCACCGACAACCATATTATGGTTAAATGTGATCTAGATCAGGAAGCTACAACCCTATTATGGTTTCCTCTAAACATGTTATGGTTAAATATGACAACAATTTGTTTTTAAATTAACAATAGTATTTTCCTCTTCTCCAAGAGCAACAAGCTATGGTTGAAAACCAACCATGCTAGTATAAGTGTTAAACATATTTTAGTTATTATTGACCAAAGCATGTTCGGAGGCAACCATAATATGGTTGTGCCTTCTTGATGGATGACACATTTACCCATAATATGGTTGTCGGTGATAATAATATGGTTAAATTTAAGCATAATATGTTTACAATTTTCTTTAAAAATAGTTTTGTTGGAGGTGACCATATTTAAACATAGTTTTTCTCTGGGTGAAGAAACCGGTACGGTATAGGACGATGTTCTGACAATCGCGCCATTTGAAATCGCAAAGCGCCAATTTAATTATATGGTGCTCTTAAGCTCGTAGTTCCTTCAAGCAAAGTATATGCTATGCAATTTGAAGGCGCCAAACTACATGCGAGTGCGATTTACAGAAGACCTTTTATGCGATTTTAAGTCAGAAACGCAAATTTTGGGCGTCTTGCTATTTTCTCCATTTCGTTAAATTATATTGGCTATCGGATGTAATAATTTTTGAATTTAAATTATTTTCATTCATACACAGAAAAAATTTAAAGTGATCTCAAATCACCAAATTTATGCCAAATGCATAATATCAAACAAACAAGATGTTGATTTTACACCTGTTACCAAGAGGATGATATTGATTACTAAGAAAAATAAATTTTACGTGTTAATAATTATAATAAATAATATATAATAAATATTATCCAAATTCATTGAAACATAAAATCAATATTCTTGTCAAAATGAGATACCTTCACTTAATTGTGAATAAAAGCGAAACGCGTCCATCGATTTTCAGGATCTATGTCTCATTTTGTTTAAATGTTATGTGACTTTACGTGAAAGTGATAGGCCTTGACACTTTTTTACCGTTTTGGATTTTTTATGAATTAAAAATAAAAAAATTAAATTTTTTAGGCAAAAAATAGTTTTTTTCTTCATACATTTATTTATAACTGCGAAACTGTTACTTATGTAGCAAAACGTTGTATGAACAGATTAAAGGAATTGTAATTCCTAATTTTTTTAAATTTGTTTCAGCACAATCGGAATGGTGGTTCTCGAGTTATGTAAAAAAAAAGACCACCAAAGTTCACAATTTCCTCTATATGATAGTTACTAACTTCAAATCGATATATCTCGATTCCTAGACGTGTAACTTCTTTTTTTACCGATATTTGAACCCTTTCCCCGGTAGTTTGAACCCTTCCCGATCACTGACCCCTACCATTTGTCTCACAGTGTTGTTTTTTAAATGAAAATTTTTCCGTAAGGAGAAGCGCTGAATTAATAACAGATGTTTTTCTTAATTTAACAAGTATTCAAGTCTTGCACAAAATTAAAAAGTTATACTTAAACAAATAAAAAGTTACCGCGTTTTTGGTGTTTATAGAAAAATCGCCAATTTTTGAGCAATAATCGGCATTTTGATAATTTAGAGGCAAAAAATCGGCAAAATGCTGATAAAACGGCAAATTGGGCAGGCCTGTTGGAAAGACAACAGGTGTGAGAGTAAACTAAGTTTTTAATTAAAATGAGAAAAATGATAGTCCACGCACGACATGAAGCTAAATAAATATTTTCAAGATATGATGGCAATTTTGGGAGAAAACGTTCAATATATTTTAGCGTGTTTTTTGTTATTTAGATTAAACTTAGTATAAAATTTACTTATTATAAAATATGTTACGTCACTAAATCTAAAGGAAATCAGTTCATATACATATGGGGGATTTCATGTCAAGTGACGCAACTTTTGAAATCGTTGTCTTCCGATTTGGATGGAATTTGCAGTTTGAAATTTGTTTGGGACAAATTTTTCTTACACCAATATGTTTGGCCCAAATGTCAAAATTTTACAACTTTAGTTCAGAAACTTTTTTTTACCGATCTTGTTGAAAATGTGTGTCAAACTACTATCCGATAGGACTAACCTTGGTGCAAATCGGAAGACATCGATTTGAAAAATTGATTCACTTGACATGAAATCCCCCATAAATTACTCTCAAAAAACGATTTTTCCTTTCATATATTCAGATAGAACTTGGGAACAATAACTTTTAGCTGAAATGCGCAAATAAAAGATTTATTTTTCCATATGGTCACTGCTAACAACACAATTATTCGTGGTAAACAAACACTTATCAATGCTTTTCTTAACCATAGCATGATCGAAGGCAACCATAATAGGGTTTCGGCTTCCCTATAAATCACTTATTTCATTATTACATGGTTGAAGGTGGAAAATAGGGTTAAACGATAATGATTAGAAAAGTGTTTTCCGCCAAGACCATATGAAAAATTATCTGACGGTAGCTCAGAAAATGCTGCAGTATAGCTAAATAACTGCTGTAAAATAAGGTATACCTTCTTACAATTTTTAAATGTGGTAAAAAATACTAGAAGAGAATCATTCTTTATTCGTTTTTAGACCACATTTTCTCCTGATTCACTTAAACAATGACATAATTTATTTTTTTGATAAGAAATAAACAATTTTTACTAAAGTTTACAACAATTAAATATAATTGTACACACAACTTTTATTTTAACAAATATTTAACATTTATAAAACGGTTTTTAAACGCTAAAAAAAAAGTTTGCAATGCTAAATTCTTTTCACTTACACAGAAAAAAAAATGATTTCAATTAATAAATTTGTTTTATTAATTAAAAAATTAATTAAATTTGCACCATTCAGCAAATTAAGAGTAACAATTAAACGTTTAACTCACTTGATTAAACGTTTAATTCACCTGATAAAATATTTAATTCACTTGATTATATTTTTAATTATAATTGATTTTTTTTTTTTTTTTATTAATGCTTTAATTGGTGAACAATTTTGGAAAACTTTTTCTTAGCATGAAAAACGCAAATTTCAGATCCTTATAGCAGAGCTTAAACGCGAGGAATTTCAAATAAAAATCGTGTTATATTTCATAAATATGTAAGCGCTACACTGCGAAATCTCTCTTATATTACTGCTCTCGAGTATTTAACATTTTTACCGGCGTATTAACTGAATTTTAAATAAATAAATAAGAACTTTAACCAGAACTAAAAATAACCGATTTTTCTTCAGACTAGTATTAATAAAACTCTATTTTTAAATACATCTCAAGTTCCAACCACAAACGCTACATTGGCACTATTTATACTTTTGCAAATAGATAAATTCTCTTTGTTTCTTGACTCATTTAAGATGAGAGCAGATGTGTAAAGAGTTTTGAGGTTTTTTTCATGTTCAATAACAACAACAATATATTCAATGTATTTCAACTATATTGGCCTGTTAAACTGGGCTTAAAGCCAAGAGCCGGCAGTCTGAGTTCGCGTTTTTAACTAAACTGACACGTCAACGGAAAGATACAATTTAAAAACTATCCACGATATTTAAATATTTTTTTTTTTACAAATTGTTGCTGTAATTTGTATCTACATACAAAGTGAAACTATCTTTTATGGAATTTTTGTTGTGTTTTCTGAAGAAAAATAAATTCATGTATGATCAGTGAATACCAAAGCATAGAAATTTATTTAATAAAAAATTCATTTAAAATTGATTTGTTCAATACAAATAAAGCAGAAAAAATAATAATAAAGATCTATAAATAAATAAATAAAAAAATATATAAAATAAATAACTTTGTAAAATTGTGATTAATTGCATTAACGCGTCTTGCAATAAATAATTGAAATGTTTATAAAAACCTTATTAGTGGTTAATAAAATAAATTAAATGAAAAATTGAATAAAGATAATTGAGTAAATAGTTTTATTGCTTTAAATTCGAAATAAATTATTCAGAAAATGTTTTTTAAAATGTATTTTAAATAATTAAATTATTATAAAATTCTTTAAGCATGAGCACATAATTTTTTATAATTCCTCTAAAAAAATCCCAAATAAAACCACAAATTCTTTAGCAACAAAAAAAATGGTGTTACTAGTTTTTTCTCACAAAAATTGTAGAAAATTTTAGACAAATATCTAAATATTTTTGTTTCTAAATAAATTAAATATGCAAATGCTGCCAACACTTAAGGTTTGCTTTAAGTCCCCAGTGCATTGTGGCTTTGGGTTAAAAGAACTGTAAAGCAATTTAATATTTTGGTGCTTTTTTCTGTGTTTATGACGCTTTTTTGATTATTTGTATCTGGCCTTTAAAGAGTTGAATGTTGGAAACCAGTTTAATGAACTGTTTTATATAAAAATATTTATAATATTTGTTTTTGTCTTAATCTCTACAACAAGTTTTTTTTATATTTGTTTTGGTGTTTTATAGAAAAATAAAATAATTTTTGAAAATTTTTAGGTTGGCGTGTTTAAGAATTTAAATACTTTATTTTTCATTAAAAAAATACAGTAATTATTTTTATTTTGTATTTATTTAATTATTAAGATCTTGAACTTGTTCAAATGGTGACAATTAGAGAAATAATTAGTTAATTAATACAAAAATAGCTCAAATTGTCTTTATACACTGGGCTTTATAAAAACAAATGATTAAACCTACAAAATTCGTGTCCAATTTGTATATTGCATACTGGACGAGTTCTAGTCGTATGGCATTGTTTTGATTACAAGCCAAATGAAGTATTTTTTTCTTTTAAAAGGCGAATATGTTTTTACCAGTTCGATTTTTAATCGAAATTCTTCCGAAAACATGTGAACTTGAAGTATGCGTTAAAACCGTGTTCCCAAGCAAATTTTTTCTTTAGCTAACACTTCAAGTTCACATTAATTGTTTTGGATAAGTCTTTACATCTTCTTCGCATATGTTTAAAAAAAGAAGTATAATCGGGCAGCATTCATTCGTACACGCAGAATAAAAAGGTGGTTGGAGGCAACCAAAATCTAGAAGCAACATACAATAAGTGGATCAGAGCAATAAACTAAGTATTTTAGATGACCATATTATGGTTGTTTTGAAAAATATAATGGTTATTTTTAAACATATGTTTCATTTTAAACATATTTGCCTGTATTTCTAAGAAAATTTTCTTAATAAACGTTTAATAAAGTTAATAATCGTTTATGAATACGGAGAATTATGGTAAAATTGATATATAATTGTTCACAATTAACCATAATACTGTAAAAAGCTGACCACATTTGAATTTTTAAGAAGGTACAACTTTTATGGTTAAGCAAAACTTTACTAATCGCAACAATCACAATGTTGAAAACAACAATAGTTAGTTTAATATATGTATTTAACCGTAATTCAGCTATGTTTTGTTTATATACAATAGAGGACCTTTTTTTACAATCGATAATAAAAACTTTACATATAGAAATTTAATTTTTAAATGAGGAGTTTTAATAAAAGTCATTTGTGACTTGTGTGGAAGCGCTACCTCTATGAGTTCTATGGTGAATTATAAAGCTCTGTACAGGTTGTTTGGAGAACTATGAAAAATGTAGTTAACATTTATGTAAGGTACTTCTGTCAAAATGCATATAGATACAAAATTTTTATAAGATTTTTGTTTTTGTAAGTTACACCACAAAATTTTTTCAATTTACATTAACCCGTTGATTACCATATGCATTACCATATCCCCGGGCGTTTTTTGAAATAACCCTTTTACCTGTCAACAAATGTAATGGACAAGCTTGCGCAATCTCCAAGGTACTTACAGCTAATTAAATTATGTTTGCCTATGAGTTGAAATGAAAACTAAAGCTTCATACAGACGGTGGTCAGATCTTAAAATATCGTAAGGGGTGGCAATGTGTTGACCTGCCAAAGAAAAATTGCCACCAAAAGTAAATTTTCAGGTTAGACGTTTGTAAGAAACCCATACAATTGTATTGGCAGACAACTGTCTGACAATAAATTCATCTGCCAACAAAAATTTTCAGTTCTCACGGTTGTGCGATAATTGTATGCCAAGAACTGCCAGATATGTTTTTATACAGAAAATGGAAACTGCTTGTATTTTTAAAATATGGAAAAGTGGAAATATTGTTATTGAAGTGGAAGTATATATATGTTCCTTTAACTCCCACTGGAGCATAGGGCGCCAAAAGGGAAAAGCAATAGGAAAAATTAATTTTTTTTAATTGTCTTAAATAGGTTTCATCAAAATTAATTTAAATTTTGCACAATTAAACTTTTTTGTTTTTCCTTTCATGTACATCAGTTGGAAACTATTTCTACTTTTTTTATATACATTGTTGGCTATATTTTAAAATGTTCGTAATTCATAAAAAGTTTTTTTTCTAAATATATATATCTAAATATATATATATATATATATATATATATATATATGAAATCGATGTCTTCCGATTTGGATGAAATTTGCACCAAGGTTAGTCTTATTGGATAGTATCTTAGACACAAATTTTCAACAAGATCGGTCAAAAAGTTTTTGAGTTAGAGGGGGTCAAAATTTCATCCAAATCGGAAGACGTCGATTTCAAAAGTTGGGTCACTTGACATGAAATCCCCCATATATATATATATATATATATATATATGATGAGCCAGAATATGTATAATTGGTACTGTCATAGTCTCAAAACTACATTTTGTTATTAAAGTTGATACAAAGTCCAAAAACCAATTTTCCATCCCTGATACGTAAGTATTTGCAGCGCTGCCACTAGAAAAAGGTCTCTGACAATTATCCTATTGTCAGACGCATTAACCTCGCATATCTGATAATAAAAAATAATCTTCCAACGTGTAAAAATGACCTGCCAATGGCAACGAAGAGTGTTCAAACGTTTGTCAGATATCTTACAATATTGTTTTCTTTCAATGGACTGACAATGCTTTTTCTAACATAGTTGTCAAACAGAAATTGTCCGTTCACACGGTTGTAAAACATTTTTAGCACATTTTGCTGAAAATATTGTTAGATCTCACCACTGTCTGTACGATTAACACTTCTTAAACACTTTATAATAAGAACATCTAAATTGGAATTAAAGTTCTAGCTTTTAAGCGCTTTTTCTGAAGTGTCTTTAGGCCCTGAAAAGTATACCTTTCATTAGTATTTTTCATTCTCATATTGAAATGATGGAGGGGAATCACCAAATTGCTTATACCATGCGCACATAACTGGTATCATGCCACGTCTTCGATTTGAGGCAATTACAGTTAATCTTCTCTTTAGCGACAGCAATAATGCCGATGTTAGTGAACCATTAGCTCGTCTCTGCTTTTCTCGCATAGTAAAATTTCTCACATGAAGTGCTTAACAATAAATTTCATCGTTTCTCGACTTGTGAGGAAAAAGTGTTTATGTGTTCGAATGCGAAAGCAAATAACACAGATTCTGTTTTAACTGGAATATTTCCAGTAATTAAGTGTCAAATGCGAGAGAAACGTAAGCAAAAAAAAAAATTTTTGATATAATCAAAATAATGATAGGATAAAAAAATTTAAATAACAAAATATAACAATTGTTTTTCATTTATTTTCATAATTTTAACACTTCAATAATTGTTTAAATTATTTCTATTTTTTCCTCAAACTAAAATAATAATTTGCAAACACATTCTTGTGTACATACATACATGTTGATATGAATGTATATTATTATTTTTTTTGGGCTCAATTTATTAAATTTTAAAGGCTTTATTTATAAAAAATAAAACAGGCTTATAAAAGGTTTATTAAATACATTTCCATACAAAATCCGTTTCATAACCTCTTTATTAACCATTTTACTTTTTAAAAATGAGGACGAAAATATCTGCATATGTATGTATTTTTTTAAATTTGGTTTTACCTGCACCTATTTGAAATGTGATTTATTTTGACACTTCGTGGGAAAAACTATTCGCAATCTATGGCTACAAAAGCACTTTTTTCACATCCATCCAATAATTGCTGGAAAATTCTTTAAGTTACAGATAATTCTCGAAAATAAAGATGCAGAAACACTTGTGAGTGAAAAGGCATTTTTTTCATTTTACACTGTTTTTGTTCCAATTCACTCGTTTCACTCGGGAAATAAAAACAGGGCTATAGGCGAAGAAATTTGACCAACTTTAGATCATATTAACAAGGCTATGCCGGATCCATGAAACTATTCAAAAAAGCTGTGAATCGATAAATATATGGTAAGTTTTAAGGGGTACAGTGTCATCAATCACTGCATGAAGGGCAAACCTAGTCCCCATGTAGGCCACCGGAAAAAAGGGGTTGAACTTTATTTTTAGAGGCCTGCACATTTTCAAGCAAATTTACGTGTCATCCAATGCAATAAAAAGCACATGCCGAAGAATTTTAGCTAGATATGCTGGTAAAATAGAAATTTATTGTCTCCTGATTGTGCAGCACTTTACCAAAAGAATGGTAGGAGTTGATAAAATGGATCAAACAAATTGGTTTTTTTATTAACGTTTGTTCTTCGACCTCTTCCAATTTAAAGCGATATAATATAAAAATACTCATATTATCCAACAGTTGCTTAATCAACTTGGTCTCTATTGAATTTCGGAAAGCTTTGGCCTAGGAATTGAAAGTGTACCTTTTCAGCGGTAACCAAATCTTGAACTTTTTTTTTAAGCAAGCCCAAATCTCTCCATAAAATAGAAAAGTGTGTCAATTGGAAATGATGTTCTCTTTGTGGTTCCAATAATAAGTAAAGTCGCCCAATTGTTTGTTGGGTCTAATGCAATGTGTTCCTTTGCTTTACTCCGTACAGTTATTACTTTAGAGTCTATTACTAATAACACTAATAAAAATACATTTATCAGCACTATTTGTCCAATTCACCAGCTCGTAGTATCGTCGTATTCGTTGTTTAATCGCCTAACTCTCATGTATTGTATTTTTGTTGGTAGTAACTTTTATACAAAAGTGTTGTCTCATATCTGTCTTAAACCTGTCGACTATTTTCTTCTTTACTTCTCTTTTTCCTCTTTTTTCTATACTGACGGGATTCACAATGGACCGCATTGGTCTCCGAGTGGAGATAACCCTTCTTAACCTAACCTTGTCTCATTATACGAATTATTTTTATGTTTTTGAAAAAATGTTGTATTTATGCCAGGCCTGGCAATGTTTGATTTGTTTGGTGAATTTGTAAAATTGTTTTTAGAATGTGATAGCTACCACCACAAATGTAATTCTTCTGAATGATTATATATCGTTACCAAAAAGGGAAAAGGCCCTATCTTAAATTTTTAAAATTTTACAGGAAAAGCAAAAAACTATTTGAATTTATATTGATAAATTGCCTTAAACTGTTTATAATCTACTTTTCTTCGGTTTTTTTTTTGCATTGTCTTGACAATGTTGCATAATAGGTGTTTTAACGTTTTTAATATGATCTTTTGTAGATAGGGCCGTTTTTTTTTTTTTTTTGTTAATAAAATTTCTATTTTGGTTCGAAAGCTTGCAAGATTTTTTGTGAATATTTGTTTGATGCTATCCATTAGAATCAATGAGAAAGTCGATTTTTAATTTTTGGTTAGTTAGAGCCTTTTGCGTTCTAGGTGACGATATGTTTGATTCATTTTAATTTATTTTTTAATATCGTAATATCGTAAGATGCATTCACACAAAAAGCAGACAGAATTCTATCCGACATGAAAAAAACGTCTTGAAAATCTGCTTTCAATGCCTAACTATCCCACAAAAAAGATGCAAACTCATATGACTCAGATACTTTACATGAAAATACAACTCTGATCGCCTAGAATCTATCATTTAATGAACATTTTCATAAACATTTTCAAGTTGAACAGGACAGAGTTGTCCGAAAAATATGTCTCTCAATTTTATTTTTAGCCACACTATCATACTTTATAAACAAATACCATTTTTTTTACAAATCGTACGCCTGAATAGGATAGTCGTTATACGATAATACAATGTATAAAGGCATGCCAAAAAATGACGTAGAATGAGAAAAATCTTACCATGTAAAGTCAAAATGTATTGAGTGAGAGAGAATACGGATATAAAATTTGACAAATGGTCGGTAAGTGCTTATTTTCTAAACCATTTTAGAAACTTATGTATTCTCATCACACCAGAGGTTCATTTGAAAAAGTATATATTAGAGGTGGTAACAGTTTTATACAATTACAAAAACAACGAAAATTAACTCAGGAAATTTTCATGTTGTTTTTGTAAATATTGTAAAACTGTGACCATCTGCTTTTTTGTTATTAACTCAGCTGTTTAATATCTTTACTTTGATTTTACTTATACCATCCGTGTAAACATGAAAAATACTTACAACAGATTTTATTTTTTTATTTTAATTTTAAACACGGAGAGAATCTCATAATATTTTGAATCTACAAAGTCGTAATACATTGTATTGCCGTGTTAACTAGGCTTTCGTATATATTACGATTTTACCTCAAATTAAAACTCCCATACCTGGTTTAATTTCATGGTATCAACCAATGTGAGTGGCAAATTTTAATAAAAAAAAAACAAGAAAAGCCAGGAGTGAAGTAAAAAATTAAAACTAAAATTAAATAATTTGCTTTTTTATATTACAACAAAAAAAGATAAATCGCTGCAAAAGAAAATGTTTGATCCTCAAAGGGTTAAGAAAAATACAAAATCTACGAAAGTGATTTTCTAAAGTATAGAAGCTAGGGCCAAATATGGACCCGTTCTTACAAAATTTAAAAACATGCAATAGAATATTTTCAGCTGAAAGGCTTTATGGGCAAAAGGGTTATGTGGAGTTTAAGACCGATTCTCAACATTTCCAATTGGGACTCTCCTTTAAGTCAATTGAAACTTATTTACCAAATTACATTCAAAATTTCGGCCTGTTTTTTACGTGCTAACATAGCCAGCCTGCAATACAGAAGGACAAACGGGCGGACTCAGAAAGTGATTGTAGGTTGGTCGATATACGAAAAGTTTATTTTTTTCATGACCTACAAAATACTTTTCTAATCAAAATTTCCGAACATTTGCTGACTTTAGCTTAAAAACTGATTTAAAAAAAATTTTTGCAAATAGCATTTTTTTTAAATTTTGCCAATATTTTAAAGATTTTTTGTAATTTTTTTTAAGTCGCTGTTTTTTCAGTAAATATTTTTTTTTTTTTTTTTTTTTTTTTTTGTTAGAAGTTTTTTCAAGGGAATTGAATTTTGATTATGTATGTATGAATGTATGAATGTACAATTGAAACTAGAAAAAGCAAACAATTTAGTTTTAATTAAAACTTCACTTCAAATCGTTTAAATAGTTTGACGTCACCCCCATTTGATCGATGTCTACTGGTTCTTCCTTAAAACTGTCTTAACATTTAGCAAATCCCACATACATGATGCCAAGAAAAAAAACCATGTTTGTTTGACATTATAATTGCAAAGATTTATACATTTTTATTCCCATACAATTAAATTTGAGTGATGTGTGAATTTTTCATTATATTTACTAACAATTTTTCTTAATTGTATCTGAGGAAAATGGGCTCTTTTGAAAACTTTATATGTTCATATGTACGTGTTTTTTTTAACTTTTATCTTCAAGCGGAAAATATAAATTATATGAAAAAAAAATAATTTCCTTACAACACATTTTTCCTGTGGTTAATGTGCAAAAACAATAAAATTCTCACCATATATTTTTTTCAGAAAAAGATAATTTATCTTAACGATAAACATAAATAAATGGTAGGACACACCATTTTTCTTAGAGATTCTCAGCCAAAAAATGCATTTGTGTTTCTAAAATTTTTACACTTTTTATTTTTCAAATTATATATATATGTTCCTTTAACTCCCACTGGAGCATAGGGCGCCTTTCAAATTATAGATTATCAAAATTTTTTATTTTGGCATTTGGATGTTTACAAGATTTCAAGATATAAATTTTTAATTACAGGTAGTTTTAGTTGGCATTTTTACCTTGATTGTTTTTTTTTTTGCTGCTGTAATATCTTAAATTACAAAGTCTCGTATATCATTTGAAACGATTTCTTAAAAGTAACAAAGGGCATGGCTTAGTAATTGCTGAGGTTTATTGTTTGATATGTGTGTTTGTTTGAGTTTCGAACAGGTAGAAAAGGTATGTGTCAGATAAATGAATACAAATGGTTAACTAAGAGTTTTGCGGCGTAAAATATTGAATGAATTCAAAGAACATTGAGTAGATGTTAGAGGGTGTTTTAAGGGAAATTCCTTTTTAAACAAATCTGAGAAATGTTGACGGAATCTTTTGAAATGAAAAACAAGAACTACAGGCAGAGAAATAATATAATTCATTATGTTCGCAAACAACACACAGTGCGCCCTCGGTTACTGCAACTCATAAAAACCAAGGCAGTTGCAACAACTTAGTGACAAAATTTGTTTAGGTTAATTATACATTTTTAATATATAGATATTTCTTTTATTATTTAAACACAAACTATATCTTAATATATTCAACATTTTTTATTTTTTCGAATTTATTCTATGAGTTACATTTCAGTTATGTATCAGTTATCTATTTGTTAAAATAGTTGAGTTAAATACATTCAATTTATAAGGTATCACTATCCAGTGTGACACAAAGAATGCTGACGAAGGCCGTAGCGGGCCAGAAAATGCATTACATTCTGCTGGTGTCTAATAATTGTAAATTTTTCTGTACATAAATATACTTCATTGCTATCCAACGGAAAGCTAAGGTAAAATGTAACAAGAAAATACAATATAATAGTCTGGTAGTGTATAAAGTCATTTCTAAAAATTAAAGGAATGGAACTATTACAAAAAGCTTTATAAAATACATAACTGAAATGTAACTCATAGAATAAATTCGAAAAAATAAAAAATGTTGAATATAATAAAGTTGCTTATGAAAAAGAAATAATTCCCAATATCTATATATCTTAATATATAAAAAATCCGTGTCACTGTGTATGTTTCGAATAAACTCAAAAACGAGTCAACTGATATTCATGAAAATTGGCATATATATGTAATTTGGTCCAACTTAGATGATAGGATAGTTATTATTTAAATTAATGGCCTGAGGGCGGAGGGGCGTGGTAAAATCCATAACTTGAGAACGGCTTGACCGATTTGAACGATTTTTTCTTTGAAATTATCGTCATGGTCCAACTTAGGTTTTTACGGAAAGAAAATTTTGCCCCGCCCACTTTTAAGCCCACTTTTTTCGATTTACCTAAAATCAGAAAACGGCTCCATCGAGTTAAATTATTTTTCTTTCAAAATTCGTATTAATCAACTTTAAGTTTTCATCGAAAGAAAAATTTACCACGCCTACATTTACGCCCACTTGACCGATTTGGACGATTTTTTCTTTAAAATGATCGCCATGGTCCAACTTAGGTTTTTACGGAAAGAAAATTTTGCCCCGCCCACTTTTACGCCCACTTTTTTCGTAAGAAAAACTTTATGATAGGTATTTCATGGATTTTTATTTAAAGGCCATAAATTTCGTTTAAAGATCAATTTAAGTCGTCTGGTAATACAACACTAATGTTTGCTTAGGGCCAGCAACGCGTACCAGGTCAGCTAGTGTAGTTTATATAGTCCTATAAAGTTATTAAAACAAATAAACAAAATATACGTATTCTTATGTACATAAATAGGAGAAATGATAGGAAAGCAATTGTATCGCATGTCATAGGCACAAAGTTACTTCCTTTGTTACTTCCTTTGGCCGTCGTAAACGTGTTCTGGACTTATGTTATATATAGTATATTAGGAAACTTCTTTGCTTCTCTTATTTTTTTTAATATTTAATCTGAAAACACAAAAATAATTTTGTTTTATATTAAAAACTTTCCTTTTCCTATGACAATACAGTCGCAACCGGCTCACACTCGATTTATATCTCCTCAGCTATAATATTGAATCACACTAAATTGGATGTGTGTAACTCTTCATGTTCTTACAAAATTTTGGAGTTATAGGAGGGGGAGATAGGTACCCCCATACACAAAAAATATTATTTTTGCCTATATCTGAAAAACTACATTAGGGAGGCAAATAAAATTTAATGTGCGTAACTCCTGGAACAAAGTTCATGTTTCAACAAAATCTTAGAGGTATAGATTATTATTTTGTTTATATCTGAATAACTAAAGTAGTGAGGCCCACTAAATTTGATGTGGGTAACTCTTAGAACTAACTTCATGTTATAGCAAAATCTTGTGCGGTATTTTATGATTTAGTATTTTTCTTATATCTACAGAACTGCAACAGTGAATCACACAAAATTGGATGTGTGTAACTCTAGAGACAAACTACATGTTCTTACAAAATTTTGGAGGTAAAGGAGGGGGAGATGGGTATCCCCATACAAGAAATGCTATTTTGCCTATATCTGAAAAACTTCAGTAGGGAGGCAAATTAAATTTAATGTGCGTAACTCCTAGAACAAAGTTCATGTTTCAACAAAATCTTGATGGTATAGGAGGGGGAAGGCGGCTACCCCCATACACATAAATTATTATTTTGTTTATATCTGAATAACTAAAATTATGAGGCCTACTACGTGACCCATGCACATCTCTAATAAAAACACCTAGAACAAAGACAACAACAACAGCAATAAAAGTTATAGCAGATGTTGTGAAGCGGTTTTTGTTGGTAAGCTCAACGCGTATTGCTACTTATTCGAACATAGCTAAGGCCCACCGATGCGCAACATAATTTTTTCTAAAATAACGCTGATTTGTTCAGTCTCTATAATAAAGTTAAAATCTCTGCTCAATTGAGTCCAATTAATAACGAGAAAATCCATTTTTTTTTGCATTTCCCATATAAACTTAATAAATAAAAGCACTTTCACTAATAATTTGTTTACAAATTTAAGCAGAACATTTGAATCAATACCTGTAGTGCGATTCACTAACTTTTTTTTACGACAATCGTATCGTTAAAATAAATAATGCGAAAATGTATCGAATTTGCTATTCCGTAACATTTTAAGCGATATTCGCTGTCGATTAAAGTCAGCTGTTACTTTAAGCAGTTTTTTTCCTCATTTTGATGACAATAATTTGCGTTGTGTTTATTTAATCGATGAAGTGTATGTTATGTTTAAAGTATATACATTCATACATACATATGTATATGTATGAACAAAAAAAAATTTTAAATTCAAAATTTATAAAAAAGCGAATTATAAACAAAAACAAAGTTCTTAATGTAAAATTCACAAAATAAAATAAAAAAACAGTGTTGTGCTTTTCGTTTATTTTAACATTTTGTAGACAGAGATGTTACAAAAACTACAGCTGTTTACAATCGTTAAAAATAAATTACAGAATCAAAATATCGTTACTGCAAGCGAATATATATGTCGACAAAAATTATGATTGTCGGATCGTTAAAAGTTAGTGAATCGCACCATTGAGCTTAATGGTTGCATCGTTATATTGTTTACTTTTAAAAATTAGTTTCAGTAAATCGCATTTAACTACGAAAAGTTTTAAGATTTTTTTTTTGGCGATTTTTTCTTACAATGTTTAATTTCAACGCGTCACTATAAAAGCACCGTTATTTATTTGACAATTATTTTTTCCTTATTGATGTAGAATGTTGTGCACTTTATCTGACTAGTTTTGGTTTTTTAATTAATCCTTGAAATTACCGCATTTGGCCCCTGTGTGCGTCGCTTGCGTATAAAATAGAAATTGATCTATGCCGACGTAGACACGCTTTAACGTATCAAATATCATACGTTATAATTTAGCAACGCATCTACGTCGTACGCTTCTACGTTCATACCGTACAATTGTGTTTCTACCGCAATTGGTCATTTGCTAGAGTTTTATAAAATGGCTTTTAAAGAAATCAAAAATGTTAATCTGTTTTTGGTACCAAATGTTTACATTATGTTAATAAGCAACATTTGTATGTACAGTATCCCAGCAAAAACTTTGCTTACAAAATAAGCAGAAAAATAATGAGAGCTTGAGGAAGAGAGTACTTATTTTTCTACTAGAAAAAGTACTTAGTTTTGTTCGCGATGTCCCAAAAGTAATCCTTTATAATTTGGCCAATTACAAGCTAAAAAAAAATACACTTATTTTATACTTAAAAGTTGTATAAAAATGTGTAGTTACCAAAAGAGACAAGAAATAAGTACTTTCAAATTAACTCTCAAAAAGGTTAACAAATTAAAATTGTTCTGAAATCTTATGTAATTGTTGTTGAAAAAGTGTACACAATAATAAATTTTTCGAAATGTAAGAAAATATTGAATAAAGAGTGCTTTTGCTGCACAAAATCATTTATAGCTCTAAAACTGCAATAACAATATGTGTATTAATATATTAAAATATAATCAATTTCGACCGAAATTATTTTTTTAATTCGGAGAAAGCTTCTTCAGAAAAATGAAAACCGATAAATTTTCTCGGAATGAAATCACTTTTAATTTTTCGAGCGAAGAAAGTTTTTGTTTTGTTTTGCACAATATTGCCACATTTAACTTAAAATAACAAAATTAAAATTTGTCGGAATTACGACAATTTCTGTGACAGGCCTGACTGATTATGTTCTTCAAAAAAACATCGTTGACTTTAGATTGATATCACTAATAGTATTCTAATAACAAAAATATATTGTGTTCGTAATTTTGGAACATATTTTTCAATACATATTTTAGTATATATTTACATACATTTGATTGATTTTTGGATTTTCCATATATTTCACATCGAAATTATTCTTAAAACTTTATAATATTAACGGATATCTAACAAATATTAATATAATATATTGATATTAATATAATAAATTGATTTTAAAATTATTTAAAATCATATAATTATAACTTATTTATGTCATTATACCAAAGTATTTTTTTGTAATGTATAATTATGATTTATTTAAGATATAATAATAAAGTTATTATTTTATATATAACTAATAATGCAAAAAGTGGCGAATAAAGCTGCAAAGTAATGAATTCTGGAAGTCATTAAAGGTAGCATTGTAAGTGAATTTTTTGCTGGGATATGTAAAAAAACATGATAACAAAATTAAAAAGTTGCGTTTAAAGAGCCACAAATGTTTGCAATATTGCATGCATGCACTGAGTCTTTAATGTTAATATTTAAGTTGTTGCAATAATCGATGAGTTGCGCTCGTCGAGGTTTGCAGTAACCGAGGGTATTTAATTTTGATAAAATCATCCACACATCAACAACACTTGTATCGTAATTATGACGACCCATGTCTCAATCACCTACGGCGTTTTTTTCTACTTTTAAACTTTTGGGCGAATTTTACAGTTGCTTCTATCTAACAGTTATAAATTGTCGTGTGATGTTGTTTAATTGAATTTTAACATCTCGTTAATGTTTCGGACGAAACGACTTGTCAAATAAAGAAAGTTATTATTTAAATAGAAGATTACCAATCGACAGTTCGATACACACACATAACCTTATATTTGTTACAGCAATCATCTCTTTCTCAAAGTTCATTTCCCTCGTTTCCAAAAAAAAACAAAAAAAAAACACGTTTCAATAAAAAAAACTTCATTTAAATATTTGCAATATAATTTAAATAAACCACACGTTTAATAAATATTTATTTGTAAATCTATTTGCGAATACATATTTTTTTATTTTCACATTTTCTAAAAGGAAAAAAATACTTTTCAATATTATTTCGCATGACTCGATGATGAAACATGAATATAAAATAAACTCAAATATCTCGTCTTTGGTTAAAAACAAAATTTGCATGACAAAAAGTTGTTAAAAAAAAATCAGAAAAAATTAAACGATTTTTTTTCTTTAATTAAATTGATTTTTGCGATTTACAATAAAATGAGAGTGAAATTTTA
Source organism: Pollenia amentaria (assembly GCA_943735925.1). Classification (NCBI taxonomy): domain Eukaryota; kingdom Metazoa; phylum Arthropoda; class Insecta; order Diptera; family Polleniidae; genus Pollenia; species Pollenia amentaria. Next base: position 135,434,936 of record OX031010.1, on the reverse strand, counting down.
TTTTATATGTAGAAATTCGTAAAAAGATGTTAATTTAATAAATAAATGAAAAAAAATGTCGGCATAGAAATATTATTAATAAAAAACACAGACAAAACATTTTTTTCGGTTTGGAACTTGTTTCTAAATAAATATTCGCATGAGTAATCGGTTAATCACAGATGTTTTTAGAAAATAGTGAATAATAAATATAAGCTTTAAAATCAAGTATTGAAACAAAAATATGACTAAACATCAGAGAATTGCTTGGAATAAGAATTTCAATCTAGAAAAAACATTTATTTTTTAATAATAAATAGATTTACCGTAGGAACACAATTGCACCGTATGAACGTAGTAGCGTACGACATAGAAACATTGTCATATTAAAACGTACAATGGTTTGTAAAAAGGCACACAATAGCTGGCGTAAACGTAATGTCGTATTTAAGTCATCCGTTGACATAGATCTCATTCTATATCATAAGCCGGTTACGACCGTATTGCCATAGAAAAAAAAATATTAAAAATATAAAAAGATATTATTAATGTGTTTTTAAACTGAATATTTGATAAAAAAAAAAAAAAAAAAAAAACTTACAAGGCTGAACAATAATTTGAATAAATTTGTTTTTTTTTAATAAATTTTTTTAAAACAAAATAGGTTAACGACAGCATTGTGGGTAAGTGAAGCGTATTTTAAAAAAATTACGTCGTTACGTCCAACGTTGATACGACGTACGACTCAATTGTTCTCCTAGCATTCTATGAAAAGTTTTCCACAGTTTAAGCAGGTGTTTCAATTTTGTTTCGGCTTAGAAGATACTTACAATGTCTTAACCGATTAGAGACAGTCTCTCATTTAAATATGAGCAAATCAAAATTATAAAAGACTTTCTCCTTGATATTTATAAGAGAGGCATGGTATTAATAAAATTTGTCAGGCAGAAAGATTTCTTGATAAGCCTCATAGAAGTATGAAAAATCTATGCTTTAAAACAAACCAAAATATTCTGAAAATTTGGGTAAAAATCCAAAGTTCTTAAAAACACTATATAATATAAAAACCACTCTTAGCGGGAAAGGTGCATTCGTAAGGTGAACTTATCCGAACCAGCTGATCAGTTACAGTCTTATTTCTCTTTTTCCAAAAGTTAAAAAGTTGCTTTTATTTTGTACTAGCTTAACCCGCTGCGATTTGCTACACACATTAAAATAAAATTAGCAACATTTTTGAAAATATACACTCAAAAGAAAAATCCAACCATCCGTTCTTAAATCAAGCAGAAGCGGTGGCAATTGTACGGTAAGTACGGATTTTCTTTAATCAAGTACCGAATGCTTGCTTTAAAAATGGATGACTCAAGTGCAAAATACTTAACTTTAGCAATATTTAATTCCTGATCTGTACCAAAACGGGATTGACTTAAGTAAAATAAAGATACAATTAATATAAAATATTGCTTGATACAAAAATGTCTAAGTTAATTTAATCCCAAATTCGTACTTGAAGTAATCCGAAAGTTAGACTCGTTTACTTACCCCCAGGGAACCAGAGAGAGAGAGAGAGAGAGAGAGAGAGGTATATAGTTATTTATTTTCCTTTAACACACGTTTCACTCTGGTTTTATTACTCTTCGTTTACAGAACAACTTTCAATTTTAATGATGCGACATGATTTTCGACACCATTCTGCTTTGGAAATTTGATTTATTTGACTAAATAATTTTTATAATTAGAAATCGGAAATTTTTTTTTTCTTTTGTAAATTATATTATTTTTTAAATATTAAAATAAAATATGTTGCCAATTTTACATTTTCATTGAAAACGTATAAAAAAGGTTTTTGCGTAAAAACCCAATTTGTCAACTCTTTGTAAAAAACCTTTCGTGTACAGGCACCTTAAGTACGCCTCGCACCAAAAGTAAGAGGAAAAAACTTCAATTTAGTACGAGCGTTCTCTTTCTGTTTATCGAGTGTATTGATAACGAAGCAATTTCTACTAATTTTCAAACTTCTATTATTATTCTTCCACAGATAGTTAGACAATTATATTGTCCTTGTATGGGAAGTTCCACACTCACTTTTATAGTTTAGCTAGCAATAAAAATGGCTTTTGTTTACTGCAACACTGTCATTGATGTTGGACATCGTTGGGCGAACAAATGTTTTAAGAACGCTGTTTGAACAAAAACATAACATCGACAACAGTTGGCTTTGCGTGCCAAATTAATGTGTGCACAAGAAATTATTTGTTGTTTAAACATAGTGGTGTCTCATAAAGACGGGTAAGAGTTTTCAGGGCTTCTATTTAAAAAGTCTGTATAAATAATTATGTGCTTCTTAAAGGTCAGAAAAAGAGTAGTAAAACTCAATATCAAATTTTTATAAAAAAAAGTAATAAACAATAAAACTAAAACAAAATAAATATAAAAAAATAAGTCAAAATGGATCATAAAACTTTTAAAAGAAATAAATGAATAATATAAAAAAAAATAAATTAATAATATATAAATTTATAACAAATTATTTATTAATAAAGACTATTTTTATTTTACATTTGTTTAATAATATTTTAATAATATAAACCTTGCATAATTAAAAATATTAAACAAAAAGAAATAAAAGAAATCATTAAAATATTAACATAAATAACAAAGAAAAAAAATTCAGTGTAACGGTTGTGTCACACTGTTACCTTTAAACATAAAATTAATAAGAATTTAATTAGTCTTTCAAGCTCAAAGTCATTTTGTTCATAATTAAAAAAAAAAAAAAAAAGATAAACATAATAATTTTTTTTTCAAAAATTATTGTTTTTTGTTGAATTTCGTTCGAAAAATGTATTTTAAAAGTGTAAAATTATAAACAAATTGTCTATTTAAAAATAAAAATACACAAAATAACCGCTAAACGTTCTACAGCCGTTGTGATTGTTTATAACGCTTCATTACAAAAGAATTCCAACGATTTTTCGCCGCCGTACACTTCATCACCGCCTCAAGAATCCTTAACAAAATAAATTCTATCACCATCTACTACTACTCATCTACTTTAACCTGTTGCTGCCGATCCGTTAAAATTTCGTGGTCTCACCCCCATCTCTTTCCCTTTTTCAGCAAGTTTGCACTTGAAGTTATTTCTTGTTGTTTTTGTAACATTTTCACAAAAACCAACAAACAATAACAAAACCGGAAATACACGAACACACTGTTATACTCTTTAATATAAATTACAAGCTTGCATTGATTTTAAAGAGTGGATTTTGTACTTCGTTAGTGTGTGTGAGTGCGTGTCTATGAGTGTTTGTTATAGTACCACAACTATAACATTAATTACATTGAACTATTGCCTGTACGAGTAAAAAAGAGGTGTGTATGAATTAAAATTGTTTATATTTAACTTGTAAAAGAAATCGTAGATGTATTTTATTAATTTTTTTTTTTTTTGTAGAATTATTTTCTTTATGTTTCATGTTTGTTTAAAATATATATCAATTAAACATACACTTAGCTAAAAACTATAGGAAAACTTAAGTATAAAATTGGGTTTAGAGCTAATGCTGATTTTTTGCAAACAAAATTTTTATTTATTCCAAATGAATTTTTAAAAAAAAAAAATTAATTTATACGAAAAGCACTCAGTTTTTTTTATATAAAAACCACTCAATTTTTTGATTGCTTTTCATATCAATTTTTCTTCACGTTCAATCACTTGTATTGTGGAAACAGCGCACATAAAAAATAGTTAATTGGAATAAATTAATTGATATAAAAAAATCATGTACACAAAAAATTAAAAATTATCTCTAATCACCAAATCCATAGAATTTAACAAACAGTTTGTTGATTTTGCTCCTATTACCAAAATGATTATCTTGATTACTAAGAATTATAAAAATTTAAAACTGTGAATATATTTTTTTAATAAATGAAATTTTTAAATTTAATTAAAAAAACTATCAAAAAACATTGCCATTTCAAACAATGTGTTAATTGATTTAATTAAATATAGCTCAGGTTTTGACAATTTCCAACAACAATTCTTCAAGATTAAATTATTTTATTTTAAGCGAAAAAATCAATTAAGATTTTTTGTTATTTAATTAATATTTAAATTAAAAATTCATTTTAAAACAACTTAAATGTTAATTTAATCAATATTACATTTTTTTTTTTATAACTTAAAAAGTAATTGATTCAATTATCACATTAATTAAATTTAAATTCTTTTCAAACAATTTTTTTAATTGATAAAAAACGACTTATAATTTTTTCTGTGTGTATACAGAAATGAGTTCCGATCCCAAGCGGAAATAGTTTCGTGTTTTTATTTAATTTAAAGAAGCTAAAACAAATTCGATTTTTTGGAAATTTTGCTCGGAATGTGCAGGACTAAGAGACATGAAAGAAATCTATTGATTTAATTACGTCCCGTTGATTTTACCTATAATGTTTCTTTAAGTGTACATGTTTGATATTTTCTTATTAAAGCTTGGAGATTTTTCTCAAACTTGTAAGTTTTCTTGTAAAAATTTCTTGATTATAGTTGTGATCTGTTTTTTCTGCTTCATTTATAGAACTTGTTTTGAGTTGGTTTTAGTTTTTCTAGTTTGCTATTTGAGTGGTAAAATTGTTTTTCACAGATTTACCACACTTCTTTTATACTGCAAAAAAGTAGGTATAAACAAGGTGGCCAAATTGGGTTTTCAAAAGATCCAGCAAGTTTTCCTTAGCTAATTTTTAATTTCCTATTAAAATATGAAAAACCATTTTAACTTCACAGAAAAGAGTGTTTTATCAATTGAAAAAATGGTTTAAATAGTATTTAAATTTCATTAATGTGATAATTGAATCAATTATTTTTTTAGTTTAAAGAAAATTAAAAATTTAATTTTGATCTAATTAACATTTTAGTTGTTTTGAAATAAATATTCAATTAAAATTTTAATTAAATAACAAAAAAATCTTAATTGACTTTTTTCGCTTAAATTAAAAAATTTTTTAAACATGTAAAATTGTTGTTGGGAATTGTCAATATTTATTTAAATAAATTAACACTTTGTTTGAAAATGCAAAATTTTTTGATTACTTTTTTAATTAAAATTAAAAATATCATTTATAAAAAAAATATTTTTTCAAAGTTTTAAAATTTTGAGTAATCAATATAAACATTTTGGTAATAGGGGCGAAATCAACAACTAGTTTGCTTGATATAATGAATTTGGAATAAATTTGGTGATTGGAGAAATTTAATAATTTTTTTCTCTGTTTTGGTTCTATTTTTACAGCTTGCCGATAGTTGGATTTTGTCTCACGTATAAAATGTTTTTCACTATAACAACTTTACTTTAAACTAAAGCGAGCAATGCGTTTCAGGCAAGTTCATCCTACCGGGCAGGTTAGAGAAAAGTGCAAATAATAAAAAACTTGTCATACGCCCGACAAAATCCTACCATTAACTAACAAGTTGTAATTATGGAACCGATAGCTATAGCTAAGATTTTACCGTCCGTAAAAAAAGTGTACCATAAATACAAATTTCCTTTAAGCTAAAGTGCCAAATAGACGCTAGTCAGATCTTACAATGTTGGTAAGCTTTGCTTAAATTGCACTAAAGTTTACTAAAAATATCTTTCAACTGTGTGGACATTGTAAGCTCATTTGTATTTGGCAGACGTATAAAACTAATGCATCATATCACTACTGTCAGAAAAATATTTCTATTGGCAACGCCTGCTAACAATATTGTAAGATCTGACTACCGTCTATTTGGTCCTTAACAAGTAGAATAAACCTTCCTTTAACTTATTGCTCACTGTAAGTTTAAGTCAAGTTTTAATAATGAAACACTTTTTATATGGCCTATAAAATTCTACTTTTAGCTATCGGTAAGTTATGAAAACGGGCCAAAGTTGAACATTTTTTTCTCAACTCAATAACATAAAGGAACACATAAAATGCAAACTCCTTCTCGTGTGGGTTTTCTCGACGTATTTATCGAAACTAAAAAAACCCCATTTGGGAGTTGCTAATTTAAGCTGCTGTTCAAGTTTTATGTTTTCATGTATATTTTGGCGAAAACTTAATTTTTCCGAAGAACATGCAATTCATCTTCCTGCTATATCTCGAAAGGCATTTAGAATTTTGTTTTACTATCTTCGACACAATTGCATCTCTAGACTAGGAGAAAAAAAGTGTAAAGCAAACTTACTTGAAAAAACTGAATCTAGTACCTCAAATTTGCGAAAATTTAAAAAAAAATTATTTGTTATATATTTTTTCATAATTTTCGGCCCATATCTGCTAAACTGTGAGAAATTCAGTAAAGTAATCTTTCGAAAAAAATATTCCTTATAAAATAATTCATAATTCTTCAGAAAATTATAATACTAGAAAATGCTTTGTTCACATTTTCCAGCTGTATTAAAAATCGAAAATTCGAGAAATGTATGTAAAAATTTAAATATAGTGTAAAGGCAAAAACGGAATTAATCAAAAAACCCTAATGGGATTTTGTCAGTATTGGTAACTACTTCAAGAAATTCAACACGAGAAGGTGTTTGCACTCGATGACTTCAAAAATGTTGCACTAGCGGATTTAAGCGTTTGAGGCAAATGGCCTTGGGTAGGAGCAAATGCAAAATTTATCGTAACTCTTTTGTTAAATCAAACAGCAAACACCACACAGAGTTTCCGTTAGATGTAATAAAAATGCTACGATATCTTGCATTTGTTCTTTCGCAGGATAATTTGCACCAAATACTGCACACTGCCACTGTGTAATTGTAAAGATAAACTTGGTAATAGAAAATCGAGCATAACATTTTAAACTTTTTGAAAAGTTTCTTGAAATTTCGAAATGAAAGCATATTTCTTTAACCAAATAATGCAAACTTGCAACTTAAGCCTGGTACTCTGTTCAACATTTCACGTGAAATTATGTCAAAACTTATATGAAAGAAACTTGTGCGAAATTTCTATGAAATTATGTTGATAGAGTTGTACTCTGTTCAATTTGGGAAAAAGTTACGAAATGATTCTGGCAACATTTTTTTACAACTGCGGAAAATTATAAGCTGCAATTAGTTTACGTGGAATTTTAAGCAAATGAAAAAAAGTTTAAACCCTATATTAAATGAGATCGGAAAAACATAAATAAAACAACCGGTAACAATTTTTTATCCATATTTACATTCACAGAAAAAAGTGTTTTATCAATTAAAAAATATTTTAAAAAGTATTAAAATTTAATTAATGTGATAATTGAATCAATTATTTTTTTTGTTGAAAGAAAATTAAAAATATAATTTTGATTTAATTAACATTTTAGTTGTTTTGAAATAAATTTTCAATTAAAATTTTAATTAAATAACAAAAAATCTTAATAGCCTTTTTTCGTTTAAAATAAAATAATTTAAACATGTAGAATTGTTGTTGGGAGTTGTCAATATTTATTTAAATAAATTAACACATTGTTTGAAATGGCAAAGTTTTTTGATCACTTTTTTAATTAAAATTAAAAATATCATTTATTGAAAATATTTTTTCAAAATTTTAAAATTTTTAGTAATCAATATAATCATTTTGGTAATAGGTGCAAAATCAACAACTTGTTTGCTTGATATTATGAATTTAGAACAAATTTGGTGATTGGAGAAATTTAATAATTTTTTCTGTGTTCGTTTTTATTTAATTTTTTATTTAAAAAAATAATTTTTAGTAAAATACATGTGGGTTTTGTTTGCATACGCAAACAATGTCGCGTACTTTAAAAGATTAAAAACGCCAAATTGTGCAAATTCGCGAGAACATGTAAGAAATAAAAAATTCTACGAGTAGGTATTTATTTTTTTCCAATTCAATCGCCGCGATATTCTTGCATTTTCATAACTCCACATCTGGTCACCCCAAGAAAAACACCATGTGTATTTCCACTGGCAAAATGTGTAAATACGAATAAAGTATTTTTCTATGTATGTAATCGTTTCTGCACATTTTTTTTCCAAGAAAATACCGTTTTATAGCATAGAAAATATTGTGGTTGTAACCATTTTTTTCTTTCAAATATGCAATAATAGTGTAGGCTTTTTCCAACAACAGCTTTTATTTTAAATGTATCGCAGTGCAAATCGTAACTGTTTTGCATTTCTATGACCAAAATGAAATAGTTTCAAGCATGATTTTTTTCACAAACGCATTTTGAAATATTTTATGATTTATTTGGTGTGCGTTTTACTAGTTTATCTCATGCTTAGACTTGTCATGACCTTAATACATAAATACCATTTATCAAAAGAAATGGCTTAAAATAGTTGATGATTTAATCTGAAGTTGTGAAAAAGCAATGAACTTATAGTTGTAAACTTTTTTGAATTTTGATAATAGAAAACAAATAAAATTGTAGGGAGTTTAAGGCAAATGTAGTGATTGAATTAGACATACCCCTTAGCTTTATTTATTGCCTAAATAATAATATCTATGTAGATGAAAAAAAGCAATTCTGGAAAACAAAAAATTATTACAAGATTTTAAAGAAAACCTCTACTTATATTTATTCAGAAAAATAAAAACCAAAAAATAATTACACTATGCTAACTTTCTAACTAACTATCGCTAACTTTAAAATACGGCTATCACCATGAAATTCAGCGTACTCGAATAAGCTTTACCAGTGTAATCAATAGAGTTAAAAAAACATTAAAAAAAAATCGGGGAAAAAATTTTCCGCGAAAAAGAATAACGAAAAGTTGTATTTAACTGAGTCGGATTGATTTAAATTGAAAAATGATCCCAAACGTATAAAAACGTTTTATTGTTCTTTAGCATTCACATTTATAAACGCGGATATCGTCGAACACGGGCGCTAACTTCGAAGAACGGCTGGAAACGACTGGAACGGATTGAATCCAGCGTACTTAAATTAGGTTTACCGGTATGGTGCCCAGCTTCTTAAAAAAGGTGTCAAATACGAGCACAGTGTTCTTAATTTTGTGACTTTATTGAAAACGTCATAACAAATATAACATGAAAAACAAACAATATGAAAGATATTTCAGTTTTCATTACTTTGAGCGTTTTTACATAAATTAGTTTTCTATTGGCTTTTAATAGAAGTGGCTTTTCAAAGTTTACATCTGAAAAGCATCCACGACGCGGGGAATTCAGCAAACCTGCAACAGAAAATAAACCTTCTACTGTAGCTGATGATGGCAAAGGTACGTGGAATCTCATGAATGTGGATTTCAAAATCGAATACCGATCAAGCATTTCAAACACTGTGTCCGTATCTGTAAGATACGAATAAAAGCCTGTCTGAGTGGGATTCTAATTAAACTATAACAGAACAAATTTTACTGTTATAAAATTATCCGTTATCAATTTTAGAAAACTTTGTCAAAAAATGATATTGTTAGCAATTCAAAATCATCAGACTCAGCATTTTTTCTAGAAGAAGAAGTTTCAACGACGAAAATTGATTTAATTAATATAAAAATTTTTAAAAAAAATTCATTGCATACAATCATTTTGCTTTTGTATGCAATAAAAAAACAATTAAAATAAGCAACCATTAACGAGAAATCATGTGATTGCACTCAGAAAAAATTATCAGTGGTTTTTTATCAATTAAAAAATTGTTTAAAAAGTATTTCAATTTAATTAATGTGATAATTAAATCAATTATTGTATTAGTTAAAGGAAAATTAATGCACTCATAAAATTATTACAGTAACTGACTGTAAGTTATTAAGGCCCTTATCATATAAAACGCAGCGCAACACCAAATAATAACATTGAAAGCACAAACAATGTCAAAAATTTTATCACAGGGTTGAGCTTGACCGACTATACTTTCTTACTTGTTTTTCTTAATATCTGAATTTTTTAAAGTATTTATTTTACTAGGGTATTCTATTCAAACATAATACATGTGTGTAAGTCAAAGTTGATAAGTAAAACTTGGAATTATTCTCAGGTGTAATTAAAAGAATTTTTTGTAACAACTTTAATTGTAATTTTCTCAAAAGTGAATATTTTGACATTGGCGCTTTTAGCAACAACCCTTAGTAATAATGCACTTGATCAACAAGAGGGTATTAACTCGATATTTTAAAAAAAAAAATTGTAGAAGCAAACAAATTTTTATTTTAAATTAAAAGAATATGAAGAAAAATTTTTAAGCCAATCGTTTCATTAACAAAAAGCAGGCAAAGTAGTACGATATTTCCACAGCGCGTAGATTTGAACTTTATGTGTCGATTTTTTCCAAAAAGTTTAAAAATACAAATTTTGATTTAATACCAGTTGATCAAGTGCGATATCTATATTTGCTGTTAGTCTATGTTTCGTAAAAAATTTTATTTGAACAATCTGTAATTATTTCGAAAGTGTCCGTGTTCGGTTATAAGATCCTTTATTTAGAAACAATTAGCATTTTTTGCAATCATTCCATATTTCCTTTCCTAATAGAAGCCTTTTTTTATCAAAAGCCTGCTATTTCACAAAACGTCCCACTTTATACCCTCCACAACTTATTGTGAAGACGGTATACGAAGTATTTCATTCCGAGTAAAACTTTTTTATATTCCGTCAGTCCGTTTGTTTTAATCACGTACTCAACCGAATAGAATAATGTGGGTGGCAAACTGTTTCTATTTCTCCTAAGCAGTTTGGGATTGAAATCCAGCACAAGCGATTGTTAAGTGATTATGGACCCAAATCTCGAACGCGTTCGCTAAGCCAGCCCTACACGTCCGCTAAAGCAACATCGGCACGTTATCTTAGGATTTGTGTGAATCAACTCACAAACGTTTTGTACCATATTCTGTTTGTGTACAAATTCACAATCACAAAAAATATTTTTTTTGATTTGACCTAAGAGTTTTTTTTCGAATTGTGACAGTACTGTTCTGTATCAAACAGAAAGGATGGCTCCATAAAAAGTTCACTCTAAAAAACATTTTGCCCTCGGTATACTAAGAGGTGGGTCTAAAACATATATGGAAATGTGTTATACGAGGGCAGATCAATAAGTCCGTGACTTTTTGAATGAAACACAGTTTTTTTTTTACAAAAAAAAAATTTTTTTTCAAAATAATCTCCTTTTAGCTCAATACACTTAGGCCGGCCAACGTTTCTCCAACTTGTGTATCCCTTTCAAAAAATAGAATTTTTCGAGGTCCATAAAATAGGCATTTGTTTGACAAATAATTTAATCGTTGGAGCTAAATCTTTTTCCACCGAGCCATTTCTTCAGGTTCGGAAATAGGAAATAGTCACTGGGGGCTAAATCCGGGAAATATGGCGGTAAGGTACCAATTCGTAGCCCAATTCATGTAATTTTGCATTGAGACTGCACACGTGTGCACCCGTGCATTATCTTGATGAAAAAGAACTTTTTTCTTGGCCATATGGGGTCGTTTTTTTTAAATCCTCGTTAAATCGGTCCAATAAGTTGGTATAATATTCGCCGTTTATTGTTTTTCCATTTTGAAGGTAATCGATGTGGATTATCCCGCGTGCATCCCAAAAAACTGTTGCCATCACCGTATTGGCCGACAAACTTACCTTGGCCTTCTTCGGAGCAGCTTCACCTGGAGAAACCCATTGTTGCTTCTCCGGAGTGTTGTAATGGATCCATGTTTCATCCACAGTTACAAAACGCCGCAAAAACTCATTCGAATTGCGGTTAAACAACTCCAAACAATCCTTTGAAGTTGTCAGACGATTACGTTTATGGTCAATTGAGAGCAAACGCGGCACCTTTCTTAAACCCTCCCGATCATTTAAAATCGAAACCACACTGACATATAAATTGCCTATGGCATCAACAATCTCACGCACTTTAACTCTTCGATCGGACAACACCATATCGTGAAAAAAAAAAAAAAAAAAAATTGGCCGTCCAGAACGTTCAGCGTCATTTGTACTTGTGCGACCACAACGAAAGTCAGTAAACCACTGTTTTACCATTGAATCGATGGTGCAGAATCCCCATAGTATTTATCAAGCTTTTCCTTGGTTTGATTGACGGTTTTTTTTCGCAAATAATGATTTTTAATGAGCACTCGAAATTCAATTTTTTCCGTTTAAAAAAAAAATCCACGAGGTTGTATGTTTTGAACAGCTGTTAAACGCAAAGTAAATGGCGGAACTTGCTCAACAGGTGGTACTTGATGGGAGCAGTGTTGCATTTCATATAACTACGAGGGAAGTTCAAAAAGTCACGGACTTATTGATCCGCCCTCGTATATATTTGCATAAACAACCAATATCCTCTCCACATGCAGTAGTGTGAGTATAAAAGGTAAAGGCAAAATGTATAAATTGATTTGAAACTTACATATTTGTAAGGAAATATAATCAATATTTACTCGGTTTCATTCGTTTATATTTAAAAAAAAATATTTACAAGCCAATTTATTTCATAATTTTTATTAATTTAGAAAAATTTTTAACTTTGGCGTTCTTACATTTTTACCGATATTTGTCATTAATATTTCTAAACGAAAATATTTGTTTATTTAAAATAGAGAATAACAACTTTGTTAAAATTACCGAGATTTATCGCAACTTTACGATATCGGTAGTTAAATTAAAAAAGTTACAGAATTGCGGTACTGAAATATTCTAACTCTCGGGGAAGGGTATCAAAGACTCATACATCCAAATATAGCACTTGTATTTGCTTCAATTCAACATCCTTGTAGATCAAAAAGTACAATTTTCACCAAAAGCAGTTTATTTACAAAATGTCATATAAAAACATCAACGATTTCGTTAATTTCGAAATGGTATACATAATTATATTGTAATTATAAGACTATGTATAAACTTTTTAAATGCGTAACTCAACCTCAAAGCAAATAAGACCAGTGGTAATTAAAGTCAAACGAGCATTTTGGTTTTAAAGACATTATCTCCACTTCTTATCTCTGCTGTATCTTGACAATAAAAAATGTGAGTGAATGTTTTTAACATTTAAAGAAACAGCCCTCTCCATTCACTTAACAAAATGTAATTATGGTCGTAATAAAGTGTCGGGTTTATTTGGAAATAAAAGAAAATAAATCAAATAAATGAAGAAATTTTGTCGACGTAGAAAAAACAGAAATATTCATTTGTGACGTCGTTTTTTCTACAACTTTTTATCAAACAATTTTACGTTTTTTTTTTAACAATTAAATATTAGATATGTATTTGTTGTATTTTTTTTTTCTTGAATTGTCTAATAAAGTTTGTATGTAATTGACTTAATCTTTTGTTGCAAAACAAAGAGACAACTACAATATTTAATAAGCAATTATTTTAAAATGTTTTTTGTTTATAAACAAGCGTCTAACATTTTATAGTATTTTTTTTTTATTGAAAAGCTTCTTTTGTTTTGTAGGATTTATGCTTTTTTGTTTCATAGGAAAGAGCAAAAGCTAAACAGAAAGAAAATATGTTTTAGAAAGTGGAAATTAATCAATTTGAAAAAAGTAAATTTTTAATTAAAACTAAAATGTGAAAAATTATTGATAAAATAATAAAGAGAGTTTGTTAAAATTTCATGACAAAAATGTAATTTAAATGTATTTTTTAAAATATTTTAAAAGAAAGTGTTTAAAAGTTTCAAGTATTTTAAAAATATAAATAAAGAAGTAAATTTAACTTAAAATTGGGATTGGATTTTTAAGTTTCTAAAAATTGAAAAAAATGAGTGATATATTGTTGACGATGTCGAATCAATGATACCTACCGTCGCTAATCAGCGATACGTAGTGTCGTTAGTATTTATTAGACTACGTACTATAAAAAAGTTTGCAATAAATTTTTCCTTACACTGAAAAAAATTGATTTCAATTTAAAATTTTGTGGTATTAATTAAATTTCCATCACTCAACCAATTAATAGTATCAATAAAATATGTTTTGATATTTACAACATTTTCTTCAGTAATGTTGCTGATATAAGTAAACGTTTAATTCACATGATTTAATTTTTAATTAAAACTAATTTTATTTTTAATCAATAATTGAAAAAAATGTCGAGAAGTTTTTCTGTGAATGGTTGCTACTGTACCCAAATCGCTTATCCGGCGGTTTCAGTTATGTTGGTGCTAGATGAAAAAACAGCCTCGTTTGTTCTATTTTCGATATCACACACTTTTAACAAAAAAAAAAAAAAAAGGCTTAAGGCCATTTTTTATTGCTTAAGTTCTTCTCGCATGTCCGCTATCTTTCCAAAAGCATTATTTCGGGAAGGAAATTTATATAGGGGTTAGGTGAAATTAAGAACCGATTTAGCTCATTTTCAAACCGTTAAAATTTTTCAAAAAGTATGTTGACCTTAACTTTGTTGCATTATGTGATGGCGCTATAATGCCTTATTCAAGGGGATTTGGTAAGCCCATTTTTAATGCTTAACGAATCTGTCATGTAAAAAAATTTTGCCTGCAATTTCATCTTACTTAAGGCCGTTTTACACTATCACACAAGTCTTATGTATTTTGATTAATTATTTGTTATTGCTCGAAAATTTTCAAAAAACAATAACAACTTAACATGACAGGGCTGTATTTTCTTCAAAACACGTACGACTTGTGTGATAGTGTAAAGTATCCTTAAGCTGTGTATTGAAAGTTAAATCGTGCTTGCAATAAAGGGTCTTTCTTTAAAGAGTCTCCGATGATTAAATTGCTGTATTACATCTTTCTAGCACATCATTATAGTAAGTCAATAATGAACTACACTCATAAAAAAGCATCGTCATATTGATGATGCCTTACGATCAGAATTGAGACGTCAATATTATGACAAATGGCATCAGTGATGAAAAAAGTGACATCAACCGTCATCATAAAAGTTGTTCATATTTAATGCGTCATCCATGATTATAGTGACATCAATTCGATGCCATATTTTGTGTATTAATAACATTATTTTTGTGTTTAAAAAGTAAAATGAGAAGCAAAAATTCCCATATTCCATTTTTATAAATTATTTAGTTAAATGCATCATATTGTCAAAGTAGAATGATTGCGAAAACAATTTTGGGCATGCTGCTGGTGTCTTATAATTAAGAGTTCTTCTGTAAACAAAGGGCGGAATACAACAAAAGTGAAACAAAAATGTGTAACGGAAAAGAAAATAATAATATTCTCTCACTTTGACTTAAGGGAATCCCAATGACAAACTGTCATTAAATTGAGCCTAATCAGTCGTTTCTACGACGTTACTGAGTCGTGTCAACCCATTGAAGACACAATTTAAATTTTTGAACCTGATGGCAATTTGGGCAAGTGATTATAAGGCACAATGATGAAAAGTGTCATGGGGTAAAAAACGAAGAGACGTTTCTTAGTCCTAATGTGAAAATACATCAGCGTTATGACGTGTTTTCTATCGATTGTTCAGTATATATATATATGTCTTAAAGTACATTGCTTTCCACATATTTAAGCAAATCTTGGTAAGATATCTGAAGTTTTCGAATCAACGGGGCTTAAAAGTAATACTGCCAAGACTAAATCTCTTCGAACAAACTCGACAATCAAAGATTTTAAGCAGCAACCAAAGCAGCCAGTGATGTTAGAAGTTTTGCTATCTTGGTTAATCAGGTCAAGACATAATTAACCGTATCTACGTCAACCATTCGGTCGACTAAGATTTTTACGGCATTTATTACCACTCTCGCAGCATGTTAAACTTAACACTTTTAACACATATGTGATGTCTGCCATACTCTATAGTCGTGAAACATGTAACGCTGCTTTCCCAGATGTACAAAAATTTAAGTGTTTTTAAATTAATGCCTGCAAAAAAAAAATTCTACGAATCTTCTGACTAAGTATAATTTCTAACGAAATACTGTGGGAACAATCCAACCAGCAACCTATAGCCACATAAATGAAAAGACACAAATACATTGTATTGGTCTTACTCTCAGAAGGCCAAGCGAGGACCAAGAAATGCTGTAGAATGGAATTTACAAGGCAGCAAAAGAAGAAGACGTGCAGCCCATACTTGAAAAAGACATACAGGGGTGTGCTGGAAATCTAAAACATCATACGCAAAAATTTTAAAAGTCGTTTTTACGTTTTCGATTTCCAGCATACCCCTGATACTGAAGCAGCAACAAAAGCAATCGGCAAATCTTAGAGCAAAGCGAAGATATTGACAAGACACATGATTTTTTGAGTTTTTTGCTCCTTGGGTGGGTATATATGAAATTTTTTTTGGAGTCTGACAAATAGAATCTAGGAGTTATTTCTTTTTCATAAGCTACTTTATTATATTCAACATTTTTTATTTTTCGAATTTATTCTATGAGCTAAATTTCAGTTATGTATTTTATAAAGCTTTTTTGTAATAGTTCTATTCCTTAAATTTTTAGGAACGACTGTATACACAATAATACATGATAATAGTCTGGTAGTGTATAAAGTCATTCCTAAAAATTTAAGGAATAGAACTATAACAAAAAAGCTTTATAAAATACATAACTGAAATTTAGCTCATAGAATAAATTCGAAACATAAAAAATGTTGAATTAATTTTTTTTTGGTAATTATTATCAACACTCTGAAGGACAGAAACAAAAGTTGGCATAAGCTTGGATTTTTTCCCACCCCACTTAACTTTCGAAACGCTCAGCCTATAAAACTTTGAAATCATGCTCGTTACCCCAAGTGAAAAAGTCAGACAGGAAACCCAAAGCAGCAATTTTTCTTTCTTGTTACCGCAAATTAATTGTTATATTTAAAGCATTAAATTGGGTTGACAAATTTGAACATCAGAATGTGGGAACTAAATAGGTGATTTTTTATGAATTAAGTTTTTCGGGCTGGCAGCACTGGTTGGTAATTGTGTCAAACTACATCTGTGAAAGTGAAAAGTGTTCAGTATACTCTGCCATTTCATCATGGAGAAACTCAAAAACGAGCAACGACTGCAAATCGTTGAAATGTATTATCAAAATTCGTGCTCTGTGAGAAATGTCCATCGTTTGCTACGAACTTTTTATGGTCTTCATAATCGAACTAGTGAATCAACAATTCGTGCTATTATCACCAAATTTCGCACCAAATTAACTTTGGTGGACATTAGGCCTGGAACAGAATAAAGTAGTTGTGGTAGTAGCTGAAGCTGACGAATGCTCTGTAGCGCAACAAAGTTCAAAATTTCGAACTTTGCGCTTCAACTTCAACTGCAACGACTACTACAACTGCCTTTTAAACTTCTCAGAGCTTGCAGCGCTATTCGTTACGTTGTACTACAGCGACTATTCTGTTTCCCACTTTAAACCACCGACTCGCATTCGTAGAGTGCGTACCGAAGAGAATATTGCAGCCGTAGCGACCAGTGTTAATGAGGATAGTGAAATGTCAGTTCGTCGCCGCTCTCAGGTATTGGGCATGTGTTATTCAACCACGTGGAATATTTTACGTGACGATTTGCATTTGAAAGCCTATAAAATCCAACTCGTACAAGAATAAAAGCCGAATGACCTACCGAAACGTCAAATTTTTGGTGAATGGGCCTTACAACAGCTCGATTGAAATCCACTGTTTTATCGAAAGATTGTGTTCAGCGATAAGGCTCATTTCTGGCGAAATGGATACGTAAACAAGCAAAACTGCCACATCTGGGGTGAAGAACAGCCACATGCCGTACAAGAGTTACCGATGCATCTCGAAAAAACGACAGTTTGGTGTGGTTTATGGACTGGTCCATTTTTCTTCAAAGACAACCGTGGAAGAAACGTTAATCTACGTTAGAAACGTAGATTTAAAAAAAAACTACGGTTAAAAAATTTATTTAGTTTTTATAAATTATTTTTGTTATATTAAATATTTTTTCTGCTAGTGTATAGAATCATTCCTAAGTATATATTTAGAGTTAACCAAAAGGTTGGCTTAAGCAAAAAGTATATGAAATGTCGAGGGAATAGGACTATCGTAAGAAGGCTTTATAAATTTAAATATGACTCATAGAATCACATTAAAAAATTTTGAATGCAATTTCTCGAAAGACTTTTAGCAGAGCTTAAATTGATTTAAATTGATACTTTAAATTGATTCAATAGTAGCATTGTTAAAACCAAAACATCTTTAAGGGGGGTTCGAGTATCCCTTGGGGTCTTTAGCATGTTCAGTGGATACGTGAACTACAGTTCGAAAAATTTGCAAATTAATCACAAAATATAAAAAGTTTATAGTTTTTCAGACATTCTGAAATAATATGAGAGCGAAATTTACACAAAAGCAAAATAGTGTTCTGATCCGTTTTTTTTTTATAATATTTATTTAATCAAAATTTTTATATATATATAATCAAACTATAAATAAACAATAGTACGTATAAATGTTACATATAATACACTGTCCCTTAAAAAGGGAACTCGAGTACAGCCAGTATTTGGGTATAAATATAATTTTTTGCTAATATTAATTTCTAGATTTACAGTTTTATGTATACTACAATATTTTATAAAATAAAAGATATAGTGCTAGTTTAAAAGTACAGAAAAACTTACTCGGTGAGCCACCAATATTTTTTATTATTTAAGATTGGTTTTGTGTTTTTATCTGTTACGTATAAACTAGTTTCAAATCTACTGTTTTCTGTTGTTAATTGTTTACTTGAAATGCTTTTTATATTAGCTCGTCTATAGATGTGATAAACTAAAGGTATGCCTGCTTCATTTTGAATAAATTATTAAGGACATATACATAATTGTCTTAACCCTTGAATTAAGCAATTTAGAATAGAATAATTTTTTTATACATAAAAAAGCATTTTTAGCTTATTTTAGTTGAAGATTAATATGATCATTAAAATAAAGAAACTTATCCAGATGAATACCCAGATACTTTACGACTTATTTATTTGAAATAAGAATTTTATTTGTGGACTTCACATTAAAGGATTTCCAATAACGTTTAATGTTGTTGTTGCATTTTCCTACAGGTGGGCGGAAAAGTATTGTTTCACATTTATTCAGGTTAATTTTCATTTGCCAATCTATTGTATATTTTTCAATAATATAAAAATACTTTTGTAACTTGTCATTAATTTTATCAATTTTATCATCAGAGTGATATATTATAATATCATCAGCAAAACCAATGATATTCTCTACTTGGTTCAAGAGTTCGTAAATAAATAAGTTAAAAAGTATTGGCGCATTTACAGTGCCCTGTTGAAGACCATTGACAATGATAAATTTCTTTTCACTAGTTTTTTTCCATCACAGACTTGAAACGATTTGTTATTAAGCATATTAAATATTAAGCAAATTAAATGAAATGGAAATCCAAAATTTAATGATTTATAAATTAATCCAGGTATCCAGACATTATCAAAGGTTTTCTCAAAATCAATTAAGTTACCAGAGATTTGATAAAGTTCCAATGGACATTTGAAACTAGCAAATGTACCGCATGAATTGTAGAATGTTTGTGTTTAAAACCAAGCTGTCTCTCATTTATGAATTTTTTTTCTTTACATATATTTATTATGTTGTTATTAATGCAAATTTCAAAAACTTTGCTTATATTTGGGAGTAGACTAATTGCTCTCAGATTTTTTGGGTTACTAGTGTCTTTGAATTTTTTTGGTATAAAAACCACTTCCATGCATACGGAAAGTATGAATTATTTAACATATCAAAATAATATTGGGAGTATTATCTAGACCAGCTGACTTTTTTTTCCTCAAATTTTTAAAAATATATAATATTGCATCCATAGTAATAAAGTAATTATCAGTAAAAGATTCACTCAAATCATTGGCTTTTTTAAATGCTGTAAACGTGGTTATATTTGATTTATTGCATTCATTCTGGTTTTTATTTTCTAAAAATCTATAGAAACAATTTTCAACTTGTACATGTAAGCTATTATCAATATCCATCTCTTTATGAGAGTGAACTGATTCAAAGTAGGCTCCAATAACGTTAAATTTCTGAGTATCATCTTTTACTGGAAAGTTGTTACTATCTGTTTCTAATATTTCAGGGTTTATTCCTGCATTTCTGATCCGTTTTAATTATAACTTTGAATTAGCTATTCCGATATACAAAATTGTTAAGGTTATAGTTCTTCCTAAAGGTTTCACGACGAGATTAAAAGTATTTGTAAGTCCTACTTTGCATGGTCCTTTGGATAGGTGCCATCTGTGGTAGTGAAAGATTTGAGATATCCCCTATTTAAAGAAATTTAAATATACAATTCTAACAATAGTTTTATCACAAACTTTTGAAAATATCGCATCAGGCATTTATCGAGAGTTTTGCAGTTCGACTTTTAAGAACAAAGATTATTAAACTTCGACCTGTATTTTTGGGATTTTGTCTTTTGCTTTTAACTTAAGTTCGTTTGAGTCAAATCTGTTGAGTTGGCTTAAAGTTTGAAATATTTATTAACACTTTATTTTTCATTTAACGCCACTGAAAATAATTATAAAATCCCCTAATTAGCCTGAAATCATAGTTTAACAACTAACCATATTGCGTTAGGCTTTTATTAAATAAATTTAACCTTTTTCGAACATTTTTTTTCGTGTTTTGTAAAGACTTCTCATTAAAATAAATCACAATAAACTTTAACCAGTTTTAAGGCAACGCCTGTTTTTGCAACAAGTGATCTACTTCTCCACTAAAAATTTCAACAAAAAGTTTAACAAAATTATGTAGTTTTTTTTTTAATAATAAATTACCTGATGATCTCTTATGTCATATAATAAAATTAAAATTTTTTTTTTTTTTTTTTCGTTTTATAGCAGACTCATATTGTTTAATTTACAAAAACCTTTAACCGCAACAAAGCCAACTTAACAATGAGCCACAAAGCAAAAGATGTACTTTGTTGATAAAGAAACATACAAAAAAAAAAAAAAATATATCAAAACAAAAAATTTAATATAAAAAATCATAACAATAGTGCATGGCTGAAATAAAAGATCACTTTCTTCTGTTGTTTTCATTTTTTTTTTTTTTTTTTGTTTTAATTAAAAACAGCAGGTTTTATTTGGTTTTCATTATCAAAGACAAAATCTGTTTAAAGTTAAAGAAAAAAAAAATAAGCTTTCATTTGGTTTTCGAACAAAAAGCAAAAGTTTTACGATTTAGATATGGTCTAGGTTTTCTAAAAAATTTTCTTAGACTTTAAGTTCAGTTAATTGAGGGGGTACAGGTGGTGCATAGAATTCAAAATGATCAATTTAAAGAAGTTATCGGGACACACTCAATTTCTACCAACATATTTCTGCTTAACAATACAAACTTTCTATTACTTTGTACATACATGCGTACGTGTCTTGCCCACCACTGATTAAAAGCAGAGAAACGCGTCCATCGCAAAAGCACAGTCCACAAAAAAGTCCGCAAAACTTGCAATTTAAGATGTAAAATAATAAAATTCAGGTGTATACCGATAGCCTCAAAACCATTTTCAAAATCGATCTAATGACAGTTTGCTAAAAACTTTACAATTCAAACAGGAATTTTAATCGTTATCGAATGCCATAATTTTCCACAAGTTCCCAATTTTGCAAATACCGCTATGTCAAAAAAAATGTTTTTTTTAACTTAGCGGTATTTGCAACTGGACTACTCATATTTATAAGGTCTAAAATTAGAGATATCGCAATTAAACACAATTAAAAACAAAAAGCCTTGTAAGGACATTGTATTTACCCCTTACTTAATTTTATAAACCGAACCAAAACGCCAAATTTGGGAGTACACTTGTTTGGAGACCTGTATGGCGATTCACTAACGTTTTTTACGATAATCTTATCGTTAAAATAAATATAGCGAAAATTTATCGAATGTGTTATTTAGTAACATTTTAAACGATATTCGCTGTCGATTAAAGTCAGCTGTTGCTTTAAGCAATATTTTTTCGTTGTTTTAACGACAAGGGGAATATAAGAAAGAAAAATTGACGGTTTATTGTTGTGTCTTTGTTGAAGCTTTGATATTGTAACATGCAAGACCTGAGTGTTTAAAATTCTTATTCACTTTATGGTCTTACTTGTATAATATTTTTAGCTTTTCTAAGGTATTTGGAAGAAGTTTCCTGACGAGCTGGCCTAAGCAACCAACGAAATGCGCATATAAACTAGCTTTCCCACAACAATAAATTTCAGTGTTTTCATTCAAAAATTGGGATTATTATTACATCATTAATAAATTAATTAAATAATAATAAATATTTCATTCCCGAAAATAATTTTTGACAATAATTTACGTTGTGTTTATTTAATCGATAAAGTGGCTGAGGACCGACTTCTTGCATACATACATACTACATACATACATACATATGTATATATATGAACAAAAACCAAATTCCAAATTCAAAATGTACAAAAAAAAATCAAATTATGAACAAAAACCAAATTCTAAATGGAAAACTCACAAAATAAATTATAAAAACAGTAAATTAAGCACAATTTCATTTGTTTTTTCTTTGTTCTCTTTTGTGCTTTTCATTAATTTTAACATTGTGTAGACAGAGATGTTACAAAAACTACAGCTGTTTACAATCGTTAAAAATAAATTAAAGAATCACACTATCGTTACTGCAAGCGAATATAAAGTTGGTGAATCGCACACTGGTAAAATAATAAATCCATTTATTTTACCTTCAATAACAAATTTTTTGCATACATATACAGTATAGCGTACTCTTCATGCCCAAAAATGGCTACATCAATAATTGCTAAATAGTGGCTAAAAACGAGGCAAAAAGATTTTCTTATAAAAACTCATTAAAATTTATAAAAATAACACATACAAAATTATTTTCATATCCTTCACGATTACACGCATAGAAAAAACATGGTTGTGATAAACATATTCTAAGAGCAATATATTATGATAAGATTCATAATTGTAGTCCACAAATCGAACCATAGCCGCGAAAAAAGCTCAAGCGACAAAAACCAAATTTTACAGGAGAAGGTTTTTTTTATTATTATATTTCATAAAAATTTTGTATGAAAATTGGCGCTTAAACTAAATTTGTTTTTGCTTTAAAATACGGTAGCGGTACCTTAATCCAAATTTGTTTTTATTACATCCTATTGTAATTTAATGTAATAATATTATTGTCATGTTAATTATAATAAGTAAAGAAGTAATTATAATATTATTATGTTAATCATCACTGAGCGTATTGGTATTGGTCTCATTTGAAAGCGACACATCTCATGACGTCAGGAACGTGTTGGTCAACCTTGAAAACGCGCGAAGGTCGTCCCTACCTATTGTTTTGTGTAGTTGGTTTTTACTGTTCCCTTTACCTTACTGGTCCCTTTCTCTATGCGCTGTCACATATGTAGATTTAATCTAAAACCTAAAAATATATTTTATATATATTTATGCCTATTTACTTACTGGCAACCTTAATGTAAAAATGTTACAGATATTTCACATCTTAATATGATGCAATTTTAAACATAATATTTTTAATCTATTTTTGTCGTAGGTTGCAATTATTTATAAACTATTTTATAGAATAAATTTTGTTTTATTCAACCTTTATTTTTTTAATTGTTTTATAATTTATTGAGCTTGAGGTTTTTTTCTTTTTTATATACAAATTTGTATTAGATTTATTTTATAATTCCAATATTTCGATACAGCAATGTGTATCATCATCAGGGGAACAAATTAAACAATTAAACAAACGTTTACTTTATGAGCAATGCAATAAAGTATATGTAGGTACGACAAAGAATAAACTGAAAACTAGAATTGCAGGTCCCAAATCAAATCAAAAATTTAGGGATATTTCATCACAAAAAACAGCATTAACAACCCATTGCGCTAGAATAAATCACTCTCCGGACTTTGAGAAAGTATCAATTTTAAACACAGAAAAAAATTATAAGCGCCGTTATATGCTAGAAATGTTACAAATCATTAATGTACCAGAATTGTTAAGGATTAATTTTAAATCGGACACGGAAAATGTAGCACAAATTTATAGACATTTACAGCCGTATTCATAACAAAAAGTTAGCCACAGTTTGTACACTACGTACAACGAGCGGCTAACTAGAATGCCGATTAAGCTTAGCAGCTTGTTAGCACAGAGTTTATTAATAACATATTTAATCCGTCTGCTAACTTTTAATAAATCAACTCTGAATATTAATGATGCCACATTATAATACTCAAAAATGCAACACGTTTTGCATTAATCATCGCTGGTTTTGTCATATCATTTAATTTTTTTTTATTTTCCCTCTTTATATAAAAATTTTAAATGTTTTTAAAATAAAATATATTTAAAAAAGGACTCTAAACTAAAAAAAAAAAAAATGTGTATTAAAAAAAATAAACAAAATTATTCAACAGTGTATTAAAAAAAAAATAAACAAAATTATTCAACATAAAACAGCTGTTTATCACAAGTTGGCAAACGTTTGGCAGCTTGTTGACAAGAGTTTAGCAAAACGTTAGCCAGAGTTTGGTAAGTGCATTATGAATAAACTTTGTGCTAACTTCATGCCAAATTTTCGTTATGAATACGGCTGTTAGTTTATAAAAACAAAACAGGAAATTAAAAAATTTTTTAGATTATTTTTACAAAAATTTTTTTAATTGTAAATAATTTTTTCTATGTGACAATTGTTATTATTTTTTCATTATTTAAAAAAACGTTTGTTTAATTGTTTAATTTGTTTCCCTGAAGATGATAAAATAAATCTAATAAAAATTTGTATATAAAAAAGAAAAAAACCTCAAGCTCAAATCATAAAACAATTATTTTATAGAATTTTCATTCTTTTCCTCTAAAATAACACAAAACAATGGTCAATATTTTTATACCATTTTCAACAATATTAAAATTTTTTGAGCATATAAATTTATTTTATTTTGTGACACTTCACAATTTTTTTAATATACCTCAATTTCTTTATTTTTTAATTTCTTTAAAGTTGGTTTTTTAATGGCTATTTATTTCAAATTGTTTAACCACTGAATAACAAATAATTCAACAGGCATATGTGAAACAAACGACACAACTGATGCAAAATTATTTTACAAATGGCGATAACAAAATATTGTTAGAGTAAAGATAAATTGGTTCGTCTTAAACATATTATTAGTAGACAATTAGAAAGTTATCATGTTATGGCTCTAAACTATCATTAAATGATTGTGAGGAATATAATATGTTTTCAAAGTTATCATTATTTATTTGTTATAAAACTGATTATTTTTCAGTGAAGCATACTTAAATATATAATTGCGATAAACATTGACATGTTTACAGTAACTATAATATTGTTAATAGAAATAACAATATTTTGTTTACGACCATAATATATTGTTACAATAAACATAGTGTCGTTGTCGTAAACATGCCTAACCATATTTTTTTCTCTGCGTGTAGTTGTGAATAAGGGTAAAGTATTTTTATTCTGGGTTAAGTATATCTCGTCTGTGTCCTTGAGTTATTCGACTGAGCCATGTCCATCTTTTTTTGTCTGTTTATATGAATGGGTCCGCTTGTTGAAATCAAGACAGATATTTGCGCTGAGATGTTTCACTAAATTGCCGAGCTTCACCCGCGCTATCTCAGAGTGTCCTTGTACAAGGTAACTCCCAAATAGTCCATGTGGTGTTGAATTAAACGCTGGACAATCACATAGGAGATGAAATACTGTCTCCTTAGTTCCAGGTTCTCTGCAACTGCGGCAGCATTCATTTAAAGAGATGCTTACCGATCGTCCATGCTTACCGATCGTCCAGTCATCAGTTAGTACGTAACCAGTCTCGAAATGTCCCTGTAACTGAAGTTGAGGGGTCGCTCAGAGCGACCTATATAGTATGTGGGCCTCGTTACTTAAGTTTCTCCCATTTATTATTAGCCATATTCAGATAGTGTCGGATGATTTCGCTTCTGATAGTTCGTAGGGAGGTTGCGACTGGCACACCCTGCGAAATATCAAAAGCAACTCCAGTGTTGTCCAGCCCGTCATTGCCATTAATGGTCCCTATGAGCAGCGATCCAAATTAAGACAATGTCAGAAAGGCAGCCCAGTCTGGATAAATCTTTCTTACACTGGTTATCGAGAATTGACGTTGTTTTTTGCGACTTTAGTGGTATCAGAGCCGCCTGGCTATCGGCGAAAATACCAATTTAGTCGCTGATGTTCATGCTATGCAGTGTCGTACATGCCTCTCTTATCGCCAGTATTTCACCATTCTTTGCTTTTACGTGTGTCCATTTGATGTTCGATAATTATTCTTAGATTTTGGATACCCCATATTTTATTGAGGTGGCCATTGAGGTAAAATGGGAGAAGTATCCAAATCTTAAGAAAAATTTACTTTTTTTATTAAGGCAAAGGTAGCAGAGCAAGCCGGTTTAGAAAGTTATTTACATTTAATGCCCTGGTTAACTAAATAGAAAGAACAACTTCTTTAAACTCAAAAATAATAGACAATCTTCTTTCCATACTACTTCCAAAGATATAATTCGGTACATCTTCTTGTTAACAAAACTGTCTGCAACAAAGTTTATTCCGCTGAAATATTTGATATTATGATACATTCTGTTCAATACACACTGCAAATAAAAAACAACCATAGTAAAATCCATCACCACAAAATTAACACAGGCACACCTGATTTCAAAGTTTTTTTTCGTTTTCGGCGTTATTTTCTATTTTATATACATACATATGGATGTGTGTATTTACGTCAATTAAAAAAGTCTTAAGTATAACTCGTTTTTTAGAGAAAAACTAACTAAAAAGGAAAAAAAGACCACATCAAGCAGCTGAACATTGCAAAAAAACTCAAAAATAAAGCCAACTCTGTAAAAACCGTTGAAACGGGTTTTTTCTCTTTTCGATAACACTAAATAGCACTAAATGTAACTGAAAATATACATAATTTTTTACATGTAAATTATCACATTTTAGTTTTTTTTTATTTATGTTTTTTAAAAATTTTCATGCCATCCATTCGCTTTTATGTGATATGAACGTTTAATGAATTTTTTCATGTTTGTCTTTCAATAATTGGCCTTGTTAAGTGGTCCATATTTACTGATGGAAAAAACTAAATTATTGACATTTCGTTTTGATTATTGCCATGGTGATGAAACTAATGGCTAAATAAATGAATAAGAAAAACGCTTTGGCTACTTGAAGTAATTTTAAATGTTTAAATGTTTTGTGAAAGGAAATTGTTGCTTGGTATGTACAAATATGAAATTTACGATTATTTGATCAATAAAAAAGTTAGATGAGAAGCTGAATGAAAAAAGTTTATTACAGAACTTATTATAAGCATTTAATAACACAGGCCTACAAAATAAAACTAATTTGTTTCTGATCTGAGGGTTTTCAGTCAATTTGGATACATATGCACACAGAAAAAATCAATGTAAGATGGTAAACAAACAAGGTTGATTTTACATTTTTCGGAAGTGATTTTGCTTGATAGTTACTTGATGTTAATTTAACATGATTTTACAATATTTTGGGAACAACCTTTTTTTCTTTTGAAATAACTATAACTCATGCTAATATAAAATTGCAGTAAAGTGACATTGATATTGAAAAAACACTACGAATCACGTTGAATGAAAGTTATTTCAAGTTGTAACAACGTGAATTTCATGTTTAATCAATTTGATTTGAGTGTAAAATAACAGTGAGAAAAATTCAGAGAAAACATATCGCACTAAGTCAACAAGAGGGTATTAACAATTCCTAGTGTTACCTATAGGTGACGATGATTAGCGATTTTCTTAAGCAGTTCTCTAAAACTATTTTAAACATACAGTTATTACTTAAACAAAGGTAATACCCTAAAATGTTTGTAATTTTTTTTTTTTTTTTTTTTTTGACAACTCTGGAATTACATAAACTGTGAAAATTTTTAACTTTTTTCAAACTTATAATATGAATGATTATCGATTGCCTTTTAGTTAAAAATAAGGCTAGAACATCAAGTGTCACCTGCAGGGGACACTGGGCAGTATTTCACATATTCACATACCTAATATATATGGGGGATTTCATGTCAAGTGACCCAACTTTTGAAATCGATGTCTTCCGATTTGGATGAAATTTGCACCAAGGTTAGTCTTATTGGAAAGTAGTTTAGACACAAATTTTCAACAAGATCGGTCAAAAAGTTTCTGAGTTAGAGGGGGTCAAAATTTTACATTTTGGCCAAACCGGTGTTCTTTCTCGTCCATGTAACTTATTATCTATGGGTGTTAGCAAAATTTGTCCCAAACAAATTAGATAGCTATTTCTTCAAGCTATCTATTTTTTTAAATTTTTTAAAATTTTTTTTTTTAAATTTAAAACTTATTTTTTATTTTTTTTGAAAACGGTATTTATTTTTTTTTTTTTTTTTTGCTCAAAAGAAAGCTTATGTATTTTTCTTTTAGGTAGTTTTAGTCGCTTAGTGGGATGAGAGTGTGATATGTAAAAAAAAATAATTTCTAACTCAAGACGAGGGTTTTTCAATTTTTAGCATATGCACTATTTTGAATTTTTTCCTTTTTATGTGTAAGTGTTTCTAAAATCTTAAAAATAAAACTTATGCTGAGAAACTAGACAAATTAACCTTTCCGACGGTATATAACATACCGAACTAGCATTTCATTCCCTCGATACTGTAATACCCACAATATGTTAATTCCAGGAATAAAATCATTTTTTCTATAGAGATGTTGACAAATTAAATCTTTTTATTTATTTGTAATAATAATTTAATTAATATAAAATAATAATAATAAAAACAAACAGATAAATAATCTAAAAAACTTAATCTCAATCACATAAGTCCTTTATATTTTTTTTTTGTTTTTTTTAAAATTTTTTTTTTTTTTCTTAAATTTAAAACTATTTTTTGTTTTTGAAAAGGGTATTTTTTTTTATTTTATTTTTTGCTCAAAAGAAAGATTAGGTCTTTTCCTTTAAGGTAGTTTTGGTCGCTTAGTGGGATGCGAGTGGGATATGTATAAAAAAAATAATTTCTAACTCAAGACGAGGATTTTTATTTTTTTAGCATTGACGTCTTGACTTACAAATTATTTTTTTTTAAACATATCCCACATTGTGGGTATTACAGTATCGAGGGAATGAAATGCTAGTTCGGTATGTTATATACCGTCGGAAAGGTTAATATGTCTAGTTTCTCAGCATAAGTTTTATTTTTAAGATTTTAGAAACACTTACACATAAAAACCACTAAGCGACGAAAACTACCTAAAAGAAAAATACATAAGCTTTCTTTTAAGCAAAAAAAAAAAAAAAAATACCGTTTCCAAAAAAAAATAAAAAATAAGTTTTAAATTTAAAAAAAAAAAATTTTAAAAAATTTTAAAAAATACAAAAAAAAAATTTTTCGATAGCTTGAAGAAATAGCTATCTAATTTGTTTGGGACAAATTTTGCTAACACCCATAGATAATAAGTTACATGGACGAGAAAGAACACCGGTTTGGCCAAAATGTCAAATTTTGACCCCCTCTAACTCAGAAACTTTTTGACCGAGCTTGTTGAAAATTTGTGTCTAAACTACTTTCCAATAAGACTAACCTTGGTGCAAATTTCATCCAAATCGGAAGACATCGATTTCAAAAGTTGGGTCACTTGACATGAAATCCCCCATATACATATATAGTAAATAAGCTTTTATTTTGCTAAACATTGAAATTGAATGAAATAATGGAAATACTAGAGCCTGGAGATGACCCTAGGCAATCATACTGTACCCCCTTGTGGATGGTGAGGTAACCGATATAGAGGTGAAGGCGAAAATGAAGCAAAATGCGAGCACCTTCTAAGCCGACTGTTAAAAAGGTGCAATAAATTATGACCAGTGTCACTTGTAAGTGACACCCCAATAAAACTAGAAAAAAAATGTTTAATTCGACTTTTTTTAGGGTCAACTCGACGTATCTATATTATTTAGAAAGAAAAATCAGGTTTGTTTTCATTACTTAAGGTATGGGAATTGACGGGCTAACACAAAATTTTTATTTTTTCACTATTTTGTCAAGTTTTTGGTAATGACACGGTTGGTTGTAAATAGTTTTTCATATGCCTTCAATGTTAAATTAAAAATGGACTTGCCTCTACTGAAAATTTTTAAATCTTGTGTTAATACCCTCTTGTTGATTAAGTGCGATATGTATTTAATTTAGAGCAATTCTAACCCCAGTACCAGAGAAAGAGAATATTATTATTTATTTTCCAATTACAAATGTTTCACTTTTTTGGATTCCCTTTTGTTTACAGAAGCACTCAGAATTAAAATACACCAGCCGAATTTCCCGATGTAGTTTTCGTCATCAGTCTACTTTAAAAATTTGATGCATTAACATAAATAATTTTAAAAAAAGGAATATGGGAATTTCCTTGTTTTTATAAATTAGTTTTAACTTGAAAATAAAAAAGTTTATGGCCCTAACTATGTAAAGCGCAACGCAATGCTAAAGATTACAATAGCGGAATTCAGTGTTTGGGGCAAATGGTGTTGCGAAAGAGCAAATGCAAAATTTCGTAGCTTTTTTATGAAATCTAACGGAAATTCTGTGTATTTTGTTGTTGGACTTTGCAAAAGAGCTATGATATTTTGCATATACTTTCGCAAGACCATTTACACTTAACACTGTACTCCGCTAATGAAAGCAAAAACAAAGTCAAAAATATTTTATAGTTTTGTTGTTGCTTTCTAAAGAAATTTTTTTTTTGTGAAAAACTTTTTTTCCTCATAGCTTAACTAAAAGTTAGTAACATTTTAAATTATAAAACCCTATAAATATAACTTAAAGATTTTGCAAAGAAATTTCTAAGATGTTTCGTTTTAAATTCTCGAAAATATTAAAGATATTTGGCTTGGTAAAAAAACCCTCCTAATAGAAATCTTAGTACAGATACGTGAGTCTGTCAGATACTCGTACAATGATATACAAATAATTCTGAATTAAAATAAGTGGAATAAATGATGAGTTCTAGGAGTTGAAAAAACTACCGTATGTCCCTAGTTCAAGAGCTACATATTGGAACAATATTAAACCCAAAACCGCATTAAGATGAATCCATTAGTAACAATCCACCTTATGTTTGTTAAATATAAAAATGTGTGTGTTAAATAAAAATTTATACCCGCTAGTTAAAATTAATTTTTATATATAAAACTATTTTTTAAATAATTGACACACTTTATCGTATTAAAAACCTATTTATTTCTTTTTTTTCTCTACAAAAACAAAAAAGAAGAAAAAAACCAACAAAAAATGAAATAAAAATGCCAAATAAATATTTATGTTTATGTATGTAAAATTTAACAACAGCGCAAGAAACAAACAAACAAAAAAATATTTAAATGTCAAATTTAGTTTTTGTTAATTTCAATTTAGAGGAAATATAATAAACTTTTTTAGCTTTTTTAATTTTTTTAACACACATACCGAAAATGGTCAAAATACACAGTTGCAGTTATTGCAACAAAGCCAAAAAACTTAAATAAAATAAAAATAAATAAACAAAAGTTCAGTTAGAGATACTTAGATTTCTATAATAAATTGCTTGTTTTCGGTTTAATACAAAAAAATACGTAAACTTCCATTTAAATACGTACATAAAAAACTTACATACATATTTGTATAAAAATAAATACATTTTTTTTGCTGCCACTACCGCTGTTGCTTATATGGCTATAATAGCTGTGGTTTGCTGAGGCTAATGGTCAATAACTTTTATGAGTCAGCTTTCATTGTTTACTACAGCTTTAGCTTTTTTTTAACAATTTTTTTTTTAATATTTTCATATATAAAAGATAGTATTTTAACTTTTACACACAAAGCAAGAAACTCTAGATAACCCCACCAATATTTAGGGCCTGGCTTGCTATCAACATTTTGTCTATCTATTTTCTTACCATTTAGGGCGTCCATGTTGTATAAGAGGTGTATTTAAGTTGAAATGTTTGTTTCATAAATGAAATATGTGGTAGTTATAGTTTTCTAAGGCGAATGCTGAAGTTCTTTTGCTATTTAAGTTATAAATATGTAATTATTTGTATTTCCCTGTTTTTCTTCTTGCAAAATTAATGAAAGAAAAGATAATTTTTAAAATTTAACCTCTTATTATACAGACGAACTTCTCTACAATGAATCTGCATGAAACTTTAATACACAGACATTGTTTTTTTCTACTTTTATAGCTATTTGTAGCTACACCCGATGTGCTTTGCTACCTTCATTATAACACAGTACAACATTTTTCAGCTCATGGATTTGGGACTCAATTCTAACAATTGCACGTGAAAGTAGCCCCAAAAATAAGGACTTCTGCATCATTAGCTTTGTCAAGTTGGCTGCATTAATAATTTAATGGCTATACGAATAATTTTTTTTTTTGCTCAAGGTGGATTTCTACCACTTTTTCTATATTTTAATACGGCTATATCTCGGTATACCGTACGGAATATCTCTTTTGTGTCTGAAGCAAAAGGAGGAATCTTATATGTTTCAGGTACAAGCCTTTTCCTTAAGTAAATCCAAAGGAGGAGAGAAAACTTCTTTGCTGACTCACTTCATTAATCCGGAGGCCAAAGCTATACCCAAATTATTGTATATCACACCGGAGTATATAGCGGAATTGGATTTGGATTTAAATGAAAGAAAACAATGGGTTGTTACCTTAAGCGAAGTAAAACATGTGGCTTTGATAAGTGGAAACAGCTTTTAATATGGGTAAATGAAAATTTTGAATTGATGTCTTACATGTCTTCAAATTGGCTCGTATGAGGGCGCAGGTTTTGAAATTGACCGTAGATTGGATTTTAAGGAAGGTCTACTGGGAAGAAATTTCTGGGGAAAAGGACAATTTGGTGGATATTTATGAGCTGGACTTGAATCATTATGATGGAAAGGTTATGCTGGGTTTCAGAATCTTCTCTTTCACAAGGCAAACTTTTAAAAAATCTAATAGTACGACCCTATTCAAAGTAATTAATAAGGTTGGTATATGATTCGAGCTCCACAAATTGTACTCTACAAGGCAGAAATCTAACCGATTTGTCTAGTCCTTAACTCAAAGCTCATTTATTTTATACTAACATATTTGAAGAATCTCTTTTGGCTGAAATGGAATCTGTAAATCTTTTAGATTTGAATGGAAAACTTTATTCTTATGAATTGCAAAGACAATTACTAACAAGGTTAAAGATTCCCTTGCAAGAAATGAAAGCTTTTGGAAGATTTCAACGAGATTCGGGCTATATCTATGCTTTATTTAATCAAACTTTGAAAGCTTTTTACAGACGCAAACACAATTTGGAATTTACACAGGGAAGTAAAACTTATAAAAGCTTTCAATTATCAGCAGTATCCCAAAGGAGAATGTCTTATAATGGAGTCTCGTGAAGAAATGGGAGAATTTAATTCTCTAGAGCAATTATTTGTACAGGAAGTAGCGGAAAATTTTATGGTTTTGCATTTTATGAAACAGAGTCCGTTTGAGAACTGTAAATTAACAATACACAGAAAAAAGTATTTTATCAATTAAAAAAATGGTTTAAAAAGTATTTTAATTTAATAAATGTGATAATTGAAACAATAATTTTTTTAGCTGAAAAAAATTTAAAAATTTAATTTTGATTTAATTAACATTTTAGTTGTTTTGAAATAAATTTTCAATTAAAATTTTAATTAAATAACAAAAAATATTTATTGACTTTTTTTCGTTTAAAATAAAATAATTTAAACATGTAGAAATGTTGTTGGGAATTGTCAACATTTATTTAAATAAATTAACACATTGTTTAAAATTTCAAAGTTTTTTGATCACTTTTTTAATTAAAATTAAAAATATCATTTATTGAAAATATTTTTTCAAAATTTTAAAATTTTTAGTAATCAATATAATCATTTTGGTAATAGGTGCAAAATCAACAATTTGTTTGCTTGATGTTATGAATTTAGAACAAATTTGGTGATAGGAGAAATTTAATAATTTTTTCTGTGTACCGGGCTTAAGGTATAGAATATTGGTAAAGGCGGAACCAAACTATGAGAAAGAGTTTTATCTACAACCTGGGCAGCTTAATATAACAGATTTGAAGCCATATACCAACTACTTTTTGGAAATTTCGGTTTCCTCCTACTACCAGCAAATGTTTTCTTTAGCAGAAATGCAGTATCCTGAATTTACAATAAGAACAGAGGAAGGAAATCCCTCACAACCCTTAAATTTTTCAGCTCAAGCTTAAATATTGAATTGGAGAAAAAAAGCGACACATACCTACTCAAACAAAGTACATCCAGTGCCTTAAAAATCGCAACGATTCCCATTTTTCACCTTTTTTGCTCAAAAGCTGGATTAAAAATCCAGAAATATTCTTTTTTTCTATTTATAAATTTTATTTTGCATGAAAATAAAAATTCCAATTCATATTACAGATTTTTATTGGTTATCTATGTGATTCTGATGATCTTGTTATTTTCGTTGGTTATTCTTATTCATGTTCTGAGTCTGCATCATCATCCGAGTTAGACATAATATTCAAGGGCATGTTTTCTTCAGTGTGTCCACCAATTTCAGTGCCATCTTCATCTTCAGTGCTTTTGGTGAAGTTCTAAAATTATGCAGTTTTAAGATGAAAGCAGAAAGATGAAAGTTTGATGCAAGTTTTTACTAATTTAAGGTCGCTGATTTCAAATCGAATCTCCGTTTTTCTCCATTAGCTCGCATTTTTAAGTTACAGGTATTAATCTTGTTTTTGACTTTTTCCAAAAAGTAAAGTTAAAACGATTTTAAAAGTTTGAGTAACAGTCAAATTTTTTAAAATCGCTAAAATCGCTTACGAAAAAAATTAATATAATTATTAAAAATTTTGTATATTTAAAAATCATGAAAAATCCAAAACGGGGAAAAATTAAAGTCTTATTACTTTTACGTAAAGTCCCATAACCTATGAATAAAATGAGACAAAGATCATAAACATCGATAAACGCGTTTCGCTTTTATTCACAATTAAGTGAAGGTATTTTTTTTTAAGTGAAGGCAAAAACGTCCATAAATTAAACAGCAGCAGATACACGCACATTAAAAAATTTGAAGTTTGTATGGAAATCGCGATTTTTATCAATTAAGTAAATTGTGAATAAAATCAAAAGTTGTGCCGATTACAATGAATAAAGCTAATTTTATTCAAAATATATTTTACTAAATGTCTTAAGACGAAAACTGTGATTCTTATCGCAGAAAAAGTTACAAAATTTTTTTATTTTTTTAATTATTCTTTTTTTTCAAAATTTCAACGATATCTCAGAAACTACTGGGAAAATTTAAAAGCAATGTAAGCACGGCTTAAAGATAATATGGTTGACGAATTTTGGATTTTTTTTAACTGAATATGGTTAACACTTTCTTAAGTTATTCCAATATATGTAGCCGAACTACCTTAATTTTGGACATGACGGTAAATCGCGAAAAGCCGAGCTGGTAAAAAAAACTAAGTGCAGAATTGGATTCAGCGTCCCAAATAACCTTAAAAACAGCATTCAGTTCTTAATCAACAAAAATCTTGTTCCCTTGTGTAATTAAGTGGGGGATACCCCTTCTATCTCTCCGGTTTTCTGGCAACCAATAAGTTGCTAGCTAGCGTTTCCAAACGAGTTATACCGGAAAATGTAGAGGCTATTATGGCGACGACATTAGAGAGCCGTGCGAAATTGCCCAGACTTGAAAGCAAAAAAGACTCCAAACAGTAATTTTTTTTTTATTTCTTTTCTATTACTAAGTTAAATTAATTTTTTCATTTACATATGTTCTGACTAAATAAATTTCTAAAGAGAAAAAATAAATAAAATAATAAAAATAAATAAAATAAATAAAAAATAATAAAATAAAGTGCCAAAAATGGTGATTTTTTGAAATGTTTGTATGGGGAACCCCCCTCAACAGTTTGGGGGTAGTAGAATTCGTTTTAGAGGTATGGTTCCTTCGGCAAAGTTTCTTATTTTGATCCCTAGAATACGATTTTCACTGAGCCATGGGCGATTTTTTTGCCTCCCTACAAATCGACCCGGCCTAATATAATATATATATATTCGCGGAAAATTATGTTTCTGCTTCAGTAATTGACAGTTATGAACCTGTACTCTCGTATATTTGACCTTGCACTTTAAATGATTCTCGCCAATTTTTTTTTTTCAGTCTTAATTAAAAATGTTATCAAGCACAGAAAAAATTATTAAATTTCTCCAATCACCAAATTTGTTCTAAATTCATAATACCAAGCAAACAATTCGTTGATTTTGCACCTATTACCAAAATGATTATATTGATTACTAAAAATTTTAAAATTTTGAAAAAATATTTTCAATAAATGATATTTTGTATTTTAATTAAAAAATTGATCAAATAACTTTGCCATTTCAAACAATGTGTTAAATTATTTAAATAAATATTGACAACTCCCAACAACAATTCTACATGTTTAAATTATCTTATTTTAAACGAAAAAAGTCAATTAAGATTTTTTGTTATTTAATTAAAATTTTAATTGAAAATTTATTTCAAAACAACTAAAATGTTAATTAAATCAAAATTAAATTTTTAATTTTCTTTCAAAAAAAAATTTATTGATTCAATTATCACATTAATTAAATTTAAATACTTTTTAAACTATTTTTTTATTGATAGAACACTTTTTTCTGTGAGTGAATTAAACATTTACTTATATCTACAACATTACAGCAGCAAATGTTGTTTATATCAAAAAATATTTAATTGATACTATTAATTGGTTTACTGGTGCAATTTTAATTAACTTTTTAATTAATATCACAAATTTTTTGTTGAAATAAATTTGTATTTGTTCTGTGCCACCAAATATTCTGTCAGCACTGAATGAAACAGTTTTGATTTTGGCGTCCTCCAAGATGCCAGCATTTCTAATGGTTGTGGTCGTCTATTTATTTCAGTCAATTTCAATCTACCATTAACGCGACATAAAACTGCGGCTTTTTTATTGTTTCCGAATGCTTAACAATATTCGCACTCTTAAGCCATCCAAGTAAAAAATTTAGCTTACTGGTAAGAAGCTTTGTAAGGAGAGAAGAACAATTCCCTCTTACATACCTGCTTACAAGCAGCATGATTTTTATATGGCGAATTTGCACATGGAAGCAGTGTTGTCATATATTTTTTTTTAAATCTATTTAATTCAGAAAAAAAACTTTTTTATAAATCGTTAGAGCTGCATGTGTTTTACTTCTGTTTCTATTTCGGTTTATATCTCAACTCTAGTTCAGTGTAATTTTTAGGTTTTTTTTTTTGCTTTTTACAAGCCTAGTGCGTTGAACAAGAACATCAAACATTTACAACTCATCACTAGCAGTTGTAAAGTTCCAACTCAACTTAGGTAAATTGTTAACCGCAATAGATGCATAAATTACACTAAAATTTAAAGGAAATGACAGAGCTTTTAAAATCAATTTATAACATGATGAGCTTCAGTATAGAAGTTCACTATAGAGAAGTTCGACTGTACTTTTTTGTTCCCCTACTTTTATTTACCGCACTTTTACGAAATAACTTAATGCAGTTTTGGCATGACAGCTTATTTAAAAAGATAAATTAAAATGAATATAATGTTAAAGTATAAGTTTTTTCTAATAGCAGCACTTAGTCTGTTTCTTAGTACAAGTCCTAAAAATAGTAGACACTCTTGTCTATTGTCACTACAGACTTTACTAAAAACTTGTCTATATTTATATATCTTGATTACTGTGAGCCACCGCCTGGACTTCAGTCTGGATTAAAGCCAAGACTCTTAACTAAAGCCAGACAACCCAGCAAAAAGTTATGCTTCCTCGGAAGCAGTAATGTAAGGTAGAATTCAGAGTGAATCTCTTACACTTCTATTAAATATTTCATGATTTTTGTTTGAAATTCCACGCGTGGAAGCTCTACTTCAGAGATGTGAAATGTACTTATTTAACGCTTTGAAACCTGGCATGATTTACGTGAATAAAGTAAGTGATAAAAATTAAGCAGTGCAAAAATTTTTATTTGACCGCTTAAAATTTTATATATCTAAAATATTTTTTGAATAAGGTGGTTATACTTGTATTACAATTAAATTGAATTGTTGTAAAATGTAGTTGAATTTTAATTTTTTATCAAAGGAATAAATGATTGTACTGTTTCAGTGAAGCAGCAGAAAATGAAAACAACAACAAAAAAAACGAATAAACAGTGATTTTCTTCTAGTATTTAGCACCGCATTTAAAAATTGTAGTATTGTGTACCTTGTCTTACATCAGTAGAGTATGACAAGTAATTTTAAGAAGTAAGAAAGGAATTGGTTGGGATGCAGCATATGAATTTATTGCTTCCAAGTCTTGGAATAAATTTGCAGGACTAATTAAGTACCTGGAATTTAGTGCTGATGACCGGCTAAGCTTCATGAAGCACATGAAATAAGAAGGTAACGGCAGCAATAAACGCATTAGCGCGAGGGCCTTATAATGATAGACAACGAAGAAGTCGTAGGGTATTGCTTTCACGAGTAATCAAACTACTAAAGTCGTATATGTAGCGCCAGTATGTAAGAAATCGTTAAGCAGGTCTTCCAAAAATGATATAATTTATGTATTTAGGAAAACAAAGTTTGTAGGGTTTTTTAAATACTATCAATAGAGGTTACAAATGTGGTGTATTGAAACGCCTCCTTAGATATTTAAGTTGAGGAACTACCTAATATCTGCATAATAATCACTTAAAATCCATAGACTTGCAGAAAGCAAATCAAAAAAAAAAACAAAAAAATTATACAAAGGATACCCCTAAAAGCCGTTGGACTTAAGCTAATCCTCTCAATAAACTCATAGATGATGCGTTAACATGGCAACGTGAACTATAACCTGAACCAATTTCTTATTGGGCATGGAGGTTCAGAGATTTCCATTTACCGATTTGGTCACGACAGTTCTCCCAAGTACCTACAGTGCACCGAAGAAGACAAAACAAGATGCCTTCGACTGTACTCTTAATATTTCTTGGTCACCCTTAAATGGTTGACAGCAATAACAATATAACCTGTACACATGGTCTGTAACTTTGGTGAGTGCTTCTCGCATCGAAAAGATGTAAAACAAAATATTCCATTGTTTCTCGAAAAGTGAGAAAAAAAAGTGTCTGTAACTCATGTCGAAAACTATCAAAAGAGATTACGCCAAATAATTAAACAATGAATAAATCTGACAAGAATAAAATACTTACCTCTTCCATGTTATTATGCATTGCATTTTGCATTTTTTATATATTTCTTACGCTATGGTAAATTTTTATTAAATATTTGATCAAATTAGCGCAACCACTAATTTTTTTATTAGTGGTATTTAACGTGCTCTTAATATCACAAAACAAAACTAATTATTCTGCTAGATATAGCAAAAATTAAGCTACGGCGACGATTGCCTCAAAGAGCAACATAACTGCGCAATAAATACAAAATTCGGAAAATTTTGCAAAAATTAGTGATCATTTTTTATATATCAAAAAAAAAAAGCCATAAATGGATTAAAAGTGCGTAAAACTAAAAGGAATGGCAAAAGTTGCTAAATTAATGGAAATTTTCAAAAATTTGGCAACAGCGGTATGATAGCAAACGTTAATATTTATTAAAAATCTTAAAAGCTTTTATGATTCAGACAATTTACAGGAAAAATCACTTCTATCAAAAACATGTCTAAAATTCGCGAGCAGTTGCAAAATTGGAAAAAAACCCTAAAATTTATTTGAAATCGCTAAATCGGGTAAACACTAAGGGTGGGTTTTTAACATGAAGATCAGAGATTTACTCATCTTCAGTCTGTGTTTTTAGTTTTTAGGACGAGGATCAATTACTTTTATTTGCCAGTTTAAGCGGTCAATGTTGGTGGTTTAAACTTAATCAACAAATGTAAACACAAATACATGTATAACAAAAGCTGTTGTTAAAATACAAAAAAAGAGTACATATACATAAACAAAAATTGAATTATTCTGTTGAAGATGAAGACTTTAGTGATTCTGAAACATATTAAAACCTGAATAAAACAATTATAAGAAGCAAATTTCTTTATATAAGAATTAAGAAGGCTGAATTTCTTCTTCTGTATAAAATGCAAAGTGGCATTGATAAAAAGTTGCCATTTTAAAATATCTTGTTGTCATTTTTTGTTATTCAGTATGGCAATGCTGCGAGGTTTAAGCTACAACTTAAAAACGGCAAACCCAATTAGTCCTCAATCAAATTTATTCTCAGATTAATTAATTATAGTATGCTGCTAGGATTAAACTCGATGTTAAAACCCCACTCTAAATGTGGAAAAATAACATAAAAAGCGTTAAAAAATTAGCGATAATGATGAAAAACAAACTTTGTGTCATGTGTTAATAAAAGGAAAGGGCATTGCATAAAACAGTTAAGTTTCTTGAGCACTTTTTACCTGAAATAAATATTTTTTGTTTCTTTGTAAAAAACTTGGTCTTATTATTGGCCCTTAAAATGGGAAATAATGCTTATACAAACAAAATAAATATAGGAATTAAGGGAAATTACATTTAATTTTGCCTGTTGGTCACTTTTTTTTCGTCAAATATTTGTCAAGTGTGACCGCAGCTTTAGTGTTAACATTTTTTCTCATCCCGTTTTCATGCTGGAGTTTATTTGACAGTTCAAAGCGGGAAATTTCTTACAAAAATTTTACAGACGCACATTTTCTGTAAATTGGCGAGCAATTTCCTTACGTGATAGCTATTACTCGCCAAAAATGTTACAGACGCAGTTAAATGAGAAAAACTGTTGCTTGTTTGAAGTTATGGTATTTTTGTTTCATTTCTCACATTTAAATCGAAAAGTTTCTCGACGCTGGAGTTACAGAACATGGGTACAAACGTGAATGTATTATTACGAGATACCGAAACTGTTAGTATGGCAGTACGAAAGTATGTCCAGGGAGATTGGACATAAATTAGGTACGTAAGCACACATGTTAATCGTACATGTATTTTGGCACGGTTAAATACGCTCACAATATTCTGTACGTAGAATTAACTGAAATTATAATATAAAGTAAAGCCCGGTTTACTTATTTTTATTTATTTTTAACAAAAAGTTCATTTAATTTTTACTGTCAAAAATTCAACGGCGAATTCCGTAAAAACAAATGAATTTTTACTTATTTTATATAACTTAACTATTTATTATATTCAACATTTTTTATTTTTCGAATTTATTCTATGAGCTAAATTTCAGTTATGTATGTATTTTATAAAGCTTTTTGTAATAGTTTTATTCAGGGACCGTAACAGTTATTCCTATTTTCATAAAAGTCAGATGATAACAGTTATTTTTTGATTTTTATTTTTTTGAACAAAAATAAAAGTTATTTTTTGATTTTTATTTTTTTGAACAAAAATAACAGCTATTTTTTGATTTTTATTTTTTTGGATCAAAAATAACAGTTATTTAATGATTTTTATTTTGTTGAACAATAATAATAATTATTTTTTGATTTTTATTTTTTCCATCAAAAATAAGAGTTATTTTATGATTTTTATTTTTTCGAGCTAAAATAAAAGTTATTCTTTAAAGAAATGTACGTGTTATAATTACGTAGTTGACTTTAAATATTTATATTAATGCGCATAAGATATCCCAATGATGATCACACATTTAAATAAATATATAAAGACAACTCAATAATTATAACACGTACATTTCATTAAAGAATAACTTTTATTTTTGCTCGAAAAAATAAAAATCAAAAAATAATTATTATTTTTGTTCAAAAAAATAAAAATCATAAAATAACTGTTATTTTTGATCGAAAAAATAAAAATCAAAAAATAACTGTTATTTTTGTTCAAAAAAATAAAAATCAAAAAATAACTGTTATTTTTGTCCAAAAAAATATAAATCAAAAAATAACTGTAAATTTTGATCGAAAAAATACAAATCAAAACTTTAAAAATCATAATATTTTATCATAGAAAAGTTCATAAGGATCAATATGGTATACTTGAATCAGTTTACTAGTATTTACTTCTATATGCTTTTTTTGTTTACAAATTTCAAAATAACTGTTATTTTCGGTCCCTGGTTTTATTCCTTAAATTTTTAGGAATAACTGTTATTTCCAGTTATTGTATGTTATACAGTTATTTTATAT
This sequence comes from Pollenia amentaria, assembly GCA_943735925.1. Taxonomy (NCBI): domain Eukaryota; kingdom Metazoa; phylum Arthropoda; class Insecta; order Diptera; family Polleniidae; genus Pollenia; species Pollenia amentaria. Next base: position 135,392,747 of record OX031010.1, on the reverse strand, counting down.
AATACAGGTTTTACTCGAATTTCTTAAAAATACTCGACACCAGGGCTGCCAGATTTGGCGATTTATCGTCAATTTGACGATTTTTGGTTCCGAAATCAGCAAAATGCCGATTTGCTGATTTTTTTCTAAAAAGTGACGATTTTATCCAGTCTTCAAAATAAGAAAATTTTAAATCTTTTGATGTTTGGCATTAGGCAGTACAGAAAAAAAACATTTTCGTAAACAAGAAAGCTTAAATTTTTTTATTCATCAATATTGTAAATAAAATTATACTAGAAATTTGTGCTCTTTTCCATAAATAATGTTATGTGCAAAAGCAAAATTTTGATTCAAGTCAATTTAAGTAAAACTTCGTACCAAAACCTTGATTTTTAGATTGAAAATTCACTCGTGTGGGGAGCAGGTGACTAATTTGGCTCATTTTTAAAATTTAATACTCCATATATATGCAAAAAATTTAAGCCAAGTTTTATCCTCCTAGCTTATATGGTGCCAAAACTATAGCTTCGTGAAGAAAGATTATTTCAGGTAAAAAAGAAAAAATAATAATAAATTATAAGAAAATTTAAAGAAGTTAAGGTTTACAGGTCAAAATTAGAGTTTATGGGTATAAAATACAGGCAGTCGTGGTTTTTGTGCATATCTTACGCACTTGTAGACTAACCTGAATGAAATATAATAGCACACTATTCCGTACTATATCTAATATAAATGTATAGCAATGTTTATATACGAGTCTTGGGAAATCTTATTTCAACAAACACATGGTTAGATTGATATCGTTAAGCCAACTTTGCTATTCATAAGGACTCAGAATATTCATATATACTTTATAGGGCCTTACATTAATATTGTAGCAATAACAAATGGAATGACAAACTTATATAAAAACGAACTTGTAAGTATACCATCTGTGGTGAACGGTATAAAAATGTGAAATTTTTTAGAAATTGGCCCGATTGAAAGTATCTTTTATTCTGAAGACTTTGATAAAAACCTTAGATTATAATAATTAAGTAATTAATGGTTTACAAAACAAATTTTTTATGAAAATGTTCCTTAACAAACGTTTGTTAAATTTAACAAACCATTTCATCAACATACGGGGGTATATGTATATAATATGTTTTTGTTTGCTTGTTTTTAAATAAAAATCGAACAAACTTTGTTTAAAAATCTAAATTTAAAATGTCCAACTTTTTTTGACGATTTGTTAAACAGAAAAAGACGAATTTTTTTTTTGCTCAGGATATTCACGATTTGTTTCACAATTTTATCTGGCACCCCTGCTCGATACCTATCCGCTTGTTTTTCTAACGAGAGAGAGAATATTTATTTTTTTTACTTACCCCGTTATGTATGTTTGTTTTTCTTTTGTTGTACTGAGCACTTTGTTGACAGAAGAACTTTCAATTATAAGACACCAGCAGCATGACCGATATGGAATTCGCAATCATTCTTCTTTAAAAATTTGATGTACATATTTAACTAAATAATTTTAACAAATAGAATATGGGAATTTTTTTACACAAAACAAGCAAATCATTTTTTTACTTTCACTTTTTGCCACAGATCTACATATAAATGGATAACTAAAAATTTATCTTTTGGTAGTTAAATTATATAAAATAACTGAAAATTTATTTGTTTTTATTGAATTTGTTGGTTATTTTTTCATAGTTAAATTATATAAAATATCTGAAAATTCTTTTGTTGTTACGGAATTTGTGGTTAATTTTTTATAGAATTCGCAGTTGAATTTTTGACAGTAAAAACTTAATGAACTTTTCGTTAAAATGAAATGCAAAGTAAGTAGATCGGGTATTAAGTTGTTTTAAATTTCATTTTCATTTAATTTTACATACAGAATACTTTTACTTAATCAACAGACAATATTAAATGCTACCGAAAATCCGTATAAATGTGCACATAGTTTTTTGAATAAATGTTAGAATCAGCTTAAAATAAATTTTCTGGGAATTTTAACCCCGAAAATCATAAAAAATATTTTAGGTTTATAGCAGGCTTATGAAACGGATTTTCTATGAAAATTTGTTTAATAAGCCTTTTATTAGTCAATGACATATTTTATGAATATGGGGATAAATGTTTATTTATTTAAAAATGACTGAACGGAATACTTCTTATATAACCTACAGTCCGTTATGGTAATAATGTTGTGAGTGTGTGTATATATTTCAATGGTTTATCTACTCCATTGCAGAAAAAAGAGCTGTAATAGTCTGGTCCTTGGCCTACACATAAGTGTAGACTATGGTCTATAATATGATATTATTATATATAATAATATGGTATTAGTATATTACTACACAATTTATATATGTAGTCTGCACTATACCTCAGACTTTAGAGATTAGTCTATTCATTCGCCTAGACTATAATCTAGGCCTTAAGTACACAAAGTCTAGATTCTAGCCTAGACTATAGTCTCGACTAAGGCCAAAACTAAAGCCTTTTATTTATTTAGGCCTCAAATTCGCAGATGTCTAAGGAAGAAAATATTTGCTTAGAACTTTTTCTAGATCTATATCAAGTTTTCTCATAATTTGTTTACAAAATTTAGAATGAAAAAAATACACAACAATAAATAAATGTCTTCTTTCAAGCATGATGATAATATAACTAAAATCACACACTTGTTTAACATAAATTCTTACAATGGGGAAATAATACGAGAAAAAAATTTATATTCACATATCAATTACCCCAGGCATTAGTGGGAAACAGTATAGAAATACACAATTATTTCACAGCACTTTGACAAAAAGAGACAATTCAGAAAGATCAACAAGAGGGAGGGAGAAAACATTAAATACATAATTATTTTCACAAACCATAAAACAGATTTAAATACAATTGAATGTATTCAAATTACATGAAGACCTTAAATATTTGCAATCTTTTCAGCCACTCGAGATAAGTAATTTCAATGTTAATGTTAAAATACTTCCCCGGTTTTAAGGTTAAATAGACTAAATCACATCACTTGTATGCAGGCAAATACATAAAATGAAATAAATAGTTTAAAAGAAATTCAGATCACAATCATATGAAGTTTCAGGTTTAACCTAAATGCAATAGTTAAGCAAATGAATTGAAAAAAAACCATAGAGTCAAGAGAAAACTACACCTAAAGACAACATCCGTCTAACTTAATAGATTAGAGTAACCAACCATTCAATCAAGTCATGACTTTGAGCACTCATTCATAAAATGTAGGGCCACTTAAATAAAGTTGCGTTAAATTATGGGGTGTTTTAATGAAACTTTGTGTACCTTTTTGGATAATTTTAAGGAGCAATTGTTAGAGATATTCTTACAACTTTAACTACTACAATTAAAGTATAAAGAAGTTATCTATATTTTTTAGTTCTTCCTTTTTCTCAAAGTTTTTAAAGTGGAAATATTTTTTGTGATATCTTTTATATTAAGTTAATACTCATTTTGAGTTCACTGAGCTTTTCACCAACCACTTCTCTCTTTTCATCGACCTTTTTTCTCGAAAAACCTTTAGTATTATCAAAAATTCTTATTTACCGAAGCAGTGTAAGAAAGAACTATCCAGACTTGGCACCCTATCTGACATTACCTTAATTTGGGTCGCTGCGCCTAGGGACCATTACGGTAATGAAAAGGCAATGGGCTGACCAAGACTGGAGCGCTCTTAATATTTCACAGAGTGTGCCAGTCGCAACACCCCTGGGAAATATCAGGAGCGAAATCTTTAGACACTATCTGGATATGGCGGATGATAAATGGAGGAAACTGGATGGCTGCAGGGCTACCAAAGCAACGTGGCCCACATATGACATAGGTCGCTCTGAGCGACTTCTCAACTTCAGTCGGAAAGACGTGTCAAGACTTATACACTTTCTTACTGGTCACTGGATGATCGGTAAGCGAATATAACACCAAGCATACGTACACCAGTGAATTCGCCGTAATGTCAAGCATTTTGACCTTGTACAGACCCCTTAAAGCTTTTATGCCATATTTAATCAAAAGCTGGAGAAAGAAACATCAATGAAGAGTGCAGAATAATATTAGTAGTATATGTGTTTGTTCGATTGTGCTTGGTTTCTTTCTTAATCCAAATCATCATACTTTTTATCAAGACTTTTTTCAAAGAAGAAAACCATTAAGTGAAACAGTATTTTCTTTTAAATTTCTTTTTCTTCAGAGAAATAATTTTTCATGCGACAAAGCTCTCTTACAAAAAAATTCCTTTTTGCTTTAACTATTACTTTAAAAAATCTTGTTTATTAAAAAAAAAAATTTGTTGCTTAAAAAGTTAATTTTTACTGAAATGACTTTTTACTTATTATCCTTAAGCTCTAAGAATCATTTTTGTCAAATATATTTCTTTACACAACAAAGTCTTACATATAAGATTATGCTGAATTAAAAAAGGGAATGCTATTTAATAATATGTTTAAGCTTTTAACACAGCTTTTTTAAATCCTTTAAAAAAATCTAATTAATTTCTTCTTTCTGCATTACAGGTTCACCCTGGCACGTTGAAATCATGTCGACACCCGGTATAACTGCATTGGGCGAATCGACCCGTCTTGTACCCGCCAATACACCGGCGGTTTTTGATATACTGCCGCCTCCTGGTCAAAGCCTTGCGAAAGGCGAGTGCGTGGCAACAGTTTTGGGTCCTAATAAGACCAAACTGAATGCCAGAGTCACCCACGAGGCGGCAAACGGTGCCGCACGCATCGAATTCGTACCCACCGAAGTCGGTACGCATATCATTGAGGCCTCCATAAATGGTACGAAAATATCCGGTGGTCCCTTGATAGCCAAAGTTTACGATTCGAGTTTAATACAAGTCACTGATGTCAATGGCGGTGTGGTGGGTCAGCCCTGCCAATTTCGCGTAGATGCCAGTGCCGCCGGTGAAGGCCAATTGGAGATATCCATTAATGAAGGAGAAGTACCCAATCATGTTCAAGTCGTTGGTGGTGGTCGCTGTTTGGTTTCTTTTACGCCGGAACAGGCTAAACCCCATTTGATTGACATTAAGTTTAATGGCGAAACTGTTAGAGGTTGTCCGTTTGTTTGCCAAGTGGCAGACACATCAAGAGTAATGCTAAATTTGTCGAATTTGGAATTGATTCCGGTTAATAGGCCAGCCTCGTTCCATATCACTGTGAGTGGTGGTGGTGCTGCTGAATTGGCCGTTAGTGTACGAGGGCCCCATGGCGAACTACCGGTAAGAGTTACTGGGGATATACATGCTGGTTTTACTGCCGAATTTACACCGACTGCCGTGGGTGGTCATTCTATAAATGTAGAGTACAATGGTTTCCCTGTACAAGGCACACCGTTCTTGGCCAAATCATATGATGCTACCAAAGTAGTGGTGGGCAGTGTGTCGCGTGGTACAGTCGGTCGTCCAGTGCAATTTACCGTCGATGCTGGAGATGCGGGTGAGGGTAATTTAGAAATTACCATTTCGGCCAAGGGCCAAAATATACCAACACAAGTTCATCCTCAAGGCAGTGCAAGGTAATTATTTTTTGTTTTTTCATTAAAGAGTTAATAAATAAAATGATTTATTCTTTTTGCCGTTCAAATCTTTCAGATTCTCCGTTTCATTCGTACCCACTGAAGCTTGCGAACACACTATCAACGTGTCGTTTAATAAAATGCCTGTACCCGGTTGTCCTATTACGGTCAACATAAGCGGCGGCATGTCTGGCCCTCAAGTTTCTTTGGGTGGCCCCGGTCCGGTACACCAATCGAATTCTTTTGTTATAAATCACAACGGCGGTCGTTTAGAGGATATTGAAGTGAATGTTGAAGGTAAAGTATCGTAAAAGATATACAAATAATAAAATATTCTATGTATTCTTATATGTTATTTAATTTTTTACTAATATTTTTTTTAATTACTGGTTAAGAGTTTATGTTTTTATGTTCCTTAACTTTCGTTTGGTTTTAAAAATTTTTTATTTGCAAAAGAAAATTCAGCATGTTTCTGCATTTCATCTCTGTTTCAATTGCAATTTTTTTATATTTTTCTACTCACTTTTTACCACAAAATATTTTTAATGCAATTATTATAATTTTTCTAATACTTTCAATGTCACTTTTAAAGCACATTTCTCATTCCAAATCCGATGTATTTAATCAATTAATTTACATGAATTTCTTTTGCATTTTTTAACTTGCAGTTTAAAATACCATTTGCCTTTATTTATAATTAGCTTTTTTTATACATGTAATCGGAAAAGTACTGTTGAAAATTTGTAATTGAAAAAAAAATTAAGCAATTTGGTCATAATTTTATGCCCACTAAAAAATTAGGATATAAAGATTGGATCTTTCTGTTTATAACACATCTAAATAATCATCGAGTACTATTATGAAGTATACATATTCTGGATCCCTGTAAATAAAGAACGGCTTTTCGATGCACAGAAAAAAGTTTTTTATCAATTAAAAAAATTGTTTTCAAAGTATTTCAATTTAATTAATGTGATAATTGAATCAATTATTTTTTTAGTTGAAAGAAAATTACAAGTTTAATTTTGATTTAATTAATATTTAAGTTGTTTTGAAATAAATTTTTAATTAAAATATTAATTAAATAGCAAAAAATATTAATTGACTTTTCCGTTTAAAATAAAATAATTTAAAATTGTAGAATTGTTGTAGGGAACTTTCAATATTAAATTAAATAAATTAACACATTGTTTGAAATGGCAAAGTTTTTTGATCATTTTTTTAATAAAAATTAAAGATATAATTTATTGAAAAAAAATATTCACAATTTTTAGTAATCAATATAATCATTTTGGTAACAGGTGCAAAATCAACTACTTATATATATATGTATATGTTCCTTTAACTTCCACTGGAGCATAGGGCGCAAAATCAACAACTTGTTTGCTTGATATTATTAATTTGGTATAAATTTGGTGATTAGAGACAATTTTTAATTTTTTCTGTGTGTATGTTTTGACTATAGAAAGATAAGCTCTTGAAAGACTACAACAGAGAACCGTTTGTAGTTTTAGGTGGCCCGTTATACAAACATCATTCCGGCACGATTGCGTCAACACAGATAAAAATAGAACTAAAACCATTTTCCTATGAAAATTTTTTAGATAAGGGTGTTAATATCTATAAGATAGAATCAAAAAAACTTTTACTGACGATTTTGTGCAAGTGCGATCTTATTTCAAATTTCCTAGACCTTTTCCATTTTTGGGACATTTTATAAAGATTCTGTAAGACAATAAGCCGAACATCATGTCCACGTTCCTAATACTTTTTAGATTTTTTCCCCATAACTATACGTTTTCCATTTTTCGTCCTTATATTGATAATGATGATGTTTGAAAATAGAAGCTGAAATATGAACACAAAGTTCAGCTCCTCAAATTGCATTAAGATGCGTCGTTATCAAAAGGAAAAAATTTGCTACGGAAACTGTGGGAGAAAACACCAAAAACTTTCCATCTAAAATTTCATTAGAATTTCAAAACTTTTTTCCTGGAATTTTTTCCGAATAGAAAATCAAGTTTATGTACTAAGTAAATAAAAGCGACCAATAAACAAAAAGGTGATGAAACTCTTTACCACAAATGATTGTTTGGCTTTAATGGTTATTTATATATTTTTGTTATTATATGTGACCCGGTCTATGACTCAAAAACAAAATTTCGAAAAATCAGCTATTTAAAATAAACAATGCATTTCGTCAGTTTCTCGGTAGTTGTGCTCCTTCGTTCTGTTTTTTGAGTCATAAGTCACCTTTTCATAGACCGGGTTACATATATTGATTCCAATGGTTTCAGGCTGAAACAAAGTGCCACAACAAAATTATTTCATTTAGGTCTGTTCAGTACCAGCGTTTTCATTTCGGACCCAGATGTTCCTATGAAACGATTTTTTTTTCTACCGACCTTCTGCAGATGTTAGATGGCCTGCCAGCTCTCGTGTTGCCTTGAGGGTTCCATTCTATTGCAGTTCTTGATATATCTTCGTTTAGTCTTTTTAGAGCATGACCAATCCTGTTCCATTTTCAGCGGGCAATTTCTAGCCGGATTGAAGTTTCACCAGTTCGTCGGCACAGATCTTCATTGGAGATAACGTTTGGACAGAAAATTCTTAGTATTTTTCGCAAAGCACGGTTAATGAAAACTTGGAGAGACCTTATTTCCTGCGTGGAAGTGTTCCAAGATTAGCACCCGTATAGTAGAGTGGACATGTGTTTGAAGAAAAAAGAAGTAGTTTTGCATGGATTTGAATTTGTGGTGATCTCCATACTTTTCGGTGTGCTCCAAAGGCTTGTTTGGTCTTTTAAAGTCGGTTGGAGACATCTGCATCTGCGCCTCCGGTGTTGGTCATGATGCTGTCCTAATAACAAAAAGACTGAATATTTTGAAGTTTGATGGCGCCTCTGACAAAAATTTGTTCTTTTTATTATTCGAATTTTTGTTATTATTGAAAACTCTAGGTGTTGCAACATATGTCACTTTTTGCGAAGACATCTAGATCTTACAAACTGCTAAAAAGTCACCTGACGGAAGTTTGAGGGAATTCCATTATTTTAAACTGTACGAAACCTTCCAGCACGCGCAAGATCACAGGCAGCCCCCTGAACTAAATTATAAATTGTTGAAACACTTACTACTTTTTGAACACAATATAAATTTGGATCCTTTGTTATGAGCTAATTTTTCTATCATTTCCCAAAGATTTTCAAAGCTAATTCGGAAAAAAGGGTAAGCAAAATATCGATTTACTTAAGAGCATAATAAACCAAACACAAATTGCTTGGCAAACATGCACTTTGTTTTTGCTTCTGTTTGCCAATAAACAGCACCATCATATTTCATACAAACATACATTTTTCCGTTTTTGTTTTGCTTTCAATGAATGCTGACGGCGATTGTGCTGCGGCAATTTTGCTCGCTATTTGTTTAAAACGCAGAAGAAATATAAAATAAAGAAAAATAATTTATAGTAAAGAGTGCTCTAAACAAAAAGCTGTTTTTGGGGCAAATAATGCTGCAAAACAATTAGAATTTACGGCTGAAAATGATTTCATTGCTTCTTCTTCAACGTCTTTATTCTGCAAAGTTTTCGCTGAAATTATAACTTTTAGCACTAGACACCACAAAAAGTTTGACAAATATCCAACATGTCTGCCAAATATTAAAAATTTTTAATAATTGAAGCACAGCCGCGAATAACGTTGTAAGTTACAAAATAAATTTTTTTCAGGAGAGCAAAAAAACGCTTTTAACAGGCAGGATTACAATTTTTTAATTTTTCTTTTTAGATTATCAAAAATAATGACAATAAAAACTTTTATGCAAAATATCAAGAAAATCGAATTTTAAATTGCATGCTAAATTTAAGTTTATAATTTTTTTTTTAGTGGAAAAACGTTTCATATCCACAATTGCGATGTCATTTAAAACGTTTTTCCACTATGCAAGCGGCTTTTAAAACGTTATTCCACGTTGCAAAACCATTTAGTTTGTATCATTTTGTTAGTAACTTACAACGTTCTTCCACTGGCTGACTCTTTGTACCGCATTTTGAAGGCGTTAAAGCGCATAATTTTGGGTGATTTGATGTTCCAACAGAGTTTTTGCAAAAGTGGCTTTTACAACGTTATTCGCGGCTTTGCTTCAATTCTACAAAAATTGCTTCAAATGTTTGTGCAAACAGCAAACTCTCCAATTAACAACACAAAATATTTGTACAATCGTAACATGTTGACATGTTTGCAAAGCTAATTGTGTGGTTTACGCACATGCAGCTTATGCGGCACTCTATAGTTTTTAGAGTGGTTGTAATAATATTTTTAAGTTGATATTGTTTTAATGTTTACGTTTTCGCTTACTGTGCTGCTACAATATTAATTTTAACTAGTATGCAAGATGAGTAGAGTTTGATTCAAAAGTAAATCAGTTCTTGTAAGCGTTATTTACTTTGTGAAAATAAGTCAAAGAACAGTATATAATGTTTATTTTCGAACGCTGACTCCGAGTATATTTTAATATTTGAAGAAATTATAACTTCCGATAAGGAAAATGTCTGAAAATCTTAAGCTGAAAAGCTTAAACTTTATTTCGAATTTCTATAGCAATAATTGTTAAACTCAATATCAATTTATCAACCAAAACAATCGCATTCATATTGCAATTAAGAATTGTCTTCCATATATGGAAATAAAAATAAAGAAGTTAAAATGTGTTTTATAAATAGGCATACTAAACGCCAAAATTTTCAAATATCGCCCAAAATTCGCCATGTCGCCAAACCAGGTCTGTGGAGTCGGAGTCGGAGTTGAGGTTTTTGTACCGGAGTCGGAGTCGGAGTCGCAGTACCCAAAAAAACGCGCGACTCCGACTCCAAAATTTTTCGGCATAAAAAATTTAAAAAAATTTCTAATATATTCCAACATAAAAATTCTTCGAAATTGGCGATGCAATATTTTGCAGATCAATATGAATAAGTAGATTTTAATTTATTTTATGAGAAATAGTTGATTCAAGTTCTTTACTATTTAAGTATATTTAGGTTTATTTTTTATACGTGCGGGAATAAGTCTAAATTACATTAGCAAAACTTATACTCAGTTATTGATCTAGTTGAAAAAAGATGTGTGATTTTTTAAATAATTTACTCATGCTAAAAAATGTTAATGACAGGAATTGCCAATAATTTTAATATCAGAATTTTTTAACCATCAATGCTGAAATATTTTCAACATTATACAGAATAAGTGTTGCTATAGCGCGTAAATACTAGTATGTATTAGAAAAATTGTGACGTAAAATTATTTCTCTTTTGTGTAGAAACATCTTTATCGGCCTGCCTTTAATTCCTACCATAACACTCATGTTTTTCTTGTGCACATTACGCGGGGATTCCCATAATTCGTTTAATAAAGATGTTTCTACACAAAAGAGAAATAATTTTACGTCTCATTCATTTCGCATCACGGTAAGAGTAGGAGTCGGAGTAGTGAGTCGGAGTCGGAGTCGCACTTAAAAAATTTCAGCGTTTGGAGTCGGAGTCGGAGTTAGTACTTTTTTCGGACGACTCCACAGCCCTGCGCCAAACACAAAAATTCATCACCAAATAGGTTAAAAAAATCGCCTCGTTTGGCGAGAAATCGCCAAATCTGACAGCCCTGCCTAAAACACAAAATTTGTACAAATCGTCTTATGATTTCAAAAAAGCTCTAAGTTATAAAAAATTCAAAATCGATTTCTTGATCAATTATAATGCACCGTGTCAAAATACATATTTGTTCACAGAAAAAATTCTTTTATCAATGAAAAAAAATGGTCTTAAAATTATTTAAATTTAATTAATGTGATAATTGAATCAATTATTTTTTTAGGTGAAAGAAAATTAAAAATTTAATTTTGATTTAATTAACATTTTAGTTGTTTTGAAATAAATTTTCAATTAAAATTTTAATTAAATAACAAAAAATCCTAATTGACTTTTTTTGTTTAAAATAAAATAATTTTAACTTCTAGAATTGTTATTGGGTATTGTCAATATTTAATTAAATAAATTAACACATTGTTTGAAATGGCAAAGTTTTTGATCACTTAATAATTCAAATTAAAAATATCATTTATTGAAAATATTTTTTCAAAATTTTAAAACTTTTAGTAATCAATATAATCATTTTGGGAATAGGTGCAAAATCAACAACTTGTTTGCTTGATTTTATGAATTTGGAATAAATTTGGTGATTGGAGAAATTTCATAATTTTTTCTGTATTCAAAATTTTACAGTCCTACAAATAAAAATAACGTTCTTATCAACAAAATTCTAAAGGACCTCAGTGCAAACGCCTTTCGATAAATAATAAAGAACAAACACCAAAAAGAAAGATGTGTACATATGTATATGTTTATCCAGAGTTAGATTTCCTTTTATGTTTGTATTTCAGTCAGAGATTATCTGTCTTGCTATTTTTTCCAGAAAATTGTTTTTATAAATATTAAGATTACTTTTCAAAAAAGAGAGTTTTTTTTCTTCTCCTGTAAAATTTGTTCAATGTTACTTAGGGATTTCTTGAAATCTTATGACGATATGTGTTTGTTATGTGTAAAAAAGCAAAAAACAAACAAATAACAGAAAAGGCAAAAGCTAAAAATAGAAATAAAAATAAAAAACAATGACAAGTGATTTCATGGGTAAAAATGAGAGGCAGTTGTGGTTTTTTGCTGATATTTCAGACATTGGCGGACCGATCGGGCTGAATTTCGGACTATGCCTATAGGGGAAAGGAAACTAATACCAAAGTCGTCACGCGACAACACTTTATATGAAGAGGACTTGTCACTTTAAAATGGCGATGTCCTAGGAGGGGGTTAATTGTCACATTTTTGGCACTCTGTAACAGGTCATTGAAATAACTTAAATGGACACATTTAATTCCGTTTAAATAATTCCTGCCTGTTAAAATGATAGATCTCCTTAACATAAAGTAATAGAACCAGAGAGAATCAGCAATTTCTCGCACAAAACTCAGTCACATGTCTAGTTTTGTGTCAATTACCTTTTTCCCTGAAGCAACTACATTTAAAACCAGGGACCGTAACAGTTATTCCTTTTTTCATAAAAGTCTGATGATAACAGTTATTTTTTATTTATATTTTTTTGAACAATAATAACAGTTTTTTTTTTGATTTTGATTTTTTCAATCAAAATCAGTCAAAACAGTTATTTTATGATTTTTATTTTTTCTAGCAAAAATGAAAATTATTCTTTAAAGAAATGTACAGGCTATAATTATTTAGTTGACTTTAAATATTTATTTTAATGCGCATAAGATATCCCAATGATGATCACACATTTAAATAAATATTTAAAGACAACTCAATAATTATAATACGTACATTTCTTTAAAGAATAATTTTTAATTTTGCCCGAAAAAATAACAATCAAAAAATAATTGTTATTTTTGTCCAAAAAAATAAAAATCAAAAAATAACTGTAATTTTTGATCGAAAAAATAAAATTCAAAACTTTAAAAATCATAATATTTTATCATAGAAAAGTTCATAAGGACCAATATGTTATACTTATATGTTATACTTGATTGAATCAGTTTGCCAGCATTTACTTCTGTATGCTTTTTTTGTTTTAAAATTTCAAAATAACTGTTATTTTCGGTCCCTGTTTAAAACACATTACCACCATTTAAGTGATATATATTGTTTTCACCGTGTTTCAATTTTAAATTACAACTGATTTTTTTTTTAATTTACATTGCGAGAGTTTTTTCTGTGCAGGGGTTTGACACAAATATATATGTATATAACATCTTAGTCCCCATCATATCTGTCTTCTTGGGAAACCCGTTTTACTATATTTATAATTGCATACACGGGCATCGATAAACCAACTTCGGTATATGCAAGGAACCATAATATAATGCTTGTACTTTATAGGGTCTAACATCAATATTGTAGAAACTACAAATGGAATCACAAACTTGTACTTACCTATTCACCTGTGGTGAAAGGTATAACAATTTAAAAAGTATTGCACATTTTGCAAACGTTTTCCAAATGCTTCGTTTGCTCTTATACACTGATTATAATACAACAGTTCTTTTCCGAAATGTATAATTTTGACAAAATTAAAACTTTTTTAAGTATCTTTTTAAGTGTATGTATTTATGTATATTTCATGTTTTATGTTGTATATTTTTATATGTATTTAAGTCTTTTTCCTCATATTTGAAATACTTAATCATAGAATTTTACATCTTAAATGAATATCTTTTTATGGGTGGCATGTCATAATGATCAGTGACACAGTGTCTATGGACGTTATGACACTTTCAAAGGTGTCATAATGTCCATCAGAGCAGTGTCGTAATGTCCGCGGACGTTATAACACTTCGCAGAGTGTCATAATGTCCCCAACTTAAGAAATAATTAAAAATATTAAAATGTGTAAACATTTTTTTAAGTACCGTTAAAAATGTGAATAAATTCGATAGCAGAGCCGGCCTTAGGTCGGGCGCAAAGATTTTCTTCTCTATGGTATAACAAATACCTGCTTCGCTAACTAAAGCGTCTCTGCGTAGTCGATCTGCGTTCGGGGACAATGCCGATTTTAGAAGCTTGACTTAGCGAAGCCGGCATTTGTTATACCATAGAAAAGAAAATTCTTGCGGCTGTTTAGACAAACCAAAGTTAGCGAAGCCGGTATTTGTGAAAAATTTTGGTCCAATTAAGATTCCTATGATCATAAACAATGCCATGCAGTTTTGTGATAATTAGTCGATAATTTACCATATGTCCCATATAGCCCAAGGACCAGGCCGATTTAAGAAGCTTTACTTAGCGAAGCCGGTACTTGTTATATCAAAGAAAAGAAAGTCCTTGCGCCCAAAAGCGGTTTCGTTATATATTTAATACATATGTGGCTCCTTTTTGTATTTAACTTCTTTTGTAATTATTGCAAAGTGTCCTAATGGCCACGGACATAATGACATTTTCAAAAGTGTCATAGTGTCCATGGACACTAACACCTCTTGTTATGACATGCCAACTATTTATGATTAATTTTTTCAAATTGAATGTATATTTTTTTATAATATTTGTATGTTAACTTTTTTAAATGTATTATTTTTTTAAAAAATCCAAATTTTTGTTTTCTCTTCTCTTTACTGTGAATTTTGCAGGACGACGAAAATTATTGTACTAGTAACCACTTAAATAAAAAAAATATGCCCTAAAAGAATATCGATCATTTTTTATACATATAAATTTACGAAGAACTCGTTGTTTTTTATTATTATTATTATAATTATATCTTAACTAATTTTTATTGTTTATTAACAACTTTTATTCTTTATTTGTATAAGTTATTTAAAACAAACAACAAATTAAACTATTGACTAATACTTTGACGAGGAAATAAACGAGAATAAAACTAAATATTTACAAGCTGTTTCCTTTAAACACTTTTGCTATAAAAAAGGATCAGTAGAGCTTTTTTTTAGTTAAAATAATTTTGAAATTATTTTTAAATACTTCTTAGCTTTTGATTTTGAGAATTCAAGACAATTAGCTGCTTTAAGTTTGAATTTAGTTATAAAAATTTCTCTTCTTTTTTTAAACAAAAAAAAAAAAAGGTGTCGGATAAAGAGTTGAATAGTTTCTATAGAAATTATTTCAGGTATATTAGACATTTTTTATAAATAATAATAAACTAGTTGTACAAATTCCAAATAAAAGTTACTAAAAACTGGTTTAATGAATACTGCTAGTTTTATGAGCTCTGCTGTAATTAAATCATTTCTATAGAACATATTTACACATTTCCATACAATTACACTTTTCATAAACACTTTTTCCTAAACTCTTGCTGTACATGTTTGAAATGGTTTTCATTTAATAACTTTTATTAAATTATTTTAATTTTAAAACTAACCTCGATTTATATTAAAAAAACACCCCCACATATTTACATGCTCATTTTTAAATTAATAAAATTAATTTATTTTAAAATCTTTTTTTCAAAATTCTTATTTTGTTTTAAAATAATAAAAAAATATACAAATTTACTAATACATTTAACACTACAAAAAATTTTAATATAATTAAAAAAAACATAAACTCAACAATGAAAAACTAAAATTAAAAATAAATTAAAATTCAACAAAAAACAAAATTTTTAAATTAATAAAATATTTTCATAAATCGGTACGTCGTTTTAACAAAAAAATTAATAAACGCTATAAAAAAAAATAAAAAATTCAATAATGAATTTAAAATAAAAAAAATAAATATGTGTAAAAAATTATAAAAATCCAATGGACAAAAAAAAAACAACACCGTAATAAAACAACAGGACCCGCTGGACAATCTGTGCCAGCACAGGTTCATCAGTCTGCAGAGGGTGTCTTCAAGGCAGAATTCGTGCCACGTGTAGTAGGTGAACATCGTGTACATGTCACTGTTTGTGGCCTCGCAACAGCTGGCAGTCCTTATGCGGCCAAGGTAAGTCTTTGAAAATTTTATTAGATATCATACTACCACAATGTTCAGCTCTGACAAGAAAATTGATACAAATACTGGAATACAACAAAAAAAATCCAATATATATAAAAATTTGCAATTTATGGGAATGTTTGCAAACATTAGCAAATTTAGATTTAAAATTTGCATTTATTATTACTTTTGCTAATATATGCAAATTTTGATTAAATTTAGAATAAATTCAAGATTTGGCAAATATTTGCAATTTATATTGAAGTTTTATAAAAACTCTCAATTTATAGGAAGATTTGCGAAATTTTTATTTAATATAAAATTTTGCAAAAATTTGGAAAAAAAAATCTATATATCTGTGGTCACAAGCAATAACCGCCTAAGTCGAAATTTTTCTTGAGAAAAGGCACTTTATATTTATGCTTGCGTTGCTGAAAGAATTAATTGCATTAGAAAAACAGTAATTCAGAATCAACGATTCTTATCTCCACAATGCTAAGATATAAAAATTATATCGAAAGTTGTATTTATTTCATAAATATTTAAAAAAGCAAAATTAAACTCAGTGGTTTCTTATGTCGACTTAGGCGGTTATCGCTAGTGATCACAGATATATAAAATTCTCGTGTCACGGCGTTTGTAATTGAACTCCTCCGAAACGGCTTGACAGATGTTTATGAAGTTTTATAAGTGTATTTGTTAGGTATGAGAACAGGTCGTCAAGAATATTTCATATCGATAGAGGGCGTAAAATAGTGCAAAAGGGATAAAAGCTCCCCCTCCCTATATGTTCTTAACTAATCAACTAGAGTTCGTAAAATAGGGCAAAAATTAGCTAGAGGGCGTAAAATAGGGCAAAATGGGTAAAAGCTCCCCCTCCCTATATCTTCTTAACTAATCAATAGATTTTCATGCAATTTGACAGGCAAGTAACGTAACATCTGGAAGGAAGGGTGTGTAATAGGGTAAGACACGTAAAAGCTCCTCCTTCCTATATCTTCTTAGCTAATCATCCGGTTTTCTTAAAATTTGGCATTCAGGCACTGTAACATCTGAAAAGAACTAAAAGATATATTGTTTTGGAAATTCCAACAATAAGGGCGTAAAATAGGGTAAAATGGGTGAAAGCTCCCCCCCCAACCTTGTCCTCTAAATCAATTATCCGATGATCGTTTCAAGTCTTCAAGGAACAAAAGGCTACAAACTATAACATATAGGGCGTTAAATAAAGCAAAAAAGGTAAAAGCACCCCCCTCCTTTACCTTCTTAAAGAGCTATTTTGGCAGCGAAAAATCTGGAAGTCGACGATTTAAACTTCAAGATACAGCAGTCGTTGCCAGGCGACTTAGTATCATACAAATCGATCGATACAGTTAGCGATGTTAACGAAGCTGTAAATTATCCACCAGAGTTTTTGAAAACTCTGGGTTTTCCAGGCATGCCACCACACCTTCTACGACTGAAAGTTGGATCTATAGTAATTGTTCTTCGGAATTTGAGCCCACCACGGTTGTGCAATGGTACGTGATTGGTCATTAAAAAATTGATGAAAAAAGTTATCGAAGCCACCATTTTGAATGGTAAATTCCGAGACGAAAATGTTTTGCTGACACGACCTCCGATGATTTCCACAGACTTCCAAATTGAATTAAAACGCGTTCAATTTCCTATTAGATTGGCATTTGTAATGACAATCAATAAGTCGCAAGGCCAAACGATGTCTAATTTCGGCTTATATTTTGGGCACACCATGTTTTTCACAAGGACAGTTATACGTGGCATGTTCTAGCGCCTACAAGCCATCGATCTTATTTATGTTGGCTAAGGACTGACTGGAAAAAATAGCGTACACGCAATTGCTCTTCGTAATGAATATTAATTATCTTTTTTTGATTTCCATACTTCAGGATAAAGAATAAATTCACTTTTTTATGTTTAACTTTTGAATATGTTAACAGAAAAAAAGATATATGTATGTATATGGCTATGGTTTTTTTTTCATCGTTATTTTTGAATTAAAAACCAAAATATTCACTAGAAATAAGTTATATGGCAAAACAACGTTTGCCGGGCCAGCTAGTTTAATATATAGAATATATTGATTTGTCATTTTTGGAAATTTTGCAAGTAATGCTCAGCTTGACTAGACTCTCTTCTACAGCACGTGGCCACTACCTATTCTAGCAACTAAGGAGTGTAAGGGCAGTACGGGACTCACACGCGTAATGGCCTATGTATTCACGGTTTGATTAGTAACGCTTTATTGATCCGAGAACCCTGATTACCAATGCTACCACTTATACTGCACTAGGCTTTTAAATCGAGTATTTTAAGAGTTACTAGTAACCATATATTGATGCCTGATCAGTTAAAATTTTATCCTTTTCTACCGGCCATGACGGTACAGAACTCTATATACTAAACGTTAGCGCGAGACGCTAAAACCTGTGTAATATTGCACTTTTTTAATCGCGAATAGTGATTGTATTGGTAGTAGTAATTTAATGTGAAGTTAATAAAGAGAACACAGAAACAACATAGCAATAAAATGATTTTACAACAAATAAATGCAAAAAAGTGTTAAGTGTACAATGAAATTACGAGGCATTGCACCTATTTTTCACCCACACTAAAAAAATTTATTTTTTGTACCGCAATTTAATTTTATTTTCTTACCTTAAAAAAAAAAACAAAATATATGTATTTATGTATAATAAACTACACATCTCTATACATATTCCGGGATGTGATGAAAAACGATTTAGAAAACAAAACGATTAGAAATAGATAATGGCGTTTTAAGTATCTTTAGAAATTGATTTCTAATATATTTTCAGGTTTTTTCCTGTCCATATTCTTTGGAATTTGATATTATATATATATATATCGTGAGCTTATATTCAAATAGTGCTATCTGCAATTTTTCGAAAATTTGTTTTTTATAGAAACGAGTTCATCTGTTTGAAAAGAAAATTTTTTTTCTAAAACATTTTTTTTTTTCATAAATATTGTATTGTGTTATAAAGGGTGGTTAAATTTTAAGGGCCGATGTTGATTTTGAATAAAACACAAATTATTTAGGAAATAACTGTCATTTCATTTTATTTTGATAATATTGGTATGGTTCAATTATGTATAGAACAATATATCGGCCAAATGGCCGCCGAGACCTCGGCGACACACCTCCATCCGAAGCTCCAAATTTTCGATGACGCTGAGGCATAATTGAAGTTCTATGCCGTTAATGTACCGAACTATCTCATCCTTTAGCTGTTGAATTGTTGCTGGCTTATCGACGTACACCTTTTTTCAAATAACCCCAAAGAAAGAAGTCCAACGGTGTCAAATCACATGATCGTGGCGGCCAATTGACATCGCCACCACGTGAGATAACACGGCCATTGAATTTGTCGCGCAAAAGAGCCATTGTTTCGTTAGCTGTGTAGCAAGTGGCACCGTCCTGTTGAAACCACATATCGTCCACAACCATATCTTCCAATTCGGGCCATAAAAAATTCCTTATCATCTTACGATAGCGAACACCATTCACAGTAACTGCCTGACCGGCCTCATTTTGGAAAAAATACGGCCCTATGATGCCGCCAGCCCATAAACTTTACCAAACAGTCACTCTTTGTGGGTGCATTGGTTTTTCGACAATCACTCTTGGATTATCATTCGCCCAAATGCGGCAATTCTGCTTATTGACGAATCCACTGAGGTGAAAATGTACCCCACCACTGAAGATTATTTTCACGATATGCATTTTGACTTTAGCGCCCATTTTCATAATAAGCATTAAAACTTTAACGCGTTGCTCGATTGTGTGTCTTTCCAATGTTCAAATTGAATTAATCTGAAATTGAGAAATGTCAAATGAAATGCAGAAAAAAAATTTACGTTTAGGTGTGTTTCACATTCAACATCGGCCCTTAAAATTAAACCACCCCTATAACGGGTGGTTACGATTTTTATTTTTTTGTTTTTTTTTTTTTTTTTTTTTTTTTTTTTTTTTTTGTAAAAAAAAGTGGTATCTACAAAAAAAATATTTATGTATTTAATAAATTGATAAAAATTGGTTTTACAAAGTAGACATATTATACATCAAAGATTTGGGAATTGTATCTAGATTTCAAAACTAAAATAATCTTAAGATTCATTTTTGAAAAAAAAAAAATTCCAAAAAATGTGTTTATGAATTTTTCGGCAATAATATACATTTTTTTATGCAATAAAATCTTTGTTAGCTAATATTTATTATTTAATGCAATTTTACTAGTAAATAGATTTTTTTAATGCTTAATAATAAAAACTACCTAAAAATTTTTTTCAATATTACAAAACGTCATACAACCATACAATTCGCAAAAAAAACAGCCGAATAACCCATATTTCTATTTCGAAGAGCCCAGCGCCCGCAGTGACTAAACTTTTTTGCATAGCATTATTATACATTAAGAAGGGTTTCAAAAAAGTATAAAAAATATATATGTTGCTAAGCAGTTTTTTCTATACATATAAGAGATGATTTTTAAGATAAGCATTGCAAGAAATCGACTTTTTCAGAATTTTAACTTCAAATGCATACAACTTTTTGTTCAAATAGTGATATCTGCTTATTTCAATGTTCATATCGATAAAATTTTAATTTGTAAATATTGATATCAGACATATAAGCGCGAGTATCTGGAATTATAAAAAAATTTAAATATATATAATTAAGACATTGTTTTTAAATAACATAGTAAAAGAAAGTTTAGTTATTACTCTTACAGTTATCGAAAAAATCAGTTGTTTCGCTCTCCAGTAAAATTGTGATTTTGCAGATAGCACTATTTGATATAAGCTCACGATATGTTAATTGAACTGTATTCTCAACAAAAAATTAAGACTTTAATTTAGAAATGGTTTTTAAAATATATCAAAATTCAATACACCGTTTAAAAGTTATCGTTTTGAAAACGATCGATTTCGATAGCTTAGGTTAGGTAAGGTTCCATGGGCAGCCATCACTTGGGTTCTTCAGCGGCCCCTTTGTGCTACCCAGCTCCAATGCCCATCGCATAGAGCAGTTACTCAGATGGCGTCACTGCAGAGTTAAGCCAATTCGTCGTCGTAATGAAGAGAAGAAGCAATCTAAGTTATATTGCAGATAGATCCTAAAAGCAGGTAATCACCGGCTCTCCCAGGTATATTTCCCTAATGCCCCGTAACCCAGGGCATTGACAGAGAAAGTGAAGCACAGTCTCCTCTTCCTCGTCAACGTGACAATTTCTGCAGTAGTCATTGAATTCCAGACCCATTCTCCTAGCATGAGTCCCAACAGGCCAGTGTCCAGTTACAACTGAAACCACAGTTCTGATTTGGTCCCTATTGAACCTAAGTAGAGACTTAGTTCTCCGTTCATCATAACCAGGCCAAAGTGCCCTGGATATGGAGCAGGTGTACTCACAGGTCCATTCCTCTTGCGCAAATCTATAATACTCGCGCCTGATGAGTGACTTGCAGTAAGCCATTGGAAGGCTAATGAATTGGATCTGGTTTCCCGGGCAGTCTGAGTGCCCTGGTATCCATATAAGCGTTACACTTGAATGCTCAGCAATCTTATTCAAAGACATCCGGCATTCTAAAGTTAACCTAAATGTCGTGGCCATAATCACGAGTCAAGCAGACGTGTGCTGTCTGGCCGTGATGTCCACCGGAAGCCAGTGTAAACAGCGCCCTAGTGGGAGTGGAACCAGTGTATGTACCTTCTCAAGCATCGCACGATACCTGCCCTTGTCCAGCGCAGTCCACCATACAACAACACCATAATACAGAGTCGGCTTTACTACAGCCTCATAGATCCAATTGACACACCTCGGGCCCATACCACAGTTCCTAGCGATTGCAGCTCTCGATTTCGATAACACACCTGATTATATTTTTTAGAATGAGAACGATAACAATAATAACACAAAACAAAAACACGAACAATGTACCAACCATTGCACAGCAGCAGATTTTGGAAAAAAACTAAATAATTCTGTATTTTTCAAACGATTATTCCGATTGGAATAAAATTTAAGAACTTCTATTTGAGTTTAAGTTTTGGACCTGCAGTCAAAAGCCATATCAGGAGGACCGTCAAAGGTTTCCAAAGAAGAAAACCTCGGTTATTACAAAAATTAAGAACGACCCAAAATTCTGTATTTAAGTCCGATTTCAAGTTTTTTTTATGTTTTTGTATTTATTAAGAATATGAGTTTCTAATACAACAAGGCATAATCTATATCTATATATATAAAAATAAGTCCGTATATAAACGCGTCGTGCGATTTCAACCAAACTTATACACTACGTAGGCAGTGGCCCATATATGGTTTATATGAAGTTTAGTTGAAATTTTCGGTCTGGGGGCGGAGGGGCGTGGAAAAATCCATAACTTGAGAACGGCTTGACCGATTTTTTCTTTAAAATGATCGCCATGGTCCAACTTAGGTTTTTACGGAAAGAAAATTTTGCCCCGCCCACTTTGACGCCTACTTTTTTCGATTTACCTAAAATCAGAAAACGGCTCCATCGAGTTGACTAATTTTTCTTTCAAATGTTCGTATTAATCAACTTTAAGTTTTCATCGAAAGAAAAATTTACCACGCCTACTTTTACGCCCACTTTTTCTATTAAGCGCATAACTGGAGAACGGCATGACCGATTCCAACGATTTACCATTTTAATTCAAGAGGCTCCAATTCCCTTTGCGTCTTGCCTTTGCTATTACCATCAACAAAGCACAAGGCCAATCATTGACTATTGCTGGCTTAAAAGGTCATGAACAATTTGATCGAAGCAGCAATAAAGGGGAAGTTTAAAGGTGAAGATGTATTGATTCCACGAATTCCAATGATTCCATCAGATTTACCTTTTGAATTCAAAAGACTACAGTTTCCAATACGTCTTGCATTTGCTATTACAATAAATAAAGCGCAAGGGCAATCGTTGGAATTGTGCGGAATTGATTTAGAATATCCTTGCTTTTCACACGGCCAGTTATATGTTTCGTGCTCACGTGTTGGCAAGCCTTCAGTTCTCTTTATCTACACAACAACTCATGGCAAAACCAAGAATGTTGTCTACGAAAGAGCTCTAAGATAGTTTAAGTGATACATAGTCTAAGATTGTAAGAAACTAGAATTAAAAGTTGAATAATAGGGAACAAAACCAACTTTATTAAAAACAAGTGTGTTTCTTTTCTTATTTTGTTTTGCCGCGCGAAGCAGGCAACGGGCCCGCTAGTATATTATAATTTAAAGACAAATTGCATAATGTGATTAATAAATGATTATAAAAGAAATTAAACAATTTATAAATATAATAATTTAAAAAAAAAATGTATATGAAAATAATATGAAAAATAAATATAAAAATAAAACAAAAAAAATATAACATCATTAATAATATTTGTTTGTGATTGCGTAAAAAGTTTAAATGATTGAAAAAGTTACAGTATATTACCATACAACTGCAAAAGTAAATTTTTAAATTAAGTTGAGTTGCTAGTATTTTGCAAATTAACAGGGAGTTGGAGTGAAATCTTCGCAATTGTTTTCACAGGTCTTTTTGTAGAATATTTAACGATTTGCTGTTAATAATATTTCATATAAATCATGATTAATTTTTATCATCTATTTGCAATTTACTAGACCAAGGTTGGTCGAAAATATCGTATTTCCCAAAATATAGGCAATAAACCTTAATTTTTGTAGCACTCGACTAGAAAAATTCCATGGTGAAATTATTAAATTATTAATAATTAATTAATTATTATTAGTAATTTCACCATGAAAAATTCCTTAAAAAAATTTTTTTTAATCGGGCTAAAATTAAGAACTCTGTATAATTTTACATTTTTTAATAACCAAGGTGCCATACTTTGGGAACCTTTGGCAACCCTCCTGCTATGTATTTAGACCAAATTCAAAATTTGTAATAGAATACATGTCCTTAATTGCCACTGAAATGGCATGACGATGACATGTTAAATAACATTAAATTAAAAAGTTGGCTCCACATGTAAAGGGCACTGAGTTTTTTTTTTTTATTATTTGTCAAATCTTCTCCGTATTGGGGAGATAATGCACCATTTCGGTCCATTTCCCATTGCAAATATTATACCTCATACAAGAAGAGTATCTACATTAAATATTTTGCATCAATATCTTGACTTAAGTAAAATATTTGAAGCGAGACTTGGAAAAATAATTGTCAACAAATTTAGATTGATTTTAAGTTTAAACATTTCAACCGTTTAATTTTTAAGGAGCATTTCTATAATTTTATCAAATCATATCAACACAATTGTTCCTTATTCTCATATAAATGTTTCTGTTTTCTATTTTACTAGGTCTATGACGTTGGTGCCATCAAAGTGAAAAATGTCAGCAATGGTACGGTTGGAAAACCAGTTACCTTCCTGGTCGAAACATCACAAGCAGGTCCTGGTAATTTGGAGGTAACGGTAAATGGTGGTCGTGTACCTACCTCGGCCCAGGCTCAAGGTCAACATACTTATGCCATTAGCTTTACACCGCGAGAAGCACAAAATCATACCGTAGAATTGAGATTTAATGGTCAAGATGTACCAGGATCACCATTTACTTGTCGAGTATCGGCAGCTGCACGCATACAGTCACCGGAAACTATGGATAAAGTCAGTGTTGGACGTATGTTTGAGTTTGTGGTGGAATCGGATACCAAGCCAACAGTTGAGGTATTGGGTCCTGCTCGCCGTAGTGTACCCGTAAAGGTAGATGCTATACACATGGGATACAATGTTAAATTTGAACCGGTAGAAGTAGGAGATCATTCGGTGGAAGTGCGTTTGCCCGGTGGTGGTCATGTTGAGGGTAGTCCCTTCCTTTTGAAAGCCTATTCGGCAGAGAAAGTTGTGGTCACTGATATACGTCCGGGTGTAGTCGGTAAAAGTGTTAGTTTTGGCATTAATGCCAGTCAAGCAGGAGCTGGTAATTTGGAAATTATAGTGGCCGTTAATGGTAAAAATGTACCAAATTTTGTACAGTCCGAAGGAAATGCTCGTTTTAAGGTCAATTTTAAGCCAACAGAAGCGGCATCCCACTCACTGTCTGTACGCTTTAATGGCCATCCCGTGCCTGGTTCACCTTTTACTTGTCAAATAGGTTCAGCACCTATTAGCCTACCCAGAGCCATAGCTTCAGGAGAAGCTTTAAAACAGGCCGCTATTAGGGTGGACAATACTTTTGATTTGGATGGATTTGAGGGCATTGAACCACAAGTTTTTGTAACATCGCCCTCAGGGGACAACGTACCTGTGCATGTTCAAGGTCATGGTGATTCCTATGCGGCTTCCTTCCGTCCCTCAGTAGTTGGACGTCATTTGATAAGTGTTACCGCTTCAGATCAACACATAAATGGTTCTCCATTCTCTTGCAATGTGTTTGATGTTTCTCGTGTAACCATAAGTGGTTTGGAGCAACAATATGGACCAGCTGCTTTAGGAATACCAGTAACATTTAGTGTCGATGCTGCAGGAGCTGGTGAAGGTACCTTGGAGTTGGTTGTTTCCACCGATACCAGCACGGTAAAGGCTGAAGTTGTTGCCTGTGCTCGTGGTCTCTATGATGTCACTTTTGTACCCCAATCCACAGAATCCCATTATGTTAATATCACTTTCAATGAGGTGCCAGTCGATGGTAGTCCCTTCCGTGTGGAAATACAACACACGGCTCAAACTATACAGATAGGAAGTTTGGCTATGATTGATTTCCCGTCAGATGATCAAATTGCTGAAATTATGGGACCAGATCACAAGCCTGTTCCCTATACCATTAACCGCCAAACTGCAGAGTTCCGTACCCATATGACGGGCAATTATTTGATACGATTTATTGATCGCGAAACTAGACAGCACATTGGCACCAGAACTTTAACAGTCTTCGATCCTTCTCTGGTCAAAATAACCGAGGTTGGAGAAGCTTTATGTCATCGTCCTGCCAGCATATCCGTATCACTAAACGAAGCTGGCCAAGGAGATTTGTCTGCTTTGGTAAAATGTGGTGCTACTGAAGTTCCTCACACTATTAGGGGCCCTTCTAAAAATGGTATCTATGAGATTGTCTATCATCCCACAAGAGTTGCTCCTCATAAAATCACCATATTGTTTAACGATGTCCCCATTTCGCTGAAACCGTTGGAGATCAATGTTTTACCAGCTGGGGCCGGTAAGGAGATTAGTGTCAGTGGCTTAGGCTTATATCAGGCTAGAGTTGGAAAGACTACCAATTTTGCTATAGACACAATTAAACGTCCAGCTAGAGAATTTGATGTGGTGGTCTCGGGCCCAGGTGGCCAGGCTTTGCCAGTAAGATGTTATCAGACCAAGAGTGGTCATTTGCAGGCGGAGTTCAACATAAATAAACCAGGACAGTGTATTATAGGTAACTATTTGGTGTTTTGAAATATTTTTTAAGGGGCTTAAATTTATAGGTTGCTTACATCTGTGGCAATAAGAAAAACGTGCTTAAGTCTATTTTTCTAATTTTGTAGGAAAGCAATTTTAAATGTTAAAGGGTTTTCTTGAAAATATATTTTTGTCCTAAGAAAATCATCACTTCCCTGCGGCTACAGATTTGTTTTAAAGATTTTTTTACCAAAATACTACTAAAGTCATAGAACGGAAGTTAACTTAAGCTTTTATTTCAAATTTTATTGCTTATAAAATTTTATTTGATTAATAAGCAAAAAGTTATTTTGCTTTAACTTCCTGAAAAATCGTACAAAATAATTGACACTTTGTCCATGGGTACGTTTAAACATGGAGATTCCAAAAGTACCATAAACTACAATTTTGCTTTAGTCGACTTAGGCACTACTAATTTTTTCCCACAGATATATTACAACGATTTTACAGACTTTACAACTTCTTCGCTCTTTTGTTTTTTTTTTTTTGTTCTAATTTCGAGACTTATTTTAAGTAAAAACTTATTGCCATAATATCATTTTAGGAAACTTAATTTTAAGTTTATTGTCAAACTTTTTTTGGTTACTTTCTCCGATAAATTCAGAATTTTCTTTAAATATTTTTGATATATCGATTATGGCTGTCTTATGGCTGGTTTTTTTTATAAGGATTGGCATTTACTATTTTTTTAAGTTTTTAGCTTAGCAAATAAATAGAACGTCCTTTTGAATTTAAATTTGAAATGGGATCGTTTTGAATTTTTCGTACAGCCTTCGAAGTGTCCTTATAGCACCTATGCACTAAAAATATTATGTAGTTAAATTTGAACGAAAATTCATTTTAAACAACTAAAAATTTATTTAGAAAACGGATCATTTGCTTTTCCTTAGGAAATTATGTAGTGCAAACTTTTGAAAGTCGTGTATTTTATACTAAGTTGAGTAGAATACATCTCATGATTTCAAGATGATTCTTAAGAACATTAAAGCATCCAAAGTTATATCTGACGAAACTTTTTTGGCATTTTTTGATTTGTGTGCCACAAAATTCATATTTAAATTATATAAAAATCTGTTAAACTTATTTAAAGGTTTTTTTTGTACACAAAACTCCTATCATTGAAAAATTGTATTGTAATTATTTGGTTTTGGTTCATTTTGCTTATTTTTTAACAACAAGATGTATGAAAAACTTTTTTTGTTTACAAATGTTCGTAAATAAATATCTTTTACAAATTATTGAAACAAAATTTAAGAATATAAAAAATCGCAATCCCGAATTTCCCGGGATTAAAAATCAGAAATCCCGAGGTTTGGGATTTGCATAATCCCTAAAATCCCTGGATCGGGTTTCCCGAATTGTAGCCCAAGTTCACTCTTTACACTCTTTATTTTCATAAACTCTAACACCCGTATTTGTAAACGATTATTAAAATAAATAAATGTTATGAAGTAAAATTTTCATGGAACACTAGTTTTGTTAGCCCTTACAAAATTAAAAATATTTTTAATTTATTGGTACTTGTCTATAAGGTAGCAGATTTTTCTCTGCTTTTTTAATTTTAACTTTTTTAGACTTTAAAATTTTCCAAACTTCAAAATGATTTCGGACCCTTTATAAGTTTGAGTATAATAAGGGAAAACCCAATTTTTTTTTAGTTATTGGGATTTTAATATATATTTTTTTATATTGCAATTATTGATTTTATTACTTTTTTTTTTTTTTGGATTTAAAATACTTTGTATTAAAATTTTTCTGATATTAGTGTCAATTTAATCACAAACAATAATTAAGATTAAAAGACTTAAAACAAAAACATTTTAAAACATTTATTATGTTAGACTTAAGACACAAGCCCATAACCCTTCAAAGACTTAAACACATACCTGAATTATTTTCTATTATTGTTTCTTAAGTCTTTTGAAAAATATAAATTCTAATGCATATTTTTTGGCGAAAATTATTTTAGAAACTGTGTATATAAAAAAAAATATTTAAAAAAAATTATGATTAATATATTGATTTATTTGTGTTTTATATACAAATTTTCCCCGCAGATCAAAAGCAACTTTCCGCAAAACAAGCAAAAAATTCGATTTTTTTATATGGAAAACAAATAAGTTAATATTTTTTTAACAATATTAAAAGTCTCACACATAGCTGCCAGATAAAATGTGTCGAAAATCGGCAAATTTTGCTAAAAATTATCGTCAAATTGACTTACTGAAATCGTCACCAAATCTTCATGTTATTGTAAAAATAACACTAACTTTTGTTAGTTTTTGAAATTTTTTTATAATATAAAGAAATAAAAAAAAGTAGTATATGTATTTCTTGTCTAAAAAATCGATTAGAAATAAAACCGCTATTCTCACTTCTTGTCAGAAAAAAGTGGTAGAAAATTAGGAAAAAATCGTCAAATTGACTAAGCTAAAAATCGTCACAAAAATCGTAATTGTAAAAAAACCCACTAACTTTTAATAAGTTTGGAAAATAATTTTCCGTTGCTACTGAAATTTTAATACATTCTGCCCGTTTTTAAAATTAAATAAAAATGTTCGTTTAGAAACTTATTATTAAAGTAACACAACGAAAAATGTTTGTAAAGTATTGGCATTCAGAAAAAAGGAAGAACACAAACTACATCCAAGAAATATCAAACACCTTTTTTACGTCGCAAATCCTTCTTAATAACTTAAGTCTGGTAAACACCAATAAAATCAGACTTTCTAAAAGAAATGTTTCATACCGTAAACGCATACAAGAGATAGTGGGTTTTAAATGCCTGTATTAAAGCAGTGCTAACTGATCAAATAGAACTCTTAAAAATATGAATTGTGCTAAAAAAAATCGTATTTTATATGATGAACAGTGGTGCGATTCACTAACTTTTAACACTTTAGCAGGTGTTAACTTTAAGCACACATTTTGATGTTTGCACTAACCACTATGTGATTCACTAACTTATTTATAACCATGGTAAACAGTTTTATATATCTTTGTATTCAAATTGATATGTCGTGGCAACTCTGCCAAGCGAAACATCAAAATAGGATAAATTAACAAAGAATAATAAAAAAAACAAAACAAACCCCTTTTGAATTATAGATTTTAAATAGTTTTGTGCAAAATGCGTAAAACATAACTTATTTAGTAAACGCTTGTAGATATTTTAATAGAATGGCTAGTACTGCCGCCAAAAAAAGCCGCGCGTCTGGATTTATGATTAATAAGTTGGAAGCTCCACGTAACATTGGTATGCGACAGGAAGTGGATAATTTATCAAATTCAAAATATCGACAATAAATAAACACTTTTCTAAACGGATTAAACCCCACCAAAAATGCTGGTGTTAATAAACCACAATTTGTTTCGTTAAAAATAACAGCTGACTAAAACAGCTGGCTTTAAACACCATCAGATATCGTTTAATATGTTAGTGAATAGCAAAATAGTTAATTTTGTGGTTAACATGTTTAAGCGAAACATTTGTGGTTTAAAAAGCATAGTGAATCGCACTACAGGTCATACATGAAAAACTGTCAATCAAATAATGCAAATAAATCAAATTGTCTAAGAAGCTAAAATAAAATGTGAAATTATATTAAAAACATTTGTAAATTTGAACAAAATTTGTCATATGAAAAATCGTCAAATTTAGGGTATAAATCGCCTATTGTCAATAGACCAGTTTTATACCTAAAATCGTTAAAATGACGATAAATCATTAAATCTGGCAGCTATGCTCCTATCGACTATAAATGCAAGCTTTAACTCCTTGCACACACCAACTTAAATAAAAGCGGCAGACGTTTTTTAAATATGAAAAATTCAGGTTTTTAATTATAAAAATAGAACAACATTGCGCAAAAAAGCCAATTCTCGAAGCTTGTCTTTTTGGAGGTGACTTTGTTTGCCTTGTATTGGGTATGATAGAATAAGAGACCTGATTCGAATAAGATTATTAATCATTTATAAAAATGTTAGAAAACTGGATGCCACATGAACTTAGAGATATCGAACACTGATTTTACTCATCAGAAATTATATTTCAGAGCTAAACAAAAACTGTTGAAAAATGGATATATTACCAGAATCCCAAGGTAAAACTATTAAATTTATATTTGTATTACGAAATGCTAACATGGGAAAATTACGAAAACACGAAAGTATCCAAGAAGTTGTTAAAAAAATTATTCTGAAAACTTTTGAAAATTAGTAAAAACAAGTTAGAGTGTTAAATCTTTTATACACTCCACCGACAGGAGTGTGCCCTATATGATATCTATATATTATCAATTAATCCTTATAAACACAAACGTCAGCATTAAAATTGGTTGCGGTTTAAGCCTGAATTAAAATATTGACCGACAATAAGAAAGTTTTATGCGTTTATTGTTAGAAATTTGAACCATCCTGAGTAATATATCATGATTTGTAACAGTTTTAGCTGAACTAATTTCAACACAGCAGTGTAATTACTTTAAGCGTTAACAGTGAATTTCAGAAGGTTGCTTAATATGCACCCAGAGAAAAAACATGTTTAAATATGGTCACCTCCAACAAAACTATTTTTAAAGAAAATTGTAAACATATCATGGTTAAATTTAACCATATTATTGTCACTGACAACCATATTATGGTAAAGTTGGTCATCCATCAAGATGGCACCACCATATTATGGTTGCCTCCGAACATGTCTTGGTTAATAATAACTAAAATATGTTTATAACTTATTAAAGCATGTTTGGTTTTAAACAATAGCATGTTGCTCTTGGAAATGAGGAAAATACCATTGTTAATTTCAAAACAAAATATTGTCATATTTAACCATAACATATTTAGAGGCAACCATAATATGGTTGTCGCTTCTTGATGGAGGACTAATTTAACAATAATATGGTTGTCGGTGACAATAATATGGTTAAATTTAACCATGATATGTTTACAATTTTCTTTAAAAATAGTTTTCTTGGAGGTGACCATATTTTAACATGTTTTATCTCTACGTGTGGGATATAACGTAAATTTTGGAACGTATATTACAAAATTGCACGACATTTTTTATGGCCATATGAAGCTAAGTTGGACAAATTTTACCGCAATATCTATATCTGCTACGGTTTTAGGCGAATTTAATTACTTTCCCAAAGTGGGTTTTATATGGGGCCTATGGTAAATTATGGACCGACCATCACGAAATTTATTATTGCGATTTCTAGTCCTATAAAACTGTGAAGTATTAAATGTTATTATGACAGCATTATTCATTACGGTTTTAGGCGTACTTAACTGTTTTTTGCGAGTAGGGTTTATATGGGGCCTAGAGTAAGTTATGGACCGATCTTTACGAAATTTTAGAGTGTGATTAATAGTTCTATCCCTAGAGGGAGGCGAACTGACACCAAAGTAGTCCCGTGATATGTCTTTGCTGGTAGGGACGAGTTATATGAATGAGACCTACCACTTTTACAAGGGATTGTCATTGGAGGGGGTCAATTGACACCTAACAGCCACCTTATGACAAGTCACACATGTATTCTCAATGTACGTGTTTAGTGTTAGTTACTACAATGGAGTATCATTTCAATAAAACAAGTCCTAGAACTAAATTTAAGAACTAAATTTTAGAAATTCCCAAAAAAAATGTGTTCCACCACCGTTGAATACTGAACTGTATTTCAAAACTTTTTCTACCTTTTGGTTCTTCATAAACCAGTTAAAGAAGTGGTTCTCCTTTCACTGGTCATGAGTACTTTCTTTTTGTACTTGTCCTATTTTCACAAATCCCAGGACCAGTCTGATGAAACAATTGACACAAATTTCCCGCAGACATAAAATTCTGGCATACCAAATTTTCTATGATAGCGTTATTGATTACGGTTTTAGGCGTACTAAAATGTTTTCCGGGAGTAGTTTTTATATGGGGTCTATGGTCAATTATGGACCGATCTTTTTTTTTTGGAAAAATCTTTAAATTTAGGGTATAGATATTCAAATCGTCAATGGGCTATTTTTTTAAGCCGAACATCGCAATCATCAAATGTCGCAATCTGTGCAATTTTAAGTCCTCGGGAATGAACAGTAAAAAATTGTATGAGAATCCATTTACACATTTGCGCTGTTCAATTGTGCATTTATACAAACAGGTTTTTTTAATGCTTACTCTCGTTTTCAACAAAAAATGCCTACATACCACAAAAATCCAATTCCTGTAAAAATCTCAGCAAATTACTATTTTGGCTTTCTTTAGGCATTTCTTAAATAAAATTTCACTTTTAAATTCTTTTTTGTATTGGCGTTTCTTACAAACTGATATATATATGTTGAAAATTGCACAAAATTTCAAATTGAGCTACATGACAATTTTAAGCAGTTTCATTAAAAACCCTTAATATATTTTATAAAAACAATATCCAAATTTCGACATTCGGTACCGATCAAAATTAATATACAATTTAAATGAGAATTTTGATCGATTTCGTAACAGAATTTTAGTTTAATAATTTTATAAATGGCCGTTAGTGTTCCTGGCTTCACCCAGCGATTCCCATACCTTGAGTAATGAAAACAAACCTGATTTGTCTTTCTAAATAATATAAATACGTCGAGTTAATACTAAAAAATAATCGAATCCAAAAAATTTAGCTAATTCCGATTTGATAGGGGTGTCACTTGCAGGTGATACTGGGCATAATTTATTGCACATTTTTAACATTCGGCTTAGAAGGTGATCGCATTTAGCTTAATTTTCGCCTCCACCTCTACATCGGTTACCTCACCATCCACGAGAGCGTACAGTATAAATGCGCCAGGGTCATCTCCAGCCTCTAGTATTTCCATTATTTCATTCAATTTCAACCTTTAGCAAATTTTACAACAATTTATTTATCACAACACAAGTCAGAAAGTAGAAAACAAAAAACTGTTTGAAAAAAGTAAAAAAAAAATCATAGCTTTTGTAATTTCAGAGTTGTGAAAAAAAAAACTGACAAACACTTTAGGGTATTACCTTTGTTTAAGTAATAAATGTATGTTTAAAATAGTTTCATAGATATGCTAGAGAAAATCGCTATTCTGGGTTTAAGCGTAGTTTTAGTTAAGATGACACAGGCTTGCAAAATTTGGAAAAAGTCGATACCGGGGGAGTAGTACCAAGATTTAACAAAGGCTAAACATGTATATTAAAGGTTATTGGAAGGACTTTCAGACAACACCTCAGCTTTTATAAATAAAGAAAAACTTGCGTAGTTATAATGTCTCGAATATGGCGAAAACAGAAGTTTGTAACTTTATTATTTATCCTGTGTAATAAGTACATAGATTATAAGGTGCATACCAAGGCGAATTCATTACAGGTAATACAGATACTACACCACGTACAACTCGTACCAAAACCACAAGCAATTTGTTTTTGTTAAATCATTGTCCAATGTCAAAAACATAAACAAAGATAGTTAACAAAATTGTTTAATCTAACAATTATAAAGCTAAAAAACAATAATCAGCAGAACTTTTAAGACCACCTTTGAATTCGCCTTGGTACATACATATGTATGTATATAAAAAAGAATATTTTTGTGAACTTTTAAAATGAAGTCGGTTACAAAATTAGTTTGATTTTAATTTCACTCGATTCGATTTCCAGAACAAGGTCAATAGTTCAACAACGATTCTTTAAAATCTTTTATTTATTAAACAATTTTATTTAAAATACTTAATTTTCCTTTTACAGAGGTGTTGCATCAATCAAAACCTTTGCCGGGCAGTCCTTTTACCTGTGAAGCCTTTGACATTAGCAAGGTTTCAGTGCAAGGTGTGCCCAAGAGCCCCATGGGCTTACACAGCCCAATTTCGTTTTCCGTACGCACTGAGAACGCAGGTCTAGCTGAGCTGGAAGCTTTTGCGGTTTCTCCTACAAATCAAAATGTACCCGTACATATCAATGAACAAACCGAGGGCTTACACAGTGTCGAATTTATACCCACACAACCAGGAAACTATAAGTTGACTTTAATGTATGGCGGAGAGACATTGCCCAATTCGCCTTATGCATTTACGGCTTCAACAGTAGGTGCTAAGCACGATACACGGGCTACAGGAAATGGTTTGGAGGTATGTCACCGCAACAAAGAAGCGTCCTTTATTGTTTACTGCCCCGTACAGCCGAATGTGCAAATTGAACGTACTGATGAATTCGGCGAGCGTATTGAGCCAAAGATTAAGCCTCTGGGTAATAATGAATGGCGCATTTCTTATACCATTTTATCAGTGGGGCGCTATGAGATACGTGCTAGTTGTCCCAACAGAGGTAATCTTCCGGGATCTCCTTGGCATATTTCTTGTGTAGAGTCCTCTAAAGTAACACCTGTAGGAGGTTGGGGTACTTTGTTGGACCACGAGGGACGTTTGATTTTACCAGCTCGTATTATATTCGATGTGGAAAATGCCGGTCCGGGAGAATTGAATTGTACCATTGATGGCATAGAGATACCAGTTGACAAACTACCGGATGGGAAATTAAGACTATTTATTAGTGGAGAAAATTTGGCTCCTGGTGAACATGATTTAGATTTGACTTGGAGTAGTTTGACCATAGTGCAATGTCCCAGAAGTGCTTTTGTTACTGGTCAACAGGC
Organism: Pollenia amentaria; assembly: GCA_943735925.1. Taxonomy (NCBI): domain Eukaryota; kingdom Metazoa; phylum Arthropoda; class Insecta; order Diptera; family Polleniidae; genus Pollenia; species Pollenia amentaria. Next base: position 135,357,602 of record OX031010.1, on the reverse strand, counting down.
AGCCGATAAGGTGGTATTAACCGGCCGCGGCTTGGCTGCTGCTCAGGCAGGAGAGGCAGCTCACTTTACTATAGATGCCACAGACGCTCCTGCTGGCAGGCCAGAAGTTATTTTGGTACATCAAGATAACACCTCGGTTCCAGTAAGCTTGGCCCAACCCAGGCCAAATGAAGCCATATGGTTAGCTTCCTATACACCACAAAAATCTTCTTCAGGCTCTTTGACTTTGTCGGTTAAGTGGAATGGACGTTTGGTTAAGGGCTGCCCTCTCACAGTTGCTGTGGGTTCTTCTATGGATGCTTCCAAAGTAATTTGTTCGGGAGAAGGTTTACGGCATGGTATTGTGGGTAAGGATATTAAATCGTGGATAGATACTAGGCGTGCTGGTCCTGGTGAGCTAACAGCCCACTGTGCAGGACCTAGAAAGGTGGCCTATTGCGAATTATATGATCATGGTGATGCCACATTCACTTTAAATATTAAGCCCCAAGAACCAGGACGGCATTTATTAACCATTAAATATGGAGGACAAAATGTGCCAGGTTCGCCATTTGCTTTGAAAGTTGCAGGGGCTCCGGATGCTAGTAAGGTAAGTGACGCATAGAAAAAGCTTAGAAGTAACTTTGTAATATAAGACAAAAAAATCTCATTTTTCTCTAGGTACGTGTTTATGGACCTGGTATAGAACATGGTGTTTTGGCCACATTCCAATCCCGTTTTATATGCGATACGCGTGGTGCTGGAGCTGGCCAACTAACAGTACGTGTAAGAGGCCCTAAAGGAGCTTTCCGAGTAGAAATGCAGCGTGAATCACAAAAAGATAGAACAATACTGTGTAAGGTAAGTTAAAAAAAAAGCCAATTGTAGGGGAATGTAAGAAAAGATAAACGAACTGTTTATTGTTGCGGCTTTGTTGAAGCTTTGATATTGTTACAAGTAAGACCTGAGTGTTTAAAATTCTTATTCACTGTATGGTCTTATTTGTATAATATTTTTAGCTTTTCTAAAGTCTTTGGAAAAAATTTCCTGACGAGCTGGCCTAAGCAACCAGCGAAAAGCGCATAGAAACTAGATTTTCCTCAACAATAAATTTCCGTGTCGAATCAAAAATAAAAATTGGGAATTTAGCACGTTATAAATAAATCTTATTAATAATAAATTTTGTATTTCCGAAAATAACTTTCGATAAAAACAAATATTTATATTTAGTTTTTTTTTAATATTTTTAGTACGATCCCACTGAACCTGGTGACTATAGAGTTGAGGTTAAATGGGCTGGAGAATTTGTGCCTGGCTCCCCATTCCCCGTCATGATTTTCGACACCGAAGAGGAATTGCGAAGGTTTTTGCAGGGCATATGAGGCCAAAATAGCATTAGCACCATCATTTTACCAAGCCCTGCTCTCAGTGCAAATCATTTGCAACATCAACATCATCATCATCATCATCCGCAACAGCAACAACATCAGCAGCATTTAGCCCACCAGCCAACAGCAGCAGCCACAACAACAATAATGCCTCTATTTTCACATCATCAACAAGGAACACTTTTACGTCTTTCACCGATCTATATAAATAACAGCGGTGGTCTGGCTAGCGGTCTGGGTTGTGCAAATAGCAGTCGTACACCCAGCCATCAGTATATAAGCAATCCCGAATTAACCTTTGACCTGGGATCACGTTCCTGTTTGAGTCGTCGCTGTAGACAAGAATCGACATGCAAAATTCTTTGACATATTTTAGCTCTGCTTTGAAATTTGCTTCCAATTGTTATTGTTTAATTTATTATTATTATTCTTTTTTTTTTTTTTGTACGTAATTTTACTTACTAAACTAACAACGAATTCTGAAAAGAATTAAGAATTTTTTTAAACAAATTGCTTTAAAACAAACCATTATACAAACGATCGATGCAATAATTTTACTCCTTTCAAAAAACTGCTTTAATTTTATAAAATAGTTATGAATTCATTAATAATTTAAGCTTTTCTTCTATACATTATAATTTTTTTTATTAATAATTATTGTAACTAACTTTAGCTTTTAGAAAAGAATTTTATTTAACTACATTTTTCCCGACAAAATCCATTTTATTTTTTAATAAATGTAGTACTTTAATTTAGAAAATTATTTTTGTTTTTTTCAAGAGTATTTCTGTTGCAAAAAAACATCAGAAAATTTTTGTATTGCAGATAAAATTAACAATTTATAATGATACGAGTAATAAAAAATTTTATAAAAAAAAAAAAATACGTATATTGTCATTTTTTCGAACATTTTTAAAGCCTTCAAACTTTGTTTTGAACATTTCTTAGTGTTTGCGAACATTTTGAGTTCCAACATTTAAAGGCACAAACACCAATATTAAGGTATGTATGTGGTGAAAATCAATCGATGTCGACGATTGTTTTTAGCAGGTGAGATGAATTTCGCTTATAAGCCATTTCTGAGTTGTAATGTTTTACAGTACTTTTCGCTTATATCCACAAAACTTACACAACTTTTGTAGACTATTAGCAAATTTAGACTATAACCGAATTTTTTATAAGCCATTCTCTAGATAATAATAAGTAAATTATTTTCTTCAATAAAACCATTCTTTTTAAACAAAATAAAAGTTTATTTGAAACATAACCAAACATGGATTTAATTTAAATAAATAGTTTAAAGAAAAATCTTTATTATTAATTATATCAATTCCTTTGAAAGCTTCTTATAATTACAAAAAGGTAAATAATCAGGGGTGTTCTTGAAATCGAAAACGCAAGAAGTTTGAAGTTGTTTTTAATACACTTTTAATCCAATTTTTTATAATTTTCTCATATAATACTGTTTAATAGAGAAATATTTGTATTGTATTGTGTTTGTATTTCTTTTGCTACAAAAATCTTATTAAAACAAGTTAGAGTGCTATATTCGGCTGTGCCGCATCTTTGATACCCTCCACCGACAGGAGTAGGCTCTATATAATAAATATATATATATATTATTAACTAAGCCTCACAAAAACGAACGTCAGCATTAAAATTAGTTGCGGTTTAGACCTGAATTAAATTATTGACCGACAATAAGAAAATTTTATGCGTTTTTTGTTAGAACTTTGAACTGGCTTAAGTAAAATATCATGATGCGTAAGAGTTTTAGTCGAGATTGGACCTATGGTAAATTATGGACCACTCATCCCAAAATTCTGAAGACAGATTTCTGGTATTACAAAAAATAAATTAGAATAAATTTCAATAAAGCAGTGTAATAAGTTTTAGCGTTAACAGTAAATTTCACAAATTTGCATGATATTTTTTCTGGCCATATGAATTTAAGTAAGACATTTTACCACAATATCTATATCTGTGATGGTTTTAGGCGAATTTTATTATATTCCCAAAGTGAACTTTATTTGGTTTTAGGCGCAATAAACTTTTTTCCGAGAGTAGGGTTTATATGGGGTCTAGGGTAATTTATTGACCAATCTTCACGAAATTTTCCAGTGTGATTTGTGGTCCTATAGAACTATGACGTACCAAATTTTAGTATGATAGCGTTATGTATTGCGGTTTTAAGCGTACTAAACTGTTTTCCGCGAGATTGGTTTATATGGGGCCTATGGTCAATTATGGACCGATCGTCACGAACTTTTCCACCATTTATGTTAGTTTTGTATCAAAATTATAAATTTTTTTAGGGTGGTGATTCCACATTTTGATTCATAGTTCTGATCCTACTGAACCGATGTTGCTGGACTTCAATCCCAAACTGCTTAGGATAACTACAAGCAATTTGAGACCAAGTTTGTTCTTTTCTTTTGCATTTTTCGAAAGTGAACGTGTTTTGAACAGACGGACAGACGGACTAACGGACAGACAGACAGACATACGGACATGGCCAAATAGACTTATAATTAATCAAGGAGCCAGAATATAAAAAATAAAAAAGTTTCACACGGAATGACAAACTTAGTATACCCTCATTCACCACAGTGGTGGTGGAGGGTATAAAAACGACTTTAAAATTCTTGCGTTTTGCGTTTTTAATTTCCAGAACACCCCCTGAATAATTAGTATTGTGGTTATTTTATTGCACTATTAATGGTTTTTAATCCAAATTTCGATATATTAATCAGGCTTAGGTTCATTGAATTAAATTTTCATTAAATTATTTTTATGAAGAAAGGAATTTTACAACACGAAATGAATTAAAATGTATTAATAATTTTTCATTCTTGACTGCGCTGGGAATTGAGCCCAGGTTTTAGCGATAGGTCGTCCTGACTAGTTTCGATTGTAACCACACAATCTCTTCAGAGGGGTTTGCCGTTTAACACTCACCGCCTTTGACGACGGATGACGTCAATAGTCAAACATCAGTCTTGAAACCAAATGGTATTTTACCTTGGTATATCGAAATTTGCTTTCGAATGAATTATTACCTATTTTAATTGATTTACACGTTCTTCCTTACTTCTGTTTTTCGTAAATAAAAGGTAAATAACATCAATGTTCCATAAGCTTAAAGTATGAGATTCATTTTAATTCTTTGGATAATGAACTCAAACACAACATAAATATTAATTTCAAAGATTCTTTATGAAATATAAAATGCGAAATTTGACGTTTATAAAAGTTTGTAAAAAAAAATATATAAAAACAGAGTGGACTGTAAGCGAATATTTTTGCATGAAGTATTATATACGCACGCAAAGAAAATGCGGCTTTTAAAATGGACTGCAAGCGAAATGGACCTTAGAACAAATAATTTGTATGAAATTCGAAAAAACCTAAAAGTGAATATGACAGTTTTGGGTTAAATCCGTTTTTAGCCTTAAACGGAATGAACTATAATCGAAAGGTACTGTATATCTTTTGTTAGCATATAAAGGTTTTTTATAGAGCTATAAAACCAAATTTAGATATTTTTAATTAGGCTTAAGTTCATTGAATTTAATTTTCATTAAATTATTTTTATGAAGACAGGAATTTTACAACATGAAATCCATTAAAATTTTATTGATAATTTTTCATTCTTGACTGCGCTGAGATTTGAACCCAGGCTTTCACGAACAGGTTGCCCAGACTAGTTTCGGTTGTAACCACACAATCTCTTCAGTGGGGTTTGCCGTCTTCCTCACTCGGCTATTGCAGCCGGATGACGTCATGGTATTTAACCTTTGGTAGATCGAAATTTTCTTTTGAATGAATGATTATCTATTTTTAATTGATTTACATGTTCTTCCTAGCTTCTGTTTTTTCGTACTTTTTGTCAAGAATTCTTCTTGAAATCCAAAGTACGTTTTTATGTTTTCCATGTTTTTGTCTTTCTTTTTTCTTGTTGACCTTTTTTTCAGCACAACTTGAAGGACAAATGTAAACAATACTTAAAATAACCACAATACTTATTATCATTTAGAATTATAAAAATAAATAACAACCAGTATTTAAATGATATTTGGAAAATCACAGGCAGCTCCGAGACTAAACCGATAGTATTTATAGTATTCTTGCAACACATTATTCTAGCGTCTTTGTCAAGCAAACATTTAACAAATTTTGTATTATCTATTGCATTTCTTAATATAAGATAATGAATTTAAATTAGCTATGTTCACACCTATTACATTCTTGACGTCCTACATGTAGCCCCTACTTTTATTAAAAAATTATTTACTTTTGCAAAACGTTTGGCTAGATCAAACTTCATTTAACAGTTTTTGTCTTTCTTTTTTCTTGTTGACCTTTTTTTCAGCACAACTTGAAGGACAAATGTAAACATAGCTCGTGCCTAAGCTGTTAACAGTATATAGAATTGTGGTGGTTTTGCTGAACTGTTAAGGGTTTTTAATCCAAATTAAGATATTTTTAATTAGGCTTAAGTTCCGTTGTAATCATTCATTCAAAAGCAAATTTCGATCTACCAAGGTGAAATACCATTTGGTTTAAAGATTGATGTTTGACTATTGACGTCATCCGGCTTCAATACCCGAGTGAGTAAAGGCGGCAAACCCCACTGAAGAGATTGTGTGGTTACAATGAAACTAGTCTGGACAACCTGTCCGTGAAAGCCTGGGTTCAAATCTCAGCGCAGGCAAGAATGACAAATTATCAATAAAATTTTAATTGATTTCATGTTGTAAAATTCCTGTCTTCATAAAAATAATTTAATGAAAATTAAATTCAATGAACTTAAGCCTAATTAAAAATATCTAAATTTGGATTAAAAACCGTTAACAGTTCAACTAAATAACCACAATACTAATTCGAGCTATAAAACTTTGAAATGGAATAAAATAAACAAAGATGAATTTTTTAAATTGACATGAAATTTACTTAATTTGAAAGATAATCTTCGGGCATTTTAATTTAAATATGACTACTGGCATATGAGCGCCACGGTTGGCTCAGACGAAGTCTAATCTGGTGGTCCAATTTTTGATGACTTCTTCCAATATTTGTGAACGTTTATTGGCAATAACATGGTGAATGTTCTCCTCCAAGTGGTCAAGCACGATCTTGGAGGCAAATTCACGGATACGAAATGTGAAACTATGCGGCTACCAAACGTTTCCATTAATAAATCAATTGTGGCACTATGTTACATGTTACATGTTGCGCCATCTTGTTGAAACCACAGGTTCTTGCACAAATGTTATTCATGTTTTACTGAGAATACTGAATTGATAAAAATCGCGATTTCCATACAAATATAAAATTTGTTCATGTAAAAATGAGGTAATTTCATTAATTGTGAATAAAAGGGAAACACGTTCATTTATCTTTATAGTATATATCTCATTTTGTTCATAAGTTATAAGACTTTACGTAAAAGTACTTAAACTTTTTCCCGTTTTGGATTTGTTCATGATACAAAAGTGCAAAGCTTGTAATATTTTTTTTTTTTTTACGTAAACAACAATTACTCAGCCATTTTTTGGTGATTTTAAGAAACTGTTTTTCAAAGGTTACTACAGGTGTCCGCCGGGAAGGTATACTACTTTGTTCGATTCCATTGTAATCCTGGCTGTATGCGATGTTGCACCGTCTTGTTGATACCAGATGTTAATTAAGCCCGAAGCATGCAGTTGTGGCGTTAAAAAGGTTTCAATCATATCACGATATCGCTACCTATTTAGAGTTACCGTTACGCCGTTTTTATTTTCAAAAAAGTAAAGTCCAGTGATTCCGCCTAACCAAATTGCACACCAGACTGTCACTTTTAATGGATGCAAAGGTGACTGATGAATAATTTGAGGGGTTTCCATTGCCCAGAACCGACTATTCTGTTTTTTCACATATTCATTAAAATGAAAATGAACCTCGTCACGCATTATGATTTTTTTTCATGAAAATCGGGGTTGGCACGCGCGAGCTGTAGATTACATCCTATTGGTATATGTACGGCGGCGTAAATTTTTTTTCCTACGCTAAGCCCTCGAAGCTCTTCGCTTCTTTGTAGGATACCAGAGTCTGTGGCGGGAATCGAACCCGCAACCCCGCTACTGATAGACTAGCTCACTACCAGCTTGCCTACCGGAGCTCTTGTGTCAACTGAACCTTTAGTAGAAGCAAATGCAAATCCTTGTGCAAAATTGTGGCCAAAGTTGTTCTTTGAAGAGCTAGCTCCTGAGCACGGCGCCGAATTAAGGTTGATGGATTGTATTGAACATTTTCTTGAGCAGCAGTAATGTTTTCAGCCGATCTTGCAGTACGTTGTGGTCCATGCTTGGGCCTTTCTTCGAAATCATTCACTACACGATATATAGTGTGTTTTGTTAGCACGTTGTTCCTCCCAAAAATTTCACGTAACTTTCTCATCGTCACAGCAATCGATGATTGATTTTGATAAAATGTTGTAACGATTAAAACACGTTCGTTTATCGAATACTCGTGTCCACTTCACGACTGCCAAATATGTTTACCAAAATGTCGCAAAACAAAGTAGTATACCTTCCCGGCGGGCACCCTGTATTACATCTTAAAAAAAAAAAGTTTGAAAATCGCTTAAAGCCCTTATGACACTACATTTTTAATTCATAGACATGATGAAAATAAACAGTAAATGTTAGAAAGAGCAAATTATAAAAAAATGTAAACAAAGTTTAACAGTTTTGTTTTTTCAAACAAAAAGCGGTAAATCGCTGCATTGGCCCAAAAACCGCTGATTTAGCAACACTTTTAATATTTCAAGTTTGAAATGTCAATTTTAAGTTGAAAAATTTTTCATTTGTTATCGATAACTTTAGTAAAATTTTTGACAGTTTGCTATTTATCTTAATACAGATGAATTCTTTGCACTTGGTAAATTTTTCTATTACACTATATTTGCACTGCTCACGAAAACTTGAACAGTGCATTAAAAATGTAGTGTCATAAGGGCTTAATGAAGAGCAAAGTTATGAATTTTAAAAATAGGCATAGAATCTTTAACTTAAAAATGGAGAAAAACGTAGATTATATTTGAAAAAAAAAACAGCATCAAACTTCCAATCAATTTTAGGTAATTGGGTAATTATTGATACACGTCGCGATGAACGCAGCTAAATAAAAAACAATCATAAAAAGTCAAAAGCTTCGTTCATAATGGCAGCAACATTTTCACTTGGTGTTCATAATAGTGCAACAATTTTTTTTCGCAACCCCACACATTTTCAATAAAGAAAACGTTTGCAATGTTGTTCCCACAAAAATATTATATATTTAAAAAAATAAAAAAAATTTGAATATAGAGCAATTCCATATGAAAACGATCAAAATTGGCAAATTTTTGGACGACCCCTCTCCGATTTTAAAATAAATAGTCTCAATCGATTGCCCAGCAAAAAATAATGTACCTACATATTTTTTTTTTTTTTTATAGTGACTGGTTTAGTGGTGGTGTACACCACTGTCATGTGAAAAATTGAAGAATTCTTCATAAGGGACCTCATTGAAATTTGTTTTAAAAAAAAACTACTAAAGCGATCGCAACGAGTGATAGCTCGTTGGAAAGGTATTGAATCAGGCTTTAATAAAAATAAAATTTTCCTAATTTTTCTTAGAAATTTACCTTTAAATTTTCCCAAGAAAATTTAATTTTCCGATTTTCCACAGAAGCTCTTAAATTTTCCGGCTAATTTTTTTTTTTTGGATTCCTCATAATTTTTGCTTTAAGAATCAGCAATAAAAAAATGGGCCCCGACTCCTTGTTTGGACAGGAGAAGAGCATTTAAGAGACCACCTTGTTAAAAATACATATTAAAAATTACACTGTGCACGAAATTGACACTTTTTTTTCGTGACAAGCTGGGCACCTAGCGTTTTAACATAATTCGGATTCATTTTAATTCTTTGGATAATGAACTCAAACACAACATAAATATTAATTTCAAAGATTCTTTATGAAATATAAAATGCGAAATTTGACGTTTATAAAAGTTTGTAAAAAAAAATATATAAAAACAGAGTGGACTGTAAGCGAATATTTTTGCATGAAGTATTATATACGCACGCAAAGAAAATGCGGCTTTTAAAATGGACTGCAAGCGAAATGGACCTTAGAACAAATAATTTGTATGAAATTCGAAAAAACCTAAAAGTGAATATGACAGTTTTGGGTTAAATCCGTTTTTAGCCTTAAACGGAATGAACTATAATCGAAAGGTACTGTATATCTTTTGTTAGCATATAAAGGTTTTTTATAGAGCTATAAAACCAAATTTAGATATTTTTAATTAGGCTTAAGTTCATTGAATTTAATTTTCATTAAATTATTTTTATGAAGACAGGAATTTTACAACATGAAATCCATTAAAATTTTATTGATAATTTTTCATTCTTGACTGCGCTGAGATTTGAACCCAGGCTTTCACGAACAGGTTGCCCAGACTAGTTTCGGTTGTAACCACACAATCTCTTCAGTGGGGTTTGCCGTCTTCCTCACTCGGCTATTGCAGCCGGATGACGTCATGGTATTTAACCTTTGGTAGATCGAAATTTTCTTTTGAATGAATGATTATCTATTTTTAATTGATTTACATGTTCTTCCTAGCTTCTGTTTTTTCGTACTTTTTGTCAAGAATTCTTCTTGAAATCCAAAGTACGTTTTTATGTTTTCCATGTTTTTGTCTTTCTTTTTTCTTGTTGACCTTTTTTTCAGCACAACTTGAAGGACAAATGTAAACAATACTTAAAATAACCACAATACTTATTATCATTTAGAATTATAAAAATAAATAACAACCAGTATTTAAATGATATTTGGAAAATCACAGGCAGCTCCGAGACTAAACCGATAGTATTTATAGTATTCTTGCAACACATTATTCTAGCGTCTTTGTCAAGCAAACATTTAACAAATTTTGTATTATCTATTGCATTTCTTAATATAAGATAATGAATTTAAATTAGCTATGTTCACACCTATTACATTCTTGACGTCCTACATGTAGCCCCTACTTTTATTAAAAAATTATTTACTTTTGCAAAACGTTTGGCTAGATCAAACTTCATTTAACAGTTTTTGTCTTTCTTTTTTCTTGTTGACCTTTTTTTCAGCACAACTTGAAGGACAAATGTAAACATAGCTCGTGCCTAAGCTGTTAACAGTATATAGAATTGTGGTGGTTTTGCTGAACTGTTAAGGGTTTTTAATCCAAATTAAGATATTTTTAATTAGGCTTAAGTTCCGTTGTAATCATTCATTCAAAAGCAAATTTCGATCTACCAAGGTGAAATACCATTTGGTTTAAAGATTGATGTTTGACTATTGACGTCATCCGGCTTCAATACCCGAGTGAGTAAAGGCGGCAAACCCCACTGAAGAGATTGTGTGGTTACAATGAAACTAGTCTGGACAACCTGTCCGTGAAAGCCTGGGTTCAAATCTCAGCGCAGGCAAGAATGACAAATTATCAATAAAATTTTAATTGATTTCATGTTGTAAAATTCCTGTCTTCATAAAAATAATTTAATGAAAATTAAATTCAATGAACTTAAGCCTAATTAAAAATATCTAAATTTGGATTAAAAACCGTTAACAGTTCAACTAAATAACCACAATACTAATTCGAGCTATAAAACTTTGAAATGGAATAAAATAAACAAAGATGAATTTTTTAAATTGACATGAAATTTACTTAATTTGAAAGATAATCTTCGGGCATTTTAATTTAAATATGACTACTGGCATATGAGCGCCACGGTTGGCTCAGACGAAGTCTAATCTGGTGGTCCAATTTTTGATGACTTCTTCCAATATTTGTGAACGTTTATTGGCAATAACATGGTGAATGTTCTCCTCCAAGTGGTCAAGCACGATCTTGGAGGCAAATTCACGGATACGAAATGTGAAACTATGCGGCTACCAAACGTTTCCATTAATAAATCAATTGTGGCACTATGTTACATGTTACATGTTGCGCCATCTTGTTGAAACCACAGGTTCTTGCACAAATGTTATTCATGTTTTACTGAGAATACTGAATTGATAAAAATCGCGATTTCCATACAAATATAAAATTTGTTCATGTAAAAATGAGGTAATTTCATTAATTGTGAATAAAAGGGAAACACGTTCATTTATCTTTATAGTATATATCTCATTTTGTTCATAAGTTATAAGACTTTACGTAAAAGTACTTAAACTTTTTCCCGTTTTGGATTTGTTCATGATACAAAAGTGCAAAGCTTGTAATATTTTTTTTTTTTTTACGTAAACAACAATTACTCAGCCATTTTTTGGTGATTTTAAGAAACTGTTTTTCAAAGGTTACTACAGGTGTCCGCCGGGAAGGTATACTACTTTGTTCGATTCCATTGTAATCCTGGCTGTATGCGATGTTGCACCGTCTTGTTGATACCAGATGTTAATTAAGCCCGAAGCATGCAGTTGTGGCGTTAAAAAGGTTTCAATCATATCACGATATCGCTACCTATTTAGAGTTACCGTTACGCCGTTTTTATTTTCAAAAAAGTAAAGTCCAGTGATTCCGCCTAACCAAATTGCACACCAGACTGTCACTTTTAATGGATGCAAAGGTGACTGATGAATAATTTGAGGGGTTTCCATTGCCCAGAACCGACTATTCTGTTTTTTCACATATTCATTAAAATGAAAATGAACCTCGTCACGCATTATGATTTTTTTTCATGAAAATCGGGGTTGGCACGCGCGAGCTGTAGATTACATCCTATTGGTATATGTACGGCGGCGTAAATTTTTTTTCCTACGCTAAGCCCTCGAAGCTCTTCGCTTCTTTGTAGGATACCAGAGTCTGTGGCGGGAATCGAACCCGCAACCCCGCTACTGATAGACTAGCTCACTACCAGCTTGCCTACCGGAGCTCTTGTGTCAACTGAACCTTTAGTAGAAGCAAATGCAAATCCTTGTGCAAAATTGTGGCCAAAGTTGTTCTTTGAAGAGCTAGCTCCTGAGCACGGCGCCGAATTAAGGTTGATGGATTGTATTGAACATTTTCTTGAGCAGCAGTAATGTTTTCAGCCGATCTTGCAGTACGTTGTGGTCCATGCTTGGGCCTTTCTTCGAAATCATTCACTACACGATATATAGTGTGTTTTGTTAGCACGTTGTTCCTCCCAAAAATTTCACGTAACTTTCTCATCGTCACAGCAATCGATGATTGATTTTGATAAAATGTTGTAACGATTAAAACACGTTCGTTTATCGAATACTCGTGTCCACTTCACGACTGCCAAATATGTTTACCAAAATGTCGCAAAACAAAGTAGTATACCTTCCCGGCGGGCACCCTGTATTACATCTTAAAAAAAAAAAGTTTGAAAATCGCTTAAAGCCCTTATGACACTACATTTTTAATTCATAGACATGATGAAAATAAACAGTAAATGTTAGAAAGAGCAAATTATAAAAAAATGTAAACAAAGTTTAACAGTTTTGTTTTTTCAAACAAAAAGCGGTAAATCGCTGCATTGGCCCAAAAACCGCTGATTTAGCAACACTTTTAATATTTCAAGTTTGAAATGTCAATTTTAAGTTGAAAAATTTTTCATTTGTTATCGATAACTTTAGTAAAATTTTTGACAGTTTGCTATTTATCTTAATACAGATGAATTCTTTGCACTTGGTAAATTTTTCTATTACACTATATTTGCACTGCTCACGAAAACTTGAACAGTGCATTAAAAATGTAGTGTCATAAGGGCTTAATGAAGAGCAAAGTTATGAATTTTAAAAATAGGCATAGAATCTTTAACTTAAAAATGGAGAAAAACGTAGATTATATTTGAAAAAAAAAACAGCATCAAACTTCCAATCAATTTTAGGTAATTGGGTAATTATTGATACACGTCGCGATGAACGCAGCTAAATAAAAAACAATCATAAAAAGTCAAAAGCTTCGTTCATAATGGCAGCAACATTTTCACTTGGTGTTCATAATAGTGCAACAATTTTTTTTCGCAACCCCACACATTTTCAATAAAGAAAACGTTTGCAATGTTGTTCCCACAAAAATATTATATATTTAAAAAAATAAAAAAAATTTGAATATAGAGCAATTCCATATGAAAACGATCAAAATTGGCAAATTTTTGGACGACCCCTCTCCGATTTTAAAATAAATAGTCTCAATCGATTGCCCAGCAAAAAATAATGTACCTACATATTTTTTTTTTTTTTTATAGTGACTGGTTTAGTGGTGGTGTACACCACTGTCATGTGAAAAATTGAAGAATTCTTCATAAGGGACCTCATTGAAATTTGTTTTAAAAAAAAACTACTAAAGCGATCGCAACGAGTGATAGCTCGTTGGAAAGGTATTGAATCAGGCTTTAATAAAAATAAAATTTTCCTAATTTTTCTTAGAAATTTACCTTTAAATTTTCCCAAGAAAATTTAATTTTCCGATTTTCCACAGAAGCTCTTAAATTTTCCGGCTAATTTTTTTTTTTTGGATTCCTCATAATTTTTGCTTTAAGAATCAGCAATAAAAAAATGGGCCCCGACTCCTTGTTTGGACAGGAGAAGAGCATTTAAGAGACCACCTTGTTAAAAATACATATTAAAAATTACACTGTGCACGAAATTGACACTTTTTTTTCGTGACAAGCTGGGCACCTAGCGTTTTAACATAATTCGGGTACGCTGAATCCAGTGGTGCCCTCGGTTTTTTAAGATTGGCTCTGGTTTTCGAGATATACCGTTATTTCTAAAATGGAGGAGGTTGCACAACATATGTTCGCGTAACTCAAAAACGCTTTAGCTTATTGAAAAAACTTAAAAAACCGAAATTCCGCAATAAAATTTTCTTTGAGAAAAGTAAAACTTCGTTCTAATATCCGCATTTGTTTTAGAAACATAATTTTTTTTTTTGAAAAAAAAATAGTTTTTTTTATCAAAATTTTGAAATTTTTGTTTTTTAAAAATTCATAAAAAATTGAAAAATGCAGCGAGGCTTCTAATTTTTGTTAGCAACTTTTGAATTTATTCACAAAAGTCGACAAATTTTGATTAATTTAAGATTCTTAAATTCAGCGTACCCGAATTATGTTAAAACGCCAGGTGCCCAGCTTGTCACGAAAAAAGTGTCAATTTCGTGCACAGTGTAATTTTTAATATGTATTTTTAACAAGGTGGTCTCTTAAATGCTCTTCTCCTGTCCAAACAAGGAGTCGGGGCCCATTTTTTTATTGCTGATTCTTAAAGCAAAAATTATGAGGAATCCAAAAAAAAAAAAATTAGCCGGAAAATTTAAGAGCTTCTGTGGAAAATCGGAAAATTAAATTTTCTTGGGAAAATTTAAAGGTAAATTTCTAAGAAAAATTAGGAAAATTTTATTTTTATTAAAGCCTGATTCAATACCTTTCCAACGAGCTATCACTCGTTGCGATCGCTTTAGTAGTTTTTTTTTAAAACAAATTTCAATGAGGTCCCTTATGAAGAATTCTTCAATTTTTCACATGACAGTGGTGTACACCACCACTAAACCAGTCACTATAAAAAACAAAAAAAATATGTAGGTACATTATTTTTTGCTGGGCAATCGATTGAGACTATTTATTTTAAAATCGGAGAGGGGTCGTCCAAAAGGTGATCGCTTTCATATGGAATTGCTCTATAATAAAGTAGCCTTTGAAAAGAAATAATTCACTCCCAGATTCTATTTGTAAAAAAATTGAGTTAAATACATTCAATTTATAAAGTATCACTATCCAGTGTGACACAAATAATGCTGACGAAGGCCGTAGCGGGCCAGAAAATGCATTACATTCTGCTGGTGTCTAATAATTGTAAATTTTTCTGTACATACAACTTCATTGCTATCGGAACGCTAAGGTAATATGTAACAGGAAGATACAAGATAATAGTCGGGTGGTGTATAAAATTATTCCTAAAAATTTGAGGAATAGAACTATTACAAAAAAGCTTTATAATATACATAACTGAAATTTAGCTCAGAGAATAAATTCGAAAAATAAAAAAATGTTGAATATAATAAAGAAGCTTATGAAAAGAAATAATACCCAGATTCTTTTATTTAAAATTATTTTTAAAACATTTTATTATAATTTTTAAAACATAATAATAAATGCTTAATATTGTCCTGGGCAAAATTTGCCAAGGGTTTCTTAATCTAAAATATGTGTATAAGACAAATAAATCTCATATAGTAGAATATATTTAAATAATATTCGGCACAAAGAACTTTTACATGACTCATAACCTAATAATATAATTCTGTTCTGGCGGTCCACATGGGTTCCATTCGAAACATTGTTTTTAATAATGTTATCTTATCGAATCTTATGGTCGGGCTTGACCAACTTTACTTTCTTACTTGTTTTGTTTAAGATATTCGAATGTAAGAAATTCATAACTTCATTGTAATGTGCTGTTTTCAAAATACAAGTGATTGAACGTGTAGTAATATTTATATGAAACCACTCAAAAAACTGATTCTTTTTCATATAAATTTTACTACCGGTTCAATCACTGGTGTTGTGAAAACAGCGCATAAATTTGTCTTAAACCTGACATTTGATTTATACAAATAGTGGATATTTTAACTGCAATTAGTTACAACAAGTATAAAAACTTCTGAATCATGTAGCATATGATGTTTCCCAAATTGGCCGATTTGATCTCCGTTTTAAAATCTTGATACCGCGAACATAATATTTTTTTTTTTAATTCCTTTGCCCATGTATTTATGAGTAATACGAAAAGTCTTAGTGTTTTTTTGAAATTGAATTTTGCAAAAAAAAAAGTCTGACGCTGCATTTTAACATAATTTTTTTTTTTTTAAAGATTTTGTTTGTTGTGCTTAATTCCCTTTTTTTAATAATTGATAAAAAAAATACTGAAACTTATTGTTGGAGGATAAGCTGTTCCTATGCGCATTTCACTGGTTGCTTAGGCCAGACCATCAGGAAACGTTCTCCTAAATAATTTTAGAAAAGCCAAAGCTATCAGCAAACAAGACTACAGAGGGAATGAGAATTACCTACATACACTCAAAAACAACTTTGATAATAAATTTATGCAAGTGCGCGTGCATAAAAAAGTGAAGGCAAATTGTTTTTATTTTGATTTCTTGCGAAAACAATGAAAGCACTTTGTTTTTGTTTTTAATATGTTTTTTCTTTGCCCACTTACAACTACAATTAATGTTGGGAGAATTCCAAATAATTGTAGTAGGGAATGTAAGAAAAGTTAAACTCATCACTGATTTATTGTTTGGTATTTTGTTTAAGCTTTAATATCGTTGCATAAAAGACTTTTTTGCGTGTATGTAGGTAATTCTCATTCCCTCTGTAGTCTTGTTTGCTGATAGCTTTGGCTTTTCTAAAATTATTTAGGAGAACGTTTCCTGATGGTCTGGCCTAAGCAACCAGTGAAATGCGCATAGGAACAGCTCATCCTCCAATAATAAATTTCAGTATTTTTTATCAATTATTAAAAAAATGGAAATAAGCACAACAAACAAACAGCCGTATTCATAACGAAAATTTGGCATGAAGTTAGCACAAAGTTTATTCATAATACACTTACCAAACTCTGGCTAACGATTTGCTAAACTCTTGTCAACAAGCTGCCAAACGTTTGCCAACTTGTGATAAACAGCTGTTTTATGTTGAATAATTTTGTTTGTTTTTTTTAATACACTGTTTTTTTTTAGTTTAGAGTCCTTTTTTAAATATATTTTAATTTAAAATTTTTATATAAAGAGGGAAAATAAAAAAAAAATGAAATGAAATGGCAAAACCAGCGATGATTTATGCAAAACGTGTTGCATTTTTGAGTATTATAATGTGGCATCACTAATATTCAGAGTTGATTTATTAAAAGTTAGCAGACGGATAAAATTTGTTATTAATAAACTCTGTGCTAACAAGCTGCTAAGCTTAATCGGCATTCTAGTTAGCCGCTCGTTGTACGTTGTGTACAAACTGTGGCTAACTTTTTGTTATGAATACGGCTGAAAATCTTTTAATAAATAATAGTATTCCCAAAAACAACTTTGATAATAATTTTTTTTA
The DNA here is from genome assembly GCA_943735925.1 of Pollenia amentaria. Lineage (NCBI taxonomy): Eukaryota > Metazoa > Arthropoda > Insecta > Diptera > Polleniidae > Pollenia > Pollenia amentaria. The sequence goes on along the minus strand of OX031010.1, from coordinate 135,340,116 downwards.
TAATGTGAAACTTCACCCTTTTCCTTATGCTGATCCCGCGAAGCTCTATGCTTGTCTGCAGGAGACCAGAGTCTCTGGCGGGAATCGAACCCGCACCCACGGCACTGGTAACTAGCTCTCTACCAGCTAGCCTACTGGGGCACCATGTAAGTACATGCTATATGGTTCGAATTTTTTATAACTTTTTTAGCTATTATTTATTGCTTGTTTTTTCAGCATTCTGTGAAGCAGATTTGGAGAATTAATCATGAATAATAGTACAGTTACACCCGAAATTTTATGAAAAATTGTGGAAAATATGTTAAAAATAGTGCGAAGCATAAAATTGACATCGCTTACAGGATATCGTTTATCAAAACAAATTGAGAAAAAATCCCAAAAAATATACTGTATTTAAAAAAATATAAATAATCACATACAAAAAAATTAATAAACTATATAGCTCATTTTACGCCATCCTGTATATTTACCGCACATACTTTATTTTACAAAATTCAATACGAATTTCTATATAGAAAACAAATTAATAAGCAATAAAGTCTTATTTAAGGGAACTATATGATCTCTGCGGGAGATTTCTGTCAATTGCTCTTAAAGCACTTATCCCGTGATCAGTGAACAACATTTTATATTCATAAGGAACGAAATGTGATAGGTAAAAACAAGACCTATCACTTAACTGGTGAAAATGTATTTAACGTGTAGTTGGTCCAGAGGAAAGGTAATTGGCATGAAACTATTCATGTAACTGGATTTTGTGCGGGTAGTGGCTGATTCTCTCTAGTTCTATTACTTCATATGAAGGGGATCTATCATATTGATATGGTTCCTTTGTGACAATATCTGCTACAGGCATTATTTTAGCCGAAATTGAATGTGTCCATTTAGGTTATTTCAGTGACCTGTTACAAAGTGTCAAAAAGGTGCCAATTTACCCCTCGTAGGACATCGCCATGTTAAAGTGACTTGTCACGTGATAAGCTTAGTGTTAGTTCCCTTTCCCCTTGGGATACCACAAACTGTTTTTTAACAATCAAGATTTGGTCAAATAAATACTTATGTGCCAAAGTTTTTTTTATATATTAAATTGAACTGTACAGTGAACAGAACATTTAAATGGACAGAATATGGTAATTCAATTGAAAAGTAAATCCGAGTCGATTGGTTTTAAAACAAAAAGAATCTACGATAAATATTTTGAGATGTTGAAAATAAAATGCATTCTTCTTAAGATAATGTTAATAATGATTTTTTTTTCGTGATGCCGTTAACCGGTCCTGGAGGGTGGAACGGATTGCAGGGTATCGAGGGCCTTATGGTCCGGATTAAGCAACCAGAGTTCTATTAGGATTGGATAGGAGTAGTCTCAGGACCAATTTAGGGTTCCTGACGGGGCATTGTTCTGTTAGGGCTTTTATGAGTAAATGGGAAAATGCCATACCGAACTTCTGCAGGATGTGCGGGGATGCCGAGGAGCTAGAGGCGGTTAAGCAAGTACTGTGCTACTGTCCAAGGATGCAGGGTCCCAGGTAGGGTCTAGATTTTACGACGAACTGGGGTATATCGCTGGATGTAATCCAGCCGATCTGCTGGGGTTTGTCAGAGAAATAGGACGGCTGTTTCTGTTGGGGGGACCGTAGGGGGACTTGTCCTATGCAGTATCTGTCGATATCTCTCAAACATGTGGACTATTTTCTTCTTTTCTTCCTTATTTCTTCCCTTTCCTCTTTTTCTATACTGAAGGGAATCACAATCACACCTCATTGGTCTCCGAGTAGAGATGCGCCCTTGGGCGCATAACCCTTCTAACTTAACTTAACCTAACCTAATAATGATTTAAAAGGAATTATAATTTACTACATGGCTTACAATTTAAAAGGTTTCATGAGTTTGTTTTATCTTAGTGGTTCTTTTCTTCTAGTTTTTTTTATAATTATATAACTTCTAGCTTTACCATGGCCCTGACCAAGATTAAGATCGTCGTTGCCATCATTGTGACCAGTATATGTTTGCCCCAAAAGCTATGAACTACCGCATTAAAACCCTTATGCTTGTCTGCAGAAGATTCAACAAGACGAGTAGTGCCATCAGCTTCCTTAACAGTGTAGCTACCTTGAATTACATATATGCAAGATATTATTTAAGTTGTAGAGAAATTACTAACCTTTTAAGCGCCCTTAATACTGCCTCCATCTTTTGACTCAGTATGAGTATTGACGTTTCCGTGGTGAATAAATTTTGCAATTGATAATCCGAGAATTGGCAGGCATGGCAATTTAAGTTAGGAAATACATTTTATAAATTTAGCTGGCTCTTAATCAGGATAACTTGTATAAAACACTGAAACCAAAACTATTATTTAACAAAACTAAATACCATTGTAGATTTTGAACTTCTTGGTAAAAGTATTATTTAAAACAGCAATTAGCGTTTCATGAACTTGAACTTTTGTAAAAGAGGTCATTAGTTTTTGGGCGTTTGAAATGCTAATTTCAATAAACATTTGAAATTTTTTTTTTTAAAAAAAACCATAGTTTTAAATGACTAATATATTATTAATACTTTAAAGGAAATTGTTTAAACGAACTTCGATAGATTTTAACATTGAACATTTTTATGAATATAAACCCAAAATGGAAAAACAGAGGGAATTAAATTAAAATAAAAGGTTCAAAACATTTTTAACATTTTTTTTTATTTTTTTCTATAATTTGACAACCCCCAATCAAAAGTGAAAAAATTAAATAGATTAACATGTCCACTAAATACCGATGTTCATAACCATCAATAAAAAAAACGAAGTAAATGTCATTTTCAAATTTTAGTATTTATGAATGGAATGTGTAGCAATTACTTCCCAAATTTGTGAAAAATACTCAACATCAACAGTTATCAATTCACTCACGTATTATAAGCAAAAACAATTATGCCGATATAAAGCAAAGCTTTTACTTATGTTTAGAAGGCCTTCTTGATATCTTTAAAATCTATATTAGAAAGCAAGGTCTCTAATGATACACCGTTTAAATTAGAAATTAAGTTGCAATGCGGCTGGAAAGCCTTATGTCCGCAAAAAGACAATTGCGAAAGCCCCTTTACTACTTTTTTCAATCGGGGTTATTTTTTCTAGCACTAATACAAATAAGTTCAGAAACGGAGAAACGAAAAGAGAAGGAGGGAGAAAAGGTGAGAAGGAGAGACAGGCGGACATAAATAAATTGGCTTAGAATTTCAAAAGGACCAAGAATTTGTATGCTTTATGGGGTCCTTGATGAATATTGTTTTTGGTGTTACACTCATTATGACAAACTTAATATACCCTCATTAACCAGATGTGATGATAAAGGGTTTCAAAAGGCCATAACGGGAGATGTGATGATAAAGGGCTACAACGGGAGAATAAAATCGATAACTTTATATAATTTATAATTCTTATTACAACTTGCTGTTAGCTAAATGTAGTATTTTATCGGAAGTATACAAATTTTTTATTATTTAAATTTTATTTAAACCTTAACTGAGCAATAGGGTAAGGGCCAGTTCATCCTCTCTGGCAGGTTAAAACTAAGTTTTAATAATTAAAAACTTTTTATAGGTCCGATAAAACCCTAACTTTACCTTATGCAACCTTGCATTTATGGCCCCATAAGCAAATCATGATATATATGTACACGCAGAAAAAAATATGGTTGGAGGTAACCATATTCTAAGAGCAACATACTATGGTTGAATTTTAACAATCTTTATGTTTCAGTTTACTATATTATGGTTAAATATGACCATAATATGGTTGAAACTACCAATAATTTGCACGAAATCAATAATAATATGGTCGAATTAACTATAATTTTTTTCAAATTAACCATATATTGGTCAATACTAACCATGCTAATGGTCATAATTCACCATAATATTGCCAACATTTTGCAGAATTCGGACAAAAGTAACCATACTATGGCTAGAATTAACAATTATATGGTCAATGTTTACCATATTATTGTTATTGATTTCAGCTATTTTACCGATTTGATTATTAAATGTTAATTTTTAATTTTATTTAGTTTTTAATTACTGTTACGTTTTATGTTGTACTTTTATAAGCAAATCCCTCTTAATTTATGTTCCAGCCTGTGATGACCTTCATTAGCATTCATTCTATTTTACTGGTTAATCAGTTATTAAAATAAAATGAATAGGAATTTTAAGCAAATCAAGCAAGTATGCATTTGAAAAGCATTTAACTATTGTACAGAGTGAAGCCACCACAATTTTGTTCCTTTAAAAATTTTATTTTAAATTTACAATGTTATAAAATATTATAATATTAAATATATTATTGTTCTTAATCCAAATTTTTATATTTTAATCAGGCTGATATTCATCAAATTTAATTTTCAGCTTCAGTCAAGAATGAAAAATTATCAATAAATTTTAATTCATTCCATGTTGCAAATTCCTTTCCTCATTAAAAATAATTTAATGAAAATTAAATTTGATGAGCTTAAGCCTGATTAAAATATAAAAATTTGGATTAAAAGTCATTAACAGTTCAATAAAATAACCACAATACTTATTATTGTTAAACAGCTTAAGGTGCCCGTAGATGACATGTTTTTTACATCTGACTTGTCAAATTTCCCACTGTAAAATACATACATGTCGTGTGTTACCTTCAAAACATTGCATCTGTAAGAGTCAAACGCAAAGTCATCTGACAAAATTTTAATTAGAGCGTGCTCTATTTTCTTTTGACAAACCATCTGATATTAGCTGTGTCAGAAATCTATGCCGGGAAAAAAGCGGCAGCGGCGTTGCACTATTGACTTTTTCATGTCAAACGATTGCTGCAAAAACTTATTATTTCAATAATTTATTAATATTTACAGAATTGATACAAAGTATTGAACTAATATGTTGTCGCAGTAATAGAAAACAAAAATATCAATCGTTTGACATGAAAAAGACAAAACCGTATTTTTGTAAGATACGAGGTTGAGAAAGTAAGGCATCGATTTTTAAAGAAATACAACCGAAATGGTTATAATTTACATTTTTGTGATCTAATAATTTTTTAACCACAAAAAAAATTAAGCTTGTATAATTTGTTTTAGAAAATTTTATTTCTATCAATTTCTTCAATCGAAACTTGTTTAAGGTCTATTCCTATTTTCAACCCTTTTTGTCTGCGACTTTTAGTTTACAAAATAAAAGCAATTTAATGTTTCCATACAAAGTTTTTTTCCTTACCCAGTAAAAAATGTGCTCCAAAAGGAGCAGGTTTTATATATGAATTCATACCTCGAATCGCTTCAAACCTGCTGATGGGATGCCTGATTTTTGTATGGAGTGTTCCCGGTTTGGAGGACTATTTTCTGCTGACAATAAGCGCTCCTTTTAACATAATAAAACACGCAAACAAAGCACTCCTAAAGCGCTTTTTTAAGGGCTAACTATATTAAAATATTCATTTTTGTTTTGCTTTTACTTGTTTAAATGCCTTTTTTAAGCATTTTCGTAAACCATAACATATTTTTATTTTGTTATCGCTTTAAAACCTTCTTCGTTGCAGCACTAAAATAGCAGCTATTTTTGTATATTTTATTCATTATCATTTACTGCTGTATAAGAGCTCTCTTATTGAAGCGCTCAATTATGCGCTTTTTCTCTTAAGTGCTTCAAAAAACACGAATTTTTTTTACTGGGTAGTTATTTTTAAGTAATAAAGAAAATATGATCACGAATTTGACATATTTTCATCATTTGTCAATAGAATGTAGAAAGAGAAAAAACCATAGTTTGTAAATTTTCACCATCTGGTTTACGAAATAAATTCAATTTTATATTTTTAAATAAACATCCATATGAACTAATGTTTATAATTTAATAATATATTTCATTTAAACAATTTAATATAACCTTCTGCTTCTGAAATCTATTTAAGAGTAAAAGTTTTATGTCTTTAATCCAATAACCAAAAATTATTCATATAAATAAGCCACAAAAATAAGCAAATGTTAACAGTTCAAGTTGCAAGTTCAACAATCCAATACACACATTTGTGTTAATTTAAAACGCAACTAATAAAATGAATACTTTTAAAATTTCTGGTATTTTGGTGATCGCACTTTGTGGCTTGGCTGCCGGCCATTACAATCATCATGGTGGCAATTACGGTCATGATAATAACGGCAACGGTCAGGTCAAGGAGGTTGGCTACTCAGTTGTTACAGAACATGGTTATGGTGGCGGGAATGGTGGTGGCCATGGTGGCGGTCATAGTGGTGGTCATGGTGGTGGCCATGGTGGCAGACATAGTGGTGGTCATGGTGGTGGTCATGGTGGTGGTCATGGTGGTGTTTCTCATGATGGTGGACATGGTAATGGTCATGATTCAGGACATTCCAGTGTTTACGGCTGGTCTCATGGAAGTGCCCAGGGAGAAGGTCACTATGAAAGTCATGACAATGGTCATTCTGAGGGCCATTACTCCAGTCATGGCGGTGATGGTCACGATCATTCAGCTTATCCCAAATATGATTTTAGTTATGGCGTTGAGGATACCAAAACTGGTGACATTAAAAGCCATTCCGAATCTCGTGATGGTGGAAATGTTAAGGGTAAGTTAAGTAGATGGGCACTTTGTAGTACCTGAAAAATTGCAGCAAGAAATAATTTTGACTGAAATTGTAATGTAAAAAAAAATTTTCGATCAGTCAATTTCTGTTGAAAATAAAATTTAGTTTCCATTCGCACTACAATTTAACTGATAAGTGGAAATTTGTTCAAAAGTCAGTAAAAATTTAATGAAAACTAAATTTTATTATCTCTAAAAGTTTTTTAATTACTCCAATTTTTACGGCAAAAAATTCAAAATCAAAACAAGAACTTCGTATCTTAACATATAATTTCTCTTAAAAATAAAAGGCAGCTACACCTTAAAAGAATCTGATGGCACTACACGTCTTGTCGAATATTCAGCCGATAAGCACAAAGGATTTAATGCTGTTGTCCATACTTTGGGTCAGGCCAATGGTGGTAGTGGTGGTGATGGTGATGGTCATGGCCATGGTTATGGTCATGGTTATGGTCATGCTGATGGTCACGGAGCTCACCAGGGTGATGGCTCTGCCCACGGTGAGGGTCAGGCTACCAGTTACATTATTATTAACAAGCAGGAAGGAGGACAACAGGAAGGAGGAAAACATGATGGAGGAAAACACTAATGATCCGTTGAATTGCCTAAAAAATTTCAAGCTTAATTTTAAAATTAAATAAGTTGTTGTTACTCTGTTATGTAAATTATTTTTAAGTTATCAATAAATAAAATAAATATTTTAAATATTCTTCGACACCAAAATGTGTAATATATTTAATAATTTAAGATAGTCGGACTCATTCAAAATCAGCGTTAATTTGGACACTAGTAGTTTCTCAAATAGCTTTGAAATATTATATAATAAGCTAATAGGCCTGTATGACTTAAATTTTTTATGATCCTTTCTTGGCTTTGGTATCAAAGTTACTAAGGAAACCTTTCATTCTTGAGGGTTGTATTAATGGCGTAAAATAGCATTAAAAATAAAACGAATAATTTTCCTTGCTATGCGAGGTCGCTCCAAATGCATTTTATTACTGATATTATCAATACCAGGTGCCTTCTTGGTGTTTAAGTCACAAATAACCTTTTTCTATTTCTCTTATCTCAAATCGAGGGGAATAGCTGACCTAAAATTCACAGGCAGTAAATCGACTGCTATATCATGGGATACATTAGGGTAAATACGTTTCTCAGATGGTTAACAAGCAGATTTCCTTTTTCAATATCGTGTCTTGGCCAACTTCCATTCAAGTTTCCTAATGGTGGCTTAGAGATAATTGATCTATTGAGATTTCTAGCTGCACGCCATAATGAGTCTGATTGTGGAGTTTCATCAACTTCCTTAGGATATTTTTGCTCCGCAGTTTTTCATTAAAAACGTCTTAACTATAATATATTAAAAATTGCGAATAGCATAAAAATAAACTTTATAATAAGTGCTATATAATTATTTAAAATGCCGTACAAAAAGTGATTTTTAATACTTAATTTTTAATAAAAACACAATTAAATAAACATTTGTTCCTGTTTGTAAGAAAAAAAAACAATATATCCACACAAATAAGAATACGAGTGTAACAAACAGAAAAATAAAAAAAAATAAATAAAGACATTCCAGTTAAAAAAATATAAGAAACATTTTTCTCAAACAAAAGTTAAAACAAATCTCAATGCCTAAAGCCAATCTTAGAGACAGGAAAAACAAAAACAACGAAAATAAAAAATCTGCTGATTTAAGTGTCTATATTGAAATGAGTGACAACGATAACAACAATAATAATCATCTCACTTCAGCATCAAAGAGTGGTAGAGAGGAACTACAGAACTCTTTCTTAGGCAATGTAATAAAAACGTCTAGGTTGTCGACTATTGATTCACCCTTTAAACTAGTTAATATTGTAGATAAAAGAGCTGAAAAACTTATTGAAGTTATGAAAACTACAATTGAAGAAAGTGAAGTACGCATGTTGAAAGATTTTGGAAAAAAATTGGATGAATTAAAAACAGAAATTTTCAACATCATCCAGCGTGTAGCATAACTAGAATCAGTTGCTGATGACATCGTTAGTTTGAAAAGTGAAGTTAGCTTTTAAAAATTCAGCTACAACGTCAAGAAAATTCCATTATCGCATCAAATCTTCGTATAAATGGGATACCGAACCGTGAATAAGAAGATTTACTTGGTATTTTTGGAACTATATGTGGGACCTTAAGCATTTATTTCTACTCCAGCGGTTAAATCCATATACCGCTTAAAAAACTACAACAATAAATATAATGACTTTTCTCCTCATGCTGTTATAATGGTGAAGTTGTTTTCCCCATATGACGAAAATTATATACTAAAATCAATTGCAAATTTTCGTAAAGCTTAAAAAACGACTTTGCTGCTGAATCATATAGGTCAAGTTTCTGATCGACCGTTTTATATACACTAGATTTTGCCAAGTGGACGAAATTCGACCATAATTTTTTATGCAAATATGAAGAAAGCATACATATAAGTATATATGAATTTAAATGTTTAGAGAATTCGTTTTAGTGGATCGATTTGGCTAGGTACCCACCTCCGAATCAAATGTTCTCTTCTACTCAAGTCTGCGAATGTTTAATTTAGTTTTTTAAGTGGAATTATATGAAAAAAGTCAGAAAGTACCAATTGAAAAAGAAAAAGTACAAAAATTTCGCCTATTAAATATAGTTTCTCAATCACTCAGGACTCTGCATGCTGAATTTTATGTTTCTATGTTAAGTATTATTAAAAATTCAAAAAGTACCAATTAAGGAACGAAAAGTACCAAAAAGCTCTTCCTTACAGATTCTTATTCACTCAGAGCCATGCATGTTTAATTTTATGTTTCTAGGTCCAATACTAACGGAAATGCAAAAAGGACCATTTGAAAAAAGTTCCCTCTTATAGATTCTCAACCATTCAGGACATTGCAGGCTTAGTTTTATGTTTCTAGGTCCAATATTAAAGGAAATTAAAAAAAGTGCCAGTTGTAGAACCTCTCCCTTACAGATTCTTATTCCCTCAGAACAATGCATGCTTAATTTTATGTTTCTAGGTCCAATATTAACTAAAATTCAAAAAGTACCAGTTGAAGAACAAAAAAGTACCAACATTTTTCATCTTATAGGTTCTTATTCAGTCAAGACCTTGCACAAATAATTTTTTATTTCTAAGTTCAATATTACAAAAAATTTAAAAATTACCACACGCAGCACGGAAAAGTAAAAGAAAGTAATTAAATTTCCCGTATTTCCCCTTTCTAAAAATTATTTCGCTTCGTTGAAGTATCAAAAATTTCAGTGTTGTAGTGGGAGACCATAATTTATTGCGTTATATGTCAATATACAGAGAAAAATGTTTTTAAAAAAACGTACCAATGGGTACGATGTTATCCCTTAAAACGTTCGAATTTCGAAAAAGTACCAAATTTATATTTGTATTTTTTAGATAAGATACGAATTTGGTATAGCCTTTATTCATATACTTATTGGTTTAAAAGCCAAATGGGGAACCCAAAAGTTCCAAAATAGAGGTTAAACCAGTTTACTCTCTGAAAGGGCCGAATTGCAAAGAGAACCAGACACCTGTCCGCTTAATTTTTTAATGAACAACGATAAGTATACATTGCTTTTGGGTTTCTATTAGTTTTGGAGATATGAAATCACCGAATTTTTACCCTTTTTACACTCTTAATAAATTTTTACATTTTGCACATCTGAAGGTAAATGCCTTTTAAATGGTGTATTTTTTGTTTGCCGATTTATATATAGATAAATAAAAATTTAACTTCTACAAATTTTAAAACTCTGCAATCTGCGGTCAAATTAAAAAAAAGCTAAAAAACTCACGTCTGCTTTTACAATGCGGGGACTGGTGTATATAAAATTCCAATCAAATGAAGGCCCTGTCCGAATCGAAAGTATGGAGGAACTTATTAATTTTTTTCCCGATTTTCCCTATCCAGTACCCATGTTCTGTAACTTTGGTGAGAACTTCTCGCATCGAAAACTTGTGAAACAAAATATTCCATCGTTTCTCGAAATGTGAGAAAAAAGTGTGTCTGTAACTCATGTCGAAAACTATCAAAAGAGATTACGTCGTTACGTTATAAATGTCATAATATTCCACTCGAAGCCGATATGAAATTGCAGATGTTGTGAACGCCAGTCAAACGTACATTGACAGCGACCAAATTTGAAAAATTTTCAACGATGGCGGCGAAAAAACAACTGTCGGCTATACCAAAAAATGTAAAGTGCGACTTTAATGTTTGCTGATTACAAAATTGCTTTGAAAACATTTGTATATTTTTCAAAAATGTTAAAAGCATAATAATTAAACAATGAAAAAATCTGCCAAGAACAAAATACTTTTTTTTCTCTTCCGATTTTATGCGTGAGTTTATTTGACAGTTCAAAGCAGGAACTTTCTCACAAAAATTTTACAGACACACTTTTTCAGTATATTGGCGAGAAATTTTCTTACGTGACAGTTATTACGCAGAAAAAACAGCTGTTTGTTTCAATTTATGGCATTTTTGTTTCATTTCTCACATTTCAATCAAAAAGTTTCTCGCCGCGGGAGTTGCAGAAAATGGGCACAGAACAATCTGCTGCTATTTAGAGAACTATTTGTTATTTTGATAAAAATATGTATTTTCTTTTCGTTTTTTTACTTAAACGACGTAGTGTTACTTTTTTGGTTTTGTAATTTACCTTGTATCACAAGATCTAATCTTCAATGTGCTTTAATATATATTTTTTTGCAAGCGTTGCTTTTATTAAACTTAATTAAAATCTTTCATAAGGATCTCAACGTGCCATTAGTAAAAACTATGATTACAAAATATGCAGTAAAATATTTAAAAAGACTTGAACAACACCCAAATCCTTTAGCTCGAAATATTTTAAATCATGGCGGCCACACTCGCTTAAGGAGAAGAGACACTGCAGCACTTACCCAACTAGATGAGAGATAAACACCTATATAAGTGAACAGAACCCGTGATGAAGAAAATTTTTGTCTGGCACTGGCAGGACATAAATAAAGTATTAGGATAAGATTTGATAAATTATTGTTAGTTCATATTAAATATATGAAGATTCAATAAATAAATAACGAAAAAAAAAAAAAAAAAAAAAAAAAAAGAATTAAAATCTTGTTGTCTTTTATGCATAGTGTAGCTTCCAGTTCCAATGGGGAGACCTTTAATATGATACGTATACTTTATAAACAAAGATATGCTATGAAAATATGTCATTTAAATGCTCACGGCCGTATTCATAAAAAAATAAATTGGATATGAAATCTATTTTAAGGAAAATTTGTATGGAAATTTGTTTTTAAAATACGTTTGAAATGTATTTTATTTTTTATGAATACGGCAGTTAGAGTTTGAAAAACAAAATTGATGAGTTTCGTTATATTTTTGAAAACTCTGGTGTAGATATTGTATGTGTGCTGGAAAGTTTGAGTGTGAAGTATGAAGACATTATAATAAGTGGAGATTTTAACTTAAACATTCTTGTTGAACGTCATCTTACTGATAACATGAAATCCATTGGCTTACATCCAATAAATACTTTAACCCCGACACATTACACATCCACAACCAATACGCTGTTGGATATATTTTTCGTCAGTAATAAACAAAAAGTTATGATTTACGACCAACTTACCACTCCATGTTTTTCCAAGCATGATTTGTTATTTTGTGCTTTCGACTTCGGTTTGTATTCTGTATCGGGCCCTATAACCTTCTATGATTTTAACCACATTAACCATAGAATTTTGCACTCTGACCTTGTACAAGTTGACTGGAATTCAATATACTCAGGCCTGTTCTGAAAATCACATTTTATCAAAGTGAATTGAAACCACAAGAAAGGTGTTCTGGGCAAATTATTTTGTGATATCAAAACGTTCAGCTACGTACACAACTTTTTAAAATCACTTTGATATTTTTGCGACTATTGTAAGATGACTGTCATAATAAATTACTTAATAAAATATTAAATGTGTTGTTTATTAATTTTTTTATGCAATACGCTATTTTATTTACAACAAATCATTTAACATTAAGAAAATTCGACGACAGTACAAAAATAAAATTTGCTTTTGTGACTTCTGTTGTAATTTCAGGCTTGTTTTTTAGTTGAATAAAAGATCGCTAATGTGCTAACAGCGGCATGATAGGAAAGTCTAATATTTATTAAAAATCGTAAAAGATGTGAAGAATCGCCGGAAAAAGTCGCTTCTATCCGCGAACATGGCTAGAATTCACGAAAAATTGCAAACGTGTAAGCTAACCCTAAAACTTATTTGAAATCGCTAAATGCGCTAAAAAAAAAACAAAATATCGGAAAATAACAAAATATTTTTGCAAAAATAGCCAAAATTCGCGAAAATTTTTAATATTACAAACAAGCAATAAAATTGATTAAAGGTCCCTTAAACTATAAGGAATGGCAAAAATTTTTACCGAATTTTAGCAGAGTCTTCTATTTATTACAAATCTTTAAAGCTGTAAGGAATCAGAAAACTTACAGGAACAAATCGCTTCTATCGCGAACATGGCTAAAATTCGCCAAAAATTACAAAATTATCGGAAAATAACATAAAAAGCGTTAAAAAATGAACTACGCCTTTGTAGAACAAGCAGAAGTTAAGAACTTGTGTTTTCTTGTGCTTTCGACAATTGAAAATCACACCAAAAAACACAAAAACGGTGTGATTTACAGAACACCACAAAATCACACGTGTGATTTTAAAAGCACATGTGATTTGAAATCACGTGATTTTCAGAACAGGCCTGAATATGTGCCTTCTGTTAATGATATGCTTAATTAATTAAAGTGTTAAAAAAAACCTTGGTTTACTGATGAAATTAAAGCAGATATTGCTCGCAAAGATTTCGTTTATAGACGTTGGAAACTCTTTAAGATTACTGTCTTTCACTCTGAATACTGTGCGGCTCGAAGAGACGTAAATAGAATGATAAAAAGTGCAAAATCAACTTACTATTCTAAGCATTTTACATCTGCTGTTGGCTCAAAAAAAAAACTATTCCAGAAATTGATATTGGTAAACCATTATCTGAAAATAGTACAGCGATCGATGTAGACAATGTTAATGTAAGTTTTGTCAACGTCCCAAATGTTCCTGCTGATGTCAGTTTTTACGAACGAAATCATTTACCAAATCAGCAAAATGAGCTATTCTTTTTTTACTATGTCAGCGAAATCGAAGTACAAACGAGCTTTCAATACATTAAATCAAATGCAGTCAGCTTTCATGACATTAATTCAAAATTCTTTAAAACTTTTATTCCCCAAATGCTGCCATATATCACATTCATTTTTAATAACATCATTACAAAAAGCGATTACCCGTGAAATTGAAAACATGCCAAAATCATACCTACTCCAAAATCGAACAATGAATATCGTCCTATCGCTATTCTACTGTTCTTGTCAAAAGTTTTTGAGCGTCTACTTTATCAAGAAATAAATAAATACATCAACGACAATAACATGCTGACAAATAGACAATCTGGATTTCGAGCAAAACACAGTTGTACAACAGCCTTAATTGATGTTTCCGAAGGTATACGCGAAAGCATGGACGTTGGTAACATATCATTCCTAATTCTACTAAACCATTCTAAAGGGTTCGATACTGTCGATCATCAAGTTCTTTGTTGGAAATTGGACAAAATATTTAGATTTTCACCTTCGTCCATTCGTTTGGTTGATTCGTATCTGTCTGGCCGTAGTCAATCTGTTACTGCTAATAACATAACATCAAAATCGTTACCTTTTCTTAGGGGAGTGCCAAAGGGATCGATACTTGGGCCACTACTATTTTCAATTTTTATCAATGATCTAGATTTACAATTGTTACACTGTAATGTTCACCTTTATGCTGATGATGTACAACTCTATATTACTAGTTCCTTGATAAATATTAATGATTGTGTTGAAAAAATTAACCTTGATTTAAAACGTGTTCAGACATGGGCAAATGCAAATGGTTTATGTATAAACCCCACAAAATCCCAATGCTTGATGATAACGAAAAAAACTCTGAAACTGAACAACCAACGAATCGAAATTGTACAAAAAAAAAACTAAAAATCTTGGCATTATTTTTAACATCACACTCACATGGTCTGATCATGTAAATGCTGCTGCTGGGAAAACATATTCAATGCTGCGAATGCTATGGAACACCCAACACATCACACCGCTTAATATTAGAATGTTACTTGCAAAAACGTATATTATGGATGCGAACTGTTTGCAAGTTGTGACTCAACAAGCCTGGGAAAACTTGAGAAAGTTTTCAATGCTGTATTGAGATATGTTTTTAATCTAAGAAAATATGATCATATTTCCCTATTTAAAAATAAACTTTATGGCGTTTCACTGAGTAATTTTTAAAAAATTAAAACCCTAATGCTACGAGTATTACGCAAAATAATATTTAAACAAGAACCAGTGTATATTTTTGACAGAATATCCTTTACGCTTTCAAGAAGATCAAATGATATCATTCATACTACGTATATAAGTCAGGTTTCTGAAGGTCATTTTTATATAAATTTAATTCGCCTTTGGAACTCTCTACTACCGCCCAATAAATCAATTAGCAACGCCTTGCATATTGAGAAAGTATTGTATAAATTTTTTAGCCCAAATTAATACTGTTATTATTTTTATTATGTTTGTTTTTTAACTATTTTAAATGTATTTCTTCATCTCTACAAATTATTAAATTATTTTACATAATAAACTTTTTTAATTAATAATGTAATCACAATCAGGGACATAACCGTAATAACCAATATTTGAAAAAATCCTGAAATAATAATTTATCACGAATTTTTAAAACCTGCTCTCTGAATAATAGTTACAAATAACCAATATTTTTTTGGTCTTTGATAATCGTTATACTTTGTTTTTTTTTTTTTGCTTCCATAACCATTTCAAAAGATTTTAATTTTTTTTGGTCTTCCGTAACCATTACAAAAGACTTTTATTTTTTTTGGTCTTCTGTAACCATTATAAAAGATTTTAATTTTTTTTGGTCTTCCATATCCATTCAAAAAAATGTTCTTTCCTTTTTTTCGTTTCTGTAAATTATCTTCATTTCATTACTGAATTTCTTCACAAATTTTATGAAAATATTCGTTGGAGTTCAGCCAATGACACTCCTAATAAAATCTATGAAACAGGTTTAGTTACAGTCAATGTTTATGAAAAGCTTCATAGAATTAATGAAACTCTTTACAGAAACAATAAATCGTTAGGTAATGAAGCGCTTTATGGAATCTATGAAACAGTTTCATAAAGGTCATTCCTAAAAAGAGCTTCATTAAAATACCCTTTTTATTACCATTTATAATACTAGCAATATTTGCATTTGTTGCGGTTTTTGTTTAAGATTTCTTCACCCTCACTTTAGAATCGATGAGATTTTCATCAATTTTAAGCGCTTGTTTACACTCATAAAAAATGTCAGTAGAAATAGCGAAACCTCGGCAGAAATAACTGATAACAGTACCAGTATTTTCGGCTGTAGAAAAATCAATGAAGGTAAGAATTATTGTCTGTATATTTAGATGAGCTAAGTTTTGGAAAAAAATTATTAAATATTCAAAATTAATTAAGCTAAAACCGGTCTTTGAATTTAGCTGAAATTTCAATTGAATTAGCTAAATTTGTAGCAAAATTTACAAACAATGTTCAATGATATTAGGAATATTTTCTGCTACAATTTGAAAAAAAAAACTCTGGGTTTTTGAACCCTCCAGATCAGGCCCGAATTTATTTTTGGAAATATAGTTAGTTTAATTGAATTAGAACACGTTTTATTGAACTGTTAATGGATTTTAATCCAAATTTAGATATTTTTAATTAGGCTTAAGTTCATTGAATGTACGTATCAACATCAGTGTTATTTTAGATGTTGATACGTACACAATGTATTTTTAAGTTTCTGTATTAATAAAAATTCACTGAAACAATCCCTGATGATGATCTTCAACGAAGATCGAAATATCGAAATTAAATAAAAAGGAATATTTATTTACAAAAAAACACTGGCCTCGAGCTTGATTAATTTTTATTTATTTAATCTTTCATAATGTTAATGGCAGAACTACAATTTTCTGGGTAATTTATAATTATTATTACAGGACCAATTTTTTTTCAGTTATTTTTTCCATAACCTATTAGATATTTAAAAAATAATAAGAGTTATTTCGGGTCCCTGAAAACAACACAAAAATCCAATACTATAATCATATGATTTTTAATTTGTTGTGTTGGAAATCAAATACATAAATTAAATATTTTTCCAGGGAAGCCGTGTTCTGGGACTACAGTAACTTTATCCTTTTTGTGCACTCTTTTAATAAATTCTTAATTGGAGGGGATCTGTGCAGTTGCCACTCTTTAGAATATATTTTATTGTTTTTGGTGTTTTTAGGGTTATGCTGGAATGTTGAACAGCTAGTTTAAGAAAACTGTCAAAATTACAAATAGCAAGATCCACGTACTCCGGTGTACTTAGTGGAATATTTTCTTTGCAATGGGCTCTAAGATATTTTTTCGATAAGTAACCAGACTTAGATACAATTTTATTTGGATTAATTATAGTAACAATTGTAGGTGTGTGATCGGAAGGTAATTCTAAGGACGCTTCCACGTGAATCGTGTCTATGGGGATGTTATTAACACGCCAAAATCTATGACATCTGGAATTTTTTGATGATCAGTAGGCCAGTAAGTTGTCTGTCCGCTCGCTAACACATTTAAATTCATTTTAGAGATTGTATTAAACAAAACACGACCCTTTGGTGATATAAGTCATGACCCCCAGAAAGTGTGTTTAGCATTATATTCGCCAGCGTCCAGGAAACAGGGTCCTAATGATTTGTAGTATTTATAGTATTTACTTACTGATATTAAAAATCTAGGGGGAGAGTCTAAAGGTGAAATTACTACGTTTCGATTAAGCTCTTCAACACAAATGTTCATTGCTTGCAGATAATCTTCACAAAGATCACACATTAAGTAGTGTTTGATTCGGGCTTTTATCAAAATGGCATTACCTCCGTAAGCTCTCTCTCGAGGGTCCTTCGTATCATTTAATATACAACCATTGATTTAAAACATATTTCTTGAGGTCAAATGAGTTTCAGAAACCATCATTACATCAATTTGTTTATTATTAAAGAAGTATTCTAGTTCCTTTTTATGTTGGCGGATGCCGTTTGCGTACCAAAAATAAATTTTTAAACAATTCATGGATTGTTTAGTACAGCGTGCAATAACATCGATTGCATTCTTAACATTTCCTGCATCATATTACCTAATGTCCATAGTTTTTGGGCAATTGTGGACCCGGAAAAACAATATAATGTTATGAGGTTAAGACTCATATAAGAGTTTCTTGTTTCTTGTGTAATATTATCTAAATATCTCCATCTGTGTGAAATTTATTTGTCTTAACATTCGTCTTGCCAAAGTTTTTTTTTTTGTACATCGTTTACCCTTTCTTTGCGATGAATAAGTTTTCGTAATACAATTGTTTTCAGTTTTTCCTTAAAACTTCGCAATTTGTTCAGTAACGAAAAATTTCTTTTAACTGAAGAAAATTTAAGGACATTTTTAAAATAATACAACCGAAATGGTTATCCGGGTGGGTAATGCGGAGCGGGTTTATATGGGCCAATTCTACACCCAGTAGTTATCCCTTAACTTATTGTTGCCATGGTATATGTCAATACCAACAACTAAAAGAAAGTTATAACATTTAATGATATTTTTGGAAGTGGTATTTGCATCGAAGCCGTGGTCAAATAAAATTTTGGAGGATGATTAGGGCTGCAATAAGATTTTTTTTGCATTAAATTTTATTTAGAAATACGTTTGTTTACGGGATACATGACATTGTGGACCAATTCTTACCATTTCCTTTATGACAAAAAATGTAAGTAACAAATTTAATTAAATTCTAATCAAAATTGCGGCCTGTACTTTACGCATAAGGATTACATGGATAGACAGCAAGCCAGCCAGACGGACAGGCGGACGGCCATAGTTAAATCGACTAAGAGATTCTGAGTCGATCGGTATACTTAAAGGTAGGTCTACGACCAATTAACAGACATATGCACAATTGCATTATACCCATCCATCTTTGGTGGTGTGTGTATAAAACCAAGTATTCGGTACTTTAAAGTGGCAACAGTGGATATAATTTGCATTTTTGTGCTCTAGTAATTTTTTAACCATAAAAAAATTTAAGCTTGTATAATTCGTTTTAAAAGTTTTTATTTCTATCAATTTCTTCAATAGAAACTTGTTTTAGGTCATTTCCTATTTTCAACCCTTTTTGTCTGCGACTTTTAGTTTACAAAATAAAAGCAATTTAATGTTTCCATACAAAGTTTTTTTCCTTAGTTATTTTTAAGTAATAAAGAAAATATGATCATGAGTTTGACATATTTTCATCATTTGGCAATAGAATGTAGAAGTAGAAAAACAATGATTTGTAAATTTTCGCCATCTGGTTTACGAAATAAATAAAATTTTATATTTTTAAATAAACATTTATATGAACTAATGTTTATAATTTAATAATATATTTCATTTTAACAATTTAATATAACCTTCTGCTTCTGAAATCTATTTAAGAGTAAAAGTTTTATGTCTTTAACCCAATAACCAAAAATTATTCATATAAATAAGCCACAAAAATAAGCAAATGTTAACAGTTCAAGTTGCAAGTTCAACAATCCAATACACACATTTGTGTTACTTTAAAACGCAACAAATAAAATGAATACTTTTAAAATTTCTGGTATTTTGGTGATCGCTCTTTGTGGCTTGGCTGCTGGCCATTACATTCATCATGGTGGTGATAACGGTCATGATAGTACCGGCAACGGTCAGGTCAAGGAGGTTGGCTACTCAGTTGTTACAGAACATGGTTATGGTGGCGGACATAGTGGTGGTCATGGTGGTGGCCACGGTGGCGGTCATGATGGTGGCCACGGTGGCGGACATAGTGGTGGTAATGTTGGTGGTCATGGTGGTGGTCATGGTAGTGTTTCTCATGATGGTGGACATGGTAATGGTCATGATTCAGGACATTCCAGTATTTACGGCTGGTCCCATGGAAGTGCCCAGGGTGAAGGTCACTATGAAAGTCATGACAATGGTCATTCTAAGGGCCATTACTCCAGTCATGGCGGTGATGGTCACGATCATTCAGCTTATCCCAAATATGATTTTAGTTATGGCGTTGAGGATACCAAAACTGGTGACATTAAAAGCCATTCCGAATCTCGTGATGGTGGTAATGTAAAGGGTAAGTTAAGTACATGGACACTTTGTTGTACCTGAAAAATTGCAGTAAGAAATAATTTTGACTGAAATTGTAATTTTACTGATAACTGGAAATTTGTTCAAAAATCAGTTAAAATTTAATGAAAACTAAATTTTATTATCTCTAAAAGTTTTTTAATTACTCCAATTTTTACGGCAAAAAATTCAAAATCAAAACAAGAACTTCGTATCTTAACATATAATTTCTCTTAAAAATAAAAGGCAGCTACACCTTAAAAGAATCTGATGGCACTACACGTCTTGTCGAATATTCAGCCGATAAGCACAAAGGATTTAATGCTGTTGTCCATACTTTGGGTCAGGCCAATGGTGGTAGTGGTGGTGGAGATGGTCATGGTCATGATCATGGTTATGGCCATGGTTATAGTCATGGTTATGGTCATGCTGATGGTCACGGAGCTCACCAGGGTGATGGCTCTGTCCACGGTGAGGGTCAGGCTACTAGTTACACTATTGTTAACAAGCAGGAAGGAGGACAACAGAAAGGAGGAAAACATGATGGAGGAAAACACTAATGATCCGTTGAATTGCCTAAAAAATTTCAAGCTTAATTTTAAAATTAAATAAGTTGTTGTTACTCTGTTATGTGAACTATTTTTAAGTTTAAATAAAATAAATATTTTCCGACAACAAAATGTATAATTTATTTAATAATTTAAGATAGTCGGACTACAATTGTTTTTTCGGTACCAGAAAAATGCAATCTAATATAAACATATGTAATGGAAACCGATTTTGAAAATGAAACGAACTTAAGCCGATAAATTCGTTTCCAATTTCTTCTTAAATGGATTTTCTTGCATTTTCTGTCTTCAGTTTTCTTAATATGAAATTAAATTTGTTTATTGATCTTTATTTCGGAAAATATATAAAGACTTAAATATAGAAAATGATTTTGAAATTGTTCAAAAATCATCACACCTAAAAAAAACGATCGTTCTTAAATCGATCGAATTTTATCAATACCTTAAAAGCATAAAAATTATTTAAAATGAGTTCAATATAAATACCAAAAGTTTCAAATTTTTATTTGAGTAAAAGTCTTTTTTTGGAATTAGATTATATATTAGAGCTTCTACTTATTTACTTTATTTATGAATAATTTGGATTATATTGCATTTTTATTGTATTAAAGTTATTCAGCCTCTTCAGTCAATATTAATGTTCGAGTAAGGAATTAATCGATTCTCGAATTTAAATTTTTTTTAATATGTTCGAGTAACTCGAATAACTCGAATAATTCAAATAATTGTATCCAATGGGAAAAACGTACATTTCTATTTGACTTGATACTTTTATTATATTAAAAAACGGAAAAAAACAATTAAATAAAAAAAATAGTAAAACAATCAAATAACAATTCATAAACATAAAATGATCGTATAAAATAATCTGAAAACATTTGGCTCAGTACCAATCGGGGTCCATCAATTTTATTTCGGAGAATTTGCAATTATGTACCGAATGCCATACTTAATATGGAAATTCAACATAGGCTTTCATCTCATATTTTTATAAATTATTGAATTTTTTATGGTCACAGTCTTCACTGATAGCACATGGAGGTCTTTTTTAATGTTCGAGTTTGTTTTTGCATACCAGACAGGAGATGTGATGATTTGAAAAATTTTGTTTTGACGCCTTTAAATTTTTATTTTTGTATAATGGGGGCCGAGGTTGTGCCCCATAACTAAATACCATAGCACCAGTTTGGTTTTAAATCAGACTTGTAAAGAAGAAATTAACAATCCAGACTAAAAATTTAATTTCTTTCAATAACCCAATTTATTTAAGCAACTTTTAGTTAAGTTTGAGTTAATTTTACCTCTATAAGAAATATTTTACATGACAGTGCTGAGTTATTATTTGGTTACTATGGTTACTTTCAATATTGGACATGGTTCCGTAGTCAAAGTAAGTGTTACATGTATGCATTTTTAGTCATATCGTCATATGCTTCGTTGACCCTTGGAAACGCTGTATCAAAATTGCAAAAATTGAGGGTTGGTTGTACTTGTTGACTGGCATTTCTAAAGTATTGCTTCCCTGTGGGTCTCCAGCAGTAATCGATTGGGAAGAACTTAAAAATTTCCTTTTAAATAATAAATTTTCGACCCATCAAATATCTCTTCAACAGCTGAGTAATTATAGGTAAGTTTAGCTTTGACTTATGTATTACGCCTTCATAAGACACTTTATCAAAAGCTTGAGAGACATCATTGAAGAGTGGAGAGTAATATTTCATACCTTTAAAGGCTTTTCTAATAACATTGACATAGAGATATAGAGATATCGATTGTCCTCTACTATTTTCTAAATCCAATTTGATGGTTTGAAATTCGACCACTTTCAACCAGTATTGTGGAAAATTTAGAAATGAATAATTTATTAAATAGCTTTAAAATGTAAGATAAAAAGCTAATAGGCCTACATACACGCAGAGAAAAACCATTTTTCAATATGATCACCTCCAACAAGACTATGATTACCGAAAATTTTTAAACATGTTATTTTAACCATATTATATTCACCGGCAACCATATTATGGTTAAATCAGTCCACTATCACGTAGCCACAACCATATTATGGTTGCCTCTAAACATGTTATGGCTAAATATGACAACAATTTGTTTTTAAATTAACAATTGTATTTTCGTCTTTTCTAAGAGCAACATACTATGGTTGAAAAACAACCATGTTATTATAAGTGTTAAACATATTTTTATTATAATTAACCATAACATGTCTGGAGGCAACCATAAAATGGTGGTGGCTTCGTGATGGATGACTAATTTAACCATAATATAGTTGCCGGTGAATATAATATGGTTAAATTAAACATAATATGTTTAAAAATTTTCGGTAATCATAGTCTTGTTGGTGATCATATTGAAAAATGGTTTTTCTCCGCGTATATATGACTCCATTTTTGGGGGATTTTTCCCTGACTTATGTATCATAGTAACTTGAGAGTATTTAGGCCCTAATCATGTACAACGCAGCGCAACGCCAAAGAATAACATTGAAAGCACAAACAATGTCATAAATATTTTGTAATTTTGTTGTTGCTTTCAACAGAAATTCATGTACCGTTTTAAAATTTTCAACGACACAAGCAATGGAGCGTTTGAAATTTTAAAACGCAATGTGAATTTCTGCAGAAAGCAACAACAAAATTACAAAATATTTATGACATTGTTTGTGCTTTCAATGTTATTCTTTGGCGTTGCGTTAGTTCTGTGGCGTTGCGCTGCGTTGTACATGATTAGGGCCTGAATTTGTAAAATAAATTACAAATTAAATACACAACTTACAGTTTACAGTTGTCCTTCAAGTTGTGCTGAAAATGGTCAACAAGAAAAAAGAAAGACAAAAAACATGAAAAACAAAAAAAATGTACTTTGGATTTCAAGAAGAATTCTTGACATAAGGTACGAAAAAACAGAAGTTAGGAAGAACATGTAAATCAATTAAAATAGATAATCATTCATTCAAAAAGCAAATTTCGATCTACCAAGGTGAAATACCATTTGGTTTAAAGATTTATGATGTGAGTATTGACGTCATCCGGCTTCAATAGCCGAGTGAGTAAGACGGCAAACCCCACTGAAGAGATTGTGTGGTTACGATCGAAACTAGTCTGGGCAACCTGTCCGTGAAAGTCTGGGTTCAAATCTCAGCGCAGTCAAGAATGAAAAATTATCAATAAAAATTTTAATTAATTTCATGTTGTTAAATTATTAATTATATTTAAATAATTATTTAATTTGCTATGTGGTGTACTTTCATGAGCATTTTGTTACTTATTTCATCAATAATCAGCGATAGATTTTTAATAGCCCTTATCTAAAATCAAATCAGTGTATCTGTACCGGCAACGATAGGTCGCATGTCGACTGGCTTATCGTTTCATATATGTATAAGGGGTAGATAATTTTTTTAAATGTTCAACAAAGGGGTTCTCTTTTCAATATCATTTCTGGTCCAACTTCCATTCAACTTTCGCAAGGGGCTCAGAAATTACCGATATTTTAAGATATTTATTAGCACGCCATAAAAAGTAGTCGGATTGTAGAAATGAATCAAGTTCTTTAAGATATTTTTCCAGGCAAATGGTAGCTATCATTCGGCAGATTAAAAGTCGGGGACACAATTTTATAAGGGTTGATTATAGTTATTATAGTGGGTGTGTGAAAAGAATATAATGCAAGGGAAACTTCGACAAAAATCGTTTACATCGGAATGTTTCTAACCACGCCTAAACCGATGCCATCAGACATTTTCTGCCGATCAGTAGACCAGTTATCCATTCGTTATCATATTTAGTTTCATTTCAGAAATTTTTTTAAATAAAACTTGACCTTTTGGTGTTATAAGTCTCAAACCCAGAAGATGTATTTAGTGTTGAAATCACGAGCAGCCAGAAAACTGTGTTGGCTTGCTGTTGCTGTAGGACCCCTTTCAAACTCGGCAAGTTACTGGCGCAACTCCATTGCGCCACTTTTGGCTTGCATATGTTTGCGGTTAGGTCGGATTAAAAAAAAAATTTGAAATGAAATTACTAGGATTCGATTAGACTCTTCAACAGAAATGATTGTTGCTTGAAGGTATTGTTCACTTAAATAACACATTTTAAAATATTTGATTCGCGCTCTTATCAAAATCATATGACGAATTTCTTGAGTTCAAATGAGATTCAGAACCCAACATTTTTTTTTCTCATTATTTATTTATGGAATTTTCTTATCGCACCTTTTGGAAAAAATCGACACGAAATATTCATATCTAACCACTGTAAAAATATCATGTATTTTCTCTACATTTTGGAAATGAAGCTGTTTGTTCAAAAATTAATTTTCATATGCTTTTAATATTTAATTAACAAGTGTTTTGCTTCTACTGAAAATTTAGTTATTTTGTGTTAATACATGTAGCATACAGCCTATAAGTCAAAACTTAATTCTTTTGTGTCAAGCTCGTGCATGCATAGAATTCCGGCACTGGCTCGTCGGCAATCAGGAGGGTACGTGAGCTTAACGACTTTGTAATTAAAAAGGCTACATAGACATAAATATTTGAATGCATGCGAATTATGTCACGGGTATTGAGGAAATTAAAAAAACAGGAATGTTTTATTGTGGAAAAGGGGGGGGGGGGAAATTTATCAGAATCTAAAGGAAAATTATGGTTTACGCCAAACAAGATAGGTCCTTCCTAGGTGACATTGAAAGAACAGTATGCCCATCCCAACCATTGATTACCCACACTCCATATTCCGAACCACTAAAGTTTAAGTTGAATAATCCCTACCATCTGGGTTTCTTTACCTTAAACTACTTAATTCACTCGAAATCACAACACAAAAATATTTAGAAATTCATTATAAAGTTTATTATATTTTAAGGGATAAAATTTTAAATAGAAAACTTATTCTACATAAATTTTCGTAAACGTTCATTCAAAATACACGAAATACAATATCTCTAATAGATCTTGTGACCCTGTATAATTGCTTTGCAAAGTATATTAGGTAAAAGTAAATAGACCCAAAAACGAGTTCATTGAACTTTGTAGCAATTTTTTTAAAAATTAAAAGAAATGAAATTAAAGAAAACAGGAAGAAAAAATTATTGAGGGTTGCCTGAAGGAATCTTAATAGTTATTTTGCGGGGAAAATGTTCTAGGGGAAAAAAATTCTAATAATAATAATAATAATTTACAAAAAATGGGAAAAAAATATACATAAGAATGACTAAAATTGGGGTTTTAAATACCTGTTGAATTAATTTAAAATAAATTATTAAATATTTGAGATTATAATATTTGTTTTACTTTTGTGGTTTTTTCCTCCTATACAATTTTTTTACTTTTTGTGTTTTTCCTTTACTATTCTTTTTTTTCTTTGCTTGCTATTGTTAATTTCTCATTACATTAATTTTTTTTTTTTTCAAATTAATAGCAATAATTTTATAGTAAAATTGTAATAATCCTCTCACTTTTCTCTTATTTAATATTAATATTTTATTTTCACTGGTTTTTACCTTTTTTCTTTTTTTTTTATTCTTATTTGATAAATTCACTTATTAATTTTTGTTTTCTTTTTAAATAAAAACAAAAAAATTGTAATTTTTAATTTTTGAGACATGTGCTTTGCCGTAGATAAAGAAGATAATTAAAATTTTACTTTTTTGATTAATTTCTTCGACTTACTTTTTTTCCTGAGTATCCACCGTTGAATGGCCATTCAGCAATTGGAGTTTCATAAGCTGAAGAGAGATAGAAAGTTGATATTGCATTGATGTGAAGATAGAATTGAGCCTTTTAAAATTTGTTCTTATTTTTCCTTTATGATGCAATATTTAAAACCCCACTTCTGCCTGTTTGAAGTTAAATTTATAATTAAGATAGAACAAACTAGGTTTTATAGTTATGCTGATTTAAATTTCTAATGATGATGGGTCGCCTGGAGGTTTTTTGATATTCGTGTCACAGATAACCACTTTACTTCATCATAGGAATTCCACCATAGGTTAAAAGTTGAAGTTCTTTTGGTTGGGCAATATAATCCAGAGATTTAATGGATTTGAATTTGGCATAAGTGTTAAGTGTACTCTTTTTCCCTAATTTATAATTTGGTGCCAAATCTGTTAAAATAATTTTGTGAGTCAGATAGAAATTAAGAAGTATTTTAAATAATAAGAATTTACCCCTTTTGGAATGGCACCCGTATGAAGCAAGTTACTTGATGTATAACTTTACAATTATTGAACAATTACTTCCAGCAAGACAAAATTGTGTTTTTTTTTTGATAAAATTTTTGGTAAAAAAAAATTTAGATTTTTTTTCCTTACACTTTTTAACAAAAATATTTAATGCACATAAGAATTTAAGTATTTTTCTTAGCCACGTTTTCACTGGTAAGATATTTAGTGAGGTTAAAACAGGAAAAAGACCGCATTTTGTCCATTCTTGCCTATTATACCATGGGCCTGACATTGGTCTTATTGCTTAATGGAAGTGTAATTGTATCTACCACCAAAAAAAAATGTGTGCTACCAAATATTTCAAAAAATGATGTTTGATCACATCTCTAGTATCGCATAAAAAAAACTACCACTTATTTACGTTCTTAAGTAGTCTTTCAAGTTTTAATCCGTTAAATTTAAAAAAAATCTGTTCCCACCATTATTTCGTAGCCAGCACCTTTACATACAGTATTGTTGAACAAGTGCAACATATTAAATATGAACCAACAATAATTAATAAAATCTTAGTCTAAGATGTTGTATATTTTATGTCCCACAACGTTATCTGTTTACATATGTACGTGCTTAGCGCTCTTCAAATCGGATGAGTCCTGCCGTATCTCTTCTCCTCAATCGAAAGTGGCTGCCAGCATTTAAAATACTTCGATAAAGTGGACCAGGGTGCAGCTCAAGCCTTTTTATATATTTTAACGCATATTTCGCAAAAATAGTTTTAACTAATGCCACATTGAGAAACCAGGATAACATAATGTTGTCTATTAGTGCAAGTACACACTCTTCGAGTTTAAACCGTCAATTCTTGAGGTTTTAAGAAATATGGGAAAAGAGAATGCCATTTATTTTCCTCTCTCTCCTCAAAACTCAAGACTTGACGGCTCAAACTTGAAGAATGTGAAGCAGCATTTAAAAATAAAGTATTCTCGTTCGCTTTTATGTTGGCGGATACCGTTTGATTTCCAAAAACAAATTTTCAGACTGTTTATGGTTTGTTTAGAGCAGCGTGCAATAACATCGATTGTGCTTTTAACATTTCATGCATCATGTTACTGATAGTGTTCGTAAAAGTGTTAACCGTTTGAACTAAAGTTTCAATAGTTCCTTCTAGCCGATTAAATTGGGAACAGAAATCTTATTTCTAGGCCCAGAGTTTAAAATCAGATTCGAAGTATTTTTGGTAAAATACCGGCACTGGAAAAAATCACTTTTAATATGTAAGTGCAAGAGTTGCTGTTATTAATTTGCTGTGGTACTGGAATGTAATTGTTGATTTGTTGCCTGCATTCGAGGGGGATAAAGGTTTTGTTTATCAGATCGTTAAACAATATAGTATACGGGGCATCCTCTATAGCTTACAGTGTGATTACGACCATAGTTGCTACATTACTTTAAGTTAGAATCATTTTAAGACTTATCACATTGGGCTGAACTATGTAGTTCACCACAATCAACGCAAACGGGGTTAATTGTGTAGGATACATTTTAAATTATAATTGGGGTGCGTTTAATTTTCTTAAGCTTCACGTTTACGAGTTTTAACCCACTCGAAATTGTAGTTGTGGCATTGTTCCCTATTTATTATATTCATTTACTTTTTTATTTTTAGGCCCTTCCCTTCTAAGCCAAATTTTATTTTTTATGGTTCCACGCCTAAGTCAATGTTCTTAATTACAATTTCAGCACAACAATTTTGGCTTAAGACCTACTTATTAGTCTAACGAATGACTGAGAATCATTTTCTGAGTCGGTCTATTAATGTCCGGTCGTCCGGATGTCTGGCAGGTTGTATGTCCATGTAAACCTTGTGCGCATAGTACAGGTCGCAATTTCGAAGCCAATTTTATAAATTTTGGTGCATACGCTTAAATTGTTACAAGGACAATTAATCGTTCCGTAATTTTACTTTCTTATCGGAATCTAGTCTCTGTGCCATCTCATTATGTTGGTATTTAGATTAAATTTGATATAAACTAATTTTACTGCAATCTAAATCATTTAAACAAATTCTATTGGAATCGGTCCATATACATCTCTTAGAAATACTACCCTCTAAATTCTGACGACAACTGCTTTTTATTACAAAGAAGCCTTATAAATTTAAATTTGACTTTGTTCAATCTTAATACTAATACTAAAAAATTTTTAAATTACATAAGCAAAACAAAAATTGACAACTAGCTATAACTTTGCGCAATAGTTTTGCGCTTGATTTAGACCATCAAATTTATTTAAAATGAGGCAATCATGTGATTGCAGAGAATGTGATTGGGACAATTTCTTTATTATGTTCCAATTGAGTATAAAACAAATTGTGTTAAATTGACATTTTTTTTCATTATTTATTTATTGAAAATTCATATTTTAAATATGAACTAACAATAATTATTCAAATCTTATACTAATACTTTATTTTTGTCCTGCCAATGCCAGACATGAATTTATTGTTACGTTGATATAGCAATAATAAGAAACTTTAAATACCTCCGATAAAATCTAACCTTTAATAAACGCCCAGTTATAATAATACCATTTTAATACACACCGGCAAATATACAGATTTAAATAATATATTCTACTGAAGAAAAACATGTGTTTGGTACTTTTATGGGCGGCACTGTGTAGAATCAACATTTGTATCCAATGTAGCTTTTCTAACCTTTTCCTTAGTCGTTGTTATTTCATCAATTTCTTCAATCAAAAAATATAAAAAGTCCGGTAATTTTTTTTTTGTATTTTTATACAAAAAAAAAAAAATATTAATTTTTATCATCCACCACTTAGTTTGTCATTCCGAGTGAAACTTTGTTAGCATTCATCTTAAGTATGTATGTATATTCTGGGTCCTTGAGAAATTCTAGGTCGATTTAGCCATGTGAGTATGAATGTCTATCCTCTGTTGAAAACACACTCACTTCCGAAAGACTTGAACAGATCGCACAATCGGTTCAGTATGAACCCAAATGCAGAACAAGCACCCTAAATTTGGGGCAGATGGCACACATTTATACATTCATGCAACTAAAGTTATTGAAGATCAGGTCATAATTTACGATAGACTACATATAAAGCCCACTCGCGACAAACATTTCAGTGCGCTTAAAATGTAACAAATAATGATATTGTCTGTAGTAAAATTTGCTCTCTCATAGTTCCATAAGACAATAAATTATATTGCATAATTTCGTGAAGATCGGCCCATAATTTACCACTTTCCCAATATAAAGTCCACTTTCAGAAATTACTTTTGCATGCCTGAGACAATAAAAAAAAGTATTGTGGTAAAATTTGGTATGTCAAATTTTTTTAAGACTAAAAAGACACGACCAAATTTCGTAAAAGTCGGTAAATAATTTACTGTCGGTCTCATATAAAGCCAACTTTGGAATGCGGATTAAAGCGAAACGATTTGTTTTTCCAGAGGGGTTCAAAATATTTATAGGTTCAATATAAACCCCACGTCTGAAATATACTTACTCTCAGTGGAGTGTATAAAAGATTCCGCACATCCGAATATAGCACTTTTACTTCTCTCTAAAGATTTATTTAGTGACGGAAAATTTAAGCAATTACTTATATTCTACTCTTTTTGTTTTTACAGAATAAAAACAATTTTATAGTTCCATATAAAAATTTATTTTCCTAAGTTGTTTTTAAATAAAAAAGGAAATATGATCACGAATTTTACAAATTTTCATCATATTGCAATAGAACGTAAAAAGAGAAAAGGTCATAGTGTTGTAAATTTTTACAATCTGTTTGACGAAATAAATAAAATTTTATATTTTTAAAAAACATCCATACGAACTAATGTTTATAATTTAATAATATATTTCATTTTAACAATTTAATATAACCTTCTGTTTCTTAAATCTAATTAAGAGTAAAAGTTTTATGTCTTTAACCCAATAACCAAAAATTATTCATATAAATAAGCCACAAAAATAAGCAAATGTTAACAGTTCAAGTTGCAAGTTCAACAATCCAATACACACATTTGTGTTACTTTAAAACGCAACAAATAAAATGAATACTTTTAAAATTTCTGGTATTTTGGTGATCGCTCTTTGTGGCTTGGCTGCTGGCCATTACATTCATCATGGTGGTGATAACGGTCATGATAGTACCGGCAACGGTCAGGTCAAGGAGGTTGGCTACTCAGTTGTTACAGAACATGGTTATGGTGGCGGGAATGGTGGCGGACATAGTGGTGGTCATGGTGGTGGTCATGGTGGTGGCCATGGTGGCGCTCATGGTGGTGGCCACGGTGGTGGCCATGGTGGTGTTTCTCATGATGGTGGAATTGGTAATGGTCATGATTCAGGACATTCCAGTGTTTACGGCTGGTCTCATGGAAGTGCCCATGATGAAGGTCATTCTGATGGCCATTACGCCAGTCATGGCGGTGACACTACACGTCTTGTCGAATATTCAGCCGATAAGCACAAAGGATTTAATGCTGTTGTCCATACTTTGGGTCAGGCCAATGGTGGTGGTGGTAGTGATGGTCATGGTTATGGCCATGGTTATGGTCATGGTTATGGTCATGCTGATGGTCACGGAGCTCACCAGGGTGATGGCTCTGCCCACGGTCAGGGTCAGGCTACTAGTTACACTATTGTTAACAAGCAGGAAGGAGGACAACAGGAAGGAGGAAAACAAGGAGGAGGAAAACACTAATGATCCATTTTATTGCCTAAAAAATTTCATGATTAATATTAAAATTAAAGTACTTGTTATTCTGTTATGTGAATTATTTTTAAGTTATCAATAAATTAAATAAATGTTTTATCCGATACCAAAATGTGTAGTTTATTTTCATTAAAGAGAGTCGTTTTACGGCAACAACAATTAACTGTTGGTTTACTTCATTTGTAGTCACTGTACAACAATTTCGAAGTTTTGTAAAATAATGTCGTTCTGACAACGGATTGTGTTAGAGGAGACAAAAAAATATACTAGTGACGGCGTTTTAAAACCGGAATTTTCTTTTATGGTCGGTTAAAGTTTTGGTGCATAATATCAGTATATGGAACTATGTGCACTTTACATCTGATTCACAAGGAAGGTTCAGCAACTTTGCAGAATATGTTGCGGCAAATATTTTTGTGGAATATATTAACCCTCTAACTACCATTCATAATTGTAATTTAAGGTTCTTTTCTAACAAATCGTAAAACCTACACCTAAGGAAGGTGAGGGAGGGAGGGATTAAATGTGCCACAAAAATGTCGGCCACAAAATTTTACTACACACGTCAGAACACATCAAAGCAGAAAACATAACACAAACAGCAAAAAAGAGCCAAATTCAAAAGTCAACAAAAATACGCTAATCGGCTGGATTGTACTTTATGCTCATTTTATTCATTTATATAATAATTTCATTTAAAACGATTCCAAAATTCATGAATGACATTTTGCAAAAAAAATTACCCTAAATGTGTTTTATTTTGAGTTTTTGTCAATAATATAAATTTTTATTCATACAGTAAAACTTTATTAATTAATGTTATTTAATAAAATTTTACAACTAGATTTTTCAATACTTAATCCAAGCCAACTAAAATTTATTTTAAGATTTGAAAAGGCCTCCCACAGCTCCCTCGTAACATCCAAAAATCTTCAATAATGAGTTGTTTTAGTTTTTGGGAATATTTTCCCTATCAACTAATGCTAGTGGGGTAGTGCACTAAATATTGATTTAAATCAACATTGCAATCTGACTAAATGAAACTGCAAAAAAATTTGTTTGTACTATTTTTCAGGGTAGGAAAAAATTCTACTCGCGAGCACAATTCGAGTCAGCTCTCTCATTTTAAAATTTGTGCTCGCGAGTTTTATTTTTAAACTCGCGAGCACAAATTTTTTACGAGTCATAAGATTTTTGTGCTCGACTCGTAAGCAGATAACAACTCGTTTTAAAATTTGTGCTTACGAGTTTTATTTTTCAACTCGTAAGTACAAATTTTATGCGAGCAGAAAACGAGCGCATACGAGTTGAAATCGAGCAACTCGTTTAAAAAAATTAATGTTTGCTTGTGCGAAGTAAAAATATACATACATATGCATTTTTAGAAACGAAGGGCAGGCAAATGTGTAGGAAGGGGTTATAAAAACATATGCACACATATGAATGCTGGGCATAACCATGTTGATAAGAATGTATGTGTGTTTGTATGTATAAATGTTTTCTTGTTTAAAAATATGTAAACCTGCAAAATGTTTAATGATGTGAAATAAAATGTATGCGTTCTTAAATGACTTAAATAAAAGTGTTTGAGATTGGTAACATATTATTTTCATAAAAGCTGCCTTTAATAATTATGAATAAAATAAACATTTGTCAATCGATTTTCATGGTTTATGGCTCAATATATCTGGCTTTCTGATAAATAATAAAAAAAATTGTTCTAAATTTGTTAACAAATTTTTGAAAACAAAAAATAGTACTAATTTTGCTTGAAAAAAAAATTTATCGCCACTAATTTCTGAAAATGTCCGAAACAGTGGAAAATATAAAAAATGTTATTCGTTTGACTTAAAGGAAATATTATTAATAATCATTTGTTGGTGTTTTTATAAAAATCGGCCCTTATTTCGGGCGGAATATTAGTCAAGCCCATAAAAAAATTTGAAACTGCAAACGGATTTAAATTAACCGCTTCAAAATCTTTATATTTTATATGTTTTTATTTAAAGACTTACATTTGTTTTTGAAGACCAGTGTTATAAATGAATTAAGAGTTTTTTAGGGTAGCAAAAGCCATCACATAATTGTCTTGTGACAACCAAATTAGTTGATTCTTATAGAAAACATCAGCAGGTAGTAAACAATCACAACTATTTATAGAAAATGTGATCATTGATATGTTTGTTTGATCCCTAGTGAGTGTTTAAATGTCAGTGCAATGGGTCTGAAAAACTTATTATATTAATGTTTATGTTAAAATGGCTGGCAAGACGTGTGGAAAAGGGTTGTAAAAGTAATGTTTATACTAAAAAAAATGCACACAAGTGAATGCTGCTCATAAACAGGTAGATAAGTGTGTTTTAAAATATATGTGCAATACGTATAAATGTTAAATTTTGAATGATGTGTAATAAAATGTATGCGTTCATTAGTGACTTACATAGAAGTGTTTACGATTCATAGGAAATTAATGAACTGCCTTTTTTATATTTTCGAAACGTATAACATGATTGCATTCTTTTAAACGAATCCTTTCCTTTGCTATTTCTTCTTCATGGTTAGTTATACTTGTCACAACGTAATATTTGCTGTATCAATAAATACCTTTTCCCACTTTACTTCTGATCCATTTGCTAATGCTGTTCTGTGTTTCGATGAAATATTCATACATACACACATTTATCCACACATACAAACAAATAAACAGGAAAAATATATTTTTAATTAAAAAAAATTCATACGCAAAAATAAAACTCGCGAACAATTCTTTTTAGCTCGACTCGCGAGTTGAGTTTTATTTTTGACTCTTAAAATTTGAATTCTTTTCGCGAGCAATATTTTTCAACTCGCAAAAATAAAACTCGCTCGCGAGTTTTATTTTTTAAACTCGCGAGCAGTAAAGAATAATTCTTTTCAATGTTGAAAATAAAACTCGCTCGAATTGGACTCGCTCGCGAGCGAGTTTAATTCGAGCACTCTCCGTACTCTGCTATTTTTTTTACCACCTCTAATGATGATTGGTATTTTTTTCACCACCACTAAAAAAATTTATTGGTATTGCAAATTTTTTCATTACAATGCTTTAAACACCTTCACCACAGCAGGCTAACTCACGACTACAAATGCTGCTGGTTGCAATTGTAGTCGAGTAGTCAGCTACTGAAAAAAAAAATATAAACAACTGTTTTTTATTATGTATTTATATTTCAGTGGTGCCACTATCATTTTTTATTTTTATTAATGGAACAACATGAATAACTATATAAAAAAATGGATATAAAATACTTTAAAAATAAAAAAAATTCTAATACACATAATATTTTGAGCCAACACACTTGGCTTAGGAATTATGGGTCGTGATGAGTCGCAGTATATTAACGCGTGTTGAACACCAAAGGTTTCCTTTGGAGTTCAGAATTTGTTTTAAGTAATTACGAGTTAGCCCAGGTAGAAACACCTTGTGCTAGTTTATATTAAAAATGAGCCTGGGTAGAAGCACCGAGACTAGTCAAGCAATTATCAAAGTTAATCTTTGTTTGCCTAAAGTTCTTTATTTTTCATTGTCTTTTATACAAATTAATTCTTAAGTCTAAATTTAAAATAACAATAATATTTAAATATGTGATTGCGATTATAATAAATGCTATATTTGCATTTATTGTAATATTACACCTTTTCCAGGTTGATTGACTGAATTTAGTAAACATTTCTAAAGGTAAATGACTTACAGTAAACATTTTTAAGGTAAATGACTAATGGCGATTTCTTTTCTGAGAAAAATGTTGCATAAATGGTACATGCTAGAGCACAAAAGAGATAGAGCATGTACCATTTATGCAACATATTTCTCAGAAAAGAAATCGCCATAAATTCTGTCATGTAAGCATTTCTGTGTTTTTTAATAAGTTAAGCTCAATAAGTAGGTCATGGTTTTTTTATAACTTTGTTTTTCTTTTGAAATTTTTAGATTTTATGTTAACATGTGTTAACAGGTCGTAAAATTTTCAGAGCACTTTATCAATATCTCTTAGGTAAAAAACAAAATCTTTAAAGTATTGGTATCGTCAGAAAATTGGTCCTTGGAAATATCTTTCACATGATGTAGTTAAAATACCGACTTGTTAACCCTTTAAGAGCCAAGTTCAAAAATTAATATATCTTGAAAAATTTTTCTTCAAAATGGCATTTATCTTAACATTTTCCCGATACAATAATATTTATTCATATGCTATTATTTAAAAGTTCTTGAGGTTTAAGAAACTAGATTTTGGAAAACTGCTCCATTTATTTATAGGTTTGATATATTATGAGGTATTAGCTTATATAATAGGGTCCAAATTTAAGAATGTATGGGAGCACCCCTTAGAGGTGGTGGTAAAGGGCAATTACGTTTTGAGAAAATGTTAAGGACAAAAATCTAATGGAAGTCGGTCATACATTTTATCCCCCTAAGGGAGGGCGACACCTGGGCAGTTATGGGACTTTTTCTTTAAAGTAATTTTATTTCGGTTTTTTTTATTTTTTCCCAATAAACTAAACCGTTTTTGAGTTACGCGAATCTATGTTCTGCAACCCATTTTCAGAATAACGGTATATCTTGAAAACACGAACTAACCAAAAAAAACCATCTGGACTCAGCGTACCCGAATTAGGTTAACCCACCAGGTACCCCACTTGACAGAACAAAAATGTCAAATTCTAGCACAGTGTTATTATATTATAGACATAATTTAATGGCAAAGCAAATTTTGTAAAAAAAGTCAGCCAAGAAATATGAATACATATTTGAAATTGGCGCTTAATAGGTTAATAAATCAATATGACTTAAACACCATGTGAAACGCACTTCGAATTTTTTAAGGATACCCATATTGTTAAGATTCAGTTAATACCTAAAGAGATATGAATAAAGTATTTTGACACGTTTACGAAGCATAACTCCTAAGCTAGGAGCGTTGGCGCGCAAAACATCTTCCTATAGATATTCTTGTAAGGATACTAAAAAGTAATAATGATATACTTTTGGTGGTGAGCCAAGCTTATATTCTTGTTTTAATCTTTGCTGTTTAACAAAAAAAAATTATTTTTAAGCACTAATTCTTCTAATTTTTGAGGATATTAGCAACACTTTTTCTGTTTTGTAGTGGAAAGAAACAGAAATTAGTTTAATTTGACTACAACGACAAAATCAGCATAGACAATGCATACAATCTGCACTCAACTCAAAGAGTGCAAAACTTGAACTTGCAAATTTAAAAAAATTTAATTTTGCATGTGCAAGGTTTTTTGAGCGAAGGATAAAATGTTGCAATAAACTGATGATTTGTTTTTTAATTAAACAATTTTGTTTTTTGAGTGTAAAATGTTTAGAGAGATTGCTTAATTTAAATTTATCACACAACATCAACAAAATGAGAGAAATAAGTTTGCACTATCACTGGTGTGAGTTGAAACTGCAAAATTAGTGCACTACCTCCATCTATCCAAGTACGTGTCTCAGGATCCCCATTACACAATTATTAAAAAAGGGATTACAATGTTTGATCTTGCTTTACAACTGAAGAAAATGTGGCATAAAGGCGAAATTTGTAAAAAAAAAATATGTCTCTTTCGGAAGCGCATGGAGCCCGTAGTAATTGAAATTTTTTGATTTTTTTGCATAGCAATATTACACGTAATCTAGCCTTTCAGGTGCAAGTAATGTATATTTATGTATGGTACTTAACAACTTTTTATAAACAAAAAAGAATAAAAATACTTTTTTAACTAACAAAAGGCAAAAAAACAAACGAATTTAACCTTCAAATAACTTTTAAATTGCAAAAGATTTTTACACAATTCTTTTCGTAGAATATAAACCGGGTTGGTCATTATTTACAAAGAAATATTTCAAAAAAAATCATGATTTATTTAAATTCTTTATTTGCAAAATACTAGACAAATGTCAGAAATTTCCTAATTATAAGAGATAAAATAAACATGTCCCCAGCTCGGACTAAAATTAAGAAATCAGGACCGTTTTAAATTTTTGTAATACCCAGGTGCCCTAGTCTAGAATCTTATGGCGGCCCTTGTTATACGTCTATAGACACACAACCCAAAACTTAAGCTCGACCGCAAGTAATTAAATACCACTTAAAATATTATTCCATCGCATACCGTTTACAATATTCAGAATTATTTTCATTTTTTTTCCAAAATCTCTTACTGTGCAATGTCAGTACAATAAACAAATGTGTAAAAAGGCAATCTTGAGTTTAGCTCTTTTCGGCTGTTTGTATTAACTTTTATCCCCCGATATTATATTTCACTTTTCATGACATGACACATTATGTGTAGTAGAATTTCATGGCCAACATTTCCGTAGAACCTTTTATCCCCGCCCTCACTTTCCTTAGCGTAGGTTTTTAGGATTTGTGAGAATAGAGCCTTAAATTGCCATTACGAAGGGGAGTAAGAGGGTTAATATATTCCACAAAAATATTTGCCGTAACATTTTCTACAAAACTGCCAAGCATACCTTATACATCAGATGTAAAGTGAACATAGCTCGATATAGTGATATGCTGCACGAACAGGCTAAAAGCGGATAACTTAAACCGCACCTTAAATTAAATTCCGATGTGATCTTTGACATCTCCTCTAACATAATCCGTTGTCAGAATGCCATTATTTTGAAAAAGTTGGAAATAGTGCCGGTATAACGACACTCTTTAATGAAAATAAATTACACATTTTGGTATCGGAGAAAACATTTATTTAATTTATTGACAACTTATAAATAATTCACATAACAGAATAACAAGTACTTTAATTTTAATACTAAACATGAAATTTTTTAGGCAATAAAATGGATCATTAGTGTTTTCCTCCTCCTTGTTTTCCTCCTTCCTGTTGTCCTCCTTCCTGCTTGTTTACAATAGTGTAACTAGTAGCCTGACCCTGACCATGGGCAGAGCCATCACCCTGGTGAGCTCCGTGACCATCAGCATGACCATAACCATGACCATAACCATGACCATGACCATGACCATCACCACCACCACCATTGGCCTGACCCAAAGTATGGACAACAGCATTAAATCCTATGTGCTTATCGGCTGAATATTCAACATGACGTGTAGTGCCATCAGATTCTTTTAAGGTGTAGCTGCCTATAATTTTAAAAAGAATTTATATAAAAAGTTAGGAAGTACTTATTTTGATTCATTAAAAAATTAATACATTCATATTTGATGAATTAAAAATTGCAGTAATTAAAAAACTTTTAGAGGTAATAAAATTTAGTTTGCATTAAATTTTTTCTGAATCCTAAAAAAAATTTACAGTTAGCAGTAAAATTGTAGTGCGAATGGCAATTAAATTTCATTTTCAACAGAAATTCACTGATCGCTGATATTTTTCTAGTAATCTGTTAATGTTTAATTGTAGAAAAATTATATTACATTCGCAGTCAAATTACTTCTTACTGCAATTTCTCTGGGACTGCCAACTGCCCATCCATGTAACTTACCCTTAACACTACCACCATCACGAGATTCGGAATGACTTTTAATGTCACCAGTTTTGGTATCCTCAACGCCATAACTAAAATCATATTTGGGATAAGCAGAATGCTCGTGACCATCACCGCCATGACTAGCGTAATGGCCATCAGAATGACCTTCATCCTGGGCACTTCCATGAGACCAGCCGTAAACACTGGAATGTCCTGAATCATGACCATTGCCATGTCCACCATCATGAGAAACACCACCATGACCACCACCATGAGCGCCACCATGGCCACCACCATGGCCACCACCATGAGCGCCACCATGGTCAACACCATGAGCGCCACCATGGCCACCACCATGACCACCACCATGACCACCACTATGTCCGCCACCATTCCCGCCACCATAACCATGTTCTGTAACAACTGAGTAGCCAACCTCCTTGACCTGACCGTTGCCGGTACTATCATGACCGTTATCACCACCATGATGAATGTAATGGCCAGCAGCCAAGCCACAAAGAGCGATCACCAAAATACCAGAAATTTTAAAAGTATTCATTTTATTAGTTGCGTTTTAAAGTAACAGAAATGTGTGTATTGGATTGTTGAACTTGCAACTTGAACTGTTAACATTTGCTTATTTTTCTGGCTTATTTATATAAATAATTTTTGGTTATTGGGTTAAAGACATAAAACTTTTACTCTTAATTAGATTTAAGAAACAGAAGGTTATATTAAATTGTTTAAATGAAATATATTATTAAATTATAAACATTAGTTCATATGGATGTTTATTTAAAAATATAAAATTTTATTTATTTCGTCAAACAGATTGTAAAAATTTACAACACTATGACTTTTTCTCTTTTTACGTTCTATTGCAATATGATGAAAATTTGTAAAATTCGTGATCATATTTCCTTTTTTATTTAAAAACAACTTAGGAAAATAAATTTTTATATGGAACTATAAAATTGTTTTTATTCTGTAAACTAAAAGTCGCAGACAAAAAGAGTGGAAAATAAGTAATTGCTTAAATTTTACGTCACTAAATAAATCTTTAGAGAGAAGTAAAAGTGCTATATTCGGATGTGCGGAATCTTTTATACACTCCACCGATTGTAAGTATATTTCAGAAGTGGGGTTTATATTGAACCTATAAATATTTTGAACCACTCTTGAAAAACAAATCGTTTCGCTTTAATCCGCATTCCAAAGTTGGCTTTATATGAGACCGAGAGTAAATTATTGACCGATCTTTACGAAATTTGGTCGTGTCTTTTTAGTCTTAACAAAATTTTACATACCAAATTTAACCACAATACTTTTTTTATTGTATTAGGCATGCGCAAGTTATTTCTGAAAGAGACTTTATATTGGGAAAGTGGTTAATTATGGACCAATCTTCACGAAATTGTGCAATATAATTTCTTGTCTTATGGAACTATGATAGAGCAAATTTTACTACAGACAATATAATTATTTGCTACATTTTAAGCGCCTTGAAATGTTTGTCGCGAGTGGGCTTTATATGTAGTCTATCGTAAATTATGACCTGATCTTCAATAACTTTAGTTGCATGAATGTATAAATGTGTGCCATCTGCCCCAAATTTAGGGTGGTTGTTCTTTTCGTACTGAGCCGATGGTGCGATCTGTTCAAGTCTTTCCGAAGTGAGCGTGTTTTCAACAGAGGACACACATTCATACTCACATGGCTAAATCGACCTAGAATTTCTCAAGGACCCAGAATATACATACATATTTAAGATGAATGCTAACAAAGTTTCACTCGGAAT
This sequence comes from Pollenia amentaria, assembly GCA_943735925.1. Lineage (NCBI taxonomy): Eukaryota > Metazoa > Arthropoda > Insecta > Diptera > Polleniidae > Pollenia > Pollenia amentaria. The sequence continues at coordinate 135,299,338 of OX031010.1, read as the reverse complement.
GACAAACTAAGTGGTGGATGATAAAAATGAATATTTTTTTTTGTATATAAATACAAAAAAAGATTACCGAACTTTTTATATGTTTTGATTGAAGTAGTTGATAAAATAACAACGACTAAGGAAAAGGTTAGAAAATAAACATTGGGTACAAATGTTGATTATACACAGTGCCCCCAATAAAAGTACCAAGCAAATGTTTTTTATTATTGTTATCAGGTTCTTATTATTGCTATATCAACGTTTAAATAAATTCATGTGAACCAGAAACAGAAATTTTCGTCTGGCATTGGCAGGACAAAAATTAAGTATTAGTATAAGATTTGAATAATTATTGTTAGTTCATATTTAATATATGAAGATTTAATAAATAAATAATGAAAAAAAATGTCAACCATGAAAATGATTTTTGATTGTCGAAATGCACCAATTTGACACAATTTGTATTATACTCAATTGGAACATAATAAAGAAATTGTCCCAATCACATTCTCTGCAATCACATGATTGCCTCATTTTAAATGAATTTGAGGGTCTAAATCAAGCGCAAAACTATTGCGCAAAGTTATAGCTAGTTGTCAATTTTTGTTTTGTTTATGTAAATATAATTTTTAAAAATTCGTCCTTCTAACAAATATAATATGGGAATTATTCTTTCTCTTTTATAAATTATTTTATTATTTAAAAATTGTTTAGTATTAGTATTAAGATTGAACAAAGCCAAATTTAAATTTATAAGGCTTGTTTGTAATAGTCCTATTCGCTCAATAATTCACACATTCCATATTTTGATACGACATAAAAAGCAGCTGTCGTCAGAATTTAGAGGGCAGTATTTCTAAGAGATGTATGGTCATATATGGACCATAATATGGTTGCCGGTGAATATAATATGGTTAAATTAATCATAACATGTTTAAAAATTTTCGGTAATCATAGTCTTGTTGGAGGTGATCATATTGAAAAATGGGTTTTCTCTGCGTGTATGTGGGCCTATTAGCATTTTATCTTACATTTTAAAGCTATTTAATAAATTATTAATTTCTAAAGTGGTCGTATTCCAAACCATCAATTTGGATTTAGAAAATAGTAGAGGACAATCGATATCTCTATATCTCTATGTAAACGTTATTAGAAAAGCCTTTAAAGGTAGGAAATATTACTCTCCACTCTTCAATGATGTCTCTCAAGCTTTTGATAAAGTGTCTTATGAAGGCGTAATACATAAGTCAAAGCTAAACTTAACTATAATTACTCACAAGCTGTTGAAGAGATATTTGATGGGTCGAAAATTTATTATTTAAAAGGAAATTTTTAAGTTCTTCCCAATCGATTACTGCTGGAGACCCACAGAGAAGCAATACTTTAGAAATGCCAGTCAACAAGTACAACCAACCCTCAATTTTTGCAATTTTGATACAGCGTTTCCAAGGGTCAACGAAGCATATGACGATATGACTAAAAATGCATACATGTAACACTTACTTTGACTACGGAACCATGTCCAATATTGAAAGTAACCATAGTAACCAAATAATAACTCAGCACTGTCATGTAAAATATTTCTTATAGAGGTAAAATTAACTCAAACTTAACTAAAAGTTGCTTAAATAAATTGGGTTATTGAAAGAAATTCAATTTTTAGTCTGGATTGTTAATTTCTTCTTTACAAGTCTGCTTTAAAACCAAACTGGTGCTATGGTATTTAGTTATGGGGCACAACCTCGGCCCCCAATATACAAAAAAAAAACTTAAAGGCGTCAATACAAAATTTTTCAAATCATCACATCTCCTGTCTGGTATGCAAAAACAAACTCGAACATTCAAAAAGACCTCCATGTGCTATCAGTGAGGACTATGTCCATAAAAAATTCAATAAAATTTGATTTATTATTTCCAGTTCATATTTTAATACACCTATGATGATTCAATAAATAAGGGATGAAAAATAAAAAAATAAGTAAATATTAAATTTTTGACTCACATTTAGCTCATTATATTTAGGGGCTAAAAACCGTATGACAAAAAGAATGTATTAATAAATACCTTTTCGGCATTGACTGAAGAAGCTGAAGCACTATAAAACAATCTAATCTAATTTAAAAAAAAAACTTTAATTGTTAACTTTTGGTATTTATATTGAACTCATTTTAAATAATTTTGTATGCTTTTAAGGTATTGATAAACTTCGATCGATTTAAGAACGATCGTTTTTTAAGGTGTGATGATTTGTGAACAATTTCAAAATCATTTTCTTTATTAAAGTCTTTATTCTTTTTCCGAAATAAAGATCAATTAATAATTTCATATTAAGAAAACTGAAGACAGAAAATACAAGAAAATGCATTCGAAATCCATTTAAAAAGAAATTAAGGCGATAAATTCGTTTCATTTTCAAAATCGATTTCCATTACATATGTTTATATTAGATTGCATTTTTCTGGTACCGAAAAAACAATTGTAGTGCGACTATCTTAAATTACAAAATAAACAACACATTTTGGTGTCGGAGAATATTTAAAATATTTATTGATAACTTAAAAATAATTCACATAACAGCGTAACAACAACTTATTTAATTTTAATATTAAACATTAAATTTTATAGGCGATTCAACGGATCATTAGTGTTTTCCTCCATCATGTTTTCCTCCTTCCAGTTGTCCTCCTTCTTGCTTGTTAACAATAGTGTAACTAGTAGCCTGACCCTGACCGTGGGCAGAGCCATCACCCTGGTGCGCATGACCATAACCATGACCATAACCATGACCATGACCATGACCATCACCACCACCACCATTGGCCTGACCCAAAGTATGGACAACAGCATTAAATCCTTTGTGCTTATCGGCTGAATATTCAACATGACGTGTAGTGCCATCAGATTCTTTTAAGGTGTAGCTGCCTATAATTTTAAAAAGAATTTATATAAAAAGTTAAAAAGTACAAATTTTGATTCATTAAAAAATTAATACATTCATATTTGATGAATTAAAAATTGCAGTAATTAAAACACTTTTAGAGGTAAAAAAATTTAGCTTGCATTAAAATTTTACTGATTCCTGAAAAAATGTTCAGTTATCAGTAAAATTGTAGTGCAAATGGAAATTAAATTTAATTTTCAACAGAAATTCACTGATACCTGATATTTTTCTAGTAATCTGTTAATGTTTAATTGTAGTAAAAATTATATAACATTTGCAGACAAAATTACATCTTACTGCAATTTTTCTGGGACTGTCAACTGCCCATCCATGTAACTTACCCTTAACATTTGAACCATCACGAGATTCAGAATGACTTTTAATGTCACCAGTTTTGGTATCCTCAACGCCATAACTAAAATCATATTTGGGATAAGCTGAATGATCGTGACCATCACCGCCATGACTGGCGTAATGGCCATCAGAATGACCTTCATCCTGGGCACTTCCATGAGACCAGCCGTAAACACTGGAATGTCCCGAATCATGACCATTACCATGTCCACCATCATGAGAAACACCACCATGGCCACCACCATGACCACCATCATGAGAAACACCACCATGGCCACTTCCATGAGACCAGCCGTAAACACTGGAATGTCCTGAATCATGACCATTACCATGTCCACCATCATGAGAAACACCACCATGACCACCACCATGGCCGCCACCATGACCGCCACCATGGCCACCCCCATTCCCGCCACCATAACCATGTTCTGCAATAACTGAGTAGCCAACCTCCTTGACCTGACCGTTGCCGTTACTATCATGACCGTTATCACCACCATAATGAATGTAATGGCCAGCAGCTAAGCCGCAAATAGCGATCACCAAAATGCCAGAAATTTTAAAAGTATTCATTTTATTTGTTGCGTTTTAAAGTAATAGAAATGTGTGTATTGGATTGTTGAACTTGCAACTTGAACTGTTAACATTTGCTTATTTTTCTGGCTTATTTATATGAATGATTCTGCACAAAAATCAATTTGCGTTTGTTTTAATTTTTAATTACAAAAAGCTTTTGCTAAATGAATTAGAGTTGAAAAATTGAAGGTTGCAACCTTTTAATATCTTTAAGATTGAACATATTAAAATATTTGTTTTTTATTTGCAAATATATTATTTAAGTTGGTTTTATAAAGCAGAGGTCCTCGAAAGAACTGTGAATGTTTATAATAAAGAAAGATAGGGAAACATGTTCTTCTTATTCCTCTCTTGAACAGTTTTTTAATTTTCTCTTTTATCGAAAGTGTCTTTCTTTAGAAAAATCAACCAATTTTTGAAATTTATCCAACTTGATTTTTTTAATGGCCGAATCGGTATTTCGATGGATCGCTGTAGAACTCTCAGTAAACGTGAAGAGTACGGAATGGCTCAGGGGAGGTGGAAGGGTGGGAGTACCTGCTCGATGGCCAGGATACTATGGCGTTGAAATGAATCAGGGAAAACCCACGTGCTACTTGGTTTTGGTAGAACGGGATTAAGACGGTTATATCGGGCATTACCGGTCACTGGTGGGTAGGGACCCATACGATGATAATAGTCTTAGGATATAATGACTACTGCAGAAGATATCACGATTTTAGAACAGCTGCTCTTGATTGGATGCTCTATCTAATGTAAGACTAATTTCGATCTCTCTCGATTTTGTTTGAGACTGCAGTGATAATCTGGTGAACACTGGCTTGACTCTGGGGACTGGCTTAGGGTATCACAAAGGGACCACTATAAAGAACCAAGTGAGCCGTCCTCGTGTCGGCTGTCTATTGAACCAAACCTAAACTTAGTCTAGGTTTGGTTCATTTTAAAAATATAAAAAAAAATGTATTTCGATGATCATTAGTACCAAACTTCAAAAGTTATATTTTTTTATCAATTAATTCTCTTCAATTTTAGTAAGAAATTTTTTCTGTTTATTATTTTGTAAAGATGGAAATAAATATTTCACGATTTGGAAGCAGTTAATACTTATACTTGCATCCCAACCGCTTCCTTTTTTGCTTCTTAAATTGACTGCCTTACTCTAGTGCTGTAAAATAAGGCATATAATCCTGCAATCTTTAAATGCAATGCTAAATACTAGAAGTGAATCGCTGTTTTTTATTCGTGTTTTTAAGATTACATTATCTACTAATTCATTGAAACAGTAAAAGCCTTTATTCTTTTGATAAGAAATTAAAAATGTTAACTAAATTTAACAACAATAAAATATAATGGGGTTGTTCACGGGAAAATTATGAAATTATATGGTTACATAGTTATATTAACAGCAACAAAATATATTCAAAAAAAATTAAATAAATGTATTTTGTTTTTGATAATATAACTATATAACCTGATAACCAGCCTTCCGTGATTAACCCAAATATAAGTATATAAAACTATAACCCTCTTATTCCAAAAAAATTTTTGGATTTGTAAAAATGCTTTTTGCAAATTTAAGTAATCAATATATTAATTATATTTAACTTTGTAATATTTAATGATTTATAAAACTTTTGTTTGTAAACCTCTTCTTTTTTTTATAAATATCTATAAAAAGCATTTAACCCTTGACTTTCAAAAATCCCGCGATCACGCAAAATCCCAAGATCCCGGACTTTGATTTTTGAGATCCCGAATCCCGGTATTGGCATCCCTAATTAAAACTTACTAGAACTTTAACTACCAATTAACAATATGTTTTTGACAGTTATAACTAGAGCTTATCTTTTCCCGGGATTTATTTTTAAATTTCCCAGGAATTCCCGGGAGTTGAGATCTTATAAATAAGTCTATCAATGCATTAAACGTTAGTTAAAAAAAATACAAAATTTTAGTATTTTATATGCAAAGCCAAAAGCATTGACATAAAATAAAAATGCTTAATTGAGTTATTAAACAAAATATTGCCTTGAAAATAGGATATTTTTTTTCAGTATTTGTTTATTGAATCTTCATATATTAAACATGAACTAACAATAATTAATCAAATCTTATCCTAATATTTACTTTATGTCCTGCCAGTGCTAGACAAAAAAGATTTAGTCATCACGGTTTCTGTTCACATGTGTAGGTGTTTATCGCTCTTCTGATTGGATAAGTGCTGCAGTGTCTCTTCCCCTTAAGCGAGTGTGGCCGGCATAATTTAAAATATTTCTAGCTAATGGATTTGGGTGCAGTTCCAGCCTTTTTAAATATTTTACTGCATATTTCGTTATCATAGTTTTTACTAATGGCACATTGCGATCCTTGTGAATATTTGAGTTTTTGACGTACCAGGGGGCGGCTGTGGTTATTCGAAGAAGTTTATTTTGGCGCCTTTGAATTTTTTCGATGTTAGAAGCCGAGGCAGTGCCCCATAACTGAATACCGTAGCATCAAATTGGCTTTAATATAGAGTTGTAAAGAAGAAGTTTGCAATCGATACTAAGAACAGAATTTCTTCCATTCAGCCAATTAATTTGGATTTCTTTTAGTTTCATTTGAGTTAATTTTGCTTCTATGTGCCATTTCCAAGTTAAACGCCGAGCTAGATGTATACCGAGGTATTTTACATGCGAGTGTTGGGGTATTATTTGATTATTGATTTTAATAGGGGGGCATGTTTCCCGACGCAATGTGAATGTTATATGTGAGCACAGAATAAGCATTTGCAGAATCATTTGACTGGCTTTTTCTAATTTTCATCAAACAGAACCCAGTCAATGAGAAAATACGTACCCTTTCTACCGATGTTTTCCTTTATAGTCAAAAGAACATTTTATAATCTCTGGACTCTTTCTGTTTTCTCACCACCTCCATCAAAAACTCTTAATTCCTTTTTAATTAAAATAATTTTTCTTGAATCGAATCAGCGTTTTCTTTACTAATTGCTGCATTCAAAATTTCATATTTCATCATCTCTTGCCTTATTTATAAAAAAAACAGGTTAATAAAAGGTTTATTAAACAAATTTTTATAAAAAATACGTTTTATTAGCCTTTTATAAACCTGTTTTATTTTTTTATAAATAAGGCCGTTAGTATTTACTGCATTTTCAGAATCGGATCAAAAAAATCTTATATGCAGGTGGGAACAACTTTTTTCGTTTTTATAAAATAAATCTGGCTCTATAAAATAAATGCAAAATCTTACTAGTGCCAAATTTTAGAGCATCAAGCATTAAAAATTGCCTGACTTAAAGGATTTTTTTTTTAAATATAATTCTTGACATAACTTATTTGCAATTATATCAGCAGTAAATTTGCCATAACTAAATAAAAAATCCAGGGAATTCCCGTATACTTTTTTTCATATGCTAATCCCGCAAAGCTTTACGCTTGTCTGTCGGAGACCAGAGTCTCTGGCGGAAATCGAACCCGCAACCCCCGCACTGATAGACTAGCTCACTTCCAACTAACCTACCGGTTAGCGGGTTCCGTGATAATCGTGTGATAGTTAATTATAACTGAACTTGTTGGAATTGGCCGTTAAGGTTTTTTTAAAAAGTTCAAGAAAAAATCAAAATTAAAGCCATTTGATATTCCGAATCTGGGACAGCAAAAGAGAGGATTATATAACATATTATATAATAACAATTTATTAGTTTAAATTAAAACAAAATTAGTCTCTTCACTGGCGTTCACAGCAATTGGACTTACCTGCAACTGCCAATAAGATTTTTAGGTTGGAATTAAGTACTCTAGTCTTACGGGATGCAGCCGACGAAACAACGATTCACCTATTTAATTGAATTTTCTAAAATAATAAATTTTTGACAACCGCAAAGTATATAATATTCTTATAATGGTTCAAAATGTTATTTACTAAAAGGTATCATGGGGACATAGAAGGAAAATTTTTCGCCAAATTCCAACGACTTTGATATTCATATTTAAACTTCTTAGAAGATCATTTATGTTAATAAAATAAGTGAACATTTTACAACCCGTATGACAAAATCAACGTATAAAAACCTTTTCTTTATCGATTGAAAAAGCTGAAGTATTTATACATCATAAATTCATTATAATCAAAATTCTTAATTATAAAGGTTAATAAAGAGTTCCTAGATTAAATCTATTCCCGAATAAAACACTTTAATGCAAATAAAATAGTAGACTTTTGGGATTAATATTAAACTCCTGTTAAATTATTTTGGAAGCTTTGTCAACCAATTATTTATTTTATTTTCCTCATACCAACTCTCTTAAATGATTAATAAAATAACACATTCTGGTATTGAAGAAAATTCAAAAACATTTATTTTATTTATGGATAACTTATAAACAATTCATATAAAATAGTAACAACAACTTCTTTGATTTTAAAGTTAAACTCAAAACTTTTTAGGCAATACAACGGACAATTAGTGTTTTCCTCCGTCCTGTTTTCCTCCTGCCTGCTGTCCTCCTTCCTGTTTGCTAACAATAGTGTAACTTGTAGCATGACCCTGACCATGAGCAGAGCCATCGCTCTGGTGAGTTCCGTAACCATAACCATGACCATGACCATCACTACCACCACTACCATTGGCCTGACCCAAAGTATGGACAACAGCATTAAATCCTTTGTGCTTATCGGCTGAATATTCAACATGACGTGTAGTGCCATCAGATTCTTTTAAGGTGTAGCTGCCTATAATTTTTAAAAGCATTTATATAAAAAGTTAAAAAGTACATACATATTTTGATTCATTAAAAAATTAATACATTCATATTTGATGAATTAAAAATTGCAGTAATTAAAAAACTTTTAGAGGTAATAAAATTTAGTTTGCATTAAATTTTTACTGATTCCTGAAAAAATTTGCAGTGATCAGTAAAATTGTACTGCGGAAATGGAAATCAAATTTCATTCTCAGCAAAAATTCACCGATTGTTGTTATTTTTTTGGTAATCAATTAATGTTTAATTGTAGTAAAAATTATATAACATTTGCAGTAAAAATGTCTTCTTACTGCAAGTTTTCAAGTACTGCAAAGTTCCCATCCATTTTACTTACCCTTAACATTACCACCATCACGAGATTCGGAGTGCGTTTTAATGTCACCAGTTTTGGTATCCTCAACGCCATAACTAAAATCATATTTGGGATAAGCAGAATGCTCGTGACCATCACCGCCATGACTGGCGTAATGGCCATCAGAATGACCTTCATCCTGGGCACTTCCATGAGACCAGCCGTAAACACTGGAATGTCCTGAATCATGACCATTACCATGTCCACCATCATGAGAAACACCACCATGACCACCACCATGACCACCACTATGTCCGCCACCGTGGCCACCACCATGACCGCCACCATGACCACCACCATAACCATGTTCGGTAACAACTGAGTAGCCAACCTCCTTGACCTGACCGTTCCCGTTACTATCATGACCGTAATCGCCACCATGATGACTGTAATGGCCGGCAGCCAAGCCACATAGTGCGATCACCAAAATGCCAGAAATTTTAAAGGTATTCATATTATTTGTTGCGTTTTAAAGTAACAGAAATGTGTGTATTGGATTGTTGAACTTGCAACTTGAACTGTTAACATTTGCTTATTTTTCTGCCTTATTTATATGAATAATTCTGTGTTATCACCAAAATCAATTTACCTTTTTTTTAATTTTTAATTACAAAAAGCTTTTACTAAATGAATTAGAGTTTAAAAATTGAAGGTTGCAACCTTTAAATATCTTTAAGATTTGACACATTAAAATATTTGTTTGAAAATATGTTTTTATGTATTTAATTGTTTTTCATAATGCAGAGGTCCTCGAACAAACTTTGAATGTTCATACAATAGCATCTCCCTATCACTCTCTGCCTCTCTTTAAAAAATTTTGAATTTAAATTATCAATAGTGTAAAAACTTAAATATTACATTATTTTTTAAAAAAAATCAACTTTCTTTATAATAACCAACCAATTTTTTTATGGGCGAATCGGTATTTCGATGGATCACTGTAGAACTCTCATTAAACGTGATGAGTACGGAATGGCTCAGGAGAGGTGGAAGGGTGGGAATACCTGCTCGATGGCCAGGATAATATGGCCTTGATATGACTCAGGGAAAACCCGCTTGCTACTTGGGTTTGGTAGGAAGAGATTAAAACGGTTATATCGGTCATTACGGGTCACTGGTGGGTAGGGACCCATACGATGATAATAGGCTTAGGATATAATGACTACTGCAGAAGTTATCACGATTTTAGAACAGCTGCTCTTGATTATGGTTAAATATGACAATAATTTGTTTTTAAATTAACAATAGTATTTTCTTCTTCTCCAAGAGCAACAAGCTATGGTTGAAAACCCGCCATGCTATTATAAGTGTTAAACATATTTTAGTTATTATTGACCAAAACATGTTCGGAGGCAACCATAATATGGTTGTGCCTTCTTGATGGAGAACACATTTAACAATAATATGGTTGTCGGTGATAATAATATGGTTAAATTTAAACGTAATATGCTTAAAATTCTCTTTGAAAATAGTTTTGTTGGAGGTGACCATATTTAAAAATAGTTTTTCTCTGGATGCAGTGATTATCTGGTGAACACTGGCTTGACTCTGGGGACTGGCTTAGTCTAGGCTTGGTTCATTTTAAAAATATAAAAAAAAAATGTATGAGAACATTTGATTCGGAGGTTGGTACCTAGCCAAATCGATCCACTAAAACGAATTCTCTAAACATTTAAATTCATATATACTTATATGTATTTTTTCTTCATATTTGCATAAAAAATTATGGTCGAATTTCGTCCACTTGGCAAACTCTAGTGTATATAAAACGGTCGATCAGAAACTTCACCTATATGATTCAGCAGCAAAGTCGTTTTCTAAGCTTTACGAAAATTTGCAATTGATTTTAGTATAAAATTTTCGTCATATGGGGAAAACAACTTCACCATTATAACAGCATGAGGAGAAAAGTCATTATATTTATTGTTGTAATTTTGTAAGCGGTATATGGATTTAACCGCTGGAGTAGAAATAAATGCTTAAGGTCCCACATATAGTTCCAAAAATACCAAGTAAATCTTCTTATTCACGGTACGGTATCCCATTTATACGAAGATTTGATGCGATAATGGAATTTTCTTGACGTTGTAGCTGAGTTTTTAAAAACTCTTACTTCACTTTTCAAACTTACGATGTCTTCAGCAACTGATTTTAGTTATGTTACACGCTGGATGATGTTAAAAATTTCTGTTTTTAATTCATCCATTTTTTTTCCAAAATCTTTCAACATGCGTACTTCACTTTCTTCAATTGTAGTTTTCATAACTTCAATAAGTTTTTCAGCTCTTTTATCTACAATATTAACTAGTTTAAAGGGTGAATCAATAGTCGACAACCTAGACGTTTTTATTACATTGCCTAAGAAAGAGTTCTGTAGTTCCTCTCTACCACTCTTTGATGCGGAAGTGAGATGATTATTATTGTTGTTATCGTTATCACTCATTTCAATAGAGACACTTAAATCAGAAGTTTTTTATTTTCGTTGTTTTTGTTTTTCCTGTTTCTAAGATTGGCTTTAGGCATTGAGATTTGTTTTAACTTTTGTTTGAGAAAAATGTTTCTTATATTTTTTTAACTGGAATGTTTTTATTTATTTTTTTTTATTTTTCTGTTTGTTACACTCGTATTCTTATTTGTGTGGATATATTGTTTTTTTTTTCTTACAAACAGGAACAAATGTTTATTTAATTGTGTTTTTATTAAAAATTAAGTATTAAAAATCACTTTTTGTACGGAATTTTAAATAATTATATAGCACTTATTATAAAGTTTATTTTTATGCTATTCGCAATTTTTAATATATTATAGTTAAGACGTTTTTAATGAAAAACTGCTGAGCAAAAATATCCTAAGGAAGTTGATGAAACTCCACAATCAGACTCATTATGGCGTCAAGCTAGAAATCTCAATAGATCAATTATCTCTAAGCCACCATTAGGAAACTTGAATGGAAGTTGGCCAAGACACGATATTGAAAAAGGAAATCTGCTTGTTAACCATCTGAGAAACGTATTTACCCTAATGTATCCCATGATATAGCAGTCGATTTACTGCCTGTGAATTTTAGGTCAGCTATTCCCCTCGATTTGAGATAAGAGAAATAGAAAAAGGTTATTTGTGACTTAAACACCAAGAAGGCACCTAGTATTGATAATATCAGTAATAAAATGCATTTGGAGCGACCTCGCATAGCAAGGAAAATTATTCGTTTTATTTTTAATGCTATTTTACGCCATTAATACAACCCTCAAGAATTAAAGGTTTCCTTAGTAACTTTGATACCAAAGCCAAGAAAGGATCATAAAAAATTTAAGCAATACAGGCCTATTAGCTTATTATCTAATATTTCAAAGCTATTTGAGAAACTACTAGAGTCCAAATTAACGCCGATTTTAAATAAAAATAGATGTATTCCAAATCATCAATTCGGTTTTAGAAGAAAGCACAGCACAATTGATCGATTTAAGAATGATCGTTTTTTAAGGTATGAGGATTTTTGAACAATTTTAAAATAATTTTCTTTAATAAAGCCTTTATTCTTGTTCCGAATCAGAAAAAAAAAAGAAAATGCATTCGAAATCCATTTAAAAGTTATCAAAATCCATTTCCATTACATATGTTTATATTAGATTGAATTTTTTTTGTATCGAAAAAACAATCGTAGTCCGACTATCTTAAATTATTCAAAAATAGATATTGGGAATTATTTCTTTTTTTTTTACAAAAAGCTTTATAAAATACATAACTAAAATTTAACTCATAGACTAAATTCGAAAAATGAAAAATGTTAAATTATTAAATATATTACACATTTTGGTGTCGAAGAATATTTAAAATATTTTTTTATTTATTGATAACTTAAAAATAATTCACATAACAGAGTAACAACAACTTATTTAATTTTAAAATTAATTTTGAAATTTTTTAGGCAATTCAACGGAGCATTAGTGTTTTCCTCCATCATGTTTTCCTCCTTCCTGTTGTCCTCCTTCCTGCTTGTTAATAATAATGTAACTAGTAGCCTGACCCTCACCGTGGGCAGAGCCATCACCCTGGTGAGCTCCGTGACCATCAGCATGACCATAACCACGACCATAACCATGGCCATGACCATGACCATCACCACCACTACCACCATTGGCCTGACCCAAAGTATGGACAACAGAATTAAATCCTTTGTGCTTATCGGCTGAATATTCGACAAGACGTGTAGTGCCATCAGATTCTTTTAAGGTGTAGCTGCCTTTTATTTTAAAGAGAAATTATATGTTAAGATACGAAGTTCTAGTTTTGATTCATAAACAATTTTATGCCGTAAAAATTGGAGTAATTAAAAAACTTTTAGAGATAATAAAATATAGTTTTCATTAAATTTTTACTGACTTTTGAACAAATTTCCAGTTATCAGTAAAATTGTACTGCGAATGGAAACTAATTTTATTTTCAACAGAAATTGACTGATCGAAAAATTTTTTTTACATTACAATTTCAGTCAAAATTATTTCTTGCTGCAATTTTTCAGGTACTACAAAGTGTCCATGTACTTAACTTACCCTTAACATTTCCACCATCACGAGATTCGGAATGGCTTTTAATGTCACCAGTTTTGGTATCCTCAACGCCATAACTAAAATCATATTTGGGATAAGCTGAATGATCGTGACCATCACCGCCATGACTGGAGTAATGGCCGTCAGAATGATCATTGTCATGACTTTCATAGTGACCTTCACCCTGGGCACTTTCATGAGACCAGCCATAAACACTGGAATGTCCTGAATCATGACCATTACCATGTCCACCATCATGAGAAACACCACCATGACCACCACCATGACCACCACTATGTCCGCCACCGTGGCCACCACCATGACCGCCACCATGGCCACCACCATGACCACCACCATAACCATGTTCTGTAACAACTGAGTAGCCAACCTCCTTGACCTGACCGTTCCCGTTACTATCATGACCGTAATTGCCACCATGATGATTGTAATGGCCGGCAGCCAAGCCACAAAGTGCGATCACCAAAATGCCAGAAATTTTAAAAGTATTCATTTTATTTTTTGCGTTTTAAAGTTACACAAATGTGTGTATTGGATTGTTGAACTTGCAACTTGAACTGTTAACATTTGCTTATTTTTCTGCCTTATTTATATGAATAATTCTGTGTTATCACCAAAATCAATTTACCTCTTTTTTAATTTTTAATTACAAAAAGCTTTTACTAAATGAATTAGAGTTTAAAAATTGAAGGTTGCAACCTTTAAATATCTTTAAGATTTGACACATTAAAATATTTGTTTGAAAATATGTTTTTATGTATTTAATTGTTTTTCATAATGCAGAGGTCCTCGAACAAACTTTGAATGTTCATACAATTGCATCTCCCTATCACTCTCTGCCTCTCTTTAAAAAATTTTGAATTTAAATTATCAATAGTGTAAAAACTTAAATATTACATTATTTTTTAAAAAAAATCAACTTTCTTTATAATAACCAACCAATTTTTTTATGGGCGAATCGGTATTTCGATGGATCACTGTAGAACTCTCATTAAACGTGATGAGTACGGAATGGCTCAGGAGAGGTGGAAGGGTGGGAATACCTGCTCGATGGCCAGGATACTATGGCCTTGATATGACTCAGGGAAAACCCGCGTGCTACTTGGGTTTGGTAGGAAGAGATTAAAACGGTTATATCGGTCATTACGGGTCACTGTTGGATAGGGACCTATACGATGATGGTCGGCCTAGGATATAATGGCTACTACAGAAGTTGTAATGATAGGAGACCGGAAATGCCGTGCTTGAATGCTCTTAGTAATGTAGTACGAAAGTCGATCTCTCTTTTCTGCAGGGAATCGAAATTGTTCGAGGCTTCAGCGATAATCTGGTGAACACCTGCTTAACTCTGGGGACTGGCTTAGGGTATCACAAAAGGACCACTATATGAACCCAAGCCAGCCGTCCTCGTGTTAGCTACTTGTTGAACATAACTTAGAATAGGTATGTTATTTTATATAAACATATTAAAAATGTATTTTAATGATAATGCGTTAGGGTGCCCCGGTAGGCTAGCTGGTAGTGGGATTTAGTGTAGGAATAAAAAAAAAAAAAAAATTAGTATTACCAAAGCCTACCCATCTCTTAATGTTGTACGAGAAATTAAAATTTTTAAGGTGTTAATACAAACACAAAGCCATGTGTTTTATTCAATTTAAGTATCACAGAAAAAAATATTAATTTTCTCCAATCACCAAATTTATACCAAATTCATAATATCAAGCAAACAATTTGTTGATTTTGCACTTATTACCAAAATGATTATATTGATTACTAAAAATATAAAAATTTTGAAAAAATATTTTCAATAAATGATATTTTTAATTTTAATTAAAAAAGTGATCAAAAAACTTTGCCATTTCAAACAATATGTTAATTTATTTAAATAACTATTGACCATTCCCAACAACAATTCTACATGTTTAAATTATTTTATTTAAAACGAAAAAAGTCAACTAAGATTTTGGGTTATTTAATTAAAATTTTAATTGAAAATTTATTTCAAAACCACTAAAATGTTAATTAAATCAAAATGAAATTTTTAATTTTCTTTCAACTAAAAAAATAATTGATGCAATTATCATATTAATTAAATTTAAATACTTTTTAAACCATTTTTTTAATTGATAAAACACTTTTTTCTGTGTGTATATCATTTGATAACATTTAACAAAATGTGGGAGCAAGTAGAGAAGTGGGCATGGCACAAAACAGATTTTTTTATATCTAAAAACTGTAGAGAAAATTTTTTCAAATTTGGTACACGTAGCTCTGTTATTTAGTATCGCTGGGATTAGAGAAGTGGGTGTGGAACTTCACATACAAAGGCATTAAAGTTTCTAAATATCTGGTATATGAAAAGAGCTAAAATTTCCAATTTAAGTACAAAAATCTCGGTTACCAATACACAGCATCCCACAAGATGTAGTCGGGCTTGGAAAAGTAGAGGTGGCACAAAATAGATTAATTCATAGCTTAAGAACTGGATTTATATAACTTTCTGTTATTATCGCATCATAGTGAAAGGTACTTAAGATACGGGATAGCCGAATAAGGCGGTCTTACTGGAATTTTATTTATATGCAAAAAAATTGGCTCTTTTTGGCATATATATATGTGTGTATAAGTTCTTTTTCATATAAGTTGTCATGTCCTTTAAATATCTGCAATATCGATCTTAGACCTTTATTACTCAATTTTTATAACTTAAATGCAGTGCTTAGTCTTAGCAAAAAGGCAAAATAGAGCTCTTCAGTAAGAATTAAGAATAAGTAGAGGTGAAAAGAGGTATGATAAGTTTGTAATTACGTGTGAAATATTTTTAATATTCATCTTAGACCCCATTAAGTATACATATATATTTTTGATTCTTGAACAATTATTTATGCTTCATCAGCTGCAATAAATGAAGTTGAAAAATTGCTATGATATTATATATCTAATATGATCTAATATGATTAGGATTTAATTTTATTATATTATTTATCACTTTATTTTTATTATAATTATTATACATTAATTTAATTGCTATTACAAATAAATAAAAAAAATTTAATTTGTCAAAATTTCTATGGAAAAAAGTGATTTTACTCCTGGGATTAACATATCCCTTTAATGCATGATTTTTTATTTTTGGTAAAAAAAATTTTTAATCAATTAGAAAATGAATGTAGTTGAAGGAACAAACCAAATTTTAACCACCATATGCGTATTTTCTTCTTATTTTGAGAAAACACACTGATGTGTATCTGCATGATCATGCATAATCATTCTTTGAATTCTTATAATAAATTCTTATAATTGTATGTACAGAAAAATTTACAATTATTAGACACCAGCAGAATGTAATGCATTTTCTGACCCGCTACGGCCTTCGTCAGCATTCTTTGTGTCACACTGGCTAGTGATACTTTATAAATTGAATGTATTTAACTAAAAAATAAAATAAATGTTTCTGTACATACAATATACTTCATTGCTATCCAACGGAAAGCTATGGTAAAATGGAACAAGAAGATACAAGATAATAGTCTGGAAGTGTATAAAGTCATTCCTAAAAATTTAAGGAATAGAACTATTACAAAAAGCTTTATCAAATACATAACTGAAATTTAACTCATAGAATAAATTCGAAAAATAAAGAATGTTGAATATAATAAAAGTTGCTTATAAAAAGAAATAATTCGCAATATCTATTTGTTAAAATAGTTGAACCCGTTCTCATAAATTTTTTTATATAAGTAAGAAAAAAAAGGTAAAATCGCCAACTTTTTTTAATTTCGCCAAAAAAATCGCCATCTCGCCAAACACAAAAGAGGTTTATAAGTCGCCACGTTTGGCAAAAAATCGCCACATCTGACAGCCCTGCTCCCCAGTCAGAATCGACCTACTGTGTAAGGAATTTGTAAGATTAGAAACCGAATTTGAAGAGACTAGAAGTAAGGTGTGGTCAGGTCTCGAAAATTTGTCTTTTACACTGTGGTGTAAGGCATCAAATGCTCTGGCTTTACGACTATACCTTCTTAAGCTATGTTCATATTATGTGTATTTGTCATGTGGAATGTCACTTTTCTAACACACGTCTAATTTCATGTGTATGTCAAAATTTGTGTAATACATAAGGTTTATAATTTCCATGTTCAAGAAAAACCATCTTAAAACAGCTGAGTGGCTGTATGTACAAAAATTAATAACTATTTTTGTATTTTTTTATTATTTACTTACTATTATTATTTATATTTGATAAAATTTCAACTAATTTTTGCATCCACAAACAATTTTGTTAATACGAACCAGCTGATGTCAGATGCTTTGTCGCTTGAAAATAGAACTCATTCTAAATCAAAAATGTCATATGTACTGTACACAGAGAATTAACGCATGATATTGTTTGGAGGTGTTCAGATGATATGTACAAATATAACATGTGATTTTCAGTGGCAATCCTCGTGACAAATTCACATAATGTGAACATAGCTTTACTTGCTTTTTATAGTCGTTAAAAGCACATACAACAGGCGTATGTATAAATCTAGAAAATATTTGTCTTAGAAAATCGTCAAAATAGCAACTTATATATAATCTAATAGTTGTATGGTCCTTTACCTTTTTCTACAACAAAGTAAACAAATGAATTAGCATAAAACTGTCCCATATTTGTATGCGTCATTATTTTCCAAAAATATTTTTTTATTTTTTTTTTATATTTAAATTGTTCACAAAATATGCGTTTATAACAAAAAAAAAGCAATATTATTAAAATTCAATGCCATTTTTAAGCAAATTCATAGTGTCATAAAGTTATTTAGGTTTAGCCATTATCAGGTTTAATGAATGACACCCTGGTTATAACTGTCAACAACATTTTGTTAACTTGAATTAAAAGTAATAGTTAGCTTTAACTGAACTATGTCAAATTGGTAAACTAAAAACTGTATTTCTTGCAGCCGGGTTTTAATTTGTTTAATTATTTATTTTATAAATAACAAATAAATAGTCAAGCTCGAGGTCCTTTTTTTGTATAAAATATTCTATATTTTTTTTCCAATATTCATCTATTATTTATTTTATTTAAAAATTTTAGAACTGTATACGAAGTATAAAGGAATTATTATTTTATTGTTTATTTTTTAACTACATTTTTGTTTTATTATTTTTTACGGTTTTTTCATATAATAAAAGTATCAAATTAAATAGACATGTATGTATGTTTTTCTCATTGTATAAAATTGTTAGAATTTTTCGAGTTATTCGAATGAAGAAACATTTTTATTCGATTAATCGAGCAAAATATTAGTTTAAAAATCGATTAATTCCTTACTCGAACAAAACCAAAAGTCAAATAATTGGATACTCTAGTATTGATATAAAATTTGACGATGATAACAGTTATAATGAACTATTTATTGGTAGGTCCAGAGTTGATGGGTACTAGGGTATTCATTTAATAGCGCTTTTTTAATCGGTTAATCACTCTATTAATTAACCGAGGATTTGGTGTTAATCGGTTAATAATCGGTTAACTTTGTAATTTCTCGGTTAACCGATTAATAAATTTTTTTATAAATTAAGCAATTTCAATAAATAAAAATGCATAAATTATTTATTTTTTTTTTTTTTTTTTTTTTTTTTTTTTGTTAGGACCAGCACTCAGGGGATGACCCCTACTAATGCAATGCATTGTGTTGGAACTAGGAAAATAGGTTATGGGAAGGAGGAAAGAGGGAGTAGTGCTTGTGAACATTCGACTTGAACTTATTCATGTTGTAAGTGAGAGGGAAGACTTCAGCAGGAAGGTTATTCCACATACGAATAGTCCGGCCCTGTAATGTGTTGTACGATTCACCGGCCAATCGACCACAAAAGGATGGGCTCTTGAGGAAAAACGTGTATTACGAACAAAGCTATGGGTTTCGGGAACCAAATCCCTAATTTCATCAGAACACATCCCGTTGTAGTAACGATAAAATAGGCAAGTACAACCCACATTGCGACGGTGCTGAAGGGAGTCAATAGAATTGGATACCCTACTGTCGCCAATGAGAACCTTCGCCCTCTCCTGCACGCGGTCGAGAAGCTCCAAAATAGACTTTGAAGCACCGGCCCACACATGAGAGTTGTATTCCATTCGCGGTCGGATATAGGTGGTATAAATAGTAAGGATATCAGATAGAGTGAAGTATGTCTTACACCGTTTAAAAAAGCCAAGGCACTTGAATGCTTCTTTCGACACCTTAAATATATGTTCTGTCCATCGGACATCACATTGTATCCTCATGCCCAGAACATCAAGAGATTCTGTTTCCTCAATATTTATACCACCCATACATACAGATGAGGCACCTTGATCCGTCGCGCGTTTATGCGTTAGTACGCAACATTGGGTCTTTCGGGCATTAAATTCGACCCTATTCGCACGACCCCATTCTGAGATTATGTCTAGGTCACGGCCAAGCGTATCATTCATGTTCTGTCTCATAGCACAAACATCGGACACGCTTGGTCTGTAACCAAATGAATACGAATGGCAAAGGTTGCTGTCATCTGCAAAAGAATAGATAGGGTTGGAAGTTTGACATAAGAGGTCATTTAGAAAAATAAGAAATAGAGTAGTATTATTTGGAGTTTACAAGTAAAAAAAAAACAATAACATAACAAACAACCATTCTTGAACTAAAACGAGCAAACAAAAATAATTCAGATATAGGTGTGTTCATTTACTTTATTTACTTAGCAGAAACTTGCAACGAGAGAGTAAATTTACAATTAACAAAATATTTCTCTGAATTAATCAAAAAAATAAAATAGCCAATGAACGCTTTACAAGCAAAAACTAGAAAATTAAGTATCTTGACACTATTCAGCAGTAAGATACGAGATAATTTCTGAAGAAATCCATTTGTTTTGTACTATTTGTGCAAGAATATTGTTCATAAATTTTAATTATTATAAATTATGAAAATTATTTTTGTTTTGTAAACAAAAACCTGAAACAGGTGGTTGAATAATTCTTGCTAGAAAAAATTTTACTATCAGAAATTTTCAACAATTTTTTATCTTTTTATGCTCTTTTTCATTCTCTGGTTGCAAGTTTGTCGAGTACGTAAATACTTTCTAGTAACAATTATTTAAAATAAGCAATAATTTTTTTTTTTTATATTACTAAATAAATATTATGTAGTAATTAAAAAATAAACTGTAAGATAATTTTATTAGTTATTTCAATACTTTAAAGATACATTAAAAAATAATCTCTTAGAAAAACACTTTTGTTTAAATGTTTAGGATTTATCCGATTCTTTTCTTTAGTTTTGATAAATATTGACTTGGAAAAAATTCTTTCACTTATCGTTGATGTTGAAAAAATCGAAAGCAACCCATAATACAGAATATCTAATTTCTCAGTCCTTTTCCTGGATTTCTCTTATGGTATAAAATCTTCCATTATGCCATTAAAGTCCTGTTTTAATTTGTTTTAATTGTTTCGGTAAATTCTGTTAATAGATGAGAAGAAACAAATAACTAAACACATACATATAATAAGTTCGTGAAACAAAAAGCTGCTTTAAAATGAAGATCGCTTAACTAACACCTTCTTTGTTTGTATGATAAAATATTTTCTAAGCATATACCTTTTGTATATGAGACGAAGCAATTAATTAAAAAAAAAGTTATAATACTGCCAAAAACTAAAAATTTTGTTACGTCGGTTGATCGGCTGAAATTAACCGGTTTAATCGTTAATCGAAAAAAGCCAATTTTGAATTAACCGATCAGTTAATCGGGTTGTAATTAATCGGTTAACCGATTAATAGTTAACCGAATGAATACCCCAATGGGTACTATAAAAACATACACAGTAAAATCTCAACAGCATAATTATGAATAAAAATTCCCCGGGAGTTGTTTCCATTTCCTCAATTTTACAATAGAATTTAAATAGGAAAAAACTCCCAGGAAACTTATATTTATAATTAGGCAGTATAAGCCGAAAAACTTTATACACAGAAAAAATTAAAAATTGTTTCTAATCACCAAATTTATATTTATAGAACTAAGCAAACAATTTGTAGGTTTTGCACCTATTACCAAATGATTATATTGATTACTAAAAATTGGAAAAATTTAAAAATTTTTATATGTTTTTTAATAAATAATATTATTAATTTTAATTAAAAAAATTATCAAAAAACTTTGCCGTTTCAAACAATGTGTTAATTGATTTCAATAAATATAGTTTGGGTTTTGACAATTCCCAACAACAATTCGAGAAGCTTAAATTATTTTATTTTAAACGAAAAAAAATTATTTAAGATTGTTTGATATATAATTAATATTTTAATTAAAAATTTATTTCAAAACAACTTGAATATTAATTAAATCAAAATTAAATTTTTAATTTTCTTTTAATTAAAAAATAATTGATTCAATTATCACATTAATTAAATTGAAATCTTTTTTACATAATTTTTTTAATTGATAAAAACTGCTGATAATTTTTTCTGTGTATCTAAATAATATTTGGCACAAAAAACTTTTATTTAAATCTTAACCTTATTAAATAACTTGGTCTTGGCGTGTCCATGATTGCCTATGGGTCTCAAGGTACACTCTGTATATACTGTGGTGTAAGGTATCCAATTGTCCGGATACTATTTTACTTGTTTTATTTTGTTCCAGTGTGCACCAAATCAATTACAAATTATTAAGCCGCCAAGTACTGTAACTAATTGATTTTATAAACCGAACACTTCCCATAGAGTACAGAATGGTGCGACCAGAATTGGTACGCACCTTGTATTTATTACGGTGTTAAAATTAAATATATATGTTATAAATTAACTGTTATTAGACACATTTTAAAGAGATTTGTATTAGAATTGAAAACACATACCTCCTTATTTTAAAAAATCAAATTTTCATGTTTCATAAACCATTTATAAACCTGTATAATTTAGAAATAGAATTTATTTGGGAATCTGATATAATCGGGCTTCGACACTTGTTAAATACTCGTATTTGAGTTTATTGCTATTAAGATGCTTTAACAAATAATATGTTTTTACTCGTATTAATGATTAACAGAACGGTACGTACCAATTTGACTCGTACCATTTTTTGTTGATTTTTGTAACTTATAAATAGAACAGTACGATTTTTAAAAGTTTGCAGTTATTCTTGAGAAATAAATTGATATATTAAATCTTCATTATTAAAAAAAAACTTTTTATCAGAATGCGTCAATTAATTTTATTTTCGGCCATGATGTTTTTGTTAAATTTCGTTGCAGATGGTTTTATACGACCTGTTTTAGATATAAATACTGAAACTTCCGGTAATGGTGGTTTTGGAGGACATGGTGGTAACGGCGGAATCGGATGCATTGGGGGAGATGGCGGAAGCGGTGGAACTGGTGGTAATGGTGGAACGAATAATAAAGGCAGAGCTGGCGGTGGCGGCGATGGTGGTTTCGGGGGCGATGGTGGCGAATCAAAAGATTGCAGTTCTTCTAGTGATGAAATGGATTATTAGACAAGATTATATCAAATTTTAAGATTTTTATAAAAATGGAAAACATATAAAATAAAAGCAAGGACTGAAAAAAAACTTTATTCATTAAAAGAATTTGTTTGTTGTGCTTAATTCCCTATTTTTATTCTTCATAAAAATACTGATAAAAATACTGAGAGAAGGAGAATTAAAAACACTCAAGAAGTCTTATTTGCAACGATGTCAAAGCCAATACAAAATACAATAAAACAGTGAGTTTATCTTTTCTTACATTCCCCACAACTTTGCTAAACAAATTTATTGTTGAATTTTGAACGCGAAAATGCACCAAGTCCAAAAGTGTATTCTGATCTTTATTATGGCCCTTTGCACTATTTTACAAGCCTTAAGATTTTTGCTTTCACAGAATCTAATGATTTTTTTAACTAATTGTCAAAAAATCAAATAGAAAATATTTTTTATTAGATTTTGCGTTGTAGAAAATTTGTTATTCTGATGCTAGTGGCAAAAAAAAAGTTGTTGAGTTGTTCTTATTTTCATCATTCTTTCGTCCGTGTACCGTTTTCAATTAGTTTTTATAACACTTATGTGTAACTTTTCTATAATATAAAAGAAATAACTTGAAATCTTATATTTATTTTTATTATTTTGAATTTTAGTATTTAAAAAAAAATTGGTGACAATTTTTAAACAAACTTTTAATTTTCCATCCCTGATATTTTTCTTGTGATTCTATAAAACTTCAACACGGAAAAATTTTAAAGTCTGAAGTTTAAAGTTAAGAAGATGTCAAATTTCTTAACCCATTTTTTGACAATTCATATCGAATTGTTTTCACACTATGTGCATATATTTTGAATTCATTTGAGTTTTTAACATGTCGTAATGCCCAGTTTTATAGTGTAAAAGGGCCTTAATCAATTATGAATACAAATTCCCAGGGAGTTTTTTTCCTTTTTCTATTTTTATAACTGAATTAACATAGGAAAAATGGTAGAAGGGTTAAAACCCCGGGGAATTTTTTTTCATAAGTGATATATGATACTTACGATTTTCGAGTTTATGTTATTTTATCAGCTTTATTTTTTGAACCAAAAGCAGTAATGTTTTAACGTATAATTAAATATAGTTAGCTTTCTAGGGTTTAAACTATTTTTTTCACTTTTTAAGACTGAATTAAATGTTCTGAAAATTGCGTGATTTCAAATGACGTGCTTTTTAAAATCACACGTGTGATTTTGTTGTGTTCTGAAAATAATTTCGTTTTTGTTTCTCGGTGTACCTTCGGCAATTGAAAATCACACCGAAACACACGAAAAACGGAACACAAAAATATCACACGTGTGACTTTTAAAGGCACATGTGATTTGAAGTCACGTGAAAAAGTGATTTTCAGAACAGTTAAATAAATTAATATTAAGTGCATAGTTTTTATTATTGCATATTTTACGATTTTCATTGCATGTTTTACGCGCACATTTTGCGATTTTAAGTGCATAAGCTTCTTTGCCCTGATCATAAAAATCTACGTAATCTTTAAGCTATTTATAAAAACTACAAAAATCGGCACTACTAAGTAGTGTTACTGTCAAACGTTGTTAAACGATAAAAATTAAAACTATATACATAAAACAAAAATTTGAAGAAAAAAACTATAGTATTTAAAAGTATCAATGATATCGATTGTTTCAGAGCATGACGAGAAAAATGTATAATAATAAAAAGTCTGTTAGTAGAATTTTTTATAATTACAGTGAATTTTGCATCTGGAGTTTATATAGAGATCCATTAATAATTGTAATAAAATCGTGTCTTGATTAACCTGAATTGTACCAGAACTTTTTTTGTAAAGAATTTTGTTTTGGTTGACATAAATTATGTAATAAAAGGTTCAGATTCAGATACAACAGTTTGATGTGCAAAGTGGAGAACACTGGTGTGTCCATATGGCTACATGGTTACAAACACGGATTGTCTTATTTATAAAAAATTTTAATTAAATTAATTATTATTATGTATTTTTGAAATTTTTGAAAATTAAATCTTTTTTTGTAGGTTTTTTACGATATCATATAAAACATTTAACGCATTTCATGGATGCTGTTTAGGCATTTGATTTGCAGAATTCCCATGCACAACGTATTTTATTTTCAATTAGTGCAACATAGTGCCTACAAAAATCAAAATAGTTTTTCTTGTACTATTATAGGCTTGTCCTTGATGTTTCTGTTCACTGATAACCTGGACGTTGTAGCCTTTCTCTAAATTTAGCAATGCAATTGATTTATTTTTCTTTTAAACCAAATTTGTGACATATTTGGGTGTTCTTTTCATGACATCTGCCAAGCGTTTTGAACATGCATGATGTTCTT
The DNA here is from genome assembly GCA_943735925.1 of Pollenia amentaria. Classification (NCBI taxonomy): domain Eukaryota; kingdom Metazoa; phylum Arthropoda; class Insecta; order Diptera; family Polleniidae; genus Pollenia; species Pollenia amentaria. The sequence continues at coordinate 135,273,920 of OX031010.1, read as the reverse complement.
TAAACGTATGCATTTTGATCTTTTGGATTTACACCGCGCACAAATGTGTTATTGTTGATTATTGAGGAAGAATCGTAGAAGAAGCTTGACAGTTATGCAGCTCATCTATTGCGGATGGCCTACGTCTACTTCTTAGTAGGATTTCACAATTAGCTTTTAGTTGTTTTGGGCACACATCATTTGGAATACCTTGTAGTTCGATTTCAGCGTCATCTTCTTCACTAAAATGACCTTTATTTTTTGGAGGCACAAAAATAAACGCATACATACTGTTTTCGCCACCTTCATTTGCACTACCAAACTTTTCAATATGGTGCGTACCAATTTTTTCTAACGTCAGCTTACTTTAAAATCGTAACGCAATCGATGGAAAAAGTAAATGGAAAACCATACGTGAAATTGGTATTGGGAAGATCAAAAATAATAACATTATTGGTAAATATAGTGCAATTATCAATTATTAAAAAAGGGAATTAAGCACAACAAACAAAATCTTTAAATAAATATTTGTATTCCCAAAAACAACTTTGATGATGAACATAATGATGTTTTAACAAGAATACCAATTCCTGATCTGGGACAGCACAACTATAATTTTGATAACAACCAGAACCGTCGCACAGTGGCGCCCGTAGAGCAAGCGAGGTTGCAAAAATCAAAATTTTCATGAGTGCCGACGAAGTTTTGAATAAACCCATGTTACAGGAAACTTTTCAACGATTTCAAATATGCCACTCTTAATAATATCACATTTTTAGTTTAGAAGATATAACCGTTCAAAGTTGACCGACTTTCGGTTTTCAAAAAAACACACAATTTTTAGTCAATTTGTTGCGATTTCAGGTGTAATATCACGAAATATAGGTAACGAATCGCCTTATTTTTTGTTTGTATTGATTGATGTATTTATTAAATGTATAATGATAAAAAAAAATTAACTGTTTGCTTTGTGTTTCTCCTGGTAAATCACTATTTAAAAACTATCCGTTTTTTCACTATTTTTCAACTTTGACGGAAAATAAAAAAAAACTATATTTTTCTATATTTGCCATATTTGCAAAACCTGTTCTTTGATTATTTCTTTACATAATGCAAAAGGTTTTATCTGCCCGTACGTGCCCGTTTGGCTTCTAGAGGTAAAAAAGTTTAAAAAGACATGGTTGCAGAAATTGTATGGCGTCCATCCCTTATATGTTTTGACTGACAGTAGTTTGATCTAATAGTTTGAAAAAAACTACTCATTGAAATTAGCAGGTACGTACCTCACATAAACAATACTTTGGCGTACAAATGGTCAGGAACAATATTGACTTATGGTCCCTACAGGTAGGCACAAATCTTATTTGGACACGTGCATAATATCAAAATTGCATTATTCAGCTTAAATCCATATGTATGCAGGGAAGAGGTAAATTTTTAGGCATGGTAGCAAAAGCCTATATATTGCAAAATAAGCATAATGCCTGGATTAGTCTACGCCTGAAAGTTGGCGCAACAATTACTGAAACCATTAAACAATTTAAGTACTGAAAACATTGCGTTGAACAATTTAAAATTATTTGAACTGCTTAGAAAGTCAACCACACCAAAGTTTTTCACGGAAGTGAAAATTCTTCCTGAGAAGTTGACATTAATCAGCAAATGGGGCTGCGATGGATCATCCGGACAAAGCGTTTATAAGCAAAGCATATCTTCCGATGACGCTACAATATCGGACGGAAATATGGTTATGGCATCTGTTGTTCCTTTACGTCTAAAATCGGATGATTCCCTACACTGGAAAAATCCACGTCCGTCATCAGTGCATTATTGCCGACCAATAATGTATCAGTTTGCAAGGGAATCGGCAGAACTCATAACGACTACGGTAAAGGACATTGAAGAACAAATAAGCAAGATTAAGCCTACAAAGCTGCAAATTGGAGAAGGAAAATATATTGAATGCAATTACGAGTTCCACCTGACCATGGTTGACGGAAAAGTCGTAAACGAACTGACAGGAACAACCTCAACAATGTCATGCCCGATTTGCAAAAAGAGTCAGAAGAACTTTTTTCAATTAAATTCAATTTATTTCATATATAATATGTTACATCTCAATTTTATATAATTAGTTGTAAAGAGTTTAAGATTAGTATCTTTTTCTGCTTAATTATAACATATTTCAATTAGTTATCATATACATATATATAGACAGAATTATATTGGAGGTAAAAATTTAGCAAAACCCTATTTAAACCCCCTTTTTCGTTTCATTTTTATATATTTTTTATCGATTTTTTATTATTATTTGTCAGAAGAACTTTGGTAATTTAAACGATTCTACAAATGAGGAGAATTACGAATATGGAATGTCACCATTCCACGCAAGGATAAGGTTTATGGAATTCTTGCTAAAACTGGCATATACCCTACCACAAGAGGAGGAAAACTTCGATGAAAATACATCAATAAAGGATAAGGAAAAGATCAGAAAGAAGCAAATACAGGATGCTTTTTTTAAACAAGTTGGATTAAAAGTAGACTGTCCCAAGCACGGATACGGTAACTCAAACGATGGAAACACTTCTAGGAGATTTTTTCAAAATGATGAGGCAATAACTAGAATCATTGGAATTGGCAATCAAATCGTGAAAAGATTGGGAACGATCTTGGGTGTTTTAAACTGCAAAGAAAATGTCAATTCTACAAAATATGGAGAATATGCGTCGAAAACTGCATCTCTTTTAGCAGAAATGTATCCACAGAAGAAGTTGACCCCGACCGTCCATAAAATATTGGCGCATGGCAAAGATATAATTGAGTACCAGTCTTTGCCAATTGGAGAGCTTTCTGAAGAAGCACAGGAGTCTCTTAACAAATTTTATAAAAAAATATAGATTGCAGAACACATTCAAAGCATCAAGGGTAAGGCAAAATGAGGACCTCTTCAACATGTTGGCAGCATCTTCCGATCCACTTATTTCTTCCCTGCGGCATGTGAAGTCACGAATAGAGTTACAAAATAATTATAGTTTAGAAATGGTTAGTCTTTTAGATATACCTTCTCTTACGAATTGTGATGAATATTTTACAGAAAATTGAAAAAATAAATTTAAAAAAAAAAATAATTTTTTTTTAATTTATTGGGTAATAATTTAAAACATAAAACCTTTAAGAAAAAAAATAAAAACAATCTAAAAATGTAAAAATAATTTTTTTTAGTTACCATAAAATGGATTTTTCTACTAATTTTAACTTTGATAACCCATAAGTAGGCCCCTACAAAGCGTAGTACCCTTTCCAAACGCTCATTTCATAGGCTGAACAGTTATCTATCATATGCTGTTTAAACTGTTCAATTATCTTATTCGGTTCCAAAGATATGATTTTTGCAACGAAAAAACTCAAATGGCGCCACTGTGCGTCGTGACATTTTTCAATTTTGCTGTGTTAATGAACCCGAGCTTTAAGAAAATGTTCTTTATATTAAGTCTAATGCTATTGGCTATGATAACATTAGCCCAAAATTTCTTTTAAAATCCTTCTTCCTCCGCTGTTGCAATTCATCACTCACATATTTAACACCATACTCATGACAAGTGGCTTTCCAACTAACTGGAAGTCTAACTCTGAGTTCAGGCCGATAGCAATTCTACCTTTTCTGTCCAAAGCTCTTGAGAAAATAATTCATAAACAGATAAGTGATCACTTAGCTCAATATAATCTGCTCACCAGCAGGCAGGCGCGGATCCAGCTTGAGCCTTAGGGGGGGGGGGGGGGGGAATTTTTTATGGTACAAAACAGGTAAAAAATTTGTTTTTAAAAGTTTATTAAAAACGATATGTTTATATTATATTAAAAAAAAAACTCAACAATAAGGTTAAATAAAATATAAGATCAGTTCAATATAAATTAAAATAAATTAATCTTTTTAAATAACGTTTTGGCTATAAAAATAATTTTATTTATTTTTTTATTTGAAACAATTTATTTGACTACATCATACTAAATTGTTTGACCAATTTTTCTACCAAAAAAAAAACATATGCAATTGTTAACAAAATTTTGGAAGAAGGAATATGTTTCACTAATTTTAAAATTAAATAATGAATTTAAGTCGAACTGTTTAGGTTTTAATCTAAAGATACATATATAATTATTCTGGTTTAAGTTGATTACAGCTAATTTTTTTATTAAAATTATTTTTATTTAGAAAGGAATTTTAAAGCTTATAACAATGGAAAGACAAAAATAATTTTGGCTGCACATACATACGTACATATCGAGTCATAACCGCAAAAAAAGCTTAAGTGCAAAAAACCAAACTTTACAGGGGACGGTTTTTTGTAATTATCATCGCTAAAAATATAGTTATTGCATTGAAATTTTGTACATTAGCATTGTTTTGTCTGATAAATACAATTTTAGGTTTTTTATTTTAATATTAGCGATATAAGGTTCGTTTTTGTCCCTTAAGCTTTTTTTGCTGTCACTCTGAAAGTCTACTCCTGAAATTTTTGTTGGTTAAGATAAAATAATCTCCTTTATGAAACAAATGAAAATAATACAGGTTTAATTAAATCGATTTTTTTTTATTAAAAATTAGATTTGAATTCATTTTTATAAGAATGTAGTGTTTAAGAAAAGAAAATTATAAAATATTTATTACAATACAATAGTAGCTTCATCAAAACCTAACTTCTGGGTAAAAGTTGTAACTATAGTAATTTGTAAGTTTTAACAATTGCTCTAAAATAACTAATAAACATACATAAATATACGTATATAACACGATCTTAATAAATATTATCTTCTTCGTCAGTTTCGCATAGCGAATCATTTACAGACTTATTGTGTTTTAAATTTAAAAATTCTTGGTGATATCTGCCTGGTATTGTCCTATTATCACAAAGCGTTTTTAAATCCTTGTATTTGGGTAACGAAATTTTTAACAATTCCTTATAAAATTGAACTGGCGATTATTTCAGGGTTTCGTTTGGATATTGAAACAGAACTTAAATCGTAGTCTTTTCTTTCAGAGTTATCAAAATAGCCATATTTAAGACTTATTACAGGTTTATCCTTTTCAAATGAAACTGAACGTAAATTTTTAAATGAAATCTTTACTGATTTGGGTAGCATCTTTTGTGAAAATGCTTTCCAATCTTTAAAATCGGAGTAGTGCATTAGAATGCAGTTATAATTTGTTGGATTTTTACGTGCATTAGTTATTAAAGTAGACCATTCACTTGGTGCCCAGACAGTTTTATCACGGGTAAAATTTTTGAATGGTACTATGAATTGAATCAACGGGCATCATTGTATGCCCTGGTTACAAATAAGTTATTTTTATATTTTTTATGTATTTTGATCTTTCAAGAAAAAAATTATGGTGGTAAGTATTGCTCTATTACGATTTTGCCCAGCACAGCTGTCACAATAAAGACTCACAGAGGAGTAAGTTTTCCTTTCGTCGACAAGTTTTAAATACTGGAAGAGAATTGTTGAAATTTCATTGCATCCCCTTTTTCCATCACTTTCTCCCCATAAAAAACAGTAGCCGATTCTGGTTCCACTTTCGTAAAAGCTTTCATTGTAAAATGCCTATTTCCTGAAATAAAAAAGCGTTATAGCTTTTCCATGTGGTGTGTTTAAAACTTTTTGTAGATCGAAACTTGTACATAAAAGTGATGAATTTTCTTTAAATTTCTTCTGTTCTTCCAAAATTACTTCTTTGGATTTTTGTTTTTCTCTTAAATGTAACTGATATTTCTCCGTATATTGCATTTCTTTTTCATTGGCTGTTTCATTTTCGGATTAACTATTCTTATAACTTTCACATAAGATGCATTTATCTTTTTTAGGTAGATGGAAACCTAAATGGAAGTTATTTTTAAAAATGCCACGAAAAACTCTCAGTGATAATTGGCAAGATTCTTTGTTTATACTTTTAAGATGTTCAGTATAAACTTTATACACTCCTTTTATATTTCCAAATTCCTGTGGAAGGTATAATTTTTTACTTTGGTTCCGACAATAATGGGAGGGAACAGCCGGTAATTTTTCAATAAATCTCTTTACTAAAGAAACGGAATCTTCATCTGACTTATTATGTGGAGCAGATTTTCTAACATTTTCATTATATAAATATATTGAACTATTATTCTTGTACTCTTTATAAATTGCTGAGATATATGCAAAGTTTTTATCAAAAATTGTTGACATACTTTCAAATTTGTATTATTAAAATTAATGACATAATTATAGCTGTACTGCCTTTTATTATTCTCTCCTTTTCGTCTTTTAACACTGATTCTTTTAATGCAGGAACTTAACCAATCTCTTTGCCTTATTTTACTTATTCCCCAAAAATGTTCGTTTATTTGCTCCCTCTCAGATTCGGAAAACTTATCACCGCATGAATTTCCACATTTCTTATTTTTACATGGATTGGGTAGAACACATTTATCCCGGATTTTTAACTTTTGTAATCTTTTCGGTAGCTTCTTTTGTTTTTTATAACCTCTTTGACCTACACATGTTTCCTCTTCAATATCTGAATCTGAATAACTATATGGAACGAGCGCTTTCTAAATATGATTTTTTAAGAAAACATTAAAATGCATTTAAACATACATATATAAAATGTATACACTTTTACCTCCGCCATATTTTTCACGATTCCAAAATGCGAAATTTAATTAATTTTTAACGATATTTTGAGTATAAAACAAGTTTATTAAATTATTTTTTATTATTAATTAAAAGAATTTAAGCTTAAGTAACAAAGTGCTGTCACCAAAAATGTAATCAAATAAAAAACTCACACTTGAGCTAAAATTGTTTTTGATGTTAAATTCAAACGGTACTTTGTATAAAGATAACAGTTTTAGAGATGGTGCAAATAATCCTAAGCTATCGATTTTTGTAAGAAAACAATATCATGAAAAATTGTCACTTGAGCTTTTTTGGCGGTTATGACTCGATATGCCTTCAGCCGTAAATACATCGTTTGCAGAAAAAATACAAATATTTTTTTCTAGTTCTTGTTTTGCAACGATATGTATGTATATCCAAAGGCTAAAGATGTAATTCCAAAAATGCTAAAGAAAAAGTGCTAGGGCCCATTGAAATGTTAAAATTTAAAAAAAAATTTGTTAATATTTGTTAATAGTCAACATTGAAATAAATAAAATAATTTTATAGTATATTTTATTTTTGCAAGTCGACATGCTAAAATGTACATTAAAAGTATAAAATATATAATAGAAAAGGTGATAAGTCACAAAAAGCTATGTAAAACATAAATTTATTATTTTTAGTTGGTTTGCAAGCCAATAAAGAGTCGGCAATGAAGCAAAACTGGATTTACAGACTTCAAATATATTCAGAACTAAAGACCTTAGAAAATTTTTTCTCTTTCCTATAAAATTTATACATTGGACTACATCTTTTTCGACTGAAGGTAATGATATATACTTATAAAGGTACATTATATAAAAAAAAATTACGGACTCACCATTGTTTCACTCATTTTTATGTATTTTTGTATATCAAAGAACTTTTCTTATTAATGCACTTGAAATTTGACAGTTATATATGTAATTCTTCTTTGGTGAACTTTTACTAGACCAATACATATGTTCATATGTATATATGGGAAGGTAGAATGGCAATGCATATAAAATTCCAATTCAAATCCTACTATTATGAAAATATGATACGAAAAACGGTTATATTCAAATGTATATAGTAAATAATTATCATAATACAAATAAAAATATTGATTATTAATAATTCAACCGCTCGCATATTCAACCCAAACGTTTATTTTTCGGAAATAGATGGCACTTGCTGGGATTGAATGTAGAATAATATGTATTTAAATACAGTAAGCTAGATGTTTCACTGGAAATATATAATAAATAACTATAAGGATAAATATTTGGATACTTATTGAAAATTGGATAAGAGATTCTATAAAAAACAAAAAAAAAACTTGATGGGATTTCCAAAAATTTTGTACATTCGGAAATTCGTGTATTATCGAAATAAGAAAACATATTTTTATAATTTAGGGGGGGGGGGAATAGGATATTTCCCCCCCCCCTGAATCCGCGCCTGCCAGCAGGCAATCCGAATTTCGACAGAGACATAGTTGCATCACAGCTTTAATTGATGTTACTGAAGATATACGTTGTTCTATTGACGGCGGTTATTTAACACTTTTGGTTCTGCTAGATCACTCGAAAGCTTTTGATTCCGTTGATCATTCCCTACTTTGTTCAAAACTTTATCATCAATTCTCGTTCTTTGACACATCAGTATCATTAATTAAATCATACCTTCACGCAGAGAAAAAATATTTTTAAAAACGGTCACCTCCAACAAAACTATTTTTGAAGAAAAATTTTAAACATATAATGTTTAATTTAACCATATTATTGTCACCGACAACCATGTTATTGTTAAATTATTCCTCCATTAAGAGGCCACAACCATATTATGGCTGTTTTTAAACATGTTTTGGTTAAATATGAAAATATTTGTTTTTAAATTCACAATAGTATTTTCCTCTTTTCCAGGAGCAACACACTATGGTTGAAAACCAACCATGCTATTATAAGTGCTAAGCATATTTTAGTTGTTATTAACCAAAACATGTTTGGAAGCAACCATTATATGGTTGTGGATTCTTGATGGAGGACAAATTTAACCAAAATATGTTTTACGGTGACAAAAGTATGATTATATTAAACATAATATGTTTAAAATTTTTCTTTTAAAAAAGTTTTGTTGGAGGTTTCCATATATAAACATGTTTTTTCTCTGGGTATTGAAAGTCGTTCTCAAACCGTGTTCTTAAATGCCTGTTATTCTGGTTCAAGGTTACAAGGTTCAATTCTGGGTCCACTTTTATTTTCTTTGTACGTTAATGATATACCTAATAATGTATAATAATGTAGTAAAATTAATTTATATGCTGATGACGTGCAGCTATAAATCAACCCATCGCTTAAGACTATAAATGAAAATGTATGTAAGCTTAATTCTGATCTTGACAGCATTTATTGCTGGTCATCACAAAATGGTCTATGCCTGAACCCACAAAAATCTAAATGTTTAATATTCCGTAAAAATTCTTTAAAACCAAATATTAATGTTGACATTCGTATTAACAATGAAAAAATTTAAATCGTTACTTCAGCAAAGAATTTGGGCATAACATTCAACAGTACGCTCAGCTGGGATAATCGCGTCAATATTGTAGTCAGCGTTACCGTAGGTACTACTTAAGTAGCAATTTGCCACTTTTTCGACTGTTTGGATACTATTTTGCTACTTTTACAAAATGCACCTAAATGTGATACTTTTTGTAATTCTTGCCACTTTTTTGGTACTTTTTACTAAATGATGAGATACTTTTTGAATTTTCGGTTTTATTACAACTCCCAGCTTTAATATAAACTGTAATTGTTTTAACCCTAACCGTACTGACAACATTTACACACTTAGACTCCTGACAAAGGTACCCGGGTACCCGTGTGTGTTTATTTGTCCGTTATTATTTATGCTATGCATTTTAAAACGGGGAATCCCCTGTTTGTATTTATATGTTATATACAATTGTACTGTGGGTATGCATCGTTTCGATTATATTTTTGCATTCTCAGTTTTGTTTGGTGTTGTGTGTCTTTGCTTTGTGTGTCTTTGCTTTTTTTGTTTTACAAATTTTTTTCGATGTCGCGTAAACGTAATGCACTTGTTATGGAAATGAATGTGTCTGAACCAATATCTTCTGATGCGGGACCATCATCTCAAGTTACACCAAGTGCTGCTGTGCAAGCCCCCAAAATAAGGGCAAATATATCATCATCGAAGAACTTGATGCTTTTATTGGAATTTTACTGGTAATGGGTATAAATAATAAAATGGTGACAACGACGGTCCTCCTTAAATACTATGGATACAAAGCATCGTTAAGTCGCGATAGATTTCAGCAAAAACTACGCGTAATACGTTTTGATAATGCTTTCACAAGAGCGACACGCAAACAAACAGACAAAGCTGCTCCTAACTCCGATATATGGAATATGTTGATGTAGAATCTACGTTTAAATTATTTTCCAGATGAAAATGTGACAGTAGACGAACAGTTATTTCCATTTAGAGGTAGAACCAGTTTCACTCAATATATTCCCTCAATCCCAGCTAAATACAGAATAAAAATATTTTGGTTGTGTAACACAGCCAATAGCTATCCTTTGATTGGAATCATTTACACAGGCAAGCCACCTGGTGGTCAACGACAGGTAAATGTAGGAGAAAACATCGTTCTAGATCTGGTGGATTTCTACAACAATCTGGAATAAATGTAACAACCGACAATTTTTTTACTTCACTTCCTTTGGCCAATCGGCTACAAGTTAGAGGAATTAGTCTCGTCTGTACCCTACGACAAAACAAAGCCCCGATATGGTTTCAACAAAAACGGAACACTTTTATCTGTTGTGTGTTTTCCTTCTGTCAACAATGCATTATACTCAAGGGGAGCCAACTATTAATGGAAAAGAGGAGATTAATGACTTCTATAACAAAACAAAAGGCGGAGATAGATGTTATGGACCAGATGGTGTCTAAATATACCACCAAACGCAAAACAAATAGATGGTCATTGGCAGTTTTTTTCAATATGATTGCCGTGGCTGCATAGGGTGCATTTTGTATATACTCCAGCCTCGATCCAAGCGCAAAAGTAAAACGAAGCTCTCGTCGAGGATTTTTAACATCACTTGGCGTGGAGTTGGCAACTAAAAATATGAACAAAAGAGCTAATGATAATCAAATAACACGACACTATAACGTCCGGGCAGCTCTAGAGCTTATGACAAATAAAACCATCCCTAAAGAAGTTTTCCAGGATGCTGCGGTCCCATCAGATACAACTAAACGAGATAAAGCTGGACGGTTACCAATAAAGGGTCGCTGCTACCTTTCGTTGACTACTGATCCAAAATCTGATCGAAATACACGCAAAATATGCGATGGCTGTAAACGACCAATGTGCAATACGCATAGCAAAACTATTGCTCCAATCTGCAGTAGATGTTAATTTTTTTTTATTTTTTTCTTTTATGCAACAATATTAGTAAACAGTTTTATTTATTTTTTATACATGTACAAAGTTTGATGTAAAATATTTTTTGAATTAAATAACCAATAAACAAAAAAATACTATAATTTTTTTTTCATACAAAATGTAAAAAGTTATATAAGGGTACCCGGGTACCCTTATCAGGAGGGAAAGGACTATTCGACTTTGGGTGGCTCCAGAGTCAATCCAAAAGAATCAAGAGTGCTTTAGATGGAAAAAAACTTTAGAAAATGGTTATCTGAAGGAACTTGTGGAGCCTCAAATTTGTATTTTATTTAGTTTAAGAAAAATATGACTTCAAAGTACGTTCGGGTACCGGGGTACCCGTTTTAGTATGGTTAGGGTTAATAAAGGGTGTTTTTTTTTAAGCTAGATAGAACTTTAAATTGTAAAAAGTAACACAAAAAATTAAATTTTGATGAAATATTTTTTTTTATCGTTTCAGTATACTCTGACAAATTATCATGAATAGACTCACGCTTGAACAACGCTACGAAATTATCCAAATTTACTTTGAAAATCAGTCGATTCGCGCAACTTATAGACGACTTCGTCATTTTTATGGCGTACATAATCGTCCATCTGAACAAGCCATTCGTCGAACTGTGGATAGATTTCGTACCACATACTCTCTAGAGGATGCAATAACACCAACACGTCGAAGGAATGTGCGTACTGAAGAGAATATCGCCGCTGTAAACGAAAGTGTGGAAGAAGATCCAAATTTATCGATTCGTCGTCGGTCGCAGGAATTGGGGCTCTGTCCGTCCACTACGTGGAAAATTTTGCGCAAAGATCTCGGCCTACACCCGTATAAGATCCAGCTGGTGCATGAATTGAAGCCACGAGACCATTATATGCGTCGTTCTTTCGCCGATTGGGCTCTAGAGCAGTTGGCAACTGACCCGTTGTTTTATCGCAAAATTGTGTTCAGCGATGAGGCGCATTTTTGGCTTAACGGGTTTGTTAATAAGCAAAATTGCCGCATATGGAGCGAGACCAATCCACAAGAGACCCTACAGACTCCATTACATCCAGAAAAATGCGTTTGGTGCGGTTTTCACGCTGGTGGCATCATCGGACCTTATTTCTTCAAAAATGAGGCCGGAGCTCGCGTTACGGTCAATGGAGATCGTTACCGCATCATGATCAATGATTTTTTGTTTGAAAATATGGATGACATTGATCCGGAGGAGATGTGGTTTCAACACGATGGCGCTACGTGCCATACGGCGAACGCAACCATCGACTTATTAAAATCAAAATTTGGCGATAAGTTGATTTCGAGAAATGGACCTGTCAATTGGCCTCCAAGGTCGTGCGATTTGACACCTCTCGATTATTTCCTGTGGGGCTACGTGAAGTCACTGGTTTATGCTGATAAACCAGCAACAATTGACGCCTTGGAGGCCAGCATTGTTCGTGTTATTCGTGACATATGGCCAGCAGTGCTCGAAAAAGTGGCCCAAAATTGGACGTCCAGAATGCGCTTCGTCAAGAACAGCCGCGGTGCCCATATGCCCGAAATCATTTTCAAATGTTAATGTCACGTATTGATCTTTCGAATAAAAAAAAATTTTTGATTACAATTTAATTTTTTGTGTTATTTTTTACATTTTCAAGTTCTATCGGGCTTAAAAAAACACCCTTTATATGTATATATATGTAGGCAAGCTTATCTGAAAAAATTTTTTGTCTATCGCAATAAGCTTATGCATTTATTACGAATATACATATTATGTAACATGAGTGCATATTAATTATTCGCAAGTAAGTGCTTTTGGGAAGTACCACTTGCTTATGTGCGTATTCTGTATACCATGATGCAATTAATACTTATAACATGGCGTATACATATGCCTGTATAAAACAGGGTTGTCAGATTTTTTTTCACCTTCGTTACCAATTAATTATACACCGAAAATCGCCAAATTTAATTTTCTTCAGATTTGTGTGATGAAAAATTCGCCAAAAATGCGCAATTTTTGATTTTTATATAACACAAGCTGACCCGGTCCGCGTTGCTGGCCCTAAGCAAACATTAGTGTTGTATTACCAGACGATTTAAATTGATCTTTAAACGAAATTTACGGCCTTTAAATAAAAATCCATGAAATTTATTTATTTATTTAAATACCTATCATAAAGTTTTTTGAATGAAAGTATGGCACATTGTTAAGAGGATAAGTGTCTATATGTGAGAGCATTAAAAAAAAAGACCTCAAAATAAAATTGATTTTATTTCACGACCGCATTCTCTGGCAAAATTTCATGTCAAACTGCATGTAAAACTTCGTTCATCCCCAGTTCTGTTTCATCATTATATTATAAATTAAAATGTTGTTCATATACATATGTTTAATTTACATTTGATTTGAAAATACATATGGTTGTATGTATGTATATATATGCTGTGAATCTTACGAAAAAAGTGAGCGTAAAAGTGGGCGGGGCAACATTTTCTTACCGCAAAACCTAAGTTAGACCATGGCGATCATTTTAAAGAAAAACTCGTCCAAATCGGTCAAGCCGTTCTCCAGTTATGCGCTTAATAGAAAAAGTGGGCGTAAAAGTAGGCGTGGTAAATTTTTCTTTCGATGAAAACTTAAAGTTGATTAATACGAACATTTGAAAGAAAAATTAGTCAACTCGATGGAGCCGTTTTCTGATTTTAGGTAAATCGAAAAAAGTGGGCGTAAAAGTGGGCGGGGCAAAATTTTCTTTCCGTAAAAACCTAAGTTGGACCATAGCGATCATTTTAAAGAAAAAATCGTTCAAATCGGTCAAGCCGTTCTCAAGTTATGGATTTTGCCACGCCCCTCCGCCCCCAGGCCATTAATTGAAATAATAACTATCCTATCATCTAAGTTGGACCAAATTACATATATATGCCAATTTTCATGAATATCAGTTGACTCGTTTTTGAGTTTATTCGAAACATACACAGTGACACGGATTTTTTATATATTAAGAAGATTTAAATAAGCATTTTCATGGTTTATGTCTTATTTTAATCGTTATATACCTAGCTTAGATAATTTATAAAAATTTTAAATTTTTGCTTTTATAATTTTTTTTTTTTTTTTTGTATACAGGGCTAGCTCGCTAATCCGAAGGTGGTTAATCCGAATTATCCAGTAATCAGAATTGAATTTATGACGTATTACATACTCTATAGTCCGCATTGATTGCAAGCTCGCTTAACCGAATTTTTATTTTTCTGCTTTTCATAACCTTCGCCGAATGTAATTCCGTTTGTAATTTCTACAATATTGATCTAAGACCCTATAAAGTATATATTCTGGCTCCTTATGAGAAGCAAAGCTCCAATCCGACTGTCCGTCTGTCGGTCCGCCTGTTTAAATTAACTCAGACTTTTTGAAAAAAAAAACTTTCATAGTGTAAGGCCAGACTAAAGACTGTAAAATGGATGTAATAAAACAGTACTAGCTGATCAAATATAACTCTGAAAAATATTCCTTGTGCTAAAAAAAATCGTATTTTATATGATGTTCAGCTAAGATAAGAATATTACTGCCAATCAAATAAATGAAAGCGTTTCTAAGAATCTAAAATAAAATGTGAAATTATATTAAAACGTTTGTAAATTTGTACAAAATTTGTCGTTTGAAAAATCGTAAAATTTACCATTTTTGTACACAAAAATCGTCAAATCTGGCAGCCTCGGATTGAATATGGATAAATTAAGTATTTCGCGATTGAATAATCGAACTTAAATCAATATTTCTGTGCTTGATTCAAGAAACTCCGTACTCACTGTGCTATTGATACCGCTTCGGATTGATTTGAGTACGGATGGGATGATTTTTATTTTGAGTGTATGTTAAAAAAAACATAATATATAAAAAAACTTTAATTTTGTCATTCTTGATTAATAAAAATAAAAAAACATTTGTTTTGGAATCCTGGCTTGTGTTTTATTTTCGAACAAAGTGAATTATAATACATAATTACAGCACATCCAATAATCCGAATATCTCGTTAATCAAAATCAGGGTCTGCAATCATTAATTCGGATTAGCGAGCTGGCACTATATTTTTGAAAACGTTTATTTTTATTTTTTGGAATTTTTTTTTTTTTTTAATTTTTCCATTACTTTTCTTTAGTATCTCCGAAGCTGTGAAAAAAATATTGGTAAGATGCCTAAAAGGGAATTTAATTCCAAAACATTCGCAAGTAATAGCATCCAAATCGAACATATCGCTCCCAAGTCATGATGAAATATACATATTAGCATCATGCCCCCAACAATGAATAATACATTAAATTAACATTTGTCCTAAGATTTTCATGAAATATGCCGCATTTTATTCATACTCGTGACTTTTAGATTAATGATTAAAATGTCAAATTTTTGTCCTTCCAACTTTTGTATGAATTTTTGAAAACAAAAATAGTACTAATTTTGCAAAAAATATATTGCCACTAATTTCCGAATAACTTCGAAACAGTTGAAAATATAAAAAAATTTATATGGATGACTCAAAGGCTTTTAAAAAACTAGACCTGATAGAGCCAATCATTGAACAGATTTGGATTCAGCAAGCTAAGGTCAATTCACATACAAAAGTTTTTGCTTACATCTAAAAAAATCCCCTATTTTTGGTACTTTTTGAAAATATCCAACGGTAACGCTGATCAATGCTTCGTACTCTCTGGGCAACACACTTTTGCACTCCTATTAACATTAGAATGCTAATTACTAAGACTTATTTGATGCCGGTACTTCTAAATAGATGCGAAGTTTATGCTTATTGTGATTCAACTAGTAAGAAGAAGTTGAATACTCTTTTTAACAAAATTGCTAGATATGTATTTGGTCCTCACACTCTTGTCCTCACACTTTACCTTAAGTAAAAAACTCAACATTTTTCATTTTTCGAATTCATTCTATGAGTTAAATTTCAGTTATGTATTTTTATAAAGCTTTTTGTAATAGCTCTAGTCCTTAAATTTTTTTAGAAATGACTTTATACACTACCAGACTATTATTTTGGAATAGAGCTATTACAAAAAGCTTTATAAAAATACATAACTGAAATTTAACTCATAGAATAAATTCGAAAAATGAAAAATGTTGAATTATAATAAAGTTGCTTATGAAAAAGAAATAATTCCCAATATCTATTAAGTAAAAAACTTTAAAACTTGACTTTTAATAATCTGGTGAACATCAGGACACTTACGCTTCTGCACAAAATCGTGTTCACAAAAGTGCCGTCATATTTATATGATAGGATAACTTTTACAAGGGCAAAAGGGGGAATAAAGTTATACCTATTGCACACAGAAGTAAGACAACGGAATGGCAATCCATCTATGGAACAGACTTCCGAATAAAGCCCAAACAAACAGCAACGTAAACACTTTTAAAACCGAAATAACAAACCATTGGAACAATAATATAACGTAACTTCACTCTTTAAACTAAATATTGGGGGGATTCACAAGGTGTGCTATCAAGTCATATCGTCATAATGTCCTAAATAATATTTTACAATTGTTTAAAAAAAAATATTGTTGTGTTTCAAACAACATAAAAAAATATTTTTTTTTAAACAATTGTAAAATATTATTTAGGACATTATGACGATATGACTTGATAGCACACCTTGTGAATCCCCCCATTGTATTTACTATAAGTATTTTTGATAACTAATAACACGGTGCTACAAAATTTCCTTTTATGCAAGCACTTTCAAAGTGACCTAGTGTATGTTATAGGTCTAGATGGGTGTATTACAAAACCGGTTTTAAAAGTTTCAATATACCTCCAAATTCCCGAGTTATGGACCAAAGAAATTTTTTTGAGGCTGCTACTTTTAAGCATTTATAACTTTTTTATTTATAAACCGATTTTTGAAATTCAAACGGTCTTGGAAAGCAAAATAATTGTTATTTTTAAATATATATACTTCTCATACAATATTAGCACAAATATGAATAGATTTGTTCAAATATATGAAAAATTTTTCATTTTTTTTAAACGTTTAAAATTTCTACGAGACTTTTTTCCGAATTTAGTTTAAAGACAACAAATATATTAAAGACAGTATTTTTTTGAGGCATCATTTGTTGAAATCGGCTGAGAAATGAGGAAGTTATAATACTTTTTGCGAACAAAAGAGTGGAAACCTGTTTTGATTAGATTAGCATGATTTAATAAAATAACTTTAATCTAATAAAACTTAACGAATTTTATATTTGAATCGCCAATTTATACATGAATTTTTTTTAAAAATGTGTCCTCGGCTTGTCTCAAGAAAAGTGTAAATTTCTAGCACAGTGTTGTCATATTTTTTTTTTTTTCAAAAATCTTTTAATTTCTGAAAAAAAAATTTTTTTTTGATTAAAAACACTTTTTTTACAAATCGTTAAAAAGAATCACTTACACTGCATGTGCTTTGATTCTATTTATTAAAAAACACAATATAAAAATATACATACATATATATGAACTTATAAATATATATTAACTGCCGTATTCATAAAAATAAAATACATTTCAAATGTATTTTAAAACTAAATTTCCATACAAATTTTCCTTAAAATAGATTTCATATCCAATTTATTTTTTTATGAATACGGCAGTAAATGTTCAATATTTATTGTTGATCTGTGTCGATTATCTATGTTTTATTTTTTTCTTTTTTCCATTTTTATTTTTTTAATTTTGTTTCTATTTTTCATCATAAAATATATAAATAAGAATTTAATTCATTCATTTGTTTTATACCACATATTAAATTTTTATATTATTATAAGTGAAGATTAATTTTTTACAAACTATAACTTTATTTATGTGAGCTACTTAAATTTCCGAAAAACTTAGAGAAAAAAAACTTTTTTGCACATTTGTGCTTCTCAAAAAACTTGTAAATAAGATAAATCTTACGATATGACAACACTGATTGTTGTATAAAAAAATTGCTGATTAACTTGTTTTTAATAAATATAAAACATACTTACTTTACAGCTAAAATCCCGAAAATAATCCTTCAAAACATTCTTAAGGATATTACTTACTTCACTTACTTATTGATTTTAAAAACGTTTTCCTTTAACCAATACTTACTTTGATTTTCTTAATAAAACATGCTTTCCTTTGGGTTTTCTATTTAAAAACAAAATATTTATTTCATAAAACGACCGAAGAAATACGATAAATTTTGTTTGCCCTTAATGACATAAATAAATTGATGATTGGCATTAAAGCGTTTCCTTCTAAGAGCACTTACGGGTTGTATACGTACCGCTGAAATTAATTTAAACATGTGTTCATAAAAAAAATGCTAAAATAGTAAAAATCTGATATTACCCCAAATGAAGGCGAGCTGTTAAACAAAATAGGTGATTCAAGGAATTCCACTTAGATTAAAATAAATATGATACACATACATATGCATATAAATTACCCAAAATTAAATGTGCTAATTTAGACAAACTTAATTATAGTCAAACATATTTAAAATTTTTAATTTATATCATCAACGTAGTCTTTTTTTAAACTAATTTGTTTTCAAAACGTATACCTTAACTACTTAATTAGTTAAATATCTACTGCCTGGTTTTCAAACTGAAATAAACATTTTCGTTTAGAAATTTATATTGAAAACAAATTCGAGTTTTTTTTATTGTTGTTTCAATATAAATTCCCAAGTGAAATTTTAATTTTATTTTGAAAAACAAGCAGTCAATGTAATAAAAATCATACTTTTGATGGCTTCGTTATAAACATGGCCCAATTAGTAGGTCTGCTCGAAAGGCCTGCTGATTATTTGTGGAGTTGTACTTTAATCATGCAATTGTTTTTGTAGCAATTGTTTTTTACATCTTGTCCATTCTTTACACAAACAAATGCATTGGGTTTTGACATCTTTAACATAATTTACACAAACAAAATACGTGTTGTTTTTTCTATAGTTGCATTGTTGTAGTATCGCACAGACCTACTAATTGGACCATATTTATAAAGTTATTTGTAAAATTTTCTTTATCTTTTAGCTATTTACTTATGAAATTAGTTTTAATATTTCCTTGAAATAATACTACGTTCATTTTATTTTTTATTGTATAACAAAATGATCTATTAACCGTAAAAATCCTGGGTAAAATAGGACGTACTGGCTGTGACCCGAATCCCATCATCATGGCTATAAATTAATAACAAAAACAAAGAGAAAAAATGCATAATTCAGTGTTAATAATTAATTTGCTAAAATAATATGAACGGGAGGAAAAAGACTAGGAGAAGTTTATTAAACCAGGATCATTTTGCTAAATGAAAGTACGAATTTTGAAGAATGAAAAAAACTATTAAACAAAATTATATAAACTTATGAAAAAGCTAAAAGGAATGAAATACACAGGCCTGCAAAATTTGGAAAAAAGCGAAACTTTGGGACTAAAGATTTTTTTTACTTTAAGCGAAGCAAGCGCAACCCAAACCCTATTCTATACTCTAGTCTATGCACGCAGAGAAAAAATATGTTTAGATATGGTCACCTTCAACCAAACTATTTTTAGACAAAATTTTAAACATATTATGTTTAAATTTAACCATATTATTGTCACCGACAAACATATAATTGTTAACCACAACCCTTTTATGGTTGCCTCTAAACATGTTATGGTTAAATATGACAATAATTTGTTTTTAAATTAACAATAGTGTTTTCCTCTTTTCTAAGAGCAACATGCTTTGGTTGAAAATCCACCATTCTATTATAAATGTTAAACATATTTTAGTTATTACTAACCAAAAGATGTTCGGAGGCAACCATAATATGGTTGTGCCTTCTTGATGGAGGACTAATTTAACAATAATATGTTTGTCGGTGACAATAGTATGGTTAAATTTAAACATAATATGTTTCCAATTCTCTTTAAAAATAGTTTTGTTGGAGGTGACCAAATTTTAACATATTTTTTCTCTCGGTGTGGGTGAAAAATTTGTTGGCCTGTGTTAAGCGCCCTGGAGACTATAATCCAGGGGTTTCCATTTCTTTGCACAATTGTGCGCACCACTACTAACACATATTTTTATACTCTTCAATTCAGTCGTCGATGTGACTTCGACAAGTGTGCATGTCTAGCGGATGCTATATTATTTTGTTTCAGCTTACACTCAAAAAATATTGTGCGGTCAAAAATGCTTTTGGTAACATCCAATGCCTTGCGTGCAATTTTTATTTAGAGTTTAGAGTAAATTTTAAGACTAAAATGTAGAATAATGTAACCTTTCATAAGTTTACATGCAAAGCAAAGAACTTTGTAAAATGGTAATTATTTGAGATTTAAAAGCAATTTTTAATATTTTAGATAAAAAATTTCAAAATGTCTAACAGTCCTATGTGGAAGAAGCTGATAGTCACATTTATTATAGGTTTTATTTTACATATGTTTATGGATTCGGTTCTTATAATTTTACAACACTTTTTTATTTTTTCTTATGCAATACTAAAAATTATTATTATAAATTATTATCTGATCACTAATTCCACTAACACCGTGGTAATAGTTATAAAACAGATTACCCAGTTTTTTTGTTTAAAAATATTAATGTGTTCTTATAAAAAGAATTAAAAACTCTGCTAATTTTTTTATTGAGTGTGATTATACATTATGCTGTTAAAAAATTTATATATTTATTTGATGATACGTCATTTTTAATTTTGTAAATAACTTAAAATTATATAAAAATACATATGTAACGTGAATCCTAATCAACAAAAATTTCAAATTTTCAAATAATATCTATTTTGTTTGTGAAAAAAATTCTTGGATGCCTGTAAAAGAGTCCCTTTTTCTTTCGTAAAAAAGACGTACCTAAATGCAGAAATTATTAAGAAAAAAAAAAATAGCCACAAAAATTTGTTGGTATTTTGTGCTTGTAAAAATATTTTTGTTTCTGTACCAATCGCGTCGGAAGGTTTTTTTCTTTGAAAACACTTTTCTTAAGTAAGTAAAAATATTTGAAATACAAGTTAAAAATGTCTTGTTTTCCTACAATTTATGTGTAAACCTATACACATAAAAGCAAATGTGACAGCAGGTAAAATTTTTGGGTAAGATGTGTTTTATTGATGTATTAATGAAGCGTTATTGTTTGACACTATTTTTATTGCTTACTTTTTTATGCTACAATTATATGACCGAGTCCAAAGAGTTAACCTTACTAATTTATGGTATTTATTTAACGTACATAACTTTGACCTGTTATAATGACTTTCTACATTTTTGCAGGCACTCAGGTTCGCATTTGGTACGTTGTTAAAAGTTATGATATACCATTAGCAAGAATTAAAATGAATGCACAGATGTTTGAAGTATGAGTAACCCAACAACGTGAATACCTTTTCTATTTTACTTACCACTATGAATACCCTAACTCTTTACTAGAATAACTTTTTCCCGTTATAATTCTCATGTAATTTATTTTATTTTTGAATAAATAGACCATTTCTAGGCACACTTGTGTATACCACTACTAATACATATTTTTGTTTGAAGATTTTGTAATTTTACAACCGCTATTAGATCTTTTCAAAAACCCTTTTCGTTGCAATGTAAGCAACTACGAATTTGATATTCAATCAGAACTAATCATACTACGAAGCGAAGTAAATGCTCCAGACGAAAATAATATTGTAGAGTTCTGGAAAGATTTGAATGGGGAGTTCTATCCTGAACTAAAAAAAAAATTCATTTAAGTGATTTGCGTGCAATATTTAATTTTTATGAATTTTTAAAACATAAAAATCTTTAATTTTTTTACAATTGTTTGATAAGATATTTGAAACTGATTTAGAGTCAAAAAGCTTCCGAATAAAAAAAAGTGCAGTTTTAAAATCAGCGACATTGAATTGGTAAAGAATTGCGCTACAAATTTTTTATCCACACAATTTTTTATACAACTTATAAAATATATTACTAACATTTTATTTCGGCTGTAAATGAATGCATTCTCTCAATTTCTTTACTCTCTGGTACTCACTAATACACAACCAAAATATTTTTGGAAATCCCTGCTATAATCTCATCAATCACATAGTTGTGCAGTGCGTGCAGTCGTTCTTCTTCGGCTACACATACGCGTTGTCGGCAATGCTTGATGAAAATCAAAAAGTTTTGATATTTTTATTTGATGGCTGATTATTTGATAGTCTCCTGTTGTGATTTTATTTGCTTTATGTAAATATAAATATTTTTTTTTTTGTACAAAATACACATGTTGATTGACTTGTATATTTGTACGTCTCCGAAAAATTCTGAAATAAATGACACTAACACATTTGCACTGATTGATGGATTTATTTGATAGTCTTCAGGGCCCTTTACAATTCCCCTTACCACAGGTGGAAAGGAAATATATAAGTTTGTCATTCTGTTTGTAATTTTTATAATATTGATCTTAGATCTTATATAGTTTATATGTACACCCTAAGAAAAAATATGTTTAAAAATGGTCACCTCCAACAAAACTATTTTAAGAGAAAAATTTTAAACAAACTATGTTTAATTTAACCATGTTATTGTCACCGACAACCATATTATGGTTAAATGGGTCCTCCATCAGGAAGGCGCAACCATATTATGGTTTCCTCCAAACACGTTTTGGTTAATAATAACTAAAACGTGTTTAACACTTATAATAGCATGGTTGGTTTTCAACCATAGCATGTTGCTCTTGGAAAAGAGGAAAATACTATTGTTAATTTAAAAACAAATTATGGTCATATTTAACCAAAACATGTTTAAAGACAACCATAATATGGTTGTGGCTTCTTGATGGAGGACCAATTTAACAAAAATATGGTTGTCGGTGACAAAAATATGGTTAAATTAAACATAATTTGTTTAAAATTTTTCTTTTAAAATAGTTTTGTTGGAGGTGACCATTCTTAAACATATTTTTTTTCTGCGTGTATATTCTAAGTCTTTATGAAAACCGATATTGTTTTAACGATCTTTGTCTGTCCGTCGGTCCATCCGTTTCAATGTGTTAGTTTTAATGGGTTTTAACGAAGACTCCAGATATAATGGGTCTATCTATATTTTAACTACATATGGGAAATTCCAGCGAAAAGTCTGTTTTTTGTAACGTAGCGCCAGCAAGTAACTAAAAATTAAATATCAAAAAAAATTGTATGTGTGTAATTTACTTTTTAATATTTTAGTGTCAAGCGCAACTATCTCTTCATTTAGAAAAAATGGGATAACATTTAAACAACATGGGCCTAGAATTCAGGCTTAATTGCTTGCCGGCGCTACGTTAAGTAAAGTAGACTTTTCGCTGGAACCGCCCATATAATACGGAAAGCTTTCGTATTGAAACACGACTTCCTCTAATTTTTTGCCATAAATCTCTAATTTTGACCCATAACTGCATAAGAGTACCCGCTAGGAGGGGTAACATGTTTGTCTGTCCTCTACTAACCCATAACTGCTAAGGGAGCTCCGTTAGGGAGGTAAAGACCCAAATCATGTTAAACGCAACGCAACGCCAAAGAATTACATTGAAAGAACAATCAATGTCATAAATATTTTGTAATTATGTTGTTGCTTTCTACAGCAATTCACACTGCGTTTTAAAATTTCAAACGCTGCATAGCTTGTGGCGTTGAACATATTATAACGGTACATGAATTTCTGTAGAAAGCAACAACAAAATTACAAAATATTTATTAAATTGTTATTTGTTTCAATGTAATTATTTGGCGTTGCGTTTTACATGATTAGGGCCAAAATGTATGACCTATTATATCTATATTTTCTCAAAACATACTTGTCCCTTATCTCGACCTCTTAGAGCGTATATTTTTAATGCATATCCCACATTAAAACGTTTGCAGTATTATAAGTTTAATATGGGATATATTAAAATTTAAAAAAACGGGTCTATGTTAAAATATTGGAATTCAAAATGATCACTTCTATTTTAGAACTGCTTATCTATCGCCTGTAAAGAAATTAGCATGACTCTTAAGAGAAATATGTATTGTGGTTGAAAATGTTTGTTATTGATTACCTATGATAAGATAGCTAAAGGTTGCCAATATTTTAAATAAAATTTGCCTAAAATTTTTCATTTTTATTTAGAAATAAAAAAAATTTGTTCTAGAAAAAAATCTTTTTAAGTAAATGACAAATTTATTAAAACAAGAATATTAGAATATTTAAATGCAGATATACAAACATACATATAAATTTAAAAAAAAAATAAATTGCTTCCAATTATTTATCCAATTCAAATTTTTCGTACACTTCCTCTAAAGATTACAAGACCATTTGTATTAATTAGACTGTAATAAAACGATTTATTGACATTAAAATCTTTGGGTGGCTCCTGGAACATGGGCATCGAGAAATGCTTTACAGCCATGACTATTTAAATGAGATCAAAATAATACGATATTAGGAAACATTTTGAAGGATTTTATACATATGAGTATAATACCGGTAATACTAGTTAAAAGTGATATGAAACATTCACAATTGATATGGAGATTATGAGAGAATAAGTGATTTTGAAGCATGCAAATTTAAATAATTCCTTTAAATGGTATTTTCGTAGTGATAACCAGGGCAAGTTTTTTTTCATGCACGAAAAAATTTTAAATATGGAAGCAAAAAACCAAAGAAAACAACCTAAATATGCATACTAACCAAATTTAGTAAAAGGGCTTTCTACATTATTTACTTAAATAGGGAGAATTTTTTTGGGATTTTTTAATTGCATTTACGAGTATCAAATATATTTCTCTGATTTAGTTTAGTTGCTTAAATTTGGCAATAGTATATAATTACAAAATATCACTTTTTGTTAGGAAATTGAATGATAATTTGCATAAAATGCAATGATATGAAAATTAACCATATTTTCTAAAATCCTGCGAAATATTAATAAACTTAGTTTTCAAGAAAAAAAAGAAAGCTTGAAAAAATTAACCTGGGGTTAACCAAGAGAAAAATTCGGTTCAAGACCACAGCTAGGGATGCAAACGAAATAGCGATGTTTAGGTAATTTCAATAGCGGTGTTCAGTGTTTAGTGCAAATGGTCTTGCAAAAGAGCAAATGCAAAATTTCGTAGCTTTTTTTATTAAATCTAACGGAAACTCTGTGTATTTTGTTGGTGGATTTTGCAAAAGGGCTATGGTATTTTGCATTTACTCTTTCGCAAGACCATTTACACTTAACACTGAACTCCGCTTATGTATCGTTCAGAAACATCGCTGTTTTTAAGAACGATACGTTGCCGATATATCGACGTCAAAGCTAAACAAATCGTTCATTCAATATGTGTTTTATGCCCTTTACTGAAGGTAAAAGGGTATATAGCAATTTCTTTTAATATATAAAAAATTTTATATTTTGTTTTTTATCAATCTTTTCACAAAATTATGAACGGTATCAATTATGGCAAACAAAATAATACTTTGGTTGTACAAAAAAGTACTAAGTAGCAAAGTTATTAAACAGGGCAGTATGAACACCTAAACTAAACGTGAAGGTTAAAAATGCAACATGGTTTGCATGTACGCAGAGAAAAGACATGTTTAAATAAGGTCACCTCGAAAAAAAAAACTATCGAAAAGAAAATTTTGAACATAATATGTTTAATTTGACCATATTATTGTCACCGACAACCATATTATTGTTATATTATTCCTCCATCAAAAAGCCACAACCATATTATTTTCAAGATTTTCAAGAAAACTTGTATTTGTTTAAATTATTAAAAACAAATATGCATATGCATGATGATAAAACGAAAATATTTTTAGATATTTTTAAGATTTTGCTATAAAAAAATTAAAATTTTCTTTTAATAACATCTGAAGTATTGCGAATACCAACATTATAAATTTTTTTTTTGCTTCCAAAATAAGATTTCAAATGTAAACTTAAGGTAAGTGAAATCTGAAATTTGACCAAATGTAATTTTTTTTTAGAGGTTATGTATGTCCCTCTATAACCAACCTTAACGGAACATCAAAAGCGTAAGTAATTGTCAAATAAACGGATCTTTGTGTGCTAGTTTCAATACAATAACAATAAGCTTATATTTTGTATTAGTATTAACCCTGGCAGGAAGCTCTTCATCTTAGTACATTTAGGCTACTATTCGTTTTTATTCGCTTGATATTTCACAATAGACCGTACAAACCTTAAAATATTTTCTGAATTGTTAATCTACACAAAAATCTCTTTCATTTGCTGAGTATATCATATCTAACTTGTATTGAAAGGATGCTCAAGATTATATATTTCAAGGTTAACCCTTAAAACTATGAACATTCCAATTGTGTCGGCCCTTTTTAAATCCATAAAATGTCCTAAAATATTAAGAAAGCATCTTCACATTTTATCTAGTTTTCTACATGTTTTAAATAGTACGAAAAATAACAGGTTAGGTTAGGTTAAGGGCGCATATCCACTCGGAGACCAATGAGGTCCATTGTGAATCCCTTCAGTAGAAGAGAAAAGAGGAAAAAGAGAAGTAAAGAAGAAAAGTAGAAAAGAGAAATACCACGTAGGACAAATCTTACCAAAAATAACAATCGTCATGATGATTATGGAGCTCCCGCCAGTTCAATAATAATATAATTTTTAAATATTGGAAATATGCCGCTTTCACAAACTCTAAAGGTTTACAATACTGTGCAAGGATATAATGACACAAAAAATTATTTGTACCATGGTAGAATAAGTACAAGGTATAGCCATTAGAAATTTTGTTCTCAATAAGGAAAAATATTAAGAGAAGCGTTAAAAAAACACATTAATTAAATTGACATTACGTGGGTCAATAACGGCAACTCTCGCTAACGATTATGATTTGTACTACGTTTTTTAATTTGAAATAAAAACAAATTATTTTGAATGCAGCTAAAAATGGAAAATTCAAAGTATTAAAATTAATGCACGATATCTCTAAAACAAGAATTGGTAGAAAAAAAACTAATGTTACATTCGAAATCAGCGGCAGTGTGGCCATTTTGGCATTCTTGCAGCAAAATTTAGCACTAAAAAATTTTTATTTAGCTGCAAAATTTTCATTTAGCATTTGGCATTTTTAGAAGTTGTTTTTAGCTTTTTTACCATTATTTATTTTAAAAATTTGGACGAATAGTTCTTTTTATTTTACTTAATTTTTTTATAAATTATAAGAAATTTTGGCTTAAAATAGTTGTACCTAAAATAGTCTCGTATGAAAGGGATAACTCTTATGTTAAGAAACATCTTTCATCTTCTAATATTCAGGGCATATTAGAAATGTCCTTATCATGTTGATTGTAATTATTATTTGCCCTTTGATATT
Organism: Pollenia amentaria; assembly: GCA_943735925.1. Lineage (NCBI taxonomy): Eukaryota > Metazoa > Arthropoda > Insecta > Diptera > Polleniidae > Pollenia > Pollenia amentaria. The sequence continues at coordinate 135,246,436 of OX031010.1, read as the reverse complement.
ACGATATAAAAGTACTAGGAAATTTCACTTTGTATTAAGAAAAAAATTAAATTAACAATTCTAAAGCTTCAACTTTTCTTAAACCATAAAAATTAAAATGATCTAAAAAAATTTGTAGGTATATCATAGATATAAATTGTTTAAATTTAGCATGTATCAGGGGTTTAATTTTTTTTAAATTTAATTTCAACTACCTGTTCTTCATATTTATGTCAGATGCTTTACCAAAATATATCCACTTGTTTATATATAACCGTTTATTTTAATTTCGTAATCATTTTTAGTATTTTTGGCCAAGTCTAATGCCAGATTTAGCTCTAAAAATTTTTTAGATCTGGTCACACTGTTCAGCGGACAAAATTACACCAGGATCTTTTATTTTAGGTTAGGTTACGTAAGGTTGAATGGGCAGCCGACACGAGGTCGGCTCACTTGGGTCCTTATAGCGGTCCCTTTGTGATACCCTTAGCCAGCGACAAGAGTCAAACGGTATTCACCAGACTATTCTCCAGAAATCACCGCAGCCTCGAACCACCCCGACTCTTTGCAGAACAGAGAGATCGATTTCAGTCCAACATTGGACATATCGTCCAGACAAGGCAATTCCGGTCTCCCAAAATGCCTAAACTTAATATCCCCGAGACCAGGGCATTGGCAGAGGAATTGAAGCACCGTCTCCTCCTACTCCTCATCATGACAACCTCTACAGTAGTCATTATAATCAAGACCCATCCTCCGCGCATGAGTCCCTATCGCCCAGTGACCCGTTATGACCGATGTCACCGTCCTTATCCGGTCACTGTCGAGACCAAGTAGCACGCGAGTTCTCGCCGCGTCGTAGCTAGACCATAAAGTCCTGGCCAATCTTTTATTTTGATTTCAGAAAATTAACATAATAAAAGTTTTAAGGACTTAACAAAAAATACCAAAATTTTTAAATCCTTGCAATAACAGTAGGATATCATAATATATTTAATACTACTAAACCCACTCGACTGAAAGAGATTTTTGTGTAGATTAATAATCCAGAAAGTATTTAAGGTTTAAAGGAGCGTTCTCAAAATACTGAGCAAATAATTCATAAAATGGGTGTCCATTTTGCAATTAATAAGTGACAGTATATCTTTAAACTAGAGCGGATGAAATAACATAAGGATCAGCAAATTTTATTTAATAATCTTTAAAAAAAGCTTCATTTGGTTGTGCTGTTCTATCAGTGGAAAAAGATCCGTATTTATAAAATTTAATTTTCCGATTATAAAGATTGAATAATTAACGAACAAACCTATTTAGCAGAATGTTGCATTATCGGAATCAATCGAACTAATTTTGTTCGTTCATGAAAATAATGTTCTTTAATGAAACTTTTGTGTGACCAAGAATCGTTAAAAATTAAATTTTTTTTTTTTTTTTGTAGTGAGAAAGAAATTTATTTTATTAATATTATAGTTTTTTTTCAACTCAAATAATTAATTATACTCTGTTTTTAAGTTAAATAAAGTCGTTTAATAATTTTCGTAATAGTTTCTTAACACCAGTGCAATTTAAAATGTTTGTACTGTTCCTTTGAAGAATACAAGACGATTTTTGTTTATCAAACTATAATAAAACGGTTTATTAGCATTAAAACGTTTAGGCAATTCCTCGAACATGGGCATCGAACACATCATCATAACCATGGCTGTTTAAAAAGGAAGTATATAAAAAAATACGTGATATTAGGGAACATATAAAAGTATTATAACTATTTTGTAAGTAATTAAAATATATGATATAAAGCATTTGTAATAAAACAGAGAATTTGCAATTGATCCTGGGGCAATTAGTCTATTAAAGAAATGTTTCGGACTTGAATATCTTCTAAAGTTCTTATATCCTTAGAAAAATAAACTTGACCGTTAAATAAAGAAGATTATGGAAAACTGCCTTTACTTACTAGGCAACTGTAATTCTTAACAAAGAAAAAATAAAATCAGTTTTAATTAAAAATGTAATCAAGTTAATCAAACGTTTAATCAAGTGTATTAAAAGTTTAATCAAGCTAATTAAACGTTTCATTGATTGGTGCAAATTTGTGCAAATTTTATTAATATCCCAAATGTTTTAATTGAAATTAATTTTTATTTTTTTCTATGAATGACACCTATATAATTTAACAAGGCCAAACGAAAGTTTATAGGCCACTAGTTGAAGAAAGTGTCAATATAAAGTTGACATATTTCATATTGAATTTAAAATATTAATGTGACATCGTGAGAACTTTTTTAAATCACCTGAATATGTATGCAGGTTTAAAATTTTTTGTATAACATTGTAACATTTTTTTAAAAGTTTGGCATATGGCCGAAGGCCCAACTTAACCGCTTTAGAACGCCATCATAATACAGATGTATAATAAATTTCAAAACTTAAACTCCATTACACCTAACAGCTAAAGACCTAAAATTTCAATTAAGACCTAAACCATAGGTAGTCAATTCATAGCACAATTAAGCTGATGCCACTTCATACATATTCGTATGCTCTTTTATGTACTTATTCAGCAAACGTTTCAAATTCATAGTGATATTAGAAAAATAGTTCATGACTAATGGCGCATTTGGTAACTTGCAATAATTTTTATGTTATCAAATATTGAAGAAAATAAAAGGGAGAAGGTCATTAAAATACATTATAATGCTTTTCATAGTTCTATGAATAATTTTAAAATTGAACTGAAATAACTTCGAAGCGAATTTGATTCTCCAGAGAAAATAAACGTTAACTTAGAAAATGATTCTTTAAAATTAAATTTTTATAATAATTCGAATGCGTATTCTCACAATTTAAAAAGCTTTTATACTTTAATAATCTAATTCCTTCAATATTTTCCAGGAATATTTTTTATGCACTTTCACAATTTCTTCTGTTTGTATATTTCTATTACGAGGAATAAGACTATTAAAGTATATAAGCTTTTTAAATTGTTAGCTGACTTAGAATACACATTCGATTTAATATAAAAATTTATAATAAAAAAAAAAAATTAACTCAACATGAGAACTAAAATTCCCAGATTCTATTTGTTAAAATAAGTAAGTTAAATACATAAAATTTACAATAAGCACTATCCAGTTATAAGATACAAAGAATGCTGACAAAGGCCGTAGCGGGCCAGAAAATGTATTACGTTCTGCTGGCATCTAATAGTTGCATAAATTTTCTGTACAATTTACTTCTTTGATAGCCAAAGGATAGCTAAAGTAAGCCTCGTAATAGAAATATACAAACGAGCAAAATTGTGATAGTGCATAGAAAATATTCCTGGAAAATATGGAAGGAATAAGACTATTAAAGTGTAAAAGCTTTTTAAATTGTAATTTGACTTAGAAAACACATTCGAATTAATACAAAAATTTAAAATAAAAAAAAAAAAATTTAACTCAACAGAGAACTTTCAGACAATTTCTGGGTAGTTCGCTTACCAACACAACATTATTGTTAGCATTGGCTGACTATTATATAAACCATCTATTTGGAACATTTTTCAATATCCCCCACAGTTGGGCAAGTTGAATGTTCTAATTACAACTCATTTTTTAGGTCTATAGAACTTTGAACAAAAATTATTCTACAGTGGGACAAAAATTTTTTTTATTATATTTATTTAAAATTTCCCTCAAGATAAATTGTATTTTTGATATCCTCAATTATGTAAACAGTTTTTTTTATTAATTGCATTCAACAATTCCTAAGATTTTGAAAATTATATGGAAAACACACACAGTAAATTAAATGGAAAACACACACACAGTAAAAGCAATTATATAATAATAAGAATATTTTTAATAATGATAATATTTTTAATAATAACATTTAATATTTATAACAATTATAGCAGTTACAACAATAATATTTGTTAAGACAATGTTGGACATTTCTTCGACTGTGCCGAATTTTAAAAATCTTCCACGAATATTTAAAACCCGGTTAAACCACTTCAGTCATAAACCATTCAATACTATTGAACTTTATTTGGAAGTTCTAACAACAAAAAATATCGCATTGCCCCAACATAATAAGAAGTCCTTTTGCAAATGCAAAATGTTTTTCTTATTTTTCTGTTTAAGTGCACTTTAAACTAGAATATGTATTTACTTGGTTTTTTGATTGATAAGTATAAATTATAGAAACGAGGGCGGATCAATAAGTCCGTGACTTTTCGAACTTCCCTCGTAGTTATATGTAATGCAACACTGCTCCCATCAAGTACCACCTGTTAATAGACTTCTGTCAAGTTTTGAGCAAGCTGAACGTTCTGGACGGCCAACTGAAGTCAATACACCCGAAAATGTCGAAAAAATTCACGATATGGTGTTGGCCGATCGAAGAGTAAAAGCGCGTGCCATAGGCATTTCATATGGCAGTGTGGTTACGATTTTAAATGTTCAGCTGGGTTTAAGAAAGCTGTCTGCAAGATGGGTGCCGCGTTTGCTATCAATTGACCATAAACGTAATCGTGTGACAACTTCAAAGGATTGTTTGGAGTTGTTTAACCGCAATTCGAATGAGTTTTTGCGGCGTTTTGTAACTGTGGATGAAAGATGGATCCATTACAACACTCCGGATACCAAGCAGCAGTCTAAACAATGGGTTTCTCCGGGTGAACCGGCTCCGAAGAAGGACAAGGTAAGTTTGTCGTCAATACACCCGCCATATTCTCCGGATTTAGCCCGCAGTGACTATTTCCGAACCTAAAGAAATGGCTCGGTGGAAAGAGATTTAGCTCCAACGATGAAATTATTGGTCAAACAAATGCTTTTTTGATAGGCCTCGAAAAATCCTATTTTTTTGGAAGGGATACACAAATTGGAGAAACGTTGGACTTAGTGTATTGAGCTAAAAGGAGATAATGTTGAAAAATAATTTTTTTTTTTTTGTAAAAAAAACTGTGTTTCGTTCTAAAAGTCACGGACTTATTGATCCGCCGCGTTTATAAATTTTTCACTTATATAGAAAATGTTTTACTAAATTTTGTTTAGTAAAACATTAAGTAAAACAAGTCTCAAGAATTTTACTGTATTTGATTCGAATCGAAAAGATATTCCGGAGAGGCGAAAATTGCCTCATATCTCCCCTCGTGGCCCTATATTTTTAAAAATTGCATAGCTCATGTGTCCATATAAATATGGATCTATTTATGTTTAAAATTTCATTAAAACTGGTTTGAGAGTGGGCATAAAGACCCTATTCTGGAAATCAGCTTGTATTGGGGCTATAGTAAATTATGGACTGAAACACCCCATTTCCCATATGATTGGTCCTCGTGCCAACTGGAATCTTTATACAAAATTTCATTAAATTAACTTCAAAATTGCGACCTGTACTTTGCGCACAAGGTTACATGGAAAGCCAGCCAGCAAATGGAAAACGAAAAAAATACTTCTGTAAATTTTGTTACACACTGAAATAAAGCAGTTTAAATATTTACTATCTTATGCAAAACAGTTAAAGTTCACATTAGTTAACCAACACATTTAGACCATACGCTTTTTTTGGGATTAATGTATTGGTTAACTAAAGTAAACTTGTCAGATTCTAATACTGTAATTTATAAGATATTATGTCTTGTTATATTCATATTTAATAAATACAAATAAAAATACAAAATACTTAAATTTTTTTTTTTTTTTGGAGAAGGGGGGTTAGACTGCTGGATATAGAATTACAGCTTTTTAAAAAGTTTCTTTAAATATTTTTAAAAAACTTTTTGTTACCTAAAACTTTGTTTGCCTTTGAAAAATACAAGTTCATTTTTCGATTTTACGATATAGAAAAAATCGTGCTCTACTTTAAATATCTCGGGTTCGGGTCCAACCTGCAAGCAATAGGCAACAGGTATGAGGCCTGCAAAAAAATTTAAATTAGTCTTAATATAATTAAAGACAGTTTAGAATAATTCTTAGAAGGAGGAAATGGAATATTTAAAAAACTCTAAACGATATTTTAAAATTTAAACTTCTAATTTAACTTTAATCCAAATCCGATTTTAAGCAACGAGATATACATAATTTGAATTATATATAAAACAAATCTAAGCCAGGTAGAAGGAGGTAGAAGGGAAGCATAGATAAGTAGAGCCAATAGTACTTGAAAGTACACCACTTAGATATTCTATATATTAGTAGCCTTAATCCGGAAAAACATTTGTCTATATAACAAGTGAAGTAATAAGCCGATTTCCATATCACAAAAAAATGTGCTATAATACTAAAAAAAATTTGAAAATTTCGCTACATCGGATAATCGACTGCAATTAACCGGTTTAATCGTTAATCGAAAATAGCCAATTTTAAATAAACCGATCAGTTAATCGGGTAGTAATTAATCGGTTAACCGATAAACGATTAACCGAATGAATACCCTAGTACCTACTATTTTCTAAAATTTATGTTTCATGGGCTCTAGCTGACCTGAATCGCAGGAGACTAGAGTTTTTGCACATCTAGCACTTTCTCCGGCTAAGGCGTGGTGTCAATTATGATTGTGTTGGTGCGATTAATCTTGTCTCTTACATTCCAAGCGGGAGAAATCTGCGGTAGCGAGGCCTATTACGAGGCCTAATTAACATACATATTTTGCTATGAAGACTTTAGAGCAATTAATAATAATACAATTATCGAAAAATGTTGAGTTATGGACAGACACAATCAGTTATTATTTAAATAAATTTAATTTGGAACCTGCATTTCGCAAAAACTTTGCTTATTTTTTTGAAAAAATTGAGCACTTGACAATATTTGAAGTCTTTTTACAACCTTATACAATTCTTTCCAATATTTTTAATTTTTTTAAAATCATTGTACAATGCTAAAAACAGAAATAAAACAAAACAGAAACAAAGATAATAAATAATAAATATATTATTTCTGTTTACAGGCCTCAAAACAGGCCGTGCGATATTTCCCGCTGAATGACAGTGTTTTGCAGTAAACAATTATATTTTACGCTCGCAAAATAAAAGAGCGTAAGCGTACATGTGAGTTTTGCTTACACAATTGTGTATGACGCTGACATCCCTGTCCTAGACCCAAAAAGCACGCTTTGTTCTACATAATTTTTTTTGTAAATTTTAACAAAAATATATTGATATGCGTTTGTGCTAACAAAAAAATTGATTTTAGATCAACCTTTTAAAAAGAGATTTTATGTCGATCTTAGCATGTCCGTCCGTCCGGTTTGCTAGCTTGTAAGCATTTTGCGCAAATTACATGTTGCAATTTTTAGGGTAATTTGAATTTGCAAACGTTTTAGTTGTCATAAGGACGAAGTCTATTGAGAATGGTAAGAATCCGTCCATTTAACATAGCCCCCATACAAGCTTCTTTCCGAAGGTGGTTCCTTGTGCCCATATATCATCTTATTTAAAGGGCGGTTAAATTTTAAGGGCCGATGTTGAATGTGAACCACACCTAAACATCAAGTTTTTTTCTGCATTTCATTTGATATTTCTCAATTTCAGACTAACTCAATTTGAACCATGGAAAGATACACAATCGAAATGGGAGTCCAAATCCAAATACATATCGTTAAAATCATCTTCAGTGCTGAGGCACATTTTTACCTCAGTGGATTCGTCAATAAGCAGAGTGCCGCATTTGGGCGAACGATAATCCAAGAGTGATTGTCGAAAAACCAATGAACCCACAAACAGTGACTGTTGGTGCGGTTTATGGGGTGGCGGCATCTTCGGGACGTATTTTTTCCAAAATGAGGCCGGTCAGGCAGTTACTGTGAATGGTGTTCACTATCGTGAGATGATAACGTTGAACTTTTTATGGCCCGAATTGGAAGTCATGGATGTGGACGATATGTGGTTTCAACAGGACGGTGCCACACAGCTAACGAAACAATGGCTCGTTTGCGTGACAAATTTAATGGCCGTGTTATCTCACGTGGTGGCGATGTCAATTTGCCGCCAAGATCATGTGATTTGACACCGTTGGACTTCTTTCTTTGGGGTTATTTGAAAGAAAAGTTGTACGTCCATAAACCAGCAACAATTCAAGAGCTAAAGGATAAGATCATTTGGCACATTAACGGCATAGAACCTTAATTATGCCTCAGCGTCACCGAAAAGTTGCACCATCGGATGGAGGTGTGCCTTCGATATTTTGTTCGCTATTGGGCCGATATTTTATTCCATACATAATTGAACCATACCAATATTATCATAATAAAAAGAAATGACAATAATTTCCTAATAACTTGAGTTTTGTTCAAAATCAACATCGGTCCTTAAAATTTAACCACCCTTTAGTTGGTATTTAAATTAAATGTGGTATAAAGTTTTTTTTGCAAAATACTTCATTTTAACAAATTTTTTTTAAATCGGTTCATACTCGTATCTGACAATAGTTCTCAAACAAATACCACTCCCGAAAGCTTTAAATGTCATAATTTCCTTATAAATATTGGTATTGATATAAAATTTGGCAACTATAACTTTAATAACAGCTTCTATGTCATGGCAATTATGTGATGGTAGGTCCCATATTAATCATCTTATATAAATTTTTTAAAAAACTTCTAATATGTATCTGAAAAAACGCCTTTTTTTAAGAAAAAAACTTTTTTTTACAAAAGTGCCAAAAATTTTAAAGAAAACACAAAATTTATATGGAATTCATTTTGTTTAAAAATTTAAAAAAAAAATTGAATAAAAACATACACAAAAATTTTTTTGGAATTCATTTCGTTTTTAAAAAGTAAATATATACATACATACATACATATATTTTTTTTTTTTTCTTTTTAACCAATAAATTAGTTAACAAGGAAATACTTATTAAAAACCTTAAAGGTGCTAAAACCTTAACATGTTTTAGAAAGTCATTATTAAAACAAACTTTACAAAGTTCCACATAAGCTTTGAAGAATCAACTCTAAATCACCTCTAATTAACCTATATGGATTTTGTGTTAAAAATACTTCAGCACCTTAAAAAAATTATAGTTGGGACCTTTTAGGTAGGAAGGAGTTAACACAATTAAACACTGTTGGAATTATAAAGGTCAGAGAAAATATATAGTACGATCGTTTAAATGAATTAAAAAGCACTTAATATTTTAATCCAATATACTGCAAATTTTAAATTATGTATTTATAAAAAACTTGAAAAAACTTAATATAAATTGAAAACTTTTTTGCATCTCAAAAAACTTGCAAAAAAAAGGGAAAACTTGACAAATGGCAACGCTGGTCATAACATAATTTTAGTCTGGTGGGCCCATGGTTGCCCATGGCTTCCAAATAAGGTACACTATCAAGAAATTGTCCCCATATAATTTGCCTATACTTTCTAACAAGGCGAATTCATACAGGTGACATTTTCGAGTCATCTGCTTATTGTTTATTTATTTGTGTGTATACTGAATGTCAAGCTTTGTTTACATTTTGTGAAAAAATTAGATAAGATTTAAAATTCAATAAAATCTAAATACTTGAAAAAAAAAACCTATTTAGTTTTTATAAAACAAAAAAAAGTAAATATAAAAAATAAAATCAAGGAATAAAAAGTGCTTAAATAATAAGTGAAGCCAAAATAAATTTGGAATACAGGAAAAAGATTTACCTTCTAAGGCAATTGTGTATATTTTATATATCAAAAAAATTCCTTGTTTATGTTTTCAACAAATAATTTCACTCTAACTTTTTACAAAAACAAAATACAAAGTATTTTTTTAAAAAAAAGGGATAGCTAGCATAACTCTATCTCATAATGCGGTCACCTGTATGAATTCACCTTGCTTTCTAACTTGTTTTTATTATTTTTTAGATTAACGTCTTTTGTGAAAATTCGTCTAAAATTATTTTTAAAATGTGGTGAAGTGTTTTAGAAAAAAAGGAGATTAGTTTTTAATCTTTTTTGGTCGGTTTGTGGCCTTGTCTAAGCCAGATTTAAAAATGAACTTAATATGTATTTCAAAATATTTATTGACTACAACTTGTTATACATTTATCGTAAATTAAAAATTCCAAAATAAAACCTCAATGAAAGTAAGTTTTTTACAACAGCGTTTAATTATCTTTAATACTCCAAATATATTTTTGTAAAATTATTAAAAAATTTGTTATCTTAAAGTTCATCTTTAATTTCGTTCGTAACAGTTGATAAATTTTCATAAATTTTTTCAATTTTTCCCGCAAATAAAACTAAATTCGAAGCGGTGCCTGATGTTTCAGTTGAAGTTTTTTGTAGAATTTTAAACACAAATGGATGTTCTATATTAAACTCTTTGATTTCGGACAAATCTACAAGAGCTCGTTTCTTTCTCATAACCATGCCTAAAGATGAGTGGTGAAAAGACAAAAAGACATGTAGATAAATCAGTAAATAGCCTTAAAGTTTATCTAAGATTGTAGTACGTTAAAAGCTTGTAAGGAAAGTTAAAATTGTAAAGAAGTAGGAAAGAGATCATGCAATTTAATATATAAAAACTTAAAACAGGAAAGCTTAAATGGGCGAAAATGTAATCCATGAAGAAAATGCTTAGAAAATAGTTAATAGCCAGGGTTCCATGCTTTGAGTTATAAAATATGTATAATCTTCAATTGCAGAACTCTTGAAAAAAACAGCCTTAAAATTTTGCAATTTGCGTATCGCATTCATTATTCAAAAAAAAATTATTTTTTATATGATTTAGTGGTTTGGATTTTCTTTTCAATATTATCGATTTTATTTTTACTTAAAATTAAGGCCCTAATCATGTACAACGCAGCGCAACGCCAAACAATAACATTGAAAGCACAAACAATGTCATAAATATTTTGTAATTTTGTTGTTGCTTTCAACAGAAATTCATGTACCGTTTTAAAATTTTCAACGACACAAGCAATGGAGCGTTTAAAATTTTAAAACGAAATGTGAATTTCTGTAGAAAGCAACAACAAAATTACAAAATATTTATGACATTGTTTGTGCTTTCAATGTTATTCTTTGGCGTTGCGTTAGTTCTGTGGCGTTGCGCTGCGTTGTACATGATTAGGGCCTAATTTTTTCTCCTTGAGATTTTTAGGATTCTAAAAAGGGTTTTCGTTCGTTGTTAATTATTTTCTTTTTTTAATGATTTTTTTAATTTTAATTTGTACTTTATAAGAAAATAATTAATAAATTAAACTAAATTTTTATATTTTAAAACCTGAAAAATTAACGTGTCATTTGTTCAAATTAAAGGCGTTACAGTAATTGCAATTAATTGATAAAAAAGTAATTCCAATTACAAAAATTATTATTATAATTTAACCCATATTTATATAGCAGGTTTAGGAAACGAATTTTCTATGAAAATTTGTTTAATAAGCCTTTTAGTAATCAAAAATATTTTTTATGAATATGGGGGTAAGACTTTAAAACACAAAATAAATTCAAATCTAAAGGAAAAAATTATTTTGGGTTAAAAATAAAAAATAAAACTAAATTAAAATTAAGTGCGTAATACAATATTTCTACTGAAATTTGAACGAGGGCTTAAAAACCAAATAAAATAAATACAAAACGGAACAGAAAAGTTAAAACTTTCACCCAAATGAGATTTAAACCACGTTTTTAGTATCATCGACAAATGATTAACCACTACACAGAAAATATTCTCCAAAAATTTTTTTTTATTTACTTTATTTGAAACTTCCACAACAAAACATAGGTTTTAGTGAGTAGAAATCTAATGACGTTATAATGAAACTGTTCTCCAATTAAAGCATTAACCAAAACTAAAATCCGATTGAATTACAAATTTAATCAGGTGAATTAGGCGTTTAATCAAGCGAATTAAAAGTTTAATCAAGGTAATTAGACGTTTAATTGATACTATTAATTTGTGTCCTGATGTAAATTTAATTAATTTTTTATTTAATATCACAAACTTCTTAATCAAAATCAATTTTTATTTTTTTCTGTGTAGGCTTTGGTAAATTTTAAAAATTTGTAGTTTGGTATTTGCCAATTACTAATTACGTAAATTAAAATCAAATTAGAATTTTAAAATCAATTTTAAATTTGAGCTTAAATAAATTACCAAATGTAATTGGCAGCGCCCAAGCATGCTTTTGCCTACGCCTGATTACTGATTATGGAGATTTATGTTATTTTCCATTTTTGAGGTTCCTTATTTTTACCTTTTTCAATTTTAGCATTTTTGTTATGTTTTTTTCTGCATTTTTAAACCTTTAAATTTTTTTCGCTTTTTACAAAATTTTTTCTCGAATATATTTTTTTCAAACTTCAAAGATTTTTTAAATTTTGGTGTTTTTGTTTTATTAGATTTTATTCACTTGGTGATTTGGGTTTTAAAAAGTATATGATAATAATTTTTTAACACGTTTTTTTAAATTTTAAATAATATTTTTTATTTTCGCGTTGTCTTTTTACTAATTACACTGTGATAGAAATTGACACTTTTTTTTAGACAAGCCGGGGGGGGGGACTAGGCGTTTTAACCTACTTCAGGCACGCTGCTAACCATTTTTAGGCTAGCTCTGGTTTTCGAGATATACCGTTATTTGGAAAACGTTCGCGTAACTCAAAAACCGAAATTCCACAATAAAGAAAAGTTAAACTTTTTCTCATTTGTGCAGTCGTGAAACTAAATTTTTTTTAACATTAAAAAATTAGTCTTTTAGCAACATTTTGAAATTTTTGTTTTTTAAAAATTCATGAAAAATGGGAAAGTGTAGGTATGCTTCTAATTTTTTCCAGACAAAAAAAGCCAAAAATGATTAAAATCTGTTTATAACTTTTGATTTTGTTCACAAAAGACGAAAAATTTTAATTAATTTAAGCATTTCATAAAACGCTATATTTGTATGGGAGCACCCTAAGAAGTGGAGATAAAAGGCAAGTAAGTCTCGAGAAAATGTTAAGGACAAAAAATTAATTGAGCTCGGTCATACATTATATCCCACTGGGGTCGACTCCTGAGCATTTTTGGCACTTTTTCTTCAATATAATTCTAGTTTGTATTGAACATTATGTATGAGAGCCCCCTAAATGCATTTTTTGAGCTTCATCAATTAACTAAAAAGTTTATGAGTTACGCGAACATATGTTGTGAAACCTCCTCCATTTTCGAAAGAAGTGTATATAGCGAAAACCAGAGCTGACCTAAAAAAAACAGTAAGCACCACTGGATTCATCGTGCCCGAATTAGGTTAAAACGCCAGGTCCCCAGCTTGTCTGTTTTTAAGCTAGCTCAGTGTTATCGGACATTAATGTATTTTTAAATTTTGTGATAGATTTTTTTCTGTTGGAACTTTTTTTGTTTATTTCAGAAACTAAATAGATTTAAGCGTTTTTTTTTTTTTTTTTTTTTTTTGCAAATGTTTTGCGATTTTAAATTTAGTTTTACTACATTTTATCGCTAAGTTTAAAAAATTTAATTTTGATAAAATTTAATATTAAGTGATTTTCATACCCTTCACCATAGTTGTCATTCCGTAATTTCTACAATGTGATCTTATGCCCTATAAAATATATATCTGTAGTCATATAGAAGAGTAGCTTAAGTCGACATTAGATAAAACTGAGTTTTTACAATTAGTAAAGGTGTAAAATCTTTAATATATACTAAAAAAAAAAAATATTTCAACATTTACTTTTAGACTCTATTAAAGCTGTTTCCAATACGATAATATACAGACTTAAAGCAAAGAACTCCTCCAATAAAACACATTACGACAATGATAAACAGAGCTCGTGGAGTACTTGCCTTTAAAAAGCGTTGGGCTAAGGAGTTCATTGATCCCAAAATTACAAAGCAGTTATACATATCTTTGGTGAGACCAATCATCGAATATGGTTCTATTATCTGGGATCCTGATTATAATGTTCACATAAACCGAATAGAATCTGTCCAAAAACAATTTGTATTGTTCTGCTTAGGAAATTCAACTTGGAACCCTTCTGAAGTTCTTCCATCCTACTTCGAAAGACTTGAACAAGTTAAGCTACCTTCACTGGTTAGCCGAAGAAAAATGCTTAACATTACGTTCTTAGTTAATTTGCTTAATGGTAATGTTTGTTCTAAATTTCCGGCTTAATAATGTTAATGTCAACGTTCCTCAACGATCAACTCGCAATTTCATACCATTGTATCTTCAGACTTTCCGCACAAACTACGCTAATTCTGATCCTTTTCTGAGAATATGCAAGGATTTTAATGAAATGTATAATTTTATTGACTTTTCTTTGAATGTTAATGTCATTAAACGTAGTATTATCTTGTTTTTGAATACTTTACCTAATAGATAATATTATTTGTAATTAAATTCTAGTCTGTAAGGATTTAAATATATCCATAGACTTAAATAAATAAAATAAATAAATAAAACTTCAACAAAACTTACGATATCTGCAAACCACAATATTCGACATAAGCTACTTTTCATTTTGGCACAGATATATTCTGGGTCCTTATGAGTAGCGAAGTTGATTCAACGTTGTCCGTCTGTCCGTGATATTTCTTAAACAGAAAAATAGTATATTTTAAAAATGAGCCAAATCGGTTAATTATTTCACCTGTCCTCCATTTTAGTGTCATCTGGAATTGAGGATTTTGGTACAGATGGGGTAAGATTTACATGCCTTACGTTCAAATCTCATGGTGGTCTAAGCACTGGATGAGAAACAAAATGCGTTTACCAATCGGCACTGTGTATGGTCTCCACCAACATACACAGGTTCCAATATTCCAGCAGAATAATACACTCGCCCCTTGCTTTGGAGCCGGAGCTATCAAATATTCGCTGCTTAAGGAATACCCAGCAGTAGGCCGAACTTCTTCCAATGTGAGTGGAGAATCAGCGCGCTAATGTCATTTTTAAGATGTCTCTTCTCGTGATTTTTGGTGTAAAAAAACCGCCACCACCACGTGATCCCCGAAATAGGTCACTCCCGAGAAAAACTATCTTTTTTGTAAAGAGGCCTGCTATTCAGGAGTGAACTCTTTACTTTTGTGAAAAGGTACCTTGCTCCAAGAAAATAACCCTCCTTACAAAAGCAATATTTTCGTGGCGCGCAGCATTTAAAAAAAAAAGTATTCATTTGAGTATTCATTTGAGCGTCAACCATAAGTCATACCGGTGCCGTGCCACCGGCGCCACTGCCTCCCCTAATCTCTGTTTTGCCGCAATCTCCAAGAGATTTGTCAATTTTGAATTCTGCGGAATTCCAGGTAATGGCTGCAACTGATTTCTTTAGAGGATGTAACACAATAAGGTGGAATATACTTAAAATAATTTCAACAAAAAGAATCTAGAATTTATTTCTTTTCATAAGATTCTTTATTATATTCAACATTTTTTTATTTTTCGAATTTATTCTATGAGCTAATTTAGCTCAAAATGTAGAACATATTAAAATAATTTCCTACAAAACCCTTGGGGGAGGGTTTTGGTTCATAGGGTCCATACAAAACAAGATGGGTTGATCAAATTGACCTCAAATATTATCTACATATGAGTATTGTTTGGTTTTAAAAATCAGCGAAATCGACATTTAATTTCAGTTACCGCCCCTACAAATCCCGGTAAAGGGATTTAGACACGATACCACCTATACCATATGAGCTACGATTTTTAATACTATTCGGCACAGCCAAATTTACACTCATAGAAAAATTCATCTTCATATTGATGATGCCCTAACATCAGAAATGTGACATCAATGTTATTACAAATGGCATCAATGAGGCAAAAAATGACATCAATCCAATGACGAATGTCATCCTATAATTTTGTCATATTTTATGCGTCATCTACGATGACTACAGTGACATAAATTCGATGCCACATTTAGTGTACACTGATAGAATTTTGACATCAATACAGACAAACTGTCATCAGTGCGATGACATAATAAATCATGGGATCAGTGCGATGACAAAATGTCATCATTGCGATGACACAATAAATCATGTCATAATATATTATCACCATTATTTTCATGTTTAAAAAGTAAAGTTATAAGCAAAAATTCCCATATTCTATTTTTTAATTATTTATTTAAATACGTCAAGTTTTTAAAGTAAAATTATTACGAAAACGATATCGGTCATGCTGCTGGTGTCTTATAATTGAGAGTTGTTCTGTTAAAAAAGGGCGGAATACAACAAATGTGAAAGAAACATGTGTGACGAGTAAATAAATAATGATATTCTCTCAATTTGACTTAAGGTCATTTACAATGACTCAATTTGATGACAGTTTGTCATCGCACTGATGTCACATTTTATAAAGCCGACTCCGATTCGTCATTTGTGTGATGCCAATGTGTTGTCCCATTGATGACACAATATAAATTTTTGACCCCGATGACAATTTGACATAGTGCTGTTAAGACTGACAACACAGTGATGTAAAGTGTAATGGTGTCAAAAACGAACACACTTGTTATAGTACTGATATCGACACACATCAGCGTTATGATGCCTTTTACTTGTATATTTTTTTTAGATGCTGATGATATTAATTTTTAAAGTAGTTTCTGTACTATAAATATTTAAATAAATTGGATTGCTTTAATTTGAGGAACAAACGTTATCATTATCCTCCCTTTTAAACGGCGATAATATTGAATTCAATAGTACATACAAAATTCTTAAAAGAAGTGCGTTAATCCATTTTTCGCCGACCGGGGATTAAAGTAACCAATAATTTTTTTTTTTTTTTTTTTTTTTTTTTTTTTTTTTTTGCTGTTACTTAAAATCTTTTTTCGTTAATATATTATTAGTTTACTTGGTGCGGCGAAAAATGGGTTACAAAAATTAAATAATTAAGCTGCTTTTTTCTAGATTTCATTGAAGCATTTAATAGAGGCACACAATTTTATAAAACCTATTATTAACTACAAACAAAAATACAAAAAAAAAAACCAAATACCAAAAACACAAAAAAATAAAAAATTAACTTACCAGTAGCAGCAGCAGCTTCAGTGCCCTTTTCATTGACTTCGATGAAAGCTTTATGAATGATATTCGACACTTGCAGAGAATCGCTTGAATTTAGCATTTTGCCGAATTCAGCCTCATATGTAAACATGCGACTCATGCCCAACTTTAAGAAAATTTACAGATCAATGTTTAACAAATTTACATATTTAAAAAATATATTTTTCAATTATTTTACCTTTTTCAAAGGATCCGATAATTCAACTTGAAATTCAGCCTTAAATTTCGGCATATCCACAATCACTTTAGTGGAGAACATACGTTGTGTTAAATCGTGCAAAGAAACATTCTTTAATTTTTCCTCCAGATCTACCAAGCCGGTACGTGAGTTGGGTAAAATAATCAACATGGAAAGGTCGGAATTTTTATAGGGCATTTCTAAGGCGGTGGCTTCTAATTCAGGAAATTCACCATAACGGAAACGTTCGCTTATATGCATCATTTGTACTTTAACTGTATTAGTCTCATCCAAATAGAAATCCATTTCGCGGGTACCACGTTCGGGGAACTGATGTACCCACTCGCCCTTAAAATGTATGGCATTAACCAAAACTATACGTGTATTAGCATCAAAAACTTGGGGTGATACCAAATCCTTAATTAAATTATTGGTTTTACTCTCGACCCAAGCATTTATTTTTTGGGCAGCAGAAGCGCTGTTGGCAAAGTTCACCAAATCAGCCGATGAAAAGAATTGTTTTGTTAGCAATTCGTTGAATTTTTCTTTAACTTCATAACCTTGCATCACGAAAATCTTATTGGCGATTTTTAAAATTGGACTATTTTCATACAAAGCCAAAATTTCATGATACTTATCAGCCATTTCCTCGGGGTTTTGAGCAGATAATGCTAAACCTTGATCCATTTCGAGAGCAGTCTTGCCCTCGGCACCCATGCGAGCCATAGCAATACATGTTTGTATGGAGAAGGGGGAAAATACAATATTCTTTTCACGATTATTCTTTACCAGCTCGGAGAATAGTCGAACACCAAAAGTTTCCAAACCTTTATTGAAATTTTGTACGTCTGCCATATTGTTTGAATTGTTGGGTTCACGGACAGAAAAAGTGGGAGAAGGGGAGACAAGAAGGAGAATGGCAAAAATGCAGAGTATTTGTGAAATTTTGACTGTAAATAAAAAAGATTAAAATTCAATTAACCTTATTTGTACTTTTAATTATATATAAAAAAATATGAAAATATTGGTTTTCGTTAGACCCATCATCAGAAAGATTAGAAATTTTAGCATTTTATTTAGAAACATGAAAACGTTGAGACTGTGAAGTTCTTAAACTGTAGTCAGCCTAACAAATTTGTCATATATCGGTCCATAATTAAACTTTCCTTTTTTATTTTATAAAGAAAAGGAAAACACATTCTCGCGTAACTCTTTCAATCTCATCACAGACAATGCCTAGCAAAGACAAAATCTTAAATACGATATAAATTTTATCGTATATGTAATCATAGTTGCATATTAAGCTTAAATCTAAGTTATATTTTTATTAGCTTCTATCTAATCAATCGGACGTTCTTAGGAAAGCACACGGAGTATATCACCAGAACTGCCTTAGACTAGAACCCCCCAGGCCAAAGATGCGTACACATAGAGGAGGCAGCTTGAGAAAGAAATCAGGTGGACTGGATGCAGCTGGGTCTAAATGAAACAAATAGCTAGTGACGGGATTTCTTGGAATAACGATTTAGTAGAAAATATTGCTCTAGTGATATTCGTTCGTGAGCTTGCCAGTTCTTTTTAATGTAAGTAAACCTAACCGATTAATAAAAATATGATATTGAAATGGAATTTGATATAATTACCCCTTCAAGACTAGAAATTACATTATCAAATTTTATGATAATCCATCTCTAATTTATCATAGATTTTTTAAATAGACCACTCTCCTCCTTTTATAAGCCTACAACGATAACGAATGATTTTTGTGGATTGAAGTCCTATTTAGTTTTGTACAACCAAAAAAACCATACAATTTTCCAAATATCATTCCATAACTTTGCATATTTTCCATATTAAATTGTGGAGTAAAATTTAATAAAAAGTGAATAATAACTTATCAGAGATCCCATATAATAAAGTCACTCTAAAAAAAATTTTAATTCTCGATTGAGGGTATGAAAGATCTGGCACAGTCGAAGTATTTTTAATTCTTAATTTTTTTTTTTTTTTTTTTTGAGAAGGGGTATAAGTCAATATTTATTCGTTGAAAACATTTTTGGGAATTTTGTCTTATCATTTTTTGTGAACACATAATAATTCCTAGAAATCTCTTGAATGAGTTTAACCCAAGAATTTTTGTGTTTAGTATTTGAGTAAATATTTCTTTGAAATACATACATATTTTGTATTGAAGAATCATTTACTTAAATTAAGTCAGTGCCACGTTTATTAAGAATTTAAAATTAAATTCTTTATTTTAGTTTTTCTTGTACTTAAAAAAAATTCTCCTTGAAAATGTTTACCTTTTAAAGCCATTTTGATGTTTTTGTAATTAATATGATATTTTTGGTTTTTTAATTTAATTTAATATTAATTAAAATTTGATTTAAAATCCTTAATTTTAAAGTTTTTGATTAATTAATTCACTTTATCGTACCACTTTTTTACGCAATTTAATACGCGCTGCAGCTTAATTGAAACTAAACTTTATAATCTGGGTTGAATTAATCTGAAGCAGGGCTCAGGCAGAAAAAGAACTGTTTATTTTTTACGTTGATAACATTTAACCCTCAATGGGCAGTAGGGCTGATTTAAAACATGACTTGTTTACATTTGAAAGTAAATTAAATTGCTTGATAACGATTTTTCAATTCGCAGTTTATTTTCGGCACGAGTATCTATCATCCAATTGTCTCAAACATTTACAGCAGTGAGGTTTTGCTATTAATAAACAAAGCTGGCCTTGTCTATTTATTTTATTTCTTTAAGGCAGAAGGCAGATCAATAGTGCCTTGTGATTAAAGCATAGATCACAATTTTGGAAATAATATGATTAAACTTGGACCATTATTCGCCGCAAAGACGAAACCAATTAAAATTGGCGAAAATCGGGCCATGATTTCATCTGGCACCCATTAAAATTATATGAAAGATTGAGGTGCATACAGGTCGTAATTTTCAAAAGATTTTGATCAAATTTGGTTTACTTAACCCTTTTTGCCAAAGGCCGAACTGTGGTGGAGATTTTTTAAAAACACACATTTATATCATTAAAATAATTTGCAAACTGTAAACTGTAGTGCCGCTGTAACAAACAAATACTAAGGAGACTAATTTACGTAGGTATGTGAACGTGTAGAATTAAAAACCAAATGCTTCACTTTAGTGGAAGCGGGTATAAAAATTACTCACAAAAATGAACAATGGAATGAAATATTATGCAGGAGCAATGAGAGTGGGAATACAAGATACACAAATTCTTTTTTTTTTAAAGGTGAATATATTTTCTTTTCTCTATTATTGGAAGGATGTGGCTTCCCGTGTAAGATTTCACAGCCCTGGTTCATGGAGTATCGATACATTTAGTATTGTTATCAGGGCTGCTAGAGTTTACGGTTTATCGTCATTTTGACGATTTTTGGTTCCGAAATTAGCAAAGTGCTGATTTTTTTCTAAAAAGTGATGATTTTATTCAGTCTTCAAAATAAGACAATTTTGTTGTTTGTTATTAGGCAGCACAGAAAAAAAACATTTTTATAAACAAGAACCTTAAATTTATAAATTTTTGCTCTGTTCCATAAAAATGTTATGGGCAAAAGCAAAATTTTGAGTGATGTCAATTTAAGTAAAAATTCGTACCAAGACCTTGATTTTGAGATTGAGAGTTCACTCGTGTGGGGAGCAGGTGAAGTTATGGACTGATTTGGCTCATTTTTAACATTTAATACTCCATATTTTAAGCCAAGTTTTATCCTTCTGGCTTATATGTGTGCCATGATGCCAAAACTTTGATTTCGTGAAGATTATTTCAGGTAAAAAAGAAAAAAATTAATAATAAATTACAAGAAGATTTTAAGAAGTTAAGGTTTACAGGTCAAAATTTGAGTTTATGGGTATAAATTACAGGCAGTCGTGGTTTTTTGTTCATATTTTAGGCATTTGTAGAACGATCTGGCTGAAATATAATAGCATACTATTCCGTGTTATATATAATATAAATGTTTAGCAATGTTTCTATGCGAGTCTTCGGAAATCCCGTTTCCACAAACACATGGTTAGATTGACATCGTTAAACCAACTTTGCTATTCATAAGGACTCAGAATATACATATATACTTTATAGGGCCTCACATTAATATTGTAGCAATTACAAACGGAATGACAAACTTATATAAAAACGAACTTGTAAGTACACAAATTTTAAATCTTTTAGAAAAAGTCCCGATTAAAAGTATCTTCTATACTAAAGACTTTGAAAAAAACCTTAGATTATTATAATATAGTAATTAAAGGTTTACAAAACAAATTTTTTATGAAAATTTTCCTTAACATACGTTTGTAAAATTTAACAAACAATTTCATAAACATACGGGGGTATATATATCGTTACCTTAAACGCAAAAGGCCCTATCTAATATTTTGAAAATTGTACGTGAGAAGCAAAAAACTATTTAAAATGGTAAATTGATAAATTGCCTTATAGGGCGTTTACATTACATCGAAATCTAGTAGATTTCATTTGAAATCTTCCTCCAAATCTAGTTCGTTTACATTATACTTGTTTGACATTAGCGAGATTTGGTTTTCACAACAAAAACCGCCGACTGAAATTTTTTTGTGTAACACATACTTACATATAAAGAAATAGGCATTTAAAAATTTTCATTACATTTTCTTTATAATCGACTTCATTTATTTTATCAATATTATTTGTTATTTGCATTTTTTTACAATTTTACAAAATTTTTGAATTTTTTTTAACAATTTTGACAAGCAGCTATTAATGTTTTTGTTTTGTTTTTTGTTAAAATGTCATTTTTTTCTTGTGCAGGGAAGTAGTTTTTAGTTAGGGAAAAACATAGTTGCATCAATAAGTACTACTAGATTTCGAATAGATTTCGTCAAAATCTAGTTACGGAGTAGATTTTGTTTTGTACGGCAAATCTAGCCAAAAACAACTAGATTTGGCTCGAAATCTCGAAAGTACTAGATTTCGTTGTAGTGTAAATTGGCTATTAAACTGTTTATAATTAATTGTTCTTCTATTTTTCTTGTAAAACCTACCAGTGGTTTTGACAAATAACAATGTTGCATCTAATGAAAACTGTTAGTTATGTCTATTAGCGTTTATAGTATACTATTTTGTAGATAGGGCTTTTTGTTTTTTGTTAATAAAATCTCTAATTTTGGTCGAAATATTGTTGTGGGCATGTGTGTTGATGCATTACATCAAAATCAATGAAAAAGTCGATTTTTAATTTTTGGTTAGTTAGGGCCGTTTGCGTTTTAGGTAACGATATGTATTTATATAATATGTTTTGGTTTGCTTGTATTTAAATAAAAATCGAACAAACTTTGTTTAAAATCTAAATTTAAATTGTCCAATTATTTTACGATTTTTTTAAACAGAAAAAGACGTTTTTTTCTCAGGAAATTGACAATTTTTTTACAATTTTATCTGGCAGCTCTGATTGTTATTTTGGCTTGTATAAGTTTCTTGGATCGGTTGTAAGTGGAAGATTGGCCTCCTGTAGCCTTTTCACACTTGTCAACATCCCCCATAAATTTGAGAAGATGTTGAATTAGGGAAGTACCGATACGCCTTTTTGCCGATACGATACCAATACTCAAAAAGAAATATCACCAATACCGATACCGATACGAATAAAAAATTTAAGTTCAAGGTAAAATTAACAAAACTCAAGTAGAGAAATTTCTTTATTATACAAAATTACAGTGTAATTAATAGATTTAAAATTGATTTTAATAAGATTTTAAAAACAACGAAATGCTTTTAAATTCATGGTAAAATTAATTAATATTCAAAATTAATATTAACAAGATTTTTGTGTAAAAAAAAACAAAGTATTCTCAACTTTTGCGGAGATAATTTTGCAACTCCGTTTGAAGCAGACCTGCAGTAAAAAATCGTCCCTCAGATGTGACTGAACTCGTTTGAAAACTTAAGTATTTCTGCGTCATGTTCTTAAATTTTGGCAATAACATTTAATTGTGTCAGTAAACAAGTCGATCTGCATCTCTAGAAAAATTAGAAGATCTAAGATATATCTAGCCTTCTTATTAAGCTGAACTACAGCGTAAGATGGACAGAGGATCAAACTTCTCCAAATTTTCTTTTAAGATTTTCACAAACGCTCCAAAGGTTAGTTTTTGTATACTTATACGAACTTTTACTAGATCCAGGGTTGACCGTGTCATCAACACTTTCGAAATGTAGAGTCATACTGAATCGCTCAATAAGACGTTTTTTGATCTATTGCCTTTGAAATTTTCTAGCCTTGTATTGAAGATAGAGAATTGTAGATGAACAATAGATTTCATTATTCTTTAAAAACTCAAATCTTTCATTCAGAGCTAATGATACGTAAACCGCCAACTTTAGGGAATCTGAACTATTCTGCATCTCAGTTTATTCATTTATCGTACTTTCTAATAATGTTCGAAGACTGTTAACTATCGAAAAAGCATCAGAAAATGTAGCAGTGGCTTTGCTTATGTACTTTGTAGTCTGTTTGAAGTAACCCAAAAAGTGTAACGAAATAATTATTATTTCACAATAATCATTAAAAATTAGCGCAAAATTCTTAAACCGTACAATTACATACACGACGTATCAATGGGAGAACGTTTTACCATTATGATGCAAAGCAAAACGGCTGAAGCTTCAAGTCCACACTAAGCGTTCAATGTGTTCAGTCCAAAAGTCGTAGTTTAAAATTGTATAGACAAGTTACACAGCAAACGCGTAAAATGCATATACATATTGAAAGCATGAATAGGACTACTTTCTACTTAAGCATGCGTCTCGAAAAAAGGAAAAAATGCGTGGTGTGGACCGACCTCCAGCTTAAGAATTAAAAGAAACAATTTGTTATTGTTTATTAGTTTTTTTTTATTAATTGTTATGCAAAAAATAAGCATTGAAAATCAAATTGTTTGTGCAAAAAAACTATAAAAAAGTATCGCCGTATCAACAGCAAAATATCGCCGATACCGATATATCGGCAAACGTGAAGTATAGCCGATATATCTGTATCGGTATGCGTTGCATTCCTAGTTCAAATTATCCCATAAGAAAAACAGAGAGCTTAAAATCAACATTTTTATAAGATGTTCCTATCTCATTGTATTACATTCTACATCTTCCGATTATTTTAGTGGCATCACTAGAAAAGTGGCAAAAAATTCTTTCATTATTGTGGCATCACTAACAAAATGACAATTATTTTGAAAGCAATGTAACCATTTGTAAACTTTTTCCTTTTTTGCAAGTCTTTTTTTTTTTTGTTTATTTCTTTTTTTTTTATTATTAACCAAAATTTTTTTTTCAGTATTTATTTATTGAATCTTCATATATTAAATATGAACTAACAATAATTAATCAAATCTTATCCTAATATTTACTCTATGTCCTGCCAGTGCCAGACAAAAGAGATTTCGTCATCACGGTGTCTGTTCACATATGAAGGTGTTTATCGCTTTTCTGATTGGATAAGTGCTGCAGTGTCTCTTCTCCTTACGCGAGTGTGGCCGGCATAATTTAAAATATTTCGAGCTAATGGATTTGGGTGCAGTTCCAGCCTCTTTAAATATTTTACTGCATATATCGTTATCATAGTTTTTACTAATGGCACATTGAGATCCTTGTGGATATTTGAATTCTTGACGTACCAGGGAGCAACTGTTACAATTCGAAGAAGTTTATTTTGGCGCCTTTGAATTTTTTCGATGTTAGAAGCCGACGCAGTGCCCCATAACTGAATACCGTAGCACCAAATTGGCTTTAATATAGAGTTGTAAAGAAGAAGTTTGCAATCGATTCTAAGAACAGAATTTCTTCCAATAAGCCAATTAATTTGAATTGCTTTTAGTTTCATTTGAGTTAATTTTGCTTCTATGTGCCATTTCCACGTTAAACGCCGATCTAAATGTATACCGAGGTACTTAACATGCGAGTGTTGGGGTATTATTTGATTATTGATTTTAATAGGTGGGCATGTTTCCCGACGCAATGTGAATGTTATATGTGAGCATTTTTGCTCATTGATCTTTATCCTCCATTTTTTAACCACCTTTCCAGTTCAAATATATGATACTGTAAGAAACGAGATGCTTCTTGACAGTTTGCGTGTACGCTTAGAAAAGCTGTATCGTCCGCAAATGTTGAGGTTTGTGTGTAGCTGTTTGTTGGCATATCCGAAGTATAAAAAAAGTATAATTGAGGGCCCAGGATGCAGCCTTGTGGGACTCCCGCGTTATTAAACAAAATGAATTCTAAATACATTTTGGTGTTTCTTTAGGCCGTAATCATGTGAAACGCAACGCAACGCCGAAGAATAACATTGAAAGCACAAACAATGTCATAAATATTTTGTAATTTGCGGTTGTTTCTTTCTACAGAAATTCATGTACCGTTTTAAAATTTTCAACGCCACAAGCAATGCAGCGTTTGCAATTTTGAAACGCAATGTGAATTTTTGTAGAAAGCCACAACAAAATTACAAAAATTGAAAATATGAAAATTTTAAAACGGTACATGAATTTCTGTAGAAAGAAACAACCGCAAATTACAAAATATTTGACATTATTTTTGCTTTCAATGTAATTCTTTGGCGTTGCGTTGCGTTTTACTTAAAGATTTTGGCACTTTTGTAGAAAAAAAGGTATTAAAAAAAAGATTTTTTTCAAAAGTGGTGACATCTTTGATTGATAGTAGATGTTAGATGGTTCTAGTGTGAGTGCATGTTTCACGTTTACAACACCATCCATGCGTTCCTCCGAAATGTATGCAAGTCCTAGTTCTTAGAGAATCGATCAGTCTGTTGTTACCTTGCCTGTATCAGTTTCTTTAAGCGGTTGTTGTTCCAGCTAAGTCGATGATTGGTCTGCTGTAGAAAGCTTTAGGATGATGGGGCTGCTTTCTGTCGTTGCATAGAAAAAACGCCTTTCGTATATTTGGTGTAGTAGTAGAGAGCCTAGATTCCTACATTTTTCCCCAGAGGGTGGCAGCTGCGTGAACTTTGATGTTTTCCTCGTTTTCAGGGGGAGGGAAGGTTAGGGGGCTGCTTGGATGGATTGTTTGAAGGGGGGTTGAAGCAACTTAATTTCTTTTAAGCTCAAAAACCATGATGATCGGGTTCTTTGTTTGTAGGCAAGCACTTTAACCACTACACCAAGCCTTCGAATATATGTGTATGAAATATTTTGTATCCCAGTTGGCCATGTCTTGAAGACTTCCTTGACGACGCGTGCACGACCATAGAAAATCCTTGAAGATGCGTAAGCGACCATCCAACAAATCGTTGACGACTTTTTCACTAAAGTGTCCGGAAAATGTTTACGACTATTGAGCGACATTATCGCTCATATGTCGTAGACGATCATATGGGCGAAACTGTCGTTGACTATCATGTTCGCATAAAAAAGCTAGCTTTGTGCGTGCTATTTCTTTACGAAAAGATCTTGATTGCGACATTTAAGTCATTACTTACCAATCAACACAGTGTAAACAAAAAGCCAATCACAATTGAAGCACAGCCGCGAATTACGTTGTAAGTTACAAAATAATTATTTTTCAGAAGAGCAAAAAAATATTTTTAAAAGGCAGGATTATTTATTTTTTATTTTGTTTTTTTAAGATTATCAAAAATAATGAAAATAAAAGCAAAATATCAAAAAAATTTTAATTTTTATAAAATGCAACACAGAAAAAAATATTTTATCAATTAAAAAAATGGTTTAAAAAGTATTTTAATTAAATTAATGTGATAATTTAATCAATTATTTCTTTTTTTGAAAGAAAATTAAAAATTTAATTTTGATTGAATTAACATTTTAGTTGTTTTGAAATAAATTTTCAAATTAAATTTTAATTAAACAACAAAAAATCTTAATTGACTTTTTTCGTTTAAAATAAAATAATTTAAACATGTAGGATTGTTGTTGGGAATTGTCAATATTTATTTAAATAAATTAGCACATTGTTTGAAATGGCAAAGTTTTTTGATTAAAATTAAAAATACCATTTATTGAAAATATTTTTTCAAAATTTTAAAATTTTTAGTAATCAATATAATCATTTTGGTAATAGGGGCAAAATCAACAACTTGTTTGCTTGATATTATGAATTTGGAATAAATTTGGTGATTGGAGAAATTTAATAATTTTTTCTGTAAACTTTACAGCTTATAATTTTTTTTTAGTGGAAAAAAGTTTCATATCCACAATCGCGATGTCAGCTTAAACGTTATTGAGTTATTTGATGTTAAAACTGTGTAAGAGAGTAATGTTAACAGTAATCTAAAAAAAAAACAGTTTTTGCAAGAAGTCGCTTTTACAACGTTATTCGCGGCTTTGCTTTAATTGTTAAAAAATAACAAAGCAAAACCATAACCTTTCGTCAATGTAGCTCATCATGACTTGATTAAAACGTTATTGAGGACAATATAAGCGATCAAAGCATGCATTTTGTCATCAATGGGGTTTGTAACACGACAAAATGCATGCAATGGTCGCTTACGTTGTCCTCAATAAAGTGTTATTGAAGGAACATTTAAGAAAATGTCTTCAAAAAAGTCGTAAATACGATTTTAAACACGACTTTTTTACTTAAGTTGTCGCCATCAATGTTATATAGGCGATACATTCTTAAATGTCCTGAGGACATCGTTGACGATTGACATTTGCGTCTATGAACATTTTGCCAACTGTGATGTTAATTTCTTTGATAATATTGAAACAACAATTCTTTACAGAAATTATTCTTTGTAAAACCAATCCTATAAATTCTCTCAATACATTAGTACCATTATCAAGTTAGGTAGGAAGAGTTATTTAATAAATTACTCCATCAAATTTTAAAAGGACCAAATTTAACCGCAATCACATTCCCAAAGTGTTATTCCCCGTAAAAATCCTTAGAATGCATTAGTATCGTAACAAAATTAGGTTGGTGACGTTGATTTAAAAACATGAAAACCTTTATCAATTTCGAAAATCGCTTTTACTTTCAATACTTAAATCTTAGATCCTTTTATTTAAGGTAAAGCGTTTGCTGCAAGCTCAATTTTACCTCCTGCTTAAGTCCTATCTCAGTGACCGCAGTTTCTATGTCAACATCAATGATGAAAATTCGGAAATAGATGATATAAAGGCTGGTGTACCACAGGAAAGCGTATTGGGTTGAACTCTTTACACTTTATTTACTTAAGATATGCCCACAAATAATGACGTAGTTATTGCAACTTACGCTGACGATACTGCTATGCTAGCAGTAAACGAATCTGCAACAATAGCATCTAACATTATTCAAACGCAGCTTGACTAAATTAACAGTTGTTTAAAAAGATGGAACATTAAGGTCAATGCAGACAAATCAACCCATGTTACATTCACACTCAGAAATGGTGATTGTCCCTCTGTCAACTTAAACGAATTCGTAATACCCAAATCATATGAAGTAAAATATTTAGGTTTTATGATTGATCGGCGTTTAACTTGGAAAATACATTTAAAAATAAAGAGAAAACAACTTAAAACTGGCTTCTTTGGCCAAGATCTGAATTAAGTATTAATAATAAATTATTTTCGTATAAAACAGTATTAAAACCTATATGGACCTATGGTATTCAATAGGGATGCCAAACGGGAAATTCCGAATCCCGAAATCCCGGGATTTTTCGGGATTGATAAATCCCGAATTCCGGGATTTATTTTTATGAGTCCCGGGATTTTTAACATATCAAC
The DNA here is from genome assembly GCA_943735925.1 of Pollenia amentaria. Lineage (NCBI taxonomy): Eukaryota > Metazoa > Arthropoda > Insecta > Diptera > Polleniidae > Pollenia > Pollenia amentaria. Next base: position 135,217,510 of record OX031010.1, on the reverse strand, counting down.
TTTTATGTAAAAAATGTCGTTTTTATACTATATACAAAAAAAATTATTAAAAATTATATTTGAGTTATATTTTTTATTGCCAATAATTCTTATTTTGAGTTTAATTTTTTTTCGGAACACAGCGAGTATTTAAAATTTTAATTTTTTGCTTGATATATGACGACTATTTCTGGATTTTTGTATTTTGCTTAATAAAAACCATTACTTTAATTAGAAACAAAATTTGAAGATTCACATCTCAAGCCTTTTTAAAAATTACGTTTAGCAAGTTCAGCATTGGCTTAAGACACAATACCAAAATAAAAATGATTATTTTATGCAAAATATCGAAAATTATTCACGATCTATTTAAAGTATTATTCAGAAACAAAAAAATAAAAGTTGATATAATTATAACAATTAAGTCGTAATATTGTTGAAATAGCTCATATTCCTTCCGGTCCAATAATAGAAAAAAAATTTGCTTAAAAAACATACGGTAAATAAAATAATTTTTTTATAAATAAACACTATCTGACGTATTCATAAAAAAATTATTTAAACTTGAAATCTTTTTTAAGAAACATTTGAATAAACATTTTGTTTTAAAATAAATTTCAAACGTACTTAAATTATTGATTATGAATCTCGCCCTCACCCTGGAGATGTACTGCACTGCAGTCGACATAGTGTTACAGTTTTTAACTCAGCCATCGAGATCGATGAAGGACTACACTTTGCAGTGTATTTATGTCGTCACAACTTAATTCACATTAAAAATTGAATTGCTGTCAAAAAACCGAAATGAATTGATCTAGAAAATCTAAGAGATACGTATATATTTTTAAGCTTTTCTCAGAATCTGATCAGTTTGATCATGGGTGAGGCCAGTGTTATAAACATATGTATGTATAAAATAAATTGTTTTGTTGTTTTCTTTTTTAAAATTTATGTTATGTATGTATATGAAATCTTTTGAATATTCAAAAAGTGTTGTTTATTTAAAAAAAAGTCGTATATTAAAGAAACACATTGATCCCGAAAATCCCGGGATTTTCAAAAATCAGTCCCGATTGGCATCCATAGTATTCAATTATGGGGAACCGCTTCTTACTCCAACATTGATATCATTCAAAAATATCAGTCCAAAACTCTACGGCGTATAAGAGGCGCTCCTTGGTTCGATAGAAACACAACAATTCATACTGATCTCGAAGTTTCATATTTAAAGAATGAAATCAAAAAGTATTGCACAAATTACCTGAAAAGGCTTAGCGAACACCAAAACATTCTTGCGATAACACTTTTAGATGACGATGATAAAGTTAGACGGTTAAAAAGGCTGCACATATTAGATCTTCCATTTATTACTTTAGTCTTTATTTTTTTTTATTTTTTTTTTCTTTGTTTTGCTTTATTGTGTACTAGCATTTAACCCGCTACTTCGTTAGCGTCTTCTTTTCTTTCGTGGACATATTTTTACGCCAAAGTTTATGTTTCTAGGTTTTAACCCGCTACTTCGTAATAGGTACGATTTTCACCTCTTAAACGTTTGAATTTCGCAAATGTACCAAATTTTTATTTGTATTTTTTAGATGCGTTACGAATGTGATTTTTTTATTTTTTATTGAACATGAGCTTATTTTTTTGATGAACATGAGGTTAGGGAATTAACCCGTTTTAAGCTTTTTTAACCTCTAACCATAAAAATTTTCAAAACTCCCATCCTAGGGAATCGATTTAGCGAGAGGCCAACCTCCCAGCCAAATTTCAACATTTTAGCTTCAGGCGTTTAGGACGTGCGATGACGAATCAGTCAGTAACTTTACATTTTTATATTATACTAGCTTAACCAGGTGTGCTTCGTTACCCCAATCGTTATAAAATGAAACAAAAAGTATTTATATATAAACAAAATTTTTTTTTATTAAATTATTAATTAATTAATGCAATGCTTTAGGATACACAATGTTTTTAGTTTTTCCATCTGGGGCATAAACATATAAATCAGTTGGTTTTCCAACACGCGAGCATGCGACATAAAGCTTTCCATGCGAGAAACATGGATTTGCTAAATTCAAGCCACAAACTTGTAGAGATTGCCCTAACCGTTAACATGTGTATCAAGTATAGGTGAATATGTTAAAAAATTCCCTTTTAAATTTTTCCCAACACCTACATACGTGAAACAGTATCGAAGATAAGAGGATTTTAAATTTTGAGTTGATAAGGCCTGCCACCGCCCCTTTGTCCAACCACAACTTTACATAGCCTAGGGCTCATTAATTCATAACAACAGCCTACTGTGAGAATTTGATGACGATCGTTTCAGTAGTTAATTAGATATAATCGACATAAAGGGGCGTGGTCCCTTCCACTTTTTTCATGCAACGTATTTCTATTCATAACAATACCATATATACCAAATATCATCATCCTACGCCAAATAGTGGCTAAGATATGAGGATTTTATGTTTTGGGTTGTGTGGGCATGGCACCGCCCCTTTTTTCAACCACATCTTTATAAAGGTTAAAGTTCAGTAACTCAAGGCGGAAATTTGATGACGATCGGTTCAGTAGTTTATTAGATATGGTGGTTTTTACTTTTTCTATAAAGGGGCGTGGGTCCACCCTCTTTTTTCATAGAGCTTATTTATATTCATACCAACACCATATGTACTAAATATCATCATCCTATGCCAAAAAAATGCCTAAGATATACCGATTTGAAATGTTGGGTTGTATGGGCGTGGCATCGCCCCTTTGTCCAATCTCAACTTTATATAGCCTAATGTCTCTTCCAGGGTCACAGTTATATTCTGTGAAAATTTCAAGATGATCGGTCAAGTGGTTTGGCTTCCTATAAGGCACAAATATATATATATATGTATATATGTATATATCCAAACATACATTCACTTTTATATATATAGATAGGTAGATGAAGAAAATGTTTTGAAAAAAAAATAATAGAATTAGGTACGATTTCACCCCTTAAACGTTCGAATTTCGAAAAGCATAAAATTTGTATTTGTATTTTTTAGAAAAGTTACGAATGTGGTAAATTTTTTATTTCAATGTTTATTGGTTTAAAAGATAGATGGCATAGCAAAAAAGTTTAAAAATACAGGTTTTACCCGTTAACTTTCCAAAAAGGCCGAATTTCAAAAAAGTACCAGGCACCGGTCCGCTCATTTTTTTTTATTGAACAACAATAAGTACTAAATTTTTGAATAAAAAAAAATGTTTTGTAAAAAAAGTACCAAAAATAGTTACGGTTTTTACCCCTTAAACGTCCGAATTTCGAAAAAGTACCAAATACGTATTTGGATTTTTTTAGATAAGTTTCAAATGTGATATAACCCTTATTTCTATGTTTATGGGTTTAAAAGATAGATGGGGTGACAAAAAAGTACCAAAATACAGGTTTTACCCGTTTACTCCGTTAAAGGGCTGAATTTCCAAAAAGTACCAGACACCTGTCCGCTTATTTTTCTAAAGAACAACGATAAGTATTAAATTTTTTTTGTATCTCTTTTAGTTTTAGAGATATAAGGTTACCGAATTTACCCGTTTTTTGCCTTTTTGAACCCCTAAACATTCGAATATCCAAAAATCCCGTCTTAGTGGATCGATTTGGGGAGAGGCCAACCCCTGGTCCAAATTTCAAGTTTTTAGCTTCAGGCGTTTAGGCTGTGCGATGATGAATCAGTCAGTCAGTGAGTGAGTCAGTCAGTCAGTAACGTTACAATTTTATATATATGTATATGTATGTAGATATATTAAAATTCTTGAAATTATACAATTTTAATTTGTTAAATTCAATGGAATTTAACGCTGCTGTTATTTTATTGTTAATGTAGTTAGTAGATTTGCTTAATATTTGCTTAATATAAATTAAAAAAAAAAAAAAAAAAAAAAAAACAAAAAAAAAAAAAAAAACTTAGATCCAAAGTTAACAGTAGCTCTCACATAAGAACCTTGCCCGCAATTTGGGTTTACCCGCAAATATCTCATAAAAAAATTTGTAAACAGAAAAATTCCAGCAATTGTTATTCGTTTAGGACCATAATACACGTAACTAAAATGTGATATTAAGATAATACGTGCTAATAGTTTATTATTCCTATTTCACTTCTTTTACTCTTTTAATTGATATTTTTTTTTTCTTTTCTTAATATTTGTTTCTTATTTGCATTTTTGTTTATTTTATTCGTTTTTTTTTTAACTTCGTTCAAAATAAACACAATTTTTACGTTTTTTACTTTTAAAGGTTAAATCAAAACAAAATAAAAAAATTTATTACTTAAAAAAAAATAAGGTAAAATATAAAGACTCACAAGAGATAAGATGGATTGTCATAAGCACTCAATGAAATTAAAAACACAGTGCTACAAATGCATATACATATTTGTAATCAAGTTCCAAGAAAAAACAAGTAGGTGTGCTTCGTCATCAGTGTGGCCATTTTGGCCTTTTTGCAGCTAAATATAGCATTAAAATTTTTTATTTAGCTGCAAAATTTTCATTTAGCACTTGGCATTTTATTTAGCATTTTTAGAAAATGTTTTTAGCTTTTTTTTAGCATTATTTTAAAAATTTGGACGAATAGTTTTATTGATTTTGCTTAAATTTTTTTATAAATTATTATAAATTTTTACTTAAAATAGTTGTACCTAAAATAATTTCGTATGAATAGGGATAACTCTTGTGTTAAGAAACATCTTACCTGTCTTGTTAAAAAAAAATAGAATATTCATATTGATTGTATATATTTTTTGCACTTTGATTTACAATATAAAAGTATAAGAAAATATTACTTTGTATTAAGATAAAAATTCTTAAAGGTAAATGTTTGAACACATTTTATTATCTAAACTGCTAAAAAAATAATAATTTTAATACTTCAACTTTTCTTAAACTATTAAAAGTAAAAAAGATCTAAAAATTTGTATTTCATTGAAATAAAACGTTTAAATTTAGCATATATCAGGGGTTTGCGGGCCCCTAAATTTTAAATTTAATCTTTAATCTCATATTTATGTGTATCATATGCTTTACCAAAATCTATCCACTTGCCCTAATACAACCATTTATTTCAATTTCGTTAAAAAAAATAAGTCACTAATGTATTATGTTTCAAATTAAATTTCATATTGGTAATAAATTTAAGCAAAAATCTTTAAAAAATGTTAGCATTATTTTTAGCATTTTTTAAAATCATTTTTAGCATATTTTGGCCATGTTTAATGCCAGATTAAGCTGTAAAACTTTTTTAGATCTGGTCACACTGTTCGTCATTGCAGTTCTTCTAAAATAGAATTGTCAAATTTAAGGCAAAAACATTCTGTAATTTTTAAAGCTTACAGCCATACCCAGCGTTGCCATTTGTCAAGTTTTCCCTTTTTTGCAAGTTTCTTGAGATGCAAAAAATTTTTTAATTTATTAAAGTTTTTTCAAGTTTTTTTATAAATGAATGAAAATTTTTTATTAAACATAATATAAAATTTTTACTATATTGGATGAAAATACTAAGTGTTTTTTGTGCAATTAAGCCATCTGCCTATATATTTTCTCTGACCTTTATAATTGGAACAGTGTTCAATTGTGTTTACTCCTTCCTATCTAAAATATCCCAACTATATTTTTTTGGGTGCTGAAGTATTTTTTAACACTAGATTCATATATGTAAGTTATCTGAAGGTGATAATGGACTTTAGAGTTTATTCCTTAAAGTTTTATGTTGAACTTTGTCAAGTTGTAATGACTTTCTAGAACATGTTAAAGTTTTAGCACCTTTTAGGTTTTTAATAAGTATTTTCTTGTTAACTAATTTATTGGTTAAAAAGAAAAAAATCATTTTTATTTACATTTTTCTATAGTTTTATACAAAATGAATTCCAAATACATTCTTTTGTATTTTTTATTTAATTTTTAAACAAAATGATTTCCATATAAATTTTTGTGTTTTCTTTAAAAATGTTGGCTTTTTTGTAAAACAAGTTTTTTCTTGAAAAAAAAGTTTTTTTTTCAGATATAATTAGTCAATTCACAAGGTATCCTAACATGTCATATTGTCAAAATGTCCTAATATTTCACAATGGTTTAAAAATATTGTTGTACGGCTCAGCCGCTCAGCGCTGGACTTTTCTGATTAATTACGACAGCACAATAAACACAGCAAGCAACGTTCTATTTATTTAAGACACTTTTTGTTAACAAACCAACAACAATATTTTTAAACCATTGTGAAATATTAGGACATTTTGACAATATGACATGTTAGGATACCTTGTGAATTGACTAAATAAGTTTTTAAAAAAATATATATGACAACGATGGCCATACCTAAATAAGAGCGGAAGGCAGAACGTTTTCCGAAGGCGGAACGCTGAAATACCATACCTAAATAAAAGCGTCAACGTTGAATCAAGAACAGTAGTGTTAAATTTCCTGTTTAATAAAACCCACATAATATAAACAAAAAATGGAGATAAAACCGCTAGAGATAAAACCGCTAGCTAAAAACAGCTTAATTGCCATTTTTAAAACCGCTGTCAAAATCGAATTTTCCAATTGCAAAGCGTTGCCGCCGCGCTACTTCGGTATGCTACATACAAATTGTATGGCCATGACAACTTTTGACAGCTAGAAAACGCTTCCGGTCTTATTTGGTATGGCTGTTAAACACAGTGATGCCAACTTTTTTTAGAGCAAAAACCACTTTAAAATTTTAAATAAACACCATTTCAAGCAAAAAAAAGCTTAAAAAAGCACTAAGCCATTTTTTTGAATTAAATCGATAATTGAGCACAAAACAAGTTACCAAATATTTTAATAAATGGCGAGGGTGTTGTTAGGCGACCATTTTCGTACAAATTTTAATTAACACAATTTATAAGGTTTTTAAAACTACAAATAAAAATTTTTATTTTATTTCAGAACTTAAAATATACACAGCAAGAAAAAAGTTTTTATAAGAACATGGTATATAATTTAAAAGTAGATAATAAATTTATTTAGAGTTGTATATACAAATTTTTAAATGTGTTATTAAAAATTATTGTTATCATCTTCAATAAAAATAATATCATCCAAATCATATAGATCATCACAAGTTGAGTTTGTATTGGGTCATAAAACTGTTTTTAAGTAATATTTTGATTTGTTGTATGTTTCATTCGAAAAGATATCACTGCAGACACTAGGTGGTAGAGTGTAATCATTACAGCATGAATTCTGTCGACGGAAGTTCATATTTAATTTGAAGAATTGAATTAACCGTTTCTTATATTGGACATATTGTAGTTCATTGAACTAAATCTTCTTTCAACTTCCGCGTTAGAGCATGACAAACTTGAAATTCTTAATACAAAATTGGACAAATCTAAAACTGGATTTTGTCTTATTGAATCTTTAAAATCGTTGACTTCTATCCAAAAAGATCTGTTCGTTGTTCAACCAATAAACTTGCTGCAACAAAAATTGCAAGTCTGGTCGATTCCTTTGTAGTGAGCTTACATAATAAACCGTTGCCATACTTTAAGATTGTTTTACACTTAACAAAATTCTTTAAAAAAAAATGTAATTAAAAAAATTGTAGACAAAAATAAAAATTGTAAAAAGCACTAAAGGCACTATCGAAAAATTTAAAAAAATTATTGATTGTGGAAAAAAGTCCTTGTTCTCGATACTAATTGAAAACATTTACCAAATAAGTTGCGGTTTTACCACGATACCAACAGAGTTAAATATGTACCCAAAAAATGTCGATGGTAATACAATTTCCATCTCTGGCGCAGCGAACCAAATTAATCTTTCTCTTTAAGGAAAACGAGTAAAAGTGCAATATTTAGCTGTGACGAATCTTTGATACCCTCCTCCGAAAGTAAGAATATTTCGGAATGGGGATTCATAAATTCGTTGGGGCTTAAAGCGTATTCTAAAAGTACGTCTTCGAGAATTGGCCGATCTTCACAACTACAACATAGCAAATTTTACATTTCTTGACATTATTAGTTACGGTTCAAGACATACTAAATTGTTTTCTAAAAGTGGGCTTTATATGGAGCTTATGATAAATTATGGACCGATCTTCACGAAATTTAGCTGTATAATTTCATAGATGGGGTAGTGCACTCTTTTTGCAGTTTCAACTCACAGTTAGTGATAGTTCAAAATTATTGCAATCAATTTATTGATGTTGAGTGATGAATTGAAAATTGGCAGCCTCAATAAATATGAGTGATAGTGATGCTAAAAAATTTAGCACTCAAAAAAGTTTGATTTAAGAAAAGGCAATGAGTGTAACTTAAAATTTTGCACTAAATTTACAAACAAAAAACTTGTTTTTTCAAGATTAAAGCCATGAGATATTCCGTCATTGACAAATTATTGACATGTTGTTTAATTTAATTTCTTATGCATATCATAACAAGAATCAAAAATTATGCTCATACAAAATTAAATTTTTCAAATTTTAGTGAGAGTCTGTTTATATGCAGCTTTTTTTAATGCAAGTACAAATTTTGCACTTTTTGAATTGAGTGCAGAGTTTTGCATTAAATCTCCGTTCGTGATAGTGAAAAAATTTGCAATACCACTCAATTTTTTTAGTGCTAGCAAAAAAAAATAGCAATCATCAATAAAGCTGGTAAAAAATAGTGCAAACTAATTTTTTTCCAGTTTTATTTAGTGATAGTGCACTGCTGATTTAAATCAAATATGTATAATATCTAGTCATATAAAACAAATTTGCGCTGCATTCTGTCCATAGCTGCCAGGACCAAAAAATTGTTACAGCCAAAATTTTTAAAAAAATGTAGCCAAATGTAAAAAAATATAACCAAATTTAAAATGCCTTTTGTTAATTGAAATAACCATTAAAATTCATTGTAATACAACTTATAGTTAAATAATTAGGGATAAATCAAATAAGAAAAATAATTCCTTTACATATTGGAAAAAATAACGAGAAACATAATACATGAAAAATATTTATGTGTTATAAGAGTAAATAAAGCCCGTCAAATTTCCATACAAAATTCAGTTTATTAAAAGTTAATATATTGAATTTTTTTATATGTGGTCTTAACAATTTGTACTTCATAGTTATAAAAAACAAAAAACGAAAAATTAAATTTTTTCCGCTTTTATCTGTTAGTAGTGGGAGGGCTCTAAAATGTCTCGGCAAACATGGTGATTTTTAATCCTGATTTGGTAATGATAATTTACGATTGGCGATAAGGCGATTTTTTTTGGTAAAATTGGAAATAGTTTTTTTTTGTAAATGTTTCTAAAATTTTATAAAAACGGGTATAAATGTTTTCTTTTGTTTGTAAATTTTATTTTACATTTATAATTGCTAGTATTTCTATTTCAAAACGGTTCATTTTGAAATATTTCGTGAACCACTGTAAAATACTATGGCAAACATAAATAAATTCACATTTCGGAACGAACATTCTTCATCGAGGCAGAGAGTTTATTACTGATAGTCAAAGGTTTTTTTATTATAAACTAAGCAAATTGCAAAATAATTATCTTAAAAGCAATAAAAAAATACCTTCAAGTTATAAAGAGTAGAGTGTCAATATTCTTAAATTTACGGCCATTTTCTTACAGTAAGAAATTTTATTTATATACGTTTTTAAAAACCCTTTAAAATAAAATATACTAATGAAAATAATGCGCATAGAAACTATAAACTGGAAACTTTCCCTCAACAAAAAAATTCAGTGTTTTTATCAAAAATAAAAATTGAGAATTCAGCACGTCATAGAGAAATCTTATTAATAAGAAAATAATCTAAATTTAAAATATTTCTCTTATCTTCAGGTTATAAGAAACACTAAAATTACTTTTGTGTACTTTTTAATCCATAAGGGGTGGTGGAAACGCAAGAATTTAAAAGTCGTTTTTTCTAATTAGATTTTTGTAGTAAACGAAATACAAATACAACACAATACAAATATTTCTCTATTAAACAGAATTCTATCAGAAAATTATAAAAAATTTGATTATGAGTGTATTAAAAAAAACTTGAAAATTTTTGCGTTTTCGATTTCCAGAACACCTCTGCATGTTCTGAAATCGATTCCGAGTGATATTGAAATCAGACAAATTTTAAAAATATCTTGTTTTGAAAGTTCATAAAAATAAGTGCTTTCATACAACTCTTAAAATAAGAAAAAACTACACTCATTACAAAAATTTATTAAAGATCTCCATCGATTTCAACTTCAATTCATCTCTATTTCCGGAACATGGCCGTTTCTAATATAAAATAACATATGGCGATTTTTTTTCTCAACAAAAATATTAAGAAAATGAAATTTGGTGATTTTTGGAGTACTTATAATTTGTGCTATACAACAAACGTAATGAAAACAGGTTAATAAAATTGTTAAAAATAAAAAAAAGTGATTCAGAAGTTTATCAAGAAAAATTTTAAATTTGCATTCGTATTATAATTTTAGGGGGGAAAAGTTAAACAAAATGAAAAAAAAAATATTCACTTCTCCGCATTGAAAAAAAAATAACTAATTTTGGTTAGTAATAACCAAAAACGGCAGCTGTGATTCTTTCGCTAGTTATTTTAACAGAAATATAAATTTGTTAGGGTGGTTGCTCCTTTTGGGTGTATAACTCTTTTCCTAATAAGCCGATAACATTGGATTTCAATACCAAGCTGCCTAGGATAACTAGAAACAATTTGACATCAATATTGTTCTTTTTTTGTTGAGTCTTTGGGAATTGAGTATGATTTCAACATACGGACAGATAGACAAACGAACAAGGCGAAGCCCACTTAGAATTACTTAAAGACCCAGAATATATATGTATACTTTATGGTGTCTCAGATGAAAATTAAAAAAAATTTGACTGGTAATGAAAAAATTAGTATTAGGGGATTCATTTAATCGGGCTTTTACTTAAATCGGTTAATCGCTCGATTAATTAACCGAGGTTTGGGCTTAATCGGTTAATTTTGCTACTGACCGGTTAACCTCGTAATAGAGATTTTTTTTTATAAATTAAGTAATTTCAGTAAATAAAAATGCATAAATTATTTATTGTTTGGGGTTTATTAAAAAAAAAAAAAATAGCATCACAATTCTTGAACAAAAAATTATTCATAAATATGTAATACATATTTTTCAATTAATTTATTGTATGTATTAATTATAAAATAAACTGTTAGATCATTATATTATTTATTGCAATTATTTAAGAAAATCTTATAAAAGTCAATTAAGATTTTTTGTTATTTAATTAAAATTTTAATTGAAAATTTATTTCAAAACAACTAAAATGTTAATTAAATCAAAATTAAATTTTTAATTTTCTTTCAACTAAAAAAATAATTGATTCAATTATCACATTAATTAAATTTAAATACATTTTAAACCATTTTTTTAATTGATAAAACACTTTTTTCTGTGCTAGATTTCTCTAAACATATACAAATTCTATTACTTCATTAGAATCCTGTTAAAATTTTTTTTAAATTTTTAGAACTTCTAATTTCGGTTAATTCTGTTAAAAGATTAATATGAGAAGAAACAAATAACCAAACGCATACATATAAAAAGTACGTAAAACAAAAAGTTGTTGACAGCAATCACTTATTTAAAATAAATATCACTGAACACCTTCTTTGTTTGTATAAACAACTATTTTCTAAACACATACCTTTTATATAAGAGACTAAGCAAATTATTTAAAACACAAAAGAAATATATTTTAATACCTACTACAGAAAATTAAAAATTTCGTTACATCGGTTAATCGACTGAAATTAACCGGCTTAATCGTTTATTTTTAAATTAACCGATCAGTTAATCGGTTAATAATTAATCGGCAAACCGATTAAAGTTTAACCGAATGAATACCCTACTTTGTATACTCTCATTCACCACTAGTGGTGGAGTGTATACAATTGAGTAAAAATTTAGGAGATAAGAAGTATGTATTAACAGGGTTGTCAGCTGTGGGAAAACTTGTTTGGCGCCCTAAATTTCGATTTGGCGACAGGGCAATGTTTTGGCGATTTACTAAAATATTGGTGATTTTGTTGGCTATTTTTAATAAGCTATTTATTTCTTTTGATAATCGTTAAAGCGAAGCGATACGAAAAAATGATTTTTTTTGTTGTATCGGTATTATTTGCTACTTTAAGTAGACTACTATAAACTACCCAGTAAAAACTTATCTAACTTTTCAAAATGAATAGCTTCTTTCACTCATTATTTAGTAGTTTCTTCTTTTTATACTTCTATATTTACTTGTTTTTCAGATGAATGAAGAAAAAAAATATGATGACCTACTTTTTAATGCGTTCATTTTGGGACTTCCCTTGTAAAATTCATTGGTTATTTTATAGTAAAAATTGTACCCGTTTGTATTCACTAATAATTTTTACTTTGTTTTTAATACAAATCATGGCGACATTTTCCAATTTTTGGCGAATTTTAGCGATGCGGAATAAATCTATTTTTTAGGATTTATTATCAAAGTTGTTTTTGGGAATACAATTATTTATTAAAAAAAATTTGTTTGTTGTGCTTAATTCCCTTTTTTTAATAATTGATAAAAAAAAATACTGAAATTTATGGTTGGAGGATAAGCTGTTCCTATGCGCATTTCACTGGTTGCTTAGGCCAGATCATCAGGAAACGTTCTCCTAAATAATTTTAGGATTTATAAAAAATATTTTTAATAATTTAAAAAATTAACTTTTTATTTTTAAAAAACTAATAAAAAAAAATGCTTTGGCGATTTTTGGCATTGAATTGGTCGAAAAAGGTCAAAATAAATCCGACAACCCTGTGTATCAACAAAAAACACTTCAAAACACACACTCATTGTGTCTGTTGCCAGTGGCGCCTACAACTTAACGCAATGATAGCGGCATCGAAGTCACACTAGCAATTATGGGAAATTTTCGCAAAAGATTTTTTTATATTATAATTTTTATTATTTTTTTTTTTTTTTCAAAAAGTGTAAATAATTTTCCTGCTGTTGAAGTCCAGTGACCTCAGGATCATTCAAAAGGTGTTCATGTTAGGAAAAATTAAAATGTTAAATGGAATCGGAAATTTGGATATTTAATATGGCAACAATTAAAACCTTTTTTACTGCTAAACTACTACAAAATATTTATTTCAGACAGGATCCAGATTGAGGGGTTCGGATTTTGAAGAAGTTGAAATAAAACAAAAATATTTTAAACGGCAACAGTTGGTATTGAAAGTAGGCCATATATGATAAACGATTTCTTAGTTAATAAAATCTGGTTGGACCCTATCGTTGTGTTGTTAATATAATCACCCGAATTATGATTTTTAGGCTAGGCTTATTGTACATGTACATTGTACATATACATTGTACATGCACAATGTACATGTTTATAAAAATATAGAATTTTTTGTGTCACACTGGATAGTGATACTTTATAAATTGAATGTATTTAACTCAACTATTTTAAAAAATAGAATCTGATAATTATTTCTTTTTCATAAGTTACTTTATTATATTGAACATTTTTTATTTTTCGAATTTATTGTATGAGCTAAATTTTAGTTATGTATTTTTAAAGCTTTTTGTAATAGTTATATTCCTTAAATATTTAGGAATGACTTTATACACTACCAGACTATTATATTGCATATTCTTGTTACATTTTACCTTAGCTATCCTTTGTATAGCAAATACAATAAACTTCATTGCTATCCAAAGGATAGCTAAGGTAAAATGTAACAAGAAGATACAATATAATAGTCTGGTAGTGTATAAAGTAATTCCTAAATATTTAAGGAATAGAACTATTAGAAAAAGCTTTATAAAAAGTGTGACACAAAGAATGCTGACGAAGGCCGTAGCGGGCCAGAAATGCATTACATTCTGCTGGTGTCTAATATAAAGTTTGACTATAATGAAATAAACCAGCTCGATCTTTTATTTTACTTGTATAAAAAAATAAAACAAGTTTATTAAAGTTCTATCAAGCTAATTTTTATAGAAAATCCCTTTTCTAAACCTGTTTTACTTTTTATTACTAATGACGTATTATTTTTAACTTATATTAAGTGTATGTTATATAGAATCAGTCAATTATATTACATAGCCCCCTTACCAGTTAAGAGGTAATATTTCGCACAAAAACCAAGTTTTTATTAAAAATTTAATTATTAATTTCATTATTTCACATATTTTATAAACAAATATCCCGCTAAAGGGAGTATTTTCTATTTATTTTGTCGATACTACATCATAAAATGTTATTTGTAATATTTTTCATAAAATATTTATATAAAGTCTATGTATAGCAATAATATTATAAATTTTGTAACTCCATATTTGACTAATAAATGTATATTAAAATTTTAGAATAGAATCGTTTTTATATTTCAAAAATAAATAAGACAACAAATAAATGTATGTTTGATAATGGAACAAAGCAGATTCACTTATGGCGTAAATGATGCCTACATTCTGCCTTTTGCCCTTCTTCGTGTACTTTTCCCTAAAAAAAATGTAATTTCGTAGTCCCAAAACTTTTTTTATAGCCTTCACTACAGGTGATAGCTTATTTCTACAATACTGCTCTTAGACCATATAAAGTATACATACGTATTCTGGGTCCTTATGAGAAGCAAAGTTGATTTAACGATGTCCGTCTGTCCGTGCGTATGCTGAAATGGGTTTTCCGAAGACCACAAAGATGATCGGAACAAGGTTGTTATATATTTATGTGCCATATACTTAGTTAAAGATTAATTTAAAAATACAGCCATGTGTATCTGGAGAATAGCCAGAGCCAAAGTCTTTGTTATCATAACAGAACATCCGCCAAAATATGGGAGGGATTGCAGAAGTGAGCTTGGCACAAAGTAGCTTTATTTATGTCTACAGAACGGTATAAAAATAATTGCAAAATTTGGTATTTATATCTAAAAAAATAGTATTTATATTACTTTCTTTTCTTATCGCACCATGGTGAAGAGTTTATACGAAACGGCATTATCGAATATACAATCTTACTGGTTTTTTTCATAATGTCCCGAACAAAACCAAAAATATCTTGAATTTTTTTCTCTCAATTTTATCTGAAGCCTAGTACTCTGTTCTAATTTTTAAAAAATAATCAGCAACATCTATTATTTTAGGCGAAAAATTTGACATGTATCAATGTTACCTATCTCGAGAGTTTGCACAATTTGACTTTTTTAATCTTTCAAAGTATGCGACATTGTGTTGCATATGTAAAAAACCCACATGTATTTTACTAAAAAGTATTTTTTTAAATAAAAAATTAAATAAAAACGAAAGTAAATATTGATGAGAAACTGTTACCGATTGTGTTATTTATGTTTTCCGTTGCCATTTAATATTAAGTTTAAACTTTTTTTTTATTTGCTTAAAATTCCACGTGAAATAAGTGCAGCCTATATTATTTCGTAGTTTTAAGAAAAATGTTGCCAGAAACATTTCGCAACTTTTTTACAAATTAAACAGAGTACAACTCTATCAACATTATTTTATAGAAATTCCGCACAAGTTTTCTTATATGAGTTGAACAGAGTACAGGCTTGAGGATTATAAATGCAGCATTATTTAAACAGATATTATTTATAAAAAAAACTTTTTGAGTTTCCTTTGTACTTTTTAATTAAAAATATTTAATTCAACATTTTTTATTTTACGAATTTATTCTATCAGCTAAATTTCAGTTATGTATTTTATAAAGCTTTTTGTAATATTTATATTCCTTAAATTTTTAGAAATTACTTTACACACTACCAGACTATTATCTTGTATCTTCCAGTTACATTTTTCCATAGCTATCCTTTGGATAGCAATAAAGTATATTGTATGTACAGAAAAATTTACAATTATTAGACACCAGCAGAATGTAATGCATTTTCTAGCCCGCTACGTTTTTGTGTCACACTGGATAGTGATACTTTATAAATTTGAATGTATTTAACTCAACCATTTTAACAAAAAGAATCTGGGAATTATTTCTTTTCATAAGCTACTTTATTATATTCAACATTTTTTATTTTTCGAATTTATTCTATGAGCTAAATTTCAGTTGTGTATTTTATAACGCTTTTTGTAATAGTTAATAAGTTGCTTAAAATATACACAATATGTTGGCAACATTTTGTGTCAGAAAAGTCGATAATCGTTCGAAAAATATTCAGAAAAAAGTCTGAACTCGAAATATTTTCTCTTAACATTACTATTTATCGCTGCCGCTTTCGTTGTGTTCCTAAGACATTTTTATCTTCCTTATTTAATTTGTGTACGAATCGGCTTTTTTCGAATGATAAATAACAAACATAAAAATGCGTTTTCCTTTAGTATCTTTATGAAACTAAAAAGTAAAGGTACGTGTTAAACAAACAACTCCATAACAAAATATTCCAAGTTGAATATAATTTTAAAAAAAGTAATAAAAACGTAAAATACAATAGAAAATGAGTAATAATTTAAAAAAAAAATATACAAAAATAAATGGCGCTAGTGTAATGTTCTTTCAAACAATGAAAACTATCAGAAATTAAGTGTTTTTTAATGTTTACGAAATAGTGATAAAGAAGGTCGGCTAACTTTTATTATCTCTAAATGGAATTTCACAAATGATCAATTCATTCATTCATTTGCATGTATAATTATCATATGTATAATACAATATAATATAATTGTAGCTCAAAATAATTTTTTTTTTTTAATATAATCTAAATGTCCAGCTTTAAAATCAAATAAAGCTATTGAGTATTTTTAAAGCTTCGTGAGTTCGAATAATTAATATGGCTGATAAAATTGTATATTTTATTGTACTTATTAAGAGGTTTTGGTACAAAGAGATTTATTGTCTGCTGCAAAGTACAACGCGAAAGTCATAGTGATTTTTTTTTAAATTAAAAATATATTTTTTTATCTATTTAATAAAAAAAAAATATAGAAAAATTTTTTTAATTAAAGAGAAACATAAAGTGCCTTAAATATTGCCAAGTTATAATAGTTCTCAAAAAACCCCAACCATGATTTCATTGTTCTCTACAGGTGATTTTTGTTTCATTGATTTAATTTTGTTATTAATAAAAAAATAATTTAATAATGTACATTGCCAAAATGTTTATACCTAATAAGCAATTTGTGAACAAATTAGGAAAGTGTGTTTATCAAAAACAATTCCTAGATAAGTAAATAAAAAAAGGGGGTAACAAATATAATATTTGATTTTCATTGTGATTGATGGGGGAATAGACATCATTCTACACACTTGACCTACGTCAAAAAGTCATAAAGACAATCTAACTTAAAATGTCTTACAGTGTTAACATTAAGCAAAATTAATCTTCCTGAGTTCTTAATGATAGAAGTCTGCTGCAAAGTACAACACGAAAGTTATATATACGAGTATTACTAAACAATTTTTTTTATAAATAGAAAAGAATCAAAATACTTCTTTGGAATTTTAGTTCAAAATACGTATAAGTTTTTAATTACAAATGGTTTTTTTTACAAATCCTTTGTGTAGAATATTTACCAATTTCACATAAAATACTTCAAAAAAATTCTGAAAAATTCATTCTTATATGAATGTAGCCTTTTTTTGTTGACTGGAAAAGTTCACTCATCATTTTTAAAATCGGGCTTAAATCAAAATTTCTGGATCGTTTTTAATTTTTGTAGTACCCGAGTTGCCCTAATTTGGGAACCTATGGCGGCTCTCCTGGTACGTCTATAGAACCCGAATTCAAGACTTAAGTTTTTAATTGGTGCCTCAAATGTTATTCCAATCGGACTAACTGCTTACAAAATCCAGAATTATTTCCATTTTTTGCAAATTCTTCCAATGTATGTTGGCGGGCGGGGGTGTTAACAGAAAAGGGGGCGGGCTAGCCAACTCTTTTAAAATGCTTATTTTATCAACAGCAGTCTCTACCAAGTTTAATGATGCTATATCACTTGGAAATAATTTCTGCCGCAAGTTTGGATTTTGGTCTCATAGTGCAGCCGCTTGTATTGGCTTTTTCAGCTGCAAAAGCACAACTTTTGATGTAAAGAAGATACGAGGGCAGATCAATAAGTTTGTGGCTTTTTGAATGAAACACAGTTTTTTTACAAAAAAAATATTTATTTTTCAACATAATCTCCTTTTAGCTCAATGCACTTAGTCCAACGTTTCTTTAATTTGTGTATCCCTTCCAAAAAATAGTATTTTTCAAGGTCCATAAAATAGGCATTTGTTTGACCAATAATTTCATCGTTGCAGCTAAATCTCATTCCACCGAGCCATTTCTTAAGGTTCGAAAATAGGAAATAGTCACTGGGGCTAAATCCGGAGAATATGGCAGATGAGGTACCAATTCGTAGCCCAATTCATGTAATTTTGCCATTGAGACTGCACACGTGTGCACCCGTTCATTATCTTGGCCATATGGGGTCGTTTTTTTTAAAATCCTTGTTAAACCGGTTAAGTTGGCAGAATATTCGCCGTTTATTGTTTTTCCCTTTTGAAGTGACTTCAATTAGCCGTCCAGAACGTTCAGCGTCATTTGTACTTGTGCGATCACAAAGAAAGTCAGTAAACCACTTTTTTACCATTGAAATCGATGGTGCAGAGTCCCCTTAGTATTTATCAAGCTTTTCCTTGCTTTGATTGACGGTTTTTTTTCGCAAAAAATAATGTTTAATGAGCAATCGAAATTCACTTTTTTCCATTTTTAAAAAAATCCACGAGATTGTACGTTTTGAACTGCTGTTAAACGCAAAGTAAATGACGGAACTTGCTTAACAGGTGGTACTTGATGGGAGCAGTGTTGCAGTTCATATAACTACGAGGGAAGTCCAAAAAGTTACGGACTTATTGATCCGCCCTCTTTTTTTTTAAAATTTAAAAAGATATTGGTCAATAATCATTGTCACAAATAAAGTCGACTTTTTTAAAGTATACTTTGGAACAATTATGTGGACATCCATTTAAATCCGGGTCTTACTTAAAGTATACATTATTTTGATTTTGAATATGGGCCATTGTCTTTAAAACAATGTCGTGGCTACAGGGTGCTTCAAGAATTGCTGTCAAATTTGAAAACTATATTCAGTAAATATTTCCATTCTTTTAATAATATATGAATTTTTTATTTTTATCGCAGATGCATGTTTTTTTTTAAATATTTTTACTAGGAACCTTAGAAACCTTATTTCATATAAATACTTTTTCAAACTTAAGGTATGTTCAGACCTAACAAATATTTGAAAAAAAAATCCAGAAAAGCATGACCAGCAAATTTATCAAGCTTTAGCTTTATTTATAACAATTTTTATTGACTTCCTTATCTTTATTTGTAAGAAAATACTTGTATAATTATATTAAGAAACTGTTAAATGATGTTTTATCCAGCAAACGTTTTGCAACAGCAAACAATTTTTTTAATAAAACTTGTGGTTACGTGTAGGACTTCAAATATTTAATAGGTGTGAACATAGCTTTATTATCTAAAGCTGTATTTTTATACCCATATCACAATAGTAGAGAGGGTATTATGCGTTTGATGTTTGTAGCACCTTAAAAAATTGGTCCTAGGCCCACCTTTTATTACACTTACCGACTTAAAATTACTCTCCGACTCAATTTAACAATGTGAGCCCGTCTGGCTGGCTGGGTGGTGGTCTATCCATGTAACCTTTTGTATAAAGTACAGGTAGCGATTTAGAAGACAATTTGATGAAATTTTGTACATAAGTCTTATTTATTATAGCACGAAGAACGAAGCCTATAGAAAATGGTGAGAATCGGTACGTAATTAACATGGCCCCCATAGTTCCTTCCGGAATAGTGTTTATGTCAAGAAACTATCTCATTACGTTGGTATTTATATATTATATTTTCATATATTTTTATCAAGCTTTAGATCACTTTTTTATAAAAAAACATCAATTAAAATATTATTTAATATTTCGATTTCCGTTGGAAATCTTCTTCAGATGGCATAGCACAGATTGGAAATATATATTAAATAAAAAATAAATAGAAAGACGGAAAGGCAAATTAAAATAGGTTTTAGGTTTTTAATATTTTTAAAAATTTGTTTGGTTTCCTCTTTTTATTTTAAGTTTGTTATTTTGCCATTTTTTATTTTTCCATTTATTGTCAAAAACAATTTTGTAATTTTATATTATTTAAAAAGATTTCCTGAAGAAGATTTCCAACGGAAATCGAAATATTAAATAATATTTTAAATGATTTTTTATAAAACGTGACATAAAACTTGATAAAAATATAATATTTAATTAAAAAAGGTCGAGGTAATAAGAATAGAATTAGTTGGCATTTATATTAAATTTGCCTTATCAATATCTTATTGCAACATCAATAGGCTTACAAATTTTTTTTAACCAGTCTATATTTGACCACACCACTCTAGAAAATAGCTTAGAGGTGCCATTTCTTCCTTATAAATGTTGCTATTGCCATACAATTTGGCAATTATTTCTTTTATAATGGGTACTATGTCATGGTAATAGTACTCGCTTTAAAAACAATAAGTATCGATGTTGATATTTAAATAATATTCGGTGCAAAGACTTCTTATATGAATCTTTACCTTATAACATAATTTCGTTCTACCGGGTCCATGATTCGTCCCAAATTGAATGCATTCTCGAAAATGTGTCTTTATATACTGTAGAGTGTGATATCAAATCGTCGGACTGAACTGACTTTACCTTCTTACTTATTTATCTTATTTATTTGTGACTTAACGCGTCGATGGTATGTCCAAAATTAACCAAAGGTCCCATACAAACCACCACCCTAAAATCACTTAAAAGCAAACAAATCTCATATAGATGGAGATATCTTAATAATATTCGACACAACGATCTTTACATGAATCTTTACCTCATAACATAATCTTTTTCTGGCGGTTCCATGATTGCCCATGGGTCACAAATAGGGTACACTTTTGAAAATTTGTTTTTAGATACTGTGGAACAGGGTATCATAAGATCGGGCTTTTTTTTTTTTTTTTTTGTGTTTACCCTCCTAATATAATTTTTTTAATCATTGATCGACAATGACCCGAACTGTTTAACAGATAAAAATAAATTCAAAGAAATTAAAAAAAAAACATTTATAAACTTTTATACTCAAAAATAACAAGATGTTAAAGAAAATTATTAAATCAGCAACTTCTAAACGCCTGGTCTGATTTTTGTATATTTGAGATGTTTTATACAAACCTAAATCCTCTTAAGGTTTATTTTAGGAATCGGCCCAAAATTTACAACAAAATTTAATCCGCACATTTAATCAACAATTTTGATTTTTCATATCATTCTATCCCAGGGTATTTTATATAAATTCCCTTAAATTTTTAGTACAAACAAGTAAGAGTGCTATATTCAGCTGTGCTGAATCTTTAATACCCTCCACCGAGAGTTTGAATATTTTAGAAGTGGTATTTATATAGGGTCTTTAAGTTATAAGCCAATCTGTATAATGCATTGCCTAATTTAAATAAAATATACAGCCATGTCACAGAGCTTAATTCCGTTCGAAAGTGGAATTGATACCGTATTTTGCTTCTATGGAAAATGTAAAACGAAAATTTTTTTTCGGAATGATACCACTTTTATTTTTCAAAGTGGAATTCATATTTTAAGCATTTTTCAGGTGTACAAACTATTCAAAATACATTGTTATCAGTAAAGCACGCTGTCTTTTTGCTTCCTTATCTAAAATAAATATAATTTTATGTGAATTAAATAAAAAAAATTTAATTTTTCTAAATGCTTTCCAAAAAAAAGAAAAATAAACGGAATTTGTCTATTTAATGTTGCCATACTTTAATTCTTTCTTCCCATATTTAATACACAAAAAGTGGTTTTATATTTTTTTGAGGTTTAATGAATCCGAACGGAATCTATAGAAGCTAAAACCATTCCGATCGGAATGGTAGCTACGGAATCATTTCCATTCGGAACGGAATTCATGACATGCCTGATAATGTTATGGATCGTTCATCACTAAATTCGGTAGACTGACTTCTAGTATAAAAATACCTAAAGTATACCAAAATTAAATAAAATAATAAAATTTTTTCTAATGTAATGCTTCTTAAATTGCTTTTCAGAAGGCCGCTTTATATACACCCAGAGAAAAACATGTTTCAATAAGGTCACCTCCAACAAAACTATTTTAAAGAAAATTTCAAGCATATTATGTTTAGTGTAACAATATTATTCTCACCGAGAACCATATTATAGTTAAGTTAGTCCACCATCAAGATGCTACAACCATGTTATGGTCGCTTCCAAGCATGTTATGATTAATAATAACTAAAATATGTTTAACACTTATAATAGCATGGTTGTTTGCAATCATAGCATGTTGCTCTTGGTGGTGCCCCGGTAGGCTAGTTGGTAGTGAGCTAGTCTATCAGCGCGGGGTTGCGGGTTCGATTCCCGCCAGAGACTCTGGTTTCTTTCCTGCAGACAAGCGTAGAGCTTCGCAGGATAAGATAGGAAGAAAAAAAGAGAAAGATACTATTGTTAATTTAAAAACAAATTATTGTCAAATTTAACCATAATATGCTTAGAGACAACCATAATATGGTTGCAGCTTCTTAATGGAGCACTTATTTAAACATAACATGATTGTGGGTGACAATTATATGGTTTAATTAAACATAATATGTTTTAAATTTTCTTTAAAAATAGTTTTGTTGGAGGTGACCATATTAAATCATGTTTTTTCTCTACGTGTAGGAGCTATAGTATATTACGAGTATATACCTATAATTACAAAATTACATGGTGACATTTCTATACATAAAAGCCTTAATTGGACCAAATTTCACCACAGTAAATATATTTGTTACTACTTTAGTCGTGTTTAAATGATTTCCTAGAGTATGCACAGAAAAAATTCTCGCCAATTTTTTTTAATTTAAATAAATTAAATTAAATTAATTTTTTAATTAATATCACAAATTTTTTAATTGAAATCAATATTTTTTTTTTGGGGTGGTGGACTGGTGGGTGACTTATAGGCCTAACTTAACGAAATTTTGTGGAGGGATTTTCAATATTATGAAACTCTGACACACTAAATTTTACTGAAATATTACACAGTTTTAGGCGCACTAAAGTGTTTTCCGAGAGTGGGCTCTAAATGGGGCCTATGATAAATTATGGACCGTGTTTGACAAAGTTGGGCAGTGTGCTTTTTATTCTATTGAAACTACGATAGACCAAATTTTACTAAAAAGCATTATTCTTTATATAGAGCTTATGATAAATTATCAGCCCATCTTCACAATTTTGTTCATAACTCTTTTCCTACTGAAGCGTTTGTGGTGGTAGGCCATAGAGTCTTTAAAAATATTACTGCAAAATTTAATGTATCAAAATGTAAATATTATTTTAAGCAAATAAAAAAGCATTAGCTTTCATGGATCTAAAACTATAAGATGTAAAAATTTTTTGGTAAATATTTTATCCCGAAATATATCGGCATATGATTTCAAAAAGCTCTGAGTTTATTTGAGTCAATTTCACAGGCGAAGCAAAAAAGCCTCTACATTGAAAAATAATTTAAATTTCGTAAAATTTCTGTTTTTAAATTTTTTTATTTTTTACAAGAAATGATACAGTATAGTTTTTGTTGAAAAATAATATAAATTTTTACATGAAACACATTTTTTGGTGGGGTATGTATAGTTTTCTGTGTCACTGTACATACTTTTAAAGTATTTATAAATGAGTTTTTAAATAGAAATGGTAATATTGCTAAAACAAAAATTAATTTTTATGAACAATTTTATGTTATGTTTATGTTTTTTGTTGCTTTTATTTAAAATAAAAAATATTATAAAAACAAATTTTTTTTTGGTACAATTGGGGTCGAAAAAGTACAATTTTATGAGCTTGTTGGTTCAATTTTGATGTTCTCATTTTGCAACCCTGAGATCTATCGTCAAAAATATACTGATTCCCATTAAATTTGGTAGCTGGTGTTGAAATAAAACATTTTTGGGCTAAATTTAATCTTAGTTTTAATATATATGAGTTCCATTGTATAATCTCCCAAATTGCCAGCCGAACTTTGTAAAGATTACAGGGTCACACAGCCAGTTTATTTGGAAAATTTTAATTTAATATTAACATTTAACGATTAAGAAAGCTTTCATTCAGGTAAATATTTATTTTCTACAAAATTTATGTTCGTATAGAAACTTATTGAATTTGTTGATACTTTGGAAAGACTTTTTCCTGAAACTATGAGTCGGCATTCGAACACTTAAATAAATAATTTTAATAATGCAAAGATAAAAACCTAATACTAAATCACTATTGAAAAATGTTTAACAGTTTTTTCCATCGTTTAAATTACAGCGTTATTTTTTATACCGCTAATATCCTTACAACGAAACCTCATAATGGCCGGTACCATTGCACCCTCAGACGCTGCAAGTGGCAATTTATTTGCAGCCGATTTATTTCCCGTTATTGTGGATAAAAAAACAACACAAAATATTGTCTATTCACCGGCCTCTATACAAACTTGCATGGCTTTAGCTTTTACAGGGGCCGAAGGCCAAACAGCCCAGGAAATGCGCGAAGTTTTGAAGCTGGGCGAAGGAGACAAAATACAAGTTGCTGAGAAATATGGTGAATTTTTGAAAACTGCTTTCAAACAATCAAAATCCTCAGATAATGCTCCACAATTGAACATGGCCAATCGTTTGTATGTAAATGATAAAATCAAAATTTCGACACAATTCAATAAAATTGCCCAAGACTATTTCGAGGCAAAGGCAGAAAATGTAGATTTTAGTCAAAGTAAAACGGTGGTAGAGAAAATAAATAGTTGGGTTGAAGAACAAACGGAAAATAAAATAAAAAATCTTATGCAACCAGATGCTGTTGACGGTGATACCAGTGCTGTCTTGGTAAATGCCATTTATTTCAAGGGAAAATGGTTGTATCCTTTCAGTAAGTCCTCAACCAGCAAAACTACTTTCCATATGAATTCCAAACAGAAAGTGGAGGTGGATACCATGTATACAGGTGACGCCTTTGGTTATGTCGAATTGCCCGAATTTGAAGCAAAAGCTTTGGAAATGCCATACGAAAATTCCGATATTTCTATGCTGATTATATTGCCCAATGATACGGAGGGTTTGGAAAAATTGGAAAATAAACTAAAAGCAGTGGATTTAAATGCTATAAGCTCCAAGATGTCTGAACAAGATGTGGATGTGTTTTTACCCAAGTTTCGCATAGAATTTGATATTGATTTAAAGGAACCTTTAATGAAAGTAAGCAAACTGGACTACAAATGAAAATAAAATGATTTTCGTAACCGTCTTAATTTTTCTTTAGATGGGTTTGACATCAATGTTTTCTCAAAATGCCAACTTTAGTGGTCTTTTCGATAGTCCCGTACCTCAAAGAATTTCCGATGTCAAACATAAAGCATTTTTGGATGTCAATGAAGCTGGTTCAGAGGCTGCTGCTGCTACATGTAAGTTTTTTATTATTTTTTTGTAATAAAAAAAAGATAGTTAAGACTTTACTTGTTTTTATTTTATAGATATGAAAATTGTGCCCATGAGCTTGAATTTAGATCAAAAAGTATTTCGCGCCGACCATCCATTTGTTTTTGCCATACGCAGTAAAACTGCTGTATATTTTGCTGGCCACGTTGCAAAATTTTAATACGATTTAAATATATATATGATTTTTTTCTAAATATTTTATGCTTCATTATTATATATTTAATGTTAAGTTAACAATTTTGAATATAAAATGCAGGGTTGGTAGCCGCTGCAGTTATTAATACCGATAACGCTTAAATAACGTTAAAAATGTAATACCGGTGTCGATACTGATACCAAAACCGATACCGGCATTCTTTTCGGTTGTCAACAAACATATTTTTCATTAGCGCAAGAGTGGAAAATTTTAATTTAAATTTTTTATAATATTTTCGAGAAAAATTCCTTTGATAATCGCCACCATATAAAAAATGTGTCATCTAAGTAGTTTAGACCCCTTCTATGCTGTTTTTTATCAATCTTGTTTCGTTTGTTTAGTTAAATTGCAAAACCGATGATATAGCTTCACCGTTATAAACGTTTAAAATACCGATACCAATACCGAAATAACAAATACATACTACATACTTCAACATCGATAACCAAATTCGTTTCGGTTGCCAACTTTTTATAAATTATGAGAGAAAACAAGATTGTCTAAACTATTTTTTAAAGAAAATGTTCATACATTCTATTCTCCCCACAACCATATTGGGTAGTATTATTGATTCCGTTCCACGATTGTGAAAAGCAATTTTTGTACGGAAGCAAAATTTGCAATTATTCATTCCACTTGTGCGGTATCCTTCCGTTGTTGCGGTATCATATCTACCATTGCGGCATTCCCATATTATGGAAACCGCAATATAGGTATTTTTCGCCATTTTGCTG
This sequence comes from Pollenia amentaria, assembly GCA_943735925.1. Classification (NCBI taxonomy): domain Eukaryota; kingdom Metazoa; phylum Arthropoda; class Insecta; order Diptera; family Polleniidae; genus Pollenia; species Pollenia amentaria. Next base: position 135,191,015 of record OX031010.1, on the reverse strand, counting down.
ACGTTAAAATTTTACAACGAGAATCTTACGAAACGAATAAATATATAAGAAAAAGTATAAAATTTAATAAAAGAAAATTTTGTTTAGTTACTTAAGAAAAATTTATTACAGGAATAAAAATTATTGATTTAAAAAAGTTAATTCAAGGCATTGCTTTTAGTTAGGAAGATTTGGCACTAGTTCCGGGCTGCAATTAAAAGATTTAAAGTCTTATGGCCTGTTCAACAATTTCGAATATTTTATAATTTGTTTTTGTTTTAAATGTAAATTTTGGGAACGAGGTCTTCGTTTGGAAATATATAAACAGGCAGTTAAACATGTGTTGCATTTCTTATTCCAAATTGCTTCCTATCATTTATCTGTAACACAACTTTTGATTTATAGCAAAAAACTCCTCTTTCTACCCGAAGTTTTACGCAACCGTCATCACTGCTATCTTCAAAAAGGTTTTTGTATCCATATCACAATTATAGACCTATTTTCCGCGTTGGTTTATTTTACATAAACTTATCTTATAAAAAATTATTACTCAAAAATTTTAACAACTTTTTTTAAAGCCCTAATCATGTAAAACGCAACGCAACGCCAAAGAATTACATTGAAAGCACAAACAAAATCATAAATATTTTGTAATTTTGTTATTGCCATCTACAGAAATTCACATTGCGTTTGAAAATTTCAAACGCTGCAAAGCTTGTGCCGTTGAAAATTTAAAAACGGCGCTTGACTTTCTGTAGAAAGCAACAACAAAATTACAAAATATTTATGACATTGTTTTTGCTAACAATGTAATTCTTTGGCGTTGCGTTGCGTTGTACATGATTAGGGCCTAAATGTTTTTTTTTTAACAACTGACACAATATCTCAGGGATGTTAAATGGGGTTTAAAATTTAGTACCAACTTCCAAAAAAATGTACTTTTTGGATCTTTATGGTACCATTTTTTTTTTTTTTTAATTTATAAAAACCACAAAAAAGTACATACAAATTCAATTGTACACAAAAAAAAAACAAAAAAGTAAAAATGACGAACATTGAAAACAATGAAAAATGGAGAAATTTTTGAAATGGATTTAAAAATTTTACAGAATTATGGGACGTTAAATGTGAAAGTTATAAAAACAAAAAAAAACCAGGATATGAAAAATCTCTTTCACATATATTTGTTTAGTTAAGTAGTACTTCTATATTAAAAAAAAAAAAAAAAAAAAAAAAAAACAAGTTAGAGTGCCATATTCGGCTGTGCCGAGTCTTTGATACCCTCCACCGACAGGAGTGAGCTCTATATGATAAATACATATATATTATTAACTAAGCTTCACAAAAACGAGCGTCAGCATTAAAATTAGTAACGTTTTAGACATGAATTAAATTATTGACCGACAATAAGAAATTTCGTAAAAGTTTTAGCCGAACTTAAATAATTTTTAGGAGGGTAATTTGTATTGGACCTATGGTAAATTATGGCCCAATCATCCCAAAATTCTGAAGACTGATTTCTAGTATTACAAAAAATAAATTAGAATAAATTTCAATACAGCAGTGTAATTAGTTAACAGAAAATTTCACAAATTTGCATGATATTTTTTCTGGCCATATGAATTTAAGTAAGACATTTTACCGCAATTTCTATATCTGTGATGGTTTAATGCGAATTTTATTATTTTCTCAAAGTGGGCTTTATTTGGTTTTAGGCGCAATAAACTGTTTTCCGAGAATAGGGTTTATATGGGGCCTAGTGTAAATAATGGACCGATCTTCAAAAAATTTTACAGTGTGATTTCTGGTCCTATAAACTGTGACGATTTTAGTATGATAGCGTTATTTATTACGGTTTTAAGCGTACTAAACTGTTTTCCGGGAGTAGGGTTTATATGGGGACTAGTGTATATTATGGACCGATCAATTATGGACCGATCTTCAAAAAATTTTACAGTGTGATTTCTGGTCCTATAAAACGGTGAAGTACCAAATTTAAGTATGCTAGCGTTTTTAATTGCGGTTTTAGGCGTACTAAACTGTTTTCCTCGAGATGGGTTTATATGGGGCCTATGGTAAATTATGGACCGATCGTCACGAAATTTACCAGTATGATTTGCAGTCGTACAAACCAAATTCGAGCAAAATTTTATGTCATTCCGTGCATTAATAAACCATTTATGTTAGATTTTGTATCAAAATTATCAATTTTTCATGGTGGTGGTTCCACATTTTGATTCATAGTTCTGATCCTACTGAACCGATGTTGCTGGATTTCAATCCCGTGTCTATGCACCACAATATAATACAATTTTAATAAATTGCTCTGAAATATTCTCGTATACGAATAAGTAATTAGTAATTTATTTATTGAATAGCAGAATTTTTAAAATATGTTATGACTTAACCCTAGGATTCTCAGTAGCAGCCATACCTAAACAAGAGCGGAAAGCGTTTTCTAGCTGTCAAAAATCCTCATGCCTATACAATTTGTATGAAGCATCCCTAAAGGTGCCCGTAGACGACATGTTTTTTACATCTGACTTGTAAAATTTCCCACTGTAAAATACATACATGTCGTGTGTTACCTTTAAAACATTGCATAGGTAAAAGTTAGACGTAAAGTCATCTGACAAAATTTCAATTAGAGCGTGCTCTATTTTCTTCTGACAAACCATCTGACATCAGATGTGTCAGAAATCTATGCCGGTAAGCAGCCGGCAGCGGCGCTGCACTATTGACGGAATCATTAGCTGGCTGAAGTTAATATTTTACAATACCTATGTATGTATAATAATTTCACTATTGAATAGAAATTATCTTCATATACATATATAAAAAAAAACGTTTAATTATAATAGCCTTTAGCCGATAGCTGAACTCTTTTACGGCGCAAATAAACATTTTTGTGGCGGCAGCACGCTACTTTGAAACCGAGAACTACTTTGGTTTCTGCAATAACTATGCGAAAAAAACAGAGACAATGTCAGAAGCAAATTGCATGTACGTGTGCGACCAAATATTGTAAACCTTATGTAAAACAGAAATTTTGACAGACATGCACAATTACATGTGACTTGAAAAGTTGTCAAGTCAGATGTAAACAAAATGTTGTGAACATGCACCTTAAATAGCGAGGCGTCAACGCTTTGCAATTAGAAAATCCTATTTTGATAGAGCCAAGCCGAATTCACTTACAGGTGGTGTCGGAACTACAACAATCCAAAAGCAACAGAAACATCTTAGGGTTTTTTGCATTGCATTGTTAGTGTTTACGGTCCAAAATGTCAACCATTTCTTACAAAACACTAACAAATCAAAACAAATTGGCTCGAACTGTCAAAATCATATGGCGATTCGACACCACCTGTAGTTGAACTCGCCATGGATAGAGCTTTAAAATAAGCAGGGTTGCTATATTTATTGTTTTGACAAATCTGTTTTTATCGTTTGATAATAAATAATGGCAAATTAGCTATTTTTAAGTCAAACTACCGATTTTAATTCTATATCTTATATCTATAATGAGGGTTTTACGCTGACGCTCTTTTTAAGGTATGACATAACAGCGTAAAAGCTACGCGTAAGAAAACGTTCCGCCTTCCGCTCTTGATTAGATACGGCTGTAACTTTTTACTTGGTCTGGCCGGACCACAATTAGAACAGCTAAAAACCCTAATTAAATAAATATATTTTTTTTTGAATGTATGCTTATTATTTGAGGAGGTTCTTTTCAAAACTTAATTATTCCACTTTCGACAGAAATGGTTTTTAAATTTTTGTTTGTTTGGTAACATTGAAATGAAAATTCTGCGAAAATAAAATTGGGAAAACTCTATAATTACACCAAAAAAAAAGTAATAAAAGGCATGATTTCGTCAAAAGTAGATTATTCCACTTCAAAATCACATTACCCATTTAAAATATACAGTTTTGAAAAATATGATTAATCCAGATTATTTAAAGGTGAATACCTAATTAGTTTCAGCAAGACAAGATTAATCCACAATGGTTTGAAACAAAACATGATTATTCTTCTAAAGCACGTAACAAAACTTGATTATTTTTTTTAATTTTTAACGCTTCTAATTGTTTCGGTTAATTGTGCTAAATACCTAAACGCATACATATAAGAATTACGTGAAACAAAAAGGTCTTGATAGCAAACCCTTATTAAAAATGAAGATCGCTGAACACCTTCCTTGTTTTTATGAAAAAATATTATCTAAACACATACCTTTTGTACATGAGACGAAACAATTACCTAAAAACTCAAAAAAATATGTTATAATACTATAAAAAAATTAAAAATTGTATAACATCGGTTAAGCGAGCGAAATTAACCGGTTTAATCGTTAATTGAAAATAGCCAATTTTAAATTAACCGATCAGTTAATCGGGTAGTAAATAATCGGTTAGCCGATTAACGGTTTACCGAATGAATACCCTAATAAACATATATTTATTTTGCTTCGTTCAAAATATTTTCTTCAACTGACTTAATTTCAAAAGGTAAATTCTAAACAAATTACAAATCAAACTAGATTAAATATGTATATACAAAGTATAACAAAGTAAAGGATATAAATACAATATAAAATTTTATATAAAAAAATTTTGCGATTAAATTTAATTTGTTTGCGTTATTTTACTACCGAGCTTAAAAACGCCCTTTATATAAATTCATTTACATATCGCTCATTTCGTGCAAGACCGTCACAACTCAAAATTTGGCATTTTCGAGTTAGTAATGCAGAAATGTTCTCCTCTTAAATCTCTACAAATTGATCTAAGAACGGAGAGAATTATCGAAAAAATAACGGTAATACAGATGCTTGTGACGCTATGACCTCTTGTAACAAACTTGAGCAATTAACATCAACAAGGTCACATTTCAGTTTTTTTGTTGGCATTCCTCTTGTACATGTGGTTTTCTTTGTAGCAAAAAAGAAACATTTGATTTTATAACTGTATATAAAATAAATAATAAAATAAATAATAATAGGTTGGAATCTTAAAAAGGCTCTCCTGTAAAGTTTCAAATTTTGAGTTGTGACGGTCTTGCACGAAATGAGCGATATGTATGAATGTATTTATGTATGTTTTTCGGAGATAACGAAAATGTTCATAACTCACATGAAAATATGTTATTTAAAAAAAAATCACTTGATTTACACATAATATTTATTAAAAATTCAGTCGGTATTTAAATAATTTTATCCGTTTTAAATACCGACTGAATAATGTGGATCTAATAAAACTGAATTTTTTATTTTGCAAATACTGTAAACTAAGCATATTTTTTGGGAATTCTCCATATTTTGTATTGCACATTTTAAATAAAGCATTTTTAAAACTATCTCGATAAATAAATAGGCAGAAAAATAAAGAACACGCAAGTTCGATCATCGGATACCCAACACAAGTTGACACTCCAGTGCCCATATTCTGTAACTCACGCGTCGAGAAACTTTTCGATTGAAATGTGAGAACTGAAACAACACTGCCATAAATTGAAACAAACAGCTGTTTTTGTCACTTGACTGCGTCTGTAAAATTTTTGTTGAGTAGTAGCTGTCACGTAAGGAAATTACTCGCCAATATACTGAAAAAGTCTGCCTGTAAAATTTTTGTGAGAAAGTTCCCACTTTGAACTGTCAAATAAACTCAACTGTCAAATAAAAATACAAATTGCCATGAATATGAACACGGAAGAGATAAGTATTTTGTTCTTGGCAGGTTTAATCATTGTTTAATTATTTTGCTTTTAAGATTTTTCAAAAATATACGAATGTTTCCAAAGCAATTTTGTAATCAACAAAAGTTAAATTAAAGTCGCACTTTACATTTTTTGGTATAGCCGACGGTTGTATTTTTGCCGCCGTCGTTGAAAATGTTTTAATTTTAGTCAATTTTGGTCGGCGTCAACGATATGATTGACTGGCGTTCTCAACATCTGCAATATAATATCGACTTCGAGTGGAATATTCAGCCTTATTCCGGTTGTCGTTGTCGTAAACGACTGTGCCGTTTTTTGTAATAAATTAAAGTAAAACACAATCTATGTTATTTATTCTACTACAAAAAACGACACAGTCGTATACGACAACGACAACCGGAATAAGGCTGATTATTACATTTATAATGTAACGACGTAATCTCTTTTGATAGTTTTCGACATGAGTTACAGGCATACTTTCTTCTCACTTTTCGAGAAACGATGGAATAAATTGTTTCACATGTTTTCGATGCGAGAAGTTCTCACCAAAGTTACAGAACATGGGTACAGATTAAAAATTTTATTCGTACATACATAAATTTTTTTAAAATCTATTAATAACGTCTTACAAAAAAAATGGCAATAAGTTTTCAGCTTGACGACGATTTTATACCCTACACCACAGTGTATACAGAAAATCTTTTGAGAGAACACCATATTTGGCGCCCATGGTGACCATTAGGGTATTCATTTAATCGCACTTTTGCTTTAATCGTTTAATCGCTCGATTAGGTAACCGAGGTTTTTTTTTAATCGGTTAATTTTTTAATGGATCGGTTAACCGATTAATAAAGTTTTTTTTTATATAAATATCAATAAATTATATGTTATTTGGAGTTTATTAGTAAAAAAACAATAACATAATAAACTTAACAATTCTTTAACTAAAGCGAGCAAACAAAAGAATGATTCACAAATATGTAATAAATAATTTTAAATTAAAACACACAAAAAAAAATGTTCAGTAGTTTTTATCAATTAAAAAAATTTTTTGAAAGTATTTCAATTGAATAAATGTGATAATTAAATCAATTATTTTTTAGTTGAAAAAAAATTAATAATATAATTTTGATGCAATTTAATCGTTAATCAAAAAAAACCAATTTTAAATTATCCCATCAGTTATTCTGTTTGTAATTAATCGGTTAACCGGTTAAAGGTTAACCGAATGAATACCCTAGTGACCATGGACCTGGAAAAGCCAAATTATGTTATTATAAAAATTATTTGTACTGAATATTATCTAGATTTCAACATCTAGTATATGGGTTTTTTCGCCATAATTCGATTTTTGAGTTTATATTGAGCAGATTTTTTTTGTTGTTCTCACCATTTTCAGTTGGCTTCGTACTTATGGCAATTGAAACGTATTTATCAAATTTCATAAAATTTTCCTTGAAATTGCAATCTGTACTTTGCGCAAAAGATCAATATTTTTATGTGTTACATACATCAGCACAAACGCATATAACTACTTCTGAAATAAATACTACCTCAAACTGTTCTTTAAAAATCCTGAAACTTTGAAGGAGGTGTATTTTTTTCTTTTTTAAGATATGATTTTTTTTTTCTTTCGCAACCTGTAAAAAAATCATCTTAAAATAAAATTTTTATATTGTAATTTTGAGTAATAAGTATTTATTAAGTCTGATTTAAGGTGTTTAAAAAAAATGATTTAAGGTGTTTTAAAAGTATCGAAATTGATAAAGTGTCTTTTGTTTACTTGTTGCATTTTTTTCTTGGAGCTCAATGTGGGCACTTTCAAAGAAAATACACAACAGCTTATCTTGAGTGTTTAATAATTTTATTTCGAGAAAAACAACTTATCTTTACTTAAGACGAAAATTTTAATAAAATTATGTCCTGTCCTTAAGCCCATACACTTTTTCTAGGCTTAATTGTATAACTGTTTTGCTTCTCGAAATTTTCTTATGAGATTTTCAGAAACGCTACAAAGGTCTGTTCTTCTAGACTTATTAGAATTTTTACTAGGTGTAGGGGTGTCAGTGTGTTTAACGCTTTTGTAATGCAGAGGCATGTTAAGTAGCTCAATAAGACGTTCTTCCGATATATTTAGTCAATTCACAAGGTATCCTAACATGTCATATTGTCAAAATGTCCTAATATTTCACAATGGTTTAAAAATATTGTTGTTGGTTTGTTAACAAAAAGTGTCTTAAATAAATAGAACGTTGCTTGCTGTGTTTATTGTGCTGTCGTAATTAATCAGAAAAGTCCAGCGTTGAGCGGCTGAGCCGTACAACAATATTTTTAAACCATTGTGACATATTAGGACATTTTGACAATATGACATGTTAGGATACCTTGTGAATTGACTAATTGTCTTTTAAATTTTCGAGCTTTGTATCGAAGGTCAAGAATTGCAGGTAAGCAATAGGTTTCATTATTCTCTAAACCTTCAAATCTTTCATGCGAAGCTAGTGCTAAGTAAGTCGCCAATTTTAGGGACTCTGGACTATTCTGCAACATTTGTAACAAGCTCACAAAAATCAATAAAAAAGCAATACATATTAAAACGTAAAATACATATACAGTCAATTCAAAAAGGTATCCTAACATGTCATATTGTCAAAATGTCCTAATATTTCACAATGGTTTAAAAATATTGTTGTACGGCTCAGCCGCTCAGCGCTGGACTTTTCTGATTAATTACGACAGCACAATAAACACAGCAAGCAACGTTCTATTTATTTAAGACACTTTTTGTTAACAAACCAACAACAATATTTTTAAACCATTGTGAAATATTAGGACATTTTGACAATATGACATGTTAGGATACCTTGTGAATTGACTAATAGAATATTTATCAAGAAGAGAACATTTTACTACTATGGTGCAAAGCGAAACGGCTAAAACTGCAGGCCCACACCAAGCTATCATTGCGTTGACATGTCCAAAAAGTAGCAGTGTAAAATTATATGGAAAACTTACACAGCAAACTCGTAGAATATCGTAGCGATAGCATGATATTCTACTAAATCCTACTGCTATATACATAAGCATGCGTCGCATACGTCTTGAAAAAAAGACCAAAAAGGTAACGTACACTTAGAACTCGTGGATGGACCTTCAGCTTAAGAATTAAAAAAAACATTTATTATTCTGTTTGATTTTATGCTCTGCTTTTAAATGTGCTATTACTTTTAGTTGTAATTAAAGTTTTTTTATTCCCGCACTTTTTGGATTCCCGGGAAAGCGGGTAATAAAAATCCAATGCCCGGGATCCCGGGATTCCCGCCCAAAATTTTGTATTTATGTATTTAATTATTTCTCTAATTAAACTAATATTTCTTATAGGCTATTACGCTTAAAAGAATTAAATCTAGTATCTATTATATAACAAGAACGTAAAAAATTTAAGATTAAAATTATTTTATGACACTTAAGAGGTTATATTCATGCCAATAGGATAATAGAAATCAATATACGTATAAACATAATCAAGTTTAGAGCTTATTTACATAATAAGACTGAAAGTATTAGTCTTACGCGAATAAAAATTCTGGAAGGGTGATTAGGAAATAAAAACTCAACATTACGATGTAGGAATTCTGAAACCATTTTACGGTTTAACAAAGCAAAAAGGAGAAATTTTATTTACTACATATATTTAATAACATATTTTTTTTACAATTTTATAGCCCTTAATCAGTAGTGGTGTATGAAGGTAAACTAAGTTTTTCATTCCATGTGATATTAAGGTCCCATAAAGTATTTTTATTATTAATGCTTTATTAATTCTAGCCGGTATTGCCATTTGGATGTCAAATTGTTTCTAGATCTTCTAGGCTCTTTGGGATTGAATTCCAGCAGAATCGCTTCAGTAGGAAAAGAGTTATGCACTCAAATGTGGAACTACCTCCCTAAAAGCTCAAAATCTATAAGACTCAAAATCACTTGAAATGCCGAATATGAAACACAATCTAGGAAAACAATTTACTACGCCCTTAACTGCAAAGCTTTATAACAATGTTGTAAAATTTACACTTCAATTTTCTAGGACAAGAAATAAAATTTCGTGATGATAGGTCTATAATCTACCATAGGCCAATATAAATCCTTCTAAAAAATTAGTTTAACAGCCTTAAACTGTAGAAAATTTAAATATTGTGGTGAAATTAAGTTGGATAAAACAACTTAAGACACAAGTCTGAGATAAATTTACTAAAGTTTTAAAAAAAGATTTTCTTCAAAATTTCCCGGGAATTTATTGCGGGATTCCCGGGGAATTGAAAACAACTGAAAATCCCGGGAATTCCCGGGACGAAAAATCCCGGGAACAAGCTCTGGTTGTAATGCAAAAAATAAGCATTAAAAAATAAATTTTTTGTTCAAAAAAACTCTATAAAAAGTTTCGTCGTATTGCCAGTAAAATATCACCGAAACCGATATATCGGCAAAATAAAAGTATCGGCGATACAGCGTTATCGGTATTAGTTACACCCCTACTAATTTAAAAAATTTTTTTTTGGTTTGTTTGGTTTTCATTTCTCTCGTATTCGATATCCATTACACGTATACACATGCATATAATACCGATAGTGGGAAGACCTTTGCAATTTAAATTGTCTTTCGTTTATCCAAGGTATTTACTCACAAATGAGTAAACAAACAAAATGTTTTTCAATTTCTATGAAATATTTAAGTCAAAAAAACCCCTATTAGGTATTTAGAGCCATTAGTAATTCTATAATGTATAAATATTCTAATATTCTAACAATCTGAAAAACTTATGTATATGGATGTACATACATAGTTTCTTATGTATGTGCACAGAAAAAAATTAAGATTGATTTCAATTAAAAATCTTTGTGACATTAATTAAAAAATTTATTAAATTTGCATTTGTAAACAAATTAAATATGTATTAACACTTTTATTAATTAAAATACATTTTAGTTAAATTATAATATTGACAATTAAATACTTAATAAATGTATTGTTATAATTTTGCATTCTTGTTTATATTAAAACCGGGTTTTTTGTTTTTGGTTTTGTATTTTTGAATATATGAATATACACAGCTTAACCTTCGCCTTACCAAAGATTTTTATGTACATCAATTACCAATACCCACCCGGGTGTTGCTGCATTTTTAAAAGCAATAAGAAGAAGTTTTCGACATACAAAAATTTTTTTTTCAGTTTTTTTTAAAAAAAACAATTTGTTTAGTGAGTTAAAATTCCTTTTTAACTGAAGCAAATTTAAGAAAGTTGTTAAAGAAATAAAACCGAAATGATCACCCGGGTAAGTATTGGTAAAGGGGTCTGTACACGGTCAAGCATTTCTCATCAAGCGCTATGGTAGTATTAGCGAAAATGTGTTTGTATGTGTGACACCGACAATGCTGGTTCGAAAATCAAAAAATTTAGATATGACGGTGAATATGACGTCCAGCACACGTACACGAGTAAATTCGCCTGCATGACAAGCATTTTGACCGTGTACAGACCCCTTTAAGGCTAATGTTAAAAAGCGTTGCATGCTAATACACTTCATATTAGCACTTTTGCATAAAAAAGTCGCCAAATTATTTCTTTAACTTAAAAAAACCTGCCGTTTTTGGCCAGCATTTTTCTGTGTACCTATGAACTCGAACATTTATCGCTATTTTGAAATTTATTAATATATTTATCTCCGATGAGTGACATAAAAACTGATTAAAAAATAAATGTTGTACCTAATACTGATGTATGAAACACTTTGAGAACTTGAACTAAAAAAATATTTATGAATAAATTTGTATATCTTTAAAAGTTTATGTTAACTATTTATGTTTAAATTAAAATTTAACATTTTTATATCAGATTGTAAATTTAGTTTTTAAGGTAAGTTATGCGAACGAAGTTTTCGTTTTAAATTGAGGGACCGGCAGTTAATTCTACAAAGTAAAGAACACAAAAAAAATTTTATTTATTCGCCATATGAAATATAAAAAAAAAATTAATTGGGATTATATAATGCCAGATTATATACTGCCGGTAAACGAAACTTGTGACACATACTATACAAGTAAACTGTGCAATATTTTATTTTCAATGTACATATAAAAACATGCTCAAATAAAAAAAAAAAACAAAATATGTTTTTTATTATTAACATTCCAACTTCCATGAGTCTATTTCTGCTAATACGCCATAATTAAGGCGATTTTTTTGCATAATTCTAGGAACCCTTTCCAGAATATTTTTTCCGCGCTTATCTTTTTGTTGTCATCTCTAAAAAAACCGAGACAAAACTGAACTGTGTGATCTATGAAAATGTACAATGGAAAAGCGCCGTTATTGTCTTAATATTAGTTAAAAAGCACATGATGCATTTCTTAAAAAACAACAGTATTGTAAGCAGTTGAGCAACGGTTAAAATGTTGAATTTTATTATAAAGAGACCTTAAAAATATCGAATTCGATAGTCGTAGATAAATATCGATGTATCGATATATGGGTATTTTAATATCGATTATAATTTTTTTTTAATAGATATTTTGATATATCGATATTTTTTGCCCATCCCTAAGTACAGCTGCCTCCTGAAAAATGAATTCGCAATGGCACTACTAGGGTTTTTTTTAGCTGAAGATCAATGTAGCAAGAATGCGGAAGAGGATGGAGTCTTCCTCGGATCCTCCAATCTTTTTATGTTCCAGACTATACCATGCCGTAGTATTTTCTAGGTAAAGTTTTTGCAATAAAATGAATTTTGAAAAAGTTAATATTAAGGGTCGTTTGAATTTAATTAATAGGTTTAACTCACTTAATCTATATATACAAAAACAAAATTCTCCAGTATTTAATTTAAGTAGCTAGTACTGTATAAAAATGTGCTATTTTAAAAGTACAATTTCAGAAATATAATTGTACTATTTAAAATCTACGTGGCCATCTCTAGCGGTGAGGTTTTTTGCTCTCCCAAGCAACAACATAGCATACACACCACTGATGGGATTTGTAGTACAATTGTACCAAATTTGGTACAATCTTAACTTTATTGATACACTGTACAATTCATTATTTTTTTGATACAATTTAAAAAACATACCAATGAAGTTTTACCATTTCCTTGTTTTTCTTTTTTAGCCCTGAGCATAAAAAATCAAAAACTGCACTATGAAGCATGGGATCAAGCAAAGACTATAGATTTATAAAGATATTGCACTGCCATACAAAGTTCATACATTTTTCTGTCTATATTAATTTTTCTGGTGGATTTAGGCGCTAAATCCACTTGTGAGAGTAAATTATAGTCTTTGTTTTTACTCTCAGAGAACTTTTTATTCTCATCTATCAGCGCATATGTGCGTGCATGCGTGTGTGTATGTACTCGTGTGTACATGGCAATGAAAAAAATATATGTAGAAAAAACTAAAAGAAGTCTTGTTTTTCTCGTTGAAAACACATTCAAGTAATAAAAGAAGTTTTGTTTGCACGCCATTTATGTGCAAAAAACCTATGTAAACGCAAATGTGACTGATTTTTAATTGTAGGGCAATAATATGTGTTTTATTGTTGTACACATGAAAGTATATCGGTTTGCACCGAAGTTCAAATGCTGTTATTGCTTAAATTTAAACAATTGTAGGAATATTAGAAATCATTTTTCTAAAAAAAATTAACTGCTTTGTTTATAAAAGATATTTTATGTTTACTAAAGCGACATGGCGACATAATCAAAATGCTTTTGATTTTCATAAAAATTTGCAGCCAGTTTGATGTGTGTGCACGTAATTTCTTGAAATTTTATTTATTTTTTGTTTAAAAATGTATGAAAACTTGATTTTCAATGTTTTTTTTATTAAAATTGTATTATTTGACAAATTATTAAATTGTTTCCGATGAAAAATCCAATTTTGTTTATTATTACAACAAATAATTATTACAAATTATGAAAAATAGTCAGGCTTTGGAAGTCTACCTTTAAGAAGTTTGTAAAATTCTTATAAAGGTCTGCAAAAATATTTTTACAAGATAAAGGGTGCGTTCGTAAATGCATCACTGCGCTGCATCAGTGATTTAAAATGCTTATGTATATAAGAATGAAGTAGATGTGGACCAAAAAATTGTCAAATACTCCACAAAAATAATAGTCAAACAATAAAAAAAATTATAATTGCTTTTTTATTGGCATTAAAAAAGTTTGCTTTTCTGATGCAGCGCAGTGATGCATTTACGAACGCACCCAAAGCAATGAAAATGAAAAATTTATTAAATTATTTATTGTTTTTGGTTTGCGGAGAATAACGTATGTTATAAAGACAGGATGGAGATGTTAAATTTACTAGTCCTTCCTTATATTATGACGGAAGCAATACACATGGGAAACATTTAAATACCTTCAAATCATCGATTACATACTGAAAAAGTTAAAATTTGTAACCATTAAACTTGTAAAGAGTATAAGTAAAATTATTACCTAAATACTCGTGGTAAATAGTTAGGGCGTGTGTGAAACAATAGCAAAGTACTATGGTAACAAAGTATTTCCATGTGGGGAAAAAATTCATGTTTCTGCTGTGTGAAATGATATATTTTAACGAAATAAAGAATGCGTTTTCATCGTATACCTAGAAAAATAAGGATATATTCAAAATATGGGACTACGGTAGTATACCACATTTATAGACGAGTCAACGAAATAAACTGCAATTAAATTACATATGTACCTATGTTAATCCATTTAGGGATAACAACATGTTGCCAAGCTAATATATTAAAAAAAATGGTGGCTACACCGATATGGTGCCTAAAACTTTTCTTTTGTTTCTAAGCTATTTCCCATTTTAATTATACTAACACATAGCTATGTATATATTGCAGTACTTACAAGATAATTTATCAAAATTCCTAAAAGAAACACCTTAGATTTTATTATTGTAAATATACTAGTGCTCGAACACGGGACAGTGTAGGTATGTTATATTAACTACTATTTGTTTGGTTATGGTCTACATTATAAGAACTTTTTTGAAAAATATCGTTGGAAAAAATTATATCTTTTTTGACGTTGTGTTAAAATATTTAAAAAAATACTATGTACAGTACTTTTTGCTTATAGTCACAAATCGTGGACTATATCGCTAGAATGACTATACGCCAAGTTCACATGTGTATATGTGTGCCACATACATATGTAAATTTTTGGCAAATTTTTAAAAAGGTAGCGATTTATGAAAAGCAATTTACCTTTCTTTCTTAATTATATAAAAAAAAAATTAAGAGCAAGGCCATAGTTTTTTCTTTAAATTTCTAACAAATTTTAAAATCGCAATACGAATGAGAATGTTTTAGATGAAAAATTGATAATATTGCCAGATAATTACATTAAACACATTTAAAAATAGTTGCTTTAGAAACTTGGAATAAAGCTTAAGCTTCATTTTCAGACATTTTCCTTGCCAAAAGTTATCAAACTTCGGATCTCTACAAGAAAACAAGTAAATTTTTAATTTATTTTGGAAAATAAATTCAAAAAATTTAATCGCGTTTGATTGTATATTAAATGGAATTTTAAAAATTTCTTAAATTACTATTTTTGCAAAATTCGCACGATTTAAAAAAGCAAAATACCAGATTTATTTTACAGTGTTCGGAAACTCGTGCGTTATGCTTGCGATCTGCCATAGTTTCTTACAAAAATTCTAGTTTCCTTCAGCATACTTTTGTAATTTTAATTCGTCAAACTTCGTGCTATTGCGATTTACAGAACACATATTATACGATTTCAAGTAAGAATGTTAAGCGTTTTACGATTATCAGAGCATGCCCGATTTATTTTAAATCGTTCAAAAAACTATAATAAAAACACACTACTGGAATAATGCTAAATATTGAACATTTTTTGCAGATTTTTGGCGAATTTAATATGAATTTATAAAATAAAAAATCATATTAACAACACTGACAGCGGGATTATAGCTTTGCAACAGAGTTGCAAACTGTTTTAAAAAAGTTACAACAATAATAAGATATTTCATCACTGTTACCAAACACAAAAACTAATTTTTTTCGATTGGAGAGTTGATAAGAAAAAGTAAACGATTAATTTTTTGATTCTTTGACATGGTTTGTAACTTCAGAAACAAATAAAAAACTTAGGCTTATGTGACTAAAACGTTAATAATTTGCTTTACTTTTGTAAATGTGCTTATATCGCTAAATGGACTATAACGTAAATACTTTCTATTAATCTTCTGTATAACGGCAAAAATAAAGATTAAATGGACTATATAGCTAATGTGACTAACAATGGAAATGACTATAAACGAAAAGTACTGTATAAAATAATGAACAAATTAGGAAAATAAAATTTTTTTGCAGGTGGCTCTATGCATTTTATATTATATTTTTGTTTTGAATTCACAAAATTTTTTAAACGTTTTTATTTGACTTTTTCAATTACAATTTGCGATTTGCTGCTTGTCAGAAATTTTGTTGGTTGTTTTAAAATTTCTACTAGCCCCCAGGGCTATTGAAAATTCATTAATTTCAGAAGTGTCAACATTTTACATGCATTCGCTCTTTTCTATCGCCTCACACACGTCCTAAGAAAACACACTTGTTTTATAATAAATTCGTTTGATACATACATACACATATTATAAGAACATACCTACATAGTTGAATTTTCTAAAAATTTTAATAATAATTCGGTTCGAATCGTTATAATTTCATTTTTACAACAATAAAACACATATTCTTACCCTACCAATTAAGCAATCGGTCGCATTTGTTCTTACGTAGGTTATTTGCACATAAACTGCTTGCAAACAAAACAAAATCACTTAAAAAATAAAAATACCAAAAACCTGTTTTAACGAAAAAAAACATACACACACACGTTGGTTTGCAAAAACAGAAAACATGTGTATGTATGTATGTATTGATGCATGTATGTGGTTTTTTGCTCTCTTCAGTTTTCTGAATGTGAGCATGAAAACCGGTTTTAACGAAAAAAACATACGCACACACACGTTGGTTGACAAAAACAAAAAACATGTGTTTGCATGTATTAATGCATGTGGTTTTTTGCTCTCTCCAGTTTTCTAAATGTGAGCACGAAGTTTTTGCTTTCCTTGTTACTTCCCCCCCTCATCGTTAAGAAGCACAACATTTTTGTCAATTCCAAATGTACTAAGTGCAACATCTTTATAAATCTATAGTCTTTGGATCAAGTGTCTCCAAATCGCCATTTTTGTTGTTTTGGTGACACCAAGGCGAACACTGTCTACACTATTGCTTCTTCTTTATTTTGTATATCCACACCACACTAGCGGAGAGGGTATTATGCGCTTGTGCTGATGCGATTAACACTAAAAAATATTGGTCCTAGACTCTTTTTAAGTACACCGATCGATAATAATATAATTTTCTGAGTCAATTTAACGATGTTCCTCAGCCGGCTGGCTGACAGGCTGGCTGTTTTCTGTCCATGTTACCTTGCAATTTGGAGGTAATTTGATGAAATATTGTACATTAGTTTCAATTAATATACAGTGAGTCACATCCAAAATTGAACACTTTAATCATTATCATTATTTGTTAATAATAACACTGTGCTAGTTGGCAAGCGGGCACCTGGCGCTTTAATCTAATTGAAGTACGGTAAATCCAATGGTGCTTACCGATTTTTAAGGTTAGCTTTTGTTTTCGAGATATACCGCTATTTCAAAAATGGAGTACGTTGCACAACATATATTAGCGTAACACAAAAACAGTTAAGATTATTGAATAAACTTTGCAACTTCGTTTTTTTATACGTCTAGAAAAATTAAAAAAGTAGCTTCATTTTCCAATTTTTTTTTTTATTTTTGAAGAAACAAAAATTTCGAAATTTTGATAAAAAATATTTTTTTGCCAAAAAAAAAATATGTTTCTAAAACGACAGCGGAGATTAGAAAAAAGTTTAGCCTTTCTTAAAGATAATTTTATTGCGGAATTTCGGTTAGTATATTCAATAAACTAAATCATTTTTGAGTTACGCGAATATATGTTGTGCCACCTCCTCCATTTTCGAAATAACGTTCAATTTTGAGTGTGGCTCACTGTAGATTAAAAATGGTGAGAATCGGTTCATAATTTTACATCGCCACGTACAAACTTTTTTCCATAATAGCCTTTGTGCATATTAACTATCTTAATTTGTTGGTATTTAAATTGAATTTGGGTCAAACTTATTTTATTGCAATCTAAATGATCTTACCAAATTTCATTGGAATCGGTCCATATTTTATCATAGGTCTCATAAAAATAATATTCCTGGAAATAGCTTTTAATGCCATAACTTCCTTATAAATTTTGGTATTGACATAAAAATTGGCTACAAAAACTTTTAGCACAGCTACTATTTTATGCAAAATGTTGTGCTGGTAGGGTCCAAAAATAACCATAGGTCCCATATTAGCGCCCTTACTAAAATTACTTAAGGGCAAAGAAATCTCATATATATGAAGGTATCTAAATAATATTCGCCACAAAGAAGTTTCACATGAATCTTAACCTTCTTACATAACTTTGTTTTAGCGGGTCAATGATTACCACATAGTAACTCTCGAAAATTTGTCTTTATATACTGTGGTGTAGGGTATTAAATGGTCGGGCTTGATATCCTTTACTGTTTTACTTGTTTTGTTCTTATTTTTTATTGAAAAAAATGTGTATGAATTACTATGCATAAATTTTTATTTTGTAGCGAAATGTTGGTACAATTTATGTCAATTTGGTACAATTTTGTCATTGGGAGAATACATTTCAAGAATCGTCAGATCCCAACAGTGATACACACACTCAAACACGTCAACAAAATTTAAACAATCCAAAAAGAATTGAATGATATCATTGTACAAACACATCAACACAAGTGTTTTATATTAAACCACGATAAACTTTATAAATATTTTATTTTAATAACTTTATTTTGACTACTTACTAGATTTATAAGGCACAATTGTGAATAAAATATAATTATTATTTGTCTATTTAGAACAATTTCACCACTAATTTTATTCCGGTCTTTTATCTTTTATTATACACTGTAAGAGTTTGACAGCTCAACTGAGAGCCAAAACAGAATTCACTCTTATTTATAAATAAAATAAAAATCGTGATGCCAGACTTCAATATAGTTTAGTCAAATAAAAATTTCTTTGGAATACATATTTTATGAGTCAGTTTCTATTTCTACATATGTATGTATGTATATTTCAAATGTGTCGAAATAATAATTAGAGTAATTATATTCAACATAAGTAGAGGTAGGGAGGATATTAAGCGATTGATGTTTTAATAACTCGTTAGTATTGGTGCTCCCCCCTCCGCAGTGGTATTTCCACCGGGACGTTCTTTTTTTATTGAGTGCCCCTAGATCGATGAAACTTGGCAGAGATATGTGTATGGTCATGGGCTGATAAAGCTCAAAAATAAATAAAATCGGACCAAGGGAGAACAAGTTTCCCCTAGAAGAATTAATCATACCTCTGAAAAATGCATTTTTTAAGTTTTCCCATACTTTTGTTTAACAAATGCAAGTTTTATCGTCGGTGAAAGTTAAAACCCCTAAAATTAAACCCAGAAGATCGTAAAATGCCATTTTTCCTCCCCGCAAGCTCTTGGGGGGCGTTTATATAAAATAATAATTGCAAAAATAATGTAAATATTTAAAGAAATTTAATTCGTACGCCTCCGTACCATAAAAATTAATTTATAAGCTTTTATGGGCAGGGGGAGGTATCTCTCCAACCCCATCCCCCGGAACGACCATTTCAAAAAATTTTTTATTTATTTTATATTTTGCCTATTTCCACAAAATGTTCATTTTTAAGCTTTTATGTCGCTTTTATGTATTTTCAAGTATTTAATTTATCTGAAAATAATTAATTTATTCATTATTATAACTTACTTATAATAGTAAAAAAAAAATTTTGTTTAGAAGAATAATTTATAATTATAATTTATTTAGTTTTTTGTATAGATGTATTTTTGTAACTATGTATTTCCTTGACATATGAAATTTCGCATACTTTTCTAACTAAAAATTGCAATTTCTCTTTAACGGGCTTAGCATTACATTACTGTACTATTTGGAATGATCTTTCCATTTTTCCACTTTTTCCATTTTACGCTAGAAGCTTTGAAAGGGTTTTGATGACAATTTTGTGCAATAACCACAATATGCATAGAAAACATTATCAGTAGTTTATCTATTAAAAAAAATGTTTAACCTATTAAACAATTTGTGATAATTGAATCAATTATTTTTTAATTGAAAGAAAATTAAAATTATAATTTTAATTTAATTAACATTTTAGTTGTTTTAAAATAAATTTTTAATTAAAATATTAATTAAATAACAAAAAATCTTAATTGATTATTTTCGGTTAAAACAAGATAATTTAAACTTGTTGAATTGTTGTTAAGAATTGTCAAAAAAAAAAATTTTTTTGATCATTTTTTTTAATTAAAATTAAAAATATCATTTATTAAAAAAATTTCTTCACAATTTTTAATTCTTAGTAATCTATATAATTATTTTGGTAATAGGTGCTTAATCAACAAATTGTGTGATTGTGATTCTATGAACATGGTATGAATTTGGTTCTTAGAGACAATTTTAAATTTTGTCTGTGTATAGTAAAAAAAAACTGAGTAGCTGAAACCCAGATGTGTTTTTTTAAATTTAGTGGAATTCACCCTTGATAGTAAATTCCCTTGTAGACCTTGTTAATCTTATAATTTTAGTAAAAATACTAACATTTACAACACTGCAAGAACAAAATGTATTAGACTAAAATATACTACGCTGTGGTTGAAAAATCCCGCAAATAGCAGTAGTAAGCAAAGTGTGTGAATTTATCAGGATAAAACAGTTGAAGAAACTTTATCTGTCTCTTTCTCTCACTCAGCAAATTCATTTATTTACAATGCGTAGGAAAAAGACACTCACGCTTTGAAGTATAAAATCGGGTTTAATATAACAGAGTTGTACAATTAATACCGCTATTATTTTTGTCTTTAATAAGTTTAAGCGCATAATAAACCACACAAATAGCTTGGCAAACATGTCAAAATGTTACGTTTGTACAAATATTTTGTGTTGTTAATAGGGGTGTTTGCTGTTTGCACAAATATTTGGAGCAATGTTTGTAGAAATATTAAAAACTTTTAATATTTGGCAGCCATGTTGGATATTTTTCAAACTTTTTGTGGTGTCTAGTGCTAAAAGTAATCATTTCTATGAAAACTTTGCAGAGTAAAGACGTAGAAGAAGAAGCAATAAAAACATTTTCAGCCGTAAATTCTTATATTTTAGCAGCATAGTTTGCCCCAAAACAGATTTTTGTTAAGAGCACTCTTTACTTCAAATTATTTGTCTTTATTTTATATTTCTTTTGCATTTTAAACAAATAGCGAGCAAAATTGACGTGGAACAATCGCCGTCAGCATTCATTGAAAGCAAAACAAAAATGAAAAATTACTGTTTGTACGAAATATGATTGTGCTGTTTATTGGCAAACAGAAGCAAAAACAAAGTGCATGTTTGCCAAGTAATTTGTATGGTTTATTATGCCCTTAAGTTATTTAAAACTGGTACATATATGTTGCTCCATAAAATAACGTCGGTTAGAACGCAGCTGCACATGTGGTTAAAAATGTTATATGAGTAGGTGAAAATTACTGTTTCGGACATTCCTTTTTTCACATACATTTGCAATTTAAATAAAAAAAAACCTCTAAGTTCAATTGAACCATGAATTTCGAAAAGGGCACAAGTACAAATTTTTAGAGGAGCACTATTTTTGGAGGTACACATATAGATCGATATACTGTGAGAATGAAGGGTTTTTACATCCTTTCCATAGCGCTGAAAAAAGGGGGCTTTTTAAAATTTATTCCTAAACGGGTTCATGTCCATATTTAGTGTTTTAGTTAGCAATGGAAAAAACCTTGTCTCCAAAATATTTACAGTGAGAGGTATGTTTTGACAAGTTTTTTTTTGATTTTGCAATTATAACAAAAATCTGAATAGTGAACAACGTTGCAGAAGAAAATTAAAATAAATAAGCAATTTTTGTTTAACAATAATTATTGTTATATAATTGTTATTGTAATTGTTTCCTCCATTTATAATTAGCCATATCCAGATAGTGTCTAAAGATTTCGCTTCGGACAGTTCCCAGCGGTGGAGCGAATGGCACACCCTGCAAAATGTCAAAAGCAGATCCAGTCTTGGCCAGCCGGTCCACTTGTTCATTGCCATAATGGTTCCTATGCGCAGGGATCCAAATTAAGGTAATGCCAGACAGACTGCCCAGTCTGGATAGTTTCTCCTTGCAATGGTTAATGATAATGAACGTTATTTTATATGACTTTAGTGACATCAGAGCTGCCTGGCTGTCGACGAAAATGCCAATTTTGCCGCTGATGTTCCGGGTATGCAGTATTTTACGTGCCTCTCTTATCGGCATTACTTCAGCCTAAGATACTGTTGCATCATCCGGGAGACGGAAAGAGAGATTCACTTGCAGCTACTCCGAGAAAACCCCAGAGCCAACACCGCAGTTCATCTTTGAACAATCAGTGTAAACCCTCGTGCGGTATTCATTTGCCAGGATTCCCCCACTCCAATCCCGCCTCGACGGAAATATGACCTTGAAATTCTTATCAAAGTCTGTTCGGGGTACAGTTAATTAGTATTGTAGTTATTTTATTGAACTGTTTTATGGTTTTTAAAGATATAAAGGACACTTGCCGTTTTTGGTTTTATATGGCTAAGGCTCGGTGATAAAGCCAACCTCCAAAAAAAAACCTTTTTACTTAAGGTACCCACACACTTGCAATATGATTGTCCTGCTAACACGAAGTCAAATCTTTGATATGAAATGACTATCATTTAATATTAAGCACCATTTTCAATTGTTTGATTTTAACATTTGAATTCAAATTGATAATGATTTTAATCTTATTTATCTTCTACCAACTCTTCTTTTAAGTTCTGGACTTAAGGACTTTGGAGGCTTAAGACAACATTTTATAACGTTTTTCGATATATTTATAGTCTAAAAAACTCTAAATATAAATTTAAAAAACTTTTGTTCTTACACAAAATTATAAAGACAAGAATTAATCAACCACCTCTTTTAATATTAAGCACCATTTTCAATTGTTTGATTTTAACATTTGAATTCAAATTGATAATGATTTTAATCTTATTTATCTTCTACCAACTCTTCTTTTAAGTTCTGGACTTAAGGACTTTGGAGGCTTAAGACAACATTTTATAACGTTTTTCGATATATTTATAGTCTAAAAAACTCTAAATATAAATTTAAAAAAACTTTTGTTCTTACACAAAATTATAAAGACAAGAATTAATCAACCACCTGTTTAATTTTTTTGTTTACAAAACAAAAATAATTTTCATAATTTTTAAAATAAAAGTTTTTCAATAACATAAAATATTTATTTTTCCAAAATTTAAGAACAAAATTCTTGCGCATATAGTACAGCTAAATAGTTTCAATATGCCTTACTTGCTAGTTTTTGCTGGTAAAGTGTTCATTTACTTTTTTGAGTAATTAGGAGAAACATTTGGTAAATTTTAAATTTACTCTCTCGTTGCAAGTTTCTGCTAGTAAGGTAAATAAACACACCTTATATTTCCTGATTAGTTTTATAAATTAGGACACGTACATATGTTGAAACTTACTTTTTTAATTATAATAACGTGTGATTTTTTAGCTATTATCTTTTTGGCAACACTGGTTTAAACAGCTGACGCACGTTTCGTGTTTTGTTTCACTGTCAAACATCTTCAGTTTGGTCTATAATTTAACCATGAATCGTCTTACAAACGAACATCGCTTGCAAATTATGGAATTTTATTATCAAAATGCGTGCTGTGTTAAGAAATTTCATCGCGCGCTTCTTCCATTTTATGGTCAGTTTAATCGACCCACATTTTTGGCTCAATGGGTACGTTAATAAGCAGAATTGCCAATTTTGGAGTAAAAATCAGCCAGAAGCATTGCAAGAGCTACCAATGCATCCAGAAAAGTCACAGTTTGGTGCGGCTTATGGGCTGGTGGCATCATTGGACCGTACTTCTTCAAAGATTATGCGAATCGTAACGTAACTGTGAATGGTGTGCGCTAGCGTGAGATGATATCCAACTTTTTTTTGCCCAAATGCAAGAGCTTGACTTGCATGACATGTGGTTTCAACAAGACGGTGCCACATGCCACACAGCACGCTTAACAATGCACTTATTGAGAGGCGAGTTCGGTGACCATTTCATTTCACGTTCGGGACTGGTAAATTGGCCGCCTAGATCGTGCGATTTAACGCCTTTGGACTATTTTTTGTGGGGCTATGCTAAAGCTCGTGTATATACACACATGCCCGCTTCAATTGACGCATTGGAAGACAACATTGAAGCATTTATTCATGAGATACCGGCCGAAATGTTGGAAAGAGTATGCCAAAATTGGACTAAGCGGATGGGCCATTTGAGGCGCAGTCACGGTCAACATTTGCATGAAATAATCTTCAAACATTAAATTATATGGACCGTACTATCGATTCAGAATAAAGACTTCATGCATTTTTCTGAATTTTATGTGTTTTTTTTTAAACTTTCCTATAGCTCTTAAAAAATCACCCATTACTTTAATTATGGCTAACATGCCATCGCTATGAATTTGGATAGTAAAGACTACTTTTGTCTATGTTTTGTTCTTGTTTAAACAGCGTTGTTAAAACAATTGTTTGCAATACGATATCTAAGTGCTGGTTCACACTCTTCAAGTCTTAAAAGCTCCAGAATTGGCGGCTAAAACTTGAACAGTGTGGACCAGCACTAACATCTCTGCAGTATTGCCCATGGCCCAATTAGTAGGTCTGGACAAAACTACAATAATGCAACAATAGAAAAACCCAACACAACATGCATTTTGTTTGTGTAAATAATGTTCAAGATGTCAAAACCCAATGCATTTGTTTGTGAAAAAAATGGACAAGATGTCAAAAACAATTGCTACAAAAACAATTGCACGATAAAAACACAACTCTACAAAAAATTAGCAAGCGTTTCGAGCAGACCTACTAATTAGGCCATGGTATTGCGTCGCTAATTCTGCCAACGTTTTGTTCTTGAGCCAACGCACATTCCTCTTGCTGTCATAGATCCAATCCCTACGCACTTAAAATACATTCGATATGTTTTTCGAACAACCAAAATATTCACTGTTTGCCGGGTCAGCTAGCATACATATATACATACATACATATACCTATATGTTTTTATTTATTTATATAACTTTATATTCTAATCGCACCATCGTGAAGGGTATATAAGATTCGGCTTAGCCGAATTTAACAATTTTACTTGTTTTCATTAAAACGGTAAAAAAGAACATATACCGTGATGCTTTTTTTTTGGCTATTTCGTTTAATTACTAGGTACAATTAAGTGACAGATGTGTAACTTTTTAAATGTCATATTAGTTATTAAAGCTAAAGATTGATCCCGCTTTTGGCAATTATAAGAGAATATTTAAGTTGTTCATAACTTCAAGTGTCGAATGAACATTTCCAGAAATTGGTTTTTATGTTGAAAAATATTTTTTCAATTTATTGCAAAAACGTTTGGGTAACCGAGTAAAAAAAGCGCTATGTGAAAAAAAAATTGATTGAAGCCTCTAGTGCAGGCTATAGGGTATGCATCGTAATCACTTTATCTTAACAATTTTTATTACTTAATTTTCTATAATAATCTATATATTTATAATTGTTTTTTAATTACATGCAGAATACTTAAAGTAAAACCTTAATTTAGCAATCATTTCTTTTCCGGGCACTTCCAGTGGGGGCAACACTTTGGATATTGTTTTGTTAGATCCACTGGTACAAAACTGCATTCTTTCGGGCCATAAGCATTGGGACAACTAAACAAAATATTTTTAGTAAACCTTTTCGAAAAATATTTTCTTTAAATCTTTGTATTTACCCTTCAATATCATATTCATCATAACGATTGCCTTGGCACACAACCTGACTACATTTTCCGGGCACAGTTTTCGCTTCACCTTTCTTCAGTAACAAACCGAAAACTTCACAATCTAGAAAAGAAATCATCACGAAAACAATGTAATTAAAATTATTTAAAAAAATGCACATAAACAATTTTTAATCGGACAAGCCAAAAAAATAAAAATAATAATAATATTCTTGAAATTGAATTACCAGCAATACAAGTTGTTAACAACGATAAACAGATTAATGAAATTAAAAAAATTTTCATATTTGTTTGCTAATTATTCTGTAAATTTTGCTTTTAAAAATTAAGTGCAATAGCAGAATAAAAAAAAACACTCAAAACTAAATGATTTAGTCCGTTTCAAGAGATGACGATGAACTGATTCCAAATTGAACTTGAACAGGTATTTGACTTAGTAGACATTAATGTAGATACTTTTCTGTTTGTTTTTTTACATTTTGTTATTATATTTTCGTAAATGTATTGAACGAAAATCTCTCAGCAGCATCAAATTTGCTTGGCATGATTGATGATAACCTTTTATATAAAAAATAAACAAATGAAATTAAATTATTAAATAAGTAGTTAAATTAATTTTTGCTTATTAATTCGATGTAAATTCTAGGGGAAGTTCAAATTCTACTTTTGTTTTTTGGTTTATCTGCAATTATGATAAGGATTAGCTTAGACAGAAACCTTTAGTGCGGGCAAGGTTTATAAGTTTAAGATAATCATTTGTGTTTGTTTACACTCTGAAAATAACGATGATTCATTAAAAAAATTGTCTTTCTAAATTATTTGTTTATGAAAATTTGCCTAATTAACGTGACAGTCGTGCTAGTAGAAGTAGCACACTTTAAAACACATAAGAAGGTATAATCGGTCGAACCTGACCGTACCCTATACCACATGTATGGACAGAAGGATGAAGTGTATCCTAAATAAGCTGGCCAGATTAAAATTTCCCAAATTCTTGACATGCACTAAAAAAAATCTTGATTTTGAAAAGAATTCTTGACAATTAAAAACTTCCTAAAATAATCTTTTTAAAAATAACACGATTGTTAAGATCAGTTTTAAATAAAAAATACAAGCAAATGAATTTACTATTTGCACCAAAAAGTTATGCACGCATTTGTTTTGAGTCAGCTGCAGTGTGGCCATTTTGGCATTTTTGCGGCTAAATTTCGCATTAAAATTTTTTATTAAGCTGCAACGTTTTCATTTAGCACTTGGTATTTTCTTTAGCATTTTTATAAAATCTTGTTAGCTTTTTTAGCATTATTTATTCTAAAAACTTGGACGAATAGTTCTATTGATTTTATTTAAATTTTTATAAATTATAATAAATTTTGACTAAAAATAGCTGTACTTAAAATAATTTCGTATGAAAATTCTTATGTTGAGAAGCATCTTACCTGTAGCCCGTTTCTGTATTTCTCGCATCATAAAATTTCCCGCATGAAACAAGTGAATTATGACAAAAACAGTGCAATATGAAACAAAAAATGGTTTATCTCACATAAGTGTTTCTGTATTTTTACTTTGCGAGAATTATCTGTCATTTAAATAATTTTCCAGCAATTATTGGAAGGATGTGAGAAAAAGTGTTTCTGTAACAATATCTTGCAAAAAGTTTCTCACAAGAACTGTCAAAATAAGTCATATTTGAAATTGATGCGAGAAAACAAAATTTAAAAAAATGGAGCCTAAATTATGTATGTATGTACACAAGAATGTGTATTATTTTTTTTTTATTTGAAAAGCAAGAATTTAAATGATAAAAATAAGTATATAAAACACAACTGTTATATTTTATTATTTTAATTTTTTTAGCCTTTCATTGTGTTTGCTTTATGTAGGGCTGCCAGATAAATTTGTGAAAAAAACGTTAATATCCTAAGAAAAATAAAAAAATCGTCTATTTTGTTGGGACAATTTAAAATTAATTTTGTTCGATTTTTATCACATAATCACAAATTTTTATCATGTAAACCCATAATCAAAATAAAAAAAAAAACATTAAGTTCATGGGTAAAATACATATTTTATACATACATAAGCTTGAGGTCTATTTAAATAAAATTATATATATTATTTTTCCTTAATCCGATAACAGTTTAAATTTCAGATTGTTATTTTTCCCTGCAGAAATCACACAAAGGAGTGACAAAATATCATATTGAAATAAAATAAACACTTTTGGACAAAATAAAAGGCAAAAATTTCCTAAAGTGCATTGACTGAAAAATGGGGTAATAGTTTAATCTTTTGATCACATAAACAAATGTATTTAATAATCCAATCAAATAAAAATTAAACAGTTTTCGTTCGAAATTTTGCTTTTGCCGATACATTTTTTAATCTGTCTTGTTTTTAAAGATATCGGTTTTCTGTGGTGACTAATACACAAACATATAAAACTATTTAAAATTGTTTTATTTCGAAGACTGAATCGTCACTAAAAAAAAATCAGCAAATTGTCACTTTGCCAATTTTGGAACAAAAAAATCGTCAAAATGTCGATAAATCTGTAAATCTGGCAGCCTAATTTTTATCATATATATTTCTTTCGTTGACGTTTCGCTGGCATTTGACACTTAATTACTAGAAGTATTCCAGTTAAAACAGAATCTGTGTTGTCTGTTCTCGCATTTAAATACAGAAACACTTTTTTCTCACAAATCGAGAAACGATGGAATTTTTTGTTTCACACCTAATGTGAGAAATATTGCGATGCGAGAAATACAGAAACGAGCTACTGTCTTGTTAAAAAATATAGAATATTCAGGGAAAAATAGAAATGCCCTCATTGTAAATTTGCCCCTTGATATTACGATATATAAGTACAAAAAAAATTCACTTTGTATTAAGATAAAATTGCAATAGTGAAAAAATTGTTTGCTCTAAGCTGCTGAAAAAAATAATAATTCTAAAGCTTCAACTTTTCTTAAACTATAAAAAATTAAATGATCTAAAAAATTTTGTGTAGCATAAAAATAAAATCATTTAAATTTTGCATGTATCAGGGGTGAGCGGGCCGCCTAAATTAAGAATTTTATCTAAACTACATTCGCTACATGTTTTTGTATATAAAGGGTGGTTAAATATTAAGGGCCGATGTTGATTTTGTATAAAACACAAATTATTTAGGAAATTATTGTAATTTCTTTTTATTATGATAATATTGGTATGGTTCAATTATGTATGGAACAAAATATCGGCGAAATGGCCGCGGCGACCTCGGGACACCTCCATCCGATGGTCCAAATTGTCGATGACGCTGAGGAATAATTGAGGTTATATGCCGTTAATGTGCCGAATCAGCTCATCCTTTAGCTCTTGAATTGTTGCTGGCTTATCGACGTACACCATTTCTTTCAAATAACCCCAAAGAAAGAAGTCCAATCAAATCACATGATCTTGGCGGCCAATTGACATCGCCACCGCGTGAGATAACACGGCCATTGAATTTGTCGCGCAAAAGAGCCATTGGTTCGTTAGCTGCGTGGCAAGTGGCACCGTCCTGTTGAAACCACATATCGTCCACATCCATATCTTCCAATTCGGGCCATAAAAAATTCGGGCATTGTTAGTGTTTACTGTCCAATATGTCAACCATTCCTAACAAAACACAAATCAAAACAAAGTGGCTCGAACTGTCAAAAGCAGATGGCTTTTCGACACCACCTGTAGTTGAATTCGCCATGGTGTTGAGTAGTATACATGTGTTGATGCGGGTTTCTGTTTTAAATCAGCACCTCATCGTTGTCAAATTACAATGGTCTGCAGCAAAAATGTCCTTTAACATAAATATGTATATGGCATATAAAGATTTTAAAGCGCTTCATTCAAATGTGTTTTCAGTTTTCTTTTTCCTCTGAAATTAGACAGTTATGCTAACATATTGCACATAACTTTAGAACTATTTGTTCGATATTGATCAAAAGAATTAAAAAAATTAGCATTTTCTACCAATTTTCACGATATATGGCTGAATTTTTGGAAAAAAAAACAGTATTAATTTTGCATAAAAAAGTATTACCACTAATTTCTGAAATTGTTATTTGGATGACTTAAAGGAAATTTAATTCCTAATAATTTGATCAAAATCGGACAAAAGAAAATCAGTGCCCGATAAAAAAAACTGAAACCAGATTTTAATTTACCACTTTAAAATCTTTATAGGCTACAAACTTTTATATAACTGATCAGTGTTAGTAGAACAGTTGATTAAGCCAGCTTATGCATATTATAGTTGGGGTCTTAGATTTACATATGAATTCATTTAAGAGGTTTTAGGAGGGGGTCTGGGTCTACGGTGACCATATTTTTGAAACTAAAATACGAACAGTTTTAAGATCGAATGAAGACAGATTCGTTTGCAGAATTTCGATTAATATATATACATAAATTGAAATAAATATTTATGAATCAATTATTAGGTGATTATATATAAAAAGAAGCCCTTCCAAATATTCAATTTTGTCTCAAAATCTTCCAAGTTGTAGCTTCTGACTTTTGGAGTTCCATGGAATTGTTCATTTGATTGTTCATCGATTTTAGTTTTCAAGCATTAATTCAAATTTACCCGGTTTTCAAACATGTTAACATTAAGTAAAGTCAGGAAGAGTTATTTGTCGAAAATCGAATAAAGAACAATTGTTTGACCTGATGCTCGATTGCACTATGCAACAAATTTGAACTTTTTTCATGACCTTTGATGACCATTATATTTTTTGATGTGTTACAGTCGAAACTTAAAAGCATATGGATACATTTTTTTTAAAAATGTATCCCCCACTTATTTCTGAATGACTCCGAAAGCTTTTAACACTTGAAACATTTAAGTTTCCGATATTAAAATTAGGCTCAACCTCCTCAAATTAAATTTTCATTAAATTATTTTTAGTGAATTATTAATTATGAACACGGGATTTAGCTTTTTATAGATTAAAAGTTAAAAATTAACGTTTGACTAGAGACTGGCAGGCGCGGCATTGGTGCAACCTGGTAAAAAAAAATCTGATGATGGGAATGTGGTTATTCTCGAAACGTGTACAGTCGACCCAAGTTCAATTCCGTGTTAAGTCAAGAATAAAATTATTAAAAAAATTTAATTCAATTCATGTTGTAAATTCCTTCCTTCACTAAAAATAACATAATTAAATTCAATTAACACCAACTGTTCGATAAAAAAAATTACAATTGTTAATTTAAAAATTTTTTATTTAGATGGCTTAAAGAAAATTTTATTCCTAATCAGATTGACAAATAAAAGGTCAAAATATGTAAAAAAAAAAATATGAAATGGGAAAATTTACATTAAAAAAAATAATGATGTTTTGCGAAAAGAAGAAATTAAAAAATGCGAAATGCAAATGTGCAAATGCATTAAAAAGTACCAATTACTACTTTTCTTTCGCATCGCCATAGAGATTAGAGATTAGACATTAATTTTTGTTAGTTTTACCATAAATTCAAATTCAATTCGTTATTTTTAAAATTTTATTAATATTAATTTTATATATAACGAGTAATTATCTTTTACACTGTAATTTTGTATAATAAAGAAAATATACTCTACTTGAATTTATTAATTTTACCTTGAATTTAAATTTAGTACTCGTATCGGTATCGCCAATATTTCTTTTTGAGTGCCGGTATCATATTGGCAAAAAGGCGTATCGTTACACCCCTAGTTAAAACGCGTCAAATCTAGTGTGAAGCGCGCTAAATTGTTATCGCTGAGTACAATTGTACAGTTCGCGCGTCTTTGTCGTTATCTTTCAAAGATAAAGTGCTGGTTTACACTTTTCAAGTCTAGCCTACAAGTCTAAAGTTTTTAGGAGAGAGAGGGAAATAAATAACATACTATATTTTCTTCTCTCCTAAAAGCTCAAGACTTGACGGCTAAACCTTAAAGAGTGTGAACCATCACAACAGGCCATGTTTGTTTGTTTGCTTTTCGTGCATTTTACGTTTCACCCCGTATTGGCGTCGCATAACTGTACCGAGTTACAGTTCTTGCGGTTTCAGCATTAACCATATGCAATCGTTTATAACCAACAAATTTTAAAGTGTGTTATCAGATGGAGAATTAAGGATATAACTCAAGAGTGCCTGGTGGAGTACCATAGAAAAACTCAAGACTTTTTACAGTTGGGAACCAATATACTCTGGAGCGGATTCTGGAAGCTCGTTGTCTTCCTATACGAAGCTCTAGGTCGACCGGGGACTTGTAGATTAGGCTCCAAACTAATCCTGTGATACCCTGGCAATATAACTAAACATAGTTAGCCCAAAAACTTTTTAGTCTTAATAAAGGCAAAACAAAATACAAAATAATTCGCACAAAACAAAGTCCTAAAATAGAGTAAAGGTCTGCACTAGACTATAAAATTCGTACTCAAAATATTTTACACAAAAACAGTTACTTCAGGTCGTTTTATTTTTGTTTTCCAAAACGAATGCGTTTATGCAAACGACAACAACCGCCAACGATAAACAAAACAAGCATGTTATGTACCTATGAGTGAGTAATGAACTCTTTATTAGCATGCACAATATACGAACGCCAACGAAGGGATAAACATAAGGTAAACTCAGATTCGTTTTTTCGTATTCGAGTAAAGCAGTCCCTGACTTTTAAATTTGTGTTTATTGTCATATAGCTACCACGCAATTTGTTTTTATCAACCAATGTCTTAGCGAGTGTGATAAAATGAATGTGCTTGGGCTGCCCATTAAAATAGAGTACTGCTTTGATAATAAAGAACGGATGGTCACCGTATCTATGTGGGACCTATAGGCAATTCTGGACCTACTACTATAATAATTTGTTCATGACACAAAAACTGTAACAAGAATTATTAAATGAATATATGTAATTATCGAAATGTTTGGGTACGTTCGTAAATGCATCACTGTGCTGCATCAGTGATTTCAAATGTTTATAGGTATATCTATCAGTGAAGTAGATGCGGTCTAAAAAATTGTCAAATACTCCACAAAAATAATAGCCATACAATAAAAAAAATTAAAATTACTTTTTTATCGGCATTTAAAAAAGTTTGCTTTTCTGATGCAGCGCAGTGATGCATTTACGAACGTACCCTTTGTATGGGAGCATTTGATCGATCTTCATAATATTTCAAAAGTTTTTGGGATAAAAAATAATTAGATAGTTTATAAGCACATTTGTATGAGGGATAAGTGAAATTATAAACCTAATACCTATCACCAATAGGCTTCTTTCCTACACCAATTAAAGCTTATAGGTACTCTAAAAATTATGATGTCTGATTTTATAGGTTTAAACTAGTTTAAAATTTATTACAGATTTCATATAAAATCCAATGCCGAAAAATTATAATTCTTGGTGAAGGATACTCGTGTCAAAGAATCGATGCAGCAGAGTATAACATTTTTACTTGTTCCTACTAAACAATTTGCCATTGTAATCAACCCTTTTGTTGTATTTATGCAATCATAACTGTATCAATGTCGAATGTGTAAAATTTATACACTTGTAAACTTGTTTAAGACTAAAATTATATAGGTACCTATAAAAGCTTTCTATTCTTAAAGCTTTTAACGTTTAATTTTTAATGCTTGTGTTAAGCACAAGAAATCTGATCATGACGTATTTATTTTAAGCAAAAAAAAAAAAGTTAAGCTGCAAAAATTAAAAGAAAAAAACAATAATAAATTAAATACAAATTTATAAACACAACACGACAAACAAACAAAAAATACTTGTTCAACAAGTATTTTGAAAGGCATCAAATTTTGTATTTAAGCTTCACGTATTTCGCCTCTGTCTCTATTTCTTTAATTTTCAGCAAATACTTTAACAAACTTTTTAAAAAACTTATTAGTTTTTCAAAAACAATCAAACTGTAAACACAACTTACAACATGAAGTCAATTGTAAGTCGACTTTTGATTTTAAACAGATAACCAAGATCCGCTACAAGTTATTATTTCAAGAATTTACTATCTGTGTTAATAAAAAAGTAATTTAAATATTTTCTTTTTTTTCTCAAAGGTATTCCTATCAGTAAGTTTGGCTTTGGCTGTAGCGGATGTTTCTCATATTGTGGGCCATCATGAGACCACAACACCCAAGTCGGGACCTGCCAATCCCTACGTATTTAGTTATCAGGCTGGTCGTGCACCCGGACATGTAGATCGTCAACATACCGAAGTCTCCGATGGCAGTGGTGTTATACGTGGTGCCTTCTCTTATGTCGATCCCAAAAATCAAGTACGCACAGTTCAGTATGTGGCTGACGAGCATGGCTTCCACCCACAATTGAGCCATGAACTCGAAGACAGTGAGGCCGTTAAGGCAGCCAAACAAAAACATATAAATTTGTATAATCGCATTGCGCAAGAACACGCTGCTGGCGCCCATCATCCAGCGGTAAATTTTGCAAGAATATTAAAGCTTTTGGTTTCAAAAAAAAAAAGATAAAAAGCTTTTTATTTTAAAATTATGCATATTTTCTCACCTTTTACAGGCCCCTCTTACTGGCCCCAATCAGAGCGAAGCTGTTGCCAAAGCCGCTCATAAGCACTTGAGTTTGTTTGATCGCATTGCTGCCGAACATGCTGCAATTGGTGCCCAACAGGAAGCAGACCGTGTGGCTCTCGCTGCCAACTCTGAACATGATCATGAAGACGGTCAATACCATCCCGAACGTTATTAAAAATTATTTTTAGTTGAATGCAGAGAAAGGAAAAAAGTGTTAAATCAAATTTGTTATGTGTACGTATCTACAAAAAAAAACAATCGTTTTATATGAAAAAGTCCAAACCGTATTTTTTTAAGATACGAGGTTGAGAAAGTAAGGCATCGAAATGCAGTTTTCACAATTGAACGTGTAGTAAAATTTATATGAAAATCACTCAAAAATGCTGAGTTGGTACAAGGGAGATCGATTATTCGACTTTTTCAATAACCGGTTTTCGAATATTACGAATAGTTGCTATTTTAAAAAACCCGGTTTTCGATTAAGCAGTTTTTAAATAAACGGTTAATCAGTTTTAATTCGAATACTTAAAAACACAAAAATCCAATAAGTTTTTAAAATAAAACGTAAATTTGAATAAAAACAAAACAATTGCAAAGGTAAAGAACCAACAAAATACATAGATATGACTTAGATCAGACCTAACAAATATTTTAGGATAAAATCGAAGAAAAGTGGGACCAGTAAAAAATTTTTTATTGATTTACTTAACTTTATTTTTAAGAAGATATTTGTATAATGCAATTTAGAAACTGTTGAAACGTTTTGCAAAAGCAAATAAATTATAGGAATTTTATAAAGTTATTATTTAAAATATTCTCTCAAAATTATTTTGAATGAGTTTTAATTTGTTGGTGGTTAAGTTGTCTATATAATGCCCGTAATTTCTACTAACAGATATCTGGTCGTGTTCGTACTTAACAGTTATCTTTACTTATCCAGTAACACTTTTTTGTCAATTTCAACGTTAAATTGGCCCACGTGAATTAACTATCAAAAATCGATGGTTTAAAATACACTACACTTTACCCCGTAGGTAAGATATAGGTTTAAAAGTACGTCACACAATAGATATCTATACACAGCTAGATATCTATTTGTAGAAATTACCGGCATAAATCAACCATATTTTTCAAAAGTTGCAAACAAAACCTCTTAGCCAGGATTATCTATTTCAAATGATTTTGTTTCAGCGTTGTAGAAACGAATAGTGATCTTAACATTCTTTTTGTGTAAAATATTTGTCAATTCGTCGACTACAATTTAAAACATTCCATGACATTGTTTGATTTCTTCAATTTTGTTTTTTAGTTCTTGGTGTTAAAATAAATAAAACTGATTCCGCCGTAATGATGTAGTTTTCAGCATGAAGAGAGATGCTAGAACTACTTATGAGTTTTAAGTGCATTAACCGGCATTTCGTCCTCGGCAACACAACGGGCTAATATTTTACCCAATGATTATTTCTTTGCCGCGCATTTTAGTAAAGTATTATTTGTCGTCTCCTTAGAACTACTTCGAACGGAGTTAAGTTTCATTTGGATCACATTAATGACATGGAAGAACCTTTGTAACTTATCCTTTAAGGGCACTTCAGGCAACTTTCTTTGTCTTATTAATCGCGGTCGAAAAATATCTAGAGATAACCTTTATATAAAAATATATGTATTTAATATTTAGAACACTCTTGCACAAATTACTATTTACTTTTTAACAGCACACGTTTTTGTAGAATTTCGAATAGTTTTTGGTTTTTTTTTCTACAAGAACACACGCTTTTATAAACGATTTGTATTTACAGTGTTTATAATGTTTTTTGACCTTTGTTACGTTTTGTTTTGACATTCTTCATAAAGTTTTAGTTTGACCAATATTCAATTAGAAAATACTTAAATTACGGGTACATCTACAAGAGTAAGGAAAATGTATATAAGTTACACATTACTAAAATAAGCCGTTTATTATACCAAAATAACCGGTTTATTCGATATTCGAAAAATGGGCATTTTAAAATAACCAACTTGGGCAAAGATAAAATAACCGGTTAAAATCGGTCGAATAATAACTGTTCGATCTCCATAGTAGGTACTTTTCATATAAATTTTACTATACGTTCATTCATTTGTTTTGTAAAAACCGTGCGCTAACTGTCAATTAGCATTTTGTTAACTGGCAGTTATAGTAATAGTTACTTATAGCTGAACTTGGTGAAATTAGGCGTTTAGCATTTTTAAATTAATTTACATTATCAAAGTTATTTTTGGGAATACATAATTACATAATTTTTATCAGTAAGATTTTGTTTGTTGTCCTTATTCTTAATAAATTCTTTTGTATCGTATTCTTTGATATAGTTGCAAATAAGTCTTTTTGAGTGTTTGTAATTTTCATTCCCCCTGTTGTCTTATTTACTGATATCTTTGGCGTTTCTAAAATTTTTTTTGGGAAAACGTTTCCTGATGATCTGGCCTAAGCAACCAGTGAAATGAGCATAGAAACAGCTCATCCTCCGATAATAAATTTCAGTACATTTATCAAGAATAAAAACTAGGAATTAAGAACAGCAAACAAAATCTTATTGATTAATTTACATTATAATCGAAAATACTACATACATATTAACAATAAAATAATTGACTAACTTAAACAAATTGCTAGATTCTAGAATATAATATACTAAAACATAATTTACACATAAAAATATTAAACTAAACTTATGTTAATTCATCTAATAAAATCCTTTCTAATTTTTTTTATTTGTTCCCCTCCAGTCACCTTTCCATTGCGGTTACCTGCTCTTTTAAATAATCTAAATGATTAACACTGTCATTCATGGCATCGTAGTGATAACTGACATGCTGTAAAATCAAAGACATTTTATTTAGATTCTGAGCACTGTAATCGGAAACAATATCAACTTGGGTGAAATTGCGTATGGTTTGATTTAGAATCTGTAAAAGGAAATTAAATGATAAAAAAATAATTTAGCTTAAAGAAATTTATTAAACAAACCTCATTCGATTTAGAACTTCGTACTACTTGTCGTGACACGGAACCTAAATTATTGACATTGACAGCTACTCGGGCGCATAAACGTTTTTTGCTGAAACAATAAATTTGTTAAATAATTGTTAATGCAAGGTGTTTTATAGAGGTATAAAACTTTAAGTTGGTCACATTTTTTAACAGGGGCCATTTTGTCAGCTTTTATGTTTAGTTTGGTTTGGCATTTCCACATGAATAGACTGAAGCCTGAATAACAACGCTTCCAAATTGAGCAAATTTATTTGGAAAATCATGGTTCTGTTCGAAATACGAGTTTTGCGAATTTTGTTTAGAGATGTTCACTTTTGTTTGAATAGATACGTCAATAAGCAAAACTGCTGTATTTGGAGTGGATGATAATCCTAAGTGTATGTTGAGTCACCGTTACATCCCGAAAAACTGACTGTTTGACGTGCTTTATGCGCTGGTGGAATCATTGGTCAGTACTTCTTTAAAAACGTTACAGTCAATGGCGACAGCTATAGAGCCATGATTACTGACTCTTTCGTTCATTATTTTAGCAACCATGTTGTGCAGGAGCTGTGGTTTCAGCAAGACGGCGCAACATGTCACTAAGCTCGTGCCACACTACATTTATTGAATGAATCGTTTGATAACCGGACTCTTGAATATGTTCTGTAACCTTTAAACGATTGACCACTTTGAGGACAACATTCGCCACCTTATTGCCAATATACGGACACAAATGTTGGAAACAGTCATCGAAAACTGGAACGACCAGATTATACTACGTCCGAGCCAACCGTGGCAGTCATAGACCAGAAGTCATATTTGAATTATAATGCCAGAAGTAAATTGATAATAAAAGATTTCTCTATAAAAACACCCTTTATAAAAAAAAATTGCCTAATACTCGTTTAGTTAAATACCTATTAACAGATTTAAAAACTCCTTTCAATACTCACCTCTCATCAAACAAGTGACGGGCACTGCTACTCGATGCGGAAGCCATCTAGTACTAGTAGTAAAAAATATGTAAACAAAGAAAAATCAATAAACTTGTTATAAAAACGAATACAATTTTAAACAATTTTTTTTTAATTTGAATAATTTGACTCTCATTTACCTGTTATGTATAGATATTTTAAATATTTTACAGAGAATTCCCAATTAATTATCGATATTTTGTTTAATGCAACTCTTTTAGATTTGTTTACAAATTTTTTCCAAGCCGTTGTCAAAAAACAGCTGCCACACACAAACAAAAAAAAACAGTTTGAACGGATCAGCGTTGCCATTTTCGGAATAATTCTTTAAGAACTGCACTGTTTTTTCTTTTAATAATATTTAAAATAAATTTTTATATATGTATCTCATTTGTGTGTAACTTTTGTCTAATTTTACTTATTACAAAAATTAAGTTTATATTAAGGCAATTTTTATTAATACTCTTGAAATTTTCACTTTCACAGAATTAGGCAGTTTGAGGCTTACAAGTTATTTAAGCCGATTTTTACCTTGATATCAACATTAATAATACTTCATTTTTTTTATAGCGTTCTACAATTACGTTCCTAAGGTAAAATACTTTGAAGGGCAGTTTAAGTTTATTTTTATCTTCTTTGGGCTAGCGTGTGGATACCAATACACATATTCAGAAAAAATCCCTATTCAAAAGGGACATTAGTATGGGAAAAATGTGAACAATTTTAATCTTAAAAATGACTTCCTTTTATTTAATACCGGGGGCCAATTCTTGTTTTACGAAAGTGCGAAATGAAAAGTTTATTCACATTTTCATAGTACTTTTGATTCCTGTGTAGTAAAAAATAAAAAAGAGTTTCAAAATATTTTCACATGAAAAAAAATTGAATGAAACAAAATATTTTTCACAGTTACACAACTTTGTCGATTCCCTTTTTGTGATAAAGCGAGAACAAGTGCTGAGATATTTTCATATGAAAAAATAATTTACATAGAAAATTTTTTGTGAAAAAGAATGAAAAATTACTATGGGGAAAGTCAGTCAGTGGAAATCAAAGGAATATACATATAATAAACTCTTTAGCAGTGAATGTGGACAGTAAAAATAAGCGCTACTAATAACCTACTTATAAAATTGTTACTGTAAATGGCGCCAAATTTGGAGATGGCAAATGAGAAGAACCATTTGCAGTAAAATTGCCTTGGTAAGAGCAGCGCACATATTACCCCCATATAAAATGATTTCCTAGTTTCATTTATTTAGAAGCTATTAAAGCTAATTAACTTTCTAAGTATCAATTAGGCATTAATAAGCAGAAGTTTTCTTTTTTTTTTTGTTTGGTGGGATACAATGGAAAATATGTTCCAAAAACTTAAAGTTGATATTAGTTAATAAGCTCACCAAATATGGTCAGACTGTAACGCTGTGGTTTTCATAAGCAACAGCGTATGCCAATATCACAGAATACCAAGAGTAATATTGAGTAGTCACTTAGTGCATCTGTGGACGACTTTGCAGGAAATGTTGACACTTGAAGCGTTGCAATATCTGGAGGTAAAGCTACAGGTACTGACATTAAAAATATATATCAACAAGATATACGAAGGACGCAGTGGTGTATGTCAAAAATGTCTAAAAATTAAAGATCAAGACTTGCTGAACTGAAAATAGCAAAGCTACTAAGACGCGAACAAATAGCTATTTTAAAGAAGCAACAAAAGCTACTTAAAAACAAACGAGATCTTTTTGGAATGTTGCTTTCAAAGAATTTGCATTTTTTTATTATTTGATTTTGAATGTGATTTAAAATTTTGATAATTTAGTTACAAAAATTTCATAAGTACAAAATGAATGAAACATTATTTCCGTGCATAACCGAGAATACCAAAACATGTATTTATAGAAACTAGAGTGATAGGCTTCAGTGAAAACGAAAATGAATTGAGTTTTTATTTCATATTTTCATAAAACAGGAATTGGCCCCCGTTCGATTATAATAATGATATTAACGCAAGACCATTTTTTTTTTATTAAGATTCCTAGAGTTCCCAATTTACCTTCATTCTTGGGCGGCTACTCTCTATTGCGATGCGAATGCAATTTCGATACGAAAGCTAAATGCTGCCTCAGATTGACAGCCATTAAATATTAAGATATGTAAAATAAATTTGAAAATTTAAATAAAATGTAATAAAATAATCACTAGAGTTGGTACCATTTTTCGCATCGCAATAGAGAGTGAGACCTGGTATTTTCCGTTATGTTTTTTTAAAGAATAATTTGAAAGATTATACAGTACTTTTCGATTATAGTCATTCCCGTTTTTAGTCACATTAGCGATATAATCCATTTTATTTTATTTTTCTGCAGCTATAAGTAAATTTAATAGAAAGTATTTACTTTATAGCCCATAACGCGAAATAAGCACATTTATCAGCGGCTAGAAAAGGCAAAAGTAAAGCAAATTATTAGCGTAATAGTCACATTAGCATCATACTTTAAGCTGCTTTTAGTTTTCGAGGCCACAAACCATATAAAAGAACTAATTATTAAATCGTTTAACTTTTGCCATCAACTCTCCATCAGAAAAAACTAGTTTGGTATCAAGGAAAAAATATTTTATTGTAGTTTTAACAATTTGTATATACATTATAAAACTCTGTTGCAAAACCATAATAAATATGAATATTTTATTTTCTATATTCACAGAAACTGATTATATTCGAATTGGCTTAGTGACATTAGCGATATAGTCTACGATTTGGCTATAATCGAAAATTACTGCATATGTATAAAATTTTCGCTTAGAATTAGTTTCTATTTTTAGGAATACAGTGTTTATTATTAGGATAAATTTATGTGGTTTTTGTTATTTGGGTTCTCTTTAGATATTGGAGTCTAAGAGAAGGCGCTCTTCTTGCGATTTGTCTTAAAGTTCAAGATAAAAGAGAAAAGCATGGGAAACATTAAGAGAATTAGTTTTACTGAAATATTCCAGTTACATATGCATTATTCTGCATCATTTATTTAAATAAGAACAATCTTGGTAAACATTTTTGAAAGAATCTTCGTTAAGAAAGTTTTTAATTCTTCCGCATGATAAACTTTTTCTAATGTTTTGCTGGCCATTATTTCGGTAATTACGCCAAACATCACTTCGTCAAATATTATGGATGTGTAAACATCTTACAGCTTTCCTTTATTATCAATAATTTGCATGAATTTGATGATTATTTTAACAATGGTGGAAATCTAGATTAAATCTCGGAAAACGAATATATTCTATAAAATGACACAAGATTTTAAATTTTAGTATTATTCTTTGCGGAAAAATATCTGTAACTTCCCGGTTTAAATTGCTAAAAATCAGAAATATTTCTTTAAGAATGTTAGGAAATTTTTCCCGAATAGGAACCTAGATCCAACATAGGTCAACATGTGCATCGTACAAAAATTTCTGGAATTTTTATATTGCAATTTCGTGAAAGATTTTTGTTCAGTTGTGTTAACATTGGAAATGACACAACAACCATAATTATGAATTTTACCATTTATTTACCATGAATCTACCATTTAGCCAAAAGAGAACAACAATGCAAAAGATTTTAAAATGATCTATTTATCTCTTTCTAACAAAAAGAAATTTTTAATATATATCGTTTATGT
Organism: Pollenia amentaria; assembly: GCA_943735925.1. Classification (NCBI taxonomy): domain Eukaryota; kingdom Metazoa; phylum Arthropoda; class Insecta; order Diptera; family Polleniidae; genus Pollenia; species Pollenia amentaria. Next base: position 135,149,015 of record OX031010.1, on the reverse strand, counting down.
TGCGTTAGCAGCGAGTGTGTGTATGTACCAAGGCGAAATCATATAGGTGACATTTTCGTGGCGGTGTTTACATTTGCCAGTACTGGCAAGACAGTTGCAATACCTGTAAGCTTTTTCGCTAATACATGTACACTTTTCCAACTGTCTTGTCTACTGTCTTGCAAATTTTGCAGACAGTAAAATGGACAGTGATTTGACATTTGCTGACAGTAATTTGAAGTTTTGTTCAAAAAAGTAAAAAAAATCAACAATTAAAAGAAAATTAATAAATAATGCTTTGGTTTTGCATGTTTTACTTAAGGGTTATCTATGTTCACAAAAAATAGACGTTAAATGCTATTTTTAATATGTTAAGTTCATATAAAACACGTTTAGCTAGAACTTGCACTGCGACATTCACGTTAGACATTTTTTTTAAAGTGAACTGTCTTAATACTGTCTGGACGCTTACGTCATGAAGGCAGAAAGTAGTGTTTTTGGCAACTAATATGTATTTTCTTACTGTCTTGCCAGTACTGTCAAATGTAAACGCTATGTAAAAAAAAAAAACAAATTAAAAAGTATAGTCGGTAAATTCCGAACATTTGATATATGCAGACACATTTTTAAGAGCGTTCCGTTGTTAGATCTCATATGCAATTATAGACCGGTTAAAACAAAATTATGTTATGAGGTTAAGAATAATAATATAAGAATTTTTAACGCCCAATATTATATAGGTTACTACATATATTTGAGATTTTTCGCCTTAAAGTAATTTAAGCGAAGGGGTTTATACCATTACAAATTTTTTTCATGAGTGGTATTTGTATGGGAGTCATGGTACAATATTGAACCAAATATCATTTAATTATTTTAAAATTGCCACCTGTCCTTTGAGCAGAAGGTCTACATGGACGGACAACCGGTCAGCAGGAAGGGCGATACTTATTCTAAGCCGATCGATGTACTACAACAAATATTTGTTTGTGTTTTGCATATCAGCACAAGTTCATTATATCCTCTTCACTTAAATAAGATCAATATTAGTCATACTTTTATCGAGCCCTTAGCGCCAAATTATCGTAAGCGACAAAACACAAATTTTACAGTAGAAGGTATTTTAGTTCTTTTTTGATATGTATACATAAACTTAAAAATTTTTTGATGCGACATATTATAATTTCGTCCAAGCAAGCTGCCGACTACAACAAAATAAAGTTTGCTTACATTGTGCATTGGTCCTTAAATTTTTAATTTTAGCAATAAAAAAAATATTGAGAAAATGTCGCTTACGATAATTTGGCGCTAAGGGCTCGTTATGATCCATATAGTAATTAAGAATAATTTAACAAAAATAACATTAAAAACCTCAAATAAATTAATAAAAATTAGATAAAAACTTAAAATATTATGTTTTACTTCCATTTGGACTTTTTGTAAACATAAACAAAACTTTGACAAAAGAAAGGACAAACAATGCAAGAGCAAAAAATCGTCATCTGACGTAGCGATGCCACCTGTTTATTTCATCATGCTATTAACCCTAAAATATCCCCAAATACAATTTTAACACATTAACCTAGCATTTACACATGCCACTGCCAGTTCGAAAAACACTCAACACAATCACAGTTTTTTACTAATGCACCCACATTTTTCGCAATGGCAGCTCCAGTGGCAACAAAAATTGCATGGGAGTGGAAAATTGGCACTTGCATGCCACTAAATGTCAACACGATTAGCAATGTTGCCCTGTTAACAATGTAATGCAAATTTACTGGATTATTGTCGTATTGTAATTAAAGTTTTAACTGTTAAATGTATTATTTTCATTAATTTTTTGAAAAGTAATGCAAATTTACTGGATTATTGTCGTATTGTAATTAAAGTTTTAAGTGTTAAATGTATTATTTTCACTCATTTTTTGAAAAGCCCATTAAAAAAGCAAGTTTGTTAATTATAGAGCATTAATTTTGCTAAAATAATGATAATATTAATATACATATGTAAACTATTTCCCCAAAACTAAAACTATGTGATGAAGTCGGTAACTCTTTTATGTTTTCTGGCACTTTTTTTTTAATTTGAGAAGTAAACAAATTATCTCAAGTTGACGCTTCGCCGACATTTTGAGAATGAACTGGCAGTGGCATGTGTAAACAGAAAAGCAAATGGCATGAGATTCGACTATTTCGAACACTTTTTCGTTGATAATATGTATAGAATGTGTAGGCATGCACCCCTAACTACTTTTTAGTCCCTAAAACTAGCCCTAAACGCAAAAAATTTAGTGTGAAAATCCCTAACTTGGCAATACTGCCTCATCAACACCTCAAAGATCAAGGCGAATTCACTAGAAGGTGAGGTCAACTCTACAACAACACTGCTTCTGTGGTCCGATTGTCAAAAATATTGCTAGTAAAAAAAACTTTTGTTTTTTTGTTACACAAAAAACTAGTTTGTATACACACTTTGACAAATCGACCACCGAAAAAAATAACCATATGTTGACTTGACCCCACCTTCTAGTGAATTCGCCTTGTCAAAGATGTTACCAACGCTCTACCAACGAGAGTAAAAATTACACCAAAAACGGGTGATTACTAGAGTTTTTTTATTCCCGCACTTTTTGGATTCCCGGGAAAGCGGGAAATAAAAATCAAATTCCCGGGATCCCGGGATTCCCGCCCAAAATTTTTATTTATTTCTTTACTTATTTCTCCAATGAAACTAATATTTCTTACTGACTATTGCGCTTAAAATAATTAAGTCTAGTATCTATTATATAAAAAAACGTAAAAAATTTAAGATTAAAATTATTTTAAGATACTTAAGACGCTATTTTTATGTCAATAGGATCATAGAAATCAATATACATATATACATTACATCCTACATCCAGTTTCATCAAGTTCAGTTAAAACTTAACTGTTACCTCAACTTCCAGCTAACAATATGTTTTCGACAGTTATAACTGGTAGTTTATTATAACTGAACTTGGTGAAATTGGCCGTTAGTGGAATAAAATTTCTGGAAGGGCGATTAGAAACTGAAAGCATAACATTACGAAGTAGGAATTCTGAAACAATTTAACTGTTTAACAAGTTCAGCAGGAAGGAGAAATTTTATTTGCTACATATATTTAATAACATATTTTTTTTACAATTTTATAACCCTTAATAAGCAGTGGTGTATGAAGGTATACTAAGTTTGCCATTCCATGTGATTCTTTTTTTTAATATTCATCTAGGGTCCCATAAAGTATTTGTATTGTGAGTCCTGCGTTTATTCTAAGCTGATTTCGCCAGATGGGTGTCAATTTGTTTCTAGATCTTCTATGATGTTTGTGGCTTAATTCCAGCAGAATCGCTTCAGTAGTAAAAGAGTTATTTACTCAAATGTAGAACTACCTCCCTAAAAACTCAACAAAAACTAACATAAATTTGTGGCGAAATGCATCTATTATCATTAAATTTCAACAAATTCGTTTTATAAGGCACATATTTTGTGAATATCGGGGGTGCCCCGGTAGGCTAGCTCGTAGTGAGCTAGCCTATCAGTACCGGGGTTGCGGGTTCGATTCCCGCCAGAGACTCTGGTCTCCTGCAGACAAGCAAAAAGCTTCGTGGGAGTTAGTGAAGGAATAAAAAAAAAAAAAAACCTTAATTAAATTTAAATAATAAAAATATTAAATATTACCACATAATTTACCTAAGGCTCCATGTTTACACTAATCTCGTAAATCATGTAAGTATGGCTAAAAGCGTAACGAATAAGGCTTTTGTGGTGCAATTTAGCATAATCTAGTTTCATAAGACTCAAAATTACTTGAAATGCCGCATATAAAGCACAACCTAGTAAAACACTTTACTACGCCCTTAACCGGAAACCCTTATAATATTATTGTAAAATTTACACTTCAGTTTGCTAAGACAAGAAAAAAAATTTTGGAAGATAGGTCTATAATTTATCATAGGCCCTATATAAGGCCCATTCTCAAAAATTAGTTTAATAAGCCTTTAAGTGGAGCAAATTTAAATATTGTGGTAAAATTAAGTTGGATTAAACTAGTAACACAGTCTAGACACTAGTCCGACATAGAATTACTAAAGTTTTAAAAAAGATTTTCTTCACAATTTCCGCGGAATTGAAAACAACTGAAAATTCCGGGAAAACAAACTCTAGTGATTACCCATAACTGGCAGCACAGTAACAAAGTGACTTCACTACTACAACAATGCAACAATAGAAAAAATTACAGGCATTTTGTTGCTAGAACTGCGACGGGTTATGTTGAATTCGCCTTGGTTATGCCAAAATGCCAGTTTTGGGATAGTTGGTTGTTTTTTTTTTGTATTTAACAGAAATTGGATATATTTATATATAAAATAAAAAACGCTTAAATTAAAAACGTTAGAATCATGCATATTGTTTTTTGAATGCCATATGTTTAGTTTTTGTCCGATTAAACTATGAGTAGCCCATCAAAATATTAGAGATATTTAAGAAAATATGGCAAGCCCCATTATACACGACTTTTAATCATGTGCAGGTAATATGGTGCATCATATGTTGGTAATTTGGTATATGAACTACTTTTCCAGATCATAGTATTTTATTTAGAAGTATAGTAGTTGTGTTTTGTAATAAAAAAAAAAAACAAGATAAAACAAACCATTCATGTTAAAAGACAATTTCATTAATGTTTTATTTGGAAGGTAATGTGGTACACCATAAAAAACAAGTTGAGAGCGGCCATGAGACCATTATGCTAGGAACACAACTGGGATGAACGACGAATTTCGCCCTACACGACGAATTTTTCCGTAAAAATTCGCTGAGTAAATTCGTCGTATGAAGCACAATAACGACGAATAGCTGGCAGCTTTTATAATTGAGAAAGTTGATTACTGTTTGTGCAAAGAGAGAGAAATAGTGTGACCATATTCAAAAAATAATGCTTAAAAATGAAAACATAATCGAAAACACAACTAAAAACTATTTTTATAGCCAAATACTTTGTATACTTATTTTATGAGTTATACAATAAAAAAAAAAAAAACAATTATTAAAGTAAAAAGTAACTTTATTTACTAAACTACTTCTTAACTAAAACCAAACATGGTCACCTAGTACTGATTTGTTCGTCGTTCGCCGGCGTATGCAATAGAATTAAATCTATTTAAAGTTCGCCGCGTCTTGCGAATTTTCGCCGGCGCCCTGATTGTGTGCATTTTCATATACACAAACGTCTTTTATTTTTGGCGACAAATATTCGCGGCCAAAAATTCGTCATTCGCCCCATTTGTGTTCCTAGCATTAAGGTTGGTTCCATTATTCTTGACTTGGTAGTAGGGATGAAACGATACCTCTATGGTATCGATACTTTTACTCGTTGTGGCATCGCTCATAAAGTATCGATACCTACTCAGTATCGGAAAAAAAGTATCGATACTTACTTGTATCGGTACTTGTATCGGTTTGAATAATGAAAAACAGGCAGTTAGAAAGCAGCATTTATAAATTATACTTTTGCTGCAGATAAGGGAGTTTAATACTATATAATTCAATTAGCACTGCAACAATGTCACTAAATATTTTAAATGTAATTATTTTTATTTTTGAAATTGATAAATGTAATAAATTTAATTGTTTACTCGTAATTAATGAGTAAGTTTATAAAAAAAAATAGTTGGGGCTTTAAATTTTGGAATGGGAATGTTTGGGGCTTATAAATTTGGGACATGATTGAAGTTAAATTTCTAATTTTTTTGAATATACATAGTTAAAGAGGTAATTTTTTAGGTATTTATCAAAAATAAATATTTATAATTTTTTTTTTTAAATAAAAGAAAAATGTATGTATTTCAAATTATTTTTATTATAACAAAAGAAAAACAAGAGGATCTTAGATAAACATGAACATAAAAATAATGTACATACATATGTATATGTATATTATTCAATAAAAAAAAACCCCGTTTTCATAGGTTTATAAAACATAACAAAAAAAATTTATGAGATCTTGTAGTATGCATATGTCACTAATATAATCATTAGTTGACAATAGTTAAGGAAACATAGTAAATATCAATAGTAATTTATATTACTTATATAAAATTTACTTATGTATTAACATAAATATTTTTATATATTTGAATATTTAAAATGTAATGTACAACAAACTTCACAGAAAAATTCATAAACTCATGTTTAAATTAATGTAGTTAATATTAAGAGCCATTTCTTTTAATTACATAAAATTTACTAAAGCAATGTTCACACCTATTAAATGATGCTTTGGCAAAACTTTTGCGAAATCATCATTTAAGTAAGAATTTCTAAATTACATAATACAATTATCGTTCATCAAATAAAGTTAAGTAAATCAATAAAAATTGTTAAAAATAAAGCATAAGTTTGATCAGTTTACTGGTCACGCTTCCTTTTTTTTTTTTGGATTTTTTCGTCAAACGTTTATTAGGTCTGTATATACCGTTATATTTAGGTTTTTTAGAAAATATTTTGAATATTTTAGAAAGAATATCACAAATTAGGTAAAATATATTTTGTGTTGTATGATCTTAAAATTCATGAAAAAATTCAGCATTTGATACACTTCCTAAAAACAATAACTTGTCGAGGTGTTTACTGGTCAAACGATTTCTTGATACCGTTAATGTTGCGTTAGCTTTGAAAAATAGTCTTTCACACGGTACGGAGGTAGCAACAATATGTAAATATAAACGTGCCTGTTTGTATAACTTTGGATACATCTGTTTTAATTCTTCCCATTCCTCTAAAGGATTCGATTTTAAGGCGCAAACAGGATTAGATAAATATATTGATACCTCGTCAGTTTTTGAATTTGCTCGTTGTCGTTTTTGGCCAATCGCTAAGTTTTTATGGTGCAGCCAAAAATCAAAATCTTCACTATTTATTTCTACTTCTGAATCACTGTTTGATGTAGAGGTGTCGTCCTTGATCAAATTCTTTAATTTTTGAATGGCTCTTCCACAAGCATTAGCATCCCTGAAGTGTAGGTTTTTAAAACGTGGGTCTAATATCGTACCTAAAGCAGCATACGTGTTAAACTCAATCATACCAAATCTTTTGCTGCAATCACACAGCAATTTGTTTTGTAACAGTGTAAGGCATTCTATAGATGAAGAAAAGTTTTGCAGCTTTGATGTAAGACAGTTTATCATGGGTATAATTTTTGATAAAGTCACATAATTCTGGCCAGAAGATTCCTTAGTGACAAACTCGAATGGCTTTAACAACAGAACTATTTGCTTCAAAATTTCAAGTTCATGGCCAGTCACCATTTCTGGACTTCCTTTGGTAGAATCGAGTAACAGTTGTGATGCAATTTTTGACATTTCTATATACCTATCCAACATGTAATACGTAGAATTCCAGCGTGTCTTAACGTCCAAAATGAATTTTTTTGTGCAGCCTTCTGGGACCTCCATTTCTATTTGGAGTTTTCTAAGCTTGTCAGACTGAATTACACTGTTTTTAACCCATTTCACGATTTCTCTGAATTTTTTAATTACTCCAACAACTGGTGAAGATGCGTTACCAATTGCGGAATCAATTATTAAATTAATAGTGTGAGCAAAGCATGGTAGGTGTTTCGAATCTCCAAGACTTGTCTTTATTGCGGCAACCATATTAGCGCCATTGTCTGTTACAGCACATGTAACCTTATGAATTGGAATTCCCCAATTTTTTAAAATATCTTCAAATACTGCAGAAATATATTCTGCAGTATGTTTAAATGTCATTTCTTTTGTCGCAATATTGGCACTTTTAAAAGTTATGTTTTCCACAAAATGTATTGTTACTCCTAAAAAGCTCTTCTCATTCATGGTTTCTGTCCATATATCAAGCGTGACACAAAATGCAGTTGCATTTGATATTCTTTTAGTAAGCTCCATTTTAACAACGTCGTATTTGTCGCAAAGCAACTTTTTGAAATGTGTTGCAGAAGGAACCTTATAATAGGGCGCCACCTCCCTCATCAATTTTAAAAAATAAAATGCACATATTTATATTGTTACATTTTATTCCACCTTCTGAAATAAAAAGTTTTTATTAATTATTTGTTAATAATAAGCCGCTTTAAGATTATTAATTATACTCTTCTCCACAATTTGTGAATGTGATATAAATATCAATTTGCTTCCGAATCCAATTGGTATTCTAAATTTAGCAAACTACATACATACTATACGTACCTATGTATGTATATATTTTTGGTTCTGAGGCAATTCTATAATCTACTTTTTTGATTAAGGGTGTATAAGATTCGGCATAGCCAAATACAACTTTGTTATTGCTCGGTTATATTAATTTACTTACTTTTTTGTGAAGACATTTTATCAAAAGCATATTTCAACGAATTACGCCTTAAATCCGAAAAGTAAGTATTTTGTGTTGATGCAGATGGCTCAGAATCTACCTCACAATTTAAGCCATTACAAGAATCAAGGAAAATAAGCGAACTTTCCTTTGAGATCTCGCCGCCGCTTTCTTTTTGCTTTCTCCTTAAAGAATTGTAAATTGAATATCTCTCAACTGACAAATGATAATAAGATATTGTATTTACTTTGACATCTTTCCATCGACTGTTTTTATAAAGTTTGGATGGCTTTTTAATTGCTTGTGCAGATTTGACGTGTTTCTACAATAACGCACGGTTTTAAAACATTTTTTGCATACAGCATTTGTTCCATCTTTTTTAGTGTAATTAAGCCAAACGCTAGATTTTGGTGGTCCCATTTTAAATAAATTTGGTTTTGCACCTTTTTATTTAAACCGATCTTAAAATTTACCTCACTTTAAGAATAATTTCAATGTTAAAGTGAAGCGATTACTTTTGACCGATACCAAGTATTTTTGACCGATACCTACTTGGTACTCGGTGGCAAAATATCGATACCTAAAATACTTAGTACTTGTATAAAAGTATCGAATATGTACTTGTATTTACTCGTATCGTTTCATCCCTACTTGGTAGTTTAAAAAAGGACACTGTACTACATAACCAGCCAATACCACATTACCCGCACTTACAACACTCTACAATAGCATTGTTCATAATGGTTTTAGAAGCACTCAACTATTTTCCGAAAATTTTAGTAGTTAATTTCTAGTCGTATAAAGCAAATTTGTGCAAAATTTTATATTAATCCGTGCATTCCGCCACCATTTTTGTTAGTTTTTGTATCACAGAAAAAATTAAAAATTTTCTAATCATCAAATTCATAGAATCAAGCAAACAATTTGTTGATTTTGCACCTATATACATATTAGCAATGTGTTAAATGAATTAATTAAATATAGCTCAGGTTTTGACAATTCTACAAGTTTATTTTATTTAAAGCGAAAAAATCTATTAAATATATTTGTTATTTATTAATTTCAAATTTATCTCAAAACAACTAAAATAGTAATGGAATCAAAATTATGTTTTACATTTTTGAACTACAAAAATAATTGATTCAATAATTTTTTTAATTAATAAGAAACTACTGAAAATTTTTTTTGTTTATAAACAAATTATCAATTTTAAGGGTGGTTGATCCACATCTGAATTCATAACTCTTATTCTACAGAACGGATATTGCTGGATTCCAATCCCAAACTGCGTAGGATAAGTGAAGCGTGTTTTCAACATACATACAAACACGTCAAAATTGACTTAGGACGCAGAATATATATCGTTTATGGAGTCTTAGATGAATATTAAAAAAGTTTCACTCGAAATGTATACCCTCATTCACTACTAGTGCTCGAGGTTATAAAAAACTAAATTGGACCAATTTTTACCACGATATCATTATTACGATTTAATAAAGAGTTTTTCGAGAATTGGCTTTATATGAGGCCTATGGTAAGTTATCGACCGGTCGTAACAAAATTTGATAATGTGACTTCTTGTCTGATGGAACTATGTCCGACCAAATTTTACATTAATAGCGTTATTTCTTACGTTTTTAGGCTTACTAAAAAGTTTTTTCGAAACTGGGATTTATATAGCGTATAAACTAAATTATGGACCGATCTTCACGAAATTTGGCATTATCATTTCTGGTCATTAAAAACAAGTTTGTGCAAAATTTAATAACAATCAGTCCATCCTGCCACCAATATTTGTTAGTTTTTGTAACAAACTTATTAGTTGTAATCTAAATACCAACATTAAAAGATGGTTTATGGGCCCAAAGACCAGATGTAGGAAAGAAGAATATGTGGGGGCTATGATAAATCAGGGAGCGAGTCTCCCCATCTTCTATTGGCTTAGTCTTTGTGCTATCTCCAAAATTGCGACCTTTACTTTGAGCACAAGGTTTACATGGACAGCCAGCCAGCAAACCAGGCTGCCAACCAGCCGGACGGACATCGTTAGATCGACTCAGAAAGTGATTCTGAGACGATCGGTATATTTAAAGGTGTGTCTAGGCCAGAGGTAATCACAAAGAGAGGCGGTTGAAAATGTGTTTGTAGTGGTGAGTGTATTTTGGGTGCACTGAAAGAAATTTTTAGATAAACATGTCGAAAACAAATTTTTTGTGTATTAAACATATTTTTTGTTATATTGTATAACTGCATGTATGCAATTATTTTATTTTTTTCTAATTTGTATGCAGCTTTATTCAAAATATTAGATGAAAATTAAAACTTTTTCCCAACTCTATTTTCCACATTTTAATAAACACATGCAATAGTAGAAAAATATTCAAAGTGTACTGAAGACTCTAGGCCATAGATGTCCAAAATGTAAACTGCGGTTGTATTGCTTTATATTAGTAAAGCAAATACAAAAATAATCAGCAGGCTATCTGCTATAAATATACCTTGGGTCTTGGCCCAATATTTTAAGGTGTTACAAACATCAGCACAAATACATAATACTCTCTCCACTATTGTGGTGTGGATATAAAAAATACCAGAAAGCAAAATAGAGTTGCCGAGTTCATCATATATGCAAATTTTTGGGGAAATGGCTGACATTTATTTTTATTAGCATTATTTTGTCAATATTAATGCTCATTAATGTCATTTGTTAATAATAAAATTATTAACAAACTCGCTTTTTTTAATGCGCGTTTCATATAAATTATCATAATAATATATTTAACACATTATTGTTCTTTTCTGTTGAGTCTTTCGAAATCGAGCACGTTTTCAATAGACGGGCATGGCTAAGTCGAAATATTTTATTATAAAGTTTGTTACAAGCCATTTAATTTTTATACAAAATATAACCAATCCCAATTTTATCCACCAAGCTTGCATGGGTTGGAAGCCTTTATGCCAAATCCATTTATTCAGTATGAAGAGAGACATTATTCGTTTATATATCGGCCATTTCGGAACTAATATCGCTTATATTCATTTTGAATATTGTACATATGTTTTGTATATTAAAATGCAACAGTTATGTGCATAACTTATCCAGAAAGTGAACTGGAATTTAAGAAAATGTTTTTTTTACTCATTTATTTACCGATTCTATTGAACTTTAATAGCGATATTCTTAAGGCTTTTGGTGAAAGAAATATATAACTTCCCAATTACAAGTTTATCTGAGATCTTGCAAAAACCCATTTCAACATCCGCGTGTTTGCATTAAAAAGTTGTTGATTTCATTGTCATTTATTAAACTTAGCTTTTATTAAAAATATATTTATTTATTTATATACATATAAAAATACACAAAACTGCTATGCTTATAATCAATATATGTACATACATACACCCATGCTATGTACAAAAACTATTAATAAAATACATACAATTTGTATTTACTTCAAATAAAACAAATGATATACATACAATATACAACTGTATATACATAAGTATGTACATATGTATGTGCATACAACTCGATGGATTAATAAAAACAGGCGTTAATGGATTTTTTGTTAGATTCCAGGAGAAGGAACAAACTTACTGCAATTCTTAATAAAAAGTTTCAACAAGTTTTGTTCTATAGCACCCTAATATTTTGAAGCAAATTGTATTTCGAAATAACAAAAATCTCTTTTTTGAAAATATTGAATGGCGGCTTTTTATATTAACCCAACGATATAACAATTGTCCTTATGAAATTTTTTTGTTGCGTCCGTTTTAAATTACCCTATTCAACAAAAATTCCTACGTTTTTACCACTTGTTTTACTGGGTCTAAAGCTACAGCCGCCTGTTGTTCTTTTGGAAGATGATAAACCGACTTAGGTAAATATTGACGCTTTCTCGACGAAGGTCTAATGAGAATATGAGCAATACAAGTACAAATGGCAACTATAGAGAAATACATGAAACTTCGTCTGCCACGGAAACGTTTAAAGGCAAGACCTCCGATTAAGGAACCTATGCTAAAACCCAAACCGTCATCCATGCCAGCCATAAGGCCTTGGACAGTAGCTGAAGTACCAGGGGGAGCTACTGCAGAAGCATACGCCACAATACAGGTGTAGCAGAGAGCATAAGTGCATCCCTGGAAGAAAAGTTCAACACCAACCAAATACCAAGGGTTGGGTATCCATGCTATCAGACCCAAACGTATGGCATAGAAAAAGAAACATAAACTCATACAATGAACATAACCTAACTTTTTAATGATTTTGCCACTATAAAAAAAGAACGGAACTTCGCCAGCCAAACATTCTGCCGCCACCACACAACCCTCGATTAATTTGATTTGATGCATAAAACCTGTCTCAGCGGCCACCTCTTCCAAGTGCCAAAACATAAAGTAAATTATAAATGAATCTATTATACCCGCTATGGTGGCAAAAACCAAAAATATGGTTATAGCAGGATGCTTAATCAATTCCCAGACATCTTTAAAAATAGACTCGGACGACGACAATTTGGGAAGTTTTAACTTGGACACACTTAAGAAATCAAAACCACTAAATATTAACATGATAATTAAGGCTGGAACGATGCTTTTGACATCACCCAGAGTCCAATAATCGACCACAATGCCAGATATTAAGGCTGTAGCGCCAAATCCTATAGTGCCCCAGACACGCTGGGCTCCATACTTGTCTTCCTCCGACTCACCCAACATATCAAAACAAATGGCATCTGATATGGAGTTGGTGACATTGAAACCTATAGTGCCGGCACACATCAAGACCACAAAAAGCCAAAAGGCCTTAGAAGTGTAAAGGCAATTGGATTGTACAGCAGTTTTAAAGTCACAAGTGCCATTAAAGGATGTCATATTGTTGATGATGGATAGCGGCTCAGCAACGCAGACATGTAACTGCAAAGAAGATTTCTCAACGTTTTCCGTCAGATTAAGAAAGTTTATAGATGGATTAAATATATCGACAAAATAGGCTTCAAAATTCGAGAATTCATCTTGGCACAAAGCATTATGAGTTGAACTGCACAACTCGGCTGGACTTAAAAGCTAAAAAGAAAAAAGTTTATTTTAATTATAAAACTTAATAAAAACATAAGAACGATAAAAGATCTAATCTTAAAAAAATCAAGTTCACATTGTTTATTTTTCCCCTCCCAGTTTGCTTTAACTCTTTACTGAAATAAGCAAATACACTTATACCCCCGTTTACGTCGCTTCGACTTGCGGCGTTTTTAAATTTCTGTGATTTCGAAGTTACGTCGTTTTTGTTCCAGTTTGCGTCGCACTGCTTCGAAGTTGCGTCGTAAGTGCTTCGATTCGCGTTGCTAATATAAAAATTTTTGTACAAAGGCAAAACTGAAAAAGGGAATTCCCCTTTAAGTCTAATGCAAATATATGTACATATAATAGAGCGACTCAAAAAAAAAAAAAAAAAAAGAGGTGATTTTGTTACCCCTCTGAAAATAAAGGTTGATATGTTTTATGATGATTCCCAAAATATTTTGGTTCTAGCGTTGACCATCTGTGAGCTGGACCATTTTTAAAAAAGGTTTTTTTCAGTTTTTCGAATTTTTTTTGTACTTTGCTCCAAGACGACATAAATAAAATTTGGTATCATCGAAAAGAGTTTTTGAAGCAGCATCCAATGATATATAAAACTTGACCACTTGCGACCTACTAATTGAGCTATTAAGCTAAATACATATTTTCGTTTCGGGTTTTCATACAAATTCTACGTACATATGTGGAAGTAATGTTCTGCTTTTCAAATTGAATCTGTTTTAAAATAATTGTAATTTATTTGTTTTTTGTAATTATTCACATAAAACGCGAAAATCGCGATATATTTTTATCTATTTTGTATTTTTCATATAAAGGCAATATGGGTATCAAATTGTTTGATTTTTCAATTATAATAACCTGGTGATAAGCAAAAGATCCGTTTTCAAACCCTGGGTGCTGTGAGCTAAATTTAAATTCTTAAATATTAACTTTTTAATTAAAAACATATTAATCTATTAATAACAGACAAATTTATAACATTAGACTTAAAACTAAATTTCCGAAAACACTAAAAATGGATTTTTCTACTGTTCAGCTGAACAAAACTAAGCTTCCGATAAACTGTGACATAATCCAGCAATTGTTATTTTTGCAACAGCAGTGCAATAACCAGTCATATGGAGTAATATTGATGATATTCGACAACTCAATATTCCAAAAATATTGTTCGAGTGCGAGTCCTTTAAAGATACGATAAATTTGAATAAAATTGGTCGCATTACTGAGCCACCTTGTATACAATTTTATTCCCATCAGTGTGTTAAAGATCTTTGTGATTGTGAAGAAATTATTAAAATACCAGGTGAAGTCACAATTTAAAACTGTTTATAGAGATAAAATTAACTGCTTCTTTTACCAAAATCAATTTATAATTTCCATGCCAATCGCAAAACACGGAACGATTTGTTAAGCTAGTAAGCCAATAATGTCTTTTTGTTATCGAAGTAATCGACCAGGTCATATTTTGAACAAAATGGAATCGTGCAAACTTTATTCAAAGATAGAATCGCGTAAAGATTTTTTTTATAAATTTTATATTTTTTATTGTATTTTTTTTTATTTGTATTTTTCACATTTTGATAAATTGAAAAGTGAAAATATTTAATACCCATATTGCCTATATATGAAAAATGATAAAATATATCGCGATTTTCGCGTTTTATGTGAATAATTACAAAAAAATTAAATTAAAATTATTTTAAAACAGATTCAATTTGAAAAGCAGAACATTACTTCCACATACGTAGAATTTGTATGAAAACCCGAAACGAAAATATGTATTTAGCTTAATAGCTCAATTAGTAGTTCGCAAGTGGTCAAGTTTTGTATACCATTAGATGCTGCTGCAAAAACTCTTTTCGATGATACCAAATTTTATTTATGTCGTCTTGGAGCAAAGTACAAAAAAATTCGAAAAACTGAAAAAAGACCTGTTTCAAAAATGGTCCAGCTCACGGATGGTCAACGCTAGAACCAAAATATTTTGGGAATCATCATAAAACATATCAAGCTTTATTTTCAGAGGGGTAACTAAAACACTTCTTTCGGCTCCATACAACGTGAGTCAGTCTAATGTATATGTATGTATGTGGATGTTGTCTGCTGGTTACAAGTTCATCGTCGTTAGTTGTTTCAAATTACATTTGCTGAAGTGAAGTCTAATCTAAATATTTTGCGACAAATAGAAAAAAAAAAGAAAGCAAACAAGCTAAGAACAAAAACTGAACATTTTGAAACGTTCTAAAAAAAGGGAAAACTATGAGAAATTGGAATAAACCTTGGACTAGCCGGTTCTACAATCAAATCCATTTGTTGCTCCAGAGACGTCGATAATAATAAAATAAAACCGCAACATCGTTGTAACATAAACAGGTAACAAAAATGAAAAGTCTTAATGAAAAAATGGAGTCAGTTCTTAGCATTTGGATTGAAGATCAAACTAAGCGAAGAATGCCCTTACGTCAAATGGTAATGCAAAAGAAAGCTTTAACTTCATTTGATGACCTGAATGAAAATTATCCATTATCAAGTCTATTAAGTCAAATTTTATTTTTTCATCTCGGAACCGACTAAATGAAAATCAATACAAATGTATGGAAAATAGTGCTTCGGTATGCGTCTTTTCGGTTTACGTCGCGTTTCTCCGGTCCCAATTAGCGACGCAAGCCGGCGTATTGGTGTACTATTAAAACTTTTATCGTTTAATAATCATGATTTTTTCACACTTATGTACATATATTGACACATAAATGTATAGATTAAAAAATATTTCGATAAGATAATATTCAACAATAATAACCAGGGCAAGTTTTTCAAGCTTTTGGATGTTCAACAATTATAACGAAGGCGAGTTTTTTTTAAGAAGAAAACTAAGTTTTATGAAAAACAGTTTCTTAACAAAACTATTTCTAAATTTTGCCTCACTACTGAAATTCAACGACTATTACGATATTTTCTATTAATCTGTACGATGCGCCACTATTGCTGGGTTTTGTTACACATAAAAATATTCACCAGTATTATTTAAGCCGTTGTTGATGTCGACATTATTTTAAATTGTTGTCGCATCAAGTTAACGACTACATCACTTCGAAGTTAATTTGGTTTTTTATAAGAATGTTGTGTTGACGTCGACTAACTATAGAAAATCTGACAAAAAAACCCACATCTCTAATTATTTTTCTATTATTTTTGTTTTTCATCATTGGGTGTGTGTAAAATGGTAGCAAAGAACTCATGGAAGTAAAATTTTGACTCTGTTGAGAGGAAAAAAATTTCACTAGCCCTGGAAGCTAGTATACATTTTAACATTAGCGTAGAAATTTGTGACAATTTGAATTCACCATAGAAATTTGCTACCGTTTCACACACATCCTTGTCTACACAAATACTAAAAATATATATATCGTTTTGGGTGTGTGATAGAGTTTTTTTATTCCCGCACTTTTTGGATTCCCGGAAAAGCGGGAAATAAATAGCAAATTCTCGGGATCCCGGGATTTCCGCCCAAAATGTTTTATTTATTAACTTGTTTCTCCAATCAAACTAATATTTCTTACTACCTATTACGCTTAAGATATTTAAACCTAGTATCTATTATATAACAAAAACGTAAAAAATTTAAGACTAAAGTAATTTTAAGAAACTAAAGAGGTTAGTTTGCTGCCAATAGGATTATAGAAATCAATATACGTACATACATTGTCAAATCACAGAGTATAATTAGAATGAATGTATTAAAGTCTTAGTGGAATAAAATTGCTAAATCTTCTAGGCTTTTTGGGATTGAATTCCAACAGAATCGCTTCAGTAGGAAAAGAGTTATGCACCTAAATGTGGAACTACCTAAAAACTCAACAAAAACTAACATAAATTTGAGGCGAAATGCACCTTTTGTCATTAAATTTCAACAAAATTAGTTTTATAAGGCACCAAATTTCTTGTATGTCGGTCCATAATATACCTTCGGCTCCATGTTTAGACCAATCTCGTAAATCACGTAACATAATTTAACATAATCAACATTCATAAGACTCAAAATTACTTGAGATGCCGCATTTAAAGCACAACCTAGTAAAACACTTTACTACGCCCTTAACCGCAAAACCTCATATGTAATATTATTGTAAAATTTACACTTCAGTTTGCTGAGTCAAGAAAAAAAATGTCGTGAAGATTGGCATATAATTTATCATAGGTTCTATATAAAGCCCATTCTCAAAATTTAGCTTAATAAGCCTTAAACTGTAGCAAATTTAAATATTATGAAATTAAGTTGGATTAAACTACTAAAGACACTGGTTCGACATAGATTTACTAAAGTTTTAAAAAAAGATTTTCTTCATAATTTCCCGGAAATCCCTCAATTAATTCCCGGGAAAGCGGGAATTGAAAACAATTGAAAATCCCGGGAACAAACTCTAGTGTGTGAGTCAAACACTAAATAATGTTCTGTTTATTTTCGAACACTGATAAAAATGCTCTTATTGACAATAACATCATCGGAAGCAACTATAATATGTTTGGGTTTTTTAACCCTCCACCACCACTACTGATGAATGAGGATATACTAAGTTTGTCATTCTATGTGAAACTTTTTTATTATACATCTAAGACCACATAAAGTATATATATTCTGGCTCCTTGAGTAATTCTAAGTCGATTTAGCCATGTCCGTCTGTCCTTCCGTCTGACCGTATTTTGAAAACACGCTCACTTTCGGAAAACGCAAAAGAAAAGAACAAACTTGGTGTCAAATTTCTAGTAGTTATCCTAGGCAGTTTGGGATTAATATCCAGCAACATCGGCTCAGTAGGATCAGAGCTATGAACCAAAATGTGGGGCCACCTTCTAAAAAATGTATAATTTTGCTACAAAAACTAACATAAATGGTGGAATAATGCACGAAATTATATACAATTTTTCACAAATTCGTTTCATACGACAGGAAATTTATACTGTTAAATTTCGTGGATATCGGACAATAATTTACTAGGCCCCATATAAAGCCTACTCCCGAAAAACAGTACGCCTAAAACCGTAATTAATAACGCTTTCATAGTAAAATGTGGTACGTCACAGGTTAATAGAACTAGAAATGACACTGTAAATATCCGTGTAGATCGGTCCATAATCGGTCCCCATATAAAGCGCACTTTGGGAAAATAATTAAGTTCGCCTAAAACCGTAGCAGATACAGATATTGCGGTAAACATTTTTCGAACTTAGATTCATATGGTCAGAAATATATCATCCAATTTTGTGATATACGGTCTATAATTTACCTTAGATCCCAGCCTCACTGTTTTGTCTATTATCTCTATAAGATTTTACTTACTTTTTGATTACAAATCGGTAATTCTTTTAAATTCAAAGAAATATTCCAAACCCCATCCGTAGGTATTGTTGAAGACTGAGGCTGTGGTACAAAATAAAAGGCTCCATAGGCCAAGGTCATACCCATTATCAGGCCAATGAAAATTAATTTACGAAAATGCTAAAGATGAAAAACAAAATTATTCTTTTCAATTTCAATCAACTCCACAAAAGTTACCGTAAAATAATCCGCTACAAAACCAAACATCGGTTTAGCTATAACGTACATTACGGGCAAAATTGATGTAATATAACCCATAACCTCGGGAGCTATGCCGATCTGTTTGCCCCAAACAGACAACTGAGGTAAAATTGGGCCCATAGCTGTTATTTTAAAAGATATAGAAACAAATTATAAAGGCCGGTAAAGAAAAAATAAATCAAACGAAATACTTACCCGCCATAAAAAAGAAATAATGTGCCTTTATAGGCAACAAATGCTTATTAAGCTTAACCATTTTTCATTTAGTCCAACAGCTTTTCTACTTATTTAAGATTGTATAAGCAAACCAGTTGCCTTTAACCTTCAGGGAAATTTTATATATCACAGTTTTAGTTAAGCAAAATATCCTGATATCCAATTCATTTTCTGCCAAATCGATCGCACTTTAGAGTTGTTTGCTTTTTTGGGTTCTACACTTTTCTCATGTTACACTTTCGAGCGATGTTAATTAACTGTTCTAGACCAACAATAGACAACTTGAATTTGACACTCAGACAGTTTCCCTGAAGCATTAACGTTTTGCGCCGGCGACTGTGTGTGTGTGTGGCTGTGTAATCGCATGAGTATTATAGCACTGTAATCTTATAAAAGAATAGACGATAAGACATTTTGGTTTCTATTTAATTATATTTGTTTGTTGGTTTATGATTTTAACTTCTAGTTCTTGGTGTCGATTTTATAACATTCATTTTAAAAGTATAAACAATTTATATTAAGTATGTACTAGTAATTTGTTTTTTTCTGTTCCCTACACCACAGAAGGCAATATAAAATTTATGTTGATGTTTGTAACGTCAATAAGTATTTATACCAGTCGACTCAAATCTTAAAGGTTATTTAATTGAATTTGTCTTATACAAAAGTAATTTCCGCTTAAATGCGACATATATTTTATAAGAGTGCAAATCAGTCTATTCCCTAGAGGGAAGCGAACTGACACCAAAGGAATCCTGCGATAGGTCTTTGGTGGTAGAGACCGGTTCTAGTTCTATCACTTTATATGAATGGGACCTATCACTTTTTCAAGGGGTTGTCATTGAAAGGGGTCAATTGAAACCTAGCAGCCACTATTTGACAAGGCACACATCTATTCTCAATGAACATATTTAGTGATAGTTACTACAATGGAGAATTATTTCAATAACATCCCTCGTCACGTGACAGCTCTAAAGTGGTAGGGACCGGTTCTAATTCAAACACTTTATATGAAGGGGACTTGTCACTTTAACATGGCGATGTCCTAGGAGGGGGTTTGTTGTCACCTTTTTGCCACTTTGTAACAGGTCATTAAAATAACCTAAATATACACAATAAATTTTGATTGAAAGAACGCCTGTTGCAGAAACTCTCATGAGTGAATAATGAAAATATGATAGATCATCTTCATATAAATTAATATAGCAGCCACTACCTGCACAAAATCCAGTCAAATGAATAGTGTTATGCTAATAACCTTTCCTCCGGACTAACTACACTTTAAGCACATTATCACCAGTTAAGTAAAATGTATTGTTGTCATCTATCACAATTCGTTCCTTTTTATTATAATATTGTGTTTACAGGTCATGGGATTAGAGCTTTAAGGACCATTGATACATATTTTCCGTAGGGATAAGTGCTAGCTAGAATTTAATTTAAAAACCAAATTTTAGAAAGTCCCAAAAAATGCGTCACACCACCGGCGAATGCTCTACTGTCATTCATTACTTTTTTTACGTTTTGGTTCTTCATATACCAGTTAAATTGAGTTAAAGTTTTTTTGTCAGTAGATCCTTCAAGAATTGACTTAAAATCTATTTTGAACCGATCCGTGCAAAATCTTTGTGCTAGTACTGTCTCACATGCGACTTACTCTTGCTTCATTCTATTTTTTCGTTTTGACTAAAACTTAGTAAGAGTATTTTCTGAAGGCATGCCTCTTTTGTAGGCCACAATGTATGTCAAAGTCAGAAAAACAGAAGTAAGGAAGAACATGTAAATCTATTAAAATAGGTAATCATTAATTCAAAGTAAATTTCGATCCACCAAGGTAAAATACCATTTGGTTTAAAGATTGATGTTTGACTATTGACGTCATCCGTCCTCAATGGCAGTGAGTGTTAAAAACTGCCAACCGCTCTGAAGAAATTGTGTGGTTACAATCGAAACTAGTCAGGGCAACCTGTCCGTGAAAACCTGGGTTCAATTCCCAGCTCAGTAAAGAATGAAAATTTTTTAATAAATGTTAATTAATTTCATGTTGTAAAATTCCTTTTTTCGTAAAAATAATGTAATGAAAATTAAATTTAATGAACCTGATAAAAATATAAAAAATTGGATTTGAAAATACTTTTCCAGGGAATTTTCCGGAAAGTATTCCAAAAGGAATCCCAAATAAGGTGCATAATTAACGATTATTTTCAAATAAGACATTCTCCGCAACAAAAAAATTTCTTTGTAACTTCTACAATATTATTGATGTCCGTCTGCCCATCTGTCTGTGTATATCCTGAAATAGGTTTTCCGAAGACCTAAGATATGAGGCGGCCGAAACCGTTTCTTGTTGAAATTCAGACAGATCTGTGTACAAATGACTGAGAAAGCTTATAATTTTTACCCATAAATGTTATGCCCATAAACATTTAATTTTTGTAGTCTGTATACATTTTTTTCCACTTTTACCTTAATAATATCTCAACCATGGATGGGGGCAGTGCACTAATTTTGCAGTTTCAACTCACAGTTAGTGATAGAGAAAAATTATTGCAATCATTTTATTGATGTTGAGTGATGAATTGAAAATTAACAGCCTCATTAAACATGAGTGAAAGAGATCTTAAAAAATTAAGCCCTCAAAAACCAAATAGGTTGATTTAAGATAAAGCAATCATCAGCTTATTGCAACTTTTTTGTTCTTTACTCATTTGAGTGCAACTAAAAATTTACAAACAAAAATCTTGTTTTTTCTTGATTAAAGCCAGAAGATAATCCGTTAATGACAAAATTTTATGTTGTTGAATTTCCTTTGCTTATGCATATCATCACAAGAATTAAAAACCATGCAAATACAAAATTACATTTTTAAATTTTTAGTGAGAATCGGTTTATATGCAGCTTTTTTGATTGCAAGTACAAACTTTTCACTATTTGAATTGAGTGCAGATTTTAAGCATTCAATCACCGTGAGTGATAATGAAAAATTTGCAATACCACTCAATTTTTTGGTGCTAGTGAAAAAGAAGCAATCATTAATACATCTGGTTAAAAATAGTTCAAACTAATTTTTTTGCAGTTTTATTTAGTGATTGTGCAGTTGATTTAAATCAATATTTAGTATACTACCCCCAACTATGATCTCAGCGCCCGCATGCAAAACACCTCCGTATATCTCCAGACTTACGTATAACGTGTAAATGGCATTAAGAGGCAAAATTAACTCAAGTGAAACTAAAAGCAATTGAAAAAAATTGCCTTTTTGAAAGAAATTCTGTCCTTAGTCTCGACTGAAAACTTTTACTTTACAACTCTGCCTAGTTCTACGGTATTTAGTTATGATCACTGCCTCTCATATCGATGAGTTTAAAAGCGCCAATAAATTTTTTTTCGAATTATCACAGCTGCCCTCTGGTATATCAAAATCAAGGATCTCAATATGTCATAAGTAAAAACTATGATCCCGAAATATTCGGTAAAATATTTAAAAAAGCATGAACTAGGGATGCCAATTCCGAAAAATTCTGGGATTTTAATTTTTTAGTCCCGGGATTTTCGGGACTTAATCAATAACGAAATTGTTAACTAAATTTTTTCGTTTTGCCTTTTTTTATAAAAAGAAATAAATCATGACATCCCCCTCCCTTGCGAGGATATATTACAATATTGATATTTTATATTTATTTTATTAACTCTGTAAACACAGTCATTGAAAATGAAAGAAAAAAGTTAAGCTTTGTTATTCTTTTTAAACGTTTCCAACAATTATAAAGACCATTTAATGTGAGAAGTGCAGAAAATAGTTAACGACGAAAATTAATAAAAGAAAGAAATGTCTTGACTTTACTCTTTACAGGCTAAGGCTTATTAAAGTGTTTTCCGAGAGTGGGCATAGGACCTACGGTAATTTATGGAGCGAAATTAAGTAGTGTAATTTATACACTACAAAATTCCTACCACTAGTGGTGGTGGGTTTAAACGGTGTTTTTTATGTGAAAATAAGATTTTTATGGTTAACTAAAAAAAATTGATTTTGTTAATTAATTTCGAATTCACATTTCAATTATTCAACTTAATTCATTTAAAATTTTTTAATTAAATCTTACAAATAAAACAATTACTAGTTTGCTCTATTCAAATAATTTTAAAATTCGCCTGCGACTGTTTGATAATAGATAAAATAAATTTTAAATTCGTTATCCATGATAAAGGTGATTAATATTTCTTTTATTTAGTTTGAATTAACTGAATAAAATATAGATTTTATATTAATTATTTGTTAATTGAATCAAATAACATATTGTTGGAAATCGTACGTGTTTTTTTTTTATTATATTTTTAATTAATTTTTTGAAATCCCGAATTCCGGCTAGCTTGAACTCTACCCAAATCCTCTAGGTCGAAATATTCTTAGTGATTGTGGTGACACCCGCCTAAGGAGTAGAGATACCGCAGGACTTATCCGAATAAAAGATCGCTAAACACAAACCGTAATAGAGAAAATTTTCGCCGGCACTGGCAGGACATAAAATAAGCAATTATAATAAGATTTGAATAGTTATTTTATGTTCTTATTTTATAAATGAGAAGATCCAATAAATAGAACAAAAATATAAAAAAAAATTCACCTTAAGTGATATTAGTAGAATACTTGTAGTGAAAATTAACAAAATCGGCTTATAATTGATTATTTCCACTGGCGCCTTTAGAAGTGTCCTCCCGAATTTAGACTTTTGGTACGATAGTGTTTATATTGAGCTTGAATATTCTCTATATCTCTTAATCACAATTTAATTTTATGGCACCTTTGTAATCTCCATGTTTAAAAGTACCCATGGACGAAGGTTATAGCACTTTTTGCTTATTTCTTTTTTTTTTTTTAATGTGCAATAACATTTTGGAATAACAGCTTAAGAAAATATCCGATCTGCGACCTTAGTAATATTTAGATATAAAAACTTAAAAAACTATAGCCAAAGAGAAGTGACAGTTTTATAAAAGCAACAATATATTTTGAGAAAAACCCTTAAATTTTAATAGGACTTTCCTACAAAACTAAAACAATATTTCACCTCGCCCGCGTTCAAATGTTCTCCCGGAATAAGAGTTTTGCCACAATAGCAGTGTTGCCACTTTGTGGGTAATTACCCGAATTTGGTATAATTTCTACTCCCGAGGGTAGAGCTTGGGTAATTGCTTTGAGGCGTAGATCAGCTATAATTTGAAATTCTTTCATTTCAAAACAATTGTATTTAAATAATATAAGGATTTA
Organism: Pollenia amentaria; assembly: GCA_943735925.1. Taxonomy (NCBI): domain Eukaryota; kingdom Metazoa; phylum Arthropoda; class Insecta; order Diptera; family Polleniidae; genus Pollenia; species Pollenia amentaria. The sequence goes on along the minus strand of OX031010.1, from coordinate 135,124,518 downwards.
ATTTGAGTGATAAAATTTATACAATATCAGAAATCGTTGATCTAAAAAATTTTCAGTATATTCAACCAGTCACTGTTTATATTAAAAAAAGAAAAAGATTTCAATAGCTTATTAAGGAAACGATTGAGTGATTGGCGCCATAGAAGCAATACGATTTTGATATATATGAGCCTCATAGTGAGTTAGAACCCGAAGTTTATTGGAAACAAAAGGTATTTATTTAAAAAATGAGCTGGGAGAAGATATTTTTTTTATTTTTTCACCGTTAGGGTGTTTTATGAATTTGTGCTGATGTGTAAACACATATAAATATTTGTTGTATAATACCAATCAACTTAGAATCAGTATTTGAGTCTTCCGTCCTGCTGCCTGGTTGTGTGCCCATGTAGACCTTTTGTGCAAAGTACAGGTCGCAGTTTTAAGATTTATGAAATTTGGTTTATACGTTGTTTCTGTAAGTTTTCAGAATCGGTCTATAATTTCACATAGTCTCCATGCGAACTATTTTCCTAATAGACGCTTTGTGCCCATTAACCATCTTATTATGTTGATATTTGGACAAAAGTTGCCCCCTAATATATATTATTTCAACCTTAATTATCTTACGAAATAAATTTTTGAAATAGTCCATATTTGACCAGGGTTCAAATGTGCCATCACTGCCGTATAAAAATCAATATATAGAAAAACAAAAAAAAGCTTCTATGTCATGGCAAAATTTTGTGCTGGTAGGTAAAGCATTGATCGTAAGTCATGTATAAACCCTCTCCTTTAAATCACTTTAAGACGAAAAATTCTTAAATAGATAATATTCGGCGTTAAGAATTATTATATTATTAACCTCATAATACAATTTTGTTTTAAAAGGTCCATTGCAAATAAAATGTTCAGAATTGACCGGCTATGTACTTTTAAATTTGTTCTTTTTTTGTAAAAGTTTTTTTTAATAATTAAACGTTATTTGATATCAGGTGTAATTTTATATAAATTGAGTAATTTTGCCTCATCTCAAGTGTAGTTTTTAATTTTGCTGGTGGTAACACTGCACAATAGCGACTATACTATATGAGCAAGAGAACAATTAGCTTTCAAATACTATGGTGAACGGTATATAAGATTTGGTAGGGCCGCATAAAACAGTTTCGCGTTTTACTAGTAGTGGATATATTTGAGGCGTAACTTATCGGGAAAAATTTTTATACCTCTGCTCTTTACTTTTGTACATATTTGGATGTTAAAAGGTATGTTACTATTATAGGGTATTGCATAGTAGGTGTTTAACCAACTATTATTTTCTTAATTGTTTCTTTTATTGGGGGAGGGTGTACAAGTGACCGAATTAAATGTTGGCTATTGTTAGCGCTGGTGCTAAATTTTGGTGGAACAAGTGTCGATAACAGATGTTATGACGCTACAAAAGATATAAGATGGAAGAGTTTATCAGATTTAATTTTTATTAAAATAAATATGTAGTGGTTTATTACAATTTAATTACACTTTTCTAGTACATAATTCAAGGCAGTAGTGATTAGATATATAGCAGTTTAAAAAATTCCAAGATGTTAACAAATTTTGTAAAACAAACAAAATTTAAATAAATTTTGGCCTCCAGAATATTTTATTTATATATAACAAACAGAACTAAACAATTTGGTGTCTTTTATCATTACATATCTAATTTAGACGTCTCAGAGAGGAATTATTAGAATTACTTAACTTTACGAAATTCATTTTCTATTTTTATACAATTTCTTTGGCAAACAATTAATATGTATTTTGTCAGTTTTATTTAATTTCTGTTATCATTAATTTGTTCTTAATTAATTTAAATTATGGCTGTTAAATTGTGAATATGATTAGTTATCAATTAGATTTTGTTTTTTTAATATTGTGTAAAACAAATTTGTACTTATTAACTGATTGCTAATAATTCCGATTACTTTAAAATAATATAAAATAATTCTAAATAATCTCAATATTCCAAAGATTAGTTTTCTTAACCATATATTTAATATGTACATGGAAAAATTATTTTTTGATTATTTGTATTTTCATGTTTAAAATGTAAAATAAGAAGTTAAAATTCCCATGTTCTATTTTTTTCAAATTATTTAGTTAAATACATCAAATTTGTAAAGTATAATAATTACGAAATCCATAACGGGCATGCTGCTTGTGTCTTATAATTGAAAGTTCTTCTATAAACAAAGGGCGGAATACAACATAATTGAAACAAACATGTGTAATGGGCTATTTAATAACAATATTATCTCACTTTGACTTAAGTCAATCTCAATGACTGAATTAAATGAGAGTCATCGTACTGATTACATGTTTTACTAAACTGACCCCACTTCGTCATTTCTGTGATGCCGATGTGTCATCCCATTGATGACATAATTTAAATTTTTGATCCTAACGACAATTAGGCCAAGTGATGTTAAAGCTGATATCACAATGATGAAAAGTGTCATGGGATCAAAATCGACACTTGTCATGGTACTGATGTCAAAATACATCAGCGTTATGACGCCTTTTCTATCAGTGTATATATAAATATGTATACGAGTATATTGACTTATTTGACTTTTATTTAATACTCTCCTAAACTTAACACTTTCTAATTTTAATATATATATCTCTTGTAAGGGTCCTTCAGGGATCACATTATGACTGTCGCTTAAACCATAATTACCGGTTGTGGTGTGTTCCCTTCGGGTCTCACATGATGGCTTTGGGATAAAGATTTCACAAGTTCTGAATTTTCTTCTTATCTTATCTCAACAAGGGTAAGTCCAGGCAAGGGTAAAGGCTAAGAGGTACTAAAATGTCTACCTGTGTTGATGAACACGAAAGGAATCGTTAGAAGATACATTTTGTACACTCACTGCATTTACATAAGCCTAGAACACTGCTAAATTTCCCCGACACTGTGAAAATTCAAAAGGCTTTTGGTAGCATGTTCAAAAGAGAATGAATAAAAAGACATGTCTGAAAAGACATCGTATAAATGACGCCCAAAATACAAAAATTGGTTGATGTTTTTAATAAAATTTCTCACACGTAATTTTGATTTCATTTTCTAAAAACAGAGAGTACCTATACATTTTTATTTAAAATTTAAGTAATTAAATTTAATTTGGATTAAAAGCCATAAACAGTTCAATAAAATAATCACAATAAATACTAATTATTATTATTAACACAGAAAAAATTATTAAAATTTCTCCAATTACCAAATTTATAATATCAAGCAAACAAGTTGCTGATTTTGCACCTATTACCAAAATGATTATATTGATTACTAAAAATTTTTAAATTTTGAAAAAATTCTTTCAATAAATGATATTTTTAATTTTAATCAAAAAGTGATCAAAAAACTTTGCAATTTCAAACAATGTGTTAATTTATTTAAATAAATATTAACAATTCCCAACAACAATTCTACATGTTTAATTAAAATTTTAATTGAAAATTTATTTCAAAACAACTAAAATGTTAATTAAATCAAAATCAAGTTTTTAATTTTCTTTTAATTGAATCAATTATTTTTTTAGTTGAAAGAAAATTAAAAATATAATTTTGATTTAATTAACATTTAAGTTGTCTTGAAATAAATTTTTAATTAAAATATTAATTAAATACCAAAAATTATCATTTGATTTTTTCGTTTAAAAGAAAATAATTTAAACTTGTAGCATTGTTGTTGGGAATTGTCAATATTTATTTAAATAAATTAACACATTGTTTGAAATGGCAAAGTTATTTGATCACTTTTTTAATTAAACTTAAAAATATCATTTATTAAAAATTTTTTTTCAAAATTTTAAAATTTTTAGTAATCAATATAATTATTTTGGTAATAGGTGCCAAATCAGCAACTTGTTTGCTTGATATTATGAATTTGGAATAAATTTAGTAATTAGAGAAAAATTTTAATTTTTTCTGTGTATATAATTTTAACTAAATATTATTAAATAAACAATACCCCGATTTCATATGTCGCATGTTTAAGTTTGTTATTTCCGTTATCAAATTTCGTTTTTTAAATAAAAAAATCTTAAAACATATTTTATATTCCACTAGCATTTAACCCTATTCTTCGTTAGCGTCTCCTTTTCTTTCGTGCATATATTTTAACGCCAAAGTTTATGTTTCTAGGTTTTAACCCGCTACTTTGTAATAGGTACGATTTTCACCTCTTAAACGTTCGAATTTCGAAAATGTACCAAATTTGTATTTGTATTTTTTAGATACGTTACGAATGTGATATTTAAATTTTTTATTGAACATGAGCTTATTTTTTTGATGAACATCCTAGGGAATCGATTTAGCGAGAGGCCAACCTCCCGGCCAAATTTCAACATTTTAGCTTTAGGCGTTTAGGACGTGCGATGACGAACCAGTCAGTAACTTTACATTTTCATATTATATAGGAAGATGAAGAAAAATGTTTTGAAAAAAAAAATAACAGAATTAGGTACGATTTCACCCCTTAAACGTTCGAATTTCAAAACGCATAAAATTTGTATATTTTAGATAAGTTATGAATGTGTTATATTTTTTATTTTAATGTTTATTAATGTTTATTGGTTTAAAAGATAGATGGCATAGCAAAAAAGTTTTAAAATACAGGTTTTACCCGTTTAATTCCCAAAAAGGCCGAATTTCAATAAAGTACCAGGCACCTGTACGCTTATTTTTTTTTACTGAACAACAATAAGTACTAAATTTTTGAATAAAAAAAAAATGTTTTGTAAAAAAGTACCAAAAATTGTTACGGTTTTTACCCCTTAAATGTCCGAATTTCGAAAAAGTACCATATTCGTATTTGGTTTTTTAGATAAGTTTCCAATGTGATATAACCCTTATTTCTATGTTTATGGGTTTAAAAGATAGATGAGGTGACAAAAAAAGTACCAACATAAAGATTTTACCCGTTTACTCCCTATTTCCCCTTTTTGGTACTTTTTTCTCCTCATTGAAGCATAAAAAATTACAATATTGTAGTGGGAGCCCATAATTTAATATGTATATGTCAATAAATAAAAAAAATATTTTTATAAAAAAAGTACCAAAAATAGTTACGCTTTTAACCCCTTTAACGTCCGAATTTCGAAAAAATACCAAATTCGTATTTGGACTTTTTAGATTTATGATTATGGGTTTAAAAGATAGATGGGGTGACAAAAAAGTACCAAAATAAAGGTTTTACCCGTTTACTCCGTTTAAGGGCTAAATTTCCAAAAAGTACCAGACACCTGGCCGCTTATTTTTCTAAAGAACAACGATAAGTATTAAATTTTTTTTGTATCTCTTTTAGTTTTGGAGATATAAGGTTACCGAATTTACCCCTTTTTAACCATTTTTTACCCCCTAAACATTCGAATTTCCAAAAATCCCATCTTAGTAGATCGATTTGGGGAGAGGCCAACCCCTGGTCCAAATTTCAAGTTTTTAGCTTCTGGCGTTTAGGCTGTGCGATGATGAATCAGTCAGTCAGTGAGTCAGTAACGTTACAATTTTATATATATAGATTTATGCATTTTATCTTCAGACTCATGCCTTTTATATTAACAAAGCAAAAATGGAAAAAAATAAAACGAAGATTATTTATACACTAAAAAAATATGGTCAGTATGCAACAGCTGTCTACTAAAAGAGAACTTTAAGCTACGATTTTGTATAAAAGTCTTACTTTTATTACAATTTAATCTAGTATCCATCTAGGAGCGGACAGCGAAGTAACTGATATCTTAATTTAAATAAGTTTTTTGAAAAAAGTTACAAACATGAACCCATTGAAGAATTTGGGTATGTCTTGCGCTAAATAAGAAATTAATTGCCTTGTGTCAAATAAATTAAAAGTTTATCAGGTTTTTTTCTTGGAATTCTCGTTTTCCTTAATCCCCATTTCGTGTTGGGCGATATTTTACAATTACCTGAACCGGGAAATCATAACTTATTAGCAGCCGATCTATTTCACACTATAGTCGAGGATAAATCTGCAAATAATATTCTTTTCTCCCCCATACCCATTGAAACTGCGTTAACACTGACTTTTGTTGGAGCCGAGGGCAAAACTGCAGAAGAACTGCGTAAGGTTCTTAGACTGCGCTCGGACGATAAAACTCATATTGCACAAAATTTTCGTGAATTTTTGTCATCCCTTATACACTACAATTCCGAAACGAAAACTTCAGCTACTGAGTTGTTTATTGCCAATCGTATTTTTGTAATTGATAAATTTAAAGTATCTCCAGCGTTTAATAAAATCGCTGAAAAAAATTTTGATTCTCTAGCAGAAAATGTAAATTTTTCGGATGGCAAGCCCACCATAGACAAAATTAATAATTGGGTGGAACAGCAGACCCGCGATAAAATTAAGAATATATTAAATGAAGACGACATTGATGGTCTAACAAATTTAGTTTTGGTTAACGGCATTTATTTCAAGGGCAAATGGAAATACAGTTTCGATAAAAAGGATATAAAAACCGCCGATTTCCATCTTAACAAAAAGGAAAAGATTCCAGTGAATATGATGCACATAAGAGGCCATTTTAGATATGCCGATTTGCCAGAACTCGAGGCCACTATTTTAGAGTTGCCATATAAAAATTCCGACTTGAACGTTCTGTTCGTTTTACCCAATCAAATTGAAGGTTTGGGAAAATTAGAAGAAAAACTCAGGGGCCTAGAATTTAATTATATACCTTCAAAGCTGGCAGCAAGAGATGTGTGTGTTTATATACCGAAATTTCAGCTTGAACATGAACTTGATTTGAAGCCTGTCGTAGAAAAGGTACATCATTTTAAAAACTTCCTTCTAAAATATGTCTTTAAATATTTTTATAAATTTCTTTTAGATTGGTCTAACCACCCTTTTTTCCGATAAAGCTGAATTACCTGGTCTTTTTAAATCCAAACCCAAAAGTCAGTATATTTCAACTTTCAGACAGAAAGCACTTTTTGAGATTGATGAACTTGGATCAGAAGCTGCTGCGACTTCAGGTAATATTTTTTTTATATTTTATAAAACTAAGTTTCTTAATTTTGGTGTGTTTCAGCATCAGTAGGAGAATGCGGAAAAGAATCACAGATATTTAAGGCAGATCATCCATTTATCTTTGCGGTTCGTAGTGATACCGCTGTATACATTGCAGGTCATGTGGTAAAAATTTAAATTGACATTTAATTTTTTTTAAATACGCATCTTTGTTTAATACAAATATATGCAATATTTTATGCACCCTATACAAAAAACAATTGTCGTTTTATATATATGTATACTGCAAATTATGATTTCAAATTACGATCATACATACTTAAAGAAAATTATAAATTGTTTAATAACACTGTCAACACACAAAAAATAACCATGTTCTGCCAACTGATTCTTGTAGAGGGGACTAAAAAAAAGATATACGTGTATTGGTGTTTTAAAAGTTTACATCTGAAACTCATCTTACGGCTTATTAAAAGTTGCACCCTTGTGTAGTAAAAAAGCGTTGAAAATCGTTTGATACTTAGGTTTTTGGTATATACTGTCTTCAGAAGATTTATTCAGAGCACAACAAGCAACATTTTGTTGGTATACATTAACCCTCTGTTCTGAAAATTTGTTTTTTTTTAGTTTTTTTTTAGAAAAATGAAAAATCACCTTTAACACAGGGATGTAAATAGTTGAAATATTTATCAAATAGATAATGGGAATTATTTCTTTTTCATAAGCAACTTTATTATATTCAACATTTTTCATTTTTCGAATTTATTCTATGAGTTAAATTTCAGTTATGTATTTTATAAAGCTTTTTGTAATAGCTCTATTCCTTAAATTTTTTTTTAGAAATGACTTTATACACTACCAGACTATTATATTGTATTTTCTTTTTACATTTTAATGAAGTAACATTATCATTAAATTTTACTACAGGTCTCCGAACACACTTAAGTCGAAAATTCAACTTTCTTGTTTTAAAGGTGATTTATGCTTTTCTTCCAAAAAAATAGCAGAAAAGACACGTTTCCAGAAGAGTTTGAGGGTTAATGTAGACCAATAAAATGTTGCCTGTAATGTTCGGAATAAATTTTCGAAAGGCACTTTATACTAGGGAGAGCGAACGGTTATTATTCGACCTGTTTTAACCGGTTATTTTAGCTTTGCCCAAGTCGATTATTTTAAAATGTCCATATTTCGAATAAACCGGTTATTTTGGTATAATAAACCGGTTATTTTAATAATGTGTAATTTATATACATTTTCCTAACTCTTGTAGATGTACCCGTAATTTAAGTATTTATCTAATTCAATATTGGGCAAAATTAAACTTTTTATGAAGAATGTCAAAACAAAATGTAACTAAAGTCAAAAAATATTAAGAACACTGTAAATAAAAATCGCTTATAAATGCGTGTGTTCTTGTAAAAAAAACCCCAAAACCAAGAAGAAAATACTAATTTGTGCGAGAGTTTTCTAAATATAAAAAATATTTTTATATAGATGTTATCTCTAGAGATATTTCGAATGGTATTAAAAAGACAAAGTTAGGTTCTTGAAGTGTCCTAAAGTGATAAGTGGCGAAGGGTTTTCCACCTCACGTTTTATTAATCACCTTTAATTAGTCCATATGCTTGACATTAATGAGCTCCAAATAAAACTTTACCCCGTTCGAAGTAGTTCTTAAGAGTCGCAAATAATTCTTTACTAAAATACGCTGCCAAAAATGAATCATTGGGTGATATATTAACCCGTTGTGTTGCCGAGGACGGAATGCCCCTTAAGGTACTAAAAACTCTTAGTCAGTTCCAGCACTTATTTATGCTTAAAACTACAACATTCGGTGGAATCAACGATATGGACAAACACCGAGAACAAAAAAAAAAAAAAAACAGAACTGAAGAAATCAAACAATGTCATGGAAGGTTTCATATTGTGGTCCACGAATTGACAAATATTTCATACAAAAAGCATGTTCATATTACTAGTCGTTCATATAATGCTGAAACAAAATCGTTTGATATATTTAATCCACGCTTTTAAAAATATGGTTGAAGTCTACTGATTCATATAGAGATGGCTTAACCACCAATAAATTAAAACTCATTTCAGATAAATTTAGGAGAATATATATTAAATAATAAATTTATTAAATTCCTATAATATTTTATTTGCTTTTGCAAAACGTTTGGATAGATCAAACATTATTTAATAGTTTTTAAATTAACTCATAGAATAAATTCGATAAATAAAAATTTTTTTTTAAATTACATTATACAATTATCTTCTTACAAAAACAGATTAGTAAATAAAAAGAAATTGTTAAAAATGAGGTTAAAGCTTGTCAATATACTGGTCTCGTTTTTTTTTTGGATTTTATCGTCAAATATTTGTTAGGTCTGAACATACCTTAAGTCATATCTATGTATTTTCTTGGTTCTTTAGCTTTGGGAATGGTTTTGTTTATATTCAAATTAACGTTTTATTACAAAACTTATTAAATTTTTGTCTTTTTATGTATTCGAATTAAAGCCGGTTAACCGGTTATTTTAAAAATTAATGTTTAATGAAACCCGGTTTTTTAAAATAGCAACTATTCGTAATATTCAAAAACCGGTTATTGAAAAAAGTCGAATAATCGATTTCCCTACTATATACCAAAATCCTAAGTGCAAGATGTAAACTTTTAAAACGCCGTTACAAGTATATCCTTTTTAAGTCCCTTGTACAAGAAAGAATCAGTTGCCAGCACATTGTTATTCTGAAAAAGTTTCATGAGAGAGAAATGCGCCCAATTTTATAATGATACCAACATTTAAAAATAATGATGACAGTAGCTATAGTCCTTATGGACTCAGAATAAACATACTTATATCTACAAAAGTGCCTAATTTAAAAACGTTGACAACATTTATATATATGTCATTAAGACAGATATACTAGAGTTCAACTCTCAATAAACTTTTAATAGCCTGATGTGCAGGGTTGTACATAATTCATGCATTTGCAATACAAAACACATTAAAGTTGTGTATTTAAAATACGAAATACTTTTCTTTCTATTATATCGTCCCCTTAATAAAACAATAGAGTATAATTTTTTTGCCATTTCGAGATAATAGAGTTTAAAATTTTTGAGTTATTCGACAAACGGGAAAACACTAATATCTCAGAAAATAATCGATATTTTTGAGTTGTGGTCATTTAAATATGTGATGGAATCATCAGGCTACTAGCAGATGATATTTCATTAATTTACAATTGCTTTAACTGCAAATAAATAGGATTCAAAGTACCATGATATCACTTAGGCTATTTTATTTGTTTTATAATATGTATGAAAATCATAATACACTATTTTATTTTGTATGGTATACACTATTTTATTTGAATATTTTACACCAAATATATTATTAAAAAATTGTGTATATCAATATACGTAATTTTTCGATTTTATTTTGTTATGAAATAATAAAAATATTGAATAATAAAAATAGTGTATGCTTTTCTTTGAAATGATATTCAGAGTAACAACTAATTTAAACACCATACCCTGCACTTACACAATTATTAATGAAAAATTTCAAACACACAATTATACAATAATATTTCAATTAATCTTTTGACCCACTTTGTGGAAGTAGAATTTCACCAAATTTTGACCACATGGTGTACATGAGTATACACTATTGTTTTATTAAGGGGACGATATAATATTCAGTTTAGTAACAGTGGGAGATTTTGAAAAAAAAAATGGAAATAATTCTGGTGTTTGTAAACGGGTAATCCGACTGGAACAAAATTTCAGTTGGCAATTAAGGACTTGTATTCGAGCTAAAATTTAAATAAAATATTTAAAAAAATCATGATAAACTTGAGTCTTATATTTGCAAAAAACTAGACCAAGATAGGTCAAAAAAAGTAAATATTAATTCTCAAAGTCAGATAATTCATAAACTATAAGCGATGGAGTTGTTGCAGTGTTAACTTCTTTTTAAAATTTGATTAAAGCAATAATTCATTGATAAAAAATTCTTAAATCGGGCTAAAATTAAGAATTCTGCATCGATCCCATATCCAAAACTTAACCTCGAATTCAAGTCCTTAGTTGCCACCTGAAAATGTATTCCAATCGGACTACCCGTTTACAAAATCCAGAATAATTTCCGTTTTTTTTTTTCAAAACTGTGCAGTGCCATAAATGCATTATTGGGGAACTTTAAAATGAATCAGCAAAATCACACTAGATTTTTAAATGTAGCGTCAGACAATCAGCCTCATGTTGGAGAATTATCTAGTATTATGCAAATATAAAATCTCAAAATATCTTATCTTTGCGAAAACTATAAGAATTATTTAAACACGTTTTCTACTATCATTTTTCATCTCAGGAATCTTATCAACTTTATTTTATAAATTCTGACAGCTTTAACACGAAAACAAAAGTGAAATGTTTTGTTAATTACTAACAATGGGAATTATGAATTAATTTGGAACTACTGATGCACGTGGGATCTAAATTTGAAAACAAAAACTGAAAAAATCTGGGCTTACAACAAAAACATGACAGCAAAGTGGAAAATAACAAACAAGTGTTTTTATTGAATGTAAGTAAAATATGTTAAGTGAAATATTTTATTGAAAACTTTTGAAATAAAATACAATATTGAAAAATTATTTCAAAACTCTTATTGTCTGTTTGCAACATGTATTCAAGTTATAAAACTTTTAATAATTAGATACAACTATGAGATAAAATAATTATAGGGTTTCCCCGATCGAAGTAAAACGGGATATGGTGATTACGGTGAGGCTGGATAAAAATTTATGATTTAAATTTAAATTTACCCTGCTTACTAATTTACATGTAAATAAATAATGACGTATGATTATTTATTTAACGTAATGTATTTATTTATTTATTTATTAAATAACTTTATTTTACAATCTTATAAGTAAAACGAAACAATTGACATAATTAGTAGAAACACCTGTTAATTGTAGAACATTTTGCAAAATTTACTATAAAAATATATTTTATAGGAAATTTTTGCTTAATAGGAGATGTTGCCCAAAATTTACTGGAATTAATATGAAAATTTTCCTAAAATTAACTACTTTTTATAGAATACTAGCTTAACCCGGTGTGCTTCGCTACCCCAATCGTTATAAAATGTAACAAAAAGTATTTATATTAAATTTTTATTAAATGATTAATTATTGCAATACAATTATCTGAAATGTTTGCAGCACTTTTTCCATTGATGAATTTTTCTTAATATTGCATGTGTGCGTCTCAGAAAATTGCCATTTCAAAGGTAATTTAAGTGCTGAATGCGCTGTTTTGCCTCCATCCAAAAGTGTTGCCGCAATGCCGGATGAAGCAATGGCAAATGCCACTTTGTCCAACCACTACTTTACCTAGCCTAGGGCTCATTAATTCATAACAACAGCCTACTGTGAGAATTTGATGACGATCGGCTCAGTAGTTAATTAGATATAATCGACATAAAGGGGCGTGTCCCCTCCCACTTTTTTCATGCAACGTTCTATTCATAACAATACCATATATACCATATATCATCATCCTACACCAAATAGTGGAGTGAGGATTTTATGTTTTGGGTTGTATGGGCGTGGCACCGCCCCTTTTTCCAATCACATCTTTATATAGCTTAAAGTTCAGTCGCCTACTGTTGAAATTTGATGACGATCGGTTCAGTAGTTTATGAGATGTGGTGGTTTTTCCTTTTTCTATGAATGGGCGTGGCTCCGCCCTCTTTTTCATGGAGCTTATTTCTATTCATACTAACACCATATGTACTAAATATCATCATCCTATGCCATAAAATGCCCAAGATATAACGATTTTAAATTTTGGGTTGTATGGGCGTGGTATCGCCCCTTTGTCCAATCTCAACTTTATATAGCCTAATGTCTCTTCCAGGGTCACAGTTATATTTTGTGAAAATTTCAAGATGATCGGTCAAGTGGTTTGGCCTCCTATAAGACACAAATATATATATATAAGCAATATATATATATATATATATATATATATATACAAACATACATTCACTTTTATATATATTGATTCTGCCAAAAATATATTACTTTTTATTGGAAATTTACCCAAAATATTTGGTCCAAAATTACCTACTTTTTATATGAAATTTAGCCTAAAATGTACTTTTTTTTTTTAAAAAAAATGTTGCAAAAATGTACTACCTTTTAAAGAAAATTTTGTCCAAAATTTACTACCTTTTATAGGAAATTTTGTCTAAAACTTACTACCTTTTATAGGAAATTTTGTCCAAAACTTACTACCTTTTATAGGAAATTTTGTCCAAAACTTACTACCTTTTATAGGAAATGTTGTCCAAAACTTACTACTTTTTGTAGGAAATTTTGTCTAAAATTTATTACTTCTTGTTGCCCAAAATATACTACTTTTAGACATAGTTTTGCCCAAAATATCTATATATATAAAAATGAATTATGTTTGTATGTTTGTTTGTATGTTTGTTTGTCGCTTTATAGACTCCGAAACTACTGAACCGATTTTCCTGAAATTTTTACAGTAACATCACGTGAAAAAATAGGCTACTTATTTTTTCGATAGGGGCAGGGGAATTGGTACCCCCCATAGGATGCCAATATTAATTATCGCATATCTTAAGAGCCGCTGCACGCATTTTGCTGAACTTTTTGTAGTAGGATCTTCTAAGCCCCAAAATTTAAATAAAATAGAAGCGGGGGAAGTGGTTCCCCCCATAGGACGCCAATGTTTAATATAGCATATCTTAAGAACTGTTATAGTGAGAATGTTCACACTTTGTAGAAGTCACTCTTATGGTATACTACTCTATTGAGAATAAAAATAAAGCGGTAGGCGCAGGGGGGGAAATACCTCCCATAGGATGCATATATTAAATATCGCTCAACTGAAGAACTATAAAAGGGACAGTCTTCAAACGTGGTTAAAGCTACTATTATGGTAAAATATAAATTTCAATATAAAAATGGGCGGGGTTGACAGGGGAGGAGCAGTACCCCTCATAGATAGAAATATAATTAAGAGCCGCTGCACGCATTTTGTTGAACTTTTGGTAGTAGGATCTTCAGAGCCCCCAAATTGAAATATAATAGCAGCGGGGGAAGTGGTACCCACCATAGGACGCCAATGGTTAATATCGCATATCTTAAGAACTTTTATAGTGAGAATGTTCAAACTTTGCAGAAGTCTCTCTTATGGTATACTATACTTTTGAAAATAAAAATAAAGCGGGTAGGCGCAAGGGGGGAAATACCTTCCATAGGATGCATAAATTAAGTATCGCTCAGCAGAAGAACTATAAAAGGAAGAGTCTTCAAACGTGGTTACAGCTACTACTATGGTAAACTATTAATTTCAATATAGAAATGGTCGGGGTAGACAGAGGAGGAGCAGTACCCCTCATATAAAGAAATATTAAATACCATATATCTGAACACAAAAGTTATCAACCTTTACAGGACAACTTTCAAAACAAAAAAAAAAAGGGGGTAGGTGCAGGGGGAGCAAAAATAAATAAATTACACATTAAAAAAATACTGCAATTTTTTTCTTATTTATTTTTTTTACCAGTGTAGCGAAGCGCACCGGGTTAAGCTAGTATTATATATATATATTAATACGAAATTTCGCCCAAAATGTTATTATTTTTAGTAAAAATTTTGCCCAAAATTGACTTCTTTTTATAGCAAATTTTGCACAAAACTAATTACTTTTTAAAGAAAATTTTGCGCAAACGTTATCACTTTTTAAATTTATTATTTAAAATTTTTTAATTTTATAGCAAATGATTCCCAAAATTAACTATTTTTCATAGGAAATTTTTCCCAAAATTTAATAGTTTTTATAGGAAATTGTGCTCAAAATTTACGAATTTTTAAATTATAGGAAATTTTGCACATATTTATATTTTATACTATTCTTTATAGAAAATTTTGCCAAAAATTTACTATTAATTATATGTTGCCCAAAATTTTGTATTTTTATAGAAAATGTTGCTAAAAATTTAATATTTTTTAGAAACGGTTGCAAAATATTTATTAATTCTTCGAGTAAATTTGCGAGCAACGTTTGCTTGAGTAGACATATGCTCGAAGACCAGGATGATTCTGATGATGTAGAATTTTTAGAATGTACAATAGGCCTAGCAGCAGATTCACAAATTGATGTTCGTACTCTTCACATAAATGAACTTTAGGTTTCACAAATTAATTGCCTTTGCTCATTTTCACTTTTATAACATTATTAAAATATATAAAAGCGTCTGGGCCAACGCTTTATCTTTTTGATGTCATAGCAAAATCTGTAGATTTAACTCTTTTTATTCTCTAAATAAACACAACCATTATGTTACCAACCGCAAAGCAAATTTAACACTTAGATGTATACATACTATTTATATTTCTATTTACACCAGGAATGGAAACTGGCTTTTTTTAAATAGTCTGTTATCACGTTTGTTGACGAATTAAGAAACAATAGATATCTAGCCACATTTTTAGAATATTTGGAAACAGAAAATATTTAGCTTTTAGAAGGAAATATTTAATTCTTTGTATTTCTATGCCCTACACCACAGGTGGAGAGGGTTTGTGTTTTCGTTTGTAATTTCTTGAATATTGAACTAATACTACATTTACACCTACACAAAATCTAGTACTTAAGGGATTTTGAGCGAAATCTTGTTAATTTTTACTAGATTTCTCATACAAAACAAAATCTAGTTCGCCACTAGATTTTGGCAAAATCTCACGAAATCTTGCAATACTCAACGATACAACTATGAATTTCATACTAACTACTAAGAAATACAGCTCTGAACCAGAAAAATCCGACAGTTTGACAAAAAAAAAAAAAAAATTCAAAAATATAAAAAAGAGCGGGGAAAATAAATTTGCGGTAAATTAAAAATTAACAAAAATAAACATTTGTGAAAATGGATAAGCCAATAATAAATAAACGGTATGAAAATTATATTAATATAAACTGTGCATTAAAAAGGCCTTCATTTACAGAAAACGTACCTACAAAACGGAAAAGCAGTGCAATTCCAATGAAGAGGCGCTTTTATTACTTTTAATATTGTTTATTAAGTTTTTGTTTGTTTTGCAATAAAATTGTTACATTTAAAAATTTGCAATTCTGTCTCTTATTTGTTCACCTATTGGGTTATAGTCGTAAATAAACTCCTCGCCATTTGGCAGCTCTTTTCCCGTGTCAGTCGGCTTTTCCCAGGTATCATTTATTGAGGGTAGTACATTTGCTTTCTTTATGATTTTAACTAAAATCTACTAGATTTTGTGTAGGTGTAAATGTAGTATAAGGCATATATAAAGTACATATATATAGTCTGGGGTTTTCTTTTAAAAAATATTTCAATTTAATTAATGTGATAATTGAATCAATTATTTTTTAATGGAAAGAAAATTAAAAATACAATTTTGACTTAATTAATATTTTAGTTGTTTTGAAATAAAATTTTAATTAAAATATTAATTAAATAACAAAAAATCTTAATTGAGTTTTTCGGTAAAAATAAAATAGTTTAAACTTGTAGAATTGTTGTGGGGAATTGTCAAAACCTGAGCTATATTTAATGAAAGCAATTAACACATTGTTTGACACGGCAAAGTTTTTTGATAATTTTTTTAATAAGAAATTTAAAATATTATTTATTGAAAAAAAAAATATTCACAATTTTGAATTTTGAAAATTTTTAGTAATTAATATAATCATTTTGATAATAGGTGCAAAATCAACAAATTGTTTGCTTAATTCCATGAACTTGGTATGAATTTGGTGATTAAAGACAATTTTTATTGTTTTCAGTGAAGTTGATTTAACGATTTCCATCTGTCCGTGTGTCTGTTAAACATTATTTAATAATGACCCAAGAGATGATTGGAACTAAGTTTATATCACATATAGTCAGAAATAGGCTGCTATTAAAATTCAGACAGATCGGTCCACAAGTAGGTGAGATATGAGCAATATACCACGACTGCCTCTTATTTTTATAAATAAATTTAGAATTTTTTACATTTTGAAGACTTTTTGATATTGATTGTTGTTTCTTTCACTTGCACCCGAAATAAGTAAATAAAAATACTAACAGTAAAAATTAACAAAATTGGCCCGAAAATTACCTAGTTATAAGCAAATAGCTACTTTTTCCTTTCCAAGATAATAGTTTAATCACAATAGAGCCAATACCATATGAACTAGGAGGACCAAATTTGGTGCCAATACTTCTTTAATATAAAGAGTATTATCCCCTTAATTATGGGGTTTGGTACGAAAGAGTCCACAAAACACAAGCTAGGTTGTTAAAATTGGGATATATAATTACATTAGTGATGTTACGTATATTAGAATTTGTATTCGAAATGCCGAATATTCGCCTATTAACGACATTCGTATTCGCCAAATTCAAGCGAATATTTCACGAATATTTTTTTAATACATTCATTCCAAAAAAAAAACAAAATACAAAAGAGTAAAAAATAATTAAAATGAAACCAAAGATATTAATTTTTAATAATTTTTATTAAAAAAAAACCTTTTGTCTTTAACGCAAAATAAAATCTTCTTTTAGTAAAGTAAAAAACAAACAAACATTGTGCCACCACAATTAATGAAGTTGATTTTAATAACTCCTAGATATCATTTGCAGCAATTGTATAATAATCTAATTATCGACAACTGGAATGGGTATGAAATATCAAGAAAACTCCGATCCCATTATATAATTTAGAAATGCGTTCACTGCGGTTGATTGACATTTAACATTTAAGGAAAATTGAAGAGATCTTTTCGTTCTGCTTATTATACAATAATAAGGAGTGGGAAGCTAAACAGTTTGATATCCATTACTAAACACTGTGAGAAACAATTTTGAGCAAAATAAATTAAAGATGTGAAAACCCATCGAACTAGGTCGCTTAATTACTAAGTAAAAGCGCAAAAAGAGTGAGAAAAACTTAATATAAAAGTATTTAAGAATAAGTATAAGTGTGACAATTTTAGCATTTTTGCAACTAAATTTAGCATTCAAAATTTTGATTTAGCTGCATAACTTTATTTTATCATTTCGGTATTTTATTAAGGATTTTTTTAAAATGTTTTCAGTTTTTTTTAGCTTTAACTTTTTTTTATAAAATTTTTTAAATTTTGACTACAAACAGTTGCACTCAAAAATAAATAGGCTTCCGGAATTAGGATTTGACACGAACTTATTGACTTTTCATTACTTTAGTGAAGGGGATATAAGATTCGGCACAGCCGAATATAGCACTTTTACTTGTTAAAGTTCCATTGCTGTTTATTGAAAACTTGTAGCCTTATATTTAATGCCAGGTCCACAATGTCAACAAGAACATTTCTTTCGCATTTTTATATTGAAAACAATAATAACAAATTTAAATTTGTTTTTGTTTTCAATATAAATATAACTGAGCTACCTAAATAAGAGCGGCAAGCGTTTTTTGTATGTCAAAACTTTTCATTTGCATAAAGTTTATACGAAAAAAACCTTTAGAACGCGAATTCGACACCACCCGGCTGGAGAATCATATTTGACAAATCGCTATGTCGATTTTCCTTATTGAAAATGTATTTGAAATAGAATCTTCATGTTTAAAAAAACGCTTGCCGCCCTTGTTTAGGTAGCGCAGTAAGAAAGAAATATTCTTGCCGACATAGTGGGCCAGGCAGTTAGTTTTTTTTTTCTAAAATTGAACAGTAAGTCAAATTGGACAAGTGTTTTAAATTCTTTAAATTTAGGAAATTTTTTTAATACAGTTTTTTTTTTAATAAAAGTTAAATTATAAAAAAAAGGATAATATCATTTTTCGAGAATAAAAACTATAATTTTTGCTTGTGTCCTAAACTTCCTAAAAAGGCATAAATAGGTATATATTTTATTTTAATCCCCTTGTTTTCTAAAACACCTCACCTCACTTAAATAATATTTTCCTACAAATTTTTTAATATTAAAAAAATGTTATATGAAAAATTTCTCAACGCAAGGTGAAAGGATTTACTATTTAATAACCCTCTAAGTTTCAAAAAAATAATTAAAAATGTCTTCAGGAAATTTTTTTTTTAAAATATGTAGGTGTTAAAGGTATGTTCAGACCTAACAAATATATGACGAAAAGTCAAAAAAAACATAACCAGCAAACTGATCAAACTCTAGCTTTATTTTTAGCAATTTTTATTGATTTCCTTATCTTTATTTATAAAAAGATAATTGTATAATTTAATTTAGAAGCTGTTAAATGATGTTAGATCCAGCAAACGTTTTGCAAAAGCAAACAATTTTTTAATAAAACTAGTGGTTACGCATAGGACGTCAAAAACATAGCTTTAGGCCAAATTCACAATGAAGGCAACAATTTCACTTGGTGTTCACAATAGAGAAACAATTTTTTCACAAGAACACACAGTTTCATTCAAGAAAACTTTTGCAAATTTTGCTCAGAACAATATTAAGTATTTATTATTATTTCTTCAAATAAATTGTTAGAAATTGTTTTCAAAACTATACAAAAAATTATTCTAAATGTCTTTGACAATCTCATACAAATTATTGCTGAATTAGAAGTAGACGCAATTTTTTTTATAAACTTTAGTTACATTTTTTTTTTTTTGAAAAATGAAAGGAAAATATATGAAATACTTTGGGAGAAAATTAGATAGAAGAAAAACGAAATGGTTGCTATCATTGTTAACGAAGCTTCAAAGCAGTTTGTATAAATTTTGGTGTCCGACTTTTTTAGGCCGATTTCGAAACCGATGCCGATGGCAAAATTTGTTAATTCGGCCGAACCATTAGCCGAACTTTACTTATCCAAATTCACAACAAGACACAACTTTGAACTTTTTGATCTCAATTAATTTATTAAACAGAAAAAAACCAAAAAAAAAATTTTGTTACAAGTACATAGTTATTTCAATGCACATATCTCTCCTTAATTGCAAAGTATTCATATCTCAAAAAATCAAAAATTTCAAGTTACTTAAGAAAAGTGATCCTTAATACCTTCTATATACGTAAAAACACAAAACAGTATTATATCTCAAACTGGACCGAAGTTATAGCAAAATATGTTTTTGTTAAATCAGAACATAAAGTAACATTTTAAAATCTTTAATCGCATTTTCGAAGTTTGATTTTTTCGAGCTATTACTACTTTGCAATAAAGGAGCGATATGTTCAACATATTGATAAATATTCACAATTAAAAAGTTGTATGTTTTGATGACAGAACAGCAATGTTTATGCATTAATACCAATATGGTAACTTCTACGATTGGAATAAAACTGCCCAGCTGCACTAAACAGCTGCTCGCTGGCAACACTAGTTGGTGGTTTCATTGTGTTTCAATACTCAAATTAATTAATGTTAATGAGCTTATTTACATAAATACGTATGTAATTCCTTATAGAGAATCTTTTCATTATTTTCTTCCACTTCAATGTGAGTAATTAAGTATTGCTCTTGTTTTCTTCCGATATTGCTTGCTTGTTTATTTTTTTCAAAACAAAAAAAAAAAAAAAAAAAAAATAAAATTTACCACTACCGAATTTTTTTAAAAAAAATTTCAAGTTGATTATTTTTGCATGGTGTTGTAACATTTGTATATAATGGTATGAAAAAGTTCGGCACAAATCGGCCAAATTCATGTCGAACACCGATTACTGGCCGATTCGCAATTTTTGGCCTATACAAAGGCGAAGCCGATTAATCGGTCGGACACTAATGAAATTGTAAATAACTTTTATAATAATTTTTATTAAGTTTTGAATGAAAATTTTAGCAAAATGTCTTTAAAATATAATATTAAATACTTTATATTGTTTTGGGCAAAATTTGCAAACACTTTTTTTTTTCGATTCCAAATATGTGTGCTTTATTATCCACACCAATGTTGAAAATGTTGCTGCCACTGTGAATGTGGCCTAATTGATAAACAAATTCTGGGAACACTGGCTGCAACTAGGTTCAATAGGCAGCCTTCCTTATAGCAGTCCCTTTGTGGTAATGCCTGCAACTATGTATAACGCCATTTTATATTTCCATAAATTTATAGTTAATGGTTAAATGATTTTATAATTTCAAGATTAAGTTCTTGTGCTGAGTTGGAAAATGTTTAACCGAATATTTTAATATTTGATAATTACAATTTCTGAGGAAAACCCGCTATGCTATTAAATTACTTTTGGTTTTTAATATTTAAAAGTTTAGCACACAACTATTAAGCATTTAATTATATAGACGAATTGTGTTCGATACACATGTTAATTGTATCTACAAAAAAGTCTCACTCTACTAACATAACAATTAAGATGTATGTATCAAATTTCATTAATTTATATTAAAAATTGCGACCTGTACTTTGCGCACAAGCTAAAATGGACAGGCAATCTGCCAGCCGGACGGACGCACATCGTTATTCGACTCAGAAAGGGACTAAAGGGTGGACCAATATTTTTTGGTGTTACACACATCAGCATAAACGTATAATACGCTTTCCACTATTGCGGTGTGGTCGTAAGAGTCTCACTCTACCAACAAAGTCTAAGCATCCCAAAAAGTATATGTATCATGATTTCCATCCCTGATTCACACAGGTAGATACTACAATATCAAAGTTGTCAATCATTTTTCATACCTGTTTGTTAAATGTATTAATTTTAGCAGATGCTTCACAAGAAAACCTCTAATTCATCATAAAACAAATTAACACACACACGCTTTTGCAAACACACTTGCTAAAATTTTTTTGTTGTTATGACGTCTATATGTTGTTTAACCGGTAATCCCTATAAACAAAATTCTATAAGCTCAGATTTATTTATAAAACTTTTAACACACAAGTTGGATAAAACTAAAAAATTCACGATCATTTTCAAAATCGGTGAATTTTTGTGTACCAAAAATGTTTAATTAGAACTTTACACTGACTTAATTTTCGAGTACCTTAACACAGACTATTTATTTTCCCTTCAGTTGTTGTATTAAATTAAATTTCAATTGTTTGATTTCATTTTCAAAACTTGTTGTTTGTGTTGTTTTAACGAGCTTATTATAATTGTAGATGTTATTAAATTTTATTTGTATTTATTAATTGTTTTTAATTGATAATAATTTCCAAACGATAAGATTCTTCGAAATGTAAGTGCAATAAGACCCAAGAGAGTATTCCGAAAAGTGAGAGTAAGAACAAGTATTATAAATTAAATGTTAATCATTTGTTTGTAATAAAAATGAATACATTGCATTAATGAGTAGAGTGATTAAAAAATTAATTGAAATGCTGCCAGATGGCGGTATTTTTTAGTTTATTTAAAAAATGAATCACGAGAAGGTTTTTGGGGGGTTGTGAAAATAATATAATTTTATGATGGACTTGTAAAGGAGTCTTAAGGTGAAGAGCTCTGAACTAAATAACGTAGATAATGTAATCGAATGTTCATCATAAAGAAGAAACATAGTTCAATTTAAAAACCAAACTTATACAACACGAAATGCAAAATATTGTTTCTGAAGCCAAATATTTATGACGTTAAAAAATTGGCCTGTATTTGGTGGAACCAGAAGGATTCCGCCAATTATGATCTTCTGAAAACAGTTGATTGATTGGCCAAAAAACTGCCGGAATATGCGACCAGGCATGAAGACGTATTGATCGAACACACAAAAACAGTTAAAAACTATTTAGAAAATTTTGGTTGAAAGGGTTTTCCTCACCCGCCTTATACTCCAGACCTTGTTCAGTTTGTCTTACATTAGTCTCAATCAATAAAGTAACAGCGTTACTGAAATACGCTTCACGTCAAAACCAAAAATTCAAAGTTGTCATGATTTGTTTTTCGCCTTAATATATGAGCAGACCTTTTGGCGTGGAATACATATGATGAAAGAATGATGGGAAACTGTCAAAGCTAACGATGACAAATACATAATTTAAATAAGTTTATATTGTGCCAATGTTTTACAATTGAAATAAATTTGTCCAAAAAAAAATTATTTTTAAGTTTACCTGCATAGTAATTTTAAAATATTGTATTAACTTTCATTAAATATTTTATTATATAATCATTTTTTCGAATGTGCTTCTTTAAAATAACAAATTTTTCAGCTAAAATTTTTTTTAATTGAATTGAATTCATAGATTGAGAAGATAGTTCTCCTAAATGACATCCTGTAGGTTTTTGTATCGTTTAAGCAATACGGCAACGGTATATGCATCTATGACTGATAATAATTTTGAATACCATAAAAAGTATTGAAGTATTCAAGATAAGAAAAAAGGGAGATTTTTGTGGTTTCTTAAATCTCAACAAGAAAATGTTAAGGCAGTATTGCGTTTATGTTTTGCCTCTTTAACATACGAGCACATTTCAACATATACATACATATATATTTTTTTAATTTAAAGAAATAAATAACAAATTTAATAATTTTTTTAAAAATAGAATGCAGGGTAATGCGGTATGTAACACTGTACAACAATTATGAACTTTTTCAAACTAACGGGGTTCTGACAATGGATTCTAACAGAGAAGACCAAAAAAGCTATACCTGTGTCGGCGTTTTGAAGGATAACATCGGAATTTTATTTAAGGGAGGAGGGTTTAAGTTTCCCAATTATGGCCTGTTGGTGCTATATATCTGTAAATGAAACTTTGTGCTCTTCACATCTGAGTTAGAATATATGTTCAGCAACTTTGTACAAAAAGGCAAATACTTTTGTGGAACATACTAACCCTCTAACTCCCTTTTATAACGATAATTTTTGGCTCTATTCTACCAAATCGTGTAAAACACACCCCTAAGAAGGGACAGGGCGGAGATTACATATTCTACGAAAATGTTGGCCGTGAAATTTTACTATAGATGTCAGAAAATAACAAAGTCCAAAACTAAACACAAACAGAAACAATGTACGTAACGCAACAACAACGTTTTTTGGGGACTTTTTTCTTCCGGACTTATTTAATTTCAAATAACTCCCCAAAAGTCAATATTAAAATAAATAAAAAAATATTTTTGGGACTTATCTCATTTTTTAATTTATTCAAAAAAAACGAAACAATTTAAATTATATCCTGTTATGTTTACTGCATACGTTTACCACACATAAAAAAGGGGACAAGTTTCAAAATCTCTCATTTCAGAATCCCGAAATGCCAAAATTAGGATTAATTTAAAATCCTGAATTACAGAAATTGGAATCTCTTAGTCCCGAGCTTTGTTCCTAGTCCCAAATTCGAAAATCACGAATCTAAATATCTAAAAATCCCGAAACGCTAACTTAAACTTATTTTCATAGCTGTCCTTTGGACCGGCTCAAGGATTTTCTGCTCTATGGTAAAACAAACACCGGCTTCGATAACTAAAGCTCCTAAATTCGGCTTGTGTCAGACCAAATACCGGCTACGTAGAAGCGCTTTAGTTAGCGAAGCCGCTGTTTGTTGTACCATAGAGATGAAAATCCTTGCGCCCACACGACGGCTTTTATTAGCAAAGCCGAGGTTTGTTACAACATAGAGGTGCAAATTCTTACATCCGGCTCAAGGCCGGCTAACAGAGCAGATTTTGTTTGCGAAGCCGTTGTTTATTATACCATACAGGAGAAAATTCTTGCGACCGGTCAAAGAGAAGCGTAATTAGCGAAGTCAATGCTTGTTATACCATAGAGCAGAAAATTCTTGCGCCTGGCGCGATTTTTAAAATCAAAACTGTTAATGTATTAAATTGGGATCTTATTTCATTTTAGAAATTGGGGCTTTATTATTATGAAATAAGTCCCTGAAAATTGGGGTATTATATTAGTGCTGGTACACACTGTTCTAGTCTTAGCCGTCAAGTCTTCAGTTTTTATGGGAGAGAGGAAAAGAAATGGCATTCTCGTTTCCCTTCTGCTTTAAAAGCTCAAGACTTGACGGCTTAAACTTGAATAGTGTGACCCAGCACATATTTATGTTTGGAACGTTATACCATTCTGTTGGAGGCTTATTTCATTTTCAAAATTGGGGATTTAATTCATATTGTTTTGGGGGACTTATAGGGTGTGGACTTATTTCACGGCGCCCAAAAGTCTTTCAAGAATTTATTTTTCGGGGTTTATGTGTATGGAAAAGTTATGAAATATTAAATTTTAATATATTAAATTTTAAGGCTGGGTTTTTGAGATCTCAGTTAAACTAGGTTTAGTTAATCTGAAAACAGATTTGTGCCCCCATTGCCAAGCTTGTGTACAAAGTTTTGACAGAACAGCTTTGTTTTGCTTAAAGTGTTGGTCTTTACTGAAATAATAAAAAAAAAAAACATATTTCGCAGGAAAAATCCGAGTTTCAGAGTACGTTTATCTAAGCTTAAACTTAATCCACATCTCAAACACCCGGCCTAAGACTTTCTTAATTTACAAGAATATTAAATTTTAATATTTGTAGGTCTACAAAAATCAAAACCCTTAGTAAAAACTAAACAAACCCTTAAGGGCAATCTGGAGTTTGCAATTTTAGAAAATTTTCAATTAAATATTAAATTTTCAACAAATTTCCTATAAAAAAGAATATATTCAAAAAATTCATAAAAATTTTAAACTTTTCAAAAAGTTTCTAGAAATTAAATTTAAAAAAAATTCTTATACGTAGAAAAAAAATATGGTTGCAGGTCACCATATTCTAAGAGCAACATGCTATGGTTGAAATTTAACAATGTTTATGTTTGCAGGTCATTATTATTATGGTTATATTTAACCATACTATAGTTAAAACTAACAACAAATTTCCCGGAATCAACCATAATGGATAAGGTAAAAATTTAATCATAATATGTTCAAAATTAACCATATTTTGGTGAATATTAACCATAATAATGGTCAAAATTAACCAGATTATTTTCAAAATTAACCATATTATTTTCAAAATTAACCATAACATTGTTCAGAATTTGATCAAAAGTAACCATATTCTGGTCAGAACTAACAATAATATGGTCAGTGTAACCCATATTATGGTTGTTCAATTCAGCATATTTTCAATTTCAATTTGTGTCAATTTATAATTTTATCTATTAAGAGGAATACGTTTTACGTTCCACTTTTCCAGCCTTTGAAGGCCTTCATTAGCACTCCTTATATTTTACTGTTTCATACTTCTATGTAAATTTATATATTTTTATCAATAATGAATAAAAAAAAACAAAAAAAATATTTTTCGAAAGCTTGAAGAAATAGCTATCTAATTTGTTTGGGACAAATTTTGCTAACACCAATAGATAATAAGTAACATGGATGAGAAAGAACACCGGTTTTGCCAAAATGTCAAATTTTGACCCCCTCTAACTCAGGAACTTTTTGACCGATCTTGTTAAAAATTTGTGTCTAAACTACTAACTAACCTTTCATCCAAATCGGAAGACATCGATTTCAAAAGTTGGACCACTTGACATGAAATCGCCCATATTTATATAGTTTTATTTAAAAAAAATCTTATAAACATTAAGAAATGGTCGGAAATCGACATATATTGTGATATTTTCGGAAAGGTGTTATAAACAGAGAAAATTTTTAAAATTTCCTTAAAAATGTGGAATTATGAAAATTTTATTAATATTGTAGAATTTTCGAAAATTTCGTATAGAAAGTAAAATTTTCATAAATTTCTGATAAATAACGGAATTTTTTTAAAACTCCTTATTAATTGTGGAATTTTTAAATTTTTAAAAAAAGCTAACAAATTTTTTGCCAAAATATCCTACGAAAACAGTAAAATGTTTGTGAGGTATTCCCTATGAAAACAGTGCAAAGATGAAACGCTAAACGTTATGACTATTTTGTATGAAAAAAACTGGGATATTTTTATTAAGGAAGTAACGATACGCCTTTTTGCCGATACAATGCCAATACCGGTACTCAAGAAAAAATATCGCCGATACCGATACGAATATTAAATCTGAATTCAATGTAAAATTTACAAAACTCAAGGATAATGGATTTTTTATAATACAAAATTAAAGTTTAAGAGATCATTAATACTTAAAATTGATATTTATATGATTTAAAAAAACAATGAACTTGATTTAATGGTAATATTAACAGAAAACCAATAATATTTTAATAGAAAAATTTAAATTAATAAGATTTTTGATAAAAATACAAGGTATTCTCAAGTTTTGCGGAGATAAAAAAATCCGTTTGAACCAGACCTGCAGTGAAAAATAGTCTCTCAGATGCGACAGAAATTGTTTTAAAACTTAAGTATTTCTCTACCAAGAAGCGGATCTGCGTCTCTAAACCACAGCTGTGGATGGACAGAGGCTCATCCTCCTCCAAAGGCCGTTTTAGACTTATCAGAACATTTACTAAGTGTTGAGGTGACCGTGTCTTCCACAATTTCAGAATACATAGTCATAGTAGCTCAGTAAGACGTTTTTTTCGATACGATTGAAGAATTTTAGATAAACAATAGGTTTCATTATTCTCTAAGCCCTCATATCTTTCATTCAGAACTAATGCTAAGTAGGTCGCCAATTTTTGGGCCTCTGAACTATTTTCTATATCAGTCTATTTATTTATTATATTTTCAAATAATGTTCGAAGATTGTTAATTGGCGGAATTAATATAGCAGTGGCTTTGCTTATGGATTTTGTAGCCTCTTCGAAGTAGCCCAAAATTTTCGGCAAAATTATTTTTATTCTCACAAGCATCTCACTTATAAAATGCATAAAAATGAAAAATTTTTTACGTTTTTTGTACTAAAAATACATTAAAGATTTAGCAGTGAGAGAACATTTCACTACTATGGTGCAAACAGTGCTGCCACGACCAATCAAATTTTTACAACCAAAATCTTCAAAAAAGTTACCCGAGAAAATAACATTTAAAATAATAATAAAATTTTAAAATTTGTAAAATTTATTTTAAGTTGCATTGTAAAACAAAGGTTATTTGCACTTAATAGGAAAATATTATTTACAAATTAATAAAACAAAACAAGAAATGTAATTCTAGTACAAATTAAAAAAAAACGAGAAACTTAAATTAAAAGCGTTTTTTTATTTGCAACCTTTTTCATAAAAAATATTTTTATTTTATAATAATTAAACCCGTCGAATTTTTATACAAAATTCAGTTTATTGAAAGTAAATATATATAATTTTTTTAATATGTCCAATTTACAAAATGTTTACTTCACAATTATAAATAATAAAAATGGAATTATTAAATTGTTTTCGCTTTTAAACTGTCAGTGGCAGGTCTGTCAAATGAGACGATTTTTTACGTTTGGTGATATGACGATTGTTTCATTTTCTAATTTACATATCGCTCATTTCGTGCAAGACCGTCACAACTTAAAATTTGAAACTTTACAGGAGAGCCTTTTTAAGATTCCAACCTATTATTATTTATTTTATTATTTATTTTATATACAGTTATAAAATCAAATGTTTCTTTTTTGCTACAAAGAAAACCACATGTACAAGAGGAATGCCAACAAAAAAAACTGAAATGTGACCTTGTTGATGTTAATTGCTCAAGTTTGTTACAAGAGGTCATAGCGTCAAAAGCATCTGTATTACCGTTATTTTTTCGATAATTCTCTCCGTTCTTAGATCAATTTGTAGAGATTTAAGAGGAGAACATTTCTGCATTACTAACTCGAAAATGCCAAATTTTGAGTTGTGACGGTCTTGCACGAAATGAGCGATATATCTAAAGTATTTTAAAAACGGGTATAACTTTTTTCTCTCGCTTGTATTTTATTGTATTTTAAGTTTATAATTGTTATTATTGCTGTTTCAAAATTGTTCTATTTCAAATATTTCGTGAATCATTATATAATATTATGGCGAATATAAAAAAATTTGTATTTCAGAACATTCAATCGGGAAAATGTATATGACTGACAGTCAAAGGTATTTTTTATTAATTTAAAATATTGCCAAGTCACTATCTGAACAACATTAAATAAAAATATATACCGACAGGTTATACAAAGTAAAATTTAAAATTTCTTAAATTGACGTTATTTACTTACAGTAATAAACTTTTAATATATAAATTTTTTTCTTCTTATCTTATCTTAAAAATTCTATGTGCATTTCCAAATATTATAATATATTCCTGAAAATAATTAAAATTTAGAACATATTGCTTATATTCAAGTTTTTGGAAACACTAAAACTTCTTTTGTGTATTTTTTCAGTCATGTTCTGAAATTGATTCCGCGTGATATTATACACTTTATACTTTAAGTACCCCTTATCTTTACTACTGTTAAAACCGAGAAAAACTACACTCATTTAAAAAAATTAATTGAAAATCTCTATCGCTTAAAACTTAATTTTATTTCAATTTTAAAACAAGCCCGTTTCTAACATCTCATTTGGCAATTTTTTTCTTAACAAATATCTTGAAAAAATATCTGGTAGCGGTTTTGAGTGGGATTTTTGTTTTCGATGAAGTATAAAAAACTTCCGTTTATTTGAAAGAAATAATGAGAAAATCGTAGTGCAAAGTACATTTTATTCGAAGTCGTAAATAATTTCCTTAAAATCGAAATACACGATAACCAACCATGTTAATACGTGTTATTATTTTAGGAAAAATGTAACCAAAATGAAAAAATATTCTCACCTCCACATAAGGAAAAAAATTCCCAATTTTGATTAGAAATAAACAAAAACGGCAGCTCTCGGAGCAAACCAAAACGGCTAAAGCTGAAGATCCACACTCCACGTTCAATTCGTTGATGCGTTAAAGCATCTGTCAACAAAGAAGAATTAGTGTAAAATATTATTGCCAAGTTACACAGCAAACGCGTTTAATGCATATACATATAGAACATTAACATTAAGTGGAATTACTTTCCACATTTGCATGCGTCTTATAAAAAGGTCAATAAAATATCAACCGCATAAAACGCGTGGTATAGACCTAAAGCTAAAAAATTAAAAGAAACAATTTTTTATTCTCTTTTGATTTTGTGTTTTCAATTTAGTTTTTATCAAAAAATAAGCATTGAAAATTTAAATGTTTTTGTCTCCAAAAAAACTCTAAAAAGATTATCGGCGTATCGACCGTAAAATATCGCCGATACCGATACATCGGCAATCCTGAAGTATCGCCGATATATCGGTACTCGTTACTCTCTAATTTTTATAGTATTCCTACAAAATTTTATTAAGGTTTGTCGTATCGTTTTATAAAATCAACTACTAAAAAAAACCAAAGTTTTGCCTAGTTTTCTTTAAAAAAAACTTTTCCAAATAATTAAATAAGGTAACGTTTTTTTTTTTTTGGAAAATTTCCCTTCAAATAGTGAAATTCATCGTAAAATTTCCTAGAAAAACCAAAATTACAGTTTGTGATCTATTTTCTTTTGTCAAAACTTTTGTGAAATCATAGGAAAATATATTCTTAAACTTCCATAACACGTCACTTTTTTATTACCAATTATGAAGTAAATTTGCTAAATAGATTCAATTCATTAATTTTATTAAAAAAAAGCAACCTTTAACCTTATATCAGAAACTAAATTTAGGTAATCAACTACCCGAAGAGAAGGTTAAAAAAAAAATTAAAAAAAACAAGTTCAAAAAACTGGATACTTTTCAAGATTTTTTATGAATATAGTTTACGTACATGCAACATTGCAAACCAGCCATTCACATACGACTCAGTGAAACGTTCCAACACTTGCGACCAATCCATTCATTTACACTAAAACAAAAAAGTATCTCTGTACTAAAAAAACTTCCCTTGGAGTACAGATGCTACTGTCAATCTCAATACTTTTTAAGTTTTGTATACCCTCAACCACTAGTAGTGAATGAGAGTACATTAAGTTTGTCATTTCGTGTGAAACTTTTTTAGTATATTCTGCGTTCATGAATAATTCTAAGTCGATCTGATTGCCGTCTGTTGAAAATAAGCCCACTTTCGAAAGACTTAATAGAAAAGAACAATATTTGGTGTCTAATTCTTTGCAGTTATCCTAAAGACCCAACCATAATATGCATAAGTTTTTTTAAGGTACTGTCAAAGATTAACGAAAAGTCTGTCAAAAGCATAAGCAAATTAGAGACGACTTTTAAACTTAAGATCCATGTTGCATATTTGCGAAATATTTTGTTTTCTTGCAAGGACTTCAAATTAAGAGGTACCAATAATTACAGCCTTGTATTTGTTTATTTTATGTTTTATTTAATTTGCAAGCAACGTTTTTAAAAGATTTTGACGATTATTGTAATTGACGTTTGTTGTACATTCTTATTAATAAAAAATGGATACAAAATTAAAATATGTAAAATTACGATAATATAAAAAAAAAAAAATACCAGGTAGAGACCGAAAAAGTACCACAAATCCTCTTACAGATTCTCTTTCACTCAGGACCTTGCATGTTTAATTTTATGTTAATAGGTCTAATATTAACGGAAATTCAAAAAGTACCAGTTGAAGAACAAAAAGTACCAAAAAGTTCCCTCACATGTTCTAATCCACTCAGGACATTGCATGTTGAAGTTTATATTTTTAGGTCCAATATAAACGACAATTAAAAAATTGCCAGTTAAGAACCAAAAAGCCAAAGTTTGAAATTAAATTTCCCGCATTTCCCATTTTTGGTACTTTTTTCACCCCATTGAAGCATAAAAAATTTCAATATTTTAGTGGGAGCCCATAATTTAATACGTATATATCAATGACTAAAGAAAAATGTTTTGTAAAACAAGTACCAAAAATAGTTACGGTTTTCACCCCTTAAACGTTCGAATTTCGAAGAAGTACCAAATTCGTATGTGTATTTTTTAGATAAGTTTCAAATGTGATATAAGACCTATTTCTATCTTTATGGCAAAAAAGTACCAATATAGAGGTTTTACCCGTATACTCCGCAAAAGGTCTGAATTTCCAAAAAGTACCAGAAACCTGTCCGCTTATTTTTCTAAAAAACAGTGAAAGGTATTACATTTTTTTGTATTTCTTTTTGTTTTGGAGACATAAGGTTACCGAATTAACCCGTTTTTACCCTTTTTACCCCCTAAACATTCGAATTTCCAAAAATGGGTCGATTTGGGGAGAGACTAACCCCTGGTCCAAATTTCAAATTCAAGTGGTCCAAATTTCAAGTTTTTAGCTTCAGGCGTTTGACTGTGCGATAATGAATCAGTGAGTCAGTCAGTCAGTAACGTTACAATGTTATATATATAGATATAGGTTGCCTTATTTTTAATGTATATATACATAGGTACAGCTGATGTTACAGAAGAATGTATTTCATATATCATAAAAATATGTTCATAGTCCCGTACCTGCCTAGTGATCAAAGCACATTTTTGCTAACACATTTCATAAAAAAAAAAATTGTTTTCATATTTACGCAGTAGTCTTAAAAATACTGACGGTACTCACTGTATATTTTCAAACACATCGATTTTTTATGTGTATGGCAGATAACCAAAACGCATTCTTGGGTATTGAATAGTATCTGCATTACATTCATGTATTTAAGTTTACTGACTGTGGTTGCGTGAAATATTGCCGTGCATAAGTATAAGTTATATATGTACATACTTTTTGTTACACATAACCATAGCTGTTATTATTATTTGTGCTTTAAGTATATGCATACACAATAACGATAAGCGTGGGTAAATACCTCTGTATATTTTTCTCATGGGTACTTGTTGTTATTCTCTGGTACTCACATTAACTTAAAGCTGTAGGTCCATGCCATGCATTCTATGCGTTGTTCCTTTTTATGCATATTTCAAAAAGTAGAATCAGTGAAATGGCATGTGACAAGTTACACAGCAAAACGCATAGAATGCATATACATACTTTTCAACGCATGAAAGTAGGTTTACTTTCTACTTTTTTATGCGTCTCATGTGTGGTGAAAAAATGTCATCCGTTTTTTTGGGGACCGTGGATGCCAAATCATATTTTATTTTCAATGTTATCGATAAATATGTTTGTGTGGTGGATTTTTTTTTGTATTAAAAAAGGTTTTCAATAACTGAAATACCTTTCAAGAACAAAATACATTGAAATTAATTTTTAGAACAGTTTTTTCATAAACAAAAATTGCTATTCGAGTTATCGATTACTTTTATGTTCTGAGTGCCATCTTTTTTTTTGCTTATTATTTTTTTAACAAATGCCTCACTCGTAAAACTGCTATGAGTGGGGAAGCAGCTCGCGCTCGTTGTCATTATTTTTTTAAGGACAATCAGGTTTTCCTTGTTTGTCTACTTTTCGTGCGTTTTGCGGTGTCACCTCGCATTGATTAATGGCGTGGCGTCGTATAACTGTACCGAGTTACAGTTTTTGCGGTTGTCAGCATTGACTTGATGCAATCGTTTTTAACCTTACTTTTTGTTTAACGTGTTTGTCTTGTGGAGAACCATTTATAACTCGATGTGACTGGTGGAGAACCATATAAAACTCAGACGTTTACTGATGGAGACCAACAAATACTCTGGAGTGGATTCTGAAAGCTCTCGCCTTCCTATACGAAGGTTTAGGTCAAACGAGGACTTGCGGTTGAGGCTCCAAAATTTCGTGGGATACCCTGGCAATATGACTTAAATAGTCAGCCAAAAACTTTAGTGTTAGGAAAATCAAAAAAAAAAAAAATGTCTTGCAAGGTAAACTTATTGACACCATGAAAAATTACGAATTCTTTTGATAATAAAAACTTACACAGAAAAAAGTGGTTAATCAATTATAAAAGGGGTTAAAAAGTATTTGAATTTAATTAATGTGATAATTGAATCAATTATTTTTTTAGTTGAAAGAAAATTACAAATTTAATTTTGTTTTAATTAACATCTTAGTTGTTTTGAAATAAATTTTCAACTAAAATTTTGATTAACTAACAAAAAATCTAACAAATTTAAACATGTAGAATTGTTGTTGGGAATTGTCAATATTAAATTATATAAATTAACACATTGTTTGAAATGGCAAAGTTTTTTGATTACTTTTTTAATTAATATTAAAAATATCATTTATTGAAAATTTTTTTTTAAAATTTCAAAATTTTTAGTAATCAATATAATCATTTTAGTAATAAGTGCAAAGTCAACAACTTGTTTGCTTGATATTATGAATTTAGAACAAATTTGGTGATTGGAGAAATTTAATAATTTTTTCTGTGTAGTCATCTATGAATTCTTATAAATAAATTATATTAAAATATCAGTTACACCTTCCATTTTTTCCAAAGTGTTTTTATTTGAAAAACATATTAGCACAACAGATGATAAATAAAACAATTTTGCGCATAAAACGCATTGCACGTAACTTGAATTTAGGAACGCATGAAATGCACAATAAGTATCATACGCATGGCGTGGACCTTCAGCTTAAGGTCCATATTGGATATTTGCGCAATATTTTGTTTTCTTGCGAGTACTTTAAAATAAAATGTGCCAACAATTACAGCCATGTATTTGTTTATTTTTTGTTATATTTAATTTGCAAGCAACGTTTTAAAATGACAAAAATTGGTGATTGATGTACATACTTATTAATAAAAAATGGATACAAAATTAAAATATGTAAAATTCCTCTCTTTCTTTTTTCTTATTTTTCCTTATCTTTAATTTATTTTATTTTTTCTTACATTACACAAACAGCTGATTCCTTACTGAATGTGCGTTCAGTTTGGCACTTTGCTTAAGCAAATGAGATTTGAGGAAACTTAGGGAAATGTTTCATTAAGTACATTATAGTCGGCCACATATGTTTTATATGTATTCGCACATTTGATTAAGTTGACTAATGCGACCTCATGCATATAATGGCTGGGCATAATGCGGCTTGGAATTGACATCCAGACAATCGGTCTATTAGGAAAAGAGCTATGAACATAAATTCGGAACAAACTCCCTTAAAAATTTATAATTTTTTTTAC
Source organism: Pollenia amentaria (assembly GCA_943735925.1). NCBI lineage: Eukaryota > Metazoa > Arthropoda > Insecta > Diptera > Polleniidae > Pollenia > Pollenia amentaria. The sequence goes on along the minus strand of OX031010.1, from coordinate 135,089,522 downwards.
AAAAATTAATAAATATTGGTAAAAAAAATGCACTGATTCTCAATAAATTTTGCAAGCATTCATCTTATATGATTGAAAATCATACTACAAAATGGGTCCCTAATTTACCATAGGCCCCATATTAAGCCCACTCTGTGCGCCTAAAACCATAAGAAAAAATGCAATTGTAGAATAATTGTTTCAGTCAAAGTTTCAAAAGATTAGAAATCACGCTGCCAAATTTCGTGAAGATCGGTCCATAATTTACGATAGCCCGCATATAAAGCAGTTTGCCAAAAAAACAATTTTTGAAGAATTAAATTCTAAAAATTTTTATTGAAATTTGGTCTTAATAAGGAATTTTTAAAACTAGAAATCTTTCTACCGAATTTTGTAATGAACGATCTAAAATTTATAACTTATAATTAATTCCATATATATAAAGGCGTCGTGAATTTTTATTCAAATTTTTAACCGAAGGAGGTCCGGGGAAATAGAAAGAATTACAATATGCAACTACAAAAATAAGGAAGCCATAACAGATAATATGCAAAAAGATATGCTGAAAAATATGTCAAAAGAATCGTTGGAATTCGCTGAGCAATTCGTCAGAATAATAATTAGGGGGAAGTTGGGAAGGACGGTTAGTGTTCTATTGAACCCACTATGCATCACAGCTTTAGAGCTTATAATCAAATATAGAATGGCTGCTGGAATACCTTCTACAAATGAGTTATATTTTGAAAAATAGTTATTCAAAGTTATCAAAACGATACTTTCGGGCTTGTCCACTGCTTAGGCAATATTCAACATAATGTGGAGCTGTGTTGCCTGGAACTTTAAGAGGGACTTCATTACGAAAACATATAGTAACATACACATCTCTATTAAACATCGAAGAAGCTACAGTGGATAGATTGGCCAATTTTATGGGACACCATAAAGACATTCTCAAGAACGTCTACAGAATGTCAATTCCAGCAGCTGAAATTACGTGCGTTTCAAAACTTTTAAAGAATGCAATTGGTGATGAAGATGAGGAAGAGGAAGAGGATGATGAAATGGATTTAGAAAAGGATGATGGGAATGAAGATAATATCGCACTTTCGAAGACAGTTAACTGCAGCGAATCTGAAGATTCGATTTCGGAAGAATTGACGAAGAGAAAAAGAAGAGGCAGTAAGTATTAAGAAGAACACAAATCAAATTTTTATAGTTCAATTTCACATGTATTCAAAACATGAATTTAACATTAGAATATAATTTAATAACACAAATTTTTTAAGTTAAACAATTTTTTTATTTAGCATTGCCTTATGGGAAACCAAAAACAGCTCGTTGGACTTTGGAAGAAAGACAAATTATAACATCACATTTCGGGAGCCTTAAAGATTTAGATAAGCTACCCAGCCTTTCAGAATGCTTTGAAGCCATAAAAAATTTCCAGTGCTCAAAAAAAGAACTCCTCAGCAGATGAAATCCTGGATAGATAATCAAAGGAGATGTACATAAACACAATTTTATTTATCATTTTATTATCAACTAAAGCTCAAAAAATTGCTTTGCTGCCTTATATGTACGAAAACTGTCATACATTGTACGAAATCGTTTGTAATTATAGCAATAACTTAGTCTGGCAAAACTGCTTCCAATCGTAATCATTTTACGCTTTTTACTCAAGTCCATCATATAAATTTTACTACACGTTCAAGCACTTGTGTTGTGAAAACAGCACATAAATAAGACAATTAAATATTTTTACATTTTACATTGCTTAAGATCATTTTTACTTAACTTGAAAGAATTATAAATTAAACATTACTAAATTCCCTCCGGAAAATCACTTTAATACGCCAAATTAATTTTTGTGAAACAAATCATGATAGTTAATTTATATTAGGCAACGAATTATAATACTGTGAGATCAGTTTTTGTAAAGATTAGCTTATAATTTATAGATCTTATATAAAGCCCACTTTTGAATTTTGTCGAACACTGGGTGGAGGGTATTAAAGATTCGTCACAGCCGACTATAGCACTCTTGCTTGTTTTTTATTTTGAATTTGATTTTGATGTTTTTTTCATAAACAAAATCGGAAAAAAGTACATTGAAATCGCAGCAACAACTTAAAAATCTGAATGTTAGTATTGAACATTGAATTTAAGATTTTAGTTAAAGCTGAGCTTTCATTAGTAACGCAAGTCTTTTTTAACGTAAATCACACAAGAAAAAAAATTCAATGAGCGCGCATTTAAATCAGAAATTAAATACTAAAAAAATAAATTATTTTATATATATAGATTTAATAAATGTGTGTTTTTTTTAGAAGGCGTAAACAATTCTGTTTTATTAAATAAAAAGGTTTTGAAATCAAAAAAAAAAAAAAAAAAAAACAAAAAAAAAACCAAAGTAATTAACAACAAAATTAATACAGTAATTAATTTTAAATTATTGTTTTTATGTTAAATTAAATTTAATAAGTCGGAAAATTTTTAAATAAGCAAAGATATATTAGAAAAAAATTGGAAAATGATTTTAAAATTCTGCTGTCTGTTATTCTCAGTATTAATTTTATTCAAAGGCAGCGGTGGAGAAAAACCAAACGATGGAAAATGTAAGTGGAATTAAAATTTTCGATTTCAGATTTAAAATAGACATGTGATAAAAAAAGAATTGAATTAAGGAAATTGAAAACAAACAAAATCTTAAAGAAAAGTATTTATCGCTGCCATTCATTTCAATTTTTTCACTTCTTTTGGTGCTATAAAACATGAAATTCATCTATAAAAACTCGTTTATTTGCACATACAATGATAATATAAAAACTTCCTATATTTCATTAACATTTTGAATAAAAACTATTTAAATCGATTTGAAGCATAAAAGCGATAAATGCTTATAACCAGTGTGCACTTAAACGATAAAAAACTGTATGTTCCAGAAAATCGGGTTTTTATCTGATTTGAAACAGAATTTTTTATAACGTTTAGATCAGGAAAAATAATTTTCCTTTTATATTGCAAAATTTTTCTTAAGATTTCAAAGGTTTTTTTCTTTTATAATTTTAATTGTTTTTTAATTTAGAATCTGGGAAGAATTAAAATTTTAGCGATTTGTTGGGCAAAGTTTAAAAAAAAATTTTTTACCTTAGAAAAGCTCTTCGAAGTTTAGGAGTTTTTCTTCGGATCAATGCAACTAATAGACCAACCTAACAAAGCGCGAACAGCGTTATCTATCTGTCAAAAATTCTCATACTCATACAAAATGCATAAGGCGCTGCGAAATATGGCCCCAAAATAAAAATAAAAATTGATCCCCAATTTGGGGTTATTGTTCATTATGAAAAATCACCACAAAATTGTTTATGAATTTTAACCCTAAAAAAGTTAACATTATAAAAACACAAAGAAAGTTATATTAAAAATTTGGGTTGGGTGCATATGCCCGAAGCTTAAAATCCCAAATTTCAAAATCCTCATTTTTAATAACTGGAATAATTATACAGTTTTGGTTTTAAAAATCGCACGATAGATAGAATGGTTAGGCCTTCGACCCAAGATTTTCTCCTCTATGGTATAACTAACACTGGCTTCGCTAACTAAAGCTTCTCTGCATAGCCGGCATGAATTTTCTCCACTTTCGTATAAGAAATCAGGATTTTGATACTATACCCAGGAATTCTTATATACAATTTTACAAAATTTATATAAAATGTTTTGGGTTAATTTTTCATTTCTCAAAATTTACAATTTATATTATTAAATGAAATATATCCCCAAAGTAAACATTTTGATTTTTTTTAGGGCCATTTATTCCGTAATATTTTTCATTTTTCTTAAAATGTAAAAACACCCCAACAAAAAAAAAAAAAACCCAAAGAAAAACAAAAAAAAAAAAAAATTGCCCCAAAATTGCGTGTTGTGTCTCATTTAAAAGTTTAACGCCATTCATCATTTTCTTTTTGGAGCTATATTTCCTGGGGTCATCTAGCGTAAAGTTAACCAAAATAGCGAGGCATGAACGCTTTGCAATGGGAAAATCCTATTTTGACAGCGCGTTCAGTTGTGAAGTTGGCTGCTATTGTTAAAAAAGTAATGACAATTTTGATTTTTTTTTTGGTCAATCTAGCGGTTTTATCTCCATTTTTCTTTCGATTTTATGGTTTTATTAAACAATATAAGACAACATTACTGTTTATGACACAGTGTTGAAGCTCCTATTTAAGTTTGTCATTGCAGCGTTAAAGCTAGGCGCTAGTTTGAAAATGTCTGATTTAAGCGATTTTTGAAGCAATTTTGCAAAAGTTCTTTCTAAAATCGAAGGGGTTTTAATGTTGCTGTTTTTATGTTTAATAAATTTAAATTATTTAAAAAGAGAAGTTTTAAGCAAATTATTTAAAGAAATACTAGCTATTAAAGCCCGGCGCTGCCCGGTTTCAAACTACCATGGACTATAATTAACAATCATGAAATCATTTTCTTACTTTTAACATTTTGTAAAAATATTATTGCAAGAAAGCGCTTTATTTGTTAAAGATGTTAAGTTTGCTCAAAATTATATTGAAGGAAAAACTTGGTTAAAAACACTACCAAAATTACCAATTTTTTCCCTGTTTTGCCCCTTTTAATTAATATTTTTTATACCTACTTAAGTTCCTGGTGAAACCATAATCATAAAAATAATTAACCTTTTCAAAAAATGCAGTCTACTCAGTAAGTGCTTAAACGCTGGTGTAGTTAAACCAAACATAAATTTATATGTTGTTTAAACTCGATAGTTGTAAATCAGTATGTATTATATGTAGTTTAAACCATGGTGAAATAAGTAGGTGGCAGCGCTACAGCAACAAATACAACATTACAACAAAAATGAAAAATAAGTCTCCGTATACGTCAAAAATTATATTAAACTAAAATCAAATTTTTCCGCCGAACGCAATGAAATAAATTAATTTTTAGCCAATTTTTATTTCACAATGGTTACTATCTTATTTAATTTTAATTTAAATAATCAAAAACTTTAATACAATACAATAATCACAGCACAAAACGTGGACTTTTTGTAAACATAAACAAAACTTTGACATAAGACTAGACAAACAATACAAGAGCAAAAAATCGTCATCTGGCGTAGTAATGCCACCTGTTTTTTTTCATCATGGTTTAAACAGTAAAATGTGGCAGCACTACTATAAATATTGTCAAATTCATATAGTTTGTATTGGTAGTTTAAGCGTCCAATTTTTTGCGCTAAAACATGGTTTATATGTTTACTGATTTATAGATTTGTTGGTTAAAGCACATTTTAAACCAAAAAGAGAGCTTAACTTGCTTTGATTTATTAGCCCTAAATGAGCTTAATTGAAAAGTACAAAAAAGGTACTATTTTAACCACTTTTACGCCCTGAAAGACCGACTTTCTATATGTTCTATATGTATTAGTGTTACTATTTTTTCTCATCCCGTTTTTATGCGTGAGTATATTTGACAGTTCAAAGCGGGAACTTTACAGACGCAGTTAAGTGAGAAAAACAGCTGTTTGTTTCAATTTATGGCATTTTTGTTTCATTTCTCACATTTCAATCGAAAAGTTTCTCGCCGCGGGAGTTGTAGAACATGGGCACTGATTTCAATCAAACTTAACATAAACAATATACATGGGTTCCAATAGCACCTACCTGGTGTATAAGTTTTGTTGAAATCGGTCGACGCGTTTGAGCTTGATGCGGCAAAATACAAAATCGCCTCATTTTTTATATATAAAGATTGAAGATTTCTTTCTATTTTATAAAACTATTTTGATATTTTCAAAGTGTCTAATTCTAATTTTGGAGTTTTTTTTCCATCAATAAAATTTAATTGTTTAAAAAGTTATAAATTTAACAAATCCTACTCCACACGCGGAAGTCATTATATACGTATTTCGAAAGAATTGCTCTATTTTTAACTGTTCTATTTTTTAAATTGTGATCAATATTTTGATATATTATATATGGTTAAAATATAACAGCTCTTTCTAAAAACGGATATAATAATGACTTCCGTGTGTGGACTATGGCTTGTTAAATTTATAAATATTCATCATTTCTTTTACGTACATGAATATACTTTAGCTATTTATATATTAAAACAAACGTATATTTCTAAAAAACAAGTTTTGAGTGAGGAAAAAGTCAGTTTTAAAGAACAGCCGTAAAGAGCTTAAGCTCCCAGATACTTAAAATTTCTTATTTAGTGGACAACAGAATATGCAAACAATTATAACTTAAATTGGAAGCTTTATTATTAATGTATAAACCAGATTTTAAATAGCAAAAAGATGTTTTATAAACCAGCAACAAAACCGGCGTAATTAATTGATTTTTATTTAACTTAAATTTGCATAAATTGTGCGAATTTTACACTTAGCAAAAACTTAAAAAAAAATACAGCATTAACCAGGATTTCTGTAGAAAAACCAAAAATTAAGGGGAATTTTATAGTGAACATTGTTAGTTTTATTTTGAATTAAGTGCGAAAAAACCTTGATACATGTTTTTAACAGATACAATTAATGACGTACACGGCTTGCAGTGAATAAGTGTGTTAAATATGGGGTTTTTTACTACACGTATGAGTTCATTCTATGTATGAGTAAATTAACACATTTATTTACATTTTTTGTTTACATAAAATTGTTTATTAAATGGAATAAATGAATAAATTACATATTTTATAGCTGGTCAGAAAAAAAAAAAAAATTGATAAAAAAAACAAGTCTTTGGTAAGATGAGAACAATACAATATCAGATTTATTCTCACGCACAAGAAATTGTTTTTAGCTGGAATCAGTTCTCAGCTGGGTATTTTTTATAGTTTATTTATAGATTGACATTTAGTTTAGTAGAATAAAATTAGATAGTATTTTTAGGGCAAGTACACTATTTGATAACCTTGATTACAAGTTAATTTTATTTATTATATTAGAAATTATATTCCAACTAACCAATTTACCGAGTAATAATAATGAAGAGATTCACAATGTTGTGATGGGATGGACCAGAGTCCCTTACACTAAAAGACAAGATTACTACCCACTAGCCAGCCCACCGTCACCAATCAGTTATAATATTATTTCTTATGCTTTGAAAAATTGACAAATATTTCGTTAGCTTATTATTGGTTTGGCGCATAGGCCAGAAATGATGGAAATAATGGAGAAAAAAGAAGTTTTCTGAAAATATAGCCGATAGAATTTTTTGTTATATTATCACCACTGCTTCTGACATATATTTTGAAGAAAAATTTCAATATTAGTGAAAGTTAATAAACAAACTTAGAAATTAGTAGCATTTTATTGAAAGTGAAAATTATTGTTTTATGCCGCATACGCTACTTTTCTTAATTTATTTCTAAAAAGTAGCTTATTGTGCTGAATACGTATACATAATGCTGTGTATTGAGTTGTTGACATTTTATTTTGCTTTTGCTGTTACTGCTTGTTTTTCTTACGGCAATGAAGAAAAGCAAGAGAAAAACTTATTTTGTATGTTTATGTACGAGGAATTTGCAACATTCGCCAAATAGTGACGTGTAGAGCAAAACAATACTTCATAATTATTTGAATAGTTGCTTTGGAGTAAAACTAATGATTAATATTTCAGAGACCATAAAAATTTCGTGAAACAGGTTTTGGATTCAGAAAGGTTAGGTATGGGGTATATATATTTTGAGTACATATATTGTCCGTACCTAACTCAATTTTTTTAAATGGTCAGTAGTTCAAACCAATAATGACCAGACGATTTGCCTTTTTCCCGAGAAATAACAATTTTTTAAAAATAAACACTCTACTTGAGGTCTATAAAATCGTTACCGACACAGAAAAAAATTAAAAGTGATTTCAATTAAAAAATTTGTGATATTAATTAAATTTTCACCAGTAAACAAATTAATAGTATCAATTCACTTGGTTAACATTTAATTCACTTGCTTCTCTGTTTAATTCACTTGATTAAATTTTTAATTAAAACTGATCATATTTTTGATTAACGCTTTACTTGGTAAAACATTTTGGAGATTTGTTTTTGTGGATATTATATGCAAGCCGGACCATATGATACCATACATCACTTCTGACTTTAGATACATATCGTTGGTTGGTTATTTAAATGTCGTTTGTGGATTTTTTGCGGTTTTGAGTTAAGATCGATTCCTTAGGTTTTCCGACCTGATCTTTTATTTGGCGTAATCAGTTTATCGATACCTCATATGGTTTTCGAGATATGGAGTGTTGAGTTTGTCGTTTGTGGTATTTGCTGAAGCAATTTTCAAATTAAATGTGTACAAACTCAATTTACTAGAAACTATCGGAATCCACATACGACAATTAAATTATCAGCCGACGATATGTATAATGATATGCAATAGTGTGTCCCATACAGGCCACTATCTAAAGCAGAGTAATATATGCCATTGGTTGTAATTGTCATGCGTAAATTGTATTAATTTAATAAAACTTTTTTATTCTTATTACAACCAGTTATAATTATTTTGCCTTCCACTCAATTGTAACAGTTTCTTATTTCAGAATAAATTCTTATAGAATTGAAATTTAGACTAAAGCAACAGCTTAAATATTTGTTTTACTTATTTATTAATAAAAAAACAAATAAGTAGGCCAATCTCGACCATATGATACCCTACACGACTCTATTAACACAAAAATGCTCAAGAGTATACCCTATTTGGAACCCATGAGCAATCGTGTGCCGAATATTTTCTAGTTATTAACATCTATATGAGATTATTTTATCTTAAACTTTAAGACTTAAAGAGACTTTAGGGTGGGGCTTTATTAGGGAGATCGATTATTCGACTTTTTTCAAAAACCAGTTTTCGAATATTCCGAATAGTTTCAATTTGGAAAAACCAGTTTGCGGTTAAGCATTTTTAAAATAACCGGTTAACCGGTTTTAATTCGAATACGTAATAACACAAAAACCAAATCAGTTTTTGTAATACAACGTTGATTTGAATAAAAACAAAACAATTCAAAAGGTTAGGGACCTTAAGGTATCTTCAGACCTAACAAATATTTGACGATAAATTGATCAAAATTAAGCTTCATTTTTGAAAATTTCTATTTCTTTACTGAACTTTATTTGTAAGTATATAATTGTACAATGTAATTTATAAACTGTTAAATGATGCTTGATCTAGCCAAACATTTCGCAAAAGCAAATAAAAATTATATGAATCAGTAGATTTCAAACATATTTTCGAAAAGTTGCAAACAAAACCTTTTATCCAGGTATATATATTTCAAATTATTTTATTTCGGCTTAAGAGAAACGAATAGTAATATGAAGACGCTTTTTGTATGAAATATTGTCGACGACCACAATTTAAAACTGCCATGAAATTGTTTGATTTTTTCAATATTGGTTTTTAGTTCTTGGTGTTTTAATAAATAAAACTGAATTTTTTCCATATCGTTGATTCCGCTGGAATGTAGTAGTTTCAAGCATGAAGAAATTCTAGAACTACTTGAGACTTTTTAGTGCCTTAACGAGCATTCCATCCTCGGCAAATACAATGGGCTAATAATTCACCCAATCATTCATTTTTGACAGAGTATTTTAATAAAGTATTATATATTTCGACTCTTTAGAACTACTTCGAACGGAGTTAAGTTTTATTTGGAGCACATTAATGTCAACCATGTGGACTAATTAAAGGTGATTAATAAGTCGTGACGGGGAAGCCCCTTTGCAACTTATCATTTTAGTGCACTTCAGGCACTTAACCTTGTCTTTATAATCCCGTTCCAAATATCTCAAGAGATAACATCTATACAAAAATATATTCAATTTTTGAATACTCTCGCACAAATTACTTTTTGCTTTTTAGCTGAAAACTTTTTTGTAGTATTTTGAATTGTTTTGGCTTTTTTTTTACAAGAACACACGCTTTTCAAAGCGATTTTTATTTACATTGTTCATAATGTTTTTTGACTTTTGTTACATTTTGTTTTGACATTCTTCATAAGTTTGCCTAATATTCAATTAGAAAAATACTTAAATTACTGGACACTCGTAAAACTGCAGCATGAGCTCATTGTCATTATTTTTTAAGGACAATCAAATCGTTCTTGTTTGTCTACTTTTCGTGTGTTTTGCGTTGTCAGCTCGCATTGATTAATGGCTTGACGTCGTATAACTGTACCGAGTTACAGGTTTTCGGTTGTCAGCATTGACTTGGTGCAATCGTTTTTAACCTTAAATATTTTAACGTGTTTGTCTGGTGGAGAACCATTTATAACTCAGACGTTTACTGGTGGAGACCAAAAATACTCTGGAGTGGATTCTGGAAGCTCTTGCCTTCCTTTACGAAGGTTTAGGTCGAATGAGGACTTGTGGATGAGGCTCCAAAATTTCGTGGGATACCCTGGCAATATGACTTAAATAGTCAGCCAAAAACTTTAGTTTTAGCAAAAATCAAAAAAAATAAAATAAATTACTGGAACATTTACAAGAAGAATAAGGAAAACGTATATAAATTTCACATTATTAAAATAACCCGTTGATTATACCAAAATAACGGATTTATTCGATATTCGAAAAATTTACATTTTAAAATAGCCGGCTTGGGCAGAACCAAAATAACCGGTTGAATAATAACGTTCGATCGCCCTAGGCTTGATGTGGGATATGTGGTCAATTTCAGACTTACCAGCACACAATTATTATGTTATGAAGGTCATTTCAAAACCAACATATACATTAATATAAGAAACTTTTGTGATTAAAGGTGGAGGTCCATACCACACGTAATAAGCTTCTCTCCATCCTACGCAGCTGTCAAGAAAATATTATCTGTGAAGTTATACGTAGCAAGTCAGGCGCTACGTATAACTACACATATAAGTAAGTTTATTTTCTTTTTTTGTAAGTGTCAGAAGCAGCGTTCAAATAAATCAGTTGATTTTGGCAAATAAAATGTTATTGCTGCTTGTGGCAATGCCGCGTTAAAAGCGTTGCATGCTACATAAAGCGTATAACGCAAGTGAGGTCAAACAAGTTAGAGTGCTATATTCGGCTGTGTTGAATCTTTGATATCCTCCACCGACAGCAGTGGGCTCTATATGATATCTACATAAATATTATTAATTAATCCTCATAAAAACGAACGTTAGCATAAAAATTGGTTGCGGTTTAGACCTCAATTAAATTATTGACCGACAATGCGTTTCTTGTTAGAACTATGAACTGGCTTGAGTAAAACATCATGATTCGTAACAGTTTAAGCCGAACAAAACTGATTTTTAGGAGGGTAATTTGTATTGGACCTATGGTAAATTATGGACCAATCATCCCAAAATTCTGGAGACTGATTTCTGGTATTACAAGAAATAAATTAGAATAAACTTCAATACAGCAGTGTAATTAGTTTAAGCGTTAACAGTGAATTTCACAAAATTGCATGATATTTTTGCTGGCCATATGAATCTAAGTTGGAAGAAATTTTAATGCAATATCTATATCTGTTAGTGTTTAAGACGAATTTAATTATTTTCCCAAGGTGGGCTTTATTTGGTTTTAGGCACAATAAAAAGTTTTCCGAGAGTTGGGTTTATGTGGGGCCTAGGATAAATTACGGACCGATCTTTACGAAATTTGGCAGTGTAATTTATCGTCCTCTAAAACTGCGAAGTAATGAATTTCACTATGATAGCATTATTTATTACCGTTTTAGGAGTACTAATCAGTTTTCCGGCAGTAGGGTTTGTATGGGGCCTAGTGTAAATTATGAACCGATCTTCAAAAAATTTTGCAGTGTGATTTCTGGTCCTATAAAGCTGTGATTTTCAACATTTTAGTATAATAGCGTTATTTATTACGGTTAAAGGCGTAGTAAACTGTTTTCCGCGAGTAGGGTTTATGTGGTGCCTATGGTCAATTATGGAGCGATCTACGATCACGATATTTAACAGTATGATTTAGAGTCTTATAAAGCGAATCCGTGCACAATTTTATATCATTCCGTGCATTATTTCACCATTTATGTTAGTTTTTGTATCAAAATTATCCATATTTTAGGGTGGTGGTTCCACATTTTGATTCATAGTTCTGATCCTACTGAACCGATGTTGCTGGGTTTCAATCCCAAACTGCTTAGGCATCAATCAAGCAATATGAGACTAAGTTTGTTCTATTCTCTTGCGTTTTTCGAACGTGAGCGTGTTGTTAGAATTACTCAAGGACAAGGCTTAATCGACTTAGAATAACTCAAGGAGCCAGAATATATATATATATCGTTACCTTAATATAAAAAGGCCCCAACTCATCAAAAACACTTTTTACAGGAGAAGGAAAAAACTTAATAAAAGCTGAAATAATATATAAATAATACACAACCATTGTCAAAAAACATCTTTATTAAAATTAAACGAGGAATTCAGATTGAAATACATAATATGTATTTCTTTCGAAAAATTGTGTGTATGAGTTAGGCCTTTTTTTCTTTAGAAAAATTGTGTGTATGAGTTAGGGCTTTTTGTATTCTGCTTATAACTTCTTTATTTTTAATCTAATTTGCTTGAAATTTTAATAGAATGTGTATTAGCAACCATTCTACAATAATCAATAAAAAAACGGATTTCCAAAAATAATGAGTTGGGGCCTTTTTATATTAAGGTAACGATATATACTTTTTGTGGTCTTAGATGTATAATAAAAACGTTTCACACGGAATGACAAACTAAGTATTACCTCATTCACCACTAGTGGCGGTGGAGAGTATAAAAAGTATGCAATGGGTTGATGCGCAAACTCATGGTGTAGCCTACCGACTTAAGAGCTGTTTTCGGGAATGTCATTTGTACGGGAGCTATGGCCAAATATGAACTGATTCCAATAAAATTCCGTAAGATTATTAAAATTACAATAAATATATTCTTAGCAAATTTCATATTAATACTAACATAATACTCGTAAGATGGTCTATATTCTAGAAAGAAGTTCGTATGGGAGCTAAGAGAAATTACGAACCGATTCTCGCCATTTTCACGAGGCTTGGTCCTTGTAGCGATAAGAACATACGTACCAAATTTCCTCAAATTATGTAAGCTGCGACCTGTACGTTGCGTACAAAACTTACACTGACACGCAACTAGTCAGCTAGAAAAATAGACGAACGAGATACATCAAGAGATCGATTTAGAATGTGATTCTGAGTCGAGCATAAGGTTGGCCAAGAACCAATATTTCTTTATACGTGTTAAAAATTTAAACAGAATTGCACATTGGGTGGTGTCAGTATAAAAATACTTGTATTTTCTCATTCATACCTAATATGAATTTCTAAAATACGTTCAATCTAAATTCCATAATACAGTAAAATAGAAAAATTCCCATTTAAAAACCTCTCAGCTCTTGGGTACTGCACCAGTATGTGCTTGACTTTTGCTGCTTTAACAAATGACTCATAGAAAAATGACAAAATAATTCAATTAAACTATTGATAGTTGTTGATAAAAAATTAATTCATTAAACTCTTTTTAGTTATTTTTTTTTTAACAAAAAAGGTAATCAAGGTTAAAACGAAAATGAGGATCACAAATATTTTTAGCAGTATCGTTTAAATTAAACGTTGTGTGTGGAAGAAAATAAAAGCACTGAAATTTTTTTTTCGAAAAAATTACTACAATTTACCGGTTTTGTTTTCGTTGAAGTCATAAATTTTGTTGTGAGGTTTTTTTTTTCATTAAAAACTGTGCTTATGGGTTTCAAGCGGGGCTGAATAAAATAATTAAAATATTCAGAAACCAAATGTTATCAAAACCGGTTGGTTATTTAATATATAAACGTTAATTGTTAATATGTTGTATGAAGATATATGTTAAAGATTTATTTTTTGTTAATTTAAAAGCTGAAAACATCCATCAATTTTATTTTTTGCTTTTAGCATTGAATTTTATAAAAAAAACCTTTAATTGAATTTAAAAAAATGAACTCAACCTAAAGGGGGCTGACACGTGTAGAGGAATATGGATGGAAATGTCACAAATTAAAAAAATAAAAAATTAGTTTATTTTACAAGATGATACTAATTGTCAGAGAAAGTTTTTTAAGCTTTTAGCTTGAAGAATAGGATTCTGCACTGTTCACAAGATTTTTGTAAAAATTCTTTACTTGCATATAAATGCATATATTTTGCAATATAGCAATAAATTTCTTAACAAATATTGGAATCTTAGTGACAATCTATAATGGCACTGTGAAATATGGCCCAGAAAATATGACCCCAAAACAAAAATGAAAATTGACCCTGAATTTGGGGCTATTTTTCATAAGGACCCCATTTTTTTAACGAAAAATTACCCCAACAAATTAAAAATTAAATAAAAATGACCCCATATTTGGGGCAATTCTTTAATATGAAAAATCACCTCAAAATTCCTTTAACCCAAAAAAAATTAACATTAAAAGAAACACAAAGAAAGTTATATTAAAAATTTGGGTAGGCTGCATATGTCCGAAACTTTAAATCCCAAACCTAAAATCCCGAATTTCAAAATCCGAAGCTTAAAAATCCAGAATTTCAAAATCCTTATTTTAAATAACCTGAATAATTACACAGTTTTGGGTTTAAAAATCGCACGATAGATAGAATGGATTTTCTCTACTATGGCATAACGAGCACTGGGTCGATAATTAAAGCTTCATTCCATAGCTGGCCATAAGCTGGTTGCAAATATTTTCTCCTCTATTGTATATTTAACACCGGCTTCGCTAACTAAAGCATCCTGCATAGCCGCCATGAATTTTCTCCAGTAACTAATTGTGGGCTATTGAATTCGTTTTTCGTACTGTTAAAATTAAATAAAAATATAGTTATTTCACGAATAATTTTATTTTTCAACATTAATGTTTGTTATTCAAAAAACATACTACCAAAAAATAATTTCTTTCCGTACTTAAATTGTTATTTAGTTTGATTTGTTTCGGTTAAATTATTTTTCTAAAGCAAAAACTGTTAAATTTTACGGAATATGCTGTTGAAAAATGCAAATTTTTTTGTAAAATTTATTACTTTTAAATGAAATGTAAATGATCCGTTTTTTTTTAAATAAATTTTAAGTTGTTTAAAATTAATTTTCTGTGGAATTTAGCTACATAATATCTTGAGTGTAAGAATTTTTATATAAAATTTTATAAAATTTAAATGAATTTTTTGGGGTAATTTTATCATTTCCTCAAATTTACAATTTATATTAGTAAATGAAAAATAGTCTCCAAAGTAAAAATTGTGATTTATTTGGGACCATTTTTCATTCCGTGATATTAGGGTAATTTTTCATTTTTCTTCAAATGCAAAATCACCCAAACGGAAACATGAAAAATAGCGCAAAAAAAAAACAAATAAATTACATATCGTTTTATCTCATGTTTTTCTGATGGACATTCTTAATTTTCTTTTTGGGGCAATTTTTCCTGGGGTCATTTTGCGTACCGCCATCTATAATAGCCGAAATAGTAGGGGGTGCACAATATCTCCCAAGAAAATATGGCCCAAAAAAGAAAATTTACAATAGCCCCACAAATTTACATTAAACACAACAACACCCGGTTTTTTTTGCATTTTTCGTTGATGTGTTTCTGCATTTAAAGTGAAATGAAAAATAAACACAATATCAAAAAATGAATAATGACCGTACATAAAATAGAAATTTTAATTTAGAGACTATTTCTAATTTTATAATATACTAGCTTAACCCGGTGCGCTTCGCTACACTGACCCCGCACATTTTTATATTGAAATTTATAGTTTACTATAATAGTAGCTTTAACCACGTTTGAAGACTCTCCCTTTAATAGTTCTTCAGTTGAGCGATATTTAATGTATGCATCCTATGGGAGGTATTTCCCCCCCTGCGCCTACCCGCTTTATTTTTATTTTCAAAAGTGTAGTATACCATAAGAGTGACTTTTAGAAAGTTTGAACATTCTCACTATTACAGTTCTTAAGATATGCGATGTTAAACATTGGCGTCCTATGGGGTATTCCTATACCCCCGCTGCTATTTTATTTCAATTTCGGGGTTTAGAAGATCCTACTACAAAAAGTTCAGCAAAATGCGTGCAGCGGCTCTTAAGATATGCGATAATTAATATTGGCATCCTATGGGGGGTACCAATTCCCCTGCCCCTATCGAAAAAATAAGTAGCCTATTTTATTTTTAGGGCTCACGTGATGTTACTGTAAAAATTTCAGGAAAATCGAATATTGGCATCCTATGGGGGGTACCAATTCCCCTGCCCCTATCGAAAAAATAAGTAGCCTATTTTATTTTTAGGGCTCACGTGATGTTACTGTAAAAATTTCAGGAAAATCGGTTTAGTAGTTTCGGAGTCTATAAAGCGACAAACAAACAAACATACAAACATACATAATTCATTTTTATATATATAGATAGACTAGCTTAACCCGGTGCGCTTCGCTACACTGACCCCGCACATTTTTATATTGAAATTTATAGTTTACTATAATAGTAGCTTTAACCACGTTTGAAGACTCTCCCTTTAATAGTTCTTCAGTTGAGCGATATTAAATGTATGCATCCTATGGGAGGTATTTCCCCCCCTGCGCCTACCCGCTTTATTTTTATTTTCAAAAGTGTAGTATACCATAAGAGTGACTTTTAGAAAGTTTGAACATTCTCACTATTACAGTTCTTAAGATATGCGATGTTAAACATTGGCGTCCTATGGGGTATTCCTATACCCCCGCTGCTATTTTATTTCAATTCCGGGGCTCAGAAGATCCTACTACAAAAAGTTCAGCAAAATGCGTGCAGCGGCTCTTAAGATATGCGATAATTAATATTGGCATCCTATGGGGGGTACCAATTCCCCTGCCCCTATCGAAAAAATAAGTAGCCTATTTTATTTTTAGGGCTCACGTGATGTTACTGTAAAAATTTCAGGAAAATCGGTTCGATAATTAATATTGGCATCCTATGGGGGTACCAATTCCCCTGCCCCTATCGAAAAAATAAGTAGCCTATTTTATTTTTAGGGCTCACGTGATGTTACTGTAAAAATTTCAGGAAAATCGGTTCAGTATAATATTGGCATCCTATGGGGGGTACCAATTCCCCTGCCCCTATCGAAAAAATAAGTAGCCTATTTTATTTTTAGGGCTCACGTGATGTTACTGTAAAAATTTCAGGAAAATCGGTTCAGTATAATATTGGCATCCTATGGGGGGTACCAATTCCCCTGCCCCTATCGAAAAAATAAGTAGCCTATTTTATTTTTAGGTAGTAGTTTCGGAGTCTATAAAGCGACAAACATACAAACATACAAACACACATAATTTCATTTTTATATATATAGATAATAGATTATAGATAATAGATAATAGATAATAGATAATAGATAATAGATAATAGATAATAGATAATAGATAATAGATAATAGATAATAGATAATAGATAATAGATAATGCAAATCTTAAGAAATGAAAAATTACCTCTAAAATTCATTTTAAAAATTTGGGGTGATTTTTAATTTTAAAAAATGGGGCATTATTAGCGGACAACCCAATAAAAATTTTGTTGGAATTCCTATATATTTTGCATAACTACAATTCTAGTAGATATGAATGAGTGTGCGAAATATGTTTTTTTGCATGATGTTTATTTGACGAGTTATGGGGTGGTAAGGTATTGCCGTTTTTTTAAATTTATTTTCGAACTTAAAACTAATCGGACAAAAAAAATTTCAAGTGATTGTTATAGAAAATCGATTGATCTAAAAATGATAATAAATTTAATTAAAAAAAAATTTGTTTTCATTTGCAAAACTGGAAATGACCAATTTAATTCAAAATGTTTCTAACTAAGTAATATTTTTTTTTTTGTTTTTAACCAAAATAAGCCTATGGTGTCCTTATCTATATATAAAAATAAGTTGTCCTATGTTCGTCATTTTATAACTCGAGAATCACTCAACCGATTTTCAAACGAGTACATGCGTCGGAAAGATCTACTTTCACTGATGGTTTATAAAAAAAACCATCGAAAAATTTCTACGAATATGCGTTATACGCGCACTTTTATGATGGTGTGTTTTCTCTAAAATGTATTTTTTTCCTTATGAGAATTACATTTTGTCGGTATAAGTCTCTGCTTGCTCGCGTCATTTGACTTATTTAATTTCTGTGTGTTTATTGATTGCGTTCTCACTTTAAAAAATCTATATTATTTTGCACTTCTTTTTCAGGAAAATATCTATTCTTTACATTATTAAGCCGCGAAAACTGGAAATGACTAGTTTAAATAGAAAATTTTCTAACTGTATGTAAATAAATTTATTTGCTTATGAAGATAATAGTTCTATTTTACAATTTTACAAACATATAGAATCATAGTGTTTATTATAGGGCTTTTTGCTAGGATGCCTTCGTGTTTTTTTTTAATAAAAACAAGGTAAATTTTAGTTCCCGAAATCGTGATTGCGGTATCAAACCTAGGCTGCAGAAAAATTCTTTCACGTGCAATATCCTTTTTGGAGCAGCAGTAAATTGCAGTTTTATTTAGAGTAGATTTTACCCAGTCATATAATTGTATTGGAGAAATTATTGCTTAACTTGTAGGTAACTGGTACGCTTCGCTTAACGCTTGAGGTTTCATCCAACACCGTCACATGACCCCTTTCTATGAGGAGTTGCGTGAAAGTGTGTCTCGGCATCCGCATTAAAATCATGCTTGTAATAAAATAAATTTGCAAAATTTTATTTATTTTTGAAATGGTGGGGCCCACACTATAATTTATATATTTATAACTTTCGATGCATCTATAGATTTTTCCAAAAGATGTTTGTCATGCTTTAGTCCATTTGAGATCATAACAATGCTTCCGTATTTTCCGTGTCGCTGCTCTAATTTTTTTGGGTAGCAGTTTAAGATTGGGCGGAATCTAAAACTACTACTTAAATAAACGTCATAAAAAAAATTGATATTCCAAATACAAAGGAATTCAAACAACATTTTTTTATTGGGTTGTCCGCTTCACAAATATGTTATATTTTATCAAAATTTGCGATCAACATGGAAGTTAATTATGATTTACTTTTAAAGAAGTAGTAGGATTAAACAATATTTCTGAAGTAAAACTTTTTTTATTTTCTAATTAAATGCTAACCACACACCCAAAGTGTGTGAAACGGTAGCAACCCTGTAGTCAGCCTAGAACCATATGTCTCTTTGTCACCACACTTTTCTCTAGCGAAAATTGCACTAGTTAAAATGTCACATTGTCAACGAACGCGTCAACAGTTAGTTTTTTTTATTAAGCTGTGCACTCAATAGGTAGAGATTATATATGATCACAGAATAATTACGATTTCACTATTGACATTGACCGAGAAAAAATAAAATGTACTAGTAAATCCTTGGTTCAAATGTCGCCATGTGATCACAAATAAACTACCTAGTCAGTAGAGCACAGTCTACTGGTGGATTCGCAATGACAAGCTAATACTAAATGTCAATAGAAGATTACACTTGGTCAGTGGTATACAGACAATGTCACTATTTATGCACTACAGTTTTACTATTGGCATTCCCTGCAGGGAAAGTTCTATGGTGAAATTAAATTTCATGTGCTTTGTGAAATTATAACATTTTTGACAACTTAAAATTTTGACATAAAGAAAAGAACAATTGTTTGCTGACGTTTCTTTACAGAAATCTAAGTCGGCAAATTTTTTGGCAGCGGTGGTTCAGCAAAAAGTAGCCGGTAGTGGATCATCTGACAAAAGAATTAGTTATTCAAAATGAAAAAATTATCTATTACAATTTGTTATTATTTTAAATATATGTATTTGCTATTAATATCAATATTTTTTAACCCGACTCAAAAAAAGAAGAAGGGTTTCAATTCGGTTGTATGTTGCTTCTTTTTCATGTTTGTTACCGCATAACTCCGTCATATGTGAACCGATTTTTTTTTGCATTTTAATAGGGCGTGTCAACAGATTATACTTACAAAAAAATTTTGGAAATCAAACGGACAATTTGTCTCTCCGGAAATTTTATTTTTGAGCTACTCCATAATTTATTAGCCAATCTTCAGAATTCGCGCTTACTTTTGATATGATTTGCTAGCAGGTTGCAAATGTGAACAAATTTTTGGAGGTTGCACATTTGGCTTTGTCAAAATTTTTGCATTTTTATTTTTGACGTTTTTCTGCGATAGTTTTATTCTCTACTGGTTGGAACCCATAAGAAGATGTTTTATGCTTTTTTTAAACTTTTAGGAAATTTCTCATTGGTTTCCTCAAATTTTACTTTCATAAGATTGCGCCTTGGCAATATAACAAAAAGCTTGCAATTTTAAATTTATTTAAAAAAAAGGATTTTACTTTTATAATACACTGATGTCAACATGCACAAATTATAATAACAAAAACGTTATTAATAAAAAAATGTAATATGTAACTATTTTTGATCTTATAAAAGCTTATATTAATATGCAACACGGCTAAAACGAAAAGTTTGACTAAAAAAATGAGTGTAAATATGACTTTCGAGCTAGCGGCGACTTAAATTCAAAATTTAAATACTGCGGCGGCTTAGAGCCGACTGTGAGCTATGTGTGTGACCTGGGAGTGTGTCTATGATAATTGTGTGGTTGTCAAAAAAATTTCTACGCTAATGTAAGAATTTATACTAGCCCCTGGGCAAGGTGAATTCGTATTTCAGGTGGCATTGAAAGGACAGCTGTCCTACTTTTTTTCTTACTAAGAGAGAAAAATGTCAAAAGCTGCTTGTGTTTTTGACATTTCGATCAACGAAAGAAAAAAAAAAATACATTGTGGTGTTTTTGGTGTTGTTACTGGTTGGAGTATCGACACCACCGTATACATGAATTCGCCTTGCCCCTGGTTCACCCCAACAGTGTCAAAATTTTACTTTCATGAATACTTTGCTACCGCTTCACTTATGCTCTTTGGGTGTGTGTGAAACGGTAGCAAAGTTTTATGGTGAAATAAAATTTGTCTGTGGTAGAAAAATTTCATGTTTGTGCTGTGTGAAATTATAAAATTTTTGACCATTAAAAATTTTGACATAAAGAAAAGAACAATTGTTTTCTGACATTTCTTAACAGGAGTCTAAGTCGGCCCATTTTTTTGTTGGCGGCGGTTCGGCGTGTCAACAGATTGTGCTTACACAAAATTTTGGAAATCAGACGGAAAATTTGTCTGTCCGGTAATTTTATTTTTGAGCTTCTCCATAATTTATAAACCAATTTTCAAAATTCGCGCTTATTTTTAATACGATTTGCCAGCAGGTTGCAACTGTGAACAAAATTTGAGGAATTTTTGGAGGTTGCAAATTTCGCTTTTTCAAAATTTTTTATTTTAATTTTGAAGTTTTTCTGGGATTTTTTTATTCTCCACTGGTTGGAGCCCATGAACAGATATTTTATGCTTTTTTAACTTTTAGAAAATTTCTTATTTTTATTATATTTTTTTTAAACCTTCGCGAATTGCGCGTTTTAGGTAACCTAAATCCTAATAAGCTGATAATGGGATTAATGATCAAACGAACGTTATTTATCCTGTTTTTATTTACATTACCTCTCAATCAAATATATTTTCATGTTATTGTGATTGCTTTCTTCCAATTACACTTACATAAAATAATATTTGAAATCATAAATTATTTAAATATTTTACGAGATTGCAGAATACAAATTTATTGAACTAATAAAATTTTATTTTGGAAAATTTTTTCTTGCCACATTCTACACGATTTTATGCAACTATGTTTAGTGGTGGAAATAGTTTTATACACCAATACATTTAAAAAAATCTTACTTATGCAAACATAAATTAGGTACCACTGACAATTGAGTTATGTACCTGTCAAAGAGTCGGCATACTAGTTGTATACTATGCCCCTGGGCTAGTGAAATTTTATTTACCTCAACAGTGTCAAAATTTTACTTTTTTGAGTACTTTGCTACCGTTTCACACACGCCCTTTGTGAGAAAATAACACTTCACGTTACACAGCGGTTTGTCCCCATATATTGAATCAGCAAAACTAGAGCAGTTGTCGTAAAAAGATAAAGATGCGTATACAGATACTTTTTGTCGAAGTTAAGATACATTTTCAGTTTGAGAAAAATCGGTGCAAGGATGTACCTACCTTCCATACATCCTGATAAATTGAATTTTTATCTACATTTGTGATCAGAATGAAGCCAAAGTTGGTGTCTGATTGTTAAAAGTAACATTCTATAGCAGTTTTAAATCTTATTGCATACGGTGCAAGGACATGCCTACCAGCCATATATTCTTTTTCTAATAAAACCTTAACTGCATTTATGATTAGAATGCCCTAAAAATTAATTGGTGTTTTGAAAGTAATGAGAAAAATATCTGTTATAAATTTGGTTTCATTCGGTGCATACATTTCCCAAAAAATGCGAAGTTATGATGGGATCACAAATATTTAGAGCATTTAAAGATTTATTTATGCCAACTAATGCTACGGGTCATGGTATTATTTAAACAGGTATGTCTTACTATTTAAAGACGTCATAGTAAAAGAGAATTCCAATTTATGCCTATTAGAGTTATGGAAAGTATTTTTAAATTTATATTGCATTAAAATCTCAAAAAAAAGTTTGGAAACCCCATTGTTATTGGGAATTTTTGAACTATTTGAATCTGTTTTAATGTTTAAGAAAAATATAACATAAAATAATAATTTTCTACAATATGAATTGGGAAATTGAATACATTTTGGAAAGTGCATATAAAATAAGTAAAATACTAATTATTGTATGGGTTTTGATTTAACGCTATTTTAAGTTCCCGAAATTTGTATGTATTTCATGTCTTGATTTACACCAAAATGATTTTGTACTAATTCCTAAAATAATTTTAAGCGAATTTTATTCGGTCCCAATAGCCCGCGTAACTCGTGGCTTTTCTATCGTAATAATTATATCATAATTAAATACCAAATAATTTCTATAATCACCATAATTAAGCCATTTATTAAGAGAAAAGTTATCCGCTTTCAAACGAGATTTATTTTTGACTGCAACTATTTTTAGTCAAAATTTATAATTTTTTAAAAAATTTAAATTTAATCACTCAGACTATGATTACAAATTTTTAAAATAAAGCTTAAAACAACTTAAGGCTTTTTGTAAAAATTCTAAAGAAAATGAAAATTTTGCTAAAAAGCAACAACAAAATGAATATTGTTTGTGCTTTCAATGTAATTCTTTGGCGTTGCGTTGCGTTCTACATGATTAGGGCCTTAGTGTTAATGATTTGAATTGGCTTAAATATTATAAAAATATTATATAAGAATTATCCCCTTCTGCTTCTGTCATAGGCCATTCAAGTAGTTCCTGATAAAAGTAATCGTGTTAATCGGGAATGTATTGTTTAACCTTTTTCTGGTATTAAAGTTGCATTTACGACTTAAGTGTGTTGGAAGAACTATATTAGAATTTCATGACAAATATTTTCGCAGAATATTTCAACTATTGTTTTAAAAGGGTTTCTTGCTTTTTTTTGCAAAAAAATTCCAAAAAGACCAATTATCAGAAGAGTCAGAGCGTTAATGTTTATACTAACAAAATGTTGCTTGTATTGTTCTAAATAAATCTTCTGAAGAGACTATGTACCAAAAACCTAAGTATTACAATATTTCTACGTTTTTTTTATTACACAAGGGTGGAGCTTTAAATAGGCCGTAAAATTAGTTTCAGATGCAAGCTTTTAAAACACCGATACACGTGTATCCTTTTTTAGACCCCTCTACAAGAATCAGTTGACAGAACATTGTTATTTTGAAAAAAATTTAATATCATTGTACAGTGTTATTATTTGAACAAATAATTTTCGCATCGTTTTTTTAGTGCACTAATTAAATAGAGCATATTCGAATCTATATGAATACATTATTAATTCATTTCGACCAAAAATGTCAGTAGTTCCCTTTCTGCACTTATCGATGTAATTATTCTAAGCACTTTATTAACCTTTAGTTTTGCGCATGGCTCAGATCACTGTGCGTCACCTTAAAAATATTTTAATTTGGAACTTTTCAACAACTGAAGCAATTTTTTTAAAAATGTTTATAGATGGTAGGAAAATCCCGAATTCGTATATCATAAAGAAGAAAATTCTTGCCCCTCTTGCGAGCTTTTAATGCCATAACTTCCTTATAAATTTTCTGATATAAAATTTGGCGACAAAAACTTTTATAGTGTGGGAAATTTTGTAGCTGGTAGGTTCAGAATTGGCTATAGGTTTCATATGATGTTAAGTTTATATTATAAACTAAACATCTGCATGGGCATAAAAAAAACTGTCTTGGTAGTCTTACTCAATTCTTTATGCTGGGGTCTCTTTTTCCTAAAATGTAAGTAATTGTCAATGCCGAAACAGTTGAGAAAATTTACACACAATATGATAAAAGCGAGATCGATTGAAATCTCGGTTTGCTTGAGTAAATAGGTGCGTTTGAGTACTTTTACAGTAAAATGCAGTAAATGAGTAAACTGAAAAAATTTCTCTCACAAAAAGCTGTTGTCCAAAAAAGTACGCGAACGCAAAATTTGTAAAAGTTCGTAAAATAAAGGCAACAGCTGATGGCAAATAATAAAAGTGTTGAAAAATGTTTACGCTTTTGACTACTTAGCTCGTTTTCTTATCGGTACTCGTTTAAATCCTTTTTAAAAACACGAACATATTTCGAAAATACAAACAAATTATTTTATGTAATCCTTCATATTTGTTTGTTTTTTATTTTATTTAATTTTGCTAATTTTATCAATATTACATGAATACTTTTTTTACTATTGATTACTTTAAAAACAAGTGCTGTTCTAAGTACCCGAGTACTTGACACTTTTACAACACCAAAAAAATTAACAAAAAAAGTGTTATGTAGCCATATAAATGCTTCACAAACAAGTTTAATTAATTAAAATTTATTTACTTTTCGTTTTTATTTTAGTTTTATTTCAACTTTTCTTTTTTTAAACAATTTTTTCACAATTTGTATGCTTTTTGTTTGTTACTTTTGTTTGTTTACTTTTTGAAACATATGGTTTTTTGTTGTACTAAATTTTACTGCAAAAATTTCTGCAGTAAAAATTTGTAAGTACTCAGTCAAGAACTGTCACTTTACGCTCTCAATTTGTGTTCTCATTTACTGCATTTTGTGTACTCGAACGCAATTTCGTAAAATGCAGTAAAGTTCAGTAAAAAATAGTAAAAACTTTTGTGTTCTCGAACGCAGCTAATATTGGACATTTCTTTATGTATGCAGCAGTGTTGCCAAGCAAATTTCAAGAAATAACCCCAAATCAAAAAAATTCCCCCTAAATTTGCACTGAGAAAAATTTAAAAAAACCCCAAAAAAAAAGAATAATTTTTTTAAGCATAAATTTCATTTTTTTAAGTATATTTAAATATCTACATTCAGCTGTTGAAGTTGCCAGTTGATTTCTTATTTTATTTTTTATATTACATTGAGAATGCTCGCTCGATAGTTGCGTTCGAAAATGGTAGTGCCAGTTACGCAGATGCTAATATTTGAAAAAATAATATCAATCATTTGAGCTCCAGATTAAGATGATACTCGACTGGTTAGACGACATTCTGCACGTAGTGAAGTAAATTTAGCAGCTGTAGGTGAGAGTGTACACGAAGAACGTGCCAAATCGGATCGTCGTCGTTCTCAGCAGCTTGGCTTGTCGTATTCAATAACTTGGCGTATTTTACATTAGGATCTCGGCTTTAAAGCATACAAAATTCAACCTGTGCAAAAATTGAAGCTATACAGCGCTGAAAACAATGGCCTTGTTGAGAAATCACTTTGGTGAGCACATAATTTCGGTTTTGATACCATAAATTGGCCACCTCGATCGTGAGATATCAAAGCTTTGAACTACTTTCTCTGGGGATATGTAAAGTCTTCAGGAATAAGCCAGCTACGATCACAATTGGAACCCAACATTACGCGTGTTATTCGCGAGATACCAGTCGATAGGCTCGGACGAGTCGCTCAAAGTTGGACCTTCCGAATGGACCCCTTCAGAGGTAGTCATGTCCAACATTTACATGATATTATTATCAAACAGTAAATGCCATCATTTGTTCTTTTAAACGATAATAAAAATTTTTAATTCACTTTCAAATTTATGTGTTTTATTTTACACTATAAATCAAACTTCAAGATGAATAGAGGAGGAGTATGGAGAAATCGATATATGTATATACTCGTATATTATATTGATCGCATACTTCTTGTTTATAATTGTCAGTATTTATATAGACTCTAGCATAAGCAAAGAACTTTAAGCTCTTACCAACATGATTATAACAAATTTAAAATAATTTCATTTTATCTTATTTTAGTACGTGTTTGCATTGTCGAATCACGTGGCCACTATCGTAAGGCCCCACAATTTTGTCCCATGCTGGCAGCTACCAGTAATATGGAGTGTGTAGTGGGCGTTGACCGTCTTGACTGTGTTCGACGCATACACAAAGGAACTGCGCACTTTGGTGTTTTGTCTTCAGAGGATTTAGTGGCTGCTCGATGGGCCAGCGTAGAGATATTGGTAGCAAGTGAATTAAGATCACATGATTCACCCTTTGAGTATGAAGTAGTGGCTGTGGTGGATAATGAGGCAGATATACATACAGTGCACGATTTGAAAGGTGCTAAATTGTGTCATCCGGGTTATGGTCTGAAAAATCATTGGACCGATGTGTTGGCTAATGTGAGTTTTGTTTTTGAGTGTCAGACTTTTTGATGTAACCAGTTTTTTTATCTTTAGTACTTTGAATCCACTATGGTGGGAAAATCTTGTGATCCTGAAATGTCTATTTCCGAAGATCGTATCAGGGCCTCGGCTCGTTTCTTTGGTCCTAGTTGTAAGGCTGGTCCTTGGGTGCCAAATCAACAGCAAGATCGTCAATTAAAAGATCGCTATCCTTCGTTGTGTCAGATGTGCTATGATCCCTATAGATGTGATATTGGGGACAAACATTGGGGTAGGCGTGGAGCCTTATATTGTCTAACAAGCGGAGGTGGTAGTGTAGCTTGGGCTCGTTTGGATGATGTAAAAAGTCATTTTGGGGTAGGTTTTGTATCTTATATTCTTAACAGAAATTATTTTATTTATTTATTTTTCTTTGCAAACAGTTGTCTGGCTTAGCCGCTCAAGCCAATCCTAGTGAATACAGTTACTTATGTGCAGATGGTCATCTACAGCCTATTAATACCACAAAACCCTGTATTTGGGTAGCTAAGCCTTGGCCTGTTATTGCAGCCAGAAGAACACATGCCGCCCAAGTACAAAATCTGGTTACGGGTATTAATCATGACAATCCTTCTAGTTGGCAAAATGCATTACTTAGTTTGTTGGAAAATTACCATATTGAAATTAATCCCTTGGACAATGTCATACCCATTGATGACTATTTGGATCAGGCTACTGGCTTCCAAAGTGCCTACAGTTTTCCGGAATGCAATCCCCCTAGATCCATTGTCTTTTGTACTACATCTATTATTGAACACATCAAGTGTTCCTGGCTTCAGGAAGCTGCCCAAGTTTATGGTGTCCAACCAAATATTCAATGTATAAGATCAGCTAGTCTAGACACCTGTATGGATGATTTGCGATACAGAGCGGCCGATGTGGTATTGGTGGAAAACGAACAGCGCTTAAAGGCTCAGCAGGAATTTAAACTGAAACCCATACTTTTTGAGTTCTCACAAAACATGCATGATCTCTATGCCACAATAGCCTTGGTTCACAAAGATTCAAAATTCAATTCGTTCCAAGACTTAGAGGGAGCCAAAGCCTGCTTACCTTCATATGAAGGACCTGCCTATCTTTCAGTGCTCGAAACAATACACAACAAGACTGGAAAACGTATGACCCTACAAAACTTTTTCTCCCGTGATTCTTGTTTATGGCATGAAGAAAAAACCTGCTCTGATGTCTATAGAGGCGATGAGGGTGCTCTTAGATGTCTCGCCCAGAAAGGAGATGTGGCCTTTATAAGTTCTGCCATCTACAAGCAATATATCGTAGGGAATCTGACCTCTCCTTGGGTTAAGCAAAGTGGATATAAATCTTTCAAAGTTCTCTGTCCTTTTGGTGGCAATGAAAGACATTCGAAATTTGAGTTCTGCTACATGCACTGGACCACTCGAGGTTACCTTATGATCCATGATGGACCTTTGGCTAGACAAAATGAAATTTACAACTCCCTACGAGAAATAGATGGTCTATTTGGCAAGAAGTTCAAAGATGAGGTGAGACCGTTTACCATGTATGGTGTATTTGATAAACAAAATAATGTCATATTCCGGGATCAAACCGATGAACTGCGTGGCTTAAGGGAAATGAGAAATGATGTGAATCCTCGGACAATGGAAGATATTTATGAGGACTATCTATCGGGCAAATACAAAAGTGCTATTGCAAATGGTGTGAGCAAATTGAGTTTAAGTTGTAGTTTTTTGTTAAGTTCTCTCTTTATATTGCATACTTTAAGGCTCTTGTTTGATTATTAACTTTAACGTTTTTGATTATTTTTTTTATTCGGTCATGTTCTGGAAATCGAAATCGAGTAAGACTGATATAAAAAAAAATTTTCAGTTAAATTTTTTTAAAAACGATCGTAGTTTTCCAAGATTTTTAGAGTAATTCTAATAAATATAAGTGGTACTCATGGTATGACGTATATAAAACGGAAAATTTTTCAGAACCCTTCGTTTTGAAAATTTGTTAGATTGCGATTTCAAGTTCACTTGAATTCAATTTCCAGAACATGACTGATTGTTTGATTTTAGTCACTTAAGACTTTTATTTAAATACATTATTTATTGTGATATTAAAATATAAGTAAAACAGCTTATTAGGAAGGCTCGATCACTGTATAATTGATACAAATTAAATAGTTTTATGAAAAAATTTAGTCACAAAAATTAAGCACAACTTTCATTGATCTTGCTTTTAGTCTTTTTTAATTTAAGAAACAAATTTAATTAAACTTTAATATTATAAAAATAATCAACACATTTTTATCGATTTATTTAAAAAAAAAAGAATAGGGTGAGTTGAAACTTAAATTAAATTAACTGAATAGAAAATCTAAAAATATACTCAAGATATTTATATATTCTACAAAAGTGTAAAAAAAGTATAACTCCAATCCAATTTAAAAGGACCACGCCTTTTCGTTACGGTTGCATGTAAATCCCCAACTAATTTATACACGCAAAGAAAAAATATTTTTAAAAATGGTCATCTCAAACAAAACAATTTTCAGAGACATTTTGAAACATATTCCACCTTATGCAAAAAAAAATTAAAGTTCACATTAGTTAATAGGGTATTAATTTAATCGGGCTTTTGCCTTAACCGGTTAATCGCTCGATTAATTAACCGAAGCTTTTGTTTAATCGGTTAATAATAGATTAATTGTGTTATTGATCGGTTAACCGATTAAACAAGTTTTTTTTTTTATAAATTAAGTAATGCATAAATTATTTATTATTTGGAGTTTATTAATAAAAAAAAAAACAATAACATAAGAAACATAACAATTCTTGAACTAAAACGAGCAAAAAAAAAATAATAATTTATAAAACTGTGATATCATTTTATTAGTTATTTCAATAGTTTAAGGAGATCTTATAAAATAATCTTTTAGAAAAAATAATATGGTTAAAATTACGACTATTAGAGTCCTGTTTTAATTTTTTTAAACGTTTAGCAGTTCTAATTGTTTCGGTTAATTCTGTGAAAAGATTGATTTGAGAAGATGTGAGAAGAAACAACTAATTAAACGCATACATATAAAAAGTACGTGAAACAAAAACCTTTTGTCAGCAAATACTTATTTAAAATGAAGATCGCCCTTCTTCCTAAACACATATCTTTTGTATATGAAACGAAAAAAATAATTAAAAACACAAAAAAATATATGTTATAATAGCACAAAAATTAAAAATGTTATTACATCGGTTAATCGGTTAATCGACTGAAACTAACCGGTTTAATCGTTAATCGAAAATAGGCAATTTTAAATTAACCGATCAGTTGATCGGGTAGTAATTAATCGGTTAACCGAATGAATTCCCTATTAGTTAACCAACACATAAATACGCATTCACTTTTGCTGGGCTTAATCTGTCGGTTAACTAATGTGAACTTTAACTTTTTTTTTGCATAAGGGGACTATGTTTAATTTAGCCATATATTTGTCACCGACAACCACATTATTGTTAGATTGGTCCTCCATCAAGAAACCACAACCATATTTTGGTTAAACAATAATTTGTTTTTAAATTTACAATAGTATTTTCCTCTTTTCCAAGAGCAACATGCTATGGTTGAAAACTAGCCATGCTATTACAAGTGTTAAGCATATTTTAGTTATTATAAACCAAAACATGTTCGGAGGCTTCTTGATGGAGGACTAGTTTAACCATAATATGTTTGTCGGTGACAATAGTATGGTTAAATTAAACAATATATTTAAAATTATTCATTTAAAATAGTTTTGTTGGAGGTGACCATATATAAACATGTTTTTTCTTTGGGTGTAGCAATATAACAAACGTTGATATATAATATCTTATACAAAGGCACACAATAGCTGGCGCAACGTCGACGTACCACGTAGATACGTTATTATATATATCTATGCCAAGTCGACATACATACATATGAGTAGTGTTTAGAAGCCGCCATTAAATTTTTTTTTGTAATGCCTTCCTAGGCCATTACCAATCTCGTTCAAAACTCTGGGTAAATATTAAGGCATTCATTCCCGATTAATTACTTCCCGATTAACTGATCGGTTAATTTAAAATTGGATATTTTCGATTAACGATTAAACCGGTTAATTTCAGTCGATTAACCGATGTAACAAAATTTTGAATTTTTTTTTTGTATTATAACCAGAGAAGACAAATTTGCTTTTTTTGCTGTTTTGCTGTTTTTGCCCATTTTTGCTTTTTTTGCTGTTTTTGTTATTATGGTGCTTATTTTGCTTTTTTCCTATGTTTTTGCTGTAAAATAGCTTCTTTAACATAATTTTTACGTAAAAAATATTTTTTTGAGAAAACATGAGAAAAAAAAAATAATTGACAACTTTTTTCTGGGTTAAAACAAAAATATACGGCATGTAAAAAGCCACATGCGCATGTGGTTCTGATCATCATCACACAACACGCAATGCTTATTGTGGCTTTGCATTGACGTCAAAATTACGTCAGAACCACATGCGCATGTGGCTTTTGTTCCGTGTACTAGAGGCTTTAGTTGTGGACTCAACGTTTTTGAGCCAAATGCAATACGCTTTATTACAACTAATATTAATAAACTTACCATCCCAAAAAAAAACAGCCATGTAACTTATTTGAGTTTAAAAAAAAAATAAATAAACCGGCCGTTGCGAACGAAAAAATAATAAAAAATAAATGCCGAAAGAAAAGTCAAATATGTTATTTATCAGGGTAGGAAAAAATTCTACTCGCGAGCACAATTCGAGTCAACTCTCTCATTTTAAAATTTGTGCTCGCGAGTTTTATTTTTAAACTCGCGAGCACAAATTTTTTACGAGTCATAAGGTTTTTGTGCTCGACTCGTAAGCAGATAACAACTCGTTTTAAAATTTGTGCTTACGAGTTTTATTTTTCAACTCGTAAGTACAAATTTTATGCGAGCAGAAAACGAGCGCATACGAGTTGAAATCGAGCAACTCGTTTAAAAAAATTAATGTTTGCTTGTGCGAAGTAAAAATATACATACATATGAATTTTTAGAAACGAAGGGCAGGCAAATGTGTAGGAAGGGGTTATAAAAACATATGCACACATATGAATGCTGGGCATAACCATGTTGATAAGAATGTATGTGTGTTTGTATGTATAAATGTTTTCTTGTTTAAAAATATGTAAACCTGCAAAATGTCTAATGATGTGTAATAAAATGTATGCGTTCTTAAATGACTTAAATAAAAGTGTTTGAGATTGGTAACATATTATTTTCATAAAAGCTGCCTTTAATAATTATGAATTAAATAAACATTTGTCAATCGATTTTCATGGTTTATGGCTCATTTTATTCGCAATATATCTGGCTTTCTGATAAATAATAAAAAAATTGTTCTAAATTTGTTAACAAATTTTTGAAAACAAAAAATAGTACTAATTTTGCTTGGAAAAAAAGTTTATCGCCACTAATTTCTGAAAATGTCCGACACAGTGGAAAATATAAAAAATGTTATTCGTTTGACTTAAAAATCGGCCCTTATTTCGGGCGGAATATTAGCCAAGCCCATAAAAAAATTTGAAATTGCAAACGGATTTAAATTAACCGCTTCAAAATCTTTATATTTTATATGTTTTTGAAGACCAGTGTTATAAATGAATTAAGAGTTTTTTAGGGTAGCAAAAGCCATCACATAATTGTCTTGTGACAACCAAAGAATCAAATATAGAAAACATCAGCAGGTAGTAAACATTCACGACTATTTATAGAAAATGTGATCATTGATATGTTTGTTTGATCCCTAGTGAGTGGTTAAATGGGAAAGGGTTGTAAAAGTAATGTTTATACTCAAAAAAATGCACACAAGTGAATGATGCTCATAAACAGGTAGATAAGTGTGTTTTAAAATATATGTGCAATACGTATAAATGTTAAATTTTGAATGAAGTGTAATAAAATGTATGCGGTCATTAGTGACTTACATAGAAGTGTTTACGATTCATAGGAAATTAATGAACGGCTTGTTTTTGTATTAAGAATGTTTATTTGCGAATTTACATGGAAACACCTTACGAAATTTTTTATTTTTATTACAAAAAAGGCAGTAAAGGTTTTTTATGTGCACGGCCCTACACTCCTCACAGAATTAAAGAACCCAATATGAGATTTTATGGCTGCAATAGCCACCACATATGGCGATTTCTTTTCTGAGAAATCGCCAATAATTGTCTTGTGCCAACCAAATTAGTTGACTTTTATAGAAAATAGCAGCAGGTAGTTAACAATAACGACTATATAAAATAAAATGAAATGTGTTCATTGATCTGTAGTGAGTGTTTAAACATCTGTGCAATGGGTCGCAAAAATTTATTTGAATTTGAAAAATATGTTTCAATCGACGAACAAAATAATATATCAAAATGCATTTAATCCAACAAATAGCAATTACTCACGATACCAGTGAGGAATTGCTATAAACCTAACTTTATTCACATTAATAAAAATAATTCCTAGTTTCCTCTTTTTTAAACATTTTAATGTAAACTTTTTCAGTATTAACACAATTATTAGTATACTAACTACTTTTAGTTTTATTGTTATGGAGTCTTAAAAAAAATGTTATGCACTGTATAAAATATATTTATGTATTTTTACTTATTTAATAATAAAGATCACAATGAATAAAAAAAAGTTTTTGCCTTTTTAGTCTTTATTTAAAAATACCAATTTAGCTTATTTTTTATTCAGCTCTTGGCAACACTGATAGTAACAAACCTTTATTTTCAATACTATGTTAGTAAATATTCCCAAATTTAAAACTAAAAACTGTTTCTCCATAGTATTTTTATATTTTCGAAACGTATAACATGATTGCATTCTTTTAAACGAATCCTTTCCTTTGCTTATTTCTTCTTCATGGTTAGTTATACTTGTCACAACGTAATATTTGCTGTATCAATAAATACCTTTTCCCACCTTACTTCTGATCCATTTGCTAATGCTGTTCTGTGTTTCGATGAAATATTCATACATACACACATTTATCCACACATACAAACAAATAAACAGGAAAAAGATATTTTTAATTAAAAAAAATTCATACGCAAAAATAAAACTCGCGAACAATTCTTTTTAGCTCGACTCGCGAGTTGAGTTTTATTTTTGACTCTTAAAATTTGAATTCTTTTCGCGAGCAATATTTTTCAACTCGCAAAAATAAAACTCGCTCGCGAGTTTTATTTTTTAAACTCGCGAGCAGTAAAGAATAACTCTTTTCAATGTAGAAAATAAAACTCGCTCGAATTGGACTCGCTCGCGAGCGAGTTTAATTCGAGCACTCTCCGTACTCTGTTATTTATGTTAAAAATGGTACAATTGTATCCTGAAGTTTTTAAAGTTGAAAAATATTGGCTTTTTTGTAATGTGTGTTCGAGTAAAATTAATAGCGAAAAGAAGTGCAATGTGGAGCAACATTTTAGTACAAATACACAAATTAGCTGCTTGCCAAGAAAATCGTCCACAAAAACTTATAACGGAATTTCCTGTTTATACCAGTAAAAAAAGTAAGCCCTCCCAGTTTCAAAAACATCTTTCAAAAGTACGCCAATTTGTCAGTTCCAAGCGAAAGTTCTATTCGAGGTAAATACATACCTCAAATGTATACGGAAGCTTTGGGAAAAATACGTGAAAAGGCTAAAGGTAAATATGTATGGATTTCTGTTGATGAAACAACAGACAGTGAACAAAGATATGTGTATGTGGTATTTTAAATGGCGATGTTGGAAATAAACCTTTTTTATTGAACATGGGTGTTCTCAAAAATGCAAATGGGGCTTATATTGCAACTTTCTTCAACGATTCATTACAAATTGTATGGCCTGATGGTAAGTGAATATTTGATTAATAATTTTTTTTATATTTTTTTTTTAAATTTAATCTAGGCATTCCATACGACAAAATATTGCTAATGGTAACTAATGCAGCGGCATACATGTTAAGTGGAATTTTGTCCCTTAGGATAATGTATCCTAAAATGATACATTTGACATGTTTTGCTCATGGACTTCATCGTGTTGCTGATTTCATCGCTTAGACTTTCAGCATGTAAATAAATTAATATCTTGTACCGAATCCGTTTTTGTTAAGTTAATTTTTCAATAACTCGTATTTACACACATACAAACTAAAATTTTAATTTCCATAGGCTCCTCGTAGAAAGCAGTTGTTTTTACAAATTAATCCCAATTTGGCTCTTCCACCGTTCTCACGCCCTACACGTTGGGGTACTTGGATAGAAGCCACAATGCATATGCAGAATACCTTGTTAAAGTAAAGGCTGTTATTTCTTAACTGAAAAGTGAAGACTCAGATTCGATCGCTCATGCCAAGGAAATATATAACTTGCCCGGATTAAGTTCCCAACTTGCGTTTATCAAAAACAATTTTTCAATTATTGTGTCTTCTATAAAAAAAGCTACAAACAGTTGGGTTAGCTTTTCACGAAAGTGTAAATATTGTGTCAAATGTACGAGAAGCTCTTGAGAATCTATGTATTTCAAAGAAATCCGGGGTTCAAACAAATTTTACAAATAAACAAAATTGTTCAAACTGGTGCTAAACCTGATGACGAAATTAAATTTTGAAATATAAATTTGCTCCAACAACATCCGTCGACGTGGAAAGAAGTTTTTCCTTATACAATTCACTTTTAACAGAAAGACGAAGAAAAATGACGTTTACAAATATAAAAGCCCACATGATTGGTTATTGTAACTCACGAGTCTGAAGAACTAGAATAATTGTAATTTTTTATATTTAAATGTATATATTAAAAAAATAAAAATGCTTTTTTTGCTGCTTTTTTTTCTAAGTTTTTGTGCTTTTTTTTGCTGTAAACACTTTGTTTTTTGCTTTTTTTTGTCTTCTCTGATTATAACATATTTCTTTGTGTTTTTAAATATTGGGATGAAACACAGGTATATGTTTAGAAAATATTTTTTCATACAAACAAATAAGATGTTCAGTGATATTCATTTTAATTAAGTGTTAGCTGTCAACAGCTTTTTGTTTCACATACTTTTTATATGTATGTGCTTAGTTATTTTTTTCTTCTCATTTCTTCTCACATCAAACGTTTGACAGCATTAACCGAAACAATTAGAAGTGTTAAAAATTTTAAAAAATTAAAACAGGACTCTAATGACATAATGGATGATTTTATATGTTTAGAGAGATACAAAAAAAGGACCGAGAAATCAGATACTCTGTATTGTGGGTTGCTTGCAATTTCTCCCACATTTACGATAAGTAAAAGAATTTGTTCTCGCTGTTACAGTGCACTCGCGATTATATAAACTAATTAAAGCCAAGCTAGTTTTGTTTTGCTAGATTGTTCATATGTACGAAAAACATCTAATTTACCTTTAAAAACGTATTTACTATAAAAATAAAAGTTTCTTAAGTTAAATTTTTCATTTATTATTTATTGGATCTTAAAAACAATTTATTTTTGAAAATGAAAAAAAAATTTTAAATTTATTATGCCAAACAAAAATCTATGCTTTTCATTCGTTTAATCACCTTTTAAACGGCCCTCTCTCCTTACTGTCTCCCTATATTTGAAGCAAGTGATCTCTCATATTCGAAACAATCGGCTTATGTAAAACCTTTCCATTATTGGGTAATCGAAAGGCCGCACATTTTTCGTTTTCGAGGTCAAAAAAACGTATTGTTAGCACATTTAATAATAGCCTTTTTAATTTTTTTCTTCCACATATTGTAAATTGTCTTCCATCCCAAATTGCGCCTCTTCTTAGATGTTTTAAAATATCTGATTTTTCTTTTAAAGTAAAAGAATTATGCTTTTTTGTATGCATTTTTAAGAACTTTCCCCGTTAATATTATATATACAGCCCAATTATGAAAGAAACACTCCCCGGGAGTTTTCTCCTTTCTCCCATATTTCCTATGTTAATTCAATTGTAGAAATGGGAAAAGGGAAAAAACTCCCAGGGAATTTTTATTCATAATTGGGCTGTATAAGATGAATATGGAATTCCAGCTGAATGTGACATTTTGATTGACCACTATGTAGGTATTAATCCGGTTAAATAAACTTAAATTCAGTTTCATTTCACTGAACTTCAGTTTACTTCACGACACGATCGTATAATTTAATTGTTGGAAAAATAATACAATTAAGAAATCCGTTAAAAATACAAAAAAAGTTGTTCATATTTTAAAGCATTTGCACAAGTTCATATTAGAGTAGTCAATTGAAGAAAATAAGGTTTCATAGTTTGGGGTGTTCATATATTAGGGTGTTCATATTATCGCGAGTGCACTGTATTTAAAATGAAGATTACGGAACGCCCTCTTTTTTTGTATGAAAAACTAATTTCTAAGCACATAACTTTTGTATATGAGATGAAACAATAAATTAAAAACACAAACAAATGTGTTATAATACTACAAAAACTTAAAAATTTCTCTAAATAGGTTAATCGGTTAATCGACTGAAATTAATCGGTTTAATCGTTAATCGAAAATATCCAATTTTAAATTAACCGATCAGTTAATCGGGAAGTAAATAATCAGTTAACCGATTAACGGTTAACCGAATGAATTCCCTAATGGATATGTCAAATTGTTTGATCCAAAGTTAAGAATCTGCTCTCCCCGGCTTTTAAAAGTTCCAGATGATCTTCTCCTAGAACAATTTAGAATTTTTTTTGTATTAGAGCGACCCATAAAAATAAAAATAATAGGAGATATAAAATATTGAAACAATTTTACTGACGTGTTGTTTAGGAGACACTACAAAATTATCACAAAAATATAACAAAAATATTGATGTGGTTGTTTCTCAGACACTTACCTTAATATTGACGTGGTTGTCTTGATGACACTTTTCAACTCAGCGCGACGCGTACGCTCTATTTGATCGAGTTCGTCACGCCAACGTACACATTGAAACGTATTAAGAAGGTTCTAAATGCGTGAGAGCCGAACGGAAAAAAAATCCCTTTTTTCTTTCATTGGTGTCTGTTAGACAACCACGTCAGTCGCAGAGGGTTAAAAATGCGAGCTGATGGAGAAAATCGGAGATTAGATTTGAAATCAGCGACTTTAAATTAGCAAAAAATTGCATCAAACTTCCAATCAACACAAAAAAAGTTACATTTTGTTCCCTTGTGTTATAAGAGTGTTATAGTTCTAAATAAAAACAGGTAATTTTGTTCCATTGAAGTTGCACAACATGTAACACTTCGAGTCATTATAGGCCACACAAGAAAGTGTTACATCTATATACTGTAACATATTTTTCTCTGAAAATAAATCGCCTTTAGAATTAACATTTATGTGTTGTAACAATTCAAAACTTGTTACGTTAATTTTATAAAACTGTATAAGTGTCTATTTTTAAAATTAATTTAAAGATTCCTACTAAATCGTGATTTTATTTTTTATAGGAAAATTACTTCCTGTGACAATACTGTTCAAACATGTGAAGTAATATAATTTTTCATAACTCCATTTCAGGACTAGAAATTTTTTTTCTCAAAATTTCGTTGTGTTAAGACAGCGGTGTTTGCAAGTGGACTACTCAATTAATTATAGAACATTTCACCAACAGTGAAAGTTTTTCAAACTTTTTGAATATCTTTAACCCTCGTCGAGGGTTCAATTTTACCTTTTCCATTTTTCAAATGCTACAGCTTTTTCCTTAATCATCAGATGCCTTTAGTTCTGTAAAATCTCCTCATTTATAAAACACAGTAAATTGTTTGATATTTTTAAAAAATATCGTGCAGCTTTGCCCTAACAATAGGGCCTGGCAAATTTATAAACCTTAAGATGCTATGTGGGTACATTTGTAACTTCTCATATTTTATGTGAAAAGAAGCAAGAAAACAATATAAAACGTTTTGATAATGAAGACTTTTTTATTAAAAAGTATACCCAGAGAAAAACAATGTTTAAATATGTTCACCTCTTACAAAACTATTTTTAAAGAAAATTGTAAACATATTTTGGCTAATTTAACTATATTATTATCACCGACAACCATATTATGGTTAAATGTGTCCTCCATCAATTTAACTACATACATACATACATGTAACTAGATACATACTTACATATACATTAGTGTGTCCCAAAATGATTTTTATAGGTACCCCAGCATTTTTTGAGAGCTTAAAGGGTAAAGTATTTTTGTGATTTTTTTTAGATTTTTCGGAAGAGGTTTAGAGGTCGCTAAAATCGAATTTAACCCAAAAATCGAGTTTTTTTGCCTTTTTTTGAATTATGCTGATTACTCGGCCCATTAGCACGATTTGCTTTGTTACTAAGTCAATTTTTTTAAAGAAAACTTCTCAAAATTTACTTCTCTGTACAGATATTAAAAGTTTCGCTTATTTTTTTTTTGCTCATTTGGGTCCCCTTAAATACATTTTTTGTAAATTTAGCATAAATTTGAAAAATAGTGCTTTGTAACTTTTAAAATATATTGAAGTGAAAAAAACTAATGATTCAGTTTAAAGGGTGGATAAATTCTGAGTCATTGCAAAGAAAAGTAATTGAATTTGCTCTTACTGTTCCAAAGTTATACCTTTTATAAGTTTTGTACCCATTTTGTGCAATTAAAAATATTGTAATGTGTTTGCCAGTTATGCTTCGGATTTGTTTTAATGTTAGATATTTAGATATTAGGTATTCTTTCAAAATATTAAATATGGGTGGTTTTTTGTTCTGTTGCACAGACTTCAGCAATGCGAGTCCAACAAATTCTAGGCAGCTTACTTCTCATACCCAAAAAAAAAATAAAAAAAGCTTTCAATTATTTATTAGAGCTTTTACGATGAAGCTCTATGCCCTGCAATAAATTCTGAAAGTCTGTTTCAGAGGTTGTTAGATTAATGTCAGTATTAGCTAAGGCCACACCGCGCTCTGCGACATCATTTACCACGTGCAATTGCTGAACTTTGTTCTTTGCTTCATTAAATGTAAATAATTAAGATTTTTGCAAATTAGATGCATTTTCCACGGTGCTGTGGAATTTATATAAATTCAATTTTGTGGCAACTTTAATTTGAGAGCGGATTTAGTTTCTAGATCATGTATGGATGAAAATAGGACTGAGAGAAGAAAAGAAATGATCCACGACTTTTTGGCGGCAGATTTTTTTCGCAAACTAAAAAAGTTATTAAATTTTATTGTACACGTTGTCACTCAATATACAGTATCGGTAATTGATAAAAATCGTCCGGATTATATTGCGAGCCAGATTGTGTCGCGCAAGCAATATACTAAAATAGAATCACGAAAGGATTTGCTGTAACGCTTTTTATAATCGCAATAAATGAGTCTTAAATGATCTGTATAAAAGTTTTGTTAACATAAACAATACAATTTAATTTAATAACTTAATTTGCGAAAAAAATATGCCGCAAAAAAGTCGTGGATCATTTTTTTTTTCTTTCTTTAGTCCTATTTTCATCCATACATGATCTAGAAACTAAATTCGCTACCATATTAGAGTTACCACAAAATTGCATTTATATATATTCCAGAGCACCATGTAAAATGCATCTAATTTACAAAAATTATGTACTTGGCAAAAGAAAAAATTTGATACCAATATTGCCCTATTTAAACCAAAAGGTTACATTCCATTGCATTTTTGTCAAAA
This sequence comes from Pollenia amentaria, assembly GCA_943735925.1. Taxonomy (NCBI): domain Eukaryota; kingdom Metazoa; phylum Arthropoda; class Insecta; order Diptera; family Polleniidae; genus Pollenia; species Pollenia amentaria. Next base: position 135,049,023 of record OX031010.1, on the reverse strand, counting down.
CGCGAACTAGCAGGAATTTCAAAAAAAGCTGAGACCCGTTTTAATTAAATCGACTAAAGATTAAAATATGTTAATTTGGCATTTTTATTACAAACAAACCCGAACAAAAAAATTCAAAAACCGTTATTTTTTACAAAATATCCGTAAAAAAGGACATGGATGTCCTTGGACAAATTGTGTATACAGTTGGACGCGCCTTAAAAAACCTTTCTAATGATACCCATATTGTATTTGTTGGTAAGGAAACATATTCTCAAATTAACAAAACATGCAAAAATAGACCCTTTTTCAAAATGGTCCAGCTCACGAGTGGTCAAAGCTGGAGGCGAAATATTTTAAATGTCATCCTACAAAAGTCCAAGGTTCATTTTGAGGGGGGTAACCTTGAACGAATTTCGCTTCCATACAACTTGAGTCGCTCTAATATACATACATCCGTCACAAAAATTTATATATCAATTAATCATTTTCACTTGCTAAAAATTTTGTTAGTTATTTATTTTCACTTTTAAAAAATATTTTTAATTCTTTTTCTTTTCTAGACAATAAACGACAATGTATTTTTGCATATTTATGTAGGTATAACTCGGTTTAAAAGAAAACTACACATCACTATGATTGCAAGTATAAGTTTGCTTTAAGAATGTACAAATTACTACGTTGTAGCAAAAATTTTGGTTATTTTAGTTTTGTTAATCACAGAAAAAAGTGTTTTATCAATTAAAAAAATGGTTTAACAAGTATTTAAATTTAATTAATGTGATAATTGAATCAGTTATTTTTTTAGTTGAAAGAAAATTAAAAATTTCATTTTGATTTAATTAACAGTTTAGTTGTTTTGAAATAAATTTTCAATTAAAATTTTAATTAAATAACAAAAAATCGTAATTGACTTTTTTCGTTTAAAACTAAATAATTTAAACATGTAGAATTGTTGTTGGAAATTGTCAATATTTATTTAAATAAATTAACACATTGTTTGAAATGGCAAAGTTTTTCGATCACTTTTTTAATTAAAATTAAAAATTACATTTATTGAAAATATTTTTTCAAAATTTTAAAATTTTTAGTAATCAATATAATCATTTTGGTAATAGGTGCAAAATCAACAAATTGTTTGCTTGATATTATGAATTTAAAACAAATTTTGTGATTGGAGAAATTTAATAATTTTTTCTGTGATGCCACCATAATTGATGGCTTATGAATCGAGATCATGTAATGCTTATGTACAAAATTTTAAAAGGACCAATACAAAAATTCTATTTTCTAAGCCAGTTTACATAAAAATACTTTAATTGTGGTTACCATGTCCGACGGCAAAGATCATTAAATTATTGTAGGGATCATTTTGCAATCATATTTTTTCTTTGCGTGTACAAGGTGACCTTGGCGTGCTACGTAAGCAACAGCTGATAACTAACCATGTGTCAAAATGGTATACCGTTCTGTTAGTTCTGTGAAATCTTTCATAAATTCTAACATTTTCATTTAAAATTAAAAACCAAATGAAATGTTTCTTTGAATTGTTTACTACAGTGTTGTGTTATTTTGACAAAACGTTAAATTATATTTCAGTGCTGTATCGGTTTTAAAAATAAGACCACCTTGTATGAATTCGCCTTGGTCGTAAGCAAGGCCCAGACTTATATGCAGTTTAAATCGCGTTTTAGGCGCCTTAAACATGTAATAAAAATTGAAAAATATGCGCTAAAAATTGGAAAAATATGCACTCAATTTTTTTTTTTAACACATCAAGTAATGAAAAAAGAAACATTAATATAAGAAGAAGAAAAACAAAAATACCATTAAAATGTAAAAAATTAAGGCCTTAATCATGTACAACGCAACGCAACGCCAAAGAATTACATTGAAAGCACAACTAAATCATAAATATTTTGTTGTTGCTTTCTACAGAAATTCATTTACTGTTTTAAAAATTTCAACGCCTTAAGCTATGCAGCGTTTCAAATTTTAAAACGCAATGTGAATTTCTGTAGAAAGTAACAACAAAATTACAAAATATATATGATTTTGTTTGTGCTTTCAATGTAATTCTTTGGCGTTGCGTTGCGTTTTACATGATTAGGGCCTAAGTCTCATAACCGAAAATAAGGTAAAATAAAAACACAAGAGAAGGATTTAAACCAGGGTAGGAAAAAATTCTACTCGCGAGCACAATTCGAGTCAACTCTCTCATTTTAAAATTTGTGCTCGCGAGTTTTATTTTTAAACTCGCGAGCACAAATTTTTTACGAGTCATAAGGTTTTTGTGCTCGACTCGTAAGCAGATAACAACTCGTTTTAAAATTTGTGCTTACGAGTTTTATTTTTCAACTCGTAAGTACAAATTTTATGCGAGCAGAAAACGAGCGCATACGAGTTGAAATCGAGCAACTCGTTTAAAAAAATTAATGTTTGCTTGTGCGAAGTAAAAATATACATACATATGAATTTTTAGAAACGAAGGGCAGGCAAATGTGTAGGAAGGGGTTATAAAAACATATGCACACATATGAATGCTGGGCATAACCATGTTGATAAGAATGTATGTGTGTTTGTATGTATAAATGTTTTCTTGTTTAAAAATATGTAAACCTGCAAAATGTCTAATGATGTGTAATAAAATGTATGCGTTCTTAAATGACTTAAATAAAAGTGTTTGAGATTGGTAACATATTATTTTCATAAAAGCTGCCTTTAATAATTATGAATTAAATAAACATTTGTCAATCGATTTTCATGGTTTATGGCTCATTTTATTCGCAATATATCTGGCTTTCTGATAAATAATAAAAAAATTGTTCTAAATTTGTTAACAAATTTTTGAAAACAAAAAATAGTACTAATTTTGCTTGGAAAAAAAGTTTATCGCCACTAATTTCTGAAAATGTCCGACACAGTGGAAAATATAAAAAATGTTATTCGTTTGACTTAAAAATCGGCCCTTATTTCGGGCGGAATATTAGCCAAGCCCATAAAAAAATTTGAAATTGCAAACGGATTTAAATTAACCGCTTCAAAATCTTTATATTTTATATGTTTTTGAAGACCAGTGTTATAAATGAATTAAGAGTTTTTTAGGGTAGCAAAAGCCATCACATAATTGTCTTGTGACAACCAAAGAATCAAATATAGAAAACATCAGCAGGTAGTAAACATTCACGACTATTTATAGAAAATGTGATCATTGATATGTTTGTTTGATCCCTAGTGAGTGGTTAAATGGGAAAGGGTTGTAAAAGTAATGTTTATACTCAAAAAAATGCACACAAGTGAATGATGCTCATAAACAGGTAGATAAGTGTGTTTTAAAATATATGTGCAATACGTATAAATGTTAAATTTTGAATGAAGTGTAATAAAATGTATGCGGTCATTAGTGACTTACATAGAAGTGTTTACGATTCATAGGAAATTAATGAACGGCTTGTTTTTGTATTAAGAATGTTTATTTGCGAATTTACATGGAAACACCTTACGAAATTTTTTATTTTTATTACAAAAAAGGCAGTAAAGGTTTTTTATGTGCACGGCCCTACACTCCTCACAGAATTAAAGAACCCAATATGAGATTTTATGGCTGCAATAGCCACCACATATGGCGATTTCTTTTCTGAGAAATCGCCAATAATTGTCTTGTGCCAACCAAATTAGTTGACTTTTATAGAAAATAGCAGCAGGTAGTTAACAATAACGACTATATAAAATAAAATGAAATGTGTTCATTGATCTGTAGTGAGTGTTTAAACATCTGTGCAATGGGTCGCAAAAATTTATTTGAATTTGAAAAATATGTTTCAATCGACGAACAAAATAATATATCAAAATGCATTTAATCCAACAAATAGCAATTACTCACGATACCAGTGAGGAATTGCTATAAACCTAACTTTATTCACATTAATAAAAATAATTCCTAGTTTCCTCTTTTTTAAACATTTTAATGTAAACTTTTTCAGTATTAACACAATTATTAGTATACTAACTACTTTTAGTTTTATTGTTATGGAGTCTTAAAAAAAATGTTATGCACTGTATAAAATATATTTATGTATTTTTACTTATTTAATAATAAAGATCACAATGAATAAAAAAAAGTTTTTGCCTTTTTAGTCTTTATTTAAAAATACCAATTTAGCTTATTTTTTATTCAGCTCTTGGCAACACTGATAGTAACAAACCTTTATTTTCAATACTATGTTAGTAAATATTCCCAAATTTAAAACTAAAAACTGTTTCTCCATAGTATTTTTATATTTTCGAAACGTATAACATGATTGCATTCTTTTAAACGAATCCTTTCCTTTGCTTATTTCTTCTTCATGGTTAGTTATACTTGTCACAACGTAATATTTGCTGTATCAATAAATACCTTTTCCCACCTTACTTCTGATCCATTTGCTAATGCTGTTCTGTGTTTCGATGAAATATTCATACATACACACATTTATCCACACATACAAACAAATAAACAGGAAAAAGATATTTTTAATTAAAAAAAATTCATACGCAAAAATAAAACTCGCGAACAATTCTTTTTAGCTCGACTCGCGAGTTGAGTTTTATTTTTGACTCTTAAAATTTGAATTCTTTTCGCGAGCAATATTTTTCAACTCGCAAAAATAAAACTCGCTCGCGAGTTTTATTTTTTAAACTCGCGAGCAGTAAAGAATAACTCTTTTCAATGTAGAAAATAAAACTCGCTCGAATTGGACTCGCTCGCGAGCGAGTTTAATTCGAGCACTCTCCGTACTCTGATTTAAACAAAAGTTAAGCACAAAAATTTAAAGGGAACTCAAAAGCAAAATGATCATGTTAATTAAGTCACTTGTAAGTAGAGTTTTTTTATTCCCGCACTTTTTGGATTCCCGGGAAAGCGGGAAATAAAAATCAAATTCCCGGGATCCCGGGATTCCCGCCCAAAATGTTGTATTTATTTATTTACTTATTTCTCCAATGAAACTGATATTTCTAATTGGCTATTACGCTTAACATAATTAAACCTGGTATCTATTATATAACCAAAACGTAAAAAATTTAAGATTCAAATTATTTTAAGACACTTAAGAGGTTATGCCAATAGGATAATATAAATCAATATACGTATATACATTGTCAAATTAAGAGCTTATTTGCATAATTAGAATGAAAGTATTAGTAACTAAAAGCTCAATATTACGAAGAAGGAATTCTGAAACAATTTTACCGTTAAACAAATTTAGCAGAAAGGAGAAATTTGATTTACTTCATTTATTTAATAACATATTTTTTAAAATTTTATAAACCTAAGTCAGCATTGGTGTATGCAGCTATACTAATGGTGTTTTCTTTTCTACATAAAATGTTACATTTTATTTAAAAAATGCAATTTGGTGTTCATTTCTTAAAAATGCTTCGCTCTCTAAAAGGGTGGCTTGTTTTATTCTAAAAAATGCACCCTTACTAATGGCATAAGACTTAACGCCCCGTATAAATCGACAGTGTTGATAATGCTGTCAAAAGATGGCTTCTGTTTATATATAGGGCTAACAGGCAAAGTTGGGAAAAAATCGCCGCTAATCAGGGCAGTAGAAATTTAGAATTTTAATAGTTATCTTTTCTATTATTTAATAGTCAAAACAAAGGAAAGCATTTCATTGGTAATGATAGGTTGTCAGTGATATAAAATTTAAGTGGATTCGGTGTTACAAAATTGTTTTTGAAAAAAAAAACGTCAAATCAAGAAATCTGAAAAACTTGGTGTTAATAAATCAGCAATCTGGCAAAGGTATTTTCTAGTTTATATAGTTTATAAAAAACAAACTAAAGAAATAGGAATTTCGTCATACATTTTGTTAATTCATTTAATATCAATCTATTAACAAATTTTGGTTTATGTATATTGTTTTTTATATTTTGAAGAACAAACTATTTGTCATCTGTCAAAAACAGGGCGGTCCAATTTTGTGTTTTGTTCTCGTCAAATAAAAAATTGCATTATTACAGGGTCGGCAAGATATTTTATACATGTACCTTTTAACAAGGTGGTATTTTTTTTTTTGTAGAAAAGAAAACACCATAAGAATGCTATTCCATGTGATATTTTTTTAATATTCATCTTAGGTCCCATAAAGTATTTGTATTATTAGTCCTTTATTAATTCTAAGCCGATTTTGCCATTTGGGTGTCAAATTTTTTCTAGATCTTCTAGGCTGTTTGGGATTGAATTCCAGCAGAATCGCTTCAGTAGGAAAAGAGTTAAGCACCCAAATGTGCAACAACCTCCCTAAAAACTCAACAAAAACTAGCATAAATTTGTGGCGAAATGCACACAAATTTCTATTTTCTACTTTTATAAGACACAAAATCACTTGAAATGCCGCATATGAAACACAATCTAGGAAAACAATTGTCTACGCTCTTAACCGCAAAGCTTTATAATAATGTTGTAAAATTTACACTTCAGTTTTCTAGTACTAGAAATAAAATTTCGTGATGATAGGTCTATAATTTATCGTAGGCCCAATATAAAGTTTATTCTCAAAAATTAGTTTAAAAGCCTTAAACTGTAGGGAGTTTAAATATTGTGGTGAAATAAAGTTGGATAAAACAACTAAAGACGCAAGTCTGACATAAATTTACTTAAGTTGTAAAAAAAGATTTTCTTCAAAATTTCCCGGGAATCCCGCAATAAATACCCGGGAAAGCGGGAATTGAAAACAACTGAAAATCCCGGGAATTCCTGGGACGATAAATCCCGGGAACAAACTCTTCTTGTTAGATAGATATTTGAACTTACATATAAAATGAATTAAGAACAATAAGAAAAAATTTTGTTTAAATAAATGCATACATTTTTTTAAAATATTTTTAAATGTAAATTTAAGGCTGCTTGGCCTAAAAATGATTATGTTCTGATAGTCCTTTGTGGTATATTCATTCTCCACTACGCTGTTTTCGTAAAAAAATTTAAATTAAATATGCCAGCAGCTTGTTTTTCTGTTTTGAATCCTTAATTTTTCTAAAAACTTTATCAAGCTTGATACGAATTTGTTTACTAAAGTTACCCTCCAGCATACATTTTATTTATGGCATTAATAATTAATTTCGTTTACTTTCTCTAATTTCACAATAGTCCCAGAGATAAATCCAAAATTTAAAGTCACAAACATTAGCTGAGCTTTTATATTTGATAAATACACTTTTTTTTTAAGAAACTGCACTACCATCGTTGAAACTTTCCACCACATCCTTGAATAGGTCAAAATTTTCGGCAAAATACATAACTGCTTTCAACCACGTTCCCCACCTGATTGTTAAAGGCTGTGGAGGAAAAAAATAAATCGGGATACTTCTGTTAATATGCCTTGCAAAATATTTTTTCCCCATAGGAAATTAATAAATCAATATCATAGCAGTTGCCTTTTATCAATTCTGCAATACGCTGCATCGCAAAATAAAACCAATAAAACCAGTTTTTTCAAACTATGCAATAAATGTCAGCAATATATGCAAAAATATGCATTTAAAGCAAAATATGCAAAAAAATGCACTTACAAATCGATGCCATTTAACTTAAAATTTCATGGTTTCATGTGCCTTGGTCATTAGTTATAAAAAAAATTGTTACTTGTGAATGTTGTTGTTATTAAATTTGGCGTTTTAATTTCAAAAATTTATTTTTCGTATCAGATTTTAGTAAAATAAACTCGTTTTGATTATGATTACGATGAAAAAACTTTTTTGTTGTTGTTTTCTTAATTGTCAATACGCTCCTCAATCGCTACATCATATGCTGCTTCATAGGCTACATATATACATCATAGGCTACTTTAATTAATGCTACTTCTAATTTATGCTTCTTTATTTCTTCATCTTTTTCGATCGGTTTCTTTCTTTGTATTACGTCTACAACAGTAGTAGTAATGAAAATATGGCTTTAAGTTCTTTATATTTTTTAACTAAATAGTTTAGTATATTATCTTTGCTACTGCTACTTGTAGTTTAGTTTTGAAAACATTGATATTTACTTAACAAAGTACAAATGAAAAGTTTTTGATAGTACTTTTTTGTTTTCAACACATATCCACCCTATTTTGGAATATATTTTTTGTACATTTTTTGCTTCTTTATTTAGCGTTTTTATTTGCATATTAAACTTTTTCTTTAATTTAATTTGAATAATAGTTTCACTTCGTGATTGCTTTAATGATATTTTAAAAGACTAATTGCCTTAATATAAAATATTGAGACATTAAATACTTCGATTTCTTGTGCTCCTGCACTACTGTATGTAGTTGTATAGATAAGCAGTGTTGGAAAGGAGCCCACAATATTTCTTAATTATAAGGACCTTATATTGTCATTTTCTTGACAAACTAAATATAACCTCATTCACCACTTGATTGTTAAAGATATAAAAATAAAAATGAATAATTTATTACCATAATTTTTTTTTTTTAGTTAATTAATTTGAATACAATTATTTTTCAATTTTATGATCTACTCTCTGAGCCAGCACTCAAGTAACTTATTTTTTCATTTACAAGTAGGAAACTTGTTATTTTTCTTATTTTATAAACTAGAAAGGTTTCAAGGGCAAACAAAACCTCAAAAACAAAATTGATAAAAAAAAAAAAATAAGAAGACTACATTAAGCTGAGCCGAATCTTGGATGCCTTGCACCAAGAATTTTAATTTGTTAAAATTTTCGAGAATTTTTATGGGATCTGCAATAAATTATGAAGTAATTTTTATTAAATCTGACATCAAAGTTTTTAGTTATATAAGACTAATTACTTCTTAATAAATAATACAGATATATGTATATGGGCACTTCCACAGAAAAGCTCTCTTTTTGTCACGTTACGCCACCAATCAATTGAGCTTGTACTTTATCTTTACTGTAATAATATTTTATTATCGCCATTTGTAAAATAATTTTGCATCAGTTGTGTCGTTTGTTTTACATATGCCTATCGAATTATTTGTTATTCAGTGGTTAAACAATTTAAAAACAATACCCATTAATAAAACCAAGTTTAAAGAAATTATAGGCACATTAAAAAAAATTGTAGTGTCACAAAATCAAATATCAATGCTAAACAATTTTAATATTGTTTGAAAATGGTGCAAAATTATTGGCCATTGTTTTGTGTTATTTTAGAGAAAAAGAATTAAAAGGTTATAAAATAATTTATAAATAATTGCGACCTACGACAAAAATAGGTTAAAAATATTTAGTCAATTCACAAGGTATCCTAACATGTCATATTGTCAAAATGTCCTAATATTTCACAATGGTTTAAAAATATTGTTGTACGGCTCAGCCGCTCAGCGCTGGACTTTTCTGATTAATTACGACAGCACAATAAACACAGCATGCAACGTTCTATTTATTTAAGACACTTTTTGTCAACAAACCAACAACAATATTTTTAAACCATTGTGAAATATTAGGACATTTTGACAATATGACATGTTAGGATACCTTGTGAATTGACTAATTATGTTTAAAGTTGCATCATATTATATGATGTGAAATATCGGTAACAGTTATACGTTAACGTTGCCAGTAAGTAAATAAGCACAAATATATATTAAAAATAATTAGTATTGTGGTTATTTTATTTAACTGTTAATGGCTTTTAATCCAAATTTCGATATTTTAATCAGGCTTAAGTTCATTGAATTTAATTTTCATTAAATTATTTTTATGAAGACAGGAATTTTACAACATGAAATCAATTAAAATTTTATTGATAATTTTTCATTCGTGACTGCGCTGAGATTTGAACCCAGGCTTTCACGGACAGGTTGCCCAGACTAGTTTCGATTGTAACCACACAATCTCTTCAGTGGTTATCGCCGTCTTTACTCACTCGGCTATTGAAGCCGGATGACGACAATAGTCAAACATCAATCTTTAAGCCAAATGGTATTTCACCTTGGTAGATCGAAATTTGCTTTTGAATGAATGATTCTCTATTTTAATTGAATTCTTCTTGAAATCCAAAGTACATTTTTGTTTTTCATGTTTTTTTTTTGTCTTTCTTTTTTCTTATTTTATCTTATTTCCGATTTTTTTATAAACACTGAAACCGCGGTATCTTTGCTTTTTAACGTGTAATTTATTAATTTTAGGTAACTTCGGAGCACTTATCATAACCTGTAGTAATTCATTTTATAAAAAACAGTTAAAAAATTTAATTTTATTTATCAACACAAAGAATTTTTTGAACTTTGAGAGGAGCATTTGGGCTAATTGGCTAATGAGTTACTATCACAATCAAAACTCAACTAAAGCAAAATTAACCAAATTGTTAATAACTGTATTAATTTGTATATAGAACTTTCAAATCAAATATTAAAACGACCCTAACAAAATTATGAAAAGGAATATATTTCTTTTATGGAAATTCTTAAAGAGTTCCCCAGCTTTATTTCTTAAAAAGAAAAATAAGTTTTAGACCCTGAATTTAGGGAGTTAACGCAATTTTTAAACGAATTTGGCAAAAAATTTCAGACTTAAAACGCGGGGATTCTACGGATGCATTTACAGTGCTGTCAAAGTTTGTACAACAAATTATGATTTTCAAACATTCTTCCGCAAAAGTGGAAAGAATTTTTAGCCGAGTCAACCTTAATAAAACCAAATTTCGATGTTCCCTGGAAAATTAATCCTTTTAAGGAATTTTTTTTTCTAAAGATCACTTAAAATTTAATAGTGCAAACTGTTTTGATGTTGATATTAAAATGGATTTAATTAAACTATTGAACTCATATCGTCGCTGTTTTTACTAACTGATCTAACGGATTTTTTTTTTAAAATTGAGTTAAGTACAAAAAATAAAAATATTTGTCTTTTTCTTTATTTAACACACAACAAAAGATGTTATACTAAATAACAAATAATGCATAAACCCAATTTCATTCCTATTTTGGCTATTATTTTGGCTTACCATATTTAAGACAAAAAACATTAAAAGTGCTTTCCTGTAAAATTTCTTAAATGTTAGTTAGGTCGGTTAGTTAAAACAGTGACGATATATCTATCTATAAAATATTTGTTAAAATAAAATGTTGAAAAAAAAATTTTCAACTATAAAAACCATTTTAACCTAATGTACAAATTTTTTTTAAATTAACTGCATTTTATTTATAAAAATATTCTTTTTTATTAATTTTTATGTTTTCATATGGGTTATACTCGCATGTAAGTTAATGCTGAACTATTCTGTTTTGTTATTTTTTGTGTTAATAAAAATTAAAAATATGTTTTATTGTTCTTAAAAGGGATATTTTTACTTTGCCGATTTTATTTAATTGAAGTGCCGATAATGCAGATTTTTTTTTTTGAAAATATGCCGATTTTTTATCAACATTTTCTGGCACCTCTGGAGGCAGAAAGAGGAAAAAATGTATGACTGGTTCATAAAAGAGCTGGCACAATTAACATCAGAAAATTAAATAGAATTAAAAGCAAAAGCTTAAGATGAACACGAAAAGTTTTATACCGGTGGATTTAATGCAAGTGCTAGATGTTTTAGCAGACTTAAGAAAATAAGAGAGGCCTTAGTGGAGCCTTATCAAAGGAAGTTGCTTTAAGTTAAAGAGGAATAAGTTTTGACAAAAGACTTTAGTTTTAATACAGACGAATCAGGCCTATATTGGAAGATGTTTCCGGATGAAAAGTGTATTCATGCTAGCGAACCAACTTTTTCGGGAAGAAAGTTATCCAAAGAGAGAACAACTGCCCTTTTCTGAGCAAATGCATTCGGTAAGAAAAAGTTTATACCACAACTTCTTGGAAGTGTTTAAAAAACCAATGGAGTCAGCAAAACTTTATTTCACTTTTGAAGTCATTAGTATTAAAAGAAAAACAAGAAGAAGCTCTTTAAGAAAATTTGCAAGTCGTCTGGAACCATAAATCTATAAATAGTTGGCATCCACTTAATTTTTGCATTTAAAAACTCATTTCAAAGAGTAAATGTATTAAAAAAATATTTAAAACAAGAAAACTGAAATGTTTCTAAAAAAATTAACATATAAAAAAAAATACGCTTTTTCGATTATGATTACGATGAAAAAACTTGTTTGTTGTTGTTTTCTTATTTGCCAATACGCTACTCAATCGCTATATCATATGCTGCTTCATAGGCTACATAATATACTACATCATAGGCTACTTTAATTAAAGCTACTTCTAATTTATGCTACTTTATTTCTTCATCTTTTTCGATCGGTTTCTTTCTTTGTTTTATGTCTACAAATATTTCTAAAAAAAAATGTGAAACAGTAGTGTAATAAAAATATGGCTTTAAGTTCTTTATATTTTTTAACTAAATAGTTTAGTATATTATCTTTTTTACTGCTACTTGTAGCTTAGTTATTAAAACGTTGATATATTTTGTACATTTTTTGGTTCTTTATTTAGCTTTTTTACATTTGAAAACTCATTTTAAAGAGTAAATGTATTCAAAAAAATATTTGAAACAAGAAAACTGAAATGTTTCTAAAAAAAAACTTATAAAAAAATACGCTTTTAAAATACTCGTAACTTCGCTATGTATCGAATTTTTACTACAGGGTGTCCGCCGGGAAGGAATACTACTTTGTTTTGCCGCCATTTGGGTAAACGTTAGTCTTGAGAGCTATTATTTGGCAGTCGTGAAGTAGACACGTAGCAAATTAATTATGGAAAAATATTCGATAAACTGACGTGTTTTAATCTTTAAAACATACATTTGATCAAAATCAATCATCGATTACTGTGACGATGAGAAAGTTACGTGAAATTTTTGGGAGAAACAACGTGCCAACAAAACGCACAATTTATCGTGTAGTGAATGATTTTGAAGAAAGAGGGTCTGTAGGTGATAGGCCCAAGCATGGACCACAACGTAGTGCAAGATCGGCTAAAAACATTACTGCGACTCAAGAAAGTGTTCAAAACAATCCATCAACCTCAATTCGATGCCGTGCTCAGGAGCTTGGTCTTCAAAGAACAACTTTGGCCAAAATTTTGCACAAGGATTTGCATTTGTTTCCATTTAAGATTCAGATGCCACAAGAGCTTCTTCCACAAGACCATTTACGCCACTAACAAACAAAGTAGTATAACTTCCCGGCGGACACCCTGTATAATGATTAGGTCTGCCATCATATCATTCGTTATATCTAACTTTCACTGTAGCAATGGTTCTTGAAGAAACATTTTAAAGCTTTGTGGCGTAACGTGACAAACAGTAGACTTTTCTGTGAAAATGCCCATATCCGTTATAAAGAGTTTTTCGAGAGTGAGCTTTATATGAAACCTTTGGTAAATTCCAATTGAAACGATCATTGTAATATACGAGTGTAGAGTATGCAAAATGTTAAAAGAAATTTCACAGCTGACACAACTGTACTGTAAATATTCATCCTGACTCTAGTGTCTGTTGCAAAAGGCGAGCCCATGATACGAATAAAGAAAAAAAAGAAGAACTTCAGGTTAATGTCCCTACAGCTGTTTTAATATTCAACATGCAAAATGAATACATATGAGCATTAATATGTTACAACTTTATTTATAGATTTTAAACAGTCTACTTATGTTTTCAATTTACATACGTATGTATACATATTCTAGGCTTAACACTTATTAACTATCCCTTTTACATTACCCACACAAGCGTACGAGTAGTTTCTTTGTTCATAAACTAGAAGTAAAAATAAACTCAAGTAGTTCGATTAAAATATACCATCGACATTTTTATTATTGAGTGAAAATGAAATTATTAGGGCGGTGCTACTTATTTGAGACAAAACAAAAAAAAAGCAAAGAAAAAGTATTTTTTAACGCTTATAAATGTTAATTTTTTACTGAAATTCTCGATAACATTTTGGCATATTTCTAGTTAATATCAACAATTGTAAACAGAAATGTGTTTTTCAAGAACTAAATTGTTTCTATTTTAGTTAAATAATCTTCTTTTTTTTGGAATAGTTGCAAAGAAAATAGCCCAAGAGCGTTAAGTCTGGCAATCAAATTGAGGCATATTGCTTAAGAATATCGTAAATGTTTCTTTGCAAAAATTTTGTTTGTAATAGAATTGCGGGAAATTTGTGTCAATTGCTCTTAAAGCACTTATCCCGTGACCAGTGAAGAAAATTGTGTAATTAAAAGGAACGAATTGTGATAGGTGAAAACAAGACCTATCACTTAACTGGTGATAATGTGTTTAGAGTGTAGTTGGTCCAGAGGAAAGGTAATTGGCACAAAACTATTCATTTAACTGGATTTTGTGCGGGTAGTGGCTGATTTTCTCTAGTTCAATTACTTTATATGAAGGGGATCTATCATATTGATATGGTTCCTTTGTGACAATATCTGCTACAGGCATTATTTTAGCCGAAATTGAATGTGTCCATTAAGGTTATTTCAGTGACCTGGTACAAAGTGTCAAAAAGGTGCCAATTAACCCCTTGTAGGACATCACCATGTTAAAGTAACTTGTCACATGACAAATTTAGTGTTAGTTCCCTTTCCCTTAGTGAAACTTAATGTTTCGATGATTACTCCAATTGCATTTTGGGTGCGGTGTGAAATGGACCAATAACCAATATTATGAAGTTCTTTCCGTGTTTGAAATAAAAGAAATAAATTTTTCATTAAAAGATTTTGTTTGTTGTGCTTAATTCCCAATTTTTAGTCTTGATAAAAATACTGAAATTTATGGTTAAAGGATAACCTGTTTCTATGCGCATTTCACTGGTTGCTTAGGCCAGATCATGATATATAAAAATAGGTTGTTATTATGTTTCTGTTTACGCGGATGCTATAAGAAAATAAAAGCAAAGATATTAAGCAGCTGATCTAATAGCAAAAAAAGGCAGATGGTTACAGTGTTACCATATTTATAAACTCAGCATGAAATTTTCCTGAGTTGATTTTGGTTGTTTTTGTAATTGGGGGATTTCATGTCAAGTGACTCAACTTTTGAAATCGATGTCCTCCGATTTGGATGAAATTTGCACCAAGGTTAGTCCTATTGGAAAGTAGTTTAGACACAAGATCGGTCAAAAAGTTTCTGAGTTAGAGGGGGTCAAAATTTGACATTTTGGCCAAACAGGTGTTCTTTCTCATCCATGTAACTTATTATCTATTGGTGTTAGAAAAATTTGTCCCAAACAAATTAAATAGCTATTTCTTCAAGCTTTCGAAATTTTTTTTTTGTTTTTTTTTTTAAATTTTTTTTAAATGTTTTTTTTTTAAATTTAAATCTTATTTTTTAGCTTAGGAAAGCTAAGGTCTTTTCATTTAAGTCAGTTATGGTCGCTATTTGGACCGCGAGTGGGTTATGTATAAAAAAAAATTATTTCTAAGTCAAGACGAGGATTTTTAAATTTTTAGCATATGTACTATTTTGAATTTTTTCCTATTTGTGTGAAAATGTTTCTAAAATCTTAAAAATAAAACTTCTGCTGAGAAACTAGACAAATTAACCTTTCCGACGGTATATAACATACCTAACTAGCATTTCATACCCTCGATACTGTAATACCCACAATATGTTAATCCCAGGAATAAAATAATTTTTTTTCTTATTTATTTGTAATAATAATTAAATGAATATAAAATGATAATAATAAAAACAAAAAGATAAATAATCTAAAAAATTTAATCTTAATCACATAAGATCCTTTAATAAATTTTTTTTAATAATTTTTTTTTTAAATATAAAACTATTTTTAAATTTTTGTTAGGGGGGTACTTTTTTGTTTGTTTTTTGCTTAAAAGAAAGCTTAAGTCTTTTCCTTTAAGGTAGTTCTGGTCGCTTTTTTGGCCGCGAATGGGTTGTGTATATAAAAAAAATAATGTCTAGTCAAGACGAGGATTTTTCAATTTTTAGCATATGCACTATTTTGAATTTTTTCCTATTTGTGTGAAAATGTTTCTAAAATCTTAAAAATAAAAAAAAACTTCTATCGAATTGGACTAACAAAATGCAAATTTCATTTAAATGGGAAGACATCGATTTCAAAAGTTTTTTACTGTTTAAATACACCTCTGGTGTAATGAGAATACATAAGTTTCTAAATTGGTTTAAAATATTAACATTTACCGACCGCTTGTAAAATGTTGTATCCGTATTTCCTCTTACTCAATGCCTTTTGCTTTTTTGACATGTCGTAATATATTGCATTACTGTGTAAACTAGCGTTTAATACCCAGCAAAAACTTACATTGCAAAGTAATGAGCTAAAAAGCTGATATAACTACTCTTCACTACTTATACATTGACATTTGAACTCATTATTTAAACACGGTGATGTCATTGGAGGCAAGTACTTACCACCCTCTATTGAAAATATGGAGTTAACAAATAGGGAGATAAATAAGTCATTACCACGTTCGCTTACAAAAAGGTACTTCACAGTGGTATCAACAAAACTGAATTGGTCAAGCAAATTGTGTTTTTAATTCAATTTACTTATTACTTACTATAATGCAATATTTGACTTCTTTTGTCAGCCCTTTAGGGATCACTTGGTGGCTTTGTGAAAGAATATTTTTAAAGTGCTAATTTTTACCCTTGACAAGGGAAGATGTTCGCCTAGTTGGCGTATTTCCTTGTGTTTAGTTGCTATACGCAGCAAGCTGCTTTGCTTTAAAGATTATCCCCCTAATGCAAAAAAAAGTTAAAGTTCACACTAGTTAAGCACACGCAGAGAAAAAATATGGTTGGGCATGGTTACTACACTATATTTATTGTTACAATATATTGTTGTCCTACATAAAATATTTTTATTTTTATTTAATATCAACAATATTATAGTTACTGTAAACATGTCAAGTTTATCGCAATTATACATTTAAGTATGGTTCCCTGAAAAATAATCATTTTTATAACAACTAAATAATGATAACTTTTAAAACATATTATATTCCACACAAACATTTAATGATATTTAATAGCCATAACAGGATAACTCTCTATACGTGTACTAATAATATGTTTAAGAAGCAAACAAAATATCTTTACTCTAATAATTTTTTGTTATCGCCATTTGTAAAATAATTTTGCATCAGTTGTGTCGTTTGTTTTACATATGCCTACACCCAGAGATAAAATATGTTTAAATATGGTCACCTCCAACAAAACTATTTTTAAAGAGAATTGCATACATATTATGTTTAAATTTAACCATACTATTGTCACCGACAAACATATTATTGTTAAATTAGTCCTTCATCAAGAAGCACAACCATATTATGGTTGCCTCCGAACATCTTTTGGTTAGTAATAACTAAAATATGTTTAACATTTATAATAGCATGGTTGATTTTCAACCAAAGCATGTTGCTCTTAGAAAAGAGGAAAACACTATTGTTAATTTAAAAACAAATTATTGTCATATTTAACCATAACATGTTAAGAGGTAACTATAATATGGACTAATTTAACAATTATATGTTTGTCGGTGACAATAATATGGTATGTTTAAAATTTTCCTTAAAAATAGTTTTATTGGAGGTGACCATATTTAAACATATTTTTTCTCTGCGTGTATCTAATTATTTGTTATTCATAAAAAACCAAAGTTTAAAGAAATTAAAAAATAAAGAAACTGTAGGTACATTAAAAAAAAATTGTAAAATGTCATAAAATGATACACGGCTTTGACTTTAAAGATACTACACAAGAAGATGTTCTTGAATCTATTTTAAGAATTAAGTCCGAATCTGCTGGGCTTGACGAAATTCACCCAAAGTTCACAAAACTAATACTACGAGTACCATATACTTCTTCCTCACAGAACTCATCTGTTTAACACAATTATAAAAACAACCACATTTCCTTATATGTGGAAGCATGCGAAAATTATTCCCATACCCAAATCTAATCATGAATATCGGCCAATTGCAATCTTGCCATACTTGTCAAAAGTTTTTAAATGCATAATTCATTCACAAATAAGTAAATACCTACAAGATAACTCCTTGCTTACTGATAAACAATCTGGTTTTAGACCAAAACATAGTTGTGTTTCTGCTTTTTTAGAGGTCTCCGAGGAATTAAGAACTAAAGTGAATGATAATAGAATATCTTTTCGTGTTTTACTGCATCACTCAAAGGCGTTTGACACCGTGGAACACTCTATTCTTTCCCTTAAACTTAAACATATGTGGAATTTTTCACCAACTTCGGTCAAATTAATATTATCATATTTGCACAATAGATCCCAGGCAGTCTACTACGGTAATGACAAATCAAATAGTTGTTCAGTATCGAGAGGTGTACCACAGGGTTCTATACTTGGTCCACTTTTATATTCCGTATACTCTAATGATTTACTTTTAATGAATGCGGATGATGTACAACTTTATATCAGTTGTCAACCAACCGAGACCACATAATGCATAAGAAAGCTAAACTAGGATCTAGACAGGATTAACACATGGGCTTTAAGGAACGGTCTTTGCCTTAACGCTGGGAAAACTAAGGCTATGGTAGTTGGTAAGAGCAAACTAATCCCCACATCTTTGCCGCCAATTCAGATTAACAATTCAAATATAGAAATAGTGGAATCAGCTAAAAATCTTGGTGTTATATTTAACTATAAACTTGACTGGTCTAATCACATAAATGCAATTTATGTTGGGCAATCTGTGGATGACTCAATATTACACTGCCCTTGAAATCCGTATGCTATTGGCAAAGACATACCTAATGCCAACCCTAATGTATGATTGTGAACTATTCGCAAGCTGTGATTCGGCAAGTAAGAAAAAACCCAATGTAACTTTCAATAATATAGCCAGATACGCTTTGGTCTTCCACGATATTTAAGAATTTCCCATTTTGCAAAGCAGTTATACAACATATCTTTTGATAACCTGTTAAAAAGCCGCTGTCTAATATTCTTACCTAAAACTATTTATACAAAACAATCAGGTTATTTATATAATCGAGTTATCTTCTCTAGATCAAATAGAGATAAAAGATAAACAGTTATCGATATCGTTGTCAGATATCTGAAAGGCATTTTTTTTATAAACTCCATCCAGCTTTGGAACCGATTACCCCACTACATTCAAACAACAAACAATGCTAAGCTCTTTAAACGCGAAGTATTTAAACATTTTTGTTAACTTTTGTTAAATAAAATAAATATTATGATTTTTTATTTATAATGGGGGGATTCAAAATATTTTTTTATGTTGTTTGAAACACAACAATATTTTTTTTTTAAACAATTGTAAAATATTATTTAGGACATTATGACGATATGACTTGATAGCACACCTTGTGAATCCCCCCAATATGTATTTAGTATATTCATGTAATCACTAAGAATTGTTTTATAAAATTAATCATTTATTTGTTGCCCACTGTTTTTTGCCTAATTGTTTATTTATTAATCAATTACAGTTACATTTGTAATTAACATTATGTGTACAGTGCTATAAAAAGACTCGTTCTTATTGCACTGTGTACCAAATAAATAAATAATAAAAATAAAAATATAAATTTTAATATTGTTTAAAAAATGTGCAAAGATATTGACAATTGTTTTGTGTTATTTTTGAGAAAAAGAATGAAAATTCTATCAAATAATTTATAAATAATTACGACCTACGACAAAAATAGGTTAAAAATATTATGTTTAAAGTTGCATCATATTATAATGTTAAATATCTGTAACAGTTTTACGTTAAGCATAAATATATATTAAAAATATTTTTCGGATTAAGATTTAATCTACATATTATTATGATTAAAATGATAACAATATGATTACTTCTTAACTTAGTATTATTTACACGACAATAATATGATTACATTTAATTATAATAGGATGTAATAAAAACAAATTTGGATTAAGAGGAAATATTATGATGTAATATTACGAATATATTTGGTCATAATATGATTCAATGAAAATCGTAATATATTGACTACAATCATGAATCTTATCATAATATGTTGCTCTTAGAATATGTTTACCACAACCATGTTTTTTCTTTACGTGCAACACATTAAGACCATACACTTTTGACGGGTTTAATGTGTTGGTTAACTAATGTGAACTTTAGCTTTTTTTTCATAAGGGGGTAATATGTAAATCCAGCTTCTGGGTAAGGGTAAGAGTAGAGTCAATGATATAAAATTGTCATTATATGTTAATGAGCAAAGAAGAAATCGTTAGTGGATACATTTTGTCTGTTCGGTGTTAAGAACATGTTGAGCTTTGGCTGTTATGACATGTACTCCCGAAAATCTAAAACACTACTAAGAGTATTGCCCCATTGTGCACTGTTTCTTTCTGAAGCCTCTCAATTAAAATTTTTGTAATTATATTGAACAAAGGAATTTATTATTATTAATACATATAAATATTATTAAATATGCAGTTTCTCGATTTCTATTTTTTTAAACATATTTAATATGGAATACATGCATTTTATCTCCAGACTCATGTCTTTTACATTAATACCGCAAAAAAAAAAAAAAAAAAAGATGAGTGACAATTTTAAACACTCAAAATTTGATGCAAAAAATTTACAAAAAAAAAAGATGTTCAGGAAACAACAAATGTGTGGTAAAAGAGAACTTTACGAGAACTTTAAGCTAAAATCCAGTATAAAAGTCTTAAGTTCAGGACAATTTTAGTTAGTATCCATCTTGGAGTGGATAACGAAGTGACTGATATTTTTTGAATTAAATCAAGAGTTTTTTTTTTTAAATTTATAAGCATGAAGCCAGTGAAGAATTTTGGTATGTATTGCACTAAATAAGACATTGTTTTTCTTAATGACGAAGTGAAATTAAATTTTTTCAGCTTTTTTTCTTGGAATTCTTGTTTTCCTTAACCCCCATTTCGCATCGGGCGATATTTTACAATTGCCTGATCCAGGAAATCATAACTTATTAGCCGCCGACCTTTTTCACAATTTGGTCGAAGACAAATCTGCAAATAATATTCTTTTCTCCCCCATTCCCATTGAAACCGCTTTAACAATGACTTTTGCTGGAGCCGAAGGCAAAACTGCCGAAGAACTGCGCAAGGTTCTTAGACTGCGCTCGGAAGATAAAACTCAAATTACCCAAAATTTTGGTGAATTTTTAACATCCCTTACACAATTTAATTCCGAAACGAAAACTTCAGCTCCTGAGTTATTTATTGCCAATCGTATTTTTGTAAATGATAAATTTAAAGTATCACCAGCGTTTAACAAAATCGCTGAAAAAAATTTTAATTCCCTGGCAGAAAATGTAAATTTTTCGGATGGCAAGCCTACCACAGACAAAATTAATAATTGGGTGGAACAGCAGACCCGAAATAAAATTAAGAATCTATTAAATGAAGACGACATTGGTGGTCTTACAAATTTAGTTTTGGTTAACGGCATTTACTTTAAGGGCAAATGGAAATACAGTTTCGATAAAAAGGATATAAAAACCGCTAATTTCCAGCTTAACGAAAAGGAAAAGACTCCAGTGGAGATGATGCACATAAAAGGCAATTTTAGATATGCCGATTTGCCAGAATTGGAAGCCACTGTTTTGGAATTGCCGTATAATAGTTCCGACTTAAACATTGTGTTCATTTTGCCCAATCAAATTGAAGGTTTGGGAAAATTAGAAGAAAAAATCAGGGACCTAGAATTTAACTATATACCTTCAAGATTGGCAGCAAGAGATGTGTGTGTTTATATACCGAAATTTCAGCTTGAACATGAACAAGATTTGAAACCTGCCTTAGAAAAAGTACATTGTTTAAAAACCTTTCTTATTAAATCTTTTCTAAGAATAACTTTTTATTATTTCTTATAGATTGGTCTAACAACCCTATTTTCCGATAAAGCTGAATTATCTGGTCTATTTGAATCACCCACAAGTCAGTATATTTCAACTTTCAAGCAAAAAACACTTTTTGAGATTGATGAGCTTGGATCGGAGGCTGCTGCCGCTTCAGGTAATATATACATATATATATATATATATTATTCTTATTATTAGTATTGTGGTTATTTTGTTGAACTGTTAATGGCTTTTAATCCAAATTTAGATATATTAATTAGGCTTAAATTCATTGAATTTAATTTTCATTAAATTATTTTTATGAAGACAGGAATTTTTACAACATGAAATTAATTAAAATTTTATTGATCATTTTTCATGCTTGACTGCGCTGAAATTTTAAACCAGGCTTTCACGGACAGATTGCCCAGACTAGTTTCGATTGAACCACACAATCTCGTCGGTGGGGTTTGCCGTTTTACTCACTCGGCTATTGCAGCCGGATGACGTCAATAGTCAAACATCAATCCTTAAACCAAATGGTATTTTACTTTGGTAGATCGAAATTTGATTTTTGAATGAATGATTATCTATTTTAATTAATTTACATGTTCTTCCTAACTTCTGTTTTTTCGTACTTTTTGTCAAGAAATTTTTAATTTTAATTAATTTCATGTTGTAAAAATTACTGTCTTCAAAAAAATAATTTAATGAATATTATTCTTATTTTTTAAAATTAAAATTTTCTTAATGTTGGTGCTTTTCAGGAGCAGTAGCAGAGTGCCGAAAAGAAGCACTATTATTCAAAGCCGATCATCCATTTATTTTTGCGGTTCGCAATGATGCCGCTGTTTACTTTGCTGGACATGTAGTCAAAATTTAAATTGACTTTTAATTTATTTATTTTCAATAACCAACTTTGTTGAATACAAATAGATCCAATAGTCTGTGCATACTATACGAAAATTAATTGTCGTTTTATTTATTGGTTTAATATATACTGGAATCGGGCTAAGATTGGGGTCCTTACTGAGAGACCATTTTGTACATACAATACATACATATGCATTATACGACTATATCTACAGCCATAAATCTTTCTATATGTTGGTGTCAGCATAAAATTGGGCGCTTTTTTATACCCTCCACCACCACTAGTGGTGAATGATGGTATACTAAGTTTGTCATTCCGTGTGAAACTTTTTTATTATACATCTAAGACCGCATAAAGTATATATATTCTGGCTCCTTGAGTAATTCGAAGTCGATTTAGACATGTACGTCTGCCCATCTGACCATCTGTCCGTCTGTTGAAAACACGCTCACTTTCGAAAAACGCAAAAGAAAACCACAAACTTGGTCTCAATTTGCTTGTAGTTATCCTAAGCAGGATCAGAACTATGAATCAAAATGTGGAACCACCACCCTAAAAAAATTGATCATTTTGATACAAAAACTAACATAAATGGTGGAATAATGCACGTAATGATATAAAATATTGCAGAAATTCGCTTTATACGACTGGAAATCATACTGTTAAATTTCTTGAATATCAGTCCATAGGCCCGATGTAAGCCATACTCGCGGAAAACAGTTTAGTACGCCTAAAGCCGTAATTAATATCGCTATTATATTAAAATTTGGCATATCACAGTTTTATAGGACCAGAAATCACACTGTAACATTTTTGGAAGATCGGTCAATAATTTACACTAGGTCCCATAAAAACCCTGCTCCCGGAAAAGAGTTAAGTACGCCTAAAGCCGTAATAAATAACGCTATCATAATTAAATACGGTACGGTACAGTTTTGTGGGACTAGAAATCATACTGCTAAATTTCGTGAAGATCGGTCCATAATTAATAATTGAATTAATCCACGTAGAGATATATATTGGTCACCTCCAACAAAACTATTTTTAAAGAAAATTTTTAAACATATTATGTTTAATTTAACCATATTATTGTCACCGACAACCATATTATTGTTTAATTGATCCTCCATTTGGTTAAATATAACAATAATTTGTTTTTAAATTAACAATACAATTTTCCTGTTTTCCAAGAGCAACATGCTATGGTTGAAAACCAACCATGCTATTATAAGTGTTAAAGATATTTTAGTCACTATTGACCAAAACATGTTTGGAGGCAACCATAATATGGCTGTGGCTTCTTGATGGAGGACAAATTTAACAATAATATATTTGTCGGTGACAAAAGTATGATTATATTAAACATAATATGTTTAAAATTTTCCTTTTAAAATAGTTTTGTTGGAGGTGACCATTTTTAAACATAATTTTTCTCTGGGTGTGGCCCGCAAAAATATCATGCAATTTTGTGAATTTCACTGTAAACGCTAAAACTAATTTCACTGCTGTATGAAAATTTTTTCTAATTTATTTTTTGTAATACCAGAAATCAGTCTTCAGAATTTACAATAATCTACCATAGGTCTAATACAAATTACCCTCCTAAGAATCATTTTAGTTCTGCTAAAACTTTTACGAATCATGATGTTTTACTCAAGCCAGTTCATAGTTCTAACAAGAAACGCATAAAACTTTCTAATTGTCGGTCAATAATTTAATTGAGGTCTAAACCGTCTAAACCGCAACCAATTTTAATGCTGACGTTCGTTTTTGTGAAGCTTAGTTAATAATATATATGTATTTATCATAAAGAGCCCACTGCTGTCGGTGGGGGTATCAAAGACTCAGCACAGCCGAATATAGTACTCTCACTTGTTTTTCAATTCTTATATTCAATTCAATTCAATTCTTTTTTTATAATAGAGAGTTTAGAAATATATGTCTTTTCTACTCAGAAATAGTATTTTGTTAACAAAAAAATAAACAAATAATCAAGAGGAAAAATTAAAAAAAAGCCCCATTTAAATACAAAAAAAAGAAAAAAATATTATTTTTTGTAAAAAAAAAACTTAAATCCTAAAATTAATCTACAGGAGATATCATATTGTTGATATGCTGATATTGCGATAACTGACATCTTTGGTCGAAATTGCATTTAAGTCTTCGTTTTTTTTTATCTACAATTTCGATATTGGTTATGTTATGCAGTCTTGAAGTTGAATAGTGCCTCGAGAGGTTGTACATAATTTTTAGTAACTTATTTTGTATTACTTGTAGAGTTTTTATGTGGAGTTTTTATGTGGATACAGACTGGAGCATCATAAAACATTATTGAGTGAAATATAACTTTCAGCGTTATAATTTTATTATCGCAGCTTAGTTTTGAATTTCTATTAATAAAAGGATATAATATTCTTGTAACTTTCTTGATTTTGTTGACGGTATAAGA
Organism: Pollenia amentaria; assembly: GCA_943735925.1. Classification (NCBI taxonomy): domain Eukaryota; kingdom Metazoa; phylum Arthropoda; class Insecta; order Diptera; family Polleniidae; genus Pollenia; species Pollenia amentaria. The sequence continues at coordinate 135,023,927 of OX031010.1, read as the reverse complement.
AATATGTTCTTGGAAGTTTAATTTTGAGTCCAAAATGACTCCAAGATATTTAGCTTTTGATTACCAAGGAATATCAGATGTTCGAAATCGTAGACATCGTTGTGAGGTGTAATATGGCCAGAGATTTCGAGGAATTAAGACTTATTTTCCATTTAGTGAAATAATTACACACAATTTCTAACGATGATTGAAGATTGTTAATTTTATCCTCTGCTAGCACTCCTGAGCGTAATAAATTTGTTTTGTCCGCAAATATGGATGTTTTACAGCCATGAAGAACTGACAAACCAGAAGTGTAAATGTTATATAAAATGGGTGAGAGACAGGAACCTTGTGGACGACCAGCAACGGATTTGGCTTTATTTGAGGAAAAATTTCCTAAGAGTAACTTAAATTCACCGATTTTTAAGAAAACTTTTTATTATTTTAATTAGGTGTGTGGGAAAGTTGGCATTTCCCGTTGTAAAAAAAGAGGGGCATCGTGCCAAACTGAGTCAAATACAGCTTTTACATCTAATAAAATCATACCCGTAGAAATGCCATTATTAAAATTTGACTTGACTATGTCCTTGATTCTTAATATTGCATGGGACGTATTTAGGCCGCTGCTGAAAACAAACTGTTGCGGAGCGACTATGCCATTAGCATTAATAAAGGTGGTTAGTTTTTCCATTATAATTTTTGTCCAATACTTTCCTAATTGCTGGTAAAAGACTTATATGGCGGTGAGAAAGGGGTTATTGTTGGGCATTTTATGCTTGGCAATTGTTATAATTTTTGCTTCTTTCCAACAGAAATTTTTATTTATTTTCTCGTGTGACCACGAAAGCAGTGTTTTTTATAAAGTACCGCCCACCTGGTTGGGCGTATCAATATCTTTATTGATAGTCTAAAAAATGTATAGCCAACATAAGTAGATACAAAATATAATTGCTGCCGAATTCATAAAAAACTTGCGGCCAATTTCACCTAGTTCAGTTATAATTTAAGCTGAAGCTGCACATTAAGCGTTTATGCGTATATGATATTTTTTGTGCATTTTATGCATTTCTAAATTGAAGTTACATGCAATGCGTTTTATGCGCCAAATACATAGTTTTTTTTTTTTTTTTTTTTTTTTGATCAGCTGTTGTGTTAATATTTTTTTTATCAAATAAAAGTATTTTGGCAAAAATGGAAAGTGTAATTGATATTTTAACAGAATTTATTTTAAAGAATTCACAGAAAAAAGCTTTTATTATACAAATATTCATGATCTTGCAAGGTAAAAAAAAAAAACACAAGCATAACACATATAAGTAGTAATCGATAACTAGAATGACAAATTTACTGCCAATTTCACGATGTCGAAAGAACGTTTTCTTTCGCACAAATACATTTGAAACAAAAACAAATTTCTGAGAATTTGTTTTTGTTTAACAGCGTTTAAAAGCGTTCTTTCGACATCGTGATATTGGCAGTTAGTTCATGAAAAAATTGCGCTCGAAATTGATACTAATGTACTTAAGTTATCGCAATCTTTAAAACGAAAGTTTTTTCTTTTATTAGAAACATGTTTTAATACAAAAACATATTAAAAAGAAATCCACCACACAAACATATTTATCGATAGCATTGAAAATAAATATGATTTGTCATCCATGGCCATCAAAAACAGCTGGCATTTTTTCACCACACATACGACGCATACAAAGTGCTGGCTCACACTGTTCAAGTCTTAGCCGTCAAGTCTTGAGTGTTTAGAGGAGAGAGCAAAAGAAATGGCATTCTGTTTTTCCTTCTCTCCTAAAAGCATAAGACTTGACGGCTAAGACTTGAACAGTGTGAACCGGCACTAAAGTAGAAAGTTGATACGTATATGCGTATTCTATGCGTTTTGCTGTGTGACTTGTCACATACAATTAAGCTGATTGTACTTTTTGACAGATGCATAAAAAGGAACAACGCATAGAATGCATGGTATGGACATTCAGCTTAACTATTACCTTAAGGCTGGGTTTTTGAGATCTTAGTTAAACTAGGTTAAGTTAATCTGAAAACAGATTTGTACCGCCATTACCAAGTTTGTATACAAAACTAAGTTTAAACTTTATCCACATCTTAAAAACCCGGCCAAGCCTGTACATGTGTTATATGTGACTTGGTGGAATTGGAAGCAAAATAGATTCTAACTCCATTTTAAGGAATAGTTTTATGAAAGTTTAGTTTTAAAATACGTTCGCAATATACATAAGCTAGCTGTTTGGACCCAGGGTTTTTAAAATAAATAAGTATTGGTTTTTTTTATTTTCGTTTAATAATAATATTGGGAGAATTTCAGCCAAATCGTACCGTAAATTAAAAAATTTGTTTCAAAACAACAGCGCTACCTTATGGGATTAAACTTAAGAGAAACCTTGTTTCAGACTAAGCTAATTTATTGTTCAAGTTTGGTGTGAATTGGTCCAGCGGTTCTGGAGTTTTAGTAACAGCTACCCGGCACAAACGTTTTTATGTAGAAGAAGATTCTTTTTTTTTAAATATATGGTAGTGTTAGAAATTGATATTCTGGTATTTTGGATTGAACTTAATAACAAAATCTGACATCTCCACCATATATGTAGAATAAGTAGAATTAGGGTTAAAAAAGTTGGTACAATTGTACTTATTTTGGTACAATTCAAACGTCAACAGTACAATGGTACACCAATTACTAATTAGGTACAATTTACAAACTTTCTCAGTTTATGTTTTTTTAGGAATTTTCCTAGTTTATCGTTTCAATTGATTTACGGTGGCAACTCATCTTTGTAATCATTTCTTTGTGATTTAGTTTCAAGTTTTAAATCGTCTAAATAACGTACTTAAGGAAGGGGTTACTGACTATCAAATCGCGAAAAAATCATAATTAATAGGCAAAAGTCCCAAAAAATTTTAACATATTTGCCTGGTCCCCTTAATATTAATAACATAACTGAGTTTTGTAAGAAAAACTACCATTCTATTGTACCTGATGGCTCTTAAACAATAACATTCCCAAAAATAACATGGTTCGTATAACGACTGATAATTGTGCTGTAGAGACAGTCTCTGCAAATGGTGTACAGTCAAAATTAAAGTCTTTAGTGCCACCTTTATTTGAAAATTGTTTTTTATGCCACATTTCCGCAGCTGCATCAAAACATTAAATACCCGACGATATTGACAAACTTTTTAGGGAAATAAATTTCCACTTTTGTAATAGTTCTAGTCGAAGGGAAGACTACAATTTCAAGAATATTTTTTTTATACTGACATTCATGTTTTTTTTAAATATTGCGCTACCAGCTGGTTATCACGACAGGAAGTTAAAAACAGGATATTAGAACAGGGGTAACCTCTAAATTATTATTTTACTTTAAATTATTTTGAGGCTGAATTAAAAAATTCGAAATTACGAATCATCTATTTCAGGTTGTTTCAATCCATTTTACAAACTGTTATTTCTCTTTCTTCAACATGTCTTAAAAATCGTAAATACTATAAATTTGGAAATGCAAGCAGAAGACGCACGTATGCATATTTCTCTCGAACGTCTTAAATTTTTTACTTCGTCAAATGGGCCGCAAATTTTTAAAAGAAGAAATCCTTCACAAATATGAAATATCAAATATAAACCTTTACGAAAATCATCTTCCGTTTGAAGAAATATACTGTGGAACAGAAGAAGAAATTTTTTTTTCACAAATAATGTTAAACGTGATGTGATGAAGAATTTCAAGAAACTTGCCAAAAAAAAATAAATTTAATCAATATATGAAGAAAACGTAGATTTTGATAACGAAGTTATAAACTGGTTTAGTAAATTTATTCCAATTTATTATTTTATTTCGGGAAGAACGAGTAGTTAAGTGCCACTTTTAATAAAAAAATTTCCAAACAAGTATACAAATTTTGACTCAATTAATACACTGTTTAGCTCCCTGTCAGATATAGAAATATTAAAAGATTTAAAAAATGAAAGTATGTACAACTTTTGGACTAACTTTTCTGAAATGAAAAATGAATTGAACAAATTGTTGTTTCCGGAACTTTTAAGAATTGTAGGTGGGGTATTATCATATCCACATTGCGAATGAGTGATTATTTTTTTTTCCTTTCAAAATATTATTAAAACGAAAAAATTAAATGGGCTTTATGTGCCCACAGTTTCCGGTCTTATACAGGCTAAAGATTTGTCAAGGTCATCAAATGATTGTTTTTTAGTTTTAAAATAACAAATGATTTATTATCAAACTACAATTTGATTTCATGAATATATCGATAGACTTTTTATGTAACTTATCTTTCGTTGTGATATGTACCTACGCTTAGTGTGGTTTTTTATAGATATGTACATAAGTATACTATTAAAGAACAAATGAATTTTTAAATACAAATGGAAATTTTATTATTACAAAAATTAATTTTAATATACAATTTTATGTTATGTTTATGCTTGTTGTTGCCTTTGTTTAAAATAAAAAAAATATATATAACATTTTTTTGGTACAATTGGGGTCGAAAAAGTACAATTTTATGAGCTTGTTGGTACAATTTTGACGTTCTCATTTTGCAACCCTGAGCAGAATTGTAAATACCTACATACTACACCTAATATACCTAATAAACTACAGGTAGTTAAAATTAATTAAAAATATCTTAAAAACAAAACAAAAAAATCCTTGGAAAGCGACAAATTTTATTTACTACAATAAAGGCATAGAATTCGTCCAGCTTTGTACGGCGGCTTGTTTAACTGACGCTAATGTAACAATGCAGAAGGAGAACACAATGAATACTTTGTTGACGGATGTTTAATCAGCCGCTTTTGAAACAAAATTTAATTAAAATACATAAATTTTCAATATAATTCGATGATATTTTGGAGATGTTTTTTAATTTAATTTTGCTTTATAAAGCTCGGACGTAATCTTGATGTAATGGATATAGGTCGAAGATATTGGGCCAGACCGCAGTATTCAGACTGAGTCGAAAAATTAGTTCTAAATTTTATTTATGTAATTTTAGTTTATTTATTATTTCTGTATTGTTATCATTGAAAAAAATTATCTCCCCTTTTAAGGTAGATTCAGAATGATAGCAACATTTTTACTGGTTGTTCACAGTAAAAGCAACCATTTTTTGCGCAAAAACAGAAATTTTGAGTCGAAAAACATTTGCAAATAAAATAATGCCCCGCTCAATATTACGTAAAATTTATTATTTTCAGAGACCGTATTTTAATACTTTTAATACTATAAATAGCATATTTTTTTTTCATATAAAAATAAAAGAACTTGTGATTAAAAAACTTTATTTATCCATCTGGATTTTTTTTTAAACAAAATATTTTTTTTCTTGATTTTTCGAAACAAAATTAAATAAAAAAGCATGTTATAAATAAATCTTATTAATAATAAATTTTGTATTCCCGAAAATAACTTTTGCTAAATAAAAATCGTTTATGATATTTATCATAAAAGTTGAAAATTATTTTCAACTTTTTTCAACGAAGAAGTAAGAAGAAGACAAAACTAAACTGTTGCTCCCATTGTGAATAATGCTTTATTCACAAAAAAATTTTTTATAAGGTCGGTTAGTGTAATAATTCGTTGTGGTTTTATGTGTATTAAAGGCAGTGTTGCCAAGACTTGGTGACCAAAAATTGCTTTATTTACGGAAATCAAAATTTTTTTTTAAATAAAAAGACATAAAAATTCAATAACAAAACAAAAATAATTCATTAAAAGTTTTTTACAACGAAATTGTAATTTGTTTTTTTTTTTTATCAAAGTTGTTTTGGGAATACAATTATTTATTAAAAGGTTTTGTTTGTTGTGCTTAATTCCCTTTTTTTAATAATTGATAAAAAATACTGAAATTTATTGTTGGAGGATAATCTGTTCCTATGCGCATTTCACTGGTTTGATTGATGTAATTTGATATCAATATGTAACTTAAAAATAAACGAAAATTAAATATTTTTTAGAATTTAAAAAACTAAATCGTCGATGAATTCAATGTCGTTATTGTTCATCTCATAGGAGTCACTTGTACATATTAGTTTTGAAGGTAAATCATAATCATGACAACATTAACTCAACCTTTTAAGCCCAAATCTTCAAGAAAAAGAAAATAAATAGATAAAAAATATTTTACTGTTATGGTAAAAATCCCCTCTGAAGAGATTGTTTGCTTACAATCGAAACTAGTCAGGGCAACCTGTCCGTGAAAACGTGGGTTCAATTCCCAGCTCAGTCAAAAATTAAAAATGATCAATAAATTTTAATTAATTTCATGTTGTAAAATTCCTTTCTTCATAAAAATAATTTAATGAAAATTAATTCAATGAACCTGATTCAAAGCCTGATTAAAATATCGAAATTTGGAATAAAAACCATTAACAGTTTCTTAAAATTTCTTTCTGCCACCTGAACACAATACACTGTTGCAGTTGTTGACGCTAAAATATGTTGCTTTTTATGGTGAAAACTGATCGTTTATAGCGCTGTGATTTAAATTAAATGCGTTTTAGTTAAAAATGTTTGTTTTACTTTTAGCAATTTTTTTTAATTTTTGTAAGAAAATAAAAATTGAAGTTTTTGGTATTTTAATTAGGCTTAAGTTCATCAAATTTAGTTTTCATTTGGGTTGTTCGCCGAAGGCGGATTATCAGGTTATAAGGTTATGTAGTTATACTAACAGCAACAAAATATATTTAAAAACCAACCTTCCGTGAAAAACCCAAATAAATTATTTTATTGAATGAAGGAGTTTAGAACATGAAATTAATTTATTATTTTTGATAAATCTTGACTGAAGACGGGATTGAATTCCGGTCGAATTTTCATGTTTCGAGAATAGCAACATTCCCATCATTAAAATTCTTTGCGTTCTACCGTTTGCGCCACTGCGGCGCCTGCCAGTCTATAGTCAAACATCAATCGTTAACCAATGGTTTTGGTGGAACGAAATTTGCTGTAAGTTGATTACCAATTTTCAATTCATATGGTGTTTCTTTTCAACAAAAAATATGACATTTTATTTTATTATATTTATTATATAGGGTTACCAGACGAAGTTGGCAAAAAATCGCCTCTAATCAGGACAGTAAAAATTTTAAATTGTAATAGTTATTTTTTCTTTTATTTAATAGAAAAACATTAGAAAGCATTACATTGTTAATGATTGGTTGTCAGTGATATAAAAGTTATGTGAATTAACACCGAATTCACATAAAAAAAAATAGTTTTTGAAAGAAAACGTCACATCAAGAAGAAATCTCAAAAACTTGGTGTTAATTAATCAGAAATCTGGCAATGGTACATATTTTATAAAAAACAAACTAAACAAATTGAAATTTCGTCATTTTATTTATTTATTTAATATCAATTTATTAACAAATTTTAGTTTATGTATATTTTTTTTATATTTCGAAGAACAAACTTTTTGGCCCTTATCATGTAAAACGCAGAGCAACGCCAAAGAATAACATTGAAAGCACAAACTTTTTTTTTTTTTTCATTATTTATTTATTGAATCTTCATATATTAAATATGAACTAACAATAATTAATCAAATCTTATACTAATACTTTACTTTTGTCCTGCCAATGCTAGACGAAAATTTTTCTCTTCACTGTTTCTGTTCACATATGTAGATGTTTAGCGGTCTTCTCGTAGGATGAGTCCTGCAGAATCTCTTCTCCTTAATCTAGAGTGGCCACTGTCATTTAAAATATTTCGAGCTAGTGGATTTGGGTGCGACTCAAGCCTTTTTAAATATTTTTCTGCGGGGGCCCGCAAATCCCTGATACATGTTAAATTCAAACGATTTATTTCTATGATATATACATTTTTTAGATCATTTTATTTTTTATAGTTTAAGAAAAGTTGAAGTATTAAAATTATTATTTTTTTTAGCAGTTTTGAGCATGGCCCAATTAGTAGGTCTGCTCGAAACGCATGCTGATTTTTTTTAGAGTTGTGTTTTTAATCATAATACATAGGCATAAATGGGCAAAATGTCAAAAGTTGTTTACATTTTGAATTATATTTTTTTTTAATATTCTTTTTGATTTCAATAAATCGTTTTTCTTATTGTTAAAATAAAAAATAATATTTGCGAATAAAAATTTTAAATAAACATAATAATAAAAAAGTGTAATAATATTAAAATGCGTTATTGTGCAGTGTGTAAAAAACATTTTAAAATTGGATGCGGTACGTTATTTTTAGGTCTCAGATCAACATTATACAAATTACAAGCGAAATGACAAACTTATATTTACCCTTTCCACCTGTGGTTATGGGTATCAAACATGAATGATACTACGTTTATACGCACGACTTATTCCCAAATAAATATATTTCAAGTAGAGAAAATTGTCGCATAAACAGTGAATTAAATTTTTATTTGCGAATTAGCTAACTCACAAAAACAATTCCTGATTAACGACACTATTTGCAAATAAGATATTAAACATTGCCACACTTTTAACCGTTTTATAATGTAAAGTTACTCGGACGCTACTTCACTGAAAAAAATGTTACACCTGGTCAAAAAAATATATAATTTTTTAGTTTGTTATTCATTTAATACTTTTTAGAGAATTATATAATCCATGGTAGTTAAGTATATGAAAGTTTTAAAGTTGTATTTAAATTATTTATTCCAAATCAGAGACATCAGAGTCATTATTATAAATGTTTAGCTCTTTTAACAATGACAAAACTTCAGGAGTTAAAACATGTTTTTTAGTTTTCGGATTTTTGCGCAAACTGCATATTTACGGATCTGATGATATCAAAGGTATATGCAATAAATCAGTATTGGAATCAAATCTATATGTTTTTCTGGTAAAATTCAGACGATATCTTCTGTTGTCTTTATTCCTAGCTTCCTGCGATTCTTCCGATAATTGGTCTATTGGAAGTATACAGTTATCTATAATTTCTTTTGCATGGTATAGGACTTCGTATTGGTCACTTAGCTTTTTTTGCTTTGGTTTTATGACAACAGTTTTCGAAAAATTTTTTTCTGTTCACCACCACTGGGCTCAGAATCAGAAGTTTTACATAAGTATAATGAGAAATCAATTTTATGTGCGAGCCAATTGCTGTTTCATTTAAAAAACTTTAATTTTAATCTTTGAGACTTCCTCCACTTTTCCAGTATTTCATGACAAATTTTACTAACAAAAGTTTTTAATATTTTAAGATCAATAGTTTGATTGGATCCATTCCTAATATATCCTAAAATAAAATCCAAGACTCGCTCATATTTATTATTTGACACAGATGAACACCAAACATCGAAAATTTGTTGATGCGGTATTTGCGAGTTCATGCTGAAGTTTTGAAAAAATGTGTATGCTGTATGCAAAAAGGTGCAAAAAATATTTTGTAATCCCAATATGTTATATATCAGTTTATTTTATCATTCTATATTTTTGAGTCCATGAAAGATTTCTCACTTTTTAGATATACTCACAATAAAACGATTTGTCTAAACCGGCACTGAAAATTATTCATCAGCTATTTATTAACAAGCTTTATTACTATTATTAAATAGAATAAAAACTAAAAAAAACAAGCAGAAAATGTCCAAAAATATTAAAAAAAAACAAAAGTTATAATGGTTTGAATTTAGTGCACACGCAACAGGTAGAACTAAAATTCTTATTGTCTGTATTAAACACGACATTCCGAGCACCGCTACTTGGTTTTGTTTCACATTTTCTAACTTTGATTTACATTTATTTATTATTTGGACAGTTTTCTTTCATACTGAATTCAAACTTGAGGAAAAAAATAAAAAAAAAAATTTTGAGTTTATTCCCCCTAAATTTGTAAAATCTGACACTGTGCGGTCTGACAAACCCTACCTTTAAGTTTATTCTCGTATTCGTAACTATTTTTATTTTATATGTACAATATATTTTACATATTCACAAATATATAAAATGGTAATTACAATTAAACGGATTAATGGCAAACTTATCTGATAAAAGAGGATACAAAAGGGGAATTGTTTTGTTTACAAATTCTTTGGTAGCAAAATTTTACTGTACTTGCATGCACATACATACATACGTAAGTATTCGTAGATACAACATCTATTTGACTCACACATTTGACGGCGACATTTTTTACTCAAATTATTATTCAGGAGAACAAAACAAGGAACTTAAAATTAGGTGACTCATTTTGAGGTTCTTTTTTTAAAGAGATTTTTTGTGAAATTTAGTGCAAGTCATGTAAAACTTTCACGTAATTTCAATTTAATTAAGAAACAAAAAAAAAAACAAAAATATGAATTAAAATGTTCAATAGAATGATTCAGCAGGTTAAACCTTTTACAAATAAAACAAAAAGTAGCATTTCAAAAAAAAATTTAAAAACGTGCGCTCAGTGACGCTTCTATAAAAACGGCGCACAGTGGGTTCGATGGCAAACATAGTGGCGATTAATTCATAGAAGCCGTAGTGTTAAAATATTATATTTTTTATTGATGAGTTATTATAAGCACATTAAAACTTAGAATTTTTAAAAAAAAAGTTTAAAACGTTGTTTAACCCGTTAAGCGCATTATTGTTTTTTGGAAAAAGACCTTAATTCACAATTTATACTGCAACTTTGGAATACAAAACGATAAATTAATAAATAAGATTGGAAATTCAAGCTAAATGTGCTTTTAAAAAATTTTAATTATAATTTTATTTTATGTATTTATATTAGTATAAATTTAATTTAAATTCCAATTTTTATTTTTCACAAAATTTTATAAATGTACAAATTTTTTTCAAAAAAGTCACAAAAGAGAATATTATCATTTTTTAGCAATGACTAATCATAAATACATAAAAACCTAACTTTAAAAAATGTAAAAAAAAATCTTTTTTATCCTGTTAGCCGTTTTTTGTTTTTCGGAAAAAACATGATCCACAATTTTCGCTGTAACGTTGAAATCAAAATATTTTTAAAGAATAAGTTAATAATATGTATTCCTATTACTATAAGTTTGTAACCAGTTTTTACTTTCAGTAAATCGTCGGTGGATAATTTAAATGTCGTATGTGGATTTTTTGCGGTTTTGAGTTAAGATCGATTCCTTAGGTTTTCCGACCTGATCTTTCATTTGGCATAATCAGTTTTTCGATACCTCATACGGTTTTCGAGATATGGAGTGTTGAGTTTATTTTATGTGGTATTTGCTGAAGCAATTTTCAAATTAAATGTGTTCAAACTCAATTTACTGGAAACTATCGGAATCCACATACGACAATTAAATTATCAGCCGACGAATTGTAAATTTAAAAATAGAAAATTTAACTTTTTGGGCAATCTTTGTTTTTGAGAGTTTTTACACGAAAATGAAAATAAAAAAAGGGCCGGGCATTGTCTTGCCTTTTTTTTAAATATAAGCTGATATCCTACACTTCTCTAAAATATATAAAACTAATTCCAACTCTTACTAGATTAATACTTGTGGCCCATTAAATGCGGAAATTATACCAATTTTGGACCGATTTTAAAAAATTATTAGACATTAAAAGATTTTGTTTGTTGTGCTTAATTCCCTTTTTTTAATAATTGTTAAAAAAATAATGAAATTTATTGTTGGAGGATAAGTTGTATTCCCAATAATTGTATTCCCAAAAACAACTTTGATAATTAATTATTAAAAATATTTACACATAATTTAAAAAAAAAATTTGTTTTTACTATATACTCTAATAACTGATGTTGAAGGTTTCATTATAAAAGATTTAACTCTAATAATAATCATTTGAATTGTAAAAAATTTCCAATTTTTTCACTTTTTTTAAAAACTGCAATAATTTGTTAACTTTGACCGCCCACTGAAAAGAAAGTAAACAGCTTAGTTGATTGATTTTTACAGCTAGTGATAATTTTATCTACCTTTACTTCATACTAAAATTTATTATAAAAATTTTATTTCTAAATTTCAATTAATCACCACTTTGATGCCATTTGAACCCAATGTGCGGCGTACCAAATAAGAAATTTCATTTGAAATCAAAAACTAGGCAAATACATAACAAATTAACCAAATATTTAAGAAAGAAATTAATTTATGACATATTTTGTTTTGTTTTTTTTTTAAGTTACAATAAAAAAATACTTGAAACTGGATTTTTATTATGACGTTTTTCTGAAGGGAATGCAAAATTTTTGTTATTGAATTGTTGTTGGCAAAGGGGGGTTTCTGTGATTCGGTCTGTCTAGATAAATGCGACAATGAAACCGGGTAAGTTTTTATAGCTTTTAGCTTGATAAATAATGTTTTGCTTATTTTTGATTTATTTGCAGTTATGCAATAAATTTCTTTAGAAAAATATTCTTTTTAGGGAATCAATAAAAATCGAAATACTATCGATAAATTTGGCTTCATACTAAAAATTAGGGAACTATTATGATATATATTATTTCCAATAAGCTGTAATTAAAAATTTAAAACGAAAAGGAACTTTATTGCTATTTTAATTTTAAAACTTTTAGTAAATAATTGAGAAAACAAATAAGAAAATACAGTCGGTCGAGCTCGACCATATGATACCCAAAACCACAAACTTTAGTGACAACATTTCAAGAGTTTACCCTATTTGGGGCACTTTGGCAATAATGGATCCGCTAGAACAATATTATTTTATCAGATTCATGTAGAAAATCTCTGTGCTAAATATTATATAGATATATTCATATTTATTAGATTTGTTAGCCTTTGTTCAATTCTAGTCCTAACAGGGGGGCCCCGGTAGGCTAGTTGGTAGTGTGCTCGTCTATCAGTGCGGGGGTTTCTCATTCGATTCCCGCTTGAGACTCAGGTCTCCTGCAAACAAGCGTAAAGCTGTGTGGTATTAGCGTAAGAAAAATATAGACCGATTCACAAAAAATTTGGTAAGATTATTAATATTGCAATAAAAAAAAAAAAAAAATTGGACTAAATTTTATCTAAATACCAACATAATAAATTGGTTCTATTCACAAGTAACCTATTCCGGAGAGAAGAATATTTACCAATTGTCATTATTTTCAATAGGCTTAGTCCCTGTGACAAGTATAACAACCTATGTACCAAATTTAGTCGAACTAACTCAGAAATTGCGACCTACACTTTGCGCGCAAATTTAACATGGATAGCCAGACAGACGGATGGACATTGTTAGATCGACACAGAAAGTGATTCTGAGTCGATTGCTATGCTGCCAGGTGGACCAATATTTTAAGGCAATACGCAGATCATCACTAACGCATAATTCCCTCTCCACTGGTGTGGTGTGGGTATATTGTATACGGTTAAAAATCTTAATTTCATTAAAAGTGGATTAAGAACAGTGACGGGCATATTCCTTAGTAATCGGTACGTTAGATAAAACAACAAAATTCTACTTGCGTGTTAACACTCGGTTAGTTTAGTTTTCATTGGCATCCGTACTCAAGCACGGCTCACTAAGTTCCATCTATCTTGTTCACCCTATCTATCTGTTTTCTTTATTTCGCACAAAAATTTACAAAAACACTGCCTTCACTCATAAAAAAAGCATCTTCATATTGATGATGCACTAACATCAGAATTGTGACATCAATGTTATAACAAATGGCATCAGTGAGGCAAAAAGTGACACCAATCTAATGACGAACGTCATCCTAAAATGTTGTCATATTTTATGCGTCATCTACAATATGACTACAGTGACATAAATTCGATGCCACATTTTATGCACACTGATAGAAAAGGCGTCTTAACGCTGATGTATAGGTATTTTGACATCAGCACAGACAAACTGTTATCTGTGCGATGACATACTATATCATGTCATAATATATTATTAACATTAGTTTCATGTGTAAAAAGTAAAATTAGAAGCAAAAATTCCCATATTCCATTTTTTTTATTTTTTATTTAAATACATCAAATTTTTAAAGTAGAATTATTACGAAAACCATATCAGACATGCTGCTGGTGTATATAGTTGTGAGTTCTTCTGTTAACAAAGGGCGGAATACAACAAAAAGGAAACAAAGATGTGTAACGGGTAAGTAAATGATGATATTCTCTCAATTTGACTTAAGATCAATTAGAATGACTCAATTTCATGACTGTTGGTCATCGCACTGATGACATGCTTTATAAAACCGACTCCGATTCGTCATTTCTGTAATGCGTCATCCCATTGATGACATAACTAAAATTTTTGATCCTGATGACAATTTGACCAAGTGATGTTAAGGCTGACATCACAGTGATGTAAAGTGTCAAACGAAGACATTTGTCAAAGTACTGATGTCAAAATACATTAGCTGTTTTGCTTTGCGACCCAAATTTCGGTAGATGCTTTATGAAATAATTAAAATCGTTTCACTATTTTAAAAAACAACAATTTTTGTATTTGTTAAACTAATTGCAAACCCAATTGTGCTTTCAACAGTTGAAACGAAACAGCTAATCCATCTTAGAACTTAACAAAGCGTTAGAAAGAATTGTATAAATGTTATATTTTTATATAAAACTAGCGCTGATATATTTTGACATCAGTAATATAACAAGTGTCTTCTTTTTGACCCCTTGACACTTTTCATAATTGTGATGTCAGCCTAAACATCACTTGCCCAAATTTTCATCAGAGTCAATAGTTGAAATTGTGCCATCAATGGGTTGACACATCGGCATCACAGATATGATGATTTGGAGTCAGTTTAATAAAACATGTCATTAGACTCAGTAACATCGTAGAAAGGTCTCATTAGGCTCAAATTAATGACAAACTGTTATTAAATTGAGTCATTGGGATTGACTTAAGTTAAAGTGAGAGAATATTATTATTTACTTACCCGTTATACATGTTTGTTTCACTTTTGTTGTATTCCGCTCCTTATTTAGAGAAGAACTCTCAATTATAAGACACCAGAAGCATGCCCGATGTATGTTTCGTTCTCATTCTACTTTGAAAATGTAATGATTTTAACCAAATAATTTAAAAAAAGAATATGGGAATTTTTGCTATCAGTTTGCTTTTTAAACAAGAAAACAATGTGTCATCGAATTAATGTCACTGTAGACATCGAATAGATGACGTACAAAATATGACAAAATAGTATAATGACGTTCGTCATTGGATTGATGCCACTTTTTGCCTCATTGATGCCATTTGTAATAGCACTTTTGTCACAATTCTGATGTTAGGGCATCATCTATATGAAGATGTATTTTTCTATGCGTGTAGTGTTCTTTGTTACGTTGTAAAGTATTGTAAAGTTGGCTTTATATGGGTTATATAAAGCCAAATTTGTACATAAAGAACGAATTTGTGCAAAATATTATATCAATATAATATAATATTTTGGTCCCCCTTAATTGGGTCCCCGGACACGGGGTCATACATGGGAACTGCATGGCGGATTCGTTGGCGTTTGCAGGTACCACCTTGAATCGGGACGGTTCCACATATTATGTAGGTGCTTCACTCCCAAGGTGTAATCAACTTATAGCGCACAAGTTTCATCTTATCGCAAGTCAGAGGTGGCACGATGAAACCACCTGTGGGGAAACCAGGAAAATCTGGCTCATTATAGATGGAAAAAGGACACGGCGGGCATTACAGCTGTCCAGACATCATCTAAGAAACCTAATTGCGGTAATAACTGGCCACTGGCCCATTGGGAGGCACGTCCAGAGGCTGGGGCTCCCTTATAATGACTTGCGTAGAAGTTGCGGCGATGAGGAGGAGGAAGAGTCAACGGAACATCTTCTCTGTAATTGCCCAGCATTCGGTGACTTAAGACTCGAAATGTTTGGTCGAAGAGCCCTTGGGGACAAAACTTGTCTCTCTGATGTTGATGTAAACAGGATCCACTCCTTTATTGAATCGACCGGTTGGCTACATGGGAATACTAATAGCCAGATTTCATAGGACCCATGGGAGACGGCGTGATATGGTAACACAACGGGAACTAGCTAATGGACACACGTGAGCTGTGCTTGATCACGGCTGAAAATGGAACCTAACCTAACCTATATCAATATGTGCATTCCGCCACTTTTAATGCTAGTTTTTATAACGAAATGATCAATTTTTTAAGGATGGTCGTTCCACATATTTATTCATGACACTTTGCCTACACACCTGATTTCGCTGGATTTCAATCCCAAACTGGTTACGATAACTAGAAGCAATTTGACATCAATATTGTTCCTTTCTTTTGAGTCATTCGAAAGTGGGCGTGATTTCAACAGACGGATAGACAGATGGACATGGCTAAATCGACTTAGAATTACTCAAGGACCCAGTATATATATACGTTCTGGGATCTTGGATGAATAAAAAAAAGTTTCACACGAAATGACAAACTTAGTATACCCTCATTTACTACAAATGGTGGTTTATTTTTAGCTAAGTAATCCGTTTGTAGTAAACTAAATCTCTATTTTTTGCAAAAATAATTATCAGTCAAAGTTCTTGACAATAGAAAATTATTATTTTTATTATAAAAAAATGGGATTGCTTATTGAATACTTTCAATTAAATTTTACAGAGAACCAAATGTTTACCTCACAAATAGCTAAATGGAAAAAGATTTTGAAAGTTGATAAGGAAAAACTACAATTCCCAAGAAACCCCTTGTAAAAACTTTTATTTTTTTTGAAATGTGATTTTTTTCTTTTTACTTTATTTTCCACAGTTTTCTCGAAATTTATACCAGTCATTAAAAACAACATATTTAAAAAAAATAAATTTTAATAAAAATAAAAAACTTTCAAAACTCGGTTTTTTTGTATACACATATGTAAATATGAGAATCCTATTTATAAAAATTTAAAGACATAAAACCATTTTCACATGAGACGATCTAAACTTGGGCTCCATATAACACCGTAGAAGGGGGGGTAGGGTCGAAAAAAAACTTAATAAAAAAAAATCTTATTTCGTTCAGGGTATTTAAAGTTCAAAATTAGTTTTTAATGGATTTAAATAAATTTAATTTAATTTAACCGATTTAAAGTTGTCGTAATGTCGTAAAACTGTGAATACTTTCGACAGTTACATATAATCGTGCAATAGAAGGCTTTAATAAAAATATTGAGTCAACTGCCTTGTTAGTCGTCCCGGTCGTCAAACTGACGATATCGCTACTGCAGGGATTAATGCTATTACTGGCAGATACAAATTTGTGAATTGGAAGATTTTTCCGATAATTAGTCCCATCTGCTTAAGAATTTGGGTTTGTGGACTTAGAAGGACCCATTTGGGCGATATTTTCAGCCCAACAGCCATCAGCAACGTTGACGATTCATTAATTTATTAGCAACGTTGACAAATTAATTGATTTGTAAAAAAAAAAAATTATGATAATGCTGCCGAAAAATCAGTTTTCTCTTTTTCTTGAGTAAATTTTCATTAGAAAGAATCCAAAAACGCATTTGCAACAATGGGTAACGATATCGTGGTTTCAATAAGGCAATCAGCCATGTTCTGACAATCGCACTATTTGACAACGCCAAACGCCGGACTTATTTTATTGTGTTATAAAACTCGTGCATTTTGCTTGTAATTTGCGATAGTTTCTTAAAAATATTCGATGTCCTTTGAGCCTACTTTTGCAATTTGAAGTCTCAAAACTTCTTGCAATTGCAATTTACAGAACACCAGGTATGCGATTTCAAGTCAGAATCGAAAACGTTAAGCGTTTTGCGTGTTTCATGCCCGAATAATAAATGGCATTTTTCTATCGAGACAATTAATTGTAAATAAATAATTTAACGAAATTCTAAAACAAATTGGCCGCCACATTTAACTGCTTTTCGAATTTTAATTGTACAACTATCTAAAAGATAAAGTTTATTAAAGTTAACAAGGAACTATAGACCATTTAAATCCCTAAAATACAAATTTTGGTAAAAAAAAAAAATGTGAAAAATAGAGCCACAATTATTTCGAAATTTTAACGAAGTGCATATATGGAACATTTTAGGATGAGTAAGAAAGAAATAATTTAAATTTGCAGACCCTCCATCTTTAATCAGAACCACAATTTTATGTGGTTCTGATTAAAGAGATGAAATATATTCATAAAAAATTGTTTGCATTTCAAACCCAATCTTAAAATGGACTACGATCCATCGGACGTTTTATTTCAGAGTCGACCATTAGCCCCAATATCACAGGAAAAAACCATTATGGCTGGGCTATGTTTGATCTGCAGCCGTTATGGAAACAGCTTATTTAAGTATAACATCCATCCCTTTGTGAGATATAGAGCCAATGACCTGTGTAGGAACACAGTTACTCTATACTAGTGACAGCTCCGTGTAACCATGAAAAGAAGAAGTACCTAAGTTGGAATCGTATCAAAATCACTAATTTAAAAATCCCGAAATATCTAATTACTAAATTCTTTTAAATCTTAAATTACACAATTCTGGAGTTTAAAATCTCGAACATTAAAATTCCGAATTTCGAAATCCTAAATTTGAAAAATTCCGGTGTTTGTTCTGCCATAGACAGGGCTGTGAAGTCGTCAAAAAATAGTTCTAACTTCGACTCCGACTCTATCAGTGGAATTTTTTTGTTTCTCCACTCCAACTTCGATTCCAACTCCGAGTCTTACTCTAACCTTGATGCTAAATGTATACTGGTCCTTAGTTGACTTTAAACTTTCTTTTTAATGCAGTACCTTTAAAATTGTTTAATATAGCAAGAAAATGATTCTGTAAAAATTTCCAATCGACACACGCCGCATTGAGATTTAATATAGTTATTTTGATATGTAAAACAGAAAAATGTTGGAGTCGGAGTTGCTAAGTATTATAGGCCGACTTCGGTAAAAAACCTCAACTTCAATTCTACAACTCCAACTCCACAGCCCTGACCATAGGGGAGAAAATCCCTGCGCCCGGTCGAAAGCCCAAATATATTATTTCGCGCGATTTTTAAAACTAAAGTTGTGCAAAAAAATCTGGATTTTGAAATTCGGGAATTTAATATTCAGTAATTTAAGTTTTGGGCATATGACCCGAACCCCTTAAGTTCTATCACATACAAAAGACCCAAAGTAAATCCCCCTTTTATCCCGGGACATTTACACAGAAAACAAGAGCTCCTACAGTAGCCATTAAATTTAAGTCCCATCCTCAAAGCATAATCCGCTAACGCCCAATGTCCAGTAATGTCTCTGTTGAGCTTTAGTAGAAAGTTTATTCTCCATTAATCATATCAAAGCAATAAAGTCCTATTCAAGAAGAAGGTAAATTAGCAAGTCATCACCATCTATTCTTCGTTTGACTATTAAACCATTCAAGTATTTTTTTTTTTTTTTTTTGAAAAAATACTATCAAATGATTCACGCAATACAAAAAGAAAAAAAAACCTTTCCTATACTTCTGCGAAAGTTTACAATACAATCGTGATAAAGTTAATATAAAAATCTATGTTGTAAGTAGAATCAAGCAGTATCGTTTATGCAACCGTCAAGTGGACAGTAAAGAAGCTTTTGTATAATAAAAAAAAAAAAAAAAATAAAAATAAAAAATATATATTCAAATAGGTACATATTAAGAAATAAAAATCACATACTCCTTGATTCAATAAACCAGTATTTAACAAAATTCGAAGAGAAATCAATTTGAGCTTGACAGGAAATATGATGTCATTTAAGAGAACGGGTAAGTAAAATCAAAATAAGTCTTGAAATATAATTTGGCTTTAAACAAATTCTTGTGCTTAGTATTATTTTTAGTTTTCATCGCTTTACAACAATGTAACCTCAACACGGCAGCTAGTATTGACTATCCCGTAAGTCCGGATTACAATTTATTCGCAAGCGATTTATTTTCGGTAATTGCTGATGGAAAAACTTCAGAGAACATTGTCTTTTCTCCGACTTCTATACAAACGAATTTGGCTTTAGCATTTATGGGAGCCGAAGGAGAAACCGCTGAAGAAATGCGACATGTCCTGAGACTTGGCAAAGGAAATAAAATTCAAATAGCTCTAGAGTTTTGTAATTTTGTCAAGAACTCTTTAAAAACGGAAAACACAACAGACGATTTTCCTAAACTTCATATGGCCAATCGTTTGTATGTCAATAATCAGCTAAGAGTTTCTCCGGAATTTAATAAAATTGCTTTGCAATATTTCGATTCTCAGGCGGAGGAAGTAGACTTTAGTGATCAGAAAACTGTTGTGAAAAAAGTCAATCATTGGGTGGAACAACAAACTGAAAACAAAATTAAGGATGTTCTAAAAGAAGATTCAGTTAATGCCGATACCAATGCCGTCTTGATAAATGCCATTTACTTTAAGGCGCAATGGTTAAATCCCTTCAGTCTTTCTAGTACATCAACCTCCCAGTTTTATCTTAACTCCAGAGACAGTAAGGAAGCAGAGATCATGTATAATGAGCACTTTTTTGCTTATGGTGAACTACCCGAATTGGATGCCACAGCCTTGGAAATGCCCTATAATAATTCCGATATCTCCATGTTGATTATACTGCCCAATAATATTGAGGGCTTAGAGAATTTAGAATTGAAGCTGAGAAATAAAGATTTGAGCTATATAACCGATCACTTGGAGATAAAAAAAGTGCATGCTTATGTGCCTAAATTTAGAATTGAATTTGATATCGACTTAAAGGAACCATTGGAAAAGGTAAATACTTTAAAAAGAACCAAAATCCTATAACTAGATTAATACTAACATTTGCATACCTATTTTTTATTAAGATGGGTTTAACGACCGCATTCACTTCAGCAGCCAACTTTAGAAGTCTTTTTGCCACACCCGAGTATCAAAGTATTTCCGAAGTTAAACATAAAGCCTTTCTAGATGTTAATGAAGCTGGTTCAGAGGCCGCGGCAGCTTCTTGTAAGTTTTGCTTTAATTTTAATTAAGACATTTTATTGAAAGAACTTTATTTTAATATTTTCAGTTGGAACTCTTACTAATTTAAGCGGATTTTTCAATGAACCCATATTCAGAGCCAATCATCCCTTTATTTTTGCTATACACAGTAAATCAGCAGTTTATTTTGCAGGGCATGTGGCCACCGTTTAGTTAGTTTAAACAAAAAAAAAAAAAAATAATAATATATTATTCATAATTTCATAATTTTTGTAATTTATTAAACATATTGAATCTAAATACATACACATACATATATAGTTAAATACATATATAGTACCCAGTTAGCATTTTCAATCGTGTAAGAGTCCACTGGTATTCTCATAAAGATCGTTTTTAATCGTCGACTAGCTCATTTTTTATTCGTAGAAGATTCCTCGCACGGAAGAAACTGTTAAACAAGCTAATTCTTCTATGAGATACTTCTACAACTCAGCGATATATGCTTATCAGTGTTGCCAGTAAAATTTCGAGAGAGATACATTTTAGTTTCTAAAAAGATACACTTTTTCCCAAAAATATACATTTTGAAAAAAATTTTAAAATCCATTTTTAACGTTTAGCATTTATTAACATAACATTTTTATTTCATATTTAATGAATATTGCAAAGAAAATGATTTCATATAAATTAATTTTTTTATATTTAAGTCATAAATATTAGGTAATTTTTAAAAATAAAGTAAGAAAACTTCAATAAAAAAAAAGCGGACAGGTGCCTGGTACTTTTTTGAAATTCGGCCTTATTGGGGAGTAAACGGGTAACACCTGTATATTTAGGTATGTGATGGAAAACGATTTTGAAAACAAAACGATTCAAAACCGATAATATCGTTTTCAGTTCCTTAAAAAATTGATTTTTTAAACATCTTCTGTCTATATTCTTCTAAATTTTATATTGTATATGTTAACTGAAGTCTATTTTGAACAAAAAATTAAGAATTTAATTCAGAAATGGACTTTAAAATCGCTCAGAATTCATCACACCTGCTAAAAACGATCGTTTTGAAATCGATCGGTTTCCATCACATACCTGATTAAAACTTTTTTGCTATGCCATCTATCTTTTAAATCAATAAACATTAAAATAAAAAATATATCACATTCGTAACTTTTCTAAAAAATACAAATACAAATGTGATGCGTTTCGAAATTCGAACGTTTAAGGGGTGAAATCGTACCTAATTCTGTTATTTTTTTTCAAGATTTTTTTCTTCATCTACCTATATAATATAAAAATGTAAAGTAACTGACTGACTCATCATCGCACGTCCTAAGCGCCTGAAGCCAAAATGCTGGAATTTGCCCGGGAGGTTGGCCTCTCGCTAAGTCGATTCCCTAGGATGGGAGTTTTGGAAATTTTTAAGGTTAGAGGTTAAAAAAGCTAAAAATGGGTAAATTCCCTAACCTCATGTTCATTTAAAAAAAATAAGCGGGTAGGTGTCTGGTACTTTTTTCAAATTCGACCCTTTTGGGGAGTAAACGGGTAAAACATGTATTTTTAAAAACATTTTTGCCACGCAATCTATCTATTACACTGCATTTACACGTGAAAGTGCTTTCATGAAATTTCTTTATACGTATAACAAATAAAAATTTCATTGAAATATACGACTTTCTTGAAAATTTCTTGTGCGATTACACAGGAAAGTGAAAGTTCATTTTAAAAATGTGGTCAAATCAAAAAATTTGCAAAAATTATTTTACTTCTAGAATTAAAAAAACTAGAAATGGAAGGTATATGTATGATTTATTATTCATATACCATAAAATTGGGTATGCACATTATAAACTTATTAATTTAGTTGTTGTTTGGTGGTTTAATTTTGCCTTCATTTGTGTTGTTTTACTACCTAATGAGAGTTGCCAACGTTATCACCAGAGAAGTCAAAAAAAAGCAAAAAACAAAGTGTTTACAGCAAAACAAATATATAAAAAAAGCACAAAAATTTAGAAAAAAAGCAGCCAAAAAAGGATTTTTATTTTTTTAATATATACATTTAAATATAAAAAAATTACAGTTATTCTATTTCTTCAGATTCGTGAAAACAGTTACAATAACCAATCATGTGGGATTTTATATTTGTAAACGTCATTTTTCTTCGTCTTTCTGTTAAAAGTGAATTGTATAAGTAGAAACTTCTTTCCACGTTAACGGATGTTGTTGGAGCAAATTTATATTTCAAAATTTCATTTCGTCATCAGGTTTAGCACCAGTTTGAAGAATGCTGTTTATTTGTAAAATTTGTTTGAACCCCGGATTTCTTTGAAATACATACTGCATTAAATTTCTTCATATGTATATATTTTTTCATGTAGATTCTCAAGAGCTTTTCGTACATTTGACACAATATTTACACTTTCGTGAATAGCTAACCCAACTGTTTGTAGCTTTTTTTATAGAAGACACAATAATTGAAAAATTGTTTTTGATAAACGCAAGTTGGGAACTTAATCCGGGCAAGTTATATATTTCCTTGGCGTGCGCGATCGAATCTGAGTCTTCACTTTTCAGTTAAGAAATAACAGCCTTTACTTTAACAAGGTATTCTGCAAATGCATTGTGGCTTCTATCCAAGTACCCCAACGTGTAGGGCGTGAGAACGGTGGAAGAGCCAAATTGGGATTAATTTGTAAAAACAACTGCTTTCTACGAGGAGCCTATGGAAATTAAAATTTTAGTTTGTATGTGTGTAAATACGAGTTATTGAAAAATTAACTTAACAAAAACGGATTTGGTACAAGATATTAATTTATTTACATGCTGAAACTCTAAGCGCTGCATCAGTTACTATTAGCAATATTTTGTCGTATTGAATGCCTAGATTAAATTAAAAAAAAAATTATGAATCAAATATTCACTTACCATCAGGCCATAAAATTTGTAATGAATCGTTGAAGAAAGATGCAATAGAAGCCCCATTTGCATTTTCGAGAACACCCATGTTCAATAAAAATGGTTTATTTCCAACATCGCCATTTAAAATACCAAATATAAAGTTGGCCACATATCTTTGTTCACTGTCTGTTGTTTCATCAACAGAAATCCATATATTTACCATTAGCCTTTTCACGCATTTTTCACAAAGCCTCCGTATACATTTGAGGTATGTATTTACCTCTAATAGATCTTTCGCTTGGAACTGACAAATTGGCGTACTTTTGAAAGATATTTTTGAAACTGGGATGGCTTACTTTTTTTCACTGGTATATTGGTCTCCAACAAAAATTTACATATATCTTCGTAAAATGTATTGGCAGTAATAGTAACAGAAAATTCCGTTATAAGTTTTTGTGGGCGATTTTCTTGGCAAGCAGCTAGTTTGTGTTTTTTGTACTAAAATGTTGCTCCACATTGCACTTCTTTTCGCTATTAATTTTACTCGAACACACATTACAAAAAAGCCAATCTTTTTCAACTTTAAAAACTTCAGGATACAATTTTACCATTTTTAGCAAAAATAACATATTTGACTTTTCTTTCGGCATTTTTTTTTATTATTTTTTCGTTCACAACGGCCGGTTTACTTATTTTGTTTTAAACTCAAATAAGTAACATGGCTGTTTTTTTTTTGGGATGGTAAGTTTATTAATTTTAGTTGTAATAAAGCGCCCAAAAACGTTGAGTCCACAACTAACATATTTTTGTTTTAACCCAGAAAAAAGTTGTCAATTATTTTTTTTCTCATGTTTTCTCAAAAAAATATTTTTTACGTAAAAATTATGTTAAAAAAGCTATTTTACATCAAAAACATAGGAAAAAAGCAAAATAAGCACCATAATAACAAAAACAGCAAAAAAAGCAAATATGGGCAAAAACAGCAAAAAAGAAGCAAAACAGCAAAAAAAGCAAATTGGTCTTCTCTGGTTATCACATATACAAATTTATAGGGCAATAGTTGGAAATAATTATTATGTAAACTTTTTAATATTGGGAATTATTTCCTTTCATTAGCAACTTAAATTATAATCAACATTTTAATTTTTCGAATTTATTCTATGACTTAAATTTCAGTTATGTATTTTATAAAGCTTTTTGTAATAGTTCTGAATAAGAACTTTGGTGTTGTGTGTAAATTAGTATGCAGGAATAGGGGTGGGTTTTGTGTAGGTAGTTAAGAGTAATATTCCCTTTTGACTTATTGAAGGTAAGCTTGAGGTAAATGAATGTATTAGAAAATTAATCAAATTTAAGAAGTTAAATTTGGAGATTGGTTGGGTGTGGACTGTATTTTTTATACTTGCGTGTATGTTAGCAGGAATGATGCAGAGGATGGTTGACCAGGTTGATCAACTCCAAGAGGTACCACTGTGGAGCCAAGGCAGATGCAGGGAATGCAAACTTAGTATTTCCAGAAATAAGTAGAGCAAGATGGTAAGGTTTAAATTCAAAAACAAGTTTATTTTACAAATTATGATTCAAGGTAAAGCGTTACAATAAATATGAAAAGTGTTTAAGTTGAAATGTTAGCGGGTTTTTAATAAAAGATGTTTTCACTAAGGCTATTAAACAGTAAGTAAGTTTAGAATACAATAACGACCAACCACGAAACTTGGGCATAGAAAAAAGATGGCTCTCGTACGAGGCGGCAAAAATGACAATTGTACTAACATTAGTTTTAAGCTTGTTCAGTGGCTTTTAAACTGTAACATTAATAATTAGGAAATTCATTTACCGGACGGTTATAATTCAAATTTCAGAGCAAATTAATATAATAGTATAATATGACAAAGTCAATAAAAATAGAATTAATAAGGATACGGTTTAGCAGCCCTTTGTGCTAGTTTAAACAAGTTTTATTCCTTAAATTTTTCAGGAATGACTTTATACACTACCAGACTATTATCTTGTATTTTCTTGTTACATTTTACCTTAGCTTTCCGTTGGATAGCAATTAAGTATATTTTATGTACAGAAAAATTTACAATTATTAGACACTAGCAGAATGTAATGCATTTTTCGGCCCGCTACGGCCTTCGTCAGCATTCTTTGTGTCACACTGGATAGTGATACCTTATAAATTGAATGTATTTAACTCAACTATTTTAACAAATAGATATTGGGAATTATTTCCTTTCATAAGCAACTTTATTATAATCAACATTTTAATTTTTCGAATTTATTCTATGAGTTAAATTTCAGTTATACTTTTTATAAAGCTTTTTTGTAATAGTTATATTCCTTAAATATTACATTCTGCTGGTGTCTAATAATTGTAAATTTTTCTGTACATACAATATACTTAATTGCTATCCAACGAAAAACTAAGGTAAAATGTAACAAGAAAATACATGATAATAGTCTGGTAGTGAATAAAATCATTCCTGAAAAATTTAAGGAATAGAACTATTACAAAAAGCTTTATAAAATACATAACTGGAATTTAACTCATAGAATAAATTCGAAAAATTAAGAATTTTGTGAAAAGATAACTTAAAACCAGCATATAAAAATGTTGACATTAAAATAAAATATTGTATGTATATTATTATCGTTTTAAGTGCTGGTTCACACTGTTTAAGTCTTAGACGTCAAGTCTTGAGTTTTTAGGAGAGAGCGGAAAATAAATGGCATTCTCTTTTTCCTTATCTCCTAAAAGCTCAAGACCTGACGGCTAAAACTTAAACAGTGTGAACCAGCACTAACTTTTTCCAAGCCATTAATGATGTCAATAGTTGTTACAAAAGTGTAATAGTTTTAAATAAAAGCAGCTAATTTTGTCCTATTGAAGTTGCACAACATGTAAAATTTTATTGTAAAGTAAGCATATTTGAAAAAACTATATACTTTTTTCAGTTACATACTTTAAATAAAATAAACTTCCTTATTCATTTCTATGTAATGTTATTTATCAATTCAAAATGTATACAAATTAACTTAATTATCTATTGAAACTTTTTACTTGTTTGTCTTTCTAAATCTATATATCGCTCATTTGCTGCAACGTCGTAATTATTCAAAAAATACATTTCGAAATAAACGTGTTTAAAATTTTTAATTTGTTTGCTCAACTTGGAAAAAATAACGACACATTCTTTTTAAACGGAGAAAGTATAAAAGATATAAAGATGCATTTTATACACAGTATAAAGAAAAACATAGTGACCAATTCTTCATCACTACCTCATTTGTGCGATACATAACGAAATGCTTATTGTAAGTTTAAGATGCGACCATTATTATCAATTACTTATGTTCGCCTTGATAAAATTACCTAGATTATTTTTTTGTCTGTACAAAATAAATTAAATTTACAATTATCATTTTTTTGTATGTACAAAATGAATCAAATTTACAATTATTATTTTACAACGATCCTGTAAATATGTATAAGTCTGTTTAGTGGGCAACAATGTTTATCGCTCTGTCATTTTACTTTCAGAAAGTGTCAAAAAATTACTTTCTTGAAAAAATCGTTGAAAGCTGAGTGGAAAGTAAAAAAATGTGAGTGTATTAGTGAAAAAGTGTGAGTGTATTGCGACTTTCATGAAATTACTTTCACGTGTAAATGCTAGGTTAAACCAATAAACATTGAAATAAGAAAATATCACATTCGTAACGTATCTTATGCCCGTAATTTCTAGAAAAAGATAGCTGGTAGTGTTCGTACCCAACAGGTATCTTGACCTTTTTCAACATTTGTATGCCTTTGTGTTTTTACCTTAAGTTTTCTTTTAAAATATGGCAGCACTTACACCATAGATTTCTATACCCAGCTAGAATTCTTTTTGTAGAAATTACGGGCATAAAAAATACAAATAAATATTTGGTACATTTTCGAAATTTTAACGTTTAAGAGGTGAAAATGGTACCTATTACAAAGTAGCGGTTAAAACATAGAAACATAAACTTTGGCGTAAAAATATATTTACGAAAGAAAATGAGACGCTAAAGAAGTAGCGGGTTAAATGCTAGTATCATATAAATTAATTTATATATATTTAAGTCATAAATATTAGGTATGTAATTTTTAAAAATAGAGTAAGCAAACTTTAAAATTAACTATATGTATCTATCTTTGGGTGTTATCAAAACAAATTAGTTTTTGTTAAATTTAATATACGAGTTAAGGCGTTAATACTAAGGCAATTACATCAAAAAGTTCACATAAATTTTTCTTCTAAAATTTCATCTTAACACACATACACAAGAATAAGCAGAC
Organism: Pollenia amentaria; assembly: GCA_943735925.1. Classification (NCBI taxonomy): domain Eukaryota; kingdom Metazoa; phylum Arthropoda; class Insecta; order Diptera; family Polleniidae; genus Pollenia; species Pollenia amentaria. The sequence continues at coordinate 134,995,839 of OX031010.1, read as the reverse complement.
GACAGAAGAATTTAGAAAACCTAACATCAAAATACATGTTATTTTTGTATAGCTTCGTACAGACGGTGGTCATATCGTACAACATTGTAAGCAGGCGTTGCCAATAGAAATATTTTTCTGACAATGGTGCCATTGTCAGATGCATTAATTTTACACGTCTACCAAATACAAATGAGCTTACAATGTTCTCACAGTAGCAATACATTTTTAGTCAATTTTAATACAATTTAAGCAACGCTGTTTATCAATACTGTAAGATATAACTACCGTCCGTACGAAGTTTATCTAGTTGTCAATGTTTTTTTTTTTAGTATTTATAACCAAATGATAACTTTAAAAAACGTTGCCAGATGCGGAAAGTTTAATATTTTATTTATATACATATTGCGTACAGATTCAAAAGATACGAAAAATGTCATCAAAAGATACGAAGCATGTACGAGGGCAGATCAATAAGTCCGTGACTTTTCGAACTTCCCTTGTAGTTATTTGAAATGAAACAGTGCTCCCATCAAGTACTGTTAATAGACTACTATCAAGTTTCGAGCAAGTTCAATCATTTACTTTGCGTTTAACAGCTGTTCAAAACATAAACCCTCATGGATTTTTTATATAAATAAAAAAAGTGAATTCGAGTGCTCATTAAACATTATTTTTTGCGAAAAAAAAACCGTCAATCAAACCAAGGAAAAGTTTTATAAATACTATGGGGACTTTACACCATCGATTTCAATGGTAAAAAAGTGGTTTACTGACTTTCGTTGTGGCCGCACAAGTACAAATGAAGCTGAACGTTCTGGACGTCATTTCACTACACCCGAAAATGTCGAAAAAATTCTCGATATGGTGTTGGACGATCAAAGAGTAAAAGTGCGTGAGATTGTTAATGTCATAGGCATTTCATATGGCAGTGTGGTTTCGATTTTAAATGATCAGCTGGGTTTAGGAAAGCTGTCTGCAAGATGGGTGCCGCGTTTGCTCTCAATTGACCATAAACGTAATCATGTGACAACTTCAAAGGATTGCTTGGAGTTGTTTAACTGCAATTCGAATGAGTTTTTGCGGCGTTTTGTAACTGTGGATGAAACATGGATCCATTACAACCAGCTATGGGCAAATTCAAAATCAAAGTTCAAAAAGAGCGAACGATGTGTACATAAACAAAATTGATGAGCGAAGCAGAGAAAAGAAATTGTGCTTAGTCTAGCAGAACATTTCGAACGAAGCAGACGTGCGTCGCATGTCATGAAATGAGAAAAAAACAAAGCGTACAAATGTACATAAAACCAACAAATGCAAACATAAACAAACCAATACAATGCCACACATGCAAAGCTTTCAATGTAGTGGTGCCCATAGCTGATTACAACACTCCGGAGACCAAGCAGCAGTCTAAAAAATATGTTTCTCCGGGTGAACTGGCTCCGAAGAAGGCCAAGGTAAGTTTGTCGGCCAATACGGTGATGGCAACAGTTTTTTGGGATGCACGCGGAATAGTCCACATCGATTACCTTCAAAAGGGAAAAACAATAAGCGGCGAATATTATGCCAATTTATTGGACCGATTTAACGAGGATTTAAAAAAGACGATCCCATATGGCCAAGAAAAAAGTTCTTTTTCATCAAGATAATGCACGGGTGCACACGTGTGCAGTCTCAATGTCAAAATTACATGAATTGGGCTACGAATTGGTACCTCATCCGCCATATTCTCCGGATTTAGCCCCCAGTGACTATTTCCTATTTCCGAACCTAAAGAAATAGCTCGGTGGAAAGAGATTTAGCTCCAACGATGAAATTATTGGTCAAACAAATGCCTATTTTATGGACCCCTAAAAATGCTATTTTTTTGAAAGGATACACAAATTGGAGAAAAGTTGGACTAAGTGTATTGAGCTAAAAGGAGATTATGTTGAAAAAAAAAATTTTTTTTTGTAAGAAAAACTGTGTTTCATTCAAAAAGTCACGAACTTATTGATCTGCCCTCGTATCTTTCGTATCCTAATGCCATCACTGATGCTTATATTAATTGTAGAGGGAATCGTTTGAGATGTGTGTAAAGCATATCTAACGGATCTTTCAGAAAACATGTCTGGAATCGTATGAGACAAATATAGGGATTCTCTTACAACGCGTGAAATGCTCAGCCTTATAATTGAGCTACCTTAACAGGAGCGTCAAAAGTCTTTTTCATGTTAAAACTTCTACTTCTTATACAATTAATATGAAGCAAGCCTTATGCTCGCGAATTCAACACCATCCTGTTGGAAAATCCTTAGGTCGGTTTGTTTTATTGAAATTGTATTGACAATATAATTTTCATGTTCTAAAAACTCTCTTATTAATGTAGCTCAGTAATTGTTATATGACTCGTACAGAGAGTCGGAAAAGGTTTATTGCAAGATTAAAAGACGAGCGTGTCACAAAATGTATAAAAAAGATATAAATATAAAAAAAAATTTTGATGTTTTTTTATTGTTATTCGTCAGATAATCATCAGAAGATTCTTTTAAGAGTTGTATATTAAACATAATCGTCTTACAAACAGCCTATGATGGCTGGGAAGTATAACACACATATATCGCTTATTTGTTGCAAAAACGTCATAAAACATAAATCGCAAATTTTGACTTAATATCAGGGGTGTGGAGTCGGAGTTGAGAAATTGGAGTTGAGGTTTTTATATCGGAGTCGGAGTCCAAATCGTACTACCCACAAAAACTCGCATATGTTAAGCATATTTTAGTTATTACTAACCAAACCTTGTTCGGAAGCAACCATAATATGGTTGCGGCTTCTTGATGGAGGACTAATTTAGGAATAATGATGTCGTATTAAAACTCGGTCGGTCTGTTACAGTTTCATAAGACTAGAAATCACATTGTCAACGTAAGTCAGGATCGGTCCATATTTTACCATACACCCCATATAAAGCTTACTCTCGAAAACATGCTATTACGCGTAAAACCTTGACGAATAATGCTATTATTATAAAATTTGGTCAGGCATAGTCTTATAAGACTAGAAATCGCAATTTTGTAAAGATGAATAGACCCAAATAAAGCCAACTCTCGGAAAACCATTTAGAACGCGTAAAACCGTAACAAATAATGAAGTTATAATCAAATTCGGTCTGTTATAATTTCATAAGACTCGAAATCACAGTGTATATTTTCGTCAAGATCGGTCCATAATTAACCATAGGCCCCATATAAAGCCCACTCTCGGAAATCGCTTGAGTAGGTGTAAAACCGCAATGAATAACGATGTTATAATTAAATTCGATCTATTTTAGTTTCACAAGACTAGAAATCATAGTGTTAAATATCATCCATAATATATTATAGGTCGCATATAGAGCCCACTTCAGAGATATTCTAACAGTAGGTACAGGGTATCAAAGATTCGGCACAGTCGAATATAGCACTCTTACTTGTTTTATTTATTTTTTTAATCCCAAATTAGCAAAGGATATATTCATAATACTGTAAATGTTTTGAAAAGATACGGTTGTCGCACTGCGAAACCGTAAGTGGTAATTACAATAAAAAAATTTTTTTTAAAAAAATATTTTTTGTTTTTTATTAACGGACATTAGCCTACGGTGTCCTTAATATATCTAAAATGGAGTGTATAATTTAAATAAACCTACCGACGTTTACGTGCGCCTTTAATCATCATACTTATTGCGATATGCATGTGCATAGATTTCAATATAACTTTTAAGCTTATGGATATCCCATTTAAAAATTTTCCTATTTTATTCAGACACCGTAGGCTAATTTCGGTAAAAAACGAACAAACAAAAAATATTGTGTCTAAAAGCTAGTACTCTGTTCGAACTTGTGAAAAATGTTGAGCAACATTGATTATTTCACACGAAAATTTTGACATGTATCAATATTATCTATCTCGCGATTTTTCAAAACTTAACGCTTTTATTAGTTGCAAGATAAACAGAAATCATTTGCAACGATAAACAGAAATCATGTTTTTTTTAAATTGTCATTAAAAAAAGTAAAACAATATTATTTTTATATTTTCCCAAACCAAAAATATTTAATTTTATTATTAATTTTAGCACTAGCACTACATTTTTCTTTGTGAAACGCTTGTTACAAAAACCATACAAAATTAAAAATTAAAATAATGATAAGCTGTTGCCTAAAATTCCATGCGAAATAATATGAGTTGCACTTGTTTCGCACGGAAAATAAAAATGTTGCTAGAAACATTACGAATGTTTTTCGTAATAAAAATATATCATATTTAAATATGAATTGATTTTTATATAGAATGGGCCATAATATAGAAAATTTTTATTGAAATGATCCCTCATATGTATGTACATACATATCGTTACCTTAGTCGGAAAAGGTGCTAAGTCCATTTTTTCAAATTATTCAGGAGAGACAAAAAACTGTTTAATTTTTTATTTAGTAGACTTTTTAAAAATCTGTAAATGCAGTTCTCTTCTTAAGTTACCAGTAGTCGTGGGATTTTAAAATAAATCATTTGCGGACTTATAGGCTTTTTTGGACTTAGCACAATTGGAATATCATTATTTTAGTAGGGGCTTAGCATATTTTACTTAAATATGTTTTCTTTTATTTCTAGAATTTAATATAAGGAATTGCTCCTTATGAAGCATAATTCGTTACAGCGGTGTTCGCTGTAACTGAAAAAGCTAAATAAAAATATTAAAAAAGTAAATGTATTTGGTATTTACAAGAATGTAGTTATTTTATTGGTGTTGATAAACAAAATATTTATTGGTTAACAATAAATAAGATTAAGAATTATTAGTTTAAAGAAAAATAAATAAATAATAATAAAAAGGTATATTTTTCCGATATAGGGAACATCCAATTGCATCAAATTATACGATTATGTTGAATTCAATAGTGTATTTATTTTAAGCGGAAGCTTCTTATGTTAAAAAAAATAGTTACAGAATATTTAGAAAAACAAATCATAGATGAGGTAGATCATCATAAAAACGGTGATGGTCCTTGGGTAAAGTCAATTTTAAAAACTGCAGGTCTTCATATTTTCTTGCCGTTACTTTCCTTCTTTCGTTATAGAGTAATTCCAAAATAGAAAAATAAATAGGGTTTATATTTTTACTTATTTTCTTTGGTAAATTTTTCCACTCTTCGCTGAAACGAAGTTTATACTTTGTTTCACAATTTTTACCTCGTCCAGGCGAATAAATAATACAATACGGTGTCAAAAAACTGTATAATAATGGTATTTTGCAATATTTTATATTTTTTAAAATTCACAAAATTCGACTGAAGGCAGTAAATATTTAAGATTGTATTTAGGACGAAAGGATATTGAAAAAAACCAAAATTCTCAACGCAGGCAAAAGCATTTCAAACTGTAATCACTTTCATATAACGAATTATTTGAAATGCAAAGTAGATATTTAATATTGTAGACATTGCCAAATTGCTGTAATTCGTTATAATCCAACTTGAAAAGAAAAGATTTTATTAAAAAAAAAAAAATTTGTTCCTTTCAACTGGACTTGGCATATTTTCTTACTTTTTAAATTTTTTTTTGGACTTAGCATATTTGCCTACCACTGCATTCCAGCAAGAAAAAACAAAATAATGGTATTATTTTTGCTTGTAAATGATGTATTTTGAATTATACTAGCAAGCTACATCAAAATCTCAATTTCGACGAAAAGTAGACTTAGCACTTTTTCCGACTAAGGTAAAGATATATATATTTGTATGTATGTAAAAGGAAACTTATCTAGAAAATTTGGTTTGCGTAAGTGGGCTCTCTAATGTGTGCAACTTAGAGGAAATACATAAAAACTGCTGCCACTAAATTTTGTTGTGGCACCAATATTTGCACTTTATTCATTTATTTTAAAGTGATTTTCAGAAGGCGTTCAATGGTAAAAACAACTTTTAATTTTTAACGGATTTTCAGGAATTATCTCTTTATGGAAGCCATTATTATATACATATGAAGCGATTCTAACAAAATGTTGTAACATTAAAGTTGGAATGCGAAATTTTTCGCTGAACACCAGCATAAGAAAATGTGTAATTGCTTTGGTGCCAAGACTCAATTCCGTAGGACATTTTAATGAAAATTAAACGATATAATAGACAGACTTTCAGTTGTCTTAATTCCTCTACCCATATAAGCTAATGTAGCAAATTTCATCCATTCTCTTCAACATCTTATCAGTATACATAATAAAAAATGCTATGCGTTACAATTTTCTCTACAAACGTACAATTTTTTATCTTGCTTATAATTCAATTTGCTACAAATTAAAAAAAATCTATATATAAATAAACAAATACAATCAAGTGCAAAACTGATTTTAATTTAAACATTTAAAAAACAGTTTTGCATTCAAATTTATGTTTGTTGTCACCAAATATTAAAAGGCCTAAATAAACCAAACAAACGATTACACAAACTTATGGGAAAAGTATTAAGCATGTTTATGTAAATATGTATTATAAGAATTTAATATCCACATAAGATCTTGTTGGTGTCAAATTGCTTGTGTTGTTTATTTGTCACCAAAATATAAAATTGTTTAATACTGGCAACAATGTAGTAACATTTTCAAAATCAATTTTTTTTAAGTGAACAGGTTTCTGGTTTATTTTTAAAACAATAACAAGGGCAAACTTCAACATGTGCATTAGGGGAATAACTTTTTTCTTACAAAATTTCTTCATTCCACCATGATATAGGCAATGTTGTATTGATAATACGTTTTTAGATCATTTTGGTGACAAAAGTTTCCGCACCGAATACAATTTCTAAGCCTCCCAAAAATGATTTTATTTTTGTGGTTCCTCTAAAGGGGGTTAACTCAAAATTTATAAATTTTCAGTAGAGATAAAAAAATGTTTTCTTTTTATATGTACTCGTATATCACAAGGCGGGATACAATTGCATTTTTTTGACAAAATTCTAGGTAGATATGACCACTGTACATCGATTTCTTGCATAAAGTGAAAATTGAAAAATTTTGAGTTGACTCTCTTTAGATGAACCAGTGCGATATGTGCTTTATAAATTAAATAAAAATCTATATAACAATGATAAATAACTATATTTTTGGGTTTAATGTAATACATTTCAAGTTTAAAGTACGCAATGTTTTCTATAACGAAAAAGTAGGTATACTGCGAAAATTTAAGAGCGCGTTCCGCGCAATTATAACTGCGCTGCTGACTTAGAATCGGCACAAGGTAAAGTTCGGTTAGAAAAGTCCAAGCTAAATAAAATGGAACTTTAAATTAAAACAAAATGTTTTTGAAGTATTTAATTTTTCCATTTTCAAATTTAATAAAAATTGTCCGCAAAATAGCGTCACAATATCGAAATTTATTGTGATTTTTTTGTTTGTATTAATGAAGCTAAAAGATAATACTAAATACTTTGCAACCAAAATTTATTTTTTATTACTTTTAAGTAAAACTAAAATTCAAAGATTCATCGCGCTTGGTGCGGCAACTTTTTCTTTATGTTTTAATGGCTTATACGACTATGCGGAGAAGAATTTGATATTTGCAAAGAATGCAAAAAAGTCTCCGCTAATAATAATACAGTAAGTGTGCAGGGATGGAAAGTTGTGTTTTTTAAAAATTAAAAATAAGAAATATTCTTTATATAGGTAATTCCATGTCAAATCAACCAAAGGTGGGGCAGGACCCCTTTCGATTTGAATGAAATTTGGTGAGAAAATTCCTTTCATCCTATAAGGAACATATATCAACGAAAACCATTTTTAACGTTTTTTTTAAAAAATTATGTCATATTCAAAATGTCATAATTTCGCCGAATTAGCCGAATATTTCGAGTTTATTTTTTCAATATCTCAAAAACTACTTCACACACGAAGATGATTTGTATGTGATTTTAAAGTGAATACTTGGGGCTACGAGCAGTATATTAAAATAGTTTTTTTTTATATAATACCTCAAACTGTTCTTTAAAAATCTTGAAAATTTCAAGGTGATTTTTTATCTTTCGCAATCTGTAAAAAATAGTTCTATAATAAAATTGTATATTGTAATTTTCAGCAATAAGTATTTACTAAATCTTATTTGTGTGATTTTAGGTCTTTAAAAAAAAGTAACGACATTGATAAAGTTTCTTTTGTTTATTTGTTGCATTTTTTGTTGGAACTCAATGTATCTTTTCCTGCCGTTCATGTCATGCCACAAGGTGTTTATTTGTAAAATGAGAGGAAGTCGTGGTTTTTTGTTCATAACTGGGCCAGTTGTGGACCGAAGTGGCTGAATTTTAAAAGCAAAATTTTATTTAAAGCAAATTGATATCGGAAATCTTCGAAAAGACTGTTTTAACAAACACACGGGCAGACGGACATCCTTAAATCTTCATAGGGCCTAAGATTTATTTTGTAAAAAGTACAAACGGAAAGACAAATTAATATATACCCTCACCGCCTGATGGGAAGGGTTTACAAAAACTAAATTATATCCTTTGGATTATGGGCGAATCGAATAGAGTTTACATCTTGCTAAACTTTCAATAATATTAGACTTTTTATGCCTCCAAAGCTTTTTTTTTATAGATTTAAGGTTTTTTCTATACGATTTATTTTGTAAGGTGTCGGAAATTAACTCCATATGCGCTTTAATTATCGGATGCGTTTTAGATTACATATTCATACATACCATAGCAGAATTTCTAGTATAAAACTTTTTTTTTTTTTTGGAAAATTTATGCCAATTTATTTATTATTCACGATTTAATATTAATAATTATGGCATGCCAATTTCTAGTCATATAAAACTAATTTGGACCTAAATTATGACTACGGTTTTGAATATAGTGGTTTTTTTGAAGATGGCTTCATATGCGACTCATATTAAGTTATTAACCGATCCTCACAAAATAAAGAATCGCGATTTCTAGCGATAAATTGGTAATCGAAACAGTAAGTGCAGAAAGTTTTGTACGGAAAAAATTAAAAAAAATTTTATATATTTCATACAAATCTTTTATTACGTATATCACAGATAAAAGTGTTTTATCAATTAAAAAAATGGTTTAAAAAGTATTTAAATTTAATTAATGTGATAATTAAATCAATTATTTTTTTAGTAGAAAGAAAACTAAAAATTAAATTTTGATTTAATTAACATTTTAGTTGTTTTGAAATTAATTTTCAATTAAAATTTTAATTAAATAACAAAAAATCTTAATTGACTTTTTTCGTTTAAAATAAAATAATTTAAACATGTAGAACTGTTGTTGGGAATAATCAATATTTATTTAAACAAATTAACACATTGTTTGAAATGGCAAAGTTTTTTGATCACTTGTTTAATTAAAATTAAAAATATCATTTATTGAAAATATTTTTTCATAATTTTAAAATTTTTTGTAATCAATATAATCATTTTGGTAATATGTAGGTGCAAAATCAACAACTTATTTGCTTGATATAATGAATTATGAACATATTTGGTGATTGGAGAAATTTAATAATTTTTTCTGTGATTTCACATGTAGACATTTTAGCACATTTGGCATGCTGGAACCGAATATAAACTCTTTTTTTGAATGGCCCCAAATTACGCTTCGAACAAACTGATCTAATAACGCAATTCAATTGTATTTGTTAAATTCTTGTTATGGAAAAATTTGCCAATACCAAAAAAGCCTTTCCCCCACTTTACGGTCAAAAACTACGGATTGAGACATCTCCATTGGAGATTGCTGCATTTGTTTTGCTCTCATTTTAAATTGGTTGTTTGTTTCGCATTTTCCCAATTATTGCACACTTTTTACTTTTATTTTTGATATTATTGAGAGGAAAAACAAGAGCAAATAAAAAAAAACAATAACACTTGGTTAGAAATTTAAAAACTAGAGTATTTTTTTGTAAATGTTGGCTTGAAGTTCGGTATTTTCATTAATTCGGTATGTTCATTAATTATGAAGCAAAGTTTTTTTGAAGTAGTGGAATATAAGTACAGGAATTATGAAGAAATTCCCAACAAAAGACAATCCAAAAAAATCTAATTTTTATTCATATTCGCTTATCTTTAATGTAGAAATGCCTGTTTAATTAAAACAAACACATTTTCCTATTTTCGTATGGGATTTATTCCGAGGCCTCGGGGCGGATTTTGTTCAAACTTACTTTTTACATTTTTCTAATTGGTTTGTATTAAATATCAAAACTTCATAAGTATTAGCATTGCAAAATCTCTGTTTTTTTTTTATAGAATATACAAAAATGCATTACGACAGTGCACATTGGGGGCAAAACGATGTATTTCGTGGCATCAATTAAACTGCTGGGCTTTGACAAACGTTATATACATAATTGTTAATAGCATAATTATTCGATTGAGTTTATGTTAACATAAGCAAAAATTTATTTGCAAAATTAAGAAAAATTTCGCAAAAAAAAAATATATTTATATCCATAAAATTCATTAAAAGTTCATATTGAGATGGAATATTTATGACAGGTATTCATTACGGGCGCCACCAATATATATATTTGGTAATAAATAAAGAAATTATGGATAAGAAATCAAATATTTTTAGCTAAAAATTAAAGTGTTTTTAACAAAAAATTAAGAGTTTTTTAAATATAATTTTTAAATGGTAAACGAGAGTTAGTAAATTAACAATAAATAAAGCATTAGCTATCCTAGGTGCTATTTCATATGTCCTTCTACTTTTTAATAACACTTCATTAAGCTTGCTTTTAAAAATTCTTTAAAATAGAAAATATAACCTAGAAAATATTAAAATTAGTGAAAAATATTAAAAGTGCAATTGCACAAAAAGGCACTTTTCGAGCAAAATTTTAAAACTGGTTCAAGTTCAAAACATTTCAGCCTACCAATCGGCGAGCTGTTATATGTAAACAGGGGGTTCCTCTCTAACTTTTTGACCATTGAATTTTCACTTTTTTTAATTTAGCAAAAATAACTGCTTAAAATGCGCGTAACTCTTAAAATAATAGACAGAAGTTTATGAGAGTTAGTTCTTGGAAAAATTACCTTCAATGTATGTCATGCCCAGCAAAAACTTGGTAATGACTTGCAATTACTGAACAACTTACTTTTCAATAACAACTTCATACCATCTGCATTACATAGAAGTAATTAAGACATGACTGACATATAATCTGATATATAAGCCCTTGCTTCTTAGCTGATTAACGAAATTTATGATTAATTCATAATAAAATGCATTTGAGGTTTTATTTATTCAAATATAATACAACAAATTGATTTTAAATACATATTTGTTTAACAGTTTTTTTTTATTTCTTATAAATGAGAAACTATTTGTGATAGATTTGAATACACAGAAAAAATTAAAAATTTTCCCTTATCACCAAATTCATTCCAAATTTATAGAATCAAGCAAACAATTGGTTGATTTTGCACCTATAACCAAAATGATTATATTGATTACTATAAATTGTGAATATCTTTTTTTAATAAATGATATTTTTAATTTTAATTAGAAAAATTATTAAAAAACTTTGCCATTTCGATCAATGTGTTAATTTATTTAATCCCCAACAACAATTCTACAAGTTTAAATTATTTTATTTTAAACGAAAAAGTCAATTAATATTTTTTGATATTAAATTAATATTTTCATTAAAAATTTATTTCAAAACAACTTAAATATTAATTAAATCAAAATGGTATTTTTGATTTTCTTACAACTAAGAAAATAATTGATTTAATAATCATATTAATTCATTAGAAAGTAAATTAAATTAATAACACAAATTGTGTGAAAAATTCAGTTTTGTTGATACCAATGTGAAGTTACCTATTTGTAAGCGTATGTGGTAATGACTTATTTAACTCCCTATTTGTATGCGAATGTGGTAATGGCTAATTTTACTCCCTATTTGTATGCGAATGTAGTAATGACTTATTTAACTCCATATTTGTAAGCGTGGGTGGTAAGTACCTGCCTCAAGGACATCACCGTGTTAAAATAATGAGTTAAAATGCGAATGTATAAGAAGTGAAGAGCAGTTATAATAGTTTTTAACTCATTACTTTTCAATGTAAGTTTTTGCTGGGTTGTTATAATAGTTTTTAATTGTTTACCTTTTATTATAAGCTTTTACTTAACACTGTTATATTTTTTGTTTAATATATTTTTTTTAATTTTTTAAGTTTAACACTGTGCCAATAAAAGGTAAGTAGCCAAATCAAAAAAAAAAAAAAATACCCAGTCAATTGCAGAAAAGTGTAAGCTTTCAAATGCTAGAAAGAAATTTTTAAAAATCGGAAATTGGAAAATGTAATTCTTGCCAAGAGCTCCCATATACCTGCCCCAACGTACAATGTTGTGCGTATTATCGCTTTTCAGGAATAACTTTAATATAAATCAAGCGCATGTTAAATTTTAAACATTTGATTATTTCCATTTAAACAAATTACACTTTTAATTAAAATTAAAGTCAATGAACTTACAAAATTTGCATTATATTGTATTTAACAACTCTGACCATGGAGAAAATAAAACAATAAATAATAATTGTTGACAACACACAATACACGAGTTGACATTGACACATACAAACACACACTTAAAAAGTAGTAACAGTTGTCAATCAGCTGTTCGATTTCTTTAATGTGGCAGAATGAGATAAGATGCAATTTTTATTCCCAAATAAAATGCTTCTTTCACTCACATTTTATTCTAAAATTCAAAATATACAAAGAAAGAAATATACATATTTGCTCTTTTTATGCCAATTAAATTTAATATCACGTCGTTGTATATATTTGTTTTAAACAAGCTGGTATAATAACCCAATGTTTTCAGAGACACAATTAATAAATTCAAAATTTTTTATACGAGTTTCTAATGAACCTTATATATTTAATTGGAATTAAATATAATTTTTTTAATTAAAGATTATTTTATTATTATCCACTTACATACATATAATGCAAAATTTCTATATTAAATTAAAGTTTGTTTATTTTTCTTGGCAAAGAACAAAAACTACCATGTATTTACTTGTGGCAAATTATCTTTAAGAGTTCACTAACTAAACTAAATAATCTCTTACTAAATGCACTCTTCGTTAGGGTGGCATCAACAAAAGAAACACACAGATACACACTTTCACAATTAAAAATAACACAGCGATAGAAAGAATAATGCAACAAAAACAAATCATATGGATCAGGGATGGAAAATGGCTTTTCGAATATTGTACTAACTTTTAATACAAAATGTACTTTTTGGACCATGACGGTACTATTTATTTATTGATTTTTAAGCAATATTAATTTTTTCGCTTGACGTATTTTAGAATCTAAAAAGAGTGCAGTTTTAACGTTTGCTGACGTGGAATATAAAGATTTATTGTCACATATTTTACAATTTCCGGAAACAAAACTTATTGTTGATCAGGAAAACTTCAAACTTCTATATTTTAAATACAATCGCATCGGCTCTATAGCCTTTTCCCTGAAATCATAATGCTTCCTTATAAATTTAATTTTTCTTTACACATAAAACTTACCAAAATTAATTTACACGTCTTTAGTTATATGCTCTGTTGTTGTTGCTTAAAGAAGAACATAAACAGCGGTTTTGTTTGTAAATAATTAATTACATTTTCTCTTTACAATTTACAGTGGAACTTGAAATGATTTTGCATGGCATCAGAAAATCACTTCATTATATAAAAACTTCATTATACAGAACTTGTATTTTCTTTCAATTTTATTAATAAATATTCTTTAAAAGACCGGTATAAAAACTTTTATTTTGCGTGCTTCGATACTTGTCCTCTACATTTTTACATTGCGAGCTCGATTTTCGCAACTCGAAAAAACCTGACCTGTTGCAATAACGGAAAAGTTGCAATCAGCGACCATTATTTATTATAATTGATAACACCCGTATATTTTTACAAAAGCAAATTGCTCAAACTTTATTTAAGCATATTTTAAAAAAATCTTACAAGCTAGTACAAAAAAAAAACGAATTGTTAAAAAACAGTCTTCATGATGAAACATTGCCATAAAGAAGCAACTTTCTTAAACAATAATAAAATTATACAATTATATTCCCTTACATATGTACGCTCTTTAGTAAAGAACACTTATAGATGTAAAACAGAAAAATAGGGATGTGTTGTAAGTAGTAGTCAAATATTTTGGAGATAACCCTACCCATGAAAAGAAATAGAAGATATCCCCTAAGGCAATAGTTTAGCCAGATCCCCGAATTTTCATCTAAATGAAAATAATAATTTTTTTATTTTCTTCGTTTTATAATTTTTAAAAAAAATTACACAACATAGACCGACACTTAAGTCTGTGAAACTTGGAATCCCTGAAAAGACACAGCTTAACACTAGTCCTTATACCCAGATACAGGTATGGCCAGTATGTAAATCCTAGTAATGTACCTCCTAAATAGGGAGATCGAACGGTTATTATTCGATTTTAACCGGTTATTTTAGCTTTGCCCAAGTCGGTTATTTAAAAATGGTCATTTTTCGAATATCGAAAAAACCGGTTATTTTGGTATAATAAACCGGTTATTTTAGTTATGTGTAATTTGTATACATTTACCTTACTCTTGCTGTAGATGTAGCCGTAATTTAAGTATTTTCTAATTAAATATTGGCCAAACTTAAACTTTTTATGAAGAATGTCAAAACAAAATGTAACAAAGGTCAAAAAACATTATGAACACTGTAAATACAAATCGCTTTAAAAGTGTAAAAGTGTATTCTTTAAAAATAAAACCAAAAACTATTCAAAATACTACAAGAACGTGTGCAGTTAAAAAGTAAATAGTAATTTGTGCAAGAGTATTCTAAATATTAAATATATTTTTATATAAATGTTCTCTGTAGATATTTTTCGAACGCGATTAAAAAGACAAAGTTAGGTGCTTGAAATGCCCTAAAATGATAAGATACGAAGGTTCTTCCATGTCACGACTTATTAATTAGTCCACATGCTTGACATTAATGCGATCCAAATGAAACTTAACTCCGTTCGAAGTAGTTCTAAGGAGACGACAAATAATACTTTACTAAAATACGATGCAAAAAATGAATCATTTGGTGAAATATTAGCCCGTTGTGTTGCCGAGGACGAAATGCCCGTTAAGGCACTAAAAACTCTTAAGTAGTTCTAGCATCTCTTCATGCTGAGAACTACAACATTACGGCGGAATCAACGAAATGGAAAATTTTCTACCAGTTTTATTTATTAAACCACCAAGAACTACAAAACAAAATTGATGAAATCAAACAATGTCATGGAATGTTTTAAATTGTAGTCGACGAATTGACAAATATCTATATTGCTGAACTAGATAATCCTTGCAAACAGGTTTTGTTTGCAACTTTTGAAAAATATGGTTGATTTTTATAGATAGCTTAACAAATTAAAACTCATCCAAAATAAATTTTAGAGAATATTTCAAATAATAACTTTATAAAATTCCTATAATTTATTTGCTTTTGCAAAACGTTTCTCTAGATCAAATATCATTCAACAGTTTCTAAATTGCATTGTACAAATATCTTCTTCCAAATAAAGTTTAGTAAATCAATAAAAAATTTTTGAAAATTTAGCTAAAGTTTGATCAATTTACGGTCCCACTTTTCTTTGATTTTATCGTAAAATATTTGTTAGGTCTGATCTAAGTCATATCTACATATGTATTTTGTTGGTTCCTTACCTTTGCAAATTGTTTTATTTTTATTCAAATTAACGTTGTATTACAAAAACTTATTTGATTTTTGTGTTTTTAAGTTTTCGAATTAAAACCGGTTAACCGGTTATTTAAAAATTGCTTAACCGAAAACCGGGTTTTTTAAAATAGCAACTATTCGTAATATTCGAAAACCGGTAATTGAAAAAAGTCGAATAATCGATCTCCCTAGTATGTACACTCAAAAAAAGTTTTAAATTTACTGCTTGTAGTTTATTTTAAAAGTTTTCAGTTAAGTTAAAATTAAACCAATATATAGTCATTTTATTACGAAAATTACTTTTTAACTTTTTAGCCGCGCTGTTTAAAAAAAAATTACAAAAGGCGAATGAATTTCCGTTCATTTGAAATATAATGTTGTTTTAATTTTTCCTTAAATAAAAAAATCATATTATATATTTTAAAAATTTTATATTTATTATTGTGGGTTTGTTTTATAGTTAAAATTTCGAAACAAAATTTAAAATCAGTAATTTTTACTGTAATTATGGCCAATTTCTCAATGTATCGACAAACTGCTTATTACTTAATGTCGACATAAATTTATTCGACCGATAAACTGATCGTTAACGATTTAGGTTTTCTCAATATACCGACAAAAAACATTGTTTTCGTCTGGCAGGCAACTCTCAAAATACATGTAAAAATGGAGCTTTGCGACAGAATAGAAGCAAATGAGACATTGAGAAAATTAAATTTCTTTAATGTGTAGATTTTCGTTGGGAAAAAAAGATAATCGGCTAATGAGAAAACTGCCATTAGTAAGTTATTTTTTACTGCCGTATTCATAAAAAACTAAGATGGATATGAAATCTGTTTTAAGAAAAATTTGTATGGAAATTTTGTTTTAAAATAGGTTTGAAATCTATTTTATTTTTTATGAATACGACAGTTAATATTTAAAAATAAAATGATTTTTAGTCTTATTTAAAGGAAAAATAACTTGACGCGGTTGAAATGAATTTGCATTTGTTTTATATTTCATTTTACGGTGATTTTATCCACATAATATTTTGATGAGATCTCAGTTAAACTAGCTTTAGCTTATCTGAAAACAAATTTTTGCAACCAAGTTTGTATGCAAAATTTTTACGGATCAGCTTAGTTTTGCCTTAAATGTTGATATATAATGAAATAATAAAAAATATATATCATTTCACCGGAAAATCCGATTTTCAGGGTACGTATAGTATGTAAGTCGTAAATAAAAAATAATTAAAATTCATTTAATTATTATATATTAAAAATTTGTTCTCAAATATTCTGCAAAGGTCAATGTTTAAATTAAATAAGTGCGGTTTCTACATTACAAGTGATTGAACGTGCAGTAAAATTTATATGAACATTACTCAGTGTCTTGAGTTCTTTTCACGTAAATTTTTCTCTAAATAAATCTGTTAAATATTAATCTGTTTCCTTTTTAATTTAATCAAGATATTACTCAACCCTAACAATGGACGCAATTTTAAAGGAATTGGAATTTTTCTAATATGGTGGAAAACCAAGTAAAACTACATATTTATATTATTTTAGTTATATAGTATATTACTTAAATAAAAATCTGTGCTTATTTGAATATTTTTCAAAATGCAGAATCTTCTTTATATCATCCAATTGTTATTTTGGCGATATCTTCCTATTTTCCTATAAGTGGTTATCTGGCGACATCGCTAGCCTATCGTCCAGCAGAATCACTTTTGTAAATGCGAAAATTTGTTTTTGTTTAATATGTAAGTTAAACGAACGAGTTTTGCGCTCGTCATCTAAAAGTAGACAGTATTAAATTCTTAGAAAAAAAAATGGTATTTAAGATTTAACTATATAGTTGTATAGTATCATAGAACACTATCAACTACCAGCTGCTACTGATAAAAACGCTTTCCCTTTAAAATTGTATTAAATAAGTCGTATTGTTACCACGGCACAAAAAATCTATAGTGCGCCAAAAAAATGTACAATTATACCATGTTTTCCATCTCTGCGCTGTCTACCTCAAACTCGGGTATATTGCGATGCGAATGGGAAAACAGCTAAATCGGTAACATAAAAATTAGCAGATACAGTTTTATATAGTTCTCTCTTTTACACGCGGAGAAACGTAAACAAATGTAGTTGTCAATCTGTTTGTTGAATTAATTTTGTTGTTGTGATTTTTTCCATAAAGATGCGAAATAAGCCGGTACTGCTTGTTTTGTTTATATGTAAAAATAGCAACAACTATTTGCTTGTGATACGCTTTGTGTAGAAAATTTCCTTACGCGTGTATAAATATTTAATCAGTAGTTTATATGATTTAGAATAGAAGTACAACATAAAAAGCCAATATAGGTTGGATGTTTTATATGTAACATTGTATATATAGTGGGCAAATAGTTATGTTGTTTGTCTGGAAATATATACTTAGATATCTACTATTAATGACTATATTCATATTGCACTGGATCCTCTAAAGGGGATTAACTCAAAATTTATAAATTTTCAGTAGAGACAACAAACGGTTGTCTTTTTATATGTACTCTTACTTATATCAGAAAGGGGAATACAATTGCATTTTTTGACAACATTCTAGAGAAAATTATGTTAGATTTTTACAGTGGGTAGATATGACCACTATACATCGATTTCTTGCATAAAGTGAAAATTGAAAAATTTTGAGTTGACTCTCTTTTAGAAGAACCAGTACATTAGAGTGCTCCAAACAAATTAACTTGCGAATTTTGACCGTCTCCCCCCCTTTAGACCCAATTTATACGATGCAAGTCTTATTGATCAGCTTGCTATTTTATGGGCGAGAAGGACGAGGAGAAAATAAACGAGTACTCAGCTTGATGTTCTCATTATATACGTTTTGGTTTCTCATTCGCAATGTAAAAAACGCACACATACGTGTGTACTTCATACATAAAATAATTATTTATCAGCTATAAGATAAGCATTGTGTAAACGACGAAGCTGATTCAAAGAAGAAAATTTGATAAGTTGATCAATTAGACTTGCAACGTATAAATTGGGACTTAGAATTGATATATGGGCGTTTCCATGAGAATGTCAACCACGACTCAAAAAGTAAAAAGCCTTGAAACTATTTTTCGAATATGGTAGAAAGTATAAAAGGGGTTTATAGCTTATTACAATTTTTAAGGAGCAACAAATAAAAGTTAAAACTGACTGTCTCTTTGATTCATTTTTAGTAACTGCAATCAACAATTTCCACTTTTCTGCCGATTAAATACAGATACTGGTAGCATTGGTATTATACCTTAAAATTAATGTTACAACAACAATGAACAAAATTCAAGAGGAGAAACCAAATATATAGTTCGATTAGCGGTATTTTCTTTGGTTTGTTTTGGATGCTATTCCAATGTCACGTACGTGGTGCAAAAACATCATTTGTCTATGTCATTGATATTTAATCAATCGTATGTGTTTCAAAATAAAAGTTCAAAGCAAAATATTTGTTGCAAAAAAATATTGATCGGATTTTTTTTTTTAAATAGGTGTAATAAAAATTTTATAAGCTATTAAACGTCGTCACGTACGATATTGTATGTACTATAAATTCAACCAAATGTAACATCTTATTCTGTTGGTATTAGGTTGAAATTTGAACAACAATTATTTTTTTGCAATCTTAATCATCAAAATAAATATAATTGGTATCAGTCCATATTTGACCATAGCACTCATTCAAATATTACTCCAAAAATAGCTTTTAATCTTATAACTTCCTTATAAATGTTGGTATTGACAAAAGAATTGGCGACAATATCTTTACGATAGGTACTATGTCGTTAAAAAATTTTGTGCTGGTAGGTCCAAAATTAACTATAGGTCCCATATAAACATCCTTCATAAAATCGCTGAAAGGCAAGCAAATCTCATATAGATGAAGATATCTGAATAATATTCGACACAAATAACTTTTATATAACTCTTAACGTCATAGCATAATTCTGCTCCGGCGACCATGATTAGCGATGGGCAAAAAATAGGGTACACTCCCAAAAATTTGTTTTTAAAATATTATGGTGTAGGGTCGGGCTTGGCCGACTATACTTTCTGACTTGTTTGTGTTTAGTTTTTGTATGCATATATTTACCAAAAATATATTTCATATCTTGTAAATACTATAAGAGAAACATCTGTCACGTACGGTATGTCACGAACGATATTACATTTGGTTCATTATAAAACCATCCAGAAAAATATTTTTCTTTCCTATTACGGATTATAACGGCAAAATATATGGTTTAATGTAAAAAAATTAAAATAGAAAAAATACCTCCCACAATTCGCAGATTTTCGGATCTTTTTACTTTCACCCCAAAATCACTTCCGTTTTATGTCAGGTACGATATACACCTATTTTGCTTGGTATTTTGGACAACAAGGTTTCGAATGTAATAATATTTTTATTTCACATTTATTACCCTCTAAAAGAAACATAATGATAAAAAAGTTTTCCAGTTGCTACTATTTGCGCCAAAACTCTATCGCACCGAATGCGTACAAATGTCACGTACGATGAAATGGAAATGCCCATATGTATTCTAGATACTCGTTGTGTAAAACATTAGGATAACGTTAACTGACACTGACGTTTGAAGGTGCGTTTACAAAGGAAACAAATGTTTTTTTTCAGTTTTTGTAAGAATGTTGCCATTAAAATATTACTTTTGCATTTATATATTGAAGAATCGAAATGTGTACGTAATTATCGTCGTAATGAGATATAAAAGACAAAATTGGGTTAAATAATTTTAAAGTTATTAAAATTTCCCAAGGCCATTAACGTGTCTCAGACCACTTGAACAGGAAATGTAGGAACAAAATTAACATATTTTAAGAAATATTTAAATAAGAGGTAATTCTTACTTAAAAAATATACCAGTATTTACTTGTGTATAAGTTTCTGTCTTCGTAAGATACCGCTAACCTACTTGCAGGTATGACAAAAAAAATAATTTTTTTAACGGCAGTTTCATAACACCATTTTCAAATTGAAAAACATTTTGTTAAACAAATTTCAAACAGTATTGATCATTACATTAGAATTTATGGAAGATATAATAGAAAATAAAAATATGAAGAAAATATGTCAATGCCTCCCGTGGTTTTTCCGTACCTGCGATTTGTATTTTGCGATTTTCGCCAAAACAAATTTTTCGCTAATGAGGCCAATTTCCTTATTGTTATAGATTTCAAGTAAAACCCATTCAGAATATTCTAGTACATACAATTTTAAATATAATATTAAGGTTCACTTATATGGGAACACATTAACCCTAAAATCAAATATTGACATGTTTTTAGTTTCTTAAGGATAGGAAGCGAAATATTGTATATATTTTTTGATTTTTTCAATGACTGCAAAAATAAAGGTTAACCCTTAACTTAAACCTTATCCCCTTTTAAAAATCTGTTAATTTGAATAGTGTTAAGCATAATTAGATTTTTAATGAACAACAATTATAAACAATTTTTGTTGTATATAGAAAATTAGCCATTTTCGAGCATTTTAGTCAAAATTATTATATTAATTGTGCAAATATTAATATAATAATTTTTGTATTGTTGAGTTTAAAACCAAAAGATAATATATTTTAACCCTTTGATGCACATTTGGTGAACGAAAGTGGAAAAAAAACTGATATTTCGTTTAGTTCATTTAATTCCAATATATTTAAAAGTAAATTTTTGTTATTATATTTTTGAGTGTATGTAGATAATTCTCATTCCCTCTGTAGTCTTGTTTGCTGATAGCTTTGGCTTTTCTAAAATTATTTAGGAGAACGTTTCCTGACGATCTGGCCTAAACAACCAGTGAAATGCGCAAAGAAACAGCTTATCCTCCAACAATAAATTTCAGTATTTTTATCAATTATAAAAAAGGGAATTAAGCCCAAAAAATGAAATCTTTTAAAGAAAAAAAATTATATTTAAAAAAATATACAAATTAAATTTATTTTATTTTATTTCTAATTACATATTTTTTTTAAAATTACGGCCAGTGCTGCCACGACTAATGCAATTTTTACAACAAAAATTTTTAAAAAAGTTACCAAATGTGAAAAAATATAACCAAATTAGAAATGCCTTTTGTTAATTGAGAAAAACATTAAAATTTATTTTAAGTTGCATTGTAAAGCTGGGATCACACGATTGCCGCAATGCACCAATTTTCATACTTTTTTATACCCCAATCGTGTGACTGCGCAATCAATTGCCTCATGTACCAATCAACGGCAATATTGTGCTTACTTTTACCAATAAAATGCAACCCTGGTGCGGCAATCGTGTGACTACTTGATATGCAAACGCGCGTCAATAAAAATGACAAAAATGTACCGATATTTATTGGTTTCTTGTGCGGCAATTAAACAGCACAATACGCGGCAATATTTGCTTTTGTGTGTTTCTTTTAGTAGGAATAAATTAAAAATAAAAATTAAATTTATCAAAAATAAAAATTGGGAATTTAGCAAGTCATTAATAAATAAATTAATAATAAATTTTGTATTCCTGAAAATAACTTTTAATATTTTTTTTAAATTCGTGCAATAGCTGTTCAGGACAATATAAAAGAATATATACAGGAAAACGAAGCAAAATGTATTGAAATTCTTTAAAGCGAATTTATTTTTATATATAAACTAGCTTAACCCGATGCGCTTCGCTACACTGACCCCGCACATTTTTATATTGAAATTTATAGTTTACTATAATAGTAGCTTTAACCACGTTTGAAGACTCTCCCTTTAATAGTTCTTCAGTTGAGCGATATTTAATGTATGCATCCTATGGGAGGTATTTCCCCCCCTGCGCCTACCCGCTTTATTTTTATTTTCAAAAGTGTAGTATACCATAAGAGTGACTTTTAGAAAGTTTGAACATTCTCACTATTACAGTTCTTAAGATATGCGATTTTAAACATTGGCGTCCTATGGGGTATTCCTATACCCCCGCTGCTATTTTATTTCCATTCCGGGGCTCAGAAGATCCTACTACAAAAAGTTCAGCAAAATGCGTGCAGCGGCTCTTAAGATATGCGATAATTAATATTGGCATCCTATGGGGGGTACCAATTCCCCTGCCCCTATCGAAAAAATAAGTAGCCTATTTTATTTTTAGGGCTCACGTGATGTTACTGTACAAATTTCAGGAAAATCGAATATTGGCATCCTATGGGGGGTACCAATTCCCCTGCCCCTATCGAAAAAATAAGTAGCCTATTTTATTTTTAGGGCTCACGTGATGTTACTGTAAAAAATTTCAGGAAAATCGGTTCAGTAGTTTCGGAGTCTATAAAGCGACAAACATACATAATTCATTTTTATATATATAGATAGATAGATAGATAGATAGATATTCTCTATTTCTTTATATATTTAAAATAGAATCTTACTTTGTTTAATTTTTGGAATTTCATGTATATTACTTAAAAAATTTGTTTGAATATATGATACAATTTTCTTTTTTTAATAAACGAGCCAACTAGATCTCCCAAACAAATAAAAAAGCTACCACAACAGCTGTTTTCGCAGTTGGCACAAGTAAGAACAATCATGTGACTGTGCTGCGGCAATTATTTTACCCATTTCGCTTTGTACCAACACGCGGCAATTAAATTTGTATAAAACAGGGCAATCGTGTGATATCAGAATATTTTATTTGGGCAATTTCATTATTGTGCGTCAATAAAGCACAATCAAAATTGTTTCATATTGGTGCATTTGCGGCAATCGTGTGATCCCAGCTTAAGACAAATGTTATTTGCACTTAATATTAAAATATTAATTACAAATTAAGAAAACAAAACAAGAAATTTAATTCATGTACATATTAAAAATAAGGAGAAACCTAAATTAAAGGGTTTTATTTATTTCAGACCTTTTTCATGAAAAATATTTTTATTTTGTAAGAGTTTTGTTCTGTTTTCTCAACACAAGTGATTGAACGTGTCGTAAAATTTATATACAAAGCACTCAGTTTTTTGATTATTTTTCATATAAATTTTACTACACGTTCAATAACTTGTGTTGTGAAAACAGCACATTAAACCCGTCAAATTTGCATACAAAATTCAGTATATTGGAAGTTAATAAATTGAATTTCTTTTGAATATGTCCTTTACAATAAAAGAAATTTGTACTTCGCAGTTATAAATAACAAATAATTCAAAAATTAAATGATTTTCAGCTTTTTAACTGTCAGTGGCTGGGTTGTGAAATGTGCGATTTTTAAATTCTTTTGGCGATGAATATTTACGTTTGGCGATATGGCGATTGTCTTGGCGAAATTGGAAACTGTTGGCAATATGCGAAATGCATTTTTTTTGAATTTAATCTAAAATATTATTAAAATGGGTATAACTTATTTCTCTTGTTTGTAAATCGTATTTTAAAATTATAATTGAAATATTTTGTGAATCATTGTATAATATTATAACGAATATAAACAAATTCGATTTCAGAACGTTAATTCAATGGGGGAAAACGTATATGACTGACAGTCAAAGGCTTTTTTTTTATAAATTAAGAATATTGCCAAATTATTATATATTTTCTTACAGTAAATTCCGCAAGTTCTCCTATTATATTTTTTATATCAATTTATATTTGAAAAATCTTTAAAATGCCTATGTGTATATCAATATATTAAACTTTACTATTGGAAATAGTGCAAATTTAGAAAATTTTTCCTTATATTCAAGGTTTTAGAAACACCAAATCTGCTTTTATGTACTTTTTCAGTCATTTTCTGAAATCGATTCCGCGTGATAGGTATATGAACTTTCTACTTGAAGTACCACTTATCTTTACTACTCTTTAAATAAGAAAAACTACGCTCATTTAAAAAAAAAAAATAATTGAAAATCTCCATTGATAAAAGTTCATTTGATTTAAATTTCAGAACATGGCAGTTTCTACTAAATAAATAACCTTTGGCTATTTTTTTCTTAGCAAAAATCCTAAACAAAATATCTGTAAGCTGTTTTGAATGGAATTTTTTGGTTCGTAAATAATTTCCTTCGAATCCATATACGCAATAGCCCCCCATGTAAATAAAAAGGTTAAACATTTAAAAAATCTAAATTGCAAGTGTATCAAGAAAAACATATTCATACGTATTTTATATTTTAGAAAAAAAGTAATCAAAATGAAAAAAATATTCACATCTCCACATTGAGAAAAAAATAACCAACATTGGCTCGAAATAACCAAAAACGGCAGCTCTGATTACGGCCCATTTCACCAAGTTCAGTTATAACTGTCTAAAACATTTTGTTAACTGGAAGTTAAAGTAATAGTTAGTTTTAACTGAAATTGGTGAAATTGGCCGCAAGACTTCAAAATGTATAGTTAAAAGAACAGTTTTACGTCCAATTTCACCAAGTTCCGTTAAAACTAACTATTACCTTAACTTCCAGTTAACAATATATTTTTGATAGCTATAACTGATAGTTAATTAAAACTGAACTTGGTGAAATTGGCCGTTAGTGAAATAATTATCCGTGCTTCGTTTCTTATACCTCTATTAACCGTGATTTACCTCTATTAGCCGTGCAACCAGCATCAGCTTATTTTCTCTTCCAATCAAATACACATAAGCATAATTTAAATTCGGTGATTCCCATTTTTTGTATTGCATGCACTCATACAAATATATGCATAAGTACATATGAAGAACGTACTTACTTTAAATACACAAAAAAAATAATTAATTTTCTCCAATCACCAAATTTATACCAAATTCATAATATTAAGCAAACAATTTGTTGATTTTGCACCTATTACCAAAATTTTTTTATTACTAAAAATTTTAAAATTTTGAAAAAATTTTTCCAATAAATTATATTTTTAATTTTAATTAAAAAAATGAACAAAAAACTTTGCCATTTCAAACAATGTGTTAATTTATTTAATTAAATATTGATGATTCCCAACAACAATTCTACATGTTTAAATTATTTTATTTTAATTGAAAATTTATTTCAAAACAACTAAAATGTTAATTGAATAAAAATTAAATTTGAAATTTTCTTTCAACTAAAAAAATAATTGATTCAATTATCACATTAATAAAATTTAATGCTTTTTAAACCATTTTTTTAATTGATAAAACACTTTTACCCGTGTACATTTATAAAATAAAGCCTAACATTTTAAGTTAAAAAATTTTATTTTTTGTATTTTCATACTATATCGATTAAGCGTGTTTTTCGATTATCCGTGCATAGTCCGGTACCGTGCGAGTCGAATAATCGAGGTTCAACTGTATTTTAATGGAGTTTACTTTCTAGCATTAGGATACGTCTTCCTAAAATCTGATACAATTTGCATTAAAAATATTTCCTCAACTTAATTTTTTGATAAGAGTGCATTGAAGTTCTCCATTAACTTTACTGGCCCTTCTGTCGAATTATTAACTGCGCTTAGTTTCTTTACTGAGTTTAAACTAAACTTATAACCGGAATCGTTAATCAATTCTTCTTTTTTTAAAGAAATTCGTTGGTATAGAGAATCTTCTAAACAAAATTAGTGTTTTTTGTGAAATGAAGTATTCGATATTTTTCTAAAGACACTGGGATACATTATTATATCAGATTTTCCCGTTTTAAAAAATCCACATGCTCGAATTTTGTTTTGGTGGCAGTAATTTCTACTGTAGGGTATTGAATTAATACAGAATTAATTAATAAATCAAGAAATTTTTTACTAGAGTTACAACTGGTGTTGTCAATTAAAAAAGTATTATTCGAATATTCGAAAAACTTTTTTTAATTTTTTTTCGAATGAAGCAAAATTTTTCAATTAAGGATAAAAAATAATTCGAACAGTTTTTGACGAATATTCGCATATGACTCCAATTACTCTGAATAATCAGAAGAAATATCTGAAATTAATGACTGATGTAAAAATGTCTTTCAATAATATAAAAAATACTACACAGAAACAATTATCAGTAGTTTTTTCATCATTTTTTTAATTAAAATTACAAATAACATTTATTAAAAAAAAAAAAAAATATATTCACAATTTAAAATTTTTGCAATTTTTAGTAATCAATATAATCATTTTAGTAATAGGTGCAAAATCAACAAATTGTTTGCATGAGTCTATGAATTGGATATTGATTTGGTGAAACATGGGAAACATTTACACCATAGAATGTGATTTAAATAATTTTGCAAAATCAAAGAAAAGAACAGACAAACTTAAGATGCTTTGCTATAATGATTTTTTTACCTTCTATTATTTATACATTTTTATTTTAAAAGAAGTAAAGGAAATATTTTGAATGTTCATAATATGGACTATTTATGTATATTTTTAACGAATATGATTTCGATTTAATAGCATTCTTAAGAGTCTGTTGAAATTTTTTAGGGTTTCTTCTGTAGTGGCTTGCTTTTAAATTATTTCAAAGTTATACGAGCACAATTATTTCTTCTTTATGCGTTCAAATATTCGAATAAAATCTTACAAATTTTATAGGGAGACTTTTCAGAGCCAGTCGAGCTGTGTATGAAGGCATGGTTAGTGGGTTGAAATGCCATCCACGTATACAGAAGAGCAGGAATTGTTTCTGTACCGATTCGAATGAATACGAATAAGTTTGGTAAGAGTCGGCGTAACAAGTCACATATATAAGGTTTTTGTAACATACGGATCATCAAACTCTTTTGCCCAGCGTTTTATATATCCAAGTGTGCCTCTAGCTTTCTTTATCATAAACGTTATATGCGAATTAAAGCTCAGTTTAGGCCCTGATGCCTAGGCCGACTGTGTTTGGTGAGCCGAGTGATGTTTGGTGAGCAATGGTTACTAACAAAAAAAGCTAAAAGGGAGCAAAAAATAGATACAAAATGGTATCAAAATATATAAAAAAAAAAACAATTAAAGAGCAATTCCATATGAAAGCGATCACCTTTTGGACGACCCCTCTCCGATTTTAAAATAAATAGTCTCAATCGATTGCCCAGCAAAAAATAATGTACCTACATATTTTTTTTTTTTTATAGTGACTGGTTTAGTGGTGGTGTACACCACTGTCATGTGAAAAATTGAAGAATTCTTCATAAGGGACCTCATTGAAAGTTGTTTTAAAAAAAAACTACTAAAGCGATCGCAACGAGTGATAGCTCGTTGGAAAGGTATTGAATCAGGCTTTAATTGAAAAATAAAATTTTCCTAATTTTTCTTAGAAATTTACCTTTAAATTTTCCCAAGATAATTAAATTTTCCGATTTTCCACAGAAGCTCCTAAATTTTCCGGCTAATTTTTTTTTTTTTGGATTCCTCATAATTTTTGCTTTAAGAATCAGCAATAAAAAAATGGGCCCCGACTCCTTGTTTGGACAGGAGAAGAGCATTTAAGAGACCACCTTGTTAAAAATACATTTTAAAAATTATTTTACAGTTAAAAATACATTTATGAAGAAAAAATCAATTTTTTATTTAAGAGCCCCAAGTTGAGTGTGTAGTGAATATGGTCTGCCTGCCTTCACAAGATCGGCCATAAATCCATGGATAATAGCAGCAGTGGCATGTAATGGCACACCAAGCCCGACTGAGGCTACAGGTCATAAAATGTTTTGTAAATTTTTTAAATTACCAGGTAATAAATATTTCGCCTAAAATGCAACGTGCAGAAACAAGTCATAAAACACGTTTTTCCATAAATATGGCGAAATATTTATTACCTGGTAATTTAAAAAATTTGCAAAACATTTTATGACCTGTGGTCGTATTATTGGCAGTAACCAATTAAGTCCAGTAGTTCACGCAAATTTTCCTATTAAAGAAAAGCAAATATCGCTTATTTTTTTTTTACCTATTTTTTACCAAAAAATAAATATAAATACTTCACACACTCTGAGTCAAATTTCAGTTGAATACTAAACGTGAAAGTGTTTTTTTTTTGTAAAGTAAAGAGTGAAGCTGTAAAGACAATTTAAAGTAAAATGAATAAATTTTGCTGCAATCCGTTTAACAAGAGTGGACATCGTTCGAAAAAGATAAAAGTATTAAAATTAACTGGTGTTTCGAAGCGATACATGAATGAATTAAATATACAATACGGTGAAGAAGCAGAATTAATTTGCCCCAAGTGTAAAATCGATTTGTCTCAACAAGCAAATGCATTGAAACAAATGCAGCCACAATCCGAGAGTGAAATGACAAGTGAACAAAATGTTTCATCTGATAGTGAGGCAGACATTCCGATGGTCAATATGTCTTTGAGTCCTTTGAATGAGGCTATTACCACTTTAGGTGAAACGCCTATTAGAAAAAGAAAGTTGCGAAGTGAAACATACAGGAAAGAGAAAAAAGGCAAGGTTATGAGTGCAATCGCGACAATATTTGATGAAGGCTCTGATAACGAATGCAGTCAAGCAGATGACGTTGATGACGGCAAACAAATGATTGAGCAGTTGAAAAGAAAATTCAATTTAGCGATCACTTTTCCGGAGAAATATCTCATTTTATCTGTGCTGCCTCAATCATGGTCTATACGCAAGATTTCTGAACAGTTTCAAACATATTTTTACATCGCGAGAAGAAGCAAAGAATTAGTTCGACAGAAGGGCATATTAGCGACTCCCACCAAGAAATTTGGCTCAAGGACCCTCAGCGAAGCAACGGTGAAATTGATTCAAGATTTTTACTGCAATGATGACAACAGCCGCGCCTGCCCAGGTAAACGTGACTATGTTATCACACGTGAAGATGGAGAAAAAGTACACAAGCAGCGCAGATTATTATTATGTAATCTATCCGAAGCATACCATCAGTTTAATGAGAAATACCCAGCAGAAAAAGTGGGATTTTCTAAGTTTGCCATCCTACGACCAAAAGAATGCGTGCTGGCATTAGACAGGCACGGAAAGCATTCAGTCTGTTCAGCATGTTTCATCAAAACATCAAATTAATTTTCTTTCCATGCAAGAAATTGAAAGTATTTCACGGTGAAATTGAAACATATAGGGACCTCCTGTCGAAGTCGTTGTGCGCATACCCCACGGAAAATTGTCATCTGTCCAAATGCGACAATTGTCCGAAGATTAACGAGCTAGAGCAATATTTGGCGGAAAAGTTTGAACAGCTGTTAATTCAGGAGGTGCATTTCAAACAGTGGATAATTAGCAGCGGCAGATGTTCCCTTGAGACCGTGGTAAAGCAGATTCCGGAATTCATCGAGGAATTTGGATTCAAGTTGAATGAACTGAAGGCGCACCATTTCATATCCGAGATGCAATCGAAATTTCTAAAGGAAAGTAAGGAGAAATTAGCCCAAAATGAATTCATTGTGATAAGCGACTTTGCCGAGAATTACACTTTTCTCGTTCAGGATGAAATTCAGGCTTATCACTGGGCAAACGACCAGTGCACGGTGCATCATTTTTGCATTTATTTCAAAAAACGAAGATAACGAACTACAGACCGTAAGCCTTGTTGTTGTCGTGGAGAGTTTAGCTCATAATTATGTGTCCGTTTATTTATTTCAAATGAAACTGTTTGAATTCTTAAGATCAAAATTCGATGCAATCGACAAAGTAACGTTTTTCTCAGACGGCGCGGCTTCTCAGTACAAGAATAAAAAAAATTTTTACAATCTTTGCATAATTGAAGAAGAACAAAACTGCAAGGTCGAGTGGCACTTTTTCGCGACGTCCCACGGTAAGGGCCCATGCGATGCGTTAGGGGGAACCCTAAAACGCATGGCGACTAAGGCAAGTTTGCAAAGGCCATATACTGACCAGATCTTAAATGTACAACATTTGTTTTCGTGGATTCAAAGCAAGGAAATTGCCATTAACACAGTTTTATGCACTCAAAAAGAACACGATGCCATGGAGCGACGAATTCAAAACAGATATAATAATGTCAAAACTATAACTGGAACGCAAAAGTTTCATTGCTTCATACCAAATATTTCTGATATGTCAATTAATGTAAAGCGGTACTCTTCGTCTGCCGACGTGCTAAATTTAAAGTTACTTTAATTTTATAATGATGCCAAGACAATTGAAATTTTTAATAAATATTGTAATTAAGTATAAGCAGCAAAATAAGAAAGATTTTTTCTTCATAAATGTATTTTTAACTGTAAAATAATTTTTAAAATGTATTTTTAACAAGGTGGTCTCTTAAATGCTCTTCTCCTGTCCAAACAAGGAGTCGGGGCCCATTTTTTTATTGCTGATACTTAAAGCAAAAATTATGAGGAATCCAAAAAAAAAAAATTAGCCGGAAAATTTAGGAGCTTCTGTGGAAAATCGGAAAATTTAATTTTCTTGGGAAAATTTAAAGGTAAATTTCTAAGAAAAATTAGGAAAATTTTATTTTTCAATTAAAGCCTGATTACCTTTCCAACGAGCTATCACTCGTTGCGATCGCTTTAGTACTTTTTTTTAAAAACAACTTTCAATGAGGTCCCTTTTTTCACATGACAGTGGTATACACCACCACTAAACCAGTCACTATAAAAAAAATATGTAGGTACATTATTTTTTGCTGGGCAATCGATTGAGACTATTTATTTTAAAATCGGAGAGGGGTCGTCCAAAAGGTGATCGCTTTCATATGGAATTGCTCTTTAATTGTTTTTTTTTATATATTTTGATACCATTTTGTATCTATTTTTTGCTCCCTTTTAGCTTTTTTTGTTAGTAACCATTGCTCACCAAACATCACTCGGCTCACCAAACACAGTCGGCCTAGGCATCAGGGCCTAAACTGAGCTTTAATTCGCATATAACGTTTATGACAAAGAAAGCTAGAGGCACACTTGGATATATAAAACGCTGGGAAAAAGAGTTTGATGATCCGTATGTTACAAAAACCTTATATATGTGACTTGTTACGCCGATTCTTACCAAACTTATTCGTATTCATTCGAATCGGTACAGAAACAATTCCTGCTCTTCTGTATACGTGGATGGCATTTCAACCCACTAACCATGCCTTCATACACAGCTCGACTGGCTCTGAAAAGTCTCCCTACCTTAAAAAGTCGTAGAACAATGCTGAATGTGGACCAAATTTCATCACAGTAAAATTATTCGTTGCGGTTTAATCCTCATTAAAGTTTTTCGAGAATTGGCTGCATATGATGCCTAGGCCGACTTGAGTGATGTTTGGTGAGCAATGGTAACTAACAAAAAAGCTAAAAGGGAGCAAATAATTGATACAAAATGGAAAAAATCGCAATGCATTCACAATGTCGCAATAATTTAACGGGTATAAAAATATATATATAAAAAAAAAAAACAATTAAATTTATTTTACAAGCTTTTTTCTAAATTAAGTGCTTCTTAAAAATTGAGAAGATTAAAAGAAAAATTTATGAATTTTATAGGACTGAACATTTTTAATGCAAACAAAACGATTTTAAGTCAAATACATATACATATAGTTATACGGATAATGATTTGGGTTTTTACATAAAAATTCAGTTTAAGTAAAATTCAAAATGTTTAGGGTTTTCATATAAAAAATATTTTTTTAATTATTTATGTTATTTTGAATGGTCAGTTATCATTCTTACTTCCTTAATTAAAACGTTCAGTTGCTAAGTTATGAACGACAAAAGATATAATTTTGGTTTTCATATGAATTTTATTATAATTCTTTTATTAATTTTGATTGCGAAGAATAAACATTTTTTTTAATATTTTTCTTAAAAGCAAATTCCATTAGTTATTAAATTAATAAAAATATACCTAAAACTCAATTTCAATTGCTTCTCATATGTACGTACATGTTGTCACTAGTGTTGTCAATTGTTCGGGTTTTATAATTGTTCGAATTAAATTTCATAATTTTTTGCTTGTTCGAACAGCCGTATATTTGTAAGAATTTATTCGAATATTCGAACAAATAAAGAAGAAAAAATTTTATTCGAATATTCGAACGCATAAAGAAGAAAAAATTTTATTCGAATGACTTTGTAATAATTTAAAAGCAAGCCCCTACAGAAGAAACCCTAAACAATTTCAACATACTCTTAAGAATGATTAAAATAAATAAATTTAATATTTTATAAATAAAACGACCTAAAGCTTAAATAATAAAAAATAATTATAAATAAAGAAAGGTCAATTAAGACTAAATAACATTCAAAATAATTATATTGATTATTGAAATTTTAAAATTGTGAATATTTTTTTTTTCAATAAATGATATTTATACCCTCCACCACCACTGTGGTGAATGAGGGTATACTAAGTTTGTCATTCCGTGTGGAACTTTTTTATTATACATCTAAGACCCCATAAAGTATATATATTCTGGGTCCTTGAGTAATTCTAAGTCGATTTAGCCGTGTCCGTCTGTCTGTCCGTCTGTTGAAAACACGCTCACTTTCGAAAAACGCAAAAGAAAAGAACAAACTTGGTCTCAAATTGCTTGTAGTTATCCTAAGCAGTTTGGGATTAAAATCCAGCAACATCAGTTTAGTAGGATCAGAACTATGAATCAAAATGTGGAGCCACTACCCAAAAAAAATTGATAATTTTGATATAAAAACTAACATAACATAATTCGCTTTATACGACTGCAAATCATACTGTTTCGTATGATTTCGTGAAGATCGCTCTATAATTTACCATGGGCCCCATATAAACCCTTCTCGCGGAAAACAGTTTAGTTCGCCTAAAACCGCAATAAATAACGTAAGCATACTTAAATTTGGTATGTCACAGTTTTATAATACGTCAAATTACACTGTAAAATTTTTTGAAGATCGGTCCATAATTTACACTAGGTCCCATATAAACCCTACTCCCGGAAAACAGTTTAGTACGCTTAAAACCGTGAAAAATAACGCTATCATACTAAAATTTGGTACGTCACAGTTTTATAGAACCAGAAATCACACTGTATAATTTTTTAAAGATCGGTCCATAATTTACACTATGCCCCATGTAAACCCTTCTCGCGGAAAACAGTTTAGACGCCTAAAACCGCAATAAATAACGCTAGCATACTTAAATTTGGTACGTCACAGTTTTTTAGGACCAGAAATCACACTGTAAGGTTTTTTGACGATCGTTCCACAATTTACACTAGGCCACATATAAACCCTACTCCCGGAAAACCGTTTAGTACGCATAAAACCGTAATAAATAATGCTATCAAATGGAAATTCGGTACGTCACAGTTTTATAGGACCAGAAATCACACTGTAAAATTTTTTGAAGATCGGTCCACAATTTACACTAGGCCCCATATAAACCCTACTCCCGGAAAACCGTTTAGTACGCATAAAACCGCAATAAATAACGCTAGCATACTTAAATTTGGTATGTCACAGTTTTATAATACGTCAAATTACACTGTAAAATTTTTTGAAGATCGGTCCATAATTTACACTAGGTCCCATATAAACCCTACTCCCGGAAAACAGCTTAGTACGCCTAAAACCGTAAAAAATAACGCTATCATATTAAAATTTGGTACGTCACAGTTTTATAGGACCAGAAATCACACTGTAAAATTTTTTGAAGATCGGTCCACAATTTACACTAGGCCCCATATAAACCCTACTCCCGGAAAACCGTTTAGTACGCATAAAACCGCAATAAATAACGCTAGCATACTTAAATTTGGTATGTCACAGTTTTATAATACGTCAAATTACACTGTAAAATTTTTTGAAGATCGGTCCATAATTTACACTAGGTCCCATATAAACCCTACTCCCGGAAAACAGTTTAGTACGCCTAAAACCGTAAAAAATAACGCTATCATATTAAAATTTGGTACGCCACAGTTTTATAGGACCAGAAATCACACTGTAAAATTTTTTGAAGATCGGTCCACAATTTACACTAGGCCCCATATAAACCCTACTCCCGGAAAACCGTTTAGTACGCATAAAACCGCAATAAATAACGCTAGCATACTTAAATTTGGTATGTCACAGTTTTATAATACGTCAAATTACACTGTAAAATTTTTTGAAGATCGGTCCATAATTTACACTAGTTCCCATATAAACCCTACTCCCGGAAAACAGTTTAGTACGCCTAAAACCGTAAAAAATAACGCTATCATATTAAAATTTGGTACGTCACAGTTTTATAGGACCAGAAATCACACTGTAAAATTTTTTGAAGATCGGTCCACAATTTACACTAGGCCCCATATAAACCCTACTCCCGGAAAACCGTTTAGTACGCATAAAACCGCAATAAATAACGCTAGCATACTTAAATTTGGTATGTCACAGTTTTATAATACGTCAAATTACACTGTAAAATTTTTTGAAGATCGGTCCATAATTTACACTAGGTCCCATATAAACCCTACTCCCGGAAAACAGTTTAGTACGCCTAAAACCGTGAAAAATAACGCTATCATACTAAAATTTGGTACGTCACAGTTTTATAGAACCAGAAATCACACTGTATAATTTTTTAAAGATCGGTCCATAATTTACACTATGCCCCATGTAAACCCTTCTCGCGGAAAACAGTTTAGACGCCTAAAACCGCAATAAATAACGCTAGCATACTTAAATTTGGTACGTCACAGTTTTTTAGGACCAGAAATCACACTGTAAGGTTTTTTGACGATCGTTCCACAATTTACACTAGGCCACATATAAACCCTACTCCCGGAAAACCGTTTAGTACGCATAAAACCGTAATAAATAATGCTATCAAATGGAAATTCGGTACGTCACAGTTTTACAGGACGAGAAATCACACTGCCAAATTTCGTGAAGAGTGGTCCATAATTTACCCTAGGCACCATATAAACCCTACTCCCGGAAAACCGTTTAGTACGCCTAAAACCGTAATAAATAATGCTATCAAATTTAAGTTCGGTGCGTCACAGTTTTATAGGACGAGAAATCACACTGCCAAATTTCGTGAAGATTTGTCCATAATTTACCATAGGCCCCATATAAACTCTACTCTCGGAAAATAGTTTATTGCGCCTAAAACCAAATAAAGCCCACTTTGGGATTTATAGATATTGCGGTGAAATTTTTTACTTAAACTCATATGGCAAGAAAAACTATCATGCAAGTTTGTGAAATTTACTGTTAACGCTAAAACTAATTACACTGCTGTATTGAAATTTATTCTAATTTATTTTTTGTAATACCAGAAATCAGTCTTCAGAATTTTGGGATGATTTGTCCATAATTTACCATAGGTCCGGCTAAAACTGTTACGAATAATGATATTTTACTCAAGCCAGTTCAAAGTTCTTACAAGAAACGAATAACATTTTCTTATTGTCGGTCAATAATTTAATTCAGGTCTAAACCGCAACCAATTTTTATGCTGACGTTCGTTTTTGTGAAGCTTAATTAATAATATATATGTATTTATCATATAGAGCCCACTCCTGTCGGTGGAGGGTATCAAAGATTCGGCACAGCCGAATATAGCACTCTAACTTGTTTTAATTTTAATTAAAAAATAATCGAAAAACTTTGCCATTTCGAGTAATGTGTTGATGTATTTAATTAAATATTGACAATTCCCAACAACAATTATACATGTTTGAATTATTTTATTTTAATATTTTATTAATATTTTAATTGAAAATTTATTTCAAAACAACTTAAATATTAATTAAATCAAAATTATATTTTTAATTTTCTTTCAGCTTGAAAAATAATTGATTCAATTATCACAGTTATTAAATTTTAATACTTTTTAAACCATTTTTTTATGAATATACGAGAGTAAATAAATTATGCTATGCACTTAACTTAAATAAAATCAAATTGATATCGTTGCAAACAAGACTTTTTGAGTGTTTGTAGGTAATTCTCATTCCCTCTGTAGTTTTGTTTGCTGATAGCTTTGGCTTTTCTAAAATTATTTAGGAGAACGTTTCCTGATGATCTGGCCTAAGCAACCAGTGAAATGCGCATAGGAACAGCTTATCCTCCAACAATAAATTTCAGTATTTTTTATCAATTATTTAAAAAGGGAATTAAGCACAACAAACAAAATCTTTTAATAAAATCAAAAATAATTAGTATTGTGGTTCTTTAATTGAACTGTTAATGGTTTTTAATCCAAATTTTGATATTTTAATCAGGCTTAAGTTCATTGAATTTAATTTTAATAATAAATTAGGTTTATAGATAGGAAATTTTTTCAGTTTATATGAATTGTTATATTTACTTAAGTTATATTTTATTTTTTTTGTTATTATGTTTTTTGAAATTTTTTTATGACAAATAGGTTTTTGCATTTAATTTATGACAAATTTTTTTTCATAATTTTGTAATTGAGTTTTTGTTATTCATATAAAATTTTGTGAATTTGATTTCCTGACGATGCTAACCAATGGTTAGCGAAATATCGATAAAAATAAATAAATTTAATATTTTATAAATAAAAAGACCTAAAGCTTAAACAATAAAAAATAATTATAATTGTTTTGGTAATAGGTGCAAAATCAACAACTTGTTTGCTTGATATTTTGAGTTTGGTATAAATTCTTATTTTTTTCTATGAAAAGCATAAAGTTTATTGTATAGCACATCAAATATTTGATCAATATTTGTATTTGGTTATAATAAAATACTACTCCAGTTTACATTTACGATTAAATCATTTAGTGCATGGTAGTTTGTTTGTTTAAATGCAAAAACTTTTTCATAAATGGCAGACGGTGGCAAATTGTGTTCCGATGGGAGGCTTATAGTTAACTCAATAGCATAATGAAATCGATCTTCAGGAATAGTTACAGGGATTGTGCGTTTAACAAAACAGTCATCTCTGTCTGTTACCAAAATTAAATCAAGAATTTTCGAAAAATCATTTTTACTCAATTTATTTGAAAAGGACCCATGTCATATAATATGCTGATAAAATCCTTTGAACTGCCACAAAGTTTAACCGGAATATAATATTTATCCTCTGGCACGTATTTCAAAGATAATAAAGGCAAAGTTATCAGTTTAATTTGAAAATTGAGCGATATATTTAATAGCTTCGCCGTGTTGAATATAAAGAGACTGCGGGGATGATGGGGGAATATAGGAACATGTTACAATGAACCTTTTATGCTTCTTCTTGATTATAACAACGATGTATTCAATATCAAGCAATGAATCAATATTTATGCGTTCAAATGTAAATAATTGGTAGCCGCAATAAGAACTCCACCACCATAATTTCCACGATCGCAGCGAAAAATGTTAAATCTGTCACAAAGATCGTCATCATTAAGGAAGTTATTATTTAGACATGGTTTAGTAAAAACTAACACCTCATGATTGCAAACATGCAAACACTTTCAACATATAAATTAGATAATTCAGCAGCAACACTCAACGATGGAGACGAACATTATTTGAATAACATTATTGACTTCAGTCATAGGTGTTTAAACTGACGAGACTGAATTTAAAGTTATTACACAGAAAAAAGTGTTTTATCAATTAAAAAAATGGTTTAAAAAGTATTTAAATTTAATTAATGTGATAATTGAATTAATTATTTTTTTAAATGAAAGAAAATTAAAAATTTAATTTTGATTTAATTAACATTTTAGTTGTTTTGAAATAAATTTTCAATTAATATTTAAATTAAATAACAAAAAATCTTAATTGAGTTTTTTCGTTTAAAATAATATAATTTAAACATGTAGAATTGTTTTTGGGAATTGTCCATATTTATTAAAATAAATTAACACATTGTTTGAAATGCAAACTTTTTTGATAATTTTTTTAATTAAAATTAAAAATATCATTTATTGAAAAAAAATATTCACAATTTTACAATTTTTAGTAATCAATATAATCATTTTGGTAATAGGTGCAAAATCAACAACTTGTTTGCTTGATATTATGAATTTGGTATAAATTTGGTGATTGGAGAAACTTAATAATTTTTTCTGTGTACAGAAGATTTAACCGAGGCTTTTTTTCCGCTTAGGACAGGAACGATATTGAGTAGATTGCAATTTTTCCAGAGTAGAAATTTTTGTAAATAATTCACCAGATTAAGATAATTTGCTTTGAACCAAAGCAAAATTGTTACTAAGTTGATTGAATTCGATTTTATAGCTTTTAAAAAGTTTGTAGAATTTAATATTAATTTTTTTGCAGTTTCCACAACTCCATTGTAGAGATTTAAGGCTAGTTTACACGGTAATACAATGTGTTACGACATGTCAAAAAATGATGTAGAAAGAGAAAAATCTTATCATGTAAAAGCAAAATGCATTGAGTAAGAGAGAATACGGATACAAAATTTGACAAACGGTCGGTAAATGTTTATTTTCTAAACCATTTAGAAACTTATGTATTCTCATCACACCAGAGTCGCATTTTAACAGAGTATATTGAAGGTGGTAACATTTTTATAAAATTACAAAAACAAGCAGAATCAACTCAGGAAATGTTCATGTTGTTTTTGTAAATATTGTAAAACTGCAGCCATCTGCTTTTTTGCTATTAACTCACTTTGCTTTTATTTTACTTAAACCATCCGTGTAAACATGAAAAATACTTACCAACAGATTTTTATTTTTTTATTTTAAACACGGAGAGAATTTCATAATATTTTGATTCCACAAAGTCGTAATACATTGTATTACCATGTAAACTAGCCTTTAGCTTGATCAGCAATCGCATCCGAGTCACGTACATTTCAGTTGATAATATCCTGAGCATAGCCGACGATCATCTCCAGATATATTACAGTTAACATTTAAGGAATCCATAGTCGAAAATAATATAAAATAGTGTTTTTATATGTGATAATATTAAAATATTATTGTTCGCTGGGTTTGACTGTGTGACAGTATTATAGTCGTTAATAGATGGCGCCACCGAATAACGTTAGCCAATACACAAACCGATACGGTTGTAATTAACAGTAATGTCGGTAGTAGCGATCACAATCGTTCACAGTTGTATATATTGTTAGCAAATCAATAAGCTGTTATAACAGTTGTATATTTACGTTTTTAATAAGTATAGACTTTTTTAATTACAAACAAAATTATATATCAAACAATATAAAATACAAATACCAATTTACAACATAAAGAAGATCACAATGAACTATAATTCACGACGCCAGTATGACGGGAACTAACGAAAATATTTTTAAGGGGCCTTTGTGGTGTAAGTGTCAATCCAACGAATTTTACAATTCTCACTGTTAGAATCTTTTAAATCAGAGCAAAGCTTATATTGTACTTACATCAGAGGCCTAAATTTATTAAAATATCACCAATTATTTTATTTTGTAAAAATAAGATACTGAAATTTTTTGTTTTGTTTTTAATAAAATTTCATACTGTTACTAATTTTTAACAAAACTATTGAAAAAAATTATTGCATATTATAA
Organism: Pollenia amentaria; assembly: GCA_943735925.1. Taxonomy (NCBI): domain Eukaryota; kingdom Metazoa; phylum Arthropoda; class Insecta; order Diptera; family Polleniidae; genus Pollenia; species Pollenia amentaria. Next base: position 134,955,728 of record OX031010.1, on the reverse strand, counting down.
AATAATTGTTAGCATTTTCTGGCATTGTCTAATGCAAGATTTAGCTATAAAAAATTTAAAGATCTGGTCACACTCATAAGTATGCACGCAGAATGAATCTCCTTCGAGTTATCTTAATGACTTCCGGCGAAGCAAACAATCGGTGTAATTACACTATGGAATAAATTCAGGTTAGCAAAAGTTAGGTAGATTCTGAGAGTTAGGAGTGAAAATAGAGGCTATATTAGAAGACCTGTATCGCGTCGTTTGTTTTTGTTAGTTCGAATTTTTTTTTCATCTTTGTCTTCCCCTTCTTCCTCTTTTTCCTTGCTTTCCTCTTCTTCAAAGTATTTTTATATCACCAACAAATTTCAGCTAGTATTAAGGTTGAAGGTCGATTAAAAAAAATTCGAACTAACATAAACTAATGCCGCGACACGGGTCTTCTAATTTAGCCTCTATTTTCACCCCTCACTCTCAGAATCGACCTAACTTTCGTAAATTCAGCATCTGAATATAACATACTTACTTTGTTTTCAGAAAATATACGCATTAACTAAAAATTAACAAATACACTAGAGCTCCGATTTGCGTAGTTAATTTGGATTGGAGAAATGCGACGCAAGCCGAAACGAATCAGAGTTTTCTATATCCATTGACTGATATTTTATTGATTGGGTGAAAAATTTAAATATCATATAGTTACGTTTTATTCCATTTATTTAAGCAAGTGGGTTTAATTATTATAAAAATATCTAAATACATAAGAAAAAATATATTTTCATAAAAACATAAAAATTTATTTATTTCATTTATCCATATTCACATAAACCTTAAATTACATGACGAAGCCCATTTGCGATTAACCCGAGATATCTTTATATTAATAATTTTTAAATAAGTCCTGTTGCAAATTGTTTTTACTGTTGAAGGTGCTATAGCATGAGTTCTGTCTATGTCAACAGCTTTTTAGTTCCAAACTAATGCATTTTATTTTCTTTGCACTCATTTGTCCTTTTCTTACGTTTAATAAGACAACTTTACCACAGCACTTCTTATTAAGAGCTAAAGTCTTACCTTTAAACACGCCACATTGCTTAGAATAATTTACATACACAACAGGCTAAAATAAGAATTCCCTTTTTACACACAAATATAAATATTCTTAACACGTGAGTATGTCTATAGTGAAAAAGCGTATGTAGCAACGCAGTTCGGAATCAAAATGACACAAAGCGGATTCAACCAAATTTAAAAAATCGACGCAAATCGAAACGATGCAATTAGGATCGACGCAAAACGGGGCTCTGGTGTAAATTAATAAACAGATTAATCAAATAAACAAAAATATAGTAGAATTAAAAAATAAAACTATAACAATAACTTTTTTACTAATATGTTGTTATTAAATTGTATATGTTTTTTTTTTTTTTTTTTTTTTTTTTTTTTTTTTTTTTTTTTTTATTTAGCATTTATTTAATTCAAATTACATGTTCACCGAAGGTAAAGGGTATATATAACTTTGTCATTCCGTTTGTAATTTCTAAAAAATGACCTAAGACCATATAAAGTATATACATTCTGGCTTCGTATGAATCCGGTTGTCCGTCTGTCCGACCGTTGAAATGGGTTTTCGAAACCCCAGATACGATGAAGGCTAAGTTGTTATACATTTATGTCACATATAGTCCGGAATTGTTTGGTATTGAAATTCAAGAAGATCGGTCCATAAATGGCTGAGATATGAGCAAAAAACCACGACTACCTCTAATTTTTTTCATAAATCCCATGTTGTTGTTGTTTTTTAAATTTTTTTTCTGTATATCTCGAGAAAGGCAAGATATAAGGCTCTCAAATTTGGTACAAATATCTTGGTTGCCATTACACCAACTCTTTAATAAAATGGGCGGGATTGGAGAAGTAAGTGTGGCACTTCCCATACAAAGACATTATACATTTCTGTATATCTGGAGAACGAAATGAGCTAAAGTTCCCAAATTAGGTACAAACATATCGGTTATCAATACACAGCATCCCACAAAATATGGGCGGGATTGGAAAAGTGGGCATGGTACCTCCCGTACAAAGACATTATTGAATATACTCAAATACTCATTTTAAATTTTAGGGCTCTAGTATGACATATGAACACGTTTTATGTACCAGTGGTCGAGTGGTCTAGCCGTTATGTCACAAGTCAACTTCTGGGTGTTGGCGGATTCAAATCCCATTCGAAAATTTTTTTTTTCTCTTGGTATTTATAAATTATTTTTAATTAAATAAAAAATATATCAGTTTTTGCTGTTTTTACTTTAATATCTTTTAAAAAACATTCTTTTTTTTTTATAAAATTTAGAGCTTTGTTCTAAATAAATGCGCATTTTTTCTCTGTGGCTAATAATTTTATATAAAAATCAAACAATTTATTTTTGGCAAAACCCTTAATATCTCAAAACAAGAAATTTCGACTTAAGCCATTATTATTTAATGCCACAGATATATTATATATGTATATTGTTCTTATCGCACCATGGTGAAGTGTATATAAGATTCGGCATAGCAGAATATAGCAGTCTTACTTGTTAATTATATATTTCTTGATGCTGACAAGTAAAACACAGATGTTTTAAGTTCGCTTAAAGCGTTTTTGACGCATTTGAATTTTTCTTCAAAATTAAATGTAACAATAATAAGCAAATTTAACAAAAAAACAAAATATGCCAATTAATTATTTATATGCGTATTTTGTCCTTCGTTTAAACGATGAAGGACAAAATTAGTGAACTTAAAATAGAAAAAATCCAATGTGGGGAGCAAAAAATACAACGTTGTGCCTCTTGCACAAATTTTAGACTAAACCTACTGAACACCTTTTCTTTATTATACATCTAAGACCCCATAAAGTATATATATTCTGGCTCTTTGAGTAATTCTAAGTCGATTCAGCCATGTCCTTCTGTCTGTCCGTCTGTTGAAAACACGCTCAAAAGATTCAACTTGGTCTCAAAGTGCTTGTAGTTATCCTAAGCAGTTTGGGATTGAAAGCCACCACCGGTTCAGTAGGATCAGAACTATGAATCAAAATTTGGACCCACCACTCTAAAGAAATTGATAATTTTGATACAAAAACTAATATTAATGGTGGAATAATGCACGGAATGATATAAAATTTTGCACAAATTCGCTTTATACGACTGCAAATCATACTATTAAATTTCGTAAAGACCGGTCCATAATTGACCATAGGCCCCATATAAACCCTACTCTCGGAAAACAGTTTATTGCGCCTAAAACCAAATAAAGCCCATTTTGGGAAAATAATTAAATTCGCCTAAAACCATAACAGATATAGATATTGCGGTAAAATTTCTTCCAACTTAGATGTATATGCACAGAAAAAATATCATGCAAATTTTGTGAATTTCACTGTTTACGCTAAAACTAATTACACTGCTGTATTGAAATCTATTATAAATTTTTTTTGTAATACCAGAAATCAGTCTTCAAAATTTTGGGATGATTGGTCCATAACTTACCATAAAAATCATTTTAGTTCGGCTAAAGCTGTTACGAATCATGATATTTTACTCAAGCCAGTTCAAATTTCTAAAAAGAAAAGCATAAAACTTTCTGAACCGCAACCAGTTTTAATGCTGACGTTCGTTTTTTTGAAGATTAGTTAATAATATATATATATTTATCATAAAGAGCCCACTCCTGTCGGTGGAGAGTATCAAAGATTCGGCACAGCCGAACATAGCACTCTTACGTGTTTTACTTAATAAAACGGTTATTTTGTTAATCACTTGATCTTGCGTTGAGAAATTTTTCATATAAAATTTTTTAAATTTTCAAAAATTTGTATAAAAATATTTTTTAACAAATTTAATGGATTATATATTTGTAAGTTACTATTTTAATAATTTTTTTTTTTGTTATGTTTTGAAAAACACGCCAAACAAGATAGTATTCTGAAACCGTCTGCATTAATTATAAATAAGAGTATTTATTTATTTTATTTCATTAACATCAATAATAAGTTATTGAACAAGTCAAATGTCAAATATATTTTCAACGTAGTTTTATCCTTTTTTCTCTTCTGAGTATGACCATCGTCGATTCGACGAAATATGATGTTTTCGTCATAAAACTAAGTATGATAATCTAGGGTTAATAGCAAAATTTTTAAAGAAATTTTCAAACATTCAAAATTTAGCGTCGATGCCGCGGCGCCAGTTAACGTTATCGTGTTATGCTAATATTTAACACAACGAGTATCTACAATATATAGAACAGTTCAAGGGCAATCTAATATACATATATATATTAGACCGACTCACCTCGTAGGAAGCTGAAAAAGGGGTTTTTGTTACCCCTCTGAAAATAAAGCTTGATATGTTTTATGATGATTCCCAAAATATTTTGGTTCTAGCGTCGACCATCCGTGAGCTGGACCATTTTTAAAAAAGGTTTTTTTCAGTTTTTCAATTTTTTTTGTACTTTGCTCAAAAACGACATACATAAAATTTGGTATCACCGAAAAGAGTTTTTGAAGCAGCATCCAATGGTATATAAAACTTGACCACTTGCGACCTACTAATTGAGATATTTAACTAAATACATATTTTCGTTTCGGGTTTTTATACAAATTCAACGTATGTGGAAGTAATGTTCTGCTTTTCAAATTGAATCTGTTTTAAAATAATGTTCATTTATTTGCTTTTGTATATAGGCAATATGGATATCAAATTTTTTCATTTTTTCATTATAATAACCTGGTGATAGGCAAAAGATCCTTTTTTTTTGAGTCGCTCTAATATATATACATATATATATATATATATATACTTTATAGATGCTAAGTTAAATATTTCTTTGTGTTACACATGGATTGACAAACTTTGTTACCCTCTTTTAATACTCGTTGTGATGGCTGGTTAAAAAAAAAAACAATTCTTTTCCTGGTTTTTATATTTCTTGCTAAAAATTTTAATAGAAACAATATACTCGTAAATAAATAAATATTTGTTTAACTCCAAATTCTGAAGCAATTAATTAGACAAACAGCAAAGCTAAAATTGTATATAAATAAGCATCTAGAGTTGTTTGAGTTCAGTTCTGAAATAATCAACTAAAACTAAAAACAATTTAAATTTTTCAAAACATAACTAACAAGAATAATACGAGATAAAAATGAAAATGTTTGCAGTTGTAATTATTGGGCTTATGTTATTTGTGGCATTGATCGAAGCATGTTATTCATCAGGTGGGGACGTTCCTGTAGAAAACTCGCCCCCCAAAACCGACTCGGATCCTGATGGCCCCCGTATAAGCCTTGGTCTCTTAACCCCACCAACAGCGCCAATTGTCAAATCATAGATCATGGAAAAATTAATGTTTTGAAAGCAAATTTTTTAACATTGTATATTTAATTAAAAGTAACATACCACCTTTTATTTGTACAATAATAAAATACAAAACAATATTTAATTTTAAATATAAAATTTCGTAATGAATTATTTACTCACTTGCCAATGGGGACAGAATTCAATTGGATAGACTGCAATATTCGAAAATAAACATTATATACTGTTCTTTAGTGTTCGGTTCGATAGATTTGTGGAAACCGCCATCGCTAATACTGTTTGTGTAGTAAATCATTAAGAAAAAAACGTTTCTCTGTTTGTGATCTTCGAACTCAAAAATAATACAATACTTATCCAACTCAACAAAAAGATGAGAACATTTTATTAAGTTATGTTTTTTTTTAACAACAAACTTCGTTGCGTTCGCTTCAGCACATTTATGTTGTGCTAAGCGCCTTTTTGGCTGGTAAAGAAAAACAAAAATTTTTCACAAGAACAAAATACTTATACAAAGAAATCTGGAAATCGAAGTCAAGTGAAATTAAAATCGATAAAGATTTTCAATTACATTTTTGTAAAAATTAACGTATCTTTTCCTGATTTCAAAAGTATAGTAGGTGGAGAAAACTGGTCCTCAAAGTATGAGATATAAAAATTAATTATTTTGATGAACTTTAAATACTGTGTTAAGCGTTGTGTATTGAAACACAAACATTAGAGTGATTTCAAGTATAAAGACAAGTTAGAGCGCTATATTCGACTAAACGGAATCTTTAATACACTCTACCGAGTGTTTGAATATTTCAGGAGTGGGCTTTATATGGAATCTGAAATATGCGAGCCCCAACCATAGCTGCCAGAAAAATCCGGTCGAAAATCATTAAATTTTGAGGAAAACGTCAAAATCATCAAATTGACTAAGCTAAATCATCACAAAAATCGTCATTGTAAAGAAACACTAACTCTTAATAAGTCTTGAAAATTAACTGTTATTTTTAGTTTCAGTTGCTAATGAAATTTTAATATATAGTGCATGTTTTTGAAATATAAATAAGAATTTTCGTTTAGAAACAGTATGTAAATGGAGAATATTTTTAGTTTGGTTATGAAAAATAATATCTCGCAAGTAGTCTTTCCAATACCTTTCCATCACCTTTCGCAAAACTTCAGGTGTTATGTTGTTTATTTCGTCGCGTTTATTGCTTTTTAATTGCTAGATGGTTGTATGCTTATTAATGTAGACTTTTCCTTTCAAATAACCCCAAAGAAAACAGTCTGGGGAGGTTAAGTCCGGTGAACGCGGAGGCCAATTAAAATCACTTGTACGCGAAAGAATTCGTTCACCAAAGATGTCCCGTATGGATCGTTGATTTGAAAAATAAAGCTCAACAATTTGGGCACATTGTTCAATTGAGTACTGCTCCATTTTAAATTCCCCAAGTCTTCGGTACAAAATACTGAAAAAAAAAAAAAAATTATAATAAAAATGTTATAAGCAATTCAAACCCCTTCGTTAATTTTGGGCCACCCTGTATAAGCCAATATTTATAAAAGTGTTATTGTTCGTTGCCTAATTAAAATAAAATATCATGATTTCTTTCAAAAATATTATTAGCCGTATTAAAATGATTTTCAGGAGGGGATTTTATATTGGAGCTACCGTAAATTATAGATCGTTCATAGCAAAAATTCGGTAGAGTGAATTCTAGTTTTCCAAAAACCTAAATTAGAAGAAATTTCAATACCATTATCCCACTTTTTTTTTTAGAATTTAATGCTTCTTAAATTGCTTTTTAGGAGGCCGCTTTATATGGGACATATGGTTAATTATGACCGACTATTACAAAATTACATGGCTTCATTTCTAGCCAAACAAAACTATAAGCTACAGTTTAAGGCGCATTTAAAGGATTTTCCAGAGTGAGCTTAATATAAGGGTCTATGGTAAATTATGGACCGGTCTTCACGAAATTTGACGGAATGGCTTATAATTTTACAAAACTATTCGAGACGGTCTTGGGCGTACTAAAGTGTTTTACGATAGTGGGCTTTATATGGGGCCTATAGTAAATCATGAATCGATCTTTACAAAATTTGGCGGAATGGTGTTTATTCATATGAAGCTATGACAGACCAAATTTAACTATAATATCATGATTCGTTACGCTCTTAGGCATACTACACACCTTTCCGAGAGAGGGATTTATATGGGGCCTATGGTAAATTATGAATTTCTAAGAATTGTGATTTCTTGTCCCATAAAACTGTGACGTACTAAATTTAATTCCAGTAATATTTTATAATTACGGTTTTAGGCGTACTTCGCTGTTTTCCGAGAGCAGGTATTATATGCCGAATTTGGTAAATTATGGACCCAACTTCACGATATCTTACAGTGTGATATCTAGTCCTATAAAACTGTGACGTAGCAAATTTAATACAGCACCATTATTTAAAGCGTAGTTTAAGGCATGCTAATCAGTGGTCCGAGGGATTGAGATTATATGGTGGCTATGGTAATTATGGACCTATATTCACCAAATTAAACAGTATGATATCAATTTGTATAGTTCGAATTTTCGAATATAGCAAAATCTTTTAACAATCCGTACACAATACCATAATTTATGTTAGTTTTTGAAACAAAATGATCAATTCCTAACTCTTATCCTACTAAACCGATTTTGCTGACTTTTAGTCTCAAACGGGTTAGGAGAACTAGAAACAATTTGACACCAATATTGTTCTTTTCTCTGGAGTTTTTCGAAATTTAGCGTGTTTTTCACAGATGGACTAACGGACAGTCCGACATACAGGGCTAAATCGACTTAAAATTACTCATATATACTCTATGGGGTCTGAGATGTATAACAAAAAAGTTTCACACGGAATAACAAACTTAGTATATCCTCAACCACCACTAGACTTATAGACGGCTTAACGGCTGGACTGATTTTCTTGAAATTCACACGTTTCTCTGTTCACAGCGTATTCCTGTATGTCTGGAAGGGAACATAGGCTATACTTTGGTTTGAAATTGCAAGTGGGTGAGGTGCAACGCCTAATTAAAAATAAGTATTAAAAACTGTTTATCTCGGGAACTAAAACAGCTGGGGTCTTCGAATAAAGTACGGCCAACTTTGACATCCACATGAACATTTGGGTAAAAAAATAGGTGGAGTTGCAATAGTAGGCGTGGCATCTCACACATGAATTAAATACTAAAATTCGTATATCTGGAAAACTATAGCAATTGGAGTACCCATATTTTGCAGGAGAAGCTTTAGCATGTATATGATGATTTGGATAACAAATGGATGCATTAGTAATAGTAAGCGGGGCACGTCCCATATGAATTAAATAATAAGATGCGTATATCTGGAAAACGATAATAGTTAAAGTGCTAAAGATTTAGATAGAAAACGGGTGCATTAGCAATAGTGATAGTAGCACCTTCCATATGAAGTCATAAAATCTTGCACAGGCAACTTTGACATGAATATAAACATATAGGGAAGAAATGAGTGCGCTAAGAAAAGTGGTTTTGGCCAAATTTGGTACTCATAGCTGGGTGGACAATCACATCTGTAGGAGTGGATAAGTGGGTATGGCACCTCACATACAAAGGCAAAACAGTAGCCCGTTTCTGTATTTCTCGCATCGTAAAATTTCCCACACGAAACAAGTGATTCGGGACAAAAACAGTGCAATATGAAACAAAAAATGGTTGTTCTCACGTAAGTGTTTCTGTATCCTTACTTTGGGAGAATTATCTGTCATTTAAATAATTTTCCAGCAATTATTGGAAGGATGTGAGAAAAAGTGTTTCTGTAACAATATTTTGCGAAAAGTTTCTCCCAAGAACTGTCAAAATAAGTCACATTTGAAATTGATGCGAGAAAAATAAAATTTAAAAAAATGGAGCCAAAATTATCCGAAAACAACAATTATATACATATAAACATATACACATGCATGTACTCAAGAATGTATTATTATTTAAATGAAGAATTTAAATGATGAAAATAAATAAAACACAAATGCTATATTTTGTTATTTTCATTTTTTTTAGGCTTTCATTGTTTTCGTTTTATGCAGGGCTGCCAGATAAATTTGTGAAACAATCGTTAATTTCCTAAGATGAAAACGTCTTTTTTGTCTTAAAAAAATCGGACATTTTAAAATTAATTTTGACAAATTTTGTTCGATTTTTATTAAAACATAATAAAAAAAAGCCTAAAATCTTTGGAAAAAGTTTCCTGACGAGCTGGCCTAAGCAACCACCGAATAAAAAGTAGCTTTCCCTCAACAATAAATTTCAGTGTTTTTATCAAAAATTAAAATTTGGAATTTAGGACGTCATAGAGAATCTTACTAATAATAAATTTAGATATTTTAATTAGGCTTAAGTTCATTGAATTTAATTTGCATTAAATTATTTTTATGAAGAAAGGAATTTTTACAACATGGAAGATTAATTAAAATTGTTATTGATAATTTTCATTCTTGACTGACCTGGGATTCGAAGCCGGGCTGTCTGGCGTGTGATTCGAACCCATGCGATAAATTTGGATTAAAAACCATTAACAGTTCAGTAAAATAACCACAATACTAATTATTATTAATAATAAATTTTATATTCCCGAAAATAATTTTTGAAAAAAAAACATAGTTTAAGTGTAAAATACCCACTTATCATATTTTATACATACATTCTTAAGCTTGAGGTCTAGTTATATAAAATTATTTATTTTATTTTGTCTTTAATCCGATAACAATTTAAAATTCCCTGAAGCAGTCACACAAAGGCGTGACAAAATATCACATTGAACTAAGATTAACACTTTTGGCCAAAAAAAGGCAAACATTTCTTATAGCGCATTGACTCAAAAATAGGGTAATAGTTTAATGTTATGATCATATAAGCAAATGTATTAATAATCCAAGGAAATAAAAATTAAGCACTTTTCCCTCGAAATTTTGCATTTGCCGATACATTTTTTATATAAATATATAAATTTAAGCTGCCTTGTTTCTAAAGATATATTTTTTCTGTGGTGCTTAATACACAAACATATAAAAATATTTAAAATTGTTTTATTTCGAAGACTGAATAATATCGTCTCTAAAAGAAGTCAGCAAATCGGCACTTTGTCAATTTCGGAACAAAAATTTTACGATAAAACGACAAATCTGGCAGCCCTGTTTTAATTATATCTATTTCTTTCGTTGACGTTTCGCGTGCATTTGACATTAAATTACTGGAAGTATTCCAGTTAAAACAGAATCTGTGTTGCCTGTTCTCACATTCAAATACAGAAACACTTTTTTCTCACAAATCGAGAAACGATTGAATTTTTGTTTCACACTTCATGTGAGAAATTTTACGATGCGAGAAATATAGAAACGAGCTACAGATTTCTCTATATCCAGAGAATAGTAATAGCTAAAGTCTCCAAACTTAGCATAAATAGCTTGGTAATAAATTATTAAATTGAATTTTTAATTGTCAAGAATTCTTTTCAAAATCAAGAATTTTTTATTGAATGTCAAGAATTTTGCAAATTTAAAACTGGCAGGCCTATCCCAAGCACGCACACACACCTGCATGCTTACCGAAAACACAGAACAGCTGTCGCTATTCAGTGTTGTTTTACTGCGGATTATACCTCCAACTTTGACAACCAGGTGGCGCTAGTTCTCTCGCTACATATCCGTTCATTTTAAACAGACTAATAAATTAAAATACTATATAAAATTAATCACAACTTAAAACTATAAAATGTACAAGACATATGAAATATACTTCATGGGTAATTCCATGTCAAATAGACCAAGAGTGGGACCCGACCTTTCGATTTGAATGCAATTCGAAATGGCTGCATGACACGAACGGTAGGAAAACAGCCAAAGAAAAATTCACTTCGCTAAAATTTAATAATGCTCATTTAATGCTCAAAAATTATTGCATATTATAAAATAATTGTTAGCATTTTCTGGCATTGTCTAATGCAAGATTTAGCTATAAAAAATTTTAAGATCTGGTCACACTCATAAGTATGCACGCAGAATGAATCTCCTTCGAGTTATCTTAATGACTTCCGGCGAAGCAAACAATCGGTGTAATTACACTATGGAATAAATTCAGGTTAGCAAAAGTTAGGTAGATTCTGAGAGTTAGGAGTGAAAATAGAGGCTATATTAGAAGACCTGTATCGCGTCGTTTGTTTTTGTTAGTTCGAATTTTTTTTTCATCTTTGTCTTCCCCTTCTTCCTCTTTTTCCTTGCTTTCCTCTTCTTCAAAGTATTTTTATATCACCAACAAATTTCAGCTAGTATTAAGGTTGAAGGTCGATTAAAAAAAAATTCGAACTAACATAAACTAATGCCGCGACACGGGTCTTCTAATTTAGCCTCTATTTTCACCCCTCACTCTCAGAATCGACCTAACTTTCGTAAATTCAGCATCTGAATATAACATACTTACTTTGTTTTCAGAAAATATACGCATTAACTAAAAATTAACAAATACACTAGAGCTCCGATTTGCGTAGTTAATTTGGATTGGAGAAATGCGACGCAAGCCGAAACGAATCAGAGTTTTCTATATCCATTGACTGATATTTTATTGATTGGGTGAAAAATTTAAATATCATATAGTTACGTTTTATTCCATTTATTTAAGCAAGTGGGTTTAATTATTATAAAAATATCTAAATACATAAGAAAAAATATATTTTCATAAAAACATAAAAATTTATTTATTTCATTTATCCATATTCACATAAACATTAAATTACATGACGAAGCCCATTTGCGATTAACCCGAGATATCTTTAAATTAATAATTTTTAAATAAGTCCTGTTGCAAATTGTTTTTACTGTTGAAGGTGCTATAGCATGAGTTCTGTCTATGTCAACAGCTTTTTAGTTCCAAACTAATGCATTTTATTTTCTTTGCACTCATTTGTCCTTTTCTTACGTTCAATAAGACAACTTTACCACAGCACTTCTTATTAAGAGCTAAAGTCTTACCTTTAAACACGCCACATTGCTTAGAATAATTTACATACACAACAGGCTAAAATAAGAATTCCCTTTTTACACACAAATATAAATATTCTTAACACGTGAGTATGTCTATAGTGAAAAAGCGTATGTAGCAACGCAGTTCGGAATCAAAATGACACAAAGCGGATTCAACAAAATTTAAAAAATCGACGCAAATCGAAACGATGCAATTAGGATCGACGCCAAACGGGGCTCTGGTGTAAATTAATAAACAGATTAATCAAATAAACAAAAATATAGTAGAATTAAAAAATAAAACTATAACAATAACTATTTTACTAATATGTTGTTATTAAATTGTATGTTTTTTTTTTTTTTTTTTTTTTTTTTTTTTTTTTTTTCAAATTACATGTTCACCGAAGGTAAAGGGTATATATAACTTTGTCATTCCGTTTGTAATTTCTAAAAAATGACCTAAGACCATATAAATTATATACATTCTGGCTTCGTATGAATCCGGTTGTCCGTCTGTCCGACCGTTGAAATGGGTTTTCGAAACCCCAGATACGATGAAGGCTAAGTTGTTATACATTTATGTCACATATAGTCCGGAATGGTTTGGTATTGAAATTCAAGAAGATCGGTCCATAAATGGCTGAGATATGAGCAAAAAACCACGACTACCTCTAATTTTTTTCATAAATCCCATGTTGTTGTTGTTTTTTAAATTTTTTTTCTGTATATCTCGAGAAAGGCAAGATATAAGGCTCTCAAATTTGGTACAAATATCTTGGTTGCCATTACACCAACTCTCTAATAAAATGGGCGGGATTGGAGAAGTAAGTGTGGCACTTCCCATACAAAGACATTATACATTTCTGTATATCTGGAGAACGAAATGAGCTAAAGTTCCCAAATTAGGTACAAACATATCGGTTATCAATACACAGCATCCCACAAAATATGGGCGGGATTGGAAAAGTGGGCATGGTACCTCCCGTACAAAGACATTATTGAATATACTCAAATACTCATTTTAAATTTTAGGGCTCTAGTATGACATATGAACACGTTTTATGTACCAGTGGTCGAGTGGTCTAGCCGTTATGTCACAAGTCAACTTCTGGGTGTTGGCGGATTCAAATCCCATTCGAAAATTTTTTTTTTCTCTTGGTATTTATAAATTATTTTTAATTAAATAAAAAATATATCAGTTTTTGCTGTTTTTACTTTAATATCTTTTAAAAAACATTCTTTTTTTTTTATAAAATTTAGAGCTTTGTTCTAAATAAATGCGCATTTTTTCTCTGTGGCTAATAATTTTATATAAAAATCAAACAATTTATTTTTGGCAAAACCCTTAATATCTCAAAACAAGAAATTTCGACTTAAGCCATTATTATTTAATGCCACAGATATATTATATATGTATATTGTTCTTATCGCACCATGGTGAAGGGTATATAAGATTCGGCATAGCAGAATATAGCAGTCTTACTTGTTAATTATATATTTCTTGATGCTGACAAGTAAAACACAGATGTTTTAAGTTCGCTTAAAGCGTTTTTGACGCATTTGAATTTTTCTTCAAAATTAAATGTTACAATAATAAGCAAATTTAACAAAAAAACAAAATATGCCAATTAATTATTTATATGCGTATTTTGTCCTTCGTTTAAACGATGAAGGACAAAATTAGTGAACTTAAAATAGAAAAAATCCAATGTGGGGAGCAAAAAATACAACGTTGTGCCTCTTGCACAAATTTTAGACTAAACCTACTGAACACCTTTTCTTTATTATACATCTAAGACCCCATAAAGTATATATATTCTGGCTCTTTGAGTAATTCTAAGTCGATTCAGCCATGTCCTTCTGTCTGTCCGTCTGTTGAAAACACGCTCAAAAGATTCAACTTGGTCTCAAAGTGCTTGTAGTTATCCTAAGCAGTTTGGGATTGAAAGCCACCACCGGTTCAGTAGGATCAGAACTATGAATCAAAATTTGGACCCACCACTCTAAAGAAATTGATAATTTTGATACAAAAACTAATATTAATGGTGGAATAATGCACGGAATGATATAAAATTTTGCACAAATTCGCTTTATACGACTGCAAATCATACTATTAAATTTCGTAAAGACCGGTCCATAATTGACCATAGGCCCCATATAAACCCTACTCTCGGAAAACAGTTAATTGCGCCTAAAACCAAATAAAGCCCATTTTGGGAAAATAATTAAATTCGCCTAAAACCATAACAGATATAGATATTGCGGTAAAATTTCTTCCAACTTAGATGTATATGCACAGAAAAAATATCATGCAAATTTTGTGAATTTCACTGTTTACGCTAAAACTAATTACACTGCTGTATTGAAATCTATTATAAATTTTTTTTGTAATACCAGAAATCAGTCTTCAAAATTTTGGGATGATTGGTCCATAACTTACCATAAAAATCATTTTAGTTCGGCTAAAGCTGTTACGAATCATGATATTTTACTCAAGCCAGTTCAAATTTCTAAAAAGAAAAGCATAAAACTTTCTGAACCGCAACCAGTTTTAATGCTGACGTTCGTTTTTTTGAAGATTAGTTAATAATATATATATATTTATCATAAAGAGCCCACTCCTGTCGGTGGAGAGTATCAAAGATTCGGCACAGCCGAACATAGCACTCTTACGTGTTTTACTTAATAAAACGGTTATTTTGTTAATCACTTGATCTTGCGTTGAGAAATTTTTCATATAAAATTTTTTAAATTTTCAAAAATTTGTATAAAAATATTTTTTAACAAATTTAATGGATTATATATTTGTAAGTTACTATTTTAATAATTTTTTTTTTTGTTATGTTTTGAAAAACACGCCAAACAAGATAGTATTCTGAAACCGTCTGCATTAATTATAAATAAGAGTATTTATTTATTTTATTTCATTAACATCAATAATAAGTTATTGAACAAGTCAAATGTCAAATATATTTTCAACGTAGTTTTATCCTTTTTTCTCTTCTGAGTATGACCATCGTCGATTCGACGAAATATGATGTTTTCGTCATAAAACTAAGTATGATAATCTAGGGTTAATAGCAAAATTTTTAAAGAAATTTTCAAACATTCAAAATTTAGCGTCGATGCCGCGGCGCCAGTTAACGTTATCGTGTTATGCTAATATTTAACACAACGAGTATCTACAATATATAGAACAGTTCAAGGGCAATCTAATATACATATATATATTAGACCGACTCACCTCGTAGGAAGCTGAAAAAGGGGTTTTTGTTACCCCTCTGAAAATAAAGCTTGATATGTTTTATGATGATTCCCAAAATATTTTGGTTCTAGCGTCGACCATCCGTGAGCTGGACCATTTTTAAAAAAGGTTTTTTTCAGTTTTTCAATTTTTTTTGTACTTTGCTCAAAAACGACATACATAAAATTTGGTATCACCGAAAAGAGTTTTTGAAGCAGCATCCAATGGTATATAAAACTTGACCACTTGCGACCTACTAATTGAGATATTTAACTAAATACATATTTTCGTTTCGGGTTTTTATACAAATTCAACGTATGTGGAAGTAATGTTCTGCTTTTCAAATTGAATCTGTTTTAAAATAATGTTCATTTATTTGCTTTTGTATATAGGCAATATGGATATCAAATTTTTTCATTTTTTCATTATAATAACCTGGTGATAGGCAAAAGATCCTTTTTTTTTTGAGTCGCTCTAATATATATACATATATATATATATATATATACTTTATAGATGCTAAGTTAAATATTTCTTTGTGTTACACATGGATTGACAAACTTTGTTACCCTCTTTTAATACTCGTTGTGATGGCTGGTTAAAAAAAAAAAACAATTCTTTTCCTGGTTTTTATATTTCTTGCTAAAAATTTTAATAGAAACAATATACTCGTAAATAAATAAATATTTGTTTAACTCCAAATTCTGAAGCAATTAATTAGACAAACAGCAAAGCAAAAATTGTATATAAATAAGCATCTAGAGTTGTTTGAGTTCAGTTCTGAAATAATCAACTAAAACTAAAAACAATTTAAATTTTTCAAAACATAACTAACAAGAATAATACGAGATAAAAATGAAAATGTTTGCAGTTGTAATTATTGGGCTTATGTTATTTGTGGCATTGATCGAAGCATGTTATTCATCAGGTGGGGACGTTCCTGTAGAAAACTCGCCCCCCAAAACCGACTCGGATCCTGATGGCCCCCGTATAAGCCTTGGTCTCTTAACCCCACCAACAGCGCCAATTGTCAAATCATAGATCATGGAAAAATTAATGTTTTGAAAGAAAATTTTTTAACATTGTATATTTAATTAAAAGTAACATACCACCTTTTATTTGTACAATAATAAAATACAAAACAATATTTAATTTTAAATATAAAATTTCGTTATGAATTATTTACTCACTTGCCAATGGGGACAGAATTCAATTGGATAGACTGCAATATTCGAAAATAAACATTATATACTGTTCTTTAGTGTTCGGTTCGATAGATTTGTGGAAACCGCCATCGCTAATACTGTTTGTGTAGTAAATCATTAAGAAAAAAACGTTTCTCTGTTTGTGATCTTCGAACTCAAAAATAATACAATACTTATCCAACTCAACAAAAAGATGAGAACATTTTATTAAGTTATGTTTTTTTTTAACAACAAACTTCGTTGCGTTCGCTTCAGCACATTAATGTTGTGCTAAGCGCCTTTTTGGCTGGTAAAGAAAAACAAAAATTTTTCACAAGAACAAAATACTTATACAAAGAAATCTGGAAATCGAAGTCACGTGAAATTGAAATCGATAAAGATTTTCAATTACATTTTTGTAAAAATTAACGTATCTTTTCCTGATTTCAAAAGTATAGTAGGTGGAGAAAACTGGTCCTCAAAGTATGAGATATAAAAATTAATTATTTTGATGAACTTTAAATACTGTGTTAAGCGTTGTGTATTGAAACACAAACATTAGAGTGATTTCAAGTATAAAGACAAGTTAGAGCGCTATATTCGGCTAAACGAAATCTTTAATACACTCTACCGAGTGTTTGAATATTTCAGGAGTGGGCTTTATATGGAATCTGAAATATGCGAGCCCCAACCATAGCTGCCAGATAAATCTGGTCGAAAATCATTAAATTTTGAGGAAAACGTCAAAATCATCAAATTGACTAAGCTAAATCATCACAAAAATCGTCATTGTAAAGAAACACTAACTCTTAATAAGTCTTGAAAATTAACTGTTATTTTTAGTTTCAGTTGCTAATGAAATTTTAATATATAGTGCCTGTTTTTGAAATATAAATAAGAATTTTCGTTTAGAAACAGTATGTAAATGGAGAATATTTTTAGTTTGGTTATGAAAAATAATATCTCGCAAGTGGTCTTTCCAATACCTTTCCATCACCTTTCGCAAAACTTCAGGTGTTATGTTGTTTATTTCGTCGCGTTTATTGCTTTTTAATTGCTAGATGGTTGTATGCTTATTAATGTAGACTTTTCCTTTCAAATAACCCCAAAGAAAACAGTCTGGGGAGGTTAAGTCCGGTGAACGCGGAGGCCAATTAAAATCACTTGTACGCGAAAGAATTCGTTCACCAAAGATGTCCCGTATGGATCGTTGATTTGAAAAATAAAGCTCAACAATTTGGGCACATTGTTCAATTGAGTACTGCTCCATTTTAAATTCCCCAAGTCTTCGGTACAAAATACTGAAAAAAAAAAAAAAAATTATAATAAAAATGTTATAAGCAATTCAAACCCCTTCGTTAATTTTGGGCCACCCTGTATAAGCCAATATTTATAAAAGTGTTATTGTTCGTTGCCTAATTAAAATAAAATATCATGATTTCTTTCAAAAATATTATTAGCCGTATTAAAATGATTTTCAGGAGGGGATTTTATATTGGAGCTACCGTAAATTATAGATCGTTCATAGCAAAAATTCGGTAGAGTGAATTCTAGTTTTCCAAAAACCTAAATTAGAAGAAATTTCAATACCATTATCCCACTTTTTTTTTTAGAATTTAATGCTTCTTAAATTGCTTTTTAGGAGGCCGCTTTATATGGGACATATGGTTAATTATGACCGACTATTACAAAATTACATGGCTTCATTTCTAGCCAAACAAAACTATAAGCTACAGTTTAAGGCGCATTTAAAGGATTTTCCAGAGTGAGCTTAATATAAGGGTCTATGGTAAATTATGGACCGGTCTTCACGAAATTTGACGGAATGGCTTATAATTTTACAAAACTATTCGAGACGGTCTTGGGCGTACTAAAGTGTTTTACGATAGTGGGCTTTATATGGGGCCTATAGTAAATCATGAATCGATCTTTACAAAATTTGGCGGAATGGTGTTTATTCATATGAAGCTATGACAGACCAAATTTAACTATAATATCATGATTCGTTACGCTCTTAGGCATACTACACACCTTTCCGAGAGAGGGATTTATATGGGGCCTATGGTAAATTATGAATTTCTAAGAATTGTGATTTCTTGTCCCATAAAACTGTGACGTACTAAATTTAATTCCAGTAATATTTTATAATTACGGTTTTAGGCGTACTTCGCTGTTTTCCGAGAGCAGGTATTATATGCCGAATTTGGTAAATTATGGACCCAACTTCACGATATCTTACAGTGTGATATCTAGTCCTATAAAACTGTGACGTAGCAAATTTAATACAGCACCATTATTTAAAGCGTAGTTTAAGGCATGCTAATCAGTGGTCCGAGGGATTGAGATTATATGGTGGCTATGGTAATTATGGACCTATATTCACCAAATTAAACAGTATGATATCAATTTGTATAGTTCGAATTTTCGAATATAGCAAAATCTTTTAACAATCCGTACACAATACCATAATTTATGTTAGTTTTTGAAACAAAATGATCAATTCCTAACTCTTATCCTACTAAACCGATTTTGCTGACTTTTAGTCTCAAACGGGTTAGGAGAACTAGAAACAATTTGACACCAATATTGTTCTTTTCTCTGGAGTTTTTCGAAATTTAGCATGTTTTTCACAGATGGACTAACGGACAGTCCGACATACAGGGCTAAATCGACTTAAAATTACTCATATATACTCTATGGGGTCTGAGATGTATAACAAAAAAGTTTCACACGGAATAACAAACTTAGTATATCCTCAACCACCACTAGACTTATAGACGGCTTAACGGCTGGACTGATTTTCTTGAAATTCACACGTTTCTCTGTTCACAGCGTATTCCTGTATGTCTGGAAGGGAACATAGGCTATACTTTGGTTTGAAATTGCAAGTGGGTGAGGTGCAACGCCTAATTAAAAATAAGTATTAAAAACTGTTTATCTCGGGAACTAAAACAGCTGGGGTCTTCGAATAAAGTACGGCCAACTTTGACATCCACATGAACATTTGGGTAAAAAAATAGGTGGAGTTGCAATACTAGGCGTGGCATCTCACACATGAATTAAATACTAAAATTCGTATATCTGGAAAACGATAGAAATTGGAGTACCCATATTTTGCAAGAGAAGCATGTATATGATCATTTGGATAACAAATGGATGCGGGGCACGTCCCATATGAATTAAATAATAAGATGCGTATATCTGGAAAACGATAATAGTTAAAGTACTAAAATTTTGTAAGATCACCTTTGACATCTATATGAAGATTTGGATAAGAAACGGGTGCATTAGCGACAATGATGGTGGCACCTTCCATATGCGAAACTATAACAGCTAAACTCATAAAATGCTGCACTGGCAACTTTGACATCAATATAAACAAATATAAACATAAATGGGTGCGATAAGAAAAGTGGGCGTGGCCAAATTTGGTACCCATAGCTGGGCGGACAATTCACATCTGTAGGAGTGGATAAGTGGGTATGGCACCTCACATACATACAAAGGCAAAACAGATTTCTCTATATTCAGAGAACAGTAATAGTAGCTAAAGTCTCCAAATTTGGCATAAATAGCTTGGTAATGAATTATTAAATAGAATTTTTAATTGTCAAGAATTCTTTTCAAAATCAAGATTTTTTTATTGAATGTCAAAAATTTTGCAAATTTAAAACAGGCAGGTCTAACCCAAGCACACACACATACACACACACCTGCATGCTTACACTGCAGCCACACGATCAAGTTGTTCTTGATAGTCTTTTACATATACAGTTTGTCAAAATTTCCAAACACTGGAAGCTGTGACGTAGGCTGCACGCAATTTTGAAGCAATTTACTTTCAAGATGTCATCAAGAGAACAATTTATAAAGACAAACGAAAAATTTTCTCACCAAACTTGTAATCAGCTGTTTTCTTGAACGTAAATTGATGCACTCACTTGTAAGAGAATTTTAAAGGCAAGTTCGCTTCAATTTTTAAAAGTATGAGTGTATTGGTAAAAAAGTGAGAGTGTATTAAAACTTGATAGACAAAACTTGATCGTGTAACCCTCAAGTTATCGAAAACACAGAACAGCTGTCGCTATTCAGTGTTGTTTTACTGCGGAGTATACCTCCAACTTTGACATCCAGGTGGCGCTAGTTCTCTTACTACATATCCGTTAAGTTTAAACAGACTAATAAATTAAAATACTATATAAAATTAATCACAACTTAAAACTATAAAATGTACAAGACATATGAAATATACTTCATGGGTAATTCCATGTCAAATAGACCAAGAGTGGGACCCGACCCCTTTCGATTTGAATGCAATTCGAAATGGCTGCATGACACGAACGGTAGGAAAACAGCCAAAGAAAAATTCACTTCGCTAAAATTGAATAATGCTCATTTAATTTCTTGGAGACGTAACGTGACAAAAAGTGTACTTTACTTAAAAGCTTCAACAAAAAATGAAACAAATAAACAAAACAAAACTTTATCAATATCGTTACTTTTTTTAAACACCTAAAATCACACAAATCAGATTTAATAAATACTTATAAATTACAATATTAAAATTTTATTTTAGGATAATTTTTTACAGGTTGCAAAAAAAAAAAGAATCAAAAACACCTCCTTCAAAAAAAAATCAGCCAAAAAAAATATTAGGTTTTTGACTTAGTCCACATTAAAAATTTAATATTTTGTTGATATTACATTATAAAATAAAATATATTACTTGTAGCACCAAGTATTTTCTTTTAATTGACTTTCAAATCATCTTCGTATGTGGAGTAGTTTTTGAGATATTGAAAAAATTAACTGAACACATTCGGCCAATTCGGCGAAATTATGACATTTTGAATATGACGTAACTTTTTAAAATTGTTTTTCGTTCATATATGTCCCTTATAGGATGAAAGGAACCTTCACACCAAATTTCATTCAAATCGAAAGGGGTCGGGTCCCACTCTTGGTCGATTTGGCATGGAATTACCCTCATATGTATATAAAAAGAATAACACTAGATTTAATATTAATGTTGGTGTGGCCAGAACGAGCCCTATGACTTTGGTTGTCACACATTGTTTCCGAATTAGAGTCTTTGTGTCTACAAGCCATGTTATTATGTTGGTTGGACATATTCCTAATTCCGAACCAAAAACATTTTCTTCGGTCAACAGTTATACCTCCCATACAAATATAACTCCCAAAAATATTACCACTGCCATAAAGTCCTTATAAATGGACGTATTGGTATACAATTAGGCGACGCACAATGGCTGAAAATTCAATTTCATCGGCCAAAAGTCCAATTATTGCCATTCGATATCAAACATATTAGAACTAAGGTTTCCAAAAACTCACATGATCGAAGTATTGCCAATTGTGGATGTGGCATGCTGCTGCAAACAAATATATAATGTTATTATAGAAAAATAATATATTATGGTAAATTTGATCAGAATTAAATTATGATTTCTCGCAAACTATTATCAATAAGGGGTTGAACTTTTTTTTTATAGTAGTGGTATAGTAGTCTTTAGGAAATGGTTCCTTGTATCACTATACCATTCATACCCGATGTGTTATTAAATGTTCTCCAAGCTCTTTACCAATAAGGTGGTGGCAACAGTTGTTACCTTCAAAACTATTTCCTATTTCCGAACCTAAAGAAATGGCTCGGTAGAAAGAGATTTAGCTCCAACGATAAAATAATTGGTCAAACAAAGGTATATGGACCTCGAAAAATCTTATTTCTTGGAAGGTCTACACAAATTGGAGAAACGTTGGACTAAGTGTATTGAGCTAAAAGGAGATTATGTTGAAAAAAAATTTTTTTTTAAAAAAAAAACTGTGTTTCATTCAAAAAGACACCGACTTATTGATCTGCCCTCGTATTTTAGTTAATTACGAATTTCAGAGGAATAGAACTTGTTAGAGTCAAAAAGGGTCAAAAAGATTTTACTACCATCAGAGAGCGTAAAGTGTCGTCTTTAACCCCATATATACTTTTCCAACTGTTTGGAACTGTCTGTAGAACACTTTTTTCAATTAAATGAAATGAGTCGCAACATTTTTTTCGCTCTTTTTATTTTACTGAAACATAGAAAAATGGCTTAAGAACGTTTTATTTTGAAAAATAATTCTGCAATTGATGCATTTCTTTAAAATGTCATAGCCGGGCAGCTTTTGAGTTGGTTTAAAAGAACACGCGTCCATAGAGGGACGGGAGAGTAACTTGTGGACAGTGATGTTATACATAGGAAAAAATCCCTATTCGTAAAGACTTTCTTCTAAAAAAATGGCCGTAGGGAAAAGAAGGACTGGTATTTTGAAACCAGTAAAATGTAGGACCTTCTCAAAAATGCGGCAAACTTGTATATATTTGGCAATCTTTTTCGATTTGTGACAAAATCCTAATGAAATTGTTAATACGGCAACATTATAATTTCTTAAATTTCTTTGAGTGATCGCTTGCCCACACTTCAACTCTGCTTTTAAGGTTCATTTGGGAAACTCTCGTTTACAAGAATTTAATTTTTCACAGCAGTAAATAAATAATTTTTTAAGTCCCCAAAATTAAAAATTTTAGTAAAAATTTAATTTCCCCCCTTTAGTCGAAATTAGCCATATGATAATACAGATACCGAAAGGGGTTTACACGCCTATTAAATATTTGACGTCATTGCGGGCCTTCCGCTTTCCTTTCTTTCGCCAGAGCTATTAAAAGCATTCAAATAAATGGCTCTTAGAAGCCTTTCCAGAGAATGACCTAGAATAAAGGTTATCTTGAAGGGGTTTTAAGAAAGGTATGTTAAAAGGTCTTTCAATTGATGGCTCTTAAAAGGCCTTTAAGACCATCCTTGTAAAAATGCCTTTGACTAAAGGTCATACTGAAGGGGTTTTAATATATATAAAATATAATATATGAATAAATTCAAAAAAGTATAAAAGTTTAGTGTTTTATAAGTTTAGTTTGGTATAAATATGTATATATTTATTAACAAAATAACACATACTATAATTGCTACATATATAAACAAAAATATAAAATTTAATAAAAAATAATAAATATATACATAATTAATACATACTGCATAACATTTTCATTATTTAGTACAATTACCTATCTTATTTAATGAACAAAACTCAACTAAAATGATTAACATTATTGTTCTCATTTGGTATATTAATATGTATGTATGTAACTTTGTTTTTATAACGGGATCATAATTCTTTTGCTTTCGCTTTAACGAAAAAATAACACAAACAATTTTACTCTTTCTCCTTTCAACTTCAACTAAAATGATTTACATTATTGTTTTCATTACATTTTTGTGCTTCATTCCTTTTTTTAATTGATAAAAATACTAAAATTTACTGTTGGAGGACAAGCTGTTCCTATGCGCATTTCACTGGTTGTTTAGGCCAGATCGTCAGGAAACGTTCTCCTAAATAATTTTAGAAAAGCCAAAGCTATCAGCAAACAAAACTACAGAGGGAATGAGAATTATCTACACTCAGGAGAACGTTTGCTGATGATCTGGGCTAAGCAACCAGTGAAATGCGCATAGGAACAGCTTGTCCTCCAACAATAAATTTTAGTATTTTTATCAATTAAAAAAGGAATTAAGCACAATAAATAAAATATTTTAATGAAAAAAACAACTTTTTTTGATAATAAATAACGGATAATGTAACTAAAGCTACTTATGCAGATGATACTGCTGTACTGGCTTCTATTGTGTCACCAATCTTGGCTTCTGAATTGATACAAAACCAATAAGATCTGATTGAAGATGGGCTACAAAAATGAAACATCAAAGTAAATACTGGAAAATCCGTTCATGTAACGTTTACATTAACAAAAAATGAATGCTGTCCAGTGAATTTAAATGGAACTGTTATACCAAAAAATAGTTCGGTGAAATATTAAGGCCTCCATCTTGATCGCCGATGGAAAAAACTCATAATTATGAAACGTGAACACTAAAATATTAAAACAAGAAAAATCTATTGGCTGTTAGGCTCAAGATCAGGAAAATAAAGTTATGCTATGTAGAGCAATTCTCAAACCAGTATGGACATATGATATTCAGCTTTGGGGCATAACCAGCAATTCGAATATTGAAATTCTACAAACATATCAATCGAAAACCTTAAGATTATTAACAAATGCATTTTGGCTTGTCAGGTACCATGTACTTGAAATAACCTTTAGAAAATAGGAAACAATTATTATTATTACTACCATTTGTATTTTCTTCTTTTTAGGTTCAATGAAACGTAATAAATGTTGTTTTTTTTTGTATTTATGTATTTTGCTTATTTTTTTTTCTCTGTAAAATCGATTGAAAATATTGATAAATTAAAAAAAAAGATGTAAGTTTTTTAGGACCATTTTGTGCCATAGCTATAAATATTGTTTAAAATGAATTATCGTTTTGTTATCAACAATAAATTAAAAATGATTTACGAAAAATGGCTTACAAAACAGAACTTGGAAAATGTAAGCCGTCGAAATGGTGTCTAGCGTACTACCACGTCATTGGAAATGTTGGCTACGTTCGTAAATGCATAAAAACTGTGCATCACTACTGCAGTAATTTTTTTTCCAATTCTCATAATTTGCAAAAGCTCAAAAAAGGTAACTCGAATTTCAACCAGAAACATCCACACACGCGTAGCAACATTTAATAAATCATGCCCATGTTTCACCAAATGTTGCCGTACCTTAACAATAGTCAAGCATTTATACAGACTGTTTAAAAGTACCCACACGTATACGTCATATTATTTATTCGCATCATAATAAAATTACTCATACTTCAAAATGTATAACGAATCTGTAGCATACCTTAAGGGGTTCATTAAAAAATATAAATTTATCAACTGGTATCTGTTAAGAAATTTAATCAAATATGCAAATATGACTTAAGGTGTTATGATACTTGCTATTTTTTGTATTTTTTCTATATTGGAGAACAGTGCAAATATATTTGCATAGGAAAACTGACTAAGTGTAAAGAGTTTGATTATACCATAAAAAATCTTGAAACGTCAAAAAAATATACGTGTGTTATCGATAAATAATCTTAGACTGTCAAAAAAAATATAAAAATTTGTAACTTAAAATTGACATTTCCAGATTAAATGTTAGCACTGCTGCTAACTTTTTTAGTTTTTGATCGAAAGTAGCGGGTTTTAACTTTTTTTGCGATTTATAGCTTTTTTTGACGGTTTTTGTGGGAACAAAACGTGGGCAATATTGTTTGTTTTGTTTACATATTGTATTTCTTGTTCTTTCTCGCATTTGTTGTTTCATTCAGTCAATCCTAAAAAAATCCAATACAAAAAATAGCAAGTATCATAACACCTTTAGCAGAGGTACTAACTTTTATATTTTGACATATTTTTAAGGCCCAAACATAATATGCCCTAGTTAGCTTAAGGCACTGTCAAAAATTAACGAAAAGTCTGTCAAATGCATAATAAAACAAGTTAGAGTGCTATATTCTTTGATACACTCCACCGACAAGAGTGGGATCTATAAGATAAAAACATATATATTATTAACTAATCTTCATAAAATCAGACGTCAGCATTAAAATTAGTTGCGGTCTAGACCTGAATTAATTTATTGACCGACAATAAGAAAGTTTTATGCACTTTGAACTGGCTTGAGTAAAATATCATGATTCGTAACAGTTTTAGCCGAACTAAAATGATTTTTTGGATTGTATTTGTATTGGACCTATGGTAAATTATGGACCAATCATCCCAAAATTCTGAAGACTGGTTTCTGGTATTACAAAAAATAAATTAGAATAAATTTCAATACAGCAGTATAATTAGTTTAAGCGTTAACAGTGAATTTCACAAAATTGCATGATATTTTTTTGTCCATGAATCCAACTTGGAAAAAATTTTACCGCAATATCTATATCTGTTATGGTTTTAGGCAAATTTAATTATGTTCACATAGTGAGCTTTATTTGGTTTTAAGCGTACTAAACGGTTTTCCGGGGGTAGGGTTTATATGGGGCATAGGGTAAATTATGGACCGATCTTCACGAAATTTGACACTGCGATTTTAGGGCATATAGAACTCTAATATACCAAATTTTATTATAATAGCGTTACTGATTACGGTTTTAGGCGTACTAAGCTGTTTTCCGGGAGTAGGGTCTATATGGGCCCTATGGTCAATTAAAGACCGATATTTACGAAATTTAACAGTATGATTTGCAGTCGCATAGAGCGAATTCGTGCAACATTTTTTTATTGTGGTGGTTCCACATTTTGATTCATAATTCTGATCCTACTGAACCAATGTGGCTCGATTTTAACCCCAAACTGCGTAGGATAACTACAAGTAATTTGAGACCAAGTTTGTTCTTTTATTTTGCATTTTTCGGAAGTGAGCGTGTTTTCAACAGACGGACAGACATATGGACATAGCTAAATCGACTTAGAATTACTCAAGGAGCCAGAATATATGTATGTACTTTATGGGGTGTTCGATGTATTATAAAAAAGTTTCACACGGAATGACAAACTTAGTATATCCTCATTCACCACTTGTGGTGAGGAGGGTATAATTAAAGAAGACTTTTAGCTGACCATAATGTACTTACAAAAAATCCAGACCCATGTTGCATATTTGTGCGGCATTCAGTTTTCTTGCGAGTCAGTGTGGCCATTTTGGCATTTCTGCAGCTAAATTAAGCATTAAAAAATTTTTTTTTAGCTGTAACATTTTCATTTAGCACTTGGCATTTTATTTAGCATTTTGATAAAATGTTTTTAGCTCTTTTTAGGATTATTTATTTTAAAAATTTGGAAAAATAGTTTTATTGCCTTAACTTAAATTGTTTTATATATTATAATAAATATGTACTAAAAATGGTTGCAAACAAAATGAATTTTCGTATGAAAATAAATAATTCTTATATTAACTTGTTTTATTATTTGACTTACTTATTATTGTTTCTCACTTTTGTACATTTTTGAGGAATATGTTGATCTGATGGTTTTATAATTTTTTCCTTTCTTATGCTTAAAAGACATTCGAGACAGCGGTTTACCGACTTCAATATGTCAAAAATAGAATACCTGTGTGTATATAAAATGATTTTTTTCAGGACGCACTATGGGATTTCTGCTGCAAAAAAGGCATTTTTTGACTATTACTTTTAAAAAATCTAATGATGCTATTTTATAGAGAAGAGTCTGGCAAACAAAATTCTGCATTTCTTTTAAGATATATGTATATATGTATATTCTTAGAAAACATCGGTTGAAATCAGGTTAATGTTGTGAAAGGGAATTATATGGTAATTTTGTTCAAATTCAGAGATATACATATATATCGAAGATGTTTCGAGCGAAAAAATATGAGTGTCGATTTTATTTAAATCCGAAGCCTTGTTTTTAATTTAAAGGAAAAGAAAAAGTTATTGCGTACATTGTTTCGGAGATATGAGTGCATCAAAATTGTCCTTAAAAATTCAGCATTGGCTGTTTTCGTTGAAGAAAAAGTCAGTTAGCTCGGTTTACCTCCGTGCTCTCAGTATAACGAAATGAAAGGTAAAAGGCTCTTCTTTCGAATTAGTCAAAAAATTCACCAACTTTTGTCAATCTTTTAAAAAAATCCAAATTTAGTACAAAAAGTCACGAATATTGCAGCCTAGTAATTGTAATAAAAAATTTTGCATACCTTTAGGCTTAACCTACCTGTTACTGTCCACAAAATTCTTATTCATGCAAATGACATAATAGATGCAGCAGTACTCCCAATTTGTATGCTCTCGGAGGAAGCAGAAGAAGCGCGTAATAAAGATTACAGGAACTATAGATTAATAATTTCTAGAAAGTGCAGTAGAACTGCAACGAATGCGGATGTTTTTCATCGTTTCCTTGAGTCGTCCGATCCATATATTAGTAGCTTAAGACGTCAACCTCATAAGAATATTTTAGAATTGGATGATGTAGTTAAAGAAATGATAGTTGATGAATAATATGCTTACATATTATTTACCTAAAAGAATATTTTTTATTCGAGCTGGGAGGGAATAACCAATTTTTAGCATTTCTTTAATTAAATATTACTAGTATTTTAAATGAGAATTATAATTATACGAAATTTTTTCATTCAGGTTACATACAAGACGACGTATTTCAACCAAAGTTAGTTTTTTTTTTATCAATTAATAGGCGTGTACAAAATTTAATCAAATTCTATTGAGAATTGCGCCCTATACATTGAGAACAAAAATTCGTGGAAAATGGCGGTCCAAGGGAGTTACCCCAAGGAATCGACGGATTTTAAAAATTTTTTGAATTTTTCTTTTCTACATAAAATTGAACAAGTGTGCAAATTTTCATCGTTGTAGGATCACTTCTTCTATTTTTTGCAGTTAGATGAATAAAGAAATACCACTGTGCGACGGCACGACTACATGGCTGCAGGTTGTTGTCTATGCTGATTTAGGCGTTGAAGTCAAATTAAACTAATTTCTATTTTTGTCCGCTACAAAACAGAAAAAGTGTTGCATATATAATCAAGAATTAAAAGAATTATTGTTTAAAAACAGCAGTTAAACAGCAAACAACCGGATTAAAACAAGAATATAAGCTCGGCTCACCACAAAAGTAATCTTATTATTACTTTTTAGTATCCTTAAGGTATAAACTGAATCTTAGCAGAATGGGTATCATTGAAAAATTCAACAAGCGTTAAACATGGTGTTCTAAGCATACCGATCTATTAACACATTAAAAATCCATTTCAAGTACTCATACTTCTTGACTGACTTTTTTTTTACAAAATTGGCCTTATCTTTAAATGTCGATATAACAATAATTATTAAACAATAATATACACATGCTACCAACGTTTGTAGGGCTTTGACTTAAAAAGTTTTTCTGTATTGCGCGGTTTCGGCCTTCCGGAACACTTTTCAAATACTTACATATTACTATAATTAAGTAAACTGTAATTAACAACACATTTCTACTACGAAGAGATAAAACTTACTGACAGCAAACGAAGGTATTAACGATCCTTGGCAAAAGGTGCTCTGATTCAAGATAACTCATACCAAAATAAAGGAGCCATTAAAACCACTAGCGGTCAGTCGGTTGGGGTGGGAATCTTGGTCTGGTTATCTTGTTGCCAAGAAGAAAAAAGCTGCTACATAAATATTGTTGTAGACTCCTTTAACAAATGAAGTAGATTGGAATGAAAGGTTAAATAAACCCCGTTCAAATCGAGGTACAGTACGGAAACTAAAAAAAAAAAACAAATCAACATAAACCGAATGTCTCTCCTAGCTGTCATCAGGTAGAGACGCGCCTCGTTACCCCACCTACCAATGATCTTAGTGGCGCCAGCAGTGACTAAGATCCCAACCGTACGTTGTCACAGCATACACACCATACAGTAAGAAAACTTTTCAATTAACTTAGTTCTTCATATTAGAATTCACTTTATTCAATTAGAATTATATTTTGGAACATAAGGTTCCCTCAACCGTAATTATTCAGCAAACAATAAAAAAACTTTACTTCATAACCAATACAAATTAGCATTATCATAAAACTGAATCTTAGCGTTAATTATAATTATTATCTTAAAGCATATACATCTAACATAGTATGGCCATTCGGGTTTTCATAGAAAAAAATAAAGATTGATTCGGAAGAAATTATAGGTAATTATTAAGAAAAACGTTTAATTATATAAAACTGTAGGTATCGAAATTCGCATATGCATGGAAGATGGGAAATGATCTAATGTGTATATCTAGCGATTTATTAATTTATTAAGCAACAAAGGGGTAAACACAACAACTAAGTCTCGACTAAGAGTCTAAGTCTTTGTTGGATACAAAAAAATGTTTCTAAATATATGTAATGGATGCCTGATATAATGAACTTTGCAATTATCAATCGGTTGCTTGGACAACACTCATATACTCATAAATAAATGTTGATACAATTTAATAACATTCACTCACCAATATATATATGTATGTTAATCGTTGTTAATAAGTACGTCGAGCTTTTGAAGAGGCCTCTGCAATTGCTGGTACTGGATGAGAGATGAATGCATGTCTGTAGGTAAAATACAATATGGGTGTTTCCATGCAAATGTATATTACTTAATTTAATCTGTATAAAAATAAAGAATAACTTTTTTTAAAACTGAATGCACTATTGAATTTTTAATTAATGTACGGAGGATTAACCACATAAAAAATGCAATTGAATAATTAACCTTACTGATTCTGATTCTTTTTTTTTTTTTTTTGTTTTTTCTTTTCTTTAATTTACGGTTTTTTTTTCTACCTTTGTCTTTTACAAATTTTTTTTTTTATTTTTGTTCTTTTTTTCAATTTCAATAAAGCACTCAGAAATTTATTTTGGGTTTTTTTCTTCTTCGATATTTGATGTGGGTATTATCGTCCACTAAACACTATAGTTACATAAGATAGTCTTGTCCGGCGCAAGATTGCTTATTCTGGAATTAATGCTATAGCGGACGATGATATTAAGAACTGATTTCCCCTTCTTTCTTTTCCCTGGAGCAGCAAATTGGTTAACCTAATGATAGCCAACTTCCCTCCCTGACTGGGGAAGGATCCAATGATAGATAGTTGCTCCCTTACGGTTTCGATTACTCGGATTTTTCCTTCTGGAGGTTGTGAACAAAAAAAAAAATTAGCTTAGCTGGTGGGATGGAATGAATTTAACTATCTTCTCAAAACGTGACTGCAGGCTTGTACTAGTTATTATTTTCTTTTCTGTTTCATGTATTTGTCTAAAGCTCATCCACTCTAGATGTAGCTACATATATATTTATACGTAGAGAGACAGTAATTGCGTCATACTTGCTTTTTGTAACATACTAATTACTCACGAGAAAAAATCAACAGGGGTGGCTCACTCCATGAGCCCACCAATGATCAAAATTATGTTTGCCCCTAAATATGAATGTGATTGGATCGGTGAATAGGTAAATATGTGGTGGACCACGGAATATTTAAAGCACTAAATTATGATTGTTTCCTGCGATTAAATTTAATACTCAATTAAACAAGAGTTTTCCAAAAACCACTTTGTGGGATATTGTATAACTTACTTGCAATTATACCAATTGTAATAATGGTACAAAGTTATAAATATATGACTTGTTATAGAGCACTTTTATTTTCACGTTGTGACAGTAATCGCCGTAAACCGGAAAAGAATTTCTCTTTAACAAAAGGTTCCCCATAACACCTCGGTTGCACGGCATACATCGTGGTGTAGAATTTTGCCACCATTTTCAGCATTTTCAATGTTGGCAACAAGAACTAAAGTTTATTAAACATAGCCTTTGATTAAAGTGTTATTTCAGCAGTTAGCTTAAAACTGTAAAATAAAACTTTCGATCACCAGATTCTTGTTTAAAATCTAGCTTAATGTCAACATTGTGATAAACAATTTCATGAAAGATTAGAATTTTAAATATTTTAATTTTAAATATTTTCGCTTACAATTGCCGATTTATTCGCATTTCAAATTAAAACATTCGAAAACAACAATTCATTCTTACGAAAGAATTATGTCTCAACAACCAACAAAACAATTTTACGTGAACTTTTAATTAATTGGAGAAAAATATACACTTAATATTAAATAAAAATAGAAACTTGAATAACACTACTGGGAACAAAAAAAATTGTTTTTTTTTTTCTTTTATAAAAGTAAGAATGGCAAATAAGGCAAACTCAAGAGAGGGGCAACATTGATACATGTCAAATATTCAGTACGAAATAATGGATGTTGCTCCACATGTTTCACAAATTGGAACAGAGTATTAAGTTTTAGTCTCTCTGTATTGTTTTCCCACCTTAGTTACACAATTTCTTAGCAACATCACAGAGCATCTACAACACGATCGTGGCATTGGTAGATCACCAATTACCTAGTTACGAGTGACGGGCAAAGGTATCGATGCTTATTATACCATCACCAGTCAGTGATGGGATTTATGGCACAATTGGGCCATTTTTGGCACTATTGAATGTTGCTTGGCCCTATGGCCCTTCCGCTCTTTTTTGGCCCTTTTTATATTAACATTCTTAGCTTTTCTAAAGTCTTTGGAAAACGTTTCCTGACGAGCTGACCTAAGCAACCAGCGAAATGCGCATAGAAACTAGCTTTACCACAAAAATAAATTTCAATATTTTTATCAAAAATAAAAATTGGGAATTTAGTACGTCATATAGAAATCTTATTAGTAATATATTGTTTGGGTTTTAGGCCCTTTTGAATTTCAGGTGGCAATACAATCTTATTTGTAAGGTATATACGAAGAAATATAATTTAATAATAAAAAAGTTCAATCTGAGTGTGATTATTGAAACCGGAAATATGCGCTTAATAACCATTTTATAATATTTTCATATTGTAAACAAATAAAAATATATAGTCGGTTAAGCCTACGCCACAGTATGTATAGACAAATTTGAGAGTGTTTATGTTTGGGGCTCATGGGCAGTAATGAACCAACAAAAAAAAAATTATGTTATGTGGTTAAGATTCATTTATTTGTTCACTTAAAAAAAAATTAACAAGTGCCCAAATATGCAAATATCAAAAGGTGGAATATACCATATTTACTAAACTACTCTTTTGTCTATGCAAAAAATCCTGTAAAGATTAAAAATATGCACTTACAATAAAGCAGAGTTGTAAATCATTATTCAAAAATGCTTCAATTAAAAAACTTTAATTAAACAAGAGTTGAGTTGTAAACCGTAATAGGGGCGTTAATATATCGTAAACTAGGAAATGTCCTACATTTCTTACAGTTCTAATACTATGCATACGCTTTTTTATATATATTTGTTATCAAGTTTTATGTCTCAAACTTAAAAAAAAATGTAGATGTTTAATACGAACTTCTAAATTAAAATAACGATATGTAATAATAACTTACAAATTTGTATTTGATTTAATGAAATGTAAATACTTTTTTATATATATTTGTATATTTGCTTATATATACTTAGCTGGTGAGGCCTAACTCCATTTGTGAAAATAAAAATGCAAAATTTTTTATTTTTCCCGACGTTTCGTGAATTTTATGTTCACTTCTTCAGGGGATTCGTATTGAAAAAACAATTTTGTATTACATTAATAAATTTTTAAATAATAAAAATCACAGGTAGTGTCGTCATCATAAATACTTTTTCCAAAATTTAAAAATGAATGCACAATCAAAACTTAAGCCTTATCTTTTTCCGATTTTTAGTGTTAAAACAATTTTCCAAAGTTTAGTTTCTATAATAAAGGAGTTTGGCCCTTTTTCAGTATATTTGGCCCGTTTTCTTTACAATTTTGGCACAAACTGAAAATGTTCAAGTCCCATCACTGTCACCAGTAGCAGTATGTTAGCCCCGGCAACATTCAATTGTTTATCAACACAGTTGGATATACTAAACAAAATCTCCCATGGTATAGTAATTGATGGGATACATATATTAATACATATGTATTTGTTGCCCTTTTTAACTAACTCCTACAGGAAATTAATTGAGTTTTAATTAAAACCTGAATTTTTTGATTAAGTTGCAACCAAAACCTGAAGTTAATATGGAGAGTGTGAAAATAACAGCGGTAGAACCAAGTTTATAAAAGGAAATAAGAAGTACTGTGAAGAACCGAAACTATGATATTGCAATGATGAAAACTAAGTCATTGAAATAATTATAGGTACATGTGTTTATTATTGCATTTTTTACAATTTAAAACCGCTGAGAAAAGTTAATACATAATAAACATCTGCATGAAACTTAGTAATGATGTTCATGAAACTTTCATTATAATTTTGTATTTGCTTCGTTTGTATTCAGTACAATGAATAACTACGAAATGAAAGCAACAAACACACGAAATTTAAGAGACGAATAAGATGCAGTATTTTTGTTTACTTAAGCAAGAGAATATGAATACAAACAACTCTGAAACAAAACAACCACTGAATAAATGTCGAAAAAGTTCATGAAATAACACATTTATTTTAAAGTCAGTATTGCCAGTTGAAAGAAATGAAAAACATAAGGAAAAATAATAAATAAATATCCATGAAGAGTAAAAGCAACAAGATAAGGAAGAACATTAATATTAAAATAATAAAACTAATACAAATTTGACTTTGTTTTCAATGCAAATTAGTTGTTTTTAATGTAAATTTTTAAATTTCAAAAAAATTTCATCTTATTTTCATAAACATTTTTAGCAATTTATTTTGCTTGGAAGTACATAAAAAAGTTGTTAGGAAAAATAATTAAATTTAATTTAAAAAATGCTTTACAAATTACATATATTATTGTAAAAGTAACAAAAAAGAAAAAAATTACATAAATTTACTAAGTGGCAACATAGCAATTGAGTATTTATATAAAAAAATTGAGAGAGAGTGAAAGCTGTAAAACAACAGTCGTTTCATTGAACAAAGTCTTTGTGTTTGGCATATGAAACGAAATGTGTTTGCTAGTAGCATGAATAAAACAACAGTTTGTTCAGTGGTCTGAAGTTTGTTTGAATACGAACTTCATTGAATAAACATTTCAGTATGCTTATGAATGAAGTTATTCATGCAGCCCTTTAATACATAAGTCGAAAAAGTTCACAACCCTTGGGATATTTCGGTTAACTTTTTAGCGATTCTACTCTATATTAGGATTTCTTTTATTTAAACTGCCGTTAAGATCATATTCTTTAGTGCTGGTTCACACTCGTCAAGTCCTAGCCGTCAAATCTTGAGTTGTTAGGAGAGTAAAAGAAACGGCATTATCTTTTCACTTCTCTCCTAAAAGCTCAAGACTTGACGGCTAAAACTTGAACAGAGTGAACCAGCACTTCTGAGTTCCAAAAACTACAAAATTAAAATATTTAAAATGTTTTTTAATAAATTCATTTGTTTTCACGTTATAAAATGTATCATAAAGAAGTATTTATATTTTTGTAGGTTTAAATTAAGTTTGTGTGCGAGTCTGCAATAATGCATGTTGTTCAATTTAAAAAAATTAAAAATGATAGTGGCACCACTGAAATATAAATAAATAATAAAAAAACCAGCTGTTTATGTTTTTTTCAATTGCAGCTGTCGGCTTCAAGATAATTCAGTAGCTGATTACGTGACTACAATTGCAGCCATCAACATTTGTAGTCGTGTGTTCGTGTTGCCTGCTGTCTCGAATGTGTTTAAGGCATAAGTAATGCAGAATATATTATTGTCACTCAATTTAAAAAAAAAACACCTAATTCTTATATATATAATTAAAACAAATAACGGATTTTTACATTTTTTGATTTTCACATTGTACTTTAAAAACATTTTTTAACAATAAAAATCATTCCTTGATGAACGCTTGAAACAGCAAGTAGCAAGTCGAAGTATCATTTGGAATCAATGATTGTAAGTCATAAAAGACATATTAAAACTTTTATAGTTCGATCTGACTCTTTAAATATAATAAATATGTTTTGTTTAAGATTTTCTAATTTTAAGTTAAAATTTAATTTTTATTTTCACAAATGCGCGTAAACCTGACGTAATTTGCCTACCAGACACATACGGCATCGTTGCCTATTATTAACTCAAATGAAATATTAGTAAGCAAGAAAATGCCATTGAGAAGAAATATGAGTCGAGTTAAGCAAATCTAGTAGATAATAGATGTATGTGTGCACGAAGGTTAGCAGAATGCAGCGTCTTGCAGAATTTTCTAGAAAAATACTACCACCGACTATTGTTCTAAACTTCTCGTTTGTTTAATGCAAAAATTTAAAAATCTTGCATTTAAAATATAAACTTATACATAAATCCTTTGTATGTGCCTCCTATGCACATTTGACTGGATTTCCTACAAGATTTTCCTGACTTGATTAGGGTTAAAAGTATAACCCAGCATCACTGTTGCCAATTTTTAATGCTAGATCTAGCATTTTTTAAAGTCATTTAGCATGAAAAAAACGCTTTTAGCATATATCACTTTTTTCAGCATTTTTTTCAAAATTATATAGCATTTTTTAGTTAAAGTGATAAATTTGATTTTTTCCATTAATTTATAGCTTTTTTACTAGACGTGCAAACATGTACATAAATATTAATATTGTTTTTTTTCAGATATAATATGATATTATTATTTTTAATATTTTAAAAATAAATTGTGAACGTAATGGAATTTAATTGTTTTAACCAAATTAACTTTTAAATGTGATTCAATATAAACTTTTTAATGCTACGTAATTCTTTTATTAATTAATGTAAAAAAATTATGTGATTTGTTTTTGTTGCAAAAATTTAAAGTGATGACAGAATGTACCGATTCTCATTAAATTTAGGACATTTTATATGACTGGATTTATGAAGATGGGTCCATAATTTGCCATAGGCCCCATGTAAAGCGTCTTTCCTAAAATTACTTAAAAACGCATTAACTTCTAATAAAATTGTATTACTGTATTGAGATTCGGTTTAATTTAAGTTTTTTCAATATTTTTGATGAGCGATCTATAATTTACGATCGGTTAAACATAAAATCTACTCCTGAAAATCACTTTAATGCGCTTAATAATATTTCTGAAACAAATCAGAATACTTTATTTAACTTAGGAAACAATTTATACTACTGTGAGGTCAGGTTGTATGAAGATTGGCTTATAATTTATAGATCCCATATAAAGCCCACTCCACACTTAGTCGAACTCACGGTGAACGGTATTAAAGATTCGGCATAGACGAATATATCACTCTTACTTCTTTTATATTTTCTTTCCCAAATTTAATTGTAAAAGACTGTAAAGTACTAAAGGCCTATTCCACCAAGTTCTGTTATAATTAACTATCAGTTAATTAATCGAGTTTTAAATGAACATGGTTAAATTGGCCGTAATTCATATAATGTAATATGAATGCTTATTATTTTCAAATTAATGTCAAATTAAATCGTTTTTCTTTTTATTTTTTTAAAACGTTTTTTTTTAAATTTTTAAACATTTTTTTTAGCATTTTTTTTCACAATACTCTAGCATTTTTCCTTTATTAAGTTTTGGCAAC
Organism: Pollenia amentaria; assembly: GCA_943735925.1. NCBI lineage: Eukaryota > Metazoa > Arthropoda > Insecta > Diptera > Polleniidae > Pollenia > Pollenia amentaria. The sequence goes on along the minus strand of OX031010.1, from coordinate 134,917,820 downwards.
ATTGCCCAGCATAGACGTGGATCGACTTGCTTGGGTTTACTATATAACATCCCCCTAATTAATCAATACACAGAAAAAATTATTCCATTTCTCCAATAACCAAATTTGTTCTAAATTCATACTATCAAGCAAACAAGTTGTTGATTTTGCACCTATTACAAAAATGATTATATTGATTACTAAAAATTTTAAAATTTTGAAAAAATATTTTCAATAAATGATATTTTTAATATTAATTAAAGAAGTGATCAAAAAACTTTGCCATTTCAAACAATGTGTTAATTTATTTAAATAAATATTGACAATTCCCAACAACAATTCTACATGTTAAAATTATTTTATTTTAAACTAAAAAAGTCAATTAAGATTTTTTGTTATTTAATTAAAATTTTAATTGAAAATTTATTTCAAAACAACTAAAATGTTAATTAAATCAAAATTAAATTTTTAATTTTCTTTCAACTAAAAAAATAATTGATTCAATTATCACATTAATTAAACTTAAATACTTTTTAAACCATTTTTTTAATTGATAAAACACTTTTTTCTGTGTAGATTCACACCTGTAAAGAAAGATTTGTTCGCCCTTCCTACAATTGTTATATTCCAATTGCTTTTTTTTTTTGTTAGAAATAAAAGTTTTTTTTTTTTATTAATTTTCTTCCACAAACTTTCTTAAATTCACTTTTGCCATTCTTAGGCCAACAAATAAATAATTTACTTAAACTTAAAACGAAGTAAACCTTAAAACATCAAATTAAAGAAAAAAGTTTTGTCTGCAAAAAAAAAAAAAAAAAATTTAATTCAGAAAATCCAGTAGTGATAAAAATCGATTTCTAAAATAAAACAGTATCAGTATCTATAAAAATTTTTTTCTTATACATTTATCTTTTAATTGTTGTCCTTATTCTTTTAAATTTTAGATTGCAAGGAGGTCCATAAAGTAACAGAACTACTCTACTAAAATATTTCTTTTTGATAAACAAATAATATTAAATTCAATGTTTTTTATTTTAATTAACATTATTTGAACAAATAGAATCTGGGAATTATTTCTTTTCATAAGCTACTTTATTATATTCAATGTTTTTTATTTTTCGAAATTATGCTATGAGCTAAATTTCAGTTATGCATTTTATAAAGCTTTTTGTAACAGGAAGATACAAGATAATAGTCTGGTAGTGTTTTAAGTCTTTCCTAAAAATTTCAAGGAATAGAACTTTTACAAAAAGCTTTATAAAATACATAGCTGAAATTTAGCTCATAGAGTTAATTCGAAAAATAAAAAACATTGAATATAATAAAGTAGCTTATGAAAAGAAATAATTCCCAGTTTCTATTTGTTCAAATAATATTAATTAAAGTCGGTAGGATGTATATAATTCTTGAACACTTGCTAAACTATAATAGTGTTATACTATTAATAGAAATCATTAATAAATTTATTTATCTGCCAGATAGTTTTTAAAATATTTAGAAAACAAATTTGGAATTATTGTATTTTGATCCGATTTAAAAACATAATCAATTCATTTTGATATGAACCCAATGGAAATGTTAATTTTTAAAACGAACTACGTGCAGAAGTATGACTTTTTCATTTCAATAATATTATAATTTTACCTTTTTGGTTTGAATTTTTTAAGTTATATATATGTACATATCGTCACATAAAATGCTAAAGGGTGTAACAACAAGAAATTCTAATATGCATTTTTTATTCAGTCTTGTTCGTTTTATATAACTACATGTTCACAAAAAAATCAAAAATGGCGACTTTATAAAAAAAAAAAAAAAAAATTCAAACGTCTAGTACATATTGTTGTTACGCATTTTGTAACGCTTTTTTTTTTGCTTCTCCTCTAAAAAATTAAAAGTGTTTTTACGCCCTTTTACATTTTAGGTGACGATATATACTTATATTTTTGATACCCCTCACTTCTCACAAGCATTTCGAATGAAGTCTATTGCATAAATGTGCAACTGTTTTATTTCGATCTGAACCATTATATTTGTTGCTGAATAAGAACATAATTATTGACAATTGGGTTAAGGTACGTTCAGATCAAATATTTTACGAAAATATTTGTTCTGATATTGTTTAATGTTCAAACTAAGTTCAAACTATAAGCCAAATAAAAAACTTAAATGGCAAGCTGCTTTATTTAAGCAACTTGTTTTTTTATTTTGTTTTTTTTCTCTCTATCCTCTTCAACTACAATTCGTGTTGGAAAAAAAACCAGCCAATTGTAGGGGAATGTAAGAAGGAAAAATTGACGGTTTATTGTTGTGTCTTTGTTGAAGCTTTGATATTGTTACATGCAAGACCTAAGTGTTTAAAATTCTTATTCACTTTATGGTCTTACTTTTATAATATTTTTAGCTTTTCTAAAGTAATTGGAAAAAGTTTCCTGACGAGCTGGCCTAAGCAACCAGCGAAATGCGCATAGAAACTAGCTTTCCCACAACAATAAATTTCAGTGTTTTCATTCAAAAATTGGGATTATTAGCACATCATTAATAAATGAACTAATTAATAATAAATATTTGAAAATTTTTGTTTGTTGAATAAAATAAATTAATTTATGTTTGCCATGCGTTCAGATTAAACAAATATTTGCATAAAAAAATCATTCAATAAAAGTGTTCAAAAATAAAAATATATTTCACAAATAGTAAAAAGAAGCACAGAAGATAATTTATTTGTTTTATGCTGTGGAGTAGCATCTCTTATGGTGTTAGAAGAGGAGAATGTATTGCAAACGAGAATGAATTGCAAACCTGGAAACAAACCCTAAAATTTACAGCAATTCCTTGATTTACGTCGCCTCGATTAACGTTGTTTCGGTTTGCGTCGCCAAATTTTGTGTGATTTCTAAATTTGATTTACGTCGCCATTCGATTTGCGTCTTCAGATTTTTTGTTCCTTATTAACTCGACCTGCGTCGTCATTCGATTTACGTCGCCTCATTTGCTTATGTTTTATAATGTTGGTTTGGGTTTTTCATGCGTGTGTAGCTATTCCTATCTATACATGGATACATTTTTGTTTTTCTTGTCAAACACAACGGACAGAAATATGAGATCATAAAACACAATCACCCCAGTTATGAATAAAAAATCCCCGGAAATTTTTTCACTTTGCCCATTTTTACAATAGAATTTAAATAGGAAAAATGGGAGAAAGGAAAAAACTACCCGGGAATTTTTTTTTATAATTGGGCTAAATATGTAGTGGAAAGGGTATTATGCGTTTATGCTAATGTTTGTAACACCTGAAAATATTGGTCCTAGACCCTACTTGTAATATTCCGATCGACTAAGAATCACTTTTTCGATCTAACGATATCCGTTCGTTCGGATGGCTTGTAGGCTGTGAATGGAAACATTTTACGCAAATAACAGTTCGTAATTTTGTAGATAATTTCATAAAATTTGGCATACATACTATTTGAAAATGGTGAATATCGGTTCATAATTTCACATAGCCCCAACCAAAGGTTTTTTTTCGGAATTAAATATTTGCACCTATGAACGAACTTATTATGTTGGTATTTAGCTTAAATTTGCTCCAAACTTATCTCATTGCAATTTAAATCATCTTAAAAAATTATATTGGAATTGGTCCATATTTGACCAAAGTTCCCATACAAATACTATCCCGAAAATATATTTTTTATAAATGTTGGTATTGACACAAGCTTGAGGGAAAAACACTGTAACGACAGATTCTATGTCATGGCAAAACGTGCTATTTGATGATCCACCTCCACCCCCTTATCAAAAATCATTTAGATGAAAATATCTAAATAATATGCGGCATAACATAATTTTTTCTTGCGGGTCCATGATTGCCCATGGGTCCCAAATAGGGTACAGTTTTAAAATTTGTTTTTAAATATACTTTCTTACTTGTTTAATTCTGTAAATGTTTTGTAATTAAGCACAACAAACAAAATCTTTTAATAAATATTTGTATTCCCAAAAACAACTTTGATAATAAATTTTTGCAAGTGCACGTGCATAAAAAACTGAACGGACAAATTGTTTTTATTTTGTTTTCTTGCGAAAACAATAAAAGTACTTTGTTTTTGTTTTTAATATGTTTTTTCTTTACCCACTTACAGCTACAATTAATGTTGGGAGAATTCCAACTAATTGTAGTGGGAAATGTAAGAAAAGATAAAAACTCATCACTGTTTTGTTGTTTGGTATTTTGTTTAAGCTTTGATATCGTTGCAAATAAAACTTTTTGAGGGTATTGTAGGTAATTCTCATTCCTTCTGTAGTTTTGTTTGCTGATAGCTTTGGCTTTTCTAAAATTATTTAGGAGAACGTTTACTGACGATCTGGCCTAAGCAACCAGTGAAATGCGCATAGGAACAGCTTATCCTCCAACAATAAATTTCAGTATTTTTATCAATTATTAAAAAAGGGAATTAAGCACAACAAACAAAATCTTTTAATAAATATTTGTATTCCCAAAAACAACTTTGATAATAAAAGTTTTGTAATTTGTTTATAAATAAGTCTGTCTTTATGTTTTTAATAAAGATACATTTTATAGAACACATATAAACATGTTTAAATTCGATTTACGTTGCTTCGATGTACGTCGTCATTTTCCGGAACCAATTGCGACGTAAATCAAGGGACTACTGTATTTGAAATCGGTTAAAAAACAAAATGTCGGGGGAAGAAAAAATTTTGAAAAAAAACTCGCGAATATCCATAAAATTTATTAAAAGTGCCTAAAACTATAAGGAATGTCAAACATTTGATACAAATTACTAACCTACAAATGGCCAATTTTCAGGATTGACATTAAAACACACTGACGTTTAAAATCGTTTCAAATACAAAAATATCTACTTTTATAATTATTTTTAATAATTTAAGCTTGAGGACTATTTATTTATAAAAAATATTATATTTATTTATTTTTTTCAATATTTCGCTAACCTTTGGTTAGCAGCCTCTGGAAATTGATAAAATTCTATAAAACGAAAAAACAAACAATTACAAAATTATGAAAAAATTATTTGTCATATATTAAATTCAAAAACCTATTTGTCATAAAAAATTTCAAAAACATTATAGCAAAAAAATAAAAGATAACTAAAGTATAACAATTCATATAAACTGAAAGAATTTCTTATCTATAAGCCAAATTCAAAAACTATATTTACAATAATAAAAAATAGTTTCACTAAACACTTAAATAAAACTTAATTCACCGATGTGGTACATTTATATTTAACTTAAGCTTATATTGGATTAACTTAGCAAGGTGGTCTCAATATCACAACAATACGAAAACAACAGGCAACGCAATAACAACCAGCTGTTTTTTGAGACCACGTTGTAAATAACTACACTTTTCTATGATATATTTTTTGTATTTAGTAGTGCTCCCCTACTTTTACATTAATCAAATAAGACTTTTCAAATAAAACTCAAAAAATCATTCTGTATTTCTATACGATTTAAGTTTATATGAAAATTAACATAATATAGATTTAAATAGTATCCTGAAAATTGGGCATAAGAAACAGTAAAAAAGCATAAAACTTAAAAAACGGAATTATTGCAGTTTATAATAATAATTCATAAATTGGTTTTAAAATGCCTTTTAAAAACGATCATCTGGAAATCGATCGATTTTTATCACACATTTAAATAACAATTATTTTTGCAAAAATAAAATAAAGAATTCAATGAACTTAAGCCTTATTAAAAATATCTAAATTTGGATTAAAAACGATTAACAGTTCAATAAAATAACCACAATACTAATTATTATATAATTAACAGCTAAGGCACGAGCTATGTTTACATTTGTCCTTCAAGTTGTGCTGAAAAAGGTCAACAAGAAAAAAGAAAGACAAAAACATGAAAAACAAAAATTAATTCTGGACAAAAAGTACGAAGAAACAGAAGTAAGGAAGAACATGTAAATCAATTAAAATATATAATCATTCATTCAAAAGCAAATTTCGATCTACCAAAGTGAAATACCATTTGGTTTAAAGATTGATGTTTGACTATTGACGTCATCCGGCTGCAATGGCCGAGTGAGTAAAACGGCAAACCCCACTGAAGAGATTGTGTGGTTACAATCGAAACTAGTCTGGGCAACCTGTCCGTGAACGCCTTGATTCAAATCTCAGCGCAGTCAAGAATGAAAAATAATCAATAAAAATTTTAATTAATTTCATGTCCGATATTTTCTTGTGGTTGCTTGTTTTCTTTAAAAATTCAAAAATAATAATTTTTTTACGATTCCTGAAAATAAGTATAGCATTGTGACCAGGTTCGATAGGTCTTTCAGAGCTTCGACGAATAATCTTTTCGTCATTTTTCCTGCTTCTTAGGCAAGTTTGCAATCGTTTCCAAAGCCTTATATTTATACACAAATAATTCAAAATGGTTTCTTTTTATATATATAAAATGAATTATATTGTCCTCTTATATTTAATATTCACTTAATTTATATTTTTTACCATACTTGAATAAGCTGCTCATAGCAAAGTTAATTTTTTTTGTTTAAATTTATTTTTGGAAAGAAAATAAATCCGCTCCCTAAACCGGATAGGTTGGACCCGCGCCTGATAAACCTGACATACTCTCTGAATGCACTGTAATATGGGTAATGCAGAAATTAATGTAAATACAGTGAGGTCAGATATTATGTTTAAAATTAACCAGACGCTCCATATACCGCTGGCTCAATATTAAAAGATTATATGTGAAAAAGCTAATTTATGAAGAAAAAAAGTTTATATTCTCTTATTGTAATTCCACTATTTTCAAATAAAGCAACGCAACGAAATTAAGTTAAAGAAGGTAGCCAAGAACGTGCTGCAGTCTCTGGATCAACACTAACAGTCGTTAATTGTCCCATACGAACCTGAAACATAACATCTATATGTACAGCCCACCTCTGAAAAATTCTCATGCTCGGTGGAGGTAATCAAAGATTCTACTTGTTTTTAGGAAACATTAGCATTAATAACAATTAACAAATAAACAAAGCAAATAAATAAAATGTAACAAAAAGATTGTAGAACTAAAAAAAAAGAAAAACCTTAAACTTAATTAGTTTATTAATATGTTTCTAATAAGCCATAAGGTTTTAAAAAAAAAATTGTGTATTTTTTACGATTGACAAATGAAGCAGCTGTACTTTATCTCTATTTAAAGCGATAACATCACATTTAATTTTTTTTTTTTATCTTACAAAGCCTATTTAATAAAACTCTTATTGCGTATCACACAAATGTGCGATTAATTTTTAAACTGTACCATTAGGTCTTCGCAAAATAAGAAAACTTTTTATTGAAATAAATGTGATAAAATAAACGAAGTTAAGAATAAAAGGTAATGCAAATTTTTAAATTTTCTTATATGTAAGTATGTGTTACACAAAAGACTTTCGGTCAGCTGTTTTTCCTATACAAAAAAAATCTCGCTAAAGATTTCAAATCAAATCTACTCGATTTCTTTGTAATGTAAATGGCCAGTAACACGAAAACACTACAAACAACCTGTTCATACCAAAAATATTGTAATTTTCCCTGTATAATTGCCAATATGGCAACCCCGTCATTTGTATGATACTAAATTTATTTGTTTGTCATGTTAATTCATTCGTTTGCCACCAGAACGTTCGTATTCGTTTGATCTTTTTTTGCGACGCCCTAATGGTAAATTTTAAAAAGATTTTTTATAAAATTGGTTTATTAGTGGAAAATTAAATAGAAAAATAAATGCCCTGTTATCGCGTTAAATAGAGATAAAACTGCTGTGTTTCATTCTTAAACCATAAAAAATACAAAATTATTTTAAAAAACTTCATGGTTAATTAAAAACATGTTCATAAAATAATCATGTTTTTAGTTTTCTTTTTTTAATTCTACAATCATTTTTTCCTCTTTTGTTTATTTGCTTTATTATGTTGTTAATGCTATTAATGATAATATTTTCTAAAAACCAGCCATACAGTTTTATTCGGCTGCTGAATATGTGGTAACCTCTACAGATAATTAGAATTTTTCAGGGGTTGGGCTAAATCTGTCACGTTTTACGTTCGTTTGGGACAATTTACGACTTTCAGTATTGATCCAGAGACGGCAACAAGTTCTTGGCCACCTTGGATAAAGTAGAATTTAAATAGGAGACAATATATAAACTTGATTTGCTCCATACTTTTGCTATTTCACTATAACCTTGCAATATTTAGCCATGAAAATAAGCCAAGTATGGGAGTTTTAATTTGCGACGAAATATTAATAAATATCAAGTGATAAGCAGTTTTAATTCAACTAGTTCATATGAATTAAATTTCATTTGAATTAAATTTGTGGTGGCAGTTATCACATTCTAAAAATATTTGTACAAATTCACCAAACAAATCGAACTTTTTCAGATTTGGCAGAAATACAACATTATTCAAAACACATAAAAATCAACCGTCTCATGAGACATCACTTTTGTATGAAAATCACCAACAACAAATACACGCAATTGTATAATTAGACGATTATAAAACGAATACGATTGTGATCAAAATTAAACAAATCCACTCCCTTAAACAACTTCAATATATTAGCGAAAATTGAAGAGTACCAAAAAAGGAATTAATTATATTTTATAAAACTTATGAAATTTAAATCAGAAAAGTAAAATAACAGTGTTCTGATTTCCACTAAAAGTCATTAAGATATTTCATATGTATAATTTTTGGATTTATTTATACGCTACTTAAGTTCATTTAAAGCTCTATTCAGATTTAATTTATCTTAGGGACTAAGTCACGTTAGTCTTATTTTATTCTATAAACGGCCTTTAATCTCTGCAGAAATCTCGATTTTTTATACAATTCGTTTGCCTCATCGACCAAAGATCAATATCAGTTTTTACAGTGGTGCCCTGCCTTATTTATTAGCAACCAGAAGATGTGTAATAGCTTAGAACTAGCGGAGAACCATTAGAGCAAATTCTATTATTTTAAATTATTTAGTTTAATACATCAAACTTTCAAAAAAGAATAACTTCGTAGTCACATCGGGCAAGCTGCTGGTGTCTCTTAATTGAGAGTTCTTCTGTAAACAAAAGGCGGCATACAGCAAAAGTGAAACAAACATTTGTAGTGGGTAAGAAAATAATAGTATTCTCTCACTTTAACTTAAACTGTTATTTAATTAAGCCTAATGAGTCGTTTCTATGATGTTTCTGAGTCATCGCACTGATGATATGTTTCATTAAACTGACTCCGATTCATTTCTGGGATGCCAATGTGTCAACCCGTTGATGACGTTATTTCAATTTTCGACCTTGATGACAATTTGGGCAAGTGATGTTAAGGCTGACATCACAATGATGTAAAGTGTCATTGGAACAAAAACAAAGGCACTTGTCATACTACTGGGGTCAAAATACATCAGCGTTATGACGCTTTTTCTATCAGTGTAGTCGTATAGATTAATAAAATATTGTGCTTTAAGTCTAATTAGTTTCGCTAAACTACAATGATCCATGTCATATCTGTAATTGCAATATTAGATGTGAAAACAATTGGTTTTAAAAAAATTTCTTTTTTGTAAAATGTATTTCTAATAATTATTATAATATTGTTGTCATTAATAGAGTTGATTTTCTGTAATGCTTCAGAATATGAAAGATTGGTTTGATGTGAACAGAACAGAGCATAATCGCACATCTTTATTTAAAATATTTTTGAACCAAAATACATACCCATTTATGAATTTATTTGAGATCATGAAAATTTTCAGGTATATGCAATAGATAAATCCAAAAAAATACATTTGTATGTTAAAAATATATAAACTTATTAGCTAAAAATTTATTTTTTAAACCGTTATTTCCATTATTTTCTAATACTCGTATCTTGAACATTTATTTTTTTCATAACTTATTTATTGAATCTTCATACAATATATGAGATATGAAGTAACAATAATAAATCAAATATTATTCTAATTCCGAAGTTTATTTTCTGCCAATGCCGGACGAAAATTCTCCTTATTACGGTTACCCTTCACATAGGTGTTTATCGCTCTTCTGATTGGCTGAGGGCTACACTGTCTCTTCTTTCGAGCTAGTGGATTTGGGTGCACTTTGGATATGTAATTGAGTGCTTATCATAGTTTTCACTCATAGCATATTAAAATCTTTGTGAGTGTTCGAGTTTTTTTCATTTCAGAAATCAGATGTTACGATTCGAAGAATTTTGTTTTGCTGCCTTTGGATTTGTTCTATATTAGAGGCCAAGGCAGTGCCCAATTACTAAGTAACAAAGCTCAAGATTGGCTTAAAGATTGAATCGTAAAGTAGAAGTTTAACAGTGTAGACTGATGGCCTATTTCCGATGTGCGAAAGAATTCTTTCTAAAAATTTGTTTTTGTTTTCAATGTAGTTATGCGAACGAAAGAATTCTTTCGCACATTGGAAATAGGCTTTAAAAGCGAAATTTCTACCAATGAGCCAATTTTTTTTTGGTTTCATTTGAGTAAACTTTGTTTCTTTATTGCATTTCCAAGTTAAACATCGATCTAATTGTAAACCGAGATGTTAGAAGATGATGTGCAAAGAAGATGTTATTTTTGTTCATTGACCTTTATATTCCATAGTTTTAACCATTTTTCCAAACAGAAATATATGACCCTGTAGGTATATATATGCTTCATAGCGGTTTTTATGGATACTTAGAAAGGTTGTATAATTATGAAGAGTTGATGTGTGGGGGTAGCTGTTGGTTGGTATATCTGAAGTACAAAGTGATCCATTTCGAGGTTCCCTACTTTTTTTTAAAGAAAAAAACACAGAAAATTCAAATTTAATGGGAAATGTTTATTATTATTTGAAAGAAAATTCTTTGGCATTTATTTTTTGAAGATTATGTCTATCAAATGTTGGCCGATGCTACGTCGCAGATGGTCCATCCGTTGAGTCCAATTTTCGATGATTCGTTCGAGCATTTCGACTGGTAACTGTCGAATGACACGCGTGAAGTTTTCCTCCAAGGCCTGAATCGAAGCGGGTTTGTCCGCATAAACTTTAGACTTTACATACCCCACAGGAAAAGTCTAACGGTGTGATATCACACGATCTTTGTGGCCAATCGACCAGCCCAAACCGTGAAATTATGTGCTCACCGAAGTGCTCTCTCAATAAATCCATTGATTGATGCGATGTGTGGGAAGTGGCGCCGTCCTGCTAAAACCAAATGTCGCCGAGATCACGAGCTTCAATTTCAGGCTTCAAATAGTCGGCTATCATGGCACGCTAACGGTCGCCATTGACGGATACGTTCGCACCGGTATCATTTTTAAAGAAATATGGACCGATGATTCCACCGGCCCACAAACCACACCAAACCGTTGTTTTTACTGGATGAAGTGGCAGTTTTTGAATCTCTTCAGGTTGCTCTTCGTCCCAAATGCGGCAATTTTGTTTGCTTACATACCCATTGAGCCAAAAATGGGCCTCATCGCTGAACAAAATTTGCCTCGAAAACGTCGGATCTTCTTGGAACTTTTCAAGAGCCCATAGAGCGAACAGATGTCGCTTGGGAAGGTCGAGCGGCTTCAGTTGTTGCACAAGCTGTATTTTGTACGCTTTCAATTTAAGATCTTGACGTAAAATGTGCCAAGTCGTTCCATATGTCAGTCCGAGTTGCTGCGAAGAGCGCCGAATCGACTCTCCACGGTCTTCGTGTACACTCTCAGCTACGGCCGCAATATTTTCTTCACAGCGTGCTGGACGTGGTCCAATGGGTCGAATATTATCCAATAATGAGTGCTGGGTCTCAAAATGGGTAATGGTGTTGCGAATAGTACGCTCAGTAGGCCGATTATGTTGACCATAAGTTGAGCGATGTCCACGAAACACATTCCCCACAGAACGTGAATTTTCGTAATAAAGTTGAACGATTTGTAAACGTTATTCAGGCGTAAGTCTTTCCGTTATGAATTGCCAAACAATACTAAAAAAAAATAACATGACAGAATGACACGACTCACACGTGATCTGTCAAAAAAAAGGCTATTGAAAAAAGTCGGAGGCCCTAAATTACTCGCATCGGGGTGAACTTAAAAAATATTGTTCTTCAATAATAAATTTTCGACCGACTAATTAATTTTCTAACAATTTGTGTTGGCTAACCGGTAAATTTAGCTTCAATTTATGTATTAAGCCTTCAGCCAGACTTTGTCGAAAGCTTGGAAAATATCAATAAGGAATGTAGAAGAATATTTATTTGTTTCTTTAAAAGTTTTTTTAATGACAATTACTAGCGAATTGCAATGACTTGGCTGTATAACACTGGGTGATTTGGGATTGTATATACGAAGGGCTTTTTCATTAGTAGGGTTCTTTTTCTGGTCTGCTATAACCTTCCACTATTTCTTCCATTGTTGTAATTTTACTCTTTATTTTCTTGGTTCTTTTCTTAGTAATACTCTGTCACTAACTAAGCTAAGGTGTCACAATGGACTTCACACCTGTAAAAAAGCTGTAACATCAGCAAAAGTTTATGTGTGGGTGTAATTGTTGGTCTTTGTTCGAATGTGACATGTTTTTTTCTAAGTCCAAATTTATATTTGGTTTACATTCATTTCCATCCAAAATTGGGATTTATTTAGAAATCAAAACAGTTTCTTTGGAATCTTAATTTTTTTGTTCTGTTGTAAAGAAAATATTTTTTTATGCGTAGTATTTTTTATCTTTCACTGCCAACTCTTATTGACTAAAATGTTTTATTTGTTTATGGATCTTAACAACAAGAATTTATCGTTTTTTATCTTAAAATAATTTTTTAGAAAATATAATTATCAACTAAAACAAACTAAGGAAAAACCATATAAGACAAGTTAAAAAGTATAAGCGGTCAAACCCGACCATAATATACTCTACATCACAGTATTTACTTACAAACTTTTAAGAGTATATCGTTAGGGACCCATGGGAAGATATTAATTAACCCACTATAACATTACATACATATATGGGTATTTACATATGTTCCGGGTGGGGCAAAATGAACTATCTGTTTTAAATGGTTTATAACTTTTTTATTTGTGCGATTATTATTACTTCTTTTTTTTAAATACAGTATATATTCGGGGAATTTCTTTCTATAAGTTTTGAGAAGTTATAGCTTTTTTTTTAGATATTTTTCCTAACTTCGGTCGATTATCCTGACCAAAAAAATCACTATATGCACGAAACGCATTTTCATTTGAACGCCCGTTTTCGTCGAAGGCTCCAACAATCTTAACACGCTGCTAAATGATTTACCACTCCATGGTTGCGTTTGTCGAACACTGAAACAAAGGAATGCCAAATTAAGTTGTACGTTAATGTGTGAGTCAAAATTAACATCGTGCATTGTGGTTGGACCACCCTTTATATGCCAAAGAATGGAAAAAATGTTTTGTAAAAAAAGACCAACATTATTTACGATTTTCAGCCCTTAGACCTTCGAATTTCGAAAAAGTACCACATTTGCATTTGTATTTTTTAGATAAGTTTCGAATGTGATATAATTTTTATTTCTTCGTTTATTGGTTTAGAAGATAGCTGGGGTAACCCAGAAGTACCAAAATTAACATGATAATAATATGATTACTTCTTAACTTAATATGTTTAAGTGCACTCTACGGTTCTGATCTACTGAGGTGATGTATCTCGATACGTCTTCGCAGGAGGTCATGAATACTGAAGGAGTGGACGACTAAAGGTTACTCATCTTGTCAGGATAATGAGGCGGTGGTGGTAACTATACACTATCCGGTCCATTATCAGTACATATATCACCTCATGCCAGCCCGCGGGTTCGCCCCTTGTAAGGTGGGGGCTTTACCAGTGGTTGGTGCGCGACATATGCACTTTTAAGGTCAACGTGAAGGTAGCAGTGCCGAGGGCCTGGGTGGCTAGTTAGTGCAAAAAGAAACTAGTCGTTAACAGCTCCCCTCAGCGTCATGGCAAAGCGCTGTTGTATGTCAGTTGCCTAGTCTGCGCACGCCGTCACTGTGCGGATGGTCCGACTTTACGGCCTAATCGTGGGAACAAAAATGAATGAGCAAAAATTTAAAAATAATAAATTTAATTTAAAAGGACGGAAAGAGGACGCGACGGACGAGGTGATCGACCAGGGTAGAGTCGAGGGTCGATCGGACGTCACGGTCGGCCATTGGGGCAGCTGCGGAGGGCAAAGGAGCGACACCCAAGGTAGTAGGGAAATCTATGAAGCTGTCTGGTGCATCATCGGCTGAAGCTCCTAAGGGTCCCAACAACAAGGAGACCATTAAGAGAGTCAGATCTGGAGATGATCAGCCTTCTTCATCGAACAAGAGAACGAAGAAGTCGACGAGCCTGGATAACCATCTTCAGGTAGCCGTCATCGATCGGAATGATCCAGATGGGAGGATCAGTACCGATCTATGGCAGTTGGTTGAAGGTAGGCTCAACGACGAATTGGCCGTATTTAGTGGCAAAGAGGAGGATGTATCCTTCAATGGGGCAGACTGGGTTAAGGGAGTGAAGACTGTCAACTGTGGTAACAAAAATTCCTTGGAATTCTTAAGAACCACGATTGACAAGTGTAGTGACTTTAACCCAGAGGCAAAGCTTGAAGTTATACAAGCCTCCGAACTGCCACTCAGGTCCATAGTGACAGTATGGATTCCACCACCCGTACGCCGGGTGGAAACCATAGTGGCAGTAATGGGCAAACAGAACGGTAGGCTCCTTACCAACCAATGGAGGCTTGTGACCTCACTGGCTTGTAAGGAGAACACCGGGAAGGACTTCCGGTTCGCCGTGGATCGGGAGTCCATGAAATTCTAAGAGGAAGTTGGGGGGGTTTTTAAGTTCGGTCTAGGTTGTGTCAGGTTCCGGTATCCGAAACATGACAGGACCAAAGAAGATGCTAGTGGTGCAAATAAACCTGCACCATTGTGAAGCAGCTTCAGCCGAACTAGCTACTTTCCTCAACAACACTCGGACGGACGTAGCCCTAATCCAAGAGCCTTGGATAAACAAAAATAAGGTTTGCGGGTTAAAGGTTACGGGATACACTCTTTTTGTCCCGTCCACAGAGGACAAGGTAAGAACGTGTATACTGGCGAGGAATGAATTGAATTTTCTAATATCTCATTCTTTTAGGTGCGGTGACTTGACCGTCGTTAATAGAGAAGCCAAAGGTAAGCGTACCCTTACACTGGCCTCGGTGTTTATGCCGAACGAGGCATTAGATCCACCTGGCGCAAAGGTGGAAGAGCTGGTGGCGTAAGCAAGAAGGAGTGGCGCCATCCTGGTTTTGGGATGCGATGCATATGCACATCATAACCAATGGGGGAGCGCTGATATTAACAAAAGAGGTAAGGTAATGTTTGATTTTATAACTACTAACAATCTTATTATCTGTAATATGGGTAACACTCCGACGTTCAGAAATAAGGATAGGCAGGCAGTTATAGATCTGACATTAGTGAACCGCGACGAGCAACTTGTTGCGGATTGGAGGGTGGCAACGGACTGTACTTTCTCAGACCATAGCCGTATAACCTTTACACTGAATTTTTACCTGCCTAGGGTTTATCCGTTTAGGAACCCGAGGAGGACGAATTGGGACTTCTTTAAAGAAAGGGTCCGCTCTGGGTTGGCGCAATGGGCCCTGTGCGACTTGCTGCCAACTGATGTGGAAGGTGATGTGAACAGATTCACTCATCTGCTAAGAGAGAGCTATGAGCTGTCTTGCCCGGTAACTTTTCCGGGTAGGCGTGAACAGCCCAAATGGTGGACCAGGGAACTTCAGGTTAAAAGGTCGACGGTAAGAAGGCTGTTTAACAGGGCCAAGCTCACGGGAGCATCGAGTGATTGGAACACCCATAAGGTGCATTTCAATAAGTATAAGGCGGATCTTAAAAGGGCAAAGAGGCTCTCATGGAGGCAGTTCTGTGAAGGGAGAATCTTAAGTGGGCTGTCAATACCTTCGACCCATATAAATCACCGGGTCCGGACGGTATTTTTCCGGCCATGCTCTGCAATATCCCGGACGACGCATTATTTCTGCTAGTGAATATATTTAGGAAATGCCTCAGTGGGAGGTATCTGCCTAGGGGGTGGAGAGAGGTCAGGGTAATTTTTATACCCAAGGCTGGTAGGGCAGGCCACTCGAAGCCGGGAGATTTCAGGCCTATTAGTCTGTCTTCATTCTTATTGAAGACACTCGAGAGACTGGTAGACCTCTATCTTAGGAGTAATATTGGTACCCACATCATTAGCAGCGCTTAACATGCCTACCTTAAGGGTAAATCTTTTGAGAGTGCGCTACACGAGGTGGTGGGTTGCATTGAGCACGGCCTGAGGCATAAGGAATATACTCTCGCCGCGTTTCTGGACATAGAAGGAGCCTTCAATAGCATTAGGATTGAGGCGATCAAGGATTCCTTAGTGGAGCTGGAAGTTCAGGGCTTTCTGGTGGAGTGGATAGTCTGCATGCTTGGCAGCAGGATTATAAACTCGAGCCTGGGGGATCATAGGATAAGGAGGAAGGTTACCAGGGGGACACCACAGGGGGGGGTTCTATTTCCTCTACTATGGTTGCTCGCGGTCAACGGTATTCTCAGAACATTTGATTCCAAGGGTATGAAAGCCGTCGCCTATGCGGATGACATAGTTCTACTGGTCAGGGGAAAGTTTCTGTCCACGATCAGTGAAATTATGCAGGTGATGTTGGGCGAACTCTCGGATTGGGCAAAAGATAGAGGGCTGGGGGTAAACCCGGCGAAGACTGAGCTGGTTCTTTTTACCAGAAGGTACAGGATAGAAGGTTTTAAGGGGCCAGTGTTAGATGGCGTCGAGCTAACTCTATCTGACTGTGCTAAGTACTTGGGTAACTTCCTCGACTGTAAACTGTCTTGGAGAAGAAACACCCAGGAGAGGATGAAAAGAGGACTCAATGCCTAGTACACATGCAGAAACTCCATCGGTAAGAATTGGGGACTGAGACCGGATATGGTAAACTGGATTTACACATCGGTGGTTAGACCTATTCTTACCTATGGATGCACTGTTTGGTGGGATGCGTTGAGAGTGGGCAGCTATAGGAAGATGCTTAACAAGGCCCAGAGGAGTGCATCACTTGGCATCACTGGTGCAAGGAGAAGCACGCCGCAGGCGGCGTTGGACATCCTACTACATTTGTCCCCCATTGAACATAATGCGAAGAGTGTGGCTGCCAGGAACTTACTTAGACTCTACGAGTCTTCGTTGATTAGACCTAGGCGAGATGACCACACAAGGATTCTATACGAAGTGGGTCTGCTTGATCAGGAAAAGGTTCCGGGGGGAATCTCGGATCATAGGAGTATGACCCTGGACTTCGGTGTAACACCACCGGTGGAGTTCCCGGATGGGGAAGTTTGGCGTGGATCCAACGGACTGTTTGAGGGGTGGGCAGTATATACGGACGGGTCCAAGATGGACACTGGCACTGGTGCTGGTGTTTTTATTGCTGACACTGACGTGAAAAGGTCATTCAGACTCCCGGATGAGTGCAGTGTCTTCCAGGCTTAGATCCTAGCGATCTGGAGGGCAACGGAAGTGATACTTGATCACATCGTGGGGGGATCTGTTGTGACAATCTACGTCGATAGTCAGGCTGCGCTAAGGGCATTGACAAATCACACGGTGCGATCGTGCCTGGTTGCTCGGTGTAGGAATGCTCTGAGAGAGCTCATGTTGGCATTCACAATAAGGCTGTGTTGGGTACCAGGACACTGCAAGGTGGATGGCAACGAGGTGGCGGACGAACTCGCGAGAGGGGGTTCGAATCTGGACTTAGAGGTAAGGGACAGAGGGGTAAAACCCCCCTTATGTCACTCCTATGGGGTGTTGCGGGAAAGATTTCGTGATGCCGTTAACCGGTCCTGGGGGGATAGAACGGATTGCAGGGTGTCAATGGCCTTATGGCCCGGATTGGACGCAGGTGCAACCAGGGTTCTTTTAGGACTGGATAGGAGTAGTCTCAGGACTCTGATAGGGTTCCTGACGGGGCATTGTTCTGTTAGGGCTTTTATGGGTAAATGGGACATTGCGAGACCGGACTTCTGCAGGTTGTGCGGAGATGCCGAGGAGCTGGAGACGGTTGAGCATGTACTGTGCCACTGTCCTAGGATGCACGGCCCCAGGGAGAAATGGCTAGGGGCTAGGTTTCACGACGAACTGGGGTGTATCGCTGGATGTAATCCAACCGATCTGCTGGGGTTTGTCAGGGCTGTTTCTGTTGGAGGGCCGTAGGGGGGAATTTGTCCTGCGCTTCTACAAATATACCGAACCTTAGGTCTATTTTCTACTATTCTTCTTTACTTCTCTTTTTCTCTTTTTCCTTTTTTCTCCTCTACTGAAGGGATTCACAATGGACCTCATTGGTCTCCGAGTGGAGTTGCGCCCTTGGGCGCATAACCCTTCTTAACCTAACCTAACTTAATATGCAACATTTTTCATTTTTCGAATTTATTCTATGAAAAATGTTGAATATAATAAAGTTGCTTATGAAAAAGAAATAATTCCCAATATCTATTTGTTAAAATAGTTGAGTTAAATACATTCAATTTATAAAGTATCACTATCCAGTGTGACACAAAGAATGCTGACGAAGGCCGTAGCGGGCCGGAAAATGCATTACATTCTGCTGGTGTCTAATAATTGTAAATTTTTCTGTACATAAATATACTTCATTGCTATTCAACGGAAAGCTAAGGTAAAATGTAACAAGAAAATACAATATAATAGTCTGGTAGTGTATAAAGTCATTTCTAAAGAAATTTTAAGGAATAGAGCTATTACAAAAAGCTTTATAAAATACATAACTGAAATTTAACTCATAGAATAAATTCGAAAAATGAAAAATGTTGAATATAATAAAGTTGCTTATGAAAAAGAAATAATTCCCAATATCTAACTTAATATGTTTAACATGATAATAATATGAATTCTTCTTAACTTAGTATGATTAACATGATAATAATATGATTACATTTAATTATAACAGGATGAAATATAAACAAATTATGATTAAGGAAAAAATATTATGATGTAATGCTACGAATATATTTGGTCATAATATGATTCAATAATAATCGTAATATGTTGACAACAATCATGAATTTTATTATAATATGTTGCTCTTAGAATATGTTTACCACAACCATGTTTTTTCTTTGCGTGCGCAAAGACACAGTTTAACACTAGTCCTTATACCCAGATACAGGTATGGCCAGTATGTAATGAACCTTCTAAGCCACTTAATAATTTTCGGATCTAGGAAGATGGTGCAAGTCTACGGCGATTGGCACCTCAACTACTGTTCTAGGTTAAGGCATTGAGGAGCTATGAGCATCCAAATGCGAGACCCCCAAGAACGTATACTTAAGTACAGGTGTAATTTTAATGCAAATTTATGTATTGGCTACATAATCGAAGAATGTTTTCGTATTGGTAATGTTAATATATGTTTTTATTTTCACATTATAATAATAATAACATTAATATTATTATAATTATTTATTATAACTTAACTTATCTAAAATCTGTCCCCCTTATAACTTAACTTATCTAAATTTTTGAGTTAATATTACCGATGAAATTTGGTTACGTGAAGAGGGAGGTATTCGTCATCTGGCTACTGAGTGCTAACCAAGGAAATCATTATAAGTGTTGATGACCTTGTCAAATATTTTTCTTAAAAAAAATGGAAAGTCTGGCTTTCAAAATTATGTCGCTTGATGCTTTTTTTATTGACACTATTACTTGCGTCTAAATGCCTTTGTAGGTCGTCAAATATTTATGTCGAAATATAAATGTTTGTATAGAATATAAGAACAAATATCAATGTTTTCAATACTATTTTATAAATATATACATTCAAATGTATATGTGAATTTATGTATGAGAAAAATATGTACATACATATTTTTATAGCTTTCGAGTTATGCTAATTATACTCATTTCTATGCATTTCCTTTTTATTGGCAAAAATATTTCTACTTACTTTCACTAACATGCGCATGTAGTTCTATGAACATAAGACATCCTACAATAATATTAAAATATTAAATCATTAACTTGATTCTTTATACATAGAACAAATTTTCAGTAGTTCTTTATCAATTAAAAAAATTGTTTGAAAAGCATTTCAATTTATTTAATGTGATAATTGATTCAATTATTTTTTTTTTGGTTGAAAAATAATTAAAAATATAATTTTAATTTCATTAACATTTACATTGTTGGGAAATAAATATTGAATTAAAATATTAATTTAATAAAAAAATTGATTTATTTTGCTTTAAATAAAAAAACTTAAACTTGTAGAATTGTTGTTTGGAATTATCAAATCCTGAGCTATATTTGATTAAATCAATTAACACATTGTTTAAAATGGCAAAGATTTTTGATAATTTTTTTAGTTAAAATTAAAATTATCATTTATTGAAAAAAAGGTTCACAATTTTCAATTTTTAGTAATCAATATAATCACTTTGGTAAAAGGTGCAAAATTAACAAATTGTTTGCTTGAATCTATTAATTTTGTAAGAAAAACTTTAATATGGATAACACAGAAACGAAAAAAAATACTTTGAGGTCAGATTTTATAGATATTATTAATCAGGTGTTTCATATATCGCTGGCTCTATATTACAAGAGTGTATGCGAAATAGCAACAATTTGGAAAAAAATCAAGTTTATATTTTCTTATTCTACTTCGACTTTTTCCAAATAAAGCAACGCAATGCAATTTAATTAAAAATGGTAACCAAGATCTTGCTGCCGTCTCTGTATCAACACTAACAGTTGTAAATTTTCCAATACGAACCTGAAGTACAACAGCGATGCGTAGAGCCCACCCCTGAAAAAGTCTCATCTCATTCTAGGTGGAGGGTAGCAAAGATTCAGCAGCCAAATAAAGCATTCTTTCTTGTTTTAAAAAAATATAAGCATTAACAACAATAAACAAATAAACTTAGCAAATAAGCAAAATGAGACAAAAAGATTGTAGAATTGAAAAAAGAAAACTTTAAACGTAATAAGTTTATTAATATGTATTTAATAAACCGGAAAGTTTTTTAAAAAATTGTGTACTTTTTATGGTTGACAAATGAAGCAGTTGTGCTTTATCTCTATTTAAATTGATAACAACGCAATTAGTTTTTTCTTTTATTTTACAATAATAAGCCAATTTATAAAAAAATAATTTCGTAGCGTACAAATTTGCGCTTACTTTTTAATATGTACCATTAGGTCGTCGCAAAATAAGAAAATTATTTATTGAAATAAAATTGATGAAATAAACGAAGTTGGTTATTAATAAAATATAATGCAAATTTCTTTATATGTAAATATGTGTTACACAAAAGACTTGTATCGGCCAATAATATGAAAACACGACATACAACCTGTTACGTCGCAAAAATATTGTAACGTTCCCCGTTACAATATATTAAGGTTGCCAATATGGCAACCCGGTCTCTGTATGACAGATAATTTTTCTGGTTTGTGTTGTTAATTCATTCGTTATTTGCCACCAGAACGTTCGTATTCGTTCGGTCTTATTTTGGGACACGTAATTACTTTTTTATAAATTGGCTTATTATTATAAAATAAAAGAAAAAATAATTGCGTTGTTATCAATTTAAATAGAGATAAAGCACAACTGCTTCATTTATCAACCATAAAAAGTACACAATTTTTTAAAAAACTTTCCGGTTTATTAAATACAAATTAATAAACTAATTACGTTTAAAGTTTTCTTTTTTTAATTCTACAATCTTTTTGTCCTCATTTGTTTAATTGCTTTATTTTTAGTTAATGTTATTAATGCTAATATTTTCTTAAAGCAAGTCATAAAGTTTTATTCGGCTGCTGAATCTTTGGTAACCTCCACCGATAATTAAAATTTTTCAGAAGTGGGCTCTACATATCGCTGTTATGTTTTACGTTCGTTTGGGACAATTTACGACTTTCACTATTGATTCCGCGGCGGCAACAATTTATTGACCACCTTGTTGAACTAAAACTTGTTACGTTACTTTATTTGGAAATAGTCGAATGATTTTGCTATTTTGCATGTAACCTTTTAATTTTGAGCCAACGATATATGGAATGTTTGATAGTTTATAAACATAAAATTTGTTATCAAAGTTGTTAGTGGGAATACTATTATTTATTAAAAGATTTTGTTTGTTGTGCTTCATTCCCTTTTTAAATAATTGATAAGAAATACTGAAATTTATTGTTGGAGGATAAGCTGATCCTATGCGCATTTCACTGGTTGCTTAGGCCAGATCATCAGGAAACGTTCTCCTAAATAATTTTAGAAAAGCCAAAGCTATCAGCAGACAAGACTACAGAGGGAATAACAATTACTTACAAACACTCAAAAAGTCTTTTTTGCAATGATATCAAAGCTTAAACAAAATACCAAACAATAAATCAGTGATGAGATTTATCTTTTCTTACATTTCCCGCTACAATTATTTGGTATTCTCCCAACATTAATTGTAGTTGTAAGTGGGTAAAGAAAAAAACATATTAAAAATAAAAACAAAGTGCTTTTATTGTTTTCGCAAGAAATCAAAATAAAAACAATTTGCCAGTTCAGTTTTTTATGCACGTGCACTTGCTAAAATTTATTATCAAAGTTGTTTTTGGAAATACTATTATTTATTAAAAGATTTTGTTTGTTTTGCTTAGGAACAGCTTATCC
Organism: Pollenia amentaria; assembly: GCA_943735925.1. Lineage (NCBI taxonomy): Eukaryota > Metazoa > Arthropoda > Insecta > Diptera > Polleniidae > Pollenia > Pollenia amentaria. The sequence continues at coordinate 134,895,025 of OX031010.1, read as the reverse complement.
TCCAACAATAAACTTTAGTATTTTTTTATCAGTTATTAAAAAAAGGGAATTAAGCACAACAAACAAAATCTTTTAATAAATAATAGTATTCCCAAAAACAACTTTGATAATAAATAAAAATAAATAATATGTATAACGTGTTTACTTCCAATCGAAATCCCTTTAATCTGTTGAGATTTGGCATCTTTTTTCGCCACGCAAGATTCTTACAATCATCAGTTAGTGGACATTCAATGTTGACCATTGACTTGCTTCATAAAAATTTTCAATCTTGCTTTCAGACTCCATTATTTAATAATAATTTTTATTTTTTTAAAATTATAGTTTTGACGGACCGATGGAACGGGCCTATAACCTTTTGAGAAAGACGACTTTTATTTGCTATAGAATGAAAGAAAAATGTTCTTTTTGATAACAAATAAAAAAAAAATATTTAAGTAACAAAAAATACAAAACATATTCAATTAAAATTGTAAAAGTAAAATTATGAACAAGTAACATTTTGCACTCCTTATTTCAACACGTATTTACCAGTTTTTACTCTTTTTTACCCCCTAAGCTAAGTGGATTGATTTAGGGACAAACTTATGCTATGTTCATACTTAGATTTTGGAACGCGTTTAAGCATCTTGAACTAGATAAACCTCTTGTCACTTAAAAATCGGGATGATGAACCATACAATTAAGTGATTTGTTAATCACTTCAAATTGGTATGTTTAATACTAAATCATTTCATTAATCACATAGAATCCTCTAAACATACCTCAAGCTGAGTATGATGTAGCATCGGTTAAAATAAACGTACCTCGCCCGTGTACAACTGACCACGATTTCTTCTTAATGTTTTTTTAAATAATCCATATATTTAGATATTTTAATCAGGCTTCAGTTCATTGAATTTAATTTTCATAAAATTATTTTTATGAAGAAAGAAATTTTACAACATGAAATGAATTCATTCAAAAAGCAAATTACGATTTACCAAGGTAAAATACCATTTTTTTACAGATTGATGTTTGACTAATGACGTCATCCGTCGTCAATGGCGGTGAGAGCTAAACGGCCAACCCCACTGAAGAGATTGTGTGGTTACAATCGAAACTGGTCTGGGCAACCTGTCCGTTAAAACCTGGGTTCAATTCCCAGCTCAGTCAAGAATAAAAAATTATCAATAAATTTTTTTTCATTTCATGTTGTAAAATTCCTTTCTTCATAAAAATAATTTAATCAAAATTAATTTTAATGAACTTAAGCATGATTAAAATATCAAAATTAGGACTAAAAACCATTAACAGTTCAATAAAGTAACCACAATTTTCACAATTTTATCGTTAATATGTTTAAGATATTCTTCTGATATCATTATTAAAGCATTTTTTTTTATCAATTTCTAAAATTAAAGAAATATTAATTTGTTTTTTGTGTTTTTTTGAAAATCAACTGTCATCGTAATTAGCTCAAATGTAATGTGAACGGCTTTGATTAACTTAATCAACATTTTCCTTAAACGCGTTTAAAAACCCAAGTGTGAACATGGTATTGCCCCCGGTCCAAATTTCAAGTTCTTATCTTCAGTCGTTTAGGCGATTATGAATTCGGCAGTCAGTCAACCAGTCAGACAGTCAGTAACGTTACAATTTTATATAAATAGATTAGCATTGTTTTTGAGAGAAATTTATAAAATTTTATATATTATAATTGCTACACAGAAAAAGTTAAAAATTGTCTCTAATGACCAAATTCATAGAAACAAGCAATTCATTTGTTAATTTTGCACCTATTACCAAAATGTTTATATAGATTACTAAAAACTGTGAAAATATTTTTTTTTTTTTTTCAATAAAAATTATATTTTTAATTTTAATTTAAAAAATTATCAAAAACTTTGCTGCTTCAAACAGTGTTTTAATTGATTTAATTAAATATAGCTCATGTTTCGACAATTGTCAACAACAATTCTAAAAGTTTAAATTATTTTATTTTAAACGAAAAAATCAATGAAAATTTTTTGTAAATAAAATGTCAATTTACTCAAAATTATTTTTTTATTTTGCTTTCAACTAAACAAATAATTGATTCAATTATCGCATTTATTAAATTGAAGTACTTTTAAACAATTTTTTTAATTGACATACAACTACGGATAACTTTTTCTGTGTATATTCCAATTTTTTCTTTTAGAAATAAAAGTTTATTATTAATTTATTTTTCACAAACTTTCTTAAATTTAGTTTTGCCTTTCTACGGCCATCAAATTAATAATTTACTAAAACTTAAAACGAAATCAACCTTAAAAAATAAAATCAAAAATATACTAAAAAATTAAAAAAAAAAAAAAAAAATAATTAAATTCAGAAAATTCGGTAGTGATAGAAATCGATTTTTAAAACAAAACCGTATCAGTGTCTTTAAAAATACATTTCTTATACATTTACGAGTATCTTTTAATTGCTGTCCTTATTCTTTATAAATTTAAGGTTGTATTAGTTCAGGAGGTCCATAACATAGCGCAACAATTCTACTAAAACATTTTTTTGTATAAGCCAATTATAATTATTAAAGTCAGTAGGATGTATATATTTCTTGAACACTTGCTGTCATATAAAAGTGTTCTTCTATTAATAAACATCATAAATAAGTCGATTTATCTGCCATTTCGTCTTTAACTGCATTCAAAATTATGACGTTTTCATTTCAATAATTTTGTAATTTTACCATTTGTTTTTGAATTGTATAAGTTTTATATATGTACATATCGGCACCAAAAATTGAAGAGGGCATAACAACAACAAATTAGGATATGAGTTTGATTGATTTTTGTTCGTTTTAGTAAACTACATGTTCACAAATTATTTTAGATCCTTGCGATCAAATATGGCGACTTTATTAAAGAAATTCAAACGCCAAGTGCACCTTGTTGTTATTCATTTTGTAAAATTTTTTGCTTCTCCATTAAAAAAATAAAGTGTTTTTACGCCCTACTGCATTTTAGGTGACGATATGTACATATATAAAACCTATAAAATTCAAAACAAAATGGGAAAATACGTGTATCTGCGTTTTAAAAGTTTACATCTGAAACTCATTCTACAGCCTATTCAAAGTTGCACTCTTGTATAGCAAACAAATTAGAAAATCGTGAGATACTTAGGTTTTTCGTATAAAGTGTCTTCAGAAGATTAATTCATATCGTTTCAAGCAACATTTTGTTGATACACATTAATCTTCTTACTCTTCTGAAAATGGGTCACCGTTAATCGTTTAATCGAATAAATACTACCCGAATAGCTGATCGGTTAATTTCAAATTGAGTATTTTTGATTAACGATTAAAACGGTTAATTTCGTTCCATTAAACGATTAACCGATGTAACCAATTTTGAATTTCTTATAGTTTTATATATACTTCAATGCCATAATGGAAGATTTAATATGTTCAGAAAAATCCAGGAACAGGACTGAGAAATTCGATTTTTTCTGTATTATGGGTTGCTTTTGATTTCACCAATATCTACGATAAATGAAAGAATTTTTTCCAAGTCAAGTAAAGAAAAGAATCGCTTAATCCTTAACATTTAAGCCAAATTATTTGTCTAAAATATTGTTTTATAAGATCTCCTTTAACTATTGAAATAACTAATAATATTATCTTACAGCTTATTTTTTAATTAATACATAATTTAATTAAAGAATATGTATAATATATTTATGAATAATTTTATTCTTTGCTCGTTTTAGTTCAATAATTGTTATTCCCAGCAAAAACTTTACTTACCTGGTAAGTTAGCAAGTAATGTTGGAGAAATATAAACACTACTTATTTTTCGGCTGAATAACTACTTATTTTTGTTCGAGTTGTCCACAGAATTCAGAAGTTAGAATACACTTACTAGAAGTCACAAAATATCTAGTTATTATTCAACTACCAGTAAGTTGAATTTTAAGTAATTACAATATACTTACTGAAAGCCAAAAAATAGCTAGTTTTTATTTAATTGGCGCTAGTTAATAGACCTCATAAATAGTTATGGTGCTGGTTTACAGTAAGTAAATGCTCAGTACTGAAAATAAGACAACTAATAAGTAGCTATTTAGCTGATTATTAGTAAGCAAATATTCATAACTGAAAATAATAGTAGTGGAAAGTACTTACTGAGCTCATTACTAACAAGTACTTATTGAGGTTTTCAGAATAATGACAATTGTAATGACAACTACTTACCAGGTAACGTATGAAATAACTACGACCTATTACCAAAATTCAAAAAGTTTTTCCTGGGTGAATCTATTATTTTTTTAGATGAAAAAAAAAAATAAAAATATAATTTTGATTTAATTAACATTTAAGTTGTTTCGAAATAAATATTTATTAATTAAATAAAAAAAAATCTTAATTGATTTTGTTTTTTGCTTGAGGTCATTTTTTTTTTGCTTAAAATAAAATAGCTTAAACTTGAAGAATTGTTGTTTGAATTGTCAAATCCTGAGCTATATATATTAAATCAATTAACACATTGTTTAAAATGGCAAAGATTTTTGACCATTTATTTAATAAAAATTAAAATATAATTTATTGAAAATAAGGTTAACAATTTTAAATTTTTGATAATAAATATAATCAAAATAATTATTAAAAATTAATTATTAATTAAAAACCATGAATAGTTCAACAAAATAACCACAATACTAATTATAATCATTTTGGTTTGCAAAATTAACAAATTGTTTGCTTGATTCTATGAATTTTGTGATTAGAAAAATTTGTTGGTTTTTTCTGTGTGAAAAAAACTTTAAATGGGTAACACAGAAACGAATAAATATACTTTGAGGTCAAATTTAATATATATAATTAATCAGATGTTTCATACATCGCTGGTTCTATATTACAAGTTTATGTGCGAAATAGCAACAATTTGGAAAAAAATTAAGTTTATATATTCTTATTTTAATTCCACTTTTTTTAAATAAAGTAACGCAATGAAATTTAATTGACAAGGTAGCCAAGATCTTGCTGCCGTCTCTGTATCAACACTTACAGCTGTAAATTTTCCCATACGAACCTCAAACATAACAGCGATGTGTAGAGCCCACCTAGGGTTGCCAGTTTTGAAATCAGAGAACTCAGTACATAAGAGAAAAAAAATCAGTACAATTGCATAAAAAACAGTACATATCCTTTTTTAATATATAAAATTGCAAATTAATATCATGAAAAGCTTTAATTCAAAACTTGAATTCATTCTATAATTTGAACCGTGACAAAAGTTAATTAATAAAACTGAATAAATGTTTATAGTTATTCAAGCTCTAGGTCCTTTTGATATTTATTTTTTATTTTCAATATTTCACTAACCTTTGGTTAGCATCGTCAGGAAATTGAATATAATTAAAAAATTTTTTGTTTGGAAAATGTTTGTCATAAACTTAAATTCAAAAACCTATTTGTCATAAAATATTTAAAAAAAAAAAAAAAAAAATTTCAACAAAAAATAAAAATATAACTAAAGTATAACAATTAATATAAACGGAAAAAAATGTCTTATATGTAAAAACCTAACTCAAAAACCATATTTAGATACAATAATAATAAAAGAAAAAATTCTTCTAACATATAACAATTTTTAACTAAACTTATTTTTATCTTACATATTTATTACACATATATATATATATATATATATATATACATATGCATACATATACATACACATATGTACATATCGTGACCTAAGGACAATATATACATATACATATACATATACATATACATATACATATACATATACATATACATATACATATACACATATACATATACATATTTACATACAACATGCATACCTACATACATACACGCATACATACATTGCAAATGTACACATACATTCATACATACATACACACATCCATATACATACACACACATACACATATACATACACCCATACACATACATCCACCCAAAAACAAAAATTTAATTATATACAATACTTGATCTCTTAATAACTAAATTTCTATAATTACTTGCTATATTTTCTGTGTCTGCTTTAAAATTCATTCTTTGTGTTGTTGGTGTATTAATTATGTGTAACATTTCTAATATAAATCTGGGTTTGTAGTTTGTTTCATTGTTTAACACTGATGCATTTTAAAAATTCGGATAGTGATTCAATTCATAACAATGATGAGATAATGCTGTTTTTTTAGAGTTAATGTTTCTATGTTTTTGATCCGATCTGTGTCCTGCAACCCTAGTCCTTAATTTATTTTTAGTTGTACCTATATAAACCTTGTCGCAATTCTCATTATCATTTCCATTACAAGGAATCTTGTTGATAATGTTTGACATATCCCATTTATTAATTCTATCCTTAGTCTTGCTATATAAACTATTCAATGTGTTGTAAGCCTTATATGCTACTCTATATTTGTTCGTGTCACACATTGAATAGTTTATATAGCAAGACTAAGGATAGAATTAATAAATGGGATATGGCATAGGTCAAAAGTTTTTTTATGCAGTGATGCCGCAGCTCTGCACCAAATTTTTGCAATTATTGCATCAGTTAATTTTCTGATGCAATAACTTTTGATATATTGGAAATCGTTTTATTTTTCTTTTTTAATGCTTTTTCTTGTTATTTATAAGAAAACTTTACCAATTTGTTTCAATATATGCAATAAAATTTGTCATCACTACTGTTGATTACATTTTTATTATTATTTTATATTCGTTTATGAAACTTTTGAAATTTAGCTCGTGCTCAAAAATTCAAACATTGCACAGTTGTTGTGCAGTAAAAAAGCATGAGCATCACAACTGCAACTGGTGATCACGCATCAGCAACAAAATTTTGCATCACTGCAGCAATGATGCACAGTTTTTATGCATTTACGAAGGTACCCTATGTCTGTAGCTTCGTACTACTTGTTATGTATTTATCTTCAAAATAATTTAAAAGTAATTTACAACTAATTATTATTATTAATTGTAATATTCCAAAAAGAACAATCGTTTTTCAGGCGATCTTATACTTTAGATTTTTATAAATAATATATTTACATATATACATATGAATAGGCACAAATATTTGCAATGTTACAAGTTACAAATATTTATGGCTATTTTGTACATTCTCCATAATCTCTTTCCTGTCTTCAGTCTTCAAGAAATTGTAACTCATTTCAACTATAACCAAAGTTTGTATTTATCTGCAACTCAATTTCTAGGTTTTATGTTAGCAGCCTGTTTCTCTCTTGCCTCCAATTTGAAAGCTAAAGAATCGTTCTGTAAAAGCGTTTGAAAGTGAAATGGAAGAAATAAAATTAACATTTCCTCAAATTCGTAAACGCACCACCATTTAGAAACTCTTTTCATTTTTCTTCTACTGTCTTCTCTTTTCGTACTGACTCGGCAAATTTTTCAATGGTAATAACTCATCGATAAGGACATCTACATACATATATTAATATTTGTATGGCTCACAACTTGATAATATGACAAACTATATACTGAACAAAATTAATTTAAAATAACAGTAGAAAAACAGTACATTAATGAAAAAATCAGTACAATTGCGTACTGATTTGCTTGTAATGCATAAATCAGTACTTTAAACAAAAAACAGTACATGTACTGATAAAAACAGTACGAATGGCAACCCTAAGCCCACCCCTGAGAAAGTCTCATTCTCGGTGGAGGGTATCAAAGATTCAAAAGTCGAATAAAGCATTCTTTCTTGTTTTAAAAAAAATATAAGCATTAACAACAATAAACAAATAAACTTAGCAAATAAGCAAAATGAGACAAAAAGATTGTAGAATTGAAAAAAAAAACTTTACACGTAATAAGTTTATTAATATGTATTTAATAAACCGTAACGTTTTTTAAGAAAACTGTATATTTTTTATGGTTGGCAAATAAAGCAGCTGTGCTTTATCTCTATTTAAAGCGATAACAACGCGCTTAATTCTTTCTTTTTAAAATGTACCATTAGGTCGTCGCAAAATAAGAACACTTTTTATGGAAGTAAAATTGACAAAATAAACGAAGTTAAGAATAAATAAAATTTAAAGCAAATCTTTAAATTTCTTTGTATGCAAGTATGTGTTACACAAACGACTTTTGGCCAACAGTTTTTGCTATGCAAACAAAATCTCGCTAAATATTTTGAATCAAATCTACTAGATTTCTTTGTAATGTAAACGGCCAATAACATGAAAACACAACATCGCAAAAATATTGTAACGTTCCCCGTTACAATAAATTGGGGTTGCCAATATGGCAACCCGGTCATTGTATGACAGATAATTTTTCTTGTTTGTTATGTTTATTCATTCGTTATTTGCTACAAGAACGTTCGGTCTTATTTTGCGACACCCTAATGGTAAATTTTAAAAAGAATTTTTATTATCGTAATATTAAAGAGAATAATAAATGCGTTGTTATCGCTTTAAATAGAGATAAAGCACAGCTGCTTTATTTGCCAACCATAATAAATGTACAGTTTTTTAAAAACATCTTAAAAACTAATTACGTTCAAAATTTTCATTTTTAATTCTACAATCTTTTTATCTCATTTGGTTTATTTGCTTAGCGTATTTGTTAAATGTTGTTAATGTTAATATTTTTTAAAAACAAGTAATAATGCTCTATTCGGTTCCTGAATCTTTGATACCCTCCACCGAGAATGAGACTTTTTCAGGGGTAGGCTCTACACATCACTGTTATGTTTCAGGTTCGTATGGGACAATTTACAGCTGTAAGTGTTGATACAGAGACGGCAGCAAGATCTTGGCTACATTGTTAAACTTAAATTTGTTACGTAACTTTATGTGCAAATAGTCGAATTTAAAAAAGAAGACTATCAACCATAATTTTGCTATTTTGTATGTAAATTTGTAATATTGAGCCAGCGATATATGGAATGTTTGATAGTTTATAAACATAAAATTTGTCCTCACAGTATGTGTATTTGAAACTTTGGTTAGTTATGAGCCGCTCATCATAAAATTTTATAATTTTGTTTTTAATCATTTACAACTTACTTGAACCTTATTTAACTGAAATGTCATTACATGTTTCGGGTTTCAACATATTAAATTGATTTCTGGAAGCGGACTTTATATACGGCTTGAGATAAATTGTGGTACGTTCATCATGGTGTTAACTCAGGTCTTATAAAACTAAATTGGAACAAATTACATAAACCGATTTGATAATGTAATTATAAGGAGAACATGAATATAAATGTTTAGGGAGGCTGGTCCACATTTGCATCCATGACTATTTTCCTATCAAAGCGATTTAAACGAATTTTAATTCCATACCGCTTTTAATTTCATAGTAGAAACAAACTGACGCTGACATTTTTCAATTTGTTTGAGCGTTTCGAAGGTGATCGTGATTTCAACAGTCGGACCTCTCTATAAGGGCCGAATTTCAAAAGAGTACCGGACACCTGTCCGCTAATTTTTTTAAGAACAACAAAAAGTATTAATTTTGTTTGTATATCTTTTATTTTAGGAAATATAAGGTAAGCAAATTTAGCCGTTTTTACTTCAAATGAACAACAATAAGTGTTACAATTTTTATCTCTGTTTTTTTTTTAGTGATATAATGCTTCCAAATCTACCCGGCTTTACCCCCATAAAAAAAATCACGTCTTAGTGTATCGACTTAGGCCAACTCCCGGTCCAAATTTCAAGTGGTACGCTTCAGGCCTTTCGCTGTGCGATGATGAATCAGTCAGCCAGTCAGTCAGTATATATATTATATATAGATAATATTGCACCGAATTTCAGTACTGTTGATGCAGTGTTGTTTGGGAGTGTGCTTGATATGAGACCTTTTATAAAATAAACATCTGCATGAAACTTAATAATGATGTTCATGAAACTTTCATTATAATTTTGTATTTGCTTCGTTTGTATTCAGTACAATGAATAACAACAAAATGAAAGCAACAAACACACGAAATTTAAGAGACGAATAAGATGCAGTTTTATTGTTTACTTAAGCAAGAGAATATTAATACAAACAATTCTGAAACAAAACAACCACTGAATTAATGTCGAATAAGTTCATGGAATAACACATTTATTTTAAAGTCAGTATTGCCAGTTGAAAGAAATGAAAAACATTAGGAAAAATAAAAAAAAAACATAAATTACCATGAAGAGTAAAAGCAACAAGATAAGGAAGTACATTATAAATAATAAAAATAATACAAATTTGACTTTGTTTTCAATATAAATTAAGTTTTTTTAATGTAAATTTTAAAACTTCAAAAAAATTTCATTTTAAATTCACAAACATTTTTAGCAATGTGTTTGTTTTGCTTGGAAGTGCATAAAAAAGTTGTTAGGAAAAAAATTTTAATTTAATTTAAAAAGTGCTTTACAAATATTATTAATATATTACTGTAAAGATAACAAAAAAGAAAAAATTACATAAATTTACTAAGTGGCAACATTGCTATTGAGTATTTTTATTCAAAAATGAGAGAGAGTGAGTACTGTAAAACAAAAGTAGTTTCATTGAACAAAGTCTTTGTGTTTGCCATATGAAACGAAATGTGTTTGCTAGTAGCATGAATAAAACAACAGTTTGTTCAGTGGTCTGAAGTTTGTTTGAATACGAACTTCATTGAATAAACATTTCAGTATGTTTATGAATGAAGTTATTCATGCAGCCCTTTATTATAAAATATGGACCTATTATCATTAAATTTGATAGGGTTAATCGTTAACCTATAAAACTATATTGGACTACATTTTAGTATAATATAGTTATTTGTTTTGCTGTGGTTCGTTTTAAGATGTTTATCAAGAATAGAATTTTATATGAGACATAAAGTAAATCATAGACTGATCTCCTCAAAATTCTAAGTCAAATTTTTTAGTTCTCCTCAGCCAATTGACGCTTGGGTCCCTCAGGGAAGCATCATGAGCCCACTGTTATACTTAATATATACCTCAGACATGCCAACAAATAACTACACCCTAACTTCAACATTTGCTGATGATACAGCTTTTTCAAGCGTACACGAAAACTGTCATGAAGCATCTCGTTACTTGCAGGATCATATAATTGAACTGGGAAAGTGGTTAAAACAATGGAGGATAAAGGCCAATGAGCAAAAATGCGTACATATAACATTCACCTTGCGTCGGGAGTCATGTCCCGCTATTAAAATCAATAATCAAGTAGTGCCCCAACAATCGCATGTAAAATATTTCGGTTTTCATCTAGATCGGCGTTTAACATGGAAATGCCATATAGAAGCAAAACTAACACAAATGAAACTAAAAGCAATTCAAATTAATTGGCTTATTGGAAGAAATTCTGTTATTAGCCTCGATTGCAAACTTCTAATTTACAACTATATTAAAGCCAACCTGGGCCCTATTTTACGAAACAACTTATCAACTTTTCACTTTGCACTTATCAAATTTAATTTTTTGGCAAAGTGATTAGTGTTTCTGTTCCACAATATTCTTTGCAAATCTCTTTGAAAAGACTTTGCTCTCTTTGCAAAAACCTTGCTCTCTTTGCAAAATTTTGCGCTTTCATGCAAAGTGAGTGTGCAAAGTGTTCCACAAAGCATTTAAACATCTTTGCATTTCTGTCTTATCACTTTTCACTTTGCGTTGCTAAATAAAATTTATTAAAATGAGCCGCAAAATAAAAATGGAGAAAAAACTATCAGTTTTAAATATTATTAAAGGAAAAAAAGATATTTTATTCGCTAGTTTTCAAAACATTAACCTAAGTACTTTTTATTAAATTATTGTAAATATTTAGAACATATGTCTGTATATTAAAATTTTCAGCTTGAGGTCTTATTTTTTATATAACAATTTTTAATTTTATTTTATCCAATATTTTGGCACTGCTTTGTGTTTCTTCTTCAAGGTTTTTTTCTTTCTTTATTATTAAACAAAATATAGCAATTAATTTGATCAAGATGGAATTGAAAAACATTTTTTGATGCAATTAAAAAATTTTTTAATTTGATATTTTGATATAAAAACATACATACAGCACTGCTTCCTCTAAACAGGGTCAATTCACAATTGTTCAATTTTTCAATTTTCACACGCTGTACAGTGTCCATATCTATCCACTGTAAAAATCTTACACCATTTTCTCTAGTCAAAAAAATGCAATTGTATCCCCCTTTGTGATATAAGAGTACATATAAAAAGAAAACAGTTTTTTGTCTCCACTGAATATATGTAAAATTTGACTTGACGCTCTTTAGAGGAAGCAGTGCGCTATGTATATATATGTATATATTGTTAAATTTGTTAAATAATAAAGAAAGAATTAAACCCTGAAGAAAAAACTCAAAACAGTGCCGAAATTTTGGATAAAAAAAAATTTTAATTTTTATATAAAAAATATGTCCTCAAAGTCGAAAATTTTATTATACAATCTAAAGAATAAGGGTCAAATTAATACATATGCATGTATTATATTTAGAACATATTTAAGTTTATATATCATTTTGAATGTCAATAAATAAACTAAACAGGCTGCCTGCTAAACAGACGTGTTTTAAAATAAAACGTATATTTAAACGTCGACAACTCTTTGGATGGTTCTGCAAACTGTTGATTTTGCAACACCATGTATAGCAGCAACTCCATGGTACTGGCAACAATTTTCGAGCCAATGCAAGCACAGAAGCAGTTGATTTTGATCCGACAAAGCAATACTGCGCTGTGTATTAGGCTCTAATTTTTCCCCAATTTTATTTAAAATGAAATCAACTTGGATTTCATTTAAACGGAAGCAGTCTTTAAAATTAAACTTTTGTAGTCTCAAAAAATTAATTCGATCTCTATAAATTCTTCTTATAACTGCGGCTTCACTATCGTCGAACAAAAACTCACGTCTTAACATTTTGAAAGCTTCAAAAGATATAAGAATATGAATTTGCAAAGCGATCGTTTACCTTGCAAATTTTTGACAAACTTATCAAAATTTCCTTTGCAAAAATAGAATTTACAGTTTTTGTGGAACGAAACAGCATAATTATTTGCAAAGTCTTTGCAAATTACACTTTTCAATATTAACTTTGCACTTTGCATAAGAGAACGTACGTGGAACAGAAATTGAAAAGAGAAAATACAAATTGCAAAGACTTTGCCAATTACACTTATCAATTTCAACTTATCATTTATCAAATTTAATAGTTCTGTGGAACATAAAGTTTTGCAAACTGACGAAAAATTTGATAAGTGCAAAGTGAAAAGTTGATAAGTTGTTTTGTGGAATAGGGCCCTGGTGCTACGGTATTCAAATATTTTTAAAGCACATTGTATAAATAGTTTAACATTACACTTTTCTTATATGTACGGATAAATGAATAAAAAGTAAAAAATACATATTTCAATAAATATAAAATAAAAAAAAATATTAAAAACTGATGCACTGAAAACAAATCTACACAAATCTTTTTAAATAGACTTCCATTGATATTTATTTTGTATATTAATACTTTTATTTATAAATCTTAAATAACATGTGTCAAGTTTTTAGAATTTTCTTAAAAGAACTACAACAATTAAATTCTTAAAATAAGAATCTTTAGGTAATATACCACAAAATTAAGGAAAATAGTTTAAAAACCCTTTCATGTACAAAAGTTTTATGCAACTTTCAAGAAAGAAAACAAACACTACCATAAATATTTTATAAATAAAAACATTGCGAGTGAAAATTTACCAAATTTCGTATCGAATCGAAAGCAGACATTTAGCATTTATCTGTTAGTGACAGAGTAAATTCCCTTGCATATATTTATTAAAAGGTAAACAAACAAACAAACGATTAGAAGCGTAATAGCTGAAAATTGTCTATTTGGAAAATAAGAAAAAAATGCAAAGATCAGACATTTTGCTCGACCGAGGTCTATTGGCCACCAAAGAGGAAAATGTCGGTCCTTGTTTACTTTTCGCCCTGGACGTTAATAGATGTGGTAAGTGGTGGCATTAGTGGTTGAGTTGAAAATATTTCGTGAAGAATCAAAGACAATTCCATTTAAAAAAAAGAAGAAAACGAACAAAAGATTTTAAATAAATTCTTTTTTATTGAAAAGTTAATAGTGAAAATATATAAAAAAAAATTTAATAAAATTGTAAAGATTCAAGACCTTTAACAAAACTTAAGGCAGCTTGAGACTTAAAATTTTAAACCAGAAATTAAAAATGAGAACAAAAATTTTTATAATTCAGAATCTTAAAGCTAATACACTAGCTGTCGTACTACCTACGATATTTAATACTATGCCTTTGGATATTATGAATATTTCTGTAAACTGCCCCAAAAGAAAAAAGGCAAAAATTATTAGTCGATAAATTATAGAAACTTGAATTATTGAATTTTAAGTAATGAATATAATTAAACTAAATTGTGTTAAAACTCATAATTTATATCATTTTAAAGAATTATAATTTTTTTTTATACTGTACCTGCAGACAAGCCAACATGGCTTCGCAAGGTCAATATAGAATTGAATGTAACTAAAAGAAATAAAATAAATAAATAAATAAATAAATAAAAAAAAAAAAAAAAAAATAAAGTGAAGCTAAAATTTAAAAACAATTTATAAAATTTAAAAACAAATACATTTTAACAACATGTTGAAAATCTTACACGATTAAAATAAAAATAGGCCACACAGTAAAGCCACCACATCCTCGCTGCCACATCCATCGTGTGAAGTATCACCATTGCATCGGCACCGCATCACCCTTTCCAAGGTCAGGTATTCTGCCAATTCGTTTGACATAGACACCTACGACAGACAGCTAAAACGGGCGAAATATAAATTTTATATGTCTATATGTTTTTTTTGTGTGTAGGGAAACCAAATTTTTTTTATTTACCTCTAGAGTCAGTCCCTGGTTGAGTATTTGCGAGGTGCGCGTAATATTAGGGGTTAAGCTCAGGCCTGTCAGTCATCGTAGGGTTAGTTGCCCAGGCGTAAAGCCTGTTTTCCTTAACCTAGAAAAATTGTAAAAAAAAGTCATATATATATATTTTGTTTTTGGTTTTTTCTTAAAAAGAGACACTTACCCAGAACAGCAATTAAGTAGGACACGTGACGGACGGACGGCTGTTCCTGTCATCCGCAATCGCCCGGAGGGGGACAACTGAAAAAATATTGATATAAAAGTTCAACCTTAATTGTTTTTTTTTTTTCTATTAAAACTTGTTTTTACAATTAATGTTTCATTATATTTTTGATTTTGTTTTTTATTAAAACTTGGCTTTAAATACCTTTTATTATATTTTTATTTATTTTATTAAATAATGTTTAAAAATTAGAATTTTTAATAAAACCGTTTTTATATTTTTATAATGAATTTTCAAACGAAATTATGAATCTTTATATTTTAAATAATGAGTAGATAAACTCATAGATTTTTGGCGGGAGGGCCACAATTGGTATAACACCGGCCAATTACACTCCTAGAGGTAACGGTGTAGAAAACGGGTAAGTACATGGTGCAAAATGTTTTTTAAAATAGTGTTGTTATGGTTCATTTTGGGTTCCTTTTTTTTTTGTTATATAATACTTCTTCCGTTCGTTTAATCGGCTGGCATGGTTTTTTTTTGTGAAGTAGCAATTGCCATCGATTGGTTGGCAAGAACCACCCCCAAAACGGCGAGCCTTAGCCGGACTTACGCCAGCATGCCAGCGCCGCCAACAATCTGGCCACATCTGACCTTAGGGTTTTTTGTGTGTTTTATTTCTTCTATAAAACACCAGCTACAAACGTAAACGTTACATGACCTAATGAGCACAACATTTATATTTTGATGGACATTTAACCAGGAATAAAAAAATATTACTTAAGCAATAGAGTATTTTTTTTGTATGCACTTAAATATGTAAAACTGGGAATCCCTGCACGCAGAGAAAAAATATGGTTGGGCATGGTTACGGCAACTACACTATGTTGATTGTAACAATATATTTGTGTCATACACAAAATATTGTTATTTTTATTTAATATCAACAATATTATAGTTACTGTAAACATTTCTATGTTTATCGCAACTATAAATTTGAGTATGGTTCACTGAAAAATAATCATTTTTATAACAACTAAATAATGATAACGTTGAAAACATATTATATTCCTCACAACCATTTAATGATATTTAATAGCCATAACATGATCATTTTCTATACTTGTACTCAAAATATGCTTAAGATGCAAACAAAATAACTTTACTCTAATAATATTTTGTTATCGCCATTTGTAAAATAGTTTTGCATCAGTTGTGTCGTTTGTTTTACATATGCCTATCGAATTATTTGTTATTCACAAAAAAAAAAAAAAACAGGTTTATAGAAATTAAAAAATAAAGAAATTGTAGGTACATTAAAAAAAAATTGTAAAGTGTCACAAAATAAAATATCAATGCTATAAAAATTTTAGTATTGTTTGAAAGTGGTTCAAAAATATTGACCATTGTTTTGTGTTATTTAAGAGAAAAAGATAGAAAATTCTTTAAAATAATTTGTAAATAATTGCGACCTGCGACAAAAACTGGTTAAAAATATTATGTTTAAAGTTGCATCATATTATATGATGTGAAATATCTGTAACAGGTTTGCGTTAAGGTTGCCAGTAAGTAAATAAGCATAAATATATATATTAAAAATATTTTTCAGTTTTAGATTTAATTTACATATTATTATGATTAACATGATAATAATATGATAACTTCTTAACTTATTATGTTTAACATGATAATAATATGAATTCTTCTTAACTTAGTATGATTAACATGATTATAATATGATTACATTTAATTATAACAGGATGAAATATAAACAAATTATGATTAAGGAAAAAATATTATGATGTAATGCTACGAATACATTTGGTCATAATATGATTCAATAATAATCGTAATATGTTGACAACAATCATGAATTTTATTATAATATGTTGCTCTTAGAATATGTTTACCACAACCATGTTTTTTCTTTGCGTGCGCAAAGACACAGTTTAACACTAGTCCTTATACCCAGATACAGGTATGGCCAGTATGTAATGAACCTTCTAAGCCACTTAATAATTTTCGGATCTAGGAAGATGGTGCAAGTCTACGGCTACTGACTACTGTCCTAGGTCAAGGCATTGTGGAGCTATGAGCATCCAAATTCGAGACCCACAAGAACGTATACTTAAGTACAGGTGTAATTTTAATGCAAATTTATGTATTGGCTACATAATCGAAGAATGTTTTCGTATTGGTAATGTTAATATATGTTTTTATTTTCACATTATAATAATAATAACATTAATATTATTATAATTATTTATTATAACTTAACTTATCTAAAATCTGTCCCCCTTATAACTTAACTTATCTAAATTTTTGAGTTAATATTACCGATGAAATTTGGTTACGTGAAGAGGGAGGTATTCGTCATCTGGCTACTGAGTGCTAACCAAGGAAATCATTATAAGTGTTGATGACCTTGTCAAATATTTTTCTTAAAAAAAATGGAAAGTCTGGCTTTCAAAATTATGTCGCTTGATGCTTTTTTTATTGACACTATTACTTGCGTCTAAATGCCTTTGTAGGTCGTCAAATATTTATGTCGAAATATAAATGTTTGTATAGAATATAAGAACAAATATCAATGTTTTCAATACTATTTTATAAATATATACATTCAAATGTATATGTGAATTTATGTATGAGAAAAATATGTACATACATATTTTTATAGCTTTCGAGTTATGCTAATTATACTCATTTCTATGCATTTCCTTTTTATTGGCAAAAATATTTCTACTTACTTTCACTAACATGCGCATGTGGTTCTATGAACATAAGACATCCTACAATAATATTAAAATATTAAATCATTAACTTGATTCTTTATACATAGAACAAATTTTCAGTAGTTCTTTATCAATTAAAAAAATTGTTTGAAAAGCATTTCAATTTATTTAATATGATAATTGATTCAATTATTTTTTTTTTGGTTGAAAAATAATTAAAAATATAATTTTAATTTCATTAACATTTACATTGTTGGGAAATAAATATTGAATTAAAATATTAATTTAATAAAAAAATTGATTTATTTTGCTTTAAATAAAAAAACTTAAACTTGTAGAATTGTTGTTTGGAATTATCAAATCCTGAGCTATATTTGATTAAATCAATTAACACATTGTTTAAAATGGCAAAGATTTTTGATAATTTTTTTAGTTAAAATTAAAATTATCATTTATTGAAAAAAAGGTTCACAATTTTCAATTTTTAGTAATCAATATAATCACTTTGGTAAAAGGTGCAAAATTAACAAATTGTTTGCTTGAATCTATTAATTTTGTAAGAAAAACTTTAATATGGATAACACAGAAACGAAAAAAAATACTTTGAGGTCAGATTTTATAGATATTATTAATCAGGTGTTTCATATATCGCTGGCTCTATATTACAAGAGTGTATGCGAAATAGCAACAATTTGGAAAAAAATCAAGTTTATATTTTCTTATTCTACTTCGACTTTTTCCAAATAAAGCAACGCAATGCAATTTAATTAAAAATGGTAACCAAGATCTTGCTGCCGTCTCTGTATCAACACTAACAGTTGTAAATTTTCCAATACGAACCTGAAGTACAACAGCGATGCGTAGAGCCCATCCCTGAAAAAGTCTCATCTCATTCTAGGTGGAGGGTAGCAAAGATTCAGCAGCCAAATAAAGCATTCTTTCTTGTTTTAAAAAAATATAAGCATTAACAACAATAAACAAATAAACTTAGCAAATAAGCAAAATGAGACAAAAAGATTGTAGAATTGAAAAAAGAAAACTTTAAACGTAATAAGTTTATTAATATGTATTTAATAAACCGGAAAGTTTTTTAAAAAATTGTGTACTTTTTATGGTTGACAAATGAAGCAGTTGTGCTTTATCTCTATTTAAATTGATAACAACGCAATTAGTTTTTTCTTTTATTTTACAATAATAAGCCAATTTATAAAAAAATAATTTCGTAGCGTACAAATTTGCGCTTACTTTTTAAAATGTACCATTAGGTCGTCGCAAAATAAGAAAATTATTTATTGAAATAAAATTGATGAAATAAACGAAGTTGGTTATTAATAAAATATAATGCAAATTTCTTTATATGTAAATATGTGTTACACAAAAGACTTGTATCGGCCAATAATATGAAAACACGACATACAACCTGTTACGTCGCAAAAATATTGTAACGTTCCCCGTTACAATATATTAAGGTTGCCAATATGGCAACCCGGTCTCTGTATTACAGATAATTTTTCTGGTTTGTGTTGTTAATTCATTCGTTATTTGCCACCAGAACGTTCGTATTCGTTCGTCTTATTTTGGGACACGTAATTACTTTTTTATAAATTGGCTTATTATTATAAAATAAAAGAAAAAATAATTGCGTTGTTATCAATTTAAATAGAGATAAAGCATAACTGCTTCATTTGTCAACCATAAAAAGTACACAATTTTTTAAAAAACTTTCCGGTTTATTAAATACAAATTAATAAACTAATTACGTTTAAAGTTTTCTTTTTTTAATTCTACAATCTTTTTGTCCTCTTTTGTTTAATTGCTTTATTTTTTGTTAATGTTATTAATGCTAATATTTTCTTAAAGCAAGTCATAAAGTTTTATTCGGCTGCTGAATCTTTGGTAACCTCCACCGATAATTAAAATTTTTCAGAAGTGGGCTCTACATATCGCTGTTATGTTTTACGTTCGTTTGGGACAATTTACGACTTTCACTATTGAGAGAGGGAATGATAATTACTTACAAACACTCAAAAAGTCTTGTTTGCAACGATATCAAAGCTTAAACAAAATACCTAACAATAAATCAGTGATGAGTTTTATCTTTTCTTACATTTCCCTCACTGTATTTGTCCTCACTGTATTTGTAATCGTTTCTGTATTAGCCATATTAATATATATTAAGAGATATGCGACTTTTGTTGATTATGAGCCGCTCATCATAATATTCTATTATTTTATTTTTAGTCAAGTTGTATTATTGGACCTTATTTAACTGGAATGTCATTACATGTTTCGGATTTCAACATATTAAATTGATTTCCGGAAGCGGACTTTAATAAAGACCTGCAAATGTTGAACTATAAATCATGTTAACATCGCCACACAATGTTATTGTCAATTCATGTTATGCCACTCATACATGTTTGACAATAACATAATAAGACACTGTCGAATTAAATGAAAACAAAACAATGCATAGTTTTAACAGTGACTTTACAGACATCAACATGGAAAATTAACATGTCAACATTAACTTGCGACACATGCGACATATGCAGCATACGTTGTTAATAATTACAATTAATCATTTGAATGGCTTATTATAAACAATAAAACTAAAAATAAAATAGGAAAAAATAGGAAAAGCAGGAGACTGCTAGATTGACAAATCTTAATATAGATAATATAAACGATATAATTGAGATTCTTAAACCCTTTGAGGAAGTATCGAAACTTTTGGAAGGAGAAAAATATCCTACAATTCATTACGTTTATCCTCAAATAAGAAAACTTAAAAAAGTAGTTATAGTAAACGAACAAAATGATTCACAAACTATTAGAACATTTAAGGAGAAAATTTCGCTTTGTATAGAATCTGTGATTGATGCTAACATAAAGGATTTTCATAAAATTGCACTCTTTTTATTTCCACCGGCGAACAAGCTGCAACATTTTTCGGAGAGTGAGAAGAGAAGCATTCATGAACAATGCAAAAAAATGTTAGAAACATACAAAAACACATCGAATGTCGCAGACACTACAATGGAATCAGTAGATTCTGAAGATGATCCTTTTAATGATTTTGTGCAGGCTGTTTTTCCACCCGAATACGATGACCCAGTGCACAATGAAATCTTGAGGTATGAGTGCCAGACAATTTTATACCACAAAGAATTTGATCCTCTGGAGTGGTGGGAAGCCCGCAAAAGAGAATATTCCTTGCTTTTCAATTTAAGTTGTTTTGTATTAGCAACACCAGCCTGCTCAGCTTCTTCGGAAAAGCTCTTTTCAAATGCTCGACATTTGTTATCCGAAAAAAGGTCGGTACTCAGAAAAAAACCCCGAAAGCGTTAATCAAATTATGTTTTTACATACCAATTTAGTTTTGAATGCATTGAATACTACAAATTCAAATGATTAGTAAAGTAGGATTTTAACGTTAAACGTTTTATCGAGAAAAAATGTTAATTGTGCAACTACCCAATATATATGGATTTAAAGTTTAACTTTAAATATTCAAATAGAAATGTACATCAAAACCCGTTTTTTACTTATTAAATTGTTTTTGAGCTTATTTGAAATAAAAAATGTATTCTAAAAACAAAATTAAAATAAAACTTTTTTTCTATTTCAACAATTGTTATTTAATTTAGAATCTTTATTTAAGAAATAATGAATATTTTTAATATAAAGGCAGGCAGGTTCAAACAGTATTAAAAACATGCTGCAGGTTAAACATTTAAAAATACATGTTATTGAAATAACAGCCTACAACAGTTTAACTTAATTGCAAAGGCATGCAAAGACAGTATGTTAATGTAGACATAACATGGCATAACACCTTGTCTGAGTTAACATAACATGTCAATGCATGAAAATATGGAGAACGACATTTTTACATAAAATGTTGAATTGTGCAGTACTTTAGACTTTATATACGGCTTGAGGTTAATTATGGGACTTCATCAGGGTGTTAACTCAGGTCTTATAAAACTAAATTATATCAAATTGCGTAAATCGATTTGATAATGTAATTTTTAGTCGCATAAAACGAATTTCTGCCACATTTAATGACAATCTATTCATTTTGCCCCCAACTTTATGTAATTCTCGTTTACCTCAGTAGGCATGTCGCAAATTGGAGCATAGTTATGGCAGAATTAAAAAAAGTAACTGCCTGTTTGTAGAACATTTAAAACCAAAACAAATTTTGAAATTTTGTTTTTGTTTTAAATGTAAGTTAAGCGAGTCACGTTTACACTCGCGTTCTTCAAAGAGGCAGTAAGATTTGATAGTTTTTAATGTTAACTTTTGTGTAAACAGAATATGAAAATTTTTTAGGGAGGTTGGTCCACATTTGCATTCATGACAATTTTCCTCTTCAAAGCCATTACAACGAATGTTAATTCCTTACTGCTTTTAATTTTATAGTAGAAACAAACTGACGCTGAAATTTTTTAATTTGTTTGATCGCTTCGAAAGTGAGCGTGATTTAAACAGTCGGACCCAGCTTAATGGAACTAGAATTAATGAGGACCCAGAATATGATTTCATTCCCAAAAACAACTAGATTTTACTCCAAATCTCGTAGGTACCACATTTCGTTGCAGTTTTAATGGGCTAGTAGTCGTGTATCTTAGTCGATTCCAATATTTCTTAGACAATTGAGGAATCACTTAACAAAACTTACCTTCTGGTATTTTTTTCGAAACGATCTTTGATATCTTTGCATTAATTTGGTTAAGTTCTATTGAAATAAATTGTATATGCATAATTTTTGTCCTCTGCTCATAGAAAAATTTGATCTTAAAACAAGTTGGAGTGCTATATTCGGCTGTGCCGAATCTTTGATACCCTCCACCGAAAGGAGTGGGCTCTATATTATTAATACATATTCACATATTATTAACTAAAAGCTTCACAAAAACGAACGTCAGTATTACAATTGGTTGCGGTTTAGACCTATATTAAATAACTGACCGATAATAAGAAAGTTTTATACATTTCGTGTTAGAACTTTGAACTTGCTTGAGTAAAATATCATGATTCGTAACAGTTTTAGCCAAATTAAAATGATTTTTAGGGGGGTAATTTGTATTGGATTTGTGGTATTACAAAAAATAAATTAGAATAAATTTCAATACAGCTGTGTAATTAGTTTTAGCGTTAACAGTGAACTTCACAAATTTACATTATATTTTTCTGGCCATATGAATCTAAGTTGGAAATTTTACCGCAATATCTATATCTGTGATGGTTTTAGGCGAATCTAATTATTATCCCAAAGGTGGGTTTATTTGGTTTTAGGCGCAATAAACTGTTTTCCGAGAGTAGGGCTTATATGGGGCCTAGGGTAAATTATGGATCAATCTTTACGAAATTTGGCAGTGTGATTTCTTGTCCTATAAAACTGTGACGTACCGAATTTCATTATGATAACATTTGTTTTATTACGGTTTTAGGCGTACTAATCGGTTTTCCGGGAGTATGGTTTACATGGGGCCTAGTGTAAATTATGGACCGATTTTTAATAAATTTTTCAGTGTGATTTCAGGTCCTATAAAACTGTGACGTACCAAATTTTAGTATGATAGCGTTATTTATTACGGTTTTAGGCGTACTAAACTGTTTTCTGCGAGTAGAGTTTATATGGGGCCTATGGTCAATTATGGACCGACCTTCACGAAATATAACAACATGACTTGCAGTCGTATAAAAAATAAAAATAAGAATTCGGTGCAGTATTCCACCGTTTATGTTAGTTTTTGTATAAAAATTATCATTTTAATTCATAGCTCTGATCCTACTGAGCCGATTTCAATCCCAAGCTGCTAAGGATAACTACAAGCAATTTGAGACCAAACTTGTTCTTTTCTTTTGCGTTTTCGAAAGTGAGTCTGTTTTCAACAGACGGACACACAGACGGACATGGCTAAATCGACTTAGAATTACACAAGGAGCAAGAAAATATATACTTTGTAGGGTTTTGATGTATAATAAAAAAGTTTCATACGGAAGGACAAACTTCGTATAACCTTGTTCACTACACCATTTTTCATTGATATTAAGAAAATTCCAAATGAAAATGCGAATTTCAATTTGAAATTGAGAAAATTCCAATTGAAATTAAGAATATCGATTTGAAATTGAGAAAATTCCAATTGAAATTGAGAATATCAATTTGAAATTGAGAAAATTCCAATTGAAATTAAGAATATCGATTTGAAATTGAGAAAATTCCAATTGAAATTGAGAATATCAATTTGAAATTGATAAAATTTCAATTGAAATTGAGAAATTTTATTTTTAAATTGATAAAACCGAATTATATGATTTTTATTATATTCATACAACAAAAATAAGAATAAAGAAATGAAAAAAATACAAATCGCAGTATTATTGACCAACAGGCATAACTTTCAGATCCAGAGCAGATTGATAAGACGTTGTAGTATGTTGTATGGCTCTACTGCAATCTCCAGTAGTTATACATGTCTTAGAAACCTTAATCACCTCTTCTAAAAAGGCAAGCCACTGCTTTTTTACATTGGGGGAATTACTTTCGGTCCATTCATCTTTGTTTTCGCCACACTTTTTATTTTTGACCAAATAATTTCAATGGGGCTAAGCATCGGTTAATAGGGGCTCAATCGCAAGTATTGGCAAGTATGTGTAATAGCCAAGAACTAGAGGAGAACCATTAGAGCTTAAGTCATTCGTGTCTAAAATATATAACACTACTTGGTATGCCAGAATATATAACAAAATCCAGTCGGTCTGGGTTTTGGCAATACTTTGGCCTTCTTGACTTCTTGCTAATAGGGTGTCTCATAGCAAATTGCATCTTCATATTAATGATGCCCTAACATCAGAACTGTGACATCAATATTTATTACAAATGGGGCATAAATTAGGCATCAATCCAATGACGAACGTCATCATAAAATTTTGTAATAGTTTTTGCGTCAGCTACGCTATGACTACAGTGACATCAATTCGATGATACATTTTGTGTGCTATTAACATAATTTTCATGTTTAAAAAGTAAAATGAAAAGCAAAAATTCCCATATTCAATTTTTTAAATTATTTAGTAAAATACAGCAAATTTTCAAATAAGAGTTATTACGAAAATCATATTGGGCATGCTGCTGGTGCCTTATAATTAAGAGTTCTTCTGAAAACGATGGGCGGAATACAACAAAAGTGAAACAAACATGAGTAACGGATAAGTAAATAATAATATTCTCTCACTGTGACTTAAGTCAATTTCAATGACAAACTGTTATTAAATTGAGCCTAATGAGTCGTTTCTATGATGTTTCTAAATCATAGCACTGATAACATGTTTTATTAAAATGACTCCGATTCGTCATTTCTGTGATGCCGATGTGTCAACACATTGATGACGTTATTTAAGATGTTGACCCTAATGACAATTTGGCAAATGATGTTAATGCTGACAAGTATCATTAATGTAAAGTATCATGGGGTCCTTGTCATAGGACTGGGGTCAAAATGCATCAGCCTTATGACGCTTTTTCTATCAGTGTAGTCGTGTAGATTAATACAATATTATTTATTAACACTAATTAGTTTCACTGAACTGCAATAATCTCGGTCATTTCTGTAATTGCAATATTTGAGGTGAGATCCTCTCGTATATCGACTATTTATTTTTTTCATAATTTATTCATTGAATATTCATATAGTGAGATATGAAGTAACAATAACGAATCAAATCTTATTCTAATTCCGAAGTTTACGTCCTGCTTAGCGCTCTTCTGATAAGCTGAGCGAATGTGGCTGTCGTCATTTACAATATTTCGAGATAGTGGATTTGGGTGCAGCTAAGATATGTTATTGAATGGTTACCACAGTTTTTATTGATAGCATAATGAGGTATTTTTGAGTTTTCAAGTTGTTTACATACCAGAAATCGGATATGATCCTTCAAATAATTGTGTTTGGCTTCTTTGAATTTGTTTCGGATTTGTATATTAGAGGCCGAGGCAGTACCCCATAACTGAATAAAGTAGCACCAGCTTGGCTTTAAGATAGAATCGTAAAGTAGAAGTTGTAAGTTATAGGCAAGGGCAAAATTTCTACCAGTGATCCAATTTTTTTGGAATTGCTTTGGTTTCATTTGAGTTAACTTTATTTCTTTATGGCATTTACTCGTTAAACGTCGATCAAATCTTAAAGCGAGGTATTTGACATGCGGATGCTGAGATATTATTTGGTTGTTGACTTTAGTAAGATGGCATGACTCTCTACGCAAAGTTGATGTTATTTTTGTTCCATTGTTTTAACCATTTTTTCAAAAGGAAATATAATGTCCTGTATGTATATATATCCTTCATGGCGGTTTTTGTGGATGCTTAGAAAAGTTGTATCATCAGGATGAGTTGATGTGTAAGTGTAGCTTTTGGTAATTAAGTAATTTCCTAAGAGCTTGTGTGGGCTTACGGGTAAATTAAGCTTCAATTTATTTATTATGCCTTCATGCCAGACTTCGTCGAAAGCTTGTAAAACATCAGTAAGTAGTGCAGAACAATATTTTTTCTTCAAATATTTTTCTTCTGACGTTTACTAGAGAATAGGAATGACCTGGCTGTATAACATTGGGTGATTGGGAACTGGACGTGAAGGGTTTTTGCTTTAGAAGGGTTGTTTTTTTATGATCTGATTTTATATGCCGCACCTTCTTCCATTCTTGTTCTTGTACTCCTAATTTTCTTCGTTCTTTTGTAAATAGTACTCTTTCACTTACCAAGGCGTTACAATGGACCTTATTGATCTCTGGGTGAGGGTGTGAAGTTGACTTCGCAGCTGTCTTTCTACCTAACCTAACCTAGAAAAGCTATAACATCAGCAAAAATTGATGTGTGGGTGTATCTGTTCGAATGTGATATGTTTTTTTCTAAGTTCAAATTGTTTTCTGGTATACGTTCATTTCCATCCAAAAACGGGATTTATTTAGAAACCAAAAGAGTTTCTATGGAATCTTAAATTTTTTGTTCTTTTGTAAAGAATATATTTGTTAATACGTAGTATTTTTTTTTTATTTTTCACTGCCAACTTTTATTCACCAAAATGTTTTATTTATTTAGGGATTTTAACAACAGACAATTGTCTTTTCTATCTTTTATCTTAAAATAATTTTTCAGAAAAGATAATTATCACCAAAAATAAACTAAGGAAATAAACCATATAAAAGAAGTTAAAAAGCATAAGCGGTCAAACCCGAACATAATATACCCTACATCACAGTATTTGCCTAAACATTTTAAGAGTGTATTGCTAGGGACCCACGGGAAGTTATTAGCCTGCTATAACAATTTCAGCAAAAAAGGTGTTCCAACCTTCAAAATAAACGCTGAAGCACAACGTTACGAATAGCGCTGCAAGCTGTTAACAGTTTAGCTACTACTACAACTACTTTATTCTGTTCCAGGCCTGAATCTTCAACTTAAGGGAAAAAAATCCTAAAGCCCATAATTGCATCGTCGGCAGTAATTTCAAATTCTCTCTCATTTTTTTCTTTTGTTCTTATTTTCCTTTATTTAAAAAAGAATTAATGAAAGTATGGTAGCATTTTTAAAAGAATAAGTGTCTCCATGTGAGAGCAAAAGAAAAATAACGTTCCCAAAATAAAAATTACGGCTTTCGACGGAAAATTTGTCTGTCAAATTGTATGGGAAATGTGGTCTCGACGCAGTTCTGTTTGAGCACTAAGAAATTTTTCCACTTATATGGATTTTAGGTTCCTTATAGTCCATTTATATTGCACTTAATCAATTTCTCTTAGAGAACAAAGGCTGTTAAGCCACACAAATTCGCTGTAGATTTTAAATCAATCAAATAATGAGTTCAGTCATCGTTTATATTTGTTCGTCAATTAAGATGTGCAGTTGGTTCGACAATGAATATATTAAAAAGCAAGAAATGTAAGCAGTGATTTATTGATATGCTGGATTCGAAAGAAAAAAGATTTAAATGAAACGCATGCAAACAACAGATATCCATAGAATAAGAAGACTATGCTTTAAAAAACTGTGTTTTAAAATATTACAACCATTACTGATAAGTGAGATCCCATTCTCACCGCCATTCGGCCTATCATACAGTAGCGCGTAATAATACCTATCATGGTTCTGACGCAGGCAGCGTATCCGAATTCGACCTCCTAAGCATACTAAGTCAGTTGGGCCCCGCCAAATCCGATTAGTTCCGCTCAGAACCCATTCCTCAATTTTTAAAAAGTTGAGGCTCATTGAGGGCCTGACCTCCATTTCCGGATCCTAAATTTCCGAGCCCAGTCCCGCCAACTCATAGTGACCTCCGAACCCTTGGCAATGTTAGACCCTACCAATTTCACAGCCCAGAGAACACCCAGAACATCCGCCTGAAATACACTCAATGTGGACCCCGCACCCGTGCCCTTCATCTTCGATCCATCAGTGAAAATAGCAACTCCCCTATAAAATATGCCCTGGCCTGACCAGCTCTCCCTAAAAGGCAATATCAGAAGGCAATATAATCCGTAGAGCCCAGGTGAAAACCCCCAGTATTAATTTCACCTAAGATCCGCGAGTGACCCTTCGTGAAATTTCCCAAGAATCCTAACTCCCTCAGCCTAAGAATGCTCCTGGCTGCCATTCTAATCAAATACTACTCTATAGGCGGAAGATGTAGAGTAACATCATGAGCATTTTCATATATACCAACTTGAAACCAAATGGCTTTCTATACTGTGACCATTTGTTTAATACATCAGAAGTGCATTTAGCTTGTAAAACCTCATACAGCCGATAAGAACAGTTTTCCAGTAGAATTGCTTCAATACTATAGTCAATGTTTTTTTTTTCTCAAGAACAACAACATCAATAAATCAATTAATATGTTCAGAATAATATGAGTCATTTGTATTTTCATTTAATTTTGACTAAAAGTCGGTGTTGATGGCAAAAGTGCAAAAACTGTTGTGTTGATTTGGAGAAAATTTGTGTAAATGAATAGATTTTTATAGTTGACGAAAAATTAAGTTTGTGTACATGAATAGATTTAAATATTTGAGATAAAATTAAGTTGATTTAACTAATTTTTCAGTTGAGGTCTTACAAAATTTTGGGTTAATATTACCGATTAAATTTGGCTCAGTGAAGAGGGAGGCAATCGTCATCTGGCTAAATAAAAAAAATCTTAATTAATTTTTTTTTTTTGCTTAAAATAAAATAACTTAAACTTGTAGAATTGTTGTTTGGAATCGTCAAGTCCTGAGCTATATTTGATTAACTCAATTAACACATTGTTTAAAATGTCAAAGATTTTTGACAATTTTTTCAATTAAAATTCAAATATAATTTATTGAAAATAAGGTTAACAATTTTAAATTTTTGGTAATCAATATATTCATTTTGGTAACAGGTGCAAAATTAACGAATTGTTTGCTTAATTCTATGAATTTTGTGATTAAAAACAATTTATTCTGTGTGAAAGAACGTTAATATGGGTAACAAAGAAACGAATAAAAATACTTTAAGGTGAGATTTAATAGATATAGCTAATCAGATGTTCCATATATCGCTGGCTCTATATTACAAGATTGTATGCGAAATAGCAACAATTTGGAAACAAATAAAGTTTATATTTTCTTATTTTAATTCCACAATATGCAAATAAATTAACGCAACGAAATTTAGTTAAACAAGGTAGCCAAGATCTTGCTGCCTTCTCTGTCTCAACACTTACAGCTGTAAATTGTCCCATACGAACCTGAAACATAACAGTGATGAGTGATGAGCATTAATACTTGTTTTTAAAAAATATTAGCACTAACAATATTTAACAAATAAACTAAGTAAATAAACAAAATGAGACAAAAAGATTGTAGAATTAAAAAAGAAATCTTTAAACGTAATTAGCTTATTAATTTTTTTTTAGTAAACCATAAAGTTTTTTAAAAAAATTTTATACTTTTTATGGTTGACAAATCAAGCAGCTGTGCTTTATCTCTTTTTAAAGCGATAATAACGCTTTTTTTGTATCTTACAATAATAAGTCTATTTATTTCATGTGGAAATAGTCGAATTTAAAATAGAAGACTATCAACCATAATTTTGCTATTTTGTATGTAAATGAATGTTTGATAGTTTATAAACATAAAATTTGTCCTCACAGTATTTGTAATCGTTTCCATATTAATATATATTAAGAGATATGCGACTTTGGTTAGTTATGAGCCGCTCATCATTAAATTTTATAATTTAGTTTTTAATCTTTTGCAACTTAGTTGGACCTTATTTAACTGAAATGTCATTACATGTTTCGGGTTTCAACATATTAAACTAATTTCCGGAAGCGGACTTTATATACGGCTTGAGGTAAATTATGGGACGTTCATCATGGTGTTAACTCAGGTCTTATAAAACTAAATTGGATCAAATTGCATTTACCGATTTGATAATGTAATTTTTGGTCGCATAAAATGAATTTCTGCCAAATTTAATGGCAATCTATTCATTGTGACCCCAATTTTTTGTAAGTATCGCTTAACTCAGTTGGCATGTCACAAATTAGAACATCGTTATGACAGAATTAAAAGAGTAAATGCCTGTTTGTAGATCGTGACTGGTTTAACTCAGGTTTAAAACCAAAAGATATTTGGAAATTTTGTTTTAAATGTACGTTAAGCGAGTGACTTTTGCAGTCGTCTTCTACAAACAGGCAGTAAGATTTGATGGTATTTAATGTTAACTATTGTGTAAGCAGAACATGAATATAAATTTTTTAGGGAGGTTGGTCCACATTTGCATTCATGACTATTTTCCTATCAAAGCCTTTACGAATTTTAATTCCATACCGCTTTTAATTTCATAGTAGAAGCAAACTGACGCTAAAATTTTTCAATTTGTTTGAGCGTTTCGAAAGTGAGCGTGGTTTCAACAGTCGGACGTAGCTTAATGGACCTAGAATTAGTTAGGACCCAGAATATGAGGTCATTCCCAAAAACAACTAGATTTTCCTCCAATTCTCGTAGGTACTAGATTTTGTTACAGTTTAAATGTGCTAGTAGTCGTGTATGTGCATTCCAATATTTCTTAGACAATTGAGGAGTCGCTGAACAAAACTGGCCTTCTGGTATTTTTTTTCAAAAACGATTTTATGACGTCTTTGCATTAATTTGGTTAAGTTCTATTGAAATAAATCCTATATGCATAATTTTTGTCCTCTTCTCATAGAAAAGTTTGATATAAAAAAAATATATGTATACAAATAGAAAATATCAATTCAATGTACATTGCCAATTAAGTTCAAGTAGATAAACAAATTTCTTTTCAAATACGAAATAATAAAAAATTATGAAAAATTGTTTATATTTTTTCTTTTTCTTCAATAAAATTTGCCATTAACATTGGTAAATACTATAAAATTAAGCCAAGTATGGGAGTTTAAAATTGCGATGAAATGTTAATATATATTAAATGATAAGCAATTTTAATTAAGAATGTTTATAAATAAATTGAAATGAAGCCCTTTTTGTAAAAACTGTTATTGAATCTTCAAATAGTGACAATAATAAATCAAATCTTATCCTAGTTCCAAAGTTTACGTTCTGCCAATGCCTGACGAAAATTCTTCCTATCACGGTTCCCGTTCACATAGACGCTTCGCGCTCTTCTGATTAGCTGAGCGAATGTGGCTCTCATCAATTAAAATATTTCGATCTAGTGGATTTGGGTGCAGTTAAGATATCCCAGGAAAAACTTTTTGAATTTTGGTAATAGGTCGTAGTTATTTCATACATTACCTGGTAAGTAGTTGTCATTACAATTATCATTATTCTGAAAACCTCAATAAGTACTTGCTAGTAATGACCTCAGTAAGTACTTTTCACTACTATTATTTTCAGTTATGAATATTTGTTTACTAATAATCAGCTAAATAACTACTTATCAGTTGTCTGGTTTTCAGTACTGAATATTTACTTACTGGTAACTAGCTCCATAACTAATTATTAGGTCTATAAACTAGCGCAAATTAAATAAAAACTAGTTATTTTTCGGCTTCTAGTAAGTATATTGTAAGTACTTACAATTCAACTTACTGGTAGTTAAATAATAACTAGATATTTTGTGACTTCTAGTAAGTGTATTGTAACTACTGAATTCTGTCGACAACTCGAACAAAAATAAGTAGTTATTCAGCCGAAAAATAAGTAGTGTTCATATGTCTCCAATGTTACCATGTAAGTAAAGTTTTTGCTGGGATGTTATTGAATGCTTATCATAGTTTTGACTGATTGCACATTGAGGTCTTTGTGAGTGTTCGAGTTTTTACATACCAGAGATCGGATGTGACGATTCGAAGAATTATGTTTTGCTGCCTTTGGATATGCTCTATATTAGTGGCCGAGGCATTGCCTCATAACGGATTACCGTAGCACCAGATTGGCTTTAAGATAGAATTGTAAAGTATAAGTTTTAGAGTAAAGACTTAGGGCAAAATTTCTACCAATAAGCCAATTTTTTAAATTGTGGCATTTTCCACGTCAAACGTCGATCTAATCGTAAAGCGAGATATTTGACATGCGGATGTTGAGATATTAATTGGTTATTGATTTTAGTAGGATGGCATGATTCTCTACGCAAAGTTGATGTTATTTTTGTTCCATTGTTTTAACGATTTTTCCAAGAGGAAATATAATATCCTGTGAGTATATATATCTTTCATAGCGGTTTTTGTGGATGCTTAGAATGTTGTATCATCAGAAAGAGTTGATGTGTGGGGCTAGCTGTGAGTTGGTATGTCTTAAGAATATATCAGTAACAGTTGAGGCCCTTAATTACTTTTCTGTAGGACTCCAGCACTAATAGATTGGGGTAAGCTTAAAAAATCTCCTTCTTTAGTAATACATTTTCGGCCGACTAAGTAATTTTCTACCAGTTTGTGTCGGCTTACGGGAAAGTTTTTGATTCAATTTATGTATTAAGTATTCATGCCAGACTTTGTCGAAGGGTTGGAAACCATTAGTAAAGAGTGCAGAACCATATTTTTTCTTCAAAAGTTTTGCTAATGACGTTTACTAGAGAATGGTAATTACATGGCTGTATAGCGCTGGGTGACGGCGGATTCGATACATGGTCCGCTATTATCTGCCACTGCTTCTTACATTCTTGTGTATTTACTCTTTATTTTCTTCGTTTTTTTTAAGTAGTACTCTGCCACTAGCTAAGGCGTCACAATGGACCATATAGATCTCTGCGTGAGGGTATGATGTTGACTTCGCACCAGTTTTTCTACCTAACGTAACCTAGGAAAGCTGAAACATCACCAAAAGTTGATATGTCGGTGTTGGTCTTTGTTCGATTGTGCTATGTCTCTTTCTCAATCCGAATTGATGATTTGGTATACGTTCATTTCCATCCAATGTCGGGATTTATTTAGAAATCAAAAGAGTTTCTATGGAATCTTAAATTTTTTGTTCTGTTGTAAAGAAAATATTTTTTAATGTGTAGTATTTTTTATCTTTCACTGCCAACTTTTATTGACTAAAATATTTTATTTATTTAGGGATCTTAACAACAAGAATTTATCGTTTTTTATCTTAAAATAATTTTTTAGAAAATATAATTATCAACAAAAACAAACTAAGGAAATAAACCATATAAAGCAAGTTAAAAAATATAAGCGGTCAAACCCGACCATGATGTACCCTATATCACAGTATTTACCTAAACATTTTAATATTGTATCGTTAGGGACTGGAGTATCCACTCAATTAATCGCTGTTCGATTAGTCGAGGAGTTTTTCGACATTATTTGAACGAATAATTAAAATAGCCAATTTCGAATAACGAGTAACTCGAACAATTTATGTCAATTAATCGATTCAAATTAATTTCTTAGAAAATTCTAGCTTTTTAATGTAAAAATATTTTTTTTTAATTTCTAAATGATTAAATACCTTTAAACGTTATTGTGTTTATTGTAAACGAATTCATCAGCAGTTATAAATGTGAAAACCTGCACTGTCAGATTATTGGTTAACTGTTTTTAGCCAACAGTCAATTTCTGTATTACCTTGTATCTCTCTAATCGGCTGGAACTTGATATTTAAGATATCGTTAGATCCGTCTCAAAATCTTAAGTGTCCTTGTTTGAGAAAGAAGTGTCGGATTTTTGGCGCAAATTAGTAATATGAAAAAAAAAACAATTTAACCACGCCTATAGAGAAGAGCTTTTAAATCAAAAAAATTAAAAGGAGATTACAGAAATTTATATGTATAAGTTAGCAGCCGGGTTCTGGAAACCGAATACATACAAGTGAAATTAGAATCAACAAATTTTAAAAACGATCTTGTTTTAAAAGTTAATAAAAAATCCCTTTTACAAAAACTTCTCATAAAATTAATAAAAGTACGGTGATTTTTAAAAAAAATTTAACTGATTTCAATTTCACTCGATTTCCAGGAATAATAAATTGGTTAAAAAGGGGTTTTCATAACTGCCTGGCACCTCTCATAAAGTGTCGTAACTAAAAAGTCAAAAATATAATAAATAAATAAAAAATAATTGCCGAAATAAATTTACTGCCAGGCCCACAATGTAGGCAAGAACATTTCTTTCGCATTTTTATATTGAAAACAATAATAAAAAAATTAAATATGTTTTTGTTTTCAATATAAATATGAGAAAGAAATGTTCTTGTCGACATTGTGGGCCAGGCAGTTAATTGATCTCGCCTGGTACTAAACCTAATGTATGTATTAAACGTTAGCTTTCAGATAATTCTATATGCTATTAAACCAAAGTAGTGTTTTTTTGTTTATATGTGATCTGCTCCACGAAAAGGGACTTCGGCGCCGAAAAGAAGTTATTGAGAAAAACGCAAAAAAAAAACTGGAAGAACTTCCTAAAAAAAATCACACAAAGGTGAATAGCACCAAAATACAGAAGAACCACCAGAAAAGCGTGTTAGGAGTAAAAAAGAGTAAAATTTTGATATTTTTGTAATTTTGTACCATTGATATTGAACTTTTTTTAAATTTCAAATATTATATATATTATCTGTTTATATCACATTTTTAAATTTTTTCATTAATTATGTTCATCTTTACAGGTGATTTGTAAAAAAAACTAAAAGACATAGAAACTTGCGGTTTGCGGCATTTTTCCTATAAGAATCACTCAAAAAGTAAAAAAAAAATTTTTCCCTTTTCGTGGAGCAGGTCACATATATAGTTTAAAGGTTTTATGGGCAATTTCACCAATATTTTAAATATCAATTTATGTTTAAAATTCGTTTTTTATGTCAAATAAAAATAAAATAATATTTAAAACTATACATTGTACATATTTAATATGGATTGATATTTAAATAGAATTGGTTAAATTAGCCATTTGAGTTTTTTGTATACGTAGTATAACTAATGCTAGGAACACAGCTAGGTCGTACGTCGTAAGAACGTAGGACGTAACGCCGTAAATTTTTAAAAAACACGCTCTATTTACCTATATATACTTTTATTTAGTTTTTATTATGTTTTTTAAAATAATAAAAGTATAAATTCAAATAGAGATGTTTGTTTTTCCCCATTGGATAATATTAATTGCATTACTCGAATTATTCGAGGAATTCGAACAATTTAAAACCTTTAGTTGATTAATTTAGCAATTTTAAAATTCAAAAACCGATTAATTCCTTACTTGAACAAAACCAAAAGTCGAATAATTGGATACTCTATTAGGGACTCATGGGAAGCTATTAACCCACTATAAATTTGTATTTATATATGTATGTATATGTATGTACAGATTGTGGCAAAATGAACTTTCCTGTTTAAATGGCGTATAACTTTTTTATTTATGCGATTTCTATTACTTCTTTTTTTTAATACAGTATATTATTGGGGAACTTCTTTCAATTAGCTTTGAAAAATTATTGCTTGTAAGTGATGTCCATTATCTGCTTCGCACATACGTGATTTTTTTTTTTTTTAGATATTTTCTCTAACTTCGGTCGATTATGCTGACCAAAAATCACGTTATGCATGAAACGCATTTTAATTTGAACGCCCATTTTTGTAAAAGACTTCCACATGGTTGAATTTGTCAAATACTGAAACAAAGAGATGCCAAATTAAGTTGGGTGAAAAATTTGACGTTAAGGTGTGACTCACAATTAACATCGTGCACTGTGGTTGGACCACCCTTTATATGCCAAAGAATGGAGAAAAATGGTTTGTAAAAAGAAGGACCAACAATAGTTACGATTTTCAGCCCTTAAATTTTCGATTTTCCAAAAAGTACCAAATTCGTATTTTTATTTTTTAGATAAGTTTCGAATGTGATATAACTTTTATTTCTTTGTTTATTGGTTTAAGGAATTGATGGGGTAACAAAGAAGTACCAATTACAGGTTATACCCGTTTACTTTCTAAAAGGGCCGAATTTCAAAAAAGTACCAGACACCTGTCCGCTAATTTTTTTAATGAACAACAATAAATATTAGCTATTTTGTATTTCCGTTGGGAAATATGAGGTAAGCCCTTACCTTACCCTTTTTTACCATTTTTTTCCAAATGAACAACAATAAGTGTTAAATTTTCTTTTATCTCTCTTAATTCTGGAGATATTAGGCTAGACAAATTATCCGTTTTTACTCCTTAAGCATTCGAATTTTAAAAAATCACGTCTAAGTGGATCGATTTAGTAAGAGACCAACCTCGGGCCCAAATTTCAAGTGGTTGGCTTCAGGCGTTTAGGCTGTGCGATGACGAATCAGTCAGTCAATAAGTAACGTTACAATTTTATATAAATAGATAATATTGAGTTTAAGTGCTGCGTGTGTTGTGTTGATGCAGTGTTATTTGGGAGTGTGCTTGATATGAGAACTTTTATAAAATATGGACCTATCATCATTAAATTTGTTAGGGTTATTCTTTAGGATAGGAATCTAGATTTAAGTGTATTTAAGTATTATATAGATATTTGTTTTGCTGTGGATCGTTTCAAGCTGTTTTTCAAGAGTAGAATTTTATATGAGACCTAAAGTAAATCATACACCGATCTGTTCAACATTTTTAGTCATATTGAACAAATTTATGTTCATCACAATACCTCCATTCCCTCACGGATTGTACACAAATGTCAGTCCATTTGTTGAGAAAATACTTAATCTAAGGTTTTTGTGATGAACAAATTGCCAGTTATAACTGTAATAATAATATTCCGTAAAGTAAGTAATAAATGTGGTACTACAAAGTAATTACATAGAAAATAAATATTTAATGGAAAATTATTTTCGGGAATGAAATATTTTTTATTGATTAATTCATTTATTAATGATGTGCTAACATCCTAAAACACTGAAACTTATTGTTGTGGGAAAGCTAGTTTCTATGCGCAATACGCTGGTTGCTTAGGTCAGCTCGTCAGGAAACTTTTCCTTTTTTACTTTAGAAAAGCTAAAAATATTATACATGTAAGAACATAAAGTGAATAAGAATTTTGAACGCTCAGGTCTTACTTGTAACAATATCAAAGCTTCAACAAAGTCACAACAATAAACAGTGAATTTTTCCTTCTTACATTCCCCTACAATTGGCTGGTTTTTTTTCCAACACGAATTGTAGTTGTAAGAGGATAGAAAGAAAAAAACGAATTGCTTAATAAAGCAGCTTGCCATTTCAGTTTTTTATTTGCCGGGCACATGCAAATTTATTATCAAAAATTATTTTCGGGAATGAAATATTTATTATTAATTAATTCATTTATTAATGATGTGCTAACATCCCAATCTTTATTTATGATTAAAAACACTGAAATTTAGTGTTTAAAATTCTTATTTACTTTATGGTCTTACTTGTATAATATTTTTAGCTTTTCTAAAGTAAAAAAGAAAAAAGTTTCCTGACGAGCTGGCCTAAGCAACCAGCGAAAGACGCATAGAAACTACAATAAATTTCAGTGTTTCTAATCATAAATAAAGATTAGGATGTTAGCACATCATTAATAAATGAATTAATGGATATTTAGCTAAATATTTCTTTTGTGTTACACACGAAATAACAAACCTAGTATACCCTATTTGTTGTGGTGATGGACGGCTTAAAAAGTAGAGAACACAAAAATAAACAATTCTCTTCTTGGCTTTTTGGTTTTATTATTAATAGACTTCTTGTTGAAGATGAAAAAAAAATTATACAGACATTAAATATTTGCATAACTCCAAAGTTTTCCGCAATTTTTTTTTTTAATTTTTTAATTTTGGGGCCTATAAACCAGAAACATAAAACTTGTGGCATTCATATATTCATATGTAACATAAGTAAATAATTATGATAACAAATAGCGAAGTTGAAAATTGTATATAAATAAGCATCAAGCGGTGTTTTTGCTCAGTTCTAAAATAAACAACTGAAACTTAAAACAAAGATTAATAGTCTTATTCAAGAGTATATTAAATTTGCAATAACTAGACAGAAGAAAAAACGAGAAGAAAATGAAATTTTTAATAGTTTTCGTTACTGGGCTTATCTTATCTATGGTTCTCATCGATGAATGTGATTCAGCACCGACAGGCATTTCTGGTGAAGAAAGCAGTGCTTCCAATGGTTCTAATGAAGAATGTGGTGCTACTGACGGTTCTAATGATGAAAGTGGTGCTTCATTCAGTTCTAGAGAAGAAAGTAGTCCTTCAGTTTCTGGTGAAGAAAGCAGTGCTTCCAATGGTTCTAATGAAGAAAGTGGTGCTACTGACGGTTCTAATGATGAAAGTGGTGCTTCATTCGGTTCTAGAGAAGCAAGTAGTCCTTCAGTTTCTGGTGAAGAAAGCAGTGCTTCCAATGGTAGTGCTTCATTTTCTGGTGCAGAAAGTATTGATTATTGATAAATAAATATTTTTAAAGCACATTATATTTAACATTGCACTCTTTCCCCCAAATCCATAAAACATATTTTAGGTTAATAGCAGGTTTATGAAACGAATTTTGTATGAAAATTTGTTTAATAAACCTTTTATTAATCAAAAATATTTTTTTCGAATATAGGGGTTTATATGTACGGATAAATTAATAAAATACAAAAACAATTTATATATCAATAAATTATATAAAATAAAAAAAGTTGAAACTGTTGCATTGAAAACAAATCTATACAAATAACTAACTGCCAAATTGAATCCAATTTACCAATCTGAAGAATTATTATAAATAGTCTTCCATTGATAATTATTTTGTTTATTTACACTTTTATTTACAAATCTTAAATAATATATGAAAAGTTTTGAGAAATTACTTAAAAGTACTACAACAATTGAATCCTTTAAATTTTTTAAAAAAATGTCTGGTATATGCCACAGAATTACGGAAAATAGTTTAAAAAAACCTTACTTTTGCACAAGTTATATGAAATTTTCAAAATGAAAACAAAAACCACCATAAATTTTTCATAATGAAAAACATTACGAGTGAAAATTTACCAAATTTCGTATCGAATCGAAAGTAGACATTTAGCATTTATCTGTAAGTGACAGAGTTAATTCCCTTGTAAATCCCTCATTCAGCGATATAATTTTACAACATTAACATACCACCTGTTACCACCGGGTACAATTGTAACTGAATGTAAAAATGAAACTTTATGTGGGTATACAACATTTCTTAAAAAGCTAATTTATAACCTAATTTATAGCTACAACTGCAGCTAAAAATTTAAACGAACTATAGCGACTATAGTTGCAATTTGCAACTTTTTTGACGCTCTGCGACTTTGTGTGCGACTTTTTAAACTTGTCTAATTTTGCAACTTTTTCCAACTTTGTGCGACTTTTTCCTCCTTTCTGTAATTGAAACACTATTTTTCTTTTCATAGACATACACTGCATTATTGCACATATTTTCCCTTTAAGATAACAATCTTGATTAAAACATTTTTCGGGATATGGTTACCTCATTCGATTGATCAGGTGATTATTTTGTATCAAGGCGAATTCAACTACTGAACTGTATTGAACTTGCCTTATTTGGTATCGTGTTCACTGAATTTCACATCCAGTCTAGGATGATTGGCATTTATATTTAAATGTTTTTAAAAACAACTTTTTAACGAAGACATTATTTATATTGATCTCATATCTGAATTTGAAAATGTTATAAATGAACCTGAGGCTTTTATTAACAAATTTAAGTTGTTACAAAGTAAATCCAATAAAAAATCCTAGGCATACAGTAGGCAGCCTAAAAAAATGCTTTTAATGAGACACCCTTAATTTGTATAAATTGGCAGCGCATGTATTAGCTCTACCGCACAGCAGTGCGTGTAGAAAAATAAATTAACCAACAGGTTGAATATTGAAACTTGTGAGTCCATGCTTTCAGCTCTAACTTTTCTAGATACCGAAATTGAAGGTTGGATGGAAAGTTATGAACTTGGGCGAAAATACAGAGACAAAGTGACAAAAAATAATATGCAAAATTTATATATTTAAAACAGGGATGTCAGCGTCATACACAATTGTGTCAGCAAAACTCACATGTACGCTTACGCTCTTTTATTTTGCGAGCGTAAAATATAATTGTTTACTGCAAAACACTCTCATTCTGCGGGAAATATCGCACGGCCTGTTTTGAGGCCTCTAAACAGAAATAATATATTTATTATTTATTATCTTTGTTTCTGTTTTGTTTTATTTCTGTTTTTAACATTGTACAATGATTTTAAAATATATAAAAATATTAGAAAGAATTGTATAATGTTGTAAAAAGACTTCAAATATTGTCAAGTGCTCAATTTTTCCAAAAAAATAAGCAATGTTTCCAAATTAAATTTATTTAAATAATAACTGATTGTGTCCGTCCATAACTCAACATTTTTTGATAATTGTATTATTATTAATTGCTCTAAAGTCTTCATAGCAAAATATATATGTTAATTAGGCCTCGTAATAGGCCTCGCAACCGCAGATTTCTCCCGCTGGGAATGTAAGAGACAAGAGTAATCGCACCAACACAATCGTAATTGACACCACTGATTTAAAACGACTTTGTTGTGTCACTTTTTGTTTTAGAAACGACTTTTTGTGCGACTTTTTCAAAATTCTCAATGGTAACCCTGACAGTACCTATTTGAACACTTTAAATTGAAGTGAAGAGCGTAAACGTTACTATGACCTAATGAGCACAGCATTTATATTTTGATGGACATCGGTAAACAGGTACATTAGTTAATTACAACACTGTTATATCACATTACTTGCCCCTTATTATTCTTCGTTAAATACTGCATACGTGTCATAAGACAATTGGTAGATTTATTCGTATGTATGTATGATATGGGGTTAAATTAACCTTTTTTATCTTTGTACTTTTTTACTTACTTCTTTTCTGTATTTTACAAATAAATGAACTCTTTTTGAAATATAAAAACCCTCACGTGTTTTTACAACAGGTTATGGGCCCAGTGTAGAGTACTCGAACAATTTTTTTTATTTTGCAAAAGATTTCATTAAAACTTAAATACATTACAATTATATTGAACATGATTGAAGAATCCATCCATATCTATCACCGACTAAACAGGAGCAACTATAGACTATGGAAGTTTAATATCGATGCAGTCCTAAAAGGCCAAAGTCTACTTAATATTGTAAAGGGGATAACAAAGTTTGAGAATTATTTATCCCAAGATCAAAAGGATGCATGGATGAAGCGTGATAGTAAAGCCCTCGGTATACTTCTTTCTTCTACAGGAAAGGAAGAGGCAAATCATGTGTTATCGTGTTCTACTTCAAGCGAAGTCTATGAAAAGCTGCAAAGTATTCATGATAAACAAAGTGAAGTAAAGGTAATGTGTTTGTATGAAGAATATTTTTCATTAAAAATGCAAGAAGATGAGTCAGTTGCTGCATATGTGTCAAAGGTATCTTCATTGGCTGAAATAGAGGCGCAAGGTGAGAAGTTATCTCACAACATTGAAATGGTAGGAATCATTAGCAGTTTGCCGCAAACATATCAAAATTTTAAGACCGTGTGGTACAATATAAAAGAGGGCCGGACCATAGAAAACTTAATGGCAAAACTTCAACTAGAAGAAGATCAACTGAAAAAGAACAACGGTGTAGATATAGGTGAAACAGCTTTTAATGTGAAGACGGAGAAGCATAAGAGGTCTTTGCCCGAGAGAAAGAAAACGTCAAAATGCCACTTTTGTCACAAACTTGGACGCTGGGAAAAAGAATGTCGTGCGAAGAAAAACAAATCAAACAGAGACAAGATCGTTTCAAACCAAGAGACAAAAGCGACGATGAGGTTGCATTTATTGCATCAACGACAGATGTCATATCTGCCCCAGATAGCGATGTATGGTGCTACTGAGCATATGACATCCCGCAAGGAGTGATTTTCCGTATTACAGGCTACGCACTCAAATCGATTTATTTATATTGCTAATAATGAAAAATTACCCATTAAAGGTTTTGGTACTATCCTCATCAAAGCCCTAGTAAATGAAAGGTTGCAAACTCGGGTTCTGACAAACGTCCAATACGTCCCAACTGTAACAAAATCTTTTTTCTACTGGAGTTGGAGGTGTTCGATACTTCATGTTTCTTAAAGACGAAAGCATATGCTTCAGGTATGTGTACTTTTTATCAAATAAATCTGAAGTACTTGAAAAACTAAGAAACTTTTTTTGTATGGGAGAACGAGTAAAATATTTATGGTGTGACAATGGCACAGAGTTTTTAAACAAAAGTGTATTAGAACTGCTGTCAAACAATGACATTATTTTGGAAAGATATC
Organism: Pollenia amentaria; assembly: GCA_943735925.1. NCBI lineage: Eukaryota > Metazoa > Arthropoda > Insecta > Diptera > Polleniidae > Pollenia > Pollenia amentaria. Next base: position 134,852,400 of record OX031010.1, on the reverse strand, counting down.
ACCGTATACCCCGGAGCAAAATGGTTTTATTGAAAGGGATAACAGAACGGTTCAAGAGGCAGCACGCATTATGCTTTTAGCAAGTGGTTTACCGAAATTTTTATGGCCTGAAGCAGTAAGAACAGCAGTTCATGTATTAAACAGATCAGTAAATGCAAATCACTCAAACACTACTTTCGAAAGTTGGTTTGGCAAAAATCCCGACTTAAGCCATCTCAAGATTTTCGGCAGTGAGTGCATGGTGTATCAGCCTAAGCAACTTGGACGTAAGAAATGGGATGCTAAAGCAAAAAAAAAAAAATGTATTTAGTAGGATATGAACCTTCAGCAAAAAATTTTCGTCTCACGACCAAAATATAAAAAAGGTTTTTATTAGCTGTGACGTAGTTTTTATTGAAAAAACAATAAAAGTTAGATCATTTATTGATGAAGGAGAAGAAGACACAAATAACTCTAGCCATGAACATCATAATGAGAATGATAACTTAGAATTTCAAAAGCAGTCATCCAGTTCCCCAAATACTTCAGTGAAAAATGAAGAGTCACCAATCAATATAGTGTCAACACCAAATAGTTGGAACAATTCAGATGAAACAAAACGTGAAGAAAAACGGTATGCCCTACGAAACAAAATGGTTTCCCCGCAAAGATTTGGAATTGACCATATGAGCTGCATAGCAACCATTTTGGAACCAGAAACGTACGAAGAAGCGATGGCCACGGAATATGCTAAAAATTGGAAACTGGCAATAAATGATGAAATAGATTCACTTGAACTAAACCGAACATGGGAGGTAGTGAAGAAACCGGATGAAAAGAACGTTATTGGTAGTAGATGGGTGTTCAAGGTTAAGTCGAACACTTCTCAAGAACCGATTTTTAAAGCACGACTAGTAGCCAAAGGCTACTCCCAACAGGCGGGAGTTGACTACAAAGAAACACATTCTCCAGTCGTAAGATACGACTCAGTGAGAGCTGCTATAGCGTTAGCAGCTATTGAAGACATGGAAATTATGCAATTTGACGTAAAAACTGCGTTTTTATATGAGGAAATATACATGCAAATCCCAAAAGGTGTTAACGTTTCCCAAGAAGATTATCTAGTTTTCCTCCTAAAAAAGAGACTTTAGGGCCTCAAGCAAGCATCTAGAAGCTGGAACAGTAAATTTTTGGAATTTCTAAAAATCTTCATGATGAAGCAATCGATCGCTAACCCTTGTGTATTTTATGGTAATGTTCAAAATACAAAAATTATTCTACTACTGTATGTAGACGTAAACCGTCGTCTACATACAGTAGTAGAACTTTCAAAAAATTTCCGCATCACGTTTGTAGAAAGCAATTATTATGTTCGACTCGAAATTTACAGGGATAGGTTAAACAAATCCATTAAAGCAAACCAACGGACAGATAATGAGAACATTATAAAAAAATTTAATATGGAAAATGCAATTACTTGGAGAATTCACCGTCAGAAAACCGTTGCTTTATCCACAACAGAAGCAGAATGCATGGCTGCATGTGAAGGTGCCAAAGAAGCAATTTGGCTGCAATAATTTTTAGCCGATGTTGGTTATTTTCAAAATGCGCCTATAATACTTAATATCGATAACCAAGGCGCAATTCGTCTAATAGAAAATCCTGTACTGCATCATAGCACTAAACATATTGACATCAGACTTCAGTTTATCAGAGATCTCCAGAAAAATAAAACTACCGAATTTAAATATGTCAGAACTGAACTACAACGTGCTGATATTTTGACAAAGCCCTTAAAAAATCTACAATTTAAGAACAATTTAAAGCTTTTGGGGATGTCGCAATTAAAAAATGAGTGATACTGTAAACAGGTACATTGTTTAATTACAACACTGTTATATCACATTACTTGTCCCTTATTATTCTTCGTTAAATACTGCATACGTGCCATAAGACAATTGGTGGATTTATTCGTATGTATGTATGATATGGGGTTAAACTAAAAACTTTTTTACTTACTTCTTTTCTGTATTTTACAAATAAATGAACTCTTTCTGAAATATAAAAACCCTCACGTGTTTTTACAACAACATCTAACAGGGAATGAAAAATATTACTTAAGCAATACAGTATTTTTTAATTTGTAAACACTTAGGTATGTGAAACTTGGAATCCCTGAGAAGACACAGCTTAACACTAGTCCTTATACCCAGATACAGGTATGGCCAGTATGTAAATCCTAGCAATGTACCTCCTAAACCACTTAAGAGTTTTCACTGAAACTACGGTTCCAGAAAGATGGTGCAAATCTGCGGCGCTTGGTAACTCAACTACTGTCCTAGGTCAAGGCATTGGGGAGCTACGAGCATCCAAATTCGAGACCGCCGCGAATGTATACTCTAGTACATGTGTACTTGAAAACTAAAAGTACGCTCTTAAAGTACAAAAATTTTACATCCTTAGGCAACAAAGCAAATACCTAATATGTTACGGTGCTTTTGTAGTGACACGTTGAAATTAAACATTCTAAGACAGCACAGAAAAAATTTTTCATTGGATTTTTATCATTTAAACACATTGCTTAATGTGGCAATTGAATGAATTATTTTTTTCATCGAAAATAAATAAAAGAAAACTAATAATAATAATTAATTCAATTAAAATTGTAATTGCTTAAACAATAATATGTAATTAACATATTTATAAAATAAATCAAAATATTAGTTGATGGTTTGCGTTTAAAATTAAATATTTAGGAATTGTCAAAGCTTTATTTATCAAAAAGAGTTTTTATTAACATAAATATTTGCTAATTTCTTTCGACAAAACTCGAATATATGCATATCTAAGGTTTAAAAGCAGTGCTGTGGAGTCTTCAGAAAATAGTACTAGCTCCGACTTTGACTCCACTCTTTTTTTTAGCAAGAAAATGATGCTGTGAAAATTTCAAATCGTTATTTTAATTCAAACACGTGCCGCATTGAATTTTAATATAATTATTTACAAATGTAAGGCAGATTGGTCCTTATTTTCTGACTTAAAAATTTTTGAAACAGACTCTCTTAAAATGTTATTGTTAGCATAAAAATCCATACGTTATTAGACTCATGTGCTATTTATGCAAATTCCAGTTCTTATTCCTCCGATGACGATGAGACTGAAACTATATTAATACATATGTTCATATCTTATATAATTATCTTATTACACTTAAATAAAGTAAAAATTATATTCGATTTTTGTGTTCATTAAAAATATTTTTCTTTAAGAAGTCGTTATTAAACATTTTATTTTTGCTTGCTACTTGAGGAAACTTTTTATTTGTAATCACTTCATAAACTTCATTAACGAGTTCCTTATTTTTTGGTAAATATAAATAAATCAATTTCCTATTATACCCTTCACCGAAGGTAAAAGGGTATATAACTTTATTTTTATTTTTCAAATATTTTATTATCAAAGTTGTTTTTGGGAATACTATTATTTATTAAAAGATTTTGTTTGTTGTGCTAAATTCCCTTTTTAAATAATTGATAAAAAAAAAATACGGAAATTTTTTGTAGTTTTGTTTGCTGATAGCTTTGGCTTTTCTAAAATTATTTAGGAGTACGTTTCCTGATGATCTGGCCTAAGCAACCAGTGAAATGCGCATAGGAACAGCTTATCCTCCAACAATAAATTTCAGTATTTTTTATCAATTATTTAAAAAGGGAATTAAGCACAATAAACAAAATCTTTTAATAAATAATAGTATTCCCAAAAACAACTTTGATAATAAAATTTAGCAAGTGCACGTGCATAAAAAACTGAACTGGCAAATTGTTTTTATTTTGATTTCGTGCGAAAACCATAAAAGCACTTTGTTTTCGTTTTTAATATGTTTTTTCTTTACCCACTTACAACTACAATTAAAGTTGGGAGAATTCCAAATAATTGTAGCGGCAAATGTAAGAAAAGATAAAAACTCATCACTGATTTATTGTTTGGTATTTTGTTTAAGCTTTGATATCGTTGCAAAGAAGACTTTTTGAGTCTTTGTAGGTAATTCTCATTCCCTCTGTGGTTTTGTTTGCTGATAGCTTCGGCTTTTCTAAAATTATTTAGGAGAACGTTTCCTGATGATCTGGCCTAAGCAACCAGTCAAATGCGCCAACAATAAATTTCCGTATTTTTTTTTATCAATTATTTAAAAAGGGAATTAAGCACAACAAACAAAATCTTTTAATTTCAAATATTTTCTTTATTTTTATTAATTCTTTAAATAATAAACAAAATAGTATAATATCGTAAACGTAAAATAACAAACTTCAAATAAATAAACATATCTAACTTCAAATAGAAAATCTATATATATAAAAGCGAATGTATGTTTGTATATATATATATATTTGTGCCTTATAGGAGGCCAAACCACTTGACCGATCAGCTTGAAATTTTCACAGAATATAAGTGTGACCCTGGAAGAGACATTAGGCTATATAAAGTTGAGATTGGACAAAGGAGCGAGGCCACGCCCATACCAGTAAAAACCACTGTATCTAATAAACTACTGAACCGATCGTCATCAAATTTCCACAGTAGGCGACTTCCTAACGTTACTCAACTTTAAGCTATATAAAGATGTGGTTGGAAAAAAGGGCGGTGCCACGCCCATACAACCCAAAACATAAAATCCTCATATCTTAGCCACTATTTGGCGTAGGATGATGATATTTGGTATATATGGTATTGTTATGAATAGAAATACGTTGCATGAAAAAAGTGGGAGGGGCCACGACCCTTAATGTCGATTATATCTAATTAACTACTGAACCGATCGTCATCAAATTCTCACAGTAGGCTGTTGTTATGAATTAATGTGCCCTAGGCTATGTAACGATGTGGTTGGACAAAGGGGCGGTGGTACGCCTAATCAACTCATTAATTAATAATTTAATAAAAACAATTTTGTTTATATATACATACTTTTTGTTTTATTTTATAACGATTGGGGTAGCGGAGCACACCGGGTTAAGCTAGTCTGAAATAAAAAAAAAAAAAAAATACTCAGCATTTGTGTTCAGAAATAGGAAAGCCTCAATAATATCTGGCTGCATTGATGCTCTCAAATCGGATTTGATGATTCTGAGTATCTAAATTGATGATCAAATTTAAACGGTGATTGAACTCATTTTCCGATTGATTTAAAATCAGGAGCGTGTGACTGAACAGCCTTTGTACTCTGAGAGAAATTGATTTAGTCCAATAGAAATTGATTTTAAGTTACCTTAATTTAATTTAAGGGGAAACACATCTTAGTGTGCAAACAGAACTACGTCGACATAGTACAGAACTAGTATGCCAACTCGAGAGAGTGTTCTCAATTTTTTCGTTCACCCCTCATACATATAGGTTCTGTGTGAATTCAACACATATAAGAACAACAAAAACAAAATAAAATTTGAAATTTTTCAATTTAAAATTTTTCACAATATAACACTTTATATTTAATTTTATGTCACAAACACATAATTAATAATTTTTTCCAAAATCAAATGAGCAACATGTTTTTATTTTTCACAAACTAAAAAATGTTAAATAAATTTATTTGACATTAATTTTTATCTATTGTTAATATTATTAAAGCCAGCAGAGTAGCATTTTGTGGTATGAAAATTATATTTGAAATCATAAATTATTTAAATATTTTCCGATATTGCAGAAAAAAAATGTTGCAAACATTGTTTTTAAAAGTTTATAAATGCAGCCAGCATTTAATAAATTGAAAATTTATTGAACTAATAAAATTTTATATGGGAAAAAATTTTTTTTGCCACATTCTATACGATTTTATGCAACTATGTTTAGTGGTGGAAATAGTTTTATACACCAATACATTTAAAAAAAAATCTTACTAATACAAACATAAATTAGGTTCCACTGACAATTGAGTTATGTACCTGTCAAAGAGTCGGCATACTAGTTGTATACTATGACCCCTTTCAGACAAGCAAAGTTTACTATGAGCCTGTTTACATGAAGGGACATGCCCCATGCGACACGAGTTTTATGGTGAGGGCTGTGGTGGAGAGTACGGGGTAATAAGTGTCGCACGTAATGCGAATTGATGCGACAATTTTGACATTTCTTTTTTACATCTTTCGTTTTCTTGTATTCTTGTCATGTTATTTATGAACGGTGCTGCCAGATTGATAATTTATGAGATTTAGAAATAATTTATGGCAACATTGCATGAAATAAATAACTGTTAATTATAAATTATAAACAAAAAAGGTGTAAAGACAAATGAAAGATTGTGTTTTGGTTACAAATTAAAACTAAATAAGTATGTGGGATAAAGATTTAACACAAAAATTAATTTCAAAATATGAAGAATATGAACATCTTTATAATGTGCGGCATCCAATGTATTTAGACCGAGTAAAACGTTCAAACTCTTTGTTAGAGATAACAAGTGAATTAAAAAAAATTAATAAAAATATAACAGTGGATGAAATAACAAATTTATCCTAACAATGTGCAAATATTTATATATTTTGAAATAAAAAAATTAAACTTTCTTTCGCCTTTATTCTTTAAAGTTTATAGTTTTTTACGCCATAGTAAAAATAATAATTATTGTAAAAGTTGATGTTTCGATTCAATTTTGATATTTTGATATAATTATAATTTTTGAATTTTAAAAGGAAAAGAAGCAGCAACAAGAAAATATAAAAATCAAATCAAAAAATAAAATTCAAAAAATTGCAATTATTTTTGACAAAAAAATTCAAAAAATAACAATTATCTTTTGATTTTTATAATAAATGTCATAATTGTTACGACCCCTGATTTATATTAGAATGACTCGGAAAAATAAAAAATATCGAACACAAGAGATTTCTTTATAACCGGGTTTCACTGTATTCGTATTTATAAATATTATTATGTAAGTTCCAAATAACAAACCTTCAAATATTCGTCTTTCAAATTTTTCCATATAGCCTCACAAACTGCTGGAATGGCAGCACAAAGAAGCGAACTTGACAATCGTGTTTGGTAATTAATAGATCTATAGGATTCTCCAGTAGCTAGGTAACGAAGTGTGGCAGCTAATTTTTCTGCTGGCGATATCGAATTCCTACATATTGTGTCTTTTTTTTATGTCCTTTTCTATTTTTCCTAGAATGAATTTAAAGGTTTCTTCAGTCATTCTAATATAATTAAAAAATGATGAAACATCCAATGAAAGCTCATTCATTAGAAATAAAAATGAGCCCCGTATCTGTCGCTCTATCCTCCATGGTTTTACCCACTCCTTTCGCCTTTTTTTATTCGGTAAATTATTTGCATTTTCATAGCAATCTAGTAAATTTAAAATTATTTTTATATTTTCCGCATCATCTAGATCTAACACTTCAACAGCCATTTCAGTTAAGTCAACAATCTCTTCAATAATTTCTTCTTTAGAAAGATCAGCCATTATGTTTTTAAAATTTGTTTAGTTTTGTCTGTATTAATAGTTGTATTATGTTGCCACTGCTTCTTTTGACAAATGAGCAATTAGTTAGCATATGGCAACTTTTTATACGAATGAAGGGATAAAAAGAATTAGTCAATTGAACGTCAAAAAGTCGCTTTGTTGCTGCAACAAAATCCCTTCATGTAAACGCAAGCAGATTTAAGAAGGGACACCAAAAGAAAACGCAGGCAGTGTCGCAGCGACATGCCCCTCCATGTAAACTGGCTCTATGCAAAGTCTTGAGTTTATAGAAGAGAAGGGAAAAGAGAATAGCGGGGGATTACATACTTTGCTGTACTCACAAATTCGTTTTGTTTTTCGTTCGTACATTATACCTGAAGTTGGCTGCAACTTTATATTTATATACAGCGTTACCAGAATCTTTGGAATGAAAATTGTCATATAGCGAAAGAAATCATATTTTGAAGAGGAAAATCTTAAATTTTTTTTTCTTAATTTAAATTTTTTAAAAAAAATAGTAAGAATTATTAATTTGTTATAAAAACATACTTCTTTTTATTAAAATTGAAATACATAAAAACATAATTCGTGAAAAATACCTAATTTTTAATGCGATAGAATTATTTATTTCGTACAAATACATTTATGAATGAATTCTTAACACATTGGAAATAGGTTATAATATGCCTTTTTTAGTATTATTTATGTCCAGAAATAATGCAATTTTGTGTATTCTAAGATACTGGGTACAAAAGTGTGCAGCACCAATACACATCAAGCTGATGCAAAACTTCATTGTTTTAAAAATTGACTGTTTAAATAATCGTGTATTTTGTTTAAGCAAAATTAAAGTAAAAATTAGAATTTTTAAAAATAAAAAATCATCATTTGAGAAAAAAATCTTTAATCATATTTTTGTTTAAAAAAATAGCCCAAAATATGATAAAATCATCATTATGGCAACGCTGTTTATATATTATATTCAAACAAGAGAAAACAAAAATTTGTCAAATTAAACTTTGTGTGTCTGAGCACCAAACAAAGTTTAAAAGAGAAAAGGGGACTATGTACGTCGAAATCACATTTTTTATACAATTTGACATAAAGATTTGTCTTAGAAAGCCGTCGTGAAAAAAAATTCTATTTATATTTTGAGAATGTGTTTTTTCTTATTCTCTCACGTAGAGACACTTACTGCCGTATTCATAAAAAACTGAATTGGATATGAGATCTATTTTAAAGAAAATTTGTATGGAAATTTAGTTTTAAATCTATTTTATTTTTTATGAATACGGCAGTTATTATTTTAAAAATTTTTAAAACAAAGAAAAGTAAGAACAAAAGAAAGAAATGAGAGAGAATTTGAAGTTACTGCCGCCGATGCAATTATGAGCTTTAAAATTTTTTTTGTCTGAAGTTGAAGACTCAGGCCTGGAACAGAATAAAGTAGTTGTAGTAGTAGCTGGACTCTTCGCAGCTTGCAGCGCTATTCGTAATGTTGTGCTTCAGTGACTATTATGTTCCCCTATTTAGTTCTGTTTAAACACTTTTATTGCTGATATTGTTTAAGCGGGCTAATAATTTCCCAAGGGTCCCTTGCAATAAACTCTTAAAAGTGTTTAGGCAAATACTGTGATGTAGCGTATATTATGGTCGGGTTTGACCGCTTATGCTTTTTAACTCTTTTTTATGGTTTATTTCCTTAGTTTATTTTTGCTGATAATTATATTTTCTAAAAAATTATTTTAAGATAAAATATAATTGCTTCTGTTAAGATCCCTAAATAAATAAAACATTTTAGTCAATAAAAGTTGGCAGTGAAAGATAAAAAGTACTACGCATTAACAAATATTTTCTTTACAAAAGAACAAAAAGTTTAAGATTCCATAGGAACACTTTGGTTTCTAAATAAATCTCTCTCTATTCTGGATGGAAATGAACGTAAACCAAATATCAATTTGGACTTAGAAAGAAACATATCACATTCGATCGAAGACCAACATCTACACCCATACATCGACTTTTGCGGATGTTGCAGCTTTTCTAGGTGCCAAGTTAACCTCACACCCACACCCAGACCCCAATAGTGTCCATTTTGAAGCCTTAGTTAGAAACAGAGTACTACTAAGAAAATAACGAATAATTAAAGAGTAAAAGCACAAGAATGGAAGAAGTAGTGGCAGATAATAGCGGACCAAAAAAACAATCCTTTTAAAGAAAATATCCCTTCATCCCGTCCCCAGTCGCCCAGAGTTATAAGCCAAGTCATTCCCATTTTCTAGTAAACGTCGTTAGAAAAAATAATATTTTTTGCACTCCTTATTGATGTTTTCCAAGCTTTCGACGAAGTCTGGCATGATAGCTTAATATGTAAATTGAAGCTGAATTTACCCGTAAACGTCGAAAATTTATTATTTAAGAAGTAGATTTTTAAAATTCACCATAATCGATTAGTACTAGAGTCCTACCGAAGACTAATTAAGGGCCTGTACTATTATTGATATATTCTTCAGACATACCAACTAACAGCTACAATCTCTCATCAACTCTTCCACAAAAACCGATATAAGCATATATTTCCTTTTGGTTCTTACAGGACCATATATTTCCTTTTAGAAAAATGGTTAAAACAATGGAACATAAAAGTCAATAAACAAAAATAACATATACTTTGCGTAGAATCATGCCATACTACTAAAGTCAATATCCAAATAATCAACAACTACACGAAATGACATAAGACGCATATTTAACTCAAATGAAACTAAAGCAATTCAAAAAAATTGGCTCATTGGTAGAAAGTTTGCCCTTAGTGTATAACTTACAATTTCTACTTTACGATTATATCTTAAAGCCAAGCTGGTGCTACGTTATTAAGTTATGTGGCACTGCCTCGGCCTCTAATATAAAACAAATCCAAAGGCAGCAAAACATAATTCTTCGAATCGTCACATCCGATCTCTGGTATGTAAAAACTCGAACACTCACAAAGACCTCAATGTGCAATCAGTAAAAACTATGATAAGCATTCAATAACATCTAAACTGCAACCAAATCCACTAGCTCGAAAGATTTTAAATGATGACAGCCACATTCGCTTAAGCAGAAGATATGGTGCAGCACTCAGCAAATCAGAACAGCGCTAAGCGCCTATGTGAACGGGAACCGTAATAAGGAGAATTTTCGTCAGGCAATGTCCTGATTTGATTTGAATAATTATTGTTACTTTATATCTCATTATATGAAGATTAAATAAATAAATTATGATAAAAAATAAATAGTCGAGATTTACAAAAAGCTTTAAAAAAAGAAATTTTTAGCTAAACCATTTATATTTTTTTTAAACTTACAGATGTATTTTTTGGATTTATCTATTGTATGATCTCAAATTAATTCAAAAATGGGTATCGTTTTAAAAACCATAAATTCGTACTTATTTGTTAAAAAAAATTTTAAATACAGATGTGCAATTTATTAATGAAAGCGCTATTATAAAAATAATAATTAAAAATTCATTTTACTAAGAAGAATTTTTTAGAATCAATGGCTATCACCTAAAATACTGCAATTACAGAGATAACAGGGATTATTGCAGTTCAGCGAAACTAATTAGATTTAATTTACAATATTCACCCCTATTATGAAAGTCGTCGACGGCACTGGAACAGTAATTAATTATATTTGCTGATTTGTTATTGATAATAATCGACTTCTATTGACAGTTACTTGATGTTTTTTATTTGTTGGAATTGTCTCTGTTTTAGTCGACAGGAAATTGTGCGACGACTTAAATAAAAGTTAAAGAAATGTTAAGTCGAATGTAAGCATTTTGTAGTGTATTCATACATTTCATTTAATAATACATTCCTTTTAATAATGCATTCTTTCGTTTGTTAATACATTCTTTCATTTATAGACAAAATTATTTTCAAAACATAAACAAATATTATTAAGACAGGTCAGTACCAATATTGAATCATCGTACGTTGTCGCGACCATAAATTCTTTTGTGCAATTTGATATTATGAAATAAACAACAGTCAACGTTCGCTTACTTATGTTGACAAGACAAGTTCAACGTACATTTTTACAGTTATGCTGAACTAGCAAATTCTTGACTACACAGCAATACAAATTAATGACTCAAATTGTTCTGCCTGATACAATACTGTATGATTGCATGTAAGTTAATACTAAGTACTAGAATAAGTGATTGAGTGAACTTTTGTAAAGTCACTCAATATTAGGTTAAGTTTTATTCTCATAAGTAGTATTTAAGCAAATAAGTTTTGTAAATAAAATCAATTATTATCCATCAAGCAACTCGCTAATGTTTTTCTTAATATAAGTAAAACACTACATGGCGATCCTGCTCTAAACCGGATAGAACAGCAAATAAATTTGCTATAATCTGGTTATAAGAGCACCAGGAAAATAGACCCAGCATACATAGCTTATGCTTAGCTGGAATCTATTAAAAAAATTTTTTTTTAAAATATCCTTTCAATACAAACATAACTTTTTAATGAACGAGACTTGGGAAGAAATCCTTGAAAGTCTAAAGGAAGCCGAAGCACGCTGGGCCCGATTATTGGAAGAAGGGCGTACTACTGAGAAGCCAGGAATACTCAACGCAGGACCAAAGCCAAAGAAAATAAAACATCCAAAACAGAAGGAAGTAGAAGTACCAATATTCCCGCTGCCAAATATAAGCAAGTCAAGAGGTGGAGAAGCCAACAGGCTTAAAAAGCAGCTTAAAGTTTAAAACACCAACAGACATACGAACAAGGGGAATGCCTAGAAAAAATAGAAGAGGCGATAAAGAAGACTAAAATTCAAATAAGAAAGTTAAAGAAAAAAAAAAATAAAAATAAAATAATTATGTGTAAAAGAAAAACTTAAAATATAAGAAAATGCTAAAAATTTTAATAACAATAATATTAATTGAAATATGTTTTCTGTTACTATACAAAACAATATTACTAATGTTAGAAACATTATTTAAAAAAAAAAATTAAAAACCAATAATAAATATATAAATAAGAACAACTATTAACAAAATCAAATGTATAAACCAAAAAACCTAATAAGCTAGGATTACCAGGAGCCTAAGGAGATCAGTGAAGAAAGAAAAGTAGAATTATTGACAAATATTTGGGGAATTATAGGCAACTCCAACAATAGAAGCATTTTTGAAAAACCACAATGAGGAAATTTTTAATAACAATAATTATAATAGTATTAGTCATAGTACTGATAGGCTTTTGGATTAAGGTTAGCATAGTCAACATAATAGAGAGTAATTTACAGGAATTTCGTAGTTTTATTTTAACACAAATAGATAGATTTTTTTCATTAAGAAATATACTACCCTTTTAAGATAAAAACAAGTAATGAATAATTTAAATAAATTTTATAATAAATACATAGGCTGGATAGTTCTAGCAATAATTTTAACACCTTTGTTTTTAGTTTTGGATTTAAAAATATTAAAATTTGTCAAATTAATTATAAGAGATTTGTATAAATGAAAAAAAAAAAAATAAAAGCCATTGAATTATTAAAAGTATATATGAAAACACTGATATTACAAAATGTATTAGAGTTAAAAAATGAACGGAGGAAAATAAATGTAAAAATTTTGTTCTAATGGAAAAAATATTTGAAAAAATTAATATACTAATAACCAATGGAATGAAGTCATTAGGTAAACCTTACACAACAGAGACAATCGAAGCAAAAAGGAAGGAAATTGATGAACTGGAAATAGCTAGTACAAGTATTTTTGATAACGGTGATTGGACAGTGGAAGAGAAACAATTAAATTTTAACAAATTTAGGGAGTTACGGAAAGACGCACTAAATATTTTGAGACTTCATGAGGATAAGTCTATGCAAACTAATAGTACTGCAACATTTCAAACAAGACAAGAAATTATAACTAATATGGCGGAGGAAAAACTTAATGCCACAGAACTAGCTTCAGTTTCTAAATTATTAAATGTTTTCAGTGGAAACAAGTATGATTTAAATCAGTTCATTGCAAATCTAGAAATACTTTGCGATACATTTGCTGAAAATAAATATACTTCATTTTTTAATTTTGTGTATATAACAAAATTAACCACAAAAGTCCAAAATAGAGTAAGACAAATACGCATACCGACTAACATAGAGACGTTGATTCAACCACTTAAGGAGGCGTACAAGTTGAAAAAATCACCAAATATAATTGTGAATGAATTGACGCGTATAACACAGGTAGATACAGTGAAAAGGTTTGCAGATAGGATAGAGTCTTTAACGATGGAATTAAACGAAGTACAAATTAGTACTCTAGGAGAAGCAAATAGGGATGTTATTAGCGAAACAAATGCCGCAATCGCTTTCAATTCTTTTAAAAATGGTCTAAAGAATAGGGAAATCACAAGAACAATTGAAGCTAGCAGAGTAAAGAAACTTAGCGAAGCTGTAGAAATAGCACTTGAAGCTTCTGAAGATATGAGACAAAGTCAAATAATGTTCCAAACTGCGCATACATCAAATGGTTTCAGAAATGATAGGAACATAAATAGAATCAACTGGAACAATAATTATAACAATGGTAACAGACCACCGTCCATTAATTGCATTATTCTCACACAAAAACCCAAGCTCAAAATTAACCAGAATCCGATTGGAACTATCTGATTATGATTTCCAAATAGTTTATAAAAAAGAAAAAATAATACTAATGCAGACGCACTGTCAAGAATACAAATAGACTCAGATATATTAAAAACAATGGTACCTCAAACAATTGACGAAAATATAAAGAAAACGCTGGTGATAACAACAAATATGAAAAGAAAAATTACACAAAATGAGGAAATAAAAAAATGAAGAGAATATAAAGAAAACGCTGGTGATCACAAGAAATATGAAAAAGAAAATGATACAAAATGAAGAAATACAAAATGAGGAAATAAGAAATGAGGAAAATAAAAAGAAAAACAAACAGAGAAGAGATCGATCCAAAGAAAATGGTAATATAAATCCTGAAGAGTCTGATCAACTCAAAATATGGGATTGTACATCCATAAAAGATATAAAACTTGCAAGAAAGTTAAAATTTATATTAGAAAAGTCGACCAAAGAATTCGTAGTGGAAAACAATCTTAATGCATGATTGTTTTCAAACGGCCGTCAGATGTAGCGATTATCCCTATTATTTAGATAATATGTTGGAGAAACTACCTTCTGTTTTAAGCAGATTGAATTGTGTAAAGTTCGCACTAGAAAAAAGTGACGAGATATTTAAGAAAATAAAAATAGAAAGATTGAAAGAAATCATAAATAAAGGTAAAGAAAAAGACGTCAGAATTCTACTGTATAAAAATCCTCAAAGAATTAAAAATGAAAATAAAAAACATGAATTAATTAAATTGTATCACAGCACACCATGCGGAGGACATTTCGGAGTTAGAAAAACTTTAATAAAATTAAAACAGAAATACATATGGAAGAATATGTTCAAAATGGTAAAAAATTATGTATTAAAATGTGACCTTTGTCAAAGAAATAAACAGGTGAGACACACCAAGGAACCATTATGTATCACAGACACACCAAAGGATAGTTTTTCTACTATAGTCATAGATACAGTTGGACCTCTACGACCATCAGGAAAATACCGGTATATACTAACTATGCAATGTGAACTAACCAAATACATAATAGCCGCACCAATGGAAACCAAGGAAGCAAAGTCAATAGCAAAATGCTTAACAGAAAATTTGATATTAAAATATGGTATATTTAAAACATTAAAATCAGATCGAGGAACAGAATTTGTAAACGAGTTGCTTAAGGAAATATGTAGTCTGTTGAAAATAGAACAAAAATTATCAACACCATACCATCATGAAACTCTTGGTACTGTGGAAAGAAACCACAGAGTTCTGAATGAATATTTCCTATCATTTGTAAAGGATGATAATTGGGAAGAGTGGATTCCTTACTATGCATTCGCATACAACGTAACACCTCATGTAGACACAGAGTACTCACCTTTTGAGCTAGTTTTCGGAAAATTACCAAGTTTGCCAGGGGAAGAAGTCATGAATCATCCAAAGGTTTACAATTTAGAAAACTATGCTAATGAATTAAAGACAAGGTTAAAGCATTCTTTAAAAAATGCTAGAAAGTTAATAGAAATAACAAAGAAAAATAGAAGTATAGAATCGTACAATAAAATGAATAGGATAGGTCTTAGTATAGGAGATTTAGTGTTAGTAAAATTAGAAAATAGAAGAAAAAATGAAGCACCATATATTGGTCCTTATGAAATAATAAATATAGATAATGTAAATGTAGAAGTAAGAATTAATGGAAAAACCAAAATTGTACATAAAAATTTATTAAAAAAATATGTAACATAAAAAATATTTCATTGTAATACTTAATAAAAACAAAAAAAAAATACTAGGACAATTACAAAAAAAAAAATTAATAAAACATATAAGTATTGTACCACGCAGACAGCACATTAAATACACATAAAATTAAAATTTTAGAATTTCAAACAAAATTGTAAAATTTTAACTGAAAGATTGGGGGGTGTAGTGTATTCATACATTTCATTTAATAATACATTCCTTTTAATAATGCATTCTTTCGTTTGTTAATACATTCTTTCATTTATAGACAAAATTATTTTCAAAACATAAACAAATATTATTAAGACAGGTCAGTACCAATATTGAATCATCGTACGTTGTCGCGACCATAAATTCTTTTGTGCAATTTGATATTATGAAATAAACAACAGTCAACGTTCGCTTACTTATGTTGACAAGACAAGTTCAACGTACATTTTTACAGTTATGCTGAACTAGCAAATTCTTGACTACACAGCAATACAAATTAATGACTCAAATTGTTCTGCCTGATACAATACTGTATGATTGCATGTAAGTTAATACTAAGTACTAGAATAAGTGATTGAGTGAACTTTTGTAAAGTCACTCAATATTAGGTTAAGTTTTATTCTCATAAGTAGTATTTAAGCAAATAAGTTTTGTAAATAAAATCAATTATTATCCATCAAGCAACTCGCTAATGTTTTTCTTAATATAAGTAAAACACTACAATTTATTAAATACGTTTAATAAAAAAATGCAAATTTAAAAGAAGTTTTGGGCAAAAATTTTATTAGCAAATTAAACGCGAAAATTCTTAAAAGTTTGCTAAACTAGCGAAAATTCGCGAACTTTTTTAATATAAGACTATTGCCTCAAAGAGCAACAACCCCAATCGAAAATTTGGAAAAGTTTGCAAAATAGCGAAAATTCGCGAACAATTTTATTATTTCAAACAAGACATAAAATTAATAAATAATTAAGAGTCCCTACAACTATAAGGAATGGCAAAAATTCGGTAAAAATTGCAAAATTTGCGGAAATTCGCAAGAACTTGCTAACAGCGGCATGTTAGAAAAGTCTTATATTTTTTAATAATCGTTAAAGCTATAAAGAATCAGAAACGTACAGTAAAAAATAGCTCTTATCGCGAACATGGCAAAAATTCGCATAAAATTCAATATCGAAATCAAACTGAGAATTGAATTGAGCAGAAATAGCGTTAACAAATTAGCTTTTATGATGTAGAACAAAAATAATTGGAGATGTGATTGTTTTTGTCAGTTGTTCGATAACTAGTCGTAGTCGACAGAACTTTCTTATAAAATACCAAATTAACGTCGACGTGATGTAGTCGTCGACTTGATGTGACAACAAATAAAAATTTTTGTCGACGTCGACAACGACTTACATAATAGAGGTATTTCTTTTAATCAACACGACTACACTGATGCTAAGAGTTTACAAGTGCCTCCGTTTTTGATCACATGATTTTTACATCATTGTGATATCAGCATTAAGATTACTTGCCCAAATTATCATCAGGCATCACAGAAATGACGAATCGGAATCAGTTTAATTAAATATGTCATCAATGCGATGACTCAGTAACATCGTATAAACGACTCCTTAGGTTCAATTTAATGACTAGTTTGTCATTGGGCTTGACTTAAGTAAAATGGGAGAATATTAATATTCACTTACCCGTTACACATGTTTGTTTCACTTTTGTTGTATTCCGCCCATAATTACAGTAGAACTCTTAATTATAAGATACCAGCAGCATGCCAGATATGATTTTCGTTATTACTCTTATATAAAAATTTGATGTATTTAACTCAATTATATAAAAAAATAGAATATGGGAATTTTCGTTTCTCATTTTACTTTTTAAACATGAAAATAATGTTAATAATACACAAAATGTGTCCTCGAATTGATGTCACTGTAGTCATAGAGTAGATGACGCACAAAATATTACAAAATTTTATGATGACGTTCATCATTGGATTGATGCCTCATTGATGCCATTTGTAATAAATATTGATGTCACAGTTCTAGTGTTAGGGCAGCATCAATATGAAGATGCAATTTTCTATGAGACACCCTATTAGCAAGAAGTCAAGAAGGGGAACCTATTGCCTAAGTTACCCAGACCAACTGGATTTTGTTATATATTCTGGCATGCCAAGTAGTGTTATATATCTTAAACACAATGGACTTAGGCTCTAATGGTTATCCGCTAGTTCTAAGCTATTACACATACTTGCCAAGAAATAAGGCAAGGCACCACTGTAAAAATGTTCATTGATTATTTGAAATATTGGATAGGTAACAACAAAATTCTTAATGTTAAAATCAAACATTGTAACAAGTCGGATGATATGTATTATGTAAATTTTTGCACATTTGGTCGATGAGGCCATCGACTTATACAAAAAATCTAGATTTCTGTAGAGACTAAAGGCTGTTTATAGAATAAAATAAGACTTAGGCGACTTTGTCCTTAGGATAAAAGAAATCTGAATAGAGCTTTTAATGAACTTAAGTAGCATATAAATAAATCCAAAAATTATACTTATGCAGATCAGAACACGGTAATTTTACTTTTTTGATTTAAATTTCATATGTATGTTTTATAGAAGATAATCAACACCTTTTTTTTACTCTTTACTTTTCGCTTATATGTTGAAGTTGTTCATATAACATATGGAATTGTTTCATTTTGAACTCAACCATTGTATTTGTTATTGAAAAATAACATACACGGAAAAAAGTGTTTTATCAATTAAAAAAAATGGTTTAAAAAGTACTTAAATTTAATTAATGTGATAATAGAATCAATTATTTTTTTAGTTGAAAGAAAATTAAAAATGTAATTTAGATTTAATTAACATTTTAGTTGTTTTGAAATAAATTTTCAATTAAAAGTTTTTTGATAACTTTTTTTTATTAAAATCAAATATATCATTTATTGAAAATATTTTTTCAAAATTTTAAAATTTTTAGTAATCAATATAATCATTTTGGTAATAGGTGCAAAATCAACAACTTGTTTGCTTGATATTATGAACTTAGAACAAATTTGGTTATTGGAGAAATTTAATAATTTTTTCTGTGCAATTACTTAGTTTTATAAAATATATTCTTATTTTAAAATTAATAAAAATTAATGAAGAAAAATTAAACACTTATTGTTACTTCTACATTTTTATTATTTATTTTAAACATATTATAATATGTGGATATTATAATATGTGGAGATTTTAACTCAAACATTCTTGTTGAAAGCCATCTTACTGATGATATGAAATCCATTGGCTTGCATCCAATCAATACTTTAACCCCTACACATTATACGTCGACAACCAATACGCTGTTGGATATATTTTTCGTCAGTAATAAACAAAAGGTTATGCTTTACGACCAACTTACAACACCATGTTTCTCTAAGCATGATTTGATTTTTTGTGCTTTTGATTTTAGTTTGCATCATGTATCGGACCCTATAACCTTCTATGATTTTACCCTCATTAACCATAGTATTTTGTACTCCGAGCTTGTACAAGTTGACTGGAATTCCATATACTATATGCCTTCTGTTAATGATCAGCTTAATTTCTTAGAAGATTCTCTGTCCCGTGTATTCAGAAAATCAGTTCCTCTTAAAGTCTTCAGACAAAGTGCTAAGAAAAAACCATGGTTTAATGATGAAATTAAAGCAGCTATTGCTCACGGAGATTTTGTTTTTAGACGTTGGAAACTCTTCAGGATTACTGTCTTTCACTCTGAATACTGTACGGCTCGAAGACAAGTAAATAGAATGATAAAGAGTGCAAAATCAACATACTATTCTAATCGTTTTACATCTGCTGTTGGCTCAAACAAAACTTGGAAAACTATTCGAGAAATTGGTATTGGTAAACCATCATCTGGAAATAGTACGGTGATCGATGTAGACAATGTTAATGAAAGTTTTATCAACATCCCTAATGTACCTGCTGATGTCAGTTTTTATGAGCAAAATCAATTATCAAGTCAGCAAAATGAGATATTCTATTTTCACTGTGTAAGTGAAATTGAAGTACAAATGAGCTGTCAATACATAAAATCGAATGCAGCGGGCTTTGATGACATTAATCCTAAATTCTTCAAAACTATTATTCCCCAAATGCTGCCATATATCACATACATTTTCAATAATATAATTACAAAAAGCGATTACCCGCGAAATTGGAAACATGCCAAGATCATACCTACTCCAAAATCGAACAATGAGTATCGTCCTATCGCTATTCTACCCTACTTATCAAAAGTTTTTGAGCGACTACTTCATCAACAAATAAATAAATACATCAACGACAATAACTTGCTGACAAATAGACAATCTGGATTTCGAGCAAAACACAGTTGTACAACAGCTTTAATTGATGTATCCGAAGGTATACGAGAAAGCATTGATGTTGGTGATATAGCATTCCTTATACTACTGGACCATTCCAAAGCGTTCGATACGGTCGATCATCAAGTTCTTTGTTGGAAATTGGACAAAATGTTTAGTTTCTCACCTTCATCCATCCGTCTGGTTGCTTCGTATCTGTCTGGCCGTAGTCAATCTGTTATTTCAAACAATATAACATCAAAATCGTTACCTGTTCTTAGGGGAGTGCCACAGGGATCGATACTTGGGCCCCTTCTATTCTCAATTTATATAAATGATATAGATAAACAATTGTTACACTGTAATGTTCACCTATATGCTGATGATGTACAACTCTATATTAGTAGTCCCTTAATAAATATAAATGATTGTGTTGAAAAAATTAATATTGATTTAAAACGTGTTCACACATGGGCAAATGCAAATGGTTTGTGTATAAACCCCACGAAGTCCAAATGCTTGATAATAAGGAAAAAAACACTGAAACTGTCGCTTGAACCTATGATATTACTGGACAACAAACGTATTGAAATTGTACAAAAAGCTAAAAATCTTGGCATTATTTTTAACAACACACTCACATGGTCTGATCATGTAACTGCTGCTGCTGGGAAAACATACTCAATGCTGCGAACGCTATGGAACACCCAACACATCACACCGTTAAATATTCGAATGTTACTTGCAAAAACGTATATCATGCCAATTTTACTCTATGGATGCGAACTGTTTGCAAGTTGTGACTCAACAAGCCAGGGAAAACTTGAGAAAACTTACAATGCTGTATTGAGATATGTTTTTAACCTAAGAAAGTATGATCACATTTCCCATGTTAAAAATAAACTTTATGGCGTTTCTCTGAATAATCTGTTAAAAATTAAAACCTTAATGCTATTACACAAAATAATTTTCAAGCATGAACCAGTGTATCGTTTTGACAGAATATCTTTTACGCGTTCAAGAAGATCATATGATATAATTCATACTAGATATAGAAGTCAGGTTTCTGAGCGTCATTTTTACATCAATTCAATCCGCCTTTGGAACTCGCTACTACCGGCCAATAAATCCATTAGCAACGTCTTGCTTTTTGAGAAAGAATTATATAAATTTTTTATCACAAATTAATACTGTTTCCTTCTTATTATGTTTGTATTTAACTATTTTAAAATTATTTGTTTATTTCTAGAAATTATTAAATTATTTTTCATAATAATATATCATTTTTTACTCTACAATGTAATTACAATATAAAAATCCAATACTATAATTATAAGATTTGTATCTTGTTGTATTGGAAATCAAATAAATAAATAAATAAATAAAATAAATAAATAAATAAATAAATAAACATTCTCATGCATACGGCGATAAAGCGGCGATTTTTTCTTTTTGATGATCCAACGCAAATAATATCAGATATAAATTTTCGCAGTTGTATGGGAGGTGGGCGTGGCAGTCACCCATTTTTTTGACAGTGGTACATATTGGTATAGTAACACCTTGTACCAAAATTCATAAGTCTAGCTTAATTTGTTTGCAATATATTTAATTTTGTCTCCCTATGTTGGCTAAATCTTACACTGTGCGTTCGGGCAAAGCAGAAAATGAGCATAACTTATACGTTACTATTGTTCAAAACTAATTGAAAAATATCTCCAAATAATATACTTATTTAAAAAAAAGAAAGAATAATAATCGCATAAATAAAACAGTTATAAGCCATCTAGCTCATTCCGCGTCAACCTGTACATGCATTTATATTGAAGATCAACCAATTCAAATTTTTAGTTGAGGCTTCGCAGAACAAAACTGGCTTTTTTGATTATTTAAAAATGTTAGGAAATCCAGGAATTTTTTTCACCCGATTGATTTATAGCGTGAACCCAGAAAATATAACAAGTTCCTTCTTATCATAAAATGCATCAGACCACAAAAAGTCGCAACAATAAATGTTAAGGATGTATACAATTAAAGGACTTTTAATTTGAAAAAGGATGTTTTGTTAAAATAAAAGTAAAAAAAAAATGTAAAAAAGATCGTTTTGGTACGCATTGAACGTTTTGGTATGCATTCCAAAATGTTCGTTTTTAAAATAATACCCACTCCATAATAGTGGAGAGAGTATAATTCGTTTGTGCTGATATTTGTTGCTCCTTAAAATATTAGTCCCAGAACCAAAGTGGCACATTTTGTTCTACACATTTATTTTAATTTTTAAAAAAATACCAGAAGTTTTGTTCAGCGACTCCTCAATTGTGTAATAAATATAGGAATATACTAAGAAATACGACTACTAGCCCATTTGCACTACAACGAAATCTAGTACCTGCGAGATATGGAGGAAAATCTAGTTGTTTTTGGGAATGACCTCATATTCTGGGTCCTAAGTAATTCTTGGTCCATTAAGCTAGAGCCGATTTTTGAAATCACGCTCACTTTCGAAACTCTCAAACAAATTGAACAACTTAAGCGTGTGTTTGTTTCTACTATGGAACTAAAAGCAGTGTAGCATTAAAATTCATTGTAATCGCTTTGATAAGAAAATAGTCAAGAATGCAAATGTGGACCAGCCTCCCTAAAAAATTTATATTTATATTCTGTTTGCACAATAGTTAACATTAAGAACCATGATATCATACTTTTTTTAATTCTGTCATAACGATGTTCCAATTTGCGACACGCCTACTGAGGTAGACGATACTT
Organism: Pollenia amentaria; assembly: GCA_943735925.1. Lineage (NCBI taxonomy): Eukaryota > Metazoa > Arthropoda > Insecta > Diptera > Polleniidae > Pollenia > Pollenia amentaria. The sequence goes on along the minus strand of OX031010.1, from coordinate 134,829,413 downwards.
ATATAAAATTGGTGGCGGAATAAATTGATTGTCATTAAATTCGGCAGAAATTCGTTTTATGAGACTCCAAATTACATTGTCAAATCGGTTTATGCAATTTGATCCAATTTAGTTTTATAAGGCCTGAGTTAACACCATGATTAACGTTCCATAATATACCACAAGTCGTATATAAAGTCCACTTCCGGAAATCATTATAATATGGTGAAAACCGAAACATGTAATAACCCAATAAAAAAAATTCTTATTTTTCGAAGCACTAAAGTGCTTATTTTGAAAAGTAAGCACACATTTATGCGTTACGCAATAAGTCATACAGAGATGCAGTCAGTTAAGTAAACGAATTCTTAACAAATTAAATAAAATATATATACAATTTGAAGAGCCACGACATTCCCTTACTACGAAGCAGGTTTGTAAGGGGGTAAATAAGAATATAACGATAACAAAAAATGTAGTGCGCAAAGCTGATCGTTACATTTAACAACTTTTATTTACGCTGCATAAAGAGCTTTCTGTGTCAAAAAGGTATTGCTTCAAAGTGGGAACTCGCCATACAAAATTCATGTCATCCGTAAGCGATATGGTATCCGAAACTTTTACGTTTCTCCCTTACAAACCTGCTTCGACGGAAGCTCCACTTGTTATAGGGGATATTTTAGTTAAATAAGGTCAAACTAAATTGTATATGACTAAAAATAAAATTATACAATTTTATGATGAGCGGATCAATCCTTACCGAAGCCCCATAGTAAGCATTCTCCCTGAACTTTAATATGGCTAATACAGAAAGGAATAAAAATACTGTGAGGTCAGATTTTATGTTTATAATTCACCAAATATTGCATATATCGCTGGCTCAATATTAAAAGTTTAAATGTAAAATGGCAACAGTATGGAGAAAATGAACTTGATAAATTCGACTATTGCCAAATAAAGTTACGTAAAAAATTTTAGTTCAACAAAGTGGCCAAAAAGTTGGTGCCGTCTCTGGATCAATACTGAAAATCGTAAATATTCTCTAAAACATAACAGCTTTATGTAGAGCCCACCCCTGAAAAATTTTAATTATCGTTGGAGGTTACCAAAGATTCAGCAGCCAAGTAAAACCTTAAGACTTGTTTTTAGAAAATATTTGCATTAAAAACCATTAACAAATAAACTAAGCAAATAAACCAAATGAGACAAAAAGATTGTAGAATTAAAAAAAGAAAACTTCAAACGTAATAAGTTTGTTAATATGTATTTAATAAACCGTAAAGATTTTGAAGAAAACTGTATATTTTTTATGGTTTAAAAATAAAGCAGCTGTGCTTTATCTCTATTAAAAGCGATAACATTATTATTCTCTTTAATTTTACAATAATAACCCTATTTAATAAAAATTCTTTTTGAAATTTACCAGTAGGGCGTCGCAAAATATGAATACGAACGTTCTGGTGGCAAATTACGAATGAATTAACATAACAAACGAAAGAAATTAATTTGTATAAAAAAACAGGGAACGTTACAATAGTTTTGCGATGTTACAGATTGTATGCTGTGTTCTAATGTTATTGGCCGTTTACATTACAAAGAAATCTAGTAGATTTGATCTGAATTATTAGCGAGATTTTGTTTGCATAGCAAACACAGCTGACCGAAAGTCTTTTGTGTAACACATTCTTACATATAAAGAAATTTAAAAATTTGCATTACCTCTTATTTATAATTTACTTCGTTTATTTTATCAATTTTATTTGAATAAAAAGTTTTCTTATTTTACGACGACCTATTGGTACATTTTAAAAAGTAAGCGCACATTTGTGCGCTACGCAATTAGTTTTTTTTTAATTGGCTTATTGTTATAAAATAAAAGAAAAAAATAATTGCGTTGTTATCAATTTAAATAGAGATAAAGCACAGCTGCTTCATTTATCAACGATAAAAAATGAACGGTTTTCTTTAAAAACTATATGGCTTATTAAATAAAGATTATTAAACTAATTACTTTTAAAGTTTTTTTTTTAATTCTACAATCTTTTTGTCTCATTTGGTTTATTTGCTTAGCGTATTTGTTAAATATTGTTAATGATAATATTTTTTAAAAACAAGTATTAATGCTCTACTCGTCTCCTGAATCTTTGATACCCTCCACCGAGTATGAGACTTTTTAGGGGTGGGTTCTACACATCACTGTTATGTTTCAGGTTCGTATGGGACAATTTGCGGCTGCAAGTGTTCATATAGAGACGGCAGCAAGATCTTGGCTACCTTGTTTAACTAAACTTCGTTGCGTTAATTTATTTGGAAATAGTGGAATTTAAATAAGAAAATATGACTTTATCTTTTCCAAACTATTGCTATTTCGCATACAATTTTGTAATTATTCCCAAAAACAACTTTGATAACCACCGAGAATTATAGTTTTTCAGAGGTGGGATCTACATATAGCTGTTATGTGTAAGGTTCATATGGGACAAATTACAACTGTAAGTGTTAATCCAGGGATGGCAGCACGTTCTTGATCACCTTCTGTAATTAAATTTCTTTGCATTACTCCATTTGGAAATAGTGGAATTGAAATAAGAGATTATAAACTTTTTTTTCCACATTTGATCTTTTCATATTGAGCCAGCGATGTATGGAACGTCTGTTTGATTATAAGCAGAAAAATCTGACCTCATAGTATTCGTTTTCTGTGTTATCTATATTAAAGTATATTCAGAGAGTAAGTCTGGTATTATCAGGCACGGATCCAACCTTACCCGTTGGTGGGACTTTTAAGGAATAAAGTTAAGCAAAAAAAAAAAAATTCATTTTGCTATGAACAGCTCTTTGAAATATGGCAAAAAAAAAATTAATTAGGTAAATATTATGGTATTCGTTTAACCCTAGATAGTACGTCTGCGATACGTACGCTTTTTCGATTTTGTGCTCCTACTCTCACATTTGTTGACATATTAGCCTTTTTTTGTGCGTTAAGTTATGTTTTCTTTGAGACAAGCACAAATAAACACAAGATACGTCTGAGAGACGTATCGTTATCTTTAGTGTAACTTTTGTCGCAAAAATAACTTTTTGTTTTAGTTGAATTTTAAGGTATTTGTTATTTAAATTAGCTGTAAAAATGTCTTGTGAGCGCGGCTTGGACGACGCAGAAGTTGCTGCTCTTGAAAAGCGTGTTGGACGACTCAGATTCACTGTAAAATGTGAGCAAATCGGAAGATGAATAAATGGAGGATAATGTTCGAAGTGATGTTTAAAACAAGCTTGTCGACTTTATTGATGCTCATGAGAATATACCACCGACTAAAGGAAATCCTCAACAACCTGATCTTTTTACTACTTCTGCCAATATCCAATTATTACGGTATATTATCCCACTATAAGACGTAAAAGTAAGTACTGCTGGACTACATCAAAGGGTCAAAGCGCTAACCGAATTTTTTCAATGAATATAGTTCGAACGGCAGGAGGACTAATTTGGGAATGTAAATAACTGTACAACCCAATTTCATGCTTCGGCATTTTTGTTACTACCGAAATAATTTCAGAAATTGTTCAATGCACCAACAAAAAGGCTAAAAATTCCTACTCTATCGAAAACTTTGCACGGTAACTTTAAAAAAGATTTAGCAGATGATGTAAACAATAATTGCAGTAGCAGTGTAGAACAGCCTAAATAACAAAAAGAGAAAATAGTGTGGTTTCTGTTCATCAAAAATTCGACGTACGTCCAAAATGGTATGTTTAAAATGCAATGCACCTGTGTGTGGCGCCCACAAATATTTAGTTTACAAGTCTTGCATATAATGCTATTTTAATTTATTATTATTTTTTTTTTTTTTGGTACAGATATTATTATCTAAGCAAAGTGCAACAAAAGGATCTGAAGTTCTTTATAAATAACTCTTTAAGTTGTGATATTTTTTTAAAACTTATTGCATTTTATTTTATTTCATTTTTGTTATGGTTTTCTGTTAAAAAATTACTTTATTGTAAAAGAAAATTTAATAAATAAATAATTTTAACAAAAAAATTTAGCAATATTATTTTCGGTGATGCCCTTTAAAGGATTTAAACTAGCACACGTCTTTCGGGCGTAACGTTATCTTTTCAGTACAAAAAAATAACGTTATCTTACTAGGGTTAATAGGGCGTTTGATTTAATCGGTTAATCAATCGATTAATTAACCGAGGCTTTGGTTTAATCGGTTACTAATCGGTTAATTTTGTTATTGATCGGTTAACCGATTAATAAAGTATTTTTTATAAATTAAGTAATTTCAATAAATAAAAATGAATAATTTATTTATTATTTGAAGTTTATTAGAAAAAAAAAACGATAACATACCAAGAATAACAATTATTGAACTAAAACGAGCAAAGAAAAAAATAATTCATAAATATATTATACATATTCTTTAATTAAATTATGTATTAAATAAAAAATTAACTGTAAGATAATTTTATTAGTTATTTCAATAGTTAAAAGAGATCTTATAAAACAATATTTTAGACAAATAATTTGGCTTAAATGTTAAGGATTTAAGCGATTCTTCTTTTTACTTGACTTGGAAAAAATTCTTTCATTTATCGTAGATATTGGCTCAACAGTTGGCTTTCAGTTTGGCGGTTAGGCTGTGGGTTGCTAGTCTATGGTCTTCGCGGTGCTTTGGTCACACCGTAGCTCCGCACGTGCTTTAATCACGGCTTATCATGGCAGTGGTAATGAACTGTTCTGTGATACGCGATTTCTGGAACCGACTCTAAGGGTCTGCACTGATGGTTCCAAGAGGGGCAATAAGGTATTTGGAGTTCTCTTTATCGAGGAACTAGGCATAAAATTTCCTTTAAGGCTGCGGGAGCACATCAGTGTCTTGCAGGCGGAAATCTTCGGCATAAAGCGGGCGCTGAAATGGCTGAGGTATTGCAGCTTTGGCTGGTATATTCACGACATCAAAGTGAACTCTGGAATACCCAATGTCTCCAAATGAGATTGCAAAATATTCTAGTGGGTGCGAACAAGGCTGTAGCTGTATCTTGGGTGAAATGTTCGTTGACGGCCTAAGCGGCATTTCGATGGCTCGCAGTAGAACTCTCATCAAACATGAGTCGTGAAGGATGACTCAGGAGAGATAGCAGGGTAAGAATAACTGCTCGAAGGCCAAAACTCTGTAGCCTGTCTTTCACGCGGCGGAACTTGCTTTTGGTAAAGATGTAGGTAGTTTCATAAATGTGTATGACTTAAAATCAATAATATGTAGAGCTAAGGACAATTAAATATGGTCTCTGATTGAAAACGTTTATGGTGAAACAGAAATTTTAGTATATATAACTATTTCGTGGGCACCAATTTTTTTTGGCTTTCTTAGTTTATAGGATTAAGAGCGAGCGATTCATGTTGAAAGTTTCACAATCAAGGGTTGTGAACCAACTCTTCACTGGGGACGCTATAACCGCCTACGACTAACTATTACATACATATGTATTTCTCAAAATTATTTCCCTTAATTTTTTCCTACACTGAAGGAGATTTGAAGACTATAACAATTAAATTGAAAAAGGCCAGCTAAGGGTCTTCGTCTAAACTCAAATGTCTGAAATTTTTCAAACTGAACAATCAAGCAATTGTTTTATTGCACAACATTTCCCTTATTAAAAAAAATGTTTTCCCTGAATTTAAAAAAAAGATGCTCTGAAATGAAAGAAAACTTTTCTCCAATCACGCGAATGAAAAAAGTTGGAAAATTAGAAACCCTAATAGGTATGTAATACATACATACATATAAGGTTTAAAAAATTTTACGTAAATAACTGTTTTAATATGGTAAAAAAAATTTTTTTTAGCAATTCATCGCAGCATTTTAAATATATATTTTAAATATCAGCTATTTCCCTATATTTTAAAAAAGAAAAAGTTGGCAACAATGCGTATCCCTCGTAATAGATAAAACAGCAAAAACATAAAGAAATACTCCCCACAAATGCCAAAAAAAAAGAGACAAATACAAATGAAAACAAAGATAACGAAACAAACATGTGTTTGTGGAAACCGCAAAAATTATAAAACCACTAACAAAAAAAAAAAAAAAAAAAAAAAAGATTAAAGAAACATTTGTTTGGTCTATTGCCACTAACAAGACAACGGGTATTAAACAAAAACAACAGAAAGAACTTAATGACACCCAGTTGGAAGCAATAATAGAGTTTTTCTTATCAAGGGAAAGCGGATTTGATTTTTGCTTTTTCCCGGGAATTCCTGCACAATGCAAAACAATATAAGATATTCGGCCATGTTCTGGAAATCGAAATCACGTAAAATTTAAATCGACCAAAATTTTAAATTTATCCTGTGTTTACAGTTTATAAAAATATTTCCTTTTATATGTCTCATATTTTGAGGTCCACTAACCCTTACCCCTACCTCTTTTGAAATCAGAAAAAGATGCGTTCAATTTTAAACAAAATTTAATTAAAAATATCCAACGATTTCAATTTCACATGATCTCGATTTCAAAACATGTCCAATTATTTCATTTTTTTAATTTAGTTTAATTAAACAAATAACAATCCAATGATCTATCATCTAAGTTTATAAATGCATTAACTATTAGTTAATGCATTTCTTTAGCTATAAAACCAAAAAAATTTAATTAATTAAAATAATATTGCTTTAAATTTTTTTGAAAATAGTACAGGACAAGAATTTACAGGGTCGTTTGACAGCCTTTTTCTTATTTTATTTTGAAAAGTCCTGTCAATGGTGAAATCGAAAGCAACCCATAATACAGAAAATCGAATTTCTCAGTCCTGTTCCTGGATTTTTCTGAACATATTAAATCTTCCATTATGGCATTGAAGTATATATAAAACTATAAGAAATTCAAAATTTGGTTACATCGGTTAATGGACCGAAATTAACCGTTTTAATCGTTAATCAAAAATACCCAATTTGAAATTAACCGATCAGCTATTCGGGTAGTATTTATTCGGTTAACCGATTAACGGTAACCCATTTTCAGAAGAGTCAGATGGTTAATGTGTATCAACAAAATGTTGCTTGAAATGATCTGAATAAATCTTCTGAAGACACTTAATACGAAAAACCTATGTAAGTGTCTCACGATTTTCTACGTTTTTTTACTACACAAGGGTGCAGCTTTGAATAGGCTGTAAAATGAGTTTCAGATGTAAACCTTGAAAACGTCGATACTGATATTTTACCATTTTGTTTTGAATCTTATAAGTTTTTATGTACATATCGTCACCTAAAATGCAGTAGGGCGTAACAACACTTTATTTTTTTAATGGAGATGCAAACAATTTTACAAAATGAATAACAACAAGGTGCACTTGGCGTTTGAATTTCTTTCATAAAGTCGCCATATTTGATCGCAAGGATCTAAAATAATTTGTGACCATGTAGTTTACTAAAACGAACAAAAATCAATCAAACTCATATCCGAATTTGTTGTTGTTACGCCCTTTTTAATTTTTGGTGCCGATATGTACATATATAAAACTTATACAATTCAAAAACAAATGGTAAAATTACAAAATTATTGAAATGAAAACGTCATAATTTTGAATGCAGTTAAAGACGAAATGGCAGATAAATCGACTTATTTATGATGTTTATTAATAGAAGAACACTTTTATATGACAGCAAGTGTTCAAGAAATATATACATTCTACTGACTTTAATTAATATAATTGGCTTATACAAAAAAATGTTTTAGTAGAATTGTTTAGTATGTTATGGACCTCCTGAACTAATACAACCTAAAATTTATAAACAATAAGGACAGCAATTAAAAGATACTCGTAAATGTATAAGAAATATATTTTTAAAGACACTGATAAGGTTTTGTTTAAAAATCGATTTCTATCACTAGCGGATTTTCTGAATTTAATTATTTTTTTTTTTTTTTTAATTTTATAGTATCCCAGCAAAAACTTACATTGAAAAGTAATGACTTAAAAAGCTATTACAACTACTCTTCACTACTTATACATTGGCATTTTAACTCATTATTTTAACACGCTGATGTCATTGGAGGCAAGTACTTACCACCTTCGCTTACAAATAGGGAGTTAAATAAGTCATAACCACATTCGCTTACAAATAGGGAGTTAAATAAGTCATTACCACGTACGCTTACAAATATGTACTTTACATCAACAAAACTGAATTTGTCCCACAAATTGTGTTTTTAATTTATTTTACTTTCTAATGCAATATTTTACTACCCTGCATTGAGGACATCAATTAATTATTTAAATTTTTCATACACAGAAAAAAGTTTTTATCGCTTAAAAAATAGTTCAAAAAGTATTTAAATTTAATTAATATGATAATTGAATCAATTATTTTTTTAGTTGAGAGAAAATAAATAATATAATTTTGATTTAATTAATATTTAAGTTATTTTGAAATAAATTTTTAATTAAAATATTAATTAAATATCAAAAATATTAATTGACTTTTTCGTTTAAGATAAAATAATTAAAACTTGTAGAATTGTTGTTGGGAATTGTCAATATTTAATTAAATAAATTAACATATTGTTTGAAATGGCAAAGTCCTTTGATCATTTTTTTAATTAAAATTAATAATATCATTTATTGAAAAAAATTTCCATTTTTACAATTTTAAGTAATCGATATAATCATTTTGGTAATAGGTGCAAAATTAACAAATTGTTTGCTTGATCCTATGAATTTGGAATGAATTCAAATTTATCACAAATAGTTTATCATTTATAAGAAATAAAAAAAAAACTGTAAGAACAAATATGTATTTAAATTCAATTTGTATTAGATTTGAATAAATAAAACCTCAAAGGCATTTTATTATGAATTAATTATAAATTTCGTTAATCAGCTAATAATTAAGTACTGATATATCAGATTATATGTCAGTCATTACTAAACTTCTTCTATGTAATGCAGATGGTATGCAGTTGTCATTGAAAAGTAAGTTGTTCAGTAATTGCAAGTGATTACCAAGTTTTTGCTGGGATATTTTTGATTTTATTTTTTAAGGTTGATTTCGTTTTAAGTTTTAGTAAATTATTAATTTGATGGCCGTAGAAAGGCAAAACTAAATTTAAGAAAGTTTGTGAAAAAAAATTAATAATAAACTTTTATTTCTAAAAAAAAAAGAAAAAATTGGAATATACACAGAAAAAAATATCCGTAGTTGTATGTCAATTAAAAAAATTGTTGAAAAGTACTTCAATTTAATAAATGCGATAATTGAATTAATTATTTGTTTAGTTGAAAGCAAAATAAAAAAATAATTTTGAGTAAATTGACATTTTATTTACAAAAAATATTCATTGATTTTTTCGTTTAAAATAAAATAATTTAAACTTTTAGAATTGTTGTTGACAATTGTCGAAACATGAGCTATATTTAATTAAATCAATTAAAACACTGTTTGAAGCAGCAAAGTTTTTGATAATTTTTTAAATTAAAATTAAAAATATAATTTTTATTGAAAAAAAAAAAAAAATATTTTCACAGTTTTTAGTAATCTATATAAACATTTTGGTAATAGGTGCAAAATTAACAAATTACCCAGCAAAAACTTACATTGAAAAGTAATGAGTTAAAAAGCTAATATAACGACTCATCACTACTTCTACATTGGCATTTTAACTCATTATTTTAACACGGTGATGTCATTGGAGGCAAGTACTTACCACCTTCGCTTACAAATAGGGAGTTAAATAAGTCATTACCACATTCGCTTACAAATAGGGAGTTAAATAAGTCATTACCACATTCGCTTACAAATAGGGACTTAAATAATGACTTTAAAAAAAAATTTTTTTTATTATTTTTTTTTCTATTTTTTCTTATTTTATTTATTTTACCTTATTTTATTTGTTTTTCTATTTTTTCTTATTTTATTTTACTTTGTTTTTTTTTTCTGCCTCTGGCGGGATTCGATCGCGCAACCTCGGTGCTGATAGACTAGCTCACTACCAGCTTGTCCACTGGGGCATTGTAGTTTTTGTATAAAAAAACTATGTTTTTTACTCAATTATTAAGAGCGTAAATATGAGATTAAATTATCCATAATAACAATAAAAACGCTGATTGAAAGTGGATTGAAAGTTTTTGTTTCATTACTAAAATGACATTTTTATTGTCATAATGAAAATTTAAATTTATGAAGGCAATTATTGAAATATGTTGCTTTTATAAAAAATTTTTTGATTTCATAAAATTAATGGCAAACATGTAACATTAGATGTATGAAATAATTAAATCTTACATTTTTTTAATTAACAATTAAACATTTTTTTAAGGAAACTATAATTTTGTATTAATTTATGAATATAGTTATGTTTGTATATTGTTTTTTTATGTTCCCAATTAAAATTTTTTGTTTAACTTGGACAAACTTAAGTTTTCATATATCCAATGAAAATTTTTAACGTAATTACGAAATCCAATGAAGCGATTTTAACGAAAATACTTCATTCTAACTATGAAATTCCATTTAGACTATGAAAATTTTCATTTACCCAAGGAAAATTTTTTTATGAAAATTATTCATTAAATATATGAAGCATTTTTCTTTCAGTGTAATAAAAAAAAAAAAACAAATTGTAAGAATAAATATTTAAAATCAATTTGTATTAGATTTGAAAAAAATTAAACCGTAGATGCAATTTATTATGAATGAATTATAAATTTCCATAATCAACTTATAAACAAGTACTTATGTAACAGATTATATGTCAGCCATTACTCAACTACTTCTATGTAATGCAGATGGTATGAAGTAGTCATTGAAAAGTAAGTTGTTCAGTAATTGCAAGTCATTACCAAGTTTTTGCTGGGTAATTGCTTGTTTCTATGAATTTGGTCATTAGAGACAATTTTGAACTTTTTCTGTGTAGCAATTATAATATGTAAAATTTTATAAATTTCTCTCAAAAACAATCCTAATCTATTTATATAAAATTGAAACGTTACTGACTGTCTGACTGGTTGACTGACTGGCGAATTCATCATCGCCTAAACGACAGAAGATAAGAACTTGAAATTTGGACCGGAGGCAATACCATGTTCACACTTGGGTTTTTAAACGCGTTTAAGGAAAATGTTGATTAAGTTAATCAAAGCCGTTCACATTACATTTGAGCTGATTAAGATGACAGTTGATTTTCAAATAAAACACAAAAAACAAATTAATATTTCTTTAATTTTAGAAATTGATAAAAAAAATGCTTTAATAAAGATATCAGAAGAATATCTTAAACATATTAACGATAAAATTGTGGTTACTTTATTGAACTGTTAATGGTTTTTAGTCCAAATTTTGATTTTTTAAACATGCTTAAGTTCATTAAAATTAATTTTGATTAAATTATTTTTATGAAGAAAGGAATTTTACAACATGAAATAAAAAAAAATTTATTGATAATTTTATATTCTTGACTGAGCTGGGAATTAAACCCAGGTCTTAACGGACAGGTTGCCCAGACCAGTTTCGATTGTAACCACACAATCTCTTCAGTGGGGTTGGCCGTTTAGCTCTCACCGCCATTGACGACGGATGACGTCATTAGTCAAACATCAATCTTTAAACAAAATGGTATTTTTCCTTGGTAAATCGAAATTTGCTTTTTGAATAAATTCATTACATGTTGTAAAATTCCTTTCTTCATAAAAATAATTTAATGAAAATTAAATTCAATGAACTGAAGCCTGATTAAAATATCAAAATATATGGATTATTTAAAAAAACATTAAGAAGAAATTGTGGTCAGTTGTACACGGGCGAGGTACGTTTATTTTAACCGATGCTACATCATACTCATCTTGAGGTATGTTTAGAGGATTCTACGTGATTAATGAAATGATTTAGTATTAAACATACCAATTTGAAGTGATTAACAAATCACTTAAATGTATGGTTCATCATCCCGAACAGCTTATCCTCCAACAATAAATTTCAGTATTTTTTATCAGTTATTAAAAAATGGGAATTAAGCACAACAAACCAAATCTTTTAATTTTTTTTATTCTGGTAAATCTATGTGGACTAAATTAAATGATGTTTTCGAAAGAAAAAATGAATCAAGTTTGTTGATGCTCAATCGACAGTTTTTGAATTTAACTAAAGAATTGGTTCAATGCTTAACCCTTAAATGAATAATTTTTTATTTTTGGTAAAAAAAAATTTTTAGGCAATTGGAAAATGAATGTAGTTGAAGGAAAAAATTAAATTTTAACCACCATATGCGTATTTTCTTTTTATTTCGAGAAAAACATACTGATGTTTATCTACATCATCATGCATGATCAATCCGGAAATTCTTATAATGCACTCCAAAGAGAGTTTACATATTTCAAAGATTTTTTTAAAATTATTAATAAATTATATTATAAAGTATGGAAAAAAACGGGTTTTTCTGCATTAAAGCATAATGGCACCTTGCATTTCTGGCATTACCACTGTGTTGTACCCGTGCATTCCGGTATTATTATCAGGTATGTAATGAAAATCGATCGATTTGAAAACGACCGTTTTTAAAAGGTGTGATCAATTTCGAGCGATTTTAAAATCCATTTCTAAATTAAAGTCTTGAATTATTGTTCTGTTCTAGGTTTCGACTCGTTTTAAAAACGCAAATTTTTTTGAATCCGCATAATTCATAAATTGGTGTTCTTAAATCCGCATGTTTTTGTGTATTCGAAGTTTGTGTTCGAAAAAAAAATCTAAATGTCAAAAACAAAAAAAAAACAGCTTTATTAAATTTTTTTTTATTGTATAAAAAATTATTCCTAAAAAATAAAAATTTGTCATAAAAATGCCCAGAGCTTTTGTTTTATCTTATATACAATTGCGGAGACAAGAAAATAATGTTCAAAAAGTTCAAAAAAATTTTTAAAAAAAAAAATTCTTGATAATAAAAACAACTTAAATTTTTTAATATGCTAAAAATTTTATTTTTATTAATATTTGTGCAAAGAAATATGTATTTTTTTTTATTAAATTGAATAAAAAGCATTTCAAGCTACAAACCTAAATTTTGTTTTTGTTAAAAATTGTATCACATATAAGAATAAAAGTCGATTCGTTTTACTTTCACCAACCCCTAACTGCTCTAATTGAAAACGAATAAAAACATGTGGATGTGAAATGCAGAACACCAAAAATGCTGAAGTAATCCACTTTCGAGTGGATTCGGATTCTAGAACACTCCTGATAATATAAAATTTAAAATAATGAAGACAAAAATAAAAGGAATATGTGATGTATCGCAATCTGTTTGCAAAAATGGGCCAGTGATCAACAGTTGTCTTTTCACACATCTATGGATTACAGAGAGTTAAGTGATTCCTTTCGATTTTTGTCTGTAAGCTTATTTCAAGGGAGATATTGCTAGGCCGACCCTTTTTGTTTTTCCTTGACTCAGTTATTATATTGAAAGAGATATCATCCAAGTCCTCACAAAACTAGCCAATATTGTCGCAAGGTCCAAAATGAGGTAATATAAGCAAAATAACCATTTTCGACTTTTGAGCCTTATAAAATAATGGCCTAAGTAGCTATGCATCAGGTCAAGTCCACCCATATGCATGTTATACAGGCCTGTTCTGAAAATCACGTGATTTCAAATCACATGTGCTTTTAAAATCACACGTGTGATTTTGTGGTGTTCTGTAAATCACACCGTTTTTGTGTTTTTGGGTGTGATTTTCAATTGTCGACAAAAAAATTAGGATTATATTTCAGAAATGGATTTTAAATCGCTCGAAATTCACTCCAGTGAACTACTATGCCACAAAAGTATTTTATCTTAGTTACTTCTCCTTTGGAAATCTGACTTCTATTGAATTCTAACATTTACAACGCATCATCTGGATTGGATCGTGATGTTTAAATCTTATTTACGTTTGCATAGAGCCTATGTTGAAGGTATTTTTGAACTCCTCAAAAATAGTTTTTAGACCAAGCTGTGGTAATCCAAAAAGCATGAGCTTAAATTTTTTGTTATCCTTTACTGAATGCTTTAAAAATTTGATGTCGTCTTTTTTAAGCTTTTTAATAGCTTCATTGATGTCAATCAATGTATTTGGCATTACTTTTGTATCTATAGACATGCGTTTGTACTTGGAGCTAGATCCCAGTATCTTTATGACATCTGTGAACTTATGTCCATTATCAATAATTATTGGAGGAATGTTTGTTATTTCCTCACTAACTTCACCTTCTTCTGCGCTGCTATCATTGTCTTCCATGTCGGATTGCACCTGAAATCTGTTACTCTCAGCTCTTGGTAAAGACTTTGCAACTTTAAGTCTGGAGTTGCTACCCCAGAACTTTTTACGTTTCGGTGCCATATTCAATTATTATAAAAATAATTGAAAATGAAAATTTTACAAAAAGTACGAGTAGCATGTGAAAAAAAAATAAAATAAATTTTAAAAACTGGTAAATACGTGTTGCAATAAGTAGTTCAAAATGTTTCTTGTTCATAATTTTACTTTTACAAATATAATTGAATATATTTTGTATTTTTTGGTACTTAAATATTTTTATTTATTATAAGAAACAGAATTTGCATTCTTGAATTTGAATCAGCAAATAAAAGTCGCTTTTCTCAAAAACTTATGGGCCCGCTTCCATCGGTCAATCAAAACTATTATTTAAGTAAAAAATTCAAAATTATTATTAAATAATGGAATCTGAAAGCAAAAGATTGAAAAACTTAATGACGCAAGTCAATGGTCAACATGGAAGTTTCAAGTTAAAATCACACTGATTGATGCTGATGTTTACAAAGAAGTTACTGGAGATGAAGAATGTTCACTAACTGATGATCGTAAGAATCGTGCGTGGCGAAAAAAGAATACCGAAGCTCAACAGATTATAAGGATTTCGGTTGGAAGTAAACACGTTATACACATTACTTATCGTTATTCTGCTAAATGTGGACTAAATTAAATGATGTTTTCGAAAGGAAAAATTAATCAAGTTTGTTGATGCTCCATCAACAGTTTTTTTAAGTTCATTGCAAGACTTGAAGAATTGGTTCAACGCATCAGACATTTAAAAGAAACAATATCAGATGGGGAGTTAGCAAGTTGAACGCGCATTAGATCAAGATTATTTATTGAAGAAGGAGTTAAAAACATTTAACCAATAAAAGTGTAAATACAGCTTACATTTTAGTGCAATAGGCAAAAATATTCGTAAAACAAATTCAGTCTCGTTTCTTATCCAGTTGCCTTTCAGGAATGACCTTCCAGAGCATTGACGCAATAATCGTTAGATTTTTCAGGTTCCAATAAAGTTGATTTACGTATATTTTATCTTTATTTGACATACGTTTTTAGATAGCAATTGAGCTTGTAATATTACAACACAATACAGAAAATAAAGACAAACATGTAAATACAAAAGGTGTAGAGTTGAGCAGTGGCGGTAACAGTGGCAATTCAAACAATTCCAGACCTAAAGCCGATGTTAAATATGTGGTGAAGAAGGGCATTGTAGCCATAAGTGACCTCAACAAGACTCGACTAAAAAATTTTACAGCTTAAGTTCCGAGGCCAATGACTTCAAAGTGACAAAGAATAATTGGTTATTACCAGGGACCGGATTTTTATGCAAATGCATATTTGTTGTCGTCAGTCTGAAATCAACATTAACAAAATATCTTTGCCAATCAAGAAATTTGCAGTAAAATGGCATCGATTTGTTAGTGCATATTTTTGCATATTTTGCTTTAAATGCATAATTTTGCATATTTTGCTTTAAATGCATATTTATGTTGCATATTTTAAAAAAAAAAGTGTTCTATTTGCTTTAATGACTTTTCCATTTCTTATACTAAATATTTTTTTTATTTTATAATGTATGTCTTAAAGTATGTGATGTAATTTTTTTAATATATTTTATTCACTGTTTTGCTGGGATGTATTAAAAAGTACATTTTTCAGAAACTTATTTAGAATTAACAATATATTTGCAACCTAGATTAAAAAAATATGAAATTGTACAATTTATACAACTATGAAGAAGTAAGACAAAAGAGAAAATAAGCAAAACAGTCGCATATTTGATTTTTTCCTAACGACAAAACAATACTTCGAAAAGAACATTGGTTTTGACAAAAAAAAAAAGAACATTATTTTGTGTATTTTTTTAACGGTACTTAATCTAAACGTAAGTATATTAAATCGTAAAAGCATATTTGTGGAATTAAATAAATACATAGTTTAACTACTTTTTTCAGAGAAAATGCCGAAAGACAAAAGATCCAGCAGCAATATTTTGCATAAATACGTGTCTGAAAACGGAGCTGTATTTAAAACAGACGGAAAGATTCTTTTTTGCAATATGTGCCTTAAAGGAGTTGCTTTTGAGAGAAAATCCCAAGTGGAACAACATTTAAAAAGTCAGAAACACAAAAGCATAGTTGACAAAAATGCAGAAGAGTTATCTCAACCTCTAATTTCTAACCATGAAAGTAAATTAAATCAGTTTAACTTGGATCTATGTCAAGCTTTTATTTGTGCGGATATTCCACCCTTTAAACTTAATAATCCAGAACTAAAAAATTTTTTCAAAAAATATATAAATGAGAGCATTCCCTATGAATCGACTCTTCGAAAATATTGTGTTGATAAGTTATACACTGTGCAACAAAGTAAAATAAAAGCTAAAATAAACTCAAATTTCCTGTGGATTTCTATTGATGAGACGACAGACATCGAAGGGCGTTACGTTGCCAATGTTATTGAAGGAATTTTGGATGAGGACGAAGAGAAAAGCAAACAAAAATTCTTAATTAATACGGTTGAGTCGGAAAAAGCAAACCACGAAACAATTGCTCGTGTTTTTAATGACTCTATAGCTTTATTAGGTGAAAATTTCAATAAAAACCAAATACTGCTGTATGTGACTGATGCTGCGCCATATATGGTTAAGTCTGGAAAGGTTTTAAAAGTATTTTATCCAAAAATTATTCATGTTACATGTTTAGCCCATGCGATGCACCGTGTTGCAGAAGAGATAAGAGACAACTTCGATGATATTGATTTATTGATTTCTTATGGAAAAAATTTCTTATGTAAGGCACCTTCGCGTGTTGCCATATATAAAGAGAAGTATCCCGATTGATGTCTTCCTCCACAGCCTATAACAACCAGATGGGGAACGTGGTTAGGAGCAGTTATGTATAATGCTAAAAACTTTGACCAATTCAAGGATGTAGTGGAAGGATTCAACGATGATGATGCAGTCTCAATAAAACGAATTAAAAAATTTTAAATTTACCAAATATAAAAGCTGAAATAGTGTTTGTGTCTTCAAATTATGGTTTTATCTCTGAAACTATTGTAAAACTAGAGGAATCTAATCCATTGAGTAAGCAAATTAAATTAATTGATGATGCAATAAACAAAATCTATGCTGTGGAGGGTAACTTTAGTAAAAGTATTCGTATCAAACTTGGTAAAGTTTAAAAAAAAAATGAAGGATTGAAAAAAATTTTGTGTATCTATATTAACAAAATTTTTTCTTATTCTTAATTCATTTTATATGTACTTAGATTCAAATATATATGTAACTAACAAGTGGCTTAATTTAAGTGATTGTTTTACCTTTATTTTAACTCTGTACTTTTGTGTTTTACTTTAGTTTAACTTGTGCTTTTAAGTTTATTGTAACTTACTAAAGTTTATGAGACTGAATTGTTACTTTTTGTTTTTTTTTTCGTTATTTTGATGTTTTTTTATCATTAATTAATGTTATAAAAAAAAATTTTAATGCATATTTTTTAAATTTTTAGCGCATATTTTTCTAATTTTAGTACATGTTTTATGCGCATAAAACGAGATTTTAACTGCATAAAAGTCCGGTCACTAGTTATTACATATTCAATCTTATGATTCAGAAGTAAGAAATGTAATAATTGCAAGCACATGGAATTAGAACAATTAACGTTAGAATATTTGATTGTGTCAACTGGAGAAATGTAATTATTAAAGATGTTCTTTACGTTCCTCAAATTGAAACAAATTTATATTATTTTTGTTTTTTTTTTTGGCTAATGTAATTGCCCAGCAAAAACTTGGTAATGACTTGCAATTACTGAACAACTTACTTTTCAATGACTACTTCATACCATCTGCATTACATAGAAGTAGTTGAGTAATGGCTGACATATAATCTGTTACATAAGTACTTGTTTATAAGTTGATTATGGAAATTTATAATTCATTCATAATAAATTGCATCTACGGTTTAATTTTTTTCAAATCTAATACAAATTGATTTTAAATATTTATTCTTACAATTTGTTTTTTTTTTTTTATTACACTGAAAGAAAAATGCTTCATATATTTAATGAATAATTTTCATAAAAAAATTTTCCTTGGGTAAATGAAAATTTTCATAGTCTAAATGGAATTTCATAGTTAGAATGAAGTATTTTCGTTAAAATCGCTTCATTGGATTTCGTAATTACGTTAAAAATTTTCATTGGATATATGAAAACTTAAGTTTGTCCAAGTTAAACAAAAAATTTTAATTGGGAACATAAAAAAACAATATACAAACATAACTATATTCATAAATTAATACAAAATTATAGTTTCCTTAAAAAAATGTTTAATTGTTAATTAAAAAAATGTAAGATTTAATTATTTCATACATCTAATGTTACATGTTTGCCATTAATTTTATGAAATCAAAAAATTTTTTTATAAAAGCAACATATTTCAATAATTGCCTTCATAAATTTAAATTTTCATTATGACAATAAAAATGTCATTTTAGTAATGAAACAAAAACTTTCAATCCACTTTCAATCAGCGTTTTTATTGTTATTATGGATAATTTAATCTCATATTTACGCTCTTAATAATTGAGTAAAAAACATAGTTTTTTTATGCAAAAACTACAATGCCCCAGTAGACAAGCTGGTAGTGAGCTAGTCTATCAGCACCGAGGTTGCGCGATCGAATCCCGCCAGAGGCAGAAAAAAAAAACAAAGTAAAAAAAAACAAAGTAAAATAAAATAAGAAAAAATAGAAAAACAAATAAAATAAGGTAAAATAAATAAAATACGAAAAAATAGAAAAAAAAAATAATTAAAAAAAAATAATAAAAAAAATTTTTTTTTAAAGTCATTATTTAAGTCCCTATTTGTAAGCGAATGTGGTAATGACTTATTTAACTCCCTATTTGTAAGCGAATGTGGTAATGACTTATTTAACTCCCTATTTGTAAGCGAAGGTGGTAAGTACTTGCCTCCAATGACATCACCGTGTTAAAATAATGAGTTAAAATGCCAATGTAGAAGTAGTGATGAGTCGTTATATTAGCTTTTTAACTCATTGCTTTTCAATGTAAGTTTTTGCTGGGTGCTTATTAAATTAGATTTTATTTCAGCTAATACGGCCTAAAGTTCTATATGTAATTAAAAATGCATTTAATCCATATTTCCTCAACGTTTCGTGAATGTTATGTTCACTTTATCAAGGGATTTGTCTATTTAAATTAAAGAAGATATAAATAACAATAATATTACAACAAACATTTTTCAACAAATAAGTATGACTTACAATAAGAGAAATTACCCAGCAAAAACTTACATTGAAAAGTAATGAGTTAAAAAGCTAATATAACGACTCATCACTACTTCTACATTGGCATTTTAACTCATTATTTTAACACGGTGATGTCATTGGAGGCAAGTACTTACCACCTTCGCTTACAAATAGGGAGTTAAATAAGTCATTACCACATTCGCTTACAAATAGGGAGTTAAATAAGTCATTACCACATTCGCTTACAAATAGGGACTTAAATAATGACTTTAAAAAAAAATTTTTTTTATTATTTTTTTTTAATTATTTTTTTTTTCTATTTTTTCTTATTTTATTTATTTTACCTTATTTTATTTGTTTTTCTATTTTTTCTTATTTTATTTTACTTTGTTTTTTTTTACTTTGTTTTTTTTTCTGCCTCTGGCGGGATTCGATCGCGCAACCTCGGTGCTGATAGACTAGCTCACTACCAGCTTGTCTACTGGGGCATTGTAGTTTTTGTATAAAAAAACTATGTTTTTTACTCAATTATTAAGAGCGTAAATATGAGATTAAATTATCCATAATAACAATAAAAACGCTGATTGAAAGTGGATTGAAAGTTTTTGTTTCATTACTAAAATGACATTTTTATTGTCATAATGAAAATTTAAATTTATGAAGGCAATTATTGAAATATGTTGCTTTTATAAAAAAAATTTTTTGATTTCATAAAATTAATGGCAAACATGTAACATTAGATGTATGAAATAATTAAATCTTACATTTTTTTAATTAACAATTAAACATTTTTTTAAGGAAACTATAATTTTGTATTAATTTATGAATATAGTTATGTTTGTATATTGTTTTTTTATGTTCCCAATTAAAATTTTTTGTTTAACTTGGACAAACTTAAGTTTTCATATATGCAATGAAAATTTTTAACGTAATTACGAAATCCAATGAAGCGATTTTAACGAAAATACTTCATTCTAACTATGAAATTCCATTTAGACTATGAAAATTTTCATTTACCCAAGGAAAATTTTTTTATGAAAATTATTCATTAAATATATGAAGCATTTTTCTTTCAGTGTAATAAAAAAAAAAAAACAAATTGTAAGAATAAATATTTAAAATCAATTTGTATTAGATTTGTAAAAAATTAAACCGTAGATGCAATTTATTATGAATGAATTATAAATTTCCATAATCAACTTATAAACAAGTACTTATGTAACAGATTATATGTCAGCCATTACTCAACTACTTCTATGTAATGCAGATGGTATGAAGTAGTCATTGAAAAGTAAGTTGTTCAGTAATTGCAAGTCATTACCAAGTTTTTGCTGGGTAATTTTTTATTACATTGAACAATAATTTGTTGCAGACAAACATAAAAAACATTAAACATGAAATATTAAGTTAAACACAAACTTAAAAAATGATATCACAGGTTAGATATTGCAACACAGTAACTGGCATTAATGCTTTGTGTGTCTGCTTTTAAGTTCATTGTCTTTTTTATTTTCTGTTGTATCCTTTACGTCCCCAGCAAAAACTTAGTAATGACTTAAAATAACTGAAGAACTTACTTTTCACTGACTACGTCATACCATCTGCATTACATATAAGTAGTTAAGTAATGGTTTTCATATAATCTGATACATAAATACTTGTTTATGAGTTGATTACGGAAATTTATTATTAATTCGTAATAAAATACATTTAAGGTTTTATTTATTCAAATCTAATACAAATTGATTTTAAATACATATTTGTTCTTACAATTTGTTTTTTTTTTATTTGTTATAAATTCATAAGAATTTGAATATAAAAAATTTAAATACTTAATTGATTTTTTTATGTATTTTAAAATTAAAATTTTGAATAAAAACTACACTAATCAATGAACCAAACAACGATATCGTCTAGGTGATATAAATTATAATATATGATATCGATCTTGTATCATAAACGATACAATTTAAATTGTATATTTCCTTATAATATCGATTTTCAATGAAAATATCATCGTTTTTGAAATTATATCGTTCTCTGGTTTATTGGGTATGAATATGTCCTTGTTGCAGAGTAGTAAAATTTTGCATTGGAAAGCAAATTAAATTAAAGACATAATTTGTTTGACAAATTCAGTTTTGTTAATAACAATGTGAAGTGTCTATTTGTAAGCAAACGTGGTAATGACGTATTTACCTCCCTATTTGTAAGCGAATGTGGTAATGACTTATTTAACTCCCTATTTGTAAGCGAATGTGGTAAGTACTTGCCTCCAATGACATCACCGTGTTAAAATAATGAGTTAAAATGCCAATGTATAAGTGGTGAAGAGTAGTTACCCAGCAAAAACTTACATTGCAAAGTAATGAGTAAAAAATCTAATTTAACTACTCTTCACTACTTATACATTGGCATTTTAACTCATTATTTTAACACGCTGATGTCATTGGAGGCATGTACTTACCACCCTCTCTTACAAATAGGGAGTTAAATACCCAGCAAAAACTTGGTAATGACTTGCAATTACTGAACCACTTACTTTTCAACGACAACTTCATACCATCTGCATTACATAGAAGTAGTTTAGTAATAACTGATATATAATCTTGATTTTTAGCTGATTAACGACATTTATAATTAATTTATAATAAAATGCATTTGAGGTTTCATTTATTCAAATCTTATACAAATTGATTTTAAATACATATTTGTCCTTACAGTTTTTTTTTATTTCTTATAAATGAAAAACTATTTGTGATAGATTTGAATACACATAAAAAATTAAAAATTTTCTCTAATCACCAATTTATACCAAATTCATAATATCAACCAAAAAAGTTGTTGATTTTGCTCCTATTAGCAAAATGATTATATTGATTACTAAAAATTGCAAAATTGTGAATATTTTTTTTTTTCAATAAATTATATTTTTAATTTTAATTAAAAAAATGATCAAAAAACTTTTTTATTTCAAACAATGTGTTGAAATATTGACAATTCCCAACAACAACTTTAAATTATTTTATTTTAAACGAAAAAGTCAATTTAAATTTTTTTGATATTTAATTAATATTTTAATTAAAAATTTATTTAAAAACCACTTAAATATTAATTAAATCAAAACTATTTTTTTAATTTCTTTCAACTACAAAATAATTGATTCAATTATCATATTAATTAAATTTAAATACTTTTTAAACCATTTTTTTAATTGATAAAAACTTTTGTCTGTGTATGAAAAATTTAAATACTTAATTGATGTCCTTAATGCGGGGTAGTAAAATTTTGCATTAGAAAGTAAATTAAATTAAAAACACAATTTGTGTGACAAATTCAGTTTTGTTGATACCAATGTGAAGTACCTATTTGTAAGCGTGCGTGGTAATGACTTATTTAACTCCCTATATGTAAGCATGGGTGGTAAGTACTTGCCTCCAATGACATCACCGTGTTAAAATAATGAGTTAAAATGCCAATGTATAAGTAGTGAAGAGTAGTTATAATAGCTTTTTAACTCATTACTTTTCAATGTAAGTTTTTGCTGGGTAAGACATT
The DNA here is from genome assembly GCA_943735925.1 of Pollenia amentaria. Lineage (NCBI taxonomy): Eukaryota > Metazoa > Arthropoda > Insecta > Diptera > Polleniidae > Pollenia > Pollenia amentaria. Next base: position 134,806,283 of record OX031010.1, on the reverse strand, counting down.
ACCATATTCGCTTACAAAAAGGGAGTTAAAGTAGTCATTACCACGTTCGCTTGAAAATAGGTACTTCACACTAGTATCAACAAAATATAATCTGACAAACAAATTGTGTTTTTAATTTAATTTACTTTCTAATGCAAAATTTGACTACCCTGCATTAAGGACATATTCATACCCAATAAACCAGAGAACGATATGATTGCATAAACGATATAATATTTTCATGCAAAAACGATATTATAAGGAAAGGTACAATATAAATACTATCAAGATACAAGATCGATATCATATATTATAATTTATATAACCTAGACCGTTATAATATTGTTTGGTTGATTGGGAAGTGTAGTTTTTATTAAAATTTTTTATTATAAAATACATATCAAAATCAATTAAAGTTTTCACATTTATAACAAATAAAACATAAAAAAAAACAAAGTGTAAGAACAAATATGTATTTTAAATAAATTTGTATAAGATTTTTTTTTAAATAAAACCTTAAATGCATTTTATTATGAATTAATTATAAATTTCGTTAATCAACTCATAAACAAGTGCTTATACTATATCAGATTATATGTCAGCCATTACAAAGCTACTTCTGTGTAATACAGATGGTATGAAACAGTCATTGAAAAGTAAGTTGTTCTATAATTACAAGTCATTAGCAAGTTGTTGCTGGGTATATTAGCTTTTTAACTCATTACTTTGCAATCTAAGTTTTTGCTGGGTCTCTATTGTGAATTTTTTCTTTTCGGTTTTTTTTCTATCCAATATTCGTACTTTGTCAAAATCTGCCGTATGATTTGTATTTTTATGTGTTGTGCTAAAGCAGTTCTTTCCTTCAATTTGTTTATGTCCATTTTATGTTCTGTTATTCTTGTTTCCAATGTTCTCTTTGTGGTACCAATATAAATTATATCGCAGCTTTGATCTTTTTTCCCCTTACATGGTATTTCGTAAACAACATTGCTTTGTTGTTGTTTATTTATTTGTGTTTTTATGTTTGTAAATATTGTGCTTAAAGTTTTGTTAGGTTTGTAAGCAAACTATTTGTTTTTCTACTCTATTGCGTCTTTGATGTTCTGTTTATCCGTAAGTCCAGGTATGTATTTTACACTATAAAATAGTTTTTTCTCCTTGTCGGCATTTGAGTGGCCAGAATCTTGCGTTGGATCAGAGCTTAAATCAGTGATGGAAAATTCAGTACTATTGTACTGTTTTCAGTACTTTTTCATTTCATAAATACCACAGTACCCCCACGTCAGTTTTAGTACTCTTTAATCGTTTGTTAAGAAATCCAGGAATGCTATTTTTTTAAACATTGAGACCATTACCAACGTACCAATAACATACAGGCAGTGTGGTCATTTTGGCATTTTAGCGGCTAAATTAAGCATTAACATATTTTATTTAGCTTTTTCATTTAGCACTTGGCATTTTCTTTAGCATTTTAAGAAAATGTTTTATGCTTTTTAGCATTATTTATTTTAAAAATTAGGACGAATAATTCTATTCATTTTACTTGAATTTTTTTTATAAATCATAAAAAATTTTGACTTAAAATAGCTGTACCTAAAATAATTTCGTACGAATAGGGATAATTCTTATGTTAAGAAACATCTTACCTGTCTTGTTAAAAAAAAATAGAATATTCAGGGAGTATTAGAAATGCCCTTATCATGTTGATTGTAAATAATATTATTTGCCCTTTGATATTACGATATAAAAGTACAATGAAATTTCACTTTGTATTAAGATAAAATTTCAATAGCGTGAATATGTGAAAAAATTGTTTGCTGTAAGCTGCTGAAAAAAATTATAATTCGAAAGCTTCAACTTTTCTTAAACTATAAAATATAAAAAAAATTTGTGTATCATAGAAATAAATCGTTTAAATTTAGCATGTATGGTTTGCGGGCCCCTAAATTTAAAATGTAATCTCAACTACCTGTTCTTCATATTTATCTCTATCAGATGCTTTCACAAAATTTACCCACTTGTTTAAATATAATAATTTATTTCGAATAAAATTTCATACTGGTAATACATTTTTAACAAAAATCTTTAAAACGTGTTATCATTATTTTTAGGATTTTTTAAAATCATTTTAGCATTTTTTGGCCATGTCTAATGCCAGATTTAGCTGTAAATTTAGATGTGTTCACACTACATACAGGATAAACATACAATTTATTGTTTTTTTCTTTCATGTTTTTTGTTTCAAAAATAGTGATATTCTTTAAGCACCAATATAATTTTAAATGCGTTTTAACTACATGATTTCGATAACATTATAACATAGAATGTATTTAATATTTTTACTCACCAATAGTTAACAAACATATTTCGAACACCACAAGAAAATACGTAATAAACTTTTTGTTGGACAAGAACAAAAATAAAAGATGCTTTGAAACTGTGCAAAAAATAGCAGCTTCCAATGGGTAAAAATTAATAAATTTCTAGAATGTATATGCACATATCTACATTTGTATTTACATTTATTTTTATGTCAAAATGAATCCATTTTTAGTTTTTTAGCCAAAATTTAAATTTTTTTTATATTAAAATGAATTAATATTTTTTTTTTTTGTTTTTTAAGTATATTTTGCAAGAAAAAAATAGGTTTTATAAAAATTTCCAAAATGTTTAATAATGCACTCTTTTGCTTAGTGGTCAGTACCATCTCAATTTTCAAATTTTCCATCACTGGAAAATCTGATCAAAAAGTTGTGGTTGTTGGACAACGTCATGGTAATTTAACAGTCACTTTTGTGTAAAAGTATTAATGACTTTCATCAAATGAAAATTCAACACTACAACTATGGCACGAAAGATTAACCTAAAAATAATGAATAAATTCAAAAAATCTTAAAAATCAATAATATTACTTACTTAGACGACAATTTTGTGTGTGAAACTTGCATGTATAGAAAACATCGTAGAAGTAGTTTCAAAGTTTGTGAAATTGTATCAAATAAGTGTGGTCAAATTGTTCATGCTGACGTTTTTGGACCAATTCAAGTTGAATCTTTAGGTGGTCCAAGGCATTTTTTTATAATGAAAGATAATTTTTCTCATTACCGTTTCGTGTTTTTCATGAAATATGAATCTGAGTTATATGATAAAGTAAATTTTTTTTTTAAATAAACAAAAAATATTGGCATAATATACAAATTATACGAATTTGTAAATAATAATATGAAAAAGCTATTTAAAAACGAAAATGTTCATCATCAAAGGAATGCCCTTATACTCCACAGAAAACGGTTCTGCAGAAAGGGAAATAAGAACTATTATGGAAGCAGCTCGTACAATGATGTATGCAAAAGCAATGTCAACGGATATGTCAACGAGTCGTCTAAATTCTGACGGATTTTATCCAAGAATCCTAGGACCTGGGGTATGTCCAAAGGAATCTCTTCGCTTGTCTGCAGGAGGCCAGAGTCTCTGGCGGGAATCGAACCCGCAACCCAGGTACTGATAGACTAACTCACTACCAGCTAGCCTACTCGGGGCATGTCGGGTCAAGGACTGAGTCTAGCTCTGAGACCCTGACCTTACTCATGGAGGTGCACTTTCCTGATTGTGCGGAAACCGGAGGTATGAACGATGGTCAATGTGACGGAATGTCTGTGATATCGAGTCATGCGTCCACCTGCGTCGAGGAAATAGTCACAAGGGAGATGCTTGAGTGGGCTGTCAATACCTTCGACCCATATTAATCACCAGGTCCGGACGGTATATTTCTGGCCATGCTCTCTAATATCCCGGACGACGCATGATTTCTGCTTGTGAATATATTTAGGATATGCCTCAGTAGGAGGTACCTGCCTAGGAGATGGAGAGAGGTCAGGGTAATTTTTATACCCATGGCTTTTAGGGCAGGCCACTCGAAGCCGGGAAATTTCAGGCCTATTTTGTCTTCATTCTTATTGAAGACAAATGACTGACTGGAGTTCCCGCGTTGGCAGTATATACGGACGGGTCCAAGATGGACACAGGCACTAGGGCTGGTGTTTTTATTGCTGACCCTGACGTGAAAAATTCATTCAGACTCCTGAATGAGTGTAGCGTCTTCCAGGCTGAGATCGAAGCGGTTCGGAGGGCGACGGAAGTGATAGTGGGTCATATCGTAGGGAGATATGTGGTGACAATCTACGTCGATAGTCAGGCTGCGCTAAGAGCTTTATCAAATTATACGGTGCGATCGAGGGAGCACATGTTGGCATTCACAAAAAGGCTGTGTTGGGTACCAGGACACTGCAAGGTGGATGGCAACGAGGTGGCGGACGAACTCGCGAGAAGGGGTTCGAATCTAGACTTAGAGGTAAGGCACAGAGGGATAAAACCCCCCTTATGTCACTACTATGAGGTGATACGGGAAAGATTCCGTGATGCCGATAACCGGTCCTAGAGGGATAGAACGGATTGCATGATGTCGAGGGTCTTATTGCCCGGATTAGACACAGGGAAAACCAGGATACTATTAAGATTGGATAGGAGTAGTTCCAGAATCCTTATAGGGCTCATAACGGGACATTGTTCTGTTAGAGCTATTATGAGCAAATGGGACATTGCCATACCGGACTTCTGCAGGTTGTGCGGGGATGACGAGGAGCTAGATACGGTTGAGCATGTACTGTGATACTGTTCTAGGATGCAGGGTCTCAGGCAGAAATGGCTAGGGGATAGATTTAACGACGAACTGGGGTTTATCGCTGGATGAAATCCAACCAATCTACTGGGGTTTGTCAGGGAAATAGGATGGCTGTTTCTGTTAGTGAGATCATAGGGGGGACTTGTCCTAGTTGTTATCTTTCCATCTGCACCAAACCTTAGGTCCATTTTCTACTTTTATTCTTTACTTTTCTTTTTTTTTCTTTTTTTCTCCTACACGCGTAACTCTTCTTATTCTAACCTAACCTAACCATCGTGTATGGATTCCTAAAAAAAATATAATTGAATATTCTAGAGATGTAAAGTAATTAAATTCAGATGTAACTGTTAAAAATGCTAAGAAAGAGTGTTTTAAAGACAATGTTGTAACTATTAGAATTAGGGAAGGAAAATACTGATATAGAAATGCAAGCCGATGAAAATGATATACACAATTCTGATAACGACGATTTTGAAGATGCTTGTGAAAATTTAGATGACAATGCTGTCCCATGTGAACCAGTTCTTGCATCAGGTTGAAAGTTCTTATAACAATAATGCTAATAATTTACTTAAGAAAAAAACTAGAGAACTTTTTTATTTTAACGAAAATAATATTGTTACGTTTTTACTTAATAAAACGCGTTAAGGATTATTCCCTTTATAATAAACCTTTGAGTTCTTTTAATTGCAAATCAAAATAAATACACACACACGAATTCAACTTAGCAAACTTTATTGAAATTAATGTTCACAAAATTTAACCACTATTGTACGTAGTAAACCCCTGCACGAATGCATTTGTTTCTTGTACACAGTTGTCAACACCAAATTATTGTTGTGTCAACTACTGTAATTTTTTTTTTAAATCAGCTCGAATGATCCATTATGAAAAACCAAATCAATGTTAAGACAGTAGTTCGTTTCAAACAAATCAGTGTAGAGCAGTAGTTGGATTTAAATAAACCAACTCAATCAATAATTTGATTTGAACGAAAAAACAACACACAACAATTGTGTGTCTATAATACAGTTATGTACGGTAAACTTTTCAATTCACAGTGTGTGATCTTGATGTTTATTGCCGATTGTTTCTCAGATTTTGATCGTTGTATGTATTATTTTTATATTAATTTTGCAAATAATAGAATTACCTTTTATTTTTTTTACTGTTAATTAAAGATTTGATAATATGTTTTGGTAATAATAAAATAATTTAAAATAAAATCTTAAATATTCTATAAAAATATTTTTCATTTTTAATTGTTTTTTGCTTTATACAAATCTAGCTAGTCAATTGATAGCTAATAATTGAAAAAAAAACAAGATAATTCATACTTATCACCTATTTTTCTACAGTTCTTTCGTGTGATTCGTGTGATTTGGTTTAGTTAGTGTGATTTGTTTTGCTTTGTTGCTGTTTGGAGTGAATTCCGTACTCTTTACACTTCGTATTTGGTCGTTTATAACACACTAATAACAATTAATTTGCAATTGTGTGTTTTTATTTTTTTTTTGTTATATGTGTTTTGCACAACATAGCATTTGATTCGTTAGAATAGAGTGAGCGACAATCAGTATTTAAAAACCAAACGAATGTCTTGAAACGGCTTTTAAATGCATTTGTGCAGAGGTTTAGTACGTAGCGATCTGAACCGTTTAATGTCTCCAATCAAACTAAACTAAACTTTTATGAGTTAGCCTGGATTTATAGTTCAAAACTATCCCTAGTTGATTCAAGAACCGTCTAGCAGCTTCTATAATATTGTGTTTTCTACAATTACAATTGCTAGAAAATTTAGTTACAGTGGCGTTCATAAAAATAGTAACTAATATGACTAAAAACTATAATTTACAAGATAACTTATAACTAAAACCATAAATAATTCTTAGACAAATCTAATTTCGTAACAATATATTAGAAAATCAGCTACGTGACAAATGAAAACATGTGCTAGTGGATTTGTGTCTTTGATTATGGAGGAACCCAATAGTTACAGGCAATCAGTGAACTCTTCAAGCAAGAAAAACCCCCTTATGCAAAAAAAGGTAAATTTCACATTAGTTAACCATCACATGAAGCCCAACAAAAGTGAATTGGTTCTTATGTGTTGGTTAACTAATGTGAACTTTAATTTTTTTTGCATAAGGGGGTTATTGGTTAACTGCTGTGACTGATGAAATAAAATCTTTAGAAGAAAATCAAACTTGGACGTTAGTAAAATCCACCAGGTAAAAAGATAACAGATAAAAAATGGATATTTTTAGTCCTACTGTAAAATTTACTTCGATTCGTATAGTTTTATCTCTAGTATCAGTAAAGATAAATGCATTACAGCAATTTGAAATAAAAACCGCATTTCTTTCTGGAGATTTAGATAAAGATGTTTATATGTGTCAGCCTGAGGGTCTTAATGATGGTACTGGAAAAGTCTGCAAATTACAAAAAAGTTTGTATGGACTAAATTAGACATCCCGGTGCTGGCATCCGAAATGCACAACATTTATTAAAAGATACAAGCTTAAACAATTAGAATCTGAACCATGTGTATTTGTGAATTTAGATAAAACTCTTATTTTGGCCTTGTATGTTGATGAAGGATTAATTGCAGCAATATCTAAAAAGGAAATAAAAAACGTAATTACCCATTTAAGAACTAATTTTGATGTAAAACTTTTGAAGCCGAATGCTTCCTTGGCCCAGAGATAATCCGTTATACTAATATACTTATGTCAATCAAATTATGCTAAAAAAATTCTTAGCAGATTTAATATGAATGATTGTAATGGAGTTTCAACACCAATAGATGCAAATTAAGTATTTGACAAATTTGAGAATTCAAACAATTTTATTTTCCCTTACCGTGAAGCTGTTGTAAATTTACTTTATTTAGCAATTGCAAAAAGACCAGATTTAAGTTTTGCAGTGGGAATTGTTAGTCGTGTTATGGAAATTAGGCAGAAGTTCATGCTGTAAAGCGCATTTTAAAACCTATAAAGTCAACTATTGTTTATGCACAGAAAAAATGTTTTATCAATTATAAAACTTGTTTAAAAAGTATTTGCATATAATTAATGCGATGATTGAATCAATTATTTTTTCAGTTGAAAGAAAATTAAACATTTAATTAACATTTTAGTTGTTTTGAAATAAATTTTCAATTAAAATTTTAATAAAATAACAAATAATCTTAATTGACTTTTTTTCGTTATAAATAAAACAATTTAAACATGTAGAATTGTTGTTGGGAATTGTCAATATTTAATATATTTAAATAAATTAACACATTGTTTGACATGGCAAAGTTTTCTGATCATTTTTTTAATTAAAATTAAAAATATAATTTATTGAAAAAAAATATTAAAAATTTTACAAATTTTAGTAATCAATATAATCATTTTGGTAATAGATGCAAAATCAACAAATTGTTTACTTGATTGTATGAATTTGGTATAAATTTGGTGATTGGAGAAATTAAATAATTGTTTCTGTGTGGACTTCATGCAAGATTGAAGTTACTTGGATATAGCAATGCAGATAATGCGGGTGATAAAGAAATTAGGCGATCAATATCTGGTTATGTGTTACTATTTGATGATAATGTTGTAAGTTGGAGTTCTGAAAGGCAAAAATCTGTTTCTTTAACAACTACAGAATCAGAGCATAAAGCTGCAAGTGCGGCCATAGAACAATTAGTTTGGCTGTATGGTTTGATTTTGGACTTCTATTACTTTGTCAACTGAATTTAATATGGATAATCAAAGTGCATTGCGATTAATTAAGAATACAGAATTTCATAAGCGCATAAAGCACATAGACGTGTGTTATTATTTTATTAGAGAAAAATATGTAGACAATCTATTCTGTTTAAATTATATATCCTCCGATGAACAGTTAGCAGACATTTTTACGAAAGCTCTCCCTTAGTCAAGATTTTTATTATTAAGACAATAAATTTATGTTTAAGAGACAAATAGATGCTATATTTTGAACATATTGTGGGAGTGTTGAAATAATTTCAAAATGTTACTTGTTCATATTTATGCTAAGCTTAGCAATTATTTACGTCTTTGCTGCTGCTAACTGTTAAAAATAAAAAAAAATTGCAGAATTAATATTGACGAATCATATCAAATTATTCTCGATTTTTCTGTGTTCTTTTTCTAAAGTTTATTTAAGCAATGACAAAAGCATTAACAATCGTCAAGCATTTTTAGACACTGGTAAGATGCACCCACACGTATACGTAATATTATTTATTCACATCTTAATAAAATTACTTATACTACGAAATGTATAACAAATCTGAAGCATATCTTATGGGGTTCGGTACACGCTGTGTATGAGTTATATGGAAAGTAACACAAGGGAACAATGTTTTTGTTGATTAAGAACTGAATACTGTTTTAAGGTTATTTGGTACGCTGAATCCAAATCTGCAATGTTTTTTTCTATCAGCTCAACTTTTCGCGATATACCGTTATGTCCAAATTTAGGCATTCCGCATATATATAGGAATAACTTAAAATCGGTTCACCATATTCAGTTAAACAAATAAATTCGAAACTCGCTTACAATATAATCTTTAAGCGGGGCTTACATTGCTTTTAAATTGTCCCAGTAGTTTCTGAGATATCGTTGGAGTTTTGAAAAAAAAAGAAAAATATTTTACCCAAAAATAAAATTTTGGTTTTTTAAAAATTCATACAAAAATGAGAAAAGAATCACAGTTTTGGTCAAAAATCATTTAGTTTAATATATTTCCAATAAAATGAGAGTTAGAAGCAAAGCTGCGAACAACGTTGTAAAAACCACTTTTTTGCAGATTACCATTAAAATAAACCTCTTACATTGTTTTAACATCAAATCACCCAAAACTAAGCACCTTAATGCCGTCAAAATGCGATACAAAGAGTTAGGCAGTGGAAGAACGTTGTAAGTTACAAACAAATTGATGCACACGAATTGGTTTTGTAACGTGGAATAACGTTTTAAATGCCGCTTGCGAGGTTGAGAAACGTTCTAAATGACATCGCTATTGTGGATATGAAATGTTTTTGCACTAAATATAAACTGCAATTTAGCATGTAATTTAAAATTCGATTTTCTTGATATTTTGAATAAAAGTTTTTATTGACATAATTTTTGATAATCTCAAAAAAAAAATAGTCCTGCCTGTTAAAAACGTGATTTTGCTCTCCTGAAAAAAAATTATTTTGTAACTTACAACGTTATTCGCGGCTGTGCTTCAATTTACTGAGAATACTCAATTGATAAAAATCGCGATTTCCATACAAAAATAACATTTTTTTTAATGTGTGTGTTTGCTGCTTTTCTATTTATGGACGTTTTTTTCCTTCACTTAAAAATGCGAGAATTTAATATGACTTGAATTTTTCCCCTTTTGGATTTTTCATGATTTTAATAGTAAATATTTTTTAATTATTTCTTTTTTTTTAATTAAAAACAATCACTTAACCATTTTCTTTGGCGATTTTAAAATTTGTTATTGCTTTTCAAAGCTATTACATCTTTAAACAAATTTTTTTTATTCGCTTAATGAAGAGCAGAGCTTTGGTTTTTTTTTTAACTTTTAGTTTTTGGAAAAATTTCAAAAATACGATAAGTACCTGTAACTTAAAAATGCGAGCTGATGGGAAAAAACGGAAAAACTACCTCAGATAAATTGCATCAAACTTCCAATCAACAAAAAAACTAAATGTTATTCCCTAGTGTAATCATTAAAAAATGTAATTATCAAATAACATACCAAGTTTTCTAAATTTTAAAATTTTACCCCAAACACAACTAAACACACAGTTTATGTTTCGATACCCGGTGCCTTGTTGGTGTTTAAATCACAGATAGCCTTTTCGATTTCTCTAAACTCGAATCTTAGGGGAATAGCTGCTCTAACATTTATAGGTGGTAACTCGACTGCTATATCGTGAGATATATCAAGGGTAAATACATTTTTCAGATGATTAACAAACAGATTTCCTTTTTCAATATCAGTTCTTGCCTAACTTCCGTTCAAGTTTCTCAATGGTGGCTTAGAGATAACTAGACTATTGAGACTTCTAGCTGCACGCCATAATGAATAACATTTTTGAGTAGTCTGATTGTGGAGTTGCATCCAGTTCCTTAAAATATTTTTCCAGAGAAGCAATTTTATGAGACTTTAGTAACTTTTCTAGCCTTTTTATGCACTCTTTTAATAAACTTTTAAGTTGGGGGGATCTGTGCAATTGCCATTCTCTTCGAACTCTCCTTTTTCAGTTAATAGACGCTCGACATCTGTAGAATATATGTTATTGTTTTTGGCTTTCTTGAGGGTTAGGCTGAAATGGTGAACAGCTAGTTTGAGATAACTGTCAAAATTAACAATAGCGAGATCCACGTTCTCCTGTGTGCTAAGCGGAATATTTTCTGTGCAATGGGCACTAAGATATTTTTTATATTTTAACCAATTTATTTGTGCGGCTATTTGGGCTATTTGGGTTCATTAATGTAAAAATTGTAGGTGTGTGATCGGAAGATAGATCTAAGGAAGCTTCAACATGAATCGTTTCTGCGGGGATGTTTTTAACCACGCCAAAATCGATGACATCTGGAATTTTTTGCTGATCAGTAGGCCAATAAGTTGGTTGTCCGCTCGGGACCACATTTAAGTCTATTTTAGAGATTTTATTATACAAAACACGACCCTTTGGTGTTATAAGCCGTGACCTCCAGAAGGTATGTTTAGCGTTGTTATCGCCAGCGGCTAGGAAACATGGTACCATTGATTTATAATATTTATAATATTGGCTTTCTGATATTTAAAATCTTTGTGGAGAGTATAAAGATGAAAGTACTAAGTTTCAATTTAGCTCTTCAACACAAATGTTCTTTGCTTGCAGTTAATCTTCACGATGATCACACATTAAGTATTGTTTGATTCGGGCTTTTATCAAAATGGCAGAACCTGCACAAGCTCTATCTTGAGGGCCCTTGGTATTATATAATATATAACCATTGATGAAATACGTTAAAGTATTTCTAGAGATCAAATAAGTTTCAGAAACCATCATTACATCAATTTGTTTGCTTTTAAGAAAGTATTCTAGTTCATTTTTATGTTGGCGAATGCCGTTTGCGTTCCAAAAACAAATTTTTAAACAATTCATGGATTGTTAAGTACAGCTGTCAATAACATCGATTGCATTCTTAACATTTCTAGCATCATATTACCCATCGTGTTGGTAAAGTTATTTACTATTTGCGGTAGTGTTTCCATGGTTTTTTGTAGGCGACTTCAATTAGAAACTGGAGTTTCGTCAATATTTGGCAAATCACCTTGCATTGGCATATGGTTTGATTTTAGGGCGTTAGCGTAGGATGTTCTGTTATTACCAGGCTGTGGTACCTAAATGTCATTCGTGTTAACTTGATTTGTTACCTGAATTTGAGGGGGATTAGCTTTCGGTCCAACAGAGTGCTTGACTATAGAGTATACAGAGCATCCTCTATAGTTGGCAGTGTGATTACCACCACAGTTGCTGCATTTTTTTACATTGGGGTCGTTTAGATTTATCGCAGAGAGCTGTACCATGTAATTCTCCACATACAACGCAAACAGGGGTTAAATGGCAGTATGCCTTAATATGGCCAAATTCTTGGCAGTTTATACATTGCACGGGACCATTCCTTTTGTGCGGCTCCTCTATCGTTATTTTCCTATACAGGATATATTTCATACTGTAAATGGGATGCTTTGTTCTTCCTATTGTAGCCTGTATTTTAACTTTTGTCTAACCAATTTTTTAGTTTTTGTAAGAATTTTTTAATATATAAATAAAAATTAATAAAACGGCATCATACATCATCATCATCATCATCATCATATATATTAATAGGCAAGTGGTTTTCTAAGGATCCCTTTTACGCCTTAACTATATATTGTATTTTAACAAATGATATATCATTCGTAAGATATTTTTTGGGAGATTATGCTAATTTAAATTTTGTTAAAATCGGTTCTGTATTTCACGAGTTATACGCGTTAGAAAGTGGTACTAATACATTGAAACAATTCACATACGTGTGAGCAAAAACAATGTAAACACATAACAGAAGCAGTATTCTTTGTTTTTGTGTTTACATAGTAATAAGAACAACAACATGCAAAGTTTTCTGCTATGCATTAAATTGGAGAACAGTAGAGATTAAGAAATAAAAAAGAGAAAGACAATTTTAAATATTTTGTTTTCTTTTTGGGAGAGTTGTTGTTTTAAATTTTACCGTTGATTTCTTAAATTTTTGCGCTTATGAATAATTTTAATGTTATTGTTACATTATTAATATGGTTACATTGTAAAGAATGTGTTGATTGCGTTTTTTTTTAATAAAGTGCGATGTTTTGATGGGCTGCGATTTTATATAACAGACACTACCGATCATGGTCATTTGTTATATGATAATCATGTATTTACAAAACATACATATGTATATATATAGAGAGGGTATAAGAACATAATTCATCAACGAAATAAATATAAATGGAAAATATATAAAAGGCTTTGTTATAAACATTGAGATTAGGGAACTTATGTTATATATACATTTTTAGAAAAATTGTCACTAAATTTCATATGCCTAAAAGAAATATGCCTCATAAAATTAAAAAATTGTTCTGCTCTACTGAGAATTATTACATTTTGAGTTACTTCTCTGTTTATAATCAAGTGCGATATGTTTTTTAACATTAAATATATATATTTCTGCATACATATGTATATTAGTGTCCCAAAAAAAATTTTTTTTTTTTGATTTTTATAGGTACCCCAGCATTTTTTGAGAGCTTATAGAGTAAAGTATTTTTGTGATTTTTTTCAGATTTTTCGGAAGAGGTTTAGAGGTCGCTAAAATCGAATTTTACCCGAAAATCGGGTTTTCTCGACTTTTTTGAATTTTGCTGGTTACTCGGTCAATTAGCACGAGTTTCTTTGTTACTTTGTTACTCTTTTTTATTTCTTAATCTCTACTGTTCTCCAATTTAATGCAAAGCAGAAAACTCTGCATGCTGTTGTTTTTTTTTTTGATTTTTATAGGTACCCCAGCATTTTTTGAGAGCTTATAGGGTAAAGTATTTTTGTGATTTTTTTCAGATTTTTCGGAAGAGGTTTAGAGGTCGCTAAAATCGAATTTTACCCGAAAATCGGGTTTTCTCGACTTTTTTGATATTTGCTGGTTACTCGGTCAATTAGCACGAGTTTCTTTGTTACTAAATTTATATTGAAGTTAAAAAAACTAATGATTCAGTTTAAAAGGCATACAAACAAATCATTTAATGAAGCAAAGAACAAAGTTCAGCAATTGCACGTGGTAAATGATGTCACAGAACGCGGCGTGGCCTTAGCTAATACTTACATTAATCTAACAACCTCTCCAACAGACTTTCAGAATTTATTGTAGGGCATAGAGCTTCAACGTAAAAGCTCTGATAAATAATTGAAAGCTAAAAAAAAATAGTTTTTTAATTAAGTAAGCTGCCTAGAATTTTTTGGACTCGCATTGTTGAAGTCTGTGCAACAGAACAAAAAACCACCCATATTTATTATTTTAAAAGAATACCTAATATCTAAATATCTAACATTAAAACAAATCCGAAGCATAACTGGCAAACATATTACAATATTTTTAATTTCACAAAATGGATACAAAACTTAAAAAGGGTATAACTTTGGAACAGTAAGAGCAAATTCAATTATTTTTTTTTTGCAATGACTCAGAATTTATCCACCTTCTAAACTGAATCATTGTTTTTTTAACTTCAATATAAATTTTAAAAGTTACAGAGCATTATTTTTCAAATGTATGGTAAATTTTCAAAAAAAATGTGATTAAGGGGACCCAAATGAGCAAAAAATAACCGAAACTTTTAATATCTGCACAGAGAAGTAAAGTTTGAGAAGTTTTCTTTAAAAAAATTGACTTAGTAACAAAGAAAATCGTGCTAATGGGCCGAGTAATCAGCGAAATTCAAAAAAGTCGAGAAAACCCGATTTTTGGGTTAAATTCGATTTAAGCGACCTCTAAACCTCGAAAAACCTGAAAAAAATCACAAAAATACTTCACACTATAAGCTTTCAAGAAAAGGTGGGGCATAAAATAATATTTTTTTTTGGGACACACTAATGTATATACATATTTAATAAAGTTTTAAATTAAATAAATATTAGAAATAACGGTACAAATAAGTAATTTCTAGATTGCAGTCGATTGTGTCGACTGCTGGCCTATACTAGTTATTATAATTTTGAAAAAAAGCTTCGTTTCTTTTAAACACAATATTTTACGGCTGTATTAAAACTTTAGTCTCTGACTGTTTCTACATATATATTTTTTTCTTTTTCTTCTATTTTCTTTTTCTAATATTTTATTTGTTCACGTTTTTGTAAAAAATAAACCGTATGACGCGCTTAGAAAACACGACTATCTTCAACGAGCGCGACATACAAGTAAGTGGAACAAATATCAGCACAAACGCATTAAGCTCTCTCCACTATTGTGGAGTGGGCTTAATGTAAAAACGAACATTTTGGAATGCATACCAAAACGTTCAATGCGTACCAAAACGATCTTTTGAAATTTTTTTTACTTTTATTTTAACAAAACATGCTTTTTCAAATTAAAAGTCCTTTAATTGTATACATCCTTAACATTTATTGTTGCGACATTTTGTGGTCTTATGCATTTTATGATAAGAAGGAACTTGTTATATTTTCTGAGTTCATGCTATGAATCAATCGGGTGAAATAAATTCGTGGATTTCCGTACAATTTTAAATAATCAAAAATCAAGTTTTGTTCTCTGACGCCTCAACTAAAAATTAGAATTGGTTGATTTTAAATATAAATGTATGTACACGTTGACGCAGAATGAGTAAGATGGCTTATGCGATTACTATTTCTTCTTTCTTTAAATACGTATATTATTTGGAGATGTTTTCCAATTAGCTTTGAACAATTATGCCCTGGAGGTATGGTCCATTTTGTGCTTCTTCACAAAATGCTGAAAGCAACCAAATACTTATAATTAAAAATGTTATAAAGACAAGTCATTTCAATAATAATAATCGGTTTGAATTATTTTTGTTCGTTGTTCGATTTTATACTTGTTATTCATCTTTTTCACAAACTGCTGGAAAACAAACAAAGAAAAATAATAAAAGAAGAATATATAAGGAATTCAAAATATGTAGTTCATTCTGCGGCACTATATATATGAGGAGGCCTATAGGAAAACACAACAATTCCAATTTCAAAGTTGTTGGTTTTTTTTTAACTAAATAATTTTCTACATATTAAAATTTATATATCTGCCGTATTCATTAAAAAATAAAATAAGTTTACAATGTGTTTTTAGGTGAAATTTTCATATAAATTTTTCTTAAAATACAGTTTAAATCCATTTTAATGTTTTTTAATGCGGCAGTATATATTCATACATGTCCAATTCAC
Source organism: Pollenia amentaria (assembly GCA_943735925.1). NCBI lineage: Eukaryota > Metazoa > Arthropoda > Insecta > Diptera > Polleniidae > Pollenia > Pollenia amentaria. Next base: position 134,790,119 of record OX031010.1, on the reverse strand, counting down.
AAGCTTTGGTTTATGGCTTATCGTTAAAAAATACGATTTTTTATGCACTCGAATAGAAAATTTTGTTGTATCGTTAACCCTCAAACAGCTGACAGTTTACGTTTACCTATTTCGGCGGATCGGCTTACATTTGTAAACCCATATGTTAAGTACGAATATGCGTGGAAAGATAAAATAATAGAATGTTTGTGTTATGTTTTTAAGTTCTGAGAAAACACGTGTATCGTTCTTAAAGTGAAAACGAAAAAAATAATAAGAAAAATGTCAAAACGTGCACATAATGTTATGGAGCCAACAGTTTTTGAACTCTAACGAGGAGATCTTCCAGTCGTTGTGCCAGTCATGTTACCCGAGCCTAAGGCTGGGCCCAGCAATGTTAAACAACGCAGGTGTGTTTTCGATGTTTTTGTTTAAACATTTTGTCATTTATGTTTTTGTCTATTCATTTGTACATTATTGCCTTGTGGCGGTAGCTCCATTCGGTATTCGTATTGCTAAATGTCAAAAATGGAAAGTATCAATTCAATGTACATTGTCAACTAAGTTCAAGAAAATAAACAAATTTCTTTTTAGCTACCAAATAATAAAAAAATATGAAAAAAAAAACTAAAACAAGCAAGTTATTTAATTTTAGTTGGAATTTTTGCGTCACTCTTGTTCTTGTTTTTATTTTTTCTTCAATAAAATTTGAAATTCACATTAGTTGATACCATAAAATTAAGCCAAGTATGGGAGTTTTAATTTGCGATGAAATGTTAATAAATATTAAATGATTAGCAATTTTGATTAAACTATTTTAAAAAATAAATTGAAATGAATCAAACATATATTAGTCATTCAGAAGAATAACACTTGTGGTGGTAGTTATCACATTCTAAAAATGGTTGTACAAATTCACCAAACAATTTGAACATTTCCATATCTGGCATAAATACAACATTTTTCAAAACACATAAAAATCAACCGTCTAATGAGACAACACTTTGGTATGAAAATCACCAACAAGAAATATACACAATTATTTAATTAGACGATTATAAAACGAATAGGACGATACTACGAGCTTGTGAATTCGATAATAGTCATTTTTATAAAACATACCAAATGTCAATAATTATGTACTATTCAATAGCAAATATAATGGTTGAGATCAAAATTAAACAATTCCATATGTTATATGAACAACTGCAAAATATTAGCGAAATGTGAAGAGTAACAAAAAAGATATTTATAATCTTCTATAAAACTTATGAAACTTAAATCAAAAAATTTAAATTACAGTGTTCTGATTTGCACTAAACGGTTTTAAGATATTTCATATGTATAATTTTTGGATATGTATTTCTCAAATTTTGGGTTTCTTTATTTTATTTATACGGTATTTAAGTTCATTTAAAGCTCTATTCAGATTTATTTTATCCTAGGTCACGTCTTATGTTGTTCTATAAACGGACTTTTTTCTCTGCAGAAATCTCGATTTGTTGCACAAGTCGTTTGCCTTATCGACCAATGATCAATATCAGCTTTTACAGTGGTGCCCTGCCTTATTTATTGGCAAGTATGTTTAATAGCTTAGAACTAGCGGAGAACCATTAGAGCTTAAGTCATTCGTATCTAAAATATATAACACTACTTGGCATGCCAGAATATATAACAAACTCCAGTAGGTCTGGGCTTAGACAATACGTTGGCCTTCTGGACTTATTGCTAATAGGGTGTCTCATAGCAAATTGCATCTTCATATTGATGATGCCCTAACATCAGAACTGTGACATCAATATTTATTACAAATGGCATAAATGAGGCATCATTCCAATGACGAACGTCATCATAAAATTTTGTAATATTTTATGCGTCATCTACGCTATGACTACAGTGCCATCAATTCGATATGCGGAAGTTGAGATTCTATTTGGCTATTGACTTTAATAGGATGGCATGACTCTCTACACAAAGTTGATGTTATTTTTGTTCCATTGTTTTAACGATGTTTCCAAAAGGAATTATATGGCCTTGTAAGTTTATATATATCCTTCATATCGGATTTGGTGGATGCTTAGATAGGTTGCATCATCAGGATGAGTTGATGTGTAAGTGAAGCTATTGGTTTATATGTCTGAAGTATATATTAATAACGGCTGATACCCTAAATTACTTCCCTGTAGGACTCCAGAATTAATCGATTGGGGTGAACTTAAAAAATATTCTTCTTCAATAACAAATTTCCGACCGACTAATTAATTTTCTAACAGTTTGTGTGGGCTTACGGGTAAATTTAGCTTCAATTTATTAATTTATTAAGCCTTCATGCCAGACTTTGTCGGAAGCTTATAAAACATCAATAAGAAGTGCAGAACAATATTTGTTTCTTCAAAAGTTTTTCTTATGACGTTTACTAGAGAATGGGAATGACCTGGCTGTATAACACTGGCGGATTGAGAACTGGATACAGGAAGGGTTATTTTCTTTAGAAAGGTTGTTTTTTTTTGTTGTTTATGGTCCGCTATTATATGCCTTAAATTTTTGTTCTTTTACTCTTTATTTTTTCTTTCTTTTCTTCTTTCTTAGGCGTCACAATGGACCATATTGATCTCTGGGTGAGGGTGTGAAGTTAACTTAGCACCTGCCCTTATACCCAACCTAACCTAGAAAAGCTGTAACATTAGCAAACATTGATGTATGAGTGTATCTGTTGGTCGCTGTTCGAATGTGATATGTTTCTTTCTAAGTCCAAATTGTTATTTGGTATACGTTCATTTTCATCCAAAATCGGGATTTATTTAGAAATCAAAAGAGTTTCTATGAAATCTTAATTTTTTGTTATTTTGTAAAGAAAATATTTTTTAATGCGTAGTATTTTTATCTTTCACTGCCAACTTTTATGCACCAAAATGTTTTATTTATTTTGGGATCTTAACAACAGACAATTGTCTTTTCTATCTTTTATCTTAAAATTTTTTTTCAGAAAAGATAATTATCAACAAAAATAAACTAAGAAAATATGCCATATAAAAAAAGTTAAAAAGCGTACGCGGTCAAACCCGACCAAAATATACCATACAACACATGATTTGCCTAAAAATTTTAAGGGTGTATTGCTAGAGACCCATGGAAAGTTATTAGCCCGCTATAACAATTTCAGCAAAAAAGTCTTCAACTTCAGCCAAAAAAATCCTAAAGCCCATAATTGCATCGTCGGCAGTAACTTCAAATTCTCTCTCATTTCTTTCTTTTTTTTTTGGTTCTTATTTTCCTTTATTAAAAAGAGAATTAATGAAAGTATGGTAGCATTTTCCACCACCTGGATAACTATCTTGCTGCGATGAGGTGGCTTAAATGCCGGCGGTAGTGTATGTCTTAGAACTTGAATCGGTGTAATCTAACCGGAACAAGTTTTAAGGCATAAACTTTAAGGCCAGCATGACCAAGGGTTATCCATCTATCCCCTATCCCACCCCCATCATATATAATCCTACCTACTCCCCTCTGTTTTCCCACATCCCCAACTTTTAAGGTCAAGGTGATTGACAGCAGTACCGAGGACCTGAATGGCTAGTTAGTGGTTAAAGAAACTGGTCGCGAACAGCTTCCCTCTGACGCCGATGGCTGACCCTTGTAATTCTAGCCTAGTCTGCGCAAGCCGTCACTGCACGAGATGGTCCTTTTGTATACGTGCACACTCGTGGGACCAAAAACTGGACAATTTTAAAAAACGAAATGAAGGAGTTGGTGCAGGAATATTTAGCGGACAAGATCGTTTATAGCTACTGGTCAGCACCTCCGTAAAGGCACCCACCAGGTGCTCCACACCGGCCGAAGTCGACCTCCAATCGTGTGTAACTCTAAGGTTACTATTCACCAATACCGAAAAGGCATCCTAGTTCGTCCTCCTTCGATTCCTTTAAGAAAAACTTTTTGACTTTTCAAATGATATACGAATATGGTCAGAGAAGGAAAAACATCTATAGCTCGTTAATGTTACATCTATTACTGCCTCCTTATCTCTAGTTCTGAACGTTGGCGTACTCCCCCTATTACAGACGAAAAGATTGCTAGCAATAATAAAATCAAACATAGACTCACCTCTTTTGTTGATGTCGACACTTTGCATTGAGTATGGTTTGCATTAGCGTCACAACCCAATACCTGCCTCGAGCCCCTACTGCTTGAGTGCTCCACCAAATCAAACACATTCACACCAGGTGGATCGCTAGCCTCATACCGTTCTGTCCCTAGGTTCACCTGTCAGAACCGTGAGGTCTCCATTGGTGAAAGAATGAGAAAACATAAATTCGAGCTCGTTTCTTGCCATTTTACACGTTCGTACCTACTCATCCTTTAATCCAACTACCCGATTGTTATTGATCCAGGGCTCTTGGATTAAAGCCACGTCCATGATGTTGTCGATTCGGTGGGTTTCTAATTCGGTTGAGGCTGCTTCACAGTGATGAAGGCTTATTTGCACCACTCTCTTAGGGTCTATCATTTTTGGGAAACCTAAATCTGATAGACTCCAACCCAAATATCGCAACCCCACTCATCGACTTCAGCTTCTTGAGAGACTCCGGTGGCTTGTATCGAGTCCCCCGTTCTGATCAGTGACTACCGGCCTCCATGGCAACGCAGACGATAGTTTAAATAGTTTTGACACCTCTTGCCCGCTCAATCTATCAAACCAGCTGTTTCATAGTTTTAAATAAAAGATTGCTGGAATGATCTTTTATGCGATCTTCTAAGGCGTAAATTTTTTAACAGAACGTCTTGCAATTGGCATGCACGCACCCTGCTTTGGGATATACATAGTTGTTTAAAGTCCATATCTACCTTAAAAGATAAAAATACACATATTAAGAAATACTCCAACTAACACAAGAGATTATTCGTTATCATGAGCATTTTCATACATACAAAATTGAAACCAAATGGCTTTCTATACTGCGGCAATTTGTTTAATACATCAAAAGTGCATTTAGCTTGCGACACCTCATGCAGCCGAAAAGAGCAGTTTTCCAGTAGAATTGCTTCAATACTATAGTCAATGTTTTTTTTTTCTCAAGAACAATAACATCAATTAATCAATTAATATCGGAACGGTATGTTCAAAATAATAAGAGTCATTTGTATTTTTATTTAATTTGGACTCAAAGTCGGTGTTGATGGCAGAAGTGGTGTATCAATTTTTGTTGTCAAGACATAATGTATTTTTAAATTTCAAAATTTAATTTTAATATTTCCAAAGAAAAAGCACGGAATTTCTGGAAAAGATTTAATTTAGACCTTATTATATTATTAAAATATATTTTCTTCGCCTTTTCATTTATTTAAAACACTTTTTATCAACACACAATTGTACGTTAAATTTAGAATACTTCATATGTAATCGCTTTTGCCACAAAAACTTAGCTGTTCTTTTTTTGGCTTTTGCTTTTATATAGACAAATTGAAGAAATTTATTCAGTTCTGCATGTGTTTATAATTTAACGAAATTTCTGCAATTCTACACACCTTTATTGAATTTTAGAATTCGTTAGTCATTTAAGAGAATTCTATTAGATTTTACCAAAAAAAACTAGATTCAACATTTTTGGTTTTTCGAATTTATTCTATCCCGCTACGGCCAGAAAATGCATTGCATTCTGCTGGTGTCTAATAATTGTAAATTTTTCTGCACATACTTCATTGATATCCAAAGGATAGCTAAGGTAGAATGTAAAAAGAAGATACAATAAGAAAATTTAAGGAATAGAACAATTACAAAAAAGCTTTAAAAAAACATAACTGAAATTTAGCGTACATAATAAATGCGAAAAATAAAAAATGTTGAACATACTTAATAAAGTTACTTATGAAAAAGAAATAATTCCCAGATTGTAAAAAGAATTAGTTAAATTCAACGAAATTTCTTAAATTCTACGGGCGTTAATTTCATAATGCTTTTAATAAAATATTTGTTGTATTGAATAACAATTCTTCAATTCTACAACTCTTTAATGTAAATATTACATGTCATTAGTCAGTTTTAAGAATTTTATTTATAACCAGTTAAACAAGTTTGTTAATTTGAACGAAATTTCTTCGTTTTTATATCCACTTAGTTAAAATAAAAACATAAAAAATTTTTTGGACTTTTACGAAAATTCTTTTTTTTAACTTATAAATATTTTTCAATGTTGCTAAAAAAATATTTTTCTTACTTTAACGAATTTGTATTCAAAATAACACTTTTGAGAAATAAATTAACAAAATTTAGTTAAATAAACGGATCGAGTATTCAAATTTACATCCTTTGAGGATGCTTATTCAAATATTGTGTATTTAACATAATTTTGGCTCTTCTTTTAACAAAATTTTATTCATATAAACGGAATTCATTAAAAAAATGTTTAACAAAAACTATTGATTTGAAGAAAATTTTTGTAGATGAATAGATTTTTATATTTGAGGAAAAATTAAGTGGATTTAACAATTTTTTTAGTTCAGCGCTTACTAAATTTTTGAGTTAATATAACCGATGAAATTTGGTTCAATGAAGAGGGAGGAAATCGTCATCTGGCTACAATGACTTTGTCTAATATATCGAAAAAAAAAAACTAGAAAGACTGGCTGTCAAAATAATGTCGTTTGATGCTTTTTTGGTGGCACTTTTACTTGCGTCTAAATGCCCTTGTAGGTCGTCAAATATTTATGTTCAAGTATAAATGTAAGTATTGAGAACTGATGATTATAAAAAAACGAATAACAAATTATTCTATACTTTTTTAAAAATACATACATTCAAATGTATGTGTGAATTTATATATGACCAACATATGTGCATACAAATTTTTAAAGCTTTTGAATTATAAACATTTAGTTGACATGCGTAGTCTATGCAATTTCTTGTTATTGGCAAAAATATTTCTATTTACAAGTGCAAGTGGATTTGTGAACCAGACATCCTACAGTTTTTGTTTTACATATTCATTCATTAATTAAATCATTAACTTGATTCTTTATACACAGAAAAAAATTTCAGTATTTTTTATATCAATTTAAAAAAATTGCTTGAAAAGTATTTCAATTTATTTAATATGATAATTGCCCAGCAAAAACTTTACTTTCCTGGTAAGTTAGCAAGTAATGATGGATATATATAAACACTACTTATTTTTCGGCTGAATAACTACTTATTTTTGTTCGAGTTGTCCATAGAATTCAGTACCCTGCGGGAAATTTGAGTCAAATGGTCTTACAGCACCTATCCCGTGACCAGTGCACACAATATTAAAATAAAAAGGAACGAATTGTGATAAGAGAAAACAAGACATATCCCTTAACTGGTGCTAATGTGTTTAACGTGTAGTTAGTCCAGAGAAAAGGATATTGGCACAAAACTATTCATGTGACTGGTTTTTGCACGGGTAGTGGCTAATTCTTTCTGGTTCGATTACTTTTATATAAAGTATGTTAACATGGTGTTGGCCTAGAAGGTGATAAACTGATATATTTTTTTATATTTGTAAAGGGTCACATAGTGAAGCAAACGAACCTGACCTGTCCTGTCTTGGATAATATTAAATTGGTCACCAAAAATTAAAATGATTTTTATTAAATTCGTTTTAAAGTCGTTTTAAATTCATTGAAAAATTATGAAATTGTCATATTTTCTGGACAGGTATAAATTTATTAGCCGAAATTGAATGTGTCCATTTAGGTTATTTTTGTGACCTGTTCCAAAGTGTGCAAAATGTGTCAATTAACCCCCTCCTAGGACATCGCCATGTTAAAGTGACAAGTCCCCTTCATATAAAGTGTTAGAACTAGAACCGGTCCCTACCACTTTAGAACTATCACGTGACAAGTTTGGTGTTAGTTCCCTTTCCCCTAGGGTAGTTACAATACACTTACTAGAAGTCACAAAATATCTAGTTATTATTTAACTACCAGTAAGTTGAATTGTAAGTAATTACAATATACGTACTAGAAGCCAAAAATAGCTAGTTTTTATTTAATTGCAGCTAGTTAATAGACCTCATAAATAGTTATGGTGCTAGTTACCAGTAAGTAAATGCTCAGTACTGAAAATACGACAACTAATAAGTAGTTATTTAGCTGATTATTAGTAAGCAAATATTCATAACTGAAAATAATAGTAGTGAAAAGTACTTACTGAGCTAATTACTAACAAGTACTTATTGAGGTTTTCAGAATAATGACAATTGTAATGACAACTACTAACCAGGTAACGTATGAAATAACTACGACCTATTACCAAAATTCAAAAAGTTTTTCCTGGGTGAATCTATTATTTTTTTAGATGAAAAAAAAAAAATAAAAATATAATTTTGATTTAATTAACATTTAAGTTGTTTCGAAATAAATATTTATTAATTAAATAAAAAAAAATCTTAATTGATTTTTTTTTTTTTGCTTAAAATAAAATAACTTAAACTTGAAGAATTGTTGTTTGGAATTGTCTAACCCTAAGCTACATGTGATTAAATCAATTAACACATTCTTTAAAATGGCAAAGATTTTTGGCAATTTTTTTAATTAAAATTAAAATATAATTTATTGAAAATAAGGTTAACAATTTTAAATTTTTGGTAATCAATATAATCATTTTGGTTTGCAAAATTAACAAATTGTTTGCTTGATTCTATGAATTTTGTGATTAGAAAAAATTTTTGGTTTTTTCTGTGTGAAAAAAACTTTAAATGCGTAACACAGAAACGAATAAATATACTTTGAGGTCATATTTAATATATATAATTAATCAGATGTTTCATACATCCCTGGCTCTATATTACAAGTTTATGTGCGAAATAGCAACAATTTGGAAAAAAATTAAGTTTATATATTCTTATTTTAATTCCACTTTTTTCAAATAAAGTAACGCAACGAAATTTAATTGACAAGGTAGCCAAGATCTTGCTGCCGTCTCTATATCAACACTTACAGCTATAAATTGTCCCAAACGAACCTGAAACATAACAGCGATGTGTAGAGCCCACCCCTGAGAAAGTCTCATTCTCGGTGGAGGGTATCAAAGATTCAAAAGTCGAATAAAGCATTCTTTCTTGTTTTAAAAAAATATAAGCATTAACAACAATAAACAAATAAACTAAGCAAAATGAGACAAAAAGATTGTAGAATTGAAAAAAGAAATCTTTACACGTAATAAGTTTATTAATATGTATTTAATAAACCGTAACGTTTTTTAAGAAAACTGTATTTTTTTTATGGTTTAGAAATAAAGCAGCTGTGCTTTATCTCTATTTAAACGATAACAACGCGTTTAATTCTTTCGTCGCAAAATAAGAACACTTTTTATGGAAATAAAATTGACAAAATAAACGAAGTTAAGAATAAATAAAATTTAAAGCAAATCTTTAAATTTATTTGTATGTAAGTATGTGTTACACAAACGACTTTCGGCCAAGAGTTTTTGCTATGCAAACAAAATCTCGCTAAATATTTTGAATCAAATCTACTAGATTTCTTTGTAATGTAAACGGCCAATAACATGAAAACACAACATCGCAAAAACATTGTAACGTTCCCCGTTACAATAAATTGGGGTTGCCAATATGGCAACCCGGTCATTGTATGACAGATAATTTTTCTTGTTTGTTATGTTTATTCATTCGTTATTTGCTACAAGAACGTTCGGTAAAATAAAAGAGAATAATAAATGCGTTGTTATCGCTTTAAATAGAGATAAAGCACAGCTGCTTTATTTGCCAACCATAAAAAATGTACAGTTTTGTAAAAACATCTTAAAAACTAATTACGTTCAAACTTTTCATTTTTAATTCTACAATCTTTTTATCTCATTTGGTTTATTTGCTTAGCGTATTTGTTGAATGTTGTTAATGTTAATATGTTTTAAAAACAAGTAATAATGTTCTATTCGGTTCCTGAATCTTTGATACCCTCCACCGAGAATGAGACTTTTTCAGGGGTAGGCTCTACACAACACTGTTATGTTTCAGGTTCGTATGGGACAATTTACAACTGTAAGTGTTGATACAGAGACGGCAGCAAGATCTTGACTACCTTGTTGAACTTAAATTTGTTACGTAACTTTATGTGGAAATAGTCGAATTTAAAATAGAAGACTATCAACCATTATTTTGCTATTTTGTATGTAAATTTGTAATATTGAGCCAGCGATATATGGAATGTTTGATAGTTTATAAACATAAAATTTGTCCTCACAGTATTTGTTATCGTTTCCATATTAATATATATTAAGAGATTTGAAACTTTGGTTAGTTATGAACCGCTCATCATAAAATTTTATAATTTTGTTTTTAAACATTTACAACTTAGTTGGACCTTATTTAACTGAAATGTCATTACATGTTTCGGGTTTCAACATATTAAATTGATTTTTCGAAGCGGACTTTATATACGGCTTGAGGTAAATTGTGGTACGTTCATCATGGTGTTAACTCAGGTCTTATAAAACTTGTAACAAATTACATAAACCGATTTGATAATGTAATTATAAGCAGAACATGAATATAAATTGTTTAGGGAGGCTGGTCCACATTTGCATCCATGACTATTTTCCTATCAAGGCGATTAAAACGAATTTTAATTTCATTCCGCTTTTAATTTCATAGTAGAAACAAACTGACGCTGAAATTTTTCAATTTGTTTGAGCGTTTCGAAGGTGATCGTGATTTCAACAGTCGGACGTAGCTTAATGGACGTAGAATTAATTAGGACCCAGAATTTGAGGTCATTCCCAAAAACAACTAGATTTTTCTCGTTGTAGTTTAAATGGGCTAGCAGTCGTGTATCTTAGTGCATTCCAATATTTCTTACACAATTGAGTAGTCGCTGAACAAAACTGGACTTCTTGTATTTGTTTCAAAAACGATTTTTCGATGTCTTTGTATTAATTTGGTTAAGTTCTACTGAAATAAATTTTATATGCATAATTTTAGTCCCCTTCTCATAGAAAAATGTTATCTAAAAAAATTTATGTAGGACAAAATCTGCCTTTTTGGATGTAGGACCAATATTTTATGGTGCACCAAATATCAGCACAAACTCATTATACTCTCTCCACTATTGTGGAGTGGGTATAATGTAAAAACGAACATTTTGGTATGCATACCAAAACGATATTTTTTACATTTTTTTTACTTTTATTTTAACAAAACATGCTTTTTCAAATTAAAAGTCCTTTAATTGTATACATCTTTAACATTTATTGTTGCGACTTTTTGTGGTCTGATGCATTTTATGATAAGGAAGGAGCCTGTTATATTTTTTGAGTTCGTGGTATAAATCAATCGGGCGAAATAAATAATCTTGGATTTCCCAATATTTTTAAATAATCAAAAAGCAAGTTTGGTGCTGCGACCCCTGAACTAAAAATTAGAATTGGTTGATTTTCAATATAAATGTATGTACAGGTTGACGCAGATTGAGTTAGATGGCTTATGCGATTACTATTTCTTCTTTTTTTAAATACGTATATTATTTGGAGATGTTTTCCAATTAGCTTTGAACAATTATGCCCTGGAGGTATGGTCCATTTTGTGCTTCTTCACAAAATGCTGAAAGCAAACAAAGACTAATAATTAAAAATGTTATAAAGACAAGTCATTTCAATAATAATAATCGGTTTGAATTATTTTTGTTCGTTGTTCGATTTTATACTTGTTATTCATCTTTTTTTCACCCAGTCTTTTTCACAAACTGCTGGAAAACAAACAAAGAAAAATATAAAAGAAGAATATATAAGGAATTCAAAATATATAGTTCATTCTGCGCCACAATACATATGAGGAGGCCTAAAGGAAAACACAACAAACCCAGTTTCAAAGTAGCTTGTTTCTTTTAACTTAATAATTTTCTACATATTAAAATTTATGTATCTGCCTTATTCATTAAATAATAAAATAAGTTTACAATGTGTTTTTAGGGGAAATTTTCATATAAATTTTTCTTAAAATACAATTTAAATCCTTTTTAATATTTTTTTTAATGCGGCAGTATATATACATACATGTCCAATTCACGAGCTTTGGTTTATGGCTTATCGTTAAAAAATACGATTTTTTTATGCACTCGAATAGAAAATTTTGTTGTATCGTTAACCCTCAAACAGCTGTCTGTTTACTTTTACCTATTTCTGCGGACTGGTTTACATTTGTAAACCCATATGTAATGTACGAATATGCGTGGAAAGATGCAATAGTAGAATGTAAAAAACACGTTTATCGTTCTTAAAGTGAAAACGGTAAAAATAATAAGAAAAATGTCAGAAAATGCACGGAATGTTATGGAGCCAACAGTTTTTGAACTCTTCCAGTCGTTGTGCCAGTCATATTACCCGAGCCTAAGGCTGGGCCCAGCAATGTTAAGCAACGCAGGTGTGTTTTCGATGTTTTTGTTTAAACATTTTGTCATTTATGTTTTTGTCTATTCATTTGTACAGTAATGTTAGGTGTGTTCCACAAGATCTCGGTCAAGTTCGGACTAATGAGAGTAAAATGAAAATTACTCTCTAAATTTGTCAAAACTACCCAAAATTGCTGAAACGCAAAAAACCATTTTTGCACTTCTTTAATTACTAGTGCTGCCTGCTTTTCAAATTAAGATCTATTTAAGTGATTTTAGACGCTTAAAAGTCATATAATTATAAAACCAAAACATTTGCCTCATTGTCATTTTTTATATTCTGTTTTTTTTTTTATATTACAAATTAAGGGAAATATGTTTGCAATAATGTATTTACCACTTAAATTGTTCATTCAAATCTTACACTTTGCTTTTTAATATACATTTTAATAAAAACTAAACTGGTACTTTTGCTTGTAAATTTTCTGATTAATTTATCAGTTTCATATGTAAACAAAAACAGCTGATTGTTTATTCTTGTCCGAACTTGCCCAAATAAAAAGTTCGGGCAAATTTGTACAGGAAATGAAAAAAATTACTCTCTCAATTACTCTCTTAACTGCACAAAATTGTTATGTGGAACGCTTTTGGGTAACTTTGTGCAAGTTCGGACTAATTCGTTATGCATTTGGAACAGAGCTGTTGTATTGCCTTGTGGCGGTAGCTCTATTCGGTATTCGTATTGCTAATTGTCAAAAATGGAAAGTATCAATTCAATGTACATTGTCAATTAAGTTCAAGAAGATAAACAAATTTCTTTTTAGATACCAAATAATAAAAAAATAAGAAAAATAAAACTAAAACAAGCAAATTAGCTATTTAATTTTAGTTATAATTTTTGCTCCACTCTTGGTTTTTGATTTTTTTTTCTTTAATAAAATTTGAAATTCGCTTTGGTTGATTTCATAAAATTAAGCTTAGTATGGGACTAGTTTAAAAAATGCATTGAGATGAATCAGACATATATTAATCATTCAGAAGAATTAAATTTGTTGTGGCAGTTATCACATAAATACAACATTTTTCAAAACACATAAAAATCAACCGTCTAATGAGACAACACTTTGCTATGACAATCACCAACAACAAATATACACAATCATTTAATTAGACGATTATAAAACGAATACGACGATTATAAAACGAATACAATGTATTCCTCAAAATTTGGGTCTTTTTTATTTTATTTATACGGTATGATCAATATCAGCTTTTACAGTGGTGCACTGCCTTATTTATTGGCAAGTATGTGTAATAGCTTAGAACTAGCGGAGAACCATTAGAGCTTTAGTCATTCGTGTCTAAAATATATAACACTACTTGGTATGCCAGAATATATAACAAAATCCAGTAGGTCTGAGTAACTTAGGCAATAGGTTGACTTTCTTGACTTCTTGCTAATAGGGTGTCTCATAGAAAATGGCATATTGGCATCATAAATATGGTTCATATTGATGATGCCCTAACATCAGAACTGTGACATCAATATTTATTACAAATGGCATCAATATTATTATAGGCATCAATCCAATGACGAACGTCATCATAAAATTTTGTAATATTTTATGCGTAATCTACGCTATGACTACAGTGACATCAATTCAATGACACATTATGTGTATTATTAACATAATTTTCATGTTTAAAAAGAAAAATCAAAAGCAAAAATTCCCATATCAATTTTTTTTAAATTATTTAGTTAAAAACATCAACTTTTCATATAAGTGTAATTACGAAAATCATATCGGGCATGCTGCTGGTGCCTTATAATTAAGAGTTCTTCTGTAAACGAATGGCGGAATACAACAAAAGTGAAACAAACATGAGTAACGGGTAAGTAAATAATAACATTCTCTTATTGTAACTTAAGCCAATCCCAATGACAAACTGTTATTAAATGGAGCCTATAAGTAGTTTCTATGATGTTTCTGGGTCATCACACTGATGACATGTTTTATTAAACTGACTCCGATTCGTAATTTCTGTGATGCCGGTGTGTCAACTCATTGATGACATTATTTAAATTTTTGACCCTGATGACAATTTGGTCAAATGATGTTAATGCTGACATCACAATGATGTAAAGTGTCATGGGATCGAAAACAAAGACCCTTGTCATAGAAATGGGGTCAAAATGTATCATCCTCATGACGCTTTTTCTATCAGTGTAGTCGTGTAGATTAATACAATATTATTTATTAACACTAATTAGTTTCGTTGAACTGCACTAATCCCGGTCATCTCTGTAATTGCAATATTTGAGGTGAGATCCTCTCGTATATCCACTATTTATTTTTTCCATAATTTATTCATTGAATCTTCATAAAGTGAGATATGAAGTAACAACAATTAATACAATCTTATTCTAATTCCACACATTGAGGTCTTTGTGAGTATTCGAGTTGTTTTCATACCATAGCACTATGGCCGAAATCGCGATTTTAGCGGCAAAAAATACTTCCCGACAAGCTAGCTTCACCAAATTCGGTGTGTAGACTTCTAATGAAAAAAAATAAATTTGAGAAAAAAATTGGGCGGGCCACGCCCCCTTTTATCAAAGTATTGGCAAAACGTACTTCCTGGCAATCAAATTTCACCAAAATGGTTATACAGACTTCTACTGACAAAAAGTGCGACTCGAGAAAAATGGGTGGGACACGCCCCCTTTTTCCAAAGTAATAGTAAATAGTATTTCCTGGCAAGCTAAATTGTTATACGATCTTCTACTGACAAAAAATGCGGCTTGAGAAAAAATGGGCGGTCCACGCCAACTATTAAAAAAATATTTAATGCTACCAGAAATTAATTTTTTTTTTTAATTCAAAAATTTATTATTTTAAAGAAGTTGTAAATGCTTATTAATTTATCTGAAAATAACAAAATAATGGATACATATTCTCAAAAGATATAAGGCTTAATTAATCATGGTCTGTTTTTTCGTTTTCATCCGCTTCTAATTCCAATGAATAATTATTTAACGACTCTAAGCTAACATCAGAATCAGAACTTTAATTGCAGCTGTAGGCTTCTTGAGATGTTGAAGGTAATAACAGTTCTGGCGGTAATTCAGGCATTTTAAAAAGATCAATGACTTCTCGAGGAAACGGAAGTTTTTTCGAACTTTTTATACGTTCTTGTACACATAAGCTAGAAATATATGGGTCAGAGCCATCCATAGCTCTATGATACATGTCAAGTATGTTGTGCACTCTTGAATCCTTTCGAGCGTGACCAGTTCGATCTTTTTTATAATATTTGTTTCGCGCCTCAGATGCATTTTCTGCAAGGCAACCTACGGGTACTACTGAAGCATCAATTATTTCTGACGAATGCACTAATAATTTGTGTATTGTGGCAGACATCGAATACCATTCGTAGTTTTGGAAAATATTTCACTGGTTTTAATGCAATGTGCACGAAACCTTTGAGCATCAATTTCAAATTCAGAGGAGAGAGCAATTAAGATTATGTGTAAATTTTTCAAAAAATCAATATTTATACCAGTAATAGATGCTAAAAGGTCCGTGCGAGAAAATGCTCTTCTAGCTGTGTTGCCATCGTTGGTGTTGCCGCTGCCATTTGCTTTCGGCTTATCGACATGAAGCCCCATTTGAAGCAAAAACTCTTTTTGAATTTTTTGTTTCTTTTCTGCCAGGACTCTCTTCTCTTCCGTTCCACGAACTTGCCATTTTTTCAAATCTAGCTTGTATGAAAGCTTTAAAACAAACTCGAAACTACGAATCCACGCATGCAAAGGGCTTATTCCATATTTCAAAGCGTCGGCTTTCGCTTCAAAATTAGGAGAATCAAAGTTTCTTAAAGTTCGAAATTGCTTTGGACCGGCATGACAGATGGGGCATTGCTGTGCACTTTTAGTTTCTGTCAACACATTTAAGACTTTCCCATCTATTAATGTCATATATAAATTATATTTTACTTTAATTTTTTTCCCATTACTAAGTGTATATTGTAGTGGTTCCAACTTTTTAATCTGGTTATTTATGTTGTGATTTTCAGTTAAAATGAGCTCTTTTGTTTCTTTAACAAACTCCACTTTTAAAGGTCTACAAAAGCGTACTGACTGAGGTGTACGGTTTACCCAAATATTATCACCTGCTGAGGAAATTATTTTTATTGGAATGACTGATGTCACAAAAAGGGACTGATCGGAACTTTCCAAAGTATTTGCCACAAATTTTTGTTTAAACAAGCTGTGACCGGTCGAACCATCAAACCCGTTGCTCAAAATTAGGATCGATTCTTCAACATTCATTGTACACAATACTTCATCTTGATATGCAAGAATTCTTTTAGCTGTGTGGTCTACCAAATTTTGTAACGATACTTCGACAGAGCTTTCATTCGCTTTGATTTCATCCGGTCTACATTTCAATTTGCTTTTATAAACTTTATCATAAGTCGGATAAATACCACTATTGTGCTTTATGTTTAATTGACGCATATTTAAGTACTGCTTTTTAGTTAATCCGTTTTCTAACAAAAACATTAGAGCTTCATCAGGTGATACTGCCGTAACTTCTTTATGGCTAGTATTGAGAACTTCTCGAATTTTGGATGGCCGATTTGGAGATATAGCAACTTGTTGTAGGACAAATTTCAAATCCGTTGCGTGGGATTTTTTGGCAGATATAGAGGCAGCATGAACTAATAATTGCGCATTGTCTCCTTGCTGGGAAGCTAATTCGGAAGCTAATCTCCTTTTATTTCTTTCGCAGCTATCATTATAAGTAATTTTTGGTCGCCCAATAGCACTCATCTTTTTCGGTATAATAAAAATTGTTTCTCGACCTAACCATTCCTTATTATATTTTCTAAATGCTTTCTCATTTCTGGATTGCTTATCCCATTTCAGTTTAATAAAATTAGATAGGTTCAGAGCTTTAGTACATATTAATTTACTTAATTCACTGTCAATTTCGTATGGAATCTTTCCTTTTATGTAATTCGAAACATTTTGTTTCTCCGCCAAAACTCAAATATTTCAGAATTTTTGAACCTGAGTGTTTCTACAAAAGTAGTAAAAAATCGTTCGTTAGCAGTCAAATGCATACACTTTTACCATGACATAAAACTTGAGTTTTCTACAAACAATCACATGGAAATAGTGTCAATGATACTTCATGATATTTTTAGTTTTACTCCACGAAAAACGATAAAACTCTTCAGAATTTCACAAAAAAGTACACACAAAAAACCACCAAAAAAAGTACAAAATACAAACATTTAGCAAACTATATTTGTATATAGTAAAAATACTCACCTCGAGTATTACAACTCATATTAACAAAGTTTTTTTACACGAAAATATTATTAAAAACCACTTTTTAATTTTATAAAAATTATGCTGCTTCACTTGTATTAACACGTACTAAAAAATATGTAAACATTAACAGATGTTCATACATAAACAGGGTTGCCAATAGTAAAAATTTTTTTTTGTTTTTTCTTATCAATATGTTGGGTATTGAACACCATCAAAAAAATTGTAAAAATTTAAAGTTGAAAAATTGACTTTTTGCCGCTAAAATCGCGATTTCGGCCATAGTGCATAGATCAGATGTGACGATACGAAGAATTTTGTTTTGCTGCTTTTGGATTTGGTTTATATTAGAGGCCGAGGTGGTGCCCCATAACTGAATACCATAGCACCAGCTTGGCTTTAAGATATTATCGTAAAGTAGAAGTTTTAAAGTATAAACGAAGGGCAAAATTTCTACCAATGATCCAATTTTTTTTAATTGCTTTGGTTTCATTTGAGTTAACTGTGTTTTGTAACGTGGTTTTATTCATCGGCTGAGCTAGCTCAGACGATTCCAGGGTGTACTTACGGATCCACTAACCTTAAGTGAGAAGACGATATATTTACCCTTTCGGGGGTTGACTTAATATTTTCTTTATTGTTTTCTGTTAAATAATTCAATTACAATTCATGAAATACGATAACTACGACAATTTTGATATGGATGTGTTCGGCCTGAGGGATCGTGTGTTGATCGGCACCCGAGGTACAGCGTTCGTTTTCGGTAAACTCGGATCGGCGGTAACGTTCGGCTCGGCTGTTCGGCGGGTCGGTTGGCGGCATGCTTGTAGGTAATTGGTTCGGCTTTTCCCTCGACTGCTTCTTCGGATCACACGTTCGTCGTATTAATGGTATATATAACACGTACAATGGTTCTTACAGCTACTACCTAACTACTACATAAACTTTATGAAATAACTTATTCTACGAAGTTCTACGATAACAATACTACTAGTGGGAAAAGGCGACACGAAGCCACTTGTGAGAACAGGCGACACGAGGCCACTTGTGAGAATCGGCGACACGAAGCCACTTGTGAGAACAGGCGACACGAAGCCACTTGTGAGAACAGGTGACACGAGGCCACTTGTGAGAACAGGCGACACGAGGCCACTTGTGAGAACAGGCGACACGAAGCCACTTGTGAGAACAGGCGACACGAAGCCACTTGTAAGAACCCCTGCCAACCGAAGCTGCGGGGAAATTTATTTGATACCTAACCCACAGGTTAAGTATCTTTAAAAAAAATATATACAACCGAGTTCACCTTCGTGAAATCAGTCGGCTCTTCAATTGTACTTTCAACTTCCGAGACTTGTAGGGCGGTTTCTTGTCTTGTGAGAATCGCCCCGACTGTAACAAAACTATTTCTACTTATGTCAATACACCGATAAACCAAATGAAAATTATTAGGCTAGCTGTGTAACAAACAGCACTGGCTAAACAAATGAATCGCCAATACAGCGATGTGTGTTTGTGTGTATGTTGGTGTTTCAGTAGGGCGACTCTGCACGACAAAATATTGCCTTAGTAATAATAATATATAAAATAAATTAAACTAGCTATGTAAAATAAACTTAACTAGTTATGTACGTGAGAATATAAATTATATTGCTACGTTACAGTTTCTTTATGGCATTTACACGTTAAACGTCGAGCTAATCGTAAAGCGTATTTGACATGCGGATGTTGAGATATTATTTGGTAATTGACTTTAGTAAGATGGCATGACTCTCTACGCAAAGTTGATGTTATTTTTTTCCATTGTTTTTACCCTTTTTCCAATAGCAAATATATGGTTCTGAAAGTATATAAGTTAACACAAAATATGTTTTATTTGTTCATTCCCACCAAATAAGCTGACACCATTAAATTACAATTTTTGCATTCCCACCAAATGTGCTGACACCATGTGCAGGTGTCATATACCAAAATTTATTTCACACCAAACTGCAAGACGCGCCGTCATAAGTGGCGTGATCATTAAAATTTGAAGTACAAAGTTAGGGTAGAAAATAAGAAAGAATCACTGTTGTTTTTACTTTGAAATAATAAAGAGGTTGTTGAGTGCCTTAAAGACACTCAACACAAAAAATATTTTTTTTTAAAAAATAACTAAACTTGTTATTTTAATTTATATATATCCTTCATAGCGGTATTTGTGGATGCTTAGAAGGTTGTATCATAAGGATGAGTTGATGTGTAGGTGTAGCTATTGGTTTGTATGTCTGAAGTATATATTAATAACAGTAGAGAGCCTAAATTACTTCCCTGTAGGACTCCAGCATTAATCGATTGGGGTGAACTTAGAAAATATTCTTCTTCAATAATAAATTTCCGACCGACTAAGTAACTTTCTAACAGTTTGTGTGGGCTTACGGGTAAATAAAGCTTCAATTTATTTATTAAGCCTTCATGCCAGACTTCGTCGAAAGCTTGTAAAACATCAATAAGTAGTGCAGAACAATATTTTTTCTTCAAAAGTTCTTCTTCTGACGTTTACTAGAAAATAGGAACGACCTGGCTGTATAACATTGGGTGATTGGGAACTAGAAGGGTTTTTTCTTAAGAAGGGTTGTGCTTTTATGGTCCGATTTTATATGCCACTTCCATTCTTATTCTTTTACTCCTCATTTTCTTCGTTGTTTACTTAAAAGTACTCTTTCACTTACCAAGGCGTTACAATGGACCATATTGATCTCTGGGTGAGGGTGTGAAGTTGACTTCGCAACTGTCTTTCTACCTAACCTAACCTACAAAAAGCTTTAACATCAGCAAAAATTGATGTGTGGTTGTATCTGTTGGTCTCTGTTCGAATGTGATATGTTTCTTTCTAAGTCCAAATTGTTATTTGGTATACGTTCATTTTCATCCAAAATCGGGATTTATTTAGAAATCAAAAGAGTTTCTATGAAGTCTTAAATTTTTTGTTCTTTTGTAAAGAAAATATTTGTTAATGCGTAGTATTTTTTATCTTTCACTGCCAACTTTTATTCAACAAAATATTTTATTTATTTAGGGATCTTAACAACAGACAATTGTCTTTTCTATCTTTTATCTTAAAATATTTTTTCAGAAAAGATAATTATCAACAAAAATAAACTAAGGAAATAAGCCATATAAATGAAGTCAAAAAGCATAAGAGGTCAAACCAGATCATATTATATCCTACATCACAGTATTTGCCTAAAAATTTTAAGAGTGTATTGCTAGGGACTCATGGGAAGTTATTAGCCCGCTATAACAATATCAGAAATAAAAGTGTTCCAACAGAACTAGATAGGGGAACAGAATAGTCGCTGAAGCACAACGATACGAATAGCGCTGCATGCTGTGAAAAGTTTAGCTACTACTACAACTACTTTATTTTGTTCCAGGTCTGAGTCTTCAGCTTCAGACAAAAAAATCCTAAAGCTCATAATTGTATCGTAAGCAGTAACTTCAAATTCTCTCTCATTTCTTTCTTTTCCTTTTGTTCTTATTTTCCTTTATTTAAAAAAGAGTTAATGAAAGTTTGGCAGCATTTTTCAAATAATAAGTGTCTCTATTTGAGAGCAAAAGGAAATAAAAACGTTCCCAAAATAACAATTTCGGATATTTACGGCAAATTTGTATGTCAACTTGTACGGGAAATGTGGTCTCGACGCTGTTCTGTTTAAGCACTAAGAAATTTTTCCCCTTATATGGATTTAAGGTTCCTTATAGACAATTGATTATGCACTTAATCAATTTCTCTTAGAGAACAAATTCGCTGTAGATTTTAAATCAATGAAATAATGAGTTCAATCATCGTTTATATTTGTTCGTCAATTTAGATGTGCAGTTGGTTCGACAAGCAGTGATTTATTCATATGATGGATTCGAAAGAAAAAAGAAACATCGTTGGCAGATCGCTGATTTTATCATATTTTTGATATATTGATGATGAATATGATTTGATGATTTTTTTTCTAAAATTATGATTTTTTTCATTGTATGACAGATTAATTTCTTTGGTTTATTATGTTAATTCATTCGTTATTTTCCATCAGAACGTTCGTATTCTTTCGGTCTTATTTTGCGACGCCCTAATGGTAAATTTTAAAAAGAGTTTTTATTAAATTAGTTTATTTCTGTAAAATTAAAGAGGTTAGGTTATGTTAGAAAGGCTGGTGCGAAGCAAACATCACACCCGCCCCCAGAGATCAATTTGGTCCATTAATACGCCTTAATTAGTGAAAGAAATCTAGTATGAAAGAGAAGGTGAAGTAAAGAGTGAAAGCACAGGAAAAAAATTTATTGGAAAACAAAAAATAATTGGTCTTAAATTCTTGGGTTAAGAGTGACCGGCTCTACCTGCCCTAGGTATGAAAATAACCCTGACCTCTCTCCGCATTCTAGGATTGCAGCCGCTTAGCAAACGTACCCTAAATAGTTCCACTAGCAATAGGAGTGATGTTCCCTAGATATTCTGTAGCATAACCGGAAATATACCATCTGGTCATGCCGATTTGTACGACCCAAAAATATTAACCGCCCATGTAACCTTATCCAAGGTGATAATATCTCGCACCGCTTTCTTCATCTCATCTCCCGAGCCCGATCCACCTGTTCCCCCGTCGCAGGATCCATACACCCCGGGAATTGAGTTTCCACAAGCAAACAGAGGGATTGGGAGCTAGTTTTCGTCCACGAGTCGGCCGATCTCTGATTAAATCCCCGCCCGAAAGGTCCTTTGATAAAATTCTTCTGAACCTGGGCATCTCATTTACAGATTCCACTGATCCGCTAAATTTGATCCCTTTTCGCCATTCTAATATCTCCCTTATACCTTTTATAACTTATTCTAAACATACTCCAATCATCATCCCTACGCGTATGCCTTGCTGTATTGGGTTTTCTGCGTGAAAAACTTTATTATGGATAACACAGAAACGAATTAAAATACTTTAGGGTCAGATTTTATAGATATAATTAATCAGATGTTCCATACATCGCTGGCTCTATATTACAAGATTGTATGCGAAATATCAACTATTTGGAAAAAAATTAAGTTTATATTTTCTTATTTTAATTCCACCTTTTCCAAATAAAGCAACGCAACGCAAAGCAACGCAATTTAATTAAAAAATTACACTTGCAGTTGTAAATTGTCCCATACGAACCTGAAGTACAACAGCGGTGCGTAGAGCCCACCCGTGAAAAAGTCTCATTCTACATGGATGGTATCAAAGATTCAGCAGCCGAATAGAGCACTACTACTTGTTTTAAAAAAATATTAACATTCAACAACATTTAACAAATAAACTAAGCAAATAAACAAAATGAGACAAAAGGATTGTAGAATTAAAAAAGAAATCTTTAAACGTAATTAGCTTATTAATTTGTTTTTAGTAAACCGTAAAGTTTTTAAAAAAAAAATTATACTTTTTATGGTTGACAAATGAAGCAGCTGTGCTTTATCTCTTTCTAAAGCGATAACAACCCAATTTTTTCTTTTATCTTACAATAATAAGTCTGTTTAATAAAAATCTTATTGCGTAGTACACAAATGTGCGATTAGTTTTTTAAATATGCCTAAGGTCGTCACAAAATCAGAAAACTATTTATTGAAATAAAGTTGATGAAATAAACGAAGTTAGCTATAAATAAGGGTAATGCAAATTTCTTTATATGTAAGTACATGTTACACAAAAGACTTTCGGACGGCTGTTTTTGCTATGCAAACACGATCCCGCTAAAGATTTTAAGTCAAATCTACTAGATTTCTTTGTAATGTAAATAGCAAATAACATGAATACACTACGCCAAACCTGTTACATCGCAAAAATATTGTAACGTTCCCCGTATAATTGCCAATATGGCAACCAGGTCATTATATGGCAGAAATTATTTTGTTTGTTATGTTAATTCATTCGTTATTTTTCAGCAGAACGTTCGTATTCGTACGGTTTTATTTTTCGTCGCCCTAATGGTAAGTTTTAAAGCAAGATCTTGGCTACCTTGTAGAACTAAAATTTGTTACGTAACTTTATGTGGAAATTAACGAATTTAAAATAGAAGACTATCAACCATAATTTTGCTATTTTGCATGTAAATTTCTAATATTGAGCCAGCGATATATGGAATGTTTGATAGTTTATAAACATAAAATTTGTCCTCACAGTATTTGTAATCGTTTCTGTATTTGCCATATTAATATATATTAAGAGAAAATTTAATAATTTTGTTTTTAATCATTTACAACTTAGTTGGATCTTATTTAACTGAAATGCCATTACATGTTTCGGGTTTCAACATATTAAATTGAATTCTGGAAGCGAACTTTATATACGGCTTGAGGTAAATTTTGGGACGTTCATCATGGTGTTAACTCAGGTCTTATACAACTAAATTGGATCAAATTGCATAAACCGATATGATAACGTAATTTTTAGTCGCATAAAACGAATTTCTGCCAAATTTAATGACAATCTAATTTTTTGTAAGTATCGGTTACCTCGGTAGGCATGTCGCAAACTGAAACATCGTTATGACAGAATCAAAAAAGGGAACTGCCTGTTTGTAGAACGCGAGCGCCAAAGTGACTCGTTTACCTTATGTTTTAAACCAAAACAAATTTTGAAATTTTGGTTTTGTTTTTAATGTAAGTTAAGCGAATCACTTTTGCACTCGCGTTCTACAAACAGGCAGTAAGATTTGATGGTATTTAATGTTAACTATTGTGTAAGCAGAACATGAATATAAATTTTTTAGGGAGGTTGGTCCACATTTGCATCCATGACTATTTTGCTATCAAAGCGATTAAAATGAATTTTAATTTAATACAGCTTTTAATTTTATAGTAGAGAGAAACTGTCGCTGAAATTTTTAAATTTGTTTGAGCGTTTCGAAAGTGAGCGTTTCAAAGGTGGACGTAGCTTAATGGAACTAGAATTAATTAGGACACAGAATATCAGGTCATTTCCAAAAACAACTAGATTTTCCTCCAAATCCAGATTTCGTTGCAGTTTAACCCTAGCTCTGGCACAAATCTTTTTCTACGAATTCTGGCACTATTTGCATTTGTAAATACGTTTAAGTTTATATAAAAGGTCGAGATGAGCAGGTGATTTGCGTAAATGTTGTATACACACGCATGATCGTGAGTAAGATCACCCTGTTGATCACAGGTACGGGCATAAACACCTGTATAAAAAATGTCGGCTAAAGTGAAGAAATTAAGTGAGCCAAGAAATAAATGCTAATATTTTTTTCATGATCGTGATTGAAAAGTTACTCACAATCAGTGCTGCCACGACTAATACAATTTTTACAACCAAAATTTTTGAAAAAGTTACCAAATGTGAAAAAATATAACCAAATTAGAAAAGCCATTTGTTAATTGAGAAAAACATTAAAATTTATTTTAAGTTGCATTGTAAAATACTAATTTAACCATAATATGGTTGTCGATGACAATAATATGGTTAAATTAACCATATATGTTTTACAATTTCTTTAAAAATAGTTTTGTTGGTGGTTACAATAATTAAACATGTTTTTTCTCTGGGTGTAAAACTTCATTTGATTTCAATTTCAGAACATGGCAGTCTCTAATATTAAAATCACATTTGGTAATTTTTTTCTTAGGCAAAATCCTAAAAAAAAACATCTGGCAGCTATTTTGAAAGGGATTTTTTGTTTACGATAAAGTATAAAAAATACTTCCTAACGAGAAAATCGTATTGCAAAGTACACATTGCTTGAATTTGTAAATAATTTCCTTCGAATTGACCCCCATGTAAATAAAAAGGTCAAAAATTTAAAAAAAAACGTAAATTGAAAGTGTATCAAGAAAAACATATTTCTACGTATTTTATATTTTATTTTAGAAAAAAGTAACCAAAATGAAAAAAATATTCACAT
The DNA here is from genome assembly GCA_943735925.1 of Pollenia amentaria. Classification (NCBI taxonomy): domain Eukaryota; kingdom Metazoa; phylum Arthropoda; class Insecta; order Diptera; family Polleniidae; genus Pollenia; species Pollenia amentaria. The sequence goes on along the minus strand of OX031010.1, from coordinate 134,764,510 downwards.
CTCCACATTGAGAAAAAAAATAACCAAATTTGGTTAGAAATAACCACAAGCGGCAGCTCTGCTCACAATGCCGCCTCTAACTAATGATTAAATCAATTAACACACTGTTTAAAGCGGCAACGATTTTTGATAATTTTTTTAATTACAAATAAAAATATCATTTATTGAAAAAAAGGTTCACAATTTTCAATTTTTAGTAATCAAAAACCAAACAAATCATTTTTAGTGTTAATGACTTTGTCTAATTAAACGAAAAACTGAAAAGAGTGGTTGTCAAAATTATAGAGTTTGATGCTTTTTTTTGTTGATACTTTTACTTCAGTCTAAATGTCTGTGTAGTCGTCACGGGACCCGGAAGCGGCCCCCTGAAGAAAAACTCTCAAAACATTTGTTTCCTGAACTGGCTGCATTCAATTTAGAAAAATTAGTAAACATTTTTCTTGTAAGGTGCAGGACTATGGAGATATGGCAGGTGCAGCCAGCTGGACATTTGGAGGTTCTCATTGGTGACAGTAGGGTATCCAATTCTATTGACTCCCTTGAGCACCGTCGCAATGTGTTTTATCGTTACTACAATGGGATGTGTTCTGATGAAATTAGGGATCTGGTTCCCGAAACCCGTGTGTTTGTCCGTAATACACGTTTTTCCTCAAGAGCCCACCCTTTTGTGGTCGATTGGCCGGTAAATCGTACAACGCATTACAGAGAAAATTCGTTTTTTGGCCGGACTGTTCGTATGTGGAACAACCTTCCTGCTGAAGTCTTCCCTCTCACTTTCAACATGAATAAGTTCAAGTCGAATGTTCACAAACACTACTCCCTCTATCCTCCTTCCTATAAAATTTTTTTCTAGTTCCAACACAATGCATTGCATTTGTAGGGGCCATCCCCTGAGTGCTGGTCCTAACCAAAAAAAAAAAAAAAATAGTTAGAAATGAATTTTTTCGAAACCCATATTAAATTTCTTATTGTGCTCTCTAATATTTCGCGCACTTCTTCCACAGCTTCGGGGGCAACATCCTCTTCCTAAAATGGTATCAAAAATTTCGTTTTCGCCTTCATCGTCTGAAAAGTCTTCCAAATCACTTTCCATCAATAACTCAAAGAGCTTTTGCTCTGTCAGTCCTTTTTACCGCCATTTTTTTTTTAGTATTTATTACAAACGTGCAGCCAGCCAATTTACATCAAATTACATCAAAATTTTATATATATAATTAATCAGATGTTTCATACATCGCTGGCTCTATATTACAAGATTATGTGCGGAATAGCAACAATTTGGAAAAAAAATTAAGTTTATATTTTCTTATTTTAATTCCACTTTTTCCAAATAAAGTAATGCAACGAAATTTAATTGACAAAGTAGCCAAGATCTTGCTGCCGTCTCTGTATCAACACCTACAGCTGTAAATTTTCCCTTATGAACCTAAAACATAACAGCGATGTATAGAGCCCACCCCTGAGAAAGTCTCATTCTCGGTGGAGGGTATCAAAGATTCAGAAGTCGAATAAAGCATTCTTTCTCGTTTTAAAAAAATATAAGCATTAACAACAATAAAGAAATAAACTAAGCAAAATGAGACAAAAAGATTGTAGAATTAAAAAAAAAGAAAACTTTACACGTAATAAGTTTATTAATATGTATTTAATAAACCGTAACGTTTTTTTAAAATAAATTGTATATTTTTTATGGTTTAGAAATAAAGCAGCTGTGCTTTATCTCTATTTAAAGCGATAACAACGCGTTTAATTCTTTCTTCTTAAAATGTACCATGTATCAAATGTAGGTCGTCGCAAAATAAGAACACTTTTTATGGAAGTAAAATTGACAAAATAAACGAAGTTAAGAATAAATAAAATTTAAAGCAAATCTTTAAATTTCTTTGTATGAAAGTATGTGCTACACAAACGGCTTTCATCCAACAGTTTTTGCTATGCAAACAAAATCTCGCTAAATATTGCGAATCAAATCTACTAGATTTCTTTGTAATGTAAACGGCCAATAACATGAAAACACAATATCGCAAAAATATTGTAACGTTCCCCATTAAAATACATTGTGGTCGCCAATTTGGCAACCCGATCATTGTATGACAGATAATTTGTCTTGTTTGTTATGTTTATTCATTCGTTATTTGCTACCAGAATGTTCGTATTCGTTAGGTCTTATTTTGCGACGCCCTAATGGTAAATTTTAAAAATAATTTTTATTATTGTAAAATTAAAGTGAATAATAAATGCGTTGTTATCGCTTTAAATAGAGATAAAGAGCTACTTTATTTGCCAACCATAAAAAATGTACAGTTTTCTTTAAAAACTGTATGTCTTATTAAAAACATCTTAATAAACTAATTACGTTCAAAATTTTAATTTTTAATTCTACAATCTTTTTATCTCATTTGGTTTATTTGCTTAGCGTATTTGTAAAATGTTGTTAATGTTAATATTTTTTAAAAACTAGTAATAATGTTCTATTCGGTTCCTGAATCTTTGATACCATCCATAGAGAATGAGACTTTTTTCAGGGGTGGGCTCTACACATCACTGTTATGTTTCAGGTTCGTATGGGACAATTTACAGCTGTAAGTGTTGATACAGAGACGGCAGCAAGATCTTGGCTACCTTGTTAAACTTAAATTTGTTACGTTGAAATAGTCGAATTTAAAATAGAAGACTATCAACCATTATTTTGTTTTTTTTGTATGTAAATGAATGTTTGATAGTTTATAAACATAAAATTTGTCCTCACAGTATTTGTAATCGTTTATGTATTTGCCATATTAATATATATTAAGAGATATGCGACTTTGGTTAGTTATGAGCCGCTCATCATAAAATTTAATAATTTTGTTTTTAATCATTTAAAACTTAGTTGGACCTCATTTAACTGAAATGTCATTACATGTTTCGGGTTTCAACATATTAAATTGATTTCTGGAGGCGGACTTTATATACGGCTTGGGGTAAATTATGGTACGTTCATCATGTTGTTAACTCAGGTCTTATAAAACTAAATTGAACAAATTACATAAACCGATTTGATAACGTAATTTTTAGTCGCATAAGACGAATTTCTGCCAAATTTAATGGCAATCTATTCATTGTGCCCCCAATTTTATGAAAGTATCGTTTCACTCAGAAGGCATGTTGGAGCTTCGTTATGACAGAATTAAAAAAATTAAATGCCTGTTTGTAGATCGCGAGCGCAAAAATGACCCGCTTAACTTAGATTTAAGAACAAAAGATATTTAGAAATTTTGTTTTAATAAGCGAGTCACTTTTGCACTCAATAGAAAAAGCTTTTCTACAGAAAAAATTTTATTTGTACAAAATATTTAAATACATTTCAATTTCGGCCTCAGCGCCGCAAGGCATTATTGAGGCAAGTTAGCAAATTAATTCATTGTCAAAAGTACAAATAAAAGATTTAACTTAATGTTAAGATTATCAAATTACAAAAAAATTATATAAAAATGTTTTACAAAAAAAAATAAAAAATTACAAAAGCGTTTCCAAGTTGTTAAATAAGTGTTGTTTAAAAGACGATTTAAATAGTGAAATTCGATTAATTGATTTCAAATCTGCATGTAAATTATTGAATTTTACAGCACCCACGTAATCAATGCGTTGCTTGGTAGTTTCTAGTCTACATCGAGGAATTCTTAAATTTGTTCTGTTTCGTGTGTTAAAACTAAATTGCTGTTGAGAAAATGTTATGCTTTGGTGACCAATATGGTTAATGCATTTAAAAACAAACATTAACACCTGATACTCATGCAATCCATGTACAATATGACAGTTGAATACAGTATTGGTAGTTTGTAAATAATTTTTAGTGCTTTATTTTGCATGCATTGAAGCGATTTCAGTGAAATGTTATTTTTATTGTAAGCATATATAATTGCTAAGTAACTCAAATGTGATTGAATCAAAGATTGAAATATCATCATCTTTGATTTAACATCCAGTTTATTTTTTAACTTATATAAAATTCCAATTGCTGGAGCTATTTTCCTTTTCAAATCGGTTATATGTAAATCCCATGACAAGTTACTTTGCAATGTGATTCCCAAATACTTAACGGAATGGGTTTCATAAACAGCTTTTCCATTGATAAACACGTTGAAATCACTTTTTATACTTAAAGCATGTGGGCTAAAGCGTATTAATTTGGTTTTATCAAGGTTAAGAACTAATCGATTTAATCGCGCAAATTCAAATATCAAAGCAGCATCTCTTTCAATTCTTGTTTTAAGTGATAAATCGTACTTGTAGGGGTAAAACAAGCACACATCGTCTGCAAACATAAAAAGTTGCCCATCTAAATTTAGATTTTTTAAATCATATAAATATATAGAAAACAAAAGAGGGCCCAATCCACTACCCTGCGGTACACCATAATCAACAGAACCAAGAAAACTATCCGTGTTGTTTATATTAACATATTGTTTTCTATTAACGAAATAATTTTTAAACAATAAAAGTTCTCTTCCCTGAACACCATATTTCATTAATTTCTGTAGCATTATTTCATGATCTACTAAGTCAAAAGCTTTAGTAAAATCAAAAAATATTCCAGCAACTCCACTAGAACCTCCATCAAGCCCACTACAAATAAACTGCACTACATTCAACACAGCATCTTCAGTACTACAGCCCCTTCTAAATCCAAAATGATAATTGTATAAAAAAGTATTTTCCTCCATATAAAATAGAAGTTTATCATAAAGAATCTTCGCAAAAATTTTATCAATTGTAGAAAGAACAGAAATAGGGGCTTATTTATCTATATTTGTTGCATTAACTTCTTTCGGAATTGGAACTATTTTGTGCACTTTTAAGATGCCAGGGTACACTGAATTGTTAATGATTTTATTAAAAATATCTTTTAATATCGGGAATATAATATCTCTACATTCTTTTACAAATTTAGGCAAAATACCATCAACGCCTGGACTTTTATTATCTTTCAAGTTTTGGATTATTTCAAACATATCATTATCATTAACGTTACAAAGTGTAAAACGATGTGGTGACTGGGAAAGAGTCCGTAAAGAATTGAACCCATCGCCAGGATAAATTTCAATTTCCCTTTTAAGATTTTCCACACTCGTAATAAAGTAATTATTAAGGCAATTCACTTTATCTTGGTCACATATTATTGGTTGCCCTTGAGAATCCTTAAGGTTAATGACTTTACTCTTTGTTCGACCAAGAGTACTATTTATAAATTTGCACGATTTGTTAGGATCGTTACCTGTCTTCAGTAAATTTCCAGCGTAATAATCATCTCTACACTTTTTTGAAGAAATTTTTATAACTTTGCTGATTCGCTTTAAAATATCATTAACGTTCTGTTTGTTTTTCGATTTATGTCTTTTCCTTAAAAGTTTTTCTTTAACCCTACGATTCATAACCGGGTACCCGTGTACCTTTTTTGACTTTAAAGTGCTGCTGTGCCTATAATTTTTGAGATATGGACATAAAACTCCGAATCATGAGAGATTTTGGCTAAACTAAGATTTAAATACGAAAAAATTCAAAATATTTTCAGTATTTTCTTTAAAAAATGATTTTAAATGTTTTACCCCCATAAACACACAACCGGGTCCCCGGGTACCCTAATGCAATTCCTATGTAAATGCCTGATATGTAAATGAAAAAACGTTTTTCTTGTGTTGTTTTTATTGGAAATAAATGTCTTTTTTATTTATTTTATCATATTTTATATATATTATATTATAATTCATCCGAATCACTATCGTTGTTATTGTGGCAATTGTAGCATTTAGTAATTGTTATGGCGTGCTCATCGCATATCGGCGTACTACATATGCTGCAATTTTTTCTAGTTTTTCTTCTGCGCTTATTTGGAAGAAGTTTGCACATGTAGCACACGCCCGTATGTACTTTTCTGCCCCTTTGTCGTGCTGACGGAGATGTTGACGGACCTGCAGCACAAAGCACACTCTCCAACGGCCTTCCGATGATGCTCTCAATTGCATTTTTTGTTGAAAATTGGCGCACGCTTTGCACATTTGAAATTCTATTTTCTATAACAGGAATGCACAGGTTTTCTGCCAGTTGACGCAGGAAATTCTTCCTGCGCGTCGTGGTGTATCGTGCAGTTGGATTATTTCCATAATATATGATGTGTGATGCAAATGCGCTCACATCAATGATGTTATAGAAAAATGCCATCGGCCATCTTCTTGTTTGTCGCTGGGTCGTGTATTCTTGGAGCGTTTGGTCCATTACGTCCACCCCACCTTTTGTTTGATTATAAAAATTTATAATTTCTGGTTTCCCATTCTCGTCAATTTGTGCATCATCATGCATACTAGAAAGAAGGATGACCGAGTTGGACTTCCGCTGCTTATATGAGAGCAGTGTTACGTTGTCGTAGAAGCCAAATAAACTTGAACCAACGTCTTTTTTTTTGTCTTCTTTCATCTCCGCAGGGATGTAAGCTTTGTTGCGGCGGAGTGTACCCACAATGCTGAGCTTTTCTACTTTTAGTTGCCTAGCCAACGGCAGCGTCGTAAAAAAATTATCCATTGTTATATTTCGTCCGCTACCGTAGTATGGCCCAACTAAATCTCTCACCACTCAACACCAACTTCACGACCAGTTTCTTGTTTGCCAGTATATATTTGGCCATGAAGTGGATATGAGTTTTTGGCATCGCAAATCCACCATACTTTTATGCCATATTTGGCTGGCTTCGAGGGTATATATTGGGTGAATTTGGTTCTACCACGGTATGGATATAATTGTTCATCAATGGTCAAATATTCTGATGGCACATAATATCTGGCAAGATTTGCATTGAGCATTATCCAAATATCGCGAATTGGCGCCGCTTTGTCTTGACGCTGCCGCTCTACCCGTGTTCTGGGGTCGTCAAACCGCATAAAACGCAGCAAATCGAAAACCCTGTTTATTCCCATGGTGGCGCGGGAATAAGCAAGTAGGTACCGAAAATAAGCAAAATAAGCAAATAAACAACCCTTACATAAAACCAGTTTCTGCCTACTTGTGTCGCTTTAGGTACTTATATACGAACAGAAACCAGTTTTTTTCCAAATATCAAATTTGTACAGTTGAGAACGCAAAATATAATCAACAACAAAAATATTTACAGGAAAATATTATTTTATTTCAATAAACGCAAAACAACCTACTTCGGGTACCCGGGTACCTGGTTATGAAATTAAAGGAGTTTTGCTGGTTATGAATCGTACGGTTAAATAAAATTAAATCTCGAATATTCTTGTAATCCATGGAGTTAGCTCAAAACGTAACGGTTTTTTACATTTAGTTACTACAGTTGAATTATTTATAGCACCTTTAATACAATGCACCAAGACGTTTGTTAATTCTGAAGAATTAAATGATTCATAGGTGTCAGGTAAATTATTAAGCAAGTATTCTCTAGCCTTTTCATAGTCACAGTGTGTCTTTTCAATCTCAACATATTCATTTTCCATTATCTCTTTCTTAAATTTACAGCAAATTATATTGTGATCTGATAAATTACATTCAACTGAATCAACATAAATTTCTTCAGAAAAATTGCTAAAAACATGATCAATACACGTTCTACTGATAGGTCTTGTTATTAAATTATGAGCACTGTCACAATCATAATTTTGAAAAACTGTCAACAAATCAATAAAATGAGGATTTTGAATTCGATCAATGTTAGAATCTCCAACTATAATTATTGGACTCCGAGCATGTTCGCTTAAAATACTGTCAAAAATATTAATAAAGTCATTTACGCTACACTTCTGCGATCGATAAAATGACACTATCTTCAAAGGTTTGCTTTCAACTTTAACACTGTGCAAAGTCAAAACTATAAGCTCAACAAAATTACTACTCTTGCATACTTCAACACTAAATTGTATGTTTTTATTAATATATATAGTCGTACCACCATAAGCATCTTCTCTACAACAATGTATATTATTAAAACCTGGAAGTTTGTAAATTTGTGTAATGTCCTTCTGAAACCAAGTTTCTTGGACAGCTATTATATCCGGTAACTTGGGAAAGCTTGCTATCAACGATTTAAATTTATTAAATTTATCAACAGACGAAACGCTTCTGATATTTATACTAATAATATTAAGAAAACTTAAGTTCAAATTACAAAAATAAGTTTTAAAATTTGCAAATTGTTGAAAATATTGATTTCATAAAAAAATAGAAAAATTAAAAAAATATACAAATTAAATATATACATTCCTTTTTAAGGGGACACGTAAGCAGCACCATCATCGCCATCATAACTTGAATTTGCATCAGCAACTCTTCCGCTATTAATCATAGATCTTCTCTTCCAATGTTTATTAGTAGTTGCTTCCAATTACATATTATCAACATCATCTTCATCTCTGATAAGCTGTTGTTTTGCAATATCACTTTTTCTACAATAGACTCTACCATTTCTAACATAAATATGTTGATAACCAATAGTTTTTAATGATTTAGCATAATAAAAAAGGTTCATAGTTTCCTTGCTATGAAAATCATTTACAAACACCTCACTTGTACTTTCATTATCTTTCAGTTTTGATTTAGTCGTCAGTCGTTCCTTATGAAATTTGGAAGAAAATTTAACCACAACAGTTTTTTCCCCATCCTCAGATTCTTTTTTAGTTCTAAGAAAGATTAACTACAGCATATATTGCATTATCTTTGGCACCAACTTTCAGTCCTCTTATGACACAATCATTTTGTACTCGATAATCATTTAGTATTTTTATAGATGTTTTTAAAGTTTCTATTTCAGTTTTCAATTTTTTATTTTCCTTTTGCACTTCTGCTATCTTCTTCTTGTTTTCTGCAACATCTTTAAATACTTCATCGAACTTTGCTGACATGAAGTTTCTCGACTCAGTCAGCTGATCCAATTTTTCTAACTTCTCTAGTTTTCTCAGCTCAGTTTTAATTGTATTTAGCTCTTTCCTTATTTCTCCATCTCCTTCTTTACATAAATGACAGTTGAAAGTTTCTTTTTCATTTTTTAATAGACTCTCAAACTCTCTTTTACTCAATTGAGTGCATTGAAAATGAAAATTTTTCCCGCACTTGTCACACTCTATAAAATCATCAGATTCCTCTTTGATCTCATCTTCGCAATGATTACACAGCATTATTTTTATTTTATTTGCCAAACTACGACGAGCTTTATTTTTAGGCATATTTTATTTTTTTCAAACACCTTATGACTTCTTTTAAATGTTTATAAACTTTGTTAGATATATAGCACAGTTTTTAATACAAAATTTCAATATTTTTCAAGAACGATTAAGCACTGACAAAAAAGTACGTTTTATTCAAAGGGTTGCCAACTTGACTTTTCATACTATACTATTTGGTTATTGACTTTAATAGGATGGCATGACTCTCTACGCAAGGTTGATGTTATTTTTGTTCCATTGTTTTAACGATTTTTCCAAAAGGCATTATATGGTCCTGTAAGTATATATATCCTTCATAGCCGATTTTGTGGATGCTTAGAAAGGTTGTATCATCAGGATGAGTTGATGTGTAAGTGAAGCTATTGGCTTGTATGTATATCTGAAGTATATATTAATAACAGTAGAGGCCCTAAATTACTTCCCTGTAGGACTCCAGCTTAAATCGATTGCGGTGAACTTAAAAACTATTCTTCTTCAATAACAAATTTCCGACCGACTAATTAATTTTCTAACAGTTTGTGTGGGCTTACGGGTAAATTTAGCTTCAATTTATTTATTTATTAAGCCTTGTGGCCAGACTTCGTCGAACGCTTGTAAAACATCAATAAGAAGTGCAGAACAACATTTTTTCTTCAAGAGTTTTTCTTCTGACATTTACTAGAAAATAGGAACGACCTGGCTGTATAACATTGGGTGATTGGAAACTAGATACATGAAGGGGTTTTTCTTTTATGGTCCGATTTTATATACCACTCCTTCTTCCATTCTTGTTCTTTTACTCCTCATTTTCTTCGTTGTTTACTTAATAGTTCTCTTTCACTTACCAAGGCGTTACAATGGACCATATTGATCTCTGGGTGAGGGTGTGAAGTTGACTTCGCAACTGTCTTTCTACCTAACCTATCCTACAAAAAGCTTTAACATCAGCAAAAATTAATGTGTGGGTGCATCTGTTGGTCTCTGTTCGAATGTGATATGTTTCTTTCTAAGTTCAAATTGTTTTTTGGTATACGTTCATTTCCATCCAAAATCGGGAGTTATTTAGAAACCAAAAGAGTTTCTATTAAATCTTAAATTTTATGTTTTTTTGTAAAGAAAATATTTGTTAATGCGTAGTATTTTTTTATCTTTCACTGCCAACTTTTATTCACCAAAATATTTTATTTATTTAGGGATCTTAACAACAGACAATTGTCTTTTCTATCTTTTATCTTAAAATATTTTTTCAGAAAAGATAATTATCAACAAAAATAAACTAAGGAAATAAGCCATATAAAACAAGTTAAAAAGCATAAGCGGTCAAACCCGATCATAATATATCCTACATCACAGTATTTGCCTAAAAATTTTAAGAGTGTATTGCTAGGGACTAGGGATGTCAATCGGGTCTCATTTCTAAAAATCCCGGGATTCGGGATTTTGTAATCCCGATCCCGAAATTCCGGGATTTTATGGATCCCTGGATTTCGGGATTTTTCGGTATCAATGTGTTTCTTTAAGATGCTACTTTTTTTTTAATAAACAACATTTTTTAAATATTCAAAAGGTTTTATATACGTAACATAAATTTTTAAAAATGAAAACAATAAAACAATTTATTTTATACATATCGTCGGCTGATAATTTAATTGTCGTATGTGGATTCCGATAGTTTCGAGTAAATTGAGTTTGAACACATTTAATTTGAAAATTGCTTCAGCAAATACCACAAACGACAAACTCAACACTCCATATCTCGAAACCCATATGAGGTATCGAAAAACTGATTACGCCAAATAAAAGATCAGATCGGAAAACCTAGGGAATCGGTCTTAACTCAAAACCGCAAAAAATCCACATACGACATTTAAATAATCAACCCACGATATGTTTATAACACTGGCCTCACCCATGATCAAACTGATCAGATTCTGAAAAAAGCTTAAAAAATATACGTATCTATTAGTTTTTCTAGATCAATTCATTTCGGTTTTTTGACAGCAATTCAATTTTAAATGTGAATTAAGTTGTGACGACATTAATACGCGGCAAAGTGTAGTCCCTCACCGAGATCGATAGCTGAGTCAAAAACTGCAACACTATGTCGACTGCAGTGCAGTACACCTCTAGGTTGAGGGCGAGATTCATAATCAATAATTTAAGTACGTTTGAAATTTATTTTAAAACAAAATGTTTATACAAAAGTTTCTTAAAACAGATTTCGAATTTAAATAATTTTTTTATGAATACGTCAAATAGTGTTTATTTATAAAAAATAATCTTTTATTTGCCGTACGTTTTTTTAAGCAAATTTGTTATTATTATTGGACCGGAAGGAATATGAGCTATTTCATCAATATTACGACTTAGTTGTTATAATTATATCCACTTTTATTCTTTAGTTGCTGAATAAAACTTTAATTTGATCGTGAATAATTTTTATGTTTTGTTTGATATATAACAATTATTTCTTGATTTCTATATTTTGAATAAAAATAATCATTTTTATTTTGGAATAATGTCTTAAGCCAAAGCTGAACTTGCTAAACGTAATTGTAATAAAGGCTTGAGATGTGAATCTGCAAATTTCGTTTCTAGTTAAAATAATGGTTTTTATTAAGCAAAATACAAAAATCCAGAAATAGTCGTCATATATCAAGAAAAAATTAAAAATTTAATTACTCGCTGTGTTCCAAAAACAAAAATTAAACTCAAAAAAAGCAATTATTTGCAATAAAATATATAACTCAAATATAATTTTTAATAATTTTTTTGTATATAGTATAAAAATTCAATAAAAACGCACAGTTTTGTACATAAAAGTTGATATGTTAAAAATCCCGGGATTTATTTTTATGAGTATCTATTATTTTTATCAATCCCGAAAAATCCCGGGATTTATTTTTATGAGTATCTATTATTTTTATCAATCCCGAAAAATCCCGGGATTTCGGGATGGGAAGTTATTAGCCCGCTATAACAATATCAGAAATAAAAGTGTTCCAACAGAACTAGATAGGGGAACAGAATAGTCGCAGAAGCACAACGATACGAATAGCGCTGCATGCTGTGAAAAGTTCAGCTAATACTACAACTACTTTATTCTGTTCCAGGTCTGAGTCTTCAGCTTCAGACAAAAAAATCCTAAAGCTCATAATTGCATCGTCGGCAGTAACTTCAAATTCTATCTCATTTCTTTCTTTTCCTTTTGTTCTTATTTTCCTTTATTTAAAAAAGAGTTAATGAAAGTATGGTAGCATTTTTAAAAGAATAAGTGTCTCTATTTGAGAGCAAAAGGAAAAAAAACGTTCCCAAAATAGAAATTTCGGATTTTTACGGCAAATTTATATGTCAAATTGTACGGGAAATGTGGTCTCGACGCAGATCTGTTTGAGCACTAAGAAATTTTTCCCCTTATATGGATTTAACGTTCCTTATAGTCAATTTATATTGCACTTAATCAATTTCTCTTAGAGAACAAAGCACAAATTCGCTGTAGATTTTAAATCAATCAAATAATGAGTTCAATCATCGTTTATATTTGTTCGTCAATTTATATGTGCAGTTGGTTCGACAGTGATTGTTTTGGTGAAGAAAAGAAATACTAACAAGCAAGAAATATAAGCAGTGATTTATTCATATGATGGATTCGAAAGAAAAAAGAGACATCGTTGGTAGATCGCTGATTTTATCATATTTTTGATATATTGATGATGAATATGATTTGATGATTTTTTTTCTAAAATTATGATTTTTTTCATTGTATGACAGATTAATTTCTTTGGTTTATTATGTTAATTCATTCGTTATTTTCCACCAGAACGTTCGTATTCTTTCGGTCTTATTTTAAAAAGAGTTTTTATTAAATTGGTTTATTTCTGTAAAATTAAAGAGATTATGTTATGTTAGATAGGCTGGTGCGAAGCATACATCACACCCGCCCCCAGAGATCAATATGGTCCATTATAACGCCTTAATTAGTGAAAGAAATCTAGTATGAAAGAGAAGGTGAAGTAAAGAGTGAAAGCACAGGAAAAAAATTTAGTGGAAGACAAAAAATCATTCATAATTCCCTAAGATTTTTCCTAGCGCCCTCCTGAAATCGTCCACTAGCCGGGACAGAACAGTCCATCAAGGCCCTAAGAACCGCCTGGATATTCACATATATAGTGACCTCCGAGCCCTTGGCAATATTAGCCCCTACCAATTCCACGGCCCAGAGAACACCCAGAACATCCGGCTGAAATACACTGCTGTTATCGGAAAGTCTATATGACCTTCTGATGTCCAGATCCTCAATGTAGACCCCGCACCCGTGCCCTTCATTTTCGAGCCATCAGTCAAAATAGCAAATCCCCTATAAAATCTGCCCTGGCCTGACCAGCTCTATCTAGAAGGCAATATCACCTCTGGCAAACGCCTAAAATCGACCCTAGTGCCCAAATAATCCGTAGAGCCTGCCGAGTCCAGGTGAAAACCACCAGTTTTAATTTCACCTAAGATCCGCAAGTGACCCTTTGTGAAATTTCCCAAGAATCCTAGCTCCCTCAGCCTAAGAATGCTTCTGGCTGCCATTTCAATCACATACTGCTCTAGCCAGAAGATAAAGAATAACATTCAGGGACGCCTGACAGGTACCTGGCAAGGAATCTGTCATGCCGATCGAAGTACACCTCTGAGCCTTAGACAGAAGGTCCCTCCATCTAGCCAGCCTCAATGCCTCCCACCAAACACAGCATCCATACGTAAGAATGGGTCTACCCACCGAAGTGTACATCCATCCCACAGAGTCCCAGAGTCCACAGTTCCTACCTATCAACGATCTGCAAGCATAGTAGGCATTTATACCCATGTTTAGTCTCTCCTGAGTATTCCTATTTTACCAGTCGGCCATGCTGATGCTGCTAAGCATCAGAGTTATCCAGTCGACTAAGAATAACGAAATCCCTATATCACTCACATTGTTAAAATCCCTTTCTATATCCAGGAACGAAGGTGTATTCCTTGTTTCGCAATCCGCGTTCTATATAACTCACTCTTAACAGACCACTCCTTGAGATAGGCATGCTGAGCACCGCGGAGGATGCCGGCATCGATCTCCGTCCTCATATGTATATCAATCAGTCTTTCTAACGTCTCCCAAAGAAAAGACATTAGGCTGTTTGGTCTTAAATTCTTGGGTTTAGAGTGACCGGTTCTACCTGCCCTAGGTATGAAAATAACCCTGACCTCTATCTGCCTTCTAGGAATGCAGCCGTTTAGCAAACGTACCCTAAATAGTTCCACTAGCAATAGGAGTGATTTTCCCTAGATATTTGTGGCATAGCCGGAAATATACCATCTAATATACCATTATTAACCGCCAATGTAACCTTATCCAAGGTGATAATATCTCGCACCGCTTTCTTTATCTCATCTCCCGAGCCCGATCCACCTGTTCCCCCGTCGCAGGATCCATACACCCCGGGAATTGAGTTTCCACAAGCAAACAGACGGATTGGGAGCTAGTTTTCGTCCACGAGTCGGCCGATCTCTGATTAAATCCCCGACCGAAAGGTCCTTTGATAAAATTCTGCTGAACCTGGGCATCTCATTTATTTTAATTCCACCTTTTCCAAATAAAGCAACGCAACGCAACGCAACGCAATTTAATTAAAAATGGTAACCAAGATCTTGCTGCCAACTCTGTATCAACACTTGCAGTTGTAAATTGTCCTACACGAACCTGAAGTACAACAGCGGTGCGTAGAGCCCATCCCTGAAAAAGTCTCATTCTACGTGGATGGTATCAAAGATTCAGCAACAACATTTAACAAATAAACTAAGCAAATAAACAAAATGAGACAAAAGGATTGTAGAATTAAAAAAGAAATCTTTAAACGTAATTAGCTTATTAATTTGTTTTTAGTAAACCGTAAAGTTTTTAAAAAAAAAATTATACTTTTTATGGTTGACAAATGAAGCAGCTGTGCTTTATCTCTTTCTAAAGCGATAACAACCCATTTTTTTCTTTTATCTTACAATAATAAGTCTGTTTAATAAAAATCTTATTGCGTAGTACACAAATGTGCGATTAGTTTTTTAAATATGCCTAAGGTCGTCTCAAAATCAGAAAACAATTTATTAAAATAAAGTTGATGAAATAAACGAAGTTAGCTATAAATAAGGGTAATGCAAATTTCTTTATATGTAAGTACATGTTACACAAAAGACTTTCGGACGGCTGTTTTTGCTATGCAAACACGATCCCGCTAAAGATTTTAAGTCAAATCTACTAGATTTCTTTGTAATGTAAATAGCAAATAACATGAATACACTACGCCAAACCTGTTACATCGCAAAAATATTGTAACGTTCCCCAATATGGCAACCAGGTCATTATATGGCAGAAATTATTTTGTTTGTTATGTTAATTCATTCGTTATTTTTCAGCAGAACGTTCGTATTCGTACGGTTTTATTTTGCGTCGCCCTAATGGTAAGTTTTAAAGCAAGATCTTGGCTACTTTGTTGAACTAAAATTTGTTACGTAACTTTATGTGGAAATTAACGAATTTAAAATAGAAGACTATCAACCATAATTTTGCTATTTTGCATGTAAATTTCTAATATTGAGCCAGCGATATATGGAATGTTTGATAGTTTATAAACATTAAATTTGTCCTCACAGTATTTGTAATCGTATATGTATTAGCCATTAATATATATTAAGAGATATGCGACTTTTGTTAGTTATGAGCCGTTATTGTTATTGTTGAGGTAAATTATGGGACGTTCATCATGGTGTTAACTCAGGTCTTATAAAACTAAATTGGATCAAATTGCATTTACCGATTTGATAATGTAATTTTTAGTCGTATAAAACGAATTTCTACCAAATTTAATGGCAATATATTCATTGTGCCCCCAATTTTATGAAAGTATCGTTTCACTCAGAAGGCATGTCGCAAATTGGAGCATCGTTACGACAGAATTAAAAAAAGTAAATGCCTGTTTGTAGATCGCGAGCGTTAAAGTGACTCGTTTAACTTACATTTAAAACCAAAACAAATTTTGAAATTTTGTTTTTGTCTTAAATGTAAGTTAAGCGAATCACTTTTGCACTCGCGTTCTACAAACAGGCAGTAAGATTTGATGGTATTTAATGTTAACTATTGTGTAAGCAAAACATGAATATAAATTTTTTAGGGAGGTTGGTCCACATTTGCATTCATGACTATTTTTTTATCAAAGCGATTACAACGAATTTTAATTCCATACAGCTTTTAATTTCATAGTTGAAACAAACTGACTCTGAAATTTTTCAATTTGTTTCGGCGTTTCGAAAGTGAGCGTGATTTCAACAGTCGGACCCGGACCCAGCTTAATGGAACTAGAACTAATTACGACCCAGAATATGATGTCATTTCCAAAAACAACTAGATTTTCCTCCAAATCTCGTAGGTACCACATTTCGTTGCAATTTAAATGTGCTAGTTGTCGTGTATCTTAGTGCATTCGTATATTTCTTAGACAATTGAGGAATCACTAAACAAAACTTACCTTCTGGTATTCTCTTCGAAAACGATCTTTGATATGTTTGGTTAAATTCCATTAAAATAGATTGTATATCTATGCATCATTTCTGTCTTCTTCTCATAGCAAAGTTTGATCTAAAAAAAATTTATGTAGGACAAAATGTGCCTTTTTGGATCTAGGAACAATATTTAAAGGTTTTTTTTTTCTTTCAGTATTTATTTATTGAATCGATATTGGGAATTATTTCTTTTTATAAGGAACTTTATTATATTCAACATTTTTTATTTTTCGAATTTATTCTATAAGTTAAATTTTAGTTATGTATTTTTTTTTTTTTGTTGGGACCAGCACTCAGGGGATGACCCCTACTAATGCAATGCATTGTGTTGGAACTAGAAAAATAGGTAATGGGAAGAAGGAAAGAGGGAGTAGTAAATTTATAATAAATTTAAAATAAATTTTTAGAAATGACTTTATACACTACCAGACTATTATATTGTATCTTCCTGTTACATTTTACCTTAGCTACCCGTTGGATAGCAATGAAGTATATTGTATTTACAGAAAAATTTACAATTTTTAGACACCAGCAGAATGTAATGCATTTTCTGGCCCGCTACTGCCTTCGTCAAAATTCTTTGTGTCACACTGGATAGTGATACTTTATAAATTGAATGTATTTAACTCAACTATTTTAAAAAATAGAATCTGGGAATTATTTCTTTTCATAAGCTACTTTATTATATTCAACATTTTTTATTTTTCGAATTTATTCTTTGAATTAAATTTTTTATTACAAAAAAAAAGCTTTATAAAATACATAACTGAAATTTAACTCATAGAATAAATTCGAAAAATAAAAAAGGTTGAATATTTATTGAATCTTCATACATAAAATATGAACTAACAATAATTAATCAAATCTTATCCTAATATTTACTTTATGTCCTGCCAGTGACAGACAAAAAAGATTTCGTCGTCACGGTTTCTGTTTACAGATGTTGGTGTTTATTGATTGCGTGAGTGCTGCAGTGTCTCTTCTCCTTAATCGAGTGTGGCCGCCATAATTACAATATTTCGAGCTAATGGATTTGGGTGCAGTTCCAGCCTTTTTAAATATTTTACTGCAAATTTCGTAATCGTAGTTTTAAGTAATGGCATATTGAGATCCTTGTGGATATTTGAGTTTTTGACATGCCAGGGAGCGGC
Organism: Pollenia amentaria; assembly: GCA_943735925.1. Classification (NCBI taxonomy): domain Eukaryota; kingdom Metazoa; phylum Arthropoda; class Insecta; order Diptera; family Polleniidae; genus Pollenia; species Pollenia amentaria. The sequence goes on along the minus strand of OX031010.1, from coordinate 134,746,593 downwards.
TGTTATTATTCGAACCCATAACTAAATACCATAACACCAGATGGAGTTTTAGATAGAGTTGTAAAGTAGAAGTTTGCAATCGAGACTAAGAACAGGGTTTATTCCAATATAGCTTCTATATGCCATTTCCAAGTTAAACGCCGATATAGATGTATACCGAGGTATTTTACATGCGAGTGTTGGGGTATTATTTGATTATTGATTTTAATAGGAGGGCATGTTTCCCGACTCAATGTAGATGTTATATGTGCGCATTTTTGCTCGTTGATCTTTATCCTTAAACTTTAGCCACTTTTCCAGTTCAAATATATAATCCTGTAAGTAACGAGATGCTTCATGACAGTTTTCGTGTACACTTAGAAAAGCTGGCATGTGCGAAGTATATATTAGGTATAATAGTGGACCCAGGATGCTGCCTTGTGGGACTCCAGCGGCAATTGTCTGAGGGGAACTTAAAAAATTGCCTTCTTTAATAATGAATTTACGACCGACTATGTAGCTTTCTAACAGCTTGTGTTTGCTGGTAAGTTTTGCTGCAATTTCAGTAGTAATCCTTCATGCCAGACGTTCTCAAAAGCTTGAGACACATCGATGAAGAGTGCTGAGCAATATTTTTTTCTTCAAAGGCTTTTCTTATGACATTTACTATTCGATGAGTTTGTTCATTTGTGCTGTGCTGTCTTCTAAACCCGAATTGATGGTTTGGAATACATCTATTTTCATTTAAAATCGGCGTTAATTTTGACACTAGTAGTTTCTCAAATAGCTTTAAGATATTAGATAAGAAGCTTATAGGAGTGTATGACTCAACTTTTGTGTGATCCTTCCATGGCTTTGGTATAATGATTACTAAGTAAACCTTCTAAGGCGTAAAATAGCATTGAAAATAAAAAGAATAATGTTCTTTGTTATGCAAAGTAGCTCTAAAATTATTTTGTTACTGATCTTATCAGTAGCAGGTGCCTTCTCGGTCTTAACTCAAATCTTAGGGCAATAGCTGCCCAGCTTCCATTCAGGCTTCTTAATGGTGGTTTAGAGATAACTGGTCTATAGGGATTTCTAGATGCACGCCATAATGAGTAGCCTGATTGTAGAATAGCATCAAGTTCCTGAAGATAGCTTTCCAGGTAAGCCGTTTTCTGAGACTGCAGTAACTTCCTTAGCTTTTTTGTGGACTCTTTTAATAAAGTCTTAAGTTGAGGGGATCTATGCATTTGCCACTCTCTTTACTTACATTTTTTGATGAAAATTAAAAGTTTGTTTTTATATCCTCCGCCAGTAGGGGTCAATGAGGGTATGAGAACTTTGTCATTCCGTGTAAAAATTTTTAAATATTCATCAAGACCCCATAAAGAATATATGTGTTTACTCCTTGAGTAACTCTCAGTCGATTAAGTCATGTCAGTCTGTCTCTCTGTCCATCTGTTGAAACACATACTCACTTTTGAAAGATTCTACAAAAAGTACGTCAAATTTTTTCTAGTTCTCCGGGATTGAAATCCAGCATAACCAATTTAGTATGAAAAGAGTCGCGAACCCAAATTTGGAACAACATCCCTAAAAAAATTATATTTTTGATACAAAAAATTAGTTTTGTATGACTGGAAATCGTACTACAAAATTTTGTGCAGTCGATTTATTATATATCATAGGTCCTTTATAAAGCCTACTCTAGGTATTCATTTTAATAGGACTCAAGCCGCAACAAATAAGGCTTTTGCAGTAATATTTGGTTTCTCGCATATATATATAAATTATAATGCAAAATTTTTCAAGATCGGTCCATAACTTTTCATATGTCCCACATAAAACCAGCACTTGGAAACACTTTGGTACGCCTTAAACCGTAACGAATTTTGCTATTGTAATAACATTTTGTCATTTTCATAATCCTAGAAATCACTACACCGAATTTCGTGATGATGGCTCGATAATTTCCCATAGATTCATTATAAAACCTCCTCCTGAAAGTTGCTCTAACTTTTTTAAAACAGAAACGAATCATGATATTTTATTGATATTAGGTCCAATTAAGTCTTATGTGACTAGAAACAAAATATTTTTGTTTCTATCTTTGTGATGATCGGCCCATACTTTAATATATAAAGCCCACTCCTCAAATATTCCTTCTCATGGTGAAGGATATTAAAGATTCGGCACAGCCGAGTATTGCAATTTTAGTTGTTTTTATTACCATTTCGATTGCTTTTTTGGTTTGTCAATTTTTAGAAAACCAATAAGTTTTTTTCAACAAACAATTATCTTAAGAGGGAGGAAATTATCATCTGGCTACTGAGTGTTTTCCAAACAAAAAATTTTTAGTGTTGATGACTTTGTCTTATATAACAAAAAAAATGAAAAGAGTGGCTGTCAAAATTATGAAGTTTGATGCTTTTTTGTTGTTGTTGATACTTTTACTTCAGTCTAAATGTCTTTGTAGGTCGTCTAATATTTATATTCATGTATAAATGTTTATATAGTATTGTGAACTGATGGTTATATAAAAACTAATAACAAAGTATTATTTAATATTTTATAAATACATACATTCAAATGTATGTGTGATTTTATTCATGACCAATATACATATGTGCATACATATTTTTATAGCTTTTGAATTATAAATATTTATTTGACCTTTATACTCATGTCTATGCATTTCCCTGTTATTGGCAAAAATATTTCTATTTACTCTTAACAACATGCGCATGTGGTTCTATGGACCAGACTTCCTACAATTTTTTATTTTACATACAAATTCCTTTATTAAATCATTAACTTGGTTCTTTATACACAGAAAAAGTTTTCAGTAGTTCTTTATCAATTTAAAAAAATTGCTTGAAAAGTATTTCAATTTATTTAATATGATAATTGAACCAATTATTTTTTTAGTTGAAACAAAAATTAAAAACTTAATTTTGATTTAATTAACATTTACATAAAAAAAAAATCTTAATTGATTTTTTTCGCTTAAAATAAAATAACTTAAACTTGTAGAATTATTGTTTGGAATTGTCAAATCCTGAGCTATATTTGATTAAATCAATTAACACATTTTTTTAATTACAAATAAAAATATCATTTATTGAAAAAAAGGTTCACAATTTTCAATTTTTAGTAATCGATATAAGCATTTTGGTAACAGGTGCAAAATTAATAAATTGTTTGCTTGATTCTATGAATTTTGTGATTAGAAGCAATTTTTGGTTTTTTCTGTGTGAAAAAAATTTGAAAATGGGTAACACAGAAACGAATAAATATACTTTGGGGTCAGATTTTATATATAAAATTAATCAGATGTTTCATATATCGCTGGTTCTATATTACAAGATTATGTGCGAAATAGCAACAATTTGGAAAAATATTAAGTTTATATTTTCTTATTTTAATTCCACCTTTTCCTAATAAAGCAACGCAACGCAATTAAACGCAACGCAACGCAATTTAACTAAAAATGGTAACCAAGAACTTGCTGCCGTCTCTGTATCAACACTTGCAGTTGTAAATTGTCCCATACGAACCTGAAGTACAACAGCGGTGCGTAGAGCCCACCCCTGAAAAAGTCTCATTCTACATGGAGGGTATCAAAGATTCAGCAGCCGAATAGAGCATTATTACTTGTTTTAAAAAAATATTAACATTCAACAACATTTAACAAATAAACTAAGCAAATAAACAAAATGAGACAAAAAGATTGTAGAATTAAAAAAGAAAACTTTAAACGTAATTAGCTTGTTAATTTGTTTTTAGTAAACCATAAAGTTTTTTTAAAAAAATTTTATACTTTTTATGGTTGACAAATGAAGCAGCTGTGCTTTATCTCTTTCTAAAGCGATAACAACCCATTTTTTTCTTTTATCTTACAATAATAAGTCTATTTAATAAAAATCTTATTGCGTAGTACACAAATGTGCGATTAGTTTTTTAAATATGCCTAAGGTCGTCTCAAAATCAGAAAACTATTTATTGAAATAAAGTTGATGAAATAAACGAAGTTAGCTATAAATAAGGGTAATGCAAATTTCTTTATATGTAAGTACATGTTACACAAAAGACTTTCGGACGGCTGTTTTTGCTATGCAAACACGATCCCGCTAAAGATTTTAAGTCAAATCTACTACATTTCTTTGTAATGTAAATGGCCAATAACATGAACACACTACGCATAACCTGTTACATCGCAAAAATATTGTAACGTTCCCCAATATGGCAACCAGGTCATTATATGGCAGAAATTATTTTGTTTGTTATGTTAATTCATGCGTTATTTTTCAGCAGAACGTTCGTATTCGTACGGTTTTATTTTGCGTCGCCCTAATGGTAAGTTTTAAAGCAAGATCTTGGCTACCTTGTAGAACTAAAATTTGTTACGTAACTTTATGTGGAAATTAACGAATTTAAAATAGAAGTCTATCAACCATAATTTTGCTATTTTGCATGTAAATTTCTAATATTGAGCCAACGATATATGGAATGTTTGATAGTTTATAAACATTAAATTTGTCCTCACAGTATTTGTAATCGTATATGTATTAGCCATTAATATATATTAAGAGATATGCGACTTTTGTTAGTTATGAGCCGTTATTGTTATTGTTGAGGTAAATTATGGGACGTTCATCATGGTGTTAACTCAGGTCTTATAAAACTAAATTGGATCAAATTGCATAAACCGATTTGATAATGTAATTTTTAGTCGCATAAAACGAATTTCTGCCAAATTTAATGACAATCTAATTTTTTCTAAGTATCGTTTACCTCAGTAGGCATGTCGCAAACTGAAACATCGTTATGACAGAATCAAAAAAGGGAACTGCCTGTTTGTAGAACGCGAGCGCCAAAGTGACTCGTTTTAAACCAAAACAAATTTTGAAATTTTGGTTTTGTTTTTAATGTAAGTTAAGCGAATCACTTTTGCACTCGCGTTCTACAAACAGGCAGTAAGATTTGATGGTATTTAATGTTAACTATTGTGTAAGCAGAACATGAATATAAATTTTTTAGGGAGGTTGGTCCACATTTGCATCCATGACTATTTTCCTATCAAAGCGATTAAAATGAATTTTAATTTAATACAGCTTTTAATTTTATAGTAGAGAGAAACTGTCGCTGAAATTTTTAAATTTGTTTGAGCGTTTCGAAAGTGAGCGTTTCAAAGGTGGACGTAGCTTAATGGAACTAGAATTAATTAGGACACAGAATATCAGGTCATTTCCAAAAACAACTAGATTTTCCTCCAAATCCAGATTTCGTTGCAGTTTAACCCTAGCTCTGGCACAAATCTTTTTCTACGAATTCTGGCACTATTTGCATTTGTAAATACGTTTAAGTTTATATAAAAGGTCGAGATGAGCAGGTGATTTGCGTAAATGTTGTATACACACGCATGATCGTGAGTAAGATCACCCTGTTGATCACAGGTACGGGCATAAACACCTGTATAAAAAATGTCGGCTAAAGTGAAGAAATTAAGTGAGCCAAGAAATAAATGCTAATATTTTTTTCATGATCGTGATTGAAAAGTTACTCACAATCAGTGCTGCCACGACTAATACAATTTTTACAACCAAAATTTTTGAAAAAGTTACCAAATGTGAAAAAATATAACCAAATTAGAAAAGCCATTTGTTAATTGAGAAAAACATTAAAATTTATTTTAAGTTGCATTGTAAAATACTAATTTAACCATAATATGGTTGTCGATGACAATAATATGGTTAAATTAACCATAATATGTTTTACAATTTCTTTAAAAATAGTTTTGTTGGTGGTTACAATAATTAAACATGTTTTTTCTCTGGGTGTAAAACTTCATTTGATTTCAATTTCAGAACATGGCAGTCTCTAATATTAAAATCACATTTGGTAATTTTTTTCTTAAGAAAAATCCTAAAAAAAAAACATCTGGTAGCTATTTTGAAAGGGATTTTTTGTTTACGATAAAGTATAAAAAATACTTCCTAACGAGAAAATCGTATTGCAAAGTACACATTGTTTGAATTTGTAAATAATTTCCTTCGAATTGACCCCCATGTAAATAAAAAGGTCAAAAATTTAAAAAAAACGTAAATTGAAAGTGTATCAAGAAAAACATATTTCTACGTATTTTATATTTTATTTTAGAAAAAAGTAACCAAAATGAAAAAAATATTTACATCTCCACATTGAGAAAAAAAATAACCAAATTTGGTTAGAAATAACCACAAGCGGCAGCTCTGCTCACAATGCCGCCTCTAACTAATGATTAAATCAATTAACACACTGTTTAAAGCGGCAAAGATTTTTGATAATTTTTTTAATTACAAATAAAAATATCATTTATTGAAAAAAAAATTCACAATTTTCAATTTTTAGTAATCAAAAACCAAACAAATCATTTTTAGTGTTAATGACTTTGTCTAATTAAACGAAAAACTAAAAAGAGTGGTTGTCAAAATTATAGAGTTTGATGCTTTTTTTTTGTTGATACTTTTACTTCAGTCTAAATGTCTGTGTAGTCGTCACGGGACCCGGAAGCGGCCCCCTGAAGAAAAACTCTCAAAACATTTGTTTCCTGAACTGGCTGCATTCAATTTAGAAAAATTAGTAAACATTTTTCTTGTAAGGTGCAGGACTATGGAGATATGGCAGGTGCAGCCAGCTGGACATTTGGAGGTTCTCATTGGTGACAGTAGGGTATCCAATTCTATTGACTCCCTTGAGCACCGTCGCAATGTGGGTTGTATTTGCCTGTTTTATCGTTACTACAATGGGATGTGTTCTGATGAAATTAGGGATCTGGTTCCCGAAACCCGTGTGTTTGTCCGTAATACACGTTTTTCCTCAAGAGCCCACCCTTTTGTGGTCGATTGGCCGGTAAATCGTACAACGCATTACAGAGAAAATTCGTTTTTTGGCCGGACTGTTCCTGCTGAAGTCTTCCCTCTCACTTTCAACATGAATAAGTTCAAGTCGAATGTTCACAAACACTACTCCCTCTATCCTCCTTCCTATAACCTTTTTTTCTAGTTCCAACACAATGCATTGCATTTGTAGGGGCCATCCCCTGAGTGCTGGTCCTAACCAAAAAAAAAAAAAAAAATAGTTAGAAATGAATTTTTTCGAAACCCATATTAAATTTCTTATTGTGCTCTCTAATATTTCGCGCACTTCTTCCACAGCTTCGGGGGCAACATCCTCTTCCTAAAATGGTATCAAAAATTTCGTTTTCGCCTTCATCGTCTGAAAAGTCTTCCAAATCACTTTCCATCAATAACTCAAAGAGCTTTTGCTCTGTCAGTCCTTTTTACCGCCATTTTTTTTTTAGTATTTATTACAAACGTGCAGCCAGCCAATTTACATCAAATTACATCAAAATTTTATATATATAATTAATCAGATGTTTCATACATCGCTGGCTCTATATTACAAGATTATGTGCGGAATAGCAACAATTTGGAAAAAAAATTAAGTTTATATTTTCTTATTTTAATTCCACTTTTTCCAAATAAAGTAATGCAACGAAATTTAATTGACAAAGTAGCCAAGATCTTGCTGCCGTCTCTGTATCAACACCTACAGCTGTAAATTTTCCCTTACGAACCTAAAACATAACAGCGATGTGTAGAGCCCACCCCTGAGAAAGTCTCATTCTCGGTGGAGGGTATCAAAGATTCAGAAGTCGAATAAAGCATTCTTTCTCGTTTTAAAAAAATATAAGCATTAACAACAATAAAGAAATAAACTAAGCAAAATGAGACAAAAAGATTGTAGAATTAAAAAAAAAGAAAACTTTACACGTAATAAGTTTATTAATATGTATTTAATAAACCGTAACGTTTTTTTAAAATAAATTGTATATATTTTATGGTTTAGAAATAAAGCAGCTGTGCTTTATCTCTATTTAAAGCGATAACAACACGTTTAATTCTTTCTTCTTAAAATGTACCATGTATCAAATGTAGGTCGTCGCAAAATAAGAACACTTTTTATGGAAGTAAAATTGACAAAATAAACGAAGTTAAGAATAAATAAAATTTAAAGCAAATCTTTAAATTTCTTTGTATGAAAGTATGTGCTACACAAACGACTTTCATCCAACAGTTTTTGCTATGCAAACAAAATCTCGCTAAATATTGCGAATCAAATCTACTAGATTTCTTTGTAATGTAAACGGCCAATAACATGAAAACACAATATCGCAAAAATATTGTAACGTTCCCCATTAAAATACATTGTAGTCGCCAATTTGGCAACCCGATCATTGTATGACAGATAATTTTTCTTGTTTGTTATGTTTATTCATTCGTTATTTGCTACCAGAATGTTCGTATTCGTTCGGTCTTATTTTGCGACGCCCTAATGGTAAATTTTAAAAATAATTTTTATTATTGTAAAATTAAAGTGAATAATAAATGCGTTTTTATCGCTTTAAATAGAGATAAAGAGCTACTTTATTTGCCAACCATAAAAAATGTACAGTTTTCTTTAAAAACTGTATGTCTTATTAAAAACATCTTAATAAACTAATTACGTTCAAAATTTTAATTTTTAATTCTACAATCTTTTTATCTCATTTGGTTTATTTGCTTAGCGTATTTGTAAAATGTTGTTAATGTTAATATTTTTTAAAAACTAGTAATAATGCTATATTAGGTTCCTGAATCTTCGATACCATCCATAGAGAATGAGACTTTTTTCAGGGGTGGGCTCTACACATCACTGTTATGTTTCAGGTTCGTATGGGACAATTTACAGCTGTAAGTGTTGATACAGAGACGGCAGCAAGATCTTGGCTACCTTTTTAAACTTAAATTTGTTACGTTGAAATAGTCGAATTTAAAATAGAAGACTATCAACCATTATTTTGTTTTTTTTGTATGTAAATGAATGTTTGATAGTTTATAAACATAAAATTTGTCCTCACAGTATTTGTAGTCGTTTCTGTATTTGCCATATTAATATATATTAAGAGATATGCGACTTTGGTTAGTTATGAGCCGCTCATCATAAAATTTAATAATTTTGTTTTTAATCATTTAAAACTTAGTTGGATCTCATTTAACTGAAATGTCATTACATGTTTCGGGTTTCAACATATTAAATTGATTTCTGGAGGCGGACTTTATATACGGCTTGGGGTAAATTATGGTACGTTCATCATGTTGTTAACTCAGGTCTTATAAAACTAAATTGAACAAATTACATAAACCGATTTGATAACGTAATTTTTAGTCGCATAAGACGAATTTCTGCCAAATTTAATGGCAATCTATTCATTGTGCCCCCAATTTTATGAAAGTATCGTTTCACTCAGAAGGCATGTTGGAGCTTCGTTATGACAGAATTAAAAAAATTAAATGCCTGTTTGTAGATCGCGAGCGCAAAAATGACCCGCTTAACTTAGATTTAAGAACAAAAGATATTTAGAAATTTTGTTTTAATAAGCGAGTCACTTTTGCACTCAATAGAAAAAGCTTTTCTACAGAAAAAATTTTATTTGTACAAAATATTTAAATACATTTCAATTTCGGCCTCAGCGCCGCAAGGCATTATTGAGGCAAGTTGGCAAATTAATTCATTGTCAAAAGTACAAATAAAAGATTTAACTTAATGTTAAGATTATTAAATTACAAAAAAATACGTATAAAACTGTTTTACAAAAAAAAATAAAAAATTACAAAAGCGTTTCCAAGTTGTTAAATAAGTGTTGTTTAAAAGACGATTTAAATAGTGAAATTCGATTAATTGATTTCAAATCTGCATGTAAATTATTGAATTTTACAGCACCCACGTAATCAATGCGTTGCTTGGTAGTTTCTAGTCTACATCGAGGAATTCTTAAATTTGTTCTGTTTCGTGTGTTAAAACTAAATTGCTGTTGAGAAAATGTTATGCTTTGGTGACCAATATGGTTAATGCATTTAAAAACAAACATTAACACCTGATACTCATGCAATCCATGTACAATATGACAGTTGAATACAGTATTGGTAGTTTGTAAATAATTTTTAGTGCTTTATTTTGCATGCATTGAAGCGATTTCAGTGAAATGTTATTTTTATTGTAAGCATATATAATTGCTAAGTAATTCAAATGCGATTGAATCAAAGATTGAAATATCATCATCTTTGATTTAACATCCAGTTTATTTTTTAACTTATATAAAATTCCAATTGCTGGAGCTATTTTCCTTTTCAAATCGGTTATATGTAAATCCCATGACAAGTTACTTTGCAATGTGATTCCCAAATACTTAACGGAATGGGTTTCATAAACAGCTTTTCCATTGATAAACACGTTGAAATCACTTTTTATACTTAAAGCATGTGGGCTAAAGCGTATTAATTTGGTTTTATCAAGGTTAAGAACTAATCGATTTAATCGCGCAAATTCAAATATCAAAGCAGCATCTCTTTCAATTCTTGTTTTAAGTGATAAATCGTACTTGTAGGGGTAAAACAAGCACACATCATCTGCAAACATAAAAAGTTGCCCATCTAAATTTAGATTTTTTAAATCATATAAATATATAGAAAACAAAAGAGGGCCCAATCCACTACCCTGCGGTACACCATTATCAACAGAACCAAGAAAACTATCCGTGTTGTTTATATTAACATATTGTTTTCTATTAACGAAATAATTTTTAAACAATAAAAGTTCTCTTCCCTGAACACCATATTTCATTAATTTCTGTAGCATTATTTCATGATCTACTAAGTCAAAAGCTTTAGTAAAATCAAAAAATATTCCAGCAACTCCACTAGAACCTCCATCAAGCCCACTACAAATAAACTGCACTACATTCAACACAGCATCTTCAGTACTACAGCCCCTTCTAAATCCAAAATGATAATTGTATAAAAAAGTATTTTCCTCCATATAAAATAGAAGTTTATCATAAAGAATCTTCGCAAAAATTTTATCAATTGTAGAAAGAACAGAAATAGGGGCTTATTTATCTATATTTGTTGCATTAACTTCTTTCGGAATTGGAACTATTTTGTGCACTTTTAAGATGCCAGGGTGCACTGAATTGTTAATGATTTTATTAAAAATATCTTTTAATATCGGGAATATAATATCTCTACATTCTTTTACAAATTTAGGCAAAATACCATCAACGCCTGGACTTTTATTATCTTTCAAGTTTTGGATTATTGCAAACATATCATTATCATTAACGTTACAAAGTGTAAAACGATGTGGTGACTGGGAAAGAGTCCGTAAAGAATTGAACCCATCGCCAGGATAAATTTCAATTTCCCTTTTAAGATTTTCCACACTCGTAATAAAGTAATTATTAAGGCAATTCACTTTATCTTGGTCACATATTATTGGTTGCCCTTGAGAATCCTTAAGGTTAATGACTTTACTCTTTGTTCGACCAAGAGTACTATTTATAAATTTGCACGATTTGTTAGGATCGTTACCTGTCTTCAGTAAATTTCCAGCGTAATAATCATCTCTACACTTTTTTGAAGAAATTTTTATAACTTTGCTGATTCGCTTTAAAATATCATTAACGTTCTGTTTGTTTTTCGATTTATGTCTTTTCCTTAAAAGTTTTTCTTTAACCCTACGATTCATAATCGGGTACCCGTGTACCGTTTTTGACTTTAAAGTGCTGCTGTGCCTATAATTTTTGAGATATGGACATAAAACTCCGAATCATGAGAGATTTTGGCTAAACTAAGATTTAAATACGAAAAAATTCAAAATGTTTTCAATATTTTCTTTAAAAAATGATTTTAAATGTTTTACCCCCATAAACACACAACCGGGTCCCCGGGTACCCTAATGCAATTCCTATGTAAATGCCGGATATGTAAATGAAAAAACGTTTTTCTTGTGTTGTTTTTATTGGAAATAAATGTCTTTTTTATTTATTTTATCATATTTTATATATATTATATTATAATTCATCCGAATCACTATCGTTGTTATTGTGGCAATTGTAGCATTTAGTAATTGTTATGGCGTGCTCATCGCATATCGGCGTGCTACATATGCTGCAATTTTTTCTAGTTTTTCTTCTGCGCTTATTTGGAAGAAGTTTGCACATGTAGCACACGCCCGTATGTACTTTTCTGCCCCTTTGTCGTGCTGACGGAGATGTTGACGGACCTGCAGCACAAAGCACACTCTCCAACGGCCTTCCGATGATGCTTTCAATTGCATTTTTTGTTGAAAATTGGCGCACGCTTTGCACATTTGAAATTTTATTTTCTATAACAGGAATGCACAGGTTTTCTGCCAGTTGACGCAGGAAATTCTTCCTGCGCGTCGTGGTGTATCGTGCAGTTGGATTATTTCCATAATATATGATGTGTGATGCAAATGCGCTCACATCAATGATGTTATAGAAAAATGCCATCGGCCATCTTCTTGTTTGTCGCTGGGTCGTGTATTCTTGGAGCGTTTGGTCCATTACGTCCACCCCACCTTTTGTTTGATTATAAAAATTTATAATTTCTGGTTTCCCATTCTCGTCAATTTGTGCATCATCATGCATACTAGAAAGAAGGATGACCGAGTTGGACTTCCGCTGCTTATATGAGAGCAGTGTTACGTTGTCGTAGAAGCCAAATAAACTTGAACCAACGTCTTTTTTTGTCTTCTTTCATCTCCGCAGGGATGTAAGCTTTGTTGCGGCGGAGTGTACCCACAATGCTGAGCTTTTCTACTTTTAGTTGCCTAGCCAACGGCAGCGTCGTAAAAAAATTATCCATTGTTATATTTCGTCCGCTACCGTAGTATGGCCCAACTAAATCTCTCACCACTCAACACCAACTTCACGACCAGTTTCTTGTTTGCCAGTATATATTTGGCCATGAAGTGGATATGAGTTTTTGGCATCGCAAATCCACCATACTTTTATGCCATATTTGGCTGGCTTCGAGGGTATATATTGGGTGAATTTGGTTCTACCACGGTATGGATATAATTGTTCATCAATGGTCAAATATTCTGATGGCACATAATATCTGGCAAGATTTGCATTGAGCATTATCCAAATATCGCGAATTGGCGCCGCTTTGTCTTGACGCTGCCGCTCTACCCGTGTTCTGGGGTCGTCAAACCGCATAAAACGCAGCAAATCGAAAACCCTGTTTATTCCCATGATGGCGCGGGAATAAGCAAGTAGGTACCGAAAATAAGCAAAATAAGCAAATAAACAACCCTTACATAAAACCAGTTTCTGCCTACTTGTGTCGCTTTAGGTACTTATATACGAACAGAAACCAGTTTTTTTTCCAAATATCAAATTTGTACAGTTGAGAACGCAAAATATAATCAACAACAAAAATATTTACAGGAAAATATTATTTTATTTCAATAAACGCAAAACAACCTACTTCGGGTACCCGGGTACCTGGTTATGAAATTAAAGGAGTTTTGCTGGTTATGAATCGTACGGTTAAATAAAATTAAATCTCGAATATTCTTGTAATCCATGGAGTTAGCTCAAAACGTAACGGTTTTTTACATTTAATTACTACAGTTAAATTATTTATAGCACCTTTAATACAATGCACCAAGACGTTTGTTAATTCTAAAGAATTAAATGATTCATAGTTGTAAGGTAAATTATTAAGCAAGTATTCTCTAGCCTTTTCATAGTCACAGTGTGTCTTTTCAATCTCAACATATTCATTTTCCATTATCTCTTTCTTAAATTTACAGCAAATTATATTGTGATCTGATAAATTACATTCAACTGAATCAACATAAATTTCTTCAGAAAAATTGCTAAAAACATGATCAATATACGTTCTACTGATAGGTCTTGTTATTAAATTATGAGCACTGTCACAATCATAAATTTGAAAAACGGTCAACAAATCAATAAAATGAGGATTTTGAATTCGATCAATGTTAGAATCTCCAACTATAATTATTGGACTCCGAGCATGTTCGCTTAAAATACTGTCAAAAATATTAATAAAGTCATTTATGCTACACTTCTGCGATCGATAAAATGACACTATCTTCAAAGGTTTGCTTTCAACTTTAACACTGTGCAAAGTCAAAACTATAAGCTCAACAAAATTACTACTCTTGCATACTTCAACACTAAATTGTATGTTTTTATTAATATATATAGTCGTACCACCATAAGCATCTTCTCTACAACAATGTATATTATTAAAACCTGGAAGTTTGTAAATTTGTGTAATGTCCTTCTGAAACCAAGTTTCTTGGACAGCTATTATATCCGGTAACTTGGGAAAGATTGCTATCAACGATTTAAATTTATTAAATTATCAACAGACGAAACGCTTCTGATATTTATACTAATAATGTTGAGAAAACTTAAGTTCAAATTATAAAAATAAGTTTTAAAATTTGCAAATTGTTGAAAATATTGATTTCATAAAAAAATAGAAAAATTAAAAAAAATATACAAATTAAATATATACATTCCTTTTTAAGGGGACACGTAAGCAGCACCATCATCGCCATCATCACTTGAATTTGCATCAGCAACTCTTCCACTATTAATCATAGATCTTCTCTTCCAATGTTTATTAGTAGTTGCTTCCAATTACATATTATCAACATCATCTTCATCTCTGATAAGCTGTTGTTTTGCAATATCACTTTTTCTACAATATACTCTACAGTACAGTTTTTTTCCCATCCTCAGATTCTTTTTTAGTTCTAAGAAAATATGCAGCATTAACAGCATTCGGTTCAAAATCAACACCAACATTCTTAGAAAGATTAACTACAGCATATATTGCATTATCTTTGGCACCAACTTTCAGTCCTCTTATGACACAATCATTTTGTACTCGATAATCATTTAGTATTTTTATAGATGTTTTTAAAGTTTCTATTTCAGTTTTCAATTTTTTATTTTCCTTTTGCACTTCTGCTATCTTCTTCTTGTTTTCCGCAACATCTTTAAATACTTCATCGAACTTTGCTGACATGAAGTTTATCGACTCAGTCAGCTGATCCAATTTTTCTAACTTCTCTAGTTTTCTCAGCTCAGTTTTAATTGTATTTAGCTCTTTCCTTATTTCTCCATCTCCTTCTTTACATAAATGACAGTTGAAAGTTTCTTTTTCATTTTTTAATAGACTCTTAAACTCTCTTTTACTCAATTGAGTGCATTGAAAATGACAATTTTTCCCGCACTTGTCACACTCTATAAAATCATCAGATTCCTCTTTGATCTCATCTTCGCAATGATTACACAGCATTATTTTTATTTTATTTGCCAAACTACGACGAGCTTTATTTTTAGGCATTTTCTTATTTTTTTCAAACACCTTATGACTTCTTTTAAATGTTTATAAACTTTGTTAGATATATAGCACAGTTTTTAATACAAAATTTCAATATTTTTCAAGAACGATTAAGCACTGACAAAAAAGTACGTTTTATTCAAAGGGTTGCCAACTTGACTTTTCATACTATACTATTTGGTTATTGACTTTAATAGGATGGCATGACTCTCTACGCAAGGTTGATGTTATTTTTGTTCCATTGTTTTAACGATTTTTCCAAAAGGCATTATATGGTCCTGTAAGTATATATATCCTTCATAGCCGATTTTGTGGATGCTTAGAAAGGATGTATCATCAGGATGAGTTGATGTGTAAGTGAAGCTATTGGCTTGTATGTATATCTGAAGTATATATTAATAACAGTAGAGGCCCTAAATTACTTCCCTGTAGGACTCCAGCTTAAATCGATTGCGGTGAACTTAAAAACTATTCTTCTTCAATAACAAATTTCCGACCGACTTATTAATTTTCTAACAGTGTGTGTGGGCCTACGGGTAAATTTAGCTTCAACTTATTTATTTATTAAGCCTTGTTGCCAGACTTTGTCGAAAGCTTGTAAAACATCAATAAGTAGTGCAGAACAACATTTTTTCTTCAAAAGTTTTTCTTCTGACGTTTACTAGAAAATAGGAACGACCTGGCTGTATAACATTGGGTGTTTGGGAACTAGATACATGAAGGGGTTTTTCTTTTATGGTCCGATTTTATATGCCACTCCTTCTTCCATTCTTGTTCTTTTACTCCTCATTTTCTTCGTTGTTTACTTAATAGTTCTCTTTCACTTACCAAGGCGTTACAATAGACCATATTGATCTCTGGGTGGGGGTGTGAAGTTGACTTCGCAACTGTCTTTCTACCTAACCTACAAAAAGCTTTAACATCAGCAAAAATTTATGTGTGGGTGCATCTGTTGGTCTCTGTTCGAATGTGATATATTTTTTTTTTTCTAAGTTCAAATTGTTTTTTGGTATACGTTCATTTCCATCCAAAATCGGGAGTTATTTAGAAACCAAAAGAGTTTCTATTAAATCTTAAATTTTATGTTCTTTTGTAAAGAAAATATTTGTTAATGCGTAGTATTTTTTTATCTTTCACTGCCAACTTTTATTCACAAAAATATTTCATTTATTTAGGGATCTTAACAACAGACAATTGTCTTTTCTATCTTTTATCTTAAAATATTTTTTCAGAAAAGATAATTATCAACAAAAATAAACTAAGGAAATAAGCCATATAAAACAAGTTAAAAAGCATAAGCGGTCAAGCCCGATCATAATATATCCTACATCACAGTATTTGCCTAAAAATTTAAGAGTGTATTGCTAGGGACTAGGGATGCCAATCGGGACTCATTTTTAAAAATCCCGGCATTCGGGATTTTGAAATCCTGATCCCGAAATTCCGGGATTTTATGGATCCCTGGATTTCGGGATTTTTCGGTATCAATGTGTTTCTTTAAGATGCTACTTTTTTTTTAATAAACAACATTTTTTAAATTTTCAAAAGGTTTTATATACGTAACATAAATTTTTAAAAATGAAAACAACAAAACAATTTATTTTATACATATCGTCGGCTGATAATTTAATTGTCGTATGTGGATTCCGATAGTTTCGAGTATATTGAGTTTGAACACATTTAATTTGAAAATTGCTTCAGCAAATACCATAAACGACAAACTTAACACTCCATATCTCGAAACCCGTATGAGGTATCGAAAAACTGATTACGCCAAATAAAAGATCAGGTCGGAAAACCTAAGAAATCGGTCTTAACTCAAAACCGCAAAAAATCCACATACGACATTTAAATAATCAACCCACGATATGTTTATAACACTGGCCTCACCCATGATCAAACTGATCAGATTCTGAAAAAAGCTTAAAAAATATACGTATCTATTAGTTTTTCTAGATCAATTCATTTCGGTTTTTTGACAGCAATTCAATTTTAAATGTGAATTAAGTTGTGACGACATTAATACACGGCAAAGTGTAGTCCCTCACCGAGATCGATAGCTGAGTCAAATACTGCAACACTATGTCGACTGCAGTGCAGTACACACGTTGAGGGCGGATTCATAATCAATAATTTAAGTACGTTTGAAATTTATTTTAAAACAAAATGTTTATACAAATGTTTCTTAAAACAGATTTCGAGTTTAAATAATTTTTTTATGAATACGTCAAATAGTGTTTATTTATAAAAAATAATCTTTTATTTGCCGTACGTTTTTTTAAGCAAATTTGTTATTATTATTGGACCGGAAGGAATATGAGCTATTTCATCAATATTACGACTTAGTTGTTATAATTATATCCACTTTTATTCTTTAGTTGCTGAATAAAACTTTAATTTGATCGTGAATAATTTTTATGTTTTGCTTGATATATAACAATTATTTCTTGATTTCTATATTTTGAATAAAAATAATCATTTTTATTTTGGAATTATGTCTTAAGCCAAAGCTTAACTTGCTAAACGTAATTGTAATAGAGATGTGAATCTGCAAATTTCGTTTCTAGTTAAAATAATGGGTTTTATTAAGCAAAATACAAAAATCCAGAAATAGTCGTCATATATCAAGCAAAAAATGAAAAGCTTAAATACTCGCTGTGTTCCAAAAACAAAAATTAAACTCAAAAAAAGGAATTATTTGCAATAAAATATATAACTCAAATATAATTTTTAATAATTTTTTTGTATATAGTATAAAAATTCAATAAAAACGCACAGTTTTGTACATAAAAGTTGATATGTTAAAAATCCCGGGATTTATTTTTATGAGTATTATTTTTATCAATCCCGAAAAATCCCGGGATTTCGGGATGGGAAGTTATTAGCCCGCTATAACAATATCAGAAATAAAAGTGTTCCAACAGAACTAGATAGGGGAACAGAATAGTCGCTGAAGCACAACGATACGAATAGCGCTGCATGCTGTGAAAAGTTCAGCTAATACTACAACTACTTTATTCTGTTCCAGGCCTGAGTCTTCAACTTCAGACAAAAAAATCCTAAAGTTAATAATTGCATCGCCGGCAGTAACTTTAAATTCTATCTCATTTCTTTCTTTTCCTTTTGTTCTTATTTTCCTTTATTTAAAAAAGAGTTAATGAAAGTATGGTAGCATTTTTAAAAGAATAAGTGTCTCTATTTGAGAGCAAAAGGAAAAAAAACGTTCCCAAAATAGAAATTTCGGATTTTTACGGCAAATTTGTATGTCAAATTGTACGGGAAATGTGGTCTATAAGGTTCCTTATAGTCAATTAATATTGCACTTAATCAATATCTCTTAGAGAACAAAGCACAAATTCGCTGTAGATTTTAAATCAATCAAATAATGAGTTCAATCATCGTTTATATTTGTTCGTCAATTTAGATGTGCAGTTGGTTCGACAGTGATTGTTTTGGTGAAGAAAAGAAATACTAACAAGCAAGAAATGTAAGCAGTGATTTATTCATATGCTGGATTCGAAAGAAAAAAGAGACATCGTTGGTAGATCGCTGATTTTATCATATTTTTGATATATTGATGATGAATATTTTTTTTCTAAAATTATGATTTTTTTCATTGTATGACGGATTATTTCTTTGGTTAATTAATTCGTTATTAATTCATTAATTCATTCGTTATTTTCCACCAGAACGTTCGTATTCTTTCGGTCTTATTTTGCGACGCCCTAATGGTAAATTTTAAAAGGAGTTGTTATTAAATTGGTTTATTTCTATAAAATTAAAGAGATTATGTTATGTTAGAAAGGCTGGTGCGAAGCATAGCGCCCTCCTAAATCGTCCACTAGCCTGGACAGAACAGTCCATCAAGGCCCTAAGAACCGCCTGGATATTCACATATATAGTGACCTCCGAGCCCTTGGCAATATTAGCTCCTACCAATTCCACGGCCCAGAGAACACCCAGAACATCCGGCTGAAATACACTGCTGTTATCGGAAAGTCTATATGACCTACTGATGTCCAGATCCTCAATGTAGACCCCGCACCCGTGCCCTTCATTTTCGAGCCATCAGTCAAAATAGCAAATCCCCTATAAAATCTGCCCTGGCCTGACCAGCTCTACCTAGAAGGCAATATCACCTCTGGCAAACGCCCAAAATCGACCCTAGTGCCCAAATAATCCGTAGCGCCTGCCGAGTCCAGGTGAAAACCATCAGTTTTAATTTCACCTAAGATCCGCAAGTGACCCTTTGTGAAATTTCCCAAGAATCCTAGCTCCCTCAGCCTAAGAATGCTTCTGGCAGCCATTTCAATCACATACTGCTCTAGACAGAAGATAAATAATAACATTCAGGGACGCCTGACAGGTACCTGGCAAGGAATCTGTCATGCCGATCGAAGTACACCTCTGAGCTTTAGACAGAAGGTCGCTCCATCTAGCCAACCTCAATGCCTCCCACCAAACACAGCATCCATACGTAAGAATGGGTCTACCCACCGAAGTGTACATCCATCCCACAGAGTCCCGGAGTCCACAGTTCCTACCTATCAACGATCTGCAAGCATAGTAGGCATTGATACCCCTGTTTAGTCTCTCCTGAGTATTCCTCTTTTACCAGTCGCCCATGCTGATGCTGCTAAGCATCAGAGTTATCCAGTCGACTAAGAATAACGAAATCCCTATATCACTCACATTGTTAAAATCCCTTTCTATATCCAGGAACGAAGGTGTATTCCTTGTTTCGCAATCCGCGTTCTATATAACTCACTCTTAACAGACCATTCCTTGAGATAGGCATGCTGAGCACCGCGGATGATGCCGGCATCAATCTCCGTCCTCATATGTATATCAATCAGTCTTTCTAATGTCTCCAAAAGAAAAGACGATAGGCTGTTTGGTCTTAAATTCTTGGGTTTAGAGTGACCGGTTCTACCTGCCCTAGGTATGAAAATAACCCTGACCTCTCTCTGCCTTCTAGGAATGCAGCCGTTTAGCAAACGTACCCTAAATAGTTCCACTAGCAATAGGAGTGATTTTCCCTAGATATTTGTAGCATAGCCGGAAATATACCATCTAATATACCATTATTAACCGCCAATGTAACCTTATCCAAGGTGATAATATCTCGCACCGCTTTCTTTATCTCATCTCCCGAGCCCGATCCACCTGTTCCCCCGTCGCAGGATCCATACACCCTGGGAATTGAGTTTCCACAAGCAAACAGAGGGATTGGGAGCTAGTTTTCGTCCACGAGTCGGCCGAAAGGTCCTTTGATAAAATTCTTCTGAACCTGGGCATCTCATTTATTTTAATTCCACCTTTTCCAAATAAAGCAACGCAACGCAATTTAATTAAAAATGGTAACCAAGATCTTGCTGCCAACTCTGTATCAACACTTGCAGTTGTAAATTGTCCCATACGAACCTGAAGTACAACAGCGGTGCGTAGAGCCCACCCCTGAAAAAGTCTCATTCTACGTGGATGGTATCAAAGATTCAGCAACAACATTTAACAAATAAACTAAGCAAATAAACAAAATGAGACAAAAAGATTGTAGAATTAAAAAAGAAAACTTTAAACGTAATTAGCTTATTAATTTGTTTTTAGTAAACCATAAAGTTTATTAAACAAAATTTTATACTTCTTATGGTTGACAAATTAAGCAGCTGTGCTTTATCTCTTTCTAAAGCGATAACAACCCATTTTTTTCTTTTATCTTACAATAATAATAAAAATCTTATTGCGTAGTATACAAATGTGCGTTTAGTTTTTTAAATATGCCATTAGGTCGTCTCAAAATCAGAAAACAATTTATTGAAATAAAATTGATGAAATAAACGAAGTTAGCTATAAATAAGGGTAATGCAAATTTCTTTTTATGTAAGTACATGTTACACAAAAGGCTTTCAGACGGCTGTTTTTGCTATGCAAACAAGATCCCGCTAAAGGTTTTAAATCAAATCTAATAGATTTCTTTGTAATGTAAATAGCCAATAATATGAATACACTACGCAAAACCTGTTACATCGCAAAAATATTGTAACGTTCCCCGTATAATTGCCAATATGGCAACCAGGTCATTATATGGCAGAAATTATTTTGTTTGTTATGTTAATTCATTCGTTATTTTTCAGCAGAACGTTCGTATTCGTACGGTTTTATTATGCGTCGCCCTAATGGTAAGTTTTAAAGCAAGATCTTGGCTACCTTGTTGAACTTAAATTTGTTACGTAACTTTATGTGGAAATACACGAATTTAAAATAGAAGACTATCAACCATAATCTTGCTTTTTGCATGTAACCTTCTAATATTGAGCCAACGATATATGGAATGTTTGATAGTTTATAAACATAAAATTTGTCCTCACAGTATTTGTAGTCGTATATGTATTAGCCATTAATATATATTAAGAGATATGCGACTTTTGTTAGTTATGAGCCGTTATTGTTATTGTTGAGGTAAATTATGGGACGTTCATCATGGTGTTAACTCAGGTCTTATAAAACTAATTTGGATCAAATTGCATTTACCGATTTGATAATGTAATTTTAAGTCGCATAAAACGAATTTCTACCAAATTTAATGGCAATCTATTCATTGTGCCCCCAATTTTATGAAAGTATCGTTTCACTCAGAAGGCATGTCGCAAATTGGCACATCGTTACGACAGAATTAAAAAAAGTAAATGCCTGTTTGTAGATCGCGAGCGTTAAAGTGACTCGTTTAACTTACATTTAAAACCAAAATAAATTTTGAAATTTTGCTTTAAATGTAAGTTAAGCAAGTCACTTTTGCACTCGTGTTCTATACACATGCAGTAAGATTTGATGGTTTTTAATGTTAACTTTTGTGTAAGCAGAACATGAATATAAATTTTTTAGGGAGGTTGGTCCACATTTGCATTCATGACTATTTTTTTATCAAAGCGATTACAACGAATTTTAATTCCATACGGCTTTTAATTTCATAGTAGAAACAAACTGACGCTGAAATTTTTCAATTTGTTTGAGCGTTTCGAAAGTGAGCGTGATTTCAACAGTCGGACCCGGACCCAGCTGAATGGAACTAGAACTAATTACGACCCAGAATATGATGTCATTCCCAAAAACAACTAGATTTTTCTCCAAATCTCGTACGTACCACATTTCGTTGCAATTTAAATGGGCTAGTAGTCGTGTATCTTAGTGCATTCGTATATTTCTTAGACAATTGAGGAATCACTAAACAAGACTTACCTTCTGGTATTCTCTTCAAAAACGAGCTTTGATATGTTTGCATTAATTTGGTTAAGTTCCATTGAAATAGATTGTATATGCATCATTTCTGTCTTCTTCTCATAGAAAAGTTTGATCAAAAAAAATTCATGTAGGACAAAATGTGCCTTTTTGGATCTAGGAACAATATTTTAAGGTTTTTTTTTTCTTTCAGTATTTATTTATTGAATCGATATTGGGAATTATTTCTTTTTATAAGCAACTTTATTATATTCAACATTTTTTATTTTTCGAATTTATTCTATGAGTTAAATTTCAGGTATGTATTTTATAAAGCTTTTTTTTTTTGTAATAGTTCTATTCCTTAAATTTTTAGAAATGACTTTATACACTACCAGACTATTATCTTGTATCTTCCTGTTACATTTTACCTTAGCTACCCGTTGGATAGCAATGAAGTATATTATATGTACAGAAAAATTTACAATTATTAGACACCAGCAGAATGTAATGCATTTTCTGGCCCGCTACGGCCTTCGTCAGCATTTGTGTCACACTGGATAGTGATACTTTATAAATTGAATGTATTTAACTCAACTATTTTAACAAATAGAATCTGGGAATTATTTCTTTTCATAAGCTACTTTATTATATTCAACATTTTTTATTTTTTGAATTTATTCTTTGAATTAAATTTTTTATTAAAAAAAAAAGCTTTATAAAATACATAACTGAAATTTAACTCATAGAATAAATTCGAAAAATAAAAAAAGTTGAATATTTATTGAATCTTCATACATAAAATATGAACTAACAATAATTAATCAAATCTTATCCTAATATTTACTTTATGTCCTGCCAGTGCCAGACAAAAAAGATTTCGTCGTCACGGTTTCTGTTTACAGATGTTGGTGTTTATCGCTCATCTGATTGCGTGAGTGCTGCAGTGTCTCTTCTCCTTAATCGAGTGTGGCCGCCATAATTACAATATTTCGAGCTAATGGATTTTGGTGCAGTTCCAGCCTTTTTAATTATTTTACTGCAAATTTCGTTATCATAGTTCTTACTAAAGGCACATTGATATCCTTGTAAATATTTGAGTTTTTAACATACCAGGGAGCAGCTGTGATTATTCTAAGACGTTTATTTTGGCGCCTTTGAATTTGTTCGTTATTAGAAGCCGAGGCGGTGCCACATAACTGAATACCGTAGCACCAAATTGGCTTTAAGATAGAGTTGTAAAGTAGAAGTTTGCAATCGAGTCCAAGAACAGAATGCCTTCCAATAAGCAAATTAATTTGAATTGCTTTTAGTTTCATTTCAGTTAATTTAGCTTCTATATGCAATTTCCAAGTTAAACGCCGATATAGATGTATACCGACGTATTTTACATGCGAGTGTTGGAGCACAGAAAAAATTATTAATTTTCTCCAATCACCAAATATATACCAAATTCATTATATTAAGCAAACAATTTGTTGAGTTTGCACCTATTACAAAAATGATTGTATTGATTACTAAAAATTTTAAAATTTTGAAAAAAATTTTCAATAAATGATATTTTTAATTTTAATTAAAAAAGTGATCAACAAGCTTTGCCATTTCAAACAATGTGTTAATTTATTTAATTAAATATTGACAATTCCCAACAACAATTCTACATGTTTAAATTATTTTATTTTAAAAAAATAAGATTTTTTGTTATTTAATTAAAATTTTAATTGAAAATTTATTTCAAAACAACTAAAATGTTACTTAAATCCAAATTAAATTTTAAATTTTCTTTCAACTAAAAAAATAATTGATTTAATTATCACATTAATTAAATTTAAATTCTTTTTAAACCATCTTTTTAATTGATAAAACACTTTTTTCTGTGAGTATAATTTGATTATTGATTTTAACAAGGGGCATGTTTCCCGACGCAATGTAAATGTTATATGTGCGCATTTTTGCTCGTTGCGCATTATTTACTTTTCCTTTAGCCACTTTTCCAGTTCAAATGTATGATCCTGCAAGTAACGAGATGCTTCGTGACAGTTTTCGTGTACACTTAAAAAAGCTGTATCGTCCGGAAAGGTTGAAGTTTGGGTGTAGGTGTTAGAAGGCATGTCCGAAGTATATATTAGGTATAATAGTGGAAACAGAATACTGCCTTGTGGGACTCCAGCGCCAATTGGCTGAAGGGAACTTTAAAAATTGCCTTCCTAAATAGTAAATTGACGACCGACTATGAAGCTTTCTAACAGCTTGTGTTTGCTGGTAAGTTTTGCTGCAATTTCAGTAGTAATCCTTCATGCCAGACTTTATCAAAAGCTTGAGACACATCGATGAAGAGTGCTGAGCAATATTTTTTTTCTTCGGTCTTCTAAAACCGAATTGATGGTTTGGAAACATCTATTTTCATTTAAAATCGGCGTTAATTTTGATACTAGTAGTTTCTCAAATAGCTTTGAGATATTGGATAATAAACTTATAGGCCTGTATGACTCAACTTTTGTGTGATCCTTTCCTGGCTTTGGTATCATAATTACTAAGGAAACCTTCCATTCTTGAGGGTTGTATTGAAGGCGTAAAATAGCATTAAAGATAACAAGAATAATTTTCTTGGCTATACTTGGTAGCTTCAAAAGCATTTTATTACTGATCTTATCAATACCGGGTGCCTTGTTGGTGTTTAAATCACAGATAGCCTTTTCGATTTCTCTAAACTCGAATCTTAGGGGAATAGCTGCTCTAACATTTATAGGCGGTAACTCGACTGCTATATCGTGAGATATATAAAGGGAAAATACATTTTTCAGATGATTAACAAACAGATTTCCTTTTTCAATATCAGTTCTTGCCTAACTTCCGTTCAAGTTTCTCAATGGTGGCTTAGAGATAACTAGACTATTGAGACTTCTAGCTGCACGCCATAATGAATAACATTTTTGAGTAGTCTGATTGTGGAGTTGCATCCAGTTCCTTAAAATATTTTTCCAGAGAAGCCATTTTATAAGACTTCAGTAACTTTCCTAGCCTTTTTGTGCACTCTTTTAATAAACTTTTAAGTTGGGGGGATCTGTGCAATTGCCATTCTCTTCGAACTCTCCTTTTTCAGTTAATAGACGCTCGACATCTGTAGAATATATGTTATTGTTTTTGGCTTTCTTGAGGGTAAGGCTGAAATGGTGAACAGCTAGTTTGAGATAACTGTCAAAATTAACAATAGCGAGATCCACGTTCTCCGGTGTACTAAGCGGAATATTTTCTGTGCAATGGGCACAAAGATATTTTTTATATTTTAACCAATTTATTTGTGTGGCTATTAGGGCTATTTGGGTTCATTAATGTAAAAATTGTAGGTGTGTGATCGCAAGATAGATCTAAGTAAGCTTCAACATGAATCGTTTCTGCGGGGCTATTTTTAACCACGCCAAAATCGATGACATCTGGAATTTTTTGCTGGTCAGTAGGCCAATAAGTTGGTTGTCCGCTCGGGACCACATTTAAGTCCATTTTATTATACAAAACACGACCCTTTGGTGTTATAAGCCGTGACCTCCAGAAGGTATGTTTAGCGTTGTTATCGCCAGCGGCTAGGAATCATGGTACCATTGATTTATAATATTTATAATATTGGCTTTCTGATATTTAAAATCTATGTGGAGAGTATAAAGATAAAAGGACTAAGTTTTGATTTAGCTCTTCAACACAAATGTTCTATGCTTGCAGTTAATCTTCACGATGATCACACATTAAGTATTGTTTGATTCGGGCTTTTATCAAAATGGCAGAACCTCCACAAGCTCTATCTCGAGGGTCGTTGGTATTATATAATATATTACCATTGATTTTTAACGTAGTTCTAGAGATCAAATGATTTTCAGAAACCATCATTACATCAATTTGTTTGCTTTTAAGAAAGTATTCTAGTTCAGTTTTATGTTGGCGAATGCCGTTTGCGTTCCAAAAACAAATTTTTAAACAATTCATGGATTGTTAAGTACAGCTGTCAATAACATCGATTGCATTCTTAACATTTCTAGCATCATATTACCCATCGTGTTGGTAAAGTTATTTACTATTTGCGCTAGTGTTTCCATGGTTTTTTCTAGACGACTTCAATTAGAAACTGGAGTTTTGTTAGCGTAGGGTAGGATGTTCTGTTATTACCAGGCTGTGGTACCTGAATGTCATTCGTGTGAACTTGATTTGTTACCTGCATTTGAGAGGGATTAGGTTTCGGTCCAGCCGAGCGCTTGACTATAGAGTATACAGAGCATCCTCTATAGTTGGCAGTGTGATTACCACCACAGTTGCTGCATTTTTTTACATTGGGGTCGTTTAGATTTATCGCAGAGAGCTGTACCATGTAATTCTCCACATACAACGCAAACAGGGGTTAAATGGCAGTATGCCTTAATGTGGTCAAATTCTTGGCAGCTTATACATTGCACGGGACCATTCCTTTTGTGCAGCTCCTCTATCGTTATTTTCCTATACAGGATATATTTCATACTGTAAATGGGATGCGTTTCGTTTTTTAAAGCTTAACGTCGCCGGGTTCTAACTCCACTCGAAATAGTGGCTGGAGATTTTTTTCTCTATTTTTAATATTTACTACATTTTTTTTGTAGCCCTTCTCTTCTAAAAACGTTTTTATCTCACCTGCGTTAACGCATGAGTCAATGCCCTTTATTACTACCTGAAGACCTTTACTGCTCTTCAGTTGGTATGTATAAAAGTTTTTATTTAGTGCTTCTAATTTAGTTATTACTTTACGAAAAGCATCTTCACGATTGACCTGTATTTTCGTTTCATTTATGCTTCCACACCTATTACCGAGATCCAATTCTTTATTAATTCACTTGAGTTTTGCTCTCTTAAATATATCGAGGGTGGCAAAGAAGATTTGATAATGTGTTGTGCTTCCGAGGATTCCTCGTCCAAAATCGCAAAACGATTTTGTGAACTTATTATATCAGCTGTACCCTCTTTTAAAACTTTTGGGACCAAAGCAACCGCAGAAAAATTTGGGCCATGACCCCGTTTAAGCACTGTTATGTACCTTTCAATACCAACTTGTACTTTAGGCTTTTGGCCACTTTTTACCTGTTATACTGAGTTTTCCATTATTCCTGATTTGAGGGTAATCTTTTCATCACTTACTGTTTTTGCCGCTAAGGCAACGCTTGTAGGTTTTATATTTGTTATTGTATTGAAATCAACCGTATTATTAGACACCGAAGGTGATACTGATTTGGGGTTAATATTTTCATCACTTATTAAAATTATTTTTGCCGCCGAGGCAACGCTTGCAGGTTTTATATTTGTTAGCGTATCAACTGTATTATTGAATACAGAGGGTGAGAGGGATCGCGTACGAGTAATAAGTTAAGCCGTTAGGAATTTGCTATCATCGATTCTTTTTTTTTATTTCTGCATTTGTTACGTTAACACTCACTGTGATATATGCGTTTCTTTCATTCTGTTTTTTGTATTTGCATTATTTGCACTCATAAGAGTTTTTTTTACTTCACTGTTTACAGTTGTGCTCTTCTTATTATTTATTGTTTATCAATACCGAGAATAAGAAAAAATAAAAAACAAAAAATATTTTTGCTCAAAATGTGTATGTTTATCTATGTACAGTCAGAGACTAAAATTTAAATACTGCCGAAAAATATTGTGTTTAAAAGAAGCCAAGCGTTTTTTCAAAATTATAATAATGGCGTTTTATAAATTTTTATTTATATATTAAAAGAAAAGCAAAAAGTATAGATTTAATTTCAAACATAACGGTAATTCTTACAAAAACTAAAAAATTGGGTAGACAAATGTTTAAATACAGGCTACAATAGGAAGAACATATGTTCCATTAACAAAACAGAAATGGCAATTCAATATTTTATTGGACCACCCTGGCTGTCTATGGCTGCCTTAAGACGCCGTGGCATGGGATAAACCAATTTTTTCTTACTCGGACACTGTTATTTCCGACCAGATTTTCCTGAGAGCCTCTTTAAGGATATTTTTGCTAGTAACTTGATCCTTAACTAATTTTCTCTTCATTACATCCTAAACATGCTCTATCGGGTTTAAGTCTGGGAATTGAGGAGCTGGCGCGGTGCATAATAGAGTAGCCATTCTTTCACCGAACGTGCGGTATGCTTCGGATCATTGTCCTGTTGGAAGATCCAATGAGGTCCGACTTCCAATTTGTTGACAGAAGGCTGTAAATTAAGCTGCAGCAGGGTCTTATATTGGTGTTGGTCCATTATGCCATCTATGAAAGCCAAATTACCAACACCATATGCTGCTATTGCCCACCAAACCATAACATTGCAACGTCCGTGCTTTACAGTGTGAATCAGGTTTTTCGTATGAAGGGCAGTGTTAGGTTTCCGCCAAACTTTCGCGCGACCATCGCTTCCAAACAAGTTAAATTGCACATTGTTTATTGAACATATGTTCTTCCTATTGTAGCCTGTATTTTATTTTGAAAAAAAGCTTGGTTTCTTTTAAACACAATATTTTACGGCTGTATTTAAAATTTAGTCTCTGACTGTATGTACATATATATTTTTTTCTTTTTCTTCTATTTTCTTTTTTTTAATATTTTATTTGTTCACGTTTTTGTAAAAAATAAACCGTATGCCGCGCTTAGAAAACACGTCTATCTTCAACGACATACAAGTAGGTGCAACAAATATCAGCACAAACGCATTATACTCTCTCCACTATTGTGGAGTGGGTATAATGTAAAAACGATCATTTCGGAATGCATACCAAAACTTTCAATGCGTACCAAAACGATATTTTTTACATTTTTTTTACTTTTATTTTAACAAAACATGCTTTTTAAAATTAAAAGTCCTTTAATTGTATACATCCGTAACATTTATTGTTGCGACTTTTTGTGGTCTGATGAATTTTATGATAAGGAAGGAACTTTTTATATTTTCTGAGTTCATGCTATAAATCAATCGGGTGAAATAAATAATCTTGGATTTCCCAACATTTTTATATAATCAAAAAAAGCAAGTTTTGTTCTGCGACGCCTCAACTAAAAATTAGAATTGGTTGATCTTTAATATAAATGTATGTACAGGTTGAAGCAGAATGAGTTAGATGGCTTATGCGATTACTGTTTCTTCTTTTTTTTAATACGTATATTTTTGGAGATGTTTTCCAATTAGCTTTGAACAATTATCCCCAGTAAGTATGGTCTATTTTGTGCTTCTTCACAAAATGCTGAAAGCAAACAAAGACTAATAATTAAAAATGTTATAAAGAATTCAAAACATATAGCTCATTGTGCGCCACCCTGAATTTCACACACCCAAGTCAAGTCGTTCGGTTTTATAGCTGTTATTCATCATTAATTCACCAAGTATTTTTAACAAAATGCTAGAAAACAAACAAAGAAAAATAATAAAAGAAGAATATATAAGGAATTCAAAATATGTAGTTCATTCTGCGCCACTATATATATGAGGAGGCCACAACAGTCCCAATTTCAAAGTTCTTTCTTTTTTTTAACTAAATAATTTTCTACATATTAAAATTTATGTATCTGCCTTATTCTAAAAAAAATATTATAAAATAAAATAAGTTTTCAATGAGTTTTTAGGTGAAATTTTCATATAATTTTTTTTTTAAACACAATTTAAATCCATTTTAATGTTTTTTAATGCGGCAGTATATATACATACATGTTTAATATACAAGCTTTGGTTTATTTCTTATGCACTCGTTAACAAAAAAAATTGTTGTATCGTTAGCCCTTAAACAGCTGACTGTATACTTTTACCTATTTCGGCGGACTGGTTTACATTTGTAAACCCATATGTAATGTACGAATATGCGTGGAAAGATAAAATAATAGAATGTTTGTGTTGTGTTTTTAACTTCAAAGAAAACACGTGTATCGTTCTTTAAGTGAAAACAGAAAAAATAATAAGAAAAATGTCAAAAAATGCACGGAATGTTATGGAGCCACCAGTTTTTGAACTCCAACGTGGAGTTCTTCCAGTCTTCGTGCCAGTAATTTAACATGTGCCTGAGGCTGGGCCCAGCAATTTTAAACAACACAGGTATGTTTTCGATGTTTTTGTTTAAACTTTTTGTCATTTATGTAGTTGTCTATTCATTTGTAGAGTAATGAAGTATTGCCTTGTGGCGGTAGCACTATTCGGTATTCGCATTGCTAAATGTCAAAAATGGAAAGTATCAATTCAATGTACATTGTCAATTAAGTTCAAGTAGATAAACAAATTCCTTTTTAGATACCAAATAATAAAAAAATATGAAAAATAAAACTAAAACAAGCAAATTAGCTATTTAATTTTAGTTAGAATTTTTGCTCCACTCTTGGTTTTTTTCTTTTTCTTTAATAAAATTTGCCATCTACATTGGTTGATACCATAAAATTAAGTATGGGAGTTTTAATTTGCGATGAAATATTAATAAATATTAAACGATTAGCAATTTTAATTAAACTATTTTAAAAAATAAATTGAAATGAATCAAACATATATTTGTCATTCAGAAGAATAACATTTGTGGTGGTAGTTATCACATTCTATAAATAGATGTACAAATTCACCAAACAAATCGAACATTTCCAGATCTGGCATAAATACAACATTTTTCAAAACCAAACAAATCGAACATTTCCAGATCTGGCATAAATACAACATTTTTCAAAACACATAAAAATCAACCGTCTAATGAGACAACACTTTGGTATGAAAATCACCAACAATAAATATACACAATTGTATAATTAGACGATTATGAAACGAATAGGACGATACTACGAGCTTGTGAATTCGATAATAGTCATTTTTATAAAACATACCAAATGTCAATAATTATGTACTATTCAATAACAAATATAATGGTTGAGAACAAAATGAAAGAATTCCATATGTTATATGAACAACATCGAAATATTAGCGAAATGTGAAGAGTAACAAAAAAGATATTTATAATCTTCTATAAAACTTATGAAACTTAAATCAAAAAATTTAAATTACAGTGTTCTGATTTGCACTAAACACTTTTAAGATACTTCATAGGTAAAATTTTTGGATATGTATTTCTCAAATTTTGATTTTCTTTATTTTATGTATACGGTATTTCAGTTCATTTAAAGCTCTATTCAGATTTATTTTATCCTAGGTCACGTTAGTCTTATGTTCTTCTATAAACTTCCCTTATTTTCTGCAGAAATCTCGATTTTTTGGAAAATTCGTTTGCCTCATCGGCCAATGATCCATATCAGCGTTTACAGCGGTGCCCTGCCTTATTTATTGGCAAGTATGTGTAATAGCTTAGAACTCGCGGAGAAACATTAGAGCTTAAGTCATTCGTGTCTAAAATATATAACACTACTTGGCATGCCAGAATATATAACAAAATCCAGTAGGTCTGGGTTTTGGCCTTCTTGACTTCTTGCTAATAGGGTGTCTAATGGCAAATGGCATCTTCATATTGATGATGCCCTAACATCAGAACTGTGACATCAATATTTATTACAAATGGCATAAATGAGGCATCAATCCAATGACGAACGTAATAATAAAATTTTTTAATATCTTACAATTTTTCCAAAAGGAAATATATGGTCCTGTAATTATATATTTATCCTTCATAGCCGATTTTGTGGATGCTTAGAAAGGTTGTATCATCAGGATGCGTTGATGTGTAAGTGTAGCTATTGGTTTGTATGTCTGAAGTATATATTAATAACAGTAGAGGCCTTAAATTACTTCCCTGTAGGACTCCAGCTTAAATCGATTGCGGTGAACTTAAAAACTATTCTTCTTCAATAACAAATTTCCGACCGACTAATTAATTTTCTAACAGTGTGTGTGGGATAACGGGTAAATTAAGCTTCAATTTATTTATTAAGCCTTCATGCCAGACTTCGTCGAAAGCTTGTAAAACATCAATACGTAGTGCAGAGCAATATTTTTTCTTTAAAAGCATTTCTTCTGACGTTTACTAGAGAAAAGGAATGACCTGGCTGTATAACACTGGGTAATTGGGAACTGTATACATGAAGGTTTTTTCTTTAGAAAGGTTGTTTTTTTTTATGATCCGATTTTATATGCCATTCCTTCTTCCATTCTTGTTCTTTTACTCCTAATTTTCTTCATTATTTTCTTAATAGTACTGTTTCACTTACCAAGGCGTTACAATGGACCATATTGATCTCTGGGTGAGGTTGTAAAGTTGACTTTGCACTTGCCTTTCTACCTAACCTAACGTCGAAAAGGTGTAACATCAGAAAAAATTGATGTGTGGGTGTATCTGTTGGTCTCTGTTCGAATGTGATATGTTTCTTTCTAAGTCCAAATTGTTATTTGGTATACGCTCATTTTCATCCAAAAACGAAATTTATTTAGAAATCAAAAGATTTTCTATGGAATCTTAAATTTTGTGTTCTTTTGTAAAGAAAATATTTGTTAATGCGTAGTATTTTTTTTTTATCTTTAACTGCCAAATTTTATTCACCAAAATGCTTTATTTATTTTCGGATCTTAACATCGTTTATCTTAAAATATTTTTTTAGAAAAGATAATTATCCACAAAAATAAACTAAGAAAATGAGCCATATAAAACAAGTTAAAAAGCATAAGCGGCCAAACCCGACCAAAATATACCCTACAGCACATAATTTGTCAAAAAATCTTAAGAGCGTATTGCTAGGGACCCATGGAAAGTTATTAGC
Source organism: Pollenia amentaria (assembly GCA_943735925.1). Classification (NCBI taxonomy): domain Eukaryota; kingdom Metazoa; phylum Arthropoda; class Insecta; order Diptera; family Polleniidae; genus Pollenia; species Pollenia amentaria. The sequence continues at coordinate 134,713,413 of OX031010.1, read as the reverse complement.
TCGCTATAACCATTCCAGCAAAAAAGTGTTTCAACAGAACTAGATAGGGGAACAGAATAGTCGCTGAAGCACAACGGTACGAAGAGCGCTGCAAGCTGTGAAAAGTTCAGCTACTACTACAACTGCTTTATTCTGTTCCAGGCCTGAGTCTTCAACTTCAGACAAAAAAAATCCTAAAGCCCATAATTGCATCGTCGGTAGTAACTTCAAATTCTCTCTCATATCTTTTATTTTTTTTGTTCTTATTTTCCTTTATTAAAAAAAGATTTAATGAAAGTATGGTAGCATTTTCCACCAGCTGGATAACTATCTAGCCGCGACGAGGTAGCTTAAATGCCGGCGGTAGTGTATGTCTTAGAACTTAAATCGGTGTAGTCTAACTGGAACAAGTTTTAATGCATAAGCTTTACGTTCAGCATGACCAAGGGTTATCCATCTATCCCCTATCCAACCCCCATTATATATAATCCTACCTACTCCCATTTGTGTTCCACATCTTCCACTTTTAAGGTCAAGGTGGTTGACAGCAGTGCCGAGGACCTGAATGGCTAGTTAGTGGTTAAAGAAACTGGTCGCGAACAGCTTCCCTCTGACACTGATGGCAAGGGTCAGTTGTAATTCTAGCCTAGTCTGCGCAAGCCGTCACTGCGCGAGATGGTCCTTTTGTATACGTGCACACTCGTGGGACCAAAAACTGGACAATTTTAAAAAACGAAATGAAGGAGTTGGTGCACCTCCGTAAAGGCACCCACCAGGTGATCCACACCGGCTGAAGTCGACCACCAATCGTGTGTAAATCTAAGGTTACTATTAACCAATCCCGAAAAGGCATCCCAGTTCGTCCTCCTTGGATTCCTTTAAGGAAAACTTTTTGACTTTTCAAAGTCTAGATTAAAGGATATACGAATATGGTCAGAGAAGGAAAAACATCTATAGTTCGTTAATGTTACATCTATTACTGCCTCCCTATCTCCAGTTCTGAACGTTGGAATATTCCCCCTATTACAGATAAAAAGATTGCTAGCAATAATAAAATCAAACATAGACTCACCTCTTTTGTTGATGTCGACACTTCGCATTGAGTATGGTTTGCATTAGCGTCACAACCCAATACCTGCCTCGAGCCCCTTCTGCTTGAGTGCTCCACCAAATCACACACATTCACACCAGGTGGATCGGCAGCCTCATATAGTAAGTATACCGATGCTAATGCCATGACCGTTCTGTCCCTAGCTTCACCTGTCAGAACCGTAAAGTCTCCATTGTTTAAAGCTCGTTTCTTGCCATTTTACAAGTTCGTGCCTACTTATCCTTGTGGGGTACGAACGGTGTATTCCCCGATTGTTATTGATCCAGGGCTCTTGGATTAAGGCCACGTCCATGATGTTGTCGATTAGGTGGGTTACTAATTCGGTTGAGGCTGCTTCACAGTGATAAAGGCTTATTTGCACCACTCTTTTAGGGTCTATCATTTTTGGGAAACCTAAATCTGATAGACTCCAACCCAAATATCGCAACCCCACTCATCGACTTCAGCTTCTTGAGAGACTCCGGTGGCTTGTATCGAGTCCCCCGTTCTGATGAGTGACTACCGGCCTCCGTGGTAACGCAGACGATAGTTTTAATAGTTTTGACACCTCTTGCCCACTCAGTCTATTAAACCAGCTGTTTCATAGTTTTAAATAAAAGATTGCTGGAATGGTCTTTTATGCGATCTTCTAAGGCGTACATTTTTAACAGAACGTCTTGCAATTAGCATGCACGCACCCTGCTTTGGGATATAGTTGTTTAAAGTCCATATCTGCCTTAAAAGATAAAAATACACGTACTCCAACTAACACAAAAGATAATTCGTTATCATGAGCATTTTCATATAAACCAACTAGAAACCAAATGGCTTTCTATACTGTGGCAATTCGTTTAATACATCAAAAGTGCATTAAGCTTGCGACACCTCATGCAGCCGATAAGAGCAGTTTTCCAGTACAATTGCTTCAATACTATAGTCAATGTTTTTTTTTTTCTCAAGAACAACAACATCAATTAAACAATTAATATCGGAACGGTATGTTCAAAATAATAAGAGTCATTTGTATTTTCATTTAATTTGGACTCAAAGTCGGTGTTGATGGCAGAAGTGGTGTATCAATTTTTTTTGTTAAGACATACAGCCATGTCACAGAATACAACTCCGTTCGAAATGATTCCGTTCGGAACCGAAGAAAACATATTTGTTTATTGATAGAAAGTGTATGTTGATAATTTGTTGGCCTTTAAGATACAGAAAACTCCCATTCCGTTCATGAAAACAAAAATGGTTTCATTCTGCAAAGTTTTTCCGCAGTTTTCTGTAGCACCAAAATACGGAATGAATTCTGTTTCCGAACGGAATTATACTCTGTGACATGGCTGATAATGTATTTTTAAATTTCAAAATTTAATTTTAATATTTCCAAAGAAAAAGCACGGAATTTCTGGAAAAGTTTTAATTTAGTATCATAACTTTATTATATTATTAAAATATATTTTCTTCGCCTTTTCATTTATTTAAAACACTTTTTATCAACACACAATTGTACGTTAAATTTAGAATACTTCATATGTAATCGCTTTTGCCACAAAAACTTAGCTGTTCTTTTTTTGGCTTTTGCTTTTATATAGACAAATTGAAGAAATTTATTCAGTTCTGCATGTGTTTATAATTTAACGAAATTTCTGCAATTCTACACACCTTTATTGAATTTAAGAATTCGTTAGTCATTTAAGAGAATTCTATTAGATTTTACCAAAAAAAACTAGATTCAACATTTTTGATTTTTCGAATTTGTTCTATCCCGCTACGGCCAGAAAATGCATTACATTCTGCTGGTGTCTAATAATTGTAAATTTTTCTGCACATACTTCATTGATATCCAAAGGATAGCTAAGGTAGAATGTAAAAAGAAGATACAATAAGAAAATTTAAGGAATAGAACAATTACAAAAAAGCTTTAAAAAAACATAACTGAAATTTAGCGTACATAATAAATGCGAAAAATAAAAAATGTTGAACATACTTAATAAAGTTACTTATGAAAAAGAAATAATTCCCAGATTGTAAAAAGAATTAGTTAAATTCAACGAAATTTCTTAAATTCTACGGGCGTTAATTTCATAATGCTTTTAATAAAATATTTGTTGTATTGAATAACAATTCTTCAATTCTACAACTCTTTAATGTAAATATTACATGTTATTAGTCAGTTTTAAGAATTTTATTTATAACCAGTTAAACAAATTAGTTAATTTGAACGAAATTTCTTCGTTTTTATATCCACTTAGTTAAAATAAAAACATAAAAAAATTTTTGGACTTTTACGAAAATTCTTTTTTTTTTTTTTTTAACTTATAAATATTTTTTAATGTTGCTAAAAAATTATTTTTCTTACTTTAACGAATTTGTATTCAAAATAACACTTTTGAGAAACTAAATTAACAAAATTTAGTTAAATAAACGGATGGAGTATTCAAAATTACATCCTTTGGATGTAAAGGATGCTTATTCAAATATTGTGCATTTAACATAATTTTGGCTCTTCTTTTAACAAATTTTTATTCATATAAACGGAATTCATTAAAAAAATGTTTAACAAAAACTGTTGTGTTGATTTGAAGAAAATTTTTGTAGATGAATAGATTTTTATATTTGAGGAAAAATTAAGTTGATTTAACTAATTTTTTAGTTCAGGTCTTACTAAATTTTTGAGTTAATATTACCGATGAAATTTGGTTCAATGAAGAGGGAGGAAATCGTCATCTGGCTACTGAGTGTTAACCAAACAAATTATTTTAAGTGTTGATGACGTTGTCTAATATATCGAAAAAAAACTAGAAAGACTGGCTGTCAAAATTATGTCGTTTGATGCTTTTTTGGTGGCACTTTTACTTGCGTCTAAATGCCCTTGTAGGTCTACAAATATTTATGTTCAAGTATAAATGTAAGTATTGAGAACTGATGATTATAAAAAAACGAATAACAAATTTTTCTATACTTTTTTAAAAATACATACTTTCAAAAAAATTTCAGTATTTTTTTTATCAATTTAAAAAAATTGCTTGAAAAGTATTTCAATTTATTTAATACTTTTTTAGATGAAAAAAAAATAAAAACAATTTTTTGATTTAATTAACATTTAACCTTCGCTTTCATGAAGAATTTTTTTACGTCAACACATAGTATCTACCAGGGTAGATATAAAAGTATTTCCTTAATTTTATATGTGGGAAAAATACAAAAAATATCCAACAAGCCCAAAATAAATATTATTAAAAAATTATACTTAAGGTAATTCATTTGCTTTTTTCTACTAACTTATTTCTTTTGAGTGCAATTTGTCTTGTTTTAATGTTTATATTTAAAATCCTTTGAAAATATTGTCACCACATATACAATACGTGTGTTCGTCTTGAATATTTATTGTGAAAGTTTTTGTTTGCGAAAAATTATATATGAATAACGGGAGTAATTTTGAATATTTTTCTTCGGCAGCTGTTTCCAGGTAAGTTTTTGTCATAATACTGTGGTTTATGGTGCTTTTCAGAATCTAATGATTATTTTCGGAATATGTTAGATGTCCAGCCTGATACGGATGAAGCCGGGCCTGTTATATTTGTAGGCGCTGATTCCGATGACGAATATTTGCCTGACCAGGAAGATGCGGAATCGAATGCTGATATAGCTGACGAAAATGCAAATGTCGAGCTGAGTATTGACAGCTAATCTGATAACGATGAGAGTGACCAAAATGAACAAGGTTTCTCCTGTGATGAAATACTTTGGTATAAGAAAAATAATAATTTCGCTCGTCATAGGGTCAATAATGTCATTCGTGAACCATTGTTTATGGGACCTAACCCAATTACCAAAAATTTATCGGAAGTGGATACATTTTTTTGTATTATGAGTGCGCCCATTAGAGACCAAATTTGTAGGTTTTCTAAAAAAATGCCGAAGATTTTATGGTAAATGGAACGCAGAAAACCCTTCTAAAAATGCTGTTACATGGATTTCAATTACTGATGAAGAGGTGAAAGCTTTTCTTGTGATTTTTTTTTTTATAATAAAACCAAGGGCGGTGTGGACGCAATGGATAAAATAAAATATACCACAAAAGGGGCTACAACTTGTTGGGCTCTAGCGATGTTTAACAACATGTTGGATATCTCATATAATATATCATATATAATATACGTCACCAACAGTCCACATAGTGCGGTAAAGAAATCTCGACGTTAACAATTTATACAGAGCTTGGGTGAAGAGCTCTGTATGTCGCATATTACAATCCGAGCCTAATGACCAATGTTAGAAGTTTGCCATCAAGACTGTCGTTGAATGTATTTTATGAATATTTTTGAACATTTTTCAGTGGAAAAATATTAATTTCTTCGTATTATTACAGGCGAGTCAGTCTCTGTATCGAACTACGAATGTAAAGTGTTTGACGCTGATGATGTACCGGAACTAGATGCGAGTAGGCGCATCAAACAAAAAGGTGGGTGCTACATTGCTACCGATGTTCTAAAAAGAAGAGAGCTACACGGCAAGCATGTGTCAAATGCAAGAAGCCCGTATGTGTGAACATAGCTTCACCCAGACAAAGTGTGAAGATTGTCATAAATATGCTCATCTTCATCTTCTCACAATTTGCGTAAATAAATATTACATACATACATATATACTTTTTCTCACTTTTTTGTATAATTTTAAAGTTCAATAAACGAAAATCCATTTATTTGCATGATGTATTATTTTCAGATGATTTCTTTGATATTTTATTAGAAAAAGTAATAAATGTTCATACAAATATCGATGTACCTACCCGGGTAGATACTATTAACTTACGTAAAAAAAGACAAAATTAAAAAAAAAAAGTAAGAAGTTCTGCAGTTAAATCAATTTTCTTTACACTTTCTGCTTGAAGTCTAAAACTTGATAACTGACTCGGCGGCATTTACAGATTTGATAAAAACTCGCGCAGTTATTTGCAAATTAAAGTAGCTTTCTCTACCCGGGTAGGGATTATGAAAGCGAAGGTTAAGTTGTTTTGAAATAAATATTTATTAATTAAATAAAAAAAAATCTTAATTGATTTTTTTTTTTTGCTTAAAATAAAATAACTTAAACTTGAAGAATTGTTGTTTGGAATTGTCAAACCCTGCGCTTTATATATTTAATCAACTTGCACATTGTTTAAAATGTCAAAGATTTTTGACAATTTTTTTAATTAAAATATAATTTATTGAAAATAAGGTTAACAATTTTAAATTTTTGGTAATCAATATAATCATTTTGGTTTGCAAAATTAACAAATTGTTTGCTTGATTCTATGAATTTTGTGATTAGAAAAAATTTGTGGTTTTTTCTGTGTGAAAAAAACTTTAAATAGGTAACACAGAAACGATAAATATACTTTGAGGTCAGATTTTATATATATAATTAATCAGATGTTTCATACATCGCTGGCTCTATATTACAAGTTTATGTGCGAAATAGCAACAATTTGGAAAAAAATTAAGTTTATATTTTCTTATTTTACTTCCACTTTTTCCAAATAAAGTAACGCAACGAAATTTAATTGACAAGATAGCCAATATCTTGCTGCCGTCTCTGTATCAACACTTACAGCTGCAAATTTTCCCTTACGAACCTAAAACAAAACAGCGATGTGTAGAGCCCACCCCTGAGAAAGTCTCATTCTCGGTGGAGGGTATCAAAGATTCAAAAGTCGAATAAAGCATTCTTTCTTGTTTTAAAAAAAATATAACCATTAACAACAATAAACAAATAAACCAAGCAAAATGAGACAAAAAGATTATAGAATTAAAAAAAAGAAAACTTTACACGTAATAAGTTTATTAATATGTATTTAATAAACCGTAACGTTTTTTAAGAAAACTGTATACTTTTTATGGTTTACAAATAAATTAGCTGTGCTTTATCTCTATTTAAAGCGATAACACCGAGTTTAATTCTTTCTTTTTAAAATGTACCATTAGGTCGTCGCAAAATAAGAACACTTTTTATGGAAGCAAAATTGACAAAATAAACGAAGTTAAGAATAAATAAAATTTAAAGCAACTCTTTAAATTTCTTTGTATGTAAGTATGTGTTACACTAACGACTTTCGGCCAACAGTTTTTGCTATGCAAACAAAATCTCGCTAAATATTTTGAATCAAATCTACTAGATTTCTTTGTAATGTAAACGGCCAATAACATGAAAACACAACATCGCAAAAATATTGTAACGTTCCCCATTAAAATACATTGTGGTCGCCAATTTGGCAACCCGATCATTGTATGACAGATAATTTTTCTTGTTTGTTATGTTTATTCATTCGTTATTTGCTACAAGAACGTTCGTATTCGTTCGGTCTTATGGTATATTTTAAAAAGAATTTTTATAATTGTAAAATTAAAGAGAATAATAAATGCTTTAAATAGAGATAAAGTACAGCTGCTTTATTTGCCAACCATAAAAAATGTACAGTTTTCTTTAAAAACTGTATGTCTTATTAAAAACATCTTAATAAACTAATTACGTTTAAAGTTTTCATTTTTAATTCTACAATCTTTTTATCTCATTTGGTTTATTTGCTTAGCGTAGTTGTTGAATGTTGTTAATGTTAATATTTTTTAAAAACAAGTAATAATGCTCTATTCGATTGCTGAACCTTTGATACCCTCCACCGAGAATGAGACTTTTTCAGGAGTAGGCTCTACACATCACTGTTATGTTTCAGGTTCGTATGGGACAATTTACAGCTGTAAGTGTTGATACAGAGACGGCAGCAAGATCTTGGCTACCTTGTTGAACTTAAATTTGTCACGTAACTTTATGTGAAAATAGTCGAATTTAAAATAGAAGACTATCAACCATAATTTTGCTATTTTGTGTGTAAATGAATGTTTGATATTTTATAAACATAAAATTTGTCCTCACAGTATTTGTAATCGTTTCTGTATTTGCCATATTAATATATATTAAGAGATATGCGACTTTGGTTAGTTATGAGCCGCTCATCATAAAATTTAATAATTTTGTTTTTAATCATTTACAAATTAGTTGGACCTTATTTAACTGAAATGTCATTACATGTTTCGGGTTTCAACATATTAAATTGATTTCTGGAAGCGGACTTTATATACGGCTTTTGGTAAATTATGGGCCGTTCATCGTGGTGTTAACTCAGGTCTTATAAAACTAAATTGGATCAAATTGCATAAACCGATTTGATAATGTAATTTTTAGTCGCATAAAACGAATTTCTGCCAAATTTAATGGCAATCTATTTATTGTGCCCCCAATTTTATGAAAGTATCGTTTCACTCAGAAGGCATGTCGCAAATTGGAGCATCGTTATGACAGAATTAAAAAAGTAAATGCCTTTTTGTAGATCGCGAGCGCAAAAATGACTCGCTTAACTTAGATTTAAAACCAAAAGATATTTGGAAATTTTGTTTTAAATGTACGTTAGGCGAGTGACTTTTGCAGTCGCGTTCTACAAACAGGCAGTAAGATTTGATGGTATTTAATGTTAACTATTGTGTAAGCAGAACATGAATATAAATTTTTTAGGGAGGTTGGTCCACATTTGCATCCATGACTATTTTCCTAAAACGAGTTTTAATTCCATACCGCTTTTAATTTCATAGTAGAAACAAACTGACGCTGAAATTTTTCAATTTGTTTGAGCGTTTCGAAGCTGATCGTGATTTCAACAGTCGGACCTAGCTTAATGGACGTAGAATTAATTAGGACCCGGAATATGTGGTCATTCCCAAAAACAACTAGATTTTCCTCCAAATCTCGTAGGTACCACATTTCGTTGCAATTTAAATGTGCTAGTAGTCGTGTATCTTAGTGCATTCGTATATTTCTTAGACAATTGAGAAGTCACTAAACAAAACTTACCTTCTGGTATTCTTTTCGAAAACGATCTTTGATATGTTTGCATTAATCTGATTAAGTTCTATTGAAATAAATTGTATATGCATAATTTTTGTCATCGTCTCATAGAAAAGTTTAATCTTAAAAAAGTATGTAGGACAAAATGTGCCTTTTTGAATCTACGACCAATATTTTAAGGAGCGACAAATATCAGCACAAACGCATTATACTCTCTCCACTATTGTGGAGTGGGTATAATGTAAAAACGAACATTTTGGAATGCATACCAAAACGTTCAATGCGTACCAAAACGATATTTTTTAAATTTTTTTTTACTTTTATTTCAACAAAACATGCTTTTTCAAATTAAAAGTCCTTTAATTGTATACATCCTTAACATTTATTGTTGCGACTTTTTGTGGTCTGATGCATGATGTTATATTTTTTGAGTTCATGCTATAAATCAATCGGGCGAAATAAATAATCTTGGATTTCCCAATATTTTTAAATAATCAAAAAGCAAGGTTGGTGCTGCGACGCCTCAACTAAAAATTAGAATTGGTTGATCTTCAATATAAATGTATGTACAGGTTGACGCAGAATGAGTTAGATGGCTTATGCGATTACTATTTCTTCTTTTTTTAAATACGTATATTATTTGGAGATGTTTTCCAATTAGCTTTGAACAATTATGCCCTGGAGGTATGGTCCATTTTGTGCTTCTTCACAAAATGCTGAAAGCAAACAAAGACTAATAATTAAAAATGTTATAAAGACAAGTCATTTCAATAATAATAATCGGTTTGAATTATTTTTGTTCGTTGTTCGATTTTATACTTGTTATTCATCTTTTTTTCACCCAGTCTTTTTCACAAACTGCTGGAAAACAAACAAAGAAAAATATAAAAGAAGAATATATAAGGAATTCAAAATATATAGTTCATTCTGCGCCACAATATATATGAGGAGGCCTAAAGGAAAACACAACAAACCCAGTTTCAAAGTAGCTTGTTTCTTTTAACTTAATAATTTTCTACATATTAAAATTTATGTATCTGCCTTATTCATTAAAAAAATAAAATAAGTTTACAATGTGTTTTTAGGTGAAATTTTCATAAAAATTTTTCTTAAAATACAATTTAAATCCATTTTAATGTTTTTTAATGCGGCAGTATATATTCATACATGTCCAATTCACAAGCTTTGGTTTATGGCTTATCGTTAAAAAATACGATTTTTTTATGCACTCGAATAGAACATTTTGTTGTATCGTTAACCCTCAAACAGCTGACAGTTTACGTTTACCTATTTCGGCGGACCGGTTTACATTTGTAAACCCATAGGTTAAGTACGAATATGCGTGGAAAGATAAAATAATAGAATGTTTGTGTTATGTTTTTAAGTTCTGAGAAAACACGTGTATCGTTCTTAAAGTGAAAACAGAAAAAATAATAAGAAAAATGTCAAAAAATGCACAGAATGTTATGGAGCCACCAGTTTTTTAACTCTAACGAGGAGATCTTCCAGTCGTTGTGCCAGTCATTTTACCCGAGCCTAAGGCTGGACCCAGCAATGTTAAACAACGCAGGCGTGTTTTCCATATTTTTGTTTAAACATTTTGTCATTTATGTTTTTGTCTATTCATTTGTTCATTATTGCCTTGTGGCGGTAGCTCTATTCAGTATTCGTATTGCTAAACGTCAAAACTGGAAAATATCAATTCAATGTACATTGTCAATTAAGTTCAAGTAGATAAACAAATTTTTTTTTTAGATACCAATTAATAAAAAATTATGAAAAATAAAACTAAAACAAGCAAATTAGCTATTCAATTTTAGTTAGAATTTTTGCTCCACTCTTGGTTTTTTTTTTTTTTCCTTAATAAAATTTGAAATTCGCTTTGGTTGATTTTATAAAATTAAGCTAAGTATGGGACTAGTTTAAAAAATAAATTGAGATGAATCAGACATATATTAAACATTCAGAAGAATTAAATTTGTTGTGGCAGTTATCACATAAATACAACATTTTTCAAAACACATAAAAATCAACCGTCTAATACGAAAACACTTTGCTATGAAAATCACCAACAACAAATATACACAATTATTTAATTAGACGATTATAAAACGAATACGAGGATTATAAAACGAATACGACGAATATAAAACGAATACAATGTATTCCTCAAATTTTGGGTTCTTTTATTTTATTTATACGGTATTTAAGTTCATTTAAAGCCCTATTCAAATTTTTTTTATCGTAAGTCACGTTAGTCTTATTTCATTCTATAAACGGCCTTTATTCTCTGCAGAAATCTCGATCGTTTGCCTTATCGACCAATGATCAATATCAGCTTTTACAGTGGTGCACTGCCTTATTTTTTGGCAAGTATGTGTAATAGCTTAGAACTAGCGGAGAACCATTAGAGCTTAAGTCAGTCGTGTCTAAAATATATAACACTACTTGGTATGCCAGAATATATAACAAAATCCAGTAGGTCTGAGTAACTGAGGCAATAGGTTGACCTTCTTGAATTCTTGCTAATAGGTGTCTCATAGAAAATGGCATCTTCATATTGATGATGCCCTAACATCAGAACTGTGACATCAATATTTATTACAAATGGCATAAATGAGGCATCAGTCCAATGTCGAACGTCATCATAAAATTTTGTAATATTTTATGCGTCATCTACGCCATGACTACAGTGACATCAATTCGATGACACATTTTGTGTATTATTAACATAATTTTCATGTTTAAAAAGAAAAATTAAAAGCAAAAATTCCCATATCAAATTTTTTTAAAATTATTTAGTTAAATACATCAAATTTTCATATAATAGTAATTACGAAAATCATATCGGGCATGCTGCTGGTGCCTTATAATTAAGAGTTCTTCTGTAAACGAAGGGCGGAATACAACAAAAGTGAAACAAACATGAGTAACGGGTAAGTAAATAATAATATTCTCTTACTGTGACTTGAGTCAAACCCAATGACAAACTGTTATTAAATGGAGCCTAATGAGTAGTTTCTATGATGTTTCTGGGTCATCACACTGATGACATGTTTTATTAAACTGACTCCGATTCGTAATTTCTGTGATGCCGGTGTGTCAACTCATTGATGACATTATTTAAATTTTTGACCCTGATTACAATTTGGTCAAATGATGTTAATGCTGACATCACGATGATGTAAAGTGTCATGGGATCAAAAACAAAGACCCTTGTCATAGGACTGGGGTCAAAATGCATCATCCTTATGACGCTTTTTCTATCAGTGTAGTCGTGTAGATTAATACAATATTATTTATTAACACTAATTAGTTTCGTTGAACTGCAATAATCCCGGTCATCTCTGTAATTGCAATATTTGAGGTGAGATCCTCTCGTATATCCACTATTTATTTTTTCCATAATTTATTCATTGAATCTTCATAAAGTGAGATATGAAGTTACAACAATTAATACAATCTTATTCTAATTCCACACATTGAGGTCTTTGTGAGTATTCGAGTGGTTTTCATACCATAGATCAGACGTGACGACTCGAAGAATTTTGTTTTACTGCATTTGGATTTGGCTTATATTAGAGGCCGAGGTGGTGCCCCATAACTGAGTACCATAGCACCAGCTTGGCTTTAAGATAGTATCGTAAAGTAGAAGTTTTAAAGTATAAACGAAGGGCAAAATCTCTACCAATGATCCAATTTTTTTGAGTTCACCTTCGTGAAAACAGTCGGCTCTTCAATTGTAACAAAACCTTTTCTACTTATGTCAATACACCGATAACCCAAATGAAAATTATTAGGCTGGCTGTGTAACAAACAGCACTGGCTAAACAAATGAATCGCCAATACAGCGATGTGTGTTTGTGTGTATGTAATTACATGAACCGACAATACGGTGTGTGTTTGTGTGTATGTTGGTGTTACAGTAGGGGGACTCAGCACGACAAAATATTGCCTTAGTAATAATAATATATAAAATAAACTAATGTAAAATAAACTTAACTGGTTATGTACGTTAGAATATAAATTATATTGCCACGTTACAGTTTCTTTATGGAATTTATATGTACGTAAAACGTCGATCTGATTGTAAAGCGAGGTATTTGACAGGATGCCATGACTCTACTCAAAGCTGATGTTATTTTTGTTCCATTGTTTTAACCATTTTTCCAAAAGGAAATATATGGTCCTGAAAGTATATATATATCCTTCATAGCGGTATTTGTGGATGCTTAGAAGGTTGTATCATCAGGATGAGTTAATGTGTAGGTGTAGCTATTAGTTTGTATGTGTGAAGTATATATTAATAACAGTAGAGGCTCTAAATTACTTCCCTGTAGGACTCCAGCATTAATCGATTGCGGTGAACTTAAAAAATTTTCTTCTTCAATAACAAATTTCCGACCGACTAAGTAATTTTCTAACAGTTTGTGTGGGCTTACGGGTAAAATTAGTTTCAATTTATTTATTAAGCCTTCATGCCAGACTTCGTCGAAAGCTTGTTAAACATCAATAAGTAGTGCAGAACAATATTTTTTCTTCAAAAGTTTTTTTTCTGACGTTTACTAGAAAATAGGAACGACCTGGCTGTATAACAGTGGGTAATTGGGAACTAGATACATGAAGGGTTTTTTCTTAAGAAGGGTTGTTTTTATGGTCCGACTTTATATGCCGCTCCTTCTTCCATTCTTGTTCTTGTACTCCTAATTTTCTTCGTTCTTTTGTTAATAGTACTCTTTCACTTACCAAGGCGTTACAATGGACCATATTGATCTCTGGGTGACTTTGCACTTGCCTTTCTACCTAACCTAACTTAGAAAAGCTTTAACATCAGCAAAAATTGATGTGTGGGTGTATCTGTTGGTCTCTGTTCGAATGTGATATGTTTCTTTCTAAGTTCAAATTGTTTTTTGGTATACCTTCATTTCCATCCAAAGAAATGAAAGCCTTAAATTTTTTGTTCTTTTGTTAAGAAAATATTTGTTAATGCGTAGTATTTTTTTATCTTTCACTGCCAACTTTTATTCACCAAAATATTTTATTTATTTAGGGATCTTAACAACAGACAATTGTCTTTTCTATCTTTTATCTTAAAATATTTTTTCAGAAAAGATAATTATCAACAAAAAATAAACTAAGGAAATAAACCATATAAAACAAGTTAAAAAGCATAAGCGGTCAAATCCGATTATAATATACCCTACATCACAGTATTTGCCTAATAATTTTAAGAGTTTATTGCTAGGGACCCATGGGAAGTTATTAGCCCGCTATAACAATATCAGAAATAAAAGTGTTCCAACAGAACTAGATAGGGGAACAGAACAGTCGCTGAAGCACAACGAGTCTTCAACTGCAGACAAAAATATCCTAAAGCTCATAATTGCATCGTCGGTAGTAACTTCAAATTCTCTCTCATTTCTTTCTTTTTCTTTTGTTCTTATTTTCCTTTATTTAAAAAAGAATTAATGAAAGTATGGCAGCATTTTTAAAAGAATAAGTGTCTCTATTTGAGAGCAAAAGGGAAAAAAACGTTCCCAAATAAAAATTTCGGATTTTTACGGCAAATTTGTATGTCAAATTGTACGGGAAATGTGGTCTCGACGCAGTTCTGTTTGAGCACTAAGAAATTTTTCCCCTTATATGGATTTAAGGTTCCTTATTGTCAATTTTTATTGCACTTAATCAATATATCTCAGAGAACAAAGGCTGGTAAGCCACACAAATTCGCTATAGATTTTAAATCAATCAAATAATGAGTTCCATCATCGTTTATATTTGTTCGTCAATTTAGATGTGCAGTTGGTTCGACAATGATTGTTTTGGTAAAGAAAAAATATACTAACAAGCAAGAAATGTAATATATGATTTATTCAAATGCTGGATTCTAAAGAAAAAAGAGACATCGTTGGCAGATCGCTGATTTTGTCATATTTTTGATATATTGATGATGAATATGATTTGATGATTTTTTTTCTAAAATTATGATTTTTTTCATTGTATGACAGATTATTTCTTTGGTTTATTATGTTAATTCATTCGTTATTTTCCCCCAGAACGTTCGTATTCTTTCGGTCTTATTTTGCGACGCCCTTATGGTAAATTTTAAAAAGAGTTTTTATTCAATTGGTTTATTTCTGTAAAATTAAAGAGGTCAATATCAATATGGTCCATTATAACCCCTTAATTAGTGAAAGAAATCTAGTATGAAAGAGAAGGTGAAGTAAAGAGTGAAAGCACAGGAAAAAAAATTAGTTGAAAACAAAAAATCATTCATAATTCCCTAAGAGTTCTCCAAGAGTCCTCCTGAAATCATCCACTAGCCTGGACAGAACAGTCCATCAAGGCCTATCCACATATATAGTGACCACCGAGCCCTTGGCAATGTTAGCCCCTACCAATTCCACGGCCCAGAGAACATCCGGCTGAAATACACTGCTGTTATCGGAAAGTCTATATGACCTCCTTATGTCCAGATTATCAATGTAGACCCCGCACCCGTGCCGTGCCCTTCACTTTCGAGCAATCAGTCAAAATAGCAAATCCCCTATACAATCTGCCCTGGCCTGACCAGCTCTACCTAGAAGGCAATATCACTTCTGGCAAACGCCCAAAATCGACCCTAGTGCCCAAATAATCCATAGAGCCTGTCGAGCCCAGCTGAAAACCCCGATTATTTATTTCACCTAAGATCTGCAAGTGACCCTTTGTGAAATTTTCCAAGAATCCTAGCTCCCTCAGCCTAAGAATGCTTCTGGCTGCCATTTCAATCACATACTGCTCTAGGCAGAAGATAAAGAATAACATTCAGGGACGCCTGACAGGTACCTGGCAAGGAATCTGTCATGCCGATCGAAGTACACCTTTAAGCCTTAGACAGAAGGTCCCTCCATCTAGCCAGTCTCAATGCCTCCCACCAAACACAGCACCCATACGAAAGAATAAGTCTACCCACCGAAGTGTTTATCCATCCCACAGAGTCCCGGAGTCCACAATTCCTACCTTTCAACGATCTGCAAGCATAGTAGGCATTGAGACCCCTGTTTAGTCTCTCCTGAGTATTCCTCTCTTACCAGTCGCCCATGCTGATGCTGCTAAGCATCAGAGTTAGCCAGTCGACCAAGAATAACGAAATCCCTATATTAATCACATTGTAAAAATCCCTTTCTATATCCAGGAACGAATGTGTATTCCTTGTTTCGCAATCCGCGTTCTATATAGCTCACTCTTAACAGACCTCTTCTTGAGATAGGCATGCTGAGCACCGCGGATGATGCCGGCATCAATCTCCGTCCTCATATGTATATCAATCAGTCTTCCTAATGTCTCCAAAAGAAAAGACGATAGGCTATTTGGTCTTAAATTCTTGGGTTTAGAGTGACCGGCTCTACCTGCCTTAGGTATGAAAATAACCCTGACGTCTCTCCGCATTCTAGGATTGCAGCCGCTTAGCAAACGTACCCCTAATAGTTCCACTAGTAATAGGAGTGATGTTCCCTGGATATTCTGAGCATAGCCGGAAATATACCATCTGGTCATGCCGATTTGTACGACCCAAAAATATTAACCGTCAATGTAACCTTATCCAAGGTGATACTATCTCGCACCGCTTTCTTTATCTCATCTCCCGAGCCCAATCCACCTGTTCCCCCGTCGCAGGATCCATACACTCCGGGAATTGAGTTTCCACAAGCAAATAGAGGGATTGGCAGCTAGTTTTCGTCCACGAGTCGGCCGATCTCTGATTAAATCCCCGACCGAAAGGTCCTTTGATAAAACTCTTCTGAACCTAGGCATCTCATTTATTTTAATTCCACCTTTTCCAAATAAAGCAACGCAACGCAATTTAATTAAAAATGGTAACCAAGATCTTGGTGCCAACTTTGTATCAACACTTGCAGTTGTAAATTGTCCTATACGAACCTGAAGTACAACAGCGGTGCGCAGAGCCCACCCCTGAAAAAGTCTCATTCTACATGGATGGTATCAAAGATTCAGCAGCCGAATAGAGCATTATTACTTGTTTTAAAAAAATATTAACATTCAACAACATTTAACAAATAAACTAAGCAAATAAACAAAATGAGACAAAAAGATTGTAGAATTAAAAAAGAAAACTTTAAACGTAATTAGCTTATTAATTTGTTTTTAGTAAACCGTAAAGTTTTTAAAAAAAAAAATTATACTTTTTATGGTTGACAAATGAAGCAGCTGTGCTTTATCTATTTCTAAAACGATAACAACCCATTTTTTTCTTTTATCTTACAATAATAAGTCTATTTATTTATATTGGGTAGTACACAAATGTGCGTTTAGTTTTTTAAATATGCCATTAGGTCGTCTCAAAATCAGAAAACTATTTATTGAAATAAAATTGATGAAATAAACGAAGTTTATACATGTTACACAAACGACTTTCAGACGGCTGTTTTTGCTATGCAAACAAGATCTTAAATTAATTCTACTAGATTTCTTTGTAATGTAAATAGCCAATAATATGAATACACTACGCAAAACCTGTTACATCGCAAAAATATTGTAACGTTCCCCGTATAATTGCCAATATGGCAACCAGGTCATTATATGGCAGAAATTATTTTGTTTGTTATGTTAATTCATTCGTTATTTTTCAGCAGAACGTTCGTATTCGTACGGTTTTATTTTGCGTCGCCCTAATGGTAAGTTTTAAAGCAAGATCTTGGCTACCTTGTTGAACTAAAATTTGTTACGTAACTTTATGTTGAAATTAACGAATTTAAAATAGAAGACTATCAACCATAATTTTGCTATCTTGCATACAAATTTCTAATATTGAGCCAGCGATATATGGAATGTTTGATAGTTTATAAACATAAAATTTGTCCTCACAGTATTTGTAATCGTTTCTTTATTTGCCATATTAATATATATTAAGAGAAAATTTAATAATTTTGTTTTTAATCATTTACAACTTAGTTGGATCTTATTTAACTGAAATGTCATTACATGTTTCGGGTTTCAACATATTAAATTGATATCTGGAAGCGGACTTTATTTTCGGCTTGAGGTAAATTATGGGACGTTCATCATGGTGTTAACTCAGGTCTTATAAAACTAAATTGGATCAAATTGCATAAACCGATTTGATAATGTTATTTTTAGTGGCATAAAACGAATTTCTGCCAAATTTAATGACAATCTAATTTTTTGTAAGTATCGTTTGACAGAATCAAAAAAGGGAACTGCCTGTTTGTAGAACGCGAGCGCCAAAGTGACACGTTTACCTTACAATTTAAACCAAAACAAGTTTTGAAATTTTGAATTTGTTTTTAATGTAAGTTAAGCGAATCACTTTTGCACTCGCGTTCTACAAACAGGCAGTAAGATTTGATGGTATTTAATGTTAACTATTGTTATAGCAGAACATGAATATAAATTTTTTAGGGAGGTTGGTCCACATTTGCATCCATGACTATTTTCCTATCAAAGCGATTACAACGAATTTTAATTCCATACGGCTTTTAATTTCATGGTAGAAACAAACTTAATTTTTCAATTTGTTTGAGCGTTTCGAAGATGATCGTGATTTCAACAGTTGGACCTATCTTAATGGACTTAGAACTAATAAGGACCCAGAATAAAAAGTCATTCCCAAAAACAACTAGATTTTCCTCCAAATCTCGTAGGTACCACATTTCGTTGCAATTTAAATGTGCTAGTTGTCGTGTATCTTAGTGCATTCGTATATTTCTTAGACAATTGAGGAATCACTAAGAAAAATGTACCTTCTGGTATTCTCTTCGAAAACGATCTTTGATATGTTTGCATTAATTTGGTTAAGTTCCATTGAAATAGATTGTATATGCAGCATTTCTGTCTTCTTCTCATAGAAAAGTTTGATCTAAAAAAATTCATGTAGGACAAAATGTGCCTTTTTGGATTTAGGAACAATATTTTAAGGTTTTTTTTTTTCTTTCAGTATTTATTTATTGAATAAATATTGGGAATTATTTCTTTTTATAAGCAACTTTATTATATTCAACATTTTTTATTTTTCGAATTTATTCTATGGGCTAAATTTCAGTTATGTATATTATAAAGCTTTTTTGTAATAGTTCTATTCCTTAAATTTTTAGAAATGACTTTATACACTACCAGACTATTATATTGTATCTTCTTGTTAAATTTTACCTTAGCTTTCAGTTGGATAGCAATGAAGTGTATTGTATTTACAGAAAAATTTACAATTATTAGACACCAGCAGAATGTAATGCATTTTCTGGCCCGCTACGGCCTTCGTCAGCATTATTTGTGTCACACTGGATAGTGATACTTTATAAATGGAATGTATTTAACTCAACTATTTTAACAAATAGAATCTGGGAATTATTTCTTTTCATAAGCTACTTTATTATATTCAACATTTTTTATTTTTTGAATTTATTCTTTGAATTAAATTTTTTATTAAAAAAAAAAAGCTTTATAAAATACATAACTGAAATTTAACTCATAGAATAAATTTGAAAAATAAAAAAAGTTGAATATTTATTGAATCTTCATACATAAAATATGAACTAACAATAATTAATCAAATCTTATCCTAATATTTACTTTATGTCCTGCCAGTGCCAGACAAAAAAGATTTCGTCGTCACGGTTTCTGTTTACAGATGTTGGTGTTTATCGCTCATCTGATTGCGTGAGTGCTGCAGTGTCTCTTCTCCTTAATCGAGTGTGGCCGCCATAATTACAATATTTCGAGCTAATGGATTTTGGTGCAGTTCCAGCCTTTTTAATTATTTTACTGCAAATTTCGTTATCATAGTTCTTACTAAAGGCACATTGATATCCTTGTAAATATTTGAGTTTTTAACATACCAGGGAGCAGCTGTGATTATTCTAAGACGTTTATTTTGGCGCCTTTGAATTTGTTCGTTATTAGAAGCCGAGACGGTGCCACATAACTGAATACCGTAGCACCAAATTGGCTTTAAGATAGAGTTGTAAAGTAGAAGTTTGCAATCGAGTCCAAGAACAGAATGCCTTCCAATAAGCAAATTAATTTGAATTGCTTTTAGTTTCATTTGAGTTAATTAAGCTTCTATATGCAATTTCCAAGTTAAACGCCGATCTAGATGTATACCGAGGTATTTGACATGCGAGTGTTGGAGTATTATTTGATTATTGATTTTAACAGGGGGCATCTTTCCCGACGCAATGTGTATGTTATATGTGCACATTTTTGTCCTCCATTGTTTTAACCACCTTTCTATATCAAATATATGATCCTGTAAGTAACGAGATGCTTCTTAACAGTTTGCGTGTACGCTTAGAAAAGCTGTATAATCCACAAATGTTGAGGTTTGTGTGTAGCTGTGTGTTGGCATGTCCGAAGTATAAATTAAGTATAATAGAGGGCCCAGGAAGCTGCCTTGTGGGACTCCAGCGTTAATTGGCTGTGTGGACTTAAAAAATCGCCTTCTTTAATAACAAATTGACGACCGACTAAGTAGCTTTCTAACAGCTTGTGTATGTTTGCTGGTAAGTTTTGCTGCAATTTCAGTAGTAATCCTTCATGCCAGACTTTATCAAAAGCTTGAGACACATCGATGAAGAGTGCTGAGCAATATTTTTTTTCTTCAAAGGCTTTTCTTATGACATTTACTATTCGATGAGTTTGTTCATTTGTGCTGTGCTGTCTTCTAAAACCGAATTGATGGTTTGGAATACATCTATTTTCATTTAAAATCGGCGTTAATTTTGACACTAGTAGTTTCTCAAATAGCTTTAAGATATTAGATAAGAAGCTTATAGGAGTGTATGACTCAACTTTTGTGTGATCCTTCCATGGCTTTGGTATAATGATTACTAAGTAACCTTCTAAGGCGTAAAATAGCATTGAAAATAAAAAGAATAATGTTCTTTGTTATGCGAAGTAGCTCTAAAATTATTTTGTCACTGATCTTATCAATAGCAGGTGCCTTCTCGGTCTTAACTCAAATCTTAGGGCAATAGCTGCCCAGCTTCCAATTCAGGCTTCTTAATGGTGGCTTAGAGATAACTGGTCTATAGGGATTTCTAGATGCACGCCATAATGAGTAGCCTGATTGTAGAATAGCATCAAGTTCCTGAAGATAGTTTTCCAGGTAAGCCGTTTTCTGAGACTGCAGTAACTTCCTTAGCTTTTTTGTGGACTCTTTTAATAAAGTCTTAAGTTGAGGGGATCTATGCATTTGCCACTCTCTTTACTTACATTTTTTTGATGAAAATTAAAAGTTTGTTTTTATATCCTCCGCCAGTAGGGGTCAATGAGGGTATGAGAACTTTGTCATTCCGTGTAAAAATTTTTAAATATTCATCAAGACCCCATAAAGAATATATGTGTTTACTCCTTGAGTAACTCTCAGTCGATTAAGTCTGTCTCTCTGTCCATCTGTTGAAACACATACTCACTTTTGAAAGATTCTACAAAAAGTACGTCAAATTTTTTCTAGTTCTCCGGGATTGAAATCCAGCATAACCAATTTAGTATGACAAGAGTCGCGAACCCAAATTTGGAACAACATCCCTAAAAAAATTATATTTTTGATACAAAAAATTAGTTTTGTATGACTGGAAATCGTACTACAAAATTTTGTGCAGTCGATTTATTATATATCATAGGTCCTTTATAAACCCTACTCTAGGTATTCATTTTAATAGGACTCAAGCCGCAACAAATAAGGCTTTTGCAGTAATATTTGGTTTCTCGCATATCTATATAAATTATAATGCCAAATTTTTCAAGATCGGTCCATAACTTTTCATATGTCCCACATAAAACCAGCACTTGGAAACACTTTGGTACGCCTTAAACCGTAACGAATTTTGCTATTGTAATAACATTTTGCCATTTTCATAATCCTAGAAATCACTACACCGAATTTCGTGATGATGGCTCGATAATTTCCCATAGATTCATTATAAAACCTCCTCCTGAAAGTTGCTCTAACTTTTTTAAAACAGAAACGAATCATGATATTTTATTGATATTAGGTCCAATTAAGTCTTATGTGACTAGAAACAAAATATTTTTGTTTCTATCTTTGTGGTGATCGGCCCATACTTTAATATATAAAGCCCACTCCTCAAATATTCCTTCTCATGGTGAAGGATATTAAAGATTCGGCACAGCCGAGTATTGCAATTTTAGTTGTTTTTATTACCATTTCGATTGCTTTTTTGGTTTGTCAATTTTTAGAAAACCAATAAGTTTTTTTCAACAAACAATTATCTTAAGAGGGAGGAAATTATCATCTGGCTACTGAGTGTTTTCCAAACAAATAATTTTTAGTGTTGATGACTTTGTCTTATATAACAAAAAAAATGAAAAGAGTGGCTGTCAAAATTATGAAGTTTGATGCTTTTTTGTTGTTGTTGATACTTTTACTTCAGTCTAAATGTCTTTGTAGGTCGTCAAATATTTATATTCATGTATAAATGTTTATATAGTATTGTGAACTGATGGTTATATAAAAACTAATAACAAAGTATTATTTAATATTATATAAATACATACATTCAAATGTATGTGTGAATTTATACATGACCAATATAGCTTTTGAATTATAAATATTTATTTGACCTTTATACTCATGTCTATGCATTTCCCTGTTATTGGCAGAAATATTTCTATTTACTCTTAACAACATGCGCATGTGGTTCTATGGACCAGACTTCCTACAATTTTTTATTTTACATACAAATTCCTTTATTAAATCATTAACTTGGTTCTTTATACACAGAAAAAGTTTTCAGTAGTTCTTTATCAATTTAAAAAAATTGCTTGAAAAGTATTTCAATTTATTTAATATGATAATTGAACCAATTATTTTTTTAGTTGAAAAAAAAAATTAAAAATTTAATTTTGATTTAATTAACATTTACATTGTTTGGAAATAAATATTGAATTTCAATATTTAAAAATAAAAAAAAATCTTAATTGATTTTTTTCGCTTAAAATAAAATAACTTAAACTTGTAGAATTATTGTTTGGAGTTGTCAAATCCTGAGCTATATTTGATTAAATCAATTTTTGATAATTTTTTTAATTACAAATAAAAATATCATTTATTGAAAAAAAGGTTCACAATTTTCAATTTTTAGTAATCGATATAAGCATTTT
Source organism: Pollenia amentaria (assembly GCA_943735925.1). Taxonomy (NCBI): domain Eukaryota; kingdom Metazoa; phylum Arthropoda; class Insecta; order Diptera; family Polleniidae; genus Pollenia; species Pollenia amentaria. The sequence continues at coordinate 134,690,321 of OX031010.1, read as the reverse complement.
GGTAACAGATGCAAAATGAACAAATTGTTTGCTTGATTCTATGAATTTTGTGACTAGAAACAATTTTTAGTTTTTTCTGTGTGAAGAAAACTTTAAAATGTACTTTGAGGTCAGATTTTATATATATAATTAATCAGATGTTCCAAACATCGCTGGCTCTATATTACAGGATTATGTGCGAAATAGCAACAATTTGGAAAAAAATTAAGTTTATATTTTCTTATATTAATTCCACTTTTTCCAAATAAAGTAACGCAACGAAATTTAATTGACAAAGTAGCCAAGATCTTGCTGCCGTCTCTGTATCAACACTTACAGCTGCAAATTTTCCCATACGAACCTAAAACATAACAGCGATGTGTAGAGCCCACCCCTGAGAAAGTCTCATTCTCGGTGGAGGGTATCAAAGATTCAGAAGTCGAATAAAGCATTCTTTCTTGTTTTAAAAAAATATAAGCATTAACAACAATAAACAAATAAGCTAAGCAAATAAGCAAAATGAGACAAAAAGATTGTAGAATTGAAAAAAGAAAACTTTACACGTAATAAGTTTGTTAATATGTATTTAATAAACCGTACCGTTTTTTTAAAAAAAATTTATATTTGTATGGTTTACAAATAAAGCAGCTGTGCTTTATCTCTATTTAAAGCGATAACAACGCGTTCAATTCTTTCTTTTTAAAATGTACCAATAGGTCGTCGCAAAATAAGAACACTTTTTATGGAAATAAAATTGACAAAATAAACGAAGTTAAGAATAAATAAAATTTAAAGCAACTCTTTAAATTTCTTTGTATGTAAGTATGTGCTACATAAACGACTTTCGGCCATTAGTTTTTGCTATGCAAACAAAATCTCGCTAAATATTTTGAATCAAATCTACTAGATTTCTTTGTAATGTAAACGGCCAATAACATGAAAACACAACATCGCAAAAATATTGTAACGTTCCCCGTTAAAATATATTGTGGTCGCCAATTTGGCAACCTGATCATTATATGACAGATAATTTTTCTTGTTTGTTATGTTTATTCATTCGTTATTTGCTACAAGAACGTTCGTATTCGTTCGGTCTTATTTTGCGACGCCCTAATGGTATATTTTAAAAATAATTTTTGTAATTGTAAAATTAAATAGAGATAAAGCACAGCTGCTTTATTTGCCAACCATAAAAAATGTACAGTTTTCTTTAAAAACTGTATGTCTTATTAAAAACATCTTAATAAACTAATTACGTTTAAAGTTTTCATTTTTAATTCTACAATCTTTTTATCTCATTTGGTTTATTTGCTTAGCGTAGTTGTTGAATGTTGTTAATGTTAATATTTTTTAAAAACAAGTAATAATGCTCTATTCGGTTCCAGAATCATTGATACCCTACACTGAGAATGAGACTTTTTTAGGGGTTGGATCTACACATCACTGTTATGTTTCCGGTTCGTATAAGACAATTTACAGCTGTAAGTGTTGATACAGAAACGGCAGTAAGATCTTGGCTACATTGTTGAACTTAAATTTGTTACGTAACTTTATGTGGAAATACTCGAATTTAAAATAGAAGACTATCAACCATAAGTTTGCTATTTTGCATGTAACCTTCTAATATTGAGCCGACGATATATGGAATGTTTGATAGTTTATAAACATGAACTTTGTCCTCACAGTATTTGTAATCGTTTCTGTATTTGCCATATTAATATATATTAAGAGATTTGAAACCTTGGTTAGTTATGAGCCGCTCATCATAAAATTTTTTAATTTTGTTTTTAATCATTTACAACTTAGTTGGACCTTATTAACCTGAAATGTCATTACATATTTCGAGTTTCAACATATTAAATTGATTTCTGGAAGCGGACTTTATATACGGCTTTTGGTAAATTATGGGACGTTCATCGTGGTGTTAACTCAGGTCTTATAAAACTAAATTGGATCAAATTGCATAAAGCGATTTGATAATGTAATTTTTAGTCGCATAAAACGAATTTCTGCCAAATTTAATGGCAATCTATTTATTGTGCCCCCAATTTTATGAAAGTATCGTTTCACTCAGAAGGCATGTCGCAAATTGGAGCATCGTTATGACAGAATTAAAAAAGTAAATGCCTTTTTGTAGATCGCGAGCGCAAAAATGACTCGCTTAACTTAGATTTGAAACCAAAAGATATTTGGAAATTTTGTTTTAAATGTACGTTAGGCGAGTGACTTTTGCATTCGCGTTCTACAAACAGGCAGTAAGATTTGATGGTATTTAATGTTAACTATTGTGTAATTAGAACATGAATATAAATTTTTTAGGGAGGTTGGTCCACATTTGCATCCATGACTATTTTCCTATCAAAGCGATTAAAACGAGTTTTAATTCCATACCGCTTTTAATTTCATAGTAGAAACAAACTGACGCTGAAATTTTTCAATTTGTTTGAGCGTTTCGAAGCTGATCGTGATTTCAACAGTCGGACCTAGCTTAATGGACGTAGAATTAATTAGGACCCGGAATATGTGGTCATTCCCAAAAACAACCTCCAAATCTCGTAGGTACTAGATTTCGTTGTAGTTTAAATGGGCTAGTAGTCGTGTATCTTAGTGCATTCCAATATTTCTTAGACAATTGAGAAGTCACTAAACAAAACTTACCTTCTGGTATTCTTTTCGAAAACGATCTTTGATATGTTTGCATTAATTTGATTAAGTTCTATTGAAATAAATCTTATATGCATAATTTTAGTCCCCTTCTCATAGAAAAATTTTATCTAAAAAAAATTATGTAGGACAAAATGTGCCTTTTTGAATCTACGACCAATATTTTAAGGAGCAACAAATATCAGCACAAACGCATTATACTCTCTCCACTATTGTGGAGTGGGTATAATGTAAAAACGAACATTTTGGAATGCATACCAAAACGTTCAATGCGTACCAAAACGATTTTTTTTACATTTTTTTTTACTTTTATTTTAACAAAACATGCTTTTTCAAATTAAAAATCCTTTAATAGTATACATCCTTAATATTTATTTTTGCGACGTTTTGTGGCCTGATGCATTTTAGGTAGAACTTGTTATATTTTCTGGGTTCACGCTATAAATCAATTGGATGAAAAAAATTCGTGGGTTTCCCAACATTTTTAAGTAATCAAAAAAAAGCAAGTTTTGTTCTGCGACGCCTCAACTAAAAATTAGAATTGGTTGATCTTCAATATAAATGTATGTACAGGTTGACGCAGAATAAGATAGATGGCTTATGCGATTACTATTCCTTCTTTTTTTAAATACGTATATTATTTGGAGATGTTTTCCAACTAGCTTTGAACCATTATGCCCTGTAAGTATGGTCCCTTTAGTGCTGAAAAAACAAAGACTAATAATTAAAAATGTTATAAAGACAAGTCATTTCAATAATAAAAATCGGTTTGAATTAATTTTGTTCGTTGTTCGATTTTATACTTGTTATTCATCTTTAATTCACCCAGTCTTTTTCACAAACTGCTGAAAAACAAACAAAGAAAAATAATAAAAGAAGAATATATAATGAATTAAAAATATGTAGTTCATTCTGCGCCACCATATATAAGAGGAGGCCTATAGGAAAACACAACAATTCCAATTTCAAAGTTGTTGGTTTTTTTAACTAAATAATTTTCTACATATTAAAATTTATATATCTGCCGTATTCATTAAAAAATAAAATAAGTTTACAATGTGTTTTTAGGTGAAATTTTCATATAAATTTTTCTTAAAATACAGTTTAAATCCATTTTAATGTTTTTTAATGCGGCAGTGTATATTCATACATGTCCAATTCACAAGCTTTGGTTTATGGCTTATCGTTAAAAAATACGATTTTTTTATGCACTCGAATAGAAAATTTTGTTGTATCGTTAACCCTCAAACAGCTGACAGTTTACGTTTACCTATTTCGGCGGACCGGTTTACATTTGTAAACCCATATGTTAAGTACGAATATGCGTGGAAAGATAAAATAATAGAATGTTTGTGTTATGTTTTTAAGTTCTGAGAAAACACGTGTATCGTTCTTAAAGTGAAAACAGAAAAAATAATAAGAAAAATGTCAAAAAATGCACAGAATGTTATGGAGCCACCAGTTTTTTACTCTAACGTCTAACGAGGAGATCTTCCAGTCGTTGTGCCAGTCATTTTACCCGAGCCTAAGGCTGGACCCAGCAATGTTAAACAACGCAGGCGTGTTTTCCATATTTTTGTTTAAACATTTTGTCATTTATGTTTTTGTCTATTCATTTGTTCATTATTGCCTTGTGGCGGTAGCTCTATTCGGTATTCGTATTGCTAAACGTCAAAACTGGAAAATATCAATTCAATGTACATTGTCAATTAAGTTCAAGTAGATAAACAAATTTTTTTTTAGATACCAAATAATAAAAAAATATAAAAAATAAAACTAAAACAAGCAAATTAGCTATTCAATTTTAGTTAGAATTTTTGCTCCACTCTTGGTTTTTTTTTTTTTCCTTAATAAAATTTGAAATTCGCTTTGGTTGATTTTATAAAATTAAGCTAAGTATGGGACTAGTTTAAAAAATAAATTGAGATGAATCAGACATATATTAAACATTCAGAAGAATTAAATTTGTTGTGGCAGTTATCACATAAATACAACATTTTTCAAAACACATAAAAATCAACCGTCTAATACGAAAACACTTTGCTATGAAAATCACCAACAACAAATATACACAATTATTTAATTAGACGATTATAAAACGAATACGAGGATTATAAAACGAATACGACGAATATAAAACGAATACAATGTATTCCTCAAATTTTGGGTTCTTTTATTTTATTTATACGGTATTTAAGTTCATTTAAAGCCCTATTCAAATTTTTTTTATCGTAAGTCACGTTAGTCTTATTTCATTCTATAAACGGCCTTTATTCTCTGCAGAAATCTCGATCGTTTGCCTTATCGACCAATGATCAATATCAGCTTTTACAGTGGTGCACTGCCTTATTTATTGGCAAGTATGTGTAATAGCTTAGAACTAGCGGAGAACCATTAGAGCTTAAGTCAGTCGTGTCTAAAATATATAACACTACTTGGTATGCCAGAATATATAACAAAATCCAGTAGGTCTGAGTAACTGAGGCAATAGGTTGACCTTCTTGAATTCTTGCTAATAGGTGTCTCATAGAAAATGGCATCTTCATATTGATGATGCCCTAACATCAGAACTGTGACATCAATATTTATTACAAATGGCATAAATGAGGCATCAGTCCAATGTCGAACGTCATCATAAAATTTTGTAATATTTTATGCGTCATCTACGCCATGACTACAGTGACATCAATTCGATGACACATTTTGTGTATTATTAACATAATTTTCATGTTTAAAAAGAAAAATTAAAAGCAAAAATTCCCATATCAAATTTTTTTAAAATTATTTAGTTAAATACATCAAATTTTCATATAATAGTAATTACGAAAATCATATCGGGCATGCTGCTGGCGCCTTATAATTAAGAGTTCTTCTGTAAACGAAGGGCGGAATACAACAAAAGTGAAACAAACATGAGTAACGGGAAAGTAAATAATAATATTCTCTTACTGTGACTTAAGTCAAACCCAATGACAAACTGTTATTAAATGGAGCCTAATGAGTAGTTTCTATGATGTTTCTGGGTCATCACACTGATGACATGTTTTATTAAACTGACTCCGATTCGTAATTTCTGTGATGCCGGTGTGTCAGCTCATTGATGACATTATTTAAATTTTTGACCCTGATTACAATTTGGTCAAATGATGTTAATGCTGACATCACGATGATGTAAAGTGTCATGGGATCGAAAACAAAGACCCTTGTCATAGAAATGGGGTCAAAATGCATCATCCTTATGACGCTTTTTCTATCAGTGTAGTCGTGTAGATTAATACAATATTATTTATTAACACTAATTAGTTTCGTTGAACTGCAATAATCCCGGTCATCTCTGTAATTGCAATATTTGAGGTGAGATCCTCTCGTATATCGACTATTTATTTTTTCATAATTTATTCATTGAATCTTCATAAAGTGAGATATGAAGTTACAACAATTAATACAATCTTATTCTAATTCCACACATTGAGGTCTTTGTGAGTATTCGAGTGGTTTTCATACCATAGATCAGACGTGACGACTCGAAGAATTTTGTTTTACTGCTTTTGGATTTGGCTTATATTAGAGGCCGAGGTGGTGCCCCATAACTGAGTACCATAGCACCAGCTTGGCTTTAAGATAGTATCGTAAAGTAGAAGTTTTAAAGTATAAACGAAGGGCAAAATCTCTACCAATGATCCAATTTTTTTGAGTTCACCTTCGTGAAAACAGTCGGCTCTTCAATTGTAACAAAACCTTTTCTACTTATGTCAATACACCGATAAACCAAATGAAAATTATTAGGCTGGCTGTGTAGAATGCTTAGAAGGTTGTATCATCAGGATGAGTTAATGTGTAGGTGTAGCTATTAGTTTGTATGTGTGAAGTATATATTAATAACAGTAGAGGCTCTAAATTACTTCCCTGTAGGACTCCAGCATTAATCGATTGCGGTGAACTTAAAAAATTTTCTTCTTCAATAACAAATTTCCGACCGACTAAGTAATTTTCTAACAGTTTGTGTGGGCTTACGGGTAAAATTAGTTTCAATTTATTTATTAAGCCTTCATGCCAGACTTCGTCGAAAGCTTGTTAAACATCAATAAGTAGTGCAGAACAATATTTTTTCTTCAAAAGTTTTTTTTCTGACGTTTACTAGAAAATAGGAACGACCTCGCTGTATAACATTGGGTGATTGGGAACTAGAAGGGTTTTTTCTTAAGAAGGGTTGTGCTTTTATGGTCCGATTTTATATGCCACTTCCATTCTTGTTCTTTTACTCCTCATTTTCTTCATTGTTTACTTAAAAGTACTCTTTCACTTACCAAGGCGTTACAATGGACCATATTGATCTCTGGGTGAGGGTGTGAAGTTGACTTCGCAACTGCCTTTCTACCTAGCCTAACCTACAAAAAGCTTTAACATCAGCAAATATTGATGTGTGGGTGTATTTGTTGGTCTCTGTTCGAATGTGATATGTTTCTTTCTAAGTCCAAATTGTTTTTTGGTATACGTTCACTTCCATCCAAAATCGGAAGTTATTTTGAAATCAAAAGAGTTTCTATGGAGTCTTAAATATTTTGTACTTTTGTATAGAAAATATTTGTTAATGCGTCGTATTTTTTTATCTTTCACTGCCAACTTTTATTCACCAAAATATTTTATTTATTTAGGGATCTTAACAACAGACAATTGTCTTTTCTATCTTTTATCTTAAAATATTTTTTCAGAAAAGATAATTATCAACAAAAATAAACTAAGGAAATAAACCATATAAAACAAGTTAAAAAGCATAAGCGGTCAAACCCGATCATAATATATCCTACATCACAGTATTTGCCTAAAAATTTTAAGAGTGTATTGCTATTGACTAGGGATGCCAATCGGGACTCATTTTTAAAAATTTCGGGATCGGGATTTCAAAATCCCGAATAAGTACGTTTGAAATTTATTTTAAAACAAAATGTTTATACAAAAGTTTCTTAAAACAGATTTCGAGTTTAAATAATTTTTTTATGAATACGTCAAATAGTGTTTATTTATAAAAAATAATCTTTTATTTGCCGTATGTTTTTTAAGCAAATTTGCTATTATTATTGGACCGGAAGGAATATGAGCTATTTCATCAATATTACGACTTAGTTGTTATAATTATATCCACTTTTATTCTTTAGTTGCTGAATAAAACTTTAATTTGATCGTGAATAATCTTTATGTTTTGCTTGATATATAACAATTATTTCTTGATTTCTATATTTTGAATAAAAATAATCATTTTTATTTTGGAATTATGTCTTAAGCCAAAGCTGAACTTGCTAAACGTAATTGTAATAAAGGCTTGAGATGGGAATCTGAAAATTTCGTTTCTAGTTAAAATAATGGTTTTTATTAAGCAAAATACAAAAATCCAGAAATAGTCGTCATATATCAAGCAAAAAATGAAAAGTTTAAATACTCGCTGTGTTCCAAAAACAAAAATTAAACTCAAAAAAAGGAATTATTTGCAATAAAATATATAACTCAAATATAATTTTTAATAATTTTTTTGTATATAGTATAAAAATTCAATAAAAACGCACAGTTTTGTACATAAAAGTTGATATGTTAAAAATCCCGGGATTTATTTTTATGAGTATTATTTTTATCAATCCCGAAAAATCCCGGGATTTCGGGATGGGAAGTTATTAGCCCGCTATAACAATATCAGAAATAAAAGTGTTCCAACAGAACTAGATAGGGGAACAGAATAGTCGCTGAAGCACAACGATACGAATAGCGCTGCATGCTGTGAAAAGTTCAGCTAATACTACAACTACTTTATTCTGTTCCAGGCCTGAGTCTTCAACTTCAGACAAAAAAATCCTAAAGTTCATAATTGCATCGTCGGTAGTAACTTCAAATTCTCTCTCATTTCTTTCTTTTTCTTTTGTTCTTATTTTCCTTTATTTAAAAAAGAATTAATGAAAGTATGGCAGCATTTTTAAAAGAATAAGTGTCTCTATTTGAGAGCAAAAGGGAAAAAACGTTCCCAAATAAAAATTTCGGATTTTTACGGCAAATTTGTATGTCAAATTGTACGGGAAATGTGGTCTCGACGCAGTTCTGTTTGAGCACTAAGAAATTTTTCCCCTTATATGGATTTAAGGTTCCTTATTGTCAATTTTTATTGCACTTAATCAATATATCTCAGAGAACAAAGGCTGGTAAGCCACACAAATTCGCTATAGATTTTAAATCAATCAAATAATGAGTTCCATCATCGTTTATATTTGTTCGTCAATTTAGATGTGCAGTTGGTTCGACAATGATTGTTTTGGTAAAGAAAAAATATACTAACAAGCAAGAAATGTAATATATGATTTATTCAAATGCTGGATTCTAAAGAAAAAAGAGACATCGTTGGCAGATCGCTGATTTTGTCATATTTTTGATATATTGATGATGAATATGATTTGATGATTTTTTTTCTAAAATTATGATTTTTTTCATTGTATGACAGATTATTTCTTTGGTTTATTATGTTAATTCATTCGTTATTTTCCCCCAGAACGTTCGTATTCTTTCGGTCTTATTTTGCGACGCCCTTATGGTAAATTTTAAAAAGAGTTTTTATTCAATTGGTTTATTTCTGTAAAATTAAAGAGGTCAATATCAATATGGTCCATTATAACCCCTTAATTAGTGAAAGAAATCTAGTATGAAAGAGAAGGTGAAGTAAAGAGTGAAAGCACAGGAAAAAAAATTAGTTGAAAACAAAAAATCATTCATAATTCCCTAAGAGTTCTCCAAGAGTCCTCCTGAAATCATCCACTAGCCTGGACAGAACAGTCCATCAAGGCCTATCCACATATATAGTGACCACCGAGCCCTTGGCAATGTTAGCCCCTACCAATTCCACGGCCCAGAGAACATCCGGCTGAAATACACTGCTGTTATCGGAAAGTCTATATGACCTCCTTATGTCCAGATTATCAATGTAGACCCCGCACCCGTGCCGTGCCCTTCACTTTCGAGCAATCAGTCAAAATAGCAAATCCCCTATACAATCTGCCCTGGCCTGACCAGCTCTACCTAGAAGGCAATATCACTTCTGGCAAACGCCCAAAATCGACCCTAGTGCCCAAATAATCCATAGAGCCTGTCGAGCCCAGCTGAAAACCCCGATTATTTATTTCACCTAAGATCTGCAAGTGACCCTTTGTGAAATTTTCCAAGAATCCTAGCTCCCTCAGCCTAAGAATGCTTCTGGCTGCCATTTCAATCACATACTGCTCTAGGCAGAAGATAAAGAATAACATTCAGGGACGCCTGACAGGTACCTGGCAAGGAATCTGTCATGCCGATCGAAGTACACCTTTAAGCCTTAGACAGAAGGTCCCTCCATCTAGCCAGTCTCAATGCCTCCCACCAAACACAGCACCCATACGAAAGAATAAGTCTACCCACCGAAGTGTTTATCCATCCCACAGAGTCCCGGAGTCCACAATTCCTACCTTTCAACGATCTGCAAGCATAGTAGGCATTGAGACCCCTGTTTAGTCTCTCCTGAGTATTCCTCTCTTACCAGTCGCCCATGCTGATGCTGCTAAGCATCAGAGTTAGCCAGTCGACCAAGAATAACGAAATCCCTATATTAATCACATTGTTAAAATCCCTTTCTATATCCAGGAACGAATGTGTATTCCTTGTTTCGCAATCCGCGTTCTATATAGCTCACTCTTAACAGACCTCTTCTTGAGATAGGCATGCTGAGCACCGCGGATGATGCCGGCATCAATCTCCGTCCTCATATGTATATCAATCAGTCTTCCTAATGTCTCCAAAAGAAAAGACGATAGGCTATTTGGTCTTAAATTCTTGGGTTTAGAGTGACCGGCTCTACCTGCCTTAGGTATGAAAATAACCCTGACGTCTCTCCGCATTCTAGGATTGCAGCCGCTTAGCAAACGTACCCCTAATAGTTCCACTAGTAATAGGAGTGATGTTCCCTGGATATTCTGAGCATAGCCGGAAATATACCATCTGGTCATGCCGATTTGTACGACCCAAAAATATTAACCGTCAATGTAACCTTATCCAAGGTGATACTATCTCGCACCGCTTTCTTTATCTCATCTCCCGAGCCCAATCCACCTGTTCCCCCGTCGCAGGATCCATACACTCCGGGAATTGAGTTTCCACAAGCAAATAGAGGGATTGGCAGCTAGTTTTCGTCCACGAGTCGGCCGATCTCTGATTAAATCCCCGACCGAAAGGTCCTTTGATAAAACTCTTCTGAACCTAGGCATCTCATTTATTTTAATTCCACCTTTTCCAAATAAAGCAACGCAACGCAATTTAATTAAAAATGGTAACCAAGATCTTGGTGCCAACTTTGTATCAACACTTGCAGTTGTAAATTGTCCTATACGAACCTGAAGTACAACAGCGGTGCGCAGAGCCCACCCCTGAAAAAGTCTCATTCTACATGGATGGTATCAAAGATTCAGCAGCCGAATAGAGCATTATTACTTGTTTTAAAAAAATATTAACATTCAACAACATTTAACAAATAAACTAAGCAAATAAACAAAATGAGACAAAAAGATTGTAGAATTAAAAAAGAAAACTTTAAACGTAATTAGCTTATTAATTTGTTTTTAGTAAACCGTAAAGTTTTTAAAAAAAAAAATTATACTTTTTATGGTTGACAAATGAAGCAGCTGTGCTTTATCTATTTCTAAAACGATAACAACCCATTTTTTTCTTTTATCTTACAATAATAAGTCTATTTATTTATATTGGGTAGTACACAAATGTGCGTTTAGTTTTTTAAATATGCCATTAGGTCGTCTCAAAATCAGAAAACTATTTATTGAAATAAAATTGATGAAATAAACGAAGTTTATACATGTTACACAAACGACTTTCAGACGGCTGTTTTTGCTATGCAAACAAGATCTTAAATTAATTCTACTAGATTTCTTTGTAATGTAAATAGCCAATAATATGAATACACTACGCAAAACCTGTTACATCGCAAAAATATTGTAACGTTCCCCGTATAATTGCCAATATGGCAACCAGGTCATTATATGGCAGAAATTATTTTGTTTGTTATGTTAATTCATTCGTTATTTTTCAGCAGAACGTTCGTATTCGTACGGTTTTATTTTGCGTCGCCCTAATGGTAAGTTTTAAAGCAAGATCTTGGCTACCTTGTTGAACTAAAATTTGTTACGTAACTTTATGTTGAAATTAACGAATTTAAAATAGAAGACTATCAACCATAATTTTGCTATCTTGCATACAAATTTCTAATATTGAGCCAGCGATATATGGAATGTTTGATAGTTTATAAACATAAAATTTGTCCTCACAGTATTTGTAATCGTTTCTTTATTTGCCATATTAATATATATTAAGAGAAAATTTAATAATTTTGTTTTTAATCATTTACAGCTTAGTTGGATCTTATTTAACTGAAATGTCATTACATGTTTCGGGTTTCAACATATTAAATTGATATCTGGAAGCGGACTTTATTTTCGGCTTGAGGTAAATTATGGGACGTTCATCATGGTGTTAACTCAGGTCTTATAAAACTAAATTGGATCAAATTGCATAAACCGATTTGATAATGTTATTTTTAGTGGCATAAAACGAATTTCTGCCAAATTTAATGACAATCTAATTTTTTGTAAGTATCGTTTGACAGAATCAAAAAAGGGAACTGCCTGTTTGTAGAACGCGAGCGCCAAAGTGACACGTTTACCTTACAATTTAAACCAAAACAAGTTTTGAAATTTTGAATTTGTTTTTAATGTAAGTTAAGCGAATCACTTTTGCACTCGCGTTCTACAAACAGGCAGTAAGATTTGATGGTATTTAATGTTAACTATTGTTATAGCAGAACATGAATATAAATTTTTTAGGGAGGTTGGTCCACATTTGCATCCATGACTATTTTCCTATCAAAGCGATTACAACGAATTTTAATTCCATACGGCTTTTAATTTCATGGTAGAAACAAACTTAATTTTTCAATTTGTTTGAGCGTTTCGAAGATGATCGTGATTTCAACAGTTGGACCTATCTTAATGGACTTAGAACTAATAAGGACCCAGAATAAAAAGTCATTCCCAAAAACAACTAGATTTTCCTCCAAATCTCGTAGGTACCACATTTCGTTGCAATTTAAATGTGCTAGTTGTCGTGTATCTTAGTGCATTCGTATATTTCTTAGACAATTGAGGAATCACTAAGAAAAATGTACCTTCTGGTATTCTCTTCGAAAACGATCTTTGATATGTTTGCATTAATTTGGTTAAGTTCCATTGAAATAGATTGTATATGCAGCATTTCTGTCTTCTTCTCATAGAAAAGTTTGATCTAAAAAAATTCATGTAGGACAAAATGTGCCTTTTTGGATTTAGGAACAATATTTTAAGGTTTTTTTTTTTCTTTCAGTATTTATTTATTGAATAAATATTGGGAATTATTTCTTTTTATAAGCAACTTTATTATATTCAACATTTTTTATTTTTCGAATTTATTCTATGGGCTAAATTTCAGTTATGTATATTATAAAGCTTTTTTGTAATAGTTCTATTCCTTAAATTTTTAGAAATGACTTTATACACTACCAGACTATTATATTGTATCTTCTTGTTAAATTTTACCTTAGCTTTCAGTTGGATAGCAATGAAGTGTATTGTATTTACAGAAAAATTTACAATTATTAGACACCAGCAGAATGTAATGCATTTTCTGGCCCGCTACGGCCTTCGTCAGCATTATTTGTGTCACACTGGATAGTGATACTTTATAAATGGAATGTATTTAACTCAACTATTTTAACAAATAGAATCTGGGAATTATTTCTTTTCATAAGCTACTTTATTATATTCAACATTTTTTATTTTTTGAATTTATTCTTTGAATTAAATTTTTTATTAAAAAAAAAAAAGCTTTATAAAATACATAACTGAAATTTAACTCATAGAATAAATTCGAAAAATAAAAAAAGTTGAATATTTATTGAATCTTCATACATAAAATATGAACTAACAATAATTAATCAAATCTTATCCTAATATTTACTTTATGTCCTGCCAGTGCCAGACAAAAAAGATTTCGTCGTCACGGTTTCTGTTTACAGATGTTGGTGTTTATCGCTCATCTGATTGCGTGAGTGCTGCAGTGTCTCTTCTCCTTAATCGAGTGTGGCCGCCATAATTACAATATTTCGAGCTAATGGATTTTGGTGCAGTTCCAGCCTTTTTAATTATTTTACTGCAAATTTCGTTATCATAGTTCTTACTAAAGGCACATTGATATCCTTGTAAATATTTGAGTTTTTAACATACCAGGGAGCAGCTGTGATTATTCTAAGACGTTTATTTTGGCGCCTTTGAATTTGTTCGTTATTAGAAGCCGAGACGGTGCCACATAACTGAATACCGTAGCACCAAATTGGCTTTAAGATAGAGTTGTAAAGTAGAAGTTTGCAATCGAGTCCAAGAACAGAATGCCTTCCAATAAGCAAATTAATTTGAATTGCTTTTAGTTTCATTTGAGTTAATTAAGCTTCTATATGCAATTTCCAAGTTAAACGCCGATCTAGATGTATACCGAGGTATTTGACATGCGAGTGTTGGAGTATTATTTGATTATTGATTTTAACAGGGGGCATCTTTCCCGACGCAATGTGTATGTTATATGTGCGCATTTTTGTCCTCCATTGTTTTAACCACCTTTCTGTATCAAATATATGATCCTGTAAGTAACGAGATGCTTCTTAACAGTTTGCGTGTACGCTTAGAAAAGCTGTATAATCCACAAATGTTGAGGTTTGTGTGTAGCTGTGTGTTGGCATGTCCGAAATATAAATTAAGTATAATAGAGGGCCCAGGAAGCTGCCTTGTGGGACTCCAGCGTAAATTGGCTGTGGAGAACTTAAAAAATCGCCTTCTTTAATAGCAAATTGACGACCGACTAAGTAGCTTTCTAACAGCTTGTGTATGTTTGCTGGTAAGTTTTGCTGCAATTTCAGTAGTAATCCTTCATGCCAGACTTTATCAAAAGCTTGAGACGCATCGATGAAGAGTGCTGAGCAATATTTTTTTTCTTCAAAGGCTTTTCTTATGACATTTACTATTCGATGAGTTTGTTCATTTGTGCTGTGCTGTCTTCTAAAACCGAATTGATGGTTTGGAATACATCTATTTTCATTTAAAATCGGCGTTAATTTTGACACTAGTAGTTTCTCAAATAGCTTTAAGATATTAGATAAGAAGCTTATAGGAGTGTATGACTCAACTTTTGTGTGATCCTTCCATGGCTTTGGTATAATGATTACTAAGTAAACCTTCTAAGGCGTAAAATAGCATTGAAAATAGCATTTTTTGATGAAAATTAAAAGTTTGTTTTTATATCCTCCGCCAGTAGGGGTCAATGAGGGTATGAGAACTTTGTCATTCCGTGTAAAAATTTTTAAATATTCATCAAGACCCCATAAAGAATATATGTGTTTACTCCTTGAGTAACTCTCAGTCGATTAAGTCATGTCAGTCTGTCTCTCTGTCCATCTGTTGAAACACATACTCACTTTTGAAAGATTCTACAAAAAGTACGTCAAATTTTTTCTAGTTCTCCGGGATTGAAATCCAGCATAACCAATTTAGTATGACAAGAGTCGCGAACCCAAATTTGGAACAACATCCCTAAAAAAATTATATTTTTGATACAAAAAATTAGTTTTGTATGACTGGAAATCGTACTACAAAATTTTGTGCAGTCGATTTATTATATATCATAGGTCCTATATAAAGCCTACTCTAGGTATTCATTTTAATAGGACTCAAGCCGCAACAAATAAGGCTTTTGCAGTAATATTTGGTTTCTCGCATATATATATAAATTATAATGCCAAATTTTTCAAGATCGGTCCATAACTTTTCATATGACCCACATAAAACCAGCACTTGGAAACACTTTGGTACGCCTTAAACCGTAACGAATTTTGCTATTGTAATAACATTTTGTCATTTTCATAATCCTAGAAATCACTACACCGAATTTCGTGATGATGGCTCGATAATTTCCCATAGATTCATTATAAAACCTCCTCCTGAAAGTTGCTCTAACTTTTTTAAAACAGAAACGAATCATGATATTTTATTGATATTAGGTCCAATTAAGTCTTATGTGACTAGAAACAAAATATTTTTGTTTCTATCTTTGTGGTGATCGGCCCATACTTTAATATATAAAGCCCACTCCTCAAATATTCCTTCTCATGGTGAAGGATATTAAAGATTCGGCACAGCCGAGTATTGCAATTTTAGTTGTTTTTATTACCATTTCGATTGCTTTTTTGGTTTGTCAATTTTTAGAAAACCAATAAGTTTTTTTCAACAAACAATTATCTTAAGAGGGAGGAAATTATCATCTGGCTACTGAGTGTTTTCCAAACAAATAATTTTTAGTGTTGATGACTTTGTCTTATATAACAAAAAAAATGAAAAGAGTTGCTGTCAAAATTATGAAGTTTGATGCTTTTTTGTTGTTGTTGATACTTTTACTTCAGTCTAAATGTCTTTGTAGGTCGTCAAATATTTATATTCATGTATAAATGTTTATATAGTATTGTGAACTGATGGTTATATAAAAACTAATAACAAAGTATTATTTAATATTTTATAAATACATACATTCAAATGTATGTGTGAATTTATACATGACCAATATAGCTTTTGAATTATAAATATTTATTTGACCTTTATACTCATGTCTATGCATTTCCCTGTTATTGGCAAAAATATTTCTATTTACTCTTAACAACATGCGCATGTGGTTCTATGGACCAGACTTCCTACAATTTTTTATTTTACATACAAATTCCTTTATTAAATCATTAACTTGGTTCTTTATACACAGAAAAAGTTTTCAGTAGTTCTTTATCAATTTAAAAAAATTGCTTGAAAAGTATTTCAATTTATTTAATATGATAATTGAACCAATTATTTTTTTAGTTGAAAAAAAAAATTAAAAATTTAATTTTGATTTAATTAACATTTACATTGTTTGGAAATAAATATTGAATTTCAATATTTAAAAATAAAAAAAAATCTTAATTGATTTTTTTCGCTTAAAATAAAATAACTTAAACTTGTAGAATTATTGTTTGGAGTTGTCAAATCCTGAGCTATATTTGATTAAATCAATTTTTGATAATTTTTTTAATTACAAATAAAAATATCATTTATTGAAAAAAAGGTTCACAATTTTCAATTTTTAGTAATCGATATAAGCATTTTGGTAACAGATGCAAAATGAACAAATTGTTTGCTTGATTCTATGAATTTTGTGACTAGAAACAATTTTTAGTTTTTTCTGTGTGAAGAAAACTTTAAAATGTACTTTGAGGTCAGATTTTATATATATAATTAATCAGATGTTCCAAACATCGCTGGCTCTATATTACAGGATTATGTGCGAAATAGCAACAATTTGGAAAAAAATTAAGTTTATATTTTCTTATATTAATTCCACTTTTTCCAAATAAAGTAACGCAACGAAATTTAATTGACAAAGTAGCCAAGATCTTGCTGCCGTCTCTGTATCAACACTTACAGCTGCAAATTTTCCCATACGAACCTAAAACATAACAGCGATGTGTAGAGCCCACCCCTGAGAAAGTCTCATTCTCGGTGGAGGGTATCAAAGATTCAGAAGTCGAATAAAGCATTCTTTCTTGTTTTAAAAAAATATAAGCATTAACAACAATAAACAAATAAACTAAGCAAAATGAGACAAAAAGATTGTAGAATTAAAAAAAAGAAAACTTTACACGTAATAAGTTTATTAATATGTATTTAATAAACCGTAACGTTTTTTTAAAATAAATTGTATATTTTTTATGGTTTACAAATAAAGCAGCTGTGCTTTATCTCTATTTAAAGCGATAACAACGCGTTCAATTCTTTCTTTTTAAAATGTACCATTAGGTCGTCGCAAAATAAGAACACTTTTTATGGAAATAAAATTGACAAAATAAACGAAGTTAAGAATAAATAAAATTTAAAGCAACTCTTTAAATTTCTTTGTATGTAAGTATGTGCTACACAAACGACTTTCGGCCATTAGTTTTTGCTATGCAAACAAAATCTCGCTAAATATTTTGAATCAAATCTACTAGATTTCTTTGTAATGTAAACGGCCAATAACATGAAAACACAACATCGCAAAAATATTGTAACGTTCCCCGTTAAAATATATTGTGGTCGCCAATTTGGCAACCTGATCATTATATGACAGATAATTTTTCTTGTTTGTTATGTTTATTCATTCGTTCGGTCTTATTTTGCGACGCCCTAATGGTATATTTTAAAAATAATTTTTGTAATTGTAAAATTAAAGAGAATAATAAATGCGTTGTTATCGCTTTAAATAGAGATAAAGTACAGCTGCTTTATTTGCCAACCATAAAAAATGTACAGTTTTTTAAAAACATCTTAATAAACTAATTACGTTTAAAGTTTTAATATTTAATTCTACAATCTTTTTATATCATTTGGTTTATTTGCTTAGCGTAGTTGTTGAATGTTGTTAATGTTAATATTTTTAATGCTTTAATGCTATAATGCTTTATTCTTTTCCTGAATCTTTGATACCCTCCACCGAGAATGAGACTTTTTCAGGGGTAGGCTCTACACATCACTGTTGTACTTCAGGTTCGTATGGGACAATTTACAGCTGTAAGTGTTGATACAGAGACGGCAGGAAGATCTTGACTACCTTGTTGAACTTAAATTTGTTACTTATGTTTGTAACTTTATGTGGAAATAGTCGAATTTAAAATAGAAGACTATCAACCATAAGTTTGCTATTTTGCATGTAACCTTCTAATATTGAGCCGACGATATATGGAATGTTTGATAGTTTATAGACATAAAATTTGTCCTCACAGTATTTGTAGTCGTATCTCTATTAGCCATATTAATATATATTAAGAGATATGCGACTTTGGTTAGTTATGAGCCGCTCATCATAAAATTTTATAATTTTGTTTTTAATCATTTATAACTTAGTTGGACCTTATTAACCTGAAATGTCATTACATGTTTCGAGTTTCAAGATATTAAATTTATTTCTGGACGCGGACTTTATATACGGCTTGAGGTATATTATGGGACGTTCATTATGGTGTTAACTCAGGTATTATAAAACTAAATTGGATCCAATTGCATAAAGCGATTTGATAATGTAATTTTTAGTCGCATAAAACGAATTTCTGCCAAATTTAATGACAATCTATTTAATGACATTCTGCCCCCAATTTTTTGTAAGTATCGTTTACCTCGGTAGGCATGTCGCAAACTGAAACATCGTTATGACAGAATCAAAAAAGGGAACTGCCTGTTTGTAGAACGCGAGCGCCAAAGTGACTCGTTTACCTTATGTTTTAAACCAAAACAAATTTTGAAATTTTGAATTTGTTTTTAATGTAAGTTAAGCGAATCACTTTTGCACTCGCGTTCTACAAACAGGCAGTAAGATTTGATGGTATTTAATGTTAACTATTGTGTAAGCAGAACATGAATATAAATTGTTTAGAGAGGCTGGTCCACATTTGCATCCATGACTATTTTCCTATCAAAGCGATTAAAACGAATTTTAATTTAATACAGCTTTTAATTTTATAGTAGAGAGAAACTGTCGCTGAAATTTTTAAATTTGTTTGAGCGTTTCGAAAGTGAGCGTTTCAAAGGTGGACGTAGCTTAATGGAACTAGAATTAATTAGGACACAGAATATCAGGTCATTTCCAAAAACAACTAGATTTTCCTCCAAATCCAGATTTCGTTGCTCTGGCACAAATCTTTTTCTACGAATTCTGGCACTATTTGCATTTGTAAATACGTTTAATTTCATACATTCCGTTGGTTATTTCGCAAATTTTGTTTTGTTTTTTATAGTCAAACATATACATAAGTTTATATAAAAGGTAGAGATGAACAGGTGATTTGCGTAAATTTTGTATACACACGGACGATCGTGAGTAAGATCACCCTATTGATCACAGGTACGGGCATAAACACCTGTATAAAAAATGTCGGCTAAAGTGAAGAAATTAAGTGAGCCAAGAAATAAACGCATATATTTTGTTTTATGATCGTGATTGAAAAGTTACTCACAATGCCGCCTCTAACAAAGGGACAGAGTAGGTATACTATTATTTTGCTCTGTTGTCATTATATTGAATTTCGTGCTGGTAAAGTATTGTATGCATTATTGTTCAATTGTTCAGTGAAAATTAAACATAACAATAAGAAGTTTTAAATGTTGAGTGCATATTCTGTAGCCCGGTAAATATATCCATTATCAGTTAATGTAGCCAGATTTTTATGTTTCAAACATCTAAGGCTTCCTTATGATAAGCAAATAAGGTATTTCGAAAACCTCGTTGAAAATATAGACTTCGATGAGGAAGAGATAATATCTGATGCTCCTACAAGTGTTTCAAACGATAAAGGTGATACGTCCTTATTGTTTCACGAAATTTCACGTCACATCCAGTAGAGTTTTGACATGGAGGTGACTCAGAAAATGAATTGGAGGATGAAAATGAAGTCGAAGTAGAAGTTCCCCTCAGTGAGGACGAAAACTATTTTGTTGCCAAGGATGTAACAAAATGGTATAAACTTTCGCCTAGCAGAACATATTTCGCTAAAACCGTTTTATTGGTCCTAACACAAGAATTTGAGCATAACTTACACATTTTTTGTTCTAATGCACCGTACATTACAATCAATTATTTGAAGGAATACAGGAAAGGCAAGGCGGTTAAGAAAAATTGGAAAACTAGAACGGCGAGTCAAAATACAGGGTAGGTAAATATTTTATTGATGTTGGTATTTCCTATAAAAAATGTGCGTTTGACAAATCTAAAGAAAATATATTTGGGAGAATATTAATGAAGTAGAGCTCAGCGCATACTTTGGCATATTAATAGCAATGGGAAGTCATAATTCCAGCAATACAAGACTAGAAGGGCTTTGACAAGATAATGCTTTTCCTCTGTACCGAGCAACTATGTCAGCAAAAAGATTTTTAAATATTACAAGATTTATACGGATCCCTAACGGACAAAGCTGCGCCAATATCGGAAATTATTGATATGCTAAATGCAACTTTGGATCACAACTAAAGGCCAGAAGAAAACATAACCGTAGATGAGCAGCTATTTCCTTTCAGAGGTCGTACTAAATTTACTCATTACACTCCGTCCAAACCTGCCAAATACGGCATAAAGTTGTAGTAGGTGTGCGATTCAGAATCGTACTATCCGCTTACTGGGCAAATATATTCAGGAAAATCGGACAACGAAAGAGAGACAAATCAAGGGGAAAGAGTAGTCAAAATTTTTTTTTTTTTTTTATTATTCCTACACTAAATCCCGCGAAGCTTTTTGCTTGTCTGCAGGAGACAGTCATTCAGTGGTGTAGCTAAATTAGAGTTGTATGTGAGGAATAGCAAATATGTTTTTAATGGATACAGTTTGACATATAAAAGCAATAGTTTTGTTTGCCAAAATGAAACTATTATTACTTTAAGAAACGATGATTTAAGGAATGTGGTGGTAGTTCATCAATCTAAAAGGTGTAGTGGAAAGAACAATATGGCCATGATCCTTTTAATATGTCGGTGTGTTTATTTGTTTGTTTGTGCATACAATCAGTCAGTCTGACAGCTTATTAACAGCCGTATTCATAACGAAAATTTGGCATGAAGTTAGCAAAAAGTTTATTCATAATACACTTACCAAACACTGGCTAACGATTTGCTAAACTCTTGTCAACAAGCTGCCAAACGTTTGGCTATTTGTGATAAACAGCCGTTTTAT
This sequence comes from Pollenia amentaria, assembly GCA_943735925.1. Lineage (NCBI taxonomy): Eukaryota > Metazoa > Arthropoda > Insecta > Diptera > Polleniidae > Pollenia > Pollenia amentaria. The sequence continues at coordinate 134,668,808 of OX031010.1, read as the reverse complement.
GTTAAATAATTTTGTTTGTTTTTTTTTGATACACTGTTGTTTTTAGTTTAGAGTCCTTTTTTTAATATATTTTAATTTAAAAACATTTCAAATTTATATATAAAGAGGGAAAATAAAAAAAAAAATTGAAATGAAATGACAAAACCAACGATGATTAATGCAAAACGTGTTGCATTTATGAGTATTATAATGTGGCATCATTAATATTCAGAGTTGATTTATTAAAAGTTAGCAGACTGATAAAATTTGTTATTAATAAGCTCTATGCTAACAAGCTGCTAAGCTTAATCGGCATTCTAGTTAGCAGCTCGTTGTACGTAGTGTACAAACTTTGGCTAACTTTTTGTTATGAATACGGCTGTTAGTGTTTACAAATTCTGCTCATTTATTTATTTTAACAGGTATTTTTTTTTTTTTTTTTTTGGTTTACCATTTGTTTTTGTTAAATTTGGATTGAATCTGTCTTTTTTTTTATTTTTTTGTTTGTTGTATTTAACTAATTTTTGGTTCATTTAAAAAGTAGCACAACTTGAGGCGTGTCTTAAATAGAATTGTTCACGTCTGAACCGAAGGAAGCGGCTTTCCCATCCCAGGTTTCTTTGTTGAATGATTATATGCCCTAAGACGAATTGACAACTTGATGCGCCACTGTCATCACGTTTTATATTTTAAAATTTTCTTTAATTTTTATGTTTTTTGCCTCAATTTTATTTTAATTGTAATTAACAAATTTGTATCTATGTCGAATCGTTGTTTGGAGGTCATATTGAACGATCATATCTTTTTGTTATTGCCATTTTGTAAATATAAATAAGTGGAACTTGTATAACGTTTGAAAAATACGGAAAGTGGTTTTATATGGTTAGAAGTGCTTCCTTTTTTGTTTAAATATTTGTGCGCTTTTCATCTCTCTGTATAATATCACCAAGTTGTTTGGCTACTTGACAGATGTTTTTGCGCTAAAGCCAAAGCCACCCCCATACACTCCATGACTTGAGAAAAATAATCGGTGTTCTCTCGGGTAATATCAGCAAGGTGTTTGTACTCTTAGCGAATATTCTGGAATCCTCAAATTCACCCCTAAGTACAGTCCATACCACACGAAACGTATCGGCGTCCGGACCACCATAAGAGGTAATTGACATTTTTAGACACATTGAAAGCTAAACAGTGTTTGACCGTTTTCATCCGTGAAGGAAACTACTTAAGCATAATCAATATATTTTGGAATTAAATTAAATAACTACAAACGTAATTTTTAAAAGCATATGATTGTGGTCTGTGATTAGAGATTTTCGTGCAGGGATTTTTCTAAACGTTCAATTGTTTAAAATTCTCGCTTTACCGCGTGTTCTTTGCATTTTTTTTGCCTCAATTAGCTATTAAAATAAACAATATTAAGTTGGAATTCTACTAGCATTCGAAATTCATAAAAAGCAATTCTAGCGGAGAAAAAAAATTTATTTCACACAAACGCAGTATATTTTTTCAGCGGTTGACATCATAAGACCAGACTACTTCAAAAATGAAGCTTACTAAAGTGCAGCGGGTATTTTTGATTTAGAAGCAAAGAACTTAAAATGTCATCACTATATTCTGTAACGGCTAATTAAAGTTATCATTCTAACGGTTTGACAATTTATCATAAAGTGACTTTGGCCGAAGAAATCTTTGAATCGGTAATAACTTTATCGAACTTAATATGGAAATGCCCATATAAAGGGCAAACTTAATTAAATGAAACATAAAACAATTCAAATAAATTTGCACAATGGAAAAAATCTGCCCTTAGTCTAGATTGTAAACCTCTGCTTTACAACTCAATCTAAAAGGCAGTTATAGGACACTGCCTCAAAACTCAAACATTAACAATGACCTTATTGTGAAAGCTATGATCAGTTAGTACAAGCTATGATCACAAAATATTCAATTAAATTTCTAAAAATAATATCTAAATCCACTAGCTCGAATTATTTCAAATGATGAGCGCTACACTAACCTCAGAAGATGAGATACTACAGCACTTATCCGATCAGAACAGCGCTAAATATATTAGTTATGTATGTGAACAGGAACCGTGAGTAGGAATATTTTTATCCGTCATTAGAAGGACGCAAACTAAAGGATTAAAATTAGATTTAATTAATTACACAGGATGACATTGAAAAAGTTTTTAGACGTTGCAACTGATTCTTATCCTTATGGCATTCTAAAGCAGAATATGAACTCAGTTTTCTCCCTTCACATCATATATATTAAATATCGGTGCATTTTTGTTTTTCGCTGTATACTTCTCTTTCAAAAAAAAAAAAACAGAAAAACAATCGAAAATAAAGTTTAGTTAAAAGTAGCACGACATGCATTGATTGTTAGACGGTACAAAGTTCGCCGGGTCCGGTAGAAATGCATAAAATAAGATAATAACTTTTAAGCCATTATGAAAACACAACTAAATCCCGAAAAATTGAATGGTTGGTGTCTTCACCAAAGAAAAGTTCTACATCGCTAACGCTGGGCGATTTGGAATAATTTTTTTCTGTGTATATATATTGAATAATTATTACTCACTTTAACTACTCCAATTTATATATTTCCTAAGCCCCAGTAGGAATATTTACTTTTACTGTTTAAAGAGATCTTTTTCAATTTGTAAACAATAAATGAGTTCACATTAAACAAAAAGTTTTTTATATTAAAAACTTTAGCGCTAAGATCAAACCAGCTTTTATAGTTTTAAATAAAAGATTGCTGGAATGGTCTTTTATTCGATCGCTTAGCGCGTAAATTTTTTAACAGAAAATTGTTTACCTTAAAAGATAAAAATACACATATTAAGAGTTACTCTAACTAACACAAAATATTATTCGTTATCATGAGCATTTTCCTACATACCAACTTGAACCAAATGGCTTTCTATACTGTGGCCATTTTGTTTAATACATCAAAAGTGCATTTAGCTTGCGACACCTCATGCAGCCGATAAGAGCAGTTTTCCAGTAGAATTGCTTCAATACTATAGTCAATGTTTTTTTTCTCAAGAACAACAACATCAATTAAACAATTAATATCGGAACGGTATGTTCAAAATAATAAGAGTCATTTGTATTTTCATTTAATTTGGACTCAAAGTCGGTGTTGATGGCAGAAGTGGTGTATCAATTTTTTTTGTTAAGACATACAGCCATGTCACAGAATACAACTCCGTTCGAAATGATTCCGTTCGGAACCGAAGAAAACATATTTGTTTATTGATAGAAAGTGTATGTTGATAATTTGTTGGCCTTTAAGATACAGAAAACTCCCATTCCGTTCATGAAAACAAAAATGGTTTCATTCTGCAAAGTTTTTCCGCAGTTTTCTGTAGCACCAAAATACGGAATGAATTCTGTTTCCGAACGGAATTATACTCTGTGACATGGCTGATAATGTATTTTTAAATTTCAAAATTTAATTTTAATATTTCCAAAGAAAAAGCACGGAATTTCTGGAAAAGTTTTAATTTAGTATCATAACTTTATTATATTATTAAAATATATTTTCTTCGCCTTTTCATTTATTTAAAACACTTTTTATCAACACACAATTGTACGTTAAATTTAGAATACTTCATATGTAATCGCTTTTGCCACAAAAACTTAGCTGTTCTTTTTTTGGCTTTTGCTTTTATATAGACAAATTGAAGAAATTTATTCAGTTCTGCATGTGTTTATAATTTAACGAAATTTCTGCAATTCTACACACCTTTATTGAATTTAAGAATTCGTTAGTCATTTAAGAGAATTCTATTAGATTTTACCAAAAAAACTAGATTCAACATTTTTGATTTTTCGAATTTGTTCTATCCCGCTACGGCCAGAAAATGCATTACATTCTGCTGGTGTCTAATAATTGTAAATGTTTCTGTACATACAATATACTTCACTGCTATCCAAAGGATAGCTAAGGTAAAATGTAAAAAGAAGATACAATAAGAAAATTTAAGGAATAGAACAATTACAAAAGAGCTTGAAAAAACATAACTAAAATTTAGCGTACATAATAAATGCGAAAAATAAAAATGTTGAATATACTTAATAAAGTTACTTATGAAAAAGAAATAATTTCCAGATTGTAAAAAGAATTAGTTAAATTCAACGAAATTTCTTAAATTCTACGGGCGTTAATTTCATAATGCTTTTAATAAAATATTTGTTGTATTGAATAACAATTCTTCAATTCTACAACTCTTTAATGTAAATATTACATGTTATTAGTCAGTTTTAAGAATTTTATTTATAACCAGTTAAACAAATTAGTTAATTTGAACGAAATTTCTTCGTTTTTATATCCACTTAGTTAAAATAAAAACATAAAAAATTTTTTGGACTTTTACGAAAATTCTTTTTTTTAACTTATAAATATTTTTTAATGTTGCTAAAAAATTATTTTTCTTACTTTAACGAATTTGTATTCAAAATAACACTTTTGAGAAACTAAATTAACAAAATTTAGTTAAATAAACGGATGGAGTATTCAAATTTACATCCTTTGGATGTAAAGGATGCTTATTCAAATATTGTGCATTTAACATAATTTTGGTTCTTCTTTCAACAAAATTTTATTCATATAAACGGAATTCATTAAAAAAAATGTTTAACAAAAACTTTGATTGTGTTGATTTGAAGAAAATTTGTGTAGATTAATAGATTTTCATATTTGAGGAAAAATTAAGTTGATTTAACTAATTTTTTAGTTCAGGTCTTACTAAATTTTTGAGTTAATATTACCGATGAAATTTGGTTCAATGAAGAGGGAGGAAATCGTCATCTGGCTACTGAGTGTTAACCAAACAAATTATTGTAAGTGCAGATGACTTTGTCTAATATATCGAAAAAAAAAAACTAGAAAGACTGGTTGTCAAAATTATGTCGTTTGATGCTTTTTTGTTGGCACTTTTACTTGCGTCTAAATGCCCTTGTAGGTCGTCAAATATTTATGTTCAAGTATAAATGTAAGTATTGAGAACTGATGATTGTAAAAACACGAATAACAAATTATTCTATACTTTTTTAAAAATACATACATACATTCAAATGTATGTGTGAATTTATATATGACCAACATATGAGCATACAAATTTTTAAAGCTTTTGAATTATAGACATTTACTGCCCGTTCGCCGATATCGAACGTTAAGGTTCGCATAGTAAATAACATTTAAAACAAAAACGAAAATCTCAAAAATTGTTTTTGATTTAAATGTAATTTTCTATGCAACCGTTAACGTTCGATATCGGCGAACGGGCAGTTAGTTGACATGCGTAGTCTATGCCATTTCTTGTTATTGGCAAAAATATTTCTATTTACAAGTGCAAGTGGATTTTTGAACCAGACATCCTACAATTTTTATTTTACATATTCATTCATTAATTAAATTATTAACTTGATTCTTTATACACAGAAAAAAAATTCCGTATTTTTTTATCAATTTAAAAAAATTGCTTGAAAAGTATTTCAATTTATTTAATATGATAATTGCCCAGCAAAAACTTTACTTACCTGGTAAGTTAGCAAGTAATATTGGAGATATATAAACACTACTTATTTTTCGGCTGAATAACTACTTATTTTTCGGCTGAATAACTACTTATTTTTGTCCACAGAATTCAGTAGTTACAATACACTTACTAGATGTCACAAAATATCTAGTTATTATTTAACTACCAGTAAGTTGAATTTTAAGTAATTACAATATACGTACTAGAAGCCAAAAAATAGCTAGTTTTTATTTAATTGGCGCTAGTTAATAGACCTCATAAATAGTTATGGTGCTAGTTACCAGTAAGTAAATGCTCAGTACTGAAAATACGACAACTAATAAGTAGTTATTTAGCTGATTATTAGTAAGCAAATATTCATAACTGAAAATAATAGTAGTGAAAAGTACTTACAGAGCTAATTACTAACAAGTAGTTATTGAGGTTTTCAGAATAATGACAATTGTAATGACAACTACTTACCAGGTAACGTATGAAATAACTACGACCTATTACCAAAATTCAAAAAGTTTTTCCTGGGTGAATCTATTATTTTTTTAGTTAAAAAAAAAATAAAAATATTATTTTGATTAATTTAACATTTAAGTTGTTTCGAAATAAATATTTATTAATTAAATAAAAAAAATCTTAATTGATTTTTTTTATTTTTTTTTTGCTTAAAATTAAATAACTTAAACTTGTAGAATTGTTGTTTAGAATTGTCAAACCCTAAGCTACATGTGATTAAATCAATTAACACATTGTTTAAAATGGCAAAGATTTTTGACAATTTTTTTAATTAAAATTAATATATTATTTATTGAAAATAAGGTTAACAATTTTAAATTTTTGGTAATAAAATAATCATTTTGGTTTGCAAAATTAACAAATTGTTTGCTTGATTCTATGAATTTTGTGATTAGAAAAATTTTTTGGTAACGAATAAATATACTTTGAGGTCAGATTTTATATATATAATTAATCAGACGTTTCATACATCGCTGGCTCTATATTACAAGATTATGTGCGAAATAGAAACGATTTAGAAAAAAATTAAGTTAATATTTTCTTATTTTAATTCCACTTTTTCCAAATAAAGTAGCGCAACGTAATTTAATTAAAAATGGTAACCAAGATCTTGCTGCCGTCTCTGTATCAACATTTACAGTTGTAAATTGTCCCATACGAACCTGAAGTACAACAGCGATGTGTAGAGCCCACCCCTAAAAAAGTCTCATTCTAGGTGGAGGGTAGCAAAGATTCAGCAGCCAAATAAAGCATTCTTTCTTATGTTAAAAAATATAAGTATTACCAACAATAAACTAAGCAACTAAGCAAAATGAGACAAAAAGATTGTTGAATTGAAAAATGAAAACTTTAAACGTAATTAGTTTATTAATATGTATTTAATAAGCCGTAAAGTTTTTTAAAAAATTGTGCATTTTTTATGGTTGACAAATGAAGCAGCTGTGCTTAATCTCTACTTAAATTGATAACAACGCAATTAGTTTTATCTTTTATTTTACAATAATAAGCAAAAAAAAATTGCGTAGCGTACAAATTTGCGCTTACTTTTTAAAATCTACCATTTGGTCGTCGCAAAATAAGAAAACTATTTATTGAAATAAAATTGATGGAACAAACGAAGTAAATTATAAATAAAAGGTAATGCAAATTTCTTTCTATGTAAATATGTGTTACACAAAATAATTTCGGTCAGCTGTTTTTGCTATGCAAACAAGATCCTGCTAAAGGTTTTAAATCAAATCTACTAGATTCTCACGCTCTCCGTTACAATATATTGGCAACCCGGTCATTGTATGACAGATAATTTTTCTTGTTTGTTTTTTTAATTCGATCTTATTTTGCGACGCCCTAATGGTAAATTTTAAAAAGAATTTTTATTAAATTTGTTTATTATTGTAAAATTAAAGAAAATAATAAAAGCGTTGTTATCACTTTAACTAGAGATAAAGCACAGCTGCTTCATTTGTCAACCATAAAAAATGTACAGTTTTCTTTAAAAACTGTATGGCTTTTTAAAAACATCTTAATAAACTAATTACGTTTAAAGTTCTTTTGTTAAATCTACAAAATTTTTGTCTCAGTTGTCTTATTTGCTTAGTTTTTTTGTTAATTGTTGTAAATGCTTATATTTTCTAAAAGCAAGTCATAAAGTTTTATTTGGCTGCTGAATCTATGGTAACTTTAAAGATAAGTAGAATTCAGGGCTGGGCTCTACATAAAGCTTTTATGTTTCAGGTTCGTTTGGGACTTTGGAGTTTACGACTTTTAGTATCCGTAGACGGCAACAAGTTCTTGGCCACCTTGTTGAACTAAAATTTGTTACGTAACTTTGTGTGGAAATAGTCGAATTTAAAATAGAAGACTATCAACCATAAGTTTGCTATTTTGCATGTAAATTTCTTATATTGAGCCAGCGATATATGGAATGTTTGATAGTTTATAAACATAAAATTTGTTTTCACAGTATTTGTAATCGTTTCTGTATTAGCCATATTAATATATACTAGAATGGGACAGCAGTCGACACAATCGACTGCAATCGAGAAAAAACTTATTTGTACCATTATTTCTAATATTTATTTAATCATATGGGTAAAAACTTTATTAAATATGTATATACATATATAGAAATATATTTATTTAATGTTAAAAAACATATCGCACTTGATTATAAAGAGGGTTTTAACTCAAAATGTAATAATTCTCAGTAGAGCAGAACAATTTTTAATTTTATCAGGCATATTTCTTTTAGGCATATGAAATTTAGTGACAATTTTTCTAAAAATGTATATATAACATAAGTTCCCTAATCTCAATGTTTATAACAAAGCCTTTTATATATTTTCCATTTATATTTATTTCGTTGATGAATTATGTTCTTATACCCTCTCTATATATATACATATGTATGTTTTGTAAATACATGATTATCATATAACAAATGACCATGATCGGTAGTGTCTGTTATATAAAATCGCAGCCCATCAAAACATCGCACTTTATTAAAAAAAAAACGCAATCAACACATTCTTTACAATGTAACCATATTAATAATGTAACAATAACATTAAAATTATTCATAAGCGCAAAAATTTAAGAAATCAACGGTAAAATTTAAAACAACAACTCTCCCAAAAAGAAAACAAAATATTTAAAATTGTCTTTCTCTTTTTTATTTCTTAATCTCTACTGTTCTCCAATTTAATGCATAGCAGAAAACTCTGCATGTTGTTGTTCTTTTTACTATGTAAACTCAAAAACAAAGCATAATGCTTCTGTTATGTGTTTACATCAGGGATGTCAGCGTCATACACAATTGTGTCAGCAAAACTCACATGTACGATTACGCTGGGAATATAAGAGACAAGAGTATTCGCACCAACACAATCATAATTGACACCACTGATGTAAACCAATTACGAGGCCTAATTAACATACATATTTTGCTATGAAGACTTTAGAGCAATTAATAATAATACAATTATCGAAAAATGTTGAGTTATGGACAGACACAATCAATTATTATTTAAATAAATTTAATTTGGAACCTGCATTTCGCAGAAACTTTGCTTATTTTTTGGAAAAATTGAGCATTTGACAATATTTGAAGTCTTTTTACAACCTTATACAATTCTTTCCAAAATTTTTAATTTGGTGCTCAACATATCTTTGCGAATGCCAACAATGAAAATTCATTTGCAGATACTAATGCAAATAATAACCCCATTAAGTTTAAAAATATTCTATAATTATTAACCACCATTATAAAAAGAGAAGATTTTACTAGCCTATAAAAATACCTTTTTATTTACTAATAATATCTTCTAAATTTATATTGCAGTTTCGAAACAACAAAACGTTTTCTTTAGGTTTGCGGACGTTAATTTATTGCGTTGTTTTGAGCAAATGTATTTCAAATCGGAAAATATTTGTTCGCAAAGAGGAAAAAAAGCGACAAACATTTGAAGGAATTATTTTTTAATACAGGATATAGTGCCCCGTCTACATTTTTCCAGAACTCAATAATATTTTCACTATCTGGATGATTAAATTTTTAATAAACTCATCCGCTTGTATGCTCGTTATCGCTGTCTACAAGACTAATTAATAAAATTCAAATTTGAAGTTTACAGAAGCTCAATAAACACAACATCAAGGCGAATTCATCACAGTTATTCTTAATACTACAACAAGTACACTACACCTCGTACAAAAACCACAAGCAATTTGTTTTTTTAAAATCATTGTACAATGTAAAAAACAGAAAAAAAACAAAGATAATAAATATATTATTTCTGTATAGAGGCCTCAAAACAGGCCGTGCGATCGTGCGATATTTACCGCTGAATGAGAGTGTTTTGCAGTAAACAATTATATTTTACGCTCGCAAAATAAAAGAGCGTAAGCGTACATGTGAGTTTTGCTGACACAATTGTGTATGACGCTGACATCCCTGGCTTACATTGTTTTTGCTCACACGTTCGTGAATTGTTTCAATGTATTAGTACCACTTTCTAACGCGTATAACTCGTATAAAATTAGCAGAATCTCCCAAAAATTATCTTTCGAATGATATATCATTTGTTAAAATACAATATATAGTTAAGGCGTAAAAGGGATCCTAAGAAAACCACTTGCCTATTAATATATATGATGATGATGATTAAGAGATATGCGACTTTGGTTAGTTACGAGCCGCTCATCATAATGACAAACAATTCATTCTGCCGCCAATTTTATGTAAGTATCGTTTACCTCAGTAGTCATGTCGCAAATTGGAGCATCGTTTTGACATAATTAAAAAAAACTAGATGCCTGTTTGTGGAACGCCAGCGCAAAAGTTACTCGTTTAACTTAGATTTAAAACCAAAACAAAATTTTAAATTTTGTTTTTGTTGTTATGGTTGAGATAAGATTGAAACAGTTCCATATGTTATGAACAACTTCGAAATATTAGGGAAATTTGATGAGTAACAAAAAAGATGTATATAATCTTCTATAAAAAAGAGTACAATTACAGTGCTCTGATTTGTACTTAAAACTTTTAAGACATTTCATAGGTATAATTTTTGGATATGTATTTCTCAAATTTTGTGATTTGGATTTGTTATATCCTAAGCCACGTAAGTCTTATTTTATTCTATAAACGGCCTTTATTCTTTGCAGAAATCTCGATTTTTTGGGCAAGTCGCTTGCCTCATCGACCAATGATCAATATCAGTTTTTACAGTGTTGCCCTTCCTTATTTATTGGCAAGTAAGTGTAATAGCTTAGAACTAGCGGAGAACCATTAGAGCATAAGTCATTCGTGTCTAAAATATCTAAGCACTACTTGGCAAATTCTATTTTTTTTAAATATTTGGTTTAATACATCAAATTTTCAAATTAGAATTACTTCGTAGTCACATCGGGCAAGCTGCTGGTGTCTTTTAATTGAGAGTACTTCTGTAAACAAAGGGCGGCATACAACAAAAGTGAAACAAACATGTGAAGTGGGTAAGTAAATAATAATATTCTATCACTTTCACTTAAATCAATTCCAATATCAAACTGTTATTAAATTAAGCCTAATGAGTCGTTTCTATGATGTGTCAACCCGTTGATGACGTATTTTAAATTTTTGACCTTGATGACAATTTGGGCAAATGATGTTACTGCTGACATCACAATGATGTAAAGTGTCATGGGATCAAAAACAAATGCACTTGTTATAGTTATAGTACTGGGGTCAAAATACATCAGCCTAATGACGCTTTTTTTTATCAGTGTAGTCGTGTAGATTAATACAATATTGTGTTTTAAGCCTAATTAGTTTCGCTGAACTACAATGATCCCTGTCATCTCTGTACTTGTAGTATTAGAGGTGAGAACAGTAGGTTATAAAAAATGTATTCTTAGGTAAATGTTTTTCTCAATAATTATTATAATATTGTTGTCATTAACAGAGTTGATTTTCTGTAATGGTTCAGAGAATGAAAGATTGGTTTGATGTGAAGAATAATCGAGCATAATCGCACATATTTATTTAAAATATTTTCAACAAAAAAGTATAAATTTATGTTTTTTAAATGGCACCCATTTATGAATACATTTGTAAGTTCAAAATATATAAACTTATTAGCTAAAAATTTATTTTTTTAAACCTTTATTTCCGTTTTTTTCTAATACTCGTATCTCGACTATTTATTTTTTTTATAATTTATTTATTGAATCTTCATATAGTGAGATATGATGTAACAATAATTAAATAAATATTATTCTAATTACTAAGTTTACGTCTTGCCAATGCCTGAAAAAAATTCTCCTTATCACGGTTCCCGTTCATAGAGGTGTTTATCGCTCTTCTGATTGGCTGAGGGCTGCACTGTCTCTTCTGCTTAAGCGAATGTAGCTGCGATCATTTAAAATCTTTCGAGCTAGTGGATTTGGGTGCACTTTTGATATGTAATTGAGTGCTTATTATAGTTTTCCCTCATAGCATATTGAGATCTTTGTGAGTGTTCGAGTTTTTTACATATCAGATATCGGATGTTACGATTCGAAGAATTTTGTTTTGCTGTCTTTGGATTTTTTCTATAGTAGAGGCCGAGGCAGTGCCCAATTACTGAGTAACGTAGCTCCAGATTGGCTTAAAAATTGAATCGTAAAGTAGAAGCTTAACAGTGTAGACTAAGAGCGAAATTTCTACCAATGACCCAATTTTTTATATTTCTTTTGGTTTCATTTGAGTTAACTTTGTTTCTTTATGGCATTTCCACGTTAAACATCGATCTAATTGTAAACCGAGATATTTGACATGCAGATGTTGAGGTATTATTTAATTATTGACTTTAGTAGGGCTGAATGACTCTCTACGCAAAGAAAATGTTATTTTTGTTCATTGACCTTATTGTTTTAACCATTTTTCCAAACGGAAATATATGACCCTGTAGGTATATATATGCTTCATAGCGGTTTTTGTGGATGCTTAGAAAGGTTGTATAATTATGAAGAGTTGATGTGTGGGGGTAGGTAGTTGGTTGGTATGTCTGAAGTATATATCAATAACGGTAGAGGCCCTAAATTACTTGCATTAAGGACTCCAGCATAAATCGTTTGGGGTGAACTTAAAAAATGTTCTTCTTCAATAATAAAATTTCGACCGACTAAGTCATTTTCTTATAATTTGTGTTGACTAACGGGTTAATTGAGCTTCAATTTATGTATTAAGCCTTCATGCCAGACTTTGTCGAAAGCTTGGAAAACATCAAAAGGGAGTGTAGAACAATATTTTTTTTCTTTAAAAGTTTTTCTAATGACGCTTACTTGCGAATTGGAATGACTTGGCTTTATAGCACTGAGTAACTTGGGACTGGGTATACGAAGGGTTTTTTTCTGGTCCGCTATAACCTTCCACTACTTTTTCCATTCTTGTACTTTTACTCTTTATTTTTTTTTGTTCTTTTCTTAGTAATACTCTGTCACTAAATAAGGCGTCACAATGGACTTCATACCAGCCTTCCTACCTAACCTAACCTAGAAAAGCTGTAACATCAGCAAAAGTTTATGTGTGGGTGTAGTTGTTGGTCTTTGTTCGAATGTGATAGGTATCTTTCTAAGTCCAAATTGATATTTAGTATACGTTCATTGCCATCCAAAATCGGGATTTATTTAGAAATCAAACGAGTTTCTATTAAATCTTAAATTTTTTGTTCTGTTGTAAAGAAAATATTTTTTAATGCGTAGTATTTTTTATCTTTCACTGCCAACTTTTATTCTCTAAAATGTTTTATTTATTTAGGGATCTTAACACAAGCATTTATCGTTTTTTATCTTAAAATAATTTTTTAGAAAATGTAATTATCAACAAAAACAAACTTAGGAAAAAAACCATATAAAACAAGTTAAAAAGTATAAGCGGTTAAACCCGCCCATAATATACCCTACATCTAACTATTTACCTAAAAAATTTAAGAGTATATCGTTAGGGACGCATGGGAAGATATTAACCCACTATAAAATTATATTCATATATATATATATATATGAACAGGGTATGGCAGAATGAACTGTCTGGTTTAAATGGCTTATAACTTTTTTATCTATGCGATTATTTTTCCTTTTTTTTTAATACAGTATATTACTGTGGAATTTCTTTCTATAAGCTTTGAAAAATGATTGCTTGTAAGCGATGCCCATTTTCTGCTTCGCACATACGTGGTCTTTTGCGATATTTTCTCTAACTTCGGTCGAGTATGCTGACCAAAATAATTACTATTCGTAAAAGACTTCAACAATCTTAACGCGCTGTTAAATTATCTACCACTCCATGGTTGAATTTGTCAAACACTGAATCAAATAAATGCCAAATTAAGTTGGGAAGAAGATTGTACGTTAAGGTGTGACTCACAATTAACATCGTGCATTGTGGACCACCCTTTATATGCCAAAGAATGGAGAACAATGTTTTGTAAAAAAAGTATCAACAATAGTTAAGATGTTCACCCCTAAAACGTTCATATTTCGAAAAAGTACCAAATTTGTATTTGTATTTTTTAGATAAGTTTCGAATGTGATATAACTTTTATTTCTTTGTTTATTGGTTAAAACATAGATGGGGTAACAAAGAAGTACTAAAATATAGGTTCTACCCGTTTACTCTCTAAAAGGGCCGAATTTCCAAAAAGTGCCAGACTAATTTTTTAATGAACAAAATGAACTATTTTTTTTTGTATATCTTTTATTTTAGGAAATATGAGGTAAGCGAATTTACCCGTTTTTTCTTCGAATAAGCAACAATAAGTGTTAAATTTTTTTATCTCTGTTTTTTTTAGTGATATAATGCTATCAAATTTACCCGGCTTTACCCCCTAAAAACAATCACGTCTTAATATATCGATTTAGCAAGAGACCAACCTCCGGTCCAAATTTCAAGTGTTACGCTTCAGGCGAATAGGCTGTGCGAAGACAAAGCGGCCAGTCAGTCAGTCATTCAGACTTTTAAAATTGATTTAACTGCAATAACAATATTCAATAAAACAAATAATAAATGTGGTACTACAAAGTAAAAACACAGAAAATAAATATTTTAGGGAGATTTAGTTAAATAATACTCTCCTGCTCTTCCAGCGGCTCCTGCTCTTCCAGTGGCTCCTGCTGTTCTAGTGGCTGCTGCTGATCCAGTGGCTACTGCTAATCCAGTGACTCCTGATATCTAGATAAGTTGGCCTACTAGTAATATGTGGCTTAGGTTAAGATAACCTCCGTACATGCAGTGATCGTCGTACACTACCTTCACGAGTGAACATGTAGATCCTGGATAAATAAATATTTTTAAAGAACATTGTATAAATAGTTTTATATGTACGGATAAATGAATAAAAAATATATATTTCAATAAATATAAAATTAAAAAATATTAAAAACTGATGCATTGAAAACAAATCTACATCAATAATTATCTGCCAACTGGGAGAAGAATAGAATGTACAAAATCTGGAAAATGTGTTTAAATAGACTTCCATTGATATTTATTTTGTATATTAGAACCGTTATTTATAAATCTTAAATAACATATGACAAGTTTTGAGAATTTTCTTAAAAGAACTACAGCAATTGAATTCTTAAAATAATAATCTTTACGTAATATACCACAGAATTAAGGAAAATAGTTTAAAAAACCTTTTATGTACAAAAGCTATAAGCACTACCATAATTTTTTTATAAATATAAATATTGCGAGTGAAAATTTACCAAATTTCGTATCGAATCGAAAGTAGACATTCAGCATTTATCTGTAAGTGACATTTTCTTGCATATATATTAACCCTTATCGAGCGGTATCATTTTATAACATTAACAGGCGGTATGGGTACAATTATACCTGCATGTAATAATGCACTTACGTGTGGGTATATAACATTTCTTTAAAAGTCAATTTATAACCATTAATTAGCTTAACATCTAAACGAATTTAAAAATAATTTTTTTGTTTTACAGTACCCAGCGTTACCGTTGTGCGACTTTAGATGCAATTTGCAACCTTTTTAACGCTCCGATACATTTTTAAACTCGTTTAATCTTGCAACTTTTTCCAACTTTGTGAGACTTTTTTGCCTTTTTCTGTAATTGAAATACTTTTTTCTTTTCATAGACATACACTGCATTATTCCATATATTTTCCCTTTGAAAAAACAATTTTGATTAAAACATTTCCCGGGATATGGTTACCTCATTCGATTTATCAGGTGATTATTTTGTATCAAGGCGAATTCAACTACACACAAAGAAAAACTCTCGGGATAAGTTAAGTTTTTTATACTTACTTTGAGTACGAGTTGTACTCAAAAATTCAAGTACGAATAACACTAAAACGTTCTCACAACAATCCTAAATGGGATAACTTTCGAAAATCATTCCCGGAATTTCTTAAAGTAAGTATAATCTCATATAACTCATATAACTTATTAAAATTTGTTGTAGCCAGTACAACAACACCACACAAGTAGCTAAAAAACGATTGGCTTGTTGTGTGTAGAAACAACAAAAACAACAGAACAAGAAAAAAACACATTATTTTCATGTTTAAATCTTAATCAATTTTATTTTTTAAACTTTAAAAAGTAAAATTGTCTTGCCTTCAATTTCTCACTTCTCATTTAGTTTATATTCTTAGCTAAATATGTACATTAAGTTTTTAAAGTAAAAATCATATCGGGCATGATGGTGGTGTTTTATAATTGGAACTTTATAAGGTGTGGAACAGGTAAGTAAATTAATTATAATAATATTCTTCTTCTAATTTCAGTTTTGATTTATTTAACGTACGAATTCGGGATTAAATCAACTTTATAAGACTTGACTTAAGTACATTTTGAGATTGATTCAATCACAGTTCTACTTAAATCAATCTCACTTTGGGATTATTGTAAGTACGAGTTCGGGATTAAATCAATTTTATAATTCCTGAATTATCTCAGTTTTACCTTAATCAATATCATTTTCCGATTATTTTAAGTACGAATCCGGGATTGAATATGGATAACTTGAGTATTTCGCGATTGAATAATCCGTACTTGAATGAATCTTTCTGTACTTGATTCAAGAAAATCCGTACTCACCGTACTATTGATACCGCTTCGGATTGATTTGAGTACGGATGGATTGATTTTTATTTTGAGTGTTCTTTGTAATAAAAATGTTTTCTGAATAAATATACTTATAAAAAAAAAAAAAAAGGTTTTTAATTTGCCTTATTCTGTATCGTGTTCACAGAATTTCACCGCCAGTCTATGATGATTGGAATTTATATTTTAATGTTTTTAAAACCAACTTTTTTACCTCTAACGAAGACATTATTATATGTTTTATATTTATTATATTTATATTGATCTCATATCTGAATTTGAAAATGTTATAAATGACCCTGAGGCCTTTATTAACGAATTTAAGTTGGTACAAAAGAAATCCAATGATAAATCCTAGAAATACATTTTTGAAATTATAAATTCTGAACATGTTTTGCATACAGTAGGCAGCTTAAAATGCTTTAAATGAACCATTGTACCAACATATTTATATTGGCAGTTCATGTTTTTTTTTTTCAAATTTAGGATTACAGAAAAATAAATTAACCAACAGGTAAAATTTTGAAACTTGTGAGTCCATGCTATCAGCTCTAATAATGTTTAATAAAAATGTTAAAAAAGTGTGAGACTTTAGTTTGAAAAAAAAGACTTTGTTGAGCTACTTTTTGTGCTAGAAACGACTTTTTCAAAATTCTCAACGGTAACCCTGACAGTACCTATTTGAACACTTTAAATTGAAATGAAGACCTAATGAGCACAGCATTTACATTTTGGTGGACATTTAACGAGGAATAAAATAAAATTACTTAAGCAATACAGAATTTTTTTATTTGTATACACTTAAATATGTAAACCTGGGAATCCCTGCACGCTGAGAAAAAATATGGTTGGGCATGGTTACGGCAACTACACTATGTTGATTGTAACAATATATTGTTGTCGTATACAAAATATTATTGTTTTTATTTAATATCAACAATATTATAGTTACTGTAAACATTTTAATGCTTATCACAATTATAAATTTGAGTATGGTTCACTGAAAAATAATCATTTTTATAACAACTAAATAATCATAATTTTGAAAACATATTATATTCGACACAAACATTTAATGATATTCAACAGCCATAATATGATAACTTTCTATACATGTACTCATAATATGTTTAAGATGCAAACAAAATAACTTTTCTCTAATAATATTTTGTTATCACCATTTGTAAAATAATTTTGCATCAGATGTGTCGTTTGTTCACATTTGCCTCTCGAAATATTTGCTACTCAGTAGTTAAACAATTGAAAAAAATACCCATTTAAAACCATGCTTAAAAAATTAAAAAACAATAAAATTATAGGTACATTAAAAAAATTGTAAAGTGTCACAAAATAAAATATTAATGCTAAAAAAATTTTAATATTGTTTGAAAGTGGTTCAAAAATATTGACCATTGTTTTGTGTTATTTTAGAGAAAAAGAAGGAAAATTCTATAAAATAATTACGACCTGCGATAAAAACAGGTTAAAAATATTATGTTTAAAGTTGGGGTCATATTATATTTATCTTTAAAGTTGCCAGTAAGTATATAAGCATAAATATATATTAAAAATATTTTTCAGTTTTAAATTTAATCTACATATTATTATGATTAACAGGATAATAATATGATAACTTCTTAAGTTATTATGATTAACATTATAATAATATGTTGACTTCCAAAGTTATTATGATTAACATGATAATAATATGATTATTTGTTAGCTTATTATGAGTAACATGATAATAATAAGATTACATTTAATTATAACAGGATGTAATATAAGCAAATTAGGATTAAGCGAAAAATATTATAATGTAATACTACGAATATATTTGGTCCTAATATGATTCAATAATAATCGTAATATGTTGACAACAATCATGAATTTTATTATAATATGTTTCTCTTAGATTATGTTTACCACTACCATGTTTTTTCTTTGCGTGTGAAAAGACACAGTTTAACACTAGTCCTTATACCCAGATACAGGTATGGCCAGTATGTAATGAACCTTCTAAGCCACTTAATAATTTTCGGATCTAGGAAGATGGTGCAAGTCTACGGCGATTGGCACCTCAACTACTGTCCTAGGTCAAGGCATTGAGGAGCTATGAGCATCCAAATTGGAGACCCCCAAGAACGTTTACTCAAGTATAGGTGTACTTGGTGTAATTTTAATGGAAATTTATGTATTGACTATATAATCGAAGAATGATTTTGTATTGGTATTGTTAATATATGTTTTTATTTTCACATTATAAAAATAATAACATTAATATTATAATAATTATTTAATATAGCTTAACTTATCTAAAATGTGTACCCCTTATAACTTAACTTATCTAAATTTTTGAGTTTTACCGATGAAATTTGGTTCAGTGAAGAGGGAGGTAGTCGTCATCTGGCTTCTGATTGCTAACCAAACAAATAATTGTAAGTGTTGATGACCTCGTCAAATATTTAAAAAAAAAATAGAAAGACTGGCTTTCAACATTATGTCGTTTGAGGCGTTTTTTATTGACACTTTTACTTGCGTCTAAAGGTCTTTGTAGGTCGTCAAATATTTATGTCCAAATATAAATGTTTGTATAGAATATAAGAACAAATATCAATGTTTTCAATACTATTTTATAAATATAAACATTCAAATGTATAGGTGAAATTATGTATGAGCAAAATATGTAAATACATATTTTTATAGCTTTTGAGTTATGATAATTTTTCTCATGTCTATGCATATCTTTGTTATTGGCAAAAATATTTCTACTTACTTTGACTAACATGCGCATGTGGATCTATGAACATGGATGTCTTATGTTCATAGATCCACAATTATATTAAAATATTAAATCATTAACATGATTCTTTATACACAGAAAACATTTTCAGTAGTTCTTTTTCAATTAAAAAAATTGCTTGAAAATCATTTAAATATTTTTAATATGATAATTGAATCAATTATTTTTTTAGTTGAAAAAAAATTAAAAATATAATTAAAATTTAATTAACCTTTACCTACATATGTGATCAGAAAACGTATTTGTATTTGTATTTATATATTTGTATGACGCACACAACAAGATATAGATAGATCTTATAATTACAGTGTGCGAATTAATTTGTCAACATTATAAAAAGGCACATATAATATGATAGGTGATACATAAAGGATCAATAATTAAGACTATTTATATAAAAAAAAAATAGTAAATTAATTATAAATTATAAAAAAAAAAAAAAAAAATAAATAATAATTAAAATAATAATTTAAAACAGCAAAAGAAAATGGAATTTAGTTTGTTAGTGTGAATATATTCTTATTATTAACGGCTTGTTAAATTAGTTTGCAAAATATTTTTAAATTCTTTAGCATTGTCGTTTGTTTGCAGGGAATTCGAAAGAGAGTTCCAAAGACGAACAGAATATATAAAAAATTGGTACTCAGAAACAAGGCTACGGTGTCTAGGAGGAGTAAGTTTATTGCCTCTGTTGGAGTTACTTGCAAACTAAAGTACTTGTTTTAAACATAAGTTATTCAAATCATATATCCATTGAAATAATGTATATAATTGTTTCAAAATATTGTCATTTTTTTTTCATTCTTATTTTATCTTCCAAATAAATTCAAACTATTTTTATTATTATTTTGTAAAAATATATTTTGTTTTAATACGAAACCACAACAAATTGGCGACGAGGATATGGCTCAAGATTCAAAAATACTGGAACTTTTGGAATCACAAAGCAAACTTCTTGAAAGCATAACAAAAGGAAATGCATTACATATCAGTCAAGATCTACTAATGGAAAAATTAGCCAACAGCATAACAGAATTTTGCTACGATCAGGAAAATTCTGCAACATTCAATAACTGGTATGCTCGCTATGAAGATATTTTTCTTGTAGAGGGAAAGGACTTGGATGACAGTGCTCGTGTGAGACTTCTTATGCGAAAAATAAATACCATTGCATATGGACAATATTCAGCTTATATTCTACCAAGGAATCCAAGGGACGTATCATTTACAGAAACTGTTAAAATTCTTAAGGAGATTTATGGATCAAAAGAATCTATTTTCAGCACTCGATATAAATGTTTACAAATTGTTAAGAAGCCTCAAGAAGATTTAATTACTTATGGTGCTCGTGTTAACAGGATATGTGAAAATTTTAAACTATCGGAAATGAATTCGGATGAATTTAAATGTTTAGTGTTTGTTTGTGGTCTACAATCTCATACGGACTCGGAAGTTCGAATGAGATGTCTTTCAAATCTAGAAGATGACCCTAACCAAAATGTAAACAAACTTATTTCTAATGCTCAAAGGTTATTAAATTTAAAACATGATACAGCGATGGTAGAAGTCAACTCACAGTCATCTATAAACGCTATTAAGTCCAACATAACTAAAAATGACGACCTCAAAAGTAAGCAAATACCAAAATCACCATGTTGGAACTGTGGTGCCATGCACTATTCCAAATTTTGTAACTATGCCAAGCACAAATGTACACAATGCCAAAATGTGGGACATAAGGAAGGTTACTGCAGAAGTCAATTACCAAAAGACAAGGTTCGTCAAAAGAATAGAAAGAAGAATAAGAATTCAAAATATCCAAGTGCAAAATCCCATGTTGTTCAAATCAACCGGATTTCGTATGCAGCAAGAAGGAAATTTGTAACTGTCAATATACAAATTTGTTCACCAATTTCAGCAAGTTTCGATGTAAAAATGCAAATCGATACCGCATCGGATGTGTCGATTATTGGCGAAGATTTATGGTGTAGAATGGGCAAGCCAGGTAAAAGACTATCAAATAGATTTGTTACAAGTGCTTCAAAGGATCAAATCAAACTCATTGCCGAGTTTCCATGTCAAGTGCGGCTACAAGGTGATGAAAAACATTGTAACTTATTAGTTGTAGACATTGATACTCTCTCAATTTTTGGTTCAGATTACCTTGAAATTTTTGGTTTATGGGATAAACCTTTAAACAGTATTTGCTCTCAAATAAAAAGAGAAGAACACAATTTGTCAGTTCTTAATAAAATAAAAACTGAATATGCAGACATTTTTCAAGATTCTCCATCAAAATGTTCTAAAACTCAAGTTCAACTCCATCTTAAACCGAACTCAAAACCAATTTTTCGTGTTAAGAGACCAGTAGCTTATGCTATGCTTACATTGATAGAGGAAGAGTTACAGAGACTGGAAAAATTAGATGTAATCACACCAGTTGACTACTCTGAATGGGCAGCACCCATCGTTGCAGTCAAGAAACCTAATGGTAAAGTTCGCATTTGTGGGGACTATTCATCAGGGCTTAATGATAGTCTAGAAGCACATATGTATCCATTACATAGACCAGAAGATTTATATGCCAAAGTAGGGAACAGCTGCTTCTTTACGCATATTGATCTGTCAGATGCATACTTACAAACTGAAGTATCACCAGAATCAGCGAAATATCTCACTATCAATACACACAAAGGTTTATATACATTCAATCGTCTAGCTCCAGGTGTAAAAAGTGCTCCAGGTGCTTTCCAACAGTTAATGGACACTATGTTAATGGGATTAGATGACACAGCAGCCTATATTGATGACATTATCATTGGTGGAAAAACGGTTGAAAAACACATTGAAAACGTAAAAAAAGTTCTTCAAAGGCTTCGTGAGTACAGTTTTCATATTAAATTCGAAAAATGTAATTTTTTTTCAAAAGAGGTTAAATACCTTGGAAATATTATGTGTTCATCGGGTTTGCGTCCTGATAAAACTAAAATAAAGGCAATTTTGGATTTACCACCACCATCTAATGTATCCGAGTTAAGATCATTTCTTGGATCAATTAACTATTATGGAAAATATGTCCATAATATGGCAAATTTAAGAAAACCTTTTGATCGCCTCCTTCAAGAAAACACGAAATATGAGTGGTCTACAGAATGCCAAGAAGCGTTTGACAAATTTAAGGAAATTTTGAATTCAGATTTACTTTTAACTCATTATAATCCTGATCTACCAATTAAAGTTGCAGCTGATGCCTCCGGAAAGGGCATTGGAGCATACATTTGTCATATTTTTCCTGACAAGTCGGAAAAAGTTATTGAACATGCTTCGCGTACTCTAACTCCTGCAGAGAAGAACTATTCTCAAATAGAAAAAGAAGCATTAGGTCTTATATATGCTGTAAAAAAGTTTCACAAGTACGTTTATGGACGAGAGTTTATCTTGTGTACAGACCATAAACCACTTTTGGCAATTTTTGGCAACAAAAGAGGTATTCCTGTTTATGCAGCAAACAGACTGCAAAGGTGGGCACTTACTTTAATGATGTACAATTTCAAGATTCAGTACATAAATACGAAAGATTTTGGTTGTGTTGATATGCTTTCAAGACTGATCGATAACGAGTTAAAGCCAGACGAAGATGTTGTAATTGCTTGTACAACTCTAGAAGAAAATTGTTCAGCGTCACTCATGGATCATTTTAATGAACTTCCTATGACATTTAACATGGTTAAACAATCAACTCAGAAATGTCCAGTACTACAATCCGTTATTCATTCAATCAAAAACGGATGGAAATCAAATCAGGAACCAGAACTGTCTCTATTCTATTCTAGAAGGGAAAGTTTATCTATTATTCAAGACTGTTTAATGTACAATGACAGAATCGTAATTCCTAATTGCCTAAGAAATCGGATTTTGAAGCAGTTGCACCGGGGTCATCCTGGAAAAGAACGGATGAAAGCATTAGCTAGAAGTCATGTTTATTGGCCGGGAATAGATGATGATATCGCAATTTATGTTAGAAACTGTCATAATTGTGCAGTTGTAGCTATTTCGCCAACAAAACACACATTACAGTCTTGGCCACTAGCAGAAAAACCAATGGAGCGTCTACATATAGATATTGCGGGGCCATGCAATGGTCAATATTATTTTGTTATAGTTGATGCTTATTCGAAGTGGCCAGAAATATATAAAGTTTCAAACATCACATCATCAACAATTATAGCAAAACTTTCAGAAGTGTTTGCCAGGTATGGAGATTGTGATGCAATTGTGTCGGATAATGGTACACAGTTTGTTAGTGCACAATTTAACCAATTTATCAAATCTCGTGGTATCAAGCACATTAAAACGGCACCATATCATCCACAATCAAACGGTCAAGCGGAAAGATTTGTAAGGACATTAAAACATGCTTTACAAAAACTTAAGGATGAGAAAAATAGCCATGAAGTTCTTGAAATATTCCTTCAATCTTACCGTTCAACTCCAAGGGATAATACAAAGTCTCCAGCTGAACTGTTTCTTAAACGTAAAATAAAAACAACCCTAGATCTACTAAAACCAGACTATTTATACTCCTCACAACAACGAGATATTAAAATGGAAAACCAATTTAACATTAAATATGGAGCTAAAGATAGACAGTTTAAACCAAAAGACCTTATTTATGCACAAGTGTATAAAAATAACAAAATGGTGTGGGTTCCAGGTTCTATCATTGAAAGAATTGGAAAAGTTAATTACAATATATATATCTACGATAACAAAACGAAATTAATAAGATCCCATATTAATAAAATAAAACGACGATATAATGATAGCAACGTAAACAAATCAGACTCAATACAACTTTTTTTTTTTTTTTTTTTTTCATTATTTATTTATTGAATCTTCATATATTAAATATGAACTAACAATAATTAATCAAATCTTATCCTAATATTTGCTTTATGTCCTGCCAGTGCCAAACACAAAAGATTTAGTCATCACGGTTTCTGTTTACATATATAGTTGTTTATCGCTCATCTGATTGGGTGAGTGCTGCAGTGTCTCTTCTTCTTAAGCGAGTGTGGCCGCCATAATTTAAAATATTTCTAGCTAATGGATTTGGGTGCAGTTCCAGCCTTTTTAAATATTTTACTGCATATTTCGTTATCATAGTTTTTACTAATGGCACATTGAGATCCTTGTGGATATTTGAGTTTTTGACGTACCAGGGGGCGGCTGTGATTATTCGAAGAAGTTTATTTTGGCGCCTTTGAATTTTTTCGATGTTAGAAGCCGAGGCAGTGCCCCATAACTGAATACCGTAGCACCAAATTGGCTTTAAGATAGAGTTGTAGAGTAGAAGTTTGCAATCGAGACTACAACTTATGTTGGAATTGTTTGGAATTGAACTCAAGTCTAAAAGTGATTCGCAACAGCCACAGCCAGTAGAAGAAAATTTAAGTAGTGTAAATACTGCAAGACCGGTCATGGAAAGTACAACTCCAAATACTTCTAATAATGAAGTAAGTTCACCTACTATTTTTAGTACTCCAATTTCTGAAGCTCCAACTATTAGCTCAAGACCTAAACGAACATGTAAACCTCCAAATAGATTTATGTGGACCGATTAATTTTTAACAAAGGGAGATGTTGGAGTTACTTGCAAACTAAAGTACTTGTTTTAAACATAAGTTATTCAAATCATATATCCATTGAAATAATGTATATAATTGTTTCAAAATATTGTCGTTTTTTTTTTCATTCTTATTTTATCTTCCAAATAAATTCAAACTATTTTTATTATTATTTTGTAAAAATATATTTTGTTTTAATACGAAACCACAACAGCCTCTATTAGATATAGCAAAAAAAAGGTGATTGTAGAGATACGATGATACATGATGACGAAATCTTTTTTGTCTGGCACTAGCAGTACATAGAGTAAACATTAGGATAAGATTTGATTAATTATTGTTAGTTCATATTCAATATATGAAGATTCAATAAATAAATACGGAAAAAGAACAATTACATTGTTTGGAATTAAATATCTAAATGGATTTTTCCATCTACATGAAAAAAAATCTAAATGGATTTTTCGCTCAAAGTAAATTAACTTAAACTTGAAGAATTGTTGTTTGGAATTGTCAAATCCTAAACTATATTTGATTAAATCAATTAAAAAATTAAAATGGCAAAGATTTTTGATAATTTTTTAATTAAAATTAAAAATATCATTTATTGAAAAAAGGTTCACAATTCTCAATTATTAGTAATCAATTAAATCACTTTGGTAACACGTGCAAAATTAACAAATTGTTTGCTTGATTCTATTAATTTTGTAATAAGAAACCATTTTTAGGGTTTTCTGCGTGAAAAACTTTAATATGGATAACACAGAAACGAATACAAATACTTTGAGGTCAGATTTTATAGATATAATTAATCAGATGTTCCATACATCGCTGGCTCTATATTACAAGATTGTATGCGAAATAGCAACAATTTGGAAAAAATTAAGTTAATATTTTCTTATTCTAATTCCACTTTTTCCAAATGAAGCAACGCAACGCAGTTTAATTCAAAATGGTAACCAAGATCTTGCTGCCATCTTTGTATCAACGCTTACAGTTGTAAATTGTCCCATACGAACCTGAAGTACAACAGCGATGCGTAGATCCCACCCCTTAAAAAGTCTCATTCTAGGTGGAGGGTAGCAAAGATTCAGCAGCCAAATAAAGCATTCTTTCTTATGTTAAAAAATATAAGTATTACCAACAATAAACAAATAAACTAAGCAAATAAGCAAAATGAGACAAAAAGATTGTTGAATTGAAAAAAGAAAACTTTAAACGTAATTAGTTTATTAATACTTATGTATTTAATAAACCGGAAAGTTTTTTAAAAAATTGTGTACTTTTTATGGTTGACAAATGAAGCAGTTATGCTTTATCTCTATTTAAATTGATAACAACGCAATTAGTTTTTTCTTTTATTTTACAACAATAAGCCAATTTATAAAGAAATAATTTCGTAGCGTACAAATGTGCGTTTACTTTTAAAAATGTACCATTAGGTCATCGCAAATCTTCCAAATCTCGTAGGTACCACATTTCGTTGCAGTTTTAATGGGCTAGTAGTCGTGTATCTTAGTGCATTCGTATATTTCTTAGACAATTGAGGAATCACTGAACAAAACTTACCTTCTGGTATTTTTTTCGAAAACGATCTTTGATATCTTTGCATTAATTTGGTTTAGTTCTATTGAAATAAATTGTATATGCATCAATTTTATCCTCCTCTCATAGAAAAATTTAATATAAAAACAAGTTGGAGTGCTATATTCGGCTGTGCCGAATCTTTGATACCATCCACGGAAAGGAGTGGGCTCTATATTATAAATACATATTCATATATTATTAACTAAAAGCTTCACAAAAACGAACGTTAGTATTACAATTGGTTGCAGATTAGACCTATATTAAATTACTGACCGATAATAAGAAAGTTTTATACATTTCGTGTTAGAACTTTAAACTGGCTTGAGTAAAATATCATGATTCGTAACAGTTTTAACCGAACTAAACGGATTTTTAGGAGGGAAATTTGTATTGGACCTATGGTAAATTATGGACCAATCATCCCAAAATTCTGAAGACTGATTTCTGGTATTACAAAAAATAAATTAGAATAAATTTGAATACAGCAGTGTAATTAGTTTTAGCGTTAACAGTGAATTTCACAAATTTGCATTATATTTTTCTGGCCATATGAATCTAAGTTGGAAATTTTACCGCAATATCTATATCTGTGATGTTTTTTTTGGTTTTAGGCGCAATAAACAGTTTTCCGAGAGTAGGGCTTATATGGGGCCTAGGATAAATTATGGACAAATTTTCAAAAAAATTTTCAGGTCCTATAAAATGTGACGTACCAAATTTTAGTATGATAGCGTTATTTATTACGGTCTTAGGCGTAGTAATCTGTAATCTGCGAGTAGAGTTTGTATGGGGCCTATGGTGAATTATGAACCGATCTTCACGAAATTTAACAGTATGATTTGCAGTCGTATAAAGTCGTATAAAAAATAAAAATAAGTATTCGTGCATTCCGTGCAGTATTCCACCATCATTCCACCATTTATGTTAGTTTTTGTATTAAAATTATCATTTTGATTCATAGCTCTGATCCTACTGAAACGATGTTGCTGGATTTCAATTCCAAGCTGCTTAGGATAACTACAAGCAATTTGAGACCAAACTTGTTCTTTTCTTTTGCGTTTTTCGAGAGTGAGCCTCTTTTCAACAGACGGACACACAGACGGACATGGCTAAATCGACTTAGAATTACACAAGGAACAAGAAAATATATACCTTGTGGGGTCTTTGATGTATAATAAAAAAGTTTCATACGGAATGACAAACTTAGTATAGCCTTGTTCACTACACCATTTTTCATTGAAATTGAGAAAATTCCAAATGCAAATGAGAATTTCAATTTGAAATTGAGAAAATTCCAATTGAAATTGAGAATATCAATTTGAAATTCGAATATTCCAATTGAAATTGAGAAATCTCAATCTCAATTTCAATTCCAAATGAAATTGGGAAATTTTGATTTGAAATTGAGAAAATTCCAAATGAAATCGAGAAATTTTAATTTAAAGTTGAGAAAAATTAAAAGATTTTGTTTGTTGTGCTTAATTCCCTTTTTTAATAATTGATAAAAAATACTGAAATTTATTGTTGGAGGATAAGCTGTTCCTATGCGCATTTCACTGGTTGCTTAGGCCAGATCATCAGGAAACGTTCTCCTAAATAATTTTAGAAAAGCCAAAGCTATCAGCAAACGAAACTACAGAGGGAATGAGAATTACCTACAAACACTCAGAAAGTCTTGTTTGCAACGATATCAAAGCTTAAACAAAATACCAAACAATAAATCAGTGATGAGTTTTATCTTTTCTTACATTTCCCGCTACAATTATTTGGAATTCTCCCAACATTAATTGTAGTTGTAAGTGGGGTAAAGAAAAAACATATTAAAAACAAAAACAAAGTGCTTTTATTGTTTTCGCAAGAAATCAAAATAAAAACAATTTGCCAGTTCAGTTTTTATGCACGTGCACTTGCTAAAATTTATTATCAAAGTTGTTTGTGGGAATACTATTATTTATTAAAAGATTTTGTTTGTTGTGCTTAATTCCCTTTTTTAATAATTGATAAAAAATACTGAAATTTATTGTTGGAGGATAAGCTGTTCCTATGCGCATTTCACTGGTTGCTTAGGCCAGATCATCAGGAAACGTTCTCCTAAATAATTTTAGAAAAGCCAAAGCTATCAGCAAACGAAACTACAGAGGGAATGAGAATTACCTACAAACACTCAGAAAGTCTTGTTTGCAACGATATCAAAGCTTAAACAAAATACCAAACAATAAATCAGTGATGAGTTTTATCTTTTCTTACATTTCCCACTACAATTATTTGGAATTCTCCCAACATTAATTGTAGTTGTAAGTGGGGTAAAGAAAAAACATATTAAAAACAAAAACAAAGTGCTTTTATTGTTTTCGCAAGAAATCAAAATAAAAACAATTTGCCAGTTCAGTTTTTATGCACGTGCACTTGCTAAAATTTATTATCAAAGTTGTTTGTGGGAATACTATTATTTATTAAAAGATTTTGTTTGTTGTGCTTAATTCCCTTTTTTAATAATTGATAAAAAATACTGAAATTTATTGTTGGAGGATAAGCTGTTCCTATGCGCATTTCACTGGTTGCTTAGGCCAGATCATCAGGAAACGTTCTCCTAAATAATTTTAGAAAAGCCAAAGCTATCAGCAAACGAAACTACAGAGGGAATGAGAATTACCTACAAACACTCAGAAAGTCTTGTTTGCAACGATATCAAAGCTTAAACAAAATACCAAACAATAAATCAGTGATGAGTTTTATCTTTTCTTACATTTCCCGCTACAATTATTTGGAATTCTCCCAACATTAATTGTAGTTGTAAGTGGGGTAAAGAAAAAACATATTAAAAACAAAAACAAAGTGCTTTTATTGTTTTCGCAAGAAATCAAAATAAAAACAATTTGCCAGTTCAGTTTTTATGCACGTGCACTTGCTAAAATTTATTATCAAAGTTGTTTGTGGGAATACTATTATTTATTAAAAGATTTTGTTTGTTGTGCTTAATTCCCTTTTTTAATAATTGATAAAAAATACTGAAATTTATTGTTGGAGGATAAGCTGTTCTTATGCGCATTTCACTGGTTGCTTAGGCCAGATCATCAGGAAACGTTCTCCTAAATAATTTTAGAAAAGCCAAAGCTATCAGCAAACGAAACTACAGAGGGAATGAGAATTACCTACAAAACACTCAGAAAGTCTTGTTTGCAAACGATATCAAAGCTTAAACAAAATACCAAACAATAAATCAGTGATGAGTTTTATCTTTTCTTACATTTCCCGCTACAATTATTTGGAATTCTCCCAACATTAATTGTAGTTGTAAGTGGGGTAAAGAAAAAACATATTAAAAACAAAAACAAAGTGCTTTTATTGTTTTCGCAAGAAATCAAAATAAAAACAATTTGCCAGTTCAGTTTTTATGCACGTGCACTTGCTAAAATTTATCTGGCCTAAGCAACCAGTGAAATGCGCATAGGAACAGCTTATCCTCCAACAATAAATTTCAGTATTTTTTATCAATTATTAAAAAAGGGAATTAAGCACAACAAACAAAATCTTTTAATAAATAATAGTATTCCCACAAACAACTTTGATAATAAATTTTAGCAAGTGCACGTGCATAAAAACTGAACTGGCAAATTGTTTTTATTTTGATTTCTTGCGAAAACAATAAAAGCACTTTGTTTTTGTTTTTAATATGTTTTTTCTTTACCCCCACTTACAACTACAATTAATGTTGGGAGAATTCCAAATAATTGTAGCGGGAAATGTAAGAAAAGATAAAACTCATCACTGATTTATTGTTTGGTATTTTGTTTAAGCTTTGATATCGTTGCAAACAAGACTTTCTGAGTGTTTGTAGGTAATTCTCATTCCCTCTGTAGTTTCGTTTGCTGATAGCTTTGGCTTTTCTAAAATTATTTAGGAGAACGTTTCCTGATGATCTGGCCTAAGCAACCAGTGAAATGCGCATAGGAACAGCTTATCCTCCAACAATAAATTTCAGTATTTTTTTATCAATTATTAAAAAAGGGAATTAAGCACAACAAACAAAATCTTTTAATAAATAATAGTATTCCCACAAACAACTTTGATAATAAATTTTAGCAAGTGCACGTGCATAAAAACTGAACTGGCAAATTGTTTTTATTTTGATTTCTTGCGAAAACAATAAAAGCACTTTGTTTTTGTTTTTAATATGTTTTTTCTTTACCCCACTTACAACTACAATTAATGTTGGGAGAATTCCAAATAATTGTAGCGGGAAATGTAAGAAAAGATAAAACTCATCACTGATTTATTGTTTGGTATTTTGTTTAAGCTTTGATATCGTTGCAAACAAGACTTTCTGAGTGTTTGTAGGTAATTCTCATTCCCTCTGTAGTTTCGTTTGCTGATAGCTTTGGCTTTTCTAAAATTATTTAGGAGAACGTTTCCTGATGATCTGGCCTAAGCAACCAGTGAAATGCGCATAGGAACAGCTTATCCTCCAACAATAAATTTCAGTATTTTTTATCAATTATTAAAAAAGGGAATTAAGCACAACAAACAAAATCTTTTAATAAATAATAGTATTCCCACAAACAACTTTGATAATAAATTTTAGCAAGTGCACGTGCATAAAAACTGAACTGGCAAATTGTTTTTATTTTGATTTCTTGCGAAAACAATAAAAGCACTTTGTTTTTGTTTTTAATATGTTTTTTCTTTACCCCACTTACAACTACAATTAATGTTGGGAGAATTCCAAATAATTGTAGCGGGAAATGTAAGAAAAGATAAAACTCATCACTGATTTATTGTTTGGTATTTTGTTTAAGCTTTGATATCGTTGCAAACAAGACTTTCTGAGTGTTTGTAGGTAATTCTCATTCCCTCTGTAGTTTCGTTTGCTGATAGCTTTGGCTTTTCTAAAATTATTTAGGAGAACGTTTCCTGATGATCTGGCCTAAGCAACCAGTGAAATGCGCATAGGAACAGCTTATCCTCCAACAATAAATTTCAGTATTTTTTATCAATTATTAAAAAAGGGAATTAAGCACAACAAACAAAATCTTTTAATAAATAATAGTATTCCCACAAACAACTTTGATAATAAAAGTTGAGAAAAATCTAAATGAAATTGAGAAATTTTATTTTTAAATTGATAAAACCGAATTATATGATTTTTATTATATTCACACAACAAACATAAGAATGAAGAAATGAAAACAAATACAAGTCGCGGTATTATTGACCAGCAGGCATATCTTCCAGATCCAGAGCAGATTGATAACACGTTGTAGTATGTTGTATGGCTCTACTGAAATCTCCAGTAGTTATATATGTCTTAGAAGCCTTAATCACCTCTTCTAAAAAGGCAAGCCACTGCTCCTCTACATTGGGGGGAATAACTCTCTTTCCATTCATCTTTGTTTTTGCCATACTTTTTATTTTTGACCAAATAATTTCAATGGGGTTAAGCATCGGTTAATAATGGCTCAATCGCAGGAGTGTAGCTGGAGAGTATGGTGAAAACAAAGATGAATGTACCAAACAGTATTCCCCCAATTGAGTAGAAGAGCAGAGACTTGACTTTTTAGAAGAGTTGATTAAGGCTTCTAAGACATATATAAGTACTGGAGATTGCATTACATACTATATCATACAATATACTACAACGTTTTACCAATCTGCTCTACATAGATATGGAGATATGCCTGTTAGTCAATAAAACTGCGCTTTGTGTTTATTTCCATGTTTTCCATCATCATGTTATTTATGTACGTTCGTTGTATGAATATTAAAAATATTATATAATTCAATTTTATAAATTAAAATTTCTCAATTTCGTTTGGAATTTTCTCAATTTCAAATTAAAATTTCCCAATTTCATTTGGAATTTTCTCAATTTCAAATTGAATTTCTCAATTTCATTTGGAATTTTCGCAATTTCAAATTGATATTCTCAATTTTAAATTGATATTCTCAATTGTAATTGGAATTTTCTCAATTTCAAATTGATATTCTAAATTTCAATTGGAATTTTCGATATAATTAAGAGTTCTTCTGTAAACGAAGGGCGAAATACAACAAAAGTGAAACAATCATGAGTAACGGGTAAGTAAATAATAATATTCTCTCACTGTGACTTAAGTCAATTCCAATAACAAACGGTTATTAAATTGAGCCTAATGGGTAGTTTCTATGATGTTTCTAAATCATCGCTCTGATGACATGTTTTATTAAACGGATTTAAACTGTTGACCCTGATGACAATTTGGGCAAATGATATTAATGCTGACATTACAATGATATAAAGTGTCATGGGATCAAAAACAAAGACCCTTCTCATAGGACTGGGATCAAAATGCATCCGCCCTTTGACGCTTTTTCTATCAGTGTAGTCGTGTAGATTATTACAATATTATTTATTAACACTAATTAGTTACGCTGAACTGCAATAATCCCGGTTATCTCTGTAATTGAAATATTTGGAGCGAGATCCTCTCGTATATCGACTATTTATTTTTTCATAATTTATTCATTGAATCTTCATAACGTGAGATATGAAGTAACAATTAATAATGAAATCTTATTCTAATTCCACACATTGAGGTCTTTGTGAGTACTCGAGTTGTTTACATACCAGAGATCAAATGTGACGATTCGAAGAATTATATTTTACTGCTTTTGGATTTGTTATTTATTAGAGGCCGAGGCGGTGCCCTATAACTGAATACCGTAGCACCAGCTTGGTTTTAAGATAGAATCGTAAAGTAGAAGTTTTAAAGTATAGAGTAAGGGCAAAATTTCTACCAATGATCCAATTTTTTTGAATTGCTCGGGTTTCATTTGAGTTAACTTTGTTTCTTTATGGCATTAACACGTTAAACGTCGGATGCTTAGAAAAGCTGTATCATCAGGATGAGTTGATGTGTAGGTGTAGCTATTGGTTTGTATGTGTGAAGTATATATTAATAACAGTAGAGGCCCTAAATTACTTCCCTGTAGGACTCCAGCATTAATCGATTGGGGTGAACTTAAAAAATATTCTTCTTCAATAATAAAATTCCGACCCACTAAATTATTTTCTAACAGTTTATGTGGGCTTACGGGTAAATTAAGCTACAATTTATTTATTAAGCCTTCATACCAGACTTCGTCGAAAGCTTGTTTAACATCAATAAGTAGTGCAGAACAATATTTCTTCAAAACTTTTTCTTCTGACGTTTACTAGAAAATAGGAATGACCTGGCTATATAACATTGGGTGATTGGGAACTGGATACATGAAGGGTTTTTCTTTTGAAGGGTTGTTTTTTTATGGTCCGATTTTATATGCCACTCCTTCTTCCACTCTCGTTCTTTTACTCTTTATTTTCTTCGTTCTTTTCTTAGTAGTAATCTTTCGCTTACCAAGGCGTCACAATGGACCATATTGATCTCTGGATGAGTGTGTGAAGTTGACTTCGCACCTGCCTTTCTGCGTAACCTAACCTAGAAAAGTTGTAACAGCAGTAACAACTGATGTGTAGTTGTTGGTCTTTGTTCGAATGTGATATGTTTCTTTCTAAGTCCAAATTGATATTTGGTATACGTTCATTTCCATCCAAAAACGGAATTTATTTAGTAATCAAAAGAGTTTCTATGGATTCTTATTTTTTTTTTTTTTGTTATTTTGTAAATAAAATATTTATTATTGGGTAGTATTTTTTATCTTAAACTGCCAACTTTTAGTCACCAAAATGTTTTATTTATTTTGGGATCTTAACATAAGCAAATGTCTTTTAAAATAATTTTTCAGAAAATATAATTATCAACAAAAATAAACTAAGGAAATAAACCATATAAAACAAGTTAAAAAGCATAAGCGGTCAAACCGGACCATAATATACCCTACATCACAGTATTTGCCTAAAAATTTTAAGAGTGCTAGGGACCCATGGGGAGTTATTAGCTCGCTATAACAATATCAACAATAAAAGTGTTCCAACAGAATAGGAGAACAGAATAATCGGTGTAGCACAACGTTATGAATAGCGCTACAAGCTATGAAAAGTTCAGCTACTACTAAAACTACTTTATTCTATTCCAGGCCTGAGTCTTCAACTTCAGACAAAAAAAAAAATCCTAAAGCCCATAATTGCATCGTCGGCAGCAACTTCAAATTCTCTCTCATTTCTTTCTTTCTTTTTCTTTTGTTCTTATTTTCCTTTATTTAAAAAAGAGTAAATGAAAGTATGGTAGAATTTTTAAAAGAATAAGTGTCTCTATGTGAGAGCAAAAAAAAAACCTTCCCAAAATAAAAATTTCGTATTTTTACGGCAAATTTGTATGTCAAATTGTACGGGAAATGTGGTCTCGACGCAGTTCTGTTTAAGCACTAAGAAATTTTTCCCCTTATATGGACTTAAGGTTCCTTATAGTCAATTTATATTGCACTTAATCAATTTTTCTCAGAGAACAAAGGCTGTTCAGCCACACAAATTCTCTCCTATACAATCTGCCCTGGCCTGACCAGCTCTGCTTAGAAGGCAATATCACCTCTGGCAAATGCCCAAAATCTACCCTATTGTCCAAATAATCCGTAGAGCCTGGCGAGCCCAGGTGATGCCCCCAGTACTAATTGCACCTAAGATCCGCGAGTGACCCTTCGTAAAATTTCACAAGAATCCTAGCTCCCTCAGCCTAAGAATGCTCCTAGCTGCCATTCCAATCACATACTGCTCTATTGACAGAAGATATAGAATAACATACATTGACGTCTGACGGGTACCTGTCAAGGAATCTGTCATGCCGATCGAAGTACACCTCTGAGCCTTAGACAGAAGGTCCCTCCATCTAGCCAGTCTTAATGCCTCCCACCAAACACAGCATCCATACTTAAGAATGGGTCTACCCACCGAAATGTACATCCATCCCACTGAGTCCCGGAGCCCCCAGCTCCTACCTATCGATAATCTGCAAGCATAGTAGGCATTGAAAATCCTCTTTAGTCTCTCCTGAGTATTGCTCCTTAAGGCAGCTTTTTGTACAGAAAAACTCCTAGATACTTAGCACTATCAGATAGCCTAAGCTTTACTCCCTCTAGTGCAGCGAGCTTAACATTCTCCACGTTGTACATCCTAGTAAAAAGAACTAACTCTGTCTTCTCCGGATTAATTCCCAAACCCTTACCAGTCGCCCATGCTTATGCTGCTAAGCATCAGAGTTAAAATGCCCCTCTTTATCCAGAAACCCCGTCAAGGTGTATTCTTTGTTTCGCAATCCGCGTTCTATATAACTCACTCTTAATAGACCCCTCCTTGAGATATGCATGCTGAGCACAGCGGATGATGCCGGCATCAATCTCCGTCCTCAGATGTAGATCAATCAGTTATTCTAATGTCTTCAAAAGAAAAGACAATAGGCTGTTTGGTCTTTAATTCTTGGGTTTAGAGTGACCGGTTCTACCAGCCCTAAGTACGTAAATAACCTCGACCTCTCTCCGCCTTCTAGGAATGCAGCCGTTTAGCAGACGTACCCTAAATAGTTCCACTACCAATAGGAGTGATTTTCCCTAGATATTATGTAGCATACCCGGAAATATACCATCTGGTCATGCCGATTTGTACGACCCAAAATTATTAACCGCCCATGTTACCTTATCCAAGGTGATAATATCCCGCACAGCTTCCTTTATCTCACCTCCTGAGCCCGATTCAGAAAAGGGGTTACCACAACCCACCTGTCCCCCCGTCCCAGGATCCAAACACCTCGGGAATTGAGTTTCCATAAGCAAACAGAGAGATTCGGAGCTAGTTTTTGTCCACGAGTCGTCCGGTCTCTAAATAAAACCCGCGACCGCAGGGTCCTTTGATAAAATTCTTCTGAACCTGGACATCTCATTTACAGATTCCACTAACCACTGATCCACGAGTCCCTTTTCGCCCTTCTAGTATCTCCCTTATACCTTAAATAACTTATCCTTAACTTACTCCAATCCTCATCCCTACGCGTATGCCTCGCTCTATTGAATAACCTTCTGACAGCGCTCCTTTGGGTCTTCAACACGCTTGTCCACAATCTGGTTGCGAACGCCTACCCGGAAAATTCAGCGGACAAGTCTCTCTAGTTCGTTAATGTTACATATATTACTATATTACTCCCTATCTGTAGTTCTGAACATTGGCGTATTCCCCCTATTACAGATGTAAAGATTGCTAGCAATAATAAAATCAAAGATAGACTAACCCCTTTTGTTAGTGTCGGCACTTCCCCATTGGGTATGGTGTGTCACAACGCAGTACCAGCCTTGAGCCTCTTCTGCTTGAGTGCTCCACCGAATCACACACATTCCGACCAGGTGGATCTATAGCCTCATATGGTAAGTAAACCGATGCTAATGCCAGGTCCGTTCTGTCCCTAGATTCACCTGTCAGAACCGTGAGGTCTCCATTGGTGAAAGAATAAGAAAACATAAATTTGAGCTCATTTTTTGCCATTAAACAATTTCGTACCTACTCATCGGTGCGGGCTACAAACAGTGTACTCCCCGTGGCCTTTAATCCAACTGCAAGATTGGTATTGATCCAGGGCTCTTGGATTAAGGCAACGTCCAAGTTGAACAACATTTTATTCATATACACAGAATTCATTAAAAAAAAGTTTAACAAAAACTATTGTGCTTATTTGGAGAAAATTTGTAAAGATTAATAGATTTTTATATTTGAGGAAAAATTAAGTTTGTTTTGATGAATAGATTTAAATATTTGAGATAAAATTAAGTTGATTTAACTAATTTTTTAGTTTAGGTCTTACAAAATTTTGGGTTAATATTACCGATGAAATTTGGCTCAGTGAAGAGGGAGGCAATCGTCATCTGGCTACTGAGTGTTAACCAAACAAATTATTGTAAGTGCTGATGACTTTGTCTAATATATCGAAAAGAAACTAGAAAGACTGGCTGGCAAAATTATGACGTTTGATGCTTTTTTTGTTGGCACTTTTACTTGCGTCTAAATGCCATTGTAGGGCGACAAATATTTATGTTCGAGTATAAATGTAAGTATTGAGAACTGATGGTTATATAAAAACGAATAACAAATTTGTCTATACTTTTTTATAAATAAATAGATTCAAATGTATGTGTGAATTTATGTATAAGCAAAATATTTTCATACATATTTTTATAGCTTTGGAATTATAAATATTTATTTGACCAAATATAATCTGGGAATTATTTCTTTTTCATAAGTTACTTTATTATATTCAACATTTTTTTTTATTTTTCGAATTTGTTCTATGAGCTTAATTTCAGTTATGTATTTTATAAAGCTTTTTGTAATAGTTGTATTCCTATTCTAGCTATCCTTTGGATAGCAATAAATTACATTGTATTTAAAGAAAAATTTACAATTATTAGACACCAGCAGAATGTAATGCATTTTTTGGCCCGCCTTCGTCAGCATTCTTTGTGTCAGCATTTTTTTGCCGTAGCGGGCCAGAAAATGCATGTGTCTAATGCTGGTGTCTAATAATTGTAAATTTATCTTTAAATACAATATAATTTATTGCTATCCAAAGGATAGCTAGAATAGGAATACAACTATTACAAAAAGCTTTATAAAATACATAACTGAAATTAAGCTCATAGAACAAATTCGAAAAAAAAAATATTGAATATTTATTTGACCTTTACACTCATGTCTATGCATTTTCTTGTTATTGGCAAAAATATTTATATTTACGTTCACCAACATGCGCATTTGGATCTATGAACCAGACATCCTACAACTTTTATTTTGCATTATTGGTAAATACTGCTAATAAAAAACATGACCCTTTTATATTTTGAAATACCCTTTTTGTGACCCATTTTTATGAAAGCCCCGTTTTTTGATCCCTTTTGACAAGTTCCAACGGCAACAATGCCTGTAGATTGTTGCAGCAGTATTCCGAGATTATTAATGTGATCGGTGCGACTTTGTTTTGGTTTAAATGCGGCTTGTGTCTTTAGCCTTAAGGAGTTCAAGGTTTCTTTATTAGATTAACCTGATTAAACAGTTTTGTCATGGCGGGAAGAATTGGTATTCCTTTCCAGTTGTTCCTATTTTTCAGGTCACACTTTTTCGGAAGTTAAATTATTTTTGGTTCTTTCCATTATTCTGGAAGTCCGTCATGCCCAGGTGCCTTGCCTAGCTTAATGTCAACTATGGCGTTCTTAATTCCATATCTGTGTTGGAAAGGCAGATGATATGTGAATGGTTGGGATAACGCGGTAGCTAATTTGCAAATCATGTGGGTCCGCGCTGTGGACAAAAGTCAATGTACGCTGAAAATATTGTTTCCAGACTAGAAGTGGCTCTTCTCTATCTGTTAATAAAATTCCGTCGTTATTAATCGGCTGTGTTAAATTCGATTTTTTTCGATACTAATACCCTTTTTTTTTGGAAAGTTTCTCCATATCTACCTTGGCAGCATCCCTGTGGAAGCTTTGTTCAAGTTATCCACTCAGATATCCACTTTTTCGATTTGGTACTTTGTGACCAGGTGTACTTTCACTATCATTGCTCTGTGCCACTTTTACACTATTCTACACACAGTTACTAGACTGGTTGTAGTTTACAATTATGGATCGAATATTGTCAGCAACTTTTATTTTCACTTCTTCAGATCTCATTTTAATAAGATCGAATCTTCTTATTCGCGACTGGGATGACCTCCTCCTAGGGGTCGGATTGAATGAAAGTTTACAAGTCACGAGGAAGTCGGTAGATAGTTCTGCGCTTCTGCGGTTACGTACGTCGCGACACAGGTTGAGCCATTCTCTAGAGTGGTTTTATGCGAGCTAAGATTTCCGTTTAGGGATTGCAATGTTATTTTCTGTAGCTTTTTGTGGGGTAAGACTGACCCTCAAATTTTAAGGCCGTAGCTGTTACACATCTCTAAAAATAGCTCCCCATTTTCATTGCAGGTTCGAAGGGCATATTTGCCCATACTGTTTTAAAAACCTTTATTCCAACCACCGATCAGTGCATTTAAGCCGTCCATTAGGATTATTATGTCGTTTTGATAAAGTTCTAATAAAGTTCTATCCATAGAGTTGTAATCCCTATCTTCAGTAGGAGCATAACATTTAACCACTGTCAGATTTATGTGCCCACAGCTTATCCTTAGACCCCTTTCAGACAAGCAAAGTTCACTTTGCAAAGTCTTGAGTTAATAGAAGAGAAGGGAGAAGAGAATAGCGGGGGAGTACATACTTTGCTGTACTCACAAATTCGTTTTGTTTTTCGTTCGTAGATTATACCTGAAGTTGGCTGCAACTTTATATTTATATACAGCGTTACCAGAATCTTTGGAATAAAAATTGTCATATGGCGAAAGAAATCATATTTTGAAGAGGAAAATCTTAAATTTTTTTTTTTTTCTTAATTTAATTTTTTTAAAACAAGGGCAAAATAGTAAGAATTATTAATTTTTTATAAAAACATACTTCTTGTTATTTAAATTGAAATACATAAAAACATAATTCGTCAGTATATGAAACTTTATAAAAATACTTTTTTTCTTTTCACAAATATTTTTTTTTACCAATATTCTAACTGCCTATTTCCGATGTGCGAAAGAATTATTTACTTCGTACAAATACATTTAAAACAAAAACAAAGTTTTTAGAATTTGTTTTTGTTTTAAATTTAGATGTTCGAAAGATGGAATTCTTTCACACATTGGAAATAGGTTATAATATGCCTTTTTTATATTTTTTATGTCCAGAAATAATGATGCAATTTTGTGTATTCTAGATACTGGGTACAAAAGTGTGCAGCACCAATACACATCAAGCTGATCAAAACTTCATTGTTTTAAAAATTGACTGTTTAAATAATCGTGTATTTTGTATAAGCAAAATTAAAGTAAAAATCAGAATTTCTAAAAATAAAAAATCATCATTTGAGAAAAAAATTTTTGTTTAAAAAAATAATCCAAAATATGATAAAATCATCATTCTGGAAACGCTGTTTATATATTATATTCAAACAAGAGAAAACAAAAATTGGTCAAATTAAACTTTGTGTGTCTGAGCACGAAACAAAGTTTAAAAGAGAATTCAACAGACTTTGTCAAAATAAACTTTGCCTATCTAAAAGGGGACTTACTGTTACTCTTCTCTCTTAGATAGGTTCCAAGATATTAATGATTTCTCATAGCTTTCGATTATTAGATCCGATTTGGGGATCGTTTTGGTTTGGCATTCCTGAGTATACAATCAAACCGCTGTTGGTGTCGTCCTTCTCGCCAATACCGTTCCATCGCACCTTGCTTAGTCCCACTATATCGAGCTTTAATCTTTCGCATCGCTAAAATATTAATTAAATAACAAAAAATCCTTATCAATTTTTTCACTTAAAACAAAATAACTTAAACTTGTAAAATGCAATTAACACATTGTTTAAAATGGCAAAGATTTTTGATTTTTTTAAATTAAAATTAAAAATATCATTTATTGAAAAAAGTTCATAATTTTCAATGTTAAGTAACCAATATAATCCTTTTGGTAACAGGTGTAAAATTAACAAATTGTTTGCTTGATTCTATTAATTTTGTAATTAGAAACCATTTTTAGGGTTTTCTGCGTCATAAACTTTATTATGGACAACATAGATTTTATAGATATAATTAATCAGATGTTCCATACATCGCTGGCTCTATATTACAAGATTGTATGCGAGATATCAACTTTTTGGAAAAAAATTAAGTTTATATTTTCTTATTTTAATTCCACCTTTTCCTAATAAAGCAACGCAACGCAATTTAATTAAAAATGGTAACCAAGAACTTGCTGCCGTCTCTGTATCAACACTTGCAGTTGTAAATTGTTTCATACGAACCTGAAGTACAACAGCGGTGCGTAGAGCCCACCCCTGAAAAAGTCTCATTCTACATGGATGGTATCAAAGATTCAGCAGCCGAATAGAGCACTTGTAGTTGTTTTAAAAAAATATTAACATTCAACAACATTTAACAAATAAACTAAGCAAATAAACAAAATGAGACAAAAAGATTGTAGAATTAAAAAAAGAAAACTTTAAACGTAATTAGCTTATTAATTTGGTTTTAGTAAACCATAAAGTTTTTTAAAAAAAAAATTTTATACTTTTTATGGTTGACAAATGTGCTTTGCTGTGCTTTATCTCTTTCTAAAGCGATAACAACCCATTTTTTTCTTTTATCTTACAATAATAAGTCTATTTAATTATATTGCGTAGTACACAAATGTGCGATTAGTTTTTTAAATATGCTATTAGGTCGTCTCAAAATCAGAAAACAATTTATTGAAAGAAAATTGATGAAATAAACGAAGTTTATACATGTTACACAAAAGACTTTCGGACGGCTGTTTTTGCTATGCAAACACGATCCCGCTAAAGATTTTAAATCAAATCTACTAGATTTCTTTGTAATGTAAATGGCCAATAACATGAACACACTACGCAAAACCTGTTACATCGCAAAAATATTGTAACGTTCCCCGTATAATTTCCAATATGGCAACCAGGTCATTGTATGCAAATTGGCTATTTTTAAAATTTAGTTTGTTATA
Organism: Pollenia amentaria; assembly: GCA_943735925.1. NCBI lineage: Eukaryota > Metazoa > Arthropoda > Insecta > Diptera > Polleniidae > Pollenia > Pollenia amentaria. Next base: position 134,626,604 of record OX031010.1, on the reverse strand, counting down.
CATTTTTTTATTTAATATGAAATTAATGTAAAAATGTTCTATCTATATATATAAAATTGTAACGTTACTGACTGACTGACTGACTGACTGACTGACTGACTGACTGATTCATCATCGCACAGCCTAAACGCCTGAAGCTAAAAACTTGAAATTTGGACCAGGGGTTGGTCTCACCCCAAATCGATCCACTAAGACGGGATTTTTGGAAATTCGAATGTTTAGGGGGTAAAAAAGGGTAAAAATGGGTAAATTCGGTAACCTTATATCTCTAAAACTAAAAGAGATACAAAAAAAATGTAATACTTATCGTTGTTCTTTAGAAAAATAAGCAGACAGGTGTCTGGTACTTTTTGGAAATTCAGCCCTTTAACGGAGTAAACGGGTAAAACCTGTATTTTGGTACTTTTTTGTCACCCAATCTATCTTTTAAACCCATAAACATAGAAATAAGGGTTATATCACATTTGAAACTTATCTAAAAAATCCAAATACGAATTTTGTACTTTTTCGAAATTCAGACGTTTAAGGGGTAAAAAGCGTAACTATTCTTGGTACTTTTTCTATAAAACATTTTTTTTTATTTATTGACATAAACGTATTAAATTATGGGCTCCCACTACAATATTGAAATTTTTCATGCTTCAATGGGGAGAAAAAAAGTACCAAAAAGGGGATATACGGAGTAAACGGGTAAAATCTGTATTTTGGTACTTTTTTGTCACCCCATCTATCTTTTAAACTAATAAACATAGAAATATAACCCTTATTACATTTGAAACTTATCTAAAAAATCCAAATACAAATTTGGTACTTTTTCGAAATTCGGACGTTTAGGGGGTAAAAACCGTTACTATTTTTGGTACTTTTTTACAAAACATTTTTTTTTATTCATTGACATATACGTATTAAATTATGGGCTCCTACTACAATATTGAAATTTTTATGCTTCAATGGGGAAAAAAAAGTACCAAAAAGGGGAAATACGGGAAATTTTATTTCTTACTTTAGGTTTTGGTTCCACAACTGACAATTTTTTTAATTATCGTTAATATTGGACCTAGAAACATAAACTTCAACATGCACTGTCCTAAATGGATAAGAACCTCTGAGGGTACTTTTTGGTATTTTTTGATCTTTAACTGGTACTTTTTTAATTTCCGTTAGTATTAGACCTAGAAATATAAAACTAAACATGCAAAGTCCTGAGTGAATAAGAATTTGTTAGAAGGATCTTTTTGGTACTTTTTCATTCTTTAACTGGTACTTTTTTAATTTTAGTTAAAATTAGACCTATTGACATAAAATCAAACATGCAAGGTCCTGAGTGAATGAGAATTCGTTAGAGGGGCTTCTTGGTACCTTTTGGTCTTTAACTGGTACTATTTGAAGTTCCGTTAGTATTGGACCTAAAATCATAAAATTTAACATTAAATGTCCTGAGTGGACAAGAACCTATAAGAGGGATCTTCTTGGTACTTTTTCGTTTTATAACTGGTACCTTTTTCATTTTCGTTAATATTGGATCTACAAACATAAAATTAAAAATGCAATGTCCTGAGTGAATGAGAATTTGTAAGAGGGGCGTTTTGGTACTTTTTGTTATTTACCTGTTACTTTTTGAATTTCCGTTAAAATTGGACCTATAAACATAAAATTAAACATGCAAGTTCCCAAGTGAATGAGAATCTGTAAGAGTGGTTTTTTGGTACTTTTTCGTACTGTATTATTTGCCAACAGGTACTTATTAAATTTTTGTTAGTATTGCAGCTACAAACATAAAATTAAACAAGCAAAGCGTTGAATGAGCATCTGTAAGAGGCAATTTTTGGTACTTTTTTGTACTTTATTTTGTGCTTTTATTGTTAGTCATTAAATAAAAAAGAGAACAGGTGTCTGGTACTATTTCGAAATTCGGCTCTTTTAGGGAGTAAAAGTGTAAAACCTGAATTTTGGTTCTTTTTTGTCCCCCATCTACCGTTTAAATCAATGCACATAGAAATAAAAATTATATAAAATTCGTAACTTATCTAAAATATGCCAAGTGAAAATGTTGTCCTTTTTCTGAATTCGAACGTTTAAGGGGTAAAAATCGTACGTAATTTTGTTACTTTTTCCAAGATATTTTTTCTTCATCTATTTATTTTCATTGCACAGCCTAAACGCCTGAGGCTAAAAAGTTTACATTTGGACCTGAGGCAGGCCTCGCCAAATCGATCACGCTGACCTCATATCTGCTAAGCTAAAGGAGATACAAAAAAATTTAAACCTATTATTGTTCATTAAAAATAAGCGGACAGGTGTTTAGCACTTTTTTGAAATAAGGAGTAAACGGGTAAAACATGAATTTTAAAACTTTTTTGCTATACCATCTATATTTTAAACCAATAAACATTAAAATAAAAAATATATCACATTCGTAACTTATCTAAAAAATACAAATTTGATGCGTTTCGAAATTCGAACGTTTAAGGGGTGAAAATCGTACCTAATTGTGTTATTTTTTTCAAAACATTTTTCTTCATCTAGCTATCTATATATATAAAATTGTAACGTTACTGACTGACTGACTGACTGACTGACTGACTGACTGACTGACTGATTCATCATCGCACAGCCTAAACGCCTGAAGCTAAAAACTTGAAATTTGGACCAGGGGTTGGTCTCACCCCAAATCGATCCACTTAGACGGGATTTTTGGAAATTCGAATGTTTACGGGGTAAAAAAGGGTAAAAATGGGTAAATTCGGTAACCTTATATCTCTAAAACTAAAAGAGATACAAAAAAAATGTAATACTTATCGTTGTTCTTTAGAAAAATAAGCAGACAGGTGTCTGGTACTTTTTGGAAATTCAGCCCTTTAACGGAGTAAACGGGTAAAACCTGTATTTTGGTACTTTTTTGTCACCCCATCTATCTTTTAAACCCATAAACATAGAAATAAGGGTTATATCACATTTGAAACTTATCTAAAAAATCCAAATACGAATTTTGTACTTTTTCGAAATTCAGACGTTTAAGGGGTAAAAAGCGTAACTATTCTTGGTACTTTTTCTATAAAACATTTTTTTTTATTTATTGACATAAACGTATTAAATTATGGGCTCCCACTACAATATTGAAATTTTTCATGCTTCAATGGGGAGAAAAAAAGTACCAAAAAGGGGATATACGGAGTAATTGGGTAAAATCTGTATTTTGGTACTTTTTTGTCACCCCATCTATCTTTTAAACTAATAAACATAGAAATATAACCCTTATTACATTTGAAACTTATCTAAAAAATCCAAATACAAATTTGGTACTTTTTCGAAATTCGGACGTTTAGGGGGTAAAAACCGTTACTATTTTTGGTACTTTTTTACAAAACATTTTTTTTTATTCATTGACATATACGTATTAAATTATGGGCTCCTACTACAATATTGAAATTTTTATGCTTCAATGGGGAAAAAAAAGTACCAAAAAGGGGAAATACGGGAAATTTTATTTCTTACTTTAGGTTTTGGTTCCACAACTGACAATTTTTTTAATTATCGTTAATATTGGACCTAGAAACATAAACTTCAACATGCACTGTCCTAAATGGATAAGAACCTCTGAGGGTACTTTTTGGTATTTTTTGATCTTTAACTGGTACTTTTTTAATTTCCGTTAGTATTAGACCTAGAAATATAAAACTAAACATGCAAAGTCCTGAGTGAATAGGAATTTGTTAGAAGGATCTTTTTGGTACTTTTTCATTCTTTAACTGGTACTTTTTTAATTTTAGTTAAAATTAGACCTATTGACATAAAATCAAACATGCAAGGTCCTGAGTGAATGAGAATTCGTTAGAGGGGCTTCTTGGTACCTTTTGGTCTTTAACTGGTACTATTTGAAGTTCCGTTAGTATTGGACCTAAAATCATAAAATTCAACATTAAATGTCCTGAGTGGACAAGAACCTATAAGAGGGATCTTCTTGGTACTTTTTCGTTTTTTAACTGGTACCTTTTTCATTTTCGTTAATATTGGATCTACAAACATAAAATTAAAAATGCAATGTCCTGAGTGAATGAGAATCTGTAAGAGGGGCGTTTTGGTACTTTTTGTTATTTACCTGTTACTTTTTGAATTTCCGTTAAAATTGGACCTATAAACATAAAATTAAACATGCAAGTTCCCAAGTGAATGAGAATCTGTAAGAGTGGTTTTTTGGTACTTTTTCGTACTGTATTATTTGCCAACAGGTACTTATTAAATTTTTGTTAGTATTGCAGCTACAAACATAAAATTAAACAAGCAAAGCGTTGAATGAGCATCTGTAAGAGGCAATTTTTGGTACTTTTTTGTACTTTATTTTGTGCTTTTATTGTTAGTCATTAAATAAAAAAGAGAACAGGTGTCTGGTACTATTTCGAAATTCGGCTCTTTTAGGGAGTAAAAGTGTAAAACCTGAATTTTGGTTCTTTTTTGTCCCCCATCTACCGTTTAAATCAATGCACATAGAAATAAAAATTATATAAAATTCGTAACTTATCTAAAATATGCCAAGTGAAAATGTTGTCCTTTTTCTGAATTCGAACGTTTAAGGGGTAAAAATCGTACGTAATTTTGTTACTTTTTCCAAGATATTTTTTCTTCATCTATTTATTTTCATTGCACAGCCTAAACGCCTGAGGCTAAAAAGTTGACATTTGGACCTGAGGCAGGCCTCGCCAAATCGATCACGCTGACCTCATATCTGCTAAGCTAAAGGAGATACAAAACAATTTAAACCTATTATTGTTCATTAAAAATAAGCGGACAGGTGTTTAGCACTTTTTTGAAATAAGGAGTAAACGGGTAAAACATGAATTTTAAAACTTTTTTGCTATACCATCTATATTTTAAACCAATAAACATTAAAATAAAAAATATATCACATTCGTAACTTATCTAAAAAATACAAATTTGATGCGTTTCGAAATTCGAACGTTTAAGGGGTGAAAATCGTACCTAATTGTGTTATTTTTTTCAAAACATTTTTCTTCATCTAGCTATCTATATATATAAAATTGTAACGTTACTGACTGACTGACTGACTGACTGACTGACTGACTGACTGACTGACTGATTCATCATCGCACAGCCTAAACGCCTGAAGCTAAAAACTTGAAATTTGGACCAGGGGTTGGTCTCACCCCAAATCGATCCACTAAGACGGGATTTTTGGAAATTCGAATGTTTAGGGGGTAAAAAAGGGTAAAAATGGGTAAATTCGGTAACCTTATATCTCTAAAACTAAAAGAGATACAAAAAAAAATGTAATACTTATCGTTGTTCTTTAGAAAAATAAGCAGACAGGTGTCTGGTACTTTTTGGAAATTCAGCCCTTTAACGGAGTAAACGGGTAAAACCTGTATTTTGGTACTTTTTTGTCACCCCATCTATCTTTTAAACCCATAAACATAGAAATAAGGGTTATATCACATTTGAAACTTATCTAAAAAATCCAAATACGAATTTTGTACTTTTTCGAAATTCAGACGTTTAAGGGGTAAAAAGCGTAACTATTCTTGGTACTTTTTCTATAAAACATTTTTTTTTATTTATTGACATAAACGTATTAAATTATGGGCTCCCACTACAATATTGAAATTTTTCATGCTTCAATGGGGAGAAAAAAAGTACCAAAAAGGGGATATACGGAGTAATTGGGTAAAATCTGTATTTTGGTACTTTTTTGTCACCCCATCTATCTTTTAAACTAATAAACATAGAAATATAACCCTTATTACATTTGAAACTTATCTAAAAAATCCAAATACAAATTTGGTACTTTTTCGAAATTCGGACGTTTAGGGGGTAAAAACCGTTACTATTTTTGGTACTTTTTTACAAAACATTTTTTTTTATTCATTGACATATACGTATTAAATTATGGGCTCCTACTACAATATTGAAATTTTTATGCTTCAATGGGGAAAAAAAAGTACCAAAAAGGGGAAATACAGGAAATTTTATTTCTTACTTTAGGTTTTGGTTCCACAACTGACAATTTTTTTAATTATCGTTAATATTGGACCTAGAAACATAAACTTCAACATGCACTGTCCTAAATGGATAAGAACCTCTGAGGGTACTTTTTGGTATTTTTTGATCTTTAACTGGTACTTTTTTAATTTCCGTTAGTATTAGACCTAGAAATATAAAACTAAACATGCAAAGTCCTGAGTGAATAAGAATTTGTTAGAAGGATCTTTTTGGTACTTTTTCATTCTTTAACTGGTACTTTTTTAATTTTAGTTAAAATTAGACCTATTGACATAAAATCAAACATGCAAGGTCCTGAGTGAATGAGAATTCGTTAGAGGGGCTTCTTGGTACCTTTTGGTCTTTAACTGGTACTATTTGAAGTTCCGTTAGTATTGGACCTAAAATCATAAAATTCAACATTAAATGTCCTGAGTGGACAAGAACCTATAAGAGGGATCTTCTTGGTACTTTTTCGTTTTTTAACTGGTACCTTTTTCATTTTCGTTAATATTGGATCTACAAACATAAAATTAAAAATGCAATGTCCTGAGTGAATGAGAATCTGTAAGAGGGGCGTTTTGGTACTTTTTGTTATTTACCTGTTACTTTTTGAATTTCCGTTAAAATTGGACCTATAAACATAAAATTAAACATGCAAGTTCCCAAGTGAATGAGAATCTGTAAGAGTGGTTTTTTGGTACTTTTTCGTACTGTATTATTTGCCAACAGGTACTTATTAAATTTTTGTTAGTATTGCAGCTACAAACATAAAATTAAACAAGCAAAGCGTTGAATGAGCATCTGTAAGAGGCAATTTTTGGTACTTTTTTGTACTTTATTTTGTGCTTTTATTGTTAGTCATTAAATAAAAAAGAGAACAGGTGTCTGGTACTATTTCGAAATTCGGCTCTTTTAGGGAGTAAAAGTGTAAAACCTGAATTTTGGTTCTTTTTTGTCCCCCATCTACCGTTTAAATCAATGCACATAGAAATAAAAATTATATAAAATTCGTAACTTATCTAAAATATGCCAAGTGAAAATGTTGTCCTTTTTCTGAATTCGAACGTTTAAGGGGTAAAAATCGTACGTAATTTTGTTACTTTTTCCAAGATATTTTTTCTTCATCTATTTATTTTCATTGCACAGCCTAAACGCCTGAGGCTAAAAAGTTTACATTTGGACCTGAGGCAGGCCTCGCCAAATCGATCACGCTGACCTCATATCTGCTAAGCTAAAGGAGATACAAAACAATTTAAACCTATTATTGTTCATTAAAAATAAGCGGACAGGTGTTTAGCACTTTTTTGAAATAAGGAGTAAACGGGTAAAACATGAATTTTAAAACTTTTTTGCTATACCATCTATATTTTAAACCAATAAACATTAAAATAAAAAATATATCACATTCGTAACTTATCTAAAAAATACAAATTTGATGCGTTTCGAAATTCGAACGTTTAAGGGGTGAAAATCGTACCTAATTGTGTTATTTTTTTCAAAACATTTTTCTTCATCTACCTATCTATATATATAAAATTGTAACGTTACTGACTGACTGACTGACTGACTGACTGACTGACTGATTCATCATCGCACAGCCTAAACGCCTGAAGCTAAAAACTTGAAATTTGGACCAGGGGTTGGTCTCACCCCAAATCGATCCACTAAGACGGGATTTTTGGAAATTCGAATGTTTAGGGGGTAAAAAAGGGTAAAAATGGGTAAATTCGGTAACCTTATATCTCTAAAACTAAAAGAGATACAAAAAAAATGTAATACTTATCGTTGTTCTTTAGAAAAATAAGCAGACAGGTGTCTGGTACTTTTTGGAAATTCAGCCCTTTAACGGAGTAAACGGGTAAAACCTGTATTTTGGTACTTTTTTGTCACCCAATCTATCTTTTAAACCCATAAACATAGAAATAAGGGTTATATCACATTTGAAACTTATCTAAAAAATCCAAATACGAATTTTGTACTTTTTCGAAATTCAGACGTTTAAGGGGTAAAAAGCGTAACTATTCTTGGTACTTTTTCTATAAAACATTTTTTTTTATTTATTGACATAAACGTATTAAATTATGGGCTCCCACTACAATATTGAAATTTTTCATGCTTCAATGGGGAGAAAAAAAATACCAAAAAGGGGATATACGGAGTAAACGGGTAAAATCTGTATTTTGGTACTTTTTTGTCACCCCATCTATCTTTTAAACTAATAAACATAGAAATATAACCCTTATTACATTTGAAACTTATCTAAAAAATCCAAATACAAATTTGGTACTTTTTCGAAATTCAGACGTTTAGGGGGTAAAAACCGTTACTATTTTTGGTACTTTTTTACAAAACATTTTTTTTTATTCATTGACATATACGTATTAAATTATGGGCTCCTACTACAATATTGAAATTTTTATGCTTCAATGGGGAAAAAAAAGTACCAAAAAGGGGTAGGTTTTGGTTCCACAACTGACAATTTTTTTAATTATCGTTAATATTGGACCTAGAAACATAAACTTCAACATGCACTGTCCTAAATGGATAAGAACCTCTGAGGGTACTTTTTGGTATTTTTTGATCTTTAACTGGTACTTTTTTAATTTCCGTTAGTATTAGACCTAGAAATATAAAACTAAACATGCAAAGTCCTGAGTGAATAAGAATTTGTTAGAAGGATCTTTTTGGTACTTTTTCATTCTTTAACTGGTACTTTTTTAATTTTAGTTAAAATTAGACCTATTGACATAAAATCAAACATGCAAGGTCCTGAGTGAATGAGAATTCGTTAGAGGGGCTTCTTGGTACCTTTTGGTCTTTAACTGGTACTATTTGAAGTTCCGTTAGTATTGGACCTAAAATCATAAAATTCAACATTAAATGTCCTGAGTGGACAAGAACCTATAAGAGGGATCTTCTTGGTACTTTTTCGTTTTATAACTGATACCTTTTTCATTTTCGTTAATATTGGATCTACAAACATAAAATTAAAAATGCAATGTCCTGAGTGAATGAGAATCTGTAAGAGGGGCGTTTTGGTACTTTTTGTTATTTACCTGTTACTTTTTGAATTTCCGTTAAAATTGGACCTATAAACATAAAATTAAACATGCAAGTTCCCAAGTGAATGAGAATCTGTAAGAGTGGTTTTTTGGTACTTTTTCGTACTGTATTATTTGCCAACAGGTACTTATTAAATTTTTGTTAGTATTGCAGCTACAAACATAAAATTAAACAAGCAAAGCGTTGAATGAGCATCTGTAAGAGGCAATTTTTGGTACTTTTTTGTACTTTATTTTGTGCTTTTATTGTTAGTCATTAAATAAAAAAGAGAACAGGTGTCTGGTACTATTTCGAAATTCGGCTCTTTTAGGGAGTAAAAGTGTAAAACCTGAATTTTGGTTCTTTTTTGTCCCCCATCTACCGTTTAAATCAATGCACATAGAAATAAAAATTATATAAAATTCGTAACTTATCTAAAATATGCCAAGTGAAAATGTTGTCCTTTTTCTGAATTCGAACGTTTAAGGGGTAAAAATCGTACGTAATTTTGTTACTTTTTCCAAGATATTTTTTCTTCATCTATTTATTTTCATTGCACAGCCTAAACGCCTGAGGCTAAAAAGTTTACATTTGGACCTGAGGCAGGCCTCGCCAAATCGATCACGCTGACCTCATATCTGCTAAGCTAAAGGAGATACAAAAAAATTTAAACCTATTATTGTTCATTAAAAATAAGCGGACAGGTGTTTAGCACTTTTTGAAATAAGGAGTAAACGGGTAAAACATGAATTTTAAAACTTTTTTGCTATACCATCTATATTTTAAACCAATAAACATTAAAATAAAAAATATATCACATTCGTAACTTATCTAAAAAATACAAATTTGATGCGTTTCGAAATTCGAACGTTTAAGGGGTGAAAATCGTACCTAATTGTGTTATTTTTTTCAAAACATTTTTCTTCATCTACCTATCTATATATATAAAATTGTAACGTTACTGACTGACTGACTGACTGACTGACTGACTGACTGACTGATTCATCATCGCACAGCCTAAACGCCTGAAGCTAAAAACTTGAAATTTGGACCAGGGGTTGGTCTCACCCCAAATCGATCCACTAAGACGGGATTTTTGGAAATTCGAATGTTTAGGGGGTAAAAAAGGGTAAAAATGGGTAAATTCGGTAACCTTATATCTCTAAAACTAAAAGAGATACAAAAAAAATGTAATACTTATCGTTGTTCTTTAGAAAAATAAGCAGACAGGTGTCTGGTACTTTTTGGAAATTCAGCCCTTTAACGGAGTAAACGGGTAAAACCTGTATTTTGGTACTTTTTTGTCACCCCATCTATCTTTTAAACCCATAAACATAGAAATAAGGGTTATATCACATTTGAAACTTATCTAAAAAATCCAAATACGAATTTTGTACTTTTTCGAAATTCAGACGTTTAAGGGGTAAAAAGCGTAACTATTCTTGGTACTTTTTCTATAAAACATTTTTTTTTATTTATTGACATAAACGTATTAAATTATGGGCTCCCACTACAATATTGAAATTTTTCATGCTTCAATGGGGAGAAAAAAAGTACCAAAAAGGGGATATACGGAGTAATTGGGTAAAATCTGTATTTTGGTACTTTTTTGTCACCCCATCTATCTTTTAAACTAATAAACATAGAAATATAACCCTTATTACATTTGAAACTTATCTAAAAAATCCAAATACAGATTTGGTACTTTTTCGAAATTCGGACGTTTAGGGGGTAAAAACCGTTACTATTTTTGGTACTTTTTTACAAAACATTTTTTTTTATTCATTGACATATACGTATTAAATTATGGGCTCCTACTACAATATTGAAATTTTTATGCTTCAATGGGGAAAAAAAAAGTACCAAAAAGGGGAAATACGGGAAATTTTATTTCTTACTTTAGGTTTTGGTTCCACAACTGACAATTTTTTTAATTATCGTTAATATTGGACCTAGAAACATAAACTTCAACATGCACTGTCCTAAATGGATAAGAACCTCTGAGGGTACTTTTTGGTATTTTTTGATCTTTAACTGGTACTTTTTTAATTTCCGTTAGTATTAGACCTAGAAATATAAAACTAAACATGCAAAGTCCTGAGTGAATAAGAATTTGTTAGAAGGATCTTTTTGGTACTTTTTCATTCTTTAACTGGTACTTTTTTAATTTTAGTTAAAATTAGACCTATTGACATAAAATCAAACATGCAAGGTCCTGAGTGAATGAGAATTCGTTAGAGGGGCTTCTTGGTACCTTTTGGTCTTTAACTGGTACTATTTGAAGTTCCGTTAGTATTGGACCTAAAATCATAAAATTCAACATTAAATGTCCTGAGTGGACAAGAACCTATAAGAGGGATCTTCTTGGTACTTTTTCGTTTTTTAACTGGTACCTTTTTCATTTTCGTTAATATTGGATCTACAAACATAAAATTAAAAATGCAATGTCCTGAGTGAATGAGAATCTGTAAGAGGGGCGTTTTGGTACTTTTTGTTATTTACCTGTTACTTTTTGAATTTCCGTTAAAATTGGACCTATAAACATAAAATTAAACATGCAAGTTCCCAAGTGAATGAGAATCTGTAAGAGTGGTTTTTTGGTACTTTTTCGTACTGTATTATTTGCCAACAGGTACTTATTAAATTTTTGTTAGTATTGCAGCTACAAATATAAAATTAAACAAGCAAAGCGTTGAATGAGCATCTGTAAGAGGCAATTTTTGGTACTTTTTTGTACTTTATTTTGTGCTTTTATTGTTAGTCATTAAATAAAAAAGAGAACAGGTGTCTGGTACTATTTCGAAATTCGGCTCTTTTAGGGAGTAAAAGTGTAAAACCTGAATTTTGGTTCTTTTTTGTCCCCCATCTACCGTTTAAATCAATGCACATAGAAATAAAAATTATATAAAATTCGTAACTTATCTAAAATATGCCAAGTGAAAATGTTGTCCTTTTTCTGAATTCGAACGTTTAAGGGGTAAAAATCGTACGTAATTTTGTTACTTTTTCCAAGATATTTTTTCTTCATCTATTTATTGTCATTGCACAGCCTAAACGCCTGAGGCTAAAAAGTTGACATTTGGACCTGAGGCAGGCCTCGCCAAATCGATCACGCTGACCTCATATCTGCTAAGCTAAAGGAGATACAAAACAATTTAAACCTATTATTGTTCATTAAAAATAAGCGGACAGGTGTTTAGCACTTTTTTGAAATAAGGAGTAAACGGGTAAAACATGAATTTTAAAACTTTTTTGCTATACCATCTATATTTTAAACCAATAAACATTAAAATAAAAAATATATCACATTCGTAACTTATCTAAAAAATACAAATTTGATGCGTTTCGAAATTCGAACGTTTAAGGGGTGAAAATCGTACCTAATTGTGTTATTTTTTTCAAAACATTTTTCTTCATCTAGCTATCTATATATATAAAATTGTAACGTTACTGACTGACTGACTGACTGACTGACTGACTGACTGACTGACTGATTCATCATCGCACAGCCTAAACGCCTGAAGCTAAAAACTTGAAATTTGGACCAGGGGTTGGTCTCACCCCAAATCGATCCACTAAGACGGGATTTTTGGAAATTCGAATGTTTAGGGGGTAAAAAAGGGTAAAAATGGGTAAATTCGGTAACCTTATATCTCTAAAACTAAAAGAGATACAAAAAAAAAATGTAATACTTATCGTTGTTCTTTAGAAAAATAAGCAGACAGGTGTCTGGTACTTTTTGGAAATTCAGCCCTTTAACGGAGTAAACGGGTAAAACCTGTATTTTGGTACTTTTTTGTCACCCCATCTATCTTTTAAACCCATAAACATAGAAATAAGGGTTATATCACATTTGAAACTTATCTAAAAAATCCAAATACGAATTTTGTACTTTTTCGAAATTCAGACGTTTAAGGGGTAAAAAGCGTAACTATTCTTGGTACTTTTTCTATAAAACATTTTTTTTTATTTATTGACATAAACGTATTAAATTATGGGCTCCCACTACAATATTGAAATTTTTCATGCTTCAATGGGGAGAAAAAAAGTACCAAAAAGGGGATATACGGAGTAATTGGGTAAAATCTGTATTTTGGTACTTTTTTGTCACCCCATCTATCTTTTAAACTAATAAACATAGAAATATAACCCTTATTACATTTGAAACTTATCTAAAAAATCCAAATACAAATTTGGTACTTTTTCGAAATTCGGACGTTTAGGGGGTAAAAACCGTTACTATTTTTGGTACTTTTTTACAAAACATTTTTTTTTATTCATTGACATATACGTATTAAATTATGGGCTCCTACTACAATATTGAAATTTTTATGCTTCAATGGGGAAAAAAAAGTACCAAAAAGGGGAAATACAGGAAATTTTATTTCTTACTTTAGGTTTTGGTTCCACAACTGACAATTTTTTTAATTATCGTTAATATTGGACCTAGAAACATAAACTTCAACATGCACTGTCCTAAATGGATAAGAACCTCTGAGGGTACTTTTTGGTATTTTTTGATCTTTAACTGGTACTTTTTTAATTTCCGTTAGTATTAGACCTAGAAATATAAAACTAAACATGCAAAGTCCTGAGTGAATAAGAATTTGTTAGAAGGATCTTTTTGGTACTTTTTCATTCTTTAACTGGTACTTTTTTAATTTTAGTTAAAATTAGACCTATTGACATAAAATCAAACATGCAAGGTCCTGAGTGAATGAGAATTCGTTAGAGGGGCTTCTTGGTACCTTTTGGTCTTTAACTGGTACTATTTGAAGTTCCGTTAGTATTGGACCTAAAATCATAAAATTCAACATTAAATGTCCTGAGTGGACAAGAACCTATAAGTGGGATCTTCTTGGTACTTTTTCGTTTTTTAACTGGTACCTTTTTCATTTTCGTTAATATTGGATCTACAAACATAAAATTAAAAATGCAATGTCCTGAGTGAATGAGAATCTGTAAGAGGGGCGTTTTGGTACTTTTTGTTATTTACCTGTTACTTTTTGAATTTCCGTTAAAATTGGACCTATAAACATAAAATTAAACATGCAAGTTCCCAAGTGAATGAGAATCTGTAAGAGTGGTTTTTTGGTACTTTTTCGTACTGTATTATTTGCCAACAGGTACTTATTAAATTTTTGTTAGTATTGCAGCTACAAACATAAAATTAAACAAGCAAAGCGTTGAATGAGCATCTGTAAGAGGCAATTTTTGGTACTTTTTTGTACTTTATTTTGTGCTTTTATTGTTAGTCATTAAATAAAAAAGAGAACAGGTGTCTGGTACTATTTCGAAATTCGGCTCTTTTAGGGAGTAAAAGTGTAAAACCTGAATTTTGGTTCTTTTTTGTCCCCCATCTACCGTTTAAATCAATGCACATAGAAATAAAAATTATATAAAATTCGTAACTTATCTAAAATATGCCAAGTGAAAATGTTGTCCTTTTTCTGAATTCGAACGTTTAAGGGGTAAAAATCGTACGTAATTTTGTTACTTTTTCCAAGATATTTTTTCTTCATCTATTTATTTTCATTGCACAGCCTAAACGCCTGAGGCTAAAAAGTTTACATTTGGACCTGAGGCAGGCCTCGCCAAATCGATCACGCTGACCTCATATCTGCTAAGCTAAAGGAGATACAAAACAATTTAAACCTATTATTGTTCATTAAAAATAAGCGGACAGGTGTTTAGCACTTTTTTGAAATAAGGAGTAAACGGGTAAAACATGAATTTTAAAACTTTTTTGCTATACCATCTATATTTTAAACCAATAAACATTAAAATAAAAAATATATCACATTCGTAACTTATCTAAAAAATACAAATTTGATGCGTTTCGAAATTCGAACGTTTAAGGGGTGAAAATCGTACCTAATTGTGTTATTTTTTTCAAAACATTTTTCTTCATCTACCTATCTATATATATAAAATTGTAACGTTACTGACTGACTGACTGACTGACTGACTGACTGATTCATCATCGCACAGCCTAAACGCCTGAAGCTAAAAACTTGAAATTTGGACCAGGGGTTGGTCTCACCCCAAATCGATCCAATAAGACGGGATTTTTGGAAATTCGAATGTTTAGGGGGTAAAAAAGGGTAAAAATGGGTAAATTCGGTAACCTTATATCTCTAAAACTAAAAGAGATACAAAAAAAATGTAATACTTATCGTTGTTCTTTAGAAAAATAAGCAGACAGGTGTCTGGTACTTTTTGGAAATTCAGCCCTTTAACGGAGTAAACGGGTAAAACCTGTATTTTGGTACTTTTTTGTCACCCAATCTATCTTTTAAACCCATAAACATAGAAATAAGGGTTATATCACATTTGAAACTTATCTAAAAAATCCAAATACGAATTTTGTACTTTTTCGAAATTCAGACGTTTAAGGGGTAAAAAGCGTAACTATTCTTGGTACTTTTTCTATAAAACATTTTTTTTTATTTATTGACATAAACGTATTAAATTATGGGCTCCCACTACAATATTGAAATTTTTCATGCTTCAATGGGGAGAAAAAAAGTACCAAAAAGGGGATATACGGAGTAATTGGGTAAAATCTGTATTTTGGTACTTTTTTGTCACCCCATCTATCTTTTAAACTAATAAACATAGAAATATAACCCTTATTACATTTGAAACTTATCTAAAAAATCCAAATACAAATTTGGTACTTTTTCGAAATTCGGACGTTTAGGGGGTAAAAACCGTTACTATTTTTGGTACTTTTTTACAAAACATTTTTTTTTATTCATTGACATATACGTATTAAATTATGGGCTCCTACTACAATATTGAAATTTTTATGCTTCAATGGGGAAAAAAAAGTACCAAAAAGGGGAAATACGGGAAATTTTATTTCTTACTTTAGGTTTTGGTTCCACAACTGACAATTTTTTTAATTATCGTTAATATTGGACCTAGAAACATAAACTTCAACATGCACTGTCCTAAATGGATAAGAACCTCTGAGGGTACTTTTTGGTATTTTTTGATCTTTAACTGGTACTTTTTTAATTTCCGTTAGTATTAGACCTAGAAATATAAAACTAAACATGCAAAGTCCTGAGTGAATAAGAATTTGTTAGAAGGATCTTTTTGGTACTTTTTCATTCTTTAACTGGTACTTTTTTAATTTTAGTTAAAATTAGACCTATTGACATAAAATCAAACATGCAAGGTCCTGAGTGAATGAGAATTCGTTAGAGGGGCTTCTTGGTACCTTTTGGTCTTTAACTGGTACTATTTGAAGTTCCGTTAGTATTGGACCTAAAATCATAAAATTCAACATTAAATGTCCTGAGTGGACAAGAACCTATAAGAGGGATCTTCTTGGTACTTTTTCGTTTTTTAACTGGTACCTTTTTCATTTTCGTTAATATTGGATCTACAAACATAAAATTAAAAATGCAATGTCCTGAGTGAATGAGAATCTGTAAGAGGGGCGTTTTGGTACTTTTTGTTATTTACCTGTTACTTTTTGAATTTCCGTTAAAATTGGACCTATAAACATAAAATTAAACATGCAAGTTCCCAAGTGAATGAGAATCTGTAAGAGTGGTTTTTTGGTACTTTTTCGTACTGTATTATTTGCCAACAGGTACTTATTAAATTTTTGTTAGTATTGCAGCTACAAACATAAAATTAAACAAGCAAAGCGTTGAATGAGCATCTGTAAGAGGCAATTTTTGGTACTTTTTTGTACTTTATTTTGTGCTTTTATTGTTAGTCATTAAATAAAAAAGAGAACAGGTGTCTGGTACTATTTCGAAATTCGGCTCTTTTAGGGAGTAAAAGTGTAAAACCTGAATTTTGGTTCTTTTTTGTCCCCCATCTACCGTTTAAATCAATGCACATAGAAATAAAAATTATATAAAATTCGTAACTTATCTAAAATATGCCAAGTGAAAATGTTGTCCTTTTTCTGAATTCGAACGTTTAAGGGGTAAAAATCGTACGTAATTTTGTTACTTTTTCCAAGATATTTTTTCTTCATCTATTTATTTTCATTGCACAGCCTAAACGCCTGAGGCTAAAAAGTTTACATTTGGACCTGAGGCAGGCCTCGCCAAATCGATCACGCTGACCTCATATCTGCTAAGCTAAAGGAGATACAAAAAAATTTAAACCTATTATTGTTCATTAAAAATAAGCGGACAGGTGTTTAGCACTTTTTTGAAATAAGGAGTAAACGGGTAAAACATGAATTTTAAAACTTTTTTGCTATACCATCTATATTTTAAACCAATAAACATTAAAATAAAAAATATATCACATTCGTAACTTATCTAAAAAATACAAATTTGATGCGTTTCGAAATTCGAACGTTTAAGGGGTGAAAATCGTACCTAATTGTGTTATTTTTTTCAAAACATTTTTCTTCATCTAGCTATCTATATATATAAAATTGTAACGTTACTGACTGACTGACTGACTGACTGACTGACTGACTGACTGATTCATCATCGCACAGCCTAAACGCCTGAAGCTAAAAACTTGAAATTTGGACCAGGGGTTGGTCTCACCCCAAATCGATCCACTAAGACGGGATTTTTGGAAATTCGAATGTTTACGGGGTAAAAAAGGGTAAAAATGGGTAAATTCGGTAACCTTATATCTCTAAAACTAAAAGAGATACAAAAAAAATGTAATACTTATCGTTGTTCTTTAGAAAAATAAGCAGACAGGTGTCTGGTACTTTTTGGAAATTCAGCCCTTTAACGGAGTAAACGGGTAAAACCTGTATTTTGGTACTTTTTTGTCACCCCATCTATCTTTTAAACCCATAAACATAGAAATAAGGGTTATATCACATTTGAAACTTATCTAAAAAATCCAAATACGAATTTTGTACTTTTTCGAAATTCAGACGTTTAAGGGGTAAAAAGCGTAACTATTCTTGGTACTTTTTCTATAAAACATTTTTTTTTATTTATTGACATAAACGTATTAAATTATGGGCTCCCACTACAATATTGAAATTTTTCATGCTTCAATGGGGAGAAAAAAAGTACCAAAAAGGGGATATACGGAGTAATTGGGTAAAATCTGTATTTTGGTACTTTTTTGTCACCCCATCTATCTTTTAAACTAATAAACATAGAAATATAACCCTTATTACATTTGAAACTTATCTAAAAAATCCAAATACAAATTTGGTACTTTTTCGAAATTCGGACGTTTAGGGGGTAAAAACCGTTACTATTTTTGGTACTTTTTTACAAAACATTTTTTTTTATTCATTGACATATACGTATTAAATTATGGGCTCCTACTACAATATTGAAATTTTTATGCTTCAATGGGGAAAAAAAAGTACCAAAAAGGGGAAATACGGGAAATTTTATTTCTTACTTTAGGTTTTGGTTCCACAACTGACAATTTTTTTAATTATCGTTAATATTGGACCTAGAAACATAAACTTCAACATGCACTGTCCTAAATGGATAAGAACCTCTGAGGGTACTTTTTGGTATTTTTTGATCTTTAACTGGTACTTTTTTAATTTCCGTTAGTATTAGACCTAGAAATATAAAACTAAACATGCAAAGTCCTGAGTGAATAAGAATTTGTTAGAAGGATCTTTTTGGTACTTTTTCATTCTTTAACTGGTACTTTTTTAATTTTAGTTAAAATTAGACCTATTGACATAAAATCAAACATGCAAGGTCCTGAGTGAATGAGAATTCGTTAGAGGGGCTTCTTGGTACCTTTTGGTCTTTAACTGGTACTATTTGAAGTTCCGTTAGTATTGGACCTAAAATCATAAAATTCAACATTAAATGTCCTGAGTGGACAAGAACCTATAAGAGGGATCTTCTTGGTACTTTTTCGTTTTTTAACTGGTACCTTTTTCATTTTCGTTAATATTGGATCTACAAACATAAAATTAAAAATGCAATGTCCTGAGTGAATGAGAATCTGTAAGAGGGGCGTTTTGGTACTTTTTGTTATTTACCTGTTACTTTTTGAATTTCCGTTAAAATTGGACCTATAAACATAAAATTAAACATGCAAGTTCCCAAGTGAATGAGAATCTGTAAGAGTGGTTTTTTGGTACTTTTTCGTACTGTATTATTTGCCAACAGGTACTTATTAAATTTTTGTTAGTATTGCAGCTACAAACATAAAATTAAACAAGCAAAGCGTTGAATGAGCATCTGTAAGAGGCAATTTTTGGTACTTTTTTGTACTTTATTTTGTGCTTTTATTGTTAGTCATTAAATAAAAAAGAGAACAGGTGTCTGGTACTATTTCGAAATTCGGCTCTTTTAGGGAGTAAAAGTGTAAAACCTGAATTTTGGTTCTTTTTTGTCCCCCATCTACCGTTTAAATCAATGCACATAGAAATAAAAATTATATAA
Organism: Pollenia amentaria; assembly: GCA_943735925.1. Taxonomy (NCBI): domain Eukaryota; kingdom Metazoa; phylum Arthropoda; class Insecta; order Diptera; family Polleniidae; genus Pollenia; species Pollenia amentaria. Next base: position 134,607,195 of record OX031010.1, on the reverse strand, counting down.
AATTCGTAACTTATCTAAAATATGCCAAGTGAAAATGTTGTCCTTTTTCTGAATTCGAACGTTTAAGGGGTAAAAATCGTACGTAATTTTGTTACTTTTTCCAAGATATTTTTTCTTCATCTATTTATTTTCATTGCACAGCCTAAACGCCTGAGGCTAAAAAGTTGACATTTGGACCTGAGGCAGGCCTCGCCAAATCGATCACGCTGACCTCATATCTGCTAAGCTAAAGGAGATACAAAACAATTTAAACCTATTATTGTTCATTAAAAATAAGCGGACAGGTGTTTAGCACTTTTTTGAAATAAGGAGTAAACGGGTAAAACATGAATTTTAAAACTTTTTTGCTATACCATCTATATTTTAAACCAATAAACATTAAAATAAAAAATATATCACATTCGTAACTTATCTAAAAAATACAAATTTGATGCGTTTCGAAATTCGAACGTTTAAGGGGTGAAAATCGTACCTAATTGTGTTATTTTTTTCAAAACATTTTTCTTCATCTACCTATCTATATATATAAAATTGTAACGTTACTGACTGACTGACTGACTGACTGACTGACTGATTCATCATCGCACAGCCTAAACGCCTGAAGCTAAAAACTTGAAATTTGGACCAGGGGTTGGTCTCACCCCAAATCGATCCACTAAGACGGGATTTTTGGAAATTCGAATGTTTAGGGGGTAAAAAAGGGTAAAAATGGGTAAATTAGGTAACCTTATATCTCTAAAACTAAAAGAGATACAAAAAAAAATGTAATACTTATCGTTGTTCTTTAGAAAAATAAGCAGACAGGTGTCTGGTACTTTTTGGAAATTCAGCCCTTTAACGGAGTAAACGGGTAAAACCTGTATTTTGGTACTTTTTTGTCACCCCATCTATCTTTTAAACCCATAAACATAGAAATAAGGGTTATATCACATTTGAAACTTATCTAAAAAATCCAAATACGAATTTTGTACTTTTTCGAAATTCAGACGTTTAAGGGGTAAAAAGCGTAACTATTCTTGGTACTTTTTCTATAAAACATTTTTTTTTATTTATTGACATAAACGTATTAAATTATGGGCTCCCACTACAATATTGAAATTTTTCATGCTTCAATGGGGAGAAAAAAAGTACCAAAAAGGGGATATACGGAGTAATTGGGTAAAATCTGTATTTTGGTACTTTTTTGTCACCCCATCTATCTTTTAAACTAATAAACATAGAAATATAACCCTTATTACATTTGAAACTTATCTAAAAAATCCAAATACAAATTTGGTACTTTTTCGAAATTCGGACGTTTAGGGGGTAAAAACCGTTACTATTTTTGGTACTTTTTTACAAAACATTTTTTTTTATTCATTGACATATACGTATTAAATTATGGGCTCCTACTACAATATTGAAATTTTTATGCTTCAATGGGGAAAAAAAAGTACCAAAAAGGGGAAATACAGGAAATTTTATTTCTTACTTTAGGTTTTGGTTCCACAACTGACAATTTTTTTAATTATCGTTAATATTGGACCTAGAAACATAAACTTCAACATGCACTGTCCTAAATGGATAAGAACCTCTGAGGGTACTTTTTGGTATTTTTTGATCTTTAACTGGTACTTTTTTAATTTCCGTTAGTATTAGACCTAGAAATATAAAACTAAACATGCAAAGTCCTGAGTGAATAAGAATTTGTTAGAAGGATCTTTTTGGTACTTTTTCATTCTTTAACTGGTACTTTTTTAATTTTAGTTAAAATTAGACCTATTGACATAAAATCAAACATGCAAGGTCCTGAGTGAATGAGAATTCGTTAGAGGGGCTTCTTGGTACCTTTTGGTCTTTAACTGGTACTATTTGAAGTTCCGTTAGTATTGGACCTAAAATCATAAAATTCAACATTAAATGTCCTGAGTGGACAAGAACCTATAAGTGGGATCTTCTTGGTACTTTTTCGTTTTTTAACTGGTACCTTTTTCATTTTCGTTAATATTGGATCTACAAACATAAAATTAAAAATGCAATGTCCTGAGTGAATGAGAATCTGTAAGAGGGGCGTTTTGGTACTTTTTGTTATTTACCTGTTACTTTTTGAATTTCCGTTAAAATTGGACCTATAAACATAAAATTAAACATGCAAGTTCCCAAGTGAATGAGAATCTGTAAGAGTGGTTTTTTGGTACTTTTTCGTACTGTATTATTTGCCAACAGGTACTTATTAAATTTTTGTTAGTATTGCAGCTACAAACATAAAATTAAACAAGCAAAGCGTTGAATGAGCATCTGTAAGAGGCAATTTTTGGTACTTTTTTGTACTTTATTTTGTGCTTTTATTGTTAGTCATTAAATAAAAAAGAGAACAGGTGTCTGGTACTATTTCGAAATTCGGCTCTTTTAGGGAGTAAAAGTGTAAAACCTGAATTTTGGTTCTTTTTTGTCCCCCATCTACCGTTTAAATCAATGCACATAGAAATAAAAATTATATAAAATTCGTAACTTATCTAAAATATGCCAAGTGAAAATGTTGTCCTTTTTCTGAATTCGAACGTTTAAGGGGTAAAAATCGTACGTAATTTTGTTACTTTTTCCAAGATATTTTTTCTTCATCTATTTATTTTCATTGCACAGCCTAAACGCCTGAGGCTAAAAAGTTTACATTTGGACCTGAGGCAGGCCTCGCCAAATCGATCACGCTGACCTCATATCTGCTAAGCTAAAGGAGATACAAAACAATTTAAACCTATTATTGTTCATTAAAAATAAGCGGACAGGTGTTTAGCACTTTTTTGAAATAAGGAGTAAACGGGTAAAACATGAATTTTAAAACTTTTTTGCTATACCATCTATATTTTAAACCAATAAACATTAAAATAAAAAATATATCACATTCGTAACTTATCTAAAAAATACAAATTTGATGCGTTTCGAAATTCGAACGTTTAAGGGGTGAAAATCTTACCTAATTGTGTTATTTTTTTCAAAACATTTTTCTTCATCTACCTATCTATATATATAAAATTGTAACGTTACTGACTGACTGACTGACTGACTGACTGATTCATCATCGCACAGCCTAAACGCCTGAAGCTAAAAACTTGAAATTTGGACCAGGGGTTGGTCTCACCCCAAATCGATCCACTAAGACGGGATTTTTGGAAATTCGAATGTTTAGGGGGTAAAAAAGGGTAAAAATGGGTAAATTCGGTAACCTTATATCTCTAAAACTAAAAGAGATACAAAAAAAATGTAATACTTATCGTTGTTCTTTAGAAAAATAAGCAGACAGGTGTCTGGTACTTTTTGGAAATTCAGCCCTTTAACGGAGTAAACGGGTAAAACCTGTATTTTGGTACTTTTTTGTCACCCAATCTATCTTTTAAACCCATAAACATAGAAATAAGGGTTATATCACATTTGAAACTTATCTAAAAAATCCAAATACGAATTTTGTACTTTTTCGAAATTCAGACGTTTAAGGGGTAAAAAGCGTAACTATTCTTGGTACTTTTTCTATAAAACATTTTTTTTTATTTATTGACATAAACGTATTAAATTATGGGCTCCCACTACAATATTGAAATTTTTCATGCTTCAATGGGGAGAAAAAAAGTACCAAAAAGGGGATATACGGAGTAAACGGGTAAAATCTGTATTTTGGTACTTTTTTGTCACCCCATCTATCTTTTAAACTAATAAACATAGAAATATAACCCTTATTACATTTGAAACTTATCTAAAAAATCCAAATACAAATTTGGTACTTTTTCGAAATTCAGACGTTTAGGGGGTAAAAACCGTTACTATTTTTGGTACTTTTTTACAAAACATTTTTTTTTATTCATTGACATATACGTATTAAATTATGGGCTCCTACTACAATATTGAAATTTTTATGCTTCAATGGGGAAAAAAAAGTACCAAAAAGGGGAAATACGGGAAATTTTATTTCTTACTTTAGGTTTTGGTTCCACAACTGACAATTTTTTTAATTATCGTTAATATTGGACCTAGAAACATAAACTTCAACATGCACTGTCCTAAATGGATAAGAACCTCTGAGGGTACTTTTTGGTATTTTTTGATCTTTAACTGGTACTTTTTTAATTTCCGTTAGTATTAGACCTAGAAATATAAAACTAAACATGCAAAGTCCTGAGTGAATAAGAATTTGTTAGAAGGATCTTTTTGGTACTTTTTCATTCTTTAACTGGTACTTTTTTAATTTTAGTTAAAATTAGACCTATTGACATAAAATCAAACATGCAAGGTCCTGAGTGAATGAGAATTCGTTAGAGGGGCTTCTTGGTACCTTTTGGTCTTTAACTGGTACTATTTGAAGTTCCGTTAGTATTGGACCTAAAATCATAAAATTCAACATTAAATGTCCTGAGTGGACAAGAACCTATAAGAGGGATCTTCTTGGTACTTTTTCGTTTTATAACTGGTACCTTTTTCATTTTCGTTAATATTGGATCTACAAACATAAAATTAAAAATGCAATGTCCTGAGTGAATGAGAATCTGTAAGAGGGGCGTTTTGGTACTTTTTGTTATTTACCTGTTACTTTTTGAATTTCCGTTAAAATTGGACCTATAAACATAAAATTAAACATGCAAGTTCCCAAGTGAATGAGAATCTGTAAGAGTGGTTTTTTGGTACTTTTTCGTACTGTATTATTTGCCAACAGGTACTTATTAAATTTTTGTTAGTATTGCAGCTACAAACATAAAATTAAACAAGCAAAGCGTTGAATGAGCATCTGTAAGAGGCAATTTTTGGTACTTTTTTGTACTTTATTTTGTGCTTTTATTGTTAGTCATTAAATAAAAAAGAGAACAGGTGTCTGGTACTATTTCGAAATTCGGCTCTTTTAGGGAGTAAAAGTGTAAAACCTGAATTTTGGTTCTTTTTTGTCCCCCATCTACCGTTTAAATCAATGCACATAGAAATAAAAATTATATAAAATTCGTAACTTATCTAAAATATGCCAAGTGAAAATGTTGTCCTTTTTCTGAATTCGAACGTTTAAGGGGTAAAAATCGTACGTAATTTTGTTACTTTTTCCAAGATATTTTTTCTTCATCTATTTATTTTCATTGCACAGCCTAAACGCCTGAGGCTAAAAAGTTTACATTTGGACCTGAGGCAGGCCTCGCCAAATCGATCACGCTGACCTCATATCTGCTAAGCTAAAGGAGATACAAAAAAATTTAAACCTATTATTGTTCATTAAAAATAAGCGGACAGGTGTTTAGCACTTTTTTGAAATAAGGAGTAAACGGGTAAAACATGAATTTTAAAACTTTTTTGCTATACCATCTATATTTTAAACCAATAAACATTAAAATAAAAAATATATCACATTCGTAACTTATCTAAAAAATACAAATTTGATGCGTTTCGAAATTCGAACGTTTAAGGGGTGAAAATCGTACCTAATTGTGTTATTTTTTTCAAAACATTTTTCTTCATCTAGCTATCTATATATATAAAATTGTAACGTTACTGACTGACTGACTGACTGACTGACTGACTGACTGACTGATTCATCATCGCACAGCCTAAACGCCTGAAGCTAAAAACTTGAAATTTGGACCAGGGGTTGGTCTCACCCCAAATCGATCCACTAAGACGGGATTTTTGGAAATTCGAATGTTTAGGGGGTAAAAAAGGGTAAAAATGGGTAAATTCGGTAACCTTATATCTCTAAAACTAAAAGAGATACAAAAAAAATGTAATACTTATCGTTGTTCTTTAGAAAAATAAGCAGACAGGTGTCTGGTACTTTTTGGAAATTCAGCCCTTTAACGGAGTAAACGGGTAAAACCTGTATTTTGGTACTTTTTTGTCACCCCATCTATCTTTTAAACCCATAAACATAGAAATAAGGGTTATATCACATTTGAAACTTATCTAAAAAATCCAAATACGAATTTTGTACTTTTTCGAAATTCAGACGTTTTAGGGGTAAAAAGCGTAACTATTCTTGGTACTTTTTCTATAAAACATTTTTTTTTATTTATTGACATAAACGTATTAAATTATGGGCTCCCACTACAATATTGAAATTTTTCATGCTTCAATGGGGAGAAAAAAAGTACCAAAAAGGGGATATACGGAGTAATTGGGTAAAATCTGTATTTTGGTACTTTTTTGTCACCCCATCTATCTTTTAAACTAATAAACATAGAAATATAACCCTTATTACATTTGAAACTTATCTAAAAAATCCAAATACAGATTTGGTACTTTTTCGAAATTCGGACGTTTAGGGGGTAAAAACCGTTACTATTTTTGGTACTTTTTTACAAAACATTTTTTTTTATTCATTGACATATACGTATTAAATTATGGGCTCCTACTACAATATTGAAATTTTTATGCTTCAATGGGGAAAAAAAAGTACCAAAAAGGGGAAATACGGGAAATTTTATTTCTTACTTTAGGTTTTGGTTCCACAACTGACAATTTTTTTAATTATCGTTAATATTGGACCTAGAAACATAAACTTCAACATGCACTGTCCTAAATGGATAAGAACCTCTGAGGGTACTTTTTGGTATTTTTTGATCTTTAACTGGTACTTTTTTAATTTCCGTTAGTATTAGACCTAGAAATATAAAACTAAACATGCAAAGTCCTGAGTGAATAAGAATTTGTTAGAAGGATCTTTTTGGTACTTTTTCATTCTTTAACTGGTACTTTTTTAATTTTAGTTAAAATTAGACCTATTGACATAAAATCAAACATGCAAGGTCCTGAGTGAATGAGAATTCGTTAGAGGGGCTTCTTGGTACCTTTTGGTCTTTAACTGGTACTATTTGAAGTTCCGTTAGTATTGGACCTAAAATCATAAAATTCAACATTAAATGTCCTGAGTGGACAAGAACCTATAAGAGGGATCTTCTTGGTACTTTTTCGTTTTTTAACTGGTACCTTTTTCATTTTCGTTAATATTGGATCTACAAACATAAAATTAAAAATGCAATGTCCTGAGTGAATGAGAATCTGTAAGAGGGGCGTTTTGGTACTTTTTGTTATTTACCTGTTACTTTTTGAATTTCCGTTAAAATTGGACCTATAAACATAAAATTAAACATGCAAGTTCCCAAGTGAATGAGAATCTGTAAGAGTGGTTTTTTGGTACTTTTTCGTACTGTATTATTTGCCAACAGGTACTTATTAAATTTTTGTTAGTATTGCAGCTACAAACATAAAATTAAACAAGCAAAGCGTTGAATGAGCATCTGTAAGAGGCAATTTTTGGTACTTTTTTGTACTTTATTTTGTGCTTTTATTGTTAGTCATTAAATAAAAAAGAGAACAGGTGTCTGGTACTATTTCGAAATTCGGCTCTTTTAGGGAGTAAAAGTGTAAAACCTGAATTTTGGTTCTTTTTTGTCCCCCATCTACCGTTTAAATCAATGCACATAGAAATAAAAATTATATAAAATTCGTAACTTATCTAAAATATGCCAAGTGAAAATGTTGTCCTTTTTCTGAATTCGAACGTTTAAGGGGTAAAAATCGTACGTAATTTTGTTACTTTTTCCAAGATATTTTTTCTTCATCTATTTATTTTCATTGCACAGCCTAAACGCCTGAGGCTAAAAAGTTGACATTTGGACCTGAGGCAGGCCTCGCCAAATCGATCACGCTGACCTCATATCTGCTAAGCTAAAGGAGATACAAAACAATTTAAACCTATTATTGTTCATTAAAAATAAGCGGACAGGTGTTTAGCACTTTTTTGAAATAAGGAGTAAACGGGTAAAACATGAATTTTAAAACTTTTTTGCTATACCATCTATATTTTAAACCAATAAACATTAAAATAAAAAATATATCACATTCGTAACTTATCTAAAAAATACAAATTTGATGCGTTTCGAAATTCGAACGTTTAAGGGGTGAAAATCGTACCTAATTGTGTTATTTTTTTCAAAACATTTTTCTTCATCTACCTATCTATATATATAAAATTGTAACGTTACTGACTGACTGACTGACTGACTGACTGACTGACTGACTGACTGATTCATCATCGCACAGCCTAAACGCCTGAAGCTAAAAACTTGAAATTTGGACCAGGGGTTGGTCTCACCCCAAATCGATCCACTAAGACGGGATTTTTGGAAATTCGAATGTTTAGGGGGTAAAAAAGGGTAAAAATGGGTAAATTCGGTAACCTTATATCTCTAAAACTAAAAGAGATACAAAAAAAAATGTAATACTTATCGTTGTTCTTTAGAAAAATAAGCAGACAGGTGTCTGGTACTTTTTGGAAATTCAGCCCTTTAACGGAGTAAACGGGTAAAACCTGTATTTTGGTACTTTTTTGTCACCCCATCTATCTTTTAAACCCATAAACATAGAAATAAGGGTTATATCACATTTGAAACTTATCTAAAAAATCCAAATACGAATTTTGTACTTTTTCGAAATTCAGACGTTTAAGGGGTAAAAAGCGTAACTATTCTTGGTACTTTTTCTATAAAACATTTTTTTTTATTTATTGACATAAACGTATTAAATTATGGGCTCCCACTACAATATTGAAATTTTTCATGCTTCAATGGGGAGAAAAAAAGTACCAAAAGGGGATATACGGAGTAATTGGGTAAAATCTGTATTTTGGTACTTTTTTGTCACCCCATCTATCTTTTAAACTAATAAACATAGAAATATAACCCTTATTACATTTGAAACTTATCTAAAAAATCCAAATACAAATTTGGTACTTTTTCGAAATTCGGACGTTTAGGGGGTAAAAACCGTTACTATTTTTGGTACTTTTTTACAAAACATTTTTTTTTATTCATTGACATATACGTATTAAATTATGGGCTCCTACTACAATATTGAAATTTTTATGCTTCAATGGGGAAAAAAAAGTACCAAAAAGGGGAAATACGGGAAATTTTATTTCTTACTTTAGGTTTTGGTTCCACAACTGACAATTTTTTTAATTATCGTTAATATTGGACCTAGAAACATAAACTTCAACATGCACTGTCCTAAGTGGATAAGAACCTCTGAGGGTACTTTTTGGTATTTTTTGATCTTTAACTGGTACTTTTTTAATTTCCGTTAGTATTAGACCTAGAAATATAAAACTAAACATGCAAAGTCCTGAGTGAATAAGAATTTGTTAGAAGGATCTTTTTGGTACTTTTTCATTCTTTAACTGGTACTTTTTTAATTTTAGTTAAAATTAGACCTATTGACATAAAATCAAACATGCAAGGTCCTGAGTGAATGAGAATTCGTTAGAGGGGCTTCTTGGTACCTTTTGGTCTTTAACTGGTACTATTTGAAGTTCCGTTAGTATTGGACCTAAAATCATAAAATTCAACATTAAATGTCCTGAGTGGACAAGAACCTATAAGAGGGATCTTCTTGGTACTTTTTCGTTTTTTAACTGGTACCTTTTTCATTTTCGTTAATATTGGATCTACAAACATAAAATTAAAAATGCAATGTCCTGAGTGAATGAGAATCTGTAAGAGGGGCGTTTTGGTACTTTTTGTTATTTACCTGTTACTTTTTGAATTTCCGTTAAAATTGGACCTATAAACATAAAATTAAACATGCAAGTTCCCAAGTGAATGAGAATCTGTAAGAGTGGTTTTTTGGTACTTTTTCGTACTGTATTATTTGCCAACAGGTACTTATTAAATTTTTGTTAGTATTGCAGCTACAAACATAAAATTAAACAAGCAAAGCGTTGAATGAGCATCTGTAAGAGGCAATTTTTGGTACTCTTTTGTACTTTATTTTGTGCTTTTATTGTTAGTCATTAAATAAAAAAGAGAACAGGTGTCTGGTACTATTTCGAAATTCGGCTCTTTTAGGGAGTAAAAGTGTAAAACCTGAATTTTGGTTCTTTTTTGTCCCCCATCTACCGTTTAAATCAATGCACATAGAAATAAAAATTATATAAAATTCGTAACTTATCTAAAATATGCCAAGTGAAAATGTTGTCCTTTTTCTGAATTCGAACGTTTAAGGGGTAAAAATCGTACGTAATTTTGTTACTTTTTCCAAGATATTTTTTCTTCATCTATTTATTTTCATTGCACAGCCTAAACGCCTGAGGCTAAAAAGTTTACATTTGGACCTGAGGCAGGCCTCGCCAAATCGATCACGCTGACCTCATATCTGCTAAGCTAAAGGAGATACAAAACAATTTAAACCTATTATTGTTCATTAAAAATAAGCGGACAGGTGTTTAGCACTTTTTTGAAATAAGGAGTAAACGGGTAAAACATGAATTTTAAAACTTTTTTGCTATACCATCTATATTTTAAACCAATAAACATTAAAATAAAAAATATATCACATTCGTAACTTATCTAAAAAATACAAATTTGATGCGTTTCGAAATTCGAACGTTTAAGGGGTGAAAATCGTACCTAATTGTGTTATTTTTTTCAAAACATTTTTCTTCATCTACCTATATAATATAAAATTGTAATGTTACTGCATGATGCATCATCGCACGACCTAAACGCCTGAACTTAAATGCTGAAATTTGCCCGGGTGGTTGGCCTGTCGCGAAAGCGATTACCTATGATGGGAGTTTTGGAAATTGTTATGGTTAGAGGGTAAAAGAGGTTAAAACGGGAAATTCCCTAACCTGATGTTCATTAAAATAATAAGCGGTTAGGTGTCTGGTACTTTTTTGAAATTAGACCCTTTTGGGGAGTAAACCTGTATCTTTAAACTTTTTTGCCACTACATCTATCTATTAAACCAATAAACATTGAAATAAAAAAATATCACATTCGTAACGTATCTAAAAAATACAAATAAAAATTTTCGAAATACGAACATTTAGAGGTACAAATCGTCCCATTACAAAGTAGCGGGTTTAAACCTAGAAACATAAACTTTGGCGTAAAAATATGTCCACATAAGAAAAAGGGGCGCTAACGAAGTAGCGGGTTAAATGCTAGTTTTATATAAATTTTAGAAATAATTTTACTTGCCAATATGGCAACCAGGTCATTATATGGCAGAAATTATTTTGTTTGTTATGTTAATTCATTCGTTATTTTTCAGCAGAACGTTCGTATTCGTACGGTTTTATTTTGCGTTGTCCTAATGGTAAGTTTTAAAGCAAGATCTTGGCTACCTTGTTGAACTAAAATTTGTTACGTAACTTTATGTGAAAATTAACGAATTTAAAATAGAAGACTATCAACCATAATTTTGCTATTTTGCATGTAAATTTCTAATATTGAGCCAGCGATATATGGAATGTTTGATAGTTTATAAACATAAAATTTGTCCTCACAGTATTTGTAATCCTTATTTGCCATATTAATATATATTAAGAGAAAACTTAATAATTTTGTTTTTAATCATTTACAACTTAGTTGGACCTTATTTAACTGAAATGTCATTACATGTTTCGGGTTTCAACATATTAAATTGATTTCTGGAAGCGGACTTTATATACGGCTTGAGGTAAATTGTGGTACGTTCATCATGGTGTTAACTCAGGTCTTATAAAACTAAATTGGATCAAATTGCATAAACCGATTTGATAATGTAATTATAAGCAGAACATGAATATAAATTGTTTAGGGAGGCTGGTCCACATTTGCATCCATGACTATTTTCCTATCAAAGCGATTAAAACGAATTTTAATTTAATACAGCTTTTAATTTTATAGTAGAGAGAAACTGTCGCTGAAATTTTTAAATTTGTTTGAGCGTTTCGAAAGTGAGCGTTTCAAAGGTGGACGTAGCTTAATGGAACTAGAATTAATTAGGACACAGAATATCAGGTCATTTCCAAAAACAACTAGATTTTCCTCCAAATCCAGATTTCGTTGCAGTTTAACCCTAGCTCTGGCACAAATCTTTTTCTACGAATTCTGGCACTATTTGCATTTGTAAATACGTTTAATTTCATACATTCCGTTGGTTATTTCGCAAATTTTGTTTTGTTTTTTATAGTCAAACATATACATAAGTTTATATAAAAGGTAGAGATGAGCAGGTGATTTGCGTAAATTTTGTATACACTCGCATGATCGTGAGTAAGATCACCCTGTTGATCACAGGTACGGGCATAAACACCTGTATAAAAAATGTCGGCTAAAGTGAAGAAATTAAGTGAGCCAAGAAATAAATGCTAATATTTTTTTTCATGATCGTGATTGAAAAGTTACTCACAATCAGTGCTGCCACGACTAATACAATTTTTACAACCAAAATTTTTGAAAAAGTTACCAAATGTGAAAAAATATAACCAAATTAGAAAAGCCATTTGTTAATTGAGAAAAACATTAAAATTTATTTTAAGTTGCATTGTAAAATACTAATTTAACCATAATATGGTTGTCGATGACAATAATCTCGGGGTGTAAAACTTCATTTGATTTCAATTTCAGAACATGGCAGTCTCTAATATTAAAATCACATTTGGTAATTTTTTTCTTAAGAAAAATCCGAAAAAAAAACATCTGGTAGCTGTTTTGAAAGGGATTTTTTGTTTACGATAAAGTATAAAAAAAACTTCCTAACGAGAAAATCGTATTGCAAAGTACACATTGTTTGAATTTGTAAATAATTTCCCAATAAAAAATTTTCCTATTTTGCGAAGCACTAATGGTACATTTCAAAAAGTAAGCTCACATTTAAGCGCTACGCAATAAGACATACAGAGATGCAGTAAGGTAAGCGAACGAATTCTTAATAACTTAAAAAATATTTGAAGAGCCACGACATTCCCTTACTACGAAGCAGGTTCGTAAGGGAGCATATAAAATACTAACGGTAACAAAAAATTCAGTGTGCAAAGCTGATCGTTACATTCAACAATTTTTATATGCGCTGAAGAAAGCGCTTTCTGTGTCAAAAATGTATTGCTTCAAAGTGGGAACTCGCCATATAAAATTCATGTCTTCCGTAAGCGATATGGTAAGCGAAACTTTTACGTTTCTCCCTTACCAACCTGCTTCGTTGGAAGCTCCATTTTTTATTGGGTTCCTTCGAATTGACCCCCATGTAAATAAAAAGGTCAAAAATTTAAAAAAAACGTAAATTGAAAGTGTATCAAGAAAAACATATTTCTACGTATTTTATATTTTATTTTAGAAAAAAGTAACCAAAATGAAAAAAATATTCACATTGAGAAAAAAATAACCAATTTTGGTTAGAAATAACCACAAGCGGCAGCTCTGCTCACAATGTTGCCTCTAACTAAGAGACAGATTAGGTATACTATTTGTTTGAAATACCGTTACATTTGTTTTTGCCGCTGACAATGTAAAGCTCTGTTGTCAGTATATTGTATTTCGTGCTGGTAAAGTATTGTATGCATTATTGTTCAATTGTTCAGTCAAAATGAAAAATAACAATAAGAAGTTTAAAATGTTGAGTGCATATTCTGTAGCCCGGTAAATATACCCATTATCAGTTAATGTAGCCAGACTTTTATGTTTCAAACATATAAGGCTTCCTTATGATAAGCAAATTAGGTATTTCGAAAACCTCGTTGAAAATATAGACTCCGATGAGGAAGAGATAATATTTGATGCTCCTACAAGTGTTTCAAACGATAAAGGTTATACGTCCTTATTGTTTCACGAAATGGATGGTGATGCCTCTGATGCTGACGTCTCGTCATATCCAGTAGAGTTGGGACATGGAGGTGACTCAGAAAATGAATTGGCGGATGAAAATGAAGTCGAAGTAGAAGTTCCCCTCAGTGAGAAAGAAAACTATTTTGTTGCCAAGGATGGAAAAAAATGGTGTAAAGTTCCGCCTAGATTGCAGCAGAACATATTTCGCTAAAACCATTTTATTGGTCCTAACCCAAATACCAAGAATTTTAGCATTACTGACAAATTTTTTGATCTAATGCACCCTACATTACAATCAATTATTTGTAGGAATACTAACAGGAAAGGCAAGGCGGTGTATGAAAAACTGGAAAACTCTAGAACGGCGAGTCAAAATACAGGGTAGCTAAATATTTTATTGATGTTGGTATTTCATATAAAAAATGTGCGTTTGAAAAATCGATAGAAAATATATTTGGGAGGATATTAATGAAGTAGAGCTCAGCGCATACTTTGGCATATTAATAGCATTGGGAAGCCATAATTCCAGCAATACAAGACTTGAAGGGCTTTGGCAAGATAATGCTTTTCCTCTGAACCGAGCAACTATGTCAGCAAAAAGCTTTTTAAATATTACAAAATTTATACGGATCCCTAACGGACAAAGCTGCGCCAATATGGGAAATTATTGATATGCTAAATGCAACTTTGGAACAAAACTAAAGGCCAAAAGAAAACATAACCGTAGATGAGCAGCTATTTCCTTTCAGAGGTCGTACTAAATTTACGCAGTACACTCCATCCAAACAAGCCAAATACGGCATAAAGTTGTAGTAGGTGTGCGATTCAGAATCGTACTATCCGCTTACTGGGCAAATATATTCAGGAAAATCGGGCAACGGAAGAGAGACAAATCAAGGAGAAAGAGTAGTCAAATATTAATTTTTTTTTTTATTATTCCTACACTAAATCCCTCGAAGCTTTTTGCTTGTCTGCAGGAGACCAGAGTCTCTGGCGAGAATCGAACCCACAACCCCGGTACTGATAGACTAGCTCACTACCAGCTAGCATACCGGGGCACCCCCGGTACAAAAATACTGGTGGAAATGTCACTTGCGACAATTTCTTCACAAGTCTTGCATTAGCTGATACACTTAAAAGTTGAAAATTATCTATGGTTGGGACAATGAAAAAAAACAAACAATATTTACCCATGGAATTCAAACCATCTCCACAACGACCAGAGCGTACAACCATGTTTTGATATGGTGAAAAAAGGATAATTTGTTCCTATGTTCCCAAAAAGAATAAGACGGTCGGTTTACTTTCATCAATGCCATGTGATGACACAATTGCTGATATAAAAGGAAAACCAAACATAATATTGTTTTACAACCACACAAAGGGAGGCGGTAATGTGGACCATATGCTAAGATCATATTCAAAAAAAAAACGCAAAACAAATCGATTGCTCTTTTCTATAATATGCTGGACGTATCGGCCCTGGCAGCCTCTATACTCTCATATACTCTGAAAATAATCCATCACATTTCACAGCGTAAAGAGGTAATTTTTTCTTTTAGTATTTATCACTGAAGGTTTGGTTAGTCTTCTTTTCCACCAAATATGTTGTCGCCGTTTGTTTCTGCAGCAATTAGGAGAGCAATTATGTAAACCAATGATTTTGAAGAGAGCACAAATTCCGCGGATAATTTCATATTTTCCATCGAAAAATGCAATCAAATGCATAATTGGGGGTCCTATCGAGGCAGTGAGTAGATATACAACCGAGATTTTGTGCAAGATGAAGATGACTGCGGGCATTCAAACATAAAAAGGGCTTCCTGCTTATGTTACCACGAGAAAAGCAAAAAAAGCGCTCAACTAGAAAAATATGCGGCCAATGCAAAAAACCTGTTTGCATTGAACATTGCAAAGTGCAAACCAAATTCAACAAATGTTTAAAACGAAGAAATGTCATATAACGAAGAAAAAATTAAAAAAAATCCCAAAAATATCGGTAAACGATATTCTTATATACTTTAGTGTTTCCACGTAGAGCATACAAAATTAGTCACTGAGTCCAAAACATATCCTAATCGGACCAGAAATGTATATGTTGCAGCCTTTTTAAAAATGACATATTTACATATGAAAATAGTGCCAGAGCTAGAGTTAAATGTGCTAGTAGTCGTGTGTCTTGGTGCATTCAAATATTTCTTTTACAATTGAGGAGTCGCTGAATAAAACTGGCCTTCTGGTATTGTTTTCAAAAACGATTTTTAAATGTCTTTGCATTAATTTGGTTAAGTGCTACTGAAATAAGACTTATGTGCATAATTTTTGTCCTCTTCCCATAGAAAAGTTTGATCTAAAAAAATTAATGTAGGACAAAACGTGCCTTTTTGGATCTAGGACCAATATTTTAAGGTTTTTTTTTTGTTTCAGTATTTATTTATTGAATCTTCATATATTAAATATGAACTAACAATAATTAATCAAATCTTATCCTAATATTTACTCTATGTCCTGCCAGTGTCACACAAAAAAAATTTCGTCATCACGGTTTCTGTTCACATATGAAGGTGTTTATCGCTCATCTGATTGGGTGAGTGTTGCAGTGTCTCTTCTCCTTAATCGAGTGAGGCCGCTATAATTTAAAATATTTCCAGCTAATGAATTTGGGTGCAGTTCCAAACTTTTTAAATATTTTACTGCATATTTCGTTATCATAGTTTTTTCTAAAGGCACATTGAGATCCTTTTGGATATTTGACATACCAGGGGGTGGTTGTTATTATTCGAAGAAGTTTATTTTGGCACCTTTGAATTTTTTCGATATTAAAAGCTGAGGCGGTGCCCTTTAACTGAATACCGTAGCACCAAATTGGCTTTAAGATAGAGTTGTAAAGTAGAAGTTTGCAATCGAGTCCAAGAACAGAATTTCTTCCCATGAGCCAATTAATTTGAATTGCTTTTACTTTCATTTGAGTTAATTTAGCTTATATATGCCATTTCCAAGTTAAACGCCGATATAGATGTATACCGAGGTATTTTACATGCGAGTGTTGGAGCACAGAAAAAATTATTAATTTTCTCCAATCACCAAATATATACCAAATTCATTATATCAACCAAACAATTTGTTGAGTTTGCACCTATTACAAAAATGATTGTATTGATTACTAAAAATTTTAAAATTTTGAAAAAAATTTTCAATAAATGATATTTTTAATTTTAATTAAAAATGTGATCAACAAGCTTTGCCATTTCAAACAATGTGTTAATTTATTTAATTAAATATTGACAATTCCCAACAACAATTCTACATGTTTAAATTATTTTATTTTAAAAAAATAAGATTTTTTGTTATTTAATTAAAATTTTAATTGAAAATTTATTTCAAAACAACTAAAATGTTACTTAAATCAAAATTAAATTTCAAATTTTCTTTCAACTAAAAAAATAATTGATTTAATAATCACATTAATTAAATTTAAATTCTTTTTAAACCATTTTTTTAATTGATAAAACCCTTTTTTCAGTGAGTATAATTTGATTATTGGTTTTAACAGGGGGCATATTTCCCGACGCAATGTGAATGTTATATGTGCCCATTTTTGCTCATTGCGCTTTATTTACTTTTCCTTTAGCCGCTTTTCCAATTCAAATGTTTGATCCTGCAAGTAACGAGATGCTTCGTGACACTTAGAAAAGCTGTATCGTCCGAAAATGTTGAAGTTTGGGTGAAGGTGTTAGAAGGCATGTCCGAAGTATATATTAGGTATAATAGTGGAAACAGGATGCTGCCTTGTGGGCCTCCAGCGACAATTGGCTGAGGGGAACTTAAAAAATTGCCTTCCTAAATAGTAAATTGACGACCGACTATGTAGCTTTCTAACAGCTTGTGTTTGCTGGTAAGTTTTGCTGCAATTTCAGTAGTAATCCTTCATGCCAGACTTTATCAAAAGCGTGAGACACATCGATGATGAGTGCTGAGCAATATTTTTTTTCTTCAAAGGCTTTTCTAATGACATTTACTATTCGATGAGTTTGTTTAATTTTGCTGTGCTGTCTTCTAAAACTGAATTGATGGTTTGGAATACATCTATTTTCATTTAAAATCGGCGTTAATTTTGACACTAGTAGTTTCTCAAATAGCTTTAAGATATAAGATAAGAAGCTTAAAGGCCTGTATGACTCAACTTTTGTGTGATCCTTTCCAGTCTTTGGTATAATGGTTACTAAAGAAACGTTCTTAGGCGTAAAATAGCACTGAAAATAAAAATAATAATTTTCTTTGGTATGCGAAGTAGCTCAAAAATCATTTTGCTACTGATCTTATCAATAGCAGGTGGCTTCTCGCTGTTTAAATCACAAATTGTCTTTTCGATTTCTCTTACCTCAAATCTTAGGGCAATAGCTGCTCTAAAATTAACATGCGGTAACTCGACAGCTATATCTTGAGATGCATTTGAGCCAAATACGTTTTTTAAATAATAAACAAACAGATTTCCTTTTTCAATATCATTTCTTGTCCAGCTTCTATTCAGGCTTCTTAATGGTGGTTTAGAGATAACTGGTCTATAGGGATTTCTAGATGCACGCCATAATGAGTAGCCTGATTGTGGAATAGCATCAAGTTCCCGAAATATTTTTCCAGGTAAGCCATTTTCTGAGACTGCAGTAACTTTCTTAATTTTTTTGTGCACCCTTTTAATAAAGTCTTAAGTTGAGGGGATCTATGCATTTGCCACTCTCTTTACTTACATTTTTGTGATGAAAATAAAAAGTTTGTTTTTATATCCTCCGCCACTAGGGGTCAATGAGGGTATGCGAACTTTGTCATTCCGTGTAAAAATTTTTAAATATTCATCTAAGACCCCATAAAGAATATATATTTTTACTCCTTGAGTAACTCTAAGTCGATTAAGTCATGTCAGTCTGTCTCTCTGTCCATCTGTTGAAACACATACTCACTTTTGAAAGATTCGACAGAAAGTACGTCACATTTTTTCTAGTTCTCCGGGATTGAAATTCAACATAACCAATTTAGCATGAAAAGAGTCGTGAACCCAAATTTGAACAACATCACTAAAAAATTTATATTTTTGATACAAAAAATTTGTTTTGTTTGACTGGAAATCGTACTACAAAATTTTGTGCAGTCGATTTATTATATATCATAGGTCCTATATAAAGCCTACTCTAGGTATTCATTTTAATAGGACTCAAGCCGCAACAAATAAGGCTTTTGCAGTAATATTTGGTTTCTCGCAGTTTCATAAGACTATAAATATATAAATTATAATGCCAAATTTTTCAAGATCGGTCCATAACTTTTCATATGTCCCACATAAAACCAGCACTTGGAAACACTTTAGTACGCCTTAAACCGTAACGAATTTTGCTATTGTAATAACATTTTGTCATTTCCATAATCCTAGAAATTTCCCATAGGTCCATTATAAAACCTCCTCCTGAAAGTTGCTCTAATTTTTTTAAAACAGAAACGAATCATGATATTTTATTGATATTAGGTCCAATTAAGTCTTATATGACTAGAAACAAAATATTTTTGTTTCTATCTTTGTGATGATCGGCCCATACTTTAATATATAAAGCCCACTCCTCAAATATTCCTTCTCATGGTGAAGGATATTAAAGATTCGGTACAGCCGAGTATTGCAATTTAATTGTTTTTATTACAATTTCGATTGCTTTTTTGGTTTGTCAATTTTTAGAAAACCAATAAGTTTTTTTCAACAAACAATTATCTTCAGAGGGAGGAAATTATCATCTGGCTACTGAGTGTTTTCCAAACAAATCATTTTTAGTGTTGATGACTTTGTCTTATATAACAAAAAAACTGAAAAGAGTGGCTGTCAAAATTATGAAGTTTGATGCTTTTTTGTTGTTGTTGATACTTTTACTTCAGTCTAAATGTCTTTGTAGGTCGCCAAATATTTGTATTCATGAAAAAATAAAAAGTAAAAAGTGCAATATTCAATGTGGAGAAGGTCATACGTCTCTTACGAATATATTTGTAACTCATTGCTTGATAATGATATCCGATGGATATCGAAATATTGGAGAAGATTAGTAAATAAATAATAAATATTTTTTACAAACAATTGGCCTCGAGCTCGAAAAAACTTTTTATTTTTGAATAAAAAAAATAGGTCGAAGGAATAATATTTAATATAATATTTAATTTAATTTATATTCATGAATAAATGTTTATATAGTATTGTGAACTGATGGTTATATAAAAACTAATAACAAAGTATTATTAAATATTTTATAAATACATACATTCAAATGTATGTGTGAATTTATACATGACCAACATACATATGTGCATACATATTTTTATAGCTTTTGAATTATAAATATTTATTTGATCTTTATACTCATGTCTATGCATTTCCCTGTTATTGGCAAAAATATTTCTATTTACTCTTAACAACATGCGCATGTGGTTCAATGGACCAGACTTCCTACAATTTTTTATTCTACATACAAATTCCTTTATTAAATCATTAACTTGGTTCTTTATACACAGAAAAAGTTTTCAGTAGTTCTTTATAAATTTAAAAAATTGCTTGAAAAGTATTTCAATTTATTTAATATGATAATTGAACCAATTATTTTTTTAGTTGAAAAAACAAATTAAAAATTTAATTTTGATTTAATTAATATTTACATTGTTTGGAAATAAATATTGAATTTCAATATTTAAATTAAAAAAAATCTTAATTTATTTTTTTCGCTTCAAATAAAATAACTTAAACTTGTAGAATTTTTGTTTGGAATTGTCAAATCCTGAGCTATATTTGATTAAATCAATTAACACGCTGTTTAAAATTTCAAAGATTTTTGATAATTTTTTTAATTACAAATAAATATATCATTTATTGAAAAAAAGGTTCACAATTTTCCATTTTTAGTAATCAAAAACCAAACAAATCATTTTTAGTGTTAATGACTTTGTCTAATTAAACGAAAAACTGAAAAGAGTGGTTGTCAAAATTATAGAGTTTGATGCTTTTTTTTGTTGTTGATACTTTTACTTCAGTCTAAATATCCGTGTAGTCGTCAGGGGGCCCGGAACCGGCCCCCTGAAGAAAAACTCTCAAAACATTTGTTTCCTGAACTGGCTGCATTCAATTTAGAAAAATTAGTAAACATTTTTCTTGTCAGGTGCAGGACTATGGAGATATGGCAGGTGCAGCCAGCTGGGCATTTGGAGGTTTTCATTGGTGACAGTAGGGTATCCAATTCTATTGACTCCCTTGAGCACCGTCGCAATGTGGGTTGTATTTGCCTGTTTTATCGTTACTACAATGGGATGTGTTCTGATGAAATTAGGGATCTGGTTCCCGAAACCCGTGTGTTTGTCCGTAATACACGTTTTTCCTCAAGAGCCCATCCTTTTGTGGTCGATTGGCCGGTAAATCGTACAACGAATTACAGAGAAAATTCGTTTTTTGGCCGGACTGTTCGTATGTGGAACAACCTTCCTGCTGAAGTCTTCCCTCTCACTTTCAACATGAATAAGTTCAAGTCGAATGTTCACAAACACTACTCCCTCTAACCTCCTTCCCATAACCTTTTTTTCTAGTTCCAACACAATGCATTGCATTTGAAGGGGCCATCCCCTGAGTGCTGGTCCTAACCAAAAAAAAAAATAGTTAGAAATGAATTTTTTCGAAACCCATATTATATTTCTTATTGTGCTCTCTAATATTTCGCGCACTTCTTCCACAGCTTCGGGGGCAACATCCTCTTCCTAAAATGGTATAAAAAATTTCGTTTTCGCCTTCATCGTCTGAAAAGTCTTCCAAATCACTTTCCATCAATAACTCAAAGAGCTTTTGCTCTGTCAGTCCTTTTTACCGCCATTTTTATTTAGTATTTATTACAAACGTGCAGCCGGCCAATTTACATCAAATTACATCAAAATTTTATATATATATAATTAATCAGATGTTTCATACATCGCTGGCTCTATATTACAAGTTTATGTGCGAAATAGAAACAATTTGGAAAACAAATTAAGTTTATATTTTCTTATTTTAATTCCACTTTTTCCAAATAAAGTAACGCAACGAAATTTAATTGACAAAGTAGCCAAGATCTTGCTGCCGTCTCTGTATCAACACTTACAGCTGTAAATTTTCCCTTACGAACCTAAAACATAACAGCGATGTGTAGAGCCCACCCCTGAGAAAGTCTCATTCTCGGTGGAGGGTATCAAAGATTCAGAAGTCGAATAAAGCATTCTTTCTTGTTTTAAAAAAATATAAGCATTAACAACAATAAACAAATAAACTAAGCAAAATGAGACAAAAAGATTGTAGAATTAAAAAAAAGAAAACTTTACACGTAATAAGTTTATTAATATGTATTTAATAAACCGTTACGTTTTTTTTAAAATAAATTGTATATTTTTTATGGTTTAGAAATAAAGCAGCTGTGCTTTATCTCTATTTAAAGCGATAACAACGCGTTTAATTCTTTCTTTTTAAAATGTACCATTAGGTCGTCGCAAAATAAGAACCCTTTTTTATGGAAATAAAATTGACAAAATAAACGAAGTTAAGAATAAATAAAATTTAAAGCAAATCTTTAAATTTCTTTGTATGAAAGTATGTGCTACACAAACGACTTTCATCCAACAGTTTTTGCTATGCAAACAAAATCTCGCTAAATATTGCGAATCAAATCTACTAGATTTCTTTGTAATGTAAACGGCCAATAACATGAAAACACAACATCGCAAAAATAATGTAACGTTCCCCATTAAAATACATTGTGGTCGCCAATTTGGCAACCCGATCATTGTATGACAGATAATTTGTCTTGTTTGTTATGTTTATTCATTCGTTATTTGCTACCAGAATGTTCGTATTCGTTCGGTCTTATTTTGCGACGCCCTAATGGTAAATTTTAAAAATAATTTTTATTATTGTAAAATTAAAGTGAATAATAAATGCGTTGTTATCGCTTTAAATAGAGATAAAGAGCTACTTTATTTGCCAACCATAAAAAATGTACAGTTTTCTTTAAAAACTGTATGTCTTATTAAAAACATCTTAATAAACTAATTACGTTCAAAATTTTAATTTTTAATTCTACAATCTTTTTATCTCATTTGGTTTATTTGCTTAGCGTATTTGTAAAATGTTGTTAATGTTAATATTTTTTAAAAACTAGTTATAATGCTATATTCGGTTCCTGAATCTTTGATACCATCCATAGAGAATGAGACTTTTTTCAGGGGTAGGCTCTACACATCACTGTTATGTTTCAGGTTCGTATGGGACAATTTACAGCTGTTAGTGTTGATACAGAGACGGCAGCAAGATCTTGGCTTCCTTGTTAAACTTAAATTTGTTACGTTGAAATAGTCGAATTTAAAATAGAAGACTATCAACCATTATTTTGTTTTTTTGTATGTAAATGAATGTTTGATAGTTTATAAACATAAAATTTGTCCTCACAGTATTTGTAATCGTATATGTATTTGCCATATTAATATATATTAAGAGATATGCGACTTTGGTTAGTTATGAGCCGCTCATCATAAAATTTAATAATTTTGATTTTAATCATTAACAACTTAGTTGGATCTTATATAACTGAAATGTCATTACATGTTTCGGGTTTCAACATATTAAATTGATTTCTGGAGGCGGACTTTATATAAGGCTTGAGGTAAATTATGGTACGTTCATCATGTTGTTAACTCAGGTCTTATAAAACTAAATTGAACAAATTACATAAACCGATTTGATAACGTAATTTTTAGTCGCATAAGACGAATTTCTGCCAAATTTAATGGCAATCTATTCATTGTGCCCCCAATTTTATGAAAGTATCGTTTCACTCAGAAGGCATGTTGGAGCTTCGTTATGACAGAATTAAAAAAATTACATGCCTGTTTGTAGATCGCGAGCGCAAAAATGACCCGCTTAACTTAGATTTAAGACCAAAAGATATTTAGAAATTTTGTTTTAATAAGCGAGTCACTTTTGCACTCAATAGAAAAAGCTTTTCTACAGAAAAAATTTTATTTGTACAAAATATTTAAATACATTTCAATTTCGGCCTCAGCGCCGCAAGGCATTATTGAGGCAAGTTGGCAAATTAATTCATTGTCAAAAGTACAAATAAAAGATTTAACTTAATGTTAAGATTATTAAATTACAAAAAAATTATATAAAACTGTTTTACAAAAAAAAATAAAAAATTACAAAAGCGTTTCCAAGTTGTTAAATAAGTGTTGTTTAAAAGACGATTTGAATAGTGAAATTCGATTAATTGATTTCAAATCTGCATGCAAATTATTGAATTTTACAGCACCCACGTAATCAATGCGTTGCTTGGTAGTTTCTAGTCTACATCGAGGAATTCTTAAATTTGTTCTGTTTCGTGTGTTAAAACTAAATTGCTGTTGAGAAAATGTTATGCTTTGGTGACCAATATGGTTAATGCATTTAAAAACAAACATTAACACCTGATACTCATGCAATCCATGTACAATATGACAGTTGAATACAGTATTGGTAGTTTGTAAATAATTTTTAGTGCTTTATTTTGCATGCATTGAAGCGATTTCAGTGAAATGTTATTTTTATTGTAAGCATATATAATTGCTAAGTAACTCAAATGTGATTGAATCAAAGATTGAAATATCATCATCTTTGATTTAACATCCAGTTTATTTTTTAACTTATATAAAATTCCAATTGCTGGAGCTATTTTCCTTTTCAAATCGGTTATATGTAAATCCCATGACAAGTTACTTTGCAATGTGATTCCCAAATACTTAACGGAATGGGTTTCATAAACAGCTTTTCCATTGATAAACACGTTGAAATCACTTTTTATACTTAAAGCATGTGGGCTAAAGCGTATTAATTTGGTTTTATCAAGGTTAAGAACTAATCGATTTAATCGCGCAAATTCAAATATCAAAGCAGCATCTCTTTCAATTCTTGTTTTAAGTGATAAATCGTACTTGTAGGGGTAAAACAAGCACACATCGTCTGCAAACATAAAAAGTTGCCCATCTAAATTTAGATTTTTTAAATCATATAAATATATAGAAAACAAAAGAGGGCCCAATCCCCTACCCTGCGGTACACCATAATCAACAGAACCAAGAAAACTATCCGTGTTGTTTATATTAACATATTGTTTTCTATTAACGAAATAATTTTTAAACAATAAAAGTTCTCTTCCCTGAACACCATATTTCATTAATTTCTGTAGCATTATTTCATGATCTACTAAGTCAAAAGCTTTAGTAAAATCAAAAAATATTCCAGCAACTCCACTAGAACCTCCATCAAGCCCACTACAAATAAACTGCACTACATTCAACACAGCATCTTCAGTACTACAGCCCCTTCTAAATCCAAAATGATAATTGTATAAAAAAGTTTTTTCCTCCATATAAAATAGAAGTTTATCATAAAGAATCTTCTCAAAAATTTTATCAATTGTAGAAAGAACAGAAATAGGGGTTTATTTATCTATATTTGTTGCATTAACTTCTTTCGGAATTGGAACTATTTTGTGCACTTTTAAGATGTCAGGGTACACTGAATTGTTAATGATTTTATTAAAAATATCTTTTAATATCGGGATTATAATATCTCTACATTCTTTTACAAATTTAGGCGAAATACCATCAACGCCTGGACTTTTATTATCTTTCAAGTTGTGGATTATTTCAAACATATCATTATCATTAACGTTACAAAGTGTAATTGAACCCATCGCCAGGATAAATTTCAATTTCCCTTTTAAGATTTTCCACACTCGTAATAAAGTAATTATTAAGGCAATTCACTTTATCTTGGTCATATATTATTGGTTGCCCTTGAGAATCCTTAAGGTTAATGACGTTACTCTTTGTTCGACCAAGAGTACTATTTATAAATTTCCACGATTTCTTAGGATCGTTACCTGTCTTCAGTGAATTTCCAGCGTAATAATCATCTCTACACTTTTTTGTAGAAATTTTTATAACTTTGCTGATTCGCTTTAAAATATCATTAACGTTTTGTTTGTTTTTCGATTTATGTCTTTTCCTTAAAAGTTTTTCTTTAAATAAAATTAAATCTTGAAGATTCTTGTTAATCCATGGAGTTAGCTCAAAACGTAACGGTTTTTTACATTTAGTTACTACAGTTGAATTATTTATAGCACCTTTAATACAATGCACCAAGACGTTTGTTAATTCTGAAGAATTAAATGATTCATAGTTGTCAGGTAAATTATTAAGCAAGTATTCTCTAGCCTTTTCATAGTCACAGTGTGTCTTTTCAATCTCAACATATTCATTTTCCATTATCTCTTTCTTAAATTTACAGCAAATTATATTGTGATCTGATAAATTACATTCAACTGAATCAACATAAATTTCTTCAGAAAAATTGCTAAAAACATGATCAATACACGTTCTACTGATAGGTCTTGTTATTAAATTATGAGCACTGTCAAAATCATAAATTTGAAAAACGGTCAACAAATCAATAAAATGAGGATTTTGAATTAGATCAATGTTAGAATATCCAACTATAATTATTGGACTCCGAGCATGTTCGCTTAAAATACTGTCAAAAATATTAATAAAGTCATTTACGCTACACTTCTGCGATCGATAAAATGACACTATCTTCAAAGGTTTGCTTTCAACTTTAACACTGTGCAAAGTCAAAACTATAAGCTCAACAAAATTACTACTCTTGCATACTTCAACACTAAATTGTATGTTTTTATTAATATATATAGTCGTACCACCATAAGCATCTTCTCTACAACAATGTATATTATTAAAACCTGGAAGTTTGTAAATTTGTGTAATGTCCTTCTGAAACCAAGTTTCTTGGACAGCTATTATATCCGGTAACTTGGGAAAGCTTGCTATCAACGATTTAAATTTATTAAATTTATCAACAGACGAAACGCTTCTGATATTTATACTAATAATATTAAGAAAACTTAAGTTCAAATTACAAAAATAAGTTTTAAAATTTGCAAATTGTTGAAAATATTGATTTCATAAAAAAATAGAAAAATTAAAAAAATATACAAATTAAATATATACATTCCTTTTTAAGGGGACACGTAAGCAGCACCATCATCGCCATCATCACTTGAATTTGCATCAGCAACTCTTCCACTATTAATCATAGATCTTCTCTTCCAATGTTTATTAGTAGTTGCTTCCAATTACATATTATCAACATCATCTTCATCTCTGATAAGCTGTTGTTTTGCAATATCACTTTTTCTACAATAGACTCTACCATTTCTAACATAAATATGTTGATAACCAATAGTTTTTAATGATTTAGCATAATAAAAAAGGTTCATAGTTTCCTTGCTATGAAAATCATTTACAAACACCTCACTTGTACTTTCATTATCTTTCAGTTTTGATTTAGTCGTCAGTCGTTCCTTATGAAATTTGGAAGAAAATTTAACCACAACAGTTTTTTTCCCATCCTCAGATTCTTTTTTAGTTCTAAGAAAATATGCAGCATTAACAGCATTCGGTTCAAAATCAACACCAACATTCTTAGAAAGATTAACTACAGCATCTATTGCATTATCTTTGGCACCAACTTTCAGTCCTCTTATGACACAATCATTTTGTACTCGATAATCATTTAGTATTTTTACAGATGTTTTTAAAGTTTCTATTTCAGTTTTCAATTTTTTATTTTCCTTTTGCACTTCTGCTATCTTCTTCTTGTTTTCTGCAACATCTTTAAATACTTCATCGAACTTTGCTGACATGAAGTTTATCGACTCAGTCAGCTGATCCAATTTTTCTAACTTCTCTAGTTTTCTCAGCTCAGTTTTAATTGTATTTAGCTCTTTCCTTATTTCTCCATCTCCTTTTTTACATAAATGACAGTTGAAAGTTTCTTTTTCATTTTTTAATAGACTCTCAAACTCTCTTTTACTCAATTGAGTGCATTGAAAATGAAAATTTTTCCCGCACTTGTCACACTCTATAAAATCATCAGATTCCTCTTTGATCTCATCTTCGCAATGATTACACAGCATTATTTTTATTTTATTTGCCAAACTACGACGAGCTTTATTTTTAGGCATTTTTTTATTTTTTTCAAACACCTTATGACTTCTTTTAAATGTTTATAAACTTTGTTAGATATATAGCACCGTTTTTAATACAAAATTTTAATATTTTTCAAGAACGATTAAGCACTGACAAAAAAGTACGTTTTATTCAAAGGGTTGCCAACTTGACTTTTCATACTATACTATTTGGTTATTGACTTTAATTGGATGGCGTGACTCTCTACGCAAGGTTGATGTTATTTTTGTTCCATTGTTTTAACGATTTTTCCAGAAGGCATTATATGGTCCTGTAAGTATATATATCCTTCATAGCCGATTTTGTGGATGCTTAGAAAGGTTGTATCATCAGGATGAGTTGATGTGTAAGTGAAGCTATTGGCTTGTATGTATATCTGAAGTATATATTAATAACAGTAGAGGCCCTAAATTACTTCCCTGTAGGACTCCAGCTTAAATCGATTGCGGTGAACTTAAAAACTATTCTTCTTCAATAACAAATTTCCGACCGACTAATTAATTTTCTAACAGTTTGTGTGGGCTTACGGGTAAATTTAGCTTCAATTTATTTATTTATTAAGCCTTGTGGCCAGACTTCGTCGAACGCTTGTAAAACATCAATAAGAAGTGCAGAACAACATTTTTTCTTCAAAAGTTTTTCTTCTGACGTTTACTAGAAAATAGGAACGACCTGGCTGTATAACATTGGGTGATTGGGAACTAGATACATGAAGGGGTTTTTCTTTTATGGTCCGATTTTATATGCCACTCCTTCTTCCATTCTTGTTCTTTTACTCCTCATTTTCTTCGTTGTTTACTTAATAGTTCTCTTTCACTTACCAAGGCGTTACAATGGACCATATTGATCTCTGGGTGAGGGTGTGAAGTTGACTTCGCAACTGTCTTTCTACCTAACCTAACCTCCAAAAAGCTTTAACATCAGCAAAAATTTATGTGTGGGTGCATCTGTTGGTTTCTGTTCGAATGTGATATGTTTCTTTCTAAGTTCAAATTGTTTTTTGGTATACGTTCATTTCCATCCAAAATCGGGAGTTATTTAGAAACCAAAAGAGTTTCTATTAAATCTTAAATATTATGTTCTTTTGTAAAGAAAATATTTGTTAATGCGTAGTATTTTTTTATCTTTCACTGCCAACTTTTATTCACCAAAATATTTTATTTATTTAGGGATCTTAACAACAGACAATTGTCTTTTCTATCTTTTATCTTAAAATATTTTTTCAGAAAAGATAATTATCAACAAAAATAAACTAAGGAAATAAGCCATATAAAACAAGTTAAAAAGCATAAGCGGTCAAACCCGATCATAATATATCCTACATCACAGTATTTGCCTAAAAATTTTAAGAGTGTATTGCTAGGGACTAGGGATGCCAATCGGGACTCATTTTTAAAAATCCCGGGATTCGGGATTTTGAAATCCCGATCCCGAAATTCCGGGATTTTATGGATCCCTGGATTTCGGGATTTTTCGGTATCAATGTGTTTCTTTAAGATGCTACTTTTTTTTAATAAACAACATTTTTTAAATATTCAAAAGGTTTTATATACGTAACATAAATTTTTAAAAATGAAAACAACAAAACAATTTATTTTATACATATCGTCGGCTGATAATTTAATTGTCGTATGTGGATTCCGATAGTTTCGAGTAAATTGAGTTTGAACACATTTAATTTGAAAATTGCTTTAGCAAATACCACAAACGATAAACTCAACACTCCATATCTCGAAACCAATATGAGGTATCGAAAAACTGATTACGCCAAATAAAAGATCAGATCGGAAAACCTAGGGAATCGGTCTTAACTCAAAACCGCAAAAAATCCACATACGACATTTAAATAATCAACCCACGATATGTTTATAACACTGGCCTCACCCATGATCAAACTGATCAGATTCTGAAAAAAGCTTAAAAAATATACGTATCTATTAGTTTTTCTAGATCAATTCATTTCGGTTTTTTGACAGCAATTCAATTTTAAATGTGAATTAAGTTGTGACGACATTAATACGCGGCAAAGTGTAGTCCCTCACCGAGATCGATAGCTGAGTCAAAAACTGCAACACTATGTCGACTGCAGTGCAGTACACCTCCAGGTTGAGGGCGAGATTCATAATCAATAATTTAAGTACGTTTGAAATTTATTTTAAAACAAAAAGTTTATACAAAAGTTTCTTAAAACAGATTTCGAGTTTAAATAATTTTTTTATGAATACGTCAAATAGTGTTTATTTATAAAAAATAATCTTTTATTTGCCGTACGTTTTTTTAAGCAAATTTGTTATTATTATTGGACCGGAAGGAATATGAGCTATTTCATCAATATTACGACTTAGTTGTTATAATTATATCCACTTTTATTCTTTAGTTGCTGAATAAAACTTTAATTTGATCGTGAATAATGTTTATGCTTTGTTTGATATATAACAATTATTTCTTGATTTCTATATTTTGAATAAAAATAATCATTTTTATTTTGGAATAATGTCTTAAGCCAAAGCTGAACTTGCTAAACGTAATTGTAATAAAGGCTTGAGATGTGAATCTGCAAATTTCGTTTCTAGTTAAAATAATGGTTTTTATTAAGCAAAATACAAAAATCCAGAAATAGTCGTCATATATCACGAAAAAATTAAAAATTTAATTACTCGCTGTGTTCCAAAAACAAAAATTAAACTCAAAAAAAGGAATTATTTGCAATAAAATATATAACTCAAATATAATTTTTAATAATTTTTTTGTATATAGTATAAAAATTCAATAAAAACGCACAGTTTTGTACATAAAAGTTGATATGTTAAAAATCCCGGGATTTATTTTTATGAGTATCTATTATTTTTATCAATCCCGAAAAATCCCGGGATTTCGGGATGGAAAGTTATTAGCCCGCTATAACAATATCAGAAATAAAAGTGTTCCAACAGAACTAGATAGGGGAACAGAATAGTCGCTGAAGCACAACGATACGAATAGCGCTGCATGCTGTGAAAAGTTCAGCTAATACTACAACTACTTTATTCTGTTCCAGGTCTGAGTCTTCAGCTTCAGACAAAAAAATCCTAAAGCTCAAATTTGCATCGTCGGCAGTAACTTCAAATTCTATCTCATTTCTTTCTTTTCCTTTTGTTCTTATTTTCCTTTATTTAAAAAAGAGTTAATGAAAGTATGGTAGCATTTTTAAAAGAATAAGTGTCTCTATTTGAGAGCAAAAGGAAAAAAAAAAACGTTCCCAAAATATAAATTTCGGATTTTTACGGCAAATTTGTATGTCAAATTGTACGGGAAATGTGGTCTCGACGCAGATCTGTTTGAGCACTAAGAAATTTTTCCCCTTATATGGATTTAAGGTTCCTTATAGTCAATTTATATTGCACTTAATCAATTTCTCTTAGAGAACAAAGCGCAAATTCGCTGTAGATTTTAAATCAATCAAATAATGAGTTCAATCATCGTTTATATTTGTTCGTCAATTTATATGTGCAGTTGGTTCGACAGTGATTGTTTTGGTGAAGAAAAGAAATACTAACAAGCAAGAAATATAAGCAGTGATTTATTCATATGATGGATTCGAAAGAAAAAAGAGACATCGTTGGTAGATCGCTGATTTTATCATATTTTTGATATATTGATGATGAATATGATTTGATGATTTTTTTTCTAAAATTATGATTTTTTTCATTGTATGACAGATTAATTTCTTTGGTTTATTATGTTAATTCATTCGTTATTTTCCAGCAGAACGTTCGTATTCTTTCGGTCTTATTTTGCGACGCCCTTATGGTAAATTTTAAAAAGAGTTTTTATTAAATTGGTTTATTTCCGTAAAATTAAAGAGGTTAGGTTATGTTAGAAAGGCTGGTGCGAAGCAAACATCTCACCCGCCCCCAGAGATCAAAATGGTCCATTATAACGCCTTAATTAGTGAAAGAAATCTAGTATGAAAGAGAAGGTGAAGTAAAGAGTGAAAGCACAGGCATTAAGTGGAAGACAAAAAATCATTCATAATTCCCTAAGATTTTTCCTAGCGCCCTCCTGAAATCGTCCACTAGCCTGGACAGAACAGTCCATCAAGGCCCTAAGAACCGCCTGGATATTCACATATATAGTGACCTCCGAGCCCTTGGCAATATTAGCCCCTACCAATTCCACGGCCCAGAGCACACCCAGAACATCCGGCTGAAATACACTGCTGTTATCGGAAAGTCTATATGACCTTCTGATGTCCAGATCCTCAATGTAGACCCCGCACCCGTGCCCTTCATTTTCGAGCCATCATTCTTTTTTTTTTTTTTTTTTTTTTTATTTATTTATTTGCAATCTATTTAAAAACAATTAAATAATGGGCAAATTTCATAAAAATTTAAAAATTACAGAAGTGTTAAGTTCCATTGAGCTTAACCAGTATTTAATATTACGTGTCTAGCTACTTAAGTTGTTCTATTTCAATGATTAGAATAAGTTTGCAATTAATAATAACCAGAAATATAATGATAATAGATCAATATTGCATATATGACTTTACAAATTTTGATTAGGGTAGGAAAGGAAGATCTAATATATGTCGTCTTTTTAACCGTCTAACTTCGTTAGTATCGTCAAGGAGAGTTATGGCAAGGATATTTTCATGGTAACTGAGTCTGTTCATATAATTGCTGCTATATCTTTTAATTTCTTCTTTGACTTTGGGAATGTCAAGGTCGCTATGAATGTTGTTATTTCTAACGAACCAAGGAGCTTTTGTTATGAGTCTTAAAGTTTTAGTCTGATATTTTTGGATAATGTCAATATTAGAGTATGACGCAGTTCCCCATAACTGAATGCCATACGTCCAGATAGGCTTCAAAACCGTTTTATATATTATTAATTTGTTATTTAAACTCAATTCTGAGTTTAGACCTAATAGCCAATACATCTTTTTTGTTTTTATATCAAGCTGTTTTCTTTTCAACTGCAAATGCTTTTTCCAATTTAAACGTCTATCAATATTTAGACCTAGATATTTTACATGATTTGATTTAGGAATCAGGGCGCGGTCTAGATAAACAGGAGGGCAGTCACCTTGTTTAAGTGTATAAGTAACATGCGTTGACTTATCAGCATTGACTTTTATGTTCCATTTTTTTAGCCATTTGTTTATTAAGTCTAGCTGCGATTGAACAAGTGATGAAGCTTCAGATGCCGATTCACTAGTTGCAATTATTGCAGTGTCATCCGCATATGTGGCTGTCATGACATCACTTCTTGTTGGTAAGTCTGCAGTGTAAATAGTAAAGAGAATTGGACCTAGTACACTTCCTTGTGGAACACCTGATTTTACTGATCCGATTTCTGAGTTTTCATCGTTGACATTGACATAAAAACTACGATCATTCAAGTAAGATTTGAGTAAAACGTAAAGTGGAGCTGGAAATATCTGTTTTAATTTGTATAACAGACCATTATGCCAGACTCTGTCAAAAGCTTGCTTGACGTCAAAAAATACTGCTGAGCTGTATTGTTTTTTCTCTAATGCATCTCTTATGACTCTTACAACTCTGTGACACTGTTCGGGGGTCCCATGATTATTTCGAAATCCAAATTGATGATCGGGTAAAATTTGCAGTGATTCAAGAATCGGAGAGAGTCGTTTTTTAATTAGTCTTTCAAACAATTTAGAAATTATTGGCAACAGGCTAATAGGCCTATAAGATTCAGCAGAATGTTCTGGCTTATTCGGTTTTAAAATCATTATTAATTTTGCGTGCTTCCATTGTGTGGGAAAGTACGAAAGTCTTAATACAGCATTGAATAAAGTTGTCATATGTACCAGAGCTTTCTGCGGTAGGGCTTTAAGGACTTTAGAATCTATAAGGTCATACCCAGGGGATTTGTTCGTATTAAGCTTTTTAACTTCCGCCAGTACCTCTTTAAGCCTGAAAGGTTTTATAGGTCGACTCATTTGGCATGGAACGTCAATAAAGTTACTTATTTCGTTTGCTTCTTGGGCCGAGCAGAAAGAAAAAGGTTTGAAAATGCTTTCGAGAAAAGTTTTAAAGGTTTCCGCTTTACTTTTGTCTGACCTGCACCAAACGTTGTTGTTATTTTTTATTGGAATGTTGCGGGTCTGGGATCGTTTAAGATATTTTGTAGCTCTCCATAAATTGTGTTCATTGTTGTTTGCAGGATCTAGTTTTATTAGAAACTTGCGTACTGAATTATTTTTTAGCTCTTTAAGTTTCTTCTTCACATGACTAACTGCTCGATTAAAATTACGTTTATCATAAGGATGTCTGGTTCTTTTCCAAATATTTCGCAGTTGCCTTTTCATATTAATTAGTTGCCTGACTTCCATTGAAATTTGTAATCTTGAAGCACAGTCATTTGTTTTTTGAGGAGTAGAAATCGATGCAGCTTCGTGGATGATTTGAGAAAAATTTTCAACTGCCTGTTCGATTTCAAGCCCAGTTTTGAGTGAGACGTTCAAATCAATTTTAGTTTCAATAAGGTGTTTGAAAAGGGTGACATCATTTTTCGAAGAAAAGATTTTAACATTGCTTAGACGAGTTTTTACGTTGGTAGAGAAATTGACAATAATAGGACTATGGTCGGAACTTAAGTCATCGCTCGATACAATCTCTAGAGCAGTTTCGGGAATTCCTTTGTATATGAAAAAATCCAAGAGGTCAGGGATTTTAGAACTGTCACTTGGCCAATATGTAGGTGTGCCTGTCGATAGAGAGTTGTATTGGTTTCTGGATACACATTTAAAAAGTTCTTTTCCTTTCGGATTAGATAAACGTGAGCCCCACCAAGTATGCTTTGCATTAAAGTCGCCACCTACCAAAAATCTGTGTCCAAGATTTTTGAAAAAGTTTTCATATTGCTCACATAAAATGTTGTATCTAGGTGGAAAGTAGACGGAATAAATTGCTACACTAATGTTATTGCAAGTTATCTTAACTCCAGCTGCCTGCATATACAATTCGGTTACAGACTCGAGGACCTCGTACTTAATTGTAGATTTTATTAAAACAGCAGCACCAGCATGGGCTCTGTGATTTGGTTGATTAGCTGTTATTGCATCATAACCTCTTATTCGTAAAAAAGATTTGCTAGTAAGATGTGATTCTGATATTAATAGAATATCTATAAAATTATTTTTGAGAAAAATTTCAACTTCATTTAAATGATTTAGAATACCATTAGCATTCCATTCTGCAATATTAAGATCTATTTGCATAGTTTGGAAATAAGCATTGACATCATGTTCATAAAAGTACTAGTGAGCTCTATTTGTTTCTCCAGCATTGACTCTATTTTCTGAAGTACATTATTTACTCCGTCATTTGTACCAGCAACTTGAGCATATGTCAAACGAACATTTGGAGGTGTGAAAAAATAATTGTTATTATAGTTTTGTGGTTCTGGTACATTTCTGAAAATTCTATGTTCTTTTTTATTAATGAGCTTTTGGTAAACTTCGCACCCTTTGTAGCTCGCTGTATGATTTTTTAAGCAGTGTACACATTGAGGTGGGGTGTTGAGAAGCTTTGAGCATTCAGCAGTTGAGTGTGTTAGACCACATTTTACACACCTAAACGGTTTTCTGCAATACGTTTTCGTTTGTCCGAATTCTTGACATCTAAAACATTGAACAATGTCGTTGAATTTTTTCGGAGCTTCGACTTGAATGATTGCATTATCAAATTCTCGCAAGTTGTAAATATCTTTATTGTTAGAATTGGGATCTAAGTCCACAAAAAACATTGGGAGCGGTTGTTTTGAAGAACGGCTTATAATGTTGCGAATGCTTCTGACTTGGTGTCCTAATACCAAAAGTTTAGCCTTGATATCTTCAACTGGCGTTGAGGGATGTAGACCTTTAAGCACTACAGTATATGCACGTTCTTGTTTGAGTTGATATGTATGATATTTAATGTTCATATTATCAAAATACTTCACAACTTTTCTGTAACAGTCAACTGTCTTGATATTTAAACGAACTTGTCCGTCCCTTAATGACTTATAATAAAAATCGCTACTAGGTATAATTTTACTTATTTTAATGACCATTTTACCAATATCATCAACATTTGGAATAAATATTGGAGGAGGTTTAGGTGGTTGTACTTCTTTTGCGGACACGTCATCTTCTTCGATGTCATCAGCAAGAGCAACGAAGCGGTTTTAAGTCGATGGACGCACATCGAGTTGTTGGCGCTTTGGAGAACGTATAAGAGGTGACTTAGAGGCCGATCTCTTACGATTACTTACGCACTGCCAGCTGGAATCATCATCAGAACTGCTATCACTTAAATTGACTTGATTGTTTTGCAAACCGTTTTTTTATTGTTCAGTGACTTCTTTGTTATGCATGTTTATATTTAAACAAAAATGCTATGCAGCTTTTGTTGTAAACAAGAATGCAGATCAATTGTACGCTGATACGTACATTGAGTGCACAATTGTTATTGTGTGTAAATTTTTTTTTTTTGATCTTTTGTTGCTTTTTTTTTACCGAAAAAATACTTAAGTTATTTTTATGGTTTATTGTTTTTGGTTTTAACTGTAACACTTGTTATTATTTTTAAAGAAGCGCAATTAAACTTATGAGACGTTTAACTTCGATCGCAGTCAAATTAACACTGAGCCATCAGTCAAAATAGCAAATCCCCTATAAAATCTGCCCTGGCCTTTGTGAAATTTCCCAAGAATCCTAGCTCCCTCAACCTAAGAATGCTTCTGGCTGCCATTTCAATCACATACTGCTCTAGCCAGAAGATAAAGAATAACATTCAGGGACGCCTGACAGGTACCTGGCAAGGAATCTGTCATGCCGATCGAAGTACACCTCTCAGCCTCAATGCCTCCCACCAAACACAGCATCCATACGTAAGAATGGGTCAACCCACCGAAGTGTACATCCATCCCACAGAGTCCCGGAGTCCACAGTTCCTACCTATCAACGATCTGCAAGCATAGTAGGCATTAATACCCCTGTTTAGTCTCTCCTGAGTATTCCTCTTTTACCAGTCGCCCATGCTGATGCTGCTAAGCATCAGAGTTATCCAGTCGACTAAGAATAACGAAATCCCTATATCACTCACATTGTTAAAATCCCTTTCTATATCCAGGAACGAAGGTGTATTCCTTGTTTCGCAATCCGCGTTCTATATAACTCACTCTTAATAGACCACTCCTTGAGATAGGCATGCTGAGCACCGCGGATGATGCCGGCATCAATCTCCGTCCTCATATGTATATCAATCAGTCTTTCTAATGTCTCCAAAAGAAAAGACGATAGGCTGTTTGGTCTTAAATTCTTGGGCTTAGAGTGACCGGTTCTACCTGCCCTAGGTATGAAAATAACCCTGACCTTTCTCTGCCTTCTAGGAATGCAGCCGTTTAGCAAACGTACCCCAAATAGTTCCACTAGCAATAGGAGTGATTTTCCCTAGATATTTGTAGCATAGCCGGAAATATACAATTATTAACCGCCAATGTAACCTTATCCAAGGTGATAATATCTCGCACCGCTTTCTTTATCTCATCTCCCGAGCCCGATCCACCTGTTCCCCCGTCGCAGGATCCATACACCCCGGGAATTGAGTTTCCACAAGCCAACAGAGGGATTGGGAGCTAGTTTTCGTCCACGTGTCGGCCGATCTCTGATTAAATCCCCGACCGAAAGGTCCTTTGATAAAATTCTTCTGAACATGAACATCTCATTTATTTTAATTCCACCATTTCCAAATAAAGCAACGCAACGCAATTTTATTAAAAATGGTAACCAAGATCTTGCTGCCAACTCTGTATCAACACTTGCAGTTGTAAATTGTCCTACACGAACCTGAAGTACAACAGCGGTGCGTAGAGCCCATCCCTGAAAAAGTCTCATTCTACGTGGATGGTATCAAAGATTCAGCAACAACATTTAACAAATAAACTAAGCAAATAAACAAAATGAGACAAAAAGATTGTAGAATTAAAAAAGAAAACTTTAAACGTAATTAGCTTTTTAATTTGTTTTTAGTAAACCATAAAGTTTTTTTAAAAAAATGTTATACTTTTTATGGTTGACAAATGAAGCAGCTGTGCTTTATCTCTTTCTAAAGCGATAACAACCCATTTTTTTCTTTTATCTTACAATAATTAGTCTGTTTAATAAAAATCTTATTGCGTAGTACACAAATGTGCGATTAGTTTTTTAAATATGCCTAAGGTCGTCACAAAATCAGAAAACTATTTATTGAAATAAAATTGATGAAATAAACGAAGTTAGCTATAAATAAGGGTAATGCAAATTTCTTTATATGTAAGTATATGTTACACAAAAGGCTTTCAGACGGCTGTTTTTGCTATGCTAAAAGGTTTTAAATCAAATCTACTAGATTTCTTTGTAATGTAAATGACCAATAACATGAACACACTACGCAAAACCTGTTACATCGCAAAAATATTGTAACGTTCCCCGTATAATTTCCAATATGGCAACCAGGTCATTGTATGCAAATTGGCTATTTTTAAAATTTAGTTTGTTATACATTTTTTTATTTAATATGAAATTAATGTAAAAAATGTTCTATTTTATATAAATTTTAGAAATAATTTTACTATTTATAGAATTTTGGCAAAAAATTGCTTCTTATTGCTAAAAAAAATTTGCTAAATATTTTTTATTTTTACAAATGTTGCTGCTTATTTTACAAAATTTTGCTAAAAAAAATTTAAATTTTAATGAAAATTTTTTTAAATACTTTATTCTTAAGAAAATTATTTGAATTTTTTTTCCGTTTTTACAAAATTAAAAATTTTGCAACATGTTAGCAATTGTTTCAAAAATTCGCTATTTTCTATGAAAATTTTGTAACACGTTTGCTTTTTTATGCGAGTTTTTTCTAAAATTTACTATTTAATAGAAACATTCCCTTAAAATTTACCATTCTAGGGGTTTTTTTAAATGTGCTATTTTATAGCAATTTTTAAAAATGTACTATTTTTTAGGAATTTTTTTTTTTACAAATTTATAGTACATTTTTTCTAAAAATTGGCTGTTTTACAGGAAAATGTTCTAAAAATTTGCAACATCATAGAAAACATTTCTAAACATTCACAATTTAAGAGGAAATTTTTCTGGAAATGTTCTGTTTTACAGCAAATTTGCTTAAAAGTTTAACATATTATAGGAAAATTTCTGAATGTTCACTATTTTATGGGACAATTTTCTAAAAATTCCCGTTTTTAGGGAAATAATTTTAAAAAACACTATATGAATTTTTTTTTAAAAAAAGTTTACTAATTTATAGGAACATTTTCTAAAAATTTTCAATTTCATAGGTAATTTTTTTAAAAAATTTTTATTTTACAGTAAAATTTTCAAAAAATTTACTACTTTATAAAAATTTATAAGTTTATAGGAAATTTTTACTTTCTATAAATTTACTATTTTAGAGCAAAATTTTTTTAAACATTTTCGATTTTACAGAAAATTTGTTTAACAATTTACTATTTTGTTTGAAAATTTTCTTAAAGTTTACTCATTATTTTATGGGAAAATTTTCTATAAATTCACTTTTTTAAAGCAACATTTTTAAAAATTCACTATTTTAAATTTTTTGTAAATGTTTACTATTTTATACGAATGTTTTACGTAAAATTTACTATTTAATAGAATAAATTTTCCTAAAATTCACTATTTATTAAAGGAAAGTTTTCTAATAATTTAACATTTTATAGCAAAATTGTTTGAAAAATTCCCTATTTTACAGAAATTTTTTCTAAAAATTTACAAGTTTATAGAAAATGATTACTAAAACTTGGCTACTCCACAGGAAAAATTTTATATTTTATAAAAAAATTTTCTAAAAATTTACAAATTTCCTAAAAGTTCACTATTTTATTGGAACATATTCTAAAAATTCACTATTTTATGTTATAGCAACCTTTTATTTTTAAATTCAATATTTTATAGGAAATTTTCTAACTATTTTCTATTTAACATAAAATTTTTTTAAAGTATACTATTTTATAGGAACAATTTCTAAAAATTTAGTATTTTATAGTTCATTTTTCTAAATTTTTTTTATCTGACAGTAAAATTTTCCTAAAATTAACTACTTTATTAATGTTTTTAAAAATTTACAAATTTATAGGAAGTTTTTACTAAAATGTTCTATTTCACAGTAAATTTTTTTTAAAAATGTACTATTTTATAGGAACGATTTCTTAAAATTTACTATTTTATAAATAGTTTTTTATTTTATAAACAAATTTTCTAAAAATTTTTTATTTTACAGTAAAATTTTCTAAAAATTTACTACTTCATTAATGTTTTTTTAAAAAAGGATTTTAGAAAATTCGTTACTAAAAATTGGTTATTTTACAGGAAAATGTTCCTAAAAATTAACCCCCATATTCATAAAAAATATTATTGATTAACAAAAGGTTTATTAAACAAATTTTCATATAAAATTCATTTCATAAACCTGCTATAACCCTAAAATATTTTTTATGAATATTAGGTATACTATTTAACAGGAAAATTTTCTAAAATTTTCACTATTTTTTAGAAAATTTTTTTAATAATTCACAATTTAATAGAAATTTTTTCAAAAAATTTACTATTTAATCGATAACATTTTCTTTTTAAATTTGAATATCCGCTCTACTGTATTTTCATATATAAACAAATGACAACATTATTTGAACTATAACTATTGTTAATAATTTTGCTGATTAGTTTATTCACGAAAAACTTTCTTAGAATTTCCTATAAAAACCTCGAAAACTTAAATATAAATTAACATTGTTCCAGGGTACTACAACAAGTAAACAGCTGCTAAATATTAAATTAAATAAAATAAATTATATTAAATCACTATACAACCAACATCATGAATAAAAAGTATTATAATGTTTCTCTACAATTCTTAATTAAAATTTAAACATTAATTCCAAACACACAAAAATCACACTTTTAGTTTCCTTATTCTATCAACTTTATCAACATTGTTGGCTTTGGCTTCTGCCCAAATTGTTTTTGAAGGTGCCTGTTCCGATGACATCCAAGTGGTGGACAATTTCAGTGTCGAGAAGTATCTTGGAAAATGGTATGAATATGCCAAATATCCTGCACGTTTTGAGGCCGATGGAAAATGTATTAATGCCCAGTATTCCTTGCAAAACAGTAGTGTCGTTAGTGTGAAAAACTCTATGGTGAACGAGAAGTAATTGGGTTTTTAAATACTAATAGTAAATAATAAAATTAAGCTATTCAAATTTTTATTCAAAGCACCAATCTCTATTCGGATATCTTGGGTAATGCTACTGTGGTTTCAAATGGCAAATTATTGGTTAAATTCCCCGGCTCGCCATCATATACAGTTTCTAGTAATTACTGGGTTTTGGATACGGATTACGACAACTTTACAGTGGTTTATTCCTGCACTCCTCTCAAGGAAAATAAACATGCCAGTGAGTTTGTTTTCTTATTGAAATTAAGTGGAGAAAAAAAATATGAATATCTCCTTTTTTTTTTTGTTAATTTTCCAGCAATTGTTTGGATTTTAACTCGCCAAGCTCTACCCGAGCCCGATATCATTAAAAAGGCTGTTGGTGTTTTGAAAACCAGTGGCATCTCTTTGAATGAATTGAGAGTTACCAATCAAATTTCTTGCAATGAAGAAAGTGCTTAAACGTTTTATTATTAAACAAGAAAAATTTAAATTTTTGCTATAATTGCTTTTTTATAGGAAAATTTAAACTACAATAATAAAATATTTGTGCTATTACAAGATCATTAAAGAAACAAGTTAGAGTGCTATATTCGGCTGTGCCGAATCTTTGATACCCTCCACCGACAGGAGTGAGCTCTATATGATAAATACATATATATTATTAACTAATCTTCACAAAAACGAGCGTCAGCATTAAAATTAGTTGCGGCTTAGACATGAATTAAATTATTGACCGACAATAAGAAAATTTTATGCGTTTCTTGTTAGGACTTTGAACATGCTTGAGTAAAAGTAAAATATCATGATTCGTAAAAGTTTTAGCCGAACTAAAATAATTTTTAGGAGGGTAATTTGTATTGGACCTATGGTAAATTATGGCCCAATCATCCCAAAATTCTGAAGACTGATTTCTAGTATTACAAAAAATAAATTAGAATAAATTTCAATACAGCAGTGTATGTAATTAGTTTTAGCGTTAACAGAAAATTTCACAAATTTGTATGATATTTTGTCTGGCCATATGAATTTAAGCAAGACGTTTTACCGCAATATCTATATCTGTGATGGTTTAAGGCGAATTTTATTATTTTCCCAAAGTGAGCTTTATTTGGTTTTAGGCGCAATAAACTGTTTTCCGAGAGTAGGGCTTATATGTGGCCTGGGGTAAATTATGGACCAGCCTTCACGAAATTTGGCAATGTGAT
Organism: Pollenia amentaria; assembly: GCA_943735925.1. NCBI lineage: Eukaryota > Metazoa > Arthropoda > Insecta > Diptera > Polleniidae > Pollenia > Pollenia amentaria. Next base: position 134,565,054 of record OX031010.1, on the reverse strand, counting down.
TTCTCGTCCTATAAAACTGTGACGTACCGAATTTAAGTATGCTAGCGTTATTTACTGCGGTATTAGACGTACTAAACTGTTTTCCGGAAGTAGGGTTTATATGGGGCCTAGTGTAAATTATGGACCGATCTTCAAAAAATTTTACAGTGTGATTTCTGGTCCTATAAAACTGTGTCGTACCAAATTTTAGTATGATAGCGTTATTAATTACGGTTTTAGGCGTACTAAACTGTTTTCCGGGAGTAGGGTTTATATGGGGCCTAGTGTAAATTATGGACCGATCTTCAAAAAATTTTACAGTGTGATTTCTGGTCCTATAAAACTGTGACGTACCGAATTTTAGTATGATAGCGTTATTTATTACGGTTTTAGGCGTACTAAACTGTTTTCCGGGAGTAGGGTTTATATGGGCTCAGTGTAAATTATGGACCGATCTTCAAAAAATTTTACAGTGTGATTTCTGGTCCTATAAAACTGAGACGTACCAAATTTTAGTATGATAGCGTCATTTATTACGGTTTTAGGCGTACTAAACTGTTTTCCGGGAGTAGGGTTTCTATGGGGCCTAGTGTAAATTATGGACCGATCTTCAAAAAATTTTACAGTGTGATTTCTGGTCCTATAAAACTGTGACGTAGCAAATTTTAGTATGATAGCGTTATTTATTACGGTTTTAGGCGTACTAAACTGTTTTCCGGGAGTAGGGTTTATATGGGGCCTAGTGTAAATTATGGACCGATCTTCAAAAAATTTTACAGTGTGATTTCTGGTCCTATAAAACTGTGACGTACCAAATTTAAGTATGCTAGCGTTTCTTATTGCGGTTTTAGGCGTACTAAACTGTTTTCCTCGAAATGGGTTAATATGGGGCCTATAGTAAATTATGGACCGATCGTCACGAAATTTACCAGTATGATTTGCAGTCGTACAAACCAAATTCGAGCAAAATTTTATATCATTCCGTGCATTAATAAACCATTTATGTTAGTTTTTGTATCAATATTATCAATTTTTTCAGGGTGGTGGTTCCACATTTTGATTCATAGTTCTGATCCTACTGAACCGATGTTGCTGGATTTCAATCCCAAACTACTTAGGATAACTACAAGCAATTTGAGACCAAGTTTGTTCTTTTCTTTGGCGTTTTTCAAAAGTGAGCGTGTTTTCAACAGACGGACAGACGGACAGAGGGACAGACGGACAGACAGACGGACATGGCTAAATCGACTTAGAATTACTCAAGGAGCCAGAATATATATACTTTATGGGGTCTTAGATGTATAATAAAAAAGTTTCACACGGAATGACAAACTTAGTATACCCTCATTCACCACAGTGGTGGTGGAGGGTATAAAAACGTATGAGTATGTGTTTTATAATTTTTACAAGTTAATGATGCGGGTGCCTCTTTTAATTGGGTAACGTAGAAATTTATTTTTTGGGATATCTATTTTAGCGTAAAATCTAAAAACAAATGAGAAAATATAGCAGGTCAAGCCAGATCATATAATACCATACACCACAGTATATACAGACAAATTTTCGTGAGTGTACCCTTTTTGGTACCCATGGGCAATCATGGACCCTGCAAAACAAAATCATGTTATGTTAAGATTTATAAAAGAGTGCCTAGTGCCGGCTATTATCGATAACTATATAAGATTTGTTAAATTTAAAGCGATTTTAGAGAAGGGGTTTATATGAGACCTAAAGTCAATTCTGACCATACCAGTAGCTCGTTTCTGTATTTCCCGCATCGTAAAATTTCTCACATAAAGTGTGAAACAAAAAATTCCATCGTTTCTCGATTTGTGAGAAAAAAAGTTTTTCTGTATTTATATGCGAGAACAGACAACACAGATTCTGTTTTAACTGGAATACTTCCAGTAATTAAGTGTCAACTGCAAGCGAAATATCAACGAAAGAAATAAATATAATAAAAATAGGGCTGCCACATTTGACGATTTATCGTCATTTTGACGATTTTTTTCCGAAATTTGCAAAGTGCCGATTTGCTAATTTTTTCTAGTAACAATATTATTCAGTCTTCGAAATAAAACATTTGTAAATATTTTTATATGTTTGTGTAACAAGGCAGCTTAAATTTTTATATATATCACTATTGTCAAAATTGTTTGTCTGTTTCCTAAAAAATCGGCATTAACTTTTTATATTTATCACTATTGGGAAAACTGTTTAATTTTTATTTCCTTGGATTATTTAATACATTTGTTTTTGTGATCCAAACATTAAACTATTACTCCATTTTTTAGTCAATGCGCTATAGGAAATTTTTGCCTTTTTTTCCAGAAGTCTTATTTTTAGTTCAATATGATATTTTGTCATGCCTTTGTGTGACCTCCTCAGGCAAAAATAACAATCTGAAATTTTAAATTGTTATCGAATTAATGAAAAAATAAAAAAAATGGACCTAAAGCTTAAGTATGTATGTATAAAATATGTACAAAATACCCATGAACTTTAACTGTTTTTTTTTTTTCTCGGATTATGTTTTAATAAAAATTTAATAAAAATTTTTTAAGATAATTTGGGCTCCATTTTTTGAAATTTTACTTTGTCTCGCATCAATTTCTAATGTGACTTATTTTGACAGTTCTTGTGAGAAACTTTTCGCAAAATATTGTTACAGAAACACTTTTTTCACATCTTTCCAATAATTGCTGGAAAATTATTTAAATGACAGATAATTCTCGCAAAGTAAAGATACAGAAACACTTATGTGAGAAAAATCAATTTTTGTTCCATATTGCACTGCTTTTGTCCCGAATCACTTGTTTACATGACATAGTGTCATAGAAGTTATTGTCGTTAAGCTTATAGCAATACCAACATTTGTTAGGAAGTTATGGCATTTAAACATTTTTCGGAATTGTCATATGCATGGGAATACCTCCAACATAAATATGGATAAATATGAATGGTTAATCGTCTCACAGACTTTATTCCGGAAAGAAGTTTTTATTGAGATTATCGATTCTCACCATTTTAAATACGATTCGTTCTTGTGACAATAAGAGAACAGGCACCTGCGTCGATCGGTATACTAACAGATGGGTCTACGCCCATCAGCACAAACAAATAATAAATACTCTATCCACTGATGGTGGTGTTTGTATATAAAATTTAAAATATGTATGTTGAAAAAGTTAATTTTAAATCAGACAAAAAGTTCTAACATTTATAAAACTTACTTGCTGACCAGGCAAACGTTGTTTTGCTATATAACTTATTTCTACTTAATATTTTGGTTTGTATTTAAAAAATAACAAAGTATGGCAAGTGTGTGGGGATGGGATATATATCAGAAAGAGGAATGAAGCGCTTTATACCATGATATACGATGGAAAAAAACATTAGCCATTTATTTATTTATTTCCGTTCGTTACATATTCAAAAGTTAAACATTAAAAAAGTGATGTATTTTTTATCCTGAAGTATGAAAATCTAGCAAAGATAATCAATATTCATTACGAAAAGTTATTGCGTTTACAATATTTTTGGTCAGTCCGTCTTTAGCCAACACAAATAAGCCCGGTGGCTCATCGACGCGAGAACATGCCACGTATAACTGTCCGTGTGAAAAAATCTAAGCTGCAAACTGACATCGTTTGGCAACTTATTAATTGTTATTGCAAATGCCAATCTAATAGGAAATTGAACACTTTTGAATTCAATTGCCACGTCTGTGGGAATCATCGGAGTTCGTGGCAGCAAAACAGTTTCGTCTCGGAATTTACCATTCAAAATGGTGGCTTCGATAAATTTGTTTCATTAATTTTTTAATGACCAATCGTATGCCATTGCACAGCCGTGGTGTGCTCAAATTCCCAAGTAGAATAACCAGAGATCCAACTTTCAGTCGTAGATGGTGTTGTGGCATGCCTGGCATATCCAGAGAGTTCAAAAACTCTGTTGGATAATTTACAGCTTCATTAACATCGCTAACTGTATCGATAGATTTGTATGATACTAAGTCGTCTGGCATAGACTGCTGTATCTTGAAGTTTAAATCGACGACGTCCGCACCTTTCTTTGCCAAAATATCTCTTTCTGCCAGCCACGCATGAATTATGTATTGTGTGCGTAAGTCGGGAAATATGCGATCAGTGATAGAATTTTGTGAATCAACGATACTTTAAAAATTAGTGGGCAATTTTATGCATCAAGTATTTTCGTAGACAGCAACTTTTCCATCGCCGATATCTAATAATTGGTTCGAAAACGTATTAGCAGATGGATCTTGCAGCAATTGGACGCTTATGTTTAGCTGGACATTTTCCACATTACGCCGCAGTGGCGATGATTTCAAGCAAGCGTTGATCTCATCAGCGAACGTTGAACGTGAAATGACGGTAAGTGTTTGTCTGAAATCATCTGAAAGGAATTACAGAGTGCCGCCGAATAGTTTGTCGTTTTTTTATATCTTTCAGTGTTCTGTTCAAGGCTTCAAGAGAATGTTTGTGAGCCATAGTGCATTCATCCCAGATGATAATTTTGCGTTGCTTCAGTACCGCTGCCATGGACTATTGTTTTTTTTTTATTTTGCGCAATGCCTCTGGGTTATTTTGAATATTCAGTGGCAGCTTTAATGCTGAGTGAGCTGTTCTACCTCCTTGCAATAAAGTTGCTGCAATACCAGATGATGCAACGGATATAACAGTTTTATTAAGACTGAAATTATCGTATGACCTATTTTTGCTGTAAAGAACAAGCATGACTTTAAAGGGCCAAAAAATCTTCGCCTACAAGATTTTAGTCATGCCAAGCAAAATGGTTTTAAAAAATCTTACAAAAAAAATTTTTTTTTTTTGCTTCTTAGGGTTAAATTTTAATTTCTTGCCATACGTTTTTGCTCATCCTGTCGCAATTTAGCCAAAGTTGTCTTATTTTCGATTATACAACATACTCGAGTTTGCAATTAAAATAATTTATACCGCCATAAATTTTAAATTACTTGTATTTTATGGTCAATATAAACGAAGGAAAGAACAAGATAAAATTGTTAAGTGCAAATTGCAGATGTAAAGAAACGCTAACGAAGTGGAAAGAAAACATAGAGAAAAAAGAGTTTAATAAACTGAAAAAAAAAAAATATCTTGCAAAAGGTCCATGCAACATTTCTACAAAAGTACATATTTTGCTACAAAACCATATTATTTTTTTAAATATTTCAAATTTTGCAATAAATAATAAGTCCGTTAAGGTTTGTTCATCTGACAAGTGGTGGGGTCTTATCTAAACGGAGTCCTTTCGACACTACTTGACTGTTTGCGCACAGTTACCACCACGGAAATGCATCACTGCGCTGAATCTGATGCGCAACGCGGTCGTAAAAGCATGATGACAGATCACTACATATATCAGCTGTTTTTAAAATATATAACAATTAAATCTTAAACACGCTTCCCAAAAAAAGCTGATGCAGATAGTGTTAAAAAATTTAAAAACCAAATATCGGCATCAGCTGGTTGTAACAAGCCTAATGGCTGTATTGGTAAGCTATTTGAGTAAGTCCTTCAGTCTGGACTCTGATAGCTTATCGAAGTCGGGATGCTTGGAGTTGCAAAAGAAGCTGGGTATTCGCAGAGGAAGTGGTAACCCATTTAAGTGCATTTTGTACTAATTTTTATTGTCTAGTTTAAAAAGTATAAAATTTAAAAAAAAAATCCTAAGCTAAATAAGTTTTCATTAAAAACTTTGCTCTTAAAATTATTTTTATGAAAAAATGTCTTACTAATCTCTTTTTCAACACAAATTCCATTAGGATTTTTTTAAACTTTTAACTCAAAATTCAAAGTCTAATTTATTTTCAAACGTTTTGGGAAATATTTAAAAAAAAATCCAATTTATTTTTATTAGCCATAAAACATTTTGTTATGGTTTTCTCTTTTTCTACCTGTAATTACAAAAAAACCCTAGTTTGTTTAACTTTTCTAAATCAGATTTTAAATCCGCCTAACAAATCAAGGAAGTCTTTGGTTCATGATTTCTAAACACCATTATAAAAAAAAAAAAAACAAAAAAAAAATCAAAATAAATATATATCTTAAATGTATGGCAAATTTCCTTTAAAAAAAAATACAGAACATCGCCATAATGGCGATCTTAATAACAAAACTAACAACCAACCATACAACCTTCTGGGGGCTTCTGTGGCTTTTCTTACACAGTCAAATCATGCACACACATGAGTGTAAAAACGTACCGCCTTAAAGAGCTTGGAAGACTCCAAGAACCTTTAGCTTTGCCACAAAAATGCTGTTTAACCAGGAAATTTTGCAAAAAGACAAAGAAAAAAAAAACACTTTAAGCAGACAAAACCAAACAAAAACTGAACATAAAGAAACACCATGAAACCTTAGGTATAACATTGGCATAAATATGTCTGTCTGTCTGTTTGTTATTTTAACTGCCTGATTACCAGCCTTTCGCTTGTTGCTGTATAAGTTTATTTTATTTTTTTTATGCTCAATTGCAATTCTTGATTGCTGGGATTGCTGTTAGTTTGTGGCACGAAACTGCAGAACTGAAGTAACAAAAAAAAAAAAAAAACAAAACAGAATAGAAGACTAAACAGAATTGTTAAGAAGGTTCAAGAAACTCTGATGGCCCAAAACCGTTTTAAACGTTTGCGCCTTTTAAGGATTAACCCTTTGAGGAAGACTTATTCTAATATAGGGATGTTTTATTTGGTCTCCAAGAGTTTTCTTAGGCTGAGAGAAGTTAGATAATTAAGAAAATTCAATTCAGAGGAAAAATTACGGCATTCACTATCGATCGAACAATTTACTTAAATTATAATATAATTGCGTTCAGTATCGTATGACGTGATTTGCCCCCAGGCCATTACATTATTATCAAAGGAGTCAACATTGGCGAATGTAACCAAGGGTCCTTTGGATCTACGGATTATATGTGTACTACAATCGAGGCCTTGAGACCCAGAGAGGGCTTACTACTTACACAATAATTTTCAGTAGTAGTAGATACCAAACTTTTTAAATTTCTAAAAGGCTAAGATGGAAATTCTAATGTCATCTATAAGAAAAAATTTAAACTAATTCTCAGGCCACTGTGGCGCCATGGCTTTTACCGCTTAGAGCTTTTTCTCAATATGTATTGGAAAAATTGCAGTTGGGCCACTCTGATTCTCATGGCCTTAATTTGCTTTGAGAAATCTGTGGAAAGATAAAGTGAATTAGATTTATAAAAAAAATTAAGAATGGATTTACGCAGAAAATATTTCCAGTAGTTATTTATCAATTAAAAAAATTGTTTAAAAAGTATTTCAAGTTAATTAATGTAATAATTAAATCAATTATTTTTTTAGTTGAGAAAAAAGATTAAAAATATAATTTTGAATTAATTAATCAAAATAATTTAATTAATCAAAAATTAAAAGATTTTGTTTGTTGTGCTTAATTCCCTTTTTTTATTAATTGATAAAAAATACTGAAATTTATTGTTGGAGGATAAGCTGTTCCTATGCGCATTTCACAGGTTGCTTAGGCCAGATCATCAGAAAACGTTCTCCTAAATAATTTTAGAAAAGCCAAAGCTATCAGCAAACAAGACTACAGAGGGAATGAGAATTACCTACAAACACTCAGAAAGTCTTTTTTGCAACGATATCAAAGCTTAAACAAAATACCAAACAATAAATCAGTGATAAGTTCCAACTAATTTTAGGGGGAATGTAAGAAAAGATAAACTCATCACTGATTTATTGTTTGGTATTTTGTTTAAGCTTTGATATCGTTGCAAAAAAGTAATTCTCATTCCCTCTGTAGTCTTGTTTGCTGATAGCTTTGGCTTTTCTAAAATTATTTAGGAGAACGTTTCCTGATGATCTGGCCTAAGCAACCAGTGAAATGCGCATAGGAACAGCTTATCCTCCAACAATAAATTTTAGTATTTTTTATCAATTAATAAAAAAAAGGAATTAAGAACAACAAACAAAATCTTTTAATCAATAAATATAAAATAAAAAAAAAATTAAAAACTGTTGCATTAAAAACAAATCTATATATATAACTGTCTGACAACTTGAAGAAGAATATAAATTAGAAAATCTGGAAAAAATTTTAAATAGACTTCCATTGATATTTATTTTGGTTTATTTTCACTTTTATTTATAAAACCACAATTGAATCCTTAAAAATGTAATAAAGAGTCTAATATGTCACAGAATTAAGGAAAATAGTTTAAAAAAATACTTACATGTACAAAAGTTATATGAAATTTTCAAAAAAAGCAAACAAACACTACCATAAATTTTTCATAATGAAAAATATTACGAGTGAAAATTGACCAAATTTCGTATCAAATCGAAAGTAGACATTCTGCATTTATCTGTAAGTGACAGAGTAATTTCCCTTGCATATATATTAACTAGGGTATTCATTCGGTTGACCGTTAATCAGACAGCTGATCGGTTAACTAAAAATTGGCTATTTTCGATTAACGATTAAACCGGTTATTTTCAATCGATTAACCGATGTCACAAAATTTGGAATTTTTTGTTGTATTAAAACATGAATATTTTTTTGTTTTTTTAATTATATTTTTTTTCGTCTAACATTTAAAAGGTATGTGCTTAGAAAATATTTCTTCATACAAACAAAGAAGGTGTTCAGGGATCTCCTTTTTACAGAAGTGTTTGAAGTCAACAGGTTTTTGATTCAAGTACTTTGTATATGTATGTGTTTAGTTATTTGTTTCTTCTCATATCTTCTCATAAAAATATTTTTCAGAATTAACTGAAACAATTAGAGGCGTTAAAAATTTAAAAGAATTAAAACCGGACTCTAACGGCATAATGGAAGATTTTATATGTTTAGAGAAATTCAGGATTTATTTTCGATTTTTCCAACATCTACGATAAATGAAAGAATTTTTTTAAAGTCAAGTTTTATCAAAACTTTTGAAAAGAAGCACTTAAATTGTAAACATTTTAACCAAATTATTTGCCTAAAAGTTTATTTTATATTATCTCCTTAAACTGTTGAAATAACTAATAAAATGACCACACAGTCTATTTTTTAATTAATACATAATATTTATGTATTAAATAAAAAATGTGTATAACATATTTATGAATCATTTTTGTTTGCTCGTTTTAGTTCAATAATTGTTATGTTTTTTATTTTATTATTTTTTTTTACTAAAAAACTTCAAATAATAAATTATTGATTCATTTCTATTAATTTATTAATAAAAAATTTTATTAATCGGTTAACCGATATTTAAGCGATTAAACCAAAACCTCGGTTAATTAATCGAGCGATCAAATGCAATTCCAGTTTTTACTGCAGCTAATTCAGGGTTAGAAAAAAATCTTCTGCTGGTATTACCATCGTTGCTGCTTCCAAATCCAGTATTCGGTACATCCACTATTATTATTATTAATTCACTTCTAAATTTTTCTTGGATAGGTTTTTTCCTCTTGTTAAGAATAGTTTTGCCGTCATCAGAAATTAATTGCCACTTTTTCCTGTGGGTTTATATGCTCTCAAATTAACCAATTCTGGCGTGCAAACTAGATAATCCGAGAGAAAGTGGTTCTACGTAGTATATATATCTTTGGTGTTCAAACTGTTAAATTCCTTTGCAGTAGCCCCACAAATATAGCACTTCATTGTGGTCGTGGTTAGTGTTGTGGCATTACATACTTTTGCATATATCATATTGTTAATACCATTGTATGTTTTATGGAATATAACTTTCCTTCCATTTAAAAATTGTTGTTTAGTAATGTTCTAGTAGCAACTTGTACATAGTCAGTTTCTTCTTGGATTACATCCACAGTTTCTTTAACAAATCTGATACGAATAGATCGATAATATCACGGTGTTGAAGGAGTTGAATTTTGCCTTTATTTTTTCTTCTTTTTTGTACCATATATTAGTCGAAGTGGGACGAAACTGCTCCGAAAAACATGTGAATCAGAGGCATAATTTTCCATCTTTTGCCTAAAATCTGCCTGGTGTACGCAGTCGCCGCCCCATTTGTTTATTGGTTCTATTCGTGAGCCATACAAAGCATCTTTTAAATATGTAAGTAATCTACTTGCAGTATGATTAAGCAGATCTTGAAGGGTTATTTGAGCACATATTGCCGTTCTTTTAGAGGAAAGCATTTACTTTTTTCTCTATGCAGAATATTGTAGCTAGGATAAACCTTCTTATCGGCATTTCGGATTATTTCATATTGTTTTCGAGAAAGATCAGCTTCTACAAATATAGAAAGAGCCTTTCTAGGGGTTAACTGTTTTACTTTATCTTCTTGTGCAGCCTTGTATGCTTTTTTAACTTTGAAGCTCTTGTCGGAGAAGATATTATTTCTGGTATTGGTAAAATTTTGCATCAACAAGTCGAAGCTGATGGTAATTCGATCAATGAAAATTTCTTTAATATACCATTACCTATTGTCAAATAATTTTTATTGCAAAAACATAACATCCTTTAATCCTGCAGATAAATTTAACTTTCATTCTGTTAATAATAATGATGTTGTAATGGCCTTCTGTGCACCACAACCGCTACCACAAATCGAAACGGATTACATTGTGGCCAAGCTGGGACTATCACAACACGACTCCGAATGGCTGACATCATTTTTGAAGAGAAGAAAACTCACACAGCAAATTGTCAGTGCAACATCATACCGACAACGCCAAGCTGATTTTCAGAAATTTTATTCCGTTGACGAAGCAAATACGTTCACGTACTGCCATGATATCCCAGGCTTAGTGAAAAAATTGGGAATGGATTATATCGCTGGCGACTGGCGTTTATTCATCGATGGTTCAGTTACTAGTTTGAAGGCTGTGCTGCTGCACAAAAAAAAAATAAAAAACCATGCGTTCCATTGGGATTCAGCACAACTATGAAGGAAACGTATGAAGCATTGGGCGAAATTTTGAAGAAAATCAAATACGATGAACACAAATGGAACATTTGTTGCGATCTGAAGGTGGTCAACATACTACAAGGGATTATAGAAAAGGGCGGATATCCAAAATACTTCTGCTTCCTTTGTAATTGGTATTCACGATACAAAGGAAATCAATATCAATGTAAAGATTGGAAAGGAAGAACTCCCGAGCTCAACAAACAATTAAAATTACGCAATGAACCTATGATAAAGGACCTGGATGATATTTTGTTGCCACCGCTCCACATGAAACTGGGAATAGCTGGGAAATTCGTTGAAGTGGTGGTCAAAAAAGTTAACGGGGCCTTTGACTGTTTGAAATCCATCTTTCCGAAACTCAGTGATGAGAAAATTAAAAACGGTACGTATCGTACTCTGTATTTCAATATTGTCATATCTAAATTTGTTAATTTCTATACATTCGCATTACCAATAATTTTTTCGTTTTTCTTATGTATTTAAAACAGGTATTCTCAATGGACCTGATATTCGGAAATTGATCAAAAGTGATTCTTTCACACATTTGCTTTCAGAGCATCACGACCACCAACATGCATGGAACGCATTGAAAGAAGTAATAGAAGGCGTTCTAGGAAAGAACCGTGTCCAGCGAGAAGAGATACAGCAACGAGTGGACAGGTTGCTGTTTTATTTCGAAAAAATCGGTGCATCCATGACGCTGAAATTGCATTTCTTGCACCACCACCTCGATACTTTTTTGGCACAATCACCTCAGGAATCAGACGAACAAGGAGAGAGGTTCCACCAGGTGACCATGCCATTTGAAAAGCGGTTCAAAAGCAAAAAATTGGATGCATTGCTTGCGGAGGTTTGTTGGTGGAGTTCCACAATTATGCAGTTTGAAGAAAGCACCGAAGATGAAGACATTGAAATTGGTGGACACAGTGAAAGAAACACGCCCTTGAATAGTATGTGTATCTCGGATGACGATACAGACTCAGACCATGAGTATGAACAACCTACGAAGAAAACAAGATCATCAGAACCACAAGCGTCAACTTCTACAAGGATGGATATTGCCAATAATTGAAAAAATGTTCTAAATTTTGTTTTTATGCATATTATAATTGCGTATTAATTGCATATTATTTTATTTTCATTAAGTTTTTATAAATAAAGTTTTTTTTTGCATGATAATTTTTTAATTTATATTTTTATTTTTATTTTAAGGGTGGTGGCTATAACTGATTTTTGAAATTCATACCTTTACTCAATTGCGAATAAAAGCGAAACGCGTGCATCGATTTTTATGATCTTTGTCTCATTTTGCTCATAGGTTATGTGACTTTGCGAAAAAATAACTAGACTTGAAACTTTTTTCCATTTTACATTTTTTATGTATTTTTAAAAAAAAAAATTTAAATTTTTAGGCAAAAAATAATTTTTTCCCTTCATACATTCATTTTTAACTTCGAAAGTGTTACTTGTATAGGAAAACAATATATGAACATTAAGGGAATTGTAATTCTTAATTTTTTAAAATTTATTTCAACTAAATTGGGCTAGGGGTTGTCGAGCTATGTCAAACAACAGGGCCTAAAACGTGATAAATTCCCCTATACGATAGTACTAACTTCAAATCGATACTAACTTCAAATCGCAGGTAAGAAGACAAAACGAATGATGCAGAAATTCTTCTTTTTGGGTCTAATTTCACATACAGTTCACAGAATTGAGTTGGCAAATCATGTGTTGTACTGTGTAATGGTTGAGATCAAAATTAAACAATTCCATATGTTATATGAACAACTATATTAATATTAGCGAAATGTGAAGAGTAACAAAAAAGATATTTATAATCTTCTATAAAACTTATGAAACTTAAATCAAAAAATTTAAATTACAGTGTTCTGATTTGCACTAAACGGTTTTAAGATATTTCATATGTATAATTTTTGGATATGTATTTCTCAAATTTTGGGTTTCTTTATTTTATTTATACGGTATTTAAGTTCATTTAAAGCTCTATTCAGATTTATTTTATCCTAGGTCACGTCTTATGTTGTTCTATAAACGGACTTTTTTCTCTGCAGAAATCTCGATTTGTTGGACAAGTCGTTTGACTTATCGACCAATGATCAATATCAGCTTTTACAGTGGTGCCCTGCCTTATTTATTGGCAAGTATGTTTAAGTCATTCGTATCTAAAATATATAACACTGCTTGGCATGCCAGAATATATAACAAACTCCAGTAGGTCTGGGCTTAGACAATACGTTGGCCTTCTGGACATCTTGCTAATAGGGTGTCTCATAGCAAATTGCATCTTCATATTGATGATGCCCTAACATCAGAACTGTGACATCAATATTTATTTCAAATGGCATAAATGAGGCATCATTCCAATGACAAACGTCATCATAAAATATTGTAATATTTTATGCGTCATCTACGCTATGACTACAGTGCCATCAATTCGATATGCGGAAGTTGAGATACTATTTGGCTATTGACTTTAATAGGATGGCATGACTCTCTACACAAAGTTGATGTTATTTTTGTTCCATTGTTTTAACGATGTTTCCAAAAGGAATTATATGGTCTTGTAAGTTTATATATATCCTTCATATCGGATTTGGTGGATGCTTAGAAATGTTGCATCATCAGGATGAGTTGATGTGTAAGTGAAGCTATTGGTTTATATGTCTGAAGTATATATTAATAACGGTTGATACCCTAAATTACTTCCCTGTAGGACTCCAGAATTAATCGATTGGGGTGAACTTAAAAAATATTCTTCTTCAATAACAAATTTCCGACCGACTAATTAATTTTCTAACAGTTTGTGTGGGCTTACGGATAAATTTAGCTTCAATTTATTAATTTATTAAGCCTTCATGCCAGACTTTGTCGGAAGCTTATAAAACATCAATAAGAAGTGCAGAACAATATTTGTTTCTTCAAAAGTTTTTCTTATGACGTTTACTAGAGAATGGGAATGACCTGGCTGTATAACACTGGCGGATTGAGAACTGGATACAGGAAGGGTTATTTTCTTTAGAAAGGTTGTTTTTTTTTTGTTGTTTATGGTCCGCTATTATATGCCTTCAATTTTTGTTCTTTAACTCTTTATTTTTTCTTTCTTTTCTTCTTTCTTAGGCGTCACAATGAACCATATTGATCTCTGGGTGAGGGTGTGAAGTTAACTTAGCACCTGCCCTTATACCCAACCTAACCTAGAAAAGCTGTAACATTAGCAAACATTGATGTATGAGTGTATCTGTTGGTCGCTGTTCGAATGTGATATGTTTCTTTCTAAGTCCAAATTGTTATTTGGTATACGTTCATTTTCATCCAAAATCGGGATTTATTTAGAAATCAAAAGAGTTTCTATGAAATCTTAATTTTTTGTTATTTTGTAAAGAAAATATTTTTTAATGCGTAGTATTTTTATCTTTCACTGCCAACTTTTATGCACCAAAATGTTTTATTTATTTTGGGATCTTAATAACAGACAATTGTCTTTTCTATCTTTTATCTTAAAATTTTTTTTCAGAAAAGATAATTATCAACAAAAATAAACTAAGAAAATATGCCATATAAAAAAAGTTAAAAAGCATAAGCGGTCAAACCCGACCAAAATATACCATACAACACATGATTTGCCTAAAAATTTTAAGGGTGTATTGCTAGAGACCCATGGAAAGTTATTAGCCCGCTATAACAATTTCAGCAAAAAAGTCTTCAACTTCAGCCAAAAAAATCCTAAAGCCCATAATTGCATCGTCGGCAGTAACTTCAAATTCTCTCTCATTTCTTTCTTTTTCTTTTGTTCTTATTTTCCTTTATTAAAAAGAGAATTAATGAAAGTATGGTAGCATTTTCCACCACCTGGATAACTATCTTGCTGCGATGAGGTGGCTTAAATGCCGGCGGTAGTGTATGTCTTAGAACTTGAATCGGTGTAGTCTAACCGGAACAAGTTTTAAGGCATAAACTTTAAGGCCAGCATGACCAAGGGTTATCCATCTATCCCCTATCCCACCCCCATCATATATAATCCTACCTACTCCCCTCTGTTTTCCCACATCCCCCACTTTTAAGGTCAAGGTGGTTGACAGCAGTACCGAGGACCTGAATGGCTAGTTAGTGGTTAAAGAAACTGGTCGCGAACAGCTTCCCTCTGACGCCGATGGCAAGGGTCAGTTGTAATTCTAGCCTAGTCTGCGCAAGCCGTCACTGCACGAGATGGTCCTTTTGTATACGTGCACACTCGTGGGACCAAAAACTGGACAATTTTAAAAAACGAAATGAAGGAGTTGGTGCAGGAATATTTAGCGGACAAGATCGTTCATAGCTACTGGTCAGCACCTCCGTAAAGGCACCCACCAGGTGCTCCACACCGGCCGAAGTCGACCTCCAATCGTGTGTAACTCTAAGGTTACTATTCACCAATACCGAAAAGGCATCCTAGTTCGTCCTCCTTGGATTCCTTTAAGAAAAACTTTTTTACTTTTCAAAGGATATACGAATATGGTCAGAGAAGGAAAAACATCTATAGCTCGTTAATGTTACATCTATTACTGCCTCCCTATCTCTAGTTCTGAACGTTGGCGTACTCCCCCTATTACAGATGAAAAGATTGCTAGCAATAATAAAATCAAACATAGACTCACCTCTTTTGTTGATGTCGGCACTTTGCATTGAGTATGGTTTGCATTAGCGTCACAACCCAATACCTGCCTCGAGCCCCTACTGCTTGAGTGCTCCACCAAATCAAACACATTCACACCAGGTGGATCGCTAGCCTCATACCGTTCTGTCCCTAGGTTCACCTGTCAGAACCGTGAGGTCTCCATTGGTGAAAGAATGAGAAAACATAAATTCGAGCTCGTTTCTTGCCATTTTACACGTTCTAACCTACTCATCCTTTAATCCAACTACCCGATTGTTATTGATCCAGGGCTCTTGGATTAAAGCCACGTCCATGATGTTGTCGATTCGGTGGGTTTCTAATTCGGTTGAGGCTGCTTCACAGTGATGAAGGCTTATTTGCACCACTCTCTTAGGGTCTATCATTTTTGGGAAACCTAAATCTGATAGACTCCAACCCAAATATCGCAACCCCACTCATCGACTTCAGCTTCTTGAGAGACTCCGGTGGCTTGTATCGAGTCCCCCGTTCTGATCAGTGACTACCGGCCTCCATGGCAACGCAGACGATAGTTTAAATAGTTTTGACACCTCTTGCCCACTCAATCTATCAAACCAGCTGTTTCATAGTTTTAAATAAAAGATTGCTGGAATGATCTTTTATGCGATCTTCTAAGGCGTAAATTTTTTAACAGAACGTCTTGCAATTGGCATGCACGCACCCTGCTTTGGGATATACATAGTTGTTTAAAGTCCATATCTACCTTAAAAGATAAAAATACACATATTAAGAGTAATTCTAACTAACACAGAAGATTATTCGTTATCATGAGCATTTTCATACATACAAAATTGAAACCAAATGGCTTTCTATACTGTGGCAATTCGTTTAATACATCAAAAGTGCATTTAGCTTGCGACACCTCATGCAGCCGAAAAGAGCAGTTTTCCAGTAGAATTGCTTCAATACTATAGTCAATGTTTTTTTTTCTCAAGAACAACAACATCAATTAATCAATTAATATCGGAACGGTATGTTCAAAATAATAAGAGTCATTTGTATTTTCATTTAATTTGGACTCAAAGTCGGTGTTGATGGCAGAAGTGGTGTATCAATTTTTGTTGTCAAGACATAATGTATTTTTAAATTTCAAAATTTAATTTTAATATTTCCAAAGAAAAAGCACGGAATTTCTGGAAAAGATTTAATTTAGACTTTATTATATTATTAAAATATATTTTCTTCGCCTTTTCATTTATTTAAAACACTTTTTATCAACACACAATTGTACGTTAAATTTAGAATTTGCTTTTATATAGACAAATTGAAGAAATTTATTCAGTTCTGCATGTGTTTATAATTTAACGAAATTTCTGCAATTCTACACACCTTTATTGAATTTTAGAATTCGTTTGTCATTTAAGAGAATTCTATTAGATTTTACCAAAAAAAACTAGATTCAACATTTTTGGTTTTTCGAATTTATTCTATCCCGCTACGGCCAGAAAATGCATTACATTCTGCTGGTGTCTAATAATTGTAAATGTTTCTGTACATACAATATACTTCATTGCTATCCAAAGGATAGCTAAGGTAAAATGTAAAAAGAAGATACAATAAGAAAATTTAAGGAATAGAACAATTACAAAAGAGCTTTAAAAAAACATAACTGAAATTTAGCGTACATAATAAATGCGAAAAATAAAAAATGTTGAATATAATAAAGTTACTTATGAAAAAGAAATAATTCCCAGATTGTAAAAAGAATTAGTTAAATTCAACGAAATTTCTTAAATTCTACGGGCGTTAATTTCATAATGCATTATTTTACTCTATTTTAATAAAATATTTGTTGTATTGAATAACAATTCTTCAATTCTACAACTCTTCAATTCTACAACTCTTTAACGGATGGAGTATTCAAATTAACATCCTTTGAGGATGCTTATTCAAATATTGTGTATTTAACATAATTTTGGCTCTTCTTTTAACAAATTTTTATTCATATAAACGGAATTCATTAAAAAAATGTTTAACAAAAACTGTTATGTTGATTTGAAGAAAATTTTTGTAGACGAATAGATTTTTATATTTGAGGAAAAATTCAGTTCATTTAACTAATTTTTTAGTTCAGGTCTTACTAAATTTTTGAGTTAATATTACCGATGAAATTTGGTTCAATGAAGAGGGAGGAAATCGTCATCTGGCTACTGAGTGTTAACCAAACAAATTATTGTAAGTGCTGATGACTTTGTCTAATATATCGAAAAAAAACTAGAGAGACTGGCTGTCAAAATTATGTCGTTTGATGCTTTATTGTTGGCACTTTTACTTGCGTCAAATGCCCTTGTAGGCCGTCAAATATTTATGCTCAAGTATACATGTAAGTATTGAGAACTGATGATTATAAAAAAACGAATAACAAATCATTCTATACTTTTTTAAAAATACATACATACATTCAAATGTATGTGTGAATTTATATATGACCAACATATGTGCATACA
Organism: Pollenia amentaria; assembly: GCA_943735925.1. Taxonomy (NCBI): domain Eukaryota; kingdom Metazoa; phylum Arthropoda; class Insecta; order Diptera; family Polleniidae; genus Pollenia; species Pollenia amentaria. The sequence continues at coordinate 134,546,976 of OX031010.1, read as the reverse complement.
AATTTTTAAAGCTTTTGAATTATAAATATTTAGTTGACATGCGTAGTCTATGCAATTTCTTGTTATTGGCAAAAATATTTCTATTAACAAGTGCAAGTGGATTTGTGAACCAGACATCCTACAATTTTAATTTTACATATTCATTCAATAATTAAATCATTAACTTGATTCTTTATACACAGAAAAAAATTTCAGTATTTTTTTATCAATTTAAAAAAATTGCTTGAAAAGTATTTCAATTTATTTAATATGAAAATTGCCCAGCAAAAATTTTACTTACCTGGTAAGTTAGCAAGTAATATTGGAGATATATAAACACTACTTATTTTTCGGCTGAATAACTACTTATATTTGTTCGAGTTTTCCACAGAATTCAGTAGTTACAATACACTTACTAGAAGTCACAAAATATCTAGTTATTATTTAACTACCAGTAAGTTGAAATGTAAGTAATTACAATATACTTACTAGAAGCCAAAAAAATAGCTAGTTTTTATTTAATTGGCGCTAGTTTATAGAGCTTACAAATAGTTTTGGTGCTAGTTACCAGTAAGTTAATGCTCAGTACTGAAAATAAGACAACTAATAAGTAGCTATTTAACTGATTATTAGTAAGCAAATATTCATAACTGAAAATAATTACTGAGCTCATTACTAACAAGTACTTATTGAGGTTTTCAGAATAATGACAATTGTAATGACAACTACTTACCAGGTAACGTATGAAATAACTACGACCTATTACCAAAATTCAAAAAGTGTTTCCTGGGTGAATCTATTATTTTTTTAGATGAAAAAAAAAAAATAAAAATATAATTTTGATTTAATTAACATTTAAGTTGTTTCGAAATAAATATTTATTTATTAAATAAAAAAAATCTTAATTGATTTTTTTTTTTGCTTAAAATAAAATAACTTAAACTTGAAGAATTGTTGTTTGGAATTGTCAAATCCTGAGCTATATATATTAAATCAATTAACACATTGTTTAAAATGTCAAAGATTTTTGACAATTTTTTTAATTAAAATTAAAATATAATTTATTGAAAATAAGGTTAACAATTTTAATTTTTTGGTAATCAATATAATCATTTTGGTTTGCAAAATTAACAAATTGTTTGCTTGATTCTATGAATTTTGTGATTAGAAAATTTTTTTGTTTTTTTCTGTGTGAAAAAAACTTTAAATGGGTAACACAGAAACGAATAAATATACTTTGAGGTCAGATTTTATATATATAATTAATCAGACGTTTCATACATCGCTGGCTCTATATTACAAGATTATGTGCGAAATAGCAACAATTTGGAAAAAAATTAAGTTTATATATTCTTATTTTAATTCCACTTTTTCCAAATAAAGTAACGCAACGAAATTTAATTGACAAGGTAGGCAAATTCTTGCTGCCGTCTCTGTATTAACACTTACAGCTGTAAATTTTCCCTTACGAACCTAAATCATAACAGCAATGTGTAGAGCCCACCCCTGAGAAAGTCTCATTCTCGGTGGAGGGTATCAAAGATTCAAAAGTCGAATAAAGCATTCTTTCTTGTTTAAAAAAAAAATATAAGCATTAACAAGAATAAACAAATAAACTTAGCAAAATGAGACAAAAAGATTGTAGAATTGAAAAAAGAAAACTTTACACGTAATAAGTTTATTAATATGTATTTAATAAACCATAACGTTTTTTAAGAAAACTGTATATTTTTTATGGTCTACAAATAAAGCAGCTGTGCTTAATCTCTATTTAAAGCGATAACAACGCGCTTAATTCTTTCTTTTTAAAATGTACCATTAGGTCGTCGCAAAATAAGAACACTTTTTATGGAAGTTAAATTGACAAAATAAAGTTAAGAATAAATAAAATTTAAAGCAAAATTTTAAATTTTTTTGTATGTAAGTATGTGTTACACAAACGACTTTCGGCCAACAGTTTTTGCTATGCAAAAAAAATCTAGCTAAATATTTTGAATCAAATCTACTAGATTTCTTTGTAATGTAAACGGCCAATAACATGAAAACACAACATCGCAAAAATATTGCAACGTTCCCCGTTAAAATATATTGTGGTCGCCAATTTGGCAACCCGATCATTGTATGACAGATAAATTTTCTTGTTTGTTATTTTAATTCATTCGTTATTTGCTACAAGAACGTTCGTATTCGTTTGGTCTTATTTTGCGACGCCCTAATGGTATATTTTAAAAAGAATTTTTATTATTGTAAAATTAAAGAGAATAATAAATGCGTTGTTATCGCTTTAAATAGAGATAAAGCACAGCTGCTTTATTTGCCAACCATAAAAAATGTACAGTTTTCTTTAAAAACTGTATGGCTTATTAAAAACATCTTAATAAACTAATTACGTTTAAAGTTTTCATTTTTAATTCTACAATATTTTTATCTCACTTGGTTTATTTGCTTAGCGTAGTTGTTAAATGTTGTTAATGTTAATATTTCTTAAAAACAAGTAATAATGCTCTATTCGGTTCCTGAATGCCATGCAACATCAAGCCAATTAAGCCAATTCTCGACAAAATCATTAGATAATACTGATGCATATGAATTTGGATTATCACCACTACATGCAAAAATACGACTTATGGAACACATACTAAAAATCAGTTATGATTTGGATTTCGGATCTTCAGGAACAATAAGAAACAACGAAACCAAGAAGGAGTTAATAAGTTCAAAAAGGAAACATGTTCAAGATGAATATCGCAAGAAGATTATTTTCAGATCTAGAAACAGCATCTGAAATAACAGGTGTTGATTTTAACCTTATTTTTAGATTTAAAATAATCCTATAAGTACTTGCGTGCAATGAAGAAATTGACTCTAGAAAATTTGGAGAGTTTGCTAAGGAAATTGCAAAAAAATATACAACCAAGTAAACATGGCAAAATATGTCTGCTACAGTTCACAAAATCCTTAATCATGGAGAAGATGTCATTAAATATCAGTTGGTTCCACTTGGAGATTTATCAGAGGAAGCTCAGGAAAAAAGGAATAGAAAAAGACAAATTTCAGGAAAGTCCACAAATGAAGATCTATTTAATATATTATTCGCAACTTCAAATCCGTTCATCTCCAGTATTCCAAATCAATGGAAAGTGGAACATCGGGACTTAGATGAAGAAGTCAAAAAACTACTAAAGAACAGAAATATCACAAAACAGAATATGGAATATTTGCAATCAATCTTTCAATTAAATGAACAATAATTATAATTCATTAGATCTAAGACAGACATTGTATTAGTAAAAAATAATAATAAGCAGAACCTCACATTGTTACAAAAGATATTAAAACCTATTGCTGCTTTTATTTTTAAAAGGTTTTTTTTACCACATATGTATGAAATGTTTTAATAAAAAAAAAATATTCAAATAATAAATACCTATATTTTCGTTTTAAAATTAAAAAAAAAATCGGAATTTAGCGGATTTATTTTGCTAATATTAACAAATTTTACAGCAAAAAAATAGATTCTTCTGTAGAAATAGCAAGATTTTAGCTAATAGTTCTAAAGCTTTTTTAAGTGTAAATAAATTTGACAGCAAAAAATTGTTAAGTTTTCAGTAATAATAGCAAAATTTCCAGTTGATTTTACTATTTCTTCTAAGTTAAAATTTTATTTTAGTGTAAACATTAAATTTTTTTGAGTGTTCCATTATTACGACATTTTTAAAAAATAAAAATAAATAAAAAAAAAACATATATCACGCTTAAGTTAAAAAATCTAAAGTTCCACTTTGCCCTTAAATTCCCCAATAACAACTCAACCGATTTTAATGAAATTGAAAGTGGAGAAATGTTTAAGAAATAATCTGTCGAAAAAATTTCATTAAAATATCTCTCCTTCGGTTCAAAAGTTACAGAATTTTGGCCAATGAAAAACGATTTTCAGCCACTGTGCGACGATGAAATTATGGCCTTTATAACCTCCAAATGGTCTAAAAAAAAGTTTTTAGGTAAATACTGTGATGTAGGGTATAATACGGTCGGGTTTGACCGCTTATACTTTGTAAATTGTATTATATGGTTCATTTCTTTAGTTTGTTTTTGTTGATAATCATATTTTCTTAAAAATTATTTTAAGATAAAAATAGATAAATTCTTGTTGTTAAGATCCCAAAATAAATAAAACATTTTGGTGAATAAAAGTTGGCAGTGAAATATAAAAAATACTACGCATTAACAAATATTTTCTTTGCAAAAAAAATTTAAGATTTCATAGGAACTGTTTTCTAAATAAATCCCGATTTTTGGGTGGACATGAACGTATACCAAATCATGAATTTGGAATCAGAAAGAAACATCGTCCAATCGAACAAAGACCAACAATTACACCCACAAATCAACTCTTGATGATGTTGCAGCTTTTCTAGGTAAGGTTAGGTAGACTGGTGCGAAGTCAACTTCACACCAAATTATAAAACAAGTTGTACTGTATCAATAAAATATCATGATTCGTTTCGGTTTTAGGAGTATTAGAGCAATTTTCTGGAGGAGGTTTTATAATGGACTTATGGGAAATTATGGAGCTATCATCATGTATACATTAATAGTCTTATGAAACTGCGACAGACCAAATTTTACTGCCTAAAAGCCTTATTTGTTGCGGTTTTAGTCCTATTTAAAGGAATTCTCATAGTGGGCTTTATATGGGACCTATCATAAATAATGAACCGATCTTCACAAAACTTTGTAGTATGATTTCCAATCAAAAACCAATTTTTTGTAACAAAAATAAAAATTTAATAGGGACTGTTGAAAATTCTTATTTTAATTTAAAATCAAAAACTTCCTATTTTGTTTCACCGTTTGCATTTCATTTAAAGTTACATTGCATTAACAGCAGCTCTAAATAAGTGCAGTTATTTTCTCAATATGTTAATTTTATTAAGCTTTTTATATTATTGTTATATTATTACACTTTTATATTGTTATATATCTCACTGAATTATTTTGTTGTATTCTCTTTATTTCATTTAATCTTAACTCCTATTGAAATTGCATATTATTTATACATGCTAAATGATGCACTATTCGTCTTTTTGTACACAATGTACACCATGGTGTTCGGAAATTATTAAAAAAAAAAAAATTTTTTTGTCCCTTGGCCAGCAGCAAAATTATTTGTTTTGAAATTTTAATTAATTTTAGTAAACTTTTTTGTTTGATTCAGCTAAATTATTTGTTTGAAAATTTTTTTAATATCAAACACAAATTTAACCAATAGTAACAACTATTTGTTTGAAAAAATCTGAGTTTTTGAATAAACGAAATCCAAAGTAAATGGTTTGAATATGCAAATTCGTTTGTAGATCCTGTTTTGATTCTAAAATTTTTTAAATTTGAATTGGAAAAATTATTTTTTTTTGTGTACGAAATTTATTTATATAAACTAAATTTATTAGTTAATTTGAATAATGGTTCGTCAATTTAAATAAAAAACATATTCAAAATAACAATATTTATTAGTTTATATGAAGAAACAATCTTCAAACTTAATAATATTTAACTACCCATATTAGTATATTTGACTAATTTATTAACCAATTTAACTAAAATTTTGTTATATTAAAAACAAAAAGCTTAAGGTTAAATCAAAGAAATTTCTTATTTATACGTATTTACTAAATTTTTCTTTATTTACGAAAAACGTCCGTATCATTGAATAATAAATTTTGAACTTGAAGAATAACCTACACATCTTAATTTTTACACCCCATTGGGCAGTATTTGGGTAAATTTTTGGTTCAGTGTTCTTTGTTGAAAAAAAAATTATTTGTTTTTTAAAAGCTGTCAAACCAAAAAGCAATCGAAATTTTAATGAACACAAGTAAAAGTGCTATACTCGGCTGTGCCGAATCATTGCGACCCTCCACCATGAGAAGGAATATTTAAGGAGTGGGCTTTATATATTAAAGTATGGGCCGATCATCACATTGATATATAATTTTATTTCTAGTAATATAAAACTAAATCAAACCTAATATCAATCAAATATCATGATTCGTTTCGGTGTTATGAGTATTAGAGCAATTTTCAGGAGGATGTTTTATAATGGACCTTTGGGAAATTATGAAGCTATCATCACGAAATTCGGTATAGTGATTTCTAGGATTATGGAAATGACAAACTTTTATTTTAATAGAATAATTCGTTACGTTTAAAGGCGTACTAAATAAAGTGTTTTCCGAGTGCGGGTTTTTTTCTAGGACCAAGGATAAGTTGTCGACCGATCTTGAAAAATTTGATATTTTAATTTTTATATTTATAGCCTTTTAAACCTGCGATAGACCAAATTTTTCTGCAAAAGCCTTATCTATTGCGGTTTTAGTCCTATTCAAATCAATTCCCAGAGAGGGCTTTATAAGGAAGCTATGATAAATAATGAGCCGATATTTACAAAATTTTGTTGTATGATTTTTTTAAAAATTTTTGTAACAAAAATATAAATTTTTTAGGGAGTTTTGTGTATTTGTGTTTACAACTCTTTTCATACTAAAAACTTTGACTCCAAACTTGTTCTTTTCGCATTGACCACCGTGGCAGATGGTTAATAGTATATATTTGTTTTTAATGCAACAGTTTTAAATTTTTTTTTATTTTATATTTATTAAAATATATTTTGTTTTATATTTTATTCGTTTACCCGTACCCGTACCCGTACGTAATAAAAATGCAAGGTCAAATGTTTTATACAATGTGTTATAGAAATATTTATTTATCCAGGATATATATGTTAACTCATATAGGTAGAGTACTCAACCATTTTAGGAGACTGTCTATGAGGGTACGTCTATAGAACCAAATCATAAAGTACCAGCATTCAAACCACCACTGGCAGATGGTTTGGTGCGTCCCCCAATATTGGGGGGGTCTGCGAACCTGCGTATCTTCCTACTGCAATACCACCTTCTTTACCAGCACCGCCTAAAGCTCCATTTCCTATACCACTATTGCCTTCAGTAATATCTCCAGTAACGGATTCAACTGTAGGAACTTTAATTGGTGATGAATCACATTCATCAATGAATGCCATAGAAAAGATAAGCCCAATAACAAAAATTACTACAAATTTCATTTTCTTCTTTTTTATTTTATTAGTTATGACGAATTTAATAAGCTCTTGAATAAGACTATTAATTTTTATTTTTACTTTTAGTTGAGAAGTATAGAACTGAGCAAAAACACTGCTTGATGCTAATTTATATACAATTTTAACCTCGCTATTTGTTTACATAATTATTTATTTATGTTACATATGAATGTATGTATGCCACATGTTTTATTTTCTGGTTTATTGGCTGTGAGGGCTTAAAAATCAAATTAATTATTAAAAAAATTCTGTATAATTTTTTTTAGTCATAACTTTGTTTTTATTATAATCTTTAGTAAGAAGTCTATTGAAAATAAGAAAAAGCCAAGAAAATAATTATTTACTTCTGTGTTGTCTACTTTTTAATCCACCCGTAATCACAGCAAAGAGGGTATACTAGGTTTGTTATTTCGTGTGTAACAAAATATATATTTAGCTAAGTCTCCATAAAATATTTATTTTCTATTTATTAAATGTGGTACTACATTTATTACATATTTTACGGAATATTATTATTACAGTAGAAGCAATTTTTAACCGCCTGCAAAGGTGGTTGGAATATCAAAAACCTTAATTTTAGTATTTTCGCATCAAAATGACAGACATTGGCGTAGAATCGGTGTGGGAATAAAAGTATTATGATGAGCACAAATTTGTTCTTTATGACTTAAAATTTTTTAAATATCAGTCAATGATTTACTTTAGGTTTAGGTCCCATATAAAATTCGGCTAAATTCGCTTACCCCATATTTCCTAAAATAAAAGATATACAAAAAAAAAAAAAAAAAAAAAATAGTACTTATTGCTGTTCATTAAAAAATTAGTGGAAAGGTGCTTCTGGTGCTTCTTTGAAATTCGGCCCTTTTAGAGAGTAAACGGGTAGAACCTGTATTTTGGTACTTCTTTGTTGCCCCATCTATCCTTTAAACCAATATACAAAGAAATAAGTGCTGAAAATCGTAACTATTGTTGGTTTTTTTATACAAAAAATTTTTCTTCATAAGGGTGGTCCAACGTCAAATTTTCCCCCAACTTAATTTGGCATTTCATTGTTTCAGTATTTGACTAATTCAACCATGTTGAAGTTTTTTACGAAAATGGGCGTTCAAATCAAAATGCGTTTCGTGCATGTCGTGATTTTTTGGTCAGCATAATCGACCGAAGTTAGAGAAAATATCTAAAAAAAAATCACGTATGCGCGAAGCAGATAATGAACATCACTTACAAGCAATAATTTTTTAAAGCTAATTGAAAGAAGTTCTCTAATAATATACTGTATTTAAAAAAAAGAAGTAATAGAAATCGCACAAATAGAAAAGTTATACAGCATTTTAACAAGATAGTTCATTTTGCCACACCCTGTACATACATATACATATATGAATATAATTTTATAGTGAGTTAATAACTTCCCATGAGTCCCTAACGATAACTCTTAAAATTTTTAGGTAAATAATGTGATGTAGGGTACATCATGGTCGGGTTGACCGCTTATACTTTTTAACTTGTTTTATAGGGTTTATTTCCTTATTTTGTTTTTGTTGATAATCAAATTTCCTAAAAGATATTTTTATGATAAAAAACGATCTTCTTGTTAAGATCCCTAAATAAATAAAATATTTTGGTGAATAAAAGTTGGCAATGAAAGATAAAAAATACTACGCATTAAAAAATATTTTCTTTACAAAAGAACAAAAAATTTAAGATTCCATAGGAACTCTTTTGATTTCTAAATAAATCCAGTTATGAGGCAATGCCTCGGCCTCTAATATAGAGCAAATCCAAAGGCAGCAAAACATCATTCTTCGAATCGTCACATCCGATATCTGGTATGTAAAAACTCGAACACTCACAAAGACCTCAATGTGCAATCAGTAAAAACTATGATTAGCATTCAATAGCATATCTAAACTGCAACCAAATCCACTAGCTCGAAATATTTTAAATGATGACAGCCACATTCGCTCAGCTAATCAGAAGAGCGCTTAGCACCATTTGTGAACGGGAACCGTGATAAGGATAATTTTCGTCAGGCATTGGCAGAACTTATTGTCACTATATGAAGATTCAATAAATAAATTATGAAAAAAAATTAATAGTCGAGATACGTGTATTCGGAATTAACGGTTTTTACAAAAAGGTTTAAAAGGAAAAAACAGATGTATTTTTTGGATTTATATATTGTATTACCTGAAAATTTTCATGCCAAAATGATTTCAAACTAATTCATAAATGGGTATCGTTTAAAAACCATGAATTTATAGTTTTTGTTGAAAAATATTTTCAATAAAGATGTACGATTATTTTCTATCCTTCACATCAGCTCAATCTTTCTTACTCTGAACTGTATAAGAATATAAACTCTATTAATGACAGCAATAGTATAAAAATAACAATTAGAAATGCATTTTACTTAGAAGAAATTTTTTTAAATCAATGGCTCTCACCTCAAATGCTGCAATTATAGAGATAACAGGGATCGTTGTAGTTCAGCGAAACTAAGTAGATTTAATATACAATATCCACCGCTATTATGAAAGTCGTCGACGGCACCGGCACAGTATTTCTGAGTAGTTATTGATAATAATCGATTACTATTTACATACACTTGCCATTTGCAAAGGCGCCTTAAGTCGACATCGAGTAGAATTGTCTCTGTTTTAGTCGACAGGCGACGACTCAAATGAAAGTTTAAGTAATTTTAAGTAGAATGTAAACATTTATTAAATACATTAAAATAAAAAAATTAAAACATAAAAGAAGTTATGGGCACAAATTTCATTAGCAAATTAAACGCAAAAATTCTGAAAAGTTTGCTAACCCAGCGAAAATTCGCGGACATTTCTAATTTAAGACTATTCCCTCAAAGAGCAACACACCTACGCGAAATTGCGAAAATTTGGAAAAGTTTGCAAAAATAGCGAAAATTCGCGACAATTTTTAATATTTCAAACAAGACATAAAATTAATTAAAAGTCACTAAAACTTTAATGAATGGCAAAAATTTTCTAACAGCGGCATGTTTGAAAAGTCTTATCATATATATTATTTCTAAAGCACTTTTTTTTGTCGGTTACAAATATCTCCCATACCACCGCATCAAATTTAATGAATGATATCTCATTTTAAAGCTTATTTCTAACACTAATGGCGAAAAATAATTAGATATTTATAGATATTTATAATTAATATTTTCATTGATAAAAATTATATTTTATATAGAACTGCATGATAATACTGTTGTCATTATGATTTTATGTTTTTGTTCAATTGTGGTAATACAGGGTCGCTTAATAGTAATGCAGTTCTAATAGAACTGCATGATAATACTGTTGTCATTATGATTTTATGTTTTTGTTCAAGTGTGGTAATACAGGGTCGCTTAATAGTAATGCAGTTCTACATAATATAGTATGTATTAAAATCCATTCTGGCAATACCGCTATTTACTATAATGCCGTTTATTACTAAGTCAGTTATATATAATTGCGTACGTTTAAAGATATTTTTGTTTTTATTAAGGATTCGTACGGGCAAAAAGTTAACGATGATCATGTCATTACCTCTAACATTGTATTCAAAGAAGTATTATAAAAGCATTTAAAAATATGTATGTATGTAATATTTTTAATACTTTTAATAAAATGTATTGAAGTTACTAAAATTTCTATTAATTATTTTCATTTTATGTTACAAAAATGACAACTAACGGTGCGAAATATTCGCACGGGTTATCTAGTATTTTTTAATAATCGTTAAAGCTATAAAGAATCAGAAGACTTACAGTAAAAAAATAGCTCTTATCGCGAACATAGCAAAAATTCGAATAAAATTCAGAATCGAAAACAAACTCTAAACAAAACTCTAATAAAAAAAACCAAATATCGGAAAAGAGGAGAAATAGCGTTAAGAAATTAGCTTTTATGATGAAGAACTAAAATAATAGAAAAATAATTGAAGATGTGATTATTTTTGTCAGATTTTCGATAACTAGTCGTAGTCGATACAACTTTCTTATAAAATACCAAATTAACGTCGAGCTGATGTAGTCGTCGACTTGATGTGACAACAAATAAAAATTAATGTCGACGTCAACAACGATTTACTTAATAGAAAAAGATGACAAGTGTCTCCGTTTTTGATCCCATGCCCTTTACATCACTGTGATGTCAGCATTACCATCATTTCTCCAAATTATTATCAGGGTCAAAAATTTAAATTACGTCATTAATATCTTGACACATCGGCATCACAGATATGACGAATCGGAGTCAGTTTAATTAAACATGTCAACTGTGCGATGACTCAGTAACATCGTAAAAACTAATCATTAGACTCAATTTTATAACAGTTTGTCATTAAGCTTGATTTAAGTCAAAATGGGAGAATATTTTAATTTACTTACACGTTACACATGTTTGTTTCACTTTTGTTGTATTCCGCCCTTCATATACAGAATAACTCTTATTTATAAGACACCAGATGCATGCCCGATATGGGTTTCATAATTATTCTAATTTAAAAATTTGATTTATTTAACTAAATAATTTCCACCACCTTGGATAACGATCTTGCAGCGATGTGGTGGCTGAGTCTAGGCTGTGGTTTGTATTTCAAGTACAGGTAACGTCACAAGCGGCGCCTGGGTTTGAGATACGGAAACTAAAAGCCTTGACGACGAAAGGTTATCCTCCCCTAAACCGAGGTGTCATGCGACCCGTGCCTATCGGTCTGGTTTGCAGTCAGGGGTTACCGACTGTATTATCACGGAGCTTTGCTGATACCTGGGCACCTCAGCAAATAGGCCACGCACTTACCACGTTATTGGGGGCTATGACGTGGCGGACCTTTCAACTCCCCTATACTCGTGGGACCAAAATTTTCAATGAACAACTCAAAAGACAACAAACAACAACAAAAACAATTAACGGATAACGATGACGGACAGGCGAGAACGAGGACAACGATAGACAGAAATACGGCAAAGCCAGGGACTGTAACAGTCCCGGCGACCAAAGAAGATCGGCCTAGGCTGATTGGAAGTGGTAAGGCAGCTCGACCAGAAGGCGGCTGCTCTAAAAATTGCGGCGGGGTGCCTCTGTGCTTCAATCCAAGCACCTCCAAAACCGCTTCAGTCCTTTCCTTCATTGGAACGGATAAGACCCCTGCTTCAGGTGCTGCTAAGTTGGGAATGACAAAGTCGTCCAACACTGCAGTTTCCCATGTGCCCATTGTGCAAGGAGGGATGGCGATGAAAACATCCAATCCCAAGGTTGCACCACCCCACGGCAAATTCGGCGACCATAAAAAGTCTCCAAGGCACAAAAACCCTACAAAGAGGGCATCCAACACAAGGCGTGCCGCCTTGCGTTTCATTGAGCTTCTAGGCTCCAAAAAAGCTGAAGAGCTTTCCAGTGAACAGAAAGCTTCACTGGCATGGGCAAGAGCCCACATAGCTGGGCTGCCAAGTGCTACTCCTTCAGTCCCTGCGAAGGCGACAATGCCTAAACGGCAACGTTCGGAGGAGGAAGCTGCAGCCGTGAAACAGCAACCAGGGACGAAACGTCCTAAGATTGCGCCGAAATCGATGAATAAGTCTTTCAGCGAGGTGGCCAAAGGTCACCTTGTACGGGCTGTTATCGATAGAGGTGTGGATAATGGTGCCATCTCCCATACCAAGTGGGACCTGGTTAAACAAAAATTAATGGGAGTGTTCTGGACGATCCTTAGGGAGAAACCAGGGCTACCTCCTCAATGCGATGATGCTGGCTGGTTCCAGGGTCACGTGAAGTTGATGGCTTGTGCAGATGAGCGCTCAGCGCTGCTTCTGAAGCGGGCCATCCAAATGCTAGGAGAGGTCTGGGAAGGTGCTAGGCTCGATGTGGTATTAGTTGATGAGATACCACGGAGACCTAGATCGATTGTCATCATCCCTGCCGAACCATCGGAACCTGAGGAGATCTTGAAGATCATTCAGTGCTGCAACCCTCAACTTCCCACACAGGATTGGAAAGTTGTGAAGGTTTCGGCTGCTGAAGAGTCCTCGAGGACGGCGATTGTGGTGTTAAACCAGCAATCCTTGGAACCACTGAGGGAGAGACAGGGTAAGATCTACTATGGTTTTAGTACGGTCTTGCTCCGTGTACCGAAGTGATAACAAGGGCAATCCGGCTTCTTCGGTTAGTGAGGCCAAGCAGCCTGAAGAGGGCTTGTCTGGTGACGATGTCGTAAGTTCAGGTGACAAACAGGACACCCAGTCTATCTCCGGATTGGTGTCTGTCTTTGGGCACCTGGGTGATATGGTTGATGAGGACGTACTTCTGGAATCAGACCAGGAGGACGTCAACATCACAGTGGTCGCCAATATGGATAATGGTGAAGGTCCTGCAAATCAACCTCCACCACTCTAAAGCAGCATCTGCTGCATTGCTTCTCCGTGTGGTAGAAAAAGGGGAGGAGCTCGTGATGGTCCAAGAACCCTGGATTCATAAGGATCGTGTTTGCGGACTTAATCTCAAAGGCTACAAGCTACTGTTTGCGAAAGGTACAGGTAACATAAGGTCTTGTGTCTTAGCTAAAAATTCGTTGAATATCTTCATTCTCTCTGATTACAGTGATGAAGACACCACAACAGTTGCTCTCGAGACACAGGACGGTATAATCTGGATGGTCTCGGGATATATGGCGCATGATCACGGACAGGACCCACCCAATCGGCTCATCCATGATGCAGTAACGAAGGCAGCAGGCACTGGAACACCTATTATAATCTGTGCCGATGCTAATGCGCACCACACTATATGGGGTAGCACGAACACGAATGTTAGAGGTGAGTCACTATTCTCTTTTATTATTAATTATAATTTAGGAATAGTAAATAGGGGCCATGAGCCAACGTTTGTTGTAGCAAATAGGTGTGAAGTTCTTGATGTCATGCTGGTTAGCATTGACCACATTGACATGATCGAAAATTGGATGGTTTCTAATGATTGTTCACTTTCTGATACTAGATATGTGGAATTTAGTCTGGTACTTAGATCTGTAGGATCGAGTGTTATGTTGAAAAGGGAAACGAACAAATTGGGGGATTCATTCATCCTCTCTGGTTCGGTCTCTATCTGATCCTCCCCGGGTTGATGATATAGGGGGGATCGATGCGGCAGTGGGTCTGCTTACAGACTCACTGCAGTTAGCGACTTCCTTGGCGTGCAAGCCAAGGGTGCATAGGGGCAGGGATCATCCACCGTGGTGGGATCCTGATATTGCGCAGGCAAGAAGAGACTGTCGTAGGTTGTTCAATATGGCTAAGCGTCATGGTAATTGGGCGGAGTACAAGTCTTCACTGAATAGATTCAGGAACTTGGTTAGATCGGCGAAAAGGAGTGCTTGGAGGAACTTCTGTACCGTCGTGGAAGGATCCTCTGAGACAAACCGTTTACGTAAGATAATGGCCTCGAGCCCTGTTGTCCCGACCTATATCCGTAAATCGGACGGTTGTTCGACTACGACTAGTCAGGAAACACTCGAGGTGTTAATTGACACTCACTTTCCTGGAAACTCCCAAGGGAGCTCACGGAATCAGGTTTGTAAGTCGATGCCCGGTCGTCTGTCCATCCCAATGGACTGCGACAGGATTAAGCTGTCGACAGCTTTGACCCGTACAAATCTCCGGGTATGGATGGTATAATTCTGGCGGACTTGCAGAGGAATTCGACTGTGATTATACCCTGGCTGATGGCTATATATAGGGGATGCGTTAGACTTTCGTATGTACCTATGAGCTGGACCTTGTGTAGAGTGGTCTTCATCCCCAAGGGAGGGAAGACTTCTCACACCGAAGCGAAGGATTACAGACCGATTAGTTTTGCATCCTTTCTTCTCAAGACTCTTGAAAGAGTTATCGACATTCACTTGAGGATGACCATCCCCAAGTACTTACTCTCGATCTCTCAGCATGCCTACACAAAGGGTAGGTCTGTTGAGACGGCTCTTCACTCATTAGTTGGAACTATTGAGAGATCACTCGAATTTAAGGAGCGTGCTCTGGTGGCCTTCCTCGACATTGAAGGGGCCTTTAACAATGTCAACCCGGATTCTATTGTTGCATCTATGAGGAGTCTGGAGGTTGATGACGGCATATGTAGATTTGTGGATAATCTACTCAGGAATAGGGTCATCTGTTCCACGATAGGTGCGACCAGCGTTCAGAGACTGGTTAACAGGGGTACTCCCCAAGGAGGAGTACTATCCCCACTATTGTGGAACCTGACTATGAACACCATGTTGACGAAAATGGACGACATGAGGATTAAAACTGTGGCGTACGCAGACGATGTTGCAGTGGCCATCACAGGGAAACATTTGAACATAATGTCTCAGTGTATGGAGACTGCATAAAGGGTACTTAGCACCTGGAGTGTATCACGCGGCTTGGGTGTTAATCCGTCTAAGACGGAACTGGTACTCTTCACGAGGAAGTATAGGACTGAGGTCATGAGACTTCCGAGGCTAAATGGGACTGTACTTAAGTTCTCTTACAGCGCCAAATATCTGGGCGTAATCCTGGACAGTAAACTGTCGTGGGGGCTGAACATCCCGACGAGGATGGAAAAGGCAATTGTTGCTATATATGCGTGCAGAGGTGCAATCGGCAAGAATTGGGGCATGGGCCCGAGGTGTGTCAATTGGATCTTTGAGGCTGTAGTAAAGCCGACTCTTTATTACGGTGTTGTCGTATGGTGGACTGCGCTGGATAAGGGCAGGTACCGTGCGATGCTTGAGAAGGTTCACAGACTGGTCGCATTGATGATCACACGATCAATGCGCTCCACTCCCACCAGGGCGCTGTTTACTATGCTAAATTGGCTGCCGGTGAATATCACGGCCAGACATATGGCTCTTTGTTCGGCGATACGGTTGAACGCGGCACACAGCTGGTCGAACCGTGACTATGGACACTCCAGTATAATGGGATACTCGATTGTCCCTGAATGAGTGGACTACTGCACCCCGGAGCCTTTCTTTGGTGCGAGGTATGCGACACATATAGCGCACGAAAGTGCGCTGTCGGTTATGGGCACCTTCCATGAACCAGCCCTGGGGGTATACACTGATGGTTCAAGGAAGGGGGAAAGAGTTGGCGGAGGTTTCTACATAGAGGAACTGGGCGTTAAAGTTTCCTTTCGTCTGCCGGATGGATGTAGTGTCCTGCAGGCGGAAATCTCGGCTATAAAGCGGGCAGCCAACTGGCTAAAGTATTATCGCGTATCGGAAGATATACGTATATTTACTGACAGCAAGGCTACCATTGCCTCTCTTGCGGGTGTCTATACGACATCTAGGTTGACATTCGGAGTTAACGCTTATATGGATACCAGGGCACTCAAATTGCCCGGGAAACCAGGTAGCAGATGAGCTGGCCAAGGAAGGTGGTCGTATGGATGAAACATTCATTGATCAATTCATTGGCCTTCCAATGGCTCACTGTAAGTCACTCATGCGGCGCGAGAACTATAGAATTGCGCAAGAGGGATGGACCCGTGAGTCCACCTGCTCCACATCCAGGGCACTTTGGCCTAGATATGATGAACGGAGAACCAAATCTCTACTTAGATTCAATAGGAACCAAATCAGGACCATTGTGTCGGTCATAACTGGACACTGGCCTGTTGGGACTCAGGCTAGAAGAATGGGTCTGGTATTCAATGACTACTGTAGAAGTTGTCATGATGAGGAGGAAGAGGAAACTTTGCTTCACTTTCTCTGTCAATGCCCTGGGCTACGGGGCATTAGGGAAAAATACCTGGGAGAACCGGTGTTTTCCTGTTTGGAGGATCTATCAAAAATAGAACTAAGATTGCTTCTTCTCTTCATTAGGAAGACGAATTGGCTCAACCTTGCAGTGACGCCACAAAGGGACCGCTAAAGGACCCAAGTGAGCTTTCTCTCGATGGCTGCCCATGGAACCTAACCTAACTAAATAATTTAAAAAATAGAATATGGGAATTTTTGCTTCTTACTTTACTTTTAAAAATAAAAATAATGCTAATAATACAAAAAATGTGGCATCGAATTGATGTCACTGTGTTCACAGCAAAATATGACGCATAAAATATGACAAAATTTATGATACCGTTCGTCATTAGATAGATATCACATTTTGCCTCATTGATGCCATTTGTAATAACACTGATGTCACAATTCTGATGTAAGGGCCACATCGATATGAAGATGCAATTTTCTATGAGTGTATAAAAGACACTCTAATAACAAGAAGTCGAGATGGCCAACCATTTGCCTAAGTAACCCAGACCAACTGGATTTTGTTATATACATATATTTTCGACACGAATGACTTAAGCTCTAATGTTTTCCAATAGTTCTAAGCTTTTACACATACTTGCCAATAAATTAGGCAAGGCACCACTGTAAAAATTGATATTGATACTTTGTGATATTGGATAGGTAAAAACATAATTCTTATTGTTAGAATGAAACATTGTAACAAGTTGGATGATTGTGCTTGAAATGAACGTAAGCGTAAAAATAAATCTAAAAGTGATACCTATGAAATATCTTAATGACTTTTAGCGCAAATCAAAACACTGTAATTTAACTTTTTTTCTTTGTTACTTTTCGCATTTTTCTAATGTAACGAAGTTGTTTATATAACATATGGAATTGTTTCATTTTGATCACAACCAATATACTTGTTATTGTACATAATTATTGACATTTGGTATGTTTTATAAAAATGACTATTATCCAATTCGCAAGTTTAATAATCGTCTAATTATACAATTGTGCATATTTCTTGTTTGTGATTTTCATACAAAAGTATTGTCTCATTAGACGGTTGATTTTTATGTATTTTGAAAAATGTTGTATTGATGTGATAACTGCCACCACAAATTTAATTCTTCTGAATGATTAATATATGTTTGATTCATCTCAATTTATGTTTAAAACTAGTTTAATTAAAATTGCTAATCATTTAATATTTATTAACATTTCATCGCAAATTAAAACTCCTATACTTGGCTTAATTTTATGGTATCAACCAATGTGAATGGCAAATTTTAGTAAAGAAAAAGAAAAAAATAAAAAAAGAGTAGAGTGAAAAATTCCAACTAAAATTAAATAATTTGCTTGTTTTAGTTTTATTTTTCATATTTTTTTTATTATTTGGTATCTAAAAAGAAATTTGTTTATCTACTTGAACTTAATTGACAATGTACATTGAATTGATATTTTCCATTTTTTACATTTAGCAATACGAATACCGAATAGAGCTACCGCCACAAGGCAATGCAACATTACTGTAGAAATAAATCGACAAAAACATAAATGACAAAATTGTACACACAAAAACATCGGAAACATACGTGTGTTGTTTAAGATTGCTGGGCCCAGCCTCAGGTTCATGTTAAATTACTGGCACTCCGTTGGAGTTCAAAAACTGGTGGCTCCACAACATTCCGTGCACGTTTTGACATTTTTCTTATTATTTTTTCTGTTTTCACTTTAAGAACGATACACGTGTTTTCTTTGAACTTAAAAACACAACAAAAACATTATATTATTGCATCTTTCCACGCCTATTCGTACATTACATATGGGTTTACAAATGTAAACCAGTCCGCCGAAATAGGTAAAAGTATACAGTCAGCTGTTTAAGGGCTAACGATACAACAATTTTTTTATTCACGAGTGCATAAGAAATAAACCAAAGCTTGTATATTTAACATATATGAATATATACTGCCGCATTAAAAAAACAATAAAAAGGATTTAAATTGTGTTTAAAAAAAAATAAGTTAGAGTGCAATATTCGGCTGTGCCGAATCTTTGATACCCTCCACCAACAGGAGTGGGCCCTATATGATAAATACATACATATATATATTATAAACTGCTCTTCACAAAAACGAGCGATAGCTTAAAATTAGTTGCGGTTTAGACCTGAATTAAATTATTGACCGACAATAAGAAAATGTTATGCGTTTCTTGTTAGAACTTTGAACTGGCTTGAGTAAAATATCATGATTCGTAAAAGTTTTAGCCGAACTAAAATAATTTTTAGGAGCGTTATTTGTATTGGACCTATGGTAAATTATGGACCAATCATCCCAAAATTCTGAAGACTGATTTCTGGTATTTCAAAAACTATATTAGAATAAATTTCAATACAGCAGTGTAATTAGTTTTAGCGTTAACAGTAAATTTCACAAATTTGCATGATATTTTTTCTTGCCATATGAATTAAGGTAAAAAATTTCACCGCAATATCTATATATGTGATGGTTTAAGGCGAATTTAATTATTTTCCCAAGTTGGGCTTTATTTGGTTTTAAGCTGTTTTCCGAGAGTAGGGTTTATATGGGGCCTAGGGTAAATTATGGACCACTCTTCACGAAATTTGGGAGTGTGATTTCTCGTCCTATAAAACTGTGACGTACCGAATTTCAATTTGATAGCATTATTTATTACGGTTTTAGGCGTACTGAACAAAATTACCATCAATAAGAGTATGGGATATATGTAGATGTGATGCAATGTAGGTAAAGAAACATGAATATGAAAGGGAGTTTAATAGAGTATTATTATAAATATTGAGAGACTGGTGAGGAGACCAGGGATAACTTAGTGGACTGTATGTTTAGGTATGTTTATACTTGCGTGGATATGCCAAAATGAGGATGATGAGGCAGACTCAAACTAGGTAACAATTCCAAGAGGGACCACTGGATAGAAGTTCAGGAAAGGCAGGTTTTAAATAAAATTCTTAAAACTGACTAATAACATGTAATATTTACATTAAAGAGTTGTAGAATTGAAGAATTGTTATTCAATACAACAAATATTTTATTAAAATAGAGTAAAATAATGCATTATGAAATTAACGCCCGTAGAATTTAAGAAATTTCGTTGAATTTAACTAATTCTTTTTACAATCTGGAAATTATTTCTTTTTCATAAGTAACTTTATTAAGTATATTCAACATTTTTATTTTTCGCATTTATTATGTACGCTAAATTTTAGTTATGTTTTTTAAAGCTCTTTTGTAATTGTTCTATTCCTTAAATTTTCTTATTGTATCTTCTTTTTACATTTTACCTTAGCTATCCTTTGGATAGCAATGAAGTATATTGTATGTACAGAAACATTTACAATTATTAGACACCAGCAGAATGTAATGCATTTTCTGGCCGTAGCGGGATAGAACAAATTCGAAAAATCAAAAATGTTGAATCTAGTTTTTTTGGTAAAATCTAATAGAATTCTCTTAAATGACTAACGAATTCTAAAATTCAATAAAGGTGTGTAGAATTGCAGAAATTTCGTTAAATTATAAACACATGCAGAACTGAATAAATTTCTTCAATTTGTCTATATAAAAGCAACAGCCAAAAAAAGAACAGCTAAGTTTTTGTGGCAAAAGCGATTACATATGAAGTATTCTAAATTTAACGTACACTTGTGTGTTGATAAAAAGTGTTTTAAATAAATGAAAAGGCGAAGAAAATATATTTTAATAATATAATAAAGTTATGATACTAAATTAAAACTTTTCCAGAAATTCCGTGCTTTTTCTTTGGAAATATTAAAATTAAATTTTGAAATTTAAAAATACATTATCAGCCATGTCACAGAGTATAATTCCGTTCGGAAACAGAATTCATTCCGTATTTTGGTGCTACAGA
Source organism: Pollenia amentaria (assembly GCA_943735925.1). Lineage (NCBI taxonomy): Eukaryota > Metazoa > Arthropoda > Insecta > Diptera > Polleniidae > Pollenia > Pollenia amentaria. The sequence goes on along the minus strand of OX031010.1, from coordinate 134,526,155 downwards.
AAACTGGGTTTACAAATGTAAACTAAAGTACTGCACAATTCAACATTTCAACTGAAGGAAAAAACCCTAAGCGCGGCCGTAGGTCGTCACGCAGAAAACTTTAGTATGCGAAGCTAGATTTCAATACTTAACTTTAGTGTCTCCGGAAAAAAATATGGCTTTATGTCCCATTTTCGGAAAAAAATTTATGGCGTTAAGTCCCATTATAATGAGACTTAATGGCATATGCGCTTATGTCTCAATGGAATGGGACTTAACGCCATATGGCTTTATGTCCTATGGCTTTTTGACACCCCACCTATGCCATGTTATGTCTACATTAACATACTGTCTTTGCATGCCTTTGCAATTAAGTTAAACTGTTGTAGGCTGTTATTTCAATAACATGTATTTTTAAATGTTTAACCTGCCGCATGTTTTTAATACTGTTTGAACCTGCCTGCCTTGTATTAAAAATATTCATTATTTCTTAAATAAAGATTCTAAATTAAATAACAATTGTTGAAATAGAAAAAAAATTTTATTTTAAATTTTATATTAAATTTTGTTTTTAGAATACATTTTTTATTTCAAATAAGCTCAAAAACAATTTAATAAGTAAAAAACGGGGTTTGATGTACATTTCTATTTGAATATTTAAAGTTAAACTGTGGCCACAATTTTTTTTCTAAAATAAAATTTTCTTAGTTCCATAAATTTTCAATTTATTTAATGTTGGCTGTATTTCTAAACTTTTAAAAACAATCCTTGTAAAATTTTTATTCTGCAATATCAGAAAATATTTAAATAATTTATGATTTCAAATATTAATTTCATACCATAAAATGCTACTCTGCTGGCTATAATAATATTAACAACAGAAAAAAATTAGTGTCAAATAAATTTATTTAAAAATTTTTAGTTTGTGAAAAATAAAAACATTTTGCGAAAGCAAATGAGCAAAATGTATTGGAAAAAATTATTAATTATGTGTTTGAGTCATAAAATTAAATAAAAAGTGTTATATTGTGAAAAATTATAAATTGAAAAATTTCAAATTTTGTTTTGTTTTTGTTGTTTTTATGTGTGTTGAATTTACACAGAACCTATATGTGTGAGGGGTGAACTAAAAAATTGAGAACGTTCTCTCGAGTTGGCATACTAGTTATATACTATGCGCCGTTATTCTAATAAAAATGTATTCCACAACTGACAAATATTTCAAATTTACATAAAACTAAAAGTACAAATGCAATGAAAATATGTTTAATAAAATATTTATACAACAAGTAAAATTAAAAAATAGGGTAATAATTTTTTAAAAAATGTATGAAAGAATTCTTTTATCTACTTAAAAAGGTTTATTTTAATCAGGTATGTGATGGAAAACAATTTTGAAAACAATACGATTTGAAAACGATAATATCGTTTTCAGTATCTTTAAAAATTGATTTCTAATCATTTTTCTCTGTCTTCATGTTCCTATATATTCTTTTAAATTCTTATTATATATGTAAAGTGAACTGTATTTTGAATAAAAAGTTAAGACTCTACTGTAGAAATGGATTTTAAAATCAGTCGAAATTCATCACACCTGCTAAAAACAATAATTTTTAAAACGATCGTTTTTCGTCACACACCTGAATATTTTTTTTCTTAAATCTTCAAGCAAAATCCTTGAAATTAATAACAATCATAATTAATAAGTTTTCCTATTTTATTTTTAGTTATATTGTTTATAATAAGCCATTCAAATGATGAATTGTAATTATTAACAAAGTATGCTGCATATGTCGCATGTGTCGCAAGTTAAAGTTAGTGTTGACATGTTAATTTTCCATGTTGATGTCTGTAAAGTCACTGTTAAAACTATGCATTGTTTTGTTTTCATTTAATTCGACAGTGTCTTATTAATAATAACACTATGCAAGTTGAAAAAACAGACAAACCGGGCACGTAGCGTTTTAACATAATTCGGGTACGCTGAATCCAGTGGTACCCGCGGTTTTTTAAGATTGGCTCTGGTTTTCGAGATATACCGTTATTTCGAAAATAAAGGAGGTTGCACAACATATGTTCGCGTAACTCAAAAACGCTTTAGCTTATTAAAAAAACTTAAAAAACCGAAATTCCGCAATAAAACCTCTTTCTAATATCCACAGTCGTTTTAGAAACATAATATAAATGAAAAAAAATTTCATCTTTTCTGAAAAAAATCAAAAGTTGTAGACAGACTGACTGTAATCACTTATAGCTTATTTTGTTTGAAACTTTGTTTTTTATGCGCGTAGAACCCTAGCTTTAAATTTTGCACCTGCAGTGCCTATAATGCCCCTAGATGGGTCAAATGTATGACCAACCCCACTTTATTTTTCATCTCAATCATTTATTTCTAACATACACACCCGCTATCTCCATTCCTTAAGGGGGCTTCCATACAAAATGTTCAATGCAGACTAGAAATATATTGAAGAAAAAGTCCCATAAATTCCCAGAAGTCGCCCCTAGTGGTATATAATGTATGACCGACCTCAATTAATTTTTTGTTCTTAACATTTTCTCGAGACATACTTGCCCCTTATCTTCACTTCTTAGGTAGGCCCCCATACAAATATTGCGTTTTATGAAATTCTTAAATTAATTAAAATTTGTCGACTTTTGTGAATAAAATCAAAAGTTGCAAACAGATTTTAATCATTCATGGCTTGTTTTGTTTGGAATTTCGTTTTTTATACGCATAGCTGCATTTACCAATTTTTTATGAATTTTTAAAAAACAAAAATTTCGAAATTTTGTTAAAAAAATTATTTTTTTTTCCAAAAAAAAAAAATTATGTTTCTAAAACGACTTCGGATATTAGAAAGAAGTTTTACTTTTCTTAAAGGAAATTTTATTGCGGAATTTCGGTTTTGTAAGTTTTTTCTACAAGCTAAAACGTTTTTGAGTTACGCGAACATATGTTGTGCAACCTCCTCCATTTTCGAAATAACGGTATATCTCAAAAACCAGAGCCAATCTTAAAAAACCGCGGGCACCACTGGATTCAGCGTACCCGAATTATGTTAAAACGCCAGGCCCAGCTTGTCACGAAAAAAAAGTGTCAATTTCATGCACAGTGTAATTAATAAGTTATTATGTTATTGTCAAACATGTATAAGTGGCATAACATCAATTGACAATAACATTATGTGGCGATGTTAACATGATTTATAGTTCAACATTTGCAGGTCTTTAATATAAACCAGTCCGCCGAAATAGGTAAAAGTAAACAGTCAGCTGTTTGAGGGTCAACGATACAACAAATTTTTCTATTCACGAGTGCATAAACAAAAATCGTATTTTTTTAACGATAAGCCATAAACCAAAGCTTGTGAATTGGACATGTATGAATATATACTGCCGCATTAAAAAAATATTAAAAAGGATTTAAATTGTATTTTAAGAAAAATTTATATGAAAATTTCACCTAAAAACACATTGTAAACTTATTTTATTTTTTAATGAATAAGGCAGATACATAAATTTTTAATATGTAGAAAATTATTAAGTTAAAAGAAACCAACAACTTTGAAATTGGAATTGTTGTGTTTTCCTATAGGCCTCCTCATATATATAGTGGCGCAGAATGAACTATATATTTTTAATTCCTTATATATTCTCCTTTTATTATTTTTCTTTGTTTGTTTTTCAGCATTTTGTGAAAAAGACTGGGTGAATTAAAGATGAATAACAAGTATAAAATCGAACAACGAAGAAAAATAATTCAAACCGTTTATTATTATTGAAATGACTTGTCTTTATAACATTTTTAATTATTAGTCTTTGGTTGCTTTCAGCATTTTGTGAAGAAGCACAAAATGGACCATACCTCCAGGGCATAATTGTTCAAAGCTAATTGAAAAACATCTCCAAATATTATACAGTTGACTCAGAAAGTGAGTGCTCATCCATACATTTTTTTAAAATGCACTATGTTTTCATTAAAAGCCTTCACGGTTTTATTCAAAATAAGTATAAAAATAATAAATTTATTGCTCTTATTCAAATCCTTAAGTTGGAAATTTCAAATGCCTTTACCCACAAAATAACAACAAAAAAACAAATTAAGTACCAATTTTATAGTTCAAAAAGTGAGTGCTCATCACTGATCAGCTTCGATTTCAAAACAAATAACGGTACATTGTGCAAACAAAAAAAGAAGAAAAAAACAGAAAACGAAAATAAAATCATTTAAAGAAAAGTTCTAGCGAAAATTAGTTAATATTTTGTAAAAACTTTAAAATGGCACCAAAACGTAAAGAAACTACGGAAGAGGAGCGGAAAATAATAATAAATTTGCGAAAATCTAACAACACGCTACGCAAAATTGGTGAGCTAGTTAAAAGACCTTATTCTACTATCAAAAAAATCATTGATAAGTATAACAAGGCGAAATAAATTTTGCTAATGATCCAAGATGCGGACGCCCTCAGGCACTTTCTGATAGTGAAAAGAGGTATATTGTGCGGGAAATAAAGAAAAATCCCAAGCTACCGGCAACAGAATTAACGAGAACCATCAATACCAACTCTAAAAAGAGCGTTTGTCCAAACACAGTACGTAAAGTACTTCATGAGGAAGGGTACAGTAGTTGTGTTGCACGTAAGAAACCCTTTATAAGTAAAGTGAACAAAGCAAAGCGACTTAAATACGCCGAAGAACACCGAAATAAGTCCAGCGACTTTTGGAACAGAGTGGTTTTTACAGATGAAAGCAAATTTAATATATATGGAAACGATGACAGATGTAGAGTGTGGAGAAAGCCCAATGAAGAATTTAAAGAAAAAAATTTGTGTCCCACATTTAAACATGGGGGAGGATCTGTGTTAGTTTGGGGATGTATGAGCGCTGCTGGAGTTGGAAATTTGCAGATTATTGATGGGATAATGGACCACAAGAAATACATTGACATTTTAAAAACCCATCTCCAGCCTAGTGTGCAAAAAACGGGTATTGCTGAAAACTTTATATTTACCCAAGACAACGACCCCAAACACACGGCACACAATACCAAGTTATGGTTATTATACAATACTCCAAAATGGATGGAAACTCCTCCCCAATCACCGGATATCAACCCTATTGAAAATTTGTGGGACCATTTAGAGAGAAAAATTATAGAGAGGGAGATTAGAAACAACGCTGAACTTACCAATGCTCTGCAGGAAGAATGGGAAAAAATTCCACACCAGTAGCTCGTTTCTGTATTTCTCGCATCGCAAATTTTCTCATATTAAGTGTGAAACAAAAATTCCATCGTTTCTCGATTTGTGAGAAAAAATTGTTTCTGTATTTAAATGCGATAACAGACAACACAGATTCTGTTTTAACTGGAATACTTCCAGTAATTAAGTGTCAAATGCAAGCGAAACGTCAACGAAAGAAATATACCTATATAATAAAAATAAGGCTGCCAGATTTAAAGATTCATCGACATTTTGACGATTTTTTTTTGTTCCAAAATTGGCAAAGTGACAATTTGCTGATTTTTTCTAGTGACGATTCAGTCTTTGTAATAAAACAATTTTAAACAGTTTTATATGTTTGTGTATTAAAAACAAGGCAGATTAAAAAATGAATCGGCAAAAGCAAAATTTCGAACGGAAACTGTTTAATTTTTATTTGCTTGGATTATTTAATACATTTGTTTGTGTGATCAAAAGATTCAACTATTACCCCATTTTTCAGTCAATGCACTTTAGGAAATTTTTGCCTTTTACTTTGTCCAAAAGTGTTTATTTTATTTCAATATGATATTTTGTCACTCCTTTGTGTGATTTCTGCAGGGAAAAATAACAATCTGAAATTTTAAGCTCTTATCGGATTAAGGAAAATAAAATAAATAATTTTATTTAAATAGACCTCAAGCTTATATAGGTATAAAATATGTATTTTACCCATGAACTTAATGTTTTTTTTTTTTTTTTTTTTTTTGATTATGTGTTTATATGATAAAAATTTGTGATTATATGATAAAAATCGAACAAAATTCGTCAAAATTAATTTTAAATTGTCTGAAAAAAATAGACGATTTTTTTATTTTTTCTTAGGATATTGAGGTTTTTTCACAAATTTATCTGGCAGCCCTGCATAAAACAAACACAACGAAAGGCCAAAAAAATTTAATAACAAAATATAACAATTGTGTTTTATATACTTATTTTCATCATTTAAATTCTTTCTTTTAAAATAAAATAAAATAATACACATTCTTGTGTACATACATACATAATTTGGGCTCCATTTTTTTAAATTTTGTTTTCTCGCATCAATTTCAAATATGACTTATTTTGACAGTTCTTGTGAGAAACTTTTTGCAAAAAATTGTTACAGAAACACTTGTTCTCACATCCTTCCAATAATTGCTGGAAAATTATTTAAATGACAGATAATTCTCGCAATGTAAAAGTACAGAAACACTTATGTGAGAAAAACCATTTTTTGTTTCATATTCCACTGTTTTTGTCATAATTCACTTGTTTCATGCGGGAAATTTTACGATGCGAGAAATACAGAAACGGGCTACAGGTTACCCAAAACTTAGTCGATTCCCTTCCCAGAAGACTAGAAGCCATTGTTAAAAACAAAGGTTCCCATACCAAATATTAAAATTGATGTTCAGCGTGACTTTCTTGCGAAAGTTCGATATGAGCGCTCACTTTTTGAAGTACAAAAAAATTAACTTATTTTTATTTCAGCCTTATAATTCTGAAGTTTTTAATTTTCGTATTTATGTTTATAATAGTATTAATTATTACTTAAGAAAATGTCAAAATGTGATACAAATTTCTCTTTAGTACATTTAAATTAGTTTAAAAAATGTATTGTTTTATTTTATATGGGTATGAGCACTCACTTTCTGAGTCAACTGGTATTTAGTACATACATTTATATTGAAAATCAACCAATTCTAATTTTTAGTTGAGGCGTCAGAGAACAAAACTTGATTTTTGATTATTTAAAATTGTATGGAAATCCACGAATTTATTTCACCCGATTGATTCATAGCATGAACTCAGAAAATATAACAAGTTCCTTCTTATCATAAAATGCATAAGACCACAAAATGTCGCAACAATGAATGTTAAGGATGTATACAATTAAAGGACTTTTAATTTGAAAAAGCATGTTTTGTTAAAATAAAAGTAAAAAAAATTTCAAAAGATCGTTTTGGTACGCATTGAACGTTTTGGTATGCATTCCAAAATGTTCGTGTTTACATTATACCCACTCCACAATAGTGGAGAGAGTAAAATGCGTTTGTGCTAATATTTGGTGCACCATAAAATATTGGTCCTAGATCCAAAAAGGCACATTTTGTCCTACATAAATTTTTTTAGATAAAATTTTTCAATGAGAAGGGGACTAAAATTATGCATATAAGATTTATTTCAATAGAACTTAACCAAATTAATGCAAAGACATCAAAAAATCGTTTTTGAAACAAATACAAGAAGGCCAGTTTTGTTCAGCGACTCCTCAATTGTGTAAGAAATATTAGAATGCACTAAGATACACGACTACTAGCACATCTAAACTGCAAGAAAATCTAGTACCTAGGAGATTTGGACAAAAATCTAGTTGTTTTTGGGATTGACCTCATATTCTGGGTCCTAATTAATTCTAGTATCGTTAAGATAATTCCAGCTGTTGAAATCACGCTCTCTTTCGAAACGCTCAAACAAATTGAACAACTTTAGCGTGAGTTTGTTTCCACTATAGAACTAAAAGCAGTGTGGAATTAAAATTCATTGTGATAGCTTTGATAGGAAATAAGTCATTAATGCAAATGTGGACCAACCTCCCTAAAAAATTTATATTCATGTTCTGCTTACACAATAGTTAACATTAAAAACCATCAAATCTTACTGCCTGTTTGTAGAACGCGAGTGCAAAAGTGACTCGCTTAACGTACATTTAAAACAAAATTTCCAAATTTGTTTTGGTTTTAAATCTAAGTTAAACGAGTCACTTTTGCGCTCGCGATTTACAAACAGGCATTTACTTTTTTTAATTCCGTCACAACGATGCTCCAATTTGCGACATGCCTACTGAGTTAAACGATACCTACATAAAATTGGGGGCAAAAAGAATAGATTGTCATTAAATTTGGCATAAATTCATTTTTTGCGACTAAAAATTACATTATCATATCGGTTTATGCAATTCGATCCAATTTAGTTTTATAAGACCTGATTTAACACCATGATGAACGTCCCATAATTTACCTCAAGCCGTTTATAAAGTCCGCTTCCAGAAATCAATTTAATATGTTGAAAACCGAAACATGAAATGATATTTCAGTTAAATAAGGTCCAACTAAGTTCTATATGATTAAAAATAAAATTATAAGATTTTATGACGAGCGGCTCATAATTAAGCAACGTCCCATAGGAAGCCTCTTCTCTGAACATAATTTAATATGGCTAATACACAAACGATTATAAATACTGTGAGGCAAAATGTAAGGTTTATAATTAATCATATATCCCTGACTTAATTTTACAAGGTTACATGTGAAATAGCAAAAGAATGGAGAAAATCAAGTTGATAAAGTAACGTAACAAAATTTAGTTCAACAAGGTGGTCAAAAACTTGTTGCCGTCTAGGGATCAGTACTTTAAGTCGTAATTTGTCCCAAACGAACCCAAAACATAATAGCTTTATGTAGAGCCCAGCACTAAAAAAGTCTCATTCTCGGTGGAGGGTATCAAAGATTCATGAGCCGAATAGAGCATTATTACTTGTTTTTAAAAAATATTAGCATTAGCAACATTTAACAAAAAAAACTAAGCAAATAAACAAAATGAGACAAAAAGATTGTAGAATTAATAAAAGAAAACTTTTAACGTAATTAGTTTATTAATGTGTATTTAATAAACCAAACAGTTTTTAAAGAAATCTGTACAATTTTTATGGTTGGCAAATAAAGCAGCTGTGCTTTATCTCTATTTAAAGCGATAACAACGCATTTATTATTCTCTTTAATTTTACAATAATAAAAATTCTTTTTAAAATTTACCATTAGGGCGTCGCAAAATAAGACCAAACGAATACGAACGTTCTTGTAGCAAATAACGAATGAATTAAAATAACAAACAAGAAAATTTATCTGTCATACAATGATCGGGTTGCCAAATTGGCGACCACAATATATTTTAACGGGGAACGTTACAATATTTTTGCGATGTTGTGTTTTCATGTTATTGGCCGTTGGCATTACATAGAAATCTAGTAGATTTGATTCAAAATATTAAGCGAGATTTGGTTTGCATAGCAAAAACTGTTGACCGAAATTTTATTTATTCTTAACTTCGTTTATTTTGTCAATTTAATTTCAATAAAAAGTGTTCTTATTTTGCGACGACCTAATGGTACATTTTAAAAAGAAAGAATTAAACGCGTTGTTATCGCTTTAAATAGAGATAAAGCACAGCTGCTTTATTTGTAAACCATAAAAAATATACAATTTATTTTAAAAAAACGTTACGGTTTATTAAATACATATTAATAAACTTATTACGTGTAAAGTTTTCCTTTTCAATTCTACAATCTTTTTGTCTCATTTTGCTTAGTTTATATGTTTATTGTTGTTAATGCTTATATTTTTTTAAAACAAAAAATAATTCTTTATTCGACTTCTGAATCTTTGATACCCTCCACCGAGAATGAGACTTTCTCAGGGGTGGGCTCTACACATCGCTGTTATGTTTTAGGTTCGTAAGGCAAAATTTACAGCTATAAGTGTTGATGCAGAGACGGCAGCAAGATCTTGGCTACCTTGTCAATTAAATTTCGTTGCGTTACTTTATTTGGAAAAAGTGGAATTAAAATAAGAATATATAAACTTAATTTTTTTCCAAATTGTTGCTATTTTGCACATAAACTTGTAATATAGAGCCAGCGATGTATGAAACATCTGATTAATTATATATATTAAATATGACCTCAAAGTATATTTATTCGTTTCTGTGTTACCCATTTAAAGTTTTTTTCACACAGAAAAAACCAAAAATTGTTTCTAATCACAAAATTCATAGAATCAAGCAAACAATTTGTTAATTTTGCAAACCAAAATGATTATATTGATAACCAAAAATTTAAAATTGTTAACTTTATTTTCAATAAATTATATTTTAATTTTAATTAAAAAAATTGTCAAAAATCTTTGACATTTTAAACAATGTGTTAATTGATTTAATATATATAGCTCAGGATTTGACAATTCCAAACAACAATTCTTCAAGTTTAAGTTATTTTATTTTAAACAAAAAAAAAAAAAAAAAAAAATATCAATTAAGATTTTTTTTATTTAATTAATAAATATTTATTTCAAAACAACTTAAATATTAATTAAATCAAAATTATATATTTATTTTTTTTTTTCATCTAAAAAAATAATAGATTCACCCAGAAAAAAATTTTTTAATTTTGGTAATAGGTCGTAGTTATTTCATACGTTACCTGGTAAGTAGTTGTCATTACAATTGTCATTATTCTGAAAACCTCAATAAGTACTTGTTAGTAATGAGCTCAGTAATTATTTTCAGTTATGAATATTTGCATACTTATAATCAGTTAAATAGCTACTTATTAGTTGTCTTATTTTCAGTACTGAGCATTAACTTACTGGTAACTAGCACCATAACTATTTATGAGGTCTATTAACTAGCGCCAATTAAATAAAAACTAGCTATTTTTTTGGCTTCTAGTAAGTATATTGTAATTACTTACATTTCAACTTACTGGTAGTTAAATAATAACTAGATATTTTGTGACTTCTAGTAAGTGTATTGTAACTACTGAATTCTGTGGAAAACTCGAACAAAAATAAGTGGTTATTCAGCCAAAAAATAAGTAGTGTTTATATATCTCCAATATTACTTGCTAACTTACCAGGTAAGTAAAATTTTTGCTGGGCAATTATCATATTAAATAAATTGAAATACTTTTCAACCAATTTTTTTAAATTGATAAAAAAAATACTGAAATTTTTTTCTGTGTATAAAGAATCAAGTTAATGATTTAATTAATGAATGAATATGTAAAATAAAAACTGTAGGATGTCTGGTTCACAAATCCACTTGCACTTGTAAATAGAAATATTTTTGCCAATAACAAGAAATTGCATAGACTACGCATGTCAACTAAATGTTTATAATTCAAAAGCTTTAAAAATGTGTATGCACATATGTTGGTCATATATAAATTCACACATACATTTGAATGCATGTATGTATTTTAAAAAAAGTATAGAATAATTTGTTATTCGTTTTTTTACAATCATCAGTTCTCAATACTTACATTTATACTTGAACATAAATATTTGACGACCTACAAAGGCATTTAGACGCAAGTAAAAGTGCCACCAAAAAAACATCAAACGACATTATTTTGACAGCCAGTCTTTCTAGTTTTTTTTTTCGATATATTAGACAAAGTCATTGTAGCCAGATGACGATTTCCTCCCTCTTCATTGAACCAAATTTCATCGGTTATATTAACTCAAAAATTTAGTAAGCGCTGAACTAAAAAAATTGTTAAATCCACTTAATTTTTCCTCAAATATAAAAATCTATTCATCTACAAAAATTTTCTTCAAATCAACAGTTTTTGTTAAACATTTTTTTAATGAATTCCGTTTATATGAATAAAATTTTGTTAAAAGAAGAGCCAAAATTATGTTAAATACACAATATTTGAATAAGCATCCTCAAAGGATGTAAATTTGAATACTCGATCCGTTTATTTAACTAAATTTTGTTAATTTATTTTCTCAAAAGTGTTATTTTGAATACAAATTCGTTAAAGTAAGAAAAATATTTTTAGCAACATTGAAAAATATTTATAAGTTAAAAAAAAGAATTTTCGTAAAAGTCCAAAAAATTTTTTATGTTTTTATTTTAACTAAGTGGATATAAAAACGAAGAAATTTCGTTCAAATTAACAAACTTGTTTAACTGGTTATAAATAAAATTCTTAAAACTGACTAATGACATGTAATATTTACATTAAAGAGTTGTAGAATTGAAGAATTGTTATTCAATACAACAAATATTTTATTAAAAGCATTATGAAATTAACGCCCGTAGAATTTAAGAAATTTCGTTGAATTTAACTAATTCTTTTTACAATCTGGGAATTATTTCTTTTTCATAAGTAACTTTATTAAGTATGTTCAACATTTTTTATTTTTCGCATTTATTATGTACGCTAAATTTCAGTAATGTTTTTTTAAAGCTTTTTTGTAATTGTTCTATTCCTTAAATTTTCTTATTGTATCTTCTTTTTACATTCTACCTTAGCTATCCTTTGGATATCAATGAAGCATGTGCAGAAAAATTTACAATTATTAGACACCAGCAGAATGTAATGCATTTTCTGGCCGTAGCGGGATAGAATAAATTCGAAAAACCAAAAATGTTGAATCTAGTTTTTTTTGGTAAAATCTAATAGAATTCTCTTAAATGACAAACGAATTCTAAAATTCAATAAAGGTGTGTAGAATTGCAGAAATTTCGTTAAATTATAAACACATGCAGAACTGAATAAATTTCTTCAATTTGTCTATATAAAAGCAAATTCTAAATTTAACGTACAATTGTGTGTTGATAAAAAGTGTTTTAAATAAATGAAAAGGCGAAGAAAATATATTTTAATAATATAATAAAGTTATGATACTAAATTAAATCTTTTCCAGAAATTCCGTGCTTTTTCTTTGGAAATATTAAAATTAAATTTTGAAATTTAAAAATACATTATGTCTTGACAACAAAAATTAATACACCACTTCTGCCATCAACACCGACTTTGAGTCCAAATTAAATGAAAATACAAATGACTCTTATTATTTTGAACATACCGTTCCGATATTAATTGATTAATTGATGTTGTTGTTCTTGAGAAAAAAAAAACATTGACTATAGTATTGAAGCAATTCTACTGGAAAACTGCTCTTTTCGGCTGCATGAGGTGTCGCAAGCTAAATGCACTTTTGATGTATTAAACGAATTGCCACAGTATAGAAAGCCATTTGGTTTCAATTTTGTATGTATGAAAATGCTCATGATAACGAATAATCTCTTGTGTTAGTTGGAGTATTTCTTAATATGTGTATTTTTATCTTTTAAGGTAGATATGGACTTTAAACAACTATGTATATCCCAAAGCAGGGTGCGTGCATGCCAATTGCAAGACGTTCTGTTAAAAAATTTACGCCTTAGAAGATCGCATAAAAGATCATTCCAGCAATCTTTTATTTAAAACTATGAAACAGCTGGTTTGATAGATTGAGCGGGCAAGAGGTGTCAAAACTATTAAAACTATCGTCTGCGTTGCCATGGAGGCCGGTAGTCACTGATCAGAACGGGGGACTCGATACAAGCCACCGGAGTCTGTCAAGAAGCTGAAGTCGATGAGTGGGGTTGCGATATTTGGGTTGGAGTCTATCAGATTTAGGTTTCCCAAAAATGATAGACCCTAAGAGAGTGGTGCAAATATGCCTTCATCACTGTGAAGCAGCCTCAACCGAATTAGAAACCCACCGAATCGACAACATCATGGACGTGGCTTTAATCCAAGAGCCCTGGATCAATAACAATCGGGTAGTTGGATTAAAGGATGAGTAGGTTAGAACGTGTAAAATGGCAAGAAACGAGCTCGAATTTATGTTTTCTCATTCTTTCACCAATGGAGACCTCACGGTTCTGACAGGTGAACCTAGGGACAGAACGGTATGAGGCTAGCGATCCACCTGGTGTGAATGTGTTTGATTTGGTGGAGCACTCAAGCAGTAGGGGCTCGAGGCAGGTATTGGGTTGTGACGCTAATGCAAACCATACTCAATGCAAAGTGTCGACATCAACAAAAGAGGTGAGTCTATGTTTGATTTTATTATTGCTAGCAATCTTTTCGTCTGTAATAGGGGGAGTACGCCAACGTTCAGAACTAGAGATAAGGAGGCAGTAATAGATGTAACATTAACGAGCTATAGATGTTTTTCCTTCTCTGACCATATTCGTATATCATTTGAAAAGTCAAAAAGTTTTTCTTAAAGGAATCCAAGGAGGACGAACTAGGATGCCTTTTCGGTATTGGTGAATAGTAACCTTAGAGTTACACACGATTGGAGGTCGACTTCGGCCGGTTTGGAGCACCTGGTGGGTGCCTTTACGGAGGTGCTGACCAGTAGCTATGAACGATCTTGTCCGCTAAATATTCCTGCACCAACTCCTTCATTTCGTTTTTTAAAATTGTCCAGTTTTTGGTCCCACGAGTGTGCACGTATACAAAAGGACCATCTCGTGCAGTGACGGCTTGCGCAGACTAGGCTAGAATTACAAGGGTCAGCCATCGGCGTCAGAGGGAAGCTGTTCGCGACCAGTTTTTTTAACCACTAACTAGCCATTCAGGTCCTCGGTACTGCTGTCAATCACCTTGACCTTAAAAGTGGGGGATGTGGGAAAACAGAGGGGAGTAGGTAGGATTATATATGATGGGGGTGGGATTGGGGATAGATGGATAACCCTTGGTCATGCTGGCCTTAAAGTTTATGCCTTAAAACTTGTTCCGGTTAGATTACACCGATTCAAGTTGTAAGACATACACTACCGCCGGCATTTAAGCCACCTCATCGCAGCAAGATAGTTATCCAGGTGGTGGAAAATGCTACCATACTTTCATTAATTCTCTTTTTAATAAAGGAAAATAAGAACCAAAGAAAAAGAAAGAAATGAGAGAGAATTTGAAGTTACTGCCGACGATGCAATTATGGGCTTTAGGATTTTTTTGGCTGAAGTTGAAGACTTTTTTGCTGAAATTGTTATAGCGGGCTAATAACTTTCCATGGGTCTCTAGCAATACACCCTTAAAATTTTTAGGCAAATCATGTGTTGTATGGTATATTTTGGTCGGGTTTGACCGCGTACGCTTTTTAACTTTTTTTATATGGCATATTTTCTTAGTTTATTTTTGTTGATAATTATCTTTTCTGAAAAAAAATTTTAAGATAAAAGATAGAAAAGACAATTGTCTGTTGTTAAGATCCCAAAATAAATAAAACATTTTGGTGCATAAAAGTTGGCAGTGAAAGATAAAAATACTACGCATTAAAAAATATTTTCTTTACAAAATAACAAAAAATTAAGATTTAATAGAAACTCTTTTGATTTCTAAATAAATCCCGATTTTGGATGAAAATGAACGTATACCAAATAACAATTTGGACTTAGAAAGAAACATATCACATTCGAACAGCGACCAACAGATACACTCATACATCAATGTTTGCTAATGTTACAGCTTTTCTAGGTTAGGTTGGGTATAAGGGCAGGTGCTAAGTTAACTTCACACCCTCACCCAGAGATCAATATGGTCCATTGTGACGCCTAAGAAAGAAGAAAAGAAAGAAAAAATAAAGAGTAAAAGAACAAAAATTGAAGGCATATAATAGCGGACCATAAACAACAAAAAAAAAACAACCTTTCTAAAGAAAATAACCCTTCCTGTATCCAGTTCTCAATCCGCCAGTGTTATACAGCCAGGTCATTCCCATTCTCTAGTAAACGTCATAAGAAAAACTTTTGAAGAAACAAATATTGTTCTGCACTTCTTATTGATGTTTTATAAGCTTCCGACAAAGTCTGGCATGAAGGCTTAATAAATTAATAAATTGAAGCTAAATTTACCCGTAAGCCCACACAAACTGTTAGAAAATTAATTAGTCGGTCGGAAATTTGTTATTGAAGAAGAATATTTTTTAAGTTCACCCCAATCGATTAATTCTGGAGTCCTACAGGGAAGTAATTTAGGGTATCAGCCGTTATTAATATATACTTCAGACATATAAACCAATAGCTTCACTTACACATCAACTCATCCTGATGATGCAACCTTTCTAAGCATCCACCAAATCCGATATGAAGGATATATATATACTTACAAGACCATATAATTCCTTTTGGAAACATCGTTAAAACAATGGAACAAAAATAACATCAACTTTGTGTAGAGAGTCATGCCATCCTATTAAAGTCAATAGCCAAATAGTATCTCAACTTCCGCATATCGAATTGATGGCACTGTAGTCATAGCGTAGATGACGCATAAAATATTACAAAATTTTATGATGACGTTTGTCATTGGAATGATGCCTCATTTATGCCATTTGTAAAAAATATTGATGTCACAGTTCTGATGTTAGGGCATCATCAATATGAAGATGCAATTTGCTATGAGACACCCTATTAGCAATAAGTCCAGAAGGCCAACGTATTGTCTAAGCCCAGACCTACTGGAGTTTGTTATATATTCTGGCATGCCAAGTAGTGTTATATATTTTAGATACGAATGACTTAAGCTCTAATGGTTCTCCGCTAGTTCTAAGCTATTAAACATACTTGCCAATAAATAAGGCAGGGCACCACTGTAAAAGCTGATATTGATCATTGGTCGATAAGTCAAACGACTTGTCCAACAAATCGAGATTTCTGCAGAGAAAAAAGTCCGTTTATAGAACAACATAAGACGTGACCTAGGATAAAATAAATCTGAATAGAGCTTTAAATGAACTTAAATACCGTATAAATAAAATAAAGAAACCCAAAATTTGAGAAATACATATCCAAAAATTATACATATGAAATATCTTAAAACCGTTTAGTGCAAATCAGAACACTGTAATTTAAATTTTTTGATTTAAGTTTCATAAGTTTTATAGAAGATTATAAATATCTTTTTTGTTACTCTTCACATTTCGCTAATATTTTGCAGTTGTTCATATAACATATGGAATTGTTTAATTTTGATCTCAACCATTATATTTGCTATTGAATAGTACATAATTATTGACATTTGGTATGTTTTATAAAAATGACTATTATAGAATTCACAAGCTCGTAGTATCGTCCTATTCGTTTTATAATCGTCTAATTAAATAATTGTGTATATTTCTTGTTGGTGATTTTCATACCAAAGTGTTGTCTCATTAGACGGTTGATTTTTATGTGTTTTGAAAAATGTTGTATTTATGCCAGATATGGAAATGTTCGAATTGTTTGGTGAATTTGTACAACCATTTTTAGAATGTGATAACTACCACCACAAGTGTTATTCTTCTGAATGACTAATATATGTTTGATTCATTTCAATTTATTTTTTAAAATAGTTTAATCAAAATTGCTAATCATTTAATATTTATTAACATTTCATCGCAAATTAAAACTCCCATACTTGGCTTAATTTTATGGTATCAACTAATGTGAATTTCAAATTTTATTGAAGAAAAAATAAAAACAAGAACAAGAGTGACGCAAAAATTCCAACTAAAATTAAATAACTTGCTTGTTTTAGTTTTTTTTTTCATATTTTTTTATTATTTGGTAGCTAAAAAGAAATTTGTTTATTTTCTTGAACTTAGTTGACAATGTACATTGAATTGATACTTTCCATTTTTGACATTTAGCAATACGAATACCGAATGGAGCTACCGCCACAAGGCAATAATGTACAAATGAATAGACAAAAACATAAATGACAAAATGTTTAAACAAAAACATCGAAAACACACCTGCGTTGTTTAACATTGCTGGGCCCAGCCTTAGGCTCGGGTAACATGACTGGCACAACGACTGGAAGATCTCCTCGTTAGAGTTCAAAAACTGTTGGCTCCATAACATTATGTGCACGTTTTGACATTTTTCTTATTATTTTTTTCGTTTTCACTTTAAGAACGATACACGTGTTTTCTCAGAACTTAAAAACATAACACAAACATTCTATTATTTTATCTTTCCACGCATATTCGTACTTAACATATGGGTTTACAAATGTAAGCCGATCCGCCGAAATAGGTAAACGTAAACTGTCAGCTGTTTGAGGGTTAACGATACAACAAAATTTTCTATTCGAGTGCATAAAAAATCGTATTTTTTAACGATAAGCCATAAACCAAAGCTTGTGAATTGGACATGTATGAATATATACTGCCGCATTAAAAAACATTAAAATGGATTTAAACTGTATTTTAAGAAAAATTTATATGAAAATTTCACCTAAAAACACATTGTAAACTTATTTTATTTTTTAATGAATACGGCAGATATATAAATTTTAATATGTAGAAAATTATTTAGTTAAAAAAAAACCAACAACTTTGAAATTGGAATTGTTGTGTTTTCCTATAGGCCTCCTCATATATATAGTGCCGCAGAATGAACTACATATTTTGAAATCCTTATATATTCTTCTTTTATTATTTTTCTTTGTTTGTTTTCCAGCAGTTTGTGAAAAAGATGAATAACAAGTATAAAATCGAACAACGAACAAAAATAATTCAAACCGATTATTATTATTGAAATGACTTGTCTTTATAACATTTTTAATTATAAGTATTTGGTTGCTTTCAGCATTTTGTGAAGAAGCACAAAATGGACCATACCTCCAGGGCATAATTGTTCAAAGCTAATTGGAAAACATCTCCAAATAATATACGTATTTAAAGAAAGAAGAAATAGTAATCGCATAAGCCATCTAGCTCATTCTGCGTCAACGTGTACATACATTTATATTGAAAATCAACCAATTCTAATTTTTAGTTGAGGCGTCAGAGAACAAAACTTGATTTTTGATTATTTAAAATTGTACGGAAATCCACGAATTTATTTCACCCGATTGATTCATAGCATGAACTCAGAAAATATAACAAGTTCCTTCTTATCATAAAATGCATAAGACCACAAAATGTCGCAACAATGAATGTTAAGGATGTATACAATTAAAGGACTTTTAATTTGAAAAAGCATGTTTTGTTAAAATAAAAGTAAAAAAAATTTCAAAAGATCGTTTTGGTACGCATTGAACGTTTTGGTATGCATTCCAAAATGTTCGTTTTTACATTAAGCCCACTCCACAATAGTGGAGAGAGTTTAATGCGTTTGTGCTGATATTTGTTCCACTTACTTGTATGTCGCGCTCGTTGAAGATAGTCGTGTTTTCTAAGCACGTCATACGGTTTATTTTTTTACAAAAACGTGAACAAATAAAATATTAGAAAAAGAAAATAGAAGAAAAAGAAAAAAATATATATGTAGAAACAGTCAGAGACTAAAGTTTTAATACAGCCGTAAAATATTGTGTTTAAAAGAAACGAAGCTTCTTTTCAAAATTATAATAACTAGTATAGGCCAGCAGTCGACACAATCGACTGCAATCTAGAAATTACTTATTTGTACCGTTATTTCTAATATTTATTTAATTTAAAACTTTATTAAATAATTAGTATTGTGGTTAATTTGTTGAACTATTCATGGTTTTTTTAATCCAAATTTTTACTATTTTTAATTAGGCTTAAGTTCATTAAATTTAATTTTCATTAAATTATTTTTATGAAGAAAGGAATTTTTACAACATGGAAGATTAATTAAAATTGTTATTGATAATTTTCATTCTTGACTGACCTGGGATTCGAAGCCAGGCTCCATGTTGTAAAAATTCCTTTCTTCATAAAAATAATTTAATGAAAATTAAATTTAATGAACTTAAGCCTAATTAAAAATAGTAAAAATTTGGATTAAAAAAATCATGAATAGTTCAACAAAATAACCACAATACTAATTATTGTTAAAGCTAAGGCACAAGCTCTATGTGTTCATTTGTCCTTCAAGTTGTGCTGAAAAATGTCAACAAGAAAAAAGAAAGACAAAAACATGATAAACAAAAAATGTACTTTGGACTTCAAGAAGAATTCTTGACAAAAGTACGAAAAAACAGAAGTAAGGAAAACATGTGAGATCAATTAAAAATGGATAATCATTCAAAAAAGCAAATTTCGATCTACCAAAGGTTAAAATACAATTTGGTTTAAGGATTGATGTTTGACTACTGACGTCAGCAGTCATCGATGGCTGCAAGTGTAAGACGGCAAATCCCTCTGAGGAGACCTAGTGGTTGAGGTCGAAACATGTCAGGGTAACCAGCCGCCTGGGTTCGAATCACACGCCAGCCAGCCTGGCTTCGAATCCCAGGTCAGTCAAGAATGAAAATTATCAATAACAATTTTAATTAATCTTCCATGTTGTAAAAATTCCTTTCTTCATAAAAATAATTTAATGAAAATTAAATTTAATGAACTTAAGCCTAATTAAAAAAAGTAAAAACTTTATTAAATATGTATATACATTAGTGTGTCCCAAAAAAAAATATTATTTTATGCCCCACCTTTTCTTGAAAGCTTATAGTGTGAAGTATTTTTGTGATTTTTTTCAGATTTTTCGAGGTTTAGAGGTCGCTTAAATCGAATTTAACCCAAAAATCGGGTTTTCTCGAATTTTTTGAATTTTGCTGATTACTCGGCCCATTAGTACGATTTTCTTTGTTACTAAGTCAATTTTTTTAAAGAAAACTTCTCAAACTTTACTTCTCTGTGCAGATATTAAAAGTTTCGGTTATTTTTTGCTCATTTGGGTCCAATTAATCACATTTTTTTTGAAAATTTACCATACATTTGAAAAATAATGCTCTGTAACTTTTAAAATTTATATTGAAGTTAAAAAAACCAATGATTCAGTTTAAAAGGTGGATAAATTCTGAGTCATTGCAAAAAAAAATAATTGAATTTGCTCTTACTGTTCCAAAGTTATACCCTTTTTAAGTTTTGTATCCATTTTGTGAAATTAAAAATATTGTAATATGTTTGCCAGTTATGCTTCGGATTTGTTTTAATGTTAGATATTTAGATATTATGTATTCTTTTAAAATAATAAATATGGGTGGTTTTTTGTTCTGTTGCACAGACTTCAACAATGCGAGTTCAAAAAATTCTAGGCAGCTTACTTAATTAAAAAACTATTTTTTTTTAGCTTTCAATTATTTATTAGAGCTTTTACGATGAAGCTCTATGCCCTGCAATAAATTCTGAAAGTCTGTTGCAGAGGTTGTTAGATTAATGTAAGTATTAGCTAAGGCCACGCCGCGTTCTGTGACATCATTTACCACGTGCAATTGCTGAACTTTATTCTTTGCTTCATTAAATGATTTGTTTGTATCCCTTTTAAACTGAATCAATAGTTTTTTAACTTCAATATAAATTTAGTAACAAAGAAACTCGTGCTAATTGACCGAGTAACCAGCAAAATTCAAAAAAGTCGAGAAAACCCGATTTTCGGGTAAAATTCGATTTTAGCGACCTCTAAACCTCTTCCGAAAAATCTGAAAAAAATCACAAAAATACTTTACCCTATAAGCTCTCAAAAAATGCTGGGGTACCTATAAAAATCAAAAAAAAAAAATTTTTTTTGGGACACTAATATACATATGTATGCAGAAATATATTTATTTAATGTTAAAAAACATATCGCACTTGATTATAAACAGAGAAGTAACTCAAAATGTAATAATTCTCAGTAGAGCAGAACAATTTTTTATATTTTATGAGGCATATTTCTTTTAGGCATATGAAATTTAGTGACAATTTTTCTAAAAATGTATATATAACATAAGTTCCCTAATCTCAATGTTTATAACAAAGCCTTTTATATATTTTCCATTTATATTTATTTCGTTGATGAATTATGTTCTTATACCCTCTCTATATATATACATATGTATGTTTTGTAAATACATGATTATCATATAACAAATGACCATGATCGGTAGTGTCTGTTATATAAAATCGCAGCCCATCAAAACATCGCACTTTATTAAAAAAAAACGCAATCAACACATTCTTTACAATGTAACAATAACATTAAAATTATTCATAAGCGCAAAAATTTAAGAAATCAACGGTAAAATTTAAAACAACAACTCTCCCAAAAAGAAAACAAAATATTTAAAATTGTCTTTCTCTTTTTTATTTCTTAATCTCTACTGTTCTCCAATTTAATGCATAGCAGAAAACTTTGCATGTTGTTGTTCTTATTACTATGTAAACACAAAAACAAAGAATACTGCTTCTGTTATGTGTTTACATTGTTTTTGCTCACACGTATGTGAATTGTTTCAATGTATTAGTACCACTTTCTAACGCGTATAACTCGTGAAATACAGAACCGATTTTAACAAAATTTAAATTAGCATAATCTCCCAAAAAATATCTTTCGAATGATATATCATTTGTTAAAATACAATATATAGTTAAGGCGTAAAAGGGATCCTTAGAAAACCACTTGCCTATTAATATATATGATGATGATGATGATGATGATGTATGATGCCGTTTTATTAATTTTTATTTATATATTAAAAAATTCTTACAAAAACTAAAAAATTGGTAAGACAAAAGTTAAAATACAGGCTACAATAGGAAGAACAAAGCATCCCATTTACAGTATGAAATATATCCTGTATAGGAAAATAACGATAGAGGAGCCGCACAAAAGGAATGGTCCCGTGCAATGTATAAACTGCCAAGAATTTGGCCATATTAAGGCATACTGCCATTTAACCCCTGTTTGCGTTGTATGTGGAGAATTACATGGTACAGCTTTCTGCGATAAATCTAAACGACCCCAATGTAAAAAAATGCAGCAACTGGGGTGGTAATCACACTGCCAACTATAGAGGATGCTCTGTATACTCTATAGTCAAGCACTCTGTTGGACCGAAAGCTAATCCCCCTCAAATTCAGGTAACAAATCAAGTTAACACGAATGACATTTAGGTACCACAGCCTGGTAATAACAGAACATCCTACGCTAACGCCCTAAAATCAAACCATATGCCAATGCAAGGTGATTTGCCAAATATTGACGAAACTCCAGTTTCTAATTGAAGTCGCCTACAAAAAACCATGGAAACACTAGCGCAAATAGTAAATAACTTTACCAACACGATGGGTAATATGATGCTAGAAATATTAAGAATGCAATCGATGTTATTGACAGCTGTACTTAACAATCCATGAATTGTTTAAAAATTTGTTTTTGGAACGCAAACGGCATTCGCCAACATAAAAATGAACTAGAATACTTTCTTAAAAGCAAACAAATTGATGTAATGATGGTTTCTGAAACTTATTTGATCTCTAGAAATACTTTAACGTATTTCATCAATGGTTATATATTATATAATACCAAGGGCCCTCAAGATAGAGCTTGTGCAGGTTCTGCCATTTTGATAAAAGCCCGAATCAAACAATACTTAATGTGTGATCATCGTGAAGATTAACTGCAAGCAAAGAACATTTGTGTTGAAGAGCTAAATTGAAACTTAGTACTTTCATCTTTATACTCTCCACAAAGATTTTAAATATCAGAAAGCCAATATTATAAATATTATAAATCAATGGTACCATGTTTCCTAGCCGCTGGCGATAACAACGCTAAACATACCTTCTGGAGGTCACGGCTTATAACACCAAAGGGTCGTGTTTTGTATAATAAAATCTCTAAAATAGACTTAAATGTGGTCCCGAGCGGACAACCAACTTATTGGCCTACTGATCAGCAAAAAATTCCAGATGTCATCGATTTTGGCGTGGTTAAAAACATCCCCGCAGAAACGATTCATGTTGAAGCTTCCTTAGATCTATCTTCCGATCACACACCTACAATTTTTACATTAATGAACCCAAATAGCCGCACAAATAAATTGGTTAAAATATAAAAAATATCTTAGTGCCCATTGCACAGAAAATATTCCGCTTAGCACACAGGAGAACGTGGCTCTCGCTATTGTTAATTTTGACAGCATAACCCTCAAAAAAAAACCAAAAACAAAATAATATATTCTACAGATATCAAACGTCTATTGACTGAAAAAGGAGAGTTCGAAGAGAGTGGCAATTGCACAGATCCCCCCAACTTAAAACTTTATTAAAAGAGTGCATAAAAAGGCTAGAAAAGTTACTAAAGTCTCATAAAATGGCTTCTCTGGAAAAATATTTTAAGGAACTGGATGCAACTCCACAATCAGACTACTCAAAAATGTTATTCATTATGGCGTGCAGCTAGAAGTCTCAATAGTCTAGTTATCTCTAAGCCACCATTGAGAAACTTGAACGGAAGTTAGGCAGGAACTGATATTGAAAAAGGAAATCTGTTTGTTAATCATCTGAAAAATGTATTTACCCTTGATATATCTCACGATATAGCAGTCGAGTTACCACCTATAAATGTTAGAGCAGCTATTCCCCTAAGATTCGAGTTTAGAGAAATCGAAAAGGCTATCTGTGATTTAAACACCAACAAGGCACCGGGTATCGAAACATAAACTGTGTGTTTAGTTGTGTTTGGCGTAAAATTTTAAAATTTGTCAAATTTAGAAAACTTGGTATGTTATTTGATAAATTTGATAATTACATTTTTTAATGATTACACTAGGGAATAACATTTAGTTTTTTTGTTGATTGGAAGTTTGATGCAATTTATCTGAGGTAGTTTTTCCGTTTTTTCCCATCAGCTCGCATTTTTAAGTTACAGGTACTTATCGTATTTTTAAAATTTTTCCAAAAACTAAAAGTTAAAAAAAAATCAAAGCTTTGCTCTTCATTAAGCGAATAAAAAAAATTTGTTTAAAGATGTAATAGCTTTGAAAAGCAATAACAAATTTTAAAATCGCCAAAGAAAATGGTTAAGTGATTGTTTTTAATTAAAAAAAAGAAATAATTAAAAAATATTTACTATTAAAATCATGAAAAATCCAAAAGGGGAAAAATTCAAGGCTTATTAAATTCTCGCATTTTTAAGTGAAGGAAAAAATCGTCCATAAATAGAAAAGCAGCAAACACACACATTGAAAAAAATTTTATTTTTGTATGGAAATCGCGATTTTTATCAATTGAGTATTCTCAGTAAATTGAAGCACAGCCGCGAATAACGTTGTAAGTTACAAAATATTTTTTTTTCAGGAGAGCAAAATCACGTTTTTAACAGGCAGGACTATTTTTTTCAAATTTTTTTTTTGAGATTATCAAAAATTATGACAATAAAAACTTTTATTCAAAATATCAAGAAAATCGAATTTTAAATTACATGCTAAATTGCAGTTTATATTTAGTACAAAAACATTTCATATCCACAATAACGATGTCATTTAGAACGTTTCTCAACCTCGCAAGCGGCATTTAAAACGTTATTCCACGTTACAAAACCAATTCGTGTGCATCAATTTGTTTGTAACTTACAACGTTCTTCCACTGCCTAACTCTTTGTATCGCATTTTGACGGCATTAAGGTGCTTAGTTTTGGGTGATTTGATGTTAAAACAATGTAAGAGGTTAATGTTAATGGTAATCTGTAAAAAAGTGGTTTTTACAACGTTGTTCGCAGCTTTGCTTCTAACTCTCATTTTATTGGAAATATATTAAACTAAATGATTTTTGACCAAAACTGTGATTCTTTTCTCATTTTTGTATGAATTTTTAAAAAACCAAAATTTTATTTTTGGGTAAAATATTTTTCTTTTTTTTTCAAAACTCCAACGATATCTCAGAAATTACTGGTACAATTTAAAAGCAATGTAAGCCCCGCTTAAAGATTATATTGTAAGCGAGTTTCGAATTTATTTGCTTAACTGAATATGGTGAACCGGTTTTAAGTTATTCCTATATATATGCGGAATGCCTAAATTTGGACATAACGGTATATCGCGAAAAGTTGAGCTGATAGAAAAAAACATTGCAGATTTGGATTCAGCGTACCAAATAACCTTAAAACAGTATTCAGTTCTTAATCAACAAAAACATTGTTCCCTTGTGTTACTTTCCATATAACTCATACACAGCGTGTACCGAACCCCATAAGATATGCTTCAGATTTGTTATACATTTCGTAGTATAAGTAATTTTATTAAGATGTGAATAAATAATATTACGTATACGTGTGGGTGCATCTTACCAGTGTCTAAAAATGCTTGACGATTGTTAATGCTTTTGTCATTGCTTAAATAAACTTTAGAAAAAGAACACAGAAAAATCGAGAATAATTTGATATGATTCGTCAATATTTATTCTGCAATTTTTTTTTATTTTTAACAGTTAACAGCAGCAAAGACGTAAATCCTTGCTAAATTTAGCATAAATATGAACAAGTAACATTTTGAAATTATTTCAACTCTCCCACAATATGTTCAAAATATAGCATCTATTTTTCTCTTAAACATAAATTAATTGTCTTAATAATTAAAAACTTGACTTAGGGAGAGCTTTCGTAAAAATGTCTTCTAACTGTTCATCGGAGGATATATAATTTAAACAGAATAGATTGTCTATTATTTTTCTCTAATAAAATGATAATGCACGTCTATGTGCTTTATGCGCTTATGAAACTTTGGATTCTTAATTAATCGTAATGCACTTTGATTATCCATATTAAGTTCAGTTGTAATAGAAGTTAAGTCCTTAAGAGTAATAGAAGTTAAGTCCTTAATCAAACGTTACAGCCAAACTAATTGTTGTATGGCCGTACTTGCAGCTTTATACTCTTATTCTGTAATTGCTAAAGGAACAGATTTTTGCCTTTCTGAACTCCAACTTACAACATTGTCATCCAAGAGGAACACATAACCAGATGTTGATCGCCTAATTTCATTATCACCCGCATTATCTGCATTGCTATATCCAAGTAACTTCAATCTTGCATGAAGTCCACACAGAAAAAATTATTTAATTTCTCCAATCACCAAATTTATACCAAATTCATACAATCAAGTAAACAATTTGTTGATTTTGCATCTATTACCAAAATGATTATATTGATTACTAAAATTTGTAAAATTTTTAATATTTTTTTTCAATAAATTATATTTTTAATTTTAATTAAAAAAATGATCAGAAAACTTTGCCATGTCAAACAATGTGTTAATTTATTTAAATATATTAAATATTGACAATTCCCAACAACAATTCTACATGTTTAAATTGTTTTATTTATAACGAAAAAAAGTCAATTAAGATTTTTTGTTATTTAATTAAAATTTTAATTGAAAATTTATTTCAAAACAACTAAAATGTTAATTAAATGTTTAATTTTCTTTCAACTGAAAAAATAATTGATTCAATTATCGCATTAATTATATGCAAATACTTTTTAAACCAGTTTTATAATTGATAAAACACTTTTTCTGTGCATAAACAATAGTTGACTTTATAGGTTTTAAAATGCGCTTTACACCATGAACTTCTGCCTAATTTCCATAGCACGACTAACAATTCCCACTGCAAAACTTAAATCAGGTCTTTTTGCAATTGTTAAATAAAGTAAATATACAAAAGCTTCACGGCCGGAAAAAAATAAAATTGTTTGAATTCTCAAATTTGTCAAATATTTAATTTGCATCTATTGGTGTTGAAACTCCATTACAATCATTCATTTTAAATCTTCTTAGAATCTTTTTAGCATAATTTGATTGACATAATTATATTAGTATAACGGATTATCTCTAGGCCAAGGAAGCATTCGGCTTCAAAAGTTTTACATCAAAATTAGTTCTTAAATGGGTAATTACGTTTTTTATTTCCTTTTTAGATATTGCTGCAATTAATCCTTTATCAACATACAAGGCCAAAATAAGAGTTTTATCTAAATTCACAAATACACATGGTTCAGATCCTAATTGTTTAAGCTTGTATCTTTTAATAAATGTGGTGCATTTCGGATGCCAGCACCGGGATGTCTAATTTAGTCCATACAAACTTTTTTGTAATTTGCAGACTTTTCCAGTACCATCATTAAGACCCTCAGGCTGACACATATAAACATCTTTATCTAAATCTCCAGAAAGAAATGCGGTTTTGATATCAAATTGCTTTAATGCATTTATCTTTACTGATACTAGAGATAAAATTATACGAATCGAAGTAAATTTTACAGTAGGACTAAAAATATCCATTTTTTATCTGTTATCTTTTTACCTGGTGGAGATTTTACTAACGTCCAAGTTTGATTTTCTTCTAAAGATTTCATTTCATCAGTCACAGCAGTTAACCAATAACCCCCTTATGCAAAAAAAAATTAAAGTTCACATTAGTTAACCAACACATAAGAACCAATTCACTTTTGTTGGGCTTCAAGTGATGGTTAACTAATGTGAAATTTACCTTTTTTTGCATAAGGGGGTTTTTCTTGCTTGAAGAGTTCACTGATTGCTTGTAACTATTAGGTTCCTCCATAATCAAAGACACAAATCCACTAGCACATGTTTTCATTTGTCACGTAGCTGATTTTCTAATATATTGTTACGAAATTAGATTTGTCTAAGAATTATTTATGGTTTTAGTTATAAGTTATCTTGTAAATTATAGTTTTTAGTCATATTAGTTACTATTTTTATGAACGCCACTGTAACTAAATTTTCTAGCAATTGTAATTGTAGAAAACACAATATTATAGAAGCTGCTAGACGGTTCTTGAATCAACTAGGGATAGTTTTGAACTATAAATACAGGCTAACTCATAAAAGTTTAGTTTGATTGGAGACATTAAACGGTGCAGATCGCTACGTACAATAGTGGTTAAATTTTGTGAACATTAATTTCAATAAAGTTTGTTAAGTTGAATTCGTGTGTGTGTATTTATTTTGATTTGCAATTAAAAGAACTCAAAGGTTTATTATAAAGGGAATAATCCTTTACGCGTTTTATTAAGTAAAAACGTAACAATATTATTTTCGTTAAAATAAAAAAGTTCTCTAGTTTTTTTCTTAAGTAAATTATTAGCATTATTGTTATAAGAACTTTCAACCTGATGCAAGAACTGGTTCACATGGGACAGCATTGTCACCTAAATGTTCACAAGCATCTTCAAAATCGTCGTTATCAGAATTGTGTGTATCATTTTCATTGGCTTGCATTTCTATATCAGTATTTTCCTTCCCTTGTTCTAATAGTTACAACATTGTCTTTAAAACACTCTTTCTTAGCATTTTTAACAGTTACATCTGAATTTAATTACTTTACATCTCTAGAATATTCAATTATATTTTTTTTAGGAATCCATACACGATGGCTGGGTTAGGTTAGAATAAGAAGAGTTACGCACCCAAGGGCGCATATCCACTCGGAGGCCAATGTGGTACACTGTAAATCCCTTCAGTGTAGGAGAAAAGAGGAAAAAAAAGAGAAGTAAAGAATAAAAGTGGAAAATAGACCTAAGGTTTGGTGCAGATGGATAGATAACACGTAGGACAAGTCCCCCCTATGGTCTCCCTAACAGAAACAGCCATCCTATTTCCCTGACAAACCCCAGTAGATTGTTTGGATTTCATCCAGCGATAAACCCCAGTTCTTCGTTAAATCTAGCCCCTATCTATTTCTGCCTGAGACTCTGCATCCTAGGACAGTAGCACAGTACATGCTCAACCGTATCTAGCTCCTCGGCATCCCCGCACAACCTGCAGAAGTCCGGTATGGCAATGTCCCATTTGCTCAAAATAGCCCTAACAGAACAATGTCCCGTCAGGAGCCCTATAAGGAGCCTGGGACTACTCCTATCAAATCTTAATAGTATTGTGGTTTTCCCTGTTTCCAATCCGGGCCATAAGGCCCTCGACATCATGCAATCCGTTTTTTCCCTCTAGGACCGGTTAACGGCATCACGGAATCTTTCCCGTATCACCCCATAGTAGTGACATAAGGGGGGTTTTAGCCCTCTGTCCCTTACCTCTAAGTCTAGATTCGAACGCCTTCTCGCGAGTTCGTCCGCCACCTCGTTGCCATCCACCTTGCAGTGTCCTGGTACCCTGTCTGTCGCGCTCGTTGAAGATAGACGTTTTTTTCTAAGCTCGGCATACGGTTTATTTTTTTGAACAAATAAAGTATTAAAAAAAGTAAAAACAAGTAAAGAAAAAAAAAAAAAAATACATGTATGTACATACATACATAAACACACATTTTTTTTTATTCTCGGTGTTGATAAACAATAACAAATAAGAAGAGCAAAACTGTAAATAAGTAAAGGAAAAAAAACAAAAAAACTTTTATGAGTGCAAACAGTAGAAATGCATATATCACAGTGAGTGTTAACGAAACAAATGCAGAAATAAAAAAAAGAATCGATGATAGTAAATACCTAACGGCTAAACCTATTACTCGCACGCGATCCCTTTCACCGTCTGTATTTAATAACACGGTTGATACAATAACAAATATAAAACCTGCTAGCGTTGCCTCAACAGCAAAAACAATTTTAATAAGTGATGTAAATATTAACCCCCAATCAGGCATAATAGATAACTCAGTATCACCTTCGGTGTCTAATAATACGGTTGATCTTAATACAATAAAAAATATAAAACCGGCAAGCGGTGCCCCAGCGGCAAAAACGATTTTAATAAGTGATGAAAATATTACCTCCAAATCAGGCATGATGGAAAACTCAGCTCCACAAGTAAAAAGTGCTCAAAAGCCTCCAGTACAAGTAGGTATTGATAGGTACATAACAGTGCTTAAACGGGGTCGCAGCCCAACCTCCTCAGCAGTTGCTTCGGTCTCAAAAGTCTCAAAAGATGGTACAGCTGATAGAACAAGTTCACAAAATCGTTTTGCAATTCTGGCTGAGGAATCCCCGGAAGCACAAAACGTTATCAAATCTTCTAGGCCACCGCCGATATATCTTAGAGAGCAAAACTCAAATGAATTAATAAAGAATTTGATCTCTGTAATAGGTGAAAATTCTTTTTATGTTGCTGCAATAAAGCGGGGTAGTATTAATGAGACAAAAATACAAGTTAATCGTGAAGAAGATTTTCGTAAGGTAATAACTAAATTTGAAGGCCTTAATAAGAATTTTTATACATATCAACTGAAGAGCAGTAAAGGTCTTCAGGTAGTAATTAAGGGCATTGACTCATGCGTGGACCCATGTGAGATAAAAACGTTTTTAGAAGAGAAGGGCTTCAAAATAAAAAATGTAATAAACATTAAAAATAGAGAAAAAAATCCCCAGCCACTATTTCGAGTGGAGTTAGAACCCGGCGACATTAAGCTTAAAAAGAACGAAACGCATCCCATTTATAATCTTAAATATATCCTGTATAGAAAAATAACAATAGAGGAGCCGCACAAAAGGAATGGTCCCGTGCAATGTTTAAACTGTCAAGAATTTGGTCACACTAAGGCATATTGTCATTTAACCCCTGTTTGCGTCGTATGTGGAGAATTACATGGTACAGCTCTCTGCGATAAGTCTAAAAACGACCCCAATGTAAAAAAATGTAGCAACTGTGGTGGTAATCACACGGCCAACTATAGAGGATGCCCTGTATACTCTATCGTCAAGCGCTCGGTTGGACCGAAACCTTATCCCCCTCAAATGCAGGCAACAAATCAAGTTTACATTAATGACGTTCAGGTACCGCAGCCTAGTAATAACAGAACATCCTACGCTAACGTCCTAAAATCAAACCATATGTCAATGCAAGGTGAATTGCCAAATAATGATGAAACCCCAGTTTCTAACTTAAGTCGTCTAGAGAAAACCATGGAAACATTAGTACAAACAGTAAATAACTTTACAAACACAATGGGTAATATGATGCAGGAAATGTTAAGAATGCAATCGATGTTATTGCAAGCTGTACTAAACAAGCCATGAACTGTTTAAAAATTTGCTTTTGGAACGCAAACGGCATCCGCCAACATAAAAATGAACTAGAATACTTCCTTAAAAATAAACAAATTGATGTTATGATGGTTTCTGAAACCCATCTGACCTCAAGAAACACGTTTAAAGTCAATGGTTATATATTATATGATACCAAGGACCCTCGAGGTAGAGCTTGTGGAGGTTCTGCCAT
Source organism: Pollenia amentaria (assembly GCA_943735925.1). Classification (NCBI taxonomy): domain Eukaryota; kingdom Metazoa; phylum Arthropoda; class Insecta; order Diptera; family Polleniidae; genus Pollenia; species Pollenia amentaria. The sequence goes on along the minus strand of OX031010.1, from coordinate 134,494,409 downwards.
TTTGATAAAAAACCGAGTAAAACACTACCTAATGTTCGATCATCGTGAAGATTATCTCCAAGCAACGAGCATTTGCGTTGAGGAATTATCTCGAAACATAGTAATTTCATCATTATACTCCCCACCTAGATTTTCAATATCAGAAAGCCAATATAATAAATATTTCAAATCATTAGGACCCTGCTTCCTGGCTGCTGGCGATTATAACGCTAAACACACTTTCTGGGGGTCACGACTTATTACACCTAAGGGTCGTGTTTTGTTTAACACAATTTGTAAAATGGACCTAAATGTGGTCGCGAGCGGACAACCAACATATTGGCCTACTGATCAGCAAAAAGTTCCAGATGTCATAGATTTTGGCGTGGTTAATAACATCCCCATAGACACGATTCATGTGGAAGCGTCCCTAGAATTATCTTCAGATCACACACCTACTATTGTTACTATAATGAATCCAAATAGAACCGTATCTCCGTCTGGTTACTTATCGACATCAGCCTCACAAATAAATTGGTTAAAATATAAAAAATATCTGAGTGCCCATTGCACAGAAAATATTCCGCTTAGCACACCGGAGAACGTGGATCTTGCTATTGTTAATTTTGACAGTTATCTCAAACTAGCTGTTCAACATTCCAGCACAACACTCAAAAAAACCAAAAACAAAATCATATATTCTACTGATGTCGAGCGTCTATTGACTGAAAAAAGGAGAGTTCGTAGAGAGTGGCAATTGCACAGATCCCCCCAACTTAAGACTTTATTAAAAGAGTGCACAAAAAGGCTGAGAAAGTTACTGCAGTCTCAGAAAACGGCTTCCCTGGAAAAATATCTCAAAGGACTTGATGCAACTCCACAATCAGATTACTCATTATGGCGTGCAGCTAGAAGCCTCAATAGACCAGTTATCTCTAAGCCACCATTGAGAAACTTGAATGGAAGTTGGGCAAGAAATGATATTGAAAAAGGAAATCTGTTTGCTAATCATCTGAAAAATGTATTTACCCATAATATATTTCACGATATAGCAGTCGATTTACCGTCTGTAAATGTTAGAGCAGCTATTCCCCTAAGATTCGAGTTTAGAGAAATCGAAAAGGCTATTTGTAATTTAAACACCAAGAAGGCATCCGGTATTGATAAGATCAGTAATAAAATGCTCTTGGAGCTACCAAGTACAGCAAAGAAAATTATTCTTTTTATTTTTAATGCTATTTTACGCCTTCAATACTACCCTCATAAATGGAAGGTTTCCTTAGTAACCATGATACCAAAGCCAGGAAAGGATCACACAAAAGTTGAGTCATACAGGCCTATTAGCTTATTATCTAATATTTCAAAGCTATTTGAGAAACTACTAGTGGCAAAATTAACGCCGATTTTAAATGAAAATAGATGTATTCCTAATCATCAATTTGGGTTTAGAAGAAAGCATAGCACAATTGAACAAACTCATCGAATAGTAAATGTAATAAGAAAAGCCTTTGAAGAAAAAAAATATTGCTCAGCACTCTTCATCGATGTGTCTCAAGCTTTTGATAAAGTCTGGCATGAAGGTTTACTACTGAAATTGCAGCAAAACTTGCCAGCAAACATACACAAGCTGTTAGAAAGCTACTTAGTCGGTCGTCAATTTATTATTAAAGAAGGCGATTTTTTAAGTTCTCCTCAGCCAGTTAACGCTGGAGTCCCACAAGGCAGCATCCTGGGCCCTCTATTGTACTTAATTTATACTTCGGACATGCCAACAAACAGCTACACACAAACCTCAACATTTGCGGATGACACAGCTTTCCTAAGCGTACATGAAAACTGTCAAGAAGCATCTCGTTACTTACAGGATCACATATTTGAACTGGAAAGGTGGTTAAAACAGTGGAGGATAAAGATCAATGAGCAAAAATGCGCACATATAACATTCACATTGCGTCGGGAAACATGCCCCCCTATTAAAATCAATAATCAAATAATACCCCAACACTCGCATGTAAAATACCTCGGTATACATCTAGATCGGCGTTTAACGTGGAAATGGCACATAGAAGCAAAATTAACTCAAATGAAACTAAAAGCAATTCAAATTAATTGGCTCATTGGAAGAAATTCTGTTCTTAGTCTCGATTGCAAACTTCTACTTTACAACTCTATCTTAAAGCCAATTTGGTGCTACGGTATTCAGTTATGGGGCACTGCCTCGGCTTCTAATATCGAAAAAATTCAAAGGCGCCAAAATAAACTTCTTCGAATAATCACAGCCGCTCCCTGGTATGTCAAAAACTCAAATATCCACAAGGATCTCAATATACCATTGGTAAAAACTATGATAACGAAATATGCAGTAAAATATTTAAAAAGGCTGGAACTGCACCCAAATCCCTTAGCTCGAAATATTTTAAATTATGGCGGCCACACTCGATTAAGGAGAAGAGACACTGCAGCACTCACCCAATCAGATGAGCGATAAACACCTACATATGTGAACAGAAACCGTGATGACTAAATCTTTTTGTCTGGCACTGGCAGGACATTAAGTAAATATTAGGATAAGATTTGATTAATTATTGTTAGTTCATATTTAATATATGAAGATTCAATAAATAAATACTGCAAAAAAAAAAAAAAAAAAAGTGTCCTGGTACCCAACACAGCCTTTTTGTGAATGCCAACATGTGCTCTCTCGATCGCACCGTATAATTTGACAATGCTCTTAGCGCAGCCTGACTATCGACGTAGATCGTCACTACATATCTCCCTACGATATGACCCACTATCACTTCCGTCGCCCTCCGAACCGCTACGATCTCAGCCTGGAAGACGCTGCACTCATTCAGGAGTCTGAATAAATTTTTCACGTCAGGGTCAGCAATAAAAACACCAGCCCTAGTGCCTGTGTCCATCTTGGACCCGTCCGCATATACTGCCAACCCGGGAACTCCAGTCAGTCAATTATCTTCAATAAGAATGAAGACAAAATAGGCCTGAAATTTCCCGGCTTCGAGTGGCCTGCCCTACCAGCCATGGGTATAAAAATTACCCTGACCTCTCTCCATCCCCTAGGCAGGTACCTCCTACTGAGGCATATCCTAAATATATTCACAAGCAGAAATCATGCGTCGTCCGGGATATTACAGAGCATGGCCAGAAATATACCGTCCGGACCTGGTGATTAATATGAGTCGAAGGTATTGACAGCCCACTCAAGCATCTCCCTTGTGACTATTTCCTCGACGCAGGCGGACGCATGAATCGATATCACAGACATTCCGTCACATTGACCATCGTTCATACCTCCGGTTTCCGCACAATCAGGAAAGTGCACCTCCATGAGTAAGGTTAGGGTCTCAGAGCTAGACTCAGTCCATGACCCGTCATGCCCCGACTAGGCTAGCTGGAAGTGAGTAAGTCTATCAGTACCTGGGTTGCGGGTTCGATTCCCGCCAGAGAATCTGGTCTCCTGCAGACAAGCGAAGAGATTCCTTTGGACATACCCCAGGGTCCTAGGATTCTTGGATAAAATCCGTCAGAATCTAGACGACTCGTTGACATATCCGTTGACATTGCTTTTGCATACATCATTGTACGAGCTGCTTCCACAATAGTTCTTATTTCCCTTTCTGCAGAACCGTTTTCTGTGGAGTATAAGGGACAGTTTTTTGATGATGAACAGTTTCGTTTTTAAATAGCTTTTTTATATTATTATATACAAATTCAGTTCCATTGTCGGAACGATAAATTTGTATATTATGGCAATATTTTTTGTTTATTTCAAAAAAAATTTTACTTTATCATGTAACTCAGATTCATATTTCATGAAAAACACTAAACGGTAATGAGAAAAATTATCTTTCATTATAAGAAAATACCTTGGACCACCTAAAGATTCAACTTGAATTGGTCCACAAATGTCAGCATGAACAATTTGACCACACTTATTTGATACAATTTCACAAACTTTGAAACTACTTCTACGATGTTTTCTATACATACAAGTTTCACACACAAAATTGTCGTCTAAGTAAGTAATATTATTGATTTTTAAGATTTTTCGAATTTATTCATTATTTTTAGGTTAATCTTTCGTGCCATAGTTGTAGTGTTGAATTTTCATTTGATGAAAGTCATTAATACTTTTACACAAAAGTGACTGTTAAATTACCATGACGTTGTCCAACAACCACAACTTTTTGATCAGATTTTCCAGTGATGGAAAATTTGAAAATTGAGATGGTTCTGACCACTAAGCAAAAGAGTGCATTATTAAACATTTTGGATATTTTTATAAAACCTATTTTGTTCTTGCAAAATTTAATTAATTTTAATATAAAAAAAATTTGAATTTTGGCTAAAAAACTAAAAATTAATTCATTTTGACATAAAAATAAATGTAAATACAAATGTAGATATGTGCATATACATTCTAGAAATTTATTAATTTTTACCCATTGGAAGCTGCTATTTTTTGCACAGTTTCAAAGCATCTTTTATTTTTGTTCTTGTCCAACAAAAAGTTTATTACGTATTTTCTTGTGGTGTTCGAAATATGTTTGTTAACTATTGGTGAGTAAAAATATTAAATACATTCTATGTTATAATGTTATCGAAATCATGTAGTTAAAACGCATTTAAAATTATATTGGTGCTTAAAGAATATCACTATTTTTGAAACAAAAAACATGAAAGAAAAAAACAATAAATTGTATGTGTATCCTGTATGTAGTGTGAACACATCTAAATTTACAGCTAAATCTGGCATTCGATATGGCCAAAAAATGCTAAAATGATTTTAAAAAATCCTAAAAATAATGATAACACTTTTTAAAGATTTTTGTTCAAAATGTATTACCAGTATGAAATTTTATTCGAAATAAATTATTATATTTAAACAAGTGGGTAAATGTTGTGAAAGCATCTGATAGAGATAAATATGAAGAACAGGTAGTTGAGATTAAATTTTAAATTTAGGGGCCCGCAAACCATACATGCTAAATTTAAACGATTTATTTCTATGATACACTAATTTTTTATTAGATCTTTTTATATTTTATAGTTTAAGAAAAGTTGAAGCTTTAGAATTATAATTTTTTTCAGCAGCTTACAGCAAACAATTTTTTCACATATTCATACTATTGAAATTTTATCTTAATACAAAGTGAAATTTCATTGTACTTTCATATAGTTATATCAAAGGGCAAATAATATTTACAATCAACATGATAAGGGCATTTCTAATATTCACCGAATATTCTATTCTTTTAACAAGACAGGTAAGATGTTTCTTAACATAAGAATTATCCCCATTCATACAAAATTATTTTAGGTACAGCTATTTTAAGTCAACATTTTTTATGATTTATAAAAAAAATTCAAGTAAAATGAATAGAATTATTCGTCCTAATTTTTAAAATAAATAATGCTAAAAAGCATAAAACATTTTCTTTAAATGCTAAATAAAATGCCAAGTGCTAAATGAAAAAGCTAAATAAAATATGTTAATGCTTAATTAAGCCGCTAAAATGCCAAAATGGTCACACTGCCTGTATGTTATTGGCACGTTGGTAATGGTCTCAATGTTTAAAAAAAATAGCATTGCTAAACTTCTTAACAAATGATCAAAGAGTACTAAAACTGACGTGGGGGTACTGTGGTATTTATGAAAGGAAAAAGTACTGAAAACACTCCAATAGTACTGAATTTTCCATCACCGATTTAAGCTCTGATCCAACGCAAGACTCTGGCCACTCAAATGCCGACAAGGAGAAAAAACTATTTTATAGTGTAAAATACATACCTGGACTTACGGATAAACAGAACATCAAAGACGCAATAGAGTAGAAAAACAAATAGTTTGCTTACAAACCTAACAAAACTTTAAGCACAATATTTACAAACATAAAAACACAAATAAATAAACAACAACAAAGCAATGTTGTTTACGAAATACCATGTAAGGGGAAAAAAGATCAAAGCTGCGATTTAATTTATATTGGTACCACAAAGTGAACATTGGAAACAAGAATAACAGAACATAAAATGGACATAAACAAATTGAAGGAAAAAACTGCTTTAGCACAACACATAAAAAATACAAGTCATACGGCAGATTTTGACAAAGTACGAATATTGAATAGAAAAAAACCGAAAAGAAAAGATTCACAATAGAGACGTTAAGGATACAACAGAAAATAAAAAATACAATTAACTTAAAAGCAGACACACAAAGCATTAATGCCAGTTACTGTGTTGCAATATCTAACCTGTGATATAATTTTTTAAGTTTGTGTTTAACTTAATATTTCATGTTTAATGTTTTTTATGTTTGTCTACAACAAATTATTGTTCAATGTAATAAAAAATTAATTTCTCTTATTGTAAGTCATACTTAATTGTTGAAAAATGTTTGTTGTAATATTATTGTTATTTATATCTTCTTTAATTTAAATAGACAAATCCCTTGATAAAGTGAACATAACATTCACGAAACGTTGGGGAAATATGGATTAAATGCATTTTTAATTACATATAGAACTTTAGGCCGTATTAGCTGAAATAAAATCTAATTTAATAAACAATTACATTAGCCAAAAAAAAACAAAAATAATATAAATTTGTTTCAATTTGAGGAACGTAAAGAACATCTTTAAGAATTATTACATTTCTCCAGTTGACACAATCAAATATTCTAACGTTAATTGTTCTAATTCCATGTGCTTGCAATTTTTACATTTCTTACATCTGAATCATAAGATTGAAAATCTAATAACCAATTATTCTTTGTCACTTTGAAGTCATTGGGCTCGGAACTTAAAGCTGTAAAATAATTTAGTCGAGTCTTGTTGAGGACACTTATGCCTACAATGCCCTTCTTCACCACATATTTAACATCGGCTTTAGGTCTGGAATTGTTTGAATTGCCACTGTTACCGCCACTGCTCAACTCTAAACCTTTTGCATTTACATGTTTGTCTTTATTTTCTGTATTGTGTTGTAATATTACAAGCTCAATTGCTATCTAAAAACGTATGTCAAATAAAGATAAAAGATATGTTAATCAACTTTATTGGAACCTGCAAAAGCTAACGATTATTGCGTCAATGCTCTGGGAGGTCATTCCTGAAAGACAACTGGATAAGAAACGAGACTGCAATTGTTTTACGAATAAAATGTAAGCTGTATTTATAACTTCGAATCTACAGTTATATTGAATTGTACAAATTAAATTGTAGGAAATTTAATGCAGTCGAAAAAAATAAAGTTGTAATTAAAGTTTTGCGTTCCAATTCTTGAATCTCATTCATATTTAAGCAATGAACCGGATTAAACCAGTAGTAAACGCTTCTCTCGTTTACAGTCACAATTGTGGAAAGTTTCACTTTTCTTTGCATTGTTTACACCTTTATTATTGTAATTTTTTAACCCCTTGGATGCAATTAGTGTTCCCACTCGCACAATTTGACAATGAGAGATTAAACATGCTTCTTCAATACATAATCTTGATCTAAGATTATTCAATGTGTGTCTGTCTTGCTTGCTGACTCCCCATCTGATATTGTTTCTTTTAAATCTCTTAACCCTTAAATGCATTTTGATGTAGATCTACATCACATGTTAAAACCTGAATATCTCTTGATGTGGCAACATTTTCAAAGTTTTTTTTTATATTTTAAATTTCCAAGAACTTATTTACCGTTATCGTGTGCAGCTAAAAGCTCAAAAAGTATTTTAATACCTGTAACGATATTAATAGGAGCAACGCATTTTGTGTATAATTTCATTTTGGTGTGGGATTTTTTTTATAAAAATAACATAAAATCAACAAAAAAAATTGTTTTTGGAAAGAAAAAGGCAGTAAAATGAATTTTATTTGTATATGTTTTAACGCCGATGAATTTGTGCATGAACAATTTTGTTTTGAATGTGATGTAGAAATACATAAGTATGCAAAACCGGTATGCAAAATCAGTATGCAAAATAACGAACGCTTACGCAAGACACGGCCTATAATAGATCATCTAAATGAAGCATTTTAATCTATACCCATTGATCAACGCCTTTCTAAGAATATACGAACATCTGTGTTTTACAAAAATAGGTTATTTCTCGCCGGATATTCATACCGTTTCGAGGTATACTCCGGTCAGGCCAGACTTAGGAGCCACGAAAAATTTAGTTTTACGGTTAATCAGAATGATACAACGAATAAAAAAAAATAATATAGTGTTTTTCGATAACTTATATGGTTGGTTGCTGCGTAGAACGTAGATTTTACAGCGGCGGTGTTGAAAGACAACAAGGTAGTATAAGTCGGTATGAAAAACGACTAAAACAAAATGTGAATATAGATAATCCAAAAGTTGTGCAAGACTATAACATGCATATGGGTGGACTTGACCTGATGCATAGCTACTTAGGTCATTATTCTATATGGGTCAAAAGCCGAAAATGATAATTTTGCTTATATTACCTCATTTTGGGCCTTGCGACAATATTGGCTAGTTTTGTGAGGACTTGGATGATATCCCTTGCAATATAATATCTGAGTCAAGGAAAAACAAAAAGGGTCGGCCTAGAATATATCCCTTGAAATAAGCTTACAGACAAAAATCGAAAGGAATCACTTAACTCTCTGTTATCCATAGATGTGTGAAAAGACAACTGTTGATCACTGGCCCATTTTTGCAAACAGATTGCGATACATAATACCGGAATGCACGGGTACAACACAGTGGTAATGTCAGAAATGCAAGGGGCCTTTATGCTCTAATACAAAAAATAGCCGTTTTATCCATACTTAATAACATAATTTATCAATAATTTTAAAAAAATCTTTGAATTTTTTAATCCAAACTTAGATATTTTTAATTAGGCTGAAGTTCATTGAATTTAATTTACATTAAACTATTTTTTATGAAGACAGGAATTTTTACAACATGAAATTAATTAAAATTTTATTGATAATTTTTCATTCTTGACTGCGCTGAGATTTGAACCCAGGCTTTCACGGACATGTTGCCCATACTTTCGATTGTAACCACACAATCTCGTCAGTGGGGTTTGCCGTTTTCAGCGCAGTCAAAAATGAAAAATTATCAATAAAATTTTAATTAATTTCATGTTGTAAAAATTCCTGTCTTCATAAAAAATAGTTTAATGAAAATTAAATTCAATGAACTTCAGCCTTATTAAAAATATCTAAATTTGGATTAAAAAATCATTAACAGTTCAATAAAATAACCACATTACTAACATTGTGAACAGCTAAGGCACGAGCTATGTTTACATTTGTCTTTCAAGTTGTGCTGAAAAAGGTCAACAAGAAAACGAAAGACAAAAACATGAAAAACAATAATGTACTTTGGATTTCAAGAAGAATTCTTGACAAAAAGTACGAAAAAACAGAAGTTAGGAAGAACATGTAAATCAATTAAAATAGATAATCATTCATTCCAAAGCAAATTTCGATCCACCAAAAGTGAACTACCATTTGGTTCAAGGATTGATGTTTGACTATTGACGTCATCCGTCTGCAATAGCCGAGTGAGTAAAACGGCAAACCCAACTGACTAGATTGTGTGGTTACAATCGAAACTAGTATGGGCAACCTGTCCGTGAAAGCCTGGGTTCAAATCTCAGCGCAGTCAAGAATGAAAAATTATCAATAAAATTTTAATTAATTTCATGTTGTAAAAATTCCTGTCTTCATAAAAAATAGTTTAATGAAAATTAAATTCAATGAACTTAAGCCTAAATAAAAATATCTAAATTTGGATTAAAAAATCATTAACATAAACATAAAATAACCACAATTCTAACATCTTTGAAATATGTTAACTCTCTTTGTAGCGCATTATAAGAATTTCAGAAATTATCATGCATGATGATGTAGATAAACATCAGTATGTTTTTCTCAAAATAAAAAGAAAATACGCAAATGGTGGTGAAAATTTAATTTTTTCCTTCAACTACATTCATTTTCCAATTGCCTAAAAATTTTTTTTTACCAAAAATAAAAAATCATTCATTTAACTGTTGATTGAGCATCAACAAACTTGACTCATTTTTTCTTTCGAAAACATCATTTAATTTAGTCCACATAGCTTTAGCAGAATTACAATTAGTAATATGTATAACGTGTTTGCTTCCAACCGAAATTCCTTTAATCTGTTAAGATTTGGCATCTTTTTTCGCCACGCACGATTCTTACAATCATCAGTTAGTGCACGCAAAGAAAAAACATGATTAAGGAATGGTCACTACGACCATTTTTATTCATATTTACCTAATATATTTACCCTAATAAATTTATTATAGTCATAATATAACCTTAAAAATTGTTATTTGTCCCTAGCATTTTTAAATTCGCTATAATAATATTATATGGTCTTTTACACCTAAAAAGTTACTCTGATCTAGCTAACCATTTTAAATTATTTAATATGTTTGCTACTATAATATATGTATTTTCAACTATACAATTAAAATCATAATATTGCTGCACACAAAAGGTATTTTTAATACCATAATTTTGGTTTGCTTTAAAGCACATTCTCTTTATGAGCACATTCAACAATATAGCATATTCTCTTTATTGTCGAAACAACCAGTCGAAACAAACCATCCGCGAGCGTTAGTTAATCATGAAACATGAATGATTACAAAATAATTAAAACATTTTTCGGGGAGAAAATGCCCCGCTGCCTTGCAAAATTAACGATATAAACTATTATGCATTTATTGAAACAGGTAAGTTATTTATATATAATTATAAAAATATATACATAAGCAATTCCTTTGTCCAACACTGAAACCAGCATAGAAATTTCGGCACAAGATGTTGTCATTAGCCCCGATTCTTTTTTCAATAACTGTTCAACAGCATATTGATATAGTATATTTCATAAAAGAAATAAAAGGTAAATTTAATTTTACTTTATCTTAACAAATCTCAAGTGAGCGGATAAAAATAATGAAAAGTGTTAATGCATGCCGAAGTAAAGCTACATAGATCTCCTTTTTTTTTGATAAATTTGTACCACAAAATATAATTTATAATTTATAAATAGACACACACACATGTATATAAATGTATGTATTTAATTTTATTTTTAAATATAAACTATATTTTATTTATTAATATACATATGCTGTATATTTGTAATAAAACATAAATTTTTGAAATTAATTTTTTTTATTGTTTTTATTGCGAGAACCAAATTACATGTTGAAATAGACATTTTGTATGGGGTTGAAAAATAAAGAAACATGGTTTGAAAGATCGTTTGCGTTGTTCTTCTGAACATAATAATATGTTTGAGACAATAATTAGCTAAAAACATTCTGTCTGAACATATATTGTTGCTGAAGACGTGTTTGACACAATCATAACCACAAACATTAATGATAGTTTGCGATTGTGATTGTATCAATCATGTTTTTTCTTTGCGTGCGGACATTCTTCATCCCCAGAAGAAGAAGAAGAGACACTGCAGCACTCACCCAATCAGATGAGCGATAAACACCTTCATATGTGAACAGAAACCGTGATGACTAAATCTTTTTTGTCTAGCACTGGCAGGACATAAAGTAAATATTAGGATAAGATTTGATTAATTATTGTTAGTTCATATTTAATATATGAAGATTCAATAAACAAATACTGAAAGAAACAAAAAAAAAAAAAAAAAAAAAAAAAATCCCCAGAAACTACTTCATAAACATCAGCAGCAATTAATGTTGACCATTGACTTGCTTCATTAAAATTTTCAATCTTGCTTTCAGACTCCATTATTTAATAATTTTTCTTTTTTTCTTTTTTTGAATTATAGATTTGATTGACCGATGGAACCAACTTTTATTTGCTGATTTAAATTCGAGAATGAAAGAAAAATTTTAATTATAGTTTTGATTGATTGATGGAACGGGCCGGGCCCATAACCTTTTGCGAAAGACGACTTTTATTAGCTGATTCAAGTTCAAGAATGAAAGAAAAATTTTCTTTTTGATAACAAATAAAAAATAAGAATATTTAAGTAACAAAAATACAAAACATATTCAATTAAATTTGTAAAAGTAAAATTATGAACAAGTAACATTTTGAACTACTTATTTCAACACGTATTTACCATTTTTACCCTTTCTTACCCCCTAAATGTTCGAATTTCTAAAAATCCTGTCTTAGTGGATTGATTTAGGGAGAGACTAATGCTATGTTCACACTTGGGTTTTGGAACGCGTTTAAGCCACTTGAACTAGATAACCCGCTCATCACTTAAAAATCGAGATGATTAACCATACATTTAAGTGATTTGTTAATCACTTCAAATTGGCATGTTTAATACTAAATAATTTCTTTAATCACATAGAATCCTCTGAACATACCTCAAGCTGAGTATGATATAGCATCGGGAAAAATAAACGTACCTCGCATGTTTTTTTAAATAATCCATTTATTTTCACAATTTTATCATTAATAAGTTTAAAATATTCTTCTGATATCTTTATTAAAGCATTTTTTTTTTATCCATTTCTAATACTTTAAAGAAATATTAATTTGTTTTTTGTGTTTTATTTGAAATTCAACTGTCATCTTAATCAGCTCAAATGTAATGTGAACGGCTTTGGTTAACTTAATCAACATTTTCCTTAAACGCGTTTAAAAACACAAGTGTGAACATGGCATTGCCTCCGGTCCAAATTTTAAGTTCTTAGCTTCAGTCGTTCGTGCGATGATGAATTCGTCAGTCAGTCAATCAGTCAGACAATTTTATATAAATAGTTTAGGAATGTTTTTGAGAGAAATTTATAAAATTTTACATTTTATAATTGTTACACAGAAAAAATTAAAAATTGTCTCTAATGACCAAATTCATAGAATAAAGCAATTAATTTGTTAATTTTGCACCTATTACCAAAATGGTTATATTGATTACTAATAATTGTAAAAATGTTTAATTGTCAATATATATTTTTTTATACAGTGTGTTAGTCGATATAATTAAATATTGCTTAGGTTTCCACAAGTCCCAACAACAATTTTAAAAGTTTAAATTATTTTATTTTAAACGAAAAAATCAATGAAGATTTTTTGTTATTAAAATGTCAATTTACTCAAAATTATTTTTTTATTTGCCTTTCAACTAAACAAATAATTAATTCAATTATCGCATTTATTAAATTGAAGTACTTTTTCAACAATTTTTTTAAATGACATAAAACTACTGATAACTTTTTCTGTGTATATTCCAATTTTTTTTTTTTTTTTTAGAAATAAAAGTTAATTATTAATTTTTTTCCACAAACTTTCTTAAATTTAGTTTTGCCTTTCTAAGGCCATCAAATTAGTAATTTACTAAAACTTAAAACGAAATCAACCTTAAAAAATAAAATCAAAAATATATTATAAAATTAAAAAAAAAAAAAAATAATTAAATTCAGAAAATCCGGTAGTGATAGAAATCGATTTTTAAAACAAAACCGTATAAGTGTCTTTAAAAATACATTTCTTATACATTTACGAGTATCTTTTAATTGCTGTCCTTATTCTTTATAAATTTTAGGTTGTATTAGTTCAGGAGGTCCATAACATAGCGCAACAATTCTACTTAAACATTTTTTTGTATAAGCCAATTATAATTATTAAAGTCAGTAGGATGTATATATTTTTTGAACACTTGCTGTCATATAAAAGTGTTCTTCTATTAATAAACATCATAAATAAGTCGATTTATCTGCCATTTCGTCTTTAACTGCATTCAAAATTATGACGTTTTCATTTCAATAATTTTGTAATTTTACCATTTGTTTTTGAATTGTATAAGTTTTATATATGTACATATCGGCACCAAAAATTGAAGAGGGCATAACAACAACAAATTAGGATATGAGTTTGATTGATTTTTGTTCGTTTTAGTAAACTACATGTTCACAAATTATTTTAGATCCTTGCGATCAAATATGGCGACTTTATTAAAGAAATTCAAACGCCAAGTGCACCTTGTTGTTATTCATTTTGTAAAATTTTTTGCTTCTCCATTAAAAAAATAAAGTGTTGTTACGCCCTACTGCATTTTACGTGACGATATGTACATATATAAAACCTATAGAATTCAAAACAAAATGGGAAAATATGTGTATCTGCGTTTTAAAAGTTTACATCTGAAACTCATTCTACAGCCTATTCAATGTTGCACTCTTGTATAGCAAACAAATTAGAAAATCGTGAGATACTTAGGTTTTTCGTATAAAGTGTCTTCAGAAGATTAATTCATATAATTTCAAGCAACATTTTGTTGATACACATTAATCTTCTTACTCTTCTGAAAATGGGTCACCGTTAATCGGTTAACCGAATTAACACTACCCGAATAGCTGATCGGTTAATTTCAAATTGAGTATTTTTGATTAACGATTAAAACGGTTAATTTCGGTCCATTAGCCGATTAACCGATGTAATCAAATTTTGATTTTCTTATAGTGTTATATATATTTCAATGCCATAATGGAAGATTTAATATGTTCAGAAAAATCCAGGAACAGGACTGAGAAATTCGATTTTCTGTATTATGGGTTGCTTTTGATTTCACCAATATCTACGATAAATGAAAGAATTTTTTCCAAGTCAAGTAAAGAAAAGAATCGCTTAAATCCTTAACATTTAAGCCAAATTATTTGTCTAAAATATTGTTTTATAAGATCTCCTTTAACTATTAAAATAAATAACTAATAAAATTATCTTACAGCTTATTCTTTAATTAATACATAATTTAATTAAAGAATATGTATAATATATTTATGAATCATTTTATTCTTTGCTCGTTTTAGTTCAATAATTGTTATTCCCAGCAAAAACTTTACTTACCTGGTAAGTTAGCAAGTAATGTTGGAGAAATATAAACACTACATATTTTTCGGCTGAATAACTACTTATGTTTGTTCGAGTTGTCCACAGAATTCAGTAGTTACAATACACTTACTAGAAGTCACAATATATCTAGTTATTATTCAACTACCAGTAAGTTGAATTGTAAGTACTTACAATATACTTACTGAAAGCCAAAAAATAACTAGTTTTTATTTAATTGGAACTAGTTAATAGACCTAATAAGAGCTAGTAAGGAGATAGTTACCAGTAAGAAAATATTCAGTACTGAAAACAAGACAACTAATATGTATACCCAATAAGCACTAAAATTTTTGAAATTCAAGTGCTTTTAATATTGCTGGAATTCAGCTTTAATTTATGCAAAATTTTCAAGTCAAATTCCAGTTCATACAAAAATGTTTGAAACTCTTTTTTTTTAAACTTTTGTATTGCTTAAGCTATCAAAAAAAATATTTGGGGAAAAATAATTTTAAAAATTTATTTCTGTGCGCTGAAAGGGAGGAAAAGGATTTTAATAATTTCGAAAAAAATTAAATTATTAATTTCCTTGGACTTTAATCAAACGTAACGAGGTCTTCAACAAAACAAATACAAATATGCATGCATACATATGTATAAACAATGTATGTAATAGTTATGTGGTATTACGGAAAAATATTTAAGGTAAATCTAATGGTACCGTTTGCGTTATTGTCTTCGATACTGTATTATATTACTCTAGCACCAAAAAAATGTACCATCGTATAGCACTTTTAAATTGTTTTCCAATGATATCACATTTGTATGCAGATGCTTTATAGTATAATGTGAATAAACCACAAACTATTAAGGAAGATCAATAATTGCATACACCATTATTTTTTTTTGTTTCTTCAATATTAAATTTTTTTAACTTGATTTCCATTGGAATTGTAGGCTTGATTTATATTGATTTTATAGGTCTGATTTATACTTGATTTAAATACTTGAATTCAAGTTTAATTATTATGTGTTTGAGGCTGGAATTTAACTGTAATTCAACGCTTGAATTACACTGTATTTACATTGTTATGTTCGACTGGATTTCCAGTACCCATTTTGCTGGAGTATGCTATTGAATTACAGTGTAATTCAAGTATAATTCAAGGCTTGAAAATGGAAAACAGGACTGGAGTTACACTTGATTTATACTTGGATTCCAGCAAAATTGCTTATTGGGTATGTATATTTAGCTGATTACATTTTTGGGATTATTGTCTGGGGGGTGAGAAATTCCAAGTCAGGATGATGGTACTAGGTCAGTATAGTAAAACCCTCAAAGGGTTTGGCGTTCGTATGTGTCAGTTTTTTTTTATGACATTTTAAATGTTTTCCTTATCTTGATGTTTTTTCGCTTAGTTGTAACATTTTGGCAAAAACGTAGTTTAACATAACTCGAGAACCACTTGTCCGATTTTGATGAAACAAATTTAGAAAAATTAAGAATTACAATTTCTCTAATCTGTTTTAATACCGTTTTCCTATATGTGCAACAGTTTCGAAGTTAAAAATGATTGTATGAAGGGAAAAAAGTATTTTTTGCCTAAAAATTTAAATATTTTTTTTTTAAATTCATAAAAAATCCAAAATGGAAAAAAGTGCCAAAACTAATTACTTTCGCGTAAAGTCACATAACTCATGAGCAAAAAAAGCCATAGATCATGAAAATCGATGCACGCGTTTCTCATTTATTCACAATTAGGTAAATGTATGAATTTCAAAAATTTGCTCCAGATATGCACAACATTATTTGGAGAAAACATTGAGACTAACAAGCCGAACTCTCATATTTTTCTACTGTATTAAAAGAGAAATATTGATGTGGCAACACTGGTTCTGTAATATTCACATAAAACATGCAGTGTCATTATACTTCTTCTCTTTCTCACACTGGTTCTGTGATTTTTGTCATTCAACAAGTGCCGACGAACGCGAACAGTAAAAGTGATTTTTCTCCAGTTTTTTAAAAGTGAACAAAAGAGAACAGAATATGGAACTGTGCAAGCCAGATATAAATAGCTTTTGCTACTGCTGTGGTCAATATGTCTCAACACATAAAAAAAGGGGAAATTTCCGTACTGATTTTGTTCAAACATACGAGATGTACTTCAACCAAAATGTTAAAGTGAACGAAAATTGGGTACCAAATATAGTGTGTAAAAGCTGCTACAACCGTCTAATGGATTGGAAAAATAGAAGACGTGAAAGTATGCCATTCGGTATCCCAATGACTTGGACTAATCCTGAGGAAGGTCACAATCCATTGAATTGCTATGCATGTGCGAATAAAGGAGCCGCAAAAAGGATAAGAAAATCGTATAATTACGTTGGTGTTGCAAGTGCCGCAACACCATTGCCTCATTCGGACCACATTTCTGTGCCAAAAGCTTCTAGCCCAGATATTTTCTCTTCTACGACTGCTCCGACATATCATGCACGTGATGATCCCCCATATGAGCCATCAGTATCCAATGAGCCAATTTTAATAAATCAAAATAAGCTTGATTCAATTGTTGCCAAGTTGGAATAACACAGCATAAATCGGAAGAGCTGGCTTCCATTTTGAAATCAAACTATTTGTTGGCACCCGGTGTGAAAGTCACAGCTTATCGAAGTCGTCAGGCAACACTCCAAAGTTTATTCCTTGTGAATGATGAAAAAACTTCTGCATATTGCCCGGATGTAGGAAAATTGATGGACGCAATGGAAATAAAATATGAAGCAGATGACTGGAGATTATTTATTGACAGTTCAAAACTCAGCTTGGAGGCGGTTTTACTGCATAAGACCAATAAAAAACCTTCAGTTCCAATCACCTATAGTACAGAAACGAAAGAAACATATGATGCGCTGGAAAATATTTTAAAAATGGTTAACTACGCCAAACATATGTGGCGCATATGCTGCGATTTAAAAGTTGTTGCAATGCTTTGCGGTCTTCAAAGCGGCTATATAAAATATATGTGCTTTTTGTGCGATTGGGACGCACGATTTTCCGGTTACCAATATGCATGCCACAGATGGAAACTCAGAGAGCACAGCAGGTTACAAACGGCCAATATTATTCGTGAGCCTCTAGTGCCGAAGGAGAAGATATTGCTGCCTCCACTGCATATTAAACTTGGAATTGTTAAGAATTTTATCAAAACTGTCGCCAAAAGAGATGAAGTTTTCTTGTGTTTGAAACTAATTTACCCGAGACTCAGCGAAAGTAAAATTAAAGAAGGTAAGTTATAATATCACATTCATTTCCCATGATTTTTCATCTTAACAAATTAATTTTTTCCAATCAGGCGTACTAAATGGTCCAGATATACGAAAGCTGATTAAAAGTGACGCATTCAACAATATTTTGATTGACGCTGAATTGAATGCATGGCAGGCAATCAAAGAAGTAATAGAAGGCTTGTTGGGAAAGCATCGTTCTAACAACTACGATGTTTCTGTCGCAAGGATGTTAAGAGCATTCTCGGAAATTGGTGTCTACATGTCCTTGAAAATCCATTATTTACATCACCATCTGGACTACTTCAGCAAACAATTGGCTACCGAATCTGATGAACAAGGTGAACGCTATCATCAAGTTGCTATGCCATTTGAAATGAAGAAGGGCCAACAGTGGAGTCACACATTGACATCATGTGTGGTTCAGAAACTGATGATAGCGATGAATGCGATGCCACTAGTCCCGAACAACCACCATCGAAAAAGTCTAGGCAATATTTATTAAAATAAATAAAAATAAATAAATAAAATATAAAAAAAAAAATTATAAAAATGTTTACTTAATTTTTTTAGTAGTTTATGGCCAGAAGTGTGGAGTTATTGGGGAAAATTTATAAAAAAAAGGCGATAAATGACACTTTTTTGAATAAAAACAAATATCAATATTCTTGTCAAAATGGGATACCTTCACTTAATTGTAAACAGAAGCAGAACGCGTTAATCGATTTCTATGATCTATGTCGCATTTTGTTTATAGGTTATGTGACTTTACATGAAATTAATAACACTTGATCCTTTTTTCCGTTTTGGATTTTTTATGAATTTAAAAAAAAAAAATTTAATTTTTAGGCAAAAAAATATTTTTTTTCTCCACAAATTAATTTTTACCGGCAAAACTGTTGATTATAAAGAAAAACGTTATATAAACGGATTAAAGAAATTGTAACTCTAAATTTTTTTGAGTTTGCTTTAGCAAAATCGGACAAGTGGTTCTCGAGTTATGTTAAACTACGTTTTTGCCAAAATGTTACAACTAAGCGAAAAAACATCAAGATAAGGAAAACATTTAAAATGTCATAAAAAAAACTGACACATACGAACGCCAAACCCTTTGAGGTTTTACTATACTGACCTAGTACCATCATCCTGACTTGGAATTTCTCACCCCCCAGATTGGCTGTTGTACTGTGTTATTAGTAAGCAAATATTTAGTAGTGAAAATAATAGAAGTAATAAGTACTTACTGAGGTCATTACTTGTAACTACTTATTGAGGTTTTCAGAATAATGACAATTGTAATGTCAACTACTTACCAGGTAACGTATGAAATAACTACGACCTATTACCAAAATTCAAAAAGTTTTTCCTGGGTTCTTGTCATGTTATGGTTTTTTTTTATAATAAACTCCAAATAATAAATAAATTATTAATTTTTATTTATTGAAATTACTTAATTTATAAAAAAAACTTTATTAATCGGTTAACCGATCAATAGCGAAATTAACCGATTAGTAACCGATTAAACCAAAACCTCGTTTAATTAATCGAGTGATTAACCGATTAAAGCAAAAGCCCGATTAAACGAATACCCTAATATTTACCTAATTTATTTTTTTACCATATTTAAAAGAGCTGCTAATAGCAAAATTAAATTTTTTTGTTTAACTTTATCTGGTAAGGCATGGATCCAGCCTGATAAGACCAGACTTACTCTCTGAATATACTTTAATATGGGTAACATAGAAACGGATGAAAATTTTTTTAGATACAAGACATGTAAAAAATTTGTTTTTAAAAGTTTATTAAAAACGATATGTTGATATTGTATTAAAAAAACTCAACAATAAGGTAAAATAAAATATAAGATCAGTTTAATATAAATTAAAATAAATTAATCTTTTTAAATAACGTTTTTGCTATAAAAATAATTTTATTTATTTTTAATGTTGTTTTTTATTTGAAACAATTTATTTGACTACATCATACTAAATTGTTTGAACAATTTTTCGACCAAAAAAAAAAAAAAAAAGGCAATTGTTAACAAAATTTTGGAAGAAGGCATATGCTTCACTAATTTTAAAATTAAGTTATGAATTTTAGTCGAACTGTTTGGGCTTTAATCTAAAGATAAATATATAATTATTCTGGTTTAAGTTGATTACAGTTAATTTTTTTATTTAAATTATTTTTATTTAGAAAGGAATTTAAAAGCTTATAACAATGGAAAGACAAAAATAATTTTGGCTGCACATACAATTGTACATACATATCAGTCGTAAATGCGCTAATGCCACAATTTTTGAAAATTAAGTTGTTGATGCAGTTCAATAGAGTAAACAAAAATACATCGTTTGCGGAAAAAAATACAAATATTTTTTTCTAGTTCTTGTTTTGCAACGATATGTAAAAGCTCTAAGTCCAAAAATGCTAAAGAAAAAGCGCTAGGGCCAACTAAAATGTGAAAATTTCAAAAAAATGTGTTAATATTTGTTAATAGACAACATTGAAATAAACAGAATAATTTTATAGTATATTTTATTTTTTGCAAATTGCCATACTAAAATGTACATTGAAAGTATAAAATGTATAATAGAAAAGGTTATAAGTCACATAAATGTATTATTTTGAGTTGGTTTGCAGGCCAATAAAGAGTCGGCAATGAATCAAAACTGGATTTACAGACTTACAATATATTCAGAACTTAAGACTTTAGAAATGTTTTTCTCTCTCCTATACAATTTATACATTGGACTTACATCCTTTACGACTAAATGATATATACGTATATAGGTAAATTATATTAAAAAAAAAATTACGGACTCACCATTGCTTCACTAATTTTTATGTATTTTTGTATATCAAAGAACTTTCCTTATTAATGCACTTAAAATTTGACAGTTATATAATTCTTCTTTGGTGAACTTTTACTAGACCAATAAATATATTCATATGTATATATGGGAAGGTAGAATTGCAATGCATATAAAATTTAAATTCAAAGCCTACTATGACGAAACTATGATGCGGAAAACGGTTATATTCAAATGTATATAATAAATAATTATCATAACACAAATAAAAATATTGCATATACTAAAGCTTATTAATAATTCAACCGCTCGCATCTTCAACCCAAACCTTTATTTTTCGGATATAGCTGGCACTTGCTGGGATTGAATGTATAATTATATGTATTTAAATACAGTAAACTAGATGTTTCATTGGAAATATATAATAAATAACTATTAGGATAAATACTTGGATACTTATTAAAAATTCGATTAGAGATTCACTAAAAAACAAAAAAAACTTAATGGGATTTCCAAAAATTTTTTACATTCGGAAATTCCTGTATTATCGAAATAAGAAAAACATATTTTTATAATTTAGTGGGGGGTGGGAAATTTCCTTTTTTCACCCCCCCCCCCCCTTGAATCCGCGCCTGGTCATATGTGAAATAGGAAAAATATGGAGAAAATAAAGTTTATATACTTTTATTTCAATAACACTATTTTCAAATGGAGTAAGGCAACGAAATTTAGTTAGACAAGGTACCCAAGATCTTGCTGCCGTCTCTGTATCAATACTAACAGCTGCAAATTGTCCCATACGAATCTGAAACATAACAGTAATGTGTATTCTCGGTGGAGGGTATCAAAGATTCAGGAGCCGAATAAAGCATTCTATCTTGTGAAATTAAATATTATTCCTTCGACCTTTTTTTTATTCAAAAATTAGTTAGTGCAACATTGAATGTGGAGAAGGTCATACGTCTCTTACGAATATATTTGTAACTCATTCCTTGATAATGATATCCGATGGATATCGAAATATTGGAAAAGATATAATAAATATTTTTTACAAACAATTGGCCTCGAGCTCGAAAAACTTTTTGAATTCTTTCTTGTTTTTAAAAAATATTAGCATTAACAACAATTAATATATAAACAAAGCAAACAAACAAAATGAGACAAAAAGATTGTAGAATTAAAAAAACAAAACTTTAAACGTAATTAGTTTAATAATCTTTATTTAATAAACCATACAGTTTTTAAAGAAAACTGTACATTTTTTATGGTTGACAAATGAAGCAGCTGTCTCTATTTAACTTGATAACAACGCAATTATTGTTTTCTTTTATTTTACAATAAAAAGCCAATTTATAAAAAAAAAAAATTGAGTAGCGTACAAATTTGCGCTTACTTTTTAAAATCTACCATTAGGTCGCCGCAAAATAAGAAAACTATTTATTGAAATAAAATTGATGGAATAAAAGTAGTAAATTATAAATAAAAGGTAATGCAAATTTCTTTATATGTAAATATGTGTTACACAAAAGACTTTCGGTCAGCTGTTTTTGCTATGCAAACAAAATCCCGCTAAGGATTTTAAATCAAATCCACTAGATATCTTTGTAATGTATCGGCCAATAACATGAAAACACGACATACAACCTGTTACATCGCAAAAATATTGTAACGCTCCCCGTGACAATATATTATGGTTATCAATATGGCAGCCCGCTCATTGTATGACAGATGATTTTTGTTGCTTGTTATGTTGATCTATTCGTTATTTGCTACAAGAACATTCGTATACGTGCAATCTTATTTTGCGACGCCCTAATGGTAAATTTTAAAAAGAATTTATTAAATTGGTTTATTATTGTAAATAAGAGAATACTAAATGCGTTGCTATCCCTTTAAATAGAGATAAAGCACAGCTGCTTTATTTGCCAACCATAAAAAATTTACAGTTTTCTTTAAAAACTGTGTGGCTTATTAAAAACATCTTAATAAACTAATTACGTTTAAAGCTTTCATTTTTAATTCTACAATATTTTTATCTCACTTGGTTTATTTGCTTAGCGTAGTTGTTAAATGTTGTTAATGTTAATATTTCTTAAAAACAAGTAATAATGCTCTATTCGGTTCCTGAATGTTTGATACCTTCCACCGAGAATGAGACTTTTTCAGGGGTAGGCTCTACACATCACTGTTATGTTTCAGGTTCGTATGGGACAATTTACAGCTGTAAGTGTTGATACAGAGACGGCAGCAAGATCTTGGCTACATTGTTGAACTTAAATTTGTTACGTTGAAATAGTCGAATTTAAAAAAGAAGACTATCAACCATAATTTTGCTATTTTGAATGTAAATGAATGTTTGATAGTTTATAAACATAAAATTTGTCCTCACAGTATTTGTAATCGTTTCCATATTAATATATATTAAGAGATTTGAAACTTTGGTTAGTTATGAGCCGCTCATCATAAAATTTTATAATTTTGTTTTTAATCATTTACAACTTAGTTGGACCTTATTTAACTGAAATGTCATTACATGTTTCGGGTTTCAACATATTAAATTGATTTCTGGAAGCGGACTTTATAAACGGCTTGAGGTAAATTGTGGTACGTTCATCATGGTGTTAACTCAGGTCTTATAAAACTAAATTGGAACAAATTACATAAACCGATTTGATAATGTAATTATAAGCAGAACATGAATATAAATTGTTTAGGGAGGCTGGTCCACATTTGCATCCATGACTATTTTCCTATCAAAGCGATTAAAACGAATATTAATTCCATACCGCTTTTGATTTCATAGTAGAAACAAACTGACGCTGAAATTTTTCAATTTGTTTGAGCGTTTCGAAGGTGAACGTGATTTCAACAGTCGGACCTAGATTAATGGACGTAGAATTAATTAGGACCCAGAATTTGAGGTCATTCCCAAAAACAACTAGATTTTCCTCCAAATCTCGTAGGTACCACATTTCGTTGCAATTTAAATGTGCTAGTTGTCGTGTATCTTAGTGCATTCGTATATTTCTTAGACAATTGAGAAGTCACTAAACAAAACTTACCTTCTGGTATTCATTTCGAAGACGATCTTTGATATGTTTGCATTTTGGTTCTATTGAAATAAATTGTATATGAATAATTTTTGTCATCTTCTCATAGAAAAGTTTGATCTAAAAAAATTTATGTAGGAAAAAATTTGCCTTTTTGAATCTAGGACCAATATTTAAGGGTGCAACAAATATCAGCACAAACGCATTATACTCTCTCCACTATTGTGAAGTGGCTTATGACTGAGGCTGGGCCCAGAATTGTTAAACAACACAGGTATGTTTTCGATGTTTTTGTGTATAAATTTCGTCATTTATGTTGTTGTCTATTCATTTGTAGAGTAATAAAGTATTGCCTTGTGGCGGTAGCTCTATTCGGTATTCGTATTGCTAAATGTAAAAAATGGAAAATATCAATTCAATGTACATTGTCAATTAAGTTCAAGTAGATAAACAAATTTCTTTTTAGATACCAAATAATAAAAAAATATGAAAAATAAAACTAAAACAAGCAAATTATTTAATTTTAGTTGGAATTTTTCACTCCACTCTTTTTTTAATTTTTTCTTTTTCTTTAATAAGATTTGCCATCTACATTGGTTGATACCACAAAATTAAGTATGGGAGTTTTAATTTGCGATGAAATGTTAATAAATATTAAATGATTAGCAATTTTGATTAAACTATTTTAAAAAATAAATTGAAATGAATCAAACATATATTAGTCATTCAGAAGAATTACATTTGTGGTGTTAGTTATCAAATTCTAAAAATGGTTGTACAAATTTACCAAACAAATCGAACATTTCCATATCTGGCATAAATACAACATTTTTCAAAACACATAAAAATCAACAAATATATAGGGTGCCCCGGTAGGCTAGCTGGTAGTGAGGTTGTTTATCAGTAAAGGGGTTGCGGGTTCGAATCCCGCCAGAGACTCTGGTCTCCTGCAGACACGCAAAAAGCTTCGCGGGATTTAGTGTAGGAATAATAAAAAAAAAAAAAAAATAAAAAAGCCATCTAATGAGACAACGCTTTGGTATAAAAATCACCAACAAGAAATATACACAATTATTTAATTAGACGATTATAAAACGAATAGGACGATACTACGAGCTTGTGAATTCGATAATAGTCATTTTTATAAAACATACCAAATGTCAATAATTATGTACTATTCAATAACAAATATAATGGTTGAGATCAAAATTAAACAATTCCATATGTTATATGAACAACTTCGAAATATTAGCGAAATGTGAAGAGTAACAAAAAAGATATTTATAATGTTCTATAAAACTTAAATCAAAAAATTTAAATTACAGTGTTCTGATTTGCACTAAACGGTTTTGAGATATTTCATATGTATAATTTTTGGATATGTATTTCTCAAATCTTGGTTTTCTTTATTTTATGTATACGGTATTTAAGTTCATTTAAAGCTCTATTCAGATTTATTTTATCCTAGGTTACGTTAGTCTTATGTTCTTCTATAAACTTCCCTTATTCTCTGCAGACATCTCGATTTTTTGGACAAGTCATTTGCCTCATCGGCCAATGATCAATATCAGCGTTTACAGCGGTGCCCTGCCTTATTTATTGGCAAGTATGTGTAATAGCTTAGAACTAACGGAGAACCATTAGAGCTTAAGTCATTCGTGTCTAAAATATATAACACTACTTGGCATGGCAGAATATACAACAAAATCCAGTAGGTCTGAGTAACTTAGGCAAAAGGTTGACCTTCTTGACTTCTTGCTAATAGGGTGTCTCATAGAAAATGGCATCTTTATATTGATGATGCCCTTGCATCAGAACTGTGACATCAATATTTATTACAAATGACATCAATGAGGCATCAATCCAATGACGAACGTCATCATAAAAATTTGTAATATTTTATGCGTCATCTACGCTATGACTACCGTGCTATCAATTCGATATGCGGATGTTGACACTATTTGGTTATTGACTTTAGTAGGATGGCATGACTCTCTACGCAAAGTTGATGTTATTTTTGTTCCATTGTTTTGACCATTTTTCCAAAAGAAAATATATGGTACTGTAAGTATATATTTATCCTTCATAGCGGATCTTGTGGATGCTTAGAAAGGTTGCATCATCAGGATGAGTTGATGTGTAAGTGAAGCTATTGGTTTATATGTCTGAAGTATATATTAATAACAGTAGAGACCCTAAATTACTTCCCTGTAGGACTCCAGCATTAATCGATTGGGGTTAACTTGAAAAATATTCATCTTCAATAATAAATTTCCAACCGACCAAGTAATTTTCTAACAGTATGTGGTCTTACGGGTAAATTAATCTTCAATTTATTTATTAAGCCTTCATGGCAGACTTCGTCGAAAGCTTGTAAAACATCAATAAGTAGTGCCGAATAATATTTGTTTCTTCAAAAGTTTTTCTTCTAACGTTTACTAGAGAATAGGAATGACCTGGCTGTATAACACTGGGTAATTGGGAACTGGATACATGAAGGTTTTTTCTTTAGAAAGGTTACTTAAAAGTACTCTTTCACTTACCAAGGCGTTACAATGGACCATATTGATCTCTGGGTGAGGGTGTAAAGTTAACTTCGCATCTGCCTTTCTACCTAACCTAACCTAGAAAAGCTATAACGTCAGCAAAAATTTATGTGTGGGTGTATCTGTTGGTCTCCGTTCGAATGCGATATGTTTCTTTCTAAGTCCAAATTGTTATTTGGTATACGTTTATTTCCATCCAAAAACGGAATTTATTTAGAAATTAATAGAGTTTCTATGGAGTGTTCTTTTGTAAAGAAAATATTTGTTAATGCGTAGTATTTTTTTATCTTTCACTGCCAACTTTTATTCACCAAAATATTTTATTTATTTTGGGATCTTAACATAAGCAATTATCTTTTATCTTAAAATAATTTTACAGAAAAGATAATTATCAAAAAAAAATAAACTAAGGAAATAAACCATATAAAACGAGTTAAAAAGCATAAGCGGTCAAACCCGAGCATAATACACCCTACATCACAGTATTTGCCGTAAAACTTTGAGGAATGTGTTGCTAGGGAGCCATGGGAAGTTATTATCCCGCTATAACAATATCATCAATAAATGTTTTCCAACAGAACTATATAGGGGAACAGAATAGTCGCTGAAGCACAACGTTACAAATAGCGCTGCAAGCTGTGAAAAGTTCAGCTACTACTACAACGAATTTATTCTGTTCCAGGCCTGAGTCTTCAACTTCAGACAAAAAAAATCCTAAGCCCATAATTGCATCGACGGCAGTAACTTCAAATTCTTTCTTAAGTTGATTTCATGAATTGTCGGGACTGAAGAGCCTCAAAACATAATTCCCTAAGATTTATCCTAGAGCCCTCCTGCAATCGTCCGCTAGCCTGGAGTTCACATAACAGCCCACCAAAGCCCTAAGAGCCGCCTGGCTATCCAAATATATAGTGACCTCCGAGCCCTTGACAATGTTAGCTCCTACCAATTCAACGGCCCTGAGAACACCCAGAACATCCGCCTGAAATACACTGAAGTCATCGGGAAGTCTATATGACCTTCTAATGTCCAGATACTCAATGTTAACCTCGCACCCGTGCCCTTCATCTTCGAGCCATCAGTAAAAATAGCAAATCCCCTATACCATCTGTCCTGACCTGACCAGCTCTCCCTAGAAGGAAATATCACCTCTAGCAAACGCCCAAAATCGACCCTAGTGCCCAATTAATCCGTAGAGCCTGGCGAGCCCAGGTGATAACCCTCAGTACTAATTTTACCTAAAATCCGCGAGTGACCCTTCGTGAAATTTCCCAACAATCCCAACTCCCTCAGCCTAAGAATGCTCCTGGCTGCCATTCCAATCACATACTGCTATATAGGCAGAATATATAGAATAACATCCAGGGATGCCTGACAGGTACCTGGCAAGGAATCTGTCATGCCGATCGAAGTACACCTCTGAGCCTTAGACAAAAGGTATTGATACCCCTTTTTAGTCTCTCCTGAGTTTTCCTCCTCAAGGACAGCTTACTGTCCAGAAAAACTTCTAGATACTTAGAATTATCAGATAGCCTAAGCTCTACTCCCCCTAGTACCGCCAGCCTAAAATTATCCACGTTGTACCTCCTAGTAAAAAAACCTAATTCTGTATTCTCCGGAGTAACTCCCAAGCCCTTACCAGTCGCCCAGCTGATGCTGCTAAGCATCAGAGTTATCCATTCGACCAAGAATAACGAAACCCGTAGATCACTCAGTGCCTGCCTAATGGCCTCTATCCTCACATTGCTTAAATCTTCCTCTATATCCAAGGTGTATTCCTTGTTTCGCAATCCGCGTTCTATATATCCCACTTTCAACAGACCTACCCTTGATATAGGCATGCTGAGCACTGCTGATGATGCCGACGTCAATCTCCGTCCTCAGATGTAGATCAATCAGTCTTTCTAATGTCATCAAAAGAAAAGATGATAGGCTGATTGGTCTAAAATCCTTGGGTTAAGAGTGACCGGTTCTACCTGCCTTAGGTATGGAAATAACCCTGACCTCTCTCCGCCTTCTAGGAATGCAGCCGTTTAGCAGACATACCCTAAATAGTTCCACTAGCAACAGGAGTGGTGATCCCTGGATATTCTGTAGCATAGCCGGAAATATACCATCTGGTCATGCCGATTTGTACGACCCAAATTTATAACCCGCCCATGTAACCTTATCCAAGGTGATAATATCCCCCATCGCTTTCTTTATCTCACCTCCCGAGCTCGATCCAGAAAAGGGGTTACCACAGCCCACCTGTCCCCCCGTCCCAGGATCCACACACCCCGGGAAGTGAGTTTCCATAAGCAAACAGAGAGATTCCGAGCTAGTTTCCGTCCGCAATTCGTGCGGTCTCTGAATAAATCCCGGGACCGTAGGGGCCTTTGATAAAATTCTTCTGAACCTGGACATCTCATTTACAGATTCCTTTGACTCGCTAAATTTGATACACGAATCCCTTTTCGCCCTTCTAATATCTCCGTTATACCTTTTATAACTTATCCTAAACTTACTCCAATCATCTTCCCTACGCGTATGCGTCGCTCTATTGAATAACCTTCTGACAGTGGTCCTTTGAGTCTTCAACTCGCTTGTCCACCATCTCGGTTGCGAACGTCTACCCGGAAAATTCAGCGGACAAGATCACTCATAGCTACTGGTCAACACCTCCGTCAAGGTACCCACCAGGTGCTCCACACCAGCCGAAGTCGACCCCCAATCGTGTGTAACTCTAAAGTTACTATTCACTAAAAAAGGAATCCCAGATCGTCCTCCTTGGATTCCTATAAGGACAACTTTTTGACTTTTCGAAGTCTAGATTAAAGGATATACGACTATATAGCGAGTCCCCCGTTCTGATCAGTAACTACCGGCCTCCGTGGCAACGCATACGCAATCAAAAAACCCAAAAGTTCTAACATTAATTTTTTTTTTAAATATCAAAATTTAAATTTTATGTTGTTAAAGAACAAGCACTGAATTACTGGAAAAGTTTAAATTTAGTATAGTAGCTTTATTATATTATTAAAGTATATTTTCTTCGCCTTTTCATTTATTTAAAACACTTTTTATCAACACACAATTGTACGTTAAATTTAGAATACTTCATATGTAATCGCTTTTGCCACAAAAATTTAGCTGTTCTTTTTTTGGCTGTTGCTTTTATATAGACAAGTCGAAGAAATTTATTCAATTCTACATGTGTTTATAATATAACGAAATTTCTAGCATTCGTTTATTTGAATTTTAGAATTTGTTAGTCATTTTAGAGAATTCTATTAGATTTTACTGGAACAAATTAGTTGAATTCATCGAAATTTCTTCAACACTACGGGCGTTAATTTCATAAGGCATTGTTGTATTGAATAACAATTCTTCAATTCTACAACTCTTTAATGTAAATATTACATGTCATTAGTCAGTTTATTCATGTACAGTAAAACAAATTAGTTAATTTAAACGAAAGTTCTTCGGTTTTACATCCAGTTAGTTAAAATAAAAACATAAAAAAAGATTTTTGGACTTTTACGAAAATCCTTTATATAAACTTATATACATTTTTCAATTTTGTTAAAAAATTATTTTTCTTACTTTAACGAAACTTTAACGAATTTATATTCAAAATAACACTTTCGAGGAACTAAATTAAGAAAATTTGGTTAAATAAACGGATGGAGTGAGTATTCAAATTAACATCCTTTGAGGATGATAGTTCAAATATTTTTATGAGTTGCTTCCATAACATGGCGTTACTTCTGGTTTACAACTATCTAACAACATTTTTGGGCAATTAATATAATTCTGTGGTTTTCACGAATAATCGCGTAAGTTATAAAACCAAACTTTTCAGGAGAGCAAAAACAATTATTTTTTTCAATTGCGGCTTCTGTAGATGCTTTTTTAAACGTTTTTCTTTACTATCCTCTTAACAGTGACTTTCTACGTTTTATACATAGTTTTCATGATAAAATCCTCACAGGATCACAATCTGTAAAGGATTAAAAATGCATATGTTTCACTGACTCATTAAGTGTGTGCAATATAACATCATATCTCCACATAAGTTCTTTTTTGTGAAAATAAATGTTATCATTTTAATCACACATGACGACTTACGCTGTTATTTTTACGACTTTAGTTGTTATTAATAGAAAAATTTTCAAAAAATACTTTCATATTTTTTGCACGAATAACAACATAACATCACATATGCTTTTTATTTGGAAACATATTCAGCAATTTTACAATTTTTGGCGATGTATGTCGACATAAATCGTTATAATAGCAAAATATTTTATTTAACAGTTAACTTAAGTTGTTTTTAGCAGAAAAAACTTAATAATACTACATTATATTCTAAAAAGCTTAATACTTATAAAAACCTAATGCAAAATGTAACACTTTGACATCATTATCTCAATTTCGGTACAAACCGACTTACGCGATTATTCGTGAAAACCACAGAATTTTGGATCTTCTTTTAACAAAATGTTATTCATATAAACAGAATTCATATATAAAGAATTAATTAAAAAACTGTTGTGTTGATTTGAAGAAAATTTGTGTAGATTAATAGATTTTCATATTTGAGGAAAAATTAAGTTTGTGTAGATGAAAAGATTTAAATATTTGAGAAAAAATTAAGTTGATTTAACTAATTTTTTAGTTGAGGGCTTACTAAATTTTTGAGTTAATATTACCGATGAAATTTGGTTCAGTGAAGACAGAGCCAATCGTCATCTGGCTACTGAGTGTTAACCAAAAAAATTACTTACAATAATAGTTGATGACTTTGTCTAATATATCGAAAAACAATTAGAAAGACTGGCTGTCAAAATTATGTCGTTTAATGCTTTTTTTGTTGACAGTTTTACTTGCGTCTAAATGCACTTGTAGGTCGTCAAATATTTATGTTCAAGTATTAATGTAAGTATTGAGAACTGATGATTATAAAAAAACGAATAACAAATTATTCTATACTTTTTTAAAAATACATACATTCAAATGTATGTGTGAATTTATATATGACCAACATATATGCATACAAATTTTTAAAGCTTTTGAATTATAAACATTTAGTTGACATGCGTAGTCTATGCAATTTCTTGTTATTGGCAAAAATATTTCTATTTACAAGTGCAAGTGGATTTGTGAACCAGACATCCTACAATTTTTATTTTACATATTCATTCATTAATTGAATCATTAACTTGATTCTTTATATACAGAAAAACATTTCAGTATTTTTTTATCAATTTAAAAAAATTGCTTGAAAAGTATTTAAATTTATTTAATATGATAATTGCCCAGCAAAAACATTACTTACCTGGTAAGTTAGCAAGTAATATTGGAGATATATAAACACTACTTATTTTTCGGCTGAATAACTACTTATTTTTCGGCTGAATAACTACTTATTTTTGTTCGAGTTGTCCACAGAATTCAGTAGTTACAATACACTTACTAGATGTCACAAAATATCTAGTTATTATTTAACTACCAGTAAGTTGAATTTTAAGTAATTACAATATACGTACTAGAAGCCAAAAAATAGCTAGTTTTTATTTAATTGGAACTAGTTAATAGACCTAATAAATAGTTATGGTGCTAGTTACCAGTAAGTAAATGCTCAGTACTGAAAATAAGACAACTAATAAGTAGCTATTTAGCTGATTATAAGTATGCAAATATTCATAACTGAAAATAATTACTGAGCTCATTACTAACAAGTACTTATGAGGTTTTCAGAATAATGACAATTGTAATGACAACTACTTACCAGGTAACGTATGAAATAACTACGACCTATTACCAAAATTCAAAAAGTTTTTCCTGGGTGAATCTATTATTTTTTTAGATGAAAAAAAAATAAAAATATAATTTTGATTTAATTAACATTTAAGTTGTTTCGAAATAAATATTAATTAATTAAATAAAAAAAATCTTAATTGATATATATCAATTAACACATTGTTTAAAATGCAAAGATTTTTGACAATTTTTTTAATTAAAATTAAAATATAATTTATTGAAAATAAGGTTAACAATTTTAAATTTTTGGTAATCAATATAATCATTTTGGTTTGCAAAATTAACAAATTGTTTGCTTGATTCTATGAATTTTGTGATTAGAAAAAATTTTTGGTTTTTTCTGTGTGAAAAAAACTTTAAATGGGTAACACAGAAACGAATAAATATACTTTGAGGTCATATTTAATATATATAATCAATCAGATG
The DNA here is from genome assembly GCA_943735925.1 of Pollenia amentaria. Taxonomy (NCBI): domain Eukaryota; kingdom Metazoa; phylum Arthropoda; class Insecta; order Diptera; family Polleniidae; genus Pollenia; species Pollenia amentaria. The sequence goes on along the minus strand of OX031010.1, from coordinate 134,461,648 downwards.
TTCCACACATCGCTGGCTCTATATTACAAGTTTATGTGCGAAATAGCAACAATTTGGAAAAAAAATTAAGTTTATATTTTCTTATTTTAATTCCACCTTTTCCAAATAAAGTAACGCAACGAAATTTAATTGACAAGGTAGCCAAGATCTTGCTGCCGTCTCCGTATCAACACTTACAGCTGTAAATTTTCCCTTACGTACCTAAAACATAACAGCGATGTGTAGAGCCCATCCCTGGGAAAGTCTCATTCTCGGTGGAGGGTATCAACGATTCAAAAGTTGAATAAAGCATTCTCTCTTGCTTTAAAAAAAATATAAGCATTAACAACAATAAACAAATAAACTAAGCAAAATGAGACAAAAAGATTGTAGAATTGAAAAAAGAAATCTTTACACGTAATAAGTTTATTAATATGTATTTAATAAACCGTAACGTTTTTTAAGAAAACTGTATATTTTTTATGGTTTACAAATAAATCAGCTGTGCTTTATCTCTATTTAAAGCGATAACAACGCGTTTAGTTCTTTCTTTTTAAAATGTACCATTAGGTCGTCGCAAAATAAGAACACTTTTTATGGAAGTAAAATTGACAAAATAAACGAAGTTAAGAATAAATAAAATTTAAAGCAAATCTTTAAATTTATTTGTATGTAAGTATGTGCACCTACTGTGTGACTACCCGGCGCTGGCGTGGGCAAGAAGGAGACACTTGGGGCACGGTACGATGGGCGCGTCCCGAGTCGGTGCAATACCGGCAAAAGACCTTCTTGGATTTATCTGGGAGGCAGAAGGTCTTCTGGCCAACTAAAGGGGGGTGGGTACAATAGACCTGGTTGGTCGCGGTACCGTCTCCGTTGGGAGAAATCTCCCCGCTCTCTCTCAAAAAAAAAAAAAAAAATGTGTTAAACAAACGACTTTCGGCCAAGAGTTTTTGCTATGCAAACAAAATCTCGCTAAATATTTTGAATCAAATCTACTAGATTTCTTTGTAATGTAAACGGCCAATAACATGAAAACACAACATCGCAAAAATATTGTAACGTTCCCCGTTAAAATATATTGTGGTCGCCAATTTGGCAACCCGATCATTTTATGGCAGATAATTTTTCTTGTTTGTTATGTTTATTCATTCGTTATTTGCTACAAGAACTTTCGGTCTTATTTTGCGACGCCCTAATGGTAAATTTTAAAAAGAATTTATTAAATTGGTTTATTATTGTAAAACTAAAGAGAATAATAAATGTGTTGTTATCGCTTTAAATAGAGATAGAGCACAGCTGCTTTATTTGCTAACCATAAAAAATGTACAGTTTTTTAAAAACATCTTAAAAACTAATTACGTTTAAAGTTTTCATTTTTAATTCTACAATATTTTTATCTCACTTGGTTTATTTGCTTAGCGTAGTTGTTAAATGTTGTTAATGTTAATATTTCTTAAAAACAAGTAATAATGCTCTATTCGGTTCCTGAATGTTTGATACCTTCCACCGAGAATGAGACTTTTTCAGGGGTAGGCTCTACACATCACTGTTATGTTTCAGGTTCGTATGGGACAATTTACAGCTGTAAGTGTTGATACAGAGACGGCAGCAAGATCTTGGCTACATTGTAGAACTTAAATTTGTTACGTTGAAATAGTCGAATTTAAAAAAGAAGACTATCAACCATAATTTTGCTATTTTGTATGTAAATGAATGTTTGATAGTTTATAAACATAAAATTTGTCCTCACAGTATTTGTAATCGTTTCCATATTAATATATATTAAGAGATTTGAAACTTTGGTTAGTTATGAGCCGCTCATCATAAAATTTTATAATTTTGTTTTTAATCATTTACAACTTAGTTGGACCTTATTTAACTGAAATGTCATTACAAGTTTCGGGTTTCAACATATTAAATTGATTTCTGGAAGCGGACTTTATAAACGGCTTGAGGTAAATTGTGGTACGTTCATCATAGTGTTAACTCAGGTCTTATAAAACTAAATTGGAACAAATTACATAAACCGATTTGATAATGTAATTATAAGCAGAACATGAATATAAATTGTTTAGGGAGGCTGGTCCACATTTGCATCCATGACTATTTTCCTATCAAAGCGATTAAAACGAATTTTAATTCCATACCGCTTTTAATTTCATAGTAGAAACAAACTGACGCTGAAATTTTTCAATTTGATTGAGCGTTTCGAAGGTGATCGCGATTTCAACAGTCGGACGTAGCTTATTGGACATAGAATTAATTAGGAACCAGAATATGAGTTCTTTCCCAAAAACAACTAGATTTTCCTCCAAATCTCGTAGGTACCACATTTCGTTGCAATTTAAATGTGCTAGTAGTCGTGTATCTTAGTGCATTCCAATATTTCTTACACAATTGAGGAGACGCTGATCAAAACTGGCCTTCTGGTATTTTTTTCAAAAACGAATTTTTTATGTCTTTGCATTAATTTGCTTAAGTTATATTGAAATAAATTGAATATGCATAATTTTTGTCATCTTCTCATAGAAAAGTTTAATCTAAAAAAAGTATGTAGGACAAAACGTGCCTTTTTGAATCTAGGACCAATATTTTAAGGTGCAACAAATATCTGCACAAACTCATTATACTCTCTCCACTATTGTGGAGTGGGTATAATGTAAAAACGATCATTTTGGAATGCATACCAAAACGTTCAATGCGTACCAAAACGATCTTTTTTACATTTTTTTTTACTTTTATTTTAACAAAACATGCTTTTTTAAATTAAAAGTCCTTTAATTGTATATATCCTTAACATTTATTGTTGCGACTTTTTGTGGTCTTATGCATTTTATGATAAGGAAGGAACCTGTTATATTTTTTGAGTTCATGCTATAAATCAATCGGGCGAAATAAATAATCTTGGATTTCCCAATATTTTTAAATAATCAAAAAGCAAGTTTGGTGCTGCGACCCCTCAACTAAAAATTAGAATTGGTTGATCTTCAATATAAATGTATGTACACGTTGACGCAGATTGAGTTAGATGGCTTATGCGATTACTATTTCTTCTTTTTTTAAATGCGTATATTATTTGGAGATGTTTTCCAATTAGCTTTGAAAAATTATGCCCTGGAGGTATGGTCCATTTTGTGCTTCTTCACAAAATGCTGAAAGCAACCAAAGACTAATAATTAAAAATGTTATAAAGACAAGTCATTTCAATAATAATAATCGGTTTGAATTATTTTTGTTCGTTGTTCGATTTTATACTTGTTATTTATCTTTAATTCACCCAGTCTTTTTCACAAAATGCTGGAAAACAAACAAAGAAAAATAATAAAAGGAGAATATATAAGGAATTAAAAATATATAGTTCATTCTGCGCCACAATATATATGAGGAGGCCTAAAGGAAAACACAACAAACCCAGTTTCAAAGTAGCTTGTTTCTTTTAACTTAGTAATTTTCTACATATTAAAATTTATGTATCTGCTTTATTCATTAAAAAAATAAAATAAGTTTACAATGTGTTTTTAGGTGAAATTTTCATAAAAATTTTTCTTAAAATACAATTTAAATCCTTTTAAATATTTTTTAATGCGGCAGTATATATACATACATGTCCAATTCACAAGCTTTGGTTTATGGCTTATCGTTAAAAAAATACGATTTTTGTTTATGCACTCGTGAATAGAAAAATTTGTTGTATCGTTAACCCTCAAACAGCTGACTGTTTACTTTTACCTATTTCGGCGGACTGGTTTACATTTGTAAACCCATATGTAATGTACGAATATGCGGGGAAAGATACAATAATAGAATGTTTGTGTTGTGTTTTTAAGTTCAAAGAAAACACGTGTATCGTTCATAAAGTGAAAGCAGAAAAAATAATAAGAAAAATGTCAAAACGTGCACGGAATGTTGTGGAGCCACCAGTTTTTGAACTCCAACGGAGTGCCAGTAATTTAACCTGAACCTGAGGCTGGGCCCAGCAATCTTTAAGAACACACGTATGTTTTCGATGTTTTTGTGTGTACAATTTTGTCATTTATGTTTTTGTCGATTTATTTCTACATTAATTTTGTATTGCCTTGTGGCGGTAGCTCTATTCGGTATTCGTATTGCTAAATGTAAAAAATGGAAAATATCAATTCAATGTACATTGTCAATTAAGTTCAAGTAGATAAACAAATTTCTTTTTAGATACCAAATAATAAAAAAATATGAAAAATAAAACTAAAACAAGCAAATTATTTAATTTTAGTTGGAATTTTTCACTCCACTCTTTTTTTATTTTTTCTTTTTCTTTACTAAAATTTGCCATTCACATTGGTTGATACCATAAAATTAAGCCAAGTATAGGAGTTTTAATTTGCGATGAAATGTTAATAAATATTAAATGATTAGCAATTTTAATTAAACTAGTTTAAAAAATAAATTGAGATGAATCAAACATATATTAATCATTCAGAAGAATTAAATTTGTGGTAGCAGTTATCACATAAATACAACATTTTTCAAAATTCATAAAAATAATCCGTCTAATGAGACAATACTTTTGTATGAAAATCACAAACAAGAAATATGCACAATTGTATAATTAGACAATTATTAAAATTGTGAATTGGATAATAGTCATTTTAATAAAACATACCAATTGTCAATAATTATGTACTATTCAATAACAAGTATATTGGTTGTGATCAAAATGAAAAAATTCCATATGTTATATAAACAACTTCGTTACATTAGAAAAATGTGAAAAGTAACAAAGAAAAATGGTGTTGATTATCTTCTATAAAATTTATGAAAATTAAATCAAAAAAGTTAAATTACAGTGTTTTGATTTGCGCTAAAAGTCATTAAGATATTTCATAGGTATCATTTTTAGATTTATTTTTACGCTTAAGTTCATTTCAAGCACAATGTTTCATTCTAACAATAAGAATTATGTTTTTACCTATCCAATATCACAAAGTATCAATATCAGTTTTTACAGTGGTGCCTTGCCTAATTTATTGGCAAGTAGGTGTAAAAGCTTAGAACTAGCGGAGAACCATTAGAGCTTAAGTCATTCGTGTCTAAAATATAAGTATATAACAAAATCCAGTTGGTCTGGGTTACTTAGGCAAATGGTTGGCCATTTCGACTTCTTGTTATTAGAGTGTCTTTTATACACTCATAGAAAATTGCATCTTCATATCGATGTGGCCCTTACATCAGAATTGTGACATCAGTGTTATTACAAATGGCATCAATGAGGCAGAATATGACATCAATCCAATAACGAACGTTATCATACAATTTTGTCATATTTTATGCGTCATCTTTGCTGTGACTACAGGGACATCAATTCGATGCCACATTTTTTGTATTATTAGCATTATTTTTATTTTTAAAAGTAAAGTAAGAAGCAAAAATTTCCATATTCTATTTTTTTTTTAAATTATTTAGTTAAATAAATCAAAATTTCAAATTACAATAATTACGAAACCCATATCGGGCATGCAGCTGGTGTCTTATAAATAAGAGTTCTTCTGTATATGAAGGGCGGAATACAACAAAAGTGAAACAAACATGTGTAACGTGTAAGTGACTTAAATCAAGCTTAATGACAAACTGTTGTTAAATTGAGCCTAATGATTAGTTTTTACGATGTTACTGAGTCATCGCACAGTTGACATGTTTAATTAAACTGAATCCGATTCGTCATATCTGTGATGCCGATGTGTCAAGCCATTAATGACGTAATTTAAATTTTTGACCCTGATAATAATTTGGACAAATGATGGTAATGCTGACATCACACTGATGTAAAGGGCATGGGATCAAAAACGGAGACACTTGTCATCTTTTTCTCTTAAGTAAAAGGTTGTTGACGTCGACATTAATAGTTATTTGTTGTCACATCAAGTCGACGACTACATCAGTTCGACGTTAATTTGGTATTTTATAAGAAAGTTGTATCGACTGCGACTAGTTATCGAAAATCTGACAAAAATAATCACATCTTCAATAATTTTTCTATTATTTTTGTTCTTCATCATAAAAGCTAATTTGTTAACGCTATTTCTGTTCTTTTCCGATATTTTGTTTAGAGTTTGATAAGATCTATTTTTTTTACTATAAGTCTTCTGATTCTTTGTAGCTTTAACGATTATTAAAAAATATAAGACTTTTCTAACATGCCGCTGTTGGAAAATTTTTGCGAATTTCAGAAAATTTTGCAATTTTTACCGCACTTTTGCCATTCATTAAAGTTTTAGTGACTTTTAATTAATTTTATGTCACAAGACAAGAAACCGCCCTACAAGTCTCGGAAGTTGGAAATACAATTGAAGAGCCGACTGATTTCACGAAAGTGAACTCGGTTGTATATTTTCCTAAAGATACTTAACCTGTGGGTTAGGTATCAAATAAATTACATCGCGGCTTCGACTGGCGGTTCTCACTAGTGGCTTCGTGTCGCCTGTTCTCACAAGTGGCCTCGTCTCGCCTGTTCTCACAGGTAGCTTCGTGTCGCCTGTTCTCACAAGTGGCTTCGTGTCGCCTGTTCTCACAAGTGGCTTCGTGCCGCCTGTTCTCACAAGTGGCTTCGTGTCGCCTGTTCTCACAAGTGGCTTCGTGTCGCCTGTTCTCACAAGTGGCCTCGTCTCGCCTGTTCTCACAGGTGGCTTCGTGTCGCCTGTTCTCACAAGTGGCTTCGTGTCGCCTGTTCTCACAAGTGGCTTCGTGCCGCCTGTTCTCACAAGTGGCTTCGTGTCGCCTGTTCTCACAAGTGGCTTCGTGTCGCCTGTTCTCACAAGTGGCTTCGTGTCGCCTGTTCTCACAAGTGGCTTCGTGTCGCCTGTTCTCACAAGTGGCTTCGTGTCGCCTGTTCTCACAAGTGGCTTCGTGTCGCCTGTTCTCACAAGTGGCCTCGTGTCGCCTGTTCTCACAAGTGGCCTCGTGTCGCCTGTTCTCACAAGTGGCTTCGTGTCGCCTGTTCTCACAAGTCGCTTCGTGTCGCCTGTTCTCACAAGTGGCTTCGTGTCGCCTGTTCTCACAAGTGGCTTCGTGCCGCCTGTTCTCACAAGTGGGTTCGTGTCGCCTGTTCTCACAAGTGGCTTCGTGTCGCCTGTTCTCACAAGTGGCTTCGTGTCGCCTGTTCTCACGAGTGGCTTCGTGTCGCCTGTTCTCACAAGTGGCTTCGTGTCGCCTGTTCTCACAAGTGGCTTCGTGTCGCCTGTTCTCACAAGTGGCTTCGTGTCGCCTGTTCTCACAAGTGGCTTCGTGTCACCTGTTCTCACAAGTGGCTTCGTGTCGCCTGTTCTCACAAGTGGCTTCGTGTCGCCTGTTCTCACAAGTGGCCTCGTGTCGCCTGTTCTCACAAGTGGCCTCGTGTCGCCGGTTCTCACAAGTGGCTTCGTGTCGCCTGTTCTCACAAGTGGCTTCGTGTCGCCTGTTCTCACAAGTGGCCTCGTGTCGCCTGTTCTCACAAGTGGCTTCGTGTCGCCTGTTCTCACAAGTGGCTTCGTGTCGCCTGTTCTCACAACGTGGTTTTATTCATCGGCTGAGGTAACTCAGACGAGTCCAGGGTGTACTTACGGATCCACTAACCTTAAGTGAGAAGACGATATATTTACTCTTTCGGGGGTTGAATTCAATATTTTCTTTATTGTTTTCTCTTAAATAATTTAATTGCAATTCATGAAATACGATAACTACGACAACTTTGATAGGGATGTGTTCGGCTTGAGTGATCGTGTGTTGATCGGCACCCGAGGTACAGCGTTCGTCTTCGGCAAATTCGGATCGGCGGTAACGGTCGGCTAGGCAGTGCGGCGGGTTCGGTCGGCGGCGGTCTGGTAGACGGTTCGGCTTTACCTTCGGCTTTTTCCTTGGATCACACGTTCGTCGTATTACTGATAAATACAATATGTACAAAGTTTCTTAAAGCTAGTACCTAATTACTACATATTTTATGAAATAACTTATTCTACGAAATTCTACTTTACAATACTACTAGTGGGAACAAGCGACACGAAGCCACTTGTGAGAACAGGCGACACGAAGCCACCTGTGAGAACAGGCGAGACGAGGCCACTTGTGAGAACAGGCGACACGAAGCCACTTGTGAGAACAGGCGACACGAAGCCACTTGTGAGAACAGGCGACACGAGGCCACTTGTGAGAACAGGCGACACGAAGCCACTTGTGAGAACAGGCGACACGAAGCCACTTGTGAGAACAGGCGACACGAAGCCACTTGTGAGAACAGGCGACACGAGGCCACTTGTGAGAACAGGCGACACGAAGCCACTTGTGAGAACAGGCGACACGAAGCCACTTGTGAGGACCGCCAGCCGAAGCCGCGATGTAATTTATTTGATACCTAACCCACAGGTTAAGTATCTTTAGTAAAATATACAACCGAGTTCACCTCAATTGTACTTCCAACTTCCGTGACTTGTAGGGCGGTTTTTTGTCTTGTGAGAAGCGCCCCTACAGTGACAAAACCTTTGCTTCTTATGTCAATACACCGATAAACCGCATGAGAATTACTACGCTAGCTGTGTAACAAACAAACACTGGCTAAACCAATGCACCGTCAATGCAGCAATGTGTGTTCGTGTGTATGTAATAACAAGAACTGGTAATACGATGGGTGTTTGTGTGTAGGTTGGTGTTACAGTAGGGGGACTCAATAAAATAATAATATAAAATAATATAAAATAATAAACTAAACTAAAAATAATAACTAAAATAACTAAAAGTATAAAAAATGAACTAAAACTAATAATAAAATAAAATAATTATGTGCGTGGAAATATGAATTATGTACGTGGGAGTATGAATTATATTTCCACGTTACAGTTTGAAATATTAAAAATTGTCGCGAATTTTCGCTATTTTTGCAAACTTTTCCAAATTTTCGCAATTTCGCGTAGGTGTGTTGCTCTTTGAGGGAATAGTCTTAAATTAGAAATTTTCGCGAATTTTCGCTGGGTTAGCAAACTTTTTAGAATTATCGCGTTTAATTTGCCAATGAAATTTGTGCCCATAACTTCTTTTATGTTTTATTTTTTTTATTTTAATGTATTTAATAAATGTTTACATTCTACTTCAAATTACTTAAACTTTCATTTGAGTCGTCGCAAAATTTCCTGTCGAATAAAACAGAGACAATTCTACTCGAAAGGCGCCTTTGCAAATGGCAAGTGACTGTAAATAGTAATCGATTATTATCAATAACGACTCAGAAAATACAATTACTGTGCCGGTGCCGTCGACGACTTTCATAATAGCGGTGGATATTGTATATTAAATCTAATTAGTTTCGCTGAACTACAATGATCCCTGTTATCTCTCTAATTGCAGCATTTGAGGTGAGAGCCATTGATTTAAAAAAAAGTCTTCTAAGTAAAATGCATTTCTAATTGTTATTTTTTTACTATTGCTGTCAAAAATACAGTTGATATTCTTATACAGTTCAGAGTAAGAAAGATTGAGCTGATGTGAAGGATAGAAAATAATCGTACATTTTTATTGAAAATATTTTTCAACAAAAACTATAAATTCATGGTTTTTTAAACGATACCCATTATGAATTAATTTGAAATCATTTTGGCATGAAAATTTTCAGGTAATACAAATCAGGTAATATAAATCCAAAAAATACATCTGTTAGTTAAAAAAATATAAACTCTTTAGCTAAATCTTTTCCTTTTAAACCTTTTTGTAAAAACCGTTAATTCCGAATACCCGTATCTCGACTATTAATTTGTTTTAATAATTTATTTATTGAATCTTCATATAGTGACAATAATTAATCAAATCTTATTCTTATTCCAAAGTTTACGTTCTGCCAATGCCTGACGAAAATTATCCTTATCACGGTTCCCGTTCACATAGTTGCTTAGCGTTCTTCTGTTTAGCTGAGCGAATGTGGCTGTCATCATTTAAAATATTTCGAGCTAGTGGATTTGGTTGCAGTTTAGATGTTATTGAATGCTTATCATAGTTTTTACTGATTGCATGATGTAAGCGAATTTACCCGATTTTACCATTTTTTTTTCTTCAAATGAACAACAATAAGTGTTAAGTTTTTTTATCTCTCTTAATTCTGAAGATAAGATGCTAACAAATTTATCCGTTTTTACTCTTTAAGTATTCGAATTTCAATAAATCACGTCTCAATGGATCGGTTTAGGAAGAGACCAACCTCCGGTCTAATTTTCAAGTTTTTAGCTTCAGGCGTTTGGGCTGGGCGATGGTGAATCTGCCAGTCAGTCAGTTACGTTACAATTTTATATTTATAGATAATATTGAACCGAATTTTAGTACTTTGTTGATGCAGTGTTGCTGTGCAGTGTGCTTGAAATGAGACCTTTTACAATATACAAGCCTATTATCACTAAATTTGATAGGTTAATTCGTTAACATATAAACATATAGCACTTAACATATATGAGTACATTTTAGTATAATATAATTATTTGTTTTGCTGGGGAACGTTTCAAGTTATTTTTCAAGAGCAGAATTTTATATGGGACTTAAACCTAAAGTAAATCATTGACCTACGCCAATGTCTGTCAATTTGATGCGAAAATACTAAAATTAAGGTTTTTGATATTCCAACCACCTTTGCAGGCGGTTAAAAATTGCTTCTACTGTAATAATAATATTCCGTAAAATAAGTAATAAATGTAGTACCACATTTAATACATAGAAAATAAATATTTTATGGAGACTTAGCTAAATATTTCTTTTGTGTTACACACGAAATAACAAACCTAGTATACCCTCTTTGTTGTGGTGATGGGTGGGTTAAAAAGTAAACAACACAAAAAAACAAACATTTCTTTTCTTGGCTTTTATTTATTTTTAATAGACTGCTTGCGGAAGATTTTAATAAAAAACCGCTTTAACTAAAAAAAAAAATTACAGACAGTAAATATTTGTTTAACTCCAAAGAATTCAACAATTTTTTTGGATTTTTTAATTTTAGGGCTAATAAACCAGAAAAATAAAACTTGTGGCATACACACATTCATATGTAACATACATAAATAAATAATTATGTAAACAATTAGTGAAGTGAAAATTGTATATAAATAGGCATCAAGTGGTGTTTTTGTTCAGTTCTAAACTTATCAACTAAAACTAAAAACAAAGATTAATAGTCTAATTCAGGAGTTTATTAAATTTGTAATAACTAGAAAAAAAAGCGGAAAAAATGAAATTTATAGTAATTTTTGTTATTGGGCTTATCTTATCTTTGGCTTTCATCGATGAATGCGACTCATCACCAATTGGAGTTCCTGCAGAAACTGTTGCTAATCTTGAACCCATTATACAAGGTGGTACCGCAGTCCTTGGTGTAGGCGGTGCAGGCGGTGGTGTAGGCGGTGCAGGTGGTGTAGGCGGTGCAAGCGGTGCAGGCGTTGGGCTTATCTTATCTGTGGCTTTCATCGATGAATGCGACTCATCACCAATTGGAGTTCCTGCAGAAACTGTTGCTAATCTTGAACCCATTATACAAGGTGGTACCGCAGTCCTTGGTGTAGGCGGTGCAGGCGGTGGTGTAGGCGGTGCAGGTGGTGTAGGCGGTGCAAGCGGTGGAGGCGTTGCAGGTGCTGGTGTTTCAGATCTTGGACTTTCTGCCGGTGGTTTGGGCGGTAGTATTTAAGGAAGTGGTTCCTTAAACGGTCCATTATAAACAGGCTCCTAAAATAGTTAAGTAATCTACCTATACGAGTTAACATGTAGATCCTGGATAAATAAATATTTCTGTAGCACATTGAATAAAAAAATTTTACATTGCATTTTTTATTGGTACGGGTAAACGAATAAAAAATAAAACAAATATATTTTAATATATATAAAATAAAATAAAATTTAAAGCTGTTGCATTAAAAACAAATATATACTATTAACCGTCTGCCACCTTGGAAAAGTATAGAATTTCCAAAATCTAAAGAATTTTTTAAACAGACTTCCATTGATATTTATTTTATTTATTTACTCTTTTATTTACTGAAGTGTGCACAACAATGAAAATGATCATGAGTGCAAAACATGATCTTACATGTTTGTATGTGTTCCTATTTTTTTTATATTGAAAAAGCAAGTTCATTGAACAAAAGGTTTAATGACAAAAATGTGATTTTGTGTTAAACCAATTATTGAGAGGTCAGCACAATATTGACTTATAATGAAATTTTGGAAAAACACTCAAACATGCATTAAAAACTTTATGTTTCATTATTTTATGGTTTGAGTGAAATTATATTGTAGCGAGTAAAAAATTTGTAATATCAATGTGCTGTTTTCACAACACAAGTGACTGAAGGTGTAGTAACATTTATAGAAAACACTCAAAAATCTGAGTGCCTTTCATATAAATCTTTCCACACGTTCAAACAATTGTGTTGAGAAAACGGCACATAAGTTATGGAGTAGACTTTAGAAGTCACTCAAAAATTTCAGTGTACAATTTTAGATATAGGGTCGGTTTTGGGAAATAAAGAATTAAAGATTAACGTGAAAGAGAAAAGACCAGTCGTTTTATTTTTAAACCGTAGTAATACATCACATGCTGATCCTTCCTATCTACAATTGATCCTTCCCGCCTACAACTGATCCTCCTGCCTACAACTGATCCTAATGCCTACAACTGATCCTTATTATTGCCTACAGGATGAGGGAAGAATATAATAAGTAAGAAAATAATTTGATCAGAGAGTCTATGGTATTGTGCATGTCTGCCAAATTAATTTAAGAAATTTTTCTTAGCAAAACGTAGAGAGAGACAAGAAATTTTGTAAATGCAGAAAGTGCTTTAACCCTCTTTGGCATATCAAAATTTTCTTTGTGTTGAAAGGATTCTTTTGATATACAGATATAGTGAAATTTAGAATATTAATTCTGAAAAAATTAACAAAAAAAAAAAAAAAAAAAAAAAAAACGAAAAAACATTGTGACTATCTTAAACGTTTTTATTTATTTAAGGTGCTGGTGTAGGTAGTGTGTTTTTTAAGATAATAGCTAAGTATAAGAAGAATTTTAAAATGTCGGTCGAGCAGCAGTTAGAAGAAATATTAAAAGAATTGGAAGCTGCCGAAAAACGCTGGCAAAAGCTGCTAGAATATAGTGAAAAATAAGCAGAACACCCTTAAAAAACCAGAAATTCTAAACACTGGTCCCAGACCGCTTGAAAAGCAAAAATTAAAAGTAGTCGGAACATTTCTTCCAGTGGTACCTATTCCAACTATAAAAAGGAATAGAGGTGGCTTCAAAAGTCGTATAAAGAAAAGACTGAACGTGTTAAAGTGCGAATTAAGTCATACAGACTGCGCAATAATATAATAAAAGCAAATAAGGAAAACCAAAAGTGAGATAAAAACTTATAAAAAAGAAAAGAAACTTAAGAAATGCACAATCAAAAGTGATGAACGTATTGCAGCAACGGATAACGCTCCAACGGCTATAAGCATATTTTCGAGGTAATCAGCTTAAAAAGCAAAGTAGAAGCAGTATTATGCCCTATAAGGCATATGAAAGTGTAATATGAGAACAGAATAAATGAATAATAAAAATTAAACTTAAAAAAAAGAAAAAGAAATGTTAAGAAAACTATTGTAGAAAACCATAGCTAAAGATGTGAATTAAATAGAAAATATAATATTTTAAATTTAATTTTTAGTTAAAATTTTTAGCTGCAAATATATCAACCTAAATTCTATTTTTTTGATATAATCTTTTGATAAATTATTTTTCTTGAATCAATTTAAATTTGATAGTAATGTATTTAAAATAGAAAACAATAAATTTAAATTGAAATATCCTTTTACGATCAATATACAGTTTATTAATATTCGTTGAAGCATAATACAATTTATTACATTTGAATATAAACAATTTTAATAATATTCATTTTTATTTTATTAAAATGCAAAAAATGCAAAACTATAAACAAATTAAGAATATTCATATTATAAATAATCAAACACATTATATTCAAAAAAAAATTAAATTTTATTATTCTAAACAAAATTTCTACAAATTATTTAATTTTTCTATTTTAAAACCAAATTTATTAATATTGCAAAAAATGTCTGGCATGCAGAACAATACAGAAATGTATTTTAAGAACTGTTTTTTTAATAAATAGTTGTTCAAAATGATCATTAGTAAAATAATTTCTTCTTGTCTATTCAATAATCCTTCTAGTGAAAAAAGTATCTTGACTGGTGAATTTGTAATTGATGTGCTATATTTTAAAAAAGTTCATATATTCTCGGATATTTCTTTAAGTTTTTAAAAGATACATCAATATCAATAGTTCATTTTTAGATCGAGAATCAACCTTTTCATTTGCATCTAGAAATAAAGAAAACATAATTTAAAAATGAAGAATGATAAAAACTCCCGGAAATGTTTCTTTCACACCTGGGTGAGTTTTTTTGCTTTCATAAAAGAATCGTAATCAAAAGAGGGTTACATGTCAAGACATTAAACCCGACTTTCGTAATCTTTCAACGTTAGTTGTTAAATTTAAATTGCATAAATTATTGGTTTTTTCACGCAGTCACTTATATAAGTAGGTGAGGCGCAAAGTTCGTTCGTTACAAAATTAAAAGGCGAGATGACAATGGACCCTCACAGTTCCGTTGGCCTCTTTTTGAGAAGAAACATACTGATTATATTAATACATGTCCTTGAAAAAACATGGAAGGGATAGAGTGGTTACTTTCGAAACGTGTCAGAAAATTTATAGTAATTTTTATTTATTATCAAAGTTGTTTTTGGGAATACAAATATTTATTAAAAGATTTTGTTTGTTGTGCTTAATTCCCTTTTTTAATAATTGATAAAAATACTGAAATTTATTGTTGGAGGATAAGCTGTTCCTATGCGCATTTCACTGGTTGCTTAGGCCAGATAGTCAAGAAACGTTCTCCTAAATAATTTTAGAAAAGCCAAAGCTATCAGCAAACAAAAGTACAGAAGGAATGAGAATTACCTACAATACCCTCAAAAAGTTTTATTTGCAACGATATCAAAGCTTAAACAAAATACCAAACAATAAATCAGTGATGATTTCTCACTTTTTATTTTAAATATTGAAAAAATTTACAATTTGTTTTTACTTTAAAACAAATCAAAGTATTTACAGTTTTTTTTTAAATAATATTAGTTGGAAGGTTTTTTATTGGATTTAATTAATTGTAAATTTTTTAATGAATATTGATTATAACAAATATTTTTCTTTGAATCAAACCAAAGGAAAATAATTAGAATTTTTTTAAGTTGATTTTTTTTAAAAAAAATTTTGTGAATTTTTATATTAAATAAAAAAATTTCTTATATCTTAATCTTAGCCGAATAGTGTTAAAATAACTTATATTAACAATAACATTATTCAAATTCATGGAAGTGATATATGATTAAACTTGGCCAACAAGCAAATAATACAAATTTTAAAATATTCAATTTCAAATTATTAAAATGGGATTTCAGTTATGTTCCCTAGGGGAAAGGGAACCCAACACTAAACTTGTCAAGTGACAAGTCACTTTAACATGGCGATGTCCTACGAAGGGTTAATTGGCAACTTTTAAACACTTTATAACAGGTCACTGATATAACCTTTATGGACACATCCAATTTCGGTTAAATAATGCCTGTCGCAGATATTATCATAAATGAACCATGTCAATATGATAGCTCCCCTTCATATAAAGTAATAGAACTAGATAGAATCAGCCACTACCCGCACAAAATCCAGTCAGATGAATAGTTTTGTGTCAATTTCCTTTCCTCTGGACCAACTACACTCAAAACAAATTATCACCAGTTAAGTAATAGCTCTTGTTTCCACCTATCACAATGCGTGCCTTTTTCCCGCAGTGTTATTAACGATTTCAAATGATTTTTGTTAATTTGTATTCTTTATATTCTGATAAAATTATAGTTTACGAAACGAAATGTTTTACCAAATATTTGTAGTAAAAATATTCATTATAAGTAGCTATGTAAAAAATAGAGGCAGTATAATAATAACAATAATATATTTACATAAAAAAACTTTAAAAATCATTGTATATATATTAGGGTATTCATTCGGTTAACCGATTAATTACTATCCAATTAACTGATCGGTTGATTTAAAATTGGCTATTTTCGACTAAAGATTAAACCGGTTAATTGCAGAAATTTTTAATTTTTTTAGTAATTTAACACATTTTTTTGTGTTTTGAATTATTTGTTTCGTCTCATATACAAAAGGAATGTGTTTAAAAAAATATTTTTTCATAGAAAAGAACGTGTTAAGTCTTCATTTTAAATAGGTGTTTGCTGTCAACAGCTTTTTGTTTCACGTACTTTTTATATGAATCGGGAATTTTTTTGGAAATCGAAATCACGTGGAATTGAAATCGAACCTATTTTAAAAACTCTACCGTGTACAAAGTTCATAAAAATATGTCCTTTTCTATTTCTCATACTTTGGGGACCAACTTCTACTACCTCAACAACTTTTTATATCAGGAATCGCTACGTTCATTTTAACAAATATTCAATTGAAAATCTATATCGATTTAAATTTTCACGTGATTTCGATTTTCAGAACATGGCCGTATTTGTGTAGTTAGAAGAGTTAAAAATTAAAACAGGGCTCTAATGGCATAATGGAAGATTTTATACGTTAAGAGAAATCCAAGAAAAAGACTGTGCAATTAGACAACGAAAAGTGAAAGAATTTGTTCAAGTCAAGTTTTATCAAAACTAAAGAAAATAATCGCTTAAATCCTAAACATTTTTCTAAAAGCTAATTATTTAAGGCCTTCTTAAACTATTCTAATAGCTGATAAAATTATCTTACAGTTTATTTTTTAATTACTACACAATATTTATGTATTAATTAAAAAATATGTACAACATATTTATGAATTATTTTTTTGTTTGCTTATTTTAGTTCAAGAATTGTTCAAAATAATTACACAACAAACATGTAATTATTTTTTTTTACTAATAAACTCCAAATAATAAATAATTTTTGCTAATTAATTCATTTATTAATGATGTGCTAATAATCCCAATTTATGATAAAAAACACTGAAATTTATTGTTGTGGGAAAGCTAGTTTCTATGCGCACTTCGCTGGTTGCTTAGGCCAGCTCGTCAGGAAACTTTTTCCAAATACTTTAGAAAAGCTAAAAATATTATACAAGTTAGACCATAAAGTGAATAAGAATTTTAAACACTCAGCTCTACTTGTAACAATATCAAAGCTTCAACAAAGACACAACAATAAATAGTGAATTTTTTCTTTCTTACATTTTTGCATTTTTATTAATGAAATTACTTAAGTTATAAAAAAAATTTATTAATCGATTAACCGATCAATAACAAAATTAACCGATTAAACCAAAACCTCGGGTAATTAATCGAGCCATTAACCGATTTAAGCAAAAGCCCGATTAAATGAAAACCCTAATATGAGGAGCTGCAGAACAAAACGTACTTTTTCACACATTTTAAATTTTTGGGAAATTGAGGATTATTTATTTCGACCCCTTAAAAAACTGCATGAACCTGGAAATGGAAACAAGTTTTTTGCTTACCAAAAGATGAATCAAACTGCCGTAAGTCAACACATTTAATGTCAAGGATGTTTAATAACAAACCAATTTTATATCGAAAAAAGTACGTTTTGTTAAAAATAAATAAAAAAAGTACGTTTTGTTCAAAAATATAGAAAAAGGAACGTTTTGGTGTGCGCTTTTTTAGACGATAATATTTTGACTGAATGTTTTTAAACCTGAACCATTAAAGTAAAAAATAAATAAAAAATAAGTAAAATGAAAACTTTATTATTTTATTTCAAATTAAATAGAAAACTAAACAATTCTTTTTTATAATTTAATGCAGATTTTAAAGTTATTAAGTATAATACTTTTTAAATAGTTAAACTTTTTTCCCAACGTCGTTTTCAAAATGTTGAAATAAAACTCGCAATATTTACTTTTTTTAGCATTTTTAAATTTTTGCTTTTTACGTATTCCCATGTTTAAATTTTCTACAGATTCTTGTAATTCTTCAATGTTTTAATTATACTATTGTATTAATTATTTTTTTCATAACACTCATTCACCAAACAATAGTTAAATTATTGCAATTATTGGTGGATATTCTTGAAAACGTGTCGAAGAAATAAAAAATTACATTAAAACAAAAGCAAAGTTTAAAAAATGGTTTTTGTTTGTCAAACATTTCTAAATTAAATATACATACATGAGAATTTTGACGCGTTTCTCTCTCTTTAAAAAACGGTAAATTGTATGATAAACACAAAAAAATTTCTTAAACGTTGTTCTTGTTTTAATGAAAATTTTCACTTTTTCGACGCGTTTTCAAGAATTTATTATTCAACAGTTAATTTTAACGAAAATTAAATGACATAAATAAACGTCAAACAAATTAAGAATATTAAGAAATGTTATGTTATTAAAACAACTACTCGAAGAAATGGCAAAAACAATGAAAAAAGCACGTTTTGAAAAATAAAAATGAAAAATGTACGTTTTGTAATGCATCAATTTTTTTAGAACCCATTTTCTTGGTAAAAAAAAAAAAATAAAATATGCTAACTAGATTTTTTCTTAAAGATTGCAACCCAAATATTATAAAAATATCAAAAAACCAATTTGTAAAAAAATGCGAAAAAGTACGTTTTGTTCTGCGGCTCCTCATATATATACAAAAAAAAAATCAGTTAGAGGTGAATCAAAGGCAGAATGTTGTACTTCAACTTTCGGAGAGATATTTGAATACAGGCCGCACAATTTATGCCGACAATTTTTTCACAACTTTGGATTTGGCGCGTACTTTGATCAGGAAGAAAACCCCATATGTTGGAACAGTGCGCTCGAATTAGACGTGTGTGCCTCGGGAATTCCAAAAAAAATCATACGCGTCCTGTCAACATCACATTGTTCGGCTTCAACGAAGGCGATATAGTTCATATGTGCTTAATAAGAACAAAGCGGTTACTTTGCTATCGATACAACATTATGCTTGCGGTGTGGACATGCAAACTGAAAAGAAGAAGCCAATTGCCAATTTGGATTACAACGCCAACAAATCGGACGTTGATACAATGGACCAGATGCTTGGCACATATACATGCAAGCGCTCAACAAACCGCTGGTCATTGGCTATGTTTTTTAATATGGTGGACATTGCTGCATTAGCTGCACTTATTTCATACAACGAGATGAAGCCAATAAAAAGAAATGACAGACGACGGTCATTCCTACTGATGCTGACAAAACAATTGGCACTACCAACCGTAGAGGAACGAGCGCTGAACAACCGCATAACCGCATATCCACGGATACGGAACGCAATGGAAGCATTTGATGTAAAGGTAAAAAAAAACAATTCTTATGTTCAAAAGCAAAATAACTACTTAATTTTGTTCTTTTCAGATATTATCAAGACCGGCAGAAGGAGCTTCGTTTGCATCTAGAACGAACAGACCGTCATGTCGCCTATGCCGTTCTGAGTACTTACGGCAGCGGAAAACAAGGGCCTATTGCCATTCCTGTAACAATACAGTTTGTGCAGAGCATTCAACACTTATGCATCGATGCTACACTTGCACAGAAAATATGTTGGACGAGGGACAATCTACACAACAATAGTTTTTTAGGCTTTTTTCATATAAAACTCATAAAAAATTAATG
Organism: Pollenia amentaria; assembly: GCA_943735925.1. Taxonomy (NCBI): domain Eukaryota; kingdom Metazoa; phylum Arthropoda; class Insecta; order Diptera; family Polleniidae; genus Pollenia; species Pollenia amentaria. The sequence goes on along the minus strand of OX031010.1, from coordinate 134,441,948 downwards.
TAAGAAATAAAAATTTACGGTTTATTGTTGTGTCTTTGTTAAAGCTTTGATATTGTTGCATGTAAGACCTGAGTGTTTTAACATTTTTATTCACTTTATGGTCTTACTTGTATAATATTTTTAGCTTTTCTAAAGTATTTGGAAAAAGTTTCCTGACGAGCTGGCCTAAGCAACCAGCGAAATGCGCATAGAAACTAGCTTTCCCACAACAATAAATTTCAGTGTTTTCATTCAAAAATTGGGATTATTAGCACATCATTAAAAATGAATTAATTAATAAAATATTTCTTCCCGAAAATAATTTTTGATAAAAATTAATAATGTTATATATAAAAAAATTTTTTTCTAACATTCATTATACATGTATAATTAGTAAATAATAATAAATCAAAACAAAAAAAATTTAAAAAAAATGCGTTTTCATATAAAATTCCATACAAATAGAAATAGGTCCCTGTGGACCTTGTACATCGTGTAAGGGCAACGGATGATTCAACCGTTGGAGGGTTAATGATACACGCAGAGAAAAAATATGTTAAGATATGGTCACCTCCAACAAAACTAGTTTTAGACAAAATTTTAAACATATTATGTTTAAATTTAACCATATTATTGTCACCGACAAACATATAATTGTTAAATTAGTCCTCTATCAAGAAGTCACAACCATATTATGGTTGCCTCTAAACATGTTATGGTTAGATATGACAATAATTTGTTTTTAAAACACCAATAGTATTTTCCACTTTTCTAAGAGCAACATGCTTTGGTTGAAAATCAACCATGCTATTATAAATGTTAAACATATTTTAGTTATTTCTAACCAAAAGATGTTCGGAGGCAACCATAATATGGTTGTGCCTTCTTGATGTAGGACTAATTTAACAATAATATGTTTTTCGGGGACAATAATATGGTTAAATTTAAACATAATATGTTTGAAATTCTCTTTAAAAAAAGTTTTGTTGGAGGTGACCAAATTTAAACATATTTTTTCTCTGGGTGTAGATAAAATATAATTATTTATTTCATAATGGACAGAAGTAGAAAAACCATAAAGCCTAAAAATCCGATAGATTTCGATACTAGGGAAAGAAGAGAATTAAGCTTAGAAGAAAGATTGCAATGGTTAACAGAATGGTGAAAAACATTAGGAATGGAACGTAAGCCAGCAGTTGAAGATTTACTAGAAAAAAGTGTATAGGATTAGAGGCGGTGTTAATGATAAGGAAGTATTGTGCAGAAGGCAGTAAAGAATAAATAGAAAAAACAAGATTATGCTCTTTTAATGAAACAAAATACGTAATTGTCCTAGATGGATAAAATATATGAGAGAATAAATAATTTACTTTCCAAAGCCTGGTACTCTGTTCAACATTGCACGTTTAATGCTGTCAAAACTCATATGAAAACGACTTGTGCGGAATTTCTATGAAATTATGTTGATAGAGTTGTACCATGTTCAATTTGGGAAAAAGTTACGAAATGTGTCTGGCAAAATTTTTTTTAGAACTGCGAAATAATATAAGCTGCACTTATTTCACGTGGAATTTTAAGCAAATATAAAAAGTTTAAACTTAATACTAAAAGACAACGGAAAACATAAATAACACAACCGTTAACAGTTTCTCATCAATATTTACTTTCGTTTTTATTTAATTTTTTATTTAAACAAATAATTTTTAGTAAAATACATGTGGGTTTGGTTTACATACGCCAAACAATGACGCATACTTAAAAAAGATTAAAAACGTCAAATTGTGCAAACCCGCGAGTGAGGCAACATTGATACATGTCAAATTTTTCGTATGAAATAATAGATGTTGCTGAACATTTTTTTACAACTTGTTACAGAGTAATAGGCTTAACGCAAATCATTTAGTAAGTAATGCACAGCTGCACCTATACAGTTAAAGCGACAAAGGTTGGAAAAATTGACAGAACAGAATGTAAAGTTATTATAGGACCCTTAATTATCAGGAGAGGGCGTACAATTAAATACTACCAGATTTGATAACTTCAGAAAAGAAAATTCAGAAATGTTGAAACTTCACGAAGACAAATTAGCACAAGGTAGTAGTTGTCTATCATTAGGAAAGAAAGATAATTTATTTAAAATGAAGAACGAAAGTTAAAACTACTACGGAACTAGCATCAGTTTCAAAATTGTTATCTATTTTTAACGGAACAAAGGAAGAAACACTACGTAACACATTTCCTAAAAATAAACTTAGTTCATTTTTAAATTTTGTTTATAAAACAAAAGTAACAACTACAGAACAGAATTCGACAAATACAAGTCCCAACTAACATATACACACTAATTTCAACATTTAAGGAAGCCTACAAACCAAGAAAATCACCAAACATAATTATTAGTGAATAAACACGGTTGACACAGACGAACGCAATAAAAGAGTTCGCTGACAAAATAGACAATTAACAATGGAACTGAATTAAATTCAGTATAGGAGAAGAAAACCGGAACATAATAAGTGAGACAAATGCAGTTATGGCATTTAATATTTTTAAAAACGGACTGAAAAACAATGACATTATCAGAAAAATAGAAGCAAGTAGAGTAAAGAAGCTTAGCGAAGCTATTGAAAAATCATTAGCAGCTTCCACTGATATACGACAGAACCAAGTAATGTTTAAGGCAATGTACCCAAGGAATAATTCCAGAAATTTCAATAACAACAACAGAAACAATTTTAGTTCAAACTATTCCCCAAATGGAAACAATAACCATAGTAACTTAAATAGTAATAACAATGGAAATAGAACAAGAAAAAATAATAACAACTAATCTAACCATAACAATAATAAACATAACAATAACGGAGTTAGCCGTGGTGGAATAAATAGCAACAATAGAAGTTAACGATACATTCAACAGTGCCAACAAAATTGATTTAGCCTAATCAGCTATTAATTTTGTTTGCCAATTTCCACACGCGTGCCCGGTTTACTTAAGGGTCATATTACCAGGCAATGTATTTTTGCTCGATTAGCCAATTCACACCTAAAATGCAATTGGGCTAGAACAACATTTATGCACCTGAACACGATGGTTCAACGTGATTGACTTAGGAAGCAGAGGTTGGCAGGCAACAAGCAGAACATGAAATTGGCAGTATTGGCTACAGCGCGTACGAAGTCGGTTAATTAATTGTGATCTTCTTGAAGTAATAAAATTGTTAATTCAATATAAGTGAAATAATTGTAATCTTGTTGAAATAGTAAAATCAGTAATTCAGTGTGAATAAAATAATTGTTATTAAATAAAAATAAAATTGTTTTATTTTAAAGGCGCTGTTGAACGCGCTTAGATTTTTTTTAGTGTAGCAAGTGGGAAAATCCTTAACTAAGAAGTACTTATGACAGAAATAATAACAACAACAATAGCAACAATAATAACACTATGCTAGTTGAAAAAACAGACAAGCCGGTCACATGGAGTGTTAACATAATTCGGGTACGCTGAATCCAGTGGTGCCCGCGGTTTTTTAAGATTGGCTCTGGTTTTCGAGATATACCGTTATTTCGAAAATGGAGGAGGTTGCACAACATAAGTTCGCGTAACTCAAAAATGCTTTAGCTTATTGAAAAAACTTAAAAAACCGAAATTCCGCAATAAAATTTCCTTTAAGAAAAGTTAAACTTCTTTCTAATATCCGTAGTCGTTTTAGAAACATTATTTTTTTTCAAGACACATTTCGTAACTTTTTCCCAAATTGAACATGGTACAACTCTATCAACATAATTTCATAGAAATTCCGCACAAGTCGTTTTCATGTGAGTTTTGACAGCATTTAACGTGCAATTTTGAACAGAGTACCAGGCTTTGGAAAGTAAATTATTTATTCTCTCATATATTTTATCCATCTAGGACAATTACGTATTTTGTTTCATTAAAAGAGCATAATCTTGTTTTTTCTATTTATTCTTTACTGCCTTCTGCACAATACTTCCTTATCATTAACACCGCCTCTAATCCTATACACTTTTTTCTAGTAAATCTTCAACTGCTGGCTTACGTTCCATTCCTAATGTTTTTCACCATTCTGTTAACCATTGCAATCTTTCTTCTAAGCTTAATTCTCTTCTTTCCCTAGTATCGAAATCTATCGGATTTTTAGGCTTTATGGTTTTTCTACTTCTGTCCATTATGAAATAAATAATTATATTTTATCTACACCCAGAGAAAAAATATGTTTAAATTTGGTCACCTCCAACAAAACTTTTTTTAAAGAGAATTTCAAACATATTATGTTTAAATTTAACCATATTATTGTCCCCGAAAAACATATTATTGTTAAATTAGTCCTACATCAAGAAGGCACAACCATATTATGGTTGCCTCCGAACATCTTTTGGTTAGAAATAACTAAAATATGTTTAACATTTATAATAGCATGGATGATTTTCAACCAAAGCATGTTGCTCTTAGAAAAGTGGAAAATACTATTGGTGTTTTAAAAACAAATTATTGTCATATCTAACCATAACATGTTTAGAGGCAACCATAATATGGTTGTGACTTCTTGATAGAGGACTAATTTAACAATTATATGTTTGTCGGTGACAATAATATGGTTAAATTTAAACATAATATGTTTAAAATTTTGTCTAAAACTAGTTTTGTTGGAGGTGACCATATCTTAACATATTTTTTCTCTGCGTGTATCATTAACCCTCCAACGGTTGAATCATCCGTTGCCCTTACACGATGTACAAGGTCCACAGGGACCTATTTCTATTTGTATGGAATTTTATATGAAAACGCATTTTTTTTTAATTTTTTTTGTTTTGATTTATTATTATTTACTAATTATACATGTATAATGAATGTTAGAAAAAAATTTTTTTATATATAACATTATTAATTTTTATCAAAAATTATTTTCGGGAAGAAATATTTTATTAATTAATTCATTTTTAATGATGTGCTAATAATCCCAATTTTTGAATGAAAACACTGAAATTTATTGTTGTGGGAAAGCTAGTTTCTATGCGCATTTCGCTGGTTGCTTAGGCCAGCTCGTCAGGAAACTTTTTCCAAATACTTTAGAAAAGCTAAAAATATTATACAAGTAAGACCATAAAGTGAATAAAAATGTTAAAACACTCAGGTCTTACATGCAACAATATCAAAGCTTTAACAAAGACACAACAATAAACCGTAAATTTTTATTTCTTACATTAATTTTTTATGAGTTTTATATGAAAAAAGCCTAAAAAACTATTGTTGTGTAGATTGTCCCTCGTCCAACATATTTTCTGTGCAAGTGTAGCATCGATGCATAAGTGTTGAATGCTCTGCACAAACTGTATTGTTACAGGAATGGCAATAGGCCCTTGTTTTCCGCTGCCGTAAGTACTCAGAACGGCATAGGCGACATGACGGTCTGTTCGTTCTAGATGCAAACGAAGCTCCTTCTGCCGGTCTTGATAATATCTGAAAAGAACAAAATTAAGTAGTTATTTTGCTTTTGAACATAAGAATTGTTTTTTCTTACCTTTACATCAAATGCTTCCATTGCGTTCCGTATCCGTGGATATGCGGTTATGCGGTTGTTCAGCGCTCGTTCCTCTACGGTTGGTAGTGCCAATTGTTTTGTCAGCATCAGTAGGAATGACCGTCGTCTGTCATTTCTTTTTATTGGCTTCATCTCGTTGTATGAAATAAGTGCAGCTAATGCAGCAATGTCCACCATATTAAAAAACATAGCCAATGACCAGCGGTTTGTTGAGCGCTTGCATGTATATGTGCCAAGCATCTGGTCCATTGTATCAACGTCCGATTTGTTGGCGTTGTAATCCAAATTGGCAATTGGCTTCTTCTTTTCAGTTTGCATGTCCACACCGCAAGCATAATGTTGTATCGATAGCAAAGTAACCGCTTTGTTCTTATTAAGCACATATGAACTATATCGCCTTCGTTGAAGCCGAACAATGTGATGTTGACAGGACGCGTATGATTTTTTTTGGAATTCCCGAGGCACACACGTCTAATTCGAGCGCACTGTTCCAACATATGGGGTTTTCTTCCTGATCAAAGTACGCGCCAAATCCAAAGTTGTGAAAAAATTGTCGGCATAAATTGTGCGGCCTGTATTCAAATATCTCTCCGAAAGTTGAAGTACAACATTCTGCCTTTGATTCACCTCTAACTGATTTTTTTTTTGTATATATATGAGGAGCCGCAGAACAAAACGTACTTTTTCGCATTTTTTTACAAATTGGTTTTTTGATATTTTTATAATATTTGGGTTGCAATCTTTAAGAAAAAATCTAGTTAGCATATTTTATTTTTTTTTTTTTTACCAAGAAAATGGGTTCTAAAAAAATTGATGCATTACAAAACGTACATTTTTCATTTTTATTTTTCAAAACGTGCTTTTTTCATTGTTTTTGCCATTTCTTCGAGTAGTTGTTTTAATAACATAACATTTCTTAATATTCTTAATTTGTTTGACGTTTATTTATGTCATTTAATTTTCGTTAAAATTAACTGTTGAATAATAAATTCTTGAAAACGCGTCGAAAAAGTGAAAATTTTCATTAAAACAAGAACAACGTTTAAGAAATTTTTTTGTGTTTATCATACAATTTACCGTTTTTTAAAGAGAGAGAAACGCGTCAAAATTCTCATGTATGTATATTTAATTTAGAAATGTTTGACAAACAAAAACCATTTTTTAAACTTTGCTTTTGTTTTAATGTAATTTTTTATTTCTTCGACACGTTTTCAAGAATATCCACCAATAATTGCAATAATTTAACTATTGTTTGGTGAATGAGTGTTATGAAAAAAATAATTAATACAATAGTATAATTAAAACATGGAAGAATTACAAGAATCTGTAGAAAATTTAAACATGGGAATACGTAAAAAGCAAAAATTTAAAAATGCTAAAAAAAGTAAATATTGCGAGTTTTATTTCAACATTTTGAAAACGACGTTGGGAAAAAAGTTTAACTATTTAAAAAGTATTATACTTAATAACTTTAAAATCTGCATTAAATTATAAAAAAGAATTGTTTAGTTTTCTATTTAATTTGAAATAAAATAATAAAGTTTTCATTTTACTTATTTTTTATTTATTTTTTACTTTAATGGTTCAGGTTTAAAAACATTCAGTCAAAATATTATCGTCTAAAAAAGCGCACACCAAAACGTTCCTTTTTCTATATTTTTGAACAAAACGTACTTTTTTTATTTATTTTTAACAAAACGTACTTTTTTCGATATAAAATTGGTTTGTTATTAAACATCCTTGACATTAAATGTGTTGACTTACGGCAGTTTGATTCATCTTTTGGTAAGCAAAAAACTTGTTTCCATTTCCAGGTTCATGCAGTTTTTTAAGGGGTCGAAATAAATAATCCTCAATTTCCCAAAAATTTAAAATGTGTGAAAAAGTACGTTTTGTTCTGCAGCTCCTCATATTAGGGTTTTCATTTAATCGGGCTTTTGCTTAAATCGGTTAATGGCTCGATTAATTACCCGAGGTTTTGGTTTAATCGGTTAATTTTGTTATTGATCGGTTAATCGATTAATAAATTTTTTTTATAACTTAAGTAATTTCATTAATAAAAATGCAAAAATGTAAGAAAGAAAAAATTCACTATTTATTGTTGTGTCTTTGTTGAAGCTTTGATATTGTTACAAGTAGAGCTGAGTGTTTAAAATTCTTATTCACTTTATGGTCTTACTTGTATAATATTTTTAGCTTTTCTAAAGTATTTGGAAAAAGTTTCCTGACGAGCTGGCCTAAGCAACCAGCGAAGTGCGCATAGAAACTAGCTTTCCCACAACAATAAATTTCAGTGTTTTTTATCATAAATTGGGATTATTAGCACATCATTAATAAATGAATTAATTAGCAAAAATTATTTATTATTTGGAGTTTATTAGTAAAAAAAAATAATTACATGTTTGTTGTGTAATTATTTTGAACAATTCTTGAACTAAAATAAGCAAACAAAAAAATAATTCATAAATATGTTGTACATATTTTTTAATTAATACATAAATATTGTGTAGTAATTAAAAAATAAACTGTAAGATAATTTTATCAGCTATTAGAATAGTTTAAGAAGGCCTTAAATAATTAGCTTTTAGAAAAATGTTTAGGATTTAAGCGATTATTTTCTTTAGTTTTGATAAAACTTGACTTGAACAAATTCTTTCACTTTTCGTTGTATAATTGCACAGTCTTTTTCTTGGATTTCTCTTAACGTATAAAATCTTCCATTATGCCATTAGAGCCCTGTTTTAATTTTTAACTCTTCTAACTACACAAATACGGCCATGTTCTGAAAATCGAAATCACGTGAAAATTTAAATCGATATAGATTTTCAATTGAATATTTGTTAAAATGAACGTAGCCAATTCTGATATAAAAAGTTGTTGAGGTAGTAGAAGTTGGTCCCCAAAGTATGAGAAATAGAAAAGGACATATTTTTATGAACTTTGTACACGGTAGAGTTTTTAAAATAGGTTCGATTTCAATTCCACGTGATTTCGATTTCCAAAAAAATTCCCGATTCATATAAAAAGTACGTGAAACAAAAAGCTGTTGACAGCAAACACCTATTTAAAATGAAGACTTAACACGTTCTTTTCTATGAAAAAATATTTTTTTAAACACATTCCTTTTGTATATGAGACGAAACAAATAATTCAAAACACAAAAAAATGTGTTAAATTACTAAAAAAATTAAAAATTTCTGCAATTAACCGGTTTAATCTTTAGTCGAAAATAGCCAATTTTAAATCAACCGATCAGTTAATTGGATAGTAATTAATCGGTTAACCGAATGAATACCCTAATATATATACAATGATTTTTAAAGTTTTTTTATGTAAATATATTATTGTTATTATTATACTGCCTCTATTTTTTACATAGCTACTTATAATGAATATTTTTACTACAAATATTTGGTAAAACATTTCGTTTCGTAAACTATAATTTTATCAGAATATAAAGAATACAAATTAACAAAAATCATTTGAAATCGTTAATAACACTGCGGGAAAAAGGCACGCATTGTGATAGGTGGAAACAAGAGCTATTACTTAACTGGTGATAATTTGTTTTGAGTGTAGTTGGTCCAGAGGAAAGGAAATTGACACAAAACTATTCATCTGACTGGATTTTGTGCGGGTAGTGGCTGATTCTATCTAGTTCTATTACTTTATATGAAGGGGAGCTATCATATTGACATGGTTCATTTATGATAATATCTGCGACAGGCATTATTTAACCGAAATTGGATGTGTCCATAAAGGTTATACCAGTGACCTGTTATAAAGTGTTTAAAAGATGCCAATTAACCCTTCGTAGGACATCGCCATGTTAAAGTGACTTGTCACTTGACAAGTTTAGTGTTGGGTTCCCTTTCCCCTAGGGAACATAACTGAAATCCCATTTTAATAATTTGAAATTGAATATTTTAAAATTTGTATTATTTGCTTGTTGGCCAAGTTTAATCATATTTCACTTCCATGAATTTGAATAAAGTTATTGTTAATATAAGTTATTTTAACACTATTCGGCTAAGATTAAGATATAAGAAATTTTTTTATTTAATATAAAAATTCACAAAATTTTTTTTAAAAAAAATCAACTTAAAAAAATTCTAATTATTTTCCTTTGGTTTGATTCAAAGAAAAATATTTGTTTTAATCAATATTCATTAAAAAATTTACAATTAATTAAATCCAATAAAAAACCTTCCAACTAATATTATTTAAAAAAAAAAACTGTAAATACTTTGATTTGTTTTAAAGTAAAAACAAATTGTAAATTTTTTCAATATTTAAAATAAAAAGTGAGAAATGTAAGAAAAGATAAAAAATCATCACTGATTTATTGTTTGGTATTTTGTTTAAGCTTTGATATCGTTGCAAATAAAACTTTTTGAGGGTATTGTAGGTAATTCTCATTCCTTCTGTACTTTTGTTTGCTGATAGCTTTGGCTTTTCTAAAATTATTTAGGAGAACGTTTCTTGACTATCTGGCCTAAGCAACCAGTGAAATGCGCATAGGAACAGCTTATCCTCCAACAATAAATTTCAGTATTTTTATCAATTATTAAAAAAGGGAATTAAGCACAACAAACAAAATCTTTTAATAAATATTTGTATTCCCAAAAACAACTTTGATAATAAATAAAAATTACTATAAATTTTCTGACACGTTTCGAAAGTAACCACTCTATCCCTTCCATGTTTTTTCAAGGACATGTATTAATATAATCAGTATGTTTCTTCTCAAAAAGAGGCCAACGGAACTGTGAGGGTCCATTGTCATCTCGCCTTTTAATTTTGTAACGAACGAACTTTGCGCATCACCTACTTATATAAGTGACTGCGTGAAAAAACCAATAATTTATGCAATTTAAATTTAACAACTAACGTTCAAAGATTACGAAAGTCGGGTTTAATGTCTTGACATGTAACCCTCTTTTGATTACGATTCTTTTATGAAAGCAAAAAAACTCACCCAGGTGTGAAAGAAACATTTCCGGGAGTTTTTATCATTCTTCATTTTTAAATTATGTTTTCTTTATTTCTAGATGCAAATGAAAAGGTTGATTCTCGATCTAAAAATGAACTATTGATATTGATGTATCTTTTAAAAACTTAAAGAAATATCCGAGAATATATGAACTTTTTTAAAATATAGCACATCAATTACAAATTCACCAGTCAAGATACTTTTTTCACTAGAAGGATTATTGAATAGACAAGAAGAAATTATTTTACTAATGATCATTTTGAACAACTATTTATTAAAAAAACAGTTCTTAAAATACATTTCTGTATTGTTCTGCATGCCAGACATTTTTTGCAATATTAATAAATTTGGTTTTAAAATAGAAAAATTAAATAATTTGTAGAAATTTTGTTTAGAATAATAAAATTTAATTTTTTTTTGAATATAATGTATTTGATTATTTATAATATGAATATTCTTAATTTGTTTATAGTTTTGCATTTTTTGCATTTTAATAAAATAAAAATGAATATTATTAAAATTGTTTATATTCAAATGTAATAAATTGTATTATGCTTCAACGAATATTAATAAACTGTATATTGATCGTAAAAGGATATTTCAATTTAAATTTATTGTTTTCTATTTTAAATACATTACTATCAAATTTAAATTGATTCAAGAAAAATAATTTATCAAAAGATTATATCAAAAAAATAGAATTTAGGTTGATATATTTGCAGCTAAAAATTTTAACTAAAAATTAAATTTAAAATATTATATTTTCTATTTAATTCACATCTTTAGCTATGGTTTTCTACAATAGTTTTCTTAACATTTCTTTTTCTTTTTTTTAAGTTTAATTTTTATTATTCATTTATTCTGTTCTCATATTACACTTTCATATGCCTTATAGGGCATAATACTGCTTCTACTTTGCTTTTTAAGCTGATTACCTCGAAAATATGCTTATAGCCGTTGGAGCGTTATCCGTTGCTGCAATACGTTCATCACTTTTGATTGTGCATTTCTTAAGTTTCTTTTCTTTTTTATAAGTTTTTATCTCACTTTTGGTTTTCCTTATTTGCTTTTATTATATTATTGCGCAGTCTGTATGACTTAATTCGCACTTTAACACGTTCAGTCTTTTCTTTATACGACTTTTGAAGCCACCTCTATTCCTTTTTATAGTTGGAATAGGTACCACTGGAAGAAATGTTCCGACTACTTTTAATTTTTACTTTTCAAGCGGTCTGGGACCAGTGTTTAGAATTTCTGGTTTTTTAAGGGTGTTCTGCTTAATTTTCACTATATTCTAGCAGCTTTTGCCAGCGTTTTTCGGCAGCTTCCAATTCTTTTAATATTTCTTCCAACTGCTGCTCGACCGACATTTTAAAATTCTTCTTATACTTAGCTATTATCTTAAAAAACACACTACCTACACCAGCACCTTAAATAAATAAAAACGTTTAAGATAGTCACAATGTTTTTTCGTTTTTTTTTTTTTTTTTTTTTTTTTTTGTTAATTTTTTCAGAATTAATATTCTAAATTTCACTATATCTGTATATCAAAAGAATCCTTTCAACACAAAGAAAATTTTGATATGCCATAGAGGGTTAAAGCACTTTCTGCATTTACAAAATTTCTTTTCTCTCTCTACGTTTTGCTAAGAAAAATTTCTTAAATTAATTTGGCAGACATGCACAATACCATATACTCTCTGATCAAATTATTTTCTTACTTATTATATTCTTCCCTCATCCTGTAGGCAATAATAAGGATCAGTTGTAGGCATTAGGATCAGTTGTAGGCAGGAGGATCAGTTGTAGGCGGGAAGGATCAATTGTAGATAGGAAGGATCAGCATGTGATGTATTACTACGGTTTAAAAATAAAACGACTGGTCTTTTCTCTTTCACGTTAATCTTTAATTCTTTATTTCCCAAAACCGACCCTATATCTAAAATTGTACACTGAAATTTTTGAGTGACTTCTAAAGTCTACTCCATAACTTATGTGCCGTTTTCTCAACACAATTGTTTGAACGTGTGGAAAGATTTATATGAAAGGCACTCAGATTTTTGAGTGTTTTCTATAAATGTTACTACACGTTCAGTCACTTGTGTTGTGAAAACAGCACATTGATATTACAAATTTTTTACTCGCTACAATATAATTTCACTCAAACCATAAAATAATGAAACATAAAGTTTTTAATGCATGTTTGAGTGTTTTTCCAAAATTTCATTATAAGTCAATATTGTGCTGACCTCTCAATAATTGGTTTAACACAAAATCACATTTTTGTCATTAAACCTTTTGTTCAATGAACTTGCTTTTTCAATATAAAAAAAATAGGAACACATACAAACATGTAAGATCATGTTTTGCACTCATGATCATTTTCATTGTTGTGCACACTTCAGTAAATAAAAGAGTAAATAAATAAAATAAATATCAATGGAAGTCTGTTTAAAAAATTCTTTAGATTTTGGAAATTCTATACTTTTCCAAGGTGGCAGACGGTTAATAGTATATATTTGTTTTTAATGCAACAGCTTTAAATTTTATTTTATTTTATATATATTAAAATATATTTGTTTTATATTTTATTCGTTTACCCGTACCAATAAAAAATGCAATGTAAAATTTTTTTATTCAATGTGCTACAGAAATATTTATTTATCCAGGATCTACATGTTAACTCGTATAGGTAGAGTACTTAACTATTTTAGGAGCCTGTTTATAATGGACCGTTTAAGGAACCACTTCCTTAAATACTACCGCCCAAACCACCGGCAGAAAGTCCAAGATCTGAAACACCAGCACCTGCACCGCCTGCACCGCTTGCACCGGCTACACTACCTGCACCGCCTGCACCAACGAGTGCACCGCCTACACCAAGGACTGCGGTACCACCTTGTATAATGGGTTCAAGATTAGCAACAATTTCTGCAGGATCTCCAATTGGTGATGAGTCGCATTCATCGATGAAAGCCACAGATAAGATAAGCCCAATAACAAAAATTACTATAAATTTCATTTTTTCCGCTTTTTTTTCTAGTTATTACAAATTTAATAAACTCCTGAATTAGACTATTATTCTTTGTTTTTAGTTTTAGTTGATAAGTTTAGAACTGAACAAAACCACCACTTGATGCCTATTTATATACAATTTTCACTTCACTAATTGTTTACATAATTCTTTATTTATGTATGTTACATATGAATGTGTGTATGTCACAAGTTTTATTTTTCTGGTTTATTAGCCCTAAAATTAAAAAATTCAAAAAAATTGTTGAATTCTTTGGAGTTAAACAAATATTTACTGTCTGTAATTTTTTTTTTAGTTAAAGCGGTTTTTTATTAAAATCTTTCGCAAGCAGTCTATTAAAAATAAATAAAAGCCAAGAAAAGAAATGTTTGTTTTTTTTGTGTTGTTTACTTTTTAACCCACCCATCACCACAACAAAGAGGGTATACTAGGTTTGTTATTTCGTGTGTAACACAAAAAAATTATTTAACTAAATCTCCATAAAATATTTATTTCTCTATGAACATATTTACTTTGTTGTACCATATTTATTACTTATTTTATAGAAAATTTTTATTACAGTAAAAGCAATTTTTAACCCCCTTCAAAGGCGGTCGCTACATCACAAAAATTTTAGTTTGAATATCTTCTCAACAAAATGACTGACCTTTGTGTAGAATAGGTGGGGGAATGGAGGTATTGCGATGAGCACAAGTTTGTTCTTTATGACTTTAAATTTTAAAATGATCGGTCTATGCTTAACATTAGGTCCCATATAAAATTCTACTTTTGAAAAACCACTTACCGATTCACAGCAAAACAAATAATTATATTATACTTAGGCTGGGTTTTTGAGATCTCAGTTACACTCGGTTTAGTTAATATGAAAACAGATTTTTGCCACAATTACAAGTTTGTATACAAAATTTTGACGGAACAGATTGTTGTGCTTAAAATATTGGTATATACTAAAATAATAAAAAAATCTCATTTCGTCGGAAATATCCGAGTTTCAGAGTACGTTATACTAAGTTTAAACTTAATCCACATCGCAAAAACCTGGCCTTAATTGTACTCAAATCTAGATTCATATGATAACGAATAACCCTTTCAAATGTTATGATGATAAGTACATACTTAATAAATGGTACTATGCAAGGCGCACTCGAAAACAATATTGCATCAACACAGTTCTTAAATTCGGTACAATTTTATTTCATTTAAAAAAATTTATACCACGTATAAGCACGTAATGAAATTGTGATAAAATTTGTATACCAAATTTGTTTTAAATATAAATTTTTTTAAATAATTTTTTTTTATTGAATCTTTATATGTATTTAAAAATCCCGTATGAACATTTCCGTGCTTATCCGTGTTCTGATCGGATAAGTGCGGCAGTATCTCTTCTCCTTAACCGCCACGGCCTGCGATTATTTAAAATATTTCAAGTTTGTGAGTTCGGGTGCAATTCAAGTCTCTTTAGATATTTTTTTTAAATATTTTGTGATCATAGTTTTTACTAGGGTGGATCAATAAGTCCGTGACTTTTTGAATGAAACACAGTTTAAAAAAAAAAAAAAAAATTATTTTTCAACATAATCTCCTTTTAGCTCAATACACTTAGTGCAACGTTTCTCCAATTTGTGTATCCCTTCCAAAAAATAGGATTTTTCGAGGTCCATAAAATAGGCATTTGTTTGACCAATAATTTCATCGTTGGAGCTAAGTCTCTTTCCACCGAGCCATTTCTTTATGTTCGGAAATAGAAAATAGTCACTAGGGCTAAATCCGGAGAATATGGCGGATGAGGTACCATTTCGTAGCCCAATTCATGTAATTTTGCCATTGAGACTGCACACGTGTGCACTCGTGCATTATCTTGATGAAAAAGAACTTTTTTCTTGTTCATATGGGGTCGTTTTTCTTAAATCCTCGTTAAATCGGTCCAATAAGTTGGCATAATATTCGCCGTTTATTGTTTTTCCCTTTTGAAGGTAATCGATGTGGATTATCCCGCGTGCATCCCAAAAATTTGTTGCCATCATCCTAATGGCCGATAAACTTACCTTGGCCTTCTTCGGAGCCGGTTGAGCCGGAGAAACCCATTGCTTAGACTGCTGCTTGGTCTCCGGAGTGTTGTAATGGATCCATGTTTCATCCACAGCTACAAAACGCTGCAAAAACTCATTCGAATTGCGGTTAAACAACTCCAAACAATCCTTTGAAGTTGTCACACGATTACTTTTATGGTCAATAGAGAGCAAACACGGCACCCATCTTGCAGACAGCTTTCTTAAACCCAGCTGATCATTTATTTTCTCTATTATCTGTTAAGAGGTGCACGCAGAGAAAAAACATGATTAATGCATGGTCACTACGACCATTTTTGCTCATACTTGCCTAATATGTTTACCCTCAAAAATTAATTAAAGTCTTAAAAGAACTTAAAAAATTGTTTTTTGTCCTTAATATTTTTAAATTCACTATAATAATATTATATGGTGGCTTACACCTTAAAAGGTACTCTGGTCTAGCTACCAGATATATATATTTTTAACTATACAGTTAAAATTATAATATTAGTTGAACCCAAAAATGTATGTTTAATACCATAATTTTTGTTTGCTTGAAAACACATTCTCCTAAGATGCAAACATTTATTGTCAAAACAAACAGTGTGTGCTTATAAAGAAAATGAGATTTTCTCCGTCCGCGTGCGTCAGTTAATCAGGAAACATGAATGATGACAGAATAATTAAAACATTTTTCGGAAAGAAAAATGCATGCTGCCTTGCAAATCTAACGATGTAAATTATACGTTTATTGAAAAAGGTAAGTTATTTTAATTATCAAAATATATAAATATGCAATTACTTTGTCTTTCTTGCAGCCAAAAAAAACCTATCATAAATTTTGACACATAATTTTGTCATCAGCCCCGAATTTTTTCAAAAACTGTTCAACAGTTTATTAATATATGTAGTAGATTTCATAAAAGAAATAAAAGGTAAGTTTGTGTTTGACTTTTTTTAGAAGTCTTAAGTGAACGGAATTCTTATTGTTTTGGAAATATTTGTACTACAAAACGTAATAAAAAATTTATAAATTAAAACACATACACAGGTATGTAAATATGTGTATTAATTTTATTTTAAAAATATGCTATATCTTATTTATTATATCTATATGTATAAAAGAAAGTGGCGTTAGTTACTACGTTTATAACTAAAGAACGGCTGGACCTTATTAATTAATTCATTTAGTAATGATGTGATAATAATACCAATTTTTTAATGAAAATACTGAAATTTATTGTTGTGGGAAAGCTAGTTTCTATGCGCATTTCGCTGGTTGCTTAGGCCAGCTCGTCAGGAAACTTTTTCCAAATACTTTAGAAAAGCTAAAAATATTATACAAGTAAGACCATAAAGTGAATAAGAATTTTAAACACTCAGCTCTTACATGTAACAATATCAAAGCTTCAACAAAGACACAACAATAAACCGTCAATTTTTCTTTCTTACATTCCCCTACAATTCGCTGGTTTTTTTTCCAACACGAATTGTAGTTGTAAGAGGATAGAAAGAAAAAAACAAAATTAAAAAAAAACAAGTTGCTTAAATAAAGCAGCTTGCCATTTCGATGCGATTTCGATGATTCGTACCAATTCGGAATGGTCTCTGACCAAGTAAGAAGAATAGCAAAAATCTAAAATAGGTGGCACCATTGAAAATTACTCAGTATGAATTTAATCGTAAACTCTGCATTTGACGATGCTATGATCTTTAGCAAAGTTGTTGAGCATGAGCCGGCGAAGGTTTATAAGTTGATATGACAAATTTCAGACAGGTGGCGCCACTGAAAATGACTCGAAATGAGTTAAATCATAAAAGGTTTCTAGGTTGGTATGACCAATTTCCGATAGGCGGCACCATTGAAAATTACTCAAAATAAATTATATCATTTGATCATGCTATGGTCTTTAGTAAAGTTGTTGCGCATGAGCCGGCAAAGGTTTCTATGTTGGTATGAACAATTTTCGACAAGAAGTGCCATTGAAAATGAATCAAATCGTAAGCTATGCAATTAATCATGCTTTGATCTCTATCAAAGTAGTTGTGCATGAGCCGACGGAGGTTACTAAATTGATGTGATTTCATTGAGTGTTTGTGGCTTAAATTTGGAGAACGACTGTTTTTCACACGGTCAACTCTATGTCGCATGTTCCCGTGTCGTGTTCATTTTCGCACCTGACAACAAAACGAAAAATATTGTTTATCACAAAGTGCTTCAATGATATTCTCTTAACTTATTCAATAGTTTACTTATAATTCACATTTTCATATTTTTTTTTTTTTTTTTTTTTTTTGTAAATAAAGATAAATTATCTGCACCGAATATTACCTGTACCTGATTCTGTATCTGTATTTAAATATACACAAACACAATACTTTTCTAGGCAAAACAACGTTTGCCGGGTCAGCTAGTTTTCAATAAAACAAGAACGCAAATAAATTTTATTACAAAATTCAATTTATTGCTCATACTTTTTATTGTGAAAAACATTTCTAAAAATTTGAATATTTGTATATAAAGAACTTATATACAAAGTTCAAATAAATTGTTCCCCAAAAACGTTTAAATTAACTCCATCAGGTAAGTATTCAACCTTTAAAACATTGATTAAAAAGTAATCTGCTAATGTGCCCCCATAGATCCTCAATACCAAATCGAATTGGCTAACAAAGTGCATGAGCTGAAAACATTTAAAGAAATTGTATTTACAGAAAATTTAACTGAAATATTGTCGAATGTAAGTATGTATGGTGAGAAATTTTTTGTACTCGTCGACTATAACACATATTCTTCTTAGGAGCAGAAAAAAATGCATGGATTGAGGCACCCACAAAGCTTCTCATAACTCTTGTAAAAGGCTTAAGACCACAAGTAGGTAGTTAAAAAGTAAATAGTAATTTGTGTGAGAGTATTATAAATATAAAACATATTTTTATCCAGATGTCATATCTAGTGATAGTTCGAACGGGACTAAAAATACAAGATATGGGAAAAATTCAACAGTTTTATTTATTAAAAAAATAAAAAAAAATATTAAGAAATCAAACAAAGTCATGGAAGGTTTTTAATTGGGGTCGACGAATGGACAGATATTCATGTTCATGTTTTCATAAATAGTTGTTTTCTTAATGCAGATACAAAATCATTTGAAATATATAATCTTGGCTAAGAGGCGGTTTTGTATGTAACTTTTCAAAAATATAACTTAACCACAAAACAAATTAAAACTTATTTAAAATAAAATTTAAATTAAAATCTTAAAAAATAGCCCCCATATTCATAAAAAATATTTTTGATTTATAAAAGGTTTATTGAACAAATTTTCATAGGAAATTTCCTCAATAAACATTTAATAAATCAAACATATTTTTTAAGAAAATTTCATAAAACCGAAGTTTATTAAGAATCCTTCGCCATATATATTTAGTTGGTTCCTTGCCTTTGTAATTGTTTTGTTGTTATTCAAACAGTTTTGTTCTCTGTGAGAAATTGATTGAGTGCAATAGCAATTGACTATAAGGCACCTCAAATCCATTAAAAGGGAAATATTTCTTAGTGTTCACACAGAACTGCATCGAGACCACATTTTCCATACAATTTTCCATAAAAATTTGTCGTAGAAAGACGTGCTTTTTTCGAGAACGATTTTTTTCTGCTCTTAATTAGAGACACTTATTCTTTTAACAATGCTATCATACTTTTATTAAATTTAATAAATATTTTTAAACAAAGAAAAATAAGAACAGAAGAAAAAGAAAGAAATGAAAGAGAATTTAAAGTTACTGCCGACGATGTAATTATGTGCTTTAGGATTTGTTCTTCTGAAGTAGAATACTTAGGCTTAGAACATAATAAAGTAGTTGTAGTGGTAGCTGAAGCTGGCGAATGCTCTGTAGCGCAACAAAGTTCAAAATTTCTAACTTTGCGCTTTAACTTCAACTGGAATAACTACTACAACTACTTTTGACACTGCTTTGAAACTACCATTTTTAACTTTTCACAGCTTGTAGCGCTGTTCGTAACATTGTACTACAGCGACTATTCTGTTCCCCACTTTAGTTCTATTGGAACACTTCTATTGCTGATATGTCTGGTAAAACATCATATTGTTACTGTGGCTTAATAATTTCATAACAATACACTCTTAAAAGTTTTTAGTTAAATACTGTAATGTAGAGTACATTATGGTCGGGTTTGACCGCTTATACTTTTCATTTTTTTTTATATGACTTATTTCCTTATTTTGTTTTTGTTGATAATTATATTTTCTAAAAAAATTTTTTTAAGATAAAAGACAATTGTCTGCTGTTAAGATCCCTAAATAAAGAAAACATTTTGGTGAATAAAAGTTGGTAATGAAAGATAACAAATACTACGCATTAACAAATATTTTCTTTACAAAACAACAAGAAATTTAAGATTCCATAAGAGCTCTATTGATTTCTAAATGAATTCCGATTTAGGAGTGAAATAAACGTATACCAAAAATCAATTTGGACTAAGAAAGAAACATGTCACATTCGAGCAAAGACCAACAACTACGCCCAAACATAAATTTTTGCTGATGTTACAACTTTTCTAGGTTAGGTTAGGTAAAAAGACTGGTGCGAAGTCAACTTCACGTCCATTGTGACATGGTATTAGTGACATGGTATTACTAAGAAAAGAACCAAGAAACTAAAGAGTAAAAGCATAAGAATGAAAGAAGTAGTGGCAGATAATAGCGGACCGAAAAAAACAACCCTACTAAAGAAAATAACCCTTCATGTATCCAGTCCCCAGTATCATTCCCATTCTCTAGTAAACGTCATTAGAAAAACTTTTGAAGAAAATAAATATTGTTCTGCACTCTTTTTTGATGTTTTCCAAGCCTTCGACAAAGTCGGGAATGAAAGCGTAATATATAAATTGAAGCTTAATTTACCCGTAGGTCCACAAAAATTGTTAGAAAATAAGTTAAGCTACGAGTACGTTCATACCTATTAAATATTTGCGTCCTACACGTTACCACTAGTTTTATTAATCATTTATTTAAAAAAAAAGCCAACATCATTCTTTAAACAGGGATGTATGTAGTTGAAATATTCTGCGAAAATATTTGTCATAAAATTCTACTATAGGTATCCCAACACAAAAATTCAACTTAACTTAATATCAGAAATAAGCAAAAACTTAAAAGGTGGTTTAAAGGTTAATTATATACTTATGCAAACTTGGCGATAAAATATCGCAAAAAAACTATGTGACAAGAAAACGAAAACTAAGAAAAGCAAATTATTTTTCCCTAAAGTCTACCGTTTTAGTGTACACAAGTGTTGACTCTTTAAAAACGTAGTCTGCATGCAAACTAAAATTTTAGTGATTTAATAAATAAAAATTTTGCAAAAAAATCATTGAAAATTTATAAGGATTTAGAAAATTACTAATTGTTCCGAAAAATACGACCTGTCAAATCTATAAAATCTATTTTAAATTGGATGTTTTTCCTGATGAACTGTGGATTGCTGACGAAATTGTTTCAATGGATTTATGCTTTGGTTAAACGATAATTCAATTATTGTTCTTATGCATTTCTTAACACGGTAGATGTACCTTTGAATTTCAGCTTTAAGGCACAAAATTCAATGTAATTTGGTATTCCCATGTGGTGGCTATAACCAGGTGACCATTCTGACTACACCGGCTGTGTTTCTCAAAACAGTGCCGTACTAAAATTTAATAGACATAATTAACCCTTAAGCTACCTTCAAACTTTTTGCTTATTTCTGGTATTTAAGTTGAGACCTATAGCAGAATTTCATGGTAAATATTCTCGCAGAATATTTCAACTACATACATAGGTCCATTTTTTTAATATGGGTTTGCCTCTTTTTCAAAAAAAATTACAAAAAAACATATATTCAGAAGACCCAATAAAAAAAATTTCTAGTTTTGCGAAGCACTAATGAAACCTTTTAACCCTAGAATGGTAAACATATTTTTTACCTACTTAATGGTAAACTTCGCCTGTGAGGCAACTTTTATAAAAAAAACGCAAAAAATCAAAAATTTATTAAAACAGAAACGTATTTATTACCTATTCTGTAACAAAAATAAACAAAACAATTCATTTTTTAATTATCTTAAACATATTAAAGCCATATTTGTAAGTCACATATTTTAATCCGTGATATGAAGAGATCTTCAAAAAAAAAAAAAACAACAAAAACAAAAACCCTTCGTTCAAAAAAAAAAAAAAAAAAAAAAAATTATTGTATGTCATATACCTTATATCTAGTTAACACATATTAAAAAATAATATAAAGCTTATAACTTTAAAAAAAAAAACTTCCAGACCAAAATAAAATTTGTGGTTTTTCCACCCACTTTTTAACGTCACATTGTAAACAGTTTGGTGATCTGTGCTCTAAGCAGTAGGTTTTCTTGCATTTTGCGCAGAAATATAAGCTCATACGCTTCAACTTCGGAGGGCAGAAATCGCATTTTGTTCTTTTGACCTTTTTGATAATTGATTCTTCTGTATCATCGTCGGTATTACCAATCACGTCATTTATTGCTACACGAGCTCTTTTCTGCTTACGTGGCCTTTTTTCCAAACGGATGGCGCACCAGTCGCTACATAGATCCTTGGATAATTTCTTGAGGAATTCTCTTCTTGACATTGGTCTTATTTTCAAAACTTCACAATTGGATACATAAATTATATAATTATTGAGTAGAGCCATATTCAACATTCCATAGAACATGCAAAGTGGCCAACGCTAAGTTGTACGGCTACAGCTTGAGTTACCACACATCTGGTCAAAAGAATCCACAGCACCTTTTGTTTCATTATAAGATTGAATTATTGCTGGCTTACCAGAAACGGAGTCAACGGAAGGCTTGTCGTGCATCGTAGAGAGCAAAAGAACAGTCTCTTGAGGCTTTGGCTTGTAGCTAACTAGGGTGAGCTTTTCGTGAAATCCAAAAAGAGATGTCCCAACAGAACGTGAAGAATTATGTTGGAACTCCGCAGGAATTTCTTGTTTATTATTTCGGATTGTTCCAATAAGAGTAAGGTTGTATGGTGATTGAAGCAGTTGCTCAGCTAGCGGTATAGACGTAAACCAGTTATCGGCAGTTAAATTACGATTTTTGCTATGTATAGTCTTTGTAAGCAGCTTACAATAGTAAGTGCACAATGGTTCGTTTAAAGTTGTACCGGGTGTTTTACTTAAATACAGTGAGTCGTCAATAATATATTTTGATCTTACATCTCACACTAAAACTATCTTTATTCCGTATTTGGCCGGTTTATTTGGAATATACATACGGAATGGACAACGTCCCCTGAGCGCCAAAAGTTGTTCATCTATTGTTACGTACGAGCCTTGTTTGTACAGATCTCTACACTGCTTGATAAAAATTTCCCAAATATATCGGATAGGCGCAAACTTATCGGTTTTTTTTTCTGTCGTCTCGAGTGTTACGATTGTCGAAATGCAGACACTTTACAAGAAACTCAAATCGTTTACACCTCATTGCAGCTAAATTTTGGGATCCACGAATATTAGTATCAAATAGCTCCACAGTTGACAAGTAATTATTTTTCAACGCGCCGCTCAAGATAAATATGCCAAGAAGAGCACGAAGCTCTTCTATTGAGACCTGTGATGTAGTGGTAGTCTGAATTGTAGCTGCTTGGTCAATATATTCGTTAGTGCGCAAAAGTACTTCATCCATAAATTCTGAAGTAAAAAACAGTTCAAAACTCTTCAAGGGATCTACAATGCCCTTGGCTCCTTCTTTTGGCCCTGCCATAATATGGACTATGTTTCTCGAAGGAGTTCTGTATGATACTTTTTTTGACGAAGACGGTTCGCATGACCGAATATATTTTTCTTGCTCCTTATAACCGATGCCGATGGACTAATTATCCAGTTCTCACAAGTCGGTTGCTCTCCATTTTGCGACGTGCCTACAGCTTCCTGAGTATGAGTCGGTGTGGATTGTTTATTGACATCATTTTGATTAGATACATCAATATATTGCATATCATCGTCTAAATCAGCTACGCAAGTGGAGTCAGCCTCTCTATCATCGAAATCTACTTCCAAATCGTCGTCAATTTCACTTCCAGCCACTTTAGTAGCTGCGCTTCAGAAGTAGTCATTTTAAAATTCTATACAAACAAAAATTTTAATCGCAAAATCCCAAAAAGTTCACAAACGAATATGTACAAAAAAAATTACCTTTATTGGTAAACTTCGCCTCACAG
Source organism: Pollenia amentaria (assembly GCA_943735925.1). Taxonomy (NCBI): domain Eukaryota; kingdom Metazoa; phylum Arthropoda; class Insecta; order Diptera; family Polleniidae; genus Pollenia; species Pollenia amentaria. The sequence continues at coordinate 134,418,063 of OX031010.1, read as the reverse complement.
GCGTATATGTATGCATATATCAGCAACGCAATGGAGAAAACCAAAACAAGTCTGTGCGCAAGCTCGTAAAACACTAAACTTAGTTGGCACGAGCGCACACTTTTATACTTGTGAGCGATCAGAAAATATCGCAAAAAAAAATATGGGCTATGTTAACCATTCTGGGGTTAAAAAAAGCATACATTTATGCGCTACGCAATAAGACATATAGAGATGAGGAAATGTAAGTGAACAAATTCTTAATAAATTAAAAAAAAATATATATATGTTCAATATTTATTGTTGACCTGTGTCGATTATCTATGTTGTTGTTTATTTGTTTGGCTTAAGGTCATAAAAAATTATAAAATAAAAATTTTTTTTCTCCAATTCTTATATTTTTAATTCTGTATTTAATTTTTCATCCGATATTTCGACCATACATCGATGGTCATCTTCAGGGGATTTAAAACACTGTAAAAATTAAAAAATTACAAACAAGTTGATACGTCCTAACAGCTTAACATGTTTTCATCAACTGTTTTCATCAACTGTTAAGCTGTTAGGACGTATCAACTTGTTTGTAATTTTTTAATTTTAAGAACAACTCTTAATTGTACGACACCAGCAGCATGTCCAATATGGTTTTCGTAATCATTCTACTTTGAAACTTCGATTTATTTAACTAACTAATTAAAAAAAATAGAATAGAGGAATTTTTTTCCTCTCATTTTGCATATTAAAGATGAAAATAATGTTAATAATACAAAAAATGTGGCATATGATGACGCATAAAATATGAAAAAAAATGTTATGATAATATTTGTCATTGGATTGATTTCACTTCTTGCATCATTAATGGCATTTGTAATAACATTGATGGCACAATTCTGATGTTAGGGCATCATCGTTATGAAGATGCAATTTTCTATTACAAGAACTCAAGATGGCCAACCAGTAACCCAGACCTACTGGATGCCAAGTAGTGCTTTAGATATTTTAGACACTTATGACCTAAGCTCTAATGGTTCTCCGCTAGTTCTAAGCTATGACACATACTTGCCAATAAATAAGGCAAGGCACCACTGTAAAAATTTATATCTCTCCTTTGAAATATTGGATAGGTAACAACATAATTCTTAATGTTAGAATCAAACATTGTAAGAAGTCGGATGATATGTATTGTGAAAATTTTTGCATCTTTGGTCGATGAGGCCATCGACTTATACAAAAAATCGAGATTTCTGTAGAGACTAAAGGCCGTTTATAGAATAAAATAAGACTAAGGCAACTATAACCTTAGGATAAAAGAAATCTGAATAGAGCTTTAAATGAACTTAAGCGTATAAATAAATCCAAAAATTATACTTATGAAATATCTTAATGACATTTAGTGCAAATCAGAACAGTTTAATTGCACTTTTTTGATTTAAATTTTATAACTTCTATAGAAGATAATAAACACCTTTTTTGTTACCCTTCACTTTTCACTAACGTAACGAAGTTGTTTATATAACATATGGAATGGGGTCATTTTGATCTCAACCATTATATTTGTTATTAAATAATAACAGAATTATTGACATTTGGTATGTTTTATAAAAATGACTATTATCCAATTCACAAGCTCGTAGTATCGTCGTATTCGTTGAATAATCGTCTAATGTTACAATATTGTATATTTGTTGTTAGTTATATTCATATAAAAGTGTTGTCTCATTAAACGATTGATTTTTATGTGTTTTGAAAAATGTTGATTTGTTTGCTTCATTTGAATTTATTTATAAACTGTTTTAATTAAAATTGCTCATCATTTAATATTTATTAACATTTTATCGTTAATTAAAACTCCCTTAATGGCTTAATTTCATGGTATCAACCAATGTGAATGGCAAATTTTATTACAGAAGAAGAAAAAATAAATAAAAAAAACCAGAGTGGAGTAAAAAAATCTAACTTAAATTAAATAATTTGCTCTTTTAGTTTTATTTTTCATAATTTTTTATTATTTAGTGTCCAAAAACTAATTTGTTTATCTACTTGAGTAGTTTGCTCAAACTTTATTGACAATTTACATTGAATTGATATTTTCCATTTTTTGACATATGTATGTATGTACGACAAATTAACGATACAACAGATGTTTCTATTCACAAGTGCATTAAAAAATCCCAATTTTTTTAACGATTAGCCATGCGACAAAGCTTGTGAATTAGACTTGTATGTAAATATACTGCCGCATTAAAAAAACATTAAAATGGATTGTATTTTAGGAAAAATTTATATGAAAATTTGGCATTAAAACACATTTAAACATACTTTAGTTTTTAATGAAAAGTATAATTAAAAGTACATAGTTAAAAAATAATAAGAAACTTTAAAAGTGGAGTTGTTGTGTGTTGTATAGGCATCGTTATATATATGGGGGCACAGAAAGAGTTACATGATTTAAATTCCTAATGTATTCTTTTTTATTATTTTCTTTGTTTGTATTCCAGCATTTTGTGAATTAATGATGAATAACAATTATAAAAACGGACAGAGAACAAAAATAATTGAAGCCGACTATTATTATAAAAATGACTTATCTTGGGTGTGTGAAATGCAGAGTGACGCAGAAAGAGCAATATGTTTTAATTTATTTATATCATTTTACTTTTTAGTCCACAATATCATATAGCTCATTCTGCGTCAAGCTGTACATTCATGTATATCGACGATCAATTATTTCAAAATAATTGGAAATCCACGATTATTTTTTCACCTGATTCATTTACACGAACCCAAAAAATATACCAATTTACTTGCTTATCATAAAATGCATCACACCACAAATAGTCCCAACAATATATGTTAAGGATGTACAAAATAAAGGATTTGTAATTTGATTAAAGCATGTTTTGTTAAAATATAAGTAAAAAAGTACGTTATTTAAAAAAACGTAAAAAAGAACGTCACGGAACGCATAATCCGTTTTGGTAATCATAACAAAATTTTCTTTATTACATTATACCCACCCAACATTAGCGAGAGGGTCCCTAGAGGGGAGCGAATTGACACTAGGTAAGTAGGTAGAAAGGCTGGTGTGAAGTCACCTTCCCCCCTTCACCAAGAGACCAATATGGTCCATCGTGATGCCTTGTTTAGACATAGATAGATTGAAAGTAGGTGAAATAAATAGCGAAAGCATAAGAAAAGGTAAAAATGATAGATAAGAACAGAATATATCGGACCAAACCCGAGAGAAACCCCAACACAAATCCGTCCTATGTGCGGCTAGCTCCCAGTCTCCTGCCATGTAGCCAGGCCATCCCCATTACGAATCCTATTAAACTCTCGAATTCACAGCCCGAGACATCCCCTAATTCTCCTAGGAATCTGCTGCCCAGCCAACAGCCTGCTGCCCTGTAGCCTGGGACAGTGGCACAGAATGTGCTCAACTATCTCTAACTCCTCCAGGCCCTCACAAAACCTGCAAACATCCGACAAGTCGGATCCCATTCTCATCGCCATGCAATGACCCGTAATAATTCCTATCATGGTCCTAACGCAGCACCTAATCCTGCCCAGCAGCGACTCCCAATCGGACTTTCTAAGCACCGGCCACAGCATCCGTGATTCCCGGCAGTCCATTCGGTTCCTCCAGGCCCATACAGTTAGGATCCTCCATCTCTGAGCCCTGTCTCGCTAACTCATCAGCCACCTCATTGCCGTTTATTTTACCGTGACCCGGCACCCAGCACAATCTCAACACATACCCTCCTAAAGCTTCCTCCAAAGCCCTTTTACAACCATCAACTACCTTGCAGTTCACATAAAAGCCCCTTACGGCCATAAGAGCCGCCTGTCTGTCCACGTATATAGTGACCTCCAAGCCCCTATCAATGTTGTCCCTCATCAGATCCACGGCCCTCAAGACCCTCAGAACCTCCGCCTGAAAAACACTGCAGAAAATAGCAAATCCACTAAATAATCTTATCCTACCTGACCAACTCCCCCTAGAAAGCATTATTACCTCCGGCAACCGCCCAAAATCTACTCTTGTGCCCACATAATCCGTGGAGCCAGGTGATCCTAGGCAGTAACCAGCAGCTTCAATCTCACCCAGGATCCGCGAGCGACGCTGCGTGAAATTCCCCATCAATCCTAACTTCCTCAGTCTAAGAATGCTCCTGACTGCCATTCCCATCACATACTGCTCAACAGGAAGAAGATGTAGAATGACATCCAGGGTCGCTTGAGGAGTACTTCTCATGGCACCAGTAATGCCGATTGAAGTACACCTTTGAGTCTAAGACAGAAGGTTCCCTCGACTAGCCACTCTCAATGACTCCCACCAAATACAGCATCCATAACTAAGAATGGGTCTAACCAACGAAGTGTAGAGCCATCCCACTACTGACGGCCGGAGTCCCCAGCTCCTACCTATCAATGATCTACAAGCACAGTTGGCATTGAGACCTCTCTTAAGTCTCTCCTAAATATTCCTTCCCAATGACAGCTTGCTGTCCAGCAAAACTCCTAGATACTGAGCGCTATCAGATAGCCTAAGCTCGTCTCCTCCTAGTACCGGCAGCCTTAAATTATCTACCCTGTACCTTCTAGTAAGAAGAACCAATTGCGTCTTCTCCGGAATAACTCCTAGTCCCTTATCACTCGCCCATGCTGCAATTTTACCCAGCACCTTTTGCATGACTTCACTAATTGTCGGCAGAAACTTGCGCTATACCAATATCACTACATCATTCACGTAGGCCACGACTTTCTGACCCAGTCTGTCAAAAAGTCCCAGAATAACATTGATAAGAGCCATAATAAGGGAGAGAGAACTCCCCCCTGTGAGGTCCCCCTCGTCACCAGTTTCTTTAAGCGTTCATTCCACAGTCTGAGTGAATAACTCTGCTGCTAAGCATCAACTGGTGAGCACTTTCACGGAGGTATTGACTAGTAGCTATGAGCGAAAAGTAATCCCAATCCGTCCTGCTCGGATTCCTATACGGACACCTTTTTGACCTCTCAAACGTTAGATTAAAGGACAGGCCACTATGCTCAGAGAAGGAAAAACCCAAATCCACCCCCTAATCCTCCACTAAATCCCTACAGTTCTTCAATGTCATATCTATCACTGTCCTGTACTCCACTACCATTGGCTTGTAATGAGTCCATTGTTCTGGTTGGCCAGTACCCTTGTAAGATATCCACCAGTTTTATAGGTGGAAGTATCCATACCGGGACTGCTGGCCTTAGAAGCAACTCAGACGCGGGTAAAACGTCCAGACTAACTTCAGGGCAGGAGCTGCCACCTACCAATTGCGGACTTTAAGACTCAGAGGTGTTTTGATTGCCGCAACTGACAGTTTTGACACCTGTTGTCCAGTCAGCCCCGTTGAACGATACTTCGTCCGGTCTTGCCTTAACACTAAAGATTTCGTCGAGTAGTTTATTCTCTAGCACCTGCCATCTCTCCACACTGATCCTTCCATTAGGATCCATACGATCAATGACAGCCTCCAGAATACCGTCCTTACTCGACGACTCCTTAAGTTTCTTTGACGTGGAGGGTTGATCCTTTCTGGAACCATGCCTCTTAGTGATCTTCTTGCGGGAATCTTTAAGAGAGCTGACCACAGTCTGACCCGTCGTCTTAGCCGCGGAGGATTTCTGGTCATCACCAGACCTCACTTTCTTAACTACCCCTTTTTTGGGGCCCTTAGCAGAGCTCTGTCGGTGATCACCCAAATTCCTTGCAGATGTTGTTTGGTTTGTCCTGGTAACAATTCCTTCAGTGACTCCTTTTTGGGAGTGAATGTCGGAAATTATCGAGACATTTCCAGTCCTCATCGCATGACTAGTAGTGGGTTATACGTTCACAGGCCTATCTCCCTTAACTGTGAACATACTGTCACGATTGAGAGGGCCAGGTGTTGAAATTTTACACTCCTTTCGGTTTAAATCTTTTTTTATTATAGGATTCAATAGCAGGGGGTGGAGGATTCGTTGTCTTTACTGACAACATTTGATTCCTTAGCAGCCCTTGGTGTGTATCCCGCAAGATAGGGAAGCCATATGATAGTACCGACCGAACTGTGGATTCGTTCAAATATAGCAACATTCTTTCTGTGCTTCCTCATCAGATGCCTTTCCCGGCCATCGTGCAGGGAGGAGTCTTTCTTGGCTATATTTTCTAGAAGGACTAAGGATACTCTCACAACACTCTTGGTTTTTTCATAGATCATTCGGCTACCCGATGTGACCCGTTCTGTCGCATCTTGCCGAACAACGAGTTTTGATACACTCGCCAATCTCCGGAAGCCGATGGCAAAGCCCTATGGTCCTGATCATAAGCCGAAATCATTGTCGTTTCGTGCTCATCATCAGAGCCCAGAGTTAGGTCACCGAGTTTTTCCGAGGCCCCTGTACGAGACGGGGAGTCGATTGGGGTGTCTATCATGTCCGTCTCTGTCAGTACTGTCAGTAGGATTATAGGTAATGGGGGTGGGATAGGGAATAAATGGCTAACCTTGGTCATGATGGCCTTAAAGCTTATGCCTTCAAACTTGTTCCGGCTAGACTACGCCGATTCAAGTTTTAAGACATACACTATCGCCGGTATTTAAGCCACCACATCACTGATACTAAAGTAGTCTCGTTCTTAGTAGGTTCTTTGGTGGCTGCGACCGGTGCTAGTTCTAACACTTTATATGAATGGGGCCTAACAGAATGGGGTTGTCATTGGTGTTAACTGACATTTTGACCAGTCACACATCTTTTTCGGCTGTGGGAAAAATCGCCCCAAGAAAAATGGCCCAAAAAAATAAATGAAAAATCGCCCAAATGAAGAATCGCCCAACAGAACATGAAAAATGACCCAAAAAGTTATATATGAAATTTTGCCCAAAAGAAACGAAAAAGGGCCCAAAAAAAAATGAAAAATGACCCAAAAAACAAAAACGAAATTTTTCCCGGTGGCATGTTATGACGTCCAGTGTCATAGTGTCCATGGACGCTATGACACCCCCAAAAGTGTCATAGTGTCCATTGACACTACGCTAACTAAAGCTTCTCTGCACAGCCGGCCTTCGGCCGGGCGCAAGGATTTTCTCCTCTATGGTATAACAAACACCGGCTTCGCTAACTAAAGCTTCTCTTCATAGTCGGCTTTCATTTGGAAACAAGGCAGATTTTAGAAGCTTTACTTAGCGAAGCCGGTGTTTGTTATACCATAGAGGAGAAAATCCTTGCGCCCGGCCAAAGGCCGGCTGTGCAGAGAAGCTTTAGTTAGCGAAGCCGGTATTTGTTATACCATAGAGGAGAAAATCCTTGCGCCCGGCCGAAGGCCGGCTGTGCAGAGAAGCTTTAGTAAGCGAAGCCGGTGTTTGTTATACCATAGAGGAGAAAATCAAAAAAATGGGCCATTTTTCATTCAACATTTAAAAAAACGAAAAATCACCCAACAATAACGAAAAATAGCCCAAAAATTTTAGGTAACTTTTCATATAAATTTAGGCCCAATTTTACATGGGACTTTTTTGGGCGATTTTTCATTTCTTTTTTTGGGCCATTTTTCTTGGGGCGATTTTTCCCACAGCCATCTTTTTCAAGAAACGTGTTTAGTGTTAGTTACTACATCTATTCCTTGGAATTCTTCCAATAAAAAGTACTAGAATTAATTTTCGGGAACAAATTTTTAAATAGTCCCAAAGAAATATATCACACCAACGGTTACAAAATCAGTCTTAATAAATAAATAAAAATCGTTTATAAAAAAAATTATAAAAACAAAATCAATACAAAATTAAAATATTTACTTTTTTGTTCTTACTTAATATACCAGTTAAGTGAGTAGTTCTCCTTTAACATGTCAATAGCTATTTGTTTTTGTTCTTATTGTATTTTCACAAAACCTAAAACCAGTTCGGTTGGAATAATGGACACTAATTCCCCGCAGGGATATTCTGAGTTTGTGCTACTGTTTGTAGCACCTTTAAATATTAGTCCAAGACCCAAAAAGGCACATTTTGTTCTACATAATTTTTTTAAGATCAAATTTTTATATCGTTCGTTGGCGCTCTACCTACAAATTGATCGTTTTATTTATTTTTTTCTTACAAATGTAATGAACATATTATAAATAAAGGAATTAAAAAAAGAAAAAAAAATTCTATGGGAAGTGGTCAAGATTATACAAATAAGATTTATTTCACTTAACCGAATTAATGCAAAGAAATCAAAAAATCATTTTCAAGTTTTGTTCAGCGACTCTGTAGTTGTGTAAGAAATATTGGAATGTACTAATATACACAACTACTAGCCCATTAACACTACAACAATATCTAGTACCTACGAGATTTGGAGGAAAATCTAGTTGTTTCTGGAAATGACCTCATATTCTGGGTCCTAAGTAATTCTAGGTCCATTAACCTAGATCCGACTGTTGAAATCACGCTCACTTTCGAAACTCTCGAACAAATTGAACAACTTTAGCGTCAGTTTGTTTCTACTATGGAATTAAAATTCATTGTAATCGCTTTGCTAGGAAAATATGTATATTTATATAACAATATTAACATTAAGAGCCAACATATTTTACTTTTTTTAATTCTGCCATAACGATGTTCTAATCTACGCTACGCCTACTTAGGTAATCAGTACTTACATTAAATTGGTGGAAGAATGAATTGATTGTCATTCAATTTGACAGAAATTCGTTTCATGCAACTGAAAATTATATTATCAAATCGGTGTATGCAATTTGATCCAATTTAATTTTATAAGACCTGATTTAGCACCATGATTAACGTTCCATAATTTACCACAAGTCGTATATAAAGTCCACTTCCGGACATCAGTAATGAACGTTGAAAATCGAAACAAGTAAAGATATTTCAGTTAAATAAGGTTCAACTAATTTGTATATAACTAAAAATAATATTATAAGATTTGATGATGAGCGGCTCACAATTTATTGAAGTTCCATAGGAGGCCTACTCTCTTAACATAATTTTGATATGACTAATACAGAAAAGATTAAAAATACTGTGAGGTCAGATTTTAGGTTAATAATTTTCAAATATTCCATATATCGCTGGCTCAATATTATAATGTTAAATGTAAAAAAGCAAAAGTATGGAGAAAATCGAGTTGATAGTCTTCTATTTTAAATTCGACTATTTCCAAATAAAGTTACGCAACAAAATGTAGTTCAACAATTTGGCCAAAAAGGTGTTGCCGTCTCTGTTTCAATACTTACATTTGTAAATTGTCCCATATGAACCTGAAATATAACAGCGATGTGTAAACCCCACCCCTGAAAAAGTCTCATTCTCGGTAGATAGTTTCAAAGATTCAGCAGCCGAATAAAGCATTCTTACTTGTTTTTTAAAAAAGATAAGCATTAACAACAATTAACAAATAAACTAAGCAAACAAACAAAATGAGACAAAAAGATTGTACAATAAAAAAAGAAAACTTTAAACGTAATTAGTTTATTAATATGTTTTTAATAAGCCATAAAGTTTTTTAAAAAAATTGTATATTTTTTATGGTTGACAAATGAAGCAGTTGTGCTTTATCTCTTTTTAAAGCGATAACAACCCATTTTTTTCTTTTATCTTAAAATAAATTTAATAAAAATCTTATTGCGTAGCACACAAATGTGCGATTAATTTTTAAATATGCCATTAGGTCGTCTCAAAATCAGAAAACTATTTGTTGAAATAAAATTATATTTCATTAATAAATGAACTTAGTTATCAATAAAAGGTAATGCAAATTTCTTTATATCCATGGGTGCCCCGGTAGGCTAGCTGGTAGTGAGCTAGTCTATCAGTACCGGGGTTGCGGGTTCGATTCCCGCCAGAGACTCTGGTCTCCTACAGACAAGCAATAAGCATTGCGGGATTTAGTGTAGGAATAATAAAAAAGAAAAGAAAGTATGTGTTACACAAAAGCCTTTCGGTCAGCTGTGTTTGCATATTTCTTTCTAATATAAACGGCCAATAACATGAAAAAACTACACAAAACCTGTTACATCGCAAAACTATTGTAACGTTCCCCTTATAATTGCAAATATGGCATTGGTCATTGCATGACATATAATTAATAATTTTTTTTTTGTTTGTTATGCTAATTCATTCGTTATTTTTCAGCAGAACGTTCGTATCCGTTCGGTTTTATTTTGCGTCGCCCTAATGGTAAGTTTTAAAAAGTAAGCGCACATTTTTGCGCTACGCAATTAGTTTTTTTTATAAATTGGCTTATTATTGTAAAATAAAAGAAAAAAAATAATTGCGTTGTTATCAATTTAAATAGAGGTAAAGTACAAATGCTTTATTTGTCAACCATAAAAAATGTACAGTTTTCTTCAAAAATGTATGGTTTATTAAATACATATTAATAAACTAATTATGTCTACAGTTTTCTCTTTTAATTCAACAATCTTTTTGTCTCATTTGGTTTATTTACTCAGTTTACGTGTTAATTGTTGCTGAATCTTTTGTAACCTCCACTGATAATTAGAATTTTTCATGGGTGGGCTCAACATATCGCTGTTAAGTTTCAGGTTCGTATGGGACAATGTACAGCTGTAAGTGTTGATCCAGAGATGGCAGCAAGTTCTTTGCTACCTTGTTTAACTTAATTTCGTTGCGTTACTTTATTTGGAAATAGTGGAATTAAAATAAGAATATATAAACTTTATTTTTTCCAAATTGTTGCTATTTCGCATACAATCTTGTTATATTGAGCCAGAGATATATTGAAAGTCTGATTAATTACAAATATATAATCTGACCTCAACGTAATTTTATTCGTTTATCTGTTACCAATAGTAAAGTTTATTCACACAGTAAAAATTATTAATTGTTTCTCTTCACTAAATGCATAGAATAAAGCAAACAATTTGATGATTTTGCATCTATTACCAGAATGGTTATATCGATTACTAGAAATTGTTAAAAATTTAAAATTGTGATTTGTTTTCAATAAATGATATTTTTAATTTCAAAACTTTGCCATTTTAAGCAATGTGTTAATTGATTTAATCAAATATAGCTCAGGTTTTGACAATTCGTAACAATAATTCTACAAGCACAGAAAAATTAAAAATCATCTCTAATCCCCAAATTTATACCAAATTCATAAATTGTAGTTATCCTATGGGATTAAAATCCAGCAATATTGGCTCAGTATGATCAGAGCTATGAATCTAAATGTGGAACCACCACCCTCAAAAAATCGATAATTTTGTTACAAAAACTGCAAAAACTTGAATAATGCACGGAATGATATAATATTTTGCACACATTAGTTTTATATCACTGGAAATCATAGTTTTCAAATTCGTGAAGATCGCTCTGGGATTATAAGTCGCCTAAGGATAATTGGTTCATAATTTACCATGGGTCCAATATAAATTTCCCGCCTGAATATTATTATAGTTCGGCTAAAGCTGTTACGAAACAGGATATTTTACTCAAGCCAGTTAAAATTTCTAAAAACACACAAGGGTATGCCAGTGTAAAATGTCAATAAATTTTAGTTTTCCTAATTGGAACATAAAATTGCAAAAAAAGTTTTCCTAAAATAATAAGTGCTACCTACAATATGTGTTTAGTTTATTAATGCAGTAACGAATCACATTTATACATATCATGAAAATCATGTTTATGTATTTTTAACACACACACTCACTACTAGTTTTATACAACTACAATAACTTAAACCTGTGATTTTATTTCATAATATGATTTACGAAAACGAAATAAAATTCATACATTAAACTTACACGATTGTTCAGCAAATTACAATCATAGATCAATGTTAAATAAACACATTGAAACTAAAATCGCTTTTGCACACACTTAAGCACACATACACACTAATCCACGCATATCTAAAAGGAAGTGATTGCGTATTTCCATTATGTACAAAAATAATTTTGCGAAATGGAATAGTGGTATGGCTACTAGAGGTCTGCACAAATGTATTTGCTAGCCAAATGATTGTTGTGTGTGTATTTGATATTCAAATCAAATGTGTAAAAAATGAGAGCTAGTCATTTACGCTCAATCATTTTAAATGAGAGATCAACACAGCCACATACACTAACACTAATTGTGTGTGTGTCCCTATTATTGTTTATTATTTGATGAACTCAAATTCATACATCTTACAATAAAAAAACCTGAGTTAAGTTAAAAATCCCACTAATCATTCGTGTGTTTGTTGTCTTTCTTGTTTTGTTAAAATTGGTTTTTCCCCTATTTGATAATTTTCCCTATCGTTACAAAAAAAGTAAGAAAATAAAATGGTTGTTAAAAATATATTTTTTATATGCAAAAACAATAACAGTAATAAAATTATAAATAAAAAAATTATTATTATCCAAACCGTCAAATATTTTACTAAAATTATCAATAAAAAATTAAATAATGTCAAAAAAATTAAAAATTGTTCAACTTAAAACTTAAAAAAATTATCAAGGCTAAGAAAGAAAGCTCGTTATAAATTAAAAATAATCTATTAACGTTTAAAAATAAGTTATAAGTTCTCTTGATTTAAAAAAAATTAAAACAAAAAAATTAACAAAAATTTCATTTGTTTAAAAATATATTTAAAACTACTTTTTGCTTCTAAAAAGTTGGTATCACTTTTAATGCAATATATTTTTACTATTATTTTGTTTTCGATACGATAAAAAAATTTCAAAAACACAAAACACATGTTGTGTTGATAAAACACAATATGTACATCGCCACACAAGTGTATTTACTCGTGTAATAGAGCATATTTGTTATTTATACCTGTATCAAATATTTCTCTCACAACACTCACATAAATAATTGAACGCTTTGCACACATAGGTTATTTCTTACACACAATAAATTGTGTATGATTCTAAAATCACACACAACACACTACTGGCTAGTCTGGTATGTGAATTCATGTGTCGTTTAATCGCACAAATGCAGATCTCTAATGGCTACCAAATAAAACATTTTGAGCTCTTGAAACAAAGTAGAGGATTTTTTTTAAGCTTATCGTGCAAGGCTCTACGCTTGTCTGCAGGATACCAGAGTTTCTGGCGGGAATCGCACTATCCTACCGGGGAACTCTAAACTTAGCTTATGGTTCACTATAAATTTTACAGGTATTTTTCTATTGAAAATGCCTAACACATCTTTATTAGCTTTTGCAAACACGGATATGACAAGTGTTACAGAGTGTGGTTTTCGTTTTCCTGGAGATGGCTTTATGTTTGACAGGCTTGGTTAGTTATTGACACGTGTTTGCCAGTACTATTTTTCCTTTGTTTTGCTTTCAGGCTGGTATAATGTTTCATACATACAGAGGACCCAAGATATGCATGCTTGCCATATTTGTCGCCATATTATATTCGCGTTGTTTTTGTTTTTGCAGTTACAGCCAAATCTTTGTTTTGTTTTCGTGTATCGGCAGACCAACTCTATCCGATTTCTTTTCAATCTTCTGCTTTAAATAATGTCAATATAATCTGCATAAGCGAGGAGCTAAGCCTCTTGACGGAAAACGCCTAAGGTCCCTAGGCCGCACATAAGGGTTAATGATAAAGTTAATTTGATGTCAGTGTGCTTAATCAATTGCTTTCCAAAACGCAAGCTTATCAAATAAGAAATTTAGATTATTTTAATATTTCTTTAGTTTAAGCTGCAAGAGTTACCTCTAAAAGCTTAAGTGATTAAAAATATAAAAAACTTTAATTCGTAAAAAAAATAAAAACAAATATTGTTGTGTTAAAACTTTTTTCAATCTTATAATAAAAAACTTCTACCAACATTAATTGTAGTAAAAAAACTGAACTGGCAAATTGTTTTTATTTTGATTTTTTGCGAAAACAATAAAAACAATGTGTTTTTGTTTTTAATCTGTTTTTTTCTTTACCCACTTACAACTACAATTAATGTTGGGGGAATTCCAACTAATTGTAGTGGGGAATGTAAGAAAAGATAAAAAAACTCATCACTGATTTATTGATTGGTATTTTGTTTAAGCTTTGATATCGTTGCAAAAAAGACTTTTTAAGTGTTTGTAGGTAATTCTCATTCCCTCTGTAGTCTTGTTTGCTGATAGCTTTGGCTTTTCTAAAATTATTTAGGAGAACGTTTCCTGCTGATCTGGAATAAGCAACCAGTGAAATACGCATATGAACAGCTTAGCCTCCAACAATAAATTTTAGTATTTTTTATAAATTAAAAAAAGGGAACTAAGCACAATAAATGAAATCTTTTAATGATAAAATTATGTATTCCCAGAAACAACTTTTTTGATAATAAATTTCTTTAAGATGTTTAGTTACTAGCATTGAAACTTATTTACCTTTCTCCAGAACTAAAAGGAATGAAGCAAAACTGATAGTGTATCTGCCATAATTTTCTTCTAGATTTTTTTTGCAACAATAAATTATTGCACTCTTACAGAAAAAGATAAAGTTTCAAGAAATAAATATTTATTGTAACAAACATGCAACCAAATAATAAGGAGTTTGTTAAAATTGTTGTGCTTTAAAACATATGTATGTAAGAACATAATCAGTGCCATAACATATGTGTTCAAGGGAGATCATACAGTTATTATTCGACCGGTTTTATCCGGGTTTTGTAGTCTTGCCAAAGCTGGTAATGTTAAAATGTCCATTTTTCGAATGTCGAATAAGCCGGCCAATTTAATAATGTGTAACTAATATACGTTTTCCTTACTCTTGCTCAAAACTTACCCGTAATTTAAGTATTTTTCTAATTGAGTATTGGGCAATCTTAAACTTTTTATGAAGAATGTCAAAACAAAATGCCACATTATGAACACTGTAAATACCAGGGCTGTGGAGTCGGTAACGGAATTTAAGAGTCGGAGTTGAGGTTTTTGTACCGGAGTCGGAGTCGCAGTACCCAAAAAAAACGCGCGACTCCGACTCCAAAATTTTTCGGCATAAAAAATTTTAAAAAATTTCTAATATTTTCCAATATAAAAATTCTTCGAAATTGGCGATGCAATATTTTGCAGATCAATATGAATAAGTAGATTTTAATTTATTTTATGAGAAATAGTTGATTCAAGTACTTTACTATTTAAGTATATTTAGGTATATTTTTTATACGTGCGGGAAAAAGTCTAAATTACATTAGCAAAACTTATACTCAGTTATTGATCTAGTTGAAAAAAGATGTGTGATTTTTTAAATAATTTACTCATGCTAAAAAATGTTAATGACAGGAATTGCCAATAATTTTAATATCAGAATTTTTTAACCATCAACGCTGAAATATTTTCAACATTGTACAGAATAAGTGTTGCTATAGCGCATAAATAGTAGTATGTATTAGAAAAATTGTGACGTAAAATTATTTCTCTTTTGCGTAGAAACATCTTTATTAGCCTGCCTTTAATTCCTACCATAACACTCATGTTTTTCTTATGCACATTACGCGGAGATTCCCATAATTCGTCATGAAACAAAGAAAACAAGATAGTGCATTGCGCAGGTCCGTTAACTTTTTACTCTCATTTTGACGTAATTTTTACGCAACTGCAGTAAAGAGAATTAAATGTAAACAAACATTCAGCATATCACATACACGTGTTTGTGTGATCATTTTTGTGCTCATTTGCTTCTATGACGTACATGCGCAGAAAAATAATGTTTTTTTTAAATTTTAGTGCACTATCTTGTTTTCTTTGTTTCATGATAATTCGTTTAATAAAGAGGTTTCTACACAAAAGAGAAATAATTTTACGTCTCATTCATTTCGCATCACGGTTAGAGTAGGAGTCGGAGTCGTGAGTCGGAGTCGGAGTCGCACTTAAAAAATTTCAGCATTTGGAGTCGGAGTTAGTACTTTTTTCGGACGACTCCACAGCCCTGGTAAATAGAAGTCGTTTATAAAAGCGTGTGTTCTTATAAAAAAAAAAAACAAAAAACAATTCAAAATACTACAATAATATATTTTATATATAGAAAATATATTTTTTTCATCTCTGGAGATATTTAGAACGGGATTACAAAGAAAAAGTTAGGTGCCTGAAGTGCCCTAAAATGGTAACCTTCTTCCATGTCATGAATTATTAATCACCTTTGATTAGTCCCCATGCTTGACATTAATGTGCTCCAAATAAATCTTAACTCCGTTCGAAGTAGTTCTAATGATTCGAAAAAATATGTTATACTTTGCTAAAATACGCTGGAAAAAATGAATCATTAGGTGAAATATTAGCCCGTTGTGGACGGAATGTCCGTTAAGGCACTAAAACTCTTAAGTAGTTACCGCATATCTTCATGATTAAAACTAAAAGATTCCGCCGAAATCAACGATTTGGAATAAATTCGTCAGTTTTATTTATTAAAACACCAAGAACTAAAAAAAAAAATTGAAGAAAACAAACAATATTTATTTATTTATTTATTGTCTATGGATTTTCCCTTACAGACATTTTACAAATTTAAATTTACACTTTAATAAAATAGACTATAACCTAACATTTGATTAGATTACACTAATTTTTACTGCATATCAATTTAGAAAATCAATTATTAATCTACTTATTGACTTTGGTTCCAATGAAAAATCCATAAATCTATATATTGAAGGTGTTACACATTCTTCTAAGAGGGTCATCGCCATAATTCGCTCTGAAAAATTTGACAGAGAACGGGATGAAATTTCGAGATGAACGTTGAGGAATATTAAATGAAATCTCATTAATTAAAAAACCAGCGCAGATATCATTAATCTACAATCAAATATCGGCATCGTGCTTTTCTAAACACGACTTGATATATCTTGCTTATAATTTTGACCTAAAACTACAGGAACTGACTTATATCTATCGTGATTTTAAGAACATAAATTTTTAACTGTTACAGGAACATGCTACTAGTATAAATTGGAACACACTTTATTACTTGGTATCAGTCGACTCTTAACTAGAATTTATTGAAACAAACGTGTTGTAAATGTATAACTCAGAAGTACCGGAAAATAAAAGGTTATAACTCATAAACCTAGAGCGTGGTTTACTTCAGAAATGAAACGTTTAATTGATTTAAGAGACTTTTCTTACCTGCGTTGGAAACGCTTTAACATAACTTATTGCGTAGAGTACAATATTGCGAGACGTAATGTGACCAATAGAATAAAAAAAGCTAAATGTGACTACTATTCGAATCAATTTTCAAACGCTATTAATAGTAAACAGACTTGGCAAACTATCAGGGAAATAGGTATTGGTAGGGATAAGGACAGTTATAATTATTCTGTTGATGTCAATGAAATTAATGAGTCATTAGTTAATATACCAATGATCCTGTCTAATCAAAACTTTTATGATATTGACAATAATGCAGACAATCACATTGACGAGCTAATCGATTTCAATGTGTTAATCAAATGGATGTCTTATCTTGCTGCTAAGGAATCAAATCGAATGCAGTTGCTGCAGACAATATTCATCCAAAGTTTGTTAAATTAATGCTGCCTCTTCTATTACCATACATAACGCATCTGTATAATGCTATCATTACTACAAGCTCTTATTCGGCCAAATGGAAACATGCAATAATAATACCGGCTCCAAAGCAAAATTCAGAATTTAGACCAATTGCTATATTGCCATATCTTTCTAAAGTCCTTGAGAGATTACTTCATAATCAACTTACAACTTTTTTGAATCAACACCGACTACTCTCTGATTACCAATCAGGTTTCCGCCCAAAGCATAGTTGTGTAACCGCTCTTCTTAATGTTACTGAGGTTACACGACGGCATATTGATGATGGTTTTGTAGACTTTTTAATACTTCTGGATCACTCAAAAGCATTCGATACAGTGGACCACAATATATTATGTTTCAAACTTAAGAATATGTTTAGTTTTTCAAATACCTCATGTAAATTAGTGTTTTCATACCTTGCAAATCGCACCCAATCTGTATGCATGAATACGCACTCGTCTAATTCTATATCTGTAAAGAGAGGTAATCCTCAGGGATCAATATTGGGACCCCTTCTATTCGCTTTGTACGTTAATGATCTCCCTTTGCAGTCAATTGATAAATCGATAGGGAAAATTAATGATGATTTAAATCGAATTCATCATTGGGCTTCGGGAAATGGGCTAAGCCTTAATCCTGGTAAATCTAAATGCATGGTAATTCATAAAAGAACCCTCTAAATCTAGATTTTAATGTTTTTCTAAACAACCAGAAGATTGAAATTGTTACTTCGGTAAAAAATCTTGGCATAATTATTAATGACACTCTTTCATGGTGCAATCATGTAACTAGAATTGTCGGCAGGATGTGTGGCATGCTACGAACATTATGGTCAACACATTATTTTACACCACTAATTGCGAAGGCTAATCTAATGCCTGGTTTACTTTATGGCTGTGAAATATTTGCCAACTGCGACTCGACCAGCATGGGGAAACTTAATAAGGTATACAATAATATTATTAGATATGTTTATGGTCTGAAAAAGTATGAGAGTATTTCTTCGCATGAAACTAAACTTTACGGTGTTACTTTTGAAAATATTTTCAAAATTAGAAGCCTCATTTGTATACATAAAATTATATATGATAAAGTACCCACCTACCTTTATGAACGAATTTCATTCACAAGATCATATAGGGAAAATAAGATAATTCCTTTGAGATACTGAAGAACTCTTGTCTCTTCCTGGCATTTTTTCACCGGAACTATCAGACTTTGGAACTCATTACCTCACAACATTTAGCAAAATAGAAACGCATTCAAGTTTTAAAAATAAATTTTAAAATTGTATTGTACAACTTAACATTGTTATTGTTATTTATCATATTTTTCATGTATTTAGACAAAGATTCTGCATTTTAATTCTTGAATTTCATATCACTTTTGAATAATAATCTTTAAATTAATTAATTTATAAGTATTTATATGTAAACTCTCTAGATTAATTTAGCATCAACATGTTTATTCTAATTAAAATTTCTATGCTGTAATAATAAGATCTAATCTTGTTGCATAGGAAAGACATAAACAAATAAATAAATAAAATAAAAATAAATAAATATCTCAAACAATAAATTTATTCAATTCCTATTATTTTTTTATCTACTTTTGTAAAACGTTTGTCTAGATCAAACATAATTTAACGGCTTCCAAATTACATTATACAATTATCTACTTACCAATAAAGTTTAGCAAATAAATAGTAAAAAATAAAGCTAAAGTTTGATCAATTTACTGGTCACACTTTTCTTGGATTGGATCGTCAAAAATTTGTTAGGTTTGAACATATCCTAATTAGTATCTATGTATTTTGTTTAGGAATGTAACGAATTCCGATACCGATATATCGGTGATACTTCACATTTGCCGATATATCGGTATCGGCGATATTTAACTGTCGATACGCCGATACTTTTTTAAAGTTCTTTTGAACAAACAATTTAAAATTAAACAGAATATTAATTGTTTTTTTTTCAATTCTTAAGCTGAAGGTCGCTCCACACCACGAGTTTTTCTTTTTTTCGAGACGCATGCTAAAGTAGAAAGCATAGCTTGGGAATAATGATTAGAAATCCTAATGATTAGCAATTGGATTAGAAATTTTAATTGTGCTGGAAAATTGATTAATTATGATTAGTTAGCCATTTTATACGATTACTAATTGATTAGATTAGAAATAATCAAAAATCCAACTAATCCAAAAAATAATTGATTAGATTTCTTGATTATTTTTGATTAGATTTGATTAGATCAACTATTTTTAACTATTTTTGTGAAATGAAAATATTTATTTATCACATTTGTTGCTATATTTACATAATGTAACAGTTTTTGAATATTGCATAAAATTGCATACGGTGCACCCTGTTCTTAAACTAAACACTTGACTCAGCTGGTTCACTTTGTTGTTGTGTTATTATTAATGTTAATTTTCAATATTCAATATTCAAAAACTGTTACATTATGTAAATATAGCAACAAATGTGATAAATAAATATTTTCTTTTCACAAAAATAGTTTAAAATAGTTGATCTAATCAAATCTAATCAAAAATAATCAAGAAATCTAATCAATTATTTTTTGGATTAGTTTTGATTAGATTTGATTAGAAATGCAAATCGTCACTAATTGTGATTAGATTTTTGATTATTTCTAATCAAATCAATTAGTAATCTGAAATTTTTATCAAAATTCAATTCTAATGATTAGATTATTTTATTTCTCTAATCGTAATGATTTCTAATTCTAATCGAAATTCCCCAGCTATGGTAGAAAGTAATTCCACTTCATGCTTAAAATACGAGTACGTATATGCATATTGCGCCTTTTCTGTGTAACTTGTCAGTAAAATTTTACACTACGACTTTTTGGACTGATGCATGAATGCAATGCACCATAATGAAAAACGTTCTTCCATTGATAAATCTTGCATGTAATTGTACGTTTTAAGATTTTTCTAGTAATTTTTTAATGATTTTTGCAAAAATGAAAATCATTTCGCTACAAATTTTGGGTAACTTTAAAGAGACCACAAAATCTATAAGCAAGGCCACTTTTACATTTTCTGACGCTATTTCGATAGTGAACACTCTTCTAACATTCTTAGAAAATAGTATAAATGAATAAACTGATATGTAGAGCATTTCAGATTCCCAAAAATTGGCGATTTACGTACCATTCGCTCAAAATGAAAGATATGAGTGTTTAGAGAATAATAAAACCTATTGTTTATCTACAATTCTCTACCTTCGATACAAAGCTAGAAAATTTCCAAGACAATAGATTGAAAAAAGTCTTTTTGATCTACTCAACATGACCCGACAT
This sequence comes from Pollenia amentaria, assembly GCA_943735925.1. NCBI lineage: Eukaryota > Metazoa > Arthropoda > Insecta > Diptera > Polleniidae > Pollenia > Pollenia amentaria. The sequence goes on along the minus strand of OX031010.1, from coordinate 134,397,234 downwards.
TCCGCAAGTGACATGGTCACCCCTACACCTTGTAACAGTTCTGAAAAGTCTACAAGAACTGACTTTGGAGCGTTTGTAAAAATTTTAAAAGAAAATTTGGAGAATAATGTGGTTCAGCTAAATAAGAAGTCTAGATATACCTCAGTATTTCTAATTATTCTGGAGACGCAGATCCGCTTGCGCTATTAAATATTATACACAAAATTTAAGACCATTTAAGACTGAGAGACGACTTTTACTGCAGGTCTGCTTCAAATGGAGTTGCGATATTATCTCCGCAAAAGTTGAGAATACTTTGTTTTATAAACAAAAATCTTATTAACCCTAGGATTATCGGTAACTGGCATAAATGTTTAAAAGGGCAGATTTATATGCCCAAAGCTTTAAGCTGGCAGATTTATATGCCAAGAATAAAGAAAGGAAAGTGCCGAGTTTTAAGGCAATGTTTTCAATGATCCTTTATTGAAATTAATTTCTCTTTTTATAAAAAAATAACGGTATCTTAAAACTACATTTAATACTAAAATAGTTGTTGCATGCAAACTACACATCTATTACATTTCCAATATTCAATAATACATTAGGGCAGTGTAGATTTGCATGAGTAAAATATATATATATATATAAAAATAAAGTAAATAATTACATTGTTTATTCATAAAAAATAATAGAAATTATATTATACTACACTCCGCTTGTGTACAGCTTAAAACCCCAATTAAATAAAATGTAAACAAATATATTTTTTTATTGAACGTATGCTAATTACTATAGATTATACAAATTTATTATATAATTTTATTAATTCATTATTTTATTCCATAAGCAAGTCATCGAAAATGTAGTCTTTAATTTCGCACATTGCTATTTCGCATCTACCACAGCTGAAACGAGTTTGGCGTTTTTGAATTCAGATTGAACTAAGCACATAATAGAACATATAATTTCTAAAATTCACGTATATGTTTTTTTAATATTTTGTCCTATTTGAAATATCTTTCAAGGAAAAATAAATTTGGTCTGGCTAGACCAAGAGGGTCATTTCATAGACTTTTACATAAAAATGGAATTTAACCCCACTTATGTGCTCCAATCGAATCTAAATTAGTTTCTTCCGATTCAGAACATAAATGATATTATCATTTATAGAATTCACGTCCCTGTTTTTTTGATTTTCTGTTATATGCGAAAAATATTACAAGCAAAACATAAATTTGGTCCGACCAGACCAAATCGGTAATCATGGGGTTAATATTGTTTAAAAATTAAATTTATTTTACCATGAATTTAAATTCATTTCATTGTTTTTAAAATCTTATTAAAACCAATTTTAAATATTAATAATCTCTTACACTGTAATTTTGTATAATAAAAAAAAATGATTCTACTGGAGTGTTGTTAATTTTAACTTGAATTTAATTTTAATATTCGTATTGGTATTGATATCGGCGATATTTCTTTTTGAGTATTTCTCTAATTTTGTTGGTTCCTTAACTTTGTAAATTGTTTTGTTTTTATTCAAATTAACGTTTTATTACAAAAACTTATTTGATTTTTGTGTTTTTATGTATTCGAACTAAAATCAGTTAACCGGTTATTTTAAAAATGCGCAACCGTAAACCGTTTATTTTTAAATAGCAACTATTCGAAATATTCGAAAACCGGTTTCTGAAAAAAGTCGAATAATCGATCTCCCTAATACATACATTCCTTTAGACATATGTATGTATGTATGTACAACTTATACAAATCAAGTATGATGTAGCAGTTATACATTTTTTAACTACTGTATTCCTTTTTTTGGTAAACGATGATGTGACATCGAATAGTTAGAAAATTTCAAAATTTGTAAAGATGCCAGGAGCATAAGAAAGTAAATTGGAAAACGAATATTATTAATAAAATGATAACTTAGAAAGAATAATGTTCAAAAAAAGTATACCTTAAAATATTCGTTTAAAATTTAAAATAACTTAATTTTTAAGACCCTACGCCAAAAGCAGTACGGAAACAATGCAATTCTGTTGAAGTTTGTTTCGTTAGAAAATATCCCATTCCTAGACCTTTTAGCCTATTAGAAATGCCCCTTGCAACTGCTCTTACAGAAAACAACCTGAGAGCCACCAAACCATCTAATAGCATTCGTATTTATGTAGATATTATCACAAAAAAATTTAGTTGCAACTTAACTCATGTTGAAAAATATTTTAGAAATAGATCTATATTCGGCAATAGTGCCCAGAACTAACCATTCTAAGAATAAATTTACCCACCATAAATGTTGGTATCGAATAAAAATTTACCTTAATTACTTTGATAGTAGCCTTAATGGCATAATCAAATATTTCGGCAAAAATCTAAACCTTCCCATAAGTCCGAAATAGTCGAAAATATTAAATACTTAATTGTATGTAACTTTATAAAATTCGTACAAACGCTTGTAACTAAATAAATTTTGTTTTACGTAGAAGGCCATAAGCATCACGACCCAGAGGATCATTTGCGCAGCAAATAAATTAAGTTAATAGAAATGGCCTTTTAGTGCTATTACTTTTTATAGGTTCCATATAATTCGGTTGGTCAGACTAGTTTCACACTTGTTTCAAAAGCATTTGAACTAAAGGTAAATACGATCAGACTAATGAAATATTTGACGAAAATATTTGTTCTGATATTTGCTTCAAACTGTGTGAAACAAAAAAATATTTTGTTTAATGTTCAAACTAAGCTCCAATATTTGACAATTTTTGTTTGTTGAAACAGTCGGCAAATAGTTTCAAATAAAATAAATTAAATAAAAAACTGAAATGGCAAGCTGCTTTATTTAAGCATCTTGTTTTTTTTTAATTTTGTTTTTTTCTTTCTATCCTCTTACAACTACAATTTGTGTTGGAAAAAAACCCAGCCAATTGTAGGGGAATGTAAGAAAGAAAAAATTGACGGTTTGTTGTTGTGACTTTGTTGAAGCTTTGATATTGTTACATTTAAGACCAGAGTGTTTTAAAATTCTTATTCACTTTATGGTCTTACTTGTATAATATTTTTAGCTTTTCTAAAGTATTTGGAAAAAGTTTCCTGACGAGCTGGCCTAAGCAACCAGCGAAATGCGCATAGAAACTAGCTTTCCCACAACAATAAATTTCAGTGTTTTCATTTAAAAAATTGGCATTATTAGCACATCATAAATAAATGAATTAATTAATAAAATATTTCATTCCCAAAAATAATTTTTGATAATTAAATCATGTTTGGCATGCGTTCAGACTAAAATAAATATTTGCATCAAATAATTATTTAATGAAAGTGTTCAAAAATAATAATATATTTCACAAATAGTAAAAATGAGCGCAAAAGCTAATTTATTTTTTTTTTATTCTGTGGAGCAGCATCTTTTATAGTGTTAGAACAGGAGAATGTAAATGATAGAAAATCTGGAAAACAATGGGTAACGGGAACATGGCTAAAATTTGCAAACTTGGAAACAAACCCAAATATATTTGATGTCGCTAAATCAGTTAAAAACAAAATGTCGGGAAAAAACATTTTTGCAAAAATAGCGAAAATTCGCGAAAAATTTAGATATTTCAAACAAGCCATAAGATTTATTAAAAGTGCCTGAAACTATAAGGAATGGCAAAAATTCGTTTAAAATTGCTAAATCAGCGCAAATTCGCAAAAATTTGCTAATAGCGGTATGATAGCAAAGCCTAATAATTATTAAAAAATCGTTAAAGCTCTAAAGATTCACAGTGAAAAATCGCTTCTACGCGAGCATGGCGAAAAATTGCAAACTTGCAAATAAACCCTAAAATATATTTGAAATTGCTAAATCGGTTAAATACAAAATTTAGGGGAAAAACATAAAAAAAATGTTGCAAAAGTAGCGAAAATTCGCGAACTATTTTAATTATTCAAACAAGCCATAAAATTTAGTAAAAGTGCCTAAAACTATAAGGAATGGCAAAAATTCTATAAAAATTGCTTAAATAGCGGTAATTTGCAAAAATTTGCTAATAGCGGCACGATAGCAAAGTCTAATAATTATAAAAAATCTTTAAAATTATAAAGAATCCGAAAACATACAGGAAAAATTGCTTCTATCCGGAACATGGCTAAAATTATTTGTCGTTGTTTGCTCTTACAATTTTTTTGTAATATCAAATAAATGTTTGCTCAAAAATGACTAAAATATTTGATTTTTTGTGTTCACACTATGTTCACATTGGACAAATATTTGTTTGCCGGCAAATACTTTTATTTGCTCAAAATTAGCTGTTATTTTATTTGATACTCAAAAATATTTTGTGTTCAGACTACGTTAATGAAATATTTGATGTTTGCTTTCAAATATTTCACCAGTCTGAACGTACCTTAAGTAAAAATAAAACTCTCATGTATGGGCTAATTCAGAATAAAAATTAACTCTACTATGGCTTAACAGACTATACTGTGAGATGAAAGCCAAAGTTAAATAGTCGCATGATGTTTAGCTGACGGAGTCCGTTCATTTCATTTCGACTTTTATTTTTTGCAAATTAGGGTTAACAATACCCTTATGTGCGCACCTAGGTAACCGGGTACCTTGAATCATAATTTTTTCATTAAAATTGATAATACTTATGTCTGAAACTCCTTGAGAACTACTAACTTTTAAAAAACGTAGTATTTTTGCAGCCGTACAGCTAAAACAGTTTTTGAACTTGGCGTATGATACCAATTTATACTTCACACCCTTAAATACGCATCAAGGTACCGGATTACCAGTACACAGAAAAAATTAAAAATTTTTTCTAATCACCAAGTTCATAGAATCAGGCAAACAAAGTTTAAAATAAGACCAATTTACTATTAACACCCTTAAGTGCGCACCAAGGACCCGAGACCTGTACGTTGTTTATATAGAAATGTGGTAATTGCAAGTACATTTTTGGAAGCAACTAGAAGCTCTTCTTAAAGTAATGATAGTCTACATAAGAAATACAAACGTTTAGATTTTACTTAAGCAAGTAGAAAAACAGAAACATACAGAAAACCAAAAATTCAAGAAATAAAATTAAAAAATAGAAATAAAATTTTAGTGCAGATCGTTCGAGCAGTTTGTACAGATTGGACTATTAATGTAATGATTAATAATATAATATGTATATGTTTGTATTTGTTGTCTGATCAAGGAATTGTGAAATAAGTGTGTAAGAAGTTAGAAGTAGAAATGTCATTTCTTAACCTTTTACTGAACCTTTTAACTATAAAGTGTCTCAGACAACGGAACAACTTTTCGTGCTAATGTATAAATAAAACAAGTGTTATTTATTATTATGGATGCTAATCCCGAATTCCCGATTCCGAAAAATCCAGGGATTTTGGGATTTTCGGTTCAGCGAACCCCGAATCCCGGGATTTTAATTTTTCAGTCTGGGATTTTCGGTATTTAGTCAATCGTTAACTTAATTTTTTTTTGTTTCAAATTCATAGAAATTCTCCCTTAAGGGGATAGGGAAAACAATATTGATCTATATTTATTTGGTTAACTCCTTTAATACAGTCATTGAAAGAAAAAAAATTAAATATTGTTATTATTTTTAAGCGTGTCCCGCAATTATAAACAAATTTTAATGTAAGAGTTGTTGAAAATAATTAAAGAAGAAAATAAATTAAAGAAAATAATTTCTTTAGAAATGCTCAAAACAAAAAGAAAAATTAATTTTTTATTTTGAATTCACTGGTGCACCAAATGCAAAATTGTAACTTTACTCTTTACAGGTTTAGGCTAATTAAAGTGTTTTCAAAGAGCGGGCATGGGACCTATGGTAATTTATGGCGCCATTTCGAGAAATTAAGTACTGTTGAAGCGACTTCAGACTTTATTTTATTTTTTTTTTCTAATTTTCTTTTTTCTGCTTTAATTTTTATTTATTAATTTTTTTTTTCTTCTTATTTTATTTCTTAAATCTTAAATCTTTAATTTTGTAATTTTCTTTAATTTTGAATTTTGTTTTTTGAATTTGTATTTCCTTTTCTCTAAGTGTAGAGTAATTCTCAAGGTTTCTTTTAATCTTTTACTTGTTTTTTGCTATAATTGTCTCTTGAAATTGGTTTTTATTTGAGTCTTATTTGGTTACTACGAACCTACAACTGTTAAAGTTTTTTAGTATTAGTATTAATCTCACAACAGAAGGAGCAAGAAGCTCAATAAAAACCTTTTTTGAAGAATTGAAAATAAAGACCAACCGTGTTTTTTATTTTTTAACACTACTCAGCGGCTAGGAAGAAAGTCTAGCCCACAAGTACTGTAAATTATACATAATTCCTACCACTAGTGTTGGTGGGTATAAAATTGCGTTTTTGTTCAATTAAGATTTCTATGGTTAACTAAAAAAATTGATTTTGTTATTTAATTTCGAAATAAAATTTCAATTATTCATCGTAATTCATTTAATAAAAATTTAAATAGCATCTTATAAATATATCCATTACAATTTTGCTCTATTCAAGTACTATTACTACGTTTATACGCACAGCTTATTCCCAAATAAATATATTGCAAGTAGAGAAAATTGCCGCATAAACAGTGAATTAAATTTTTATTTGCGAATAGCTAACTCACGAAAACAATTCCTGATTAACGACACTATTTGGAAATAAGATTTTAACATTGCCACACTTTTAACCGTTTTAAGTTTTTATTTCGATGTGTCTCATCCATTTGACAACAAATTTTAAATTAACTAAAAATTGTGCAAATAATATATGTATACAAATACACAATAATGTTTTTTTTTATAATTTTGGATTCAAAAAAAATAAAAAGGTTATATACATACAGTTCTAGCAAATGATTAAATTTTTCATCTGGCATTACAAAAATAAGAATTTTCTGTAACAAATTGACATATGAACCGTAATTTAGTTGATCGCAAATAATTTTTTTTTTTTTGCGAAAAGGCAACGTATAAATGTAGTATATATTAATTATTTTTATTTAGTTTGAATCAACTGAGGTAATTGATTAAAAAAATATAGATTTTATGTTAATAATTCTTTAATTGAATCAATTAATACATTGTTGGAAATCGTACGTTATTTTTTTAACTTTTTATATAAATTAATCATTTTTCCTTAAGTTATATTTTTATTCGACTTGTTAAATTCAATATAAAATGAAAATGCCCAAGCTCGAGTTCTGTTGTATGTAAAATTTCTTTATTTGTTTCCAATATTTCGATATTCTTTGTTTCCAATATTTCGATATGCTTTGAATATCATCATCACGGAATGTTTAATTAAAATTTATATAAACCACAATTAAGGAGTTGAAGCTCTTCACGTTTCGGCATGTTAATGAGTGTAGTTTTTGAGCCCGGTACTTAATTTTTTGAAATCCCGGAAAACCAGTACCGATTGGCATCCCTTTTTATTATGGAATTAGTCTTTTGATTCGCGTGCCGAAACATGGGTATTTGCATAAACTGATAACTATGTATGTATGTATAAGACATTTTCGAGAAATTGAGATTATAGGCGACGAATGAATCACTAGCTATAAACGATTAATACCACTGTCAACATAGTAGAACGTTGTCCCAGCGTCGGAAGAATGAACGCGGATACCCCTGATTAACATGCATTCGAAAATCTATATAAAGGAAAGCGTAAACGGCAAATATCTAAAGTGGTTTGGTGAATCGAAGTGGAGACAACATACAAAAGGTTTAAGTGCATGGAGAGCATTTTTTAGGATGGCCGAAACCAACAACGGGTTAACGTCGCATCTAAGCTATTAAATAAATTTCTATTGACAAGCCTATTTATATTTCACAGCTTTTTAATGCGATGTTTAGTTATACGTATAGGTATCTGGGTACCTTGCCGAACAATAGAAGATTTTTTTTCCCCGTATACTTAAAGGTTAAGGAGCTAGGTGCAATAATGTACCTATTTGGTGCATTTTTAAAGCTAAAATAATTCTATATATATATGGAAAATATTAAGAACAAATTAAGTAAATTAACAAAACATTTAATAATAATTTAATAATTGTCATATATAAGATAATTTAAATCTTCAAAATTGCGTCCGGAATTAAGCGATCTTTCGACTAAAGGATCTCTCTGTACATATAAATTACTGTTTGGAACCTACAGTTTTATTTGTATAACATCTTTAGCTTTTCTACTGTTTTCTGAAAAAGTTTCCTGATAATGTTTCCTAACCAACCAGTGAAATGTGCATAAAAAATAGATTTTCCTCAACAATAAATTTCAGTGTATTTATTAAGAATAAAATTGGTCATTTAGCACAACAGAATTTTATTAATAAAAAATTATGTATTCCCGAAAAAAAAACTTTGATAAAAAAACTTTTAGTTTGTTATTAAATCGGAAATATAACTTTCCCGATTCTTGCTTTTATTATATCCTATTAAAGTGAAGTTTATGTGAGGTTCTGCCCAGCCGCCTTTATTATTTTCCTGTTTGATTTTAATTGAATGATTAAAAAAATGTGTTTATAACTATTAAGTTTATTCCTTAAGATATAAAAAAGCTCTAGCGGCTAACTTTTTTACCTACTGTGCCATTATAATTTTCTTCCATAGTCCAAAAGTATTATTACTTGGTAAATATTTCAATGTTTTATTAATTAAATTTATTTTTATTTGAGGCATTGTGCTAACAAATTTCCAATCTACCTTTGAAAGTTCAAAACTTATTTTTTATTAAATGAATTTTTTCACTTTAGAAAAACTCTAGGGTCCAAAAAAAGAACAAAAGAAAGTTAGTTGTTCACAAAATGACAAGCAAATTAATGCATGAGAGTGTTGCTGACATGAAATCACAAAATACGAGAAAACAAAAACCAGCAGGTTTGAGTAATGCCGAAACTTTTATACCCTTCACAATGGTTTGGTAAGGTGACTGTCCGTTCTGTATCATACAGATTAGTACGGTATTTCGGATGTTTGTTTTATTTAATTTTCTCTTTTTGAACTGGAATAGCAGATTAAATGAATTTGAACTCTGTTATTACTGGAAACTTGTAAAATTGTTCTTTCTAGCTTGAAAACTGGCTTATTTGCATATACATTTAGATCATCAATAAAAATTTTTTTACTTTCTTTGGCTATGCAATTATGTATTCAAAGACTTATTCATAAACAACAATTAAGGATTACGAAAGGTTTATAATTCAAATTTAGTTTATAAATTAAGGGGTTATTGTTAAATTATAATTTAGATAGTCTAGTTTTGATTTTATGATTTTTGTTATCTTTTTTAGCAATTGACTTTGGTTTGAAGCGATGCATACATGAGAATTTATTGTCAACGATGCTTATACCAGAATTTTTTGTGAAAGAAAGGTATTAAAGTGTTATTATGTTGTGATGCATACATGTATGTATTTATATGTACTAGGGCGGGTCAAATTGTATGGAACGATGAAGCGTATAGCCAAAACGTAATCTATAGGTGATTTTGAGAAATTTTGCTCAAGAGACCATAGCAAAATAGAAATTTTTCCATATATACATAGAACAATTTAATTAAATTTTTTTATTTTTAGTAGAGATATTAGGAATTTTTTGTCGAAAAATAGCCTAAATTGTACTTTTAACTAATAAATTCTGAATTTTCTTCGAGTTTTTTTTTTGCAGATTATGAAAGTTCAGATAATTTCCAACAACTTTTATTACGAACAATTTTTTGTTTTCACTTGGTTACGTATGAGTATTTTTTAACTCCAATTTATTAACGTGCACTAAAAAACTCCTAAAAAAATATTGGTATCAATACAGATTCTGAAAGGTGATAAAAATACCTTTCAAACAAGCCCAAATTGAGAAATTTACTATAATTCTATCCGATTTTATGACGAATTTAATTAAATTGTTCTATGTATATATGGATAATTTTATATTTTTAAATTTTTGGGGGCACCAAATCCGACTTAGAGCTATGGTCTTTTGAGCAAAATTTCTCAGAATCACCTATAGACTACGTTTTTGCTATACGCTTCATTTAAAAAAAAATTAACCCGCCCTAATATGTATATATATATATATACATATATACGTATAATATATACATATATATATATATATATTTGCATTTTATTATTAATAAATAAGGATATAATTAATGAAACTATTAACTTAATAATATTAAGTATAGAGGGAGAAATCTTAACTATTTTTATTAAATTATGACTCCCAGTACAATATTGAAATTTTTGATATTTTAAAAGGGAGAAAGAAGTACCAAAAAGAGGAAATACGGGAAACTCAATTTCTTTTTTCGCTTTTTGGTTCTACAACTGGTACTTTTTCGTTCTACAACTTGTACTTTTTTAATTATAGTTAATATTGGAATTAGAAACTTAAAATTAAACATTCAATGTCCTCAGTGGATGAAAAACTATAAGAGGGAGATTTTTGGTACTTTTTCGTTTTCCATATATTAAAAAAACAGGTACTTTTGCTACATCTATTTATCTTTCATCGCTAAGCCTAAACGATAAATCGCAACTATTTTTGGTACTTTTTTTTATAAAACATTTTTCTTCAATCATCGGGGAGAAAAAATACCAAAAAGAGTAAATACGGAAAATTAGATTTCTTTATTAAATTTTTTGATTCTACAACTGGTACTTTTTTTAATTATCTTTAATATTGGACCCAGAAACATAAAATTCAACATGTAATGTCCTGAGTGACAAGATTCTATGAGGGAACTTTTAAGTACTTTTTTGTCCTTTAACTAGTACTTTTTGAATTTCCGTTTGTATTGGTCCTAGAAACATAAAATTAACATCCAAGGTTCTAAGTGAATGAGAATTGTAACGGGTGGCATTTTGGTACTTTTTCGTTCTACAACTTGTACATTTTTATTATAGTTAATATTGAAATTAGAAACTTAAAATTAAACATTCAATGTATTCAGTGGATGAGAATCTATAAGAGGGAGATTTTTGGTACTTTTTCGTTCCCTATATATTAAAAAACAGGTACTTTTTCTACATCTATTTATCTTTCATCGCTAAGCCTAAACGCTAAATCGCAACTATTTTTGGTCCTTTTTTTTACAAAACATTTTTCCTCATTCATTAATATATAGGTATTATATTATGGGATCAACGGGGAGAAAAATAGTACCAAAATAGTAAATACGGAAAATTAGATTTCTTTATGCAATTTTTTGATTCTACAACTGGTACGTTTTTTTAATTATCTTTAATATTGGACCAAGAAACATAAAATTCAACATGCAAGGTCCTGAATTAATGAGAATCTGTAAGCCGAATATTTTTGGTACTTTTTTGTTCTGTATCTGGTACTTTAATTAACTTTCGTTAGTATTGGAACTAGAAACATAAAATGAATCATGCAATGTCCTGAGCGGATGAGAATCTTTAAAAGGGTAGTTTTGGTAGTTTTTTGTTTTTCAACTGGTACTTTTTGAACTGGTCCTTGAAATATAAAATTAGGCCCTGACTGAATGAGAATCTGTAAGAGCGATATTTTGGTACTTTTTGGTTCTCTAACTGGTACTTTTTTAATTAAACTTGTTCCTTTTCTGCATCTATTTACTTTTCATCGCACAGCCTAAACGATTGGCCTCTAATCGATCCCATAGGATAGAATTTTTGGAAATTCGAATGGTTAGGGGGATAGCAGTTTAAAATTATACATTTTCAAAACAAATCAAAGGATACACTCATTTTCAAAAACAGGATTAAAAAATTAAAATCCAAAATTCTTAAACAAAAAAACGTTGAATATATTTTTTCCTGTAAAAATCCAATTTGAACCGCTATTTATTTATTCATGATAACATGGCCAATATAAAAATTTTACATACCATTTAAAAATACATACCATTAAAAAATAAGATTTAAAACTACATGAAAGAAACTACAAAAGGACTCATTTGATTGAAATGAAATTTACCAGGAAATTACGTTAATAAAACAATTTTATTTAACCATCCGATTTAATTTAACATTTCCGATCAGATATGATGTATATCTAAATGTATTATGCCTGCAATATAATTGCTGAATTTTACGTATTGTACAATTATATCGCCAATTTGTCAAATAAATTAAGGTTTCAGATCGTAAAACCGCAATTATAAAGTTACAAGAAAATCCCTATGAAAAAAATGCATAAGAACAAGATATCAATTATCCTTACCTTGAATTGTTTATTAAAGGAACAATATTAAAGTTTTTTTTTTGTTAGTTATATATATATTTTACACCAAATTTCTAAATGCTTTTTATTATTCTTTATAAAAGTAAAATTATTATATTAGCACATTTAAACGAAACCTTGTTAAAATTATAATGTTTTAATTAACTGCTTAAGGTCTGCATCTGTCTAAGCAACGTGGATACAAACAAACCTCACGAATATGATAACGGTTAAGCAACCAACACATTAAATGTTCCAAACCCTAACCGCCTTCAGTATACCAATAGTAAGGCTTAGGGTCTATACTTTCCCGTTCATAACCCTTAAGTTGTTCCTCATTATTGTAGATCCTTATCGAACCTCCGACAATTTCACCTACGTTTGACAATAAAACATCAACACTCTCGGTAAGTTCACGGTCTTCTGGATATAAGGACATATAAAAGTTTAGTATGGTCACATACATAAATAAATAAATTATTAATTTAACTTTATTGTTTTATTAAAATAATTTTTTCAATATGTCGCAAAACATAAACAAAATTATAAATTATATTTTGACGTTGGTTGTAGAGTTGCATTTACCCTTTTTAATTCGCCTTGGCGAAGATCTTAATCAAGGCGAATTCATTAATCGCATTGTTCAGCGTTGCCATAACCATGATTTTATTATCTATTTGATAATTTTTTGACCAATATTTCTATTTATTATTAATTTATTTATCTTTATAAAAACAGACATTTGCATTAAAATTGGTTGCGGTTTAGACCTATATTAAATTATTATTAATGCTTTTTTATAGCAATTTTAAATAGATTGAGTAAAATATCATGATTCTCAACAGTTTACGCCGAACTTAAATTTTCAGGAGGGGAATTTAGTTTAAGCGTTTTGCGGTGAATTTTAGAGGGCTGCTAAAATAGGGTCTAAGGTTTATTATGAACTGTATATCACAAAATGTCATCACACTTTTTCTGGCCATATGAAGCTAAGTTGGAAGAAAGTTTACCGCAAAACCTATATCTGCTACGGCTTTAGGCGTATTTAATTTTGTTACCAGAGTGGGCTTTATATGGGGCCTATAGTTAATTATGGACCGACCTACACGAAATTTTTTAGTGTGATTTCAGTGATATAAAACTGTAAAATATAAAATTTTATTCTGATAGCATTATTTTTACGGTTTTAAGCGTAGCAAACTGTTTTCCGGGAATAGGGTATATATGAGACCAAGGGTAAATTATGTACCTATCTTCACGAAATTTCAGTGTTATTTCTAGTTCTATAAAACTGTGATGTACCAATTTTTGTTATGATAGCATTATTTATTGCGGTTTTAGGCGTACTAAACAGTTTTCCGGAAGTGGGGTTTATATGGGGTAGGGTGAATTATGGACCGATCTTTACGAAATTTCACAGTGTCATTTTTATTCATTATCATTCCGCGCATTTTTCCACCATTTATGTTAGTTTTTGTAACAAAATTATTAATTTTTTTTAGGTGGTGGTTCCACATTTTGATTAATAGCTTTGACCCTACTGAACCGATATTGCTGAATTTCAATACCAAACTGCTTAGGATAACTACAAGCAATTAGCTATTTTTTTTTCTTTTGAGTTTTTCGAAAGTGAGCGTGTTTTCAACAGACGGACATGGGTAAATCAACGTAGAATTACTCAAGGACCCAGAATATATCGTCATCTTAAAGACCTAATAACATATCTGCAAAAGTTTCAAATTTATGGATTTTTATTTCCTATATCATAATGTATGTGTGCAAATTTTTTCCATCCCTCAAATGTTCGAATTTCGAAAAAGTACCAAATTAGTATTCGTATTTTTTTGATAAGTTTCGAATGTGGTATAACTTTGTTTCTATGTTTATTGGTTCAAAAGATAGATGGGGTGTCAAAAAAGTACTAAAATTCAGATTTTACCCGTTTACTCCCTTATAGGGCCGAATTTCAAAAAAGTACCAGACACCTACCTGTCCGCTTATTTTTCTAAAGGACAACGATAAGTATTACATTTTTTTGTATCTCTTTTAGTTTTGGAGATATACAGGTATGTGATGGAAAACGATTTTGAAAACAAAACGATTTGAAAACGATAAAATCGTTTCCAGTATCTTTAAAAATTAATTTCTACTACATTTTCCTCCGTTTTCCTGTATATACCTATTCTTTTAAATTCTTTATTAAATATATTAATTGAACTGTATTTTGAACAAAAAATAAAGACTTTACTTCAGATATGGATTTTAAAATCGGTCGAAATTCATCACACCTGCTGAAAACGATCATTTTGACAACGATCGTTTTTCATCACATACCTGATAAAGTTACCGAATTTTCCCGTTTTTATCGCCTTAACATTCGAATTTTGAAAAATCCCGTCTCAGTGGATCGATTTGGGGAGTGATCAATCGCTAGTCCAAATTTAAAGTTTCTAGGGTCAGCGGTTTGGGCTGGGCGATAACGAATGAGTCAGTCATATACGCAACTCTTTTATATATCGCACTTGTTCCTCAAAATCATAACAACTCAAAATTCATGAATTTTCAGTAGAGACAAAAAACTGTTTGCTTTTTATATGTAGTCTTATACTACAAAGGGGGAAACAATTGTATTTTTTGGCAAAATACTAGAGAAATTGATCTAAAATGACCACTGTTCATCCATTTCTTGCAAAAAGTGAAAATTGAAAAATTTTGAGTTATGCTTTTGAGGAACAAGTGCGATATATAGAAGTTAGATAATTTGGATATAATAATTTTTGTTTTTAAATAAAAACTTTTAAGAAAACCAAAAAAAAAAGAAATTCTTCATTTTTATTTTAATACAAAGATTTAAAACAAATGTTGATGTTAAAATATTTAATTAAAAAAGGTACACATGAATGTATGTATAAATGTGAATAATCAGGGGTGTCATGGAAATTGAAAACGTAAAACGAAAGAAATTTCTGTTGTTTTTCAATAAGATTTGTGTAATAAAAAATTTTTATGACAATTATTATACAAACAGAATTTTTTAACAAAAATTGTAAAAATCAGATTAAAAGTTTAATAAAAAGAACTGCCAAATTCTTTCGTTTTCGACTTCCATGACACCCCTGTATATTCCGTCCCTTAATATTAAAAGGATAGCATGATCCATGGGTATCAAGCGATCACCAGTGTTTTATATTTCCAATATTTTATGGTCCTCGGGAAAAAAGTTTAAAATCAAAAACTGAAAAATTTTCAATCCGAGTTTTATTAAAAGGTTTAGGAATGGGAACAGCTCCGTTTTCAATCTAGTATAAGGAAATAGTTCATATTAAAAAATCATTTTTCAAAATATCTATGAAGACAAAACTCACCAAATATCTTAATACAACTTGTGCGGTTGTCTTTTTACATTTACTGCCAATTGCTTTAACTTTTCTTAGCTGGTTCCGGTCTACCCAAAGGACAATAGGCGGTCACTACAATGCTGTTTTTTGCATAAGGCAATCAAGGGTTTTGATTTAAGCCTAGATTGCATTCAATTTGATTGTGTATGGGCTTAATCTTACAATTGGCCACCAAACGTGTTAATTTTTCGGAATTTAAATTAGAAATACCAATACTTTTAACCAAACCCTTCTCCACCAAAGCTTTCATGGCTTTCCAAGTGTCCATATAATCAACATCACTTTCATAGAGTTCAAATAAACAAAGTTGAAATACCCTAATTCAACTTCTCCATTGGCATTGGTAGGCATCATCGCCTATGTGGACATACAAGTATTGCCAGTGCATTAAATTAGTCAATAAAATCGAGGCCAAAGTTGGCTAAACTTTTGTGACAGGCGTATTTAACACGTTCGGGTTCATGAAAGTGACACCACAACTAAAAAATTAATTATTTTATATTTTAACTTTTATAATTTTTATTCTGCAGTCACAAAAAAAAAAATTATTTGTTCAACTACAGTTTAAATTCGCCTTGGTTGAAGAGTTGCATTTACCCTTTTTAAATTCGCCTTGGCGAAGATCTTAATCAAGGCGAATTCAGTAATCGCATTGCTCAGCGTAGCCAGAATCATGATTTTATTATCTATTTGATATTTTGTTGACCAATGTTTGTTCTATAATATTTCAATAATTTTATTTCAAAAAGGGTGGTTTTTAGAGATTAATAGCTAAATTCACCTATTATTTAAAAAATTTAGCTATTTTTTATTGTTTGTATTATAATATTTCAATAATTTTATTTTAAAAAGGGTGGTTTTTAGCGATTAATAGATAAATTCACCTATTATTTAAAAAATTTAGCTATTTTTTATTGTTTGTTTTATAATATTTCAATAATTTTATTTTAAAAAGGGTGGTTTTTAGCGATTAAGAGCTAAATTCACCAATTATTTAAAAAATTTTGCTATTTTTTATTGTTTGTTTTATAATATTTCAATAATATTATTTCAAAAAGGGTGGTTTTTAGCGATTAATAGCTAAATTCACCTATTATTTAAAAAATTTAACTATTTTTTTATTTTTTGTTTTATAATATTTCAATAATTTTATTTTAAAAAGGGTGGTTTTTAGCGATTTATAGCTAAATTCACCTATTATTTACAAAATTTAGCTATTTTTTATTGTTTGTTTTATAATATTTCAATAATTTTATTTTAAAATGGGTGGTTTTTAGCGATTAATAGCTAAATTCACCTATTATTAAAAAAATTTTGCTATTTTTAATTGTTTGTTTTATAATATTTCAATAATTTTATTTAAAAAAGGGTGGTTTTTAGCGATTAATAGCTAAATTATTTAAAAAATTTAGCTATTTTTTATTGTTTGTTTTATAATATTTCAATAATTTTATTTTAAAAAGGGTGGTTTTTAGCGATTAATAGCTAAATTCACCTATTATTTAAAAAATTTAACTATTTTTTTATTTTTTGTTTTATAATATTTCAATAATTTTATTTTAAAAAGGGTGGTTTTTAGCGATTAATAGCTAAATTCACCTATTATTTAAAAAATTTAACTATTTTTTTATTTTTTGTTTTATAATATTTCAATAATTTTATTTTAAAAAGGGTGGTTTTTAGCGATTAATACCTAAATTCACCTATTATTTAAAAAATTGAGCTATTTTTAGTGTTTGTTCTATAATATTTCAATAATTTTATTTTAAAAAGGGTGGTTTTTAGCGATTAATAGCTAAATTCACCTATTATTAAAAAAATTTTGCTATTTTTTATTGTTTGTTTTATAATATTTCAATAATTTCATTTCAAAAAGGGTGGTTTTTAGAGATTAATAGCTAAATTCACCTATTATTTAAAAAAATTAGCTATTTTTTATTGTTTGTTTTATAATATTTCAATAATTTTATTTCAAAAAGGGTGGTTTTTAGAGATTAATAGCTAAATTCACCTATTATCTAAAAAATTTAGCTATTTTTATTGTTTGTTTTATATTATTTCAATAATTTTATTTCAAAAAGGGTGGTTTTTAGCGATTAATAGCTAAATTCACCTATTATTTAAAAAATTTTGCTATTTTTTATTGTTTGTTTTATAATATTTCAATAATTTCATTTCAAAAAGGGTGGTTTTTAGAGATTAATAGCTAAATTCACCTATTATTTAAAAAAATTAGCTATTTTTTATTGTTTGTTTTATAATATTTCAATAATTTTATTTCAAAAAGGGTGGTTTTTAGCGATTAATAGCTAAATTCACCTATTATTTAAAAAATTTAGCGATTTTCATTATACTTCAATAATTTTATTCAAAAAAGGGTAATTTTTTGGCGATTTATAGCTAAATTCAATTATTATTTAAAAAATTCAGCGATTTTTTATTGTTTTTTCAATATATTTCAATAATTTTATTTAAAAAGGGTGGTTTTTGGTGATTTACAGCTAAATTCATTTAATATTTAAAAAGTTTGGCGATTTTTTATTGTTTTTTCATTATATTTCAATAATTTTATTTAAAAAAGGGTGGTTTTAGCGATTTATAGCTAAATTTAATTATTATTTAAAAAATTTATCGATTTTTTATAGTTTTTTCATTATCTTTCAATAATTTTATTTAAAAAAGGGTGGTTTTTTGGCGATTTATTTCAATTATTATTTAAAAAATTTATCGATTTTTTATTGTTTTTTCATTATCTTTCAATAATTTTATTTAAAAAAGGGTGGTTTTAGCGGTTTATTTCAATTATTATTTAAAAAATTTAGCAATTTTTTATTGTTTTTTCATTATCTTTCAATAATTTTATTTAAAAAAGGGTGGTTTTTAGCGATTAATACCTAAATTCACCTATTATTTAAAAAATTTAACTATTTTTTATTTTTTGTTTTATAATATTTCAATAATTTTATTTAAAAAAGGGTGGTTTTTAGCGATTAATAGCTAAATTATTTAAAAAATTTAGCTATTTTTTATTGTTTGTTTTATATTATTTCAATAATTTTATTTTAAAAAGGGTGGTTTTTAGCGATTAATAGCTAAATTCACCTATTATTTAAAAAATTTAGCGATTTTTTATAGTTTTTTCATTATCTTTCAATAATTTTATTTAAAAAAGGGTGGTTTTTTGGCGATTTATTTCAATTATTATTTAAAAAATTTATCGATTTTTTATTGTTTTTTCATTATCTTTCAATAATTTTATTTAAAAAAGGGTGGTTTTAGCGGTTTATTTCAATTATTATTTAAAAAATTTAGCAATTTTTTATTGTTTTTTCATTATCTTTCAATAATTTTATTTAAAAAAGGGTGGTTTTTAGCGATTAATACCTAAATTCACCTATTATTTAAAAAATTTAACTATTTTTTATTTTTTGTTTTATAATATTTCAATAATTTTATTTAAAAAAGGGTGGTTTTTAGCGATTAATAGCTAAATTATTTAAAAAATTTAGCTATTTTTTATTGTTTGTTTTATATTATTTCAATAATTTTATTTAAAAAAGGGTGGTTTTTGGCAATTTATTTCAATTATTATTTAAAAAATTTATCGATTTTTTATTGTTTTTTCATTATCTTTCAATAATTTTATTTAAAAAAGGGTGGTTTTAGCGATTTATTTCAATTATTATTTAAAAAATTTAGCAATTTTTTATTGTTTTTTCATTATCTTTCAATAATTTTATTTAAAAAAGGGTGGTTTTAGCGATTTATAGCTAAATACAATTATTATTTAAAAAATTTAGCGATTTTCATTATATTTCAATAATTTTATTCAAAAAAGGGTGGTTTTTTTTGGCTATTTATAGCTAAATTCAATTATTATTTAAAAAATTCAGCGATTTTTTATTGTTTTTTCATTATATTTCAATAATTTTATTTAAAAAAGGGTGTTTTTTGGCGATTTATAGCTAAATTAATTTATTATTTAAAAACTTTAGCGATTTTTTATTGTTTTTTCATTATCTTTCAATAATTTTATTTAAAAAAGGGTGGTTTTAGCGATTTATAGCTAAATTCAATTAATATTTAAAAAATTTATCGATTTTTTATTGTTTTTTCATTATCTTTCAATAATTTTATTTAAAAAAGGGTGGTTTTTTGGCGATTTATTTCAATTATTATTTAAAAAATTTATCGATTTTTTATTGTTTTTTCATTATCTTTCAATAATTTTATTTAAAAAAGGGTGGTTTTAGCGGTTTATTTCAATTATTATTTAAAAAATTTAGCAATTTTTTATTGTTTTTTCATTATCTTTCAATAATTTTATTTAAAAAAGGGTGGTTTTTAGCGATTAATACCTAAATTCACCTATTATTTAAAAAATTTAACTATTTTTTATTTTTTGTTTTATAATATTTCAATAATTTTATTTAAAAAAGGGTGGTTTTTAGCGATTAATAGCTAAATTATTTAAAAAATTTAGCTATTTTTTATTGTTTGTTTTATAATATTTCAATAATTTTATTTAAAACAGGGTGGTTTTTAGCGATTAATAGCTAAATTATTTAAAAAATTTAACTATTTTTTATTTTTTGTTTTATAATATTTCAATAATTTTATTTAAAAAAGGGTGGTTTTTAGCGATTAATAGCTAAATTATTTAAAAAATTTAGCTATTTTTTATTGTTTGTTTTATAATATTTCAATAATTTTATTTAAAAAAGGGTGGTTTTTAGCGATTAATAGCTAAATTATTTAAAAAATTTAACTATTTTTTATTTTTTGTTTTATAATATTTCAATAATTTTATTTAAAAAAGGGTGGTTTTTATCGATTAATAGCTAAATTATTTAAAAAATTGAGCTATTTTTTAGTGTTTGTTCTATAATATTTCAATAATTTTATTTTAAAAAGGGTGGTTTTTAGCGATTAATAACTAAATTCACCTATTATTAAAAAAATTTTGCTATTTTTTATTGTTTGTTTTATAATATTTCAATAATTTTATTTCAAAAAGGGTGGTTTTTAGAGATTAATAGCTAAATTCACCTATTATTTAAAAAATCTAGCTATTTTTTATTGTTTGTTTTATAATATTTCAATAATTTTATTTTAAAAAGGGTGGTTTTTAGCGGATAATAGCTAAACTATTTAAAAAATTTAGCTATTTTTTATTGTTTGTTTTATAATATTTCAATAATTTTATTTCAAAAAGGGTGGTTTTTAGCGATTAATAGCTAAATTCACCTATTATTTAAAAAATTTAGTTTTTTTTTTATTGGGTGGTTTTTAGCGATTAATAGCTAAATTCACCTATTATTAAAAAAATTGAGCTATTTTTTAGTGTTTGTTCTATAATATTTCAATAATTTTATTTTAAAAAGGGTGGTTTTTAGCGGATAATAGCTAAACTATTTAAAAAATTTAGCTATTTTTTATTGTTTGTTTTATAATATTTCAATAATTTTATTTCAAAAAGGGTGGTTTTTAGCGATTAATAGCTAAATTCACCTATTATTTAAAAAATTTAGTTTTTTTTTTATTGGGTGGTTTTTAGCGATTAATAACTAAATTCACCTATTATTAAAAAAATTTTGCTATTTTTTATTGTTTGTTTTATAATATTTCAATAATTTTATTTCAAAAAGGGTGGTTTTTAGAGATTAATAGCTAAATTCACCTATTATTTAAAAAATTTAGCTATTTTTTATTGTTTGTTTTATAATATTTCAATAATTTTATTTAAAAAAGGGTGGTTTTTAGAGATTAATAGCTAAATTCACCTATTATTTAAAAAATTTAGCTATTTTTATTGTTTGTTTTATAATATTTCAATAATTTTATTTTAAAAAGGGTGGTTTTTAGCGATTAATAGCTACATTCACCTATTATTTAAAAAATTTAGCTATTTTTATTGTTTGTTTTATAATATTTCAATAATTTTATTTAAAAAAGGGTGGTTTTTAGCGATTAATAGCTAAATTATTTAAAAAATTTAGCTATTTTTTATTGTTTGTTTTATAATATTTCAATAATTTTATTTCAAAAAGGGTGGTTTTTAGCGATTAATAGCTAAATTCACCTATTATTTAAAAAATTTAACTATTTTTTATTTTTTGTTTTATAATATTTCAATAATTTTATTTAAAAAAGGGTGGTTTTTAGCGTTTAATAGTTAAATTATTTAAAAAATTTAGCTATTTTTTATTGTTTGTTTTATAATATTTCAATAATTTTATTTCAAAAAGGGTGGTTTTTAGCGATTAATAGCTAAATTCACCTATTATTTAAAAAATTTAACTATTTTTTATTTTTTGTTTTATAATATTTCAATAATTTTATTTAAAAAAGGGTGGTTTTTAGCGATTAATAGCTAAATTATTTAAAAAATTTAGCTATTTTTTATTGTTTGTTTTATATTATTTCAATAATTTTATTTTAAAAAGGGTGGTTTTTAGCGATTAATAGCTAAATTCACCTATTATTTAAAAAATTGAGCTATTTTTTAGTGTTTGTTCTATAATATTTCAATAATTTTATTTTAAAAAGGGTGGTTTTTAGCGATTAATAGCTAAATTATTTAAAAAATTTAGCTATTTTTTATTGTTTGTTTTATATTATTTCAATAATTTTATTTTAAAAAGGGTGGTTTTTAGCGATTAATAGCTAAATTCACCTATTATTTAAAAAATTGAGCTATTTTTTAGTGTTTGTTCTATAATATTTCAATAATTTTATTTAAAAAAGGGTGGTTTTTAGCGATTAATAGCTAAATTATTTAAAAAATTTAGCTATTTTTTATTGTTTGTTTTATATTATTTCAATAATTTTATTTTAAAAAGGGTGGTTTTTAGCGATTAATAGCTAAATTCACCTATTATTTAAAAAATTGAGCTATTTTTTAGTGTTTGTTCTATAATATTTCAATAATTTTATTTAAAAAAGGGTGGTTTTTAGCGATTAATAGCTAAATTATTTAAAAAATTTAGCTATTTTTTATTGTTTGTTTTATAATATTTCAATAATTTTATTTCAAAAAGGGTGGTTTTTAGCGATTAATACCTAAATTCACCTATTATTTAAAAAATTGAGCTATTTTTTAGTGTTTGTTCTATAATATTTCAATAATTTTATTTTAAAAAGGGTGGTTTTTAGCGATTAATAACTAAATTCACCTATTATTAAAAAAAATTTGCTATTTTTTATTGTTTGTTTTATAATATTTCAATAATTTTTTTTCAAAAAGAGTGGTTTTTAGAGATTAATAGCTAAATTCACCTATTATTTAAAAAATTTAGCTATTTTTTATTGTTTGTTTTATAATATTTCAATAATTTTATTTTAAAAAGGGTGGTTTTTAGCGGATAATAGCTAAACTATTTAAAAAATTTAGCTATTTTTTATTGTTTGTTTTATAATATTTCAATAATTTTATTTCAAAAAGGGTGGTTTTTAGCGATTAATAGCTAAATTCACGTATTATTAAAAAAATTGAGCTATTTTTTAGTGTTTGTTCTATAATATTTCAATAATTTTATTTTAAAAAGGGTGGTTTTTAGCGATTAATAGCTACATTCACCTATTATTTAAAAAATTTAGCTATTTTTATTGTTTGTTTTATAATATTTCAATAATTTTATTTCAAAAAGGGTGGTTTTTAGAGATTAATAGCTAAATTCACCTATTATTTAAAAAATTTAGCTATTTTTATTGTTTGTTTTATAATATTTCAATAATTTTATTTTAAAAAGGGTGGTTTTTAGCGATTAATAGCTACATTCACCTATTATTTAAAAAATTGATCTATTTTTTAGTGTTTGATCTATAATATTTCAATAATTTTATTTTAAAAAGGGTGGTTTTTAGCGATTAATAACTAAATTCACCTATTAAAAAAAAAATTTAGCTATTTTTTATAGTTTGTTTTATAATATTTCAATAATTTTATTTTAAAAATGGTGGTTTTTAGCGATTAATAGATAAATTCACCTATTATTTAAAAAATTTAGCTATTTTTTATAGTTTGTTTTATAATATTTCAATAATTTTATTTTAAAAATGGTGGTTTTTAGCGATTAATAGATAAATTCACCTATTATTTAAAAAATTTTGCGATTTTTTATTGTTTTTTCATTATCTTTCAATAATTTTATTTAAAAAGGGTGGTTTTAGCGATTTATAGCTAAATACAATTATTATTTAAAAAATTTAGCGATTTTCATTATACTTCAATACTTTTATTCAAAAAACGGTGAATTTTTGGCGATTTATAGCTAAATTCAATTATTATTTAAAAAATTCAGCGATTTTTTATTGTTTTTTCATTATATTTCAATAATTTTATTTAAAAAAGGGTGGTTTTTGGTGATTTATGGCTAAATTCATTTAATATTTAAAAAGTTTGGCGATTTTTTATTGTTTTTTCATTATATTTCAATAATTTTATTTAAAAATGGGTGGTTTTAGCGATTTATAGCTAAATTTAATTATTATTTAAAAAATTTAGCGATTTTTTATTGTTTTTTTATTATCTTTCAATAATTTTATTTAAAAAGGGTGGTTTTTGGCAATTTATTTCAATTATTATTTAAAAAATTTATCGATTTTTTATTGTTTTTTCATTATCTTTCAATAATTTTATTTAAAAAAGGGTGGTTTTAACGATTTATTTCAATTATTATTTAAAAAATTTAGCAATTTTTTATTGTTTTTTCATTATCTTTCAATAATTTTATTTAAAAAAGGGTGGTTTTAGCGATTTATAGCTAAATTCAATTATTATTTAAAAATTTTAGCGATTTTCATTATCTTTCAATAATTTCATTTAAAAAAGGGTGGTTTTAGCGATTTATAGCTAAATTCAATTAATATTTAAAAAATTCTGCGATTTTTTATTGTTTTTTCATTATATTTCAATAATTTTATTTAAAAAAGGGTGGTAGCTATTTATAGCTATATTCAATTAATATTTAAAAAATTTATCGATTTTTTATTGTTTTTTCATTATATTTCAATAATTTTATTTAAAAAAGGTTGGTTTCAGCGATTTATAGCTAAATTCATTTATTATTTAAAAAAATTAGCGATTTATTGAAATATAATGAAAAAACAATAAAAAATCGCTCAATTTTTTAAATAATAATTGAATTTAGCTATAAATCGCTAAAACCATCTTTTTTTAAATAAAATTATTGAAAGATAATGAAACAAAAATTAAAAATCGATAAATTTTTTAAATAATAATTGAAATAAATCGCCAAAAACCACCCTTTTTAAATAAAATTATTGAAATATAATGAAAAAACAATAAAAAATCGATAAATTTTTTAAATATTAATTGAATTTAGCTATAAATCGCTAAAACCACCCTTTTTTAAATAAAATTATTGAAAGATAATGAAAAAACAATAAAAAATCGCTAAATTTTTTAAATAATAATTGAATTTAGCTATAAATCGCTGAAACCAACCTTTTTTAAATAAAATTATTGAAAGATAATGAAAAAACAATAAAAAATCGATAAATTTTTTAAATATTAATTGAATATAGCTATAAATAGCTAAAACCACCCTTTTTTAAATAAAATTATTGAAATATAATGAAAAAACAATAAAAATCGCTAAATTTTTAAATAATAATTGAAATAAATCGTCAAAAACCACCCTTTTTTAAATAAAATTATTGAAATATAATGAAAAAACAATAAAAAAATCGATAAATTTTTTAAATATTAATTGAATTTAGCTATAAATCGCTAAAACCACCCTTTTTTAAATAAAATTATTGAAAGATAATGAAAAAACAATAAAAAATTGCTAAATTTTTTAAATAATAATTGAAATAAATCGCTAAAACTACCCTTTTTTAAATAAAATTATTGAAAGATAATGAAAAAACAATAAAAAATCGATAAATTTTTTAAATCATAATTGAAATAAATCGCCAAAAACCACCCTTTTTTAAATAAAATTATTGAAAGATAATGAAAAAACAATAAAAAATCGCTAAATTTTTTAAATAATAATTAAATTTAGCTATAAATCGCTAAAACCACCCTTTTTTAAATAAAATTATTGAAAGATAATGAAAAAACAATAAAAATCGATAAATTTTTTAAATAATAATTGAATTTAGCTATAAATCGCTAAAACCACCCTTTTTTAAATAAAATTATTGAAAGATAATGAAAAAACAATAAAAAATCGATAAATTTTTTAAATATTAATTGAATTTAGCTATAAATCGCTAAAACCACCCTTTTTTAAATAAAATTATTGAAAGATAATGAAAAAACAATAAAAATCGATAAATTTTTTAAATAATAATTGAATTTAGCTATAAATCGCTAAAACCACCCTTTTTTAAATAAAATTATTGAAAGATAATGAAAAAACAATAAAAAATTGCTAAATTTTTTAAATAATAATTGAAATAAATCGCTAAAACTACCCTTTTTTAAATAAAATTATTGAAAGATAATGAAAAAACAATAAAAAATCGATAAATTTTTTAAATCATAATTGAAATAAATCGCCAAAAACCACCCTTTTTTAAATAAAATTATTGAAATATAATGAAAAAACAATAAAAAATCGATAAATTTTTTAAATATTAATTGAATTTAGCTATAAATCGCTAAAACCACCCTTTTTTAAATAAAATTATTGAAAGATAATGAAAAAACAATAAAAAATCGCTAAATTTTTTAAATAATAATTGAATTTAGCTATAAATCGCTGAAACCAACCTTTTTTAAATAAAATTATTGAAAGATAATGAAAAAACAATAAAAAATCGCTAAATTTTTTAAATAATAATTGAATTTAGCTATAAATCGCTGAAACCAACCTTTTTTAAATAAAATTATTGAAATATAATGAAAAAACAATAAAAAATCGATAAATTTTTTAAATATTAATTGAATTTAGCTATAAATCGCTAAAACCACCCTTTTTTAAATAAAATTATTGAAAGATAATGAAAAAACAATAAAAAATCGCTAAATTTTTTAAATAATAATTGAATTTAGCTATAAATCGCTGAAACCAACCTTTTTTAAATAAAATTATTGAAATATAATGAAAAAACAATAAAAAATCGATAAATTTTTTAAATATTAATTGAATTTAGCTATAAATAGCTAAAACCACCCTTTTTTAAATAAAATTATTGAAAGATAATGAAAAAACAATAAAAAATCGCTAAAATTTTTAAATAATAATTGAATTTAGCTATAAATCACCAAAAACCACCCTTTTTTAAATAAAATTATTGAAATATAATGAAAAAACAATAAAAAATCGCTAAATTTTTAAATAATAATTGAAATAAATCGTCAAAAACCACCCTTTTTTAAATAAAATTATTGAAATATAATAAAAAAACAATAAAAAATCGATAAATTTTTTAAATATTAATTGAATTTAGCTATAAATCGCTAAAACCACCCTTTTTTAAATAAAATTATTGAAAGATAATGAAAAAACAATAAAAAATCGCTAAAGTTTTTAAATAACAAATTAATTTAGCAATAAATCGCTGAAACCAACCTTTTTTAAATAAAATTATTGAAAGATAATGAAAAAACAATAAAAAATCGATTAATTTTTTAAATAAAATTATTGAAATATAATGAAAAAACAATAAAAAATCGATAAATTTTTTAAATATTAATTAAATTTAGCTATAAATCGCTAAAACCACCCTTTTTTAAATAAAATTATTGAAAGATAATGAAAAAAACAATAAAAAATCGGTAAATTTTTTAAATAATAATTGAATTTAGCTATAAATCACCAAAAACCACCCTTTTTTAAATAAAATTATTGAAATATAATGAAAAAACAATAAAAAATCGCTGAATTTTTAAATAATAATTGAAATAAATCGTCAAAAACCACCCTTTTTTAAATAAAATTATTGAAATATAATAAAAAAACAATAAAAAATCGATAAATTTTTTAAATATTAATTGAATATAGCTATAAATAGCTAAAACCACCCTTTTTTAAATAAAATTATTGAAATATAATGAAAAAACAATAAAAATCGCTAAATTTTTAAATAATAATTGAAATAAATCGTCAAAAACCACCCTTTTTTAAATAAAATTATTGAAATATAATGAAAAAACAATAAAAAAATCGATAAATTTTTCAAATATTAATTGAATTTAGCTATAAATCGCTAAAACCACCCTTTTTTAAATAAAATTATTGAAAGATAATGAAAAAACAATAAAAAATTGCTAAATTTTTTAAATAATAATTGAAATAAATCGCTAAAACTACCCTTTTTTAAATAAAATTATTGAAAGATAATGAAAAAACAATAAAAAATCGATAAATTTTTTAAATCATAATTGAAATAAATCGCCAAAAACCACCCTTTTTTAAATAAAATTATTGAAAGATAATGAAAAAACAATAAAAAATCGCTAAATTTTTTAAATAATAATTAAATTTAGCTATAAATCGCTAAAACCACCCTTTTTTAAATAAAATTATTGAAAGATAATGAAAAAACAATAAAAATCGATAAATTTTTTAAATAATAATTGAATTTAGCTATAAATCGCTAAAACCACCCTTTTTTAAATAAAATTATTGAAAGATAATGAAAAAACAATAAAAAATCGATAAATTTTTTAAATATTAATTGAATTTAGCTATAAATCGCTAAAACCACCCTTTTTTAAATAAAATTATTGAAAGATAATGAAAAAACAATAAAAATCGATAAATTTTTTAAATAATAATTGAATTTAGCTATAAATCGCTAAAACCACCCTTTTTTAAATAAAATTATTGAAAGATAATGAAAAAACAATAAAAAATTGCTAAATTTTTTAAATAATAATTGAAATAAATCGCTAAAACTACCCTTTTTTAAATAAAATTATTGAAAGATAATGAAAAAACAATAAAAAATCGATAAATTTTTTAAATCATAATTGAAATAAATCGCCAAAAACCACCCTTTTTTAAATAAAATTATTGAAATATAATGAAAAAACAATAAAAAATCGATAAATTTTTTAAATATTAATTGAATTTAGCTATAAATCGCTAAAACCACCCTTTTTTAAATAAAATTATTGAAAGATAATGAAAAAACAATAAAAAATCGCTAAATTTTTTAAATAATAATTGAATTTAGCTATAAATCGCTGAAACCAACCTTTTTTAAATAAAATTATTGAAAGATAATGAAAAAACAATAAAAAATCGATAAATTTTTTAAATAAAATTATTGAAATATAATGAAAAAACAATAAAAAATCGATAAATTTTTTTAATATTAATTGAATTTAGCTATAAATCACCAAAAACCACCCTTTTTTAAATAAAATTATTGAAAGATAATGAAAAAACAATAAAAAATCGGTAAATTTTTTAAATAATAATTGAATTTAGCTATAAATCACCAAAAACCACCCTTTTTTAAATAAAATTATTGAAATATAATGAAAAAACAATAAAAAATCGCTAAATTTTTAAATAATAATTGAAATAAATCGTCAAAAACCACCCTTTTTTAAATAAAATTATTGAAATATAATAAAAAAACAATAAAAAATCGATAAATTTTTTAAATATTAATTGAATTTAGCTATAAATCGCTAAAACCACCCTTTTTTAAATAAAATTATTGAAAGATAATGAAAAAACAATAAAAAATCGCTAAAGTTTTTAAATAACAAATTAATTTAGCAATAAATCGCTGAAACCAACCTTTTTTAAATAAAATTATTGAAAGATAATGAAAAAACAATAAAAAATCGATTAATTTTTTAAATAAAATTATTGAAATATAATGAAAAAACAATAAAAAATCGATAAATTTTTTAAATATTAATTGAATATAGCTATAAATAGCTAAAACCACCCTTTTTTAAATAAAATTATTGAAAGATAATGAAAAAAACAATAAAAAATCGGTAAATTTTTTAAATAATAATTGAATTTAGCTATAAATCACCAAAAACCACCCTTTTTTAAATAAAATTATTGAAATATAATGAAAAAACAATAAAAAATCGCTGAATTTTTAAATAATAATTGAAATAAATCGTCAAAAACCACCCTTTTTTAAATAAAATTATTGAAATATAATAAAAAAACAATAAAAAATCGATAAATTTTTTAAATATTAATTGAATTTAGCTATAAATCGCTAAAACCACCCTTTTTTAAATAAAATTATTGAAAGATAATGAAAAAACAATAAAAAATCGCTAAAGTTTTTAAATAACAAATTAATTTAGCAATAAATCGCTGAAACCAACCTTTTTTAAATAAAATTATTGAAAGATAATGAAAAAACAATAAAAAATCGATTAATTTTTTAAATAAAATTATTGAAATATAATGAAAAAACAATAAAAAATCGATAAATTTTTTAAATATTAATTGAATATAGCTATAAATAGCTAAAACCACCCTTTTTTAAATAAAATTATTGAAAGATAATGAAAAAAACAATAAAAAATCGGTAAATTTTTTAAATAATAATTGAATTTAGCTAAAAATCACCAAAAACCACCCTTTTTTAAATAAAATTATTGAAATATAATGAAAAAACAATAAAAAATCGCTGAATTTTTAAATAATAATTGAAATAAATCGTCAAAAACCACCCTTTTTTAAATAAAATTATTGAAATATTATAAAACAAACAATAAAAAATAGCAAAATTTTTTAAATAATAGGTGAATTTAGCTATT
The DNA here is from genome assembly GCA_943735925.1 of Pollenia amentaria. Classification (NCBI taxonomy): domain Eukaryota; kingdom Metazoa; phylum Arthropoda; class Insecta; order Diptera; family Polleniidae; genus Pollenia; species Pollenia amentaria. The sequence continues at coordinate 134,366,924 of OX031010.1, read as the reverse complement.
AAATAATAGGTGAATTTGGGTATTAATCGCTAAAAACCACCCTTTTTGAAATAAAATTATTGAAATATTATAAAACAAACAATAAAAAATAGCTAAATTTTTTAAATAATAGGTGAATGTAGCTATTAATCGCTAAAAACCACCCTTTTTGAAATAAAATTATTGAAATATTATAAAACAAACAATAAAAAATAGCAAAATTTTTTAAATAATAGGTGAATTTAGCTATTAAATAATAGGTGAATTTGGGTATTAATCGCTAAAAACCACCCTTTTTGAAATAAAATTATTGAAATATTATAAAACAAACAATAAAAAATAGCTAAATTTTTTAAATAATAGGTGAATGTAGCTATTAATCGCTAAAAACCACCCTTTTTGAAATAAAATTATTGAAATATTATAAAACAAACAATAAAAAATAGCAAAATTTTTTAAATAATAGGTGAATTTAGCTATTAAATAATAGGTGAATTTGGGTATTAATCGCTAAAAACCACCCTTTTTGAAATAAAATTATTGAAATATTATAAAACAAACAATAAAAAATAGCAAAATTTTTTTAATAATAGGTGAATTTAGCTATTAATCGCTAAAAAACCACCCATTTTAAAATAAAATTATTGAAATATTATAAAACAAACAATAAAAAATAGCTAAATTTTTTAAATAATAGGTGAATTTAGCTATAAATCGCTAAAAACCACCCTTTTTAAAATAAAATTATTGAAATATTATAAAACAAACAATAAAAAATAGCTAAATTTTTTAAATAATAGGTGAATTTAGCTATAAATCGCTAAAAACCACCCTTTTTAAAATAAAATTATTGAAATATTATAAAACAAACAATAAAAAATAGCTAAATTTTTTAAATAATAGGTGAATTTAGCTATAAATCGCTAAAAACCACCCTTTTTAAAATAAAATTATTGAAATATTATAAAACAAAAAATAAAAAATGGTTAAATTTTTTAAATAATAGGTGAATTTAGCTCTTAATCGCTAAAAACCACCCTTTTTAAAATAAAATTATTGAAATATTATAAAACAAACAATAAAAAATAGCTAAATTTTTTAAATAATAGGTGAATTTATCTATTAATCGCTAAAAACCACCCTTTTTAAAATAAAATTATTGAAATATTATAAAACAAACAATAAAAAATAGCTAAATTTTTTAAATAATAGGTGAATTTAGCTATTAATCTCTAAAAACCACCCTTTTTGAAATAAAATTATTGAAATATTATAGAACAAACATTGGTCAACAAAATATCAAATAGATAATAAAATCATGATTCTGGCTACGCTGAACAATGCGATTACTGAATTCGCCTTGATTAAGATCTTCGCCAAGGCGAATTTAAAAAGGGTAAATGCAACTCTTCAACCAAGGCGAATTTAAACTGTAGTTGAACAAATACCTTGATAGATACATACATTTTTTTTGTGACTGCAGAATAAAAATTATAAAAGTTAAAATATAAAATAATTAATGTTTTATTTGTGGTGTCACTTTCATGAACCCGAACGTGTTAAATACGCCTGTCACAAAAGTTTAGCCAACTTTGGCCTCGATTTTGTTGACTTTAATTTAATGCACTGGCAATACTTGTATGTCCACATAGGCGATGATGCCTACCAATGCCAATGGAGAAGTTGAATTAGGGTATTTCAACTTTGTTTATTTGAACTCTATGAAAGTGATGTTGATTATATGGACACTTGGAAAGCCATGAAAGCTTTGGTGGAGAAGGGTTTGGTTAAAAGTATTGGTATTTCTAATTTAAATTCCGAAAAATTAACACATTTGGTGGCCAATTGTAAGATTAAGCCCATACACAATCAAATTGAATGCAATCTAGGCTTAAATCAAAACCCTTGATTGCCTTATGCAAAAAACAGCATTGTAGTGACCGCCTATTGTCCTTTGGGTAGACCGGAACCAGCTAAGAAAAGTTAAAGCAATTGGCAGTAAATGTAAAAAGACAACCGCACAAGTTGTATTAAGATATTTGGTGAGTTTTGTCTTCATAGATATTTTGAAAAATGATTTTTTAATATGAACTATTTCCTTATACTAGATTGAAAACGGAGCTGTTCCCATTCCTAAACCTTTTAATAAAACTCGGATTGAAAATTTTTCAGTTTTTGATTTTAAACTTTTTTCCCGAGGACCATAAAATATTGGAAATATAAAACACTGGTGATCGCTTGATACCCATGTATCATGCTATCCTTTTAATATTAAGGGACGGAATATACAGGGGTGTCATGGAAGTCGAAAACGAAAGAATTTGGCAGTTCTTTTTATTAAACTTTTAATCTGATTTTTACAATTTTTGTTAAAAAATTCTGTTTGTATAATAATTGTCATAAAAATTTTTTATTACACAAATCTTATTGAAAAACAACAGAAATTTCTTTCGTTTTACGTTTTCAATTTCCATGACACCCCTGATTATTCACATACATACATTCATGTGTACCTTTTTTAATTAAATATTTTAACATCAACATTTGTTTTAAATCTTTGTATTAAAATAAAAATGAAGAATTTCTTTGCTTTTTTTTTGGTTTTCTTAAAAGTTTTTATTTAAAAACAAAAATTATTATATCCAAATTATCTAACTTCTATATATCGCACTTGTTCCTCAAAAGCATAACTCAAAATTTTTCAATTTTCACTTTTTGCAAGAAATGGATGAACAGTGGTCATTTTAGATCAATTTTAGATCAATTTCTCTAGTATTTTGCCAAAAAAAAAAAAAATACAATTGTTTCCCCCTTTGTAGTATAAGACTACATATAAAAAGCAAACAGTTTTTTGTCTCTACTGAAAATTCATGAATTTTGAGTTGTTATGATTTTGAGGAACAAGTACTATATATAAAAGAGTTGCGTATATGACTGACTCATTCGTTATCGCCCAGCCCAAACCGCTGACCCTAGAAACTTTAAATTTGGACTAGCGATTGATCACTCCCCAAATCGATCCACTGAGACGGGATTTTTCAAAATTCGAATGTTAAGGCGATAAAAACGGGAAAATTCGGTAACTTTATCAGGTATGTGATGAAAAACGATCGTTGTCAAAATGATCGTTTTCAGCAGGTGTGATGAATTTCGACCGATTTTAAAATCCATATCTGAAGTAAAGTCTTTATTTTTTGTTCAAAATACAGTTCAATTAATATATTTAATAAAGAATTTAAAAGAATAGGTATATACAGGAAAACGGAGGAAAATGTAGTAGAAATTAATTTTTAAAGATACTGGAAACGATTTTATCGTTTTCAAATCGTTTTGTTTTCAAAATCGTTTTCCATCACATACCTGTATATCTCCAAAACTAAAAGAGATACAAAAAAATGTAATACTTATCGTTGTCCTTTAGAAAAATAAGCGGACAGGTAGGTGTCTGGTACTTTTTTGAAATTCGGCCCTATAAGGGAGTGAACGGGTAAAATCTGAATTTTAGTACTTTTTTGACACCCCATCTATCTTTTGAACCAATAAACATAGAAACAAAGTTATACCACATTCGAAACTTATCAAAAAAATACGAATACTAATTTGGTACTTTTTCGAAATTCGAACATTTGAGGGATGGAAAAATTTTGCACACATACATTATGATATAGGAAATAAAAATCCATAAATTTGAAACTTTTGCAGATATGTTATTAGGTCTTTAAGATGACGATATATTCTGGGTCCTTGAGTAATTCTACGTTGATTTACCCATGTCCGTCTGTTGAAAACACGCTCACTTTCGAAAAACTCAAAAGAAACAAAAAAATAGCTAATTGCTTGTAGTTATCCTAAGCAGTTTGGTATTGAAATTCAGCAATATCGGTTCAGTAGGGTCAAAGCTATTAATCAAAATGTGGAACCACCACCTAAAAAAAATTAATAATTTTGTTACAAAAACTAACATAAATGGTGGAAAAATGCGCGGAATGATAATGAATAAAAATGACACTGTGAAATTTCGTAAAGATCGGTCCATAATTCACCCTACCCCATATAAACCCCACTTCCGGAAAACTGTTTAGTACGCCTAAAACCGCAATAAATAATGCTGTCATAACAAAAATTGGTACATCACAGTTTTATAGAACTAGAAATCACACTGAAATTTCGTGAAGATAGGTACATAATTTACCCTTGGTCTCATATATACCCTATTCCCGGAAAACAGTTTACTACGCTTAAAACCGTAAAAATAATGCTATCAGAATAAAATTTTATATTTTACAGTTTTATATCACTGAAATCACACTAAAAAATTTCGTGTAGGTCGGTCCATAATTAACTATAGGCCCCATATAAAGCCCACTCTGGTAACAAAATTAAATACGCCTAAAGCCGTAGCAGATATAGGTTTTGCGGTAAACTTTCTTCCAACTTAGCTTCATATGGCCAGAAAAAATGTGATGACATTTTGTGATATACAGTTCATAATAAACCTTAGACCCTATTTTAGCAGCCCTCTAAAATTCACCGCAAAACGCTTAAACTAAATTCCCCTCCTGAAAATTTAAGTTCGGCGTAAACTGTTGAGAATCATGATATTTTACTCAATCTATTTAAAATTGCTATAAAAAAGCATTAATAATAATTTAATATAGGTCTAAACCGCAACCAATTTTAATGCAAATGTCTGTTTTTATAAAGATAAATAAATTAATAATAAATAGAAATATTGGTCAAAAAATTATCAAATAGATAATAAAATCATGGTTATGGCAACGCTGAACAATGCGACTAATGAATTCGCCTTGATTAAGATCTTCGCCAAAGCGAATTAAAAAGGGTAAATGCAACTCTACAACCAACGTCAAAATATAATTTATAATTTTGTTTATGTTTTGCGACATATTGAAAAAATTATTTTAATAAAACAATAAAGTTAAATTAATAATTTATTTATTTATGTATGTGACCATACTAAACTTTTATATGTCCTTATATCCAGAAGACCGTGAACTTACCGAGAGTGTTGATGTTTTATTGCCAAACGTAGGTGAAATTGTCGGAGGTTCGATAAGGATCTACAATAATGAGGGACAACTTAAGGGTTATGAACGGGAAAGTATAGACCCTAAGCCTTACTATTGGTATACTGAAGGCGGTTAGGGTTTGGAACATTTAATGTGTTGGTTGCTTAACCGTTATCATATTCGTGAGGTTTGTTTGTATCCACGTTGCTTAGACAGATGCAGACCTTAAGCAGTTAATTAAAACATTATAATTTTAACAAGGTTTCGTGTCAAATGAATCCTTTTTTAGTTTCTTTCAGGTAGTTTTAAATCTTAGGTATTTTTTAATGGTATGTAAAATTGTTATATGGGCCACGAAAGCTTTATATTATTACATGTTATCATGAATAAATAGTGGTTCAATTTGGATTTTTACAGAAAAAATATATTCAAAGTTTTTTTATTTAAGAATTTTGTTTTTGAATTTGTAAAATAAGTGTTTTGACAATGCATAATTTTAAGCTGCAATCCCCATACAGGGAATGTACCCTGATTTACCCCCTAACCATTCGAAATTCCAAAAATTCTATCCAATGCGATTAGGCGAGAGACCAAGCGTTTAGGCTGTGCAATGAAAAATAAATAAATGCAGAAAAGAAACAAGTTTAATTAAAAAAGTACCAGTTAGAGAACGAAAAAGTACCAAACTATAGCTTTTACGGATTCTCATTCACTATGGACCTTGCATGTCTAAATTTATATTTCTAGGACCAGTTCAAAAAGTAACAAAAAACTACCCTTTTAAAGATTCTCATCGGCTCAGGACATTGCATGATTAATTTTATGTTTCTAGTTCCAATACTAAAGAAAATTAATTAAAGTACCAGATAAAGAAAGAAAAAGTACCAAAAATATTCGCCTTACAGATTCTCATTCATTCAGGACCTTGCATGTTTTATTTAATGCTTCTAGGTCCAATACTAACGGAAATTCAAAAAGTACTAGTTAAAGGACAAAAAAGTACTTAAAAGTTTCCTCATATCATGTTTCACTCAGGACATTGCATGTTGACTTTTATGTTTCTGGGTCCAATATTAAAGATAATTACAAAAAGTACCAGTTGTAGAATCAACAAATTGAATAAAGCAATATAATTTTCCGTATTTACTCTTTTTGGTACTTTTTTTCTCCCCGTTGAACTTATAATTTAATACCTATATGTCAATAATGAAGAAACATGTTTTGTAAAAAAAGTACCAAAAATAGTTGCGATTTGGCGTTTAGGCTTAGCGATGAAAGATAAATAGATGTAGAAAAAGTACCTGTTTATTAAAAGATAGAGAACTAAAAAGTACCAAAAAGCTCCCTCTTATAGATTCTCATCCACTGAGGACATTGAATGTTTGATTTTATGTTTCTAAGTCCAATATTAACTATAATTAAAAAAGTACAAGTTTTAGAACGAAAAAGTACCAAAAAGCCCCCTGTTACAATTCTCATTCATTTAGGACCTTGCATTTTTTATTTAATGCTTCTAGGTCCAATACTAACGGAAATTCAAAAAGTACTAGTTAAAGGACAAAAAAGTACCAAAAAGTTCGCTTATAAGAGTTTTATCACTCAGGACATTGCAAGTTCAATTTTATGTTTCTAAGTCCGATATTAACATTAATTAAAAAAAGTACCAGTTGTAGAACCAAAAAGCGTAAAAAAGAAATTGAGTTTCCCGTATTTCCCCTTTTTGGTACTTTTTTCTTCCTTTTGAAATATCAAAAATTGTAATATTGTATTGGGAGTCCATAATTTAATAAGTATATGTATGCCTAAAGTATACTTCGACTTAATTTTTTATATTTATTGAAAAGTTTGACTGCAATTGCATACTTTGACTGCGGCAGTCTATCTTCTGCATGTTTTACGTATAGTTCAACTGCATGTTAAATCGTATAAAAAAATCAGCTGTCTCTTCGCCACCACCTAATAGTCAATTCGCCTTGCTTTGAAAGCAAAAATTTCTATACGATGGTGGCATCACTGTCATAAAAATTTAGATTTTTAATTAAAAAATTAAAAGGTTTTGAGACAATATATCTAAAAAATAATGCTTTTTAATTAATTAATTTACGTCAAGCAACCAACAAATCGTAAAATTAATAATTGTAAAAAAGTGCAGCCGAACTAACATGCAGTTGAACTATACGCAAAACATGTAGAAGTTCGACTGCAGCAGCGAAAGTATGCAATTGCAGTCAAACTATGCGATGACTATAAAATATGCAGTCGAAGTATGCGTTATACATACATATATATATATATATATATATATATATATAACAAACTTAAATATAAAAAGAGTACTGTTTTAGATTTCAGTATATTGGTCGTAACACGGGCATTTGGGTTATAAATCTTGGACTCGGGAAGATCTATGGTATTTTTTCCAAAAAAAAATATATTTTGGTCATAACTTGTTTGTATCTGAACCGAATTTTCCAAGTTTTTCAGAAAATACGTTCTACAAAAAATATTTTGATATATAAAGCGTGTCCATATGTCATACCAGAGCCCTTAAATTTAAATTTATGATCTCTTCCAGACCTTTTTTTAGACTATTTTGGTCATAACTCGGCTTGTTTTTAACCGATTTAACAGATTTTTATATCGACGTGCACTTCACCAATCCCGCCCACATTTTTTGTTTGATGTTGTGTATTGACAACCAAGATGCTTAAACCTAATTTGGACACTTTGGCTCTTTTCGTTCTTTATATATACAGAAATCTATGATGGCTTTGTACCGGAGGTACCACTCCCAATTTCCCTATCCCGCCTATTTTTTTAGAGAAGTTGTATATTGATAGCTCAGCTATGTGTTTCTTATTTGAACAATTTTTCTCTTATCGGTCTTAAAATATAAATAAATTTATATTGTACCTCGTCCACTTCTTCAATCCTGCCCATATTTTAAGAAATGTTGTGTATTAATAACCCTGATATGTGTATCAAATATTTCTAATTTTTTTCTTACTGTTCTGGAGATATAGTAGAAAAAATATGTTGTGCCACACCATCTTCTCTAATCCCGCCCACATTTTGTGGAATGCTGAGTGTTGATAATCGAAATGTTTTTATATAATTTGGAGACCTTAGGTCTTTTCATTCTCCAGATGTACATAAATTTATAATGTCTTTGTATGGGAAGTGCCACGCCAACTTCTCGGATCTCGCCCATTTTTTGAGAGGTTGTGTATTGATGACCAAGGTTTTTGTACCTAATTTGGAAGATTTGGCTCTTGCCGTTCTGCAAAAATACAGAAAAAAGATTCAGGGCTTATGGGTTAAATTCGACGCAGTTGTGGGTTTTTGATCATTCCAATACGAGTTAAAATCATTGTTCCATCTATCAAAAAATAATTACAAGAACTCAAAGTTTTTTCAAAAAACGTAATTAATGAAGTTTTCTCAAGCTTTTTTTAATTTGTTTGATTAATACAATGAATTGCTTCATTGTTAAAATTTTGTGTTTGTTTCTTAAATAAAATGATGACATTTTTCGATTGTATTCGAGTTTATGATTTTTGAACTTAATTTATTTTAATTAACTGTTGTGTCAATATTTATTTTGCTATTATATTAAAACGTAGAATTTAATAATGGAGTTTGTATTGTTTATCGAATGACTAGTACTTGCAAACGGATTCTTTGTTAACGGACTATAGCGGTTGGGGAAATACAAAGTTTTCTTTTTTTAACTTAAAGTTAACAGGATTTATATTAGCATGGATAAATTTATAGAAAAAAATTTTTTCATTAAAAGTAAGACCCAAAAGCTGCTTTAACTTGTTTCCCTTTCACTTTGACTCCGTTTTCTATAAGGCTGTATTTGACCAGGGATTTAGTTGACACGTGTCAGCCAATTAAATGAAATACTTAACGCTTAAGTATGCCTAAAAACCGTACTGTTTTCTGATTTATTTTTTTGTTATTTACTTACATAAAATGGACATTGTTCAGGGGTTCCCAATGTGATTTTATGATTTTAAATCCGTTAAAGTACTCTTACATCAACTGCAACTTGTAGTTACTTAGATGTTATGTGCACTTCGGTGTGACTTAACGTTTTTAAATGCAAGCATAATAAAAGCGGCATGCATTTTCATAAGAAATATTTTCTTGCCTAGAAAAATTTAATAAAATATGCCGATGTAATGAGTTATCAAGTCAAATTTTACAACTGGAAGGAAAAGGAAGAGAAGTTTTAACATCCAGAAATACTTGTCGCAATTATTAAGTTTAAAGTCCTACAATTTCAAATCTCACGCAACAAATTTCCAATGGACCTTAGTAAAGCATATGGACATAAACATATAAATAGTCGCGAATTATCGATGGAAAAATGTATTACGAAAATCACCGTTATATGAGAAATGTTTTATTGTATTTTATAGTGAAATTTTGTTCAGTCATGAAGCACATCTGAACAATTTGGAGACGCTTTTGTGGTGTGAGGCTTTCCAAGATGACTTGCCAAACGACAAAGCAGATTGATATGAGTCACTCGTAATCTGTAAAAAAGGATATTTAAAATCAAACATCACTATGAATCACCCTTTATTTATTTTGATTTCTCAATCTTGCCTCGGACAATTAATTGCGTTCAGAATTGTCTTTTTCGCACTCGAATTTTTTTTATTTTTTAAAGTATTTACAATTTAACGGTCTGATTTTAGGACAAATATTGAAAAAAATATTTATTTATTATCAAAGTTGTTTTTGGGTATAAAATTATTTATTAAAAGATTATATTTGTTGTGCTTAATTCCCTATTTTTATTCTTGATAAATCAGCTGAAAATTTATTGTTGAAGGATAAGCTGTTTCTATGCGCATTTCACTGGTTGCTTAGGCCAGATCATCAGGAAACGTTTTTCCCAAAAAATTTAAAAAAAGCCAAAAATAGCAGCAAATAAGACTACAGAGGGAATGAGAATTACAAACACTCAAAACGTCTTATGTGCAACGATATCAAAGCTTAAACAAAATTCCAACAATAAAACAGTGTGTTTATCTTACATTCCCCACTACAAATTTTCAGCAGTTTTATCAAGAATAAAAATAGGGAATTAAGCACAACAAATAAAATCTTTTTAAAAAATATTTATTATCAAAAAACAAATATTCCTTGAAATGCCAGACAAAAATAAAAATTATCTTTCTATATATAAGTATATAAGTTGCGATAAAGTTGAGTACATAATTCCTACTGGTTTATATATAAAATCCTTGGCACTGAAAATGCGCCAGACCTGTCCACTACTTAACCAAGCCAAATACAAATATTTCCCTGAAAAAATATTTTTTAAATGAACTTAAACAACATAGTTTGGCCATAATACTTCCTATTTATATAGAGCGTTGGATCGTGAACCAAATCGGTGCATTATTTCTACTTATTCTACATAAATTTTTTTAAAGTTATATTTTTACTGACTGGCTCACAATGTCGACAAGAACATTTCTTTCGAATATTTATATTCAAAACAAAAACAAATTTTAGTTTTTATTATTAATTTCAATATACTTAATATGCGAAAGAAACGTTACTGTCGAAATTTTGGGCCTGGCAGCTAAGAAACTTTTCTTTTTTGGGAATTGCCCTTTTAGCACAAACTTTTACTTTGATAATTTTTAAAGGCAATTCTATTATTAAGTTTATTTCTCCAACTGAATAGAAAAATATTTAACAATGGCAGTATATCGTTAGCTAAAATGCAAAAAGGCGTTATTAACAAGAATATAATTATACAGAAGAAGCAAAAACTTTGTAAAATGAAAAATATAAACATTTGTTACGAAGTTTTTTCTCCCGTCAGAAAAACATGCATTGGTAAGTCGTCCATGGAATTCTTCAAACAATTTTCAAAGAACCCATTTAATTATATTTTGTTAGAAAAAAATGTGTAATTGCGTCGTCTTGCATTTGTCAAGTAAACACACTTGCTCGTCCCTTTATTTTTTGGTAATAAAAGCGTAATATTTGATCGCAAAAATATTAGTTTGTTAGTTACGCCTTTTTTGCATTTTAACTAACGGTATGTACAAGTGCTAAATTTGCTTGTGTGTCATATGATTACACAGATTGACAATAAATTGAGAACAGCGAGAGTTTTTATTACCTGATGATATTTTTTAATACAGATGAACAACGTTGTTGTTTTTACTTTCCATTTCCTATTTTTTAGCCGAGTTCCTGGCGTGCTCTTTCTCTGCTATTATTCAATTTGTTTAGTTAGGCAACCCTTTGATGTCCTTTTTCAGGCAGTTTGTTATTGTTTTTTTGTTTTGCAAACTTTTCTTTTTAAAGGTGTACTTTATCAGTGTCCAAATAACAAAAGAGTTTTTGGCATAAGCTAAAACAATCATTGAACATTAAGTGAAATGGATGGAGAGATATTAATGATAAAAAAAGTCAAAGTTTTTTAATTTAATGCAATATCATTACTGCTGAAATAATTTTATTTTTACACCCTCCACCAAAAGTGAAAATGTTTTAGACAGAATTAATTTGTACCTTCTGTTCTGTTGGCAATCAGCTGTTTTGTGCCTGTTCAATTGAAAGTCTGTTTATGTGGTTTGTTTTCCCTTTTTCTGTTCTGTTCGGACAAATCTGTTAAAAATAGAATTCAACGAATATAATCCAAAATGCGTGCGAGTGTTGTGGTATGAAAAAATTTAAATTTTTTTGTTTAAAGCTTAACAATTTGTTTTAATTAATGATTTTTTAAAAAGTGATGTATTTATTACACACAATATTCATTTTTTAATTTTTAGGCAAAGTTTTTTCACAATTTCATTGTCTTTCTTTTTAAAAGCAGGGTTCCTTTTACATAAAAAGTAATTACACAGAAAAAAGTGTTTTATCAGTTAAAAAAATGGTTTAAAAAGTATTTAAATTTAATTAATGTGATAATTGAATCAATAATTTTTTTAGCTGAAAAAATTTAAAAATTTAATTTTGATTTAATTAACATTTTAGTTGTTTTGAAATAAATTTTCAATTAAAATTTTAATTAAATAACAAAAAATCTTAATTGACTTTTTTCGTTTAAAATAAAATAATTTAAACATGTAGAATTGTTGTTGGGAATTGTCAATATTTATTTAAATAAATTAACACATTGTTTAAAATTTGAAAGTTTTTTGATCACTTTTTTAATTAAAATTAAAAAAATCATTTATTTATTACACACAGTATACATTTTTAAATTTTTAGGAAAAGTTTTTTCACAATTTCAATGTTTTTCTTTTTCAATGGATTCCTTTTACAGAAAAAGTAATTACAAAATATTTGCAACAGCAAAGAACGGCAACCGAAAGTAAAAACTAATGAGGCCTTTTGTTTATACATATAAGTTTGTCATCCAGCTTATGTATTGGGGCCTTTAATATATATATGCCCAGCAAAAACTTATATTGCAAAGTATTGAGTTAAAAAGATAATATAAGTACTCTTCACTATTTGTACACTGCCATTTTAACCCTTTATTTTAACACGGTGATGTCATTGGAGGGAAGAACTTAACACCCTCGCTTACAAATAGGGAGTTAGCAATATGTACTTCACATTGGTACTAACAAAACTGAATTTGTCAAACAAATTGTGTTTTTAATTTAATATATTTTCTAATGCAAAATGTTACTACCTTGCATTAAGAATATATTAAGACCCAATAAACAAGCACACGATATGATTGCAAAAACGATATGATATTATCATGGAAAAACGATATTATAAGGAAAGGTACAATTTAAATACTATCATTTATAATACAAGATCGATATCAGATATTATAATTTATAGCACCTAGGGTATATCGTTATAATAACTTTAATTGATTGGGTAGTGCAGTTTTTATTCAGATTTTAAATTTTAAAATACATATCAATTTCAATTAAGTATTTAAATTTTGGATATTTAAATCTATTAATTTTTTTTTCTTAATTTAAAAAAAAAATTAAATCCTAAGAACAAATATTTATTTAACATCAATTTGTCAAAATCAATTAGATTTAAATAAACAAAACCTTAAATGCATTTTATTATGAATTAACTATAAATTTCGTTAATCAACTCATAAACAAGTGCTTATGTATTAAATTATAAGTCAACCATTTCTTAACTACTTCTTTGTAATGCAGATGGTATGAAGTAGTCACTGAAGAGTAAGTTGTTCAGTAATTACAAGTCATTATCATGTTTTTGCTGGGTGTATATATTCTGGGTACTTATTAGTAGCGAAGTTGATTTAACGATGTCTATCTATCCGTGTGTATATTGAAATTAATTTTCTGAAGATGGTAGATTTAAAAGAACTATGTTGTTAATTTTAATCGCATATAGTCTGGTATAGATTGCAGTTTAATTTTTCAACAATTCGGTCAACAAATGGATTAACTATTAAAACAAATACGACTGTCATTAATTATAACCCCTAAAATAGCCTGTTGTTATTATGAGTGGAGATCATTTTTTTTATGTAATTGTGCACATATCAAATACTACAATAATTAAGCGTTAAAATAGAGAAATGTGTATTAAACGAAAAAAGTAACTAATCAACGGTGAGGCGTCTAAGTGGGTCTCTTCGGTCCGATTAAACATAAAATCCAATGAAAAATTACATATGTAAAGCTTCATTGGATAAATGAAATATGTGTCATCATCTCCCAGTTAATGAAATGTTTAATAAAATCGAAAATGACGTAATCTTAACCCTCTAACCCGCGAGAGTGCCTCAAGGCACGCATTACAGAACAGCAATTAACTGAGAAAGTAATTATTATTTTTATTTTAAATTTAACAGTGCCTTGAGTTACAGATCTGGTAACATTTCACTCAAATGTTGCAATGCATTCTGACTTTTGATTTTTGTTCTGTCAGCTGTTTTGTGGGAGAAGTCATAATTTTAGTGCGTGAAATTTTGTGTGTAATATTTTGCAAATCAAAGTTATACTTACTTTTAGTTGTCCGATCTATTCGAAATATTTTTTTTGTTAAAGGTAAGATATTCTTTTTTCAGTTTATGCATTTGTAAATATTAAACAATTAAGACAAGTGTGTTGAAAACGCAAAAACTGAGCAGTGTCTCGGGGCCCTGTTGTGGGTTGCGGCGTAATTTATCGATAGTTTTTTACTCTTTTGTTATATTATTTTGAAATTTTTTATCAAATAAAAAAAAAAAAAATTATAATAATAATAGGAATGGCAGATAGAGACCGCAGACGTATTAAGTTATCCGCCTGGACTGATGATCAGTTGGTAGAGTTTATGGATGCAATAGAAATAGACGAAGAATACGATTTCAATAGCGATGATGAAGAAAATGACCCAATTTATGCGTCGGATGAAATTTGCCAGGAAGACGAACGATGCATTACACAATATATTAGTAAAATGCTAAATAGTACTTGGTTTTTCACCGAGACACTAAAAATGTCTATGAATATAAGTGCATTTGCCATACCTTCGGGATCATCATCATTGAATCTAATTAAAGGAAACGAACATTTTGTCGAAAATGTTGAATCAGTAGTAACAACAACAGCATCATGTTCTACAGCCGAGGAACCAGTTACATCAACAGCTGCAACAAAACCAACGAAAATACCCTCTCTCCGTTACCATTAATGGAAAGTACTGGTCCAACAAGGGAGTTGGTTTCACAATATGAGAAATGTTGTTTTACAGGAATTGAATCAATAAAAAAGGATTCGAAAGAATTTTCGCAGATCACCTGGAGGCAGCGATCAATGAAACTATATGTAAATGAAGTAGCTTTTCGAGGAGATTCTTTTTTATCCATTCCAACGCTAATCCCGCGCAGCTCTTCGCTTGTCTGCAGGAGACCAGAGTCTCTGGCGGGAATCGAACCCGCAACCCCCGTACTGATAGACAAGCTCACTACCAGCTAGCCAACCGGGGCATCCTTGCTGACACCAAAAATTAAAGAACTACAAACCTTAGTGGAAATTATCTTTAAAATTTTTTTATTATTGTATTGCTGGATCAATTATATTATTTCATTATGCTTTTGTAGTGGAAATATTTCGTTATTTCTTCACAAACGAAATAATGGAAATATTTGCCACTGAAACAAATGGAGCAGCTGTCGCTGAAAACATCAACACCAATTTTAATGTGGACGCTGATGAACTGTATCATTACGTTGGAATATTGTTGTATATGTCGGTTTACCGGTATCCAAATTTGGAGAGTTACTGGGGTAAAAATTCGTTCGCCCCTTTTCAAAATACAATGAGACGCAAATGAATTAAGGCAATAAAAAACTATTTATCTTTCCGAGATGAAAACGACCGAATCAAGAAAGGAAACCTGGTTATGATTTATTGTTTTGAATTCGAACTTTGGCCAATGAACTCACATGTTCGACTTTTTGTCGACGAGCAAATGTGCAGCACCAAAATGCGACATCATCTTCGACAGTACATGCCAAACAAGCCACATAAATGGGGAATAAAATTATTCATCTTATGCGGTTCGTTCGGCTTTGCTTATCGCTTTGAAGTGTACAATGGTGCAGGCGATAACGTAGTATAACCCGGGGCCCACGATCGTAGTGCAACTTCAAATTTTGTTGTGCGCTTGACACAAACTGTTACCAACTTTGTGCATCACATTGTTTATTTCGACAATTTCTACACGTCGCTTCCATTGTTGGTTTATTTGCGTGCAAAGGGAATATACGGCCTGGGCACAGTCCGAGTAAATCGTATTCAAAACTGTAACCTTTCAACGGTTAATGCCGTCAAAAACTAACCAAGAGGTTTCTCGGCTGAATTTGTGCGTTGTGCCTTTGGTGTTGAAATAAGCACTATCTTGTGGAAAGACAACAAGTGTGTGCGATTGGCTTCAACATATGCTGGCATTGAGCCATTTGCAAGAACAAAAGTAGTAAAGGTACCACGTTACGACCGAAATGCAAGGAAATATGTGGAAGTAAATTTCCAGCAAATCATAAGCGAATATAACAGCCATATGGGAGGCGTAGCTCTGATGGATGGACTTATGGGCCGTTACCATGTACGAGCAAAGACTAGCGATGCGATGATCCGCCTTTTTTTATAATTTTATCGATATGGTAACTACGAACGCTTGCATAATGAATCTACGCATTCACTCTGAAAAATGAAACGATTCCAGCAATGTTTCGGATGAAGACAATCAACTTCTTCAATTGCCTTAATTTCGAGAAGAAATTGCTGCTGGTCTTGTGTCATACACAAAAAAAACATCGTCCAGACAGTGGGCCAAGAACACCACGTCCAGAAACTCTAGAAGAAGATCAACAGCCAGGAAATTCAAAAGTTGGCGAATGAGCGAAATATCAAGTTGATGACGTCCGTTTTGATAATATCGACCCCTTTCCAATCTGGTTAGGCGCAGAAGGTGGAAATAGATGGTGCAAACTATGCAAAAAGTCGCAAACACAGTGTGTTTGCTGAAAATGCGATCTACATTTATGCTGCTCAAATGCCAAAAATTGTTTTTATGAGTACCATCGTAGAAAGTAAAACAGATTTTCTTTTTTTGTATATCTCTTCCATTACTTTTTCAATAGAACCGTATCATAATTAAAAGTTTATATCTCTTTGTTTTTTTACACCTAAACCGGCAACAGTGCCCTGAGGCACTCTTCACCTTTTTGCACCTGACTCCTAAATTTAATTTGCAAATTAGTTTCTGATGGCTTTTTTGAGTTTAGTGGGTCACAATTACTTTAAAAAAATTATTCGAAAACTTGTTTTTAGCTATTTTAAGTTTGCAGGTTAGAGGGTTAATAAATGTTTTTTCATTCATATTATGAAACATTAAAATTTACTACTATTTTCACATATTTGCATGTTTATTGCTAAAAATTTAATTGGAAGACGTTTTTACACAAATCCTAGGATGAAATATTCCCCTCTTATAAGTATTTTGTTGCTAGAGAACTTAATTTTTTTTTTTTACTGAAATAGTGAAACATTTCATTGAAAACGTGAAATTACAAAAATTATATGTTTTTTTCGTTAATTTAAAAATATTTGAATATTTTAATAAATAGTTCATTTAAATTTTTATAAATGTATTAAAATAGAGTATAACAATTAGTTGTATTTTACTTTTGAAAGAGATATAAAGTTGTCATTAAGCTAATAACAAATAACAAAAAACTCCATGCAAGATACAATTAGTCCCAGCCATGCCCAGGAGACATTTTCTGCCATATCAATTAGATATCCATTTACGAGTTAAGATAAGGTATAAACACATATCAATACATCACTGTAAATTAAGCCTTATTTGGGTAAACTTGTTGTAAAGATAGTTACAGCGGAATAAACTGCATATTTTGAGAATTTTGTTCTTTATGTTTCAATTAAGGATGTTAAAGTGAATCATATTTTTGTTTTTATTTGGTTAAAGGAAGTAAACCAATACGTTTTTTGTAATAAAAAATCTTATCATTATTTTTATTTACTGCCTGCTTTTAACTAACACTTAAAACAAAAATAAAATTTAAAAATTTGCTTTTGTTTTAAATGTTAGTTTAACGAGTCAATTTTGCGCTCGCGTTCTAAAAACAGGCAGTTAGAGAAGAAGCAGACAAAAAACTGCAAGAGCTTTTGTTCCCACCTTCAATAGTAACTTTTTATTACAAACATTTAAAAAAAAATTAACAGAACTTCTGAGCCTGGTGCTTGTCTTGGATTACAACAATGAAACCGCGCAGGGTTCAAAAAATCTGCAAAGGACTCTCATTTTTAGCAAGCTCTTCATCATGTTTGAAAGTAATTTGTTGTGTTTTTGTTGCATCAAAATGTTGTGTTTTGAAATATTTACAATGTGTTTTTTTAACAACAACAATTGTTCTTTTCTTGGTTGGTCTTTTCGAAGTGTGATGCTTAAGGCTGCCACGTTTTGTAGCAAGTACGATAAAATGTTGTTGCTGGGCATGCTGTTTGGTTTTATTAGAAGAGCAATTGGTTGGTTGTGAAAAATTAAAAAAAAAAAAACATGAACACAATTCGCTAAATGTGTCAGTCTTTAATTTAAAATCGACGCGTTTAGAACGTTCGAAGAAATAAAACGGAAAAACGTTTCTAAGAAACCGGTAGCGATTCAAAAAAATTTTAATTTCTTTTATTCCTTGAAATGTTTACTTTTTGTTACTATTTAAAAATAAAAAAATAAATTAAGTGTTTTTAAGAATTTGTTGCTGAAAAAATTTTAGAGTTTGTTGATAAAATTTAAAAACAAAAATGAAATATTAAAAAGGGTTAACAAGAATTTTAAACAAAAAATAAAAAACATCGGTTCAAATTTAAACCATAAAAATTTTTCCTGTTGCACGTGAAACCAACCAGCACCATCACTTACATTTTCCGTCAGCATTTTTAAAAATTATATTTTAGGTTTTAACTGCTGCTAAAAAGAATTCTCTCGTACAAGTTCATAAGTGTGTGTAAGTTGTTTTTAAAATTTAACGTAATAACCCAGCGATAAACTTTTGAAGGTCTTAAATGATAAGGCCTTCTGTAAGACCTTCCTAGCCTTCTCAGGAAGGTCTTATGGAAGGAATACTTACTCCCTTCTACATTCATGCGTTTTTTTTTATTATGTTTTTGTTTATATGCATACATTTTGTGAGCCTACTACGTTTGTAGCAAAGTGTATTATTGCATTGTGGTTTGTAGCAGCAAAACTGATAAACCGTTACCAAAAAAAAAAAAAAAAACAATCCAAAGACAGCAAGCAAACAATATAAATAAAAAAGTGAAAAGAAAAAAGAAGTACATAAATTTATTTTAGTTTTTCTAAAATTGTTTGACGAAGCGGTGTTTACATTTTTTTCGTGGTTTTAATTAAATTTTTATTAAATAATAATAAAATTAATAAAAGATCGCTTAGACGCCTATAATCAGGCCTGCTGAAGAAGGCCTATAATCAGGCCTGCTGAGGAAGGGAACGCAGAAGGCCTTGGCTGGCTAGGACATCGCGTGTAAAAAATGTATGAGTATGGAATGGGCTAGGAAGGCCTTCTAGAAGGCATGCTTACTACTTCTTTTTACCGCTGGGAAGTTTAAAATTCAAATTTGAATGCGTTTGTGTCTGTTTGTATGTGTGTGTGTGTGTAAATGTGCTGAAACAATATGGGTTATTTTCGTTATGAACGTGCTTAAAGTGTGTTTATATCAGGGATGTCAGCGTCATACACAATTGAGTCAGCAAAACTCACATGTACGCGTACGCTCTTTTATTTTGCGAGCGTAAAATATAATTGTTTACTGCAAAACACTCTCATTCTGCGGGAAATATCGCACGGCCTGTTTTGAGGCCTCTAAACAGAAATAATATATTTATTATTTATTATCTTTGTTTCTGTTTTGTTTTATTTCTGTTTTTAACATTGTACAATGATTTAAAAATAAAAATATTGGAAAGAATTGTATAATGTTGTAAAAAGACTTCAAATATTGTCAAGTGCTCAATTTTTCCAAAAAAATAAGCAAAGTTTCTGCGAAATGCAGGTTCCAAATTAAATTTATTTAAATAATAACTGATTGTGTCTGTTCATAACTCAACATTTTTTGATAATTGTATTATTATTAATTGCTCTAAAGTCTTCATAGCAAAATATGTATGTTAATTATGCCTCGTAATAGGCCTCGAAACCGCAGATTTCTCCCGCTGGGAATGTAAGAGACAAGAGTAATCGCACCAACACAATCATAATTGACACCACTTGTTTATATACATAAATGTGTATTTATCTGTTTGAGTATTTATGTTCATGTGCAACATCTACTGTTGAGCTACAAAATTTTCCAAAGGTAGTAAAAGAAATACACACAAAGTAAAAAATGGATTTAGAATATGACAATTGTGGGTCTCGCTCATTTTTTTTATTTTAAGCGCTAATGCGTTTAACGTTGCTTAATTAATTTTTTTTTCATCTCGAGGCTTGTGACAAACAGACAGTGGTGCCAATTCGTCACTACCAAAAATGGCTACAATTGTTTATTTATTTATTTCGGTAAAAAATGTCTAAATAGTGGCTGAGAAATGGCCAAACAAGATCTTCATAATAAAACGCTTCAATATTAATAAAAACTTACAAAAGTTATTTACTACGCGGAAATAAGAGATAGTTTTGTTTGTATTAAGTAATAAATTTTTAGTAACAATAAACTAAAAACAAGGAAAATCTTTGAATAACGAAAAGATAAAATTATCGTAAAATTGTTTTTTTATTGTTATAGTCATATGTGCTTACTAATTAAGAAAAGTTTAACGGAATAACACAACAAATGCAGGATTTATAACATTTTTTTATCTAAAAACTTTATAAACTTGAACGAAATTCGGTTAAATAAAAATGGCTAATAGCAAATTTGTTTTGTTTCCTGGTTCAGCGAGACTAAAAATGACTAAATAGCTAAATTGGCAACAGTGCTAATATAGATCTTATTTAAAATATATGTAAATATTTTCTTTAAAACATCTACGGCCTCTTTGTTGGTATTAACAGCCTGTTCAAGAATTTCGAATGTAAGCGTTTATATAAAATTTTTCAAAAATGTTTTCGAATGTGCTTTTTTGAGTCAAATTTCAATTGTTTGTTTGTTTGTTTGTTTATTTGAAAATGTCAAAAGTGCAATAAGATATAATATCTTTTAAATTTAGCCCTGGACATCAATATTGGCAACGTATACAATTTAAATAATAGTAATAGTCCTATTCCCTCAAGATTGCACAAACTTTTTCCTTAAGCTTATCTTTGGAAAGCACATTCAAAAAAAATTTTAAATAACAAAATCATTTTGAGAAAAGAAAGAATAATTCCCACATTTTATTTGATTGTATAGAATTGTATATGGAGAATATTTTTAAAACAGAGTGTTTTCAATAAAAAATTTTAATGAGAACGTACATTACATTTAAAACAAAATCAAATTTTAAAACTTTGGTTTCGTTTTCAATGTTTATCAAACAGAATGTTATTTCCCGTAAAACTTTCAACAAATAATACCTTGTAGTAGCTTAAATCAATAACACAAGGGAACAAGGTTTTTGTTGATTAAGAGCTGAATGTTGTTTTTAAGGATATTTTGGACGCTAAATCCAAATCTGCACTGAGTTTCTTTTTGTCAGCTCGTTTTTTCGCGATAAACCGTTATGTCCAAAGTTAAGACACTTCCGCTACATATATTGGAATAACTTAAAAACGGTTCACCATAATTAGTTAAAAAAAAAAATACAAAATTCGTCAAAAATATTATCAGAGATATCGTTGAAGTTTCAAAAAAGAACAATTAAAAAAAATAAAATATACTCAATCTCTAGGTCATACGTTTTTTAAATAATTTTATTTATTTAAATAAATCCAAAATTTCGATATTCCTTGAATATCATCATCAGGGTTAATCTCAAAACAATAAAATAAGTGTATAAAACATTAATACAAACATAAAAATCACACCAAATTCAAACTGTTATAAAAATAACAACAAGAACTTACTAAATCATTAATAAAAATCACAAACAAATTCTTTTCTTATTGCCTATGTAATGTAGTGTTTACTACCATCGTCATGATTGTACTAAATTTGAATATTCCCTCCAAGCAATTGGTAGAGTGTTTTTCGATTATCTACGAATTTTAACTACATCGTCACATTTGGTAGTTAAACAGTAGACTTTTCGGAATTTAGCAACAACAATATACGTTAGAATCAAATTATGAGTTCTTAAATTATACTTTTTCGTCACTTTAATGAGTTGTTCAGATAAATTTAACAGTAACACAACTGAAACAATGACACAATTGAACATTTCACATATTATGTTGAGTTCTTCGCAACGATTTGCTGTTTAATAGTGAATATTACAAAAGCAAAATGCGTAAAAGAGCGCAGTTTGTATATAAAATGCCATGTGATCGGTGCTACGTGCGTGTAAAATAATATAAATTTATAAAATTATGTAAAATAAAGTGAAATTTTTAATATTTGAAATATGAAATAGTTATAGTATTGTACTTAAAATTAGGACTCAGCGGAATCAAAATATTACAGTTCTAGTTTACGAAAGTTGTATAAATGAGTACACAAAACAGCCCAAACTTAATCTTCGGTTAGATTGGTTAAATGTTTAATAATTCCTCATGCATAATTTTTTAGAGCAAATGAAAATTAAATTAAAAATAATAATTTGATAATAATCTTTTTTTAATGGATATTAGTGATTTGTTTTAACTGTTTGTTTATTTAATGACTTTAAAAATTTTTGTGTAAAAATTTGAGTGTTTGTTAAATTTTTCTAGTGAAGATCAACGTTATTAGTGAAGAAAATTTGTTAAATAAGTTTTGTAAAGCAATAAAAAGAAATGCTAATTATAATATGATGAAAGTTTACAAAGTTAGTGTTTCAACAAATTTGTGATTTTGTGTAATTTCCTTTAACAAAATTTGTCCACATTAGGTTTTTAACTTAAAAACATTAATAGCTATTTTAATTAAATGTACTGTAGATTTTTTAATATTTGTTTACTTAGATTTCCCTTACAAAATCAAACAAAGATAAACAGTAAAATGGTATATTTTTTATTATAAAGAACAATAAGAAAAAATTTAACTTCAAAAGAGTGTTTTTTGGAGCCAAAAGCGATACTACTAAATTTAATTGATATTAAACTTCCAAAGCACTCTAATTCGTCATAAAATATAGTCACTAAGTGGATTCTTAAAGAAAATATTACCATAGTGTGACACTTCTTCCCGAACGATGTAACTACATCAATAAGAATTGAATAGCAAAAGCGATAGATTTTTGCTAAATGGGGAAACTATTTAGATTATTTTTCGATCGAAATTGTTTGCAGGGTTGCTTTGTCTTATTAACTCGATATCTATATTGTTTTGCACAGCCGCTCTCTACATTGCTCCTTAAATTCATAGTTGTTGGTATGTTGATAATGTTCAGTATCTCCAACATAAAGTGTCGTTTGTAATTTTGTTCTTTTTGTAATATTCGTACAAAGTCAAAATTTGGCGAGTGATTTGTAGCACAATGCTAGCACAATAGGCTGATAGTGCAGTTTTTTGCGACGAAATATTTAAAATGCGTTGATCGGATGTATGGCCTGAAATTCTAGTTTTAAGTTTATTTTTGGTGGTCCCTTCATACACTTTGTTGCAATTTTGACCATTCTTCCCGTTGCATGGTATTTTATATACTACATTAGCTTTATCCAATATTTATACTTTATCTTTAGTATTGCTGAATAATTGCCAAAGGTTATAGCATGTTTTGTGAACTATTTTATATTTTTCGGCCGTATGTAGTCGGAATTTTTCAATTCTTTCGGACTTTTGATCTCGATCTTGAGTATTTATTTCTTTGAGTTTCTATAAAGAAAAGGTCGAATAAACCAAAACTAACGTTTACTAAAAAAAATGATCTCTAAAGATTCAAAAAAAAATAAAATAAAAATGTAACAAAACTCACAGTTTTGGCCTAACAACAATTAGCTAAATATATTTCGAATAAAATGAGCCTTGAAAGTAGCGACCTTAAATTAAGAAAACCGGAGATTAGATGTGAAATCAGCAATCTCATCAAACTTCCAATCAACACAAACAAATTTGTTTCCTTGTGTAATGATTCTGATGAAGAAAATTGCAATAATAGATTTTAAAAATCTTAAATATGTTAACATTTTTGTTTTTGTGGTTTCATGTTGGTAATTTCAAACCGAATATTTTCGTTTAAGCCCTAAATTGTTTGTGGATTTACTTTTATTTTTATTACTTCTTAAGAAATTCCCATTTTAAACAGTCTATAAAAAAAAAATAAATTAATAATTACAGGAAACTGTAAATTAAAAAAAATTGATCTTGTGGTATCAGGTTATTTTATTATTCTGCTGTCAGTAGTTTTGTTTTTTCTATTGGTCATCCCATAAATGCCTGCCGTACCCTAAGTTTTTTTTTTTTTTGTTATCTTATTCTTAACTAGTATTTTAAGTCAACACATAGCAAAAACAAAACACACAATCAGAAAAAAAAGATCTGTCTCTGATGGAATTGAGAAATCTGTTGATTGAAATGCAAGGTCAGTCGAAACAAGTCTGGCATACAAATTTCACAATAGAATATCCATTTAATTTTTTTAAGTTTTATTTATGTGCTGTTTCCAGATGACATGCAATTGATTGTGTAGTAAAATTTATATGAAAATCACTCAGTTCTTTAGCGCTTTTCATAAAAATTTTACTACACAATCAACTGCCTGTCACCTGAAAACAATACATTAAATCATGTTTTTTATACATGTTTTAAATTTTTCAAGAGTCTTCCGAATATAAATTAACATTTTATAAATACTACAAGAAAAGCTTTTGAGCTGACAGTTGCACTTCTAAATTAGTTATTATAACGAAGATTATTCTTCAAGTTTACGCTCGTACTACAAAGTGCCCCGTTAGTGCTCTCTAGTGGTCCTCAAAATTGTGTGTTTGTGTTAACCATGTGGCAACAAAAGATCATCAAGTCAGAAAGAAAGCAGGATTCCCAGTTACATTAAATAGCATTCTCAGAGTAACTCGACAGTCAAGACAACCAGATGTGATCCAGGTTATAGTTTCTCCCAATCCCCTTTCTTGTGTTAATAGTAGTTCAAATTTTTTTATTAACAAAGAGTTAGAATTTTCAAAAAATTTAAAAAAAATTTCTTAGAATAAGTATTTTAAGATTTAAAATTTATTTTCCCTTGTTTTCTTTTGTACGAAATTATGTTGCAAGTAGTTTGCTTAATTACTTAATCCCAAATACAAAAATATTCCGCACTATGAACTCTACTCTATTTCCAATATTTTTCAGAGAACATTTAACAAAACTCTTAGTGAGAGACTATAAATATTTAGAAATTACTGAATAGAAATTTCGACAACCTTATTTGCACAAAAACTATTTTACACAAAAAGTGGTTGGTTTTAAAAAGGATCGAAATCGATAAGTTATTTCATTTTATTATTTCTTTTGCAATTTGCAACTACACATTACTTATACGTACTAGTACACTGAATGAGCAATAGTAAACAAAGAAATTAACCACCGCATTTTCTTAACCCTTAATTTTTTTCCAGTTTTTTTCATATAATTATTAAATGTATTAGAACGAAACTTTATGTATTCCTCAAACAAAGTGTTTTTTTTTTACAAGAAAACGAGAAAAAAGTGTAAATTGAAACACCGTGGGCGTGGCGATTGGCCTAATGAAATTTTTTTTGATATTGTATCTACCTGGTAGTGATCTAGTCTATCAGCGCCGGGGTTGCGGGTTCGGTTCCCGCCAGTGACTCTGGTCTCCTGCACAGATGCGTAGAGCATCGCGGAATTAGCATAGGAAAAACTAAACAAAACGTATCAAAAAGCATCAACACATAAGAATACTTTGTTTACTTTTATTTTGAAGAATTATTCTAGTTGACAACAAAGTGTTATTTCTATACCCATAAAACTCCATACAAATAAAAGTAATCCCAGCCAGGCCCAGGAGTTCGTTGGTGCGCGTTTTTGCGATAGCCACAAAGAACTCCATACAAAATTCTAGTGGTTCCAGCCAGGCCCAGGTGACAGATTATGCCACACAAATTAGGTGCCTACTTGAGTTAAGCACTTGACCAAACTTTTTTGAATACACATTTTAATATTTTAAAATTTATTGAATAACCGGCTTTTTTCAACTTTAATTCAATTAATTATTTTTTTTTTTTTGCTGATGAAAATCAAATTTATATACATACATAAACAAAAAACATTATAATTTTTAAAGTCTGTCTGCCGCATTCATAAAAAACTAAAATAGATATGAAATTTGTATAAGAAAAATTTTTATGGAAATTTAGTTTTAAAATACGCTTGAAATCTATTTTATTTTTTATGAATATGGCAGTGTATGTTAAGATTATCGTTGTTTTTAAAATGCGTAATACTTTCCTAATTTATGTAAACTAACAAAGAAAATTTATGAAATAAAAATCTGTGCATATTTTTCCATAAGTTATGTATCGTCGCGTTACACAAGCACCTTTAAAACTAAACATATCTCCTTCTATTGCAAAATGTTTTACCATTAATATTATTTAAATCCTAATTAACATATACAATTTATTTAATTAGTTCTTTTAACGGAAATCAGACTGGTTTCCCTTTCACAACTGAATCTGTTTTGCATTTTTATTAGAATTGCCTCAAAAGAAAATGAAAAGGAAAATAAGAAACGAGCATTAATATTATTATCTTTTTTGCATCTTACTTAAGAATTAAATTCAAATAGTCTATGAACTCATGTAGAAAGAACTATAAATCGTATTAACAATTCGAATCAACGCTTGTGTCTATATCTTCAATTTTTGCATACCAGTAACTTTTCCTTTTTTCTCACTCACTTTATTTTAGCATGTTTTTGAAAATCTTTTCCCTTTCTTCCGCTTTAGCTCCGTTTGTTGTTAATATAATAATGGCAACTGCTTAAAGCGATAGGCGAAAATAGTGAAACAAATCAAAGAAAAGCTGGCAAAAAATTTTTACACATATTTAACATGAAACAAATTCATTCTTTTGTTAATTTATTTACACATTAAATGTTCATGCATTCATTTATTCATGTGAGTAGATTTCCTGTAGAAAATGTCACTAGTGAATCTGGACTGATACACTACTGACACAGTCAGCAGTACTAGAGACTTATTGTATCCCATACAATATTATTTACTATGCTTATTTTATTACTATAACTTAACAATATGATTTTGACAGCTTTAGCTGATAGTTAATTATAACTGAACTTGGTGAAATTGGTCGTAATTATATTTAAATAACTTAATGTATTTTGTAATTTTCTATTTATATTGTACCTAAACTCCGGCTTAATTTTTAATATTTTGTGTATTTAATTTTGACTTCTTTATATTGTTACAGTTTTGAAACACTTCTTGGATATAAAATCAAAACAGAAATAAAAATAAAGGCAGTTTTTGTTTATAACGCTTGTCGAAAACAAGTCTTTGTTCATTTCGTCTTGCCCCGAGTAATTTTTTCGAGTTTTTCCTAAGTTTTCAATAAGATACAATATCCATTTTTTAACAAAGAATATTTCTATTTGGACGCATTTTTATTTTACTAAACAAGACCTATTTTGAAAAAAAAAAACATTTACATAGAGCAAAAAAAAAAAAAAATTCGGAAATTCTAGATTTGATCTCTACAGTCTTATGCAAAGTTAAAGTTCACATTAGTCTTCCAATACATTAAGGGTCGTTTTCACAACTTCACTATAGCTTTGGGTAGGATTTTATCGGTCGGGTTGCATTACTCAAAGACAGACGCGGTTAAAAATTGTTTCAAAGGTAGATTTTGGTGAAATGTTATCGAAGTCTTTGTAAGGCAATGTTGCTACATAGAGAAAAAAACTTAAAACTTTTATCTTTTACTAATAAGAAAAAAAAAATCATTAATATTTATATAGGACATTTATACGATGTCGTTTCAGACATCTCTGTTTAATTCATTCTCTTTTGCACATGCTACCAAAAACGTTTTGCATTTACACGGTGTCTTTAAAAAAAAAAAATCTGTTTTCAGGTACAATTGTCTAATTTTCTTTTTATACATATTAAATACATATTAAATACATGAAAAATCATATCAACAAAATAGAAAACTCATTTCGTGTCTGTTTGGAAACCCGTCTTTCTTCTCTAACCCAAATACCATTAGTTGCATTTACACGATGATTTTTAAAACATGTTTTTTTTTAATTTTCATTCAATTCTTCTAAAAAATTTTCTTTTGATTTATAAGATGACTTTTGAGACATGTCTTGTTTTTAAATGTTTGCTTTAAAAAATCGAAATAAACGAATGAAAATAAAACATAATAGCAACATTTTATATGACAGTAAAAGGAAATTAAAAAAAGCACGCATTCGTCTATAATTAAAAAACATATCTTAAAGACATGTCTTCAAAATCATCGTACAAATGCCGCCAAAAATTACATTTGCTTTATTTACATCTAAATTACAATTTCTTATACCAAAAAATCTATTTTCACAATTTTCGTCATAAGTATATTCATAAACCATAATCATTTTCGGTCGTTCACTTGTATGTAATAAAATTTGTCTGCTTTCCTTTCTCAAAATACTCATAGATTCATGTATGTATGTACAACTGACCCAATTACAAACATTTGTGGTAAAACTAACCGCATCAGAATCTTCATAATACTTTGCTAGATTATGCAAGGAACACAATTGTGTCGTACGTCTTAGGAACGTAGAACGTATTTCCATAAATGTCTACAAATACACTTAAATTATCCAAATTCCGCCGTAAACGTATTTGGTTTTCTACTGAGAATTATCTTTGAAAATTTCAAATATATAATACAATTGCTGATATTTTTTTTTAATTCTTTTTAAATATGTAATTGGAAAACTCAAAAATACCATTGGTTAAAGATTGATGATAAAGATTGACTATAGACTGGAAGGCACCGCAGTGGCGCAAACTGTATAACGGCAAAGAATTCTAATTAGGAATGTGGTTATTATCGAAACATGTAAATTCGACCCGAGTTCAATCCCGTGTTCAGTCAGAAATTATCAAAAAAATTTCAATTAATTTCATGTTGTATATTCCTTCCTTCAATAAAAATAATGGAATGAAAATTAAATTTTTTGAACTTCAGCCTAATAAAAATATGAAAAACTTCAATTAAAACGCATCAATTCAATAAAAAAACAATTGTTAAATTAAAGATATTGGGAATTATTTCTTTTTATAAGCAATTTTATTATATTCAACATTTTTTATTTTTCGAATTTATTCTATGAGTTAAATTTCAGTTATGTATTTTATAAAGCTTTTTGTAATACTTCTATTCC
Organism: Pollenia amentaria; assembly: GCA_943735925.1. NCBI lineage: Eukaryota > Metazoa > Arthropoda > Insecta > Diptera > Polleniidae > Pollenia > Pollenia amentaria. Next base: position 134,337,921 of record OX031010.1, on the reverse strand, counting down.
TTAAATTTTTTTTTAGAAATTACTCTATACACAAAGAATGCTGACGAAGGCCGTAGCGGGCCAGAAAATGCATTACTTTCTGCTGGTGTCTAATAATTGTAAATTTTTCTGTACTTCATTGCTATCCAACGGAAAGCTAAGGTAAAATGTAACAAGAAAATACAATATAATAGTCTGGTAGTGTATAAAGTCATTTCTATAAATTTAAGGAATAGAGCTATTACAAAAAGCTTAATAAAATGCATAACTGAAATTTAACTCAGAATAAATTCGAAAAATAAAAAATGTTGAATATTCTTAAATTATTCTGTTCTATATTTTTAGTTTTTCTCTTTCTTTGACAATACCCAGCAGAAAACCTCAGACGACCTTTTTACTTCAGGCCTAATTGAAGTTCTGCTTAGACATTTTTTTGATGCAATTACCATTCTGACATAACTGCTAAAGAATACCACATACAAAGCATCGGCTTTTTCGTATAAAAGATAAGATACACGTCCCACAGTCCACATTCTATGAGGAGGGAGAAGAGAAGGAGTACGATTTTCTTTTGCCAACGCAAATGCTAAAGAATTCAGACTCCGTTATAAAATCACTATTCTCTGAAAAAACCTTCTAAGAGCCACTACTTTGAATGGCCTTCAGAATATCTGACAAAAACAGCGAGAGCGGAAGGCCTACCCACAACGTATGTAAAAAAGATATGAGTATGGAATGGAGCAATCAAGCCTTGCACATCCAAAAGAAGAAGTACAGATCCCTTCTAGGAGGGATCCGTACTCCAACTTTTTTCCGCTGGGTACGGTCGCAATCGGCGTAGAAAACGCTTTTAAGTTTACGTCAGCTACTGTGTGCCATAGCATAAATTAATTTAGGTTTTAATTTTAAAACATATCTTCATCGTACTCTACTCAATTTATACGGTGCACTTGTGAACGTACGGATCGCTGTGACGATAATTAAAATGGCTGCCTTAGCGTGTTGTTTCCCCCTTAAGTTACAAAACCATCCAAGAATAAAAGAAATAAAGATTACGCCATCCCAAAATAACGTCACGCGGTCACATAACGAATAATTTCAAGCTGACAAGCTCAAGCAAGTTGTTGTTGCCTAATTGCCCGATCTTAAATAGCGCATTTGTTTTTTATAAAAAAAATTAGGAAGTCTTAGGGACTTTTAGACAAAGCAACTCTAACCACGGCAAAACTCTCATGGACATGGCGCCATTTTGTATATTGTCATTCTCGAAACCATCCACATGTTTTTGTTCTGTTGTTATTTTATAAAGTTGCTATACACATTTAAGCATAAGTATCATAGAATTTACGTGTTTTTTGCTCACCACGGCTGTTGACTCTTTTTTTTGTTATATATTCAGATGTTTTTATCTGTCATTCCTGTTATTTTCTTCTATTATATATTTGTTTCTGTGTTTCGATATACTCTCCTCTAAGTGCGATGAAAGTGTGTCTACTAAGTTTATTATACGCTGTGCGACAAAAAAATATATATATCTGGGATCCCATAAGGTATTTTGAAACTCTTTAGTTTTAAGCAGAACAAAATGTGGACCAACCTATAAGTGTTTACTATATTGAATTTAATTTTTAAGGTATTATAACGGTTTATGGTTATTTCGGGGCGTACTGTGGTCTATTTAATGACAACATGATAGCAAAAACTAACATAATTTGAAAAAACTAGCAAAATTGTAATTATAATAACTAAGCCGAACCGCAAAAATAGGTGAACCCTTCACTACAAAAGCCTTGATTTCATGTGCCAAAAAATTGTCTGAATTAAAGAAAAATTCTCGATGTTAAAAATATAACATTTTACAATCTTATGATGATCGACCCATAAATTATAATATTATAAAAACAACTTTTTTCGCCTTAAAAATAATACTGTAATAGTGCTTGGCACACTTTAGTTTTATTGGACTCGAAATGGTAATGCCATTTCTTTTGAAGTTTACTCATTATAAGTCATAGAACTTTTCTTCTAAAATATTTAAATATTTCTTGGAGGCTATCATAGATAGACAGCCGACCACAGCACTCTTCTTTTATTACAAAATTACTTTCATTTGGGAAATTTACGATGCAATAAAAATAACAATATGTTGCTTTTGCGAATTTTTCCTTGCAGCTGTTTTTGCTGAGCCATTACAGGTATAATTCGCACAACAAAGCAACATATTTATATTAAGTTTATTGTTTATACCACATACTAAAGCACAACAGCCATATCTCATCTCTGCACATACATATAAATCAAAACATAAACAAACACATTTATTTAGAAGGTATTTATATTGATGTTTTTAATAAGACGAACAAATAACGAAATATTGTGTGGATTTATATAATATCAACACAATCCTTCAAGTGAATAAGGGATCATATATAAAAATAAATACACGAAATTTAAACAAAAATTACGTATGGAAAATTTCATCAATTCAATTAAAATATAAATTCATATATCAATATAGTTTTTCTTATAATTTTATTTTAATTTGACATGAAAAGCTAATTTTAAACATAAAGAGAAAAATATATATATTTGCAACACTGTACAATTTGGTGGTGCACAAAATGACCCAAGGAAATATGGCCCCAAAAAGAAAATGAAGATTGGCCCAAAATTTTACATGCGACACAACAACACGCAATTTTGGGTAAGTTTTTTGTTTTTTTTTTGGGCTTTTTTCACTTTTTCGTTGGGATGTTTTTGCATTTTAAGTGAAATGAAAAATTACCCCAATATCATGTAGTGAAAAATGGCCCCAAATAAAATCACAATTTTTACTTTGGTCTATTTTTCAATTACTTATATAAATTGTAAATTACCCCAAAAAATGTAATATAAAAATTCCTAGGAATAGTATCAAAATCGCTATTTCTTATACCAAAGTGGAAAAAAATTCATGGCGGCTATGCTGAGATGCTTTCGTTAGCGCCGCCTGTGTTTGCTATACCATAGAGGAGAAACCCCTTCTGCCCAGCCGAAGGCCCAACCATACTTCCATCGTGCGATTGTTATTAAAAATCAAGATTTTGAAATTCTGGATTTTTAGACTTCAGATTTTAAGGTTCGGGCATGGGTTCATAAAATTGTAATATAACTTTTCCAAATTTTTAATATAACTTTCTTTGTGTTATTTTATTGTTAAATTTTTTTGGTGCTAAAATTTATTTAACATTTTGAGTGGGTTTTCAATAATCAGCCATATTAAAATTCTCGATGTAAGTAAATCAAATTTTCTAGTAGATGAAAGAACGCAGGTTGTGTTTTACTTTTATCTACTACATTGTCGTTTTCGATATCGAAAACCGTAATAAGGCTGAATGAAAAATAACCCTAAATTAAAACAGATTTTTCGAATATCTCGACACATTAACGAATTGTCAGTTAGTACGTAGTTTTAAGTTTTATCTTATCATTAAAAACTTTTTTTTTTTTTTTTTTTATTATTTAAATAGGTTTTTGTTACTTTTTTCCTAAACATAAAAAAAAAATATTGTAAAATATAATATTATTATATCTTTTGTTATTAATTTTCTAAGTAGAAAACGCTAATTATCGCCTGAACTTTTTAAATTTGTATTATTACCTTATAAATATGTATCCATGTTATGTAAATAAATAAATTGAATTGAATTGAAAAAAATTCGAATGTATCTCGAAAACGCTTCTGGACAAAAATCAATGATTGCCATATTCGTGTTCAGCAGCCCAAATTTAGCTTAGAAGACATCTCATTTTTGAGGTTATGACAAAAAGTTCAAATTTTGTGAACCAGTATTATCAGCAAAATTTGTAAAACGCACATTTTTCCAGTATCAATTAAAATATTTTTATATTTTGACATACATCTGAATCATTGCCATCACTTCCTTTTTTTTGTACTTTTGTATAATATAAACACAATATTCAGAGTGGGTATGCCTATCCTGCTCCACCACTTAGTAATAAAAAAAATTCCCAAATTGTAAATTTTCAGGGACCATAACGGTTTTATCTTAAAAATAATCTTTTAATCATTATCGTTTTATATTTATTTTCGGCCAAAGATATATCCCGATATTCATAAAAAATATTTTTTTTTTAAGTTTTATTTGTGCTTACAAAATAATTGTTGATTTGAAAAAATTTTTTTTTGCTTCCAAAAATAAAGTTATTTTCTGCACTAAAATCAATATTAACCGCCTTTAGGGCGATTTGCCCTCAAAGTTTAAAAACTCCCGTTCAAAAACTGTTTTTGTTAAATCAAATTATAATTATATTTTTATAACTTCGATCTTTTTCTATTCAATATTATATTTTAATATATTTAATAACAATCAAAAAAAACAATAAAATTTGTTTAAATATAAATTTCTAAACGAAAACTTTATACATAATTGTGCTGTTTTCACAACACAAGTGATTGAACGTGTTGTACAATTTATATGAAAAACAATCAAAAAAATCAAATTAACCACTACAAAGTACATATCGCTCATTTCGTGCAAGACCGTCACAACTCAAAATTTGGCATTTTCGAGTTAGTAATGCAGAAATTTTCTCCTCTTAAATCTCTACAAATTGATCTAAGAACGGAGAGAATTATCGAAAAAATAACGGTAATACAGATGCTTTTGACGCTATTACCTCTTGTAACAAACTTGAGCAATTAACATCAACAAGGTCACATTTCAGTTTTTTTGTTGGCATTCCTCTTGTACATGTGGTTTTCTTTGTAGCAAAAAAGAAACATTTGATTTTATAACTGTATATAAAATAAATAATAAAATAAATAATAATAGGTTGGAATCTTAAAAATGCTCTCCTGTAAAGTTTCAAATTTTGAGTTGTGACGGTCTTGCACGAAATGAGCGATATATGTAGTATCAGTGATGGAAAATTCAGTACTTTGGTACTATTTTCAGTACTTTTTCTTTCTATAAATACTGCAGTACCCCCCCGTCAGTTTTAGTACTCTTTTTTTATGCTTTCTTGCAAAGAAATCCAGGGTGACTCATTGACAATATATTCTACGTGACAATAACATACAGTGTACACATACAATATATTTGTTGAAAAAATGTGGATATTCTTCAAGCACCAATGTCATTTTGAATGCGTTTGAACTACTATTCGATAACAGTATAACATAGTATGTATTTACTATTTTTACTCGTCAATAGTTAACAAACATATTTTGAATACCACTAGAAAATATGTAATCAACTTTTTGTTCGGGAATTAAGAACGAAAATAAAAATATGCCCTGAAACTTAGCAAAAAATGGAGGCTGCTTCCGTTGGGTAAAAATTAATACATTTATAGAAAGTATATGTACAGATCTATACACAGCAAAAAAGCAAATGCCAAATTAACAAGGTCCAATGTTGATTGTAAATCATAGTAAATTTCTGCAAAAGTACGGCTTTATTTAAAATTATCATTGTATCATATTAATTTTAAATGAAAAATATTAAAATAATATTTAATCAATAAAATCATGCTTTACGTGTATTGTGTGGAAACAACTACAACACTTCAAGAAGAAAAACATACATTTTAATTGTTTTCATATTTTATAATATTTATAAAAAGAAGAAAAACTCCCTTTTTTTTTTGCTATAAATTTTTAGTTAAATACATAAAATTTTCTACTGGTGTCTTTTAATTTTGAGTGCTTCTATAAACATCGGGAGAAACAACAACGTAAAACATGTGCATCAGGATAATAAATAATAACATTTTTTCTCCCCCTCTTTCAATTATTCTCTTGTTCAATTATTCTAAACAAAACAATTATTCTAACACAAAAACATATGTTGTCTCTGAAACTTCTTCTCACTATTATTTCACACGCAAATTAAATTGATTCTACATTAAATCCACATTGTTTCAACTTGAAATAACTCTCACCTGATTCGTAGTGTTATTTCAATATCAATGTCATGAATTAATTCATTGATATGAATTAAAGTTATTTTAAAAGAAAAAATGTTGCTCGCAAGTTATTGTAAAATCATGTTAAATTAACATGAAGTAACTATTAAGCAACATCGCCACCGAAAAATGTCAAATCCACTCCGTTTTAGATGATTTTACATTGCTTTTTTTTCTGTGTGTAATGACATTTGCATTTGCATATACTTTTATATTAAAATGTATCAATTTTTAGTTTGTTAAGCAAACTTTTATATTTTTTATATAACGACTTATTAATTTAATGTTTAATTTTGTTTTAAATTTTTGTGTTTTTTTAGTGTAGTTTTAAATCAAAAATATGTTTTCTAAAAAGTACCAAAGTGTTGAATAAAGTACTCTTTTGCTTGGTGGTCAGTATCATCTCAATTTTTAAATTTTCCATCACTGTGTAGTATGCTACCTTTATATTGCTTCTGTAAAACTCAAATGCAAGGTCATCTGACAAAATTTCTATAATTATAACTGTTGATCGACCTTTTTTCGATTACTCTAAATAGTTTATATAGCTTACTATATGCAGGCCTTAGATTTCATTAATTAAATGAAAATAAAAGATTATATATTAATTCTGAATTATATCGGACGTTTCGTTGGTCTTCTCTCCAACGTTTGCAGGGATTGAGTTTTTATTATATAATTATCTTTTTCGTCCGTTTACATCATTTATAAATAATATCACAAAACTAATGTGCTGTTTCCTGCTGTGTTTTACTACACAATGAATTGCTTGTCGCGCCTTTGTATATGTATGTATATGCAAGGATATCACAGAAAATTTGTCCTTTATTGATCACAATTTAATTTCAATTAGAGCGTGTTCTATTTTCTTATGGCAATTAATCTGACATCAGATGTGTCAGAGAATTTATGCAGGAAAATGAGCGACTATGGCGGTCCACTTTTGACGAAATCTTTAGCCGGCTGAATATTTGAAAAGTTGACAAGTCAGATGAAAGAACATGTCGTGTAAATGTATATTAAGGAATAAATAAAACGAAGAAAATGATCGGTAAAGTTGAGTTTTTTAATAAAAAATTAAAAATTAATGCATCTAAAAGTAGCCCATGTAACAAGGATTTTTTAGTTTAAATTTTTTTTTATAATATATATAAAAAAATGTTTCCATTTACTCTACGGTATTCAATTAAATAAGTACGCAAGTAATAAAGTAACATTATTTGTTTTTATTACAAATTTTAGATGTGTTAATTTCAATTTGGTTTTACCAAATTATTTTGAAATCTATCGTGCCCTAAGTAAATCTGCAGATATACATAACTAGATCACCTTAAAATTTCACAGTGATACATTATAATATTATCTTTTTGGTGCTGGTTTCGAGGTATATTTTAAATTTAGAAGATCTTTATGTTTTTTGCCTAAAATTAGTTGAATATAAAATTTTTACTTTGTGGCATCAATATCCTAAATACTGTATGATTCAACTTTCTATTACTTTTGTTTACATAAGATTTTTATTACCATTTTTAATTTTTTTCTCAGTATTTATTGATTGAAAATTCATACACTAAATATGAACTAACAATAACACGGTGCTACAAAATTTCCTTTTTTGCAAGCACTTTTAAAGTGACCTAGTGTATGTTATAGGTCTAGATGAGTGTATTATAAAACCGGATTTAATAGTTTCAATATACCTCCAAATTCCCGAGTTATGGACCAAAGAAATTTTTTTGAGGCTGCTTCTTTCAAACATTTATAACTTTTTTATTTATGAACCGATTTTTGAAGCTCAAACGGTTTTGGAAAGCAAAATAATGTTATTTTTAAAGATATATACTTCTCATACAATATTAGCACAAATATGAATAGATTTTTTCAATTATATGGAAAATTTTTAATTTTTTTTAAACTTTTAAAATTTCTACGAGACTTTTTTCCGAATTTAGTTTAAAGACAACATATATATTAAAGAAAGTATTTTTCTGATTAAAATGAGTTATTATTTGTTGAAATCGGTTGAGAAATGAGGAAGTTATAATACTTTTTGCGAACAAAAGAGCGGAAACCTGTTTTGATTAGATTAGCATGATTTAATAAAATAACTTAAATCTAATAAAACTTAACGAATTTTATATTTGTATCACCAATTTATACATGAGCACTTTGAACAAACATATTGGGGTTCATTCCAAGCACTCCTTACGTACGACCGATCAATATATTATAAGCTTCTACCACAGACTTAATTTTTACCAATTCGATGCGATGTTTTTTGTCAACAAATAAGCCACAAATGTAACAAAAAAGATTACGCTTATTACACATTATAAAGGTGGGCAAATTCGTATATGACTGTAATAAAATATTAAAAATACACTTCACTTAAGCACAATATTATTGTAAAAAAATACCTTAATTTAAAAAAAACAATTTTTTTCTAATTCGACTTTTAAAACACTAACTAAAAAACAGAAGTTTTGCAATTATCAAAAAAAAAAAAAAAAAATAACAGTATTTTTCAAAAGTACTTTTAATGATGTTTATTTTAGTGATGGGTCCGTGAGGGGATATTGACTCACACTCACTCATACAAGAGAAACATTTTCTAATCACGCACTGACATCGTGGCTCATTTTAGTTCTATACACATTCACAATCTCATGATTAAACTCAAACCGTGTTATTGATAGTTCAGTTCAACGATCTTTTCTAATGCTTTCCTACACTTTCATGCTCTTTCTCTCATACTCTCTATACTTTAGTGAACTCCTACACTCAGCATACTTCACTCATATAAAAAAGAACAAAAATTGAGCTATTTACAAGTACAATTGACTTGATTCTCTTAAATTTCGTTTGTCATTAGCAAAAATTCGAGTTCTTATTATTTTAGTTTTTTTGTGCCTATATATATTCAAATTTACTTGTTTAAAATAAGCGATTTGTATTGTATTACCAAAAGAAAAAAAAATAGTATTTTTTAAGGAATTTTAATTGGTTTATTTGTTATAATAGCTCCTCATAAAAAGTACTATAACTTCCTCATTTCTCAACTGATTTCAACAAATGGCGTCTCATTTTACCCAGAAAAATACTGTCGTTAATATATTTGCTATCTTTAAACTTAATTCGGAAAAAAGTCTCGTAGAAATTTTAAAAGTTTAAAAAAAATTAAAAATATAATTGAAAAAATCTATTCATATTTGTGCTAATGTTGTATGAAAAGCATATATATTTAAAAATAGCAATTATTTTGCTTTCCAAAACCGTTTGCATTTCAAAAATCCGTTAATAAATAAAAAAGTTATAAATGTTTAAAAGTAGCAGCCTCAAACAAATTTCTTTGGTCCATAACTCGGGAATTTGGAGGTATATTGAAACTTTTAAGCCCGGATTCGTAACATGCTCACCAACACCTTTAACGCACACTAGGTAATTTCAGAAGTGCTTTTCGAGTGTATCTTCTCCTTAAGCGAGTGTAGCCGCCATATTTTAAATAATTTCGAGCTAGTGGATTTGGGTGCAGCTCAAGCCTTTTTCAATATTTTATTGCATATTTCGTTATCATAGTTTTTACTAATGGCACATTGACATCCTTGTGGATATTTGAGTTTTTGACATACCAGGGAGCGGATGTGATTATTCGAAGAAGTTTATTTTGGCGCCTTTGAATTTTTTCGATAAAGGTTGCCGAGGCGTTGCGCTTTAACTAAATACCGTAGCACCAAATTGGCTTTAAGATAGAGTTGTAATGTAGAAGTTTACAACCGAGACTAAAAACAGAGTTTCTTCCAATAAGCCAATTAATTTGAATTGCTTTTAGTTTCATTTGAGTTAAGTTTTCTTCTATAATGTTTTAACTCAAAATAATCAGTGGCCCATGTATTATATGTAGTTTAAAAAGTAACATGTGACAGTACTACGATAACTGTTATCAAATTCATATGGTCTGTATTGGTAGTTTAAACGCCCAATTTTATGCGTCTAAAGATGGTTTATATGTTAACTGATTTTAAGATTTTTTGTTTAAAACACATTTTAAACCAAAACCTTGCTCTGATTTATTAGCCCTAAGTAGCTTTCTAATAGCTTGTGTGTATTCGCTGGTAGGTTTTGCTTTAATTTATGTAATAAGCCTTCATGCCAGACTTGAAGGACATCGATGAAAAGTGCAGAGCAATATTTTTTTTCTTCAAAGGCTTTTCTTATGACATTTACTATTTGATGAGTTTGTTCAATTGTGCTGTGCTTTTTTCTAAAAATGAATTGATGGTTTCGAATTAATCTATTTTCATTTAAAATCGGCGTTAATTTTTATACTAGTAGTTTCTCAAATAGCTTTGAAAAATAAGTAAATAAGCTAATAGTCCTGTATGACTCAACTTTTGTATGATCCTTTCCTGGCTTTGGCATCATAGTTACTAAGAAAACCTTCCTTTCTTGAGGGTAGTATTCAAGGCGTAAAATAGTATTAAATATATAAGAAAAAGAATAATTTTCTTGGCTTCAAAAAAGCATTATGTTACTGATCTTATCAATAGCGGGTGCCTTTCTGGTGTTTAAATCACAAAAAGCCTTTTCGATTTCTCTCAATTCAAAACTTAGCGGAATATCTGCTCTATTTTTAAATTACATTTTTAATTTTTAATTATATTAAATTACTCTGTATTACCCAAAAGTGTAAGCCTGAATTATAACATGCACAAGTTCTGTTTTGTTAATAAAGTTAGTTCTTTTAAACCCAGGTAACAGCATACCCCATACATTGCTTGCTCCGTTAATTTTAATTTTTAGAAAAATCTTTTATTCGGTAAAAGTAAATTAAAGTTTTAATTTATTGACTTCGATTGAAAATTTTGTTAACGGTAAAAAAAATAAACACGAAAATGGTTAAAAAAAAGCTAAACCCGTTGAAAATCAATACATTTTTTACACTCACACCTCTAAAAAGTAAAACCCTATCAATATTTGTTAATTAATCTAACCTTTAAGCTTTTAATTCAATGCTCAGGTATTCGACCCTCACAAACCCAATAATTTTTCGATGAATTTTTTCAACAGGTAATATCCTTGAAGCATATTATTATTTCTATGTTAAAGCAACAACATTACCCCCCCAACATACTTTGTTATGGGGATTTAAATATTCTTTCATTGCTTAAAGAGCCTGTTATATATATAAATTTAAGTACGTTCAAAAAGCAGTCGCAGTTGCACATAAAATTCAAATGATTTATTAAACATTTGCTGATATGCTTAGCACTTGCGTCTAGGGACATTTATTGAGTTTGTTCACTATGTCGTTTGTATGTGGTTGACAGAGCTTCAAATACGTAAAAGAAAAGAATAGAAATATAGGGGGAAAAACAAAAGATGACTTTCCTTATTTTTTGTCAGTTACGAAAACATTTTAAAAAATTATTATGTATGTCGTACGTACGTAAATATTTGCGATTTTATGAATTTTTTTTAAAAAGGAATTTCGGCACAATATCATGTGTTAGTCATAAGTTACAGTTTTCTAGATGAAGGTAAAAAAAATTAAATAATAATATTAATCGGAACGGAAATGATTTTTTTTTATAAATAAAGGTAAACGATATGTATGTTTTTCCAAGGCGTATGAGTGTTATAAATTTTATTAAAATTAATCATACGTTAACACAGTATTTTTAGAAATACGTAAGAAGCAGAGCAGAGTTTTATAATATTTTTAATAATTTTAAAAGAGGAAATATGCTAAACATAAATAAGCAAAATATCATAAAAATGCTTTTCAAAGACTTAAGTGAAAGACTTATTGTTATTATATTTTTTCCAACCATTAAAAAAGTGGGTATTTGTAAATTATCATAAAAATATTTAAAGGCTCTCTGAAAAGTATACAATCTGGACTATGCAGTTTCAAAATGTGTGTAAGAATGAATGTATTATCTTAGAACTTAAGCAGTTAATTTTTATTTCATACAGACAGCTCAATTCCAAAACATGCTAGGACGACTAATCATGTTTTAAACATGCTTTATGGATTGTTAACTCGACTCGTTTTTTTTTAAATATATGTTTAATGATGCGTATGAATGTACAGATGTAAATTTATGATTTACTCTGGTTTTTTGTGTAATTTGTTGGGGGATCTGAATATTTTTATAATTATTTATATCTTTTTAATTTTTTTACGTTTGAGTGTTGTTCAATTGAAATTATGTCATTATATTTTGGTATTGATCGGCTTATCCAAGACAAAGTTGTGCACAAAAAAGTAATTAAGCATACAACTGAATGTTTTATCGCCCGTAAACTTAAGGCCTTGATTCTGCAAAACTCAATTTTTAGACTTAGCATGTTTTGGAATTGAGCTGTCAATACCATCTTTTGCTCAAAGTGTATTACTACGAGATGATATTTGCAGATCCCAGAACAAAATTCTCTGGTTTCTTAAAGCTATTCGTACTTGTCGGTGTTTTCCAGAACATGTCCATAGTATTGCACTCACAAAAAATATCATAGATACTATGGATAACAGTATTAAGAGCCTAAAGTTTTGGTCAATGTGACCTTTTATCATAGTTTGTGGCATATGAGACTTTTTTCTCTAGGAAACACGTTACAAGTGATAGATGTGACCATTTTGCTTAACGTTTTTCGGTAATTTACAGAAGAAATTGGGTCTTTTAAGCTTAAGACAAATATCAGAAACACATTCACGGTTCCGAATCTGCACTTATCTCACTTTAGAATTTTGGCTCTTGTGACTTTTTTTCTAGGAAGGGCAGTATACATATTTATGTAGATATCTAGCAAATATTTGGCATTAAGGACTCTTATATCAATATTAACTTTTTGTTTTTGAGGACCAATGACTGCCCATTGGGTTTAATCGGATACAATATCGGAAATTTTTCTCTATTTACTGCGGTATTAATTATCATATATTCTCGCTTGGCCAAATTTATTTTCTTACTTGTTGATGATGCCACTTCTTTTTAACTGATCGTGTCTGTTCTTTGAAAAAATTGTGTTAACTAACGTGCTAAAGCGAAAATTAAATTTACTTAGTAATTTTTGTATTTCTGCATAAAAATCTTCCTGCAAAAATGTTAACTCTTAAGTAGGCACCTAATTTGTATGGCACAAACTGCCACCTGGGCCTGGCTGGGACCCCTTGTATTTTTTATAGAGTTTTTTGTGGCTGTCGAAAAACTCACACTAACGAACAACTGGGCCTGGCTGGGACTACTTTTATTTGTATGAAGTTTTATGGCTGTAGCAAGAACATTGTGTTGTTAACTAGAATTATTCTTCGAAATTAAAGTTAAGAAGAAGGCATTTTTATCTATTGCGTATGCTTATTGATAGGTTTCGTTTTGATTTTATTTACTACAGTACATATTTAATAGAGCATGGCCTGGGCAGACCCAGGTGGATTCAATATGCACAAAATTTTCATTAGGCTAATTGACACGTGCAGGGTGTTTAAATTTACACTTTTTTCTCGTTTTCTGTTAAAAACACTTTGATTGAGGAATACATAAAGATTCGTTCTAATATATTTAATAATTATATGAAAAAAAAAACTGGGAAAAAGTCCAGAAATGCCAGACATGGCAGGCCCAGGTATAAGTTTAAAGTACACCAGAAAATACTGCTTATGCCGCCTTCAAATATTTAAATACCTTTATTTAAAGATACGTGCATTTCGTTTGCACTTAACAATACGGATTGTCAATAAGAGCATGAAAATATATCAAAAATTTTGCTCTACGTGAATTGGGGCAAACGAGCTAATTAAAGTACCGGAGTTTATGCACATATATAAAATTTTTTTGTTTTATCTGTTCATAGTATTTTTCGGTTAACTTGATGCATTTGCCAATACAAACCTGTATTTTAAAATAACAGTAAGAGAAATATTTCCTATAAACCTTTGCCGTAAAATTCTTCCTTATATACTTATTTATAGATATTTTTTTTTTAAATATGCCATATGTTGCATCGATATTTTGTTAATTTGTTTGTTTTTGTTTTTCTGAAGACTCATTGAATTGGATAATCTGTTGTTTTACGTTTTATTCATATTGAACAGAAATGAACATGTTGTAGATGGATAGTCTTATTAATTACTTGCAGTTCACTTTTGTAAAGGTAACCACTAAAATAAACAACAACTTTGCAAAATTTACAGGTAGGAAAAAAATATTTATTATATAACTCTTTTGGTAGAAAATATTACTCAGTTAAAAAAATCCACCAATTTATATTTCTATGAATACACTGGTCTACAATATTCTCATTTTAAGTAAGATGTAATGAAAGGGAAAATTATAATTTCTTGAACTTTATATTTTTAATTTCTTTCTGAGATCTTTTTTTAACCATTAGAGGTCTGGCCAGACCATGTTTGACTTTGATATGCAATATATTTTCTTATAGCAAAAATTTTAAGAAACGAAGGCAATGAATTCTATACGTAAGTTGTCCTGAATCGAATAAAACTAATTTTGAATAATTTGGATCACATTTGGGGCACAAAAAGACTCCCATAAGAAAAAGTTCGCTATGTGCACGCCATGGTCTGGCTGGACCACAGGTTAATTTTTTGAACCATTGATTTTGTTCTAACAACGTAACTTGGTAGTTCTGTCAAAGTGTCTTTTGCTTAAAAGAGGTATTTTTGCTGTTGAATTGTTGTTATTGCCAAGCATGTAAATCAAAATATTTATTAGTACGGTAAAGGCAATATTTTGTGCGCAATCTAAACCTTAGGACTACAAGCTGATCGTCCTGTCGTCATTTCTCCTCAAGACCCTTGAGAGGGTCATTGATATTCATCTGAGGATGTATATTCCAAGACACTGGCTTTCTACCTAGCAACATGCCTACACCAAGGACAGGTGTGTGTGAGAAATCCCTTTAATTTCGGGAATACTCGCTTCTTGCCTTTCTTGTAACTGAGAGAGCTTTCAATAATGGCAGATCTGACACCATCTTAGAATCAATGAAGGAGTTGGGTGTTGGCGATGTCATTTGTAGGTTTCTTGGAAAATGGATCATTGAAACCACGATGGGCGCTACCAATGTTTTTAGTTTGGTGCACAGGGGCACCGCGCAAATATGGACCTTAGCGATAAGCTCTTTGTTGAGTCAGTTCGATAGATTAGGGATAAAAACCGTCGCATATGCGGATGACGTGGCGGTGGCTGTCCTGGGTAAGCACCTGGACAGATAGTCCCGGTGCATGGAATCTGCATTGCAGATTCTAAGTTTCTGGAGTATATCCTGTGAACTTGGTGTCAATCTACTGAAAACAGACTTTGTACTTTTCACCAGGAAGTACTAGGTTTGTCACTTTAGGCTTCCTAAGCTAACTTGCATGGCACTGGTTATCTCTAATATTGCGAAATACCTGGGCGTGATTCTCAATATTAAACTATCTTGGAAACTCAATGTTCGTTCAAGGGTTGATAGGGCCATTGTAGGAGATTTTAGGCAGGAACTGGCACCTTGCCCCAGGAGCGTTGCAAGTATTTTTGAGACCTTGGTAACACCAATCGTTCTACAAGGTCATAGTGTGGAGGCCTGCCACGGTAAGGGAACGGTACTACAGGATGCTTAAGAAAGTATATAGGTTGGTTGCATTGACAACCACGGGATCACTTCGGTCGACACCAACGAAGGCGCTGTTTATTACGTTGAACTGGTTGGCATTTGACATCATGGCCGAACAATTGGGGATCGATATGCCGTTAATTGGCGCAATTGTTATTAAATTTTCAAAATTTTTTTGTTGACTGATCATCTTTATATCATTTAATTGAAATAATTCATAATCCGTTTTTTTCTGTCAATTGCATCAGAGGTTAACAATTTTGAATAATTATATTAATATAATCATATGTTTATATTACAAAATCTGTTGCTCATTAACTTTTTTTCCTTTACTTTACTTTCTTGGAAAATGGCAAACCACAATTTTAAAAGATTTTTCTATTGTTCACGTGTTTGTTGTCTGCCCCTTTACAATATGCTTCGATAATTTCAAAGTAACAACTGTTCGTTTATAATGTATATTTCATTAAACTTTATGACAACAGCAATAATCATCGGCAACATTGACGTCATTTTAATAATAGTTATATTGGGTTTTGTATACACTTCATTAGGCTGGCAATTGGGTCGTTCGTTGCACAAAAGAAAATCTCTTGAACGTTTTATACAGTGTAACAGAAAACTATTTTTCAAGTGAAATATTTTTTTAGTTTCGAAAACTTATATATTTTAATATCGAATTTGAAAATCTAATTGAATCATGTTATTATATACTGTATGACACACACGTATTTGCTTCTTTATTACCAACACCAAAATATGGGAGGAATACTAATCTTTTATATTCTGTTAGTAACACATGGAAATACTAAGAGGAGTAGGGTCTCCGTAGGGTCTTAGTTTATGAAATTTAAAATATTGTGAATTCAATTCAATTTTACCATGTCTGTCCGTTTGCCGTCGTACAAAAGATCACGCCACAGAGAACCACAAAGAACAAAAAACAGATTTTTAGATCAAAAATCCGTTTGGCATTATAATGGGCTAAGCCGATTTTTTTATTTCCCCTAGCGCCTTCACAAAAGCTCTCTAAGGATAATACATAATTGAGCACAAAATGTATTTTATACATGAAGCGACCGGTAAAAAAGGAATGAATTATACATTTCACCTATTCCCCATACAACCGACTTCCCATTACAAGTCTTTTTGTCCGATATTGGTCACAAGAATTAAACTATAAAAATTAATTATGGTCTGAATACGTTTTTAATACGATAAATGTTTGGCAAATGAGAATGAGGCAAATTTTAATTTTAAATTTAACTTTTAGTATTCATCTATTTCCAAGTATTCAAAGAAATTATTAAGCCAATTAAGGTTACGATATGGCAAATCAAATTATCAAAATGTTAAATTCATTTTATATTTGCATCCGTTTCCCTTGGCTAGAATTTCGTTCTGGTATCTCTTTCTAATTGGCTTATTTTTTCCAATTTCAATCAACTTCTTTTAACCTTTCGTTTTGCAATGTCTAAGCCAACATCAAGGAAAAACTGGTGGTGTAATTAAATTTGTTAAACATAAAATTACTCTTGTTATTCAAGAAAATATAGAACAAGTAAAAACCATCACACCAAAATAGTTGACTTTTCTTCCATGGGAATATTAAAAAGAGCAGCAGTAGTTTTTTGTAAAAAAATTTAAATAAAAAGTAAAACGTGAGTAGCTTTTTTGTTTGCTAGTGAACTTTTTAGCAAAACTCACAATTATAATACTTTGAAATTAGGTGTCCTTAGTACAAACTAAGTACCTGCAGTCTTTAATGTAAATTCTAAATGTTTTTTATCTGCGTCTAAGTGTAATACGATTCACAATGCTTTGTGATATAAAAAATTAATTTACTTGGTTAACCAGCATTAGTAATTTAAATTGTTTAAACGAAAATTAAAGGAAATAAGCAAAAAAAAAAATTAAAAGAAAAGAGAGATAATTTTTTGTTATTGTTTTGTTTTGATTAAAAGACGAGTTTTACATCATATTCTTTATTGTTGATTAATTGATTAACTTGATTTAGGTGTGCCAACAATGGTTTCGAAAGCCAAGTAAACTTAATGTTATACAGCACATCATTATGGCAAAAACTCAGTTTCTAATAAAAATAAAATCACTAACAAAATATACCATGCTCTGTGGAAATGGAAAGTTGAACCTGCTTTTTAGGAATATAATATTTTTTTAAGTTGTGCTGAAAAATGTCAACAAGAAAAAAGAAAGATAAAAAAAAACTTGAAAAACAAAAATATACTTTGGATTTCAAGAAGAATTCTTGACAAAAAGTACGAAAAACAAGAGGTAAAGGAAGAACATGTAGAACAATTAAAAAGTATCATTCATTTAAAAGCAAATTTTGATCTACCAAGGTAAAATACCATTTGATGACGTCGTCCATCATCAATGGCGGTAAGAGCTAAAGAGCAAACCCCACTGAAGAGATTATGTGGTTACAATCGAAACTAGTCTGGGCAACCTGTCCGTGAAAACCTGGGTTCAATTCCCAGCTCAGTCAAGAATAAAAATTTATCAATAAATTTTAATTCATTTCATGTTGTAAAATTCCAAATATCCAATAATCTGAAGTGGAATTTTGGAGAAAATAATATAGAAATTGTCAATAACTACCGGCATTTGGGAATGGATATCAATTTTAACTTATCTTTTACAAAGCACTTAGGAAATAAATTAACAACATCGAAAATGGCGACTGCATCAACATGGTTAAAATATATAAATCATCCTAAGATATAGAACAAAAATAAGCTTAAAATATTCATCGCTGCTTCATAATGTTTTACGGTGCTCAAATTTGGTGTTTAAAAAATATGATGAAGTGGAAAAACTATTTAGATATTTCCTTAAGAAAATTTTACTTTTACCATATAATACGCCAAACTGCATGCTCTATCTAGAAACTATCTAAACTCCTTGTATACTGATACCTTAAAGCTACATTATTCTTACGTCAATACACGTAAAGAAAAAACATGGTTGATACAATCACAATCGCAAACTATCATTAATGTTTGTGGTTATGATTGTGTCAAACACTTCTTAAGCAACAATATATGTTCAGTAATAATGATTTTAGATAATTGTTGTCTTAAACATATTATTATGTTCAGAAGAAAAATGCGCACGATCTTTCAAACC
The DNA here is from genome assembly GCA_943735925.1 of Pollenia amentaria. Classification (NCBI taxonomy): domain Eukaryota; kingdom Metazoa; phylum Arthropoda; class Insecta; order Diptera; family Polleniidae; genus Pollenia; species Pollenia amentaria. The sequence goes on along the minus strand of OX031010.1, from coordinate 134,319,207 downwards.
ATTTTTCTATATTTCCCAACACCATGCAAAATGTCTACTTCAACATTTTATAGGTTCTTACAATAAAAACAATAATAAATGTAATTTAAAAAAATTATGTTTTATTACAAATATAATAAATAAAATAAAGCATACATATATTAAAAATAAAATTTAATACACATATTTGTATACCTGTGTATGTTTTAATTTATAAATTTACGTTGTGTGGTACAAATATATCCAAAAAAATAAGAATTCCGTTCACTTAAGACTTCTAAAAAAAGTCAAACACAAACTTACCTTTTATTTCTTTTATGAAATCTACTACATATATTAATAAACTGTTGAACAGTTTTTGGAAAAATTCGGGGCTGATGACAAAATTATGTGTCAAAATTTATAATAGGTTTTTTTTGGCTGCAAGAAAGACAAAGTAATTGCATATTTATATATTTTGATAATTAAATTTAAATAACTTACCTTTTTCAATAAAGTATAATAATTAACATCGTTAGTTTTGCAAGGCAGCATGGCATTTTTCTACCCGAAAAATGTTTTAATTATTTTGTCATCCTTCATGTTTCCCGATTAACTGACGCTCGCGGACGGAGAAAATGTAATTTTCGTTATAAGCACACACTGTTTGTTTTGACAATAAATTTTTGCTTCTTAAGAGAATGTGTTTTTAAGCAAACTAAAATTATGGTATTAAACATAACTTTTGTGTTAAACTAATATTATGATTTTAACTGTATAGTTGAATATATATATATTATAGTAGCTAACATATCAAAAAATATAATATGTTTAGCTAGACCAGAGTACATTTTTAGGTGTAAGCCACCTTATAATATTATTATAGTGAATTTAAAAATGTTAAGGACAAAAAACAATTTTTTCAGTTATATTAAGGCTATAATTAATTTATGAGGGTAAACATATTAGGCAAAAATGAACAAAAATGGTCGTAGTGACCATTCATTAATCATGTTTTTTTCTCTGCGTGTAGAGTTCCACGACTGACTAGCGACATAGATTACCACGAATGTTAGCTGAAAATATTATTACAATGAAAACCTTTTGGGCTGAGTAGTGGGTAAATATTTGTAATAAAAAAATTCAATATGTTCCTGAAAATGCAAATAAGTCCCTGTGTGAATACTGGAAACCAATACTTGAACGTTTAATAACAACGGAAAGAGAAGATCTTATATCTAATGCAAAAGGCTCTCAATATCATGATTTATATCCGCAATTAATTTATAGCGCAAGTCCTATTTTTACTTCAGAATTTTCATCTCCTGCAACAAGTCTAATAATCAGAGTACGTGGAGGCCTTACATTTCACTTCTTAGGTGTTTCTCCTATTTTTAATGAGTTCCGGGTTAAATATTTTAGTAAAACCTTTTTGGATATTAATGAAGTAATAAATCTACTAAATGGCAATGATAATGACTACTATAGTTTATATAAATATTTGGAAATTTGTGTAAAGTACACGCAGAGAAAAAATATGTTTAAATATGATCACCTCCAACAAAACAATTTTTAAAGAAAATTTTAAACATATTATGTTAAATCTAACCATATTATTGTCACCGACAACCATAGTATTGTTAAATTAGTCATCCATCAAGAAGCCATAACCATATTATGATTGCCTCTAAACATGTTATGGTTAAATATGACAATAATTTGTTTTTAAATTAACAATAGTATTTTCCTCTTTTCAAAGAGCAACATGCTATGGTTGAAAATCAACTATGCTATTATAAATGTTAAACATATTTTAGTTATTATTAACCAAAACATGTTCGGAGGCAACCATAATGTGGTAGTGCCTTATTGATGGAGGACTAATTTAACCATACTATGGTTGTCGATTACAATAATATGTTAAAAATAACCATAGTATGTTTACAATTTTATTTTAAAATAATTTTGTTGGAGGTGACCATATTTAAACATATTTTTTCTCTGGGTGTACAGAAAACTTATACTGAATGAGTTTAATTAAATTTCTTTAAAATTTATTACTATTAATCTGATGTACAAAAGATTTAGTATTATAAATCGTTCTTTTTTATTTTATAAAATCAATTAAAAATTTGGTAGAACCAAAGTAAATTTGCTTTTAAATTAATTTAATTAAAATCAGCTTTAAAATGCCAATCTGGCTCTCAACTATAAAGTTAAGCCAAATATAGATACATACGATATCAAAAATTGTATTACTTACCTTTGAAAATATTAATATAAATATCTATTAAACAAATAAAAAAATAAATAAATGTTGTAAAATTCCTTTCTTCATAAAAATAATTTAATGAAAATTAAATTCACTGAACTTAAGCCTGATTAAACATATCAAAATTTGGATTAAAAACCATTAACAGTTCAATAAAATAACCACAATACTAATTATTTATTAAAATATCAATATTTAAACAATATCAGAGCAAAAAAACTAAAAAAAACATATACTGTTATCCTTCTTCAGATATTTATACATTTTTATTGCCCCTGATAATCAAACTATTTGCTTAAAAAGATTTGGTGCAACGGTTCTCCAAATATACAGATATTTATAATGTATCTGTATGGGAGGTGCTACACTCAGTTCTACTATTGCTATTACTTTCGAACTGATTTTGTTTGTTAATATCTACACTATTTGTATAATACTTTTTCTGTTACCGTTCTCCATATTTTTTATGGAAAGCACCGCGCAAAATTTTCTAAACCAGCCCATTTTGCACAGTTGATTTGTATGGATATTCGTAGTATTTCTGATATATTTTTCTATCCTTGATCGAATGAAAAAGCGAATATATAACATTCCCATTCCTTTTGTAATTTCTATAATATTGATCCTAGACCCTATAAATATATTCTGGATCCTTAAGAGAAGTTCAAACTACGATGTCCGTTAAAACAGGGCTTCCGAAGACCCTAGAAACTCGGTAGATATTTATTTAGCTCACATATAGTCCGGAATTATTTGCACCAGAGATTCAGCCTAATCAGTCCACAAATGACTGGGATAGCAACAAACTAACACGACTGCCTCTAAGTGTACCCATTAATGGCGATTTCTTTTCTGAGAAAAATGTTGCATAAATGGTACATGCTCTACACAAAAGAGATAGAGCATGTACCGTTTATGCAACATATTTCTCAGAAAAGAAATCGCCATAAGATTTGTTGTTGTTGTTTTTTAATTTTTTTTTATGTAAATCTGGAGAATGGCAAGAGCCAAAGTTTCCAAATGAGGAATAAGGATCTTAGTTATCACTAAATAACAAAATCCGAGAAAATATGGGCAGGAATATAGAAGTGGGCGTGACACAAAATATATTAATTAATATATAAAGAATGGTTAGAGACAGGTATCGGAACAGATACCTGGGTTATCAATACACAAGCTGTCTAAAAATATACGCTGGATTGGAGAAGTGGTTGTGGCACCTCCTCTCGAACAAAGATATAATAGGTAACTGTATATGTTCAGAACGGCAAGAGCCAAAGTTTCTAAATAAGGTACAGGCATCTTGTTTATCAATACATAACATCCGACAAAATAAGGGCGGCTTTGAACAAGTGAGCGTGGCAGAAAATATATTAATTGATATCAGAAGAACCGTATTTATATAACTTTCTGTTGTATATTCTTTACAAGTTCGTTATTGAATAATCATATTTACTTAACTTGGAGGCCACGCGATCAAGTTTAGCTTTGAATTCTTTCAATTTGCAATACACTCTCACTTTTTTACTAACATACACTCACTTTTTAAATTGACCACGAGAATGCTCTCAATTTTACCTTTCCATTTATTTGGCAATTTAACAGCTGATCATAATTTAATTTTGGCGCTTCCTTTAAAAACAATATTTTTCTTAAAAAATAAATGTGTTTTATTAATAAAAAATTGTGTTTTCAAAAATTCTTGTGATTTTTTACAAAATACTTTGAGTTAAGCAATTTTGAGTCAAGCTATTATGAGTTGTTTCTTCGTCGGGGGCTTTTTTAAATGAAATTGATTATCAAATTGAGTGCAGCCTGTGCCACAGTTGGCAATTCAAACAAGTTTTGACAAGCAGTTTGTGTAAACAATGAGGGTAAACAGATTTATAAATTAATTAGTAGGCAGTAAAATATTGAAAGATTGTTAATACAGTTATGCATTATTTAAAAGTATTGCTGAACAAGTCAAGCGTACATGTGCATGTAGGCACGTACATATGTAATTATACTTAATAAAAACTGTTATTCTCAATTTTAAATGTTAACATTAACATTAATTTTAAAATTATTACTTAAGTAATATGGTATGTGAATTTACATTACACTTTCAGTTATTATTGCACCATGGTGAAGGGTATATAAGATTCGGCATAGCCGAATTTAGCACTTTTACTCGTTTAATAATAAGACCGTAAGTTCTTCGCTACAAACTTCAGTTTGTTTTTTCTGTCAATTTTTCACATTTATTGTGAGAATAGTCATTTATATTTCATGAGTTATTAGTATTTAAGATTTATAATTTGAAAGTGAATGTCTTGAACTTTGTAATAATATAATCTCCATAAATGAAATTGGAGCTTAAATAAAATATATTTAGCTCCCAGGTATATTTTATTGTTCCATTACTTCTTATTTTTATGCGCACATAGAAGAAATTATATTATTTTACAACCTTAATAAAATGTATACATACCCAATATGCATTTATTATAAATACAAAATAATTATTGAACATAAAAGAAAGAAAAAGAATAAAGAAGATATTCAAATACAAATCTACTCATGTGATACCCTACGCTAACTGGTTTCTATTTTAGATCTATCATATTTAGATTAGTTATCAGTTATTTTTAATGAAATTAATTGTTATGTCGAAATCAATTTTAGATTAATACTTTTTATATACTTTTTGGGAAGGGCCCATATGGGACATTTGGTATATTCTAGATCTCTGTCTTAAAATATTCTTGTTACAATATAAATTTCTTTGAATCGAACCATATTTGTCCATAGATCTTATATAGGAGGTACCTATAGGGAAGTCCGAACTTTGATAGTTGATATCGGCCATATTTTGTAGAAATTTTGTTGAATCAATACGAAGGAATACGGGATTTGCTTCTATACAAAATTGTTTGTCTAAAAACCAAATTAGGCAAATTATGGTTAAAATAAGGTATGTAGTAGGGCTTTTGCTTTAATCGGTTAATCGCTCGATTAATTAACCGAGGTTTTGGCTTAATCGGTTACTAATCGGTTAATTTTGTAATTGATTGGTTAAGCGATTAATAAGGTTTTTTTTAAAAGAATAAAGTTATTTCAATAAATAAAAATTCATAAATTATTTATTATTTGGAGTTTGTTTGAAATGAAAAAATCAATGACATAACAATTCTTGAACTAAAACCAGAAAAAAAAAATATTATGTAAGAATTAAAAAATAAACTCTGAGATCATTTTATTAGTTATTTCAATAGTTTAAGGATATATTAAAAAAAAAAAATTTAAGCGATTATTTTCTTTAGTTTTAATAAAACTTGGCGTGGAAAAAAATCTTTCACATATCGTAGATATTGGAAATCAAAAGCAACACAAACATATAAAACCTTCCATTATGCCTTTAGAGTCCTGCCTTAATTTTTAAAAATTTTCTTTACTTCTAATCTTTTCCCTTAATTGTGTTAAAACATTGATATGAGAGACAGCAAACACCTGTTTAAAGTGAAGATTACCTTCTTTGTTTGTATGAAAAATATTTTCTACTCACATTCCTTTTGTATATAAGACGAAACTAATAATTAAAAACACAAAAAATATATTATAATACTACAAAAAATTTAAAATTTCGTTACATCGGTTAATCGACTAAAATTAACCGGCTTAATCGTTAATCGAAAATAGCCAATTTTAAATTAACCGATTAGTTAATCGGGTTCAAATTAATCGGTTAACCGATTAACCCTAGAACGAAAACCGTAGTATGTAGCATCCTTGTGGGTCTCTCAGTTTGTCCCCAATGGCCAGAAATCCCTCAGAGAATCATTGCAATACCTTACAACATGAAACATCGTAAAAAAACAGCCACTTCGGCAATCTTGTCAATTCTTGTGCTGTAACATATTTTTTTTTTTTAAATTATTTTATTTACGAAATATTTAAAAAAAAATTTAAATCTTATGTTATATCATATTTTTACAGAAAATTGTGTATTATGCTTTAAACACATTCGAGACAGCAGACTACCGACTTCAATATGTCAACAATAGAATACATGTGTGTATATGGAAATGATTATTTTAACGACGACACGGCAAAATGGCTGCAGGTTGTTGTCTATGCTAATTTTGTCGTTGTAGTCAAATTAAACTAATTTCTATTTTTGTACGCTACAAAACAGAAAAAGTGCTGCTAATAAATCAAAAATTAGAAGAATTAGTGCTTATAATATATAATAATAATTTTTTGGTTAAAAAGCAAAGAACCGGATTGAAACAAGAATATAAGCGTGGCTCACCACCAAATCTATATTATTATTACTTTTTAGTATCCTTAAAAGAAGTTATATAGGAAGATGTTTGTCACGCCAACGCTCATAGTTTTAGCAGTATGGGTATCATTGAAAAATTGAAAGTGCTTTTCACATGGTGTTTAAGGCGCACCGATTTATATACCCATTAAGAGCCCATTTCAAATGCTCATACTTCTTGACTGACTTTTTTTTACTAAATTTGCTTTATCTTTAAATTATGTCGATATAATAATAATTATTTAACAATAATATACACATGTTACCAAAGTTATTAGGACTTTGATTAATAAAGTTTTTCTGTATTGCGGGTTTTCAGCCTTCCAGGACACTTTTCAAATACTTACATATTACTATATTTCAATATGTAACAACTGCATAAACTATTACCACTATATATTTTAACTCAAATTTATAAATAAATTGTGAAGTTTCCAAAATAAAATTTTTTTTTCCCTAATAACTTTAAAATTTTATATGATAGCATACAAAAACTTGGGGTGTTCTCTATAACATATTATATTTGAGGAAATATTATTATACATATCGACAAAATTTTAAGATAAATCCTCTTAAGGGGTTAATAAATCGGTATATTTAATACATCATATGAAATGTGTTTCGAAAGACTTTATTATGATACCAATAATTTAAAGATTCAGATTATATTTTTCTTTCTATACTATTGATAAAGTGCTCTGAAACCTTTACGACCTATAATTCATAAACTTAGTGCGTTTGTTGGAATATTTTTCGTATTCCACAACAGATCCTAACCGGGAATTTCAAACGTGACTCCTCAATATTCAATTTTATTTGAGTTGAAGTTTTATTCAATGTTAAACGATTAGATTATAAAAAAAGAATGATAATGAAATATTATTTTATGACAGTTACAAAACTATTTATAGTTGTAAACATTTGGGTTGTTAAGTAAAGGTTGCATTTTATCTTACAGCGTTGAACCAAAAAATTACAGTAGAATCGCGATACAGTAATCTTGCGGTCAAGTTAACCAAATTTTAGCGCTTCTGTGCCGCTCTTAACGTTAACTGTAAGTTAACTTTTCAGATCGTATTAGTAAAAGTACTGATTTGTACAAACGATAACAAATTAGATTAAATTTTAAGCTGAAAGTTGACAGTTCAAACAAAATTGAGAAATACATTAAAGAAAAACTATCGGCGTTGTATTATTGTATATCTGAAGTTGCCATCTCAAAAATAAAAACGAAACGTCACAAAATTTTCGAGGCTTTGAAGAATACATAGGAAAAAGCATACAGGAAAACATTACAAAGACCAAAATATGCCGATCTTAAAGCAAGTTTGTACAAATATTTTCTTGAAGCATCGAAAACGTATTTGCGCAATCACTGTTCTATTTTCAATATCAATAGCTAAGCGCGAGTTCGTGTAACTGCAACCTGCAAAGACAATAATGTCAGAAATGGATGGCTGGCAAATGTTTAGAAAATACCCAGAACTCGCTATCTGAAAATTTTTGAGGAACTAGTTTTCTGACAAACGTCATATGTAGCACCTAACACATAATACATGACTGATTGTATAATTATTAATTATAAATTGTTGCCGGTACAATTTAGATCTAAGTTTCTTTTTTGTACAGATGAAAACTACGTCATTGCAAAAAATATAGGTACATATGTTTATTAATGCATTTTTTTACAATTTAGAAAAGTTAATATATAAGACGAAAAAGTTAACAAACCTTAGGACATTTCAGTTTACTTTTTCTCGATTATACTGTATATTAGGATTTTTTTATTCAACCTGCCATGAAGATGATATTCTTTATGAGTTCCAAAAACAATAAAATTAAAATATTTTAAATGTTTTTTAATAAATTCATTTGTTTTTACGTTAAAAAATGTATCATAAATAAGTATTTATATTTTTGTAGGCTTAAATTAAGTTTGTGTACGAGTCTGCAATTATGCATGTTGTTAAATTTATAAAAATTTAAAATGATAGTGGCACAACTGAAATGTAAATACATAATAAAAAACACAGCTGTTTATATTTTTTCAATTGTAGCTGTCGTCTTCAAAATAATTCAGTAGCTGATTACGCGACTACAATTACAGCCTGCAGCATTTGTAGTCGTGCCTTCGTGTTGCCTGCTCTCTCGAATGTGTTTAATGCATTAGACTATATGAAGAATATATGTTCCTGGTATTTAACCAATTCCAAGCCGATTAAGCCATGTCTATTGAGTTTGTTTCTGTAAAAAACGCGCTTGCATATAAACGACATATCAAAAATAAATAATTTTCATATCAGAATGCTCATTCTCCAAAGCAATGAGGGCTTAAAACTTAGAAAAATTGATTTTGTAGAAAAAAATATTCTGGTGGGCCGACTAAAATTTTAATTTTATGTACTAACGTGAAAAAAAATTTTTATTTAGCCAAGTCAAAAAATTTGGCAAAAATTCGTTGCATATGCTTCAAAATTATACTGCCAACTTTCATAATGATCGTTTTATCATACAAAATATGAGATACTCCCGAAAACCCACCAAAACAAATATGACATTATAATAAAACTTGATCAAATTTATTTAAATATGATAAAAACTTACACGACATAACTTTTTTGCGATCAATACATAATTTACTACACGTTCCATAGAAATTCCACTTCCGAAAGTCAATTTAATAAGCTTTAAATTGATGTAAGTAATGGCATAAATGGTATTAAAATTTGGTCCAACTAGAAAGGACCGGAAATTATACAACTAAATTTTGTAATTCATTGCAGCTGCCCTGTTAATCGTCTAAAGCTATAATGACTTTTGTGGCGTAGTTTCGTCCAATTTAACGAAAATAAATACTGTCACAAAATTTGCAACTTAATTGGTTTTAAATGACTAAATCCAAAAAAAAAAAACTTGAAAAATCCGTATTTTTTGGTAAATGGTGTAAATATTTGACTCTTACAGAAGAAGTTTCAATAAATCAAGAATTTAGGTAAAATTTAATATTTATTTCTTTTTTGTTGGTCAGCAAACAAATAAAAAATTTTAATTTATTGTAGATTTGGAAACAGATATCAAAAAATTCAATAAAATTTTCATGAAACGCTGTAAATAAATATAAAAAATAAAATTTTATATCAACAAAATAGATTAACAAGAACTTTATAATCCCATTTTTTTTCTAAATAAATCGAAAAAAATTAAATAAAATCAATTTTTTGCGGACAAATAAAAATTCACAAATGTAAACTTCAATGCCGTAATTTTTTTTTTTTTTTTGTTTTTAATTCTGAAATCAATTAAATAGAAACTGAAATTAAAACAAAATAATCCAGTCAATCGACAGTTATTATTTTTATATAAAAGACTAATTAACAAAAAGGGTTTTGTTCAAAGGACAAAATAATTGGAAACAGTTTGATTTGTACACTGAACTAAATATGGCCATAAATAAAAACGAATTAATCAGGGGTGTTCTGGAAATCGAAAACGCAAAACGTAAGAATTTTAAAGTTATTTTTAATACACTCTTAGCCCAATTTTTTATAATTTTCTTATATTATTCTGTTTAATAGAGAAATATTTGTATTGCATTGTTTTGTATTTCTTTTACTACAAAAATCTTATTAAAATAACTACTTTTAAATTCTTGCGTTTCCGATTTCCAGAACACCACTGAATAATTAGATTTTCATTAAAAATTAAATCTTATGTTTTTTTCTTTTGTCTGGGTTCACACTAGGGATGCCAATCGGGACTGCTTTTCGCAAATCCCGGAATTCGGGATTTAAAAAAACCAAACCCTGGATATTTCGGGATCCCGCGATTTTTTGGGATATCGGGATTCGGGATTTTTTTAAATTCAAAAGGAAAATGCTTTTTATAAATACTAATTAATAAAAGTCTTTTCCCGCAAATCACGGGATTGAAAAATTAAAATCCAGGTTTTCGGGATTAGCTGAATCGGGATTTCGGGATTGGCCTCCCTAGTTCACACTATTAAAGTTTTCTTTCAGAAAGGGGAGAGAATAATGGCATGCTCCCTCCCCTCTCACCATTAAGCTAAGACTTTCTGAAAGAAAACTTTCATAGGGTGAACCCAGACTTTAAGCAATTATTTTTTATAAGAAATTTATTTCTTATAAGGAAATTTATTTCTTCTAAGGAAATTATTTTTACCTTAAATAAATAAGCTGCTTATAGCAATATTACATTTTAATTGTTTGGTATGGAATATGAGTGATCCCAGATTTTCATCGCTTTTAATCTAGCGCTTCTAGTTTCCTAGAATATCTAGTTTAAAGTTTCTCATACAAGGTTAGGTTAATCTAAGAAGGATTATGCGCCCAAGGGCGCATCTCCACTCGGAGACCAATGAGGTTCATTTTGAATCCCTTCAGTATAAGAAAAAGAGAAAAGAGAGAAGTAAAGAAGAAGGGAAGAAAAAAGTCCAAAGGTTTAAGGCAGATATACATATACTGCGTAGGACAAGTCACCCCTACGGTCTCTCCAACAGAAACATCCATCATATTTCCCTGACAAACGCCAGTAGCGATACACCCCAGCTCATCGTGAAATCTAGCCCCTAGCGATTTATGACTGGGACCCTGCATCCTATTACAGTGGCACAGTCCATGCTCAACCGTTTCTAGCTCCTCGGCATCCCCTGCAAAAGTCTGGTATGGCATTGTCCCATTTACTCATAAAAGCCCTAGCATACAAAGTCAGCACAAAAATCGACGTTAGGTAAGAAATATGAGCGATTCCAGATTTTCATTATTTTTGCTCTAGCGCTTCTAGTTTCCTAGAAAATCGAGTTTAAAGGTGTTTACTATGGAATATCAGTGATCCCAGATTTTAACTATTTTTGCTTTGGCGCTTCTAGTTTTAAACAAAATCTGGTTTAAAGTTTTTTATACAAAATCAGCCTATTAATGGACGTTTGGTGAGATATATGAATGATTCCAGATTTTCATTGTTTTTGCGCTAGCGCTTCTAGTTTTCATGAAAATCGAGTTTAAAGTTTTTCATTCAAAATCGTATAAATAAGTAAAAATGTTATTCTTTAGAAAACTTTCAAATCTTCCTTAATTCTATTCTATGAAAACTTCTATACAACTTAACTTCACCTAAACAGAAAACTTTATTAATTTTCTATTAGCGAAGTAAAGAAATATATACACAGTGATCACTGAAGTTAATGGAATGTTATAGTGAATAGAGATCTCAGCTAACAAAAAACCTCTACGGTAAGTCACGTCTGACCAGATCATATCCGGATTCATATAGTCCTAACCCGGGGTCCAATGTGACCCCTTAATCGCAAGACAGCAGATTTTAAAATCGCCGGGTTAATGTCCGATTTTTGCTCTAAACTTTTAATGCAGAGCTCACTGGCAAACAGAGAAGTAATTTGAATCGTTCTCTGTTCTTATTTAAAATCATAATAAAAAAAAAAATACGCTTAAATGTAAACAAAAATATCACAAATTCTTAGTATTTTTGGCTTAGTTTTTTCTCTACAAATATTGGAAAGGAAAAATTCCTGCAACTACAAAAAAAAACCAGTTAACATTAAAATGCGCTTTTTGTATTTTTGTTTCCTGGAATTCCAATAAAGGCTTGCGATTTTTCATCAATTCCTGTTTAAAATATATTTCCCTTTTATTAACAATTCAATTAAAAATGAGAAAAATTTGTGAAGGTCATATAGAAACCATTGTGAATTTTTTAATGCTATTTTCGTTTTTTACTCAAATTAAGTTTGTTGATTAAGTTCGTCAGTAGGTCATACGTTTTAAACAAATTAAAATAAAAATATAAATATTTTGCTTTAAGTTTATTCTTTTATTTCCTTTTACTCAAATTTGTAATAGTTTTTGGTGGTCTCTTCTCTAGTGCACCAATATTCACCTAATAATTTAATATTTTATGGTTTAATAATTTAATATTTTGTATATTCATGCGTTCATCTCAGTGAACAATTGAATAATCACATCCCAGATGTCAATCGTTACCTAAATCTCAACTGCAGCGAAGATCAACTGTCTTTTATTATTTCTTTCTTATTCTGAAAGTCTGTATTGCGTGAAAAATTGTGCGCAATAGCGGAAATTCTAAATCGTTATAAATATGTAAAAAAAAGTTCCAAAGTTTGGTATTGAAATTTACACCCTAAAAATCTGAAAGTTAAAACTTATAAAAATATCTAAAATTTGTTAACCCTAAACTTAAAACTAAATAAAAATTGAATTTAAAATAATAAACATAAAATAAGATTGGTATGCTAAAATAAATACAACTAATAAAATAAGCCAAAAGACCTAAGGTATTTCATACTTACCTAATAACTATATATATATTAATATCTATTGCACTTCCCCTTAGAACATAAAGTGAGGTTTGTTGACCCCTAATTATATTTTCTAAACCCTCTATATATATTGTCTGTCCCGTATAAACACTTGCAATATTTGGCTAATGCTGATAAATCAACTTTTTTATTTGAACATTTGTGTTGTTTCAATCATCGCTTAAATTTTTGAGTTGTTTCTCCAATAAAAACTATATCAAAATTTTTACAATTAATTTTGTACACAACATCAGATTTTTGCCTAATTTTAAGTTCATATTACAGGTTTTTGAACATTTTCTGAGTATTATCTTTAAATGATGTTGTCATTGCAAGTTTTACATTAGGTGTAAAATATTTACATGCTCTGGATAAATGTTCAGTAACAACAGGAACATAAGTCACTGATGCAAAATTAACAGATGGTGACGCTATTTTATTATTGGTTAATATATCTTCCTAATAAGTGGAGAGATACGCATAACTAACTTCTGTTTTCTTTGAATTACTTTTATTATTTATACGCTTATGTTGTTGAACAAAGTTAATTAGCCGAATTAACCTTATGTGAAAAAAACTATTTTTGATAAGAATATTTTTAATTCTAACACGATTTTGTGACCAATGAACTTTATGTGATATAATAAACACTCTCCTTATGAAATTTTTTGCCGTGTTAAGTTTCATATGTGATGGATGAGTTGAGTAGTAATTAAAAATGCGATTCGATGCAATTTCTTTATGATACCAATTAGTTATTATTTTTCCATTTGTTTTATGGTTAATAGTGATTTTATTAAGTATGGGACCAAAATTCATATTAATAATTGAGGACGAACCATTACTTGAATTAATAGCTGACATTGAATTAGGCGAGCAATGCGAACTTATCCTAATAATTCAATTACTAAGCTTTTAAATATAACTAAGCCACTTAATGGAGTTTAAAAGGACATCAAAATTTCTTAAAGAACATCCAGATATTTATGCATCAAATAGTGATAAATGTAACATTACAATTATTGCTAATAAATTAGAATACCAACAAAAAATAAGTGAATTTCTAAAGAACACGGAAGTTTTCGAATAATTAAAAGCTGATTCAACTTCATCATTGGAAATAAAAAACAATAATTAAATAAAATGTTCATACGATAATGACAACTCAAGTAACAAATTCATTACAGTAAGACAAAACTATTTTTAACAAATTGCACATTAATTCCACCAAGAATATATGGTCAAATTAAGATACACAAAAAAGATAGACCAATTGGGCCTTCTCTAAAATTAGTAGCATATAACTTATCACGTTTTTCAAACCTAAATATTCGGCTAATAATTCTAAAGAATTTGTTAAAGATATAACAAAAAGGTTATAGTTCCAGAAGAGTATACGTTGGTATCTTTCGATGTTGTAAATTGGTTTACAAATATTTTAACACAAATTGCTCTTTATAACAATTCAAAATAATAACTCAACGGTTTAGCTTCTCAAAATTGATTTTTTAAAGAACAATCGGCGTCTTGGGAGGACATTTGTATGGGAATATGGTAAAATAATGAGCCTTTTTTACTTATTGTCATTACAAAAAAAGCTCTATTTATGTAGGCAGATTATGCTCTATGATAAAACATTATTTTTATTGAAACGCTATCTTAGCTTATTAGAAATTTATGGGTCAGTTCTGTAGAATTTCAATGAAAAACTTTCCAAATACCCAACAGAAAGACGGACATCGTTAAATTAAATATGCTTCTCATAAGGATCTAAAATATACGCTGTGGTCTCATTTCATTAAAACTCTTTGAAAAGCTCATTGCAAAAAAAACCGACGGAAATCGTTCAGTCAACTATGCTCCTCATAAGAATCTGAGTTATGCGCTTAAAGTGGTCTTAGCTTGATATTTCAGGAATCACAACATTCGCCTGGAGTGAATAGCATAAACAAATCCATGGGAAATACATTTTACTTTTTACTTATTTCTTAAGTTTTGTTTTACTTATTTGCTATTATTTAAAATACACCCATACGTATACGTCATATTTTTCATTGTCATCATAAAATATTATCATACTGGTAACATATAACAAATGTGTAGCATACCTTAGGGAGTTGTATTAAGTATACGCAGCGTATGGGTTACGAGAAAAGAAATCTTTCATATTTTGCACAATCAAAAATATCAATATCAAAAATAGGCAGTAATCTAAAAAAGGCTTACATAGATTTATAAGCTGATGGTATCTACATAAAATTTTAATAAATATGTTAATATGCGATTTAATTTTCCATTTATTTGTAAACATTTAAAATTAAAAAAATAAATGAACAAATTCGGTTGTGTGAAATTTTCGATACCCTCCACAAAGATTGAGCATAATATGTATTTGGACCGTGCATAAAAAAATGGAGGGTATAAAATATTTGGTACAGCCGAAGCCTTCTTACTTATTTGTTTTAACAAATTCTAAATTGTTTACCTTTTTAACCAAAACAAAAACAACTAAACAAACAATTTTCCCCCTCTTTATCTTTGCAGAATTTTTAAGCTAATCAGAAAATTACTACTATTGTATTCAGCAACAACAAAAACAAAAAAATTTAAGAATAAACGAAAACACTACGATTTTTTTTTAATTTACAAAAAAAAAAACACCCAATTGTGTTTAAATATTGACAACAAATTTACAAAAATTCAATAAATATTTAAGTGTCTACGGGCGTACAGACTCCCTTTCTATTTCTATTTCTCTTACCTTCACTACTTTAACTTAATCGTTGGTCCATATATGCACACAGTGGTGTTGTTGTTATTGTATTCAGTTAATCAACAATAATGACTGATTTGGAACGTATAAGACTGGTGATACTTGGGGGAGCCGGTGTAGGTAAACGCTGTTTTGTCAAACGTTTTCTATTTAAAACCTACACAGATAAATATCGTGCCAGTGTTGAAGACCTTGTTACGATTTTTTTTACAAAAATGTAAAAATATATTTTGGTTATTTGTTGTAAAAGGAAAAATAAACGTAATTTACACCTGACCATTACGAATTTTAATTGGGTATCTTCCCAAAAACATAATTTGCTATAAATTTTAATTATTCCAATGAAACTCATTTAAATCTCTTATTTAAATATGTTTGTTGTCGTTTTATATACCTAAGATAGTATATATAAAAAGGTATACATTACATTTCTCTCAACTTGCATCAGATATCTTTGTCCTTCTTTAACAGATGGGAAGATTTACTGCCTATTAATCTCTCTTTTACTTATACCCGTACTGATTCTTTTGGTAACTGCGCACTAACTTTATGCTTAGTAACTTACTTCTTTAAAAATAAAAAATCATTATTAAAGCCAAAGTGGTTGTAATCAGTCGCTCTGCATTAAATAAAGTGATTTAAAATTTAAAGTGTTATATTAAACTTATTCCATTAATTGCCACGTTTTTTTTAAAAAGGAAAGTTTTGTTTAATAAACTTGTGAATCCCAAAACCTTTGGTAAGAAATTTCGAGGAAGTGTGAAAAAAATTAAATAAGTAATAAAATTTACTTCTTTAGGGCACAAATTATTTCAAATGTCCATCGATTTGTCTAAATTTGGAAAATTATTAAAAAGAGAAACATTTTTATTGAAGACAATTCGTGACAAAAGCAGCTTGGTTATTTAAAGAAGAACCACGTGGTCAAAAGTCCACTTAGTAATATTGATAATCCGATGATTCTCCATAAAAATTAACACTAGTAGCCGTTTAAGATTTACACAGATCTCTCCACACATCACTTTACTTTTCCAACAGAGTGTCATTTTAAAATCAATTTACGTTTCATAATTATACCTTTATTTCGTATAATCTTCAATATCCAATATAATTTTTTTTTTCTTTCTTACTGCTTGATAATTATTTAGACATTGCCAATTTTAAACACTTAAACGAAATCTAACCTCAAATTTGTCAAAAGCCCGTTTAAAAATTTTATTAGTTCATCTTTTTTTTATAATAATTATGTAACTCGTAATCTTCCCCGAAAATTCATATTAACTACTAGAATCACAGAATTTTCATAATTTTAAAAAACCTTTTTAACCCGAATTTTGAATTTACCGAAACCCTTTAACTTCACCAAAAATTTAAACTACTTAACCTAATAAATGCATGTTCCAAACTATAATATAATTTTTGCTCATAAAATTAATAATTAAAAAAAATTAAAAAAAGAGAAAAAAAAAGTATTGCTTAATAAAATTCTTTTGCTACTATAATTAAAGAAAATGTAAAAGACTTTATTAAAATGTTATTAACTAACAATTTTAAAATTTTATACTAAATCATAAAATCTAACGGAAAAAGTCAGTAATAAATATAAACTTAATTCCTTTATTGATTAATATACATATATAATGAATTATTAACATCATTTATTTTGTAATACCTATAAATTTTTCCTTTCATTATTACTTGCATACATACGTAGTCATTATTCTAATTAAATATTTTCATAAAAATTCATTTTTACTTATTTTGATCTTCGAGTGTAATATCTTTACTCATTACTTGTAATACAAGCTAAAGATAGGAATTTAAGTCGTCAAGAACAACAAGAAAAAAAAAACCATCTACTACTAATTGCTGGGCCCATCAATGGAACAATAGTAATGGAACACTGCATATTGTAAAAATGGTTTTGTAAGTAAAAGTGAATTAAAACTTTAATATATTTTTTTATTTGTATTACTATTTTCTTATTACTATTATATTCTTATACCATTACATATTTTACTTTCATTCATTTATCCGTCTGTCCGATTTCCATTTCGTTCCTACCTTTAAATATGTAAATATTTGCTTTAGAAAATCTCTTAATTTTGTTTTTTCTTTATTATAAGCTAATTTCTCTCAGAGTAATTATCATATTTAATTATTAAGCCGCTATGCATTTGTTTTGATCAACTTTGTTATTTTTTTTTTTTTTATTTTATTTTACATTATTCTTATTTCTTTTAATAAAATTCATTCATAGTTTTGTTTACTAAAATGAAACTCTAAATTCTTTAAATTGCAAGGGAAGGATAGTTTGGAAGGGAAGAATAAAGTTATTTAAATAAAGTCATGTTTTTTGTTATAGGAACAGATTCAAAATTATGGGTAACAGTTCTGTCAAGGTGTTAAGAATATTATTCTCTGGGAGGGAAAAATTGTACCCTACATGACGTGTCATCTTGTCATGGTTTAAGTGAGTCTATTTTCTTATTAACTTATTAAAAAACGTTCGATTATTTTCCTTTTTTTTTGTTTGTTTGCATACTCTACGATATTTGAATAGGCATGAAGAGCATGTTATATGATTACGCGTGAAATAAAAGGGTTAAGAACCAAAAATATCTTATGTGAGCTAGCCAGACGATCTTTTCATGCCATTAACCATTTTGTTCTCTATCTCGGTATTATTTTAAAAAAACATATTTTTAACAATTTTATTATTGTTTTATCATACCGCCGCGTAACAACCTCTACAATCGAGAATACGATTTGGGTGGTGTAACACTGAAGGTAAGTTAAAACAAAAATGAACTTTTTTTCTTGTGTACTAGAAAGTGACTACTTTGTTTTTAAAGTGTAAGGAAAAAAACAGTAAAAGGAAATAGATTTTTAATTAAATAATGAAAAAAAAACCGTGAGTCATGACAACTTTTTATGTCCGTTATTTCTACAAATAGAAATCTTGCTGTGTATATAAATCTATGATATAAATGCAGCCAATTTTAAAAGAAAACTTAAGATAAAAACACGTGGCCCAAATAAACGTGGAAAAAGGTAAAGATAACTGTTAGGTACGAAGACGAGAATATATCTCTTTTTGTAGAAATTACGTGCATTAGTACAATAAAACTGCGTGATAAGAAATTTTTTTCATAACATTGATAAAAATAGCTTTTAGTTGTCAATTTGCTAAGTTTCAACAATTTGGAAATAACTCTGACAGTAACCGTTATATTTTATTTTTGTTTTGATTTTAAACAATTTGTTGACAAATCCATTAAGAGCAGATGAAAATGATGCAGCAGTTTAAACCGCCTTGTATATACCTTCATTTCACTAAAATTGTTTACAACTTTAGAGCGTTGTGTGATGCAAAAAATTTAGGCTTGCATTCGTGTTAATTGACAAAAAATAGTAACATTTATCAATGTTATGAATAAAAAAAATAATTATTGTCACACAGTGTAATTTTAAAAATTTGCATTTATTGAAGATTTTTACACCTATAAAATTTAATTTTGTTAGGCAAGCGTTTTCTCAACTTTTTACAAAATAGTTTTTAATAGATAGATAAATAAAGGAGAATTGAATTTGCAAGACAGAAAACTGCAAAAATTAATTAAAGAAGATTAAGGCTCTAAATGTTTAAAGCGCAACGCAACGCCAAAAATTATATTGAAAGTCAAAAATTCATAATAATTTTGTTGTGGCTTCTACAGAAATTCATATTGCGTTTTAAAATTTTCAACTCCACAAGATTTGCAGCGTTCGAAATTTAAAAATTCAATATGAGTTTCTATAGAAAGCAACAAAAAAAAGTATTTTTGACTTTGTTTTGCTTTCAACGTAATTTTTGGCGTTGTGTTTTACACAATTAGGGTCTAAGAAACACTGCAATATAATAATAAAATAAAATTAATAAGCACGTATTTTTAATATAAATTAGGGATGCAACGATACGGCTTTTTGCCGATACGATAACGATACTGAAACAAAAATATCGCCGATATCGATACCGATACGCATATCGAATTTGAATTTAAGTTAAATTTAATAAAACTCAAGTAGTGTAAATTGTAAGTTAGACAAAATCACAGTGTAAGAGATAACATACGAGTTTTAATATTTAAAATTGATCCCAGTAAAAACTTACATTGCAAAGTAATGAGTTAAAAAGCTAATATAACTACTCTTCACCACTTCTACATTGGCATTTTAACTCATTATTTTAACACGGTGATGTCATTGGAGGCAAGTACTTACCACCCTCGCTTACAAATAGGCAGTTAAATAAGTCATTACCACATTCGCTTACAAATAGGGAGTTAAATAAGTCTAATGACTTATACTCGCTTACAAATAAGGAGTTTAATAAATTTAAATGAAATTTTACATCAAGGACATATTCATACCCAATAAACCAAAGACCGATATGATTGCAAAAACGTTATGATATTTTCATGAAAAAACGATATTATAAGGACAGGTAAAATTTCATCATATCATATATTATAATTTATATCACCTAGACGAAGTTGTTATAATATCGTTTGTTAGATTGATTAGTGTGGCTTTTATTCAAAATTTTAATTTTAAAATACATGCCAAAACCAATTAAGTACTTAAATTTTTCATATTCAAATTCATATTCATTTATAACTAATAAAAAAAAACAAATTGTAAGAACGAATATTTAAATATCAATTTATATTAGATTTGAAAAAATAAAACCTTAAATGTATTTTATTATGAATTCATTATAAATTTCGTTAATCAACTCATAAACACGTGCTTATGTATCAGATTATATGTCAGCCATTATTTAACTACTTCTATGTAATGCAGATGGTATGAAGTAGTCATTGAAAAGTAAGTTGTTCAGTTATTTCAAGTCATTACCTAGTTTTTGCTGGGATATTAATAAAATTTAAAAAAACAATGAATTAAATTGGAGTTCATGATAAATTAACATATAATAAAAATTTTTTTTACAAAATATTAATGAGATTTTTGCTTAGTTAACAAAGTCTTCTCCACGTGCAGTGGAAAATAGTCTCTTAGATGCGACAGTACTCATTTAAAAACTTAAGAATTCCTGCCCAATTTTTTTCAAGTCTGGGTAGACCATGGCATTTCGGCCGAAAACAAGCGGTTCTGCGTCTCTAGAAATTTTTTGAGATCAAATGCATTTATCGAATTATTTTTCTTAGCAGAATCACAGCATAGGATTAAAAGAGGCTCGTCCACCTCGGATCCTCTTATAAATTTTTTACAAACGCTCGAAAGTCCAGTTGTTGTAGACTTAGCAGAACTTGTACCACCTGTAAAGTGACCGGGTTTTAAAGACTCTCGGAATAAGAAGTTTTTGCGGTACCACTGAAGTCAATTGTCTTCGAAATATTCGAGCATTGCATCGAGTTTCAAACGTTGTAGATAAACAAAATGTTGCATTATATTTTTATATCTTTTAGTTAGAGCTAATGCTAAGTCAGCTGCTATATTTTGAGATTCCGAATTATTTTCCATCTACGTTGATTCATTTATTATATGAAACAATTTCATTTTTCTGTTTTAAATTTGTGTTATTCTAGTAGTTGCTAAGCAAAACATAAGTGAAGAAGATTTTATTATTTGTTCAAAAATATATAAAAAAAATAAAAAGAGTATCGCCATATTGGCAGCAAAATAATACCGATATATCGGCGCTACTTTCGATTTTCCGATACATCGGTATCGGTATTCGTTACCTTCCTAATATGAATTTTTAGTAAACTATTGTTAATTACAAACGAACTAAAAATACATTTTGCTTTATTTTATCTTTGCAAATAATTTATCCTGGTGGGATTTTTTTATCACTAAATTTACACGTGCCAAATTTTTTCGTTGATCAATTATTTAAATGTTAATGCATTTTGAAGCGGTTTTCGGATTAAGGCCCTTATGAGAGCTTTTGTCAATCGTCGATTTTTTTGTAAGTCGTTAAAATTGTTATACCCTTTAGGAGTTTTTTGATCAAGTCTTAACTTAAGTTGACTTTTAGTTAACTTATTTCCAATTGACTTTTACACTAGCACAATAATTACGCAATAAATATAATTAATTTTTTTTTTGAAGGTTATAAAATACTTAAAAGGTTTATACAAATTATGCAAAATTTTTCTGGTTAAATATTCATTACTCCTGCAAAACTCTCTATATTGCTTGCCATTTCCGTTTCAAAAAACTGTTTTAGTCGATTTTCTTAGAACTTTGTTTTTCTAACTTAGCGGCGGTTGCAAGTGGACTGTTTATATGAATATGTTTATATCTTATATTATAACCATATATGAACATATCTAATTTTTTTAGTCAAAAACAGGGGCGGGAGAGGAGTATACATAGATATTACATAAACTCTTTATATAATCTTTACAAAAGATAATAGGACCTTAGACCTCCAATACCAGTTTCTTTAATTTTGCTTGATTCTTTTGAGTAGTCAATGCTTATTTCATCAACTCCTCTATGTACATGTCCAAGAATCAAGGGATTAAATACGTTATTCTTAAGTGGAATACAAACTGTTTACTTTTTGCTTAAAGAAATAGAAGAGTAATGGATTTTTGGTCGAAATTCATCACAGTGTATTTCACCTGATTCATATGCAAATGAACTCAGTTTTCTCACATCACGTCGCACCGAACTATGACTCTGGATGTTGGCTGAAAGATGAGGTATACAGCAAAAAATGCAAATGTACAGTTATCTGATAAATGTGAGGTGATGGGAGAAAACTCGTTTTATATTACCAGGAATCATACTACAAAGATCGGTCCATAATTTACCACTGGCTCCATATGAAGAACAGACCCGGAAACACTTTTATACGACTAATACTGTAAAAACAAAATTTATTTTGGTAAAATTTAGTCCACTTAAGTGTCTTTAGTACTAAAAATCACTTTACCAAACCTCGTGAAGAACTTAATTTTCCGTATTAGTGTATTGATTTGGCGAGGGTCCAACCTCCATTCCACATGTTATCTTCCTCGTTGGTTAACTAATGTGAACTTGAACTTTTTTTCATAACGGGGTGCATGTTTAACTTCCTTTGTCTAATATTGATGAAAATTTATCAAAGTACCAGGTGTAGAACGAAAAAGTACCAAAGAGCTGCCCTTACATATTCTTATTCAATCTGGATCATGCATGTTGAATTTTATCTTTATAGGTCCAATATTAACAAAAATTTAAAAAGTACCAGATGAAGAACAAAAAAGTACCAACATTTTTCATCTTTTAGGTTCTCATTCACTCAGGACCTAGCACTTCTAATCTATATATATAAAATTGGGCACGTTCATAAGGCGTAACTGTTGTGTAACCGCTTAGTGTTTGTCTTAGAAACGCATAGTTGAGCACTTCCGCTCAACACAACAGTTGGGTATTTGAGGCCATTTATTCCATCATAAAATATTTTAGCTACCTAAAGTCAACATGTTGTGCTCAACCTCAACCTTTATTTTTTCCAATTGTTTATGTTTATCAGCTGTTAATTTTGCATTATACTCATAATGCCGTTTCTAAGACGAAAATGTTCGGCTCAACAGTTGTCAACAGTTTTCTAGCAGTTCAGCTCAACAGCTACGTCTTATGAACGTACCCATTGTAACGTTACTGTCTGACTGACTCACTCACTGACTGACGGATTCATCATCGCACAGCCTAAACGCCTGAAGCTAAAAACTTGAAATTTGGACCAGGGGTTGGTCTCTCCCCAAATCGATCCACTAAGATGGAATTTTTGGAAATTCGAATGTTTAGGGGGTAAAAGAGGGCACAAACGGGTAAATTCGGTAACCTTATATCTCTAAAACTAAAAGAAATACAAAAAAAAATTTAATACTTATCGTTGTTCTCTAGAAAAATAAGCGGACAGGTGTCTGGTACTTTTTGGAAATTCAACCCTTTAACGGAGTAACCGGGTAAAATCTGTATTTTGGTACTTTTTTGTCACCCCATCTATCTTTTAAACTAATAAACCTAGAAATAAGGGTTATATCACATTTGAAACTTATCTAAAAAATCCAAATACAAATGTGGTACTTTTTCGAAATTCGGACGTTTAGAGGGTAAAAACCGTTACTATTTTTGGTACTTTTTTACAAAACATTTTTTTTTATTAATATTGAAATTTGTTATGCTTCAATGGGGAGAAAAAAGTACCAAAAAGGGGAAATACGGGAAATTTTATTTCTTACTTTAGGTTTTTGGTTCCACAACTGACAATTTTTTTAATTATCGTTAATATTGGACCTAGAAACATAAACTTCAACATGTAATGTCCTGAATGGATAAGAATCTCTGAGGGTACTTTTTGGCATTTTTTGATCTTTAACTGGTACTTTGTTAATTTCCGTTAGTATTAGACCTAGAAACATAAAACTAAACATGCGAAGTCCTGAGTGAATAAGAATTTGTTAGAGGGATCTTTTTGGTACTTTTTCATTCTTTAACTGGTACTTTTTTAATTTTCGTTAAAATTAGACCTATTGACATAAAATCAAACATGCAAGGTCCTGAGTAAATGAGAATTCGTTAGAGGGGCTTCTTGGTACCTTTTGGTCTTTAACCGGTACTATTTGAAGTTCCGTTAGTATTGGACGTAAAATCATAACATTCAACATTAAATGTCCTGAGTGGACAAGAACCTATAAGAGGGATCTTCTTGGTACTTTTTCGTTTTTTAACTGGTACCTTTTTTATTTTCGTTAATATTGGATGTACAAACATAAAATTAAAAATGCAATGTCCTGAGTGAATGAGAATTTGTAAGAGGGGCGTTTTGGTACTTTTTGTTCTTTACCTGTTACTTTTTGAATTTCCGTTAAAATTGGACCTATAAACATAAAATTAAACATGCAAGTTCCCAAGTGAATGAGAATCTGTAAGATTGGTTTTTTGGTACTTTTTCGTACTGTATTATTTGCCAACAGGTACTTATTGAATTTTTGTTAGTATTGCAGCTACAAACATAAAATTAAACAAGCAAAGCGTTGAATGAGCATCTGTAAGAGGCAATTTTTGGTTCTTTTTTGTACTTTATTTTGTGCTTTTATTGTTGTTCATTAAGTAAAAAAGATAACAGGTGTCTGGTACTATTTCGAAATTCGGGTCTTTTAGGGAGTTAAAGTGTAAAACCTGAATTTTGGTTCTTTTTTGTCCCCCATCTACCGTTTAAACCAATGCACATAGAAATAAATATTATATAAAATTCGTAACTTATCTAAAAAATGCCAAGTGAAAATTTGTACTTTTTCTGAATTTGAACGTTTAAGGGTTAAAAATCGTACGTAATTTTGTTACTTTTCCCAAGATATTTTTTCATCATCTATTTATTTTCATCGCACAGCCTAAACGCCTGAAGCTAAAAAGTTGACATTTGGACCTGAGGCAGGCTCTCGCCAAATCGATCACGCTGACCTCATATCTGCTAAGCTAAAGGAGATACAAAAAAATTTAATACTTATTGTGGTCCAATAAAAAAAAGGCGGTAAAAACGGAAATTCGCTAACCTCATATCTGCTAAACTAAAAGGGATACAAAAAAATTTAATACCTATTATTTTTCATTAAAAATAAGCGGACAGGTGTCTAGCACTTTTTTGAAATAAGGAGTAAACGGGTAAAACCTGTATTTTAAAACTTTTTTGCTATGCCATCTATCTTTTAAACCAATAAACATTAAAATAAAAAAATATATCACATTCGTAACTTATCTAAAAAATACAAATTTGATGCGTTTCGAAATTCGAACGTTTAAGGGGTGAAAATCGTCCCTAATCCTGTTGTTTTTTTTTAAAACATTTTTCTTCATCTAAAAAAAGTTAAAACGGGAAACTCCCTAACCTGATGTTCATTAAAATAATAAGCGGTTAGGTGTCTGGTACTTTTTTGAAATTAGACCCTTTTGGGGAGTAAACCTGTATCTTAAAACTTTTTTGCCACGCCATCTATCTATCAAACCAATAAACATTGAAATAAAAAAATATCACATTCGTAACGTATCTAAAAAATACAAATAAAAATTTTCGAAATACGAAAGTTTAGAGGTACAAATCGTCCCTTTACAAAGTAGCGGGCTTAAACCTAGAAACATAAACTTTGGCGTAAAAATATGTCCACATAAGAAAAAGGAACGCTAATGAAGTAGCGGGTTAAATGCTAGTATTATATATTTAGGTTTAATATTTTAAAAAATTCAAATATTACCACATGCAACAAGGAAAAGTAAAAGAAAGAAATTTAATTTTCCGTATTTCCCCTTTTTGATACTTTTTTTCTCACCTTTTTTATACTCTTTTTCTCTCCATTTGATAAACAAAGTAGGATAGTGTTCCTAACTGGTTTGTCTTTGACGATTTATATATAACATTTATATAATCGAAGTATTTGAAAACTGATTTCTGAAAAATTTCGAGTAATCGATCGATCACCCTTTTTTTTTTATTATTTTTTTGCAGGTATAAGGTTTGCATATGTGTTAGTAGCAAATATTAACGCTTATTACTTCGAATATATTGAAAAGATTTTAATAAAAAATAAACTGTGCACTTGTGTTATAAATACCCAGCAAAAACTAGGTAATGACTTGAAATTACTGAACACCTTACTTTTCAATGACTACTTCATACCATCTGCATTACATAGAAGTAGTTAAATAATGACTGACATATAATCTGATACATTAGCACTTGTTAATGAGTTGATTAACGAAATTTATAATTAATTCATTATAAAATACATTTAATGTTTTATTTATTCAAATCTAATACAAATTGATTTTAACTACATATTTGTGCTTACAATTTGTTTTTTTTTTAATTGTTATGAATTAATATGAATTTGAATATGAAAAACTTAAATACTCAATTGATTTTTATATGTATTTTATAATTAAAATTTTGAATAACAACAACACTAACCAATCAACCAAACGATATTATAACGATGAATGATATCGATCTTGTATCATAAACGATAGTATTTAAATTGTACATTTCTTTATAATATCGTTTTTCCATGAAAATATCATATCATTTTTGCAATCATATCGTTCTTTGGTTTATTGGGTATGAATATGTCCTTGAAGCAGGGTAGGTAAATTTTACAAACATAATTTGTTTGACAAATTCAGGTTTGTTGATAACAATGTAAAGTGTCTATTTGTAAGCAAACGTGGTAATGACTTATTTAACTTCCTATTTGTAAGCGAATATGGTAATGAATTATTTAACTCCCTATTTGGAAGCGAGGGTGGTAAGTAAGTACTTGCCTCCAATGACATTAACGTGTTAAAATAATCAGTTAAAATTGCGATGTATAAGTGGTGAAGAGTAGTTATATTAGCTTTTTAACTCATTACTTTTCAATGTAAATTTTTGCTGGGTACCTTAAAAATTGTTTATATTTGTTCTAATCGTTTGCCCAACAGAGGAGTAAAAAGAATACTTTCCTCCTGTTTTGTCTTTGCTGGTTTTTATATGAGATTGCGAACAGTCAAGTTTTTAATAAAAATTATCTTATAAGTATTTGTAGTGATCGGCTTGTAATCAAATATATAAAGACCACTTCCGAAATATTCGTAATCATGGTGAAGACTATTAAAGTTTCGACGGTGGCATGTCATAACGTCCAGTGTCATAGTGTCCATGGGGCGGCACGAACGAAGGCCCCAATGAACTAAGACCCCAAAACGAAAATGAACTAAGGCCCGAAAAAGGGGGAATTAGTTCATAATGAAGTAAAACCCCAACGATGGTATGAATTAAGCCCCCAAAATGGGAATGAAAACAAAAATTTTTCATTGTTTATATAAAAATTAGATAAATTTGTATAAATACTTAATGAATAAGAAGTCAGGTATATACCTGCATGGTGTCTTCCACAATTGTTCGGCAGTACGGGCAGATATAATTATGCATGCCTTTGGTGTACCATTCTGTAAAAGGGAAAATCCTTAGTTATCATTGAAAAAATAACAACTAAGAAAACTTTATTCAGCGAAGCCACCTGCCGCGTCCTACTGGAGGAGAAAACCCGTAAGCACGGCCGCAGGCCGCCACGCAGAAAAACTTTAGCATGCGAAGCCAGATTTCAATACTTAACTTTAGTAAAAGGGAAAATCATTACCTTTTAATTATAAAAATAAGAAAACTATTAATCAATGTAAAATGCAATTTGGAAATATTGCAATTTATTACATTTTTCAGAAAATGAACTAATGCCCCAACTTTATTTGTGGGACCTTAGTTCTTTTTTACAAACTGGGGTTTTATTTCATTATGAATTAAGCCCCCAATTCAAAAAATGAAATAAAACCACAAAATAATGAACTATTTCCCCAAAAACCGTTGTTGTTGTTCCCTGTACAAATATTTGGGGCCTTAGTTCATTTTCGTTTTGGGGTCTTAGTTCATTGGGGCCTTCGTTCGTGCCGCCTGTCCATGGACGTTATGGCACTTTTGGAAGTGTTATAGTGTCCATGGACATTGTGACACTTTCAAAAGTGTCATAACGTCCATCAAAGAAATGTCGTAGCGTCCGCGGACATTATGACACAACTTAACTTATAATGAAAAATATTAAAATGTGTAAAATTTGTTTTGAAATACCGTTAAATAATCAATGTGTGGAGTTTTTCTTTGTAGTCTATGTTGATATTCAAAATAAGTAAATATAATGCCAAAAATTCTTGCAAGCAATAATGTAAACAAATTTGGGATCATAGCCGGCCTTCGGCCGGGCGCAAGGATTTTCTCCTCTATGGTATAACAAACACCGGCTTCGCTAAGTAAATCTTCTAAAATCTGCCTTGTTTCTGAACGAAAGCCGACTATGCAGAGAAGCTTTAGTTAGCGAAGCCGGTGTTTGTTATACCATAGAGGAGAAAATCCTTGCGCCCAAAAGTGTTTTCGTTATATATATAATATATATACACCCAGAGAAACAGCAGCAAAACCATTTTTAAAAAAATGTTTACCATATTATGTTTCATTTAATCAAACCATTGTCACCGACAACCATATTATGGTTAAATTAGTTTCTTTAAAAATAGCTTTGTTGGTTGGGACCATAATGAAACATGTTTTTCTCTGCGTGTATGCAGATCATTTTTTTGTATTTAACTTCTTTAGTAATTATGGACCTAATGACACTTTTGAAAGTGTCATAATGTCCATTTACAAAGTGTCATAGTGTTCATGGACGTTATGACACTTTCAAAAGTGTCGCAGTGTCCATGGACACTATGACACTTTTTGGAGTGTCATAACGTCCATGGACACTATGACACTGGACGTTATGACATGCCACCTTTCGACATGGCCAAAATTAGCACTTTTATTTGCTTATGTTTTTAATATCCTGCTTTTAACCCCTAAAAAGGATAGACCAAGTCAGCTTTGATAATAAAACAGCGGCATACGTAATAAATGAAATGAAGTCTGTTTGAACACAGATTGGCATACAAAAGAAGTAATTGTGTTTGCCAAAATGAAATTATTCCTTCACAGAGAAACAATGAATTTATGTAAAACATAATGCGAGGCTATGTAAAGTACCTATGTAAATCCTTTCCACAGCATTACTTAATTTTATCTCAAAACTCACCTTTTTCAAATTTTTTGGCATTAAAAGAGATTTTGGGAGTGGGGCTTAAACGAGTCCGGAAATATACAACTTAAAATATAACGAAGGACAATTTTGCTAAAATAATTATCGATTTTTAATAAAAACATTCTAAATTCAGTCTATTTTTCTATAGACAAACAATTTTAAAGTTATATAAGTTATATATATAAAAATATTTCAAATGGTTCATAAGAGTTTTCTAACCCCCTCCCAATGCCGGCCAACTTTGACCCAACCGAAAATGGAATTTTATACAAGTCCTCATTTGGTTAAGGTTTGGAAAAGGTTAAATAAAACTTACTTACTTTTCTTAGTTAGGTAAATAATGGCGACAAACTCAAATGCTCAATACACAAACTCAAATGATCCTCTGCTATCCATATGTCAAATTTATGTCAGTCCATCCGTAAAAAAAGCAAATATATTTTTTCCAAAAATTTTGATTCTACTCCACTGTGTAATTCAACAATTTTTTTCTACAATTGAAGCAACCCCTTCAGAAATTTCTGCAAAATTTTATTTCGATACCAACAGTTATACGATATTTGTATCAGTAAAGAATATTTACGGAAGTGGGGCTGTATAAGAGTTATGGTCCATTATGAAACTTTGTATTACCAAAACATTTGCTCTAGAGATATCGACTAACAAAAGAGCTGTTTATTCTTTTTCGATAGTACAAACAAATTGTTTTGAGTTTTATGACCCCAGACGTGATTTTGAGAGTGAGGCTTATATAAGAGCGGATCCTAGCCTTCAGTTTGAATGGGGCACATATTAAAAATTCAGTTGGGAAAACCTGCATATCCAATTAATGATTTTAGATAACGAGTGCTCGACTAGCCCAGGTGATTGATGACCGCCATAATAAAGGAGCTAATTTGATATCTAAATAATTACTTTATAGTTTACACATGCCTAGAAGTTTATAATTATACGCCACCCTACTTAATATCAGTTTCTGTTTTACGCTGATACACAGTACTTAAAAAATGTTTCAAACGATTTTACTAGATATTTTGTTGATGCGTAACAAATTTTTAGCTTTGCGTAATATAAAATATCAAAAAAGCAATTATAAAACTTAAAACCAAAAACTGCAATAGCTGGAGATAGTATCGTATCCCTGTATATGTATCTGCAAAATATAGGCAAATAAAAACCCTTAATTGCCAACACCCTTTAGTTCAAATATATTTGTTTATGTGTTCGAGGATATCAGGTATTCAGCACTGCACTATATTTTAAAGGTGACATTTTAGCATTTAACATTTGTCGTTAAATATTTTTCTAT
This sequence comes from Pollenia amentaria, assembly GCA_943735925.1. Taxonomy (NCBI): domain Eukaryota; kingdom Metazoa; phylum Arthropoda; class Insecta; order Diptera; family Polleniidae; genus Pollenia; species Pollenia amentaria. The sequence goes on along the minus strand of OX031010.1, from coordinate 134,288,579 downwards.
TACTGCTGTAGTTTTCACTTTATTTTGTATGTGTAATTTTTCTTTTTAATTTTCCTTACAAGTCGTTCCCATTGTAATCGCTGGCAATAAATCGGAGCTGGCTTAAACACACAGGGAGGTCAAACTTAAGGAGGTAAACGACTGGGTTTATTGTGAATTTCCTCGTTTAGGGTAAGTCTATTCTGTGTGCATGTGTGTTCTGAATTACATATTTAGAATTTTGGTTGTTTTCGTTTTTCTCTAAATATATTTGCATATTGCAATACAATCAACTACACAGTTTTAGTCTTTTTTGCTGGTTGGTTGGCTATTTGACTTGTCATTCCATACCGGGTGACACTCAGTTGATATTGAATTTGCTGATGGGTTGTTTAAATTGAGGTAAAAAACTATACATTAAAAACGTATTTAAATAAAATAATCTGCAATATATTTGTACAAAAATTTATTTATTATTGATAAATAGCATTTTATGTTATAGAGCCTTCCGGTATATTTTTATGCAAGAATCAGAAATTTTAATGGAATTTCACCATAAGCCGATGTATCAAATCATACCAAATTATTATCAAAATTGCGAAATGTACTTTATGTATTTTAAACTGACTGACTTTGCTCAGAAAATAAGCTGATGACGAATAATAGACTTTTGATCTTAGAAAGACACTTTTTCTTTCAAATCTTAAACTTTTCAAAGAAGCATCTCGAAGTAAATTTTAGTTTCTTGTAATGAAACATATTTTCAATTACCATCAGCATTGCCATTGTGATACTAAAGTATCAATTTGAACCTCTTTCGACGCTATTGATACCTTTTAAGACCCTTTTCTAAAATTACCCCTTTGTATCATTTTAAACAATTTCGTGACATTTTTTGTCCCTTTTAAGAAATAGCACTTATTTTGTTGCAACACTGCTGTAACAGGTTTTGTAAAGGGTAGTTTACACGATCACACAAGTCGTGCGAATTTTGACTAAAATGCATCTTTGATCTAATTATTGTGTAAAAATTTTCCTCAAAATACGTAACTCTTTGTGATCGTGAAAACTACCCTTAAACGGTATGTTGCAAGCAGATTTTATATGCGCAGCGTTGCCATTATGCCAATAAAGCGGCAAATTTTACCCCTTTTTAAGGACCTTGGTACTTTTATGACCCTTTTATAAAGTACTCTTTTGTATAATTTTAAATCAGTTTATCTTTGTACTATTTTAAATTGTAGGCCATGAAATCGTATCAATAATAAATAAAAAAAGACGAGAATGCATATTTTTAAAATTTTTAAAACCCGTACAAGATATGGAGCCATAACCGCAAAAAAAGCTCAAGCGACAAAACAAAATTTTACAGGAGAAGGTTTTTTTTTGTTATATATCATAAAAATTTTGTATGACAATTGGCGCTAAAGCTAAAATTGTTTATGCTATAAAATCGTAACGGTACCTTCTGTGACCATGATATTTTAAGAGATGATGCAAGTGTTGCAAATAAATTCATATACTTTGAAAAAAAAAACGAAAATTGAAAATGTTGCCGCTTAAGGTTTTTTGCGGTTATGGCTTGATATATATATTATCCTAAAATTGTTTCCGAATGCAATACATAATTTTTAAAGCAGAAGCTTTTGTCAACAAATTTAAATAAATTCGTTTTCGAAATTTGCATTGCTTAAAAATAAATTTTGAACAGACTCAATGTAGATATTTGCGATTACATGCTTTCGTCTCTTAATTTGTTCGAAATGGAGCTGGATGAATGGACTCCAAGTGAAGATTTAATAACCAAATATAGAATGAAGATAATAAAAATTAATTAGTATTCGTAAAAACATTTACTAAAACATATTTTTGCGGCTTCTAAATTAATTTTACAATAGTAAAGTAAAAATTAAAAGAACAATTTCCGTAATAACCTAAATCATATATGTACTAATATGTTATTTTTTAATTTATTGAATAACTCAAGTTAATAAATAAATAAAGGTAAGTTTTTTTAGCACTTACTGCACTCTTTTCGACCCCTTTATTGGTAGATACTCTTTATAAAAAACTTGACCCTTTTTCACTTTGAAATACCCTTTTTGTGACCCCTTTTTGGAAACTCCCCTTTATATGCCCCTTTAGAAAATTAACTAAGTAACCCTGAATACCATGAATTTTTGGCAAAAGTGACCACAGAAATTTTTGCGTAGATATCCTTTAAACAGTGAAATCCTAGAAACTAGCCAAAAATAGAAAAGTTTTCTAAAAATAGTACAATTTATTAAAAGATTTTGTGTGTTGTGCTTAATTCCCTTTTTTTTAATAATTGATAAAAAAAATACTGAAATTTATTGTTGGAGGATAAGCTGTTCCTATACGCATTTCACTGGTTGCTTAGGCCAGATCATCAGGAAACGTTCTCCTAAATAATTTTAGAAAATCCAAGGCTACCAGCAAACAAGGCTACAGAGGGAAAATTACCTATATACACTTAAAAAGTCTTATTTGCAAAAAATAAAAAAAAAAAAAACTTTCAACAGGAAAATAAGAGTAAGACAAAATTTCTATAAAAAGGAATATACACAAAAGTTCCTTTAAATGGTGAAATATTGCAAACTTTTTTCCATATACTGCTATTTTGCAAAAATTTATAAATTAAAAGTTAAATTTCGCACTATATTCTATAATTACAAATATTCGCATATAAAAAATATATTGAATTTGAAGTTATAATTAACTTTCGCCATATATCGTAGCGTTTCTTCTTAACTCATTGATTGCCAAGGCGCTGTCCAAGGCGTAATCCCCTCGAAAATATCAAAATTGGAATTTAAGCTACTACCACTAATAAGAGTGTCGCATGCATGTGTCAGACGTGGCGCCTCGTGACTTTTGTTAATGCAGGGCCATGTCGCATGTATATGCACGAAAAAACACTCTCACAAAAATTGGAAATTGGTAAGCAAGAAAAGTTGATCGTGGAGAAATGGCGAAAAGGAAATTTTTGTCTGATACTGAGTTAGAAAAACCACTCGGAAGTACAGAAAGTGAATGATGATTTTCCAAACGATCCTATATATGATCCTACTGCAAACTCTTCGGAAAATGATGAAGATGAGGAACTTGCGGACAACATACAACAAAATTCTTGAAAATATAGAACTAGAAGAAAAAAGAGAAGAAAGAGATGAAGAACAAATAGAAGATATGGTCGAAACTGAAATTATAAATGCGCAAAGTATCACTGCGTTTGATGTTATCAACGTTATCGTATTAGAAACAAACATATACGTTGAGCAAAAATTGGCTGCAAAAGGACTGAAGCGCTTTAATCGCTGGACTCCAACTAATAGCGATGAAGTGAAAAATTTCATGGCACTTCTAATATGGATGGGTCTTGTACGACTTGGTAGTATTCCATCATACTGGTCTACAAGCGACATTTATAGAAACAATGTTGCGCCTTAGATAATTTCGCGAATCGTTTCGAAGTAATGATAGCGAATATTCACTTTGCCAACAATAAAACAGAATTGGAAAAGTGCAGCCGCTGTTAGATATCTTGGAGAAGAAATACAAAGAAATTCTATACGCAGGTGAGGATTTTATAATTTTAGAATTGATTATAACTGTGCCTTGGAGGGTTCGCCTTATATTTCGACAGTATATCCCCAACAAAGCCCATAAATACGGGATAAAATTATTCAGGCTTTGTTCTACAGAGGGATATACATGCCCAAGTAAGATTTACTGGGGAAAATCAGAGCTTTACGCAAAAAATCTGGGCCTGAGACGATCATCTTGCGACGAACATTCAAGGGATTCGCTAAATCAATTTTTTTTCTTGTTGTGTTTAATAAAATGAATTCCAATTTTTTTTTCAAAAACAATTTTTTTTCTCAATAAATTTTTCAGCTGCGCCGGAACTATTATCACAGAAATTTCATGGGGAGCCCATACAATAAATTACTGTAATAAAATCCTATATATCGTCAGCCACTGTTGTATGACATGGCTGAGAGGATGAAAATCGCGTCGGACATAATTGTCCGACGGGGCGTAAACCACATAGTGCAGTGTCAACATATGCAATATATGGCAGTCAATGTGTTAAACCTGCGGTGCTACTGTAGAATATCTACTATATATAATTTTAAAATAAATAAAAATATACTAGGACCTTCGAAATTATTGTACATTAGAGACTTATGATTTTTTTAAATATAATTTTTATCTGATTTTCTGAAGGAGACCGTATTTTATTTGCTGCAACTAAAAATCTTAAAAGCAGCATTTTGTCGAAATTCACTTTTTCGTTTTCTACAGTAGAAAATAACATTTACCACGCGATTGCATTCGCATCTTGACAACTTTGTATGAAAAAAAAATAAAGCCATTTCGAAAACCTCGTAAGTCCCATACAAAATTACATTTGCTTGCAAAATAAAATCGTTTTTATATTTAAAGATGAAAATGTTAAAGTCTCATCCACCAATGTTTTTCAGATAATAAAAATATATGGAAGGTTTAAGGACAAGCGAAGAATTTGTGGTGCGGCGGCAGGCCATCAAATCCATGATATTCGGTGAAAACGACACTTTCGGTCGAGTAACTCAAAAACTATATAAAACTATATAAATATGTTTTAAACTGAGTAATTTTCCTAAAATGCGAACGTTCAATTTACAGGCTGAAAAATGTATCACTATTTTTTTATTTAAAAATTATTTAATATAATTTGTTGAATACCTTATCTCATAAAATTATTATAGTAACGGATTGTAGGTTATTCAATTCCTTTTTTCGTACGGCAAAAATTGAATAAAAATATAGTCATTTTATGAAGATTTTTATTTTTCAAAATTCATTTTTGTTATTCAAAAAACAAACTATATAAAAAATAATGTTTTTCCGAACTTTTATTGTTATGTAGCTTGATTTTTTGTCAGTTAATTATATTTTTTGTAGCAACAACTGTTAAAATTTACGGAATATGCTGTTAAATAAAAAAAATTCAATAATGTATGTAAAATTCATTTATTTTAACCGTAGATCGAGCTTTAAAAATAATTCATAATTCTAGCTATGTATCGTTTTTGATACATCCCAATAAAAAATTGTGCTTCCAACGAAGCAGATTTGTAAGAAGGAACCGTTAAAGTTTCGCTTACCATATCGCTTACGGATGACATGAATTTTATATGGCGAGTTCCCACTTTGAAGCAATACATTTTTGACATAGAAAGCGCTTTATTCAGCGCATATAAAAATTGGTGAATGTAACGATGAGGTTTGCACACTGAATTTTTTGTTACCGTTGTTCTTTAATATGCTCCCTTACAAACCTGCTTCGTAGTAAGGGAATGACGTTGCTTTTCAAATGTTATATATTTATTTTTAAATTTATTAAGAATTCGTTCAATTACTTTATTGCATCTCTGTATGTCTTATTGCGTAGCGCATAAGTGTGTGCTTACTTTTTAAAATGTACCATTAGTGCTACGCAAAATAAAAAAATTTTTTACTGGGATGCTACAGTGGATTGAAAATAATTTACATATTAAACCATTTTGTTCAAAAGATTAAGTACATTTATTGATATTGATACATTTTATAAAAATATTTTTATATTGCTACATTTCTATGTTGTGTTTATGCAATCCACGCAAACGTTGTTAGCATGTTTTTAATTGCAGCATGACTTTTGACAGATGAAACAGAATGACGATGTCCATTTATTTTTGTTTTCTCTCAAATGGTAGCATTTTTGGCATCTAGCACTTTTTTCTTCGGATATTTTTCTGTTTTTAGATGGACCAGCTTCATTTTTAGTTAAATTTTTGGTATTCTGGATAGAAAGCTTGGAGAGAAAAGCCACAGATAGTTCATTTCTTTGCCGCTTTTTCAGTTTTTCTATATTTGATGTTGCTGATGATACTGCAAGCTCATGTATAAAACCATTTCGTTTTGTGTGCTTTCGAGTTTGCATCCACCGATTATTTTTCCATTTGCAACTATAGCAACTCAGCATTTTGTCAACCGTATCAACTCCTCCTTTCGTTGAGTTATAAAAAGATATTATATATTTGTCTTTGTGACTAATGTACGAAACGATAGTAGGTTTAGCAGTAAAGGCGAACGTTGAATTATACCGTGGAACTTTCTTGCATCCCAACAGTTTGAGGAATAGACCGATTATTTTTGCGAATGCTTCCAACCATTGTCATATTTCTTTGTAAAAGTGTTTGGCCAAGAGCGTGCGATGAAAAAAAGTTGTCCATTGGTAACATTATGCTCTTTTATCAAGAACAGTCTGTTCGCCTTGATTTCGCTCAGGATTCCCAGATACAGCTTTGCCCAAGTAAGGCTGTATTTTTCACACATAGCTGTACGTGAATCAACAATACGCCAAAATTTCAAGCCAAATCTCTCCGGTTTCGATGGAATATACTGACGAAATTTACAAAAGCCATGGAATCCCAGTAGTTGTTCGGCTACAGTTAAACAATCATTAGGATTATTGAATACTGAAAGTCTTTTAGACCATTTTTCCCAGAGGTTTCTAATAGGCGCGAGCTTATCATCCCTTCTCTGTGCACGTCTGGTAAGCAAATCATCAAAGCGAATGATCTTGTCAATGTATAAAAATGTTCTCTCAGGCATAATTGACCGAAATATTGGCCGTCCATATTATTCGAATAAATCATGAAATGACTTGTTTTTGAATCTGGTAAGTGTAAAAATATATATTTTTCCAAATTTGTATCTGCAGTGTTACTTACTGTTTACTCCGGCCAATAATAATACTGCCAAATAGGCATAAAATATATTTCAATGGGACTGGAAGCATGTAAATGCTTTCCATATTTGTTGGAGTTATGTATTACAATTTTCGTTAGTTGCGGTGGGAAAAGTAGTAGAATTGAGTCCCGAACACTATTAACGCGGCTGGATGTAAATCTTGTAACGCATAAACAACAAAAATCTCAATTCTGAGATATTTTACAAACATATTCACTTCCCAACCTAACAACGGGGTAATGTTCGCTGCTCCAAGTAGTGCCATCTTTGGCTGTATACCACGGGGCACCATGTGTGTTGCTGTCGATACCGTCATTTGAGTCTATGCTGCTATTCTCTGCCACCCCGGGATCAAAAACATCAGCACCATCAACATCAGGATCAAGAACACCAAGATCAATAATATCTTATTCTTCATCTTCACTCACAGGGTCAAAAACCGTGGATAAGACATTATTTGCAATACGCCCTGTTATATTGATGGTAATTCTTGCAGATAAAAATAATTTGTTACAAAATAACAAGCCAAAATTAAAAAAATCTGAAAACATTTCACAAATGATATGAACAACAGCACAAATTCATTCCAAATGCAGTATGTATCAAAAATGATACATAGCTATAATTATGAATTTTTTGATTTTCTCATGTCCTGATTGGAAATATTTTAAAAATTGTTGCCTAAAATTACGGCAAGAACAATGTTAACAAAGTCTGAATACATGTGGTATCTTAAATTTTTTAAAATCAAGTTATGTTGAAGCAAAAACCGATATGTATCATTTTTGATACAAGGCTCGATTAACGGTTAAATGAAATGTAAATGATCCGCTTTTTAAATAAATTTTTAGTTTTAGTATAAAGCGTTTTTTCTGAGAAAATATTGATGTATTATATCTACAAAAAAAAAAAGAAAAAGATTAACATAATTCCATTACAATTGTTATTGCAATTAGCATTTCATAAGTATAAAATCAGCTTAAAGTACCAAATTATAATTTAGAATTTTAAGGACCAAATTATTATTTCTACATTTTTGTTCCACATCATATTTTCATATTTTTGCACAAAAGTATTAATGCATTTATAATTAGCACTACAATTTCCAGCTAAATTTAATTCTCTCTTATATGATTGAAATGGAAAATATTTGCTTTTTTTCAATAATATTTCACTCAATTGTAGACATTAAGTAGTACATTGATACTTATTTTAGGAATTTTTCATGAAGTCACATACCACAAAAAAAAAAAAAAATTATCACACTAAATGTGGAAAAATATTTTATGATTTTCTTGCAAAAAAAAAAAAAAAAAAAAAAACAAAACAACATTATATAACATTAGAGTGAAAACATGTCAAACCATCATGCCGTTCGGATACAACACCTCTGATTTCAATGAAATTTACCACAACTGTTATATGTAATTGGACTTTAACAAAACATAAATTTTCAGACCCCAGATTCTTTCGGCTTCCGAGATATGACGACATAAAAGATGTGAAAAATGTTAAAAAATCACAAAAGTCTCCTTACAAAAGGGGATAGAACTTCTGAACTATGCAAGATAATTTAGTCTTTTTGGTATCGTTTTAAAGGTGAAAGTGCAACCTTTAAAATTATATACATATTATGTTTTTTTTAAGAAAAGGTCAAAGGTCATTTTTTGGGGTATTGAGTTTAAGGTCCATATCCGAAAAAGTATATTTTTTAAAATTCTTAAAAAAATTTATGTCAAGTATTAGACCCTCTTCTACATTCGCAGAAAATTTTAAGGTGGAGACTCGATTGGTTTCAGAGTTTTAGACCAGAACGTGATCCTAAGTATGTTTTGTGTTCATATTCAATTGATTGTTTGTTTTGTAAAAGCTGAAGTATATATGTGCACACTTTCTGTTTCGATTGTTTTTGCAGTTTTTTTTTAATAAATCAAAAATTTTGTAATTTTGTGCCATCATAAGGAAGATTTTCGATGCGATGCTCAATGGCACTTTTTCGCTACTTTGTTTAATTATACTCTTATAGTGTATGATATTTGTGTTGAATTTCATTGAAATCGGAGGTGATGATGCCGAAAATTCCATTTTTTCGTGATGGTTTGACGTGTTTTAACTCATTAGTTTTATGGGACCTATTTGCCAACTTTAAATATGCCATGAAATAAAATTTCTTCTGTTTCATTTAGTATCATTAATGATTTAATTTCTGAACATTAAATATTGTGCGAAGAATCGTGACCTAAAGCAATAAATATTTTGTTGTGGATTTTGTTATGCGACCATTATACTGTTGCAGAAATGTAGAAGAATAGATGAACTATATAAACGCAAAACACTTTAAACTTTTTTAACTTTTTCTCTGCTTATAATGAGACAAAAAGGCACCACCAGCCAGTCAGCCATTGATGTTCGCATTTAAGACTGAAGAAACTTTTATAATTTTACTTAAATGCAGTCAAAGAACTTTTTATTGTGCGCTTTCTTTAGAAATATTAAAGTTGTTTTCCATATATCGGGCATTCCATACATAAATATCATAAAATAAACAATAAATAATTTGCTTTTTTCTATGGCAAACTATAAATTAAATAATTATGTCGAATTTTTCGAAGAGTTTACATGTTTAACTAATCTTTTGCAGAAAAAGGTTTTGATTGACTAACACTACGTTTATACGTAGCCTATTGGCAAATAAAAATTATTTGTAATTAACTAAATTACTGTTTATATGTTAATTTTCTCACACAAAATTCTTGTTTTTATGTGAAAAAAAAATGGATGTGCCACATCGAAATAAAAACTTAAAACGGTTAAAAGTTTGGCAATGCTTAATATCTTATTTGCAAATAGTGTCGTTAATCAGGAATTGTTTTCGTGAGTTTGCTATTCGCAAATTAGAATTTAATTCACTGTTTATGCGGCAATTTTTTTTTCTTGCAATATATTTATTTGGGAATAAGTCGTGTGTATAAACGTAGTATAAGATTGTATATTATGAAATAAAAATTAATTTATTAAGGAAGGGTTCACGCCAACAGAAAGAGTATTATGCGTTTGTATTGAAGATTATTTTGTACATAAACACCCTGCTAGCATATGCTGTTTTTTAGACGATTGTGATTAATATACAACTCCTAAAAGAATCTTCTGACGATTATCTGACCAGCTACAACAACAAAAACATCTAATTTTTTTACATTTTACATTTTTATACATTTTCTGACACGCTCGTCTTTTAATGTTGGAAGGAACCTTTTGCGACTCTCTGTATGAGTCATATAACAATTACTGAGCTACCTAAATAAGAGCGTTTTTTAACATAAAAATTCTATTGTCAATTCAATTTCAATGTAACAAATGGAGCTAAGGATCTGCCGAATAATATTTTCACAACGGGTGGAGTTTAATTCGCGATCTAAAGATTTGTTTCGTATAAAATTGTATGAAAATGAGAAGAGTTGACATGAAAAATCGCTTAATGTTTTATTTAGGTAGCTCAGTGATGCGGCTGAGCATTTCACGAGTTGTATGAGAATCCCTATATGAGTCTCATACGATTCCTAACTTGCTTTCTGAAAGACTCGTTAGATAGTCTTTATATACATCGCAAACGATTCCCTCTAAGATTAATATAAGCGTCTTCCCCTGTGTTGTAGAAGTATCTCACAGAGGAATCTTCTACGAATAAAAAATGCGCTCGTCGACGATCAAAAATGTTCTTCGTGAGATTCGAGACTCTTATACGATTGAAAATGCTAGCTGGGTATAGAAATATTGAATCTTACCAGCGGGAAAATTCGGAAGACCTTCTTACTTCAGGCCTTATTAAAGGACTGCTTAAAAATTTTTTTGATTCAATTACCATTCTTATCTAACTGCTAATGAATGCCGCATAGAACATTCTATAAGAAGGGAGAAGAGAAGAGAAGGAGTAAATATTTTTTTTTTTTTTGTTAAAAGATTTTGTTTGTTGTGCTTAATTCCCTTTTTTTATTAATTGATAAAAAAACACGGAAATTTATTGTTGGAGGATAAGCTGTTCCTATGCGCATTTCACTGGTTGCTTAGGCCAGATCATCAGGAAACGTTCTCCTAAATAATTTTAGAAAAGCCAAAGTTATCAGCAAACAAGAATACAGAGGGAATGAGAATTACCTACAAACACTCAAAAAGCCTTTTTTGCAACGATATCAAAGCTTAAACAAAATACTAAACAATAAATCAGTGATGAGTTTTTTATCTTTTCGTACATTTTCCACTACAATTATTTGGAATTCTCCCAACAGTAATTGTAGTTGTTACCCACTTACAAAGCAAAAGAATAATTTTTTTATCCAGTTATTCATTCTTATGTAACTGCCAAAGAAGAGAGAGGGGAAGGCCTACCCCGAAATGATAGCGTGTATAAAATAGGTATGAGCATAGAATGGAGCGAGCAGTCCTTGAACACCCAAAAGAAGGGGTACAGAAGCCTTTTAGAAGGCATCCGTTCTTTTTCCCTTTGTATACATCTACGATTTATTACCTATACTATTACATTTTGCGATTGTATGCTCTGTATGCATTTTACATATGTTGTTGTTGATATGGTTTAATTCTCTACAATGTGTGTGCGCAGGTATGTACCTAATAAAAGAGAATAAAAGAGAAAACGCTACGCCCTGAATTTGTCAATCGCAGTTTTATACCCACCTTTCACTAAATTCACAGATGTCTAACAGCTCATCTGGCCATCCATCCGGCTCACACATTGACTGTCGATTTGCATTTTTTGCCCATAGTGTTTTTTTTATATTTAATGATTTTTAAAATCCTGTACAAAAAGATATTTATGTTATAAGTGCAATAATTTAATTGCCACATTTAAAAAAAATTTAAGTGACCCAAATTAAGAAGCAATGAGTGTGTTCATTTATAAAAAATGGTTGCTTATTTTCCATAATTGTTACTAGTAAGTGTTAACGTACTCGAAAAACTTGCAACGAGGGATTGAAAAATTTGAGAGATAAAAACTTTATTGAAAATTTCTGATAATAAAATGTTTACTAACAAGAATTATTCAACCACCAAAAAAATGTTTATAATTTTTAGAGTAAAAGTTTTTCAATAACATAAAATATATTTTTAATCAAGTTCATTGAATTTAATTTTCATTAAATTATTTTTATGAAGAAAGGAATTTTACAATATAAAATGAATTTAAGTCTGCTGATAATTTTTCATTCTTGACTGAGCTGGGAATTTAACCCAGGTTTTCACGGACAGGTTTCTCTGACTAGTTTCGCCGTTTAGCTCTCACCGCCATTGGCGACGGATGACATCATTAGTCAAATATCAATCTTTAAACAAAATGGTATTTTACCTTGGTTGATCGAAATTTGCTTTGAATGAATGATTATCTATTTTAATTTATTTATTTATTTACATGTTCTTCCTTACTTTCTGTTTTTCATACTTTTTGTCAAGAATTCTTCTTGAAATCCAAAGTAATTTTTTTTGGTTTTCATGTTTTTATCTTTCTTTTTTCTTGTTGACATTATCAATAAGTTTTAATTAATTTCATGTTGTAAAATTCCTTTTTTCATAAAAATAATTAAATGAAAATTAAATTCAATGAACTTAAGCCTGATTAAGATATCAAAAACCATTAACCATTAATTCAATAAAATAACCACAATACTTATTATAAAATATTTATTTTTCTAAAATTTAGAAACAATATTCTCCCCCAAATCGAATTTTTTAAGATATAATCCCGTTCCTTACAGCTGAATAGTGTCGATATTCCTAACTCGCTAGTTTTCGGTGGTAAAGCGTTCATTTACTTTTCTATTTTTTTTAATTAATTGAGAGCAAAATTTTGTTAATTTTTAATTTACTCTCTCGTCGCAAGTTTCTGCTAGTAAAGTTAATTAACACACCTAATATGTTTAAATTGTATATATGAATTTTGACTGTCGTTAAAAGTAGTCTACTTGTGCAATTAAGATTTGGTTAACATTAACATTTTAATGCCACGACAACACTTTCTTACTTGATTTATAAAGTGATCATTTCATTAATTTTTGGTATATTGAAAAAGAAAAGTTCTGCCTTATTACGAGAGTCGCAGTTGTGCTAGAAGTCACAGGCGTTTGAGATTTGATTCGAATTTTACGGCAATGAACAATACACAAAAAGTTTGTTGTATTTATGTCGTTTACGCCAATCATAATACCATTTTCTTAAAACGACTAGTTTATTCTAGTACACTCAAAAAAAGGCCTATTGATTAGGAAATAAATTTATAAATTTACTTGCTAAATCAAAATCTTGCATATATAACTTGCTGCCCATAATAAGATAACAAATTATGAACAGAAGGTTAAGCCAAATTCAATAAACACAATGTGTTAATTTTTAATTATCACATACACACATAAAGCTACCCACAGACACACACATATTTTTTATCATACATACACTGAAACAAAAAAATGTAAACAGATATACAAACATGGCTTATAGAATCGAAGAAATTAAGATAGATACAGGGTGGCACCAGCAGTGCTTGCACAATTTTATTTTTAAATGGATGCGTCTTTAGGTCAAACTTTAAAACTCTGCGCAATGTTGTTCTGGAAATGCCCAAATTGGGCGGACTCAATTCCTTATCAGGAAGGCTGTGGGAGCCGATTTTGAAGTAAAATGCTGACGAAATTGTTCGCTGTCTAGACTTGGAAAATTCGATAATTTTGACTCATTGTTGTAAACTGTAGGAATTTATTATAAATTTCCAAGAACTCAGTTATACTCTAAAAAAAAAAAAAAAGCAATTCTATTATAATAACATATTTGCTTTAATTTAACTATCTTTTACCCTTTAAAGACACACTGTAACTTTTTTATTTCTACTACCTATAAGATTTGATTCAGTGTAGTAATATTATAAATAAGTATGTATGTATGTGCGACATACGTTGTGTCAAAGAGCTTTGTACGTTTCTGAAGAATAATGACCTAGAAAAACATTGCATTCCAACAAATGAATGCTAAGTATTAGGACACATGCACACTCGCTTTAATCTTCTATTGCAAACATATTAACCCACACACTCATATACAATGCAAGCGATTGCAACACAAATTTTTTTAATTGTTTTTTTTTTGTTGTCTTAATGTTGGCCATAAGACACTATGGAGCACAAAATACGTTTAGGATCGTTATGAACACTTCACTATAACATCGAATGCAAAAAGGAAAACTAAACAACAAACAAATCAAGGCAGCTCCTCAACGTATGCAACAATAAGACTACAAGGAAGAATGTACAGATAGACAGGCAGAGAAAAGATAAATACATATAACTAAAAAAAATAGTAACTAGAACGCAACGCACTTATTTCCATTAGAATATATTTCTAAATTTTTCTTTAATTTACTGTTTTTACATACAGAGTTATTTGCAGCATATAATATATAATGTAATATATTTAATGTAAAATTTTATAAACATATGCGGAAACACATTTAACAAAAGGCAATTGCTAAAACAATTTTTATTACCTATTGGTAAATGCCAGCTCATTGCAGTTGTAAATAACTAAACGCGAATTAATGTTTTTTAATTCAATCTGTTTGCCTTTAAAGCAGTAGTGAAACTTTCATGAAAAAAATAAAAATAACATTCGGCACAAAAAACTTAAAAATTTATTTTGGTGGATCCCTAAATGCCCATTGGTCCAAAGAAGATGCAGTGTTAAAAAATTGTCTGTAAATGCTGTTATGTATGGTGTTATTTAGACAGGCTGGTTTTTTTTCTGTGGGTTATTTAAATGTAAATTAAAAGTTTATAATCACCCCTATTATGTATGTCGTTGTCGATGTCATCATTTATTTTAAATTAATTTCACACCAAATCGACGACTTCATCACTTCGGCATTAATTTGTTATTTTATAAGAAATTTGTATCGACGTCGGTTAGTTATCAAAAATCTGAAGAAAAAAATCTAATATCCAATTATTTTTCTATTATTTTTGTTCTTCATTATTATAGCTCATTTTTTAAGGCTACTTATGCTTTTTTCGAAATGTTTGTTTTTTAACCGATTTAGCGATTTCAAATAAATTTTAGAGTTTGCTTCCGATGTTTCATTTTTTTGCGAATTTTTGCCATGTTCGCGATAAAAGCGATTTTCACAGTAAGTTTTCTGATTATTTACAGCTTTAACGATTACTAATATATATAAGACTTTGCTATCATGCCGCTGTTAGTAACATTTTTCAAATAACAGGTAATTGTGCAATTTTTTGCTGAATTCTTGCCATTCCATATAGTTTTAGGGACTTTTAATCCAATTTGTGGCATGTTTAATATATTGAAAATTTTCATTATTTTAACAAATTTCTACAATTTTTTGCAATTTTCTCGAAGCTTTGTTGCTCTTTGAAGCAATCGTCTCAAATTAAAAATTTTCGCGAATATTCGCTTTTTTAGAAATTTTTCCAAATTCTTGCAATTATTGCGTAGCTTTGCTTCTCTTTAATGCAATCATCGCAAATTAAAAATGTTCGCTATTTTAGCAAAATGTTTGGAATTTTTGCGTTTACAAAAAAAAAAAAATAGTGCCCGTAAGTTCTTTTAAGTATTCATTTTTTTTTTAATTATTATTTTTAACGTATTCAATAAATATATTTACATTCCATTTAAAATTTCTTTGACTCTCATTTGAGGTGTCGCAAAATTTCCTGTCCACTAAAACAGACCATTCTACCCGATGTCGACTTAAAAGCGCCTTAGAAAAAATCAAGTGACTGTCAATAGTAATCGATTATTGCCCATAACGATTAAGAAAATACAACAACTGTTTCCGTGCCGTCGACTTGCTTGCATAAAATTATTATTTTAAATTAAAAACCTTTCCTAAAGTAATTTGCTTAAATCCAATCGAAGTTTTTGTTAAACAGCATATGGTTATCAACGGTTTTCACAGTGCTATTAACTGACTGCTACTGACAGATGTTCCTGTTTATCCAATTAACATATTTAATATATGTTTTACAAGTGTTTATATACAATTTGGATTTCACTACTAAATAATAATAAAAAAATTAATAAGAATATTATACAGAAAATAGTATCATGCACTTTTATACTCGAACGGACATTTTCCTTTAGGAGACTAACTTGTTTTTAACAATAAAATTCGCAAAAAAATACTATTTCAAAATACCAAGCAATTGCACCCGAAATGTATGATTTATATAAATATATATTTATATAACAATATATTTATATAAATTCGTTTCCGTGCATATTTTCAGTTCACTTTATATGCGTTTTTTTTTTATCAACACCACATCATACATAGTTAATGTTGAAACCTGATAAATTTGTTTAAATTTATTGTGTTATTTTCTGAAAACTTAAGTTGATGCCAGAAAAGCCATCCTGTGTTCTGGCATGTTGTGTGTTCATACTTCTTACATTTTTTTCATTTTGCATTTTTTTTTTATTGTAAAATTTGGGTCGAACTTTACAACATAAACTGCGAAAATATAAATTTTTTACAAAGTTGCAATAACTTCTGATAGTTTAAGTAAAAATATCATTTTATAGAATGTCTGCTATTTATTTGCCGATTTTTTTTTTTTGTCATTTAAATTACACTATGCAACAAGCAAAAATTCTTTGAATAACCACTTTATTATTTTGATCTGCTATAGTCATCTAACTACAAAAATCATCATTATTTCAAATTCTATGGTAAGGTTTTTTTTTTAAATTTTTTTTTCTAAAAATTGAGGTTTTTGAAAAGGCAGCTCCTTACATCTTATCGTAACTTTGGAACCACGTACCCGATTTTGGCATGCGATGCGGCAAAACATTTTAAATTGCACCAGATTTAAGTTTCTTTAATATCATTTTTTTATTTAGCCATTATTTTTGGAGTTATTGAGGCCGAAGTGGCAAAAAAAATATTTTATTTTATGTTTTTTTTTTTATAAAATTTTTGAATTCAAAAAATTCATAAAAAATTTAAATTAAGAAATACTTACCAGTTTTAGTACTTTAGCTCAAAGCTGGATGTATTAGAAGTAAAATAAATTTTATTTCATGAAAATCCATGGATAAAATCCTGTTTTATTCTCGATAAAGTAAAAGTACCTACTTTGACATTTTTTTATCGCAAATTTGTGTAGAGCTAAAACTTTCGTGATTTTTTAACGGGTTTGCCATTTTTATTGCACGGTATTTTTTTTTTAATCCTTTATTTTTATTATTTTTGCTAAAAGCTGCATATATTAGAAAAAAAAAAATTTATTTCATGGAAATCCATGGATAAATTCCTGTTTCATTCCCGATATAAAGTGAAAGTACAAACAAAGTTATCAAGTAGTTATTTTTTAAGCAATAAGAATTACAAAGCATAATCTAAAAATAATTTCGACTTTTGTTTTGCCACCTATGATTTTCTGTGTTTGATTCTCTTGTAAGAAACCAAATAAAATCTCCCATCATATTTTCATTCCAAAGTCCCTGATAACGTTGCTCCATGGTCTTAAGTTGTTGATGAAATCGTTCACCATGTTCGTCGCTTACGGCACCAAGGTTTTCCGAAAAAAAGTCCAGATGCGAGTGCAAGAAGTGTATTTTTAGTGACATATTTACACCTTAAATAAGATATTAGGAAACGATTTCTTTGTGATTTGGACTCCTGATATTTCCTAGAAAGTTAGAGCCAAAAATTTCGTTATTTTAAAAAGGTATATAAAGGCAAAACCTTGCACAATCTGCATTACTTAACAAGTGATTGTAGACAAGACAAGTATTAATTTAAAATATAAAAATAAAAAAGGAGCCAAAGACTTAGAAAAATGTCGTGTAAAAATGAGCCAGATATATTTTGTTATGTGTGCGGCAAATTTATGACCAAAAATAAACAAAAAAAAAAAAACAAGAAAATTATACAACCTAAACATCGAGCCATTGATCTGACTGCTATTTTTGTTTAAGTAGTAAAAGCGGTTTTGGAAAACATATGCAATGGTCCTACCCCACCATTTCTGCAGATAGATTTACACTTCCCGTTTTACATCAAGATAGAAAGTCACTTCTTGAAGATCAGTGTAATATACCATGTACTAACCTTTTATCACCCCCTCAACCCCAACCATCATCTTCGAGCATGTGCAGTACATCAGATGATCTAACACCGAAACTTTACAATCAACTTGAGCTTAATGATCTTATAAGAGACCTCGAGCTATCGCCTAAAACCGCAATTAAAAATGCTATCATAAGAAATTTGGTATTTCACAGTTTCGTATGACTAGAAATCAAACTATCAAATTTCGTGAAGATCGGTCCATAATTTGGATCGATATGATCCCTACTCTCGGGAAACAGTTTAGGAAACCTAAAACCGTAATAAATTATGCTATCATAATAAACCTAAATACTTCATAGTTTTAATAGACAAGGAATAACACTAATAAACTTCGTGGTGATCGGACCATAATTTACCCATAGGCCCCATATAAAGCAAACTCTGGGAAATTAACTAAATACGCCTAAAACCGTAGCGGATATAGATATTGCGGAAAAATTAGTTCCCACTTAGTTTACATTAGGTCCCAAATTAAGAGGCCTTTTGAAATTCACTGTAAACGCTTCAACTAATTTTAGAACTGTATTGAAATTTATTATAAATAATTTTTTAATACCAGAAATCAGTCTACAGAATTTTAGGATGATTGGTATATAATTTACCATGGGTCCAATATAAATTCTCCTCCTTAAAATCGTTTTAATTCGGCTTACTCTGTTACGAATCATGCATGATATATCATGATATTTTATCAAGCTAGTTCAAATTTCTAAAAAGAAAAGAATAAAACATTCTGATTTTCGGTCAATAATTTAATATAGGTCTAAACGGCAACCATATTAATTGCTGACGACCGTTTCTATAAAAATTTATTAACAATTTATAGATATCACATATAGAGACCACTCCTAAAATATTCGCACTCTCGGTGGAGGGCATCAAAGATTCGCCCCAGCCGAATATAAGACTCTTACTTGTTATGAGTGTAATTAGCGATATTTGACAAATTATACATACAAACTATTATTGTTATTAGTATTATTATTACGGTAGATAGAAAGAGTATAAAAGTAAGTAATAATCTCCTTCCTTTTGCCACACACACACACACGTCTAAAAAAAGTGTTTACTGAAATAATTTCACAAAACTAAAAAAAAAAGTTAAGTACGTGAATTTATTCTCATTCACTTTGTTTGCAACTCGTACGATGTTTTACGAATATCAATCAATGTATGTGATTGCTTAAATTGACACAAAATTTTAAGGTGTTTGTTGACAATGGAAAAGGGATAAATAAATTTTTTTTTTTGCATAAGCAAAACATTTATATATGTATATAGTTATACATATATTTGGAGTATTCACTAGGTAGACATAAGGTTATAAAGATATATGTCTTAAAATAATAACAAGAAAAATGTATGATTGCTGTGAGCAGCAGCTCATAATTTAGATTTCAACTGTGGAGTTATGACAATTCAATAAACACAGCATAAAAACTCTTAATTTTTTAAAGCATAACAATATTTTTATTAAACAATTGTAAAATATTAATTAGGATATCATGATGATATGACTTCATAGCACACCTTGTGAATCCCCTAATTAAATATATGTGTACAGTGAACTCTCGATAATGTCACTTTCAATATATTGAACTATCCAGTAATGGGAACATCTATTTTTTATATTAACGCTCAGTAGTGCACAAAGCTTAAAGGCTTTAAATAGTGCACAAAAATGTTGGCGATTTTTGTTTTTTTACTAATTATGGGATTCTTTCGATTGAATAAAAAATGAAAACAGTACATGCATACATACTTTGAGATTGTTAGTTAAGGTTAGTTTTCTTTCGTTACACATAGAAATAATTTTTTTGTACATACCTGTACACAGTGTTGTCATATCGTAAGATTTATCTTTATTTTGCAAGTTTTTTAAATGCAAAAAGTTTTTATGTTTGAAAAAAAAAGTTTTTCTGAAATTAAAGTAGCTTACATAAATTTAGTTATAATTTGTAAATATTAAGGTTTGTTTTTAGCTTTTTTTTTAGCATTATTTCAAAAATTGGGACGAATAGTTTTATTGATTTAACTTAATTTTTTTTTATAAATTATAATAAAATTTTTACTAAAAATAGTTGTACCCAAATTGAAACTGCGTATGAAAATGCTTAACTCTTACCTGTCTTTCAAAAACAAAAAAAAAAAAACAATAGAATATTCTGGGAATATGAGAAATGCCCTCGTCATGTTGATTGTTAAAATTATTTTACGACATAAAAGTACAAAGAAATTTAACTTTGCATTAAGTTAAAAATTCTATAGTGTAAATGTTTGAAAAAATAGTTTGCTCTAAACTGCTGAAAAAATAATTATTTTAAAACTTCAACCTTTCTTAAACTATAAGACATTAAATGATGTAAAAATGGCATAAAATATGTATGGCATAGAAATAAAATCGTTTTAAGTTTGAATGTATTTTGAATGTTTGTAGGGGCTTGCGGGCACTAAATTAAATCTCAACTTCTTGTGCTACATATTAATATGTATCTGAGGTTTTTACAAAATCGACCTACTTGTTTGAATATAATTTATTGCAATTTCGTTAAAAAATAAGTCACTAAAATGTATTTAGTTTCGAAAAAACTTTCATAATGGTAAACAATTTTAACACAACCATTCAAAACATTTTATCATAATTTTTTGGCATTTTTTCCAAAAAAATATTTCGCTCTGGTTACACTGCTTTCTAGAGTTTTAAAGCAAAAAACGCAGTATCGCTCTACAATCTTATATAATAAAAAATTTTAACAAATTCGATAATTTGAACTACCTTGGTTTTTATTAGTTCATATAATTGCGAGGTCACTGTATTTAAATTTTTCTTTTTGATAATTTTTTTAATTATATTTCATAAAAGATTTCTTTCTCGTATATTTATAAAACGAAACCGATACTTATTACACTGCACTATAGGAAATTTTCCCCCTTTTTTTGGCCAAAATTTATTACAGCCAAACGGGTGGACCGATTTGAACGATTTTTTGGATTTGACTTTTGGTGAACACTTAAGAAAGAGGGAGTGACCAAAAAAGTTTTTCATACACTCAGAAAAAAACATAAGTAAATTTAACTAAAAAGCTAACAAATAATTAGTTCTAAGAAGGGGTTACGGGTGATAGGTTCCCGCATCCAAAATTTTTTTAGATGTTTGATAGATAATCTGGTTTTCTGAACTGCTTTTTTTCTAAAAATTTTTTCGAGTGTACCCTTTTCTTTCGAATATAACAGTAGAAATTAATTTTACCAATTTAATGAAGTAACAAGCAAAGTCATGTTTAAAAAGGATTTTATTCAACAATTTGATTTTCAAGTTCCAAACCGTCAACTAAATGTAATATTCATGGGTTCTGCAAAAGAAAGGCTAGTCCTTCATCAGCAGATAGCTTAGTTGGCGCAGCTTTTGAAATAATTTTCCGTATTTTTTGAGGCTCTAGTTGGAGTACTGACACAGCTAAGTCTAATTGTAACATTTACGAGCAGATGCAGATACAGCAAAAATTAGGGATTCCACTTCATTATTAGGATTTTTAGATATTCTTGCTGCAACTCGTCGTTTTGTTCTCTCAGAGGAACAAAAAGGTCAAGGTTTCGATTTAATGGAGGCACACTGCGTTTTACGTTTTATGATCGAAGTACCGGCTTTAAGCCAAACACCATGATGTTTTTCAATTTCTGGAACTATTACGTCATTTTATGCTCTTTAAAAAATTGTTTAAGGTTTTCGGAACAATCACTCTCAGAAATGTATGACAAGAAATAGGCGTAATATTGAATAGTTCCGAATTTGGCACGCAGTAGTCACCTGAAAAAATTAATTTTTTTTAAACTCGAAAAAAATTCGCAGATGAAATATATTAAATTTGGAAGATAATTGATTGTTCTAGAGAACTATTATGATATTATGTCTAACATGTGCTATAATTTTTTTTGTAAGTCTATATAAAATTCTAATTCATAATTCCATTAGTTCATTTTAAGGTTACTTTAATTTTTTCAATTTAATCGATTTTAAAGATGAGTTTACCAACATTTTGCTATAGAATGTAAAAGTACTTACATTTGGCATTATTTTCCATTTTTTAATTTTTCAAAAATATAAAGTTTTGTTACGAATGCTTTTATTAGAAGATGTCAGAAAATTCACTGCACTTAAAGGTTTTCTGATAACTGGTTTAGAAATCGTTATCATAACAACTGTTAAGTAAAAGAAATTTAATTTTTTTAAAAAATTTAAAAAGCTATGTTTACTTTGCTGTTTTTTTTTATTATATTAAAGAAAAAAAAAAATAAACTGCAAAAATTTAAATTTTAACTTTTGGCAAAAAAGGGGGAAAATTTCCTATAGTGCACTGGTCGGAAAAAAACAAAAAAATTCGGGAGCAAAAACTTTGTTACGTAATTTCAATTGACTTTAGCGTGCTGAATCCAAATCCGTTTTCAGTTTTTTTCTATTACTTCCAGTTTTTGTTCTTAGAAATTCATAAAAAATTACTTGGAGACCAATTTAGAATTCTTGCCATTTTTCAAAAAAGTATATTACGAACAAAATAAGCCATAAATCACAAAAATCGGTGGGAAAATGATAATTTCATTTATAATTCATTATTATGGGCTTGACTAATATTTCTTCCTTAATAAGATGGTTATGCTTATAAATTTCGTCCTGACTTGAGAACGATTTGTCCGATTTGGCTAACATTAATGATAAAAATGTATGTCCTTATAACTTCTTTAAAAATTATTGAAAACAAAAAATTTTACTTATTTTGCATGGAAATCAACATGTAATTTCTAAATAACTGCGAAAGAGATACAAGCATAAAAAAATATTTTTTAATGAGTTAACAGAAATTTAATTCCTTATCATTTGTAAGCCTTTAAATGTTATTTAGCCAATTGCATCATCATCTTTCAGAATACGTCGCACCGATGTTCAGCTGATTTTCAATTGTGTAGCACGTCGGCAAGTTGATTCAGATGAATCCGTGTGAATGCTTTCTTAAACAGCATCTACAGCTTCTACACAGAGTAAAGATCGCGCAACAGCTCTTCGTGGTTCGTTAAATATTGAAGCCTCATTCATAAATTGGGTGATTAAGCCTTTTATCATGTTGACACGGGCTAATTACTTGCAACGTTTACGGTATTTTGTTTGTGCTGTAAAAGTAAATCGTCCGGAAACATAATTGAATAGAACAATTTTAAGATATTCTTGCATAAAGGATAATGACATTATAAGATTTAATTATTTTATTAATTTCAACAATAACTAAATTCAAAACAGCAATATTCCAACAGCTATAAGAGTTTCAATTCAGTTGTAATTTGTGATTGAACGTGTAGTACTCAGTTTTTTGAGTGTTTTTCATATAAATCTTACTACATGTTCAAGCACCTGTGTTGTGAAAACAGCACATTTATGTTGTTCCACAATTAAATTTCGCTTTCGCAAAACACGCCAGCACTCATAAACTCGTTTAGAAAAATGCAAATGTTATGTCAAAAGTATAGCTCGGATCTAAATCCACAATGAGTGTGGAGAATTCGTTTTTCGGCGATTAATAAAGCCAATGAGGTAAAAATCTGTCTTATCATACTATTTTTTATGTTTAATAAACCCCTTAGCAAACTCTCTCCAATGTTAATGGTGACTAGCCCTAATTTAACCTTAAATTATCAGTAAATAAATTCTTGTTTTTATAATTTTATAATGAGTAGCAAATTAAAATCCTGCGTTAAGTTTGGGACACCCATTTTTTTTAAACAACACATTTATTAAAGCAGTTTGCAAAAATACCATTATATTGAAAATCATTTCCAAGACTTTACAATTTATGTGATTTGGTAAGAAGCTCCATAGTTTTAAAAAGTTTTTTGGAAAATCGTGACAAAATATCTAAAACGTCTTAATAATAATTTAAAGGATACTTTATACTCATTGAAAATGGTTGGTTTAAAAGAAACCCCATTTTTTATTTATTTTGATTGCTTTTCTGACCACTTTTTGCTTGTTTTGTCTGATTTTATTGTCAAAGTAACATTAATAAATCACCGGATGATTTTTTCTAATTCTTTGTTTTTTAAAGCATGTGTGTATAAATATCTCTTTAACCGTTTTTAAATTGATGTGATTTTTTGCTTTCTTGTTTTTGGCCTCATTCTACACATGTACTTTATAATAATGATTTATTTAAAGGCTACCATAATATTTCGTAACTGTTTTTTATAAATTATTTTAAGTTTCATATTTAATACTAAATTTACCCGGCTCGCTTTGTTAGTTGTATTGAAATAAGAGCAGTACACATTTTTTAAAGAATCTCGTGTATAGCTAACGGAACTTTTTGTATCAAATTTCAAGTTTAAACAATTATTCTTCTCCAGATATTGCGATAATTATATTGTCCTTGTATAAAAGCCTCCATGCTCACTTTTCCAGTTTGGCTTGCTTTTTAATAGATCACCAGCTCATTATTGGTATGGTGAATATGCCGAAAAGTCGTAGTGGAAAAAAACGACAATGATGTTTTCTAAAAATATACCCGATATATATAAAAATATACCCGAAGAGAAATATAAATTTTTGTTAACGTTGATTATTGATCTTAGAATTTAATAGTATTTGATTGAAAGTAAAAATTATTGTTTTATGCCGCATACGCCATGTTTCTAAAGTTTTTTCTAAAAATATACTTTGTTTTTTTTTTTGCTTTTACAAATTTTTTCTTACGGCAATGAAGCAACGCAAGAGTGAAATTTATTTTATACGTTTTTGTATGAGAAATTTGCAGCACTCGGCAAACATTGATGTATTGAGCTAAACAATACTAAATAAACTTAAAATTAGTTGATATGGAGCTAAATTAATGCTTAATATCCCAGAAATCATAAAAATTTCGTTGAACGGGGTTTGGATTCAGAAAAGGTGCATCTAAAATAGATATTCCCCAAACATAACTCAATTTTTTTCAAATTGGTCGGTAGGTCAAACCAAAAATGAGCTGACGAGATCAATAGCAAGATAACGAAACTATTTGTATCAAATTTCGAAACTTTTACTGTAACTAAACGTTCCGTAAATAGCTGATCGTACATTGTGGTGAATTTGTGTTTAACCGTGCTGCCATCTACATGGTGGGCTTGCTATATTGGCGTTTTGATTTTTGCACGCTATTTTTGGTGCTGCTATCTACACATAAGAGTGGCATATTGAATAAGGCTTGCGGTTATTGTTGCTTTAATCTTCTGGAGTTTTGGGCCATTCCTTCGTTTAATTTATTTTGTTGTATTTGTATTAGAGTTGCTACGACCACTTGAAATTTCAAAAAGTGATTTACTGTGAAAATTTCAGGAATATCGGCTTAGTAGTTTAGATCAATAAGTCCGTCTCTTTTCAAACTTCCTTCGTAGATATATAAAATGCAACACTGCTCCCATCAAGCACCACCTGTTCATAGACCACTGTCAAGTTTTGAGCAAGTTCAGTCATTTACTTTGCGTCCTAAAAATAGGATTTTTCGAGGTCCATAAAATAGGCATTTGTTTGACCAATAATTTCATCGTTGGAGCTCAATCTCTTTCCACCGAGCAATTTCTTTAGGTTCGGAAATAGGAAATAGTCACTGGGGGCTAAATCCAGAGAATATGGCGGATAAGGTACCAATTCGTTGCCCAATTCTTGTAATTTTGCCATTGAGATTGCACACGCGTGCACCCGTGCATTATCTTGATGAAAAACAACTTTTTTCTTGGCCATATGGGTCCGTTTTTTTAAATCCTCGTTAATTCATTCCAAAAAGTTGGCATAATATTCGCCTTTTATTGTTTTTCCCTTTTGAAGGTAATCATTTATACTTGTGCGACCACAACGTTAGTCAGTAAACAACTTTTTTACCATTTAAATCGATGGTGCAGAGTCCCCATAGCTTTTCCTTGGTTTGATTGATGGTTTTTTTTAATAATGTTTAATGAGCACTCGAAATTCACTTTTTCCATTTTTAAAAAAATCCACGAGGTTGTATATTCTTGACAGCTGTTAAACGCATAGTAAATGCGAAACTTGCTCAAATCTTAACAGTAGTCTATTAACAGGTGGTACTTGATGGGAGCAGTGTTGCATTTTGTATAACTATGAGGGAAGTTTGAAAAGTCACGGACTTATTGATCTGCTCTCGTATAAATAGATTTAGTTGTTTTTTTTTGTGCGAAATATTCAATGCTTTAAAGAAAATTTCCGAGATATTTACTATTTAATTTTGTGAAAAAATACCCTATTAAATAGAAAATGCTATGAAAATTGTTGTTTTTAAAAACATAAATGTTTTTAAAAATGTTTGTTTTATATAACAGCAACCACGCTTTTATACAAAGCAAAAGTCCATTTTGAATGTCCGAAATACTGCTTGAATGCCATCAAAAAATACGTTATTTTTACATCTAATCTTCACTGATCTCAGCAATTTGACAATAACGTCGGCAGAATAACAGATAAATTTTTCTTATTGTTCAGCTTATGTTAAAGCAACTTTTTGTTTTAAAAGCAACTCAACGGTAACCCTCTTGAGGAGCAATAAGTGCTTCAGTGTCTTTGAGACACATTTCGTTAGTTTTTGTTGCATTTTTGCTTTTAATTATACAAATTAGAATATTTAAGAATTTTAAAATTGTTTTTTTTTTTAACTATGAAAACCATATGGAAAATAAAACACAAGAAATTTGATTGCGATATGCCGAATATTCCGTTACTACATTGAGTTAATCATCAAAATGTGTCTCACAGGCACTGGTGCTAAGATTAGGGTTAAACCAACTATTTCATTACCAAGAGGTAGACAAAATAGCACGATATTTTTATAGCAGGTATATATGAATAAAACGTGTAGATTTGATCTAAAAAATTAAAAAATAAGATTTTTGAGGTTATACCCTTTTTATGGTCAAGTGCGATTGAATTATTTTTTAATTGTAAAACACATTTAATTTAAGCCGCAGTTTTTTAATGTTTACATAGTTAAACCAACTATTTCATTACCAAGAGGTAGACAAAATAGCACGATATTTTTATAGCAGGTATATATGAATAAAACGTGTAGATTTTATCTAAAAAATTAAAAAATAAGATTTTTGAGGTTATACCCTTTTTATGGTCAAGTGCGATTGAATTATTTTTTAATTGTAAAACACATTTAATTTAAGCCGCAGTTTTTTAATGTTTAATGTTTACATAAGCTTTACCAGCAAAAACTAGCAAGTTGACAATATTCAGCTGGAGGATACGAGATTATTTCTTAATAAATTTAATTGATTTCAACTTTTTTCTCAAGAATTTTGTTCTAAGATTCTAGAGAAATAAATATCCTATTTTATTGAAAAATATTTAATATAAAAATAATGAAAATTATGTTTGTTTTGTTAACAAAAACATGAAGCAGGTGGTTGAATAATTCTTGCTAGTAAAAATTTTTCTAACAGAAATTTTCAACAAATTTTTTGTCTTTCAAATTTTCATGCTCTTTTTCCACTCTCTCCTTGAAAGTTTTTCGAGTACGTGAAAACTTACTTGTAACAATTATTGAAAATAAGCGATCATTTTCTGTAAATGAACACACCTATTGTAAAATGTTTATATTCAAATCATTACGAATTTTAGTTCAACTGCTAAAATCAAACAATTGAAAATAGTTTGATAATTATGTTTGATATTATATATTTCATATAAAATTTTTGTTTTCGTGTTTGTTTGAGGTGACCATATTGAAAACGGGGTGTCTCTTCATGTAGTCGTTAATATTAATATTTGTTTCTTTATTAAATTTGACATAAAAACTTTAGAAAATTTGAAATTTAACTCATCTACTATTGAAATTAGTTTTTCGAAAGTTAAATAAATGAATTTCGAGAGAATATATCCTTAAGGTTCCTTATAAAATAAACTGTTTAACACGCATAAATCAAACAAAAATAATGCTAACGAGAAAAAACTCTTTTAAATTTAGTTTAAATATCTGAAAATTCCTAAAAATTACTTAAATCAAGAAACACAAACTGATCCCAAAAATATCTTAAAAAAAACAATATTGCTACTTTAATTAATACGCAATCTAAACTCAACATTTACAACAAAAATCTAATATTTAAATTTACATTTCAGGCTATAATGATTTATGCTGCTACAGTCTGTTCTATATCAACAGAATATCACATAAAAAACCACAATTTGCGGGAAATAAACTGCTACAAAAGACGATGCAGAATGTGGTACTATTCTACACACCAATTAAAAGTTCTGGATAAGGATGACCTTGCAAGTGATATAATACATCACCACCGATTTTGACAGAAGATGTCTTCATTCTATGTTTGCTCATATTTAAGAAATAGCTTTATCGTATTTTTTTCTAGACTTAAGTTTTGCATTGATCTTATCCCTTTAAATATACATTACGTTTTTTTGAAAAGAAATTTCCTTACTTTAGAAAACATCAAAACTTTACAAATTATTGTCATAAATATCTAAGTATAAAAGGATTTAATCGTTACCTGTTATATGTTAAACAACAAATTTATGTACATATTTATTACTAATCTTAGAAATCAATATTCATTGTTTTTATAAAAGACTTAACGCCGGAAATCGCGTGCAAACGAAAACGAATTTGTCAAAAATTGTTT
This sequence comes from Pollenia amentaria, assembly GCA_943735925.1. Classification (NCBI taxonomy): domain Eukaryota; kingdom Metazoa; phylum Arthropoda; class Insecta; order Diptera; family Polleniidae; genus Pollenia; species Pollenia amentaria. Next base: position 134,259,967 of record OX031010.1, on the reverse strand, counting down.
CCGAGAATACAATGTTTATTATTAATACAACAATAAATTTCAGTATTTTTATCAAAAAAAAAATTCGGAACTTAGCACGTCATTGATAAATCTTTTAAATAATAAACTTTTATTCCCGAAAATAACTTTTAATAATAAATTTGCATGTGCCCGGAAAAAAACTGAACTGGCAAGTTGCTTTATTAAGCAATTTGTTTTTTTTTTTATTTAGTTTTTTTTTTTGGCCCTATTACAACTACAATTCGAGTTGGAAACAACCCAGCAAATTGTAGGGGAAAAACTCAGTGTTTATTTTGTTGCATTGTTGAAGCCTTGATATTTTTACAAGTACGACCTGAGTGTTTAAAATTCTTATTGACTTTATAGTCTTATTTGTATAATATTTTTAGCTTTTCTAAAGTCTTTGGAAAAAGTTTCCTTACGAGCTGGGAATTTGGGAATTTAGTACGTCATAGAGAAATCTTTTTTAAAAATATGACTTTAGCTGAAAAAAATCTTTAATCAGAATCGAAACAAACTTCAGAATGAATATTTCTTTCTTAAATCAGAAAACATACAATTAAAATTATTTCCTATTGGTCCAAGGTTTGAAAAAATAAAAATCCTGTATGTTTTATTGCATGTAGATCGATCTACATAACGATCATTTGCTGCAATAGAGTCATAACTCAAAAAACCTGATTTTTGAGCTAATGTATTTAATTCTTCAATTCCCAGTGGAACATAGGGCCGCCCATTAGCTAATAATATGGAGTTAATCGCCATATCGTTTTTGCATATTGTGTAAAAATTTCAAACAAATTACTTATATATTTAACTCTAGAGAGAAGAATTAAATTTTAAGGTGCTAGAAAATTCAAATTTCATTTATGACACTATTGCAGCAAAGGCTCGATATCTTTAAAATTTCATCCAAATCGGTATTATAGATTCGGATAGGTGGAATCGCCCATATGTCCCTTCATATTTCTAGCTTTGAAAAAAATATAAACCCTCTGAGTTTTATTTACGCCGATCTATCTTGGATTAAAATTTTATCAAAATTGGTTAAATATTTTCGGAGAGGCAGTAATTCTCCCTATGTCCTCTTCTAAATCCTGGTTTAAAAAAAATAAAAAGCCTATATGTCCAATTTTATCAAAATCGGTTCAGCTATTTAGCCGATAAAGCGTAGGAAACGCAAAAGTCACTTCCGCATTCCGGGGACGATCGAGCGGACAGTTACACACGAGGCGGAATGGAGGGTGCAAAACGTACCCACGTTTAAATAGTTTTGTTTTTCTTTTGAGTACGGAAAATATAGCTCTAATAGATCTCTTCTAGACCGATAATTAATATTTTCTGAGTACAGAATGTATAGCGCCCCTGGAACCTTTTATAGCCTATGGCCGTTTTAAGCTTCCATTCTTCATTTGTTGCTTAATATAGCTTATTTGTTGTTGCATTTAAAATTTAAGCTGGTCTTGGTTCATTTGATTTCTTTGGAACTGTTTTATGGGGTAATTTAAATTTACGCCTAAAAGTTACTGCAATTAATATATAAAACTTATACTAAAATTTTGGGTTTTTTTGCTAACATTACTCTTATTAGAGTGTTGCGTAAAAAATTGTTGTTACAAAAATTATATATATAAGCCTGACAAAGGATATAAATTACATACATTAGGTACATGCCCTAAAAATTTTTTTATATCTGAGGTAGAGTTTTTCTTTTCCCGTACTTTTTCATTTCCCAGAATACCGGGATATATTCTTCAGTTTCCCAGGAATTACCGCATATAAAAAACCATTTAATATATAATTTAATTTATTTGATCAAAAAACAAATATAAATTTACGATACATGTTTAATAAGTTTATCAAGGCATTAAACGATATTAGAAAAGTAACTTTTAATCAAAATTTATTGGAAATTTATTGAAAAACATTGACAAATATAACATTAAAAACTCTGTAGAATTAAAGATCAAACTGGATACACTTACGTTGGACGAAGATGAGATTCTTGTTTCATTGGACGTGGTATCGTCCAAACATACAAACAAACCTATACACCTACCGATAGGTAAGAAATATTATGACAAAATGGAATGTGCTACAGAACCACACTAAATTACCAAGAACACAATTTCTGAAAAAACTTAAATTTTGCTTAAATGGTAATAATTATTTTATGCATGATAACAAATTATACCAGCAGACATACGGAATGCGAATGGGCAACCCATTTTCACTGACTGTAGCCGACATTATATTGGACCACCTAATGGAACAATGCATCGAAGAACTACAAATGAAAAATATACGAATAAGACTTATCACAAAATATGTAGATGATTTGTTTGCCATAATAAAATATAAAGACAAAGACATAATATTGACAACATTTAACTCCTATCATAACAAATTAAAATTTAATCTAGAGAAGGAGAAGGACAATGCAATACCATATCTGTGGCAAAATGGACGCATGATGAATTTCCACTCAACATAACCCATTAAACAGAAGATAAATACAGCAATAAATCTAATTGACAAAGTTATACATATTAGCAACATAAAATTTCAATCTTAGAATATGTCATGAATATAGGACATCTTAATGAAAAACAGTTTTCCAAAGAGGTTGATCAATTCATTACTGACTAAAGTTAAAAATAATATTTCTTCATGGGAAAACAACAAAGACGAAAAAGCTGGCAACGCCAAATATTATAGTCTACCGTTTATTCCAAGACTAACTGAGAACAACAAGCTGAGGCATGTAATGCCAACAAATTATTTTCGCATATTAATCTAACAACACAATACATAATTTATTTACACGAACAAAAACAAAGATTTAGTGTAGGGATAAGTGTGATGTAGTCTATCAAATAGAATGTGTTGGCAGAGACAATAAGGAGTCCGGAAAAATCTACATTGGCAAAACGAACATAAATCTGATATAAAAATAGGAAAACAATCACCTGTACACGCACAACATTGGCATTGAAAACGGACACAAGCCAAGCTTTGAAAAAGTGAGAATTTTATAAGAAAGAAAATAACAGATACGCGTTAGAAAGCTTGAGAATACAGCAAAAATCGACAATTGCAATCAACACAAAAGAAGAAAAAGATAATACAAATGCAAACTACACCATTGCAATATTTTAGTAATAATAACCACTGTGATCAATAAAGGAAACATTTTCTGTGATATCTTTACTGCATACATTTATTTTAATATTTTAAGTTTTGTGTTGCCGTCCACCTATACAAAATACTGTGATAAAATTTATAAATGATATACACTGACGAAAAATATTATTGTAAGTTATTTTTTCGAAAATGCAGATTATAATTATTGTTATTATTGACTACTATTTTACTTTGTATTTTTACAATGTTGCCAGATATTAATAAGCTCTTAATTCCTGAAGAAGTTGGAAAGAATATCAACGAAACATCGGATTTTATTGAGAATGAATAAATAATTTTTTATTTACATTAATTACCTAATCTTGAAAGCTTGCATATAGGAAACTATATACATAAACTATTTAAAAAATGTAAGTTCCTTTTATGCCAAGCCAACAGCATAGAAAAAAACCAAAGCAGTTAAACAAAATATTTCAAAATATTTTATAGAATTGGGATCTTGATACAGAAGACATATTTGCAGAATATTTTATAGACTATTTCTAATTTTAATCAAGAGGAGTCGTGTCAATAAGAAAACATGTTTCCTTTCTATCGATGTTTGCCTTTCTAGTCCAAATAGCATTTTAAAGGGTAGTCCAACCAAAATGTTAAGTGTAAATAAAACAAGAAGTTTTCAGAGAATTATCTTAATATTTTTTATTATGATAGAAGAAAATATCGGCCAAGTGCTCGCCACGGCTTCGGTGACATACCTCTATCCGATGGTCCATATTGTTAATGACTCTAAAACATCATTGAGGTTCAATATCGTTTATGTTCCGAATTATCCCATCCCTTAGCTCTTGAATTGTTCTTGGCTTATTAACGTACTCTTTTTCTTTTAAATATCCCAAAAGAAAGAAATTCAATAATGTCAAATCACATGATCGTGGCGTCCAATCAACTTACATCGCCACGATGTTAGAAAAACGGCCATTGAATTTTTCGCGCAAGGGATCCACTCTTTCTTTGGTTGTGTGACAAGTGGCAGCATCCTGTTTGAGCCACATGTCGTATAGTTTATTATGTCTATATCCTTAATTTCTGGCCATAAGAAGATAGCGAACACCATTCACGGTAACCACTTGGCCTACTTCAGTTTCGAGGAAGTACGGCCGATGACGCCGCCAGCCCAAAACGAACTGGGCGAGCATGCACAGGTGTTTTCACATTTCCAAGAGACCCGTTTTACTGAAATTTACTCACAATTCTCTAGATTGTTGATACATTTAGGCGATTATGCTGACAAAAAAAAAAAAAATCACGATGTGCACGATATGCAATTTGATATGAGCGACCATTTTAGTAAAAAACTTTAACTATCTTAATGCTTCTCAATTGTGCACCTATCCATGATTAAATTTATTAAACGCTGAAGCAAAGAAATGTAAAATTTAGTTGGGCCAAAAACTTGACGTTAAGTTGTGACAATCAAATTAATAAATTATTTTTTGACCACCCTTTATTATCTTTGGACACTTGCACTTTCACTACTTCCTTCAAAAATTTGTAACTTTTTTTAAAAAAAATAAAAAATAAAAAAAAAAGAATTTTATTTGCTTTTGATCGTATTAACGTTTTCGTTTATAATTGATGCATTCAAAATTTCCTTAAATGTTAATTTTTCAATTTTGTCATCATCTCTTACAGAAACAGTATTTACTGCACTTTCAGAATCTAATCCACATTTTATGCTCTGCATTAAATATCATTAAACTTTTTGACGCAAATGTCAACAACTTTTTGTTTGTTTTTATAAAATAAGTCTGGTGCATTAAAAATTGTGTAAATTTTTACTCCTCTTCTTCTTTTGTTAGTTCGAAATTCTAGATATTGCCTTATATGTCGGATTTTGATTTACATCGATGCCTTGACATTACTTTTTTAAAATTATATTAGTAGTAAAGTTGTCATACCCAATTAAAAATAGTTTGTACAGGAGAAACGTGAAAATTTCGCTTACAATATCGCTTACGGAAGTCATGAATTTAATATGGATAGTTTCCACTTTGAAGCAATACATTTTTGAAACAGAAAACGTGTTATTCAACGCATATAAAAGTTGTTGAGCTTTGCACACTGATTGTTTTGTTACCGTTCTTGTTTTATATGCTCCCTAAGAAACCTGCTTCGTAGTAAGGAAATGTCGTGGCTCTTGAATTTTTATATAATTTTTTTTTTAATTTATTAAGAATAAGTTCACTTACGTTACTGCACCTCTGTATTTCTTATTGCGTAGCGCAATAATTTTTGGGTAATTAAATAAAAATCCACGAAATCCATCACAAATTTCCAGGGACCGTTTCCCGAAAAATATGACTGATCCCGGTATATTTGTCTTGGGAAATCCCGTATGAAAAATTCAGTTATTACGGCATGTTATATGATAACTGATATTTCCCAAATTGGGGTTCACACATATTTCCATGTGGTCCGCGAAGGAGAATACAAAAACAAATTATTTTAAGTTAAGAAAAAAAAAATTATTTTAATTCTTCAAAAGACTTTATTTTTCTTTTGAATGTAGTTGTACAAACGAAAGAATTCTTTCGCACATCGGAACATGGCAGTAAGTCTTTTAAAAGTCATATTAAAAATAAATTTTTGTTAAAAGAGCTTTACAGTGTACACGTTTATTTCGACTAATATTTGTATAGCCAAATTACATATATCGGAAAAAATTTGTTTCCCAAGGGATCTGTGAAGTAAAAAACGATGGGAACCTCTTACGTAAAGCCTTTTTGGATTGTAATATGTCTGCAAACAGTGGAGAAAAATCACAGAAACATTACATAATCCAAATTGTTTTTGGGTACCCGGGTGCTCATGTCACTCTGTTAAAGATATTTTTTGTCACTCACATATCATATCATAAGAGGTGTTAAAGGCATATTTTTGTGGGGAATAACAATTTTTTCAATAACAAATTCAACATATGTAAAATCTTATTTTTCTGCCAAAAAGCTTGAAAAACATGTGCTGTTCATAAAATATTAAACACCTTTTTATACACCAACGTTAAGAAGGGTAGGCCGACTAAACCATCCTATATTCCTTATGAATGGAGTTTCAATTTAGAACAATAAAGTCTAAGCTGTAATGTGTCTCTAAAATACAAAAGTGTTTCAACAACACAATAAGAATAATTTAATTTTTATAAATTTATTCATTTACGTCTAATAAATCCATTGAATAAACCACACAGCAGCACCTGACAATCACAAATTTTCAAACCCAAATTTATATTTGCACGTTCACTTATAAAGTAACACACTTTTACAATAATACTTGCACATATTACAGACATTGAAAATGTCTAGTTGAAATATATTTGTATACTTAAATGTTCCCATTGTATAAATTATATACCACGAATTTTTCATATATTCATTTTATACCCTCAACCACCACTAGTGGTGAATGAGGGTATACTTACTGCCCGTTCGCCGATATCGAACGTTAACGTTCGCATAGTAAATAACATTTAAAACAAAAACAAAATTTCAAAAATTGCTTTTGTTTTAAATGTAATTTTCTATGCGAACGTTAACGTTCGATATTCGTCATTCCGTGTGAAACTTTTTTTTTATAAAAATCTAAGACCCAATAAAGTATATATTCTGGCTCCTTGAGTAGTTTTAAGTCCATTTAACCATGTCTGTGTGTTGAAAACACGCTCACATATAAACCCTTATCTCGAAAAATAGTTTATTACGCCTAATACCGTAATAAATAATACTATATATGATAATAATACTTATTATTTTACAGATTTATAGGACTAGAAATCACACTAATAAATTTCGTGATGGTCGTTCCATAATTTAACATAGGCCCCATATAAAGCCCACTTTGTGAAAATAATTATATTCGCCTAAAACTGTAGCAGATATAGATATTTCAGTAAAAAAATTTCCAACTTATACGGTCCATAACTTACCTTAGATCCCATTTTAAGAAACCTTCTAAAATGCACTATAAACGATAAATCGAATTTTACTGCTGTAATGAAATTTATTCTAATATATATTTTTTTTTTTATTACCAGAAATCAGTCTGCAGAATTTTGGGATAATTGGTTCATCATTTGCCATAGATCCAATACAAATTTCAATCCTGAAAATCATTAAAGTTCGCCTAAAACTGTTACGATCACGATATTTTACTCAAGCTAGTTCAAAGAAAAGCATAAATCTTTCTGATTGTCGGTCAATAATATAATATAGGTCTACACCGCAAACAATTTTAACGCTGACGTTCGTTCTTAAAAAGATTAATTAATAGTATATAGATATCATATAGAGTCCGCTCCCAGTGGAGGGTATCAAAGATTCGGCAGAGCCGAATATAGCATTCTTACTTGTTTTTAGGAAATTGTATACGCCTTTTATCACGGCACAAACACACATACATTTTTAAGGTTGAAGTAAATGTCTTCCTATATTTACATTTTTAGTACTACAAAATATTTTCAAAAATAAGAAGAAAAGAGCTTTAAACAATGTGTTGCACATAAATTTGAGCTTCTCAAGATTGAATAAAGTTTGTTGAGATGTAATGGACACAGATAGACAGGAACACCCCTGCTGAAGTCTTACTAATGTTCCTCTCCTTAAAGCAATTTCTTTAGAGAGTACTTTTTTCTTTCATTTATAAATTGACATTTAAGATAACATTTCTGGGAAGAGACATTATTATTATAACAACTCTTCTTACAAAGTCAACCATACAATTTATTTGCACGGCTTGGTGTCTATTTATTTTAGACATAATCGAAAAAAAAATTAAATGTAAACTTTAATTTTTAATGAATTTTTTTTTGTAAAGCACATTTTTTCGTTACGAAATAAGACATACAGTGATGCAGTAAGGTAATTGAATGAACAACTATATTGAAAGGACCATGACATTCCGTTACTGCGAAGCAGGTTGTAAGAACAAAAAATGTAATATGTTCAGCTGATCGTTGCACCCACCAGTTTTTATATGCATGGAATAAAGCGCTTTTATCGTCAAAAATGTATAGCTTCAAAATGGGAACTCGCAATATAAAGTTCATGCATTCTTTAAGCGAGCCGGTAAGCGTAACTTTTCCATTTCTCCACTACAAACCAGCTTCGTTTGAGCTTCCATACTCAATTCGGAAGAAGAATGTAGATATTGTGTTACTTAAATGTGCGTAGATGATCGAGTGTTGATAATAAATTCACGATTTATTTCTCAATTTAAGCTTTACTAAGGAAACTGTAAACATTTTTGAATTAAAATGTTTTAAGGAAAATATTAAACCTTAGAGCATATACAAAAGATCACAGACTTATCACACTCGTTCTTCTAAAAGAAGTCAACTAAAAATTTACGCATTTACACTTTTTGCAAGAAGCAGACTGCATAGTTTCATATTTCAGACCCGCGAGATTTTGTGATTTAACGCCGCTAGACTATTTTCTGTGGGGATATGTGAAGTCGCTAGTATACGCCGATGAGTCCGAAAGAATTGAACACTTGGAGAACAACATTCGCCGCGTTATTGCCGATATACGGCCACAAATGTTGTAAAAAGTCATCAATAATTGGACTTCCAGACTATACTACGTCCGGTAAAGCCGTGGCGGTCACAAGCCAGAAGTCATATTTAAACTATAGTGCCAGAAGTTTATCTTTTGAATAAAGTAAGTTTTATATCGATTTTAAAAGTTCATCCTTGTTTTATTCCATTTCAAAGTTTTATACCTCTTTAAACGACACCCTTTATCAATCTGACCTTAATAATTGTTTTTTTTTAACTTTTGTTGCATATTTATTTATTTTATTTTTTTTTTTTTTGAGATTTGAAGATAAACTTTTAGTAAAAGAATGATTTTCAGTTGTAGGCGGATGATCGTACATGGAATGCTTGAACGGTCTTTTTGTTCAGCAGAAACACCACTTTGCAACAAAACAGAAAATTTAATTAATTCATTCCAAGATTTACCTCCTTTTTACTTTTTTTGCGCTAAATAAGGACGTGCTATAAAATAACTTTTATACTATGGGCAATAAAGTGGTCGATGTTTGTACCACTTTGAACACTATTTAGATTAAAACCCACTAATCTGTCGCTCAGATACGTCAGGGTTCCATCAGAACGTTCGTTTTGTATCTTCCCATATAAAAATTCAAATCTTTAACCTACCATTCGGCTTATAATACTATTGTCGAGATTTCCAAATCATTCTCTTACTCAGACTTATTAATTTTCGCAATTCCTCTTCCTTTGTTCTATAAAATTTTCTGTTCACATGTATAAATTATGAATTTTCAAAATTTCATAAATGTGAGACAATAAAAATAACTATAATTAATCGTTCTTAAGTAGAAAGTAAGGAAATAGTACATGTGTATTTATAGAATTAAAATGAATACCTTTCTCACATATATTCAAAATTATATATGTAAATCGATTGCATGATTAAATAGGAGATTGTATATTACTGACTTATGGTTTTTTACGTAGTATTACCCATAATTTCATATTGGCTTATCTAGTAAGTTGATATCGACGATTTGAGCTCAAATACATCCAACTTTATACAATCTGTAATTCAGAATTTTGATTAATATTTGTCCAAAAGAAAAGAAAATAATATACAATAATTTAAACATGCTAAATTAAATCTACATTTTCTAGGCTTTTGTTTAAAAAACTTGAAGAAATGTTTCGAATTTATTCAAAATATTTTAATTCCAATCTGTCTGTACGTAATGTTTAGAAGAGGCTCGGCCATCCCATTCACAAAAATAGCAGGGATACTTTGTGTTACCACCTTGCATGCAATTTAAAATTGTTGGTACTTTAAAATCTGCTACAATTAGCCACTGGTGTGTGGTGTAACCTATGGCATTCAGTATAAGAGCCATACTATCGTAGGATTCTTTGATGTAAGTAGCGTAAGTAATCACTCATTATGCAGAAACACCGCTATTAAGCCTTTAAACAGAAGATATTTATGTATAAAGAAAACATAAGAGGAAAAATATCTTATTATATTTCTTTTTCTTGAACCATCAATAAGTAATTGCCGATCTTGTGGAACATGATTATATCCAAGTTTTTCAAACAATATTTTTACATTATTGCTTAATCGCTATTTTCAGTGCTTTCGCTGAATATTGATCCATACAATTTAGGTTTAATTTTCGGGAATGTGATGTTTAATTTTCTTCCAAGAGGTCCACTATTTACATCTGGCACCTAAAAGCTCAGTTTGTCTTTTGAACAATTCTAAATCACGAACAAGATCATGAAATTCTCCTTGGGAAACAAAGCGGTGTTTATTAAATGCTCCTTCAGATGGAGTGTATTCTGATGCGTGGCAGGTCTTTAAAGCGCGATAATGACAGCGAAGTTTATAAAAAGTTGAGAAAAACATGTCATTTATAAACCAGAAACATAAAAGTCAAAACACAACACATAGTAAACTTAAATTATTTTTTAACCGATTTAACTGCGTTATTACCCATATTGCAAACTTTACATAGTGTTCTTTTTTCACAATAACACATAAATATAGTGTATACGCAAGTTAGATCCTGAGAAAAATATTTTTTTAATCCTTTTTTCACCAACCTTTAACCACTATAAATAAATTAGCCTTTTATAAGCCGATATAAGACATGCCTTGTTTGAAAGATAATATCAGGTCCTTCAAAAAGAATAGAAAATGATGGAAATCCGTTGGGAAACAAAGAAGTTAAGACTTGTACAAATTGAAAGTATAAAAAACACGTTTTCACTACATTTACCGCTATAAAATCCCTTTACGAAGGACCTTAAAAAAAACTAAAACTTTTTTCGGTATCTATGGACTCCAATAAAACTAAATTGGTACATAAGAACTGCTGAGTAAATTTTTTCTCAACTTTTGTATTAAAGTGTTATTATATATATCATTTTACATTGTTATCATAAGATATTACTTGATTATTAATTTTAATAGAAGAGCATGATTATTTGTGCAGATTAAACGTCATATGTATGCATTTTTGTTTGTTGACCTTTATTTTTCCTTATTTTAACAATTTTCTAATTGAAATATTTGGTCCTGTAGTTAACGAGATGCTTTATAGCAGTTTTCGTGGAAGCTTAGAAAAGCTGTATCATCAGCAAAGGTTGATATTTAGGCATAGTTGTTGTTTGGCATGTCTAAAGTACTCGTATATATCAAATGCAATAGAGGTCCTAAAGTGCTTCCGTTTGAAATTCGAGCATTAATCGATTGAGGGAAACTAAGCAAACTTTCTTCTTTAATAATGTAATTTTGACCAATAAAATAGCTCTCCAAAAGCTTGTGAGAGTGCATGGTGAAGTATTGCTTCTGTTTGTGTATTAAGACTGCATGCCACAGTTTGTCAAAAGCTCGAGAAATATCAATGAAGAGCGCAGAACAATATTTTTCTTCTTCAAATGGTTTTCTGGGGATGTTTACAAGTCTATACGTTTGTTCGATTGTGCTGCTTTTTTTCTGAATCGAAATTGATGATTTAGAAAAGGGGTATTTTCATCCAGCACTGGGGTTAATTTCAAACCTAATATTTTCCTAAATAGCTTTGAAATGTTATATAATAAGCTTATAGATTTTTTTTGACTCGACTTTTGTGTGATCTTTCCCTGGCCTAGTTGTCATGGTAACTGAAGAGACTTTCTATCCGGCAGAGTTGTATTCAATTTGTAAAATTATTTGTAAAATAATGTCAAAAGCAGCATACCCTTTGTATACAATTGGGTTATTCATCATGAGGTTTTACTTATACTGTAAAATTAAACACATAAATTTAAAAGTGAATTTGAAATTTGTATTATCAGTTGATATAATAATTTTTAGCATTTAATGTTTGAAAATGGTATCATGTTAATGTTGGCTATGACTCCGTTTGAGGTGACCCATTCGGAAGGTAAAATTTTCGGCGACTCGTTTGAGCATAGCGAAGAGTAATATTGGCTTCCAAAGAGTCAGTCGTAGCTGGCTCATTCCTCAAGACCTCAGACTTTACAAATCGCCAGAGAAAATAGAAAAAAGGTGCGATATCGCAAGATCTATGTGGCCAACTTACTGTAGAAAAACGTGACATTAAGTGCTCACCAAAATAATTTCTCAACAATGTCAGAGCTGGAGATCCACTCAACGCGTATCTACAAGTAAAAATAAAAATAAATAAAAAAATAAATAGGAACAGTTTCTAAAGATGCTTTCCACCCTCATAGCCTAGTTCTGTATTATGGGCAAAAAATGTGTACCCTTTAGCTGTTAATGAGCCTGTTATAAATAAAATATGAGAGTTCCTTCCATGCCCAGTGCAGGTTAGAGATCCACATAAAGCGTTTTTGCGTCACTGAGTGGCTTCCTTCCCTTTCACTTACATGGCATTACTTGAAGTTAAAATAAAAATAAATAAAAAACCTAATAAGAAGTTCTCTAAGAAATATTTTTTAATGAATTTTTTTTTTGTTTATATTTCTCTACGACCGTTTCTGAACCTGCTTTCCACCCTCTACAGCCTAGTACTTTGCTATAGGGATAAATATGTATACTTTCGCTGTTTGCCTGTTATAAATTAAATAATAATATTTGCCTGCTTGTTTGTAATGTAGTCACAATGGCACATGAATCTCATATGATCTATTTAATTTTTGAATAATCTACTTAGCACATGTGTCTAGAAAATAAGTTGGTACTTATTTTATCATAAATTCATCAATTTTGTTCACTTTGTCACTTCTTGTGTTTTGTTGTTCAAAATAATAGATAACAACGACATAACTTGAAATATTATTTGACAAAAAGAAAATTAGCATGTTAATCCTTAGGGAAAAACCATCGTTCACTGTCTTTATTATAAGGCTATTATAAAAATATTGTTAAGAATAATCTTTATCTAGCATGTGTATGTAAATAAGTGTGTGTAATTAGATAAAAATGGTTTTTTCCAACTTCGAAAAAGTAATTTTTTTAAATATGATCGTCATAAATTAGAGTTTCCTAGGCGAAAGTACAACAAAATCAAATAAATGCCTTAATCTTTACAAATAAGCCAGAAAAGATGAAACTGTAATGAAAATATTTTTTTTTATAAATAAGCGTAACAAAACATCTGTTGGTCTTAGTACGTATGAGTATTATAAATTATATTTACATAAATTAATAATACGTAAGCTAAATATGTTTTTATGCTTCTTATATCCAACTTTTTATTTGCTTTTTATTTTAAACACCGATTTTGTCGTTCCATTTGAAATACTTAAAAAAATAATTTAAGAATATATCTGTGGCAACAAGGAGTGATAAAGCGCTTAAGTATATGTATTTAATTTTGTTAAAAAGCAATTTTAAACTTTAAGGGTGATTTTTAAAAAGTTACTCCTTTTCTAGTATAATCATAATTCCTCGATGGTCATAGTTTTTTTTTAAATTTTTACTCTTGAATATGTCTAATGTCACAGATCGGAAGTAAACCAAAGTTTTTATTTCGAATCTAATTGCACACAAAAAAGCAAAAAGTAATTTGCTTAAACTTCCTGAAAAATCGTGCAAACTAATTGAAACCTTGGCAATGAGTACATTTAAACATGGAGATTACAAAGGAGACATAAACACAAATTTTGTTGATTTAAGCGCTTTTTCCTTTTTGCCACAGATATATTTTGCATGCTTGTAAAGGATGGGGATGCGATTTGGCTTTTTTTTTTGTACATCTGCTTATAGCAAGAAAATTAAATTTGGTAACTTGATTTTGGGTACTAAGAACTTCTAAAATTGGTCCATTATTTTAACTAGCCCCCACATAAATGTCCCTTTGATATAAGAAATTAAGCACAATAGCGGCTTAACTAACGGACTGAAATAACAAAAGTTATCATAAGTACTTATTTAAGACAAGGAACGTAAGGTCAGCTAAGTATTATATTTGAGATAACTCCCATTCGGAATAAGTCTATATGGGATGTACGCAATAAACTTAAACCACAACAACTTTTTATATATGTTTATTATACAAGAAATATTTGGTATTGATGTTGTGCCAAATCGGTCCGTTACTTAAATAGCACCAATACAAAAGTATCACCAGAATAGGGCTTTGACTTAATAGCGGCCACACAAAGTAAGCAAATGCAACATAATTTGGCATAAATAGTTCTTTTATTGCAATTTACCTAAAACCGAAATTCCCCACAGCAGCCGGTTAATCCGGTCGGTTAATCGTTGGATTTTAATTAGTTATCTTATCGGCCACCAATTTGGATAAACTATATATTGGTTTAAAGCAATATCTGAATAAATATGCACAAAGAATATATTTTTTCCTAAATGCTGAGGATAAAAGTGGCAAAAAGCATTTTAAACTAGCCTGTAAACATACGTACACACATGTCTTAAGGGCGATTGGGATTAACGAGTTTTTTATGACAAAAACATTTATAGATGTAAACATTTTGTTTTATTTGATTTAACCCATTAATGCCCCCTGCATGTGATGCAGTTTTTCACTTAAGCAGGGTTTTATATTTGTTATAAATAGTGCATACAATAATATCGTTTCAAAACTAAGTCAAAGTTATTCAATAAATATTAGAAGGATCTCCGGTTTGTGTTAACGATTTATTTTGTACTGGCAGCTGAGTACTTTTTAGTTTATTTTAAAAGATTTGCCTGAAGAAAGTGGTAAAAAGTATTATATTTATTCTACAACACTGCATTATAATAAGAACATATTAAACGGCTTAATTCTCTTAAAGTTTTTTTTTTCGCTATAGCGTATAAAATATTTTTGTTTTAAGTTTAGTACACTGGTCGCTTGAGGTATAAAAAAGGAACATAGTAAATGAATATTTATTTGTCCACTAAGTTTGTTTTGTTTTCAACAAGTTATATTTTATTAACACTCTTACAGGGAAAAATTAGTACAGAAGGTTTTAATCCATTCAACCCCATTGTTGACAATAGGAAATATTACACACTGGTCTTATAACTGCCGAAAATCTTATTTTATCTCGGGTTTCGTTGCTTAAGCCTAGTTTACACTGTTATACTTTGTATAAATACATGTCAAAAACTCAAGTAATATGTAAAATTATGATAGTGTGAATGCAATTACGCAAAAAATTAAACAGCCATCGTCTTTTGAAATTTATCAAAACAATAATACTTTTCATTGGATCAGGGTTGCATTTTAAGAAAAGCATGTTAATGTGTGATAGTCTGAATATAAACTGTAATGTTAAATTAGATTTTTTGACAGTCGCAACAAAACTTATTATATTCCTATCTCACAAAGTTTGTGTGATAGTGTAGACTAGCCTTTAGTTACCATCTTAAAAATACGAATGTAGAAATTTGTAAGTGAATACTGCGGGTACTGTTCACTTAAGGGCATAATAAACCACACAAATAGCTTGGCAAACATGTCAAAATTTTACGTTTGTATAAATATTTTCTGTTGTTAATTGGCGTGTATACTTTTTGTGGTGTCTTGTCTTAAAATTAATCATTTTAGCGGAAACTTTGCGTCGTCTGCATTCATTGAAAACAAAACAAACATGAAAAATTAATGTTTGTACGAAAAAAGTTTGTGTTGTTTATTGCCAAACAGAAGCAAAAACAAAGTGCATGTTTGCCAAGCACTTTGTGTGGATTATTATGTGCTTTACGAACTGTTTGTTTTAGTATGCACACGAGTAACCAACTATTTTTTGGACCGCCCAAAAAACTGATGATATCCAACGGCTTAATAGCGAAAAGCAATACATGACTAAAATAGCCACAATAGTAAAGATAACCCTTCATGCGACGTGCATTGGCTACCACTAAATTCAGGCGTTATCAAAAAATAGAAGGAAGGTAAAGACGATATCCTTAAATTGTGTCCGGTAATTCAGAAGTTGTTACTCACAGACATATCACTATCATTGGTGTCATTAACTGCAGGGCGTGTGCCAAAAAGAAAAAAAATTGAAGCTGGAACTGAGTTCCCTAATTGGAAAAAATGTTCTTATGAACATGGATGAACGTTGGGCTTTTGTTTTTGATATTTTAATAGACTTGCCCCTATGAAATTCTTTTAACACATTGTAATGATGAAGTGCCTTAAGCTTATCTAAAAGCAGAGCACAAAAAATCACATTGAACGCAATAATATACAAGACAGAAAAACGAATGGTCATAGCACCCAAAATATACAATGCGAAATAAGATGTGCTATCTGCTAACTTTTCAATTGCTTTTTTAAATTTGTTTTTGTATTATGGTGTTAATGGGTTAAACTAAAGTGAGAGATACATATGTAAAAGACGAGTTCAGCCTATCTTGCAGGTTTAAGTAAAGAAAATATAATAATTAACTTACGCCAAGCTGTAATAATGGCCCTAAGTCTATGTTTTACATAAAATATAAATAAGAAAATCATAAAAGTAAAATGACTCACATTATTTAAGAAAGAAAAAAAAATAGCGTTTTCCATAAAATTTATATAACAAATACATAAGAATTTCATTTGAAATTGTGTTAATTAACAGAAACAAAAATAAATCCAGAAATTATACATTCCCATAGCAAACATTCAGACGTAAACAAAAACTGTTCGGCAAAGGATAAATCAAATTCCCATTCTGCTTCAATCATTTCTCACAGCGCAATTCTAACAACAAGCGTCAGCACAACCTGATAAGCAATAAAAGCTGTTTGGGCAATTTTGACCCTTGAATACAGGATAAGTGTTCATTAAACGATCAAACGATTAATCGATATTTTGCAATATTCGATTAAACGAATAAAATTTTAAAATTAATCTATAAATCGAATAATTCAAAATCCAGAAATTTTATATATTAAGGGTTTTTTTATCCTATAATTTAAACACAAATTGGTACTTGAGTAAATAAGCATTATTAATTACAAGTATTTTAATATTTTATTAACAAAAAATCAAAACAAACGTAACAATTCATACTAATTGATAAAACCTTTACAACGATAAAAAAATAAAACATGTGTTGAGATCATATAATTTTATGTGAACAAACCATTAAACAGATCTTTTAAAATAATCTTTTCAAAATAAAATGTAGTTTAAATGTTTTGCTTTACTTGGAAGGCGCACGATCAAATTTTGTCTTTCCTTTTAATTTGCTATACTCTCTCACTTTTTTTTACTTACGCACTCACAGTTTTTAAATTGACCACGAGATTGGTCTCAACTTTACCTTTCCATTTATTTGCCAATTTTACATTCAATTTAACAACTGACCACAAATTCACTTTAGCGCTTTCTTTACAAAAAATATATTTCTTAAAACATAAATGTGCTTCATTAAAAAAAATTGTGTTCTAAAAAATTCTTGTGCTTTTTTTACAAAATACTTTGAGTCATGCTACTATTCTGAGTGGCTTCTTCGTCGGGGGCATTTTTAAAATGAAATTGACTATCAAATTGAGTGCAGCCTTTGACACAGCTGTCAATTCAAACAAGTTTTGACAAGCAGTTTTTGTGAACAACTTTAAAGTGATTTATTGAACGTGTGGCTCCAGCGTTAAACATATTTGTTTGCATTTGTTTCAGTAATAAGTAAAAATTAACGGATTACTGTAGTATTTCAGTTATGTGTAAAAATCTACTGGTTACCGAAAATTTTTTCATTAAGAGGTACGCAAATGTATTTAAATTACTCATTCGACATGACTGTATTTTTTTTTTAATTCCAACGGACACATACATTTGGTTTATTTTTTTTTTGACTTAAAACTTTAAAAAATTATACATTTGACAGAAAAACCATATATGTGTTGTTATTCGATAAATCGGCACAAATTCTTTGATTAATTCTTAAATCGAAATCAGCAATTTTAAATTAATCGATCAATTAATGTTCTAAAATTGTTTGATTAATCGAACAAGAATTAATCGGCTGAACACCCTAGTATTCATGCTTAAATCTTTTTTTTTTTAATTTTCATGCAATAACGCATGGGCTTGTTGAATCTTACATGTACGTATATATATTTTTATTTTTAAATTTAAGTTTTCTTGTGTTTATCTATTTTGATTCCAAGTCATGTTTTTGCTCATTAAATGGATTTGTTGTTATAACTGAAATAAAAAAATATTTATTTTACGTAAATCAAACAAGTTTACTATTTATTCCAGGAATATTTCAAAATGTTACTTCTTTTTGAAAGAAAGGCGTAACCTTTTAATTATTCCCCTGGCAACACTGGTAAACACATGTATAAACGTTATATCTTTTTTTTTTTTGGTGCCTTAAAATGCGATAACACATTGGTTGCAGTCATCTATTTTAAATAATTTTTTATGCATAACAATTATCTTTTGAGTTTCTAGCGAAATAAAAGTAACGTGTGAACGAATATATGAAAACAAATTTTTATTTTTTTTTTATTTTACTGCCAGGCCCACAATGTCGACAGGAACATTTATTTTGCTTATTTATATTGAAAACAATATTAAAAAAAACTAAAATTTATGTTTGTTTTCAATATAAATATACGAAAGAAACGTTCTGGTCGACATAGTGGGCCAGGCAGTTAGTAGCCATAATTTAAGGAAGAATCGCATATACATACCCACGTACATTGGTATGAATAAATTTAACTGTAAATCTCTTAAGTATACTTTATACTTTCACAGGTCCCATATGGAGTCCACTCTCAAAAAATGCTCATTGCAGAGAATCAAAGATTTGATTGTTTTTTTTAATGTTAAAAATATGAATACTATACTGCACCTTATTATATTATATAATTATGACCATATTCGTCAACAGTGCGCGGTCAGGCTCTCTGCATCGGGATGTTGGAAGAAAAGACATACGGTTATGTAAGGATCTTACCAAAGCAAGCCACATTTCTGAAACATGATACCCCGAACGGACTTTGAGAAGAAATTCAATGTCAATTGAAGGCGGGAATGGAGTTGGGGAATATTGGCTAATGAATACCGTACGAGGGTAGGTACCAATGGGTCAAAGATGACCTGCGGTGTTGGCTTAGGGGTTTTATCGGGGGAGCAACAAGTAAACCTCTCTTTCCGTTTTCCGGATGAGGCAATCGTATTTCAGTCTGAAATACGTCTCTGATGACACTAAAGTCGCTTTTAACAACGTCCACTCTCGTTAACCAGTATAAGGAAGAACAATCGAGACTGGGCGGCCTAACTGATATTGCCCTAATTTGGATCCCTGCCTATAGGGACAATTGTGTTAACGAACAAGCAGATGGGCTAACCAAGACTGGAACTGCTTTTGATATTTCGCAGGGTATGCCAGTCTCAACACCCCTGGAAACTATCAGTAGCGAAATCTTCCGACACTACCTGGATATTGCTAATAATAAATTGAGCAAACGGGATAGTTGCAGGGCTACCAAAGTAACGTGGCCCACATGCAACATAGGCCGCCCTGAATGACTTCTCAACTTCAGTCGAAGGGACACTTCGAAACTGATTAACGAATTTACTGGCCACTGGAGGATAGGTAAGCACTAGGGTATTCATTTAATCGGGCTGTTGCTTTAATCGGCTAATCGCTCGATTAATTACCCGAAGTTTTTCTTTAATCGGTTAATAATCGGTTAATTTTGCTATTGATCGGTTAACCGATTAATACAGTTATTTTATAAATGAAGTTATTTCAAAAAATTAGTATGCATAAATTATTTATTATTTGGAGTTTATTAGTAAAATAAAAACAATAACATAATAAGCATAATAATTCATGAACTAAAACGATCAGAAAAAAAATAATTCATAAATATGTAATACATATTTTTTAATTAAAACTTATTATGTATCAATTAAAAAATAGACTGTGAGATAATTTTATTAGTTATTTCAATAGTTTAAGGAGATTTTATAAAATAGTCTGTTAGAAAAATAATATGGTGTAAAAGTTTAAGCGATTATATTCTTTAGTTTTGATAAAACTTGACTCGGAAAAAATTCTTTCAACGAAAGCAGACCATAATACAGAACATCTTATTTCTCAGTCCTATTTCGGGATTTCTCTAAACGAATAAAATTTTCCATTATGCCATTAGAGTCCTGTTTTAATTTTTTTATATTTTAAACTCAGTTAATTCCGTTTAAAGATTGATATGAGAAGACATAAATAACTTAAGACATACATATAAAAAGTACGTGAAACTAACAGCTGTTGGCAGCAATCACTTATTTAAAATGATGATCACTAAATACCTTCTACGTTTGTACGAAATAATTTTTTGGAAACACATACCTTTTGTATATGAGGCGAAACAAATAATTAAAAATATAAAAAAATTTGTTAAATTATTTAAAAAAATTAAAAATGTTCTTACAACGGTTATTCGGTTAATCGAATGAAATTAACCGGTTTAATCGTTAATCTAAAATAGCCAGTTTTTAATTAACCGATCAATTGATCGGGTAGTAATTATTCGGTTAACCGATTAATCAAATGAATACCCTGGTATGAACGCTATGAGACTCGGTCTTCATTTTAATGAATACTGAGGAGACAGTTTTTCACCTCCTATGTGATTGCCCAGCGTTTAAATCAACACGACATGGGTTATTTGGGAATTACCTACTACAAGGACTCTCTGAGACATCGCGTGTGAAATTCGGCAATTTGGTGGAATATGTCAACGCAACGGGTTGGCCCTAGCCACCTCAGTATTCCCTTGGCGAGCTATGTGGTGCCAAAAAGGAGTCACTGTCGAATATACTTGCAGTACGCCTACTTTTGGGCGTACTACGACGTTAACTTACCAATCAACCAACCAAATCCAACCAATATTAATTTGTTTTATCTGAAAGCAGAAAATGTTTTTTTTTTATCTTAGTTATCAATTCAAAAAACATTGTTTAACTCATAGTATAATAAGTGTCAGGTAGGTTCATTAGGGAGAGTTTTCATTATTTACCCATTTAATGTCAAACAACGAAATATTACTCATTTACAAAAATTTAAATTTCAACATATTTTGCACTTTTTAGATATTGCCAACTTACTTTTTAATATAAAACCATATTTTATTCAATATATTGGTTATTTGCTGCCGTATTCATAAAAAATAAAATAGATTTCAAACGTATTTTAAAACAAAATTTCCATACAAATTTTTCTTAAAAAAGATTTCATATCCATTTTAGTTTTTTATGAATACGGCAGTTGGAATTTATTCTTTATTTGGTTAAAATTTGGTATCACAAAACTTTTATATTAAGAAATTTTTCAAAAAATAAAATTAATTTAGTTGTTTTTTGACGTCTGTTTTAATTTTTTGCTTATTTTCTTTTGTTTGACATTAAATGGGTTTCCAAATTGAGAACACCCTTTCTAATGACTATACCTTGTACTTATTCTACTTTTAAACAACATTTAATCCCTTTTAAAGTCTTCTGAATGTTGCTTGACAATATGGCTATATTTATTACTAAATTCTCTTCATCTCCTCTAATTTTCTTGTACAAATTTTTTTTATGGACATTTATTAAATTAGAAATTCTTAACACTTCAAATGATTTGCAAAAAAAAAATTAAGATTTTGTACAAATTCAAATATAATTGCTTGTAATGGAGAAATGATGAAAGAAAAATAGGAAGGAATAACATGAAAAGTTTATAAAAAAACGCGCACGTTTAGAAATGTGCGTGCTCAAGAGGGGTTTAATATTTCTATTTGTCTCCATGGCGTCGTTAATACGTAACGAAAAAATTAAATAAAAAAAAAAAGAAAACGAATTGAAATTAAAAATGTTTTTATATTTTTTTTCGGAAATTTTTTTTGGGGTGTATCGATTTAATGTCCATTAATTATCTAAGATCCCTCATTACAACAAGATATTATTCCACTAAAAAGCAATATATCAAATTTATTCTTCAAGAATATATCGCTACATGATTTCTAAAAAGCCCTTAGTAACATTGAAAAAATTTTACACGAAAAGTAAAAAACTCTACATTGAAAAAAATAAATTAAAAAAAAGTTCGAGTCCTATATCCGGCTGTGCCAAATCTTTGATACCCTCCACCGACAGGAGTGGGCTCTATATGATAAATACATACAAATATATTATTAACTAAGCTTCACAAAAACGAACGTCAGCATTAAAATTGGTTGCGGACTAGACCTGTATTAAGTTATTGACAGACAATAAAAAAGTTTTATTCGTTTCTTGTAAAAACTTTGAACTGGCTTGAGTAAAATATCATGATTCGTAACAGTTTTAGCCGAACTAAAATAATTTTTAGGAGGGTAATTTGTATTAGACCTATGGTTAATTATGGACCAATAATCCCAAAATTCTGAAGACTGATTTCTGGTATTACAAAAAATTAATTAGAATAAATTTCAATACAGCAGTGTAACTAGTTTAAGCGTTAACAGTGAATTCCACAAAAGTGCATGATAGTTTTATTGTCCATGAATCCAAGTTGGAAAAAATTTTACCGCAATATCTATATCTGTTATGGTTTTAGGCGAATTTAATTATTTTCCCAAAGTTGGATTTATTTGGTTTTATGCGCAATAAACTGTTTTCCGAGAGTA
This sequence comes from Pollenia amentaria, assembly GCA_943735925.1. Taxonomy (NCBI): domain Eukaryota; kingdom Metazoa; phylum Arthropoda; class Insecta; order Diptera; family Polleniidae; genus Pollenia; species Pollenia amentaria. The sequence goes on along the minus strand of OX031010.1, from coordinate 134,237,201 downwards.
AGGCTTGGTAGTGTGATTTGTCGTCCTATAAAGCTGTGACGCATCGAACTTCATTATGATAGCGTTATTAATTACGGTTTTAGGCGTACTACGCTATTTTCCGGGAGTAGGGTTTTATGGGGTCTAGTGTTAATTATGTACCGATCTTAACGAAATTTAGCAGTGTGATTTCTAGTCCTACAAAACTGTACCTTACCGAATTTAGTTATGATAGCAATATTTTTTAAGGATTGAGAAGTACAAAACTGTTTTCCGGGAGTAGCATTTATATGGGGCCTAGTGTAAATTATGGACCGATCTTCAAAAAATTTTGCAGTGTGATTTCTGGTCCTATAAAACTGTGACGTACCAAATTTTAGTATGATAACGTTATTAATTATGGTTTTAGGCGTACTTAACAGTTTTCCGCGAGTTGGGTTTATATGGGGCCTATGGTCAATTATGGGCTGGTCTTCACGAAATTTAACATTATGATTTGCAGTCGTATAAGGCGATATCATTCCGTGCACTATTTCACCATTTATGTTAGTTTTTGTATCAAATTTATCAGTTTTTTTAGTGTTGGTGGAGTGTATAAAAATGTTTAGAAAATTCGGAACTAAAGCAGAAATTCTCCTATTAAAACTCAAAAAAGAACACTAAGTGTTACTACTCGTAAACAAAAATAAAAACATAAATTTTCCTTTTTTTTTTTTGGTGTTTGTTCTTTGTTATTTATCGAAACACGTTTGTACTAAAACTTTTAGAATTTTTGGTAAGAACGCTATTTTTAATTGTAGAAGTGTAAAATTTTCCAGAGCCATGTATTTTAATATGGTGCATCATCATGGATTTTTGTTCAATGAATGACAAAATATTATAGACATTTAGGAATTCTTTGGTTCTGCATTAATACATTTTAAACATCTCATCACAGACTTGAGGCATCGCGATGTTTATGTCAGTTTTTGATGCTTTTTAATTCGATTTTAATGATAATTAAAATAACTTAACCATAACTAAAAAACTTAAAATTGTAAACAAGTGACCACTTTGTTACAAATACAAGTAAAAGTATTACAAAAATTAAGCTAAACGGTACGAATATTTTAGGATTGTGCTTTATATCTAAAAATTATTAACTAATATTAATAAAAACTAAGCTCACAGTATTGTAATTCGTTGCGGTTTAAGGCGTATTAATTAAAATCTATTTCAAAAGTACCCTTTTTATTATTTAACTTATGAAACTACGAGAGATTTTACTACAATATCATTATTTATTACGGCTTTAAGCATACAAAAGTTTTTATCAAAGAGCTTTTATCTCAAATTATTGATCAAACACCTCTAGTCCTCCACCATTACAAATATAATGAATTTAATATCTTGATATATAAAAAAAGGAATCATGTAGGAATCTCTATTTTATATAATTATTTCATTAACATTATTAATTTTTTACATTATTAATTTTTTTTTTCAAATATTATAAAGATTATACAGCAATGTCATATAGTCGTCAGCTGAATTAAATTAATATTGTTAATGAAATAATTATCTTAAATAAAGATTTAATACTACTTAAAAATTAACCATCGATTAACTCGATGTCATTGTTTTTCAGTGACAAAAAAAATAATTAAATTTTTAACAATTTATATCTATGTAGTATCAAAAAGATAGCTAAATAAGATTTTGTTATAAAACTTAACAAATATTAAGTCAAAAAGTAATGGAATTATATTTTACAATAAACTATAAAATAAAATATAATTTCGAATTTTTTGTTGTTCAAAATTTATGCATGTAGTATATTATTTCGTTGCTTTTGAATGAGTCCTGCTGCTCAAATGCTTTAAAATTACTAGCAATGATTTTGAAAGCGTAATGCCTTTAATTCATCACCTTCGATATACCGCTCTTTGCCTTCTAAATCAAAATTCATGAAAGTAATGGAACATATTCAGCCAAATTATTAAATTACTATCGAAATACTTCACCTACTCTTTTTTTCAAATTGGAGAAGTAAAAAAAACTCCTTGCAATTGATTCTTTGTTGGCATAAGGCATTTTCGAAGCAAAATAAATAAATAATAGCCTAAAATCTTCAATGGACCTAAATAGAGTAGATGACAGCAGTTTACGCTCCAAAATATCATGTGATATTTTTAAAGACAAAGCCATGTGTAACAAAAATGCAATCTGTTGAAAATCGACGTCAGCCACACAAATAAATTGGTTAAAATATAAAAATAACTTAGTGCCCTTTGCAAAGACAAGAATTCGCTTAGTACACGAGAGAACGTGGAAATCTTTATTGTTTATTTTGACAGTTATCTTAAACTAACTGTTCAACATTCCAGCATAACCCTTAAAAACCAAAAACAACAAAATATATTCTACAGATGTCGAGCGTCTCTTGACTGAAAACAGAAGAGTTCGAAGAGAGTGGCAAATGCATAGATCAACTTAAGACTTTATTAAAAGAGTGCACAAAACACTAAGAAAGTTACTGCAGTCTCACAAAACGGCTTGCTTGAAAAAATATCTTCAGGAACTTGATGCAACTCCACAATCAGACTACTCATTATGGCATGCAGCTAGAAATCTCAGTAAACCAATTACCTCTAAACCAGCATTAAAAAGCCTAAATGGAAGTTGGGCAAGAAATGATATTGAAAAAGGAAATCTGCTTGTTAACCATCAGAGAAACGTATTTACCCCTTATATATCCCACGCTATAGCAGTCGAGTTACCGCCTGTGAATTTTAGAGCGGCTATTCCCCTACGATTTGAGAAAAGAAAAATCGATAAGGCTATTTGTGACTTAAACACCCAGAAGGCACATGGTTTTGATAAGATCATAGCAAAGAAAATTATTCTTATTATTTTGTAAGCTATTTTATGCCTTGAATTCTACCCTCAAGAATGGAAGGATTCCTTAGTAACCATGATACCAAAGCCAGGAAAGGATCACACAAAAGTTGAGTCATACAGGCCTATTAGCTTTTTATCTAATATTTCAAAGCTATTTGAGAAACTAATAGTGTTAAAATTAACGCCGATTTAAAAAAAAAAATAGATGTATTCCAAACCATGAATTCGGTTTTAGAAGAATGCACAGCATAATTGAACAAACTCATCGAAAAGTAAATGTCATAAGAAAAGCCTTTGAAGAAAAAAAATATTGCTTAGAACTCTTCATCGACGTGTCTCAAGCTTTTGATAAAGTCTGGCATGAAGGATTACTACTGAAATTGTAGTAAAATTTACCAGCACACATACACAAGCTGTTAGAAAGCTACTTAGTCGGTCGTCAATTTATTATTAAAGAAGGCGAATTAACGCTGGAGTCCCACAAGGCAGCATCCTGGGCCCACTATTATACTTAATTTATACCCAAACTTTTACACGAAAACTTTTATGAAGCATCTCGTTACTTACAGGATCATATATTTGAACTGGAAAAAAGGCTAAAGTTGAAGGATAAAGATCAGCGAGCAAAAATGCGCACATATAACATCTACATTACGTCGGGAAACATGCCCTCCTATTAAAATCAATAATCAAATAATACCCCAACACTCGCATGTAAAATACCTCGGTATACATCTAGATCGGCGTTTAACTTGGAAATGGCATATAAAGGGTACGCCAAATAACTTTTTTTTTTGAAAATGCTATAAAAAAACTACTGAATATTTTCTAAAATTTCTTTTTTTATTTGAAAGTACAATCCTTCCGGTTAATAATGGAAAATAATTTCATTCAAATGGCGTCATACCAAGGTCTTTATGCAAAATTCGTCTCAATGATGTCTCCGAAATATTCAATTGTTGAGAACGACGGTCAATTGACTTTCTACAACAGCAGCAATATTCTCGGGTGTACGCACTGTTTTTGGCTTTTCACGCTTTGGTTAAGCGATGAGGAAGCCAGTTTCTTTCACTTTTTTCACAAGATAACGAACATACGGAGCTGACGGTGCTTCTCTTCTTCCTAAATCCGTACGCAATTTCCGCACACATTCTGCAACATTACCATGATTTTCAAAGTAATTTCGCAATATTTCCCAGCGTTGATCAAGAGTATACACAACCATATTCGTTCATCGGAAGGATAAAACTAATTATCTGTCAAATCAGACATGAGCTAAGTGTTACCATTCACGAAATAAGCACTAGTTGAAAAAAAACGTTAGATGTCGGACCCAAAAAAAACGTTAGATTGCGGACCCTTTAGAAGCTATATTAGAATAAACCCTATTCTTAGTCTCGATTGCAAACTTCTACTCTACTTACAACTCTATCTAAAAGTCAATCTAGTGCTACGTTATTTAGTTATGGGGCACTGTCTTGGCTTGTTATATCGAAAAAAGGCGCCAAAATAAACTTGTTCGAATAATAACAGCCGCTACCTGGCATGTCAAAAACTCAAATATCCACAAGGATCTCAATATGCCATTACTTAAAACTACGATTACGAAATATGCAGTAAAATATTTAAAAAGACTGGAAGTGCACCCAAATCCATTAGCTCGAAATATTTTAAATTATGGCGGCCACACTCGATTAAGGAGAAGAGTCACTGCAACACTCACCCAATAAGAAGAGCGATAAACACCTTCATATGTGAACAGAAATCGGGATGACGAAATATTTGGTCTGGCACTGGCAAGATATAAATTTAATATAGATTTTATTAATTATTGTTAGTTCATACACAGAAAAAAGTGTTTTTATCAATTAAAAAAATGGTTTAAAAAGTATTTAAATTTAATACATGTGATAATTGAATCAACTATTTATTTTGTTGAAAGAAAATCAAAAATTTAATTTTGATTTTATTAACATTTTAGTTGTTTTGAAATAAATTTTCAATTAAAATTTTAATTAGTTAACAGAAAATCTTAATTGACTTTTTTCGTTTAAAATAAAATAATTTAAACATGTAGAATTGTTGTTGGGAATTGTCAATTTTTATTTAAATAAATTAACACATTGTTTGTAATGGCAAAGTTTTTTGATCACTTTTTTAATTAAAATTAAAAATATCATTTATTGAAAATATTTTTCAAAATTTTAAAATTTTTAGTAATCAATATAATCATTTTGGTAATAGGTGCAAAATCAACAACTTGTTTACTTGATATTATGAATTTGGAATAAATTTTGGTGATTGGAGAAATTTAATAATTTTTTCTGTGTATTTAATATTTGTGACCTTCTCCGAAAAAAGGGACCTAGTGTGTGAAAATTAAGTTTTGAGAAAAACACATTTAAAGATTCAAATTTTAATATTTTTCTCATTTTTATCGATTTTCCCAAGTTCGTTTTGTACGTTTTTATGGGGTAAATAAATTTTTATCAGAAATCTAACTCATTTCATCTTATACCTTTTAGGTACCAAAATCTAGAGTCCAAACCCGTTTTTTGACAAACTTGGTCCCTTTTCTCGGAGAAGGTCACATATGATGATGTTAAAAAAAATACTGAAAAAGTAAATCTGTTGGAAATACAGCATTTTTAAGTTATATAACCGGTGGGCGACCTTAGGACAACAAGGCTCTCTTTGCACCTAAACTTCACATAAGATTGAACCTTTTGTCCTGAAGTCGCGAGTTTTCTAGGATTTAAGCAAATCGTAAAATAAATTTTAAGCCCAAATGTAAGAAATTGAATTACAGCTAAATTATTAACCTTAGGAACGTTTTATTAGATTTGAGTATGTTTAACTTAAAAAACTTATAAACTTAAATTATATGCAACTGGTTATTTTTTGGTTTATAAATTATTTTAAGTAAATCTTTTGTTTTCATTTTGTTTTGTTGAAACTAGATTCCGTTTTAGTTCCTCAGATTATGTCACTGAAAAAGTATGTTTAACTTTATACCTGATTTAAAAATAAGTTTATTAATGTGTTTTTTGTGTTTGTAGTTTAAGTTCAAAAACTTTTTCTTAGTAGTGCTCTTAATTCTGAAGAGATAAATATTGTTGTGCGTACAACTGAAATTTTTTTCAAGAGCTATTTCCTTTTTTCAATTGAAGCATTACAGCCGAACTTTATTACTACTTAGTTTTTCTTCAATAAACAGTGGGGTAAAAGCGAAATATTACAAACAAGAATAGTCCTATTATTTGCCAGAATTTAATATATTTAAAAAGTATATTTTTCATACATTTTCTTTAAGTTTAACATTTAATGGCTTAATGGATAAAAATTAATTTACTAAATGTCCAAATTGCAACTGTGAAAAGTATTTTCAAATATTTGAAAAACTTCTTAAAATACTCGAATAACCAGAAGGGTATGGCTAAGTGGACTTTAAATAACTAAACGAACTTTGTATACATTTTTTTTTTTTTTTGGTCTAACATGCATTTAAAAAAAGTTTCAAATGAAAAGATCAACTTAGTATTTACTACTCGCAGTGGAGGATATAAAAGATATTGTAAACAAGGAAAAAATCGGTAGAAATATCTAGTGAATATCTAGTTATAATTTATAACTGTGTAATCTTATAAAACAGTTTCGATTAAAATATTTGCCTTGCTTAGTATATAAAGAACTTTGTAACGTTATCCTTCGTATGTTATAAATTAAGGGACAGGTTGAATTTTTATGCTCTCATAAAATGTGATTTATTTATATATAAATTATTTTTAATTGGTAAATTGCTATTTATAACAGACATACGATTACCACAAATTCACGACAAGAAGTGTAATATATCAAAGTTACGACAACTTTAATTACAAACAAAATCGCATTAAAGATTTTTCTGCCTGGAATATTTTTGTAAACAAATACGTAAAAGTGTAATTAATAGAAAAACTTTTAATTTTATAACACTTTAAAAACTAATAAATGGAGAAATAGCAAAGATTTATTAACAAGAATACAGTATGGAAACAATAATTTCCAAAAGAAATTATAATTAATTTTTTTAGAGTATTATAGTAATATAATTTATGACTACTGAGCTGAATTTTTACATAGTACAAAGAAAATTTAATTTACACCCTGCGGGATATTTGTGTCAATTGTTCCAACAGACTGGTCCTGAAATTCCTAAAAAGTACAAAAACTAAGACCTCATGACCAGTGAAAGAAGAACCAATCATTTAACTGGTATATGAAGAACCAGAAGGCAAAAAAAGTAATGAATTACAGTACAATTATCAAATGGTGGCTGTAAGGTGTCAATTGAAACCCTCCAATGACAACCCCATGTAAAATTGATAGGTCACTTATATATAAAGTGTTAGAACTAGACCCGGTCGCTATCACCAAGGACCTATTACAGGACTACTTTGGTGCCAGTTCGCTTCCCTAATTCCATTGGGTACCTACAAAGAGACCTTTGTAGTCTACAGAATGTCAAATGTAACGGTACAGAGAAGTTTCGTATGTTGAATAACTTGCAAGTTTATTTTATGAAAATAATAATCTTTATATAAAAAAATATTTTTTGTTGGTTCAATATTTTTATGCATTATTTTATTAAAAATGTAGATACTCTTTGAGACAACTATTAAGTTTTTAGATTAAAAGGAGAGTTTGTTGTAAAATTGGTAAAAAAAAATTGAATTTTAGAACGATAAAATGAAACGAAAAACTTTTGTAAAATTAATATTTTGGAGAACCTTGAATTTAATATTAAATTTTATACAAATGACAGAATATATTACAATATATTACAATAGTATTACAGTAGTGTAGAAAAGAGGATAAAGACGGCACAAATGCAAATTACACAATCGCAATAATTTAGTATTAGTTCAACTGTGATACATTAGCAGTAATAAACTAGAATATTTAATCACTTTTTATTTTTATTTTAAAATCTTCGTGTTTTATGTTGTAAAACTTGTGTGTTTCTATTATAAAATGTAAATTTAACAAAGATTGAATATTTAATAAACTGAAAAATCCCAGATGAAGTTGGAAAATACCAACGAAACGTAGGATGAATATATAAATAAATAATCTTTTATTTAAATACAAATGACCTTGAAAGCCTGTTTTAGATAAATTCTATAAAAATAATAACATATTACAATTTCTTTTAAGTCCAAAATTTCACAAAATTTATCAATTATATAAATTTTTCTATAAATAACGATATTTTACAAAATTTTCTATAAACAATGTTAATACAAAATTTTCTATTAATAAGGAAACTTTGCAAAGTTTTTTTTATAAATAAAACAATTTTGTAAGATTTTTATAAAAACAACATTTTGCCTAATTTTTTACATATAAAGAAATTGTGTATAATTAACGGAACTTTAGATAATTTTCTGTAAGTAACGAAACTCTCCAAAGTTTTTTTTAAACAAAGAAATTTTTAAAAATTTTCTGTTAAAAACTAAATTAATTTTTTGAATAAAGAAACTTTGCAAAATTTTCTATAAATAACGAAACCTTCTTAATTTTTTTATAAACAAAGAAATAATTGGTATAAGGGCTATTTTATTGAACTGTTAATAGTTTTTAATCCAAACTTCGATATTTTAATCAGGCTTAAGTTCATTGAATTTAATTTTCATTAAATTATTTTTATGAAGAAAGAAATTTTACAACATGAAATTAATTAAAGTTTATTGATAATGTTTCATTCTTGACTGAGATGGGAATTGAACCCAGGCTTTCACGGACAGGTTGCCCTGACTAGTTTCGATTGTAATCACCCAATCTCTTCAGAGGAGTTTGCCAAATGGTATTTTACATTGGTAGAATGAAATTTGCTTTAAAATTTTGAATGTTTATTTTTTCGATAAATGATATTTTTAATTTAAATTAAAATAAGATCAAAAAACAGTGCCATTTTAAACAATGAATTGATTTAATTAAATATAGCTCAGATTTTGACAATTCCCAATAACAGTTCTAAAAGTTTAAGTTATTTTATTTTAAGCGAAAAAATTAATTAAGATTTTATTTTAATTTAATAAATATTTTAATTAAAAATTTATTTTAAAACAACTAAAATGCTCATTAAAACAAAATTATATTTTTAATTTTCTTTCCACTAAAAAAATAATTGATTCAATTATCACATAAATTTAATTTAAATACTTTTGAAACCATTTTAATTGATAAAAAACTACTGATCATTTTTTCTGCGTAGTTTCTCCATTAAGAGCCGATGATTAATAAGAAAATTAAATTGGCTCTAAATATTTCCTACCGTGTGTTTATTTTAATTCTTAAGCAAATTCTGATAAGAAAAATGTCTTTGGAAGCTTAATGTGCTGTTTTCACAATGCAAGTGATTGAACGTGTAGTAAAATGAAACACACTCAAAAAACTGAGTGCTTTCCATATAAATTTTACACGCATTCAATCACTTGTGTTGTGAAAAAAAGTATTATGTTACAAATTTCTATAGGAACAATTTTTAAATGTTTTCAATGTAATTATATGGCAATACTTACAATTATTCATCTATTCGCAGAAAAAACTCTGCCCAAATTTGCAAAATTTTCATATAAACAAGAACAAAAAGAAGCTAAAATGCATTTGATAAATCGCCAAAATAATCGCCATGTCACCAAAAACCAAAATAAAGCACAAAAATTTACTTTTGCTTTCAATTACAGAAATAAACAAAAGTAAGTCATTGCCGCTACTTATTTTATATGACCAAAAGTAGTCCGTTGCAACTGCAATGTTACCACAGCATATAAATAACATTTTCCATTTTATCAGACAGTTGTAATAATGGTCACCGTATTATTCACGATAGTTGTTGTTCACGTGAACTATCAGGAACTTTATCATTAGGTTGTAACAATGGCCCTAAGAATAACAACAAGTAACACTATGCGTATGAGTGATATAATTTGAAACATTAGTATTATGCATACGTAGTTAATGTTGGAAAAATGAGCAATGTAAATGTAAATTGTTAAAAAGGTTGATTACGTCCTATAGTGGTGCGGACGAAAGGCCGATACATATTTAGAGGTGAATTTGTTGGCGACAGCTCCAGAATATCCACTTAGGATCGAAACACCTTGCTGATATTCCCAGAGAAAACTGCATCATATCATTTCTGGCCATATGAATCTAAAGTGGACCAAATATTCCCACAACATCTATATCTGCTATGGTTTCATGCGTATTTTAATAACTTCCCAGAGTGGGCATTATATGGCAAATATGGTAAATTATTGACCGATATCCACGAAATTTGACAGTGTGAGTTATAGTCTTATAAAAATATGGCGTACAAAATTGTATTACCGTGGCATTATTATTAACGGTTTAAGGCTAACTATACTATTTTTGGGGCCTATAGTAAGTTTTGGAACGATCTTCCAAAATTTAACAATACGTTTTCTAGTCACAGATAACGAATTTAGGGCATATCTTATATTTATGTTATTTTTGTAAAAAAAAATTATCAATTTCTTAATGCTGTTAGTTCTACATTTGGGCACCTAACTCGCATCCTACTGAACCGATTTTACTGCATCTCAATCCCGAACTGCTGAGGGTAACTAGAAGCAATTTGGCACCAACATTGTGCTTTTCTTTTGAGTTTTTCGAAAGTTAGCGTGTTTTCAGCAGACGGACAGATAGACGGACAAGGCCAAATTGACTTAGAATTATTCAAGGAGCCAGAATTATTAGTGTAACTTTGGATATTGTGGAACCCCTGTTTTTGTTTTGGCAATCTCAAAAAAGTATAAGCAAACTCTTCATCGGACAAGTTGGAATGTGTTTCTAAATCGATCACCTGACTAAATTCATCACAAAAATTATATATTTTTAATTTTTTTTTTCAATAATATAACCCCAATTCTAATTATTGTTAACAGCTAAGGCACGAGCTATATGTTTACATTTGTCCTTCAAGTTGTGCTGAAAAAGGTCAACAAGAAAAAGAAAGACAAAAACATGAAAAAACAAAAATGTACTTTGGATTTCAAGAAGAATTCTTGACAAAAAGTACGAAAAAAAGAAGAACATGTAAATCAATTAAATAGATAATCATTCATTCAAAGCATTTGGTTTAAACATTGATGTTTGACTATTGACGTGATCAGTCTTCAATGGCGGTGTGAGTAAAACCGCAAACCCCTCCGAAGCGATTGTGTGTCCGTGAAAGCCTGGGTTCCAATCTCAGCGCAGTCAAGAATGAAACATTATCAATAAACTTTAATTAATTTCATGTTGTAAAATTCCTTTCTTCATAAAAATAATTTAATGAAACTTAAATTCAATGAACTTAAGCCTGATTAAAATATCGAAATTTAGATTAAAGACCATTAACAACAGTTCAATAAAATAACAACAATACTAATTATATATTTTTAATACTAAAAAAAGTTATAAATAAAAAATCTGAGGTACCTCAAAAACAGTGGTATGAAAAATGGGAGGGTAATGTCGAAGGCCTCTGCTGGATAATATGGAATACTATTATATATTGCCAAAACAGTAAAATAAAAACGAATTCAATTTTGCATATAATTTTTTTATTATAATTAATTAAAAAACATAAGACTTTCTTCTTGGCACAACTTGTTTTTTAAATATAAAAATCCATTCAAATTATTCCTTAGCCTTCATGGCTTTTATTGGAATTTGGTTCCACAATACTCGCCTTCAGTTATTTCACATTAGCCGATTGGCAAATGTTTTAAAACAGATCATATAAATAGAACTTATTCACCCTTACCAATTAAAAATATTACTTGTAACATTTGTTAAAAACCGTAAACAAAATATAAATATTTGGAGCAAAATAATGGATTAAATATGCGCACAAAAAAGTCGACAACACCTGTTTTCACTTACAGATCGACAGCAAATTAACAGTGCGACCATTAACATAGCCAAAGCCAAAGGAGTGTTCCTCATTACCCGCCTAGTCCACAGCAGTTTTTCCGAAGTTACTCTTTATATGTTTTATGGGGTCTCACATGAATAGTAAAAAAGTTTCACACGGAATGACAAACTAAGTATAAACTCACCATTAGTGGTTGAGGGTATAGAAACGATATATTGGCAAGACGGCATATTAGTGCGAATATTAGGCCAGGTTTTTGAGATGTGGATGAAGTCTAAACTGAGTCCAACGTAGTCTTAAATTCGGATTTTTCCCGCGAAATGTTCTTATTTTCCTTCTTATTATTTCACTGAAGACCACATTTTGCACAAAACTAAGCTGTTTCGCCAAATTTTGTATACAAACGTATTAACGGCGGCACAAATCTATTTTCAGATTTTAGTTAATATTAGTTTAACTGAGATCTCAAAAACCCAGGCTTAGTTATATGTATATTAAAAAAAAATTATATTTCCCATAAGAGATGCAGACATAGTTGATTTGTGCTATGGCTTGCAAAGCATTATTGGTAAATTAGCCTGGAAGAACATTAAGGTTTACTTCCAAAACGTACTAATACAAAGTTTATATACAGTTTTACTACTGTAAAGTTGTAGGGCTTAATGGTTCGACTTCAAGGCGGCTGACTTCACCAAAATGGAACCACACAATTGTATCGAGGAATAGAGAAAAAGGCAATACAAATTAAGCTAAAAGGGAGTATTTTACCAAAAAAATAAAGCACACTTTCCTGTTGGTTTTTTTTGGATAACGTTATAACTGGTTTATTGACTTTAAAGTTAATCTTGTAAGACTTGTCTTTGGAATTTGTTTCATTGACTGTACAGATCGATTGATTATGAAAACTAATTGACACTATGGCGGTTATACAACGAATAATAAAATTTTTTTAGAGCAAATACATTAAAATTTAATTAAAAACTTAAAGTAAACTTCTTGATGACGGTGGCGCCTCGAGATGTCAAACTTCAATCTAATTAGACCCCAGGGCTGGAAACACCGTTGCCTTCAGTTTAGACATAAACAACTACTGTATTTAAACCATGTACATACACAAAGTACCGAAACAATGCAACTATGTGTTTTGTTTACTTAAAAGTTTTGAAATGTTAGAGATGCAGTCCATAATATTAAAAATAAACATGTATTGTTTGCAAATTAAATGTTAAATTTCACAAAGCATCAATTTTAAAACCGATGCCCTGATTTCTTTTTGACTGCGATACTAATACTTAACGGCAATGTTTTGAAAAGGTTTGCATTGTATATATTTTGAAACATCCCAATAAAAGTTTTTCCTATTTTAGGAAGCACTAATGGTACATTTTAAAAAGTAAGCACACATTTATGCGCTGCACAATAAGATATACACAGATGCAAGAAGGTGAACGAATTCATAATAAATTTAAAAAAAAAATTAAGAGCCACGACATTCTCTTACTACGAAGCAGGTTTGTAAGGTAGCATATATAAGTGTAACGGTAACAACAAATTCAGTGTGCAAAGCTGATCGTAACATTCTCCAATTTTTATATGCGCTGAATAAAGCGCTTTCTGTGTCAAAAATGTATTGCTTCAAAGTGGAAACTGGCCATATAAAACTCATGACTTTCGTAAGCGATGTGGTAAGCAGAACCTTTACTTTTCTCCCTTACAAAACTGCTTCGTTGAAGCTCCATTTTTTTGGGATTATATTCTGTTCTAATACAAAGCGTTTTGAAAGTCAACCTAAATATGTTTATTTGTTTTTTTTTTTTGATAACTTTTATTTTCTTCTTTTTTAACCACAATTCCAAATTAAATATTAGGTTCTGTAGATATCGAAATGTTTCATTAACACTTACAAAAGTTGTGTTATCAGCAAAATGTGTATGAGTAAAAAGTTTATTCAATGTCAAATAATACTAATTTTAACAAAATTAGAATCGTTTTTTATAGAAGTAGAATCCTAATTTTAATATCTTTTGAAATTATCTTCATCAATAAATATACTTTATCAAAATGTTGCAGAGTATAAGAACGTAAAAATTGGGTGTACAACGTTGTAGTAAATAACAAATGAACATGGAAGTAAAAACCCCTTTTTAGCATGACACATTCTTATACATAAATCAATTGTATGCGGGTGTATTTATCTGTACATATTTAGGCACCAATCTTTAAAATATATTTTAATTCAAAAACAAATTTTTTTTAAACAATATAAATAAAAATAAATAGTTATATAAAGGGTAATTTTTAAAACGTTTGGGTTTTGAAGACGGAGAAAAAAACACAGAATATTTGCAAAAGAAAATGAAATATTTATTTGAGTAAAAGATTTACATGAAATAATCTTTCCTTTTTAAAGATTATTTCATGTAAATATTGTACACGGCTGAGCCGTAGTTGGTCCATACGTGAACTCCAATTTTGACATACTTTTTCCGGCATTTTGGCTGGAATCTCACCAACGGCAGCTGTAATGTTGTCTTCCATCTATGGAATTGTAGATGGATTGTCCTTTTGCACGAGCTTCTTCACATATCCCTACAAGAAGTAGCAAAGTGTGGTCAAATCGCATGATTTTGTCAGCCAATGGACTGCCCCAAAAACATGGGATTAATTGCTCGCCATAAATTAGACGTCATTTATGAAACAAAGTTTTCATACAGCTCAAATTTGAACAATAAAATGAAATAATGTGCAAACGGTGTTCTCTTGTTATTCGACTTATGGGGAAATGGCAAACCTTACTAAGCATTTTTGGCATTGCCACATGTCACACTAAAAAAAATTTTACACCGAAAAACAAATATCAAAAAATCACCCTTTATAATATAATAATATAATATAATCTTATTTATATCTATAAAAGACTTTATGATGAAGTATTTTCATTAATCTACATTGCATAAGAAAGTATTCTAAAGAATTAAACTTAAGTTGATTGAAAAAAATTTCTAAAAAAAAAATCTTCACTGTTGCTTACACAGGAATAGTCACTTCTGTCAGTCATCTAAACACCAGCTAGAATATTAAAAAAAAACTTTTTAGACTTTTCTAATACCTTATGTATATTGCAATGGCAGGCCGTGCTTTACTTTTATAACATTTTAACGAGAAGTAAATAAAAACAATTTTTGCGGTGATGACAATAATATTTTGATACAGCAGCTGCTGCTCTTCACTTTGTGTTCTGCAAGACAGGAGTTCCATAATAAAATGATATTATTTAATTTTGATATTTTAATCAGGCTTAAGTTCATTGAATTTAATTTATATTAAATTATTTTTCTGAAGAAAGGAATTTTACAACATGTAATGAATTAAAATTTATTAATAATTTTTCATTCTTGACTGAGCTGGGAATTGAACCCAGGTTTTCACGGACAGGTTGTCAAGAATAGTTTCGATTGTAACCACACAATCTCTTCAGTGGGGTTTGCCGTTTAGCTCGCACCGCCATTGACGACGGATGACGTCATTAGCCAAACATCAATCTTTAAACTAAATGGTATTTTACTTGGTAGATCGAAAATTGCTTTGAATGAATGATTACCGAATGATTTAAGTTTTTAAATTTTCTATCGTATTTCGATTGAATTATAGTCTACGTACTAATATGTATCTAACATTTGTTATACAATATAGATAATTCCATGTCAAATCGACCAAGAGTGGGACCCGACCCCTTTCAATTTGAATTAAACTTGGTGAGAAGGTTCCTTTCATCCTAAAAAGAATGTATATCAACAAAAAAAATAATAAAACATTTTTCTTTTTTAAAAGTTTTTTCATATTCAAAATGTCATCATTTCGCCGAATTAGCCGAATGTGTTGAGATTATTTTTTTAAATATCTCAAAAACTACATCACATACGAAGATGATTTGTATGTAATTTTAAAGAGAATACTTGGGGCTACAAATTGTATATAATAATGGACTAATTCAAAAACCTAATGGCTGATTTTTTTATATATTAAACCTAAAACTGGTTCTTAAAAATCCTGAAATTTTGAAGGAGGTGTTTTTATTTCTTTTATAAGATATGATTTTTTTCTTTCGCGACCTGTAAAAAATAATCCTAAAATAAAATTTTAATATTGTAATTTTTAGCAGTAAGTATTTATTAAATCTGAATTATGTTATTTTAGGTGTTTAAAAAAAAGTAACGACATTGACAAAGTTTCTTCTTTTTATTTGTTGCATTTTTTAATGGAGCTCAATGTGGGCATTTTCAAAGAAAAGTACACTTTTTGTCATGTTACGTCTCCAAGAAATTAAATGTATTTCAGGTTTAGGTTTTTGAATTAGTCCTTTTAACCATATGTCAATAATTTTGCTTCAAGCCGATACCAAAAAAATAAATTAGCAACTTTGGGATATTGAATGGTTAGTTAATTACAAAGGCTGAATTAAAATATTGAATACCATTTTCAAGAAACCGAAATCAAGGGATAAAATCGAACGAGATTTTTAGTTTATTTTATTATTTTTAGTTTATATATACTACAAAAATAATATATGTATCTTCTAAAACACATGTTAAATGTAACGTAGATTAAAAACAGGGGCAAATGCCCAACGCTAAAAGTCACACCTGAGACAAGGAATAATGAATTATTCTGTGTCTTATATATTCATAAAAAAAAGTACTAAAGGACTATTAGGATAAAATGTAAATATTTAGTAAACGGCTTTTAAAGTAAACATAAATAATTATTAAAAATTAAAATTCCTTGCAAATATTGTTATAGGAAACACATTTTAATACCAAAGACAATTCTTCTATAAATAAAAATTAAGAAATGATAGAAATAACTATACATGTGTCTTAATAAAGAACAGTTTTTTCTAAAACAAATTATTGCTTTGCATTAGCATTTAAAATTAAATGTTTAATACGTTGTTTTTTTATTCAATGTGTCTGTCATTTATTACTGCTTTGCATGTGGTGTGTTCACTAAACTGGGTTAAATGAATTATTTTTTCCAATTTTTACATTTGTATTTTACTAGAGACACCATTAAAGGACCTCTTAAACACAGTGGCAAAAATCAAATACCAGGTTGACGAGACAAACACTCTAAAATAAATTTTCTTGGATACGAACTGACATGTTGGTGTTAATGATTTTGCAACAAATGAACATTTTCTCTTACAAAATCGTAATAAACGTTTAAATTGCATGTTGGTGTATGTATGATTCTGACACCATTGCGAATTGCCGGGACTTTTGAAATAATTTATGAACAAAATAAAAATTTCGTATTTTCCCAAATTCTTTTCTTGTGCATTGAATATATTTACATATTTTGCTGCTTTATATTATTCTTTTTCGGGGATTTACCCTTTTCATGCAGATATATGTATAACCACTACGAGCATTCCCCCAATTTGCGATAAGCTTTTTTTTGATTACTTTCTCAATCAGAAATAATGGAAAATCGACGAGACTTGCACAGCAGTGCTTTGAATGCAAGTGACACAAATATTTACATTTCTTCCATATAAGAAGAAAATATTTAAAGTGAAGTATTGATGACACAGATGAATATGAAATAGAAGCTTGTGATTTCGATGCATTATACATTGTGAAAAACAAAATTCAACGAAGTGCAATTCATTTATCACGTAATATTGGAGCTTCAGCAGAGAATATTATATCACTACCACCAGGTGCATGTTATGTGGTGTCCAGATGCCGATTTGTCTACTTGTCATTGAAAATACGAATAAATATGATTGAAATAAATGTAAAAGCAAATGGAAGAAATATCTTTGTTCCCCTTTGTATATTGGTGTTCAAATTCTTGCTGGGGTTTATCGTTATATACAACATTTTTGATCTTGTATAGAGTTACGATCGAAATAAAATCAACTAGATGGTTTCGTTGTTATTTCTAAATTGAATTCTTTATTTGTATAAATTTTAACTTAAAGCTAAAAGTAAAACTAAATTTCAACTTAATGCAAATGTATTTTGCCTACGATGCAGATTCACACGATTAAAACAAAGATGTGTTATTCAAATTACAACTTGTAGTTGTACGCCTCTTGTTATGTTGAATCTGCTCGTTGGCTGGAGCATTCAGGTTACAATTTTGAAGAATGTGTTTATTAAACAGAATAGATTTTATTAGGGAGATTCATTCGTTTGTTTTAATTAGGGGGATTTCTTCCATATAACTATATACGTAAAGTGGTAATCATAATAATTTTGTATTGCAGAGGCAAAAACGAAAACTTGCATGGTTTGTTTGATGCATATAATCTGGGGCCTAATTCTGGCAGTCGTGATCGAGTACTTTCTCGATTCGTAAGCAATTTTACTTCTAATTCTTTCAGTCGATATTGAACGAATCTTAATTATTTTTTCAGTATCGTGAAACTCAAATTAATACTTTACAACACTTAACAAATTATTCCGATTCGCTTAGTATTGACTGAAATAATTAGATATTAAATTGCTTTCGAATCGAGAAAGTACTCGATCACGACTGCCAGAATCAGGCCTCTGGTCCATAATAAGCAAAAATAATTTTCAACTGGTAACAACTGATAACAAATGCTCTCCATTTTGATGACGTTATCAACCGAAGACAATAAAAAGTATTGACAAATTTGCTCCTATTCGTGAATTATGGGACAATTGGGAAGTTCTTCTTTCAATGGTGTATAACTGTCATGAAAATGTCACTTTTGATAAGCTCATCAAATGATTAGCTACTAAAGCAATAAAAGAAAAACAAATCGCTGGTAAAATATTGCCTTTCATATATAGTAGATATATCCGAATTGAATGCACTTATTTTATATTCTGAAATTGATTCTTTGTGGGCTGCAAATGTTAAAATCGCAGAAGACCTTACTTTTTACGTCAGCTAGCTTTGTGACTTTCAAAAGGAGAATACATGTTGAAAAGACAGCCAAACCTAAAAATCTATTTGCTATTGACTCAACAACTTCGTCATCAAAGTGTGTACCATCTACAAGCAGTAGGGGGAATTTGCAATTGCCAAATTTACTATATGCAATTGATTTGTATGCCAATTGAATAAGAAGACAATATGTTTATCTTGCTGCGACAATAAAATGAGCCATAATTATTTTTACTTACTTTTACTCATGTACAAAATTAAAAAAAAACGCATTGACCAAAATGGTCCATAATCGAAGATTTGTATTTTTAAATTTGTTCTGTTTGATTTATTCTAGAAAGCTAAAAAAAACAAATTAAAGTAGAAAAATATTTAATGAGCTGCAATTTTAAGTTGATATTGTAATCTATTGTTAATTTAAATTATAAAAAAATTGACCAAAATGGTTCATGCCTGAAAGCAGGGTTAAAAGAGGAATGATGATATTTTCTTTTTAAGGGAGGAAAAAAGCCAACAAAAATTTGTTGAAATTGTTGCAATCAGTTCAAAGAAGAACAGTCCGAAGAAAAACCATTGATAAAGGCCACAAAAAAATGACGTAGAATAGAGTAAGCCGATAACATTTAAGCCAAGATATTCTGAAAGATGGCTGCTTTTGCAGGTAATAGCTAACAAAAATTTTTCAGAAATGATTGAAGTTCTTTTGCCCTGTAATTTACTTTACACACGCAGAGAAAAGACATATTTAAATATGGTCACCTCCACCAAAACTATTTTTAGACAAAATTTTAAACATAATATGTTTAAATTTAACCATATTATTGTTACCGACAACCATACTATTGTCTAATTTGTCCTCCACCAAGAAACCACAACCTTCCCAGTAAAAAATGTGCTCCAAAAGGAGCAGGTTTTATATATGAATTCATACCTCAAATCGCTTCAAACCTGCTGATGGGATGCCTGATTTTTGTATGGAGTGTTCCCGGTTTGGAGGACTATTTTCTGCTGACAATAAGCGCTCCTTTTAAGACGCAAACAAAGCACTCCTAAAGCGCTTTTTTAAGGGCTAACTATATTAAAATATTCATTTTTGTTTTGCTTTTACTTGTTTAAATGACTTTTTTAAGCATTTTCGTAAACCATAATATATTTTTATTTTGTTATCGCTTTAAAACCTTCTTCGTTGCAGCACTAAAATAGCAGCTATTTTTGTATATTTTATTCATTATCATTTACTGCTGTATAAGAGCTCTCTTATTGAAGCGCTCAATTATGCGCTTTTTCTCTTAAGTGCTTCAAAAAACACAAATTTTTTTTACTGGGTTATTATGGTTGCCTCTAAAAATGTTATGGTTAAATATGACAATAATTTGTTTTTAAATTAACAATAGTATTTTCTTATTCTGCAAGAGCAACATGGTATGGTTGAAAGCCAACCATGCTATTATAACACATTTTAGTTATTATTAACCAAAACATTTTCGGAGGCAACCATAATATGGTTGTGCCTTCTTGATGGAGGACACATTTCACCATAATATGGTTGTCGGTAATAGTAATATGGTTAAATTAACCATAATATGTTTAAAATTTTCTTTAAAAATAGATTTGATGGAGGTGACCATATTTAAACATAGTTTTTCTCTGGGTGCACTCAACGGTTAAGCATGAAGGATACAGCCTAATAGTTTGGGGTTGTTTGTCATATTTAGCGGTCGGAAACTTCACATAATTAACCCTGAATGATTAGTGTTCGCCGAATCGACGAAGCTCATTCACACTTTATCATATAACCTTGTAATCAAATTACGCTCGTACTCGTATTTTCAACAACGTTACCTAATAACGAAAGCTTTAAAAAATTAATAAATTTTAAAACACAAAAATTTGTTAAAATTCGTATCAAATTTTGAGAGGGAAGAAAAGCTTTTATTTTTAATACTTTATTTTATTTTATTTTTTATAAAATGCTTAATAAAAAAAAAAAATTGTGGATTTTTTTCTCGTTCCGCTAGAATTTTTTTTTTAAAGTTATTCGATTCGACGAAGAGTAACTTTAATGTAGTGAAATGAAGAGTAACCTTTCAATATTAAAGGAAACATAGATAAGAAGATGGGTTTGGATCTTCAGAAAAATAAGTGCACAAAATCTTGGTATCAGCATACGTTTGAGATTGTCAAGATATGGCTTATCTGGAACTGACAAAATATAATAGAGGCCCCAGTGCATGGCTATAAAGAATTTGTGGCAAGTGCTTAAAAATAATATGGGCATTTCCTCCGAATGGTCAACCAGGATGGAAAAATAAAATGTTGATAATCATCGTGTTTTATTTTTTATAATTATAAAAAATGTCTATGTTTTTATAATAGAATGCTATATATGATATTCTATGATATCTTAGATGTTTTAATTGAGGAAATTGGGCTGGAAACTGGAAAATTTAATATTTTCGTTTTAAACTACTTCTAATGAAATTTTTATATATAATTATTTTTCATGCAAAAAAAGTTTGTATGTTTGCACTCTTTCTTTAAAATCTCTTTATTACAATCAATTAAGAAGAGAAAAGTGTAAGGGAAAGATAAAAAGTTCGATTAACGGTTAATTAACGGTTAAAACATATGGAAAAATCGAACGTTCGCGACCCATATGTTCACGACCGGTACTTAAGCCAATTAAACAAAAACGACTAGAGATATTTTATTGTGTAAATACTGGACAGAGACCTACACAAATACACTTTAAAAATAAATTAATCACGTTTGACTATTCCGTTCCATTTCGCAGATTTTTACATTTCACTACTGTCAGTTGACTTCTATTTTGCGTACGTTCGTGACCACATGTTTATAACTATAATTATGAAAACTTAAACTCGATGAAATCCATCTTTTGCACTAAACATAGAGCTACCAAAATTCTATCGAAATACAAAAAAAAAAATGCTAGGAAAACGTTTTGTTTTCCATCTTATTTTGTACATCAAAAGCGTACGAACGTACGTTCGTGACCCCAGGAAATGCCCATATAAGAAATCACAATATTTTAAATGCTTAAGATTTTAAACGAGCCTTGCAGAACTAATGGAGTAAAGTTATCGCCTACGTCAAAAAATTCCAACTCGCGATTAAAAGATGTTCTGGACCAAAAGAAATAACCCACTTAATAATTCGGTAGGAGTAAGTACACAAAAATAAATAAATAAACGCTTTATGAAAATTTAATATTTAGTCCATCATTTAGGCTGATTAACTGACGAAACAAAATTTTAAATTCTTTGTAGTATTACAACATATACAAAAGGATATGCGCTAAGAAAATATTTTTTCATACAAACAAAGAAGGTGTTCAGTGATATTATTTATGAATTTAATATTTATAAATTATTTTTTTGTTTGCTCGTTTTAGTTCAGGATTTGTTTTTTTTTTTTTTTTTTTTTTTTTTTTGTAAAAAATTTATGCATTTTTATTATTGAAAAAAAAACTTTATTAATTAACTGATCAATTACAAAATTAACCGACTATAAACCGATTAAACCAAAGCCTCGGTTAATTAATCGAGCGATTAACCGATTAAAGCAAAAGATCGATTAAACGAATACCCTAATATGTCTTATATGAGGAAAAAAAATTTCTGATTTTAAACAAAGTCAATACTCTTATAACATATGGGGCATAAAGCACAAGGGATTGAACTCCCTTTTTCAAAAAATTGAGACTTAGTGCTTATGCTCCAAGAGAAACAGGTATTTTAAGACAACTGCTAGAATTGGTCGCCATATCTCGCCACCGGAAGATAATTCAACTTTCACTTCTTTTGTTCTGAACTTCTCTGCTCTTCGCCTACTAATTCCATATGAAATCTCAATTAAAAAAAGCCCTTGTGCGTCAAGCCCCTCATTTATAACATGTGAGTTTTGCTGGTAATGGAAACATCATTCAAAACGTAAAATTTCTTTCTAATACTTTTAAATTCCTCAAATAATCAGTGAGTCACTGTATTTGCTCTTTAGGCAATAAGACATTCAAATAAGGCAACTAAATAATTTTCAGTTTAATATAACGAGAAACTTCATTTTCTGACATAAGACCTTTTTTGTCTAACTTCAAATAATTTAAGATGAATATTAAAATATAAATGGCCGCAACAGAGAATTAGAGTTTAAAAAAGTGCTTATTAATTTTTTAAACTCGTTGTTCATGTACTTAAGTTTACTTATAAAAAAGCTTATATTGAACCAAATATCTAACGAAAGTTGGAGAGAAATTAGCTATATAGTTTAATTTCTTATATCTTTTTAATCCCACACCGCAATAGTGGAGAGTGCAATATGTATTTGGACTGATGTTTGTAACACCTTAAAAATTTGTCCTAGATCCACCTATAAGTATACCGATCGACACGGAATCACTTTCTGAGTCGATCTTACGATGTTCGTCCGGCTGGATGTCTAAACCTTATGCGCCAAGTACCGGTCGCAATTTTGGAGATAGTTTTATGAATTTGGTACAAAGTTTATCATTGGCACAAGGGCCAACCCATCCCAATATTATGTTGGTATTTAAATAAAATTTGGTCCAATTTTTTTTTAATCGCAATCAAAATCGTCTTACCAAATTAAATCGTAATTGGTCCATATTTGACCATAGCCCCCATACAAATACTACTCCGGAAAAAAGCTTTTAACGCCATACCTTACTTATAAATGTTAGTATTTACATAAAAATTGACGACAATGAGATTTACGATAGCTTCTATATCATGATCACATGCTGTGCTGCAGGGACCAAAATTAACCCTATACCCTTTTAAACCTCTTCTTAAAACCACTCGAAGCCAAACAAATTTTATATAGATGAAGATATCTAATAATATTCGGCACAAAAAACTTTTATATGAATCTTAATCTCAATAACATAATTTTTTCTGGCGGATCCATGATTGCCCATGGGCCCCTAATGGGGTACTCTTGCAAAAATGTGTTCTTAGATACTGTGGTGTAGGGTGTAATTTGGCTTAATCGACTATACTTTCTTACTTGTATATAAGTGCAATTATTATTGATTTGTTTACTTTTTAAATACAGTTTAAATGTTATTGTTTTTTTATAAGCTTTGAAAAATGATTCCCTGCATAACTTTTTACAAAATTCCGGATGTAATTACAATGATTTCATTTCTAATGTAAGTGCGGGCAGCTGGCCTAAGAAATTTTTCAATATCGTCCGATATGAGCACTGATAACAAGGATTGAAACAACAATGAAATTGCCAAAAAAAAAAAAAATGTGGCTGAATTATCGTTTGGAACTAAAGTTTTTTTTTCCCGGCGGGAATCCCGCATAATACAAAACGATTGAAAATATTATTTAATTTGTTTGGACAAAAAAAAAACAAGCTAATGACAATGCACGAGATCTATTAAATAAATGCATTAAATGCTTATGTTTTATGCAAAGCCTACAGAATTAATTTTAAGTCAAAAAAGTTAAATAATTAATAAAAATTTTTCTTCATTCAAAATAGCATAATATTATCTCTAGAAACTTTCACTTTTAGAAACTTTCTTCGAAATTGCAGCTGCCAAAGTAAAATAAAGATAAGCCGGAAATTCCCAAACAAATTTCCAGGGATTTTTTACGTTCGAACAACAAAATTTCGTTTCAAACACTGCACACTTAGAAGGGTGTAGGTGTGGCTGATGAAGTGCTTTTGGATTGCGTTAGCCCAAATCCTGCAACTTTGCTTGATGACGAAGGCATTATATTAAAAATGGGCTTCATTGCTCATTATTAAGCTGTGAATGCAATGGATTGTTGTTTATTCAGTTGTAACGTTATTAATGTTTAATGCCTTCTTCGCAGCATGCTGAAAAGAACAATGAAAAAAATAATAACAAAAACATAAAGAATGCAAATCATGATTCTGTTTCTGCACCAGCCTTTTCAGTAAAAAAGTGTTTGCATTTTTTATTTCTACTTACACGCAGAGAAAAATATGGTTATGCATGGTTAAGGCAACAACACTATGTTTTTTGTAACAATATATTGTTGTCGTATACAAAATATTGGTCTTTTTATTTAATATTAACAATATTATAATTACTGTTAACATGTCAATGTTTATCGCAATTATAAATTTAAGTATAATTGACTGAAAAATAATCATTTCTATAACAACTAAATAACGATAATTTTGAAAACATATTATTCTCCACACAACCATTTAAAATTATTTAAAAGCCATAACATGATAACTTTCTATACGTGTAATCATAATATGCTTAAGATGCTAATAAAATATCTTTACTCTCATAATATTTTGTTATAGCCATTTGTAAAACAATTTTGGATTAGTTGTGTATGCCTATCGAATTATTTGTTGTTAAGCGGTTAAACAATTTAAAAAAAATACCCATTAAAAAGATCCAAGTTTAGAGATATTGAAAAATAAAGAAATTAAAACGAAAAATTTTAAATTGTCACAAAATGAAATATCAATCCTAAAAAAAGTTTAATATTGTTTGAAAATGGTGCAAAAATATTAACCATTGTTTTGAGTTATTTTAGAGAAAAAGAATGAAGATCCTTTAAAATGCTTTAAAAATAATTGCGACCTACGACAATAATAGGTTAAAAATATTATGTTTAAAGTTGCATCATATTATGATGTGAAATATCTAAAACAGTTTTACGTTAAGGTTGTCAGTAAGTAAATAAGCATATATATATACTAAAAATATTTTTCGGTCTTATATTTAATTTACATATTATAATGATAAACACGATAATAATATGATTACTTCTTAGCTTATTATGATTCACATGATAATAGTATGATTGCATTAATTTATAATATGATGTACTAGAAACAAATTAGGATTGAAGGAAAAATATGATGATGTAACATTACGAATATATTTGGTCAATAATAATCGTAATATGTTGACTACAATCATGAATCTTATCATAATATGTTGCTCTTAGAATATGTTTACCACAGCCATGTTTTTTCTTTGCGTACACAGAGTACTAAAAAGATAATAGATGCACAAGATATACACGCAAAGAAAAAACCTGGTTGATACAATCACAATCGCAAACTATCATTAATGTTTGTGGTTATGATTGTGTCAAACAAGTCTTTAGTAACAATATATGTTCAGACATGTTTATTGCTTACTATTGTCTCAAAAATATAATTATGTTTAGAAGAAAAACACAAATGATCTTCCTAACCATGTTTCTATTTTTCCCAACACCATGCAAAATGTCTATTTGAACTTATTATATGGTTCTCACAATAAAACCAATAAAAAAATATATTTTAAAAATTTTATGTTTTATTAAAAATACATACATACTTTGCAACATACATACATATACAGCTTAGCATATATTAATAAATAAAATTAAGAACATACATTTATATATATTATATATAACTTACCTGTTTCAATAAACGTATAATAATTTATTTCCTTAATTTTGCAATGGGGCATTTTTCTCCCGAAAAATTTTTAATTATATTGTAGTCATTCATGTTTCCCGATTAATTTTGGTCCCATTCATGTTTCCCGATTAATTTTGGTCCCATTCATGTTTCCCGATTAACTGACTCTCGCAGACGGAAAATGACGTGGAAGAAGATTTTATTTGCTTTATAAACACACACTGTTTGTTTTGACTATAAATGTTTTGCTCATTAAGAGAATGTGTTTTAAAGCGAACACATACCTTTTGTGTATTGCTAATATTATGATTTTAGTTGTATAGTTGAAAATATATACATTATAGTAGCAAACATATCACATAATTTAGTATGTGTAGCTAGATCATGGTATTTTTTTAGATGTAAAACACCATATAATATTATTATAGTGAATTAAAAAATGTTAAGGAGAAAAAATATTTTTTCAAGTTAAATAAGGATTATAATAAGTTTATTAGGGTAAACATATTAGGCAAATATGAATAAAAATGGTCGTAGTGACCATTCATTAATCATATTTTTTCTGTGCGTGTAGAAACACAGTATTAATTTTATTGCAAAAATAAGATAAACATACATAAGTAAGATTTTTTAATGTGAAAATATTTAAATGATCGAAAGAATTAAATTTCCATGTCATTTAAGCATTTTGCATAAATTAATAAACAATATTTAAAATGACTTAATGTAGTCACTTAATGAATAAATTGGCAACACTGCTTAGTTGTGTAATCTTTTGGACTTATTGATTACTAGTTGAGCTACTTACAGCCCAAATCATCTAAGTTAATTCAATTAATTCAAATACAATGTAATTTAATGATTATTAACGTTTTCAATTCTCCAAGGAGGCACAAGGCTTAAGAAGCTTAAATAGTATGTACAACACATATAACAAAATAGCATTATGTCAAAATATGTAGCTACTTCAGATACTATAGATACTTTATAATTTAATATTCCTGTTGCTAACGCACACGAAACAATCATCCCTTAACATTAACAATTCATTCATTTGTTAACGGAAATTTGTATAACTAAATTTATGCACGTCAAGAAATTAAAATTTTCGAACAGCCTTTTTATCACATTTTAGTTATAAAATTTATAATTGTATCAAAGCCGTATTTTTAATTCATATAGTCATATTCATTCGTATAATGGTGCACGGAATGGTATTCTGTTAAGACCATAAAACAGCATAACATCCAAAAATACAGGTGTTGATACTTTTCTTATGGTCGCTATAAACACAAATACCAGTTCACAAGTAAAAGAGTTTTAATGTGTGTATGCGCTTGTGTGTGCATGTGAACATATTGCAGGCCTTTAAGAAGATCTACATTCTTATTTATTTATTTATTCTTATTTAGATTTAACTTGTGCTAATCTTCCCTCTTCTATGAAGTATTTTCAATTTTTTGGGAAAGTATAGGAAATTCCTCTTTAATCATTTACTGACTACACCTTTCTAACTAAAACCATAAGAAAGATTTAATGCTTACCTTTCTTCTGAAGACCTAACAAAGAAAGGCCTAGTTATCCAATGAAATTCCATGTTAATTGGAAATAAAGTTGGAATGAGGTTGGGAAGACTTATGTCTGCAAAACAAAAAGCTTTTTAGAAGGCCTCTTGACTACTTATTTAGCCCGCTAGGGGCTTTCAGTTTCAGACAGTTACAATCTATAAAAAATTGTTGTAGAAACTTCTACGTAGATGCTTTTATAAAGATTTCATAAGTATTAAAGAAAACTAGTGAAAATTTATAACACATTGAATGGTTTACTGACTACACCTTTCTAACTAAAACCATAAGAAAGATTTAATGCTTACCTTTCTTCTGAAGACCTAACAAAGAAAGGCCTAGTTATCCAATGAAATTCCATGTTAATTGGAAATAAAGTTGGAATGAGGTTGGGAAGACTTATGTCTGCAAAACAAAAAGCTTTTTAGAAGGCCTCTTGACTACTTATTTAGCCCGCTAGGGGCTTTCAGTTTCAGACAGTTACAATCTATAAAAAATTGTTGTAGAAACTTCTACGTAGATGCTTTTATAAAGATTTCATAAGTATTAAAGAAAACTAGTGAAAATTTATAACACATTGAATGGTTGAATACTTTTTGTGTATAGCACATGTTGTTAATTATACCAACTCTTATGATACAAATTGCGTGAAGACATTTACAAAACGGCCTAAGATTAAAAAATTAAGATTTTAGTACTTTATCATAGCATTTAATTTCAAAAAGCGACATATATATTTTTTAAGTAAAACACCAAAAATGCTATTCTATTCTATTCTTTATTTACTATTTAATATAATGTACATCTATCATCTTAGCCCTAGGATTCTCGGTAACTTTTTACCACTAAGTTCTCCTCTTGGTCTGGCCAGACCACAATTTGTACAGCTAAAAACCCTAATTAAATAAAAAGTAAATAAATATATCGTCGGTCACAGGTTGAGAACTGTAATGAACACCATTATGTGTTTGCTATTTTCAATTCATTAAATCAAATTAAAAATATTGGATTTTCCTCATTAACAGAAGGATATAACCTGCATGGATGGAAGGGACGAGGGAGCCTTTAACATGCTAGCTAATCAGTCGGGCTGGGGGGATTCGTGTCCTTTCCTTCTCATGGGGAATCTAGTATTACAATAATAATTTGTGGACTCCCTAAAAACTTTATAAAAAAACTAAAAACAAAACAACTATCTATGTAGGTATACACATATGTATATGAATAAAACCAAATTAGCCCTATAGATATAAAAACAATATACTAAGTCTATCTCCCTGTTCCTAATAGTTTGACTGCTCTATGGTAGAATTGAGGCAGTGATGGCTCTATACCCTCCCTAAACCAATGTTCTAACTTTGCCCATATCTGTTAGAACCCACTTAAGACGATCCTCGAACTCTTATAACATCATCGACATCATCTTAAAGAAAACACGATTTTTGTTTTTACTTTAATTCATTATGAACAAAAAAAAATACAGAGTTTATTCATCCCATATAAATTTACTTCACCATGAAATACTATCACTAAAAAAAATTAATTCATGCAATTGTTTTATAAAGAAAATCTTACAATGATTATATTACGCAAATAGAAAAATTGTAATTACAATCTAAAAAAAAATTTTATATTTATCACAATGTTCACATGTACATAGGTAAACCGAATATGCACGAATGTAGGGTGTAAAATAAGAACTTGTTTTGTTCTATGTTTAAGTACGTTGAGTTCATTTCATTTGTTATTTTAATAATTCGACAAAGAAACAAAACCAATAACAGCAAAAAAACTTATTTTGTGTTATAAACATTTACACACAATGTAACAACAATATCACTACGCTTAGAGCACATTCATTGCTAGAGATATCAGAGATTCTTTTAAATAGAGAGTTAATCTAGTTAACAGATTATAAGCTTTTACATCTGTTAAAATCTAGTTACGTACATTAATGTTGTTGATACATTGCTGTTAAAAATTTATAGTATACATAGAAATCATTATCATTTTTTTACAAGAATTTATGTTGTGAAAGAAATTATGTTGTAAAATAAATTAAGTTGCGTTTGATAATAAATCTTTAACTCACCAACATGTCTGACGTTCGAAGAAGGCCTTTTTCGATGTCCATTGTTGTTGTTTAGTATAGCTGAGGAAACTGAATTTATTGATTTTTAGTTATATGCTGAGGAGACGGATGCCATGGTAGAATTTTAGTCTAATTTTAAGTAGTTATTGTTTTATAAATTTTGATAGATTTCTTGTGATGTATTATTAAATTTTAGTGCAACTTTCTTGTTATGATTGTCGTCGTAAATATCGATTGATTAACTTATAGTGACTGTTAATGAACATTGTGATACTATGATTAAAAATTAACTTAAATACCCGAAATGAAACTTCGAATAATTACATACGTACAAATATACTTGAATTTAAACAAAAAAGCTTTTACTAACACTCTTTTTATAACTTGAGAGTGAGTGAATTTTTAACATTCTTTTTCTTATTATGATTGTTTTATTCTTTGAAATTCTCTAAATTTGTCCACTTTTTGTTTGTTTATAACTTATTATTATTTTATAAATTTTTTTTTTCCTACTTTTTTTTCTGTATTCATTTTTTTTTTATATTTTCCTATATTATATTTTTTTTATATTTTTTTTATATATTCACTTTTTCTACTTTTTTCTCTATATTATTTTTATTGTTTTTTGTTTTTTTAATCGATCACTTTGCGAGCCCCACCACCGGCTGCCAGAAATAAAGGCCCTTTTCCCCTTCGCTATTAAGCAAAACATTCATATGCGTATGCATGTAACCTATGGAAATGGTATATTTCTTTTTAGCTTAAATTATTGATTTTAAGGAAAATATTCTTACCAATCGAGGAGTATTGAAGAAGGTATTAATTAAAGGTTGCTGAATTATAAAGGCAATCTTGTTGATGCCTAGAACACCCCTAAAACGCTTCCAAATTCTCCGATCTTTTATAACCCCTATGATTCCAATAGCAATAAAAATGGGGACACGTTGTTTCCAGAAAAGAAATTCAAAATAAACTTTACGGACTATATCATGCAAACTATTAATGTTAAAAGAAAATTCCTAAATAACAATTATTACCTGTGGATCTGATGTAGATTAAAATAAATCAGCGGATAAAATTTATTAGAAAATGTGAAGGATGTCTGAGATATTTATAGTTAAATATTAAATTAAAGACGATTGTACAATTGATCTGCACTCAATGGTAGCTGACAGAAAAAGGAAGTAATGTGATTTTGCGATTTCTCTCGTAAGTTCTTGTGCACGATCAAAGGCAATATGTAAAAAGAAAAGAAAAATAACCAAAGAATCGGACTAAGGATTGATATTGCCAGATATACATTTGAGTGATTAAAATTCCCTCTCGCAGAAATAAGTACCCCCGTATATCAGAAACCGTTAATTTAAAAAAAGAGAAAAAAATATATGAATCAGAATTTGAAAGGAAGGGTATATTTAAATTAAAATATCTAAAATAAAAGAACAAACTTTTTGTATTTAATACATTAATTTCACCCCAGAAAGTTGTAAAAAAAAATGTCCACCACAAAACCGAATAATTATGCCTCATTGAGCCGCATAATTAGTTGGAAAAGGACATTTAGATACGCAAATCTTTAGCGTGATAAGTCCCTAAAATCTTACCAGCTAAATCTTCTAAGATATAATAATGGCTACCTAATTTCTGTGTTACCTTAGCCTTCAGAAAACTTGGTGCTAATTTTGCGTTGAAATTTTTCCCAGCACTACTTTGTGCAAAGTTACGTCGGAAGACTTCCTGGCCAATATGAAATGTTTGAGTTCGGGTTCGAAGATTGTATTGCTTCCGATTTCGTTCATATGCTTCCCGAATGCATTTCCGAATATCCTGTCTTATAGTTTGTAAATGGTCATCACGAGAAAGCTTTATTGAGGATTCACTTAGCAAATTTAGTTTTCTTAAAACTTCGTATGTGGAACCGTGGGTAACCATGTTAAAACCGAATAAAGCGTAGTAGGGTGAGCAGTTAATTGCTTGATGGAGAGAATTTCGAAGCGCACAGCTTATGGCTGTCAAATTTTCGTCCCATAACTTCTGGTCTCCCTTCAAATACGCACGAATTCCAGCTATTAACGAGCGATTTACACGCTCCGACGCATTAGACTGCGGTGAATATATAGCTGTGTACGTATGTGTAATTCCATATTGGGTCAAAAACGCATTCAAATCGTTAGCCTTAAATTGGCTACCATTGTCACTAACAACTACCTCAGGCACTCCGTAAACATGGAATATCTGCCTTTCCAAAAAATCAGTAATATTATTCGTTTTAAAGTTTCTAAGAGGGCACAGCCAATGAAATTTTGTAAAATGGTCTAGCACGATCAGCAAGCCTATATATCCCGCCTTACTTCGTGGGTAGGGTCCAAGGAGGTCAATGTAGAGGCGTTGAAATGGACGAATTGACACCGCTTGTTTTCCCATTGGTGGCTTTGTAGTAAAGTTCGGGGCCTTTGTGCTTTTGCACACGTCACAGTTTTTAATGTAGCTTCGTACATCTCTTACCATACCTGGCCAGAAAAAATTTCGCCTAATTAGCTCAAGGGTTTTTCCTATACCCCCGTGAGAGGCTACTGGACTATCATGCGCTCTGCAAATTACCTTTTCAACTAACCCTGTTGGTATCCACAGTTTCCAAGACTGATCCTCCTGCCCCTCCTCGCCTGAATAATGTTCAGTACGAATATAAACAAAATTGTCCACGATTTTAATGTCAGGATATTTTGACTGATTGGAATTAATTTTATTTTTCAATTCTATATAATCCAAATCTTGAAAATGTATAGAACTCAGGTCTACTTCTGGTTCCACTATTTGAAGAGCATTGATTTCCTGGCTAGGAATTCTCGACAATGCATCAGGGACGATATGTTCCCTGCCTTTTCGATGGCTAACTTTGAATTTGTATGGCTGTAGCTTGAAAACCCACCTAGCCAGTCTACCACTAAGATCAGGTTGTCGCATTAGCCAGACCAAGCTGGAGTGGTCGGTGATCACTTCGAACTCTTGCAGCTCCAGGTAACATCTAAACTTCTTAATAGCTTCTACAGCCGCCAAGCATTCCTTCTCTGTGACGCTGTAATTACGCTGTGCTGAATTTAATTTTCGACTCATGTATGCAATCGGCTTTTCATTCCCCTCGCTGTCCAATTGCACCAGAACTGCTCCTATACCATAATTACTAGCGTCACAGTGAAGATAAAACTTCTCTTTAAAATTAGTTAACACTGGAGCTGACGTAAGCAGATCTTTAATTTTCATAAATGCAACTTGAGCCTCAGGGGACCATTTAAAATTTTTCTTAGATTTTAAAACTTCTGTTATAGGATATACTTCACTTGCGAAATTCTCAATAAATCGCCGGTACCAGCCGGCAAGTCCAAGAAATCCCCTGACTTGTTTCAGATTTTTGGGCACTGGCCAGTTTTGTACCGCTAGGACCTTATCTGGATCTGTTTTTATCCCCCCATCGCCAATAATATAGCCTAAGTAATTTACCCTAACAACACAAAATTTACTTTTTGAAAGATTTATCGTAAGATTAGCCCTCCTAAACTGAGCCGCGATCCTGTGCAAATATTCTAAATGAGTCTCAAAATCTTCTGAAACGATAATTAGGTCATCTAGATATCCAAATATACTATGGCGTAGATCCGGTGGTATCAACTGATCCATCAATCTACACATGGTCTGTGGCGCATTGCACAGACCAAATGGCATGACTGTGAATTGATATAATGGCCTTCCAGGTATCGTAAAGGCTGTGAGTGGCTTAGAGGAATCATCAAGACCTATCTGCCAGTAGGCATCTTTAAGATTTAGCTTAGTTATGATGTTTGCTCGGGGAAGTCGAGAGAATATACCCTCAATGTTAGGAAGAGGGTACGCATCTTTCTTTGTTGCCAGGTTTAGCTTCCTAGCGTCTAAACACAAGCGAACTTTATGGGGTTTAATTACAAGCCTCATCGGTGACGACCAGGGGGAGGAAGAAGGTTCAATTACCCCGAGAGCCAACATTCTATCCACTTCGCCATATATTAGTCTCTCTACGGCCGGAGAAACCGGATAGAATCTTTGTTTAACCGGCGGGGAAGTTCCCACATCAATCGTGTGCTGAATTAGACAAGTTCTCCCCAACCCTTGCTTTTCAAAATTGGGAAAAAGTTCCTTGACAGCTTCTAGCTGTCGACGTTGGCTTTGGGTCAAAGGGTAAGACTGCTCATCACTAAAGGACGATTCTATTGCGGATTCGGATATATTATCATTCCTATTTACTAATACCGACAACTCAGAAGGACTGTTGGCCAATTCCCTAAAACTAATAATATCAACCGAGCCAATAACATCTGGTAACAAATTAAATAGCTTCCAGAAGTCCACACCAAGTATCAATCGCTGACTTATGGAAGGAATAACGAAAAGTTTTATAGGGCAGGTTTTTTCTTTATACGTCATGTTGACATTTAACCACCCTAACACAGGCTGTGCTCTACCATCAGCAGTCTTGACAAAAGATTAACATTTATTATAATTTGGAAAAGAAGTAAAATCTAAAGCTGCTAAGTCATTTCCTATGCAACTAATGTTTGCACCGGTGTCCAACAAACCATACTCACTAAAATTTAAAAAGTTTACTCTTACATAATAACGCATGTCCTTAGGATTGTTTACAATGGTAGATACAAACAATTTGCGACAAAGCTTCTTTAACTTCCAAAATTTACGAAGACGAATAGTAGATCTTTTTGGCCTAAC
The DNA here is from genome assembly GCA_943735925.1 of Pollenia amentaria. Lineage (NCBI taxonomy): Eukaryota > Metazoa > Arthropoda > Insecta > Diptera > Polleniidae > Pollenia > Pollenia amentaria. The sequence goes on along the minus strand of OX031010.1, from coordinate 134,202,622 downwards.
TTTATTTGCCATTATAGCAGAGAGGTTAAAGATTTCCTCGCGTTTTTGCTGATATATTTCAAATCGTTTATGATATGGAAGCTTAGGATATAAAATTTTTGTATTGTTATCGTTGTCTCTTTTCAGAGATTGAGGTCGTTGTAAAATTGTTTTTACAATAGGGTTTCCACTAGAATCCCTTCCATTTATGGGATTAAATTTACTCAAAGCCGGGGTTATACTTAATTCAGTTTGATTGGTAACAGTCAAATCAGGTAGTAAATTTAGTTCATCGCTGGCGGTGGATATTTTAAGTTTTTTGAAAATGGTTGTTTTTTAGAAGCGCATTTTTCACAGTTAGGTTTATACACACCTTTTGTTCCGCATCCATAACAAAAAATGTTTCTGTCTTGAAGACAATTTACCCAGTGATGATCTGTCTCATCACAATTCCAACATTTAGTGGAAATAGGACCTTGAATGCCATTTACTGAAACATCGGATTCTACAGTAGTATCAGTAAGATTTACTAGGTCAGCATTTTCTACCTCCGAGACATATTTACGAGGTGCAAAATTTATGTTGTTGCGTGACGCGAAATTTTTCCGTACATGTTCATCATTAAGGAAGTTTTCTCGCATTTGAACGAGTTTTCGCAATTGCGGAATACTATGTATGGGAATGTATAGCAAGTCCTGCCGGATTTCTGGTCGTAAATTTCTAGTTAACATCTCAATTAACTCCATTTCGGACATAGGTGAAGGTAGCCGATCAATTATTGTTGAGACTGCGTCAAAATATATATCAAATGATTCGCCGGGTTTTTGTTTCCGGTTCCGAATCTCTTCCCTAATGTCATAAGAGGACTTAAAATCCCTATATTGACAACGAATCGCATCACAGAAGTCATCCCATATTATGGTCTGAACATTCTTGTGATATCGCCAGAACCAATCCCTAGCCTTGCCCGATAGCAAAATATGAAGGTTTCTACAAATCAAACCGAAATCGGAATTAAAAGTATCCCTGGTTAAAACTCTGACACGATATAAAAACTCCTCAATATTGAGGCCAGATGGGGATCCGTCAAATTTCAGATTCCAATTCTGAATTATAGAACTAATTTTGTCAGGATTAGATGATAAACTTGAGAAATTTGAACCATTAGAAAATGAATTTCGTAGCGGATTTTGAAAATGAGCGTGATTTGAAGCATTACCGCTTCTTATATCACGATTTATAAAATTTTCATTTCGCCTTGTATTTTGTCCCATATTCATGTTTTGCAAAAGTCTTGTAACATTCTCTTCAATCATTCGACCAATGCGATTATAATCCACATTAGCGTTATTAGAAACCGGGTTTACTGTTTGATCATTTGTTTGATGATTAGGAGATAAGACAAAAGCATTTGAATAGGGATGAGCGCTATCGCGTTGCGGGGTAACTTGATCAACTTGAGTGTTGGGAGTTAAATTCAAAGTAGGCGTATGTGTTTCTGTAAAAAGATTTCGACTAAAACTGCGTGTATTATAATTATGAGCTCTAGCTCCCCGACCTCTACGAGTTGAAGGCTTATTATTTTGTGTTTGTTTTGAGCCAATATTTATTTTTCGTAGCTCAGAAAGCTGACAAGCTCGCTTGCATACAGGACATTCTGAGCTTGTTTGCAGAAAGTTTTCAATGCAGTTTGTATGAAAAATATGACCGCATTTATTTATTACTAAGCAATCCTGAGCTTCAATGATCAACTCAGAACAGATAAAACAATTGTAAGGGTCCATATTAGACTGAACTACTGCCGGCTCTAACTGAGTGGAAGCTATTGAGATTAAGGGTTCCGCCGTAGGTGGTGGTGGTGTACGCTCTAATGACATGATTCTAGATTTATTAATAATTATTAAAAAAACAAATTAGACCTATGCAAACTAATTTAAGCCTATACTAATAAAAGAAAATGATTTTAATGATAAACCAAAAAAAATTTTACTATTAAGGGATTTACTAAAACCCTTGCGATACGATAAAAAAAATAAAAAAAATCCTAAATACTATATAATATAGTATAATAAGTAAAGTAAATTTTCAAAAAAATTCCTTGGAAACCAAAAAAAAAATATATATATTCTCAATGTTGTGATATATTTCAGTGTTTTCTTCTTAGATAGATGTGACTTTGTTATAAGATACTACTCAGAAACGAAGATAAACTCTACACGATGCAAAACCTTTCTATGGATGTAAATCAAGCGGATATGCATACATTTTAAAAACATTTCAATGCAAACATAAGCAGCTGATAATTTCCTAAATCACATCTCAAAGAGAACCAAATCTATAACGGACAAAAAATTGCAAAGAGCAGAATTATTGTAATCCAATTTATAAACTTGTTGCTAATATTCATGCTTACATATAATGTTATCAAAACCTTTACATATATACTGCAAAAACTATATACCATTCTAAAAACTTTTATCTAGCATAGAAGTATAAACCCAGGAACTTATCGGTTAACTTACCCGAATTAATAACCTCAGGTAGCTAAAAGATCCAGAAAAGAATTGAATTTTTAATCCTACACTAGAATTCTGATTCTAGAATTCCATATAATTTAAGTCAAACAAAATGAACTCTAAAACTTAAACGGAAGAGAGCCTAAAAGAACCAAGCTCTTTCGGGCCCCACGTTGGGCGCCAATTATTGTAATGAACACCATTATGTGTTTGCTATTTTCAATTCATTAAATCAAATTAAAAATATTGGATTTTCCTCATTAACAGAAGGATATAACCTGCATGGATGGAAGGGACGAGGGAGCCTTTAACATGCTAGCTAATCAGTCGGGCTGGGGGGATTCGTGTCCTTTCCTTCTCATGGGGAATCTAGTATTACAATAATAATTTGTGGACTCCCTAAAAACTTTATAAAAAAACTAAAAACAAAACAACTATCTATGTAGGTATACACATATGTATATGAATAAAACCAAATTAGCCCTATAGATATAAAAACAATATACTAAGTCTATCTCCCTGTTCCTAATAGTTTGACTGCTCCATGGTAGAATTGAGGCAGTGATGGCTCTATACCCTCCCTAAACCAATGTTCTAACTTTGCCCATATCTGTTAGAACCCACTTAAGACGATCCTCGAACTCTTATAACATCATCGACATCATCTTAAAGAAAACACGATTTTTGTTTTTACTTTAATTCATTATGAACAAAAAAAAATACAGAGTTTATTCATCCCATATAAATTTACTTCACCATGAAATACTATCACTAAAAAAAATTAATTCATGCAATTGTTTTATAAAGAAAATCTTACAATGATTATATTACGCAAATAGAAAAATTGTAATTACAATCTAAAAAAAAATTTTATATTTATCACAATGTTCACATGTACATAGGTAAACCGAATATGCGCGAATGTAGGGTGTAAAATAAGAACTTGTTTTGTTCTATGTTTAAGTACGTTGAGTTCATTTCATTTGTTATTTTAATAATTCGACAAAGAAACAAAACCAATAACAGCAAAAAAACTTATTTTGTGTTATAAACATTTACACACAATGTAACAACAATATCACTACGCTTAGAGCACATTCATTGCTAGAGATATCAGAGATTCTTTTAAATAGAGAGTTAATCTAGTTAACAGATTATAAGCTTTTACATCTGTTAAAATCTAGTTACGTACATTAATGTTGTTGATACATTGCTGTTAAAAATTTATAGTATACATAGAAATCATTATCATTTTTTTACAAGAATTTATGTTGTGAAAGAAATTATGTTGTAAAATAAATTAAGTTGCGTTTGATAATAAATCTTTAACTCACCAACATGTCTGACGTTCGAAGAAGGCCTTTTTCGATGTCCATTGTTGTTGTTTAGTATAGCTGAGGAAACTGAATTTATTGATTTTTAGTTATATGCTGAGGAGACGGATGCCATGGTAGAATTTTAGTCTAATTTTAAGTAGTTATTGTTTTATAAATTTTGATAGATTTCTTGTGATGTATTATTAAATTTTAGTGCAACTTTCTTGTTATGATTGTCGTCGTAAATATCGATTGATTAACTTATAGTGACTGTTAATGAACATTGTGATACTATGATTAAAAATTAACTTAAATACCCGAAATGAAACTTCGAATAATTACATACGTACAAATATACTTGAATTTAAACAAAAAAGCTTTTACTAACACTCTTTTTATAACTTGAGAGTGAGTGAATTTTTAACATTCTTTTTCTTATTATGATTGTTTTATTCTTTGAAATTCTCTAAATTTGTCCACTTTTTGTTTGTTTATAACTTATTATTATTTTATAAATTTTTTTTTTCCTACTTTTTTTTCTGTATTCATTTTTTTTTTATATTTTCCTATATTATATTTTTTTTATATTTTTTTTATATATTCACTTTTTCTACTTTTTTCTCTATATTATTTTTATTGTTTTTTGTTTTTTTAATCGATCACTTTGCGAGCCCCACCACCGGCTGCCAGAAATAAAGGCCCTTTTCCCCTTCGCTATTAAGCAAAACATTCATATGCGTATGCATGTAACCTATGGAAATGGTATATTTCTTTTTAGCTTAAATTATTGATTTTAAGGAAAATATTCTTACCAATCGAGGAGTATTGAAGAAGGTATTAATTAAAGGTTGCTGAATTATAAAGGCAATCTTGTTGATGCCTAGAACACCCCTAAAACGCTTCCAAATTCTCCGATCTTTTATAACCCCTATGATTCCAATAGCAATAAAAATGGGGACACGTTGTTTCCAGAAAAGAAATTCAAAATAAACTTTACGGACTATATCATGCAAACTATTAATGTTAAAAGAAAATTCCTAAATAACAATTATTACCTGTGGATCTGATGTAGATTAAAATAAATCAGCGGATAAAATTTATTAGAAAATGTGAAGGATGTCTGAGATATTTATAGTTAAATATTAAATTAAAGACGATTGTACAATTGATCTGCACTCAATGGTAGCTGACAGAAAAAGGAAGTAATGTGATTTTGCGATTTCTCTCGTAAGTTCTTGTGCACGATCAAAGGCAATATGTAAAAAGAAAAGAAAAATAACCAAAGAATCGGACTAAGGATTGATATTGCCAGATATACATTTGAGTGATTAAAATTCCCTCTCGCAGAAATAAGTACCCCCGTATATCAGAAACCGTTAATTTAAAAAAAGAGAAAAAAATATATGAATCAGAATTTGAAAGGAAGGGTATATTTAAATTAAAATATCTAAAATAAAAGAACAAACTTTTTGTATTTAATACATTAATTTCACCCCAGAAAGTTGTAAAAAAAAATGTCCACCACAGAACTCTTAACTCGCAAAAAAATCGAATCGGGGTTTTTGAAGCCAAAAGACTGTGTTTGTCCTTCTGCATATTAGCATGCTGTTTTCTTTGCACCATCTTACAATAAATATCTCCTAATTTTGGTTTTTTTTTATTTACTTCCAACACGGCTTAGTAACGGAGTAATAACTTTTTTTTTGTCTCCTGAAAAGTACAAAAAAACATGTTAAGAGTTGTCAACCTGTGACCGACGATATTTTTTTATTGAACGTATACTAATTACTATAGATTATACAAATTTATTATATAATTTTATTACTTCATTATTTTATTCCATATGCAAGTCATCGAAAGTGTAGTCTTTAATTTCGCACATTGCTATTTCGCATCTACCACAGCTGAAAAGAGTTTTGCGTTAGGTTTCTGTAGTTAGAGTGAACTAAGCGTATAATGGGCCGTAGTTTTCTGATTTGATTCAAACTTGATTCATTCGATTTAGAACATAACATTTTTCACGAATCTGCTTTTTTTAATATTTTGTCCTATTTAAAATATCTTTCAAGGAAAAAAAAATTTGGTCTGGCTAGACCAATAGGGTAATTTCATAGACTTTTACATAAAAATTAAAACGAAATTCAATAAAATTAGGAAATAACTGTAGTTTTAAGTACATATATAAGTTTAGAAGCAAATGTTCGCTTTGTTGATGTTTTCTTGTTGGCTTTGCAGAGAAGTGTGAATCCGGAATTTCAGGTCCAAAATTGCCGTTGTATTTTTTGTCATTGACATAGACTAACTCTCAACCATAACCTGTTCGTTTTGGTTTTCATTGGCTTTTCTTGTCGTTTGCATAAACACATACGTTAAAAAAAATAAAATGATTTGACCTGATTTGTGTAAAATTTGTGTAAAATGTTTAAAGTGCGAATTTTATAGTCTAGTGCAGACCATAAGTGCATACACATGCATTTAACCTGCTGTTTGGCGAAAGATGGAAAGTTTTCTTCCGCGTAGCTTTAACGCTGATATGCCATGCCTAAACAAGAGATTCCACGTTCTGTCAGAGTCATAATATATATACGAAATGGAATTAGGACCGGTACACAGAAGAAAGTGTTTTATCAATTAAAAAAATAGTTTAAAAAGTATTAAAATTTAATTAATGTGATAATTGAATCGATTATTTTTTTTTGTTGAAAGAAAATTAAAAATTTAATTTTGATTTAATTAACATTTAAGTTGTTTTGAAATAAATTTTCAATTAAAATTTTAATTAAATAGCAAAAAATCTTAATTGACTTTTTTCGTTTAAAATAAAATAATTTAAACATGTAGAATTGTTGTTGGGAATTGTCAATATTTGATTAAATAAATTAACACATTGTTTGAAATGGCAAAGTTTTTTGATTACTTTTTTAATTAAAACTAAAAATATCATTTATTGAAAAATTTTTTTTTTTAAATTTAAAAATTTTTAGTAATCAATATAATCATATTGGTAATAGGTGAAAAATCAACAAATTTTTTGCTTGATATTATGAATTTAGAACAAATTTGGTGATTGGAGAAATTTAATAATTTTTTCTGTGTAGTTTGACCTTAAACTAACTAATTTGACATTATTTATTATCAAACGATAAAAACAGGGCTGTCAAACCAGCAGATGTAGCAATCCTGCTTATTTTAACGCGCTGTCAAAATCGGATTTTCCAATTGCAAAGCGCTTCCGCTGCGTCGCCGCCGCGTTGTTTTAGTACACTACATGCAATTTGTATTGGCATGAGGATTTTTGACGGCTATGGCTGTAAGTGCACTCAACAATACGAAATATCGATGAGAGCATGTAAAAACGTGCCGAAATAAATTTGAGCAAGTGTGAGTGAATTAATCAGTTTTTATATTTTCCGGTTTACTTTATGTTTGTTTTCAAAAACCAGCCTGTATTTAAAGTTATACGAGAGAGATTTCCTTTAAGCCTTAACCGTAAAATTATTTCTTATTTATATGTTTATTTTTTAATTCTTAGCTCTATTATATAATATATATAAGTATACCTGTTCCGTTTAACCCTGCTGTTAGGTTAAGCCCATTTGGTCCAATTTTTTTACTGTTTCGCTTGTAATTTTTGAACGGTGATATATAATGACTTATATTTAAAGCTCACGTGGTCTTTTTATAAAACAATGTTATAAACAAAAATTCAAGGATCTGACTTAAAACAGGACTGAGAAAAATAAAAAATTACGAATCTTAGGTTAAGGGACCATTTGGTCCATAGTATATTTTCTTTGGTTTTCATTGATTTCTTTACATTTATTTCAAATAAATAAGTATTAATTAGTTTATTTTATAATAATTGTCATTGCACGATGAGCAAAATGTTTTTCGATTGGTTTTGCAAATAAACTTGCTGCAAATGGAGCATTTTATGTCAGACTTAGACTTGCAACAACTACAAATTCCACGCTTTCGAGCTCCTAAATTAGAAGTATCGTTATTATAAGAGGCCACTGGAACTATGCATCGTATTTCAGTCAATAATTGTGCTGAAAACTCTTGTTGAGGTAATCTAGTCCGTTTCATCATATACGTCTTAGCCAGAGAAAGTGCTAGTTGCCGCAAAAACTCTGTTCTCCTGCGATTCCGATCAGCTGGAGCCCATGAAACGTCGATTTCAGAAAATAATATGTACGCATTCAAAGCGGATATATCAAGTATGTTTGCAAATACAATGTTTGGCCATCTATTTGTTTTGCGTTTTGTGCTGTAGGAACCAATCATTTGATCAGCAGTATCAGCGCCACCTAAAGAGATGAAGCATTAGAAATTATAGGAGAAGATAACACTAACATACCTTTTGTTGAATTGTAATACGAAACAATCTCTGGTTTTTTCTTCAATCCACTCTCATCAACAGCAGCTGTCTTATGCATTGAACTTATCAATATTGTTGCTTTGTTCTTGTGGCTAATGTATGATACTAATGTCGCAATGTCATTGAATGCAAATGTGGAATGGTACAAAGGAAGTTTTTTGACAGTCAGCAATTTCGGAGGAATGAATGTTTTATTTTTGCGCACTGTTCCCACATATGTAAGTTTTCTTTCCTGAAGTTCTTTTACCAACTCAAAAGTGGAAAAAAAATTGTCGCCTGTTATATTTTGCCCTTTCAAGCCTTCTATCAAGTCCAATACAACGCGTTGTCCTTGGTTCTTTTCAGGCTGTGCATTTCTAGGCTTACCAAGGTATGGTTGTATTTTCCATACATAGCCTGACTTAGAATCCACTGATAACCAAAATTTCAAACCATATTTTGCTGGTTTTGAAGGCATAAACTGCCGAAAAGAACATCGGCCCCTGAATGCAACCAGTTGCTCATCAATGGTCACATTTTCGTGGCAATTGTAAAACATTGGAAGAAGTTGTTGCCAACGGTCCCACAGTTCACGTATAGGAGCTAATTTATCGCAACTACGCATTTGTCGTCGACTCAAAACATCATCGAAACGGATGGCACTATTCATCATATGAAATGTATCTTCAGACATAATTGATCGGAAAATGGGGCGACCAAATTTTCCATCAAATAAACCATGAACATCTTCATTTTTTCCACTGTCAGTAATAGACTTTATATAAGCCAACTTTTTTGCTAAAATAAAAAATATACTAACCGACATACGCCTGCAAGAATGAGTACTGCTATATATGCGCGCAATGCGTCTTCATCAATATCTTTCCATTTGCCACCAAACTTGACCCTGCCGTACTTATTTGTATTTTCGATTATAATTCTCTCTATTGGAGGCGGAAAAAACAACAAAAAAGCTGACAGCATGTCAGTGCATCTGGACACCGCAAATCGAGTTGGTCCTGGTTGTGTTGAGATAATATTCTCAGCCGTAGCTCCAATAGGCTGCGGTAATGGAGTGGCACTCCAAACCATTTTGTTTTTAGCAATAAAAAACGGATCAACAAAGCTAGCTGCAGCAAAAATGGGTTCCTGTTCAGCATCTGATTCAGAAGAACTTGATTCGCCATTTTCTGAAATATAATCAATTTCAGAATCTGAAATATCTGAGTCATTTTCTGCATGGAGCAGTTCTCGTATTTCATCTTCGCTCAAGTTTGCCATGTCGTAAGTAAAACACCTCTGAACTATTTAAAACAACACACCAACTGAACCAAGCAGTCAAATATGTGTGCTTCTTTACAACAAAAATTTAAAAGGGGAATCCCACAATTGCCTTTTACATATTTAATCTATGTTGATTAAAAAAAAAGTGGTTGCCATACTTGTTTTTTACATTTTCTGTTTATATGGACCAAATGGTCCACTAACCTAACATTGGTAAGTTTTTTTTAACCTAACAGCAGGGTTAATGTCATCAACGACACTGTCTTTTTTGTGTTGTTTTCAAGTTGTATTTATTTGTTTTTTTTTTTTTTTGCTTTTTTTGAAGACCAATCAATTTGAAACAACTTGCCAATAGTTAAAGGTATGATTTTGTTCTACTTACAAAAAGTTTTTCACTATTACATTTATTTAAACTAAAGTGATCAATATGTAAAATACAAGTTCATCCTATCGGGCAGGTTAAAAAAAGTTGAAATAATAAATAACAAATAAAGACAAAAAAATGGCCCCAAATATTTTAAAAAAATATATGGAATTTGCAGGAAGTAAACAAAAATTTATTTTTTTAATTTAATAAGCCCTTTAAAAATAAAGATAAAAAATTAATTTTTGCAAAAAGTGTTTCGCAGTTTAAAAAATAACGGCAAAAAATTGAGAAAAAAAACCCTTATTCACATTACAGTAGCAACAAAACGAAATATAAAAAAAATATACCTATAGTAAAACAAGTATTAGTGTCATTTTCGACTCTGCCGAATCTACTAACTAACTAACTAAGGCTTCATAATGAACCATATTTGTTTCTGGGTGAGGATATGAGGCTGACTTCGCACCAGCCTTTCTCCCTAACCTATTACCTAGAAAAGCTGCAACATCAGCAAAAGTGTATTTGTGGGTGTAGTTGTTAGTCTTTGTTCGAATGTAATATGTTTCTTTCTAATTCCAAATTCATGATTTTCAATACGTTGATTTCCATCCAAAATCGGGATTAATTTAGAAATCAAAAGAGTTTCTATGATATCATAATTTTATTTTTTGCAAAGAAAATATTTTTTAATGCGTAGTATTTTTTATCTTTCACTGCCAACTTTAATTCACCAAAATGTTCTATTTATTTAGGGATCTTAACAACAAGAAACTGTCTTTAATGTTAAAATAATTTTTTAGAAAATATAATTAACAACAAAAACAAATTAAGGAAATTAACCATATAATACAATTTTAAAAAAATAAGCGGTCAAACCAGACCATAATATACCCTACATCACAGTATTTACCATAAATCTTTTACGAGTGTAGGGACCCACTGGAGGTTATTAACCCACTATAACAATATTATATTTTAGCAGGCATATCAACAATAAAAGTTTTCCAACAGAACTTAGTCTTCAACTTCAGACAAAACATCCTAAATTTTAGTGGGCGAAAAGAAAAGAGAAGAAACAAAACAAAACTCACAGTTATAATTGTTTAAAATAAGGTGTCCTGATAATATACCAAGTTAAAAAATTATTTACCACCTCAATGTTAATTTTAATTGTAATTGAATTAATAAAGAGTCTGTGTGTTAAGAGGATGTAAATATCATTTCTTTGTGTTATCAAGAGTAAATTTATTGTGTTCAACAGCATAAGAAATAAAGCATAAAACAATTCATTATTAAAGAAATTAAATGGATAAAAAAAAAAAAATCCAAAATTTCTTTGAAGTTTCCTGTTTTCTTAACATTTTAAATATTATATCAGACTCTTTATTCTAATAATAACGTAGTGTAAGGCGAACACTATAATTTTAAAAGCGCTGTAAACAACATGTATGTTGAAAAGAAAACCACGAGAATACTAATCAACTGAATAATAAATAACGAAAGTGTGTCTTTAAAGTGGCATTTTCTTCTCTTGATATTATTTTAAGAAATTAAAAAATATGTCATGCTAAAACAACTTTTGTTTTCTTTTTAATAATGCAAAAAATTTATATTTGAAAAAATTTCATATAAATAGAAAATGGTAACGAAACGGCATATGAAAACATATTTTGTTGAACACCCAACATGTAGAACATTATAAAAATTTTGTTAATGCTATTTGCAGAAAATTTTGCAATATAATAATGTTTGCTCAATATTGTCTAGAAATAAAAAAAAAATTTATTATTAATTAATTTATTATTTTTTATTTTTATTTTAATTTTTGATAAAAACACTGAAATTTATTGTTGAGGAAATGCTAGTTTCTATGCGCATTTCGCTGTTAGCTCAGGCCAGCTTGTCAGGAAACTTTTTCAAAGACTCAAACAAGACCATAAAGTGAATACGAATTTTAAGCACTCAGGTCTTACTTGTAACAATATCAAATCTTCAACAAAGCCACAACAATAAACAGTGAATTTATCTTTTCTTACATTCCCCTACAATTGGCTGGTTTTTTTCCAACTCGAATAAAAACCTTCGGCGATATTTTTGATAATAACAAGAAATGTATAAAAAAAACTTGGTCAAAATTTGTTTTAAATAGATTGGCTGATTTCCTAAACGACATGTTGCAATGCAACGCGGAATGGAAGAGCTTAAAAAACTCCTCTAATTTTCTGTAGACAAGACCTTGAGTTTATGGTACCCGTATTTTGTGTATTGTTTTTATTTGTTATGCTTTTTCAACGTATTTGTTTTTAGTGATGCTATGAAATACTGAGTTAAGGAAGTTGGCCAGTATTTTAATAAAATTCACAATCTATAAAAAACAAATGGTATAAAATTTTCCAATAATTGCATATATCTATAAGAACAAATTGTATAAAAAAGGTCAGAATGCTATAATCGGCTGTGCTAAAGTTTTGAACCACTTTACTAAGAATTAGAATCTTTATGAGATCGGAACTTACACTATAACATTTCGTTGCAAAGTTAAGGAGTATTAAATTCTAGTTGAAGTTACGCATTGTAAGAAACCTAAGTCAAACAATGGGCCAATTAATGAAAAGTCTTATGATTTATTTTCTAGTCATAAATATTATTTTTTTATTTATATTTTTATTTATTTATTTGATTGAATAATCCATACACATGAATTTTTTTTCTTTTTTTTTAGGGTTATCTCGCTAAGCTCTTCGCATGTCTACAGGAGACCAGAGTCATTGGCGGGAATAGAACCCATAACCCACGCACTGATAGACTAGCTCACTACCAACAAGCCTAACGGGGCACAAGATTAGAATCTCATTTTGCAGTATGAAACTGAGAATATGCAAAGCTAAAAATTATTAATTAATTAACAACTTATTAACCAATTACAATCTTTAAATAAAAAAGACAAAAAAGAATTAAAATTTGATAATAAAAAATTTCAATAATTTATTCATCTCAAGTAATTATATTTCAAATTGTTACACTGAAAACAGTTCGAAAATAGTTTTCCTTACATTTTCGTGCGTTAGCTAAAAGTTAAAAGTTGAAAGCTATAAGGTATAGAATTCCAGAGAGATACTGACGATATGTAGAAATACCACTCAGAAATTTAACTTTTGTTGTTTTTCTTCTGCTTATATCAGAAATACAAAGTTTGCAATACAGATGCTCAGGTTTGTGGGTATATATTATGTAAAAAAACTTAGACTCTCATATTCAGGAGATTATTAAAATAAAGCCCATGAAGCCGAGATGAAAGCAAAGATACACTAGAACGCCTATTAAGTCCATACACGTACCGGCCTACGTTATTAAACGCAACGTTCAATTTCGCTTTACTAATTGTATCACATTAGCAAATAGCAAATATTAGGCTTAAATTATCCTGATTTAGTTACATGTAAGAAAGTAAAATCGCTTCAGCCTGACCCCTTGATACCCTACAACACAGAATATAAAAACTAATTATGGGGAGTGTATCCTATTTGTGACTCGTAGCTTATCATGCCTTGCAAAATAAAATTAAGTTTTGAGGCTTAGATTCATATAATAGTTATTTGTGCCGCATATTTTCTAAATATCAACATTTATGTTTTTTTTTCGGCTAAAAGCGACTTTAGAGATTAGGCTCATAGTGGACCTATAGTCAACTATAAAAGTTATTATTTCCAAATTTTATATCATTACACAGGAAAAATTATTAAATTTCTCCAGTCACCAAATTTATTCCAAATTCATAACATCAAGCAAACAAGTTGTTGATTTTGCACCTATTACCAAAATGTTTATATTGATTACTTAAACTTTTAAAATTTTAGATATTGGGAATTATTTCTTTTTCATAAGCAACTTTATTATATTCAACATTTTTTTTTTTTTTCGAATTTATTCTATGAGTTAAATTTCAGTTATGTATTTTATAAAGCTTTTTTGTAATAGCTCTATTCCTTAAATTTTTTAGAAATGACTTAATACACTACCAGAAAATACAATATAATAGGCTGGTAGTGTATAAAGTCATTTCTAAAAAATTTAAGGAATAGAGCTATTACAAAAAAGCTCTATAAAATACATAACTGAAATTTAACTCATAGAATAAATTCGAAAAATAAAAAAAAAAAAAAAATAAAAAATTTTTAAATTTTGAAAAAATATTTTCAATAAATGATATTTTTAATTTTAATTAAAAAAGTGATCAAAAAAATTTACAATTTCAAACAATGTGTTAATTTATTTAATCAAATATTGACAATTCCCAACAACAATTCTACATGTTTAAATTATTTTATTTTAAACGAAAAAAGTCAATTAAGATTTTTTGTTATTTAATTAAAATTTTAATTGAAAATTTATTTCATAACAACTAAAATGTTAATTAAATCAAAATTAAATTTTTTATTTTCTTTCAACTAAAAAAATAATTGATTCAATTATCACATTAATTAAATACATTTTAATCAATTTTTTTTATTGATTAAACACTTTTTTCTGTGTACCAACGTTTATAAGAAACCTACGACACTTTAAGTAATTTTCGGAAGTGTTCAAATATGGAGAGATTCCATTAAAATTTGTGGAATGATTTAGATTGCAGTTAAATAAATTTGTTGGAGATTTATTCTAAATACCAACATGATAATATGGCTTATGAGCACAAAGACTATTACGGAAAGAAGTTTGTATGGGGTCATGTGAAATTTTTGACCAATTCATGGTCCTTATGACAATATGTTCCGAATTTCATTAAATTTTCTTTAAAATTGCGAACTTACTTTGCGTTCAACTTACATGGGCAGACAACAAGCCTGCAGCCAGTCAACCAGCCGGACGGAAGGACATCGTTATATCGACACAGAAGGTGGTTCTGAGTTAATCTTTATACTAAAATGTGGGTCAGAGATCTATATTTTTTAACGTAACATACATCAGCACAAACGCATAATGACCTCTCCGATATCATTACAAAATCAAACGATGTTATTTCCAGTCATATACAGTTAAATTACTCCAAATTTTAATACAATATGAGTAGTCTATTTGCAAGCACCGCTAAGTTAAAATAACCAAAGTCTGAGAAAATTGATAAAAACAGTTGTATTACATTAAAACAGACTTATAATGGCTTAAAGAGCCATTTTAAAAAACAACTAAAAGGGCGGCTTTTACAGAATTTTTATTTTTTTTTTTTCAATTAGTAGGTATTTGCAAGTGGTCTACTTATATCATTTTTTCGTTATGGTTTTACTCAGTTCGTGTAAAATTGTAACGATAACGATTATGTTCCGGAAATGGGCTTTATATGGAGCCTTTGGTTAATTACGAACCGCTCTTCACAAAATTTGGTGATGCGATTTCTGGTCATAATTTAAGTCAAATATAATGACGTTCGGTGCCTTTCGCCGCCAGTTTGGTGTTTAATTTTTGATATTTTTCGAGTTAATATATAAAATTTGTGATGGCTATAGAAGGTGGGTCAAAAATTGTCTTAGCGAAATAATAGAACATTGTAGCACTACATAATATACTAATTAATGTGGGTTCTTAAAAGATATTATTAAGCTGACAGAATATAAATATTAATTTTCAGGAAAATTTAAACACATTATTTTCCTACTAAAGTCATTGAGCTAGATTTTGATCTAAAATGACTTAAAAAACTATAAAAAATTTGACTTCAAAGTTTATCTTTTCTGTTACGTCTCACGGAAGTGAGATCTTAAAAAGTCAGCTCCAAAATCTGGTAAACACACAATTTGTCACCGTGTGGTTAATGAGATTGGTCCAACACGGCAGGTGCTTAGGTAAATCTTTTTTGCTCATACTCCTTACACCACCATAATCAACTCAATTATTAGACATATGGGCATTTCATCAGAATAGTCAATCAGGATGGAAAAAAAATGTTGATAGTCATCGTGTTTTATTATTTATTATTATAAAAAGTCTATGTTTTTATAATAGAATGGTATATATGATGTGGTATGATATATCAGCTGTTTTACTTGAGGAAATTGGGCTGGAAACTGAACAATTTTTCATTTTCTTTTTAAGCTACTTCTAAAGATATTTTTATATTTAGTAATTTTACATACAAAAAAATATGTTATGCTTGCACTCTTTCTTCAAAATCTCTCTATTACAACCAATTAAGAAGAGACAAGTATAAGGATAACAAAACAAGTTCGATTAACAGTTTAAACATAAGGAAAAATCGTACGTTCGCGACCGATACTTAAGCTAAATGAACAAAAACCAATAGAGATATTTTGTTGTGTAAACACTTGATAGAGACCTACTTTAATGCACTTTTAAAATAAATTAATCACTTGTGAATATACCGTTTAATTTCGCAGATTTTTACATTTCACTACTGTCAGCCAAAATGAACTTCTATTTTGCGTACGTTCGGGACCACATGTTTATAACTATCCTTAAACTTAAACTAGATGAAATCCATCTTTTGCACTAAACAGAGCCATCAAAATGCTATCCAATCGTAAAAAAAATGCTAGGAAAAGTTTTGTTTTCTATATTATTTGTACATTAAAAGCGTACGAGCGTACGTTCATGACTCAAGGTAATGCCCATATATTATGTATATTTACATGCAAAAATACATATATTTAGATATACTACAGTTAAAATTTTGAAGAAAATTTTTTTTTTATAAATTCCCATAAATGAAGCCGAAACCAATATTTTTTTTACCAAAAAATAAAATGAATTTTGTATACTGTTTTCGGCCGTTGTTTAACTTGCTCTGATTTACTAGGCCTTAATAAAATTACTCATACTTCGAAATGTACAACAAATCTGTAGCATACCTTAAGGGGATAGGTATACGCTGTGTATGAGTGATATGAAAAGTAAAACAAGGAAACAAGGTTTTTGTTGATTAAAAACTGAAAACTATTTTTTTTAGGTTATTTGGGACGCTGAATCCAAATATGCACTTTGTTTTTTCTATCAGCTCGACTTTTCGCGATATACCGTTATGTCAAAATTTAGGCACTTCCGCTACATATATTGCAATAACTTACAACCGGTTCACCATATTCAGTTTAACAAAAAATTTCGAAATTCTTTAACAATATTATCTTTTAGCCGTGCTTACATTGCTTTTTATTTAGCCCAGTAGTTTCTGAAAAAGTTGAAGTTTTGAAAAAAAAACAATTTTTTACAAAAAAATAAAATTTTGGTTTTTTAAAAAATGCATAAAAAATAAAAATGCGACAAGAATCACAGTTTTGGTCTTGAATTATTTATTTAAATATATTTCGAATAAAATTAGATTTATTTCATTGTTGTCGATGGACAACTTTTGTTTTGATTCACAATATACTGAGAATACTAAATTGATAAAAATCGCGATTTGCATACAAAAATAACAATTACAAATGTTTGTGTCTGTTTGTTGCTGTTCTTTTTATGGGTATTTTTTCCTTTACTTAAAAATGCGGTTCCTTCACTTAATTTTGAATAAAAGCGAAATGCGTTCATCGTGATTTTGCGAAAAAGTGAAAAGATATCCATTTTTCCCGCTTTAAATTTTTCATGATTTTTAAAAGTATAAAATTTTTAATTATTTTTTTTTTTACGTAAAAATAAGTTTTACATAGCCATAAAGAGCACAGTTATGATCTTTTTACTTTAAATTTTTGGGAAAAAGTCAAAATACGATTACTACCTGTAACTTAAAAATGCGAGCTAATGCAGAAAAACAGAGGTTAGATATAAAATTATTAAACAAATTGAAACACGAAAATATATATGCATATACGGACACCACTACGTGATAAGAGCCCAAAGTCCTGCACTTTTTTTACGTTGCTCACATCGAGGCATTACACAGCACGACGTCAACGAGAGCTCAGCGGTGAAAGTTATAGAGAAAGAGCTACAGCATAATTTGCACGCCCATTAGAAACTGACAATTTCAATATGCAGTGTGAAAAAATTGATTTATTTTTCTACGTTTGCATTCATAAAATCAGAAAAAAGTTGTACAAGATTTCAAAAGGAAAATAATCTTTTAACCAGTGAATTCAGTAGAGCATATTTTCGACGAAGTAGACTTGACCGGTGAAAATTACACACCTAACACAGTGTGTCGCCAATGTTATAATTATCTCATGGCATGGTTGAGTGGAGGCAAAGATAGTATGAAGCATTGTTAGCCGGTAAACTGGATTAATCGCCCAGGTGATCATGATGCAACCAGTTGTTATGCATGCGTAAATTACACATGTCGTCTAAATTCACATGCTGAGAAGAACAAAATTTATAAAGCAACTATTACAGCCATACTACCGGTGCTTGCACCTGAAAATTCTGAATTACCAAGGCCGCCAGTTTCAGATCAAAGGACAGAATTTACAGGAATGTCTAGAGCAAGCGGTGTTACTTATGAAGATCCACTTGATACCGATTATGAGCCCCAACAGGGAAGAGATGCACCACAACTAATAACATAAATGGAAATGGACTTAATTTTGGCTATATTGGGACTATGGCAGCGACTTGCCATATTTTTGAGAGCGTTTTTAAAGCAAAGAAAACTCACACATGCTAATGTTAACTCTACAGCGTACTGCAAACGGCAAGCTGAATTTCAGAGCATCTACACTTTAAATGATGACAATTTGTTTGCTTACTGCAACGATATAAAAGCTTTAATGGTAAAAATGGGAATATACTACATCGCTAGTGAGGGGAGATTATTTATTGATGGTTCTGTTTCAAGCTTGAAAGAAGTGTTGTCCGCTAACAATTGGTATTAACATGAAAGAAAGCTATGAAAAATTGAAAGGTATAATGAAAAAAAATCAAATATTACGAAAATAAATGGAAGATTTGCTGTAATTTAAGGTCATCAACATTTTGTAAGGGATCATCGATAAGGATGGCTTTCTAAAATTCTTTTGTTTTCTTTGTAATTGGGATTCGCGCTCACTTTCTGAATCAATTCCAATGTAATTCGTTGTGACCAAGAGGCAGTGTGGAGGAACAAATGAAACAATATAGACTGAAGAATGCACCTTTAATTGACAATACTCAAGACATCTTGCTGCCACCGCTCCATACAAAATTGGCAATTGTTAGAAAAATCATCGAAGTGGCCGTTGTAAATTGTCCAAACGCATTCGCCTATTTGAAAAGCATTTTTCCAAAGCGTAGCGATGACAAAATACAAAAAGATATTGTAGTAAATTTAAAATTGATTTTTGCTCATTGTTCTTTTTACACTATGTTAATGTTTTCTTTTCTGTCTTTATTTTATGTCTTCATTTAACAGGTGTACTTAATGGCCCTGACATTAGAAAGCTATTCAAGGATAACCTGGATTCATCGCTGGATGAAAATCATTCAATAGCATGGATTTATCTTCAGCGTGTATGCACCAGAGACTTGGGAGGGGATCGAGACGCGGATCCGGAAGCAAGAGAATGGGTGAAAAAAAAGCTGTATTATTTTGAGAAAATCGGCACATCGATGACATTAAAGCTGCATTTTCTTCATTTTCATTTTGACGATTTTATCAAACAACTCCATACCGAATCTGATGAGCAAGGAGAACGGTTTTACCAAACCACAATGTCCATGGAAAAACTGTACAATGGCAACTCGACGCATTACTTGCAGAGGTAATATCAGTTTTATTAATGCATTGTCTTGCATTCCTTTTTTGATTTCTTTTCTTATTCATTTCAGGTATGTTAATGGAGTCACAAGATCACTCTATATGATGTTAATGAATTATTTAAAGAAAAACAGCTGATGGTGGAGGGCAATCTAGAGGCAACGTGCCTGTGGATACCATAAGTTCTGAACCAGAGTCAGATTCGGACGACGTTTTGGATCCACAACTTAGGAGAGTGCGATTTGCAAGTCCAGGTCCATCCACATTATAAACATAAAACGAATATTTTTTTAATTATTTTTGTAACTGATTGCATAGGATCTCAATGTTGAAGTAAAGAAAAAAAAAATGAAATTAAAAAATTTTCGGGAAATTTTTCACTTTTGGGGCTACATAAGCGCTACCAAAACGATGTTAAGAATCATGAACTTCATACGTTCTAGAAAGTTGTTTAAATCTTAGGCACATTTTTGTGGTTGATTATTTCATTGAATTTTGAACGGTTTACTACGTAAAAAAAATTCGAATTTTTTAAAGTTTTTTGCGATTTTGATCTTGAAGATGAAGTTTTTTTTTTGATTTTATATGTTCACAATTCTTTATGACAAGAGCTACAACTTTTCCTCAGAGAGTAAATCAATTCCAAACGGTTTGCAAGATTTGAGCCTGACAAAATGGTTATATTTTCATGACTTAAAAATTTGCACACAGTGTTATCAAATGGTATTTGTTTAAAAAAGTAAACAAATAACGTAATGGCAAAAAAATACGGAAATATTACAACGCCGTATTACAAAAAATACTTGTTGTTTACAAAAAAAAAAAAAGATAAATAAAATATAACGGTATATTTATATTCATTATACTAAATAAAAAGTATGTGCATTTTTAACCAACTAGTGTTAAAAATGTCGCTAAACGAATTAGACCGACGTTAACTAATATGTAAATTTTGTAATGAAAATCCGGCAAAAAAAGATTGAGATTGTCAACAATTTTTAAGACATGGGATTTAAAAATATATTTATCTATAAAACAATGGCCATGATATAAATTAATAAAAGAATAGAAAGAAACCCTGTATCGGGTTGGAAGTGCCCTCGGAAGTGGCCGTTTGTCGAGTGTGGTATTAGTGAACCAGTTTTTTCAAGGATGGATTGGCAGTAAATGCAAATATTTATTATAAAAAATGTATTCAAAAACTTGAAAAATTTATCAAAAAATATCACCAAAATGATAAAATAGTTTTGTGGGCAGACTTCGCGTGATATCACTACGCCGAGGCAACAAAACACAATTTGAATAGCAGAAAAATCAATTTTGTGCCGATGGAAAGTAACTTCCTCGGCTTAGATCCATATAAATCTTTTTGGGCAAATTTTAAGAAAAATGTTTACAAAAGCGGATACCGTGCAAAAAATGTAGATTGCCTCATCTAAAAAATAAAAAAGAGCTAAAACGTATTGACACAGAAGGAACTAAAAAGTCGATGGCTGAAGTACCAAAAAAAAGTCAGGAAGACCAGGCGCTATGGAGCCAATATTTTTTTTAATTAGACATTAACTAGTATGTATTAAAAAAAATTAAACTTAATATTAAAATGTATCGCTAAAATATGTTTATCAATGTTTTTCCTATTTCCGTATTTTTTTGCCCATACGTTATGAGAGCCATACCAACTTTTCTATTTTGAAAAATTTTCAAAATTTACAAATATTAAACCAAAAAAAAAAAAAAAAAAAAAACTACTTAATAAACAGTTTATATTTCCCTATTTATTTTTACAAAATTTTTTAACTAATTTAAATATAATTTTGATTGACTTCAGCAACAACAGAAATTCCATTTCTCTTTATTAAATCAAGCAAACTACTTTTATACAAAATGAAAACAAAAACTTTTAGAACTTAATAGCACAAATGTTTAGGTCTCTTTAACATCTATTTCTCATGTTTCAGATTATTCTCGTCAATATAATATTCTATCTTCTAGAACTATGTCAATAAAATGTTCAGTAGTTCAATTTTCTACAATTACTTACATGTTGTTGTTAAACCTTAAACAGATTTTGATTATAATTTTGATATAATTTCTGATGACACATTTTCTACGTACTATATTTTATAGTGATTTTATAGACAAAAATAATTGAATGAAGAGCCATTTTTGAAACTGCGATAAATTCGGTATTTCAAATCTAAAAGAACGATATTTGTTTTCCCGATTTCGATAGCACAAATCCATTTTATATCAAATTATACTTAAAATGTCAACCTTTATTTTATTACAAGGTTTTCATGGGCATGCAACTGGAGGTGCCTCTATCGAAAAAATAATTCTAATTGATGTCTGTATTATTTTTTACAAAGAGCGCCCATTCCAAACGAAGTAGCGAAGTAGTTCCACTACATGTATCTCGATACAATAAATTTGTTTTACAATTGCGATCTGCTTCCATCTGAGAACATAAAAATTGCAAATGTAGTTACCTATCTGTAACTAAAATGAACACACTAAACCTAATTTTCTGCAATCAGCCAAACATTTTCAGCAAAATCAATTTGTAGAGCTACATCCGGCCTTGTATTTTTTTATTTTTATAAAAATGCAATTAAAATGCGAGAATTTGCGCTTCTAATTCGTGAACAACCTCAGATAATGTATCCATGGTATAAGTTATCGATACTGATCATCCATTTTCCTCCAATGTTGTCATTTCACTGTATCATACATTTTATTTAAAGGAACATTTCATATTTTAAATCCTTTGATCAATCTTCACAATTGCTTATCATGCAAATCTCGTCATAAATATTACATCAAACTACTTGTGAAAAGCTTTGGAAATTGTTTGGAAAAGAAGGTATTAGTTTCGCGTAGCGTTCAATGGTGGCTTATATTAAATTGAACATATATTCCTAATTTCTTATTTCCTTCTACGATATATTTACGCTATTGTCATATTCTTATGCAGAGAACTTAACAATTTTGGCCATTTTAGTACTTAAAATCCATTTTGTTAGCTATTTCGCCACATGTATTTTACTGGCCAATTTTTGTTCTTGTTTTTTTTAATAGCTTCCACTTTATAAGTCATCCAAAAATACTTCACAGTCACTCAAAGTCAAACACAAATATATGTAAGTCCCCCATACAAACGAACACCCAGTCATTCAGTGGTGTAGCTAAATAAGAGTTGTATGTGAGGAATAACAAATATGTTTTTTATTGGATACAGTTTGACATATAAAAGCAATAGTTTTGTTTGCCAAAATGAAACAATTATTACTTTAAGAAACGATGATTTAAGGAATGTGGTGGTAGTTGATCAATCTAGTAGATGTTGTGGAAAGAACAATTTGACCATGCTGCTTTTAATATGTTGGTGTGTTTATTTGTTTGTTTGTGCATTCAGTCAGTCAGTCTGACAGCTTGCTATTCATTAAGTGTTAACAACTTCTGCTCATTTATTTTTTTAACAAGTATGTTTTTATTTTTGGTTTTCCATTTGTTTTTGTTAAACTTGGATTGTATCTGTCGTTTTTTTTTTTTTTTTTTTTTTTTTTTTCATTAAAAAAGTAGCACAACTTGAGGCGTGCCTTAAATAGAATTGTTCACGTCTGAACCGAAGGAAACGGCTTTCCCATCCCTGGCTTCTTTGTTGAATGATGATATGCCCTAAGCCGAATTGACAACTTGATGCGCCACTGTCATCACGTTTTATATTTTAAAATTTTCTTTAAGTTTTATGTTTTTTGCCTCAATTTTATTTTAATTGTAATTAACAAATTTGTATCTATGTTGAATCGTTGTTTGGAGGTCATATTGAACGGTCATATCTTTTTGTTATTGGTTAAATTTAATTAATAATTGTGCAAATATGACATTTTGTAAATATAAATAAGTGGAACTTTTATAACGTTTGAAAAATACGGAAAGTGATTTTATATGGTTAGAAGTGCTTCCTTTTTTGTTTAAATATTTGTGCGCTTTTCATCTCTCTGTATAATATCACCAAGTTGTTTGGCTACTTGACAGATGTTTTTGCGCTAAAGCCCAAAGCCACCCCTTAGACTCCATGACCTGAGAAAAATAATCGGTGTTCTCTCGGGTAATATCAGCAAGGTGTTTGTACTCTTAGCGAATATTCTGGAATCCTCAAATTCACCCCTTAGTACAGTCTATACCACACGAAACGTATCGGCGTGCGGACCACCATAAGAGGTAATTGACATTTTTAGACACATTGAAAGCTAAACAGTGTTTGACCGTTTTCATCCGTGAAGGAAACTACTTAAGCATAATCAATATATTTTGGAATTAAATAAAATAACTACAAACGTAATTTTTAAAAGCATATGATTGTGGTCTGTGATTAGAGATTTTCGTGCAGGGATTTTTCTAAAGGTTCAATTGTTTTAAATTCTCGCTTTACCGCGTGTTCTTTGCATTTTTTTTTGCCTTAATTAGCTATTAAAATAAACAATATTAAGTTGGATTTCTACTAGCATTCGGAATTCATAAAAAGCAATTCTAGCGGAGAAAAAAATTTTATTTCACACAAACGCAGTATATTTTTTCAGCGGTTGACATCATATTCTGTAACGGCTGATTAAAGTTATCATTCTAATGGCTTGACAATTTATCATAAAGTGACTTTGGCCGAAGAAACCTTTGAATTGGTAATAACTTTATCGACCTTTATATGGAAATGCCCATATAAAGGGCAAACTTAATTAAATGAAACATAAAACAATTCAAATAAATTGGCACAATGGAAAAAATCTGCCCTTAGTCTAGATTGTAAACCTCTGCTTTACAACTCAATCTAAAAGGCAGTTATAGGACACTGCCTCAAAACTCAAACATTAACAATGACCTTATTGTGAAAGCTATGATCAGCTAGTACAAGCTATGATCACAAAATATTCAATTAAATTTCTAAAAATAATATCTAAATCCACTAGCTCGAATTATTTCAAATGATGAGCGCTACACTGGCCTCAGAAGATGAGATACTACAGCACTTATCCGATCAGAACAGCGCTAAATATATTAGTTATGTATGTGAACAGGAACCGTGATTAGGAATATTTTTATCCGTCATTAGAAGGACGCAAACTAGAGGATTAAAATTAGATTTAATAAATTACACAGGATGACATTGAAAAAGTTTTTAGGCGTTGCAACTGATTCTTATGCTTATGGCATTCTGAAGCCGATTATGAATTCAGCTTTCTCCCATTACGTCATATTTATTAAATATCGGTGCATTTTTGTTTTTCGCTGTATACTTCTCTTTCAAAAAAAAAAAAACAGAAAAACAATCGAAAATAAAGTTTATAGGGCATTTACATTACATCGAAATCTAGTAGATTTCATTTGAAATTTTCCTCCAAATCTAGTCCGTTTACATTATACTTGTTTGACATAAGCGAGATTTGGTTTTCACAACAAAAACTGCCGACTGAAAGTTTTTTGTGTAACACATACTTACATATAAAGAAATAGGCATTTCAAAATTTGCATTGCATTTTCTTTATAATTAACTTCATTTAATTTATCAATATTATTTGTCATTTGCATTTTTTTTTACTATTTTACAATATTTTTGAATTTTTTAACAATTTTAATTTTGTTTTGTTTTTTGTTAAAATGTCATTTTTTCTTGTGCAGGGAAGAAGTTTTTAGTGCTATATGGGGAAAAACATAGTTGCATCACTAAGTACTACTAGATTTCGAATAGATTTCGTCAAAATCTAGTCACGGAGTAGATTTTGTTTTGTACGGGAAATCTAGACAAAAACAACTAGATTTGGCTCGAAATCTAGAAAGTACTAGATTTTGTTGTAGTCTAAATTGGCTATTAGTTAAAAGTAGCACGACATGCATTGATTGTTAGACGGTAGAAAGTTCGCCGTCATTATGAAAACACAATTAAATCCCGAAAAATTGAATGGTTGGTGTCTTCACCAAAGAAAAGTTCTAAATCGCCAACGCTGGGCGATTTGGAATAATTTTCTTCTGTGTATATATATTGAATAATTATTACTCACTTTAACTACTCCCAATTTATATATTTCCTAAGCCCCAGTAGGAATATTTACTTTTACTGTTTAAAGAGATCTTTTTCATTTTGTAAACAATAAATGAGTTCACATTAAACAAAAAGTGTTTTATATTAAAAACTTTAGCGCTAAGATCAAACCAGCTGTTTCATAGTTTTAAATAAAAGATTGCTGGAATGGTCTTTTATTCGATCGCTTAGCACAGAACGTCTTGCAATTGGCATGAACGCACCCTGCCTTTGGATATAGTTGTTTAAAGTCCATATCTACCTTAAAAGATAAAAATACACATTTAAGAAATACTCCAACTAACACAAAATATTATTCGTTATCATGAGCATTTTCATACAAACCAACTAGAAACCAAATGGTTTTCTATACTGTGGCAATTCGTTTAATACATCAAAAGTGTATTTAGCTTGCGACAACTCTTGCCGCCGATAAGAGCAGTTTTCCAGTAGAATTGCTTCAATACTATCGTCAATGTTTTTTTTTCTCAAGAACAACAACATCAATTAATCAATTAATATCGGAACGGTATGTTCAAAATAATAAGAGTCATTTGTATTTTCATTTAATTTTGACTCAAAGTCGGTGTTGATGGCAGAAGTGGTGTATCAATTTTTTTTGTCAAGACATAATGTATTTTTAAATTTCAAAATTTAATTTTTATATTTCCAAAGAAAAAGCACGGAATTTCTGGAAAAGATTTAATTTAGTATCATAACTTTATTATATTATTAAAATATATTTTCTTCGCCTTTTCATTTATTTAAAACACTTTTTATCAACACACAATTGTACGTTAAATTTAGAATACTTCATATGTAATCGCTTTTGCCACAAAAACTTAGCTGTTCTTTTTTTGGCTTTTGCTTTTATATAGACAAATTGAAGAAATTTATTCAGTTCTGCATGTGTTTATAATGTAGCGAAATTTCTGCAATTCTACACACCTTTATTGAATTTTAGAATTCGTTAGTCATTTAAGAGAATTCTATTAGATTTTACCAAAAAAAACTAGATTCAACATTTTTGATTTTTCGAATTTGTTCTATCCCGCTACGGCCAGAAAATGCATTACATTCTCCTGGTGTCTAATAATTGTAAATTTTTCTGCACATACTTCATTGATATCCAAAGGATAGCTAAGGTAAAATGTAAAAAGAAGATACAATAAGAAAATTTAAGGAATAGAACAATTACAAAAGAGCTTTAAAAAACATAACTAAAATTTAGCGTACATAATAAATGCGAAAAATAAAAATGTTGAATATACTTAATAAAGTTACTTATGAAAAAGAAATAATTTCCAGATTGTAAAAAGAATTAGTTAAATTCAACGAAATTTCTTAAATTCTACGGGCGTTAATTTCATAATGCATTATTTTACTCTATTTTAATAAAATATTTGTTGTATTGAATAACAATTCTTCAATTCTACAAATCTTTAATGTAAATATTACATGTCATTAGTCAGTTTTAAGAATTTTATTTATAACCAGTTAAACAAATTAGTTAATTTGAACGAAATTTCTTCGTTTTTACATCCAGTTAGTTAAAATAAAAACATGAAAAAATTTTTGGACTATTACGAAAATTCTTCATTTTAACTTATAAATATATTTCAATGTTGCTAAAAAATTATTTTTCTTACTTTAACGAATTTGTATTCAAAATAACACGTTTGAGGAACTAAATTAACAAAATTTAGTTAAATAAACGGATGGAGTATTCAAATTTACATCCTTTGGATGTAAAGGATGCTTATTCAAATATTGTGCATTTAACATAATTTTGGTTCTTCTTTCAACAAAATTTTATTCATATAAACGGAATTCATTAAAAAAATGTTTATCAAAAACTTTGATTGTGTTGATTTGAAGAAAATTTGTGTAGATTAATAGATTTTCATATTTGAGGAAAAATTAAGTTTGTGTAAATGAAAAGATTTAAATATTTGAGAAAAAATTAAGTTGATTTAACTAATTTTTTAGTTCAGGTCTTACTAAATTTTTGAGTTAATATTATCGATGAAATTTGGTTCAATGAAGAGGGAGGAAATCGTCATCTGGCTACTGAGTGTTAACCAAACAAATTATTGTAAGTGCTGATGACTTTGTCTAATATATCGAAAAAAAAAACTAGAAAGACTGGTTGTCAAAATTTTGTCGTTTGATGCTTTTTTGTTGGCACTTTTACTTGCGTCTAAATGCCCTTGTAGGTCGTCAAATATTTATGTTCAAGTATAAATGTAAGTATTGAGAACTGATGATTATAAAAAAACGAATAACAAATTATTCTATACTTTTTTAAAAATACATACATACATTCAAATGTATGTGTGAATTTATATATGACCAACATATGAGCATACAAATTTTTAAAGCTTTTGCATTATAGACATTTACTGCCCGTTCGCCGATATCGAACGTTAAGGTTCGCATAGTAAATAACATTTAAAACAAAAACCAAAATCTCAAAAATTGTTTTTGATTTAAATGTAATTTTCTATGCAACCGTTAACGTTCGATATCGGCGAACGGGCAGTTAGTTGACATGCGTAGTCTATGCCATTTCTTGTTATTGGCAAAAATATTTCTATTTACAAGTGCAAGTGGATTTGTGAACCAGACATCCTACAATTTTTATTTTACATATTCATTCATTAATTAAATTATTAACTTGATTCTTTATACACAGAAAAAAAATTCCATACTTTTTTATCAATTTAAAAAAATTGCTTGAAAAGTATTTCAATTTATTTAATATGATAATTGCCCAGCAAAAACTTTACTTACCTGGTAAGTTAGCAAGTAATATTGGAGATATATAAACACTACTTATTTTTCGGCTGAATAACTACTTATGTTTGTTCGAGTTGTCCACAGAATTCAGTAGTTACAATACACTTACTAGAAGTCACAAAATATCTAGTGATTATTTAACTACCAGTAAGTTGAATTTAAAGTAATTACAATATACTAACTAGAAGCCAAAAAATAGCTAGTTTTTATTTAATTGTCGCTAGTTAATAGACCTAATAAATAGTAATGGTGCTAGTTACCAGTAAGTAAATGCTCAGTACTGAAAATACGACAACTAATAAGTAGTTATTTAGCTGATTATTAGTAAGCAAATATTCATAACTTAAAATAATAGTAGTGAAAAGTACTTACAGAGCTAATTACTAACAAGTAGTTATTGAGGTTTTCAGAATAATGACAATTGTAATGACAACTACTTACCAGGTAACGTATGAAATAACTACGACCTATTACCAAAATTCAAAAAGTTTTTCCTGGGTGAATCTATTATTTTTTTAGTTAAAAAAAAAATAAAAATATTATTTTGATTAATTTAACATTTAAGTTGTTTCGAAATAAATATTTATTAATTAAATAAAAAAAATCTTAATTGATTTTTTTTTTTTTTTTGCTTAAAATTAAATAACTTAAACTTGTAGAATTGTTGTTTAGAATTGTCAAACCCTGAGCTACATGTGATTAAATCAATTAACACTTTGTTTAAAATGGCAAAGATTTTTGACAATTTTTTTAATTAAAATTAATATATAATTTATTGAAAATAAGGTTAACAATTTTAAATTTTTGGTAATAAAATAATCATTTTGGTTTGCAAAATTAACAAATTGTTTGCTTGATTCTATGAATTTTGTGATTAGAAAAATTTTTTGGTTTTTTCTGTGTAAAAAAAATTTTAAATGGGTTACACAGAAACGAATAAATATACTTTGAGGTCAGATTTTATATATATAATTAATAAGATGTTTCATACATCGCTGGCTCTATATTACAAGTTTATGTGCGAAATAGCAACAATTTGGAAAAAAATTAAGTTAATATTTTCTTATTTTAATTCCACTTTTTCCAAATAAAGTAACGCAACGTAATTTAATTAAAAATGGTAACCAAGATCTTGCTGCCGTCTCTGTATCAACACTTACAGTTGTAAATTGTCCCATACGAACCTGAAGTACAACAGCGATGTGTAGAGCCCACCCCTAAAAAAGTCTCATTCTAGGTGGAGGGTAGCAAAGATTCAGCAGCCAAATAAAGCATTCTTTCTTATGTTAAAAAATATTAGTATTACCAACAATAAACAAATAAACTGAGCAACTAAGCAAAATGAGACAAAAAGATTGTTGAATTGAAAAAAGAAAACTTTAAACGTAATTAGTTTATTAATATGTATTTAATAAGCCGTAAAGTTTTTTAAAAAATTGTGCATTTTTTATGGTTGACAAATGAAGCAGCTGTGCTTAATCTCTACTTAAATTGATAACAACGCAATTAGTTTTATCTTTTATTTTACAATAATAAGCAAAAAAAAAATTGCGTAGCGTACAAATTTGCGCTTACTTTTTAAAATCTACCATTTGGTCGTCGCAAAATAAGAAAACTATTTATTGAAATAAAATTGATGGAACAAACGAAGTAAATTATAAATAAAAGGTAATGCAAATTTCTTTCTATGTAAATATGTGTTACACAAAATAATTTCGGTCAGCTGTTTTTGCTATGCAAACAAGATCCTGCTAAAGGTTTTAAATCAAATCTACTAGATTCTCACGCTCTCCGTTACAATATATTGGCAACCCGGTCATTGTATGACAGATAATTTTTCTTGTTTGTTTTTTTAATTCAGTCGTTAATTGCCACCAGAACGTTCATATTCCTTCGATCTTATTTTGCGACGCCCTAATGGTAAATTTTAAAAAGAATTTTTATTAAATTTGTTTATTATTGTAAAAATTAAAGAAAATAATAAAAGCGTTGTTATCACTTTAACTAGAGATAAAGCACAGCTGCTTCATTTGTCAACCATAAAAAATGTACAGTTTTCTTTAAAAACTGTATGGCTTTTTAAAAACATCTTAATAAACTAATTACGTTTAAAGTTCTTTTGTTAAATCTACAAAATTTTTGTCTCAGTTGTCTTATTTGCTTAGTTTTTTTGTTAATTGTTGTAAATGCTTATATTTTCTAAAAGCAAGTCATAAAGTTTTATTTGGCTGCTGAATCTATGGTAACTTTAAAGATAAGTAGAATTCAGGGCTGGGCTCTACATAAAGCTTTTATGTTTCAGGTTCGTTTGGGACTTTGGAGTTTACGACTTTTAGTATCCGTAGACGGCAACAAGTTCTTGGCCACCTTGTTGAACTAAAATTTGTTACGTAACTTTGTGTGGAAATAGTCGAATTTAAAATAGAAGACTATCAACCATAAGTTTGCTATTTTGCATGTAAATTTCTTATATTGAGCCAGCGATATATGGAATGTTTGATAGTTTATAAACATAAAATTTGTTTTCACAGTATTTGTAATCGTTTCTGTATTAGCCATATTAATATATACTAGTATGGGCCAGCAGTCGACACAATCGACTGCAATCGAGAAAAAACTTATTTGTACCGTTATTTCTAATATTTATTTAATCATATGGGTAAAAACTTTATTAAATATGTATATACATATACAGAAATATATTTATTTAATGTTAAAAAACATATCGCACTTGATTATAAAGAGGGTTTTAACTCAAAATGTAATAATTCTCAGTAGAGCAGAACAATTTTTAATTTTATGAGGCATATTTCTTTTAGGCATATGAAATTTAGTGACAATTTTTCTAAAAATGTATATATAACATAAGTTCCCTAATCTCAATGTTTATAACAAAGCCTTTTATATATTTTCCATTTATATTTATTTCGTTGATGAATTATGTTGTTATTACATGATTATCATATAACAAATGACCATGATCGGTAGTGTCTGTTATATAAAATCGCAGCCCATCAAAAGATCGCACTTTATTTTAAAAAAAAATGCAATAAACACATTCTTTACAATGTAACTATATAAATAATGTAACAATAACATTAAAATTATTCATAAGCAAAAAATTTAAGAAATCAACGGTTACATTTAAAAACAACATCTCTCCCAAAAAGAAAACAAAATATTTAAAATTGTCTTTCTCTTTTTTATTTCTTAATCTCTACTGTTCTCCAATTTAATGCATAGCAGAAAACTCTGCATGTTGTTGTTCTTTTTACTATGTAAACTCAAAAACAAAGCATAATGCTTCTGTTATGAGTTTACATCAGGGATGTCAGCGTCATACACAATTGTGTCAGCAAAACTCACATGTACGCTTACGCTGGGAATATAAGAGACAAGAGTATTCGCACCAACACAATCATAATTGACACCACTGATGTAAACCAATTACGAGGCCTAATTAACATACATATTTTGCTATGAAGACTTTAGAGCAATTAATAATAATACAATTATCGAAAAATGTTGAGTTATGGACAGACACAATCAATTATTATTTAAATAAATTTAATTTGGAACCTGCATTTCGCAGAAACTTTGCTTATTTTTTGGAAAAATTGAGCATTTGACAATATTTGAAGTCTTTTTACAACCTTATACAATTCTTTCCAAAATTTTTAATTTGGTGCTCAACATATCTTTGCGAATGCCAACAATGAAAATTCATTTGCAGATACTAATGCAAATAATAACCCCATTAAGTTTAAAAATATTCTATAATTATTAACCACCATTATAAAAAGAGAAGATTTTACTAGCCTATAAAAATACACTTTTATTTACCAATAATATCTTCTAAATTTATATTGCAGTTTCGAAACAACAAAACGTTTTCTTTAGGTTTGCGGACGTTAATTTATTGCGTTGTTTTGAGCAAATGTATTTCAAATCGGAAAATATTTGTTCGCAAAGAGGAAAAAAAGCGACAAACATTTGAAGGAATTTTTTTTTAATACAGGATATAGTGCCCCGTCTACATTTTTCCAGAACTCAATAATATTTTCACTATCTGGATGATTAAATTTTTAATAAACTCATCCGCTTGTATGCTCGTTATCGCTGTCTACAAGACTAATTAATAAAATTCAAATTTGAAGTTTACAGAAGCTCAATAAACACAACATCAAGGCGAATTCATCACAGTTATTCTTAATACTACAACAAGTACACTACACCTCGTACAAAAACCACAAGCAATTTGTTTTTTTAAAATCATTGTACAATGTTAAAAACAGAAAAAAAACAAAGATAATAAATATATTATTTCTGTATAGAGGCCTCAAAACAGGCCGTGCGATCGTGCGATATTTACCGCTGAATGAGAGTGTTTTGCAGTAAACAATTATATTTTACGCTCGCAAAATAAAAGAGCGTAAGCGTACATGTGAGTTTTGCTGACACAATTGTGTATGACGCTGACATCCCTGGCTTACATTGTTTTTGCTCACACGTTCGTGAATTGTTTCAATGTATTAGTACCACTTTCTAACGCGTATAACTCGTATAAAATTAGCAGAATCTCCCAAAAATTATCTTTCGAATGATATATCATTTGTTAAAATACAATATATAGTTAAGGCGTAAAAGGGATCCTAAGAAAACCACTTGCCTATTAATATATATGATGATGATGATTAAGAGATATGCGACTTTGGTTAGTTACGAGCCGCTCATCATAATGACAAACAATTCATTCTGCCGCCAATTTTATGTAAGTATCGTTTACCTCAGTAGTCATGTCGCAAATTGGAGCATCGTTTTGACATAATTAAAAAAAACTAGATGCCTGTTTGTGGAACGCCAGCGCAAAAGTTACTCGTTTAACTTAGATTTAAAACCAAAACAAAATTTTAAATTTTGTTTTTGTTGTTATGGTTGAGATAAGATTGAAACAGTTCCATATGTTATGAACAACTTCGAAATATTAGGGAAATGTGATGAGTAACAAAAAAGATGTATATAATCTTCTATAAAAAAGAGTACAATTACAGTGCTCTGATTTGTACTTAAAACTTTTAAGACATTTCATAGGTATAATTTTTGGATATGTATTTCTCAAATTTTGTGATTTGGATTTGTTATATCCTAAGCCACGTAAGTCTTATTTTATTCTATAAACGGCCTTTATTCTTTGCAGAAATCTCGATTTTTTGGGCAAGTCGCTTGCCTCATCGACCAATGATCAATATCAGTTTTTACAGTGGTACCCTGCCTTATTTATATGCAAGTAAGTGTAATAGCTTAGAACTAGCGGAGAACCATTAGAGCATAAGTCATTCGTGTCTAAAATATCTAAACACTACTTGAAAAATTCTATTTTTTTAAATTATTTAGTTTAATACATCAAATTTTCAAATTAGAATTACTTCGTAGTCACATCGGGCAAGCTGCTGGTGTCTTTTAATTGAGAGTTCTTCTGTAAACAAAGGGCGGCATACAACAAAAGTGAAACAAACATGTGAAGTGGGTAAGTTAATAATAATATTCTATCACTTTCACTTAAATCAATTCCAATGTCAAACTGTTATTAAACTAAGCCTAATGAGTCGTTTCTATGATGTGTCAACCCGTTGATGACGTATTTTAAATTTTTGACCTTGATGACAATTTGGGCAAATGATGTTACTGCTGACATCACAATGATGTAAAGTGTCATGGGATCAAAAACAAATGCACTTGTTATAGTTATAGTACTGGGGTCAAAATACATCAGCCTAATGACGCTTTTTTTTATCAGTGTAGTCGTGTAGATTAATACAATATTGTGTTTTAAGCCTAATTAGTTTCGCTGAACTACAATGATCCCTGTCATCTCTGTACTTGTAGTATTAGAGGTGAGAACAGTAGGTTATAAAAAATGTATTCTTAGGTAAATGTTTTTCTCAATAATTATTATAATATTGTTGTCATTAACAGAGTTGATTTTCTGTAATGGTTCAGAGAATGAAAGATTGGTTTGATGTGAAGAATAATCGAGCATAATCGCACATCTTTATTTAAAATATTTTCAACAAAAAAGTATAAATTTATGTTTTTTAAATGGCACCCATTTATGAATACATTTGTAAGTTCAAAATATATAAACTTATTAGCTAAAAATTTATTTTTTTAAACCTTTATTTCCGTTTTTTTCTAATACTCGTATCTCGACTATTTATTTTTTTTATAATTTATTTATTGAATCTTCATATAGTGAGATATGATGTAACAATAATTAAATAAATATTATTCTAATTACTAAGTTTACGTCTTGCCAATGCCTGAAAAAAATTCTCCTTATCACGGTTCCCGTTCATAGAGGTGTTTATCGCTCTTCTGATTGGATGAGGGCTGCACTGTCTCTTCTGCTTAAGCGAATGTAGCTGCGATCATTTAAAATCTTTCGAGCTAGTGGATTTGGGTGCACTTTTGATATGTAATTGAGTGCTTATTATAGTTTTCCTTCATAGCATATTGAGATCTTTGTGAGTGTTCGAGTTTTTTACATATCAGAGATCGGATGTTACGATTCGAAGAATTTTGTTTTGCTGTCTTTGGATTTTTTCTATAGTAGAGGCCGAGGCAGTGCCCAATTACTGAGTAACGTAGCTCCAGATTGGCTTAAAGATTGAATCGTAAAGTAGAAGCTTAACAGTGTAGACTAAGAGCGAAATTTCTACCAATGACCCAATTTTTTATATTTCTTTTGGTTTCATTTGAGTTAACTTTGTTTCTTTATGGCATTTCCACTTTAAACATCGATCTAATTGTAAACCGAGATATTTGACATGCAGATGTTGAGGTATTATTTAGTTATTGACTTTAGTAGGGCTCAATGACTCTCTACGCAAAGAAAATGCTATTTTTGTTCATTGACCTTATTGTTTTAAACATTTTTCCAAACGGAAATATATGACCCTGTAGGTATATATATGCTTCATAGCGGTTTTTGTGGATGCTTAGAAAGGTTGTATAATTATGAAGAGTTGATGTGTGGGGGTAGGTAGTTGGTTGGTATGTCTGAAGTATATATCAATAACGGTAGAGGCCCTAAATTACTTGCATTAAGGACTCCAGCATAAATCGTTTGGGGTGAACTTAAAAAATGTTCTTCTTCAATAATAAAATTTCGACCGGCTTGGAAAACATCAAAAGGGAGTGTAGAACAATATTTTTTTCTTTAAAAATTTTCTAATGACGCTTACTTGCGAATTGGAATGACTTGGCTTTATAGCACTGAGTAACTTGGGACTGGGTATACGAAGGGTTTTTTTCTGGTCCGCTATAACCTTCCACTACTTTTTCCATTCTTGTACTTTTACTCTTTATTTTTTTTGTTCTTTTCTTAGTAATACTCTGTCACTAACTAAGGCGTCACAATGGACTTCATACCAGCCTTCCTACCTAACCTAACCTAGAAAAGCTGTAACATCAGCAAAAGTTTGTGTGTGGGTGTAGTTGTTGGTCTTTGTTCGAATGTGATAGGTATCTTTCTAAGTCCAAATTGATATTTAGTATACGTTCATTGCCATCCAAAATCGGGATTTATTTAGAAATCAAACGAGTTTCTATTAAATCTTAAATTTTTTGTTCTGTTGTAAAGAAAATATTTTTTAATGCGTAGTATTTTTTATCTTTCACTGCCAACTTTTATTCTCTAAAATGTTTTATTTATTTAGGGATCTTAACACAAGCATTTATCGTTTTTTATCTTAAAATAATTTTTTAGAAAATGTAATTATCAACAAAAACAAACTTAGGAAAAAAACCATATAAAACAAGTTAAAAAGTATAAGCGGTTAAACCCGCCCATAATATACCCTACATCTAACTATTTACCTAAAAAATTTAAGAGTGTATCGTTAGGGACGCAAGGGAAGTTATTAACCCACTATAAAACTATATTCATATATATATATATGTATGAACAGGGTATGGCAGAATGAACTTTCTGGTTTAAATGGCTTATAACTTTTTTATCTATGCGATTATTTTTCCTTTTTTTTAATACAGTATATTACTGTGGAATTTCTTTCTATAATCTTTGAAAAATGATTGCTTGTAAGCGATGCCCATTTTCTGCTTCGCACATACGTGGTTTTTTGCGATATTTTCTCTAGCTTCGGTCGAGTATGCTGACCAAAATAATTACTATTCGTAAAAGACTTCAACAATCTTAACGCACTGTTAAATTATCTACGTTTCCATGGTTGAATTTGTCAAACACTGAAATAAATAAATGCCAAATTAAGTTGGGAAGAAGATTGTACGTTAAGGTTGAATCGTGCATTGTGGACCACCCTTTATATGCCAAAGAATGGAGAACAATGTTTTGTAAAAAAAGTATCAACAATAGTTAAGATGTTCACCCCTAAAACGTTCATATTTCGAAAAAGTACCAAATTTGTATTTGTATTTTTTAGATAAGTTTCGAATGTGATATAACTTTTATTTCTTTGTTTATTGGTTAAATGATAGATGGGGTAACAAAGAAGTACTAAAATATAGGTTCTACCCGTTTACTCTCTAAAAGGGCCGAATTTCCAAAAAGTGCCAGACTAATTTTTTAATGAACAAAATGAACTAATTTTTTTTTTTTTGTATATCTTTTACTTTAGGAAATATGAGGTAAGCGAATTTACCCGTTTTTTTCTTCGAATAAGCAACAATAAGTGTTAAATTTTTTTATCTCTATTTTTTAGTACCCCCTAAAAACAATCACGTCTTAATATATCGATTTAGCAAGAGACCAACCTCCGGTCCAAATTTCAAGTGTTACGCTTCAGGCGTTTAGGCTGTGCGAAGACAAATCGGCCAGTCAGTCAGTCATTCAGACTTTTAAAATTGATTTAACTGCAATAACAATATTCAATAAAACAAATTATAAATGTAGTACTACAAA
The DNA here is from genome assembly GCA_943735925.1 of Pollenia amentaria. Lineage (NCBI taxonomy): Eukaryota > Metazoa > Arthropoda > Insecta > Diptera > Polleniidae > Pollenia > Pollenia amentaria. Next base: position 134,165,305 of record OX031010.1, on the reverse strand, counting down.
GTAAAAACACAGATAATAAATATTTTAGGGAGATTAATTAAATAATACTTTTGTGTTACACACGAAATAACAAACGTAGTATACCATCTTTGTTGTGGTGATGGATGGAGTTAAAAGTAAACATCGCAAAAATAAACAATTCTTTTCTTGGGATTTGTTTTATTATCAATAGAATAATTGCTGAAGATTTTAACAAAAACAAAGTTATGACTGAAAAAAAATTATACAGACAGTAAATATTTGCTCAACTCCAAAGCTTTCAGCATTTTTTAAATTATTTATTTGAGTTTTAAGCCCTTAAACCAAAAAAATAAATAAATATCGTAGTGAAAATTGTATATTTTATTTTTATTTATTTATTAATAGATATATTTCAGTGTATTTACCTATTCATTTTTTGATTATTATAATATTTAATATCTATATTTGGCATAACATATTTGTTGTGAGCCAGATTGGCAGATTGCTAGAATTTTTAATACAATTCATTTTGTTGATTTTAAAATTTATGTACAAGTTTATGTGATTATAATTAAAAAATATTACGATTTATAAAAATATTTGAAAAAAGATTGGAAAAATATTACAAATTAAATTCTTTGATAATTAATTTTCTATAATTTGAACACATTTCCAAGTATTTATACAAGTTGTAAAAGTTGGAACCATTTAAAATATCTATTACTTCTGTTTGCTCAAGTTGAGATTTTCCAAAAAATTTAAGTCTAAATCCGTTATATATTGGACAGACTCCTAAAAAGTGGTAAGTATTTTCCTCTACACCATGATTGCATATTGTGCATACGGACGCAGAGTTATTTGTGAAGGACCTTGCGTTTATGTTAAGCAAACCCCCTCTCGCTCTGACTATTAAGCTAGTGGTACGAGATGAGTAGTTTTTTGCAAGAAGAGGTAATACGGTGTGATTTAGTTGACAATAAAGGTCGTGGTGCTGAGAGTTTGTTGCCCGTAGTAAATTATCTTCACGTTCCTTTATAACGAGTAGACTTATTATTGCTTTCCAGTTAGTGCAAAGTGGGAGGTTTGAATTCGCTTGAATAAATTGAAGAACTTGTTGTAAATTAGACCACTCCATTTCCCAGAATTCGTTTTTGGCTATTATTGTTTCTGCTAAAATACGTGGTAATCGAGTGCGACCCATGTTTAAAACTTTGTTTATATATGAAAAGTGTAGTCTTAGAGTGGATACGAACAGGGAGTCTAAGCCCGTTTCAAGGTATAACATGTAGTTTGGTGTAGATGCTGGTAGATATAACATCTTTTTAATAAAAAATCTAAATAACTTCTCTACTACATCATATTTTTGATAACCCCATACTTGGGCGGCGTATAACATAATCGATCTTGAAGCGGCATGAAATATTTTTAGTTTGTTATCTTTAGAAATTTTTGGATGATTTATATATTTAGACCAAGTGGAGTTTATAGCAAGTTTTGAGGCGGCCAATTTACTATTAAGATGTTTGTTAAAGGACAAGTTATACGTTATTTCAACGCCCAGATATTTGTAGCTGTTTACGATCTCGATGTTTTCATCTCCAAAGTGCCAGTTAAGATTTGATGATATTCTAGTACCAGAGCGAAATATCACAATTTTTGATTTATTCATATTAGCTTTTAAGCACCACGTCTTACAGTAATTGTACAGAGCATCACAAGATTAAATATGTTGTCTACAGTAGAGTAATTTTTTCTGAATCCAGCTTGGTATTCATTAAGTACATTGTTGTTTTCGGTCCATTCTGTTATCCTGTTCAATAAGATAGTATTAAAGACTTTGCATAAAGTGTCAATCAATGAAAGCCCACGGTAATTTGATGGCTGATTTGCATCTCCCTTCTTAAAGAGCGGTATTAAAATAGATTGACGAAAACTTGAAGGTATTTTTTCTTGTAAAAATATTTTGTTAAAAACAGATAGTATTTCATTTACAAAACAATTGGGTGCATATTTGTAAAATTCATAAATGATGCCATCTTGGCCAGGAGCTTTATTAAGTTTTAAAGATTTGACAACTGCCGAAATTTCGCAAAATTCAATAGGAGAATCTAAGAACGCATCTGTAAAACACGGCATTGACCAGCTCATTATAGATGTATCTTCGCAGTTACTTAACAAAGTGGAAAAATGTGACATAAAATCCACTGCTGCCAAATTACCTTGTATCTTAAGCGTAAGTGTCTTCATAGAGTTAGACAACTTCCACCACTCACTACTATTTTTATTTTGTTCAGTTTATCTAAGTTTTTATTATAAAATTCCAGTTTTTTATTAATACATAATTTGCGGTATTTGGTTCTAGCTGCAAAATAGCGCAATTTGTTGATATGCGTGTGTTTTTTCTTGTAAGATTTTAGCTTACGTAACATGATCTTACGGAATCTTTCACACTTCCAATCATACCATTTTGATTTGGGCTCAAAGTATTTTTTATTGGACATTTTCTCATTTGCTATTTTTACTTTGTTTGTAACTGTAGAAATCAATTCATTAACCGTCTCATCTGTATGTAGATCAATATTGGTCGTTAGAGAAATAAGTTTTTCTACATATTTATCAACAAATTTGTTGTTCCAGCGCAATCTTTGGAGAGGAAGATGATCATTACGATTGACATCAAAACAAAGGCTCTTTATTTTTAGAAATTGTAGAAAATTGTATACAAATAAGCATCTAGCGGTGTTTTTGCTCAGTTCTGAAATAAACAACTAAAACTAAAAACAAAGATTAATAGTCTTATTCAAGAGTTTATTAAATTTGTCATAACTAGAAAAACCAAACAAGAAGAAAATGAAATTTTTAATAGTTTTGGCTATTGGGCTTATCTTATCTGTGGCTCTCATTGATGAATGTGATGCAGCACCTCAGCTTGGAGGCCTTCCTATTCAAGTTCCTACTAGTTCAGATATTCCTGGTGTACCAGTGGCTCCTGCTCTTCCAGCGGCTCCTGCTCTTCCAGCGGCTACTGCTCTTCCAGAGGCTCCTGCTGTTCTAGTGGCTCCTGCTCTTCCAGTGACTCCTGATATCTAGATTAGTTGGCCTACTAGTAATATGTGGCTTAGGTTAAGATAACCTCCGTACATACAGTGATCTTCGTACACTACCTTCACAAGTGAACATGTAGATCCTGGATAAATAAATATTTTTAAAGAACATTGTATAAATAGTTTTATATGTACGGATAAATGAATAAAAAATATATATTTCAATAAATATAAAATAAAAAAATATTAAAAACTGATGCATTGAAAACAAATCTACACCAATAATTATCTGCCAACTGGGAGAAGAATAGAATGTACAAAATCTGGAAAATGTGTATAAATAGACTTCAATTTATATTTATTTTGTATATTAGCACTGTTATTTATAAATCTTACATAACATATGACAAGTTTTGAGAATTTTCTTAAAAGAACTACAGCAATTGAATTCTTAAAATAAGAATCTTTACGTAATATACCACAGAATTAAGGAAAATAGTTTAAAAAACCTTTTATGTACAAAAGCTATAAACACTACCATAATTTTTTTATAAATAAAAATATTGCGAGTGAAAATTTACCAAATTTCATATCGAATCGAAAGTAGACATTCAGCATTTATCTGTAAGTGACATTTTGTTGCATATATATTAACCCTTATCGAGCGGTATCATTTTATAACATTAACAGGCGGTATGTGTACAATTATACCTGCATGTAATAATGCACTTACGTGTGGGTATATAACATTTCTTTTAAAGCCAATTTATAACCATTAATTAGCTTAACATTTAAACGAATTTAAAAATAATTTTTTTGTTTTACAGTACCCAGCGTTACCGTTGTGCGACTTTAGATGCAATTTGCAACCTTTTTGACGCTCCGATACATTTTTAAACTCGTTTAATCTTGCAACTTTTTCCAACTTTGTGAGACTTTTTTGCCTTTTTCTGTAATTGAAATACTTTTTTTTTTTCATAGACAACACTGCATTATTCCACATATTTTCCCTTTGAAAAAACAATCTTGATTAAAACATTTCCCGGGATATGGTTACCTCATTCGATTTATCAGGTGATTATTTTGTATCAAGGCAAATTCAACAACACACAAAGAAAAACTCTCGGGATAAGTTAAGTTTTTTATACTTACTTTGAGTACGAGTTGTATTCAAAAATTCAAGTACGAATAACACTAAAACGTTCTCACAATCCTAAATGGGATAACTTTCGAAAATCATTCCCGGAATTTCTTAAAGTAAGTATAATCTCATATAACTCATATAACTTATTAAAATTTATTGTAGCCAGTACAACAACACCACACAAGTAGCTAAAAAACGATTGGCTTTTTGTGTGTAGAAACAACAAAAACAACAGAACAAGAAAAAACACATTATTTTCATGTTTAAATCTTAATCAATTTTATTTTTTAAACTTTAAAAAGTAAAATTGTCTTGCCTTCAATTTCTCACTTCTCATTTAGTTTATATTCTTAGCTAAATATGTACATTAAGTTTTTAAAGTAAAAATCATATCGGGCATGATGGTGGTGTTTTATAATTGGAACTTTATAAGGTGTGGAACAGGTAAATAAATTAATTATAATAATATTCTTCTTCTAATTTCAGTTTTGATTTATTTAACGTACGAATTCGGGATTAAATCAACTTTATAAGACTTGACTTAAGTACATTTTGAGATTGATTCAATCTCAGTTCTACTTAAATCAATCTCACTTTTGGATTATTGTAAGTACGAGTTCGGGATTAAATCAATTTTATAATTCCTGAATTATCTCAGTTTTACCTTAATCAATATCATTTTCCGATTATTTTAAGTACGAATCCGGGATTGAATATGGATAACTTGAGTATTTCGCGATTGAATTATCCGTACTTGAATGAATCTTTCTGTACTTGATTCAAGAAAATCCGTACTCACCGTACTATTGATACCGCTTCGGATTGATTTGAGTACGGATGGATTGATTTTTCTTTTGAGTGTTCTTTGTAATAAAAATGTTTTCTGAATAAATATACTTATAAAAAAAAAAAAAAAAGTGTATTTAATTTGCCTTATTCTGTATCGTGTTCACAGAATTTCACCGCCAGTCTATGATGATTGGAATTTATATTTTAATGTTTTTAAAACCAACTTTTTTACCTCTAACGAAGACATTATTATATGTTTTTTATTTATTATATTTATATTGATCTCATATCTGAATTTGAAAATGTTATAAATGACCCTGAGGCCTTTATTAACGAATTTAAGTTGGTACAAAGGAAATCCAATGATAAATCCTAGAAATACATTTTTGAAATTATAAATTCTGAACATGTTTTGCATACAGTAGGCAGCTTAAAATGCTTTAAATGAACCATTGTACCTCAACATATTTATATTGGCAGTTCATGTTTTTTTTTTCAAAATTAGGATTACAGAAAAATAAATTAACCAACATGTAAAATTTTTAAACTTGTGAGTCCATGCTATCAGCTCTAATAATGTTTAATAAAAATGTTAAAAAAGTGTGAGACTTTAGTTTGAAAAAAAGACTTTGTTGAGCTACTTTTTGTGTTAGAAACGACTTTTTCAAAATTCTCAACGGTAACCCTGACAGTACCTATTTGAACACTTTAAATTGAAATGAAGAACGTAAACGTTACTATGACCTAATGAGCACAGCATTTACATTTTGATGGACATTTAACGAGGAATAAAATAAAATTACTGTAGCAATACAGAATTTTTTTATTTGTATACACTTAAATATGTAAACCTGGGAATCCCTGCACGCAGAGAAAAAATATGGTTGGGCATGGTTACGGCAACTACACTATGTTGATTGTAACAATATATTGTTGTCGTATACAAAATATTATTGTTTTTATTTAATATCAACAATATTATAGTTACTGTAAACATTTTAATGCTTATCACAATTATAAATTTGACTATGGTTCACTGAAAAATAATCATTTTTATAACAACTAAATAATGATAATTTTGAAAACATATTATATTCGACACAAACATTTAATGATATTCAACAGCCATAATATGATAACTTTCTATACATGTACTCATAATATGTTTAAGATGCAAACAAAATAACTTTTCTCTAATAATATTTTGTTATCACCATTTGTAAAATAATTTTGCATCAGATGTGTCGTTTGTTCACATTTGCCTCTCGAAATATTTGCTACTCAGTAGTTAAACAATTGAAAAAAATACCCATTTAAAACCATGTTTAAAGAAATTTGTAGGTGCATTAAAAAAATTGTAAACTGTAACAAAATAAAATATTAATACTAAAAAAATTTTAATATTGTTTGAAAGTGGTTCAAAAATATTGATCACTGTTATTTTAGAGAAAAAGAATGAAAATTCTATAAAATAATTACGACCTGCGATAAAAACAGGTTAAAAATATTATGTTTAAAGTTGGGGTCATATTATATTTAACTTTAAAGATGCCAGTAAGTATATAAGCATAAATATATATTAAAAATATCTTTCAGTTTTAGATTTAATCTACATATTATTATGATTAACAGGATAATAATATGATAACTTCTTAAGTTATTATGATTAACATGATAATAATATGATTACTTGTTAACTTATTATGATTAACATGATAATAATATGATTACATTTAATTATAACAGGATGTAATATAAACAAATTAGGATTAAGGGTAAAATATTATAATGTAATACTACGAATACATTTGGTCCTAATATGATTCAATAATAATCGTAATATGTTGACAACAATCATGAATTTTATTATAATATGTTTCTCTTAGATTATGTTTACCACTACCATGTTTTTTCTTTGCGTGTGAAAAGACACAGTTTAACACTAGTCCTTATACCCAGATACAGGTATGGCCAGTATGTAATGAACCTTCTAAGCCACTTAATAATTTTCGGATCTAGGAAGATGGTGCAAGTCTACGGCGATTGGCACCTCAACTACTGCCCTAGGTCAAGGCATTGAGGAGCTATGAGCATCCAAATTGGAGACCCCCAAGAACGTATACTCAAGTATAGGTGTACTTGGTGTAATTTTAATGGAAATTTATGTATTGACTATATAATCGAAGAATGATTTTGTATTGGTATTGTTAATATATGTTTTTATTTTCACATTATAAAAATAATAACATTAATATTATAATAATTATTTAATATAGCTTAACTTATCTAAAATGTGTACCCCTTATAACTTAACTTATCTAAATTTTTGAGTTAATATTACCGAAGAAATTTGGTTCAGTGAAGAGGGAGGTAATCGTCATCTGGCTTCTGATTGCTAACCAAACAAATAATTGTAAGTGTTGATGACCTCGTCAAATATTTAAAAAAAAAATAGAAAGACTGGCTTTCAACATTATGTCGTTTGAGGCGTTTTTTATTGACACTTTTACTTGCGTCTAAAGGTCTTTGTAGGTCGTCAAATATTTATGTCCAAATATAAATGTTTGTATAGAATATAAGAACAAATATCAATGTTTTCAATACTATTTTATAAATATAAACATTCAAATGTATAGGTGAAATTATGTATGAGCAAAATATGTAAATACATATTTTTATAGCTTTTGAGTTATGATAATTTTTCTCATATCTATGCATATCTTTGTTATTGGCAAAAATATTTCTACTTACTTTGACTAACATGCGCATGTGGATCTATGAACATGGATGTCTTATGTTCATAGATCCACAATTATATTAAAATATTAAATCATTAACATGATTCTTTATACACAGAAAACATTTTCAGTAGTTCTTTTTCAATTAAAAAAATTGCTTGAAAATCATTTAAATATTTTTAATATGATAATTGAATCAATAATTTTTTTAGTTGAAAAAAAATTAAAAATATAATTAAAATTTAATTAACCTTTACCTACATATGTGAACAGAAAACGTATTTGTATTTGTATTTATATATTTGTATGACGCACACAACAAGATATAGATAGATCTTATAATTACAGTGTGCGAATTAATTTGTCAACATTATAAAAAGGCACATATAATATGATAGGTGATACATAAAGGATCAATAATTAAGACTATTTATATAAAAAAAAAATAGTAAATTAATTATAAATTATAAAAAAAAAAAAAAAATAAATAATAATTAAAATAATAATTTAAAACAGCAAAAGAAAATGGAATTTAGTTTGTTAGTGTGAATATATTCTTATTATTAACGGCTTGTTAAATTAGTTTGCAAAATATTTTTAAATTCTTTAGCATTGTCCTTTGTTTGCAGGGAATTCGAAAGAGAGTTCCAAAGACGAACAGAATATATAAAAAATTGGTACTCAGAAACAAGGCTACGGTGTCTAGGAGGAGTAAGTTTATTGCCTCTATTAGATCTAGCAAAAAAAGTCGATTGTAGAGATACGATGATACATGATGACGAAATCTTTTTTGTCTGGCACTGGCAGTACATAGAGTAAACATTAGGATAAGATTTGATTAATAATTGTTAGTTCATATTCAATATATGAAGATTCAATAAATAAATACGGAAAAAAAACAATTACATTGTTTGGAATTAAATATCTAAATGGATTTTTCCATCTACATGAAAAAAAATCTAAATGGATTTTTCGCTCAAAGTAAATTAACTTAAACTTGAAGAATTGTTATTTGGAATTGTCAAATCCTAAACTATATTTGATTAAATCAATTAAAAAATTAAAATGGCAAAGATTTTTGATAATTTTTTAATTAAAATTAAAAATATCATTTATTGAAAAAAGGTTCACAATTCTCAATTATTAGTAATCAATTAAATCACTTTGGTAACACGTGCAAAATTAACAAATTGTTTGTTTGATTCTATTAATTTTGTAATAAGAAACCATTTTTAGGGTTTTCTGCGTGAAAAACTTTAATATGGATAACACAGAAACGAATACAAATACTTTGAGGTCAGATTTTATAGATATAATTAATCAGATGTTCCATACATCGCTGGCTCTATATTACAAGATTGTATGCGAAATAGCAACAATTTGGAAAAAATTAAGTTAATATTTTCTTATTCTAATTCCCCTTTTTCCAAATGAAGCAACGCAACGCAGTTTAATTAAAAATGGTAACCAAGATCTTGCTGCCATCTTTGTATCAACGCTTACAGTTGTAAATTGTCCCATACGAACCTGAAGTACAACAGCGATGCGTAGATCCCACCCCTGAAAAAGTCTCATTCTAGGTGGAGGGTAGCAAAGATTCAGCAGCCAAATAAAGCATTTTTTACTTATTTTAAAAAATATAAGTATTACCAACAATAAACAAATAAACTAAGCAAAATGAGACAAAAAGATTGTTGAATTGAAAAAAGAAAACTTTAAACGTAATTAGTTTATTAATACTAATGTATTTAATAAACCGGAAAGTTTTTTAAAAAATTGTGTACTTTTTATGGTTGACAAATGAAGCAGTTATGCTTTATCTCTATTTAAATTGATAACAACGCAATTAGTTTTTTCTTTTATTTTACAACAATAAGCCAATTTATAAAGAAATAATTTCGTAGCGTACAAATGTGCGTTTACTTTTAAAAATGTACCATTAGGTCATCGCAAATCTTCCAAATCTCGTAGGTACCACATTTCGTTGCAGTTTTAATGGGCTAGTAGTCGTGTATCTTAGTGCATTCGTATATTTCTTAGACAATTGAGGAATCACTGAACAAAACTTACCTTCTGGTATTTTTTTCGAAAACGATCTTTGATATCTTTGCATTAATTTGGTTTAGTTCTATTGAAATAAATTGTATATGCATCAATTTTATCCTCCTCTCATAGAAAAATTTAATATAAAAACAAGTTGGAGTGCTATATTCGGCTGTGCCGAATCTTTGATACCCTCCACCGAAAGGAGTGGGCTCTATATTATAAATACATATTCATATATTGTTTGATCGCAATATATGAAAGCGATTGAACACCAAAGGTTTCCTTTGGAGTTCAGATGTTTGTTTTTGAATTGTTACGAGTTAGCCCAGGTAGAAACACCATGTGCTAGTTAATATTAAAAATGAGCCTGGGTAGAAGCACCGAGACTAATCAAGCAATCATCAGAGTTAATCGTAGGTTGCCTAAAGTTCTTTATTTTTAATTGCCTTTTATACAATTTAATTTCTTAAGTCTAATTAACAGTAACAATAATAATAATAACAATAATATTTAAATATGCGATTGCAATTATAATAAATGCTTTAATTGCATTTATGGTAATATTACACCTTTTTACGGGTTGATTGACTGAATTTAATAAACATTTAAAGGTAAATGACTTACAGTAAACATTTTTAAGGTAAATGACTGAATTTTGTCATATAAGCATTTCTGTATTTTTTAATAAGTTAAGCTAAATAAGTAGGTCATGGTTTTTTTTTGTATAAATTTGTATTTCTTTTGAAATTTTAGATTTTGTGTTAACATGTGTTAACATTCTCCGCCGCGTTGAGCGAATGGCGAAAAAAAAAAAAAAATGAACAAATTAATTAAATTAAAGTAAATTAAATAGTAATGGATATGTAAATAGCTATTTTTAAACTTCAGAGTTACGCTGGCGTGGCGTAGGCTGTGGTGGTGTTGGAGCCAGGTATTCACAGTTGGTTGTTATAGCAATAGTGTTGTTGTTTAGCTTGGTGGGTATAGGGATAACCTTGAATAGTTCAAAATGTTCTTGATTTACTAAAGGCAGTTCAATAATGAACATAACACTTCCCTGGGCTACTGTGCCTTTTATAGTCATGATGTTGTATAATTCTAACAAATCGGTATCTTCAACTGGTAATGCGCGACCCTTGGGAAGATGTCCCTTAATTTTAGAAATTTCTGCTTTTAACTGCTTTGATGTGAGGATGAGTGGACTTATATTCCCGTGGTTCGTATGTGTGAGGGCAGCGACCAGCTCTGATTCAATTCTTTGTAGATCTGACGCAAGTGTATTTAATTGAATCGCCAAAGATATTAGATTCTGGACTTGTCGTAGGTTTGAGTTCTCATTTTTGACTGTGTTTAAATCATGATAGATGCTTTTCTTCAGATCTGAAAAGCGCACCTTAGTGTTGTTCTCGGTTTGCTTGAGAATATTTATTGTCGAGTCTATTACTGAAGTTTGGTTTTTTAGTAACAGATTCAGATACTCCTCGTTTTCCTTTACGTTGGCTATAGTTTGAGCCATTTGTTCTGCATAATCCGAGTCAAGGACTCCGAATAAAGCGTGAGCTATGTTTCCCATGATATCTAACGGAGCTCTCCGCCTTCTTCTTGGAATAAGGAGGTCTGATTCTTGAATAAGGGTGTCCCAAGTGTGCTGAAGTTGTAGGAAGAGTGTCTCACACGATTCAATGGCTATTGATTGCTTGCAGAGCTTTGAAAATGATGTTATTCCGGCTTCCAGGACCTTGTTCCTATCCCAAATTGGTGCTAAATCGTAGTATATGATAAATTTCCAGGTAGCTGTTATTAACTTTGTTGATCCTATGCCTTCGAAATACAATCCTGGATCGGTAGAAAATTCTGTAACATTTATTGGAGAAGCTAGTATTATCGGCAGCAGGAGAAGTGAAATGATAATTGTACTGAAAACTCCCAATGAAGCATATTGTACTGTCTTTCGTTTTGGTTGTATAGCATCACCGTCTGATGAGTGTTGCCTCTTTTGTGGCGTTGGAGTTTCATATTCGGGATATTCAATGTGGGAATCGTTAAACAACGGAGCCAATCTATGAATTGGCCTCTTGAAGGTTCCCTTTGCTGTTTTGACGTCGCAAACTCTAATAAGTCCATCCTCTCCCTTGTAGATTCGGTTGATTCTGCCCAATGGCCATTGTAATACTGGAATGTTATCTTCTTTGATGATAACGAGCATGTCTTCAATGACGTTTGGTGAAGATGATTTCCATTTCCCCCTTTGCTGTAGCTCATGTAAATATTTTTGTGTCCATTCCTCCCAGAATTTGTGTTTTATTTCTGAGGTTATTTTCCACCTTGCATTTAATGATAATTTTGGTGCTTGAGCATTAGCATCTACGGCTGATGTTAAAGGTTCGCCGACAAGAAAATGACCCGGTGTAAGAGCTTGGAGATCATCATCATTTGACGAAAGTGGAGTCAATGGTCGGGAATTTAGAATGGCTTCTATTTCAACTACTATAGTTTCTAATTCCTCATAGGTAAGTGACGCCGCAGAGACGCTTCTCAGTAAAAGATGTTTGGCGGATTTGACTGCCGCTTCCCAAAGTCCACCGAAATGCGGGGCTCTAGGTGGAATGAATTTAAAGGTTATGGATTGATCGCTGCATATCCGTGTTATTTTTTCTTGTGCTGATTGTGAATATATTGATTCCTTTAATTCACTCAATTTATTGCTTGCTCCTACGAAATTAGTTGCGTTATCGCAGTACAGGGTTTGACAGTGACTCCTCCTGCTGATAAAACGTCGTAATGCTCCTATGAAGGCTTCTGTCGATAGGTTGGACACGACCTCCATATGGACGGCCTTGGTGGCGAAACAGCAGAAAACTGCGATATAGGCCTTATCTGGTCTTTTCCCTCTTATTTTGTGGTGGATCCAGATAGGCCCAAAAAAGTCCACTCCTGATGTTATGAATGGGCGCGCGGGTGTCACCCTGGCCGCTGGCAGATTTCCCATCAGTTGTTTGAACAATACTGGTCTTGCTTTAGTGCATCGTATACACTTGTGGACTGTGCTACGTGCTAAAGTCTTTCCATTCGTGATCCAGAATTGTGCTCTGGACGCGGCTAATAATGCCTGTGGACCGCAGTGACGATTTTCTACGTGTAGCATGTGCATTAATAACTTTGATGTGAAGTGATTGTGAGATAAAATTGCGGGGTGTTTTGCATTAAACGTTAACATTGATTGTTCTAGTCGGCCACCGACTCGGATTATCTGATGTTCATCTAAAAATGGATTTAATGATGCCAAAGAACTAGATTTATGAACAGGTGTTTTACGTAACAAGTTTTTCAGTTCTTCTTCGAATTCTGTTGCCTGAGCGAACTTGATAATAACGTATAGAGCTTCTTCCATTTCGTGAGCATCGAGCGCCTTGTTGGTTGAACGAAGGTTATTGGTTGTTTTTTAATTTTTAATGAACCGTATTATATAGCCGATTGTGCGCTGAAGGGTTTTCAATGAATTTCGATGATTAATTCGATCGATTATGCCTTCACCATCCTGATGCGTTGTTGCTATTGCTAAAACTCGTTTCGTCAATTTCCGTTCTTCATCGCAAGGTATGTCATTGGGTTGAAAGACTTGGTTTGACCATCCATCTTCGAATCCAGAGAGAAATAATGGACCATAAAACCACATTGAATGTTGTGTTAAGGTTTCTGGTGATAGTCCTCGGGAAATTGCGTCAGCTGGATTTTGTTTGGAACTGACGTGTTTCCATTGACTTGGACTGCTTGACATTTGAATTTTTGCTACCCTGTTGGCCACGAAGGTGTGAAAAGATGCTGCTGGTGAAGTTATCCAAGAGAGGACAATTTTTGAGTCTGACCAGAAGAAGTTTGCTGCATTTTGTAGACTTAAATCTTTTTTCACTCTATTTGTTAATTCCACCCCTAGTACCGCGGCACATAGTTCTAGTCTTGGTAGAGTTTGTTTTTTGATTGGTGCAACTCGTGACTTGGAGCAAATCAATCTAACTACTACAGTCTTGTCTTTGTATACTGAGCGTATGTAAATTGCCGTTCCATAGGCTCGTTCAGAGGCATCAACAAACGTGTGAATTTGTACTGATAGCGCTCCTTCATGTTTCAGCACGAATCGGTCTATCTTAATGTTGTTTATTGCTTCTATATTTTTTCGGAACTTATTCCATTCGTTTTGAAGATTTCTGGGTAATTCATCGTCCCATGAGATTGGTAATTGCCATAATTCTTGTAAAAATATTTTTGCCTTCACAATGACCGGTCCAAAAAGTCCTAATGGATCAAAAATCTTTGCCAGTTCTGAGCTGACTATTCTTTTCGTCACGCTCGTGTTTGCTGAGGTTTGCGCTCGTCCACATAACTGATCCGACCTTGGCAGCCATATCAATCCGAGTGTTTTAATTGAACAATTGGAGTTTTCGTCCAAGTCTAGATTGACCTCTTTATCTTCAGGAGCAATGCCGCTTAGTAGTTGAGGATGATTTGAACACCATTTCCTAAGCTTGAAACCAGCTTCTCCCAATAATAAGTTTAGTTGACGTTGTGATTCTAATGCAGTATGGATAGAATCAGATCCGCTAAGGCAGTCGTCTACATAAAAGTCATCGCGTAGTGTTTTAGCTGCTAAGGGGTATCTTGTGATATTTTGTGACGCTAAGTGTTGAAGGCACTTTGTTGCTAGATATGGTGCTGACGAGGTGCCATAGGTTACCGTTTTTAGACGATAGTATCGGATATCTTGATGTCTGTTGTACCTCCAAATGATCAGCTGGAACATCTGATCAGCATCGGCTACTTGTATTTTCCGATACATTTTCTCGATATCTGCCGAGAATACAAATCTGTGCATGCGAAAACGTAATAAAATTGAAAATAGTTCACTCTGAACGGTTGGTCCGGCATGTAGTATGTCGTTGAGGGAGGTGCTGCTAGATGACTTGGCCGATGCATCGAAAACTACTCGTAGTTTCGTAGTAGAGCTTTCGGGCTTCAAGACACAGTGATGAGGCATAACGTAATGAGAATCCGGAATATCCTCTTCCTGAATTTCTTCCATGTGCCCCAAGGATTCATATTCCTGCATGAATTTGTTGTACTCTGTTCTAAGTGGGGCATCGTTGTTCAGCCGCCTTTCAAGTGATAAAAATCGATTGAATGCCATTGATTTTGATGTTCCGAGAGTGATTGGGTTCTCGGAAAATGGAAGGCGAACAATGAATCTACCTTCTGTATTTCTTCTTACATTCTGAATGAAGTGCTCTTCACATCGTTTCTCAGCTAGAGACAATGTTCGTTCAGTATCATGTGTATCTTCAAGCTTCCAGAACTTCTCAATTAGTTGATTTGTTGTTTCTTCTTCTGGGCTGAATACTGCACAGGTAACTACGTTGCTGCTGCCTCCTTGTAATCTGCCTGTTACAACCCAACCTAGCACTGTGTTTTGTAGGATTGGTAATTCGTGACTGATTCTTATTTGTTCTGGGCGCATCCATTGATGATAAAATTCTGCTCCAATCAGCATGTCAATTTTATCCGTACGATTGAACCATGGGTCTGCCAATTTAATATTTTCAGGAATATTCCATTCTGATGTATCGAATGAATTTGTAGGCTGTGGTGACACTATGTTTGGAAGCACAAATGCTTCGACCCTTGTTGTATAGTTGCTTGAACATGCTTGAAGCTCGAGATTTACTCGTTGGGATACGTTGTGGATTTTGCGTCCTATCCCTTCCACGCACAGGTCTGAATCCGTTGACTTCAGCGATAGTTTATTTAGTAACCTGTTTGTTACTAAATTGACTTGTGATCCGGAGTCCAGAAGGGCTCGGAATGTACATATGCGGCCATTGGTTCCAAACACCTTTACCCTTGCTGTGGCTAAGACTGTGTAGCTGTTACCAGCATCTTCCTTGTTTGCAGAAGCTACGACTGGGGCATTTTTATTTCCGTTTGGAGAGGACTCTACGTTGGTCTTTTGAGGGTTTCCCTCCGAGGATGGTGATGGCTTTCCGTTTGATGTTTCTAAATGCAATAACGTATTGTGTTTCTTATTGCATTTTAGGCAGGAGCGTGAAGTGCATGCCTTGGCGACGTGACCTGATCGGAAACAGTTAACGCATAGATTTTTTCGTTGTATCCATTGTAATCTTTCAGGTGGCGGCATTTTTTTAAATTTTTCACAATAATATATGGGATGCCCTGTTGATCCACATATCTTACAATTGGATGTTGATGTAGTTGCTGTGATCAATTTTGTTCTATTCACACCAGCTTCTAGAGTTTTTCCACGCGTTTCTAACGCTTGGAAACGGTGCTCTATAAATCTAAGTAACTCGCTTAGACTTACAAGGTTCTTATTGTCCTTAAGAGATTGCTCGAACAGTGTTTGGGTCGAGGAATCAAGTTTCCTCAGTAATATATGGACTATTATGGCGTCCCATTGATCCACTGGGAGGCCTTGTGCCGACAAACCATGGGTGCATTCTTTTGCGAGGTCGTGGATACATTTGAGTGCTTGTGCTGTCTCATTTTTAATTTGTGGGTGTGATAATAAATTGTTCAATAATGTGGTCACAATTAGTCTTTTGTTATCGTATCTGCTCACCAAGATCTTCCATGCGATTTCATAATTTGCTGATGTGATCGGTAAGTGTTTTATTAAATTTTTTGGCTCGTCTGCCAAGTGTGTAGTTAAATAGAACATTTTTTCCACTTCGCTCATTGTCGCGTTGTGGATCAGCTGGATGTAAAGGTCTTTAAAGGCTACCCATTGTAGGTAACTGCCGTTGAATTTTGGTATTTGGATCTTTGGCAACTGTGGTTGACAATGTTCACTTCTTCTGACGATTTGTGCAGTAGCTTCGTTGGCGATATTGGCACTCTGTCGTAACACACCTTGTATGTTGTGCACCTCCGCTTGCATTTCGTAAAACTCATCCAACGTATACCCGTCAATTTGCTCTTCAGATGCTAACTGCCATAAGGTGTCGTTGTTGTACGAGAAATCGTGCATATATTTGTCAATGAGCGTTAATTTGCTCTGACAATACCACTCCTCTCGATTTTCCTCAGACTGTACCTCTTCGATCATTCGCCTTAGCGCTCTCATTAGAGCCCGTTGATTACGAAGAATTTTGCTTGTGATTTTGTCATGTTCTGGTTCTCCCTGCTTACCGCCATTTGCACCTTCTGTATCTATGGATTTTCTTATTGATGGTTGCGATAATTTTCTTACTTCGGATTCAAACAATGCTTTGTATTTAAGTGTGTCATCCGAAATGCGTAAGTATATCTCAGTAAAATACTGGTGATGCAAAGGTGGATTTGATAGACACCTTATTTTGTTGTCAATGTTCTCAAACTCTAGCCATTGTGTGTCAAGTCGTTTTATACGTTCCAAATAATATTCTTTTGTTTTTCGTGTAGCCGGGTCCTTTTTGACGTTGCGGATTATTGTGTTTATTTTTTCCGCCGTCTCCTGTTGGATAGCTACCAATTCTTCAAAGGATTCCATGGTCTTAATTGCTGAATAGATTTAGATGCGATGATGATATGTTGTCACTTGATTACAGTTCTGTGGATCCTAAACTGTGGTTAGGAACGCTCAAATGTATATACCAAATGTTGATGTCGCCCCGTTATGACCTCAGGACTGAAAGTTTTAGGACCGATGGATTCTGATGATACCTGTCTCTTGTAACAGGCCCGTTGGATTGATGAGATCCTATCTCTTGTAATAGGACCTTTGGATTGATGATAGAATCCTGTTTCTTGCAACAGGACCTTTGTGTTGATGAGATCCTATCTCTTGTAATAGGACCTTTGAGTTGCGTTTACTGATGATATCCTGTTTCTTGTAACAGGATCGTCGGGTTCACCAAAATGATTGGTGCCTGTTGACTGCTGTCGGTTGCTGATGAGATCCTGTCTCTTGTCACAGGACCGTCGGGGTCACCAACTGTTTGATCGCAATATATGAAAGCGATTGAACACCAAAGGTTTCCTTTGGAGTTCAGATGTTTCTTTTTGAATTGTTACGAGTTAGCCCAGGTAGAAACACCATGTGCTAGTTAATATTAAAAATGAGCCTGGGTAGAAGCACCGAGACTAATCAAGCAATCATCAGAGTTAATCTTAGTTTGCCTAAAGTTCTTTATTTTTAATTGCCTTTTATACAATTTAATTTCTTAAGTCTAATTAACAGTAACAATAATAATAATAACAATAATATTTAAATATGCGATTGCAATTATAATAAATGCTTTAATTGCATTTATGGTAATATTACACCTTTTTACGGGTTGATTGACTGAATTTAATAAACATTTAAAGGTAAATGACTTACAGTAAACATTTTTAAGGTAAATGACTGAATTTTGTCATATAAGCATTTCTGTATTTTTTAATAAGTTAAGCTAAATAAGTAGGTCATGGTTTTTTTTTGTATAAATTTGTATTTCTTTTGAAATTTTAGATTTTGTGTTAACATGTGTTAACATATATTATTAACTAAAAGCTTCACAAAAACGAACGTTAGTATTACAATTGGTTGCAGATTAGACCTATATTAAATTACTGACCGATAATAAGAAAGTTTTATACATTTCGTGTTAGAACTTTAAACTGGCTTGAGTAAAATATCATGATTCGTAACAGTTTTAACCGAACTAAACGGATTTTTAGGAGGGAAATTTGTATTGGACCTATGGTAAATTATGGAACAATCATCCCAAAATTCTGAAGACTGATTTCTGGTATTACAAAAAATAAATTAGAATAAATTTGAATACAGCAGTGTAATTAGTTTTAGCGTTAACAGTGAATTTCACAAATTTGCATTATATTTTTCTGGCCATATGAATCTAAGTTGGAAATTTTACCGCAATATCTATACCTGTGATGGTTTTAGGCGAATTTAGTTATTATCCCAAAGTTTGTTTTTTTTGGTTTTAGGCGCAATAAACAGTTTTCCGAGAGTAGGGCTTATATGGGGCCTAGGATAAATTATGGACCAATTTTCAAAAAAATTTTCAGGTCCTATAAAATGTGACGTACCAAATTTTAGTATGATAGCGTTATTTATTACGGTCTTAGGCGTAGTAAACTGTAATCTGCGAGTAGAGTTTGTATGGGGCCTATGGTGAATTATGAACCGATCTTCACGAAATTTAACAGTATGATTTGCAGTCGTATAAAGTCGTATAAAAAATAAAAATAAGTATTCGTGCATTCCGTGCAGTATTCCACCATCATTCCACCATTTATGTTAGTTTTTGTATTAAAATTATCATTTTGATTCATAGCTCTGATCCTACTGAAACGATGTTGCTGGATTTCAATTCCAAGCTGCTTAGGATAACTACAAGCAATTTGAGACCAAACTTGTTCTTTTCTTTTGCGTTTTTCGAGAGTGAGCCTCTTTTCAACAGACGGACACACAGACGGACATGGCTAAATCGACTTAGAATTACACAAGGAACAAGAAAACATATACCTTGTGGGGTCTTTGATGTATAATAAAAAAGTTTCATACGGAATGACAAACTTAGTATAGCCTTGTTCACTACACCATTTTTCATTGAAATTGAGAAAATTCCAAATGCAAATGAGAATTTCAATTTGAAATTGAGAAAATTCCAATTGAAATTGAGAATATCAATTTGAAATTCCAATATTCCAATTGAAATTGAGAAATCTCAATCTCAATTTCAATTCCAAATGAAATTGGGAAATTTTGATTTGAAATTGAGAAAATTCCAAATGAAATCGAGAAATTTTAATTTAAAATTGAGAAAAATCTAAATGAAATTGAGAAATTTTATTTTTAAATTGATAAAACCGAATTATATGATTTTTATTATATTCATACAACAAACATAAGAATGAAGAAATGAAAACAAATACAAGTCGCGGTATTATTGACCATCAGGCATATCTTCCAGATCCAGAGCAGATTGATAACACGTTGTAGTATGTTGTATGGCTCTACTGAAATCTCCAGTAGTTATATATGTCTTAGAAGCCTTAATCACCTCTTCTAAAAAGGCAAGCCACTGCTCCTCTACATTGGGGGGAATAACTCTCTTTCCATTCATCTTTGTTTTTGCCATACTTTTTATTTTTGACCAAATAATTTCAATGGGGTTAAGCATCGGTTAATAATGGCTCAATCGCAGGAGTGTAGCTGGAGAGTATGGTGAAAACAAAGATTAATGTACCAAACAGTATTCCCCCAATTGAGTAGAAGAGCAGAGACTTGACTTTTTAGAAGAGTTGATTAAGGCTTCTAAGACATGTATAAGTACTGGAGATTGCATTACATACTATAACATACAATATACTACAACGTTTTACCAATCTGCTCTACATAGATATGGAGATATGCCTGTTAGTCAATAAAACTGCGCTTTGTGTTTATTTCCATGTTTTCCATCATCATGTTATTTATGTACGTTCGTTGTATGAATATTAAAAATATTATATAATTCAATTTTATAAATTAAAATTTCTCAATTTCGTTTGGAATTTTCTCAATTTCAAATTGATATTCTAAATTTCAATTGGAATTTTCGATATAATTAAGAGTTCTTCTGTAAACGAAGGGCGAAATACAACAAAAGTGAAACAATCATGAGTAACGGGTAAGTAAATAATAATATTCTCTCACTGTGACTTAAGTCAATTCCAATAACAAACGGTTATTAAATTGAGCCTAATGGGTAGTTTCTATGATGTTTCTAAATCATCGCTCTGATGACATGTTTTATTAAACGGATTCAAACTGTTGACCCTGATGACAATTTGGGCAAATGATATTAATGCTGACATTACAATGATATAAAGTGTCATGGGATCAAAAACAAAGACCCTTCTCATAGGACTGGGATCAAAATGCATCCGCCCTTTGACGCTTTTTCTATCAGTGTAGTCGTGTAGATTATTACAATATTATTTATTAACACTAATTAGTTACGCTGAACTGCAATAATCCCGGTTATCTCTGTAATTGAAATATTTGGAGCGAGATCCTCTCGTATATCGACTATTTATTTTTTCATAATTTATTCATTGAATCTCCATATAGTAAGATATTTTTTTTTTTTTTTTTTTTTTTTTTTTTTTTTCGTTATTTATTTATTGAATCTTCATATATTTAATATGAACTAACAATAATTTATCAAATCTTAACCTAATACTTTATTTATGTCCTGCCAGTGCCAGACAAAAATTTTCTTCATCACGGGTTCTGTTCACTTATATAGGTGTTTATCGCTCATCTAGTTGAGTAAGTGCTGCAGTGTCTCTTCTCCTTAAGCGAGTGTGGCCGCCATGATTTAAAATATTTCGAGCTAAAGGATTTGGGTGTTGTTCAAGTCTTTTTAAATATTTTACTGCATATTTTGTAATCATAGTTTTTACTAATGGCACGTTGAGATCCTTATGAATGTTTGAGTTTTTAACATACCAGGGGGCGGCTGTGATTATACGAAGAAGTTTATTTTGGCGCCTTTGAATTTTTTCGATATTAGAGGCCGAGGCAGTGCCCCATAGTTGAATACCGTAGCACCAGATAGGCTTTAAGATAGAGTTGTAAAGTAGAAGCTTGCAATCGAGTCTAAGAACAGAATTTCTTCCAATAAGCCAATGAATTTGGATGGCTTTTAGTTTCATTTGAGTTAATTTTGCCTCTATATGGCATTTCCACGTTAATCGCCGATCCAGATGTATACCGAGATATTTTACATGCGAATGTTGAGGAATAATTTGATTATTGATTGTAATAGGGGGGCAAGATTCCCGGCGCAGGGTGAATGTTATATGTACGCATTTTTGCTCATTGACCATTATCCTCCATTGTCTTAGCCATATTTCTAGTTGAAATATATGATGCTGTAGGTAACGAGATGCTTCATAACGGTTTTCGTGGACGCTTAGAAAAGCTGTGTCGTCTGCAAATGTTGAAGTTTGGGTGTAGTTGTTTGTTGGCATGTCCGAAGTATAAATTAAGTATAATAGAGGGCCCAGGATGCTGCCCTGTGGGACTCCAGCGCCAATCGGCTGAGGTGAACTTAAGAAATTTCCTTCTTTAATAATAAATTGACGACCGACTAAGTAGCTTTCTAGCAGTTTGTGTGTGTTTGCTGGTAAATTTTGCTTCAATTTGTGTATTAAGCCTTCATGCCAGACTTTGTCAAAAGCTTGCGAAACATCGATGAAGAGTGCTGAGCAATATTTTTTTTCTTCAAATGTTTTTCTTATGACATTTACTATTCGATGAGTTTGTTCAATTGTGCTGTGTTTTCTTCTAAATCCGAATTGATGGTTTGGAATACATCTATTTTCACTTAAAATCGGTGTTAATTTTGAAACTAATAATTTCTCAAATAGCTTTGACATATTTGACAATAAGCTAATAGGCCTATAAGACTCAACTTTCGTATGATCTTTACCTGGCTTTGGTATCATGGTAACTAAGGAAACCTTCCATTTTTGAGGAAAGTATTCAAGGCGTAAAATAGCATTAAAAATAAAAAGAATAATTTTCTTTGCTACGCGAGGTAGCTCTAATAGCATTTTATTGCTGATCTTATCAATGCCAGGTGCCTTCTTAGTGTTTAAGTCACATATAACCTTTTCGATTTCTCTCATCTCAAATCTTAGGGGAATAGCTGCTCTAGCAGCAACAGGTGGTAAATCGACCGCAATATTGTGAGATATATTAGGTGTAAATACGTTTTTCAAGTGACTTACAAACAGATTTCCTTTTTCAACATCATTTCTTGCCCAACTTCCATTCAAGTTTCTTAATGGTGGTTTAGAGACAACTGGCCTTTTGAGGTTTCTAGCTGCACGCCATAATGAGTAGTCCGATTGTGGAGTTGCATCAAGTTCCTTAAGATATTTTTTCAGAGAAGCCGTTTTCTGAGTCTGCAATAACTTTCTTAATCTTTTTGTACACTCTTTTAGCAAGTTCTTAAGTTGAGGAGATCTGTGCAATTGCCACTCTCTTCGTGCCCTCCTTTTTTCAGACAAGAGACGCTCGACATCTGTGGAATATATTTTAATAGTTTTTGTTTTTTTGGGGGCAATATTGGAATGTTGAACAGCTAGTTTCAGAAAACTGTCAAAATTATCAATAGAGCGATCTACATACTCCGGTGTACTGAGCGGAATATTTTCTGTGCAATGGGCACTGAGATATTTTTTATATTTTAACCAATTTATTTGTGTGGCTGACGTCGCTAGGTAACCAGTCGGAGATACAATTCTATTGGGGTTCATTATAGTAACAATTGTAGGTGTGTGGTCGGAAGATAATTCTAGGGAAGCTTCAACGTGAATCGTTTCCGTGGGGATGTTTTTAACCACGCCAAAATCGATGACATCTGGAATTTTTTGCGGGTCAGCAGGCCAATATGTTGGTTGGCCGCTCGCGACAACATTTAAATTCATTTTAGAGATTGTATTAAACAAAACACGACCCTTTGGTGTTATTAGTCGTGACCCCCAGAAGGTATGTTTAGCGTTATAATCGCCAGCGGCCAGGAAACAGGGTCCTAGTGATTTATAATATTCACAATATTGGCTTTCTGATATTGAAAATCTAGGTGGAGAGTATAAAGATGAGATTACAATGCTACGATTCAGCTCTTCAACACAAATGTTCGTTGCTTGGAGATAATCCTCACGATGATCACACATTAGGTAGTGTTTGACTCGATTTTTTATCAAAATGGCAGAACCACCACAAGCTCTATCTCGAGGGTCTTTGGTATCATATAGTATATAACCATTGATGTTAAACGTATTTCTTGAGGTCAAATGAGTTTCAGAAACCATCATGACATCAATTTGTTTATTTTTAAGAAAGTATTCTAATTCATTTTTATGTTGGCGGATGCCGTTCGCGTTCCAAAAACAGATTTTTAAACAGTTCATGGCCTGTTAAGTACAGATTGCAATAACATCGATTGCATTCTAAGAATTTCCTGCATCATATTACCCATTGTGTTCGTAAAATTAGTTACTGTTTGCACTAATGTTTCCATGGTTTTTTCCAGACGACTTAAATTTGAAACTGGAGTTTCATCATTACTTGGCGCAGCACCTTGCGTTGGCGCATGGTTTGATTTTACGACGTTAGCATAAGAGGTTCTGTTATAACTAGGCTGCGGGGCCTGAATGTCACCAGTGCTTACTTGATTTGTTACCTGCATTTGAGGGGGATTAGTTTTCGGTCCAACTGACTGCTTGACGATGGTATATACAGGGCATCCTCTATAATTGGCAGTGTGATTACCGCCACAGTTGCTACATTTTTTTACGTTGGGGTCGGTTTTAGACTTATCGCAAAGATCTGTACCATGTAATTCACCACATACTACGCAAACAGGGGGTAAATAGCAATATGCCTTAGTATGACCATATTCTTGACAGTTTAAACACTGAACGGGACCATTTCTTTTGTGTGGCTCTTCTATAGTTACTCTTCTATAGAGAATATATTTCAAATTGTAAATAGGGTGCGTTTCATTTTTTTTAAGCTTTACGTCGCCGGGTTCAAACTCCACTCGAAAAAGTGGTTGGGGGTTTTTTTCTCTATTTTTTATATTTACTACATGTTTTATTTTGAAGCCTTTTTCTTCGAGGAATGTTTTTACCTCTTCTGGGTCCACACATGAGTCAATTCCTTTAATCACTACCTGGAGACCTTTACTGCTTTTCAGTTGGTATGTATAAAAGTTTTTTTTAAGTACTTCAAATTTGTTTATAATTTTGCGAAAATCATTCTCATTATTGACTTGTATTTTTGTCTCGTTTATACTACCACGCTTGATAGCAGCTACGTAAAACGAATTTTCACCTATCACCGATATCAAACTCTTTATGAGCTCATTTGAGTTTTGCTCCCTAAGATATATCGGGGGAGGCTTGGACGATTTTATGACGTTTGGTGCTTCAGAGGATTCATCCTCCAGAATTGCAAATCGATTTTGAGAATTTATTTTATCAAAAGATGGTACTTTTGAGGCCGAAGCAACTGCTGCAGAGGTAGGGCTGCGACCCCGTTTAAGCACTGTTATGTACCTGTCCATACCAACTTGTACTTGAGGCTTTTGACCACTTTTTACTTGTGGAGCTGAGTTTTCCATCATGCCTGATTTGAGGGTAATATTTTCATCACTTATTAAAATCGTTTTTGCCGCTGAGGCACCGCTTGCAGGTTTTATATTTTTTATTGTATTAATATCAACCGTATTATTAGACACCGAAGGTGATACTGAGTTTTCTATTATGCCTGATTGGGGGTTAATATTTACATCACTTATTAAAATTGTTTTTGCTGTTGAGGCAACGCTAGCAGGTTTTGTATTTGTTATTGTATCAACCGTGTTATTAAATACAGACGGCGAGAGGGATCGCGTACGAGTAATAGGTTTAGCCGTTAGGTATTTGCTATCATCGATTCTTTTTTTTATTTCTGTATTTTTTTCGCTAACACTCACTGTGATATATGCATTTCTACTGTTTGCACTCATAAGAGTTTTTTTTTCTTTTACTGTTTACAGTTGTGCTCTTCTTATTTGTTATTGTTTATCAACACCGATAATGAAAAAAATGTGTGTTTATGTATGTATGTACATACATGTAATTTTTTTTTTTTTTTCTTTTTCTTGTATTTACTTTTTTTATACTTTATTCGTTCAAAAAAAAATAAACCGTATGCCGAGTTTAGAAAACACGTCTATCTTCAACGACCGCGACAGACAGAATGAATAGTAAGATATGAAGTAACAATTAATAATGAAATCTTATTCTAATTCCACACATTGAGGTCTTTGTGAGTACTCGAGTTGTTTACATACCAGAGATCAAATGTGACGATTCGAAGAATTATATTTTACTGCTTTTGGATTTGTTATTTATTAGAGGCCGAGGCGGTGCCCTATAACTGAATACCGTAGCACCAGCTTGGTTT
Source organism: Pollenia amentaria (assembly GCA_943735925.1). Lineage (NCBI taxonomy): Eukaryota > Metazoa > Arthropoda > Insecta > Diptera > Polleniidae > Pollenia > Pollenia amentaria. The sequence continues at coordinate 134,139,580 of OX031010.1, read as the reverse complement.
TAAGATAGAATCGTAAAGTAGAAGTTTTAAAGTATAGAGTAAGGGCAAAATTTCTACCAATGATTCAATTTTTTTGAATTGCTCGGGTTTCATTTGAGTTAACTTTGTTTCTTTATGGCATTAACACGTTAAACGTCGGATGCTTAGAAAAGCTGTATCATCAGGATGAGTTGATGTGTAGGTGTAGCTATTGGTTTGTATGTGTGAAGTATATATTAATAACAGTAGAGGCCCTAAATTACTTCCCTGTAGGTCTCCAGCATTAATCGATTGGGGTGAACTTAAAAAATATTCTTCTTCAATAATAAAATTCCGACCCACTAAATTATTTTCTAACAGTTTATGTGGGCTTACGGGTAAATTAAGCTACAATTTATTTATTAAGCCTTCATACCAGACTTCGTCGAAAGCTTGTTTAACATCAATAAGTAGTGCAGAACAATATTTCTTCAAAACTTTTTCTTCTGACGTTTACTAGAAAATAGGAATGACCTGGCTATATAACATTGGGTGATTGGGAACTGGATACATGAAGGGTTTTTCTTTTGAAGGGTTGTTTTTTTATGGTCCGATTTTATATGCCACTCCTTCTTCCACTCTCGTTCTTTTACTCTTTATTTTCTTCGTTCTTTTCTTAGTAGTAATCTTTCGCTTACCAAGGCGTCACAATGGACCATATTGATCTCTGGATGAGTGTGTGAAGTTGACTTCGCACCTGCCTTTCTGCGTAACCTAACCTAGAAAAGTTGTAACAGCAGTAACAACTGATGTGTAGTTGTTGGTCTTTGTTCGAATGTGATATGTTTCTTTCTAAGTCCAAATTGATATTTGGTATACGTTCATTTCCATCCAAAAACGGAATTTATTTAGTAATCAAAAGAGTTTCTATGGATTCTTATTTTTTTTTTTTGTTATTTTGTAAATAAAATATTTATTATTGGGTAGTATTTTTTATCTTAAACTGCCAACTTTTAGTCACCAAAATGTTTTATTTATTTTGGGATCTTAACATAAGCAAATGTCTTTTAAAATAATTTTTCAGAAAATATAATTATCAACAAAAATAAACTAAGGAAATAAACCATATAAAACAAGTTAAAAAGCATAAGCGGTAAAACCGGACCATAATATACCCTACATCACAGTATTTGCCTAAAAATTTTAAGAGTGCTAGGGACCCATGGGGAGTTATTAGCTCGCTATAACAATATCAACAATAAAAGTGTTCCAACAGAATAGGAGAACAGAATAATCGGTGTAGCACAACGTTATGAATAGCGCTACAAGCTATGAAAAGTTCAGCTACTACTAAAACTACTTTATTCTATTCCAGGCCTGAGTCTTCAACTTCAGACAAAAAAAAAATCCTAAAGCCCATAATTGCATCGTCGGCAGTAACTTCAAATTCTCTCTCATTTCTTTCTTTCTTTTTCTTTTGTTCTTATTTTCCTTTATTTAAAAAAGAGTAAATGAAAGTATGGTAGAATTTTTAAAAGAATAAGTGTCTCTATGTGAGAGCAAAAAAAAAACCTTCCCAAAATAAAAATTTCGTATTTTTACGGCAAATTTGTATGTCAAATTGTACGGGAAATGTGGTCTCGACGCAGTTCTGTTTAAGCACTAAGAAATTTTTCCCCTTATATGGACTTAAGGTTCCTTATAGTCAATTTATATTGCACTTAATCAATTTTTCTCAGAGAACAAAGGCTGTTCAGCCACACAAATTCTCTCCTATACAATCTGCCCTGGCCTGACCAGCTCTCCCTAGAAGGCAATATCACCTCTGGCAAATGCCCAAAATCTACCCTATTGTCCAAATAATCCGTAGAGCCTGGCGAGCCCAGGTGATGCCCCCAGTACTAATTGCACCTAAGATCCGCGAGTGACCCTTCGTAAAATTTCACAAGAATCCTAGCTCCCTCAGCCTAAGAATGCTCCTAGCTGCCATTCCAATCACATACTGCTCTATTGACAGAAGATATAGAATAACATACATTGACGTCTGACGGGTACCTGTCAAGGAATCTGTCATGCCGATCGAAGTACACCTCTGAGCCTTAGACAGAAGGTCCCTCCATCTAGCCAGTCTTAATGCCTCCCACCAAACACAGCATCCATACTTAAGAATGGGTCCACCCACCGAAATGTACATCCATCCCACTGAGTCCCGGAGCCCCCAGCTCCTACCTATCGATAATCTGCAAGCATAGTAGGCATTGAAAATCCTCTTTAGTCTCTCCTGAGTATTGCTCCTTAAGGCAGCTTTTTGTACAGAAAAACTCCTAGATACTTAGCACTATCAGATAGCCTAAGCTTTACTCCCTCTAGTGCAGCGAGCTTAACATTCTCCACGTTGTACATCCTAGTAAAAAGAACTAACTCTGTCTTCTCCGGATTAATTCCCAAACCCTTACCAGTCGCCCATGCTTATGCTGCTAAGCATCAGAGTTAAAATGCCCCTCTTTATCCAGAAACCCCGTCAAGGTGTATTCTTTGTTTCGCAATCCGCGTTCTATATAACTCACTCTTAATAGACCCCTCCTTGAGATATGCATGCTGAGCACAGCGGATGATGCCGGCATCAATCTCCGTCCTCAGATGTAGATCAATCAGTTATTCTAATGTCTTCAAAAGAAAAGACAATAGGCTGTTTGGTCTTTAATTCTTGGGTTTAGAGTGACCGGTTCTACCAGCCCTAAGTACGTAAATAACCTCGACCTCTCTCCGCCTTCTAGGAATGCAGCCGTTTAGCAGACGTACCCTAAATAGTTCCACTACCAATAGGAGTGATTTTCCCTAGATATTATGTAGCATACCCGGAAATATACCATCTGGTCATGCCGATTTGTACGACCCAAAATTATTAACCGCCCATGTAACCTTATCCAAGGTGATAATATCCCGCACAGCTTCCTTTATCTCACCTCCTGAGCCCGATTCAGAAAAGGGGTTACCACAACCCACCTGTCCCCCCGTCCCAGGATCCAAACACCTCGGGAATTGAGTTTCCATAAGCAAACAGAGAGATTCGGAGCTAGTTTTTGTCCACGAGTCGTCCGGTCTCTGAATAAATCCCGCGACCGCAGGGTCCTTTGATAAAATTCTTCTGAACCTGGACATCTCATTTACAGATTCCACTAACCACTGATCCACGAGTCCCTTTTCGCCCTTCTAGTATCTCCCTTATACCTTAAATAACTTATCCTTAACTTACTCCAATCCTCATCCCTACGCGTATGCCTCGCTCTATTGAATAACCTTCTGACAGCGCTCCTTTGGGTCTTCAACACGCTTGTCCACCATCTGGTTGCGAACGCCTACCCGGAAAATTCAGCGGACAAGTCTCTCTAGTTCGTTAATGTTACATATATTACTATATTACTCCCTATCTGTAGTTCTGAACATTGGCGTATTCCCCCTATTACAGATGTAAAGATTGCTAGCAATAATAAAATCAAAGATAGACTAACCCCTTTTGTTAGTGTCGGCACTTCCCCATTGGGTATGGTGTGTCACAACGCAGTACCAGCCTTGAGCCTCTTCTGCTTGAGTGCTCCACCGAATCACACACATTCCGACCAGGTGGATCGATAGCCTCATATGGTAAGTAAACCGATGCTAATGCCAGGTCCGTTCTGTCCCTAGATTCACCTGTCAGAACCGTGAGGTCTCCATTGGTGAAAGAATAAGAAAACATAAATTTGAGCTCATTTTTTGCCATTAAACAATTTCGTACCTGCTCATCGGTGCGGGCTACAAACAGTGTACTCCCCTTGGCCTTTAATCCAACTGCAAGATTGGTATTGATCCAGGGCTCTTGGATTAAGGCAACGTCCAAGTTGAACAAAATTTTATTCATATACACAGAATTCATTAAAAAAAAGTTTAACAAAAACTATTGTGCTTATTTGGAGAAAATTTGTAAAGATTAATAGATTTTTATATTTGAGGAAAAATTAAGTTTGTTTTGATGAATAGATTTAAATATTTGAGATAAAATTAAGTTGATTTAACTAATTTTTTAGTTTAGGTCTTACAAAATTTTGGGTTAATATTACCGATGAAATTTGGCTCAGTGAAGAGGGAGGCAATCGTCATCTGGCTACTGAGTGTTAACCAAACAAATTATTGTAAGTGCTGGTGACTTTGTCTAATATATCGAAAAGAAACTAGAAAGACTGGCTGGCAAAATTATGACGTTTGATGCTTTTTTTGTTGGCACTTTTACTTGCGTCTAAATGCCATTGTAGGGCGACAAATATTTATGTTCATGTATAAATGTAAGTATTGAGAACTGATGGTTATATAAAAACGAATAACAAATTTGTCTATACTTTTTTTATAAATAAATAGATTCAAATGTATGTGTGAATTTATGTATAAGCAAAATATGTTCATACATATTTTTATAGCTTTGGAATTATAAATATTTATTTGACCAAATATAATCTGGGAATTATTTCTTTTTCATAAGTTACTTTATTATATTCAACATTTTTTTTTATTTTTCGAATTTGTTCTATGAGCTTAATTTCAGTTATGTATTTTTTAAAGCTTTTTGTAATAGTTGTATTCCTATTCTAGCTATCCTTTGGATAGCAATAAATTACATTGTATTTAAAGAAAAATTTACAATTGGCTGTGGGAAAAATCGCCCAAAGAAAAATGGCCCAAAAAACGAAATGAAAAATCGCCCAAATGAAGAATCGCCCAACAGAACATGAAAAATGACCCAAAAAGTTAGATATGAAATTTTGCCCAAAAGAAACGAAAAATGACCCAAAAAGCAAAAACGAATTTTTTCCCGGTGGCATGTTATAACGTCCAGTGTCATAGTGTCCATGGACGTTATGACACTCCAAAAAGTGTCATAGTGTCCATGGACACTGCGCTAACTAAAGCTTCTCTGCACAGCCGGCCTTCGGCCGGGCGCAAGGATTTTCTCCTCTATGGTATAACAAACACCGGCTTCGCTAACTAAAGCTTCTCTGCATAGTCGGCTTTCATTTGGAAACAAGGCAGATTTTAGAAGCTTTACTTAGCGAAGCCGGTGTTTGTTATACCATAGAGGAGAAAATCCTTGCGCCCGGCCAAAGGCCGGCTGTGCAGAGAAGCTTTAGTTAGCGAAGCCGGTATTTGTTATACCATAGAGGAGAAAATCCTTGCGCCCGGCCGAAGGCCGGCTGTGCAGAGAAGCTTTAGTAAGCGAAGCCGGTGTTTGTTATACCATAGAGGAGAAAATCAAAAAAATGGGCCATTTTTCATACAACATTTCATAATGAAAAATCACCCAAATTTAAAAAACGAAAAATCACCCAACAATAACGAAAAATAGCCCAAAAATTTTAGGTCACTTTTCATATGAATTTAGGCCCAATTTTACATGGAATTTTTTTGGGCGATTTTTCATTTCTTTTTTTGGGCCATTTTTCTTTGGGCGATTTTTCCCACAGCCTTTACAATTATTAGACACCAGCAGAATGTAATGCATTTTTTGGCCCGCCTTCGTCAGCATTCTTTGTGTCAGCATTTTTTTGCCGTAGCGGGCCAGAAAATGCATGTGTCTAATGCTGGTGTCTAATAATTGTAAATTTATCTTTAAATACAATATAATTTTTTGCTATCCAAAGGATAGCTAGGATAGGAATAAAACTATTACAAAAAGCTTTATAAAATACATAACTGAAATTTAGCTCATAGAATAAATTCGAAAAAAAAATATTGAATATTTATTTGACCTTTACACTCATGTCTATGCATTTTCTTGTTATTGGCAAAAATATTTATATTTACGTTCACCAACATGCGCATTTGGATCTATGAACCAGACATCCTACAACTGTTATTTTACATTATTGGTAAATACTGCTAATAAAAAACATGACCCTTTTATATTTTGAAATACCCTTTTTGTGACCCATTTTTACAACTGTTATTTTACATTATTGGTAAATACTGCTAATAAAAAACATGACCCTTTTATATTTTGAAATACCCTTTTTGTGACCCATTTTTATGAAAGCCCCGTTTTTTGATCCCTTTTGACAAGTTCCAACGGCAACAATGCCTGTAGATTGTTGCAGCAGTATTCCGAGATTATTAATGTGATCGGTGCGACTTTGTTTTGGTTTAAATGCGGCTTGTGTCTTTAGCCTTAAGGAGTTCAAGGTTTCTTTATTAGATTAACCTGATTAAACAGTTTTGTCATGGCGGGAAGAATTGGTATTCCTTTCCAGTTGTTCCTATTTTTCAGGTCACACTTTTTCGGAAGTGAAATTATTTTTGGTTCTTTCCATTATTCTGGAAGTCCGTCATGCCCAGGTGCCTTGCCTAGCTTAATGTCAACTATGGCGTTCTTAATTCCATATCTGTGTTGGAGAGGCAGATGATATGTGAATGGTTGGGATAACGCGGTAGCTAATTTGCAAATCATGTGGGTCCGCGCTGTGGACAAAAGTCAATGTACGCTGAAAATATTGTTTCCAGACTAGAAGTGGCTCTTCTCTATCTGTTAATAAAATTCCGTCGTTATTAATCGGCTGTGTTAAATTCGATTTTTTTCGATACTAATACCCTTTTTTTTTGGAAAGTTTCTCCATATCTACCTTGGCAGCAGCCCTGTGGAAGCTTTGTTCAAGTTATCCACTCAGATATCCACTTTTTCGATTTGGTACTTTGTGACCAGGTGTACTTTCACTATCATTGCTCTGTGCCACTTTTACACTATTCTACACACAGTTACTAGACTGGTTGTAGTTTACAATTATGGATCGAATATTGTCAGCAACTTTTATTTTCACTTCTTCAGATCTCATTTTAATAAGATCGAATCTTCTTATTCGCGACTGGGATGACCTCCTCCTAGGGGTCGGATTGAATGAAAGTTTACAAGTCACGAGGAAGTCGGTAGATAGTTCTGCGTTTCTGCGGTTACGTACGTCGCGACACAGGTTGAGCCATTCTCTAGAGTGGTTTTATGCGAGCTAAGATTTCCGTTTAGGGATTGCAATGTTATTTTCTGTAGCTTTTTGTGGGGTAAGACTGACCCTCAAATTTTAAGGCCGTAGCTGTTACACATCTCTAAAAATAGCTCCCCATTTTCATTGCAGGTTCGAAGGGCATATTTGCCCATACTGTTTTAAAAACCTTTATTCCAACCACCGATCAGTGCATTTAAGCCGTCCATTAGGATTATTATGTCGTTTTGATAAAGTTCTATTCATAGAGTTGTAATCCCTATCTTCAGTAGGAGCATAACATTTAACCACTGTCAGATTTATGTGCCCACAGCTTATCCTTAGACCCCTTTCAGACAAGCAAAGTTCACTTTGCAAAGTCTTGAGTTAATAGAAGAGAAGGGAGAAGAGAATAGCGGGGGAGTACATACTTTGCTGTACTCACAAATTCGTTTTGTTTTTCGTTCGTAGATTATACCTGAAGTTGGCTGCAACTTTATATTTATATACAGCGTTACCAGAATCTTTGGAATGAAAATTGTTATATGGCGAAAGAAATCATATTTTAAAGAGGAAAATCTTAAATTTTTTTTTTTTTCTTAATTTAAATTTTTAAAACAAGGGCAAAATAGTAAGAATTATTAATTTTTTATAAAAACATACTTCTTGTTATTTAAATTGAAATACATAAAAACATAATTCGTCAGTATATGAAACTTTATAAAAATACTTTTTTTCTTTTCACAAATATTTTTTTTACCAATATTCTAACTGCCTATTTCCGATGTGCGAAAGAATTATTTACTTCGTACAAATACATTTAAAACAAAAACAAAGTTTTTAGAATTTGTTTTTGTTTTAAAGTTAGATGTTCGAAAGAAGGAATTCTTTCACACATTGGAAATAGGTTATAATATGCCTTTTTTTATATTTTTTATGTCCAGAAATAATGATGCAATTTTGTGTATTCTAGATACTGGGTACAAAAGTGTGCAGCACCAATACACATCAAGCTGATCAAAACTTCATTGTTTTAAAAATTGACTGTTTAAATAATCGTGTATTTTGTATAAGCAAAATTAAAGTAAAAATCAGAATTTCTAAAAATAAAAAATCATCATTTGAGAAAAAAATCTTTTTGTTTAAAAAAATAATCCAAAATATGATAAAATCATCATTCTGGAAACGCTGTTTATATATTATATTCAAACAAGAGAAAACAAAAATTGGTCAAATTAAACTTTGTGTGTCTGAGCACGAAACAAAGTTTAAAAGAGAATTCAACAGACTTTGTCAAAATAAACTTTGCCTATCTAAAAGGGGACTTACTGTTACTCTTCTCTCTTAGATAGGTTCCAAGATATTAATGATTTCTCATAGCTTTCGATTATAAGATCCGATTTGGGGATCGTTTTGGTTTGGCATTCCTGAGTATACAATCAAACCGCTGTTGGTGTCGTCCTTCTCGCCAATACCGTTCCATCGCACCTTGCTTAGTCCCACTATATCGAGCTTTAATCTTTCGCACTCGCTAAAATATTAATTAAATAACAAAAAATCCTTATCAATTTTTTCACTTAAAACAAAATAACTTAAACTTGTAAAATTCAATTAACACATTGTTTAAAATGGCAAAGATTTTTGATTTTTTTAAATTAAAATTAAAAATATCATTTATTGAAAAAAGTTCATAATTTTCAATGTTAAGTAACCAATATAATCCTTTTGGTAACAGGTGTAAAATTAACAAATTGTTTGCTTGATTCTATTAATTTTGTAATTAGAAACCATTTTTAGGGTTTTCTGCGTCAGAAACTTTATTATGGACAACATAGATTTTATAGATATAATTAATCAGATGTTCCATACATCGCTGGCTCTATATTACAAGATTGTATGCGAGATATCAACTATTTGGAAAAAAATTAAGTTTATATTTTCTTATTTTAATTCCACCTTTTCCTAATAAAGCAACGCAACTAAACGCAACGCAACGCAACGCAATTTAATTAAAAATGGTAACCAAGAACTTGCTGCCGTCTCTGTATCAACACTTGCAGTTGTAAATTGTCCCATACGAACCTGAAGTACAACAGCGGTGCGTAGAGCCCACCCCTGAAAAAGTCTCATTCTACATGGATGGTATCAAAGATTCAGCAGCCGAATAGAGCACTTGTAGTTGTTTTAAAAAAATATTAACATTCAACAACATTTAACAAATAAACTAAGCAAATAAACAAAATGAGACAAAAAGATTGTAGAATTAAAAAAGAAAACTTTAAACGTAATTAGCTTATTAATTTGTTTTTAGAAAACCATAAAGTTTTTAAAAAAAAAAAATTTATACTTTTTATGGTTGACAAATGAAGCAGCTGTGCTTTATCTCTTTCTAAAGCGATAACAACCCATTTTTTTCTTTTATCTTACAATAATAAGTCTATTTAATTATATTGCGTAGTACACAAATGTGCGATTAGTTTTTTAAATATGCTATTAGGTCGTCTCAAAATCAGAAAACAATTTATTGAAAGAAAATTGATGAAATAAACGAAGTTATTTCGCAAATTTTGTTTTGTTTTTTATAGTCAAACATAAACATAAGTTTATATAAAAGGTCGAGATGAGCAGGTGATTTGCGTAAATTTTGTATACACACGCATGATCGTGAGTAAGATCACCCTGTTGATCACAGGTACGGGCATAAACACCTGTATAAAAAATGTCGGCTAAAGTGAAGAAATTAAGTGAGCCAAGAAATAAATGCTAATATTTTTTTTCATGATCGTGATTGAAAAGTTACTCACAATCAGTGCTGCCACGACTAATACAATTTTTTCAACCAAAATTTTTGAAAAAGTTACCAAATGTGAAAAAATATAACCAAATTAGAAAAGCCATTTGTTAATTGAGAAAAACATTAAAATTTATTTTAAGTTGCATTGTAAAATACTAATTTAACCATAATATGGTTGTCGATGACAATAATATGGTTAAATTAACCATAATATGTTTAACAATTTCTTTAAAAATAGTTTTGTTGGTGGTTACAATAATTAAACATGTTTTTTCTCTGGGTGTAAAACTTCATTTGATTTCAATTTCAGAACATGGCAGTCTCTAATATTAAAATCACATTTGGTAATTTTTTTCTTAAGAAAAATCCTAAAAAAAATATCTGGTAGCTGTTTTGAAAGGGATTTTTTGTTTACGATAAAGTATAAAAAAAACTTCCTAACGAGAAAATCGTATTGCAAAGTACACATTGTTTGAATTTGTAAATAATTTCCTTCGAATTGACCCCCATGTAAATAAAAAGGTCAAAAATTTAAAAAAAACGTAAATTGAAAGTGTATCAAGAAAAACATATTTCTACGTATTTTATATTTTATTTTAGAAAAAAGTAACCAAAATGAAAAAAAATATTCACATCTCCACATTGAGAAAAAAAATAACCAATTTTGGTTAGAAATAACCACAAGCGGCAGCTCTGCTCACAATGCCGCCTCTAACTAAAGGCCATGTCAGATAAAACTTTTGCTTCGCGTTGCGTTACCGATTCGCTTTGACATCTAAGTTAAAATATACATACTTATACGAAACATGTCACATAAACTACTTTCAAAGCGGAGCGAAGCAAAAAGTTAGCCAACTCTCATCTTTTTGCGCACTTTGACAATTGGCTAGTATAATTTTCTTTTGTTTTTTAATTTTTTTTGCCAAATTCAATTGAAAAAAACCGTCCAATTAAATTGTTAACTTTTATTTTTGTAACAAATAATTAAATGTACAAATTACCAACCCTTTTTATAAGTAATCAAACAATGCATGAGTGTTGTCAAAGTTTTTATTGTGTTATACACCTTTTGCTTTGCGTTTTTCTGCCAAAGGTAGAAACGTCACGCAAAGCGACAAAGTTTTATCTGACACGGCCTTAAGAGACAGATTAGGTATACTATTTGTTTGAAATACCGTTACATTTGTTTTTGCCGCTGACAATGTAAAGCTCTGTTGTCAGTATATTGTATTTCGTGCTGGTAAAATATTGTATGCATTATTGTTCAATTGTTCAGTGAAAATGAAAAATAACAATAAGAAGTTTAAAATGTTGAGTGCAGCTTCTGTAGCCCGGTAAATATACCCATTATCAGTTAATGTAGCCAGACTTTTATGTTTCAAACATCTAAGGCTTCCTTATGATAAGCAAATTAGGTATTTCGAAAACCTCGTTGAAAATATAGACTCCGATGAGGAAGAGATAATATTTGATGCTCCTACAAGTGTTTCAAACGATAAAGGTTATACGTCCTTATTGTTTCACGAAATGGATGGTGATGCCTCTGATGCTGACGTCTCGTCATATCCAGTAGAGTTGGGACATGGAGGTGACTCAGAAAATGAATTGGCGGATGAAAATGAAGTCGAAGTAGAAGTTCCCCTCAGTGAGAAAGAAAACTATTTTGTTGCCAAGGATGGAACAAAATGGTGTAAAGTTCCGCCTAGATTGCAGCAGAACATATTTCGCTAAAACCATTTTATTGGTCCTAACCCAAATACCAAGAATTTTAGCATTACTGACAAGTTTTTTGATCTAATGCACCCTACATTACAATCAATTATTTGTAGGAATACTAACAGGAAAGGCAAGGCGGTGTATGAAAAACTGGAAAACTCTAGAACGGCGAGTAAAAATACAGGGTAGCTAAATATTTTATTGATGTTGGTATTTCATATAAAAAATGTGCGTTTGAAAAATCGATAGAAAATATATTTGGGAGGATATTAATGAAGTAGAGCTCAGCGCATACTTTGGCATATTAATAGCAATGGGAAGCCATAATTCCAGCAATACAAGACTTGAAGGGCTTTGGCAAGATAATGCTTTTCCTCTGAACCGAGCAACTATGTCAGCAAAAAGCTTTTTAAATATTACAAAATTTATACGGATCCCTAACGGACAAAGCTGCGCCAATATGGGAAATTATTGATATGCTAAATGCAACTTTGGAACAAAACTAAAGGCCAAAAGAAAACATAACCGTAGATGAGCAGCTATTTCCTTTCAGAGGTCGTACTAAATTTACGCAGTACACTCCATCCAAACAAGCCAAATACGGCATAAAGTTGAAGTAGGTGTGCGATTCAGAATCGTACTATCCGCTTACTGGGCAAATATATTCAGGAAAATCGGGCAACGGAAGAGAGACAAATCAAGGAGAAAGAGTAGTCAAATATTAATTTTTTTTTTTATTATTCCTACACTAAATCCCTCGAAGCTTTTTGCTTGTCTGCAGGAGACCAGAGTCTCTGGCGAGAATCGAACCCACAACCCCGGTACTGATAGACTAGCTCACTACCAGCTAGCATACCGGGGCACCCCCGGTACAAAAATACTGGTGGAAATGTCACTTGCGACAATTTCTTCACAAGTCTTGCATTAGCTGATACACTTAAAAGTTGAAAATTATCTATGGTTGGGACAATGAAAAAAAACAAACAATTTTTACCCATGGAATTCAAACCATCTCCACAACGACCAGAGCGTACAACCATGTTTTGATATGGTGAAAAAAGGATAATTTGTTCCTATGTTCCCAAAAAGAATAAGACGGTCGGTTTACTTTCATCAATGCCATGTGATGACACAATTGCTGATATAAAAGGAAAACCAAACATAATATTGTTTTACAACCACACAAAGGGAGGCGGTAATGTGATGGACCATATGCTAAGATCATATTCAAAAAAAAAAAACGCAAAACAAATCGATTGCTCTTTTCTATAATATGCTGGACGTATCGGCCCTGGCAGCCTCTATACTCTCATATACTCTGAAAATAATCCATCACATTTCACAGCGTAAAGAGGTAATTTTTTCTTTTAGTATTTATCACTGAAGGTTTGGTTAGTCTTCTTTTCCACCAAATATGTTGTCGCCGTTTGTTTCTGCAGCAATTAGGAGATCAATTATGTAAACCAATGATTTTGAAGAGAGCACAAATTCCGCGGATAATTTCATATTTTCCATCGAAAAATGCAATCAAATGCATAATTGGGGGTCCTATCGAGGCAGTGAGTAGATATACAACCGAGATTTTGTGCAAGATGAAGATGACTGCGGGCATTCAAACATAAAAAGGGCTTCCTGCTTATGTTACCACGAGAAAAGCAAAAAAAGCGCTCAACTAGAAAAATATGCGGCCAATGCAAAAAACCTGTTTGCATTGAACATTGCAAAGTGCAAACCAAATTCAACAAATGTTTAAAACGAAGAAATGTCATATAACGAAGGGAAAATTAAAAAAATCCCAAAAATATCGGTAAACGATATTCTTATATACTTTAATGTTTCCACGTAGAGCATACAAAATTAGTCACTGAGTCCAAAACATATCCTAATCGGACCAGAAATGTATATGTTGTAGCCTTTTTAAAAATGACATATTTACATATGAAAATAGTGCCAGAGCTAGAGTTAAATGTGCTAGTAGTCGTGTGTCTTGGTGCATTCAAATATTTCTTTTACAATTGAGGAGTCGCTGAACAAAACTGGCCTTCTGGTATTTTTTTCAAAAACGATTTTTAGATGTCTTTGCATTAGTTTGGTTAAGTTGTATTGAAATAAATCTTATATGCTTAATTTTTGTCCTCTTCTCAGAGAAAAGTTTGATCTAAAAAAATTAATGAAGGACAAAATGTGCCTTTTTGGATCTAGGACCAATAGTTTAAGGGGTTTTTTTTTTGTTTCTGTATTTATTTATTGAATCTTCATATATTAAATATGAACTAACAATAATTAATCAAATCTTATCCTAATATTTACTCTATGTCCTGCCAGTGCCACACAAAAAAAATTTCGTCATCACGGTTTCTGTTCACATATGAAGGTGTTTATTGCTCATCTGATTGGGTGAGTGCTGGAGTGTCTCTTCTCCTTAATCGAGTGTGGGCGCCTTAATTTAAAATATGTCCAGCTAATGAATTTGGGTGCAGTTCCAACCTTTTTAAATATTTTACTGCATATATCGTTATCATAGTTTTTTCTAAAGGCACATTGAGATCCTTTTGGATATTTGACATACCAGGGGGTGGTTGTTATTATTCGAAGAAGTTTATTTTGGCGCCTTTGAATTTTTTCGTTATTAGAAGCCGAGGCGGTGCCACATAACTGAATACCGTATCACCAAATTGGCTTTAAGATAGAGTTGTAAAGTAGAAGTTTGCAATCGAGTCCAAGAACAGAATTTCTTCCCATGAGCCAATTAATTTGAATTGCTTTTACTTTGATTTGAGTTAATTTAGCTTCTTTATGCCATTTCTAAGTTAAACGCCGATCTAGATGTATACCGAGGTATTTTACATGCGAGTGTTGGAGCACAGAAAAAATTATTAATTTTCTCCAATCACCAAATATATACCAAATTGATTATATCAAGCAAACAATTTGTTGAGTTTGCACCTATTACAAAAATGATTGTATTGATTACTAAAAATTTTAAAATTTTGAAAAAAATTTTCAATAAATGATATTTTTAGTTTTAATTAAAAAAGTGATCAACAAGCTTTGCCATTTCAAACAATGTGTTAATTTATTTAATTAAATATTGACAATTCCCAACAACAATTCTACATGTTTAAATTATTTTATTTTAAAAAAATAAGATTTTTTGTTATTTAATTAAAATTTTAATTGAAAATTTATTTCAAAACAACTAAAATGTTACTTAAATCAAAATTAAATTTTAAATTTTCTTTCAACTAAAAAAATAATTGATTTAATAATCACATTAATTAAATTTAAATTCTTTTTAAACCATTTTTTTAATTGATAAAACCCTTTTTTCAGTGAGTATAATTTGATTATTGGTTTTAACAGGGGGCATATTTCCCGACGCAATGTGAATGTTATATGTGCCCATTTTTGCTCATTGCGCTTTATTTACTTTTCCTTTAGCCGCTTTTCCAATTCAAATGTTTGATCCTGCAAGTAACGAGATGCTTCGTGACACTTAGAAAAGCTGTATCGTCCGAAAATGTTGAAGTTTGGGTGTAGGTGTTAGAAGGCATGTCCGAAGTATATATTAGGTATAATAGTGGAAACAGGATGCTGCCTTGTGGGCCTCCAGCGACAATTGGCTGAGGGGAACTTAAAAAATTGCCTTCCTAAATAGTAAATTGACGACCGACTAAGTAGCTTTCTAACAGCTTGTGTTTGCTGGTAAGTTTTGCTGCAATTTCAGTAGTAATCCTTCATGCCAGACTTTATCAAAAGCGTGAGACACATCGATGATGAGTGCTGAGCAATATTTTTTTCTTCAAAGGCTTTTCTTATGACATTTACTATTCGATGAGTTTATTCAATTGTGCTGTGCTGTCTTCTAAAACCGAATTGATGGTTTGGAATACATCTATTTTCATTTAAAATCGGCGTTAATTTTGACACTAGTAGTTTCTCAAATAGCTTTAAGATATAAGATAAGAAGCTTAAAGGCCTGTATGACTCAACTTTTGTGTGATCCTTTCCAGTCTTTGGTATAATGGTTACTAAAGAAACGTTCTTAGGCGTAAAATAGCACTGAAAATAAAAATAATAATTTTCTTTGGTATGCGAAGTAGCTCAAAAATCATTTTGCTACTGATCTTATCAATAGCAGGTGGCTTCTCGCTGTTTAAATCACAAATTGTCTTTTCGATTTCTCTTACCTCAAATCTTAGGGCAATAGCTGCTCTAAAATTAACATGCGGTAACTCGACAGCTATATCTTGAGATGCATTTGCGCCAAATACGTTTATTAAATAATAAACAAACAGATTTCCTTTTTCAATATCATTTCTTGTCCAGCTTCGATTCAGGCTTCTTAATGGTGGTTTAGAGATAACTGGTCTATAGGGATTTCTAGATGCACGCCATAATGAGTAGCCTGATTGTGGAATAGCATCAAGTTCCCGAAATATTTTTCCAGGTAAGCCATTTTCTGAGACTGCAGTAACTTTCTTAGCTTTTTTGTGGACTCTTTTAATAAAGTCTTAAGTTGAGGGGATCCATGCATTTGCCACTCTCTTTACTTACATTTTTGTGATGAAAATAAAAAGTTTGTTTTTATATCCTCCGCCACTAGGGGTCAATGAGGGTATGCGAACTTTGTCATTCCGTGTAAAAATTTTTAAATATTCATCTAAGACCCCATAAAGAATATATATTTTTACTCCTTGAGTAACTCTAAGTCGATTAAGTCATGTCAGTCTGTCTCTCTGTCCATCTGTTGAAACACATATTCACTTTTGAAAGATTCGACAGAAAGTATGTCACATTTTTTCTAGTTCTCCGGGATTGAAATTCAGCATAACCAATTTAGTATGAAAAGAGTCGCGAACCCAAATTTGGAACAACATCCCTAAAAAAATTATATTTTTGATACAAAAAATTTGTTTTGTTTGACTGGAAATCGTACAACAAAATTTTGTGCAGTCGATTTATTATATATCATATGTCATATTAAATCCTACTTTAGGTATTCATTTAAAAAGGACTCAAGCCGCAACAAATAAGGCTTTTGCAGTAATATTTGGTTTCTCGCAGTTTCATAAGACTATAAATATATAAATTATAATGCCAAGTTTTTCAAGATCGGTCCATAACTTTTCATATGTTCCACATAAAACCAGCACTTGGAAACATTTTATTACGCCTTAAACCGTAACGAATCTTGCTATTGTAATAACATTTTGTCATTTTCATAATCCTAGAAATCACTATACCGAATTTCGTGATGATGGCTCGATAATTTCCCATAGATTCATTATAAAGCCTACTCCTGAAAGTTGCTCTAACTTTTTTAAAACAGAAACGAATCATGATATTTTATTGATATTAGGTCCAATTAAGTCTTATATGACTAGAAACAACATATTTATGTTTCTATCTTTGTGATGATCGGCCCATACTTTAAAATATAAAGCCCACTCCTCAAATATTCCTTCTCATGGTGAAGGATATTAAAGATTCGGCACAGCCGAGTATTGCAATTTAATTGTTTTTATTACAATTTCTATTGCTTATTTGGTTTGTAAATTTTTAGAAAACCAATAAGTTTTTTTCAAAAAACAATTATCTTCAGAGGGAGGAAATTATCATCTGGCTACTGAGTGTTTTCCAAACAAATCATTTTTAGTGTTGATGACTTTATCTAATATAACAAAAAAACTGAAAAGAGTGGCTGTCAAAATTATGAAGTTTGATGCTTTTTTTGTTGTATATACTTTTACTTCAGTATAAATGTCTTTGTAGGTCGCCAAATATTTGTATTCATGAAAAAATAAAAGTAAAAGGTGCAATATTGAATGTGGAGAAGGTCAAACGTCTCTTACGAATATATTTGTAACTCATTCCTTGATAATGATATCCGATGGATATCGAAATATTGGAGAAGATTAGTAAATAAATAATAAATATTTTTTACAAACAATTGGCCTCGAGCTCGAAAAAACTTTTTATTTTTGAATAAAAAAAATAGGTCGAAGGAATAATATTTAATATAATATTTAATTTAATTTATATTCATGAATAAATGTTTATATAGTATTGTGAACTGATGGTTATATAAAAACTAATAACAAAGTATTATTTAATATTTTATAAATACATACATTCAAATGTATGTGTGAATTTATACATGACCAACATACATATGTGCATACATATTTTTATAGCTATTGAATTATAAATATTTATTTGACCTTTATACTCATGTCTATGCATTTCCCTGTTATTGGCAAAAATATTTCTATTTACTCTTAACAACATGCGCATGTGGTTCTATGGACCAGACTTCCTACAATTCTGTATCAATTTAAAAAATTGCTTGAGAAGTATTTCAATTTATTTACAATGATAATTGAACCAATAATTTTTTTAGTTGAAAAAAAAAATTAAAAATTTAATTTGGATTTAATTAACATTTACATTGTTTGGAAATAAATATTGAATTTCAATATTTAAAAAATAAAAAAATCTTAATTCATTTTTTTTCGCTTAAAATAAAATAACTTAAACTTGTAGAATTATTGTTTGGAATTGTCAAATCCTGAGCTATATTTGATGAAATCAATTAACACACAGTTTAAAGCGGCAAAGATTTTTGATAATTTTTTTAATTACAAATAAAAATATCATTTATTGAAAAAAAGGTTCACAATTTTCAATTTTTAGTAATCAAAAACCAAACAAATCATTTTTAGTGTTAATGACTTTGTCTAATTAAACGAAAAACTGAAAAGAGTGGATGTCAAAATTATAGATTCTGTCTGTCGCGGTCGTTGAAGATAGACGTGTTTTCTAAGCTCGGCATACGGTTTATTTTTTTGAACAAATAAAGTATAAAAAAAGTAAATACAAGAAAAAGAAAAAAAAATTACATATATGTACATACATACATAAACACACATTTTTTCATTCTCGGTGTTGATAAACAATAACAAATAAGAAGAGCACAACTGTAAACAGTAAAAGAAAAAAAAAACTCTTATGAGTGCAAACAGTAGAAATGCATATATTACAGTGAGTGTTAGCGAAACAAATATAGAAATAAAAAAAAGAATCGATGATAGCAAATACCTAACGGCTAAACCTATTACTCGTACGCGATCCCTCTCGCCGTCTATATTTAATAACACGGTTGATACAATAACAAATACAAAACCTGCTAGCGTTGCCTCAACAGCAAAAACAATTTTAATAAGTGATGTAAATATTAACCCCCAATCAGGCATAATAGAAAACTCAGTATCACCTTCGGTGTCTAATAATACGGTTGATATTAATACAATAAAAAATATAAAACCTGCAAGCGGTGCCTCAGCGGCAAAAACGATTTTAATAAGTGATGAAAATATTACCCTCAAATCAGGCATGATGGAAAACTCAGCTCCACAAGTAAAAAGTGGTCAAAAGCCTCAAGTACAAGTTGGTATGGACAGGTACATAACAGTGCTTAAACGGGGTCGCAGCCCTACCTCTGCAGCAGTTGCTTCGGCCTCAAAAGTACCATCTTTTGATAAGGTAGATTCTCGAAATCGATTTGCAATTCTGGAGGATGAATCCTCTGAAGCACCAAACGTCATAAAATCGTCCAAGCCTCCCCCGATATATCTTAGGGAGCAAAACTCAAATGAGCTCATAAAGAGTTTGATATCGGTGATAGGTGAAAATTCGTTTTACGTAGCTGCTATCAAGCGTGGTAGTATAAACGAGACAAAAATACAAGTCAATAATGAGAATGATTTTCGCAAAATTATAAACAAATTTGAAGTACTTAAAAAAAACTTTTATACATACCAACTGAAAAGCAGTAAAGGTCTCCAGGTAGTGATTAAGGGAATTGACTCATGTGTGGACCCAGAAGAGGTAAAAACATTCCTCGAAGAAAAAGGCTTCAAAATAAAACATGTAGTAAATATAAAAAATAGAGAAAAAAAATAGAGCAACTGTGGCGGTAATCACACTGCCAATTATAGAGGATGCCCTGTATATACCATCGTCAAGCAGTCAGTTGGACCGAAAACTAATCCCCCTCAAATGCAGGTAACAAATCAAGTAAACACTGGTGACATTCAGGCCCCGCAGCCTAGTAATAACAGAACCTCTTATGCTAACGTCGTAAAATCAAACCATGCGCCAACGCAAGGTGCTGCGCCAAGTAATGATGAAACTCCTGTTTCAAATTTAAGTCGTCTAGAAAAAACCATGGAAACATTAGTGCAAACAGTAACTAATTTTACGAACACAATGGGTAATATGATGCAGGAAATTCTTAGAATGCAATCGATGTTATTGCAATCTGTACTTAACAAGCCATGAACTGTTTAAAAATCTGTTTTTGGAACGCGAACGGCATCCGCCAACATAAAAATGAATTAGAATACTTTCTTAAAAATAAACATTATATAAACATTGATGGTTTCTGAAACTCATTTGACCTCAAGAAATACGTTTAACATCAATGGTTATATACTATATGATACCAAGGACCCTCGAGATAGAGCTTGTGGTGGTTCTGCCATTTTGATAAAAAATCGAGTCAAACACTACCTAATGTGTGATCATCGTGAGGATTATCTCCAAGCAACGAACATTTGTGTTGAAGAGCTGAATCGTAGCATTGTAATCTCATCTTTATACTCTCCACCTAGATTTTCAATATCAGAAAGCCAATATTGTGAATATTATAAATCACTAGGACCCTGTTTCCTGGCCGCTGGCGATTATAACGCTAAACATACCTTCTGGGGGTCACGACTAATAACACCAAATGGTCGTGTTTTGTTTAATACAATTTTTAAAATGAATTTAAATGTTGTCGCGAGCGGCCAACCAACATATTGGCCTGCTGACCCGCAAAAAATTCCAGATGTCATCGATTTTGGCGTGGTTAAAAACATCCCCACAGAAACGATTCACGTTGAAGCTTCCCTAGAATTATCTTCCGACCACACACCTACAATTGTTACTATAATGAACCCCAATAGAATTGTATCTCCGACTGGTTACCTAGCGACGTCAGCCACACAAATAAATTGGTTAAAATATAAAAAATATCTCAGTGCCCATTGCACAGAAAATATTCCGCTCAGTACACCGGAGTATGTAGATCGCTCTATTGGTAATTTTGACAGTTTTCTGAAACTAGCTGTTCAACATTCCAATATTGCCCCCAAAAAAACAAAAACTATTAAAATATATTCCACAGATGTCGAGCGTCTCTTGTCTGAAAAAAGGAGGGCACGAAGAGAGTGGCAATTGCACAGATATCCTCAACTTAAGAACTTGCTAAAAGAGTGTACAAAAAGATTAAGAAAGTTATTGCAGACTCAGAAAACGGCTTCTCTGGAAAAATATCTTAAGGAACTTGATGCAACTCCACAATCGGACTACTCATTATGGCGTGCAGCTAGAAACCTCAAAAGGCCAGTTGTCTCTAAACCACCATTAAGAAACTTGAATGGAAGTTGGGCAAGAAATGATGTTGAAAAAAGAAATCTGTTTGTAAGTCACTTGAAAAACGTATTTACACCTAATATATCTCACAATATTGCGGTCGATTTACCACCTGTTGCTGCTAGAGCAGCTATTCCCCTAAGATTTGAGATGAGAGAAATCGAAAAGGTTATATGTGACTTAAACACTAAGAAGGCACCTGGCATTGATAAGATCAGCAATAAAATGCTATTAGAGCTACCTCGCGTAGCAAAGAAAATTATTCTTTTTATTTTTAATGCTATTTTACGCCTTGAATACTTTCCTCAAAAATGGAAGGTTTCCTTAGTTACCATGATACCAAAGCCAGGTAAAGATCATACGAAAGTTGAGTCTTATAGGCCTATTAGCTTATTATCAAATATGTCAAAGCTATTTGAGAAATTATTAGTTTCAAAATTAACACCGATTTTAAGTGAAAATAGATGTATTCCAAACCATCAATTCGGATTTAGAAGAAAACACAGCACAATTGAACAAACTCATCGAATAGTAAATGTCATAAGAAAAACATTTGAAGAAAAAAAATATTGCTCAGCACTCTTCATCGATGTTTCGCAAGCTTTTGACAAAGTCTGGCATGAAGGCTTATTACACAAATTGAAGCAAAATTTACCAGCAAACACACACAAACTGTTAGAAAGCTACTTAGTCGGTCGTCAATTTATTATTAAAGAAGGAAATTTCTTAAGTTCACCTCAGCCGATTGGCGCTGGAGTCCCACAGGGCAGCATCCTGGGCCCTCTATTATACTTAATTTATACTTCGGACATGCCAACAAACAACTACACCCAAACTTCAACATTTGCAGACGACACAGCTTTTCTAAGCGTCCACGAAAACCGTTATGAAGCATCTCGTTACCTACAGCATCATATATTTCAACTAGAAATATGGCTAAGACAATGGAGGATAATGGTCAATGAGCAAAAATGCGTACATATAACATTCACCCTGCGCCGGGAATCTTGCCCCCCTATTACAATCAATAATCAAATTATTCCTCAACATTCGCATGTAAAATATCTCGGTATATATCTGGATCGGCGATTAACGTGGAAATGCCATATAGAGGCAAAATTAACTCAAATGAAACTAAAAGCCATCCAAATTCATTGGCTTATTGGAAGAAATTCTGTTCTTAGACTCGATTGCAAGCTTCTACTTTACAACTCTATCTTAAAGCCTATCTGGTGCTACGGTATTCAACTATGGGGCACTGCCTCGGCCTCTAACATCGAAAAAATTCAAAGGCGCCAAAATAAACTTCTTCGTATAATCACAGCCGCCCCCTGGTATGTTAAAAACTCAAACATTCATAAGGATCTCAACGTGCCATTAGTAAAAACTATGATTACAAAATATGCAGTAAAATATTTAAAAAGACTTGAACAACACCCAAATCCTTTAGCTCGAAATATTTTAAATCATGGCGGCCACACTCGCTTAAGGAGAAGAGACACTGCAGCACTTACCCAACTAGATGAGAGATAAACACCTATATAAGTGAACAGAACCCGTGATGAAGAAAATTTTTGTCTGGCACTGGCAGGACATAAATAAAGTATTAGGATAAGATTTGATAAATTATTGTTAGTTCATATTAAATATATGAAGATTCAATAAATAAATAACGAAAAAAAAAAAAAAAAAAAATTATAGAGTTTGATGCTTTTTTTTTTGTTGATACTTTTACTTCAGTCTAAATTATTTTGTAGGTCGTCAAATATTTATATTCTTGTATAAATGTTTATATAGTATTGTGAACTGATGGTTATAGAAAAACTAATAACAAAGTATTATTGAATATTTTATAAATACATACATTCAAATGTATGTGTGAATTTATACATGACCAATATACATATGTGCATACATATTTTTATAGCTATTGAATTATAAATATTTATTTGACCTTTATACTCATGTCTATGCATTTCCCTGTTATTGGCAAAAATATTTCTATTTACTCTTAACAACATGCGCATGTGGTTCTATGGACCAGACTTCCTACAATTTTTTATTTTACATGCAAATTCCTTTATTAAATCATTAACTTGGTTCTTTATACACAGAAAAAGTTTTCAGTAGTTCTTTATCAATTTAAAAAAATTGCTTGAAAATTATTTCAATTTATTTAAAATGATAATTGAACCAATTATTTTTTTAGTTGAAAAAAAAATTAAGAATTTAATTTTGATTTAATTAACATTTACATTGTTTGGAAATAAATATTAAATTTCAATATTAAAAAATAAAAAAAAATCTTAATTGATTTTTTTCGCTTAAAATAAAATAACTTAAACTTGTAGAATTATTGTTTGGAATTGTCAAATCCTGAGCTATATTTGATTAAATCAATTAATACACTGCTTAAAGCGGCAAAGATTTTTGATAATTTTTTTAATTACAAATAAAAATATCATTTATTCAAAAAAAGGTTCACAATTTTCAATTTTTAGTAATCGATATAAGCATTTTGGTAACAGGTGCAAAATTAATAAATTGTTTGCTTGATTCTATGAATTTTGTGATTAGAAGCAATTTTTGGTTTTTTCTGTGTGAAAAAAATTTTAAAATGGGTAACACAGAAACGAATAAATATACTTTGGGGTCAGAGTTTATATATAAAATTAATCAGATGTTTCATATATCGCTGGTTCTATATTACAAGATTATGTGCGAAATAGCAACAATTTGGAAAAATATTAAGTTTATATTTTCTTATTTTAATTCCACCTTTTCCTAATAAAGCAACGCAACGCAACGCATTTTAATTAAAAATGGTAACCAAGAACTTGCTGCCGTCTCTGTATCAACACTTGCAGTTGTAAATTGTCCCATACGAACCTGAAGTACAACAGCGGTGCGTAGAGCCCACCCCTGAAAAGTCTCATTCTACATGGATGGTATCAAAGATTCAGCAACAACATTTAACAAATAAACTAAGCAAATAAACAAAATGAGACAAAAAGATTGTAGAATTAAAAAAGAAATCTTTAAACGTAATTAGCTTATTCATTTGTTTTTAGTAAACCACAAAGTTTTTTATAAAAAATTTTATACTTTTTATGGTTGACAAATGAAGCAGCTGTGCTTTATCTCTTTCTAAAGCGATAACAACCCATTTTTTTCTTTTATTTTACAATAATAAGTCTATTTAATAAAAATCTTATTGCGTAGTACACAAATGTGCGATTAGTTTTTTAAATATGCCTAAGGTCGTCTCAAAATCAGAAAACTATTTATTAAAATAAAATTGATGAAATAAACGAAGTTAGCTATAAATAAGGGTAATGCAAATTTCTTTATATGTAAGTCAGTGGTGATCAAAATTGAAATGCTTTTGTATTGGTGAGAAAAAGAGACAAATTTAGAAATACAGTACAATAAAAAAGTAAACGAAAAGATTATTATAAAAATGTAATCGTAAAAATTGTTTTGGTTTAAAAAATCTGTTTAATACTTCAATACACAATTAATTTTCTATTTGGTAAAACAAAATAATTTTCCTTATATTTTAAAGGTAAAAAAACAATCAATTTCCTTTTTATTTTATTAATATACAAATATATGTATAGATATGATATAGAAAAGTATGAAGAATTCAAATTAACTGCGCATAACAAATATCTAAAATTTCGTTATAGGACAGTTTGAACAATTGTCAAATATAACATGATTTAGTTCTTGTGAGAAAAATGAAATGTTATAAACGATTTTTCAATAATGAAGACTGTAGAGCAAGCAGATAATAAATTAAAAAGACGAAAAGCACAACGCCTTTACATAGGAAATTTGTTGGATATTTTAAAATCAAAAATACTTAACACAATAACCTTCAATTATTCACCGAAGTTTGCTGGTTAAGAAGATCTTCACTTTAGTTAAGGGCTTATCACGGTCTCTTAAGGAATTTCAGTTCATTTCAGAGAAGAAATTATTATATATGACTTGAGAAATATTTTTCAAATTCATTTCAAAATAGGAACTTTTTTACTTTTACGGGAGCAAAAGCATACAATTAAATATAGGTGTTTATGCTAATGCTTTTGTGGCAAAATTCCCAGTACCCTTTAAATGTTTTATAACACAAAAGGCATTGAGGATAACCAAATGCATTATTTATCATAAAAAATTTTCGTAATGGTACGAATATTTATTTTACGCACTATTTTTTAAAATCAAGCAAAGCATCCGCCAAGCATGTGCACTATTTGCCGTCTGAAAGACAACTGAATGAAAAGAGCATAACAAAGTGATGGGTGGGGCCAAAAAGCAATTGCTCTATGAAATGATCACCACTGATGTAAGTACATGTTACACAAAAGACTTTCGGACGGCTGTTTTTGCTATGCAAACACGATCCCGCTAAAGATTTTAAATCAAATCTACTAGATTTCTTTGTAATGTAAATAGCCAATAACATGAATACACTACGCAAAACCTGTTACATCGCAAAAATATTGTAACGTTCCCCGTATAATTGCCAATATGGCAACCAGGTCATTATATGGCAGAAATTATTTTGTTTGTTATGTTAATTCATTCGTTATTTTTCAGCAGAACGTTCGTACGGTTTTATTTTGCGTCGCCCTAATGGTAAGTTTTAAAGCAAGATCTTGGCTTTTTTGTTGAACTAAAATTTGTTACGTAACTTTATGTGGAAATTAACGAATTTAAAATAGAAGACTATCAACCATAATTTTGCTATTTTGCATGTAAATTTCTAATATTGAGCCAGCGATATATGGAATGTTTGATAGTTTATAAACATAAAATTTGTCCTTACAGTATTTTTAATCGTTTCTGTATTTGCCATATTAATATATACTAAGAGAAAATTTAATAATTTTGTTTTTAATCATTTACAACTTATTTAACTGAAATGAAATTGATTTCTGGAAGCGGACTTTATATACGGCTTTTGGTAAATTATGGGACGTTCATCGTGGTGTTAACTCAGGTCTTATAAAACTAAATTGGATCAAATTGCATAAAGCGATTTGATAATGTAATTTTTAGTCGCATAAAACGAATTTCTGCCAAATTTAATGACAATCTATTTAATGACATTCTGCCCCCAATTTTTTGTAAGTATGGTTTACCTCGGTAGGCATGTCGCAAACTGAAACATCGTTATGACAGAATCAAAAAAGGGAACTGCCTGTTTGTAGAACGCGAGCGCCAAAGTGACTCGTTTACCTTATGTTTTAAACCAAAACAAATTTTGAAATTTTGGTTTTGTTTTTAATGTAAGTTAAGCGAATCACTTTTGCACTCGCGTTCTACAAACAGACAGTAAGATTTGATGAATTTAATGTTAACTATTGTGTAAGCAGAACATGAATATAAATTTTTTAGGGAGGTTGGTCCACATTTGCATCCATGACTATTTTCCTATCAAAGCGAATAAAATGAATTTTAATTTAATACAGCTTTTAATTTTATAGTAGAGAGAAACTGTCGCTGAAATTTTAAAATTTGTTTGAGCGTTTCGAAAGTGAGCGTTTCAAAGGTGGACGTAGCTTAATGGAACTAGAATTAATTAGGACACAGAATATCAGGTCATTTCCAAAAACAACTAGATTTTCCTCCAAATCCAGATTTCGTTGCAGTTTAACCCTAGCTCTGGCACAAATCTTTTTCTACGAATTTTGGCACTATTTGCATTTGTAAATACGTTTAATTTCATACATTCCGTTGGTTATTTCGCAAATTTTGTTTTGTTTTTTATAGTCAAACATAAACATAAGTTTATATAAAAGGTCGAGATGAGCAGGTGATTTGCGTAAATTTTGTATACACACGCATGATCGGGAGTAAGATCACCCTGTTGATCACAGGTACGGGCATAAACACCTGCATAAAAAATGTCGGCTAAAGTGAAGAAATTAAGTGAGCCAAGAAATAAATGCTAATATTTTTTTCATGATCGTGATTGAAAAGTTACTCACAATCAGTGCTGCCACGACTAATACAATTTTTACAACCAAAATTTTTGAAAAAGTTACCAAATGTGAAAAAATATAACCAAATTAGAAAAGCCATTTGTTAATTGAGAAAAACATTAAAATTTATTTTAAGTTGCATTGTAAAATACAATTTAACCATAATATGGTTGTCGATGACAATAATTTGGTTAAATTAACCATAATATGTTTAACAATTTCTTTAAAAATTGTTTTGTTGGTGGTTACAATAATTAAACATGTTTTTCTCTGGGTGTAAAACTTCATTTGATTTCAATTTCAGAACATGGCAGTCGCTAATATTAAAATCACATTTGGTAATGTTTTTCTTAAGAACAATCCTAAAAAAAAATATCTGGTAGCTATTTTGAAAGGGATTTTTTGTTTACGATAAAGTATAAAAAAAACTTCCTAACGAGAAAATCGTATTGCAAAGTACACATTGTTTGAATTTGTAAATAATTTCCTTCGAATTGACCCCCATGTAAATAAAAAGGTCAAAAATTTAAAAAAAACGTAAATTGAAAGTGTATCAAGAAAAACATATTTCTATGTATTTTATATTTTATTTTAGAAAAAAGTAACCAAAATGAAAAAAATATTCACATCTCCACATTGAGAAAAAAATAACCAATTTTGCTCACAATGCCGCCTCTAACTAATGATTAAATCAATTAACACACTGTTTAAAGCTGCAAAGATTTTTGATAATTTTTTTAATTACAAATAAAAATATCATTTATTGAAAAAAAGGTTCACAATTTTCAATTTTTAGTAATCAAAAACCAAACAAATCATTTTTAGTGTTAATGACTTTGTCTAATTAAACGAAAAACTAAAAAGAGTGGTTGTCAAAATTATAGAGTTTGATGCTTTTTTTTTGTTGATACTTTTACTTCAGTCTAAATGTCTGTGTAGTCGTCACGGGACCCGGAAGCGGCCCCCTGAAGAAAAACTCTCAAAACATTTGTTTCCTGAACTGGCTGCATTCAATTTAGAAAAATTAGTAAACATTTTTCTTGTAAGGTGCAGGACTATGGAGATATGGCAGGTGCAGCCAGCTGGACATTTGGAGGTTCTCATTGGTGACAGTAGGGTATCCAATTCTATTGACTCCCTTGAGCACCGTCGCAATGTGGGTTGTATTTGCCTGTTTTATCGTTACTACAATGGGATGTGTTCTGATGAAATTAGGGATCTGGTTCCCGAAACCCGTGTGTTTGTCCGTAATACACGTTTTTCCTCAAGAGCCCACCCTTTTGTGGTCGATTGGCCGGTAAATCGTACAACGCATTACAGAGAAAATTCGTTTTTTGGCCGGACTGTTCGTATGTGGAACAACCTTCCTGCTGAAGTCTTCCCTCTCACTTTCAACATGAATAAGTTCAAGTCGAATGTTCACAAACACTACTCCCTCTATCCTCCTTCCTATAACCTTTTTTTCTAGTTCCAACACAATGCATTGCATTTGTAGGGGCCATCCCCTGAGTGCTGGTCCTAACCAAAAAAAAAAAAAAAATAGTTAGAAATGAATTTTTTCGAAACCCATATTAAATTTCTTATTGTGCTCTCTAATATTTCGCGCACTTCTTCCACAGCTTCGGGGGCAACATCCTCTTCCTAAAATGGTATCAAAAATTTCGTTTTCGCCTTCATCGTCTGAAAAGTCTTCCAAATCACTTTCCATCAATAACTCAAAGAGCTTTTGCTCTGTCAGTCCTTTTTACCGCCATTTTTTTTTAGTATTTATTACAAACGTGCAGCCAGCCAATTTACATCAAATTACATCAAAATTTTATATATATAATTAATCAGATGTTTCATACATCGCTGGCTCTATATTACAAGATTATGTGCGGAATAGCAACAATTTGGAAAAAAAATTAAGTTTATATTTTCTTATTTTAATTCCACTTTTTCTAAATAAAGTAATGCAACGAAATTTAATTGACAAAGTAGCCAAGATCTTGCTGCCGTCTCTGTATCAACACCTACAGCTGTAAATTTTCCCTTACGAACCTAAAACATAACAGCGATGTGTAGAGCCCACCCCTGAGAAAGTCTCATTCTCGGTGGAGGGTATCAAAGATTCAGAAGTCGAATAAAGCATTCTTTCTTGTTTTAAAAAAATATAAGCATTAACAACAATAAACAAATAAACTAAGCAAAATGAGACAAAAAGATTGTAGAATTAAAAAAAAAGAAAACTTTACACGTAATAAGTTTATTAATATGTATTTAATAAACCGTAACGTTTTTTTAAAATAAATTGTATATTGTTTATGGTTTAGAAATAAAGCAGCTGTGCTTTATCTCTATTTAAAGCGATAACAACGCGTTTAATTCTTTCTTCTTAAAATGTACCATGTATCAAATGTAGGTCGTCGCAAAATAAGAACACTTTTTATGGAAATAAAATTGACAAAATAAACGAAGTTAAGAATAAATAAAATTTAAAGCAAATCTTTAAATTTCTTTGAATGAAAGTATGTGCTACACAAACGACTTTCATCCAACAGTTTTTGCTATGCAAACAAAATCTCGCTAAATATTGCGAATCAAATCTACTAAATTTCTTTGTAATGTAAACGGCCAATAACATGAAAACACAACATCGCAAAAATAATGTAACGTTCCCCATTAAAATACATTGTGGTCGCCAATTTGGCAACCCGATCATTGTATGACAGATAATTTGTCTTGTTTGTTATGTTTATTCATTCGTTATTTGCTACCAGAATGTTCGTATTCGTTCGGTCTTATTTTGCGACGCCCTAATGGTAAATTTTAAAAATAATTTTTATTATTGTAAAATTAAAGTGAATAATAAATGCGTTGTTATCGCTTTAAATAGAGATAAAGAGCTACTTTATTTGCCAACCATAAAAAATGTACAGTTTTCTTTAAAAACTGTATGTCTTATTAAAAACATCTTAATAAACTAATTACGTTCAAAATTTTAATTTTTAATTCTACAGTCTTTTTATCTCATTTGGTTTATTTGCTTAGCGTATTTGTAAAATGTTGTTAATGTTAATATTTTTTAAAAACTAGTAATAATGCTATATTCGGTTCCTGAATCTTTGATACCATCCATAGAGAATGAGACTTTTTTCAGGGGTGGGCTCTACACATCACTGTTATGTTTCAGGTTCGTATGGGACAATTTACAGCTGTAAGTGTTGATACAGAGACGGCAGCAAGATCTTGGCTACCTTGTTAAACTTAAATTTGTTACGTTGAAATAGTCGAATTTAAAATAGAAGACTATCAACCATTATTTTGTTTTTTTGTATGTAAATGAATGTTTGATAGTTTATAAACATAAAATTTGTCCTCACAGTATTTGTAATCGTTTCTGTATTTGCCATATTAATATATATTAAGAGATATGCGACTTTGGTTAGTTATGAGCCGCTCATCATAAAATTTAATAATTTTGATTTTAATCATTAACAACTTAGTTGGACCTTATATAACTGAAATGTCATTACATGTTTCGGGTTTCAACATATTAAATTGATTTCTGGAGGCGGACTTTATATAAGGCTTGAGGTAAATTATGGTACGTTCATCATGTTGTTAACTCAGGTCTTATAAAACTAAATTGAACAAATTACATAAACCGATTTGATAACGTAATTTTTAGTCGCATAAGACGAATTTCTGCCAAATTTAATGGCAATCTATTCATTGTGCCACCAATTTTATGAAAGTATCGTTTCACTCAGAAGGCATGTTGGAGCTTCGTTATGACAGAATTAAAAAAATTACATGCCTGTTTGTAGATCGCGAGCGCAAAAATGACCCGCTTAACTTAGATATAAGACCAAAAGATATTTAGAAATTTTGTTTTAATAAGCGAGTCACTTTTGCACTCAATAGAAAAAGCTTTTCTACAGAAAAAATTTTATTTGTACAAAATATTTAAATACATTTCAATTTCGGCCTCAGCGCCGCAAGGCATTATTGAGGCAAGTTGGCAAATTAATTCATTGTCAAAAGTACAAATAAAAGATTTAACTTAATGTTAAGATTATTAAATTACAAAAAAATTATATAAAACTGTTTTACAAAAAAAAATAAAAAATTACAAAAGCGTTTCCAAGTTGTTAAATAAGTGTTGTTTAAAAGACGATTTGAATAGTGAAATTCGATTAATTGATTTCAAATCTGCATGTAAATTATTGAATTTTACAGCACCCACGTAATCAATGCGTTGCTTGGTAGTTTCTAGTCTACATCGAGGAATTCTTAAATTTGTTCTGTTTCGTGTGTTAAAACTAAATTGCTGTTGAGAAAATGTTATGCTTTGGTGACCAATATGGTTAATGCATTTAAAAACAAACATTAACACCTGATACTCATGCAATCCATGTACAATATGACAGTTGAATACAGTATTGGTAGTTTGTAAATAATTTTTAGTGCTTTATTTTCATGCATTGGAGCGATTTCAGTGAAATGTTATTTTTATTGTAAGCATATACAATTGCTAAGTAATTCAAATGTGATTGAATCAAAGATTGAAATATCATCATCTTTGATTTAACATCCAGTTTATTTTTTAACTTATATAAAATTCCAATTGCTGGAGCTATTTTCCTTTTCAAATCGGTTATATGTAAATCCCATGACAAGTTACTTTGCAATGTGATTCCCAAATACTTAACGGAATGGGTTTCATAAACAGCTTTTCCATTGATAAACACGTTGAAATCACTTTTTATACTTAAAGCATGTGGGCTAAAGCGTATTAATTTGGTTTTATCAAGGTTAAGAACTAATCGATTTAATCGCGCAAATTCAAATATCAAAGCAGCATCTCTTTCAATTCTTGTTTTAAGTGATAAATCGTACTTGTAGGGGTAAAACAAGCACACATCATCTGCAAACATAAAAAGTTGCCCATCTAAATTTAGATTTTTTAAATCATATAAATATATAGAAAACAAAAGAGGGCCCAATCCACTACCCTGCGGTACACCATAATCAACAGAACCAAGAAAACTATCCGTGTTGTTTATATTAACATATTGTTTTCTATTAACGAAATAATTTTTAAACAATAAAAGTTCTCTTCCCTGAACACCATATTTCATTAATTTCTGTAGCATTATTTCATGATCTACTAAGTCAAAAGCTTTAGTAAAATCAAAAAATATTCCAGCAACTCCACTAGAACCTCCATCAAGCCCACTACAAATAAACTGCACTACATTCAACACAGCATCTTCAGTACTACAGTACTACTTCTATATCCAAAATGATAATTGTATAAAAAAGTATTTTCCTCCATATAAAATAGAAGTTTATCATAAAGAATCTTCTCAAAAATTTTATCAATTGTAGAAAGAACAGAAATAGGGGTTTATTTATCTATATTTTTTGCATTAACTTCTTTCGGAATTGGAACTATTTTGTGCACTTTTAAGATGTCAGGGCACACTGAATTGTTAACGATTTTATTAAAAATATCTTTTAATATCGGGATTATAATATCTCTACATTCTTTTACAAATTTAGGCGAAATACCATCAACGCCTGGACTTTTATTATCTTTCAAGTTTTGGATTATTTCAAACATATCATTATCATTAACGTTACGAAGTGTAAAACGATGTGGTGACTGGGAAAGAGTCCGTAAAGAATTGAACCCATCGCCAGGATAAATTTCAATTTCCCTTTTAAGATTTTCCACACTCGTAATAAAGTAATTATTAAGGCAATTCACTTTATCTTCGTCATATATTATTGGTTGCCCTTGAGAATCCTTAAGGTTAATGACGTTACTCTTTGTTCGACCAAGAGTACTATTTATAAATTTCCACGATTTCTTAGGATCGTTACCTGTCTTCAGTAAATTTCCAGCGTAATAATCATCTCTACACTTTTTTGTAGAAATTTTTATAACTTTGCTGATTCGCTTTAAAATATCATTAACGTTTTGTTTGTTTTTCGATTTATGTCTTTTCCTTAAAAGTTTTTCTTTAAATAAAATTAAATCTTGAAGATTCTTGTTAATCCATGGAGTTAGCTCAAAACGTAACGGTTTTTTACATTTAGTTACTACAGTTGAATTATTTATAGCACCTTTAATATAATGCACCAAGACGTTTGTTAATTCTGAAGAATTAAATGATTCATAGTTGTCAGGTAAATTATTAAGCAAGTATTCTCTAGCCTTTTCATAGTCACAGTGTGTCTTTTCAATCTCAACATATTCATTTTCCATTATCTCTTTCTTAAATTTACAGCAAATTATATTGTGATCTGATAAATTACATTCAACTGAATCAACATAAATTTCTTCAGAAAAATTGCTAAAAACATGATCAATACACGTTCTACTGATAGGTCTTGTTATTAAATTATGAGCACTGTCACAATCATAATTTTGAAAAACGGTCAACAAATCAATAAAATGAGGATTTTAAATTAGATCAATGTTAGAATATCCAACTATAATTATTGGACTCCGAGCATGTTCGCTTAAAATACTGTCAAAAATATTAATAAAGTCATTTGCGCTACACTTCTGCGATCGATAAAATGACACTATCTTCAAAGGTTTGCTTTCAACTTTAACGCTGTGCAAAGTCAAAACTATAAGCTCAACAAAATTACTACTCTTGTATACTTCAACACTAAATTGTATGTTTTTATTAATATATATAGTCGTACCACCATAAGCATCTTCTCTACAACAATGTATATTATTAAAATCTGGAAGTTTGTAAATTTGTGTAATGTCCTTCTGAAACCAAGTTTCTTGGACAGCTATTATATCCGGTAACTTGGGAAAGCTTGCTATCAACGATTTAAATTTATTAAATTTATCAACAGACGAAACGCTTCTGATATTTATACTAATAATGTTGAGAAAACTTAAGTTCAAATTATAAAAATAAGTTTTAAAATTTGCAAATTGTTGAAAATATTGATTTCATAAAAAAATAGAAAAATTAAAAAAAATATACAAATTAAATATATACATTCCTTTTTAAGGGGACACGTAAGCAGCACCATCATCGCCATCATCACTTGAATTTGCATCAGCAACTCTTCCACTATTAATCATAGATCTTCTCTTCCAATGTTTATTAGTAGTTGCTTCCAATTACATATTATCAACATCATCTTCATCTCTGATAAGCTGTTGTTTTGCAATATCACTTTTTCTACAATATACTCTACCATTTCTAACATAAATATGTTGATAACCAATAGTTTTTAATGATTTAGCATAATAAAAAAGGTTCATAGTTTCCTTGCTATGAAAATCATTTACAAACACCTCACTTGTACTTTCATTATCTTTCAGTTTTGATTTAGTCGTCAGTCGTTCCTTATGAAATTTGGAAGAAAATTTAACCACAACAGTTTTTTTCCCATCCTCAGATTCTTTTTTAGTTCTAAGAAAATATGCAGCATTAACAGCATTCGGTTCAAAATCAACACCAACATTCTTAGAAAGATTAACTACAGCATCTTTGGCACCAACTTTCAATCCTCTTATGACACAATCATTTTGTACTCGATAATCATTCAGTATTTGTACAGATGTTTTTAAAGTTTCTATTTCAGTTTTCAATTTTTTATTTTCCTTTTGCACTTCTGCTATCTTCTTCTTGTTTTCTGCAACATCTTTAAATACTTCATCGAACTTTGCTGACATGAAGTTTATCGACTCAGTCAGCTGATCCAATTTTTCTAACTTCTCTAGTTTTCTCAGCTCAGTTTTAATTGTATTTAGCTCTTTCCTTATTTCTCCATCTCCTTCTTTACATAAATGACAGTTGAAAGTTTCTTTTTCATTTTTTAATAGACTCTCAAACTCTCTTTTACTCAATTGAGTGCATTGAAAATGAAAATTTTTCCCGCACTTGTCACACTCTATAAAATCATCAGATTCCTCTTTGATCTCATCTTCGCAATGATTACACAGCATTATTTTTATTTTATTTGCCAAACTACGACGAGCTTTATTTTTAGGCATTTTTTTATTTTTTTCAAACACCTTATGACTTCTTTTAAATGTTTATAAACTTTGTTAGATATATAGCACAGTTTTTAATACAAAATTTCAATATTTTTCAAGAACGATTAAGCACTGACAAAAAAGTACGTTTTATTCAAAGGGTTGCCAACTTGACTTTTCATACTATACTATTTGGTTATTGACTTTAATAGGATGGCATGACTCTCTACGCAAGGTTGATGTTATTTTTGTTCCATTGTTTTAACGATTTTTCCAAAAGGCATTATATGGTCCTGTAAGTATATATATCCTTCATAGCCGATTTTGTGGATGCTTAGAAAGGATGTATCATCAGGATGAGTTGATGTGTAAGTGAAGCTATTGGCTTGTATGTATATCTGAAGTATATATTAATAACAGTAGAGGCCCTAAATTACTTCCCTGTAGGACTCCAGCTTAATTCGATTGCGGTGAACTTAAAAACTATTCTTCTTCAATAACAAATTTCCGACCGACTAATTAATTTTCTAACAGTGTGTGTGGGATTACGGGTAAATTTAGCTTCAATTTATTTATTTATTAAGCCTTGTGGCCAGACTTCGTCGAACGCTTGTAAAACATCAATAAGAAGTGCAGAACAACATTTTTTCTTCAAAAGTTTTTCTTCTGACGTTTACTAGAAAATAGGAACGACCTGGCTGTATAACATTGGGTGATTGGGAACTAGATACATGAAGGGGTTTTTCTTTTATGGTCCGATTTTATATGCCACTCCTTTTTCCATTCTTGTTCTTTTACTCCTCATTTTCTTCGTTGTTTACTTAATAGTTCTCTTTCACTTACCAAGGCGTTACAATGGACCATATTGATCTCTGGGTGAGGGTGTGAACTTGACTTCGCAACTGTCTTTCTACCTAACCTAACCTCCAAAAAGCTTTAACATCAGCAAAAATTTATGTGTGGGTGCATCTGTTGGTTTCTGTTCGAATGTGATATGTTTCTTTCTAAGTTCAAATTGTTTTTTGGTATACGTTCATTTCCATCCAAAATCGGGAGTTATTTAGAAACCAAAAGAGTTTCTATTAAATCTTAAATATTATGTTCTTTTGTAAAGAAAATATTTGTTAATGCGTAGTATTTTTTTATCTTTCACTGCCAACTTTTATTCACCAAAATATTTTATTTATTTAGGGATCTTAACAACAGACAATTGTCTTTTCTATCTTTTATCTTAAAATATTTTTTCAGAAAAGATAATTATCAACAAAAATAAACTAAGGAAATAAGCCATATAAAACAAGTTAAAAAGCATAAGCGGTCAAACCCGATCATAATATATCCTACATCACAGTATTTGCCTAAAAATTTTAAGAGTGTATTGCTAGGGACTAGGGATGCCAATCGGGACTCATTTTTAAAAATCCCGGGATTCGGGATTTTGAAATCCCGATCCCGAAATTCCGGGATTTTATGGATCCCTGGATTTCGGGATTTTTCGGTATCAATGTGTTTCTTTAAGATGCTACTTTTTTTTAATAAACAACATTTTTTAAATATTCAAAAGGTTTTATATACGTAACATAAATTTTTAAAAATGAAAACAACAAAACAATTTATTTTATACATATCGTCGGCTGATAATTTAATTGTCGTATGTGGATTCCGATAGTTTCGAGTAAATTGAGTTTGAACACATTTAATTTGAAAATTGCTTTAGCAAATACCACAAACGATAAACTCAACACTCCATATCTCGAAACCAATATGAGGTATCGAAAAACTGATTACGCCAAATAAAAGATCAGATCGGAAAACCTAGGGAATCGGTCTTAACTCAAAACCGCAAAAAATCCACATACGACATTTAAATAATCAACCCACGATATGTTTATAACACTGGCCTCACCCATGATCAAACTGATCAGATTCTGAAAAAAGCTTAAAAAATATACGTATCTATTAGTTTTTCTAGATCAATTCATTTCGGTTTTTTGACAGCAATTCAATTTTAAATGTGAATTAAGTTGTGACGACATTAATACGCGGCAAAGTGTAGTCCCTCACCGAGATCGATAGCTGAGTCAAAAACTGCAACACTATGTCGACTGCAGTGCAGTACACCTCCAGGTTGAGGGCGAGATTCATAATCAATAATTTAAGTACGTTTGAAATTTATTTTAAAACAAAAAGTTTATACAAAAGTTTCTTAAAACAGATTTCGAGTTTAAATAATTTTTTTATGAATACGTCAAATAGTGTTTATTTATAAAAAATAATCTTTTATTTGCCGTACGTTTTTTTAAGCAAATTTGTTATTATTATTGGACCGGAAGGAATATGAGCTATTTCATCAATATTACGACTTAGTTGTTATAATTATATCCACTTTTATTCTTTAGTTGCTGAATAAAACTTTAATTTGATCGTGAATAATGTTTATGCTTTGTTTGATATATAACAATTATTTCTTGATTTCTATATTTTGAATAAAAATAATCATTTTTATTTTGGAATAATGTCTTAAGCCAAAGCTGAACTTGCTAAACGTAATTGTAATAAAGGCTTGAGATGTGAATCTGCAAATTTCGTTTCTAGTTAAAATAATGGTTTTTATTAAGCAAAATACAAAAATCCAGAAATAGTCGTCATATATCACGAAAAAATTAAAAATTTAATTACTCGCTGTGTTCCAAAAACAAAAATTAAACTCAAAAAAAGGAATTATTTGCAATAAAATATATAACTCAAATATAATTTTTAATAATTTTTTTGTATATAGTATAAAAATTCAATAAAAACGCACAGTTTTGTACATAAAAGTTGATATGTTAAAAATCCCGGGATTTATTTTTATGAGTATCTATTATTTTTATCAATCCCGAAAAATCCCGGGATTTCGGGATGGAAAGTTATTAGCCCGCTATAACAATATCAGAAATAAAAGTGTTCCAACAGAACTAGATAGGGGAACAGAATAGTCGCTGAAGCACAACGATACGAATAGCGCTGCATGCTGTGAAAAGTTCAGCTAATACTACAACTACTTTATTCTGTTCCAGGTCTGAGTCTTCAGCTTCAGACAAAAAAATCCTAAAGCTCAAATTTGCATCGTCGGCAGTAACTTCAAATTCTATCTCATTTCTTTCTTTTCCTTTTGTTCTTATTTTCCTTTATTTAAAAAAGAGTTAATGAAAGTATGGTAGCATTTTTAAAAGAATAAGTGTCTCTATTTGAGAGCAAAAGGAAAAAAAAAAACGTTCCCAAAATAGAAATTTCGGATTTTTACGGCAAATTTGTATGTCAAATTGTACGGGAAATGTGGTCTCGACGCAGATCTGTTTGAGCACTAAGAAATTTTTCCCCTTATATGGATTTAAGGTTCCTTATAGTCAATTTATATTGCACTTAATCAATTTCTCTTAGAGAACAAAGCGCAAATTCGCTGTAGATTTTAAATCAATCAAATAATGAGTTCAATCATCGTTTATATTTGTTCGTCAATTTATATGTGCAGTTGGTTCGACAGTGATTGTTTTGGTGAAGAAAAGAAATACTAACAAGCAAGAAATATAAGCAGTGATTTATTCATATGATGGATTCGAAAGAAAAAAGAGACATCGTTGGTAGATCGCTGATTTTATCATATTTTTGATATATTGATGATGAATATGATTTGATGATTTTTTTTCTAAAATTATGATTTTTTTCATTGTATGACAGATTAATTTCTTTGGTTTATTATGTTAATTCATTCGTTATTTTCCAGCAGAACGTTCGTATTCTTTCGGTCTTATTTTGCGACGCCCTTATGGTAAATTTTAAAAAGAGTTTTTATTAAATTGGTTTATTTCCGTAAAATTAAAGAGGTTAGGTTATGTTAGAAAGGCTGGTGCGAAGCAAACATCTCACCCGCCCCCAGAGATCAAAATGGTCCATTATAACGCCTTAATTAGTGAAAGAAATCTAGTATGAAAGAGAAGGTGAAGTAAAGAGTGAAAGCACAGGCATTAAGTGGAAGACAAAAAATCATTCATAATTCCCTAAGATTTTTCCTAGCGCCCTCCTGAAATCGTCCACTAGCCTGGACAGAACAGTCCATCAAGGCCCTAAGAACCGCCTGGATATTCACATATATAGTGACCTCCGAGCCCTTGGCAATATTAGCCCCTACCAATTCCACGGCCCAGAGCACACCCAGAACATCCGGCTGAAATACACTGCTGTTATCGGAAAGTCTATATGACCTTCTGATGTCCAGATCCTCAATGTAGACCCCGCACCCGTGCCCTTCATTTTCGAGCCATCAGTCTTTTTTTTTTATTTATTTATTTGCAATCTATTTAAAAACAATTAAATAATGGGCAAATTTCATAAAAATTTAAAAATTACAGAAGTGTTAAGTTCCATTGAGCTTAACCAGTATTTAATATTACGTGTCTAGCTACTTAAGTTGTTCTATTTCAATGATTAGAATAAGTTTGCAATTAATAATAACCAGAAATATAATGATAATAGATCAATATTGCATATATGACTTTACAAATTTTGATTAGGGTAGGAAAGGAAGATCTAATATATGTCGTCTTTTTAACCGTCTAACTTCGTTAGTATCGTCAAGGAGAGTTATGGCAAGGATATTTTCATGGTAACTGAGTCTGTTCATATAATTGCTGCTATATCTTTTAATTTCTTCTTTGACTTTGGGAATGTCAAGGTCGCTATGAATGTTGTTATTTCTAACGAACCAAGGAGCTTTTGTTATGAGTCTTAAAGTTTTAGTCTGATATTTTTGGATAATGTCAATATTAGAGTATGACGCAGTTCCCCATAACTGAATGCCATACGTCCAGATAGGCTTCAAAACCGTTTTATATATTATTAATTTGTTATTTAAACTCAATTCTGAGTTTAGACCTAATAGCCAATACATCTTTTTTGTTTTTATATCAAGCTGTTTTCTTTTCAACTGCAAATGCTTTTTCCAATTTAAACGTCTATCAATATTTAGACCTAGATATTTTACATGATTTGATTTAGGAATCAGGGCGCGGTCTAGATAAACAGGAGGGCAGTCACCTTGTTTAAGTGTATAAGTAACATGCGTTGACTTATCAGCATTGACTTTTATGTTCCATTTTTTTAGCCATTTGTTTATTAAGTCTAGCTGCGATTGAACAAGTGATGAAGCTTCAGATGCCGATTCACTAGTTGCAATTATTGCAGTGTCATCCGCATATGTGGCTGTCATGACATCACTTCTTGTTGGTAAGTCTGCAGTGTAAATAGTAAAGAGAATTGGACCTAGTACACTTCCTTGTGGAACACCTGATTTTACTGATCCGATTTCTGAGTTTTCATCGTTGACATTGACATAAAAACTACGATCATTCAAGTAAGATTTGAGTAAAACGTAAAGTGGAGCTGGAAATATCTGTTTTAATTTGTATAACAGACCATTATGCCAGACTCTGTCAAAAGCTTGCTTGACGTCAAAAAATACTGCTGAGCTGTATTGTTTTTTCTCTAATGCATCTCTTATGACTCTTACAACTCTGTGACACTGTTCGGGGGTCCCATGATTATTTCGAAATCCAAATTGATGATCGGGTAAAATTTGCAGTGATTCAAGAATCGGAGAGAGTCGTTTTTTAATTAGTCTTTCAAACAATTTAGAAATTATTGGCAACAGGCTAATAGGCCTATAAGATTCAGCAGAATGTTCTGGCTTATTCGGTTTTAAAATCATTATTAATTTTGCGTGCTTCCATTGTGTGGGAAAGTACGAAAGTCTTAATACAGCATTGAATAAAGTTGTCATATGTACCAGAGCTTTCTGCGGTAGGGCTTTAAGGACTTTAGAATCTATAAGGTCATACCCAGGGGATTTGTTCGTATTAAGCTTTTTAACTTCCGCCAGTACCTCTTTAAGCCTGAAAGGTTTTATAGGTCGACTCATTTGGCATGGAACGTCAATAAAGTTACTTATTTCGTTTGCTTCTTGGGCCGAGCAGAAAGAAAAAGGTTTGAAAATGCTTTCGAGAAAAGTTTTAA
This sequence comes from Pollenia amentaria, assembly GCA_943735925.1. NCBI lineage: Eukaryota > Metazoa > Arthropoda > Insecta > Diptera > Polleniidae > Pollenia > Pollenia amentaria. The sequence goes on along the minus strand of OX031010.1, from coordinate 134,098,591 downwards.
AGGTTTCCGCTTTACTTTTGTCTGACCTGCACCAAACGTTGTTGTTATTTTTTATTGGAATGTTGCGGGTCTGGGATCGTTTAAGATATTTTGTAGCTCTCCATAAATTGTGTTCATTGTTGTTTGCAGGATCTAGTTTTATTAGAAACTTGCGTACTGAATTATTTTTTAGCTCTTTAAGTTTCTTCTTCACATGACTAACTGCTCGATTAAAATTACGTTTATCATAAGGATGTCTGGTTCTTTTCCAAATATTTCGCAGTTGCCTTTTCATATTAATTAGTTGCCTGACTTCCATTGAAATTTGTAATCTTGAAGCACAGTCATTTGTTTTTTGAGGAGTAGAAATCGATGCAGCTTCGTGGATGATTTGAGAAAAATTTTCAACTGCCTGTTCGATTTCAAGCCCAGTTTTGAGTGAGACGTTCAAATCAATTTTAGTTTCAATAAGGTGTTTGAAAAGGGTGACATCATTTTTCGAAGAAAAGATTTTAACATTGCTTAGACGAGTTTTTACGTTGGTAGAGAAATTGACAATAATAGGACTATGGTCGGAACTTAAGTCATCGCTCGATACAATCTCTAGAGCAGTTTCGGGAATTCCTTTGTATATGAAAAAATCCAAGAGGTCAGGGATTTTAGAACTGTCACTTGGCCAATATGTAGGTGTGCCTGTCGATAGAGAGTTGTATTGGTTTCTGGATACACATTTAAAAAGTTCTTTTCCTTTCGGATTAGATAAACGTGAGCCCCACCAAGTATGCTTTGCATTAAAGTCGCCACCTACCAAAAATCTGTGTCCAAGATTTTTGAAAAAGTTTTCATATTGCTCACATAAAATGTTGTATCTAGGTGGAAAGTAGACGGAATAAATTGCTACACTAATGTTATTGCAAGTTATCTTAACTCCAGCTGCCTGCATATACAATTCGGTTACAGACTCGAGGACCTCGTACTTAATTGTAGATTTTATTAAAACAGCAGCACCAGCATGGGCTCTGTGATTTGGTTGATTAGCTGTTATTGCATCATAACCTCTTATTCGTAAAAAAGATTTGCTAGTAAGATGTGATTCTGATATTAATAGAATATCTATAAAATTATTTTTGAGAAAAATTTCAACTTCATTTAAATGATTTAGAATACCATTAGCATTCCATTCTGCAATATTAAGATCTATTTGCATAGTTTGGAAATAAGCATTGACATCATGTTCATAAAAGTACTAGTGAGCTCTATTTGTTTCTCCAGCATTGACTCTATTTTCTGAAGTACATTATTTACTCCGTCATTTGTACCAGCAACTTGAGCATATGTCAAACGAACATTTGGAGGTGTGAAAAAATAATTGTTATTATAGTTTTGTGGTTCTGGTACATTTCTGAAAATTCTATGTTCTTTTTTATTAATGAGCTTTTGGTAAACTTCGCACCCTTTGTAGCTCGCTGTATGATTTTTTAAGCAGTGTACACATTGAGGTGGGGTGTTGAGAAGCTTTGAGCATTCAGCAGTTGAGTGTGTTAGACCACATTTTACACACCTAAACGGTTTTCTGCAATACGTTTTCGTTTGTCCGAATTCTTGACATCTAAAACATTGAACAATGTCGTTGAATTTTTTCGGAGCTTCGACTTGAATGATTGCATTATCAAATTCTCGCAAGTTGTAAATATCTTTATTGTTAGAATTGGGATCTAAGTCCACAAAAAACATTGGGAGCGGTTGTTTTGAAGAACGGCTTATAATGTTGCGAATGCTTCTGACTTGGTGTCCTAATACCAAAAGTTTAGCCTTGATATCTTCAACTGGCGTTGAGGGATGTAGACCTTTAAGCACTACAGTATATGCACGTTCTTGTTTGAGTTGATATGTATGATATTTAATGTTCATATTATCAAAATACTTCACAACTTTTCTGTAACAGTCAACTGTCTTGATATTTAAACGAACTTGTCCGTCCCTTAATGACTTATAATAAAAATCGCTACTAGGTATAATTTTACTTATTTTAATGACCATTTTACCAATATCATCAACATTTGGAATAAATATTGGAGGAGGTTTAGGTGGTTGTACTTCTTTTGCGGACACGTCATCTTCTTCGATGTCATCAGCAAGAGCAACGAAGCGGTTTTAAGTCGATGGACGCACATCGAGTTGTTGGCGCTTTGGAGAACGTATAAGAGGTGACTTAGAGGCCGATCTCTTACGATTACTTACGCACTGCCAGCTGGAATCATCATCAGAACTGCTATCACTTAAATTGACTTGATTGTTTTGCAAACCGTTTTTTTATTGTTCAGTGACTTCTTTGTTATGCATGTTTATATTTAAACAAAAATGCTATGCAGCTTTTGTTGTAAACAAGAATGCAGATCAATTGTACGCTGATACGTACATTGAGTGCACAATTGTTATTGTGTGTAAATTTTTTTTTTTTGATCTTTTGTTGCTTTTTTTTTACCGAAAAAATACTTAAGTTATTTTTATGGTTTATTGTTTTTGGTTTTAACTGTAACACTTGTTATTATTTTTAAAGAAGCGCAATTAAACTTATGAGACGTTTAACTTCGATCGCAGTCAAATTAACACTGAGCCATCAGTCAAAATAGCAAATCCCCTATAAAATCTGCCCTGGCCTTTGTGAAATTTCCCAAGAATCCTAGCTCCCTCAACCTAAGAATGCTTCTGGCTGCCATTTCAATCACATACTGCTCTAGCCAGAAGATAAAGAATAACATTCAGGGACGCCTGACAGGTACCTGGCAAGGAATCTGTCATGCCGATCGAAGTACACCTCTCAGCCTCAATGCCTCCCACCAAACACAGCATCCATACGTAAGAATGGGTCAACCCACCGAAGTGTACATCCATCCCACAGAGTCCCGGAGTCCACAGTTCCTACCTATCAACGATCTGCAAGCATAGTAGGCATTAATACCCCTGTTTAGTCTCTCCTGAGTATTCCTCTTTTACCAGTCGCCCATGCTGATGCTGCTAAGCATCAGAGTTATCCAGTCGACTAAGAATAACGAAATCCCTATATCACTCACATTGTTAAAATCCCTTTCTATATCCAGGAACGAAGGTGTATTCCTTGTTTCGCAATCCGCGTTCTATATAACTCACTCTTAATAGACCACTCCTTGAGATAGGCATGCTGAGCACCGCGGATGATGCCGGCATCAATCTCCGTCCTCATATGTATATCAATCAGTCTTTCTAATGTCTCCAAAAGAAAAGACGATAGGCTGTTTGGTCTTAAATTCTTGGGCTTAGAGTGACCGGTTCTACCTGCCCTAGGTATGAAAATAACCCTGACCTTTCTCTGCCTTCTAGGAATGCAGCCGTTTAGCAAACGTACCCCAAATAGTTCCACTAGCAATAGGAGTGATTTTCCCTAGATATTTGTAGCATAGCCGGAAATATACAATTATTAACCGCCAATGTAACCTTATCCAAGGTGATAATATCTCGCACCGCTTTCTTTATCTCATCTCCCGAGCCCGATCCACCTGTTCCCCCGTCGCAGGATCCATACACCCCGGGAATTGAGTTTCCACAAGCCAACAGAGGGATTGGGAGCTAGTTTTCGTCCACGTGTCGGCCGATCTCTGATTAAATCCCCGACCGAAAGGTCCTTTGATAAAATTCTTCTGAACATGAACATCTCATTTATTTTAATTCCACCATTTCCAAATAAAGCAACGCAACGCAATTTTATTAAAAATGGTAACCAAGATCTTGCTGCCAACTCTGTATCAACACTTGCAGTTGTAAATTGTCCTACACGAACCTGAAGTACAACAGCGGTGCGTAGAGCCCATCCCTGAAAAAGTCTCATTCTACGTGGATGGTATCAAAGATTCAGCAACAACATTTAACAAATAAACTAAGCAAATAAACAAAATGAGACAAAAAGATTGTAGAATTAAAAAAGAAAACTTTAAACGTAATTAGCTTTTTAATTTGTTTTTAGTAAACCATAAAGTTTTTTTAAAAAAATGTTATACTTTTTATGGTTGACAAATGAAGCAGCTGTGCTTTATCTCTTTCTAAAGCGATAACAACCCATTTTTTTCTTTTATCTTACAATAATTAGTCTGTTTAATAAAAATCTTATTGCGTAGTACACAAATGTGCGATTAGTTTTTTAAATATGCCTAAGGTCGTCACAAAATCAGAAAACTATTTATTGAAATAAAATTGATGAAATAAACGAAGTTAGCTATAAATAAGGGTAATGCAAATTTCTTTATATGTAAGTATATGTTACACAAAAGGCTTTCAGACGGCTGTTTTTGCTATGCTAAAAGGTTTTAAATCAAATCTACTAGATTTCTTTGTAATGTAAATGACCAATAACATGAACACACTACGCAAAACCTGTTACATCGCAAAAATATTGTAACGTTCCCCGTATAATTTCCAATATGGCAACCAGGTCATTGTATGCAAATTGGCTATTTTTAAAATTTAGTTTGTTATACATTTTTTTATTTAATATGAAATTAATGTAAAAAATGTTCTATTTTATATAAATTTTTGAAATAATTTTACTATTTATAGAATTTTGGCAAAAAATTGCTTCTTATTGCTAAAAAAAATTTGCTAAATATTTTTTATTTTTACAAATGTTGCTGCTTATTTTACAAAATTTTGCTAAAAAAAATTTAAATTTTAATGAAAATTTTTTTAAATACTTTATTCTTAAGAAAATTATTTGAATTTTTTTTCCGTTTTTACAAAATTAAAAATTTTGCAACATGTTAGCAATTGTTTCAAAAATTCGCTATTTTCTATGAAAATTTTGTAACACGTTTGCTTTTTTATGCGAGTTTTTTCTAAAATTTACTATTTAATAGAAACATTCCCTTAAAATTTACCATTCTAGGGGTTTTTTTAAATGTGCTATTTTATAGCAATTTTTAAAAATGTACTATTTTTTAGGAATTTTTTTTTTTACAAATTTATAGTACATTTTTTCTAAAAATTGGCTGTTTTACAGGAAAATGTTCTAAAAATTTGCAACATCATAGAAAACATTTCTAAACATTCACAATTTAAGAGGAAATTTTTCTGGAAATGTTCTGTTTTACAGCAAATTTGCTTAAAAGTTTAACATATTATAGGAAAATTTCTGAATGTTCACTATTTTATGGGACAATTTTCTAAAAATTCCCGTTTTTAGGGAAATAATTTTAAAAAACACTATATGAATTTTTTTTTAAAAAAAGTTTACTAATTTATAGGAACATTTTCTAAAAATTTACAATTTCATAGGTAATTTTTTTAAAAAATTTTTATTTTACAGTAAAATTTTCTAAAAATTTACTACTTTATAAAAATTTATAAGTTTATAGGAAATTTTTACTTTCTATAAATTTACTATTTTAAAGCAAAATTTTTTTAAACATTTTCGATTTTACAGAAAATTTGTTTAACATTTTACTATTTTGTTTGAAAATTTTCTTAAAGTTTACTCATTATTTTATGGGAAAATTTTCTATAAATTCACTTTTTTAAAGCAAAATTTTTAAAAATTCACTATTTTAAATTTTTTGTAAATGTTTACTATTTTATACGAATGTTTTACGTAAAATTTACTATTTAATAGAATAAATTTTCCTAAAATTCACTATTTATTAAAGGAAAGTTTTCTAATAATTTAACATTTTATAGCAAAATTGTTTGAAAAATTCCCCATTTTACAGAAATTTTTTCTAAAAATTTACAAGTTTATAGAAAATGATTACTAAAACTTGGCTACTCCACAGGAAAAATTTTATATTTTATAAAAAAATTTTCTAAAAATTTACAAATTTCCTAAAAGTTCACTATTTTATTGGAACATATTCTAAAAATTCACTATTTTATGTTATAGCAACCTTTTATTTTTAAATTCAATATTTTATAGGAAATTTTCTAACTATTTTCTATTTAACATAAAATTTTTTTAAAGTATACTATTTTATAGGAACAATTTCTAAAAATTTAGTATTTTATAGTTCATTTTTCTAAATTTTTTTTATCTGACAGTAAAATGTTCCTAAAACTAACTACTTTATTAATGTTTTTAAAAATTTACAAATTTATAGGAAGTTTTTACTAAAATGTTCTATTTCACAGTAAATTTTTTTTAAAAATGTACTATTTTATAGGAACGATTTCTTAAAATTTACTATTTTATAAACAAATTTTCTAAAAATTTTTTATTTTACAGTAAAATTTTCTAAAAATTTACTACTTCATTAATGTTTTTTTAAAAAAGGATTTTAGAAAATTCGTTACTAAAAATTGGTTATTTTACAGGAAAATGTTCCTAAAAATTAACCCCCATATTCATAAAAAATATTATTGATTAACAAAAGGTTTATTAAACAAATTTTCATATAAAATTCATTTCATAAACCTGCTATAACCCTAAAATATTTTTTATGAATATTAGGTATACTATTTAACAGGAAAATTTTCTAAAATTTTCACCATTTTTTAGAAAAATTTTTTAATAATTCACAATTTAATAGAAATTTTTTCAAAAAATTTACTATTTAATCGATAACCTTTTCTTTTTATATTTGAATATCCGCTCTACTGTATTTTCATATATAAACAAATTACAACATTATTTGAACTATAACTATTGTTAATAATTTTGCTGATTAGTTTATTCACGAAAAACTTTTTTAGAATTTCCTATAAAAACCTCGAAAACTTAAATATAAATTAACATTGTTCCAGAGTACTACAACAAGTAAACAGCTACTAAATATTAAATTAAATAAAATAAATTATATTAAATCACTATACAACCAACATCATGAATAAAAAGTATTATAATGTTTCTCTACAATTCTTAATTAAAATTTAAACATTAATTCCAAACACACAAAAATCACACTTTTAGTTTCCTGATTCTATCAACTTTATCAACAGTGTTGGCTTTGGCTTCTGCCCAAATTGTTTTTGAAGGTGCCTGTTCCGATGACATCCAAGTGGTGGACAATTTCAGTGTCGAGAAGTATCTTGGAAAATGGTATGAATATGCCAAATATCCTGCACGTTTTGAGGCCGATGGAAAATGTATTAATGCCCAGTATTCCTTGCAAAAGAGTAGTGTCGTTAGTGTGAAAAACTCTATGGTGAACGAGAAGTAATTGGGTTTTTAAATACTAATAGTAAATAATAAAATTAAGCTATTCAAATTTTTATTCAAAGCACCAATCTCTATTCGGATATCTTGGGTAATGCTACTGTGGTTTCAAATGGCAAATTATTGGTTAAATTCCCCGGCTCGCCATCATATACAGTTTCTAGTAATTACTGGGTTTTGGATACGGATTACGACAACTTTACAGTGGTTTATTCCTGCACTCCTCTCAAGGAAAATAAACATGCCAGTGAGTTTGTTTTCTTATTGAAATTAAGTGGAGAAAAAAAATATGAATATCTCCTTTTTTTTTTGTTAATTTTCCAGCAATTGTTTGGATTTTAACTCGCCAAGCTCTACCCGAGCCCGATATCATTAAAAAGGCTGTTGGTGTTTTGAAAACCAGTGGCATCTCTTTGAATGAATTGAGAGTTACCAATCAAATTTCTTGCAATGAAGAAAGTGCTTAAACGTTTTATTATTAAACAAGAAAAATTTAAATTTTTGCTATAATTGCTTTTTTATAGGAAAATTTAAACTACAATAATAAAATATTTGTGCTATTACAAGATCATTAAAGAAACAAGTTAGAGTGCTATATTCGGCTGTGCCGAATCTTTGATACCCTCCACCGACAGGAGTGAGCTCTATATGATAAATACATATATATTATTAACTAATCTTCACAAAAACGAGCGTCAGCATTAAAATTAGTTGCGGCTTAGACATGAATTAAATTATTGACCGACAATAAGAAAATTTTATGCGTTTCTTGTAAGGACTTTGAACATGCTTGAGTAAAAGTAAAATATCATGATTCGTAAAAGTTTTAGCCGAACTAAAATAATTTTTAGGAGGGTAATTTGTATTGGACCTATGGTAAATTATGGCCCAATCATCCCAAAATTCTGAAGACTGATTTCTAGTATTACAAAAAATAAATTAGAATAAATTTCAATACAGCAGTGTATGTAATTAGTTTTAGCGTTAACAGAAAATTTCACAAATTTGTATGATATTTTGTCTGGCCATATGAATTTAAGCAAGACATTTTACCGCAATATCTATATCTGTGATGGTTTAAGGCGAATTTTATTATTTTCCCAAAGTGAGCTTTATTTCGTTTTAGGCGCAATAAACTGTTTTCCGAGAGTAGGGCTTATATGTGGCCTGGGGTAAATTATGGACCAACCTTCACGAAATTTGGCAATGTGATTTCTCGTCCTATAAAACTGTGACGTACCAAATTTAAGTATGCTAGCGTTTTTTATTGCGGTTTTAGGCGTACTAAACTGTTTTCCTCGAGATGGGTTAATATGGGGTCAGTGTAAATTATGGACCGATCTTCAAAAAATTTTACAGTGTGATTTCTGGTCCTATAAAACTGAGACGTACCAAATTTTAGTATGATAGCGTCATTTATTACGGTTTTAGGCGTACTAAACTGTTTTCTGGGAGTAGGGTTTCTATGGGGCCTAGTGTAGATTATGGACCGATCTTCAAAAAATTTTACAGTGTGATTTCTGGTCCTATAAAACTGTGACGTAGCAAATTTTAGTATGATAGCGTTATTTATTACGGTTTTAGGCGTACTAAACTGTTTTCCGGGAGTAGGGTTTCTATGGGGCCTAGTGTAAATTATGGACCGATCTTCAAAAAATTTTACAGTGTGATTTCTGGTCCTATAAAACTGTGACGTAGCAAATTTTAGTATGATAGCGTTTTTTATTGCGGTTTTAGGCGTACTAAACTGTTTTCCTCGAGATGGGTTAATATGGGGCCTATAGTAAATTATGGACCGATCGTCGCGAAATTTACCAGTATGATTTGCAGTTGTACAAACCAAATTCGAGCAAAATTTTATATCATTCCGTGCATTAATAAACCATTTATGTTAGTTTTTGTATCAAAATTATCAATTTTTTCAGGGTGGTGGTTCCACATTTTGATTCATAGTTCTGATCCTACTGAACCGATGTTGCTGGATTTCAATCCCAAACTGCTTAGGATAACTACAAGCAATTTGAGACCAAGTTTGTTCTTTTCTTTGGCGTTTTTCAAAAGTGAGCGTGTTTTCAACAGACGGACAGACGGACAGAGGGACAGACAGACGGACATGGCTAAATCGACTTAGAATTACTCAAGGAGCCAGAATATATATACTTTATGGGGTCTTAGATGTATAATAAAAAAGTTTCACACGGAATGACAAACTTAGTATACCATCATTCACCATAGTGGTGGTGGAGGGTATAAAAACGTATGAGTATGTGTTTTATAATTTTTACAAGTTAATGATGCGGGTGCCTCTTTTAATTGGGTAACGTAGAAATTTATTTTTTGGGATATCTATTTTAGCGTAAAATCTAAAAAGAAATGAGAAAATATAGCAGGTCAGGCCAGATCATATAATACCATACACCACAGTATATACAGACAAATTTTCGTGAGTGTACCCTTTTTGGTACCCATGGGCAATCATGGACCCTGCAAAACAAAATCATGTTATGTTAAGATTTATAAAAGAGTGCCTAGTGCCGGCTATTATCGATAACTATATGAGATTTGTTAAATTTAAAGCGATTTTAGAGAAGGGGTTTATATGAGACCTAAAGTCAATTCTGACCATACCAGTAGCTCGTTTCTGTATTTCCCGCATCGTAAAATTTCTCACATAAAGTGTGAAACAAAAAATTCCATCGTTTCTCGATTTGTGAGAAAAAAAGTTTTTCTGTATTTATATGCGAGAACAGACAACACAGATTCTGTTTTAACTGGAATACTTCCAGTAATTAAGTGTCAACTGCAAGCGAAATGTCAACGAAAGAAATAAATATAATAAAAATAGGGCTGCCACATTTGACGATTTATCGTCATTTTGACGATTTTTTTCCGAAATTTGCAAAGTGCCGATTTGCTAATTTTTTCTAGTGACAATATTATTCAGTCTTCGAAATAAAACATTTTTAAATATTTTTATATGTTTGTGTAACAAGGCAGCTTAAATTTTTATATATATCACTATTGTCAAAATTGTTTGTCCGTTTCCTAAAAAATCGGCATTTACTTTTTATATTTATCACTATTGGGAAAACTGTTTAATTTTTATTTCCTTGGATTATTTAATACATTTGTTTTTGTGATCCAAACATTAAACTATTACTCCATTTTTTAGTCAATGCGCTATAGGAAATTTTTGCCTTTTTTCCAGAAGTGTTATTTTTAGTTCAATATTATATTTTGTCATGCCTTTGTGTGACCTCCTCAAGCAAAAATAACAATCTGAAATTTTAAATTGTTATCGAATTAATGAAAAAATAAAAAAAAATGGACCTAAAGCTTAAGTATGTATGTATAAAATATGTACAAAATACCCATGAACTTTAACTGTTTTTTTTTTTTTTTCGGATAATGTTTTAATAAAAATCGAACAAAATTTGTTAAAACTAATTTTAAATTGCCCGATTTTTTTTATTTTTTCTTAGGATATGAACGATTTTTTCACAAATTTATCTGGCAGGCCTCCATAAATCAAAAACAAACGCTAACATTTATTTACATCATTTAAATTCTTTCTTTTCAAATTAAAAAAATAATAATAAACATTCTTCTATACATACATGTGTACATACATATACATAATTATTTTTTAAGATAATTTGGGCTCCATTTTTTGAAATTTTACTTTGTCTCGCATCAATTTCTAATGTGACTTATTTTGACAGTTCTTGTGAGAAAGTTTTCGCAAAATATTGTTACAGAAACACTTTTTTCACATCTTTCCAATAATTGCTGGAAAATTATTTAAATGACAGATAATTCTCGCAAAGTAAAGATACAGAAACACTTATGTGAGAAAAATCAATTTTTGTTCCATATTGCACTGTTTTTGTCCCGAATCACTTGTTTACATGACATAGTGTCATAGAAGTTATTGTCGTTAAGCTTATAGCAATACCAACATTTGTTAGGAAGTTATGGCATTTAAACATTTTTCGGAATTGTCATATGCATGGGAATACCTCCAACATAAATATGGATAAATATGAATGGTTAATCGTCTCACAGACTTTATTCCGGAAAGAAGTTTTTATTGAGATTATCGATTCTCACCATTTTAAATACGATTCGTTCTTGTGACAATTAGAGAACAGGCACCTGCGTCGATCGGTATACTAACAGATGGGTCTACGCCCATCAGCACAAACAAATAATAAATACTCTATCCACTGATGGTGGTGTTTGTATATAAAATTTAAAATATGTATGTTGAAAAAGTTAATTTTAAATCAGACAAAAAGTTCTAACATTTATAAAACTTACTTGCTGACCAGGCAAACGTTGTTTTGCTATATAACTTATTTCTACTTAATATTTTGGTTTGTATTTAAAAAATAACAAAGTATGGCAAGTGTGTGGGGATGGGATATATATCAGAAAGAGGAATGAAGCGCTTTATACCATGATATACGATGGAAAAAACATTAGCCATTTATTTATTTATTTCCGTTCGTTACATATTCAAAAGTTAAACATTAAAAAAGTGATGTATTTTTTATCCTGAAGTATGAAAATCTAGCAAAGATAATCAATATTCATTACGAAAAGTAATTGCGTTTACAATATTTTTGGTCAGTCCGTCTTTAGCCAACACAAATAAGCCCGGTGGCTCATCGACGCGAGAACATGCCACGTATAACTGTCCGTGTGAAAAAATCTAAGCTGCAAACTGACATCGTTTGGCAACTTATTAATTGTTATTGCAAATGCCAATCTAATAGGAAATTGAACACTTTTGAATTCAATTGCCACGTCTGTGGGAATCATCGGAGTTCGTGGCAGCAAAACAGTTTCGTCTCGGAATTTACCATTCAAAATGGTGGCTTCGATAAATTTGTTTCATTAATTTTTTAATGACCAATCGTATGCCATTGCACAGCCGTGGTGTGCTCAAATTCCCAAGTAGAATAACCAGAGATCCAACATTCAGTCGTAGATGGTGTTGTGGCATGCCTGGCATATCCAGAGAGTTCAAAAACTCTGTTGGATAATTTACAGCTGCATTAACATCGCTAACTGTATCGATAGATTTGTATGATACTAAGTCGTCTGGCATAGACTGCTGTATCTTGAAGTTTAAATAGCGACGTCCGCACCTTTCTTTGCCAAAATATCTCTTTCTGCCAGCCACGCATGAATTATGTATTGTGTGCGTAAGTCGGGAAATATGCGATCAGTGATAGAATTTTGTGAATCAACGATACTTTAAAAATTAGTGGGCAATTTTATGCATCAAGCATTTTCGTAGACAGCAACTTTTCCATCGCCGATATCTAATAATTGGTTCGAGAACGTATTAGCAGATGGATCTTGCAGCAATTGGACGCTTATGTTTAGCTGGACATTTTCCACATTACGCCGCAGTGGCGATGATTTCAAGCAAGCGTTGATCTCATCAGCGAACGTTGAACGTGAAATGACGGTAAGTGTTTGTCTGAAATCATCTGAAAGGAATTACAGAGTGCCGCCGAATAGTTTGTCGTTTTTTTATATCTTTCAGTGTTCTGTTCAAGGCTTCAAGAGAATGTTTGTGAGCCATAGTGCATTCATCCCAGATGATAATTTTGCGTTGCTTCAGTACCGCTGCCATGGACTATTGTTTTTTTTTATTTTGCGCAATGCCTCTGGGTTATTTTGAATATTCAGTGGCAGCTTTAATGCTGAGTGAGCTGTTCTACCTCCTTGCAATAAAGTTGCTGCAATACCAGATGATGCAACGGATATCCCAGTTTTATTAAGACTGAAATTATCGTATGATTTATTTTTGCTGTAAAGAACAAGCATGACTTTAAAGGGCTAAAAAATCTTCGCCTACAAGATTTTAGTCATGCCAAGCAAAATGGTTTTAAAAAATCTTACAAAAAAAATTTTTTTTTTTTGCTTTTTAGGGTTAAATTTTAATTTCTTGCCATACGTTTTTGCTCATCCTGTCGCAATTTAGCCAAAGTTGTCTTATTTTCGATTATACAACATACTCGAGTTTGCAATTAAAATAATTTATACCGCCATAAATTTTAAATTACTTGTATTTTATGGTCAATATAAACGAAGGAAAGAACAAGATAAAATTGTTAAGTGCAAATTGCAGATGTAAAGAAACGCTAACGAAGTGGAAAGAAAACATAGAGAAAAAAGAGTTTAATAAACTGAAAAAAAAAAAAATATCTTGCAAAAGGTCCATGCAACATTTCTACAAAAGTACATATTTTGCTACAAAACCATATTATTTTTTTAAATATTTCAAATTTTGCAATAAATAATAAGTCCGTTAAGGTTTGTTCATCTGACAAGTGGTGGGGTCTTATCTAAACGGAGTCCTTTCGACACTACTTGACTGTTTGCGCACAGTTACCACCACGGAAATGCATCACTGCGCTGAATCTGATGCGCAACGCGGTCGTAAAAGCATGATGACAGATCACTACATATATCAGCTGTTTTTAAAATATATAACAATTAAATCTTAAACACGCTTCCCAAAAAAAGCTGATGCAGATAGTGTTAAAAAATTTAACAACCAAATATCGGCATCAGCTGGTTGTAACAAGCCTAATGGCTGTATTGGTAAGCTATTTGAGTAAGTCCTTCAGTCTGGACTCTGATAGCTTATCGAAGTCGGGATGCTTGGAGTTGCAAAAGAAGCTGGGTATTCGCAGAGGAAGTGGTAACCCATTTAAGTGCATTTTGTACTAATTTTTATTGTCTAGTTTAAAAAGTATAAAATTTAAAAAAAAAATCCTAAGCTAAATAAGTTTTCATTAAAAACTTTGCTCTTAAAATTATTTTTATGAAAAAATGTCTTACTAATCTCTTTTTCAACACAAATTCCATTAGGATTTTTTTAAACTTTTAACTCAAAATTCAAAGTCTAATTTATTTTCAAACGTTTTGGGAAATATTTAAAAAAAAAATCCAATTTATTTTTATTAGCCATAAAACATTTTGTTATGGTTTTCTCTTTTTCTACCTGTAATTACAAAAAAACCCTAGTTTGTTTAACATTTCTAAATCAGATTTTAAATCCGCCTAACTAATCAAGGAAGTCTTTGGTTCATGATTTCTAAACACCATTATAAAAAAAACAAAAAACAAAAAAAAATCAAAATAAATAAATATCTTAAATGTATGGCAAATTTCCTTTAAAAAAAAATACAGAACATCGCCATAATGGCGATCTTAATAACAAAACTAACAACCAACCATACAACCTTCTGGGGGCTTCTGTGGCTTTTCTTACACAGTCAAATCATGCACACACATGAGTGTAAAAACGTACCGCCTTAAAGAGTTTGGAAGACTCCAAGAACCTTTAGCTTTGCCACAAAAATGCTGTTTAACCAGGAAATTTTGCAAAAAGACAAAGAAAAAAAAACACTTTAAGCAGACAAAACCAAACAAAAACTGAACATAAAGAAACACCATGAAACCTTAGGTATAACATTGGCATAAATATGTCTGTCTGTCTGTTTGTTATTTTAACTGCCTGATTACCAGCCTTTCGCTTGTTGCTGTATAAGTTTATTTTATTTTTTTTATGCTCAATTGCAATTCTTGATTGCTGGGATTGCTGTTAGTTTGTGGCACGAAACTGCAGAACTGAAGTAACAAAAAAAAAAAAAAAACAAAACAGAATAGAAGACTAAACAGAATTGTTAAGAAGGTTCAAGAAACTCTGATGGCCCAAAACCGTTTTAAACGTTTGCGCCTTTTAAGGATTAACCCTTTGAGGAAGACTTATTCTAATATAGGGATGTTTTATTTGGTCTCCAAGAGTTTTCTTAGGCTGAGAGAAGTTAGATAATTAAGAGAATTCAATTCAGAGGAAAAATTACGGCATTCACTATCGATCGAACAATTTACTTAAATTATAATATAATTGCGTTCAGTATCGTATGACGTGATTTGCCCCCAGGCCATTACATTATTATCAAAGGAGTCAACATTGGCGAATGTAACCAAGGGTCCTTTGGATCTACGGATTATATGTGTACTACAATCGAGGCCTTGAGACCCAGAGAGGGCTTACTACTTACACAATAATTTTCAGTAGTAGTAGATACCAAACTTTTTAAATTTCTAAAAGGCTAAGATGGAAATTCTAATGTCATCTATAAGAAAAAATTTAAACTAATTCTCAGGCCACTGTGGCGCCATGGCTTTTACCGCTTAGAGCTTTTTCTCAACCTGTATTGGAAAAATTGCAGTTGGGCCACTCTGATTCTCATGGCCTCAATTTGCTTTGAGAAATCTGTGAAAGGTTAAATTGAATTAGATTTATAAAAAAAATTAAGAATGGATTTACGCAGAAAATATTTCCAGTAGTTATTTATCAATTAAAAAAATTGTTTAAAAAGTATTTCAAGTTAATTAATGTAATAATTAAATCAATTATTTTTTTAGTTGAGAAAAAAGATTAAAAATATAATTTTGAATTAATTAATCAAAATAATTTAATTAATCAAAAATTAAAAGATTTTGTTTGTTGTGCTTAATTCCCTTTTTTTATTAATTGATAAAAAATACTGAAATTTATTGTTGGAGGATAAGCTGTTCCTATGCGCATTTCACAGGTTGCTTAGGCCAGATCATCAGAAAACGTTCTCCTAAATAATTTTAGAAAAGCCAAAGCTATCAGCAAACAAGACTACAGAGGGAATGAGAATTACCTACAAACACTCAGAAAGTCTTTTTTGCAACGATATCAAAGCTTAAACAAAATACCAAACAATAAATCAGTGATAAGTTCCAACTAATTTTAGGGGGAATGTAAGAAAAGATAAACTCATCACTGATTTATTGTTTGGTATTTTGTTTAAGCTTTGATATCGTTGCAAAAAAGTAATTCTCATTCCCTCTGTAGTCTTGTTTGCTGATAGCTTTGGCTTTTCTAAAATTATTTAGGAGAACGTTTCCTGATGATCTGGCCTAAGCAACCAGTGAAATGCGCATAGGAACAGCTTATCCTCCAACAATAAATTTTAGTATTTTTTATCAATTAATAAAAAAAAGGAATTAAGAACAACAAACAAAATCTTTTAATCAATAAATATAAAATAAAAAAAAAATTAAAAACTGTTGCAGTAAAAACAAATCTATATATATAACTGTCTGACAACTTGAAGAAGAATATAAATTAGAAAATCTGGAAAAAAAAATTTTAAATAGACTTCCATTGATATTTATTTTGGTTTATTTTCACTTTTATTTACAAAACCACAATTGAATCCTTAAAAATGTAATAAAGAGTCTAATATGTCACAGAATTAAGGAAAATAGTTTAAAAAAATACTTACATGTACAAAAGTTATATGAAATTTTCAAAAAAAGCAAACAAACACTACCATAAATTTTTCATAATGAAAAATATTACGAGTGAAAATTGACCAAATTTCGTATCAAATCGAAAGTAGACATTCTGCATTTATCTGTAAGTGACAGAGTAATTTCCCTTGCATATATATTAACTAGGGTATTCATTCGGTTAACCGTTAATCGGACAGCTGATCGGTTAACTAAAA
Source organism: Pollenia amentaria (assembly GCA_943735925.1). NCBI lineage: Eukaryota > Metazoa > Arthropoda > Insecta > Diptera > Polleniidae > Pollenia > Pollenia amentaria. Next base: position 134,081,863 of record OX031010.1, on the reverse strand, counting down.
ATTGGCTATTTTCGATTAACGATTAAACCGGTTATTTTCAATCGATTAACCGATGTCACAAAATTTGGAATTTTTTGTTGTATTAAAACATGAATATTTTTTTGTTTTTTTAATTATTTTTTTTTTCTTCTAACATTTAAAAGGTATGTGCTTAGAAAATATTTCTTCATACAAACAAAGAAGGTGTTCAGGGATCTCCTTTTTACAGAAGTGTTTGAAGTCAACAGGTTTTTGATTCAAGTACTTTGTATATGTATGTGTTTAGTTATTTGTTTCTTCTCATATCTTCTCATAAAAATATTTTTCAGAATTAACCGAAACAATTAGAGGCGTTAAAAATTTAAAAGAATTAAAACCGGACTCTAACGGCATAATGGAAGATTTTATATGTTTAGAGAAATTCAGGATTTATTTTCGATTTTTTTTAAAGTCAAGTTTTATCAAAACTTTTGAAAAGAAGCACTTAAATTGTAAACATTTTAACCAAATTATTTTATTTTATATTATCTCCTTAAACTGTTGAAATAACTAATAAAATGACCACACAGTCTATTTTTTAATTAATACATAATATTTATGTATTAAATAAAAAATGTGTATAACATATTTATGAATCATATTTGTTTGCTCGTTTTAGTTCAATAATTGTTATGTTTGTTATTTTATTATTTTTTTTTTACTAAAAAACTTCAAATAATAAATTATTGATTCATTTCTATTAATTTATTAATAAAAAATTTTATTAATCGGTTAACCGATATTTAAGCGATTAAACCAAAACCTCGGTTAATTAATCGAGCGATCAAATGCAATTCCAGTTTTTACTGCAGCTAATTCAGGGTTAGAAAAAAATCTTCTGCTGGTATTACCATCGTTGCTGCTTCCAAATCCAGTATTCGGTACATCCACTATTATTATTATTAATTCACTTCTAAATTTTTCTTGGATCGGTTTTTTCCTCTTGTTAAGAATAGTCTTGCCGTCATCAGAAATTAATTGCCACTTTTTCCTGTGGGTTTATATGCTCTCAAATTAACCAATTCTGGCGTGCAAACTAGATAATCCGAGAGAAAGTGGTTCTACGTAGTATATATATCTTTGGTGTTCAAACTTGAATTTTGCCTTTATTTTTTCTTCTTTTTTGTACCATATATTAGTCAAAGTGGGACGAAACTGCTCCGAAAAACATGTGAATCAGAGGCATAATTTTCCATCTTTTGCCTAAAATGTGCCTGGTGTACGCAGTCGCCGCCCCATTTGTTTATTGGTTCTATTCGTGAGCCATACAATTCATCTTTTAAATATGTAAGTAATCTACTTGCAGTATGATTAAGCAGATCTTGAAGGGTTATTTGAGCACATATTGCCGTTCTTTTAGAGGAAAGCATTTACTTTTTTCTCTCTGCAGAATATTGTAGCTAGGATAAACCTTCTTATCGGCATTTCAGATTATTTCATATTGTTTTCGAGAAAGATCAGCTTCTACAAATATAGAAAGAGCCTTTCTAGGGGTTAACTGTTTTACTTTATCTTCTTGTGCAGCCTTGTATGCTTTTTTAACTTTGAAGCTCTTGTCGGAGAAGATATTATTTCTGGTATTGGTAAAATTTTGCATCAACAAGTCGAAGCTGATGGTAATTCGATCAATGAAAATTTCGTTAATATACCATTACCTATTGTCAAATAATTTTTATTACAAAAACATAACATCCTTTAATCCTGCAGATAAATTTAACTTTCATTCTGTTAATAATAATGATGTTGTAATGGCCTTCTATGCAATCAAGTCTAACTCAGTTGGTTTGAATGGTGTTGATCCATAATTTATAAAGATTATACTGCCATGGATAGTACCATACTTAACTCACTTTTTAATACTATTTTCATGACCAGTACTTTTCCAATAACATGGAAACATGCTAAAATTATTCCAGTCCCTAAAAATGGAAATGATTACCGCCCAATTGCTACTCAACCTTATTTTTGCAAGGTCTTTGAATACTTAATGCATAAACGAATATACAAGTATGTGAATATCAATAATTTGTTAACAGATCGTCAATCAGGCTTTAGAACACGACGGAGTTGTATTACAGCTTTGGCTGACGTAGTAGAATAAGTAAGGAGTAACTAAGATGATGGTAAATTAGCGTTATGGGTACTTCTTGACCATTCAAAAGCATTTGATACTGTTCACCATTCTACCCTTTGTAGGAAACTTTTAAATCAGTTTGGCCTCTCTTCAGTTACAGTTAAATTGATTCAATCTTACCTTACAGGCAAAAGTCAGTCAGTTGTTGATAATGGATTTACTTCTCGCTCTCTACCCGACACTAGAGAGTCCCACAGGGGTCAATTCTCGGGCCACTATTATATAGTCAATATTCTAATGATCTACCGGAACAACTTCGTTTTGTAATATACAGATGTATGCTGATGATGTTCAGCTATACATTAGCAGTACCAAGGAAATAATCGTCACCAAGTTAAATGAACTGAATTCTGACTTAAACAGTATTTTTGTGTGGGATTCTGCAAATGGTTTGAAAATAAATCCAAACAAGTCCAAATTCTTGGCACTGAAAATGACTTGAATGTTTCAATTGGACATTCGAGAATTGAACTTGTAAATACCGTAAGAAATTAGGGTCTAATATTCAACAAAAAATTAACTTGGTCTGAAAATATTAATCAGGTATGTGGTAAAATAAATGGCATGTTAGTAATTTATGGGCCACTCAACAGTTCACTCCCTCTAAATATAAGAACTTTGTTAGCAAGAACTTATCTTCTGCCTACTCTATTATACGGCTCTGAAATATTCGCTGGATGTTCCTCTATATATAAGAGGAAGCTTAACACCACTTATAATAACATTATTCGGTGTGTTTTCGGTTTAAAAAGATTTGATAGAGTCTCGGAATACACAGTTAGATTTATGGATTTATCTTTCAATAACCTATTAAAAATGAAATGTCTAATTTTTCTTCATAAAATCATCATGACAAAAGAACCAGAATACCTATTTAATCGAATACGATTTGCCAAATCGCGTAGAGGAAGACATAATAATTCAATTTCGATATCGATGTCATGCATCTGAATGCCAAATCTTTGTCTTTAGCATACGTCTCTGGAATCAACTCCCACGCATCCAAAACACAAACAACGCAATAAATTTTAAGAAAATGCTTACCGAAATTTTAAAGTAAGTATCCTCCAACAATAAATTTCAGTATTTTTTTATCAATTATTTAAAAAGGGTAATTAAGTACAACAAACAAAATCTTTTAATAAATAATAGTATTCCCAAAAACAACTTTGATAATGTAATTTTCCATTTTAATATAATTAAATTTTTTCTTTTTAATTCAATTAGTTAAATATATTTGAAGTAATTGTTAATATAAACATATACTAATATTTTTTAAATGTATCCATGTTTTTTATGTATTTTGCTTTTAGTAAAACAATTTTTTTAAGCTTTTGTCATATTATAATTGTCTTTAACTATTCTGATTCTAATGCTGTTATTTATAAGATATATTAATTTGTTGTATTAGAAAATCGATATTTATAAATAAATAAATAAAATAAAATAATAATATAATTTCTTTAAGCAGACCTGAGGCATCTTTTTTTCACACGTTTGTAATTGTGTTTGGACAGCATCTGCATCGCACTGAGTTCAAAAGTTTTCAGTTTTTCTTCTGTTAATTCTTTCGGTCAATTTAACGAACGGCTTTTATAGTCGTTTTGAATAAGAACTCCCAAATATTGATATTGTCGCTGTTCCTTCCAGACATTTGGCATGCATGCTTAAAAATCGGTTCTTTTTTCTTTGTACTGAATGCCAAAATATTTTTAAAAAAATATTTGAAATTCTTTAACAACTGCGCATAACTTTCTAACTAAAAATTGTAATTTTTCTTCAACGAATTATGCATTACATTCTTGTACTTTTTGGAATAACTCTAATCTCGTATACACTTTTTCGATTTTACTCTCGAAGCTTCAAAATGGCTCTGATAACAATTTTATGCAATAACCACAACGTATAGTAAAAAAAAAAACTAAGTACCTGCAGCCCAGATTTGATTTTTAAAATATTGTTTTTGTTGGTAATAATTTTAAAAGTCAGTAAATCAGGTACATATATTCTGCACCATACAATAACGTCATTTAGATGCCGCACAAGTGGTCAAAAACCGTTACATACTGTTTCGCACATTCCCTTTTTTACACAGATAATATAAGTCTTAGATGTAATAATTGAAATAAAAAACATCTACGTACAACCAAAACATTTTATTACTGACGAAATGGTTTCTATCATATTTACCTATGCAAGATGAGCAAAAAACAGAAAAAAGGTGAAATTTTAAAAAATCACCAAAAAAATGCCGCAAAAACGAGCAACGTTTGTTTTTTTTTTTAATTTAAAAGTAGATAGAGATTTACAATTTTATCATGATCTATAACATTTTTAAAGTCGCAACTAGCTACACTTCCAAAAACCTTTTAATTTTTTTTTACAAAAAGTGAACAAAAAATAGTTTTTTAATTTCGAACGAATTTTTTATATCAAAAAAATTTTAGATAAAATTTTTCTAAAAATTATTATAAGTAGCTGGTAATATTGTCTTTCACAGAAAAAATTAATGTTAAATCTTTATTCGTTTACCCCAAAAAAAATAAATATTGTAAACCTCTTTAAACCGTAAAAAGTCAATGAACACAAATGCAATTTATTCAACTTTCCTGAATTTAACAATGTCCTAAAACCACAAATCTCAATCAAAAGACTTGAAAATTCACTATACGATCCAAAATTTTGTTGTCTGCAACGCTGCGTACAAATTTTTACTCTTAAATTTAAATTTTTGCCTTTTGTCCCTATGCCCCTATGTGCAACATCGACACAACTTTCTTATAAAATACCAAATTAACGTCGAAGTGATGTAGTCGTCGACTTGATATGACAACAAATAAAAATTAATGTCGGCGTCGACAACGACTTACTTAATAGGGTGACTATACTGATAGAAAAAGATGACAAGTGTCTCCGTTTTTGATCCCATGACATTTTGCATTATTGTGATGTCAGCCTTAACATCACTTTCCCAAATTGTCATCAGGGTAAAAAAATAGAAATTTCGTCATCAATGGGTTGACGCATCGGCATCAGAGAAATGACGAATTGGAGTCAGTTTAATAAGAGATGTATCAGTGCGATGACTCAGTAACATCGTAGAAATGGCTCGTTAGGCTCAATTTGATGACAGTTTGTCATTGGGATTGACTGAAGTCAAACAGAGAGAATATTATTATTTGATTACCCGTTACACATGGTTGTTTCACTTTTATGGTATTCCGCCCTTTGTTGACAGAATAACTCTTATTTATAAGACACCAGCAGCATGTTTGATATGGTTTTCGTAATCATTATAATTTGAAAATTTGATTTATTTAACTAAATAATTTGAATATGGGGATTTTTGCATCTTATTTTACTTTTAAAATGTGTCATCGAATAGATGTCACTGTAGTCATAGCATAGATGACGCATAAAATATGACAAGTATTTATGATAACATTTGTCATTAGATAGATATCACATTTTGTCTCATTGATGCCATTTGTAATAACATTGATGTACGGGCCTCATCGATATGAAGATGAATTTTTCTATAAGTGTATAAAAGACACCCTATTAACAAGAAGTCAAGCAAGCCAACGTATTGCCTAAGTAATCTAGACCTACTGGATTTTGTTATATATTCTAGCATGCCAAGTAGTGTTTTAGATATTTGAGACACAAATGACTAAAGCTCTAATGGTTCTCCGCTAGTTCTAAGCTATTACACATACTTGGCAAGAAATAAGGCAAGGCACCATTGTAGAAATTGATATTGATTCTATGAGATATTGGATAGATAAAAACATAGTTCAACATTTTTATTTTTCGAATTTATTCTATGAGCTAAATTTCCGTTATGTTTTTGATAAAGCTTTTGGTAATAGTTCTATTCCTTAAATTTTTTTAGGAATGACTTTATACACTACCAGACTATTATCTTGTAAATTTTTCTGTACATACAATATACTTCATTGCTATCCAACGGAAAGCTAAAATAAAATGTAACGAGAAGATAAAAATTTAAGGAATAGAACTATTACAAAAAGCTTTATAAAATAAATAACTGAAATTTAACTCATAGAATAAATTCGAAAAATAAAAATGTTGAACATAATAAAGTTGCTTATGAAATAATTCCCAGTATCTAAAAACATAATTCTTATTGTTAGAATCAAACATTGTAACAAGTTGGATGATTGTGCTTGAAATGCACTTAAGCGTAAAAATTAATCTTAAAATGATACCTTAATGAAATATCTTAGTAACTTTTATCGCAAACCAGAACACTGTAATTTATTTTTTTTTTATTTAAATTTTATAGAAGATAATTAACAACTTTTCGCTAATGTCACGAAGTTATTTATATAACATGTGGAATTGTTTCATTTTGATCTCAACCATTATATTTGTTATTGAATAGTAACATAATTATTGATATTTGGTATCTTCTATCTATATATATAAAAATTAATTATGTTTGTATGTTTGTATGTTTGTTTGTATGTTTGTTTGTCGCTTTATAGACTCCGAAACTACTGAACCGATTTTCCTGAAATTTTTACAGTAACATCACGTGAGCCCTAAAAATAAAATAGGCTACTTATTTTTTCGATAGGGGCAGGGGAATTGGTACCCCCCATAGGATGCCAATATTAATTATCGCATATCTTAAGAGCCGCTGCACGCATTTTGCTGAACTTTTTGTAGTAGGATCTTCTAAGCCCCAAAATTTAAATAAAATAGTAGCGGGGGAAGTGGTTCCCCCCATAGGACGCCAATGTTTAATATAGCATATCTTAAGAACTGTTATAGTGAGAATGTTCAAACTTTGTAGAAGTCACTCTTATGGTATACTACTCTATTGAGAATAAAAATAAAGCGGTAGGCGCAGGGGGGGAAATACCTCCCATAGGATGCATATATTAAATATCGTTCAACTGAAGAACTATAAAAGGGACAGTCTTCAAACTTGGTTAAAGCTACTATTATGGTAAAATATAAATTTCAATATAAAAATGGGCGGGGTTGACAGGGGAGGAGCAGTACCCCTCATAGATAGAAATATAATTAAGAGCCGCTGCACGCATTTTGTTGAACTTTTGGTAGTAGGATCTTCAGAGCCCCCAAATTGAAATATAATAGCAGCGGGGGAAGTGGTAGCCACCATAGGACGCCAATGGTTAATATCGCATATCTTAAGAACTTTTATAGTGAGAATGTTCAAACTTTGCAGAAGTCTCTCTTATGGTATACTATACTTTTGAAAATAAAAATAAAGCGGGTAGGAGCAAGGGGGGAAATACCTTCCATAGGATGCATAAATTAAGTATCGCTCAACAGAAGAACTATTAAAGGAAGAGTCTTCAAACGTGGTTACAGCTACTACTATGGTAAACTATTAATTTCAATATAGAAATGGGCGGGGTAGACAGAGGAGGAGCAGTACCCCTCATATAAAGAAATATTAAATACCATATATCTGAACACAAAAGTTATCAACCTTTACAGGACAACTTTCAAAACAAAAAAAAAAAAAAAGGGGGTAGGTGCAGGGGGAGCAAAAATAAATAAATTACACATTAAAAAAATACTGCAATTTTTTTCTTATTTATTTTTTTTACCAGTGTAGCGAAGCGCACCGGGTTAAGCTAGTGTTTTATAAAAATGACTATTATCCAATTCGCAAGCTCGTAGTATCGTCGTATTCGTTGTATAATCGTCTAATTATAAAATAATGTATATTTGTTGTTGGTAATTTTCATATTAAAGTCTTGTCTCATTACACGATTGATTTTTATGTGTTCAGAAAAATGTTGCGTTTATGCCAGATCTGGAAATGTCCGATTTGCTTGGTGAATTTGTGCAAATCTTTTTAGGCTGCCATAACTGCCAACACAAATTTAATTTTTATGAATAATTAATATATGTTTGATTAATTTCAATTTATTTATGCCCCATTTTAATTAAAATTGTTTATCATTTAATATTAATTATTAAAACTCCCATACTTGGCTTAATTTCATGGTATCAACCAATGTGAATGGCAAATTTTATTAAAAAAAAAAAACCAAAAATACAAATAAAATAAAAACCAAAAGTGGAGTAAAAATTCTAACTAAAATTAAATAAGTTGCTTGTTTTAGTTTAATTTTTCATATTTTTTTATTATTTGGTATCTAAAAAGAAATTTGTTTATCTACTTGAACTTAATTGACAATGTACATTGAATAGATATTTTCCAGTTTTGACGTTTAGCAATACGAATACCGAATAGAGCTACCGCCACAAGGCAATACTTCATTACTCTACAAATGAATAGACAACAACATTAATGACAAAATGTATACACAAAAACATCGAAAACATACGTGTGTTGTTTAAGATTGCTGGGCCCAGCCTAAGGTTCAGGTTAAATTACTGGCACGACGACTGGAAGAACTCCACTTTGGAGTTCAAAAACTGGTGGCTCTACAACATTCCGTGCACGTTTTGACATTTTTCTTATTATTTTTTCTGTTTTCACTTAAAGAACGATACACGTGCTTTCTCTGAACTTAAAAACACAACTTTTACATTATATTATTGCATTTTTCCACGCATATTCGTGTTTGCAAATGTAAACCAGTACGCCGAAAGAGGTAAAAATAAACAGTCAGCTGTTTGAGCGTTAACGATACAACAAATTTTTCTATTCACGAGTGCATAAACAAAAATCATATTTTTTAACGATAAGCCATAAAATAAAGCTTGTGAATTGGACTGCCGCATTAAAAAAACATTAAAATGGATTTAAATTGTATTTTAAAAAAAATTTCTATGAAAATTTCACCTAAAAATACATTGTTAACTTATTTTATTTTTTAATGAATAAGACAGATACATAAATTTTAATATGTAGAAAATTATTAAGTTAAAAAAAACAAATAACTTTGAAATTGGAATTGTTGTGTTTTCCTTTAGGCCTCCTCATATATTTGGTGGCGCAGAATGAACTACATATTTTGAATCCCTTATATATTCTTCTTTTATTATTTTTCTTTGCTTGTTTTCCAGTAGTTTGTAAAAAAGACTGGGTGAATTAAAGATGAATAACAAGTATAACATCGAACAACGAACAAAAATAATTCAAACCGATTATTATTATTGAAATGACTTGTCTTTATAACATTTTTAATTATTAGTCTTTGGTTGCTTTCAGCATTTTGTGAAGAAGCACAAAATGGACCATACCTCCAGGGCATAATTTTTCAAAGCTAATTGGAAAACATCTCCAAATAATATACGTATTTAAAAAAAGAAGAAATAGTAATCGCATAAGCCATCTTACTCATTCTGCGTCAACCTGTACATACATTTATATTGAAGATCAACAATTTCTAATTTTTAGTTGAGGCGTCAGAGAACAAAACTTGATTTTTGATTATTTAAAATTGTACGGAAATCCACGAATTTTTTTCACCCGATTGATTTATAGCATGAACTCAAAAAGTATACCAAGTTCCTTCCTTATCATAAAATGCATTAGACCACAAAAAGTCGCAACAATAAATGTTAAGGATGTATACAATTAAAGGACTTTTAATTTGAAAAAGCATGTTTTGTTAAAATTAAAGTAAAAAAAATGTAAAAAAGATCGTTTTGGTACGCATTGAACGTTTTGGTATGCATTCCAAAATGTTTGGTTTTACATTTTTCCCACTCCAAAATAGTGGAGAGAGTATAATGCGTTTGTGCTGATATTTGTTGCTCCTTAAAATATTGGTCGTAGATTCAAAAAGGCACATTTTGTCCTACATAAATTTTTTTAGATACAATTTTTCTATGAGAAGGGGACTAAAATTATGCATATAAGATTTATTTCAATAGAACTTAACCAAATTAATGCAAAGACATCAAAAAATCGTTTTTGAAACAAATACAAGAAGGCCAGTTTTGTTCAGCGACTACTCAATTGTGTAAGAAATATTGGAATACACTAAGATACACGACTGCTAGCCCATTTAAACTGCAACGAGAAAAATCTAGTTGTTTTTGGGAATGACCTCAAATTCTGGGTCCTAATTAATTCTACGTCCATTAAGCTAGGTCCGACTGTTGAAATCACGATCACCTTCGAAACGCTTAAACAAATTGAAAAATTTCAGCGTCAGTTTGTTTCTACTATGAAATTAAAGGCGGTATGGAATCAAAATTCGTTGTAAAGGCTTTGATAGGAAAATAGTCACGAATGCAAATGTGGACCAACCTCCCTAAAAAATTTATATTCATGTTCTGCTTACACAATAGTTAACATTAAATACCATCAAATCTTACTGCCTGTTTGTAGAACGCGAGTGCAAAAGTGATTCGCTTAACTTACATTAAAAACAAAAACAAAATTTCCAAATATGTTTTGGTTTTAAATGTAAGTTAACCGAATCAATGTTGCGCTCGCAATCCACAAACAGGCATTTACTTTTTTTAATTCTGTCATAACGATGTTCCAGTTTGCGACATGCCTTCTGAGTGAAACGATACTTTCATAAAATTGGGGGCACAATGAATAGATTGCCATTAAATTTGGCAGAAATTCGTTTTATACGACTACAAATTACATTTTCAAATCGGTTTATGTTATTTGTTCCAATTTAGTTTTATAAAACCTGAGTTAACACCATGATGAACGTTCCATAATTTACCTCAAGCCGTATATAAAGTCCGCTTCCAGAAATCCATTTGATATGTTGAAACCCGAAATGACATTTCAGTTAAATAAGGTCCAACTAATTTGTAAATGATTAAAAACAAAATTATTAAATTTTATGATGAGCGGCTCATAACTAACCAAACCTTCAAATCTCTTAATATATATTAATATGGAAACGATTACAAATACTGTGAGGACAAATTTTATGTTTATAAACTATCAAACATTCATTTACATGCAAAATAGCAAAATTATGGTTGATAGTCTTCTATTTTAAATTCGACTATTACCACATAAAGTTACAAACATAAGTAACAAATTTAAGTTCAACAAGGTAGTCAAGATCTTCCTGCCGTCTCTGTATCAACACTTTCAGCTGTAAATTGTCCCATACGAACCTGAAGTACAACAGTGATGTGTAGAGCCTACCCCTGAAAAAGTCTCATTCTCGGTGGAGGGTATCAAAGATTCAGGAAAAGAATAGAGCATTATTACTTGTTTTTAAAAAATATTAACATTAACAACATTCAACAAATACGCTAAGCAAATAAACCAAATGAGATAAAAAGATTTTAGAATTAAAAATGAAAATTTTGAACGTAATTAGTTTTTAAGATGTTTTTAAAAAACTGTACATTTTTTATGGTTGGCAAATAAAGCAGCTGTGCTTTATCTCTATTTAAAGCGATAACAACGCATTTATTATTCTCTTTAATTTTACGATAATAAAAATTCTTTTTAAAATTTACCAATAGGGCGTCGCAAAATAAGACCGAACGTTCTTGTAGCAAATAACGAATGAATAAACATAACAAACAAGAAAAATTATCTGTCATACAATGATCGGTTTGCCAAATTGGCGACCACAATGTATTTTAATGGGGAACGTTACAATATTTTTGCGATGTTGTGTTTTCATGTTATTGGCCGTTTACATTACAAAGAAATCTAGTAGATTTGATTCAAAATATTTAGCGAGATTTTGTTTGCATAGCAAAAACTGTTGGATGAAAGTCGTTTGTGTAACACATACTTACATACAAAAAAATTTAAAAATTTGCTTTAAATTTTATTTATTCTTAACTTCGTTTATTTTGTCAATTTTACTTCCATAAAAAGTGTTCTTATTTTGCGACGACCTAATGGTACATTTAAAAAAAAAAATAATTAAACGCGTTGTTATCGCTTTAAATAGAGATAAAGTACAGCTGCTTTATTTGTAAACCATAAAAAATATACAGTTTTCTTAAAAAACGTTACGGTTTATTAAATACATATTAATAAACTTATTACGTGTAAAGATTTCTTTTTTCAATTCTTCAATCTTTTTGTCTCATTTTGCTTAGTTTATTTGTTTATTCTTGTTAATGCTTATATTTTTTTTAAAACAAGAAATAATGCTTTATTCGACTACTGAATCTTTGATACCCTCCACCGAGAATGAGACTTTCTCAGGGGTGGGCTCTATACATCGCTGTTATGTTTTAGGTTCATAAGGGAAAATTTACAGCTATAAGTGTTGATACAGAGACGGCAGCAAGATCTTGGCTACCTTGTCAATTAAATTTCGTTGCGTTACTTTATTTGGAAAAAGTGGAATTAAAATAAGAAAATATAAACTTAATTTTTTTCCAAATTGTTGCTATTTCGCACATAAACTTGTAATATAGAGCCAGCGATGTATGAAACATCTTATTAATTATATATATAAAATCTGACCTCAAAGTATATTCATTCGTTTCTGTGTTACCCATTTAAAGTTTTTTTCACACAGAAAAAACCAAAAATTGTTTCTAATCACAAAATTCATAGAATCAAGCAAACAATTTGTTAATTTTGCAAACCAAAATGATTATATTGATTACCAAAAATTTAAAATTGTTAACCTTATTTTCAATAAATTATATTTTAATTTTAATTAAAAAAATTGTCAATAATCTTTGGCATTTTAAACAATGTGTTAATTGATTTAATATATATAGCTCAGAATTTGACAATTCCAAACAACAATTCTTTAAGTTTAAGTTATTTTATTTTAAGCAAAAAAAAAAAAAAAAATCAATTAAGATTTTTTTTATTTAATTAATAAATATTTATTTCAAAATTAAAATAAAAAATTAATTAAAAAATAATTAAATCAAAATTATATTTTTACTTTTTTTTTCATCTAAAAAAAATAATAGATTCAACCAGGAAAAACTTTTTGAATTTTGGTAATAGGTCGTAGTTATTTCATACGTTACCTGGTAAGTAGTTGTCATTATAATTGTCATTATTCTGAAAACCTCAATAAGTACTTGTAAGTAATTAGCTCAGTAAGTACTTTTCACTACAATTATTTTCAGTTATGAATATTTGCTTACTAATAATCAGCTAAATAGCTACTTATTAGTTGTCTTATTTTCAGTACTGAGCATTTACTTACTGGTAACTAGCACCATAACTATTTATTAGGTATATTAACTAGCGCCAATTAAATAAAAACTAGCTATTTTTTTTGGCTTCTAGTTAGTATATTGTAATTACTTACAATTCAACTTACTGGTAGTTAAATAATAACTAGATATTTTGTGACATCTAGTAAGTGTATTGTAACTACTGAATTCTGTGGACAACTCGAACAAAAATAAGTAGTTATTCAGCCGAAAAATAAGTAGTTATTCAGCCGAAAAATAAGTAGTGTTTATATATCTCCAATATTACTTGCTAACTTACCAGGAAAGTAAAGGTTTTGCTGGGCAATTATCATATTAAATAAATTGAAATACTTTTCAAGCAATTTTTTTAAATTGATAAAAAAAATACTGAAATTTTTTTCTGTATATAAAGAATCAAGTTAATGATTCAATTAATGAATGAATATGTAAAATAAAAATTGTAGGATGTCTGGTTCACAAATCCACTTGCACTTGTAAATAGAAATATTTTTGCCAATAACAAGAAATTGCATAGACTACGCATGTCAACTAAATGTTTATAATTCAAAAGCTTTAAAAATTTGTATGCACATATGTTGGTCATACATACATTTGAATGTATGTATGTATTTTTAAAAAAGTATAGAATAATTTGTTATTCGTTTTTTTATAATCATCAGTTCTCAATACTTACATTTATACTTGAACATAAATATTTGACGACCTACAAGGGCATTTAGACGCAAGTAAAAATGCCAACAAAATGCATCAAACGACATAATTTTGACAACCAGTCTTTCTAGTTTTTTTTTTCGATATATTAGACAAAGTCATCAGCACTTACAATAATTTGTTTGGTTAACACTCAGTAGCCAGATGACGATTTCCTCCCTCTTCATTGAACCAAATTTTATCGATAATATTAACTCAAAAATTTAGTAAGACCTGAACTAAAAAATTAGTTAAATCAACTTAAGTTTTTCTCAAATATTTAAATCTTGTCATCTATACAAACTTAATTTTTCCTCAACTATAAAAATGTATTCATCTACAAAAATTTTCTTCAAATCAACAACAGTTTTTGTTAAACATTTTTTTAATGAATTCCGTTTATATGAATAAAAATTTGTTAAAAGAAGAGCCAAAATTATGTTAAATGTATAATATTTGAAAAAGCATCCTCAAAGGATGTAAATTTGAATACTCCATCCGTTTATTTAACTAAATTTTGTTAATTTAGTTTCTCAAAAGTGTTATTTTGAATACAAATTCGTTAAAGTAAGAAAAATAATTTTTTAGCAACATTGAAAAATATTTATAAGTTAAAAAAAAGAATTTTCATAAAAGTCCAAAAATTTTTTTGTTTTTATTTTAACTAACTGGATGTAAAAACAAAGAAATTTCGTTCAAATTAACTAATTTGTTTAACTGGTTATAAATAAAATTCTTAAAACTGACTAATGACATGTAATATTTATATTAAAGAGTTGTAGAATTGAAGAATTGTTATTCAATACAACAAATATTTTATTAAAATAGAGTAAAATAATGCATTATGAAGTTAACGCCCGTAGAATTTAAGAAATTTCGTTGAATTTAACTAATTCTTTTTACAAGCTGGGAATTATTTCTTTTTCATAAGTAACTTTATTATATTCAACATTTTTTATTTTTCGCTTTTATTATGTACGCTAAATTTCAGTTATGTTTTTTTAAAGCTCTTTTGTAATTGTTATATTCCTTAAATTTTCTTATTGTATCTTCTTTTTACATTTTACCTTAGCTATCCTTTGGATATCAATGAAGTATGTGCAGAAAAATTTACAATTATTAGACACCAGCAGAATGTAATGCATTTTCTGGCCGTAGCGGGATAGAACAAATTCGAAAAATCAAAAATGTTGAATCTAGTTTTTTTTTAGTAAAATCTAATAGAATTCTCTTAAATGACTAACGAATTCTAAAATTCAATAAAGGTGTGTAGAATTGCAGAAATTTCGTTAAATTATAAACACATGCAGAACTGAATAAATTTCTTCAATTTGTCTATATAAAAGCAAATTCTAAATTTAACGTACAATTGTGTGTTGATAAAAAGTGTTTCAAATAAATGAAAAGGCGAAGAAAATATATTTTAATAATATAATAAAGTTATGATACTAAATTAAATCTTTTCCAGATATTCCGTGCTTTTTCTTTGGAAATATAAAAATTAAATTTTGAAATTTAAAAATACATTATGTCTTGACAAAAAAAATTGATACACCACTTCTGCCATCAACACCGACTTTGAGTCAAAATTAAATGAAAATACAAATGACTCTTAATATTCTGAACATACCGTTCCGATATTAATTGATTAATTGATGTTGTTGTTCTTGAGAAAAAAAAACATTGACGATAGTATTGAAGCAATTCTACTGGAAAACTGCTCTTATCGGCTGCATGAGTTGTCGCAATCTATATGCACTTTTGATGTATTAAACAAAATGGCCACAGTATAGAAAGCCATTTGGTTCAAGTTGGTATGTAGGAAAATGCTCATGATAACGAATAATCTTTTGTGTTAGTTAGAATTACTCTTAATATGTGTATTTTTATCTTTTAAGGTAGATATGGACTTTAAACAACTATCTCCCAAAGGCAGGGTGCGTTCATGCAAATTTCAAGACGTTCTATTAAAAAAATTACGCGTTAGAAGATCGCATAAAAGGCCATTCCAGCTATCTTTAATTTAAAACTACGAAACAGCTGGTTTGATCTTAGTGGTAAAGTTTTTAATATAAAAAACTTTTTTTTTAATGTGAACTCATTTATTGTTTACAAAATTAAAAAAATCTCTTTAACCTGTAAAAGTAAATATTCCTACTGGGGCTTAGGAAATATATAAATTGGGAGTAGTTAAAGTGAGTAATAATTATTCAATATATATACACAGAAAAAAATTATTCCAAATTGCCCAGCGTTGGCGATTTAGAACTTTTCTTTGGTGAAGACACCAACCATTAAATTTTTCGGGATTTAATTGTGTTTTCATAATGGCTTAAAAGTTATTTTCTTATTTTATGCATTTCTACCTGACCCGGCGAACTCTGTACCGTCTAACAATCAATGCATGTCGTGCTACTTTTAACTAAACTTTATTTTCGATTGTTTTTCTGTTTTTTTTTTTTTTTGAAAGAGAAGTATACAGCGAAAAACAAAAATGCACCGATATTTAATAAATACGACGTAATGGGAGAAAGCTGAGTTCATAATCGGCTTCAGAATGCCATAAGCATAAGAATCAGTTGCAACGCCTAAAAACTTTTTCAATGTCATCCTGTGTAATTAATTAAATCTAATTTTAATCCTCTAGTTTGCGTCCTTCTAATGACGGATAAAAATATTCCTAATCACGGTTCCTGTTCACATACATAACTAATATATTTAGCGCTGTTCTGATCGGATAAGTGCTATAGTATCTCATCTTCTGAGGCCAGTGTAGCGATCATCATTTGAAATAATTCGAGCTGGTGGATTTAGATATTATTTTTAGAAATTTAATTGAATATTTTGTGATCATAGCTTTCACAATAAGGTCATTGTTAATATTTGAGTTTTGAGGCAGTGTCCTATAACTGCCTTTTAGATTGAGTTGTAAAGCAGAGGTTTACAATCTAGACAAAGGGCAGATTTTTTCCACTGTGCCAATTTATTTGAATTGTTTTATGTTTCATTTAATTTAGTTTGCCCTCTATATGGCATTTCCATATAAAGGTCGATAAAGTTATTACCAATTCAAAGGTTTCTTCGGCCAAAGTCACTTTATGATAAATTGTCAAACCGTTAGAATGATAACTTTAATCAGCCGTTACAGAATATGATGTCAACCGCTGAAAAAATATACTGCGTTTCTGTGAAATAAAATTTTTTTCTCCGCTAGAATTGCTTTTTATGAATTCCGAATGCTAGTAGAATTCCAACTTAATATTGTTTATTTGAATAGCTAATTGAGGCAAAAAAAAAATGCAAAGACCACGCGGTAAAGCGAGAATTTAAAACAATTGAATCTTTAGAAAAATCCCTGCACGAAAATCTCTAAACACAGACCACAATCATATGCTTTTAAACATCACGTTTGTAGTTAATTTATTTAATTCCAAAATATATTGATTATGCTTAAGTAGTTTCCTTCACGGATGAAAACGGTCAAACACTGTTTAGCTTTCAATGTGTCTAAAAATGTCAATTACCTAATATGGTGGTCCGGACACCGATACGTTTTGTGTGGTATGGGCTGTACTTAGGGGTGAATTTGAGGATTTCAGAATATTCGCTAAGAGTACAAACACCTTGCTGATATTACCCGAGAGAACACCGATTATTTTTCTCAGGTCATGGAGTCTATGGGGTGGCTTTTGGCTTTAGCGCAAAAACATCTGTCAAGTAGCCAAACAACTTGGTGATATTATACAGAGAGATGAAAAGCGGACAAATATTTAAACAAAAAAAGGAAGCACTTCTAACCATATAAAACTACTTTCCGTATTTTTCAAACGTTATAAAAGTTCCACTTATTTATATTTACAAAATGTCATATTTGCACAATTATTTATTAAATTTAACAATAACAAAAAGATATGACCGTTCAATATGACCTCCAATCAACGATTCAACATAGATACAAATTTGTTAATTACAATTATAATAAAATTGAGGCAAAAAACATAAAAATTAAAGAAAATTTTAAAATATAAAACGTGATGACAGTGGCGCATCAAGTTGTCAATTCGGCTTAGGGCATATCATCATTCAACAAAGAAGCCAAGGATGGGAAAGCCGTTTCCTTCGGTTCAGACGTGAACAATTCTATTTAAGGCACGCCTCAAGTTGTGCTACTTTTTTAATGAAAAAAAAAAAAAAAAAAAAAAAAAACGACAGATACAATCCAAGTTTAACAAAAACAAATGGAAAACCAAAAATAAAAACATACTTGTTAAAAAAAATAAATGAGCAGAAGTTGTTAACACTTAATGAATAGCAAGCTGTCAGACTGACTGACTGAATGCACAAACAAACAAATAAACACACCAACATATTAAAAGCAGCATGGTCAAATTGTTCTTTCCACAACATCTACTAGATTGATCAACTACCACCACATTCCTTAAATCATCGTTTCTTAAAGTATTAATAGTTTCATTTTGGCAAACAAAACTATTGCTTTTATATGTCAAACTGTATCCAATAAAAAACATATTTGTTATTCCTCACATACAACTCTTATTTAGCTACACCACTGAATGACTGGGTGTTCGTTTGTATGGGGGGACTTACATATATTTGTGTTTGACTTTGAGTGACTGTGAAGTATTTTTGGATGACTTATAAAGTGGAAGCTATTTAAAAAAACAAGAACAAAAATTGGCCAGTAAAATACATGTGGCGAAATAGCTAACAAAATGGATTTTAAGTACTAAAATGGCCAAAATTGTTAAGTTCTCTGCATAAGAATATGACAATAGCGTAAATATTTCGTAGAAGGAAATAATAAATTAGGAATATATGTTCAATTTAATATAAGCCACCATTGAACGCTACGCGAAACTAATACCTTCTTTTCCAAACAATTTCCAAAGCTTTTTACAAGTAGTTTGATGTAATATTTATGACGAGATTTGCATGACAAGCAATTGTGAAGATTGATCAAAGGATTTAAAATATGAAATGTTCCTTTAAATAAAATGTATGATACAGTGAAATGACAACATTGGAGGAAAATGGATGATCAGTATCGATAACTTATACCATGGATACATTATCTGAGGTTGTTCACGAATTAGAATCACAAATTCTCGCATTTTAATTGCATTTTTTTTAAAATAAAAAAATACAAGGCCGGATGTAGCTCTACAAATTGATTTTGCTGAAAATGTTCGGCTGATTGCAGAAAATTAGGTTTAGAGTGTTCATTTTAGTTACAGTTAGGTAACTACATTTGCTTGAGAAGCAAATTTTTATGTTCTCAGATGGAAGCAGATCGCAATTGTAAAACCAATTTATTGTATCGAGATACATGGAGTGGAACTACTTCGCGACTTCGTTTGGAATGGGCGCTTTTTGTAAAAAATAAAACAGACATCAATTAGAATTAGGCACCTCCAGTTGTATGCCCATGTAAACCTTGTAATAAAATAAAGGTTGACATTTTAAGTATAATTTGATATAAAATGGATTTGTGCTATCGAAATCGGGAAAACAAATATCGTTCTTTTAGATTTGAAATATCGAATTTATCGCAGTTTCAATAATGGCTCTTCATTCAATTATTTTTGTCTATAAAATCACTATAAAATATAGTAAGTAGAAAATGTGTCATCAGAAATTATATCAAAATTATAATCAAAATGTGTTTAAGGTTTAACAACAACATGTATGTAATAGCAGAAAATTGAACTACTGAACATTTTATTGACATAGTTCTAGAAGATAGAATATTATATTGACGAGAATAATCTGAATCATGAGAAATAGATGTTGGAGAGACCTATACATGTGTTCTATTAAGTTCTAAAAGTTGTTGTTTTCATTTTGTATAAAATTAGTTGTTTGCTTGATTTAATAAAAAGAAATGGTATTTGTGCAGTTGCTGAAGTCAATCAAAATTATATTTAAATTAGTTAAAAAATTTTGTAAAAATAAATAGGGAAATATAAACTGTTTATTAAGTATTTTTTTTTTTTTTTTTTTTTGGTTTAATATTTGTAAATTTAGAAAATTTTTCAAAATAGAAAAGTTGGTATGGCTCTCATTACGTATGGGCAAAAAAATACGGAAATAGGAAAAACATTGATAAAAATATTTTAGCGATACATTTTAATATTAAGTTTAATTTTTTTTAATACATACTAGTTAATGTCTAATTAAAAAAAATATTGGCTCCATAGCGCCTGGTCTTCCGGACTTTTTTTGGTACTTCAGCCATCGACTTTTTAGTTCCTTCTGTGTCAATACGTTTTAGCTCTTTTTTATTTTTTAGATGAGGCAATCTACATTTTTTGCACGGTATCCGCTTTTGTAAACATTTTTCTTAAAATTTGCCAAAAAGAATTATATGGATCTAAGCCGAGGAAGTTACTTTCCATCGGCACAAAATTGATTTTTCTGCTATTCAAATTGTGTTTTGTTGCCTCGGCGTAGTGATATCACGCTAAGTCTGCCCACAAAACTATTTTATCATTTTGGTGATATTTTTTGATAAATTTTTCAAGTTTTTGAATACATTTTTTATAATAAATATTTGCATTTACTGCCAATCCATCCTTGAAAAAACTGGTTCACTAATACCACACTCGACAAACGGCCACTTCCGAGGGCACTTCCAACCCGATACAGGGTTTCTTTCTATTCTTTTATTAATTTATATCATGGCCATTGTTTTATAGATAAATATATTTTTAAATCCCATGTCTTAAAAATTGTTGACAATCTCAATCTTTTTTTGCCGGATTTTCATTACAAAATTTACATATTAGTTAACGTCGGTCTAATTCGTTTAGCGACATTTTTAACACTAGTTGGTTAAAAATGCACATACTTTTTATTTAGTATAATGAATATGAATATACCGTTATATTTTATTTATCTTTTTTTTTTTGTAAGCAACAAGTATTTTTTGTAATACGGCGTTGTAATATTTCCGTATTTTTTTGTCATTACGTTATTTGTTTACTTTTTTAAACAAATACCATTTGATAACACTGTGTGCAAATTTTTAAGTCATGAAAATATAACCATTTTGTCAGGCTCAAATCTTGCAAACCGTTTGGAATTGATTTACTCTCTGAGGAAAAGTTGTAGCTCTTGTCATAAAGAATTGTGAACATATAAAATCAAAAAAAAAACTTCATCTTCAAGATCAAAATCGCAAAAAACTTTAAAAAATTCGAATTTTTTTTACGTAGTAAACCGTTCAAAATTCAATGAAATAATCAACCACAAAAATGTGCCTAAGATTTAAACAACTTTCTAGAACGTATGAAGTTCATGATTCTTAACATCGTTTTGGTAGCGCTTATGTAGCCCCAAAAGTGAAAAATTTCCCGAAAATTTTTTAATTTAATTTTTTTTTCTTTACTTCAACATTGAGATCCTATGCAATCAGTTACAAAAATAATTAAAAAAATATTCGTTTTATGTTTATAATGTGGATGGACCTGGACTTGCAAATCGCACTCTCCTAAGTTGTGGATCCAAAACGTCGTCCGAATCTGACTCTGGTTCAGAACTTATGGTATCCACAGGCACGTTGCCTCTAGATTGCCCTCCACCATCAGCTGTTTTTCTTTAAATAATTCATTAACATCATATAGAGTGATCTTGTGACTCCATTAACATACCTGAAATGAATAAGAAAAGAAATCAAAAAAGGAATGCAAGACAATGCATTAATAAAACTGATATTACCTCTGCAAGTAATGCGTCGAGTTGCCATTGTACAGTTTTTCCATGGACATTGTGGTTTGGTAAAACCGTTCTCCTTGCTCATCAGATTCGGTATGGAGTTGTTTGATAAAATCGTCAAAATGAAAATGAAGAAAATGCAGCTTTAATGTCATCGATGTGCCGATTTTCTCAAAATAATACAGCTTTTTTTTCACCCATTCTCTTGCTTCCGGATCCGCGTCTCGATCCCCTCCCAAGTCTCTGGTGCATACACGCTGAAGGTAAATCCATGCTATTGAATAATTTTCATCAAGCGATGAATCAAAGTTGCTCTTGAATTGCTTCCTATTGTCATGGCCATTAGGTACACCTGTTTAATGAAAACATAACATAAAGATAGAAAAGAAAACATTAACATAGTGTAAATAGAACAATGAGGTGAACAAAAATTCATTTTAAATTCACTACAATACCTTTTTTAATTTTGTCATCGCTATGCTTTGGAAAAATGCTTTTCAAATAGTCGAATGCGTTTGGACAGTTTACAACGGCCACTTCGATGATTTTTTTAACAATTACCACTTTTATGTGGAGCGGTGGCAGCAAGATGTCTTGACTGTTATCAATGAAATGTGTATTCTTCAGTCTATGTCGTTTCATTTGTTCCTCCAAACTTCCTCTTGGTCACAACGAATTACATTGGAATTGATTCAGAAAGTGAGCGCGAATCCCAATTACAAAGAAAACAAAAGAATTTTAGAAAGCCATCCTTATCGATGATCCCTTACAAAATGTTGATGACCTTAAATTACAGCAAATCTTCCATTTATTTTCGTAATATTTGATTTTTTTTCATTATACCTTTCAATTTTTCATATCTTTCTTTCATGTTAATACCCATTGTTAGCGGAATGGAAGGTTTTTGGTTCGACACATGCAACAAAACTGCTTTCAAGATTGAAACAGAACTATCAATTAATAATCTCCACTCACTAGCGATGTAGTATATTCCCATTTTTACCACCAAAGCTTTTATACCGTTGCAGTAAGCGAACGAATTGTCATCATTTAAAGTGTTAGATGCTCTGAAATTCAGCTTGCCGTTTGCAGTACGCTGTAGAGTTAACATTAGTATGTTTGAGTTTTCTCTGCTTTAAAAACGCTCTCAAAAAGATGGCAAGTCGCTGCCATAGTCCCTATATTTTATCACGTAGTGATGTCCGTATATGGTTATATATTTTCGTATTTCAATTTGTTTAATGATTTTAAATCTAACCTCCGTTTTTCTCCATCTGCTCCCATATTTAAGTTACAGGTCTTACTTACTAATCGTATTTTTGACATTTTTCCAAATATTAAAAGTAAAAAAAGTCATAAGTTTGCTCTTTATGGGTATGTAATACTTATTTTTACGTAAAAAAATAATTAAAAATTTTATACTTTCATACTTTCTAATCATGAAAAATACAAAAGGGGAAAAATTAATATCTTATTACTTTTTCGCAAAACCACAGTGAACGCATTTCGCTTTTATTCACAATTAAGTGAAGGTACCGCATTTTTAAGTAAAGGAAAAATTACCCATAAATAGGACAGCAGCAAACACACACAAACATTAGAAATTCTCATTTTTGTAGGCAAATCGCGATTTTTATCAATTTAGTATTCTCAGTATATTGTGAATCAAAACAAAAGTTGTCCACCGACAACAATGAAATAAATCTCATTTTATTCGAAATATATTTAAATAAATGATTTAAGACCAAAACTGTGATTCTTGTCGCATTTTTATTTTTTATGCATTTTTTAAAAAACCAAAATTTAATTTTTTTGTAAAAAATTGTTCTTTTTTTTTCAAAACTTCAACGATATCTCAGAAGCTACTGGGCTAAATAAAAAGCAATGTAAGCACGGCTAAAAGATAATATGGTTAAAGAATTTCGAATTTTTTTTGTTAAACTGAATATGGTGAACCGGTTGTAAGTTATTGCAATATATGTAGCGGAAGTGCCTAAATTTTGACATAACGGTATATCGCGAAAAGTCGAGCTGATAGAAAAAACAAAGTGCAGATTTGGATTCAGCGTCCCAACTAACCTAAAAAAAACAGTTTTCAGTTTTTAATCAACAAAAACCTTGTTTCCTTGTTTTACTTTTCATATCACTCATACACAGCGTATACCTATCCCCTTAAGGTATGCTACAGATTTGTTGTACATTTCGAAGTATGGCTAATTTTATTAAGGCCTAGTAAATCAGAGCAAGTTAAACTCTGTTTTTGGTTTAAAATGTGATTAAACCAAGATATCTATAAATTAGTAAACATATAAACCATCTTTAAACGCATAAAATTGGACGTTTAAACTACCAATGCAGATCATATGAATTTGACAACATTTATTGTAGTGCTGCCACATGTTACTTTTTTAACTACATATAAAACATGGGGCACTGATTTACACCTGTTTAGTTTAAACAACATATAAATCTAAGTTGAGTTCAACTTAACCAGCGTTTAAACACTTACTGATTTATTAGCCATTATATGTATATAATTAATATGACGTATACGTGTGGGTGCATTTAACAAGGGCTTAAAAATGCTTGACTATTGTTAATGCTTTTGTCATTGCTAAATAAACTTTAGAAAAGGAACACAGAAAAAGCAGAAAACTCGAGAGTAAATAATTTGAAATGATTCATTAATATTAACCCATTTTTGAACGCTACCATAACACGCAGCAATTTTTTAGATCACTTGAAGGGAGTTTCTTTTGAAACTTCAATTAAGAGTATTTTTCACAAAATGTTATCTCCCGAATTGGAGTTCTGTTAAAATGGACTGGTCGAAAAATCGACCAACGGCCAAAAGTATACAAAATTCATTTTATTTTTTGGTAAAAAAATATTGGTTTCGGCTTCATTTATGGGAATTTATTAAAAAAATTTTTCTTCAAAATTTTAACTGTAGTATATCTAAATATATGTATTTTTGCATGTAAATACACATAGTATATGGGCATTACCTTGGGTCACAAACGTGAGATCGTACGCTTTTAATGTACAAATAATATAGAAAACAAAACTTTTCCTAGCATTTGTTTTGCGATTGGATAGCATTTTGATAGCTCTGTTTAGTGCAAAAGATGGATTTAATCTAGTTTAAGTTTAAGGATAGTTATAAACATGTGGTCACGAACGTACGCAAAATAGAAGTCCATTTTGGCTGACAGTAGTGAAATGTAAAAATCTGCGAAATTAAACGGAATATTCACAAGTGATTAATTTATTTTAAAAGTGCATTAATGTAGGTCTCTATCAGGTGTTTTCACAACAAAATTACTCTATTGGTTTTTGTTTAATTGGCTTAAGTACCGTTCGCGAAAGCACGGTTCGCGAACGTACGATTTGTTCATATGTTAAAACTGTTAGTCGAACTTTTTTTGTTATCCTTACACTTGTCTCTTCTTAACTGATTGTAATTGAGAGATTTTGAAGAAAGAGTGCAAACATAACATATTTTTTTGTATGTAAAATTACTAAATATAAAAATATCTTTAGAAGTAGCTTAAAAAGAAAATAAAAAATTTTTCAGTTTCCAGCCCAATTTCCTCAAGTAAAACAGCTGAGATATCATACCACATCATATATACCATTTTATTATAAAAACATAGACTTTTTATAATTATAAACGATAAAACACGATGACTATCAACATTTTCTTTTTCCATCCTGGTTGACTATTCTGATGAAATGCCCATATGTCTAATAATTGAGTTGATTATGGTAGTGTAAGGAGTATGAGCAAAAAAGATTTACATAAGCACCTGCCGTGTTGGACCAATCTCATTAACCACACGGTGACAAATTGTGTGTTTACCAGATTTTGGAGCTGACTTTTTAAGATCTCACTTCCATGAGACGTAACAGAAAAGATAAACTTTGAAGTCAAATTTTTTATAGTTCTTTAAGTCATTTTCGATCAAAATCTAGCTCAATGACTTTAGTAGGAAAATAATGTGTTAAAATTTTCCTGAAAATTAATATTTTTATTCTGTCAGCTTAATAATATCTATTAAGAACCCACATTAATTAGTATTTTATGTAGTGCTACAATGTTCTATTATTTCGCTAAGACAATTTTTGACCCACCTTCTATGGCCATCACAAATTTTATATATTAACTCGAAAAATATCAAAAATTAAAAACCCAAACTGGCGGCGAAAGGCACCGAACGTCATTATATTTGACTTAAATTATGACCAGAAATCGGATCACCAAATTTTGTGAAGAGCGGTTCGTAATTAACCAAAGGCCCCATATAAAGGCCTTTTCCGGAACATAATCGTTATCTTTACAGTTTTACACGAACTGAGTAAAACCATAACGAAAAAATGATATAAGTAGACCACTTGCAAATACTTAATAATTGAAAAAAAAAAAAATTCTGCAAAAGCCGCCCTTTTATTTGTTTTCTAAAATGGCTCTATAAGCCATTATAAGTCTGTCTTAATGTTATACAACTGTTTTAATCAATTTTCTCAGACTTTTGTTATTTTAACTTAGCGGTGCTTGCAAATAGACTACTCATATTGTATTGAAATTTGGAGTTATTTAACTGTATATGACTGGAAATAACATCGTTTGATTTTGTAATGATATCGGAGAGGTCATTATGCGTTTGTGCTGATGTATGTCACGTTAAAAAATATTGGTCTCTGACCCACATTTTAATATAAAGATTAACTCAGAAGTCGCTTTAAGCCGAAAAAACATAAATGTTGATATTTATAAAATATTCGCCACAAATAACTATTATATGAATCTAAGCCTCAAAACTTAATTTTATTTTGCAGGGCATGATAAGCTACGGGTCTCAAATAGGGTACACTCCCTAAAATTGGTTTTTATTTTCTGTGTTGTAGGGTATCAAGTGGTCAGGCTGAAGCGATTTCACTTTCTTACATGTAACTAATTCAGGATAATTTAAGCCTAATATTTGCTAATGTGATACAATTAGTAAAGCGAAATTGAACGTTGCTTTCAACAAAGTAGACCGGTACGTGTATGGACTTAAAAGGCGTTCAGTGTATCTTTGCTTTCATCTCGGCTTCATGGGCTTTATTTTAATAATCTCCTGAATATAAGAGTCTAAGTTTTATTACATAATATATACCCACAAACCTGAGCATCTGCATGGCAAACTTTGTATTTCTGATATAAGCAGAAGAAAAAGAACAAAAGTTAAATTTCTGGGTGGTATTTCTAGATATTCTCAGTATCTCTATGGAATTCTATACCTTAGCTTTAAATTTTTAACTAACGCACGAAAATGTAATTAAAATATTTTTAAACTGTTTTCAGTTTAATTTGAAATATAATTACTTGAGATGATTAAATTATTGAAATTTTTTTATTATCTAATTTCAAATAATATGTTAATATACACAAGTTTAAATTATTTAATTTTAAACGAAAAAAGTCAATTGAGATTTTTTGATATTTTAATTAAAAATTTATTTCAAAACAACTTAAATATTAATTAAATCAAAATTATTTTTTGAATTTTCTTTTAACTAAAAAATAATAGATTCAATTATCACATTTATTAAAAATTAAATTAAAAAAAAAATAACTAATAATTTTTCTGTGTACGGAAAAGGAACACCAAGTAGTCGAACATGTTTGTACTAAATTGTAGCAACAGGACACGGAAGCCAATTTAAATTGGATTCAACTTTAATAAAATTTGATATTCAATATCTTAACCTTGATTAACTTGGTGACTCCTGTGATAACATAGCGCAAGATGAATATCAAAAGTTAAATATATTCGTTTGGTTTATAGAAGAAGGTGCACAAATGCCTTTTGGATTAAATTTTGTTAAACTCATAAGATGAGATGGCAATAAAAATACCTTATGGAAAAAAATCTATGTTCAATTCATACTCTTTATTATAAAAAAATCCTTCCATATAGGAATAATTTTTTTTTTCAGTGCCAGTGCATAATATTGATGTATCTAACAAAAATTTAAGTATCGACCAAAATTCGTGGGAAGTATGCCTTCAACAGAAAAGTGCAACTCCCATAAAGACAATCTTCCTCAACGGCAGAAAACATCCTTACGGAGGCCTTAACCAATACTCAGTCATGTGCCAACTCATGAAGTTTTTGCCCAGTCTCAGGTATTGGCTGCAACTGATTATCCGGAGAATATAATAAGCAAAATTCTTTTATACAGGTCTCGTGTAGTTCACATGAACTTTTGGAATAATCCTAATCTAAACCTGTATGTACAATTTTTATTTAGATTGGTACATAACCTTTAGATTTCATAGAAATACCTCTTCTAAATTTTTTTTCTTTCGGTGAAGAATATCAAAGATTAGGTAGGCATAGTCGAAAATGCTACTTATTCTTGTTTTACTGTAAATATATTTTTTTGGTATTTCGTTTTGTTGCTTCTGTAATGTGAATAAGTAATTTTTTCTCAATTTTTTGCCGTTTTTTTATTTAAACTGCGACACACTTTTTGTAAAAAGTCATTTTTTGTCTTTATTTTTAAAGGGAATAATAAATTAAAAAAAAATAATTTTTGCTTACTTCATGAAAATTCCAAATATTTTTTTAAACATTTGGGGTAATTTTTTTTGTCGTTATTTGTTATTTATTATGTCAACCTTTTTTTAACCTGCCCGGTAGGATGAACTTGTATTTAACATATTGATCACTTTAGTTTAAATCAATTTTGTAATAGTGAAAAGCTTTTTATAAGTAGAACAAAATCATTCCTTAAGATATGGGCAAGTTGTAATAATGGCCCTAACTTTTATCCACACAAACGTATTCTGTGAGAAGATATAAGATTTTCCATCCACAACATTTTTTTTTTTTGTTCAATAGGGATAAACCGTAAAAGAATAAATTTTCCAATTCGTTTGGTTTTCAAAAAACCCAAAAAAAACAAATAAATACAACATGAAAACAGCACAAAAAAGACAGCCTTTGCATAAGGCACACAAATTGAAGAGGCTTTGCTGAAAGAAAAGAGAAAGGTTGTTGCGTTTCTCTAAACTTTTAAATCTTTATTTCCAAATGAAATTATGTTTTGTTTTGTCGTGGTCTGTGCTTGGAAAGTTTTAAAGGGCTACGCTCGTCGGATGGGGAGGTCCTTGACCAAGCAAAACACTGCACAACACGAAAGAAAAAGGAAACTTTGTATCTTTCCAAGTCTTAAGGGGAAAAAAAAAACTATTGGCTATTGAAGTAATTAACTTATCTTTTCATTAAAACTAGTATAATACCCTTAAAAAAAAATTATATTGTTGACCCAACATCGACATTCCCAATAATAACTAACTACTCAGTATTTATATCCATTATAACTAAAATACATATTTATTAGTTTTCATTTTATGTTTAAGAAATATATAAACTTACGAACTGAATGGTTTATAATTACTTCATAATTTGTAATCAATTAATAATTTTTAAGTGTATGAATATTTTTAAATTAAAAAAAAACTCACTCTTTTATATTCGTGAATACTTCGCAATGTTATTGGTTATTTATCTTTTAAATGCCTCAGATGTTTTGAGCTCAAATCAACTCGAACGCTGTAATTTAAAAATGAACATTAGCTGTGAAACTTAAGTTATTGATATATAACCATTTGTTTTGTAACCGGCGATACTAACCATTATGTAATACATCATGCAAAATAATATTAAACTTTCAAAAAAAAAAACAAATGGAATATTGGTTGAACTAATTTAAGATTACTGTAGGCACTTTACTAGTATTAAGAGTTTAATTACTTTTTATTTAAAAATTTATAAATTCAATCATTAAAGTAAAATGCATACACAAATTTTAATAAACTTATTTCTAATTTTATTCTTTTATTACAAACTTCATCTATTTTTTATTTTATTTTATTTTTTTTTTTTTTATGTTACGTTGGGCAGGATTAATTAAAAATTAATATAAGAAAAGCTTTTACAACGTACAAACATATGTATGGGTGTCTAAATTCTGCTATTTTCATTTGTTTTTGTTTTCTGTTAATTCCGCCAGAATACAGAATAATGTTAAGCGATTAACATTTTTGTACGACCGATGAACATAATCTTATACTTATCATTACTTTATACTCCGCGTGACGTCATCAAATTAATAAATTGCGTTTTAGATCGTTATTCATCTTTTATTTACATCGATCACTATTATATTAGGTACATCCACCTTTAAATTGTTGGTTGATCGATATTACCACTTAACAAATGGTCAGTGATGATGCATATATTCAAATAGTGTTGGTCAAAATTGTATCACTTGTAAAGGATTGAGGTTAGGTGACATATGACCTTTTATATATTTTTTTTTAACCATATATTAAAACCTTATGAGAAATATAATATTAATTCCATTAATTTTACAAAAACTAAACTAATCTCTTACCATGAATTTTTTTTTTTTTTTTTTTTTTTTTTTTTTTTTTACAAAATATGCCTATAAGAAATATAAAATTGAATTATGGCAATTACCGGTGGGTGGATCTTTTTTGTAGTTTGTAATTTACATCAGATTAACTATTACTTAGTTTAATCAATTGTATCAATTTATCAAAAAAACTTTACAATGTCTTTTGCTTGTTTTATATAGCAATAGTTATAGTTACCAATTGGAAATTAATCAAAGCTTTATCTCCGATGAGATTTTATCATGATGAAGACTAGATTAAAAAGGCAAGTACAAAGGTCATTTTGTACCACGTCGTCTCAGAGACGGCAAAAAAAAACTTTCGATAACTTTTGTAAAACTTAGCATGTAATTATTAACACCAATGTTGCCTACTGTTAGTGAGTGTATTCAACTCAACTGCAGAACATAACATAAAGGTGTCCCGCAGTATAACATTAACTATCGTAATGTGAAGTGACATTATGTTCATTTGCAATTTTCCTCATCATTATCCTTATTTTTCCTTCTTTTTTTTTTTTTTTTTTTTTTTTTTTTTTTTTACAAAATATGCCTATAAGAAATATAAAATTGAATTATGGCAATTACCGGTGGGTGGATCTTTTTTGTAGTTTGTAATTTACATCAGATTAACTATTACTTAGTTTAATCAATTGTATCAATTTATCAAAAAAACTTTACAATGTCTTTTGCTTGTTTTATATAGCAATAGTTATAGTTACCA
The DNA here is from genome assembly GCA_943735925.1 of Pollenia amentaria. Classification (NCBI taxonomy): domain Eukaryota; kingdom Metazoa; phylum Arthropoda; class Insecta; order Diptera; family Polleniidae; genus Pollenia; species Pollenia amentaria. The sequence continues at coordinate 134,050,982 of OX031010.1, read as the reverse complement.
ATTGGAAATTAATCAAAGCTTTATCTCCGATGAGATTTTATCATGATGAAGACTAGATTAAAAAGGCAAGTACAAAGGTCATTTTGTACCACGTCGTCTCAGAGACGGCAAAAAAAAACTTTCGATAACTTTTGTAAAACTTAGCATGTAATTATTAACACCAATGTTGCCTACTGTTAGTGAGTGTATTCAACTCAACTGCAGAACATAACATAAAGGTGTCCCGCAGTATAACATTAACTATCGTAATGTGAAGTGACATTATGTTCATTTGCAATTTTCCTCATCATTATCCTTATTTTTCCTTCTTTTTTTTTTTTTTTTTTTTTTTTTACACACATTAATCAAATATGATGCTATGATTACTTGACTCACCTATATTATATTGTCTATACAGATATACTGTATATACATATATGTATGTTCCTTTATGTTAAAATTGCGCTTAGAATAATGGTATAACCATAACCATAACCATAATTAAAATTCTGTGAATTCATAAAAAGAAAATTATTTATTTATTTTAAAATTCCCCTTTCACTGTGGATAATCAGCAAAAAGGTTTCTTCTTCGTTGACGACACTGACGATGACGTTAAACGTAATATTATATAAAAGAGTTAAGAATTAAAAAATAAAAATAAATAAGAAAGAATTTTACGGTTAAGGCTTAAAGGAAATCTCTCTCGTATAACTTTAAAAACAGGCTGGTATTATGAAAACAAACATAAAGTAAACCGGAAAATATAAAAACTGATAAATTAACTCACACTTGCTTAAATTTATTTCGGCATGTTTTTTACATGCTCTCATCGATATTTCGTATTGTTGAGTTCACTAACAGCCATACCTAAACAAGAGCGGAATGCGTTTTATAGCTGTCAAAAATCCTCATGCCAATACAAATTGTGTGTAGCATACTAAAACAACGCGGCGGCGACGCAGCGGAAGCGCTTTGCAACTGGAAATCCGATTTTGACAGCGCGTTAAAATAAGCAGGATTGCTACATCTGCTGTTTTGACAGCCCTGTTTTAATCGTTTGATAATAAATAATGTCAAATTAGTTAGTTTTAGGTCAAACTACCGGTCCTAATTCCATTTCGTATATCTATTATGAGGGTTTTAGTAAACACGAAAGTCAACACTACTGCTTGTGACACAACGCGGAATCTCTTGTTTAGGCATTGCATACCAGCGTTACAGCTACGGGGAAGAAAACGTTCCGCATTCCGCCAAACAGCAGGTTAAATGCATGTGTATGCACTTATGGTCTGCATAAGACTATAAAATTCGCACTTTAAATGTTTTACACAAAAATGGTTACTTCAGGTCAAATCATTTTATTTTTTAAAGCGTATGTGTTTATGCAAACGACAATAACAGCCAACGAAAAACAAACCGAACAGGTTATGTGTGAGAGTTAGTCTATGCCAATGACAAAAAATACAACGGCAATTTTGGACCTGAAATTCAGGACACTCTTCTCTGCGAAGCCAACAAGAAAACACAAACAAAGCAAACATTTGCTTCTAAACTTATATATGTACTTAAAACTACAGTTATTTCCTAATTTTATTGAATTTTTGGACATATTAAAGAGTTGATCTCAGCGTAATTTTAATGCCTTTTATCTTTACTTACAAAAATCAGAAGGGTTTTCTCGAATATTAAAATAGCTTATTAAAATGAAATTTGGTGAGAAGGTTCCTTTTATCCTCTTAGGAACATCAACGAAAAAAAAATTTTTAAATTTTTTTTAGCAATAGTTATGTCATATTCAAAATGTCTTAATTTCGCCGAATTAGCCGAATGTGTTGAGTTTATTTTTCCAATATCTCAAAAACTACTGAACATACGTAGATGATTTGTATGTCATTTTAAAGATAATACTTGGGGCTATAAACAATATATTAAAAAAACTAGATATATATATGTGCAAATGAAACGGTCCATGTATGTAATCGCATCACGTGAGAACGGCGAGTGCGATTTGGATAATTTGTTTTGTATTCGCTTCGAAATTTTCAAGTGATTGTTTGTAAGGAAAAAAACTTAAAAAATTTAAGTTTTTACTGTACTATTCACTTATTATTTTTTCTAAGCATAAGCTAATTTAAGGGGAAACGTTAAATATTTAATATTTCCCTAACTTAACACACCATCTCCTTTTTATGTCTAATAAGTAAATTGCTTCCGAGCGAAGCCGGTGCGGTCAGCTAGTAATGTATAAAACTCATTTAATTTCTTGGAGACGCAACATTGAGCTCCAACAACAAAATGCAACAAATAAACAAAAGAAACTTGATTAATGTCTTTACTTTTTTTAAAACACCTTAAATCATACAATTCAGACTTAATAAATACTTATTACTCAAAATTACAACATGAACATTTTATTTTATGATGATTTTTTTTTACAGTTTGCGAAAGAAAAAAAATCATATCTTAAAAAAGAAAAAACACCTCCTTCAAAGTTTCAGGATTTTTAAAGAACAGTTTGAGGGAGTATACAAACTTACTCCATTTTTAAAATTTAATATTTTGCAGATATTGCTTTTTTCAAAAAAATTTTAATATATTGTTTGTAGCCCCAAGTATTCTCTTTAAAATTACGAAATTATGCCATTTTGAATATGACATCACTTTTGCAAAAAAAAAAAAAAATTTAAATTTTTTTCGTTAATAAATGTTCCTTAGAGGATGAAAGGAACCTTATCAGCAAATTGCATTCAAATCGAAGGGGATAGAGTCCCACTCTTGGTCGATTTGACATGGAATTACCCATATGTTAGCCCTTTTGTCGCTTTTTGGAATTACATGTTATGATAATGTACTAAAATCTTAATTTTTTTAATCTTAGGCCGTTTTGTAAATGTCTTCACGCAATTTGTATCCCAAGAGTTGGTATCACTAACAAGATGTGTTATAAACAAAAAGTATTCCACCATTCAATGTGTTATACATTTTCATTAGCTTTATTTTATACTTAAGAAATCTTTATAAAAGCATCTACGTAAAAGTTTCCGCAATAATTTGTTTTATAGATTGTAACTGTCTGAAACTGAAAGCCCCTAGCGGGCTAAATAAGTAGTCAAGACGCCTTCTAAAAAGCTTTTTGTTTTGCAGACATAAGTCTTCCCAGCCTCATTCCAACTTTATTTCCAATTTACATGGGACTTCATTGGATAACTAGGCCTTGCTTTGTTAGGTCTTCAAAGCATTAAACCTTATCTTATGGTTTTAGTTAGAAAGGTGTAGTCAGTAAATGATTAAAGAGGAATTTCCTATACTTTCTCATAAAATTGAAAATACTTCATAGAAGACATCATGAAACCTCTTTTCGAAGAGGGAAGATTAGCACAAGGTAAATGTCAATAAGAATAAATAAATAAATAAGAATGTAGATCTTCTTAAAGGCCTGCAATGTATTTAAATTAAAATGTGATAAAAAGGCTGTTCGAAAATTTTAATTTCTTGACGTACATAAATTTAGTTATACAAATTTCCGTTAACAAATGAATGAATTGTTAATGTTAAGGGATGATTGTTTCGTGTGCGTTAGCAACAGGAATATTAAATTAAAAAGTATCTATAGTATCTGAAGTAGCTACATATTTTGACATAATGCTATTTTGTTATATGTGTTATACATACTATTTAAGCTTATTAAGCCATGTGCCTCCTTGGAGAATTGCAAACGTTAATAATCATTTAATTACATTGTATTTGAATTAATTCAATTAACTTTGATGATTTGTGCTGTAAGTAGCTCAACTAGTAAACAATAAGTCCAAAAGATTACACAACTAAGCAGTGTTGCCAATTTATTCATTAAGTGACTACATTAAGTCATTTTAAATATTGTTTATTAATTTATGCAAAATGCTTAAAACACAAGGATTTTTAATTTTTTCTTCGACCATTTAAATATTTTCACATTAAAAAATCTTACTTATGTATGTTTATCTTATTTTTGCAATAAAATTAATACTGTGTTTCTATATCTTGTGCAGCTGTGTTTTTCTTCTAAACATAATTATATTTTTGAGACAATAGTAAGCAATAAACATGTCTGAACATATATTGTTACTAAAGACTTGTTTGACACAATCATAACCACAAACATTAATGATAGTTTGCGATTGTGATTGTATCAACCAGGTTTTTTCTTTGCGTGTATATCTTGTGCATCTATTATTTTTTTAGTACTCTGTGTACGCAAAGAAAAAACATGGCTGTGGTAAACATATTCTAAGAGCAACCTATTATGATGAGATTCATGATTGTAGTCAACATATTACGATTATTATTGAATCATATTATGACCAGATATATTCGTAATGTTACATCATCATATTTTTCCTTCAATCCTAATTTGTTTCTATTACATCATATTATAAATTAATGCAAACATACTATTATCATGTAAATCATAAAAAGCTAAGAAGTAATCATATAATTATTATGTTAATTATTATAATATGTAAATTAAATATAAGACCGAAAAATATTTTTAGTATATATATATGCTTATTTACTTACTGACAACCTTAACGTAAAACTGTTTTAGATATTTCACATCATAATATGATGCAACTTTAAACATAATATTTTTAACCTATTATTGTCGTAGGTCGCAATTATTTATAAAGCATTTTAAAGGATCTTCATTCTTTTTCTCTAAAATAACTCAAAACAATGGTTAATATTTTTGCACCATTTTCAAACAATATTAAACTTTTTTTAGGATTGATATTTCATTTTGTGACAATTTAAAATTTTTCGTTTTAATTTCTTTATTTTTCAATATCTCTAAACTTGGATCTTTTTAATGGGTATTTTTTGTAAATTGCTTAACCACTTAACGATACAGCTGATGCAAAAATGTTTTACAAATGGCGATAACAAAATATTGTTAGAGTGAAGATATTTTATTTGCATCTTAAAAATATTATAAGCACACGTATAGAAAGTTATCATGTTATGGCTATTAAATATCATTCAATGGTTGTGTGTTAAATAATATGTTTTCAAAATTATCGTTATTTAGTTGTTATAAAAATGATTATTTTTCAGTCAATTATACTTAAATTTATAATTGCGATAAACATTGACATGTTAACAGTAATTATAATATTGTTTATATTAAATAAAAAGACCAATATTTTGTATACGACAACAATATATTGTTACAAAAAACATAGTGTTGTTGACTTAACCATGCATAACCATATTTTCTCTGCGTGTAAGTAGAAATAAAAAAATGCAAACATTTTTTTACTAAAAAGGCTGGTGCAGAATCAGATTCATGATTTGCATTCTTTATGTTTTTGTTATTTTTTTTTTCATTGTTTTTTTCAGCATGAAGAAGGCATTAAACATTCATAACCCAGCAAAAACTTTGCTTACAAAATAAGCAGAAAAATAATGAGAACTTAAGGCAAAGAGTACTTATTTTTCTACTAGAAAAATTACTTATTTTTGTTCGCGATGTCCCAAAAGTAATCCTTTATAATTCGGACAATTACAACATAAAAAATAATACCTTTATTTTATACTTAAAAGTTGTATAAAAATATGTAGTTACCAAAAGAGACAAGAAATAAGTACTTTCAAATTAACTTTGAAAAAGGTTAAAACACACTAATTAAAATTACTCTGAAATCTAATGGAATTGATGTTGAAAAAGTGTACACAATAAAGAGTGCTTTTGCTGCACAAAATCATTTATAGCTCTAACATTATAATAACAATGTGTGTATTAATATATGTAATTATGCGAGCCTGTCACAGAAATAAATTTCGATCGAAAGTTTTTTAATTCCGAGAAAGCTTCTTCAGAAAACGAAAACCGATAAATATTCTCAGAATGAAATCACTTTTAATTTTTCGATCGAAAAAAGTTTTTGTTTTGGTTTGCACAATATTGCCACATTTAACTTAAAAATAACAAAATTCAAATTTATCAGAATTACGAAAATCGATCGAAATGAAAATACGGATTTAAAACAATTCCGAACAATTGCTGTGACAGGGGATTGTGTTCTTCAAAAAAACCTCGTTAACAATAGATTTTTATCACTAATAACGAAAATATATTGTGTTGGTAATTTTGGAACATACATATTTATGTATATATTTCCATACATTTGATTGATTTTTGGGTTTTCCATGTATTTCACATCGAAATTATTCTTAAAATTTTATAATACTACCGGATATCTAACAAATATCAATATAATATATTGCAAATTGATTTAAAAAATTATTTAAAATCATAAATTAATAACGTATTTAAGTCGTTTTACTTATTTAAGATATTATAATAAAGTTATTATTTTATATATAACTTATATACAAACTAATGAATTCAAGAAGTCATTAAAAGTAGCATTGTAAGTTAAGTTTTTGCTGGTAACGTCACAACTGAACAAACAACAATCCATTGCATTCACAGCTTAATAATGAGCAATGAAGCCCATCAAGCAAAGTTGCAGGATTGGGCGAACGCAACCCAAAAGCACTTCATCAGCCACAATTACACCCACCTAAGTGTGCAGTGTTTGAAACGAAATTTTGTTGTTTGAACGGAAAAGATCCCTGGAAATTTGTTTAGGAATTTCCGGCTTATCTTTATTTTACTATGGCAGCTGCAATTTCGAAGAAAGTGGCTAAAAGTGAAAGTTTCTAGAGATAATATTATGCTATTTTGAATGAAGGAACATTTTCATTAACTTATTAACTTTTTTGGTTTAAAATTAATTCTGTAGGCTTTGCATAAAACATAAGCATTTATTTAATAGATCTCGTGCATTGTCATTAGTTTTTTTTTTTTTTTTTTTTTTTGTCCAAACAAATTAAATAATATTTTCAAACATTTTGTATTATGCGGGATTTCCTGCCGGGAAAATAAAAACTTTAGTTCCAAACGATAATTCAGACATACTTTTTTTTTTTGGCAATTTCATTTTTGTTTCAATCTTTGTTATCATTGACTCATATTGGACGATATTGAAAAATTTCTTAGGCCAGCTGCCCGCACTTACATTAGAAATGAAATCATTTTAATTACATCCGGAATTCTGTAAAAAGTTATGCAGGGAATCATTTTTCAAAGTTTATAAAAATAAACAATAACATTTATGCCCGTAATTTCTACTAACAGATATCTGGTCGTGTTCGTACCGAACAGTTATCTTTACTTATCCAGTAACACTTTTTTGTCAATTTCGACGTTAAATTGGCCCACGTGAATTAACTATCAAAAATCGACACTACACTTTACCCCGTAGGTAAGAAATAGGTTTTAAAATACGTCACACAATAGATATCTATACACAGCTAGATATCTATTTGTAGAAATTACGGGCATTAAACTGTATTTAAAAACTAAACAAATCCATACTAATTGCACTTATATACAAGTAAGAAAGTATAGTCGGTTAAGCCAAATTACACCCTACACCACAGTATATAAGAACACATTATTGCAAGAGTACCCTATTTGGGACTCATGGGCAATTATGTAATTGAGATTATGATTCATATAAAAGTTTTTTGTGCCGAATATTATTAGATATCTTCATCAATATAAAATTTGTTTGGCTCCAAGTGATTTGAGGAAGAGGTTTATAAGGGACATATAGTTAATTTTGGTCCCACCAGCACAACATGTGATCATGAAGTAGAAGCTATAGTAAAAGTCGTTGTCGTAAATTGTTATGTTAATACTAATATTTATAAGGAAGGTATGGCGATAAAAGCTTTGTTCTGGAGTAGTATTTGTATGGAACCAATTACGATTTAATTTGGTAAGATGATTTTGTTTGCGATAAAGTAAGCTTGGACCAAATTTAATTTAAATACCAACATAATATTGAGATGAGATGGCCCTTGTGCCAATGAGAACCTTTGTACCAAATTCATAAAACTATCTCCAAAATTTCGACCTGTACTTGGCGCACAAGGTTTAGCCATCCAGCTGGACGGACATCGTTAGATCGACTCAGAAAGTGATTCCGTGTCGATCGGTATTCTTATAGGTGGATCTAGGACAAAATTTTTAAGGTGTTGCAAACATCAGCCCAAATACCTACCGCACTCTCCACTATTGTGGTGTGGGTATAAAAAGATATAAGCAATTAAACTATATAGCTAATTTGTCTCCAACTTTCGTTAGATATTTGGTTCAATATAAGCTTTTTTATAAGTAAACTTAAGTACATGAAAAACAAGCTTAAAAAATTAATAAGCAGTTAGACAAAAAGGTCTTATGTCAGAAAATTAAGTTTTACGTTATGTTAAACTGAAAATTATTTAGTTGCCTTATTTGATCGTCTATTGCCTAAAGAGCAAATATAGTGACTCACGGATTATTTGAGGAATTCAAAAATATAAGAAAGAAATTTAACGTTTTGGATATTGGTTACATTGCGAACAAAACTCGCTGTTATATATGAGTGGCTTAACGGACAAGGGCTTTTTTAATTGAGATTACATATTGAATTAGTAGGTGAAGAGCAGAGAAGTTCAGAACAAAAGAGATGAAAGGTGAACTCTCTTCAATTATCATTAAAATACCCGTTTCGTTTGGATCACGAGCATTAAGTGTTAATTTAAAAAAAGGCACTTCAATCCCTTGTGCTTTATGCCCCTCATATGTTATTAGAGTATTGACTTTGTTTAATATCAGAAAATCTTTTTCCTCATAACAGACATATAAAAATAAAAATAAACAACAATTCTTTTACATTTTTGAGCTCACAGCCTAAATGATGGACTAAATATTCAGTCTTCATAAAACTTTAATTTATTTATTTTTCTGTACCTACTCCTACACCAAGTACTAAGTGGGTTATCTCTTTTGGTCCAGAACATCTTTTAATCGCGAGTTTGAATTTTTTGACGTCGGCGCTAACTTTACTCCATTAGTTCTGCAAGGCTCGCTTTAGATCTTAAGTTTAAAATGTTGTGATTTCTAATATTATTTGTAAGCACTTGCCACAAATTCTTGCTTGCGATCTCGGTTCTGTGCTGGTGCCTGTATTACATTTTATCAGTTCCAGATAAGCCATATCTTGACAATCTCAAACGTATGCTGATACCAAGATTTTGTTCACTTTATATTAAACCATTTTTCAGAAGATCCAAACCCATCTTCTTATCTATCTTTCCTTTAATATAGAAAGGTTACTCTTCATTTTAATACATTAAAGTAACTCTTCGTCGAATCGACGAACTTTAAAAAAAATTCTAGGGGAACGATTTTTAAAGAAAAAAATCCACAATTTTTTTTAATTAAGCATTTGATTAAAAAATAAAATAAAGTATTAAACCAAATTTCGCTATAAATAACCACAATACTAATTATAAAGCATTAAAAATAAAAGTTTTTCTTCTCTCTCAAAATTTGACACGAATTTTAACAAATCTTTGTGTTTTAAAATATATTATTTATTTAAAACTTTCGTTATCAGCTAACGTTGTTGAAAATAGGAACGTGATTTGAATACAAGGTTATATGGTAAAGTGTTACTGAGCTTTGTTGACTCGACGAACACCAACCATTCAGTGTTAATAATGTGAAGTTTCCGACCGTTAAATAAAACAAACAACCCCAAACTTTTATGCTGTATCCTTCATGCTTAACCGTTGAGCGTAAAGTATATTACAGGGCAAATGACTTTCCATCATTTCTGAACAATTTTTATTTGCTATTACCTGCAAAAGTAAGTGTCTTTCAGAATGAAGTATCTTTATTTAAATGTTATCGGCAAACCCAATTTACGTCATTTTTTTGTGGCCTTTATCAATGGGTTTTTTCGGGCTGTTTTTCCTTGAACATTTGCTTCACGTAGAACTTTTCGAACAATTCCTGGGCTATAGGGCTTATCCAAGTTCTTTTTAATTATGATAGTCATTTTTCAAACCTTAAAGTCCAGTATTTCTTAAACTTGATGATCTATTCACCTCTTATCTGTATCATGAAATATTGCATTTAGTGCAGACCTGCCTTTGTTTTCCTTTAAATATTCGTGGCAAAATATTTAAATGAGGTTCTGGACAGTCAAAGAATTGATTGCAAGAATTTCAACAAATTTTTCGTTGGCTTTTTTCCTCCCTTAAAAAGAAAATATCATTATTCTTCTTTTAGCCCTGCTTTCAGGCATGAACCATTTTGGTCAAATTTTTTTTTTATTTAAATTTGCAATAGATTACAATATCAACTTGAAATTTCAGCTCATTTAATATTTTTCTATTAAAATTTGTTTAGGAAGTTTTTAGATTTCTAGAATAAAATCGAACAGAACAAATTTAAAAATACAAATCTTAGGTTATGGACCATTTTGGTCAATGGATTTTTTTTTAATTTTGTACATGAGTAAAAGTAAGTAAAAATAATTATGGCTCATTTTATTTTCGCAGCAAGATAAACAAATTGTTTTCTTATTCAATTGGCATACAAATCAATTGCATATAGTAAATTTGGCAATTGCAAATTCCCCCACTGCTTGTAGATGGTACACACTTTGATGACGAAGTTTGTTGTTGAGTCAATAGCAAATAGATTTTTAGGTTTGGCTGTCTTTTCAACATGTATGTATTCTCCTTTTGATATTCACAAAGCTAGCTGACGTAAAAAGTAAGGTCTTCTGCGATTTCAACATTTGCAGCCCACAAAGAATCAATTTCAGAATATAAAATAAGTTCATTCAATTCGGATATATCTACTATATTTGAAAGGCAATATTTTACCAGCGATTTGTTTTTCTTTTATTGCTTTAGTAGCTAATCATTTGATGAGCTTATCAAAAGTGACATTTTCATGACAGTTATACACCATTGAAAGAAGAACTTCCCAATTGTCCCATAATTCACGAATAGGAGCAAATTTGTCAATACTTTTTATTGTCTTCGGTTGATAACGTAATCAAAATGGAGAGCATTTGTTATCAGTTGTTACCAGTTGAAAATTATTTTTGCTTATTATGGACCAGAGGCCTGATTCTGGCAGTCGTGATCGGGTACTTTCTCGATTCGAAAGCAATTTAATATCTAATTATTTCAGTCAATACTGAATGAATCGGAATAATTTGTTAAGTGTTGTAAAGTATTAATCTGAGTTTCACGATACTGAAAAAATAATTAAGATTCGTTCGGTATCGACTGAAAGAATTAGAAGTAAAATTGCTTACGAATCGAGAAAGTACTCGATCACGACTGCCAGAATTAGGCCCCAGATTATATGCATCAAACAAACCATGCAAGTTTTCGTTTTTGCCTCTACAATACAAAATTATTATGATTACCACTTTACGTATATAGTTATATGGAAGAAATCCCCCTAATTAAAACAAACGAATGAATCTCCCTAATAAAATCTATTTTGTTTAATAAACACATTCTTTACAATTGTAACCTGAATGCTCCAGCCAACGAGCAGATTCAACATAACAAGAGGCGTACAACTACAAGTTGTAATTTGAATAACACATCTTTGTTTTAAGCGTGTGAATCTGCATCGTAGGCAAAATACATTTGCATTAAGTTGAAATTTAGTTTTACTTTTAGCTTTAAGTTAAAATTTATACAAATAAAGAATTCAATTTAGAAATAACAACGAAACCATCTAGTTGATTTTATTTCGATCGTAACTCTATACAAGATCAAAAATGTTGTATATACCGATAAACCCCAGCAAGAATTTGAACACCAATATACATAGGGGAACAAAGATATTTCTTCCATTTGCTTTCACACTTATTTCAATCATATTTATTCGTATTTTCAATGACAAGTAGACAAATCGGCATCTGGACACCGCATAACATGCACCTGGTGGTAGTGATAATAATCTCTGCTGAAGCTCCAATATGACGTGATAAATGAATTGCACTTCGTTGCATTTAGTTTTTCGCAATGTATAATGCATCGAAATCACAAGCTTCTATTTCATATTCACCTGTGTCATCAATACTTCACTTTAAATATTTTCTTCTTATATGGAAGAAATTGAAATATTTGTGTCACTTTCATTCAAAGCACTGCTGTGCAAGTCTCGTCGATTTTCCATTATTTCTGATTGAGAAGGTAATCAAAAAAAAAGCTTATCGCAAATTGGGGGAATGCTCATAGTGGTTATACACATATCTGCATGAAAAGGGTAAATACCCGAAAAAGAAAAATATAAAGCAGCAAAATATGTAAATATATTCAATGCACAAGAAAAGAATTTGGGAAATTACGAAATTTTTATTTTGTTCATAAATTATTTCAAAAGTCCCGGCAATTCGCAATGGTGTCCGAATCATACATACACCAACATGCAATTTAAACGCTTATTACGATTTTGTAAGAGAAAATGTTCATTTGTTGCAAAATCATTAACACCAACATGTCAGTTCGTATCCAAATAAATTTATTTTAGAGTGTTTGTCTCGTCAACCTGGTATTTGATTTTTGCCACTGTGTTTAAGACGTCTTTTACTGGTGTCTCTAGTAAAATACAAATGTAAAAATTGGAAAAAAATAATTCATTTAACCCAGTTTAGTGAACACACCACATGCAAAGCAGTAATAAATGACAGACACATTGAATAAAAAAACAACGTATTAAACATTTAATTTTAAATGCTAATGCAAAGCAATAATTTGTTTTAGAAAGAACTGTTCTTTATTAAGACACATGTATAGTGATTTCTATCATTTCGTAATTTTTATTGATAGAAGAATTTTCTTTGGTATTAAAATTTGTTTCCTATAACAATATTTGCAAAGGATTTGAATATTAAATTATTATTTATGTTTACTTTTAAGGCCGTTTATTAATATTTACATTTGGTCCTAATAGTCCTTTAAACTTTTTTATAAATATATAAGACACAGAATAATTCATTATTCCTTGTCTCAGGTGTGACTTTTAGCGTTGGGCATTTGCCTCCTGTTTTTAATTTACGTTACATTTAACATGTGCTTTAGAAGATACATATATAATTTTTGTAGTATATAAAACTTTAATTGTAGAAAAAGTTTATTTACAGATTTTCATGCAAAATCCGTTTCATAAACCCTTTATTAACCTGTTTTATTTTTTATAAGTTAGGCCGTTAATTGTTAAATCCAACCATATTTGACTCATAGTATGAATATAATTTTTCTCTTTTCTTGAATTACCCTCAAAATCTGAAAAAACTATGTTTATATTAAAAGTAAATAAACTAAAAATTTTATCCCTTGATTTCGGTTTCTAGAAAATGGTATTCAATATATTAATTCTGCCTTTGTAATTAACTTACCATTCAATATGCCAAAGTTGCTTATTTATTTTTTTTTTGGTATCGGCTTGAAGCAAAATTATTGACATATGGTTAAAAGGACTAGTTCAAAAATCTAAACCAAAAATACATTTAATTTCTTGGAGATGTAACATGATAAAAGTGTCCTTTTCTTTGAAAATGCCCGCATTGAGCTTCATATAAAAAAGCAACAAATAAACAAAAGAAACTTTATCAATATCGTTACTTTTTTTTAACACCTAAAATAACATAAATCAGATTTAATAAATACTTACTGCTAAAAATTACAATATTAAAATTTTATTTTAGGATTATTTTTTAAAGGTCGCAAAAGAAAAAAAAATCATATCTTAAAAACGAAAAAAAAACACCTCCTTCAAAATTTCAGGATTTTTAAGAACCAGTTTTAGGTTTAATATATAAAAAAAATGAGCCAAAAAACACATTAGGTTTTTACTTAGTCCATTCTTAAAATTTAATATTTTGCAGATACTATTTTTTATATACTATCTGTAGCCCCAAGTATTCTCTTTAAAATGACATACAAATCATCTTCGAATGTGAAGTAGTTTTTGCGATAATGAAAAAATTATCTCAACACATTCGGCTAATTCGGTGAACATGAAAAAACTTTTGAAAAAGAAAAATTGTTTATTAGTTTTTTGTTGATATACATTCCTTATAGGATGAACGGAACCTTCTCACCATATTTAATTCAAATTGAAAGGGGTCGGGTCCCACTCTTGGTCGATTTGACATGGAATTATACATACTAGTATGGGCCAGCAGTCGACACAATCGACTGCAATCTAGAAATAACTTATTTGTACCGCTATTTCTAATATTTATTTAATCATATGGGTTAAAACTTTATTAAATATGTATATACATATGTAGAAATATATTAAATTAATGTTAAAAAACATATCGCACTTGATTATAAAGAGGGTATTAACTCAAAATGTAATAATTCTCAGTAGAGCAGAACCATTTTTAATTTTATGAGGCATATTTCTTTTAGGCATATGAAACTTAGTGACAATTTTTCTAAAAATGTAAATGTAACATAAGTTCCCTAATCTCAATGTTTATAGCATTTTCAGTTTAAATAAAACATTTTTCAAATACAACGAAACCTTTTTCAAATTAAACGAAACTTTCTTCAGAATAAACGGAACTTTATTCAAAATAAAACAAACTTTATTCAAAATAAACGAAACTTTTTTTTAAAATAAACGAAACTTTATTCAAATACCGTTAAACATTTTTCAAATTAAATAAAACCATTTTTAAAATTTTGTAGGAATTTAGTTTTTTTTTTTTTTTTTTGCTAAAGAAGGTGAAAGAGCTCATGGTGTTTTGCCAACCGTAAAGAGAAAGGATATGACTCTAATTGCTACGACAGATAATACTGGCGTTGTTTACCATAAAGTTATTTCTGTATCCACTGTGAATTCGGCCCGTTTCCAAGTATTTCTTCGGGAGCTCTTAGATAAAATTGAAATCAGCCCAATGCTACAAAACTCATTTTTAATAATGGAGTATGCCAGAATCCATAAATCCCAAATTATATGACATATGGTGGACAATGCAGAATCTACATTGAAATGTTACCACTATATTCTCCTATGCTGAACCCGATAGAGAAGACATTTTCAAAGTTAAAATTTCATGCCCAATCATCATTTAGATATTTTACCACTGATCGTAACATTGTAAGTGTCGCCTCTTCATTAATGAGTAATTCAAAGAAATCCAAAAAATAAATTCCCTACAAATTTTTAAAAATGGTTTAATTTATTTTTAAAAATTTTTAATTGTTTTTGAATAAAGTTTCATTTATTTTGAAAAAGGTTTCGTTTAATTTGAAAAAGGTTTCGTTTAATTTGAAAAAGGTTGCGTTTAATTTGAAAAAGTTTTCGCTTAATTTGAAAAAGGTTTCGTTTAATTTGAAAAAGGTTTTATTTAAACTGAAAATGCTATATAACAAAGCCTTTTATATATTTTCCATTTATATTTATTTTGTTGATGAATTATGTTGTTATAACCTCTCTCTATATATTTTTTTTGTAAATAACAAATGACCATGATCGGTAATGTCTGTTATATAAAATCGCAGCCCATCAAAAGATCGCACTTTATTTAAAAAAAAAATGCAATAAACACATTCTTAACAATGTAACCATATTAATAATGTAACAATAACATTAAAATTATTCATAAGTGCAAAAGTTAAGAAATCAACGGTAACATTTAAAAACAACAACTCTTCCAAAAAGAAAACAAAATATTTAAAATTGTCTTTCTCTTTTTTATTTCTTAATCTCTACTGTTCTCCAATTTAATGCATAGCAGAAAACTTTGCATGTTGTTGTTCTTTTTACTATGTAAACACAAAAACAAAGAATACTGCTTCTGTTATGTGTTTACATTGTTTTTGCTCATTAGTATTACTTTCTAACGCGTATAACTCGTGAAATACAGAACCGACAAAATTTAAATTAACATAATCTCCCAAAAAATATCTTTCGAATGATATATCATTTGTTAAAATACAATATATAGTTAAGGCGTAAAAGGGATCCTAAGAAATCCACTTGCCTATTAATATATATGATGATGATGATGATGATTGTTTAACACATGTTAGATACATATTAGTACGTAGACTGAAATTCAATCGAAATACGACAGAAAATTTAAAAACTAAAATCATTCGGTAATCATTAGAGATTGTTCCTGGGATTTCTCGTCCCGGGAATTCTCGGGACTTTTAATTGTTTTCAATTCCCGCTTCCCCGAGAATTTATTGCAGGATTCCCGCGAAATTTTGAAGAAAATCTTTTTTTAAAATTTTAGTAAATTTATGTCAGACTTGTGTCTTTATTTGTTTTATCCAACTTAATTTTATCACAATATTAAATTTTTCTAATTTAAGGATTTTAAACTAATTTTTAAGAATGGGCTTTATATTGGGCCTATGATAAATTAAAGACCTTTTATCACGAAGTTTTATTTCTTGCCCTAGCAAATTGAAGTGTAAATTTTACAACATTATTATAAAGCTTTGCGGTTAAGGGCGTAGTAAATAGTTTTCCTAGATTGTATTTCATATGCGGCATTTCAAGTGATTTTGAATCTTATAAAAGTAGAAAGTAAAAATTTGTGTGCATTTCGCCACAAATTTATGTTAGTTTAAGTTGAGTTTTTAGGGAGGTAGTTTCACATTTGGTGCATAACTCTTTTCCTACTGAAGCGATTCTGCTGTAATTCAATCCCGAACAGCCTAGAAGATCTAGAAACAATTTGACACCCAAATTGCAAAATCGTCTTAGAATTAATAAACGACTAATAATAAAAATACTTTTTGGGATCTTAGATGAATATTAAAAAAATATCACATTGAATGAAATTTAGTATACATAAAGTCATACACCACTGCTGATTAAGGGTTATACAATTGTAAAAAATATGTTATTAAATTTGGTAAACGGTAAAATTGTTTCAGAACTCCTTCTTCGTAATGTTGAGTTTTTGTATAACGTAAGACTAATTCTTTCACTCTTATTACGCAAATGAGCTCAGAATTTGACAATGTATGTACGTATATTGATTTCTATTATTCTATTGGCATCAATATAACCTCTTGTGTCTTAAAATAATTTGAATCTTACATTTTTTAGGTTTTTGTTATGTAATAGATACTAAGTTTAATTCTTTTAAGCATAATAACCAATAAGAAATATTAGTTTCATTGGGGAAATAAGTAAATAAATAAATACAAAATGTTGGCCGGGAATCCCGGGATCCCGGGAATTTGATTTTTATTTCCCGCTTTCCCGGGAATCCAAAAAGTGCGGGAATAAAAACACTCTAGTAGTCATTCATTCAAAGCAATTTTCGATCTACCAAGTAAAATACCATTTGGTTTAAAGATTGATGTTTGACTAATGACGTCATTCGTCGTCAATGGCGGTGAGAGCTAAACGGCAAACCCCACTGAAGAGATTGTATGGTTACAATCCAAACTAGTCTTGGCAACCTGGCCGTGAAAACCTGGGTTCAATTCCCAGCTCAGTCACGAATGAAAAATTATCAATAAATTTTAATTCATTTCATGTTGCAAAATTCCTTTCTTCAGAAAAATAATTTAATATAAATTAAATTCAATGAATTTAAGCCTGATTAAAATATAAAAATTTGGATCAAAAACTTAAATAATATCATTTTATTATGGAACTCCTGTCTTGTAGAACACAAAGTGAAGAGCAGCAGCTACTGTATCAAAATATTATTGTCATCACCGCAAAAATTGTTTGTATTTACTTCTCGTTAAAATTTTATAAAAGTAAAGCACGGCCTGCCATTGCGATATACATAAGGTATGAGAAAAGTCTAAAAAGTTTTTTTTTTAATATTCTAGCTGGTGTTTAGATGACTGACAGAAGTGACTATTCCTGTGTAAGCAACAGTGAAGATTTTTTTTAGAAATTGTTTTCAATCAACTTAAGTTTAATTCTTTAGAATACTTTCTTATGCAATGTAGATTAATGAAAATACTTCATCATAAAGTCTTTTATAGATATAAATAAGATTATATATTATTATATTATAAAGGGTGATTTTTTGATATTTGTTTTTCGGTATAAAATTTTTTTTAGTGTGACATGTGGCAATGCCAAAATGCCTAGTTAGGTTTGCAATTTCCCCATAAGTCGAATAACAAGAGAACACCGTTTGCACATTATTTCATTTTATTGTTCAAATTCGAGCTGTATGAGAACTGTGTTTCATAAATGACTTCTAATTTATGGCGGGCAATTAATCCCATGTTTTTGGAGCAGTCCATTGTCTGCCAAAATCATGCGATATGACCACACTTAGCTACTTTTTGTAGGGATACGTGAAGAAGCTCGTGCAAAAGGACAATCCATCTACAATTCTAGCCATGGAAGACAATATTACAGCTGCCGTTGGTGAGATTCCAGAAAAAAATCTGGAAATGTCAAAATTGGAGTTCGAGTATGGACCAACTATGGCTCAGCCGTGTACAATATTTACATGAAATAATCTTTAAAAATTAAATTGTAGGCAATCTTTTACTCAAAAAAATATTTAATTTTCTTTTGCAAATATTTTGTGTTTTTTTTGTCAGTTTTCAAAACCCAAACGTTTTAAAAATAACCCTTTATATAACTATTTATTTTTATTTATATTGTGTAAAAAAAATTTGTTTTTGAATTAAAATATGTTTTATAGATTGGTGCCTAAATATTTACAGATACACACACCCGCATACAATTGATTTATGTATAAGAATGTGCCATGCTAAAAAGGGGTTTTTACTTCCATGTTCATTTGTTATTTACTACAACGTTGTATGCCCAGTTTTTACGTTCTTATACTCTGCAATATTTTGATAAAGAATGTCCATTGATAAAGATAATTTCAAAAGATATTAAATTTAGGATTCTACTTCTATAAAAAAACGATTCTAATTTTGTAAAAATTAGCATTACTTGACATTGAATAAATTTTTTATTCATACACATTTTGCTGATAACACAACTTTTGTAAGTGTTAATGAAACATTTCGATATCTACAGAACCTAATATTTAATTTGGAATTGTGGTTAAACAAGTGGAAAATAAAAGTTATCAAAAAAAAAAAAAAAAAATAAACATATTTAGTATCAAAAATTATTTTCGGGAATGAAATATTTATTATTAATTAGTTCATTTATTAATGATGTGCTCATAATCCCAATTTTTGAATGAAAACACTGAAATTTATTGTTGTGGGAAAGCTAGTTTCTATGCGCATTTCGCTGGTTGCTTAGGCCAGCTCGTCAGGAAACTTTTTCCAAATACTTTAGAAAAGCTAAAAATATTATACGAGTAAGACCATAAAGTGAATAAGAATTTTAAACACTCAGGTCTTGCATGTAACAATATCAAAGCTTCAATATTTAGGTTGACTTTCAAAACGCAATTGCTTTGTATTAGAACAGAATATAATCCCAAAAAAATGGAGCTTCAACGAAGCAGTTTTGTAAGGGAGAAAAGTAAAGGTTTTGCTTACCATATCGCTTACGGAAGTCATGAGTTTTATATGGCCAGTTCACACTTTGAAGCAATACATTTTTGAAACAGAAAGCGCTTTATTCAGCGCATATAAAAATTGTAGAATATTACGATCAGCTTTGCACACTGAATTTGTTGTTACCGTTACACTTATATATGCTCCCTTACAAACCTGCTTCGTAGTAAGAGAATGTCGTGGCTCTTAAATTTTTTTTTTATTTATTATGAATTCGTTAACCTTCTTGTATCTGTGTATATCTTATTGTGCAGCGCATAAATGTGTGCTTACTTTTTAAAATGTAGCATTAGTGCTTCCTAAAATAGGAAAAAATTTTATTGGGATGTTTCATAACGCCGCAGTACAAAATATATACAATGCAAACCTTTTCAAAACATTGCCGTTAAGTATTAGTATCGCAGTCAAAAAGCAATCAGGGCATCGGTTTTAAAATTGATGCTTTGTGAAATTTAACATTTAATTTGCAAACAATACATGTTTATTTTTAATATTATGGACTGCATCTCTTACATTTCAAAACTTTTAAGTAAACAAAACACATAGTTGCATTGTTTCGGTACTTTGTGCATGTACATGGTTTAAATACAGTATTTGTTTATGTCTAAACTGAAGGCAACGGTGTTTCCAGCCCTGGGGTCTAATTTGATTAAACTTTGACATTTCGAGGCGCCACCGTCATCAAGAAGTTTACTTTAAGTTTTTATTTAAATTTTAATGTATTTTCGTGCTTTATTTTTTTTGGCAAAATACTCTCTTTTGGCTTAATTTGTATTGCATTTTTCTCCGTTCCTCGATACAATTGTGTGGTGCCATTTTGGTGAAGCCAGCCGCCTTGAAGCCGAACCATTAAGCCCTACAACTTTACAGTAGTAAAACTGTATATAAACTTTGTATTAGTACGTTTTGGAAGTAAACCTTAATGTTCTTCCAGGCTAATTTACCAATAATGCTTTGCAAGCCAAAGCACAAATCAACTATGTCTGCATCTCTTATGGGAAATATAATTTTTTTTTAATATACATATAACTAAGCGTGGGTTTTTGAGATCTCAGTTAAACTAATATTAACTAATATCCATGGACCTCATTGGTCTATGGTAAGCGAAACTTTTACGTTTCTCCCTTACAAACCTGCTTCGTTGGAAGCTCCATTTTTTATTGGGTAGAGTAACTTCGGAAAAACTGTTGTGGACTAGGCGGGTAATGTGGAACACTCATTTGGCTTTGGCTATGTTAATGGTCGCACTGTTAATTTTCTGTCGATCTGTAAGTGAAAACAGGTGTTGTCGACTTTTTTGTGCGCATATTCAAACCATTATTTTGCTCCAAATATTTATATTTTGTTTACGGTTTTTAACAAAAGTTACAAGTAATATTTTTAATTGGCAATTGTATAAGTTCTATTTATAAGATCTGTTTTAAAACATTTGCCAATCGGCTAATGTGAAATAACTGAAGGCGAGTATTGTGGAACCAAATTCCAATAAAAGCCATGAAGGCTAAGGAATAATTTGAATGGATTTTTATATTTAAACAACAAGTTATGCCAAGAAGAAAGTCTTATCTTTTTTAATTAATTATAATTAAAAAATTATATGCAAAATTGAATTCGTTTTTGTTTTACTGTTCTGGTAATATATAATAGTATTCCATATTACCCAGCAGAGGCCTTCGACATTACCCTCCAATTTTTTAGATCACTGTTTTTGAGGTACCTCAGATTTTTTATTTATAACTTTTTTTAGTATTAAAGATATATAATTAGTATTGTGGTTATTTTATTGAACTGTTAATGGTCTTTAATCCAAATTTCAATATTTCAATCAGGCTTAGGTTCATCGAATTTAATTTTCATTAAATTATTTTTATGAAGAAAGGAATTTTACAACATGAAATTAATTAAAATTTATTGATAATGTTTCATTCTTGACTGCGCTGAGATTGTAACCCAGGCTCATGGACACACAATCTCTTCGGAGGGGTTTGCCGTTTTACTCACACCGCCATTGAAGACTGATGACGTCAATAGTCAAACTTCAATCTTTAAACCAAATGGTATTTTACCCTGGTAGATAGAAATTTGCTTTGAATGAATGATTATCTATTTAATTGATGGTTATGTTATTGAAAAAAAAAAATTAAAAATATATAATTTTTGTGATGAATTTAGTCAGGCAATCGATTTAGAAACACATTCCAACTAGTCCGATGAAGAGTTTGCTAATACTTTTTTGAGATTGCCAAAACAAAAACAGGGGTTCCAAAATACCTAAAGTTACACTAATATTCTGGCTCCTTGAATAATTCTAAGTCAATTTGGCCTTGTCCGTCTGTCTGTCCGTCTGCTGAAAACACGCTCACTTTCGAAAAACTCAAAAGAAAAGCACAATGTTGGTGCCAAATTGCTTCTAGTTACCCTCAGCAGTTCGGGATTGAGATGCAGTAAAATCGGTTCAGTAGGATGCGAGTTAGGTGTCCAAATGTAGAACTAACAGCATTAAGAAATTGATAATTTTTTTTTACAAAAATAACATAAATATAATTTATGCCATAAATTCGTTATCTATGACTAGAAAACGTATTGTTAAATTTTGGAAGATCGTTCCAAAACTTACTATAGGCCCCAAAAATAGTATAGTTAGCCTTAAACCGGTAATAATAATGCCACGGTAATACAATTTTGTACGCCATATTTTTATAAGACTATATATAACTCACACTGTCAAATTTCGTGGATATCGGTCCATAATTTACCATATTTCCCATATAATGCCCACTCTGGGAAGTTATTAAAATACGCATGAAACCATAGCAGATATAGATGTTGTGGGAATATTTGGTCCACTTTAGATTCATATGGCCACAAATGATATGATGCAGTTTTCTCTGGGAATATCAGCAAGGTGTTTGGATCCTAAGTGGATATTCTGGAGCTGTCGCCAACAAATTCACCCCTTAATATGTATCGGCTTTTCGTCCGCACCACTATAGGACGTAATCAACGTTTTAAAAAATGTACATTTACATTGCTCATTTTTCCAACATTAACTACGTATGCATAATACTAATGTTTCAAATTATATCACTCATACGCATAGTGTTATTTGTTGTTATTCTTAGGGCCATTGTTACAACCTAATGATAAAGTTCCTGATAGTTCACGTGAACAACAACTATCGTGAATAATACGGTGACCATTATTACAACTGTCTGATAAAATGGAAAATGTTATTTATATGCTGTGGTAACATTGCAGTTGCAACGGACTACTTTTGGCTTACTTTTGTTTATTTCTGTAATTGAAAGTGTTTGGCAACATGTCGATTATTTTGGCGATTTATCAAACGCATTTTAGCTTCTTTTTGTTCTTGTTTATATGAAAACTTCGTAAATTTGCGCAGAGTTTTTTCTGCGAAAACTGGAAATGAAAAATTTAAAGTTTTGCCATATAATTACATTGAAAACAATTAAAAACTTTTCCTATAGAAATCTGTTCCATAATCCTTGTTTTCCCAACACAAGTGATTGAACGCGTGTAAAGTTTATATGCAAATCACTCAGTTTTTTGAGTGTGTTTCATTTTACTACACGTTCAATCACTTGCATTGTGAAAACATCACATTAAGCTTCCAAAGACATTTTTCTTATCAGAATTTGCTTAAGAATTAAAATAAACACACGGTAGGAAATATTTCGAGCTAATTTAATTTTCTTATCAATCATTGGCTCTTAATGGAGAAAAAAGATCAGAAAAAATATCAGTAGTTTTTTATCAATTAAAAAAATTGTTTCAAAAGTATTTAAATTAAATTTATGTGATAATTGAATCAATTATTTTTTAGTGGAAAGAAAATTAAAAAATATAATTTTGTTTTAATTAGCATTTTAGTTGTTTTAAAATAAATTTGTAATTAAAATACTTATTAAAATAAAATAACTTAAACTTTTAGAACTGTTATTGGGAATTGTCAAAATCTGAGCCATATTTAATTAAATCAATTCATTGTTTAAAACGGCACTGTTTTTTGATCATTTTTTTAATTTGAATTAAAAATATCATTTATTGAAAAAATAAATATTCAAAATTTTAAAGCAAATTTCATTCTACCAATGTAAAATACCATTTGGTTTAAAGATTGATGTTTGACTAATGACGTCATCCGTCGTGAATGGCGGTAAGTACTAAGCTGCAAACCGCTCTGAAGAGATTGTGTGATTACAATCGAAACTAGTCAGGGCAACCTGTCCGTGAAAGCCTGGGTTCAATTCCCAACTCAGTCAAGAATGAAACATTATCAATAAATTTTAATTAATTTCATGTTGTAAAATTCCTTTCTTCATTAATATAGTTTAATGAAAATTAAATTCAATGAACTTAAGCCTGATTAAAATATCGAAATTTGGATTAAAAACCATTAACAGTTCAATAAAATAATCAGAATACCAATCATTTCTTTGTTTATAAAAAACTTAAGAAGGTTTCGTTATTTATAGAAAATTTTGCAAAGTTTCTTTATTCAAAAAATTAATTTAGTTTTTAACAGAAAATTTTTAAAAATTTCTTTGTTTATAAAAAAAGTTTCGTTACTTACAGAAAATTATCTAAAGTTCCGTTAATTATACAAAATTTCGTTATTTGTAAAAAATTAGGCAAAATGTCGTTTTTATAAAAATCTTACAAAATTGTTTTATTTATAAAAAAAAACTTTGCAAAGTTTCTTTATTAATAGAAAATTTTGTATTAACATTGTTTATAGAAAATTTTGTAAAATATCGTTATTTATAGAAAAATTTATATAATTGATAAATTTTGCGAAATTTTGGACTTAAAAGAAATTGTAATATATTCTGTTATTTGTATAAAATTATTTTTGTTTGTTCTGCTTAATTCCCTTTTTTTATTTATTGATAAAAAATACTGAAATTCATTGTTGGAGGATAAGCTGTTCCTATGCGCATTTCACTGGTTGCTTAGGCCAGATCATCAGGAAACGTTCTCCTAAATAATTTTAGAAAAGCCAAAGCTATCAGCAAACAAGACTACAGAGGGAATGAGAATTACCTACAAACACTAAAAATGAACGTTTCCTGATGATCTGGCCTAAGCAACCAGTAAAATGCTCATAGGAACAGCTTATCCTCCAACAATGAATTTCAGTATTTTTTATCAATAAATAAAAAAAGGGAATTAAGCAGAACAAACAAAAATCTTTTAATAAATAATAGTATTCCCAAAAACAACTTTGATAATAAATTTTAGCAAGTGCACGTGCATAAAAAACTGAACTGGCAAATTGTTTTTATTTTGATTTCTTGCGAAAACAATAAAATCACTTTGTTTTTGTTTTTAATATGTTTTTTCTTTACCCACTTACAACTACAATTAATGTTAGGAGAATTCCAAATAATTGTAGCGGGAAATGTAAGAAAAGATAAAACTCATCACTGATTTATTGTTTGGTATTTTGTTTAAGCTTTGAAAACAACTTTGATAATAAATTTGTATTAAATTTTATTTCAAATTCAAGGTTCTGCAAAATATCACAAAATATCAATTTTACAAAAGTTTTTCATTTTATCGTTCTAAAATAAAATTTTTTTTATCAGTTTTTTTATATAAAGATTATTATTTTCATAAAATAAACTTGCAAGTTATTCAACATACGAAACTTCTCTGTACCGTTACATTTGACATTCTGTAGACTACAAAGGTCTCTTTGTAGGTACCCAATGGAATTACCCTAGAGGGAAGCGAACTGGCACCAAAGTAGTACTGTAATAGGTCTTTGGTGATAGCGACCGGGTCTAGTTCTAACACTTTATATATAAGGGACCTATCAATTTTACATGGGGTTGTCATTGGAGGGTTTCAATTGACACCTTACAGCCACCATTTGATAATTGCACTGTAATTCATTACTTTTTCTGCCTTCTGGTTCTTCATATACCAGTTAAATGATTGGTTCTTCTTTCACTGGTCATGAGGTCTTAGTTTTTGTACTTTTCACAAATCCCAGGAACAGTCTGTTGGAACAATTGACACAAATATCCCGCAGGGTGTAAATTAAATTTTCTTTGTACTTTGTAAAAATTCAGCTCAGTAGTCATAAATTGTATTACTATAATACTCTAAAAAAAGTAATAATAATTTCTTTTGGAAATTATTATTATTATTTCCATACTGTATTCTTGTTAATAAATCTTTGCTATTTCTCCATTTATTAGTTTTTCTATTTATTTCACTTTTACGTATTTGTTTACAAAAATATTCCAGGCAGAAAAATCTTTAATGCGATTTTGTTTGTAATTAAAGTTGTCGTAACTTTGATATATTACACTTCTTGTCGTGAATTTGTGGTAATCGTATGTCTGTTATAAATAGCAATTTACCAATTAAAAATAATTTATATATAAATAAATCACATTTTATGAAAGCATAAAAATTCTACCTGTCCCTTAATTTATAACATACGAAGGATAACGTTACAAAGTTCTTTATATACTAAGCAAGGCAAATATTTTAATCGAAACTGTTTTATAAGATTACACAGTTATAAATTATAACAAGATATTCACTAGCTATTTCAACCGATTTTTTTCTTGTTTACAATATCTTTTATATCCTCCACTGCGAGTAGTAAATACTAAGTTGATCTTTTCATTTGAAACTTTTTTTAAATGCATGTTAGACCAAAAAAAAAAAAAATGTATACAAAGTTCGTTTAGTTATTTAAAGTCCACTTAGCCATACCCTTCTGGTTATTCGAGTATTTTAAGAAATTTTTCAAATATTTGAAAATACTTTTCACAGTTGCAATTTGGACATTTAGTAAATTCATTTTTATCCGTTAAGCCATTAAATGTTAAACTTATAGTTAAACTTAAAGAAAATGTATGAAAAATATACTTTGTAAATATATTAAATTCTCTCAAACAATAGTACTATTCTTATTTGTAATATTTCGCTTTTACCCCACTGTTTATTGAAGAAAAACTAAGTAGTAATAAAGTTCTGCTCTGCTGCTTCAATTGAAAAAAGGAAATAGCTCTTAAAAAAATTTTCAATTGTACGCACAACAATATTTATCACTTCAGAATTAAGAGCACTACTAAGAAAAAGTTTTTGAACTAAAACTACAAACACAAAAAACACATTAATAAACTTATTTTTAAATCAGGTATAAAGTTTAACATACTTTTTCAGTGACATAATCTGAGAAACTTAAACGGAATCTAGTTTCAACAAAACAAAACGAAAACAAAAGATTTACTTCAAATAATTTATAAACCAAAAAATAACCAGTTACATATAATTTTAGTTTATAAGTTTTTTAAGTCAAACATACTAAAATCTAATAAAACGTTCCTAAGGTTAATAATTTAGCTGTAATTCAATTTCTAAAATGGGGGCTTAAAAGTTATTATATGATTTGTTTAAATCCTAGACATCTCGCGACATCAGGACAAAAGGTTCAATCTTATGTGAAGTTTAGGTGCAAATAGCACCTTGTTGTCCTAAGGTCGCGCACCGGTTATAAAAATTAAATATGCGGTATTCTCCGCGAAAAGGGACTTTGTGTGCCAAAAAACGGGTTTGGACTTAAGAGTGGATTCTGGTACCTAAAAGGGTGAAGAATAAGATGAAATGCGTTTTACTCAAAACTTCATTTTCACACACTAGGTCACATATATTAAATATGACCTAACAATAATTAATCAAATCTTAACCTTATATTTATTCTATGTCCTGCCAGTGTCAGACAAAATATTTCGTCATCCCGAGTTCTGTTCACACATGTAGGTGTTTATCGTTCTTCTGATTGGGTTAGTGCTGCAGTGTCTCTTCTCCTTAATCGAGTGTGGCTGCCATAATATAAAATATTTCGAGCTAATGGATTTGGGTGCACTTCCAGCTTTTTTAAATATTTTACTGGATATTTCGTAATCGTAGTTTTAAGTAATGGCATATTGAGATCCTTGTGGATATTTGAGTTTTTGGCATGCCAGGGAGCAGCTGTTATTATTCGAACAAGTTTATTTTGGCGCCTTTTTTCGATATAAGAAGCCGAGACAGTGCCCCATAACTAAATACCGTAGCACTAGATTGACTTTTAGATAGAGTTGTAAAGTAGAAGTTTGCAATCGAGACTAAGAACAGGGTTTATTCCAATATAGCTTCTATATGCCATTTCCAAGTTAAACGCCGATCTAGATGTATACCGAGGTATTTTACATGCGAGTGTTGGGGTATTATTTGATTATTGATTTTAATAGGAGGGCATGTTTCCCGACGCAATGTAGATGTTATATGTGCGCATTTTTGCTCGTTGATCTTTATCCTTAAACTTTAGCCACTTTTCCAGTTCAAATATATAATCCTGTAAGTAACGAGATGCTTCATGACAGTTTTCGTGTACACTTAGAAAAGCTGTGTATTCCGCAAATGTTAAAGTTTGGGTGTAGGTGTTAGTTGGCATGTGCGTAGTATATATTAGGTATAATAGTGGACCCAGGATGCTGCCTTGTGGGACTCCAGCGGCAATTGTCTGAGGGGAACTTAAAAAATTGCCTTTTTTAATAATGAATTTACGACCGACTAAGTAGCTTTCTAACAGCTTGTGTATTTTTGCTGGTAAGTTTTGCTGCAATTTCAGTAGTAATCCTTCATGCCAGACTTTATCAAAAGTTTGAGACACATCGATGAAGAGTGCTGAGCAATATTTTTTCTCTTCAAATGCTTTTCTTATGACATTTACTATTCGATGTGTTTGTTCAATTGTGTTGTGCTTTATTCTAAAACCGAATTGATGATTTGGAATACATCTATTTTCATTTAATACACTAATTGTTTCTCAAATAGCTTTGAAATATTAGATAATAAGCTAATAGGCCTGTATTACTCAACTTTTGTGTAATCCTTTCCTGGCTTTGGCATTCTTGAGGGTAGAATTCAAGGCATAAAATAGCTAACAAAATAATAAGAATAATTTTCTTTGCTATGATCTTATCAAAACCATGTGCCTTCTGGGTGTTTAAGTCACAAATAGCCTTATCGATTTTTCTTTACTCAAATTGTAGGGAAATAGCTGCTCTAATATTCACAGGCGGTAACTCGACTGCTATATCGTGGGATATGTTAGGGGTTAATACGTTTCTCAGATGCTAAACAAACAGATTTCCTTTTTTAATATCATTTCATGCCCACACGCAGAGAAAAAATATGTTTAGATATGGTCACCTCCAACAAAACTATTTTTAGACAAAATTTTAAACATATTATGTTTAAATTTAACCATATTATTGTCACCGACAAACATATAATTGTTAAATTAGTCCTCCATCAAGAAGCCACAACCATGTTATGGTTGCCTCTAAACATGTTATGGTTAGATATGACAATAATTTGTTTTTAAATTAACAATAGTATTTTCCTCTTTTCTAAGAGCAACTTGCTTTGGTTGAAAATCAATCATGCTATTATAAATGTTAAACATATTTTAGTTATTACTAACCAAAAGATGTTCGGAGGCAACCATAATATGGTTGTGCCTTCTTGATGGAGGACTAATTTAACAATAATATGTTTGTCGGTGACAATAGTATGGTTAAATTTAAACATAATATGGTTGCAATTCTCTTTAAAAATAGTTTTGTTTCTCTGTACGCAGAGAAAAAATATGATTAATGAGTGGTCGCTACGACCATTTTTATTCATATTAGCCTAATATGTTTACCCTAATAAATTTATTATAGTCCTAAAATAACTTGAACAAATATTTTTTGTCTTTAAGATTTTTAAATTCACTATAATAATTTTATATGGTGTTTTACACCTAAAAAGTTACTCTGATCTAGCTAAACATATTAAATTATGAGAAATGTTTGCTACTATCATATATATTTATTAAAGTTTACAATTAATATCATAATATTAATTGCACACAAAAGTTATGTTTAATACCATAATATTTGTTTGCTTTAAAACTCATTCTCTAAATGAGCAAACATTTATTGTCAAAGTAAACAGTGTGTGTTTATAAAAAAATTAAATTTTTCCCACGTAATTTTTTGTCAGCAAGCGTTAGTTAATCGGGAAACATGAGGTTCTATAAAATAATAAAAATGTTTTTCGGTGAAAAAAAGGCCAAGCTGCCTTGCAAAGCCAGCGAACTAAGTTATTATATGTTAAGTGAAACAGGCAAGTTAATTATAAAAATGTATAAATACGCAATTACATTGTCTTTCTTCTAGCGAAAAAAATCCCACAATATTGGCACCGGCATAGAAATTTTTACAGAAAACTTTGTCATATTTTTTTTTTTTTAAATTAAATTTTTTATTAGTTTTACTGTGAGAACCATATAACATGTTGAAATATTTATGTTACATGGTGTTTGGATATACATATATAATCATGGTTTAAAAGATCGTTCCGAACATAATAATATTTTTGAGACAATAATTACCAATAAACATTATGTCTGAACATATATTGTTAATTACGACGTGTTTGACACAATCATAACCACAAACATTAATGATAGTTTGCGATTGTGATTGTATCAACCATGTTTTTTCTTTGAGTGTGGGTGCAACTTCTGATTAAATAGAGGGGATCTGTGCAGTTAACACTCTGTTCGAACTATTCTTTTTTCAGTCAATAGACGCTCGTCATATTAAGAATATATTTTGTTGTTTTTGGTTTTTTTAGGGTTAAGCTGGAATGTTGAACAGTTAGTTTAAGATAACTGTCAAAATAAACAATAAAGATTTCCACGTTCTCTCGTGTACTAAGCGAATTCTGGTCTTTGCAAAGGGCACTAAGTTATTTTTATATTTTAACCAATTTATTTGTGTGGCTGACGTCGATTTTCAACAGATGGCATTTTTGTTACACATGGCTTTGTCTTTAAAAATATCACATGATATTTTGGAGCGTAAATTGCTGTCATCTACTCTAATTACATAAGTCCTTTGAAGATATGATGCTATTATTTATTTATTTTGCTTCGAAAATGTCTTATGCCAACAAAGAATCAATTGCAAGGAATTTTTTTTTACTTTTCCAATTTGAAAAAAAAGAGTAGGTGAAGTATATCGATAGTTATTTAATATTTTTGCTGAATATGTTCCATTACTTTCATGAATTTTGATTTAGATGGCAAAGAGCGGTAGATCGAAGGTGATGATTAAAGGCATTACGCTTTTCAAATCATTGCTAGTAATTTTAAAGCATTTGAGCAGCAGGACTCATTCAAAAGCAAAGAAATAATATGCTACATACATAAATTTTGAACAACAAAAAATTCTTTATCATATTTTATTTTATAGTTTATTGTAAAATATAATTTCGTAACTATTTTTGATATTTGGCCAATTTGTTGTTTAATTGATTTGTTCTTTATTTAAGCTAATAGGGCCTAAGGTAAATTAATGTAAATAAAAAGCAATTTTTTATTACAGTTTTCCCTACGTTTCGTCGATTTTTTGTCGACTTTTTCAAGGGAGCGTCTATTTAAAATTTTAAAAAATATATAAATTAACATAAATACAAATAAATTACAGTAAAAAAGTTAAACTTACAATATGAGCTTTTCACAATAAATTAAATTTCTCCTTTTACATGTAACATTAAACATATAAACATAAAACATAAATTTAAAGTTAAACACATATCAAAACAAGTATCACGGTAACGATTTAGTAATTGCAACCCTATAATTTGCGCTAATATTGTTAGTGTCTACTTTGACATTCATCGTTTTCTTTATGTTTTCTTGTATCCTTAGACTTTCAATTGTAAATCTCTTCTTATCCCCCTTACTTTATCTAGTATTCGCACCCCCTCAAAATCCATTTTATGTTGTGTATTAAAAATGTGTGTTGATAATGCTGTCGTTTCTTTTTTTCTTTGTATATCCATCATATGTTCTCCTATTCTAGTTTCAAGGGATCGTTTTGTTGTTCCAATGTATATGAGTTCGCAACTTTGTTCGTTATTCCCTTTACATTGTAATTCGTACACAATGTTGTTTTGTTGTTGTTTGTCTATTGGAGCTTTTATTGCAGAGAATATAGTGCTTATTGTTTTATTGGGTTTGTAAGCAAAGCTTATATTATTTGTTTCTATTGACGTTCGTATGTTTTTATTATCAGTGAGGCCAGGGATGTATCGTTACTTTTTGACTAAATATATGTAAAGTCTTATAACAATATCTTATCTATCTTAGCTATCTTTTTGATACTATGTAGATATAAATTGTTAAAAATTTAATTATTTTGTTATCACTGAAAAAGAATGGCATCGAGTTTATCGATGATTAATTTTTAAGTAGTAGCAAATCTTTATTTAAGATAATTATGTCATTTACATTATTAATTTAATTCAGCTGACGACTATATGTCATAATCTTTATAATATTTGAAATTGTAAAAAATTAAAAATGTAAATGAAATAATTATATAAAATAAAGATTTGCTACAACTACTACATGATGCCTTTTTTTTATATATCAAGATATTTAATTCATTATATTTGTAGTGGTGGAGGACTAGAGGTGTTTGATCAATAATTTGAGATAAAAACTCTTTGATAAAAACTTTTGTACGCTTAAAGCCGTATATTGTATTATATTGTGATATTGTATTAAAATCTTTCGTAGTTTCGTAAGTTAAATTTTTTGAAGATCGGGCTAAAAATTACCATAGGCGCCATATAAAGGGTACTTTTGAAATATATTTTAATTAATACGCCTTAAACCGCAACGAATTACAATACTGTGAGCTTAGTTTTTGTTAATCTTAGTTAATAATTTTAAGATATAAAGCACAATCCTAAAATATTCTTAATTATTTTAGTACTTTTACTTGTACACAGAGGGCAAAATACGGTATAAAAATACCAAAATTGATACCATCGGTTGTCAAAAGTGAGCCAACTACGTTTTTGTTCAAGGTGATAACGAATATTATCAACATTTTTTAACCACCTCGTTATCATTTTGCCACCATTTGGTCTCATTCTGACAACAAAATGTTTATATATTTTCACCATAATGGTGTAATTTAGACAACAAGTTGTTTTCATTTTTGATAACACACTGTTAATTTATTGACAACATTCAGTTATCGATTCGATATTGTTCTGCGTGAAGTAAAGCATCATACATTCTAAATCCAAGCAATAAAAATACAAATGAACTATATTTATTTATTTAAATTTTTAAACAACAAAACAAACATTGCAAATAATTTTTTAATAAAACATAATTGCAGTGCAATGAGCTTCTTTCATGAAAAGGGCTTTTTTTGAGTTCAGCGCGGAGACCTCAGTTTGGTACAGCTCCCTTCACATCTCTTCCGAAGCAACAAAATGTGAACGTCACAGTTTATTATATTTTTTCACTGTCCAAGTTTTCATTTTTTATTTTATTTAAATTATTTATAAAAATTTTTATTTCCTTTAACTGCGAATAATGACAACAATGGTATTTTTAACATCTTTGGTACCAATTTGACATCAACTTGTTAAAAATTTGACAACATATGTTGTCAAAATATTCACAAGACTTTGTTATCATTTTAATACCATTGGTTGATTATTTTTTCAGGTTTTTTTTTTTGCTCTGTGTATTTGTAACTTGTTTACAATTTTAAGTTATTTACTTATGGTAAAGTTATTTAAATTATCATTAAAATCGAATTAAAAAGCATCAAAAAACTGACATATGCATCGCGATGCCTCAAGTCTGTGATGAGATTTTTAACATGTTTTAATGCAGAATCAAAGAATTCCTTAATTTCTATAATATTTGGTCAGTTATTGAACAAAAATCGATGATGATGCACCATATTAAAATACATGGCTCTGGAAAATTTAACACTTCTCCAATTAAAAATAGCGTTCTTAGCAAAAATTTTAAAAGTTCTTAGTGCAAACGTCTTTCGATAAATAACAAAGAACAAATGCCAAAAAAGGAAAATTTATGTTCTTATGTTCGAGTATTAATACTTAGTTTTCTTTTTTGAGTTTTAATAGGAGAATATCTGCTTTAGTTCCTATTTTTCTAAACATTTTTATACACTCCACCAACACTAGTGGTGAATGAGGGTATACTTAGTTTGTCATTCCGTGTGAAACTTTTTTATTATACGCCTAAGACCCCATAAAGTATATATATTCTGGCTCCTTGAGTAATTTTAACCATGTCTGTCTGTCCGTCTGTTGAAAACACGCTCACTTTCGAAAAAGCAAAAGAAAAGAACAAACCTGGTCTCAGTTTGGAATTGAAATCCAGCAACATCGGTTCAGTAGGATCAGAAATATGTATCATAATGTGCAACCACCACCCTAAAAAAACGGATAAATTTGATACAAAAACTAACATAAATGGTGAAATAGTGCACGGAATGATATCGCCTTATACGACTGCAAATCATAATGTTAGATTTCGTGAAGACCAGCCCATAATTGACCATAGGCCCCATATAAACCCTACTCGCGGAAAACAGTTAAGTACGCCTTAAACCGTTATAAATAACGTTATCATACTAAAATTTGGTACGTCACAGTCATATAGGACCAGAAATCACACTGTAAATTTCGTTAAGATCGGTACATAATTAACACTAGACCCCATATAAACCCTACTCCCCGAAAACAGCTTAGTACGCCTAAAACCGTAATTAATAACGCTATCATAATGAAGTTCGGTGCGTCACAGTTTTATAGGACGACAATCACACTACCAAGCCCTACTCTCTGTATTGAAATTTATTCTAATTTATTTTTTGTAATACCAGAAATCAGTCTTCAGAATTTTGGGATTATTGGTCCATAATTAACCATAGGTCTAATACAAATTACCCTCCTAAAAATTATTTTAGTTAGCTAAAACTGTTACGAATCATGATATTTTACTCATGCCAGTTCAAAGTTTTTACAAGAAACGCATAAAACTTTTTTATTGTCTGTCAATAACTTAATACAGGTCTAGTCCGCAACCAATTTTAATGCTGACGTTCGTTTTTGTGAAGCTTAGTTAATAATATATTTGTATGTATTTATCATATAGAGCCCACTCCTGTCGGTGGAGGGTATCAAAGATTTGGCACAGCCGGATATAGCACTCGAACTTGTTTTTGATTTATTTTTTTCAATGTAGAGAGTTTTTACTTTTCTTGTAAATTTTTTTCAATGTTACTTAGGGCTTTTTAGAAATCATATGGCGATATATTCTTGAAGAATAAATTTGATATATTGCTTTTTAGTGGAATAATATCGTGTTGTAATAAAGGATCTTTGATAATTAATGGATATTCTATCGAAACACCCCAAAAAAAATTTCCGAAAAGAAATATAAAAACATTTTCTGCTTTCAGATAAAACAAATTAATATTGGTTGGATTTGGTTGGTTGGTTGGTTAGTTCACGTCGTAGCACGCCCAAAAGTAGGCGTACTGCAAGTATATTCGACAGTGACTCCTTTTTGGCACCACATAACTCGCCAAGAGAATACTGAGGTGGCTAGGGCCAACCCGTTGCGTTGAGATATTTCACCAAATTGCCAAATTTCACCCGCGATGTCTCAGAGAGTCCTTGTAGTAGGTAATTCCCATATAACCCATGTCGTGTTGATTTAAACGCTGGGCAATCACATAGGAGGTGAAAAACTGTCTCCTCAGTATTCATTAAAATGAAGACCGAGTCTCATAGCGTTCTTACCAGGGTATTCATTCGATTAATCGGTTAACCGAATAATTACTACCCGATCAATTGATCGGTTAATCAAAAACTGGCTATTTTCGATTAACGATTAAACCGGTTAATTTCATTCGATTAACTGAATAACCGATGCAAGAACATTTTTACTGCCAGGCCCACAATGTCGACAAGAACATTTCTTTCGCATTTTTATATTGAAAACAATAATAACAAATTTAAATTTGTTTTTGTTTTCAATATAAATATAAGAAAGAAATGTTCTTGTCGACATAGTGGGCCAGGCCCATAATTTTTTTAAATAATTTAACAAATTTTCTTGTATTTTTAATTATTTGTTTCGCCTCATATACAAAAGGTATGTGTTTCAAAAAAATTATTTCGTACAAACTTAGAAGGTGTTCAGTGATTTTAAATAAGTTATTGCTGTCAACAGCTGTTAGTTTCACGTACTTTTTATATGTATGTATTAAGTTATTTATGTCTTCTCATATCAATCTTTAAACTGAATTAACTGAGTTAAAAATTTAAAAAAATTAAGACAGGACTCTAATGGCATAATGGAAAATTTTTTTCGTTTAGAGAAATCCAGGAATAGGACTGAGAAATAAGATATTCTGTATTATGGTCTGCTTTCGTTGAAAGAATTTTTTCCGAGTCAAGTTTTATCCAAACTAAAGAATATAATCGCTTAAATCCTTAACTTTTACACCATATTATTTTTCTAACAGACTTTTTTATAAAATCTCCTTAAACTATTGAAATAACTAAAAAAAGTA
This sequence comes from Pollenia amentaria, assembly GCA_943735925.1. Lineage (NCBI taxonomy): Eukaryota > Metazoa > Arthropoda > Insecta > Diptera > Polleniidae > Pollenia > Pollenia amentaria. Next base: position 134,015,085 of record OX031010.1, on the reverse strand, counting down.
TCTCATAATTTTTTTTGATCGTTTTATTTCAAGAATTATTATGCTTATTCTGTTATTGTTTTTATTTTACTAATAAACTCCAAATAATAAATAATTTATGCATACAAATTTTTTGAAATAACTTAATTTATAAAAAAACCTGTATTAATCGGTTAACCGATCAATAGCAAAATTAACCGATTATTAACCGATTAAAGCAAAACTTCGGTTAATTAATCGAGTGATTAGCCGATTAAAGCAAAAGCCCGATTAAATGAATACCCTAGTGCTTACCTATCCTCCAGTGGCCAGTAAATTCGTAAACCTGTCTCGAAGTGTCCCTTCGACTGAAGTTGAGAAGTCACTCAGGGCGACCTAAGTTGTATATAGGCCATGTTACTTTGGTAGCCCTGCACCTATCTCATTTAATCAATTTATTATTAGCAATATCCAGATAGTGTCGGAAGATTTCGCTACTGATAGTTCCCAGGAGTGTGCCAGTCTACACCCTGCGAAATAGCAAAAGCAAAAGTTCGTTAACATAACTGTCCCTATAGGCAGGGATCCAAATTAGGGCAATATCAGTTAGGCAGCCCAGTCTCGATTGTTCTTCCTTACCATGGTTAACGAGAATGGACGTTGTTGAATGCGACTTAAGTGACATCAGAGCCGCCTGGCGAGCGATGAATATGCCAATTTTGCCACAGATGTTCATGCTATTCAGTGTTTTACATGCATCTCTAATCGCCAGTATTTCAGCCTGAAATACGCTTGCCTCATTCGGAAGACGGAAAGAGAGATTTACTTGCCGCTATCCCGGTAAAACCCCTAAGCCAACACCGCAGGTCATCTTTGACCCATTAGTACATACCCTCGTACGGTATTCATTAGCCAATATTCCCCAACTCCATTCCCGCCTTCAATTGTTTCAGAAATGTGGCTTGCTTTTGTAAGATCCTTACATAACCGTACGTCTTTTCTTCCAACATCCCGATGCAGAGAACCTGACCGCGCACTGTTGATGGATATGGCCATTATGTATAATTATATTATATAATAAGGCACAGTATAGTATGCATATTTTAAACATTAAAAAAAAAACTATCAAATCTTTGATTCTCCGCAATGAGCATTTTTTAAAAGTGAACTCCATATGGGACTTGTGAAAGTATAAAAGAGATTTACAGTTAAATTTATCTTTATACCAATGTACGTATTTATGTATATATTTATGTACGTATTATGTATATTCTTTTCTTAAATTATGGCTACTAACTGCCTGGCCCACAATGTCGACTAGAACGTTTCTTTCGTATATTTATATTGAAAACAAACATAAATTTTAGGTTTGTTTATTATTGTTTTCAATATAGATATGCAAAAGAAATATTGTTATCGACATTGTGGATCTGGCAGTAAAATTTAAAAATAAATTAAAAATTAATATTTATATCTTCGTTCACACGTTACTTTTATTTCGCTAGAAACTCATAAGAAAATTGTAATCCATAAAATATTATTCAAAATAGATGACTGCAACCAACGATAACACATTTAAAGAGAAACAATAAAAAGATATTAAGTTTATACATGTATGTACCAGTGTTGCCAGGGGAAGAATAAAAAGATTACGCCTTTCTTTCAAAATAGAAGTTACATTTTGAAATATTTCTTGAATAAATAGTAAACTTGTGTGATTTACGTAAAATAAATACTTTTTTATTTCATATTTCAGTGATAACAACAAATCCATTTATTGAACAAAAACATAACTTGGAATCACAATAGATAAACACAAGAAAACTTAAATTTAAAAATAAAAAAGTATATACGTACATGTAAGATTCAACAAACCCTAAAAAAAGAAGATTTAAGCGTGAATACTAGGGTGTTCAGCTGATTTATTCTTGTTCGATTAATCAAACAATTTTAGAACATTAATTGTTCGATTAATTTAAAATTGCTGATTTCGATTTAAGAATTAATCGAAGAATTTGTGCCGATTATTCGAATAACAATACATATATGGTTTTTCTGTCAAATGTATAATTTTTTAAAGTTTAAAGTCAAACATGTAAAAAAGTAAAATGTATGTGTCCGTTGGAATTAAAAAAAAAAACAGTCATGTTGAATGAGTAATTCAAATACATGGGCTTAATGCTTAATGCTTAATTAAAACATTTTCAGTAAACAGTAGATTTTTAAAGATTACTGAAATACTGCAGTAATCCGTTAATTTTTACATATTACTGAAACAAATGCAAACAAATATTTTTAACCCTGGAGCCACACGTTCAATAAATTACTTTCAAGTTGTTTACAAAAACTGCTTGTCAAAACTTGGTTGAATTCGCTGCTGTCGCAGGCTGCACTCAATTTGAGAGTCAATTTCATTTTAAAAGTGGCCCAGACGAAGAAACCACTCAGAATAGTAGCATGACTCAAAGTATTTTGTAAAAAAAAGCACAAGAATTTTTTAGGACACAATTTTTTTAATAAAGCACATTTTTTAACCCTAGCTCTGGCACGAATCTTTTTCTACAAATCCTGGCACTATTTACATTTGCAAATACGTTTAATTCATACATTGTCAAACATATACATAAGCTTATATAAAAGGTAGAGATGAGCAGGTGATTTGCGTAAATTTTGTATACACACGCACGATCGTGAGTAAGATCACCCTATTGATCACAGGTACGGGCATAAACACCCGTATAAAAAATGTCGGCAAAAAGAAGAAATTAAGTGAGTCGAGAAATAAACGCTAATATTTTTTTTAATGATCGTGATTGAAAAGTTACTCACAATGCCGTCTCTAACTAAGAGATAGAGTAGGTATACTATTTGTTTGAAATACCGTTACATTTGTTTTTGCCGCTGACAATGTAAAGCTCTGTTGTCAGTATATTGTATTTCGTGCTGGTAAAATATTGTATGCATTATTGTTCAATTGTTCAGTGAAAATGAAAAATAACAATAAGAAGTTTAAAATGTTGAGTGCATCTTCTGTAGCCCTGTAAATATACTCATTATCAGTTAATGTAGCCTGACTTCTATGTTTCAAACATCTTAGGCTTCCTTATGATAAGCAAATAAGGTATTTCGAAAACCTCGTTGAAAATATGGACTCCGATGAAATAATAGCTGATGCTTCTACAAGTGTTTCAAACGATAAAGGTGATACGTCCTTATTGTTTCACGAAATGGATGGTGATGCCTCTGATCCTGAAGTCTCAGCATATCCAGTAGAGTTGGGACATGGAGGTGACTCAGAAAATGAAGTCGAAGTAGGAGCTCCCCTCAGTGAGGAAGAAAATTATTTTGTTGCCAAGATTGCACAAATACGGTAGCAGAACATATTTCTCGAAAAACGTTTTGTTGGTCCTAACCCAAATACCAAGAACTTGAGCATTATTGACACATTTTTTGTTCTAATGCACCCTACAATACAATCAAATATTTGTAGGAATACTAACAGGAAAGCAAGGCGGTGTATGAAAAACTGGAAAACTCTAGAACGGCGAGTCAAAATACAAGGCAGGTGAATATTTTATTTGTGTTGGTATTTCGTATAAAAATGTGCGTTTGAAAAATCTTTGGAAAATATATTTGGGAGGATATTAATGAAGTAGAGCGCGCAACTTTTGTCATATTAATAGCAATGGGAAGTCATAATTCTAGCAACAAAAGACTTGAAGCGCTTTGGCAAAATAATGCTCTTCCTCTGTACCGAGCAACTATGTCAGCAAAACGATTTTTAAATATTACAAGATTTATACGGTTTGATCAGCAAAGTACGAGAGAAAAAAGATCTCAAACGGACAAAGCTGCGCTAATCTCGGAAATTATTGATATGCTAAATGTAGAAGGTTTGGTTAGTCTTCTTTTCCACCAAATAGGTTGCCACCATTTGTTTCTGCAGCAATTAGGAGAGTAATTATGTAAACCAATGATTTTGAAGAGAGCACAAATTCCGCGGGTAGTTTCATTTCTTCCAACGAAAAATGCAATCGAATGCATAATCGGGGGTCCTATCGAAGCAGTGATTAGATCTACAACCGAGAATTTTGTGCCAGATGAAGATTCCCGCGGGCATTCAAACATAAAAGGGGCTTGCTATTTATGTTACCACGAGGAAAGCAAAAGAAAGCGCTCAACTAGAAAAATATGCGGCCAATGTAAAAACCCAGTTTGCATTGAACATTGCAAAGTGCAAACCAAATGCAACAAATGTTTAAAATATTGATTTTTTTATATTTTATAAAATTGATTTTGTGCTTTTGTAAAAATTAAAGAAAATAAAATGAATTTGCATAGAAACAACAGAGAATATAAATATATTTACAAATGTAAATAGTGTCATATAACGAAGACAAAATTAAAAAATCCCAAAAATATCGGTAAACGATATTCTTATATACTTTAATGTTTCCACGTAGAGCATACAAAATTAGTCACTGAGTCCAAACCATATCCAAATCGGACCAGAAATGTATATATTGTAGCCTTTTAAAAAATTACATATTTACATTTGTAAATAGTGCCAGAACTAGGGTTAAGAATTTTTTTTATAAAGAAAGCGCTAAAGTTAATTTGTGGTCAGTTGTTAAATTGAACGTAAAATTGGAAAACAAATGGAAAGGTAAAGTTGAGAACAATCTCGTGGTAAATTTAAAAAGTGTGAGTGCGTTAGTAAAACAAAGTGAGAGAGTATAGCAAATTAAAAGGAAAGACAAAACTTGATCGTGTGCCTTCCAAGTAAAGCAAAACATTTAAACTACATTTTATTTTGAAAAGATTATTTTAAAAGATCTGTTTAATTGTTTGTACATATAAAATTATATGATCTCAACATTAATAGATTAATTTTAAAATTTTTTTTCGTTTAATCGAATAATGCCAAATATCGATTAATCGTTTAATCGAACAAAAAATGCCGATTAATTAAACACCGTAGTGAGTACAAACATTCATGCTTTACGTACTTACTTAATCCTTATCCTGTATTAAAGGGTCAAAATTGCTCAAACAGCTTTTATTGCTTATTAGGGTGTGCTGACGCTTGTTGTTAGAATTGCACTGTGAGAAATGATTGAAGCAGAATGGGAATTTGATTTATCCTTTGCCGAACAGTTTCTGTTCTAGTCTGAATGTTTGCCATGGGAATGTGTGATTTCTATATATATATTTTTTTTTTCTATTAATTAACACAATTTCAAATGAAATTCTTATGTATTTGTTATATAAATTTTTAAAAAATTGAAAACGCTATTTATTTCTCTTTCTTAAATAATTTGACTCATTTTACTTTTATGATATTTTATTTTATTTTATGTAAAACATACACTTAGGGCCATGTTGGCGGAGGCTGGCAGCCAACTGGCTGAATTATTATCGCGTATCAGGACATATACGTATATTTACTGATAGCAAGGCTGCCATTGCTTCTCTTGGGGGTGTCTACACGACATCTAGGTTAACTGTGGAATGCCGGATGTCTTTGAATGAGATTGCTGAGCATTCAGGGTTAACGCTCATATGGATACCGGGGCACTCGGACTGCCCTTGAAACCAGATAGCAGTTGAGCTGAACAAGGAAGGTGGTCGTATGAATGACACATTCATTGATCAATTCATTGGCCTTCCAATGGCTCACTGTAAGTCACTCATTCTGCGTGAGCATTATAGAATTGCGCAAGAGGGATGGACCTGTGAGTCCACCTGCTCCAAATCCAGGGCACTATGGCCTGGCTATGATGAACGGAGAACTAAATCTCTACTTAGGTTCAATAGGCTCCAAATCAGGATTGTAGTGTCGGTCATGACTGGACACTGGCCTGTTAGGGCTCATGCTAGCAGAATGGGTCTGGATTATTACTGCAGAAGTTGTCATGATGAGGAGGAAGAGGAGACTATGCTTCACTTTCTCTGTCAATGCCCTGGGCTACGAGGCATTAGGGAAAAATACCTGGGAAAGCCGGGGTTTTTGTGCTTGGAGGATCTATCTAAAATATAACTAAGATTGCTTCTTCTCTTCATTAGGAGGACGAATTGGCTCAACTCTGCAGTGACGCCATCCGGGTAACTACTCTTTGGGATGGGCATTGGCGCTGGGTATCACAAAGGGACCGCTGAAGGACCCAAGTGAGCTGTCTATCGATGGCTGCCCATGGAACCCAACCTAACATACACTTAGGGCCATTATTACAGCTTAACGTATATTTTTTTTTTTACTTAAACCTGCAAGATAGGCTGAACATATCGCTCACTTTAGTTTAATAATAAATAACACAAAAAAAAAAAAAATTAATAAAAAAAATGACAAAAGCAATTGAAAAGGTGTGTTTTTTGAGGTGTACCAGGCACATCTAATTTCGCATTGTATATTTTGGGTGCTATGACCATTCTTTGTCGCTCAGATACGTCTGTGCTATATATCTTAAACAAGTACCTTGTATATCGTTATGTTCAATGTAATTTTTTATGCTCTGCTTTCAGATAAGCTTAATGCACTTCATCATTAAAATGTGTTTAAAGAATTTCATAGGGGTCAAGTCTTTTAAAATATCAGAAACAAAAGCCCATCGTTCATCCATACATTTTAAGAACATTTTCTCCAATTAGGCAACTCAGTTCTAGTTTCAAATTTTTTTTCTTTTTGGCACACGCCCTGCAGCTAATGACACAAATGATTTAAGGGGCTTATTTACTCCGTTGATATTCGACGATAGTGATATGTCTGTGAGTAACAACTTCTTTATTACCAGACACAGTTTAGGGATATCGTCTTCACCTTCCTCCTATTTTTTGATAACGCCAGAATTTAGTGGTAGCCAATGCACGTCGCATGAAGGATCATCTTTACTATTGTGGCTATTTAAGTCATGTATTGCTTTTCGCTATTAAGCCGTTGGATATCATCAGTTTTTTTGGGCGGTCCAAAAAATAATTGATAACTCGTGTGCATACTAAAACAAACAGTTCGTAAGTGAACAGTACCCGCAGTATTCACTTACAAATTTCTACATTCCCATTTTTAAGATGGTTACTAAAGGCTAGTTTACACTATCACATAAACTTTGTGAGATAGGAATATAATAAGTTTTGTTGCGACTGTCAAAAAATCTAATTTAACATGTCAGTTTATATTCAGACTATCACACATTAACATGCTTTTCTTAAAATGCTACCCTGATCCAATGAAAAGTATTATTGTTTCGATAAATTTCAAAAAACGATGGCTGTCTAATTGTTTTCGTAATTGCATTCACACTATCATAATTTTACATATTACTTGAGTTTTTGACATGTATTTATACAAAGTATAATAGTCTAAACTAGCCTTAAGCAACGAAACCCGAGATAAAATAAGATTATCGGCAGTTATAAGACCAGTGTGTAATATTTCCTATTGGCAACAGTGGGGTTCAATGGGTCAAATTCTTCTGTACTAATTTTTCCCTGTAAGAGTGTTAATAAAATATAACATGTTGAAAACAAAACAAACATAGTGGACAAATAAATATTCATTTACTATGTTCCTTTTTCAATACCTCAAGCGACCAGTGTACTAAACTTAAAACAAAAATATTTTATACGCTATAGCGAAAAAAAAAACTTTACGAGAATTAAGCCGTTTTATGTGTTTTTTATTAAAATGCAGTGTTATAGAATAAATAAAATACTTGTTATCATTTTCTTCAGACAAATCTTTTAAAATAAACTAAAAAAGTACTCCGCTGCCAGTACAAAACATATCGTAAACACAAACCGGAGATCGTTCTAATATTTATTGAATAACTTTGACTTAGTTTTGAAACGAGATTATTGTATGCACTATTAATAATATGTAACCCTGCTAAAGCGAAAAACTGCATCACATGCAAAGGGCATTTTTTGGTTGAATCAAACAAAACAAAATGTTTACATCTACATATATTTTTGCCAATCTCTCGTATTAAAAAGAACTCTTTATTTCCAATCACTCTTAAGACATGTGTATACGTATGTTTGCAGGCTAATTTAAAATGCTTTTTACCACTGATCTTTTTAATACCAAGCATTTCGGAAAAAATATTTACATTGTGCATATTTACTCAGAGATTGCTTTAAGCCAATATATAGTTCATACAAATTAGTGGCCGATAAGATAACTGTCTAAAATCCAACGATTAACCGACCGTCGCTGTAGGAAATTTCGGTTTTATGTAAATGGCAATATAAGAACTAAATATTTATGCCAAATTATGTTGAATTTGCTCATTCTGTGTGGCCGCTATTGTGTCAAAGCCCTATTCTGGCGATGATTTTGTATTGGTAATTTAGTAACGGACCGATTTGGCCCATCATCATAACCAAATATTTCTTGTATAATAAACATATACAAAAAGTTTTTGTGGTTTTAGTTTATTGCGTACATTCAATATAGACTTATTCTGTATGGGAGTTATGTCAAATAGAATTCTAAGCTGACCTAACGTTCCTTGTCTTAAATAAGTATTTATGATAATTTTTGTTATTTCAGTCGGTTAGTTAAGCCGCTATCCTGCTTAAAATCTTATTTCCAAGGGACATTTATGAGGGGGCTAGATAAAATAATGGACCAATTTTAGAAGTTCTTAGTACCCAAAATAAAGTTACCAAATTACATTTTCTTGCTATTAGCAGATGTACGGAAAAGGCCAAATCGCATCCCCATCCATTACAGGGATGCAAAATATATTTGTGGCAAAAAGGAAAAGTGCTTAAATCAACTTAAGCAAACGTTGTGTTTATGTCTCCTTTGTAATCTCCATGTTTAAATGTACTCATTGCCAAGGTTTCAATTAGTTTGCACGATTTTTCAGGAAGTTATAGCAAATTACCTTTTTCTTTTTTGTGTGCAATTAGATTCGGAATAAAAACTTTGGTTAACTTTTGATCTCTGACATTAGAAATATTCAAAAAAAAAAAAACTATAACCATCGAGGAATTATGATTATACTAGAACAGCAGTTACTTTTTAAAAATCACCCTTAAAGTTTAAAATTGCTGTTTTACAAAACTAAATAAATAGACTTAAGCACTTTATCACTCCTGGTTGCCACAGATATATTCTTAAATTATTTTTCTAAGTATTTCAAATGGAACGACAAAATCGGTGTTTAAAATAAAAAGCAAATAAAAAGTTGGATATAAGAAGCATAAAACATATTTAGCTTACGTATTATTAATTTATGTAAATATAATTTATAATACTCATACGTACTAAGACCAACAGATGTTTTGTTACGCTTATTTATAAAAAAAAATATTTTCATTACAGTTTCATCTTTTTTGGCTTATTTGTAAAGATTAAGGCATTTATTTGATTTTGTTTTACCTTCGCCTAGGAAACTCTAATTCATGACGATCACATGTAACAAAATTACTTTTTCGAAGTTGGAAAAAACAATTTTTATTTAATCACACACACTTACTTACATACACATACTAGATAAAGATTATTCTTAACAATATTTTTATAACAGCCTTATAATAAAGACAGTGAACGATGGTTTTTCCCTAAGGATTTACATACTTATTTTCGTTTTTTTTTCAAATAATATTTCAAGTTTTGTCGTTGTTATCTATGATTTTGAACAACAACACATAAGAAGTGACAAAGAAAACAAAATTGATGAATTTATGATAAAATAAGTACCAACTTCTTTTCTAGACACATGTGCTAAGTAGATTATTCAAAAATTAAATAAATCATATGAGACGCATGTGCCATTGTGACTACATTACAAACAAGCAGGCAAATATTATTATTTCATTTATAACAGACAAACAGATAAAATGTACATATTTATCCCTATAGCAAAGTATTAGTCTGTTGAGGGTGGAAAGCAGGTTCAGAAACGGTCGCAGAGAAACATAAAATAAAGTCCATTAAAAAAATTTTTCTTATTAGATCGAATTTCTTATTAGATAGTTTTTTTTTATATTTTTACTTCAAGTAATGCCATGTAAGTTAAAGGGTAGGAATACACTCAGTGACGCAAATCGCGTTGTGTGGATCTCCAACTCTAAACTGCACTGTGCGTGGAAGGACCTCACATATTTTATATATAACAGGCTTTTGCAGCACCGAGAGAGTACATATTTTTTCCCTTAAACACAGAACTGGGCTATGAGGGTGGAAAGCATCTTTAGAAACTGTTACACAGAAATATAAGAAAAAAGTCCACAAAAAATATTTCTAAGACAATCAGCCATGTCACAGAGTACAATTCCGTTCGGAAACGGAATTCATTCCGTATTTTGGTCCTTGAGAAAATTACGAAAAAAAACTTTGCGGAATGAAACCATATTTGTTTTCATGAACGGAATAGGAGTTTTCTGTACCTTGAAGGCAAAAAAACTATCAAAATATACTTTCTATCAATAAACAAATATGTTTTTTTCAATTCCGAACGGAATCATTCCGAACGGAATTGTACTCTGTGACATGGCTGAATTTCCTATTTATTTTTTATTTATTTTTACTTGCAGATACGCATTGTGCGGACCTTTGTACTATTTTCTCTGGGGATTTGTAAAGTCTAAAATCTTGAGGAATAAGCCAGCTACGATTGACTCTTTAGAATCCAATATTACATCCTTTTTTTGCAAGATACCAGTCGCTTTGCTCTAACGAGACGCCGAAAATTGGACCTTCAAACATTAAATGCTAAAAATTGTTCTTTTAACTGATAAGACAAATTTTAAGTTCACTTTTAAATTTATGTGTTTCATTTCACTTTATAAATAAAAACTCATGGCGAATCACTCGAAAGTATACAAATTATAGCCTTATTACATAACCTTATTTTACGAATTGAATACAATTCTTCCGGATAGAAGGTCTCTTAAGTTACCATGATAACTAGGCCAGGGAAAGACCACACAAAAGTCGAGTCAAAAAATCTATAAACTTATTTTCTAACATTTCAAAGCTATTTAGGAAACATTTAGATCGAAATTAACCCCAATGCTGTGTGAAAATATACCTTTTCTAAATCATCAATTTCGATTCAGAAAAAAACGCAGCATAATCGAACAAACGCATAGACTTGTAAACATCACCAGAAAAACCTTAAAAGAAAAAAAATTGTTTTTCGCCCTTCATTGATGTTTCTCGAGTTTTGACAAATTATGGCATGAAGTCTTAATACACAAAGTGAAGCAATACTTCACCATGCATTCTCACAAGCTTTTGGACAGCTATTTGATTGGTCGAAAATGCATTATTAAAGAAGAAAGTTTGCTTAGTTTTCCTCAATCGATTCCACACGGAAGCACTTTAGGACCTCTATTGCATTTGATATATACTACAGACATGCCAACCAACAACTATAACTAAACATCAACCTTTGCTGATGACACAGCTTTTCTAAGCTTCCACGAAAACTGCTATAAAGCATCTCGTTACCTGCAGGACCAAATATTTCAATTAGAAAATTGTTAAAATATGGAAAAATAAATGTCAACGAACAAAAATTCATACATATGACGTTTTATCTGCACAAATAATCATGCTCTTCTATTAAAATTAATAATCAAGTAATATCTTAAGATAACAATGTAAAATGATATATATAATAACACTTTAATACAAAAGTTGAGAAAAAATTTACTCAGCAGTTCTTATGTACCAGTTTAGTTTCATTGGAGTCCATAGAGACCGAAAAAAGTTCATGTTTTTTTAGGTCCTTCGTAAAGGGATTTTACAGCGGTAAATGTAGTGAAAACGTGTTTTTTATACTTTCAAATTGTACAAGTCTTAACTTCTTTGTTTCCCAACGGATTTCCATTATTTTTTATTCTTTTTGAAGGACCTGATATTATTTTTCAAACAAGGTATGTCTTATATCGGTTTATAAAAGGCTAATTTATTTATAGCGGTTAAAGGTTGGTGAAAAAAGGATTAAAAAAATTTTTTTCCTCAGGATCTAACTTGCGTATAAACTATATTTATGTATTATTGTGAAAAAAACACTATTTAAAGTTTACAAAATGGGTAATAACAGTTAAATCGGTTAACAAATAAATTAAGTTTGCTATGTTTTGTGTTTTGATTTTTTTGTTTCTGGTTTAGAAATGACATGTTTTTCTCTGCTCTTTATAAACTTCGCTGTCATTATCGCGCTTTAAAGACCAGCCACGCATCAGAATACACTCCATCTGAAGGAGCATTTAATAAACATCGCTTTGTTTCCCAAGGGGAATTTTATGATCTTGTTCGTGATTTAGAATTGTTCAAAAGACAAGCTGAGCTTGTACGTTCTAGATGTAATTAGTTATATTTTTGGAAGAACATTAAGCATCACATTTCCGAAAATTAAACCTAAATTGTTTGGATCAATATTCAGCGAAAGCACTGAAAATAGTGGTTAAGCAATAATGTAAAAATATTGTTTGAAAAGCTTGGATATAATCATGTTCCACAAGATTGGCGATTACTTATTGACGATTCAAGAAAAAGAAATATAATAAGATATATCTTCTGTTTTAAGGCTTAAAAGCGTTGCTTTTGCATAATGAGTGATTACTTCATTCAGTACCCTTGGCTTACGCTACTAATATCAAAGAATCCTACGATAGTATGGCTCTTATACTGAATGCCATAGGTTACACCACACACCAGTGGCTAATTGTAGCAGTTTTTAAAGAACTAACAATTTTAAAAGGCATGCAAGGTGGTAACACAAAGTATACCTCATATTTTTGTGAATTGGATAGCCGAGCCTCTTCTAAACATTACATACAGACAGATTAGAATCCGAGTACAACAGCTGTTGTTGGTGAAAAAAGCATAAATTCCCAATTAGTCAATCCAACAGATATTTTTTTTTTTTTGCACATAAAGTTGGGCTTTATAAGACATTTCCAGAAAGCACTCGAAAAAAATGGAACAGCACTCTATTCACAGAAAAAAGTGTTTTATCAATTAAAAAAATGGTTTTAAATGTATTCAGATTTAATTAATGTGATAAATTAATCAAATATGTTTTTAGTTGAAAGAAAATTAAAAATTTAATTTTGATTTAATTAATATTTTAGTTGTTTTAAAATAAATTTTCAATTAAAATTTTAATTAAATAACAAAAAATCTTAATTGACTTTTTTCGTTTAAAATAAAATAATTTAAACTTGTAGAATTGTTGTTGGGAACTGTCAATATTTAATTAAATAAATATACACATTGTTTGAAATGGCAAAGTTTTTTGATCATTTTTTTGATTAAAATTAAAAAAATCAATTATAGAAAAAGAAAATTCACAATTTTACTGACAGCGAAGTTTATAAAATCGGGTAATTTCTAAACAAAAAAGTCGAAAAAAACATAGCATAATTAACTTAGTTTTTAACCGATTTAACTGTTATTACCCATTTTGAAAACTTTATATAGTGTTCTTTATTAACAATAATAAATTAATATATTGTTTGTTATTCCATAAGCTAGTTAAGGCCTGAGGAAAATATTTTTATTTTTTTTTGAAAAATGTTTTTTTTTCACACCTTAACCACTAAATCAGCCATTTATAAGCCGATATAAAGCATGCCTTATTTGAAAGATAAAATCAGATTCTACGAAAAAAGTAAAAAATGATTAAGATCCGTTGGGAAACCAAGAAAAACTTTTATAACTTGAAAGTCTAAAAAACACGTTTTTCACTACATTTACCACTATAAAATCACTTTACGAAGTGACCTAGAAAAACTAAAACTTGTTCGGTCTCTATGGACTCCACCAAAACAAAATTGGTACATAAGAACTCCTTAATAAATTTTTTCTCAAAACGGATTCAAAGTAAAGTTCAAAATTGATTTAAAATTTATTTAGGATATTCAATAGGGACTTGAATGACTTGGCTGTCATTTACTCAGTCTGCTTTCAACAACACACGCTAGTGGTAATATTGAGTATTTGGAAACATTATTAGTCAGTTCCATTGAAAAATCATCTTTAGCCACAATGCCTCATTTTTGGATGAATGGTACGTCATCAAACAAAATTTTCGAATTTAGGACGATATCAGTCCACATGGGAGACAAAATTTGTAATTGAGATTTACATGGGCGCCTGCCATATCACCAAATCTCATGGTGAATCTCAACTACTCGGTGGGTTTATATATTTACTTCCAAATTCCTCTGTTCTAGAATTATTTTCATATATAGGTCGCAATTCGAGAGTATAATCCGATAAAATTATACTCTCAGCCCTTGTTGAAAAAAATATCAATATTAAATTAACACGGCGCAATGTTAATTGAAAATCATAGTAAATTTCTACAAAATCATGGACGTTATTTAAAATGATCGTATTTCATATTAATTTTAAATTAAATAATTTCAAAATAACATTGTTCAATATTCAATCAATAAAAGCCTGGTTTAAATGTTTTGTATAGAAACAACAACATCACTACAAGAAGAAAAACATAATTTTTTTAATTTTCATGTTTAAAATAATATATAAAACAAAAGAAAAAAATCCCGTATTCTTATTGCTAAAACTATTTATGAAACAAATAAAAATTTGAAAGTAGAATGATGACGAAAAACATATTGTGCTACTGTGCTGGTGTCTTTAAAATGTGAGTGCTTCTACAAGCAAAGGCGAATATAAAAAGTGAAATATGTGTAACAGAATGTTACAGAAATAATAATAATAAATAAACACAGAAATAATTAAAAATTGTCTCTACACTAATAAAAAAGGCATCATAACGTTGATGTATTTTGACATCATTACTACGACAAGTGTCTTCGTTTTTGACCCCATGACGCTTTACATCACTGTGATGTCAGCCTTAACATCACTTGGCCAAATTGTCATCAGTGTCAAAAATTTAAATTATGTCAGCAATAAGATTGCACATTGACATCACATAAATGACGAATCGGAGTCGGTTTTATAAAGCATGTCATCAGTGCGATGACAAACTGTCATCCAATTGATTCATTGTATTTTGCCTTAAGTCAAATTAAGAGAATGTTATTATTTACTTATCGGTTACACATGTTTGTTTCTCTTTTGTTGTATTCCGCCTTTTGTTAATATAAGAACTCTCAATTATAAAACACCAGCAGCATGCCCGATATGGTTTTCATAATAATTCTACTTAAAAAATTTGAAGTATTTAAATAAATAATTATAAAAAAATGGAATATGGAAATCTTTGCTTCTAATTTTACTTTTTAACATGAAAATAATGTTAAAAATATATATTATTTATGACATGATATATTATGCCATCGCACTGATGACAGTTTGTCAATGCACTTATAACAGTTTTCCATTGCACTGATGACAGTTTGTCATTGCACTGATGACAGTTTGTTATTTCAGTGATGACAGTTTCTCATCACACTGATGACTTGATATATTATGTCATCGCACTGATGACAGCTTATCTGTACTGTTGTTAAAATACATCAGCTTTTTGACGCATTTTCTAGCAGTGTACACAAAATGTGGCGTCGAATTGATGTCACTGTAGTCATAGCGTATATGACGCATAAAATATGACAACATTTGAGAATGACGTTCGTCATTGGATTGATGTCATTTTTTGCCTCATTGATGCCATTTGTAATAACATTGATGTCACAATTCTAATGTTAGGGTATCATAAATATGAAGACGCATCACCAAATTCATAATATGAAGCAAACAAGTTGTTGATTTTGCACCTATTACCGGGTGCCCCGGTAGGCTAGCTGGTAGTGAGCTAGTCTATCAGTACCGGGGTTGCGGGTTCGTGCGGGGTTTAGTGTAGGAATAACAAAAATAAAAAAAAAAAAAAAAAAACGATGATATTGATTACTAAAAATTGTAAAATTGTGAATATTTTTTTTGCAATAAATGAGATTTTTAATTTTAATTAAAAAAATTTGGCCATTTCAAAGAATGTGTTAATTTATTTAATCAAATATTGGCAATTGCCAACAACAACTCTTTAAGTTTAAATTATTTTATTTCAAACGAAAATATCAATTAATATTTTTTGATATTTAATTAATATTTAAATGAAAAATTTGTTTCAAAACAACTAAAATGTTTGGTTAATCAAAATTAAATTTTTAATTTTCTAAAAAATAAAAAAATTTTTTTCTGTAAATTAATTTGAAAAAAAAAAATTTGATAGAAACCCAATACCGCTTTATGAAAACGAAGAACTTTTTGAAAAAGAAGAACTTTATGAAAAAGAAGAAAATAAGTAGAAATTTTGTATAATAAAAATCTACAAAAAGCGTAATGCAAAAAGTTCGTTTTATTAAAGTATTAAATTTTTTTTCAAATATATTTCTTGGAAAGTGTCGAAGATTTTCCCAGGAAAAGAATATTTAAGGCTAAGATCAAATAATTTTTAATATATCTGAAATCTTAAGCCGTATCGATATGTCAAACATTATAAAATTTGTATTTCTTCATTTTCTATGCATGCGTTGAACTGCAACTAATTTTGGAAATATTTTATAAAATCTACATAATATAATTATATTCATTATATTAATTACATACTAAACCAACGACGATTAATTATAGTTATATTTATAGTTATAGTTATTTTTATGAAATTTTGAATATTCATAGTTTATACATGTGTATAGAAAATTTTATACACGCAGTGAAAAAATATGTTTAGATATGGTCATATTATGTTTAAATTTAACCATATTATTGTCACCGACAAACATATAATTGTTAAATTAGTTCTCCATCAAGAATATATTATGGTTGCCTCTAAACATGTTATGGTTAAATATGACAATAATTTGTTTTTAAATTAACAATAGTATTTTCCTCTTTTCTAAGAGCAACTTGCTTTGGTTGAAAATCAATCATGCTATTATAAATGTTAAACATTTTTTAGTTATTACTAACCAAAAGATGTTCGGAGGCAACCATATCTAATATATCTGGAGGTGACCATATCTAAACATATTTTTTCTCTGCGTGTAGAATAAAAAAAAGGAATTGCGAAAATGAATAAGTCTGAGTAAGAGAATCATTTGGAAATCTGAACAATAGTATTATAAGCTGGATGGAAGGTTAAAGAATTTGAATATTTATATGGGATGATACAAAAGGAACGTTTTGATGGAACCCTGACGTATATGAGTGACAGATTAGTGGGTTTTAATCTAAATAGTGTTCAAAGTGGCACAAACTTCGATCACTTTATTGTCCATAGTATAAATTTTATTTAATAGCATGTCCTTATTTAGCGCAAAAAATTAAAAAGGAGGTAAATCTTGGAATAAATTTATTTAATTTTCTGTAGTGTTGCAAAGTAGTGTTTCGGCCCTCCCCGTTCCGACGAGCTAAGCCCGTCCAAGCATTCCAAGTACGATCATCCGCCTACAACTGAAAATCATTTTTTTTTACCAAAAAAATATGCAACAAAAGTAAAATAAAAACAATTACTAAGGTCAGATTGATAAAGGGTGTCTTTTAAAGAGGTATAAAACTTTGAAATCGAATAAAACAAGGATGAATTTTTTAAATCGATATGAAATTAACTTTATTCGAAAGATAATCTTCTGGCACTATAATTTAAATACGACTTCTGATGACTTGTGACCGCCACGGCTTGCTCGGACGTTGTATAATCTTAAGGTCCAATTATCGATGACTTTTTACAACATTTGTGGCAGTATATCGGCAATAACGCGGCGAATGTTGTCCTCCAAGTGTTCAATCGTTTCGACTCATCGGCGTAGACTAGCGATTTCACATATCCCCAAAGAAAATAGTCTAGCGGCGTTAAATCGTAAGATGTCGCGGGTCTGAAATGTGAAACTATGCGGTCTTCTTCTTGCAAAAAGTGTAAATGCGTAAATTTGGAGTTGACTTCCTTTAGAGGAACGAGTGTGATAAGTCTGTGATCTTTTGTATTTGCTTTTTATGTTCAATATATTCTTAAAAACATTTTAATACAAAAATCTTTATAGCTTCCTAAGTAAATTGCGAAGTAAATTGTGAATATCTTATCAACACTCTATCATCTAGCACATTTAAGTAACACAATATTTACATTCTACTTCCGAATTGAGTATGGAAGTTCAAACTAAGCAGGTTTCTAGTGGAGAAATGGAAAAGTTTCGCTTACCGGCTCGCTTAAGAATGCATCAACTTTATATTGCGAGTGCCCACTATGAAGCTATACATTTTTGACAATAAAAGCCCTTTATTCCACGCATATAAAAACTGGTGAGTGTCACGATCAGCTGAACATATCAAATTTTTTGTTCTTACAACCTGCTTCGTAGTAACGGAATGCCATGGTCCTTAAAATGTAGTTGGTCATTCACTTACCTGCCTGCATCCCTGTATGTCTTATTTCGTAGCGAAAAAATGTGCTTTACAAAATAACAATTTTTTTTGTGTTGGCACTGTTTTAGATATTCATTAAAAATTAAAGTTTCTATTTAATCTTTTTTTCGATTATGACTAAAATAAAAAGACACCAAGCCGTGCAAATAAATTGTATGGTTGACAGATATCTTATCTAAAATGTCAATTTATAAATAAAAGAAAAAAGTACTTTCTAAAGAAATTGCTTTGAGGAGAGGAACATTAGTAAGACTTCAGCAGGGGTGTTCCTGTCTATCTGTATCCATTACATCTCAACAAATTTAATTTAATCTTGAGAAGCTCAAATTTATGTTGCAACACATTTTTTAAAGCTCTTTTCTTCTTATTTTTGAAAATATTTTTAAGTATTAAAAATGTAAATATAGGAAGACATTGACTTCAACCTTAAAAATGTATGTGTGTTTTTGCCGTGATAAAAGGCGTATACAATTTCTTAAAAACAAGTAAGAGTGCTATATTCGGCTCTGCCGAATCTTTGATACCCTCCACCGACAGGAGTGGACTCTATTTGATATATATAAACTATTTATTAATCTTTATAACAACGAACGTCAGCATTCGAATTGTTTGCGGTGTAGACCTATATTAAATTATTGCCCGACAATCAGAAAGTCTAAGGCTTTTCTTTGAACTAGCTTGAGTAAAATATCGTGATCGTAAGAGTTTTAGGCGAAATTAAATTATTTTCAGGATTGGAATTTGTATTGGATCCATGGAAAATTATGAACCAATCATCCCAAAATTCTGCAGACTGATTTCTGGTAATAAAGAAAATATATTAGAATAAATTTTATTACAGCAGTGAACTTAGTTTTATCGTTTACAGTGCATTTTAGAAGGTTTCTTAATATGGGATCTAAGGTAAATTATGGACCGTATATCATAAAATTTCATGATATTTTTCTGGCCATATAAATCTAAGTTGGAAAAAATTTTACCAATATATCTATATCTACTACGATTTTAGGCGAATTTTATTATTTTACCAAAGTGGGCTTTATATGGGGCCTATTGTAAATTATAGACCGATCATCACGAAATTTATTAAAGTGATTTCAAGTTCTATAAAACTGTAAAATATTAACTATTATTATGATAGATAGTTTTATTTATTACATGCTTAGGCGTAATAAAATATTTTCCGAGAGTAGGGTTTATATGTGAGCGTGTTTTCAACAGACGGACATGGCTAAATGCACTTAACGTTACTCAAGGAGACAGTATATATATGCTTTATTGGTTCTTAGATTTTTATAAAAAAAAAGTTTCACACGGAATGACAAACTTAGTATACCCTCATTCAGCACTCATGGTGGTTGAGGGTATAAAAATGAATATATGAAAAATTCATGGTTTATAATTTATTCAATGGGAAAATTTAAGTATACAAATATTTTTCAACTAGACATTTTAAACGTCTGTAATATTTGCAAGTGCTATTGTAAAAGTGTGTTACTTTATAAGTGAACGTGCAAATATAAATTTTGGCTGGAAAATTTGTGATTATCAGGTGCTGCTGTGTTGTTTATGTGCTGCTGTGTTGTTTATTCAATGGATTTGTTAGACGTAAATGAATAAATTTATAAAAATTAAAATATTCTTATTATGTTGTTGAAACATTTTTGTATTCTAGAGACACATTACAGCTTAGACTTTATTGTTTTAAATTGAAACTCCGTTCATAAGGAATATAGGATGGTATAGTCGGCCTACCCTTCTTAAAGTTGGTGTATAAAAAGAGGTTTAATATTTTATGAACAGCACATGTTTTTCAAGCTTTTTGACAGAAGAATAAGATTTTACATATTTTGAATTTTTTTTATTGAAAAAATTGTTATTCCTAACAAAAATATGCATTTAACACCTCTTTTGAAATGATATGTGAGTGACAAAAATATCTTTAACAGAGTGACATGAGTACCCGGGTGCCCAAAAACAATTTGAATTATGTAATGTTCCTGTAACTTTTCTCCACTGTTTGCAGACATATTACAATCCAAAAAGGCTTTCGAGCAACGGTTTACATATCAAGGGCATACACGCTTTACATAAGAGGTTGCTATCGTTTTTTACTTCACAGACCCCGTGGGAACAAATTCTTTCCGATATATGTAATTTGGCTTTAAAAATATAAGTCGAAATAAACCTGTAGCTCGTTTCTGTATTTCTCGCATCGCAAATTTTCTCATATTAAGTGTGAAACAAAAAATTTCATCGTTTCTCGATTTGTGAGAAAAAAGTGTTTCTGTATTTAAATGAGAGAACAGACAACACAGATTCTGTTTTAACTGGAATACTTCCAGTAATTAAGTGTCAAATGCAAGCGAAACGTCAACGAAAGAAATATATATAATAAAAATAAGGCTGCCAGATTTAAAGATTTATCGACATTTTGACGATTTTTTTGTTCCAAAATTGGCAAAGTGAATATTTGCTGATTTTTTTCTAGTGACGATACAGTCTTTGAAATAAAACAATTTTAAATAGTTTTATATGTTTGTGTATTAGGCACCACAGAAAACCGATATCTTTAAAAACAAGGCAGTGAGAAAAAGCTTTTTTTGTTTCATATTGCACTGTTTTTGTCGTAATTCACTTGTTTCATGCGGGAAATTTTACGATGCGAGAAATACAGAAACGGGCAACTGTACACTGTAAAGCTCTTTTATCCAAAATTTATTTTTTATATGACCTTTAAAAGACTTACTGCCTGCCTATTTCCAGTGTGCGAAAAAATTCTTTCGTTCGTACAACTACATTCAAAACAAAAACAAAGTTTTGAGAATTTGTTTTAAATGTAGTAGAAGAATGTAAGAAAGAACTCTTTCGCAAGAATGTAAGAAAGAATTCTTTCGCACTTCGGAAATAGGCTATTAGCAATAAAAAATTGTGTTTTTGTAATTTTTAAATTAAAATACATTTTTTTTTTTTTTAAATGAAAGAATTTGTTTTTGTATTCTCCTTCGCGGACCACATGGAAATATGTCTGGACCTCAATTTGGGAAAAATCAGTTATAATATTACATGCCGTAAGAATTGAATTTTTTATACGGGATTTCGCGGGATTTCCATCACAAATATCCCGGGATCATTCATATTTTTCGGGTAACGGTGATGGATTTCATTTGTGATGGATTTCACTGGATTTTTATTTAACTAACCGATAAAAAATTTTATTATTTTTCGAAGCACTTATGGTACATTTAAAAAGTAAGCACACATTAATGCGCTACGCAATAAGACATACAGAGATACAGTTAGGTAAGTGAACTTATCCTTAATAAATTAAAAAAAAAATATATATAAAAAGTTTTAAGAGGTTTGTAAGGGAGCATATAAAACAATAACGGTAACAAAACATTCAGTGTGCAAAGCTGACCGTTACATTCAACAATTTTTATGTGCGCTGAATAAAGCGCTTTCTGTGTCAAAAATGTATTGCTTTAAAGTGGGAACTTGCCATATAAAACTCATGTCTTCCGTAATCGATATGGTAAGCGAAACTTTTACGTTTCTCCCTTACACACCATTTTTAATTGGGTATGACAACTTTACTACTAATATAATTTTTAATAAGTTATGTCAAGAAATAGATGTAAATTAAAATCTGACAAAGAAGGCAATACCTAGAATTTTGAACTAACAAAATAAGAAGAGGAGTAAAAATTTACACAATTTTTAATGTTTTTAAATTACCAGACTTATTTTATAAAAACAACCAGAGCATAAAATGTGAATTAGATTCTGAAATTGCAGTAAATACTGTTTCTGTAAGAGATGATGACAAAATTGAAAAATTAACATTTAAGGAAATTTTGACTGCTGCAAACGTTTATCAAAAGAAATTAATATTCTTTAAAAACAGAATTACAAGTTTTTGAAGGAAGTGGTGAAAGTGAAAGTGTCCAGAGATAATAAAGGGTGGTCCAACAATAATTTATTATGTTAATTGTGGGTAACGCCTTAACGTCAAGTTTTTTGCCTAACTAAATTTTACATTTCTTTGTTTCAGTGTTTGACAAATTCAACCATGGAGGGGTACACAATTGAGCAGCGCGTAAAGATTGTTAAAGTTTTTTTTACTAAAATAATCTTTTAAATCAAATTGCATTTCGTGGACTTCGTGATTTTTTTTGGTCAGCATAGTCGACTAAATCTATCCACAATTGGGAGAATTGTGGATATGTGAAAACACTTGTGCATGCTCGCCCAGTTCGTTCTGGGCTGGCGGTGTCACCGGGCCGTACTTCTTTGAAAATGAAGTAGGCCAAGCGGTTACCGTAAATGGTGTTCGCTATCGCGAGATGAAAACAAACTTCTTATGGACAGAAATTTAGGATATGGACATGGACGATATGTGGCTTAAACAGGTTGGTGCCACTTGTCACACAGCCAACGAAACAGTGGCTTCTTTGCGCTAAAAATTTAATGTCCGTGTTATCTCACGTCGTGGCGATGGCAGTTAATTGGCCGCCACGATCATGTGATTTGACACCGTTAAATTTCCTTCTTTTTTGATATTTAAAAGAGAAAGAGCACGTCAATAAGCCCATAACAATTCAAGAGCTTAAGGATGTGATTATTCAGCACATTAACCACATTGAACCTCAATTATGTTTTAGGGTCATTGAAAATATGAACCATCGGATAGATGTATGCCACCGAAGCCGCGGCGAGCACTTGGCCGATATTTTCTTCTATCATAATAAAAAATATTAAGATAATTATCTGAAAACTTTTTGTTTTATTTACACTTAACATCGTGCATTTTGGTTGGATCACCCTTTAAAATGCTATTTGGACTAGAAAGGCAAACAGCGATAGAAAGGAAATGTGTCTTCTTATTGACACGACTCCTCTTGATTTAAATTAGAAATAGGCTGTCAAATGATTCTGTACCCAGATCCCAATTTTATAAAATATTTTGTTTAACTGCTTGGGTATTTTTTCTCTGTGCTGTTGGCTTGGCATAAAAAGAACTTTAATTTTTTAAATAGGTTATGTATATAGCGTCCTATATGCAGGCTTTCAGGGTCATTAATTTGATGTAAGTAAAAGATTATTTATTATTCTCAATAAAGTCCGACGTTTCGTTGATATTCTTTCTAACTTCTTCAGGGATTAAGTTTTTATTAATATCTGGCAACATTGTAAAAATATAAAGTTAAATAGTAGTCAATAATAACAATAATTATAATCTGCATTTTCGAAAAAATAACTTTCAATAATCTTTTTCGTCAGTTTACATCATTTATAAATTATATCACAGTATTTTGTATAGGTGGACAACACAATACAAAATTTAAAATATTAAAATAAATGTACCTATGCAGTAAAGATATCACAGAAAATGTGTCCCTTATTGATCACAGTGGTTATTATTACTAAAATATTGCAATGTTGTAGTTTGCATTTGTCTTCTTTTATGTTGATTGCACTGTCGATTTTTGCTGTATTCTCAAGCTTTCTAACGCGTATCTATTATTTTCCCTTTTATAAAATTCTCACTTTTTCAAAGTTTGGTTTGTGTCCGTTTTCAATGCCAATGTTGTGCGTGTACAGTTGATTGTTTTTCTCTTTTTATATCAGCTTTATGTTCGTTTATTCTCACGCCAAAAATTTCTCTTCGTTGTGCCAATGTAGATTTTTCCGCACTCCTCATTATCTCCGCCATCACATTCAATTTTATAAACTTCATCACTTTTATCCCCACACCAGGAATGTCAGCGTCATACACAATTGTGTAAGCAAAACTCACATGTACGCTTACGCTCTTTTATTTTGCGAGCGTAAAATATAATTGTTTAATGCAAAACACTCTCATTCAGCGTGAAATATCGCACGGCCTGTTTTGAGGCCTCTAAACAGAAATAATATATTTATTATTTATTATGTTTGTTTCTGTTTTGTTTTATTTCTGTTTTTAATATTCCACAATGATTTTAAAAAACCAAATTGCTTGTAGTTTTTGTACGCGTTGTACTTGTTGTAGTATCAAGAATAACTGTAATGAATTCACCTTGATGTTGTGCTTATTGAGCTTCTGTAAACTTCAAATTTGAATTTTATTAAGTAGTCTTGTAGAGAGCGATAACGAGCATGCAAGCGGATTAGTTTATTAAAAAAAAATAAATGATGCCATAAAAAAAATATTTTATGATAAAAAATGCATTTAATGATTTTCAATGTCTCTTATCTTTAAAAACATTTGAAGTTAAGAGATTAAATTGTTTGAAAAGGCATTTCGATCATTTCCATAATGATATTCAACAATATGAAGTCAAAGAAAGGGAAAATCAATATATGATTAAAAAAAAAGTTTTATTTAGATAGTTTGAAATATTGGGTATCACAAGAAGAAGATCATGAAGATAGGATAGAAGAAGAATTAAAAATAGAAATTTCAAATTTACTAACTTTGGAAATAGTAAAGCAGGGAAGACCGTTTTCCGATAGGGCATTTATAAAAATGCTTTTAAATGCAGTTTTGGAAAAATTAAAAATCAATTGCAGCGTAATAAAAACGCTTCCCATGAGCCGAAATAGTGTCGAAACTGAAAATTTAGACGAATGTGAATTACAACAGTTGAATGATTATGAGTTCATTTTAGACCTTGCGTTTCTGGCGGACACAAGCAGCATTGTAAATGAACTAAATTTGGAACTACAAGGAAAGGGAAAAAATTTAAGTGATATATATACGATTGTTTTTAATTTTAAAACGAAATTATTTTTATTAATAAATGAAATAAATAATGAAGATTTTTCCAACTTTCCTAAAACTTTGCTTATTTATGACAAGGAGAAATATTTGAAAAAATCCGAGCATTTGGCAATTTTTGGAACCCTTTTTTACAACTTTCAAGATCGTTTTCAAGATATTGAGGATATAAAACCACTACTTAACATATTCCAAAATCCTTTAAAGTGCGACGTTGCGAATAATGAATTCAGCATCCAGTCGGAACTAATCATACTTAGGAGCGAATTTAATCCTCCAGATAGGGAAAATATTATTGAGTTCTGAAAAAATTTAGACGGGGCGCTATATCCTGTATTAAAAAAAATTCCTTCAAATGTTTGCCGCTTTTTTCCGCAACATATCTGCGAATAAATATTTTCCGATTTGAAATACATTTGCTCAAAACAACGCAATAAATCAACGTCCGCAAACCTAAAAAATGTTTTGTTGTTTCGAAACTGCAATATAAATTTAAAAGATATTATTGGTAAATAAAAGTATATTTTTAAAGGCTAGTAAAATCTTCTCTTTTTATAATGGTGGTTAAGAATAATAGAATATTTTTAAACTTAATGGGGTTATTATTTGCATTGGTATGTGCAAATATTATTTTCATTGTTGGCATTCGCAAAGGTATGTTGAGCACAAAATTAAAAATATTGGAGAGAATTGTATAAGGTTGTAAAAAGACTTCAAATATTGTCAAGTGCTCCATTTTTCCAAAAAATAAGCAAAGTTTCTGCGAAATGCAGGTTCCAAATTAAATTTATTTAAATAATAACTGATTGTGTCTGTCCATAACTCAACATTTTTCGATAATTGTATTATTATTAATTGCTCTAAAGTCCTCATAGCAAAATATGTATGTTAATTAGGCCTCGTAATAGGCCGCGCAACCGCAGATTTCTCCCGCTGGGAATGTAAGAGACAAGAGTAATCGCACCAACACAATCATAATTGACACCACTGCTCTACACTCAATCTTTGTTTTTGTTTGTGTAAATAAATTATGTATTGTCTTGTTTGATTTATGAGCGAATATTATTTGTTGGCACTATCTCCCTCAGCTTGTTGTTCTAAGTTAGTCTTGGAATAAACGGTAGACTATAATATTTGGCGTTGCCAGATTTGTAGTCTTTGTTGTTTTCCCCTTAAGAAATATTATATTTAACTTTAGTCAGTAATGAATTGATCAACCTCTTTGGAAAACTTTTTTTCATTAAGTTGTCCTTTATTCTTGTCACATTCTTATATTGAAATTTTACGTTGCTAATTTTTATAACTCTGTCAATTACATTCATTGCTGTTTTTATCTTCTGTTTCATGGGTTGTGGTGAGTGGAAATTCTTCAAACGTCCAGAAGCAATTGGTTTCATATAACAATCTGTTATTATTTTGCCACTTTGCCGGAATTTCTTCATATCCAGATATGGTATTTTATTGTCCTTCTCCTTCTTTAGAGTAAATTTTAAAATGTTATGATAGGAGTTAAATGTTTTCAATATTATGTCTTCGTCTTTATATATTATTATGGCAAACAAATCATCTACATATTTTGTGATAAATCTTATTCGTATATTTTTCATTTGTAGTACTTCGATGCGTTGTTCCATTAGGTGGTCCGATATATTGTCGGTTACAGTCGGTGACAATGGGTTGCCCATTGGCATTCCGTATGACTGTTGGTATAATTTGTTATCATGCATAAAATAATTATTATCATTTAAGCAAAATTTAAGTATTTTCAGAAATTGTGTTGTATGTAGTGTGATTCTGTAGCACATTCCATTTTGT
This sequence comes from Pollenia amentaria, assembly GCA_943735925.1. Taxonomy (NCBI): domain Eukaryota; kingdom Metazoa; phylum Arthropoda; class Insecta; order Diptera; family Polleniidae; genus Pollenia; species Pollenia amentaria. The sequence goes on along the minus strand of OX031010.1, from coordinate 133,988,170 downwards.
CATAAAACTTCTTACGTATCGTAAGATAATAACGATACTACGTCCAATGATACAAGAATCTCATCTTCGTCGAATGTAAGTGTATCCAGTTTTGTCTTTAATGTTTTTCAATATATTCCCAATATATTTTGATAGCCCATAGCATTAAATGTTTTTATTTTTTTAATAACGATTAATATTTTGATAAACTTATTAAATAAGACTGGTAAATTGTTATTTGTTTTTTGATCAAATAAATTAAATTATATATTGAATCACTTCTTATGTGCGGTATTTCCTGGGAAATGAAAAAGTACGGGAGAAGAAAAAGTCTACGTCAGATATAAAAAAATATTTAGGGCATGTACCTAATGTTAGTAATTTGTCAGGCTTATATATATAATTTTTGGAACTAAAATTTTGTGCTTAACACTCTAATAATTTTAGTAAAAAACCCCTAATGGTGTTTTCTTTTGTACAAAAAATGTGACATTTTATTTAAAAAAAAATGCAATTTGGTGTTCGTTTCTTAAAAATGCTTCGCTCTCTGGCTTGTTTTATTCTAAAAAATGTACCCTTACTGATGGCATAAGGCATTGCACTTTACGCCCCGTATAAATCGACAGCGTTGATAATGCCTTGTAAAAAGATGGCTTTTGTTTATATATAGGGTTACCAGACGAAGTTGGAAAAAATCGCCTCTAATCAGGACAGAAAAAATTTAAAATTTTAATAGTTATTTTTTTTATTATTTAATAGTAAATACTTAAGAAAGCATAACATTGTTAATGATAGGTTGTCAGTGACATAAAATTTAAGTAGATTCGGGTTTATAAAATCGTTTTTGAAAAAAAACGTCTAATCAAGAAATCTGAAAAACTTGCTGTTAATAAATCAGCAGCCTGGCAAAGGTATTTTCTTGTTTACTACTTTAAACTTAGGAAATTGGAATTTCGTCATTAATTTTGTTCATTTATATATTTATTTAATATCAATCTATTAACAAATTTTGGTTTTTGTATATTTTTTTATATTTTGAAATACAAACTTTTTAATTTATGTACATATTTTTTCTATATTTTGAAGAATAAACTTTTTGTCAGCTGTTATAAACAGGGCGGTCCAATTTTGTGTTTTATTCTCGTCAAATAAAAATTGCATTATTACAGGGTAGACAATACATTTTATACATGTACCTTTTAACAAGGTGGTATTTTTTTTGTAGAAAAGAAAACACAATAAGTTTTAGTAAAAGTTTTATATATATTAATTAAATTTAAATGACCCCATAAAATCGTTCCAACGAAATCAAATGAACCAATACCAGCTTAAATTTTAAATGCATCAATAATTTAGCTATCTATACAAATTAATTTTGGAACTGAAAAGAATTAAAATTAAAAAGGTACCCGTGTACCCTAGAACTTATAAATTTCGTGTTTCAACAAAAATTTTATTTAAAAAATTAAATTAAAAAATAAGTTCATAGAATAACTTAATATGATTTAAGAAAGCAAAAATTGATGGGTATATCTTTGAGGTTTGCGGTTAAAAATTAAAGGCAATTGTGATTTTTTGCGCATATCTCAGCCTTTTGTAGACCGATCTAGTTAAGTTTTAAGAGCAAGCTTTTTCGGACTATACAGCGCTTAACTTATATTATAAAGCTAAAAAGTTTGTATATTGCTATGTTTGTATGATTATATGTTTGTAAGAAACAATCTCCGGAACTGTCGGTCCGATTAAAAAAACATTTCCAACAAATGAACAATGGAAGCTTCAAACGGCCATAGGCTTTTAAAGGTTCCTCTAAAATGCTTCGGAAAGGATCCAGGGTCGCTATACACCCAGAGAAAAAATATGTTTTAATTTGGTCACCTCCAACAAAACTATTTTTAAAGAGAATTGCAAACATATTATGTTTAAATTTTACCATATTATTGTCACCGACAAACATATAATTGTTTAATTAGTCCTCCATCAAGAAGGCACAACCATATTATGGTTGCCTCCGAACATCTTTTGGTTAGTAATAACTAAAATATGTTTAACATTTATAATAGCATGGTTGATTTTCAACCAAAGCATGTTGCTCTTAGAAAAGAGGAAAATACTATTGTTGATTTAAAAACAAATTATTGTCATATTTAACCATAACATGTTTAGAGGCAACCATAATATGGTTGTGGATTCTTGATGGAGGACTAATTTAACAATTATATGTTTGTCGGTGACAATAATATGGTTAAATTTAAACATAATATGTTTAAAATTTTGTCTAAAAATAGTTTTGTTGGAGGTGACCATATCTAAACATATTTTTTCTCTGCGTGTACGTACTCAGAAAATAATAATTTTCGGTCTAGAAGAAACCTATTAGAGCCATATTTTCCCTCAAAAGAAAAACAAAAGCAGTTAAAAGTGAGTACGTTTTGCACCCGCCTCGAGTGTAACTGTCCGCTCGATCGTCCGCTGATCGAATGGGGAAGTGACTTTTGCGTTTCCTACGCCTTATAGGTTAAATAGCTGAACCGAGTTTGATAAAATTGGACATATAGGCTTTTTATTATTTTTAAACCAGTACTAAGAGGAGGACATTGGGACAATTACTGCCTCTCCGAAAATATTGAACAAATTTTGATAACATGTGAATCACAGATAGATCGGCGTTAATAAAACTCACAGGGTTTATATTTTTTTCAAAGCTTGAAATACGAAGTTACAGATGGGCGATTCCACCTATTCGAAACTATATTACCGATTTGGATGAAATTTTAAAGATATCGAGCCTTCGCTGCAATAGTGTCATAACTGAAATTGGAATTTTCTAGCACCTTGAAATTTAATTCTTCTCTCTAGAGTTAAATATATAAGAAATTTAATTGAAATTTGTACACAATATGCAGAAACGATATGGCGATTAACTCCATATTATTAGCTAGTGAGCAGCCCTATCTTCCACTGGGAATTGAATAATTAAATGCATTAGCTTAAAAATCAGATTTTTTTAAAGTTATGACTCTATTGCAGCAAATTATTGCTATGTAGATAAAACATACAGGATTTTTATTTTTTTCAAACCTTGGACCAATAGGAGATAATTTGACTTGTGTTTTATCTAATTTAAGAAAGAAATATTAATTCTTAACTTTGTTTCGATTTCAATTAAAGATTCATTTCAGCTTAAGCCATTTTCTTATTAATAAGATTTCTCTATGACGTGCTAAATTCCCATTTTTTGTTTTTGATAAAAACACTGAAATTTATTTTTAAGGAAAATCTAGTTTCTATGCGAATTTAACTGGTTGCTTAGGCCAGCTCGTAAGAAAACTTTTTCCAAAGACTTCAGAAAAGCTAAAAATATTATACAAATAAGACTATAAAGTAATAAGAGTTTTAGACACTCAGGTCTTACTTGTAAACATATCAAGGTTTCAACAAAGCAACAATAATAAACAGTGGGTAGGTTTAAAAGGGTCAAAAGAAAAACCAAAATTAAAAAAAAAAACAAATTGAATAAAGCAACTTGCCAGTTCAGTTTTTTCCGGGCACATGCAAATTTATTATCATACGTTATTTTCGGGAATACAAAGTTATATTATTTTTAATAAAAACACGGAAATTTATTGTTATATTAATAATAAACTATGTATTCTCGGAAATAACTTTTGATAAAATCATTTTCGTTTGTACGCGTAAAGTCTTTTATAAAAACAATGAATATTTATCTCTAAGATTCTGTTTCAATTCCATTATTTTATTTGTTTATATCAGAAATAAATATGTACATAAAGTTGTTGTTTAACATATAACAGGTAAGGAATAAATCCTTTTGTACTTAGATATATATGACAATGATTTGTAAAATATTGATACACGCAGAGAAAAAACATGATTAATGAATGGTCACTACGACCATTTTTATTCATACTTGCCAAATATGTTTACCCTCATAAATTAATTATAGTCTTAATATAACTTACAAAATTGTTTTTTGTCCTTAACATTTTTAAATCCACTATATTAAGATTATATGGTGATTTACACCTTAAAAATTACTCTGATCTAGCTTAACATATTAAATTATTTGATATGTTTGCTACTATAATATATATATTTTCAACTAAACAACTAAAATCATAATATGAGTTGAACACAAAAGGAATGTTTAATACCATAATTTTTGTTTGCTTGAAAACACATTCTCTTAAGGAGCAAAAATTTATTGTCAAAACAAACAGTGTGTGCTTATAAAAAAAATTACATTTTCTCCGTCCGCGAGCGTCAGTTAATCAGGAAACATGAATGTTGACAGAAAAATTAAAACATTTTTCGGGGAGAAAAATGCCATACTGCCCTGCAAAACTAACGAAATTAATTATTATACGTTTATTGAAAAAGGTAAGTTATTTTAATATAATTATAAAAACATATATAAGTATGCAATTACTTTGTCTTTCTTGCAGCCAAAAAAAAAACTTATAACATTAAAACCGGCATATAAATTTTGACACATAATTTTGTAATTAACCCCGAATTTTTTTCAAAAACGGTTCAACATTATATTTATATATGACGTAGATTTCAAAAGAAATAAAAGGTAAGTTTGTGTTTGACTTTTTTAGAAGTCTTAAGTGAACGGATAAAAATATTGAAAAGTGTTATTGCATGCTGAAGTAAAGCTACATAGAATTCTTATTTTTTTGGATATATTTGTACTACACAACGTAATATAAAATTTATAAATTAAAACACACACACATGTATGTATATAAATATGTGTATTTAATTTTATTTTTGGTATGTGCTATATTTTATTTATTATATGTATTTGTAATAAAACATTCATTTTTTAAAATTATGTTGAAATAGACATTTTGCATGGTGTTGGGAAATATAGAAAAATGGTTTGAAAGATCGTGCGCATTTTTCTTCTGAACATAATATTATGCTTGAGACAAAAATTATCTTAAAACATTATGACTGAACATATATTGTTGCTTAAGTCGTGTTTGACACAATCATAACCACAAACTTTAATGATAGTTTACGATTGTGATTGTATCAACCATGTTTTTTCTTTGCGTGTATGTTAACAGTTAAGGTAATATCTTCTCAAAAAAACGTAATGAATATTTTAGGGGATAAGATAAATGTTACGATAAAGCTGTTTCTTTAATATGAGCAAACATAGAATGAAGACATCTTCTGTCAAAATCGGTGACGATTTGTTGAATTATATCATTTGCAAAGTCATCGTTAGCCAGAGCTTGTAATCATTTTGTAGAATAGTACCATCGTCTCTTGTAGCAGTTTCGCATAAATTGTGGTTTTTGATGTGATATTCTGTTGATATAGACCAGAGCAGCATAAATCATTATAGCCTGAAATGTATAATTAAATATTAGATTTTTGTTGTGTACGCTAAGTTAAGAATTCGTATTTATTATAGAATACAGAAGTATTTTTATTTTAAAGATAGTTTTTGGGATTCATTAATGTTTCTTGATTTAACAAATAGATATTGGGAACTATTTCTTTTTATTTTATAAAATACATTTTTTTTTTTTTTCATATTTTATTTATTGAATCTTTTCTTAACTGAAATTGACAATAAGTTTTTCAAATCTTAAAATTCTAAATTATTCTATAAGGTAACGTGCCAATGCAAGTTACCAATTAGATGTGATAGAAGGTAATGCATTGTTTATTATAGTGTTGCCAGATCTAGCGTGTCTTTTATTTAACTGAAATTTAACTCATAGAATAAATTCGAAAAATAAAAAATGTTTTCTTGATTTGAATAATTTTTAGGAATTTTCAGATATAAACGTATTAAAACTAAATTTAATAGAGCTATCTGAGGTTTTTTCTCGTTAGTTTTATTTTTGTTAGATTTATTGCAAACCTTAAGGATACGAGTATAATCTCTGGAAATTCATTTATGTAATTTTGGTACAGTAAGGCGAGTTAAGCCCAGTTTCGTGAATAGGTTTTATATAATAACTAATTTCAATAGTAGATCAGTTCAACTCGAAATTTTGTAAAGTTTTTTTTTATGTACACGTTGGGTGGTTGATTGGTTAGGGTAGCTTCCTCTAAAGAAACAAATAATAATATGAATGTCCACACGAAGAGAAACCCCGTTTTCAATATGGTCACCTCAAACAAATACGAAAACAAAAATTTTATAAGAAATGTTTTTATCATTTAATATCAAACTAGTATCAATGGTTTGATTTTAACAGTTGAATTCAAATTCGTTATGATTTGAATATAAACATTTTACAATATGTGTGTTCATTTACAGAAAATGTTTGCTTATTTTCAATAATTGCTACTAGTTTATATTCACGTGTTCGAAATACTTTCAAGGAGAGAGTGGAAAAAGCGCATTTAAATTTGAGAGACGAAAAATTTGTTGAAATTTTTTATATTAAAATTTTTACTAGCAAGAATTATTCAACCACCTGTTTCATGTTTTTGTCAACAAAACAAAAATAATTTTCATAATTTTTATATTAAACATTTTTCAAATATATAGGATATTTATTTCTCTAGAATCTTAAAACAATATTCTTGAGCAAATAGTTGAAATCAATTAAAATTATTTAGAAATAATCTCTTATCTTCCAGCCGAATATTGTCAACTTGCTAGTTTTTGCTGGTAAAGAGTTCATTTACTTTTTTATTTATTTACTTTTTATTAAATTTACTCTCTCGTTGCAAGTTTCTGCTAGTAAGGTAAATGAACACACCTAATGCTTTATCAAATAATATTCTGAAATCAAAAATAAAATTGACAACACTAAAGCGAAAAATAAATGTAAGCATTAAAAAACTGCGGCTTAAATAAAATGTGTTTTACAATTAAAAAATAATTATATCGCACTTGACCATAAAGAGGGTATAACCTCAAAAATTTTATTTTTTCATTTTTTAGATAAAACCTACACGTTATTTTCATATATACCTGCTATAAAAATATCGTGCTATTTTGTCTACCTTTTGGTAATGAAACAGTTGGTTTAACCCTAATCTTAGCAACAGTAGCTGTGAGACACATTTTGATGTTTAACTCAATGTAGTAACGGAATACTAGGCATATCGCCACCAAATTTCTTGTTTTATTTTCCATATGGTTTTCATAGTTAAAAAAAGTTAATTTTAAAATTCTTAAATATTCTAATTTGTATAAGTAAAAAACAAAAAATGCAACATAAACTAACGAAAGGTGTCTCAAAGATACTGAAGCACTTATTGCTTCTCAAGAGGGTTACCGTTGAGAAATTTGAAAAATTCGTACAAAAAGTTGTTTTTAAAACAAAAAGTTGACTTTAACATAAGCTGAGCAATAAGAAAAATTAATCTGTTATTCTGCCGACGTTATGGCAAATTGCTTCGATGTACAAATAACTTATTTTTTTATGGCGTTCAAGCAGCATTTCGGACATTCAAAATGGACTTTTAACGTCTTCAGGTCGCGAGGTTGCTTTTATATAAAACAAACATTTTTAAAAACATTTATTGTTTTAAATACAACAATTTTCATAGAATTTTCATTTTAATACGGTATTTTTTCACAAAATTAATTAGTAAATAAATATCTCGGAAATTTTCTTTAAAGCGTTGAATATCTCGCACAAAAAAAAACAACTAAATCTATATATATATATATATATGTTTATTTGTTCCTTGTAGACTTATTAACTACAAAGCCGATATTTCTGAAATTTTCATAGTAAATTACTTTTCAAAATTTCAAATTATACGAAGGAATGGCCCAAAACTCCAGAAGATTAAAGCAACAATAACCGCAAGCCAAATTCAATATGCCACTCTTATGTGTAGATAGCTGCACCAAAAATAGCACGCACGCCAATATAGCAAGGCCACCATGTAGATGGCAGCGCGGTTAAACACAAATTCACCACAATGTACGATCAGCTATTTACGGAACGTTTAGTTACAGTTAAAGTTTCCAAGTTTGAAACAAATAGTTTCGTTATCAATAGCAAACATCTCGTTAGCTCATTTTTGGTTTGACCTACCGACCATTTTTAAAAAAACTGAGTTATGTATGGGGTATATCTATTTTGGATGCACCCTTTCTGAATCCAAACCCCGTTCAACGAAATTTTTATGATTTCTGAGATACTAAGCATTAATTTTGCTCCATATTAACTTTTTTTTTAAGTTAATTAAGTATTCTTTTACTCTACACACCACTGTTTGCCGAATGGTGCAAATTTCTCATACAAAAACGTATAAAATAAATTTCACTCTTGCGTTGCTTCATTGTCGTAAGAAAAAAAGTAGTAAATTAAAAAAAAAAAAAAAAAAAAAAAAAAAAAGTGTATTTTTATAAAAAAAAACTTTAGAAACGTGGCGTATGCGGCATAAAACAATAATTTTTACTTTCAATCAAATACAATTAAATTCTAAGATCGTTAATCAACGTTTACAAAAATTTACATTTCTCTTCAAAGCATATGCCAGAAGCACCGGTAAAAATGCAATAAAATTCTATTGGGTATATTTTTCAAAAACATCATTGTCTGTTTTTTCCACTACGACTTTTCGGCATATTCACCATACCAATAATGAGCGCGTGATCTATTAAAAAGCAAGCTAAACTGGAAAATTGAGCATGGAGGCTTTTATACAGGGACAATATAATTGTCGTAATATCTGGAGAAGGATAATAGTATAAGCTTGAAATTTGATACAAAAAGTTCCGTTAGCTATACACGAGATCCTTTAAAAAAATGTGTACTGCTCTCATTTCAATACAACTAGCAAAGCGCGCCGGGTAAAGCTAGTATTAAATAAGAAACTTAAAATAATTTATAAAAAACATTTAACATGCAGTTACGAAATATTACGGTAGCCTTTAAATAAATCATTATTATAAAGTACATGTGTAGAATGAGGCCAAAAACAAGAAAGCAAAAAATCACATCAATATAAAAAACGGTTAAACAGATATTTATACACACATGCTTTAAAAAACAAAGAATTAGAAAAAATCATCCGGTGATTTATTAATGTTTCTTTGACAATAAAATCAGACAAAGGAAGCAAAAAGTGGTCAGAAAAGCAATCAAAATAAATAAAAAATGGGGTTTCTTTTAAACCAACCATTTTAAATGAGTATCAAGTATCCTTTTAATTATTATTAATACGTTTTAGATATTTTGCCACGATTTTCCAAAAACCTTTTTAAAACTATGGAGCTTCTTACCAAAACACATATATTGTAAAGTCTTGGAAATGGTTTTTCAATGGTATTTTTAATGGTATTTTTGCAAGTTGCTTTAATAAATGTAACGTTTAAAAAAAGGAGTGTCCCGAACTTAACGCAGGATTTTAATTTGCTACTCCTTATAAAATTATAAAAACAAGAATTTATTTACTGATAATTTAAGGTTAAATTAGGGAGAGAGTTTGTTGAGGGGTTAATTCAACATTATAAAGTAGCACAATAAGACAGATTTTTACCTCAATGGCTTAATTAATCGCCGAAAAACGCATTCTCCGGACTCATTGTGGATTTAAATCTGAGCTATACTTTTGTCATAACAGTTGCATTTTTACGAGTTTATGAGTCTTTTGCGAAAGCGAACATTAATGTGCTGTTTTCACAACACAAGTGCTTGAACATGTAGTAAGATTTATATGAAAAACACTCAAAAAACTGAGCGTTTACTACACGTTCAATCACAATTTACAACTGAATTGAAACTCTTATAGCGGTTTGAATTTTGCTGTTTTGAATTTAGTTATTTTTGAAGCTAATAAATTAATTAAATCTTATAAAGTCATTATCCTTTATGCAAGAATATCTTAAAATTGTTCTATTCAACTTTTACAGCACAAATAAAATACCGTAAACATTTCAAGTAATTCGCCCGTGTCAACATAAGAGGCTTAATCACCCAATTTATGAATGAGTGTAGAAGCTGTAGATGCTGTTTAAGAAAGCATTCACACGGATTCATCTGAATCAACTCGCCGACGTGCTACACAATTGAAAATCTGCTGAACATCGGTGCGACGTATTCTGTAAGATGATGCAATTGGCTTAATAATTATTACTTAGTGATGCATCTGCTACAACATTGCAACATTTAAAGGCTTACAAATGATAAGGAATTAAATTTCTGTTAACTCGTTAAAAAATATTTTTTTATGCTTGTATCTCTTTCGCAGTTATTTATAAATTAGCCACGATACATGTTGATTTTCATGCAAAATAGGTAAAATTTTTTGTTCTCAAAAATTTTTAAAAAAATTATAAGGGCACATGCATTAAACATTTTTATCATTAATGTTATCCAAATCGGACAAATCGTTCTCAAGTCAGGACGAAATTTATAAGCACCGTCTTATTAAGGAAGAAATATTAGTCAAGCCCATAATAATGATTTATAAATTAAATTATCATTGTCCCACCGATTTTTGTGATTTATGGCCTTTTTTGTTCGTAATATACTTTTTCGATAAATGGCAAGAATTCTGCAGATAATTTTTTATGAATCTATAAGAACAAAAACTGGACGTGTAGAAAAAAAACTGAAAACGGATTTGGATTCAGCACGCTAAAGTCAATTGAAATTACGTAACAAAGTTTTTCTCCCGACTTTTTTTGTTTTTTTCCGACCAGTGTAATAAGTATCTATTTCGTTTAATAACTAGACGAGAAAGAAATCTTTTATTAAATATAATAAAAAAAAGTTATCAAAAAGAAATATATATATTTACAGTGAACTCGCGATATGAACTAATAAAAACCACGGTAGTTCAAATTATCGAATTTGTTCACATTTTTTATAATAAAGGATTGTAGAGCGATACTGTGTTTTTGCTTAAAAAGTCTAGAAAACAGTAACCAGAGCTTAACATTATTACACTTAAATCTGGCATTAGACATGGGCAAAAAAATGGCTAAACATTTTTTGGAAAAAATGCCTAAAAATTATGATAAAATGTTTTGAATGGTTTTGTTAAAATTGTTTACCAGTATGAAAGTTTTTCCAAGCTAAAAACATTTTAGTGACTTATTTTTTAACGAAATTTCAATAAATTATATTTAAACAATTAGGTTGATTTTGGTAAAACATCAGAACCATATTAATATATAGCACAGGCAGTTGAGATTTAATTTAGGGCCCGCAAGCCTCTTCATACATTCAAAGTACATTAAAAATTTAAACGATTTTATTTCTATGCCATACGTATTTTATGCCTTTTTTAGATCATTTTCTCTCTTATAGTTTAGAGCAAACTATTTTTTTCAAAAATTTACACTATAGAATTTTTTAACTAAATGCAAAGTTAAATTTCTTTGTACCTTTATGTCGTAAAATAATTTTAACAATCAACATGATGAGGGCATTTCTTATATTCCCTGAATATTCTATTTTTGTTTTTTTTTTTTTTTTTTTGAAAGACAGGTAAGAATTAAGCATTTTTAAACGAAGTTTCAATTTGAGTACAACTATTTTTAGTAAAAATATTATTATAATTTATAAAAAAAATTAAGTTAAATCAATAAAACTATTCGTCCCAATTTTTTAAATAATGCTTAAAAAAGCTAGCAACAAAGCTTAATTTTTAAAAATTATAACTAAATTTATGTAAGCTACTTAAATTTCAGAAAAACTTTTTTTTAAGCATAAAAACTTTTTTGCATTTCAAAAACTTGCAAAAAAAAGATAAATCTTACGATATGACAACACTGTGTACAGGTATGTACCAAAAAATTATTTCTATGTGTAACGAAAGAAAACTAACCTTAACTAACAAAACTCAAAGTATGTATGCATGTACTGTTTCCTTTTTTATTCAATCGAAAGAATCCCATAATTAGTAAAAAACAAAAATCGCCAACATTTGTGTTCACTATTAAAAGCCTTTAAGCTTTGTTCACTACTAAGCGTTAATATAAAAAAATAGGTGTTCCCATTACAGGATAGTTCAATATATTGAAAGTCACATTATCGAGAGTTTACTGTACACATATATTTAATTGGAGGATTCACAAGGTGTGCTATGAAGTCATATCGTCATGATATTCTAAATAATACTTTACAATTGTTTAATAAAAATATTGTTTTGCTTTAAAAAATTAAGAGTTTTTATGCTGTGTGTATTGATTTGTCATAACTCCACAGTTGAAATCTAAATTATGAGCTGCTGCTCACAGCAATCATACATTTTTCTTCTTATTATTTTAAGACATATGTCTTTATAACTTTATGTCTACCTAGTGAATACCCCAAATATATGTATAACTGTATACATATATAAATGTTTTGCTTATGCAAAAAACAAACTTTATTTATCCCTTTTCCATTGTCAACAAAAACCTTGAAATTTTCTGTCAATTTAAGCAATCACATACATTGATTGTTATTCGTAAAACATCGTTCGAGTTGCAAACAAAGGGAATGAGAATAAATTCACGTACTTAACTTTTTTTTTGGTTTTGTGAAATTATTTCAGTAAACACTTTTTTAGACGTGTGTGTGTGCGGCAAAAGGAAGGATATTATTACTAACTTTTATACTCTTTCTCTCTACTGTAATATTAATACTGTTAACAATAATAGTTTTGTATGTATAATTTGTCAAATATCGCCAATTACACACATAACAAGTTAGAGTGCTATATTCGGCTGGGGCGAATCTTTTATGAGCTCCACCGAGAGTGCGAAAATTTTAGGAGTGGTCTCTATATGTGATATCTATAAATTGTTAATTAATTTTTATAGAAACGGTCGTCAGCAATTAATATGGTTGTCGTTTACCCCTATATCAAATTATTGACCGAAAATCAGAAAGTTTTATGCTTTTCTTTTTAGAAATTTGAACTAGATTGATAAAATATCATATCAAGTCGTATTGGACTTGTTGATGACACGTGTTACAAACTTAATGAGGACCTAAAAGCTGTTTACAGGTGGGCTATAAACAACAATCTTAAGCTGAATCCGGTCAAATCTGTCTTATTACCCATCAGCAGGATGAAACTTCATTTTAATCAACTTCCAATTATTAGCCTCGGTCACACTCCACTTGCATATGTAGAAAAACTCAAGTACCTTGGTTATCATATCAACTCCGCTCTGTCATGCAATGATCATATCAATACTGTTATACACAGTGTGTATATGACTCTGCGCAACCTACGGCTAACCTCTGCTTACACTCCGACTGAAATCAAGAAACGTCTTGTCCTACAGTTAATTCTACCTCTTATCACTACTTCTGCGGTGGTGTATAGTAAATTGGACTCGTGCGCACTACATAAATTACAAGTCTCGTTTAACAATGCTACTCGTTATGCTTATGGTATTCACAGATTTAGTAGTGTTTCATCCTGGAGGACAATGCTTCTTGGTTGCGACTTAGTGGACTACCTTCGGATGAGAAACCTACTATTTCTACACAAATTACTAAATGATCGATCACCGACATACCTGTTCGACAAAATTTCATTCGGCAGGTCGACCAGGGGTGTGACCTTAATACCACCACGATATAACTATCTAAACACAAGCAGATTTTTCTTCATCAATGCCATAAAGCTTTGTAACTCGTTGCCCTCAAATATAAAACTAATTGTTGAAAGACAGAAATTCAAGAAAACTCTTATGGATTATGTTTCACAAAATTTCTAGCCTATAACTTCATATTTCTCTTTATATTATCTTTCTCTTTATTTCGTCTACCAAGAAGTCTTATTGTAATTGATTTTTCTTTTTACTAATCGTTATGTTTAATACATGATTTTATAATTATATTTTTATTATCATTTTTATTATTGTTACTATTATTATTATTAGTATTATTATTTTTATTATTATTATTACCTTTGTTACTGTTATTACTATTATGAATATTATTAATACTATTACTAGTGGTGTTCATTATGTAATCCTCTGGACTATAAAAGAATTTTATTCTTAAAGTCCTTACAGTTGAAATAAAAATAAATAAATATATCATGCATGATTCTTAACCGTTTAAGTCGAATTAAAACGATTTTAAGGAGGAGAATTTATATTGGACCCATTATAAATTATATACCAATCATCCCAAAATTCTGTAGACTGATTTCTGGTATTAAAACATGATTTATAATAAATTTCAATACAGTTCTAAAATTAGTTGTAGCGTTTACAGTGAATTTTAAAAGGCTTCTTAATTTGGGACCTAAAGTAAATCATGGACACAAAATTGCATGAATTTTTTTCTGGCCATATGAAGCTAAGTGGGAATTAATTTTACCGCAATATCTATATCCGCTACGGTTTTAGGTGTATTTAGTTAATTTCCCGGAGTTTGCTTTATATGGGGCCTATGGGTAAATTATGGTCCGATCACCACGAAGTTTATCATTGTTATTCCTTGTCCTATAAAACTATGAAGTATTTAGTTTTATTATGATGGCATTATTTATTACGGTTTTAGGCTTCCTAAACTGTTTCCCGAGAGTAGGGTTCATATCGATCCAAATTATGGGCTGATCTTCACGAAATTCGATAGTTTGATTTCTAGTCATACGAAACTGTGAAATACCAAATTTTATTATTATAGCATTTTTAATTGCGGTTTTAGGCTTACTAACCTGTTTTCTGGGAGTAGGGTTTATATAGAGTCTATGGTTAGTTATGGACCGCTCTTCTCGAAATTTAACACTATAATTTCGAGTCGTATAAATCAAATGTGTGCAAAATCTGATTATATTCCTTGCATTATTCCACCATTTATGTTAGTTTTTGTAACAAAATTATCAATACTTTAGGGTGCTGGTACCACATTTTAAGGTATAGCTCTGATCCTTCTGAACCGATTTTGATGGATTTCAATCCCAAATAGGGCAACTTCAAGCCATTTGACACCAAGTTTGTGCTTTTTTTTTGAGTCTTTCGAAAATGCGCGTATTTTTAATAGACGGACAGACGTACAGACAGACGGACATGGCCCTATGGGGTTTTAGATGTATAATAAAAAAGTTTCACACGGAATGACAAACTTAGTATACCCTCATTCACCACTAGTGGTGGTGAAGGGTATAAAAAATATAAGCACACACGTTTACACAGATGAATAATAGCATTTGTCCTTACATAAAGTTTGTTTACGTCACGTATACATTGTAGTAAATATTGTTACTTATACGCAACCACACACATACGCATCGTTAAACGTACTTTTAGAAATTTTCTCGACCAAATTTCTCTTTGTTATGAGGGCAACGGTGTGTAAACTGTGTGGTATAAAATTGGCAAGTTAATGTATGGGTGAATGAGTGAGTGAGTAAACGTGTGGCTGTCTGGTAAAATAAAGTAAAATAAGGAATGAATACATTTTTGTTTGTGTTTTTACTTCTTCAATAAAAATAAAGCAAACAAACAAATGAAAAAGGGACTACAAGAAAAAAATGTACTGCAAAACATATTTTTTATTTAATATTTAAGAAATGCTTTATTCGTCATTATAACTGTTTTAGAGGTATTAATAGCAAGTTAGAGTGCTATATTTGGTTGTGCCGAATGTTTAATACCCTTCATCGACAATTAGATTACTTCCGGAGTCGGCTTTATATGGGACTTATGATAAATTATGGACCGAAAATCAAGAAATTTGACAATGTGAATTCTAGTCTTAAAAAAACTATAAGTGACCAAACTTTTTTATAATTACATTATTCGTTACGGTTTTACGCGTACTTAAGTGTTTTTCGAGAGTGGTCTTTAAATGAGACCTATGGTAATTTAACAACCGGTCTTTATGAAGTTTGACATGATTTTTAGCCAAATTAAACTGTAACAGACCAACACTGATTACAATAGAATTATTCATTACGATTTGTGGCGTACTAAATGGTTTTCTGAGAGTGGGGTTTTTAGGGGCCCAAGTTAAACTATGAACCGTTTTCATGAAATTTTCTGGAATGATTTCAAGTCATATAGAATGATTTGTGCAAAGTCCTATATCAACATGTGCATTCCGCCACTATTTATGTAAGTTTTTGTAGCTAAATTATCGGGTTTTAAGGGGTTGTACCACATTTTGATTCGTAGCTCTAATCCTACTGAACCGATTTTGCAGGGTTTCAATCCCAAACTGCTTAGGATAATTAGAAAGAATCGTATACCAACATTGTTCTTTTCTTTTAAGTTTTTTGAAAGTGGAAGTGTTTTTAAGAGACGGACATTACTCAGTCGACTTAAAATTACTCAAGGACCCAGAATATATATACTTTATGGGGTCTTAGATAAATATAGTAAAAGTTTCATACGGAGTGACAAGCTTAGTATACTTGTATTCACCACCAGTGATGCAGGGTATAAAAAGGAAATATTTGTAATAAACTAACCCCCATATTCATACAAAATATTTAAGGATTTTAGCAGGTTTATGAAAATTTGTTTAATAAACCATTTATTAATCAAAAATATTTTTTATGCATATGGGGGTAACTATAAAAGCATACACTTCGTTTGTGGTATATTTTAAATAAGTTTTATTTTCAACTTCCTTTATCATGTTTTTCATGATGATAAAGTGTCTAACTTAAATTTAATTGTATCCTTTACTGGAATTAAAAAAATAATTAGTTAGAAAAAAATTAAGTAGCCTTTTCTCCATCCACATAAGTTTTATATACGTTCCTTCGCTGTCTTGTTGGGTCAATGTGACCCAGCTTTATTTATGGCCTCTGCAATAAAAAGTTTGTCGTTCATTTCTTAATTTTTGAAACAATGTTTAGTTCGCCATTCGAATATAAGACAAACTTTTTTAACTATATTATATAATAGTAGGATTTACTTAAGAACACAAGCCGACATCAGAAAATGCTTTTTGAGGTGCATTTGACGTGATTTTTTTTGCGAAAATATTTCAAGTTATAAAATTGCCTTAAAAAATTTCCAACAACAACGCCAAATTTTAATTCAACTTTAAATTTTTTATAATTCTAAATTCGTTTTTTTTTTAATATAAAATTTTTATCAACTTTACCGCATTTGTATCTGTCCTTTTTTATTTGTTTGTAAAAATATAATCTCAATTTATTTTGTGCACAACTTTGTTTTTCTTCAAATCTAAAATTTTTTGCCAATAATTGAAATGACAAGAAAAAAAAATCGCCAAATAAATAGCAGACATTTTATAAAATGATAGTTTTACTTAAACTATCAAAAATTATTGAAACTTTGTAAAAAATTTATATTTTCGTTTTAAAGTTCGACCCAAATTTAACAGTAAAAAAATGCAAAATGAAAAAAATGGCTTTTCTGGCATCAACTTAAGTTTTCAGAAAATAAGTTTTAACATTTACTATGTATGGTGTTTTGTTGATAAAAAAACCGTATATAAAGTGAACTGAAAAAAATTCACGGAAACTAATTTATATAAATAAATTCATACATTTCAGGTGCAATTGTTTGGTGTATTGAAATAGTATTTTTTTTGCGAAATTTATTGTAATAAACAAGTCAGTCTCCAAAAGGAAAATGTCCGTTCGACTTTAAAACTGCATGATACTATTTTCTGTATATTATTCTAATTAATTTTTTTATTCGTATATATTTCTTTGGCCAATTAATTATTTATTTTCTGTTTATTTTTCTTTTTAAGCTAGTTAGACCTAATGATATTGATGTAAATAAAACAAATTTTTTATTTTTTTTTTTTTTTTTTTTATTTTTTTATTTTTTATTATTTGCTAGTGAAATACAAATTGTATATACACACTTGTAAAATATATTGTTACGACATTAGATTTTCGTGTGTGTATTTTTGATTTGCAATTAAAGGAACTCAAAGGTTTATTATAAAGGGAATAAACCTAAACGCGTTTTATAAAGTAAAAACGTAACAATATATTGAAAATGTAAATTGTATTAACAGGAACATCTGTCAGTAGAAGTCAGTTTATAGCACTGTGAAAACAGTGGATAATAAAATGACTATTATAGCTTAATGTGGAACTAAAACTTCATATGGATTTAAGCAAATCTTATATACTATAAATACGGAAACAATTTTTTTGTACTTGATTTTTAAGTAAAATGGGTGGACGATAACCCATTTTAATGAAACATACATATATCGTTTTAACGGTATTTATATCAGGGCTGTGAAGTCGGTGTCGGAGTCGGAGTTGAAGAGTCGGAGTTGAGGTTTTTGTACAGGAGTCGGAGTCGGAGTCGCAGTACCCAAAAAAACGCGCAACTCCGACTCCAAAATTTTTCGGCATAAAAAATTTAAAAAAATTTCTAATACTTTCCAATATAAAAATTCTTCGAAATTGGCGATGCAATATTTTGCAGATCAATATGAATAAGTAGATTTTAATTTATTTTATGAGAAAAAGTTGATTCAAGTACTTTACTATTTAAGTATATTTAGGTATATTTTTTATACGTGTGGGAAAAAGTCTAAATTACATTAGCAAAACTTATACTCAGTTATTGATCTAGTTGAAAAAGATGTGTGATTTTGTAAATAATTTACTCATGCTAAAAAATGTTAATGACAGGAATTTCCAATAGTTTTAATATCAGAATTAAAAATATTTTCAACATTGTACAGAATAAGTGTTGCTATAGCGCATAAATACTAGTATGTATTAGAAAAATTGTGACGTAAAATTATTTCTCTTTTGTGTAGAGACATATTTATCGGCCTGCCTTTAATTCCTACCATAACACTCATGTTTTTCTTATGCACATTACACGGGGATTCCCATAATTCGTTTAATAAAGATATTTCTACACAAAAGAGAAATCATTTTACGTCTCATTCATTTCGCATCACGGTTAGAGTAGGAGTCGGAGTCGTGAGTCGGAGTCGCACTTAAAAAATTTCAGCGTTTGGAGTCGGAGTTAGTACTTTTTTCGGACGACTCCACAGCCCTGATTTATATGTAAATATGAAAAGATATTTGTTATTCTCTTAAATTTAGGTAGACCTCTTATATAAGAATTGCATATTCGATACGTGCATAACACGATTTATTTGAACTGTAAATATCAAGTGGTCGAATTTCGGCCACCTGGCGGTCCTAGTAACTTTTTAAAAGGTTTATAATAAGAACTTGTACGCCAAGTTGCTTTTCGTTTATGAAAAAAAAAATTATTATGAAAGTCGACGGCACGGAAACAGTAATTGAATTTTTTGAGTCGTTATGGACCATAATCGATTACTATTCACAGTCACTTTATATTTTCTAAGGCGCTTTTAAGTCGCCGTCGAGTAGAATTGTCTCTTTTAGTCGAGAGGAAATTTTGCGGCAACTCAAATGTAAGTCAAAGAAATTTTAAATAGAATGTAAACATATTTATTTAATACGTTTAAAATAATAATAAAAAAAATTTAAAAGAAGTTACGGGCACCAATGTTATTAGTTAATTAAGCGCGAAAATTGCAAATACTAGAAAAAGTTTGCTAAAATAGCGAACATTTTTAATATGCGACAAGTGCTTCAAAGAGCAGCAAGACTACGCGATAATTGTAGAATTCGGAAAAGTTTACTAAATAAGCGAAAATTCGCGAAAATTTTTAATTTGTGACGATTTCATCAAAGAGCAGCAAAGCTACGTGAAAATTGCAAAAATTTGGAGAAATTTGTTTAAATAGCAAAAATTTTTAATATTTTAATCATGCCATAAAATTGATTAAAAGTCCCTAAAACTATAAGGAATGGCAAAAATTCGGTTAAAATTGCAAAATTAAATGAAATTTTAAAAAATTTTATTAACAGCTCCATGATAGCAAAGTCTTATATTTGTTAGTAATCGATATAACTGTAAATAATCAGACTACTAACTGTGAAAATCGTTTATATCGCGAATATGGCAAAATTTCGCAAAAAAAATTGCAAAATCGAAAGCAGACTCTAAAATTTATTTAAAATCGCTAAATCGGTTAAAAAACAAACATATCGAAAAATAGCATAAATAGCCGAAAAAAATAAGCTATAATGATGAAGAGCAAAAATAATAAAGATATAATTCGAGATTAGATTTTTTTTCAGATTTTCGATAACTAGTCATGTGAACTGTTTAGTTGGTCAGTCCTATATTAAGTTACGGGCCCTATGGTTGACACAATACTTTACCCCTTTGAGGATAAGACTTTTACTTGCCAAGACATATCTGATTCCTAGTTTAATTTATGGATGTGAACTGTTTGCAAACTGTGATTCAATTAGCAAAAGAAAATTAAATACTTTATTCAACAATATTTTGAGATATGTGTACGGTCTAAGACGTTTCGATCATGTTTCATCTGTTTCAAACCGTCTGTATGGAGTCTCTTTCGAAAATCTTTTGAAAATCCGAACACTTACTTTTTTACACAGAGTTATAAACACTAAAACCCCAAAATATTTATTTGAGAAGATACGTTTTTTTTCAATCTCAAAGGAACCATAATATTATTATTCCCCGGCATCAAACCTTAGTCTCCGAATTGCAGTTTTTTATTCATGCCGCTCGTCTTTGGAACCTTCTTCCACTAAATCAACAACTAAATCGTAATGCTAACAGTTTCAAAATGTTTTTATATAACTTTTTTTCATAATTGTTTTTGTTTCTTGATTGAAAATGTTTTATATGACTTTATTCTTTTTTAATAATTTTATTTTTTTATTCTTTTAATACTATGAACCATTTTGTAATAATTATATGTAATTAAATATTCTTGTAACATTTTACGTTCCTGTACTGTAATTATAAGACACTGTCTTGTTGTACAGGAAATGAAAATGAAATAAATAAATAAATAAATAGTCGACGTCGATGCAACATTCTTATAAAATAACAAATTAACGTCGAAGTGATGTAGTCGTCGATTTGGTGTGACATTAATTCAAAAATAAATGACGACATCGGCAACGACATACTTAATAGGGGTGATTATAAACTTTAAATTTACATTAAAATAACCCACAGAAAAAAGAGATCCTGACTAAATAACACCCTACATAACAGCAATTTACAGACACATTTTTAACACTGCACCTTCTTTGGACCCAAGGGCATTTAGGGATCCACCAAAATAAATTTATGTTACGAGGCTAAGATTTATATAAGTTCTTTGTGCCGAATGTTTTTTTTTTATTTTTTTCATGAAAATTTCACTACTGCTTTAAAAGCAAACAGATTTAATTAAAAAACATTAATTCGCGTTTAGTTATTTGCAACTGCAATAAGCTGGCATTTGCCAATAGGTAATAAAAATTGTTTTAGCAATTGCCTTTTGTTAAATGTGTTTCCGCATATGTTTATAAAATTTTACATTAAATAATGTAATAGAAATATGCTGCAAATAACTTTGTATGTAAAAACAGTAAATTAAAGAAACATTTAGAAATATCTTCTAATGGAAATAAGTGCGTTGCGTTCTAGTTAATACTATTTTTTAGTTATATATTTTTATCTTTTCTCTGTCTGTCTATCTGTACATTCTTCCTTGTAGTCTTGTTGTTGCATACGTTGAGGAGCTGCCTTGGTTTGTTTGTTGTCAAGTTTTTCTTTTTGCATTCGATGTTATAGTTAAGTGTTCATAATGATCCTAAACGTATTTTGTGCTTTGAAGTGTTTTATGGCCAACATTAAGACAAAAAAAAAAAATAATAAAAAAAAATTAGTGTTGCAATCGCTTCCATTGTGTATGAGTCTGTGGGTTTGTATGTTTGCAATAGAATATTAAAGCGAGTGTGCATGTGTGCTAATACTTATCATTCATTTGTTGGCATGCAATTTTTTTGTGTGTCAATATTATTTAGAAACGTACAATGCTCTTTGACACAACTTATGTCACACATACATACATACTTATTTATAATATTACTACACTGAATCAAATCTTATAGGTAGTAGAAATAAAAAAGTTACAGTGTGTCTTTAAAGGAAAAAAGATAGTTAAATAAAAGCAAATATGTTATTATAATATAATTGCTTTATTCTTTTTTCAGAGTGTAACTGAATTCTTGGAAATTTATAATAAATGCATACAGTTTGCAACAATGAGTCAAAATTATTGAATTTTCCAAGTCCATACAACGAACAATTTCGTCAACAGTTTATTTCAAAATCGGCTCCCACAGCCTTCCTGATAAGGAATTGAGTCCGCCAAATTTGGGCATTTCCAGAACAACATTGCGCAGAGTTTTAAAGTTTGACCTAAGGACGCATCCATTTAAAAATAAAATTGTGCAAGCACTGCTGGTGCCACCCTGTATCTATCTTAATTTCTTCGATTCTATAAGCCATATTTGTATATCTGTTTACATTTTTTTGTTTCAGTGTATGTATGATAAAAAATATGTGTGTGTTTGTGGGTAGCTTTATGTGTGTTTGTGATAATTAAAAATTAAAACATTGTGTTTATTGAATTTGGCTTAATCTTCTGTTCATAATTTGTTATCTTATTATGGGCAGCAAGTTATTTCTGCAAGATTTTGATTTATCAAGTAAATTTATAAATTTATTTCCTAATCAATAGGCTTTTTTTGAGTGAACTAGAATAAACCAGTCGTTTTAAGAAAATGGTATTATGATTGTCGTAAACGACATAAATACAACAAACTTTCTGTGTGCTGTTCATTGTCGTAAAATTCGAATCAAATTTCAAACGCCTACGACTTCTAGCAGAACAGCGACTCTCGTAGTAAGGCAGAAATTTTCTTTTTTAATATACCAAAAATTAATGAAATTATCATTTTATAAAACAAGTAAGAAAGTGTTGTCAGGGCATTAAAATGTTAATGTTAACAAAATCTTAATTGCACAAGTAGACTACTTTTTATGACAGTCAAAGTTCATGTATAAAATTTTAACATATTAGGTGTGTTCATTAGCTTTAATGGCAGAAACTTGCAACGAGAGTGTAAATTTTAGATGTTCAAAACGTTGCTCCCAATTACTCGAAAAAATAGAAAAGTAAGTAAACGCTTTACCAGGAAAAACTGGCAAGTTATGCATATCAGTTGGATTTGTGCAAGAATATAAATTTTAGAAAATTAACTATTTTATGTTATTGAAAAACTTTTAATTTAAAAATTATGAATTTTTGTTTTTGTTTTGTAAACAAAAACATGAAACAGGTGGTTGCATAAATTTTGCTAGTAAACATTTTTTATCAGAAATTTTCAATAAATTTTTTATCTCTCAAATTTTTATGTTCTTTTTTCAATCTCTCGTTGCTAGGTTTTCGAGTACGTGAACACTTACTAGTAACAACTCAATAAAAAATGTTCCTATTTTGCGAAGCGCTAGTACATTTTAAAAAGTAAGCACACATTTATGCGCTACGCAATAAGACATATACCGATGCAGTGAATTTTAAATTTTTATAAGGAAAAAATTAAATTTTCGGTTCGTAATTTTTTGTACAAAAGTACAAAAAAAAATATTTTTCTTAAATCCTTTTTTTTTTTTTGAGAACTTTATTATTTTGAACTTAAAGAAACAAAATATTTTTATCTATTTTGGTTATTGTGCAATTTAAAATATTTTTCGAACAACAATGATAAATATTTTTTGAAAAACATAAAAAAAACGTTTTCCGGTCCTTGGTTCATATATACAATTTCAACATATTAGGTGTGTTCATTAACTTTACTAGCAGAAACTTGCAACGAGAGAGTAAATTAAAAATTAACAAAATTTTGCTCTCAATTAATGAAAAAAAATAGAAAAGTAATTGAACGCTTTACCAGCAAAAACTAGCAAGTTAGGAATATCGACACTATTCAGCTGTAAGGGATTATATCTTAAAAAATTCGATTTGGGGGAGAATATTGTTTCTAAATTTTAGAAAAATAAATATTTTATAATTAGTATTGTAGTTATTTTATTGAACTGTTAATGGTTTTTAATCCAAATTTTGATATTTTAATCAGGCTTATGTTCATTAAATTTAATTTTCATTAAATTATTTATATGATGAAAGGAATTTTACAACATGAAATTAATTAAAGTTTATTGATAATGTTAACAAGAAAAAAGAAAGACAAAAACATGAAAACCAAAAAATTGTACTTTGGATTTCAAGAAGAATTCCTGACGAAAAGTACGAAAAACAAGAATTAAGAAAGAACATGTAAATCAATTTAAATAGGTAATCATTCATTCAAAGAAAATTTCGATCTACTAAGGTAAAGTACCATTTGGCTTAAAGATTGATCTTTGACTAATGACGTCATCCGTCGTCAATGGAGGTAAGAGCTAAACGGCAAACCCCACTGAAGAGATTGTGTGGTTACAATCAAAACTAGTCAGAGCAACCTGTCCGTGAAAACCTGGGTTCAATTCCCAGCTCAGTCAAGAATGAAAAATTATCAATAAATTTTAATTCATTTCATGTTGTAAAATTCCTTTCTTCATAAAAATAATTTAATAAAAATTAAATTCAATGAACTTAAGCCTAATTAAAAAAAATATTTTATGTTATTGAAAAACTTTTAATTTAAAAATTATGAACTTTTTTTTGGTTTTGTAAACAAAAACATGAAACAGGTGGTTGAATAATTCTTGTTAGTAAACATTTTGTTATCAGAAATTTTCAATAAATTTGTTATCTCTCAAATTTTTCAGCCTCTCGTTGCAAGTTTTTCGAGTACGTGAACACTTACTAGTAACAATTATTGAAAATAAGCAACCACTTTCTATAAATGAACACACCCATTGCTACTTAATTTGGGTCACTTATATTTTTTTAAATGTGGCAATTAAATTATTGCACTTATAACATAAATATCTTTTTGTACGGGATTTTAAAAATTATTGAATATAAAAAAAACACTATGGGCAAAAAATGCACATTGACAGTCAATGTGTGAGCTGGATGGATGGCCAGATGAGCTGTTAGACATCTGTCAACTTAGTGAAAGGTGGGTATAGAACTGCGATTGGAAAACTCAGGGTGCAGAGTTTTCTCTTTTATTAGGTACATACCTGCGCACACACATTGTAGAGAATTAAACAATATCAATAACAACATATGTAAAATGCATACAGCACATACAATCGCAATATGTAATAGTATAGGTTTCAACTCGCAGAAGTACACAGAGGGAAAAGAAGAAATACGGATGCCTTATAGAAGGCATCTATACCCCTTCTTTTGAGTGTACAAGGGCTGCTCGCTCCATTCCGTACTCTTTTTGACCCACGTCTTTTGCTTTTGCTTTGGCAAAAAATCACTCCTCCTCTTCTCTTCTCCCTTCTCATAGAATGTGGAATGTGTATCTTATCTTTTATACGAAAGAGCCGAGGCCTTCTATGTTGCATTCATTAGCAGTTAGATAAGAATATTAATTGAATCCAAAAAATTTTTAAGCAATCCTTTAATAAGGCCTAAAGTAAGAATTCTTCCGAATTTTCCCGCTGGTTATAATCAATATTTCTATACCCAGCTAGCATTTTCAATCGTATAAGAGTCTCCTGCGAATCTCACGAAGAGCATTTTTGATCGTCGACGAGCGCATTTTTTAATCGTAGAAGATTCCTCGCACGGGAGAAACTGTTACACAAGCTGATTCCTCTGTTAGATACTTCTACAACACAGCGGAAGACGCTTTTTTTAATCGTAGAGGGAATCGTATGCGATGTGTGTAAAGATTATCTAACGAGTCTTTCAGAAAGCATGTTAGCAATCGTATGCGACTTATATAGGGATTCTCGTACACCTCCTTAATGCTCAGCCGCAGAACTGAGCTACCTAAATAAAACATGAAGCGTATTTTTCATGTCAACTCTTCTCATTTTCATACAATTTTATATGAAACAAATCCTTAGATGGCTTATTAAACTCCACCCGTTTGGAAAATCTTATTCTTATCCTTAGCTCCATTTGTTTTATTGAAACTGAATTGACTATAGAATTTTCATGTTTAAAAAAAAGCTCTTGTAAATAAAAATGTAAAAAAATTAGATGTTTTTGTTGTTGTAGCTCGTCAGATAATCATCAGAAGATCCTTTTAGGAGTTGCATATTAATCATAATCGTCTAAAAAACAGCATATGCCAGCTGGGTGGGTATGTACAAAATAATCTTCAATACAAACGCATAATACTCTTTCTGTTGGTTTAAGTAAAATATTATAGCACACCTAAAGGCGCGAACCCTTCCTTAAAAAATTTGTTTTATTTCATAATATACAATCTTTTACTACGTTTATACACACGACTTATTCCCAAATAAATATATTGCAAGAAGAGAAAATTGCCGCATAAACAGTGAATTAAATTTTAATTTGCGAGCTAAATCATGAAAACAATTCCTCATTAACGACACTATTTGCAAATAAGATATTAAACATTGCCAAACTTTTAACCGTTTTAAGTTTTTTTTTCGATATGGCACATCCATTTTTTTTTAATTTTTCATTTAAAAAATAAAAAGGTTATATAAATACAGTGCTACCAAATGATTAAATTTTCAATCTGGCATCACATAAAAACAAGAATTTTCTGTGAGAAAATTGACATATAAACAGTAATTTAGTTAATCACAAATAATTTTTATTTGCCAACAGGCAAATAAATTTTTATTAGTCAATCAAAACCTTTTTCTGCAAAAGATTAGTCAAACATGTAAACTCTTCGAAAAATTCGACATAATTATTTAATTTATAGTTTTCCATAGAAAAAAACAAATTATTTATTGTTTATTTTTTGATATTTATGTATGGAATGCCCGATATATGGAAAACAACTTTAATATTTCTAAAGCGAGCGCAAGTTCCTTGACAGCAGTTAAGTAAAATTATAAAAGTTTCTTCAGTCTTAAATGCGAACATCACTGGATGACTGGCTGGTGGTGCCTTTTTGTCTCATTATAAAGAGAAAAAAAAATAAAAAAGTTTAAAGTGTTTTGCGTTTATGTAGTTTATCTTTTCGTCTTCATATCTGCAACAGTATAATGGTCGCATGACAAAATCAACAACAAAATATTTATTGCTTTAGGTCACGATTCTACACACAATATTTAATGTTCAGAAATTAAATTATAAATGACACTAAATGAAACAAAAAAATTTTATTTCATGGCATATTTAAAGTTGGCAAAAAGGTCCCATAAAACTAATGTTATATAATTTTGATTTTTTTTTTTTTTTTTTTTTTTTTTTGCAAGAAATTCATAAAATAACAATTGAGTGAAATATAATTGAAAAAAAGCAAATATTTTCCATTTCAATCATATAAGAGAGAACTAAATTTAGCTGGAAATTGTAGTGCCAATTATAAATGCATTAATATTTTTGTGCAAAAATATGAAAATAAGATGTGGAACAAAAATGTAGAAATAATAATTTGGCCCTAAAAATTCTAAATTGTAATTTGATACTTAAAGCTGATTTTATATTTATAAAATGCTAATTGCAATAACAATTGTATAGGAATTATGTTAATCTTTTTCTCTTTTTTTTTGTAGATATAATACATTAATATTTTTTCAGAAAAAACGCTTTAGTAGCAGTACATAGTCGGAAGTTTGGTATACTCAAAATATTATGTAGGTAAATTCTACAGAAATTTCATTTTAAAAACTAAAAATTTATTTAAAAAGCGGATCATTTACATTTCATTTAAAATTTTGCTTTTTGAATAACAAACATAAATTTTGAAAAATAAAAATCTTCGTAAAATGACTATATTTTTATTAAATTTTTGCTGTACGAAAAAAGGAATTTAATAACCTACAATCCGTTACTATAATAATTTTATGAGTGTAGGTATTTAACAAATTATATTAAATAATTTTAAAATAAAAAATAGTGATACATTTTTCTGCCTGTTCCATCATTTTGAACGTTCGCATTTTAGAAAAATTACTCAGTTTTAAACATATTTTTTATATAAAACTGTATACTCACTAAAAAGAGATCGAACGGTTAATTTTCGATACAGGAAAAAAGTTGAATTTTTTTAAATAATGGGGGCTCGTGGAATATTTGTGCTGTATAGGGTATATAGTTTTTGAGTTACTCGACCGAAAGTGTCGTTTTCATCGAATATAATGGCTTTGATGGCCTGCCGCCGCACCACAAATGCTTCGCCTGTCCTTATACTTTTCATATACATATATTTTTTTATCTCAAAAACATTGGTGGATGAGACTTTTACATTTTCATCTTTAATGTAATTTTGTATGGCACTTACGAGGTTTTCGAAAAGGCTTTATTTTTTTTTTTTTTTTTTTTTTGATACAAAGTTGTCAAGATGCGAATGCAATCGGGTGGTTAATGTTATTTTCTACTTAAAAAACAAAAAAGCCAATTTCGTCAATATGCTGCTTTTAAGGTTTTTAGTTGCAGCAAAATACGGTCTTCTTCAGAAAATCAAATTAAAATTATATTTTATTTAAAAAAATCTTCAGTCTCTTATGTACAATAATTTCGAAGGTCCTAGTATATTTTTATTTATTTTAAAACTGATATAGTAGATATTCTACAGTAGCGTCGCAGATTTAACACATTGACTGCCACGTCGGACACATATGTTGCCACTGCACTATGTGGTTTACGCCACATTGGACACATATGTCCGACGCGATTTTTTTCTCTCTAGCCATGTCATACAACAGTGGCTGACAATAAATAGGATTTTATTACAGTAATTTAATGTATGGGCCCCCATGAAATTTCTGTAATAATAGTTGCGGCGCAGCTCAAAAATTTATTAAAAAAAAAAAATTGTTTTTGAAAATAAAAAAATTGGAATTCATTTTATAAAGCGCAATAAGAAAAACAATTTGATTTAGCAAATCCCTTGAATGTTCGTCGCAAGTTGATCGTCCCAGGCCCAGATTTTTTGCTTAAAGCTCTGATTTTCCCGAGTTAATCTTACTTGCCCATTTATATTCCTCTGTAGAACAAAACTTGAATAATTTTATCCCGTATTTGTGGGCTTTGTTAGGGATATACTATCGAAACATAAGGCGACCCCTTCAAGGCACAAGAGTCTCATCAATTATAAAATCCTCAGCAGGGTATAGAATTTCTTTGCATTTCTTTTCAAAGATACCTAACAGTGGTTGCACTTTTCCAATTCTATGCCCTATGGAATGGTTTTGTTGTCGGCAAAGTGAATATTCTCTATCATTACATCGAAACCATTCCGCGACATTATCTTAGGCTTAACATTGTTTCTATAAATGTCGCTTGTAGGCCAGTATGATGGAATACTACCAAGTCGTACAAAACCCATCCATATTTGAAGTCCCATGAATTTTTTCAATTCATCGCTATTAGTTGTAGTCCATTTTTTAGTCCTGCTTCAGTAATTTTTCAGCCAATTTATGCTCAGCGTTTCTTTTTGTTTCTAGTTCGATAACGATGATTACTTCATTGTCAATGAACAAACGAAAAGCATCAAACGGGGTGATACTTTGCGGGACATCTATTTGTAGGCCTGATTTTTCCGAAAAAGTAAATGTTTTATGACGACTTTCGTATTTGGGCCAGACAGCATTTATAATTTCAGCTTCGACCAGATCTTCTTCTTGTTCTTCATCTCTATTTTCTTCTAGTGCTAGATTTTTAAGAATTTGTTCTATGTAGTCCACCAGTTCCTCATCTTCATCATTTTGCGAGGAGTTTACAGTAGGATCATATTTAGGATAATTAAAAGAATCATCAGAACTGTAATCTTCACATTCTTCATCACGTTCTGTACTTCCGAGTATTTTTTCTAATTCAGTATCCGACAAAAATTTCCTTTTCGCCATTTCGACACGATCAATTCTTCTTGCTTACTGAGCATGTGATAAGAAAAACTATAGAGCGAACCCAATTTGTTGCGTTTTTGTGAGAGTGTTTTTTTTATGCATATACGTCCGACAGGGCCCTGCATTAAGAAAAGTCGGGAGGCGCCACGTCGGAAACATGCGTACGACACTCTTTTTTGTAAAAAACTGTCTGTTTCTAAGCAGTTAATATTACTGGTAGTAGCCTCCCAGCAAAAACTAGGCAATGACTTGAAATTACTGAACATTTTACTTTTCAATGACTACTTCATACCATCTGCATTACATAGAAGTAGTTAAGTAATGGCTGACATAATATGATACATAAGCACTTGTTTATGAGTTGACTAACGAAATTTATAATTAATTCATAATAAAATGCATTTAAAGTTTTATTTATTCAAATCTAATACAAATTGATTTTTAATACATATTTGTTCTTATAATTTGTTTTTTTTTTTTTAATTGTTATACATAAATGAATATGAATTTGAATATACAAAATTTAAATACGTAATTGGTTTTGGTACGAGGTATCAATAACATAATAACATAATCTCCTTTTAGCTCAATACACTTAGTCCAACGTTTCTCCAATTTGTGTATCCCTTCCAAAAAATAGGATTTTCGAGGTCCATAAAATAGACATTTGTTTGACCAATAATTTCATCGTTGGAGCTAAATCTCTTTCCACCGAGCCATTTCTTTAGGTTCGCAAATAGGAAATAGTCACAGGGGGCTAAATCCGGAGAATATGGCGGATGAGGTACCAATTCGTAGCCCGATTCATGTAATTTTTCCATTGAGACTGAACAAGTGTGCACCCGTGCATTATCTTGATAAAAAATAACTTTTTTCTTGGCCATATGATGATACAAAAGAGTACTTTATAAAAGGGTCATAAAAGTAGCAAGGCCTTCAAAAAAAGGGTAAAATTAGCCACTTTAGTGGCATAACGCTGTGCATATAAAATCTGCTTGCAACATGGCACGATCACAAAGTCTTACGTATTTTGAGGTAGTGAGCTAGTCTATCAGTAACGGGGTTGAGGGTTCGATTCCCGCCAGAGACTCTGGTCCCGTGCAGACCAGCGAAAAGCTTCGCGGGATTTAGTGTGGGAATAATAAAAAAAAAAAAGATCAGAGATGCATTTTAGTCAAAATCGTGTAAACTACCCTTTACAAAAGCTTTTACATCTGTGTTGCCAAAAAACTAAATATAAGTGCCATTTCTAAAAAGGGACAAAAAGTGTCACGTAATTGTTTGAAATGATACAAAGGCGTAATTTAAGAAAAGGGCCATAAAATGTATCAAGAGCGTCGAAAAAGAGTCAAATTGATAATTTAGTATCACAACGGTAACGCTGATGGAAATTAAAAATTAATTCTATTAAAAGAAACTAAAATTTACTTCGATATGCTTCTTTGAAAATTTTCCATTAAATGGCCAATTAAACGATTAAGATTTGAAAGAAAAAGTGTCTTTGTAAGATTAAAATTCTATAATGCGTCGATCAAAGTCGATGAGCAAAGTCAATCAGCTTAAAGTACATAAAGTACATTTCGCAATTTTGATAATAATTTGGTTTGATTTGGCTTATGGTGAAATCCCATTAAAAAATATCTGATTGTTGCACAAAAATATCCGCAAAGCTGCATAACATAAAATGCTATTTATCAATAATAAGTAAATTTTAGTACAAATATATCGCAATTCCCTCAATTTAAACAACCCATCAGCAAATTCAATATCAATTGAGTGTCACCCGGTATGGAACGACATGCCAACAAACTAGCAAAAAAGAATAAAACTGTGTAGTTGATTGTCTTGCAATATGCAAATATGTTTAGAGAAAAACTAAAACAACCAAAATTCTAAATATGTAATTCAGAACACACATGCACACAGAATAGACTTACCCTAAACGAGGAAATTCACAATAAACCCAGTCGTGTACCTCCTTAAGTTTGACCTCCCTGTGTGTTTTAGCCAGATCCGATTTATTGCCAGCGATTACAATGGGAATGACCTGTACGGAAAAATAAAAAGAAAAATTACACATACAAAATAAAGTGAAAACTACAGCAGTAATAGAAATATATTTAACGACAAATGTTAAATGCTAAAATGTCACCTTTACAATACAGTGCAGTGCTGAATACCTGATATCCTCGAACACATAAAAAAATATATTTGAACTAAAAAGTGTTGGAAATTAAGTGTTTGCCCAAATTTTGCAGATACATATACATGGATACGATACTATCTCTAGCTATTGCAGTTTTTGGTTTTAGGTTTTTTAATTGCTTTTGTTGATATTTTATATAACGTAAAGCTAAAAATTTGTTACACATCAACAAAATATCTAGTAAAATCGTTTGAAACATTTTTTAAGTACTGTGTATCAGCGTAAAACAGAAACTGATATTAAGTACGGTGGCGTATAATTATAAGCTTCTAGGCATGTGTAAACTATAAAGTAATTATTTAGATATCAAATTAGATCCTTTATTATGGCGGTCATGAATCACCTGGGCTAGTCGAGCAGTCGTTATCTAAAATCATAAATTGGATATGCAGGTTTTCCCGACAGAATTTTCAATATGTGCCCCATTCAAACTGAAGGTTAGGATACGCCCTTATATAAGTCTCACTCTCAAAATCACGTCTGGGGTCATAAAACTCAAAACAATTTGTTTGTACTATCGAAAAAGAACAAACAGCTCTTTTGTTAGTCGATATCTCTAGAGCAAATTTTTTGGTAATACAAAGTTCCATAATGAACCATATCTAACTCTTATACAGCCCCACTTCCGTAAATTTTCTTTACTGATACAAATATCGTAAAACTGTTGGTATCGAAATAAAATTTTGCAGAAATTTCTGAAGGGGTTGCTTCAATTTTAGAAAAAAATTGTTGAATTACACAGTGGAGTAGAATCGAAATTTTTGGAAAGAATATATTTGCTTTTTTTACGGATGGACTGACATATGGATAGCAGAGTAGCATTTGAGTTTGTCGCCATTTTTTACTAACTTTCTGAAGTAAGAAAAGTAAGTAAGTTTTATTGAGGACTTGTATAAAATTCCATTTTTCGGTTGGGTCAAAGTTGGCAGGCATTGGAAGGGGTTTAAAAAAAACTCCTATGAACCATTTGAAAGATTTTGGCAATTACAAAAGAGATTTTTTCCTATATATTTTAAAAAGGTGTAACAACTTTAAAACTGTTTGTCTATGGAAAAATAGACTGAATTAAGAATGTTTTTATTAAAAATCTATACTTATTTTAGCAAAATTGTCCTTCGTTATATTTTAAGTCGTATATTTCCGGACTCGTTAAAGCCCCACTTCCAAAATCTCTTTTAATGCCAAAAAATTTTAAAAAGGTGAGTTTTGAGATAGAATTAAGTAATGCTTTGGAAACGATTTACATAGGTACTTTACATAACCTCGCGTTGTGTTTTACATGATTAGGGCCTAAGACTACACTACATTAAATTCATTGTTTCTCTGTGAAGGAATAATTTCATTTTGGCAAACACAATTACTTCTTTTGTATGCCAATCTGTATTCAAACAGACTTCATTTCATTCATTACGTATGACGCTGTTTTACTATCAAAGGTGACTTGGTCTATATTTTTAGGGTCAAAAAACAGGCTATTAAAAACGAAAGCAAATAAAAGTGCTTAATTTGGCCGTGTCGAAACTTTAATACTCTTCACCATGATTAGGAATATTTCGGAGACTATCACTACAAATACTTATAAGATAATTTTATAAAAAACTTGACTGTTCGCAATCTCATATATAAACCAGCAAAGACAAAACAGGAGGAAAGTATTCTTTTTACTACTCTGTTGGGCAAACGATTAGAACAAAAATACACAATTTTAAAGGTATTTATTATAAAAGTGCACAGTTAATTTTTTATTAAAATCTTTTCAATAAATTCGAAGTAATAAGCGTTAAAATTTGCTACTAACACATATTGTGACCTTATACCTGCAAAAAAATAATAATAAAAAAGGGTGATCGATCGATTACTCGAAATTTTTCAGAAATCGGTTTTCAAATACTTCGATTATATAAATGTTATATATTAATTTTTAAAGACAAACCAGTTAAGAACACTATCCTACTTTGTTTGTCAAATGGAGAGAAAAAGAGTATCAAAAAGGGGATAAAAAAAATATAAAATAGGGGAAATACGGGATATAAAATTTCTTTCTTTTACTTTTCCTTGCTGTATTTGGTAATTTTTGAATTTTCTATAATATTAAACCTAAATATATAATATAAGACGTGCTGGGTCCTGAGTGAATGATAACCTAAAATATGAAAAATGTTGGTACTTTTTTGTTCTTCATCTGGTACTTTTTAAATTGTTGTTAATATTGGACCTATAAAGATAAAATTAAACATGCATGATCTAGATTGAATACGAATATGTAAGGGAAGTTTTTTGGTACTTTTTCGTTCTACACCTGGTACTTTGATCAATTTTCATTAATATAAGACAAAGGAAGTTAAACATGCACCCCCTTATGAAAAAAAGTTCAAGTTCACATAAGTTAACCAACACATTTAGCCCAGCAAAAGTGAATGGGATTAATGTGTTGGTTACTAATGTGAACTTAAACTTTTTTTTGCATAAGGCGGGCAATGTCCTGAGTGGATGAGAATCTATATGAGGAGACTTTTTGATACTTTTTTGTTTTTCTTTCTGATAACTTTCATACTGAACTTACAAATTTAAATTGAACATTCACGGACTCACAAGGAAGATAACATATGGAATGGAGATTGGTCCCTCGCCAAATCGATACACTAAGACGGAAAAATAAGTTCTTGAAACATGTAAATTCATATAAACTTAAATGTACTATGTTTTCTTCATATTAAAATAAAAAATTATGGGCTAACTAAGGCTCATTTAAGTGATTTTCAGGAGTATGCTTTGTATTGGACTGAGCATCACGAAGTTTGGTAAAGTGATTTTTAGTATTCAAGACACTTAACTGGACCAAATAAATTTTTTTTGTTACAATATTAGTCGTATTAAAGTGTTTTCGGGCCTGTTCTTCATATAGAGCTAGTGGTAAATTATGGACCGATATTTGCAGCATTATTTCTGGAAATATAAAACGAGTTTTCTCCCATCACCTCTCATTTATCAGATAACTTTACATTTGCATTTTTTGCTGTATACCTCATCTTTCAGCCAGCATCCAGATTCAAAGTTCGGTGCCACGTGATGTGCGAAAACTGTGTTCATATTGCCAAAATACGGTGATGAATTTCGGCCAAAAATCCATAACTCTTCTATTTCTTTACGCAAATAGCTAAAAGTTTGTATTCCACTTAAGAATAACGTATTTAAACCCTTGATTCTTGGACATGTTCATAGAGGAGTTGATAAAATAAGCATTGACTACTCAAAAGAATCAAGCACAATTAAAGAAAAAGGTATGGGAGGTCTAAGTACCTCTAATCTTTTGTAAAGATTATAAAATAAGTTTATGTAATAGCGGGAAATTTGTTCCAATTGCTCTGACCAGTGAACAACATTTTATAATTAAAAGGAACGAATTGTGATAGGTGAAAACAAGACCTATCACTTAACTGGTGGTAATGTGTTTGGAGTGTAGTTAATCCAGAGGAAATATAATTGGCACAAAACTATTCATGTGACTGGATTTTGTGCGGGTAGTGGCTTCTTCTCTCTAGGTCTTATTCTTTGTATGAAGGGTATCTATCATATTGACATGGTTCATTTGTGACAATTTCAGCGACAGGCATTATTTCAACCGAAATTGGATGTGTTCATTAAGGTTATTTCAGTGGCCTGTTACAAAGTGTCAAAAAGGTGCCAATTAACCCCTGGTATGACATCGCCATGTTAAAGGGACTTGTCCGTGACAAGTTTAGTGTTAGTTCCCTTTCCCCTAGGGTATGTTTACTCCTCTCCCGCCCCCTTTTTTTTGGCTACATAAGTACAAAAGTAGATATGATACAGCATATAACCATTCACATATAAGTGCTCCACTTGCAAACACCGCTAAGTTAGAAAAACAAAGTTCTGAGAAAACGGTTATACGGATTAAAACGGTTTTATAAACTGAAATGCCAAGCAATATAGAGAGGTTTGCAGGAGTAATGAATATTTAACCAGAAAAAGTTTGCATAATTTGTATAAACCTTTTAAGTATTCCAAAACCCTAAAAAAAAATTTATTATATTTTCTGCATAATTATTTTCCTTAACATCAACTTAAGCTAAGACTTGATCCAAATACTCCTAAAGGGTATAACAATTTTAATGATTTACAAAAAATTCGAAAGTTGGGGTCTGTGATTGACAAAAGCTCTCATAAAGGCCTTAATCCGAAAACCACTTCAAAACGTATTATAATTTAAATATTTGATCAACGAAAAAATTCGACACGTGTTAATTTAGTGATAAAAAAATTCCACCAGGATAAATTATTTGCAAACATAAAATAAAGCAAAATGTATTTTTAATTGGTTTGTAAATAACAATAGTTTACCAAAGATTCATATTAGGGAGGTAACGAATACCGATACCGATGTATCGGAATATCAGAAGTGTCGCCGATATATCGGTATTTGTATCGATATTCGTTACATTCCTATCGGCGATATTTTGCTGTCAATATGGCAATACTTTTTATATTTTTTTAATATATTTTTGAACAAATACTAAAATCTTCTACGCTTATGTTTTGCTAAGCAACTATGAGAAATAACACAAATTTAAAACAGGAAAATAAAATTGTTTCATATAATAAATGAATCAACGAAGTAGAAAATAGTTCGGTATCACAAAATTTAGCGGCTGATTTAGAATTAGCTCTAACTGAAAGATATAAGAAAATAATGCACCCTTTTGTTTATTTACAACGTTTGACCCTCGATGCAATGCTCGAATATTTCAAAGACAATTAACTTCAGTGGTACCGCAAAAACGTCTTATTGAGCTACTTGACTTGTCTCTGCATTCCGAAAGTGTTCTATACCCGGTCACCCCTATAGGTGGTACAAGTTCTGCAGCAACTGGACTTTGGAGCAGTCTACAGCAACTGGACTTTGGACTTTGGATTTATAAGAGGATCCGAGGAGGATGAACCTCTTTCAATCCTGTGCTGTGATTCTGCTAAGAAAAAGAAGTCGAGAGATGCCTTTGATCTCAAAAAATTTTTAAAGATGCAGAACATGGTCTAGAAAATGGGGCAGGAATTCTTAAGTTTTCAAATGAGTTCTCTTGCATCTAAGAGACTATTTTCCAAGGCTCGTCTGGTTCAAACGGACTTGCGAAATTGTTTATCTCCGCAAAAGTGGAGAAGCATTTGTTAACTAAACAAAAATCTCATTAATATTTTGTAAAACAAATGTTTTATTTTTTGCTAATTTATCATGAATTCTAATTTAATTCTTTGTGTTTTTAATTGTATTAAAATCAATTTTCAATATTAATATGTTATCTTTTACACTGTAATTTTGTCTAACGTACAATTTACACTACTTGAATTTTATTAAATTTAGCTTAAATTTAAATGCAATATGCGTATCGGTATCGATATCGTGGCTATTTCTGTTTCAGTATCGATATCGTATCACCAAAAAGCCGTATCGTTATATCCCGAATTTATATTAAAAAAACGTGCTTATTTTATTTTTACTTTGCAGTGCTACTTAGGCCCTAATTGTGTTAAACAAAGTCAAGTATTTTTTTTTTGCTTTCTACAGAGACTCAAATTGAATTTTTAAGTTTCAAACGCTGCAAATCTTGTGGAGTTGAAAATTTAAAACGCAGTATGAATTTCAGTAGAAAGCAACAACAAAATTATTACGTGTTTTTGGCTCTGTTTTTGCTTGCAATATAATTTTTGGCGTTGCGTTGCGCTTTAAACATTTAGGGCCTTAATCTTCTTTAATTAATTTTTGCAGCTTTCCGTCTTGCAAACTCGATTCTCCTTTATTTATCTATCTTTTAAAAACTATTTTGTAAAAAGTTGAGAAAACGCTTGCCTAACAAAAAAAATTTATTAAATTTTATCGGTGTAAAAATCTTCAATAAATGCAAATTTTTAAAATTACACTGTGTGACAATAATAAATTTTTTTTTTATTCATAACATTGATAAATGTTACTATTTGTTGTCAATTAACACGAATGCAAGCCTTAATTTTTTGCATCACACAACGCTCTAAAGTTGTAAACAATTTTAGTGAAATTAAGGAATATTAATTAAATGCGGTTTAAACTGCTGCATCATTTTTATCTGCTCTTAATGGATTTATCAACAAATTATTTAAAATTAAAACAAAAATAAGAAATAAAGGTTGTTGTCAAAGTTATTTCAAAATTGTTAAAACTTAGCAAATTGACAACTAAAAGCTTTTTTATCAATGTTATGAAAAATATTTTGCCACGCAGTGTTATTGTACTAATAAGTTGTCATGACTCAGGGTTTTTTCCAATATTTAATTAAAAATCTATTTCCTTTTACTGTTTTTTCCTTAAACGTTAAAAACAAAGTAGTCACTTTTTAGTACACAAGAAAACAAGTTCATTTTTGTTTTAACTTACCTTCAGTGTTACACCACCCAAATCGTATTCTCGATTGTAGAAGTCTTCAACAGTGGCACGATATTTATCTTTGTAGGTTTTAAATAGAAAACGTTTGACAATACAGCTTTTACCCACACCAGCTCACCCAGTATCACCAGTCTTATACGTTCCAAGTCAGCCATTATTGTTGATTAACTACAATAACAACAACATCACTGTGTGCACCAAAAATTTAGTAAAAGTAGTGAAGGTAGGAGTAAGAGAAATATAAATATAAACGTAGTCTGTAGACACTTAAATATTTATTGAATTTTTGTAAATTTGTTGTCAATTGTTAAGCACTGTTGGGTGTTTTTTTTTTAGTAAATTAAAAAGAAAAATTGTTTTCGTTTATTCTAAAATTTTTTGTTTTTGTCGTTGCTGGAGACAATGGTAGTAATTTTTTGATTAGCTTAAAAATTCTGCAAAGATAAAGAGGAGGAAAATTGTTTTTTTTAGTTGTTTTTGTGTTGGTGAAAAAGGTAAACAATTTAAAATTTGTTAAAACAAATATGTAAGAAGGCTTCGGCTATACCAAATATTTGATACCCTCCAACTT
Source organism: Pollenia amentaria (assembly GCA_943735925.1). NCBI lineage: Eukaryota > Metazoa > Arthropoda > Insecta > Diptera > Polleniidae > Pollenia > Pollenia amentaria. The sequence goes on along the minus strand of OX031010.1, from coordinate 133,949,226 downwards.
GCTATGCACGGTTCAAATACATATTACGCACAACCTTTTTGGAGGGTGCCAGAGATTTCGCATAATTTTTTTTAAGTTTAAATGTTCACAAATAATGGAAAATTAAATCGCATATTTACATATTTATTTAAATTTTTTGTAGATACCATCAGCTTATAAATCTATGTAAATATTTTTTAGATTACGGCCTATTTTTGATAAGGTAACGAACGCATTATGCAAAATACGAAAGATTTCTTCGCTCATCACTCATACGCAGCGCATACCTAATAAAACTCCCTAAGGTATGCTACAGATTTGTTATATGTTATCAGTATGAGTACTATTTTATGACGAGAATGAAAACTATGACGTATACGTATGGGTGTATTTTAAATAATTGCAAAAAAAGAAGTGTAAAATAAAACCTTAAAAAATAAGGTAAGAGGGAAATGCATTTCCCATAGATTTTTTTATACTATTCACTCAGGCAAATGTTGTGATTCCTGAAATATCAAGCTAAGACCACTTTAAGCGCATAGTTTATATTCTTATGAGGAGCATAGTTGACTTAACGATGTCGGTCGGTTTTTTTCGAATGCGCTTTTCAAAGAGTTTTAATGAAATGAATTCCTCAAAGATTAAGCAGCGTATATTTTAGATCCTTATGAGAAACATATTTTATTTAACGATGTCCGTCTTTCTGTTGGGTATTTGGAAAGTTTTCCATTGAAATTCTGCATGACCAACCCATAATTTTCTAATAAATTTAGAAAGCGTTTTTATCATAGAGCATAATCTGCCTATATAAATAGGGCTTTTTGGTAATAACAATAAGTAATAAATGCCCAATATTTTAACATATTCCCACACAAATGTCCTCCCAAGACGCCGATTGTTCTTTAAAAAATCAATTTTGAGAAGCTAAAAAGTTGAGTTATTGTTTTGAATTGTTATATAGAGCAATTTGTGTTGAAATGTTTGTGGTATCGAAAAATACCAACTTATACTCTTCTGGAATTATAAAATTTTTGTTATATTTTTAACAAATTTTTTAGAATTATTTTCCGAATATTTAGGTTTGAAAAACGTAATAAATTATATGCTACTGATTTTATAGTAGGCCTAATTGGTCTATATTTATTGTGTATCTTAATTTGACCATATACTATTGTTGGAATTGATGTGTAATTTGATAAGAAATGTTTTTGTCTTACTGAAAAGAATTGGTTATTTGAGCTGTCATTTAATTGTCGTATAAACATTTTATTTATTTATTGTGTTTTAATTCCAATGATGAAGTTGAATCAGCTTTTAATTCTTCGAAAACTTCCGTGTTGTTTAGAAATTCACTCATTTTATTGGTGTTCTAATTTATTATCAAAAATTGTAATGTTACCTTTATCACTATTTGATGCATAAATATTTTAATGTTCTTTAAGAAATCTTGCTGTGATTTAAGCTGCTTTAATAAGGAATTTTTGAATTCGATTAAGTGGTTTAGTTATATTTAAATGCTTAGTAATTAAATAAGTAGGGTTAGCTTGCATCGCTCGCCTAATATGTTGATTACTGCAACGAGTTATAATAAATTAAATGTCAGATATTAAATCAAGTAAAAGTTCTTCTTCAATTGCTAATATGAATTTTGGTCCCATACTTAATAAAATTACTTTTAACCATAAAACTAATGTAAAAATAATAACTAATTGGTATCATAAAGAAATTGCATCGAATCGCAGTTTGAATCACTACTCAGCTCATCCATCACATATGAAACTTAGCACGGCAAAAAATTTCATAAGGAGAGTGCTTATTATATCACATTTAGTTTTTTGGTCTCAAAATCTTGTTAGAATTAAAAATATTTTTCTCAAAATTAGTTTTCCACATAAGGTTATTGATCGGCTAATTAACTTTGTCCAACAACATAAGCGTATAAATAATAAAAGTAATTCAAAGTAAACATTAATTAGTTACGCGTATCTCTTCACTAATGAGAAAGATATATTAACCAATAATAAAATAGCGGTATCATCTGTTAATTTTGCATCAATGGCTTATGCTCCTGTTTTAACTGAACATTTATCCAGAGCATGTAAATATTTCACACCTAATGTAAAATGCTTGCAATGACACCATCATTTAAAGATAATACTCAAAAAATGTTGAAAAACCTGTAATATGAACTTAAAATTAGGCAAAAAGCTAATGTTGTGTACAAAATTAGTTGTAAAAATTATGATATAGTAGATATTGGAGAAACAAATCAAAAATTTAAGCGAAGATTGAAACAACATGAATTTGACTGCAAATGTTTAAATAAAAAAGTTAATTTAGCAGCATTAGACAAATATTTCATGTGTTTATACGGTGAGACAACGTAGGATAGAGTGTAGGATTTAGAAAATATAACTAAGGGTCAACAAACCTTACTTTAAGTTCTAAGGGGAAGTGCAATAGATATTAATATATATATATAGTTATTAGGTAAGTTAGAAACACCTTCGGTTTTTAGGCTTAGTTTATTAGTTGTATTTATATTAGGACACCAGTCTCAGTTTATGTTTATTCTTTTACATTCAAAGCCTATTTCCAATGTTTTGTCAATTCTTGTGCTGTAAAATATTTTTTTTTTTAAATTTGTTTATTCACAAAATCTTAAAAAAAATGTTTAATTCTTATAAGAACAATCTGAAATTAAAAACTTATAAAAATATCTAAAATTTGTTAACCCTAAACTTAAAACGAAATAAATTGATAGCCTATTTCCAATGTGCGAAAGAATTCTATCAATTTATTTCGTTTTAAGTTTAGGGTTAACAAATTTTAGATATTTTTATAAGTTTTTAATTTCAGATTGTTCTTATAAGAATTAAACATTTTTTTTAAGATTTTGTGAATAAACAAATTTAAAAAAAAAATATTTTACAGCACAAGAATTGAGAAGATTGACGAATTGGCTGTTTTTTTTTACACGATGTTTCACGTTGCACAGTGGCGCCCGTAGAGCAAGCGAGGTTGCAAAAATTTTCATGAGTGCCGACGAAGTTTTGAATAAACCCATGTTATAGGAAACTTTTCAACGATTTCAAATATGCCACTCTTAATAATATCACATTTTTAGTTTAGAAGATATAACCGTTCAAAGTTGACCGACTTTCGGTTTCCAAAAAAACACACAATTTTTAGTCAATTTCTTGCGATTTCAGGTGTAATATCACGAAAAATAGGTAACGAATCGCCTTATTTTTTGTTTGTATTGATTGATGTATTTATTAAATGTATAATGATAAAAAAAAATTAACTGTTTGCTTTGTGTTTCACCTGGTAAATCACTATTTAAAAACTATCCGTTTTTTCACTATTTTTCAACTTTGACGGAAAATAAAAAAAAACTATATTTTTCTATATTTGCCATACTTGCAAAACCTGTTCTTTGATTATTTCTTTACATAATTAAAAGGTTTTATCTGCCCGTACGTGCCCGTTTGGCTTCTAGAGGTAAAAAAGTTTAAAAAGACATGGTTGCAGAAATTGTATGGCGTCCATCCCTTATATGTTTTGACTGACAGTAGTTTGATCTAATAGTTTGAAAAAAACTACTCATTGAAATTAGCAGGTACGTACCTCACATAAACAATACTTTGGCGTACAAATGGTCAGGAACAATATTGACTTATGGTCCCTACAGGTAGGCACAAATCTTATTTGGACACGTGCATAATATCAAAATTGCATTATTCAGCCTAAATCCATATGTATGCAGGGAACAGGTAAATTTTTAGGCATGGTAGCATAAAATCGGCTAAAATCGGATGATTCCCTACACTGGAAAAATCCACGTCCATCATCAGTGCATTATTGCCGACCAATAATGTTTCAGTTTGCAAGGGAATCGGCAGAACTCATAAGGACTACGGTGAAGGACATTGAAGAACAAATAAGCAAGATTAAGCCTACAAAGCTGCAAATTGGAGAAGGAAAATATATTGAATGCAATTACGAGTTCCACCTGACCATGGTTGACGGAAAAGTCGTAAACGAACTGACAGGAACAACCTCACAATGTCATGCCCGATTTGCAAAAAGAGTCAGAAGAACTTTTTTCAATTCAATTCAATTTATTTCATATATAATATGTTACATCTCAATTTTATATAATTAGTTGTAAAGAGTTTAAGATTAGTATCTTTTTCTGCTTAATTATAATATATTTCAATTAGTTATCATATACATATATATAGACAGAATTATATTGGAGGTAAAAATTTAGCAAAAACCTATTTAAACCCCTTTTTTCGTTTTATTTTTATATTTTTTTTATCGATTTTATATTATTATTTGTCAGAAAAACTTTGGTAATTTAAACGATTCTACAAATGAGGACAATTACGAATATGGAATGTCACCATTGCACGCAAGGATAAGGTTTATGGAATTCTTGCTAAAACTGGCATATACCCTACCACAAGAGGAGCAAAACTTCGATGAAAATACATCAATAAAGGATAAGGAAAAGATCAGAAAGAAGCAAATACAGGATGCTTTTTTTAAACAAGTTGGACTAAAAGTAGACTGTCCCAAGCACGGATACGGTAACTCAAACGATGGAAACACTTCTAGGAGATTTTTTGAAAATGATGAGGCAGTAACTAGAATCATTGGAATTGACAATCAAATCGTGAAAAGATTGGGAACGATCTTGGATGTTTTAAACTGCAAAGAAAATGTCAATTCTACAAAATATGGAGAATATGCGTCGAAAACTGCATCTCTTTTAGCAGAAATGTATCCACAGAAGAAGTTGACCCCGACCGTCCATAAAATATTGGCGCATGACAAAGATATAATTGAGTACCAGTCTTTGCCAATTGGAGAGCTTTCTGAAGAAGCACAGGAGTCTCTTAACAAATTTTATAAAAAATATAGATTGCAGAACACTTTCAAAGCATCAAGGATAAGGCAAAATGAGGACCTCTTCAACATGTTGGCAGCATCTTCCGATCCACTTATTTCTTCCCTGCGGCATGTGAAGTCACGAATAGAGTTACAAAATAATTATAGTTTAGAAATGGTTAGTCTTTTAGATATACCTTCTCTTACGAATTGTGATGAATATTTTACAGAAAATTGAAAAAAAAAATTAAAAAAAAAAATTGTTTTTTTTTTTATTTGTTGGGTAATAATTTAAAACGTAAAACCCTAAAGAAAAAAAATAAAAACAATCTAAAAATGTAAAAATAATTTTCTTTAGTTACCATAAAATTGATTTTTCTACTAATTTTAACTTTGATAACCCATAAGTAGGCCCCTACAAAGCGTAGCACCCTTTCCAAACGCTCATTTCATAGGCTGAACAGTTATCTATCATATGCTGTTTAAACTGTTCAATTATCTTATTCGGTTCAAAAGATATGATTTTTGCAACGAAAAAACTCAAATGGCGCCACTGTGCGTTGCAAGGTATTGCAATGTTTCTCTAAGGGATTTCTGGCCATTGAGGACAAGCTGAAAAACGCACAAGGATGCTACATATTTGATTATTACTCGATTAACTGATCGGTTAATTTATATTGGCTATTTTTGATTAACGATTAAACCGGTTAATTTTAGTCGATTAACCGATGTAACAAAATTTTTAATCTTTTGTAGTATTATAACATATTTTCTTTTTGTTTTTAATTTTTTGCTTCGTCTCATATTCAAAAGGAATTTGATTAGAAATTATTTTTTATACAAACACAGAAGGTGATCTTCATTTTAAAAAGGTGTTTGTTGTCTCTCATATCAATCTTTTAACAAAATTAAACGAAAAAATTAGAAGTGAAGAAAATCTTTTGAGAATTAAGACAGAAATCTAATGGAATAATGAAAAGTTTTATATGTATAGAGAAATATAGCAAATGGACTGAGAAATTAGATATTCTATATTTTGGGTTGCTTTTGATTTCCAACATCTACGATAAATGAAAGATTTTTTTCCAGTCAAGTTTTATCAAAACTAAAGAGAAGAATCGCGCAAATCCTAAACATTTTAGCCAAATAATTTGTTTAAAAGATCTCATTAAACTATTGAAATAACTAATAAAATGATCTCAGACTTTATTTTTTAATTTATACATAATATATATTAATTAAAAAATATGTATTACATATTTATGAATAAATTTCTATTTGTTTTTGCTGGTTTTAGTTCAATAATTGTTACGTTGGTTATGTCATTGCTTTTTTACTAACAAACACCAAATAATAAATAATTTATGAATTTTTATTTATTGAAATGACTTAATATTTAAAAAAAAACTTAATTAATCGCCAAACCAATAAATAACATAATGAACTGCAATAAACCGATTAAGCCAAAACATCGATTAATTAATCGAGCGATTAACCAACTAAAGCAAAAGCCCTACTATATACCTTTTTTAATAGATAATTTGCCAAATTTGGTATTTAGATAAACAATTTTGTATAGAAGCAAATTCCATATTCCTTCGTGCTGACTCAACAAAATTTCTACAATATGGACGATATTAACTATCAAAGTTCGGAGTTCCCGATAGGTACCCCCTATATCAGATCTGTGGCCAAATATGGTTCGATTCAAAGAAACTTAAATTGTAACTAGAATATTTTTTAGACAGAGATCTAGATGTCCCATATGGCCCCATCCCAAATAGTAGAGTAAGAGCGGGTAATGTGGTAAAGTCTGGTGATGTGGTACAGTGCCTTTTTTCTTAAACTAACAAATCAAGCGTAATGAAACCAATCTAAATGGTTTGCCGCTCTCAAAAAATTAAGAAAACTTTGATCTGTTTTATTTTTGAAAGTCATTCTTAGTGTGAGTGTCGAAAAATTCGATTGGCTGCGAAGTCGACTTTTTTCTGGATGCTGTTAACAAATAAAGTTTTCTTGTAAAGGTGCATTTAAAAGCTTTTAAGTGTATAACTAAAGTAATTGGGAAGTACCAAAGTTAGTGAACAATATATGCAATTACTCAATAGCTGTAGTAAATAATTTAAAATTAATTAATATCTGCATTAACCTCAAGTGCGTCTAATGGGGTATACCTTAAATCAGCTAATTTGTTATATTATACCACATTACCTGTCAAATAAAATATTAATGAAATTGTTGTTTGTTTACATGAATTGTTGTTGTTTTATTGTTTTTTTATTTTTTTTTTTTGCAATAAAGTAAAAATCATATATATTATTTCTAAAGCACTTGTTTTTTGTCTGTTGCAAATATCTCCCATAGCACCGCATCAAATTTAATGAATGATATCTCATTTTAAAGCTTATTTCTAAGACTAATGACGAAAAATAATTAGAAATTTATTATCAAAGTTGTTTTTGGGAATACTATTATTTATCAAAAGATTTTGTTTGTTGTGCTTAATTCCCTTTTTTTAATAATTGATAACAAATACTGAAATTTATTGTTGGAGGATAAGCTGTTCCTATGCGCAATTCACTGGTTGCTTAGGCCAGATCGTCAGGAAACGTTCTCCTAAATAATTTTAGAAAAGCCAAAGCTATCAGCAAACAAAACTACAGAGAGAATGAGAATTACCTACAAACACTCAAAAAGTCTTCTTTGTAACGATATCAAAGCTTAAACAAAATACCAAACAATAAATCAGTGATAAGTTTTATCTTTTCTTACATTTCCCGCTACAATTATTTGGAATCCTCCCAACATTAATTGTAGTTGTAAGTGGGTAAAGAAAAAACATATTAAAAACAAAAACAAAGTGCTTTTATTGTTTTCGCAAGAAATCAAATTAAAAACAATTTGCCAGTTCATAAATGATAATAAATTTTTAGCAAGTGCACGTGCATAAAAAACTGAACTGGCAAATTGTTTTTATTTTGATTTCTTGCGAAAACAATAAAACAAAAAAATTATATTTCTCTGAAAGTGTGGGTTTAATATTTTTCGCAAATGGCTTCGTGGGAGCATAACATATGAAGCATGTTAATAGATTAATCATATTTTAATCAGACAAAAATTAAAAATATGTCAATCTAAAAACAAATAGGTATACCACATTACCCGCACTTCCTCTATATTAAAAGCATTAATCTAAAATTGATTTCGGTAAAAAAATTAATTTCAGCAAAAATAACTGATAAATTAATCCAAATATGATAGATCCCAAATAAAAACCAGTTAGTGTAGGGTATCATATGAGTAGATTTGTATTTGATAATTTCCTTAATTCTTTTTCTTTCTTTTATGTTCAATAAATATTTTGTATTTATAATAAATGCATGTTGGTTATGTATACATTTTATTAAGATTGTAAAATAATAAAATTTCTTTATTTATGCGCATAAAAATAAGAGGTAATGTAACAATAAAATATACCTGGGAGCTACACATATTATTTAAGCTCTTATTTCATTTATGGAGATTATATTATTACATAGCTCAAGGCATTCGCCTTCAAATAAATTGTAAATCTTAAATACTTATTACTCATGAAATATAAATGACTATTCTCACAATAAATGTGAAAAATTGGTGAAACAAATACAAAATGTAAAACATTCGATTTGAACGAAACGATTTGAAATACACAAGTAAAATTTCTATATTCGGCTATGCCGAATCTTATATACCCTTTACCATGATGCGGTTATAACTGAAAGTGGAATGTAAACTCACATACCATATTACTTAAGTAATAATCTTAAAATTAATGTTAACGTTAAGATTTAAAGTTGAGAATAACAGTTTTTATTAAGAAACTGTGGCTCTAGCCGTTCTATAGATTTACCAAAATCTATTATATCTTTATACGTTATGTGCCACGCCCACTTCTCCAATTCCGCCCATATTTTTTCAGGGAGGTTGTGTATTGATAACCAAGCTATGTGTTCCAAATATGGAAAAAATATTCTCTAACCGCTCCTTTGATATTAATAAATCGATTTTGTTTCACGCCCACTTCTTCATTCTTCCGTATTTTGTAGAATGTTGTTTTTTGATAACCAAGATCCTTGTTTCTAATCTGGAAACTTTTGTTCTTACCGTTCTGCCAAAATACAGAAATCAATAATGTCTTTGTACGGGACGTCCCACAGTGCTCTGTCCCACAGCCAAGACTATAGAATAATAAGGTTCTTAGAATATTGATGTAATATATATTTTTGTAAAGCTAAAAAAGTACTTTTAATAGATTTGAAAATAGAATTCATGATTTTCACTTTTTATTGACAGTTGAGGGCACCAAAGTCAAACAATTTTTAAGCTTATCTGTTAAATAAAAAAACGACTTTTACCTGTTTCACTAAAAAAAATTGCCACAAATTCATTTTTTAATATATTATTTTCAAACTTAGTAAATTTATTAACCACTTAATGCACAAAAAAGGGAAATTATTGTTAGTGAACAATATTACTGAGAAAAATTTTTGTAGTATCGTAAACTTTGAGATTTTTTTATTGGAATTCCCCGAAATTGCTAACGTTTGGTACACAGAAAAAATTATTAAATTTCTCCTATCACCAAATTTGTTCTAAATTCATAATATCAAGCAAACAAGTTGTTGATTTTGCACCAATTACCAAAACGATTATATTGATTACTAAAAATTTTAAAATTTTGAAAAAATATTTTCAATAAATTATATTTTTAATTTTAATTAAAAAACTGATCAAAAAACTTTGAAATTTTAAACAATGTGTTAATTTATTTAAATAAATATTGACAATTCCCAACAACAATTCTACATGTTTAAATTATTTTATTTTAAACGAAAAAAGTCTATTAAGATTTTTTGGTATTTAATTAAAATTTTGATTGAAAATTTATTTCAAAACAACTAAAATGTTAATTAATTCAAAATTAAATTTTTAAATTTTTTCAGCTAAAAAAATTATTGATTCAATTATCACATTAATTAAATTAAAATACTTTTAAAACCATTTTTTTAATTGAAAAAACACTTTTTTCTGTGTAGAGTATAATTAACTAGTTTTGCAGAGTACGTAAATTTTTATTTCAGATTTTAGTACTTTTTGAAGTGTTTTAACAGAATCTGCAAATAAGTGCTAAAAGTTATAAATCCCTTTTTTCTTCATTGCTATTAAAAATTAACTTAATTTTTATGTACTAACTATTTTTTTTTTAACAAGAAAACGGTGAAAAAATATTTATAGGAATTAATTCGGGCCACCCTTATATTTTACAAAGTTTGACGATAGTAAAAATATATGACAATAAAAAATTAGTGGCCGCTATCCAAAGTTAAATGCTGGTTCAATTAAAATTAATCTTGTGTTAATGGATGCTTAAATACGCATCGAATAATCGCTCATTGGATATCAGCAATTATTGTCACATCGGAAGATGTTTTGTACCACAGTAAATAACACAGTTTTATAGTTCCATATATTCTATATTAAGAAAACAAAAGCAATTCCATTTAACTTAAACTTTACTTAGTACCACCATCATATTTTTGCTTTTTGAGAGAAATGTAACCAAATTTAAAAGAGATCTATAACACATTATTTTAGATTTACTTATTAACTTTTAGTGCATTCTAATCATAAATGCAGCTAGGACATCGTTTTTTAAAATAAAGGATATATGGGAGGTAGGCATGCCCTTGCACCGAATGCAACAAAATTTGCAACAATGTTTGAATGTCAAATGTTATAGATAGATACTAGTTTTTGATACATTCTGGTATAAATTGTGGCTAAAAATCAATTTTTTTAATTCAGGATGAATGGGTGGAAGGCATATCCTTGGAGCGATTTTTCTCAACCTTAACATTTTTTTTAACTTAGACATTAAGTATCAGTGCAATAAATTAAGTCGTTCTGGGATAAGAACTCTAGTTTTGATTTACTATACGGGGGTAAAGACGGTGCGTACCACGCCAACTTCTCTACTCCCGCCAAAATTTTTTCGGATGTTGTGTATTGATAACCAGGATGCTTGCACGTAACTTGGAAGCTTCCATATATACAGAAATCTATAATGTTTTTATATTAGAATTGCTATGCCCACTTCTCAAATTCCGTACGCATTTTGTCGGATATTGTGTATTGGTAACCAAGATGTTTGTACCTTATTAAGGAACTTGAATCTTGCCGTTCCACATTTACATAAAAATGAAATTAAAAAACAACAACAAAAACAATTAATGGGTAAAGGCAGTCATGTTTTTTCGTTGATATCTCAGCCATTTGTGTACCGATCAGGCTTAATCTCTGCAACAAATCATTCCAGAGTATATGTGACATAAATAAATATCTACGTAGTATATATCTATAATATCTAGGGTCATCGGAAACACTATTTTAACGGACATACGGATTGATGGACGGGCAGTCGGATGGATACACGGACATCGTGATTTGAAGACCTCTTCTCTTAAGGACCCATGATAAAAGGGTCCGCCATATAATTTTTTTTTTCAACGAGTGCTTATTTCGTGAATGGTAACACTTAGCTCATGTCTGATTTGACATATAATTAGTTTTATCCTTCCGCTGAACGAATATGGTTGTGTATACGCTTGAACAACGCTGGGAAATATTGCGACATTACTTTGAAATGTTGCAGAATGTGTGCGAAAATTGCGTACGGATTTTGGAAGAAGAGAAGCACCGTCAGCTCCGTATGTTTGTTATCTTGTGAAAAAAGTGAAAGAAACTGGCATCCTCATCGATAAGCCAAAGCGTGAAAAGCCAAAAACAGTGTGTACACCCGAGAACATTGCTGCTGTGGCAGAAAGTGTGCGTGAAGCGCCATCAACATCAATTCACCGTCGTTCTCAACAATTTAACATTTCGGAGGCATCATTGAGACAAATTTTGCATAAAGACGTTGGTATGACGCCATACAAAGTCCAATTGGTTCAGGAGTTGAAGCCAACTGACCATCCAATGCGTTTTAGCTTCGCTAAGTGGGCCTGCGATCGACTTACAGAATATGCCGGTTTTGCCAAACAAAAATTATCTTTTCAGATGAAGCTCATTTTGATCTTGGCGGGTATGTGAACAAGCAAAATTTTCGCATTTGGGGCACAGAAAACCCGCACGCATACATTGAAAAGCCGAAACACCCAAAACGAGTCACTGTTTGGTGCGAATTTTGGTCCAGAGGCATATTTGGGCTATTTTTCTTCGAAAATGAGCAAGGGGTGGCCGTTACAGTCAATGGCGATCGTTATCGGGCCATGTTGAACGAATTTTTGTTCACAAAAATTGAAGAGGAGGATATTGGCAACATTTGGTTTCAACAGGACGGCGCAACGTGCCACACAGCCGAAGCTACACTCGATGTTTTGCGCCCTGTTTTTGAAGATCGCATTATCAGCCGCATTACTGATGTCGTTTGAATGAAATTATTTTCCATTATTAACCGGAAGGATTGTACTTTCAAATAAAAAAAGAAATTTGAGAAAATATTCAGTAGTTTTTTTTATAGCATTTTCAAAAAAAAAAAAAATTGATTTGGCGGACCCTTTATTTATAGGATCTAGGATCAATATAATAAAAATATATATTAGGAGGCTAATTCTGGCAGTCGTGATATATATATATATATATATATATATATATATATATATATATTGTTCTACCCTTCATCGAATATAAAAATTTGTTTTGTTGTCCTTGAAATTGAGACTTTATTTTAAATATTTTTACAAATACTTACACTGTGCAAGAAATTGACACTTTTTTTCGTGACAAGCTGGGCACCAAGCGTATTAACATAACTCGGGTACGCTGAATCCAGTGGTGCCCGCGGTTTTTTAAGATTGGCTCTGGTTTTCGAGATATAATTAATTTAAGAATTTCATTTTGTATGGAAGCCCCCTTAAGGAATGGAGATAGCGGGTGGGTATGTTAGAAATAAATGATTGAGATGAAAAATAAAGTGGGGTTGGTCATACATTTGACCCATCTAGGGGCATCCTAGGCGCAGCAGGGGCCATATTAATGAATTTCATTAAACGGCCATATTTGTATAGGAGCCCCGTAAGGGGTGGAGATATATGGCAACTTTGTTTTAAGAAAATGTTAAGAACAAAAAACATTGGAGGTCGGTCATACATTTTATCCCCCTAGGAGTGAATCCTAGGCCTTAGAAAGAAATGATGGGAATGAAAAATAAAGTTGCGCTGGTCATACATTTGGCCCGTCTAGGGTTATCTCAGGCGCTGCAGGTGCAAAATTTAAGGCTAGGGTTCTACACGTATAAAAAACAAAATTCCAAACAAAATAAGCTATAAGTGATTAAAGTCTGTCTACAACTTTTGATTTTTTCAGAAAAGATGAAATTTTTTTATTTTTTATAATAACCAAACTTAAAAATTTCAAAACATTTATTTTTGTTGTTAATTAGTTAAAGTTAAAGATTTTATTTAGAAATTTAATCTTCTTCCTCCTGCAGAATCCAACAAATATCCCCTAATAGCGATTCAAGTTGTTTGCCGCTATACCAGTGTTCGAGCCTGGCTGTGACTGGGTAAAATCTCTCGCCATGTTCATCAGACTCAGCTGGTGATTGTTCATTAAATTTTTCGGCCTGGTAATGCAAAAAATGTATTTTCAATGACACTCTAGCGTTTAAGTTTCTAAATGCGGTAAGCATATTTTTGAATAAAATTCGCCAGTTCTCAGACCGATGATTTCCTAATACATTTTCTATTACTGATTTCACACAATTCCAGGTCAATAGCTCGATATCATTCAATGCAACCTCAAATTGATGGTCCTTCATAAGACGACGAATGTCCGGCCCATTAAGAATTCCTGTAAAATAAAAAAATTATGATATGAAATATAAATCTAATTTAATAAAGTAGTTAGAGTTCATACCTTATTTTACTTTCATGCCCCTTAATCGTGGAAAAATTCGGCGCAATTCGGTAAAAGCAACACCATCTGGGCTCAATACTTTTATAAAATTGTTTACAATACCCAGTTTGATGTGGAGCATTTATAACTTTATTTCTTAATTCTAAGAATTTTTTAATCGCTAACTGTGGATTTTCCAAAATTCCTACCGCAAAGTGAAAGTGTGGTAATAATACATGCATATTTCTTTGGGATTGCATAAATTTGAATATTTGTTCTTTTGTTTTGTATTGTAAATGGCACAAAAACGGCATTTAAAAAATTTTACGTCAAAATGTCATTGAAAATAAATTTTCTGCATTGGCACATTCTCCATATCGGGCATTTTCTGCAATAGAGTCATAACTCAAATTTTAATTTCTAGCATCTAAAAATTTAATTCTTCTCTCTAGAGTTGAATATAGAAGATATTTGTATGAAAGCCAGTAGGCGGCCCTATGTTCCACTGTGAGCTTAAACATTAAATACATTAGCTCAAAAATATTGCGTTTTTGAGTTATGACTCTATTGCAGTAAAGGCTCGATATATACATTATGTTGAATAAAGAATTGAATAATTAAAAAAAGACCTATGAAATGCTCCATATAAATTATATTCTTCATATATATTGAAGAAAAAGTCCCATAAATGCCCAGAAGTCGCCCCTAGTGGTATATAATGTATGACCGACCTCCATTAATTTGTTGTCCTTATCATTTTCTCAAGATATACTTGCCCCTTATCACCACTTCTTATGGTGGCTCCCATACAAATATTGCGTTTTATGAAAATCTTAAATTAATTAAAATTTGTCGACTTTTGTGAATAAAATCAAAAGTTGCTAATAGATTTTAATTATTTATGGTTTGTTTTGTTTGCAGCTTCGTTTTTTATATGTCTGCAAAAAATTAGAAGACTAGCTGCATTTTTTAATTTTTTAAGAATTCTTAAAAAACAAAAATTTCGAAATTTTGATAAAAAAAATTAATTTTTTTTTTAAAAAAAAAAAATTATGTTTCAATAACGACTACTCATATTAGAAAAAAAGTTTTATTTTTCTTAAATGAAATTTTATTGCGGAATTTTTTTTAGTAATTTCAATAAACCAAACCGTTTTTGAGTTGCGCCAAAACCAGAGCCAATCTTAAAAAACCGTGGGCACCACTGGATTCAGCGTACCCGAATTATGTTAAAACGCTATGTGCCCGGGTTGTCTGTTTTTTCAACTAGCATAGTGTTATTATTTAATGTGCTGTTTATTCGAAATATGTTTTTAATAAATCTCACTTTTTATGTTTCAATGGGGTATCGAAAGCGTACCGGGCTTAAGCTGGTATATATGTATGTATATATAAAAATAAAAGCATGTTTGCTTCTTTCTTTGTTTGTTCCTTATATATATCTTTACTACTGAACCGATTTTCCTGTAATTTTCTCAGTAGTTTCCTAATTATGGGCGGTGAATATCTGAAAATTTCAAGCAGGCGTGGCTCCTTTCATATGCAGGCAATATTGATAGCACTTTCTCTAGAGAACGGCTACAGTAAAAGTTTTTAAATAGGAAACAAATACTTTGGTTGTCCATACAAAACAACTATAAAAACATGGCTGGTTTGACGAAGTGAGCGTGTTGCTTTGCAAAGAAAGACAATATGGAGGGCTGTAAGAGAAAAAGTATTACATTTTCGTATAAATAGTATGGGTTTAAATGTACAAAATCTGTAAGAAATTAGGAGCAATTGGGGAACTGGGTGTAGCACCTCCCATAAAAAGACATTCTAAATTTCTGTATATTTCGAAAATCGTTGCACAAAATGTTTTGTAATTTTGAACAAATTATTTAGTCATCAAGAACAATATAAATGTCTAAATATCTGAAGACGGATAAGAGTACAAGTAACTTAATTTGGTACCACGAGACCTGTTTAAGTGAAAACTTATTAATATTATTTAAATGGGGATAGCGAGCACGAGGTAAAGCTTTTCAAATCAAATGAACAGCCTTTAAAATTTAGGCCCTAACCATGTAAAACGCAGCGCTACGCCAAAGAATAACATTCACAACACAAACAATGTCATAAATATTTTGTAATTTTATTGTTGCTTGCTACAGAAATTTATGTACCATTTTAAAATTTCAACGACACAAGCAATGCGGTGTTGGAAATTTGAAAACGCAATGTGAATTTCTGTAGAAAGCAACAACAAAATTACAACATATTTATGACATTGTTTTTGCTTTCAATGTTATTCTTTGGCGTTGCACTGCGTTTTATATGATTAGGGCCTTAGAGATAGTTTCAATTGTTTAAATCAAGGACCCAAAATAACTATTATCTTCATTTCCAAAATCGAACAAATTGTCCATTTTGAGGAATATTTTTAAAAATTGGTTAATAATTATTATGAACGACTTAAAAAGCAATTAATTGCAAATAACGATTAATATCCAATTAATATTTTAATTTATTGCTTTGAAATAGTTATGCATAACAAAAAAAGTATTTCTTATGGATACTTATTATTTTCCAATTTATATTTTTTTAAAAAATTGTTTTTTAATAGTTATTAATAAATTTTTACAAATAATAATTAAAATTTTGCTATTTTTTATGAAAAATTCTTAAATAAAAAATCTGTATGAAACGGAACAAACACAAAAAAAAAAAAAAAAAATTTTGCTCCAAACTGAACTTGAAGATGAGAATGACAAAATTGATTAAAATAAATACATGTTCAAGTAAGAGTCAATTCGTCAGAAATTTTATTTGTAACTAGAAATTTGTTTTTAATATTAGTTTGTAAACATTACATATTAAAAAAAAAGTTAAAAAAGCCAAAAAAAAATAAAAAAATCAGATGATAACATCCAGGATTGAACTTAGGCGTAGTCCAAAAGCCTTACCCCTTGAGCTAACTTTACGACGATACAATGCATACGACAGGGCTTGTTAATAACCCAATTATAATCGCGCATTTTACAATATTGATCAAAACGTGTACATTTATAATTATTAATATAACTATTACGAATAATTATTATTTCACTGTCTTTCGAGTAACTATTATCGAAATAATCTATAAATAAAAATCAAGAAATAAGAGTTATTTGAAACAAATTATTTTTTTTCCTTATCAATAATTATTATCATGCAATAAAAAAAAAATAAAAATTGCAAGATAATAATTATAATAAGGAAAACCGAATAACAGTTACAATATAATACTTATTCCTTAACTAATTCATGATAAAACTTATAATAGTTAAGACCTTGGTTTAAATGCATATAAGCCCAATATACAATATTGTTCAAATGGTCTATTCAAAATGCTACGATGCAAGACCATTTGCACAAGATTGTGAATTGGTCTATTTTTTGATTTAAGTTCTTTGCTAAGTAATTGTTTAAATATTTGTATTGAAAAAAAATATATGTACATACATTTCTAAAAAGCAGGTTCAAGTTTCCATTTCCAAAAAAATATAATGACAAGAGAATGCTACGTCATAAAGATATAGTGATGCACTGTATAACATTTAGTTAACTTGGCTTTAAAAACCATTGTCGTCTCCTTTAAATCTAGTAAATCTAAGAATATAAAATATGATAACACTTTTCTCTAAATGAAAACAAAACAATAACAAAAAATTCTATCTTTTTTCTTTAATTTTTTTTTTGCTTATTTCCTTCAATTTTCTTTAAAATAATTTTAATTTCTAATGGTGGTTAATCAAGTCAATTAATTTTAGATATCACTAAGAAACATGAATTGTAATACATATAAACACAGATAAAAAAAAACATTAGAATTTACATTTAAGAATGTAGGAAATACATTATTTATTTAGTGTGTATTCAGGACTCCTAATTTCAAACTATTATAATTGTGAGTTTTGCTAAAACAAAAATTCCATTTGCTGAAAACAAAAACGTACTCACGTTTTACTTTGACATTTAACAGCAAACTACAGCTGCTGTTTTTAATATTCCCATGGAAAGAAAAGTCAACTTTTTTGGTTTGATGGTTTTTACTTGTTCTATATTTTCTTAAATAACAAGAGTAATTTCATGTTTAACAAATTTAATTGCACCACCCGTTTTTCCTTGATTTTGGCTAAGACATTGCGAAACGATAGGTTAAAGGAGGTGGATTGAAATTGGAGATATAAAACCAAGTAGAAGGAGCTAGCAGCCTGTACGAAATTGTAGCCACGGGAAACGGATGCAAATTTAAAATGAATTCAACATTTTGAACATTTGATTTGCCATATCTTAACCTTAATTGGCTAAACAATTTCTTTGAATACTTGAAAATAGATGAATACTAAAAGTTAAATATATCCTTCTTCGTAAACAGAACCAGAATCCAAAAAGACGAAGAAATGCTGTACAAATCATAACAAATTAATTTTAAGTTGAACTGGTTTTTAAACTTATAAATATTAGATGAGAATGGAAATTTTTATAAAAACAAAGTTGTGTCCAATTCACCCTTTTTATTTCAAAACTAATTTCGTTTAATAATGTTTTTCTGAGCACAAACTTAAGCAAAAATTGCTATTGATTTAATAGATCATAAATTATTTGTATACTCTTAGGTGGAGAAGGATATCATTAAGAGTGGCCTTACTGACTATACTTTTTTAATTGTAACCGCAATATTTTCATATATTTAGAATAAGTTTTATTATATTAATTGATATAAGGGTATTAAAAACTTGGTACTGCCAAATTAATCAGTCTTAACTGTTTTTAATTATACCCTGTGTAGCAAGGATGTGTTCACCTCTTAATATATACCACAACTTCAAAGAATTTACAGTATTTACTTATATTTTAATTGAAACATACATTTTCTTATACAAATTCTGATAGTCGAGTATACTCTTATTTATTTTTACAGTGTGACAAAAAATTCACCTTCCAGTAAAAAATTCACAAAGTAAAAACCAAACAAAACGTTCAGTTTAATGTTGAATGTGCGTTCAGTTTTTACTGTTCAGAGTTCACCTTCTGCTAAACTTAGCGTGCGTTCACTTTTTACAATGCTGAACGTGAGCTTAGTTTTTGTATACGATGCGTTCAATGTTAGCTTAGCTGTGTGTATTATTTATAATGTATTTCTTATCCATTTGCTGAGCTTATGTTAATTAACAATCAAACACTAATATTTGAAAAACAGCTGTTTTGCATCAAAGTCATTTTGAAAACAAACTTGAAGTTCGAGTGGAAAAACTGTAATAGAAGTGTAAACAAATACATTTTTTCCAGTTTTGTAAAGCATTTATTTGAGTTTTTACAACACTGAAAAATATTTTCGATTCGTTCAGGATCGTCTGAAAGAATTAGAAATAAGTTACTTTCGAATCAAAGCAATATCCCCATGAACTTATTTTTAAATAAATAGTTGGATATGGAAAGTACTTTCCAGAGTTGATATTCAAACTATTTCGGCAGCTGAAAATTCGCTTTAAATAAACTCTTTTATAACTCTCCGGTTAGCCGGTGTGCTATATAGTTAGCAGTGTGTTAAATGTAAGCAGTGGCTTAATTTTCTTAAAAGGGACGGCCGTTGTTTTTTTTTTTTTTTTTTTTTTTTTTTTTTTTTTTTTTGTGTGTGCACCAAAAATTGCCCAACGAAAGCTGTTTTAAGCAAAATGTTGAACAATGCAGTGTTGTCCCACTGCATTATTTCTCTGGCTTATATTTTTTAATTAAATAAGCAAAATATTTAAAATAAAGGAATAGTTCCCTTTCTGACATTTACTTCATAAGGTACATGAGGATTTGAGAAACCAGTGTAAAAAGTGTCATCATGGACAACTTCAAATTAAAGTCGGTTCTCTCCTCTACAAGCTAAGCACAAAAAAACCTGCTTTAATTACACTGTGCAAGAAATTGACACTTATTTTCGTGACAAGCTGGGCACCTGGCGTTTTAACATAATTCGGGTACGCTGAATCCAGTGGTGCCCGCGGTTTTTTGTGACTTTTGTGAATAAATTCAAAAGTTGCAAACAGATTTTAATCATTTATGGCTTGTTTTTTTCGGTTTTTATACGTATTTTTAAAAAACAAAAATTTCGAAATTTTGTTAAAAAAAATTATTTTTTTTCCAAAAAAAAATTATGTTTCTAATACGACTTAGGATTTTAGAAAGAAGTTTTTATTTTCTTAAAGGAAATTTTATTGCGAAATTTTGGTTTTTTAACCTTTTTGAATAAGCTAAAGGGTTTTTGCGTTACGCGAATTTATGTTGTGCAACCTCCTCCATTTTCGAAATAACGGTATATCTCGAAAACCAGAGCCAATCTGACAAAACCGCGGCCACCACTGGATTCAGCGTACCCGAATTATTTTAAAACGCCAGGTGCCCGGCTTGTCTCTTTTTTCAACTTGCATAGTGTTATTATTTACTACACTGTTTTAATTGATTATCTCAAAAGTACTTTTTGAAGTAGTTTCCTTTCTGCACTTCACGATCCATATGTAAGAACATAAATATCTACTCGCTCTTTGTAATCTAAATATTATTGTTAATTCTGTTTCAAATACTGAACTTTTATTTTGAAGCCCCCCTTCTAAAATGTTGGCTGGGCTTACCTTAGAAACCCACTAATTCTGCAGGTGAAAAAACATTAAAGTTTAGACAAGTTCTGTTTTTTTATACGGCGCACAGTGGCGCCATTTGAGTTTTTTCGTTGCAAAAATCATATCTTTTGAACCGAATAAGATAATTGAACAGTTTAAACAGCATATGATAGATAACTGTTCAGCCTATGAAATGAGCGTTTGGAAAGGGTGCTACGCTTTGTAGGGGCCTACTTATGGGTTATCAAAGTTAAAATTAGTAGAAAAATCAATTTTATGGTAACTAAAAAAAATTTTTTTTACATTTTTAGATTGTTTTTATTTTTTTTCTTAAGGGTTTTATGTTTTAAATTATTACCCAACAAATTAAAAAAAAATTATTTTTTTTTTTAAATTTATTTTTTCAATTTTCTGTAAAATATTCATCACAATTCGTAAGAGAAGGTATATCTAAAAGACTAACCATTTCTAAACTATAATTATTTTGTAACTCTATTCGTGACTTCACATGCCGCAGGGAAGAAATAAGTGGATCGGAAGATGCTGCCAACATGTTGAAGAGGTCCTCATTTTGCCTCACCCTTGATGCTTTGAATGTGTTCTGCAATCTATATTTTTTATAAAATTTGTTAAGAGACTCCTGTGCTTCTTCAGAAAGCTCTCCAATTGGCAAAGACTGGTACTCAATTATATCTTTACCATGCGACAATATTTTATGGACGGTCGGGGTCAACTTCTTCTGTGGATACATTTCTGCTAAAAGAGAGGCAGTTTTCGACGCATATTCTCCATATTTTGTAGAATTGACATTTTCTTTGCAGTTTAAAACATCCAAGATCGTTCCCAATCTTTTCACGATTTGATTGTCAATTCCAATGATTCTAGTTACTGCCTCATCATTTTCAAAAAATCTCCTAGAAGTGTTTCCATCGTTTGAGTTACCGTATCCGTGCTTGGGACAGTCTACTTTTAGTCCAACTTGTTTAAAAAAAGCATCCTGTATTTGCTTCTTTCTGATCTTTTCCTTATCCTTTATTGATGTATTTTCATCGAAGTTTTCTTCCTCTTGTGGTAGGGTATATGCCAGTTTTAGCAAGAATTCCATACACCTTATCCTTGCGTGCAATGGTGACATTCCATATTCGTAATTCTCCTCATTTGTAGAATCGTTTAAATTACCAAAGTTCTTCTGACAAATAATAATATAAAATCGATAAAAAAAATATAAAAATAAAACGAAAAAAGGGGTTTAAATAGGTTTTTGCTAAATTTTTACCTCCAATATAATTCTGTCTATATATATGTATATGATAACTAATTGAAATATGTTATAATTAAGCAGAAAAAGATACTAATCTTAAACTCTTTACAACTAATTATATAAAATTGAGATGTAACATATTATATATGAAATAAATTGAATTGAATTGAAAAAAGTTCTTCTGACTCTTTTTGCAAATCGGGCATGACATTGTTGAGGTTGTTCCTGTCAGTTCGTTTACGACTTTTCCGTCAACCATGGTCAGGTGGAACTCGTAATTGCATTCAATGTATTTTCCTTCTCCAGTTTGCAGCTTTGTAGGCTTAATCTTGCTTATTTGTTCTTTAATGTCCTTCACCATAGTCCTTATGAGTTCTGCCGATTCCCTTGCAAACTGAAACATTATTGGTCGGCAATAATGCACTGATGACGGACGTGGATTTTTCCAGTGTAGGGAATCATCCGATTTTAGCCGCAAAGGAACAACAGATGCCATAAACATATTTCCGTCCGATATTGTAGCGTCATCGGGAGATATCCTTTGCTTATAAACGCTTTGTCCGGATGATCCATCGCAGCCTCATTTGCTGATCAATGTCAACTTCTCAGGAAGAATTTTCACTTCCGTGAAAAACTTTGGTGTGGTTGACTTTCTAAACAGTTCAAATAATTTTAAATTGTACAACGCCATGTTTTCAGTACTTAAATTGTTAAATGGTTTCAGTAATTGTTGCGCCAACTTTCAGGCGTAGACTAATCCAGGCATTATGCTTATTTTGCAATATATAGGCTTATGCTACCATGCCTAAAAATTTACCTGTTCCCTGCATACATATGGATTTAGGCTAAATAATGCAATTTTGATATTATGCATGTGTCCAAATAAGATTTGTGCCTACCTGTAGGGACCATAAGTCAATATTGTTCCTGACCATTTGTACGCCAAAGTATTGTTTATGTGAGGTACGTACCTGCTAATTTCAATGAGTAGTTTTTTTCAAACTATTAGATCAAACTACTGTCAGTCAAAACATATAAGGGATGGACGCCATACAATTTCTGCAACCATGTCTTTTTAAACTTTTTTACCTCTAGAAGCCAAACGGGCACGTACGGGCAGATAAAACCTTTTGAATTATGTAAAGAAATAATCAAAGAACAGGTTTTGCAAATATGGCAAATATAGAAAAATATAGTTTTTTTTTATTTTCCGTCAAAGTTGAAAAATAGTGAAAAAACGGATAGTTTTTAAATAGTGATTTACCAGGAGAAACACAAAGCAAACAGTTAATTTTTTTTTATCATTATACATTTAATAAATACATCAATCAATACAAACAAAAAATAAGGCGATTCGTTACCTATTTTTCGTGATATTACACCTGAAATCGCAACAAATTGACTAAAAATTGTGTGTTTTTTTGAAAACCGAAAGTCGGTCAACTTTGAACGGTTATATCTTCTAAACTAAAAATGTGATATTATTAAGAGTGGCATATTTGAAATCGTTGAAAAGTTTCCTATAACATGGGTTTATTCAAAACTTCGTCGGCATTCATGAAAATTTTGATTTTTGCAACCTCGCTTGCTCTACGGGCGCCACTGTGCGGCGCTTTAGTTCTGCTAAGTTTTTTTTAACCATTCACTTTGACCTCAAGAAATTCGTTTAAAATTAATGGTTATATATTATATGATACCAAGGACCCTCGAGATAGAGCTTGTGGAGGTTCTGCTATTTTGATAAAAACCCGAATCAAACACTACTTAATGTGTGATCATCGTGAAGATTATCTGCAAGCAACGAATATTTGTGTTGAAGAGCTAAATCGAAACGTTGTACTTTCATCTTTATACTCTCCACCTAGATTTTCAATATCAGAAAGCCAATATTATAAATATTTTAAATCATTAGGACCCTGTTTCCTAGCCGCTGGCGATTACAACGCTAAACATACCTTCTGGGGTTCACGGCTCATTACACCAAAGGGTCGTGTTTTGTATAATACAATGTCTAAAATGGATTTAAATGTGGTCGCGAGTGGACAACCAACTTATTGGCCTACTGATCAGCAAAAAATTCCAGATGTCATCGATTTTGGCGTGGTTAAAAACATCCCCGCAGAAACGATTCACGTTGAAGCTTCTTTAGAATTATCTTCTGATCACACACCTACAATTCTTACCATATCAAACCCTTATAGAATTGTATCACCGTCTGGTTACTTAGTGACGTCAGCCACACAAATAAATTGGTTAAAATATAAAAAATATCTCAGTACCCACTGCACTGAAAATATTCCGCTTAGAACACCGGAGAATGTGAATCTTTCTATTGTAAATTTTGACAATTATCTCAAACTAGCTGTTCAACATTCTAGCATAGCCCGCAAAAATATCAAAAATAGTAAAATATATTCTACTGATGTCGAGCGTCTCTTGACTGAAAAAAGGAGAGTTCGAAGAGAGTGGCAATTGCACAGATCCCCTCAACTTAAAAATTTACTAAAAGAGTGCACAAAAAGGCTAAGAAACTTACTGCAGTCTCAAAAAACGGCTTCTCTGGAAAAATATCTTAAGGAACTTGATGCAACTCCTCAATCTGATTACTCATTATGGCGTGCAGCTAGAAATCTTAAAAGACCAGTTATCACTAAACCACCATTAAGAAACTTAAATGGACGTTGGGCACGAAATGACATAGAAAAAGGTAATATTTTCGTTAATCATTTGAAAACCGTATTTACCCCTCATACATCTTTCGATACTGCGGTCGAGTTACCACCTGTTGCTGTTAGATCAGCTGTTCCACTAAGGTTTGAAGTAAGAGAAATCGAGAAGGCTATTCATGATTTAAACCCCAAGAAAGCCCCTGGTTTTGATAAGATCAGTAACAAAATGCTTTTGGAGCTACCCAGCATAGCAATGAAAATTATTCTACTAATTTTTAATGCTATTTTACGCCTTGAATACTACCCACAAGAGTGGAAAGTATCCTTAGTTACCATGATACCTAAACCAGGAAAGGATCCCACAAAAGTTGAGTCATATAGACCTATAAGCTTATTGTCTAATATATCAAAGCTTTTTGAGAAACTTCTAGTGTCTAAATTAACGCCGATTTTAAATGGTAACAGATGTATTCCCAATCATCAATTCGGTTTTAGAAGAAAACACAGCACAATTGAACAAACTCATCGAATAGTAAATGTCATAAGAAAAGCCTTTGAAGAAAAAAAATATTGCTCAGCACTCTTCATCGATGTGTCTCAAGCTTTTGATAAAGTCTGGCATGAAGGTTTACTACTGAAATTGCAGCAAAACTTACCAGCAAATATACACAAGCTGTTACAAAGCTACTTAGTCGGTCGTCAATTTATTATAAAAGAAGGCGAATTTTTAAGTCCTCCACAGCCAATTAGCGCTGGAGTCCCACAAGGCAGCATCCTGGGCCCTCTATTATACTTAATTTATACTTCGGACTTGCCAACAAATAGCTACACCCATACCTCAACATTTGCGGACGACACAGCTTTTCTAAGCGTACACGCAAACTGTCAAGAAGCATCTCGTTATCTACAGGATCATATATTTGAACTAGAAAGGTGGTTAAAAAAATGGAGGATAAAGATCAATGAGCAAAAATGCGCACATATAACATTCACATTGCGTCGGGAAACATGCCCCCCTATTAAAATAAATAATCAAATAATACCCCAACACTCGCATGTAAAATACCTCGGTATACATCTAGATCGGCGTTTAACGTGGAAATGGCATATAGAAGCGAAGTTAACTCAAATGAAACTAAAAGCAATTCAAATTAATTGGCTCATTGGAAGAAATTCTGTTCTTAGTCTCGATTGCAAACTTCTACTCTACAACTCTATCTTAAAGCCAATTTGGTGCTACGGTATTCAGTTATGGGGCACTGCCTCGGCTTCTAACATCGAAAAAATTCAAAGGCGCCAAAATAAACTTCTTCGAATAATCACAGCCGCTCCCTGGTACGTCAAAAACTCAAATATCCACAAGGATCTCAATGTGCCATTAGTAAAAACTATGATAACGAAATATGCAGTAAAATATTTAAAAAGGCTGGAACTGCACCCAAATCCATTAGCTAGAAATATTTTAAATTATGGCGGCCACACTCGCTTAAGAAGAAGAGACACTGCAGCACTCACCCAATCAGATGAGCGATAAACACCTATATATGTAAACAGAAACCGTGATGACTAAATCTTTTGTGTTTGGCACTGGCAGGACATAAAGCAAATATTAGGATAAGATTTGATTAATTATTGTTAGTTCATATTTAATATATGAAGATTCAATAAATAAATAATGAAAGAAAAAAAAAAAAAAAAACTTTGCTAAACGTAACCTTTTGTGATATCCAAGAAATATTTTGCTAAAGTTTTTCTTAACCGGAGTTCAGTAAAGAATCGATTACTTGGTTCTAAAAAGTTGAACAAAACGTTCATCTTCTTATTTAAAAACTCTATTTTTTACAATCTTTCGTTCAGTCAGTTGATAGCTTGTAGTAACAAAATACGCGTTCAGAGTTTAGATTTATGAATGCAACTTTAAAGGAACGTAGAAAATACGACAAAAGCGTTCAGTTCGACTTTTTCTGTATGTTGCGTTTAGCTAATTTCTTTGTCTTTCTGTGTAGTTTGACTTACTTGTACATATAAATAATACTGGTTTACAGCTAAAAAATACCAAGAACGCCTTATGCCTAGATAAGTTAATTGGGACCTCCTGAACACGAAAAACGCTGTAATTTTTTTTTCTAAGTTCCGTTTTTTAGATAGCGGTACTTTTGTGTTTTTCGGTTTTTGGTCCCACTCAAACCTTGTGGAGCCCAACCGTGGAGTCCGATTGAGATAAATAGTATATCGTTGCAAAGGTAATTGAATGCCTTTTCCGTCGATATCACATTTCTATGTGATAAGAAATGGCTGTGTTATGGCACCTCAAAGTTGAAAATTAGCCTATTTTTTTTTTGTCTCAAAATTTTTCATTTTTATTTCGTTTTTTTTCTACGTTATAGTAAAGATCTGGAATGTTTTATTTTTTTTACCAAATAGTTTATTTGATTACCAACTTTTTCAGCGTAGTTTGAAAAAAATCGGATTTTGTTAAGGATTTTGTGGAACGACAATATTTTCATCTTCATTGCTCACACACTATATTCGGCGTCCATCAGTTTTAACGTATTTAAAAAAAAACGGAATTTGAATTTCGGTATATGTTGGTAGCCCTCATTGACGAAATATGACGTTTTGCTCTCTCTTTGTCTTAGTAAACACATGTCTGTTTGGCTTTGTACGTGCAAAAAATAAAATGTGTTCAATCGATCCCAACGAATTTTGTTATGTTTGTGGTGTTCTTGTGAAAAAGAAATCACAACATTTGATGCGAAAAATGAATACGAAAAATTTATCTGAAGCGTAGAAGAAGTATTTCGGCTTTCGACCTGCGCCTCTCGACAAACCGTGGACACCGAATAGTGCATGTAGCAACTGCCGAACAATATTTAATAAAATTGGATCGGAATCCACGGTTGGGCTCCACAAGGGTTTGAGTGGGACCATACACCGAAAAACACAAAACGGTACTTAAAAAAAAAATTACAGCGTTTTTCGTGTTCAGGAGGTCCCAATTAACTTATCTAGGCATGTGTCGTTCTTGGTATTTTTTCCAAATTAAAAATTTGTAAAGCAGTGTAATATATGGAACTTGGGCTGTATGAGTTTGCCTCTTTCTTAAATACCAAACGATCTTTGTATAAAACAAATATTTACGCTTAATTATATTGATTTTGGTCATACTGAAAAAATCTATTCTGCTAAAAGTTTTGTTCTGAAGGGAAATTTTTATCAAGCTAGGTTTTATATTGGATCGATCTGGTCCATTTTTCAATACAATGGTATCTTTGTTGCTTTAGCTCTTGTATATTACCATTTTGTATTAAAAATTGTATTCTAAAGGTATCCTCACATTAACGATATTATTGTTCATTAATCAGGCCTGAAAAATTTGGAAAACTTTTTTGTTTTGCGCTGAATCCGAATCTGTTCTCAGAATTTCTCCATCACATCATGTTAACGATATCTTTGCTTAAACTTAAAAAACCCCTGTTTTTCGCCATAATTGAAATGTTTTAACTGGATGCATTCATTCTAATCTTCAAGCCCTGATATGGCGTCTACCAATAACCTTTTAAAATATGTTTAATCTTTGTAATATTTTGTTCCTAAAGTTTGAAAAAATAAATTTTTTTTATATTATAAGACTATAAGGTTTTTTTTTTAATTTTTTTGGGAGTGTCTGTTTTTTTTATAATTTTCACCTAATTTTTGTATCTTTTAAAGATTTTTTTTTAGTTAACCTGATGTGATGGAGAAATTCTGAGAACAGATTCGGTATTTATTCGGATCCACGAGTTAAACATTTATTGGCCAGTATAATTGATGTTTTACAATAAAATTGCCTGTGTGTTTAAGAAAAGAATTTTCTATGAAAATTTGTTTCATAAACCTTTTATTAATAAAAAATTATTTTTTATGAATACGGGCGTTAGAAGGTGGCACAATATTGGATATTATCTAAAGTCTTTAAATTTATATTAGGCAAAAAAGTATTTTGTATTGTGTTGGCAACATTGTACCATCCGCACATGTATACGTTGGCTCAGTTTTCTTTTAAATATATTGAGTGAAAAATTGCGCCTTATATTTTTTATATTGCTTAAGTTGTTGAATAGTGTGGAGTTACACGACAATAATAATAGTAATAAAGAGCTGAATAATATTGTTTAGTCGTTTAGACGTAGTCTTCACGCAAGTTTAAAGGAATTTATTTTCAAGATATCTTCAAGAAAACAACTTTTAAGAACAATCGAAAAAGATACTCATTTAAATTGTAATTATCTGTTATCGTTAATGTAATATGAAACACTCAACTTGAAAGAGAAACTGAAAACCAGTTCGGGTCACTTTACATCTAAGGGCAATTGAATTTGTGGTTGGTCAATCCAGACCGGGCGCCATATTGTTAATACTTAGACACTTTAATCTTCCAAACATAATTTTGGCCAAAAACCTGGGTTCAAATTATTTTTATCTTATATTAATAATAATTTAGATCAGAATAATGAGCAATTGCATTCTATAGCAGATTTAGGTATTTTCTGCATACCAAATATTTTGGGACGATTCCTTAATCTAGTATTTGTAGATATACCTGAAGATTTCAGCATACAACGCATCAGCCCTTTATCAAAACCTGAGGACAATTATCATCCTATTCTGAAAATTAATTTGTTCGTTCAAGCCGGACAAGTTGTGAGTACCTACATTAACGTGGGCATGGCTTTTGACTTTAGAAATGCTGACTTTGGTAAATTGAATCACTTACTCGCTACTAAAAATTGGTCCACCCAATAATTTATATTCAACTAAAATTTATTCTATTTTGGAACATGTTTATGATGGTTTATTTATTTTCTTTAGATAATCTATTCCAACCAAAAGAATACATTAAGTGGACCACCGTGGAATAAAAGAAGACTTGGTAGTTTAAAAAAACTGAAAAATAATTACTATAAATAGACGTCTCTACCGATAGACTATACTAGATACGCAACGACAAGATCAGCTTAAAATTTAGTAAATATTAAACGTTACAATGATTATCTCTCTACAGTAAAGGAAAACTTTAGAAGCAATCCAAGATCTTTTTATAACTTTGTGAGTTCAAAGCGACGAGTATCTGGTTATCCTTCTATGATCAAACTTGGTGACATAGAATCCTAAAATGATCCAAATATATGTGACATGTTTACCTAAATTTTGTTTCCTCCTCATATTCTAATAAGGAAATGAATCTATCATTCGATTATTTATATCCAATACCCGGATTTTCAATAATATATTGTCCAATTGTCCTTTCTTTAAAAGGAAGTTAAATAAGTGCTATGTGACATAAGGTATAATGAAGTACTTCTTTCTATCTTTTTAAGCTGAATTAAATAACTTTAGTTCACTATGGCCGCAGCTATAGCTGCAAAAGTACTATTTGTATAGTGGTAAGGTGCAATAATATACCGATTTCAGTTTTTTCACTGCAAGTTATATCGAGCCTTATATTCACAAAGACTTTCGTATCCGTGGTACTGTGTTAACTGAACTCCAGCATGAACGTGAAAAGTATCGTAGCGCCATTATTCTTTTAAAAATAAATAATTGAAAACCCTAAATACAAATAAAGTATTGCACTGCTTCAGAAAAAGAAAACAAAAATCCCCTCCTCTAAAATTTACATTTATGGCTTACGATGTAATTGCAAATAGGGCTCGATATTTCTTAAGCTTTTTCCGTGTGGCCGAGGGAACATTTCAAGAGGTCTAATAATAAAGCGATTTATCTCATTTTCATTTGTCGAACATATCTCGTATATAAAAAGTATTCAGATTAAATTTTATATTTTTAGTTCAATACTTGTGTCCAATATCGGTCAAAAAAACTTTTTATGGGAAATCGGTTATGGGGAATAGGTGAAATAGTGGGTCAAATTCATCCGTTTTTGCTACCGGTCACTTCTTGTATAAAATAAGTTTTGTGCTCAATTCTGTGTTACTTGAGCTCAAACCGCTTGTTATCATGTCAAAGATATTTATTATCCCTGCAGTGCTAGGGAAAATAAAAAATTGGCTTAGCACATTTTAATGCCAAGCGGATTTTTGGTTTCAAATCAGTTTTTTGAAATTTGCGCTTCCTCAGTTTGCTGTTGCGGGATCTATTGTTTTTTAACAGACAGACGGACAGACATGGTAAAATTGAATACAAAATATTATAAAATACATAAACTTTAAAGGGTCTCCGATTATTATTTCCATGTGTTACCAACAGAATAAAAATGATAAGCATTCCCGCCCATGTCTTTGTGTTGGCCAAAAACAAGCAAGTACGTGTGTGTCATAAAGTAATAGAATTATATAATTAGATGTCTTAAAATATCTTATATAATAACATGATTCAATAAGATTTTCAAATCTAATAGTAAAATACATAAGCAGAACTTTTCGAAATTAAAAAAATTTTTCATTTGAAAAATAGTTTTCTGTTACACTGTTTATCTTTGTGTGTTTTGCTTATCAAAATAAAACGCGCAAGAGATTTTCTTTTGTGCAACGAACTACGAACGAACGACCCAATTGACAGCCTAATGAAGTGTATACAAAACCAAATATAACTATTATTAAAATGACGTTGGTTGTTGCCGATGATTATTGCTGTCGTTATAATGTTTAATGAAATAAGCATAATTTCAACGAACAGTTCTTACTTTGAAATTATTGTAGACTAATTTTAAGGGGCAGACAAGAACCACGACAACAATAATGAAAAATTTAAACATTGTTGCTTGGCATTTTTTAAGAAAGTAAAGCAAAGGAAAAAAGTTAATGAGCAACAGAATTTGTAACTTAAACATTTGGTTATTTTAATATAATTATTCAAAATTGTTTACCCTTAAGTTGCTTTAAGGCTTTAGTGCTAGTCTGATGCAATTGGCAGAAAAAAATGGATTATGAATTATTTCATTTAAATGATATTAAGATAAAAAATTAATAAAAATTAATTACCAATTAACGGCATATCGATCCAACACTGTGTCAAACATGATGTCAAATTCGAACCAGTTCGACGCTGTAAACAGCGCCTTAGTTGGTGTCGATCGAAGTTATCCCGTGATTGTCAATGCGACCAATCTATATACTTTCTCAAGCATCCTGCAGTACCTTCCCCTTACCATGGCACGTCACCACACTATGACCTTATTGAAAAGAAATGGTTTTACCAAACCTTCAAAGAGCCATTCAGCGCCCCTAGGGCAAGGCGCCAGTTCTTGCCTACAAATCTCCTGCAGAGGTATATGACCACAATGGCCCTTTTAACCCTCGAACGAACATTGAGTTCCCAAGATAGTTTTCTATTGAGAATCACGCCCAATATTAGAGAATACCAGAACCATGCCAGTTAGCCTAGGAAGCCTAGAGTGACCAACCTGGTATTTCCTGGTAAAAAGCACCAAGTCAGTTTTCAGTGGATTGACACCAAGTCCACGGGACATACTCCAGAAACTTAGAATCTGCAATGCAGATTCCATACATCAGGACTATGTGTGCAGCTGTCTACCCATGACAGCTACCGCCACGTCAACCACATACGCTACGGGTTTTTATCCCTTATCTGTCGAACTGACTCAACAAAGTGTTTATCGTCAAGGTCCATGTTTGCATGGTGTCCCTGTGCACCAATGTACAAACATTGGTGGCGACCATCGCGGATTCAAGGATGCAGTTTCCAAGAAACCTACAAACTACATCGTCAATTCTAAGATGAAGTCAAATCTGATATTACTGAAAGCTCCCTCAATTACCACAAAGGATACAAGCGGGTGTTCCCGAAATTCAAGGGATTTCTTAATATAGACGACTAGTGAGTGCAGCGCCGTATCCACAGACCTGCCATTAGTGTAGGCATGTTGCGAGGTAGAGAGCAGTCTACAAATATACATCTCAGCTTGTAGTCCTAAAGTTTAGACTGCGCACAAAATTGTGGACCATAGCCTTTGCCGTACTCGCAAAGATTTTGATTTACATGCTTGGCAACAATTCAACAGCAAAAATACCTCTTTTGAGCAAAAGATACTTTGACAGAATTGTCAAGTTACGTTGTCAGAACAAAAGCAATGTTTCAAACAATTAACCTGTGATCAAGCCAGACCATGACGTGCCCTTGGCGAACTTTTTCTTATGGGAGTTTTTTTGTGCCCCAAATGTGATCTAAATGATTCCAAATTAGTTTTATTTGATTCAGGACAACTTACTTATTGAATTCATTGCCTTCGTTTCACAACATTTTTGCTACAAAAAAATATATTGCATATGAAATTCAAACATGGTCTGGCCAAACATCTAATGGTTAAAAAAAGATCTCAGAAAGAAATTAAAAATAGAAGTGTGTTCAAGAAATTATAATTTTCACTTTCATTACATTTTACTTAAAATGAGAATTTTTTTGCAGACCAGTGTATTAATTTTTTTTAATAGAAATTGGTGGATTTTTTTTTTTAACTGATAAATATTTTCTACAAAAAGAGTTATATAATAAATATTTTTTTTCTACCTGTAAATTTTAAAAAGTTGTTGTATATTCTATCAGTTATCTTTACAAAAGTGAACTGCTAGTAGTTACAAAGACTATCCTTCTACAACATGTTCATTTCTGTTCAATATGGATAAAACGTAAAACAACAAATTTTCCAATTCAATGAGTCTTCAGAAAAACCAAAACAAACAAATTAACAAAATATCGATGCAACATCGAAAAGACAATCTATAACGAATACAAATTATTGTGGCATTGGAGAAAGAGAAGAAAAGACTTTTTGCTTTGTTGACGACACTAATGATGACACTAAAGGTAAGTGGCATATTTTATAAAAAAAAAATATGTATAAATAAGTATTTAAGGAAGAATTTCACGGCAAAGGTTTATAAGAAATATTTCTCCTACTGTAATTTTAAAATACAGATCTGCATTTTCAAATGCATGAAGTTAACCGCAAAAATATTGCGAACAGATAAAACGAAAATATTTTAATAATTGTGCATAAACTCCGGCACTTTAATCCGCTCGTTTGCTCGTTTCATCGACATTTCGTATTGTTTAATGCAAACGAAATGCATTTATCTTTAAATAAATTAATCTTAAACGTTTTGAAGGTGGCATAGGCAGCATTTTCTGTTGTACTATAAACTTAACCCTTAAGTGTATACCTGGACATGCTCAGGGATTTCTGGACATTTTCCCAGTTTTTTTTTTCATATAATTATTAAATATATAAGAAAGAAACTTTATGTATTCATCAATCAAAGTATTTTTTTTTACAAGAAAACGAGAAAGAAGTGTAAATTTTAACACCCTGGGCGTGGCAATTTGCCTAATGAACATTTTGTGCATTGAATTCTCCTGGGTCTGGCCAGGCCCTGCTCTATTAAATATGTACTGTAGTAAATAAAATCCAAACGAAACGTATCAAAATGAATACGCTACACATAATAATTCTTCCTTTACTTTAATTTCGATGAATAATTCTAGTTGACAACAAAATGTTCTTGCTACAGCCATAAAACTCCATATACTGCCCTTCCTAGAAAAAAAGTCACAAGAGCCAAAACTCTAAAGTGAGATAAGTGCCAATTCGGAACCGTGAATGTGTTTCTGATATTTGTCTTAAGCTTAAAAGACCTAATTTCTTCTGTAAAATACCGAAAAACGTTAAGCAAAATGGTCACATCTATCACTTGTAGCGTGTTTCCTAGAGAAAAAAGTCTCATATGCCACAAACTATGATAAAAGGTCATATTGACCAAAACTTTAGGCTCTTAAGACTGTTTTCCTTAGTATCTATGATATTTTTTTGTTAGTATTGTTTTCGCCTTTGTGAGTGCAATACTATGGACATGTTCTGGCAAACACCGACAAGGACGAATAGCTTTAAGAAACCAGAGAATTTTGTTCTGGGATCTGCAAGTATCATCTCATAGTAAAACAATTTGAGCAAAATATTGTATCGACAGCTCAATTCCAAAACATGCTAAGTCTAAAAAGTGAGTTTTGCAGAATCAAGGCTTTAAGTTTACGGGCGGTACAACATTCAGTTGAATGCTTAATTACTTTTTTGTGCACAACTTTGGCTTCGATAAGCCGATCAATATCAAAATACAATGACATAATTTAAATTGAACAATACCCAAATTTAAAAACTTAAAAACATATAAATAATTATAAAAATATTCAAATCCCAAAAAAATTACACAAAAACCCTGAGTAAATCAAAAATTTACATCACACATTCATACGCATCCCTAAACATATACTATAAAAAAACGAGTCGAATTAATAAACAATAACATGTCAAAAACATGCTAAGACGGAATTGAGCTGTCGGTATGAAATAAAAATTAACTTCTTCACTTCAAAGATAAATACATTCGTTCTTACACACATTTTGAAACTGCATACTCCAAATTGTATACTCTTCAGAGGGCCTTTAAAAATGTTTATGATAATTTACAAATACCCACTTTTTAATGGTTGGAAAAAATATAATAACAATAAGTCTTTCACTTAAGTCTTTGAAAAGCATTTTTATGATATTTTGTTTATTTATGTTTAGCATATTTCCTCTTTTAAAATTATTAAAAATATTATAAAACTCTGCTCTGCTTCTTACGTAGTTCTAAAAATACGGTGTTAACGTATGACTAATTTTAATAAAATTTATAACACTCATACGCCTTTAGAAAACATACATATCGTTTACCTTTATTTATAAAAAAAAAAAATCATTTCCGTTCCGATTAATATTACTATTTAATTTTTTTACCTTCATCTAGAAAACTGTAACTTATGACTAACACATGATGTTGTGCCTAAATTCCTTTTTAGAAAAAAATTCATATAATCTCAAATATTTACGTACGTACGACATACATTATAATTTTTTAAAATGTTTTCGTAACTGCCAAAAAAAAAGAAAGTCATCTTTTGTTTTTTCTCCCTATATTTCTATTATTTTTTTTAAGTATTTGAAGCTCTGTCGACCACATACAAACGACATAGTGAACAAACTCAATAAGAGTCAACTTTCCCTAGACACAAGTGCTAAGCATATCAGCAAATGTTTAATAAATCATTTAAATTTTATGTGCAACTGCGACTACTTTTTGCTATTATCTGCTGATAAAAATATACCGGCAACGTTACCATTGCGTAATATTAAACAAAACATAATTATAACTGTAAAATCTGCCTAGTGTCTTTCATCAGAATCTTCATATAATCAACTGACAATAAATGTCTTGACTACGAAAAAAAAAATAATAAACAGAACAGCTCCAAATTTTGAACTTACATATTTGTACAATTTGGTTTTCGTAAGATTTTTTGACAGAGTACACTAGGAAACATAGTCATAAGTCCATTTTCTCTACTTTATCTTTAAAAGTTCCCCTGTGTTTTATGATAATAAAATCGAATCCATAGAAATATTAAAGAAAAAATTTTTAGAGCATTAATGGAAAATAGTTTTCCAAAGAACCGAAAATTTATAAATCGGTAACTTATGTACCAAGATTTTCGGAGAGGTTAGAAAAATCAAATATTTATGATGCGAAAATATATAAAATTGCACATAAATCTTATAACATAATAGGTAGATTATTCACTAATATGAAGGATACAATAAATAACTTGGAAATGTCAAATGTAGCTTATAAAATACCTTGTAAGGGAAATGTTAATGGACAATGCAGTAAAGTGTATGTTGGTACAACGAAAAATTAACTTAAAATTAGGATAGTAGGACATAAGTCAGATCAAAAATATAGGAATATTTCATCACAAAAAACAGCTTTATCAACCCATTGTGCAAGTCTAAACCATTATCCTGATTTTGAAAATATATCAGTTTTAAACACGGAAAAGAATTATAAGCGTAGATTTATGTTAGAAATTTTGCAAATTATAAAGATACCAACAATATCAAGAATTAATTTTAAGTCAGATACTGAAAATGTAGCCCAAAATTATAGACATTTAATTTATAAAAATAGAAACGGATATTAAAAATTTATTTAAACTGTAATAGATTAGGTTAAAATTGGAAAACCTTTTTGTATTTAATTGAAAATATGACATTTTGTTAAATATGTTTAATGTAAATTTGTTAAATTTATTAAAAATTGTTAATTTTTGTCAAATATTCAAGAAAAAATCCCTAAAGAAGACACACAACGGAGTGCCGAAATATTGGATTCAATAAAATTTAATATTTTTTATAAAAAAAAAAGAAAAAGACCTCAAGCTTAATAAAAAGGATTAATTAAAATATTTTTAAATCTTTTTTGAGATTTTCTAAATATGAAATTTAAATACCCGAATGATAAAATACACAACACCTAAATATCTCAAAACTACTAAAATGGAGATCTGTACCTTGGTGCTAGAAGGGCCAATGAAATGGGCTAGCAAAACCTTTATGAAGCTGTCTCTGGGTTAAATTAGATATTGTCTGTTTAAGCAAAATAAAAGAGATTAAGAAAAGAGACTTAATGGAACGATTAACTCGAAGCAGCAAAAAATCACCAAGCCGCACAGATATATGCTATAGCATTTTTTGTAACTCTCTTATAAAGGAAACCCCTTAATTTTATGTCTGTGCATAACACATTCTTAAAAAAAACATCTTGTAAGTTCAAAACTCAAAAGTTTTAATTCTTTCGTAGCACAGTCTTCGATTTTTAAATTAAGATGACCAAAATTAATTACTGAAAAACAAAGAAATGTAAAATCTGATTTTTGGCGTAATGATGTCTTAAATTTTTAAGAATAATTGTGCTAAAAATGAGACAAATCGGCCCAAAGGCAGGCCTACTTTTCACTACGCAATAATCCAAATACTCAAAATTTTTTTTTAAAATTTATTTTTTAATTTTAAAAAGAAATAAAAAATAAGATTTTTTAAAGAAAAGAATAGAGAAGTGGATCAAAATAAATAAATTCATAGGGAATGCGCACTTTCAGTATTCAAATCGCTTAAATATTCACTATCAGACTCTTGTATATTATAACACTAGTCTGTAAAAAACAAAAATTCTCGAGCATTTAAATAAAAACATGTGGGCTATACAGAGCGTTTAAATTAAATTAGTTTTTAATGTTTTTGTATCGGGTATTTCATTATAACATGAGAACAATTTGTTCGATTAAGATAAAGCAAACAGTTTATGATTCGAAATATAGTTCTCTTTAAGTCACCCCAATAAAAGTTTTTTTATATCAACAACAACATTTTTCGAGATATTCAGAAATTAATGGCGGTTCTTTTTTCATTTTCAAAAATTCATAAAACATATTTGGGGTATCCACAAGGTGTGCTATCATGGTTTATTGTCATAATGTTCTAACATTTTACAATGGTTTAAAAATATTGTTGTTAGTTTGTAAACAAAAAGTGTCTTAAATAAATAGAACGTTGCTTGCTATGTTTATTGTGCTGTCGTAATTAATAGCACATTAATTTATGAGGGGTTGCTCACAACAGTCGTATTTTTTCATGTTATTATTTTAAGACATATGACTTTATGACACCTTGTGAATCACCCAATTATATCAGAAAAAAATTTACATTTTTAAAATGAGTCGGAAAGCTAAATGTCTTGCAACGCTGATTGTGTTATATTTTCAAGAGTACAATAAGAAGTTAACCCGAGGATTACCATCTTGCTCTGGCCAGACAAAATTTGTGTTTTGCTTGCAATATTTCTGGAATATAACAAAAAATTTAAAAAAAAAACAGGGACGTGAATTCTAAAAATGATAAATGCTGAATTCAATGAAACTAATTTGGATTCTATTGGAGCAAATAAATGCTGTGCAGTTCCATTTTTATGTAAAAGTCTATGTTATTACCCTCTTGGTCTGGACAGACCAAATGTTTTGTTTGCATGCAATATCTTTCAAATAGGACAAAATATGAAAAAAAAAATTTAAACGTGAATTCCATAAATTATATTTTCTAAATAGAATAAATCAAGTTTGAATCAAATCAGAAAACCACTGGTCATTATGCGCTTTGTTCAATTTAACTTCAAACACCAACACAAAACTTGTTTCAGCTGTGGTAGATGCGAAAAAGCAATGCGATAAATTAAAGACTACATTTTCAATGACTTTCATGTGGAATTAAATAAAGATATAATAAAGTTATATATTGAATTCGTATATTCTAAAATAATAAGCAAACGTTCAATAAAAAATATATTTATTTACTTTTGATTTAATTGGGCTTATAGCTGTTCTAATTGTGGCCTGGCGACTCCAAGAGAAGAACTTAATGGTAAAAATTTGCCGAGATTCCTAGAGTTAAGCAGTCGAACATTGAAATATGTAATTTCTTTAATTTGATTCCAATTTTAATGTTTCAAATCGTTTTAGAAAACGAAACGATTTCTAGTATCTTAAAAAATTTATTTCTAATACATTTTCTTAATATTTCCATCTTTATTCTTAAAAATTTTTTATTTTACATATAGTATTAGCTGAACTGTATTCTGAGCAAAATATTAAGATAATTATTTTAAAATCGACCGATATTTATTTTATATTTATATTTATTTAAGAATTTCTTGCTTATCCTACACAACATGATATAAATCTTATAGTTAAAGTGCAGGAATTATATTAGTTTAAAACATAAATAGGTTATCACAATTCAACGATAAAGTTTAAAAAGAAGAAGAAAAAAACACAAAAAAAAGGGTACATTCAGCCATGTCACAGAGTACAATTCCGTTAGGAATTGAAGAAAACATATTTGTTTATTGATAGAAAGTATATTTTGATAGTTTTTTGGTCTTTGAGATACAGAAAACTCCCATACCGTTGATGAAAACAAAAATGGTTTCATTCCGCAGAGTTTTTTCGTAATTTTCTGAAGCACCAAAATACGGAATGAATTCCGTTTCCGAACGGAATTGTACTCTGTGTCATGGCTGATTATATCAAAATGGAAAGGAATTAAACACTTAATTTAAAGAATGATTACTTTTAAATTGATTGAGTGTAACATATAAGTTATTTATTAAAAATAAACTAAACTAAACTAAATAAATAAATAGCTTTGATCGCAAAAATTAATTGGATTAGTTTTATAGGTTTAAGCTTATGAAATAATTGACAAATTGATTTCTAAAATTGTTCTCATTGTTGTCTGTTTGGACATGATTGGGCAGTAGGTTCCAAAGACGGACAGAATGAATAAAAAATTGATATTCAGATATCAGGCTGCGGTGTGTAAAGGGAATTATTTTATTACCCCTGTTAGACCTCGCAAAGGTTAATCTGTTGTACAGATATGGAGGATTCTTCGTATAAATTATTTTATGTAGCATTTGCAATACCATCATATCGTATTTTTATAAGACGCTCGATTTGCATCACATAATGGAATATTTTAACAGTTAAAAAGGTTATTCAAACCCAAAAATGGCAGTTTTATAGATATTTATCAGCAAAAGAAGAATACAAAGAATAGCAATAGAAATGGAAACTTAAACAACAGCAGTAAAAACACCACCAACAGCAACTACAATATGTGCTGTAAGAAAAGGAAACTAGTCATTCAGTGGGCAATAAAAAGTTATTATAGTTCAATTTAATGAATTTGTGTTTGTTGGCTGTTTGCTGACATTGACCATAAATAAACCATTAAGAAGACAGTACCTCCAGATATCTTTATGGTTTTGGGCTCAACATTATTAAAAAAAAACAAATGCACAAAGAAAGCTCTGTAGAAATTTTAACTTCTCAATATAGTTTGGTCCTAAAAATATCTCTTATCTAATAAAGAAATTGTCAGTATTAAGGGATTATTGGTTAGTGAGCATGGACAACAGAAATATTAATATTTTTTGCCTTTTCAGTTATTTCATGTTATTTAGAAATTTTATATAATACAGGTTTAACTGGAATTTCTAAAAAATACCAGAAACCGCTCCGCTTCTTTTTCTAATGAGAGAGAGAGAGAGAGAGAGAGAATAATTATTTTTATTCACTTTCCTCGTTATTATGGGTGATTCAAGTAGAGATACTTTTTTCAATAGCCTTCTTTGACAGATCACGTGTCATGCTGTCATGTTATTTTTGTTTAGTATTGTTTGGCATTTCATAATGGAAAGGCTTACGCCTGAACAACGTTTACAAATCGTTCAACTTTATTACGAAAATTCACGTTCTGTGAGTAATGCGTTTCGTGCAATTCGCTCAACTTATGGTTAACATAATCGGCCTACTGAGCGTACTATTCGCAACACCATCACCCATTTTGAGACCCAGCATTCATTATTGGATAATATTTGACCAAACCGACCACGTCCAGCACGCTGTGAAGAAAATATAGCGGCCGTAGCTGAGAGTGTACACGAAGACCGTGGAGAGTCGATTCGGCACCGTTCGCAGCAACTCGGACCGTTATCGTGTATGATAACCGACTATTTGATGCCTGAAATTGAAGCTCGTGATCTCGGCGACATTTGGTTTCAACAAGACGGCGCCACTTCCCACACATCGCATCTATCAATGGATTTATTGAGAGAACACTTCGGTGAGCACATAATTTCACGTTTTGGGCTGGTCGATTGGCCACCAAGATCGTGTGATATCACACCGTTAGACTTTTTCCTGTGGGGATATATAAAGTCTAAAGTTTATGCGGACAACCCCGCTTCGAATCAGGCCTTGGAGAAAAACATCACGCGTGTCTTTCTTCAAAAAATAAATGTTCTTTGAAATGATAATAAACATTCCCCAATAAATTTTAATTTTCTGTGTTTTTTTTTTTTTCTTTAAAAAAGTAGGGAACCTCGAAATGGATCACGCTGTACATGTTTGTTTTACTTTTGTTGTACTGACCACTTTGTTTACAGAGGAACTTTCAATTATAAGACACCAGCAGCATGTCCGATATGGTATTGGCAATTATTTTACTTTAAAATTTGATGTATTAAACTAAATAATTTTAGCAATTAGAATATAGGAATTTCCTAAACAAAACAAGCAAATCGTTGTTTACTTTTATTTACAGTTGTTTTAAATTTTATTTTCATTTAATTTTCCATACAGAATACTCTTACTTAATTAACTGACATAATTAAATGCAACCGAAAATCCGTATTAATGTGCACTTAGTTTTTTTTAATAAATGTAAGAATCAGTTTAAAATAAATTTGCATGGAATTTTAAATGTTTATTTATTTAAAAATGACTGAACGGAATACTTCTTCAGCAACCAACAGTCCGTTACTGCAATAATATTATGAGCGTACGCATTTTCGGCTGCATTAAATACTGTCCGTTGATTACGTTAAAGTATTCAGTACGTAAAATTAACTGAAATTGTAATATAATATAAATAAAAATTTACTTACAATACGAATTGCTTGTTTTGTGTAAAAACAACAACAACAGTACAAAAAGAAAAACATACATTATTTTCATGTTTAGAAAGTAAAAATTCCCAATCTGTTTGTTAAATTATTTAGTTAACCCTTATGTGCGCGATAAAGAAAACACCTTATATTGCGCGGCAAGGTAGCTGGATATCTATATGAAAAATACGTAGAAAACAAGCATTTTTAACCGAAATACCTAGTTAAAACGCTATAAAATAGTAACAAAAAATTTGGCAAGAGATAACTTCCTGAGATTGCACTATAACATGTTATTGTTCTCGTTGTCTCCAATTTGATTCACCATGCCTTTGAAGGTCTTCCGCCTTCTTTCTTTCGCTTTCAGCTTTTCGATGTGTCCCGGCCAGAGCATTCCTTGTATGTTTATACGTCTGACTATGTTCACAGTGGTGTAAATCTCATACAGCTAATAACTCATTCGTCGTCTACACTTTTTGTCAACGCATATGGACTCATATGTTGTACGAATAAATTTCTCTCAAAAATGCGTTATATATATTTATCGATTTTTGCAAGTACCCATGTTTCGGAACGGCTATCAATGTGGTTTTTGTTTTCCTGGAGATGGATGTGCTTCTGTAATGTTTGCTTAGTCCATAATAACACCTATTTGCAAGCACTATCCTTCGGTTTATTTCAAGGATGATTTTATTTTCTCTATTTACAGTGGATCTTGACAGATTAATTTTTCTACGATATCGAAATTATAAGTGCCTGCTTCAACTTCGTCGCCATATTTTATGTGCGATGATTTTTTTGCAGTTGCAATCATTACCTTTCTTTTATCCTTGTTTAAACCCAGACCACTTTTAGATGAATCTTTGTCAATCTTCTCATATATAAAACTACATCTAGAATGTGTATTTCAATGATGCTAATATCATCTGTATAAGCGACGAGCATATGACTTTTGTCTTCAGCATTGCCCATTTATTCCAAATTTTTTTTTCACTAAAAGGTTGAAAAAATTGCAGGATAAGTTGTCCCATCGTCTGAGACCTCTTGTGGTAGCAAATGCTTCAGAGATGCCAATTCTGATTCTTTCCTATTACAATGGCGCACTAATTTTACAGAAATGCCGTATTCAGGCAATTATTAAGAATTTCGTTTGTCGTCCAATATGTATATACAAACTGCTCGAAAGATCTGCACTATAATTTAATCTCTTTTGTTCTTATTATTTATTGAGATTGGATTTTCGTTATGTTTCCGTTTCTCTATTACATAAAATAAATTCTTCACATTTATATTTTTTGTGTGTAGACTATTATTAGTTTGTGCACAGCTACTAACAACTTCAAAAAATTTACTTAAAATGACTCCGATATAAAAAACGTACAGGTACCCGGGTACCTTGCTGCGCATTTAAGAGTGTTAAGAGTAAATTGGTCTCTAACGAAGATGACAAAAATAATTTAGCTAGACGGCTGCAAACATACAAAATTTTTTTTAAAGTTATTAGTTCTCGAAATGTATCAGATATGCAGATTATCAATTGCAATGTGAAAATTTGGGTTGAAAACGCCAAAGGTATCCGGGTACCTTGTTGCGCACATAAGGGTTAAATACACAAAATTTTGAAAGTTTGAGATTTCTTTTCTAATCAAAGGGGTCAGCGCAACAAATGTAAAACGAACATGTGTAACGGTGTAAGTAAAGAAAGTTATTCTCTCTCTATCTCATTAGAAAAGCAAGCGGAGAGGTGTTTGGTATTTTTTTTTAGAAATTCGGCCCTTTTGTGGAGTAAACGAGAAAAACCTGTATTATATAAAATAACTGAATTACAAAAAATAACTGAAAATTCATTTGTTTTAAGGAATTCGGGTTTGGCAGTAAAAATTAAATGAATTTTTCGTTAAAATTAAATGACAAATAGGTAGGCCGGGTCTTAACTGAATTTTCATTTATTGTATATTACAATTTTAGTTAATTTTATGCACTGAATATTTGAGTTTAATATTAAGCAAATTATTAAAACTTCCTTATGTAATGTGCGTGTTTAGGAATTACATTGTGTTAAAACTTTTAATGATCACC
This sequence comes from Pollenia amentaria, assembly GCA_943735925.1. Classification (NCBI taxonomy): domain Eukaryota; kingdom Metazoa; phylum Arthropoda; class Insecta; order Diptera; family Polleniidae; genus Pollenia; species Pollenia amentaria. The sequence continues at coordinate 133,905,377 of OX031010.1, read as the reverse complement.
GACCACAATGCATTTGAACCAATTGAATTTATTTCCGTGATTTGTGCCACTAGAAGTGCAACTAAGGAGTATTAAAGCAAGAAAATTAAACGATTGAGTAGTGTTGCCCGTTTAGCCATTTAAGAGCTAGAGTTTGTTATTTAATATTTGGTTTACCCATGAAATAATTAAGAACCATAAGACGTTTTTATTTAACAAAATTTGTTTTAAGTTTTAAAAATTTAATATGTAAGATTCTGCAATGGTTTTTATGTAAACAGTATTTTTCTCAATTTATTTAAGCAAGCGGCTTATGGGAGGAACAAATTTATTTGATATTTGTGTAGTTTATTGTAAAAGTGGTGTAACTCCATATTTTTAATAAAAACATATTTTTGTATAATAGTATTACATTTAGTCATATCTTTCGTAGTAACAGTGAAGCAACAGTGCAATATTTGCACCAAAACCCCATAGATGACGTTACTTGTTTACTCGCAGAAGTAAAACTGCAAAATATTCACTATAAGAGTGAAGTAAAGGCTCGTTTTCTCGCAATTTAATTACAAGGAGATAATTCACTGTTACAATGAACGACACATTTAAAATTCTAATTTATATTTGTATGTCTGTATGTATGTATGTATTTATGTATGTACGTATGTATATTTAGTTGATACACCAATTTGACTGCCTCAAGGTAGGTACTCTGTGAGGAAAAACTTGAAAATGCAAAAGTTTGCTTTGCAGATAAGCAGATTAAAAATAGTTACAATGTGTTACATTTTGAAATGAATTGTAAGCGCATATACGTTTGCAATTTTATTCATTTATACCTTTGTTGGGAAATTATAGCAAAAGTTGTACAATTTTATAAAAAATGTTTTTCTTTATTTGACTTTATTTTTTGCAATGCAATCTGCCGTCTAATACACAGAAAAAAGTGTTTTATCAATTAAAAAAATGGTTTAAAAAGTATTTTAATTTAATTAATGTGATAATTGAATCAATAATTTTTTTAGCTGAAAAAATTTAAAAATTTAATTTTGATTTAATTAACATTTTAGTTGTTTTGAAATAAATTTTCAATTAATATTTTAATTAAATAACAAAACATCTTAATTGTCTTTTTTCGTTTAAAATAAAATAATTTAAACATGTAGAATTGTTGTTGGGAATTGTCAATATTTATTTAAATTAATTAACACGTTGTTTAAAATTTCAAAGTTTTTGATCACTTTTTTAATTAAAATTAAAATTATCATTTATTGAAAATATTTTTTCAAAATTTAAAAATTTTTAGTAATCAATATAATCATTTTGGTAATTGGTGCAAAATCAACAACTTGTTTGCTTGATATTATGAACTTAGAACAAATTTGGTGATAGGAGAAATTTAATAATTTTTTCTGTGTATACAAAATGGAGAAAACTGGTGGTTGTTTCAATTATAATTTTTATTATTATTTATTTTACATTTGAATACATTGTATGATATTTTTGAGATTTTTTAAAACTTAATCGTATTTTGTAGGTTAGGTATGGTATCATATAAAATATTTAGCGTCATATTAAGTATGAAGCGACCATCTTCTTTTCAGAATTCCTAAGCATAACGTCTTTTATTTTCAATTAGTGAAACAAAGTGACCACAACCATAATAACATAATGTCGCCAGTACTTTGATAGGATCTTCCGTCATGTGTCTATTAACTGATGACCTGAACATTCTTGTTTTTTTTCAAATTTGGCAATTGAATAGATTAATTTTTCTTTTCAACCCAATTAGTGACATACTTGGGAGCTCTTTTCGGAACACCGGCCGAGCATTTTAAACGGTTTGATCCATCAGCCCCGTAAAAATCAATTTCCACCACTTTTTTATTCTGTATGGTTTTCTATAAATGGATACATTTTGATCCATTCGTTATACACCACATATAGATTTGTCGCAGTGGATTATTAAGAAAGAATGGTGAAAGAAGCTTGACAGTTTTGCAGCTCATATATAACTAATTACACTGTGCTAGTTGAAAAAGCCGACAACCTAAGCACCTGGCGTTTTAACATTATTCGAGTACGCTGAATACAGTGGTGCTAACCGTTAAAGGTATCATACCTTGCCGCTATCTCCATTCATTAATGGCGCTTTTATACTTAATGTTAAATATAAACTAGAAATATATTGAAGAAAAAGTCCCATAAATGCCCATGAGTCGCCTCTAGTGGGATATGGGTCGGTCATGCAGACCTAAATTAGCGTTTTGTCCTTAACATTTTCTCGAGACATACTAGCACTTTATCTCCACCTTAAATTAGTTTAAATCTATTGTAAAAAAATCACAAGATTATGCGACTTCGCTTTTTATATGTCTGGAGAACTCAGAAGCATAGCTGCACTTTCCCATTTTTGATGAATTTTTAAAAAACGAAAATTTCAAAATGTTGCTAAAGAATAATATTTTTTGCCAAAAAAAAATCTTTCTCAATCACTTTTAACAATGCTATTAGAAGCGTTCATACACGAACATCCAGTTCAATCTATAAGAAATATTGCAAACTTGATTAAAAGTTATTAACATTTACCAGGTCAGTGTGTATGTTTATTTTATATGCGAGTGTTTGTGATACCAGTAACAATGTTAGAAATGACTACATAAGAATATTCATTTAACCCAGTTAAGAGAAAAGACAACATGCAATCTAGAAATATGTAAAAGAAAAAACATTGAATGAAATGAAAAACAAGAATATCAAGGAAAAAACATTTTTAAATTATTTCGGTTTTAAGGAACTTTAACAAAGCAATAATTTTTATTAAAAAATATACATATTGCATGAAAGGTAATCTTAATAATATTCACAAATCATAGACGTCGTTAAAAATTTAAACAAATTTGCTAAAATGTGAAAAATAAGAGTTGATGAAAGAGTTCATTGTTTGCAAAATTTTTCATTGTTTTTTTTTTTATATTAAAGCTCATATTAGATAAGTAAAGTATTTTGTTTAAAAAAATGCCATTTTAGTCTATTTTGCCAAATTATGAAATCCGTGGTAAAAGATCTGCCCGCTTTTTGAGGGCAAAGACAAATGAAGTGTATTCCGGTGAGAGTCACTTCCCTAATGGAGATGGTAAAACATATAATTTACAATTGTGATGTGTCATATTATCACTTACGTTAAATATTTTTCATTAAATTATTGATTAAGTTATCCTAATGTGTCAACACAAAGAGAAAATATGTAATGGTCACTGAAAACTCATTTAGGGCGGTTGTAGACAATCAAAAAAAAAAATATAAAGGTATCTTTAATCTTACTAATTTTGACGTGAACCACATTATGATTGAATCAGGACCTATTATGTGTATCACAATCATATTATGGTTCCCCATAATATCCTAAGTTGTTATTGAGAACGTCCATGTGTTTAAAATAAACAATCATAATTTGATATTTTTTTTATATATTAAGAGATACTCTGTTTTGGTTATACAAACAATAACAGAATTATCATAAAATGTTTGAAAACTTTCTTTTAAAATAAGTCAAGTTATACGGAGCTTTAAAAATCATATTTTTATTTGCATGTAAATCCATTTAGTTTTTTTTTAGACTTGTAGTGCGATGCACATTACGCCGAAATATAATACAAACATATTTTTTATTCATAGGAGTTTTAATAAAGCACGAACCAAAGGTCCTAATTGAATTTTTGTGTAATTATTTTACACACTGTCTTCATTTAATAGATGTGCCACCAGCACGTGTTAAATATTGTCAGTCTATCCCAAATAATTATTTCTAACAGAATTTTCTTAATTTGATTTTATTTGATATTTATTATCGTTTCATCAATACAATAAGATATACAAAAGCTTTAAGATTAAAGAAGGGATAACAGGTATTAATTGTATTATTTTATATAAAACTAATTATTTTGTATAAAACAATAAATTTATTTCCCTTATAAACATAGCAAATAATTAATATTAGTTAGAAATATATTTTTTTATTATAATTAATTTCTTTTCTTTAAGTCTTATAAAATTGCTAAATCCTTAAAATTAATTCTGTTCGAATAGTTTGAACTGCTCGCATAATTTTTTTGCAGCAAAAAGTCCATACACTGAAAGAAAAACGCTTCGTTGCTGGAATGAAACCATTACATTGGCAGCTTTTCATTAGTGCAATAAAAATGTTTATTACTGATACTAAACTTTTGATTGCAATTATTTCATATTCATTAATACTATGAAATTTCCTAAGCGTTAAATTTATTACATTTCGTTACCTCATTAATGATACGAAGCACGTTACATTCGGGCTATATAGAACTTGTATGATATGTGGCATACATCCGTACAGTAAAATATTACAAATTACCATTTTCATTACACAGAAAAAATGTTTGCAAATTTTTCACCAATAAAAGCATTAATCAAAAATAAAATCAGTTTTAATTAAAAATTTAATCAAGTGAAGAAAACGTTAAATCAATAGAATTAAACGTTGAATCTAGTGAATTAAAAGTTTAATTGATACTATTAATTTGTTTATTGGAGCAAATCTAATTGATTTTTTAATTAATATCACAAATTTATTAATTAAAATCAATTTTATTTTTTCTGCTTAAAACAGTTATTAAATTATATGTTCAATTAAAATTTTAATACTTTATTAATAAGATTTCTCTATGACGTGCTAAATTCCCAGTTTTTAATTTTGATAAAAAACTGAAATTTATTGTTGAGAAAAAGCTAATTTCTACTCTTTTTACAAAGACTTTAAAAAACCTGGGAATACTATACAAACAAAACTGTAAAGCGGATAAGAGTTAAAACACCGAAGTTTTACTTGTAACAATATTAAAGCCTAAGCAAAACAACAGCAATAAAGACTGAGTTTATCTTTCCTTTCATTCTCCTACAATATATCTCCATTTAAGTCGTCTTGAGATATTAACGTTTTATGTTTTTTAACTTTCGCGTCTGAAAATATATATACAAAGAACATTTTGTTGATAAAGTAGAGAAAATGGATTCATGACTTTTTTGCCTGGTTTAGTCACTCAAAAAAAATCTTACGAAAACCACATTCTACAAATAAGTTAAAAATTTGGAGATGTTTTGTATATATTTCTTTTCCTAGTCAAGTCGTTTTTTGTCAGTTGAACACTGAGTTGAAGATTCTGATGAAAATCGCGAGGCAGGTGCTACAGTTCTAATTATATTTTGTGCAATATTAGGCAATGGTGACGGTGACGTTGACAGTATGTTTTGATCAGCAGATGGTACAGCAAGATTTTTCAGAGATGTTCAATTTTTCACTTGTTCTTTGTTTATTTATGACTCATTATCACAATTTTCTTTAATTCATTTATTTTTTCTTAGTTTATTTTCTGCTGCTTACTTTCATCCTAAGTATTATATTTTTAGCGAGGTAGGAGTTTTTAATTGCTAAAATTGAAAAGTTTTTTGTTTGACCTAATTTCTATATTTCTTATTATATAACATAAGAAACGTATGACTTATACGAGTAGTTACACAAATAAAAATGAATTTATTTTTATGTGCTGTTTCCACCTGTCAAGCAAGTAATTTTGCGGTAAAATTTATATGAAAATCACTCAGTTTTTTTTACTTCAAAATCAATTGCCTGTCACCTGGAAACAGCTCATTAATAAAAATTAAAAAAATACAGAAACACTCAAAACCAAAAAGCAGCAACAATTTTGAAATTAATGTGCTTACCTGCAGCTTTAAAATATGTGTATGAATGTATGTATTTCTGTGTGAACTGAAGCAGGCTGATTTGCACTAATGTACAACGTAAATTTTTATTCCATGCCGACAGCTCAATTCCAATGGCTCAATAAAAATGGCTAAATTGATTTTTTATTTATTAGCAACACTCTGCGTAACAAACGATATACAGTGAGCCACACTCAAAATTGAATGTTATTTCGAAAATGGAGGAGGTGGCACAACATATATTCGCGTAACTCACAAATTATTTAGTTTATTGAATATACTAAAAAAAAAAACCGAAATTCCGCAATAAAATTACCTTTAAGAAAGGCTAAACTTTTTTCTAATCTCCGCTGTCGCTTTAAAAACTTAATTTTTTTTTTGTTTTTGGCAAAAAAAATTTTTTTATCAAAATTTCGAAATTTTTGTTTCTTCAAAAATAATAAAAAATTGGAATATGAAGCTACTCTTTTAATTTTTCTAGACGTATAAAAAAACGAAGTTGCAAGGTTTATTCAATAATCTTAATGGTTTTTGTGTTACGCTAATATATGTTGTGCAACGTACTTCATTTTTGAAATAGCGGTATATCTCGAAAACAAAAGATAACCTTAAAAATCGGTAAGCGCCATTGGAGTCAGCGTACCTGACAGGTACCTGGTTACCAACTGCATAGTGTTATTATCAACACAAAGTTTATGATAATGATTAAAGTATTCAATTTTGGATGTGGCTCACTGTAACTAAAATTGTAAAGCTTTTTTTGTTTATTTTTAAATTGCCTTAATCCTACATAATAAAATGTATGCCACCTTTGTTATAGAACAATCACACTGCGTTTTCTTCGCACCAGGGTAATCTTTATATAGTTTTGCATTAAATAAATAGGTAACTTATTTAGATTATATTTGTTTTTATTGAATTAAGTCATGTTAAGTACTTGAATTAAACGGAGATACTGAGTTTATATCAGCAACGCCATCGCTTGGTAATATACGCATTTACTACACAACAAAAAATTTACTCTAATGTAATTTTATTTGACTTAGAATAGCATCACAACATTTTTCGATGAACGGTCCATATTTTATTATTCAATTTAATTCCTGGAAAACACTTTAACAGGGTCTTTAAGCCGAAACGAATTATTAAATTTTGACTAAATTACCAAATTTTATACTTTATCATTGGAAAAAACTTTTACAAATTTATTACCCAGTAGCGACCACATGAAATGTGTAAAAGTAATTCAATTTTACTAAATTCAAAGTGTTTGTTGGCGAAAGTGAATAAAATCGTACTTATTTCACCAATACCAATTGAAACTCCTTTCCAAAATGATACTTTTATTACGATAGGGGCTGCGCGTAATGAGCTGAAAAAACAGAATAAAGCCTAAATGATTTTAATATGTGAGAAGTGTTTGGTACTGAAAATGGTTCGATATTTCACTAAGTTGCTACAAAAATGTCGCTCTAAAATAAGACTTATGTCACAAAGGCGGCTACATGCAATAAGTAAAAGGAGCATAATTTTTCATTAATAATTTCTTTGTACAAAATGTGTTTAGAATTAAACATTTTACAAATCGATTTATTATTTTGTATAATTGTGTACAATTTTTTCTTATATTTAGGCACGATAGCGGCCACAATGAACATATGCAACAATATTCGGCGAAAATATGTAGTTCTAGATACAAATTTTATTCCTTTTTATATAAACCGTTTGTTTCGGATGAGTGTTACTAACACTCAAGAACCGCTGGACCGATTGACACCAAACTTGAACAATAAATAAGTTCAGTCTGTAACCAGTATCCATGTAACTCCCACGTCAAGAAACTGATTGAAATGTGTGAAATGAGACAAAAATGCCACAAATTAAAATAAATAACTGTTTTTCTCCCTTAACTGCGTCTGTTAAATTTTTGGCGAGTAATTGCTGTCACGTAATGAAATTCTCGACAATTTACAGAAAATGTGTGTCTGTAGAATTTTTGTGAGAAAGTTCCCGCTTTGAACTATCAAATAAACTCACGCATAAAAACGGGGCGAGAAAAAAATGTTAACACTCAAAAATAAATAAGAAATGCAAAATGCAATGAATAATAATTAGAAAGAGGTAATTATTTTGTTCTTGTCAGATTTCTTCATTGTTTAGTTATTTTGCTTTTAACATTTTTGAAAAATGCACGAATGTTTCCAAAGTAATTTTTCATTAAAGTTAACCTTTACGACGGCTGCATTTTCGCCGCCGCTGTTAAAAACTTTTCAATTTAAGTACATTTTTGTCGCCGCATCAATATATTTGAGTGGCGTTCTCAACATCTGCAATTTCATATCGGCTTCGAATTGAATATTTTGACATTTATAATGTAACGACGCAATCTCTTTAGATAGTTTTCGACATGAGTTACAGACACACTTTTTTCTCACTTTTCCATGGAATATTTTGTTTCACATCTTTTCGATGAGAGAAGTTCTCACCAAAGTTACAGATCATGGATACAGGCTTCTCACAACTAATCAAGAAAGGTGGCGCTGTTGTCGTAATATTTGAGTATTTTGTATTTATGGTACGATTTGGCTGAAATTCACAAATTATATTTATTAAACAAAAATAAGTTTCCTGATAAAATTTTGATCCAGCAGATAGTGCTGGGGTCATTATTTTTGTCTTAGTATATGTATGTATATGTATTTATGGACCCGATAGTCAGCGCTATGGTGATGCTATTTATATATTCATATTTGCGGAGACATTTTACTTAATAAACTCAGAATGTATGTATTTTTTCTTATAATTTTTTTTTATGGACGTTCGAAAAAAATATATTGTCAAAATATTATAAATTTTCTTACAACAAATTGTGGAAAAATTTCAAGTTTTTATGAAAAAAAATCCATTTTAAATTCCGGAAAATTCAATTTCGTGTATAATAAAGCCGACCAGATCTAGGGGAGGAAACATTGGTCAGAAAGTGATTCTGAGTCTATTCTATTGGTATACTAAAAGAACAATACCGTTTCGACGAAAAGCATTTGAAGATACATAAGTCAGCATTTGCTGGGCTCAGCTAGTTATATTATATGTTTATGTTATTATTTGTTCATACATTACCGGTTACAATTTATGCTCGGAAAATGCACTGTATCACTTTAACTACTGCTGGGAATAATCTTGCCAGATTTAAATTTACAAACTACTTGGCATTCACTTAAAAAAATTTCGATTTTGAAAATTTCTTGGCAATTAAAACTTCCTAAAATAATATTTATAAAATAAACACAATTGTTATAACCAGTTAAAAAATTATTTAGGCAAAAGAACTCACCATATTCTCCAAAAATTTCTACACGCTTTTGTTTTAAGGCAGCTGCTTAATGTTTTTAATTAAGGTCAAGGTGAATTCACACCAGCTGACCTAAGCTTGCTACGTAAACCACAGCTGATAACTAACCATATGTCAAAATTGTTTTAAGAAATTTCATTTTGGCAATTATTAGTGTTGAGTATAGAAGGAAATACATACAAGAATTGATGGGGGTTTCGGTTTCAAATCAGCATTTTCGAGCGTATAGTTTTTATAGGTTTTTAAACAAATACACTAAAACGAAACGATGAAATATTTATTTGCTTTGTACACAGCTTTGTTAAAGGATAATTGTTAGCATATTTAAAAAATAATAACGTGTTTTTTTGGCATTTTAGTTTATAACTTTTCTTGGTTCTTTACGAGCACTGAGAATTCTGGTAAATTAAAAGGAGGAAAATATGAAATAAATCTTTTATTTACATATAGTTAATAATTAGACCTTGAAAGCCTGTTTGGAAATCCCAAAAAACATTAATATAGTAGAAAAAGGTCGATAAATATAAATAAAACAATAAATAATTATCGGAGGGCCCGCCGAATTTAGAGAAAACTATTGAATCAAAGCAACATAATGAAAGACTTTTTTATACACATTAAATTTAAATATGACGCTGATACATGTTTACAATTGAAGAAATATTGTAGAGAAATTAGAAGATTAGCTAAGCAGTCAGAGAGACTAAAATTTTTACTTACATGCAGGAAAAATGGACTTTTGCCAACACATATAATTAATATGACAAGAAACGTAAAACAATCATTTACATCGACGAAAATATCACACGAGCTAGAAAAAGTAGAACAAAATTTTCACGTAAAAATTCTAAATCTAGAAATTAAGGACACGAATCTAAATCTTAAAGTCATACGCAGATACATTGAAGAAATAAAAACAAAAATTAAAGCAATACTTAACTCTGAAGAATATACAAATTTCATAAAAAGGCAGGATACAAGTTATAAGAGTGTGATATCTACTGATAAACAGATACACGCAGTCAAGTTACAGAACTTAAAACGGAAACAATTGGATAAATACAGTCTTAAATACAACCCATCTTGGTTTGTTAATAAAACAAATGTTTCATTTCCAGAGGAAAGCAAGTGGCTCCTATCACTTGGGTCCAAATTTGCACTACCGGTCAATGATAACAACTTTTCTACAATTCACTTAATTGCAGATTTGGAACAATGGGTACAGACGATTACAGATGACAGAAAAAAAGAAATAGTAAGAACTAAAATAGCTAACAGAATATTAACACATAAAAGAAAAGTAAAAAACAACCAGAGGGAGAAATTTATATTAAACATATATGAAGACACAAAACGTTTTATAAAAATACACAAAGACGAAATAGTTATAACGAAGTCAGTTATAACAGCTGTAGTTATTTATAAAAAAGACTACATGAAGGAAATGGACACATTACTGGAAGACAAAACCACTTATAAATCAATAAGAGAAGATCCAACCCTGAAACTACAAAGAAAAAACAACAAAATGATTACTGAGTTATTTAAACATAACTTCATAACAAAACAGGAAAAATTCCATTTGACATCTAACGCAGCCACGGCCCCAAGATTATACGGCCTACCAAAAATACACAAACCAAATGTACCCTTACGACCAATTTCATCCTCCGTTGAAGTCCCGTGCTACAAACTGTCCAAATACATTGGAAAGATCCTAAAAAATATTATATTAGATAAATATAATATAAAAAACTCAGTAGAGTTAAAAACTAAGCTAAAGGAAATAACACTGGCTGATGACGAAATTTTAATTTCTTTGGACGTGGTATCGTTATTCACTAACATACCGATTCATTTAGCCATTAGTAACATCATGACCCATTGGAATGTACTGCAAAACCATACTAAAATACCTAGGTCTCAATTTCTTGATTTACTCAAATTTTGTTTAAACGATAACAATTATTTTATATACGGGGATACTTTTTATAACCAGACGTATGGTATGCCTATGGGCAATCCGTTGTCACCAACGATAGCAGACATTGTTCTGGACACTTTGCTGGAGAAAGCTACACAAGAACTTAAAGATAAGAATGTTAACATAAAACTAATAACTAAATACGTTGATGACCTATTTGCCATTATTAGGAAAAATGACGAAGAAGAAATATTAAATACTTTTAACGGCTACCATAATAAACTTAAATTCACTATTGAAAGGGAACAACATCATACCATATCCTACTGAAAATCTATAGAGAGGATAATAAACTCAATACGGATTGGTTTACAAAATCGGTCGCATCCGGCCGTTTAATTAATTATCACTCCACACAACCAATGAAACAAAAAACCAATTCCGCGATAAATTTAATTAAAAAAGTTTACCAATTAAGTGATACTAAATTTAAAGACAAAAACTTAAAAATAATTACAAATATTTTGACGTCTAATAATTATCCAATGAATATTATAAATAACCTAATTACCAAAGCAACAAATGAAGAAACTCGGGAACAAACTATAAATAATACATCTGGCATCACCAAACAATTTTACAGTCTCTCATATATACCAAAACTGACAGAGAGCAAACAAATGAAGGAGATAATAGAAGATGAAACAATATCATTAGCTCATAAACCCAATAAAACAATTAGCACACTATTTACACAAACAAAAACCAAAATTGAAAAATATGATCGTAGCAATGTTGTGTACGAAATTAAATGTGAGGGTAATAATGACGAAACGTGCGGTAAAGTGTATGTTGGAACAACCAGAAGAAATTTAGCTACTAGAATAAACGAACATAAAGCAGACATTGACAAATTAAAATACTCAACAGCTTTAGCCCTACATTGCATTGATAATAAGCACACACCAAATCTAAACGATGTTAAAGTACTAGACGTAGAGCGGAGGGTAAACAGAAGATTTACACTGGAAAGCCTACGAATACAGGAGAGACTTAATACGGCTGTAAACAAAAAAGATGACAAAGACCGAACGAATGCAAATTACACGATTGCAATATTATAATTTAGCCCATCTTCAACTGTGATACTAGCATTAAGAAAGTTTAAACTGTGATATTTTTTATTAATTTTACATTTATATTTTTGTTTTATGTATGTTTTTAATTGTACTGTGTGTATTGTTTAAAACCACATTTAAATTAAAAATACTAATTCAAGATTTTATGTAAGTTAAATTGTTCTTTAAATGTTATTGTATTTTTTTGATGTTAATGTACTAAATATTATTGCTTTTTATAATTTGTTGTTGCCAGATTTCAATAAAAATAATCCCTGAAGAGGTAGGAAAACAGCCTACGAAACGTCGGAGGAAAATATGAAATAAATCTTTTATTTACATATAGTTAATAATTAGCCCTTGAAAGCCTGTTTGAAAATCCCAAAAAACATTAATATAGTAGAAAAAGGTCGATAAATATAAATAAAACAATAAAAATAATAAAGATCGTTTGGCAAGCATAGCTGGAATATATTTATTGTTAATATTACAATTTGCAAATATTACTCATACGTACAGGTACAAATTTCAAATTCCTTATAGATTCGCACTTCCCTATAGTGAACTTCCTTCCAATGAAGCTTTGCCTTATATAAATTGATTTTAACAATACACATTTTTTTTTTAAATATGGAATTTTCATAGATTGAATTTTTTTACACTGAACAAAATGTTTATTAATAAATTTGACTTTCATATATATTATTGTCTCCAATTACTCAATTATTTCAAAAAAATTCCTGTTATTGCATTTTACAAGATAAAGAGAAAAAAATTTGAGATTCTTTCAGTACCCTGTGAAGTATTTAAAAAAAAATGCAGTTATTCTAAAAAGTAAGTAGACAAGCAGTTAAGAACCTTTTTTGAGCATTTTAGTAAAGAAAAGCTTAAATCGATAACCTCTGCACGTTGAAGAATGTAGCTCAAACAAAAGCCATGGTCACTCTTAACAAAAATTTGAAGCCCCCAGCTTTACAACCATATTTATTGAGTTTTTTTTAATTTTGCATAACGTGTGCTTAATTAAAGTTTAGAAAATTAACAAAAGTTTAACCTGGCAATTCCCATACCTTGAGTAATGAAAACAAACCGGATTTTTATTTGAAAATAAAATAAATACGTCGACTTAACACTAAAAAAATAGTCGGATAAAAAAAATATTGCCAATTCCGATTTAATAGGGGTGTCACTTACAGGTGACACTGCGCATAATTTATTGCACATTTTTAATATTCGGCTTAGAAGGTGATCGCAGATAGCTTCATTTTCGTATCCACCTCTCCATCGGTTACCTCACCAAACACACAGTATGGTGTACAGTATGAATGCGCCAGGGTCATCTCCAGCCTCTAATATTTTCATTATCCCATTCAATCTCAATCTTTAATTAAATATAAGCTCAGTTACTATACAATATATATTAAAGTAACGATATGTAACTTTTGTGGAGTGTGACAAAAGTTAGGCATGACCGAATAAAGACTTTTCTGTTGTTTCTCTTAATTTTAAATTGACTTTCAAAAATTACTATTTAACTTTATTATTTATGTTAGCATTTTATTATGAACAGAAAACTGACAAACACGTGAACGATTAAATCAGCATTTTAGAAAAAAAATTCAAGAAATAAACAAATGTCTATTTGTTTAGTTGTTGCGTATGTTTGAATTTATATAACTCTGCCAAAAAATTTGTGCGAAGCTGTTGTTTTTATGTTATTGCCACTGACGGGCGTATTAAGTGATATTAAGAATTATTTTTATTTTTTACTGTTTGCATAATTTTCCACACAAATTAAGGTTTGAAAAAAAAATAAAACACCTAAACTTTTTTTCTACAACCAAAATTGTATGCAACACGAAAATGTAAATTTATTCAATTTTTATTTTATCTAGTTGTATGGATACACGGGGGTAAAATTATATAGAGGGGGATAAAACCAAGTTAGGTACTTACCGGTGCTGGTATAAATTACGGTGTTGGTGTCAAGTTGCGTGGGGGCTGGTGTCAAGCTGAGTGGGGCCTGGTATACAGCTGTCACAGGTTGTATAAATAGCAAAAATAATCCAGTAGTGCCGCTAAACGGTGTAGGTAAGTTAAAGCTTTTATGCTTCTCACAAAACTTTGTTTAAAACCACTTAAACAGCTGCTCAAAAGTCAGTCTCCTGCTCAACACAAGATATCAGTTTTTTACAATTACTCACAATTCACAAAGGTTCTTTACAAAAGCTTTTTTATTGTCTATTTTTTCCCAAAAGTTAATAAAATAAATTCGATAAATTTTTCAATAAAGTTTTTATTAAATATTAAATTAATGTTCAATTTACACGCACAAGAAAGGTTTTATCCACTTAGAACTTCACTGACTGTTTTACAAATTGATCTGTTTGCTTCTCATACTGGACTGACTGTTTTACAATAAAAAAGAAGTATTCAACTGCCTGCTGATGTTAAAAGAAAAAAAACGACGAGTAAATATACTTGCTATTGCGACCCATGTAGGGTTTTCATGCCCTGCAAAATATGTAGGGTTCTCGTGCCTAAACACTAGTGTTTTTAGTACAGATTAATACTTAAAATATGTTTTTTTTTTTAGGAATAAAGTTTTGTTTTAGTTTGTGATGGCTTAGTTGCTTTTATAAAATTAACAAGGGTTTTATTTAGTTTTTAACCCATTCCATTTTGTATTTCGATATCTAATTTAATTTTTTTAAATACCTACAAATTAGTTTTTATAGCCACTACCACAAGTTGCAATTCCGAGTAATATTTTTTTAATATTTACTTAATACCCTATAAAGTCATATGTATTTTCCGTGTCATTAAGTGATTCAAAGTCGAATTTGCCATGTCGTATTTCTGTTGAAATCACACTCACGTGCTATTGAAGTAAAATTTGGTGTCAGCTTTATAAGACTAGAAATTTGTAATTTACCATAGGCCCCACATTAAGCCCACTTCTGGAAAACACTTATGTGCACGTAAAACCATATCTAATAAGGCTGGTACTGTAAATGTTTGTCTGTCACAGTTTTATAATACAAGAAATCACGCAGGCAAATTTCAGGAAGAACGGCCCTTATTTTACCATTTACCTTATATAAATCCGACTCTGAGAAAGCACTTTATTACGCCTACAAGTGCAACAAATATTGCTATTGTATTAAAATTTGGTCTTATCTGGTTTAAACCTCTGCGACTAACGTGACTTTGTAATAACAATTCCATTGACGTGGCAGTACGCTAGACACCATTTTGATGGCTTATATTTTCCAAGTTCTGTTTTGTAAACCTTCTGAGATTATTTTTTTATTTTAGATTTATGTTATAGCTTGTTTTTTGCTGTTATTTATTTTTGAGAACGAACCGACAATTCATTTTACATCATATTTAATACCATGGCACAAATTGGCACTACAGAACTTTCATCTGCAAAAAAAATTAAAAATTGTCTCTTATCACCAAATTTATACCAAACTCATAATATCAAGCAACCAAGTTGTTGATTTTGCACCTATTAACAAAATGATTATATTGATTACTAAAAATTTAAAAATTGTGAATATTTTTTTTTCAATAAATTATATTTTTAATTTTAATTAAAAATGATCTAAAAATTTTGCCATTTCAAACAATGTGCTAATTTATTTAATTAAATATTGACAATACCCAACAACAATTTTACAAGTTTGAATTATTTTATTTTAAACGAAAAAAATCAGTTAATATTTTTTGATATTTAATTAATCATTTAATTAAAAATTTATTTCAAAATAACTAAAATTTTATTAAAATAAAAATAATTTTTTTAACAAAGTTGTTTAAATATTTATTAAAAGATTTTGTTTGTTGTGCTTAATTCCCTTTTTTAATAATTGATAAAAATACTGAAATTTATTGTTGGAGGATAAGCTGTTCCTATGCGCATTTCACTGGTTGCTTAGGCCAGATCGTCAGGAAACGTTCTCCTAATAATTTTAGAAAAGCCAAAGCTATCAGCAAACCAAACTACAAAATGAATGAGAATTACCTACAATACCCTCAAAAAGTTTTATTTGCAACGATATCAAAGCTTACGAAAACAATAAAAGTACTTTGTTTATGTTTTTAATATGTTTTTTCTTTACCCACTTACAGCTACAATTAATGTTGGGAGAATTCTTCCTCCCACAATAAATTTCAGTGTTTTTATCAATTATTAAAAAAGGGAATTAAGCACAACAAACAAAATCTTTTAATAAATATTTGTATTCCCAAAAACAACTTTGATAATAAATTTTTGCAAGTGCACGTGCATAAAAAACTGAACGGACAAATTGTTTTTATTTTGTTTTCTTACGAAAACAATAAAAGTACTTTGTTTTTGTTTTTAATATGTTTTTTCTTTACCCACTTACAACTACAATTAATGTTGGGAGAATTCCAAATAATTGTAGCGGGAAATGTAAGAAAAGATAAAACTCATTACTGATTTATTGTTTGGTATTTTGTTTAAGCTTTGATATCGTTGCAAACAAGACTTTCTGAGTGTTTGTAGGTAATTCTCATTCCCTCTATAGTTTTGTTTGCTGATAGCTTTGGCTTTTCTAAAATTATTTAGGAGAACGTTTCCTGATGATCTGGCCTAAGCAACCAGTGAAATGCGCATAGAAACAGCTTATCCTCCAATAATAAATTGCAGTATTTTTTTATCAATTATTTAAAAAGGGAATTAAGCAGAACAAACAAAAATCTTTTAATAAATAATAGTATTCCCAAAAACAACTTTGATAATAAATTTTAGCAAGTGCACGTGTATAAAAAACTGAACTGGCAAATTGTTTTTATTTTAATTTCTTGCGAAAACAATAAAAGCACTTTGTTTTTGTTTTTAATATGTTTTTTCTTTACCCACTTACAGCTACAATTAATGTTGGGAGAATTCTAACTAATTGTAGTGGGAAATGTAAGAAAAGATAAAAAAATCATCACTGTTTTATTGTTTGGTATTTTGTTTAAGCTTTGATATCGTTGCAAATAAAACTTTTTGAGGGTATTGTAGGTAATTCTCATTCCTTCTGTAGTTTTGTTTGCTGATAGCTTTGGCTTTTCTAAAATTATTTAGGAGAACGTTTCCTGACGATCTGGCCTAAGCAACCAGTGAAATGCGCATAGGAACAGCTTATCCTCCAACAATAAATTTCAGTATTTTTATCAATTATTAAAAAAGGGAATTAAGCACAACAAACAAAATCTTTTAATTAATAATTTTTTTAATTAGGCTAAAGTTCATTGAATTTAATTTTCATTAAACTGTTTTTATGAAGCCAGGAATTTTACAACATGAAATTAATTAAAATTTATTGATAATTTTTCATTCTTGAATGAGCTGAGAATTGAATCCAGGGTTTCACGGACAGGTTGTCCTGACTAGTTTTGATTGTAACCACACAATCTCTTCGGATGGATTTGCCGTTTTACTCACCCCGCCATTGAAGACGGATGACGTCAATAGTCAAACATCACTCTTTAAACCAAATGGTATTTTACCTTGGTAGATCGAAATTTGCTTTGAATGAATGATTATCTATTTAATTGATTCACATGTTCTTCCTAATTTTTGTTTTCCGTACTTTTTGTCAAGAATGTTTTGTTTTGAAATAAATTTTTAATTAAAATAATAATTAAGTAACAAAAAAATCTTAATTTACTTTTTTCGTTTAAAATAAAATAGCTTTAACTTGTCGAATTGTTGTTGGGAATTGTCAAAGCCTGAACTATATTTAATGAAATCAATTAACACATTGTTTGATATGGCAAATTTTTTTGATCAATTTTTTAATTAAAATGAAAAATATTATTTATTGAAAAAAAAAAATATATTAAAAATTTTAAATTGTTACAACTTTTAGTTATCAATATAATCGTTTTGGTAATAGGTGCAAAATCAACAAGTTTTTGGCTTGATTTTATGAATTTGGAATGAATTTGGTGATTAGAAAAAATTTTTTACACTGGGTGTAGTTCACATCTGGGTATAAAAAAATTTAGAAAATTTTAATAATTAAATAAAAAGATACAACTGATTTCATCTACTGCATTGAACCAGACATTCTAACATGGATATGTCAAATTGTTTGATCCAAGGCTCAGAATCTGCTCTTAATGGCTCTAATAAGTTCCAGATGATGTTCTCTTAGAACAATAAACCACTTGTTTTATATTAGAGTGACCCATCAAAAATAAAAATAATAAGAGATATAAAATATTGAAAAAAATTTTTTGACATGTTGTCTAGGAGACACTACAAAAATATAACAAAAATATTGATGTGGTTATTTCTTAGATACCTTCTTTAACATTGACGTGGTTGTCTTGAAGACATTTTTCTGCTCAGCGCGACGCGTTCACTCTATTTGGTCACCTTCGTGATGCCAACGTAAACATGAAAACGTATTAAGAAGGTACTGAATGCGTGAGTGCCGATGTTTGAAAAAAAGCGGAGAAAATCCCGCAGAGGGTAAATAAGACTATAAATTAACTATTCAGGCTTATTTCGTTAGGATCGGTCCATAAATTCCCATAGGCCTCATATAAACCGTATGGAAGAAAGATATTGTCGTAAAACTTGGTCCAATTTAGCTTCGTATTGCTGAAAATAACACCATGCAATGTTGTGATAATCGCCCAGTACTATTCTATAGGTTTCATTAAAACGTCTCTCCAAAAAGAGCCTTAAAACTTTTAAACACTAAAAAAACTATAATAGTGTATTAGGTTTAATACTATTAATCACTCTACGGAATTTTGTGATGATCGTGTCATAATTTACTGGTAGTCCAATATAATTTTCCTCCTGAAAATCACTTTAAAAAGTCTAAAACTGAAACGAATAATTATATATTATTAAAATTGGGTCACATTAAGTATCATATAACTAGAAAAAAAAACCTTTGTGGGGATCGGTCATTATTTACCAAAGGTCCCACATAAAGCGTTCTTTTGAATAAGACTTTAATAGAGTTTTTATAAAGATATCTGTGAAGGCACAGCTATATATATCACTTTTACTTGTTCAATATTACTTATTTCTATACAATTTCGTTGATATTTATGCCATTATGAAATTGTTCACTTTCTATGCCTAAATGGCCCATTTTCAATACTCATCAAATATAAATTTTTTTATAAATTGCTTCAATATTCAAGTTTTCAATACCCTGCATTTTAAAAATGTATTTGTTTAATTTAATTAAAAGTAATTTGCTGGTGGCAGTAGTATTTATTAGTTCATCTATTTACATTATGAGTGGTTTTAATATGTTTTTATGTAAATATATTAAAATACAAATACACAAATAAATATTTAGTACATTTTACTGTATCGAAAGGAAAGTAATAAACAAATATTGAAAAAAATAAACACACTGATGCATCTCACATGTATGTATATGCATATGAAAACTGTAATGTACAAATAGTATTTTATATTGCATATTGTTAATAAACCATGATTTTTAAATAAATATTGACATAAAGGATACTGCCGTGAGTGCTGATGAAAATAATAGCAGCGTACTAGAGATAAGCACACTTGTAATTCTTTAACAAAATAACTTTACAGTTATAAGTTTAAAAACTCCTTCATATTTTAATATAATCGCAAGCTTTTTTTGGATAGATATATTTTTGCATTGTATATCTGCAAGTAATTTCAATATAGCTCAAATACTGGGTGTGAAATTGTTAAACTAAGATTGAATAAAAATCGCTGCTCTTTGAATAGCTGATTTAAATTGTTAAGTCATTCGTCTAAATTTTAATGTTTAAAGGCCTGAAAAGCCTTTAAATTTTGCTGTTATTACAATTTTATCTTTAATGTTAAGACAAATTAGCCGTGATTCTTAGTAAAAATTAAGTCCAAAATTTATTTAAAATAGTTAATTTTTGATTAAAATCCCAAACCCGTGTTAAGACTTGTTTAGAGCAAAAAGTCATTAGAATTTACAGGTTGGGCTTGAAATGAAGGATTTTCAATAGTCTTAGTAGACCATTTTTGCTCTTAATCGATCGCCTTTAATTAATCATCTTTCATTATAATACATTGAACTATACATAAAATAATGTTGGCTTAAATTGAATAACTTAAAATATTTTGGCTTTTTCTTGAACTTAAGATATTAAAATAGTTTCGCTTTAAATTGAATTGTAGTGTAGTTTTGTTGCGAATTAAAAATCTCTTTAAATTGAGTTGTGTTTTACTAAATAGTACAAATTGGAATCTCAGGACTTTGTATAGTTCCATTTAATTGGATTCGGCTTGAAATAATGTTTTTACGTGTGATTATTTATTTGTTTCGGCTTAAGGTCTTGTGACGATAAAATATAAATAAAAACCAATTTTGTTGTTTTATTTTATTTTAACAATTATTTTAATAATCAATCAGTTGATTAGTTGTGTTCAACGTTTTAGGATGTGAAAAAAGACGCGGTAAAAGAGATTAACCCTTTATATTCCTTGAAAATGGTAAACGAAGTTAACCGAAATATCGGAGAAAATAAATTGTTAAAATAAAATAAAACAACAAAATTGGATTTTATTTATATTTTATCGTCACAAGCAAGACCTTAAGCCGAAACAAATAAATAATCACACATAATAACACAGGTCAACAAAAGTAAAACACCCCACATAATGTTTTTACTTAGAAAGTCAAATTTTGATTACCCCTTTAACGCCTCTCAATAGTCCAATTTTATACGGAATTGCTTTAAAAATTTGCCCCTTTGGCTTTAATGACAGATCTTTAAGTTGGTTATTTTGGTCATTAGTCATTGACATTTTACTGCCGTATTCATAAAAAACTTAATTGGATATGAAACCTATTTTAAGGAAAATTTGTATTGAAATTTAGTTTTAAAATACGTTTGAAATCTATTTTATTTTTTATGAATACGGCACTTACCCCCATATTCATAAAAATTATTTTGGATTAATAAAAGGCTTATTAAACAAATTTTCATAGAAAATTCGTTTCATAAACCTGAAATATTTTTTATGAATATGGGGGTTAGTCTTTAACAGTTAAGTTCAGGTTTGAATTGCCGGCCCTTTAAAAATGCAGCTTAAAAGCTTTAAATAATCCATGTTTTCGTTTCAGCTTAAACTGTTTAGTATTAATTATTTCATTTTTGCTCGGAATTGTAGATCTAAAATTGTTCCATTTTGGCTTAAAAGATAGGTTTGAAATGGATTACTTTTGATCGAAATAGGTATTTAACTGCCTGGCCCACAATGTCGACAAGAACATTTCTTTGGTATTTTTATATTGAAAACAAAAACAAATTTAAATTTTTATTATTGTTTTCAATATAAAAATGCGAAAGAAATGTTCTTGGCAGTAAATCTCGATTTAATTTGCGGCTTAACATCTAAAATCAGATATCTCTTGTAAACTTTTATCTTTATTATGAAGATTAATTAGTCTTTTGAGAAATGTTATCTG
The DNA here is from genome assembly GCA_943735925.1 of Pollenia amentaria. Taxonomy (NCBI): domain Eukaryota; kingdom Metazoa; phylum Arthropoda; class Insecta; order Diptera; family Polleniidae; genus Pollenia; species Pollenia amentaria. Next base: position 133,883,765 of record OX031010.1, on the reverse strand, counting down.
GTCTTAAATATTTTGGGAATTTAACTGCCTGTCCCTCAATTTCGACCGAACACAACGTTTGCTAAAATTTACATTTAAAATAAAATAAAATTTTAAAATATTGTTATGCGAACAAAATTTTCGTGTTTTTTGTAAGTGTTTGGTTTTGTTTAAGCATTTTTGCAGTTTTATAATAATTGAATCTACATCTAACTAAATTGGCAACACTCTTTCTTTCGTTAACGTTATTTGTATATAAAATAATTTGCTAAATTACAGGTTGATACAATCATGTTTAAACATGTCATCTACCCGGTTAACTTATTAAACATGAATAAAATTATTTGATAATTTTCTGTCCCATAAAATACCAACCAACAGTCGGTATGAGCATCCAACCAAATAATACTTTTAATCAGCAAACACTTTTAATCGATTTTAGCAACAAAATAACCACCATAGCAACAACAAGGACCAAACACTTTATATGATCAATTTCATAACAGTGTTTTGCTGCAAATTCCCAGTGTCTTTGAGGTTTTCGGTTGAAATTTAATTAATTTTAGATTGTTGAATTTTCTACCGAATAAAAGGACATCACTTTTTCATGTTGTGTGGCTTCAAAAAAGTAATAATTATAATTAATAACAACAAATGAGAGGACCATATTTACCAGAGCCAAATCTATGACACTCAACACCATCGTATCAAAATTAAATTTAAAAAAACAAGAGTGCTTTATTAGGCTATGGCGAATCTTACATACCCTTCACCATGGTGCAGTAAGAACAGAAATTTAAATAAATACCGTTCCTTAGATAAACAATGTATTTTTTGCCGCGCACACGCTCATGTCTTCACTCCCACCAACATTTTGTCGAACGCTGTAAATAGATAATCAGTATACTTGTACTTAATTTGGAAACTTGGCAAAAGCCAAGTTTATGGGTCATGAGGCACTCGTGGCTTTGAACTCATCATTTTATTACACGAAACATTTGTGAAATAAAAATATTCCAACCATGTCCCCAGAATCATCATATCTTGGTTCTTTGGAAAATACATTTCAACAGACATTCGGACAGTCGGCAGACGGACCTCGGTTAATCAACTTCGCTACTCATAAGGACCCAGACCTTCGGTGATGAGCACAAAAAGATATACAATACACACCCAGAGAAAAAACATGTTTAATTATGATCACCTCCAACAAAACTATTTTTGAAAAAAATTTAACCATAATTTTGTCACCGAGAACCATATTATGGTTAAATTAGTCCTCCATCAAGAGGCCACAACCATATTATGGTTGCCTCCAAACATGTTACGGTTAATCATAACTCAAAAATATGTTTAACAGTTTGTTTTTCAACCATAGTATGTTGCTCTTGGAAAAGAGAAAAACACTATTGTTAATTTAAAAACAAACTATTTTCATTTTTAACTATAACATGTTTAGAGGCAACCATAATATGGTTGTAGCTTCTTAATGGAAGACTAATTTAACCGTAATTTGGTTGTAGGTGACAATAATATGATTAAATTAAACATAATATGCTTAAAATTTTCCTTAAAAATAGGTTTGTTGGAATTGACCATATAACAACATATTTTTTTTCTCTGCGTGCAGTCAGGTAACATTTATTTGAACAAACTTTTTTTTCAGAAATAGTATTATAATAGAAAAATAACATTATTCTAAACTTATGCGCTTATTCAGGTTACTTGTATGTATGATTTTTGTAACTTTTTCAGTTTACCTCAACGTATGCTTTATATGTATTTGTAAATTGCAATAAATTATATAAATAAAATAATTAAATCGACTAAGCCCATTTTTGTTACCAAATCTTCCTTGTATTTATATATGGAAGAAGTATTTTTTCCAAATTGTGTTACTACTGGGGAATTCCGCCAAGAGCAAAACGCACTTTATGTGTAGGAAGTTTCTAGGGCAAATTTTTTTTTATATTGTTCATTATGGAAACTATCGTGTCGAAAGTCTAAGTGCAAGCACTTGTTGTACAAAATAAGGGTTAGTGCTAAATATGGCAAAAGTCTTAGACACATTTATTTTGGGTATAATGGCCCTTTTATTCAACGTATTAGTCTTTTTAATTTTTCTCAAAAATGGACATCGAAAAATACGGTCAAACTAGAACGCAACATGTTCAAATTTTTCATAAAAGTATTTGCCATGAACATCTGTACATAAATTTTAAATATAAGAAGCATCAAAAAGTCATGCTAAAATTAATTTTGCACTTATTCACAAATGTCGCATAAAGCCAGAGCTAGGAAAGTAAAATATTTCACTTTAAGTAACCACGACTGGTAATACATTTATTAATACAAATGATTTTAAGCAAAAAAAAAAACTTTATTTCATTTATTTTTTGAAGGTAAGAAAGAATTTAAAATTTGTTATTCCTTAAATGTATAATTGCACACAATTCCTTATGTATTCATCTTAGAATTAACATTATAAATTATTATTTGGACTCATGGACAACTGTTAGCAAACAATCTTCACAACATTATAGAATAAAAGGATACAAATCAATCAATTGGCTTTAATGTGTTTGACAGCTTTTTTAAATTTGTATTGTCATTTTTTTAAAGCTTGCTTATATTTTCTTTTCTGTTTTTATATTTCCAAATTATATTTTATATAGAATTGACCTTTCAAAAACCATTTTCTATAGATTTTTTGATTAAGAAAATAACAAACCATGAAGATCACAAAATGGAAATGTGGATCGATAATATTGACAGATGAAAAGTTATTAAAAAAATAAACCACCACAACAACAGCATACAAAAAAATATTGAAATAAAGATTTTTTTCTTTGTATTTGATCTAGTGTAGGGATATAATATACAAGCATAAGATTCCCAAGCACGCATGCTTAGAAAGCAAAATTCTGTTTCTGCGCAGTCGCAAACGTACACAGTATAAAAGCCAATTTACGTCGAGCGATTTTTGTCATTGTAAGTATTTCATTGTGAGCGAGATGATTTAAGCTTTTAGGAAAAAGAAATGTTTAATACCACAATAGGGGCCATACGAAATGACCTTAACACTTTTCTTCTGTTAAGAGTGTTTCCGCATCAAAAATAGCTTAAATCAGTCCACTATTTACGAAGCCCTCTTAAGCCGGTTTTTGCAAAACAAAATGTTTTGTAAATTTTTTAAAGACGTCATCGGTATAGTTTAACATACACACAGAAAAAACATACCAATGTTAAAATTAACATGGCGCAATATTGATTGAATTTCATATTTAGTTTCTGCAAAAGTATGGTTATTTAAAATAATCATTGTTGCATATTTATTTTAAATGAAAATGTGTAAAGAAATTTATTTAGAAGAAAAACATATTTTTTTTTCATGTTTAAAGAAAAATTCCTATTTTCTTTTTGTTAAAATTATTTAGCTAAAAACATCCAAAAAATATACTTAAATATAACTTTCGTGATATATATACTAAGAATATTTCTTCCACAAAAAAAATCAAACAAAACAAACAAACAACATCCAATTTTCAAAGTAGAATGATGAAGAAACATTTCCGGCAATTCTGCTGGTGCAAACAAAAGGGAATACAACAAAAATTAAACATATTATTAAAGAAAACTAAATAATAATATTCACTATCTCTCTTGTTCGGGGGTAAGTGCTTAGAATAATTCTAAAATAAATACATATGTATGTTGTGTTGAAGACTTTTCTTACTTGTTATTTCACACTCAAATCCAATTTGGTCTACATGAAATTGACGTTGTTTGTACTTCATTAAACGTGATTTTAAGTGTTATTCAAATATAAATGCCATTTGGGTCTTAACATTACTGGTTGTTAAATTAACAATAATTAAAATTAATTTAAAAGAAAAAAAATTGAGCGTGTAAGTAAAAAAATTGTGTTCGTAAGTTATTGCAAAATCATGTTGAATTAACATGAAGTAACTATTAAGAAAAATTACTACAGAAAAATATAAAACGAAGCCTTGTTTTCAACAATTTTACTTTGATTTTTTTAGTATAAGACACATAATTGCCTGCAATCATGCAACCAGTGTTAGCGATCCAATAGTCATAAGCAGTATCGATGGTCAGTGGCGATTTGTTATATAAACGTCCTTAATACAAAAAATCTTTGTTAATAAAAACTACAAATAAATATTATTTAGTCTTATTTAACCTTTCTTTTTTTCATAAATATTTTTAAATTATTATTTTGTAATTATTTGCTTGTTAGTTATATAAAAGTTTGTTTATTTCCTGAAGATGCTTACTTTATAAAAAAAACACCTCAAGCTTAAATAAATAACTACAAATAAATAATTATTAAAAGTTTTTTATCAATTAGTAAATGTAAGAAAAGATAAACTTACAATTTTATTGTTGGTATTTTGTTTAAACTTTAAAAATCGTTGCAGATAAGTCTTTTTGAGTATTTTTAATTTCCATTCCCTCTTTAGTCTTATTAACTGATATCTTTTTGGCTTTTCTAAAAATTTTTGGGAAAACGTTTCCTGATGATCTGGCTTAGTGTAATGCACATAGAAATAACTTATACTCCAACAATAAATTTTTTTTAAGTACAACAAAAAAATCTTTTAACGATAAATTATGTATTTCCAAAAACAATTTTCATAATAACTAAAAAAATTGTTGAAAAAGTATTTAAATTTAATAAATGTGATAATTGAATTAATTAGTTTTTTAGTTGAGAGAAAACTTAAAATATAATTTTGATTCACTTAACATTTTAGTTGTTTTGAAATAAATGTTTAATTAAAATATTAATTAAATAACTAAAAATCTTAATTGATTTTTTCGTTTAAAATAAAATAATTTAAACTTGTAAGATTTTAAACTATATTCTGAGGGGAGCAATGAAATAAAAAGCCGAAGTAAGGCTTTTTGTTAAGCAAAACGCATTTTATGTGAAGGAAGTTTCTAAGGCTAATTATGTTTTTTTATATTGTTCACTATAGCAACTATCGTGTCGAAAGTCTAAGTGGAAGCACTTATTGTACAAAATAAGGGTTAGTGCTAAATATGCCAAAATCTTAGACCAGGGTAACATTTATTTGAGGTCTAGGTGTAACAATGGCCGTTTTATTCAACGTATTTTTTGTTTAATCTTTCTCAAAAATGAACAACGAAAAATACGATCAAACGAGAACACATGTTAAAATTTTTAACAAAAGAATTTGTCATGAACATCTTTTTTTTTTTTTTTTTTTTCATTATTTATTTATTGAATCTTCATATACTAAATATGAACTAACAATAATTAATCAAATCTTATACTAATACTTTATTTTTGTCCTGCCAATGCTAGATGAAAATTTTTCTCCTCACGGTTTATGTTCACATATGTAGATGGAGCGGTCTTCTCGTCGGAGGAGTCCTGCAGTATCTCTTCTCCTTAATCTAGAGTGGCCACTGTACTTAAATTTTAAATTGTAGATGCATCCAAAAAACCTTACCACCAAAATTATAAAGATTTTAAGCAAAAAAAAAAAAAAAAAAAAAAAAAAAAAAAAAAAAAAACTTATGTGCTGTTTTCACAACACAAGTGACTGAACGTGCGTTAAAATTTATATCAAAAACACTCAAAGAACTTAGTGCTTTTCATATAAATTTTACTACACGTTCACTTCTGTTGTGAAAACAGCACATTAATGAGCAGAACCTTAAATTTGTTTTGACTTAAATGTATTCTCGCGCAGAATTGGCTTATTCTTATATCTTAGGTATTATTATAAAATTTATTAATCTTAGAACTTTCATTATCAATTATTATTTGGAAAATCTTAACTGATATTTTCGTTTAAAATAAAATAACTTAAAATTGTAAAATTGTTGTGGGGAACTGTCAAAACCTGAGCTATAATTAATTAAATCAATTAACACATTGATTGAAGTGGAAAAGTTTTTGATAATATTTTTAAAATTACTTCCCTCGTAAAAATAATTTAATGAAAATTTAGTTAAATGTACTTTAGCCTAATTAAAAAATATCAAAATTTTGATTAAAGCCGATAAAACAATTCAACAAAATAAGCAAAATTCTAATAAATTTGTTTTAATTAAAGCTAAAAATATCTTTTATTGAAAAGAAATATTTTTAGTTATCAATATAATCATTTTGGTGCAAGGTCCACAAAATGTTTGCTTCATTCTATGAGTTTGGTATGTATTTGGCGATTAGAGACAATTATTAATTGTTTCTGTGTAGACAAATCTATCAATTATATCAAGAAGTTCTCAAATCTATGTTACTTTTGATAAGGGATTTACAAATGATAGCGGCCACATTGAACGAGCTGGTCCAATGAATTTGGTAAGTATTGTATGTAAAACAATCAATAATTTCACATATAAACCATGTAAAAAAAATTACTTTTCTATAAGTTAAATATTTCTTTTAAAGATATTTCAAACTGACTTTTTTCTTTTGTATTTTATAATATTCCGTAATTTGATTTGAGCTAGCGATGATGGGTATCCCTGCCTCGGTACGTGTAACTTAACCCACATTACACAATCATATAATATCCTCTCTAAAGTACAAATAGAATATTTATCGTGTGCTATAACACGCTGTTGTTAAATGTTATAACAACCAAAAAGTATTTTTCAGAAGCTACAAACTTAAGTACATTTAAAGCACTTGAGCACTTGGCTGTATTTATTTTACCAAGTTTTTTCATTATTTCAAATCCAATGTCATGTTTAAAATACAAACCACCATCTTTATGAAAAGTTATTTAGTTTCTACCCAACAAACCCTCGCTGTGGCTGGAAAAAGTTTTTTATTCAAACGATTTATCTCTATAAACTTCAAATGACAAAATTAATAACATAAATGAAATAATAAGTTCATGTCAATGGGCTCGTATTGTCTTCGTATTTATTTTATTTTAAAGGTTAAAGAAATTTAAAAGTAACATCGAAAAATCCTTTAATCTTCAGAGATTTATGCAGAAAACAGTTTAACTGTTTATTTTGTGTACCCCACAATGATGCCACGTTATTTCAATTTGCACAGATGATGTCTCAATTTTATAAACAAACTTTGTGTAAAGCTGTTATCCTGAAGTGAGGAATTCCATAATAAAAGGATGGAACTTGAAAATTTTTTCGGATAATTTAATATATTTAATTAGTCTTTAAACGCTAATTTTGTTCCTTGCTCCCACTGACATAAATGTTTTGTAACAGTTTCCGCCGCAAACATTACAATTTGTTCGCTTTTTGCGTTTCGTTGCAAGTGACCCACAATGGACACATATATTTATTCTCTAACCGAGTAAATCAATTTAATATAAGGGTGAATTTGGAAACAAATATCAGTCAAGTAAAAAATATTTGCTTTGCAGAAGTAAGTCCATTATTGACCATTGTTCCAGTTGAATTAACAGATAATCTTAAAGACTTAATTTTGTTTAAAGTTTTCGAATCGCTATCGCAGTCATTTTCATTGACTGTTCAACAATATCTAAAAAATGTTCATTTCATAGATATAAAAATGTATAAGGATGAAGCAAAATTATTGAACTTTTAGAACGTTAAACTACATCGTTTTGTTACGGAACTATTCATTTGTATTTGTACCAGCTGTTTAAAAAAAATTGCTTGTAGTTACTACTTAAAATTTATTTTTAAAATAAAATCAATTAAAAAAGTTTCAAGTTATGAGAAAATTTTTAAAACTTTTTTAATATATAAGCAAATTTTGACTCGAGTTAAGTAGTGACAGGTCACTGAAATACCTTAAATGGACACATTCAATTTTGGTTAAAAAATTAGCTGTCGTAGATATTGTCCCGATTGAACCATGTACGTCACATGACTAGTTTTATTTCAATTACCTTACTTCTGGAGCATCTACACTTTAAACACATTATCAGCAGTTAAGTGATATATCTGGTTTTTACTTATAACAATTCGTTTATTCTTATTATAGTTTTTACACTGGTCACTGGATAAGTGATTTAAAAATAATTGTAACAAATTTCCCGTTGGGCATATGCAAAATAATTTATTTTTAGAAATTTTAAGAAACTGCCTTAAGTGTGATTGTTTAACATGCATCTTTATGTATGCATTTACATTTGTATCATGTATGTATGTCCTTTATACAATTATACAATCAGGTATAAGTAAATATTGACATAAGAATGGACATTATTATAATACAAATGTTTGTTTATCTTTATTTATCTTATTATTTATAAATAATTTATATGTTTTTGATTTAAATTTATTTCTTAAATTTGTATCTAAATATTTTCAAAAACAAAATACACTTACAATATTATTACAGTAACGGACTGTAGGTTATTCAACAAGTATTCCGTTCAGTCGTTTTAAAAGTCAATTCAGTCAATTCAAAACCGATCTATTTATTTTGCATTTAATTTTAACGAAAAGTTAATTTAATTTTTACTGTCAAAAATTCAACCACGAATTCCATAAAAAATTAACCACAAATTCCGTAAAAATAAATGAATTTTCAGTTATTTTATAAAATTTAACTATCAAAACAATAACCGAAAAATTCCGTAAAAACAAAAGAATTTTTAGTTATTTGATACAATTTAACTACCACAAAACTAGTTTTAAGTTATCAATTTACATATCTGTGAAAAAAGTAAAGGTAAAAACGATTTTCTTGTTTTGTATAGAAAATTCCCATATTCTACAAGCTAAAATTATTTAGTTAAATACATCAAATTTTTAAAGCAAAATAATTGCAAATACCATATCGGACATGCTGCTGGTGTCTTATAATTGAAAGTTCTTCTGTAAACAAAGTGGTCAGTACAACAAAAGTAAAGCAAACAGGTATAACGGGCTAAGTGAATAAAAATAAATATTCTCTCTCTCTCTCTCATTAGAAAATTAAGCGGACAAATGTCTGGTATTTTTTTTTTCGAAATTTGAGTAAAACCTGTATTATATAAAATAAATGAATTACATAAAATAATTGAAAATTCATTTGTTTTAACGGAATTTGTCAGTTTTTATTAATAGTTAATTTTAATAAAATAAATGAAAGTTCATTTGTTTTTACGGAATTCGCAGTTGAATTTTTGACAGTAAAGATTAAATGATTTTTTCGTTAAAAATAAATAAAAATAAGTAGACCGGGTATTAACTGAATATTCATTTATTTTATATTACAATTTCAGTTATTTATACGTACAGAATATTGTGAGTGTATATATTGATTATGCGGGGGGGTGCTTTAAAACCATGTGAGATAAGGCCATGTTGGCTTTATTGCTCAATTGAATTGGAGATAAAGCCATAATGGCCTTATTGCCCAATCATTGAGAGGTAAGGTCATATTTAAAATTTTGCGAAATGAGAGGTGTAGCCATATTTTTTTTCGCAAATATGAGATAAAGCCATATTTTTTCAGAATATTGTTATGCATGGTGTAAGCATTCTGTAAAAGGCAAAAGCTTTAGTTACCATTGAAAAAATAACAACTAAGAAAACTTTATTCAGCGAAGCCACCTGCCGCGTCCTACTGGAGGAGAAAACCCGTAACCACGGCCGCAGGCCGCCACGCAGAAAAACTTTAGTATGCGAAGCCAGATTTCAATACTTAACTTTAGTGTCTCCGGGAAGACATTTTTTTACAGAATGTTATTATTGTTATTAATATTATTAGATTTTATTCCTTCAATGAAAACTATTGATTTTCCCTTATACGGAATGTTTACACCTAATGTAAACATTTCGTAAAAGGGAAAATCATTACTTCTTAATTATAAAAATAAGAAAACTATTAATCAATGTAAAATGCAAAAGTTCTTTAAAACTGAAATGAGAGATAAAGCCATTTTCTAATATTGTTTCCATGACAGATTCCCAACTCTCACGCATAATCGAGGGGGTGCTTAAATATCATGTGAGCTAAGGCCATGATGGCTTTATCTCCCATTCAAATGAAAAAAGGCTTTATCTCCCTATTGAATGAGAGATAAAGCCATCATGGCCTTATCTCACATGGTATTTAAGCACCCCCTCGATTATGCGTGAGAATTGGGAATCTGTCATGGAAACAGGGATATTTTACTTACATGCTGAGAACAAACTTTGCGTTCTCCACACTTTTTTTTTATAAAAAAACTTTGGGGTTCTGCTCTCTACCAAAATAATTTTAAGTTTGTGTTTTGCATACGAAAAAATTCCAAAAAATTATGTTAAGTTCAGAAAAAAAACAAGTTATATTGCTATATTCGGCTTTGTCGAATTTTTATTGACCTCCACCAACAGTTCGAATATTTCAGGAGTTGGCTCTATATTATATCTATTAATTTTTAATTAATCTTTATAAAAACGGACGTCAGCATTAAAACTTAGTACGGCTTAGACCAACACATGTTAAATTATTGACCGACACTCAAAAAGTTTTCTGCTTTTATTTTAAGAAATTCGAACAAGCTTGAATAAAATATCATGATTCGAAACAGTTTTAGCCGAACTAAAATGATTTTCAGGAGGTGATTTTATATTCGACCCACGGTAAATTATGGACGCTAAACTGGAACAAATGTTTTATATCTGCTACGGCCTAAGCCGTTTTATATCTGAATTTCCTAGAGTGGGCTTTATATGGGTCCTATGGTAAATTCGGGACCGCTCATCACGGAACTTATAAGTATAAACTTTATTTCTATGGAACTGTGACGTATCACATTTTATAACAATTGTCTTATTTATTACGGTTTTAGGCGTGAAAAACTGTTTTCCGAGAGTGAAGTTTATGTGTGGCCTAAGATCAATTTGAACCGATCTTCACAAAATTTCACAATGTGATTTTAAGTCCTATAAAACTGGTTCGTACCACTTTTTATTATGATACCATTAATTATTACGGTTTTAGGCATACTAAACTGCTTTACGGGAGAAGGTTTTATGTGGGAATTTTTTTATGGACCGATCTCCATGAAATTTTACAATATGATTTCGAGTTGTATAAAACGAATTGTTGTATAATCTTATATAATTTCATGCACTATTCCACCACTTATGATGGTTTTTGTAACAATATGATCAATTTTGAGGGTGGTGGTTCCAGATTATGATTCATAGCTCTGATCCTACTGAATCGATTTTGCTGGATTTCAGTCCCAAATTGCTTACTATTAGCAATTTGACACCAATTTTGTTCTTTTCTTTTGAGTGTGACCTTGGACAGACGGATAGACAGCCTGACATGGTCAACTCGAATTAGAATTACTCAAGAAGCCGGAATAAATATACATTATGGGGTCTTAGAAGCATAATAAAAAAGTTTCACTCGAAATGAAAAACTAAGTATTACATCATTTACCAATAGTGGTGATGGAGGGTATAAAAAATAAAAAGCAAGTGAGAAGGCTAAATTCGGCCATGCTGAGTTTTTGAAATCTAACTCCATTTATGTAAACAAGACGTTAAATCATTAAACAGGAAATAAACACTCAGTGTTTGGAGGCAATCTTCAGCTATTAGATACATACAATTCAAAAATTGTCTTGGATCTAAATTCTTTTATAAAATCAGTTTTTGAGTTAATATTGTTGCTGGAGCTAATTACGTATGACCGTTATCACGCCAAAGAACTTATCCCGGGTGGACTTTTGTATGGGGGCTAGCTAAATTAATAGAGCGGTGGTGGTCTCTTTTCTAGAAAGTCGAATATGTCGTCCCGCAATCAAATTTTATTTTTCTATTCATTCTATTGTGTGTAGTGTATCCACACAATTCTACTTAATACATTCTTTGCAATAGTAAACAAACACATTCATTCACTTGTTAAACAAAATATACCGCTTATACATTCTTGTAGAATATAAACATATTGACTTGCAGTATTAAGATAGGTCAGTAAAAAACCCAAATTGTTTTACTCTGTCGCAAGCATAAATTCTTTTGGGCAATATGATATTTTAAATGAACTACGGTCAACGCTCGCTTACTCATATTGACAAAAATACCGACATAAGTTCAAAGTACATTTTAACTATTTATGCTGAACTAACAAATTCTTCACTTTAAAGAAATTATATGATACACTGAACACCGCTCAAAGTAAAAATACATTAATATTGAAATTAATAAAATGTCTCATTTATTTCTGTGTGCCTGTTACAATACTGTATATTTGTATGTAAGTTAGTGCTAAGTACGTTATTGAGTGGAATTTTGTAAAGCCACTCAATAATTAGGTTAATCATTATTCTCATAGGTAGTATTTAAGACAAATAAGCTGTAAATAAAAATCAATTAATTACGTTGATCATGGCTTGCGCTTGTGTTCTTTTATTTGCATATTATAACATTACAGTGACCTCTGTCGTGTTTTTGAAGGACGGATGATTGAGTCTAGATTGTCTTAATTTCGTTAGGAAAATTATTAAAATGTGTTATAAACAACGTGACAAAATCCGCATATAGCCCATCTTGTTGGTGGGTATAATACAGGAACAACAAATAATTATTGCCTGTCTGTTTAAATAACAAAAGTGAAGTATCGATGGTTGTGTTTAGATAGAATAAAATCTAATAAAGAAAATATACTCGTTCTTTATCCAATAATGGCATATATGTTGAGAATATTGCCTATATAGGGCGGGTCAATAAGCCCGCGACTTTTTTAAAAAATTTTAAAAATGTTTGAAAATATAAAATTTATTAAGTTATGCTTTTGTTTTGCCTCTTTTAAATAAAAAAAACATTATTGTATTTTATAGATCTATATATTTCGAACTATCAGTTCATCTTCAGGATCTATACATATTATAATATTGAGTCTTTTTAATATAATTTTTATAAAAATCTAACAATACTTAAAATTTACTAATCTAATATATAAATACGGGAACAATTTATTTGAAGTTGATTTTTAAGTATCTTTTGGTACACCAATTTTAATGAAACAGTGTTTTAAATATATAAGTTTTTAGAAATATTTCTAAATTTTAAGAATAAATGTGTTAAAAAGCATTCTAATTCTTCTTGTAAACACACGTGTACACATGTATTAACGGTGGTTGAAAATACCAATGCTTTTTGTTGTACATTTTAAATATTTTTGTTTTTTGAGTTGCAAACACACACGCACACACATGGGTGTAATGAGTGCATTTTTGTTGTTCTCTTAAAGTGTGTACGTTTTTATCTTTACTTGCAAACACACATATACACACCTGTATAAAGCACTGGTTCTCTCGATATTGTGCTGCTGCACTGTAGTCACTTTTTAATAATTTTATGATTTTATAATTTGTATAATTTCATAGCGAAATAAAGGTAACAAATTTTTTCTAAAATTTTAGTTGCCCTATTTTACCTACAATATACGAATATAGTAAACCTACATACATATATAAGTAGGTATACAAATTTACAGTACATGTCAAGTGGTCGAATTTCGGCCACCAGGCGAACCTTTTTTATATAAATAGTTGAGAAATGATTGTTCTAAAACTACATTTAAATCAAATAAAAACTTCATACATTTTTCAAAATTACATTTAAATCAAATAAGAACTACCCTGCAGGAAATTTGTGTCAATTGTTCCAACCGACTGGGCCTGGGATTTGTGAAAATAGAACAAGTTCAAAAAGAAAGAACCCATGACAAGTGAAAGGAGAACCAATTATGTAACTAGTATATGAAGAACTAAAAGGTAGAAAAAGTAATGAATAACTCTTCAGTACTTACCGGTGCTGTGACACATTTTTTTGCGACTTTCTAAAATTTGGCTCTTTAAATTAGTTCTAGGGCTTGTTTTATTGAAATAATACTTTTTTTTTTAAGAGAGAGAGCGGGGAGATTTCTCCCAACGGAGACGGTACCGCGACCAAACCAGGTCTATTGTACCCACCCCCCTTTAATTGGCCAAAAGACCCTCTGCCTCCCAGAGAAACCCAAGAAGGTCTTTTGCCGGTATTACACCGACTCGGGACGCGCCCATCGTACCGTGCCCCAAGTGTCTCCTTCTGGCCCATGCCAGCGCGGGGCAGTCACACAGTAGGTGCTTTGTAGTTTCGTCCTCTTTACGGCATAGTCTACATTCCTGGTCCTCTGCCAGGCCCATCCGAAAGAGGTGGTGCTTGACCGTATGGTGGCCCGTCAAATAAGCCACCAACAGCCGTATTTCTCGTCTGTTGAGACCCTTTGTCTCCAGTGTACTCCCGGGAAATATAAATTCCTTCACCTGACGCATTCCCGGTAGCGATACCCAGTATTTTCTGTGCTCGCTGAGAGCCCATTCCCCCAATAGGGACTGGGTAGTGGCCCAGCTTAACCCACAAAAGGGCTCGGGGTCCACCATTTGGGCATTTGCTCCAGCCCTAGCCAGTTCATCAGCCCTATCGTTACCCGGAAACCCTGAGTGTCCCGGCACCCAACAGAGTGTCACTCTGTTTCTTGAGCCCAGCTCCTGTAGCCTTCCCCGGCATTCCGCCACCAACTTCGAGGAAATAATACTACATTGTTTTAAATAATACTCCATTGTACTTACTAACACTAAACACGTTTATTGAGAACAGATGTGTGACTTGTCAATTGGTGGCTGTTAGGAGTCAATTGACCCCCTTCAATGACAACCCCATGTAAAAGTGATAGATCCCATTCATGTAAAGTGTTAGAACTAGAAACGATCTCTAACACCAAAGACCTATCACGGGACTACTTTGGTGTCAGTTCTCTTGCTTCTAGGGTACTAAGATACATAACTACATATTTGCTATTTAGTTTCTTAAAGGATTATATTTTTCCTTCTATATTTTTTGGAATTTTAAACTTGAATGTTAACGGTATTTTACAAAAAAAAATAACTAAATGACGTAATTAAAACACACTAAAGTTTTCTCGATATCTTTGGGCTTCAAAAACAGAATTGCATATAATTGTGTAGCGTAGTGTTATGTTCAGTTACCTAATTGTTGAAAAAAAACCTTTGAAGTGTACAAAAATGAAATTTCCAGTAAAAAAAAACCGTATAAGAGCATTAGAAAATATACACCAATTTGTTTAGAGCCTTACACAGTACAACACATGATTTGCCAACTCAATTCTGTGAACTGTATGTGAAATTAGACCCAAAAAGAAGAATTTCTGCATCATTCGTTTTGTCTTCTTACCTGCGATTTGAAGTTAGTATCGATTTGAAGTTAGTACTATCGTATAGGGGAATTTATCACGTTTTAGGCCCTGTTGTTTGACATAGCTCGACAACCCCTAGCCCAATTTAGTTGAAATAAATTTAAAAAAATTAAGAATTACAATTCCCTTAATCTGTTCATATATTGTTTTCCTATACAAGTAACACTTTCGAAGTTAAAAATTAATGTATGAAGGGAAAAAATTATTTTTTGCCTAAAAATTTAAATTTTTTTTTTTAAAAATACATAAAAAATCCAAAATGGAAAAAAGTTTCAAGTCTAGTTATTTTTTCGCAAAGTCACATAACCTATGAGCAAAATGATACAAAGATCATAAAAATCGATGCACGCGTTTCGCTTTTATTCGCAATTGAGTAAAGGTATGAATTTCAAAAATCAGTTATAGCCACAACCCTTAAAATAAAAATATAAATTAAAAAATTATCATGCAAAAAAAAACTTTATTTATAAAAACTTAATGAAAATAAAATAATATGCAATTAATACGCAATTATAATATGCATAAAAACAAAATTTAGAACATTTTTTCAATTATTGGCAATATCCATCCTTGTAGAAGTTGACGCTTGTGGTTCTGATGATCTTGTTTTCTTCGTAGGTTGTTCATATTCATGGTCTGAGTCTGTATCGTTATCCGAGATACACATACTATTCAAGGGCGTGTTTCTTTCACTGTGTCCACCAATTTCAATGTCTTCATCTTCGGTGCTTTCTTCAAACTGCATAATTGTGGAACTCCACCAACAAACCTCCGCAAGCAATGCATCCAATTTTTTGCTTTTGAACCGCTTTTCAAATGGCATGGTCACCTGGTGGAACCTCTCTCCTTGTTCGTCTGATTCCTGAGGTGATTGTGCAAAAAAAGTATCGAGGTGGTGGTGCAAGAAATGCAATTTCAGCGTCATGGATGCACCGATTTTTTCGAAATAAAACAGCAACCTGTCCACTCGTTGCTGTATCTCTTCTCGCTGGACACGGTTCTTTCCTAGAACGCCTTCTATTACTTCTTTCAATGCGTTCCATGCATGTTGGTGGTCGAGATGCTCTGAAAGCAAATGTGTGAAAGAATCACTTTTGATCAATTTCCGAATATCAGGTCCATTGAGAATACCTGTTTTAAATACATAAGAAAAACGAAAAAATTATTGGTAATGCGAATGTATAGAAATTAACAAATTTAGATATGACAATATTGAAATACAGAGTACGATACGTACCGTTTTTAATTTTCTCATCACTGAGTTTCGGAAAGATGGATTTCAAACAGTCAAAGGCGCCGTTAACTTTTTTGACCACCACTTCAACGAATTTCCCAGCTATTCCCAGTTTCATGTGGAGCGGTGGCAACAAAATATCATCCAGGTCCTTTATCATAGGTTCATTGCGTAATTTTAATTGTTTGTTGAGCTCGGGAGTTCTTCCTTTCCAATCTTTACATTGATATTGATTTCCTTTGTATCGTGAATCCCAATTACAAAGGAAGCAGAAGTATTTTGGATATCCGCCCTTTTCTATAATCCCTTGTAGTATGTTGACCACCTTCAGATCGCAACAAATGTTCCATTTGTGTTCATCGTATTTGATTTTCTTCAAAATTTCGCCCAATGCTTCATACGTTCCCTTCATAGTTGTGCTGAATCCCAATGGAATGCATGGTTTTTTATTTTTTTTGTGCAGCAGCACAGCCTTCAAACTAGTAACTGAACCATCGATGAATAAACAAACGCCAGTCGCCAGCGATATAATCCATTCCCAATTTTTTCACTAAACCTGGGATATCATGGCAGTACGTGAACGTATTTGCTTCGTCAACGGAATAAAATTTCTGAAAATCAGCTTGGCGTTGTCGGTATGATGTTGCGCTGACATTTTGCTGTGTGAGTTTTCTTCTCTTCAAAAATGATGTCAGCCATTCGGAGTCGTGTTGTGATAGTCCCAGCTTGGCCACAATGTAATCCATTTCGATTTGTGGTAGCGGTTGTGGTGCACTATTTTCAATATCGGGTATCCAATCAGCATCATCCAAATCGGTCGGATTGGTGAAAACGGTTTCGGCTAGCAGGGACACAGTATCCGCACTCGGAGGTTTAGGTGCATCGGTATCAGCAGAGCGTTGCACTTGAAGTGTGGCAGTAAATGCAGCAGTGTATACTTTTGTTTTCAATTGTTGTCTGTTTAATCCAGGACGAAAATTTATGCATGCATAGCACCTGGATTCATCATGTCCAGTTGTGTCTTCCACCCAAATTACTGGCTTCATAAAAGATAACTTTCTACTTTTTCCGTGAATCCATTTTAGAAGGGTAGTATAACAACTGTTGCACACTGTGTTCGGCGTAAACTTTGCACCACTTAAATCTGCTTCTTCGAAATAATTACAATACGCGGTTTTAAATTGCTCAGTAAACAAATTTTTTCGATCTTTTTTCTGTATTTTTCGGACGATATGACCACAAACGTAACAATATTCATCCAAATATGGGCACTTGTTGTTTTCCATATTGATATATTTTATGTTTTGTTGTTATTCACTTTTAAAAAACTGGAGAAAAATCACTTTTACTGTTCGCGTTCGTCGGCACTGGCTGAATGCCAAAAATCGATCAATGCACACCTATAAATACTACGTATTTTTGAATATTTTACTGCCAGGTACTTATGAATGGGCGCATATTTTAAGGGCGGCTGGCTATATACCTGATTCAGCACTTGTACGTTTCAAATTGTGCAAAACTTTCCAAATAATGACCACCCTTAAATGTGGGTGCAATTTCTGTAAAAAAATCATATAGGTAGCCACCGGAAAAACCCAAATAATAAAAAGGTCCACTTTCCGTTTAATTGTCCACGTACATTTATTACCGCAATCATAAAAATCAAATAACCTTTTGTTTATTCCTTTTTTTTTAATTCTCAGAATCATGAAAAAGGTGTCAATGTTTTCTCCAAATAATGTTGTGCATATCTCGAGCAAATTTTTGAAATTCATACATTTACTCAATTGCGAAAAAAAAGCGAAACGCGTGCATCGATTTTTATGATCTTTGTCTCATTTTGCTCATAGGTTATGTGACTTTGCGAAAAAATAACTAGACTTGAAACTTTTTTCCATTTTGGATTTTTTATGTATTTTTAAAAAAAAAAATTTTAATTTTTAGGCAAAAAATAATTTTTTCCCTTCATACATTCATTTTTAACTTCGAAAGTGTTACTTGTATAGGAAAACAATATATAACCAGATTAAGGGAATTGTAATTCTTAATTTTTTAAAATTTATTTCAACTAAATTGGGCTAGGGGTTGTCGAGCTATGTCAAACAACAGGGCCTAAAACGTGATAAATTCCCTATACGATAGTACTAACTTCAAATCGATACTAACTTCAAATCGCAGGTAAGAAGACAAAACGAATGATGCAGAAATTCTTCTTTTTGGGTCTAATTTCACATACAGTTCACAGAATTGAGTTGGCAATCAATTAACTGAAAAATGTTGTACTGTGTTATTTATTTATTCTGTATTTTAACCAAATTATATAGCTTTATGATACCGGGACTTCAAAAGTCCTGAATATCGGTCTATTAGATTAAACTCTATCACTGACACTTTTACCTTGTTTACATTAATATGATGGATTATATGAAATTTCCAGAAACCGGATTTTGAATAGGTCGACTTTTTGAAATTCTTAAAAACCAGTTACGGTTTATATAATTCAGAAATAACCGTTTTTTCTTGAGAAAATTATAATAGAAACTATTGATTTTTATTTGCTTTATTTAACTCTTGAACAATTCATGTAAATGAAATAATATATATATTATATAAAGCTCAATATTGATGCCATCTGTCAAAAATTTAGGTAAAATGTAATAGTCTGGAAGTGTATAAAGTCATTCCTAATAAAAAAAAAATAAAGCTTTATAAAATACATAACTGAAATTTAGCTCATACAATAAATTCGAAAAATAAAAATGTTGAATATAATAAAGTAGCTTATGAAAAGAAATAATTCCCAGATTCTATTTATTTTTAATGAAATTTACAAAATCGTAAAAATAGTTTTTTTTGCGAAATAATTTTTTACTGCGTATGTTTAATATAAGTTTCTTTCCTAATGATATCAGTCATACGCTCTGTATTATTTATTTTATTAAAAATAACCCTTTAGGTATACTATAGTTTTTATTTAAAACACTAGAGTATAAGTGTTATTTATGTAAATATTACTTATTCGTATCACATTGGTCTCCAAATATTTTTATCTTACAATATGAAAAATTAATTAGTATTGTGGTTATTTTGTTGAACTATTCATGGTTTTTAATCCAAATTTTTACTATTTAATTAGGCTTAAGTTCATTAAATTTAATTTTCATTAAATTATTTTTATGAAGAAAGGAATTTTTACAACATGGAAGATTAATTAAAATTGTTATTGATAATTTTCATTCTTGACTGTCCTGGGATTCGAAGCCAGGCTGGCTGGCGTGTGATTCGAACGGCAAATCCCTTTGAGAAGACCTAGTGGTTGAGGTCGAAACATGTCAGGGTAACCAGCCGCCTGGGTTCGAATCACACGCCAGCCAGCCTGGCTTCGAATCCCAGGTCAGTCAAGAATGAAAATTATCAATAACAATTTTAATTAATCTTCCATGTTGTAAAAATTCCTTTCTTCATAAAAATAATTTAATGAAAATTAAATTTAATGAACTTAAGCCTAATTAAATAGTAAAAATTTGGATTAAAAATATGAAAAGTTTTAAAAATTTCTGCATTTATAAGAAATTTTGCAAAATTTAAATGCAATTTAGCAAAAATTCTGTATTTATAGAAAATTATTAATATTTTTGCAAAATTAGTTTTAATGCAGAATAGATTTGTTTGTAAAATTTTTTAAATTCGCAACTTTTCGCCAATAAAAAAAATCTTTCGAAATTTCACTACTGAGATATTAAGCAATAGTTTTACATTTATTGAAAGTTTCGAGCAATTTTTGTATTTTAGGCATATTTTGCGATTTTTTTTTAAAGCTGTTTAGTAAAATGTCCTTATTTTTTAGGAATTAAGAAACATTTCCATTTATATATCTTATGTTGCGAAATTCTCGAATTTATTGAATAGTTTCCAAATTTTTGTATTTTTAGCAAATTTTAGTAATTTTCCGAACATATTTACAATATAATGCAAATTTTCTGTATTATTAGGTTATATTGCGATATTTTCGAATTCGTAGTAAATTTTAAAAAAGTTTTATTTGTTGGCATTAACCTTCAATAAAAAATAGATAATGAGAATAAATAAAAATAGATAAAATTATAGTAAAGAAATAGCCTTCTTTTATTTAAATAGGGTTAGCGAAGTGACCTGCGTTAAGCTGGTCTGTATTAATACAAATTGACCGATTTTTTTAAAACTTCCTGTAAGACCCGAAACTAAAACAAGCTTCTTAATTTGCGATAGGAGTAGGGAAAGTGGTGCTCCTGATACGGTAAAAATATTCCATTTTGCTGCTGTTCTAATTTTCTTAAAATGTTTTCCTTTGCTTGAAATGTAAATAAGGCAGATGCAGGGGAAGTCGTATCCCCCATAAGAGAATACAATTAAAACTTAAGTATTAAAAAAACTAAAAGAGATGTTTACGGAGAGCCGATTAAAATGTGGCAAAAAATAAACAGATATTTTTTCTACATTATTATAAGATTCCTTCTTAATGGCAAAAGAAGTTGGTGTAGTTAGTTTCATTAAAATAGAAAATATTAGGATTTAATTATTATCTTCTAAGAAAATAGGTTTTGTTTGAAATAAAAGTTAACAAAACTTTTGTATTTCAAACGCTTTTAAAGGTGCTTTTCATTTTCAAAATATTGTTTTAAGCTACGCATATAGCCAATAAGGTTGATACAGAATAACTATCATTAATACTAAAATGCCTGACGTACAGAATACTTTTTAAAGACTATTATCGAAACAATAAAAAAAACGCTTTTATCTTTATCTTTATTTATTAATTGTCTATGGATTTTTCTTTGCAGACGTTTAACAAATTTAAATGAACACTTTAAAAAAATAGACTATAAGCCAACATTTGATTAGATTACATTAATTTTACTGCATATCAATTAAGAAAAGCAATTATTATTCTACTTATGCACCCCTATAGTGAAAAACAAGTGGAATTTTTGTTCCCATGAAATTTTTATTACCCTCGAAGGGAAAAATGCTATCGAGAGACTCCCGTGAACAATTTTTCGCGCTATCAGTTCCCAGTAAATGTAAAAAAGAAGAAATATTAAAAAAAAAAAAAAAAAAAAAAATTTTTGTTCAAAAATATCCACGTATATTTTAAAGAAAAGTTAAAAAAAAAATAAAATATTTTGAACTGGAGTGATAGTTTGATTACAACATTAGCTTATTGTGTTTTATGTAGTAAAAAAATTTTTAAAATTCTGCCACCACATCTTATTAAAGCTTCATAACTCCTCAGGCAATCGACCTGTTTTTTGCATTATGTTGAATAATACACATATAAGTTTGTAGCTCTTATAATGGAAATTTACCTTAGAATTAATTTTGTAATCTTCAATATTCGAATTATGAGAAGATTTACTTAAATGTTTTGTCCCTAGCAAAAATAAAGTGAGAAGTTCAAAGAGAAATTCACGATAGGGTTGATTGACCTTGTTTCCAATGAAAAATCAATAAATCTATATTGATTGAAAGTGTAACACATTCTTTTAAGAGGCTCATCATCTCCATAATTCGCTCTGCAAAATTTGACAGATAACGGTATAAAATTTCGAGATGAACATAGAGGAATATTAAATGAAATCGCATTAATTAAAAATCCAGCGCAGATGTTACCATTAATAATGTCCAAAATAAACGTCACATTCAGCATTGCTCTACGACTTTTTTAAATAGGGAGTTTTATCAGAGCCAGTCGAGCTGTAAATGAAGGCATGGTTAGTGGGTTTAAATGTAATCCACGAAGACAGAAGAGCAGGAATTGTTTCTGTACCAGTTCGATTGAATTGGAATACGTTTGGTAAATGGGGTCCCATATAATTGATCCATACCCAAGAATCGGCCCAACAAGTGACATATATAAGGTTTTTGTAACATACGGGTCATCGAATTCTTCTGCCCAGCGTTTAATATATCCAAGTGTGCCTCTAGCGTTATTTTTTATAAAGGTTATATGCGAATTAAAGCTCAGTCTAGGGTCAAGTAGCATTCCAAGGTCAAGGAAGTTCCGCCAAAAACCGAAAAATTAAGGTTGAAATTGGTTCACATTTAGAGAAAATATATTTTACGAAAGGTTTCTTACCCAAAGGCTCCCATGTAAAATCTTTATAATTAAAATGGACTAAATGCTTTTTACGACACATTGAATTTTTTATTTTATTTCTTTAGAAAAAGTTAACGCCTGCGCATATGCTGCATTTTTTTTTACTACAGAACACTGAGTTCTGATGTGTATCCGTCAAACCCGATACATGAAAATATGAAATCATATAACAAGGTCTTTTATTTCCGATCGTATCACCTAAAAAGCATGTAAATTCATTTTCGAAATTGGTTCTTATTTGTGAGAAATGTGTGTGGTTTTATTCATTTTACATAAATGGATGAATATGAATCAAGTATTTGTATAGAAGCTAGTCAAAGAATCTGGCCGATTATTTGCAATAGGTTCTGTTCTTGCACCAGAAAAAGTAAAAGTATTAAATTCTAACAAATTTTGCTTATCAAAAACAGATTTCTTTTTTTAAGTAGAGTAAATTTTCACAATTGGGAAGCGTTGTTCTAGCGTTTAAGGATTTACGATGACTTGCCAAGCCTTACTCAACAGAAATGTTAACACAGTTTGACATTCTCAGCAATTAAACAATAGTTACCGATATCAAAAGTTCTCATTGAGCTTAAAAAAACACACGAAACCTTTAATCGTGAGTATACCAAGTAGTGGCCTTTACTTTAAAATGTATAATTTGATAAACTCGTCGAGGATAATCCTTATTATACGCAAGAAAATCCTGCATACACGTCAACGTTCCTCATTGCCCACAAAACAGTTACGTTTATTAAAGCAAAATCAGCGCCAAAGACAAAGATTGGCCACTAAGTTGTTTTACCTGGCTTATGAGCTTTTGTGAAAAAAGCAACACTCTATTTTGTTTCACTTAGGGACTTAAAATCTTTAATAATATCGCTTTTCACCAAAGTCTGGTATAATGTGGAACTCAATAGACACCAGTGATAAAAGAGATCCAAAATAGATAGTAAAAAATTGCTTTCATTTAACACTTGTTACCAAATAACCAGTGTATAAAAGTATTTTAATTTTTTTTTTGCGTAGTTTTACTTTACAGAAACAATTAAAAATATTCTCTAATCACAAAATTATTATTAAATTATCAAAAAACTTTGCAATTTCAAACAATGTGTTATTTGATTTAATTAAATATTGACAATTCCCAACAACAATTCTACATGTTTAAATTATTTTGTTTTAAACGAAAAAAAGATTATTAATATTTTTTGATATTTAATTAATGTTTTAAAAATTTATTTCAAAACAACTGCAATGTAAATTAAATCAAAATTATATTATTAATTTTCTTTCAACTAAAAAAATAATTGATTAAGTTATCGCATTAATTAAATTGAAATTTTTTTCAATCAATTTTTTTTTAATTGATAAAAAACTATTTTCTGGGTTTGATTTAACTTTGAGCTATTGCAAAGCGAAATAAAAGCAATAGTTCACAGTCCTTAAATTTAAAGTTTAAATTAATACGTTGTTGGTTTGAAGTCACAGTTTCTTGTTAAAAAAGAAATTTCTTGCTTCTGCTGTGAAAACAAATATAAACTGTTGAAAATTCTGGTTCGATGTGACTTCGTACTATAGACAAATAAAATCAAAGAAATAGTTTGTTTTTGCTTTTCTGCTGCAATTTTTTTAAACACGAAAATAATTAACTTTAATTATTGAAGAAAGATTTTAGCAAATCCTTAAAATTACACTACGTAACCAAAAAAATCTTTTTGTTTGTTTAAGTGAATTTTTTGCTTTTATCTAATGAATTAGGTCGTACACATAATATAATGAGTGTTCTTTCCTCTACCTAAACGTTTTTTTAGTATATAAACCGCTATTTTAAAAATGATGGAGGTTTCACCACACATTTTAGCATAACTCAAGAACAGTTTGTCCGATTTGATTAAGTAAAAACTCCGAGAATCCGCAGCTACATTACCTCCAAGTTACTCTTACACTGTTTTTTGATAAAGTGAATAGTTTTGGAAATATTCAGAAACTTTTTCCAAAAATTTTTTTTTTTCATGCAAAATTGGAAAAAAATCTTTGTCTTAAAATTCATAAAAAACCAAAACAGTAACAAATGCTCTTTTTTGATCTTAAGTTATAAACATAAATATGTTATAAATAAAACTAGCCACATTTCAATAAAATCGATTAACAAGTTTTGGTTTAATTCTCAACTAAGTGATGGTATCTCATTTTGATAAAATTTGTATATGAATATTAATATTTGTGTGAGTATATAGTCGGTTATTGAAATCAAGTAGGACATCGTCGGATAAGATCGCCTTTAATATTTTAGTTAATTAGATTTAATTTCTTTTTTTGTAATTACTAGTTTAAATATTTTGTGCACAAATTTGTGACGAGCCACTCTAATGCTAAAAGCAAATTCCCCAAAACAAATAGCAACAACTACAGTGTACTCCAAACAGCAAACTTCCAATCGTGCATAAGTACATAATATATCATACAAGTACATATTATGTACTTGTATGATAAAGCATGGAAGAGCTTCATTTATATAGTTAATGGCTTCTTGGGCAATCACAGAGTAGATAATTACAAGGAAGTGGTTCAGCATCTTACCGAGAACTACCATAACATGGGATGCAGAATGTCTCTGAAGTTGCATGTTCTTCACTCACACCTAGAAGTGTTCAAGTCAAATTCTGGCGCATACTCAGAAGAACATGGTGAACGTTTTCACCAGGACATTCAAGCCTTTGAAAAGCGATACCAAGGGCAGTACAATGAACGGATGCTTGGCGACTATATCTGGAGTTTAATCAGAGAAAATTACCAAATCTACAAGAGGAAAGGTAGAAAAACAAACCATTTTTAAACAGTATTATTAAGAGCATCCTGAATTTAAGGATTCAAGTGTATTTTTCGTTTTATTATCATATAAAAGCATACCTTCATTAAAATTAAGCTGTTTAACAATCTTTTATGCACACTCTTATCTATCTGTACCATGAAAAATAAAGGCACTATTTAAAAATTTGAAAATTCGATGTCATATCTTAAAAAACGATTAGCCAGACATCAGTTAAAGTTTTTCTTCAGTTTAGAGACATAACCAATGAGAAACAGCAAAAAAATTCACTTAAACAAAATTTTGTTACATAGTGTTATTCTTTCTTTGAAACAATGACACCAGAAGAGCGAAATTACAATTTCAAGTTTTTTACATTTAATAATGACACTATGCTAAGAAATGGAAGAAGTCCTTAATATTTTCTCGACACATACTTCCCCTTTATCTCCACTTCTTAGGGGGGCTACCATACAAATATTGCGTTTTATGAAATGCTAAAACTAATTAAAATTTTCCTCTTTTGTGAATAAAATCAAAAGTTGTTAACAGATTTTAATCGCTTATGGCTTGTATTCTTTGCAACTTCGTTTTTTATGTGTCTGGAAAAATTAGAAGCGTAGCTGCACTTTCCCATTTTGGATGAATTATTAAAAAACAAAAATTTCAAAAAAAAAATTGTGTTTCTAACACGAATGCGCATATGAGAAAAAGTTTATTTGTTCTTAAAGAAACTACTATTGTGGAATTTTGATTTTTGAGTTTGTTTTATAAACTAAATAGTTTTTGAGTTACGCGAACATATGAACATATGTTTGTGCAACATCCTCCATTTTCGAAATAACGGTAGTAATCCCTTGATTTACGTCACCTCGATTAACGTTGTTTCGGTTTGCGTCACCAAATTTTGTGTGACTTCTAAATGCGTCGCCATTCGATTTACGTCTTCATATTTTTTGTGCCTTAAAAACTTGATTTGGGTCGCCATTCGATTTACGTCGCCTCATTTGCTTATGTTTTATAAGCATAAAGCGAAGAATCATAGTTTTTAGTTGAAATGTTCTTTTGGGATTTCCATGCGTGTGTAGCTATTCCTATCTACACAAGAATAAATTTTTGTTTTTCTTTTTAAACACAACGGACAGAAATATGAGATCAAAAAAACACAATCACCCCAGTTATGAATAAAAATGCACCGGGAATTTTTCCCTTTGCCCATTTTTACAATAGAATTTAAATAGGAAAAATGGCAGAAAGGAAAAAACTTCCGTGGAATTTTAATTTATAATTGGGCTGAATATGCATTTGTGCTAATGTTTGTAACACCTTAAAACATTGGTCCTAGACCCTACTTTTAGTATACCGATCGACTAATAATCACTTTTTGAATCGATCTAACAATATCCGTTCTTTCGGCTGTCTTGCTGGCTATGCATAGGAAACATTGTACACAAATTACAGTTCGTAATTTTGGAGATGATTTCATTATATTTGACATACATGCCAATTGAAAATGGTGAGCATCGGTTCATAATTTCACATAGCCCCCACACAATGTTTTTTTCGGAATTGAGTATTTTAACCCATGAACCTATTTATTATGTTGGTATTGAGCTTAAATTTATCTCATTGCAATTTAAATCATCTTAAAACATGTTGCTAGAATTGGTCCATATTTGAACAAAGTGCCCATACAAATACTATCCCGAAAATTTGTTTTTTATAAATGTTGGTATTGACACAAAATTAAACGAAAAACACTTTAACGATGGATTCTATATCATGGCCTAATGTGGTACTTGTAGATCCTAAATTAACTATAGGTCCCATATAAACCCCCTTATCTAAAATCATTTAAACTGCACATTAACATGAATCTTGACCTCATAATAAAATTTTTTTCTTGGGGTTCATGATTGCCCATGGGTCCCAAATAGGGTACACTTTTAAAAATTTGTTTTTAAATATACTTTCTTACTAGTAAATGTTTTGTAATTTGTTTATAAATTAGCGTTTCTTTATGTTTTTAATAAATTTACATTTTGTAGAACACATATGAACATGTTTAAATTCGATTAATTTGTTTCGATGTACGTCGTCATTTTCCGGAACCAATTGCGACGTAAGTCGAGGGCCTACTGTATCTCGAAAATCAGAGCTAACCAAAAAAAAAAAAAAAAAAAACCGTTTGCACCACTGGATTCAGCGTACCCGAATTATGTTAAAACGCCAGGTGCCCAGCTTGTCTCAAAAAAGTGTCGATGTCTAGCACAATATTATTAGGTAATTTGTACTTCTTGTTTTCTGTTGTCACACAATAAAAGTTACATTCTAATATCAAATATTTTACCAAGAACGAGGCGAACACAATTTACACAATTTTAACAGCTGTTTATTATGGATTATGCAAATTATATTCTCTTTATATTTTTTCCTTTTTCCAAAATAACCAATAAAGAATTTAATTTTAAAGGAAGTTCTGTGAAAAATCCATCAGTTGTTGTATTAAAGTTAACAATTTAAATAAAAGGAAATTCATTCAATATGTTTGAAAAATTTATAGCAGATGTTTAATCTTGCCAATACAAAAATAAATTGTTTATTTAGTATTCTTCCCCTTCATTTGTCGATTTGTTTTCTTTTGATGATTGAAAATTTCCTTTAAATTAATACTTTCAGACGTTCTTATGGATTCTGATACCTTTTGGGGGAAAATAATTGGATGTAGAGAATTTTCAGAGAGAATGATAAGATTAAATATGGTGCTTTTGATTTGCCAAATTGAAAAAGGTAATGAAAAAAATTAGTCTGGCTTAACACTTTTTAAATTCTCACAGTCAAATAATTTCGTTGAGCTATTCACAGAAAAAAGTGTTTTATCAATTAAAAAAAATGGCTTAAAAAGTATTTTAATTTAATTAATTTGATAATTGAATCAATAATTTTTTTAGCTGAATAAATTTAAAAATTTAATTTTGATTTAATTAACATTTTAGTTGTTTTGAAATAAATTTTCAATTAAAATTTTAATTAAATAACAAAAAATCTTAATTGACTTTTTTCGTTTAAAATAAAATAATTTAAACATGTAGAATTGTTGTTGGGAATTGTCAATATTTATTTTAAAAAATTAACACATTGTTTAAAATTTGAAAGTTTTTTGATCACTTTTTAATTAAAATTAAAAATATCATTTATTGAAAATATTTTTTCAAAATTTTAAAATTTTTAATAATCAATATAAACATTTTGGTAATTGGTGCAAAATCAACAACTTGTTTGCTTGATATTATGAATTTAGAACAAATTTGGTGATAGGAGAAATTTAATAATTTTTTCTGTGTTGTTAAATGGAGAGATTATTATGCATTTGAGCTGATGTTTGTAACCTTAAGGATACCGATCGACTCAGAATCACTTTTTTAGTTGAACGTGCGATGTACGTTCGGCTGGCTTAATCTCCATGTAGGCCTTGCGCTCAAATTACAGGTCGCAATTTTGGCGACAATTTGATTATATTTTTAATGCCATAACTTCCTTATAAATTTTAGTCGTTATATAAAACTTGGAAACAATGACTATTTTGATAGCTACTATGACATGACATGAAAAATTAGCGATAGGTCCCACCTTCCTAAAATCACTTAAAGGCTAACAAATTTTATATAGATGAAGATTTCTAAATAATATTCGTCATATAGAATTTTAATATGAATCTTAAGCTAAATTACACAATTTTCTTCTGGCGGGTCTATGATTGCCCATTGGTTCCAAATACGGTACACGGGGAAAAATTTTTTTTTATATTCTTTGGTGTAGGGTATCGTGAAATCATGCTTTACTAACTATATTTTTTTACTTGTTTCAGGTGTTTTAGTTCTTCTTAATTAAGGTGGCTCGCATCAGATGTGTTTGCCGAAATTAAAAAAAAATCTTCAAGAAACAGCATCACTCGTAAATATTTATAAAAAAATTAAGGTAAAAACGAAGTTCCCATTCTAAAACACAACCCACACAATACTCCCATTAACACAAAAGGGCTCCAAGCTCTTACCCCTGCTTTTAACTTTGAAACAAAAACGTTTTGTAATAGAAAACCTTAAAGAACGTGATAAAGACCCATTTTATATGAAAACCAAAAACAAAGTAAAAAAACTCTTTTTAATAAAAACCCCAACACAAAGCGAAAATTGCGAAAAAGTGAGTGAACTAAGCGAATGAAAATAGAAAATCGAAAGACAACATGCAAAAAGCATTAAAATATGGCTGAAAGAAAAATACTTAGAAATAAAAAATAAAAAATTCCGCTATGAATAACAATCACAAAAAAGGCCAAAGAAAATGTAAAACCAAAAGAAAATATAACAGTCATACTTTCTAACACACACATACATATCCATTCCTGCACACGAAAAGAATAACTTTTACACAAACAATGAAATTAACAGGAAATAAAGTTAAAAATCATGTTATAAAACAACTTAAGATGAAGAAAAAAAAGGAAATAGAATATGCCCTATAAATGGAGTTGAATAATAAGATATTTTATCAAAGCTTTCAAAAAAGGTTCAACCTTTAAAATTATTTACATGATTTGGAGCAGCATTGCCACTATAAAAAAAAATTTAAAATGTTCTCTTTTTTCCAATGGTTGGGACAGTTTATAAGCACGTGCATCTTTTCCTAACTTTTGTTTGTGTAAATTTGCCTTTAAGGAAAAATTTTTAAAAATTAGAATGTAATTCAAAAGATATTCCAGTTAATACATTTTAGTTTTTTGGATAAAATATGGTAAGATTGTTTCAAAATGCGTCCTTAAACATTTTTAAAAATATTTTTCCATTTTTCCTCAACCTATAAAGTATCAAATATTATTCCAAAACGCTTTTTGAATGTCTTTGCTGGTTGTCAAACATTAAGTCAAATGTCAAAACTTTTTGAGTGACATAGTATTTGTTTATTTTTTTTTCGTAAATTTTGCTTTGTGATTATATTTTAACAAATTCCTTATTTTGATTTTTAATAATGCAGCAAAAGAACAAACTTGATTTTTTAATATATGATTTAAATTTAGCCCACTCAACTTTATTGTATTAATTTAAATTTGGGTTGGTTATAAAGCTAAAAAAAATTTTGTTGACATCAATTAAGTTATTGTTATACTTTCACAATGTCATTAGTTAAAGTAAAACCTTTGCAGAAAAATTCCTGAAAGTTTCTATCAAAGATGTTGAGAAAATCTAGGAATTTTTCCAAAAAAGAACATTTGGTCCAACTAAAGTACAATGCAGAATACAGAAAACTCCCAAAATTTGAAAACGATTTTTGTGAAGATTTAAATGACAGCAAAAATTTCTAGAGTTATAAATTGGGTTTCTCCTGAAATATTATTGTTTAAGCTGAAATATGCTCTGTGATCCCTTGACAAGGAACTATCTAACCGCCGCTATAAGAAATGATCTTCGTTGCCCCTTGTTAAGAGCTGCAGCTATAAAGCCGCCACTGAAAGGCAATTACGTACTATATATAGTACGTACGAGTAATTGCATCCTTCAGACCAAACATAATCCTATATTGTACGAGATAAGACTTTTTTACATTGTTATCCCCGATAATTTTAGTGTTTTTTCTGAAATAAAAAGAAAATGATTTTGTGCGACCGGTTTCAATTTAAATTGCTTGAAATCAGTTATCTTTTAGGATCAGAGGTAAAACAATTTATCGCACGTGACCAAAACGAGGAACGAGCTAAAAAAACTTATTTTTTACTCTTTGGAAAAATCGACAATTAATATTTATATTTTTCCGCTGCCTGATATTTTGTAATGAAATGGTTGGCTTAAAAATATCTTTTCATATGCCTCTAATACTAAATTAAAAATTGTTTTGCTTCTACTGAAAATTTAAAAGTTTGAGTTAATATCCTCTTGTTGATCACGTGCGATATGTACGATTTTCCTTTTAAATTACAAAAATTCTTTCTGAAATTGAATTTGGAATGTGCAAATAACACCTTTTTTCAATTTGATGGTCGCGATCTTTTTTAGCATCGCCATCAAAATTTTTTAAAGTTGTAGCTTATTTAACATAATCTTGATATAATCTGTTTTGCTGTATTTCAATAAAGTTGAAAAGTAATGCACATGTTTTTAAGGCTTTTGCGACTGTAACACGTTTATTTTGGTTAGTGCTAATTACCCTGATAAAATTTACACTTTCGTTTTGGAGCGCCAAAACGTACTGAAGAAACACAAAAATGTATTGTCCAAAACTAACGTTAAATGTTTTTAATAGAAATCAATATCCGTTTAGTTATTGTGAATAATATGAAAAATTCTTTGTGCAAGTTAAGAATTATTAATTTGCAAATTCTATTGAGGGAGGTATTATTAGATCGGAGCTGACTAAACACCTATTAGAAACATGTTGCCTGAAGTAGTGTAGGCAGAGATGTAGATCTTCCAACCTTTTTACTTTGTTTGCTCATTGTATTCAACAAAAGGTAATTTCACACAAAAATTTACGAGTGAATAAATCCAATCTCTTTGTAAACTAATAAAGTTTTTTTTTTTTTGTATGTTGCAAAGCAACGAGTTTTAAGGCCAAACACAAATTCATTCATTCAGGTATAAATACCTTTTTTCCGCTGAATCTTCACTCGGGCATTTATTCATTATATTTTAAAAGCTTCTACGTGCAATGCATAAACGATAAGACCCTATGCCTGAAATAAATATAAAACATTATATTCTTAATTCTATTATATATACATTTTGGTGTTGTTGTTGTTAAGGCTGTACTGTTTTATATACAAGCTATTTTCTCTAGGACCTGAACTTTACATTAAAAAAAATTGTGTTTAATTTAACAAAAAAAAAAATTATATTGCACAGTTACCATCAGGTTTTGATTAGGAAATGATTAGGATATGACCGATATATTTTACAAATATATTGCCTCTGCCTCACTCTCTATTATTTCAGAGCTTAAGCACTACGGCAATAGAGTGGTTTTTATTTCAATTACAAACACAGAAAAAATTAAAAATTGCTTCTAATCACCAAATTCAGAACATCAAGCAAACAATTTGCTGATTTTGCACCTTTTACCAAAATGATTATATTGATTTCTAACAATTGTAAAATATGGAATATTTTTTTCACTAAATGATATTTTTAATTTTATTTAAAAAAATTATCAAAAAACTTTGCCATTTCAAACAATGTGTTAATTTATTTAATTAAATTATGACAATTCCCAAAAACAATTGTACAAGTGTAAATTATTTTATTTGAAATGAAAAAAGTCAATTAATATTTTTTGATATTTAATTTATATTTTAATTAAAAATTTATTTCAAAACAAATAAAATGTTGATGAAATAAAAAATGAAATTTTTAATTTTCTTTCAACTAAAAAAATAATTGATTTTATTATTACATTAATTAAGTTTAAATACTTTTTCAACCATTTTTTTAATTGATAAAAATTTTTTTTCTGTGAATGCAAAAAATACTTTGCACAATACCTTTTTAAAACGGTTATAAGGTTTAACTTACTTTTAAAATGACATTACTGGGTAATAAAAACGAAATCTCTTTTATACATATAAAAACAAAACGAAAACTATTATTTAACCAATTGACTTGTTCTTAAGAAAAAAGGAGTTCCATAACAAAACTATAAAATTTCACCTAAAAATTAGTTTTTTATTTTTTCGATTAAGCTATTCTATTCTCTATTAAATATTTTAAAAATATATACAAAAAAAAAATTAAAAATTGTATTTACTCACCAAATCTAAACCAAATTCATAATATCAAGCAAACAAGTTGTGGATCTTGCACCTATTACCAAAATTATTTTATATTGACTACTAAAAATATATATAAAAAGATATTTTTAATTTTAATTAAAAAATGATCAAAAAAGTTTGCCATTTCAAACTATGTGTTAATTTATTTAATTAAATATTGACAATTCCCAACAACAATTCAATAAGTCTAAATAATTTTATTTTAAACAAAAAAGACAATTAAACACAGAAGAAAATTTGACAATTTACGGGAAAAACAAATAAAAGAGCTCGACATTATTTATAATGATAAGTGGTTTGTTAACAAAACGAACACAGACATACCCAAAGAGACTCAATGGCTCTTATCACTAGGAGAGAAATATGCGATTCCAACCGAGAAGAGAAACTTCCCTCTTTTTAAAATGATTGCTGATGGAGAAGATTGCATCCAGACTATAGAGGACAGAGAAGAGCAAGAGACAGCTAGAACACAGTTTACTTCAATGTTGGAAAATCACATAAACAAACAAAATCTAAATAGGAGAGAACGTTATATACTGAGCACAGTGGAACAGACCAAAAATTTTTTGCACAAAAACAAGAATATTCTTATATTAAAAGCAGATAAGGGTAATGTCACAGTTGCAATCGATAAAAAAAGATTATGATATAAGAATGAAGAATATCCTAAATGATATGATGACGTATAGGTGGACAAATAAGGATCCCACATTATCGCTAAAAAAGAAGAACAATGATCTAGTAGATGAACTAATTTTGTGCAATAATATAACTCTGATGGAAAAGAAAAGACTGAAAAATGACGCGGCAACTGCACCTAGAATATATGGACTTCCGAAAATCCATAAGGAAGATAACCCTCTTAGACCAATCTGTGCATCAGTTAATTCGCCGTCCAGCGAGCTATGCAAATTACTGACAAATGTTTTGAAAAAACTTACTGAATTTTCGATTTACAACGTAAGGGATGCAGTGCAATTTAGGAATAGAGTAAACAACAGTGCAATAGATATGGACGAAAAATTAATTTCCTTTGATGTGGTATCACTTTTTCCAAGTATACCAGTGGACTACGCAATGAAAGTTATTATGAACAAATGGATTGACATAGAGAAACATACGAATATACCAAAGGAACTATTTTTGGGAATTCTAAAATTTTGCATTAAGGATAACAGATATTTTAGGTACAACGACAAAGTATATATCCAATGCAAAGGACTGCCAATGGGTTCACCGGCATCACCTATTGTGGCGGACATAGTGATGGAGGAACTCCTTGGAACATGTATGAATAATCTGGATGAAAAACCTAAATTATTGACGAAATATGTGGACGACCTGTTTGGAATTGTAAAGATAAGTGCAATAGAAAGGACCTTAGAACACATTTCACCGAAATATTAAATTTACAATGGAGGAGGAGGTTGATGGAAAACTCCCATATTTGGATACCCTGGTCATTAGAAGTGACAGCAGAATTAAAATAGACTGGTACCAAAAACCTACGGCTTCAGGGAGAATTATTAATTTTAATTCTTGTCAACCAAAAAAGATAATAATTAATACGGCCAACAATCTGATCAACAGGGTCCTTTCCATTAGCGATAAGTCATTCCATTCTCACAATATTGAAAAGATTAAATATATTCTGGCGAGAAACTCTTTTCCAAAAAATACCATAGAAACTTTGATAAGAAACTATGGAAAAAATCCCCCTAGGGAACACAGGGAGAATACGTAAAAAGTATATAAATCAATGACGTATGTACCACGTATCGCAGAGAGAATAAAGAATGCTAAAATTTATAATAAGGACCAATTTATGATTGCTCACACATCGACGAATACGTTAAAACCACTTTTCTCGAACACCAAATGCAAACTTGACAAAATGGATAACACTAACGTAATATATAAGATTAGTTGTAGTGGAAATGACCAAGACATATGCGATCAAGTTTATGTCGGTACTACAAAAAAAAAAAGCTAAAAACACGTATATCTGGACATAAATCGGATTTTAAAAACATAAATAAAATATATACACAAAAAACTGCACTCGCATACCACTGTGCAGAGAGACTACATAAACCCAACTTTGAAAATTTGGAGATATTACAAAGAGAGGAGAGATATAATAAACGGTATACTTTGGAGATGCTTCATATAATAAACATACCAAAGGAGAGGAGAATAAATTATAAAGCAGACACGGAAAACTGCGCCAATAGCTACAGACATATAATAAAAAAAAAAATTAAATTGTTAAGTTAGTGCAATATTGAATGTGGAGAAGGTCATACGTCTCTTACGAATATATTTGTAACTCATTGTAAGTGTTTTGTTTTCTTTTTGTTGTTATTATGTATGTATTTTACTTAAACACAGAGTTTGTTAATACTTTTTCGTACAATGTTGTTTTTTTTCTTGTAGCCTTGATAATGATATCCGATGGATATCGAAATATTGGAGAAGATTAGTAAATAAATAATAAATATTTTTTACAAATAATTGTCCTCGAGCTCGAAAAAACTTTTTATTTTTGAATAAATAAAGGTCGAAGGAATAATATTTAATTTTTTAATTAAAAATCTATGTTGTTGTTTATTTAATTAAAAATTTATTTCAAAACAACTTAAATAATAATTTAATCAAAATTATATTTTTAATTTTCTTTCAACCAAAAAAAAAAAAAAAAATTGATTAAATTATCACATTAATTATATTTAAATACTTTTTAAACCATTTGTTTAATTGGAAAAAAAACTTTTTTTTGCGTATATTTAAGGTACTCAAACGATAGTCATACATTCTTAAATAACAACACGAAAAAATATGACTGCTGAAAGCCACCCCTCATAAATTAGATCTCTTTGTTTAATTATGACAAAACAAAAAACCCCCCCCAAAGAGATGGCATGCCGTTTGGACCCCACAAATATATTGGTTTATATGTATGTAAGTATGACAAAAAGAAAAATCGTATACAAATTTTGAAAAAATATACAAATAAGTTCAATTTTAAGCAAATTTATCTCGTGTTAAAATACTTAGTTCGATTGGATATCTCCTTGCTTTTTCTTTTCATATTTTATTTTTTGTTAAGATACTCGTTGCTAATGGCGATTATGACAAAATGGGGAAAATGGGCACAAATTGAAATAAAAAAACCCCTTGAACACGCACATTTCTAAACAAGCGCGTTTTTTATAAAAAAAATTCCTTCTGTAATTCCTTCTTTATGCCTCTTCTATTTTTCTCAAATACAAGCTATTAAATTTGAATTTGTTAAAATTTTTGAGATTTTTTTTTGCTTTTTTTTATTTTTTGATGCTTATCATTTGCAGTATGTATTGGAGACAAGAAAAATAAATGTTAAAAATATAAAATTTGTATGGGAGAAATAGCAGAGATAAAACATCATCAATAACAAATTAAGCCAAATTGTAAAAGAACTTTTGTAGGACTTTAAAAGGGATTAAATGTTATTTTTAAATTTAAAAAAATATTTAGGACTGATGACTCAGCTTTTAAAAAGGTACAACTTTCTGTTTTGTAATATAAAATTAATGCCGTAACAATAATCTATGATAAGCAATTAAACAAAGTTTTTTTATATGCTTGATAAAAATGCTACTTGTACTCGACTGTGCCAAGTCCCTGATACTCACCCCATAAGTTTAAATAAAACCACGAAAAGTTAACAAGCACAAATGTCAAATAATCAGTACTTTAGAAGAATTATTGAGCTGTAAGAAAATAAAAATTTTTGTAAACAAAAGCTTATTTACATTGTATGAAGTAAAATAATTTATTATTGTCGGTGTTGATTTTTTAAATACCAAAGACGTTTTCTGAAAAAGTAATGTGATTGCCTTTCCAGTTGTCGTGAAACCGCTAGTTGTATTTGTGACGAATACTATTGCTTTACCCAGCTCCGTATGGCCGCTGTCATGCCAAAAATCTTATAACATTGGATCATTTATATGGCAAATATACGCAGAGAAAAAATATAGTTGGGCATGGTTACGGCAACTACACTATTTTTATTGTAACAATATATTGTTATCGTACACAAAATATTGTTATTTTTATTTAATATCAACAATATGACAGTTACTGTAAACATGTCAATATTTATCGCAATTATAAATTTAAGTATGGGTGCTGGATGAAATGTAGTGGCAGGATCGCCTTGTGGTGTGTCCATGGGTGTAGTTGATTTAGGTTCTCTATAGCCCTTTGTTCTTCTAAATATCTTTTAGGGTTCCAGCTGATTTGTAAGGCGATCAAAGGAACTGCCGAATTGGTTGTTGAATCTTTCAATTAAAAAATTAGGCAATTTGCTGCCGGATTAGTTAGATAATTTAAAGTCTGTTTTATTCAGATAATGTAAGGTATATACTATGGTTGAGACTCGACATTTAGTCTTTCTTAGTTATTCTACTTATCGACAAAGTTCTATTTGTCTTTGTCGATACAATGGACTTATTAAGATTTGCCCTTTTTGCAATCTTTCTAACCAATCAGAATGTTAGTGCTTGTTATGCACTCAGTTATATTTACACTCAATGTTGTGCATTTACATTTCGAATGAGTTGTTTGTATTCCAATTGACTTAGTTCCAGTTAATGTGAATCAATTGACAAATGCGATATTTGATCTATTCAATCACTCTACTTTGATTAAGATGCCATGTATGAAAATAAGAGTGGCTTGTGTGTATGCAGTGGACACTTGTAAGATAAACTACACATGGTTTACTGAAAAATAATCATTTTTAAAACAACTGAATAATGATAACTTTGAAAATATATTAGATTCCACACAATGTTTAAGCTGCAAGCAAAATATCTTTGCTATAATAATATTTTATTATCCCCATTTGTAAAATAATTATGCAGTTGTGTCGTTTGTTTTACATATGCCTATCGGACTATTTTTTTATTAAGGGGAGAATAAGGTGAAATAATAGATCGTTTTGTCGTATTTTAAATACCAATCAACTTTTTCGCTTAAAACTCGATATAATGGATATAACGCACACACGTTTTTGAGTTGGTTATATCAACTGGAATGAGCACCGTTTGGAAACCTAAGGTCAGGGATGTGTTTGCAGACCTGAACATACATGGAGGAGGTAGCTCGATGTCGATATCAGGACTTCAGTGCAAAGTTATAGCAAAATCAGACCAATGCCAAAATAAAGAGATAATTGGGGTAATTGTAGTGTGGCCCTATTTTGTTTATAGAAATTACGGAAAACAATATATATGGTAACAAGAACTCTTTGTATAAAAAATTTATTTTTGCTTAATGTTTTTGACCTTATGACCTTATGCATGAAGGAAGCTTGTATGGGGCTTAAGTCAAATAATAGTCCGATCTTTTTTCCTTTCAAACATTAAGCGAATCTGTTTTTCAGAAAGTTTGTAAACCAAGTTTTATCTTCCTAGATCTGCTATTCAGATCCTTGTCATGTTACCAACAGCCAAGCGAACAGTTGAAAGAGCATGGCTATCGTCTTAACATTGCACAAGAATCCAAATTGTATGCTCTTTATAGGGCCTTCAAAGACTTTTATGATAATTTAAAAATACCCACTTTTTTTAATGGTGAGAAAAAATATAATAACACTAAGTCTTTCACTAAAGTCTTTGAAAAGCATTTTTATGATATTTTGCTTATTTGTGCTTAGCATATTTCTGCTTTTAAAATTATTAAAAAATATTATAAAACCCTGCTCTGCTTCTTACGTATTTTCAAAAGACTTTGCTGACGTATGATTAATTTAAATAAAATTCATAATATTCATACGCATTGGGGAAAACATACATTTCGTTTGCCTTTATTTATAAAAAAAAATCATTTCCGTTCCCTTATTTGTAAAGATTAAGAAAATTATTTAATTTTTTTTACCATCATCAAGAACACTGTAACTTATGGCTTACACATGATGTTGTGCCGAAATTCATTTTTAGTAAAAAATCATTTAATCGCAAATATTTACATACATACTACATACATACATAATAATTTTTTTAAATGTTTTCGTGACTACAAAAAAAAGTCTTTTGTTTTTCCCTACATTTTTTTTTCTATTTTGTGAAAAATTATTTGAAGCTCTGTCATCCACATACAAACGACAAAGTGAACAAACTCAATAAGAGTCAACTTTTTCCCTAGACACAAGTGCTAAGTATATCAGCAAATGTTTAATAAATCATATGAATTTAATGTGCACCTGCGACTACATTTGGAACGTACAGGTAAATTTAAATTTATAGCAGGCTCTTTAAACAATGAAAGAATATTTTAATGCCCATAAAAAAGTATGTGGCTTTTTAGGGGGGGGGGGGGGGGGATTAATGTTGCTTTCACATAGTAATAATATAAGATAGTTTATTAATAAATTAAATACTTTAAGGATATTACCTGTCGAAAAAAATTTAATCCATACATGATTGGGTTTGTGAGGATCGAATACCTGAGCATTGAATTAAAATCCCAATGAAAAAATATTGATAGAGGTTTACTTTATTAGAGGAGTGAGTGTAAAAAAATATTTTCGTGTTTATTTTACTTTTTTGCTCTTAACAAAATTTTTATCGAAGTCAATAAATTAAAACTTGAATTGAATACTTTTGATTATAGAAAAACGGTTGACAACAAACAATGTTTGGAGTATACTGTTACATGGTGTTAATAGAACAACTTTTATTTACAAAACAAAATTTGTGCATGTTATAATTCAGGCTTGCTCTTTTGGGTCATATAAAATATCGTTAATTTAAAAATAGAGCAGATATTCCCTTAAGATTTGATATTCCCCAAAGATTTGCGTTGATAGAAATCGAAAAGGCTATTTGTGATTAAAACACCAAGAGGGCACACGCTATTGATAAGATCAGTAACAAAATACTTTTGGAGCTACCTCTCATAGCCAAGAAAATTATTTTTATTATTTTTAATGCTATTTTGCGTCTTCAATACTACACTCAAGTAAGGAAGCCTTATTTACTAACCATGATACCAAATCCAGGGAAGGATCACACAAAAGTTGAATCATACAGGCCTATTAGCTTGTAATATAATATTTCAAAGCTATTTGAGCAACTACTTGTGTCAAAATTAACACCAATTTTAATGAATGAATGAAAATAAATGTATTCCAAACCATGAATTCTGTTTTGGAAGAAAGCACTGCACAGTTGAATAATCTTATTTAATAGTAAATGTCACATGAAGATTCTTTGAAGAAAAAAAATATTGCTCTGCACTCTGAATTGATGTGTCGCAAGCTTTTGATAAAGTCTAGCATGAAGGCTTATAACATAAATTGAAACAAAAATTACCAGCAAATACACACAAGCTTTTAGAAAGCTCCTTAGTCGGACGTTAATTTATTATTAAAGAAGGCGATTTTAAAGTTCTCCTTATCCTATTGACGCTGGAGTCCCACAAGGCAGCATCCTGGGCCCTTTATTATACTTAATTTATACTTCGGACATGCCAACAAATATCTACACCCAAACTACTAAGCGTACACGAAAACTGGCATGCAGCATCTCGATACTTACAGCATCATATATTTGAACTGGAAAAGTGGTTAAAACAATGGATGATGAAGGTCATCCACCAAAAAAATGCGTACATATAACATTCTTATTGCGTCGAGGAACATGCCCGCCTTTTAAAACCAATAATCAAATAATACCGCAACTCTCACATGCAAAATACCTCGGTAATGTACATCTAGATCGGCGTTTAACGTGGAAATGGCATATAGAAGCTTAATAAACTCAAATTAAACTAAAATCAATCCAAGTTAATTGGCTTATTCGAAAAAAAAAATTATGTTCTAAGTATCGATTGCAAGCATCTACTTAACAAATCTTTCTAAAATCCAATCTAATGCTAATGAATTCAGTTATGGGACACTCGAAAAAATTCAAAGGCATCAAAATAAACTTCTTCGAATAATCACAGCTGCTCCCTTGTATGTTAAAAAGTCAAGTATTCACAAGGATCTCAATGTGCCAATAGTTAAAACTATGATTACGAAATATGCACTATAAAATTTAAACCACTAAGCCGAACCCAAAACCCAAATCCACTTGCTCGAAATATTTTAAATTATGGCGGTCACGCTCGCTAAAGGAGAAAAGACACTGCAGCAGTCACCCCATCAGAAGAGCTATAAATACCTGCATATGTGAACAGAAACCGTGATGACGAAATTTTTTGTCGAGCACTGGCAGGACTTAAAATAAGATAGGATAAGATTTGATTAATTGTTGTTAGTTCATATTTAATGTATGAAGATACATAGAAGAAGAAAAATTTAAAATAGCAATAAAAATCTATTTTTCTTCTTTTCTTCTTTTTTCTTTCCTCTTTTTCTATACACAATGGACCTCATTGGCCCTTGGGCGCATTACCCTTCTTAACCTAACCTAACCTAATAAAATTCTTATGTTAACAAAAGTAATAGAAAGTTGTATCATAAAGTATGTGGGCTGGTTATACCACAAATAAAAATTTTTATATTAAACTTATTTTGGGCAAAAAACTAAAAGATCTTTTAAATTCAAAAGACCAGCAACAAAAAGATGATATTACAATGAAATTATAATGAACTCGAAATAATTTGGTAAAACTTAACTGAAAAGAACACATTTGTTGGGTATTACAAATACGCCAAATGGGTAAGTTATTTCCTCAAATGACCCCTTCCAAGGGCAGTGTTTGTTCGATGGCATTAATACTTTCAAAATATTATGCGTGCCCAGTAGCATACGCACGCCAACTCGGTCTACTATTTTTCTTAGCCCTATCAAACGTTCTCTTAGAATTAGAATTTGTTTTAACGAAAGTAACTACTCTTCATGAGCTAAAAAAGAAAATTTGTCCAGCATACATAAAATATTTGAGAAATGTTTGTTGCTGAAAATGAGCCAAGTCGGTCCATTATTTTAACAGGCCGGGGTATGATGGCGGTTCTCTCTATGCTGTTGCTTTACAAAAGAGCCTGTTCCAGCTTTTAAGCCCTTGCTTTATGAATATTTTTTTAGTTAGGTACTATAATTGACACCGGTGCTTGTATGGAAACATTAGTAGATCGATGGTAGTCGCCATGCCTGTTTTTTTTTAGTAGTATAGGGCCTATTTTAGAAAATGTGTTTATTATTAAAAATGGTCAAGATTGCTCTATTGTTTCGTAGAACCAGCTTAGAAATTTAACATATGCTAAGGGATTTGGACAACATTTTTCACAATCACTAAAAAGATATCGCATGTAAATTGAGTGCTTTCAACACATTTCTTACAATACCTTCATTAAATGAAAGGACGACTTTTTGACGTATATTTTTATAAAAAAAAACAATTCTATAAAACTACTTTTAAAAGAAAACACTTTTCTATTACACGATATTAAAAAGCCAGTTTGGAATAAAAACTGCAATATTGAAAATATAAAAACATTTTTACCATCGTTATTTTTCGACAAATGTTTGTACATATACAATTATTTATTTAAAAGAGGTTTTTTAGCTCCTAAAACAACACAAAAG
The DNA here is from genome assembly GCA_943735925.1 of Pollenia amentaria. Lineage (NCBI taxonomy): Eukaryota > Metazoa > Arthropoda > Insecta > Diptera > Polleniidae > Pollenia > Pollenia amentaria. The sequence continues at coordinate 133,841,035 of OX031010.1, read as the reverse complement.
TTTGCTGCGTATTCCTTATTTTATTTGCTTCATTTGTTTTAATTCAAGTACTTTTATTTTTTCTTCGCAACATAAATAAAGTTCCATTTAGGTGATTTTATTTTTACCTAGTACTTAATGGCTTTTACCAAAAATTCAGCATAAGTTTTATTTTAGAAAAAACATTAGAAACATTAATTCTGTTTTTTGTCTGTATAAAAAAATCAACGTACGAGTATTTTCATTATAAACAAACAGAATAAGAAGAAAATCTGAATTTTTGCTATAGTTATGAATAAAACTCTATTAAAAACTTAATGCAATATGTCAACCCTTCCATGGTCGGTTTCATATGATAAAGTTGGTGCCACATAAAAAATGTTAGCAATAATGTTTTCGAAAAATTTTTTTTATTTAATTAATTCATTTAATATTCATTAAAAATATTCAAGAATCAGATAATCAGGAAATATCAGGCCTTTTCTTTTTAACGGTACCCAGAAAGCCAAATTAAGTTTCGATAACATATCTATTCCGTTCTCCACTTCCATTTTTATAAAGATCTCCTGAAATATTCGAACTGTCGGTCGAGGGTATCGAAGATTCGGCACAGCCGAAATAAGCTCTCTAACTTGTTTTTATTCGAGTGTGACGTATAATGAACGACATTTTTTTTTTATTATTATTATTCCTACAGTAAGTTCGTTTTTTATTAAAATACTTTGTCTTCGCAACATTAATCAATTTCTATTTATGGGATTTTATTTTTACCTGGTTCTCAATAAAATATTTAGAGAAAACATTTCAACTTCTTAGTATGCATTTAACTTTGCACTTTAAATACAAAATAAAAAAAATTGAATTGACTTGTAGAATAGAAAACTGAATTAAAAAGTGCTTAGAACGTTTTCTTTTTGTGTAATTTTTGGGGTCCCTGTTAAAAATTTGGAATGAATTTTGCTTTAGAAAAGAATGCGAGTATTTTCGCAATATACGAAAACAGAGTTAAAAGTGAGTTTAAATTTCTGTGACTGGGGTTGTTTAAACAAGAACACAAGTTTTTACGTAGAAGATTTAAAGCAGTAAATTTTTTTCTTTACAGTATTGCCCAACAACGGAGGCTTATAGAACTGCTAAATATCGTCAAGTATCCAATTTAAACCAAATTTTACTAAATCTTCTCGTTAGGCTTCGCACAATTTCTTATCAAACAGCAAATTTATATAAAATTTCATATAAAAAAAAACAAAAATCAACTCTTAACTTAAGGCAGTGCTGCCCTTTGTTCTAGATTTTGTTAAGCTTCTTTTGCTTAAATTCAATTAACATTTCTGCCGAAAATAAATCAAAGGTTTTCCGTTTCCTGAAGGCCCTCAGAAATAAATATTTCTTCTTAAGATAGAAAATAATTTAAAATAAGGACAAAATCTTGTACGAGCCTTTAAAAAGAAAGAGAAGCAAAAACAAATATTATTAAAGGACACAGTTGAAATTAATAGTACTCGTTTTCAATATATGTAAACAAATTTAAACAGTATTTGTGCAAATAAAATCCAAAATCAGGAAGAGAAACACAATAAGGAAGTTTTGAAATAAAAACAATGGATGTTACTTTATTACTTGCGTTGTACTTTATTGAATAGCGTAGAATTTTAGATTTTTTTTTTTTTTTTAATATTTATTAAGCTAGATTTATACGATTGAAGGTATTTTGAAGTCTTATCAAAATATTGAAAATTTATTTTGATGCTCTATTTCCACGTTTCAAAAATTTGATCAAAATATTCTTTCAATATATTTCAAAATCTTTTGATAAAAATTTGTTCAAAATTTGTTGAAGCTAATTTACACTATTGGTAAACTTTTTATATTGAAAATATTGAATTTGATCATCTGTTTTGCTTCTTTTGTGAAATAATTTATTATTATAAAAAATAATTTATTATAATGAAAAAAAATCAAAAATTTAATGTCATTCCGTGCATTATTCCACCATTTATGTTAGTTTTTGTATCAAAATTATCAATTTTTTATGTTGGTGGTTCCACATTTTGATTTATGGTTCTGCTCCTACTGAACTGATGTTGCTGGATTTTAACCCCAAACTGTTTAGATATCTACTATCAATTGGAGACCAAGTTTGTTCTTTTCTTTTGCATTTTTCGAAACGGATGGACAGGAGGACAGACAGACGAAGATGGCTAAATCGACTTAGAATTACTCAAGGAGCCAGAATATATATACTTTATGGGGTCTTAGATGTATTATAAAAAAGGTTTACACGGAATGACAAACTTAGTATACCCTCATTCACCACAGTGGTGGTGGAGGGTATAAAAACAATTAATAAGTATGGACGACGACACAATCATTTTAGCATCAACATTTTTAATATTGGAGGAAGAAGTAGCTGATAATAATGCAAAAAAAAAAGAAGAAAACAAAAGGAACATCGGGTTCGACCTTAGAGTCTGATGTTATTGTTTAAAAGATCAAGATCATCGATATGCAATATTGTGCCTGAAGTCTGCGCTGCATTATATAAAGTATTAAAAGATGCATTTTTAAAGGCAAAACCTAATTTATTAAATAAAAAAACATATCAAAAATAATATCTATTGGTAAAGATGCCAGCAACAGAGGAGGAATGGGAGAGTATTTCCCAAAGTATAAATATGTATTGATATGTATTGAATCAAAAGAATGAACATGCCGTCAAATTATTTATAGTTATCAATATTGCCAGTTGCGATTTTAATGCTTATTTACACGGCATCAATAAAATCTTCAAAAGTTTTGTTCAATAAATTTTGAAGAAATTTTGCTTTCGATTCTGAAGCATTTTGAAGAGCAATTTTGAAGAAACTTTCAATCGTGTAAATCTAGCTTTAGAAACAAATAACAATTGTTTTCAAATTAAAACTAAAAAAATCACTCTAAAAGAAAAGTGCTAAGTGCATAAAGAATACACCGATATAATCCATGGTACATGGACTACCTTTAGATGCATTAATTTTTTTTTTTTTGAGAGCGTAATTAAGAAACTCAAATTTACCGATTGTTTTCCGAGTCGTATTTATTCCGAAAGAACCAAAAATTATTTTTGAGTTTTATTAAATCCTCAAAATCAAACTTTATTTCTCGATTTTTATTTATAACTCAGAAATAAAAGTTATTTTTTAATAATTAGTATTGTGGTTATTTTATTGAACTGTTAATGGGTTTTTATCCAAATTTAGATATTTTTTTTAATTAGGCTAAAGTTCATTGAATTTAATTTAATAACAGGAATTTTACAACATGAAATTAATTAAAATTTTTTATTGATAATTTTTCATTCTTGACTGCGCTGAGATTTGAACCCAGGCGTTCACGGACAGGTTGTTTAGACTAGTTTCGATTGTAACCACACAATCACTTCAGTGGGGTGGGCTCATAGAAATAATTCCAAGATTCTATTTGTTAAAATAGTTGAGTTAAATACGTTCAATTTGTAAAGTATCACTATCCACTATGACACAAACAATGCTGACGAAGGGAGTAGCGGGCCAGAAAATGCATAACATTCTGCTGGTGTCCAATAACTGTAAATTTTTCTGTACATACAATATACTTCATTCCCATCCAAAGAATAGCTAAGGTAAAATATAACAAGAAAATACAAGATAATAGTCTGATAGTGTATAAAGTCATTCCTAAAAATTTAAGGAATAGAACTATTAAAAAAAGCTTTATAAAATACATAACTAAAATTGAGCTCATAGAATAAATTCTAAAAATATAAAATGTTGAATACAAGTAAATTGCCCCACAATTGCGTAATGTTGTGTCGTATTTAAAATTTTCGGGGCGATTCTTCATTTTCTTTTTTAGGCCATATTTCCTTGGGTCATTTTGCGCACCACCAAATTTTACAGTGTCGCAAATATATATAAATATTTTTCTGTTTATGTGTAAAATTCGTTTTTCATGTTAAATTAAATTAAAATTACAAGAAAAACTATTTTTAAATATGAATTGATATGCAAATGGAATTGGTGAAATTGGCCATAAGTATTTTTCGTTTAGATTTTGTTAGGTCAATATAAAGTGTAATTCGTGCTCACAGTGTATTTATTTGTATCTGTGATCCCTTATTCGCTTGCAGGATTGTGTGGATATTAAATAAATCCAACAATATTTCTTTATTTGATTGTTTTATTGAAAAAACTCAATATTAATACGTTGTTAATAAATGTGTTTGTATATGGTTTTATTTATTTGTATGTGTAGAGATGATATATGGCTGTTGTACTTTAGTGAACTTAATATAAATATGTTGCTTTGTTTGTATTTATACCTTTGTATGTATTGTATACCTGTTATGGCTCAACAAAAACAACTGCGAGGAAAAAACTGCAAATTGCCATAAACATTGATATGTTTACATAAACTATAATATTGTTGATAATAAATAAAAATAACAATATTTTATGTACGAAAACAATATGTTGTTTCAATAAACATAGTGTAGTTGCCGTAAACATGCCCAACCATATTTTTCTCTGCGTGTAGAGTTGGGACTAAGTAATTAAACAAACTACTTGCAGCATCATTTCGTACAAAAGAAAAAAAGGTAATCAAATTTTGAATCTTAAAATACTTATTGTAAGAAATATAAAAAAATTCTTTTTTAACATGCAAATTTTTTGAAAATTGCACCTCTTTACCAATGAAAATAGTTCAATTACTTTCAACACAAGAAAACAGATTAGGAGAAGTTATAACCTGGATCACAGCTGGCTGTCTTGACTGTCGAGTGACTCTGAGACAGTGGTGTCAAATATGATTGTGTTGGTGCGATTACTCTTGTCTCTTACATTCCCAGCGGGAGAAATCTGCGGTTGCGAGGCCTATTACGAGGCCTTATTAACATACATATTTTGCTATGAAGACTTTAGAGCAATTAATAATAACACAATTATCGAAAAATGTTTAGTTATTGACAGACACAATCAGGTATTATTTAAATAAATTTAATTTGGAACCTGCATTTCGCAGAAACTTTGCTTATTTTTTGGAAAAATTGAGCACTTGACAATATATGAAGTCTTTTTACAACCTTATACAATTCTTTCCAAAATTTTTAATTTTGTGCTCAACATACTTTTGCGAATGCCAACAATGAAAATAATATTTGCACATACCAATGCAAATAATAACCCCATTAAGTTTAAAAATATTCTATAATTATTAACCACCATTATAAAAAGAGAAGATTTTACTAGCCTATAAAAATATACTTTTATTTACCAATAATATCTTTTAAATTTATATTGCAGTTTCGAAACAACAAAACATTTTTTATGTTTGTGGACGTTAAACAATAAAGTTTCATTAATACATCAATAATACACATCTTCTTACCCAAAAATTTTACCTGCTGTCACATTTGCTTTTATGTGTATAGGTTTACACATAAATTGTAGGAAAACAAGACTTTTTAACAAGTTTTTTAAATATTTTTACTTACTTAAGAAAAGTGTTTTCAAAGAAAAAAAACCCACCGACGCGATTGGTACAGAAAGAAAAATATTTTTACAACCACAAAATACCAACAAATTCTTGTGGCTATTTTTTTCTTAATAATTTCTGCATTTAGGTACGTCTTTTCAACGAAAGCAAAAGGGACCCTTTAACAGGCATCAAAGAATTTTTTTCACAAACAAAACACATATCGTTAGCTTAAATGCAAAACAATGTAGATATTATTTGTCAATCATTGTACAATGTTAAAAACAGAAATATTTAAAACAAAACATTAACAAAGATAATAAATAATAAATATATTATTTCTGTTTAGGGTCCTCAAAACAGGCCGTGTGATATAGCCCTGTGAATGAGAGTGTTTTGCAGTAAAAAATTATGTTTTACGCTCGCAAAATAAAAGAGCGTAAGCGTACATGTGAGTTTTGCTTACACAATTGTGTATGACGCTGACATCCCTGCTCTGAGAATACTATTGTTGTTAAAGTATTTAAATCTGATGTTACCTAGAATCATACTTTCTTGCTGTCTAGATCAGAGTCCGCCAAACACATACATTCACATATTATGCTTCTCTCGGTTGTTAATTTTTGAGCGTAATTGTGTTTCTCTTATTCCACTGAAAAAAAATTTTGTAACGTTTTTTTCCATTAGTCTTACAAGTTCAGTAATTCAAAATAAAAATTTACTAATTAATATCGCAATTAAAAAATTATTAATTGACGAACTTCAAAAACTTTCAATAACAAAGTTTCGAATTACACTATATTAGTCGTTTTTAATATACATATGTATATCTGTTGAATATGTAGTTTTTAATATTTGAAGATAATATAACTACATATGTATATAATGATCATAATTTCTTGTTTTCTACTATTGAAAATTAATACAAGTTATGTTAAAGATGGTATAAAAAATACTTAATTTTAAGCCTTACTAATTTTGGTTTTTGTAATCAAAATTAAAATTTTTGTTGGGGGATTTATACTGAAATCAAATAATTTAAATTTTTTTATTGTTGTTTTAATGTTAACTCCCAAACGAAAATTTTTATTTTTATTACAACATCTGTCAGTAAAAAAACATTCATCCATTCTATATAGAACATTTTGTTAAGTGTTGTCTAGTAATAAGAGAAATAAAAATACAAATTATCTTCTTTGCTCTTTTCATTAGCGTGAGAGCTTTCGCACATGTGCGGTATTTTGGCGGTCTCTGGTCTAGATGCTCTTTTGTTCCCACATGGTTAACACAAACACATAATTTTGTTGCCACATGGTTAACACAAACACACAATTTTGAGGGCCACAAGAGAGCATTAACGGGGCACTTTGTAGCGCGAGAGCAAACTTGCAGAATAATCTTCGTTATAATAACTTATTTAGAGGTATAACTGTCAGCTCAAAAGCTTTTCTTGTAATATTTATAAAAATTTAAGTTATATTCGGAAGACTGAAAAAATTTTAATAATTAGTCAATTCACAAGGTATCCTAACATGTCATATTGTCAAAATGTCCTAATATTTCACAATGGTTTAATAATATTGTTGTACGGCTCAGCCGCTCAGCGCTGGACTTTTCTGATTAATTACGACAGCACAATAAACACAGCAAGCAACGTTCTATTTATTTAAGACACTTTTTGTTAACAAACCAACAACAATATTTTTAAACCATTGTGAAATATTAGGACATTTTGACAATATGACATGTTAGGATACCTTGTGAATTGACTAAATGTATAATAAACATGATTTCAATAAAACTTTAAAAAAATTAAATGGATTTTCTAGTGAAATTTGTATGCCAGACTTGCTTAGACTGACTTAAAGACGCACCTTTTTCTGAACATAGACTTAATTCTTTTTGTAAAGTTCATAAATTATTTATTAAAAGATTTTGTTTGTTGTGTTTAATTCCCTTTTTTTAATAATTGAACTGCAATTTATTATTGGAGGATAAGCTGTTCCTATGCGCATTTCACTGGTTGCTTAGGCCAGATCATCAGGAAACGTTCTCCTTAATAATTTTAGAAAAGCCAAAGCTATCGGCAAACAAGACTAAAGAGGGAATGAGAATTACCTACAAACACTCAAAAAGTCTTAAACAAAATACCAAGCAATAAATCAGTGATGCGTTTATCTTTTCTTACATTTCCCACTACAATTATTTGGAATTCTCTTGTTTGCTGATAGCTTTGGCTTTTCTAAAATTATTAAGAAGAACGTTTCCTGATGATCTGGCCTAACCAACCAGTGAAATGCGCATAGGAACAGCTTATCCTCCAATAATAAATTTCAGTATTTTTTATCAATTATTAAAAAAAGGGAATTAAGCAAAACAAACAAAATATTTTAATAAATAATATTATTTCCAAAAGCAACTTTGATAAGTTCATAAATTATTTTTAAACGTTAACTTTCTATATTAAAAATATCTTAATTTACTTACCACTTTACTACAATTCCATGCGAAATAATTTAAAAGTTTTCTATTATAAACTGAAGACGACATGTTTATGTTTTCATTATGTTTTTAGTCTTTTAATCTTGAGCCGAATTTAAAAGTTCTCTTCTGCGTTTTGTTAACTTGTTTTCATAATAAAAAAGCGCCTGTGACTTTTAATTTCGACTGAATTTTTTTTTTTGTATTTATATTAATTAATTTAAAACACATTTGAAAGTGCAATTTATTTACTTTGCAAAAAAAATATTATGAAATCAACTTGCATTTCAATCAACAGATTTCTAAATGCCATCAGAGGCAGACTATTTTTTCTGATTGTGTTTTTTGTTTTTGCTAAATTATTATTTAAAACACTAGTAAAGAATAAGATAACAAAACAAAGTAAATCAAGAAAAAAAAACTGAGGGTACGGCACACATTAACGGAATGACAAATAGGAAAGACAAAATTACTGACAGCAGAATAATAACCAGATACCACAAAAGGCAGGGAAATATTAAATTTTTTGTGGGGTTTTGGGCGAATTTTTGAAGGACGTTAGTAGGACTTTATTCGTTCCGATATTTCACGGGAATTTCCATTGTTTTTAATTTACGTTTTCCGGTAATTATTTATTTATTTTTTTAATGTTTTCCGTGGGAATTTCTCCAAATGTAATATTTTTAAAATAATCCAGAAACAATTTAGGGCTTAAAAGAAAACATTCGGTTTGAAATGACCAACATGAAGCCACAGAAAAAAAAATGTTATCATTTTAAGATTTTCAATATCTGACATTGCAATTTTCTTCATCAGAATCATTACACAAGGCAACAAAATTTAACTTTTGTCGTATTGGATGAAAGTTTGATGCAATTTTTTTTACTAACTTGAGGTCTTCGATTTCAAATCTAATCTGCGTTTTGCTCCATCAGCTCCCAGTTTTAAGATACAGCTACTAATCGCCCTTTTAAAAATGTTAAGTTAAAAAAATCATAACTTTATTCTTCATTAAGCGATTTGCAAAATTTTTCTTTTTTTTAAGATGTTATAGTTAGCTTTTTTTCATTAAAAGATTTTATTTTTATAATTGATAAAAAAAAAATACTGAAATTTATTATTGGAGATTTTTTATTGTTAGCTTTGAAAAACATATTTTAATATTACCAAAAAAATGGCTGAGTAATTGTTTACGTAAATAAAATTAAAAGTTTTGTATTTTTAAAAATCATGAAGAATCCAAAAGGGGGAAAAGCCATAGTCACATAACCTATGAATAAAATGATACATAGATCATAAAAATTGATGAACGCGTTTCGCTTTTATTCACAATTAAGTTAAAGTACCCCATTTTTAAGTGAAGGAAAAAAGGTCTATAAATAGAATAGCAGCAAGCACACACACACACACATTAAAAAATATTTTTTTTATGGAATTCGCGATTTTGATCAATTTAATTTTTCTCAGTAAATTGTGAATAAAATCAAAAGTTGTGCACCGATTACAATAAAATAAAGCTCATTTTACTCAAAATGTGTTTACCTTATTGTTTTTAGGCGATGTCTCTGAAACTGCTGGGCAAAATTAAAACCAATGTAAGCATGGCTTAAAGATAATATTGTTGACGAATTTTGGGATTTTTTTTTTTAACTGAATACGGGGAACCGTTGTCATGGTTTTCCAATATATGTAGCAGAAGTGCCTTAATTTTGGACATAACGGTATATCGTAAAGATCAACAAAAACTATTTATTAATGTTTTACAGAAAATAACTTTTTGTTTAATTAACATTGAAAACGAACACAAAGTTTAAAAATTAGTTTTTATTTTAAATGTAATATACGTTTTCAGTAAAGATTTTTATTTTAAACACTCAGTTTTAAAAATATGTTCCATATAAAATTCTATACAAGCAAATATAATATGGGAATTATTCTTTCCTTTCTCAAAATTATTTTATTGCCATCAGGCTTAAGTTCACTGAATTTAGTTTTCATTAATTTTTTTTAATGAAGAAATGAATTTCAGAACATGAAATGAATTAAAATTTATTGATAATTTTTCATTCTTGACTGAGATGGGAATTAAACCCAGGTTTTTACGGACAGGTTGCCCAGACTAGTTACGATTGCAACCACACAATCTCTTCAGTGGGGTTTGCCGTTTTAGCTCTCACCGCCATTGACGACGGATGACGTCATTAGTCAAACATCAATCTTGCCATCAGGCTTAAGTTCACTGAATTTAGTTTTCATTAATTTTTTTTAATGAAGAAATTAATTTCAGAACATGAAATGAATTAAAATTTATTGATAATTTTTCATTCTTGACTGAGATGGGAATTGAACCCAGGTTTTTACGGACAGGTTGCCCAGACTAGTTACGATTGCAACCACACAATCTCTTCAGTGGGGTTTGCCGTTTTAGCTCTCACCGCCATTGACGACGGATGACGTCATTAGTCAAACATCAATCTTTAAACCAAATGGTATTTTACCATGTTGTAAAATTCCTTTCTTCATAAAAATAATTAAATGAAAATGAAATTCAATGAACTTAAGCCTGATTAAAATATCAAAATTTGGATTAAAAACCATTAGCAGTTCAACAAAATAACCACAATACTTATTATTATAAACAGCAACGGCACGAGCTATATGTTTACATTTGTCCTTCAAGTTGTGCTGAAAAATGTCAACAAGAAAAAAGAAAGACAAAAACATGAAAAACAAAAAATGTACTTTGGATTTCAAGAAGAATTCTGGACAAAAAGTACGAAAAAACAAGAAGTAAGGAAGAACATGTAGATCAATTAAAATAGGTGATCATTCATTCAAAAGCCAATTTCGATCTACCAAGTTGAAATACCATTTGGTTTAAAGATTGATGTTTGACTAATGACGTCATCCGTCTTCAATGGCGGTGAGAGCTAAAACGGCAAAACCCACTGAAGAGATTGTGTGGTTACAATCGAAACTAGTCTGGGCAATCTGTCCGTGAAAACCTGGGTTCAATTCCCAGCTTAGTTATCAATAAATTTTAATTCATTTCATGTTGTAAAATTCCTTTCTTCATAAAAATAACTTAATGAAAATTAAATTCAATGAACTTAAGCCTGATTAAAATATCAAAATTTGGATTAAAAACCATTAACAGTTCAATAAAAATTTTTTGAATGTGTTTACCAAAGCTCAGCTATAGCAAAAAGTTTGTGAAATCTTGACGAATTGGACTATTGCGAAAAAGCTGTATAAATTAAAATTTTATTCAAAAAAGCACATTCGGAAATAGTTTTAAATAATTGTATATAAATGCTTACACTCGAAGTTGTTGAATGGGCTTTTAATAGCAACAAAGAGGCCGTTTATATTTTAAAGAAAATATTTATATTTTAAAGAAGATCTCTATTAACACTGTTGCCAATTTAGTTATTAAGTGGCTAGATTTAGCCATTTTGCGTCTCGTTTATTCAGAAAAAAAACACAATTTTGCTATTAACAATTTTTATTAAGCCAAATTTCGTTCAAGTAAATAAATTTTTAGACAAAAGAAATGTTATAAATCCTCCATTAGTTGTGTTATTACGTTAAACTTTTCTTAATTAGTTAGCACATATGACTTTGACAATAACAAAAATAAATTTAATCGATAATTTATTTATTAATTAATACAAACAAAACAATCTCTTGTTTCAGTGGAGTTAATAACTTTTGCAAGTTTTTTTTTTTATATATATTGAAACGTTTTAGTACGAATATCTTGTTTTGCCACTATTTAGACATTTTTTACAGAAGTAAATAAATAAATGTAGCCATTTTTAGTAGTGAATAAGTGGCATCACTGTCTTTTAGTCACAAACTTAGAGATTAAACTTTCCCATTTTTCATTTATTTAAAAGAATTGTATTAAACCACGTTAAACGCATAAGTGCTTAAAATAAAAAACAAGTGAGAACAACAATTGACATTTTCTAAATCATTTTTTTAATTTGTGTTAATTTCTTTAACTATCTTTGGAAAATTTTGTAGGTCAACAGGAGATGTTGCACATGAACATAAACACTCAAACAGATAAAAACACATTTATGTATATAAACACACTTTAAGCACGTTTATAACGAAAATAACCCACATTGTTTCAGTACATTTATACACACACACCCACCCGCACAAACAGACACCAACGTTTTTAAAAACAACTTACACACATTAATGAACTTGTACGAGAGAATTCTTGTTAGCAGCAGTTAAACCACAAAAGAAAATGTAAGAGATGGATCTGGTTGGTTGCACGTGCAACAGGAAAAATGTTTATGGTTTTAAATTGAACCGACATTTTTTTATTATTATGTTTAAAATTTTTTTTAAACCTTTTTAATATTTAATTTTGTTTTTTAAATTTTATCAACAAACTCTGCAACAAATTCTTAAAAACACTAAATTTATTTTTTTATTTTTAAATATTAACAAAAAGGTCACACTTCAAGGAATAAAGAAACATAAAATATTTTTGAATCGCTACCGTTTTCTTAGAATCGTTTTTCCGTTTTATTTCCTCGAACGTTCTAAGCGCGTCGATTTGAAATTAAAGACTGACTCATTTTGCGAATTGTGTTCTTTTTTTTTAATTTTTCTTACAACCAACCAATTGCTCTTCTAAGCCAACCAAACAGCATGCCCAGCCACAACATTTAATCATACTTGCAGCAAAACGTGGCAGCCTTTAGCATCATACTACGAAAAAAAAACAATAACAAATTTTGTAAAAAAAAAACACATTGAAATTATTTCAAAACACAACATTTTGATGCAACAAAAACACAACAATTTGCTTTCAAACATGATGAAGAGGCTGGTAAAAATGAGAGTCCTTTGCAGATTTTTTGAAACCTGCGCGGTTACATGGTTGTAATCCAATACAAGAACCAGGCTCATAAGTTCTGGTAATTTTTTTATTTTTTTGAAATGTTTGTAATTACAGGAATTAAGCCGTTGGCAGTTTTTTTTCTGGTTTTAAATTATTTTTATATAAATATATTTTTACGGTTTTTATTAAAACGCTTTTTAATTTAAAAAAAAACCTGTTGGTTTACTTTGTTTTAATAAATTTAAATAAAAATATGACTCACTTTAACAACCTTAATTGAAAGTTAAAGAACACAATTCGCAAGATATACAGTTTATTCCACCGTTACGATCTTTACAACACGTTGGCCCAAATAAGGATTAATTCACAGCGATGCATCGATCTGTATTTATACCTTATCTTTACTCGTAAATGGATACCTAATTGATATGACAGAAAATGCCACCTGGGCATAGCTGGGACTACTTGTATTTTGCATGGAGTTTTTGTGGCCATCGCAAAAACTCACACAAACGAACTTCATGGCCTGACTGGGACTACTTTTATAGTCTTTGTATGGGAGGTCAAAAGTAGGCATATCTCCAACAAAAGGTTTAATTTGGTTAAAGATTAGTAATTATATTTTCTTTTTACTGATAAAGGTGTATGTACACGACATGTGTTTTACATCTGACTTGTCAACTTTTCAAATAACATGTAGTTGTGCATGTCTGTCAAAATTGCTGTTTTACATAAGGTTTATAAAATTTGGTCCCAAACGTACATTTTATTTGCTTTTGACATTGTCTCTGTTTTTTTATCATAGTTATTGCAGAAACCAAAGTAGTTTTCGGTTTCGCCGTAAAAGAGTTCAACCATCTTAACATTTTTATCTTTTAATTCGAAGAAACCAATTTCGGATATTATAATGAAACTTTTTTTTTATATATATGAACATAATTTCTATTCAATGGTGGAATGATCATACATATATCGGTATTGTAAAATATTAACTTCAGCCGGCTAATGATTCCGTCAATAGTGTACCGCCGCTACCGGATTCTTCTCGGCATAGATTTCTGACACAGCTGATGTCAGATGGTTTGTCAGAAGAAAATAGAGCATGCTCTTATTGAAATTTTGTCAGATGACTTTGAGTCTGACTTTTACAGATGCAATGTTTTAGACGTAACATACAACATGTATGTATTTTGTCAGTGGGACATTTGACAAGTCAGATGTAATAAGCATGTCATATACGGGTACCTTAACCATGCATTTAAATACTTTTTCTTTTTATGAAAGGTGCCACGTATGAAATCTTAATATCTGACCTATGATAAATTATGGAATGATTTTAACAAATTAACATGTTGTTATTTCTGGAGGGAATTAAAAGATTAGTTTTGAGTATTTTGGTCATATCTCGCATTTATATACTCTTTGTGTTTTGGAAAAAATATGTCCATTACGTTTGATTTTAAAATTTGGACTCTGGATATTCTCTGGTTCTCTAAAAAAGTATTATAAAAATATATTGAAATTATTTGGGCAATATACTTTTTACTATGCAATGATTGTTCCGACTTTTATGCTAAAAATGTCAGATCTTTTATTTTAAGAAACGTATTCATAGGTCATACTCAGGCTCTAAGAAAGCATTTTTTGTGGAGAGTTTTTTTTTTACTTATTTTTGCAGTGTTTTGGTCAGAACTCGGTAAGTTCTTCACCGCTCCGACAGAGCTAGATACCGACGTACTTATGAAGAAGTTTACCATTCGTTTCTTTCGCTTCTTTCATTAACCTTTGTGTCAACAATCAAAAAATTTCCGTTAAACATACAACCATCATACCCTTTGCTAGGGAATTTGTTCAGATGAACCACTATTTATTGTTTTTCTCAGCAAATTGATTGATTTGCATCCGTTATTATGAAAAAAACGTCGTCGTTTATAACTAGGTGACTACGTATTTCTGTATGCTTTTAAAAAAGGGATTCCCATTGCTTATCTTAGCTCGTATGTTTAAACTAAAAAACAGAGTGAAAACAGCATCGTAAAGACAATTTGCTAGCAAATCAAACTAGTTTTTATTTGCACTTGTAATGTGAGGTGTGATTGCAGAAACACAAAAACGTTTTGATATGATAAAAAAAACCCAATTAATTGATTCATACATTTATTTATTAATTAATAAAGTTTAGTTTGACATATACAAATACATTGCTACATGTGTGGAAAGAGGAGATCAACAAGAAAATCCTGCAAGGAATGTAAAAACCAGTTTGTGTTCAGCATTCGGAGGATGTAACTTTTTGTCATCTATGTGCAAACTAGAAAAAAAATCGATACAAAAACAAAAACAATATAATTATTTATACGTACAAATGTATGTACATTAGACCGACTCAAGTTGTATAGAGCCGAAAAAAGTGTTTTAGTTACCCCTCTGAAAATAAAGCTTGATATGTTTTATGATGATTTCCAAAATATTTTGGTTATAGTGTTGACCATCCGTGAGCTGGACCATTTTTAAAAAAGGTGTTTTTTCAGTTTTTCGAATTTTGTTGTACTTTGCTCCAAGACGACATAAGTAAAATTTCGTATCATCAAAAAGAGTTTTTGAAGCAGCATCCAATGGTATATAAAACTTGACCGCTTGCGGCCTACTAATTGAGATATTAAGCTAAATACATATTCGCGTTTCGGGTTTTCATACAAATTCTCCGTATGTGGAAGTAATGTTCTGCTTTTCAAATTGAATCTGTTTTAAAATAATGTTAATTTATATATTTATGTAATTATTCACATAAACCGCGAAAATCGCGATATATTTTATGTTTTTTTCATACATATAGGCAATATGGGTATAAAACTTTTTCATTTTTTAATTTATCAAAATGTGAAAAATACAATAAAAAAATATAAAATTAATAAAAAAAATACGTAGAATTTGTATGAAAATCCGAAACGAAAATATGTATTTAGTTAAATATCTCAATATGTAGTTCGCAAGTGGTAAAGTTTTATATACTATTGGAAGCTGCTTCAAAAACCCTTTTCGATGATAACAAATTTTATTTATGTCGACTTGGAGCAAAGTACAAAAAAATTCGAAAAACTGAAAAAAAGACCTTTTTAAAAATGGTCCAGCTCACGGATGGTCAACGTTAGAAGCAAAATATTTTGGGAATTATCATAAAACATATCAACCTTTATTTTCAGAGGGGTAACAAAATCACTTTTTTGAGTCGCTCTAATGTACATACACACAAACTTGTGATTCTAAAATATTTTTATTTACGTGTGTAATTTTTATTAATATTAAAACGGTTGAATTAGTTTAAATTAAACATTAAAATAATTATGTACATTTTTTTTTTGACTTTGAATCAAAAAAGTTTTTGAATTGTGCTTTGCTTACCCGGGTATGTCGGATGTATGGTTAAGGGGTAAATCTCAAAAACTTCTTGTAGATTTTTTTGAAAAAACAAATTATTTAAATTCTTTTTTTAGATGTTGAAAACCCATATTTTAGGCACATATTAAAAATTTCAAGTCGATACCTTATCAGATAGCGAAAATATATTGAACGGAATATGAAAAACTTACCCAGGTAGGTGGTTGTAGACATAAAGGTTAATGTGACTTTTAAAATTTGCACTCAAAAAGACCACAGTTTCTCGAAAATGCCTATTTTTCAAAAATAATATAATTTTTTGTGCATAATAAATCCTTTTTTTTTGCACATTGCTGCTCACTTCTTGGCCGTTTTTTAACCTATTTGGCTCAAATTCTCCAAAGTATTACATATATATACATATATATATATTTTTATATATTATACTTATATTATGCGTTATTATTTTAATAGATTTTTTTATATTAAAATGAGCTATTAATTAAAATATTCAAATATTTTTAAATTAATGAAAAAAATAAAATATTTTTAATTTCACGTTTTCAATAAAAACTTCACTATATCAGTAAAAACAAAATAAAGTTCTCTGGCAACAAAATATTTATAAGAGAGAAATATTTCATTCCTAGAATTGCTGTAAAAACGTCTTTCCAATTATAGTTTTGGCAATAAACATGAAAATTTGTGGAAAAAAAAATAGTAAATTTTAATGTCTCATAATCATAAAAAACATTTGTTCAGCGATGAGGCCCATTTCTGGCTCAATCGGTATGTAAACAAACAAAATTGCTGCATTTGGGACGAAGAGCAACCTGAAGAGATTCAAGAACTGCCACTTCATCCAGAAAAAACAACGGTTTGGTGTGGTTTGTGGGTCGGTGGAATCATCGGTCCATATTTCTTTAAAAAGGATGCCGGTGCGAACGTAACCGTCAATGGCGACCGTTATCGTGCCATGATAACTGACTATTTGATGCCTGGAATTTAAGCTCGTGATCGCGGCGACATTTGGTTTCAGCAAGACGGCGCCACTTCCCACACATCACATCAATCAATGGATTTATTGAGAGAACACTTCGGTGAGCACATAATTTCACGTTTTGGACCGGTCGATTGGCCACCAAGATCATGTGATATCACACCGTTAGACTTTTTCCTGTGGGGTTATGTAAAGTCTAAAGCTTCGATTCAGGCCTGGGAGGAAAACATCACGCGTGTCATTCGCCAGTTACCAGTCGAAATGCTCGAACAAGTCATCGAAAATTGGACTCAACGGATGGACCATCTGCGACGTGGCAACGGCCAACATTTGATAGACATAATCAAACTTATATGTATAAACAAAAGGCCTCATAAGTTTTTCCTTTCTGTTGCAGATTGTGTGTAATAAATACATCACTTTTCAAAAAATCATTAATTTAAAGAATTTTTTTAACTTTAAACAAAGCTAAGACTTTCAATTGAACAGAAACAAAATAGCTGATTCACAACAGACCAGAACGTACAAGCTAATTATGCCTAAAACTTTTCCACTTTTGGTAGAGGGTGTATTTTGTTAAATTAAAAAACTTTGACCGGTTTGACTCCTTTTGTCATTAATATCTCCCCATCCATTTTATTTAAATGTTCAATGATTATTTTACTTTAGGCGAACAACTCTTTTGTTATTTGGACAGTGATAAAGTACACCTTTAAAAAGAAAAGTTTGTAAAACAAAACAACAACAACAATAACAAACTGACTGAAAAAGGACATCAAAGGGTTGTATTACTAAACAAACTAAATAATAGCAGAGAAAGAGTTCGCCAAGAATACGGCTAAAAAATTGGAAATGGAATGTAAAAAACAACAACGTTATTCATCTGTATTAATAAATATCATCAGGTAATAAAAACTCTCGCTGTTCTCAATTTATTATCATTCTGTAAACATTTAACACACAAGCAAATTAAGCACTTTTATATACCGTTACCTAAAATACAAAAAGGCGTAACTTACAAAATATACAAAATCAAGTTTTTGATTAATTATTACCAATGCCATTAAACTGCATGATTTAACCAAATTTTAATTTTCTGCGATCAAAAAAGTCGTTTCTTTTTAACAAAATATAATTTCTAAATTTCTAACAAAACATACTACAATTGGTTTCTTGGAAATTTCTTTGCAGATTTGCAAGAACGACTTATCAATGCATGTTTTTCTGACGTGAGACACAAATGTTTCGTAACAAATGTTTATAGTTTCCATTTTACAAAGTTGTTTGCTTCTCCTGTAAAATTATATTTTTGTTAGTTACGACTTTTTGCATTTAAGCTAACGATATACTGCCATTATTGTTAAATATTTTTCTATACAGTTGGAGAAATAAACTAATCCATAGAATTGCCTTTAAAAATTATCAAAGGAAAAGCTTTTTTGAGTGATAAATTGTTTGTGCAAAAACAGCAATTCCCAAAAAAGAAAAGTTTTTTAACTGATAGGCCCACAATGTCGATAAGAACGTTTCTTTCGCACATTTATATTGAAAACAAAAACAAAACAAAAATTATGTGACACAATTTGAAATAATGCAACGATTAGGTTCACGATCCCACGTTCTATATAAAGCGTGATCCATTTCGAGGTTCCCTAATTTTTTAAAGAAAAAAACACAGAAAATTCAAATATAATGGGGAATGTTTATTATCATTTGAAAGCACATTCTATTTTTTAAAGATTATGTCTATCAAATGTTGGCCATTGCTACGTCGCAGATGGTCCATCCGTTGAGTCCAATTTTCGATGACTCGTTCGAGCATTTCGACTGGTAACTGGCGAATGACACGCGTGATGTTTTCCTCCCAGGCCTGAATCGAAGTGAGTTTGTCCGCATAAACTTTAGACTTTACATATCCCCACAGGAAAAAGTCTAACGGTGTGATATCACACGATCTTTGTGGCCAATCGACCGGCCCAAAACGTGAAATTATTTGCTTACCGAAGTGTTCTCTCAATAAATCCATTGATTGATGTGATGTGTGGGAAGTGGCGCCGTATTGCTAAAACCTAATTTCGCCGAGATCACGAGCTTCAATTTCAGGCATCAAATAGTCAGTTATCATGGTACGATAACGATCGCCATTGACGGTTACGTTCGCACCGGCATCATTTTTAAAAAATATGGACCGATGATTTCACCGGCCCACAAACCACACCAAACCGTTGTTTTTTTTTTTTGGATGAAGTGGCAGTTCTAGAATCTCTTCAGGTTGGTCTTCATCCTAAATGCGGCAATTTTGTTTGGTTACATACCCATTGAGCCAGAAATGGGCTTCATCGCTGAACAAAATTTGCCCCGAAAACGTCGAATCTTCTTGGAACTTTTCAAGAGCCCATAGAACTTGTTGCACAAGCGGTATTTTGTACGCTTTCAATTTAAAATCTCGACGTAAAATGCGTCAAGTCGTTCCATACGTCAGTCCGAGTTGCTGGGAACGGCGCTTAATCGACACTTCACGGTCTTCGTGTACACTTTCAGCTACGGCCGCTATATTTTCTTCACAGCGTGCTGGACGTGGTCAATTCGGACGAAAATTATTCAATAACACAGAACAACATTTTTCAGTTAATTGATTGCCAACTCAATTCTGTGAACTGTATGTGAAATTAGACCCAAAAAGAAGAATTTCTGCATCATTCGTTTTGTCTTCTTACCTGCGATTTGAAGTTAGTATCGATTTGAAGTTAGTACTATCGTATAGGGGAATTTATCACGTTTTAGGCCCTGTTGTTTGACATAGCTCGACAACCCCTAGCCCAATTTAGTTGAAATAAATTTTAAAAAATTAAGAATTACAATTCCCTTAATCTGTTCAAATGTTGTTTTCCTATACAAGTAAAACTTTCGAAGTTAAAAATGAATGTATGAAGGGAAAAAATTATTTTTTGCCTAAAAATTTAAATTTTTTTTTTTAAAAATACATAAAAAATCTAAAATGGAAAAAAGTTTCAAGTCTAGTTATTTTTTCGCAAAGTCACATAACCTATGAGCAAAATGAGACAAAGATCATAAAAATCGATGCACGCGTTTCGCTTTTATTCGCAATTGAGTAAATGTATGAATTTCAAAAATTTGCTCGAGATATGCACAACATTATTTGGAGAAAACATTGACACCTTTTTCATGATTCTGAGAATTACAAAAAAGGAATAAACAAAAGGTTATTTGATTTTTATGATTGCGGTAATAAATGTACGTGGACAATTAAACGGAAAGTGGACCTTTTTATTATTTGGGTTTTTCCGGTGGCTACCTATATGATTTTTTTACAGAAATTGCACCCACATTTAAGGGTGGTCATTATTTGGAAAGTTTTGCACAGTTTGAAACGTACAAGTGCTGAATCAGGTATATAGCCAGCCGCCCTTAAAATATGCGCCCATTTATAAGTACCTGGCAGTAAAATATTCAAAAATACGTAGTATTTATAGGTGTGCATTGATCGATTTTTGGCATTCAGCCAGTGCCGACGAACGCGAACAGTAAAAGTGATTTTTCTCCAGTTTTTTAAAAGTGAATAACAACAAAACATAAAATATATCAATATGGAAAACAACAAGTGCCCATATTTGGATGAATATTGTTACGTTTGTGGTCATATCGTCCGAAAAATACAGAAAAAAGATCGAAAAAATTTGTTTACTGAGCAATTCAAAACCGCGTATTGTAATTATTTCGATGAAGCAGATTTAAGTGGTGCAAATTTTACGCCGAACACAGTGTGCAACAGTTGTTATACTACCCTTCTAAAATGGATTCACGGAAAAAGTAGAAAGTTATCTTTTATGAAGCCAGTAATTTGGGTGGAAGACACAACTGGACATGATGAATCCAGGTGCTATGCATGCATAAATTTTCGTCCTGGATTAAACAGACAACAATTGAAAACAAAAGTATACACTGCTGCATTTACTGCCACACTTCCAGTGCAACGCCCTGCTGATACCGATGCACCTAAACCTCCGAGTGCGGATACTGTGTCCCTGCTAGCCGAAACCGTTTTCACCAATCCGACCGATTTGGATGATGCTGATTGGATACCCGATATTGAAAATAGTGCACCACAACCGCTACCACAAATCGAAATGGATTACATTGTGGCCAAGCTGGGACTATCACAACACGACTCCGAATGGCTGACATCATTTTTGAAGAGAAGAAAGCTCACACAGCAAAATGTCAGCGCAACATCATACCGTTCACGTACTGCCATGATATCCCAGGTTTAGTGAAAAAATTGGGAATGGATTATATCGCTGGCGACTGGCGTTTATTCATCGATGGTTCAGTTACTAGTTTGAAGGCTGTGCTGCTGCACAAAAAAAATAAAAAACCATGCATTCCATTGGGATTCAGCACAACTATGAAGGAAACGTATGAAGCATTGGGCGAAATTTTGAAGAAAATCAAATACGATGAACACAAATGGAACATTTGTTGCGATCTGAAGGTGGTCAACATACTACAAGGTGGTCAACATTCACGATACAACGGAAATCAATATCAATGTAAAGATTGGAAAGGAAGAACTCCCGAGCTCAACAAACAATTAAAATTACGCAATGAACCTATGATAAAGGACCTGGATGATATTTTGTTGCCACCGCTCCACATGAAACTGGGAATAGCTGGGAAATTCGTTGAAGTGGTGGTCAAAAAAGTTAACGGCGCCTTTGACTGTTTGAAATCCATCTTTCCGAAACTCAGTGATGAGAAAATTAAAAACGGTACGTATCGTACTCTGTATTTCAATATTGTCATATCTAAATTTGTTAATTTCTATACATTCGCATTACCAATAATTTTTTCGTTTTTCTTATGTATTTAAAACAGGTATTCTCAATGGACCTGATATTCGGAAATTGATCAAAAGTGATTCTTTCACACATTTGCTTTCAGAGCATCACGACCACCAACATGCATGGAACGCATTGAAAGAAGTAATAGAAGGCGTTCTAGGAAAGAACCGTGTCCAGCGAGAAGAGATACAGCAACGAGTGGACAGGTTGCTGTTTTATTTCGAAAAAATCGGTGCATCCATGACGCTGAAATTGCATTTCTTGCACCACCACCTCGATACTTTTTTGGCACAATCACCTCAGGAATCAGACGAACAAGGAGAGAGGTTCCACCAGGTGACCATGCCATTTGAAAAGCGGTTCAAAAGCAAAAAATTGGATGCATTGCTTGCGGAGGTTTGTTGGTGGAGTTCCACAATTATGCAGTTTGAAGAAAGCACCGAAGATGAAGACATTGAAATTGGTGGACACAGTGAAAGAAACACGCCCTTGAATAGTATGTGTATCTCGGATGACGATACAGACTCAGACCATGAATATGAACAACCTACGAAGAAAACAAGATCATCAGAACCACAAGCGTCAACTTCTACAAGGATGGATATTGCCAATAATTGAAAAAATGTTCTAAATTTTGTTTTTATGCATATTATAATTGCGTATTAATTGCATATTATTTTATTTTCATTAAGTTTTTATAAATAATGTTTTTTTTTGCATGATAATTTTTTAATTTATATTTTTATTTTTATTTTAAGGGTGGTGGCTATAACTGATTTTTGAAATTCATACCTTTACTCAATTGCGAATAAAAGCGAAACGCGTGCATCCATTTTTATGATCTTAGTCTCATTTTGCTCATAGGTTATGTGACTTTGCGAAAAAATAACTAGACTTGAAACTTTTTTCCATTTTGGATTTTTTATGTATTTTTAAAAAAAAAAATTTAAATTTTTAGGCAAAAAATAATTTTTTCCCTTCATACATTCATTTTTAACTTCGAAAGTGTTACTTGTATAGGAAAACAATATATGAACAGATTAAGGGAATTGTAATTCTTAATTTTTTAAAATTTATTTCAACTAAATTGGGCTAGGGGTTGTCGAGCTATGTCAAACAACAGGGCCTAAAACGTGATAAATTCCCCTATACGATAGTACTAACTTCAAATCGATACTAACTTCAAATCGCAGGTAAGAAGACAAAACGAATGATGCAGAAATTCTTCTTTTTGGGTCTAATTTCACATACAGTTCACAGAATTGAGTTGGCAAATCATGTGTTGTACTGTGTAATGAATGCTGGATGTGAAAATGGGTGATGCCGTTGCGAATAGTACGCTGAGTAGGCCGATTATGTTGACCATAAGTTGAGCGAAGTGCACGAAACACATTCCGCACAGAACGTGAATTTTCGTAATAAAGTTGAACGACTTGTAAAAGTTGTTCAGGCGTAAGTCTTTCAATTATGGAATGCCAAACAATACTAAATAAAAATAACATGACAGCATGACACGATTCACACGTGATCTGTCAAAAAAAAGCCTATTGAAAAAAGTATCTCTACTTGAATCACCCATTATATAGGAAGTATTAAGTCCAAACAATGTTGTTTTAGTTCGTTTCAAAAATCTTTTCTCGGGGAAATATTTGTATTGGGCTTGGTTGAGTAGTGAACAGATCTGGCGCATTTTCAGTACCAAGCATTTTATATATAAACCAGCAGGAATTATGTTCTCAACTTAATCGAAACTTATATACTTTTATATAGACAGATAATTTATATTTTTGTCTTGGATATTTTGAACATAAATATTTTTTCAATATTTGTTCTAAAATAAGACCGTAAAATTTTAAGCCATAAGACAAATAATTTAAAAATAAAAAATCCGAGTGCAAAATAAACAATTCTTAATGCAATTAATTGTCCGAAACTAGATTGAGAAATCAAAATAAATAAAAGGTTAGAGATCACGCGTGAATCATATCAAACTGCTTTTTGTTCAGTATCGTTTGATAAGTCCTCTTGGAAAGACTCACACAACAACAGCATCTCCAAATTGTTCAGCCGTGCTTCATGACTGAACAAAATTTCACGATAAAATACAATAAAACATTTCTCACAGATCGCTGATATCCGCCATACATTTTGCCTTCAATAATTCGCGACTATTTATACGTTTCTGTCCACATGCTGTACTAAGGTCTATTGGAAATTTGTTGCGTAAGATTTTAAAATGAAGAAGCTTAAGCTAGATAATAGCGGCAAGTATTTCTGGATCTCAAAAGTTCTCTTCCTTTTACAATTTATACCCAACGAACTCAGTAAAACCATCGGGCAGTTGTAAAATTTTACTTTATAAATCAAAATATCGGCTTATTTTATTAAATTTTTCTAGGCAAGAAAATATTTCTTATCTGAAAATGCATGCCGCTTTTATTTAGGTTCATATCCAAATCATTAAGTATGCATGCATTTAAAACCGTTAAGTCACACCGAAGAACACATAACATCTAAGTAACTACAAGTTGCAGTTGATGTAAGAATACATAAACGGATTTAAAATGATAAAAACACAAAACACATTGGGAACCCCTCAATAATGTTCATTTTATGTAAGCAAATAAACAAACAAAAATAAGTCAGAAAACAGTACGGTTTTTAGGCCTTCTTAAGATTTGAGTATTTCATTTAATTGGCTGACACGTGTCAATTGAATCTCTGGACAAATACAGCCTTATAGAAAACGGACTCAAAGTAAAACGGAAACAAATTAAAGCAGCTTTCGGTTCTTACTTTTAATGAAAAAATTTGTTTCTATAAATTTATCCATGCTAATATAAATCCTGTTAACTTTTAGTTGAAAAAAGAAAACTTTTAATTTCCCCAACCGATATAATCCGTTAACAAAGAATCCATTTGTAAGTATTAGTCATTCGATAAACAATACAAATTTCATTATAAAAGTCTACATTTAAACGGAAAATTTTAATATTATAGTAAAATAAATATGGCCACAACAGTTAATAAAAATATATTAAGTTCAAAAATCATAAACTCGAATACAATCGCCAATGTCATCATTTTATTCAAGAAACAAACACAAAATTTTAA
This sequence comes from Pollenia amentaria, assembly GCA_943735925.1. Classification (NCBI taxonomy): domain Eukaryota; kingdom Metazoa; phylum Arthropoda; class Insecta; order Diptera; family Polleniidae; genus Pollenia; species Pollenia amentaria. The sequence goes on along the minus strand of OX031010.1, from coordinate 133,815,861 downwards.
CAATGAAACAGTTCATTCTATTTATCAAACAATTTAAAAAAAAGATTAATTACGTTTTTTGATAACAATTAGAACTCTTGTAAATAATTTTTGATACCTAGAAAAATAATTTTGTCTCGTATTTGAATGAATATTACTTTTTATACCTTTCAGCCCAGCTGGAAAAGGGTATACATATACAACTTTGTCATTCCGTTTGTAACTGCCACAAAATTGATCCTAGATGCTTTAAAGTATAAACATATATTCTGTAAAATTTGCTACTAAAAGTTAGCCAGATCGGTCTATAAATGACTGATATATGAGCAAAATCCACGACTGCCTCGGATTTAAGCAATAAATCCTGAATCTTTTTTCTGTATATTGTCAGAACAGCAAGAGCTGAATCTTCCAATTTAGGTACAAGCATTAATACACAACATCTCAAAAATGAGAGAAATCGGAGCAGTTGGCGTGGCGCTTCCCATACAAAGACATTATAAATTTATGTATATCTGTACCCATGTTCTGTAACTTTGGTGAGAACTTCTCGCATCGAAAAGATGTGAAAGAAAATATTCCATCGTTTCTCGAAAAGTGAGAAAAAAGTGTGTCTGTAACTCATGTCGTAAACTATCAAAAGAGATTACGTCGTTATTTTATAAATGTCATAATTCTTTACTCGAAGCCGATGTGAACTTGCACACGTTGAGAACGCCAGTATCACATATCGTTGACGGCGGCCAAAATTATTAATGTAAACTGCGACTTGAATATTTGTTAATTACAAAATTGCTGTGAAAACATTCGTATATTTTTCAAAAATGTTAAAAGCAAAATAACTAAACAATGAAAAAATCAGTTAAAAACAAAATACTTAAATCTTCCATGTTATTATTCATTGCATTTTGCATATTTAATATATTTTTTTTGTGGTAATATTTGTTCTCACCCCGTTTATATGCGTGAGTTTATTCTCACAAAAATTTTACAGGCACACTTTTTCTGTAAATTGTCGAGAATTCCCTTACGTGACAGCAATTACTCGCCAAAAATGTTACAGACGCAGTTAAGTGAGAAAAACAGTTGTTTGTTTCAATTTATGGCATTTTTGTTTCATTTCTCACATTTCAATCGAAAAGTTTCTCGAAGCGAGAGTTGCAGAACATGGGCAGTGGAAAACAAAAAGAGCTAAAGTTTCCAAACTATGTAAAAACATTTCGATTATAAGCACAAAATGTGGGCGGGATTAGAGATGATGGCGTGAAACAAAATATTTTTTCTTCTATATTTCAAGAACGGTAAGAAAAAATTTTTAAATATTTTATACACATATCAGTGTTATTAATACACAACATTTCTTTAAATATGGGCAGTATTAAAGAAGTGGGTGTGGTACAATATAGATTTATTTATATATAAAGAACGATAAGAGAAAAATTGTTCAAATAAGAAACACATAGCTCGGCTATCAATATACAACTTATCTAAAATAATGGGCGGGATAGGAAAACTGGGCGTGGTACCTCCGGTACAAAGCCATCATAGATTTCTGTATATATAAAAAACGAAAAGAGCCAAAGTGTTCAAATTAGGTTCAAACATCTTGATTGTCAATACACAACATCAAAAAAAATGTGGGCAGAATTGGTGAAGAGCACGTCGATATAAAAATCTGTCAAATCGGTTAAAATCACGCCGACTTATGACCAAAATACTCCAAAAAAGGTCTGGAAAACATCAACATTTTTAATTTAAGGGCTCTTGTATGACCTATGGACACGTTTTATATATAAAAATATAAATCAAAATATTTTTTGTAGAACGTATTTTATGAAAAATTCGGAAAAATCGGTTCAGATACAAAAAAGTTATGAACAACAAATATTTTTTTTTTTTTTTGGAAAAATACTTATTTTCGAGAACCAAAGATCTTCCCGAGTCCAAGTTGTATTACCCCAATACCCGAGTTACGACCAATTTACTGAAATCTAGATAAGTACTCTTCTTTTATAATTAAGGCCCTAATCATGTACAACGCAGCGCAACGCCAAACAATAACATTGAAAGCACAAACAATGTCATAAATATTTTGTAATTTTGTTGTTGCTTTCAACAGAAATTCATGTACCGTTTTACAATTTTCAACGACACAAGCAATGGAGCGTTTAAAATTTTAAGACGCAATGAGAATTTCTGTAGAAAGCAACAACAAAATTACAAAATATTTATGACATTGTTTGTGCTTTCAATGTTATTGTTTGGCGTTGCGTTAGTTCTGTGGCGTTGCGCTGCGTTGTACATGATTAGGGCCTAAGTTTTTTATGTTCTTTATCTACTATAAAAACCAAAAATTTTGGTGTATAACACTTAAATATTGATGAACGGGAAGTGGTCTCTCAAAAAATTAAAAAATCTTGATTTAGTAATTCGCCTCAAACTCAAGCAGTTCTAAATGGATTTGAACATCATTACATGCATTAGAAAGCTTATTAAATTTCCTAAACGTTTCTGAAAGCAACATTGTCATTTTGTTCGATGGTTTTTTATTCATAGCACTACAAATTCAGATTTTCAAATACAAACTTAACATTTTTTTTTTTAATTTTTGCTTACCTTTTCATATAGAAAAATTGAATGAGGCAAAACTATTATATTCTGTAAATGCAGTATGGTAGGAAATTTTAAAATAAAGATTTTGGTGTAAATAACAGTCGCATTCTGTTAAGAAAAACTGCAGTTTTAGTTGAAATGAGTAAAGTTGTTTATTTCTAAATTTGCTTCTATTGCATAAATACATTATAAAGTAAGAACATATTGGTTTTTTTATTTTTTCAAATTTGCTAAAATTGTGCTTTTGTTGGAGTTTGGATGCGTTTTGTGAAAATGCTCGATGACTTAAATTAAATCATTTTGGGTGGGTGTGGCACTACCCATACAAAGACGTTATATATTTCTGTATATCTGGAGAACGAAGCGAGCTAAAGTTCCCAAATTAGGTACAAACATATTGGTTATCAATACACAGCATCCCACAAAATATGGGCGGGATTGAAAAAGTGGGCATGGTACCTCACGTACAAAGACATTATTGAATATACACAAAATTTTTAATTTTAGGGCTCTAGTATGACATATGAACACGATTTATATATCAAAATATCAGAATTTTTAGCAGAATATATTTCCCGAAAACTCTGCAAGTTTTTTTTTCCAAAAATAAATTTTTAAATGGTAAATTTCTGCCTTAAGGCGTGGGTATATAAATCTGCCAAATCGGTTAAGAAATGGTTAAGTTATTAGCAAAATACTCCAAAAATGGGCTAAAAAGCATCAAAATTTTTATAAAAACTAAAATTTAAGAGCTGTCATATGACCTATAGATACGTGTAATTATCAAGAGAATGGAAATTTTTAGTAGAACATATTTGCTGAAAAACTCGGAAAAATCAGTTCAGATACAAAAAAGTTATTACCAAAATATATTATTTTTTTTTTTATATATATAAAAAAAACAACTTTACTCATTTCAACTAAAACTGCAGTTTTTCTTAACAGACTGAGACGGTCTAATATATATGCATATATATATATATATATTTATATGTATATTAGACCGACTCAAGTTGTGTGGAGCCGAAAACAGTGATTTTGTTACCCCTCTGAAAATTAAGGTTGATATGTTTTATGATGTTTCCCAAAATATTTTTGTTCTAGCGTTGACCATCCGTGAGCTGGACCATTTTTAAAAAAGGTCTTTTTCAGTTTTTTGTACTTTGCTCCAAGACGACATAAATAAAATTTGGTATCATCGAAATCCCGTGATATTCGGGATCAATGTGTTTCTTTAAGATACGACTTTTTTTAAAATAAACCACACTTTTTGAATATTCAAAAGATTTTATATACATAATATAAATTTAAAAAAAGAAAACAACAAAACAATCACACATGATCAAACTGATCAGATTCTGAAAAAAGCTTAAAAAAATATACGTATTTCTTAGTTATTCTAGATAAATTCATTTCGGTTTGACAGCAATTCAATTTTTAATGTGAAATAAGTTGTGACGAGGGCGAGATTCATAATCAATAATTTAAGTACGTTTGAAATTTATTTTAAAACAAAATGTTTATACAAAAGTTTCTTAAAACAGATTTGGAGTTCAACTAATTTTAATGAATACGTCAGATATTCATTTGCCGTATGTTTTTTTAACAAATTTTTTTTTTTATTATTGGACCGGAAGAAATATGGAAGAAAAATGGTTTTTATTAAGCAAAATGCAAAAATCCAGAAATAAAATTTTAAATACTCGCTGTGTTTCAAAAACAAAAATTAAACTCAAAAATAAGAATTATTTGCAATAAAAAATAAACTTAAATATAATTATTAAAAAATATTTTTGAATAGAGCATAAAAAGTCAAAAATACGAACATTCTTGTACATAAAAGTTGATATGTTAAAAATCCCGGGACTCATAAATCATCAATCCCGAAAAATCCCAGGATTTCGGGATTTCCCGTTTGGCATCCCTACTCACATCATAATAACCCATTTATACCTTTCTTTCACAAAAAATTCTGATATTATCATCGTTGACAAGAAATTCTCATATAAGCATGGCTTCAAAATAGAGTCAATTGTTAAAAAAGATTACAAAAATCATTAAATAAAACTACATTATCTTAATTTTAATTAAACAACCCCTTAATTTATAAAAAATATTTTAGGAATTTAAAAGGCCAGTTTTCAAGCTTGAAAGACCAAGTTTCCAGTAATGAGAAAGGTTAGGTTAGGTTAGAAAGACTGGTGTGAAGCAAACTTCACACCCTCACCCAGAGACCAATATGGTCCATTGTGATGCCTTTATTTATTGAAACAAAGGAAGAAAGAAGAGAAAGATATCTAGTGTGACAGAGTAGGAGAAGTAAATGGTGAAAGCACAGGGAAGGAAGATAGTGGAAGATAAGAAATCGGACAGAACAAGCAAAATACAACCCTACCAAACAGGAAAAACTGCCCTACATGTTTCCCAGCCTCCTGCCGCGCAGCCAGGTCATTCCCATTACGAATTCCGTCAGATTCTCGAGCCCGCAGCCCGAGACATCTCCCAATACGTGCAGGAATCTGCTACCTAGCCACCTCAGCCTGCTGTTCTGTAGCCTGGGACAGTGGCACAGAAAGTGCTCAACTGTCTCCAGCTCCTCTGGGTCCTCACACAGCCTACATATATCCGATAAGTCAGACCCCATTCTCACCGCCATTCTGCCTATCATACAGTGGCCCGTGATAATACCTATCATGGTCCTGACGCAGGCCCTACTCTTACCCAGCAGCGCGTCCAAATTTGACCTACTAAGCATCGGCCACAGCGTGCGCGATACTCGGCAGTCCGTTCGGCCCCGCCAAGCCCGATTAGTCCTGTTCAGAATCCATTCCCTAATTCTCCCAAAGTAGAAGCCCATTGGAGGCCTGACCACTTGCAAACTGTCAGGATCTTCCATTTCCGACCCCAGTCTTGCCAATTCATCAGCTATTTCATTGCCGGTGATGTTGCAGTGACCCGGTACCCAGCAGAGCCTCACAACATAATTCCCTAAGATTACTCCTAGAGCCCTCCTACAATCGTCCACAAGCCTGGAGTTCACATAACAGCCCTTCAAGGCCCTAAGAGCCGCCTAGCTGTCCACATATATAGTGACCTCCGAGCCCTTGGCAATGTTAGCTCCTACCAATTCCACGGCCCTGAGAACCCCCCGAACCTCCGCCTGAAATACACTACAGTCGTCGGGAAGTCTATATGACTTTCTGATGTCCAGATCCTCAATGTAGACCCCCGCACCAGTGCCCTTCATCTTCGAGCCATCAGTGAAAATAGCAAATCCCCTATACAATCTGCCCTGCCCTGACCAGCTCTCCCTAGAAGGCAATATCACCTCTGGCAAACGCCCAAAATCGAAACTAGTGACCAAATAATCTGTAGAGCCGGGCGAGCCTAGGTGATAACCACTAGTACTAATTTCACTCAAGATCCGCGAGTGACCCTCCGTGAAATTTCCTTACAGTCATGAGAAAGGTCAAATACATTTACTTTGCTATTCTACTTCAAATAGAGAACATTAAATACAACAAATATCCAAAATACAGTACTAATCTCCTCAAGTCGGTAGCCTTAGTTGCTAGTGCTTTAGCTTTAAGATTTATTGTAATTTTAATTATAATAAATATCTAAAGAAATAAATAAATAAACAGTACTAATCTGTATGAAACAGAACGGACGGTGAAGGGTATAAAAGATTCGGCTTAGCTGAGTATAACATTCATACTTGTTAGTTTTTTGTTCTCTCCTTTTTTGTGATTTCCTGCCAGCAACACTCTCATGCATGAATTTGCTTGTCATTATGTGAATAAATAACATTCTTTTGTTCTTTTTTGGACCCCAGAGTTTTCCAAAAGTGAAAAATTCATTTAATAAAAAATTAGTTTTGAACTTTAAAAGGTAGATTGGAAATTTGTTAATAAGAGTTTGAAATATTTACCAAGTAAAAAAATAAAAATTTAGATCTATGGAAGAAAATAATAATGGCACAGTAGGTAAAAAAGTTAGCAGCTTTGTTTATATCTTAAGGAATAAACTTAATAGCTGTAAACACATTTTTTTTTAAACATTCAATTAAAATCAAATAATAAAATAATAAAGGCCCCCGGGCAGAACCTCACATATACTTAACTTAAATAGGATATAATATAAGCAAGAATCCGATTTAATCAAGAAAATTAGTTTTAAATTAAATATCTTGCAAACTTTAAGTAACAAACTTAAAGTTTTTTCCCTCAAAGTTTTTTCAGTAATACATAATTATTTATTAACAAAATTCTGTTTTTTGTAAATTCCCAATTTGCATTCCTTATAAATATACCGAAATTTATTGTTGGTGGATAAGTTTCTATGCAGATTTCACTGGTTGCTTTCAAAGGTTTTATTTAGACTACAGATATTATACAAATAAAACTGTAGGTTCCAAACAGTAATTTCTATGTACAAAGAGATATTTAAGTCGAAAGATCGATTAATTCTGGAAGCAATTTTGAAAGTTTAAATAATCGTTTAAAGTTGTGAATAGTTGACCTTTGGTTAATTAGTTTGTTGATTTTGTTCGGCAGTAGGTCATGAGTTTTAAACAAATTTAAAAAAAATATATATATTTAATCAATGGACATTATCCTTACTGACTAATAACAAGATTGACTTAAAATTAATGAATTACATGATGGAGTTAAAAATTTACATAAAAAAATTACTAGTCAAGATAAACGATTATTTTATGCTTTATAACATTTAAATTTAAAGAAAAGTCAACAAATTGAGACAAAAAATTAAATTATCGACATAACCTTGAAAAAGGATCGGCAATAGCGTAATTTACTCTACAAAACTTTACAAAAAGCAGATTATAATGACGAGTATTGCGACAAGGTATAATAAATTTAACAGAAATTCACAACAAATATTTCCATTAATAAGATTAACCATAAAAGATACATTTAACATTGTACGACGACTTTTGAGCGATGGTAGTTTTATTAAAGCCAGTCTACTAGAATAGGAAGGAAAGCTTGTCGAGTGACTCCATTGAAGACCACGTAAACAGAAGAACAAAAATTGTTTTTGGACAGATTCAATATGAGAATTATGAATGTTGTAATGTGGATACCAAATTATTGACCCATATTCTAAGATAGGTCTAACGAGTGACACGTAAAATTGCTTCGTTATGTATGGATCAGTGAACTCTTTAGCCCAGCGTTTTTTAAAGCCAAGAATACCTCTAGCTTTATTTACAGTTAACTTTATATGTGAAACAAAGTTTAATTTATGATCCAATAGTACTCCGAGATCAAGAAATTAATCAACCAACTCCAATTGATGACCACCCAAAGCATAATTAACAGCAATACAGTTATTTCTATAAAAACGCATGCATTTGCATTCCAATAGATTCAACTCCAACATATTATGATTACACCATAACAAAAAGTAAAAAATGATCAACAAAGCAATTAAAAGAATGGAAAATTTTTAAATTATCAGCATACATCAATACATTGGCGAAGTTGATAACATTGGGCAGATCATTAATAAACAGCGTAAATAAAAGTGGGCTAAGACGACTGCCCTAGGGAACACACATATGTACTTGGATATACAATTATTGAATTGCACTTTTTGCTTTCTGCCAATTAAATAAGAACTTAGCCAGCTTTAACTTCTACGGGATAAACCTAACAAATCCAACTTAGTAAGAAGAAGTTGATGGTTAACTTTATGAAATGCTTTACTGAAGTCAGTATAAACAGCATCAGTTTGTTTCCTTTGTGTAAATGCAGAGTTGATCAAAGTTGTTAAATGAAGTGCATTGGTTGTAGTTGAACAGCCTTTCCGAAAACGATGCTGGCATGCTGCCAGCAATGACGATGTGTGATGGCATAGGAAATCAGCAACAAGTTTTTCAATTAGTTTTGGAGTACCACTTATTTGTCAATCCCTCTATAGTTTGTTATATCCGATCTATTACCAGATTTAAATAAGTGTTTTATATACGAGTCTTTCCATAATATAGGAAAATAACCACATATAATCGAAGCATTAAACATTAAAGTTAATGGCGTAACTAATGATTTAAAAAACATGTTGGAATAAGATCAGGACCATGATTAAAAGACTTTTTAAGTTAACCAAAATATCATTGCTATTAAATGAAGGGAAAGATAGTGCCTGGTTTGATGAGAGCAGATATGGATAACCATTACTATCATCGTATACAGCATCAGAATAAGTTGTTGCAAAAAAATCGGCAAACATATCACAAATGACATCAGCATCTCCAGATTCTTGGCAACGAAATTTCATAGCGGATGGGTATCCATTAGATTTTCTTTTAGAATTTACAAATGCAAAAAACGATTTTCGATCACGAACGAAATTGATTTTCACCTTATTTATGTATTGATTATATAAAGCATCGGCCATGTGCTGAAAATCGCATGATTTGAAAATCACATGCGATCTGAAAATCGCCAGTTTTATTTAAGCATGTGCTAGAGTTCACGCGTTTTGTTTTTTTTTTTTTGAAGTAGTGGTCGAAAATTAAAACATATGTTTTAGCTGTCAAATTTGAACAAAAAAAAAATAATTATAATTAGTATTGTGGTTATTTTGTTGAACTATTCATGGTTTTTAATCCAAATTTTTTACTATTTAATTAGGCTTAAGTTCATTAAATTTAATTTTCATTAAATTATTTTTTATGAAGAAAGGAATTTTTACAACATGGAAGATTAATTAAAATTGTTATTGATAATTTTCATTCTTGACTGACCTGGGATTCGAAGCCAGGCTGGCTGGCGTGTGATTCGAACCCAGGCGGCTGGTTACCCTGACATGTTTCGACCTCAACCACTAGGTCTTCTCAAAGGGATTTGCCGACTTACACTCGCAGCCATCGATGACTGCTGACGTCAGTAGTCAAACATCAATCCTTAAACCAAATTGTATTTTAACCTTTGGTAGATCGAAATTTGCTTATTGAATGATTATCCATTTTTAATTGATCTCACATGTTTTTTCCTTTACTTCTGTTTTTTCCGTACTTTTGTCAAGAATTCTTCTTGAAGTCCAAAGTACATTTTTTTGTTTATCATGTTTTTTGTCTTTCTTTTTTCTTGTTGACATTTTTCAGCACAACTTGAAGGACAAATGAACACATAGAGCTTGTGCCTTAGCTTTAACAATAATTAGTATTGTGGTTATTTTGTTGAACTATTCATGGTTTTTAATCCAAATTTTTTACTATTTAATTAGGCTTAAGTTCATTAAATTTAATTTTCATTAAATTATTTTTTATGAAGAAAGGAATTTTTACAACATGGAAGATTAATTAAAATTGTTATTGATAATTTTCATTCTTGACTGACCTGGGATTCGAAGCCAGGCTGGCTGGCGTGTGATTCGAACCCAGGCGGCTGGTTACCCTGACATGTTTCGACCTCAACCACTAGGTCTTCTCAAAGGGATTTGCCGACTTACACTCGCAGCCATCGATGACTGCTGACGTCAGTAGTCAAACATCAATCCTTAAACCAAATTGTATTTTAACCTTTGGTAGATCGAAATTTGCTTATTGAATGATTATCCATTTTTAATTGATCTCACATGTTTTTTCCTTTACTTCTGTTTTTTCCGTACTTTTGTCAAGAATTCTTCTTGAAGTCCAAAGTACATTTTTTTGTTTATCATGTTTTTTGTCTTTCTTTTTTCTTGTTGACATTTTTCAGCACAACTTGAAGGACAAATGAACACATAGAGCTTGTGCCTTAGCTTTAACAATAATTAGTATTGTGGTTATTTTGTTGAACTATTCATGGTTTTTAATCCAAATTTTTTACTATTTAATTAGGCTTAAGTTCATTAAATTTAATTTTCATTAAATTATTTTTTATGAAGAAAGGAATTTTTACAACATGGAAGATTAATTAAAATTGTTATTGATAATTTTCATTCTTGACTGACCTGGGATTCGAAGCCAGGCTGGCTGGCGTGTGATTCGAACCCAGGCGGCTGGTTACCCTGACATGTTTCGACCTCAACCACTAGGTCTTCTCAAAGGGATTTGCCGACTTACACTCGCAGCCATCGATGACTGCTGACGTCAGTAGTCAAACATCAATCCTTAAACCAAATTGTATTTTAACCTTTGGTAGATCGAAATTTGCTTATTGAATGATTATCCATTTTTAATTGATCTCACATGTTTTTTCCTTTACTTCTGTTTTTTCCGTACTTTTGTCAAGAATTCTTCTTGAAGTCCAAAGTACATTTTTTTGTTTATCATGTTTTTTGTCTTTCTTTTTTCTTGTTGACATTTTTCATATAACCACAATACTAATTATTGTTAAAGCTAAGGCACAAGCTCTATGTGTTCATTTGTCCTTCAAGTTGTGCTGAAAAATGTCAACAAGAAAAAAGAAAGACAAAAAACATGATAAACAAAAAAATGTACTTTGGACTTCAAGAAGAATTCTTGACAAAAGTACGGAAAAAACAGAAGTAAAGGAAAAAACATGTGAGATCAATTAAAAATGGATAATCATTCAATAAGCAAATTTCGATCTACCAAAGGTTAAAATACAATTTGGTTTAAGGATTGATGTTTGACTACTGACGTCAGCAGTCATCGATGGCTGCGAGTGTAAGTCGGCAAATCCCTTTGAGAAGACCTAGTGGTTGAGGTCGAAACATGTCAGGGTAACCAGCCGCCTGGGTTCGAATCACACGCCAGCCAGCCTGGCTTCGAATCCCAGGTCAGTCAAGAATGAAAATTATCAATAACAATTTTAATTAATCTTCCATGTTGTAAAAATTCCTTTCTTCATAAAAAATAATTTAATGAAAATTAAATTTAATGAACTTAAGCCTAATTAAATAGTAAAAAATTTGGATTAAAAAAAAATAATTATTTGCATGAAAAATGCCGGCAGCTTTTATATTACGTATTATTTCATTAAAAAAACTGTATTTTAAAAAAGAACGTATCAGAAAACGTCTTCTAAGGGATTATTACAACCCAAGAGATATTCCTGAACAATGGTAAGTACCATAAGTACATGTTGTTGATAAATGGTTATAATTTCTTATGCTTAGTTTCATAGTTTTGTATAGAAACAGCTGCTCACAATCAAAACGCAAATTTAAAAGAAATTGTTAAACAACCATCAGTATTAAAACAATGTTGTTTTTAAATTTTATATTTTCTATGAAAATTTTCTTAAAAGATTATGAGTTTTTAAAATAAATGGAAAAGAAAAACATTAAATTTCCTTTTTATATGCTATTTATTGATGTTGAAAATAAATTGTAAAGGAAATTTACAAGTTCACATGTGGATCACATTACTGTAGGCTTGTGATTTAAAATCGCCAAATTTAAGGCGATTACGAACTCCAGCACACCTTCTTTGCGATTTCAAATCGTAATCACAACTTTCTTGCGAATTGCGATTTCACATAGGCGCATGATTCAGCAGTTTATATTCTGAACGACTGACGGAATATTTTCCATAATCAATTAATGATCCAGACTTTTTGAAATTCTTATAATTTTTATTCTTTAGATTTTTTAGCCTAGTCAGCTGTTTAGAGTTCCATGGTGGTCCAACTGGAGTATAAACAGTTTTTTTAGGTACACATATATCAAAAATGAGTATATTTTATTATAAAGTGTAGAAATCATTACATCAATATCCAAGCTGTTTAAAGGAGCAGGTAAGACGCTTCTCCAGCAAGTATTTCTTATTAATTGGTATAATAAGACATAATTAGTCCGTTTGAAAATAAAAACCTTATCAACATTTAAGGGCTTTAATTTCACATAAAATATAAATATATTTTGTTTTAAATTTATCCTTTTATATCTCGGTCCACATTGTTGACCATCTATATAAAAATACAAAAATGTTACATAAATTATTGTAGAAATTAGACAAAACTTTTAGAAAAAACAAAAACTGTAATTTCTTTGAAATTAAATAAAAAATAAAATAATAAACAAAAATTCCACTTAACTGTAGCTGTAAGTTTATTTCAACTGATGTCTTGTTATATTTTATTTTGGCCTTTTGCTGTTTTTTTGCATCGTGTGTTTGTGTGTGTGAGCTGAGATGTTTTCTGTATCTATTTTGTAGTTGAATCTCTCTTTTGCGTCTAAATCAAGTATGTTTAGCATCTCCAAAGTAAATCTGCTTGCATAATTATTCTCCTCTACTAATTTTTTAACGTCATTGAAATTTGGTTGATGTCCAGTAACTGCACAGTGGTCCGCGAGTGCTGTTTTTGCTCCAGAGGCTTGTCAATAGCTTTTATATCAGATTTATGTGGTGAAAGTCTGGTTTTCAACTTTGTTTTATTTGTGCCTACCTATACCTTCTGGCATATGTTGGTATTGTCACATTTACAATTGATTTTGTACACTTCATTTGGTTTTTTCTCAGTTTTCAATTTTGATTTTGTTTTACTGAATAACTTATTAACAGTATTGTTACATTTAAAGGCTAACTGGAACTTGTCCTTATTGTTATTATTAGAATTGTTCAACCTTTCGCAAAAGTTTGGTATATAGCTTATTGATTTAAAGATTTTCTACTCTGCTTCTATAGTATTTGTTATGGGACTTTTATTTCTTACATGTGTTATCAAATCGTTTACTGTCTTTTTAGGAAAGTCATTCATTTTTAAAATATCCCTGATTTTATATACATTTTCTCTGCGAATCTGATTGTCACTTATGTCTTAAACCCTGCAGATGAAATTGGTTGCCCTATTTATAATAATTCGTTTTGGATGTTTCGAATAGAAATTTATTAATCTACCCGACGACGATGGTTTCTGGTACCAGTCCAGTTATAGCAGATTTCCTTGTCTTATTATTATTGAGTACAAGTACGGTAGTTTACTATCACATTCCTTTTTCATGGTTAATTGAATTTGTCGGTTGAATGAGTTTAAGATTTTTAGTGTTTCATCAACTTTGTCCTATTTTATGATCCCAAACAAATCATCAGCATATTTGGTGAGAAATCAGGGTGTTGTCTCCATTTTATCCATAGTCGTCTCCAGTAGCTCCTCCATAACTATGTCTGCAATCACTGGTGATGCCGGTGATCCCATGGGCATTCCTTTCAATTGTTCGTAAAATTTTTTTTAAAATCTTAAATATCTGATGACCTTTATGCAAACAAAACGACCTACTCCCGAACAAAATAAAAATAACCAAAGGTCAACTATTCACAACTTTAAACATGCTAAACGGGAGGCACATCGCAACATCATGACGATATAAACCACAATTAGACAAAAATGCAATAGTGATACGAGAAATATTGTCAGAATTTATTCCGAACACAACAAACAATTAGCCAAGGACCGGAAAACGTTTTTTTTATGTTTTTAAGAAAATATTTATCATTGGTGTTCGAAAAATATTTTAAATTGTACAATAACCAAAAATAGATAAAAATATTTTGTTTGATATTGTTTCTTTAAGTTCAAAATAATAAAGTTCTTAAAAAAAACGTTTTTGAGAAAAATATTTTTTTATGTTCTTTTGTACAAAAAATTACGAACCGAAAACTTGATTTTTTCTTTTTAAAACTTTAAAAATCATGCGTACAAAATAATTTTTTTTTCATCAGTTTAAAAAAATAAAAGCAAACACAAAAAAAAGATATTTATTTTTTCAGTACAATATTATTTTGTACATGAAAAAAAAGAACCGAAAACTTAAAATTGAATTTTTTTAATAGTCAAAATTTTAACTCATACGTACAAAATTATAGTAAAAAATATAAAGCTAATTAATAATAAGTAGTTATAACATGATAAAGATTATTCTAGAACTAAAAAGTAATCTTATCAATTAGCTTGATGTTGAGTTTGAGCAACAATAAATTTTCTACATGCTCAGAACTTAAATTCCTTCTATTTATGATCATAATAATTGGCAAGGCACTGAAGGCTGTCTCCACAGATACCTGTATTGCGGGTACAGCTAATGCAACAGCAGCTAGTTTTGATAATTAAGAATATCTAAGGATTTTTTGCATTTGCAATTTTAAACACAATTTTATTTTATAATTTTAATTAAAATTCTCAATTTTAACTTCAAATTGAGTTTTTATTGTTAGTTTCTAAAAACAAAAAAAAATATTTTTCTCAAAAACGCTTTTTTTTAAGAAGTTTATTATTTTGAACTTTGAAGAACAAATAAAACAAAATAATTTTTATTTTTTTTTTTTGTACAGTTGAAAACATGTTTTGAACACCAATGATAAATATTTTTCAAAAAAAAAATAAAAAAAAAGTTTTTGTGTATTTTTCAAATTTTTGTTTTTTTGTTTCTTTTCATGTACAAAACACATATTGTACTTTAAAAATAAATATCTTTTTTGTGTTTCCTATTTTTTTTAACTGATAGAAAAAAAAATTTATGTTGTGAGCATGAGTTTTGAATTTTTCATATGAAAAACTTAAATTTTAAGTTTTCGGTTCTTAATTTCTGATGCCTGCAATTAGCTCATTTAAAATCATCAACAATGTTGACCGAAATATTGGGAGAATAAAAGAATAAATTTAAAACAATACAAATATAAGAAAAAATATGTACTTTGGATTTCAAGAAGAATTCTTGACAAAAAGTACGAAAAACCGAAGAAAGGAAGAACATGTGAATCAATTAAAATAGGTTACCATTCATTCAAAGCAAATTTCGATCTACTAAGGTATAATACCATTTGGTTTAAAAATTGATGTTTGACTAATGACGTCATCTGTCGTCAATGGCGGTGAGAGCTAAACGGCAAACCCCACTGAAGAGATTGTGTGGTTACAATCGAAACTAGTCTGGGCAACCTGTCCGTGAAAACCTAGGTTCAATTCCCAGCTTAGTTATCAATAAATTTTAATTCATTTCATGTTGGAAAATTCCTTTCTTCATAAAAATAATTTAATGAAAATTGAATTCAATGAACTTAAGCCTGATTAAAATATCAAAATTTGGATTAAAAATCATTAACAGTTCAATAAAATAGCCACAATACTAATTATCAATAAAAATATATTTTTATTTTAATTTGTTTTAAACTCATGACCTACTGCCGAATAAAATCAACAAACGATTTAAATAATCTAATACAAATTGATTTTAAATACATATTTGTTCTTACAGTTTGTTTTTTTATTATTTCTTATAAATGAAGAACTACATATTTGTAAAAGATTTTAATATGAATAATTTAACTACTTAATTGATGCCCTTAATGCAGGGTGGTCAAATTAGAAAGTAAATTAAGTTAAAAACACAATTTGGTTGACAAATTCAGTTTTTTTGATACCAATGTAAAGTACCGATTTTTTAAGCGAACGTGGTAATGAGTTATTTAACTACCTTTTTGTAAGCGAATGTGGTAATGACTTATTTAACTCCCTATTTTTAAGCGAGGGTGGTAAGTACTTGCCTCCAATGACATCACCATGTTAAAATAATGAGTTAAAATGCCAACGTATAAGTAGCGAATAATAGTTATATTAGCTTTCTAACTCATTACTTTTCAATGTAAGTTTTTTGCTGGGTTAGTTTTAAAAATGCACCAAATAGGTACATTATTGAACCTAGCTCGTTCATCTTTATGTGTACAGCAGAAAAACAAATCTTCTATTGTGCGGTAAGGTACCCGGATACCTATATGGAAGTTAGGTATAACTAAACATCTGGTTAAAAAGCTGTAAATATAAATGGGCCTATCTATAGAAACTTAATTAATACCCCAGCAAAAACTTGGTAATGACATGCAATTACTGAACATCTTACTTTTCAATGACTACTTCATACCATTTGCATTCAATAGAAGTGGCTTAGTGGTGACTGACATATAATCTTATACATAAGCACGTGTTTATGAGTTGATTAATGAAATTTATAATTAATTCATAAAAATATTAATTTAAGGCTTTATTTATTCAAATCTAATACAAACTGTTCTTACAATTTGATTTTTTTTTTTTTGTATTTGTTATAAATGAAGAATAATTCGTAATAGATTTGAATATGAAAAACTTAAATACATAATTGGTTCTAATATGTATTTTCAATCAATCAACCAATGGTAATCTTTATTTAGCATTTAAGTATAAACTAATTTAACAATGTTTTAAGAGTTTAGGACTATTTTCCTTTTCTACTTAATAATTTAGTATCAATATTGTGTAATTTAATTGCATTTAAGTTTAACAATGTTTAGAGAAGGAAAAATTTACAAAAAAACCTTTCTACGTCCTGAAAAAACCTTTCTACGTCTGAATTTTTTTGATTTTTATAAAAAGAGACTTAATGTTCTAATATGTATTTTAAAATTAAAATTTTTAATTAAAACTACACTCGTTTAGTACATATCGTCTAGGTGATGTAAATTATAATATATCGTCACCTAAAATGCAAATGGGCGTAACAACACTTAATTTTTTTTAACGAGAAGCAAAAAACTTTACAAAATCCATAACAACAAGTTGTGCTTGGCGTTTGAATTGCTTTAAAAAAGTCGCCATTTCTGATCGCGGGGATCTAAAATTTTTTGTGAACATTTAGTTTAATAAAACGAATAAAAATCATTCAAAAACTCTATTTCGAATTTTTTTTTTTATTGTTACGCCGTTTTGCATTTTTCATACACTTAAGTATTTAAATTGTACCTTTCCTTATTATATCGTTTTGTTATGAAAATATTATATCATTTTTGCAATCATATCGTTCTCTGGCTTTTTTGGTATGAATATGTCCTTAATCCAGAGTAGTCAAATATTTATATTAATAATTAGAAAGTAAATTTAATTAAAAACACAATTTGTTTGACAAATTCAGTTTTGCTGGTACCAATGTTAAATACCTATTTTTAAGCGAACGTGGTAATGACTTATTTAACTCCTTATTTGTAAGCGAGAGTGGTAAGTACTTTCCTCCAAAGACATCACCATGTTAAAAAATGAGTTAAAATGCCAATGTATAAGTAGTGAAGTGTAGTTATAAAAGCCTTTTAACTCATGGCTTTGCAATGTAAGTTTTTGCAGGGACCTCAGATGGGACGTTAACCTTTTGTTGGTTTCGGCCTGCCTAAAGAATGTTCTCCATGCACTTAAGCCTTTTGTACGTTGTATCCACTTTGATTCACCGTTTACGCTTTTCTTATTATAGATTTTCGAGAGCATTTTATTCAGGAGTATCCGTGTTCATTCTTCCAACCAGCGTCCTTCTATGTGATTCATTCGTTGCCTATACTCTCCATCAACCCACATGGCCCCATAAATTTAACAAACTATTTTTCTCTCAAAAATGGCTTTCACATAGTTATCGGTTTATGCAAATACCCCTGTCTCGGCACGCGAATCAACAGCTGGATTAGTCCATAATAAAAAGGGATGCCAATCGGAACTGGTTTCCCGGGATTCGGGATTTCAAAAAATTACATCCCGGTATCAAAAGCTACACTCATTCACATGCTGAAACATGAAGAGCTTTAACTCCTTAATTGTGGTTTATGTAAATTTTAATTAAACATTCCCTGATGATGATATTCTAAGCATATCGAATTATTGGAGCCAAAGAATATCGAAAAATTGGAAACAAATAGAGAAATTTTACATACGACAGAATTCGAGCTTGGGCATTTTCATTTTATATTGAATTTTAAAAGTCGAATAAAAATATAACTTAAGGAAAAATTATTAATTTATTTAAAAAGTTAAAAAAAACACCGTACGATTTCCAACAATGTGGTAATTGATTCAATTAAAAAATAATTAACATAAAATCTATATTTTTTATTCAATTATCTCAATTGATTAAAACTAAATAAAAAATAATTATTATATACTACGTTTATACGTAGCCTATTCGCAAATAAAAATTATTTGCGGTTAACTAAATTACTTTTCATATGTCAATTTGTTGCAGAAAATTCTTATTTTTGTGATGCCAGATGAAAAATTTAATCATTTGCTAGAACTGTATGTATATAACCTTTTTATTTTTTTAAATCCAAAATTAAAAAAAAACATTATTGTGTATTTGTATATTTTATTTGCACAATTTTTAGTTAATTTAAAATTTGTTGTCAAATAGATGAGCCACATCGAAATAAAAACTTAAAACGGTTAAAAGTGTGGCAATGTTTAAATCTTATTTGCAAATAGCGTCGTTAGTCAGGAATTGTTTTCGTGAGTTAGCTTTTCGCAAATAAAAATTTAATTCACTGTTTATGCGGCAATTTTCTCTACTTGCAATATAATTATTTGCGAATAAGCTGTGCGTATTAACGTAGTAAAGGTACTTGAATAGAGCAAACTTGTAATTGATTTATTTAAAAGATGCTATTAAAATTTTAATTAAATGAATTACGATGAATAATTGAAATTTTAATTCGAATTTAAATAACAAAATCAATTTTTTTAATTAACCATAAAAATCTTAATTGAACAAAAACACAATTTTATACCCACCACCACTTGTGGTAGGAATTATGTATAATTTACACTACTTAATATCTCAAAATGGGTCCATAAATTACCTTACGTGCCATGCCCAGTCTTTTAAAACACTTTTATTAGCCTAAACCTGTAAAGAGTAAAGTTACAATTTTGCATTTGGTGCACCAGTGAATTCAATTAGAAAATAAAACCACACGAAACTGTTAATTTTTCTTTTTGTTTTGAGCATTTCTAAAGAAATTTTTTCTTTAATTAATTTTCTTCTTTAATTATTTTCAGCACTTCAAACATTAAAATTTCTTTATAATTGTTGGACACTCTCAGAAAGGATAACAAAATTTAACTTTTTTCTTTTCAATGACAGTATTAACGGAGTTAATCAAATAAATAAAGATCAATATTGTGTTCCCTATCCCCTTAACGGAGAATTTCACGATGAATTCCTTTTTATAAAAAAAGGTAAAAAAAAAAAAAAATTAAGTTGAAGAAAATCCCGGATTGAAAAATTAAAATCCCGGTATTCGGAGTGCGCTGAACCGAAAATTCCTGGATTTTGCGGAATCGGGATTTCGGGATTGGCATCCCTAATAATAAATAACACTTGTTTGCAAGCAGTATCCTTCGTGTTACTTCAAGGCTATTTTCCTTATTTACAGTGGATCTAAGGTAAGTAAAATCTTCTACTATATCGTAATGACAATTGCCTTTATTTGCATTGATTTTTTTTGCGGTTGCAATCAATATCTTTGTTTTATCCTCGTTTAACGCCACACCACTTTTTCTCGAATGTGTCTTTAAAAAATATCAATACCCTCTGCATAAGAGAGCAGAATATGACTTTTATCTTCAGCGTTGCTCTTTTATTCCACATATTGCACGATAAGTTGTTCCATTGTCTGAGACACTTTATGGTAAAAAGGTTCACTAAAAGGTTAAGAAATTACAGTTCTAATTCTTACTTCTTACAATGGCACACTTATTTCATAATAACATGATGAGACAACAGATGCAAGCATATATTATTAATCATTACGTTAATCGTCCAATCTGTACAAACTGCTCGAAAGATCTGCACTAAAATTGTATATCTATTTTTATACCCTTCACCGAAGGTAAAAGGGTATATATAATTTTGTCATTCCGTTTGTAATTTCTACAATATTGATTTAAGACCATACAAAGTATATATATTCTGGCTTCTTATGAGAAGGGAAGCTCAAATCCGGTTGTCCGTCTGTCCGTCTGTCCGTCCGTTGAAATGGGTTTTCCGAAGACCCCAGATATGATGAAGGCTAGGTTGTTATACATTTATGTCACATATAGTCCGGATTTGTTTGCTATTGAAATTCAGGAAGATCGGTCCATAAATGGCTGAGATATGAGCAAAAAACCACGACTACCTCTAATTTTTCCCATAAATCCCATGTTGTTGTTGTTTTTTCCCATAAATCCCATGTTGTTGTTGTTTTTTAAATTCTTTTTTCTGCATATCTCGAGAACGGCAAGAGCTACGGCTTTGAAATTTGGTACAAACATCTTGCTTGCCAATACACAAACTCTCTAAAAAATGGGCGGGATTGGATAAGTGGGTGTGGCACTTCCTATACAAAGACGTTATGTATTTCTGTATATCTGGAGAACGAAACGAGCTAAAGTTCCCAAATTAGGTACAAACATATCGGTTATCAATACACAGTATCCCACAAAATATGGGCGCGATTGGAAAAGTGGGCGTGGTACCTCCCGTACAAAGACATTATTGAAAATACTCAAAATTTTAAATTTTAGGGCTCTAGTATGACATATGAACACGTTTTATATACCAAAATGTGAGAAATTTTTAGCAGCATATATTTCCCGAAAACCCTGAAACCTTTCTCCCAAAAACGGAAGAGTAATGCCCAAAATAAAATTTTTTTTTTTAAACATACCCATTTTCGGGAACAATAGGTCTTCCCGAGTCCAAGTTTTATAATCTAAGTAAATGGTTTTTTCTTCCTTAAAACGTGGGTATATAAATTTGCCAAATCGGTTAAGAAATGGTTAAGTTATTAGCAAAATACCTCAAAAATGGGCTAAAAAGCATCAAAATTTCTATAAAAACTAAAATTTTAGAGCTGTTATATGTCCTATGAATACATGTATTATATCAAAAGATCGGAAATTTTTAGTAGAACATATTTGCTGAAACACTCGGAAAAATCGGTTCAGATACAAAAAAGTTATTACCAAAATATTATTTTTTTAAGAAAAACCTATTTTCGGGAACCGTAGACCTTTTCGAGTCCAAGTTTTATTACCAATGTAAATGGTAAATTTCTTCCCAAAGACGTCGGTATATAAATCTATCAAATCGATTGGAAAATGCCCGAGTTATGACCAAATTACTGAAATACCAATATTTACTTTTTTTTTATATAATTAAGTTGTTTTATTTGCGTCATAGCCGAATATAGCACTCTTACTTGTTTTATAATATTTCTTGAATTTTTGTTTTCCGTATGTTTCTGTTTCTGTACTTAATTAAGTAAATTCTTAACGTTTATATTTTATATGCAGACTATCAATAGTTTATTAAGAGCTACAAGTAACTTCAAAAAATGTACTTTCAATTACCACATTTCCATATAAGCCACGTACATGTCCCATGTACCTTGGTGCGCATTTAAGGGTGTTAATAGTCAATTTGTCTCTCACCCAAAAACTATTTTAGCTGTACGGCTGCAAAAATACTATGTTTTTTAAAAGTAGTACTCAAGGATTTTCTGACATAAATATTATCAATTTCAATAAAAACAAGTTAGAGTGCTATATTCGGTTTTGCCGAATCTTTGATACCCTCCACTGACAGAAGTGGGCTCTCTATTGTAAATACATATATATTATTAACTAAGCTTCACAAAAACGAACGTCAACATTAAATTGGGTTGCGGTTTAGGCCTATATTAAATGATTGACCGACAATAAGAAAGTTTTATGCGTTTCTTTTTAGATTTTTGAACTGGCTTGAGTACAATATCATTATTCGTAACAGTTTTAGCTGAACTAAAATGACTTTTAGGAGGTTAATTTGTATTGGACCTATGGTAAATTATGGACCAATCATCCCAAAATTCTGAAGACGGATTTCTGGTATTACAAAAAATAAATTAAAATAAATTTCAAAATTTATTTTCGGGAATGCAAAATGTATTATTACTTTATGCATTTATTAATGACGTGCTAAATTTCAATACAGCAGTGTAACTAGTTTTAGCGTTAACAGTGACAAACGGACAGACAGACGGACAATGCTAAATCGATGCTAGAATTACTCAAGGAGCCAGAATATATATACTTTATGGGGTCTTAGATGTATAATAAAAAAGTTTCACACGGAATGATAAACTTCGTATACCCTCATTCACCACTAGGGGCGGTGGATGGTATACAAATTGTGGTTGAAAACACTAAAGGTACCCGGTTACTTATTTTTGTTAGCTGGAATAATAAATTTTGATTTGTATTTGTATGAATGTTACTTTTTATACCCTTCACCCCAGATGGATGAATATGTATACATATCTTCGGTTGATAATTTAAATGCCGTATGTGATTTTTTTGCGGTTTTGAGTTAAGATCGATTCCTTAGGTTTTCCGACTTGATCTTTCATTTGGCGTAATCAGTTTTTCGATACCTCATACGGTTTTTAGAGATATGGAGTGTTGAGTTTGTCGTATGTGCTATTTGCTGAAGTAATTTTGAAATTAAATTTACTCGTAGCTATCGGAATCCACATACGACAATTTAATTATCAGCCGACGATATATCACTTTGTCATTCCATTTGTAACTTCCAAAAAATTGATCCTAGACCCTTTAAAATATATACATATATTCTGGATCCTTATGAGAGAAGGGAAGTTCGAGTCCGGCTGACCGTCTGTTCGTGTGTATGTTGAAATGGGTTTCCGCAATCCCCATAAAATATGGGGATAAGGTTGTTATATATTTGTGTCTAATATACTCCGTTAAAGTTTGCTATTGAAATTTAGCCAGATCGGTCTACAAATTATTTATTTTTTTTTTCTATTTATTTATTTACAATCTATTTGTACAATATTTAGTAAATGTGTTAATGAAAATTTTTACTTAACATATGTCATTAAACTTCAATAAATTTAACAACATTAGCCTAAAAAATTTTATTTACACTGTTATCAATAAGATTTAGTAGTATTTACAATATTTAAAGACAAGAAAGATGGATTATTTCCTGTACGGAAAGTGTAATACATGCAATCTTTTGAGACCAAAAAACCACGACTGCCTCGAATTTAACACATAAATCCTGAATCTTTTTTCTGTATATCTGCAGAACGGCAACAGCCAAATCTTCCAAATTAGATACAAGCACCTTGGTAATCAATACACAACAACCTAAAAATTAGCGAGATTGAAGAAGTGGGCGTAGCACTTCCCATACTAATACAGTATAAATTTCTAAATATCTGGAGAACGAAAAGAGCTAAAGTTTCCAAATTATGTGAAATCATTTCGGTTATCAAAACAAAGCATCCTACAAAATGTGAGCGGGATTAGAGAAGTGGGCGTGGCATAAAATAGTTTTTCTATATCTCAAAAACGGTAAGAAATTTTTGTTTTTCAAATTTAATACTCATATCAGTGTTATTAATACACAACATTTCTTAAAATATGGGCAGGATTGAAGAAGTGGGCGTGGTACAATATAAATTTATTTATATCTAATAAACATTAGGAGAAAAATTGTCGAAATAAGAAACACATAGCTCGGCTATCAATATACAACTTAACTTATTTAATGGGCGGGATATAAATGAGGGCGGGATTAGTGAAGTGCACCTCGATATAAAAAACTGACAAATCGGTTAAAACCAAGCCGAGATATGACCAAAATACTCCAAAATTGGTCTAGAGAACATTAAGATTTTAAATTTGAGGGCTCTGCTATGACCTATAGGACACGTTTTATATATCAAAATATAATTATCTAAATTTTAATTTAACAATAATCCCTTAATTTATAAAAAATATTTTAGGAATATAAAAGGTTCATTAATTAAATTTTCACAGAAAATTCTTTTATAAACCTCTTGTAAACCTTAAATACTTAGTCATAAACCTTAAGTGTTTATTAATAAGTCTCTAAATACATAATTGCTTATCCGAAGAAAATAGAATAGTTTTATTAATTATCTTAATGTTTATGGAAATAAGCGAGTTTCCAAGCTAGAAATTTTACAAGATTCCAGTAATGAAAAGAGTCAAATACATTTAAATTTCTATTCCAGTTCAAATAGAGAACATTAAATAAAACAAATATCCAAAATACAGTACTAATCTGTATGATACAGAACGGACGGTCACCGTACCAAACAGCTGTAAAGGGTATATAAGATTCGGCATAGCCGAATAATAGCACTCTTAGGTGTTAATTTTTTTATTATTTCCTTTTTTGTGATTTCCTGTCAGCAACACTCTCATGCATGAATTTGCTTGTCATTATGTGAATAAATAACTTTCTTTTGTTCTTTTTTGGACTCCAAAGTTTTCCAAAAGTGAAAAAATTCATTTAATAAAAAATTAATTTTGAACTTTAAAAGGTAGATTGGAAATTTATTAATAAAAGTTTGAAATATTTACCAAGTAAAAAAATAATACTTTAGAAATATGGAAGAAAATTATAATGGCACAGTAGGTAAAAAGTTAGCAGCTGGAGTTTTTTTAAATCTTAAGGAATAAACTTAATAGTTGTAAAAACATTTTTTTAATCATTCAATTAAAATCAAATAGGAAAATAATAAAGGCGGCAGGACAGAACATCACATATACTTAACTTTAATAGGATATAATAAAAGCAAGAATCGGGAAAATTATATTTCCGATTTACTCAGAAAAATTAGTTTTAAATTAAATATCTTGCAAACTTTAAGTAACAAACTTAAAGTTTTTCTATCAAAGTTATTTTGGGAATACATAATTTTTCATTAATAATATTCTGTTTGTTGTGCTTAATTCCCAATACACTGAAATTTATTGATAAATACACTAAAATTTATTGTTTGGAGGATGCACATGTCACTGGTTCCTTAGGCCAAATCAGAAGGAAACTGTTTCCCAAAGACTTGAGAAAAGCTAAAGATATTATATAAATAAAACTGTAGGTTCCAAACAGTAATATCTATGCAATGGGTGATTCAAGTAGAGATACTTTTTTCAATAGCCTTCTTTGACAGATCACGTGTCATGCTGTCATGTTATTTTTGTTTAGTATTGTTTGGCATTTCATAATGGAAGGACTTACGCCTGAACAACGTTTACAAATCGTTCAACTTTATTACGAAAATTTACGTTCTGTGAGGAATGTGTTTCGTGCACTTCGCTCAACTTATGGTCAACATAATCGGCCTACTGAACGTACTATTCGCAACACCATCACCCATTTTGAGATCCAGCATTCATTATTGGATAATGTTTGACCGAATAGCGGTCGTAGCTAAGAGTGTACACGAAGACCGTGAATAGTCGATTCGGCGCCGTTCGTAGCGACTCGGACTGACGCATGGAACGACTTGGCGCATTTAACGTCGAGATCTTAAATTGATAGCGAACAAAATACAGCTTATGGCAACAACTGAAGCTGCGCTACCTTCCCAAGCGACATTGCTTCGCTGTATGGGCTCTTGAAAGGTTGCAAGAAGATCCGACATTTTCGAGGCAAATTTTGTTCAGAAATGAAGCCCATTTCTGGCTCAATGGGTATGTAAACAAACCAAATTGCCGCTTTTGGGATGAAGAGCAACCTGAAGAGATTCAAGAACTGCCATTTCATCCAGAAAAAACAACGGTTTGGTGTGGTTTGTGGGCCGGTGGAATCATCGGTCCATATTTCTTTTAAAATGATGCCGGTGCGAACGTAACTGTCAATGGCGACCGTTATCGTGCCATGATTACTGACTATTTGATGCCAAAAATTTAAGCTCGTGATCTCGGCGAAGTTTGGTTTCAGCAAAACGGCGCCACTTCCCACACATCGCATCAATCAATGGATTTTTTTGAGAAAACACTTCGGTGAGCACATAATTTCACGTTTTGGGCCGGTCGATTGCCCACCAAGATCGTTTGATATCACACCGTAAGAATTTTTCCTGTGGGGATATGCTCGGACGAGTCATCGAAAATTGGACTCAACGGATGGACCATTGATAGACATAATCTTCAAAAAGTAAATGCCAAAGAATGTTCTTTCATATGGTAATAAACATTCCCCATTAAATTTGAATTTTCTGTGTTTTTTTTAAAAAAAAGTAGGGATCCTCGAAATAGATCACGCTTTACAAAGAGAAGTTTTAGATGAAAGATCTATTAATTAGGGATCGTAATATGACAATTATAATAAATATTTTTGTAAATTTGTTGTTTACACTTTCCGTATGAGTATATAGATTAATTTTATTTCATTTTAAAGATGCACGAGATAGGAACATTATTGCACCTATTATATTGTGCGGCAAGGGTGCCTGTCTGAAAGTTAAGTATAAAACAAGCATTTTCGCACTAAACATCTCGTCAGAAAGCTGTAAAATATAAATGAGCTTAGGTTAGGTTACATGACCGGCAATCGGGAGACAGCTACCAAGTGAGCTGTCTCCCGATTGCCCTATCCTATAGATCAGTTATGGAGATGGCGGCACTGCAGAGTTCAACCAATTCGTCGTCCTAATGAAGAAATGAAGTGACCTAAGGTCTATTCTAGATAGATCGTGCAAGCAGGCAAACACCGGCATTTTTCCCTAATGCCCATATTGTCTTCTTCCTTATCATGACAACTTCTACGCCGGTCATTAAATTCCAGACCAATTCTCCTATCATGAGCCAGTTATTTTTAAATTCTAATTTCGTCTCTATTAAACCTAAGTAGAGAGTTGGTTCTCCGTTCATTATAGCCAGGCTTGGCAACAGAAATTTAATTAATACCTTAGATGGGACGTTAACTTGTTGTTGGTTTCAGCCTGCCTAAAAAATATTCTCCATGCACTTAAATCTTTTGTACAGTGCCTCCAATTTGATTCACTAGAAATTTCTAGGGTCTTTATCTTTACGCTTTCCTTCATAAATGTGCTCGAATGTCTTTAATTCAGGAGTATCCGCTTTCTACTTCTGTACAAATTGCTCGCAAATCTGCACTAAAATTTCTACATAGAAAGCATTTTCAGTACTTTTTTATCATATAAAAAAAATTTTGAAAAGTATTTTAATTTAACATTTTTAATTTTTCGAATTTATTCTTTGAGTTAAATTTCAGTTATGTATTTGATAAAGCTTTTTGTAATAGCTCAATTCCTTAATTTTTTTTTTTTTTTTTGGAATAGAGCTATTACAAAAAGCTTTATAAAATACATAACTGAAATTTAACTCATAGAATAAATTCGAAAAATGAAAAATGTTGAATATAATAAAGTTGCTTATGAAAAAGAAATAATTCCCATTATGTATTTTAATTTAATTAATGTGATAATTGAATCAACTATTTTTTTAAGTTGAAAAAAAATTTAAGATATAATTTTGATTTAATTAACATTTAAGTCGTTTTAAAAGGTTTAAAAACGTATGTTTGACCATTGACTGCCAGCCATCGTCAATGGCGGTTAGTGTTAAACGGCGAAGATATCTGACTAGATAGTGCGGCTATATTGAAACATGTCAAATCGACCTGTCCGAGAACGTGGATTCGATTCCCCGGTCAGTCAAAAATGAAAAATTGTCAACAAATTTTAATTCACTTCATATTGTAGAATTCCGTTTTTCATAAAAGTAATTTAATGAAAATAAAATTTAATACACTTTTGCCTAATAAAAAAATAAAAATTTGGATTAAAAACCATAAACAGTTTGAAAAGTAACCACATTTCTAATTATAAATTTTTAATTAAGATATTAATTAATAAACAAAAAATCTTAATTAATCTTTTCGCTTAAAATAATATAATTTATAATTGTAGAATTGTTGTTAGACATTAGTAGCAGTGGCTTTGCTTATGGATCTTGTCGTCTGTTCAAAGCCACCCTAAATTTGTAGTAGAATGATTTTTACTCCGCGAAAATCATTGATAATAACCAGAAAAATCAGAAAACGTACAAGTACATACAAGATTTATCAGCAAGAAAGCATTTTGCTACCACAATGCAAAGAAAAACGACTAAAGCTGCAGGTCTAGACCAAGCGTTGAATGCGTCTGTGAAGCTGTCCAAAAAGTAGGAGTGTAAAATTGTTTTGACAAGTTACACAGCAAACGCGTAGAATGCATATACGTATCGAAAGCATGAAGTTGAATTTTCTTCTACTTTAGTAAAAATACGCATAAAAAGCGTGTTGTGGATCGACCACCAGGCTAAGAATTAAAATGCAATTTATCGTTCTGTTTAATTTTTTGCTCTGCTATTGAATGTATTATTGCTCTTAGTTGGTATGCAACTAAATCATTGCAAATGAAATTGTTTATTCAAAAAAAAAAAACTTTAAAAAAGGATCTTCGTATACCAGTAAATTGTAGCCGATATCCTATCTCAAAGAAATAAATATTCAAGCTCGACGTCATAAGTTTTTAAATGTTCTTTAACCCTTACCGTCTTACCGTGGGAATTGCTTGTAATATTTTTCGAAAATAACATAAAAATCAATAAAATAGGGACGTGAATTCTTTAAATAATATGTGCTGAATCGAGTCAATCAAGTTTGAATAAAATCAGAAAACTACGGCCCATTATGCGCTTAGTGCAATTTTAGAACAAAAACCAATCGCAAAACTCGTTTCAGCTGTGCTAGATGCGAAAAAGCAATTTGCGAAATCAAATACCACATTTTCGACGACTTGCATGTGGACTATAATAATGAAATAGTAAAATTATAAAATAAATTCGTCTAAAATGTATTAAAAGATTTTGTTTGTTGTGCTTAATTCCCTTTTTAAATAATTGATAAAAAATACTGAAATTTATTGTTGGAGGATAAGCTGTTCCTATGCGCATTTCACTGGTTGCTTAGGCCAGATCATCAGGAAACGTTCTCCTAAATAATTTTAGAAAAGCCAAAGCTATCAGCAAACAAAACTACAGAGGGAATGAGAATTACCTACAAACACTCAAAAAGTCTTGTTTGCAACGATATCAAAGCTTAAACAAAATACCCAACAATACATCAGTGATGAGTTATCTTTTCTTACATTTCCCGCTACAATTATTTGGAATTCTCCCAACATTAATTGTAGTTGTAAGTGGGTAAAGAAAAAACATATTAAAAACAAATAAGCATACGTTCAAGAAAAAATATATTTATTTACTATTTGTTTAATAGGGGTTTTTAGCTTTTCTTATTGGGGTCTGGTCAGACCAAGAGAATTCTAGGGTTAATTTAATTAAATATTTTCAATTTTTCGATATTCTTTACAAAAAAAAGTGTTTTATCAATTAAAAAAATGGTTTAAAAAGTATTTAAATTTAATTAATGTGATAATTGAATCAATTATTTTTTTAGTTGAAAGAAAATTAAAATTGTTTTGAAATAAATTTTCAATTAAAATTTTAATTAAATAGCAAAAAATCTTAATTGACTTTTTTCGTTTAAAATAAAATAATTAAAACTTGTAGAATTGTTGTTGGGAATTGTCAATATTTATTTAAATAAATTAACACATTGTTTGAAATGGCAAAGTTTTTTGATCACTTTTTTAATTAAAATTAAAAATATTTATTGAAATTATTTTTTAAAAATTTTAAAATTTTTAGTAATCAATATAATCATTTTGGTAATAGGTGCAAAATCAACAACTTGTTTGCTTGATATTATGAATTTGAAATAAATTTGGTGATTGGAGAAATTTAATAATTTTTTCTGTGTAAATATCATAATCAGGAACAGTTATATTTGAATAAAAAGTTAAACAAAAACTCTTATTAGTTATGTAGCCTTTACTACCATCGTCATGATTGCACTACCAATATATCGGCAAACTCGAAGTATCGCCGATATATCGTTATCGGTATTCGCTCATCCCTAGTTAAAACTATTGCAAGCCTGGGTACAAACAAATTTTGTAAAAAAAAAAGATTTCGCTTTCATATATTCTAAATAGATCATAGTTCTCAAAAACCAATTCAGGAAAATCGTTTTTACACTTAAACAAGTTGGACTGCTATATTCGGCTGTGCCGAATCTTTGATATCCTCCACCGACATAAAAACGGTCGTCAGCATTAAAATTGGTTGCGGCTTTAACCTATATTAAATTATTGACCGACAATCAGAAAGTTTTATGCTTTTCTATTTAGAAATTTGAAACAGCATGATTAAAATATCATGATTCGTTACAGTCTTAGCCGAGCTGAAATGATTTTCAGGAGGGAATTTATAATGGACCAGTGGTAAATTATGGACAAATTATCCAAAGATTCTGTAGGTTGATTTTTGGTATTAAAAAACATAAATAAGAATAAATATCAATAAAGCAGTGAAATTAGTTTTAGCGTTTACCGTGAATTGTAGAAGGCTTTTTAACATGGAATCTAAGGATACCTATGAACCGAAAGTCACAAAATTGCATTAAATTTGTTATGGCCATATGAAGATAAGTTGGAACAAATTTTACCGCAATATCTATATCTGATACGGTTTAAGGCGTATTTAATTAGTTTTCCAGGGTGGACGTTATCTACTCCTATGGTAAATTATGGACCGATCATCACGAATTTTATTAGTGCAATTTCAATTCCTACAAAACTGTGACGTTCTAAATTATATTATGATAGCATTATTTATTACGTTACGTTTTAGGCGTACTAAACGGTTTTACAGGAGCAGAGGCCAAGGGTTAATTACGACCCGATCTTTATGAAATTAGGAAGCGTGATTTCTTGTCCTATAAAACTATAAAGTATTTAACTTTATTATGATATCATTATTTATTACGGACCTAGGCGTACTGAACTGTTTTCCGAGAGTAGGCTAGGTAATTTATGGACCGCCCTTCACGAAATTTGGCAGTGCGATTTCTAGACCTATAATACTGTTACGTACCAAATCTTATTCCGATACTGCGTTAGACGTACTAAGCTCTTCTCTATGAGTAGGGTTTATATGATTTCCAGTGATATAAAACGAATTTGTGCAAAATCTTATAGCATTCCGTGCATTATTCGAATATTTATGTTAGTTTCTGTAACAAAATTATAAATTTTTAAGGCTGGTGGTTCCACATTTTGATTCATAGCTCTGATTCTACTGAATCGGTATTGCTAAATTTCAATCCCATACTGCTTAGGGGAACTACAAGCAATTTGACACCAAGTGTGTTATTTTCTGTTGAATCTCTCAAAAGTAAGTGTGTTTTCAACAGATGGATGGAAAGACGCACGGATATGGTCAAATCGACTTAGAATTACTCGAGGAGCCGGAATATATATACTTTAAGGTGTCTTAGATGTATAATAAAAATGTTTCACACGGAATGAAAAACTTAGTATAGCCTCGTTCAACACTAGTTGTGGTGTAGCTATCACGTGCCCGAAGTGTTGCCATTTTGGCATTTTTGCAGCATAAAAAATTTTTATTTAGCTGCAAAATTTTCATTTAGCCCTCGGCATTTTATTTAGCATTTTTAGAGAATGTTTTTAGCTCTATTTAGCATTATTTTACAAATACTTTTATTTTTTTTATAAATTATAATAACTTTTCACTTAAAATAGTTGAACCCAAAATGAAATTTTGTACGAAAATGGATAATGCTTCTGTTAAGAAACATCTAACCTGTCTGGTTAAAAAAAATTTAATATTCAGGGAATATTAGAAATGCCCTTATCATGTTGATTGTAAATATTATTTGCCCTTTGATATTACGATATAAAAGTACAAGGAAATTTCACTTTGAATTTAGATATACATTTACAGCCGTATTCATAACAAAAAGTTAGCCACAGTTTGTACACTACGTACAACAAGCTGCTAACTAGAATGCCGATTAAGCTTAGCAGCTTGTTAGCACAGAGTTTATTCATAACGAATTGTACCGTCTGCTAACTTTTAATAAATCAACTCTGAATATTAATGATGCCACATTATAGTGCTCAAATACGCAACACGTTTTGCATAAATCATCGCTGGTTTTGTCATATCATTTTATAATTTTTTTTACTTTTTTGTTTTTGCCTCCCCGCATAAAAAAGTTAAATGTTTTTAAATAGAAATAATTATAAAAAAGGACTTAATTAAAAAAAAAGACAGTGACTTAAAAAAAAACAAGCAAAAGTATTCAACATTAAACTCCTGTTTTTCACAAGGTGGCAAACGTTTGGCAGCTCGTTAACAAGAGTTTAGCAAATCGTTAGCCAGAGTTTGATTAGTGTATAATGAATGAACTTTGTGCGAACTTCATGCCAAATTTTCGTTATGAATACGGCTGCTAATATCTAGTGTAAATTTTTCCAAAAAAATTTTTACTCTAAACTGCTGAAAAAATAGTTATTTTAAAGCTTCAACTTTTCTCATAATATAAAAAATGAAATGATTTAAAAAATTTTGTATATCATAGAAATAAATCGTTTAAATTTTGCATATATCAGAGGTTTTCAGGCCCCTTAAATTTAACATTTAATCTTAACTGCCTGTGCTACATATTTAAATGTGTCAAGTGCTTTAGCAAAATCTTATCATTTGCTTAAATATAACCATTTACTTTAATTTCGTTCTAAAATTAGTCACTAAAATGTATTTAGTTTTGAATAACATTTCGTACTGCAAATAAATTTTTAAAAAAATTTTGCATTATTTTTAAACTTTTTTAAAATCATTTATGGCATTTTTTTTAGCCATGTCTAATGCCAGATTTAGCTGTAACATTTTTTTAGACCTGGCCACACTGCGTGCCCGTATAAAAATATATATTTTCTCCAAGTGTAGCTTCTTAAGAACCTTTCCGTTTAAAGTTTTTCAGGAAAAACTACAAATAAATTCAAAAAAAGTAAACTAAATTTTATTTCTTATTTTTCAAAAGAGAAATACTACGCAATAAACAGTCACATTGTTAACACACATTATTAATCATTTTTGTCACTTTCTTAGGTTTTTGCTAGAAAAATCAAATGTAAGATGATTAATATCTGGGTATGTGTAACATTTAAACAATTTTATATTGTTATATACTTTAAACGCCCCACAGTTTTGTGTACTATTATTAATGTAGAAATATATGAAAGGAGCACCGGCTTTTTTGCGCTAGTGTCTGAATAGAAAGTTTACAAGTTACACTTTAAGCAACATTTTGCATGAAAAGTCCCTAAAACTGCGTGGCTTCAAAGAAAATCAAATGCTTTTGTGTAAAGTAGTAGAAAATTATTATGTTTATTAATGTTTTCCCATAAACTGTCACAGTTTAATTATATTCAAACTTCAAAGCAAATCTGCGTAGTCAACAAATTACATCTGTAAATTATTTAATTTTCATGCCTGTGTTACATAATGGAGAGGAAAATCAAGGAAATAGTTGTCTAGTATATATTTGGCCATATCGAATCTTTTACACCCACCACCATTATTTGAAATATAATAAATTAAAGTTGTGAAATATAATGCAAACAGTCATTTCAAAACTTTTGTTGTTTAAAATAATTAATCAGATATTTAGTTCGCCTGTACGTATGAATAAAATTTCTAATAAAGAGTTTAAGCAGTAACAACAGCTTAAACATAATTTTGGAGGAACACTTGTATAGGGGAAAGGTGAAGTTTTGTACCAATTTTGTATGGAAAATATTTAAATTAATCAAATCATTTAGCATAGATTTTTATATCGAAGTATTTGCGCCAACTTTCGTTGCTTTAGTAGAGGCTAAGTCAAAGAACTGGATTGGCCTATTGTTAATAATAAACATGTTTCGTATATAAAAAGTATTTGAGCAACAAAGTTTGCTGTAGCGCATTGTGTATGGCCATTATTGCCACAAAACTTAATGGGGTGTCCCATGATTATTACGCTACCAAGCAAATTGATTACCTAACTCAATATACACCTTATCCTTGCGGCGATGGGTAAAAAAATTTTAAAAAATCGGTATGTTTCTGAACAGAACACTTCTCACTTTTTGATTAATAGGCTAAAATTTTTTAGCATCTGTTACCACGAAGTCATGTTTTTTTCTCTATTGCGTTTTAAACTAATTTTGGTTTTTCCTATTAACATTAAGACAAAACCAACAAACATTTTTGGGCTGTCATACTAGAAAATAGAGTGGGAGACACACATATTTACCTTTATTTATAAAATATCACATATTTTATATCCTGAAAGTTATTTAAATTGTATTAAGAAGTCATTTAGAAAATTTTCCAAATTTCCTATTCATTAATATTTTTGCAAGTTTTTTTACTTGCCTGCTCTGTGAATTCAGCTAATTCAAATAAAATTAACTTGAAATATATTTAATAGAAAATAAGAATAACAATCAATAACGGCAATTTTAATTTAACGCCGCTCTTCATCGTTTTGTAATAATTTCCTATAAACAGAAAATTTTTGCAAAACGTGTTATTAAAAAATAGCAAATTTTAACAAAATTCCCTACAAATAGAAAGTTAATGAAAAAAAAATTTTCTATAAACAGAAAGATTTTAGGAATTTCTCCGTAATAAAGAACTCATTTGTAAAATCTGACTATGTCTCTTATGAATTATAGCAAATGTCATGTTAGTTTTTATGTTAAGACAGCATGACACTCATATTTATGTGATGAAAATAGAAAGTTTGTTTTTATATCTTGCACCACTAGTGGTGAATGAGGGTACACTAACTTTGTCATTCCGTGTAAAACTTTTTTAGTATTCATCTAAGACCCCAGAATATATATACATTATGGGTCCTTGAGTACCTCTAAGACGATTTAGCCATATCCGTCTGTCTCTCTGTCCATCTGTTGAAACCACGGTCACTTTTAAAAGATTCAACAGAAAAGAACAATATTGGTGTCAAATTGATTCTAGGTATTCAGGATTACGATCCAGCATAACCAATTTAGTATGAGAAGAGTTGCAAGCCCAACATCGAACAACATCCCTTAAAAATTAATATTTTTGTTACAAAAAATTGGTTTTGTATGACTGGAAATCATACCACAAGATTTTGTGAAGATCGGTTCATTATATATCAAAGGTTCCATATAATGCCCAATATCGGAATACGTAAGGACTAAAACCGCACCAAATAATGATCTTGCAGTAAAATTTGGTCTCTCGCAGTTTCATAAGACTATAAATATATAAATAATAATGCCAAATTTTTCAAGATCGGTTTATAACTTCTTATAGGTCCCACATAAAACCCGCACTCGAAAAACCCATAAGTTCACCTTAAAACGTAACGAATTTGGCTATTGTAATGAAAAATTTTCATTTCCATAATCCTAGAAATCACTATAACGAATTTCGTGATGACGGCTCCATAATGATGTGTTCATTTTTAAACCTTCTGCTAAAAGTTGCTCTAATACTCTTAAAACCAAAACAAATAATGATATTTTATTGATATTCGGTCCAATTAAGTTTTATATAACTACACCATTTTTCATTGAAAATGAGAAAATTCCAGATGAAATTGAGAAAATTTCAATTGAAATTGATAATATCAATTTGAAATTGCGAAAATTCCAATTGAAATTGATAATATCAATTTGAAATTGAGAAAATTTTAATTAAAATTGAGAATATCAATTTAAAATTGAGAAAATTCCAAATGAAATTTAGCAATTCAATTTGAAATTGAGAAAATTCCAAATGAAATTGGCAAATTTTAATTTGAAATTGAGAAAATTCCAAATGAAATTGAGAAATTTTAATTTATAAAATTGAATTACATATTTTTTTTTAATATTCATACAACGAACGTACATAAAAAACATAATATTGGGAAAAATTAAAATAAACACAAATCGCAGTATTATTGACCTACTGGCATATCTTCCAGATCCAGAACAGATTGGTAAAACGTTGTAGTATGTTGTATGGCTCTACTGCAATCTCCAGTAGTTATACATGTCTTAGAAGCCTTCTAAAAAGTCAAGTCTCTGCTCTTCTACTCCATTGGGGGAATAACGTTTGGTACATTCATCTTTGTTTTCACCATACTCTCCAGCTACAATCCTGCGATTGAGCCCCTATTCACCGGTGCTTAACCCCATTGAAATTATTTGGTCAAAAATAAAAAGTATGGCGAAATCAAAGTTAAATGTACCGAAAGTAATTCCCCCCAATGTAGGAGAGCAGAGGCTTGCCTTTTTAGAAGAGGTGATTAAGCTTCTAAGACATGTGTAACTACTGAAGATTGCAGTAGAGCCATACAACATACTACAACGTTTTATCAATCTGCTCTGGATCTGGAAGATATGCCTGTTGGTCAATAATACTGCAATTTGTATCTATTTTCATTTCGTCATCGTAATGTTTGTTGTATGAATATAATAAAAATCATTTAATTCAGTTTTATCAATTTAAAATTTAAAATTCTCAATTTCATTTGGATTTTTCTCAATTTCATTTGGAATTTTCTCAGTTTCAAATTAAAATTTCCTAATTTCATTTGGAATTTTCTCAATTTCATTTGGAATTTTCTCAATTTTAAATTAAAATTTCCCAATTTCATTTGGAATTTTCTCAATTTCAAATTGAAATTCTCAATTTCATTTGGAATTTTCTCAATTTCAAATTGATATTCTCAATTTCAATTGGAATTTTCTCAATTTCAAATTGATATTATCAATTTTAATTGGAATTTTCTCAATTTCAAATTGATATTCTCAATTTCAATTGGAATTTTCTCAATTTCAAATTGAAATTCTCATTTTCATTTGGAATTTTCTCAATTTCAATGAAAAATGGTGTAGAAATAAAATTATATTTCTTTGTGATGATCGGTCCATACTTTAATATATAAAGCCTACTCCTGAAATATTCGTTCTCGTGGTGCAGGATATAAAAGTTTCGGCAAAGCCGAGTATAGCACATTTACTTGCTTTTATTACACTTTCGATTGTTTCTTTGGTTTGTCAGCTTTTAGAAAACAAATAAGTTTTTTCAACAAAGAATTATCTTAAGAGGGAGGCAAAATGGCTTCTGAGTGTTAACCAAACAAATCATTGTTAGTGTTGATGACTTTGTCTAATATAAAAAAAAATGGAAATACTGGCTGTCAAAATATTGTAGATTGATGCTGTTTTTTGTTGACACTTTTACTTTCTTCTAAATGCCTTTTGTAGGTCGTCAAATATTAATGTTCAAGTATAAATGTTAGTATTGAGAACTGATGGTTATAAAAAATCTAATAACAAAGTATTCTATACTATTTTCTAAACACATACATTCAACTGCATGTATGAATTTATGTGTGAGCAACATATGGGCATACATATTTTTATAGCTTTTTAATTATTAATTTTTTTTAGACATTTATACTCATGTATAAATGTATTCCTTGTTATTGGCAAAAATATTTCTATTTACTTTCACCAACATGCGCATGTGAATCTATGGACCAGACTTCCAACAATTTTTATTTCACATAAAAATTCATTTATTAAATCAATAACTTAATTCTTTATACACAAAAAAAAATGTTCAGTAGTACTTTATCAATTAAAAAAATTGTTTGGAAAGTATTTCAATTTAATTTATATGATAATTGAATCAAGTATTTTATATATTACTAGCATTTAACCCGCTACTTCGTTAGCGCCCCTTTTTCTTATGTGGACATATTTTTACGCCAAAGTTTATGTTTCTAGGTTTAAACCCGCTACTTTGTAAAGGGACGATTTGTACCTCTAAACGTTCGTATTTCAAAAAATTTTATTTGTATTTTTTAGATACGTTACGAATGTGATATTTTTTTTTCAATGTTTATTGGTTTAATAGATAGATGGCGTGGCAAAATAGTTTTAAAATACAGGTTTACTCCCCAAAGGGTCTAACTTCAAAAAAGTACCAGACACCTAACCGCTTATTATTTTAATGAACATCAGGTTAGGGAATTTCCCGTTTTAACCTTTTTTACCCTTTAACCATAAAAATCTCCATAACTCCCATCATAGGTAATCGATTTCGCGAGAGGCCAACCTCCCGGGCAAATTTCAGCATTTTAGTTCAGGTGTTTAGGTCGTGCGATGATGAATCAGGCAGTAACTTTAAAATTTTACATTATATAAGTAGATGAAGAAAAATGTTTTGAAAAAGTAACAAAATTACGTACGATTTTTACCCCTTAAACGTTCGAATTCAGAAAAAGTAAAAAATTTTCACTTGGCATTTTTAGATAAGTTACGAATTTTATATAATTTTTATTTATATGTGCATTGATTTAAACGGTAGATGGGGGACAAAAAAGAACCATAATTCAGGTTTTACACTTTAACTCCCTAAAAGTGTCTGGTACTATTTCGAAATTCAAATAGTACCAGACACCTGTTCTCTTTTTTATTTAATGAGCAACAATAAAAGCACAAAATAAAGTACAAAAAAGTACCAAAAATTGCCTCTTACAGATGCTCATTCAACGCTTTGCTTGTTTAATTTTATGTTTGTAGCTGCAATACTAACAAAAATTCAATAAGTAACTGTTGGCAAACAATACAGTACGAAAAGTACCAAAAACCACTCTTACAGATTCTCGTTCACTTGGGAACTTGCATGTTTGATTTTATGTTTATAGGTCCAATTTTAACGGAAATTCAAAAAGTAACAGGTAAAGAACAAAAAGTACCAAAAACCCCTCTTACATATTCTCACACACTCAGGGCATTGCATTTTTAATTTTATGTTTGTAGATCCAATATTAACGAAAATAAAAAAGGTACCAGTTAAAAAACGAAAAAGTGCCAAGAAGATCCCTCTTATAGGTTCTTGTCCACTCAGGACATTTAATGTTGAATTTTATGATTTTAGGTCCAATACTAACGGAACTTCAAATAGTACCAGTTAAAGACCAAAAGGTACCAAGAAACCCCTCTTGCAGATTTTGATTTACTCAGGAGCATGCATGTTTAATTTTATGTTCATAAATCCGAATTCTCATTCACTCAGGACCTTGCATGTTTTATTTTATGTTTCTAGGTCTAATACTAACGGAAATTAAAAAAGTACCAGTTGAAGATCAGAAAATACCAAAAAGTACCCTCAGATGTTCTTATCCACTCAGGACATTGCATTTTAAAGTTTATGTTTCAAGGTCCAATATTAACGATAATAAAAAAAATTGTCAGTTGTGGAACCAAAAACCTAAACTAAGAAATTAAATTTCCCTTATTTCCCCTTTTTGGTACTTTTTTCTCCCCATTGAAGCACAAAAAATTTCAATATTGTAGTAGGAGCCCATAATTTAATACATATATGTCAATGAATAAAAAAAAATGTTTTGTAAAAAAGTACCAAAAATAGTAACGGTTTTTACCCCCTAAACGTCCGAATTTCGAAAAAGTACCAAATTTGAATTTGGATTTTTTAGATAAGTTTCAAATGTGATATAACCCTTATTTCTATGTTTATGGGTTTAAAAGATATATGGGGTGACAAAAAAGTAGCAAAATACAGATTCTACCCGTTTACTCCGTATTTCCCCTTTTTGGTACTTTTTTCCTCCCCAATGAAGCATGAAAAATTTCAATATTGTAGTGGGAGCCCATAATTTAATACGTTTATGTCAATAAATAAAAAAAAATGTTTTATAAAAAAAGTACCAAAAATAGTTACGCTTTTTACCCCTTAAACGTCCGAATTTCGAAAAAGTACCAAAATCGTATTTGGATTTTTTAGATAAGTTTCAAATGTGATATAACCTTCATTTCTATGCTTATGGGTTTAAAAGATAGATGGGGTGACAAAAAAGTACCAAAATGCAGGTTTTACCCGTTTACTCCGTTAAAGGGCAGAATTGCCAAAAAGTACCAGACACCTGTCCGCTTATTTTTCTAAAGAACAACGATAAGTATTAAATTTTTTTTGTATCTCTTTTAGTTTTAGAGATATAAGGGTACCGAATTTACCCGTTATTGCCCTTTTTACCCCCTAAACATTCGAATTTCCAAAAATCCCGTCTTAGTGGATCGATTTGGGGAGAGACCAACCCCTGGTCCAAATTTCAAGTTTTTAGCTTCAGGCGTTTAGGCTGTGCGATGATGAATCTGTCAGTCAGTCAGTCAGTCAGTCAGTCAGTAACGTTACAATTTTATATATATAGATTAAAAAAGTACCAGTTAAAGAATAAAAAAGTACCAAAAAGATCCCTCTAACAAATTCTTATTCACTCAGGACTTTGCATGTTTAGTTTTATATTTCTAGGTCTAATACTAACGGAAATTAAAAAAGTACCAGTTAAAGATCAAAAAATACCAAAAAGTACCCTTAGAGGTTCTTATCCATTTAGGACATTGCATGTTGAAGTTTATGTTTCTACGTCCAATATTAACGATAATTAAAAAAATTGTCAGTTGTGGAACCAAAACCTAAAGTAAGAAATAAAATTTCCCGTATTTCCCCTTTATGGTACTTTTTTCTCCCCATTGAAGCATAAAAAATTTCAATATTGTAGTAGGAGCCCATAATTTAATACATATATGTCAATGAATAAAAAAAAATGTTTTGTAAAAAAGTACCAAAAATAGTAACGGTTTTTACCCCCTAAACGTCCGAATTTCGAAAAAGTACCAAATTTGTATTTGGATTTTTTAGATAAGTTTCAAATGTGATAAGGGTTATATTTCTATGTTTATTAGTTTAAAAGATAGATGGGGTGACAAAAAAGTACCAAAATACAGATTTTACCCGTTTACTCCGTATATCCCCTTTTTGGTACTTTTTTTCTCCCCATTGAAGCATGAAAAATTTCAATATTGTAGTGGGAGCCCATAATTTAATACGTTTATGTCAATAAATAAAAAAAAATGTTTTATAAAAAAGTACCAAAAATAGTTACGCTTTTTACCCCTTAAACGTCCGAATTTCGAAAAAGTACCAAATCCGTATTTGGATTTTTTAGATAAGTTTCAAATGTGATATAACCCTTATTTCTATGTTTATGGGTTTAAAAGATAGATGGGGTGACAAAAAAAGTACCAAAATACAGGTTTTACCCGTTTACTCCGTTAAAGGGCTGAATTTCCAAAAAGTACCAGACACCTGTCCGCTTATTTTTCTAAAGAACAACGATAAGTATTACATTTTTTTTGTATCTCTTTTAGTTTTAGAGATA
This sequence comes from Pollenia amentaria, assembly GCA_943735925.1. Classification (NCBI taxonomy): domain Eukaryota; kingdom Metazoa; phylum Arthropoda; class Insecta; order Diptera; family Polleniidae; genus Pollenia; species Pollenia amentaria. The sequence goes on along the minus strand of OX031010.1, from coordinate 133,774,491 downwards.
TAAGGTTACCGAATTTACCCGTTTTTGCCCTTTTTTACCCCCTAAACATTCGAATTTCCAAAAATCCCGTCTTAGTGGATCGATTTGGGGAGAGACCAACCCCTGGTCCAAATTTCAAGTTTTTAGCTTCAGGCGTTTAGGCTGTGCGATGATGAATCAGTCAGTCAGTCAGTCAGTCAGTCAGTCAGTCAGTCAGTAACGTTACAATTTTATATATATAGATAATTTTGATTTAATTAACATTTAAGTTATTATATATTTTTAATGAAAATGTTAATTAAATAACAAAAAATCTTAATTGATTTTTTCGCTTAACATAAAATAATTTAAATTTGTAGAAGTGCTGTTGGGAATTGTCAAAATCTGAGCTATATTTGATTAAATCCGTTAACACACTCCTTGAAATGGCAAAGTTTTTTGATAATTTTTGTAACTTAATTTAAAAATATCATTTATTGGAAATAAATTCACAATTTTTAATTTTTACAATTTTAAGTAATCAATATAATCATTTTGGTAATAGATGCAAAATCAACAATCGTTTGTTTCTATGAATTTGGTGATTAGAAATAATATATATTTTTATCTGTGTGAAAAGACCTTAATACCCATAATACAGAAACGAATAAATATACTTTGAGGCCAGATTTTATTTTTGTAATAAATCAGACGTTCCATATATCGCTGGCTCAATATACCAAGATTGTATGCGAAATAGCAACAATATGGAAAAAACAAAGTTAATATTTTTTTATATTAATTCCAATATTTTCAAATAAAGTAACACAAGATCTTGCTGCCGTCTCTGTACCAACACTTAAAGTTGTAAATTGTCCCATACGAACCTGAAACATAACAGCGATATGTAGAGCCCACCCCTAAAAATTCTAATTAACTGTGGAGGTTACCAAAAATTAAGCAACCGAATAAGACTTTATGACTTCTTTTTAGAAAATATAAGAATGAAAACAATTAACAAATAAACAAAGCAAATAAACAAAATGAGACAAAAAGATGTAGAATTAAATAGGAAAATTTTAAACGTTATTAGTTTAATAATTAGTATTGTGGTTATTTGATTGAACTGTTAATGGTTTTTAATCCAAATTTTGACATTTTAATCAGGCTTAAGTTCATTGAATTTAATTTTCATTAAATTATTTTTATGAAGAAAGGAATTTTACAACATGAAATTAATTAAAATTTTATTGATAATTTTTCATTCTTGACTGAGCTGGGAATTGAAACCAGGTTTTCACGGACAGGTTGCCCAGACAAGTTTCGTAATTAATTTATTAATATGTGACGCGCAAAATAGAAAGGGACCTAAGGGTAAAAACCATTTAAAACCATTTTAACCGTACGATGCATACCCAACTTTTTCTACGAGAACACACACCCGGGATACGTTTGTACCTACTAGCTTATTTTGGCTTTCTCTTATGTTTAGATGGTCCAATTTCATTATTATTTTTTTTTTTAAGAGTAAACAACATAAGGCACCCTGATGCAACTCCCAAGTCATGGAAGTCACTGACGGTAGCAGAGTTGTATGCATTTTTTGGCATACTTCTTATGACTGGCGCAAACCATAACAATTCAGAAAGTGTTCGAGATTTGTGGAATGTAAAAAGCTATCCTCTGTATCGCGCCACGATGGGAGACAACCGGTTTTGCTCAATATTGCGATTTATAAGGTTTGACGACGCAAACACTCGGACTGCGCGCGCACAAACTGATAAAGCAGCACCGATCAGTGAGTTGTATCCACTGCACGGTCAAATTTATACTGGCCAAGCAGTGACTGGAAGGGAAACTAGTCAAGGGGAACGAGTTGTAAAAGATTTGGCTATCAGATACAAAGGAAGTGGAAGAAATATTACAATGGACAATTTGTTCACGACGTTGCCAGTTGCAGAACTTCTCCTCACCTGGAACCTAACAATCTTTGGGACTTTGCGCAAAAACAAAACGTATATTCCTGCGGAAATGAAGGCGCACAAGGACAGGCCAATTTATTCATCATTATTCGGCTTTAGAAAAAATGTGACGATGTGCTCTTATGTGCCACGAAAAAATAAATCAGTGACGCTGCTTTCATCAATGCACTATGATGGCGAGATAGCTGAGTGTGGGAAGCCTGAAATCATAGAATTTTATAATATGACCAAGGATGGCGTTGATAAAATGGACCAATTGTTCAGTGAATATCCTACACAACGACAGACGAAGCGTTGGCCATTGTCATTATTTTTCAACATGTTGGACATAACGGCTCTTGCAGCGTATATTGTATATGACATGAACAACCCCATGCTGCCTGCTAAATCAAACAAGCGTAAGCAGTTCCTTCGCAGCTTGGCGGAAGCATTGTGCATGCCAATTATTGAAGAACGCACTAAAACGGCAAGTCACGCGAAACTTTTCCACTAAAATAGCGATTGAGTCATATTTCAACCGTCCGCTGGAATCAATGTTGAACACGACACCATCGACATCTGCCGCAGCCCGCGCGCCAAAACCTATAAGCGGTTCCTGCTACTTATGTTATGCTCAAGAAACAGAACGACGTAGAAAAACCAGAAAGGTGTGCGGCAAATGTAAGAAGCCAATGTGTCTTGATCATTCGATCACCAATACCGAATGCACAATATGTAACAATAATTTATAATTTCCATTCTTCAAATAAAATAAAATTATTTAAACCCACTATAAAATGGTTTGTTGCCTTTTATTTTGATATAAACTGGTGTGGTACAAACGTATCCCGGGTGTGTGTTTACGACTTTGGAAGCTCGTAGCTCCTGAACCACTGATCCGAATTGCATCAAATAACCTTTATTAGAAATTCCTTATTTTTCCTAGATCCGAAATCTCTATTCCTTAAGTTAAGCCGTTCCTGAGTTACAGCACTGCAAAGTTGCAAGTGGATACATTTGTACCCGGGTGTGTGTTCTAGGGTTAAAGATTTAAATACGTGTATCTTTGGTGTACCATCACTGAGCGTGTTGGTATTGGTCTCATTTGAAAGCGACACATCTCATGACGTCAGAAACGTGTTGGTCAACCTTGAAAACGCGCTTAGATGTTGTCCACATCAAAAAAAAATGTAAAAATTGATTTTTTTTTTACCCTAGGTCACTTTCTCTATGCGCTGTCACATATGTTATTAATAAACGATAAAGTTTTTTAAAAAAATTTTATATATTTTTGGTTCACAAATGAAGCAGCTGTTCTTCATCTCTTTTTAGAGCGATAACAACGTATTTATTTTTTCTTTTATTTAACAATAATAATTCAATTAAAAAAAACTAATTGCGTAGCGCACAAATTTGCGTGTACTTTTTAGTATGTTATAAATAAGAAAAATTTTTATTAAAATAAAATTGATAACGAAGTAAATTATTAATTAAAGGTAATGCAAATTTTTAAATTTCCTTATATGTAAATATGTGTTACACAAAAGACTTTCGGTGAGCAGTTTTTGCTATGCAAACAAAATCCCGTTAAAGATTTTAAATCAAATCCACTAGATTTCTTTGTAATGTAATCGGCCAATAACATGAAAACACTACGCAAAACCTGTTACATCGCAAAAATGATGTAGCGTTCCCCGATTTTGTATACAAATAAATTTCTTTGGTTTATTATGTTTATTCATTCGTTATTTGCCGCCAGAACGTTCAAATTCGTTCGGTCCTATTTTGCGACGAACTTTTGGTAAATTTTAAAAAAATTTTTTATTAAATTGGTTTATTATTGTAAACTTAAAGAGAATAATAAATGCGCTGTTATCACTTTAAATACAGATTAAGCACAGCTGCTTTATTTGTCAACCATAAAAACTATACAATTTGTTTTAAACAAATATGCTTAAACTAATAACGTTTAAAGTTATTTTTGTTGGCTTATTTGCTTAGTTTATTTGTTAATTGTTGTTAATGATAATATTTTCTAAAAACAAGTCTTAAAGTTTTATAAGGCTGCTGAATCTTTGGTAACCTTCACCGTTAAATATAATTTTTCAGTGGTGGGCTCTACATAAAGCTGTTATCTTTTAAATTTGTTGGAGAAAATATACGACTTTTAGTATTGATCCAGAGACGGCAACAACTTCTTGGCCACGTTGTTGAACTAAAATTTTTTACGTAACTTTTTTTTGGAAATAGTCGAATTTAAAATAGAAGACTATCAACTTGATTTTCTCTATACTTTTGTAATTTTACATTTAACCCTCTAATATTGAGCCAGCGATATATGGGAAATTTGGTGAACTATAAACATTAGACCGACTCAAGTTGTATGGAGCCGAAAAAAGTGTTTTAGTTACCCCCCTGAAAATAAAGGTTGATATGTTTTATGATGATTCCCAAAATATTTTGGTTCTTGCGTTGACCATCCGTGAGCTGGACCATTTTTAAAAAAGGTCTTTTTTCAGTTTTTCGAATTTTTTTGTACTTTGCTCCAAGACGACATAAGCAAAATTTGTTATCATCGAAAAAGGTTTTTTAAGCAGCATCCAATGGTATATAATACTTTACCACTTGCGAACTACTTATTGAGATATTTAGCTAAATACATATTTTCGTTTAGGGTTTTCATAAAATTCTACGTATTTTTTTATATTAATTTTATATTTTTTTATTGTATTTTTCACATTTTGATAAATTAAAATATGAAAAAATTTTATAACCATATTGCCTATATATGAAAAAAACTTAAAATATATCGCGATTTTCGCGGTTTATGTGAATAATTACAAAAAAAAAAAAAAAAACATAAATTAACATTATTTTAAAACAGATAAAATTTGAAAAACAGAACATTACTTCCACATACGTAGAATTTGTATGAAAACCCGAAACGAAAATATGTATTTAGCTTAATATCTCAATTATTAGGCCGCAAGCGGTCAAGTTGTATATACCATTGGATGCTGCTTCAAAAACTCTTTTTGATGATACGAAATTTTATTTATGTCGTCTTGGAGCAAAGTACAAAAAAATTCGAAAAACTGAAAAAAATACCTTTTTTAAAAATGGTCCAGCTCACGGATGGTCAACGTTAGAACCAAAATATCATCATAATCACATATCAACCTTTATTTTCAGAGGGGTAACAAAATCACTTTTTTTTTGAGTCGCTCTAATAAACATACAATCTGATCTCACAGTATCTTTATTCCCTTCTGTATTAGCTATATTAAAGTTCAGGGAGAAAGCGTACTATGGGGCTTTGGAAGGTTATGAGCTGCGCATTATAAAATTTTATATTATTTTTAGTCATATACAACTTAGTTGGACCTTTTTTAACTGAAATATCCCCAATAAAAAGTGGAGGTTCTAACGAAGCAGATTTGTTAGGGAGAAACGTAAAAGTTTCGCATACCATATCGCTTACGGATATCATGAATTTTATATGGCGAGTTCTCACTTTGATGCAATACATTTTTGATACAGAAAGCTCTTTATTCAGCGTATATAAAAATGGTTAAATGTAACGATCAGCTTTGCACACTAAATTTTTTGTTACCGTTATTGTTTTATATGCCCCCTTACAAACCTGCTTCATAGTAAGGGAATGTCGTGGCTCTTCAAAATTTATATATATTTTTTTAAATTCATTAAGAATTCGTTCACTCAGGTAGACTGCATCTCTGTATGTCTTATTGCGTAACGCATAAATGTGTGATTACTTTTTAAAATAAGCACTTAAGTGATTCGAACATAAGAATTTTTTTTTTTAATGGGTTATTACATGTTTCGGACTTCAGCCTATTATAATGATTTCTGGAAGTAGACTTTTTATACGACTTGTGGTAAATTATGGAACCATGATGAAGGTGTTAACTCAGGTCTTATAAAACTCAATTGGACCAAATTGCGTAAACCAATTTGGCAATGAAATTTTTAGTCGCATAAAATTAATTTTTGGCAAATTTAATGGCAATCAATTCATTTCGCCACTTATTTTTTGTAAGTATCGCTTACCTCAGTAGGCGTGTCGCAAATTGGAGCATCGTTATGACATAATTAAAAAAAGTTCTTAATGTTTACTATCGTGCAAGCAGAATAGAAATATAAATTTTTTAGGGAAACTGGTCCACATTGGCATTCATGACAATTTTCTTATCAAAACGATTACAATGAATTTTAGTTCCATACTGATTTAAGTTCCATAGTAGAAACAAACTCACGCTAAAGTTGTTCAATTTGTTTACGAGTTTCGGATCTAGCTTATTGGACCTAGGTTGTTATTGTGATGTTAATGGCCTAGAAGATGTATATCTTAGTACACCCAGAGAAAAAATATGTTTAAATTTGGTCACCTCCAACAAAACTATTTTTAAAGAGAATTGCAAACATATTATGTTTAAATTTAACCATATTATTGTCACCGTCCAACATATTGTTGTTAAATTAGTCCTAATCAAGGAGGCACAACCATATTATGGTTGCCTCCGAACATCTTTTGGTTAGTAATAACAAAAATATGTTTAAAATTTATAATAGCATGGTTGATTTTCAACCAAAGCATGTTGCTCTTATAAAAGAGGAAAATACTATTGTTAATTTAAAAACAAATTATTGTCATATCTAACCATAACATGCTTAGAGGCAATCATAATATGGTTGTGGCTTCTTGATAGAGGACTAATTTAACAATTATATGTTTGTTGGTGACAATAATATGGTTAAATTTAAACATAATATGTTTAAAATTTTGTCTAAAAATAGCTTTGTTGGAGGTGACCATTTTTAAACATGTTTTTTCTTTGCGTGTACATTCCAATATTTCTTACACAACTGATGAGTCACAGAAGAAAACTTGCATTCATTGCATTAGTTCGGTTAAGTTCAAATGAAATATTCTCATAGATTTTTTTTTAAAATTCATTTACTTATAAGATTTTCAATACATTTGATTTAAATTTGAACTACGGGCGCTAACGAACGATATAAAAATTTGATCTTATAAAAATTTATGTAGAACAATATGTGCCACTTTGGGTCAAGGACTGATATTTTAAGGTGCTGCAAACATTAGTTCAAACGCATAATACCGCTGCGGAAAATTTGTGTCAATTGTTCCAACAGAACTGGTTATAGGATTTGTGAAAATAGAATAGGAACAAAAAGAAAAACAAATGACGTGCTAAAGGAGATCTAAGCACTTAACTGGTATATGAAGTAAGAAAAACAAGGTCAATGTTTTAATTTTGAATTTATTTTGTTCTAATAATTTATCGGAGATCTTACAAACCCAAATAATTGGCGTGGTGTTACTTTGCTTTTATGTGGTTAACAAGGTTATTGCCCAAATAATCGCCAAGCAAATTTCCGCTAGGGTATCACCAGCACTGAGACAGGAGCAGACGGGATTCAGACCCAACAAATCCACTATCAACCATATAAACAGTCTCCGTTTATCGACGAGCAATCTGTTAAATGGCGATCGCCACACTATATGTGCTTTATAGATTTCGAGAAAGCCTTTGACAAACTAAATCATAGCGTCGCTTAGAGCGCACTTCGATGCCCCTTCTATTAATGGGAACATATATATACATATAAATATATATACATATATATATATAGCGTCTATTCAGTTTCGAACTTGCATATAAAAGGCGGACATTTGATTACTTGGCGAACAGTCCGCCATATGATCATGTGCCTTGAGCATATTCACCGGACGTGTCAGTTTTGCCAACATATTTTTTTTTATTTTTACTTTTTATTACTTTATTTAACTACGCTGTGGTTATATATCGATCAATTTCTATTAAAACTACCATATATAAGGTTAAAGTGCGTTAATTTTGTATTTTTTAACTAATTTTTTTGCGTAGTATTACTAAGTATTTTTATGTTTTCCCGTTTTTTACTCTGTTAAAACTACATACATGTAACTTCGACGCCGCTAGCAGTCTTATGTTTTTACGCCGTTCGAAATGTTTGCTTTGCACTTGTTCAAAAAATTTAATTTATTCACTTTTTGGAAAATAATATTGGTTTTTCCTAAATGTCGGTCGAACGATTGGTACTCGCCTACAAATACAATGTTTTTTATTGCTAGTATAACACACACACACTTATTTGGTGTGGCGAAAAATTGTGCCAGTGGTTGTGTCACTCATTAAGGAAGTTTTTATATAAATTTATATAGCACCCGCACAGCCATGAGACACGTAATATTCATATCTACCCGCTGTAAAGAGATCGTGTTATTTTGTCAATGTTTTATACCCACACCACAATAGCGGAGAGGGTATTGCATTTGTGCTGATGTTTGTAAACATTGATTAACTCATAATCACTTTCTGAGTCAATTTAACGATGTCCGTCCGGCTGGCTAGTTGTCCATGTAAACCTTGTGCGCAAAGTACAGGTCGAAATTTGGGAGATTATTTGATGAAATTTGGTACAACTTTCTTTCCGGAATAGGGTCTTTGTGCTCATAAACCATCTTATGTTGGTTTATAGATTAAATTCGGTCCAGACTTATTTCATTGCAATCAAAATCATCTTACCAAATTTTATTGGAAGCGGTCCATATTTGACCACAGGTCCCATACAAATACTACTCCCGAAATTAGCATATAAATTCCATGTTGTTATTAGCAGAGGAATTGGCGATAATATTTTTTGCAATAGCTATTTTTTCATGACAAAATGTTGTGCTGATAGGTCAAAAATTACCCAGAGGTCCCACATTAACCACCATACTAAAATTACTTAAAGACAAAAAAATCTCATGTAAATGAGGATACCTAAATAATATTCGGCACAAAGAACTTTAACATGAATCTTCACCTCATAACGTAATTATGTTCTGGCGGGTCCATGATTGCCTATGGGTATCAAATAGGGTACACTGGAAAGTTTGTTTTTATATACTGCTGTGTAAATCATCTCACGTTCGAGATTGACCGACTATACTTTCTTACTTTTTAGTACTGAAACGGTGCCATATATTGATATATAAATCTGCGACGGACCAACATTTATTACAAAAGCATTATTTGTTATGGTTTTACGTGCTTTAAAGCGATTTCGAGAGTAAGGTTTATATGGGGCCTATTATAAATTATATACTAATCTTTACGAAAATTGACAGTGTGATTCTTATTCATATAAAGCTGACCGCTAAAAATTCATTATAATAGCATTTTTCTTTACGGTTTTACGCGTTCTATAGTGTTTCGGACAGTGGGCTTTATGTGGGGCCTATGGTAAATTATTGACTGATTTTCACTAATGTTTTTAATGTTTTTAGTTGTATAAAACGAATATGTGCAAAATCTTTTATCAATAATAGCATTCGTCTACTAATTATGTTAGTTTATAACAAAATTATCAATGTTTTAGGTTAGTTGCTATACATTTTGATTCATAATTGTTATCCTACTGAACCGATCTTGTTGCATTTTAATCCCAAACTGCTAAGAACAACTAGAAACAATTTGACATCAATAAATTTTTTTTCTTATAAGCTTTTCGAAACTGATAGTGTTTTTAACAGACGGACATGGGTAAATCAACTTAAGGTTAGTCCACATTTATCAAAAATTTGACTAAAGAATCCGAAAAAATCTTTACCACAAATTTCATCCACCATTTTCATTGTAACAGTTTTTATGGATTCACTAAACAACATTTCTTAAAACAAATTATAGTAAATTGTTATTAATAAAGTCTGAACTGCATATATATATACAGAATATATATATACTTAGTAGGGCGAATAATTAAAAATTTCACACGGCATGATAAACTTAGGCCCCTATTACGTTTCACAACTCCACTCAGTTGAATTGTAATTAAGACAACTGGTTGTGATGAGTTGTAATTTTTTGATGTTTTCGTTCACCGCAAAGTTGTAAACCATAATACAAAAAGGAAGAAATTACAACTCAACTAATTTGAGTTGGGAGCCGTAATAGGGGCCTTAGTAAATCCTCTTTTTTCGATGTTATGTGTATATAACTGGGAAATCTAAGTAAAATATTTTAAAAAAATGTAAAAATTACCACATGTAACAAAAGTAAAAGAATAAAGATTTAATTTCCCTTATATCCCCTTTTTGCATGGCATGTTTAATTTTATGTTTTAAGTCCAATACTAACGGAAATTAAAAAGTAGCAGTTAAAGGCAATAAAAGTACCAAAAAGTTCCCCCATAGAGTATTATCAGTCTGGATATTGCTTGTTGAGTTTTATGTTGCTAGGTCCAATATTAAAGGTAATTAAATAAACGATCTTCACCCTTAAACGTTCGAATTTCAGAAAAGTATCAAGTTTGTATTTGTACGTTTTAAATAAGTTTTTGAAATTTTGCCCCTAGGATGCCCCTAGACAGGTCAAATGTATGAGCAACCCAACTTTATTTTCATCCCCATCATTTGTTTCAAACGTACCTACCCGCTATCTCCATTTCTTAACGGTCTCCCATACAAAATTTTCAATGAAAGCTAGAAATATGTTGAACAAAAACTCCCATAACTGCCTGGGAGTCGCCCCCAGGAGGATAGAATGTATGAACCGACCTCTATTATTTTTTTTTGTTCTTAACATTTTCTCAAACCATACTAGCCCTTCCTTTTAGAGGTGCTCCCATACAAATATTACGTTTTATGAAATTCTTAAATATAATTACAATCTTTCGTGTTTTGTGAATTAAATCAAAAGCTGTAAACAACTTCGCAACTTCGTTTTTTATATGTGTGGAAAAAACTAATGGCCTAGCTGCATTTTCCAATTCTTAAAGAATTTTTAAAAAACAAACATTTTGCTAAAAAATTATTTTTTTTTTTGCAACAAAATGAATATTATGGTTCTAAAACCACTGGGCATATAAGAAAAAGAAATTGCGGTTTTTTAGATTGTTCAATAAACTAAACCGTTTTAGAGTTACACGAATATATATTGCGCAACTTCCTCCATTTTGGAAATAGCGGTATATCTCGATATTAACAGCTAACCTTAAAAAACGGTTAGCACCACTGGATTCAGCGTACCCGGATTAGGTTAAAGTGCCAGGTGGCCGGCTTGTAAAATGTCAAATTCTAGCACACTTTCTATTTAAATATCAATTTATGTAAAAACAACATTAAATATGAATTGATATTTAAATAAATTAGTGAAGTTGGCCATTAGAGGTAAATTTCTTATTATTTCATTGCCGCCAAGTATTTTTTCTCATTTTAATATGTCGACTTCCCACATAACTCCCATCCATTTCTTTCATAGCCTTTATAAAGTCTGCATGTCCACGAAAGCTAACAAATACGAAACCTTTCCTTTTGCCCGTCCGTTTGTCACGTACAATACGCGTTACTTCAAATGAAGGGTACTTGATGGATGTAGATGTGAGAATTTCATCATTGCCCAAATCACCGCAACATAAACTGAAATCATCATCTAGCCAATCGGCTAAAGATGAATCTTCCCACACCTGGTGACCTGTTTAATGAAAACATTTAAAGGTTGTCGTCCTTGATACAGCTTTGGCTCTGCTTAAGACCACTGTAATGGTGGTAACGGGTGCTGCCTTAAAAGCGTGTGTGCGTACAAATGTTGGCATAAACACTGGAGGAGTTATGGGTGGAGGTTGAACTGTAAGTCTGTGCGAATTTACTGTGGTCGTAGGTTGTTGTTGAACATTTTGATGCACCTCGCTTTTTGTATTGGCCGCTATGTAGGTCTCACTGGTTGGGCACAGAAAGATTGCGAATGCAGGGTGCAGTTACATATATGGTTTTTTTGTTCCTGATATAATGAAGTTATAATTAGCAATTACTTATTACGAATTAAATATTATTATATAAAATTTTGTTTTTTTTTTATTTTACTTACTCCCAGAGTATCACACAAATTTTTGGAGCCTCAACCACAAGTCCTCGTTCGACCTAAACCTTCGTATAGGAAGGCGAGAGCTTCCAGAATCCACTCCAGAGTATTTTTTGGTATCCACCAGTAACGTTGCGTTATTATTGGTTATTCACCAGACAAACATGTTAAAAAGTTGAGGTTACGAACGATTGCACAAAGTCAATGCTGGTAACCGCACAAACTGTAACTCGGTGCAGTTATACGACGCCAAGCCATTAACCAATGCAAGGTGACAACGCAAAACGCAGGAAAAGTAGACAAACAAGACCGATCTGATTGTCCTTAAGAAATAAAGACAACGAGCGCGATCTGCTTCTTCACTCAGAGCAGTTTTACGAGTGATATTAAAATTACCGGGAAATTATATTTCTACAAGAATGTCACCATAAGTAAGAAAGTTGCCATACTTGAAAATCGTAAAGCTACCCATAGACGAGGCAACATTTGTCGAAACATGGGCATGTTTCACTAAATGTTGCTACCTGTGTTACCTCTTTGGTTTCTCAAAAATCAAAATTGCTTGATATTTTATGTTTCCAAACACAATCTTTTATCGTGGTGCGATGTTGACTGTTTTTTCTTTTTTTTTTGCAACTCTCGGATAAAAAAATATGAAGAATGAAATCGGAAAATAGCAACAATTGCAAATTATGAGAATTGAAAAACAATTATATTGGAATATAAAATTTTTCCAAATTTATGGGATATAAAATGTGATTGGTAGAAAAGCAAACAAAAAATGTTTTTGTTTCGCTGTAATATATTTAATAAACACGCAATACTAATATTTCATTTTTAGTGTCATCGTCTGTGGTAAAAACTGAAATATAAGTAGTAATACCTGTTTCGACAAATGCTGCCTGGTCTGTGGGTATTTTAAAAACAAAAAGAAGCGATGATTCGGCTGATTAAAAAGCCTCTTGTTAATTTTAAAATGCATTTTAATATAACTTATAGTTAAATAACAATTAAGTAAAAGTGAAGAAATATAATTCGTTTACATATTGGAAAAAATAACGTGAAACCTTGTTTATACAAAATATTTCTGTTTTATAAAAGTAAAATCAACCAAATTCCCATTTAAAATTCAGTTTATTAAAAGTTTATAAATTAAAACTTTTTATATGTGGCCTTTCAACGACATTTCGACAGATCATTATTGGTTTGACCTACCGACCATTTAAAAAAATTAGATAGGTATAGGATATATATATTTTGATTACCCGATTTCTGAATCCAAAACCTGTTCCACGAATTTTTTTGGATTTCTGAGATTTATTTTGCTGCATATCAACTATTTTAAAGTGTATTAAATATTGTCTTGCTCTATGAGCAACTGTTTGGCGAATGCTGCAAATTACTCATTGCCGTAAGAAAACAAGTAGTTAAAGCGAAAACAAAATAAAATGACAACAACAAAATAAATTTTAATCTTTATTCGCTTCATTTCCGTAAGAAAAAAAGTAGTAAATGCCAACAGCTCAATACACAGAATTAAATATACGTATGCAGCTCAAAAAACTTCTTTTTTAGAAATAATATTAGAAAAAATGCGGCACAAAACAATAATTTTTACTTTCAATAAAATACTAATATCTCTCCTTTAAAACATATGACAGAAGCAGTACTAAAAATACAAAAAAAAACTATCGGATATATTTTCAGAAAACTTCATGTAAACCTTCCTTGTCGTTTTTCTCAACTACGACTTTTTGACATATGCGTTAAACCAATAATGATCTGACCATTTGTACTTCACAGTTATAAAAAACAAAATAGGAAAAATTAAATGGTTTTCCGCTTTAACTGTCAGTGGGTGGGCTGTCAAATGTGGCGTTTTCTCGTCAAACATGGTAATTTTTTAATCCTTTTGGCGATGGAAATAATTTTTTTTTTTTTTTTGTACAATTGGTAATGGTTAGCGATTTATAAAATGCATTTTTCGTTAATATTTTATAATTTACATATACTCGTATCTAAAATTTAAAAAAAAAGTTAAATGTTTTGTTTTTAAATTTCATTTTTAATTTATAATTGTTATTATTTCGGCTTCAAAATTTTCTGTCTTGAAACATTTTGTGAACCATTGTATAAAAACTATGGCGAACATAAATTAAGTTACATTTCGGAACGAACATTCTTCATCGGGGAAAAAGTATAAAAATTACAGTTCAAGTTTTTTTTATTATAAATTAAAATTTTGCTAAATAATTATTAAAAAAATAAATTTACCTTCAAGTTTAAAAAAATGTATAATAATAATATTCTCAAATTTACAGCCATTTTCTTGCAGTAATAAATTTTATATATATAAATTTTTGAAAAAATCTTTAAAATTCTTATGTTCATTTACAAATATTAAAATATAATACTGAAAATAATCTAAATTTAAAACATTTTACTAGAAAAATTAAATATTATTTTAAAATAAATTAAAAGACCTACAATTAAAAGGATTTTGTTGTACCTACAACTAAAAAATAAACAAGTGTTTTATTTACACAATTTACTTTTTTTAGATTTTAATCATTTATGCCATGTTATCTATACGTGTGGGTTTTTAAAAAAGAAAAACTTCGAAGTTTTTCCAGCAAATTAATTTTTATGCACAAACGACGGCACATATTAGAAAGAGTTTAACCTTACTTAAATATAATTTTATTACGAGATTACGGTTCTTTTAGTTAATTCAATAAATTAAACCGTTTTTGAGTTAAGCACCTAATACACGTTTCAATCCAATTGACAACTGAGTCGGTTGTTGTCAATTGATTCGTTTGGCAGTTGTCGAGTTGGTTGAAGAAAAATCTAAAGATTTGGATTTTTTCCAGTTGGCTAGTAAGTCTTTCAATTCGATTTGGCTGTATTCGAGTCTCTTGATCAGCTGTCAAAATTTATGTTTGTAATTATCTTTTGCAAAGAAAAATTTAAGTATTTTAAAATTGTCTTTAATTTCATTGAATTTAAAATAAAAAATATAAAAATAACTGGCTCTGTTGAATATTAAATTATTGAAAGACAATAGGAAAGTTTAATGCGTTTCTTGTTAGAACTTTGAACTTGCTTGAGTAAAATATCATGATTCGTAACAGTTTTAGCCGAACTAAAAGAATTTTTAGGAGGGTAATTTGTATTGGACCTATGGTAAATTATGGACCAATCATCGCAACATTCTGAAGACTGATTTCTGGTATTACAAAAAATAAATTAGAATAAATTTCAATACAGCAGTGTAATTAGTGTAAGCGTTAACAGTGAATTTCACAAAATTGCATGATATTTTTTTGGCCATGACTCCAAGTTGGAAGAAATTTTACCGCAATATCTACATCTGTTATGGTTTTACGCGAATTAAATTGTTTTCTCAAAGTGGGCTTTATTTGGTTTTAGGCGCAATTAACTGTTTTCCGAGAGTAGGGTTTGTAAGGGGCCTAGGGTATATTATGGACCGATCTGCAAAAAATTTTACTGTGTGATTTCAGGTCCTATAAAACTGTGTTATACCAAATTTTAGTATGATAGCGTTATTGTGTATATTTTATATGTTATATGGGGCCTAGTGTAAATTAAGGACCGATCTGCAAAAAATACAGTGTGATTTCTGGTCATATAAAACTGTAACGTTCCAAATTTTAGTATGATAACGTTATTTAGTAGCAAAATTTATTTTCGGGAATGCAAAATTTATTATTCATTTATTAATGAAGTGCTAAACTCCCAATCTTTATTTATGATTAAAAAACTGAAATTTATTGTTGTGGGAAAGCTAGTTTCTATGCGCATTTCGCTGGTTGCTTAGGTCAGCTCGTCAGGAAACTTTTTCCAAATACTTTAGAAAAGCTAAAAATATTATACAAATAAGACCATAAAGTGAATAAGAATTTTAAACACTCAGGTCTTAAATGTAACAATATCAAAGCTTCAACAAAGTCACAACAATAAACAGAGAATTTTTTTCTTTCTTACATTCCCCTACAATTTTTAGTACAGTTTTAGGCGAACTTAACTGTTTTCCGGGAGTAGAGTTAATACGGGATCTAGGGTTATTTATGGACCGATCTTCCAAAAGTGTTACAGTGTGATTTCTGGTCCTGGCAAACTGTGACGTACCAAATTTTAGTGTGATAGCGTTATTGTGTTAATTTTTAGGAGTACTAAACTCTTTTCCGAGAGTAGGGTTTATATGGGGCCTAGTGTAAATTATGGACCGATCTGCAACAAATACAGTGTGATTTCTGGTCATATAAAACTGTAACGTTCCAAATTTTAGTATGATAGCGTTATTTATTACGGTTTAGGCGTACTAAGTTCTTTTCCGCGAGTAGTGCTTATATGGGGCCTATGGTCAATTATGGACCGATCTTCACGAATTTGACCAGTATGATTTGCAATTATATAAAACAAATTCGTGCAAAATGTTATATCATGCCGTGCATTATTCCACCTTTTATGTTAGTTTTTGTATCAAAAATTTAAATTTTTTTAGGATGACGGTTCCACATTTTGATTCATAGTTCTGATCCTACTGAATCGATGTTGCTGGATTTCAATCTGAAACTGCTCTGGATAACTGCAAGCAATTTGAGACCAAGTTTGTTCTTTTCTTTTGCGTTTTTCGAAATTGAGCGTGTTTTCGAAAGACGTACAGACGGACAGACAGACGGACATGGCTAAAACTACTAAGAAGTACTCAACGAGCCAGAATATATATACTTTATGGGGTCTTAGGCGTATAATAAAAAAGTTTCACATGGAATGACAAACTTAGTATACCCTCATTCACCACTAGTGGTGGTGGAGGGTACAATAAAAGTTATTATATGAACTATTTAATTTAAGAACTTCCGGCTTTACACAAAATTGAATGGTCTTAATTTGGGTGTTTAATTAAATACTCGTATTCAACACAAAATTTTTTTAAGAATACATATAAAATTCATTTAATCTATATATATAAAATATATATATGTATGTATGTAGCGTATGGACTCCAAAACGGCTGGGCCGATTTTGATGAAATTTTCAGGGAATCTTCAGAATATTCAGGCGGGTGACACTGTGAAGTCTGATTTCTGATTTTCGGTCTCGGGGCGGAGGGGCGTGGCAAAATCCATAACTTTAGAACGGCTTGACTGATTTGAACGCCATGGTCCAACTTAGGTTTTTACGGATAGAAAATTTTGCCCCTCCCACTTTTACGCCCACTTTTTTCGATTTACCTAAAATCAGAAAACGGCTCCATCGAGTTGACTAATTTTTCTTTCAAATGTTCTTATTAATCAACTTTAAGTTTTCATCGAAAGAAAAATTTACCACGCCTACTTTTACGCCCATTTTTTCTATTAAGCGCATAACTGGAGAACGGCTTGACCGATTTGGACGATTTTTTGTTCAAAAATGATCGCCATGGTCTAACTTAGGTTTTGCGGAAAGAAAATGTTGCCCCGCCCACTTTTACGCTCACTTTTTTCGTAAGATTCATAGCATATATATACATACATACAACCATATGTATTTTCAAATCAAATGTAAATCAAACATATGTATATGAACAACATTTTAATTTATAATATTACTAGCTGACCCGGCTTCGCTAGCCTTAAGCTGCCCCATTTTGCGACTACTGACTGCGGTGAAGGGGAATCAAGGGATACATTTAATTAAAGCTTGTAGCTTGTAACAGTTTTGGATAAAATATTTTAAACCCATTGGAAGCCTTAACCATGTAAGCTGCTTCATCGGCTTAAAATAAAAAATATTGTATTTTAAGCAAAGCTCCAAAAGAATTTATTTATTATATAAACATTTTCTGGAAAGTTTTTTTGTGTACTTATTTTTTCAAGAACTTTTTTAAAATATTATATGTGTTTAAAACCTAAATATGCAAAAATATGCATTTTCACTTATATATGCAACAACATGCGAAAACAAATCGATGCCATTTTAACGCAAATTTAATGATTTGGAAAGATAATTGGTCGACATCGTTCTTAGACTATCGATAAAAAACATATTAAGTTCTATATAGCCTTTGTAATAAAATGTAGAGGAACAAATCAAGTTCACCTACGCCGCAGAAAATATAAAGTGATAAATTGTCGCAAACGCATAGTTTTCATGTTATAGACCTCAAAATTTTCATATATATAAGCGATTTTCTACTACATTTCTGAACGTATGTGGCCATAACTGTTATAATTTCAAACCTTTCTAATAACTCAAAAGAAAAGAATAATATTGATGTCAAATTGTTTCTAGTCATCCTTAGCAGCTTGGGATTGAAGTTCAACAAGATCGGCTCAGTAGGATAGCAGTTATGAATCAAAATTTGGCATCCATATAGAAAGCTTCAATATTCTGTTATTAGAAAAGGCCATGTTCCGGAAATCGAAATTAGTTGAAATCGATGGAGATTTTCAATTAATTTTTTCTTATTAATCAATTCATTTATTAATGATGTGCTAATAATCCCAATTTTTGAATGAAAACATTTTTAATTAGCGTAGTTTTATCTGATTTTAAGATTGAAATGTATAAAAGTGCTTTTTTATGTATGAACAATCAAAAACAATCGAAATCGATTTTAGATCATGGCTTGTTGTAAATTTACTATAAATTTTAAACTTTAAAAATTATTCACTTTTAAACCTTTTTGTGTGGGCCAGTATAGTCGGTGCTTGGAAGCTTGAATGGGCTGAGCTCGCCGGATTGGAGAGGGTTCTTAACCATATGTGACCTAAAATCCTACATAAACAGAAAGAAAACAAATTCTTCCAAGACTTAAAATCTACTGAAATCAAAAAAAAACTTACAAATTTGGTTATTGAGAAAAAGGAATTTGAATTTGTTTATAAAATTTTTGGATGACAGATGGTGTTATCATCAGGAACACTTTCAAATTTAAGAACCCCTCCTCGTACACATAAGACACATTTGTGCTCCTAAAATTTTTATTCTGTATCTTCCCTAAAATCTAAATCTTATTTATAACACCTTACGTAAAATCTGCTTCATTCTTAGCACTCCCCCAACAGATAACTTCTACTCAAAATTATTCATCATAATAATTCAAATTAATTTATTTTCTTAATATAAAAAAAATCCATTAACATTAGTAAAACTTGAGCACCTACACATAAGTTCAATAACAAAAGTTTCAATATAATAATATATTCATTTTTTTTTATAAGAATACGTAAATTTATAAATATATAGTTCGAACGCATGTTAATCAATGAAATGTATATATATTATAACTTACTGTGTTTTCAAGCTGCAGAGTTATTATTTGATTTTACCCTCATTCGTTTCTCTTTTGGCATGTTACTTGCAGTAGACGATGGCTTGAGCTCAAATCATCCATTGGGCTATAACTTTTAAATGATATAGTGCTAAATTAAATTAGATAAGAAATAATATACATAAATTGTCTAACATAATATACATAAATTGTCTAAATATCGCTATAACATTATTCTACAAAAAAAATTAAATGCAAAAAAAATAATGCTCAATTTATACACTTAACTGTTCAAGAGATTATAAAATTTATGTTTACATACAATGCCTCTGTAATCGATCGAAAGTTAAGAGTATAATTTGAACTCTTTTTCCCTTCCAGCTGAAGGCACTATATTCAAAGTTTTACTCTTATTAATTTACTTCTTCTTCTTCGTCTTATTTATACGTATCAAATTACTTCTAGTTGAAGTTATTACATTATTGTTGCTTTTGCTTTTTTTTTTTTTTTTTTTTTTTTTTTTTTGTTTCTTTGATAAGTATTTTGGAGTACAGCAATGGGCAAATATTAAGCAAGATCCGGGTATATTAAAGATTTTTGGTTAATTGTTTTTTTCGGAATTATCTTTTTT
This sequence comes from Pollenia amentaria, assembly GCA_943735925.1. NCBI lineage: Eukaryota > Metazoa > Arthropoda > Insecta > Diptera > Polleniidae > Pollenia > Pollenia amentaria. Next base: position 133,754,727 of record OX031010.1, on the reverse strand, counting down.
GTTAGCAAGCACGATTCTAGGTTGACACGCATGCGTGTCAACGCAGTTTATTAATTTAGATGACAAATTTATATTTAGAGTAAAAAAAATAGTAGACTTTTGGCTTAACCATGTGGCGTGTGCTGGGTTACTCGATAAAAGTCATACCTACATATATTTACGTAAGGCAGGTTAATCTCATGAAATCTTATGGTAATCAACAAGAAAAACAAAATCGACCTCACGTACTGGATTTTGTGGACTTTGTACACCAAAGTTGATCAGTTTAATTTTGATTGATTAATTCCTACACCAAAACCCTGAGAAATAATTATTACATTAATGAAATAATTATTTCAGAAATTCACTAGAACTTACCAATTAAAATTGGGCTTTATAATTAATTAACATAGTTATATTATCAAATAGTTATTTTATTATTATTTATTATTTAAATTGAAGATGTTTCTTGATTACTTGATTTAGCTTTTAAATTACCAAATGGAGTGTTAAATGTACATATGTGAGTATATGTATGTAAGATGCATGCATTTTCTATTCAGCAAAATAAACTTTATGCGTTCTCAACAATGACTCAAAAAAAATGTTTTTTTTTTTGCGGAAGACGTGCTTTAGCTATACCGCTCAGGTTAATTAAATGTGCAATTTAGAAAATTACTTGATAATCACTTCAATGATTATTAATCAACAATGTTGCCTACTCCACTATTTTAAAGGAAGAATTAATTTATGTCATAACATAACATGATTTGTAAAATATTTATATAAAATATCTTAAAGATTTTATGATTTAAGAGTATAAACTAAATTTATAAAAGTATATATTTCATGTCTAATAAAACTAATCAATAACATATAATGTAAGTATAATTAGTATGTTTTCCTAAGGTGAATATATTTTATATTAAGTAACTATGGTAGAATATTCAGACTAATTATTTTAAAGTTACAACTCTTAAATAATTATATCGAAATTTTTTTATTTTTTTTTTTATTTTTTTGTTAGGACCAGCACTCAGGGGATGACCCCTACTAATGCAATGCATTGTATTGGAACTAGGAAAATAGGTTATGGGAAGGAGGAAAGAGGGAGTAGTGCTTGTGAACATTCGACTTGAACTTATTCATGTTGTAAGTGAGAGGGAAGGCTTCAGCAGGAAGGTTATTCCACATACGAACAGTCCGGCCAAAAACGAATTTTCCCTGTAATGCGTTGTACGATTCACCGGCCAATCGACCACAAAACGATGTGCTCTTGAGGAAAAACGTGTATTACGAACAAAGGTATGGGTTTCGGGAACCAAATCCCTAATTTCATCAGTACACATCCCGTTGTAGTAACGATAAAATAGGCAAGTACAACCCACGTTGCGACGGTGCTCAAGGGAGTCAATAGAATTGGATACTCTACTGTCGCCAATGAGAACCTTCGCCCTCTCCTGCACGCGGTCGAGAAGCTCCAAAATAGACTTTGAAGCACCGGCCCACACATGAGAGTTGTATTCCATTCGCGGTCGGATATAGGTGGTATAAATAGTAAGGAGATCAGATGGAGTGAAGTATATCTTACACCGTTTCAAAAAACCGAGGCACTTGAATGCTTCTTTCGACACCTTAAATATATGTTCTGTCCATCGGACATCACATTGTATCCTCATGCCCAGAACATCAAGAGATTCTGTTTCCTCAATATTTATACCACCCATACATACAGATGAGGCACCTTGATCCGTCGCGCGTTTATGCGTCAGTACGCAACATTGGGTCTTTCGGGCTTTAAATTCGACCCTATTCGCACGACCCCATTCTGAGATTATGTCTAGGTCACGACCAAGCGTATCATTCATGTTCTGTCTCATAGCACAAACATCGGACATGCCTGGTCTGTAACCAAATGAATACGAATGGCAAAGGTTGCTGTCATCTGCAAAAGAATAGATAGGGTTGGAAGTTTGACATAAGAGGTCATTTAGAAAAATAAGAAATAGAGTAGGAGAAAGAACGGAGCCTTGCGGTACCCCTGAATGAATCTTGAACTCGTTTGATGAAACCCCATCTATAACAACCCGTATAGTGCGATCGCTGAGAAAGCTCGATATAAATCGAGAGAAATTATCACCGACACCAAATGCAACAAGTTTAGACAAGAGTGCACCATGCCAGACTCTGTCAAACGCCTTGGAAATATCTAAAGCAATTACCTTACTTTCGCCAAAATGGTGAATGGAACGACACCATTTTTCTGATAACAGGGACAGTAGGTCTCCAGTAGAACGACCTCTACGAAAGCCATACTGGCGGTCGCTTAGTAGGTAATTTGACTCTAAAAATTTTACAAGATGGTGATTTACCATACTCTCCATAACTTTGGAAAGTGCCGAACAAATTGCAATTGGGCGGTAATTTTTAGGGTTATTAGCCATTCCTTTTTTAGGAATTAGCGTTACATTAGCAACTTTCAAGCAGACGGGAAATTCACCAGCATGGTATAAAGTGCTGAAAAGATTTGCTAAGGGACGAGCTAGCGTCGAAGAGCACTGCTTCAAGACCAGTGCATGTATACCATCCGGGCCAGGAGACTTGTTTATGTCGAGATCCGCAAGAATCTTTTTAACAGCTCGAGCCCGAAAAAATATTTAAGGCATAGTTACGGATACTTTTTCGAGTTCGGGTAGTGGTTGACTGCTATCTGGTAAGTTAGAAGTATTTGCAAATAATTCGGCAAAACAATTAGCCTTATCAACCAGGTTCGTGAATGTTTGGCCATCCTTCAAAAGAGTTGGTATTGAAGAACTAGCATTAACCCTTACTCTTTTAACGAATGACCAGAAGCTTTTACTGCCCCGGGGAGCAGTAAGAACTTCAGCACGAAGACGTTGCTCGTGAAGAGTTTTTTCCCGTCTTAGCACTTTGGCACACGAAGACCTTGCCATTTTGCGTAGCAATTCAGTATCAGCGGTTTTATTGTCACGCCAATTTCTGAATGCTTCCTCTCTGGATCTGACTGCTGATTTGCACGTCTGATTAAACCAAGATTTGGACCTAGGTTTATTCGAAGCATTTTTAACTGGAATGAACATTTTCATTCGCAGCATAATAACATTTTCAACCATTTTCGCCATGGCATTGACGTCATTGTCAAGGAAACAAAGTTTCCAATTAAAATGCCGAAAAAAGTCGTTGAGTTCAACCCAACGTGCTTTTCCGTAAACAAATTTTGATCGTTTCATAGCCTGTCGTGAAACGTTCCGAAGTTCGGAGAACGGAAAAGAGGCAGAAATGGTGCAATGATCCGAGTTACCGAGAGGTGCTAGAACTTCAACTTCGTACTTTTGAGGGTGCGAAGAGAGGAAGAGGTCAAGGGTATTGTGTCAAGGGTACGTATAGATAACATGGCATAAATGATTAAAATCTAAAAACAACTTTTGATTTTTATCACAAAAGACGAAAAATTTTTGTAAAGGCTGGGGTTTGAGTTAGCGGCAGAATGGCTAGGTGGAGTCACCAAACTGAGGTCAGTGGGGTTAAGTAAATTGTGTAAATAAAACACTTGTTTATTTTTTAGTTGTAGGTACAACAAAACCCTTTTAATTGTAGGTCTTTTAATTTATTTTAAAATAATATTTAATTCTTCTAGTAAAATGTGTTAAATTTAGATAATTTTCAGTATTATATTTTAATATTTGTAAATGCACATAAGAATTTTAAAGATTTTTTCAAAAATTTATATATATAAAATGTATTTCTGCATGAAAATGGCTTTAAATTGGAGAATATTGATATTATACTTTTTTTTAAACTTGAAGGTAAATTAATTTTTTTAGTAATTATTTGGCAAAATTTTAATGTATAATAAAAAAACTTGAACTGTCATTTTTATACTTTTTACCCGATGAAGAATGTTCGTTTCGAAATGTAACTTAATTTATTTTCGCCATAGTTTTATACAATGGTTCACAAAATGTTTCAAGACAGAAAATTTTGAAGCCGAAATAATAACAATTATAAATTAAAAATGAAATTTAAAAACAAAACATTTGTAACTTTTTTTTTAAATTTTAGATACGAGTATATGTAAATTATAAAATATTTACGAAAAATGCATTTTATAAATCGCTAACCATTAACAATTTTACAAAAAAAAAAAAAAATTTATTTCCATCGCCAAAAGGATTAAAAAATTACCATGTTTGACGAGAAAACGCCACATTTGACAGCCCACTCACTGACAGTTAAAGCAGAAATCTATTTAATTTTTCCTATTTTGTTTTTTATAACTGTGAAGTACAAATCGTCAGATCATTATTGGTTTAACGCATATGTCAAAAAGTCGTAGTTGAGAAAAACGACAAGGAAGGTTTACATGAAGTTTTCTGAAAATATATCCGATAGTTTTTTTTTGTATTTTTAGTACTGCTTCTGTCATATGTTTTAAAGGAGAGATATTAGTATTTTATTGAAAGTAAAAATTATTGTTTTGTGCCGCATTTTTTCTAATATTATTTCTAAAAAAGAACTTTTTTGAGCTGCATACGTATATTTAATTCTGTGTATTGAGCTGTTGGCATTTACTACTTTTTTTCTTAAGGCAATGAAGCGAATCAAGATTAAAATTTATTTTGTTGTTGTCATTTTATTTTGTTTTCGCTTTAACTACTTGTTTTCTTACGGCAATGAGTAATTTGCAGCATTCGCCAAACAGTTGCTCATAGAGCAAGACAATACTTAATACACTTTAAAATAGTTGATATGGAGCAAAATAAATCTCAGAAATCCAAAAAAATTCGTGGAACAGGTTTTGGATTCAGAAATCAGGTAATCAAAATAAATATATCCTATACCTATCTAATTTTTTTAAATGGTCGGTAGGTCAAACCAATAATGATCTGTCGAAATGTCGTTGATTGTCGTTGAAAGGCCATATACAAAAAGTTTCAATTTATAAACTTTTAATAAACTGAATTTTAAATGGAAATTTGGTTGATTTTACTTTTATAAAACAGAAATATTTTGTATAAACAAGGTTTCAAATGTAAACGAATTACATTTCCTCATTTGTACTTAATTGTTATTTAACTATAAGTTATATTTCAATGCATTTTTAAATTAACAATAGGCTTTTTAAATTTGGTTATATTTTCAACGCCGAATCATCTCTTCTTTTTGTTTTTAAAATACCCACAGACCAGGCAGCATTTGTCGAAACAGGTATTACTACTTATATTTCAGTTTTTACCACAGACGATGACACTTAAAATGAAACATTAGTATTGCGTGTTTATTAAATATATTACAGCGAAACAAAAACATTTTTTGTTTGCTTTTCTACCAATCACATTTTATATCCCATAAATTTGGAAAAATTTTATATTCCATTATAATTGTTTTTCAATTCTCATAATTTGCAATTGTTGCTATTTTCCGATTTCATTCTTCATATTTTTTTTATCCGAGAGTTGCAAAAAAAAAGAAAAAACAGTCAACATCGCACCACGATAAAAGATTGTGTTTGGAAACATAAAATATCAAACAATTTTGATTTTTGAGAAACCAAAGAGGTAACACAGGTAGCAACATTTAGTGAAACATGCCCATGTTTCGACCAATGTTGACTCGTCTGTGGGTAGCTTTACGATTTTCAAGTATGGCAACTTTCTTACTTATGTTCATATTCTTGTAAAAATATAATGGGTAATGTCTTGGCGTCGTATAACTGTACCGAGTTACAGTTTTTGCGGTTGACAGCATTGACTTTCTGCAATCGTTCGAACCTTAATTTTTTAGCGTGTTTGTCTGGTGGAGAACCAATAATAACTCAACGTGACTGGTGGAGAACCATAAAAAACTTCCACTCTGGAGCGGATTCTGGAAGCTCCAGCCTTACTATAAAGGTTTAGGCCGAAGGCGGACTTATGGCTGAGGCTCCAAAAATTCGTGTGATACTCTGGGAGTAAGTTAAATAAAAAAAACAAAATTTTATATAATAATATTTAATTCATAATAAATTATTGCTAATTATAACTTCATTATATCAGGAACAAAATACCATATATGTAACTGCACCCAGCATTTGAAATCTTTCTGTGCCCAACCAGTGAGACCTATTATAGCGGCCAAAACAAAAAGCGAGGTGCAGCAAAATGTTCAACAACAACCTACGACCACAGCAAATTCGCGCAGACTTACCGTTCAACTTCCACCCATAACTCCTCCAGAGTTTATGCCAATATTTGTACCCAGACAAGCTGTTACGGCAGCACCCGTTACCACCATTACAGTAGTCTTAAGCAGTGCGAAAGATGTATCAAGGACGACAACCTTTAAATATTTTCAGTAAACAGGTCACCAGGTGTGGGAAGATTCATCTTTAGCCGATTGGCCAGATGATGATTTCAGTTTATGTTGCAGTGATTTGGGCAATGATGTAAATGATGAAATTCTCACACCCACATTCATCAAGTACCCCTCATTTTAAGTACACCGTGTTGTACGTGACAAACGGACGGGTAAAAGTAAACGTCTTGGATTTGTTAGATTTCGTGGACATGCAGACTTTATAAAGGCTATGAAAGAAATGGATGGGAGTTATGTGGAAAGTCGACCAATTAAATTGAGAAAAAATACTTGGCGGCAATGTAGTTTGGATGTGGTTAAGAAAAAGGAACGTGAATCCATACATAAAAAAATTTTCCTCTAATGGCCAACTTCACCAATTTATTTAAATATCAATTCATATTTAAGGTTTTTTTTTACATAAATTGATATTTAAATAGAAAGTGTGCTAGAATTTGACATTTTACAAGCCGGCCACCTGGCGTTTTAACCTAATCCGGGTACGCTGAATCCAGTGGTGCTAACCGTTTTTTAATGTTAGCTGTTGTTATCGAGATATACCGCTACTTCCAAAATGGAGGAAGTTGCGCAACACATATTCGAGTATCTCAAAAACGGTTTAGTTTATTGAACAAACTAAAAAAACCAAAATTTCTTATTATTATATGGCCAGTCGTTTTAGAACCATAATATTCATTTTGTTGCAAACATTTTTTTTAGCTAAAAGTTTGTTTTTTATTTATTCTAAATCCACAAGTTTCTTTAACTGCTTGTGTAAGTTTATCATAAAGCAGTTGATAGCTGTCGTAGGACGCCAAATCAATACGATTGAAACATGTATGGGCTTTGGGTAGATTTTGTTTGGGCACATCTAAGTTAAGTGTATGGTAGAGTCGTGGCTCTATAGCACCTATTGAACCCTGTATAGCACGGAAACCTTGTAAAGGAGCACGTAATGAGCCCGTAATAAATTGCAAAAGTCTAGCAGGCATTTCCGATGAATACGATTAAACCACCTTTAAAATATGGAATAAAAAATATACAAAATCATGAAATTTTTTTTATAATTAGAAACAACAAAATATAGTAAAACTTACCTGCCAAAACAATAAACATAACTTGTTGAGCCTCTAGTGTGCAATATTTCAGTTCGCAATAACCTTTTGAAAAATTAAATGAACTAAATTGTTTAATTTCTATTGAAATGCAAAACAAAATACTTTCTTGTAATGATACAAATTATTGTTCAAAGCCCCGCATAAATCTACAATTAACATACAGTTTTACATATTCTCGTTTATTATCATATGCTTTAGTTGTACTAAACTATTATTTTTTACAATAAATGTAGAATAAACAAAAAATTTTCTTTTTTTTATATTTTCAACTAATATTTTGACATTCACTCTTGAATTTGTCGCGACAAAATTATTTAATAAAGCAATAATAATAATATTTTATTTTGTAAAATAATTTTTGCGGGGTATTTCCAAAAAAACGCTTCATTGCTGAAAATAAGCGTTGAAAAAAAACGATTTATTGTTTTGACAACACTAATTAAAATTAATGTACACTCCAAAGTCGGCAGACATGGCAACAAAAAATTTCATATACACGGAGCATATGAGGGCGGATCAATAAGTCCGTGACTTTTCGAACTTCCCTCGTAGTTATATGAGAGGCAACACTGCTCCCATCAAATACCACTTGTTAATAGACTACTGTCAAGTTTTGAGCAAATTTCGTCATTTACTTTGCGTTTTCGATTGCTCATTAAACATTATATTTTGCGAAAAAAAACCGTCAATCAAACCAAGGTAGAGCTTGATAAATACTATGGGGACTCTGCACCTTCGATTTTAATGGTGCCATAGGCATTTCATATGACAGTGTGGTTTCGATTATAAATTATCAGCTGGGTTTAAGAAAACTGTCTGCAAGATGGGTGCCGCTTTGGAGTTGTTTAACCGCAATTCCATTTAGTTTTTGTGGCGTTTTGTAACTGTGGATGAAACATGGATCCATTACAACACCCTGGAAACCAAGCAGCCTAAGCATAGGTTTCTCCGGGTGAACCAGCTCCGAAGAAGGCCAAGGTGAGTTTGTCGGCCAATAAGGGTATGGCAACAGTTTTTTGGGATGCACGCTGGATAATCCATATCGATTGCCTTCAAAAGGGAAAAACAATATGCGGCGAATATTATGCCAACTTATTGGACCGATTTAACGAGGATTTAAAAAAACGACCCCATATGGCCAAGAAAGAAGATTTTTTTCATCAAGATAATGCACGGGTGTACACGTATGCAGTCCCAATGGCAAAATTACATGAGTTGGGCTACGAATTGGTATTCTCCGGATTTAGCCCCCAGTTACTCTTTCCTATTTCCGAACCTAAAGAAACGGATCGGTGGAAAGATATTTAGCTCCAACGATGAAATTATTGGTCAAACAAATGCCTAAGTGTATTGAGCTAAAAGAAGATTATGTTGAAAAATAATTTTTTTTTTTCATATTAATACGAGTGAAGTTCGAAAAATTACGGACTTTTGATCCGCCCTCGTATTATTCATTCATGTTCGCCAATTAAATACAACGTATACACCTGCTCGTCAATTACTTATGCGCTATCCACAAAAAAGTCTTCTAAAATGTTTAGAAGAAAAATATTGAATTTAGATCTCTAAAAATTTCAATTTATAATATTTAAAAATGTCAAAAAAAGTCAAGAATTTTTCTGTCCGCCAAGTGTGCCCTGTGCATTAAAATATATATATATCTGTAATACATTGGAAAAAACGGCCAAGAGGTGAGCAACGATGTGCATAAAGCAGATTTATTATGCACACAAAATTAAACAATTTTTGAAAAATATGCATTTTCGGGAAACTGATGCCTTTTCGTGTGCAAATTTTATAAGCCACATCAATGAAAGAAACCAAGGAAACGAAGGGTCAACGTCTTCATAAATACGTCGGTATCTGAGTCTGTCGAAGCGGTGAAGAAATGGCCTAGTTCTGGGCAAAACACTGTAAAAATAAGTAAAAAAAAAACATTAAACTTTTCACAAAAACTGATTTCTTAGAGCTTAAGTATAACCTCTGGATACGGTTCGTAAATTAAAAGATCTGAAATTATTAGCAGAAAAGCCGAAACAATTAGTGCATAGTAAAAAGTAAAACTCAAATATGTTTTTTAAATACATATTTTAATGAAACAGAATCTAGGGTCCAATTTTTAATTTTTATTCCAAAACACGAAGGTCTATCTGTATAAAAAATCCGAGATACTCAAATGCTAGAAACTACTCTTATTATACCCACCAAACTTAACAACATGTTGTCTTGCTATAATCGTTCCATAATTAATCATAGGGCCGATATTAGGCAGGTTTTCATACGTGGCAACTTTCATAAAAAAAAAATATTAATTTGTATATGGATATCTTAAGGATAGTTAAAGTATTCAAATTCATGCCTATCAGTACACAACTTCAGTACACAACATCAAAGAAAATATAACTACGAGTCTTAAACCAAATTCGTTGGAGAAATGCCTACTTCTCACCTCCCATACAACGACAATAAAAGGAATCCCAGTCAGACCATTGCCTTCGTTTGTGTGAGCTTTTGCGATAGCCAAAACTCTATGCAAAATACAAGTAGTCCCAGCCATGCACAGGAATTATTTTCTGCCACATCAATTAGGTATCCACTTACAAGTTAAGATAAGGTACAAACACATATCAATACATCGCTGTGAATTAAGCCTTATTTGGGTCAACGTGTTGTAAAGATCGTAACAGTGGAATAAACTACATATTTTGAGAATTATGTTCTTTAAGTTTCAATCAAGGATGTAAAATTGAATCATATTTTTGTTTTTATTTGGTTCAAGGAAGTAAACCAATACATTTTTTTTAATAAAAAATCTTAATATTATTTTTATTTACTGCCTGCTTTTAACTAAAACTTAAAGCAAAAACTAAATTTTAAAATTGGCTTTTGTTTTAAATATTAGTTAAACGAGTCAATTTTGCGCTCTTATTCTAAAAAAATGCAGTTAGAGAAGAAGCAGAAAAAAAACTGCAAGCACTTTTGTTCCAACCTTCAATAGTAACTATCAATTACAAACATTTAAATAATAAAATTAAAAGAACTTCTGAGCTTGGTTCTTGTCTTGGATTACAACCATGTAACCGCGCAGGGTTCAAAAAATCTGCAAAGGACTCTCATTTTTAGCAAGCTCTCCATCATGTTTGAAAGTAATTTGTTGTGTTTTTGTTGCATCAAAATGTTGTGTTTTCAAATATTTACAATGTGTTTTTTACAACAATTGTTATTGTTTTCTTGTTTTCTCTTTTCGTAGTATGATGCTTAAGGCTGCCATGTTTTGTTGCAAGTATGATTAAATGTTGTGGCTAGGCATGCTGTTTATTTGGCTAGAAGAGCAATTGGTTGGTTGTAGGAAAAATTAAAAAAAAAAAAAAAGAAACATGAACACAATTCGCTAAATGAGTCAGTCTTTAATTTCAAATCGACGCGTTTAGAACGTTCGAAGAAATAAAACGGAAAAACGATTCTAAGAAAACGGTAGAGTTTAAAAAAAATTTTAATTTCCTCTATTCTTTGAAGTGTGTCCAATTTGTGAATATTTAAAAATAAATTAAGTGTTTATAAGAATTTGTTGCTGAAAAAATTTTAGAGTTTGTTGATAAAATTTAAAAATAAATATTAAAAAGTGTTAAACAAATTTTAAATAAGAAAATAATCGGTTCTAATTAAAACCATTAAAATTTTTCCTGTTGCACGTGAAACCAACCAGCACCATCTATAACATTTTCCGTCAGCATTTTTAAAATGTATCTTTAATTGTTTAACTACTGCTAATAAGAATTCTCTCGTACAAGTTAATAAGTGTGTGTAAGTTGTTTTTAAAATATAATGGAATAAATCTTAAATACGTTTGTGTATGTGTGTGTTTGTGTGTCTGTGTGTGTAAATGTACTGAAACAATATGGGTTATTTTCGTTATGAACGTGCTTAAAGTGTGTTTATATACATAAATGTGTATTTATCTGTTGGAGTGTTTATGTTCATGTGCAACATCTTCTGTTGACCTACAAAATTTTCCAAAAATAGTTAAAGAAAAATTAAAAAATAGAATTAGAAAATGTCAATTGTGGGTCTCGTTTTTTTTTTTTTTTATTTAAAGCGCTAATGCCTTTAACGTGGTTTAATACATTTTTTTAAATAAAAGAGAAATGGGAAAGTTTAATCTCTAAGTTTGCGACTAAAAGACAGTGATGCCAATTCTTTACTACTAAAAATGGCTACATTTATTTATTTAATTATTTCTGTAAACAAATGTCTAAATAGTGGTTTAAAAATGGCTAAGCAAGACCTTCATGCTAAAACGCTTCAATATTAATAAAATAATAAAAAAGCTATTTACTATACTGCAAAAAGAGATTGTATTGTTTGTATTAAATAATATATTTTAAGTAACAATAAACTAAAAACAAGAAAAATCTTTGAATAGCGAAAAGCTGAAATTGTAACATTGATTTTTTTATTAAAAAAGTCAGCACAGTGACTAATTAAGAAAAGTTTAACGTGATAACACAACTAATGCAGGATTTACTACATTTTTTTTATCTAAAAATTTTATAAGCTTGAACGAATTTTGGCTAAATAAAAATGGCAGATAACAAAATTGTTTTTTTTCCTGGCTAAACGAGACTAAAAATGGCTAAATCTAGCCACTTAATAACTAAATTGGCAACAGTGCTAATATAGATCTTCTTTAAAATATAAATATTTTCTTTAAAATATCTACGGCCTCTTTGTTGGTATTAACAGCCTGTTCATGAATTTCAAATGTAAGCGTTTATATAGAATTTTTCAAGAATGTTTTCAAATGTGCTTTTTTGAGTCAAATTTCAATTTATACAGCTTTATCGTAATAGTCCTATTCCCTCAAGATTTCGAAAACTTTTTCCTAAAGCTAATCTTTGGTAAGCACATTCAAAAAATTTTTTAAATAATAGAATAATTTTGAGAAAAGTGAGAATAATTCCCACATTTTATTTGCTTGTATAGAATTTTATTTGGAAAATATTTTTAAAACTGACTGATTTCAATAAACAATTTTAATGAGAACGTACATTACATTTAAAACAAAAACCAATTTTAAAACTTTGTTTTCGTTTTCAATGTTAATCAAACAGAAAGTTATTTCCCGTAAAACATTCAACAAAAAATCCCTTGTATTAACTTAAATCAATAACACAAGGGAACAAGGTTTTTGTTGATTAAGAACTGCAGATTGTTTTAAAGGCTATTTAGGACGCTGAATCCAAATCTGCACTTAGTTTCTTTTTGGCAGCTCGACATTTTGCGATAAACCGTTATGTCCAAAGTTAAGGCACTTCCGCTACATTTATAGGAATAACATGACAACGGTTCACCATATTCAGTTAAAAAAAAATCCAAAATTTGTCAACAATATTATCTTTAAGTCGTGCTTACGTTGGTTTTAAATTTGACCAGCAGTTTGATACCGTTATAGTTAAAAAAAAGCACAATTAAAAAAATGTTATCCCTTAAAATTCATAAAAAAAATGTAAGAAAAATCACTGTTTTGGCCTAACAGCAATTAGCTAAATATATTTCGAATAAAATGAGCTTTAGTTTATTGTAATCCGTGTACAGCTTTTGATATTATTCACAATTTACTGAGGAAATTGAATTGATAAAAATCCGATTTCCATACATAAATAAAAAATTTTAATGTATGTGTGTGTATTTGCTGCTGTTCTTTTTATAGACGTTTTTTGGTTCACTTAAAAACGAGGTACCTTCACTTAATTGTGAATAAAAAAAGGCGTTCATCGATTTTATTATCTACTACTGCGTTTATACGCACGACTTATTCGCAAATAATTATATTGCAAGTAGAGAAAATTGCCACATAAACATGGAATTAAATTTTAATTTGCGAATACTGTTTTTCAAAGCCAACTATTACATCTTTTAAAGATCTCTTAATGAAGAGTAAAGTTATGCTTTTTTAACTTTTAATTTTTGAAAAAAGTCAAACATGCGATTAGTAACTGTAACTTAAAAATTTGTGCTGATGTAGAAAAACGAAGACTTAATTTTAAAGCAGTGACCTCAAATTAAGAAAACTGGAGTTAAAAATTGCATCAAACTTCCACACAAAAAAAAATTTGTTCCCTTGTGTAATGATTCTGACGAAGAAAATTACAATGATAGTTATTAAAAATATGTTAACATTTTTATTTTTGTGGCTTCAAGTTGGTCATTTCAAATCGAATGTTTTCGTTTAAGACCTTAATTGTTTGTGGATTATTTGAAAAATATAACTTTTTGAGAAATTCCCACGGAAAACAGTCTAAAGTCATTTCTAAAAAAAATTTAAGGAATAGAGCTATTACAAAAAGCTTTATAAAATACATAACTGAAATTTAACTCATAGAATAAATTCGAAAAAATAAAAAATATTGAAAATAAATAAATAATAACCGGAAAACGTAAATTAAAAAAAAATTATCTTTTGGTATCTGGTTATTATTCTGCTGTCAGTAGTTTTGTTTTTCTATTTGTCATCCCATAAATGTCTGCCGTACCCTGTTTTTTTTTTTTTGTTTTGTTAGCTTATTCTTAACTAGTGTTTTAAATCAATACTTAGCAAAAACAAAACCAAAATCAGAAAAAAATAGTCTGCTTCTAATGGCATTTAGAAATCTGTTGATTTAAATGCGAGTTGGATTTTTTTTTTGCAAAGTAAATAATTGCACTCTTAAATGAGTTTAAAATTTATTAAGATAAATAAAAAAAAGAGTTTGTATTCGAAATTAAAACTAACAAGGGCTATTTTATTATGAAAACAAAAAGCCGAACAAAAACTTTTAGAATCGGCTCAATATTAGATCTAACGATTTTCAGCAAGACTAAAAACATAATTAACATGTCGTCTACAATTTATAATATTTTTTTTTTTTTCTCATTATTTATTTATTGAATCTTCACATATTAAATATAAACTAACAATAATTAATAAAATCTTATACTAATACTTTATTTTTGTCCTGCCAATGCTAGACGAAAATTTTTCTCTTCACGGTTTCTGTTCACATATGTAGATGTTTAGCGCTCTTCAATTTATAATATAAACTATTTAAATTACTTTGCATGGAATTGTAGTAAAGTGGTTAGTAAATTAAGTTATTTTTTATATAGAAAGTTAACGATTCAACGATTCAAAAGATTTAAGTCTAAGTTCAGAAAAAGGTCTGCGTCTTTAAGTCAGTCTTAACAAGTCTGGCATACAAATTTCATTCTAGAAAATCCATTTGATTTTCTTTCAAGTTTTATTTAAATCATGTTTTTTATACATATTTAAAATCCTTCCAAGAGTCATCTGAATATAACTTAAATATTTATAAATACTACAAGAACAGCTTTTGAGCTGACAGTTGTTAGAAGTACAATCAGTTATTATTGGGAAAATTAGAAGACTATTATTAGTTAGTGTCCTCCAGTGGTCCATAAAATTGTGTTTTTGTGCCCACAAAAGAGCATATAATCAGCAAGAAAGCAGGATCCCCAGTAAAATCAGATAAAAGTCCTTAAACAACAATAGTATTCTCAGAGTCATTTGACAGTCAAGACAACCAGCTTTGATTCTGGTTATAATTCCTTCCAATCTCTTTTTTTGTTTTGATAGTAATTCAAATATTCTTATTAGCAAAGAGGTGGTATTTTAAAAAAATTTGCAACTGAATGTTTAAAAAAGAAATGATTTTATATTTCCTGGAATAATTATTTTTCTATTCAATATTTGTTTTCCCATTTCTTTTGTGCGAAAAGATGTTGCAAGTCGTTTATTTGCTTACCTTAATTCCATAACGAAAATCCTTTCGCCATATGAATTTAACTATGGTAATAGAGATAAATGGTTTCGGTAGAACAGTTTACATTTTTTAGACTTCCTATATTGCCTATATAGGAAAAATATAAAATAGATAAAATATATCGCCATTTTCGCGTTTCATGTGAATAATTACAAAAGAAATAAATTAACATTATTTTTAAACAGATTCAATTTGAAAAGCAGAACATTACTTCCGTATACGGAGAATTTGTATGAAAACCCGAAACGAAAATATGTATTTAGCTTTATATCTCAATTAGTAGGTCGCAAGTGGTCAAGTTTTATATACCATTGGATGCTGCTTCAAAAACTCTTTTCGATGATATCAAATATTATTTATGTCGTCTTGGAGCAAAGTACAAAATATCGAAAAACCGAAAAAAGACCTTTTTTAAAAATGGTCCAGCTCACGGATGGTCAACGCTAGTACCAAAATACTTTGGGAATCATCATAAAACATATCAAGCTTTATTTTCAGAGGGGTAACTTAAACACTTTTTTCGGCTCCATACAACTTGAGTCGGTCTAATATACATGTTACCTTATTATATAACTTTATAACTATAACTTTATTGAGAGCATTCTCTTATAACTTTTCTTTACATATATATATTCTTTTTTATATAATTTTTTCGGTAATAAATTTTGTTTAAGTTTAAAAACAACAAAAATGCATTTGTGAATACTTATTTATATGGGAAAGGTAGCTAAGGAAAAATGTGAAATATCTCGATTGTTAATCGTGTCATATTTAGGGCCAGGTAAGGTACATATTAGGCTAGACAGTGTGTTATGGAGTTGGATGATTATTCATAATGGGTGGGTGCATTTATACTCTACACGACATAACACCTTGTCGTCTTGTCATTTGTTATAAATTTGCAATTTTTCAAATTCTTAGTTTTATTTTGCACAGTCTAGGCTTTTAGTAGGCATGTAGATTGTGTTACATGCTTATGCGTTGAAATTTTCAGGCTAAGAACTAAATACAACTCTCGTAGAGCTAGCTGGGAAATCTTTTCATGCAACCTAACGAACGTTTATTTTATACAATAAAAATGAAGATGACGAGAAATTTACAATTTTTATAACTCTTGAATGCATAATTTTTTATGCATTAATTTATATTCATTTATTAATTATTTAAATCCAAATTAACATATGAAATTAAGTCAATGATTCCTTTTAACGGGAATCAGACTAATTTCCCTTTCACAACTGAATCTGTTTGCATTTTTATTAGAATATCCACAAAGAAAAATGAAAACGAAAATCATCTTAGAAACGAACTTCTATTGAGCATAAATATTTTATTTTTTACTTAATTTTATTTATCTTACATAAGAATCAAATTCATTCAGTCAGTGAACTCATGTAGAAAGCACTTTAAATCTTATTACAAATTCGAATCAACGTTTGTGTCTATATCTTAAATTTTTGCATACCAATATTTTTTCTTTTTCTCCCACTCTCTTCATTTTAGCATGTTTTTAAAATTATTTTTCTTTTCTTCCGTTTTTGCTCCTTTTTGCAGTTAATATAATAATGGCAACTGCTTAAAGCGATAGGCGAAAAAAGTGAAACAACCCAAAGAAAAGCTGGCAAAAAATTTTTACACATATTTAACATGAAACAAATTCATTCCTTTGTTAATTTGTTTACACATTAAATGTTCATTCATTCATGTATTCATGTGAGTAGATTCCCTGTAGGAAATATTACTAGTGAATCTGTACTGATTCACTACTGACACAGCCGCCAGTACTAGTGACCCCAAGCAATGTTATTTACTATAGACATGACGTTGGTGCTATTGACTACGTAGTTCTTTTGGACCATATATACCCTTGGAATATTTCAGTACAAATCTAGTCAACACTTTTGGAACTGTTAAAAGAAGATGTCGAATTTAAAATTGCTTTTATAAACATTTAATTATTCTATTAAAACAATATAAAAATACGAATTCATAAAAAAATTTTATTTCGTAGACATTTCGTTGACAATTTCTCCAAAAAGTCACCAAAATTGCAGACAAAACTGGTGGCATGGAGAACTTGCACCTAAGTTTCCTTCAGGGTTTTTAGAAACAAACATGAGTGTGAATATGTCAGTATGAGTTGATGTATATTAGTGAAACTTGATTATGAGTATTATTTGTTACAAGCTGACCCGGTCCGCGTTACCAGACGATTTAAATTGATCTTAAAACGAAATTTACGGCCTTTAAATAAAAATCCATGAAATACCTATCATAAAGTTTTTTTACAGAATAACTTCCATATGGTATAGATATGGGTTCAATGAAAAAAGAAACACATGTATTTAAGGCAAATTGGAAATTATATTTATTGATTACTTCATCTTAAGGCTAGCGGATAGACAATGTTTTTTGTTTTTTTATTTGGTAAATGTTGTTCATATACATATGTTTGATTTAAATTTGATTTGAAAATACATATGGTTGTATGTATGTATATATATGCTGTGAATCTTACGAAAAAAGCGAGCGTAAAAGTGGGCGGGGCAACATTTTCTTTCCGCAAAACCTAAGTTAGACCATGGCGATAATTTTAAAGAAAAAATCGTCCAAATCGGTCAAGCCGTTCTCCAGTTATGCGCTTAGTAGAAAAAATGGGCGTAAAAGTAGGCGTGGTAAATTTTTCTTTCGATGAAAACTTAAAGTTGATAATTACGAACATTTGAAAGAAAAATTAGTCAACACGATGGAGCCGTTTTCTGATTTTAGGTAAATCGAAAAAAGTGGGCGGGGCAAAATTTTCTTTCCGTAAAAATCTAAGTTGGACCATGGCGATCATTTTAAAGAAAAAATCGTTCAAATCGGTCAAGCCGTTTTCAAGTTATGGATTTTGCCACGCCCCTCCGCCCCCAGACCGAAAATCAGACTTCACAGGGTCAACCTGAATATTTTGAATATTCCCTGAAAATTTCATCAAAATCGGTCCAGCCGTTTTGGAGTCCATACGTTACATACATACATACACACATCGTATTTCATATATACAATATAGTTTAAAAAATGGCTCATCTGTGTGTTTTCTTGTTCATTTGGTTACTACCCAGCAACAACTTTACTTACAATTCTACTTTTAATGACTTCCTGAATTCATTACTTTCTATCTGTATTCGCCACTTTTTGCGTTATTAGTAGATATGTATATTAAATAATAACTTTATTATAATATCTTAAATAAGTCATAATTATACATTACAAAAAATTCTCTAATATTGGGTTGGTCACGGAGAGCTGGTTATTATGTTATATGGTAATTTAGTTATATTAACAAGAACAAAATACATTTATCTAATTTTTTTTTTTTAATATATTTTGTTGCTGCCAGCCCTTACAATTTAAATAAGTTATTACTATATGATTTTAAATAATTATTTAAATCAATTTGCAATATATTCCATTCAAATTTATTACATATCCGATAATATTATACAATTTTTAGAATAATGTCGATGTTAAGTCTATGGAAAATCCAAAAATCAATAAAATATATATAAATGTATACATAAATATGTTCCAAAATTACCACTACAATATATTTTTCTCATTTTAACACAAGTAGTGATATCGATATAAAGCTATAAATGATTTTGTGCAGTGCTAAAAACTCTTTATTAAACGTTTTCTTACATGGGAAATTCCATAAGATTTCCCATGAATATAAGAGCAATTATAAAATTTTTTAACCTTTTGGAAAGTTAATTTGCAGATACTTATTTTTTGTCTCTTTTTGTTACTACATAATTATAAAGGATTACTTTTGAGACATCGCGAACAAATATATGTAAGTACTTTTTCTAGTAGAAAAATAAGTTGTCTATTCGGCAAGTTCTCATTATTTAATTTGAATTTTGATAAAAATATGTAACTAGAAAAATTCTATTTAAAACAGAAAGAGATTATAGTCAATTAAGTCCAATAATATGATTGAATGTAACGTATTTTAATTGATTCTGGTGAGGCCTACAAAATATCTATTAAAAAAATAGGAGGGAACATCAATTAGAGAATTTGTATATCTTAAAAAAAAAAAGAAAGAGGAAATGGAAATAATATTTAAAAAGGAAATAAGTAAAAAATAGAAAATAATAATAGAATTGAAATTTAGTTACCGTAGGTGCTCAAATTAGGCGCAAAATTAATTGCATAAAAAATTGTTTTTGGGTATAACGTCATTAGGGAGCTCCTTCAGGCGTAGGTAGCCATTTGTTCGTAAATCCGGCATTGAGGATATGACCATTTTGAGTGCTTAAGATAGCTTAAGATCTCTTAACTAAATTTCAATGCTATTATTATTTTCTTTTCTTTACTTATTTCCTTTTTAAAAAATATTTATATTTCTTTTTTTCTTTTTTTTTAAGATATACTAATTCTCTAATTGATGTTTCCTTATATTTTTTTTTTATAGATATTTTGTAGGCCTCTCCGGAATCAATTAAAATACGTTACACTCAACACTATGCAACAACACTACACTCTCGATGGACACAATTATTTATCACAACAGCACAATTAAATAACTTTAATGAATTTAATTACTAACTCTACTTAATCTATTCTTTTTTTTATATTTATATGCAAATTTTTTTTTTTTTTTAATAATTTTTCTCAATATGTATAGTTTTTTTTCATTTGTATTTTTGTTGTTAAAATTTCTTTCTATACGTATACTTATTTTTTTTTATTTTTTTGTATGGTTCTTAAAATTTTTTGTTTTTGTATATAACCTTTCTTTATAAGTGCCTAGTATTCTTTATAAGCTTAGAGGATATAATCCTCTTTATTTAATAAAAATTTACTAAACAATCAGATTTTCTACTTCTTCCCTTTTTCTGTCTTGATTTTCACAGCTTTTTAGAACAGTTGGAAATAACAAGTTCCTCAGGACTTAACACGCAATTCTTATTTTTTTCAACTATATGGCTTTTAAAATTATTACATATAAACAATCATAGTAAACAGAAAAAAATGTTGCCCTAATGAAATAATTATTCAAAAATTAAATCAGTTTTAATTAAAAATGTAATCAAGTGAATTAAATGTTTAATCGAGTGAATTAAATGTTTAATCGTTACTATAAATTTGTTTACTTGTGCAAATTATTAGTATCAATTAAACTTTTAATTCACTTGATTACACGTTTAATTCACTTGATAGCGTTTTTAATTAAAACTGATTTTATTTTTGATTAAGGCTTTAATTGGGGCAAAGTTTTTTCTGTGTAGCTATTATGAGAGTTGCTCCTATGTAAATCCCACTCCCGATAAACTCTTTTATATGTACAAAATCCTGAAAAGAAAGATTAAATTGTAATGCAATTTTTGGTTGAGTTACATTTTTTATAAATAAATATTTTAAAATAATCGGTCTATGACTTACGTCAACTTGGTGAAATTTGGGGTTTAAGGCATCTTTCAAAAAGCTATACAATATGTTTTAAATCGAAATTAAAATTATGATCGAATTTCGTCTAATTTATTATTAGTTAATTCATTTATTAATGACGTGGTAAATTCCTAATTTTTATGTTTGATAAAAACACCACAGAAAAAAGTGTTTTATCAATTAAAAAGTATTTAAATTTAATTAATGCGATAATTGAATCAATTACTTTTTTAGTTGAAAGAAAATTAAAAATTTAATTTTGATTTAATTAACATTTATTTAGTTGTTTTGAAATGATTTTCCAATTAAAATTTTAATGAAATAGCAAAAAAATCTTAATTGACTTTAAATAAAATAAAAATAAAATAATTTAAACATGTCGAATTGTTGTTGGGAATTGTCAATATTTATTTAAATAAATTAACACATTGTTTAAAATGGCAAGGTTTTTTGATCAGTTTTTTAAATTAAATTAAAAATATAATTTATTGAAAATATTTTTGCAAAATTTTAAAATTTTTAGTAATCCATATAATCATTTTGGTAATAGGTGCAAAATCAACAACTTGTTTGCTTGATATTATGAATTTGGAATAAATTTGGTGATTGGAGAAATTTAATAATTTTTGCTGTGACTGAAATTTATTGTTGTGGGAAAGCTAGTTTCTATGCGCATTTCGTTGGTTGCTTAGGCCAGTTCGTCAGGAAACTTTTTCCAAAGACTTTAGAAAAGCTAAAAATATTATACAAATAAGACTATAAAGTGAATAAGAATTTTAAATACTCAGGTCTTACTTTTAACAATATTAAATCTTTAACAAACCCACAACAATAAACAGTGAATTTATCTTTCTTATATTCCCCTACAATTGGCTGGTTTTCTCCTACTCGAATTATAGTTGTAAGAGCGTAAAAAGAAAAAAAAAAAACAATATAAAAACTTTTTGTTTCACTAGAATAGAAATCACATTACAATTTGTTATTATCAAAACTCAAAGTTTATCGTACGTTGTAGTTTCCTTATATTTTCTGGAAGTCATCTACGCACATTAAAGCATAACTATTTATTTTTAGTTAAAGTAAATTGACTGAGTAAGCAACAGTAAATCTAAGTAAAATAAAAGCATGTAATTTATTACTAACGTTATAAATAAACATAAGATTTTTTTTAAACTAGCTGACCCGGTCCGCGTTGCTGGCCCCGAAATTTACGGCCTTTAAATAAAAATCCATGAAACCGCATTCTCTGGCAAAATTTCATGTCAAACTGCATGTAAAACATCGTTCATCCCCAGTTCTGTTTCATCATTATTATATTATAAATTAAAATGTTGTTCATATACATATGTTTGATTTACATTTGATTTGAAAATACATGTGAATCTTACGAAAAAAGTGAGCGTAAAAGTGGGCGGGGCAACATTTTCTTTCCGCAAAACCTTAGTTAGACCATGGCGATCATTTTAAAGAAAAAATAGTCCAAATCGGTCAAGCCGTTCTCCAGCTATGCGCTTAATAGAAAAAGTGGGCGTAAAAGTAGGCGTGGTAAATTTTTCTTTCGATGAAAACTTAAAGTTGATTAATACGAACATTTGAAAGAAAAATTAGTCAACTCGATGGAGCCGTTTTCTGATTTTAGGTAAATCGAAAAAAGTGGGCGTAAAAGTGGGCGGGGCAAAATTTTCTTTCCGTAAAAACCTAAGTTGGACCATGGCGATAATTTCAAAGAAAAAATCGTTCAAATCGGTCAAGCCGTTCTCAAGTTATGGATTTTGCCACGCCCCTCCGCCCCCAGGCCATTAATTTAAATAATAACTATCCTATCATCTAAGTTGGACCAAATTACTATATGCCAATTTTCATGAATATCACTTGACTCGTTTTTGAGTTTATTCGAAACATACACAGTGACACGGATTTTTTATATATTAAGATAATGTTAATCCCAAATTAAGAACTAATAAAATCTGTGTTGAGACATTTCGTTAAACTCAACTTAATTTTCATCTCAAGATATCTGTTTGAGCATTGGTGTTATCTTTTTTCTATTTTAAATTATTTTTGTTTTAAAATTCGACAAACTCGCTTAGCGCTTTAATTGTATTAAAGCAGCTTAAAATATTTTTGAATTGTCAATTTATATTGTACTCTGGCTTAATTTTTAATATCTTGTGTATTTAATTTCTACTTCTTTATATAGTTACAGTTATGGAACACTTCTTTGGTATAAAATCAAAATCAGAAATAAAAATAACTGCAGTTTTTGTTTATAACGCTTGTCGAAAACAAGTCTTTTTTCATTTCGTCTCGCCTCGTTTAATTTTTTTTCATTTGTCCTAAGTTTTCAATAAGTATCCTACAAAATTTATGCAATATCCATTATTTTAACAAGGAATATTCTAATTGGACGCATTTTTTATTTTATTTTTATTTTACTACACAGGACCTATTTTGAAAGAAGAAACATTTACATAAAGCAAAAAAAAAAAAATCCGGAGATTCGAGATTCGATCTCTACTGTCTTATGCAAAAAAAGCTAAAATTCACATAAGTTTACCAATACATTAAGGGCCGTTTTCACGACTTACCGATAGCTAAGGGTAGGATTTGATCGGTCGTATTACATTACTCAAAGCCAGATTCATCCTTATCTGATTAGGTATGGAAGATTATGAGGTTAAAAGTTGTTTCAATGGTAGATTTTGGTAAAATATAAGCGAAGTTTTTGTTGGGTAATGTTGCTCCAAGGAATAAAAAGCTTAAAAATTTTATCTTTTACTAATAAGAAAAAAAATCTTTAATATTGATGGGGACATTTATACGATTTGGTGATTCACAAGGTATATGATTACCTTGTAAATCATGTAAAGTTGTAAAGTCATATGTCTTAAAATAAGTACAAAAAATATAAATGACTGCTGTGGGCAACCGCTTTTAATTAAGATTTCTACTGCACAGTTATGACGTATCAATGCACACAGCATTAAAATTTGTATTTTGTTTGAAACACAACAATATTTTTTTTTAAACAATTGTAAAATATTATTTAGTACGATATGACTTGATAGCACACCTTGTGAATCACCCATATGTCTTTTCAGACATGTCTGTTTAATTCATTTTCTTTCTACCAAAAACCTTTTACATTGACAGGATGTTTTCATGAATAATTGTCTAATTTTCTTTTAATACATGAAAAATCATATCAACAAAAATGAGCACTTATTTCGTGTCTGTTTGAAAACTCCTCTTTCTTCTCTAACCCAAATGCCATAGGCAGCATTTACACGATGATTTTTTAAACATGTTTTTTTTTATTTTCATTCAAAAAATTTCTTTTAATTTATATGATGATTTTTGAGACATTTTTGTTTTAAAAAATCGAAAGAACGAATGAAAATAAAATATAATAGCCAAATAGTATATGACAGTAAAATAAATTAAAAAAAAAACACGAATTCGTCTACAATTAAGAAAATTTGTCTAAAAGACATGTCTTGAAAATCATCGAACAAATGTCGCCAAGATTTATATTCAATTTATTTATTGTTCACTTGTCTGTTATAAATTTTGTCTTTTTTTATTTTCACTGCCATAACTATTGTTTTTCCATTATCCCAAAATACTAATAGATTCATGCAGGTATGTAAGACTGACCTAATTACAAACATTTGTGGCAATGGCAACAGCATCAGAATCATCTTAATTCTTTGCTAGATTATGCTAGGAACACAATTGTATCGTACGTCTTAGGAACGTCGTAATCTTTGAAAATTTCAAATATATAATATAATTGTTGACACAAAAATACCATTGGCTACATATTGATGTTTGACTATAGACCGGCAGGCACCGCAGTGGCGCAAACTGTATAACGGCAAAGAATTCTGCTGATGAGAATGTGGTTATTCTCGAAACATGTAAATTCGACCCGAGTTCAATCCCGTGTTCAGTCAAGAAATATCAAAAAAATTCAATAAAAATAATTTAATGAAAAGGTAATTCCATGTCAAATCGACCAAGAGTGGGACCCGACCCCTTTCGATTTAAATAAAAATTGATGTAAAGGTTCATTTCATCCCATAAGGAACATATGTTAACGAAAAAATTTTTTTAAATGCTTTTTTCAAAAGTTACGTCGTATTCAAAATGTCATAATTTCGCCGAAGTAGCCGAATGTGTTGAGTTTTTTTTCTCAATATCTCAAAAACTACTGTACATACGAAAATTATTTGTATGCCATTTTAAAGGGAATGCTTGGGACTACAAACAATATATTAAAAAAAAAATATTAAATTTTAAAAATGGACTAAGTCAAAAACCTAAATTTTTTTGGCTTATATTTTTATGTAATTCCTCAAACTGTTCTTTAAAAATCTTGAAACATTGAAGGAGGTGTTTTTTTTTCTTTTTTAAGATATGATTTTTTTTTCTTTTTTAACCTGTAAAAAATAATCCTAAAATAAAAATATGGTTTGTGTGATTTGAGGTTTTAAAAAAAAGTAACGACATTGATAAAATTTTTTATGTTTATTTGTTGCATTTTTTGTTGGAGCTCAATGTGGACACTTTCAAAGAAAAGTACACTTTTTGTCACGTTACGTCTCCAAGAAATTAAATGAGCTTTATACATTATCTTAGCGAAGTCGTTTTTTTCTTTGGCTCTTTTCCTACCGTTCGCGTCGTGCAGCCATTCCTATTTCGAATGAATATATTAAAATAAAAGCTTCATCTTCGGCGAAATTATGACGTGTTGAATATGACGTAACTTTATATATATCGTTATACGAGTATATATTCCTTATAGGATGAAAGGAACCTTAACACCCAATTTCATTCAAATCGAAAGGGGTCGGGTCCCACTGTTGGTCGGTCGATTTGACATGGAATTACCCGAAAATTAAATTTGATGAATTTAAGCCTAATTAAAATATCAAAAACGTCAATTAAAAACAAACAGTTCAATGAAAAGTAACCATTGGAAAATTATTTTATTTTATATTTTTAATTCTTCTCTTTCTATGACAATACTCAGCGGAAATTCTCAGACGACCTTCTTACTTCAGGCCTCAAGGTAGAGTTAGCCGAACGTCCACGTCCCCTAACGAAACGTCTGGTCCGTTTTGTTATTTGCTTACAATGTAAATGCTTACCGAATTTAAATGTCACGTAACCGAACGTCTCAATCTGTATAAATTAGAATTTCATGCCGTCTTTACGTGACAGTTGTAAAGCAGTGATGGCCTGCTTGCAAATTAAATTGAATGCGGGTATTTTCGCTCTGTTTTTGGTATTTTTTCCAGTATATCTATGGACTTTCGACAAAACGACTTACAATACAACATATTTCCATATATATAAATATACATAGCCTTAGATGTACAAAATAAGCAAATGCATATGCACACACAACAGAAATGAGAAATATATAAAAGGCTTTAAATGGTTGAAAAATATTGTTTTGTCTATGCACATTTACAAATTAATACATGTAAATGTGTATGTATATGTAAAAATACATATTTGTTTATTGTAAATCTATAATATAAATATCAGATATTAAATTATTAATGTTTTTTTACTTACACTAAATACTGTTTTAATACCATTTTAATCACTTGGTACTTTTTCTGCACAGCGGTCAACATTTAAACCTTTTGATTTCCCATCACTGTGAGTGTTGTTTTATGTATACTATTGCTTTTTTGTTTATGTATGTGGAAAACATATGACATGTTTTTAGATGTTCTATAAGTGCCCCAACGTGCAAGCGGTCCGTTACAGTAAGTTACGGGTACAGCAAAGTTCGCCTAACTCAGCCTTTATTCAATGCCTGCTTAGACATTTTTTTGATTCAATTACCATTCTGATCTAACTGCTTAAGAATACCTCATAGAAAGCATCGGCTTTTCCGTATAAAAGATAAGATACACATTATATATTCCCTTCAATGAGATGGGAGAGAAGGAGTACGATTTTCTTTTTCCAAACCAAAAGCCAAAGAATTCAGACCCCGTTATAAAATCACCAATTTTGCCTTTCAGAATATCTGACAAAAGCAGCGAGAGCGGAAGGCCCACCAACAATGACAACGTGTGTAAAAATATATATTTTTTTTTATATACATATATACCTATCCTAATCCCGCGAAGCTCTTTGCTTGTCTGCATGAGACCAGAGTCTCTGGCGGGAATTGAACCCGCAACCCCGGCTCTGATAGACTAGCTCACTACCAGCTAGCCTACCGGGTCACCCATATAAGTATGAAATGGAGCAAGCAGGCCTTGCACATTCAAAAGAAGAAGTACATAACCCTTCTAGAAGGCATCCGTACTCCTTCTTTTTCACGCTGGGTACGCAACGACGTAGAAAACGCTTTAACGTTTACGTCAGCTATTGTGTGCCTTTGCATAATATAATTTACGTTTTAATTTTACAACGTATCTTCGCCGTACGTTACTACGTTTATACGGTGCACTTGTGTATGTACGGTTCGCTGTGACGAATATTAAAAAGGCTGCCTTAGCGTGCTTGTTTCCCTCTCAAGTTAGATAATATCCAATAATAATAGAAATAAAGATAACGCCATCCCAGAACAAAAAAGAAATGAAAATAGTTGGACAAATAACGCCACCCGAACTAAGCGAATAATTTCAAGCTGACAAACTTAAGCAAGTTGTTATTGTTTAATTGGTAGATATTAAGAAGTGCGTTTATTTCTTTTAAAAAAATTAGAGAGTCTTAGTCGCCTTTAGACTAAGCAACTCTAACCGCGGCAAAACTTTTACAGGAAAACATGAGCATGGCGTAATTTTGTATTCTATCATTCTCGAAACCATCAACATGTTTTCGTTCCGTTGTAATTTATAAAGCTTCTATACACATTTAAGCATAAGTACCATAGTATTACATGTTTTTGCTCACCACGGGTGTAGACTTACTTTTTTTATGTCTAAAGTTGTTTTCATCTCTAATTCCTTTTATTTTTTTCTATTATTTATTTGTTTCTGTGTTTCGATATACTCTTCTCTACGCATGATGAATGTATGTGTACTAAGTTTATTATTCCGTATGTGACACAATAAGATATTTAGGATCCCATAAAGTATTTCGGATCCTTGTGTTATTCTAAGTTGGTTAAACCATATTCATTCATACGCTTAATAAAACAAATTTTCTTCTTAACAAATTTATAGGAAATTTTTTAGTACCAAGTTGAGCGTAGTTCCTACTCAGTAGTTTTAGCCATAACAAAATGTGGACCAACCTCCCTTAACAGTTAATATTAATGTTTACTACATAGATCCAGTTATTAATATATGTCCACTGTTATTTAATTTTTAAGGTATCCTTACATTTTATGGTTATTCCGGTGCATACTGTGGTCTATTAACATTTTACTAAAAGCTAAAATAATTTTAAAAAAATAACAAAATTGTCATTCCAATAACAAAACAGATCCGCCAAAATAGGTTAACCCTTCATTACAAAAGCCTCGATTTCATGTGCCAAAAAAATTGCCTGAATTAAAAAAAAAAAATTTTTGTTGATTTGAAATCTTATGATGATCGACCCATAATTTGTAATAAGTTCCATATAAAGTTTACTAACGGAAAGAACTATTTTTCTTCTTTAAAAATAGCTAATGCTGTAATAGTGTTTACACACTTTAGTTTTACTGGACTCGCAATTATTATGCAATTTCTTTTAAAGTTGTGTCATTATAAATCATAGAAGTTTTCTTAAAAAAAATTTAATTTTTGTTGAAGGTCATCATAGAGTTGGCAACGCCGAACACAGAAGTCTTCTTTTATGTCAAAATTATTTACATTTGGGAAATTTACGGTGTAATAAAAATAACAATATGTTGCTTTTGCGGTTTTTTCCTTGCAGTTGTTTTTGTTGAGCCATAACAGGTATAGCTCGCACAACAATAGCAACATATTTATATTATGTTTATGGTTTATACCACATACTGAAGTACAACAGCCATATCTCATCTCTGCACATACATATAAATAAAAACATATAAAAATACATTTATTTACAAAGAATTAATATTAAGGTTTTTTAATAAGACAAACAAATGGCGAAATATTGTGTGGATTTGTTCAATATCCAGACAATCCTGCTAGTGAATAAGGCATCATAGATAAAAATAAATACACAGTGAAGTGCACGAATAAAACTTTATGTACACCCAACGAAATTTAAACGAATAATACTTATGGCCAATTTCACCAAGTTTTTAAATTTATTTAAATATAAATTCATAAAAAAAATATAGTTTTTCATATAATTTTATTTTTGTTTGACATGAAAAACGAATTTTTAACAAAAATTGATATATAAATAAATTGGTTAAATTGGCTATTATATATCGGGTGATTCATCGTGAAGTTTGATCCATAATGTAAATAAAACAATAAATTTTAAGGGAGCTTAAAATTATTATTATCGGTAAAAAGAACAATTTACGGCATTTACTGTTTTAAAATGATATCATGTAAATGTAAGCCATGACTACGTCTGAGGTGGTCCATGCAGAAGTTCCTATTATGGGCGACTCGTTCGAACATACCGACTAGTATCTCACAAGTCTTGCGTAGTTTGAAGAAAATACTGCTCTGTAATAATAAGTTGTTATTGTTTTTTGAAAAACTTCAAACACTAATTAGATTCCGAGATGCATTTTCATCAAAATACCTAAGACTTGTGTGATAGTGCAAAACAGCCTTTAAAAACATTGAATTTTATGATAATGAAATGAATTGTTTCTGTTTTAAAAAATTTATTAAAACTTAAAAACGTACTATTTGCTTCGATTTGGAGTTGGTTTTATGAGGGATTGATTTATTGTGCAAATTCTTGATATTTTTAAATTAGGCTTAAGTGTATCAAATTCAATTTTCATTAAATTTTTTTAATTAAGAAAGGAATTTTTACAACATGAAATTAATTCAAAATTTTTTTTATAATTTTATTCTTGACTGAACTCATGTCGAATTTACATATTTAGATAAAAAGCACAATCTCATCGTCAGAATTGTTTGCAGTTCTACCGTTTGAGCCACTGCGGCGGCTGGCAGTCTATAGTCAAACCTCAATCTTTTAACCAATCGTATTGTTGGATCGAAATTTGTTGTAATTAATTATCAACTTTCAATTTATTTACAAGTGTATTCCTTACATTTGCTTTTGTTTTGCTTTTTGTCAATCCGCTGTTTTAACAATCTATATTTGTTTTTTATGGATCAATTTATCTTTATAAAATTTGACACCAAAAATTGTAAATTTCTTACAATTATTTCTAAGAAATTTCATGGCCTATCGTTTCTTGTAACGATTTTAAAAGTGTAAGAGTATTTTTAGTCCCTCACAGAAAATAGTTTTTACAATTTACATAATTTATATGCTGATTAAACTAAGCACATAAGTCATATGTAAAGCCTGGCCAGCCCGCAGTTTGAACGTCAAAGCTGAATAATCACGACAGCAACTTCATTATATGCATTTGGTGTGATCGTAAGATATATTATGAGCTGCTGAAATCAGGCCAGATAACCACAGAACACTTATACTGAAAAAACGTAATCCGTATAAACAGAGCATTGGCTAAAAATGCGAGCAGCCTTAAAACCATTATTTTCTTTTACACTCGGCCGGCCACATGTTGGAAGACTATTTACTATAGTGATTGAGAGTTTTTACCTCTATAAAGATGTAAGCACTTCCTTCGACGCGAAATCCATATGCTGGCAGAATATGGGAAGAATTCAAAACTTGCCAATCCAAGGATATTGACGAGGTAGAGATAGTTCATTACACTGAGTCACTAATGGCGTTTTTTTTTTTTTAAAGAGTGTATTCTTAACAAAATCATTCTATAGAATACATATTAAAGGGCTGCATGAACAGCTTCTTTCATAAACATACTGATATATTTATCCATTGAAGTTCGTGTTCACATAAAATTCTGAGTACTGAACAAACTGTTGTTTTATTCATGCTGCTAGCAAACACATTTTGTTTCACATCGTAAATACAAAAGCTGTGTTCATTTACTAAAAATTGTTACGTATTTGTAACAATTGTTACTGGAAAGTGTTCATTAACCCAAAAAATTTGCAAGTTGAGAGCGTCAAAATAGAGAAAAAATTGATAAAATTTTAACTTGCAAGAATTTTTGAACCAGCTGTTTCATGTTTATGTTTACAAGACAAACTTTTCCTAAAGTAGTTTTTAATAAGGATATTTTGCACAATTTATAACCTAATGTTGATTTTAAAAATTATAAATAATATTTATGTGATAAGAATTCATACTTTTGTTTAACTTAGGACAGATATTATTGCTAAAAAAATAACGAACTTGTTAAAAAATTCCTTGTGTGTCTTGTTTTGCGTTTAACCGATCGGGTTTTGTTATTAGTAATATTGTTCGGAACGCATGGATGAATCCACGGTTAATTTAGGAGTTATTAGGTTAGCGAATTTACTCGTTTTCACGCTGTTTATCCCCCTAAACATTCGAATTTCCAAAAAGTCCATCTTACCTAGCATTTACACATGAAAGTAGTTTATTGCGAGTCGTATTGCACTAAATTTGTTCACTAACACACACAATATTCGTACTATTGGGTAATATCTTCGATTTTTAGTGGATCGATTTAGCGAGGGACCAGCATTCGGTTCAAATTTCAACATTATAACTCACGGCGTTAATGCTGTGCGAAGATGAATATTTCAGTCAGTCCGTAACCTTGAAATTTTATATTCCTATATATATAGGTTATACATACATAGATTGTTACATTAAATATTTTGTTTTGCCTTATAAATACTTTTATTGTTATCTTTTATTATTGATGAAAACCCAAATTCTTCTTTCACCTCCTAATTAAAAAAAAATCCAATTCATGATTCATTTTATTCACCATAAACAAATATAAATTAATAAAATCACATTATATTTACCGTAATGTAAAAAATTTTCCCAAGACCTACAAAATATTAATGGGTACTCAGATATTCCTTTATATTCCTTTATTTAGAGCACAAAGCACTTTAAAATTGAAAAAAAAGCACTAAAAAGCACTATTTGGAGCAAAAAAAAGCGTAAAAAAGCACTAAGGCATTTTTTTTTTCGATTTAATCGATAATTAAACACAAAACAAGTTACATTCGGCTGCGAATATTATATACCTACAAAAGAAATTACGAGAGCGTTGCTGGGGGACCATTTTCGTACATAAGTTTAAGAAACACAATTTATAAGGTTGTTAAAACTTCAAAATAAAATTGTTATTTTATTTCAGAACTCAAAATGTACACAGCTAGAAAAAGGTTTTTATAAGTTATGTTAAATAATTAATATATTTACATTTGTACATATATACAAATTTTTAAATGTATCATTAAAAATTATTATTATCATCTTCAATAAAAATAATATCATCCAAATCATTTGGATCATCATCAGTTGAGTTGAGTTGAGGGCCATAAAACAGTTTTTAAGAAATATTTTGATTTTTTATATGTTGCATTGGAAGAAATATCTCTGCAGACATTAGGTGGTAATGTGTAATCATTACAGCATGAATTATTTCGACGAAGTCCATATTTAATGTGAAGAATTGAATTAACAGAGTTCAAGGATAACCGGTTTCTTATTTTGGATTTACTGTAGTTCATCGAACTAAATGTTCTTTCAACTTCCGCGTTAGAGTATGGTAAACATAAAATTCTTAATACGAAATTGGACAAATCTAAAAATGGATTTTGTCCAATTGAATCTTTAAAATCGTTGACTTCTATCCAAAAAAGATCGGTTTGTTGTTTATTTTTCCATTCACAATTCTTAATATTTTCCAAGCTATTTACTATTTTTGAAACAGTGTCTACATCTTTAATAAAATGTTTAACAAAAATAATTACTTCGTTTTTATTACGATTACTAAATATGTTGTCAACACTAAATAGTGCAATGTTTTGTAAAATTTCCAAATTGCTAGGAAGTCTTGCTCTTATTTCGTAAATAAGGTTTTTGGTAAAACTAATGCAACTTTCTTTTATCACTTTCTTTTCATCATCTGAAATATTAAAATCTTGACAGGCCTTTTCAAAATTGTAACCAAAATAGCAAAACTCATCTAAAACATCGTCTATATTATCCTCTATATAATCGAAGTTTTCTTGGCTTTGTATAATTTTGTTCGTCAAAAGTTTTAGTAGTCGATACAAATCATTATAAAGTTTAACGTGATCAGCATTTTCTGCTTCAAATGCCAAATTTACCCTTTGCACTTCTTCTAAAACCGAACTTAAGTATGTGAGATAAATAAAGTTTTTGTTATCATTGTACATTTCTTTAAGAAGTGAAGAAACATAGCCTTTATCATTAATGACATTAAAATGGGTTTTCAGTTCCAGCCACATGTTAAGTATTCGCTTTACAGCCTTTTCAATGAAAAGCCATCTGGTATTTGACACCTGCGTCACTTTATGTGGGTCCGTTTCGTCACCATTAATTAATTTGTAAATTTTAACATAAACTTTTTGTCGTACGGTTGAGTGGGCAAACCAATTATGTCTTTCTTTTATTAAGAATTCTAAATTATTCGGAAAGTGCTTGTCTGTGGCAGAGCACACAGCCAACTGAAGTGAATGGCAAACACATCGAAACAGTATTAGATTTTCTAAGTTGTACTTATCTTTTATTTTTCGGTGTAGTCCATTGTTAACTCCGGTCATAACAGAGGCGTTGTCAGTGCCAATTGCTATAAGTTTATGTAAATTAATTCCAAAGTTATTTGTTAGACGTTCTAAGCCTTCCAGTAAGGCATCAGCATTCCCTTCCACCAAATCTATTAAGCCAAGAAAAGTTGTCACAAATTGTTTTTTTGAAGAACTGTAATATCGGATGACTACTCCCAAAAGCTTTTCCACCGAAATATCGCTCCCTTCATCCAAAATTAAACTGAAGTCTACATTTTGTATATCCTTCAATAAGTCTTCTATAAAATGTGGGCCCAAAACATTATTAACTATGTTAGCACATTTGGTACGATGCAATGAAAAATTGGAGGCTTTGCTGTCACAAAATTCTGTATTGCAAACGTCAGATAAATGATTTACGGCAAGAAATGATGTATGAACGGCCACATACAGACAAAGACGACCCTGGGCTTTCTGTTTTTCGTTTGCATCTTTTGTGGTAAATGCTAATTGTGGCTGTGAAACTTGAAGTCCATTAAAAGGCTGCATCGCTTTTTTATGTTTCAGTGTTTTTGTATGACGAATTAAATCAGCATACCGTGCTCCAATTTCTGTTTTACAATACAAACAAGATGCTTTTAAAACATCTCTTGTCGGGCGTAACCATTTTTTGAAAAGAGGATCTCTTTCCCAAGCTTTTCGATATTTTTGAATATTGGGATCCATCTAAAAAAATATCTCAATTTAGATTTACCACGAAAACAAAATAACTTGAAAAAAACGTACTTACTTAAGTTTAAAAATTTTGTTTGAATATATATTTTTTTCCTTTTGATTTTTTTCATAGAGCACTGGTTGATTTTCTTTTAAATTTATTTTCATAAAATACCGTTGTATTCTTTAGAATGAATGTTCTATTACAATAAAAAAATGTACATAAGAATATCATCAAGACGAATTCATGTTGAAGGTGGTGGCAATACTAAGGCAAGTACAAATAATAACAACACAACACTGTATTTTATTTGTTGCTTTCGTGGGTCGATATGTTAAAAATACAAGCAACTTTTTTTTATCTCTCTAAGTAAAAAAAAAGTAGAACAGCTGTGCTTTCAAAACTACCATAAAAGTGAATTCGCTTGAATATCATTTTATAGTAAGTTTCTTAAAAAAGAGTTGCCATACTAAAATAACGTTTGTACACTTAGCAAAATTGTTACTGCATGATTAATTAAAAATGGAGGAAAAAAGTAGAAATTGTAAAAAGCACTAAAGGCACTAACGAAAAGTTTAAAAAGCACCAAGTTAGTGCTTTTTCTCAGTTTGGCACTAAGGATAAAATTTCGGCGTTTTGAGGGATCAAAAAGCACCATAAATAGTGCCAAAAGCACTAAGTTGGCATCGCTGGTTACTGCTAGTAAAGTAAATTAACACACCTAAAGACTTTTTTCAGTGAAACCAGTTTTGTTTTACAGTTTTGTCTCTCTCTCTCTCTCTCTCTCATTTTTTTATAAATACTCAATAGCAATGTTGCCACTTTCATAAATTCATGAATTTATTTATTTGTTGTTACCTTTACAATAATAAATGTAATTTGTAAAGCATTTTGAATTATTTTTCGCTAACTACTTTTTTCATGTTCTTCCAAACAAAACATATTGCTGAAAAATGTTTTTGAAAATAAAATTAAATATTTTTGAAAAATTTAAAATTTTCATTGAAAACAAAGTCAAATTTGTATTTTTTTGTTGCTTTTACTATTCATGGTTATTTTGGGTTTTTTCCTTTCACTGGCAATACTGACTTTTAAATGAATATGTTTTTCCATGAACTTATTCAGCATTTATTCAGTGGTTGTTTTGTTTCATTGTTTTTAGTGTTCATATTACCTTATTTATGTAAAACTGCATCTTAACTCTTCAGTTTCAAGTATTTGTTGCTTTTATTTCATCTTACTAAATACAAACGAAGCGAATACAAAATTGGAATGAAGGTTTTATGAACATCATTATTAAGTTTCATGTAGATGTTTAATATATATACTTTTGAACTTAATTTTTGTTAAATTCAGTTATATATTTATATTTTTTTTTTTCATATTGCAGAAATAACTTTTGTTTTTACCGTAATCTGATACTGAAAATGTTGACCATATTATGGTTAATTTTGCAAAATATGGTTAGTTTTGACCATTGGTAAAATCTAACATAGTATATTGCTCCTAGAACATGGTTGACCTCCAACAATATTTTTCTTCTGACCATACGTTTACAATTTTATGTTAACAATTTAATACGTGTGCACTTCATTTGAAAGACAATTTTTTCATTCTTCATCATCCAGTTTCATTAATAGGTGTCACATAATCTAAACGATATAAATATTTTCTTAGGAAAACAGAATCAACAAGATGTCCTTTTATTGTTTGAGTAATTTTATTTTTATTGGTTTTCTGTTAAAGTAATCGTTCCCTTATGTTGTTAAATACGATGGCCGACATGTCCATGTTTAATAAGTCTTAGCAGAAGTTAATGTTTGCAGTTATTTGTAGATTTTTTTTTAACTGTAATGTGACAAATAATTGGACGTAAATAGAGAGACAAATGTAATGAGGTGTGACGTTAAAATAAGACATAACAAGTTGGATGTTTGTTTTAATAATTTTTTAAGCTTATTGTGAAAGTAAAATTGAACTTCCTATAAAAGTCACAACCAAAGGTATACAATAGAATTTTATATTCGTGTGAAAGCATTCTGTGGTACATTGAAAAATTTTAATCAAAAGGTTTGTAATATTTTTTTATATGTAGGAAATTTAAAGCAATAATTTCAATAATTTCCTTAAAATAACTAAAAAAAATTTTATAATCATTTCCTTTAAGTGGCAAATTTTACCCAATAATTTTCTATTAGTAGCAGTTATTTTAATTTCTTTTAAGTAGTAAATTTTTTTAAAATCATTTCTAATACGAAGCAAATTTTTTACATGAATTTCCTATAAGTGGCAAATATTTTACTTTTCTATAAGAAGAAAGTTTTTTGCAAAAATTTACAAATGTACAAAAAAGGAAGTGATGGTGTACATATACAGATGCATTTCAAAATACATACAAATTTTAATTGCTACTAAAAAAAAGTTGCTTTTAATAGAAAAATTTGCAAAAATTTACAATTAATGAATAATTTTGCTATTTATAGAAAATATTGCAAATATTTGCAGTATTGAAAGTGGGCATGCCCACCCTGCTCCACCAAATAGTAATAAACAAATCCCCAAAGGTATCAAGCATTGGAAATTTTCAGGGACCGTAACGGTCTTATTTTCAAAATTACTTTTTAATCATTATTTCTTGAATTTATTTTTTGCTTAGAAAATAAAAAATATTATCTTAGTTTTATTTATTGCTCAGGAGATAAAAATTGTTTTAAGTTTTATTTTTTGCCTCGAAGAAAAATTATTTTTGCTTAGAAAATAAAAGCTTATTTTTTAACTTTATTTTTTTGCTTCCAAAAACATAGTAAATTTCTGCGCTAAAATCAATAATAACCAACTCTTATTTGTTTAACCCCGCTGTTAGGTTAAGAAAAACTAACTAATCTTAAGTATAGGACCTTTTTGGTCAATATGGTTTTTTTAAATTTTTTATTTATTTTTTTTACTTAGTTCTATAGTCTGCAGAGAAATACAGCAAATTTCCATATGTTTTTCTAACCAACTTTCAATTTTGTTTGATGGTCAAGTTTTGACAACTGGACATATGGTAATAAAAATGTTATAGGTAAGACTGTTATAATGTCGAAATATATTTGTGAGAGTTTGTCATTGCAGCATTAAGTAGAGTTTGCGTTATATCTGTGATTCCCCAAAATGCGTGTGCCATATTACTCGCGCTAGTCTTACTTCAGTTTGACTGTTTTCTTTGCAGAAATAATGGACAATTTAAGATTAAACTGTAATGATATTGATCACAATCTAAATGAAAGCTTCTCTGATATTTCAAGTTGTAGTAGCGTGGAGTATTGAATATGAATTCACCGGAAGAAATTAATCTGGTTCAGAAAATGAAGAGAATGCTGCATATATGTCGAAGAAATGGAATGAAATAAACTTCATCTCCATTTCACAGTGGTATAAGAACTTCAGCTGAAAATATTATATCGACGCAGCCGGCGCCAATACGAAATTCCGTTTCTAAGTACGATAGCAAATGTATATGCAACAAATTTATATGCAAGTTGTAACGGGAAATAATTTGCTCATAATGTGCTAAGATCGTTATCATATCAATAAATTGGTAAACAAAAACGGACCAAAATGGTACTAAACATAAGAAGATTCGTCGTGTTTAATTTTTCTAATTTCCTTTACATCGTTCATGATTTAAAATTTTGCAGAAGTAATTAGATATAAAAACATCACATCAGTTATCATTATAAGTTGACATATTAAACCGTTCCGTAGTCAAAGCGAAAAGAAAACAAAAATTGACCAAAATGGTCCAAACCTAACAGCAGGGTTAATTAAATAATGATTATATTCTTATTTCTTCGATCTTTTTGTATTCAATATTATATTTTAATATGTTAAAATATATATTAGAAAATATATATTTTAAAAATTTCCTGAAAAAGATTTCAGTTGACATAAAAAACATTGTAATTAATTTAATAAACAAAAAGTGACCTAAAGCTTAAACAATATATTAAAATATAATATTTAATTATATAATTTTTTTATATATTATGCAATTAAAAAATAACTTTTATTTAAGCAAAACCATATGTAAAAAATTAGTCCTATTTCTGAGGAATAAAGAAAACTGAAAAATCATTTTTATTTTTAAGCAAAAAAAAAAAACTCAAAATATTCGGCATCTTTTTCAAATAAAAATAAAATTTTCGTTTAAACAACAATAAAATTTGTATTATGTGCTGTTTTCACAACACAAGGGCTTGAACGTGTTGTAAAATTTATTTGAAAAGCACTCAGTTTTTGAGTGTTTTTCATATAAATTTTATCACTCGTTCAAGCACTCGTGTTGTGAAAACAGCACATAAATATAAATTTCTAAACGTACAAAATTTTTGCACATAAATGTGCTGTTTTCACAACACAAGTGATTGAATGTATTGTACAATTTATATAAAAAACAATAAAAAAAAACTGAGTGTTTTTAATATAAATTTTACAACACGTTCAATCACTTGCGTCGTAAGAACAGCACATTTATATAAAAAACAAATAATTTTTATATCGATGGAATAAATAAAATTCAAGATATAACTTAATTCCTAAAGGGACATATACACGACATATTTTTACATCTGACTTATTGAATTACCCACTAAAAAATACATATACTATGTCGTATGCTACCTTTTTAAGATTGGTTCTGTTAATGGCAAATGCAAAGTCATCTGACAAAATTTCTATAATTATAAGTGATAAGTTGTCGATTACTCTAAATAGTTTGTATAGTTTACTATATGCAGGCCTTCAATTTCATTAATTTAATGTAAATAAAAGATTATTTATTAATTCTCAATTATATCCGACGTTTCGTAAGTTTTCTTTGCAACTTCTTCAGGGATTGAGTATTTATTATTATAATAATCTTTTTCGTCAGTCCCCTTGTCCCCTGGAAATATTAAATGTATGCTCATGCAAGGATATCACAGAAAATTTGTCTTTTTTTGATCACAGTTTAATTTCAATTAGAGCGTGCTTTATTTTCTTCTGACAATTAATCTGACATCAGCTGTGTCAGAGAATTTAGGCAGAAAGGTAAGCGACAATGGCGGTCCACTTTTGACGAAATCATTAGTCGGCTGAAGATTTGAAAAGTTGACAAGTCAGATGAAAAAACATGTCGTGTAAATATACATTAAGGAATAAAAAAAAGGCAGAGAATAATCGGTAAAGTTGAGTTTTTTATTAAAAAATTAAAAATTAATGCATCTAAAGGTAGCCTATGTACCAGGGATTTTTTAGTTTAAATTCGAAAAATAATCGTTATTTGCAGTCCGTGTAAGCTTTTTTTTTATAATATATATAAAAAAATGTTTCCATTTACTCTACGGTATTCAATTAAATAAGTACGCAATTAATAAAGTAACATTCATTGTTTTTATTACAAATTTCAAGACATTCTTAATTAATTTCTTTGCCTGATTTTGGTTTTTATTTGCACAAATACTGTTTAAATTTGTTTATGTTTACTGTAAACGAGTACTATTAATATCAATTGTGTCCTTTCATAATATTTGTTTTTGCGTCTCTTCCTTGTAAAAGGCTCCTCAAAGAGTTTGTCCTTTTTTTAATTTATTTTGTATCTTAAGAAGAAATATTAATTCCTGAGGACCTTCAGGAAACGGAAAAGTTTTGTTTTGTTATCGGCAGAAAAATATATTGAATTTAAAGTTTTCCCAAAACTCATAAAAGAAATGTGCATTACCGTGAAGTGCGAAGCCTATCGAGAAGATTTAATAGACATGGGTTTAAATTAGATACTTGACGATATTTAGCACTTTAAATTCTATCCGTTTTTTGGACAATATTTTAAAGAAAAAAGTTTACTGCTTTAAAACTTCTGCATAAAAATTTTTGGTCTTGTTTTGAAAACCCCAGTCGCAGGAATTTAAACTCACCTTTTTACTCTGATTTTGTATACTCGTATTTTAATATTTTACACAGACAGCAAGCCGAATTTTTTTTTACTTAAACAAAATTTATTCTCAATTTAACAGAATTTAACAGAAACCCAAAAATGCCACAAAAAGAAATCATTCTAAGCACTTGTTTATTAAGTTTACTGTTCTCCACGTCTGTTTTAGTTTTTTGTTTAAAGTCAAAGAAAATTTAAGTGGTGTACAAAGTTAAATGCATCCTAAAAATTTAAAATGTTTTCTTTAAATATTTCCTTAAGTACCCCGTAAAAATAAAATCCTTTAAATAGAAATTGAATGTTAAGAAGACAAAGTATTTTAATTAAAAAAAAAATACCAGAATTTAAACAAATGAAGAAAACAAATGTGTTTTCACTTATTGGATCATAACGTTTATTATACTTCACCCTGTATAACTCGAGAAAAAACAAGTTCGAGTGCTATATTCTGCTGTGCCGAATATAGCACAGTAGAATATAACCATACCTGATCTTCAACACTTAATTGTTCCAACAAATGTAAGGCTTCCATGCATTGCAAAGACATCATCAACAGACTCCCATATAGTCCTAATAAACGATAATGATCCTTTTTCATCTCCTTTTGTTTTTCCGTTTAGAATAAATAAGTTTTCATCTGCACAAAATGTCATAAATTGACAACTTTTGGTATAACAATTCATATTTTTTGAATTTCTTATGTCTCTTTCTGCATTAACTAACTGCCTGTATTGGTCGTTAATATCTTGTTGGAGATTTCCAATTCGAATATTAAGATCACCAATTTACCAAATTATTGGATTTATAATATCATTTTCATCCAAAAAATATTTAACGGTATTAAATTTGTTACTCCTTTTAAACAATTTTAATATCCATACAAACAACCACCACTTGCTCTACCTAAACGATTATTTTTAACTGCTGGCACTGAGTACAGCCTGAAACCTTTTTAATAGATTTTATTTTCTGCTTCTATTAAGTGTCTTTCTATTAGAAAGAAAATATCTGCTAGCATTATGTAATTAAAAAAAGAAGTGTTATCTCGTTTGTTTTCGATACCGTTTATATTATAAGATTAAACAATTAAAATTTTGATTTTTGATTTCTTTGTTAACACTTTCCGTTAAAATTTTTTTCTGTCGACAGACAGTTTTTTGAATAAAAATTTTGCAATAAAGTTTCATAATTAATTCGCTAAGTTCTCCATATCGTCCTCGTTTAAACCTTTAAGAGCTTCACGTCCATCTATTTGGCGCAAACTAATTTGTTTTCAGAGTTCCAGATAAACCATTTATCATTTACTTTGAGCCTTTTATCTCTATCCACAATTTTATGCTTTTTGCTGATGTTTGGGAAATTTTTCTTTAATTGCAAGAAGGCCTTTTTCTTTTCTCGTTTTAGGGGTAGTATATCTCTCTCAATTGAGATTTTTGTTCCAAACAATTTTTTGGGTTTTTGAACACTTTAACAACCTCAGTACTTGTTTCTTACTCAAAAATAACAGACATACGAACATTCTTTTCAAAAATTTTTCTATCTGAAAAATATTCAACACTTTTATTTATCGAATTTATTCTACTACAAAAAAAAAAAAAAAAAAAAAAAAAACTTTAGAAAATACATAACTGAAATTTAACTCATAGAATAAATTCGAAAAATAAAAATGTTGAATATAAAAAAGTTGCTTATGAAAAGAACTAATTCCCAATATCTATCCTAAAAATACCAATATTGATTTTCAAAACTTCAGAGCAAACGCACCGAACTGCCTTTAAAAATAAGTTTTTTGTTGCAAGTTTGCTTCTCAAGCCATAAAACATGTTTTGTATCAACTTGCTTTTCCTTTATTTAAATTGCAATTTCTTCTTCAAATTCTATGTTTTCTTTTCTTAGAGATACTATCTGGGTGCCCTGGTAGGCTAGCTGGTAGTGAGCTAGTCTATCAGTACCGGGGTTGCGGGTTCGATTCCCGCCAAAGACTCTGGTCTCCTGTATACAAGCGAATAGCTTCGCGGGATTAGCGTTGGAACAAAACAAAAATTCAGTGTTGATTGCTCCTATTTCCTGTTTTATTTCTTAAATATCCGCCTTGGTAGAGAGATTTTTAATTTTCTCATCTAAACTTACTGATCACATTCATCAGATCAGTAATTGTCATGCTACCAACTAAATCTGTTTCCATATCTGGCG
Organism: Pollenia amentaria; assembly: GCA_943735925.1. Taxonomy (NCBI): domain Eukaryota; kingdom Metazoa; phylum Arthropoda; class Insecta; order Diptera; family Polleniidae; genus Pollenia; species Pollenia amentaria. Next base: position 133,712,443 of record OX031010.1, on the reverse strand, counting down.
ATATATCGATATTTTTTCGCTTTGCTTGCTGGGATGTATTTTGGTTTGATGTTGACATATTTATGTCTATGCACTTAGCTACCGACTCCATTTTGTGTTATCACTTTTTGGTGAGTTGAATTAGTGTGAAAGGGTCAGCTGTTGCTTTATTTATCTGTAGAGAGATTTCTTTCATAAATTAGAATTAATTTCAATAAAGCAGTGAAATTAGTTTTAGCGTTTACAGTCAAGTTCAGAAGCCTGCTCAATATGGAATTTAAGGTAAATTATGGTATATCACAAAATTGCATGACATTTTTTCTGGCCAGAAGTTGGAACAAATTTTAGCGCACTATCTATATCTGCTACGGTTTTAGGCATATTTGATTAATATAAATTATTGTCCAATAAAACTGCGACGTACAAATTTGTATTATGATAGCATTATTTCTTACGTTTTTAGGAGAAATAAACTGTTTTCCGAGAGTAGGGTTTTTAGGGGCCTATAGTAAATTATGAATTGATCTTCACGAAATTTGGCAGTGTGCTTTTTAGTCTTATATAACTGTGACGCACTAAGTTTTATGATGATTAATTACGGTTTTAGGCGTACTTAGCTGTTTTCCGGTAGTAGTCTTTATATGGGAGCTATGGTAAATTATGGACTGATCATCACGAAGTTTATTTGTGGGATTTATAGTCCTAAAAAACCGTGACGTATAAAATGTTATTACAATAGTATCCTTTGTTACAGTTTTACGGGTAATAAACTGTTTTCCGAGGGAAGTGTTTATATTGGGACTATTGTAAATTAGGGACCGATGTTCACGAAATTTTACAACATTATTTCTAGTCATATAGAACATTTTGATTCATAGCTCTGATCCTACTAAACCGATATTGCTGGATTTCAATCCCAAACTGCTTAGGATAGCTACAAGCAATTTGACAGCCAGTTTGTTCTTTTGTTTTGAGTTTTTCGAAAGTGAGCGCGTTTTCAATGGACGGACAGACAGATGGACATGGCGAAATCTACTTAAAATTACTCTAGGAGCAAGAATATATATACTTTATGGGGTCTTAGATGTATAATAAAAAAGTTTCACACGGAATGACAAACTTAGTACACCTTCGTTCACCACTAGTGGTGGAAGAGGGTATAAATACACAAAATTTGTAAAGGGCATTTTTTTCATTGTTTTTCTAGTTGCTTTATTTTTAAAATTTGCATAACATTTATGAGAAAAATTAAATTAAACGTTTAATTTGAATATAGAGCGCCAACGAACTCTTTCCATCTACGATGATTTTTAGTTAATGCTTTAACTTGGTCCCATGTCATTCCATGACTTTCGTATTTGCTTTTTTTCATTTCTGATCCAGGTAAGACGTGGTTGACCGGGTCCCTGCTGGCATTGAGGATCCTACTCTATTACTGTTCGTGATATATCATGCGTGTGCTTTCTGAGCGTTTGAACAATCTATTTTCATTTTCGCATTTTTATTTCGCTTCCTTCCAATTTTGTTGAGGCTTGATATTTCAAGCAGCTGTTCATTAGTGACCAAATAAAGCTTGTGGTTCTATTAGGCTTTCTTTGGTTAATCTCCAAGTGGTTCAACCGTAGAAAAGTACGCTAGTAACTTTACTGTTGAAGATCCGAATCTTTGTTGCTTCACTGACATCGTTTGATCGCAATATTTTGTAAAGCGATTAAAAAGCTGACCATGCCGGTCATTTATGTCTTTTCCGGTAATTTATGTCTTTTTCTGAACCACCATCTGCAGTCACTGAGCTTCGAAGAAAGAGTCTATTTCTTCTATTATGTCTCTGCTGAGATAAACGAGGTGCATATTTTATGCATCAACACGCATGAGTTTGGTTTTTTAGACCTAATTTCATTGCTTGATGGCTAAGTTTAACTTGTATGTCACGTATAAGACATTTGATATGTAATTTAGCAAAAAATGCTTAAAAGAACTTTTTCAAACATTTGTGGTTTTTTGAGTTAATTTGCCAAACATTTGCAAAGCATTTGGATAATAGCGAAAATCTTCTACTTTATAGAATATTTGCCGAAATATGGACAGAAATTAGCTTCTTAGTAGAATCCATATATATAAAAATAAGTTCGTATATGTACGTCGCCGAACTAATCATAAACGCGTCGTGCGATTTCAACCAAACATCTATGGTTTATATGAAGTTTGGTTGAAATTTTCGGTCTGGGGGCGGAGGGGCGTAGCAAAATCCATAACTTGAGAACGGCTTGACCGATTTGAACGATTTTTTCTTTAAAATGATCGCCATGGTCCAACTTAGGTTTTTACGGAAAGAAAATTTTGCCCCGCCCACTTTTTTCGATTTACCTAAAATCAGAAAACGGCTCCATCGAGTTGACTAATTTTTCTTTCAAATGTTCGTATTAATCAACTTTAAGTTTTCATCGAAAGAAAAATTTACCACGCCTACTTTTACGCCCACTTTTTCTATTAAGCGCATAACTGGAGAACGCATGACCGATTCCAACGACTTACCATTTGAATTCAAGCGGCTCCAATTCCCTTTGCGTCTTGCCTTTGCTATTACCATCAATAAAGCACAAGGCCAATCATTGACTATTGCTGGCTTTTAACAATTTGATCGAAGCAACAATTTTAAAGGGGAAGTTTAAAGGTGAAGATGTATTGATTCCACGAATTCCAATGATTCCATCAGATTTACCATTTGAATTCAAAAGACTACAGTTTCCAATACGTCTTGCATTTGCTATTACAATAAATAAAGGGCAAGGGCAATCGTTGGAGTTGTGCGGAATTGATTTAGAATATCCTTGCTTTTCACACGGCCAGTTATATGTTTCGTGCTCACGTGTTGGCAAGCCTTCAGTTCTCTTTATCTACACAACAACTCATGGCAAAACCAAAAATGTTGTCTACGAAAGAGCTCTAAGATAGTTTAAGTGATACATAGTCTAAGATTATAAGAAACTAGAATTAAAAGTTGAATAATAGGGAACAAAACCAACTTTATTAAAAACAAGTGTGTTTCTTTTCTTATTTTGTTTTGCCGTGCGAAGCAGGCAACGGTCCCGCTAGTATTTTACAATTTTGTTAAAAAACTTTTTAAACGCTTTCGTATTTAAAATTAATTTTATTTAATATGAAATTGGCCTTTTTGATAGAAAATTAAAAAAAAATTTAGCAGTTGAACGGAAATTTTTACGAATTTGGTTTTTTAAAAAATTCACTCCGCTTCAAATTAAGGTATAATTTCTATCGAAAAATCAACAGGTGTCTAGCGAGGAGAGCATTAAGGCAAACAAGTCATCATGAAATTAATTGAAAAGTATACGCGGTAGGACTGCTTGAGTTTATAGCTTTTTTCGATCATACGTAAAACTTTGTAGGATTGTTGGAAAATCTTCATTTCACTTTTCTGGGTACCGTAAGAAAGAAAAAGCCTAATTTTCCCTGAATATTTGCTTTTAGAATATTTGTAATGAATATAAAATGAATTAATTAAATAAAATTATTTCTAAAATATTATTGCTAACATTTTTGTATGTTGAACATACGTTATCATATGGCACCTACCATGGGAGGGTTGAAATAATGCATTCAATTGTTGGTATGTACCCAGTAAAAAAAATTTGTGTTTGTTGAAGCACTTTAGAGATAAAGCGCAATATCGAGCGATTCAATAACAAAGCTCTTATACAACAGTAAATGATGAATAAAATATACAAAAATATCTGTAATTTTAGTGCTGACAACGAAGAAGGGTTTAATGCGAAAAAAAACTAAATATATATTATGGTTTACAAAAATGCTTGAAAAAAGGCATTTAAACCAGTAAAAGCAAAACAATATTGAATATGTTAAAATATTAAGCCGTTAAAAAAACACTTTAAAGCGCTTATTGTCAGCAGAAAATATTCCTCCAAACCGGGAACACCCCATACACAAATCAGGCATCCCGTCAGCAGATTTGAAGCGATTTAAGGTATGGATTCATAAATAAAACTTGCTCCTTCTGGAGCACATTTTTTACTGGGTAGTGTATATTTACTTCATAACTACAGCAAAAATTTAGTTTTCCTTCTAATTCTGTTTGTTTATGACGAAAATACTCGTACGTTAATTTTTTATACAGACAAAAAAACAGAGTTAATGTTTCTAATTCTTTTTCTAAAACAAAATTTATGCAGAATTTTAAACAAAAAACGTAGCCATGCCACAAAAAGAGAAAACATTCTAAGTACTTCATTCATTCATTTTTATTTATTTAATTTTTTTTTTTTTTTTGTAAAATAGTAGAAATTTTTTTTTAAACGTTTCATTAAGTACCAGGTAAAAATAAAATCACATAAATGAAACTTGATTTATGTTGCAAGGAAATTTTTTTTTAATAAAATTAAGTACTTGAATTAAAAGAAATGAAGCAAATAAAATGAGGAATACGCAGAAACATTTTGTTTGTTTTTAGGAGTTAAAATACCTCTTTAAAATAATTAAATTTATGTATATGTGCAAACATTTATCGAAAAATAACGATAGTAGAAAAGTTGTGGATTTACTTTTAAAAATTTCTCTCGGCTTTATGGAAGCAAGAGTAATTTTTGTGATAAAAAATTTCAAAAAAGAGAAAACTACTTCAAAAAAAGACCTACACTAAGACCTACCTAAGTTACTACAATCAAATGTACACAGTAGCAGTAAATTTAAATAAAACAAATTGTAGTTTTCAGGTAAGAACATAGTCATTTCTATAATTGTAATTGTTTACACTCTTTACAACATGCATAAGGGCCATTACACTGTGTCACAAACTTTCAACAAAGTCGTGGTCGTGACCAAATGAAATTGACACTGAATCGGAATGAGAGGTCAGAATGGTCAAAAGTAGAACAGTTTTCGAGATATTTCAAAATAACTGTTATATGTGTTTTTTAATAAGATGATGTCACTTCAATGCAAATATCTTAAAAAATATTAGAGAGAAAATGTTATGAAAATAACTAAAATAACCAAGGTTCGTTTGTAAAAATTGGTCAAGATATGAGTGAGTTATAGTGGACCAATGTTCAAATTTCACAAAAATTTTAATGATTCTTTGCAATTTTGCTCTTTTAGAGTTTTTTTTTTAAATACAAACAATAAAAATTTTTTAAGTTTTATTACTGACGATATTATCTTATTTTAATACGAAAAATTTATGCCCAATAGGATCCAGATCATTTTATTATCTTTCATTAGTTTAGGTAAGGTTCCATTGGCAGCCGTACTCAAGCACGGCTCACTTGGGTCCATTGATTAGTTCCCGTTGTGTAACCATGTTACACCGTCCCAAGGGTCCTATTTGACCTGGCTGCTAATATTCTCACTCAGCCACCCAGTAGATTCAAGAAACGAGTGGATTCTGTTTAAATCAATATTAGAGAGACACGTTGTGTCTCCAAGGGTTCTTCGACTAAAACAGTTTAAGTCTCACATATCCGAAGGCCGGACAATGACACAGAAGATGCTCCGATGACTCTTCCTCCTCCTTGCCACCGCAACTTTTACAATAGTCATTGTAAGAGAGCCCTAGTTTTTGGGCGAGCCTCCCAATGGTCCAGTGGCCCGTTATAACCGCAACAAGGTTCCTGAGGTGATGTTTAGACAGCTGTAATGCCCGCCCAGTATTTTTTTCATCTATGATGGGCCAAATTTTTCTGGTTTTCCCCCAAGTGGTTTCATCAAGCCATCTCCGACTGGCAATTAGATGAAACTTGTTTAAATAAGTTGCTTTCTACTTGGGAGCGAAACACCTATATCAAAAGTAGAATCATTTTGATTTAAAGTGGTGCCTCCAGGCGCTAACGAGTCCGCCATACAGTTTCCATGTATTTTCCTGCGTTCGGGGAACCACTTAAGGGTAACCACTGAATGTCTCGATATCTCCTCCAGAGACATCCGGCATTTTTGGACAATTTTCGATGTCATGAATACATTCTCCAGGGATCTTATGGCCGCCTTGCTACCGGAAATAACGTGAATATCCCTGCCACCGTACCCAATTTATCTCGTGGCCATTATTTCGGCCTGAATGACACTGCAGTGATCCGGCAGCCTTATAGAAATGCTTCAGGTCAGCTGCTCGGAGTATATGCCAGAACCGACACCATGCAATAGCCCGTTTCTGTATTTATCGCATCGTAAAATTTCCCGCATGATACATGTACATAATTACAAAAACAGTGACATATGAAACAAAAAATGGTTTTTCTCACATAAGTGTTTCTGTATCTTTACTTTGCGAGAATTATCTGTCATTTAAATTATTTTCCAGCAAAAATGGAAGGATGTGAGAAAAAGTGTTTCTGTTACAATGTTTTGCTAAAAGTTTCCAACAAGAACTGTCAAAATAAGTCACATTTTAAATTGATGCGAGAAAAATTTAATTTTAAAAAATTGAGCCCAAATTATCCGAAAAAATATTTACATATGTACATTGTACATATGCACATGTACGTACATGAGAATGTGATTATTTGTTTTTAATTTGAAAATAAAGAATTTGAGTGATAAAAATAAATAAAACACAATTGTTATATTTTGTTATTTTAATTGCAGGGCTGCCAGATAAATTTGTGAAAAAATCGTTAATGTCATAAGAAAAAATCGTCTATTTTGTTAAAAAAAAATAGGAACATTTAAGATTAATTTTGACAAATTTAGTTCGATTTTAATTAAAATATAGTCAAAAAAAAAACATAGTTAAAGTTCATGGCTATTTTATACACACATACTTAAGCTTGAGGTCTATTTTTATAAAATTAATTAGTTTTCTTTTTCTTTGATACGATAGCAATCTAAAATTTTAGATTGTTATTTTTGATTAAAGAACTCAAACAAAGGCGTGACAAAATATCATATTGAACTAAAAATAACATTTTTGACCAAAAAAATTCAAAAATTCCCTTAGTGCATTGACTGACAAATGGGGTTATACTTTAACGTTTTGATCACAGAGACAAATGTATTAAATAATCCAAAGAAATGAAAATTTAACAGTTTTCCCTCGACATTTTGCTTTTCCCGATAAATTTTTTAGAGAACAGACAAACAATTTCGAGGACAATTTTCACAATGGAGATAAGTATAAAAATTTAAGCTGCCTTGCTTCTAAAGATATATTTTTTCTGTGGTGCCTAATACACAAATATATAAAAATATGTATAATTGTTTTATTTCGAAAACTGAGTAATATCGTCACTTGAAAAAATCAGCAAATCGGCACTTTGCCAATTTCGGAACAAAAAATCGTCAATATTACGATAAATCGTCAACTCTAGCAGCCCTATTTATCTATTTCCTTGGTTGACGGTTCGCTTGCATTTGACACTTAATTACTGGAAGTATTCCAGTTCGAATAGAATCTATGTTTTCTGTTCTCGCATGATTGAATTTGTTGTTTCATCCTTCATGTGATAAATTTCGCGATGCGCGAAATACAGAAACAAGCTACAGTATTTTAAACCCGTCAGTGAATATCTGAATCGGGCATCATAGTTAACCAAGTTATCCAAGATGCTTGTGATGAAGCCAGTATCAAAGATTGGCTCTGGTATGACATAATCAACGTCCCTGCGCCAATTTATCTCTATCATGATGTTAGTAAGTCCGATATTGTAATAATCCCCCATGCTCTAATGGGCCTTAGTCTTACCGCCGCGTTCGCAGCTAGCTTTTCCGCCAAAATGTCTGGTGGTAACCAGTTCAAGATCGTAAGCAATGCCTACGAGGGTGTTGTTCTAATGGCACCCGTTACCGTCATTTCCACCATTCTCATTATACGTTCAAACTTAGTTTGATGGCACTTCCTCTTGAGTGCCGGCCACCAAACAGCTGCCCCGTAGAATATAATGGGTTTAATGACACATTCGTATAGCCAGTATACATTCCTCGGGTCGATGCCCCAGTTTAGGCCAATAGCCCTTTTGCAAAAATATAATGCAGTTGCAACCTTAATAGTTCTGGAAATGGTGTTCGTCTTCCAGTTCAGTTTACTGTCCAATACTAGCCCAAGATATTTGGCATTATCGGACAGTATTAAATTTGGGAATCTTGTATCCCCTTGTAAAGAGTACCAGTTTTGTTTTGGCAGGATTAACATCCAGTCCACATACCTGACACCATTTTGTTAGGACATCCAGTGCAGACTCCATAAGTTCAGAAAATAGTCCAGTATCCATGGCCACAACTGCAACGTCATCCGCATACGCAATGGTCCTGCAGCACGGCCCTTCCATGGCTCTGCCTAGGGTATTGATATTCAGATTCCAAAGTAATGGTGACAGCACACCTCCTTGTGGGTGCCCCTTGTCACATCCTCGGAAATATTCGAGGCGCCCAAGTTTGATTCGATACGCCTAAAGTGCCGACAAATTTAAGGATCGCCGGTTCGATCTCCAAAAGTCTCATAGCGTTAATAAACGATTCAGGCTAACTGCCAGGCGAAAGGAAAACTGCCGCTCCTCTGAAGACAGACATAGACCATCAGCTACTCAATATGACCGTTCTGCTCAAGTTGACCGTTGGGGTGCCAGCGGGCGCAATCATTAGCCGCTCCAAATAGGAGAGACTGGCGCTAATATACAGGGGGGCGATGTATTTCTTTGTTCGTACTCGGCTTAGACCCTTCTGGATAACGTCACTAGCGCCAGTATGACTTTAATCGTCCCTTGATTTCTTATCTTCCTTTCCTGTGCTTTCACCATTAACTTCTCCTTCTCTTTCACACTAGATTTCTTTCTCTTCTTTCTTTCACTAATTAAGGCGTCACAATGGACCATATTGCACCTAGAGAAAAAATATGTCTATATATGGTCACCTCCGACAAAACTATTTTAAAAGAATAATTTCAAACATATTATGTTAATTTTGATCATACTTTTGTCACCGACAAACATATTATGGTTAAATTTGTGTTCCATCAAGTAGCCACAACCATACTATGGCTGCTTTCAAACATGTTTTGTTTAATAATAACTAAAATATGTTTAACGCTTATAAAAGCATGGTTGATTTTCAACCATAGAATGTTGCTCTTGAAAAAGAGGAAAATACTATTGTTAATTTAAAAACAAAGTATTGTCATATTTAACCAAAACATGTTTAAAGGCAACCATAATATGGTTGTGGCTTCTTGATTGAGGACCAATTTAACAATAATATGGTTGTCGGTGACAATAATATGGTTAAATTAAACATAATATGTTTAAAAAATTTCTTTAAAAATAGTTTTGTTGGAGGTGACCATTTTTAAGAATGTTTTTTCTCTGCGTGTGGTCTCTGGGTGAGGGTGTGAAGTTTGCTTCACACCAGTCTTTCTAACCTAACCTTACCTAAGCCCTCGCATCGCGGCAAGATGGTTACCCATTCGAGAGGGTTATCCTTCATTAAAAAAAATAAATAAATAGTCTGTCTAATATTTTTGAAGATATTTGCATTCAGGTGACATCATTTTTCTTAAAAACACAAATTACGATTATTTTGGAGTATCTCTAAAACTGTTCTACCTTTGACAATTCTGACTTAATACTTGGATTCAGCGAACAAATTTACATAAAGATTATGTGTCAGCTACATTTGACCAAAAAACTGTCACGTAGTGTTATCATAACTTGCCATTAATTGAAGCCAGAATTATAACAAATTATTTATTATTTCAACTTTACTTTAACCTTTCTGGTAGGATGACCTCAACATATTGCTCACTTTTCTTAAAAGCAAAGTTTTAAAAGTAATAAACCTTTTATACGTGGCAAAAAATTTTGCCTTTATGTAACGGCAGGTTGTAATATTGACCTTAAGAAGGTTAAATGCAAAAATTGGGCGATGATGTCCACTTTTAACATTAAACACGCCCTTTAAAACTTTATATATACATAGCACGTAAAAAGGAAAAATTTAAGCCAAAATTAATTATTTTTGCTTGTTTCGTGTTACCATGTGTCATAACAAGAACCTTGTTCTAGGAAGACATTTAAGTAGGAGCTATGTTAAGTAATAAAACGATTTTAGCCATTATCACTACTAAAAACTTTAATCCATGTAAAGGGCATTTGTTCTACAAGCTGATTTACATATGGCTTTTTCGTTTTAAAGTACGAACTGTTCTATATAAACATGAGTACCTGTAATGCTGACATAACCTCACACACATAATGTTTCTATGTGTGATATACACAATTCTAGTTACTAACTGAAATTATCATCCATTAAGCAAGAGCTTAAGAGCAGGAGAAATGTTACCTTCACTACAATTTCAGCATCTGCTTTATAGCAATAGCACAGAGATGACTCCCTTTTATGCCGCGGTAGGCATAAAGGCTTTGTGAAAAAAATGGGTTGATTTGGCACATTTTCAGTATCTAATATTTTATGTATGCAGGACAAATTTTCTTCTTTAGCTCATTAACAGGAAATATAATAAATCGAGTTTGTGCGTGTATGCTACTGAATACTCAAAATATTCGAAAAGTATTATTGCCAAATTAGATTACTCAATCTGTCTGGTGTTTACCGAGCAAACACTTCTTTTGGAAGGGGTAATTTGATGGGATAACTGATTCATTTGGCGTTTTTGTGATACCTTACAGATGTGTTACTTTCAATTGAGTTTTACCAAATTATTTTCAGTTCTATCGTGCCCTAAGTAAATATACAGATGGACATAACTAGATCACCTTAGAATTTCATAGTGATACATTATAATATTATCTTTTTGGTGCTGGACTTAGTAAGGGCTTTTTTCGAAGTATATTTTGAATTTAAAAGATTTTTATGTTTTTTGCCTAAAATAAGTTTAATATAAAATTTTTAAATTTGTGGTATCGCCAGCCCACATACTGTATGATTCTTTTACTTTTGTTTACATACGATTTTTATTACTATTTTTCAGGGACCGTAACGGTTATAAGTGATATCAAATAAATTATTTATGAATAAACAGTTATTTTCCAACTAAATTCGGAAAAAAGTCTCGTACAAATTTTAAAAGTTTAAAAAAAATTAAAAATTTTCCATATAATTGAAAAACTCTATTCATATTTGTGCTTATATTGTATGAGAAGTATATATATTTAAAAATAACAATTATCTTACTTTTCAAAACCGTTTGAAAAATCGGTTAATAAATAAAAAAAAAAAAATCGGAAAAATCGGATAATAAATAAAAAAAGTTATAAATGTTTAAAAGTAGCAGCCTCAAAAACATTTCTTTTGTCCATAACTCGGAAATTTGGAGGTATATTGAAACTTTTAAACCCGGTTTTGTAATATAGACTCATCTAGACCTATAACATACACTAGGTAACTTTGAAAGTGCTTGCAAAAAAGAAAATTTTGTAGCACCGTGTAATAAATCAAATCTTATCCTAATTGTTTAATTTATATGCTGCCAGTGCCAGATTAAAAAATCGTCATCACGATTTCTGTGCACATATGTAGGTGTTTATCGCTCTTCAGATTGGGCCAGTGCTACAGTGTCTCTTCTACGAGTGAGGCCGCCATAATTTAAAATATTTCGAGCTTATGGATTTGGGTGCAGTTTCAGTATTTTTAAATATTTTACTGCATATTTCGTTATCATAGTTTTAACTAATGGCACTTTGAGATCCTTGTGAATATTTTAGTGGTTAACATACCAGGAAGCAGCTGTGATTATTTAAAAAGGTTATTTTAACGGCTTTAAATTTTTTCGATGTACGAGGCAGAGCCAATGCCCCATAACTGAATACCGTAACACCAGATTGGCTTTAAGATAGAGTTGTAAAGTAGACATTTACAATCGCGACTTAGAACAGCATCTATATGCCATTTCCACGTCAAAAGCCGATCTAGATGTAAACCCACGTATTTTACATGCAAGTATTGAGGTATTTTTGATTATTGATTTTAATAGGGGACATGTTTCCCAACGCAAAGCGAATGTTATATGTACGCATTTTTGCTCGCTGACCTTTATCCTCCATTGTTTTAACCACTTTTCCAGTTCAAATATATGATATTGTAAGTAACGAGATACTGCATGACAGTTTTCGTGTACGCTTAGAAGTTTGGGTATAGATCAGAAGTGGGCACAACTTAAACTGTGCTTGTATTGATGCTTATTAGTATTAGTGAGATGGCAGAAGTACCCACCAAAAAATTATATAAAAATATAAGAAAATATGTAAACATCCGCTTCATGTGCATTCGACGCAGTCTCATCGAAAACTAAATTAAAGAGGCTAAGAATACGTGTGAAATGTCTCAGCACAATTGTGCTATGGAGCGCCCACCATTGGTACAGATGTTTGTTGGCATGTCCGAAGCATAAATTAAGTAAAATAAAGGGCCGGATGCTGCCTTGTGGGACTCTAGCGTCAAAAGGCCAAGGAGAGCTTAAAAATCGCCTTCTTTAATAATAAATTTACGACCACCTAAGGAGCTTTCTACAAGCTTGTTTGTTTTTTCTGATAAGTTTTGCTTTAAATTATGTAATAAGCCTTCATGCTTAACTTTATCAAAAGCTTGCGACTTATCGATGTAGGGTGCAGAGCAATTTTTTTTTTCTTTAAAGGATTTTCATATGAAATTCCTGTTCAATGAGTTTATTCAATTGTGCTGTGCTTTCTTCTAAAACAGAGTTGATGGTTTGGAGTACATCTATTTTCATTTAAAATCCGCGTTAATTTTGACACAAGTAGTTGCTCAAATAGCTTTGAAATATTAGATAACAAGCTAATAGGCCTATATGACTCAACTTTTATATGCTTCTTTCCTGGCTTTCGTATCATGGTTACTAAGGAAACCTTGGTAACCATTCTTCAGGGTAGTATTCAAGTCGTAAAATAGCATTTAAAATTAATAGGATAATTTTCTTTGCTATGCTAGCTCTTTGCTGGGTAGCTCTAAAAGCATTTTGCAACTGATCTTATCAATAGCGGGTGCCTTCATGGTGTTTAAATCACAAAAAGCCGTTTCGATTTCTCTCAACTCAAATCTTAGGGAATTATCTGCTCTATTTTTAAATAAACGATATTTTATATGACCCAAAAGTGCAAGACTGAATTACAACATGTATAAGTTTTGTCTTGTTAATAAAGTAAGTTCTATTAACACCATGTAACAGCATACTCCATACATTGTTTACTTGTTTAATTTTAATTTTTAGAAAAATCTTTAATTCGGTACACTATTCAACGCCGTTTCAGCTTTCAACTGTTTTCCTATAATCAAAAGTTTATTAAAGTTTTAATTTATTGACTTCGATAGAAAATTTTGTCAAGAGCAAAAAAGTAAACACGAAAATGGTTAAAAAAAAAAGCTAAACCCGTTAAAAATCAATACTTGTTTACACTCACTCCTCTAAAAAAGTAAAACCCTATCAACATTTTTTCATTAATCTAACCTTTGAGATTAATGTATTCGCCCTCACAAACCCAATCATTTATCGATGAAAAAATCCCTATACTTTGTTATGGATATTAAAATTGTTTCAGGAGCCTGTTGTAAATTTAAATTTACCTGAACGTTCCAAATAAAGTCGCAGGTGCACTTTAAATTCATATGATTTGACAGAGCTGTGGTTGACAGAGCTTTAAATAATTTAAAAAAAAAAAAAAACAAATATAGGGAGAAAACTGAAGATGACTGTCTTTATTTTTTGGCAGTTACGAAAAAATTTAAAAAAATTATTATGTATGTAATGTGTTGGTATGAATTTCGGCACAACATCATTTGTTAGCCATAAGTAACAGTTTTCCAGATGAAAAAAAATAAATAATTTTCCTTATCTTTACAAATATGGTAACGGAAATGATTTTTTTATAAGCAAAGGCAAACGAAAAGTATGTTTTCCCCAATGCGTATGAATGTTATGACTTTGATTTAAATTAATCATACGTCAGCAATGTCTTTTTGGAAATACGTAAGAAGAAGGAAGGGTTTTATAATATTTTTTAATAATTTTAAAAGAAGAAATATGCTAAACATAAATAAGCAAAATATCGTAAAAATGCTTTTCAAAGACTTAAGTGAAAGACTTATTGTTATTATATTTTTTCTCACCATTAAAAAAGTGGGGATTTTTAAATTATCATAAAAATCTTTGAAGGCCCCATAAAGAGTATACAATTTGAATTCTTGTGAAATGTTAACACGATAGCCATGCCCTTTCATCTGTTCGCTTGGCTGTTGGTAGCATGATAATGATCTGAATAGCAGATCTAGGAAGATACAACTTGGTTTACAAAATCGGACTATTATTTGACTTAAGCCCCATACAAGCTTCTCTCATGCATAAGGTCATAAAGTCAAAAACATTAAGCCCAAATATATTTTTTATACAAAGAGTTCTTGTTACCATATATATTGTTTTCCGTAATTACTATGAAGAAAATAGGGCCACACTAAAATTACTCCAATTATCTCTTTAATTTTGCATTTGTCTGATTTTGCTATAACTTTGTCCTGAAGTCCTGATTTGGACATCGAGCTACCTCCTCCACGTATGGGCAGGTCTGCAAACATATCCCTGACCTTAGGGTTCCAAACGATGGTCATTCCAGTTGATATAGCCAACTCAAAAACGTGTGTGCGTTATATCCAACAGCGAGTAAACTAGAACAACAAAATCTATCTCAATACTTGGATACTTAATAAAGTTTAGGTAATTAAAATTGGCTATATCATTACATCACTTCACGTATCATACAAACGATATTAGAATTAAACAAGGGCATGAGCTTAATTAGCACCATTTAGATTTTACAAAAACCAATAGATCGTCTATTGCAGCGAAAATTTGGGATCTGCTCTCATACAACATTTTCCTTTGGTATTGTGAGTTGGTTAAATAATTCTGTGATAATTCTAGATAAACTGACTCTCTCCTTTAGTGGCTACTTTTATCATAAATTCGGCACAGCCGAATATAATTTTCTCAATTGTTCAAGTAAATTGCCAATTGAAAACATATAAAATGCTTTTGCCAAGTTGCTAAATTTAAATGATCCATTCTGGTATATATTAAAAGGGTATATCTCAAAAATGTATCTTTAAAAGTGATAGTTTTTTTTTAACAATTTATTGCTAAATTAAAAATTTCATATAAAGATTTTTTCTAAAAATCTCGACGAATGTGCAAAATCTTTATGCAAAAATCTTAAAAAAACTTGTCCTAAAATGTAGTTTTAAATTGTCAGGAGACTTTTACACGATATCTTTTCAGACATGTCTAACAAACACGTTTGTCTTGTTTATTGGCTATTGGGTAAGAAGAGAAAGAGGACTTGCCAAACAGACACGAAAAATGTCATCATGTTTGTTTATATCAGATTTTATGTTTGTCAATATGTATATAAAGAAGATAAGAAAATTAGAAATGAAAACAGCTATATTTGGAAAGACACCGTGAAAATGCAAAAGGTTGTTGGTAAAATGTTCAAAAGAGAATGAAGAAAATAGACATCGAAAAGACATCGTATAAATGCCGACTAATTTTTTTATCTATTGAAAACACGTTTTCAATAGTGTAAAATACAAAGATTTTAGCCTGAAATGGCCTACGGTAGCAGCAAAAAGTATAGTTGGCCTACCCCGAATATATGATACCCTACAACACAATATTTGCAGATATATTTTCGAGAGTTTACCTCGAAACAAAATTATCTTCTAAGTTTAAGATTCATATAAGACCTATTTTATAATAAGACTTATAAGACCTATTTGTGTCGAATATTTTTTAGATAGAGAGTTGCATTATATGAGACCTATGGTAAATTCTAGACCAACCGTGATATATCAGCTATTGTCAAATTTATTGTTGCCAGAATGTATGTCAATAAATATTTATAAGGATTCTCTCAATTTTGAATAGAACTGGATTGGTCCCTGTGTCAATGCCAATCAAATTTTCTTCAAGCGCAGAAGATTTTCAAGGACATTCCAGCAGGATAGATGGACATGATTCGATCGATTTAGAAAGTGATTCTATGTCGACCGGTATACTTGGGTCCAGGAGCTTAGGTGGTGGTGGTATGAGAATTGATGTACTGATAGTAGATAATAGTCAGTCGTTGTTGTTTAGCAAAATTAATGTAACTTTATTTAATAAGGATTCTTAAATCCAATATAATTTAAATTATTTACCATCCTGACCTATGAATTTGTTAACATCTTTCTGGCAAAAGATAAACTCCTTTTTAAACCTTCTGTTAGATTAAATAAAATATACTTATCCTACGTTAGAATACCATTTGATCCATGTTACATGTCTTAGAAAAAGTTAGAATTAAATTGTATGTTTTGTATCTAATTTGATTGAGGTAATCAATAACACTGTGCAAGAAATTTACACTTTTTTTTCGTGACAAGCTGGCGTTTTAACATAACTCGGGTACGCTGAATCCAGTGGTGCCCGCGGTTTTTAAGGATTGGCTATGGTTTTTGAGATATACCGTTATTTCAAAAATGGAGGAGGTTGCACAACATATGTTCGCGTAACTCAAAAACGCTTTAGCTTATTCAAAAAACTTAAAAAACCAAAATTTCTTTCTAATATCCTTAGTCGTTTTAGAAACATAAATTTTTCATAAAAAATTGGAAAATGCTGCTATGCTTCTAATTTTTTGCAGACGTATAAAAACCAAAATTCCAAACAAAACAAGCCATAAATGATTCAAATCTGTTTGCAACTTTTTTTTTATTCACAAAAGTCGACAAATTTTAATTAATTTAAGAATTTCATAAAACGCAATATTTGTACGGGAGCCCCTAAGGGATAAAGGGAAAGTATAATTTGAGAAAAAGTTAAGAACAAAAAACTAATGGAGGTCAGTCATACATTTTATCCCCCTAGGGGCGACTCCTGGGCATTTATGGGACTTTTTCTTCAATATATTTCTAGTCTGCATTGAACATTTTGTATGGAAGCCCCCTTAAGGAATGGAGATAGCGGGGTGTATGTTAGAAATAAATGATTGAGATGAAAAATAAAGTGGGGTTGGTCATATATTTGACCCATCTAGGGGCATCCTAGGGTCTGCAGGGGCCAAATTTAAGAATTTCATTAAACGGCCATATTTGTATGGGACGCCCTAAGGGGTGGATATATATGGCAACTATGTTTTAAGAAAATGTTAAGAACAAAAAACATTGGAGGTCGGTCATACATTTTATCCCCATCCATAAATGATTCAAATCTGTTTGCAACTTTTTTTTTATTCACAAAAGTCGACAAATTTTAATTAATTTAAGAATTTCATAAAACGCAATATTTGTACGGGAGCCCCTAAGGGATGGTGATAAAGGGAAAGTATAATTTGAGAAAAAGTTAAGAACAAAAAACTAATGGAGGTCAGTCATACATTTTATCCGCGCGACTCCTGGGTATTTATGGGACTTTTTCTTCAATATATTTCTAGTCTGCATTGAACATTTTGTATGGAAGCCCCCTTAAGGAATGGAGATAGCGGGGTGTATGTTAGAAATAAATGATTGAGATGAAAAATAAAGTGGGGTTGGTCATATATTTGACCCATCTAGGGGCATCCTAGGCGCTGCAGGGGCCAAATTTAAGAATTTCATTAAACGGCCATATTTGTATGGGACGCCCTAAGGGGTGGATATATATGGCAACTATGTTTTAAGAAAATGTTAAGAACAAAAAACATTGGAGGTCGGTCATACATTTTATCCCCCTGGGAGTGAATCCTACCCCTTAGAAATAAATGATGGGAATGAAAAATAAAGTTGCGCTGGTCATACATTTGGCCCGTCTAGGGGTATATCAGGCGCTGCAGGTGCAAAATTTAAGGCTAGGGTTCTACGCGTATAAAAAACTAAGTTCCAAACAAAATAAGCTATAAGTGATTAGGGTCTGTCTACAATTTTTGAATTTTTCAAAAGATGAAATTTTTTTATTTTTATTTAGAAATTTATTCTTCTTCCTCCTGCAGAGTCCAACAAATATACCCTAATAGAGAATCAATTTTTGGTGAAATCTCTCGCCATGTTCATCAGATTCGGCTGGTGTTTGTTCATTAAATTTTTCGACATGGTAATGCAAAAAATGTATTTTCAATGACATTCTAACGTTTAAGTTTTTTAATGCGGTTATCATTTTTTTGATTTAAATTCGCCAGTTTTCAGACCGATGATTTCCTAATACATTTTCTATTACTGACTTCACACAATTTCAGGCCAATAGCTCGATATCATTCAATGCAACCTCAAATTGATTGGCCTTCATAAGACGACGAGTGTCCGGTTCATTAAGAATTCCTGTAAAATAAAAACATTATGATATGAAATATAAATCTAATTTAATAAAGTAGTTAGAGTTCATACCTTCTTTTACTTTCATGCCGCTTAATCGTGGAAAAATTCGGCGCAAATCGGTAAACACCATCTGGGCTCAATGCTTTTATAGAATTTTTTAATCGCTAACTGTAGATTTTCCAAAATTCCTACCGCAAAGTGAAAGCGTGGTAATAATGCATGCATATTTCTTTGGAATAGCATAAATTTGAACATTTGTTCTTTTGTTTTGTATTGTAAATGGCACAAAAATCGCATTTAAAAAGTTTTACGTCAAAATGTCATTGAAAATAAATTTTCTGCATTGGCACATTCTTCATATATACATAATGTTGAATAAAGAATTTAATAATTAAAAAAAATCCTATTTAATGATCCATATAAATTATATTCTTCATATATATTGAAGAAAAAGTCCCATAAATTCCCAGAAGTTGCCGCTAGTGGTATATAAAGTATGACCGAACTCAATTAATTTTTTGTCCTTAACATTTTCTCAAGACATACATGCCCCTTACCACCACTTCTTAGGGGGTTCCCAGACAAATATTGAGTTTTATGAAATTCTTAAATTAATTAAAATTTGTCGACTTTTGTGAATAAAATCAAAAGTTTTTATGAATTTTTAAAAAACAAAATTTTCGAAATTTTGATAAAAAAATAAATTTTTTTTTTCAAAAAAAAAAATTATGATTCAATAACGACTACTCATATTAGAAAAAAAGTTTTCCTTTTCTTAAATGAAATTTATATTATTTATTGCGGAATTTCGGTTTTTTTTAGTAATTTCAATAAACTAAACCGTTTTTGAGTTACGCGAATATATGTTGTGCAACCTTCTCCATTTTCGAAATAACGGTATATCTCGAAAAACAGAGCCAATCTTAAAAAACCGCGGGCTTGTCTGTTTTTTCAACTAGCATAGTGTTATTAATACTAAATACAATTAGTAAATATCATTCAAAATCGTGCGACCTGGAATAATCTCACACCCATCGTAATCACAATTAATGTGAGAATGTTCATGGTTTATTTGAAGTATTATTTAGTCGTACGGTTTTCCGTTCATTCATATCTAAAGGTGCTTTTCACATGATCACAAGTCCGCTCCGCCTTGATAATGTTATAAAACGAAGATAAATGCGAAGTAGAGAGATATTTGGTCCCGTTCGCGAGCTCTGGGTGTGTTAGAAACTTCTTATTCCAATGTTTTACAACTACGACGAAAGTTTCATTATTGACGAGCAACTTGTTGGATTCAAAGGACTAAGTTCCTTTCACCAGTTTAAGACAACCTACAAAATATGTATTGAAATTTTGGTTATCGGTAGATTAAATGTCAGGCTACGTCTGAAAAATACAGCCATATCTTGGGAAAGCTAAAAATGCAAAGCCTCAACAAAACCAAGGACAGCGCGTTGTATTAGAGTGGACGGAAGGCTTTAAAATCTAAAGTATAACAGTCACCACCACTTTTTTCCATTTTTGATTTAGTAAAAAAATTACCTGAACGGAAACATAAATATATAAAGGAATAGTATGCGAAAATATAAAATTTACACCCCCAAAATTGTTGAATGAAAAAAAAACTCCCGTTATATGATTCTACATTTGCTTTCTGTAACATTCCGACATTAGTGTCATTCATCAGCAAAAAAGAAAAAAAAAACAATGAACCGATATTGATAAGTACAACCCATAGAACATATAAAGTTGTTGCAAGTGGGCGAAGGTTCTAATAACAATTCGATAAAAGGTTTGCTATCTTGTTGCTCTTCTGTAGTTTATTATATTTTGTTTCTCATAGGAGGCGTAGGTACTGCTGACCAAATAATTGGCTTCTACACCATAAAACGTAAAAGAAATCGATGGCCGGTGGCAAATACAATGTTTGCAAAAATACTAGATATATAAACTTTGAATATATATTTCTTAAGATAGATTTTTTACAGGCGCCAGCTGACTGAAATCACCAGAGAAAATAATTTTGGTGGAAACTGCACTTTGTTTAGCTAAGGCGCATATGTTGAACAGAAGCTGATGGCCTTGGCGATAGCTCTAAGTACAGTAATTGATTGACATTCAAACATTATCTTAAATTTCAACGAGTTCTTCAAGTAATTTTTGTTTTAAGTCATGGTCTAGAAAGCGTGGAATTTGCAGTTGCATAAACTCTAAGTCTGTATCAAATGATCGCTTTGCGACAAGTTAAAAACAAACTGAAAAATATTTTGTTCAGCATGTAATAAAAAGGACTGACAATTAATCGAAATAGCTTGTGAATAACTGTAAAAAACTTTGTATTTTATTTCAAACCCCAAAAAATTTACACTGGGCCAAATGGTCCCTAATCGAAGTTCTAATTTTTTAACCCCGGCTTAAATCAGACACTTGAAACTATGAAAATACGGTTGCTAAAGTAATAAAACATGTGAGCCGAAATATCAAAGCAATTTATTACACTGTTCAAAAGTTTTAAGAAAAACGAGAAAATATTGCACCGACTGGGCTTAATCTAATAGCAGGGTTAATAGGTTTTGTAAATTCGTAAGTAATGCTTGGAAAAAACTACCGGGGACCATATAAAGTAAATATATATTTGCTGTTAATCGTTCGAAGACGATATGATTAAATTTGGTAAATACGAGTTTTAGACGACAAAGATGATTGATATTTGAAATATGCCAAAACGAAATATAAGTTTACCTAATTCATCACTGAATAACAAACAATTCGATAGTTATATGTAAAACAAATGACACAACTGATGCAAAATTATTTTACAAATGGGGTTTACCTTACAAGTGTCCACTGCATACATACAAGCACCTCTGATTTTCATACATGCCATCTTAATCAAAGTAGAGTGATTGCATAGATCAAATATCGGCATTTGTCAATTGACTCACATTAACTGGAATGTAAGTCAATTGGAATACAAACTACTCATTCGAAATGTAAATGCACAACATTGAGTGTAAATATAAATGAGTGCATTACAAGCACTTACATTCTGATTGGTTAGAAAGATTGCAAAAAGGGCAAATCTTGATATGTCAATAGTATCGGCAAAGAAAATAGAACTTTGTCGATAAGTAGAATAAGTAAAAAAGGCTAAATGTAAGTCTCAATAATAGTATATACCTTACATTATCTGAATAAAACAGAATTGAAATTAGCAAATTAATCCGGCAGCAACTTGCCTAATTTTTTAATTGAAAGACTCAACAATCAATTCGACAGTTCCTTTGAACGCCTTACAAATCAGCTGGAACCCTAACAGATATTTAGAATAACCAAGGGCTATGGGGAACCTAAATCAACTACACTCATAGGCACACCACATGGCGATCCTGCTACTACATTTCGTCCACCACACATACTTAAATTTATAATTGCGATAAATATTGACATGTTTACAGTAACTGTAATATTGTTGATATTTAATAAAAATAACAATATTTTGTGTACGACAACAATATATTGTTACAATAAAAATAGTGTAGTTGACGTAACCATGCCCAACCATATTTTTCTCTGCGTGTACTTGCCATATAAATGTTTCCATGTTATAAAACTTTTGGCATGACAGCGGCCATACGAAGCTGGGGAAAGTAAAAGTTTTCGTCACAAATACAACTAGCGGATTCACAACAACTGGAAAGGCAATCACATTACTTTTTCAGAAAAAGTCTTTGGTTTTTAAAAAATCAACACCGAATATAAAAAATTATTTTACTCCACACAATGTAAATAAGCTTTTATTTACAAAAATTTTTATTTTCTTACAGTTCAATAATTCTCTTAAAGTACTGATTATTTGACCTTTGTGTTTTTAAACTTTTCGTGGTTTTATTTATACTTATGGGGTGAGTATCAGGGACAGCCGAGTACAACATCCCCAGCCAGTCCTGAGCGATTAAATATATTTTAAGTAGCATTTTTTCAAAGCATATAACAACACTTTGTATAATTGCTTATCATACATTATTGCTTCGGCATTAATTTTATTTTAAAAAGCAGACAGTTGTACCTTTTTAAAAGCTGAGTCATCGTTGTACCTTTTTAAAAGCTGAGTCATCAGTTCTAAATATTTTCTTAAATTTAAAAAAATAAAATTTAATCCCTTTTCCTAGAAGAATTCTTTAACAATTTGGCTTAATTTGTTATTGATGATGTTTTATCTCTGCTATTTCTCCCATACAAATTTTATATTTTTAACATTTATTTTACTTGTCTCCAATACATACTGCGAATGATAAGCATAAAAAAAATAAAACAAGCAAAAAAAAAATCTCAAAAATTTTAACAAATTCAAAATTAATAGCTTGTATTTGAGAAAAATAGAAGAGGCATAAAGAAGGAATTACAGAAGGATTTTTTTTTTATAAAAAAGCGCTCGTTTAGAAATGTGCGTGTTCAAGGGGTTTTTTTTTTTTTTTGTTTAAATTTGTGCCCATTTTCACCAACTTGTCATAATCGCCATAAGCAACGAGCATCTGAACGAAAATTAAAATATGAAATAAAAAAGCAAGGAGATGTCCAATTGAAATAAATATTTTAACAAGATATAAATTTGCGTTAAATTGGATTTTTTTTTTGTAAATTTTTTTTTAAAAATTTGTATACGATTTTTCTTTTTGCCATACGAACATACATATAAATCAATATACATACTTGTGGGGTCAAAATGGTATGCCATCTTTTTATGGTGGGTTTATTGTTTTGCCATAATTATACAAGGATATCTAAATTATTAGGGGTTGCTTAAAGAACTCATATTTTTTTCGTGTTATTATTTTAAGACTCGTTTGAGTTCCTTAAATATACACAGAAAAAAGTTTATTATTAATTAAAAAACTGGTTTAATAAGGATTTAAATTTAATTAATGTGATAATTGAATCAATTATTTTTTTAAATGAAAGAAAGTAAAAAATATAATTTTGATTTAATTAATATTTAAGTTGTTTTGAAATAAATTTTAAATTAAAGCATTAATTAAATATAAAAAAATATTTATTGACTTTTTCGTTTAAAATAAAATAATTTAAGCTTGTAGAATTGTTGTTGCGAATTGTCAATATGTATTTAAATCAATTAACACATTGTTTGAAATAGCAAAGTTTTTTTAATTTAAATTAAAAATATTATTTATTAAAAAAAAATTATCACAATTTTTAGTAATTAATATAATCATTTTGGTAATAGGTGCAAAACCAACAACTTGTTTGCTTGAATTTGGTATAAATTTTTTTTCTGTGTATATATTTTTAAAATTTTTGATAGAGTAAAATAGTTAAATCGAAAAACTAAAAAACTAATTTTTAGGTGAAATTGTATCGTTTTGTTATAGAACTCCTCATTTCTTAAGAACAAGTCAATTGGTTAAATTATTGTTCTCGTTTTGTTTTTATATGTATAAAAAAGATTTTCTTATAACCATTTTAAAATTGTTTTTTATGCAATCACAGAAAAAAATTTTTTTATCAATTAAAAAAATGGGTTAAAAAGTATTTAAATTTATTTAA
Organism: Pollenia amentaria; assembly: GCA_943735925.1. Lineage (NCBI taxonomy): Eukaryota > Metazoa > Arthropoda > Insecta > Diptera > Polleniidae > Pollenia > Pollenia amentaria. The sequence goes on along the minus strand of OX031010.1, from coordinate 133,688,584 downwards.
TGTGTGAATTGAATCAATTATTTTTTTAGTTGAAAGAAAATTAAAATTTTATTTTTGTTTCATTAACATTTTAGTTGTTATGAAATAAATATTTAATTAAAATATTAATTAAATATCAAACAATATTAATTTACCTTTTTCGTTTAAAATAATATAATTTAAACTTGTTGAATTGTTGTTGGGAATTGTCAATATTTAATTAAATAAATTAACACATTGTTTGAAATGGCAAAGTTTTTCGATCATTTTTTTAATTAAAATTAAAAATATCTTTTTATATATATTTTTAGTAGTCAATATAAAATCATTTTGGTAATAGGTGCAAAATCCACAACTTGTTTGCTTGATATTATGAATTTGGTTTAGATTTGGTGAGTAAAGACAATTTTTAATTTTTTCTGTGTATATATTTTTAAAACATTTGATAGAGAAAATTGTTTAATCGAAAAACTAAAAAACCACTTTTTAATTGGAATTTTATCGTGTTGTTATGGAACTCCTTATTTCTTTAGAATTAGTCAATTGGTTAAATAATAGTTTTCGTTTTGTTTTAATATGTAGAAAAAAAGATTTCGGTTTTATTACCCAGTATTGTCATTTCAAAAGTAAGTTTAAGCCTTATACCCGTTTAAAAATGTATTTTGCAAAGTATTTTTTGCATTCACAGAAAAAAGTTTTTTATCAATTAAAAAAATGGTTTAAAAAGTATTAAAATTTAATTAATGTAATAATTGAATAAATAATTTTTTAATTGAAAGAAAATTAAAAATTTTATTTTGATTTAATTAATATTTAAGTTGGTTTGAAATAAATTTTTAGTTAAAATATTAATTAAACATCAAAAAATATAAATTTACTTTTCGTTTAAAGTAAAATAATTTAAACTTGTTGAATTGTTGTTGGGAATTGTCAATATTTAATTAAATGTATTAACACATTGTTTGAAATGGCAAAGTTTTTTGATAATTTTTTTAAATATTGGGAATTATTTCTTTTCACAAACTACTTAATTATTTTCAACTCATAGAATAAATTCGAAAAATAAAAAATGTTGAATGTCATTTTTTTAATTAAAATTAAAAATATCATTTATTGAAAAAAAAAAAAATATTCACAATTTTAAAATTTTTACAAATCAATATAAAATCATTTTGGTAATAGGTGCACAATAGGTCAACAACTTGTTTGCTTGATATTAAGAATTTGGTATAAATTTGGTGACGAGAGACAATTTTTAATTTTTTCTGTGTTTGTAGTTGCGCTTTAAGCTCTGAAATAATAGAGAGTGAGGCAGAGGCAAAATATGTGGAAGGAAAAACAAACTCAAAAACCTTACGGTGACTGTGCAATGTAATTTTTTTTTTTTTTGTTATATTAAACAACATTTTTTTTTATGTAAATTTCAGGTCAGTTTTTGATACAAAAAAAGTTTCGACATTTTGCTCCACCTAGAGAAAATAACTTGTAGATAAAACAGTACAGCCTTAACAACAATACCAAAATGTAGATGTTATAGAATCATATATATTATTTCTAAAGCACTTTTTTTGTCGGTTGCAAATATCTCCCATACCACCGCATCAAATTTAATGAATGATATCTCATTTTAAAGCTTATTTCTAACACTAATGACGAAAAATAATTAGAAATTGAAAAATTAATATTTTCATTGATAAAAATTATATTTTATATAGAACTGCATGATAATACTGTTGTCATTATGATTATATGTTTTTGTTCAAGTGTGGTAAACAGGGTCGCTTAATAGTAATGCAGTTCTAATAGAACTGCATGATAATACTGAAGCTTTGATATTGTTACAAGTAAGAGCTGAGTGCTTAAAATTCTTATTCACTTTATGGTCTTACTTGTATAATATTTTTAGCTTTTCTAAAGTATTTGGAAAAAGTTTCCTGACGAGCTGGCCTAAGCAACCAGCGAAATGCGCATAGAAACTAGCTTTCCCACAACAATAAATTTCAGTGTTTTCATTAAAAAATTGGGATTATTAGCACATCATTAATTAATGAAAAGTTTTTTAATTTTTTTTTAAAGTGGGAACGCTGCCCCAAATCATGTAAATAATCTTAAAGGTTGAACCTTTGTTGAAAGCATTGATAAAATATCTTAGTTTCCTACTTTATTTATAGGGCATCTTCTATTTCCTTTTTTTCAGTTTAAGTTGTTTTAGAACATGATTTTTAACTTTATTTCCTGTTAATTTCATTGTTTGTGTAAAAGTTATTCTTTTCGTGTACATGAATGTGTATGTATGTGTATGTATGTGTGTTAGAAAGTGTGACTATTTATTTCTCTTTTGGTTCTACATTCCCTTTGGCCTTTTTTGTGATTGTTATTCATAGCGGATTTTTTTTTTTTTTTTTCTAAGTATTTTTCTTTCAGCCATATTTTAATGCTTTTTGCATGTTGTCTTTCGATTTTCTATTTTCGTTCGCTAAGTTCACTCACTTTTTCCCAATTTTCGCTTTGTGTTGGGGTTTTTATTAAAAAGAGTTTTTACTTTGTTTTTGGTTTTCATATAAAATGGGTCTTTATCACATTGTTTTAAGTTTTCTATTAAATAACGTTTTCGTTTTAAAGTTAAAAGCAGGGGTAAGAGCTTGGAGCCCTTTTGTTTAAAAAGTGGTAATTTTTTCAATGGGTGAATTGTGTGGTTTTTGTTTTCGAAAAATTTAAGTAAAAACGGCAGGGGCTCATATAAATATTAACGAGTGAAACTGTTTCTTGAATATGTTATACTTAATTTCGGTAGACACATCTGCTGTGAGCCACCTTAATCAAGAAGAACTAAAACAACTGAAACAATTTAAAAAAATATCGCCAGTAAAGCATGTCTTCACGATACCCAGAATATAAGAAAAATTTTTTCCCCGTGTACCCTATTTTGGACCAATGGGCAATCATAGACCAGCCAGAAGAAAATTGTGTAATTGAGCTTAAGAATCATATTAAAATTCTATATCACGAATATTATTTAGAAATCTTCATCTATATAAAATTTGTTTGCCTTTAAGTGATTTTAGGAAGGTGGGACCTATGGCTAATTTTGGACCCACCTGCACAATAGTTCATGTCATGTCTTTGTAGCTATTGTAAAAGTCATTGACGCCAAGTGTTATGTAAAGACTAAGCTTATAAGGAAGTTATGGCATTAAAAGCTTTTTTTGGGAGTAGTATTTGTATAGGAGCAGTGGCCAAATATGGGCCGATTCCAATAAAATATAGTTAGATGATTTTGATTGCAATAAAATTAGTGTGGACCAAAGTAAATTTAAATACCAACATAATTTTTAATCCAAATTTAGATATTTTTAATTAGGCTTAAGTTAAATTATTTTTATGAAGACAGGAATTTTACAACATGAAATTAATTAAAATATTTTTTTTTTTTTTTTTTTTTTATTGATAATTGTTCATTCTTGACTGCGCTGAGATTTGAACCCAGGCGTTCACGGACAGGTTGCCCAGACTAGTTTCGATTGTAACCACACAATCTCGTCGGTGGGGTTTGACGTTTTACTCACTCGGCTATTGAGGCCGGGCGACGTCAATAGTCAAACATCAATCCTTAAACCAAATGGTATTTCACTTTGGTAGATCGAAATTTGCTTTTAGAATGAATGATTATCTATCTTAATTGATAAACATGTTCTTCCTAACTTCTGTTTTTTCGTACTTTTTTGTCAAGAATTCTTCTTGAAGTCCAAAGTACATTTTTTTTATTTTTGATGTTTTTGTCTTTCTTTTTTCTTGTTGACCTTTTTCAGCACAACTTGAAGGACAAATGTAAACATAGCTCGTGACTTAGTTGTGGATTAAAAATCATTAACAGTTCAATAAAATAACCACAATACTAATTATACCAACATAATAAGATGGTTTATGGGCTTAAATCTTGTGAAATTATGGACCGATTCGCTTAGTCCTTGTGCCAGTTAGAACATTTGTTCCGAATTTCATCAGATTGTCGTCAAAATTGCGACCTTTACTTTGCGCACAAGGTTTACATGGACATCCAGCCAGCCGAACGGACATCGCACGCTCAACTCAAAAAGTCATTCTGAGTCGATCGGTATCCTTAAAGTTTCAAACATCAGCTTAAATGCATAATACCCTCTCCACTATTGTGGTGTGGGTGTTAAAATTAATTTGACAATACCTGAACGAAATTTGACTGTGAGAATTTAAAATGTTAAAAGTGTTAAGCCAGACTAATTTTTTTCATTACCTTTTTCAATTTGGCAAGTCAAAAGCACCATATTTAATCTTATCATTCTCTCTGAAAATTCTCTACATCCAATTATTTCCCACCAAAATGTATCAGAATCAATAAGAAGGTTTTAAAGTGTAAATTTAACAGACTTTTTCAATCATAAAAGGGAAACAAATCGACAAATGAAGGGGAAGAATATTAAATAAACAATTTATTTTTGTATTGGCAAGATTAAACATCTGCTATAAATCTTTCAAACATATTGAATGAATTTCCTTTTATTTAAATTGTTAACTTAAATACAACAACTGGAGGATTTTTCACAGAACTTTCTTTAAAATTAAATTCTTTATTGGTTATTTTGGAAAAAAGGAAAAAATATAATAAGAATATAATTTGCATAATCCACAATAAACAGCTGCGATTTGTAATTGTGTTCGCCGGGTTCTTAGTAAAATGTTGGATATTAGAATGTAACTTTTATTATGTGAAAACAGAAAAGAAGAAGTACAAAACTACCTAATAATTATTAAATATAAAAAACTTTAAATTTTAATTTCGCTCTTTTGTTGCCATTTTTTTCAAAGAAAGAATAATTTTAAGTATTTGCTAAGATCTTTCTTCTATAATTTAAGGTAATTATTTTCAGTGTTTTAAAAAATTGCAGCAGAAAAGAAAAAAAAAACTATTTCTTTGATTTTATTTGTCTATAGTATGAGGTCACATCGAACCGGACTTTTCAACAGAGATTTCTTTTTTAACAAGAAACTGTTACTTCAAAGCAACAACGTATTAATTTCAACTTTGGCGGTGAGTGTTAAACGGCAAATCCCTCTGAAAATATTGTGTGGTTACAATCGAAACTAGTCATGGCAACCTGTCCGTGAAAACCCGGGTTCAATTCCCAGCTCAGTCAAGAATGAAAAATTATCAATAAATTTTAATTCATTTCATGTTGTAAAATTCCTTTCTTCATAAAAATAATTTAATCAAAATTAAATTCAATGAACTTAAGCCTGATTAAAATATCGTTTTGTTACATTTTTTCAAACAAAACATACTTTTTTAGTAGAAAATAATTAAATCCTAATATTTGCTAAATTTAATGAAACTTACTTCACCAGGTTCGTTAGCCATAAGGAGGAAACTTATAATAATGTGGAAAAAATATCTGGCTATTTTTTCAACAGTTCATTCTTAAGTTTTAACTGTATCCTGTTAAGGGGGGTACGACTTACCCTGCATCTGCCTTATTTAAATTGCAAGAAACAGAGGATCTTACTGAACAAATTTTAAGAAAATTAGTACAACGGCGAAAACTGAATATTTTCACCGTATAAGGTGCACGACTTTCGCTTATCCTATCGCAAATTAAGAAGCTTGTTTTAATTTCGGGTCTTACAGAACATTTTAAAAAAATTAGTATATTTGTACTAATACGGGTCAGCTTAACGCAGGTCACTTCGCTACCCATATTTAAATAAAAGAATACTATTTTTTTACATTAATTTCATGTCTTCTTAGTTATTATCATATTATTAGAGGTTAATGCCAATAAGTAAAACTTTTTTTTAAATTTACTACGAATTCGAATATATTGCAATACAGAAATTTTCCATTATATTGTAAAAATGTACGGAAAATTAATTAAATTTACTATAAATGCTAAAATATCGCAACACATGTTATATAGATGAAAATGTTTCTTAATTCCTTAAAAATAATGACATTTTACTAAATATCGTTTTAAAAAATAAATCGAAATATTTGCTAAAAATACAAAAATTGCGCGAAACTCTCAATATATGTAAAAATATGGCTGATAATCTCAGTAGTAAAATTTCGAAAGATTTTTTTTAATAGTGAAGAGTTGCCAAATTGAAAAAATACACAACAAATTCTATTCTTCATGAAAAATAATCTTGCAAAATTATTAATAATTTTCCTAAGGGTAAAAAAAAAATCAATATTCACTTTTTTTTTTTTTTTGATATGGACAACATCTGAGCATCGAATGAAACCGATCCCATGCCCCAACAGTGTTCCCTCCCAGAGATATGCGCGTTTTATGAAATTGAAGTCGACGATGAAAAAGTAAAATGAATTATAAATACGGAAATTTTTGCAATTTTTTATATTGTAAGATAAATATATTTGGAAACTAATTTGATACGAATAAGTAATATTTGCTTAAATAAGTCTCATACCCAAATGTTTTAAATGAGTTACTTATAATAAGGGAGAGGTGTTTCATGGAAATGCATGTTTTTTCCCTTAAGTCTGATAATGGTTAAACCTAAATAATTTCATGAAGCTATGAATTTGCTTGAAAATGGCATCGATACGTTAGTGCATATTTTTGCTTGTTTCTATGGTATTGGATTTTTTTTTTTTTTTTGTTTGCATATTTTTGTTATAAATACTTGTGAAATATCTTGTGAAAAGTTCAAATTTTCAAAAAATATTTTTGGAAAATAATGACGCATACAAGTATGGGATAGTTTTTAAAGTACACGATTATGCAAATATCATATTAAAGATAACTTGGTATGTTGACGATTTTCAAAGACAAATATTTGCTATTGAAGTTGACAGCCAATTTGTTATGACGGCGATTTGTACATACGCCTTTTTTATTTATTAATGCTACCTGTGCACTTCCTTTGTGTAGTTTTATCGACTATTAAAAGCAAGTAGGAGGGTATAGTCGGTAAGCCCGTCCATTTGATGCCTTATACCATAGTGTATTTAGACAAATATTCGAGGCCTGGTTATATCTTACCTCTAGTCTCTTTTAATTTCTTTATAATCTTGCAAATTCCTAGCACACTATGTCGATTATGATGACCAGAATCACCCCGTAATGCAGAAAACGTGGCCACGTTTGAACCACCCAATTTTTTGTAGTAAGTTTTAACTATTTTTACGCTTTCTGCGATTGTTAAAGGATCCGTATTCATAAATGGCAAACTTTTCACTAAATAAATGACACTTCAGATTACAGATATTAAACAGCTGCATCCTTGCCAGTCCGCCGTTTTTGAAACCACAAAATGGATAACCCTGTACAATTGATTAGCTGCAAATCAAAAATATTGACGAGGCTATAAATCAGTTAATGTAGCTAGCTACGGATTTGCTTCAATACCTTGTGACGATTCAGTTGAAAAAAAATATTTCCCATTAAATAATTACAATCATTGAAATATGCGTCAATTACATCATTAGGTATTAAAAGTGTCAATGTACAAAAGCATTCTTAGACCAAATGGATTGAGCTTTATATCTGAATATATGTTAAAAGCAAATGTTACTTTTATATGTAAATAAATAAGAATAATTCTTTGAAATTAGACAATATAGTCAAAAAGTCAGAATCTGAAGTTTTTCGTAGCGTTAAGTTGGAGATTATTTATTTCTTAAAGAGCAAAAGATGACGATAAGAAACAGTTGTGCTAGATTTAAGTTATTTATACCAAACGAAAGTCAAAAAAAATTAAGATTCACCAAATCAAAAACTTAACATTTCTTTTTACATACATACATATATTGTATTTTTACTTTTTGTAACTTCAATTTATATTTTTCAAATGATACTTTATTAAAATATTATGTTTTTGTAAAAAAAAAAAATTTTAAATAAGTGCATATTTTATTGTTTTTGGTATATATTTCGCGTTTAAATGACATATATTGGGTACCTAAAGTACGTTTATGAGTGCATTTAGTCCCTGTCCCTGCTTATAATCAAAAACATTTTACTGTGCGTATGATTGATATAATTTGGAAAAAGATTAATATTAAACATACGAAGTAAAAATTGATTCGCAGAAATATTAATTTTTACTTTTTGTAAATTTCATTTAAAATAAATATTAATATTAATTAAAAGTAAGCTGCATGAAAAAATCTTGAAGATGGTTTTAATAGCAGTTTAAATATCTTATAATTATGGCCTTGTAATGGTTTCATTGTTTTGTTTATATGTATGTTTTTTTATTTCTCTTTACAGAAACAAGGAATGCTTTATTTATCTGTTGCTTGCTAAATTTAATTAGTAAGTTAGCCTAATAGTAGCCTGTATTAAATAAATATGCCTATTAATTATGGCAAATAATGTACGTATATTTTATAACTTATTGTAAACTAGAGTGATCGACAGGTTTTTTTAACCGACGAACCATTTTTTTGTTGATTTTCCTGGGTGTGTAAATATTTTTCAAATAGTTATTTAGACAAATGCCAAAAGAGGACTAAAAGACCGATTATATAATGCTTTGCTAACTTAATGTCCAAAAATCACATTGAACTAAAGAGCATTTTAGATGTATAACTTCATAAAAACCAAAGAAAGAAATATTCTCCAAACCATTTAAATTGTATTTTTTAAGAAACTATTGTAAGCAAAATAATTAAACTAGATTTTGAAATTTAATTGTAATAGTAACAATATTAAAATCATTATAATATTTTAGTTTTGTGGGCTTAAAGGTACACAGAGAGAAAAAACATTTTTGAAGTATGGTTAAAAAACCATATTATGGTCCCCGCAATGGCAACAAATAAAAATGTGGTTTTTAACATTATTTTTCTCATGATTAATAATATTTTGTTTTTAATTAACAATAAAGTGTTTACTTCTCTTAATACTTCAAAGGTGGTTGAACTTAACAATAAAATTTTTAACAAAATAAAGCTTCAACGATACACTAAAACATATCGAGGGCCTGTATTCAAAACCCTCTATCTTTGATTTTCACGAAAATGACTTTTTAATGGTAAAATGTTCAGTAAAACAACCTTCATGTATGGTGTGATTTTCATAACAAACATATTTTTTTGCTGTTTTATTTGCATTTTTGTATTTTCTCTATCTTACACAATTTATTTTTCTGAATGCGAAACCCTCTATCTTTTCTAATAATTAATTTCAAAATATTTTTGGAATAACTTGTTCTTGCAATACATGTTCTTTATTTTACTATTTTTTGCAAGCTGAACATGAATTTGACATTTTGAATGGTTTATCAAAATAGCGAAAGCCGATTCTGAACTGAATTACCATGAAAATATTTTACATGCTTGTTTTTGGAAAAAGTTTGAATTTGCTTAAAAAAGTGTCTTCTTTTAAAGTGTCATCTATGTTATTATTGTCAAAAAAATTAGTAATTTAAAGGATATTTAAAATCGTATGTAATTAAAATATTATTATCGTGTGATAAACTTATATAATAGTCAGTTTAAAATTTAGTTTAATAATAAGATTTTATTAATAAACTTTTGTAACAGTTAATGGTTAATTGTTAATTTTTTTTATCTTATGTTGTATTATTAGCCTTTATCATAAATATACCACGTTAAGCACCGACAGATGGCATAAAAAAAAACAAAATAATTTATTTTTAATAAAATGCAAACCGCTCTATCTTTTCATTTTCATGCATACATATTGAATATTTTTGAGAAGAAAAACCCTCTATCTCGCATAAAGTCCCCAATAATGCAAAATTTTATGAACCAATTATCTGTGGGATTCAGTAGTTGATTTAAAAAATATTGTAGAATACCGAATCTTAATAACTCAAGTAATACGCGAAAAAGCAGTTTTTTGGCTCTCCTGAAAAGTTGTGTTTTTTAAGATAGAGGATTTTGAATATAGGCCCTCGATATTATGGTTACCGGCAACCATATTTTGGTAAAAATAATCTATACAAAAGCCACAAACATATTATGATTGTCTCCAAACATGTAATGGCTAATAATAAGTAATATGTTTAAAACGTACTAACGCATAAACGCGCGACGGATCAAGGTGCCTCATCTGTATGTATGGGTGGTATAAATATTGAGGAAACAGAATCTCTTGATGTTCTGGGCATGAGGATACAATGTGATGTCCGATGGACAGAACATATATTTAAGGTGTCGAAAGAAGCATTCAAGTGCCTCGGTTTTTTGAAACGGTGTAAGATATACTTCACTCCATCTGATCTCCTTACTATTTATACCACCTATATCCGACCGCGAATGGAATACAACTCTCATGTGTGGGCCGGTGCTTCAAAGTCTATTTTGGAGCTTCTCGACCGCGTGCAGGAGAGGGCGAAGGTTATCATTGGCGACAGTAGGGTATCCAATTCTATTGACTCCCTTGAGCACCGTCGCAATGTAAGTTGTACTTGCCTATTTTATCTTTACTACAACGGGATGTGTTCTGATGTAATTAGGGATTTGGCTCCCGAAACCCATACCTTTGTTCATAATACACGTTTTTCCTTAAGAGCACATCCTTTTGTGGTCGATTGGCCGGTGAATCGTACAACGCATTACAGGGAAAATTCGTTTTTTGGCCGGACTGTTCGTATGTGGAATAACCTTCCTGCTGAAGTCTTCCCTCTCACTTACAACATGAATAAGTTCAAGTCGAATGTTCACAAACACTACTCCCTCTTTCCTCCTTCCCATAACCTTTTTTCCTAGTTCCAACACAATGCATTGCATTAGTAGGGGTCATCCCCTGAGTGCTGGTCCCAACAAAAAAAAAAAAAAAAAAAAAAAAAAAAGGGCACCACTTGTATTCTGGTAGAATTTTTTGTAACATAACTAAAATTCGAGTACATATTTGTATTTTGATACTGTTTCTTAAATTTGATTTAAAATCATTTATTTATGCCATTTTTATTATAAAAAAATGTTAAAATGCATAAAGCTAATTTTTTCTATAGACAAGAACTAGTAACAAACTGGTTTTTAAGCACCCAATGTGGTCGTAGTGTATTAGTACACGGCTATAACAAATAGTACTACTTATTTTTCAAGCACACTCAATGCTAATTAGAGCATTAAGATTGAATAGAAAAGTTTACAGTCGAGAATTTGTACTGGATATTTTTATACTAGTTTGGTACTAGTTTGGCTCTAGTTCAATCTCTTGCAGGGTAGTAAACCAGAAAGAATGATAATGAAGGTCCTGATAGGCTGGGAATTGAATTAAAGGGTAGTGGTTATAAAAGTGGAACATAATACTTAATTTTTAATTTAATTTAATCTATTTATTTGGTTATCAATACAACAAGATTAAAAATCTTATAGTTATAGTAAAGAATTTTTAAAATGTATATTAACATGACGTTTAATATATAGTATTAATTTTTTATTCATACAGTTAGTGGAAAAAACTAAAAATTTGTTACATTAAATAGAAATACAGTAAATATTATTTTTAAATAAAAAAAATTAAACAGTAGTATTTTAGTATTGACGAGGTGAATCGTCTATAATCCTTTAGTAATTCTTTTTTAAAGTTCAGTGCGTTGCGTATAAACTGTGTAGCCGGTGTTAACGAGTTCCAAAGACGGATTGCATGAACATCAAATTGCCACTCAGATACTAAAGTTCGATATCGTATATGAATTATATTATTTGATCTTCCTGAGTGTGTAAATAAGATTCTATCAAACAGATAGACTGGCTAAAGAGTATAGATAATCTTATGAAGAAGCATTAAGGTTCTTATTTTTATTAGGTTTCATAATGTGGCATTGTACGTATTTGTTAATTTTTTACGGCTAGCAGAATCACAACTTGCAGATATTTCACAGCCATATAACAATGTTGGCATAAGATATGTTTTTGCCAGCAAAATATTAATTGGGGTTAAATGTTGAGTGTTTCATAGAGTCAGGAATAAGAAACGAAATAAAATTCTAACTTGAAACTTAATAAGCATTTTGAAAAGATGAGTGAAATAAATAACCATAATATAGTTAATATTGGCCATAGTATTGTTAATTCTGACAATAATATGTTTTAACTTTTGTCCAATTTCTGGAAAATGTTGACCATATTTTGGTTTATTTTGATCATTATTATGGTTAATATTGACGAAAATATGGTTCATTTTGAACAAATTATGGTTAATTTTGACCATATCATGGTTGATTTCGGTACAATTATTGTTAATTTGAACCATACTATGATCATATTTAACCATTATATGGTTACCTGCAATATCAACCATAAGATATTGCTTTTAGAATATTATAACCTCCAAACATATATGCTTTCTACGTGTATGTGTAACATGGGAGACAAATTTTTTAGAAACACAAGCACAACATCATTCTGTATGTATATACGAAAGTATATGTATATGCCAAATTCTGGGGAATTATTATGCAATTATTTTGATTTGAAAAAAAAAATATTTCCAATTTTTGTTATAGATCTCGTACGTGGTGCATCAAAAGTGTTTTTTTTTCTTATCAAGGTAATAATTATTAACCCACAGCTATTAAAATTAATCCGAAGTGCTTAATTAATAATAAGAATACAGGATTTATATTAAAAGCTGATTTTGTTTGTATACACATTTTTCTATAACAAATTAGATGCCTAATACTATGTTCATTGTAATGTGTGTCGCACGGGGGAGGGGGGGGGGGTGCTTTAAAACCATGTGAGATAAGGGCATGATGGTTTTATTGCTCAATTGAATGGGGGATAAAGCCATAATGGCCTTATTTTATCATTGAAATAATAACAACTAAGAAAACTTTATTTAGCGAAGCCACCTGCCGCGTCCTACTGGAGGAGAAAACCCGCAAGCACGGCCGCAGGCCGCCACGCAGAAAAACTTTAGTATGCGAAGCCAGATTTCAATACTTGACTTTAGTGTCTCCGGGGAGATATTTTTTTACAGAATGTTATTTTTATTATTAATATTATTAGATTTTCTTCCTTGAATGAAAACTATTGATTTTCCCGTTTACGGAATGTTTATACCTAATGTAAACCTTTCGTAAAAGGGAAAATCATTACCTCTTAATTATAAAAATAAGAAAACTACTAATCAATGTAAAATGCAAAAGTTCTTCAAAACTGAAATGAGAGATAAAGCCATTTTCTAATATTGCTAATGTGAGCTAAGACCATGATGGATTTATCTCCCATTCAAATGAAAAAAGGCTGTATCTCCCTATTGAATGAGAGATAAAGCCATCATGGCCTTATCTCACATGGTATTAAAGCACCCCCTCGAATGCACATAGAACATGAAACATACTGTTAAAGAAAGAATTCGTATGCAGATAGTCAAACAATATTAAAAATTATGAATGGGAAAAAACAACAAAATTTGCTTTATTACCATATAATTGCTAAAATTTATAGTGCTTTGTTTACACAAAGGTGTGCAAATTTTGCTTTATTATTATTATTACTTCTTAATTATAAAAATAAGAAAACTATTAATTTTCCCTTTTACAGAATGTTTACACCCAACGTTAACTTTTTGTAAAAGGGAAACTCATTACCTCTTAATTATAAAAATAAGAAAACTATTAATCAATGTAAAATGCAAAAGTTCTTCAAAACTGAAATGAGAGATAAAGCAATTTTCTAATATTGCTAATGTGAGCTAAGACCATGATGGCTTTATCTCCCATTCAAATGAAAAGAAGCTTTATCACCCTATTGAATGTGAGATAAGGCCTTATCTCACATGGTATTAAAGCACCCCCTCTGTCGCACAATTCAAATCATTCACACGCACTCCATGAGAAAACACATGTAACATACATGATACAATTTGCTTAGAGCAATAATCTTGTATGACCATGAAAATAACCAAGTGGTAATTTTCTGTTAATTTCAATATATTTGTGTTGCTAATGGCTACCGTCTATCAAAATTTAATTAAAATGATTTCTGGACGACAGATTCATTTTTCATCTAAAAGGGAACATTATCGCTCTATTGCTTCACTTTGACACCATACAAGGGTCTTCCCGGCACCTAAGGGGTATAACGGTCATGCGGGAAAAGCTCTAGTAACAAAATTTAGCACAAAATCTGATTTTATACAAGAAAGGCTTAAAAGCAAAAATACGCCAATTTATTACACTATTTCCTTAATTATTTCTAATAAGCGAAGATTGCTTTCAAAATACTAAATCTGTTCATGTTGAATAATTTAACGTTTTAATTTTATTAATGGTTTTAGGTTCTATAGGGTGGGCACTTCCGAATTTACTATTCTCACTTGTTTTTTTTATTATTTTTTTCTAGATATTTTTGCAATGTTTCGTATCCATTTGGTGTTGAATAGAGCTTTTAATTTTTTTTTTTTTTACTTCACCAATAAACTTTTTTTACAAAGTGTGGCTTACATAAAATTTTTTCCCACAATAGTAGTTAATATCAATTAAGCATGCAAAAAAATATCCCTTTTTCCATGACAGATTCACATATTCTCACGCATAATCAATATATATGTAAGTGCGTCTGTATATGTGTTTCAAAATGAAATCATAAACATATAAGATAAATAAATATTAACAAGCATATGAATTCTAATGATGTTCGTTCTTATTTATAATTATTTATGCTTTAGTGTATAATCAAGGACATACATGATACATATGTAATGTAAACATAAAAATGCATGTTAAAGAATCATACTTGAGTTCCTAACAAAAATTTAACAGATGTTTTTTTAAAGCACAGCCATGTCAGTCACTTCTTAACTCACATAAAATTTTGCTAAATTATTAAATATTGGCACTTGTTTAATTGATTTTATTTTACCCTCTACCAACACTCTGTAGAAAGCAACAACAAAATTACAAAATATTATGACATAGTTTGTGCTTTCCATGTTATTCTTTGGCGTTACGTTGCGTTTTACATGACAAGCGCCTAAGTTTGTCATTCCACATGAAGCTCTTTTATTATACATCAAAACCCCATAAAACAAATATAGCGTGATCTATTTCGAGGCTCCCTACTTTTTTAAAGAAAAAAAAAACACATCAAATTCAAATTTAATGGGGAATGTTTATTGTCATTTGAAAGAACATTTTTTGGCATTTATTTTTTAAAGATTATTTCTATCAAATGTTGGCCGTTGCAGATGGTCCATCCGTTGAGTCCGATTTTCGATGACTCATTCGAGCATTTCGACTGGTAACTGGCGAATGACACGCATGATGTTTTCCTCCAAGGCCTGAATCGAAGCGAGTTTGTCCGCATAAACTTTAGACTTTACATATCCCCACAGGAAAAAGTCTAACGGTGTGATATTACTCGATCCTGGTGGCCAATCGACCGGCCCAAAACGTGAAATTATGTGCTCACCGAAGTGTTTTCTCAATAAATCCATTGATTGATGCGATGTGTGGGAAGTGGCGCCGTCTTGCTGAAACCAAACTTCGCCGAGATCACGAGCTTAAATTTCAGGCATCAAATAGTCGGTTATCATGGCACGATAACGGTCGCCATTGACGATTACGTTCGCACCGGCATCATTTTTAAAGAAATATAAGTGGCAGTTCTTGAATCCCTTCAGGTTGCTCTTCTTCCCAAATGCGGCAATTTTATTTGTTTACATACCCATTGAGCCAGAATTGGGCCTCATTGCTGAACAAAATTTGCCTCGGATACATCGGATCTTCTTGGAACTTTCCAAAAGCCCAAAGGCGTAAGTCTTTGCATTATAAAATGCCAAATAATACTAAACAAAAAAAAACCATGACAGCATGACACGACTCGAACGTGACATGTCAAAAAAAAGCTATTGAAAAAAGTATATCTACTTTGAATCACCCTATATATACTGCCTTTTTGAGTAATATTAAGTCGATTTAGCCATGTCCGTGTGTTGCACAGAAAAAATTGTTAAATTTTTCCAATCACCAAATTTATACCAAATTCATAATATCAAGCAAACAATTTGTTGATTTTGCACCTATTACCAAAATGATTATATTGATTACTAAAAATTGTATAATTTTTAATATTTTTTTTCAATAAATTACATTTTTAATTTTAATTAAAAAATTGGTCAAAAAACTTTGCCATATCAAACAATGTGTTTATTTATTTAATTAAATATTGACAATTCCCAATAACAATTCAACAAGTTTAAATTATATTATTTTAAACGAAAAAGGTAAATTAATGTTGTTTGATATTTAATTAATATTTTAATTAAATATTTATTTCAAAACAACTAAAATGTTAATGAAATAAAAATAAAATTTTAATTTTCTTTCAACAAAAAAAATAATTGATTCAATTATCACATTAATTAAATTTAAATACTTTTTAAACCATTTTCTTAATTGATAGAACACTTTTTTCTGTGTGAAGAGAACTTCATGTCAAATTGTTGGTAGTTATCCTAAGCAGTTTGGGATTGAAATCCAGCAAAATCGGCGCAGTAGGTTCAGAGCTATGAATCAAAATGTGGAGCCACCACCCTAAGAAATTGATAATTTTGTTACAAAGACTAACATAAATAGTGTTGTTATGAACGGAATAATACAAGATTTTGCACAAATTCGTTTTATACGACTGGAAATCGTACTTTGAAGATCGGTCCATAATTTACCATTGGCCACATATAAAGCATAATCTGGGAATTTAATTAAATATCCCTAAAACCGTAGCAAATATAGACATTGACGCTAAAATATGTTCCAACTTGGCTTAATATAGCCAGATAAAATGTCATGCAATGTTGTGAAATACGGCACATAATTTACCTTAGACCCAATATTAAGAAGCCTTCTGAAATTTACAGTAAACGCTGAAACTACTTTCACTGCCGTATTGAAATTTTCTACAGAACTTTGGAATGATTGCTTAATAATTTACCATGGGTCCTATATAAATTCCTCTCCTAAAAACCGTTTTACGAATCATGATATTTTACACAAGCGAGTTCGAATTTCTAAAAAGAAAAGCATAAAGCGTTCTAACTATCGATCAATAAATACAATTTAATATTGGCCTAATCCGCAACCAGTTTTATTGTTGACATCCGTTTTTATAGAGATTATTCGATAATATATAGATATCATATAGAGCCCACTACTGAAATAATCGGACTGTCGGTGGAGGGTACCAAAGATTCACATAGCCGAAAATAGCATTATACACGCAGAGAAAAGACATGTTAAAATATGGGCACCTCCAACAAAACTATTTTTAAAGAAAATTTTATGAAAATATTGTGTTTAATTTAACCATATTATTGTCACCGACAACCATATTATTGTTGAATTAGTCCTTCATCAATAAGCCAGAACAATAAAATAGAGTCCTCTTTACTATTTTATGGTTAAAAATGACAATAAGTTGTTTTAAAATTAACAACAGTATTTTCCTCTTTTCCAAGAGCAACATGCTATGGTTCAAATCCCACAATTCTATTATAAGTGCTAAGCATATTTTAGTTACTATAAATCAAAACATGTTCGGAGGCAACCATGTCAGCCACTTCTTAACTCGAATTTAAATTTGCTTTTATAATAAAAAAGTTTTTAGACTTTTCTCATAAATTGAAACTTGTTTAATTGACTTTATTTTAAGTATCAACTACAAGCAATTTTTTGGCAATAATTTTTTTTAACCGCTGTAGCTCTTGACTTCTAACGAAATATTTTTTACACAAAAAAAGTAAAAATGTCACAGAGTACAATTCCGTTCGGAATGGTTTCTTGATAGAAAGTATATTTTGATAGTTATTTGTCCTTTAAGATACAAAAAACTCCCATTCCGTGCATAAAAACAAAAATTGTTTCATTCCGCAAATTTTTTTTCGTAATTTTCTGGAGCACCAAAATACAAAATGAATTCCGTTTCCCAACTGAATTGTACTCTGTGACATGGCTGTATATATATAAATATAATAAAGTGAATAAAATGCCAATAAATTTGCTTTATTCCAATGAACAAGTCATCCTTTTACATTTTACATCTATAAAATAAACATTTTCAAGGTATTGTTGAACAGTCAGTGAAAATAAGTGCGAAAGCGTCTCGAAAACTTTACATAAGAATGAATATTAAAGATTATCTATTAGTTAAACTGGAGCAATGGTCACTTATGGACTTACTGCTACCAATCAAATAATTTTTACTTAACTCATATTAGTTTCCAAATTCTTCCTAATATTAACTTGATTTACTCGATTAGGGAATATATGGGAACTATGGTTCATTATGGGTCACCTTCAACGAAATGTTTTAGTATGCTAACAAATTGTAATGTTTGCGGCGGCAAGTGTTACAAGACATTTATGTCAATGGGTGCAATGAACAAAATTAGCGTTTAAGGACTAATTAAATATATTAAATTATCCGAAAAAAAAAAATGTTCAAGTAGAGTTCCATTCTTTTTTTATGGAATTCCTCAATTCTGGATAACAGCTTTACCCAATTTTTTTTATAAACTTGAGACATCATCTGTGCAAATTGAAATAACGTAGCATCCTTGTGGGGTACACAAAATAAACATCTAAGCTGTTTTCTGCACAAATCTTTGAAGATAAAAGGACTTTTAAAAATTTACTTATAAATTTCTTTTACCTTTTTAATTTAATAAATACGAAGACAATACAAGCCCATTGACATGAACTTATTATTTCATTTATGTTATTAATTTTGTCATTTGAAGTTTATAGAGATGAATCGTTTGAATAAGTTTTAACAACTGCGAGGGTTCGTCGTGTAGAAACCTGACATTGGATTTGAAGTAATGAAAAAAACTTGGGAAAATAAAAGCAACTAAGTGCTTAAGTGCTTTAAATGAACTTAAGTTTGTAGCTTATGAAAAATAGATTTTGATTGCTATAACATTTGGGAACATCGTGCTATAGCACAGGATAAATATCCTATTTATTCCTTAGGGAGGATATTATGGGATTGTGATGTGAACACAAGCGATGTGGCATTATTTACAAGTACGTAGTCAGGGACACCCACCATCGTTAGTTCAAATCAAATACCGGAATATTACAAAATACAAAAGAAAATAGTCAGTTTGAAATATCTTTAATATTTAACTTGTAGAAATTGTACGTATGAGTAATTTTTTGACATGGTCCCCATATGTGAAATTATTACAAAATTGACCAAATTCAGTGGACTAGCTCGTTCTATGAAGCCGCTATTATTCGTAAATCCCTTATCAAAAGTAATATTGGTGTGGGAACTTCTTGATATAATTGATAGACTTGCCTACACAGAAAAAATTAAAAATTGTCTCTAAGCACCAAATTCATAGAATCAAGCAAACAATTTGTTGACCTTGCACCTTACACCAAAATGATTATATAGATTATTAGATATTGTAGAAATTGAAAATTGAGAATATTTTTTTTTTACAATAAATGATATTTTTAATTTTAATAAAAAAAATGATCAAAAAACTTTGCCGTTTCAATCAATGTGTTAATTGATTTAATTAAATACACAGCCATGTCACAGAGTACAATTCCGTTCGGAAACGGAACTCATTCCATAATTTGGTGCTTCAGAAAATTACGAAAAAACTTTGCGGAATGAAACCATTTTTGCTTTCATGAACGGAATGGGAGTTTTCTGTATCTTAAAGGCTAAAAACGAACGGAATTGTATTCTGTGACATGGCTGAATGATCAGGTTTTGAAAATTCCCAACAACAATTCTACAAGTTTAAATAATTTTATTTTAAACGAAAAAATCAATTAAGATGTTTAGTTATTTAATTAATATTTTAATTAAAAATTTATTTCAAAACAACTAAAATGTTGAGAGAATCAAAATCATATTTTTAATTTTCTTTCAACTAAAAAACTAAAGAAACAAGATATGATGGGGACCTGGTTGGAATATTTTTATATCACATATGCTTCGTTAAATCATAAACTTGGCTTTTGCCAAGTTTCCAAATTAAGTACAAGTATCTTGATTATCTATTCACAGCATTCGACAAAATGTTTGTGGGAGAGGAGACATGGGCGTGGGCGCGGCACAAAATAAATTTTTTATCTAAGGAACGGTATTTATATAACTTCCTGTTCTTACTCTACTATGGTGAAGGGTATATAAGATTCGCCATAGCCTATTAAAGCACTCTTGTTTTTCTTAATTTAATTTTCATACGATGGTGTTGAGTGTCATAGATTTGGCTCTGGTAAATACAGTCTTCTCAATTGTTGTTATTTATTATAATTATTACTTTTTTTAAGCCACACAACATGAAAAAGTGATGTCCTTTAATTCGGTAGAAAATTCAACAATCTAAAATTAATTAAATTTAAACCAAAAACCTCAAAGACACTCGGAGTTTGCAGCAAAACACAGTTATGAAATTCATCATATAAAGTGTTTGGTCCTTGTTGTTGCTATGGTGGTTATTTTGTTGCTAAAATCGATTAAAAGTGTTTGCCGATTAAAAGTGTTGTTTGGTTGGATGGTCATACCGACTGTTGGATGGTATTTTGTGGGACAGAAAATTATAAAATAATTTTATTCATGTTTAATATGTTAACCGGGTAGATGACATGTTTAAACATGATTATATCAACCTCTTATTTTGAGAATAATTTTATATACAAATAACGTTAACGAAAGAAAGAGTATTGCCAATTTAGTCAGATTTAGATTAAATTATTGTATTCTTGCTTAGCAAAAAAAATAAATTAATTTTCCACTTTTAAGACATTTTTATTGAAATTTGTTGTGTAACTTTAAAAATAAAATAAGGACTTAAATCTGCAACTAATGCTACTAAAATTTGTTTTATAAAAAAAACGCAGCATAGCCATTCTTTTCTTTGTTTTGCTTAAAATTTACCCAGTTTTAGTGTGAAGAGTTGGCAATAATGGAAAACAAATGTATGGAACAAATATATAGCAGAAATAGAAGAACACTTTTCTTCTATAAAGAAAAAAAAAATTGAAAAATTCACAAAAATCTTAAAAACGAAATATTTTTGTAAAAGTCCATCAGTAAAGAGAAACAATTATTTCAAAATTAAGAAATTATTTCAAGAAAGCTTCAAAAATGCTTACAAAAACCAAACACTTAATGCCTATCCCTGTATATGAACCGAAAATTTTGTTCGCATAACAATATTTTAAAATTTTATTTTATTTTAATTGAAAATTTAGCAACCGAAATTTTCGGTCGGAATTGAGGGACAGGTACTTCAATTTTCAAAATATTCAAAACCTGATAAATTTGCTCAAATGAATAATTAAAATTTATAATAAAAAGAAAAGTTTACAAGAGTTATATGAGATATAAAGCCCCAAACTGGATCTAGATTTAAATACCTATTTCTATTAAAAGTAAACTATTTAAAATCTACCGATAAAGCGAAAAGGAAACCATTTAGGATCTGCAATTGCGAGCAAAAGTGAAATAAATTCTACTAAACATTTTACGCTGAAACGGAAATATGTTAGTGTTTAGTATTTGAGAAATGCCTGGATTATTTTAAGGTTTAAAGCCGCATTTTGAATGGGCCTGCAATTCAAACCAAAACCTAGCTGTTAAAGACTAAAATGTCATTGACTCGGTTCACACCAAAAATTATTAATTCTAAGATCTATAATTCTAGCCAAAAAGGCAAATTTTCAAAGCTTTTCCGTATAAAATTGGACAAATGGGAGACGTTAAAGAGTAAATCAAAATTTTACTTTCTAAATAAAAATTTAAATTCAAGCCGAATAAGCCAAACTTGGACTATTTAGTGAAGCACAATTTACTTTAAAGAGATTTTCAATTCGCAACAAAACTACAGTACGACACAATGTAAAGCGGAAATATCTTAATATCTTTGATTCAAGAAAAAACCAAAATCTTTTAAACTATTCAATTTAAGCCAAAATTATTATTGAAGTTTGTGGTATTTTAATTAGGCTTAACTCGTCAAATTAAATTTTCATTAAATTATTTTTACTGAAGGAAGGAACTTACAACATGGAATGATTCTGAAAACGCTAAATTCATCCGGTTTATATCGAATGGAAAAAAGGACAAGAAAATAACATATTTGAACATTAACATTATTTGGGAAAACGATAGAATAATAACTGATTGATACACAAAACCATCGTCATCAGGCAGAATGATTATTTTCAACTCAACACAACTATTAAAAATGAAAACGAACAAATCTAATTAAAAAGGACTAAAGATCAGCGAAGACAAATTTAAAAAGAAAAATATAAGCAAAATAAAAAATATCTGGACTATGAATAATTATCCTCCAATATTGAGGAAAAGAAAGAATCACAAACAGGAAAATATTTTTACAGTGTACCATACATTATAAAATTAGTGGAGACAAAGACTTTGTCAACACTTTACCTTGAAAACTTAAGTACATTTGTTTTTTATGTTTGTTTTTCTAGTTGACCTTTCTTTCTACGACTTGAAGGACATTATTCTATTAAAAGTTCAAGATATTATGATGAAATATGACTATTCAAAGACGATCGATTAAGAGCAAAAATGGTCCATAAAAACAAACTATTGAAATTCCTTCACATCAAGCCAAAACTGTACATTTTGATCACTTTTCGCTCTAAATAATACTTTACTATTTTAAACAAATTTCGGACTTAATTTTTAATAAGAATCTAGGCTAATTTGTCTTTACATTAAAGATAATATTGTATTAACAGAAAATATTAAAGGATTTTCAGGGATTTCAGCACTCAAATTTAGACGAATGACTTAACAGCTTGCGATTTTTAAGACTTTCTATATTTAATCAAAGCTAATAATTTCAGATGATTCTGGACGCGACCAATAGGGCCTGGGGAACCGAACGGACTACCGGGTATTACGGACGCTGTGGCCGGTGCTTAGGAAGTCCGACTCGGAGTTGTTGCTGGGCAGAAGTAGAGTCTGCGTGAGGACCATAATAGGAATCATCACGGGTCATTGCATGATAGGCAGGATGGCGATGAGGTTGGGATCCGACGTGTCGGATGTGTGCGGGTTGTGTGAGGACCCGGAGGAGCTGGAGACGGCTGAACACATTTTGTGCCGCTGTCCCAGGATACAGTGCAGCAGGCTGAGGTGGCTGGGCAGCAGATTCCTAGGCGAATTAGGGGACGTCCCGGACTGTGGGCTCGAGAGTCTAATAGGATTCGTAATGGGGATGGCCTGGCTACGCAGCAGGAGACTGGGAGCTAACCGCACATAGGGCGGATTGGTGTTGTGTTGAGTGAGGCTTTTCTTTCGGGTTTGGTCAGATCTTCCTTTTCTTATCTATCCTTATCTTTTCTAATGCTTTTGCTGTTTCTCTTCACCTTTTTTCAGCTATTTCTCTCTAAACAAGGCATCACAATGGACCATATTGGTCTCTGGGTGAGGGTGTGAAGGAGACTTCACACCAGCCTTTCTACCTACCTACCTTCCTAATAATTTTAGATATAGTTGAGCTATATTGAAATCACTTGAAGGTCTACAATGCCAAAATAAATCTGCCCAAAAAAAGATTGTGATTATAAATAAATAAAAAGTAATAAAAAAAAGTGTGCTTATCCCAAGTACAGTGCTATTATTTTCACCAGCACTCATGACAGTATCCTTTATGCCAATAATAATTTAAAAATCATGGTTTATTAACAATATGAAATATAAAATACTATTTGTACATTACACTTTTCACATGCATATACATACATGTGAGTGCATGACTGTGTTTATTTTTTACAATATTTGTTTATTACTTTCCGTTCGATACAGTAAAATGTACTAAATATTTATTCATGTATTTGTATTTAATATATTTACATAAAAACATATTAAAACCACTCATAATATAAATAGATAGACTAATAAATACTACTGCCACCAGCAAACTACTTTATATTAAATTAAACAGATACATCTGTAAAAAGCAGGGTATTGAAAACTTGAATATTGAAGCAATTTATATAAAAATTTATTTTTGATGAGTATTTAAAATGGGCCATTTAGGCATAGAAAGTGAACAATTTCATTTAATGGCATAAATATCAACGAAATTGTAAAAAATAAGTAATATTGAACAAGTAAATGTGATATATATAGATGTGCCGAATCTTTAATACCCTCCACAGAGATCTTTATAAAAACTCTATTAAGGTCTTATTCAAAAGTATGTACGCTTTATGTGGGACCGTTGGTAAATTATGGATTGATCTGCCCAAAGATTTCTGGTTTTCAGGAGGAAATTTATATTGGACTACCGCCAAATTATAAAACGATCATCACAAAATTCTGTAGAGTAATTTATAGTATTAAACCAAATACAGTATTAAAGTTTTTTTAGTGTTTTATAAGTTTTTAAGTGCTCTTTGGAGAGATGTTTTAATGAAAGCTATAGAATAGTACTGGCCGATTATCACAACATTGCATAGTGTTATTTACAGCAATACTAAGCTAAATTGGACCAACAATATCTTTTTTCCATACGGTTTATATGAGGCCTATGGGAATTTATGAACCGATCCTTACGAAACAAGCCTGAATAGTTAATTATTAGTCTTATAACCCTCTGCGATTGACGTGGTTGTCTAACAGATAAGAAAAAAGATAAGAAATATTTCTCCGTTCTTTTTCAAACATCGGCTATCACGCATTCAGTACCTTCTTAATACGTTTTCATGCTTACGTTGGCGTGACGAACATGATCAAATAGAGTGTATTTGCCGCGCTGAGCAGAAAATTGTCTTCAAGACAACCACGTCAATATTAAGGAAGGTGTCTAAGAAACAACCGCATTAATATATTTGTTATATTTTTGTTGTGTCTCCTAGACAACATGTCAATAAAATTGTTTCAATATTTTATATCTCTTATTATTTTTATTTTGATGGGTCACTCTGCTATAAAACAAATTGTTTATTGTTCTAGGAGAACATCATCTGGAAAATTTCAAAGCCATAAAGAGCAGATTCTGAGACTTGCATCAAACAATTTGACATATCCATGTTAGAATGTCTGGTTAAATGCACTAGATGAAATCAGTTGTATCTTTTTATTTAATTATTAAAATTTTCTAAATTTTTCTATACTGGTTAGCTCAGATGTGAACTAAGCCTAGTGTAAAATTTGTAAAAAAAACAAATAGGAAATTTTTAATTTATATTTTTTTATTGTTTTTCTATACACACAAAAAATTAAAAAATTTCTCTAATCACCAAATTCATAGAATCAAGCAAACAATTTGTGGATTTTGCACCTATTACCAAAATGATTATATTGATTACTAAATATTATAAAAATTTTAAATATTTAATATATTTTTTTTTTTCAATAAATGATATTTTTAATTTAAATTAAAAAAAATGATCAAAAAACTTTGCCATATAAAACAACGTGTTAATTGATCTCATTAAATATAGTTCAGGCTTTGAGAATTTCCAACCATAATTCTACAAGTTTAAATTATTTCGATATTTTTTATTAGGCTTAAGTTCATTGAATTTAATTTTCATTAAATTATTTTTATGAAAACAGGAATTTTACAACATGAAATTAATTAAAATTTTATTGATAATTTTTCATTCTTGACTGCGCTGAGAATTGAACCCAGGCCTTTACGGACAGGTTGTCCTGACTAGTTTCGATTGTAACCACACAATCTCTTCGGAGGGGTTTGCCGTTTTACTCACACCGCTATTAAAAACCACTAACAGTTCAATAAAATAACCACAATATTAATTATTGTTAACAGCTAAGGCACGAGCTATGTTTACATTTGTCCTTCAAGTTGTGCTAAAAAATGTCAAAATATGGTGGTATTGAAAATTCGATTTGGAGTCACTTAATGACCCAGAAAATACTGATGACTTTATAGGGTATTAAGTAAATATTAAAAAAAGATTACTCGGAATGGCAACTTGTGGTAGTGGCTATAAAATCTAATTTGTAGGTATTTAAAAAAATTAAATTAGATATCGAAATAAAAAATGGAATGGGTTAAAAACTAAATAAAACCCTTGTCAATTTTATAAAAGTCACTAAGCCATCACAAACTAAAACAAAACTTTATTCCTAAAAAAAAAAAAAAATGTTTTTTGTATTAATGTGTAATAAAAATACTAGACAAAACCAAAATTGAATAAATTTACATTTTCGTGTTGCATAAAATTTTGGTTGTAGAAAAAAAGTTTAGGTGTTTTATTTTTTTTTTAAATCTTAATTTGTGTGGAAAATTATGCAAACAGTAAAAAATAGAAATAATTCTTAATACCACTTAATACGCCCGTTAGTGGCAATAACATAAAAACAACAGCTTCGCACAAATTTTTTGGCAGAGTTATATAAATTCAAACATACGCAACAACTAAACAAATAGACATTTGTTTATTTCTTGAATTTTTTTTCTAAAATGCTGATTTAATCGTTCACGTGTTTGTCTGTTTTCAGTTTTCTGTTCATAATTAAATGGTAACATAAATAATAAAGTTAAATAGTAATTTTTGAAAGTCAATTTAAAATTAGGAGAAACAACAGAAACGTCTTTATTCGGTCATGCCTAACTTTTGTCACACTCCACAAAAGTTACATATCGTTACCTTCCTCTATACTTTACTGTATATAGTAACTAAGCCTTTATTTAATTAAAGATTGAGATTGAATGGGATAATGAAAATATTAGAGGCTGCAGATGACCCTGGTGCATTCATACTGTACACCCTTGTGTATGGTGAGGTATACGATGAAGAGGTGGATACGAAAATGAAGCTATCTGCGATTACCTTCTTAGCCGAATGTTAAAAATGTGCAATAAATTATGCGCAGTGTCACCTGTAAGTAACACAACTATTAAATCGGAATTGGCAATATTTTTTTATCCGACTATTTTTTAGTGTTAAGTCGACGTATTTATATTATTTTCAAATAAAAATCCGGTTTGTTTTCATTACTCAAGGTATGGGAATTGCCAGGTTAAGCTTTTGTTGATTTTCTAAACTTTAATTAAGCACACGTTATGCAAAATTAAAAAAAACTCAATAAATATGGTTGTAAAGCTGGGGGCTTCAAATTTTTGTTAAGAGTGACAATGGCTTTTGTTTGGGATACATTCTTCAACGTGCAGAGGTTATCGATTTAAGCTTTTCGTTACTAAAATGCTCAAAAAAGGTTCTTAACTGCTTGTCTACTTACTTTTTAGAATAACTGCATTTTTTAAATTACTTCACAAGGTACTGAAGAGAATCTCAAACTTTTTTCCCCTTTCATCTTGTAAAATAACAGAATTTTTTTTTAATAATTGAGCAATTGGAGACAATAATATATATGAAAGTCAAATTTATTTACAAACATTTTTTCATTTAAATAAAATTCACTGTATGAAAATTCCACATTTTAACAAAATTAATGTGTATTGTTAAAATCAATTTATATTAGGCACAGTTTCATTGGAAGGAAGTTCACTATAGGGAAGTGCGAATCTATAAGGAATTTGAAATTTGTACCTGTACGTATGAGTAATATTTGCAAATTGTAATATTACCAATTAATATGTTCCAGCTATGCTTGCCAGACTATCTTAATTATTTTTGATTTACAAGAATTTTCAGTGCTCGTTAAGAACCAAAAAAAAGTATTAAATAAAATGCCAAAAAACACGTTATTATTTTTTAAATATGCTAACAATTATCCTTTAACAAACCTGTGTACAAAGCAAATAAAAATTTCATCATTTAGTTTTAGTGTATTTGTTTAAAACCCTATCAAAACTATACACTCAAAAATGCTGATTTGAAACAGAAACCCCCATCAATTCTTGTATGTATTTCCTTCTATACTCAACACTAATAATTGCCAAAATAAAATTTCTTAAAACAAATACTTAATACAAAATTTAGGTCGAGTTTTTGTGCGAAAATAAATATACATAATAGTCAGCTGTTCTATATGCCGGTTGAGCTTTATGTAGGAAGGCAAATGAGCGCGGCATTTTAAAAAGCGGCAAATGTCAAAATAAATCAATTTGATTTGCTTATTATAAAATTTAAATTATATGAAAAACGATTTTTGTTTTCAAAAATATGGATAGCGACCTTGAAGAATACTTGTTTTTATTTAGTTGGATTTTCCAAGTTTTTATGATATTGGAGGAAATAGCATAACTATAAACATAATTTAACATACTTTATTTAATTTGGTCGACGTGTTGCTGAGGAATATTTTGAAAATTTTGTTCCAACATTTTAAAGAAAGATTCATGCTTATTTGTATCCGGCTGGCGGCTTTCAGTGTATTTTGTAAGTTGTGTTACTAACTCACACAATTTTTTGGTCAGTGGATCATAGAGATCTCGTTCACTCTTCCTTTTTCTAGAAGTTAATGGTGTTCTAGATGGGTCTTCGGTAGGTACAAAGTATAGTGACTGATTCATTGACTGAGTATCATATGTTGACTTACTTCCTTGGTCGGATATGGTCACTTAAAAACTCCAGGTGATTTATTAAACTCCATGACGCTACCAGATAAAAGTTTTTTTTTTTTGGTTAAGCTTTACATCTCGATTGGAAAACATTTTCTACAGATAACATATGTATGTAAATTTAAACATTTTCGTACAAAAATTAAATTTACAGACAAAAATCTTACCATTTACTTTCATTGCTGTGCTTACTTTAGCCCAGACCTTTGCCCTTTTAAACTTATTCCTATATCCCATAGAACTTTTTTCGTACAAAATATTGTATTTTTTAATTTCCAAAATTAATTTTTTTGTCGTCTATTTTTTCATTTTATTCAAAATTTTTTCAATTTATTGTCTCAAACTGTTGTTATGTGTACATATGTTTGTGTATAGCAACATCGCTTAAGCGGGACAAAAAGTTGAAAAAAATTCAACTTTGACGCGTGGCCGCCTATGATAGCATTGGCAAGTTTATTTAATTGTGATATGTAAAACTTTTTGTATGAGTAGTTTTGCAAGCAAACAAATGTTTTATTCACTGGTAATACTGAAGACGCCCGCGACCGCATGCCGCTTACTTTCGCCTTCCACTATAAGTAGTAAGTGTTGATTGCTGCCTCCACCTCAATTTTGTTAATTTTGTCACTTGCCCTTTGCTTTTCAGTCCCTTAATCAAGGCGAATTCATTCAAGGTGGTATTATTTTGAAAACGAATTCGACACTGTAAAGTACTTTAAAGTTGTTTCAAAATAATGCAACACTGTAGAAAACAAGTTAGCTGTGTGTCAAAAATATATTCTGTCCCAATTCATTTTGTTTTTAATTTTAAATTGTGTGTTTTTAAATGTTCTTATTTAAAAACGTTTGAAATTTCATAATTCTAAGTGAAAATTATATAATTTATGAAGGATTCCACAGAACCATCAGAATGGTATACGATTTTGACATATGGTTAGTTATCAGCTGTGGCTTACGTAGCAAGCTTAGATCAGCTGGTGTGAATTCGCTTTGCCCTTAATTAAGAACATTAAACAGCTGCCTTCAAACAAAAGCGTGTAGAAATTTTTGGTCAATATGGTAAGTTCTTTTGTCTAAATTTTTATTTTTAGCTGGTTTTAACAATTGTGTTTAAAAGTTATTTTAGGAAGTTTTTATAG
Source organism: Pollenia amentaria (assembly GCA_943735925.1). Lineage (NCBI taxonomy): Eukaryota > Metazoa > Arthropoda > Insecta > Diptera > Polleniidae > Pollenia > Pollenia amentaria. The sequence goes on along the minus strand of OX031010.1, from coordinate 133,658,982 downwards.
TCGAGAAATTTTCAAAATCGAAATTTTTTAAGTGAAAGGCACTTTAGCAGTAGTTAAAGTGCTACAGTGCATTTTCCGAGCATAAATTGTAACCGGTAATGTGTGAAAAAATAATTACATAATCATATAAAATAACTAGCTGAGCCCAGAAAATGCTGACTTATCTTCAAATATTTTTTTATACCCAGACCATAATAGTCGAAACGGTATTGTGCTTTTAGTATACCAATAGACTCAGAATCACTTTCTGACCAATGTTTCCTCCCCTAGATCGGGTCGGCTTTATTATACACGAAATTGAATTTTCCAGAATTTAAAATGGATTTTTTTTCACAAAAACTTGAAATTTTTTCACAATTTGTTGTAAGAAAATTTATAATATTTTGACAATATATTTTTTTCGAACGTCCATAAAAGAAATTATAAGAAGAAATACATACATTCTGAGTTTATTAAGTAAAATGTCTCCGCAAATATGAATATATAAATAGCATCACCATAGCGCTGACTATCGGGTCCATAAATACATATACAAAAAATGTATACCATCTGAAATACCGGCAACTAAGACAAAAATTATGACCCCAGCACTATCTGCTGGGTCAAAATTTTATCAGGAAACTTATTTTTGTTTAATAAATATAATTAGTGAATTTCAGCCAAATCGTACCATAAATACAAAATACTCAAATATCACGACAACAGCGCCACCTTTCTTGATTAGTTGTGAAAAGCCTGTATCCATGATCTGTAACTTTGGTGAGAACTTCTCGCATCGAAAAGATGTGAAACAAAATATTCCATGGGAAAGTGGGAAAAAAGTGTGTCTGTAACTCATGTCGAAAACTATCTAAAGAGATTACGTCGTAACAGTATAAATGTCAAAATATTCCAGTCGAAGCCGATATGAAATTGCAGATGTTGCGAACGCCAGTCAAATATATTGATGACGGCGACTAAAATGTACTTAAATGGAAAAGTTTTTAACAACGGCGGCGAAAATACAACCGTCGACTATACCAAATTATGTAAAGGTTAACTTAAATGTTTGTTATTTAAAAAATTACTTTGGAAGCATTCGTGCATTTTTCAAAAATTTTAAAAGCAAAATAATTAAACAATGAAAAAATCTGACAAGAATAAAATAATTACCTCTTTCGAAATATTATTCATTGCATTTTCCATTTCTTATATATTTTTGAGTGTTAACATTTTTTCTCGCCCCGTTTTTATGCCTGAGTTTATTTGATAGTTCAAAGCGGAAACTTTCGCACAAAAATTTTACAGACACACTTTTTCTGTAAATGGTAGAGTAATTTCCTTACGTGACAGCAATTACTCGCCAAAAATGTTACAGACGCAGTTAAGTGAGAAAAACAGTTGTTTATTTTAATTTGTGGCATTTTTGTTTGATTTCACACATTTCAATCAGTTTCTTGCCGTGGGAGTTACATGGATACTAGTTACAGACAGAACTTATTTATTGTCCAAGTTTGGTGTCAATCGGTCCAGCGGTTCTTGAGTGTTAGTAACAGGCATTCGGGACAAAAATTTTTATAAAAAGGAGTAAAATTTGTATCTAGAAGTACATATTTGCACCAAATATTATTGCATTTGTTCATTGTGGCCGCTATCGTGCCAAAATATAAGAAAAAATTGTACACATCTATACAAAATAAGAAATCGATTTGTAAAATGTTTAATTCTAAACACTTTTTGTACAAACAAATAATTTATGAAAAATTATGCTCCTTTTACTTATTGTATGTAGCCGCTTTTGTGACATAAGTCTTATTTTAGAGCGACATTTTTGTAGCAACAAAGTGAAATATTGAACTATTTTCAATACCAAACACTTCTCATATATTAAAATCATTAAGGCTTTATTCTGTTATTTCAGCTCATTACGCGCAGCCTCTATCGTATTCAAAGTATTATTTTGGAAAGACGTTTCAATTGGTATTGGTGAAATAAGGCCCGATTTAATTCACTTTCGCCAACAAACAGTTCGTATTTAGTGGAAGTATTTATATAAAATTATGTTACTTTAATATAAGTATTGTGGTTATTCTATTGAACTGTTTCTGGTTTTTAATCCAAATTTAGATATTTTAATTAGGCTTAAGTTCATTGAATTTAATTTTCATTAAATTATTTTTATGAAGACAGAAATTTTTACAAAATAAAAATAATAAAATTTTATTGAGAATTTTTCATTCTTGACTGCGCTGAGATTTGAACCCAGGCCTTCACGGACAGGTTGCCCATACTAGTTTCGATTGTAACCACACAATCTCGTCAGTGGGGTATGCCGTTTTACTCACTCGGCTATTGAAGCCGGATGACGTCAATAGTCAAACATCAATCCTTAAACCAAATGGTATTTCACTTTGGTAGATCGAAATTTGCTTTTAAATGAATGATTATATATTTTAATTGATTTACATGTTCTTCCTAACTTCTGCTTTTTCGTACTTTTTGTCAAGGATTCTTCTTGAAATCCAAAGTACATTTTGGTTTTTTCATGTTTTTGTCTTTCTTTTTTCTTGTTGACTTTTTTCAACACAACTTGAAGGACAAATGTAAACATAGCTCGGGCCTTAGCTGTTAACAATATTAGTATTGTGGTTATTTTATTGAACTGTGAATGGTTTTTAATCCAAATTTAGATATTTTTAATTAGGCTTAAGTTCATTGAATTTAATTTTCATTAAATTATTTTTATGAAGACAGGAATTTTTACAACATAAAAATAATTAAAATTTTATTAATAATTTTTCATTCTTGACTGCGCTGAGATTTGAACCCAGGCTTTCACGGACAGGTTGCCCATACTAGTTTCGATTGTAATCACACAATCTCTTCGGAGGGGTTAGCCGTTTTACTGTAACACATTTCATGCGGTCGATACTGCGTCAAAAATGTATAAAAGTTTATTCCGATCGTAAGTTATAAGCCCATTATTACAAAATTTTAAAATGTAATTTTCAGTTTAATAACACTAAGTCATATGCTATTCTTAGTCATATAAAATTATATTAGACCAAATTTTTTGTTGTGTAGCAAATATGTATATTACCAAGCGGTGGCGTTACTGATATCAACACAGTATCTCCATGTTATTTAAACTTAAGTACTTAACATGACTTAATTCAAAAAACAAAAAGTTTAAAGCATCTAATTAAATTACATACTCATGCAAAATTTGCATACATTTTTTTATGTAGAATAAAGGCAGTTGCAAAATAAACCAAAAAATTAAAAATTTTAGTTATATCGTTTGTTAGGGACAGTGTTGCTAATTAAGCCATTAAGTTACTAGATTAAAGGGCTTATTTGCTAAATCATTTCACCGTGAGCTGAGAAATTTTTTATCTAAAATTTTTTGAATTTTTAAAAATTTGTATGAAAATATTGTTCAACTGAGGTGAAGTGTTTTAGAAAATATTTTTGATCTCGTTAAGCCATGAAAAAATCAATTGAGCCGTTTTTATTGGGCTAAATTTCCTTCAACTTTTTAATATTTTTAGATCAAAAATATTGTAAATGCTGCATTAGCAGTCTGCTTCTGTTGAAGTTTTCCTAATTAGTTAACGCAATTAATTTTTAAAATAAAAAAAATTAATTTTAGCGATCATTTCAGTTTTTCGGTTGCTTAAACTGTTATAAATATTAGCATAATAGATAAACTTTTGTCATTTTTTTATTATCATTGACGTGATATTTATAACAAAATCTTGTTTAGCCACTATTTAGCCATTTTTAAAAAAAAAATGACATTTTGGAGAAGAGTTGGTAACACTGGCCACTGAACTTCTTAAATAATTTTTTATATTAGAGAGCAATAATTAAAAAAGTTGTTTTTGGGAATACATAATTTTTCATTAAAAGATTATGTTTGTGCTTAATTCTTTTTTTTTATAATTGATAAAAAAAAATACTGAAATTTATTGTTGGAGGATAAGCTGTTCCTATGCGCATTTCACTGTTTGCTTAGGCCAGATCATCAGCAAAAAGCCAAAGCTATCTGCAAGCTAGATTAGAGAGGGAATTAGAATTACATACACTCAAAAAGTCTCATTTGCATCGATATCAACGCTTAAACAAAATACCAACAACAAAACAGCTTTTCTTACATTCCCCACTACAATTAGTGGAAATTCTCCCAACATTAATTGTAGTTGAAAGTGGGTTAAGAAAAAACAAAAACAAATTGCTCTTTTGTTTTCGCAAGAAAATGAAAATAAAGCAATTTGGCAGTTCAGTTTTTTATGCACGTGCACTTGCAAATTTATTATCAAAAAAGTTGTTTTTGGGAATACATAATTTTTCATTAAAAGACTTTGTTTGTTGTGCTTAATTCTTTATTTTTATAATTGATAAAAATTTCAATAATTTCAATTACATCGAATAGGAACAACTGAAAAGACCTGAAATTCCCGCCAATGCTTCTTCAAATTCGATGCAAAATGCTTTCGTCAAAAAATGCTCGATCGTCAACAACACAAAAAAGAAAATGCTTTATAGAAAACGTTATATCAAAGCAAAACATTAAATACTCTACGACTTATGTATTAACTACATATAGCTATTTTTTTCCTGTTTTTAGTGGTGTCTAAAAAAAAGGAATGACATTTTTTTTTAAATTATTAAAAAAAAATTAATGAAAAACGACAACGAAATGCGAGACATATCGCAGCATTCATGAAAATATTATGTTAATAAAAAATCGGAAATAAGACTTCAAATACACAGAAAATGCGTTTAACGAATTTCTTTTTATATTACTTGCTACTATAATCAATAACCAATACAAATGAAGGGTTCTGTGATTCTATTTATTGAATAATAAAAATTATATAATCTTAATTAAATAATTTTTTACACAGAAAAAAATTAAAATTGTTTTCAATTAATAAATTTGTATTACTAATTAAAAAATTAACATAATTTGCACCAGTTTTGAGTATCAATTAAACCTTTTATTCACTTGACTAAATGTTTAATTCACTTGATTAAACGTTTAGTTCACTTGATTATATTTTTAATTAAAACTGGTTGTATTTCTAAATAATGCTTTAATTGGTTAAATATTTGCGAGATTTTTTTCTGTGTAATGATAATGTCAATTTGTAATATTTCACTGTAAGGATTTATGCCACAAATCATAGTTTTACGTAACCCGAATGTTTCATGCTTCGTATCATGAATGATGCAACGAAATTTAAGAAAATTCACGTTTAGGAAGTTTCTAGAAGTTTTTAGAATAAAAGTTTAGTATCAGTAATAAACATTAATATTGCAATAAAGGAAAAGAGCAAATGAAATGGTTTCTTCCAGCAACGAAGCATTTTTCTTTCAGTGTATGAACTGCAAAAAAATATGCGAGCAGTTCAACTAATAAAACATAATTAATTATAAGTCTTTAGCAATATTAAGACTTAAACAAAAGAAATAAATTATAATAAAGAACATTTTACTAACTATTATTAACCACTGGCAATTTTTAGAAGAGAAACACAATTTTTGTTTATTGTTTTATATAAATGTTATAAATATATAATTCTATAGCTACCTGTTTTCCGCACTATAATCTAAAAGCTTTTGTATATCTTGGTGCATGGGTGAAACAATAATAAATATCAAATCAAATTAAGAAAATTCTGTTATAAATAGTTATTTTGGAAAGATAGACAATATTCAACATGTGGTGGTGGCACATTAATTTAATAAAGACAGTATAAAATATTATAATTACACACAAATTCAATTAGGACCATAGAGGCGTGCTTTATTAAAACTCCTATGAATACAAAACGATGTTTGTATAAAATGTCGGCGTTATGTCCATTACAGAACAGGAACTATGAGTCTAAAAAAGTAAATGGATTTACATGAAAAAAAATAGGTATCTTAAAGCTCCGGATAACTTTACTAATTTTAAAAGAAATTTTCAAACATTTTATGGTAATTGTGTTATTGCTTGTATAACCATAAAATGCGGCTCTTAAAATATAACAAAAATATCAAATTCTTGTAGTTTATTTTAAACATATGGACGGTAAAACAATAATTACTTACGGTTTTATGAAGAACCATAATATGATTATGATACACATAATAGGTCCCGATTCAAGCATAATGATGGCGGTAAAAAATAGAAAGATTCAAGACACCGTTAATTTATTTCGGATCTCTACAACCACATTAAATAAGTTTTCATTGAGCATTTAAAAACATATTTTTTCTTTAAGTGGACAGATTGGGATAGTTCAATCAAGAATTTAAAGAAAAATATTTAACGTAATTGGTTAGGTGATAATATGACACGTCACAATTATTAATTGTATGCTTTATCTCCGTTAGGGAAGTGAATTATTACCGTTCAATTTCAATCTCCTAAATTCCGCCATCAAGTGGTGGAGCTGCTAACTGTAACATGGACTGAATGATTAAGGTAAAAACCCAAGAGAGGACTGGGCTTGGTGCCGAGAAATATAAATATATTACTACAGTAATGGTCTGTAGGTTGTTTAAGAAGTATTCCGTTCAGTCATTTTTAAATACACAGAAAAAACTTTTTTATCAATTAAAAAAATGGTTAAAAAAGTATTTAAATTTAATTAATTTGATAATTGAATCAATTATTTTTTTAGTTGTAAGAAAATTAAAAATATAATTTTGATTTAATTAATATTTTAGTTGTTTTTAAATTTGTAATTAAAATATTAAATTAATATCGAAAAAATTAATGGCTGTTTTCGTTTAAAATAAAATAATTTAAAATTGTAGAATTGTTGTTGGGAATTGTCAATATTAATTTAAATAAATTAACACATTCTTTGAAATGGCAAAGTTTTTTGATAATTTTTTTAATTAAAATTAAAAATATAATTTATTGAAAAAAAATATTCACAATTTTACAATTTTTAGTAATCAATATAATCATTTTGGTAATAGGTGCAAAACCAACAACTTGTTTGCTTGATATTATGAATTTGGTATAAATTTGATGACTAGAGACAATTTTTTATTTTTTCTGTGTAAATAAACATTTACCCCCATATTCATAAAAAAAATAGTTTAGGTTTATAGCAGGTTTATGAAACGAATTTTCTATAAAAATTTGTTTAATAAACCTTTTATTAATCAAAAATAGTTTTTATGAATTTGGGGGTTAAAGTTTTAAGCAAAATTATTTTTAACTGCATTTCGGTTGCATTTAATTTTGTCCGTTGATTAAGTAAATGTAAAATTAATAATTCCGCAAAACAAATGAATTTTTAGTTATTTTATGCAATTTAACTGCCAAAAAATTAATTTCAAGTTATCAATTTTTATATCTGTGGAAAAAAGTAAATGTAAAAAACGATTTGCTTGTTTTGTGTAGAAAATTTCCATATTTTATTTGTTAAAACTATTTAGTTAAATACATCAAATTTTTAAAGTAAAATGATTTCAAATACCATATGCTGCTATTGTCTTATAATTGAGAGTTATTCTGTAAATAAAGTGGTCAAAAGTAAAACAAACATGTATAGAGGGGTAAGTAAATAATAATATTCTCTCTTATTAGAAAAACAAGCGGACAGGTGTCTGGTATTTTTTAGAAATTCGGCTCTTTTGTTGAGTAAACGAGTAAAACATGTATTACATAAAATAACTGAATAACATAAAATAACTTATAATTAATTTGTTTTTAAAGAATTCGCGGTTTGAATTTTTGACAGTATAAATCAAATGAACTTTTTGTTAAAACTAAATGAAAAATGAGTTGACTGGATTTTAACTGAATTTTCATTTATTTATTAATACAATTTCAGTTAATTTTACGTACAGTATATTGGGCGTATATATATTGAACTGTGTCGTTTTATCATAACATCTTTAGCCAAATTTAAAAAGTTGAAACAAATTTTGTTAATCTATATATATAAAAATGAAATTATGTGTGTTTGTATGTTTGTATGTTTGTATGTTTGTATGTTTGTCGCTTTATAGACTCCGAAACTACTGAACCGATTTTCCTGAAATTTTTACAGTAACATCACGTGAGCCCTAAAAATAAAATAGGCTACTTATTTTTTCGATAGGGGCAGGGGAATTGGTACCCCCCATAGGATGCCAATATTATACTGAACCGATTTTCCTGAAATTTTTACAGTAACATCACGTGAGCCCTAAAAATAAAATAGGCTACTTATTTTTTCGATAGGGGCAGGGGAATTGGTACCCCCGATAGGATGCCAATATTATACTGAACCGATTTTCCTGAAATTTTTACAGTTACATCACGTGAGCCCTAAAAATAAAATAGGCTACTTATTTTTTCAATAGGGGCAGGGGAATTGGTACCCCCCATAGGATGCCAATATTATACTGAACCGATTTTCCTGAAATTTTTACAGTAACATCACGTGAGCCCTAAAAATAAAATAGGCTACTTATTTTTTCGATAGGGGCAGGGGAATTGGTACCCCCCATAGGATGCCAATATTAATTATCGCATATCTTAAGAGCCGCTGCACGCATTTTGCTGAACTTTTTGTAGTAGGATCTTCTGAGCCCCGGAATTGAAATAAAATAGCAGCGGGGGTATAGGAATACCCCATAGGACGCCAATGTTTAACATCGCATATCTTAAGAACTGTAATAGTGAGAATGTTCAAACTTTCTAAAAGTCACTCTTATGGTATACTACACTTTTGAAAATAAAAATAAAGCGGGTAGGCGCAGGGGGGGAAATACCTCCCATAGGATGCATACATTAAATATCGCTCAACTGAAGAACTATTAAAGGGAGAGTCTTCAAACGTGGTTAAAGCTACTATTATAGTAAACTATAAATTTCAATATAAAAATGTGCGGGGTCAGTGTAGCGAAGCGCACCGGGTTAAGCTAGTTAAATATAAAAGACGATGTGGTTTGAAATTCTTGAAATTAAATCTATCAAATACGTTGAATGTTTTATATAATACCGTACATAACCTACAATGTAAAATTTTATCAACTTAGCATGTTTTTAACATGCTTTATTGTGTGTTACCTACAGTCGTTTTTTTACAGTATATGCTTGATGATGCGTATGAATGTGTGATGTAAATTTATGATTTACTCTGGGTTTTTTGTAATGTTTTTGGGATTTGAATATTTTTATATGTTTTTAATTTGTCACGTTTTTTAATTGAGTATTGTGTAATTTAAATTATGTTATTGTATTTTGGTATTGATCGGCTTATCCAAGCCAAGGTTATGCATAAAAAGTAATTTAGCATACAACTGTATATTTTACCGCCAGTAAACTTTAGGACTTTATTCTGCAAAGCTCACTTTTTAGACTTAACATGTTTTGGAATTGTGATGTCGATACAATCTTTTACTCAAAGTGTATTACTCTTAAACGATATTTGCAGATCCAAGAACAAAAATTCTTTGGTTTCTTAAAGTTATTCGTACTTGTCGGTGTTTGCCAGAACTTGTCCATAGTATTGCACTCACAAAGACGAAAACTCAAACTATCAAAAAAAAAAAAAAACATAGATACTTAGGAAAAAAGTCTTAAGAGCTTAAAAGTTTGGTCAAAGTGACTTTTGATCATAGTGTGCGGTAGATAAGACTTTTTTGTCTAGGAGAGGTGGTAGATGTGATCATGTTGCTTAACTTTTTTCAGTCATCTACAAAACAAAATTGGTATATTTAGCTTAACACAAAAATCAGAGGCACATTCACGGCTCCGAATCTGCCCTTATCTCAATTTTGGCGCTTGTTAAAAAATGTAATTGGTAATGCTATTGTAATACAATTTGGTACGTCAAAGACTTATCTATAATTTAACACATAATGTCCAGTAGTATGCTCAGTCTGGGAAATTAGCTAAATACGTCTAAGACCGTAGCAGATATAGATATTGTGGTAAAATTTGGTCCAATTTTGGTACATATGGTGAGATATAATATCATACAATTTTTTGATTGTCGGTCTATATTTACCCTTAATCCCATATTAAGCAGTCTTCCGAAAATCACTTTAAACGCTAAACCAATTTTACTACTTTATTGAAATCTGTGCCAGTTAGATTTAAAATAACAGAAATCCCTCTACAGGGATTCGTGATGATTACTACATAACTTACCATGGGTTTAAAATAAATTCCCCTCCTGAAAATCATATAAGTTCGTCATATCGTCCAATTGGTTTAAGCCGGAACCATTTTTTATACTGACATCCGTTTTTATAAAGATTAATTAATAATTTATAGCTTTCATATATTCTAACTATCGGTGAAGGGTATCAAAGATTCGGCATAGCTGAATAAACCACTCTAATTTGTTTTTAATGCAGTAACTTTTAAATGGTTAAATATAGCGAGAAAATGATTCTGTAAAAACTTCAAATCGATATTGGAAATATTGCATCGCCAATTTCGAAGAACTTTTATTTTCAAAAATATTAGACAATTTTTTAAATTTTTTATGCTGAAAAATTTTGGAGCCGTAGGTCGGGACTTTTTGTGGTTACTACGACTCCGACTCCGGTACAAAAACCTCAACTCCGACTCTTCAACTTTGACTCCGACTCCACAGCCCTGCTATAAACTTAAACTTTTTTACAAGAAGATTTTTTTAAAAGAAGAACAAAAATTTTTTTAAAAGAAGAACAAAAATTACCAAGTAAATTTAATTTTCGTTTTTGCACGTGACTTAACAATATTTTGTGTAAAGTACTGACACGATCTGGTAAACCAATGAGTGGTATCATAAACAAGTAAGAAAGTAAAGTCGGGCAAGAATATTTTATACCGAATACCGCAGTAAAAAGAGAGAAAAATTTTCGATATTGTATTAAAGCCCAATGGGCATTCATTGGTCCGCAAAAAGAAGAAGTTAAGATTGATATAAGAGTCCGTAGTGCCAAATATTAGCTAGATATCATCATCATCTTCTTCTTCTATATATAAATAGGCAAGTGGATTTCTTAGGATCCCTTTTAAGTCTTAACTATATATTGTATTTTAACAATTTATATCATTATATATCATTCGAAAAATATTTTTTGGGAGATTATGTTAATTTAAATTTTGTTAAAATCGGTTCTGTATTTCACGAGTTATACGCGTTAGAAAGTGGTACTGATGCATTGAAACAATTCACATACGTGTGAGCAAAAACAATGTAAACACAGCAGTATGCTTTGTTGTTGTGTTTACATAGTAAAAAGAACAACAACATGCAGAGTTTTCTGCTATGCATTAAATTGGAGAACAGTAGAGATTAAGAAATAAAAAAGAGAAAGACAATTTTAAATATTTTGTTTTCTTTTTGGGAGAGTTGTTGTTTTTAAATGTTACCGTTGATTTCTTAAATTTTTGCGCTTATGAATAATTTTAATGTTATTGTTACATTATTAATATGGTTACATTGTAAAGAATGTGTTTATTGCATTTTTTTTAAATAAATTGCGATCTTTTGATGGGCTGCGATTTTATATAACAGACACTACCGATCATGGTCATTTGTTATATGATAATCATGTATTTACAAAAAATATATATATAGAGAGGTTATAACAACATAATTCATCAACGAAATAAATATAAATGGAAAAAAAATATATAAAAGGCTTTGTTATAAACATTGAGATTAGGGAAAGAAATATGCCTCATAAAATTAAAAATTGTTTTGCTCTACTGAGAATTATTTCATTTTGAGTTACTACCCTGTTTATAATCAAGTGCGATATGTATTTTAACATTAAATAAATATATTTCTGCATATGTATATACATATTTAATTAAGTTTTAGATTAAATAAATATTAGAAATAACGGTACAAATAAGTTATTTCTAGATTGCAGTCGATTGTGTCGACTGCTGGCCCATACTAGTCTTCATAAATATGTATAATGCCCTTCTCAGAAAGAATCTTTGACGTAATAAATTGTATTACAATAGCATTATTTATTACGGTTTTTAACATACTGAACTGTATGGTTTTATATGCGGCCTAGGGTAAATTATGGACGATCTTAACGTAATTTAAAATTATGATTTCTAGCCTATTATTATGATGGCATTATTTGTTACGGTTTTAGTCATTTTAAATTATTTACCGAGAGTAGGTTTTTTATGGGGCATTATGGACCAATATTCACGAAATTTTACAGTGTGATTTCCAGTCCTATAAAACTATGACGTCACACATTTTAATATAATAGCAATATTAATTACGTTTTAAGACGCACAGTATTATTTCTAGTCATACAGAACGAGTTTGTTCACAATCTTATATCATGCCGTACATTATGCCACCATTAATGTTAGTTTTTGTAACAGAATTGCCAATTTTTGGGTGGTGGTTCTACATTTTGCTTCATTACTCTGATCTTCTGATCGGATTTTGCTGGATTTCAATTCCAAACTGCTAACGATAACTAGAAGCAATTTGACACCAACATTGTTTTCTCTTTTGAGTTTTTCGAGCGGGTTTTCAACAGACGGGCATGGCTAAATCGACTTAAAATTACACAAGAAACCAGATGCTTTGTAAAAAACTTTCATACGGAATGGCAAACTTAGTATAACCCTCATTCATCACATTCAGCTTAAAGTCAAATAAGGACTAGTCTCACACCCAGAGAAAAACTATGTTTAAATATTGTCACCTCCAACAAAACTATTTTTAAAGAAAATTTTAAATATATTATAGTTAAATGTAACCATATTATTGTCACCGACAACCATATTATGCTTAAATGTGTCCTCCATCAAGAGGGCACAACCAAATTATGGTTGTCTCCGAACATGTTTTGGTCAATAATAACTAAAATATGTTTAACACTTATAATAGCATGGTTGGTTTTCAACCATAGCATGTTGCTCTTGGAGAAGAGGAAAATACTATTGTTAATTTAAAAACAAATTATTGTCATATTTAACCATAACATGTTTAGAGGCAACCATAATATGGTTGTGGCTTCATGATGGAGGACACATTTAACCATAATATGGTTGTCGGTGATAATAGTATGGTCAAATTTAAACATAATATGTTTAAAATTTTATGTAAAAATAGTTTTGTTGGAGGTGACCATATTTAAACATATTTTTTTTCTACGTGCATATACATTTAGCATCAAGGTAAGAGCAGAAGTCGAAGTCGGAGTCGTCAGTCGGAGTCGAATTTAAAAAATGTCTGCACTTGGATTCGGATTCGGAGTTAGTACTTTTTTCTAATGACTCCACAGCTCTGCGGCGGCCTATGCCGCCTTCAAAATATTTAAGATACATTTATTTATAGATACATGCATTTCATTTATACTTAACAATACGAAATGTCAATGAGAGCGGTACAAAAAACGTACAAAAGAAAACGTACAAAAGAAGAGAAATTTATAGTCAAAGATTAAAATACTTTTGTTTTATCTGTTCGCAATATTTCTGCAGTTTACCTAATGTATTTACCAATACAAACCTGTATTTTAAAATTAAAGTAATAGAAATTTTTATTTTAAAAATCCTACCTTAAGTACTTACCCAGTAAAAAATTTTCTTATTTTGCGATGCACTAATGGTACATTTTAAAAAGTAAGCACACACTTATGCGCTACGCAATAAGACATACAGAGATGCAATAAAGTAATTGAACGAATTCTTAATAAATTTAAAAATAAATATATAACATTTGAAGAGCCACGACATTCCCTTACTACGAAGCAGGTTTGTAAGGGAGCATATTAAAGAATAACGGTAACAAAAAATTCAGTGTGCAAACCTCATCGTTACATTCACCAATTTTTATATGCGCTGAATAAAGCGCTTTCTATGTCAAAAATGTATTGCTTCAAAGTGGGAACTCGCCATATAAAATTCATGTCATCCGTAAGCTATATGGTAAGCGAAACTTTAACGTTTCTCCCTTACAAACCTGCTTCGTTGGAAGCACAATTTTTTATTGGGTATTTATAGATATTTTTTTGTAAATTAATATTATCATCAGTGTCGTAAAAAAAGCAAAAAGTTTTCTCTTCTCTTTCTCCAATGCCACATCAATTTGTATTCGTTATAGGTTGTCTTTTCGATGTTGCATCGATATTTTGTTAATTTGTTTGTTTTGGTTTTTCTGAAGACTCATTGAATCGGAAAATTTGTTGTGTTACGTTTTATCCATATTGAACAGAAATGAACATGTTGTATATGGATAGTCTTATTTATCACTTGCAGTTCGCTTTTGTAAAGATAACTGCTAAAATAAACAACAACTTTGTAAAATTTACAGGTAGGAAAACAAATATTTATTACATAACTCTTTTTATTGAAAATATTTCTCAGTTAAAAAAAATCCACCAATTTCTATTAAAAAAACTAATACACTGGTCTGCAATATAATTTCTTGAACACATTTCTATTATTAATTTCTTTCTAAGATATTGGTTTAAAAATAAGAGGTCTGGTCAGACCATGTTTGACTTTCATATGCAAAATAATTTATTTTTTGTAGCACAAGTTTTAAGAAACGAAGGCAATGTATTCTATAAGTAAGTTGTCCTGAATCGAATAAAAAAAATTTGGAATCATTTGGATCACATTAAGGGCACAAAAACCCTCCCATAAGAAAAAGTTCGCTAAGTGCACGTTATGGTCTGCCTATATCACAGGTTACTTTTATGAATCATTGCTTTTGTTCTGACAACGTAACTTGGTAATTTTGTCAAAGTGTATTTTGCTAAAGAGAGGTATTTTTGCTGTTGAATTGTTATTGTTGTCAAGCATATAAATCCTCATCTTTGCGAGTACAGCAAAGGCTATACTCGCAAATTATATGCGCACACTAAACCTAAGGAACACAACCAGATCGGCCTGTCGTAATTTCTCCTCAAGACCCTGGAGAGGGTCAGTTATATTCATCAGAGGATATCAATTCTAAGACACTTGCTCTCTACCTAACAGCATGCCTACACCAAGGACAGGTGTGTGTGAGAAACCCCTTGAATTTCGGGAATACTCACTTGAAACCTTTCTTGTAACTTAAGGAGCTATAAATAATGGTTGATCTGCCTCCATCTTAATATTAATGCGGAAGTTGGGTGTTGGCGATGACATTTGTAGGTTTCTTGGAAAATGGATCATTGAAACCACGATCGGCGCTACCAATGGTGCACAGGGGCACCCCACAAATATGGACCTTGGCGATAAGCTCTTTTTTGGGTCAGTTCGACAGATTAAGGATAAAAACCGTCGCATATGCGAAGGACGTGGCGATGGCTGTCACGGGTGAGCACCTGGACACATAGTCCCGTTGTGTGGAATCTGCATTGCAGATTCTAATTTTCTGGAGTATATCCTGTGAACTTGGTCTCAATTTACTGAAAACTGACTTGGTATTCTTCACCAGGAAGTAACAGGTTTGTCACTTTAGGCTTCCTAGGCTAACTGAAATGGCGCTAATATTGCGATATACCTGGGCCTGATTCTCAATAGTAAACTGTCTGGGGAACTCAATGTTCGTTCGAGGGTTGATAGGGCCATTGTAGGAGATTTGTGGGCAGGAACTGGCGCTTTTTCCCAGGGGCGTTGAATGTAGCTTTGAGACATTGGTAAAACCAACTCGTTCTATAAGGTCATGGTGTGGTGGCCTGCCATGGTAAGGGAACGGTACTGCAGCATGCTTCAGAAAGTAAATTATAGATTGGTTGCATTGACAATCACGGGGTCACTTCGGTCGAGACCAACGAAAGCGCTGTTTACTTCGTTGAACTGGTTGCCATTTGACATCATGGCCGAACAATTGGGAATCGATATGCCGTTAATTGGCGCCACTGTTATACAATTTTCCTAATTTTTTTGTTGACTGATCATCTTTATTTCATTTAATTGAAATAATTCACTATCCTTTTTTTTCTGTCAATTAAAGCAACTTAAGAGTGAACAATTTTGAATAATTATATTAATATAATCACATATTTAAATTACAAATTCTGTTGCTCATTAACTTTTTTCCTTTACTTTACTTTCTTGGAAAATGCCAAACCATAATTTTCAAAGTTTTCACTTTTGTTGTCGTGTTTCTTGTCAGCCCCTTTACAGTATGCTACAATAATTTCAAACTGCTCGTTACAATTATGTTTATTTCATTAAACTTTATAACAACAGCAATAATCATCGGCAACATCCAACGTCATTTTAATAATAGTTATATTTGGTTTTGTATACACTTCATTAGGCTGGCAATTGGGTCGTTCGTTCGTAGTTCGTTGCACAAAAGAAAATATCTTGCACGTTTTACTTTGATAAGCTAAAACACACAAAGATAAACAGTGTAACAAAAAACTTTTTCTCAAGTGAAAAATTTTTTAATTTCTAAAACTTATGTTTATTTATTTTAATATCGGATTTGAAAATCTAATTAAATCATGTTATTGCATAAGCTATTTGAAGACATTTAATTATATAATTATATTACTGTATGACACACACGTATTTGCTTCTTTATTACCAAAGCCAAAATATGGGAGGAATATGAATGGAAATAATAACACTATGCTAGTTGAAAAAACAGACATGCCGGGCACATGGCGGTTTAACATAATGAGGGTACGCTGAATCCAGTGGTGCCCGCGGTTTTTTAAGATTGGCTCTGGTTTTCGAGATATACCGTTATTTCAAAAATGGAGGAGGTTGCACAACATATGTTCGTGTAACTCAAAAACGCTTTAGCTTATTGAAAAAACTTAAAAAACCGAAATTCCGCAATAAAATTTCCTTTAAGAAAGGTAAAACTTCTTTCTAATATCCGCAGTCGTTTTAGAAACATATTTTTTTTTTTTTTTGGAAAAAAAAATAATTTTTTTAACAAAATTTCGAAATTTTTGTTTTTTAAAAATTTATTTTATTCACAAAAGTCGACAAATTTTAATTAATTTTAATTAATTTTAGGGGGGCTCCCATACAAATATTGCGTTTTATGAAATTCTTAAATTAATTAATTAAGCGTTTTTGAGTAACACGAGCATATGTTGTGCAACCTCCTCCATTTTTGAAATAACGGTATATCTCGAAAACCAGAGCCAATCTTAAAAAACCGCGGGCACCACTGGATTCAGCGTACCCTCATTATGTTAAAGCGCCAGGTGCCCAGCTTCTCACGAAAAAAAAGTGTCAATTTCGTGCACAGTGTAATCGGAGGCCCTACGAAGTTTATGTAATTTAGAGCATTGTGAATTCAATGTTACCATGTCCGCAACAGCAGACTAAGGAAAACAAAATTTCGCAAAAATTTTTTTTAGACCAAAAATCAAAACATGCTATGTTATTTGTCATAGATTTTATTCAAAGGTAATTTTTCATTCAGTTGATTACAGACAAAGCTGTTTTTAAGCCTTCGCATCGCGACAAGATGATTACCCGTTCGCGAGAGTAGTTATTAATAAAATAAATCTTGTATACATTTGATTATAAAATAATTGAAACAACATTAAAACTTTTAGTTTAAGTTTTCTTATTGTTTTTTCATTTAAATACATTCTTTGCCATATGGCATGATGCTCAAAAACCTCCTTGTTTTTAAGCCTTCGCATCGCGACAAGATGATTACCCGTTCACGAGAGTAGTTTTTGATAAAATAAATATTGTATATATCTTTCTGATTATAAAATAATTGAAATAATATTAAAACCTTTAGTTAAAGTTTTCTTATTTTTATCATTTAAATACATTATTTGCCATATGGCATGATGCTCAAAAACCTCTTTTGCAACAAAAACCGAAAGGGTTAACATCAGTTCCGCCCATGGGTAAGAAATACATTATAAATAATACACACGGCAATATTGAAATTAAAAATTTTTTTTTTTTCTCAGTATTTATTTATTGAATCTTCATATACTAAATATGAACTAACAATAATTAATCAAATCTTAACCTAATATTTGATTTATGTCCTGCCAGTGCCGGACAAAAAAGATTTCGTCATCACGGTTTCTGTTCACATATGTAGGTGTTTACCGCTCATCTGATTGGGTGAGTGCTGCAGTGTCTCTTCTTCTTAATCGAGTGTGGCCGCCATAATTTAAAATATTTCGTGCTAATGGGTATTTGAGTTTTTGACGTACCAGGGGGCGGCTGTGATTATTCGAAGAAGTTTATTTTGGCGCCTTTGAATTTTTTCGATGTTAGAAGCCGAGGCAGTGCCCCATAACTGAATACCGTAGCACCAAATTGGCTTTAAGATAGAGTTGTAAAGTAGAAGTTTGCAATCGAGGCTGAGAACAGAATTTCTTCCAATAAGCCAATTTATTTGAATTGCTTTTAGTTTCATTTGAGTTAATTTAGCTTCTATATGCCATTTCCACGTTAAACGCCGATCTAGATGTATACCGAGGTATTTTACATGCGAGTGTTGGGGTATTATTTGATTATTGATTTTAATAGGGGGGCATGTTTCCCGACGCAATGTGAATGTTATATGTGCGCATTTTTGCTCATTGATCTTTATCCTCCATTGTTTTAACCACCTTTCCAGTTCAAATATGTGATCCTGTAAGTAACGAGATGCTTCTTGACAATTTGCGTGTACGCTTAGAAAAGCTGTATCGTCCGCAAATGTTGAGGTATGGGTGTAGCTGTTTGTTGGCAAGTCCGATGTATAAATTAAGTATAATAGAGGGCCCAGGATGCTGCCTTGTGGGACTCCGGCGTTAATTGGCTGAGGAGAACTTAAAAAATCGCCTTCTTTAATAATAAAATGACGCCCGACTAAGTAGCTTTCTAACAGCTTGTGTATGTTTGCTGGTAAGTTTTGCTGCAACTTCAGTAGTAACCCTTTATGCCAGACTTTATCAAAAGCTTGAGACACATCGATGAAGAGTGCAGAGCAATATTTTTTTTCTTCAAAGGCTTTTCTTATGACATTTACTATTCGATGAGTTTATTCAATTGTGCTGTGTTTTCTTCTAAAACCGAATTGATGATTGGGAATACATCTGTTTTCATTTAAAATCGGCGTTAATTTTGACACTAGTAGTTTCTCAAATAGCTTTGATATATTAGACAATAGGCTTATAGGTCTATATGACTCAACTTTTGTGGGATCCTTTCCTGGTTTAGGTATCATGGTAACTAAAGATACTTTCCACTCTTGTGGGTAGTATTAAAGGCGTAAAATAGCATTAAAAATTAGTAGAATAATTTTCTTTGCTATGCGGGGTAGCTCCAAAAGCATTTTGTTACTGATGTTATCAAAACCAGGGGCTTTCTTGGGGTTTAAATCATGAATAGCCTTTTCGATTTCTCTTATCTCAAATCTTAGTGGAACAGCTGATCTAACAACAACAGGTGGTAACTCGACCGCAGTATCGAAAGATGTATGAGGGGTAAATACGGTTTTCAAATGATTAACAAAAATATTTCCTTTTTCTATATCATTTCGTGCCCAACTTCCATTTAAGTTTCTTAATGGCGGTTTAGTGATAACTGGTCTTTTTAGATTTCTAGCTGCACGCCATAATGAGTAGTCAGATTGAGGAGTTGCATCAAGTTCCTTAAGATATTTTTCCAGAGAAGCCGTTTTTTGAGACTGCAGTAAGATTCTTAGCCTTTTTGTGCACTCTTTTAGTAAATTTTTAAGTTGAGGGGATCTGTGCAATTGCCACTCCCTTCGAGCTCTCCTTTTTTCAGTCAAGAGACGCTCGACATCTGTAGAATATATTTTACTATTTTTGATGTTTTTGCGGGCTATGCTAGAATGTTGAACAGCTAGTTTGAGATAATTGTCAAAATTTACAATAGAAAGATTCACATTCTCCGGTGTTCTAAGCGGAATATTTTCAGTGCAGTGGGTACTGAGATATTTTTTATATTTTAACCCATTTATTTGTGTTGCTGACGTCACTAAGTATCCACACGGAGATACAATTCTATTAGGGTTTGCTATAGTTAGAAGTGTAGGTGTGTGATCAGAAGATAATTCTAAAGAAGCTTCAACATGAATCGTTTCTGCGGGGATGTTATTAACCACGCCAAAATCGATGACATCTGGAATTTTTTGCTGATCAGTAGGCCAATAAGTTGGTTGACCACTCGCGACCACATTTAAATCCATTTTAGACATTGTATTGTACAAAACACGACCCTTTGGTGTTATGAGCCGTGACCCCCAGAAGGTATGTTTAGCGTTGTAATCGCCAGCGGCTAAGAAACAGGGTCCTAATGATTTAAAATATTTATAATATTGGCTTTCTGATATTGAAAATCTAGGTGGAGAGTATAATGATGAAAGTACTAAGTTTCGATTTAGCTCTTCAACACAAATGTTCGTTGCTTGCAGATAATCTTCACGATAATCACACATTAAGTAGTGTTTGATTCGGGCTTTTATCAAAATAGCAGAGCCTCCACAAGCTCTATCTCGAGGGTCCTTGGTATCATATAATATATAACCATTAATTTTAAACGTATTTCTGGAGGTCAAACATCAATTTGTTTACTTTTAAGAAAGTATTCTAGTTCATTTTTATGTTGGCGAATGCCGTTTGCGTTCCAAAAACAAATTTTTAAACAATTCATGGCTTGTTTAGTACAGCCTGCAATAACATCGATTGCATTCTTAACATTTCCTGCATCATATTACCCATTGTGTTCGTAAAGTTAGTTACTGTTTGCACTAGTGTTTCCATGGTTTTTTCTAGACGACTTAAATTAGAAACTGGAGTCTCATCATTATTTGGCAAATCACCTTGCATTGGCATATGGTTTGATTTTAGGACGTTAGCGTAGGATGTTCTGTTATTACTAGGCTGCGGTACCTGAATGTCATTAGTATTATTTTGATGTGTTTCCTGAATTTGAGGTGGATTAGGTTTCGGTCCAACCGAGCGCTTGACGATAGAGTATACAGGGCATCCTCTATAGTTGGCAGTGTGATTACCACCACAGTTGCTGCATTTTTTTACATTGGGGTCGTTTTTAGACTTATCGCAGAGAGCTGTACCATGCAACTCTCCACATACAACGCAAACAGGGGTTAAATGGCAGTATGCCTTAGTGTGACCAAATTCTTGGCAGTTTAAACATTGCACGGGACCGTTCCTTTTGTGCGGCTCCTCTATCGTTATTTTCCTATACAGGATATATTTCAGACTGTAAATGGGATGCGTTTCGTTTTTTTTAAGCTTAACGTCGCCGGGTTCTAACTCCACTCGAAATAGCGGCTGGGGATTTTTTTCTCTATTTTTAATATTTATTACGTTTTTTATTTCTAAAAACGTTTTTATCTCACTTGGGTCTACGCATGAATCAATACCCTTTATCACTACCTGGAGACCTTTACTGCTCTTCAGTTGGTATGTATAAAAGTTTTTTTTTAGTGCCTCTAATTTCGTAATTACCTTACGAAAGTTACTTCACGATTAACTTGTATTTTTGTCTCATTTATACTACCCCGCTTAATTGCAACTACATAAAAAGAATTTTCACCTATTACCGAGATCAAATTCTTTATTAGGTCATTTGAGTTTTGCTCTCTAAGATATATCGGCGGTGGCTTAGAAGATTTGATAACGTTTTTTAATTAAAAATTAAACATATCGTAAAAAAAAACTACACTAACGTTCAGCATTGTATAAACTGAACGATAGTTAAAAGCTGAGCGCACGTTTATTTTTGCAGAAGCAGAACTCTGAACAGTAAAAAACTAAACGCACATTGAATGTAAAACTGAATGTTTTATTTGGCATTCAAGGTGCAAAAAACCTTATAAATACTCACATAAACTGAACGTTTGCTGAGTGTTTTACTACGAATTTTTTCAGCATAATTGTTTATAAGTAAAAAAGCAAGATTCACTGGAAAACGGAATTTTTTGTCACACTGTTAAAAATGAATAAAAGTATACTCGTGTATCAGAATCTGTATAAGTAAGTGTATGTTTCTATAAAAATATAAGTGAATACTGGAAATTCTTTGAAGTTGTGGTGTTTATTAGGAAATGAACACATCCTTGCTCCACAATTTAAATGTACCAAATTTGTAATACCTTTTTCTCAATAAATATAATAATACTTATTCTAGATATAGGAAAACATTGGCGGCTACAATTAAGAAAGTATAGTCAGTAACGCCAGACTTTACGATACCCTTCTCCCCCTATGAGTATAAAAATAAATTATGATCCATTACAACAATAGCAATTTTTGCTAAAGGTTGTGCCAGGAAAAAAAATTTTTGATGTAATGAACTTTTTTATAAAAAGAATGAATTCTCTTTTTTTTATTAGAAGTTTAAAACCCAATTCAATTCAAAATGAATTTTTAATGATTTACACAGCATTTTTTCGTCTTTCTGGTTTCTGTTTACGAAGAAGAATATATTTAACTGTTAGCATTCATCTATTTCCAAGTATTCATAGAAATTAGTAAGCTAATCAAGGTTTAAATATGGCAAATAAAATTCTATAAATGTCAAATTCAATTTCAATTTGCATTCGTTTCCCTTGGCTACGATTTCGTACAGGTATCTCTTTCTACTTGGCTTCCTTTTTTCAATGTTAATCCACTTCCTTTAACTTTTAATTTTTCAATGTCTTAGCCAAAATTAAGGAAAAACTGGTGGTGTAATTAAATTTGTTAAACATGAAATTTCTCTTGTTATTCAGGAAAATACAGAATAAAAGTAAAAACCATCAAACCAAAAAAGTTGACTTTTCTTTTCATGGGAATATTAAAAAGAGCAGATGTTTGTTTGCTGAAGTTTTTTCAAAAAAATTAAAATAAAAAGCAAAACGTGAGTAATTTTTTTGTTTGGTAGTAAACGGAAAAACTTTTTAGCAAAAATCACAATTATAATAGTTCGAAATGAGGAGTCCTGAATACGCACTAACTAAATAATGAATTGTATATTATAATTGTTTTGTATCTGAATTTAAAAATGAATTACAATTCAAGTTTCTTTGTGATATCAAAAATTAATTCACTTGATTAAACAGCATTAGAAATTAAAATTATTTAAAAATGAATTTCCTGCATTCTTTAATGTAAATTCTAATTGTTTTTTATCTGCGTTTAAAAATTAAATACAATTCATGTTTCTTTGTGATATCAAAAATTAGTTCACTTGATTAAAAATCATTAGAAATTAAAATTATTTTTTAAAAGAAAATTAAAGGAAATAAGCAAAAAAAAATCCAAAATGCTTTAAAAAGAAGAGAGAGAATTCTTAATTTTTTTTTTTTGGTTTTCATTAAACCCTTTCGAATCCGAACTTACCTGTAAGTAGGTTCAACAGTTTGTGGTGTTTTAGCGATAGCTATGATATATAATTCAAGTAGACATACTTTTTTTCATAGCCTCTTTTTGACAGATCACGGGTGAGTCGTGTCATGCTGTCATGTTATTTTTGTTTAGTATTGTTTGGCATTTCATAATAGAAAGACCTACGCCTGAACAACGTTTACAAACGTTCAACTTTATTACGAAAATTCACGTTCTGTGAGGAATCTGTTTCGTGCACTTCTCTCAGCTTATGGTCAACATATTCGGCTTACGGAGAGTACTATTCGCAACACCATCACCCATTTTGAGACCCAGCATTCATTATTGGATAATATACGACCAAATTGACCACGTCCAGCACGCTGTGAAGAAAATATAGCGGCCGTAGCTGAGAGTGTACACGAAGACCGTCGAGAGTCGATTTGGCGCCGTTCGCAGCAACTCGGACCATTGTCGTGCCATGATAACCGACTATTTGATGCCTGAAATTGAAGCTCGTGATCTCGGCGCATCAATCAATGGATTTATTGAGAGAACACTTCGCTGAGCACATAATTTCACGTTTTGGGCCGGTCGATTGGCCACCAAGATCGTGTGATATCACACCGTTAGACTTTTTGATGTGGGGTTATGTAAAGTCCGCTTCGATTCAGGACTTGGAGGGAACATCACGCGTGTCATTCGTCGAAAAACTTGAACTAGTCATCGAAAATTGGACTCAACGGATGGACCATCTGCGACGTTGCAACGGCCAACATTTGAAAGACATAATCTTCAAAAAATAAATGCCAAAGAATGTTCATTCAAATGATAAAAAACATTCCCCATTAAATTTGAATTTTTTGGATTTTTTCCTTTAAAAAAGCAGGGAACCTCGTAATGGACCAGGCTTTATTTTTCTATAGCTTAAGCGGTGACTAACAACTTAATTTTTTAGGAAGTGGTATCAAAACCAAACATGCAATATTTACACAGAAAAAATTTTTGAATTTCTCCAAACACCAAATTTATACCAAATTCATAATGTTTAGCAAATAGTTTGTTGATTTTGCACCAATTACCAAAATGATTATATTGATTACAAAAATTGTAAAATTTTGAATATTTTTTTTTTTCAATAAATAATATTTTTAATTTTAATTAAAAAAATTATCAAATAACTGTCCCATTTCAAAGAAAGTGTTAATTTATTTAAATAAATATTGACAATTCCCAACAACAATTATACATGTTTAAATTATTTTATTTGTTTATTATATTTACCCTATAAATATATACCGGATCCTTAAGAGAAGATAACTTCAAATCACGATGTCTGTCTGTCCATCCGACTGCCTGTCCGTCCATCCGTATGTCCGTCAAAATATGTTTTCCGAAGACCCTAGATATTATATGTATAGACTCCGTAGATACTTATTTAGGTCACATTTATTCTGGAATTATTTGCTGCAAAGATCTAGCCTGAGCGGTCCACAAATGGCTGATATATCAACAAAAAAAAAAAAAAACACGACAGCCTCTAATTTTACCCATATCTGACCATCTCCGAGAAAAGGGGCCTAGTGTGTCGAAAAACTGGTTTTGACTTAAGAGTGGATTCTGGTACGTAAAAGGGTGTAGAATAAAATGAAATAAGTTTTATTTCTGATAAAAATTTATTTACCCCATAAAAACGTACAAAACGAACTTGGTGTGTTCACAGTGATAACACTATGCAACAAATGGGAAGTTTTTTTTTCCTTGAATAAATACAAAAATCATCATTATTTCAAATTCTATGATAAAGTTTTTTTTAATTTTTTTTTTTTCGAACGACGTACCCAATTTTGTTATGCCATCCGTCAGAACGTTTTATCCCAGATTTAAGTTTCTCTAATATCATTTTTTAATATAGCCATTATTTTTGGAGTTATTGAGGCCAAAGTAGCAAAAAAAATATTTTTTTTTTGTTTTTTTTTGTAAAATTTTTGAATTCAAAAAATTTAAATCAACAAATACTTACCAGTTTTAGTACTTTAGCTCAAAGCTGGATGTATTAGAAGTAAAATAAATTTTATTTCATGAAAATCCATGGATAAAATCCTGTTTTATTCGCGATAAAGTGAAAGTACCTACTTTGACATTTTTTATTGCAAATTTGTGTAGAGCTAAAACTTTCGTAATTTTTTAACGGGTTTACCCTTTTTATTGCGCGGTATTTTTTTTAATCCTTTATTTTTATTATTTTTGCATAAAGCTGCATATGTTAGAAAAAAAAACATAAATTTATTTCATGGAAATCCACGGATAAATTCCTGTTTTATTCCCGATAAAGTGAAAGTACAAACAAAGTTATCAAGTAGTAATTTTACAAAGCAACAAGATTTACAAAGCATAATCTAAAAATAATTTCGACTTGTGTTTTAAGAAACCACATAAAATCTCCTATCATATTTTCATGTCATAGCCCTTGATAACGTTGTTCCATGGTCTTAAGTTGTTGATGAAATCACCAAGGTTTTCCGGAAAACAGTCCAGATGCGAGTTCAAGAAATTTATTGTTAGTGACATATTTACACCTTAAATAAGAAATTAGGATTTTTTGAATAGTTTTCAAGCAAATCACGGATGATTTCTTTGTAATTTGGACTCCTGATATTTCCTAGGAAGTAAGAAACAATTTATCGAAACTAATTCCACGCAGATTTCTCATTTGCTGATAACAACTTTTCAAAGTTAGAACTTAGAAGCAATTTTCAAATTTAAGGGCCATCGAAAACCCCTTCGCCAATTTTTGTACATGAAAGGTTTGGAAATATTGTTTTCAAATTAACAAAGGCTCTACTCTCCTTGTCTAGTGCTTTCACAAAATTGTTAACTAAGCAGAGCTTTATATGTAGTGATGGTTAAATAACATTGTCCTTTTTAATCAACTCAGGTTACCTTACACTATGCCTAAAGTGCTTATGGCTCTTATTTTTCAATCCTTTTTTATGTAGCGATTTTTGCGATCTCGGCTATCCCAGAGGCAGAGAAAACAGCAATACTTTGTAAGCAACAACTTTTAAGTCGCAACACACTTTCCAATTGTGATTTTCATTCTTCAAATTTCTTAATAAAGTGGTGATAGTTTCATATGTTTCTTTCATTTCATGGCATGTGGAATAGGTATAGATGGCTTCTCGTTGCCAATATGTAATAAAAACAGGCTTAAGGCTCTCTCTGCTACTATCAACAAATAATCGCCAGTCTCTTGGAACATATTTTTGGCCGAGCCTCTCTTTAAGACCTTTTATGTCATAACAAAAACACTAATCGTCTTTTGTTATATAAAAATTGGCATATGGCTTATGTCGCTTCCGGTACGCAGTTGACTTGACGTCATTTTCTAAGAAATTTCGCTCTATTAAGCGTGATGCTAAAAGCTTCGATTTCTCTTTTGTTAGCTCGAGGTCTGTTATAAGATCATCAAGCTCAAGTTGATTGTAAAGCTTCGGTGTTAGATCATCTGATGTACTACACATGCTCGAAGATGATAAATATATTTGCGCTATCGTCAAACTTTGTAAAATATGAGTGGCCCGAAAAAATATTGATTACTTTCAATTTTTTCACTTTTTTCTTGTTTAAATCAAAATAATTAATACATTAAAATAAAGTTAATTTTTAATAGAAACGAAGAAAAAAGAGATTTATAATTTTTAAGACTTATTTGCAAATTATGTTAAAACACTCCAAAAAGTACTAAGATCTGAAATAAAAATTTACGTACTCTGAAAAAATGATTAATTATACTTTAGCAATTTCGGGGAGTTCCAATAAAAAAATCTCAAAGTTTACGATAATACAAAAGTTTTTCTCAGTAATATTGTTCACTAACAATAATTTCCCTGTTTTGTGCGTTAAGTGGTTTATAAAACTACTAAGTATGAAAATAATATATTAAAAAATTAATTTTTGGCAATATTTTTTAGTGAAACAGGAAAAAGTCGGCCCTCAACTGTCAATAAAAAGTCAAAATCATGAATTCTACTTTTAAATCTATTTTAAGTAGCTTGTTAGCTTTAAAAATATATATATTACATTAATATTCTAAGCACCTTATTAATCTTTAGTCTTGGCTGTGGGACAGAGCGCTGTGGGACGTTCCGTATTGATTTCTGTATATCTGCAGAACGGCAAGAACAAAAATTTCCAGATAAGATACAAGGATCTTGATTATCAAAAAACAACATCTGACAAAATACGGAAGAATGAGGAAGTGGGCGTGGCACAAAATGGATTTATTAATATCTAAGGAAAGGTTAGCGAAAAATGTTTCCATATTTGGAACACATAGCTGGGTTATCAATACACAACCTCTCTAAAAAATATGGGCGGAATTGGAGAAGTGGGCGTAGCACCTCCCGTACAAAGACATAATATATTTCGGAAAATCTATAGAACGACAACACCCACAGTTTCTAAATAAGGCACAGGCATCTTTGTTATCAATACACAGCATCCGACAAAATATGGGTGGGATTGGACAAGTGGGCGTGACAAAAAAAATAGATTTATTAATATCAGAAGAATGGTATTTTTATAACTTTCTGTTGTATATTCTTCACAAGTTCTTTTTTGAATAATTATTTTTACTTAATTTGGAGTCCACGTGATCAAGTTTAGCATTTGAATTCCTTTTAATTTGCAATGCACTCTAATTTTTAAATTGGCCACGATATTGCTCTAAATTTTACCTTTCCATTTGTTTGGCAATTTTACACCTGATCATAATTTAATTTTGGCGCTTCCTTTATAAACAATATTTTTGTTAAAAAATAAATGTGTTTTAATAATAAGTATTGTGGTTATTTTATTGAACTGTTAATGGTTTTTTAATCCAAATTTCGATATTTTAATCAGGCTTAAGTTCATTGAATTTAATTTTCATTTAATTATTTTTATGAAAAAAGGAATTTTAAAACATGAATTAAAATTTGATGATAATTATTAACTCTTGACTGTGCTGGGGGGAATTGAAACCAGGTTTTCACGGACAGGTTTCCCTCTCAGTGGGTTTTGCCGTTTATCTCTCACCGCCATTGATGATGGATGACGTCATTAGTCAAACATCAATCTTTAAACCGAATTTTATATTACCTTGGTAGGCTGGAGAGATTTTGTGGTTAATAAATTTTAATTCATTTCATATTCTTAAATTCCTTTCCTCATAAAAATAATTTAATGAAAATTAAATTCAATGAACTTAAGCCTAATTAATATATCAAAATTTGGATAATGAATGTGCTTTATTAATAAAAAATTGTGTTATGAAAAATGCTTGTGCTTTTTTACAAAATACTTTGAGTTAAGCTATTATGATTTGTTTGTTCGTCGGGGGCTTTTTAAAATGAAATTGGTTATCACATTGAGTGCAGCCGGTGCCACAGCTGTCAATTCAAACAAGTTTTGACAAGCAGTTTGTGTTAACAACTTTAAAGTGCTTTATTGAACGTTTGGCTGTAGGGTAAACAGACTTATAACTTAATTAGTAGGCAGTAAAATATTTAGAGATTGTTAATACAGTTATGCATTACTTAAAAGTATTGCTGAAGACGTTAAGCGTACATGTGCATGTATGCACGTACATTTGTAATTATACTTAATAAAAACTCTTATTCTCAACTTTAAATGTTCACATTAACATTAATTTTAAGATTATTACTTAAGTACATATGGTATAAGAGTTTACATTACACTTTCAGTTATTAACGCACCATGGTGAAGGTTATATAAGATTCGGCATAGCCGAATATAACACTTTTACTTGCTTAATAATAAGACCGTAAGTTCATCGCTACAAACTTCAGTTTGTTTCGATTAAATCGTATGTCTTACATTTTGTATTTGTTTTGCCCATATTTTTCACATTTATTGTGAGAATAGTCATTTATATTTCATGAGTTATTAGTTTTAAAGATTAACAATTTATTTGAAAGCGAATGCTTTGAGCTATGTAACAATATAAAATCTCCATAAATGAAATAAGAGCTTAAATAATATATTTAGCTCCCAGGTATATTTTATTGTTCCATTACCTCTTATTTTTATGTGCACAAATAAAGAAATTATATTATTTTACAATCTTAATAAAATGTATACATACCCAACATGCATTTATTATAAATACAAAATATTTATTGAAGATAAAAGAAAGACAAAGAATCAAGCAAATTAACAAATACACATCCACTCATATGATACCCTACACTAACTGGTTTCGATTTAAGATCTATGATATGATTAAATTATTTTATCAGTTATTTTTGGTAAAATTTATTTTTATATCGAAATCAATTTTATATTAATTCTTTTTATATACTTTTTGGGATGGGACCATATGGGACATATGGTATATTCTAGATCTCTGTCTTAAAAATATTCTACTTACAATATAAGTTTCTTTGAATCTAACCATAATTGGCAAAAGATCTTATATAGGGGGTACGTATATGTGACGCGCAAAATAGAAAGGGACCTAAGGGTTTTGTTCAGGAGAGCTGAACGTGTATCTTTGCTGTACCATCACTGAGCGGGTTGGTATTGGTATGCGCTGTCACATATGGAATTCCGAACTTAGATAGTTGATATCGGCCATATTGTAGAAATTTTGTTGAGTCAGCACGAAGGAATATGGGATTTGCTTCTATACAAAATGTATTGTCTAAAAACCAAATTGGAGAAATTATCTATAAAAAATAAGGTATATAGTAGAGCTTTTGCTTTAATCGGTTAATCGCTCGATTAATTAACCGAGTTTTTGGTTTAATCGGTTCATTTTGTTATTGATTGGTTAAGCGATTAATAAAGTTTTTTTTTAAGAATTAAGTAATTTCAATAAATAAAAATAAATAAATTATTTACAACTTGCAGTTTGTTAGTAAAAAATGCATTGACATAACAAACATAACAATTCTTGAATTAAAACCAGCAAAAAAAATAAGAATTTATTCGTAAATGTGTAATACATATTTTTTAATTAATACATATTATGTATGAATTAAAAAATAAACTATGAGATCATATTATTACACTCACAATAGCAACGGAATGTAGATTATTCAAGAAGTATTCCGTTCTGTCGTTTTTAAATAAATAAACATTTAAAATTCCAAGCAAATTTATTTTTAACTGATTCGAACATTTATTCAAAAAATAAAGTGCACATTAATACGGATTTTCGGTTGCATTTAATAATGTCAGTTGATTAAATAAAATTATTCTGTATGTAAAATCAAATGAAAATAAAATTTAAAACAACTGTAAATTTACTTAAAAACCGATCTACTTATTTTGCATTTTATTTCAGCGAAAAGTTAATTTAAAAAATTAACCACAAATTCCGTAAAAACAATTGAATTTTCGGTTATTTTATATTAAATTAAATGAACTTTTCGTTAAAAATAAATGAAAAATAAGTAGACTGGTTTTTAACTGAATATTCATTTATTTTATATTACAATTTCAGTTCATTTTGCGTACAAAATATTGTGAGTGTACTTATTTCTATAGTTTAAGGAGATCTTTAAAACAAATTATTTGGCTAAAATGTTTAGGATTTAAGCGACTCTTTTCTTTAGTTTTGATAAAACTTGACTTGGAAAAAAATCTTTCATTTATCGTAGATGCTGGATACAAAAGCAACCCAAAATATAGACTATCTAATTTCTCAGTCCTTTTCCTGTATTTCTGTAAACATATGAAACCTTCCATTATGCCATTAGAGTTGGGTCTTAATTTTTAAAAATTTTCTTCACTTTTAATTTTTTTCGCTTAATTTTGTTAAAAGATTGCTATGAGAGACAGCAAACACCTATTTAAAATGAAGATGACCTTTTTTGTTTGTATAAAAAATATTTTCTTATCATATTCCTTTTGAATATGAGACGAAGCAAATAATTAAAAACGCAAAAAAATATGTTACAATACTACAAAAAATTAAAAATTTTGTTATATCGGTTAAACGGTTGATCGACTAAAATTAACCGGTTTAATCGTTAATCAAAAATAGCCAATATAAATTAACCGATCAGTTAATCGAGTAATAATCAAATATGTAGCATCCTTGTGCGTCTCTCAGTTTGTCCTCAATGGCCAGAAATCCCTTAGAGAAACATTGCAATACCTTGCAACATGAAACATCATGTAAAAAACAGCCAATTCGTCAATCTTGTCAATTCTTGTGCTGTAAAATATTTTTTTTTAAATTATTTTATTCACAAAATCTTTAAAAAAAAATGTTTAATTCTTATAAATTATTTAATATTTTTATAGATTGAGTTAGGGCACATAAGCTCTAAAAAAAATGTCTATTAGACTATATGAAAGAAAGCCATGTTTATCGGGCCGTCTGTTAAAAGCGCGCTAGCATCTAAACGACAAACCAAAAATAAATAATTTCCATATCAGAATGTTCGTTCTCCAAAGCAATGAGGGCTTAAAACTCAGAAAATCGATTTTGTAGAAAAACAAGTTAGAGTGCTATATTCGGCTGTGCCGAATCTTTGATACCCTCCACCGGCAGGCGTGGGCTCTATATAATAAAAACATATATATTATTAACTAAGCTTCACAAAAACGAACATCAGCATTAAAATTGGGCGCGGTTTAGACCTATATTAAATTATTGACCGAAAATCAGAAAAACTGGTTTGAGTAAAATATGATTCGTAACAGTTTTAGCATAACTAAAATGATTTTAGGACTAAAATGATTTATAAACCAATCATCCCAAAATTCTGAAGACTGACTTCTGCTTTTACAAAAAATAAATTAGAATAAATCTCAATACAGCAGTGTAATAAGTTTTAGCGTTAACAGTGAATTTAAAAAATTACATGTTATTTTTTCTTAAGTTGGAAAAAATTTTACAGCAATATCTATATATGTTATGGTTTTAGGCGAATTTAATTATTTTTCGAAAGTGGGCTTTATATGTGACGCGACATGACGAAAGGGACCTTATCTTCGTGAATTATCAAAACGTGAATTAAAGTTTAAATATCATGTTTTGGGTTTTTGACACCTAACGATACCTACATATCTCGTCCTGTATCTACATCACATTATCGGTCATTTTCTTTTGTTTAATGAGCTGTGTTTGACACTTTAGAACTTTTAACCAACAACAACATATTGCCGTTCAAAGTGAATTGAGTTGCTACAAAAGTGTATTTAGCGTGTTTTTACATAAAAATAAAATGGATGAACATAAAAGTGCCAAAACTATTGAAAATTGGTGGGTAAAATTCTCAAACGAAATCAAAATAAACACATGGGCACTTCAAAGGGCAGCCACAACCCTAAAAAACACGTTCAATAACACAGTCAAACTTTAACCTCAATTATCTCGAAACTACCTTTTTTGCAATAAAAACTTCAAAATGCTGTAACTTCGTCAATTTTTGAGAATTTTGCATGATTTTGGTGTCATTTTGTTCAGAATGTTGTCATTTATTCATTGTTATCAAAACCTCGATTTTGACCCCTGACAACATAAGGTCCCTTTCGTCAAGTCGCGTCACATATGGTTTTAGGCCCAATAAACTGTTTTTTGAGAGTAGGGTTTATA
This sequence comes from Pollenia amentaria, assembly GCA_943735925.1. NCBI lineage: Eukaryota > Metazoa > Arthropoda > Insecta > Diptera > Polleniidae > Pollenia > Pollenia amentaria. Next base: position 133,626,131 of record OX031010.1, on the reverse strand, counting down.
TGGGGCCTAGGGTAAATTATGGACCAATCTTCACGAAATTTGATAGCATTATTTATTACGGTTTTAGGCGTACTTAGCGGTTTTCCGGGAGTAGGGTTTATATGCGTTATTTATTACGGTTTTAGGTATACTAAACTGTTTTCCGGGACTAGGGTTTATATGGGGCCTATTGGCAGTTATGGAGCGATCTTTACGAAATTTAACAGTATGATATCATTCCGTGCATTATTCCACCATTTATGTTAGTTTTTGTTTAGGGTGGTGGTTCCACATTTTGATTCATAGTTCTGATCCTACTAAAACGATATTGCTGGATTTCAATTCCAAACTGCTTAGGATAACTACAAGCAATTGGAGTTCAAGTTTGTTCTTTTCTTTTGCTTTTTTCGCAAGTGAGCGTGTTTGCAACAGACGAACAGACGGACAGACAGTATTTATTTATTGAATCTTTATATATTAAATATGAACTAACAATAATTCATCAAATCTTATCCTAATATTTGCTTTATCTCCTGCCAGTGCCATGGGGTCTTAGATGTATTATAAAAAAGTTTTACACGGAATGACAAACTTTGTATACCCTCATTCACCACAGTGGTGGTGGAGGGTATACAAATAATTTTATGTACTAAGTTATGAAATAATAAAAATGTTTATTTGCCAAGTTAAATAATTTGGCAAAAATTCTTTGCATATGCTTTAAAATTATACTGCCAACTTTCATAATTATCGGTTTCTCATAAAATAGATGAGATACTCCCGAAACCCCACCAAAACAAATATGACAATATAATAAAACTTGATCAAATTTAGTTAAATACGATAAAAACCTACACGACATAATTGTTTTATGATCAATACATAATTTACTATACGTTCCATAGAAACTCCACTTCCGAAAATCAATTTAAAAAGCTTTAAATTGATATAAATAACGACTTCGTATTAAAATTTGGTCCAACTAGAAAGGACCAGAAATTATACAACTAAATTTTGTAATTCATTACAGCTGCCATGCAAATCGTCTAAAGCCATAGGGACTTTTGTTGCGTAGTTTCGTCCAACATAACGAAAAGAAATACTGTCATAAAATTTGCCACTTAAAAGGTTTTTAATGACTAAATACAAAAAAACTCTTTTGAAAAATCCGTATTTTTGGTAAATGACGCTGACAGAAAATGTTTGAATAGATTAAGAATTTAGTTAAAATATAATATTTATTTCTTTTTTATTGGTCAAAAAACAAATAAAAAATTTAAATTTATTTTGGATTTGGAAACAAATATCTAAATAAATTCAATTAAATTGTAATGAAACCCTATAAATAAAAATAAAAAATTAAATTGAATATCAACATAATAGAACAACAAGAACTTTATAATCCCCTTTTTTCTAAATAAATCGAAACCAAATTAAATAAAATAAACTTTTTGCTGACAAATAAAAATTTACAAATGTAAACTTCAATGCAGTAAATTTTTATTTTTGTTTTGAATTCTGTAATCAATTAAAACGAAACTGAAATTAAAACAAAATAACCCAGTCAATCGACAGTTATTCTTTTTATATGAAAGACTAATTAACAAAAAGGGTTTTGTCCAAAAAGGAAAAAATAATTGGAAACAGTTCTTTTTGTACAGTGAACCAAATATGGCAATAAATAGAAACGAATTAATAATTAGATTTTCATTAAAAATTAAATCTTATGCTTAAATTACACAGACTCACTACCAACTACAGTAGGAAACGGATATAAGAAATTACAAAAATGTTTTTTTTCTTTTATCTGGGTTCACATTTGCATCCCTAGGGAACTCGGGACTGGTTTTCGCAAATCCCGGGATTCGGGATTTTAAAAAATCAAATCCCGGGATTTTTCGGGATCCCGCGACTTTTTAGGATATCGGGATTTTTCGGGATTTGGAGTTTTTGAATGTTAAAAGACAAATGCTTTTTATAGATTTTTATTAAAAAAAGAGGTTTACAAACAAAAGTTTTATAATTCATTTAATATAACAAAGTTGTTTATATTGATTACTAAATTTTTGTTAAATGAATTAAGATGAATAACTGAAATTTGAATTCGAAATTAATTAACCAAATCAATTTTCTTAGTTAACCATAAAAACTTTATTTTAACAAAAACACAATTTTATACCCACCACCACTAGAGGTAGGATTAATGTAGTGTATAAATTATACATAATTTCGTGAAATCGCTCCATGAATTATTTTATTTCCCATGCCCACTCTCGGAATATACTTCAAAAAACCTAAACCTGTAAAGTGTAGAGTTTAAATTTTGCATTTGGTGCAGATAATAAAACCACGCGGAACTTTTGGTTTTTCTTCTGGTTTTGTGCATTTTAAAAGACATTTCTTTCTTTAATTAATTTTCTTCTTTAATTATTTTCAGCACTTATCACATTAAAATTTCTTTATAATTGTTGGACACGCTTAAAAGGAATAACAAAGTTTAATTTTCTTCTTTCGGTTTCAATGACAGTATTAACGGGTTTAATCAAATAAACATTTATAAAAGAGCAATATTGTGTTCCTTATCCTTTTAAGAGAATAATTTTTTTTTTTTTTTTTTAAAGGTAAAACAAAAAAATTAAGTTAAGGATTTTCGTATTGGCTTAATCCCGAAAATCCCCGGATTGAAAATATCAAGTCCCGGGATTTTCGGGATTGGCATCCTTAGTCCACACTATTAAAGTTTCCTTTCAGAAAGTCTGAGTTAATTGGTGAAAGGGGAGAGAAGAATAACATGCTCTCTTCCCCTCTCGCTATTAAACTAAGACTTTCTAAAAGGAAACTTTCATATGGTGAACACAGACTTTAAGCAATTCTTTTTTATAAGAAATTTATTTCTTATAAGGAAATTTATTTATTCGAAGGATATAATTTTTACCACATATTAATAAACTGCTTATAGCAATATTACATTTTTAATATTTGGTATGGAATATGAGTGATCACAGATTTTCATTGCTTTAACTCTAGCGCTTCGAGTTTCCTAGAAAATCGAGTTTAAAACTTTTCATATAAAATCAGCCCCAAAATCGATATTTGCTAAGAAATATTAGTGATCCCAGATCTTCATTTTTCTTGCTCTAGCGCTTCTAGTTTCCTAGAAAATCGAGTTAAAAGTTTCTCATACCAGGTTAGGTTGGGTTAAGAAGGGTTATGCGCCTAAGGGCGCATCTCCACTCGGAAACCAATGAGTTCCATTGTGAATCCCTTCAGTATAGAAAAAGAGAAAGAGAGAAATAAAGAAGAAAAGAAGAAAATAGTCCAAAGGTTTCCCTGCGAAAAATTTGTGTTAATTTCTCCTAAAGCACTTATCCCGTGACCTGTGAACAAAATTTTATAATTAAAAGGAACGAATTGTGATAGGTAAAAACTAGACCTATCACTTAACTGGTGATAATGTGTTTAGAGTGTAGTTGGTCCAGAGGAAAGGAAATTGGCACAAAACTATTCATGTGACTGAATTTTGTGCGGGTAGTGGCTGATTCTCTCTAGTTCTATTATTTTTTATGAAGGGGATCTATCATATTGACATGGTTCATTTGTGACAATATCTGCGACATGCATTATTTTAACCAAAATTAGATGTGTCCATTAAGGTTATTTCAGTGACCAGTTACAAAGTGTCAAAAGGTGCCAATTAACCCCTCGTAGTACCGTCCTATTTCCCTGACAAACCCCAGTAGGTAGGCTGGATTACATCCAGCGAAACACCCTAGATCATTGTAAAATCTAGCCAGTTCTGACTGGGATCCTCAATCCTAGGACAGCGGCACAGTCTCTAGCTCCTCGGAATCCCCGCACAGCCTGCAGAAGTCTGGTATGGCATTGTCCCATTTACTCATAAAAGCCCTGACATACAAAATCAGCACAATAATCGACGTTAGGTAATAAATATGAGCGATTCCAGGTTTTCATTGTTTTTGCTCTAGCGCTACTAGTTTCCTAGAAAATCGAGCTTAAAGATGTTTACTATGGCATATGAGTGATTCGAGATTTTCATTGTTTTTGCGCCAGCGCTTCTAGTTTTAAAGAAAGTCTGCTAAAAGTTTTTTATACAAAATCAGCCCATAAATGGACGTTTGTTTATAAATGTTAATGATTCCAGATTTTCATTCTTTTTGCGTTAGCGCTTCTAGTACTGGACAGTTTACTCGACGAAGCAATTGCCGAATTAAAAAAGAAATATATAAATTTAAAATACATAGTGAAATATGTAGATGACATATTAGCTATAGTAAAACGTGACGAAAAAGAGGAGATCCTGAATGCTTTCAACGCATATCATCCAAAAATCCAGTTTACCACGGAAATTGAAGAAAATTTTAAAATTGCATATTTGGATACATACATATATCGACATAATTGTTTTATTAAATTTGACTGGTATTCAAAAGAAACATCATCTGGTAGACTGATGAAAATACCAAATAATAAATACGGCAAACAATTTGATTTTTAGGGTACTATATATTAGCGATGGGGAATTCCACGTTTAAAACATAAAGAAAATTACAGCAATATTAATAAATAATAGCTTTCCAATTTAACTTATACATCAACTAATTGAAGAAACACAAAGAAAATTAAAAAACAACACAACTTTAAACAACACTGAAAACGATGACAAAGTTTTTTACAGTGTAAAGTTTATTCCTGGTTTAACGGACAACAGAAATATTAAAACAACGATAGACACACAAAACATATGTTACGCCTACAAACCATATACTACACTCAACTATATTTTTTCCAAAATTAAAATGCCTGTAGGAAAACAACAACAAGACAACGTTGTGTACGAAATAGCATGTAAGGGAAATGACGAACAAAAATGTGATTTAATTTATATTGGCACAACAAAGAGAAATTTACAAACAAGAATGTGTGAATACAAAAATGACAAAGATAAACATAAGGAATCAACAGCTTTGTCAAAACATATGATTGGTGAAAAGCATGAACCTGGCTTTGACAGAATAAGAATATTAGACGTAGAAGCAAAACCGAAAAAACGTTTCACAATAGACAGCTTACGTATACAACAAAATATTGACAGAACAATGAATTGAAAGGAAGACACAAATAATATAAGTTCTAGCTACAGAGTTGCAATAAAATAGAAAAGATAAACTGTGATATTAATTTAAGTTGTGTGTTTAATTTAATTATATGTTAAATGTTTTATGTAAGCGGTGTAACATTCAATGTATAATTTAATGTGAAAAACTACTTAGTAATTGTAAGTTTATTTATTTGGTTGTTTTCTAATTTTGTAATAATCAATTGTTTTTAAAAAAAAAATATTAAATAGACAATCTCTGAAGATGTCAACAAATAATTGACGAAACTTTGGGAGAAACATGTAAAAAAGGTTTTTTATTTACATTAATACATTAGGCTCAATTAGCTTAACAAAAACTTATATATAACTCCCTTAATTCTATTCTATGGAAATTTCTATGCAGCTTAACTTTATCTAAACACAAAACTTTATTAATTTACTAATAACGAAGTAAAGAAATACATCCACAGTGATCACTGAAGTTAATGGAAAGTAATAGTGAATACAGATTTCAGCTAATAAAAAATCTCTTCAGTAAGTCAAGTCTGACCAGATCATATCCGGATTCATATAGTCCTACACCGGGGTCCAATGTGGCCCCTTAGGAGTTCATGTAGTGATCATAGACTTTTAGCAAAATCGCAAGACAGGAGATTTTAAAATAGCCGGGCTAATGACTGATTTTTGTTCTAAGCTTTGAGTGAAGTTCTCACTGGCAAACAGAGAAGGAGTTTAACTCGAAGTCTGTTCTTATTAAAAACTAAAATCATAATAAATCAATCCACAATTCACTAAAGCTTTTACATAGAAAGAATACACTTGAATGTGGACAAAATTTTCAAAAATTCTTTGTATTTTTGGTTATGTTTTTTCTCTACAAATATATGAAAGGAAAAATTCCTGCAACTACAATAAAAACAAGTTTATACTAAAATGCACTTTTTGTATATCTGCTTCCTAGAATACCAATTAAGGCTTGCGGTTCTTCATCAATTCCTCTTTAAAAAATATTTTAAATTTTTGCAGGTTTTTTTAAAACTTCAATTTTAGCAACTCAATTAAAGATGAAAAAATCTGTGAAGGTCATACTGAAACCATTGTAAATTTTTTTATGCTATTTGGGTTTTTTGCTCAAATTTCAAATAGTTTCTGGTCTCCTTTTCTCTAGTACACCAATATTCACCTGACTAACTAACGTTATAATTTTTATAGCACAAAATAAACTTTTTTAAACAATTATAGTTTAATAATTTAATATTTTGTGTATACATGCAATAATGCTGATAAATAAACTTTTTCATTTAAACATTTGCAGTCATATTCATGTTGTTCCTATCTTTTCTTAAATTTTTGAGTTATTTCTCCAATACAAACTATATCACAATTTTTACAATTTATTTTGTACACAACATCAGATTTTTGCCTAATTTTAAATTCATATTAAAGGCTTTTGAAAATTTCTTTGGTATTGTCTTTAAGTGGTGGTTTCATTGCAAGTTTTACATTTGGTGTGAAATATTCACATGCTCTGGATAATTGTTCAGTTAAAACAGGAGCATAAGCCATTGATGCAAAATTAACAGACGATGACGCTGTTGTATTATTGTTTGTTTAATATAACTTCCTCATTAGTGAAGAGATGCGCGTAACTAATTTCTGTTTCCTTTGTATTACTTTTATTTTTTATACGCTTATGTTGGTGAACAAAGTTAATTAGCCGATCAATTACCTTATGTGGAAAGTTTTTTTTGAGAAGCATATTTTTTATTCTAACAAGATGTTGTGACCAACTTTATGTGTTATAATAAGCACTCTCCTTATGAAATTAAGTCGAATAAAAAAGGGCACACAATCCTTTGGTCAGCTCAATAAAGTGTGGAAATCGTCCACAATATCACGTCGTATTAAAATTAATATATTTAACTCTAACGTAAAATCAACGTTGTTATATGGATGCGAAACTTGGAACGCTGCCTCCCGAGACATTAAATCCTTGCAAGTTTTCGTTAACAAATGTCTTCAGGGAAGTCGCAGAACGGGGCGACCAGCTCATACGTGGCGAAGACAAATTGACTCCGTGATAAGAAAAATTCGTAAAAGCTGGAGCGAAGTAAAAAACATAGCTATTGATAGATCTGACTGGAGGAAGTTTGCTGAGGCCCTATGCTCCTTATAGGATCGAAGGGAATATATATATATATATATTTTGAAATTTTTTGCCGTGCTAAGTTTCATATGGGCAAATCCCGCGTGACGAATGCTACATTCGTACGTGTTTTCTGATTTATATATGACCATTTTTTGATCTTTAAAAAGAGCTAGTTTCATCTTATACATAGTGCTTAGTGACATTACTGTGTACTATCGAATGGCATATATTATAATTTCTTAGCTGGTATTTGTTGCGAAATAATTGATCATAGAGTTTTGTGACGCACGCTACAAAAAGTGGAAGTACCTTTAAAAGTTGAACTGTTTTTGCGTATTTTTTTTAGCGAATTTCGCATAATAAAATACACAAAATCTGATCCCTAAAAGAATAATGAACATAAGAGATTTAAAAAATAACTTATTTGCAGTCAAAAAATGTTGCCGTTTTTTATCAAATGCCGTGAACCCATTGTCACGCACGCTACGCAACGCACGTTAAATTCTTTTCAGTAACATATAAAGAAACCCAATTGTATTTAGTTTAACAAATAACAATTTATATTTGTTTTTATTAAAATTTTTAAATACAAAATTTATAAATTTATAAATGCATTTATCAATGAATGTAAATTTGTTTATTAAAGAATTTTATATTTTGATGGCTGGATGTCCATGTTAACCTTTTGCGCAAAGTACAAGTTGCAATTTTGGATATAACTAAATTAAATTTGGTATGCGTGTTTACATTGGCATAGGAACCATGCCTATTGAAAATTGTGACAATCAGTCGATGATTTCACCTAGCCTCCATACAAGCTGCTTTTCGGAAAAGAGTATTTAAATACCCTAATTTGTGCTGGTGGGTCTAGAATTTACCAAAGATGTCAGATAAACCACCTCCCTAAAAGCTTTTAGGGCTTATAAATCAGTCCATGTTAAGCTCTCTATTTGGTTTAAAATGTGTTAAAGCTTGCAAATCTTGAAATCAGTAAATATATAAACCATCTATATACGTATGAAACTGCTGTTTAAACTCCTAATATAGACCATATGAACTTGACAACTATCGTTGGGCTTCCGCATGATTATTTTTTAAACTACAAATTATATATGGGGCACTGTTTACAACTGTTGAGTTTAAGCTGTGTTTGAACACTCACTGATTTAATAGCCATAAAAGTCGAAAAAATTCATACTGATACATTTATTTATCTAAATAACAGACTCTTATATGAATCTTAAGCTAAAAATATATGGGGTGTCATATTGTCTGGCTTGACCGACTATACTTTCTTACTGGCTTTCATATATCTATATGCTTACATTCAAAACATAAATGCTATTTATATAAAATTTTTGCCGAAAACCTGCCAATTATTTCGCTTCACAACAGCTCTAATTCTGAAGAAAAGTAATAAAAAAAAACTGAGATAAAGTAAAAGAAAATAACTATTGAATCGGTTTTAAATACAATTTTTGGAAGAACTCAAATCGTGACGCACGCTACAGAATTTAATACGCAATATTTTTTTATTTTCTTATTGTAGAAATTTAATTTTTTATTTGCTTAAAAGGAGGCAAAGAAGTTGAGTTAAAATTATAGATGACTTGAACAAAAAATTCATTCTACTCACAATATAAAGAAAACCTTATTATTCGCGACGCGCGCTACAACACATATCTAATATCAATCTTTCCAAAATAGTAAACAAAATAATTTCATACAAAAATTTAAGAGAATTGAGTGAATAAAAATATAGCTTACAATTGGACCATCTATATTAACACTAAAGTATTTGTATGAACACCTAAAAAAATTTTAATTTCTAGCATAACATTAAAAGATCTGATGTAGGGTAAGATTTGGTTATAATTTTTGTATTTATGATCATCGAAATAAATTTTTTTTTATATTTCTGAAATTATACATCTAGTCCAATATTACATTAAAAAAAAATTAAATTAGATTAATATGAAAAATTTTCGGTTGGTGGACAGTTTCTGGGATTTGCCCATATGTGAATGATGAGCTGAGTAGTAATTCAAAATGCGATTCGATGCAATTTCTTTATGACACCAATTAGTTATTATTTTTCCATTAGTTTTATGGTCAAAAGTGATTATATTAAGTATGGGACCAAAATTCATATTAACAATTGAAGATGAACCATTTCTTGATTTGATAGATGACATTTAATTTATTATAACTCGTTACAGTAATCACATATTAGGCGAGCAATGCAAGTTAACCCTACTTATTTAATTACTAAGCAATTCAATGTAACTTAACCACTTAATCGAATTCAAAAATTTCTTATTAAAGCACCTTAAATCACAGCAAGATTTCTTAAAGAACATTCAAATATTTATGCATCAAATAGTGATAAAGGTAACATTACAATTATTGATAATAAATTAGAATACCTATAAAATGAAAACACGGAAGTGTTGTTTAGCAACGTATTTCTTGAAATGAAATGAGTTTCAGAAACCATCATTACATCAATTTGTTTACTTTTAAGAAAGTATTCTAGTTCATTTTTATGTTGGCGAGTGCCGTTTGCTTTCCAAAAACAAATTTTTAAACAATTCATGGTTTGTTAATTACAGCTGTCAATAACATCCATTGCATTCTTAACATTTCCTGCATCATATTACCCATTGTGTTCGTAAAGTTATTTACTGTTTGCACTAGTGTTTCCATGGTTTTTTCTAGACGTCTTAAATTAGAAACTGGAGTTTCATCATTATTTGGCAAATCACCTTGCATTGGCATATGGTTTGATTTTAGGACGTAAGCGTAGGATGTTCTGTTATTACTAGGCTGCGGTACCTGAATGTCATTAGCATTATCTTGATGTGTTTCCTGAATTTGAGGTGGATTAGGTTTCGGTCCAACCGAGCGCTTGACGACCGAGTATACAGGGCATCCTCTATAGTTAGCAGTGTGATTACCACCACAGTTGCTGGATTTATTTACATTGGGGTCGTTTTTAGACTTATCGCAGAGAGTTGTACCATGTAGCTCTCCACATACAACGCAAACAGGGTTAAATGACAGTATGCCTTAGTGTGACCAAACTCTTGGCAGTTTAAACATTGCACGGAACCATTCCTTTTGTTACGGATTATAATTGAGCAATCTGTTGAGTGGAGGACGCCGCTCTACTTGATATTCATCGATTTTGAGAAAGCATTCGATACGCTCTCCCATTCATTCATATGGAGTACGTTAGCATGCAAAGGCACCCCAACAAAAATAATTGATATTGTTAAAGCCCTATACCACAACGCAGACTGCCGAATTCTTCATGATGGCTGTATTAGTGACTCATTCCCAATTAAAACTGGAGTGAGACAAGGTGTTCTGTCGCCCCTACTTTTTAATATCGTCCTGGACAACATAATGAGAAGAGCCACATGTGAACAGAGGGGAATAACTTGGGGAGTCAACAGAAGGATAGAAGATCTCGACTATGCCGACAACATATGTCTACTATGCCACAACTTCAATGACATGCAGGCTAAGATCAATGCAGTACAAACAGAAGCAGCTAAGGCTGGTATGAAAATAAATATTGCCAAAACTAAGGCAATAAGAATTAATGCTTCTAACAGCATAGTATTCGCAATAGACGGAAAGAATCTTGAAGATGTATCAACGTTCTGCTATCTCGGAAGTCTTCTGACTATAACAGGTGGCTCTTCAGACGAAGTAAGAAACCGAATAAAAACTGGTAAGCACTCCTTTGGCATTCTTAACCCCATATGGAGATCAGTACATATCTCGAAAAGGACTAATATAAACATATTTAACTCCTACATAAAATCATCTCTTCTCTATGCATGTGAATCGTGGAATGCAACGCAGAAGGATGTCATCTCGCTACAGGTTTCCATAAATCGCTGCCTGCGCAGAATTTTAAAAATATTCTGGCCAGTTACGATATCCAATGAAAGGCTATGGGTTCAAACCTTGCAAATCCCCGTAAATGTCGAGATCCGGAAAAGGAAATGGCACTGGCTAGGAAAACCCGTTGAAGATATCACAACACAAGCTATTAAATGGAATCCGCAAGGAAGCCGCAGATAAGGAAGACCATCACATACCTGGCGCCGTTAAGTCGAAAGTGAAGCGGCTAAACAAGACAAGAGCTGGAACGAAATAAAAACACTTGCATCGGACAAATCAGAATAGAATAATTTTATATTGGCCCTATGCTCATTATAGGAACTACGGGAACTTATATATATATATTCTTTTTGTGCGGATATATTTAAGACTGTATATGGGATGCGTTTCGTTTTTTTTTTTAGCTTAACGTCGCCGTTAAAAGCTGATTCAACTTCATCATTGGAATGAAAACACAATTACAAAATAAAATGTTTAAACAATAATGACAACTCAAGTAACAAATTCATTACAGTAAGACAAAAACATTTTTTAGCAAATTACATATCAATTCCACCAAGAATAAATGATCAAACTATGATACACAAAAAAGATAGACCAATTGGGCCTTCTCTAAAATTAGTAGCATATAACTTATCACGTTTTTCAAACCTAAATATTCGGCTAATAATTCTAAAGAATTTGTTAAAAATATAACAAAAAGGTTATAATTCCAGAAGAATTGTTAGATGTTTGCTTAACAAGCATTTCAACACAAATTTCTCTATATAAAAATTCAAAATAATAACTCAACTTTTTAGCTTCTCAAAATTGATTTTTTAAAGAACAATCGACGTCTTGGGAGGACATTTGTATGAGAATATGGTAAAATAATGGGCCTATATTACTTATTGTCTTTACAAAAAAACTCTATTTATAGAGGCAGATTATGCTTTATGATAAAATATTATTTTTATTAAAACGCTATCTTAGTTTATTAGAAATTTATGGGTTGGTTCTGCAGAATTTCAATAGAAAACTTTTTCAAATACCCAACAGAAAGACGGGCATCGTTAAATTAAATATGCTTCTCATAAGGATCTAAAATATACGCTGCGTTCTCAGCTTAGTCTTTGAGGAATTAATTTCATTAAAACTCTTTGAAAAGCTCATTCCAAAAAAAACCGACGGAGATTGTTAACACAACTATGCTCCTCATGTGCTTAATGTGGTCTTAGCTTGATATTTCAGGAATCACAACATTCGCCTGGGGTAAATAGTATAAAAAAATCCATGGGAAATACATTTTTCTTTTTACTTATTTTTTTAGGTTTTATTATACACTCCTTTTTTTTGCTATTATTTAAAAAAAAACCCATACGTATACGTCATATTTTTCATTTTCATCATAAAATATTACTCATACTGATAACATATAACAAATCTGTAGCATACCTCAGGGGGTTCTATTAAGGTATGCGCTGCGTATGAGTGATGAGAGAAGAAATCTTTCGTATTTTGCATAATGCGTTACCTTATCAAAAATAGGCAGTAATCAAAAAAATGCTTACATAGATTTATAAGCTGATGGTATCTACATAAAATTTAAATAAATATGTAAATATGCGATTTAATTTTCCATTTATTTGTGAACATTTAAACTTAAAAAAAATTAACAAATTCGGGTGTGCGAAATCTCTGGCACTCTCCAAAAAGATTGTGCGTAATATGTATTTGGACCGTGCATAAAAAGTTGGAGGGTATAAAATATTTGGTATAGCCGAAGCCTTCTTACTTATTTGTTGTAACAAATTTTAAATTGTTTACCTTTTTAACTAAAACAAAAACAACTAAAAAAAACAATTTTCCTCCTCTTTATCTTTGCAGAATTTTTAAGCTAATCAAAAAATTACTACTATTGTCTTCAGCAACAACACAAACAAAAATTTTAAGAATAAACGAAAACACTCTACGTTTTTTTTTTTTTTTAATTTACAAAAAACACCCAACAGTGTTTAACAATTGCCAACAAATTTACAAAAATTCAATAAATATTTAAGTGTCTACAGCCGTACAGACCCCCTTTCTATTTATATTTCTCTTACTCCTACCTTCACTACTTTAACTAAATTTTTGGTCCATATATGCACACAGTAGTGTTGTTGTTATTGTAGTTAATCAACAATAATGGCTGATTTGGAACGTATAAGACTGGTGATACTTGGGGGAGCTGGTGTGGGTAAAAGCTGTATTGTCAAACGTTTTCTATTTAAAACCTACACAGATAAATATCGTGCCACTGTTGAAGATCTCTACAATCGAGAATACGATTTGGGTGGTGTAACACTGAAGGTAAGTTAAAACAAAACTGAACTTTTTTTCTTGTGTACTAAAAAATGATTACTTTGTTTTTAAAGTGTAAGGAAAAAACAGTAAAAGGAAATAGATTTTTAATTAAATATTGGAAAAAAAAACCCTGAGTCATGACAAGTTTTTAGTACAATAACACCGCGTGACAAAAAAATTTTTCATAACATTGATGAAATTGCTTTAAGTTGTCAATTTGCTAAGTTTTAAAAATTTTGAAATAACTTTGACAATAACCGTTATTTTTTTATTTGTGTTTTGATTTTAAATAATTTGTTTATTAATCATTAAGAGCAGATTGTACTTTATAAACCGCCCTGTATATTCCTTCTTTTCACTAAAATTGTTTACAACTTTAGAGCGTTGTGTGATGCAAAAAATGTAGGCTTACATTTGTGTTAAGTAGGCATAACTTGACAACAAATAGTAACTTCAATGAATGTTATAAAAAAAAAATTTCTTGTCACGCACTGTAATTTTAAAAATTTGCATTAATTGAAGATTTTAACACCGAAAAAATTTAATCAATTTTTTTTTTGTTAGGCCAGCAGTTTTTAAAAGATAGATAAATAAAGGAGAGTTTTCAAGACAGAAACCCACAAAAACTAATTAAAGAAAATTAAGTCCCTAAATGTTTAAAGCGCAACGCAATGCCAAAAATTATATTGAAAGCAAAAACAGAGTCAAAAAAAAAGTAAAAATTTTGTTGTTGCTTTCTACAGAAATTCATATTGCGTTTTAAGATTTTCAACTCCACAAGATTTGCAGCGTTTGAAATTTTAATATTCAATGTGCGTTTCTGTAGAAAGCAACATAAAAAGTATTTTTGAGTTTTTTTTTTGCTTTCAACGTAATTTTTGGCGTTGTGTTTTACACAATTAGGGCCTAAGTAATACTGCAAAATAAAAATAAAATAAAAATTCATAATCACGTATTTTTCATATTAATTAGCGCTGTAACGGTATTGCTTTTTGGCGATACGATACCGATACAGAATCAAAAGTATCGCCGATAAAGATGCCGATACGCATATTGAATTTGAATTAAAGTTAAATTTAATAAAATTTAAGTAGTTTAAATTGTAAGTTAGACAAAATCACAGAGTAAGAGATAACAAATTAATATTAATAAAGTTTAAAAAACAAAGCATTCAATTTGAATTAATGACAAATTAACAAAAAATAAAACATTTTTTTTTTTACAATATATTAATGAGATTTTTGTTTTGTTAACAAAGTCTTCTCCACTTTTGCGGAGATAAACAATTTCGAAAGTCCGTTTGAACCAGACGTGCAGTAAAAAATAGTCTTTTAGATGCGACAGAACTCATTTGGAAAAATAAGAATTCCATTTTCTTCATTTCTGCGGACCTGCGTCTCTAGAAATTATTTGATATCAAAGCCATCTCTAGACTTATTTTTCTTAGCACAGCATAGGAGGATGAGCCTCTTTCAATCCTCTTATAAATTTTTTACAAACGTTTCAAAGACCAGTTGCTGAAGACTTAGCAGAACTTGTACCACCCGTAGGGGTGACCGGATTTTGAACACATTCGGAATGCAATAAGACGTTTTTGCGGTACCACTGAAGTAAATTGTCTTCGAAATATTCGATCATTGCATCGGGGGTCGAACTTTATTACACGAACAGGTTACACTATTCTCTTTAATATTTCAGTACGAGTTTATTCGAAGTCTACCGTTTAATTTTGAGATTCCGAACTACTTTCCATCTACGTTGATTCATTTATTTTATGAAACAAATTCATTTTTCTGTTTTAATTTTGTGTTATTTCTCGTAGTTGCTAAGCAAAATATAAGTGTAGAAAACATGTTTTTTATTTGTTTAAAAATACGCCAAAATTATATAAAAAGTACCTCCATATTGACAGCAAAATATCGCCGATACCGATGTATCGGAAAATCGGAGATATCGCCAATATATCGGTATCGGTATTCGTTACATCCCTAATATGAATCTTTGGTAAACTATTATTAATTACAAACCAATTAAAAATAAATTTTGCTTAATTTTATGTTTGCAAATAATTAATCCTGGTGGAATTTTTTTTTTATCACTAAATTTACACGTGCCGAATTTTTGCGTTGATAAAAAATTCAAATGTTAATGTATATTCAAGTGGTTTTTGGACTAAGGCCCTTATGAGAGCTTTTATCAATCACGGACCTTAACTTTGGAAAATTTTTTAAGCCATTTAAATTTGTATACCCTTTAGGAGTTTTAGGTTTTGGATTACTTAAAAGGCTTATAAAAATTGTGCAAACTCTGGTTAAATATTCATTACTCCTGCAGAACTCTCTATATTGCTTGGTATTTCGAGTTTTAAAAACTGTTTTAATCGATATTCTTAGAACTTTGTTTTTCTTACTTAGCGGTGTTTGCAAGTGGACTACTTATATATATGATCATATCTACTTTTTTACTTAGGTAGTCAAAAAAAGGGGCGGGGGAGGAGTATACATAGATATTACATAAACTACTTATATAATCTTTACAAAAGATCGTAGGTCCTTAGACCTCCAATACCTGTTACATTAATTTTGTTTGATTCTTTTGATAAGTCAATGCTTATTTCATCAACTCCTCTGTTTACATGTCCACGAATCGAGGGATTCGTGAAATACAAACTTTTAGCTATTTGCTCAAAGAAATTGAATAGTTATGGATTTTTTGCCAAAATTCATCACCGTGTATTCCACCTGATTCGTATGTTTTTTGGCAATATAAACTCAGTTTTCTCACATCACATTGCACCAATCTTTCACTCTGGATGTTGGCTGAAAGATGAGGTATACAGCAAAAAATGCAAATGTACAGTTATCCGATAAATGTGAGGTGATGGGAGAAAACTCGTTTTGTATTACCAGAAATCATACTGCAAAGATCTGTCCGTAATTTGCCACAGGCTTCATTTGAAAAACCGTCGCTTAAAACACTTTTATACGACTAATACTGCAACAAAAATAATTGTATTTTGGTAAAATTGGGTCCAGTTTAGTGTCCTTAATTTTAAAAATCACTTTACCGATCTTCGTGATGCTCAGTCCAATACAAAACATACTCCTGAAAATCCCTTAAATGAGCCTTAATTCGACCATAATTTTTTATTTTAATATGATGAAAACAGAGTAAATTTAAGTTTATATGAATTTACATGTTTCAAAAACTTATTTTTCCGTCTTAGTGTATCGATTTGGCGAAGGACCAATCTCCATTCCATATGTTATCTGCCTTGTGAGTTCGTGAATGTTCAATTTAAATTTTTAAATTCTGTATAAAAATTATCAGAAAGTGCCAATTGAAAAACAAAAAAGTATCAAAAAGTCTCCTCATTAAGATTCTCATCCACTCAGGACATTGCCCGCCTTACGCAAAAAAGTTAAAGTTCACATTAGTAACCAACACATTAATACCATTCACTTTTGCTGGGCTAAATCTGTTGGTTAACTAATGTGAACTTGAACTTATTTTCATAAGGGGGTGCATGTTTAACTTTATGTTCCTTTGTCTAATATTGATGAAAATTGATCAAAGTACCAGGTGTAGAACGAAAAAGTACCAAAAAGCTTCCCTTACATATTCTTATTCAATCTGGATCATGCATGTTTAATTTTATCTTTATAGGTCCAATATTTAAAAAAGTACCAGATGAAGAACAAAAAAGTACCAAAATTTTGCATCTTGTAGGTCAGGACCCAGCACTTCTAATATTATTTATTTAAGTTCAATATTATAAAAAATTGAAAAATTACCACATGCAGCACGGAAAAGTAAAAGAAAGAAATTAAATTTCCCGTAATTCCCCTTTCTGATACTTTTTTCTCTTCATTGAGGTTCAATTAAAAAACAAAGAATGATAGTGTTCTTTACTGGTTTGCCTTTAAATGTCGAATAATCGATAGATCACCATTTTTTATTATTCTTTGATAGAAAAAAACTTTTTTTTATTTACGGGGTTTAAATGTGCCCTTAGCAAATTTTAACGCTTATTACTCCGAATATTTTTTTTTTTTTTTTTTATCAGTATTTATTTATTGAATGTTCATATATTAAATATGAACTAACAATAATTAATCAAATCTTGTCCTAATATTTACTTTATGTCCTTCCAGTGCCAGACAAAAAAGATTTAGTCATCACGGTTTCTGTTCACATGTGTAGGTGTTTATCGCTCATCTGATTGGGTGAGTGCTGTAGTGTCTCTTCTTCTTAAGCGAGTGTGGCCGCCATAATTTAAAATATTTCGAGCTAATGAATTTGGGTGCAGTTCCAGCCTTTTTAAATATTTTACTGCATATTTCGTTATCATAGTTTTTACCAATGGCACATTGAGATCCTTGTGGATATTTGAGTTTTTGACATACCACGGAGCGGGCTGTGATTATTCGAAGAAGTTTATTTTGGCGCCTTTGAATTTTTTCGATATTAGAAGCAGAGGCAGTGCCCCATAAATGAATACCGTAGCACCAAATTGGCTTTAAGATAGAGTTGTAGAGTAGAAGTTTGCAATCGAGACTAAGAACAGAATTTCTTCCAATAAGCCAATTAATTTGGATTGCTTTTAGTTTCATTTGAGTTAATTTTGCTTCTATGTGCCATTTGCACGTTAAGCGCCGATCTAGATGTATAGCGAGATATTTTACATGCGAGTGTTGGGGTATTATTTGATTATTGATTTTAATATGGGGGCATGTTTCCCGACGCAATGTGAATGTTATATGTGCGCATTTTTGCTCATTGATCTTTATCTCCATTGTTTTAACCACCTTTCCAGTTCAAATATATGATCCTGTAAGTAGCGAGATGCTTCTTGACAGTTTTCATGTACGCTTAGGAAAGCTGTGTCATCCGCAAATGTTGAGGTTTGTGTGTAGCTGTTTGTTGGCATGTCCGAAGTATAAATTAAGTATAATAGAGGGCCCAGGATGCTGCCTTGTGGGACTCCAGCGTTAACTGGCTGAGGAGAACTTAAAAAATCGCCTTCTTTTATAATAAATTGACGACCGACTAAGTAGCTTTCTAACAGCTTGTGTATGTTTGCTGGTAAGTTTTGCTGCAATTTCAGTAGTAAACATTCATGCCAGACTTTATCAAAAGCTTGAGACACATCGATGAAGAGTGCTGAGCAATATTTTTTTTCTTCAAAGGCTTTTCTTATTACATTTACTATTCGATGAGTTTGTTCAATTGTGCTGTGCTTTCTTCTAAACCCGAATTGATGATTAGGAATACATCTATTTTCATTTAAAATCGGCATTAATTTTAACACTATGAGTTTCTCAAATAGCTTTGAAATATTAGATAACAAGCTAATAGGCCTGTATGACTCAACTTTTGTGTGATCCTTTCCTGGCTTTGGTATCATGGTTACTAAGGAAACCTTCTATTCTTGAGGGTAGTATTGAAGGCGTAAAATGGCATTACAAATAATTAGAATAATTTTCTTTGCTATACTTGGTAGCTCCAAAAGCATTTTATTACTGATCTTACCAATACCGGATGCCTTCTTGGTGTTTAAATCCCGAATAGCCTTTTCGATTTCATAATGAGTAGTCTGATTGTAGAGTTGCATCAAGTCCCTTAAGATATTTTTCCAGGGAAGCCGTTTTCTGAGACTGCAGTAACTTTCTCATCCTTTTTGTGCACTCTTTTAATAAAGTCTTAAGTTGGGGGGATCTGTGCAATTGCCACTCTCTTCGGACTCTCCTTTTTTCAGTCAATAGACGCTCGACATCTGTAGAATATATGATTTTGTTTTTGGGTTTTTTGAGGGTTATGCTGGAATGTTGAACAGCTAGTTTGAGATAACTGTCAAAATTAACAATAGCGAGATCGACGTTCTCCGGTGTGCTAAGCGGAATATTTTCTGTGCAATGGGCACTAAGAAATTTTTTATATTTTAACCAATTTATTTGTGAGGCTGATGTCGATAAGTAACCAGACGGAGATACGATTCTATTTGGATTCATTATAGTAACAATTGTAGGTGTGTGATCGGAAGATAATTCTAGGGACGCTTCTACATGAATCGTGTCTATGGGGAATAACATCCCCACGCCAAAATCTATGACATCTGGAACTTTTTGCTGATCAGTAGGCCAATATGTTGGTTGTCCGCCCGCGACCCCATTTAGGTCCATTTTACAAATTGTGTTAAACAAAACACGACCCTTAGGTGTAATAAGTCGTGACCCCCAGAAAGTGTGTTTAGCGTTATAATCGCCAGCAGCCAGGTAGCAGGGTATTAATGATTTGAAGTATTTATTATATTGGCTTTCTGATATTGAAAATCTAGGTGGGGAGTATAAAGATGAAATTACTAGGTTTCGAGATAATTCCTCAACGTAAATGTTCGTTGGAGATAATCTTCACGATGATCACACATTAAGTAGTGTTTTACTCGGTTCTTTATCAAAATGGCAGAACCGCCACAAGCTCTGTCTCGAGGGTCCTTGGTATCATATAATATATAACCATTGATTTTAAACGTATTTCTTGAGGTCAGATGAGTTTCAGAAACCATCATAACATCAATTTGTTTATTTTTAAGGAAGTATTCTATTTCATTTTTATGTTGGCGGATGCCGTTTGCGTTCCAAAAGCAAATTTTTAAGCAGTTCATGGCTTGTTTAGAACTGCTTGCAATAACATCGATTGCATTCTTAACATTTCCTGCATCATGTTACCCATTGTGTTTGTAACGTTATTTACTGTTTGTACTAATGTTTCCATGGTTTTCTCTAGATGACTTAAATTAGAAACTGGAGTTTCATCATTATTTGGCAACTCACCTTGCATTGGCATATGGTTTGATTTTAGGACGTTAGCGTAGGATGTTCTGTTATTACTAGGCTGCGGTACCTGAACGTCATTAATGTAAACTTGATTTGTTGCCTGCATTTGAGGGGGATTAGGTTTCGGTCCAACCGAGCGCTTGACTATAGAGTATACAGGGCATCCTCTATAGTTGGCAGTATGATTACCACCACAGTTGCTACATTTTTTTACATTGGGGTCGTTTTTAGACTTATCGCAGAGAGCTGTACCATGTAATTCTCCACATACCACGCAAACAGGGGTTAGATGACAGTATGCCTTAGTGTGACCAAATTCTTGGCAGTTTAGACATTGAACGGGACCATTCCTTTTGTGCGGCTCCTCTATTGTTATTTTTCTATACAGGATATATTTCAGATTGTAAATGGGGTGCGTTTCGTTCTTTTTAAGCTTAATGTCGCCGGGTTCTAACTCCACTCTAAATAGTGGCTGGGGATTTTTTTCTCTATTTTTAATGTTTATTACATTTTTTATTTTGAAGCCCTTCTCTTCTAAAAACGTTTTTATCACACCTGGGTCCACGCATGAGTCAATGCCCTTAATCACTACCTGAAGACCTTTACTGCTCTTCAGTTGATATGTATAAAAATTCTTATTAAGTGCTTCAAATTTTGTTATTACCATACGAAAATCATCTTCACGATTAACTTGTATTTTGTCTCATTAATACTACCCCGTCTTATTGCAGCTACATAAAAAGAATTTTCACCTATTACCGAGATCAAATTCTTTATTAATTCATTTGAGTTTTGCTCTCTAAGATATATCGGCGGTGGCTTAGAAGTTTTGATAACGTTTTGTGCTTCCGGGGATTCCTCATCCAGAATTGAAAATCGATTTTGTGAACTTGTTCTATCAGCTGTACCATCTTTTAAGACTTTTGAGACCGAAGCAACTGCTGAAGAGGTTGGGCTGCGACTCTGTTTAAGCACTGTTATGTACCTATCAATACCTACTTGTACTGGGGGCTTTTGACCACTTTTTACTTGTGGAGCTGAGTTTTCCATCATGCCTGATTTGGGGGTAATATTTTCATCACTTATTGAAATCGTTTTTGCCGCTAAGGCACCGCTTGCAGGTTCTATATTTTTTATTGTATTAGAATCAACCGTATTACTAGACACCGAAGGTGATACTGAGTTTTCTATTTTGCCTGATTGAGGGTTAATATTTTTATCACTTATTAAAATTGTTTTTGCCGTTGAGTCAACGGTTAAAGGTTTTATATTTGTTAGTGTATCTACCGTATTATTAAATACTAAAGGTGAGAGGGATCGCGTGCGAGTAATAGGTTTAGCCGTTAGGTATTTGCTATCATCGATTCTTTTTTTTATTTCTGCATTTGTTTCGTTAACACTCACTGTGATATATGCATTTCTACTGTTTGAACTCATAAGAGTTTTTTTTTTACTGTTTACAGTTGTGCTCTTCTTATTTGTTATTGTTTATCAACACCGAGAATAAAAAAAAAATGTGTGTTTATGTATGTATGTACATACATGTATTTTTTTCTTTATCTTTTTCTTGTATTTACTTTTTTTAATACTTTATTTGTTCACGTTTGTATAAAAAAAAAAAAAACCGTATGCCGAGCTTAGAAAACACGTCTATCTTCAACGAGCGCGACAGACAGAATTACTCCGAATATATTGAAAAGATTTTAATAAAAAAAAACCGTGCACTTCTGTAAATTAATACCTTAAAAATGGTGTATTTTTGTTCTATTCGTCGGCTTTTGATCAAATATAGAAAGCCCACTTCCCCAAAAATTGAACTTCAGTACAATACATATTTATATCCAAAATTCCTCTAAGGAACATAGGGCTATTACAAAGTTATTCCAAGCAATCATATCATCAGCACTTTATTTTATTTCAGCTCAGATGCCTCCAGTCGACCTGATTTCTTTCTAAAGCTACCTTCTCCATGTGTGCGGTTGCCTTCCAATGCGCCTTAGACCTTGGGGGGTTCCAGTCTAACGAAGTTCTGCTGATATCTCCTGGAGTTTTCCTATCGTTATGTCCTATCCAGCTACATTTACGAGTGCGGATTTCGGCCATTTTTTCGGGGTTCATGCGTAGTCCCGAGCGCTTTGTAAGTGAGCGCCTAGGCCAACATATTTCACTATACTGCTAAGGCAGCGGTTAACAAATGATTCGTTAATACGGACATCATTTGGAGTGGCGTTCCACGATTCGCAGCCGTAGAGCAGTTTGAACTTAACAATACTGTTAAAGATTCTAATTTTATTGCCTTTGGAGGGTTGGGAGGAGCTTCATAGCGCGTTTAGTATGCCGTGCACAAGTTTTGCCCGCAAACGTTGAAATTGCAGAGCATAGATATACAAATTGTTAGATATTGTCTGTGTTGATCCGCATTGGTTTCATCTTAAGGAAGTTTATTTTTAAGCCCACCTTAGCGGCCATCATCGACCATGTGTAGCTTTTCTTGCATGTCGGTAAAATTATGCGTTAGCAAACAGATGTGATTTGCGTAGCCCATATCTTCTAAGCGGCTCTGGAGGCCCAAACGATTGCCTCTATTTGACTGAGTTGATTTATCCATGATGCTGTCCAAGTTGATATTGAATAATAATTGAGTTTGCACGCTATCCTGAGTGACACTGTTCTTGTCAGCCACTATATCAACGGGCTGGTTTCATGTAGAGCAGCAAGCATCGGACTACATGATTATTATAAGATATGTTAGTTTTTAAGGAATCCTAAGTCACCCAAACTGCTTTGTGTTACAGGATATCAAAGGCCTTTTCAAAGTCCAGAAATGCATGGAAGAGTATTGAACGCCATTCAACTGATTTTTTCGTCGACCCTAAATGCGTGAATGATTAGAAGAAGTATTCGTGTGCTGATATTTGGCGATATTTTCAGCATCTCCGGTGCTATTTTGTCATTGCAGGGTGCTTAACTGCTTTTCAGGGTCCTTAAGGCTTTCTCTATTTCATGAGGTTCGCAGCTTCCCCATACGCTCCCACACGGGGGGAATAAGAAACCCCAGACTACAAAACTCATTTTGACCTGTGTTATTTAACTCTACAATATTTCAAATCTCCTTAACTAATTTGAAAGAAACTAAATTATAAGCCAACAAGCAATAACCATAAATATACGCTGGTTTTACCCAAAATAACAATTAGCATCTATCTTTTAGTGTTTTAACTACAAGTTTTCATTGAATTTTGTTAACAAAGAAAATAAAACAATTACCACAAGAGCAATTTAAATGGTTAACCACTTTATTTGGTAATAATATATTTTGGTATACAAGTAACTAAATTATACTACTCTGGCAAAAAAAAGCTTAACTTGCAACATTTTATATATGTGTATATACCTCATGCAACCACAAATTCTTTAGAAATTTTCCATAGAGATTATGGTATGTGTGCAGGTTTTTATGACCTAAATTAGCTTGTGATTCTGGTAACAAAATATAGAAATCAGGGTTGGACAGTTTTTAAATCAAAATGTATTTTGCATTTTAAATACCTGTCGTTCAAGTATTTTGTATTTGTAATACTTTTTGTCTCCCAATACATTTTCACAAATATACTCGTAGGTTTATTTCTTTATTTTATTTATTTATTTATTAAATTTCAGTAACCTACCCTTTGTGCCATAATCGGCTTACAAATTTCTACTTAATAATATTTAAAAAGAACCTAAAGAAAATTGACAAATATAAAACAGCTATGTACATATATAGCAAAAATAACTTTAAAAAATTAGAAAAATATTTTCATAATAAATTTTAATTTAAAGGTCATTAACATTACACAAAAATTAAAAAGAAAATCCAACAATTCCAAAAAATCCAAAATATATCAAGACATTAAGATATTTTTAATTAGGCTTAAGTTCATTGAATTTAATTTTCATTGAATTATTTTTTTATTTTTTACAACATGAAATCAATTAAAATTTTATTGATAATTTTTTTTTCTTGACTGCGCTGAGATTTGAACCCAGGCTTTCAGCGCAGTCAAGAATGAAAAATTATCAATAAAATTTTAATTGGTTTCATGTTGTAAAATTCCTGTCTTCATAAAAATAATTTAATGAAAATTAAATTTAATGAACTTAACCCTTTCAACACTGACGGGACATATGTATTCATATTTATTTTTGTCCCAACAGTTGTATCCAACCATGCTCTTGTTTACATATTTTTTAATTCCGTTATTCTTGACATTTGTACTGAAATGAGCTTTTAGTTGGCAATTGATTGTGGCACGTTCTAGTTTAGCGAGGAAAAAAGTTGTGTTTTTAGTAGTTTTACACCCGATTTTGCTTATAATTCATTGCAAAATATCGAGGTACGTTAATATCATTATAAATAAATAGTTATCTCTTATGAAACACAAAAATCATATGAAATATAGTGGAAAAACTTAATCTGGGACATATGTATCCCAGCAGTAACTTCCACTGGGACACATTTGTCCCACTAGTTACGCGCAATAAAAGAGCTACGTACGAAAATGATTTTCATTTCTTGCAATATCCCTTTGTGCAAGCTCTGTTTTGCCAAATATCATTCTAATTAAATTACAATTTATATATTCATTTCATATACAATTTTTTGTGAATAAACTAATACTAAATTGAAGTTTTCTTTTTACATATTTATAATTAATTTTATAATTTTTGCCTAACTCTGTTACTGTTGGGACTTATGTGTCCTGCAGCCATTTACTGTTGGGACATCCCTGCCCCAGGACATTTTTCGTGTCCTGATTATCCTCTACTTGAACGCACCTAAGGAAGCACTATTTAAGGCATAATCAAGCAACCAAACCATAAAAAGAGTTTTTATCTTTAAAAAAAAAACCGTATTGAAAGGGTTAAGCCTGAATTAAATATCAAAATTTGGATTAAAAACCATTAACAGTTCAATAAAATAACCACAATACTAATTATATCAAGACATTTTAGAGTTATATGAACATAAACGCCTAAATATCACAACTAATCAAGAGACTCGAGAGACAGTTGACAATTACAAAACTAGCCCAACAAAGCAGAGAACTCTCTCCAGGGTTTAAGAAGTATCAGAGGAAATATTAAACACCTATAAACCTTTTGTATAACCGAGCTACTTTAATCTTGGTATTATTAACTGTATATTCCTGCTTGATCTACCAAAATTAAACAAAGCAACCAAATATTTAGTTGCCAGCTTCAGCAATAATATTCCTTATTTAATGAAATCTTCCTAGAATTCGTAGAACATATGAAGAAACATGCAACAACTTTTTTGATAATAAATTTTTTCATGTGCACGTGCATAAAATAAACTGAACTGGCAAATTGTTTTTATTTTGATTTCTTGCGAAAACTATAAAAAGCAATTTGTTTTATTTTTTAATTTGTTTTTTCTTTACCCACTTACAACTACAATTAATATTGGGGAATTCCAACTGATTGTAGTGGGGAATGCAAGAAAAGGTAAACTCACTGTTTTATTGTTGGTATTTTGTTTAAGCTTTGATATCGTTGCAAATAAGACTTTTTGAGTATAAGCAATTCTCATTCCTTCTCTAGTCTTGTTTGCTGATAGCTTTGGCTTTTCTAAAATTATTTAAGAGAACGTTTTCTGATCATCTGGCCTAAGCAACCAGTGAAATGCGTATAGAAACAACTTATCCTTCAACAATAAATTTCAGTATTTTTATCAGGTGTAAAAAAAGGGAATTAAGCACAATAAATGAAATCTTTTAATGAAAAAATTATGTATTCCCAAAAACAACTTTCTTGATAATGAAACATATTCTGAGAGAAAAAAATCCTATTCAGCTTGCTTACTAAAAAATGAATTGTCTTACACAATAAGTTCTTTGGACACTACAGACAGACTTGAATAAATTCCTAAATGTCTTTCGTACTAGAATGAATAACTATTGCACTAAGTTCATAAGGCCCATATCGCCAAAAGTTTTTTTAGACTATTTCGGGCACAAGCAGCTATTATGGTTATGTCCCACAAGATGAAACTGCATATGCTACTTGTGATACGTAAAAACAAATTAAATGAAGTTAGAAGGGCACATTTTCGGCTAATGAACAAGATTATTTAGAGGAATTTAGAGGAAAAGTGTATTAAAACCAATTGCTTCATATTGAGACTACACTTAGGGCAACAACTTCTGCCAACTTTAGTGTCAGTAAGTATCAGATTACATGGGCTTTAGGGTAACAATTTGAGACATTTCATTTGTGTAATACCATAATTATAAGTTAGTTTTGCGTGGGTTATCAGAAAGCATTACGGTAGATGAGAGTAAACAATTCAAAATCTTACTCATCCTACTAACTCATCTGACAACTTAATGTACAAAATATTTGTTTGCTGTTGGGCTTATAACAAGGAAGTGCCAATGGTAACTAATTTTGGCCAATATCAACCAACGCACGCTGTCAAAAGATGGAGATAAAGGAGAACAAATTTGGTAGCTACCAGCAGCCACATATGTTTTTTAATTATAGCCAAGGCATGGGTGGTATTGATTTGCTTGACAATGCCGGTCAAACTTAAAGAATTAATATTCGACCGAAAAATTAGTTTTTTCCATCTTATTTCAGTTTGAAGCTCATCGTTGAAGCGACACTGCTTTGATTCAAAAGAAAAAAACAAAAAAACTTTCATATTGTAATACCAAAAGAACTTTTGTTATCATCTAAACGATTGGTCGAAGTGGGTCTGCTTGATCAGGGAAGTATTCTGGCGGAAATCTCGAATCATAGGAGTATGAGAAACCTTGGACTTCGGTGTAACACCACCGGTGGAGTTCCCGGATAGGGAAGTTTGGTGTGGATCCAACGGACTGTTTGAGGGGTGGGTAGTATAAACGGACGCGTCCAAGATGGACACTGGCATTGGGGCTGGTGTTTTTATTGCTGACACTGACGTGAAAAGGTCATTCAGACTCCCGGATGAGTGAAGTGTCTTCCAGGCTGAGATCCTAGCGATCTGGAGGGCGACGGAAGTGATACTGGGTCACATCGTATTGGGATCTGTGGTGCCAATCTACATCGATAGTCAGGCTGCGCTAAGAGCATTGTCAAATTATACGGTGCAATCGCGCATTCACAATAAGGCTGTATTGGGTACCAGGACACTGCAAGGTGGATGGCAACGAGGTATCGGAAGAGCTCGCGAGAAGGGGTTCGAATCCAGACTTAGAGGTAAGGAACCGACGGGTAAAACCCCCATATGTCAATACTATGGGGTGATATGGGAAAGATTCCGTGGTGCCGTTAAACGGTCCTGGAGGGATAGAGCGGATTGCAGGGTGTCGAGGACCTATTAGGATTGGATATTAGTAGTCTCAGCTCCCTTATAGGGTTCCTGACAGGACATTGTTCTATTAGGGCTTTTATAGGCAAATGGGACATTGCCATACCGGACTTCTGCAGGCTGTGCGGGGATGCCGAGCAGCTACAGACGGTTGAGCATGTACTGTTCCACTGTCCTAGGATGCAGGGTCCCAGGCAGAAATGGCTAGGGTCTAGATTTCACGACGAACTGGGCTGTATCGCTGGATGTAATCCAACCGATCTGCGGGGGCTTTTCAGGAAAATAGGACGGTCCTTTCTGTTGGGGGGACCAGAGGGGGACTTGTCCTACTTAGTATCTATCCATCTGCACCAAACCTAAGGTCTATTTTCTGCTTTTCTTCTCTACTTCTCTTTTTCCTCTGTTCTCCTATACTGAAGGGATTCACAATGGACCTCATTGCTCGCCCTCATTGCTTATGGGTGCATAACCCTTCTTAACCTAACCTAACCTAACATAAACGAATGGAGAAGAGTCGATTTCGACTATATTACTATTAAGTAGAAAGATAGAAACTCTAGACGTTGCAGATTAAATAAAATGGATGTGCAAAATATGCAATGTACATTTACACCCAAAGTGATTTGAAGCGTATTAAAATGTGTTTTATGTATGCAAAAAAAATTTTTTTTTTAGCTTCCAAAACAAAAAATAATCATGTTGAATAGCGGCCAGCGTTCGCTGATTATGACGGCCTCAGTAGAGCTATGTTAATTTTGTGAACGGATTTAAATTCAGGAACCTAAAATTAGCTAGGAACTAGAATTTCACTGAAAGCGGAGTACATTTATGTTTCGCGGCCGGAAATGGGTTAATGCGTAAACAAGTAAGAGTGCTATATTCGGCTATGCCGAATCGGCAAGAACAGAAAGTTATAAAAATACCATTCTTTAGGGTTAAAAAAATCTATTTTGTGCCACGCCAACGTCTCCAATCCCGCCCACATTTTTTCGGACGATGTGTATTGGTAACGAAGATGCTTGTACATAATTTAGAAATTTTTGCTCTTGCCAGAAATACAGAGCACTATATTTCCTTTGCATGAGAGGTGCTACGCCCACTTTTCCAATAGCATCCTCTTTTCGACGGATTTTTATTATTGACAACCCAGCTATGTCTAACAAATTTGCGCAATTTTTCTCCTGCCGCCCTCCGTTTATAAAGAAATTTATTTTCTGCAATGCCCACCCGCTTTTTGAGAGGTTCGATGCGTTGACATCGAAGCAATTTATACCAAACTTTTACAGAAATCTATTTTGTAAAGGAGGTACAACTTCCACTTCTCCCATTTTTTTTGGTGTTGTGTATTGCAAGATGCTTGAACCTAATTTGGAAACAGAAATTAAAATGTCTTTTTGTGGAAGGTGCCATGCCCACTTCTCCAAACCCGCCGACTTTTAGACAGGTTGTTTATTGATAACCCAGCTATGAGTTTTTAATTTCGACAATTTTTATTTTACTGTTCTTTAGATATAAAAAAATCTCTTTTGTGCCACGCCCAATGCTCCACTTGCACCTACATTTTGTCGGATGTTATCTATTGATTACCAAGATGCTTGCGCCTGATTTGGAAACTTTAGCTCTCGCCGTGCTCCAGAAATACATAACAAAAACAGAAAAAATTAACAACAACGGATTTATGAGTAAAATTAAAAGCAGTCGTTGTTTTGTTTGCTTATATCTCAGCCTATCAGTCTGAATTTTAAAAGCAACTTTTTCGGGATTATGTGAAATAAATATTTAACAACCTAAGCCAGCCCCATCTCAGGTTTTGGAAATTCCACTTAAAACGACACACTGACAGACGGACATCGTTAGATCAACTTCGCTATTCATAAGGACTCAGAATGTCTGGTCAGAAATTACAAAGGGAATGGCAAACTTATTTCCACCTCTGGTAAAGAGTTTAATAAGATAATTTTTGTATTGGTCTTGCTAACAGGGACAAGGATCAACCTTAAACAGCCTTTACATTTGACAGTACTGGCAAAACGGTAAGAAAATACATATTAGTTGTCAAAAACACTACTAACTGTCATCATGACGTACATAGGCGTCCAGACAGTAATTTAAACAGTTCACTTTTCCAAAAAAATTCAAACGTAAACGTCGCAGTGCAAGTTGCAGCTAAACCTGTTTTATATGAACTAAACAAATAAATTAATAAAAAGAATGAGAAAAAAGTAGTATAAAACTACTATATTGTGCGATCATAGATAACCAGGGAAACCATAAATATGCAATTGCATGTTTTTCCTTGTGCGACCAATGAAGCCAGAAACAACATATTTTTACCTTTGCAGCATTTCTTTGCATAATTTAGTTAAAAGAGAATTTTTGCAGCAATTTTGTAGTTTATAGAGCAAATTTTTCCTTTTTGGGCATATTTTGATACATGTTAAATTTTATCGATGCTTATAAGAGCTTTCGCAGAAAAAAAATATTTGGTATTGTGGTTATTTAATTGAACTGTTAATGGTTTTTAAGCCAAATTTTGATATTTTAATCAGCCTTAAGTTCTTTGAATTTAATTTTCATTCAATTATTTTTTGAAGAAAGGAAAGGGTAAGTTATGGACCGATCTTTACAAAATTTCACAGTGTGATTTCTAGTCCTATAAAACAGTGACGTACCAATTTACTATGATTGCGTTATTTTTTAATGGTTTTAAACTGGTTTCCGGGAGTAGGCTTATGGACCAATATTCACGAAATTTTACGGTATGATTTCCAGTCGTATAAAACGACTTATATCATACCGTGCCTTATTCCACCATTTATGTTCGTTTTTTATCAAAATTATCAATTTTTTAAGGATAACTACAGGCAATTTGAGACCAAGTTTATAATTTTCTTTTGCCTTTTTCGAAAGTGAGCGTGGTTTCAACAGACGGACAGAGAGACAGGAAGGTTTAGAATAACTCAAGGAGCCATAATATATAATATACTTTATGGGGTCTTCGATGTATATTAAAAAAGTTTCACATGGAATAACAAACTTAGTATACTCCCATTCACCACCAGTAGTGGTGGTTTAGGGTATAAAAACATAAAAATTTTCAATATCTCAGAATAGATTCTATAAGATAATCCCTTTTTTGAACCAAGGAAAACTCGTTCCTCCAAAAACGACCTTAATCATTCCACTAGACGTAAATAATGATAGCGTTTGCCTATTCCTTGCTTTCTATTTCAACAATCAACACACTATAAAGTTCTCTCTGAGCTGTAGGTATGTTATGTAAAAAGACATTTAAAAAACGGTATAGCTCATCTTAGCAGCAAATTTTTTGAAGCGTACATTGGGCAGATAAAAAGGCGACAATTTATTGCATGGAAATCCGAATCCGGAATGTCATTTAGAAGTTACAATAAATTTTTGACACCACAAAATATTTACTTTACAAAAAACATATTTTCCATCCTCTATTTTAAATACACAGAACTTTTCAATTTAACAAATATTTACATTAAAGACTAAACATGTCTGTAATAATGCAATAAAGAAGAAATTCAAATATGTGCTGTTTTTTTATATTACGATCAGTCAAAACATAATGCTAGAAATAAACTACGATCTTTAAAAAACATCCAGAATGCAATTGCTCATATTTCAATCAGCATAACAGTGAAAATAATAAATAAATTAAAGAAAACTGATATATTTTTTTTTTTGGTTAGGACCAGCACTCAGGGGATGACCCCTACTAATGTGTTGCATTGTGTTGGAACTAGGAAAATAGGTTATTGGTAGGAGGAAAGAAGGAGTAGTGCTTGTGAATATTCGACTTGAATTTATTCATGTTGAAAGTGAGAGGGAAGACTTCAGCAGGAAGGGTATTCCACATACGAACAGTCCGGCCAAAAAACGAATTTTCCCTGTAATGCGTTGTAGGATTCTCTGGCCAATCGACCACTAAAGGATGGGCTCTTGAGGAAAAACGTGTATTACGAACAAAACTATGGGTTTCGGGAACCAAATCCCTAATTTCATCAGAACACATCCTGTTGTAGTAATGATAAAATAGGCAAATACAACCCACATTGCGACGGTGCTCAAGGGAGTCAATAGAATTGCAAACCGTACTGTCGCACAACCTTCGCCCTCTCCTGCACGCGGTCGAGAAGCTCCAAAATAGACTTTGAAGCACCGGCTCACACATGAGAGATGTATTCCATTCGCGGTCGGATATAGGTGGTATAAATAGTAAGCAGATCAGATGGAGTGAAGTATATCTTATACCGTTTCAAAAAACCGAGGCACTTGAATGCTTCTTTCGACACCTTAAATATATGTTCTATCCATCGGACATCATATTGTATCCTCATGCCCAAAACATCAAGAGATTCTGTTTCCTCAATAATTATTCCACCCATATATACATTTGAGGCACCTTGATCCGTCGCGCGGTTATGCATCAGCACGCAACATTGGGTCTTTCGGGCATTAAATTCGACCCTATTCGCACGACCCCATTCTGAGATTATGTCTAGGTCACGGCCAAGCGTATCATTCATGTTCTGCCTCATAGCACCAACATCGGACACGCTATACAGTTAAGGTATGTTCAGACCTAACAAATATTTGACGAAAAAATAAAAAGCATGACCAGCAAATTGATCAATCTTAACTTTATTTTTAACAATTTTTATTGACTTCCTTTTCTTTATTTGTAAGAAGATAATTATATAATTCAATTAAGAAACTGCTAAATGTTGTTTGATCCAACAAACGCTTTAAAAAAGGAAACAATTTTTTAATCAAACTAAAGGCTACGTATAGAATGTCAAATATTTAATAGGTGTGAACAAGCTTTATGAACTGTAAATAGCTCTTAAACAATTACTGCACGAATAAGATGCATTTTGAAACTTCAACAAATTCCCTGTTTTCCGCTAGATTGGTATTTGGCAGCACTGTACGCTGTGAGTAGAGTTTAATTGGAGTCTTTGTTAAGTAAAGTTCGTTACCATAAGACAGGTTTATTAACTGTGTTATCAAAGTGATAAAATAAAAGTTGCTTAAGTGAATTTTTAATATGCAGCAGAGGAACTCAAAGTTTATTGAAAATAAATAAACCACAGCGTTATAAAAGTTAAAAACGTAGCAACATAAAATTGTGTAGGTTAAGAGACGGTCGGATTTGCCCGATTTAAATTTCTTACTTGCTTTTTTTGCCATGAGTACGGTAGCAATGAGTGCAGTTTGTTGCCATGGTATTGGCAATTAATTTGAAAAGTAACAACTGTATGTAACATTTTGTTTTATTTAGGCAAATATTGTGCTATAGACAAAGAGATAGAATGTTATTTTGAATATTTTCCAAATATCAAATAAATTTTTGCTAAAATTAACAAAATTTTGTTGGTCATATTTGCAACCAGATTTTTTGTTGAAATTTTTTGCATGCAAGAAAGTAAATGAACAAGTAGAAAATATGTATATAACAAATACATTTTTGTAAATGTATACTTACGAAATTTATTAGTGTTAACATTTTAAACAGGGACGGAACAAATTTTAACAAGGCAAAAAAAAAAGAACTATATAAAAAATAAGTAATTGCTTATATAATATGTCGTAGTTATGTAACTGGTTACAAAATTGCATAATGCAGTAAGTACCCAGTAAAAACTTCGCTTACTTTTTAAAAACTAATAGCTTTTTCACTAATTACACTGGTTCACAGATTTTCAACTTGTTGTCAAACCTCAAAAATGAGATGTTTCCTAAGATAAATTGATGCCGCCAAACACGACTATGGCATTTACTTATATTTTTTTTTGAAGAAGCGCTTTCGAGATATACGTGAAGACTCAGTTTTTTGCAGTTTACAAGGCTATTTCCAAAAATGTTGAGGACTGTTACAAAGATATATTTTGGATAATTTGTTTATCGAATAAAAATTTACTGAGTTACACACCTCTTTATTGAGAAAAGAGAGATTTTTTTACTAATTATAAGATTTCTCTATGACGTGCTAAATTCCCAATTTTTATTTTTGAGAAATACACTGAAATTTATTGTTGATGAAAAGCTGGTTTCTATTCGCATTTCACTGGCTGCTTAGGCCATCTCGACACAAAAAAAAATGTTTTTTTAAATTGATTTAACCCATATCTTAAAGACAATTTTTCTCCAAACATATTTGTCATAAAATTTTATCATCGGACAAAAAAAAGTCTCAATATAGGAAAAATTAAAAAATTTCTCTAATCACCAAATATACACCCAGAGAAAAAATATGTTTAAATTTGGTCACCTCCAACAAAACAATTTTTAAAGAGAATTGCAAACATATTATGTTTAAATTTAACCATATTATTGTCACCGACAAACATATTATTGTTAAATTAGTCCTCCATCAAGAAGGCACAATCATATTATGGTTGCCTCCGAACATCTTTTGGTTAGTAATAACTAAAATATGTTTAACATTTATAATAGAATGGTAGATTTTCAACCAAAGCGTGTTGCTCTTAGAAAAGAGGAAAATACTATTGTTAATTAAAAAACAAATTATTGTCATATATAACCATAACATGTTTGGAGGCAACCATAATATGGTTGTGGCTTCTTGATGGAGGACTTATTTAACAATTATATGTTTGTCGGTGACAATAATATGGTTAAATTTAAACATAATATGTTTAAAATTTTGTCTTGAAATAGTTTTGTTGGAGGTGACCATATCTAAACATATTTTGTCTCTGCATGTAGATTTTGGTATAAACCAAATTCATAATATCAAGTAAACAATTCACCAAATATACACCCAGAGAAAAAATATGTTTAAATTTGGTTACCTCCAACAAAACAATTTTTAAAGAGAATTGCAAACATATTATTTTTAAATTTAACCATATTATTGTCACCGACAAACATATTATTGTTAAATTAGTCCTCCATCAAGAAGGCACAACCATATTATGGTTGCCTCCGAACATCTTTTGGTTAGTAATAACTAAAATATGTTTAACATTTATAATAGAATGGTAGATTTTCAACCAAAGCGTGTTGCTTTTAGAAAAGAGGAAAATACTATTGTTAATTTAAAAACAAATTATTGTCATATATAACCATAACATGTTTAGAGGCAACCATAATATGGTTGTGGCTTCTTGATGGAGGACTTATTTAACAATTATATGTTTGTCGGTGACAATAATATGGTTAAATTTAAACATAATATGATTAAAATTTTGTCTAAAAATAGTTTTGTTGGAGGTGACCATATCTAAACATATTTTTTCTCTGCATGTAGATTTTGGTATAAACCAAATTCATAATATCAAGCAAACAATTTGTTGATTGTGCACCTTTTACCAAAATAATTATATTGATTACTAAAAGTTTTAAGATTTTAAATATTTTTTTTTTTTTTTTCAATAAATTATATTTTTTACATGAGTCTTATGCGATTCCTGACCTGCTTTTTGATAGATTCGTGAGATACTTCAACCCACATCACAAACGATTTTCTCTACGATTAATATAAGCTTATTTTGCTGTGTTGTGGAAGTATCACACACAGCGTTACCGTTTTGATACTTAAGTATCAATTTTACCTTTTTTTAAATGACCCTTTTGTAGCATTTCAAACATTTTCGTGCCACTTTTGACCCTTTTTAGAAATAGCACTTACATTTTGTTTTTGACAACGGCTTTTGTAAAGGGTAGTTTACAGGATCACAGAAGTCGCACGTATTTTGACGAAAATGCATTTCGGAATGGTTTGAAATTTTTTTCTAAAGATACGTAAGACTTATTTATCTGGTAAACTTCCCTAAAGCGGAATGTTACAAGCAGTTCTTATATGCACAGCATTGCCGTTATGGCACTAAAGTGGAAAATGTTACCATTTTTTAAAGGACCTTGAGTTTTATGACCCTTTTATAAAGTACTCTTTAGTATCATTTTAAATCAATTCACTTTTTGACTATTTTTTAATTTTATGCCATGGAATTGTGTCAAGAATAAATATAAAACGACACAAGAATTAATGTTTTTAAGATTAATAAATGTTTATATTGGTTAGCTAACCAAAGGTTAGCGAAATATTGAAAATAAAAAAATAAATATTAAAAGGACCTAGAGCTTGAATTAATATAAACATTTATTAAATTATATAAGGTCAAATAAAAAACTTAATGTTTTTAAGATTTTTAATACCGGTATTTATAAATTCCAAACAAGATATACATATATTATCTTGGAATTGTTTCAGAATTTAAGACATAATTTTGAAAGCAGAGGCTTTTGTTAACAAATTTAAGTTATAAGAAAATAAATTTAAGTTGACTACTCGTAAAAAATAAAACGTATGAAGCCAAATGCGAAAAAGTTCAAGTTTGAGGACGGGAATTTAAAAACAGATGTATAAAAAATATCTACTCAAATTTAAACCATTTCGTTTTCGAAATTAGCATGGCTTAAAAACAAAAATTGCATAGACTCAAAGCAGATATTTGCGATTTCATGCTTTAGTCTCTTAATTTGTTCGAAACGGAGCTGCAAGAAGGGAATTCAAGTGCAACTTCTAAATTAATTTTACGATAGTAAAGTACAAATTAAAAGTACAATTTCCGTAGTAACCTAACTAAGGTATATATGTACATTTGACCGACTCAAGTTGTATGGAGCCGAAAAAAGTGTTTTAGTTACCCCTCTGAAAATAAAGCTTGATATGTTTTCTGATGATTCCCAAAATATTTTGGTTCTAGCGTTGACCATCCGTGAGCTGGACCATTTTTAAAAAAGGGGTTTTTTCAGTTTTTCGAATTTTTTTGGTACTTTGCTCCAAGACGACATAAATAAAATTTGTTATCATCGAAAAGGGTTTTTGAAGCAGCATCCAATGGTATATAAAACTTGATCACTTGCGACCTACTAATTGAGATATTTAACTAAATACATATTTTCGTTTTTCGGATTTTCCAACAAATTCTACGTATGTGGAAATGATGTTCTGCTTTTCAAATTGAATCTGTTTTAAAATAATGTTAATATATTTTTTTTTTGTAATTATTCTCATAAAACGCGAAAATCGCGATATATTTTATTTTTTTTCATATATAGGCAATATGGGTATCAAATTTTTTAATTTTTCAATTAATCAAAATGTGAAAAATACAATAAAAAAATACAAAGAATTTGTATGAAAACCCGAAACGAAAATATATATTTAGTTAAATATCTCAATTAGTAGGTCGCAAGTGATCAAGTTTTATATACCATTGGATGCTGCTTCAAAAACCCTTTTCGATGATAACAAATTTTATTTATGTCGTCTTGGAGCAAAGTACAAAAAAATTCGAAAAACTGAAAAAAAGACCTTTTTTAAAAATGGTCCAGCTCAGGGATGGTCAACGCTAGAACCAAAATATTTTGGGAATCATCATAAAACATATCAACCTTTATTTTCAGAGGGGTAACAAAATCACTTCTTTTTTTTTTGAGTCGCTCTAATGTACATATTTGTTATTTTTCAATTTATTGATTAACTTAAGTTAATAAATAAATAAAGTTATGTTTTTGGAGCACTAGCTGCCCGAAATGAAACTTTTTTTAGACCCACTCATTGGTAAATACTACCGTTAATCGGTTCACCGATTAATAACTACCCGATTAACTGATCGGTTAATTTAAAAGTGGCTATTTTCGATTAACGATTAAACCGATTAATTTCAGTCGATTAACCGACGAAACAAAATTTTAATTTTTTGTGTTTTTAATTATTTGTTTCGTCTCATGTGCAAAAGGTATGCGCTTAGAAAAAATTTTTTATACAAACAAAGAAGGGATCTTCATTTTAAGTAGGCCTTTGCTGTCAACAGCTTTTTGTTTCACGAACTTTTGGGCATTTCCATTGTGATACGACGTGATATTTGTACGACAAAATGTAAAAAGTTAAATGAAGAAGTCAAACTTGTAAAAAGCTTTTTTATATTACAAAGTAATAAAGCAGCACTATATTCAGAAAAAAAATTACAGCAATCAACCTTAAGGATTTGAAGATATAAGCAAAAATTTGCGCCGGCGTGAGGTTACCAAAGCCAGAAGTGGATTTTGTCTTGCATTGCAAAACTGCATAAGTCTGCAAATTGGGCAAGACTTTTTGTATAAAACCTTTTTTAATAAGCTTTGGACTTATAAAGATTTATTTTCGAAGCTATCAAGCTTAAAAATCTTTGCTCGTTTTAGGTACATATGGGAATTTCCTGCGAAAAGTCTACTTTTTGTAATGTAACGCCAGAAAGCAAATAAGCTTGTATTTTAGGACCATGTTGTTCAAAAGTTATCCCTTTTGTAACTAAATGTAGAGCTTGTTGCACTTTACACATTTAAAAAAGTAAATTATACGTATACACTTTTTGATAAAAGATTGAAATTCTTACTGGCGTTACGTTACAAAAAGGAGACTTTTCGCTGGAACTTCCCATATTATGTATGTGTTTAGGTGTTTGTTTCTTTTCATATTTGCTGATATAAATCTTTGAACAGAATTAACCGAATAAATCAGAAGATTTTTTCCAAGTAAAGATTTATTAAAACTTAAGAAAAGAATCGCTTAAATCCTAAACATTTTTCTAGATGATTATCTTTAATGTCTCCTTAGACTATTGAAACAACTAATAAAATTATCAGTTGATTTTTTTAATTATTACAAAATGTTTGTGTATTAATTAAAAAATATGTATTACATATTTATGAATTATTTTTTTGTTTGCTCGTGGAAGTTCAAGAATTGTTATGTTATGGCTTTTTTTAAAACTAAACTCAAAAAAATAAATAATTTATTCATTTTTATGTATTGAAATTACTTAATTTAAAAAAAAAACTTTATTAATCGGTAAACCAATCAATTACACACCTAACCGAACATTAACCGATTAAACCAAAACCTCGGTTAATTAATCGAGCGATTAACCGTAATGAATACTATGTATAAATAGCTTGACCTCTTTTTACTCTGAAACACCATTTTTGTGACCCCTTTTTTTGAAAAATCCCTTTTTTGTGACCCTTTTAGAACATTTCCAACGGTAACCCTGATCACACAGATGAAACAGCTTGTGTAACAGTTTCTTCCGTGCGAGGAATTTTCTACGGTGAAAAATGCACTCGCCGACAAACAACAATAATCTTCATGAGATTCCCAGGTGACTCTTAAATGAATAAAAATTCTAGAAGGGTAAAAAAGAACTTTTTGAATACTTATATATGATGACTTTCAAAATTGTATCATTTATTTTATTCAAATTAAAAAAATATATACATATAACACAATCGAAATTTAAATATTCTATTAAACATGAAACAATAACACAAAATTCCAAAAATGCGGATATGGTTTATTGATTTGTCAGTATTTTATTTTCAACAAATATCTATTTAGTGACTAATACCAAAGTTCTTTTTTGTTTCAGTTTTCAATAGAACCCATTAATTTACTTAACTCAGTGGCACAGTAGCCGCAATTGAAGCGATGGTGTGCAACAGTGATAAAATGAGTAATTTCCCCAAATACATTAAATTTAGTTCCAACAAAAAAGTTTAAACATTCAAACAAAAAAACAATGGCATACTTAACAAGCAATGCCACATGTGGCCATTAAAGAAAGCTAGAATAAATGTTATCGAAAAATTAAAGCGAAATATAACTGGATGTGTGTGGGCATAGTGAATTAGTGGTGGCAAGGCAGTATTTATGTAATCGTATTCAGGAACATGTTTTCTGTTTTTTTCTTTTTTTATAATAGAGATTTCTTTTAATTGAACTGTAAGTGGCGTTTTATGAGATCTATTTCCATTTTTATTTTTAATGAATTAACTAAATTCGTATTATTGTATTTACTTAATTCTTCTTAAGACATTTGAGAGGTTATCTTTCTGCGGATACGATCAAAATTTGCATAATTAGACGGAAAGTATTGAAGTCTAAGGGGTATATAATTTCTGGAAGGACGAATAGGACTTAAGAACTCAACCTAACGGAGTAGGAGTTCTGAGATAATTTCACCGTTTAACAAATTCCGATTTTTTAAGGTTGGAAGATTAATTAGTTTTAAACTGTTTTCATACGGAGGTAAATTGATATTTTAATTCCAATGCAGTTTTTGAAGACAGAATAAAAGCAATTGCTTCTGTAAGGATTCCAGTTTTTTAGTATGTATGTCATACTGGGGGTGTCAAAGACTACCGAGGCGTATTTCAGAATAGGTTTTACTACTGAAATATATAATTATTTTATGACATAGGGATCGGCAAACTCCTCCCTCTAACGTTTGATAAATCCAAGGACACCTTTGGCCTTGTTGACAGTCTGCGATATGTGCAAATTAAAATACAATTTATGATCAAGCAAAATACCCAGATCAAGGATTTTCTCTACTCTTCCAAGCTGATGATTATTCAGCGTATAGCTACAGAGCACTGGACTTCTTTTGTAGAATAACAGATTTTCACACTTTTTAGTCTAGTTCAGATCCTTTAAATTTTTTGTTTTTGAATCTAAGGCATACAGTCCACAAAGTGAAATCAGTGTTTAAAAAACTAAATTACCTAAACATTTTTTACTATTACTAAAACTATTACTCTTTACAATTATATGTAGCGTCAGAAAGAGCAGTTGTCTTGTTTTGTAGTATTACCTTTTTTAAAACTACTGCTACATGCAAAAAATAAAACCAGAAAATAAAATAGCAGCAGAAAAACAAAAATTAAGTAGCAGTTAAAAAAACGAAATTGTTTTCTATTGGTTTGATTGAGGTTTTTTAATAACATTAAAGTAGTAATATAATAACATTGAAGTAGTCAGAAACAAAAATAATCAGTAAAACTAGAAACCAACAATAAGTACGTATGTGATGTTGTTTGAATTATTCATAAACCGTGTTGTCAGGTCGTCGCTTTTACCATTGTTGTTAGTACGATTGTTAGAAGTTATATGTACTCATACTTATTAATATTTATTTTATGAGCATTCATTCCACAATGTAGGGAAATATTTTGAATGGAATATTTTATATGTTTTTAACATGTTAAAAACGCTGCTATATTTAGTGAAAATTATCTTAAAACCAGTTCTATATATCATTTTACCATACTAAAAAACATTTTAAATTTTTTAATTATTAGTATTGTGGTTAGTTTATTGAACAGTTTAATCCAAATTTTTTTAATATTTTATTCAGGCTAAAGTTCATTAAATTAAATTTTCATTAAATTATTTTTATGAAGAAAGATAATTTTGATAATTTTTCATTCTTGACCGAGCTGGGAATTGAATCCAGGTTTTTCACGGACACAATCTCCACAAAGGGGTTTGCCGTTTTAACACTTCCAGCCTTCGAAGGCAGCAGGCAGTCAATAGCCAAACACCAATCTTCAAACCAAATTGGTAGATCGAAATTTGTCTTTTGAATGATTATCTATTTTAATTGATTTACATGTTCCTCCTTACTTCTGTTTTTCATACTTTCTGTCAAGAATTCTTATTGAAGTCCAAAGTACATTTTTCACAATACACATTGTTAAACAACTAAGGAACAATCTGCTTATAAAAAGGTCAACGAGAAAAAGAAAGACAAAAACATAAAAAACTGAAAAAATTCTTGGTAAAAAGCATTTAAAACAGAAGCAGGGAGGAATATGTAAATCAATTAAAATTAATAAATTTAATTAAAGTGATTTTAAAGGGGCATGAGCCAAAAGATTTCTAGCAACACTGATTTTAACCCACTTGTGCTATTCGTTTGTTTTTATTTTGCTGAAAATTTTACGTTTTTATTAATTCTGCTGCTACCATAATGTTATTTTACGACTGCTTCAATGTTATTAACATACTACTTCAATGTTATTCCAAAACTGCTTAATGTTATAAAACAACTACCTAAATGTTATTTTTTGTATAACTACTAAAGCAGATAATAGTACAAATTTGAAAAATAAAACTTCTTTTACTGCTACCAAAATTTAAAGGTAGCGATAGCAGTAAAAAAAAAATTACTACGCTGCTCCAAGTATTTTCTTTTTGCGCTACTACTAAAACTATTGCTATCAAAATGTGAGGGTAGCGGTAGTAATAGTAAATGAACGACTACAAGTTTTTAACATTTTTTAACGAGACTATTTTGTATTTTTTTATTACTACAGCTACTTGGAGTCTAGTTTTTAAAACACTGAGTGAAATTGTCAAAATTGTTTTAAAAGTTTTTTGAACAATTTTTAAGTTACCAGATTTTATGTAATCTTGATAATCAGTCGAAATAATGCAAAATGTTATTTTAGAATGCAAATGTTACCCAAATAATTTTATGCAATTTCTTCTTATATGCGTTTTTACTTCTATGAGAACATTAAAAAGGGGGCGAATCGATGCTTTTTTACAAATATTTATTTCCGCAATAGAGTATTAAATCGCATAAATTTTATAAATCGGTACACTCCCGAAAAAAAAAATTTATTTCCATAACTTCCTTATTCATGCCGGACAATAACGATAGCCACTATGTTGTTTCAAATTGTTGTACTGATATGTCCACAATTGATCGCAGAACCCGTTAAAACACTAACAACTAAAAAAATTTCACTACGATGTAGATGTACAAAGAATTCTTCTATAAAACTTAACATCATAACAAAAGTTTGCTCTGGCGATCCATGATAATATTGCACAATTAAACAAGTTGGAGTGGTATCATCGGCTGTCCGAATCTTTTATACCCACCACCGACTGTTAAAATATTTCAGGAGTGAGCTTTATGTGGGGCTTATGGTAACTTATATACCAATCCTTACTTAAACTACCCAACAAAAACTTAACTTACATTGCTATTTTTAATGACTTCCTGAATTCATTACTTTGTAGCTTTATTCGCCACTTTTTGCATTATTAGTTATATATAAAATAATAAATTTAATATAATATCTTAAATAAGTCATTATTATACATTACAAAAAAATACTTTGGTATAATGACTTAGATAAGTGATTTTAAATAATTTTTTAAATCAATTTGCAATATATTATATTAATATTTGTAAGATATTCGCTAATATTATCAAATTTTAAGAATAATTTCGATGTGCAATATATGGAAAATCCAAAAATCAATCAAATGTATGTAAATATATACCTAAATATGTTCCAAAATTACCAACACAATATATTTTCGTTATTAGTGATATCAATCTAATGTTAACGATATTTTTTTGAAGAACATAATCAGGCCTGTCACAGAAATTGTTCGGAATTGTTTTGAATCCGTATTTTCATTTCGATCGATTTTCGTAATTCCGACAAATTTTAATTTTGTTATTTTTAAGTTAAATGTGGCAATATTGTGCAAACCAAAACAAAAACTTTTTTCGATCAAAACATTAAAAGTGATTTCATTCCGTATCGGATATGTATCGGTTTTCGTTTTCTGAAGAAGCTTTCTCGGAATTAAAAAAAAATTTCGATCGAAATTTATTTCTGTGACAGCCCCGTATAATTACATATATTAAAACACACATTTGGGGGATTCACAAGGTGTCATAAAGTCATATGTCTTAAAATAATAACATGAACAAATACGACTGTTGTGAGCAACCCCTCATAATTTAATGTGCTATTTTGAATTTAAATCAGCTTATTAAAAAAAATATAAAAATTTTCCACAATGCCAAAAATAAGTGAAAAAACTTAAATAATAGCCAGTTTGTGTGAAAAATACATTTTAGATGTTGTGATGGCAAACTCAAGTATTTTCCATTTTTCGGTTTTGTTGCAAATTACAAATAAATTTTATTTTGTTTGTTTACCAAACAGCAGAGTCCCAAGCCGATCTTATTTGACGCCGCAAGTAATTTGTCGCAAAAATTGCTAGCCGCAGGTTAAATACAGATGTTACCCGGATAAAATTATACCTTCAACGGCAACGGCTACAAAAAATAACGCGGCACGTCTCAGCCACTCAGCGCTGGACTTTTCTGATTAATTACGACAGCACAATAAACATAGCAAGCAACGTTCTATTTATTTAAGACAGTTTTTGTTTACAAACCAACAACAATATTTTTAAACCATTGTAAAATGTTAGAACATTATGACAATAAACCATGATAGCACACCTTGTGAATACCCCAATTGTTACTATAATTTTAGAGCTATAAATGATTTTGTGCAGCAAAAGCACTCTTTATTAAATATTTTCTTACATTTCGAAAAATGTATTATTGT
The DNA here is from genome assembly GCA_943735925.1 of Pollenia amentaria. Classification (NCBI taxonomy): domain Eukaryota; kingdom Metazoa; phylum Arthropoda; class Insecta; order Diptera; family Polleniidae; genus Pollenia; species Pollenia amentaria. Next base: position 133,582,185 of record OX031010.1, on the reverse strand, counting down.
GTACACTTTTTCAACATCAATTCCATAAGATTTCAGAGCAATTTTAATTATGGCCAATTTTCATGATTGATATTAAAATACATTTATGTTTAAAATCGTTTTAAATACAAACTTATCTTCTTAACTAAACACTTAAAAGAAAATTAAGTCATCGATGTGGTACATTTAAATTCAACTTAAGTTTCCCTTGGATTTACTTAGCAAGGTGGCCTCAATATCACAACAATACAAAAACAACAGACAAAGTAATAACAACCAGCTGTTTTTTTAAACCACTTTTTAAATAACTACACTTTTTTTATGACATTTTTTTGTATTTAGTAGTGCTACCTACCATACTTTTATCTTAATTACATAAGACTTTTCATATAAATCTCAAAATATCAATCTTTAATTAAATCCGATTTAAGTTTTTATGAAAATTAATATAATATAGATTTAAATACTATCCTGAAAATTGGGCATTAGTGTGTTTTAACCTTCTTCAAAGTAAATTTGAAAGTACTTATTTCTTGTCTCTTTTTGTAACTACTTATTTTTATACAACTTTTATGTATAAAATAGAGGTATTAATTTTTAGGCTGTAATTGTCCAAATTATAAAGGATTACTTTTGGGACATCGCAAACAAAAATAAGTACTTTTTCTAGTAGAAAAATAAGTACTCTTTTCCTCAAGTTCTCATTATTTTTCTGCTTATTTTGTACGCAAAGTTTTTGCTGGGTATGGCTGATTTAATTTTATTATAATAGCATTCATTATTCGTAACAGCTTTACGCGAACTAAAGTTTTTTCCAGAGTGGCCCTTATTGGGGACTTAGCGACCGATCTTCACGAAGTTTTGAAATTTTGTTGTATGATTTATAGTCATATAGAACGAATTTGTGCAAAATCTTGCATCAATATGTGAATTCCGTCCATATTTATGTTAGTTTTTGTAATAAAATTATCAATTTTGGACGGTGGTGTTCCAACATTTGTATTCATAACTCTTTTTCTACTGAACCGATTTTGCTGGATTTAAACCCCAAGCTTCTTTGGATAACTATAAACAATTTGAGATTTTCGATAGTAAGCGTGTTTTCAAAATTGACCATACTAAATCGACAAAATAACTTTAGGTCCCAGAAAATATGTATATATGTACATACTTTATGACCTCTTAGATAAATATTGAAAAAAATACTCTCTGAATCACAAAATTATCTTATCATCTGCACCAGAGAACTGCAACGAGCACCCGTTTTTATGATTTATAATACTCGCCTTAAAACGAGTTGCGGTGAATTTAATACAGCCTATTGCTTTTGTATGTGCTTGCCAGGCTCGTAAGAAATTGTGTTTGCAACATACGAGCCTTTAGCAAACGCAATGAAATTTATATGAGTTCGGTTTTGTATTGTTTCGTAAATATATTTTTTCAACATTCGGCAATACAAACACAAGAAATGTTTGTGTAGGAATTGGAAAACACACTTGTACATTATTACCTAGAGCAGCGGTGGGCGCTGGTTACACGCAGCATTCGTCATTCGTAGTAATACTTAAAGCAGCGTTGCCAGATGGTTTAGGAAAAAATCCATGATCGTATATTTAAGCAAACATGTAGGGCTAAAATCATTATGAAATAAAGTGAATTTAAAAGTTATTATAAGAAAAATTTTTGTGGAAAATTTTAATTAAAATATATAACGAATGCGACAGGCTTATGAATGACAATTTTTTTATACGTCAATTTCTTTTATATGTAAATATTTTTACAAAAATATTGACCAATGCCAACACATCGCAGTCCGTTATTTTATTGTGCGACGTAGACACAGAATTTACTTTTAATATATTTATGCATTTTTGACGACAAATTTTACAACAAACACACATTTATATTCTATGATGATAAAGATGCACATAAGAACATTTTTTTAAATGGCTGAGTGCGCTTTTTATTAACGTTCACTATCGGCTGCTAATTGAGTTTTTTCTTTAAGAAAATTGTTTAAATATCTTATATTTAGTTCATCAGTTTTCATGACAGCAGGTGGTTCAATATATGTATGAATCATGGTGTAATGTAATTTTATAGATAATAATAAGTAAAATACTTTAAAAAGCATAACTAGTTTTCATCCATAAAATAAATAACAAAACATGCACTAAATCTTTTAAAAATCGTCTAACCTACGACAAATCATAAAATCTGGCAGCCACGTTTTCACTTAATGTTTAAATTTAAAATACACGAACATATACTAAATTAATATGCCGTGAACGTTGTTGTTACGAGCTGGTCGTAAAAAATAGAAAAAAACACGAAACTTTGATTTAAGTGGTTGTGATATTGTTCATACTTTATTCTGGGCTCTGACTTCTTTATGTAGTTAACACATGTACAAGTAAAAAGTTATTGTGTAATATTTCAATGCATCAATATTCCCTCAACAGTATTAGTGGATCAAAATCAAACTATTAATCAAACAAATGAGCCTCGGCAACTTCCACCATTGCATCAATTTGAATTCTCATCTGTCCTTCCTATTGATGTATTATCAAGTTGCTTATGCGTGAAGTCTAATGCAGTCGGGTTTGACCAGATACACCCAAAATTCCTAAAACTTCTTCTACCTCGGTTATTAGTTTACATTACCCACATCTTTAACACCATTATTACCTCTAGACAATTTCCAACTTGTTGGAAATATTCTAAGATCATTCCAGTTCAGAAAACTGGTACAGAATTTCGCCCTATTTCAATACTACCATACTTATCTAAAGTATTTGAACGTCTGGTATATAGGCAAATGAATGACTTTTTGACTAATAATCATCTCATAGTTAAAAATCAATCGGGCTTTAGGCCTTAGCATAGCTGTGTCACAGCGCTCGTAAATGTTTCTGAGGATATCAGACACAATCTTGATAATGGTTATGTTACGTTTTTGGTGCTCTTGGATCACTCTAAGGCATTCGATTCTGTAAATCATGGAATTCTTTGCAATAAACTCTGTCACAAATTCAACTTTACTTCAACTGCCGTATCGCTGCTAGCCTCATATCTTACTAATCGTTTCCAATCTGTATATTTGTGTAATCAAATTTCCAGTGCCCTACATGTGTCAAAAGGAGTGCCACAAGGTTCTATTCTAGGCCCATTGTTGTTCACATTATACATCAATGATTTACCCAGTCAACTTTCACACAGCAATATCCATATATATGCAGATGATGTTCAAATTTATATAAGTTGTGAGAAAGGATTCATTCGTGAATGCACTGAGAAGCTTAATGATGATCTCAATAAAATATTTGTATGGGCATCGTCAAATGGACTTTATTTAAATCCCAAAAAATCAAAATGCTTATTAATAATTCAAAGAAATCAAACCACCGCTATGGATGTTCCAGTATCATTAGGTAACCAAAATATTGCAATTGTTGAGTCAGCTAGGAATCTTGGAATATTTTTTAACAAATCGCTCACTTGGAACCATCACATTAATTCTGTATCTGGAAAAATATTTGGGATGCTTAGAACATTGTACCCTACACAACATCTTACGCCTTTAAACATTCGTGTGCTTCTAGCTAAAACTTTTATAATGCCGCAGCTTCTATATGGTTGCGAAATTTTTGCGTATTGTGATTCAGAAAGTAAGAGGAGATTATTAGTAACGTATAATGCGATTCTACGGTATGTATACCGTATTAAGAGATATGATGGAACCTCTGAGTATTCTAAGTCTTTGTTCGGAGTTAACCTCATGGACCTACTTAGGATAAGATCATTAATTCTACTCCACAAGGTAATATATACCAAAGAACCAACTTATTTATTTGAACGCCTTCAATTTGCACGATCCAGTAGAGGAAATAATCTTATACAATTCCGATATCGAACCCTACCCAGCTAGCATAGGCTGTTTGTTAGACGATTATGTTCAATATACAACTCCTAAAAGAGTCTTCTGATGATTATCTGACGAGTTACAAAAACAAAAACATCTAATTTTTTTTATTTTTAATTTTTTTTTTTAAATTTTTGACACGCTCGTCTTTTAATCTTGGAATGAGCCTTTTGAGACTCTTTGTAAGAGTCATATAAGAATTACTGAGCTACCTAAATAAGAGCGTTTTTGAAATATGAAAATTCTATTGTCAATGCAATTTCAATAAAACAACCCGATCTAAGGATCTGTAAAATAAGATTTTCCGGCAGGATGATGTTGATTTCCCGACCTTAAGGTTTGTTTGATATAAATTGTATGAAAATTATAAGTTTTGACATGAAAAACACGCTTGATGCCCTTATTTAGGTAGCTCAGTTATACGGCTGAGCATTTCACGAGTTGTAAAATAATCCCTAAGTGAGTCTCAGACGACTTTTGGCATGATTTTTGAAAGACTCGTTAGATAATCTCTACATACATCGTAAACGATTCCCTCAACGATTAATATAAGCGTCCTCCGCTGTGTTGTAGAAGTATCTCACAGAGGAATCAGCTTGTGTAACAGTTACTCCCGTGCGAGGAATCGTCGACAATTAAAAAATGAGCTCGTCGACGATCAAAAACACTCGTCATGAGATTCCCAGTAGACTCCCAGACGATTGAAAATGCTAGCTGGGTAATCTCTAGATGGCAATTTTTTATTAATACCATATGTCTGTGGAACTCATAAACCAACAATTTACAAATAATGGACAACGCTTTACTATTTAAGAACGAATTGTTTAAACATGATTTTATCTCAAATTTTCAACTATCTTAAATATTAATTCATTATTGATTATACATATATATTTTCCCTCATTATGGATTGAATTTTAATTACATTTATTCTTATACCTGTATAATTTAATTTATTTGTTTGTATGTACATTTTTTGTTCTTTAAAAATATTTTAATTATTATCACAAATTGATTGTATCGCTATAAGATCACATACTGTAATTAAAAGATTTATATCTTGTTGTATGTGATATCCACATTAAATAAAAATGAAATGAAATGAAGCTCGCTTTGTATGAAGAACGAGCCGACGAGCCAACATAATCAGTAAAAGCGAATGCTTAAAAGTATTCGAGACTAAAAATGATTTAGTAAACAGCGAGTGCGCTCGCAAGTATTATGTATTGTTGCAGTTCTCTGATCTGCACCACAAGTTGTGGAGCGTATACAAATTTAAATTTTTGGTTTAGCTTTTTCTTCTTTTCTCCTCTGCTTGTGTTAAGTTATTAGCTTTGGTGTGTTCGGACCAGTGATGTTATACGTATGGAAAAATCCCTATTCGTAGGGATTTTCTGCTAAAAAAATGCACGTAGGGACAAAAAGGACAGAATTTTTGAAATCAATTAAATGTGGGGACTTTTGAGTAATGTGGTAAAACTGCATACATATGGCAACCTTTTTCGATTTATGACAGCTTACTAATAAAATTGTTGATACGGCAACATTAAAAATTGTAAATTTTCTTTAAGTCATCGCTTCCAGCCATTTCGGCTTAAACGTTAGATTGTGCAAATCTCTTTTACAAGAATGGAGATCTTTTGAACTTAATTTTCCAGAGCAAAAAATAGATATTTTGTAAAAGATTGATGCCGCTTTTTTTCAAGACGATTGTAAAAAATGTTATACTTTCTAGCGTACCGAAATTTATTAAAAAAAATGTATCCCTACGATTGTTAGGAAATCACCATTCAAAAGTTATACGGGCAAATAATAAACTTTTCTAGTATCTAAGCAAAATCCAAAAGTGCATAAATATGATTTTAAGTGAATTTATATCACTTATTTTTGTTTATATTTATATGCATGTAGAACCCAGCAAGCATTTTGTATCATAATCAAATATTTTAGGAATCAGCATCAATTATACTCTCGTTGTGAGAAAACGGTATCCTACTGACCAATCACCTTAAAGTATCGTGTTATCATATCATTCCTTTTTTTTTAGCAATTTAATGATAGTTTTTATAATTATTATTAAGTATTTTCCGCGTCATTTTTCAACCACAAATTGTATAGAATTTTTTTTAAAGATTTCAAATATTTTAAGTCGTCTTCTTCTTAATTTTTTTCCGATAAAAGCAGCACCGCTATGAATTTTGATTACATATTTGAACCAACTTTAATTTCAACCAAACAAAAGTTATCGGGTTCACACAAAGAAAAAAAGAAACAAATTTATTTTTATTAATTGACAATAATTTTTGGGTTTCCTTTTTAGCCAATCTTTTCATTTGTTCAGCTGATGCGAAAGTTTTTATTTTTTTAAATTTATTTTTTTTATTTAGTCTGACGAATGAACAACAATTCAAAATATTTAAAAAATTATTATTTGAACATATTAATGAAAAATCAGTTTTTAATCATTAAGACTCATTTAGAGTATTTTTACGAAAGAATTATAACGTTGTAAAAACTTTAAATAAAATTTATATATATATATATACAAATGGTTTTATTTTTATTGAGGTATGTATAATTATTTCAAAGTTTTAGGGACTTTTGTAGAGACAATTATTTTAACGCGTAGGGAAAAATAGGGATTTTTTCAATCTGCGAAAAGACTTTTCAAAAAAGTCTGTTACATCCAATATTTTTGTAGAACATTCCATTCCTGCCCTCACCCTTCTTAGGGGTGTTTTTTAGGATTTATGAGAATATAGACAGAAAATACTGTTATGAAGGGAAGTTAGGAGGTTAATGTGTTCCACAATTATATTTGCTGTAACATTTTCCACAAAGTTGCTGAACATACTTAAGATATTAAGAACACATTGTTTCACTTCCTTGCACGAACAGGCCAAAAGAGTGAAACTTTAACCCCCAAAAAAATAAAGTTAAAAACGTAGACAGTTTTGCATTTATTTTGGAAAATAAATTCTAAAAACTGAATTGTTTTCGATTGCATGTGACTTGAATTTTAAAAATTTCAACAATAACAATGTAGTATGCAAAAATAGTTAAATTAATACCGAAAGTAAATCACTTTGTAAAAATTTCCATTGATATCAGCTTGCATATAATGGTAACAAGCGTATTTTTTAATGTGGTATGCAGATCAAAAATAGTTGCCTTTTTGTATACATTTTGACTCGATTTTTTACGAAATAAAATGCAAGATATTTTTTATATTACTTAGAATAGAATACTCGTAGTTATATTCCTTAAATTTTCAGGAATTACTTTATACACTACCAGACTATTATCTTGTATCATCTTGTTAGAAAGAATAAATTCGAAAAATAATATGAAAAAGAAATAATTCCCAGATTCTATTTGTTAAAATAGTTGAGTTAAATACATTCAAATTATAAAGTATCACTATCCAGTTTGACACAAAAAATGTTGACGAAGGCCGTAGCGTGTCTAATAATTGTAAATTTTTCTTTACATACAATGTACTTCATTGCAATCCAAAGGATAGCTAACCCGGCGTTTACACCATTACATTTGCTTGCAGCCCAACTTGCAAGAGAATTTGCTTGCAAGTAAATTTTAGACACTTGCAGCAAGTAAAATGACAAATAAAGAAACAGTGTTACCGTGGATGCCTTAGGTATCAATTTACTAGTACTTAGTAATATAAAAATTATGTTTATTGTTGATTTTCAGTGTGTTTTTAAGAATAAAAAACACTATTTTAAAACTTAAATTACAAGCATTTAAAAAAAAATTTTTAATCAAAATATTTTCTCGGAAAATTTTATGATATCGGTAACTACAGCAATACTGGATTCACATATTTTAAAAATAAAAATAATTTTTTCATCAAGATGGACCAAAAATAAAATAAAGAAATAATTAAATTATTTATATTTATATTTAATATAATTGAATAAATTTCGTGATAACATTAACATGATAATGTTTTTTTAAGCCAAAAATGAACCTTTTTTCATAAGATGTTTTCGAGAACATTTGAAAAATAAACTTACAACTGACTGTGTAAACACTCAAGTTACTTGCAAGACTTTCGGCTTTTTCTTCAACATTTACGTTGATAATACATATACACTACTTGCAAGTAATTACTTGCATGTGTTAAGGCATGGTAAGGTAAAATGTAACAAGAAGATGCAAAATAATAGTCTGGTAGTGTGTAGAGTCATTCCTGAAAATTTAAGGAATAGAACTATTACAAAAATGCTTTATAACATAAATAACTGAAATTTAGCTCATAGAGTAAATTCAAAAAATAAAAAATGTTGAATATTATTCAGAATATTTAAAAACAAATAAAAGATTGAATAAAAATTTATGAAATCCCTGATTTTATATAGACTCGAAAATTAATCTGGGTTGGCTTAAAGTATTGGATATTGGGTATTTTCTGCGAAGTTTAATAAAAACATATCCATTTTGAATAGATGTTTTAAGGTATTTATTCTTCACTTAAATTTGTTATCGAAGTTACATTATGTTTGGATGAAAATAGAATTCAAAATCTTACAATATTCTGACTTATTTTCACATAGAAAATCAGGGTTATAAAAACCTTTTTTTTCTCTACGCTGTATGCAAAATACTGGTTAAAAATAATATTTTGCAAAATTCAATTGGGAAAAGATATATTAATTTAAAACGTTAAAAAAAACCCATAATAATAACGGAGAGATGATCAACCGGACTTGAACATCTCTTGTCATAAGGATTCAGAATATATATACTTTATAGGGTCTGGATTAATATTGTAGAAGTTACAAACGTAATGACAGTCCTTAGCGAGGGTAAAGGGTACAAAAACGAGCAATAACAAGTAGAAAAATGGAACATTTTTATCTCAAGCGGTAAATTTTCCACGGTTAAGAAATATATTTTTTTTAAACAATAACAATCAGGATGTTGCACACATTTATACATACCTAGCTATAACAAAAATTCATCTTTTATAATATTTATGCCCGTAATTTCTACTAACAGATATCTGGTCGGGTTCGTACCTAACATTTATCTTTACTTATCCCGTAACACTATTTTGTCAATTTCAACGTTAAATTGGCCCACGTGAATTAACTACCGAAAATTTATGGTGTAAAATAAACTACACTTTAACTCGTAGGTAAGAAAGTGGTTTTAAAATTCTTTACTCCATAGATATCTATACACAGCTAGATATCTATTTGTATTAATTACGGGCATTAATATATCTTGAACACGGCAGAATTATTAAATTTAAATTTTTTTAAACGATCCTTAGGGGAAAAGACTAAATGGTAAGAAATGGTGTAATCTAAGGAACTCATTAAGGTATATAAGGAATTTAATATGAGTAAAGGTACATTTAAATAGTAACCTTCGCCATTTTTAGATCAATCCGTTGATTTTATATTATAATTTTTACTGAACGGAATTCTCAAATCAAAAATATTTTATGTTTTACTATATCAAAATACAGATTTAAAATTTTAATAAAATGTTCCTAAGTTATTTTATATTTTAATAGCCCGTATATACAAAAAACTTATTGGCTAATTAAATAATTAATCCTATTAAAATTAAATATCGATTAAAATATCTGTGTGCAAACCAAAATATAGTCTGCGTATATTTAAATAATACCATTAAATTTTAATTACCAATTTGTTGAACAAGAAAAAAGGCACAAATTAAAATTATATTCTGTTATGTTTGAATTTTTATTACAGGTGGATATACTAGATACATCAGGTGATATGCAATTTCCTGCCATGCGTCGTTTATCAATTGCCAACGCACATGCATTTATGCTCGTCTATGCCACAACATCCGGTGCCAGCTTTCAATGTGTTAAACAATGTTTCGAAGAAATACGGGAGCAAAGAGCTGATTTTCAGGTAAGTACAAAAATAATTGCAGGTTTTCCAAATATTTGGAAAATGTTTAAAGAAAACTTATGTTTTTAAATACCAAAATTAGTTACAATCGTCTGAAATCAAAATTCAACTTAATAACAATTTTGTAGCACTAATCCATAAATAAACTGACCACTTTATTAAACCCTCTAACGGAGTATACTCAAATTGAGCATAGCTTTTACAGAAAAGCCAATACCAGAATCAAATTCAAAGTGTATATAATCCTTTACTGTGATGCAATTAATCAATTGAAAATTTTAAGCCAAATTTAATGACGAGGTCAAGTTTCTAGGCGTAAAAAAAAGCCTGCAATTCTCTAAACTATTAGCAAAAACTAAAAAGAGCCTTTGATTTAACAAAAAAAATTGTTTCAAAGCAGTGGTAGACAATTTTTTTTTTTTTTTTTTTTTTTTTTTTTTTTTTTTTTTTTTTTTGCTAAACTGGCTAAATATTCATCAAAATTCTAAGGCAAAATAGCGAACTTACTGCAACGAAAAAATAATTAATTTTGGATTATACAAAAGTCATTGTTATTTAAGTCCGATGAGTTTGTAGAAATCATCTTAAGTGCTCGTTAAAAATCCAAAATTTACACATCTAAGAAGATCTTCACGATCTCTTGTGATCGTGGCTAAAAAGAGATATCTTCTGGTATCACGGAAATCAGTAGTGCCTGGTGAATTGGCACCGAACTGATTATTTTGGTTTAGGCCTCCGTTAGTATGATTATTGCGATAAATACCTTCTGTTCTTCGAAAAGATTGTCTTTGCAGAAGACTCGCTTTTCCGTTGAAAAAATACTTCTGTGGATCACATGGTGTTTGTGACTTGCAACTAGGGATATCGATTATTCGACTTTTTTCAATAACCGGTTTTCGAATATTACGAATAGTTGCTATTTTAAAAAACCCGGTTTTCGGTTAAGCAATTTTTAAATAACCGGTTAACCGGTTTTATTTCGAATACTTAAAAACACAAAAATCAAATAAGTTTTTAAATAAAACGTTAATTTGAATAAGAACAAAACAAGGTAAGGAACCAACAAAGTACATAGATATGACTAAGATCAGACCTAACAAATATTTTAGGATAAAATCGGTGATATATCATTCCTTATTCTACTGGACCATTCCAAGGCGTTCGATACGGTCGATCATCAAGTTCTTTGTTGGAAATTGGACAAAATGTTTAGTTTCTCACCTTCATCCATCCGTCTGGTTGCTTCGTATCTTTCTGGCCGTAGTCAATCTGTTATTTCAAACAATATAACATCAAAATCGTTACCTGTTCTTAGGGGAGTGCCACAGGGATCGATACTTGGGCCCCTTCTATTCTCAATTTATATAAATGATCTAGATAAACAATTGTTACACTGTAATGTTCACCTATATGCTGATGATGTACAACTCTATATTAGTAGTCCCTTAATAAATATAAATGATTGTGTTGAAAAAATTAATATTGATTTAAAACGTGTTCACACATGGGCAAATGCAAATGGTTTGTGTATAAACCCCACGAAGTCCAAATGCTTGATAATAAGGAAAAAAACACTGAAACTGTCGCTTGAACCTATGATATTACTGGACAACAAACGTATTGAAATTGTACAAAAAGCTAAAAATCTTGGCATTATTTTTAACAACACACTCACATGGTCTGATCATGTAACTGCTGCTGCTGGGAAAACATACTCAATGCTGCGAACGCTATGGAACACCCAACACATCACACCGTTAAATATTCGAATGTTACTTGCAAAAACGTATATCATGCCAATTTTACTCTATGGATGCGAACTGTTTGCAAGTTGTGACTCAACAAGCCAGGGAAAACTTGAGAAAACTTACAATGCTGTATTGAGATATGTTTTTAACCTAAGAAAGTATGATCACACTTCCCATGTTAAAAATAAACTTTTTGGCGTTTCTCTGAATAATCTGTTAAAAATTAAAACCTTAATGCTATTACACAAAATAATTTTCAAGCATGAACCTGTGTATCTTTTTGACATAATATCTTTTACGCGTTCAAGAATATCATATGATATAATTCATACTAGATATAGAAGTCAGGTTTCTGCGCGTCATTTTTACATCAATTCAATCCGCCTTTGGAACTCGCTACTACCGGCCAATAAATCCATTAGCAACGTCTTGCTTTTTGAGAATGAATTATATAAATTTTTTATCACAAATTAATACTGTTTCCTTCTTATTATGTTTGTATTTAACTATTTTAAACTTATTTGTTTATTTATAGAAATTATTAAATTATTTTTCATAATAATATATCATTTTTTACTCTACAATGTAATAACAATACAAAAATCCAATACTATAATTATAAGATTTGTATCTTGTTGTATTGGAAATCAAATAAATAAATAAATAAATAAATCGAAGAAAAGTGGGACCAGTAAATTGATCAAAATTTAGCTAAATTTTCAACAATTTTTTATTGATTTACTAAACTTTATTTGGTTTCAGCATTATAGAAACGAATAGTGAACTTAACATTATTTTTGTGTAAAATATTTGTCAATTCGTCGACTACAATTTAAAACATTCCATACATTGTTTGGTTTCTTCAATTTTGTTTTTTAGTTCTTGCTGTTTTAATATATGAAACTGGTAGAAATTTTTCCCATATCGTTGATTCCGCCGTAGTGCTGTATTTTTCAGCATGAAGAGATGATAGAACTACTTAAGAGTTTTTAGTGCCTTAACGGGCATTTCGTCCTCGGCAACACAACGGGTTAATATTTCACCCAATGATTTATTTTTTGCAGCGTATTTAAGTAAAGTAAAGTATTATTTGTCGTCTCCTTAGAACTACTTCGAACGGAGTTAAGTTACATTTAGATCACATTAATGTCAAGCATGTATACTAATTAAAGGCGATTAATAAGTGACATGGAAGAACCTTTGTAACTTATCATTTTAGGGCACTTCAGGCAACTATCTTTGTCTTATTAATCGCGTTCGAAAAATTTCTAGAGATAACCTTTATATAAAAATATATTTAATATTTAGAACGCACTTGCACAAATTACTATTTACTTTTTAACTGCACACGTTTTTGTAGTATTTTGAATAGTTTTTGGTTTTTTTTCTACAAGAACACACGCTTTTATAAACGATTTGTATATACAGTGTTCATAATGTTTTTTGACCTTTGTTACGTTTTGTTTTGATATTCTTTATAAAAAGTTTAAGTTTGGCCAATATTCAATTAGAAAATACTTATATTACGGGTACATCTGCAACAAGAGTAAGGAAAATGTATATAAGTTACACATTACTAAAATACCTGGTATATTATACCAAAATAACCGGTTTATTCGATATTCGAAAAATGGGAATTTTAAAATAACCGACTTGGGCAAAGCTTAAATAACCGGTTAAAAGCGGTCGAATAATAACCGTTCGATCTCCCTACATGCAACCCAAAGTTGGGGAAAGCGTTACCCTGAAAATCTCACCACTCGTGTGAGAGCTCGGGCTGGCAAAGGACTATTCTTAATTGCTGTTGCTACTTAACAGCGCTGCTGCTAGGTTAGGTAAGTATCATTGGCTGTCTTGATCGAGCACAGCTTACGTGGGTCCAAGAAATTGTTCCCGTTGTATTACCAGGATTTACTGTCTCACAAGGGTATCATGTTCCCCTGCTGCCGACATTCTCACTCAGCCATGCGGTGAGAATGTGAGAATTGCTTAAACTTCTGCCAAAAATTAACAAAAAGCCTTTCAAATGTATTTCAAAATACAAAAATAAAATCAAAATATATTTGATTCCGTAAGAAAAGTGCGATCAGAAAATGCCAGATTCATAGAACTTAACCATATGGGTTGACACATATGGTTTATATATATTCGCATAGTTCGTAAAGCCAACTTAAGCATATTATAGTTGTGCTTTTAGTCTTATCGCTGTGTTTTTCAGCTAACTTTTTGCCAAGATGTCCGGTTCAAGATTGTAAACAATGCCTCAGTATGAGTGGTTCTAAAGGAACCTGTTACCGTTATTGCCACCATTCTCATTATATGTTCAAACTTAATTTGATTGATTCTTCCCATTGAGCACCAACCATCAACCAGCTGCCCCGTAGAAAAGAATGGGTTTTATAAAACATTCGTATAACCAGTATACAGTCCTCGGGTTGAATCCCCTGTTTAGGCCAATGACCCTTTAACAGCAATGTAATGCCTTAGTAGTCCTAGAAATGGTGCTGCTGCTAGCTTATTTCCAAAAGCTGCGGAGGTTATGTAAAGTACCCATGTAAATCCTTTCCACAGCAGTACTTAATTTGATCTCCAAACTCACATTTTTGCATTAAAAGAGATTATGGGAGTGGTGCTTTAATGAGTCTGGAAATATACGACTTAAAATTAACGAAGAACAGATTTAACAAAAAATGCTTAATTCAGTCTTTTGTTCCATAGACAAATATTTTTAAAGTTTTTAAAACCTTTTTTAAATATTTTAGAAAAAAATCTCATATTAGTTTTATAAACCGCTTCCAGTTTCTTTCTGCCAACTTTGACCCAACCCAAAAATGGAATTTTACACAAGTCTTCATTTTGTCCAGATTTGGAAAAGGCTTAATAAGACTTCACTACACTTAAGGGAATCAAAAATATCTTCTCTTTTTTTACTTCAGAAATTGTGTAGAAAAATATCGAGCATTAAAAAATTGTTTATGTCCGCGGTGTTCTAGCCATTACTGCGTCTTCAGAGTTGTATGGGGGATCCATCATCAAAACACAAACTTAAACGCTCCTCTGCTATCCATATACAAATTTTATTTATTAAAAAATCAAAATTGCTTTTCAAACTTTATTTTCGGCAATGCAAAATTTATTATTAATTTATTAATGACGTGCTAAACTCAAAATCTTTAATAAATGAATAAATTAATAATAAATGTTGCAATCCCGAAAATAAATTTTGATAATAAATTTGCATGTGCCCGGCAAATAAAAAACAGAAATGGCAAGTTTTTTGTTTTTTTTTTTTAATTTTGTTGTTTCTTTCTATGCTCTTACAACTACAATTCGTGTTGGGAAAAAAGCCAGCCAATTGTAGGGGAATGTAAGAAAGAAAAAAATTCACTGTTTATTGTTGTGGCTTTGTTGAAGCTTTGATATTGTTACAAGTATGACAAGTGTTTAAAATTCTAATTCACTCTATGGTCTTATATGTATAATATTTTTAGCTTTTCTAAAAGATTTGGAAAAAGTTTCCTGACGAGCTGGCCTAAGCAACCAGCGAAATGCGCATAGAAACTAGCTTTACCGCAACAATAAATTTCAGTTTTTTTTTTAAATCAAAAATAAAGATTGGGAGTTAAGCACGTCATTAATAAATGAATAAATTAATCAAAATTTATTTTTTCCAAACATTTTGATTATGCACCACTGTGCAATTCAACAAGTGTTTTCTAAAATTGTAGCAACCTCTTCAGTAATTTCTGCAAAATTTTATTTCGATACTAACAGTTTTACGATATTTGTATCGGTAAAGAATATTAACGGGCTGTATGAGTTTAATTTTTTTTTTTTTTTTTTTTTTCGTTATTTATTTATTGAATCTTCACATATTTAATATGAACTAACAATAATTTATCAAATCTTATCCTAATACTTTATTTATGTCCTGCCAGTGCCAGACAAAAATTTTCTTCATCACGGGTTCTGTTCACTTATATAGGTGTTTATCTCTCATCTAGTTGGGTAAGTGCTGCAGTGTCTCTTCTCCTTAAGCGAGTGTGGCCGCCATGATTTAAAATATTTCGAGCTAAAGGATTTGGGTGTTGTTCAAGTCTTTTTAAATATTTTACTGCATATTTTGTAATCATAGTTTTTACTAATGGCACGTTGAGATCCTTATGAATGTTTGAGTTTTTAACATACCAGGGGGCGGCTGTGATTATACGAAGAAGTTTATTTTGGCGCCTTTGAATTTTTTCGATATTAGAGGCCGAGGCAGTGCCCCATAGTTGAATACCGTAGCACCAGATAGGCTTTAAGATAGAGTTGTAAAGTAGAAGCTTGCAATCGAGTCTAAGAACAGAATTTCTTCCAATAAGCCAATAAATTTGGATGGCTTTTAGTTTCATTTGAGTTAATTTTGCCTCTATATGGCATTTCCACGTTAATCGCCGATCCAGATGTATACCGAGATATTTTACATGCGAATGTTGAGGAATAATTTGATTATTGATTGTAATAGGGGGGCAAGATTCCCGGCGCAGGGTGAATGTTATATGTACGCATTTTTGCTCATTGACCATTATCCTCCATTGTCTTAGTAATCAGCTAATATGATATATGTTAAAAAGAAAAAATTTCAATTTCCTTTTTACTATTGGTTATAGAAGACGTGTTTAAATAAACGTGACCAAACAAAAATAGAAAGAAGTTAAATATTAATTAACAAATTGTTTATTTTATAAACGTAAAGGCACAGCTTGTTACAATGAGAGCTATGGTCCATTATGGAATTTGTATTACCAAAAAATTTGCTTTAGAGATTTCGACTATCATAAGAGCTTTTTGTGCTCTTACGAGAGTACAAATATATTTTTTTGAGTTTTATGACCGCAGACGTGATTTTGTGGGTGAGACTTATATAAGGGCTGATCCAAGCCTTCTGTTTAAATGAGGTCACATATGGGAAATTCAGTCGGGACAACCTCCATACCCAATTTATGCTACTAGAATACCAGTGCTCGACTAGCCCATGTTATTCATGACCGTCCTAATAAAGGATATCTGAATAATTTCTTCATAATAAGCACATGCCTAGAAGTTTATAATTATACGCCAGCCTACTTAATATCAGTTTATTCGCTGACACACAGTACTGAAAAAATGTTTTAAACGATTTTACCAAACATTTTGTGGTTGTGTAACAAATTTTTAGTTTTGCGTTATATAAAATATCAAAAAAAAAGCAATTAAAAAAACTTAAAACCAAAAACTGCAATAGCTAGAGATAGTATCGTATCTGTGTATGTGTATCTGCAAAATATGGGCAAACAAAAACACTTAATTGCCAACACACTTTAGTTCAAATATATATTTTTATGTGTTCGAGAATATCAGGTACTCAGCACTGCACTGTATTGTAAAGGTGGCATTTAAGCATTTACCATTTGTCGTTAAATATTTTTCTATTACTGCTGTATTTTTCACTTTATTTTGTGTATGTAATTCTTTTTTTTTCTTTTTTGTTTTTCCTTACAGGACATTCCCATTGTAATCGCTGGCAATAAATCGGATCTGGCTAAAACACACAGGGAGGTCAAACTCGAGGAGGTAACAGACTGGGTTTATTGTGAATTGCCTCGTTTAAGGTAAGTCTATTCTGTGTGCATGTGTGTTTCGAATTACAATTTTAGAATTTTGGTTGTTTTATTTTTTCTCTAAATATATTTGCATATTGCAATACAATCAACTACACAGTTTTAGTTAGTGTCTTTAGTGCTGGTTGGTTGGCTTTTTGACGTGTCGTTCCATACCCGGGTGACACTCAATTAATATTGAATTTGCCGATAGCATGTTTAAATTGAGAAAAAAAAACTATAAACTAAAAACTTATTTGAATAAAATGTTCTGCGATATATTTGTACAAAAATAAATGGATTTCTATTTATTATTGATAAACAGCATTTTATGTTATAGAGCTTTGCGGTGTATTTTTTGCAACAATCAGAAAATTAAATGGGCTTTTACCATAAACCGATGTATCAAATCGCGAAATATACTTTATGTACTCTAAGCAGACTGACTTTGCTCAGAAATTAAGTTGATCGACGCAAAATAGAATTTTGATCTTATAAAGACACCTTTTCTTTCAAATAATCATTTTATTGGCCATTTTTCGGAGACTTTTTAAAGAAGCATTTCGAAGTAATTTCAGTTTCTTGTAATGGAATAAATTTTTAAATACCATCAGAGATACCGTTGTGATACTAAAGTATCAATTTGACCCTTTTTCGACGCTCTTGATACTTCTTATAACCCATTTCTTAAATTAATCCTTTGTATCATTTCAAACCATTCTGTGACACTTTTTGACCCTTTCAGATATTGCACTTATATATTGTTTTTTGGCAACACTGCTGTAACAGCTTTTTTATTACATTAAATTACTGTAATAAAATCTTATTTATCGTCAGCCACTGTTTTATGACATTGCTAGAGAGAATGAAAATCGCGTCGGACATATGTGTCCGACGTGGTGTAAGCCACATAGTGCAGTGTAAACATATGCAACATATTGCAGGCAATGTGTTAAACCTGCGGTGCTACTGTAGAATATCTACTATATAAAATTTTAAATGAAATAAAAATATACTACACTCAAAGAAAAATCAATCCATCCGTACTCAAATCAATCCGAAGCGGTATCAATAGTACGGTGAGTACGGATTTTCTTGAATCAAGTACAGAAAGATTTATTTAAGTACGGATTATTCAATCGCGAAATACTCAAGTTATCCATATTCAATACCGGATTCGTACTTAAAATAATCCGAAAATGAGATTGATTTAAGTAAAACTGAGATTGAATCAATCTCAAAATGTACTTAAGCTAAGTGTTATAAATTTGATTTATTCCCGAATTCGTACTTGAAATAAACAAAAACTGAAATAAGAAGAATATTATTATAATTAATTTATTTGCCTATTTCACACCTTACAAAGTTCCAATTATAAAACACCACCATCATGCCCGATATGATTTTTACTTTAAAAACTTAATGTACATATTAAGCTAAGAATATAAACTAAATGAGAAGTAAGAAATTGAGAGCAAGACAATTTTTAAACTTTAAAAAGTAAAATTGATTAAGATTTAAACATGAACTTCTTGTTCTGTTGTTTTTGTTGCTTCTACACAACAACCAGCAAATCGTTTTTTAGCTACTTGTGTGGTGTTGTTGTAGTGGCTACAATAAATTTGGATAAGTTATATGAGATTAAAACGCTCATTTTGTAATTTTACTCTCAGAGTGGCAGTACGAACGAAAAGTTAAATCTTTGTTGTACTTGGTGCATAGCTGACAGATTTGACGATTTATCGTCATTTTGACGATTTTTAGGAACAAAAATGGTCTATTGACGATAGGACGATTTATACCCCAAATTTGACGATTTTTTATATGACAAATTTTGTTCAAATTTACAAATATTTTTAATATAATTTCACATTTTATTTAGGCTTCTAATATAATTTTATTTGAATTATTTGATTGGCAGTAATTTTCATGTTTTAGCTGTTCATCATATAAAATAAGATTGTTTTTTAGCACGATGAATATTTGTAAGAGTTCTATTTGATCAAAGCCTGTACAACTACTCTCTTTAGGCTGGGTTCACATTATGAACCCTTCAGGAGATTAGGCGTTAACTGTCAAAAAGCCACCAGTACAATTACTAGAACAAGAGGCACTAGTGGTAACAGTGTTAAAGATTTTATATAAAAATACTAGTGCTTATTAGTACTAGTACTTGATGTAGTACAAGAACATCACTTGTAAACTGATTGGGCAAAAACTTTTTTAAAAACAAAAATTCGTATTTTGATACTTATTTTCAAATATGATTTTAAATAATTAATTTATAATTTATTTATACATTATTTACGGCCATGTTCTGGAAATTAAAATCACGATAAATTCAAATCGAACAAAATTTTAAATTTATCCTGTGTTTAAAGTTTATAAAAATAATTTTTTTATATGCCTCATATGTTGAGGTCCACTACCTTTTTTCAAATCAGGAAAAGATGCGTTCAATTAAAACAAAAATTAATTGAAAATGTCCAATTGGGTCCAAGTAAACTGGTACACGACTAGAACCAATAGTACTAGTGATTTTCTAAGCACATACAATGCTAATTTGAGCATTAAGATAGTATAGAAAAGTATACAATCGAGAACTAGTACTGGTGGTCTTTGTACTAGTTTAGTACTAGCTAGGTACTAGTTCGATCTCCGGCAGGGAAACTTTTCTTTCAGAGAGTCTGATTTTATTTGTGTTTACCTGACTTAAGTTCTTAAACAGGATTTTCGACGTGAAAAATAGGTCTTTGATATACCTTGGTTTTAGTTTATTTTCTTAGTTTTCTTATGAACGCCAATACTTTTGAAAAATGTTTGGTTGTGTTACTTCAATAATCAGTTTCTTAACGAATATATTAAAATTTTATTAGCAACGAAAACTAAAAATTTCAATTTATTTTCAAAACTTATAAAAAATTAGTGGTTTTTTACAATGACGATTTTTGTGACGATTTAGCTTAGTCAATTTGCAATATTGACGATTGTTTCCTCAACATTTGACGATTTTCGACCAATTTTATCTGGCAGCTATGACTCGGTGTAAGAATTTTGTACTTACTTTAAGAAATTCCGGGATTTATTTTCGAAAGTTATCCCATTTTGGATTGTTGTGAGTACGTTTTAGTGTTGTTCGTACTTGAATTTTTGAGTACGACTCGTACTCAAAGTAAATCTTAACTTATCCCCAGTATTTTTCTTTCTGTGTACCCCCATTATATTTTGAGTGTACCACACTTCCGACTATTTACTACTACTAGAGCGTTTTTGTTAAATATTAATATATTATATTTAAAAAAAGATTTATATAATTCCATTACAATTGTTATTGCAATTAGCATTTCATAAATATAAAATCAGCTTAAAATATCAAATTACAATTTAGAATTTTTAGCACCAAATTATTATTTTTACATTTTTATTCCACATTATATTTGCATATTTTTGCACAAAAATAGTAATGAATTTATAATTAGCACTAAAATTTCCAGCTAAATTTAATTCTCTTTTATATGATTGAATGGAAAATATTTGCCTTTTTTCATAACGTTTCACTCAATTGTAGACATTAAGTAATAAATTATTACTTTTTTTTAGGAATTTTTCATGGAGTCACATACAAAAAAAAAAAAAATGATCACACTAAATGTGGAAAAATATTTTATGAATTTTTTGCAAAAAAAAAAATTATACAACATTAGTTTTATTGGACCTATTTGCCAACTTTAAATATGCCATGTAATAAAATTTTTTCTGTTTCATTTAGTATCATTTAACATTTAATTTCTGAGCATTAAATATAGTGCGAAGAATCGTGACCTAAAGCAATAAATATTTTGTTGTTGATTTTGTTATGCAACCATTATACTGTTGCAGTAATGTAGAAGAAAAGATGAACTTTATAAACGCAAAACAAGTTTAACTTTTTTAACTTTTTCTCTCCTTATAATGAGACAAAAAGGCACCAACAGCCAGTCAGCCAGTGATGTTCGCCTTTAAGGCTGAAGAAAATTTTAATATTTTACTTAACTGCAGTCAAGGAACTTTTTATTGTGCGCTTGCTTTAGAAATATTTAAGTTGTTTTCCATATATAGGGCATTCCATACATAAATATCAAAAAATAAACAATGAATAATTTGTTTTTTTCTATGGCAAAATATATGTATATTAAATAATTATGTTGCATTTTTCGAAGAATTGACATGTTTAACCAATATTTTGCAAAAAAAGTTTTAGACTGACTAATACTACGTTTATACGTAGCCTATTCGCAAATAAAAATTATTTGTGATTAACTAAATTAATGTTTATATCTCAATTTTCTCACAGAAAATTCTTATTTTAAAGTGATGCCAGATGGAAAATTGAATCATTTGGTAGCACTGTATTTATATAACCTTTTTATTTTTTAAATTAAAAATTAAAAAAACATGGATGTGCGAAATAAAAACTTAAAATGGTTAAACGTTTGACAATGTTTAATATCTTATATTCAAATAGTGTCGTTAATCAGGAATTGTTTTCATGAGTTAGCTATTCGCAAATTAAAATTTAATTCACTGTTTATGCGGCATTTTGCTCTTCTTGCAATATATTTATTTCGGAATAAGTCGTGTGTATAAGGGTGAAAGGGTTCACCCCTTTAGGTATGCTATATTATTTTACTTAAACCAATAGAAAGAGTATTATGCGTTTGTATTGATGATAATTTTTTACATACCCACCCAGCTGGCATATGCTGTTTTTTAGACGATTATGTTTAATAAACAACTCTTAAAAGAATCTTCTGATGATTATCTGACGAGCAACAACAACAAAAACAACTAATATTTTATTTTTTACATTTTATAAATTTTCTTACACGCTCTTCTTTTAATCTTTGAATGAACCTTTTGCGACTCTCTCTATGAGGCATATAACAATTAAATGAAAGCGTTTTTTTTTTTTAACATGAAAATTCTATTGTCAATTAAATTTTAATGTAGCAAATCAAACTAAAGATCTGCCGAACAAGATTTCCAACCGGGTGGAGTTTAATTCGCGATCTAAGAATTTGTTTCGTATAAAATTTTATGAAAATGAGAAGAGTTGACATGAAAAATGCGCTTCATGTTTTATTAGCGTCTTACGTGAAAAAAAACACATAAATGCAAAAAAAGATCATCTTAACTTGAAAACAAAAAGAATGTGCTGGTGATTAGGGCCTAAGTCCGATTTAAGTCTTGAAAATAAAGTTGAATTGTACAAAACTATTTTGAAACCTGTATTGACATATGGTTTACAATTATGGGGTACCTCGAGTAACTCGAATGTAGAAATTTTACAACGCTATTAATCAAAGACTTTGACAACAATTGCGAATGCACCTTGGTTGGTAACTAACAAAAGAAGCCATGTAGATTTGAAAATTCCCTTTGTTATTGATGAAGTAAATCGATTCAGCTCTAGACACATTGATAGACTTAGTTGTCACAGCAATGTTTTTTAGATGATAGTGAAGAGATTATAAGACTCAAAAGACTGCATCTTTTTCTTTTTCTTTTTCACTTTTATTTATATATAAAAGTAATGTAAATAAAATGTAAATATAGTAAATACTACTAAATCTTATTGATATCAGTGTAATAGGGCATTTACATTACATCGAAATCTAGTAGATTTCATTTGAAATCTTACTCCAAATCTAGTTCGTTTACATTATACTTGTTTGCAGTTATCGAGATTTGGTTTTCACAACAAAAACCGCCGACTGAAAGTTTTTTGTGTAACACATACTTACATATAAAGAAATAGGCATTACATTTTTTTTATAATCAACTTCATTTATTTTATCAATATTATTTGTCATTTGCATTTTTTTTACTATTTTACAAAATTTTTGAATTTTTTTTAACAATTTTAACAAGCAGTTATTATTGTTTTTGTTTTGTTTCTTGTTAAAATGTCATTTTTTTCTTGTGCAGGGAAGTAGTTTTAAGTGCTATATGGGAAAAAAAACATAGTTGCATCAATTAGTACTTCTAGATTTCGAATAGATTTCGTCAAAATCTAGTTACGGAGTAGATTTTGTTTTGTACGGGAAATCTAGCCAAAAACAACTAGATTTGGCTCGAAATCTCGAAAGTACTAGATCTCGTTGTAGTGTAAATTGGTTATAAATAAAAATTTGTAACCTAAGGTCGTTAAATTTATTGAAGTTTAATGACATATGTTAAATAATGATTTCCATTAGCATATTTACTTAATATTGTACAAATAGATTGTAAATAAATAAATAAAAAAAAAAAAAAAAAAAAAGGTTTTATTAAGTTTTGCGGCTGAGCAGTTTTGCGGCTTAGCATTTCACGAGTTGTACGAGAATCACTATATAAGTCTTATACGACTCCTAACATGATTTCTGAAAGACACGTTAGATAATCTTTATACACATCGCAAACGATTCCCTCTACGATTAACATAAGCGTCTTCCGCTGTGTTGTAGAAGTATCGCACAGAGAAATCAGCTTGTATAACAGTTTCTTCCGTGCGA
The DNA here is from genome assembly GCA_943735925.1 of Pollenia amentaria. NCBI lineage: Eukaryota > Metazoa > Arthropoda > Insecta > Diptera > Polleniidae > Pollenia > Pollenia amentaria. Next base: position 133,558,470 of record OX031010.1, on the reverse strand, counting down.
GGAATCTTCTTCGATTAAAAAATGCGCTCGTCGGCGATCAAAAATGCTGGGTATAGAAATATTGATTCTAACCAGCGGGAAAATTCGGAAGACCTTCTTACTTCAGGCATTAAAGGACTGCTAACAGCTTTTTTTGATTCAATTACCATTATTATCTTACTGCTAATGAAGGCCTCGGCTCTTTCGTATAAAAGATAAGATACACATTCCACATTCTATGAGAAGGGAGAAGAGAAGGTGTAATTTTTTTTTTTTTTTTTTTTTTTTTTTGTCAAAGCAAAAGCAAAAGAATATTTTTTTTTTCTCTGTTAACATTAAAGGGCAGCGCAAAATATTCTTATTGTTCTGTGTTCTACTTCACACAACTATCAATCATATTATTTCACTGTAAACCAGGGATTTCCAAAAATTTTTTGGTTGTGTATTAGTGAGTACCAGAGAGTAAAAAAATTGAGAGAATGCATTCATTTACAGCCGAAATAAAATGTTAGTAATATATTTTATAAGTTGTATAACACAAAGGTACAAAATTAAAAATTTTTTGTGTTGATAAAAAATTTGTAGCAATTCTTTACCAATTCAATGTCGCTGATTTTAAAACTGCACTTTTTTTCATTCGGAAGCTTTTTGACTCTAAATCAGTTTTAAATATCTTATCAAACAATTGTAAAAAAATTAAAGATTTTTATGTTTTAAAAATTCATAAAAAATAAATATTGCACGCAAATAACACGTTTAATAACATATTCCGTTCCTTCCTTAAATGTTGCATACCATATAAGGCATTGGATGTTACCAAAAGCGTTTTTGACCGCACAATATTTTTTAAGTGCCATCATAAAGTTTTTTCTGTTAACCTGAAACAAAAATATGTATTGAGGTACGTTCAGACTAATGAAATATTTGACGAAAATATTTGTTCTGATATTTGCTTCAAACTGTGTGAAACAAAAAAATATTTTGTTTAATGTTCAAAAAACTCAAACATTTGACAATTTTTGTTTGATGAAACAGTTGGCAAAAAGTGTTAAATAAAATAAATTAATTCATGTTTGCCATGCGTTCAGACTAAAATAAATATTTGCATCAAATAATTATTTAATGAAAGTGTTCAAAAATAATAATATATTTCACAAATAGTAAAAATGAGCGCAAAAGCTAATTTATTTTTTTTATTCTGTGGAGCAGCATCTTTCATAGTGAACAGGAGAATGTAAAATATAAAAAAAACTGGAAGACAATGGGTAACGGGAACATGGCTAAAATTTGCGAAAAATTGCAAACTTGGATATAAACCCTTAAATATATTTGAAGTCTCTAAATCAGTTAAAAAACAAAATGTCGGAAAAAAACATTTTTGCAAAAATAGAGAAAATTCGCGAAAAATTTAGATATTTCAAACAAGCCATAAAATTTATTAAAAGTGCCTAAAACTAAAAGGAATGGCAAAAATTCGATAAAAATTGCTAAATTAGCGGAAATTCGCAAAAATTTGATAATAGCGGTATGATAGCAAAGCCTAATAATTATTAAAAATCGTTAAAGCTCTAAATATTTACAGTGAAAAAACGCTTCTTCGCGAGCATGGCTAAAATTCGCGAAAAATTGCAAACTTGGAAACAAACCCTAAAATATATTTGAAATTGCTAAATCGGTTAAAAAACAAAATGTAGGGCAAAAACAAAAAAAAAATGTTGCAGAAATAGCGAAAATCGCGAACCATTTTAATATTTCAAACAAGCCATAAAATTTAGTAAAAGTGCCTAAAACTATAAGGAATGGCAAACATTTGCTAATAGCGGCACGATACAAAGTCTAATAATTATAAAAAATCTTTAAAATTGTAAAGAATCCAAAAACTTACAGGAAAAATTGCTTCTATCCGGAACATGGCTAAAATTATTTGTCGTTGTTTGCTCTTACAATTTTTTTGTAATATCAAATAAATGTTTGCTCAAAAATTACTAAAATATTTGATTTTTTGTGTTCACACTATGTTCACATTGGACAAATATTTGTTTGCCGGCAAATACTTTTATTTGCTCAAAATCAGCTGTTATTTTATTTGATACTCAAAAATATTTTGTGTTCAGACTACGTTAATGAAATATTTGATGTTTGCTTTCAAATATTTCACCAGTCTGAACGTACCTTTAGTAGTGGTATACACAATTGTGCATAGAAATGGATTTCCCTGGTCTATTTTTTCAAAAATAAAATAAATTACATGAGAATTATAACGTGAAAAAGTTATCTTAGTAAAAAGTTAGGGGGTTCATAGTGGTAAGTAAAATAGAAAGGGTATTCACGTTGTTGGGTTACTCATACTTCAAACATCTGTGCATACATTTTAATTCTAGCTAATAGTATATCATAACTTTTTACAAAATACCAAATGCGCACCTGAGTTTGCCTGCAAAAATGTATAGTCATTGTAACAGGTCAAAGTTACGTTAAATAAATACCATAAATTAGTAAGGTTAACTCTTTGGACTCGGTCATATAATTGTAGCATAAAAAAGCAATAAAAATAGTGCTAAACAATAAAGTTTCATTAATACATCAATAAAACACATCTTCTTACCCAAAAATGTTACCTGCTGTCACATTTGCTTTTATATGTATAGGTTTACACATAAATTGTAGGAAAACAAGACTTTTTTAACTTGTTTTTTAAATATTTTTACTTACTTAAAAAAGTGTTTTCAAAGAAAATGTATTTTTATATAATTTTAAGTTATTTACAAAATTATAAATGACGTATCATCAAATAAATATATAATTTTTTTAACAGCATAATGTATAATCACACTCAATAAAAAAATTAGCAGAGGTTTTAATTCTTTTTATAATAACACATTAATATTTTTAAACACCAAAACTGGGTAATCTGTTTTATAACGATTACCACGGTGTTAGTGCAATTAGTGATCAGATAATAATTTATAATAATAATTTTTAGTATTGCATAAGATAAAATAAATAAGTGTTGTAAAATTATAAGAACCGAATCCATATACGTATGTAAAATAAAACCTATAATAAATGTGACTATCAGCTTCTTCCACATAGGACTGTTAGACATTTTGAAATTTTTTATCTGAAATATTAAAAATTGCTTTTAAATCTCAAATAATTACCATTTTACAAAGTTCTTTGCTTTGCATGTAAACTTATGAAATGTTACATTATTCTACATTTTAGTCTTAAAATTTATACTCTAAATAAAAATTGCACGCAAGGCATTGGATGTTACCAAAAGCATTTTTGACCGCACAATATTTTTTGAGTGTAAGCTGAAACAAAATAATATAGCATCCGCTAGCCATGCACACTTGTCGAAGTCACATCGACGACTGAATTGAAGAGTATAAAAATATGTGTTAGTAGTGGTGCGCACAATTGTGCAAAGAAATGGAAACCCCTGCTGTAAACATACATAGCAAAACAAACATAACAACACATTACTCTCACCAAAACAAAACAAGCATAACTTGAAAAGTTTTTCTCTTCTGCTTTGTTAGTGCTTGTATTATCAAAACAAACAGAATATCAACACAAAAACAGACAATGAAATAAAGAAACGGTAAATTATAGTAAAAGCATCGAGTGCACGTAATTAGGAATTTAAAAAATTTAAAGTGATCTTAGCTTATAACAGAGATGGATGCATTAAATGTAAGCAAAATTGATTTTTTTGAATTATTTCCTAAATGTATATTTTATTTTAGTCGACCTTTATTATTATATTAGGTATAACTAAATTATCAAGCTTGATGCCTTTTTTTATTTTTATGTAAAACTTTAAACGTTTATTTAACCAATATTTCTAATTAAAAAAATTTTTAATTTGTCAGTTATTGTTAAATTTGTTAAAAATTGTTGAAAATTTATAAAATAAGGAAGAAAAAACCCTGAAGAAGGCACTCAAAGGAGTGCCGAAATATTGGTTAAATAAACGTTTAAAGTTTTATATAAAAATAAAAAAAAGACTTTAAGCTTAATAATTTAGTTACCTACATTATTTCCTAAATTTTTAATAATATTTTAAAGGAACCTACAACGGAACCCATTAAAAACCACTCAAACGAAATTAAATCAAAAGTTTCTCCCTTTGCAATTTTCTCTTTGGTTTATGTTTACAATCAAAACATTCAAACATGCTTGGAATGTTCTATTTCTGTTTTAATGTTCTACTTCATCTTTGTTCTAATTCAGCTTTATTTTAGTTCAGCAATGTTCTTGTGCAGTTTTATTCTATTCTTCTATATTTTGATCGTAAAGCAAAACAATTGTTTTTGGAAGTATGAGTTTTGTAATGAGAGAGTAATATACACATACTATCTACATTTAATGAAATTGCTTGTAAGCAATTTTTATTGTGCTTGTGCAGCTCTTTACTAAACATCTGCAATTTGCAACCTATACTATTACATTTTGCGATTGTATGCGCTGTATGCATTTTACATATGTTGTTGTTGATATTGTTTACTTCTCTACAATGTGTGTGCACAGGTATGTACCTAATAAAAGAGAATAAAAGAGAAAACGCTGCGACCTGAATCTATACTCACCTTTCACTAAATTGACAGGGTAAAGGCTACTTTCTGAATCGATCTACCGACGTCTAAGAGCTCATCGGGCCATCCATCCGGCTCACACATTGACTGTCGTTGTGCATTTTTTGCCCATAATATTTTTATTCATTATTTTTAATGATTCTTAAAATCCCATACAAAAAGATATTTATCTTATAAGTGCAATAATTTAATTGTCACATTTAAAAAAAATTTAATTGATTCAAATTAAGAAACAATGGGTGTGTTCGTTTGCAGAAAATGATTTCTTATTTTCAATAATTATTACTAGTAAGTGTTCACGTACTCGGAAAACTTGCAACGAGAGATTGAAAAAAAAAAACATAAAAATTTGAGAGATAAAAAATTTATTGAAAATTTCTGATAATAAAATGTTTACTAGCAACAATTATTCTACCATTCCATGTTTTTGTTTACAATACAAAAAAAATTTCATAATTTTTAAATTAAAAGTTTTTCAATAATATAAAAAAGTTATTTTTCTAAAATTTAGGAACAATATTCTTGCACAAATCGAACTTGCTAAGATATAATCTCGTATCTTACAGCTAAATAGTGTCGATATGCCTAACTTGCCAGTTTTTGCTGGTAAAGCGTTTATTTACTTTTCTATTTTTTCGAGTTATTGGGAGCAACGTTTTGTACATTTTAAATTTACTCTCTCGTTGCAAGTTTCTGCTAGTAAAGCTAATGAACACACCTAATATGTTGAAATTTTATACATGAACTTTGAATGTCATAAATAGTAGTCTACCTTTGCAATTAAGATTTGGTTAACATTAACATTTTAATGCCCCGACAACACTTTCTTTCTTGTGTTATAAAGTGATAATTTAATTTATTTTTGTATATTGAAAAAGAAAAGTTCTGACTTATTACGAGCACTACAACGCTAGAAGTCGTAGGCGTTTGAAATTTGAGTCGATACCATTCGAATTTTACGACAAAAACAATGAACAACACACAGAAAGTTTGTTGTATTTATAAATTTACTTGATAAATCAAAAACTTGCATATATAACTTGCTGCCCATAATAAGATAAAAAATTATGAACGGAAGATTAAGCCAAATTCAATAAACACAATGTTTTAATTTTTAACTATTACATACACACATAAAGCTTCCCACAAACACACACATATTTTTTATCATACATACACTGAAACAAAAAAATGTAAACAGATATACAAAGATGGCTTATAGAATCGAACAAATTAAGATAGATACAATGGATCACCAGCAGTGCTTGCACAATTTTATTTTTAAATGGATGCGTCCTTAGGTCAAACTTTAAAACTCTGCGCAATGTTGTTCTGGAAATGGGCGGACTCAATTCCTTATCAGGAAGGCTGTGGGAGCTGACTTTGAAATAAAATGTTGACGAAATTTTCGCATTGTCATAACAATTATTCGTTGACTAGACTTGGAAAATTCGATAATTTTGACTCATTGTTGTAAACTGTATGCATTTATTTTAAATTTGCAAGAATTCAGTTACACTCTGAAAAAAAAAAATCAATTATATTGTTACGTTACTGCCGTTTCAATAACGTTTTTGTTTATTTCCTTTATAATAAACCTCTTGAGTTCTTTTATTGCAACTTTAATAAAATAAATAAAATACTTTAAGCACTTTATTTATAGCTGGTACTATAAACTATTCACGCCACTTTATTTAGAACTTAGTTAATTGAAGCAAAGCCGCGAATAACGTTGTAAAAGCCACTTTTTGCAAAAACAGTTTTTTTGCAGATTAGCGTTAACATTACTCTTTTACACTGTTTAAATGTCTATTAACCCAAAATAATGCACCTTAACGCCATCAAAATGCGATACAAAGAGTCAGCCAGTGGAAAAACGTTGTAAGTTACTAATAAAATGATACAAACGAACTAGTTTCTCAAGGTGGAATAACGTTCTAAAAGCCGCTTGCGTAGTGGAAAAACGTTTTAAATGACATCGCGATTGTGGATATGAAACGTTTTTCTACTAAAAAAAAGAATATAAACTGTAATTAAGCATGTTATTTAAAATTCGATTTACTTGATATTTTGTATAAAAGTTTTTATTGTCATTATTTTTGATAATTTAAAAAAAAAATTAAAAAATTAATAATCCTGCCTTCTAAAAACGTTTTTTTGCTCTCCTGAAAAATATTTATTTTGTAACTTGCAACGTTATTCGCGGCTGTGCTTCAATTATATCACTTATAATTGCGATTTACACACCTAAATAATCGTACTAATACTGATTATCGGTGCCCACCTTCGCGAGTATTTATACTCTGTTCGCTGACATCTAGGTGTCTCTAGAGCATTCGACTTGTCGAAATGTATGTAACATTTTCGACATTTCTGGGCCAATCGAGTTTTTATTATTTTACAGCTAATATCATTATGCATTAACACTGTGGCTGAATTTAAATTGATTTATACATCAATAAACTAAAGCATACTTTATGGGTTAAAAATACTCTTAACACTATTATGTTATACAGTTATCTATAACAATCATAACATTACATTTGTACTAGAAAACTCTGTACAGTGGGTTTACATTAGAAATATGCGTAACTAATACAATAACATTTTAAACTAATAAAATTACTAATAAATTAAACTTATTCTTTACTAAAGTTACTTTCGTAACAATATTACATAATAGAAAAGTTTTACGTGTTTCACATTGGAAGGTCATATTTACGCCACCCTGTTTATTTATACCAACTAAACTGGAGGTCCACAACATGCGTTTTTCACATCCTACGCATCGGCCAGAAAGAAGAATCTGGGTAGTTATATGAAGCAAGTTACATGTAGAAGAGCACAAAATGCGCCATTAGCGGCTTTCAAAGAAATCTGATTTTGACAACTAAAATTTAATTTTGCCTGCGGTCATACCTCGTAAAATTTTGTATAGATCTTTAAAAACCAAATTATCTTACGTTAAGTTAATAATTTTTTTTTTAATTTAACTGTTTAAATTTTATTTTTATTTTTATACATCCTTTATTAACAAGTTAATTTACAGGATATGTACATTTTGAGATTTTATCATCTAGATATTACAGCAAATAATATAATGGGATCATAAGAAATTAATAAATATAAATTTGTTTAAACTATTTTAAATGTGAAAACAGGGGAAAACCCTTTATATGAATATACAAATATACAAAATGTCAAATATTAGAAAATTGCACATATTCATAGAATGACTAATAACAAAAATAGTCGCCCATAAACATATTATTTTCTCTTTGATAATTTTTAGGTTGTTTTACGTAGTTTCTATGCATTCTCGTATCAATGGATACAAGGAATTTTCAATTTTATCGTAATACTTGTTGTTAAGTCTTGTTATAAATTTAGATATTTTTTTCATATTCGGTCTCTTGATGAAGTAGGAATGTAGGATATCTCCAATGTTTGTTGTTTATTATTTTTAAGCATTAATTCTCTATAATTTGCAAACTTTTTCGGGGGCAATTAGCACCTGTATACGGGAGTTATTAAACGGGAATATTATGGCTTGTGTCATGTTGGGGTTGATCTTGATTTTCCATTTGTAGAAATATTTGTTTCATGCCAAGAGTCCTTTTTCCATTTTTTTTTAGAAGTGAACTGGTTGGTGATTAAAGCGGTGTCATCTGCATAATATGCTGTTTCTATGTAAGTTGGGACTGCGAAATCAGAAGTGTAAATACAGTTTAGTAACGTAGATAGTCTTGGGCCTTGGGGTAGCATACATTATTAACGGATACATTAAAACTCCTGTAATGTTTAAAAAAATTGGGTTAATTCAACAGAGTTTTCCGTATTTTAAAACAGCTGAACAAAATTTAATTTAGCCATCCGTTAACAAAAATAAATATCTGCTTTCAATAAAAATTTGGTTGCTATAAAATTACGTGTAACTAAATTAAAATAACATATATTCTTTAATTTAACTATCTTTTTTCCTTTAAAGACACACTGTAACTTTTTTATTTCTACCACCTATAAGACTTGATTCAGTGTAGTAATATTATAAATAAGTATGTATGTATGTGTGACGTAAGTTGTGTCAAAGAGCATTGTACGTTTCTAAAGAATAATGACCTAGAAAAACATTGCATGCCAACAAATGAATACTATTAGCACACATGCACACTCGCTTTAATCTTCTATTGCAAACATACAAACCCGCACACTCATACACAATGCATGCGATTGCAACACACATTTTTTAATATATTTTTTTTTTGGTTTTTTTTTTTGTTGTTGTCTTAATGTTGGCCATAAAACAGTATGGAGCACAAAATACGTTTAGGATCATTATGAACACTTAACTATTACATTGAATGCAAAAAGGAAAACTAACCAACAAACAAGCCAAGGCAGCTCCTCAACGTATGCAACAATAAGACTACAAGGAAGAACGTACAGATAGACAAACAGAGAAAAGATATATATATATATATATAACCAAAACAAGTCAGAGTGCTATATTCGGCTGTGCCGAATCTTTGATACCCTCCACCGAGAGGAGTGGGCTCTATATGATAAATACATATATATTATTAATTTAGCTTCACAAAAACGAACGTCAGCATTAAAATTAGTTGCGGTTTAGACCTGAATTAAGTTATTGACCGACAATAAGAAAGTTTTATGCGTTTCTTGTTAAAACTTTGAACTGGCTTGAATAAAATATCATGATTCGTAATACATAGTTTTAGCCAAACTAAAATAATTTTTAGGAGGGTAATTTGTATTGGACCTATGGTAAATTATGGACCAATCATGCAAAAATTAGTTTTAGCGTTAACAGCAAATTTCACAAATTTGCCTGATATTTTTTGGCCATATGGATCTAAGTTGGAAAAATTTTACCGCAATATCGATATCTGCTATGGTTTTAAACGAATTTGCCAAGGTGAGCTTTATTTGGTTTTAGGTGGAATAAACTGTTTTCTGAGAGTAGGGTTTATATGGGTCCTAGGGTAAATTATGGATCGATCTTCACGAAATTTAACAGTATGATTTGCAGTCGTATAAAGCGAATTCGTGTATTTTGTATGTCATTCCGTGCATTATTCCTCCATTTATGTTAGTTTTTGTATCAAAATTGTCAATTTTTTTTAGAGTGGTGGTTACACATTTTGATTCATAGTTCTGATCCTACTGAGCCGATGTTGCTGGATTTCAATCCCAAACTGCTTAGGATAACTACAAGTTTGTTCTTTTCTTTTGCGTTTTTCGAAAGTGAGCGTGTTTTCTACAGACGGACAGACGGATACACGAAAATTCGGACAGACGGACGGACAGATAGACAGACGGACATGGCTAAATCGACTTAGAATTGCTCAAGTAGCCAGAATATATATACTTTATGCGGTCTAAGATGCATTATAAAGAAGTTTCACAAGGACTGACAAACTTAGTATACCATCATTCACCACAGTGATGGTGGAGGGTATAAAAAATAGTATTAACTAGACCGCAACGCACTTGTTTCCATTAGAAGAAATTTCTATAATGAAAAATGTTATAAACATATGCGGAAACACATTTAACAAAAGGCAATTGCTAAAACAACTTTTATTTCCAATTGGTAAATGGCAGCTTATTGCAGTTGTAAATAATTAAATTCTATAAACGCGAATTAATGTTTTTTAATAAAATCTTTTTGCCTTTAAAGCAGTAGTGAAACTTAAATAGCTTTCATGAAAAAAAGAATAACCTTCAGCACAAAGAACCTATATAAATCTTAGCCTCGTAACTTAAATTAATTTTAGTGGAACCCTAAATGCCCATGGGTCCAAAGAAGGTGCAGTGTTAATAATTTGCAAGTGCTGTTATGTATGGTGTTATTTAGTCAGGATGTTTTTTTTCTATGGGTTATTTTAATTTAAATTAATAGTTTTAAATCACCGCTATTATGTATGACGTTGCCGATGTCGACATTTATTTTAAATTAATGTCACATCAAGTCGACGACTACATCACTCTGACGTTAATTTATTATTTTATAAAAATGTTGTATCGACCTCGACTAGTTATCGAAAATCTGAAGAATGAAAATTAAATCTCTAATTATTTTTCTGTTATTCCCAGCAAAAACTTAACTTACAATGCTACTTTTATTGACTTCCTGAATTCATTACTTTGTAGCTTTATTCGCCACTTTTTGCCTTATTAGTTATATATTAAATAATAACTTTCTTATTATATCTTAAATAAGTCATAATTATACATAACAAAAGAATACTTTAATGTAATGATTTAAATTTGCAATATAGTCCATTAATATTTGTTAGATAAACGGTAATATTACCCCCGAACAGAAACTGTTCGGAATGGTTTTCAACCCGTATTTTCATTTCGATCGATTTTCGTAATTCCGACAAATTTTAATTTTGGTATTTCTTAAGTTAAATGTGGCAATATTGTGCAAACCAAACAAAAACTTTTTCGATCGAAAAATTAAAAGTGATTTCATTCCGAGAAATTGTATCGGGTTTCTTTTTCTGAAGAAGCTTTCTCGGAATTAAAAAAATTTCGATCGAAATTGATTTCTGTAACAGGCGCGTATATTTACATATATTAAGACACACATTGTTATTACAGTGTTAGAGCTATAAATGATTTTGTGCAGCAAAAACACTCTTTTTTAAATAGGTTCTTACATTTCGAAAAATTTATTTTGCGTACACTTTTTCAACAAAAATTCCATAAGATTTCAGAGCAATTTTAATTAGTGTGTTTTAACCTTTTTTAAAGTAAATTTAAAAGTACTTATTTCTTGTCTCTTTTTGTAACTACTTATTTTTATACAACTTTTAAGTATAAAATAAAGGTATTATTTTTTAGATTGTAATTGGCCAAATTATAAAGGATTACTTTTGGGACATCGCGAACAAAAATAAGTACTTTTTCTAGTAGAAAAATAAGTACTCTTCTCCTCTAGTTCTCATTATTTTTCTGCTTATTTTGTAAGCAAAGTTTTTGCTGGGTTATTGCTCTTGATCAGTAATTGTTTAAGGCTATTTATGCTTTTTTCGAAATGTTTGTTTTTAGCCAATTTAGCGATTTCGAATAAATTTTAGAGTTTGCTGCCGATTTTCCATTCGAGAATTTTTGCCATATTCGCGATATAAACGCTTTTTCAGTAAGTTTTATGATTGTTTACAGCTCTAACGATTACTTATAAATATAAGACTTTGCTATCATGCCGCTGTAAGTAAAATTTTTCAAATTTCAATTAATATAACAATTTTTACCGAATTTTTGCTTATAGTTTTAGGGACTTTAGGGCCCTTATCATGTAAAACGCGACGCAATGCTAAAGAATTACATTGAAAGCAAAAACAATGTCATAAATATGTTGTAATTTTGTTGTTGCTTTCTTCAGAAATTAATGTACCGTTTTAAAATGTTTAACTCCACAAGCAATGCAGCGTTTGAAATTTTTAAACGCAATGTGAATTTCTGTAGAAAGCAACAACAAAATAACAACATATTTATGACTTTGTTTTTGCTTTCAACATAATTCTTCGGCGTTGCGTGGCGTTTAACATGATTAGGGCCTTAATCAATTTTATGGCATGTTTAAAATATGCAATTTTTTTCGCTATTTTAACACATTTCTCCAAATTTTTGCAATTATCACGTAGCTTTGTTGCTCTTTGATGAAATCGTCACAAATTAAAAATTTTCGCGAATTTTCGCTATTTTAGTAAACTTTTCCGAATTCTTGCAATTATCGCGTAGCCTTGCTGCTCTTTGAGGCCATCGTCGCAAATTAAAAATTTTAGCTATTTTAGCAAACTTTTTAGAATATTTGCAATTTTCGCGCTTAATTTACTAATAAAATTGGTGCCCGTAACTTCTTTTAAATTTTTTTTATTATTATTATTTTAACCCTAGTATTACCGTCTTGGTCTGGCCAGAACAAATTTGTTTTTTGCTTGCAATATTTTTGGAATATGACAAAAAATCAAAAAAAGTGGGACGTGAATTCCATTAATGTGCTGAATCTAATGAAACTTATTTGGATTGGATTGGAGCAAATTAGTGGGGTGAAATTCCATATTTATGTAAAAGTCTATGAAATTACCCTCTTGACCAGACCAAATTTTTTTTTTTGGTTTGCAATATCTTTCCAATAGAAAAATATCAAAAAAACAGAAATGTGAATTCTATAAATGATATGATCTGAATCGAATGAAGTAAGTTTGAATCCAATCAGAATACTACGGCCCATTATGCGCTTAGTTCAATTGAACTACAAAAAACAAAGGCAAAAATCGTTTAAGCTGTGGTTGATGCAAAAAAGCAATGTGCGAAACTAAAGACTACATATTCGGTGACTTGCATGTGAAATAAAAAAAAGAAATAATTATCTAAATAAATTCAAATTATGTAAAAAAAAATAAGCATACGTTCAATAAAAAATATATTATTTTACTTGTTATCCAATTGGGTTAGTTAGCGTTCTAATTGTGGTCTGGCCAGACCAAGAGGATGACTTAGTGGTAAATTTCTTTGACTTTCAATTGAGTTGCCGAAAAATTTCCTCTCGACTAAAAGAGACAATTCTACTCGACGTCGATTAAAAAGCGCCTTAGAAAATATAAAGTGATTGTCAAAAGTAATCGATTATTGTCCATAACGACAAAGAAAATACAATTACTGTTTCCGTGACGTCGACTTTCATAATATTATTATTTTTTTTTTTATAAACGAGAAGCAACTTGGCGTACAAGTTTTTATTATAAACCTTTTAAAAAGTTACTAGGACCGCCAGGTGGCCGAAATAAATTGTTCTATGCACGTATCTAATATGCAATTCTTATTTAAAAGGTCTACCTAAATTAAAGAGAATAACAAATGTCTTTTCATATTTACACATAAATACATTTAAAACGATATATGTTCTATTAAAATGGGTGGACGATGAGACACTTTAAAATCAACTATAAAAAAATTGTTGCCGTATTTATATATAAGATTGGCTTAAATCCAGATGAAGTTTTGGTTACACATTAAGCTATAATAGTCATTTGATTATCCACGGTTTTCACATTGCTATAAACTGACTGCCATTGACAGATGTTCCTGTTAATACAATTTACATTTTCAATATATATTTTACAAGTGTGTATGTACTAGGGTGCTTAGCCGATTAATTCTTGTTCGATTAATCGAACAATGTTAGATTGTTCGATTAATTTAAAATAGCTGATTTCGATTAAAAGATTAATCGAAGAATTTATGTCAATTAAACGAATAACAATACAAATATTATCGGCTGATAATTTAATTTTCGTATGTGGATTCCGATAGTTTCAAGTAAATTGAGGTTGAACACATTTAATTTAAAAATTGCTTCAGCAAATACCACATACGACAAACTCAACATCTCGAAACCCGTATGAGGTATCCAAAAACTGATTACGGCAAATGAAAGATCAAGTCGGAAAACCTAAGGAATCGATCTTAACTCAAAACCGCAAAAAATCCACATACGACATTTAAATTATCAACCGACGATATGGTTTTTCTGTTAAATGTATGATTTTTTAAAGTTTTAAGTCATATAATAAACTAAATGTATGTGTCCGTTGGAACTAAAAAAACCGTCATGTTAAGTGAGTAATTCACATACATGGGCGTACTGCTTACTGCAAAAATTTTCAATAAACAGTAAATTTTTTACTGAAATAATGCAGTAATCCGTTAATTTTTATCCGTTATTAATGGAACAAATGCAAAAAAAAATATTTTTAGCCCTGGAGCCACACGTTTAATAAATCACTTTCAAGTTAATCACAAAAACTGCCTGTCAAAACTTGTTTGAATTGGCAGCTGTGTCACAGGCTGCACTCAATTTGATAGTCAATTTCATTTTAAAAATGCTCCCGACAAAGAAAAAAATAAAAAAGGCACAAGAATTTTTTAGAACACAATTTCTTTTAATAAAGCACATTTATTTTTTAAGAAATATATTTTATATAAAGAAAGCGCTATAGTTAATTTGTGGTCAGTTGTTAAATTGAACGTAAAGTTGGCAAACAAATTTAAAAGTGAAATTGAGAGCAATCTCTAGAGAGCGATAATAAAAAAAGTGAGAGTATAGCAAATTAAAAGGAAAGACAGAAGTTGATCGTGTGGCTTACAAGTAAAGCAAAACATTTAAACAACATTTTATTTTTAAAAGATTATTTTAGAACATCTGTTTAATAGTTTATACATATAAAGTTATATGATCTGAACACATGTCTTATTTTTTTATCGTTGTAAAGGTTTTATCAATTAGTATGATTTGTTACGTTTGTTTTGTTGTTTTGTTAATAAAATATTAAAATACTTGTAGTTAATAATGTTTATTTACTCAAGTACCAATTTTTTCTAAAATTATCGAGAAAAAAACTCTTAATATATAAAACTTCTGGATTTTGAATTATTCGATTAACCGATTTATTTTAAAATTTTATTCGTTGAATCGAATAAGTCAACAATGCCAAATATTGATTAATCGTTTAATCAACCAAAAAATGCCGATTAATTGAACACCCTAGTATATACAATTTGTACTTCAATATCAAATAATAAAAAAATTAATTAGAATAGATATTGGGAATTATTTCTTTTTATAAGCAACTTTATTATATTCAACATTTTTTATTTTTCGAATTTATTCTATGAGTTAAGTTTCAGTTATGTATTTTATAAATCATTTTGCAATAGTTATATTCCTTGAATTTTTAGGAATGACTTTATACACTACCAGACTATTATCTTGTATCTTCTTGTTACAAGATAATGCTGACGAAGGCCGTAGCGGGCCAGATACAATAAACTTCAGTGCTATCCAACGGAGAGCTAAGGTAAAATGTTACTAGAAAATACGAGATAATAGTCTGGTAGTGTATAAAGTCATTCCTAAAAATTTAAGGAATAGAACTATTACAAAGAAGCTTTATAACATACATAACTGAAATTGAACTCATAGAATAAATTCAAAAAATAAAAAATGTTGAATTAATTAAAATATTATACAGAAAATAGTATCATGCACTTTTTTACTCGAATTGGCCTTTTCCTTCAAGAGACTGACTTGTTTTTAACAATAAATTTCGCAAAAAAATACTTTTTCAAAATACCAAACAATTGCACCTGAAATGTATGAATGTATTTATATAAATTAGTTTCCGTGAATTTTTTCAGTTCACTTTATATGCGGTTTTTTTTATCTATACCACATCATACATAGTTACTGTTGAAACTTGATAAATTTGTTTAAATTTGTTGTGTTATTTTCTGAAAACTTAAGTTGATGCCAGAAAAGCCATCCTGTCTTCTGGCATGTTGTGTTTTCATAGTTCTTACATTTTTTTCATTTTGCATATTTTTTTTCTTTATTGTAAAATTTGGGTCAAACTCTACCACATAAACTGCGAAAATATAATTTTTTTACAAAGTTGCAATAACTTCTGGTATTTTAAGTGAAAATATCATTTTATAGAATGTCTGCTATTTATTTGCCGTTTTTTCTTTTTTTTTTTTGACATTTCAATTATTGGCAAAAAAAAATTTAAATTTGCAGAAATACAAAGTAAAACTGTTGGTTTGAACAAAATAAATTGAGATTATATTTTTAAATACAAACAAATAAAAAAGCACAGGTAGGAATGCGGTAAAGTTGATAAAAAATTTATTTTCATGAAAACGAATTTAGATTTATAAAAATTTTAAAGTAGAATTAAAATTTGGCGCTGTTGTTGGAAATTTTTTAATGCAATTTTATAACTTGACATGTTTTTGCAAAAAAAAAAAATCACGTCAAACGCACCTCAAAAATCATTTTCTGATGTCGGCTTGTGTTCTTAAGTACAGCTTATTATTATATAAAATAGTTGAATAAAGTTTGCCTTGTATTCGAACGGCGAACTAAAAACCGTTTCAAAAATGTTTAGCATTATACTATTAATATTTCCCCATCAATGTCAGTTTCTTTGAGGTTGTCACATAAATAAAAAACAAATTAAGAAATGAGCGACAAACTTTTTATTGCAGAGGCCGTAAATAAAGCTGGTTCACATTGACCCAAAAAGACAGCGAATGAACATATATAAAACTTATGTGGATGGAGAAAAGGCTACTTAATTTGTTTGTTACTAAATATTTTTTTTTCCATTCCAGTTAAGGATACAATTAAATTTAAGGTAGACACTTTATCATTATAGAAAACATGAAAAAGGTAGTTGAAAACAAAACTAATTTAAAATATACCACAAACGAAGTGTATGCCTTTATACTTACCCCCATATTCATAAAAAATATTTTTGATAAATGGTTTCTTAAACAAATTTTCATAGGAAATTTGTTTTATAAACCTGCTATAAACCTCAAATGTTTTTTACGTATATGGGGGTTACTTTATTAAAAATATTACCTTTTTATATCCTGCATCTCTGGTGGTGAATGCAAGTATACTAAGCTTGTCATTCCGTATAAAACTTTTTTAATATTCATCTAAGACCCCATATATATATATATTCTGGGTCCTTGAGTAATTTTAAGCCGGCTGAGTCATGTCCATCTCTTGAAAACACGTCCACTTTCAAAACCTCAAAAGAAAAGAACAATGTTGGTATACGATTCTTTCTATTTATCCTAAGCAGCTTGGGATTGAAACTCATCCAAATCGGTTCAGTAGGGTTAGAGTTACGAATCAAAATGTGGAACAACCCCGCAGAAACTGATAATTTTGCTACTAAAACTTACATAAATAGTAGGAGAATGCACATATTGATATAGGATTTTACACAAAATCGTTTTGTATGACTTGAAATCATACCAGAAAATTTCGTGGAAAAAGGTCCATTATTTACCTTAGCTCCCAAAAAACCCCACTATCAAAAAACACTTTAGTACGCTCCAAACCGTTACAAATAATTATATCTTAATAAATGTTGGCCTGTAACAGTTGTATGCGGCTACAAATCCCACTGGAAAATGTCGTAAATATCGGTCCTTAATTTACCATAGGCCCAGTGATGTTATACATTTTTTTGAAAAGTCTTTAAATAGCCCAAAAAAAAATCCCTATTTTTTCCTACGCGATCAAATTTGTTTGATAATTTTTTTTTATAAATCGCAGGTGATTTATGAGACTTCTCAGATCTCATTTGAGGATAAAAACTGATCTATCACATGAGAGATTGAAAAAGCATTCATTGATATGTTTAAATAATGATTTTTAACTATTTTGAATTGTTGTTCATTCGTCACTCCAAATTAAAAAAAAAGACCAACAATTATTATTAAAAATAAATGTAGTGCAAATTGTTTTTGATTTTCTTTGCCAGAACCCGATAGCTTTTGTTTGCTTTAAGATAAAGCTGGAGCAAATATGTACTCAAATGCCATAGTGGAGCTGCTTTTATTGAAGAAAAATTTAATTAAAAACATGACGATTAAAAATATTTTAAATATAATGAAAATCATTTTTAACATTGAAGCTATAGATATGTACATACATATATTAAGGATTGATTACATACACTACCAGAATATCTTGTATCTCCCTGATACATGTTTCACTATCCATTGGTTATCAATGAAGTAACGGGTGTTGGATTTCAAGGGCCGATGTTGAATGTGAACCACACCTAAACGTCAAGTTTAATTCTGCATTTCATTTGACATTTCTCAATTTCAGACTACCTCAATTTGAACCATGGAAAGATACACAATCGAGCAATGCGCTAAATTTTTTTAGGCTTATTATGAAAATCATCTTCAGTGATGAGGCACATTTTCGCCTCAGTGGATTCGTCAAGATGCGGCAATTCTGCTGCATTTGGACGAATGATAATGTAAGA
The DNA here is from genome assembly GCA_943735925.1 of Pollenia amentaria. Classification (NCBI taxonomy): domain Eukaryota; kingdom Metazoa; phylum Arthropoda; class Insecta; order Diptera; family Polleniidae; genus Pollenia; species Pollenia amentaria. Next base: position 133,539,998 of record OX031010.1, on the reverse strand, counting down.
GTGATTGTCGAAAAACCAATGCAGCCACAAAGAGTGACTCGTTTAGTGCGGTTTATGGGCTGGCGGCATCATCGGGGCGTATTTTTCCAACTTTTATTAGCTTTAATGTTGGCAAAAGGTTGGATTAATCAAAAACAGTATGTGAAAGGAAAAGAAATATTAAAAAAAAAGATTTATGAAATTAAAATTTACTTCATGGAGTTTATTTGAAAAATAAAAATGTTGAATATAAAAAGTTACTTATAAAAAGAAATAATTCTCAGATTATCAGCCATGTCACAGAGTACAATTCCGTTCGGAAACGGAATTCATTCCGTTTTTTGGTGCTTCAGAAAATTACGAAAAAACTTTGCGGAATGAAACCATTTTTGTTTTCATGAACGGTATGGGAGTTTTCTGTATCTCAAAGACCAAAAAACTATAAAAATATACTTTCTATCAATAAACAAATATGTTTTCTTCAATTCCGAACGGAATCATTCCGAACGGAATTGTACTCTTTGACATGGCTGTATATTTATAAACAAAAACTATATAAATTACGATTGAAAAGTGAGACAGAAAATACTTAACCCTGCTGTTAGCTTAGAAAAATTTTACGTATGTTAGGTTAATGGATCATTTGGTGCATATACACAGCTTATGTAAAAAACATGACGTCGGTTGATAATTTAAATGTCGTATGTGGATTTTTTTCGGTTTATCGATTCCTTTCGGTTTTCGGACCTGATCTTTCATTTGGCGTAATCAGTTTTTTGATACCTCATACGGGTTTGGAAATATGGAGTGTTGAGCTTGTCGTATGTGGTATTTGCTGAAGCAATTTTCAAATTAAATGTGTTCAAACTAAATTTACTCGAAACTATCGGAATCCACATACGACAATTAAATTATCAACCGACGAAGAGTGGGATTTTTTCTTTTTTTTCTGTCAACAGATATTAAATATGTAAAAGACAGTTCTGGATCCCTCTTTTTAAGTTTTTTTTTGTAAAGAAGCACTAATGTTTACACTGATTGGTTAGAACTGTGTGTTGTTTTCAATAGTTTAGACGTGTTTTACTAACGACATGGCAAACTTGAGTGAATGTGAGATTCGAGAACTGCTCAATGCAGAAAGTGACACCGATATTTCAGATTCGGAAATTTATTATATTTTAAAGAATAGCAAAGCGAGTTCTTCTGAAAGAGATACTAAACGGGAACCCGTCTTAGCTGCAGATAGTTCTGTTTATCCGTTTTTTTATTGCTTAAAACAAAATGGTTTCGAGTGCCACTCCGTTACCTTAGCCTTTTAAAAATCCGGCTGAGAATATTATCTCAACAAAACCAGAATTAACTCCATTTGCACTGCCAAGATGCACTTACATGCTGGCAGCTTTTTTGTTATTTTTTCCGCCTCCAATGGAAAGAACTATCATCGAAAAGGGTAAAGCTTGTAGAAACTACTGATCAAATGTGTGGTTCCTACAACCCAAAACGCAAAGCAAATCGATGGCCAAACATTGTTTTTGAAAACATACTTGATATATTCGCTTTGAATGCGTACATACTATTTCCTGAAATTAAAGTTTCAACTGTTTTTAGCTAATCGGAATTACAGGAAACTAGAGTTTTGGTGACATCTAGCAATTTTTCTGGCTAAGGCGTATATCATGAAACGTACTAGATTACCTCAACAGGAGTTCTGAGCACAATTACTGACCGAAATACGATCACCATGCATAGTTCCAGTGGCCTCTTCAAAAAATTATACTTCTAATTCAGGGGCTCGAAAACATAAAATTTGTAGTTGCTGCAAGTCTTAGTTTAACATAAAATGCTCCATTTCTTTATTTGCAAGCCTACACGAATAATCTTTTGCTCATCATGCAATGACAATTTTTGTAAAACAATCTAATAAATACTTATTTATTTTTAAATAAGTGTAAAAAATCAAAGAAAATATACTATGGACCAAATGGTCTCTTAACCTAAGATTCGTAATCCTTTATTTTTCTCAGTCCTGTTTTATGTTAGAACTTTGAATTTTTGTATTTAACATTGTTTTATAAAAAGACCACGTGGGCTAAGTCAGTATATATCACCGTTCAAAAATTACAAATGAAACAGTTAAAAAATTGGACCAAGTGGGCTTCACCTATCAGCAGGGTTAACAATTATAATAAAAACAACAATTTAATTGCCCAAAAAGGGATCAGAAAATTGTATCACAAATAATTCTTTGAGGTGACTCATCGCTAGGGTAAATTTTTTTACAACGAGAGTATCATTTATGATTGAAAAATGAAGGAAGTTATAGAAGGTATAAAATATAATGGAAGGTATAACAATTTTAAAATTCAAATTGAAGATGAAATTTTTTGACTTAGCTCATTTCTTTTCTTAGTGCCGAACATCAGTGATGATAGAAAAAATTCTTTCGCTATCTCTATTGGCATGTGGTAGTGATAAATCAAGGATAGCTAACTTCGTCTTAAATTTTTCATTTTGGTGATTTAAATCCATAAATTTTTGGTGTCCATCTTTAACAAATTATCAATTTCTTGCGCTGGCAAATTAAGTTCTTGTATAAGAGATTTTTATAAATTTCAATTAAAATGACGGCAAACGATGACTCGAGGAAATTTAATAATATGTAATATTGCCATATTAACAATTTTATTAGTCGAAAAAGGTTGTTAAGTGTAAACAGTATTCCAACATTACATTTTAATAATTTGAAAAAATCTGTCCTATTTTTCCCAACGGCCACATTTTTAGAAGAAAATCCCTACGAATAGGGACTTTTCCCTACGTATAACGTCACTGCATAGGCCACATATAAAAACACTTAAGTACTCGTAAAACCGTAATGAATAATGCCATTATAATAAAGTTTGGCCACTTATAGTTCTATAGGACTAGAAATCACATTGTCAAATTGCGTAAAGATCGGTTCATAATTTATCATAGATCCCATATAAAGCCGACTCTTGAAATAATCTAATTATCGATGGAGGGTATCAAAGATTCGGCACAACCGAATATAATATATATATACTCCAATTTGCTATTAATACCTCTTACACAGTTATAATGACGAATGAAGTAATTTTTACACATCAGATATAAAATTTGTTTTGCAGTCAATTTTTTCCTTATAGTCCCATTTTCATTCGCTTGTTTTTTTTATTTTGATTGAAGGTGTAAAAAAGAAACAAAAATATATTCATTCCGTATTGAACTTAATTTAACCAGACTGCCACTCGTTTATTCACTTACTCATTCACCCATACATTAACTTGCCAATTGTATACCACACAGTTTACACACCTTTGCACTCATAACAAGGAGAAAGTTGGTCGAGAAAATTTCTACAAGCACGTTCAACGATGCGTATGTGTGTGGTTACGTATAAGTGAAAGTATAAGTGTTAAAATGTCACACTTTAACAATATTTACTACAATGTATACTTGACCTAAACAAACTTTATGTAAAAGTGCTATTATTCATCTGTGTTAGCGTGTGTGTATATATTTTTATACCCTGCACCACCAATAGTGGTGAATGAGGGTATAATAAGTTTGTCATTCCGTATGAAACTTTTTTATTATACATCTAAGACCCCATAAAGTATATATATTCTGGTACCTTGTGTACATATAAGTCCATTTAGCCAAGTCCGTCTGTCTGTACGTCTTTCCGTCTATTGAAAGCACGCTCACTTTCGAAATACTCCAAAGAAAAGAACAAGCTTAAAGGAAAATTGCTTGTAGTTACCCGAAGCAGTTTAGGATTGAAATCCAGCAAAATCAGTTCAGTACGATCGGAGCCATGAATCGAAATGAACCAAAGCCATGAACCAAAAAAATTTTGATAATTTTGTTACAAAAACTAACATAAATGGTGGAATAATGCACGAAATATTATAAGATTTTGTACAAATTCGTTTTATACGACTGGAAATTATAGTGTTAAGATTCGAGATGAGCGGTCCGGAACTTACCATAGGCCCCATATAAGCCCTACTCCCGGAAAATAAACTAGTACGCCTTAAGCCGCTATTAAATGCTATCATAATAAAATTTGGTGTTTCACAGTTTCATAGGACTAAAAATCACACTGGTAAATTTCGTGAAGATCGGTCCATAATTTACCTTATACTACATTTACACCTACACAAAATCTAGTACTTAAGGGATTTTGAGCGAAATGTTGTTCATTTCTACACGATTTCCCATACAAAACAAAATCTAGTTCGGCACTCACAAAATCTTACAAAATCTTGCAACACTCAACGATACAACTATGAATTTCATACTAATGTACTAAAAAATACAGCTCTGAACAAGAAAAATCTGAGTTTGAAAAAAAAATATATAAAAAGTGTGGGGAAAAATAAATTTGCGGCAAATTAATTATATAAAAAATAAACATTTGTGAAAATGGGTAAACCAATAATAAATAAAGGGTAAGTAAACTATTTTAATATAATAACACTTTGTTCGTGGCTTTAAATTTTGGCTAATAAAAGTTTACATTACAATTTCTTTCCTTTTTCAATCGGCTTTTGTATTATGAAAATGAAAGCCGACAATATGTCAAAAAGCAGTGGTGTAAACGTAAAACAATTTCTTTAAGATTTCAACTAAAATCTACCAGATTTTGTGTAGGTGTAAATGTAGTATTAGGTCCCAAACTAACAGCCTTTTGAAATTCACTGTAAACGCTACAACTAAGTTTACTTCTGTGTAGAAATTTATTTTTTTTTTAATATCAGAAATCACTCCAGAGAACTTTAGGATGATTGGTAAATAATTTGCAATGGGACCAATATAAATTCCCCTCCCGAAAATCATATTAATTCGGCTAAATACTCAAGCTCGTTGAGATTTTTTATAAAGAAAAGCATAAAACTTTCTGATTATCGGTCAATAACTTAATATAAGTCCAAACGGCACCCACATTTTAATGCTGACTTCCGTTTTTATAAAGATTAATTAATAATATATAGATTTTATATACAGCCCACTCCTGAAATTTTCGCACTGTCGGTGGAGGATATCAAAGATTCGGCACAGCCGCATATAGAACTCTAACTTGTTATGTGTGTAATTGTCAATATTTGACAATTATACATACAAAAACATTATTGTTATTAGTATCAGGCGCGGATCCAGCTTGAGCCTTAGGGGGGGAAATTTTTTATGGTACAAAACAAGTAAAAAATTTGTTTTTAAAAGTTTATTTAAAACGATATGTTTATATTATATTAAAAAAAAAACTCAACAATAAGGTAAAATAGAATATAAGATCAGTTCAATATAAATTAAAATAAATTAATCTTTTTAAATAACGTTTTGGCTAAAAAATAATTTTATTTATTTTTAATGTTTTTTTTTATTTGAAACAATTTATTTGACTACATCATACTAAATTGTTTGACCAATTTTTCGACCAAAAAAAAAACATATGCAATTGTTAACAAAATTTTGGAAGAAGGAATATGCTTCACTAATTTTAAAATTAAGTTATGAATTTTAGTCGAACTGTTTGGGTTTTATTCTAAAGATACATATATAATTATTCTGGTTTAAGTTGATTACAGATAATTTTTTTATTTAAATTATTTTTATTTAGAAAGGAATTTTAAGGCTTATAACAATGGAAAGACAAAAATAATTTTGGCTGCACATACATGCGTACATATGTATCTTCAGCCGTAAATGTGCTAATGCCAAAATTTTTGAAAATTAAGTTTTTGATGCAGTTCAATAATGTTAACAAAAATACATCGTTTGCAGAAAAAATACAAATATTTTTTTCTAGTTCTTGTTTTGCAACGATATGTATATCCAAATGCTAAAGATGTAATTCCAAAAATGCTAAAGAAAAAGCGCTAGGGCCCATTGAAATGCGAAAATTTAAAAAAAAATTTGTTAATATTTGTTAATAGTCAACATTGAAATAAATAAAATAATATTGGGAATTATTTCTTCTTCATAAGCAACTTTATCATATTCAAAATTTTTTTATTTTTCGAATTTATTCTATGAGTTAAATTTCAGTTATGTATTTTATAAAGCTTTTTGTAATAGCTCTATTCCTTAAATTTTTTTAGGAATGACTTTATACACTACCAGACATTGTATAAAGTTGTATTGTATTTTCTTGTTACATTTTACCTTAGCTTTCCGTTGGATAGCAATGAAGTATATTTATGGTGTCTAATAATTGTAAATTTTTCTGTTCATAAATATACTTTATTGCTATCCAACGGAAAGCTAAGGTAAAATGTAACAAGAAAATACAATATAATAGTCTGGTAGTGTATAAAGTCATTCCTAAAAAAAAATTTAAGCAATAGAGCTATTACAAAAAGCTTTATAAAATACGTAACTGAAATTTAACTCATAGAAAAAATTCGAAAAATAAAAAAAATTTTAAATAAAATAATTTTATAGTATATTTTATTTGTTGCAAATTGATATAAAAAACTAAATTGGATATTAAATCTATTTTAAGGAAAATTTGTATGGAAATTTAGTTTTAAAATACATTTGAAATCTATTTTATTTTTTATGAATACGGCAGTAAAAGTATAAAATATATAATAGAAAAGGTGATAAGTCACAAAAAGCTATGTAAAACATAAATGTATTATTTTTAGTTGGTTTGCAAGCCAATAAAGAGACATCAATGAAGCAAAACTGGATTTACAGACTTCAAATATATTCAGAACTAAAGACCTTAGAAAATTTTTTCTCTCTCCTATAAAATTTATACATTGGACTACATCCTTTTCGACTAAAGGTAATGATATACATATACTTATATACATATGTACATTATATTAAAAAAAAATTACGGACTCACCATTGTTTCACTCATTTCTATGTATTTTTGTATATCAAGGAACTTTTCTTATTAATGCACTTGAAATTTGACAGTTTTATAATTCTTCTTTGATGAACTGTTACTAGACCAATACATATATTCAAATGTATATATGTGAAGGTAGAATGGCAATGCATATAAAATTCCAATTCAAATCCTACTATTAGGAAAATATGATACGAAAAACGGTTATATTCAAATGTATATAATAAATAATTATCATAACACAAATAAAAATATTGCTTATTAATAATTCAACCGCTCGCATATTCAACCCAAACGTTTATTTTTCGGATATACATAGATGGCACTTACTGGGATTGAATGTAGAATAATATGTATTTAAATACAGTTAACTAGATGTTTCATTGGAAATATATAATAAATAACTATTAGGATAAATATTTGGATACTTATTGAAAATTTGATTAGAGATAAAAAACAAAAAAAAACTTGATGGGATTTCCAAAAATGTTGTACATTCGGAAGCAAAACATATTTTTATAATTTAGGGGGGGAAATATCCTATTCCCCCCCCCCCTGAATCCGCGCCTGATTAGTATTATTATAACGGTAGAGAGAAAGAGTATAAAAGTTAGTAATCATTTCCTTCCGTTTTCCACACACACACGTCTAAAGAAGTGTTTACTTAAATAATCTCACAAAACCAAAGAAAAGTACGTGAATTTATTCTCATTCACTTAGTTTGCAACTTGAACAATTTTTTACGAATAGCAATCAGTATGTGTGATTGCTTAAGTTGATAGAAAATTTTAAGGTGTTTGTTGACCATAGAATAAGGATAAATAAAATTTTTTTTGTATAAGCAAAAACATTTATATAAACTATATACATGTTTATATATTTGGGTTATTCACAAGGTAGTCATTAAGGTTTAAAGACATATGTCTTAAAATAAAAACAAGAAAAATGTATGACCGCTGTGAGCAACCGCTAACAATTTAGATTTCAGCTGTGGAGTTATGACAAATCAATAAACACAGCATAAAAATTCTTATTTATTTTTTTGAAGCACAACAATATTTTTATTAAACAATTGTAAAATATTATTTAGGGTATTATAGCGATATGACTTGATAGCACTTCTTGTGAATCCCCCAATTATATATATATATATACAGTGAACTCTCGGTAATGTGACTTGCAATATATTAAACTATCCAGCAATGTGAACATCTATTTTCTGGTAGCAGATTTATATTTTCAAACTTAAATACAAACGTAGTAATTGACAGAAAGTTTTATTAAGCGAATGGAAATGCGGATTTTATTTCTTTAAGAGTATGTCATCCAGATGTCTTCGGTTGAGTTGACCACACTGTTATAAAGGAAGCCTTGTGTTCTGCGCCACGCGCTGCAGTTAACTTGGTTCAATTGAGCTGATTTCTCGATGAATGTTTTCCTCTAAAGCAACAAGAGATTGGGGACTGTCATTTTAAACCCTCTCTTTTAGGTAGCCCCATAAAAAAAACCTTCGGAGTTAGATCGGGCGACCTCGGTGGCCATGGGATGTCCCTAAAGCGACTGATCAGTTTTTGGGGGAAATTTTCCCGAAGCAAATTCATCGCAGCTCTGGCTGTGCGTGCAGTCGCCCCATCCTGTTGAAACCACGTGCGTGAAAAGTACAATGGTTGAGCTCGCAGATTTAGCAAAATTCTTTTAAATTCTTTTTTGTCTAAATAATTTTTCTTTTTCTTTCTTTCTTTTATTTAGGGCTTTCCATATTTTGTCAAAAATTTTTCACTTTGCGATAATTTTCTGCCATACCTAAAATTTGTTCAGGGTATAGAACCCTTTCAATCTGTTAAAATTATTGCCATGTCAAAAACCAAAGGTAGTCTTTTTCCTAAGTTAAAGAATAACAAAAAAAGTTATTAATAATTATGGAGTTGCGAATTGTTTGATATTATGTAAAGTGTTCCCTTTATATCCACACCAGCATAGTGGAGGGGGAGGTTAGTATTGATGTTTGTAGCACCTAAAAATGTCGGCTTCGATCTAAATTGTCCTTCCGGCTGGCTGTTAATTTTTAAAATTTTCATTGCTGACATTCGTCGTCTGGCCTCGAAAATTTTCGAAAAAAAAATGGTCCAATTATCTCATGCGTGGATAAGGCACACTAAACAGTTACCCTGGGGCAATGCAATGGTTTTTGATGTTTCAATCGAGCGGGTTCTTGGAACCAGTTACGGCAGTTTTGCTTGTTGACGTGGCCGTTTAAGTGAAAATGAACCTCGTCGCTCCGGGATTTACAGTGCGAAAACATCGTTTCACAAAAATTTTTGCGTATATCATAGTCACTTTCTTTCAGTTCTTGATCCTTTTTTAAAATTTTATAAATAACCTCTCTTGGTAGTCCCAGTGAGGCTGCTCTTTTCCGTATACATTTTTACATTCATGTCATTTATCAGAAAGGTATATAAAGAACGAAATAAGGCATATATCATGAATATCGGTGGGAAAATTTTAATTTAGTGTATTATTTATTATAATGGGCTTGACTGATATTTCGCCAGAAATAAGGCCGTTATGCCAATAAATTTCCTCATGGCTTGAGAAGGATTTATCCGATTTTAATAACATTAAATAAAAATGTTAAATGTTTGTCCTTACCATATTTTTAAAACTTTTGAAAACAAAAAATTTTACTTATTTTGCATGAAAAACAACATTTATCGCAACTAGTTTCTGAATAACTCCGCAGTTGAATTAATGAAAAATATTTTTTTAATGAGTTAACGTAAATTTTATTCACTATCATTTGTGTTTTAATCAAAATCGGACAAATCGTTCTCAAGCTATGATGCAATGTATAACTAGAACCGACGAAATATTAGTCGAGCCTAAAAAAAAACTAGACCTGATAGAAAAAAACTGAAAACTTACAGACATTTAACAACTTTAAATTGACACCTTAGTAACCCTAGAGGGAAGCGAACTGACACCAAAGTAGTTCCATGATAGGTATTTAATGGTAGGGACCGGTTCCCTTTATATGAATGTGACCTATTACTTTTACATGGGGTTGCCATTGGAAGGGGTCAATTGACACCTAACAGCCACCATATGAAAAGTCACACATCCATTCTCAATGAACGTTTAATATCAATACAATGTAGAATTATTTCAATAAAACAAGTCCTAGAACTAAATTTAAGAACCAAATTTTAGAAAGTCCCAAAAATGTTTTACATCACCGGTGAATATTGTACTGTAATTCATTCCGTTTTCTACCTTTTGTTTCTTCATAAACCAGTTAAAGGATTGGTTACCCGTTCACTGATCATGAGTTCTTTCTTTTTGTAATTGCTCTATTTTCACAAACCCCAGGACCAGTTTGCTGGAACAATTGACACAAATTTACCGCAGGGAATATAGACTATAAACTAACATATGATTGCATAACATTAATTTTACTCCATATCAATTAAGAAAAGCAATTGTTAATCTACTTAGTGACTTTGGTTCCAATGAAAAATCAATTTATCTATATAATTGATTGAAAGTGTTACACATTATTCTAGCATCACCATAATTCGCTCTGAAAAATTTGACAGATAAAGGTATGAAATTTCGAGATAAACGTTGAGGAATAAATTTGATATATTTGAGGAAGAAATGAAATCTGATTAATTAAGAATCGAGTGCAGATATCACCATTAATAATGTTCAAAATAAACACCACACTCAGCATTGCTATACGACTTTTTAAAGTAGGGAGTTTTATCAGCGCCAGTCGAGCTGTATATGAAGGCATGGTTAGTGGGTTGAAATGTAATCCACGAAGATAGAAGAGCAGGAATTGTTTCCTTACCGATTCGATTGAATTAGAATACGTTTGGTAAATGGTGTCCCATATAATCGATCCATACTCAAGAATCAGACTAACAAGTGACATATACATATAAGGTTTTTGTAAGATACAGGTCATCGAACTCTCTTTTGCCCAGCGTTTTATATATCCAAGTGTGCCTCTAGCTTTATTTATCATAAACGTAATATGCGAATTAAGGATCAGTTTAGGGTCAAGTAGTATTCAAAGATCAAGGAAGTTATCAACTATATCAACTTGAATATCTCCTAAGAAGTAATTTACTGTAGCTGGATTATCGAGTCTTTAATGACTGTCACTCTTTTAAGTTTCGTTGAACTTTACTTAGTCCGTTAGTCTCGGATTTCTATAGCACGATTTCACTGTGATTATGCAAACGACCTACTGCTCGATACCCTCCACCTATTAACTGATACAATAGACCTATCGTTCACCAGTGTGATGTCCAGAACCTCCTCCGAACCATTGGAATTTCCTGAACTAGGATATCTAAATGTTAGTTTGGAACCAGAGTAACAAATGTTTAGTTTGTAAGTATTAATGAAATCGAGTAAACACTCACCTCTTTTGTTGATTTTACTGCTGCGCCAGATGGTGTGCCTAGCGTTGGCATCACGTCCCAGGTTGATGTCCTCTTAATCACCTGAAGAGGATGAGAGCGCGCGTACTTCGGCTGGAGGGGAATCTTTGTCTGCCATCTCACCCCTTGCGACTGAGAGGTTTGCTGGGCTAAGCTGTGTACAAAAGAAGATATTAATGTGTTTCATCGCTACAAGACATGCTCTTGGCCTACCCTTGTCTTTCACGTAGAGTGTATTATAGGTTTTGGCCGGGAACCCTTTCACTTCAGCATTTACCGTCCAGGGTTCCTGAACCAGCGCTAGGTCGAGGTCCTTCTCAGCTGAAAAGACCCCGAGATTGTCGGTAGCACATCTTAAGTGCTGCAGGTTAATCTGCACGACTCCCACTGCCATCAGGTGGCTTCTTCTCCGACTCGGAGGGCTGCATACCGGTGAGCAGGTTTTTGATGACCTCCACCTCGTCTGCTTCAGCACTCGCCGAGCTTGTGCAGAACACCTTTAACTTAGCGTACCGTACTCCAAAGAAGGAAAAAGTATAGATCAGCTTAAAACCCACAATGAGTTAAGAGCATTAGTTTTTCGGCGATTAATAAATCCATTGAGATAAAAATCTGCTTATCGTATTATTTCTTGATAATTAATAAACCCCTTATCGAAATCTCTTTGCTGTTAATTGTGACTAACCCTAACTGAACCTTTAAATATCAGTTACCAAATTGTTGTTTTTATAATGGTTAAGACTTTATTGCATAGAAAATAGCAAATTAAAATCCTGCGTTCATTTTGAAACAACAACTTTTTTTTAAACGTTACATTTATTAAAGTTACAAATACAATAGATTTAAAAACCATTTCCAAGACCCTACAATTAATGTGTATTGATAAGAAACTCCAAAGTTTCAAAAAGGGTTTTGCAAAATCATGACAAAATATTTAAAACGTCCTAATGATAATTTAAAGGATACTTGATACTCATTTAAAATATTTGGTTTAAAAGAAACCCCATTTTGTATTTATTTTGATTGCTTTTCTGACCACTTTTTGCTTGTTTTGTCTGATTTTTATTGTCAATGAAACATTAATAAATCACCAGATAATTCTTTGTTTTTTAAAGAATGTGTGTATAAGTATCGGTTAAATCGCTTTTTAAATTGATGTGATTTTTTGCTTCTTTTTTTTTTTTTTGCCTCATTCTACACATGTACTAAATAATAATGATTTATTTAAAGGCTACCATAAAATTTCGTATGTGCCTGTTAGTTGTTTTTTATACAAAATTAAAGTGTTTTATTTCATATTTGCTTTACCCGGTGGGATTTGTCATTCGCATTGAAAGAAAAGCAGTTCAAATTTTTTTAAAAGGATCTCGTGTATAGATAACGAAACTTTTTGTACCAAATTTTAAGCTTCTACTATTATCCTTTTCTAGATATTGAGACAATTATATTGTCCTTGTATGAAAACCTCCATGCTCACTTTTCAGGTTTAGCTTGCTTTTTGATAGATCGTGAGCTCATCATTGTTATGGTGAATGTGCCGAAAAGTCGTAATAGCGTAAAACGATTTTTGTAAACGTTCATTAACAATCTTAGAATTTAATAGTATTTCATTGAAAATAGAAATTATTGTTTTATGCCGCATACGCCACTGTTCTAAAATTTTTTCTAAAGAGACACTTTATTTTCTTTTGCTCTTACTTTCTTACGGCAATGAAGCAACGCGAGAGAGAAATTAATTTTATAAGTTTTTGTTTGAGGAATTTACAGCATTCGCCAAAGAGTACTAAGAGCAAAACAATACATAATAAAAATAGTTGATATGAAGCAAAATTAATGCTAAATATCCCAAAAATCATAAAAATTTCGTGAAACGGGGCTTGAATTCAGAAAGGGTGCATCCAAAATACATATACCCCATACATTACTCAATTTTTTTAAAAATGGTCGGTAGGTCAAACAAAACATGAGCTGACCAGATGTTTGCTATTCACAACGAAACTCTTTGTTTCAAATTTGGAAACTTTTACTGTACCTAACCGTTCCATAAATAGCTAATCGTACATTACGGTTAATTTGGTGTTTTACCGTGCCGAAATCTACATGGTGGTCTTGACATTGCTAAATTGGCGTATTGATTTTTGCGTGCTATTTTTGCTTCTTCCATATATATTAAAGAATGGCATATTGAATTTGGCTTGCGGTTATTGTTGCCTTAAGCTTCTGGAGTTTTGCGCCATTTCTTGGTGTAATTTATTTTGTTTTATTTGTATTAGAGGTGCTACGCCCACTTGAAATTTAAAAAAATAAATTACTGTGCAAATTTCAAGAATATCGGCTTATGGCCATTATTCATATCAAACAAGTCATACGTATTTTAACGAAAATGCATCTCTGATATAATTACACTATGCTAGTTGAAAAAACAGACAAGCCGTGCACATAGCGTTTTAACATAATTCGGGTACGCTGAATCCAGTGGTGCCCGCGGTTTTTTAAGATTGGCTCTGGTTTTATGATTTTGCATTTTCCAATTTTTTATGAATTTTTAAAAAACAAAAATTTCGAAATTTTGTTAAAAAAATTATTTTTTTTTTCCAAAAAAAAAAAAAATTATGTTAAAAAACGCGTGCACCACTGGATTCAGCGTACCCGAATTATGTTAAAACGCCAGGTGCCCAGCTTGTCACGAAAAAAAAGTGTCAATTTCTTGCACAGTGTTATTATTTGAAAGTTTTCAAAAAACAATAACAACTTACCATGACCGGGTTATATTTTCCTCAAAATATGTACGACTTTTATGATAGTGTATCATGGCTTTTAAGAGTTTAGAAGTATATAATGAACATAAACATATATATAGATTTAGTTATTTTTCTATAATATTCAATGCATTAAAGAAAATTTCCGAGATATTTACTATTTGATTTTGTGCAAAAAAAATTCACTATTACAACGAAAATATTACGAAAAATTTACTATTTCGAATAGTAAATGTTTGTAAAAAGTCCTTTTTGCATAAAATCCTTATTGGCGATAAATTAGCGACAACAAAGTATTTAAATTTGTATTATATTATCAAAAAAGTTGTTTTTGGGAATACATAATTTTTCATTAAAAGATTTTATTTATTGTGCTTAATTCCCTTTTTTTAATTGATAAAAATATTAAAATTTATTGTTTGAGGATAAGCTGCTCCTATGCGCATATCACTGGTTCCTTAGGCCAGATCATCAGGAAACGTTCTCCTAAATAATTTAAGAAAAGCCAAAGCTATCAGCAAACAAGACTACAGAGGGAACGTTTAAGCTTTGATATCGTTGACAAATAAAACTTTTTGAGTGTAAGCTTAAATCGTATTTAAATACAGACTGATTTTATCAGTTTTATTTGAAAAGTCTTATTTATTTAAGATAAAAGTATGGTAGCAATACTTAATAGAAAATCATAAAACAGTGTATTTACCTTAGGGGAAAGGTTACTAACACCAAACTTGTCACGTGATAGTTCTAAAGTGGTAGGGACCAATTCTAGTTCTATAACTTTATATAAGGTAGACTTGTCACTTTAATATGGCGATGTCCTTGGAGAGGCTTAATTGACAATTTGTTGACACTTTGTGACAGGTTACGGAAATAACCTAAATGGACACATAAAATTTCGGTAAATATAATTATACCTGTCGCAGAAAATATGACAACAATTTCATAATTTTTCAATGAATTTAAAACGAATTTAATAAAAATCATTTTAATTTTTCGTTACCGTTTTCATATTATCCAAGACAGAGCAGTTTCGTTTGTCTTCTCTATGTAATCCATCATATATATGTTCCCATAGGGCCTCAACAAAATCTTTCCATTTTGATCTGTTCATAGCCATGTTTTTACTTCGTTCCAGCTCATTTGTATATTTGACGCTTCACTTTCAATTTGTCGTCGCCATGTATAAGCTGGTCGACCCCTTCTACGGCTACCTTGAGGATTCCACTCGATCGCCGTCCTGGCAATATATGTGACCGATTTTCGTATGGTGTGACCAATCCAGTTCCATTTTCGCCTTTGTATTTCAATAGTTATAGGGGATTAATTCGTTAGATGCCATATTCTGTTGTTTGATATGTATTGTGGCCAAAAGACTGGTAGGATTCTTCTTAGGCATTTGTTTATAAAAACTTGAAAGGGCAGGCATATCACGAGGGGCCGCATTCCACGTTTCGCATCCGTACAATAATATAGATCGGACATTGGATTTGAAGATTTTTAATTTAACATGGCGAGAGAGAGTTGAAGAGTTCCATATTTTATTAAGTTGGCCATAGGCTTGAGTCGTCTTGTTTGTTCGATTGGCAATATCTGCACCCGAACTACGTGATGTTGTGATGACAGCTCCGAGGTAACAAAACGAAATAAGCTCCTTCAGAGCCACATTATCAATTGTAAAGATGTTAAAGATTTCCGTAACCCATCATAAAGAGCCAAAAATATTTCAGTTTACCACCTCCTAGGACAACACCAAGTTAATATGATTGATCCCCTTCATATAAAGTAAAATAAGCAAAAAGATCAGCCACTACCCACCCAAAATCCAGTAACATGAATAGTTTTTTGTCAATATCCTTTACTCTGGACTAACTACACTTTAAGCACATTATCACGAGTTAAATGATATGTCCTGTTTTCACCTATCAAAATTCGTTCCTTTTTATTATAGCACTGTGTACACTGGCCAAACTTCCTGTAGTGTTTTTACAAGGTGGTCTCAATATACAGCTGGCTGTTATTGCTTTGCCTGTTGTTGTTATATTGTTGTGATCATGAGGCCACCTTGCAAAGTTTAAACAATGGAAACTTAAATTAAATTTAAATGTACGAGCTGAATTCAATTACATTAAAGTGAAGAATAGAATTCTGTATTAAAAACGATTTTATATATAAATGTGATATAATATCACACCTAAAAATTGGTCGTTAATATAAGGGATTGTAAATAAAACCTGGCCAAACAGCTGAATTAATGCATAAGACGAATATCTTTTGCGTTAGGGTAATACTTTTTTTTGGTGAGACTATAACCGTCTCATTTTGTTCTGAGTCACTGAAATCGGGCCACTGAATCGAAAGCAATTGTTTGGTTTGAATCGAGGCGTTTGCTCCAAAAATTGCAAATATGCTTACGGCATCATGGCGAATTTCGGTTACAAGACCAGTTAAAAACTATTTGGAAAGCGAATTTCGGTTACAAGACCAGTTAAAAACTATTTGGAAAGTAGTAGCAAGGATATTTTCCCTCGCCCCCCTCCCTTGACCCGTTCGTTTGCTATTAGGTTTTTTTTTGTCGAGGCAAAACTCCTTTCCTTAAATACCCTTTACATAAGAAAAGCGTATAAGAAATTTACTTGATTCTTTTTTGGACTTATGCCCATAATTTCTACAAAAATATATCTGGTCTCGTCTTCGTACCTAACAGTTATCTTTGCCTATTTCTACGTTTATTTGGTCTACGTGTTCTTACCTTAAATATTCTTTTAAAATTTGCTGCATTTACACTTTAGATTTCTATACACAGCTAGATTTCTTTTTGTAAAAAATACGGGCATTAAAGGTTGAGTAGTTTTTTTGGCGCGGAATGCATAAAGTTGCAACAAAGATGGGAGTTAAGCTTAAATTAGGCGTAACATAGCCATAACCTTATGGGCAACACCTTAATTGATTGTACGTAACTTGCCATAACGTCCTAACCATTGCCATACAAACCAATTGAATTTTGTTTTCTGTGGTCATGGTTACGGGTATGGCATTATGGTTATGTCACGTCTAGTTGGATCTTTACCCCAGGTCTACACAAAAGATAAATATCTAAGCAATTTGGCAATTAAGTCGGCAGAATAACAGAGCAATATTTTTTAATGCTCAGCTTGTGTTAAAGGCATAGGAAAACGTATTTATGTTAACTCATAATTTGAAAAAAATCAAGGAAGAGGTGCAGTGACGACAGTGACGACATCTTGTAAAAATTATTTCTGGTAATATCAATTTTTTCTTATTCGACCTTTATTATTTAAATGAATATTAAATTTTTAAACTTGAGGTATTTTTATATAAAAATATTTATTTTATATTTTTATTTTTTTTTTTTTTTTTTTGTTAAAATAAAATTTATATTTTATTATCAAATTTGTTTTTGGGAATACAATTATTTATTAAAAGATTTTGTTTGTTGTGCTCAACTCCCTTTTTGCGCATAGGAACAGCTTATCCTCCAACAATAAATTTCAGTATTTTTGTTATCAATTATTAAAAAAGGGGAATTAAGCGCAGCAAACAAAATCTTTTAATAAATAATTGTATTCCCAAAAACAACTTTGATAATAAAATTTTTGCAAGTGTACGTGCATAAAAAACTGAACTGGAAAATTATTTTTATTTTAATTTCTTGCAAAAACAATAAAAGCAGTTTGTTTTTGTTTTTAATATGTTTTTTTTTTACCCACTTACAACTACAATTAATGTTGAGAGAATTCCAACGAATTGTAGTGGGGAATGTAAGAAAAGATAAACTCATCACCGATTTATTGTTTGGTATTTTGTTTAAGCTTTGATATCGTTGCAAATAAGACTTTTTGAGTGTTTGTAGGTAATTCTCATTCTCTCTGTAGTCTTGTTTGCTGATAGCTTTGGCTTATCTAAAATTTTTTCGGAGAACGTTTCCTGATGATCTGGCCTAAGGAACCAGTGATATGCGCATAGGAGCAGCTTATCCTCCAACAATAAATTTTACTATTTTTTTTATCAGTTATTAAAAAAAAGGGAATTAAGCACAACAAACAAAATCTTTTAATATAAAATTTATATTTTTATATAAAAAGATTTAAAGCTTAAAAAATTAATATAAATTTAAATAATAGAGATCGAAAAAGACAAAATTTATATTAACAAAAATAATGTTTGCAATTATATTTTAGTGTTAATTTTAAAATAAAATTATTTAAGTGCTTATTTTTAATTATTTATTTTTAATTATTTAATTATTGAATTCTTTTGCTTCAATTATAATTTTCTCCCATTTCACAAGCTTAATTTATTTTCCACACAATTTGCCTCTATTTTTTAATTTTGCTTCTTTTTTTAACTGACACCCAAATTTGACGTTATATGTTAGCAACAATTGTCAATGAAAATTAACTTACCAAATAAATTGCCAGCAATAAATATGTACAACAAAGTGCTGTTAACATTAAAGATAACATAATTTTGCCATTTACTGCAATATACTCGTATGTGGCAATATTGATTTATCTCTGATATAGACAAGTAGTTAGTCCCCTATGGGAAAGGGAACTAACACCAAACTTATCACGTGATATTTCTAAAGTGGTTGGGACGGGTTCTAGTCCTAACACTTTATATGGAGGAAAATTGTCATTTTAACATTGCGATGTCCTAGTAGGGGGTTAATTGGCACCTTTATGACACTTTGTAACAGGTCACTGAAATAACATAAGTGAACACATTAAATTTCGGTTAATATAATGCCTGTCGTAGAAAATATGATCAAAATTTAATAATTTTTCAATGAATTTAAACCGAATTATATAAAAATCATTTTAATTTTTGGTGACCAGTTTTATAACATCCAAAACAGAACAGTTTCGTTTGACTTTACAATGTGCGCCATCACAAAGAGCCAAAAATATATCAGTATACCACCTCCTAGGCTAACACCATGTTAATATGATATATCCGTTTCATATTAAGTAATATGACCTTTTATCTTAACAAACTACACCTTAAACGCATTATCGACAGTTAAGTAAATTGTCTTGTTTTTACACATCACAATTCGCTCCTTTTATTATAATATTGTGTTCATTGGTCATGAGATAAGTGCTTTAGGGCCAATTGCCATAAATTTCCAACAGGGTCATAGCAAACTATGGCTAACGATTGGGATAAATTTATATTGTAACAATGTTTTGCAATAAATACCTAAAAATTCGAAAACAAATACAAACTTTTTTTAAAAAAATCTTTTAATTAAAATCAAATAAAAACTTTTTGTAAAATTTTAATAAATGAAAAAATATTTTCTTCACCTAAAGCAATAGAGCAATAATAAACTCTTCCCAGAATTACGCCCAACCAACTTTTCCAACTACTCTTTTATTAAAAAAAAATTAATACAAATTAAAACTTTTTTATCTATTTTATTTAGTTTGTGATTTTGCTTTTAAAAGGAAGAATAAAACATTTCCTTAGTGTCGTTGTAGTTGTACCACCTTAGCAGTGACCTTTACACCTGGATTTTGTTTTATTTATCGGTTCTGTTTTACAATTTTTTTCTCTATTTCTTTCATTAAGTTATTCTAAGAACAACAATATCCGTTACTAACTATTAACAAAAATGCAAAAAAACAAGGGAATAAAGAGAAGAACCTAAAAGGAGAAAGAAACACTGTGCTAAATTATGTAAAATATTGTTGTTAAATGTTGGTAAGACTTGTTTAATTTTGTTTTAAAATATTTGCATATCTAAATGGTGAATGTGGATATATTAAGTTTATCATTCCCTGTGTAACACTAAAAAATATTCATTAAAGTTCCCACAAGTTCCCATCTTAAATAAATTCTGGGTTCTGAGGAACTTTTTAATCGTGGGTATTCGTCTGTTAAAAACATGCTCACATTCCAAACGACTCTACAGGTTTTGGTGCCAAATTTCCTCTAGCTCCCTTAAGCAGTTTGAGATGGAAAAAGAGTTTAAAGCCTAAATGTGGACCAAACTTTATTAAAATGTATATTCATATTTGTTAACAAGCTAATTACTATTTAGAATCAAAATATATAACAATTTTTATCTGTCCTAGTGATGTTTTGTTATACCAGGCCATTTAGCTGGACGGTTCATCACAAAATGTGTTACTGCTTAAATTTTTAAATTTATAGAAATGTAATATTATTTAATATCAGGGACCGTAACGGTTATAAGTGATGTCGTAAAAGTTATTTTATAACAGTTATTTTGTGAATTAAAAACAAAATTCCATCTAAAACAGTTTTCTTCACGGTAAGAATAAAAAGTCAAAACAAACTCTTAAAAAAGGGGTTTTATTTCACAGTCATAAAATAGAATTCTTTTGAGGAGTTTTATTTTGCCATCATAAAATAAAACTAATTGGAGGAGTTTTATTTTTTCCGTCAGAAAAAAAAACTAATTGGAGGAGTTTTATTTTTTTCGTCAGAAAAAAAACTAATTTCTTTTTTAACAATTAGAATCTGGGAATTATTTCTTTTTCAAGTTACTTTATTATATTCAACATTTTTTATTTTTTCGAATTTATTCTATGAGTTAAATTTCAGTTATGTATTTTATAAAGCTTTTTTGTAATAGTTCTATTCCTTCAATTCTTAGGAATGACTTTATACACTACCAGACTATTATCTTGTATCTTCTTGTTACAAGATAATGCTGACGAAGGCCGTAGCGGGCCAGAAAATGCGTACATACAATATACTTCATTGCTATCCAACGGAAAGCTAAGGTAAAATGTAACAAGAAGATACAAGATAATAGTCTGGTAGTGTATAAAGTAATTCCTAAAAATTTAAGGAATAGAACTATTACAAAATAGCTTTATAAAATATATAACTGAAATTTAACTCATTGAATAAATTCGAAAAAATAAAAAATTTTGAATTTCTGTTTTATTTTTCCCGTCGGAATCAAATATGCATATTCAAACAATTTATTTTGCTTTTAGATTATGAAAGAAAAAAAACTGATTTTTTCATTAAATAATTGTGAAGATTAGTTAAATTTGTTGTTGATATTTAAAAATATTTTCAAAGAAATACATTTTCAATTATCAGTCACCAGCAGAATGCTCCGATATGTTTTTCCTTACCATTTACTCTGAAAATTTGTGCATTTAACTCAACAATTTTAATAAAAAGAATTTGGGAATTTTTGTTTCTTTTTGTGAACTATGTTATATTTTAATCAACATAAACTCTTCAAAAAAGAGTTAAATTTTATGACGGCAAAATTGTTTTTATTAAGACGGAAAAAATTAAGCTCGTTAAATGAGTTTTATTGAGTTTTTTTTTTTGAGACAGAAAAATAAAACTCCTTAAATGAGTTTTGTTGTAAACGGATAAAATAAAACTCTTTTTTCAGAGTTTTATTCGATCTTTTATTTTGACGTTGAATAATAACTCTTAACTGTGGAGTTGAGAACGTCTTTTTTAGATCACCACAGATTCTGAAAGAGTTCGTCATTATGAATCTATCGGTGTATTTATGACAGTATATGGCCCCGTTGACTCTAATATGAAGAGTTTTTGA
This sequence comes from Pollenia amentaria, assembly GCA_943735925.1. Taxonomy (NCBI): domain Eukaryota; kingdom Metazoa; phylum Arthropoda; class Insecta; order Diptera; family Polleniidae; genus Pollenia; species Pollenia amentaria. Next base: position 133,518,344 of record OX031010.1, on the reverse strand, counting down.
GTTGAAATTTTCTGGATAACTGTTATTTACGGCCCCTGTTTAATAGAAATTACTTGTTGCCGAAAATAGTTTATCTCTAAATAATATTTAATTCTTTTATAAGTGTAGATTTTACAATTTATTTGAAAAAATTTAAAAATTTCTTACAAAAAATTTCAAGGGCCCACTCAGTTTGGAACTTATTTTAGAATAAAATAAATCCTAGAGAAAAAAATCAATCTCCTTTTCTGACTTTTTTTATTTTATTTGTTAGTTTATGGTACCCTTTTTGAAGAGTTCCAAAGATTCGGCAAAGCCGAATATACTCGTAATATGTTTCATGTTTTGTACTATTTTTAATTCTCTTAGATTTTTCTTTTGTAGGATTACACTTTTAAAAACTGTGTTGTTGTTATTTTTTCTTATTTTGTTTCTGCATTTATTCTTTTTGTTTTCTTGCAGAGCCAAAGTCTTAGAATGTTCTGCCAAGGAGGACAGCAATGTTACAGAACTATTTAAAACCTTGTTATCGTTGTCTCGTTTCTTGCCTGTGGGAAGTAGTAATGAAGGTACCAGCGGTCTCAAAAGACGTTCATCAGCTTATGTTAGTGCATCATCAAGTAGAAGTAAGTATCAAATTTTCTTTAAACTGGTTATAATTTAAAAGAATACAAAGAATTTAATTTATTTGCAATAAAATTTTATTAGAACTAAAGTTTAACTAAAACTAAGATTGCAAAGATATTTGTTAAAAGTGCTACTTCAACGTTTTTAGCTAGACAGGTTTTTAAACTACACACAAAATTTAAACTACAAACAAAAATTTAAGAAGAATTAGCAGAAATAGTTTGTACGTTCTGTTCTGTTTTGATTCTGTTCAATTGAAAGTATGTATGTGTGGTTTGTTTTTACTTTTTCGTTCTGTTCTGTTGCGGACTAATCTGTTGAAAATAAAATTCAGCGTTAAGTTACGGCCAAAGTGTGTGTGTATTATATTGTTGTGATATAAAAAATCTGTAATTTTTTGTTTAAAGCTAATTCATAATTTACGTATTTTGGATACAAAATATTAATTTTTTATTTCTTCCGAAAAGTTTTTTTTACTATTTCAATGCTTTTCTTTTTAAAAGCAGCTGATTCCTTTAACAGAAGAAGTTACAAAATATTTGCTACAGTAAGGAACGAAACAGTATGGCAACGAAAAGTAACAACTAATTAACCCTTTACAGAAAATTTACTAAACTCTACGCCGTTGATTTCCCCCAGTGACTTAACAGAAAAAAATTATCTTGGTTGCAAATTGCATCTAGCTCCCTTAAGCAGTTTTGGATCTGTTAAGTATGAAAAGAGTCGAACTTCTATCGAAAGCGAAAATTTTTTTCGATATATTAAATGGAGGTTGAGTTTAATATACTGCTGGTATCAGTGGAGTTTGCCTATGCAAAAATAAGTCAGAAAATTAAAAATTTTTTAACGTAACAGCAAGGAAAGAATTTTCTTTTTTTATCTTTAAAAAACTAGATTGAAAAGTATTTTAATTTAATTAATGAAATAATTGAATCAATTATTTTGTAGGTTGAAAAAAATTAAAAATATAATTTTGATTTAATTAACATTTTAGTTGTTTTCAAATAAATTATGAATTAAAATATTAATTTAATAACAAAAAAATCTTAAATGATTCCTTTCGATTCAAATAAAATAACTTAAACTTGTAGAATTATTGTTGGGTATTGTCAAAACCTGTGCTATATTTGATAAAATCTATTAACACATTGTTTAAAATGGCAAAGTTTTTTGTCAAAACCTGTGCTATATTTGATAAAATCTATTAACACATTGTTTAAAATGGCAAAGTTTTTTGATCATTTCTTAGTTAAATTTTAAAATAATTAGTATTGTGGTTATTTTTTTGAACTGTTAATGGTTTTTAATCCAAATTTCGATACTTGAATTATGCTTAAGTTTATTAAATTTAATTTTCATTAAATTAATTTTATGAAGAAATGAATTTTACAACATGAATAGAGACATATAAGCGTTCTTCAATTTGAGAATTATAAGTCGCAAGAAAAATGTCTTGTGGTAATAATAAATTTGTTTAATATAGTACGTGCCAACGCTCTTATTTGGCGCCATTTAATATGACCCTTTTGTCGCCTATTGCTTTTTGCACAAATTTCAAAGTTCAAACAGGACAATATTTTTTTTGGGCCCAATAAATTTTTTTTCTTATATTTTCGAATCCTGTTGCTACTTTTTTCTTTCTTATTTAGTCTGTAAAAGACAAACAATAACACAATTGAAATTTTGTGGTTAACTTAATTTTTATGCATTTATGTTCTCTGCCAAAAAAAAAACTTATTTAAGCATATTTATCACTCAATTTAAAAACAATTTAATAAAAACCCTAAAGGTATGCTATTATTTTTGTTTTTTTGTATGCTTTATTTTAAAGATAAAAAAAAAAAGAAAATCCATTTTACCAAAAAACAAGTTAGAGTGCTATATTCGGTTCTGCCGAATCTTTGATACCCTCCACCGACAGAAGTGGGCTCTATATTGTAAATACATATATATTATTAACTAAGCTTCACAAAAACGAACGTCAGCATTAAAATTGGTTGCGGTTTAGACCTGAATTAAATTATTGACCGACAATTAGAATATGTTATTCGTTTCTTGTAAGAACTTTGAACTGGCTTGAGTAAAATATCATTATTCGTAACAGTTTTAGCCGGACTAAAATGATTTTTAGGAGCGTTATTTGTATTGGACCTATGGTAAATTATGGACAAATCATCCCAAAATTCTGAAGACTGATTTCTGGTATTACAAAAAATAAATTAGAATAAATTCCAATACAGCAGTGTAATTAGTTTTAGCGTTAACAGTAAATTTCACAAATTTGCATGATATTTTTTCTTGCCATATGAATTTAAGTAAAAAATTTCACCGCAATATCTAAAATCCAAAAGTGGGCTTTATTTGGTTTTAGGCGCAATAAACTATTTTCCGAGAGTAGGGTTTATATGGGGCCTATGGTAAATTATGGACAAATCTTCACGAAATTTTACAGTGTGATTTCTGGTCCTATAACACTGTGACGTACCAAATTTTAATATGAAATTTAAGTATGATAGCGTTATTTATTGCGGTTTTAGGCGTACTAAACTGTTTTCCGCGAGAAGGGTTTATATGGGGCCTATGGTAAATTATGGACCGATCTTCACGAAATTTAACAGTATGATTTGTAGTCGTATAGAGCGAATTCGTGCAAAATGTTATGTCATTCCGTGCATTATTCCGCCATTTATCTTAGTTTTTGTATCAAAATTATCAATTTTTTTTGGGTAGTGGTTCCACATTTTGATTCATAGCTATGATCCTACTAAACCGATGTTGCTGGATTGCAATCCCAAATTACTTAGGATAACTACAAGCAATTTGAGACCAAGTTTGTTCTTTTCTTTTGCGTTTTTCGAAAGTGAGCGTGTTTTCAACAGACGGACAGACGGACAGACAGACGGACATGGCTAAATCGACTTAGAATTACTCAAGGACCCAGAATATATATACTTTATGGGGTTTTAGATGTATAATAAAAAAGTTTCACACGGAATGACAAACTTAGTATACCCTCATTCACCATAGTGTTGGTGGAGGGTATAAAAACACTTGTAAAAGAAGGGTGATTTATGGATAAACAACATATTTTAAAGTGATTTCTTGCGAATACAATTCTCAAAAGTTATTTTAATATTTCATAAAAATTTTTAAGAGAATAAATCATTTTTTTTTTTTTTAAATAAAAAATATAATACAAGCTTCTGTTTGTCATACATCGCTATCTTTATAAGTCGTTAGAATCGGCCAATAATTTCACGTAGCTCCAATGCAAACTTCTTTCGAGAATAGAAGTTTTTAACTCATAAACTTGAAGCTAAACTTCAAAAAATACAAGCAAAGCTACACTACTATCTAGACAGGCATTGACTAGAGTTAGTTGGAGAAATTCGGGATCTTGATATTTTACTTGATCCTAAATTAGATTTTCGCAAACCAGGGACCGTGAAAAACAGTTATCCAGAAAACTTAAACTGAAAAACTCCTCATATAAGAGTCAACGGAAGCCTATACTAACCAATAGATTCGTGTTGAATTGATCCTTCAGAATCTATGGTGATTATAAAAAAACGATCTCGTTAAAAATATATTATCATTGAAAGAACATTCTTTGGCATTTATTTTTTGAAGATTATGTCTACCAAATGTTGGCCGTTGCTACGTCGCAGATGGTCCATCCGTTAAGTCCAATTTTCGATGACTCGTTCGATCATTTCGACTGGTAACTGGCGAATGACACGCGTGATGTTTTCCTCCCAGGCCTGAATCGAAGCGGGTTTGTCCGCATAAACTTTAAACTTTACATATCCCCACAGGAAAAAGTCTACCGGTGTGCTATCACACGATCTTGGTGGCCAATCGACCGGCCCAAAACGTGAAATTATGTTCTCACCGAACTGTTCTCTCAATAAATCCATTGATTGATGCGATGTGTGGGAAGTGGCGCCGTCCTGCTGAAACCAAATGTCACCAAGAGCTCGAGCTTCAATTTCAGGCATTAAATAGTCGGTTATCATGGAACGATAACGGTCCGAGTTGCTGCGAACGGCGCCGAATCGACTCTCGACGGTCTTCGTGTACACTCTTTCTTCACGGCGTGCTGGACATGGTCTATTCGGTCTAATATTATCCAATAATGAATGCTGGGTCTCAAAATGGGTGATGGTGTTGCGAATAGTACGCTCAGTAGGCCGATTATGTTGACCATAAGTTGTGCGAAGTGCACGAAACACATTCCTCACAGAACGTGAATTTTCGTAATAAAGTTGAATGATTTGTAAACGTTGTTCAGGCGTAAGTCTTTCCATTATGAAATGCCAAACAATACTAAACAAAAATAACATGACAGCATGACACGACTCACACGTGATCTGTCAAAAAAAGGCTATTGGAAAAAGTATATCTACTTGAATCACCCATTATTAAATAAATTCGTGTACTTTATAAAGGGCACGATGTTAATTGTAAATAAGACAAAAAAAAATTCAGAAAATTATCCTAATATTCTTTATTACGACAGAAGGATCTATGACAATTATGTGTGAAACAAGATATTGGCTAAATGCTCGCCATGGCTTCATTAAAATACCTCTATCCGATTGTCCATATTTTAAATAAATCTAAGACATAATTGAGGTTCAAAGTCGTTAATGAGCCGAATTATATCATCCTTTAGCTCTTGAATTATTCTTGGCATATTGACTTACTCTTTTTCTTTTAAATATCTCCAAAGAAGAAGTCCAACGGTGTCAAAACACATGATCGGGGCGGCCAAATAACGTCGCCACGACGTGAGTTAACACAGCCATAAAATTTCTCGCGCAAAATAGCCATTGTTTCGTTGACTGTGTGGCAAGTGGAACCCTCCTGTTGGAACCATATATCGTTCAGGTTTATGTCCTCAATTTCTAGCCACAATAAGTCCGTTGTCATCTCGAGACAGTGAACGCCATTCACGGTAACTGTTTGGCCGCCCTCATTTTCGAAGAAGATGACGCCGCCACCCCATAAACCCCAGCAAACAGTCACTCTTTGTGGATGCATCGGCTTTTCAACAATCACACGTGTATTCTCATTTGCCCAAATGTTGCAATTTTTCTTGTTAACGAATCCACGGAAGTCGATTATTCTGACCAAAAAAATCACGAAATGCGCGAGAAACGCATTTTGATTTGAACGCCCATTTTTGTTAAATGCTTCAACCATCTTAACGCGCTGTTAAGGTTGAATTTGTCAAATACTGAAACAAAGAAATGTCAATTTGAGATGGGCAAAAAACTTGATGTTAAGGTGTGACTCACAATTAACATGGTGCATTATGGTTGTACCACCCTTTAGTAGATAACTATAAGAATTGTTATACAACGACTTAATTAAATAAAGGTATAAGACAAAATTAAGGTATTTTGATTAATTTTGGCACAAAAATATTTTATTGCAACTTACATCAGCTACAAAATTTTATTGAAATCATTTATATCTGGTTATAGCTCCCATAAAAATAATACAACCTGAAAAATCTTAAATTCCATAACTTTCCTTTAAATGTTGGTATTCAAAAAAAATTTTGGCTTAATTAGCTTCAATAAAATCTATTATGCCACAGTGAATCGCATATTAATCGCTTCTGTTGATTTGGAGATAATATCCGGCAAAAGCAATTTATTATTTTTTTCTGGTAACAACATGACTTTCCAAGTCCCTAACAACACTATTTCTCTCTAAAATAACTTTCTATACAATCTCCCCCCGGGGTTATGTAGGCATCATCTTACGGATAATACACCTTCTGGTGTTACATACTCCGTCGAAACCAGATGCAGTCAAGGCCTGGGATTCGGCAAAAATCCAAAATTGACAGATGTCATGACGATCTCTGTACGATCGCATACGATCGCGGCCAACCAGAGATTTGGTACCATGGAAATCAGTAGCCCCACACGCAAAGAAAAAACATGGCTGTGGTAATCATATTTTCAGAGCAACATATTATAATAAGATTCATGATTGTAGTCAACATATTACGATTATTATTGAATCATATTATGACCAAATATATTCGAAATATTACATCATAATATTTCTCCCTTAATACCAATTTGTTTTTATTTCATCATATTAAAATTTAATGTAATCATATTATTATTATTATCATGTTAATATTAATAAGATAAGAAGTAATCATATTGTTATCATGTTAATTATAACAGTATGTAGATTAAATCTAACACTAAAAAATATTTTTAATATATATATTTATGCTTATTTACTTACTGGCAACATTAACGTTAAACTGTTACATAGTTGTATTACAGCTCTTGCGGAGGTATGTGAGAATATATGACAGAGACTCGATGATGGGGACATTAACTTTTTAGTGCTTCTTGATCATTCGAAGGCATTTTACACAGTGTATCATCAGATGCTCATTAGTAAACTGAGACACTTTTTTCGATTTGCCAATACATCTACCAATCTCATTTTTTCTTTCCTCGGAAATCTAAGTGCATTGTTATATGTAGAAAAACTATTGCTCATACCATTGTTCCCACCATTGCTGATAACATTGTCATAAATGGTGAGAAGATTGAGATTGTGAAAGCAGCGAAAAATTTGGGAATAATTTTTAACAATAGTCTCACTTGGAACGATCATATGAACTCTTAAGTTGGTCAGTCCTATATTAAGTTACGGGCCCTATGGTTGACACAATACTTTACCCCTTTGAGGATAAGACTTTTACTTGCCAAGACATATCTGATTTCTAGTTTAATTTATGGATGTGAACTGTTTGCAAACTGTGATTCAATTAGCAAATGAAAATTAAATACTTTATTCAACAATATTTTGAGATATGTGTACGGTCTAAGACGTTTCGATCGTGTTTCATCTGTTTCAAACAGTCTGTATGGAGTCTCTTTCGAAAATCTTTTGCAAATCCGAACACTTATTTTTTTACACAGAGTGATAAACACTAAAACCCCCAAATATTTATTTGAGAAGATACGTTTTTTTCAATCTCAAAGGAACCATAATATTATTATTCCACGGCATCAAACCTTAGTCTCCGAATGGCAGTTTTTTATTCATGCCGCTCGTCTTTGGAACCTTCTTCCACTAAATCAACAACTAAATCGTAATGCTAACAGTTTCAAAATGTTTTTATATAATTTTTTTGCCTAATTGTTTTTGTTTCTTGATTGAAAATGTTTTATATGACTTATATTCTTTTTTAATAATTGTATTTTTTGTTTGTTGTAATACTATGAACCATTTTGTAATAATTATATGTAATTAAATATTCTTGTAACATTTTAGGTTCCTGTACTGTAATTATAAGACAATGTCTTGTTGTACAGGAGATGAAATTAATTAATAAAATAAAAATAAAAAAATAAGATATTTCACATCATAATATGATGCAACTTTAAACATAATATTTTTAACCTATTTTTGTCGTAGGTCGCAATTATTTATAAATTATTTTATAGAATTTCATTCTTTTTCTCTAAAAAAAAAACACAAAACAATGAATTATATTTTTGCACCATTTTCAAATAATATTAAAATTTTTTTAGAATTGTTATTTTATTTTCTTAATGTACATACAATTTCTTTATTTTTTAATTTCTTTAAACTTGGTTCTTTTATAGGTATTTTTTTTTTAATGGTTTAACCAGTGAATAACAAATAATTCGATAGGCATATGTAAAACAAACGGCACAACTGATGAAAAATTATTTTACAAATGGCGATGGAAAAATATTATTAGACTAAATATATTTTGTTTGCATCTTAAACATATTATGAGTACACGTATAGAAAGTTACCATGTTATGGCTATTAAATATCATTAAATGGTTGTGAGGAATATAATATGATTTCAAAGTTATCATTATTTAGTTGTTATAAAAATCATTATTTTTCAGTGAACAATACTTAAATTTATAATTGCGATAAAAATTGACATGTTTACAGTAACTTTAATATTGTTGATATTAAATAAAAATAACACTAATTTGTGTACGACAAAAGTATATTATTACAATAAACATAGTGTAGTTTCCGTAACCATGTCCAGTAGAGATGAGCGATATTTCTGTACCTGTGATTTAATCACTGTTACTGAAAAATCACGAATCACAGTTGTGACCAAATTTGTCAAGTAACAGGTACTTTCTTAGTCGTTCTTTTTGTATTTTGTTACATATACAAATTTATGATATTTCACTGTTTGTGTGGGTAATAGCTTTTTTTGAATGAAATGTCGTATGATATTGCTGTTCCTTTCATTCTCTCTTCTATCTTATTAGAATTTTTTAATGCCAAAATTTATTTGTTCAAGTATGTATGTATATGAAAGTAAACAGATTTGAAAGCTCTTACAATTTGTTGTTGTTTCTTTGTAAAGTGCTTACAAAAGCTCTTGCAAAAGCTCGCGCATTGTACATATAGCTTGGCCGCAATTGCTTTAAAAGAACAGAAAACAGATAAACCGTGATCACAATCACAGTTTAAAGGAGCAGTGATTTTTAAATCACATTCACTAATCACGATGATCTTTAAAAATCACGGGATCGCTCATCTCTAATGTCCAGCCATATTTGCTCTGCGTGCAGACTGACTATTGGTTGAGGCCTCCTAAAGTATGCTTCTAATGCTGTCTGTCTTTCAGAAAGATTGTCTTTGCGGGCATTTTCGGTTTTCTGTGTAAAAAATACTTTCGGGGAATAAGTGTTCGTTGTGGTTTACTACCCAAACTCGCAGGATGGGCTGATTTTTCAACACTTGTAGGAGAATTTGGCCTAAGGAAGGATCATCTCTAGCTAATGTTGTACTAGGGAGATCGATTATTCGACATTTTTCCAAACCCGGTATTCGAATATTCCGAAAAGCTGCCATTTTAAAACCCCGGTTTTCGGTTAAGCACTTAGCAAATAACCGGTTAACTAGTTACATTCAAATAAATAAAAAACACAAAAATCAAATTTGTTTTTGAAATAAAAAGTTAATTTGAATAAAAACAAAACAGTTCAGTGGTGCGATTCACTAACTTTTAACAATCCGACAATCGTAATTTTTGTCGACATATATATTCGCTTGCAGTAACGATAGTGTGATTCTGTAATATATTTTTAACGATTGAAAACAGCTGTAGTTGGAAACAGTTTTTGCAACATCTCTGTCTACAAAATGTTAAAATAAAGGAAAAGCACAAAGGGAATAGAAAAAAAAATGAAATTGTGCTTAATTTACTGTTTTTTTTTTTTTTTTTTGTGAATTTTACATTTAGAATTTTTTGTTTATTCATAATTTGCTTTTTTTTTTTGTACATTTTGAACTTTTTTCGGTCGGGCCTCAGCAACTTTAAACATTAAAGTTGCTGGGTGTTTGGGATAAAGTGTTTGGCTTTACCGATAATAATTTTAGGGTTGTTTTGTTTTAATGCAAATGTTTTTAAATTGTTGAATATTTTGTTTTTTAAAATGAGTAATATTAGATTTTTTTAGGCATATTTTTAACAAACACACACTTTGCTTCCGTGTTGTGTTCGCCAATAAAAAATACAAGCCTATTTCCATGATGAAATAAACAGGTGGCATTACTACGCCAGATGACGATTTTTTGCTCTTGTATTGTTTGACTAGTCTTATGTCAATGTATTGTTTAAGTTTACAAAAAGTCCACGTTTTTTGATGTAATTATTGTATTGTATTAAAGTTTTTGATTATTTAAATTAAAATTAAATAAGATAATAACCATAGTGAAATAAAAATTGGCTAAGAATTAATTTATTTCAATGCGTTCGGAAGCAAAATTTGATTTTAGTTTAATATAATTTTTGACGTAAACGGAGACTTATTTTTCATTTTTGTTGTAATGTTGTATTTGTTGCCGTAGCGCTGCCACCTACTTATTCCACCATGCCTATTTCATACAAACATTTATTTTTAATATAAATTTGTATATTAATTTCTAATGTGTATTTTAAGTCAAATTAAAATTTAAAAAGCTTTTATACTTCAATAGTCTTATTCCTTTAATATTTTCCAGGAAAATAAGGAATAAGACTATTAAAGTATAAAAACTTTTTAAATTGTAATTTGACTCAGAACACATTCGAATAAATATAAGAATTAATAATAAAAATTAAACTCAACATGAGAACTAAAATTCCCAGATTAATTTTTGTTTTGTTTTTAACAAATTCGTTTTTTACTTTAAACATTAAAGTTGCTGGGTGTTTGGGATAAAGTGTTTGGCTTTACCGATAATAATTTTAGGGTTGTTTTGTTTTAATGCAAATGTTTTTAAATTGTTGAATATTTTGTTTTTTAAAATGAGTAATATTAGATTTTTTTAGGCATATTTTTAACAAACACACACTTTGCTTCCGTGTTGTGTTCGCCAATAAAAAATACAAGCCTATTTCCATGATGAAATAAACAGGTGGCATTACTACGCCAGATGACGATTTTTTGCTCTTGTATTGTTTGACTAGTCTTATGTCAATGTATTGTTTAAGTTTACAAAAAGTCCACGTTTTTTGATGTAATTATTGTATTGTATTAAAGTTTTTGATTATTTAAATTAAAATTAAATAAGATAATAACCATAGTGAAATAAAAATTGGCTAAGAATTAATTTATTTCAATGCGTTCGGAAGCAAAATTTGATTTTAGTTTAATATAATTTTTGACGTAAACGGAGACTTATTTTTCATTTTTGTTGTAATGTTGTATTTGTTGCCGTAGCGCTGCCACCTACTTATTCCACCATGCCTATTTCATACAAACATTTATTTTTAATATAAATTTGTATATTAATTTCTAATGTGTATTTTAAGTCAAATTAAAATTTAAAAAGCTTTTATACTTCAATAGTCTTATTCCTTTAATATTTTCCAGGAAAATAAGGAATAAGACTATTAAAGTATAAAAACTTTTTAAATTGTAATTTGACTCAGAACACATTCGAATAAATATAAGAATTAATAATAAAAATTAAACTCAACATGAGAACTAAAATTCCCAGATTAATTTTTGTTTTGTTTTTAACAAACTCGTTTTTTACTTTAAACATTAAAGTTGCTGGGTGTTTGGGATAAAGTGTTTGGCTTTACCGATAATAATTTTAGGGTTGTTTTGTTTTAATGCAAATGTTTTTAAATTGTTGAATATTTTGTTTTTTAAAATGAGTAATATTAGATTTTTTTAGGCATATTTTTAACAAACACACACTTTGCTTCCGTGTTGTGTTCGCCAATAAAAAATACAAGCCTATTTCCATGATGAAATAAACAGGTGGCATTACTACGCCAGATGACGATTTTTTGCTCTTGTATTGTTTGACTAGTCTTATGTCAATGTATTGTTTAAGTTTACAAAAAGTCCACGTTTTTTGATGTAATTATTGTATTGTATTAAAGTTTTTGATTATTTAAATTAAAATTAAATAAGATAATAACCATAGTGAAATAAAAATTGGCTAAGAATTAATTTATTTCAATGCGTTCGGAAGCAAAATTTGATTTTAGTTTAATATAATTTTTGACGTAAACGGAGACTTATTTTTCATTTTTGTTGTAATGTTGTATTTGTTGCCGTAGCGCTGCCACCTACTTATTCCACCATGCCTATTTCATACAAACATTTATTTTTAATATAAATTTGTATATTAATTTCTAATGTGTATTTTAAGTCAAATTAAAATTTAAAAAGCTTTTATACTTCAATAGTCTTATTCCTTTAATATTTTCCAGGAAAATAAGGAATAAGACTATTAAAGTATAAAAACTTTTTAAATTGTAATTTGACTCAGAACACATTCGAATAAATATAAGAATTAATAATAAAAATTAAACTCAACATGAGAACTAAAATTCCCAGATTAATTTTTGTTTTGTTTTTAACAAATTCGTTTTTTAATTTATTGCATATATACATTTCATCTCATTTCATCTTTTTACGACTAGTCTTAGACTAACAAGTAATATTATTCTGTTTTATAAAATTCATGCAATAACAGCCACAAGCTTCTGTAGCTAAGCTCTCTTTAGTCTGCTTGAGTAGATTTAATCTTTACATTATATGGCTGCTTCTGTATTATTTTGACTCTGAAGTATATATAAGTATATATCGTTACCTAAAACACAAAAGGCCCTATCTAACATTTTGAAAGTTTTACAGGAGAGGCAAAAGCTTTTTAATATGATAAATTTATAAATTGCATTAAACTGTTTATAATAAATTTTTCTTCTATTTTTCTTGTTAAACCTACCAGTTATTTTGACAATTAGCAATCTTGCATATTATACAAATTGTTAGTTAGTCCTTTTAGCATTTTACGCATTATCTTTTATAGATAGGGCCCTTGTTTTTGGTAAATAAAATCGCTAATTTTGGTCGAAAGATTGGTTTGTGGTCATTTGAGTTTGAGCAATACATCAGAATCAATGAAAAAGTCGATTTTTAATTTTTTGTTAGATTGGGCCTTTTGCGTTTTAGGTAACGATATATTCGACTCCATAGGCCCATACTGGGCTAAGCATTTGATTATTGATAAGCAGTTTGTTTTGAATTAAAACTGGAGAGTTTTCTCCAATAATCAATTTTAGTTTGTTGAATTGTATATTCAGTTCTGTTTCTTTTGTTCTTATATGTCCTTTCCATTTTAGTTTCGTATCAAGCGTCGTTCCAGGATATTAAGTATGGTAAGCACATGGGACTATAGAGTTCTATATTTTTATGGGTTTGTATCTAATAGATGTGTATGTTGAATCAACATGGTTGTTGTGCGATTCACTAACTTTTAAGGATCCGACAATCGTAATTTTTGTCGACATATATTATCGCTTGCAGTAACGATAGTTTGATTCTGTAATTCAATTTTAACGATTGTAAACAGTTAGTTTTTGTTAATCTCTGTCTACAAAATGTTAAAATAAACGAAAAGCGCAAAAGAGAAAAATGAAAAAATAAATGAAATTGTGCTAAATTTAGTGTTTTTATATTTTATTATGTGAATTTTACATTTAGAATTTTGTTTTTGTTCATAATTTACTTTTTTTGTACATTTTGAATTTAGAATTTTGTTCATACATATACATATGTATGTATGTAGTATGTATGTAAGAAGTCGGGCCTCAGCCACTTTAAACATAAAATACACTTTATCGATTAAATAAACACAACTTAAATTATTGTCGTTAAAATAACGAAAAAAATGCTTGAAGTAACAGCTGACTTTAATCGACAGCGAATATCGTAAAAAATGTTACTGAATAGCAAATTCGTTAAATTTTTGTTATATTTATTTTAACGATACGATTATCGTTAAGAAGTTAGTGAATCGCACTACTGATATATTCTCATTTAATTTAATTTTACATGTATTCGTTCGTTCCAGCAATATAAAGGATCAGGGATACCTTGTGGTACCCCTGCTCCAATTCCTATTAGTCCTGAGTATTCTTTCCTCTATTTCACTTTACAAGGACGATCATCCATGTAGGTTTTTAGTAAGCTAATATATTGTAGAGGTAGTTGTGTTCTTAGTTTGTGTTGTAGACCTTTCTGTCGTACCTTGTCAAGGGCTTGTGCAACGTCCAAGAATATAGCTGAACATTCTTTCGTTTTTCCAGAGCTTCTTCTATCGTGTGGGCAATTCGATACACTTGGCCTTAGAATGCCTTTTTCTAAGGCCGAATTGATGGGGAGGTATTAACTGCTTAGTTGAAATTATTTGTTTAAATCTATTAGATAAAAGTTTTCGACATGTTTTCCCATTACGGGCTCCAAAGAAATCGGCCGATAGGACGAAACGTGTTTTGCTTTTTTAACAAATCTATTTATCATTATTACGTAAAAATCTTCCCAAGCTAATGGAAAATATCTGTGGCTTAAACATCCATTCACAATGGCGTTAATACTAAGGGCTTTTTCTTGACTTAAAGCTGGATATTCCTTAAAGCGTTTCTGTTATTGAAAATGGTTACATATCATCAGACTCTTGGGCTATAGTGGGCATATCAAAATCTTTCATATCATACGGCTGGAAGGTAGTAAATAAGTGCTGTGCAAATTTGTCAGCGTTTTCAGCATCGATCTTTGCCCATGAGTTAAAAGGGTAAATAGAAATGAATATCGTTTCAAAGAACGTTTGCAACTTACCATTTTAGGGCACTTCAGTCACCCTACTTTTTTAATCCCATTCAAAATATCTCCAGAAATGACAACTGTATAAAACAATCTTAACACAAATCTCTCACATAAAATTATTATTAACCCTTCTAACTGAGCCCTTATTTGCCCTATATTACAATTATAAAGATACTTAAATTACGGGTATATTTACAACAAAAGTAAGGAAAACATACACAGTAATCTCTAAACATCAAATTTTTACCAAATTCATAGAATCAAGCAAACAATTGGTTGATTTTACATCTATTACCAAAATGATTATATTGATTACTAAAAATTTTAAATTTTTTTTTTTCAAAATATATTTTTTTTTTTTTTTTTTTTTTAATCCAAATTTTTATTATTTAATTAGGCTTAAGTTCATTAAATTTAATTTTCATTAAATTATTTTTATGAAGAAAGGAATTTTTACAACATGGAAGATTAATTAAAATTGTTATTGATAATTTTCATTCTTGACTGACCTGGGATTCGAAGCCAGGCTGGCTGGCGTGTGATTCGAACCCAGGCGGCTGGTTACCCTGACATGTTTCGACCTCAACCACTAGGTCTCCTCAGAGGGATTTGCCGTCTAACACTCGCAGCCATCGATGACTGCTGACGTCAGTAGTCAAACATCAATCCTTAAACCAAATTGTATTTTTAACCTTTGGTAGATCGAAATTTGCTTTTTTGAATGATTATCCATTTTTAATTGATCTCACATGAAAACATGATAAACAAAAAATGTACTTTGGACTTCAAGAAGAATTCTTGACAAAAGTACGAAAAAACAGAAGTAAGGAAAACATGTGAGATCAATTAAAAATGGATAATCATTCAAAAAAGCAAATTTCGATCTACCAAAGGTTAAAAATACAATTTGGTTTAAGGATTGATGTTTGACTACTGACGTCAGCAGTCATCGATGGCTGCGAGTGTAAGACGGCAAATCCCTCTGAGGAGACCTAGTGGTTGAGGTCGAAACATGTCAGGGTAACCAGCCGCCTGGGTTCGAATCACACGCCAGCCAGCCTGGCTTCGAATCCCAGGTCAGTCAAGAATGAAAATTATCAATAACAATTTTAATTAATCTTCCATGTGCATATTTCCAAAAACAATGGAGGTTAGACATTGTTCATTGTTTGTCATCCAGTTGTTCAAATCTAAGCATGCAGATGCTCATGTAAATATTTCTACAACTTTCTTTAAAAGGTGGGCCATAGAGCATTATTTAATCAGTCTTGACCAACAATAAGTTTATACTTTTACATTTATATTATTCTGAACACCCTTTTACAATCTCTTGACCCCATTTTTGATTGTAAACAAAGACTAAATACCACCATCTGCCACACATTTTGTTTCCTTCTAAGAAATCCACCTTTTTTTATTGCAACGCTCTTTTCATTAAGATAAAAAATAGACAAGTACCTTTGACAATCGTTAAATTTTATCTTGAATTGTTTTCTTATTCTCTTTTTTTCTTTGCCTTTTTTAATGTTCCCTACTTTTTCGAGTTTATTTCGTTTAATTTCATGCCTGACATATTCGACTAAAACCCTTCAAGTCCATGAAGTTATAATTGACTGTAGTGTATTTTTATTTTCTGTTGTTGTAGTTGTGCCGCTATTTATTCGTTAAAGTTGCTGTTGTCGTAGATGTAAAACAAGACAAGGGTTTTTATTTTTCAATAGATCAATCTTTTTTCTTTGTTAAATACTTTTTTTTATTTTTTTTTATTGTCTACAATGCAGCAATCTGAAAATACAGAACAGTAAAATAGTGAATTTGTTTATGAATTAAAAACTAAAAATGAAATGTTGTATTATTAAACTATGCACGAAAATAAAATGTTTAAGATACATGAGGTTTAATTTAAGAAAAGATAAATTAAAATTAATTTACATTAATTCTTTAATTGAACACGAAACTTTAAATTTAAACTAGATAATCCTTCATTCAAAAAGCAAATTTCGATCTACCAAGGTGAAATACCATTTGGTTTAAGGATTGATGTTTGACTATTGACGTCGCCCGGCCTCAATAGCCGAGTGAGTAAAACGGCAAACCCCACTGACGAGATTGTGTGGTTACAATCGAAACTAGTATGGGCAACCTGTCCGTGAAAGCCTGGGTTCAAATCTCAGCGCAGTCAAGAATGAAAAAAATATCAATAAAAATTTTAATTGATTTCATGTTGTAAAATTCCTGTCTTCATAAAAATAATTTAATGAAAATTAAATTCAATGAACTTAAGCCTAATTAAAAAAAAAATCTACTAATTTTATAGTTTCATTGCTATTTTCAATTCATATTCCAAAAAAAAAGTTTTAAATCGCCAAACAATTACTAAATTTCCTTAATGTTTGCTTAATATGTATTTAGCCACTTTCCTTCAACTTAAACTCTAAATTATATGGAATTTGAATAAATTTTATTAATTTGATGTAGATCCATATCTAACAATTTTACGAGTCAGACAACAACTAACACTTGTTCTCATACACTTAACCCATATCATTCTAGTGTTTCATTTATGGAGCGGTTGCTTTTAGTATTCCTTTTTTTTTTTTTTTTTTTTTTGAATGTAGTAATAAATATTTATATGCTGTGATAACCCTGAGGTGTTTACCTAACAAACTTATGCTAGGAACACAACTGGGACGGCCGACGAATTTCGTCCAACACGATGAATTTTTTAGTAAAAATCCGCTGAGAAAATTCGTCGCACAATAACGACGAATACCTGGCAGCTTTTATAATTGAGAAAGTTTATTGCCGTTTGTGCAAAGAGAGAGAAATAATGTGGCCATATTCCAAAAAAATAATGCTTTAAAATTAACACATAATCAAAAACACATTTAAAAACTATTTTTATACCAAAATACTGTGTATATTGATTTTAAATGTTATACAATATAAAAAAAGCAATTAATATAGTAAAAAAGTAACATTATTTACTGAAATACTTATAAACTAAGCCATGGTCACCTGGTACGGCTTTGTTCGTCGTTCGCTGGCGTATGAAATAGAAATAAGCCTATTGCAAAGTCGCAGCTTATGACGAATTTCGGCGGACGCTTTTATAGTGGGTATTATCATATACACCAATATGTTTTATTTTTGGCGACGAATATTCGCGGTCAACAATTCATCGTTCGTTCAATTTTTGTTTTGTTGTGTGTTGTTTGTTTGAGTTTTTTGCCACAAATGTCTCGACGCAAAATGTGAGATATTTTGGTTTGGTCACAGTTTACTAGAATTTTTTTTCTTAAAACTCATAAAACTTATAAAACAAAAAAAATATAAAATTTTTTTGTGTGTCTTTTTTGAAATAGTAATAAAATCTGATAACTAGAAGATCGCTTGGGATAATATGGGTTAATCAAAGAAAAAACAGTGTAATAGAGCATTAATTCGAACAAATTAGACTAATGATCAGCTATTAAAATATTTTATTTAATTCAAAAAAACTTTTCGGTTCCAGTAAAAACTCTGTTTCAGTAAAATTGTTGTATCGAAGAATTTTTACAATTTGTTAAATGGTGATTGATGTTAAGTTCGTAAAGGGTTATAATAGTACGATGAATGTACCTCATCCATCTGCTAGAGGAGGTACATTGCAAATAACTTAACAGTAAAGAAAATAAAGAAGAAAATATTGGGTACTTATCTAACCTTATTAGTCCTCACATCTTTTAAATTGTCTGTTGGTAAGCCATCTTATGTCCACAATGAAACTGATAATGGCTTGTCGCTTGCACCCAGAGATATCTTTCTCTGTGGACCATTGAGCTAGGGAAATGGTACAACCTGCAGAAGTCTGGGATGCCCCTATTTATTAACCACTATTTTGGCGATTTTTGACGTTGAATTTGGCGAAAAAGTTCAAATTCAATCTGACAACCCTGGAACCAGGTAGAAATATCGTGCCACTCTGAGAGTTAAATTACAAGTTGACCGTACTATTCTCAGAGAACTTATTAGTCTCATCCCACAGCATTGCATTGTAAAGAAAAAGATATGTTTCTCTTTTTGAATTTAAAAGGAGCTTTATTTTAGAACACAGTAGTTCTTAATTTGCTTAGCTCTACTCTTAGAATAATCTTACAATACTTAAACTATCTTCTTAAATACTATTTTTGTTTTTCTTAATACCTATCTAGAACATTACTAGTAAACTTGACCCAATACACAATAACAAAAACCTTTACCTATCACAATGTAGCTATGCACATATGGCCTGCATATGTGATCAAATTGTGTATTGCAATACTACCTAACACAACACATGTGCAAACGTGTGTGTTCCCCAGTTTGTTTATTATTGTCATAAAACAATTTGTAAGCAATTACAAAACAAACTGAGTAAATTGCAATGTGATCTTCTTTCGGTCTATTATTCATGTTATTCCGTACTTGGGTTGGTTACTCAAATGGTGAGTAATAATCATAAATCATTATTCATTGTCAATACAAAGAATAATAACTAAGGTCACACTACAGCATTCTTTACGCGTGGATACGTGTGTGTATTTAAAGCTGCGATCGGCAACCTATTACCCTGTCGGATTTTTATTAGCTAGCTCAACATTTAGTTGACTTTTAGCTAACTTATTTACAACTGACTAGTGACTTACTCATAATTGGTGCAGATTTGAGTCAGTTGTGTTTTGTGCGACTGACCTC
Source organism: Pollenia amentaria (assembly GCA_943735925.1). Classification (NCBI taxonomy): domain Eukaryota; kingdom Metazoa; phylum Arthropoda; class Insecta; order Diptera; family Polleniidae; genus Pollenia; species Pollenia amentaria. The sequence continues at coordinate 133,498,863 of OX031010.1, read as the reverse complement.
TTCTCGATAAGTATTGAACTAGCCTTTGGCTAACTCAAAAGTTATGCAGAGATTAGTGAGTTGTGTTTTGTGCGACTGACTTCTTCTCGATAACTTTTGAGCTAGCGTTTGGCTAACTCAAAGCTGATGCAGTGGACTGTGGTAAAAACACGTTTTGCTTGTTTTGTGTAGTTTTTCAAAGTTAAATAATAAGTAAAAGTTCCCATATTCTCTTTGTTAATATCATTTAGTTAAATACATCTAATTTTCAAAGTAGAATTATTATGAAAACCGGTTTTGGTCATATCGGGCATGCTGCTGGTGTCTTATAACTGAGAGTTTTTCTGTAGACAAAGGGGAAATACAACAAAAGTGAAAGAAAACATATGTGTAATAGTCTATGTCTCTCTTTAGAAAATAAATAAAGCAAAATACGTAATTTTTTTTTTTTATTCTCTTATTAAAGTCAACATATTGTATGCACCACAAGCTGACTCATAATGAGCTAACTTATGGTTATCATAAAGTTATGCAGTGTGAGTGAGTACTGACTCGTACTGCGGACATTGCGTGTAAAAACTGAATAGCTTTAACCATGTAAATGAGTTAGCTTGTGAGTCACCTCTGACTAACTTCTGGTTAACCATGAGTTGACTTTGAGCTAACTCATTTTCCGACAGGGTATGTTAGATTTTTCTATTGCATGCGTTGTAAGCATTTTACATATGTTGGTGTTAATGTTGTTTAATTCTTTACACGTCAGCGTTACCATACATTTTTAAAAAAAATCTTGTTATCTCAGAAAAAAAACTTGTTTTCGCAAGAAAAAACTTTTTTTTTTTCGAAAGTGCCAAATTTTTAAAGAAAGTACCAAAATGTATTCGGAATTTTTTTCGTTATCCATCCTTTCAGTAAAATATGGTCATCCCATGCTTTTACGTAGTTCCCAAGTTGCCTTTTCTTAGGTTTCGTTGAACAACTTTGAGTCTCCGGTTGAATTGTTTCTTCTTCTGTAGTGGTTTCTTTTCTCGGGACTAAAACAATATAAAAAAATGTATTTTAAAATAGGCATAAATATTTTATTTATATTCTTACCATTTTTCGTTAAATATCTGTCCGTGTTTTTTTAATGTCTTCCGCACTACAAAGTTAACTACAAACTGTCAATGTATAAAAACGACCTTGTTGTACTTACTTGGAGTATACACAATTAAACACTGTTGCACTAATAAAGGAGTGAGAAAATATAAAATTGTTTAATTGTCTTAAAACATCATTTAATATTTTTATCCAACAAACTGCACATTTTAAGTTTTGTATTTATAAAAAACTGGAAAAACTTTATGTATTTATATAAAAAACTTGAAAAAACTTTAAATAAATTAAAATCTTTTTGGCATCTCAAAAAACTTGCAAAAAAGGGAAATCTTGACAAATGGCAACGCTACACGTACTTAATAAAAGAGAACAAAAGAGAAAACGCGGCTACCTGAGTTTGACGATCGCAGATGTAAAGGCATGTTGTAGGGACAACAACAACACTACAAAAGTAGATGAAAACGATTTAAACAAGAAGAAAACGATAAATATTTTATTTTTATGTTTATCAAAAGAAGGAAAAATTCCCGAATTCTAATTATTAAAGTAATTTTGTTAAATACATCAAATTTTTAAAGTAATAAGAACGATGATGAAGCCCCCATCGGGCCTTTCTGTTTGTGTTTTATAACTGACAGTTATTCAGTAAATAAAAAATGGAAATATGTTTTACTTAAGTGAAACATATTTCTTGTTCTCTCTGAATCTAAGGGTAGGTAAGTGTTTAGAATTATTCTTAAATAAACATGTATTAAACCTTCTTCTCACTGCTCTTCTGCTATGGCTTACAAAGCAAAAATTATGAAAAAATATAGGTTTAAGTACGAACTCGGGATAAAATTTGCTTTTAAGCTTTTTAATTAAGCGCAATTTAAGAATAATTCTATCGCAATTTAACTAAGTAAGTCCCTTTTTCGGATTATACTGAATAAACACTATATTTTTTTTTTGATCCGCTATAGTTACCTAACTGCAAAAATCATCATTATTTCAAATTCTATGGTAAGGTTTTCTTGAATTTTTTTTTCTAAAATTTGAGATTTTGAAGAGCCTGCTCTGTACATCTTGTCATAACTTTGGACCGACGTACTCGATTAAGTTATGTAATCCGCCAACAAATTTTTGATTATATCATTTTTTGATTTAGCTATTAGTTTTGGAGTTAATGAGACACAGGTGGAATAAAAATTATTTTGGTTTAATTAGAAATTTTTTGAACTCAAAAAATTCATAAAAAATTAATAATTCTTTTGCGTGTAGAAGATCTTGCTGTTGCCTTGCTGGTAATTCAAAAAATCAGCAGTGCCTCCTGCAGGGTATTGTTATAATCACCACTGTGGCGCATCTCTGGAGTTGCTTCCTGTAACTCATCTTCCTCATTGCCTACCAAAAAATCATGCACTCATGCGCAAGTATTGGTCTAACGACCGATGTTTGCACCATTTGGTCTTAAGCCCCAGTACATAATAGGCGTTAAGCCCTTTTCTGACCTTCTCTTGCATGTGCCATTTACAGAATAGTTAGTTTTTCAATAAAACGCCAAGATGATTTGCCTCGTATATTATCTTACACCCAATTCCACTGATTCTACTACCGTTTTCTAGTAAAAAAGGACTAACTCAGTTTTTTCGGGTCACTACCCTGCCCATTTTCAATACCGATGAGCCGTTTAATGCTGATTGCATAATCTCCGATTTTAGGCAAAAAATGTTTTTATGACCATGAACACTACATCGCTTGCATAAACCACAATCGTTGTACTCTTTAGTTCAGATGGTTAATTTAATGAAATTTTAAGTTAAATTGAGAAGAAGAAAAATTTGAGATAAAAAACTTTGAGCACAGTTTTACGTTTCAATTAATTTGACGAATGTTTCTTCACTTTAACGAATTTTTTACAAAATTTTTTAAATTTTACACCTTTTACCACATCTTTGAAATATTATGTTTTTTTTAATCTTTTCAAGTTAAAGAATGTTCTAGTGATGTTGATTTCTTTAATTATTTTCTTTGTTTAAGTTACGCCGAGCTTCTACTGCTTTTTCAAAAGTAGTACCATCCACCACTACAAGTATTAAAAAATGGTATATTAAGTCCGCCTAGATGTCTGTCCGGCTGTCCTTCTGTCCTTGAGTTGAAAACACGCCTACTTCCGAACGACTCAAAAAGAACGATTTTGGTGTCAAATTGTTTTAAGTTCTCCTCTAGTGCGATTCTCTATTAAATTTAAACTTCAATTGCGTTGTTGAGAATATTTAGCGGTAAAATTAACGTTAATTGTATTCAGTTACTTTTTTGACAATAACGTTTACCACTATGTTCTATCATAGAGTCAGCAATTTGAGTTAACTTTATGGCAAAATATTTTTCATCGTTTACTTTAAAATTCGAAGTTATTTTTCATAAAGAAATACATACACAGATTTTCATAAAACGTAAAAATAAACAAACAAACAAAGAAGACATTCATAAATAAATATGTTTTAAGCCCATTGCTAATGTGTACATTATAAAAATTCACATTATTTACTTTCATTTTACAAAAATTATAATAAAAAACTGTTTGTTTTTTTATATTCCGTTTTGTTCTTTTCGTGTGCCAGTAAAATTAATGGTAACGTTAATCGTTAAAAGTTAGAGAATTTCACTGCAGCATTATAAAATTTAAATCAGGTTAGCCATTATTATTTTTTATAGCACTCTCATAATATATTCCGTGTAAGGAATTGGCGTTAACGCCTGTATCATTTTTTGTAGTAGGTAAAAGTAACATACAACCTGCATTCTTTAAGCAACTACAAAAACGAATAAGGCATTTTCGCCAACGCCTTGCACAACCAGGTCGATTGTATTTCTGGCTAAACGATATTGCACTCGCCCGCTTTAGTTAGCGCTACATCAGAAAAATCCGGCAAAATACAAAAAATAAGTTTATAATCGTTTGACTTTAACTTTTTATCATTTTAGACATCTGTCCGTTTTTAATAACTACTTTGACAGAGTTCATGCTGTTCATTGAATATGTACTCTAAAAGAAAATTTTTTTTCGTAGATTTTAAAAGAACGCACAATCCTTTGAAATAATAAAAAAAAATAAAGAAGGAAAACTTGGAAGTGAGTAAAAGAAAAAAGTAAGGTTAGTTTTTTTTTATTAAGTTTAGAGTAAACTGTATCGGAGACCCCCAAGTATGGGTACTAGTTAAATTTTAAGCTGCCTTTGTAAATTTTATTCACCCTTGTGTTGTTATCAAGATAGGGATTGCATAAAAACAATTGATAAAACTTCGAAGAATTAAGGATATGGAAACGATAGTGTCAACAACTGAAAAAGATAGGGATTCGTCTCCCTGTTTACAAAAAAGCCTTCTATATACGGGGTATTCCACGCCAAATTAATTTTTTTATTTCTCCAATTTGTGATTTTTTTAGTGCACTTAAAAAGAACCTTCCTGAGAATTTGACATTTTTTTTTTTTTTTTTTTTTTTTTTGATTGCTCCTTAAAAGGACCCTTTATCTTAGTTTTTGTCTCTTAATAATTGTCCAAATTTGAGTTTTTATTGTGAAATATTCGTTTTTAGATGTTTTTTACAGAAAAAATTTTCCAAAATTTTTTTGTTAATAAGATTTCTGGATTTGAAATACTTATTTATTTATTGATTCAATTTCCTGTACAACAAGACTGGGTCTTATATATATAGAACAGGAACGTGTATTTTGGAGCTTCTGTCCACCCAACATATTTAAAGCCTGGTCTAGGGCCTTTCATAACTTAAATTTTTCGATTTCTGAAAATCTAAAAGATCAAAAAGCGGCCTTAAAAGTTGTTGGGAGGATAGAAGTTCAAAATTACAAATTTTCAAACAAATTTCTAATCCAAAAATCTTAATCAAAAAACTTATATTTTCTGCAAAAAAAAATCTTAAAACAAATATTTAACAAAAACGAATTCCAAAATGGACCATAATTAAGGAAGTTAAAAACAAAAAACCAAAAAAAAATTTCAAAATCTCAGGAGGGCACTTTTAAAGTGCACTAAAAAATCACAAAATTGGAGAAATAAAAAAATTAAATAAAACATAAATTTGGCGTGGAATACCCCGTAGAAGTTTTTTTTTGTAAACATTTCATCTCCCTATCTTTTTCAGTTGTTGGCGCTATCGTTTTAAGCCATCCGAATTGTTGTGGAATCCCCATATGAGCATTTCCAATGTGACGTGACATTTGCACGAAAAAAATATTAAAAAAAATTAGAAGAAGAATTCAAACTTGTTAATATGTTTTTCTTATATTTGTGAAGTAATTAAGTCGCAGTAGGTTAGGTAAGGTTCAATGGGCTGCCGACACGAGGACGGCTCACTTGGTTCCTTATAGCGGTCCCTTTGTGATACCCTTAGCCAGTGATAAGAGTCTGCCAGTATTCACGAGACTATTCCCCATACATCACTGCAGTCTCGAACCACCCCGACTCCCTGCAAAACACAGATATAGATTTCAGTCCAATACTAGACATATCGTCCAAGCATGGCAATTGCGGTCTCCCAAAATGCCTAAATCCAATATCCCCGAGACCGGACCATTGGCGAAGAACACTGTATCCTCCTCCTCCTCATCATGATAACTTCTTCAGTAGTAATCAGGACCCATTCCAACCCCATGAGTCTCACGAAAATTGATTCGTTCATTCTAAGACCTATTGCTGAAATAAATTAATGATTGGTTTTAATCTTAGTCGTTTAAAATCTTTAATTTCGATAATTTTAATAGAAAATATTATTTAATTCAATTTTTGTAATTCTATGTATGATTTATTTAAAATGTGTTTTAATTGTGTTTTTTTTTTTTTTTTGATTAAATTTTGTGGAGTTACACATAATTTGAATCGTGTTTAAAAATTTTTGTTCTTTTACATCTTAGGCGAGCAAATTATTAAATTTTAATTTAATTATATCTTTTTTCATTAAGCGTCTTTTATCTTTAAATATAAATAAAACAAAGTAAAATAATTATCATAAAAAACAATTTTTTTAATTAAAAAGCCTATCGATGCCATAATGTATGGCCGCTAGAACGGGCTATGATGGCTTTAAGGACCTCTTAAATTGTTGTATAAGACTGGGACTTAATAAAATCCCACAAAAAAAAAACCTGACGGGGTTAAATCTCTCGATCTCGGTGGCCACTTCTCTTGCTTCAATATCAGGCAATTCAGGCCATAAAAAAATTGGTAATTATCGGCTAAGCCATTATCGTCTACGTTGACGATGATGACATGGGCAACGTCGTTCACAAAGAAATATAAAGCTATGACGTCATCAGCCCAAAATGAACACCAAAAAGTACCTTTTTTCTGTTTTAAAGGTCTACAAGAATATATTTGTGTTCGAGTAGTACTTATTTAAGGACAAGGCATGAACACCCAGGAAAAACTTTTTGAATTTTGGTAATAGGTCGTAGTTATTTCATACGTTACCTGGTAAGTAGTTGTCATTACAATTGTCATTATTCTGAAACCTCAATAATTACTTGCTAGTAATGACCTCAGTAAGTACTTTTCACTACTATTGTTTTCAGTTATGAATATTTGCTTACTAATAATCAGCTAAATAACTACTTATTAGCTGTCTTGTTTTCAGTACTGAATATTTACTTACTGGTTACTAGCACCATAACTATTTATTAGGTCTATTTACTAGTGCCAATTAAATAAAAACTAGTTATTTTTTGGCTTCTAGTAAGTATATTGTAAGTACTTACAATTAAACTTACTGGTAGTTAAATAATAACTAGATATTTTGTGACTTCTAGTAAGTTTATTGTAACTACTGAATTCTGTGGACAACCCGAACAAAAATAAGTAGTTATTCAGCCGAAAAATAAGTAGTGTTCATATGTCTCCAATATTATTTGCTAACTTACCAGGTAAGTAAAGTTTTTGCTGGGCACTTACTCGAAGTAGCAAAACAACGAAAAGAAAAAATTTTTTGAGTTCAATGAATTTGTATGTTCAGACTTTAATAAGTTAATTTGTCTTTAACATATTTGGCTGTAACTGTATTCTTGAAATAAGTTCAGGTCACTTAATTGTTTTTCTGAAGAGAAAGAAAAAGAGTATGTACCTATTCAAAAAAAAAGCTTCTCGTTTAAAACAAAAACTTATTCGATGCAGACCTCTAATTGGTATTGTCCAAAATTGGAAAATTTGTTACCAACATGTCCGCTATCGACTGTCAAAGCTCCTACAAGAAAATCCTAAAATATATATTTTTAAGCAAAAATATATAATGAATTAATTTAAATAATTATTATAAAGAAAGTATGTGTTATATTCAACAATAGGGAACCTACACTCTTACATTTTGCGATTGTATGCGTTGCATAAATTCTACATATTTTGTTGTTAATGTTGGTTAATTCTCTTCAATGAGTGTGCACACCAGTGTTGCTAGTGAAATTTTGAGAAAGATACATTTTAGTTTCCAAAAAGAAACACTTTTTCCCAAAAAGTTACATTTTGAAAAAAATCCATTTTTAACGTTTAACATTTATTGACATAACATTTTTATTTCATATTTAATGAATATTGTAAGCAAAATTATATCATATAAACTCATTTTTATATTTATTTAAGTCATGAATATTAGCTATTTAATTAAAAAAAAAAACAGTAAACAAACTTTAAAATTAATTATATGTAAATATCTTTGGATGTTATCAAAACAAATTCATTTTTGTAAAAAATAATATACGAGTTAAGGCGTTAATACTAAGGCGATTATATGAAAAAGTTCATATAAATTGTTCTTCTTAAATTTCATCTTAAGACACTTACACAAGAAGAAGCAGACGACTGAAGAACTTATAAAACCTAACATCAAAATACATGTAATTTTTTATAGCTTCGTACAAACAGTGGTCGGATCATACAATATTGTAAGCAGGCGTTGCCAATAGAAACATTTTCCTGACAATGGTGCCATTGTCAGATGCATTAATTATACACGTCTGCCAAATACAAATGAGCTTACAATGTTCACACAGTAGCAAGACATTTTTAGTCAATTTTAATGCAATTTAACCAAAGCTGTTTACCAATATTGTAAGATCTGACCATCGTCTGTACGAAGCTTATTTAGTTGTCACTGTTTCTTTTTCGTATTCATAACGATATGATAACTTTAAAAAACTTTGTCAGATACGGAGAGTTTAATATTTTATTTCAGTACATATTGCGTACAGATTCAAAAGATACGAAAAATATCAGGTTTATACATAATACATGAAGTCATCAAAAGATACGAAAAATGTATCTTTCGTATCCTAACGGCTTCAATGGAGCACACAAAATAAAAGAGAAAATAAAAAACTCTTAACTCTATTTTGATAATTTTTTTTTTTTAAGAGAGAGCGAAGATTTGATTTTTATATGACAACAATTTTTCACTGAAAGTTTTCAATAATTCACTAGAATCCCCATAAGGTTTTTTTTGAAAATGAAACCGAGAATATAATTTCCGCCAAAGAAATTAAGTTATCAATTTAATTTAATTTATGAATTAAAAAAAATCCTTATTATATAACTGTTCACAGCTTTTACGACAACTGGTGTCACAATTAAAATTCAACCAGGCAACTAAAATAAAATGTTCTTTAAAAATAAATTTTTTTCCTCTTCATGCTGTTTTCGCTTTATGCGCATTTCCATTGTGACGTGACAGTTGTACGACAAAATATAAAAAAAAATCAAATGAACAAGTGAAATTTGTGAAAAAGGTATACGGACGACATAAAAAAAACTATCTCAAATACTCACCCCCATATTCATAAAAAATATTTGTGATTAATAAAAGGTTTATTAACCAAATTTTCATAGAAAATTCGTTTCATAAACCTGCTATAAACCTAAAATATTTTTTATAAAAATGGGGTTTAAAATTGTTAATTGAAACAAAATATTTAACAAAATAATTTAAGCATGAAGACGAAAATAGAAAAAGTTTTTTATTGATTTTTGTTCTGTATATTAAAACAAAGAAAAGAAAGTTAAGTTTAAATGAATTTATTTTATCAAGTTTTAAAGTTAAAAAACATACAACAAAACCAAGAAATATCACATCACCATCGCCGATAACTTTAAATAAATGTACATCCACATCGTTTTTTTTAATGTAATTTAAACAACTATTTATTGATTCACCGCACGATGATTACTTCAAAGGAAATTATTTTGGTTTACCACATCACACTTGGTTCTTGTTTTAATGTTGAACAAGGGTTTCTAATAATGAAAAAAAACTTGTTTAAATGTTTAAAATCCGGGAAATTTTTAGCCGGGAAATTTCATCCTATACGTTAAAACATAGAACTAATAGCCTTTTTCCGATGTGCGAAATAATTCTTTCTTTTATAGAAATACGTTTAAAACAAAAACAAATTTATAGAATTTAAAACAAAAACAAATTCTTAAGTTATGTTCACACTTAGCAAATATTTGACGTCCTACACGTAACCAATAATTGTATTAACAAATTGTTTTCTTTTGCAAAACGTTTTTAGATCAAACATCATATAACACTTTCTAAATTACTTTAAACAATAATCTTCTTACAAATAAAGTTAAGTAAATAAATAAAAATTGTTAAAAATAAAGCGCACTTTAGATCAATTTAGTGGCCATGCTTTTTTTTTGATGTTTTCGTCAAATATTTTGTGAGAGTAAACATACCTTTTGAATTTGTGCACGCAGAGAAAAAACATGTTTAAATATGGTCACCTCCAACAAAACTATTTTTAGATAAAATGTTAAACATATTAAGTTTAAATTTAACCATACTATTGTCACTGAAACCATACTACTGTTAAATTATTCCTCCAGCAAGAAGCCACAACCATATTATGGTTGCCTCTTAACATGTTATGGTTAAATATGACAATAATTTGTTTTAAAATTAACAATAGTGTTTTTCTCTTTTCCAAGAGCAGCATTCTATGGTTGAAAATTAACCATGTTATTATAAATATTAAACATATTTTAGTTATTATTAACCAAAACATAATCGGAGGCAACCATAATATGGCTGTGCCTTCTTGATAGAGAACACATTTAACCATAATATGGTTGTCGGTGACAATAATATGGTTAAATTAAACCAAAATATGTTTACCATTTTTTTTAAAAAATAGTTTTATTGTAGGTGACCCTATTTAAACATAGTTTTTCTCTGGGTGTGTTTTTATTTTGAATGTATTTTTATAAAAGGAAGAATTCTTTCGCACATCGGAAATAGACTATAAACTTTGGTGACATTTAATATAAAAATCAAGAAAGGAAAACGTATAATTCGGAAAAAAATAGTAAAACTCTTTCAAGGGCTTTGAGGCGAAGATATAATATTTGACCAATTCTCAAACAGAATTTTTATAAAATGTATGAATTTATTAACCCCAGATTGGTACACATTCGTCGAATCGACGAACACCTTTTTATATTTATGTTTTATTTTGTCTCTCTACACGTAACACTCTGATTTTTTCCGTAACTCTAGTCAACAGCCTGATTTTGTTGTGTGTGGTCATACGTTGTTGTTCGATGCTTAAAAATTGTTTAATTTTTTAAATTTCTGGATTTTTTAAATTCCATTTAAAGTAACGAAAAGACTGACTATTCTTATATTGCAAGCTAATTAAACAGTTAATCAACTCTTATTTCTGAAGTATATTTCAAATAACACTAAATATTCAGTTTTTACTAGTTTAACACGTTTTGTTGCATGAAATTACAATCAATTACAAATAATACTATGTAGCAAATGGGAAAAATTTTTTCCGTAAATATCCATTCATCACCTAACTGCAAAACTCATCATTATTTCAAATTATATGCAAAGGTTTTTTAAGGATTAAAAAATATTGTGTAATAAAAAGGTAACATTTTGTGATTTTTAGCTCTACACAAATTTGCGATAAAAAATGTCAGAACTAGGTGCTTTCAGTTTATCGGGAATAAAACAGGAATTTATCCATGGATTTCCATGAAATAAAATGTATATTATTTCTAAAGGATGCAGCCTTACGATAAGTACTAAAATTCGGAAGTACTAGTTGATTTAAATTTTTTATTAATTTTCTGTCTTAAAATTAAATTTTTCAGGAGAGCGGAAAAAACATTCTAGATCGAACTATGAACTAGTTCTTTTTGGAATTGGTCATTACGTAAAAAAAAATTGGTCCATATTTTTTCAGTAATTTTACGAACCATGTAAAGAGCGTTTAAGCAATATGGCATCAACATTTCAAAATTGAAAAAATGGACATACGCGGTTAGCCATGAAAACCACAGTTTTTTGAGTTTAAAAATTTTATAATTAAACAAAAAAATATTTTTTTTTCTACTTTTGCCTAAATAACTCCAAAAAAAAAATTTTTTTAAACCAGCTTAACATAGAATTTGAACAAATGATGTTGAATAGTGTAATTAGCAGGGAAACCATAAATACGCAATTGCATGTGTTTCCTTGTGTGACCAACGAAGGCAGAAACAATATATTTATCCGTCTTAGAGCTTTTTATGAAGTTTGGCATATATTAGATTTGGCATAGGTTAGTACATATTTTACCCTTTTCAGAATTGCAGCATTTTGTTTTTAAGTTTAAAGCGCATATTTTTCTTTTTAGAGACATACATGCATGTTAAATTTTTTAAAAAGCCTATAAGGGCTTTCGTAGAAAATAAAAACAAAAAATTTTTTTAAAAGTTCTTGTTTTTCTGTTTTAAATATCTGTATACTTAAGGTGTTGCTTTAACATTGCCATCTACATTTAATTTTAACCAAAGCAGGTTGTCATTAAATGTTATTTTATTGATAAATGTTATTTTAAACTTTCCAATTTTATATTTATATAAGCAAAAATTGATGGAAAAGCAATTATGGATCAATCTTTTAGTAAATCGACCGACTGAGAATAACTTTTTAAAGTGATCTAATGCAGTCCATCCATCCGTCTGGCCGGTTGTCTGTCCATGTTTACTCTGTGCGCAAAGTACAAGTTGCAATTTTGTAGATAATTTTATCAAATTTGAAAAATTACTTTTAATTTATACTAAGGACGAAGTCTATGTAAATACTGAGAATCGGTCTATAATCTCACATATTAACCAAAAAAGCTTCTCTCCAAATATGACTTTTTTTGTTCGTTAACCTTCTTTTTATGTTGATCTTTAGATTTAATTTGCCGCAAATTAAATTCTTTTCGAATCGACTCACATTTGCCCAAAGCTTCATTCTATAAAAAGCTTTAACTTCCTTTTATATCTTAACATTAATTTACAATTAAGCGACCATCCCTGAAGTCCCTTTAAGACAAAAAAATCTCATATGAATGTTAATATGTAGATAATAATCGCCACAAATAACTCTTATATGAATTTTAACCTCGTAAAATATTTTTTATTTTGTAATCAAAATTCGTCTGTAAATATTATTTAGGCTTGTTGAGTATATGGTTTTCAAATGAGAAATTTTTGATTTATTTTTTTTAATTTTTTTTTTTTGGAGCATATTTTAAGTTTTTACTGCATATTTAATTAGCATAAAATGAATAATGCATTTTTGAGCATATTTGTGGCTTCCATGGTAATAAGTAACATTTAATATATTAGTCTTCACAAAAAATTTCCCGGGTAAATCCGGTAATGAAAGAAAATTATTCTGCGCTCTCTTGTTTGAAAAAAGCACGGGAAATAAGAAACCCTAGATTGTACACTACACTAGGTAACGCGGTATGGCAAAAGAGAAAATGTTGTGAAAATTTTCATTTGCAAGGCGTTTGTAAGGAAACGGTAATAGCGTATTGTGGTAAAATAAATATTTCCCTGTGTGGAAAAATTTCTCGTGTCCGCTGTGTGAAATGATATCTTTTTGACGATATAAATTTTTGACGTTTGTGTAAAATAATTTAAATTAATATTTATAAAACAATAAACAATTGAGGAATATATATATACTTACATACCGTAACACTATTTTTTTTTTTTGTAGGTGGGTCTATTTCCATTTAAATTTTTTTGTTCATCACTAGTGGTGGATGAGGATTTACGAGTCCTAAGTATGTCATGCCGTGTGAAACTTTCTTAATATTCATTTAAGACCCCATAAAGTATACATACATATGAACATATGTATATATTCTGGATCCTCGATTTAGCCATGTCGGTTTGTCTGTCCGTCTGTTGAAAACACGCTCACTTACGAAAAACAAAATATTAGTGTCAAATTATTATCCTAAGCAGTATTGGATTACAATTCGGTGAAGTATGATAAGAGTTATAAAGCCAAATGTGGAACAACCACCCAAAGAAATTGATAATTTTGCTGCAAAAACAAAAATAAATTGTGGCGGAGTGCTATAAGATTTTGCACAAATTTATTCTATATGACTAGAAATCATACTGGTAATATTCGCGAAGATCGGTCTACAATTTACCATAGGCCCCATATACCATTTACCCTTAAAAAGAACTTTAGTATGCTTTAAACTGTAACATATAATGATATTGTAATAAAATCTGGTCCGTCATAGTTTCATTTGACTAGAAATTACACTCTCAAATTTCGTGAAGATCGGTCACATAAAGCCCACTCTCGAAAAGCACTTACAAATTTGGTCCGTCACAGTTTAGGACTAGAAATCGTACTGTAAAATTGCGTGAAGATCTGCCCAAAATTTACCATACTTCCCATATAAATCCTTCTCTCGGAAAACCGTTTAGTACGCGTTAAACCATAACGAATAATGCTGGTTTAGCTCGTTAGTCTCTACAAAAACTTTTTTAAACTTAAAAAAAAAAAAAAGGGAATTAAGCACAACTAGAGTTTTTTATTCCCGCCCTTTTTGGATGGAAATTAAAATCAAATTCCCGGGATCCCGGGATTCCCGCCCAAAATTTTGTATTTATTTATTTACTTATTTCTCGAATGAAACTAATATTTCCTATTGGCTATTACGCTTAAAAGAATTAAATCTAGTATCTATTATATAACAAAAACGTGAAAAATGTAAGATTCAAATAATTTAAAGACACTTAAGAGGTTATATTGATGCCAATAGGATAATAGAAATCAATATACATATAAACATTGTCAAATTCAGAGCTTATTTGCATAATTAGAATGAAAGTATTAGTCTTACGCGAATAAAAGTTCTGGAAGGGTGATTAGGAACTAAAAACTTAACATTACGAAGTAGGAAGTCTGAAACAATTTTACAGTTTAACAAATGTAATAACATATTTTTTACAATTTTATAACCCTTAATCAGCAGTGGTGTATGAAGGTATACTAAGTTTCATTCCATGTGATATTTTTTTAATATTCATCTAAGGTCCTATAAAGTATTTTTATTATTAGATATTTTTTTAATATTCATCTAAGGTCCTATAAAGTATTTTTATTATTAGTCCTTTATTAATTCTAAGCCGATTTTGCCATTTGGGTGTCAAATTGTTTCTAGAACTTCTAGGCTGTTTGGGATTGAAATACAGCAGAATCTCTTCAGAAGGAAAATAGATATGCGCCCAAATGTGGAACTACCTCCATAAAAACTCAACTAAAACTAACATAAATTTGTGGCGAAATGCACACAAATTTCTACTTTCTACTTTTATAAGACTCAAAACCACTTGAAATGCCGCATATGAAACACAATCTTTATAATAATTTTGTAAAATTTACACTTCAATTTGCTAGGACAAGAAATAAAATTTCGTGATGAAAAGTCTTTAATTTATAATAGGCCCAATATAAAGCGCATTCTCAAAAATTAGTTTAAAAGCCTTAAACTGTAGAAAAATTAAATATTGTGGTGAAATTAAGGTGAATAAAACAACTAAAAACACAAGTCTGACATAAATTTACTAAAGTTTTAAAGAAATATTTTCTTCAAAATTTCCCGGGAATCCCACAATTAGTTCCCGGGAAAGCGGGAATTGAAAACAACTGAAAATCCCGGGAATTTCCGGGACGAGAAATCCCGGGAACCAACTCTAAGCACAACAAACAAGATCTTTTAATAAATAATAGTATTCCAAAAAACAACTTTGATACTTAAAAAAAAATAAAAGAAAAGTTTTATTAATTTTCTAAAATGTAAAAAAACCCTTAGACAACCTTAATTAGAAAAATCTGATAAATCATTTGTGCAGTCTAGGCAAAGTCAGGAAACGGTTATTAAAACTTTTATTCTTATTGATTATATGACGATGTAACGATGTCCGTTTTGTATATCTTGTGATTAACAAGACAGATTTCTAAATTCAAGAATAAAAAATTATAAGCAAAGAAGTGTTAAAAAAAACAAAGAAATATGCTCAAAAATATGCAAAAAAAAGCATGAATATGCTCTTTAAAAACTATAATGAAATTCTATTTGTTGGTATACTTTTTTCGGTAAAATTTTGAATCAATATAAAGGAAATAACATACTTGTAGTATTATAAGTACCAGGTTCATTAGGAGGAGTTGTCATTATTTACCCATGTAATGTCTAATTAATTCATTAAATTTTTTCGCTTGTTTGAATTTTTTTTTTTTTTTTATTTCTTTTGTTTGAAGTTAAATGAGTTTTAAAATTGAGAACAAAATTTCTAATGACTATAACTTGTACTTATTCTACCAATTTTCTTAATATCAGAGAACCTTTACAAGAAACCAATGGAAAAAAAATTATTTTTGTTAAGAAAGTTATTGCAAAACATGCACTTACATATAAGTAGTCTACTTGCAAACACTGCTAAGTTAAAAGATTAATAGAAATTCTGAAAAAGCCACCATTTTATTTGTTTTTTAAATTGCCTCCCTAAACCATTATCAATCTCGTTCCAAGCTCGGTAGGTTACGCGTTATTTCTGGTAAAATATTCAATACTACTTCAACAGTCTCTATATTACTTGGCAGTTCAATTTCAAAAAACACTTGGCCTGGTGAATAAGAGAAAAATGGCAATTAATATATTAAACCAAAGTCGTGGGACCATTGATATAGATGACAAATTTTAAATTTTATTACCACGAAAGCTTTACTTTTACATTCCTTTAAAACTTATGTGCTGTTTTCGCAATACAAGTGATTGAACGTGTAGCAAAATATATGTGAAAAACACAAAAATATATATGAAAAAAACTCAAAAAACTGAGAGCTTTTCATATAAGTTTTGCTACACGTTCAATCACTTGCGTTGTGAAAACAGCACATAAAAGGAAATAATTTCATTAATTTTCCAAAAAAAAAAAATTTACCCTTTGGTCTTTATCAGGAGCACCCTATCCCAACAAATATTTACTCATATATTTACACTCACTTTAAATAATTTTTAAGCAATTATATAATTTTTATATAAATAATAAATTTTCTGCCGTTTTTAATTAATAAATGGAATTAAATTTTCTGTCCGGATTTTCATATTTTGTTCAGAACTTTGTTGTGTTCCTTTTTTATTTTTAATGTCAGTTTTTAAAAAATGTTTATGTTGTACTTATAAAAGTTATTGAATTTCAACGCGTATAAATAAATAAAAATATTGAGGGGGAAAATTTCATTATCATTGAAATTTACATGTTTAACAAACAATTAAGTTAAAACACAGCAAGAGCCCATGTATTAAATGAACACGTAAATAATTTACAAAATACCACAAGTACTTTATAAAAGCATGTACTACTGATTTCAATATATAAATATATACATCTACACGCAGAGAAAAAAAAACATTTGTCAATGTCGTCACCTCTTGGTAGAATAAGTACAAGTTATAGTCATTAGAAATTTTGTTCTCAATTTTAAAACCCATTTAACTTCAAACAAAAGAAATAAAAAAAAAAAAAAAATTCAAACAAGCGAAAAAATGTAATGAATTAATTTGACATTACATGGGTAAATAATGACAACTCCTCCTAATGAACCTGGTACTTATAATACTACAAGTATGTTATTTCCTTTATATTGATTCAAAATTTTACCGAAAAAAGTATACCAACAAATAGAATTTCATTATAGTTTTTAAAGAGCATATTCATGCTTTTTTTTGCATATTTTTGAGCATCTTTCTAATTCGGGTACGCTTAATCCAGTGGTGCTAATCTTTCCTTTGAAAAAGGTTGCACAACATTTATTCGCGCAACTCAAAAACGGTTTAGTTTATTGAATAAATTTAAAAAAAAGAAGAAAAAGTCCCATAATTGCCTAGGGTGCGCCCCTAGACTAAATTAAAATAAAAACTTATTTTATTATGGTTTGAATTATTTAATACATATTTAAAATAGTTTCATATGTTCAATCGTTTTCTTAAAAACTGACTACATTTAAATAATGTGATGCTCTTTTATATTTTTTTTTTTTTTTTGGGACCAGCACTCAGGGGATTACCCCTACTAATGCAATGCATTGTGTTGGAACTAGGAAAATAGGTTATGGGAAGGAGGAAAGAGGGAGTATTGTTTGTAAACATTCGACTTGAACTTATTCATGTTGTAAGTGAGAGGGAAGACTTCAGCAGGAAGGTTATTCCACATACGAACAGTCCGGCCAAAAAACGAATTTTCCCTGTAATGCGTTGTACGATTCACCGGCCAATCGACCACAAAAGAGGATGTGCTCTTGAGGAAAAACGTGTATTACGAACAAAACTATGGGTTTCGGGAACCAAATCCCTTATTACATCAGAACACATCCCGTTGTAGTAACGATAAAATAAGCAAGTACAACCCACATTGCGACGGTGCTCAAGGGAGTCAATAGAATTGGATACTAAAAAATAACGGTAAGACTCCTTTTGAATAATGACAAAATTAACGATAAGTTTAAATTAAAATATTTAATAACTCTATTTAGAAAAAATATATGACCGACCTCCATTAGATTTTGTCCTTAACATTTTCTCAAAACATACTTGCCCCTTATCACCATCCATTAGGGAGTGGGCTTCCATACAAATATGACGGTTTAATAAAATTCCTTAATTTGGCCCCTGCAGTGCGTAGGATACTCTTGGACGGGTAAAATATATAACCAACCCCTCCGTTAACTTCTTACATCTCCATTTCTTAATGGGGCTCCCATATAAAATTTGTTATACATACTAGAAATATATTAAAGAAAAAGTCCCATGACTGCCTAAGAATCACCCCCTAGGGGGGGAAATGTATGACTGACCTCCATTAGCTTTTTCTCCTTAACATTTTCTCAAAACATACTTGCCCTTTATCACCACCCCATATTTATGCTCCCATACAAATATGTCATTTTATGAAATTCTTAAATTAAATTAAAATTTTTCATCTTTGTGAATAAAATCTAAAGTTGTAGACACATGTATTAAAATAAGAATTTGAAATTTTAAAAAAAAAATTTGTTTCTTAAACGTAGAGAATGGTTTAACTTCACTTAAAGTGAAGTTATTGCGAAATTCTTTAAGCTTAATCAATGAACTCAGCTGTTTTAGAGTTACGCAAATATATGTTGTGCAACCTCTTCCATTTTCAAAATAATGGCATATCTCGAAAGCAAGAGCTAACCCAAAAAAAAAACGGTTAGCACCACTGGATTCAGAGTACCTGAATAATGTTAAAACGCCACACGTAGAGAAAAAATATGGTTGGGCATGGTTACCGCAACTACACTATGTTTATTGCAACAATATATTACTGTCGTACACAAAATATTGTTGTTTTTATTTAATATCAAACAACAGTATAGTTACTGTAAACATGTCCATGTTTATCGCAATTATAAATTTAATTACGGTTCACTGAAAAATAATCATTTTTGTAACAACTAAATAAAAGCTTTGAAAATATATTATATTCCTCACAATCATTTAATTATATTTAATAGCCATAACATGGTAACTTTCTATGCCTGTACTCATAATATGTTTAAGATGCAAACAAAATATCTTTACTCTAATAATATTTTGTTATCGCCAATTGTAAAATAATTTTGCATCTGTTGTGTCTTTTGGTTTACATATGCCTATCGAATTATTTGTTATTTAGGGATTAAACAATTTAAAAAAATACCCATGAAAATAACCAAGTTTAAAGAAATTGTAATTGCATTAAAAAAAATTGTAAAGTGTCAAAAATAAAATATCAATGCTAAAAAAAATTTAATATTGTTTGAAAATGCTACAAAAATATTGACTATTGTTTTGTGTTATTTTAGAGAAAAAGAATTAAAATTCTATAAAATAATTTATAAATTATGTTTAAAGTTGCATCATATTATGATGTGAAATATCTGTAACAGTTTTTCGCATAAATATATAATGTTAATTAAATTTTTGTATTAAGTATGTTGGAGGATTTTCCAAAATTTAATTATTTATTAATAAAATTATATTAATTTAAATATTACTAATATTAAATATTTTTCGGTTTTAGATTTAATCTACATATTGTTATGAATAACATGATAATAATATGATTACTTTAAATTATAATATTATGTAATAAAAACAAATTAGAATTAAGGGAAAAATATTATGATTTAATATTACGAATATATTTGGTCATAATATGATTCAATAATAATCGAAATATGTTGACTACAATCATTAATCTTATCACAATATGTTGCTCTTAGAATATGTTTACCACAACCATGTTTTTTCTTTGCGTGCAGGTGCCCCGCTTGTCAGTTTGTTCAACTAGCACAGTGTAATTTATCAAATCTTATTCTAATACTTAATTGTATGGCCTGTGTCCGATTAACTGATCGGTTAATTTAAAATTGCCTATTTACGATTATCGATTAAACCGGTTATTTTCAGTCGATTTACCGAGTTAACAAAATTTTGAATTTTTTGTAGTATTATAACATATTTTTTTGTGTTTTTATTTTATTTGTTTTTTTTTCTCATTTACAAAAGGTATGTGCTTGGAAAAAATTTTTTCATACAAACAAAGAACGAGTTCAGTGATCTTCCTTTTAAATTAGTTGTTGCTGTCACCATTATTTTGTTTACTTTTTCTATCTATATGTTCAGTTATTCGTTTCTTTTCATATCAATCTTTTACTAGAAACAATTATAAGTGCTAAAAATTTTAAAAAATTCAAGCAGGACTATAATGGCGTAATGGAAGATTTTATATGTTTAGAGAAATCCAGGAAAACGACTGAGAAATTAGAGGTTCTGTATTATGGTTTACTTTTGATTTCTCCAACATCTACGATATATGAAACAATTTTTTCCAAGTAAAGTTTTATCAAAACTAAAGAAAAGAATCACTTAAGTCCTTAACATTTAAACCAAATTATTTTTCTAGAAGATTATTTTATAAAATCTCCTTAAACTATTGAAATAACTAATAAAATTATCTCACAGTTTTTAACATTTTTAAAAATTATTTTTTTGTTTAATCGTTTCAGTTCAAGGATCGCTATGTTTGTTATGTTATTGTTTTTTTACTAATAATTACCAAAAAATAAATAAATTCTGCATTTTTATTTATTTAAATTACTTAAATTATAAAAAAAAAAAAAAATTTTTAAACGATTAATTGCAAAAATTAACTGATTAAACCAAAACTTCGGTTAATTAATCGAGCGATTAAAGCAAAAGCCCGATTAAATGAATAATCTAATGGCGTGCCAGTGCCTGACGAAATTTTTTCCCATCACTGCTGCTGTTCACATATCGCACTTGTTCTTCTAAACAGCGTCAACTCACAGTGGCCATATCTACCCACTGTAAAAATCTTAGATCTATTTCTCTAGTATTTTGCCTTAAAAGATGCAGTTTTATCCCCATTTGTAATATAAGAATACATTTTTTGACTCTGTTTCGAGGAACAAGTGCGATATGTAGGTGTGTATCGCTCTTCTGACTGGGGGAGTACTGCAGTGTCTCTTCTCCTTAAGTGAGTGTGACTGCAATAATTTAAAATATTTCGAGGTATTGAATCTGGTTGCAAATTTAAGATATTTCTTTATATTTTACTGCATATTACGTAATCTAGTTTTTGTTAGTTTTGCTGTGTTTGAAAAACAGCCCTGCTATTATAAGTGGTAAAACATATTTTTGTTATAATTAGTTTCTTTGTATTTTTGTATTTATTTACCATAACATGTTCGGAAGCACATGTTATGGTAATAGAGAACAAATTCAACCATAAAATATAGCTTTCGGTGACAGAAATATGGTTAAATTAACCATAAAAAAATTTAAAAATTTTTTTCTCTTAGTGTATGTATTTACAATTTTATATATAAAAAAATGATTTACAAACAAAAATTTAATACAATATGATGCTAAGAGATGGAAACTGATGATACCCAACATGGCCCTGATTAAAGTTGAGGCAGAAATTTTTTTTTATGTTTTACTTACGGAGAATTTTAGAGGACACTGTTAATACATTTTAGCTTTTTTTACTATTCGTAGTATGAAAAGGTTTTCATCATTTGTTTTATTTTTATATGGCTTTATTTCAGTCAAATTTGTATACCCTCCACCAGTCCATGTAGGCAATAGGTATATATTAAGTTTTTCATATCAACAAACATTTATATTTATCCAAGGCTGAAAAGTATATATTATGACCCTGCAAAGTATCCGTCAGTCTTAGAAAAGAATATTTACTTCCGAAGGATTCAACGGAAAGTCATCATATTGATATATTAGTGGAATCTCGTTGTCCTAAGTAGTCTATTATTGAAAACCAGCAAAATCAATTTAGCAGACAATAAACTTTAGATCGGAATGTGAAGCAGCATTTTAGAGATGTAGTTCTTTTCCATACATTTATATTTTATTGATGAAATACATGCAATACAGAGCCACAATGAATCAGATTTAAATATAACCTGGCGATATATGGTTTAAAAAAATTTAAAATTTATGTATAACACCGACGACACTGTATATTAGACGCGGACCGGATGATTTAAGTCTGAAATTAGAGATAATTTCGTGATCCTGTTTTCTATAATTAGTATTGTGGTTATTTCATTGAACTGTAAATGCTTTTTAAGCCAAATTTCAATATTTTAATCAGGCTTAAGTTCATTGAATTTAAATTTCATTAAATTATTTTTTTATGAAGAAAGAAATTTTACATAATGAAATTAATTAAAAGTTATTGATAATTTTTCATTCTCTCAAACGGCAAATCCCACTGAAGAGATTGTGTGGTTACAATCGAAACTAGTCAGGGCATTGAACCCAGATTTTCACCTGGCCGTATAAGCCTGGGTTCAAATCTCAGCTCAGTCAAGAATGAAAAATTATCAATAAATTTTAATTCATTTCATGTTGTAAAATTCCTTTCTTCATAAAAAAATAATTTAATGAAAATTAAAATCAATGAACTTAAGCCTGATAAAAATATCGAGATCCTGCTTTCTTTTAAAAGGACTACGAAATTTCAAAGAAGTACATTTTTAATAAAAGGTTTTGTTTGGGTGCACAATGGGGTTACCTGGTTCTGGGTACGCTGTCCGGAATCACCAAGTGGCAGGGGATGTCAATCATTGGCTTGTTGAGGCAGGTTAGGAAGTGGCAGGCGCACACTCAAACAATTACAATGAAATTTCACCCTTATTTTTCTGTGGCTCACTGGAGCTTTCTGTTTGTGGCTCTTTTAACAATAAAACACTTCACTTTTTGCTCCTTTTCCTTTTATTATTTAATTTTATTATAATCTTGTTTTATTTAATTTAATTTAATTTTAATTTTTGGTTGTTTGCCGGCGTCTGGCTGGTGGTAGATTTTATGAAACAGTGAGTATGGATAAAAAAAAACTCATTTTTTAGGTGGCGTTAAACCACAGCTGAGCTACATATTACAGGGGGTGTTGCCAGATGCCACCACATGTAATCCCGTGTCACACACTCAAAATAATGGGAAACATAACGATGTTCCCCATGTTTTTATTGGGCGGGATTCCCACGAGCCAGACGCCAACATACACCCCGCCTTGCACCGGTGGTGCAAAATAATTATTTATTAAGCAAAAAACAAAAAAAAATTAAAATAAAAGGAACAACAAAATAATAAAAGAGATTCGAATTAATTAATATGTTACAAGTAGTTAAAAAAAGGAAAAATTAATTCAAATAAAAATACAAAAACTTAACAATAATAAAAAAACCAATTCGCCCCAAAGGGCAATATAAATGGACAGCCTTCCGTCTTCAGCACCACTCCCTCTTCAAAGTACGCGAACTCAAAACACGGTCCTTGGGCGCGGACCGTCCCAGGCTTCTCCTTCGCTGGCACGGTCAAAATACGGGGAGCTACGTCGGGCTCAAGTCTCGCGTAGTAGGCTGTACTGAAGTGCCCCGAGGTCCACCAAAGAACATACTTTTTATTAGAGAGGGGCAACGTTACAAAAAGATGGGTATTAAGAGTCGCTTTTAGGCAGAGCCACCAATTTGTGAATCGGCCGAGTGATTACGCCATTTTGCGTCTTTAGATCGGCTACTCGCACCTTGCCGTCATTGCCACGGTAAACTTTGATAATTCGACCTAACCGCCAATCAGTGGGACAGTCTGGTTCACTTTTAAGAGCCACCAAATCGCCTTCTTTTAAGTCTAGTTGAGGGTGTTGCCACTTATTGCGCTTATTTAGCTCTTGTAGATACTCCTGCTTCCACCGGCGACAAAACTCTTGCTGTAGGGCCTTCAATTTACGCCACCGATTAACAATGCTTAGAGGTGAAGACAGTTCTTCGGGCTCAGCAGGGGTAAGCATAGATGAGCCAATCAGAAAGTGACCTGGCGTAAGGGCAGACAAATCTTCAGCGCTTTCTGTCAAAGGGCCAAGGGGGCGTGAATTGAGACACGCTTCTATTTTGGCCAGAACGGTGGAGAACTCCTCAAACGTAAACTTGAGTTGACCGGCGGACTTTTTTAAGTGTATTTTCATACTTTTTACCACTGCTTCACATAGTCCTCCCATGTGAGGTGCTGCAGCAGGGATAAAGTGCCACGACAAGTGCTGGTGACCATAATTCTCTACAGCCGTGTCACGAAGATCTTTCACGTGCTTGACGAAGTCTGCGTCGATCGCTCTAGCGGCGCCCACAAAGTTTCTGCCGTTGTCAGAATACATGCGGCTTGGGCAACCACGACGGGCGACGAAACGGGCCAAGGCTGCTAAAAAGGCAGGGGTAGACAAATCGCTAACAGCTTCAAGGTGAATCGCCTTAGTAGCGAAGCAAACAAAGAGACACACGTAGCCTTTTGAGATTCTGCAGTATCTGCCTGTGAAACTTTTTATCTCGAACGGGCCAGCAAAATCAACGCCAGTATTCGTAAATGGGCGACAAAGGGTAGTTCTTTCTTTCGGCAAAGCCGCCATTATTTGATGTTGAAGAGTTTTTCTATGGCGAACGCAGACTTTGCAATTACGAACTACTGTCCTTATCAGATTTTTCGCTCGAAGAATCCAGCACTCCTGCCGGACGACATTTAAGACTAGCCGAGGGCCTCCGTGAAGGGCTAAGGTGTGCACGAATTCTACGTACAGCCGAGCCAATCTACTCCCATACGCCAATATAATAGGATGTCGCTCGTTGTAGGACA
This sequence comes from Pollenia amentaria, assembly GCA_943735925.1. Lineage (NCBI taxonomy): Eukaryota > Metazoa > Arthropoda > Insecta > Diptera > Polleniidae > Pollenia > Pollenia amentaria. Next base: position 133,474,208 of record OX031010.1, on the reverse strand, counting down.
GACAAGTAGTAGAGCTCAGGCGACTATTAGATCGGATAATGTTGTCTTCGTCCACAAAAGGGGTAAGCGTCAACAGGGGGCTACGGGAATCGATTTTCTTATTCGCCTTGAGGCAGCTGAACTCCCCAGAAAAGTGCATTTGTTGAGAGAGATAAAATAAGCGATTTCTCACAAACTTTAATTCACCAGCCGAGATCTTCAGAGAATCATAAGGGACGTTTTCGCGTCTTCTTTTACTCGCCAGGGCCACAAATCGAAACATATAAGCGATTACATGATACGCTCGAGATAAACTGGAAAACCGGTCTAGAATATCTTCTTTGTCAGGTGATCTAGCAACAAACACTTGAGCTCCTTTCGACTCTTCTACCGTCTCGAACTCTGCTGCTCCTACAGGCCACAAAGACTCCTCAAAGTTGAGCCAATCAGGTCCATGCCACCAGAGCCTATTTTCTCGCAAATCCGCAGGGATCAGCCCCCGGGTTGCTAGATCGGCAGGGTTGTCACCTGACGCAACGTGACACCAGTTTTTATTCCCCACTTTTTCCAATATTGTAGCCACTCTATTTGCCACGAACGTTTTCCAGCTACAAGGGGGTTTTCTCAGCCAAGCTAAAACAATCGTGGAATCGGACCACAAATATAGAGGGGACTTGTCCACGTTAGAAGTAGGTACTATACTGTCAACCAAATTTTCCAAAAGAACTGCTCCACATAACTCCAAACGAGGCAAAGATGTCTTTTTTATTGGGGCCACTTTAGTTTTACACGTGAGCAAACTTGTCCAAACTTTATTTTCGAGCTGTACCCTTATATAAGTTGTAGCTGCATATGCCAACTCAGACGAGTCACAGAACCCGTGAAATTGTATACTACAGCCAGGCGAATATTGAACCCAACGTGGAAGCTTAATTTTTTCAATATCCGCATAATTAGCAACAAAATTCTGCCATTTCTGCAGAGCCACGGGTTTGATAGCCTCGTCCCACTCGATCTTATCAAGCCACATTTGCTGCATAATAATTTTAGCAGTAACTACCACCGGAGCCAACCAACCAGCAGGATCGTATAGCCGAGCAATGGTAGAAAGTACCTCTCTTTTTGTGTATGAGGTTTTTAGTGTTATCTTCTCACAAACAAAGAATAACACGTCTTCTGCCGCATTCCAGCGAATTCCTAGCGTTTTTGTAGTGCTTTTTTCATCGAGCGACAAAAATGAAGAATTTAGTAGGTGATCATGGGGCAAATTTTTTAAAATTTCTTCAGAATTCGAGGTCCATTTTCTGAGCTCAAATCCCCCCATATCTAAAATACCAATTAATTGCTCCCGTGCCACTAAAGCATCAGCAACTGAATGGGCACCAACTAGGGCATCATCTACGTACATATTTTCTCGCAAGATTCTGGCGCCTAACGAAAAACGTCGCTCTTCATCATTCGCCAACTGTAGAATGGTTCTAAGAGCCAAATATGGGGCACAATTTACGCCAAAAGTCACCGTTTTCAGTTGGTAATCAGCAATTTCCGCGCTGTCACTGCTACGAAACACTATTTTCTGGAACGGCCTATGTGTGAGAGTCACAAAAATCTGCCGGTACATTTTTGAAATGTCCGCATTAAAGACAAACTGAAAAAATCGCCATCTCAAAATCAGATTAACTATTTCAGCCTGCAGAATAGGGCCAGTGAACAACAAATCATTTAAACTTCTGCCATTTGCGGAAGGGCTCGAGGCATTAAATACCACTCGCAATTTAGTCGTTGTGCTCTCTGGCTTAAAAACGCCATGATGGGGTAAATAATAACCAGGGTCACCTCTAGCATCATCTGCTTTTTCCATGTGCCCTAGGGTTAAATATTCTTTTAGGACCTCATCGTACTGGGCCTTACGCTCAGCATTGCGCATTAAGGATTTTTCATTTCTCAAATATTGACAAACAGCAATATGCCTATTGGGACCAAGCGACAGCAAACTATTCTTAAAGGGCAGACTAACTGTGTATCTCCCTTCAGAGTTTCTAGTGGTAGTAGAACTATAGATCTCCTCACATTTTTTATCCTCATCTGATAAAATACGCCTATGAGAAACTTCTTCTAACTCCCAAAACTTCGACAATTGGTCATCAATCGCAACTTTTGTCATATGAGACACTCTAAGTATTCGAGGGGAAACTCTAGTAGGCGTTGGACCTGTAACTATCCAACCAAAAATGGTTTCTTGAGCCACTAGGGATTCAAAAACACCATGCCTAACTCCGCCACGAAGAATAGAAGGGTACAAGTCACCTCCTAACAATAAATCAATCTCACTGCTCTCATAAAACTTCGGATCAGCATAACACAGATTGGGCAGCTCAATCTCTTTTTGGGGCAAAAAGGAGTGCGTTGGAATACTACCAGTTACACGAGGGACAACTAGGGCCTGTATATTTAGAGACACATTCCGATCGAAAAGAGAAACAATAGTAAAAACTCCCATTTTAGAAGACGTACTTATTATATCTCCGCCTAAACCTGAGACTTCAGCAGAAACTGGATTAGTTGGCAGCTTCAATAATTTTTGTATCTTTTCGGAAACAAAACTTTCATCGGAACATGGATCTATCAGGGCCCGAACCTTGTAACAGGAACCAAAACTTATAATGTTAACCCAGGCTGTGGCTAACATAACCTTTTTCGCAACCGAGGTATGATGAGATTGAACTACACCAGAAGGGCCGGCACCATTAGTGGGCTGTATTGGACTTTGATTACTTTGACTCTGACTCTGCGAACTAGTGCTTGACTGGCTTTGATTACTATTGTTTAGATTTCTTACTATATCCCTGTGTATTAACGTGTGGTGTTTCTTATTGCATCTAGAACAACCATTAGGACTACTGCAATCCCCATACAAATGCCCCATAGTAAGACAATTAAAACAAAAACGAAATCTTTTTAAAGTTGAGACACGGTTCTTGTAGTCCATGCTCAAAAATTTATTGCAAACACTAATTTTGTGACACCCTTTACACAATTTACACGAGCTCGAGTCAACTTTTGTGTGATGCGCTTTGAACTGCTTAGATTTTGTAGACATAGAGGTATTATGTGAAGGGCCTGTTTGGGAACCACTGGCAGCTACATTGTTCGCTACTATAATATCAGAAACACTTTCCAGGGCATGAAATCGATCGGTTAAAAAATTATTTAATTCTTCCCATTTGGGAACCTCTGTCTTATTTTTTACCGATTGCTCCCACAAATGTAAAGTATTTTCTGAGAGCCGAGACGAACATTGAAAAACAAAAATTGGGTCCCATGAGGCAATATCTACATTATATAATTTAAGCACCGAAATACAATTGTTTATCTCCCTTTGGAGCCGTTTAATTTCGCAAGCCGTTTCTCGTTGGCATGGTGCCAAATTAAATAAATTTTTCAACTGACTATTAATTAAGACTCGTTTATTCTCATATTGCGATTTTAAATTACCCCACGCAATTTCAAAATTTTCTGCCGTGAGGGCAATATTTCTATTTATATCCCGGGCCTCACTATCTGTTTTTTGAAATAAATAAAATAATTTTTCTACAGGGCTAAGTCTCGAATTATTTATGTAGATTGCCGTAAACATGTCCCTGAAGGTGGGCCACGAAACGTAATCTCCATGAAAAACGCCAGTATCACAAGGGGGGACAGGTATAGAACACAGATTGGGAACCACTGCTTTATTTTTCTGCCTATCTTCTTCTAATACCTGTCTAGCATTGGCCAAAATATTGATACATTTAACATATACTCTCCGCACCTGAGAATATTTAGTCTTCACTGCCACTAATTCTTTTTTCTCCTCTATGGTACCGGAACACTCGTCATAAATTTTTTTAAATTTCTCCCAACTTTTGTCCAACTCGCTTTTTTCAAAATCAAATGCCTCGCTGGTATGTGCTGAAAAGTCTTCCTTTTTCAACATGACCTCGATATTTATTATCTCATCTGCTGCCAGAATATATTTCTCAAAAGTCGCCATTTTTTATTAAAAGTATTACGCACCGCAACAAAATTATGCGAGTTCACTTAAAAGGCAACAAAAAAAAATTTTCCCGAGTTACTTTATTAAAAAAAAAAAATTTTTTGGCGCGCTGGCAACACTTTTCCTTTATTTGTAAAATTGAGGCAAAAAATCTTTAGGCAGAAGACACAAAACTACAAATTGGGCGAGTAACGGGTAAACCGGCGAATAAAAAAAGATGGCTCTTAAAATTTTGAGGCTTAAAATTGGCGCAACGTAACCTCAATTTTTCGAGACACAATATGGCGCGACACAATATATGCATGCACTTTAAAATTTCACAGTACGTACCTTTTTACTTCAACGGTAGAAGGACCAAATGTTTGGGTGCACAATGGGGTTACCTGGTTCTGGGTACGCTGTCCGGAATCACCAAGTGGCAGGGGATGTCAATCATTGGCTTGTTGAGGCAGGTTAGGAAGTGGCAGGCGCACACTCAAACAATTACAATGAAATTTCACCCTTATTTTTCTGTGGCTCACTGGAGCTTTCTGTTTGTGGCTCTTTTAACAATAAAACACTTCACTTTTTGCTCCTTTTCCTTTTATTATTTAATTTTATTATAATCTTGTTTTATTTAATTTAATTTAATTTTAATTTTAATTTTTGGTTGTTTGCCGGCGTCTGGCTGGTGGTAGATTTTATGAAACAGTGAGTATGGATAAAAAAAAACTCATTTTTTAGGTGGCGTTAAACCACAGCTGAGCTACATATTACAGGGGGTGTTGCCAGATGCCACCACATGTAATCCCGTGTCACACACTCAAAATAATGGGAAACATAACGATGTTCCCCATGTTTTTATTGGGCGGGATTCCCACGAGCCAGACGCCAACAGGTTTCAAAATATTTCTGCTTATCCTACATGCCAAATTTGGTGTCAAAAGATCAAGAAGGGTTGTAAAATATGTTGCATGATTTTTTATCCTTTTTTTAATCCTTTTAGGATTAGTAGATGTAAAAAATGTCCTTTAAAATTGTTATCATTTAATGTCCATCTAGATTTCCAATAATTTTTTTTAAATAGTGCGTTTAAGATCCTAAATATTGAATACCACATGCCAAAAATGTCATCCTTCTAGCTTAAATTCTTAAAGCCTGGTATTCTGTTCAGTATTTCGTGAAATGTTGTCAAACTCAATATAAAATAAATTCTGTGAAATACAAACGAAAAAATTTTTATAGAGTTGTACCAAAGCGAATTAATTTTTCAGGTGGAGTTAAAAGCATAGCTGTGCCACTTTATTTTACTTAGAGAGATAAATGTCAAAAGATGCTTGTGTTTTTGACATATTGATCAACGACAACAATAAAAACAATAAATTTTTGTGTTTTTGGTGTTGTTACTTGTTGTAGTATCGACACCAACGTATATATGAATTCGCCTTGAATTGTACTCTATTTATATAACGAGAAATATTCGAAATGTTTCTAGAACATTTTTATTTTCCGTGCGAAACAACTGCAGCTCATATTAATTCGCACAGTATTTTAAGCAACAGCTTGACATTTTTTGTAATTTTTTGTATTTGTAAAGTGGTTTTTATAACAAGTGCTTTACAAAGTTAATGTAGAAAAGTGCTAAAATTAAAAATAAAAATAAATCTTTTGTTTTTTGGTTTGGGAAATTATAAAAATAATATTGTTTTACTTTTTTAATGACAATTAAATATAAATATGATTTTTGTTTACCTTCGGAAAACAATGTTGTATACTTGAAACTAATAAAAACGTTAAGTTTTGAAAAATCGCGAGATAAATAAAATTCGTGTGAAATAGTTAATGTTGCTCAACATTTTTCCCAAGTTGGAACAGAGTACTAGACTTAAGTGTTAAATTATACTTTAAATTTGCACTATTTTATTTATTATATTTAATTTTAAAATTTCATTCGAAAACCAAAATAGTTATTGCTTTGATTTTTCGGTACCTAACATGTTTTTTCGTAGGTTCTGAAATAGTTGTCACTTTATAAAAAAAAAAAAAATCAAGGAGTAGAAGAAGTGTTGAAAGAAACTTATTGCCGTAGAAAATAACATGTTATCAGATACAATTTACATGTTTTTCGCAAAACAAACAAAAACACACAAAAAGAACTGCTTTGACGAAATTATTTCACAAATATTTCGTTTGGCATTAATTTATATGGAGTTTGACAAAATTTTGAACGAAGTCCCAGGCTTAAAGCTAGATAAATGAAATCGGTAAGTGTGATTCAATATTTTAATATTCAACACATTTCAACAAATTTTTATTTATAATTTGGATTTAATAAAAATGGAAACAGGATCAAAAAAAACACAATTTTGCTCTATTTGGTATCTGGCCTGCCACTTCCAACTTAATTGGATAGTTTTCAATATAAAAATTAGATTTTATTCCACAAAAAAAAAATTGCATGTTTAAAATTTTAAAATATTTATTAACACTTAAGTAAGGAGGATGAAATTTTGTCATTTAGTATAATATATTTGGGTCCTTAACGCACTACATATTTTTTTTAAAAGAAATTTATTGACAATCTTAAAGGATCTTAAATGATAAAAATTTTAAAGGACATTTATGACATTTTGTGATTGGATAACAGAAAAAAAAGTACAAAATATTTTACAACTTTTTTTGTTCTTTTCATATCATATTTGGCATTGTTGGATCAGTAGAAGTATCTTAAACTTAATTTTTTGTGTACTTCTTTGAAACTTTAAAAAGGACAAAGGATCACGAATTGAAAAACTAAAAACGCAGTTTTTTTCCACTTTATTTGTATTTTCAGCCGTATATCATCCGGTTCGTGTCTAACGACTTTTTTTTTTTGTCGGATGGTTAATGTGTTATTTAAAAAACAAACAATTTGTGCATTGTTTTTTTCAAATGGATCAAGTGTTGGTCGGCAAGTACTTAACCTTTATGTCTACAACCACCTACCCGGGTATGTTTTTCATATTCAATTTGATATATTTTCGTTACCAGGTGAGCTATCGACTTGAAAGTTTTAATTACTTCTAAAATATTGTTTTTTGGAATAAAAAAAAAACAAATAAAAAAAAAAATTTTTTTTTGGAAAATATCTACAAGAAGTTTGTGAGAATCACCCCTTAACTATACAACCGGCATACCCGGGTATGCACAGAACAATTCCAAAAAAATTTTGATTAAAATTGTAAAAATAAGTACATAATTGTATTAAGGTTTAATTTAATTTGAATTTTTAGTATTTTTAACATAAAAATTTTTATCTGTGTATTAAAATAGACTAGAGATACAGAGTTCTGTAAAGGTTTTTACAAAAATTTTTATTTTGTTTGAGCATTTAGGGCAAAAGGTTACTTTCCGCGAGTGTAACACAACCCGGTTTTTGGCATACTTTGCAGACGTTTCTTGTAGATCTCCTTCTAACACACATAAAAACAAAAGAAAGTACGTCAATCTGACCAAATTCACTTCCAAAACAACGCGACTTACTCGGGTATGATGGTTGTATATTTAACGAACAATTTTTGGTTGTAGACATAAAGGTTAAGTCATAATTATTTTGCTATGGATCTTTAGTATGGATTTGGTCGATGTACCCACTTTACTTTAGCAGATCAGTTAAAAAAAGTATAGTGAAATCGTTACATCTCTATTAAAATATTGGAAAAATTGTGCAGAATTTTTGGCGCGTAAAATATAGATTTTTTATTAACTGCGTAAGAATTTGGGATATAAATTATCTGCCAACACTTTTTTATTTTACGCAACACATGGCAAGGCATCTACCAATATTCGCCACTACAAACATAATTTACATAAGAATTCATCAAGATATTAAAGTTAGGGATTAACCAACCGGTGAAGCGTATGGTTTATATTTTTGCTGATATATGGTAATTAAATATTAAGTATACGCACGCATCTACTTTAATTTGTTTTTATCCTTCACCATAATAGGTGTGTATTAGGAATGCCAATCGGGACTTGTTTTCGCAAAACCCGAGAGTTCAAAAAATAAATCCAGGGATTTCGGGTATATTGAAATTTTTCGGGATTCGGAGTTTTTGAAAATTATACGATAAATGATTTTTATAGATATTTATTTAAAAAAAAGTCGTTAAACCTCTTTTACAATCAAAATGTTTATAATTCATTTAATATTACAATGTTAAATATAATGATTATATTGATTACTAAAAGTTGTAAAAATTAAAATTGTGATTTTTTCATAATTAATGCTTAATTTAATTAAAAATGTGATAAAAAAAACAATGTACGATATCCAACAATGTGTTAATTGATTTTAATAAAAAATAATTAACATACAATCTATATATTATTCACTTTTCTCAGTGGGTACAAGCTAAATAAAAAAAATTTATATAGTAATTGAATAGAGCAAACTAGTAACTCTAGTAAGAAAATCCCGGGATTTAAAAATTTAAATCGCGTGATTTTGCGGGATCGGGATTGGCATCCCTAGTGGGTATGTCTTATGGCGTTAGTAACTCATAATTATATTTCTTCGAGGCTTATCTATAAGTAAGCCGAAAAGAGTCACCTGTGTTCATCAAAATCTTGTGCAGGTCATAATGTTTATGATCATATGTTGAAATAGAAAATTTTTTGTTTTCTATCTAAAGACGCATTTTTTCGAAATTTGCGATAATCGGCCTAATGGGTCTATTACGGATGGCAACTAAAATTTAATTGTGTTGCCAGCAACGAAATCGGGCAACGCCACTGATGTTAGAATATAAAATGAAATTTGTTTTATATATTTTAACATGAGCGGCGTTGTCCAATTTCGCTGCTGGCAATACAACTTCACTTTACTTCAATACAAGACTTCGCCTAGCTGTTACATATATGATCTCCTGGAATATCCATATTGTGATTAAGGTACAGGGCAAAATAAAAGACAAATTTGATGATATATCTGTTATAAGCTTTTTTTTTCTTCCCTATAACGGAGCGAGCCTGTTTGCGATTTAGAATAGAAGTGTAAATCTTGTTGTTATCAAATATCATATATTGCATATTTAAAAAGCTTTAACACTGAACTAATTACAATAAATAAAAAAGGAGGTATTTTATTTCTTCTAACCCCAATATAAATTATTAGCATTGACCAGGGTAAATCGCGTAAGATTTTTAAAATCGTAGCATTTATATACTCATATCACGAAATTTGGTTTTTTTAGCTTTATAATTCATCCAAGTACTTATTTAAGCCTTATTCCCGAAAATCAATTATGGCTGCCTAACTCTTTTTTGCTAATTCAGGAATAAGTCCATAATTAATAACAAAAAGACTTAAAACTCTAAAACAATTTTACTTAAATCCAGGCATCAGAAATTAAGAACCGAAAACTTAAAATTTAAGTTTTTCCTTGGAAAAATTCAAATCACATGCGTACAAAATAAATTTTTTTTTCTATCAGTAAAAAAAAATATGAAACACAAAAAAGATATTTATTTTTAAAGTACAATATGTGTTTTGTACATGAAAAGAAACAAAAATTTAAAATATACACAAAAACGTTTTTTTTTTTTTTTTTTTTAAATATTTATCATTGATGTTCAAAACATGTTCTCAACTGTACAAAAAAAAAAAAAAAATTAAAATTATTTTGTTTTATTTGTTCTTCAAAGTTCAAAATAATAAAGTTCTTAAAAAAACGTTTTTGAGAAAAATATTTTTTTTTTGTTTTAAGAAACTAACAATAAAAACTCAATTTGAAGTTAAAATTGAGAATTTTAATTAAAATTATAATATAAAATTGTGTTCAAAATAGCAAATGCAAAAAATCCTTAGAGATTCTTAATTATCAAAACTAGCGGCTGTTGCATTAGCTGTGCTCGTAACACAGGTATCTGTAGAGACAGCCTTCAGTGCTTTGCCAATTATTATGACCAAAAATAGAAGGAATTTACGTTCTGAGCATGTAGAAAATTTATTGTTGCTTAACCTCAACATCAAGCTAATTTATAAGATTACTATTTAGTTCTAGGATAATCTTGATCATGTTATAACTACTTATTATTAATTAGCTTTATATTTTTTACTATAGTTTTGTACGTATGAGTTTAAATTTTGTCAATTAAAAAAATTCAATTTTAAGTTTTCGGTTCTTTTTTTTCATGTACAAAATAATATTGTACTGAAAAAATAAATATCTTTTTTTTTGTGTTTGCTTTTATTTTTTTAAACTGATGAAAAAAAAATTATTTTGTGCGCATGATTTTTAAATTTTTAAAAAGAAAAAATTAAGTTTTCGGTTCGCAATTTTTTGTACAAAAGAACAAAAAAAAAATATTTTTCTCAAAAACGTTTTTTTTTAAGAACTTTATTATTTTGAACTTAAAGAAACAATATCAAACAAAATATTTTTATTTTTTTTTTGGTTATTGTACAATTTAAAATATTTTTCGAACACCAATGATAAATATTTTTTTAAAAACATAAAAAAAAAAACGTTTTCCGGTCCTTGCTTAAATCAATTAATATTTATTGTGGTTTTATTGAACTGTTCATGAAGTGTATTCCAAAGCTTAATATTCTTTTTTTTTTTCATAAAATTTAATTGTCATTAAAATTTTCAAATGAAGAAATGAATTTAAGAACATGAAATATATTGAAAGTTTATTGATAATTTTCATTCTTGACTGAACTAGGGATTGAAATCAGTTGTTTCGAAAACAACTACGTATCTCATCATCGGAGTTCATGAAAGTTCTCCCTTATTTGTTGTATTGACTACTTTTGATTTATTTAATACAAAGGAAAAACTAGCAGTAGTTTTTAATCAATTAAAAAAAATATTTAAAAAGTATTTCAGTTTAATTAATGTGATAATGGAATCAATTATTTTTTAGTTGAAAGAATATTAAAAATTTAGTTTTTATTTAATTAACATTTTGGTTGTTTTAAAATCAATTTTTAATTAAAATATTAATTAAATAACAAAAAATCTTAATTAATTTTTTTCGTTTAAAATAAAATAATTTACACTTGTAGAATTGTTGTTGGGAACTGCCAACACCTGAGCTATATTCTATTAAATCAATTAACACATTGCTTGAAATGGCAAAGTTTTTGATAACTTTTTTTTTAATTAAAATTAAAAATATCATTTATTGAAAAATAAAATATTCACAATTTAAAATTTTTAGTAATCAATATAATCATCTTGGTAAAAGATGCAAAATCAACAAATTGTTTGCTTGATTCTATGAATTTGGACTGAATTTTGTGATAAGAGACAATTTTAAATTTTTTCTGTGTATGTATAATTTATTTAAGATTTTTCTTGAATACTTAAGAACATTTTTGTTTTTATATTTTGTTTTTTGTGTTTATTTTTCCGATGACCTTTTTCTGAACAGCTTGAAGGATTTAACTTTAAATTTACTGTACAATTGGTTTTTTTTGTGTATTACTTATTTGTTCTATATGAAAAGATACTTTCAAATTTTATATTCATACTTGCTTAATACGGCTTACATAGACTTAAATTAAATTTTAATTATGTTGTAATAATAAATTGCAAATGTATTGCTGACGTTGCTATAATTTTTTTTCTCTTTTCTTGTTAGTTTTTAAAAATTTAAATCTTTTGCCAAACAACTGCACTTGACATTAGAATTTAATTGAATTTTTTACAACATCATCGAAGGTATTTCATCCGAAAAATGTAAAATGATACCAGAAACAAGTAAAAGTGATATATTCGGCTGTGATGAACCTTATATACCCTTCACCATAGAACTGATAAGTCAATGGGAACAATTGCTTTGGGCACTATCGCGTTAAAATCCTTATTCCAGGAACATAAAAAAGGCAGCTAAGAGTCAACTAATCATTTTTACAGAAACAATTTAGTTTATTTTCAGAATTGTTAAAAAAAAATTTTGGAAGTTTCTAAATAAAACAATGGGAAGATCCACGAGCAAATGTGTTGATGTAAAGGATTTCCACGGAATAACAGATGATTTCCAAAAAGCTGAAGTTTTAAGCAATTATTTTCTGAAATCTATAAAAGAGATTAAGATACAAATAGAAGATCTTTTAATGGATTATTTAACCTCTTTAAGAACTAATGCTCAACATTATATAAGACTGATGATATGCAAAATGCAGTATTGAATTTGAAGCAAAATAAAAATAGTATCCAGGATAATATATTTCAAATAAAATAAAAGAATTTACGCCCTATTTGGTTAATAAATTTAATGATATGGTGAACTGTAGCATTTATCCTGATACGAGTATTTAGGCCAATTGCTGTGTTATCTGCACAAAAAAAAATATTTTTCCAATTCGAAAAAAAAATTTAGAATCAAAACCTTTTTTGTTTAAAACAGGACCTACAAACAAATTTCCATAATGTAGCAATTTATTTTGCATTTCGTTTATTGGAAAAACACTCGGATTTTTTCAAACAAATAGTTGTTATTATTGATTAGATTTGTGTTTGAAATTTAAAAAAATTTTCAAAAAAATAATTTTGCTGAATCAAACAAAAAAGTTCACTGAAATTAAAAAATATATCAAAACAAATAATTTTGCTAAATCGATGAAGAGCGGCTGGCCTTGGGACAATTTTTTTTTTTTTTTTTTTTAATAATAATTTCCTTACACCATTCGTCTTGTTGTACACAATGTTTCTTTCCCCCTCACTGTCGCTGTATCCTTTCCTTGGCTGCAGAAGAAGAAATATCAATCAAAAACAGCAGCATACGACCCAATATGGTTTTCATCATTTTACTTTCAAAATTTGATGTATTTAACTAAAAAATTTAAAAAAATAGAATACGGGATTTTTTCATTCTTTTTTATCAACTTTAAAACCAACCAAGAAATTCTGTTTTTTTAGTGTTGTTGAAGTGGCGACACAAACATTGAATTGTTTTTACCTACTTTTGTTATTGCTTTAATAACAAACTTCGCCACGCTAATTTATCATCTTTCTTATTGTTTTACTTTTTTAATCAGTCCAAAAATAGACTGTATAGCCCTAATCATGTAAAACGCAATGCCAAAGAATTATATTGAAAGCAAAAACAAAATCATAAATAATTTGTAATTTTGTTGTTGCTTTCTACAGAATTTCACATTGCGTTTTAAAATTTCAAGCGCTGCGTAGCTTGTGGCGTTGAAAATTTTAAAAAGGTACATGGATTTCTGTAGAAAACAACAACAAAATTAAAAAATATTCATGACATTGTTTGTGCTTTCAATGTAATTCTTTGGCATTGCGTTGCGTTTTACGTGATTAGAGCCTACGTAATTCACTTAAAAGAGCGTTAAATATTTGATACAAAGTTATTAAAACTTGAAACCAATAGCGTGTATATCATATTTTTGTATAGTTTTCACATTTTTGTTTCTAAAATAAAAATCAAACAAAAATGTTAATAGAAACAGTAAAAAAAATTTGTTAAAATTTACAAAATTTTCAAACAAGCATTTGCTTTAAAATATTTAAGCAATAATTTTTTCTGTGTGTTATTGATAAAGAGTTTGAAAGAATTTTGCACAGCCAAATTTCAAAGTCTCATGATTTCCAATTTGGTTTTAGGAAAGGATTTGGTATAGAGATTGCTGTAGTTAATTTTGGCAACTTTGATTCCAAAGGCCTGGATGATGGATTTAGTGGAGTGGCAGGTATATTTTATGATTTTACCGAGGCATTTGATCTTTTAGATCATGATATTTTGTTTGAAGAATTAAACTTTACGATATTTGTGGCACAGTAATGTGTCTTTTAAGAACAAGAACATTTTCACTTGGTACAGTTCAACATGGTGTACCACAGGTTATTGTACTTGGTTCTTTATTGTTTACTATTTGCCTTAATTATATAACAAATCTTCAACTTTGTGCATAAATGTTTATATATGCGTATTATATTTGTTTATTGTGCCCCTAGAAACACGAAACAGTCATCAATGTTTATATAGAATGGGATGCGTCGTTTTTAATTGAATTAAAAAGGATTAGCAAGCTGGTTTTGGATTCAACTAAACCTCCCCAGTACAAAATGTGCTCCAAAAACAGCAGGTTTCATGTATGAATTCATACCTCAAATCGCTTCAAGCCTGCTGGTGGGATGCCCGATTTTTGTTTTGGATGTTTCCGGTTTGGAGGACTATAATATATTTTTATAATTTTTTTTCGCTTTAAAACCTTCTTCGTTGTCAACACTAAAATAGTAGCTTATTTTGTATGTTTTATTCGCAATAATTTACTGCTGTATAAGAGCTATCTTATTGAAGTGCTCGATTCTGGGCGCTTTCTCTTAAGTGCTTCAAAAAACACAAATTTTTTTTACTGGGTCACGTAATGAGTTTTAAGCCATATGGTGATCACCAGGGAAACCAGAAATTTGCTCTAAAAAAAGCTTTTTAGAGGCATTAAATATGCAGTAAAAACTACAAAATATGCCCTGAAAAGTGTTAAAAATATGCCAGAAAAAAATACAAAATTGCTCATTTGAAAACAAAATATTCAACAATTTAAAAACATTTGCTTAAAAAAAACAGCCCTAAAATTATAATCAGTAAAGCCCAGACACCATAGTATTTACAGACGAATTTTCGAGATTTTACCAAATTTGAAAACGATTGGCAGTTATGGGCTCACAAAAACAAAGTTATATTATGAGGTTAAAATTCATATAAGAGTTATTTGTAGCAAATATTATCTAGATATTAACATCCATATGAGATTTTTTTTCTTAAAGGGATTTCAGGGACAGTCTCTAAATTGTAAATTAATATTAACATTTTAAAGGAAGTTAAAGCTTTTTATAAATCGGAGCTTTGAGAGCATGTGAGTCGATTCGAAAAGAATTTGATATGAAGAAAAATATTTTTTCGGCGAATTTAATCTAAATATCTACAAAATTAGAATGTTTACGGACAAAAAAGTCTAATATGGAAAGAGGATAAAAACTTTATTTCAAATTAAACTTTTCAATATGTCGAATTACAAACCAATTCACAGCATTAACACAGACATCGTCCTTATTACAAATGAAATGTATTTACCAAATTTGATAAAATTATCTACAAAATTGTAACTTGCACTTCGCGCACAATGTTAACATGAACATACAGCCAGCAAGACGGACGGATGGACTTCACTTTAAATCACTTTAAACAGTGATTCTAAGTCGGTCGGTATACTAAAAGATTAGTCAAGATTTCTATGTAATACATGGCCAAAAACATATATAATTGCATTTTCCTTAATTTTTATATTTTTATAAATATAAATTTTGAAAATAATACAGTTAAGTTAACATGAACATACAGCCAGCAAGACGGACGGATGGACATCGTTAAATCACTTAAAACAGTGATTCTAAGTCGGTCGGTATACTAAAGGATTAGTCAAGATTTCTATGTAATACATGGCCAAAAACATATATAATTGCATTTTCCTTAACTTTTATATTTTTATAAATATAAAATTTGAAAATATAACATTTATCTTTTATGCCAACCTGATTTGGCTTATAATTTTATAGTCAAAATTAAATGTAGTTGGTGAAATTGAGGCAAAAAATGCTCTCTTAACTAAATTATGCAAAAAAAAAATACTGCATAGGGTAAAATATGCACTAACAAATCGATGCCAAAATTTATAAAAAGCTCTAAAACGAATAAATTATTGATTCTGGCTTCATTGGTCGCACAAGGAAAAACATACAGTTGCATATTTATGGTTCCCTGGTGGTCACATTCACTTAAGTGTATATGTGAATGGTAATTTGTTGCCATAACCTTCCAATAACATATTCAACGGTGCTTTTATATAGTAATATCTTCAAGAATGTTCTACCTATTCCTGGAAGTACAAATTGCAGTTAATAATTTATGTTTTAAAATGTCTACACAATATTGGTCATCACTTCATTTATAAAAGAAACTGTATGAATTTATCAGTAGCCCGGTGTTGGTTTGAAGCACAAACACAGAAAAAATTAATAACTGTCTCTAGTCACCAAATTCATAGAATCAAGCAAACGATTTTGATTGATACGAAAATTGATTACTAAAAATTGTAAAAATTTAAAATTGTGAATATTTTTTTTTCAATAAATGATATTTGAATTTAAAATAAAAAAATTAATATAATTAATACACATTCGAATTAATATAAAAATTTATAATAAAAACGAAACTCAACATGAGAACTAAAATTCCCAGATTCTATTTATTAAAAAAAGGTCAAAAAACTTTGCCATTTCAAACAATGTGTTAATTGATTTAATTAAATATAGCTCAGGTTTAGACAATCGCCATCAACAATTCTACAAGTTCAAGTCCGCATAGAAACTAGCTTTCCCTGAACAATAAATTTCAGTGTTTTATCAAAAATTAAAATTGGGAATTTAGCACGATATAGATAAATCTTATTAATAATAAATTCCCAAAAATAACTTTGAATATTAAGTTATTTTATTTTAGACGAAAAAATCAATTTAGATTTTTGGTTATTTAATTAATATTTTAATTAAAAATTTATTTCAAAACAACTCAAATATTTATTAAAAACAAATTATATATTTCATTTTCTTTCAACTAAAAAAATAATTGTTTCAATATAGCTTGATTTAAATTGAAATATATTTTAAATACTTTTTCCATTAATAAAAAAGTAATTATAACTTTTTCTGTGCAAATAATTAATAAAAAAAATCTATATGTTCGCTAGGTGAAATATCATGATGAGCTCACTAATTTTTAAAACCAAAAAAATCTCAAATATATAGAGAACCCCTAGAGGGAAGTGAACTGACACTAAAGTAGTCCCGTGACAAGTCCTTTGGTGACAGAGCCCTGTCCTAGTTCTAACACTTTATATTAATTTGATCTATCACTTTTACATGGGGTTGTCATTGGAGGAGGTTTATCGATACCTTACAGCCACCATTTGACCAGTCTCACGTCTATGCTCAATAAATGTGTTAAGTGCTAGTTACTAAAATGCTTCTCCTTGGTATTTTTTCAATGAAAATTCCTAGAATTAATTTTAAGAAAAAGTTTTTAAATAGTCCCAAAGAAATGCATCACACCACCGGTGCAAACTGAACATGTTACAAAAACGGTCCTAATAAATAAAATAAAATAAGTCATTTATATAAAAAAATCATTAAAACAAAATTAATAAAAATTTAAAAATTTACCTTTTTGTTCTTACTTAATATACCAGTTAAGTGAGTAGTTCCCCTTTCACATGTCATTAGTTATTTCATTTTGTTCTTATAATATTTGTATAAATACCAGGACCAGTTCTATTGGAACAATTGATACAAATTACCCGCAGGGAAAATAATTTGTATTATGGTTATTTTATTGAACTACTTATGATTTCTAATCGAAATTTTACTATTTTAATCAGGCTTAAGTTCATCAAATATAATTTTCATAAACTTTTTTTAATGAAGCAAGGAACTTACAACATTTTTTTCATTATTTATTTATTGAATCTTCATATATTAAATATGAACTAACAAACCTTTAAATCTTATACTAAAACTTTATTTTTGTCCTGCCAATGCCAGACCAATATTTTTCTCCTCACGGTTTCTGTTCACATATGTAGAGCTTTAGCGCTCTTCTCGTCGGTTGAGTCCTGCAGTATCTCTTCTTCTTAATCTTGAGTGGCCGCTGTCATTTAAAATATTGCGAGCTTTTGAATTTGGGTGCGACTCAAGCTTTTTAAATATTTAACTGCATACTTCGCAATAATAGTTTTTACTAATGGCACATTGAGGTCCTTGTGAATATTTGAGTTTTTAATATAACAGGGAGCAACTGTGATTATTCGAAGAAGTTTATTTGAGGCCGAGTAAGTGCCCCATAGCTGAATACCGTAGCACCAGATTGGCTTTAACCCATTAACGGCCGCTGTACTATAAATAGTACGACAATTCAAGTTTAAATAAATATTACGTCATGCAGTTTTTCGCTCTAGCAACGTTTTGTATCGGTTATTAAAAGTACATACAGTAATCATGTAGGAAAAATAAGTCAAAGTTATTATGTAAAAATTAAAAGAGTCTCCGGTTTGTTCTAGCAATTTATTTTGTACTGGCAGCTAAGAACTTTTTGTAATTTATTTTTAAAGATTTGGCTGAAAATATTGACAAAAAGTATTTTATTTATTCTATAAAACTACATTGTTATAAAAAAAACACACATAAAACGGCTTAATTCGTGTAAAGTTTTTCTCGCTATAGCGTGTGAAGTGTTACTGTACTAAGTTTAGTACATTGGGCGCTTGAGGTAAAATAAAGGTGCATAGGAAAGGCATATTTATTTATCAACTATATTTGTTTTATTATCAAAAAATATCTTTTATAAACACTCTTAAAGGAAAAATCAGTACAAAACGTTTTAACCCATTCAATCCTATATACTTCACAAACCAAACCCCAGTTTTAGTTTAGAAAAAGCAATACATTATATTAGCCACAATAGTAAAACTGATCCAACATACAACGTGCTCAGGAGGAAGGAAGGTGACGATGATGGCATGTAATGAAACATATTATCCTGAGGTGTTTCCGATAATATAAAAATTATTACTCTCAGGCATACCACTAACTTTGAGGATCAGTGGAGTATCGATGACGAAGAACCACTTAAGTCATTCGAGTTACCTTCTTCATGGAATGTGTTTAAAGGAACAAATATTTGAAACTAGTACAGACTTGCCTTATTGAAGAAAATGTGCCAAAAAATGTATTGAAGAACGACGGACTTTTGTTGCTAATATTTCGAAAGACATGACCCCTATGAAAGTCTTTAAAAACTTTTGGATGATGTAGTTCTATGGCTTATCGCAACGTAGAGCACAATATACGTTCATTGAACAGAACAATAGACAAGGTATATTTTACAATAAATTGCACGGACGTATCTGAGCGACAAGAAAAAATAGTAAAACTGGGGAATCATCCTCTAGAATTGTCGAAGAAGACAGGAAGAAGAATGGCCGTAATCCCCAAAATATACAAAGCCAACTTAGATGTACTACCCACTCAAATCTTCATGTTACCAGTGCCTGAAAACTATTTGTTTAGAAAGAGGATGTTTTGCTCAATATGACTCCTAAGCGACCATTCTACTAAACTTAGTTCACCTCTAAATATACAACTTTAAAATATTTTTTGTTATATTTTCTTTTTTAGTATTTTAAGACAAGTGTTTTGATACTAGTATTAAAAATGGAATTGGTAAAATTGTTTATAGTTTTGATATGGGCGTTAATGTTGTAAAGTAGAAGTTTGAAATCGAGGCTAAGAACAGAATTTCTTCCAATAAGACAATAAATTTGAATTGCTTTTAGTTTCATTTGTGTTAGTTTTGCTTCTATATGGCATTTCCATGTTAAACGCCGATCTAGATGAATTCTGAGGTATTTTACATGCGATTGTTGGGGCATTAATTGATTATTGATTTTAATAGGGGAATATGACCCCCGACGCAAGGTGAATGTTATGTGTACGCATTTTTGCTCATTGGCATTTATCCTCCATTGTTTCAACCACTTTTCCAGCTCAAATATATGATCCTGCAAGGAGAGATATGCTTCATGACAGTTTTCGTGTACGCTTAAAAAAAGCTGTATCATCAGTAAATGTTGAAGTAAGGGTGTGGTTGTTTGTTGGCATGTCTTCGGTATATATGTATTAAGTATAACAGTGGGAATTTACAACATGAAATTAATTAAAATTTATTGATAATTTTTCATTCTTGACTGAAGCTGGGATCGAACCCAGTGATAGGTTGATCTGACATGTTTCGATAGTAGCCACACTATGTCCTTAGAAATCTTTGATGTTTAATACTCACCGCCATTGACGACGGCTGGCAGTCAATAGCCAAGCATCAACCTTTAAACCAAAGTGTATTTTTTCTGGTGTATCGAAATTTGTTCTTGTGAATGATTATCTATTTTCAATTGATATACGTGTTTTTTCCTTCATTTCCATTTTTCATAATTTTTGTCAAGAATTCTTCTCGAAGTCGAAAGTAAATATTTTTGTTTTTTATGTTTGTCTGTGTTCAATGCGTTTTTCCGTGGGTTGTGTTTGTCCTCTTTACTTTTAGTTAATATCTGAGCAGAATTTGGTCCTCTCAGCTTATACAGCATGAGCGCTATAGTGCCAAAACCATTATTTTATGAAGAAAACAATTTTTATTTTTCTATTACTGAGTCATTTATAAGCCGATTTTGTTAATTTTTACTACCAGAATTTTTATTTCTGGTGAATGTTTATTTCAGGTGAAAGTGAAAAAATAAAGATCTTAAATTATAAAAAGTTTTAAAAAAGTAAAGGTGTATGGGGTAAAAATGAGGTTTTTTCTCATATCTTAGAAATTTGTATACCGATCTGGCTGAATTCCAAGAGAAATCTATTTTGGGCCGGGGTCTTCTAAACCACAATATCAACATACACACGTACAGACAAACATCATTAAATCAACTTCGCTACTCATAAAGATGTAGAATATACAAACTTTACATCAATATTGTGGAAAATACAAACAAAGCCCCTTGCCAAATTTAATGAAGGGTATAAAAGAGAAAATAAAAATAAAATTAATTTACAAATAATTAAGTACAACTTTATTGAGGAGTTTGCACCCAACCAACTTGCAAGTAAATGAGTGGCATTAAATGAGCAAATTATATGGGATGATATTGTGAGTTTAAAAGCTGGTTAAATGTTAATGGAAAAGTTACTTCAACGGAGACTTTTAACGCACTTTAACATGGCGATAATAAAAACTTTATAAACTGATGTAAAAATGGTCTGTTGTCGTGTTTGCAGAAATATATTTTTTTAAGCCAATAAACATTTTTATATTCCTTTGTATTAGTTTTTATATCCTTGTATTAATTTTATGTATTTAAGAGGTTAAGTGAACTTCACTCTTTAAATTTAACAAAATAGACTAGAAAATGTCTAAGATATGCACAAACGACATCATAAATTTAACAGTTGTTATAAAATTAAAAAGTTAAAGGCAAATCGCTTAAACTAAGAACAAAGACGATTATATCAATAAAATGCCTAATTCAAAGAATCAAAAAAAAAAACTTTAAAGTTCTGAACAAAATTAATCTTAAAATATTTAACAATTGCTTAAGCTTTTTAATTTCAATTAAAAACAAATTTTAACAAATAAAATAATATGAAAAAAAAACTATTTTATGCTTTTGTTTAAAAATCCAATCATCGCGTCAATACACTTATGCCCTAATTGCATAAAACGCAACGCAACGCAGCGCCAAAAATTACATTGAAAGCAAAAACAAAGTCAAAAATATCTTATAATTTTGTTGCTTTCTACAGAAATTCATTTTGAATTTTTAAATTTCAAACGCTGCATAACTTGTATTAAATTTTAAAACGCAGTATGAATTTCTGTAGAAAGCAACAACAAAATTATGAAATATTTTCGACTTTGTTTTTGCTTTCAATTTAATTTTTGATGTTGTCTTGCGTTTTAAACAATTAAGGCCTAAAAATTTAATATGAATTTCTATAGAAATCAGCACAAAAATTATAAAATATTTTTGACTCTGTTGTTTTTTTTTCTAGAGAGCAGGGAGTTTTTCCCTTATCAGAGATGGCAATGTGACCAATTTAGTTTTATTGAACGCATTACCGTTTAGCTGGCGAAAAGATCCTTTACTTCCCATTGGAACTTAGTTAGGTCTTTTTCCGGTGTTACACCTACTAAGGACGTACTAATCGTGCCGTACCCCAAATGTCTACGCCTGGCCCATGCCAGCGCTGGACAGTCTCTCAGCATATGCTCAGTGGATTCGTCCCCATGAAGACACATCAAGATTATCTGCGTTCCTGGTCTTCTGCCAGACCCATCCGAAAAAGGTGGTACTTGACCATGGGATGACCTGTTAGATAGGCCGCCAACAATCGAAGTTCCTTGCTATTGAGACCTTTTCGTCCCTATTGTTATTCCGGGAAAGATCAGTTTCTTTGCCAGACGCATTCTCGGAGGTAGTAGCCAGTATTTCTCATGTTCTCTGAGAGCCAAGAACTCGAAAAGGGACCGGGTAGTGGCCCAGCTTAGCCCACAAAAGGGTTCGGGCCCACCATTTGGGCGTTCGAACCAGCTCTGACCAGTTCTTCAGCCCTATCATTACCCAGGACCTCTAAGTGTCTCGGCACCCAACAAAGTGTCCAGAACAGAGGGATATAGTGGACGCTTGGCTGTCAGTGAATATTACCACGCTGTTGCCAACCCTTCCTTTGTCGAGAATGGTAGTGCAACACGCATCAATGGCGTACATCTCGACCTGGAATACGCTAGCCGATTTACCCATGAATATTGAGATACGCGTACTAGGTTCAAATACCCCAGCACCTACTCCATGCTCTGATTTGGAACCATCAGTGTAGACTTTGTTGGTGCTTTCAATGTAATTTTTGCCGTTGCGTTGTGTTGTGTTTTACACAATTAAGGTCATAGTCCAGGTGAGACACTTGTGCAAAATTTAAGCAAAATAAGAAGTTGATTTGAAACATTTTCAACATGAAAGAAAATGTATAAAGAAAAGTTAACACGAAATTATACATTCGAACATAAATTGAAGAAAACATAATCCTTCTCAGAATATATGAATTTACATACTTCGAGCATTTATTATTTCTATCATAGTGAATCGATTTTGCAAGGGACCAACCTCCAGTCCGTATGTTATCTTGCACGTGAATCCGTGAAAGTTTAATTTAATTTTGTAAGTTAAATATTAAAAATATCAGAAAGTGCCAATTTAAAAACACAAAAGTATCAGAAAGTCTACACAGAAAAAAGTGGTTAATCAATTATAAAAGGGGTTAAAAAGTATTTGAATTTAATTAATGTGATAATTTAATCAATTATTTTTTTAGTTGAAAGAAAATTAAAAATTTAATTTTGATTTAATTAACATTTTAGTTGTTTTGAAATAAATTTTCAATTGAATAACAAAAAATCTTAATTGACTTTTTTCGTTTAAAATAAAATAACTTAAACTTGTAGAATTGTTGTAGGGAATTGTTGATATTTGATTAAATAAATTAACACATTATTTGAAATGGCAAAGTTTTTTGATAATTTTTTTAATTAAAATAAAAAATATCATTTATTAAATAAAAATATTCACAATTTTTAGTAATCAATATAATCATTTAGGTAATAGGTGCAACATCAACAAATTGTTTGCTTGATATTATGAATTTGGTATAAATTTGGTGATTGGAGAAAATTATTAATTTTTTCTGTGTACCTCATAGTCAATCTTATTCTTATCCCCTCAGGACATTGTCTGTTTAAATTTATGTTCATGTGTCTAATATTAATGAAAATTGACCAAAGTACCAGATGTACACGCAAGGAAAACACATGGTTGTGGTAAACATATTCTAAGAGCAATATATTATGATAAGATTCATGATTGTGGTCAACATATTACGATTATTATTGAATCATATTATGACCAAATATATTCGTAATATTACATCATAATATTTTTCCATTAATCCCAATTTGTTTTTATTGCATCATATTAAAATTTAATGTAATCATATTATTATTATTATCATGTTAATCATAATAAGTTAAAAAGTAATCATATTATTATCATGGTAATCATAATAATATGTGGATTAAATATAAAACCGACAAATATTTTTAATATATATTTATGCTTATTTACTTACTGGCAACCTTAACGTTAAGCTGTTGCAGATATTTCACATATAATATGATGCAACTTTAAACATAATATTTTTAACCTATTAAATAAAATATTATTCCTTCGACCTTTTTTTTATTTTTTTTTTTATTATTCAAAAATAAACAGTTTTTTCGAGCTCGAGGCCAATTATTTGTAAAAAATATTTATTATTTATTTACTAATCTTCTCCAATATTTCGATATCCATCGGATATCATTATCAAGGAATGAGTTACAAATATATTCGTAAGAGACGTATGACCATCTCCACATTCTCCCAGAGTGCAATATTAATAATAAATATCCAATCGAAAATGGACTAATAGCTTTTGGAATTCTCTGTTATACTTTTCTAATTAAACGAAAATAAAAAAAATACCCGTCTATGTAAAATTCTTAAAACACTTATGTATTGTATTTATTTACATCCTTGTACTTATTTTTATTAAATTTCTTACCATATGAACATCTTTAAATAATTGCATACACACGGTCATACACATACTTTCACAAACACACAGAAAAACTCTTTTACGATTTCAAATTAAAACAAGTCAGATTGCTATATTGAACTGTGCCGAATCTTTAATACCCTTCACCGATTGTAGGAATATTTCAGGAGTGGGCTTTATACCGGACCCAGGGTAAATTATGAACCGATCTTCATGAAATCTAACAGTGTGGTTTTAGTTATATAAGATTGTGACCGACAAAAATATATGTTAAAATCATTATTCATTACAGTTTTAGGCGTACTAAAGTGTTTTTCGACCGAACTTCACGAAAGTTGTCCGTGTGATTTCTACTCATATAAGACTGCGACAGACAACATTTTGTTGCATTAGCATAATTCATTACGGGCTTAGGCATACTTAAGTGTTTTTTACGAGAGATATGATAAATTATGGACCGATCTTCAATAAATTTGACGATTGAATTTTAAGTCATATGAAACTACTCAGGTAGAAATTACGACTTTTCTAAATATTATGTACCGCCACGGCCCTGTAAATACAAAATTTTGACTCTTCCAAAAATATTGTACCATCACAACACTGTAGAAACAAAATTACAACCTTAGTTTTTTAATACTGTTTTTACAAAAATTCTACACCGAAACAACACCCTAAATGCAAATATACGACTTTAGTTTCGTTAGGTCGTATTTACAATAAAACTATACCGATACAATACTGTATATGCAAGAAATAAACTTTAATTTCCTAATACCGTGTTTACAATAATTCTACACCGCTACGACGCTGTTTATACAAAAATAGAGTCTTAATTTATAATACTATTCAAATTTACTGCAAAATTTTGTTTGTTTATTTAACGAATTTATGAAGTTACATATGCACATTACATTTAGTTATTTATGTATGTAAAAGAGTAATAACTATTGTTTCATCATTCAACTTAATAGATATTGGAAATTATTTCTTTTTATAAACAACTTTATTATATTCAACACTTTTTATCTGGTAGTGTATAAAGTCGTTCCTAAAAACTTAAGGAATATAACTATTACAAAAAGCTTTATAAAATACATAACTGAAATTTAACTCATAGAATAAATTCGAAAAATAAAAAATGTTGAATATCATTTAACTTAGTAAGAATACATTTTTGCTCAACTGTATGTATGTCAAAAATTATTTTCGGGAATGAAATATTTTATTAATTAATTCATTTATTAATGATGTGCTAATAATCCCAATTTTTTAACGAAAACACTGAAATTTATTGTTGTGGGAAAGCTAGTTTCTATGCGCATTTCGCTGGTTGCTTAGGCCAGCTCGTCAGGAAACTTTTTCCAAATACTTTAGAAAAGCTAAAAATATTATACAAGTAAAACCATAAAGTGAATAAGAATTTTAAAACACTCCGGTCTTACATGTAACAATATCAAAGCTTCAACAAAGACACAACAATAAACCGTCCATTTTTCTTTCTTACATTCCCCTACAAATGGCTGGTTTTTTTCCAACACGAATTGTAGTTGTAAGAGGATAGAAAGAAAAAAACAAAATTAAAAAAACAAGTTGCTTAAATAAAGCAGCTTGCCATTTCAGTTTTTTATTTGCCGGGCACATGCTAATGTTAAACTCGACGATATTATTGTCTAGTCTTTTAACCTTATGCAATCCAATTTCTTTTGATGAAAGTGGATAATCGAAAAACTCACTAATTTCAAGAAAAATTTTACCTCTTAAAAAAATGACTTAGCATTTCTATTTAAATAGTATAATAATGGAAAATTTTGATCTGAATTGTTGGAATGGAAAATGTGTAGTTTTCTTTGAATTTGTGCAATTGGATTGGTGGGCGACATTAAAAAAGTTTTGATAAAACGAAGACTATTTTCAAAATCAAAGGCAGAAAATTGTGATAATGGCGGCCCCATATTTATTACATCATCTGTAATATGAACAAGTTTGTGGATATTCATTGTCTGTGAATTTGGACCATAAAAATGCAGCCTTACAAATTTAATCAGTATTTTTTTTCACAAAAAGCGCCTTTGAAGCAGCTGATTTTTGAGATAACAATATGCGGCATTAAGTATTTAAAAGTAAGAAATGCTTATATTGATTATAGTTTACAATATTTTTAAAATAATTGGCCCTGCATATAATAAAAAACGGGAAATTGTGTACACGCAAAGAAAAACCATGGTTGATACAATCGCAAACTATCATTAATGTTTGTGGCTATGATTGTGTCAAACACGTCTTCAGTAACAATATATGTTCAGACATGTTTATAGCTTATTATTGTCTCAAAAATATTATTATGTTTAGAAGAAAAACACAAATGATCTTCCTAACCATGTATTTATTTTTCCCAATACCATGCAAAATGTCTATTTGAACAATAAAACCAATAAAAAATTCAATTTCAAAAATTTCATGTTTTAATAAAATTAAAACATACATATATATACAGCTAAGCATATAATAATAAATAAAATTCAAAACATACATTTATATATATATATGTATATATACTAATAGCTTTACCTGTTTCAATAAACGTATGATAATTAATTTTGCAATCATGCAACCAACCCCTTTTTCTTCCGAAAAACTTTTAATTATTTTGTAGTAATTTATGTTTCCCGATCAACTGACTCTCGCAGACTGAAAATAATGTGGAAGAAGATTGTATTTGCTTTTTAAACAGACACTGTTTGTTTTGACAATAAATGTTTGCTCATTTAGAGAATGTGTTTTAAAGCGAACAAAAATGATGGTATCAAACATATATTTTGTGTACAGCTAGTATTATGATTTTAATTGTATAGTTGAAAATATATACATTATAGTAGCAAATATTTCACCTAATTTAATATGTTTAGCTAGATCATGGTAACTTTTTAGGTGTAAAACACCATATAATATTATTATAGTGAATTAAAAAATGTTAAGGGGAAAAAATATTTTTTCAAGTTAAATAAGGATTACAATAATTTTATTACGGTAAACATATTAGGCAAATATGAATAAAAATGGTCGCAGTGACCATTCATTAATCATGTTTTTTCTCTGCGTGTAGCTTTCCAATTTTTTATATCATCTAAGTCAAAATGTTTTCTCTGAAACTCTACTATAATATCTTGAGAAATATTTAAGAAGTTTTTTTCTAAAATTTGTAAGTTGTCTTGCTCTATAAAAGCAAATGAGTTCTTAAAAATTAGATTTTGAAGCAAAAATTTACTAACACCGAGGTAACTTAATTTTCTTCTTTTTTTCTTTAATAAATACTTTTTTTTTAAATAGAACAATGAATTTTTATTATAAAATTTTCCACATAAAATTCAAATATAATTTTTAAAACGTTTTCTTATTTAAGAGGTATTGCTAGGGTGCAAAATTGCAAATACACAACATTGTATGGGAACTATATTTTCAGATTTTTAACATCAGATCAATATTAATATACTTTTATGCTTATTGATTCAATGTTGTAAATTTAAATTAACGGTGTTGTGACATTATTGAAAACAAGAGTAGGAAGACGCACATTTGGCGTTATCATTTTAATATTGTGACTACATTGTAAATTTGGTAAACGGTACGTTGTATTGATGTTTATAGTACCCCCATCAACATCGGCACCGCGTCGTCCTGATTGTCTTTTTCTGTCTGGGTAATTATAGGCAAAATTTTTTTTTCATATGAAACTATGTTGGGCGAAATCTTATTACTATAGCGTTGTTATTCATTACGTAAACCTGTAATGAATAACAACGTGTTTTCCGAGGGTGGGCTTTATATGGGGCCTATGGCATAAATTTCACTACCATTTGTGTTATGATTTCTAGTCATATAGGACAAATTTGTGCAAAATCCTTTATCAATATGTGAATTACGCCACTTTTGAAGTTAGTTTTTGTAACAAAATTACCAATTTTTAGGATAGTGCTTTCACATTTGGATTCATAGCTCTTATCCTACTGAACCGATTTTGTTGGATTTCAATCCCAAACTGCTTAGGATAACTAGGAACAATTTTACACAAAAACTGTTTCTTTTCTTTTGAGTTTTTCGAAAGTGAGCGTATTTTCAACAGACGGACATGGTTAAATAGTCTAAGAATTAGATGAATTTTAAAAAAGTTTCACATGGAATGACAAACTTTGAACACCCTCTTTACAAAAAGTTGAAATAGAGTTAAACTGTGTAGGGGGCATGAAATTGTTCGTTCGTTTGCATGAAGTTGTAATTGCACTGGTACATATGGTACATATTTGTATTTATTTCTGTATTTCTGGATCTTAGATTGCAAGAGTGCATGTATGTATGTGTATCGGTATAATGTTTTATAACAAAACATACGCACTTACAAAATACAACTACAATTTGTTGAGTATTAAGAAGAAGTAGCACCATAAGTACTGCTGAGTGAGTAGCGAAACCTATACGAAGCTTAAAGTGAAACAGACGTTGTTGCAAACAAAAAAAAAAAACAAAAAGTCGGTCTGGTCGAATCTTT
Organism: Pollenia amentaria; assembly: GCA_943735925.1. Taxonomy (NCBI): domain Eukaryota; kingdom Metazoa; phylum Arthropoda; class Insecta; order Diptera; family Polleniidae; genus Pollenia; species Pollenia amentaria. The sequence goes on along the minus strand of OX031010.1, from coordinate 133,445,410 downwards.
GACATCCATTACCTTTAGTTAAATTGGAAAAACAAAATTTTTGAAATTAAACACATTAAAATTAATAACAATTACTGTCAAAGTCATTCCTGTAATGACATACAAAACCTTTGTTATAGTTAAGACTGGAAATCGATCATGAAAAAACCTCCTGCAAAGAAATACATAACCTGGCAAAAAAAAAACTGTTGTGTTTAAGAATTTCCTTTAAAAAGCTTCCCTATTGATATTGCCGAATTGCCCATAAAGACTTCCTCTGAATATCAGTTTATCTCTTATATAAACTATGAAAATTCGTATGCCGTAACAAGCAGAACAAATACGAACATTTACAGCACTTTATTTACACAAAATAGTATATACATATGTTTTGTATTGTATATGCTTATGTCTGTGAATATGTGTTCGTTTTTTACACGCATATGTACACGCAGAAAAAAACCCCTTTTTCTCTTATGGTCTCCTCCAACAAAACTATTTTTAATGAACATTTTTAAACAAATTGTGGCTACTTTAACTATATTATTGTCACTGGCAACCATATTTAGTTAAATCAGTCCTCCATGAAGAAGCCGTAACCATGTTATGGTTGCCTCGAAACATGTTATGGTTAATTGACTCGTTTATTTCAGAAATCCGTCAAGTGCGCTTTTCTAAATCATCGGATAATTAAAAAAATCATCCAAATTTTTGAATTAATAAACGTTTTCTGCACTTAACGGAAATTGCAAAACAATTACTAAAGTAGGCCATTCATAATCTATAATAATAAAATTTTTAAAAAAATGTCCGTTGACGGATTTCTGAAATAAACGATTCAATTGCTCTTGGAAAGGAGGAAAATGTTGTTGTTAACTTTAAACTATACAATTTTTAGTGTTAAAAAAAATTAGTGTTAACCACAGCATGATCACAGGCAACCATAATATGGTTGCATATTCTTGCTGGAGGACCTATTTAACCATAATATGATTAAAGTAACCATAATATTTAAAAAAAAAATTATTAAAAATATGAAATTTTAATGGAAAATATGTGTTTCTCTGCGTGTAGTAAGTGTTTTCATATCGTTGCAATATTAAACATTGAGTGTATTGGAATGTCTCTATCAGGGTTGTAAAATGAGAACATCAAATTTTACTTTTTCGATCCAAATTGTACCAAAAAAAATTTTTTTTAAGTATATATATAAATTTGTTTTTTTTATTTTAAATAAAAGCAACAAAAAACATAAACATAACATAAAATTGTACATTAAAAGTTATTTTTGTAATAAAAAAATTACCATTTGTATTTAAAAATTATTTTATACTTTAAAAGTACACTACCTTATTGGTATATATAAAAACGAAAAATAAGGTACATCAAAAACCTATCAACATATTCATGAAATCTAATTGTTTTTTTATAACAAGTCATTTGTTATTTTAAAGCTAAAAAAAAACAAGAATTTGACGACCTTACCAAATTGTTTGTCTGTATAAGACCAGAAACTGTCGGCACATAAAGCCATTTCGTTTTGATACTATTTTGGAAGGAAAAAATCCTTTCCACATTCGCAGAGCAATGTGTAGTAATTTAGATGTTCCCATTGTTCTAACAGCCTGTTTATAACTTCCTGTCGTGATAACCACCTTGTAGTGAAATATATTCAAATAACATGGATGTCAGTACCAAAATATTACACTATAACAAAAGTGGAAAATTATTTCCCTGGAGGCTTGTCAATATTGTCGGGAATCGAAAGTTTTAACTGTACACCGTTTTCAGAGCCTGTCATTACAGCACAATTATCAGTCGTTATACGAACCGTGTTATTTATGGGAATGTTATTGTTTTAGAGCCAAGTTTTTAAAGACACTGCAGTTATATCTCTTCTCATCAAGTACAATAGAATAGTAGTGTTTTTTACAAAACTCAGTTATGTTATTAATATTAAAGCGAATTTGTTGAAATTTTGTTGTGACTTTTGCCTATTATGAATTTTTTTGGGCGATTTGGGAGTCAGTCAGACCTTCCTTAATTACCCTATTTATTAAATAGGTGAATGCAAAAACTGAATCACAACCCTGCAAGAAATGCATAACCAAAATTAAAAAAAAAAATGTTTTTACTTACACACTTGCAACAATTTTACATTTAATTAATAAGTTAGAGCGAGACATGAGTTAGAAGGAGAGGCAAAATTACATGTGGGCAAAGTTTCGGTCGGTTTTTTTATTTTGCCCTTAATAAACTAATATAAACTATTACAATATATCGGTGAGCACTTCTGGTCATCTAACTAGTAAAATGACCGGTAGTCTTCTTGTAGGGAAAGAAATTATAGCAAAGATGAGTTGCCACTGTAAATCAAGCAGTACGATAAACTAAGTAATTCCATAAAAACAACATAAACTGAGAAAGTTTGTAAATTGTACCAAATTAGTAATTGGTGTACCATTGTACTTTTGAGGTTTGATTTGTACCAAAAAAAGTAAAATTGTACCAACTTTTTCAACCCTCTTCAAATAAATGCCAGTCAGAACTGTAGATGCACGTATAGCAGTGAAAGGCATTTTATAAGGTACAGACTCATTTACACATCCACACACTCTCATATACATTTATTGAAATTTCCATAGTGCAACGTGTATATGGTGAACTTGTATAAGTTCTTCACAATTTGCATAAATGTTTATTTGTTTTTTAGATACTCCTCAAATAGTTTCCACTTAAGCATTTTGATTAAGCCGTTAAATTAATAATAGACGATCGGGTATCAATATGAACACCGCATGTGTGTTAGGGTTGAACGTCGGTGTAGCAAGGAAAAAAAGTCATCCAATAAATTTCAAATGCCTTCAGAATGTTGCATCTTCTTAAATTACAAACAAAATTTTAATATTTCCAACACATCTTTTAGTGCTCTACCAGGGCTGGAAGTTGGAGAAATTTTATGAATTTAATTTTAATTTGCATTAATTTAGCAAACTAAGACGAAATTTTTTTAAATAAATATTTTTTTAAGCCTACACGTAAAAAGCCATTTTATACTTAATAAAAGAAACTTAAAATTAATACACAATTTAAGTAAAAAAAATCTGATGATTTTTTATAAAGGGTGATTCATCGTGAGGTTTGATTTTCAATATGCTTTTTTACAGACCATGCGTTATTCATATCAAACTGTATTGTCATTTTTGTTCAGTACCATTCGGCCAGTCATCATGGAAAGACTCACGACACAACATCGTCTCCAAATGGTTCAGCTGTATTACGAAAATCAGCGTTCTTTGAGAAATGTTTTTCATGCGATTCAAGGAAATTGCGGTGCGCATAATCGACCTACTGAAACCACTATTGCCAGCACCATTTGCAAATTTGATTCCCAATCAGGGGATCATCCCGACTGGATCGACCACATCTAGTACGTAGTGAAGTGAATATAGCAGCTGTAGCTGAGAGTGCATATAGCAGCTGTAGCAGCTTGGCTTATCGTTCGACAACTTAGCGTATCTCACGTTAGGATCTCGGCCTTATAGTGTACGAAACTCAACTTGTGCAAGAATTCCTAATCATATATGCGTACTTTTATCAAAATCCTGCTCAAATTATGATGCATAACCGCCTAATTTCGGGCGAAATATAAGTCATGCCCACAAAAAAAAAATCTGAGCCCGATAGAAAAACACTTAAAACGGATTTTAATTTAGCACTTGTATGTACTCTATATAATTTAATTAAAAAGCCAGAAATTTTTTTTTTGTTTTTTTCTTCAGACCAGTATAACCAGCCATCAGTTGGATAAATCGACTCAGAAAGTTATTCAATATTTTTAAGAGTTATACAAATCATCGGAAACGCTTTATGATATTTCTACTATGGTAGCATATGTATAAAAATGTCTGTAGCTTCAGTGTGTGTGTATATATTTTCGACATAGTTGGGGGCAATGCACTTAATACTCGTATTGATTTAACTCAGCAGTGCACTTTCACTAAATAAAACTGCAAAAAATTAGATTGCACTCTGTCTTACCAGCTTTAGTGATGATTGCTATTTTATTTACTATGTACCACTAAAAAAAATTTTTCACTATCACTAAACAAAGATTGAATGCAAAAATCTGCACTCAATTCAAAAAGTCCAAAATTTGAACTTGCAATCAAAAAGCTGCATATAAACAGACTCTCATCTCACTAAAATTTAAAAAATTTAATTTTGTATGCGCATAGTTTTTGATTATTCTGATGAGATGCATAAGCAAAGGGAATTAAACAACATCAAAGTTTTTCAATAAGGTAATAATTCTTGGCTTTAATCATGAAAAAATAAGTTATTTGTTTGAAAATTTAGTGCAAAATTTCAAGTTGCAAAAAAAAATTTTTTTTTTTGAGTGCAAGATTTTTTAACATCACTATCACTCATGTTTAGTGAGGCTGCTAATTTTCAATTAATCACTAAATATCAACAAAATGATTGCAATAAGTTTGCACTATCACTAGCTGTAAGTTGAATCTGCAAAATTAGTGCACTACCCCCAACTAAGATTTTCGACTAAAAATATATATAAATTTTTTTTTGTACAAAAATATGAGAAAATTGAAAACGCTTTTATAGCTTTTTTAATACCGCTAAAATAAAGAAATGTTTGTTAAGCCGTGATCATTTTTGTTTTGTCCAACATTTTCCATCAATAGTCATATATAAAAAAATAATTGGAAAATCTGATGTTTTTTATTTCTAATCAAATAACATAATAATGATACCAAATCCTTTAAGTATTTACTAAAGAATCTATTTGAACTGAAATAGAAATCTCTGAGCTTTTAATACATTTTACTTAAGCTTCAACTGAATTTTGACAATCCCAAGAGTTTTTTCTTTCAATAAATTTTAAAGATTTTATAGAAAATTAATATTCCCCGTGCTCTCATTTAATAATTCTAGACGTAAAATTTCGTTTGAATTCAAACAATGAAATTAAATTGATAAAATCTATAAACTTTTAACAACGTAATGCAAAAAACATTTTTTAGCGAAAAAAAAAATATAAATTAATTGGAAGGGATTTTTAGTGGAAACGCAATACTATTGTATTGGATTTTCATGTAAAATTTACGGAAAGCGTGTGCTTTTGTTACCGTTTTGTTAAAGCAATTAAATTATTTTTCATACATTTCTAGGAGAATAAAAAAAATTATTATTAAGGTCAGATGTATACTTAAATATTAAAGTAATCACTCAGAATATAAAAATAGCTGACACAATATGAAAGTGGCTTGACATTACGACTGCGGTTTGGTGTTCTTCTGTGGCGAAGGTTTGAGGGATTTAAGGTCGATTGTTTGCGGCTTAAAATTTTTTTATAATTAAAATAATTGCCATTCAATTCAATATATAAATTACAATAAAGAATAATCGATTTAAAATTACAATTTGAACTGATAACAGCAAGTCAGCTCGTCCGTTTCTTTATCTATGAATATAAAGTTTGTAATCAAGGTGCATGTGTTAATTTAGAACACAGTTAATTCCTTTGGTTACAGTATTTTAAAATTTATAAAATCGGTTTACAATTTCATCTAGTTCTCAATACTCTTGATAAGCTGGAATATACATGTAAAACTTGTGACCACGGCACAGTTTGTAATGTTAGGCATATTTTTTTTAAATTTGGTTCAAGTAAAAGGTGTTTTTTTAGTGGTATAACACCTTGGAATGGAATAAAACAAAGATGAATTTTTTGAATTGACATGAAATTTACTTTATTTGAAGGATTATCTTCTGCACGCAGAGAAAAAATATGTTTAAATATGGTCACCTCCAACAAAACTATTTTTAAAGAAAATTTTAAACATATAATGTTTAATTTAACCATATTATTGTCACCGACAGCCATATTATTGTTAAATTAGTCCTCCATCAAGAAGCCACAATCATATTATGGTTGCCTCTAAACATATTATGGTTAAATATGACAATAATTTGTTTTTAAATTAACAATACTATTTTCCCCTTTTCTAAGAGCCACATTCTGTGGTTGGAAGTCAACTCTGCTATTATAAATGTTAAACATATTTTAGTTATTATTAACCAAAACATGTTCGGAGGCAACTATAATTTGGTTGTGCCTTCTTGATGGATGACTAATTTAACCATTATATGGTTGTCGATGACAATATTATGGTTAAAATAACCATAGTATGTTTACAATTTTATTTAAAAATAGTTTTGTTGGAGGTGACCATGGTAGAAAGGTAGGTAGGTAGAAAGGATAGTGACCATATTTAAACATATTTTTTCCCTGGGTGTGCACAGAAAAAATTACTAAATTTCTCCAATCACCAAATTTATTCCAAATTCATAATACCAAGCAAACAAGTTGTTGATTTTGCAATTATTACCAAAATAATTATATTGATTACTAAAAATTTTAAAATTTTGAAAAAATATTTTCAATAAATGATATTTTGAATTTTAATTAAAAAAGTGATTAAAAAACTTTGCCATTTCAAACAATGTGTTAATTTATTTAAATAAATATTGACAATTCCCAACAACAATTCTCCATGTTTAAATTATTTTATTTCAAACGAAAAAAGTCAGTTAAGATTTTTTGTTATTTAATTAAAATTTTAATTGAAAATTTATTTTAAAACAACTAAAATGTTAATTATATCAAAATAAAATTTTTAATTTGCTTTCAACTAAAAAAATAATTGATTCAATTATCACATTAATTAAATTTAAAAACTTTAGATACTTTTTAAACCATTTTTTTAATTGATAAAACACTTTTTTCTGTGTGGCATTATAATCCAAATATGGCTTCGGCATATGACCAACACGGTTGGCTAGGAAGTAGTTTAATCTGAAGGTTCAATTTTCGATAACTTTTTCCAACATTTGTGGCCGTAAATGTCCTCCCAATGGTCAACTTTTTCGGGCTTATCGGCGTATACTGGCGACTTCACATATCCCGACACAAAATAGTCTAGCGGCGTTAAATCGCACGATCTTGGAGGTCAATTCACGGGTCCGAAACGTAAAACTATGCGGTTACCAAACGATTTCTTCCATAAATCAATTGGCGCGAGCTGTGTGACATGGTGCGCCATCTTGTTGAAACCACAGCTGCTGCACATCATGGTTGTTCAATTGATGAACGAAAAAGTCAGTAATAATGGCTCTTTAGCGCTCACTATTGACTGTAACATTCTAGCCAGCATCGTTTTTAAAGAAATGCGGACCAATGATTCCACCAGCTCATAAAGCACACCCAACAGCCAGTTTTTCTGGTCAGTGTCTCAACATACACTTGAGAAATACCATCCATCCAAATACGCCAGTTTTGTTTATTGACGTCAATGTTGCCAATTTAGCCATTTAGTGGCTAGATTTAGCCATTTTTTCATCTCGTTTAGCCATGCAAAACTCAATTTAGCCATTAGGTATTTTTTTGCCATTTCTTTTAAGCCATATTTTCTTTAAGTTCTTAAAATTTTTAGGCCGAAAGATGTTATAAATGTAGCATTAGTTGTGTTATAAGGTTAAATTTTTTTTTTTTAATAATTTAACACAAATGACTTTTACAATAAAATAAATAAATATTATTATTAATTGTTCATTATTAAAAGATTTTTCTTATGTTTAGTTTATTGTTACTAAAATTGTATTAATACAACCCAGTAAAAAAAATTTTTGTTTTTTAAAGAGAGCTGTTATACAGTAGTATATGATAACGAATAAAATATACAAAAAAGCTGTTATTTTAGTGCTGACAACGAAGAAGGTTTTAAAGCGAAAAAAATGAAAATATTATATTATGGTTTATAAAAATGCTTAACAAAGTCATTTAAACCAGTAAAATCAAAACATTTATGAATATATTAATATAGTTAGCCCTTAAAGTAGTACTTTAGGAGTGCTTTATTTGCATTTTTTTTATTATGTTAAAAGAAGCGCTTATTGTCAGCAGAAAATATTTATCCAAACCGGGAACACTCCATACGAAAATCAGGCATCCCACCAGCAGGTTTAAAGCGATTTGAGGTTTGAATTCATATATAAAACCTGCTCCTTTTGGAGCACATTTTTTACTGGGAAACCAAATAATCTCTGATGAGCAATTTCAGTAAAGTAAATAAATTTTGCAAGTTTTTTATTAATATTGAAGCATTTTTTGTAAAAAAAAATCTTGTTTAGCCATTTTTTACAAAAAATTTAGAAATTTTTAGTAGTGACTGATTGACGTACCCATTCCAACAAAAGTGAGATTCATCGCTAAACAAAATTCGATTATAAAAATGGGGATCAATGGCAATCTTGTTGTGGTACCAATTTTCACAAACCAGACTAAACTTAAATCTTTTGACAGCTAATAAAATGGCCGCCGAATTTATTACTTATAAACTAATCTATTCCTACTAATTTATTTCTATAATGTATTCTATATTTTTACACAAAACGGTGTAAAAAATGCTGGTCATTCCAATATTTTAACAGAAGTCAATTGTAATGGTCACGCCTAAGGCATGCCTCGGCTTACTGATTTTATGGGCGCTGAAGTTGACTTCGGGTGCACACTTTTCAAATATCTCATGTTACAGTTCTATACAGACTGTTTAACGAACAGAAATCCATTATTGGTTTTCGACAAAAGTCATATATTGTGCTAGAAAAAACATAATGAAATTACTCAAATATTTTACCACGAAAACTGATGAAAGTTTTCATACAATTCAGTAGTTTAATCGTGTAAGATATTTACATATGGGTGACTCACAAGCAGATGCGGATCCAGCTTAAGTCTTAGGGGGGGTAATTTTTTATGATACAAAACAATTAAAAAATTTGTTTTTAAAAGTTTATTAAAAACTATATGTTTATATTATATTAAGAAAAACTCAACAATAAGGTAAAATAAAATATAAGATCAGTTCAATATAAATTAAAATAAATTAATCTTTAAAACTAACGTTTTGGCTTAAAAATAATTTTATTTATTTTTAATGTTTTTTTTATTTAAAACAATTTATTTGACAACATAATACTAAATTGTTTGACCAATTTTTCGACCAAAAAAAATACTTATGCAATTGTTAACAAAATCTTGGAAGAAGGAATATGCTTCACTAATTTTAAAATTAAGTTATGAATTTTAGTCGAACTGTTTGGGTTTTAATCTAAAGATAAATATATAATTATTCTGGTTTAGGTTGATTACAGCTAATTTGTTTATAGAAATTATTTTTATTTAGAAAGGAATTTTAAAGCTTATAACAATGAAAAGACAAAAATAATTTTGGCTGCACATACATACATACATATGTACCTTCAGTTGTAAAGAATTTGTTAATATTTGTTAATAGTCAACATTGATATAAATAAAATAATTTAATAGCATATTTTATTTTTTGCAAATTGACATACTAAAATGTACATTAACTGCCTGGCCCACTATTTCGACAAGAACATTTTTTTTTTTTTTTTTTTTTTTTTTTTTTTTATTAGTGTTCTTCTATCAATAGTTACAATATTATATATATATATATTTACAATGTTTGAGGTTTAACTAAAAATAAGTATTGCAGCAAATAACAGCCATTTTTTTTTTTAAATTCTAATTAAAAAACAAAAAAAAAAAAATATTTTAAAACAAAAGTAGAGGAAAAAAGATAGGCAAAAACCCCCATATAAGAACAAGAGGTCTATTTTAGGAAATTTTAATATTAACAGCCTTTATCAATTTCAATTTAAGAAATTGTAAAAGCAGTCAATTGTGCAAATTTCTTAGTATTTGGTAGTTTGAAGTTCTGTTTCGATCTTCGAATCTAAGTGTAAGCTTACTGATTAAAGTTTCAAACAAATCTTGTTTGTATTTTCTGTGCAGAATAGCAGTAGAGAAATGTCTATTTAGATTGTAAATAATCTTTAAGTTTTTGTTTTGAATAAACTGCAATTTTTTAACGTGCGTTTTTGCACATAGTTCTGACCAGACCTGGCATCCATACGTCATAATAGGTCGAATGCAAGTTTTATATAAACAAAGTTTACCTTTTGTATTTAAGGTGGATTTTCGATTGAGCAGTGGAAAGAGTGCCCTGCCACATCTTACGGCCTTGTTGCATACTTGCGAAATATGTTCTTTAAATGTTAAATTTTTATCAAGGACTATGCCGAGATATTTTATCGAAGACTGAATTGGTATAGCTGTATCTTGCATCGTCAGTGTAATTGTTGGATTTCTCTTTGGTGATTTATTAAATGGGAAAATTATAGCTTGTGTTTTTTCATTGTTAACTTTTATTTTCCATTTTCTAAAATATTTTTCAACATGAGCAAGCGACGCTTTCATATTTTTGATGATTGAATTTGAAACTTTTCCACTTGTTATAATAGCCGTATCATCGGCGTAGAGTGCTGTAAATTTGTTATTATTGTTTTCAATGTAAAAATGCGAAAGAAATGTTCTTGTCGACATTGTGGGCCTGGCAGTAAAAGTATAAAATATATAATAGAAAAGGTGATAAGTCACAAAAAGCTACGTAAAACATAAATGTATTATTTTTAGTTGGTTTGCAAGCCAATAAAGAGTCGGCAATGAAGCAAAACTGAATTTACAGACTTAAATTATATTCAGAACTAAAGACCTTAGAAAGTTTTTTCTCTCTCCTATAAAATTTATACATTGGACTACATCCTTTTCGACTGAAGTTAATGATATATACTTATATACATATGTACATTATATTAAAAAAAAAATACGGACTCACCATTGTTTCACTAATTTTTATGTATTTTTGTATATCAAAGAACTTTCCTTATTAACGCACTTAAAATTTGGCAGTTATATAATTCTTCTTTGGTGAACTTTTACTAGACCAATACATATATGCATATGCATATATGGGAAGGTAGAATGGCAAGGCATATAAAATTCAAATTCAAAGCCTACTATGATGAAAATATGATACGAAAAACGGTTATATTTAAATGTATATAATAAATAATTATCATAACACAAATAAAAATATTGCATATACTACTTAGGCTTATTAATAATTCAACCGCTCGCATTTTCAATCCAAACGTTTATTTTTCGGATATAGATAGCACTTGGTGGGATTGAATGTAGAATAATATGTATTTAAATACAGTAAACTAGATGTTTTATTCGAAATATATAATAAATTACTATTAGGATGAATACTTGGATACTTTTTGAAAATTTGATTAGAGATTCTATAAAAAGAACTTGATGGGATTTCCAAAAATGTTGTACATTCGGAAATTCGTGTATTATCCAAATAAGCAACACATATTGTTATAATTTAGGGGGGGGGGGAAGGAAATTTCCTGAATCCGCACCTGCTCACAAGGTAGTCATAAAGTTCTAAAGTCATATGTCTTAAAATAATTACATGAAATATATATGTATACTGTGACTAACCGCTTATAATTAAGATTTCTACTGTGTGACGAATCATTGAACACAGCATTAAAATTTTTATTTTGATTGAAACACAATAATATTTTTTAAAACAATTGCAAAATATTATTTTGGACATTATGACAATATGACTTGATAGCACACCTTGGGAATCACCCAATTGATATTATTTTAATGCCGATTTTATTGAAATACATCACCTTTTAATTAAAAAAAAGTTATTTAGGTTACATCTGTCGTTAAGTAGATATGAACGAATTAAAAAATCGTATAAGGTTTATATTTTGCAGTTTTTCTCCGTCTACCTTCATCGTCTTACTTGAATTAAATGAAGGGTAAACTCTTTGCATTTACACCAAAAAAATCCATGGAAATGCGCCGATCGCTGAACAAACTTGTAAATTTTCTTAAAAAAGTCACGAATATTGCAGGATTGTAATAAAATCTATTGCATACATTTAGGCTTCAACTTCTTTTTTTAAATTATATTGCAATTATTAATTATAATATCAATTTGTTAATAATTGATTGACAGCAATTCTAAACAACTGCATAACGAAATAGTTAAAACGAAACCATATGACATAACATCTTTAGAGGCAACCAATTTAATCATAATATGGTTGCCGATGACAATAATATGGGTTAATTAACCATGATATGCTTAAAATTAGTCGTTAAACATAGTTTTGTTAGAGGTGACTATATTGAAAAATGTATTTTCTCTGCGTGTGGTCTTAACATGTGGCCGTATGTAAATTATGGACCAATATTTTTGAAATTTGGTGTCATATAAAGGGAACTGTTGAAATTTAATACGAGTAACAATCGATGTATTCCGCCACAAATAATCTTAGTTTTTGTCAAAATTTTGAGGAGGTAGTTCCACATTTGAGTGCATAAATCTTTTTCTACCGAAGCGATTCAGTTAGAATTTAATCCTGATAATCCTTGAAGAACTATAAACGATTTAAAACTTAAATGGCTAAATCGACTAAGACCTACTAAAGCACTCAATATATATATACTTTATGGGATCATAGATGAATATAAAACAAATGAATAAATTCGGCTGTGCCGAATCTTTGATATCCTCCACCGACAGAAGTGGGCTCTATATTGTAAATACATATATATTATTAACTAAGCTTCACAAAAACGAACGTCAGCATTACAAGGGGTTTTGATTTAGACCCATATTAAATTATTCACCGACAATCAGAAAGTTTAATTGCGTTTCTTGTTAGAACTTTGAATTGTATTGAGTAAAATATCATGATTCGTAACAGTTTTAGCCGAATTAAAATGATTTTTAGGAGGGCATTTTGTATTGGACCTATGGTAAATTATGGACCAATCATCCCAACATTCTGAAGACTGATTTCTGGTATTACAAAAAATAAACTAGGATGATTTGAATACAGCAATGTAATTAGTTTAAGCGTTAACAGTGAATTTCACAATATTGCATGATATTTTTTTTGTCCATGAATCCAAGTTGGACGAAATTTTACTGCAATAAATATACCTGTTATGGTTTTAGGCGAATTTAATTATTTTCCCAAGGTGGGCTTTCTTTGGTATTAGCCGTAATAAACTGTTTTCCGAGAGTAGGGTTTATATAGGGCCTAGTGTAAACTATGGACCAATCTTCAAAAAAAATTTACAGTGCGATTTCTGGTCCTATAAAACTGTGACGTACCAAATTTTAGTATGATATCATTATGTATTACGGTTTTATGCGTACTTAACTGTTTTCCAAGAGTAGAGTTTATATGGGGCGGGGCCAAGGGTAAATTATGGACCGATCTTCACGAAATTTAGTCTTTACAAAATCTAGTCTTATAAAACTGTGATATACCAAATTTTAGCATGATATCATTTTTAATAACGGTCTTAGGCGTACTAAACTGTTTTCCGGGACAGATATTGACCGATCTTCATGAAATTTAGGAGTGTGATTTCTAGTCCTACAAAACTGTATCATACCCAGACCTGGGGGATCTCAATTACATTACAATTACAATTACAATTACATGTAATTTGTAATTGAGGTAGTCTAAATTACAATTACAAGTAATTGTAATTGAAAGTAAGGACTTAACTCAATTACAATAAAATGTAATTGTAATTGAAAAATGTCAATTACAATTACTTGTAATTGTTAATTGAAAAAAATCAAATACACATTACATGTAATTGTAATTGAAAATGTTCAATTACTAATTACAAGTAATTGTAATTAATCAACAAATAATTACTTGTAATTGAACAAAATTCAATTACATTTTTAAAACCATAAAATAAAACTTAAAATTCTTAAAACGATTTTCTAAATTATATGAAAAAAAATTGTTGGATGTATAAAAAAAAAATTATAGAATAATTATGAATTTATTAAAATGTATTGTACAAAGTTCGGTAGAATGATGAACGTTTTCTTTTAAATATTAGAATATAATATTAAATATCGAAACATAAATTTAACAAGAAACAACAAAAAAATACTTTGTACTCTTTCTTTTTTGCATGCATAAAAATAGTAAACAACCAAAGGCAATACATCACATTTCTCTTTTACTAGTAGCTAAAAAAAATGATTGTTAATAACCGGTTTTTGTGTAATACATTCTTGTTGTTGTTGCTGCATCGATATTAAGGTTGTTTGTTGTTCGATATTAAAAAATATTTAGATTTTGCAAGTTCTTCGCTCTTTAGAAATTTAAAATAAACATCATTATTCAAAACCTTTCCATATTGAAAGTCGTGTTAACAAGTGTAATTGATAACAAAGTGTTGTAAATAGTTTAAATAAATTTTGAAAATAAATAGTTTTGCTAGAAAAAAAAATGGATATATTTTCACAAAGTAGCACCACATCAAGTTCTACATCCGAAAACAATTATTATCTTTTAAATGAAATATTTGAAATACAAGTAAGTTAAATAGAGATTTTTAAATTGTAAAGTTTTGTTATTTCATACCTGTGAAAAATCCCAAAATGTTCGAAAATTTCAAAAATTCACAAAGTTTCAAAAATTAAAAACCTTATTTAACTGTATTATAAAAAAAAATTGTTGAACTGGGATTAAATGTTAACAAATATTTTAATTGATTTTATTTTGATGCTATTTTTTTCTGTGTATCATTCCTTTAATTTTAATAAAACTTATAATTTTTAAATTTTTGTTAAGAGTTCTGATGATGTCGCATCATCGTCTGGATCAAAAATAAAAAAAATGAATGCAAAATGTTCTCTTTGCATTAACAAGACTACAATTATTAAAGCAACAAAAGGTGTGACATCAAATTTCGTAACTCATCTTAAAAGAAAACATCCATCAGAGTACGATAATTATGTAAAAAAAAGAAAAACTGAATCATCGGTAAAGAGGGTTGAATCTAAACAAGAATTATTTAATGAGGATATTCTTAATTTTGTTGTCCAAACGGCATCAACACTATCAATAGTAGACAACCTTTTCCGACGGATGTTTGAACATCGTGTAGGTCTTAAAATTCCAAGTCGCAGGGTGATTTCGGATAATTTACACAAGCGGTTCGACAAAATTAAATCCAATATTAAAAAGAGTATGAACGGAAGTAAATATTTTTCCACGACAGCTGATATTTGGTCCAATAAACACAAGAGCTTTTTTGGATATACGTGTCATTGGTTAAATAATGATTTCAAAAGAATGTCAGCTGCGTTGGCCTGTAAAAGATTCACTGGGTCCCACACGTTTGATCGTATTGCGGATTTAATTCAACAAATAAATGATGAATTTGAATTAAGCCCATTTAATATTGTTGCAACTATAACCGATAATGGTTCTAATTTTGTAAAAGCCTTTAAGGAGTACGGCGTGAATGCTTATAAATTGGATGAAACGCATCAACTAATAGAATCGGACAATGACTCATCGGAATCCGATGAACTTGATGAATATGAAGAAATAGAATTTAGCAATCTTGGTGCTAAAGAAACTTGCCTACCGAAGCATTATCGCTGTGGTAGTCACACTATAAATTTAGTAGCAAGTACTGACTTCAACGGTGCTATTAAAGCTGATAAGAACGCGTATTCCACACACTTACAGGTATTTTTACTAAACAACGTTCTATCCGGCCAAACTAAACTAAAAAAAAATAGAAAAATGAAAATCAATTGCAAAAATCATTAAAAATTCTACACTCAAAAAAAAAATATTTGAAAAAATATCTGTTTATGAAATACTTTTCTACTCGGGTTATTTAAATTTAAAACATATTTGTGCCGGATGGGATCTAACATCGTTAATATTTAATTTATACATGCATTTACTTTTTAGGCTTTTTTAAAATGTAATGCCCTTTGGAAAAAGGCAAACAGGCCAAAATCTTCAGAGGATATAAAACAGATTCTTGGATTTTCGCTCAAAACTCCGTGTGTTACACGGTGGAACTCATTGTATGATTCCGTCCAACATATTTTGATTAAAGAATCGCTTTTGAACGACCTCTGTACTGAATTACAAATACCAAAGTATACCGTAGTGGATTTGGCTTATTTAAAAGAGTACTGCAAAGTCATGAAACCTTTTGCAGAAATTTTAGATTTTTTGCAAGGCGAACAAAATATTTACTACGGAATGTTGATTCCTTCGTTGGTGACACTAAAAGTAAAGACAGACAAATTAATAAGTGAACACCTAACATTTTTGCAACAAGTTATAATAACGCTTCAAGAAAATCTTTTAAAACGGTTTCAGCAATTTTTTAATTTAACTGAAGAAGGTTATGACGCAATTGTTGCATCAATATCCCACCCCAACGTTAAATTGACATGGTTAAAAGCTATTTGTTACATCTCGAATACGACAAAGGAAGATATTGAAAACATATTCATTGATTATTGCAAAAAGTACAAATTGTATACCCCCAAAAGTGTTGATACAACAAGTACATCAAATATTACATCTGTCTTCGATTTCGGCGACATCATAGAAGGTACTTGTCGGTTTAAACTTATAGTTCAATTATACATATCTTTCTAAAGTTCATTATGTGACTTTTGAATTATTTAAAAATACAATATACCTGTATAATTCATATTTTTTTATTTTATATTCTGTAGACATTAATACATCCAATTTTGAAGAAGATAGTAGTTTAAAATGTGAGCTTCAGCTTTATTTGCACGATAAGGATTCATCTTTAACTTGCCTCAAAAAATATCCTACAATTCTACAGGCCTTTCTACGGTCAAACACTCCTTTAACATCTTCAGGACCAGTTGAAAGACTATTTTCGTTCGCCGGTATTATTTTAACACCTAGGCGCCAATGTTAAACGGATGACAATTTTGAAAAAAATGGTGTTATTTAAAGCAAATAATAAATTTTTTTAAATTGGTTCCTTGTCTTAATTATTTTTCAATCAGGTATGTGATGAAAAACGATCGATTTCATTTCGATCATTATTGAAATTTCAATTCGGACATGTTCGTAACATTTTTAAACTGAAAATTATTAAATGGTAAAGACTGGCGTATCTTAATAAACTTAATCGATTAGAAAGACTTTGGCTTTACAAATCACTATTAAAATTTCCAATTTTAACGAAATCAAAAACGACCGTTTTCATCACATACCAGAATATTATTATTTAAGCACGCCTTATTTAGTCCAATAAATAAGGTTGTTGTTATAATTGTGAAGTTCAAACAGAACTTCAATGTTCGTTTCAAATGTTATTTTTGTTACATTACTTGTTGCATTCTGTTTTATTTTTATATATAACACCTTGTTTAATTATATAAATAGGATACTTGTTATGTTTGAAATTTTTTTATAATATGTAATTGATAATTTTTGTAATTAAATACTTTTTTGACAATAAATACTTAAAAAAGTAATGATTACTTGTTTTTTTTAAATTACTTAATGAAAAATTTTTTTTTCCAATTAAATGTAATTGTAATTGGATTTTTTTCCAATTACAATTACATGTAATTGTAATTGGAATTTTTTCAATTACAATTACATGTAATTGTATTTTAAGAAAACTTCAATTACAATTACATGTAATTGTAATTGATTTTTACTTCTTTTTCAATTACAATAAAATGTAATTGTAATTGAAAAAATTCAATTACAATTACATGTAATTGTGTAATTATAGGTGTAATTAAATACAAAATGTAATTGAGACCCCCCAGGTGATTCATACCGAATTTAATAATGATAGTGTTATTTATTACGGCTTTAGGCGTACTAAACTTTTTTTCGGGAGTAGGGTTTATATTGGTTCTTTTGTAAATTATGGACCGATCTTCAAAAGCTTTTACAGTGTAATTTCTGGTCCTATAAAACTGTGACGTACTAAATTTTAGTATGATAGCGCCATTTATTACGGTTTTAGGTGTACTAAAATATTTTTCGGGAGCAGGGTTTATATGGGGTCTATGGTCAATTATGGACCGATCTTCACGAAATTTAACGTATTTAATTTAAAATTTAATATTATTCCGTGCATTATTCCACCATTTGTGTTAGTTTTTGTATCAAAATTATCAATTTGTTTAGGGTTGTGGTTCCACATTTTGATTCAGAGTTCGGATTCTACTTAACCGATGTTGCTGGATTTCAATCGCAAACTGCTTAGGATAACTACAGCAATTTGAGACCAAGTTTGTTCTTTTCTTTTGCTTTTTTCGAAAGTAAGCGTGTTTTCAACAGACGGACATGGCCAGAATATATATACTTTATGGTGTTTTAGATGTATAATTAAAAAGATTAACACGGCATGACAAACTTAGTATACCCTCATTCACCACTTGTGGTGGTGGAGGGTATAAAAAGATTCACATTGAATGACAAACTTAGTACACCTTCACTGCTGATTAATGGTATACAACTGTAAAAAAATATGTTTTTAAATATGGTAAATTTAATTTCTCTTTAATGCTCAATTTCCCAATAAAAACTTCGAGCTCTCAACGAAGCAAATTTGTAAGGGAGGAACGTAAAAGTTTCGCTTACCATACCGCTTACGAAAAAGATGAATGTATGCTTACTTTTTAAAATGTACCATTAGTGCTTCCCATAATAAGAAAATGTGTTCATTGGGTTGTTAAATGGTGAAATTGTTTCAGAATTCCTACTTCGTAATTTTGGGCTTTCGATTCCTATTCGCCCTTCTAGAAATGGCATTCCTCTATACTTCAATATTTTCTTTCTAATTGTGCAAATGAGCTCTGAATTTGACAATGTTTATACGTATGTTGATTTCTATGGTCCTATTAACATCAAAAATAACCACTTAAATATCTAAAAATAGCTTTAATTTTTATTTTTGAATACTTTGAAAGTATGATGTATTTAACTAAATAATTTTAACAAATAATTTAAAGCTTGAGGTCCTTCTACTTATAAAAAATATTATATTTATTTATTTTTTCAATACTTCGCTAACCTTTGGTTAGCATCTTCAGGAAATTAACAAAATTTTATATAACGAAAAAACAAACAAAATTTTGAAAAAATTATTTGTCATAAATTAATTCAAAAACCTATTTGTCATAGAAAATTTCAAAAACATAATAACAAAAAATAAAATATAACTAAAGTATAACAATTCATATAAACTGAACAAATTTCTTATCTATAAACCTAATTCAAAAACTATATTTACAATAATAAAAAAAAGTTTCACTAAAGAAAATTCCTATAACATATCAATATTTTTTAACTAAACTTATTTTTATCTTACATACTTATTAAAACATATTTAATTAAACTTATTTTTAATCTAACATACCTATATGTATATCGTGACCTTAGGTCAAGAAGGTCCTAATATTTTTTATATAATTTAGGTGCAAAAATTTAACCCTCTTGTTCCAAGGCTGCGATTTGTATATTTCGTTACCTTAATATAAAAAGGCCCCAACTCATTATTTTTGGAAATCCGTTTTTTTATTGATTATTGTAGAATGGTTGCTAATACACATTCTATTAAAATTTCAAGCAAATTAGATTAAAAATAAAGAAGTTATAAGCAGAATACAAAAAGCCCTAACTCATACACACAATTTTTCTAAAGAAAAAAAGGCCTAACTCATACACACAATTTTTCGAAAGAAATACATATTTTGTATTTCAATCTGAATTCCTCGTTTAATTTTAATAAAGATGTTTTTTGACAATGGTTGTGTAGCTATATTATTTCAGCTTTTATTAAGTTTTTTCCTTCTCCTGTAAAAAGTGTTTTTGATGAGTTGGGGCCTTTTTATATTAAGGTAACGATTTATATTATATCTTATCTTTTATCTCTTAATAACTAAATTCCTATAATTATTCGCTATATGTTCTGTGTTTGCTTTAAAATTTATTCTTTGTGTCATTGTTGAATTAATTATGTGTAACATTTCTAAAATATATCTGCGTTTGTAGTTAGTTTCAGAGTTTAAAACCGATGCTTCTTCAAAATTTGGATAGTGATTAGATTGATTGATGGCAATAATGACTTCACCCAGTAAAAAAAATTTGTGTTTTTTGAAGCACTTTAGAGATAAAGCGCATAATCGAGCGCTTCAATGAGAGAGCTCTTATACAGCAGTAAATGATAACGAATATTATATACAAAAAAGCTGCTATTTTAGCGCTGACAACGAAGAGGGTTTTAAAGCGAAAAAAACTAAAAATATAATATGGTTTACAAAAATGCTTGAAAAAGGGCATTTAAACCAGTAAAAGCAAAACATTAATGAATATAATAAAATAGTGAGCCCTTAAAAAATCACTTTAGGAGTGCTTTATTTGCATGTTTTATTATGTTAAAAGAAGCGCTTATTGTCAGCATCAAATAGTCCTCCAAACCGGGAACACCCCATACAAAAATCAGGCATCCCGTCAGCATGTTTGAAGCGATTTGAGGTTTGAATTTATAAATAAAACCTGCTCCTTTTGGAGCACATTTTTTACTGGGAATGCTGTTTTTTAGAATTAATGTCCCTATATTTCTGATCCGATTTATGTCCTGCAACTCTAGTCCTTAACTTTTTCTTGGTTGTACCTATGTTAACCTGGTTGCATCTTTCATTATCATTTCCCCTACAAGCAATTTTATAGACAATGTTCGACATATCTTTACTAGTTCTATCCTTTGTTTTGCTAAATTATCTGTTCAATGTGTTATAAGCCCTGTATGCTACCTTATATTTGTCAGTGTCAAAGATTCTCGATTTTTTTTATTCTCTCCGAAACATTGAATATGTATATCATTGGTTCTTTTGTACTCGTAATTCCTGAATTCCCATTACTCCTATCTTTATATTGATTAATTAATCCATACATCAAACTATTTGGAAAATTGTTTTCACTTAATATATTTCTAATTTTCATTATGTTTTTCCTGTGATAAGTCTTGTCACTAATTGTAAGAAACCTTTTAATTAAATTTCTATCAGTATTAGTAATAATCTGTTTACTGTGTCCAGAATAATAATTTACAATTCTGCCGGATGCTGTTGGTTTATGATACAAATCTATTAACAAATTATTTCCCTTTCTTGTTATTAAAGTATCCAAGAAAGGTAATTTTGAATTACTTTCCATTTCTTAAGTGAATTTAATATTTCTATTAAATTCATTAACTGCAAGGCCCACAATGCCGACAAGAACATTTCTTTCGCATTTTTATATTGAAAACAATAGTAACAAATATAAATTTGTTTTTGTTTTCAATTAAAATATAAGAAAGAAATGTTCTTGTCGACATAGTGGGCCAGGCAGTAAATGTTTTAAACAAGTTATTTATCCCACATTCAGTAATAATGCCGAATATGTCATCAACATATTTGATCATTATCTTAGGTTAGGTTTTTTTTTTTTATAAGTAGAAGGACCTCAAGCTTAAATAATTGGGAAAAAAATAAAGGTCAAATAAGACTTAATAAAGTTATATATTCTAACTATATTTGAGGTATTATATAATTTTTTATTTGATACATACTTTATACAATTGCTATTTTGAGATGTATATAATGAAGTGCTAGTTCTTAAACATTTTCTTTCAAAAACCCGTATCTTTTCCATGTAGGAAGGTGAAACATTAAACCATATTGGACTCCCGTATGTTATGACTGGTCTCGTTAAAGATTGATACATAATTTTAGATTTTAGATTTAGATTTTATGTATCTTGAATAGAATAACGACTTATATACAAAAAATGCTTTTCTAGCTTTGTTTAGTATTTCATTTACATGGTAATTATAATATAAGAAATTTTCTAAATAGATACCTAAATATTTAACTACTTTTTTGTTGGGTATATCAATATTGAATGGGTTAGATTTAAATCCAAATTCTTTTCAATTTGTCTTCATATTGCTATTGCATTTATCAACTGGAGGTCTAAAAAGAATTGTCTCGCATGTTTTTGTATTAATTGTCATATTCCAATCATTTGTAAACTTTTCAACGGTATTAAACAAGTCTTGAAGATTTTGATTGATTTTTTCAATTGTGCTATCTGCATGATAAATAATTATGTCATCTGCAAAAGATATGACATTCTCTGTTTTAGTTAAAAGCTCGAGAATATATATATTAAAAAGAATGGGAGAGTTTACTGTTCCTTGCTGTAGTCCGTTTACGATTTTAAATGATTTTCTACTTTTGTAATTTTGATGAATTATTGTAAAAGATTTATCACAAATCATAGTATAGATTAGTATGATTTGATTTATAGGAAATTTATATTGATTTAATTTAAATATTAGCCCTGGAATCCAAATGCTATCAAAAGCTTTTTCCATGTCAATTAAGCAAGCACCCGTGCATAATTTTTTGTTCCAGTTCCAATTAATGTTGGATGTAAGTAAATTAATTGCATCAATAGTTGAATGTTGATATTTAAATCCGAACGGTTTTTCGCTTTTTAAATTATTGTCATTACAAAATTGATGAATGTTATTATTTATGCAGATTTCAAATCTTCCTTAATAAACGTTTGTTAAATCAATTTCCCATTTTCGTCTTTTAATACGGGGATATTAACTCCCGTTACATTTTCATTTGAGTTTTTTCTTCGATTATGATTAAAATAAATAAACATCAAGCCGTACAAATAAATTGTTACTTTAAATTTGTTTTTAGAGTTATTACAATAATAATGTCCCCTACCTAGAAATTGTATCTCAAATGTCAATTTATAAAAGGAATAAATTTAAAATCTTAACGAAGGCTGTCTAAAGAAATTGCTTTGAGGGCAGCACATGACTACAGACTTCAGAAGGTTTTTTTTAATGGTTGTAGTCATGTGATCTCAGTGAACTAAATTTAATTTTAAGGGGCTCAAATTTATGCTTCGCAACACTTTTAAAAACATTTGTACGTTGTTGTTTTAAATGTTTATTTTTCGGTGCTAGCAATGTATGTTTGTGCACACATAAATAAGACTACTTAAAGAAATTTTATATTTTAAGAAAATTAAAGTATACAAATATTTTTCAATTTGACCCCAGCTAGCATTTGGGTGATAAGTTTTTGTAAAAAGCCCCTAAGTGGATCTTTTTAGATAATTTTTGATGAAGAAAAACTCATTTATCACTTGAGCGATTGAAAAAGGTTTCATATATGATTTATTGATATCTTCAATTAATGATTCTAAATATTTTGAATTTTTGTTCATTCGTCTCGTCAAATTAAAAAAAATCAACCAAAATGGAAACTTTCAGGTCAGCCAAACAAATAAATTGGCTGAAAAAAACCTAAAAAATTACTGCCAATTAATAAAAATAACTGTACGTGCAAATGGCTTCTTCTCTTCTTTGCGACAACCTAAAAGCTTTTCTTTGGTTTAAAATAAAGTTGGTTAAAATAATCAGAAGCCGTAGTGGTGCTGCTTTTATCGGAGGAAAATTAAAAATCTGATGTTTAAAAAATAAATTGATATATAATCAAAATCTATATAATTTACGACTGCAAAATTAGACGAATACTCACTAATGATTATAAAAACCTACAACCAAATTGTTAAAAAAAAATTTTATATCATGTGATTCTTTGATGCGATTCATCGGTAGGGTACCATTTTTCACAACGAGAGTATCACTTATGATCGAAAAACGAGCTCATATGTGGTTATTTTACTTGTGAAGCTGATTCCATAATGATTAGCTTACGATACAAAATGCTAGCTGGGATATTTAAAATGTCTGTAATATTGACATGTATGTTTGTATCAGTGATACCAATAGAAATTTCATAAAAATCCCTACGTGTTCAAAAAAAAATTCCCTTTTTTCCTACAACCAAAATGTCCTGTTCTTAGCTTCAGGTAAACAAATTAATATTCTGTTAACATTTTGTATATATTATAATTAAAGGATTTATTAACAATAAGAAAAAACCAAATTAATATAATACAATACTCAAACATATAAAAATTCAATTTAAAAAAACACTGTGTGATAAATTAAATTTTTTTCATTTTGGCAGAAACGCCACTATATATCCTTCAGTATAAAGAGAAAACTAAGTCAAACGGCGTGTTTGATTTTCATTTGCTCATCCCTTGTCCTTTTTATAAATAATAGTTTTTTTAATATAAGCATCTAATACTTTTTAGCAAACTCGGTACCAAATAAAAGGGAAGGCTCTGTAGAATTTTAAAAAATATTTACTTCAGTTCCCCTAAACAAAAATTTAAAACAAAAAATTCTATTTTAAAAAATATCCTTCCACACCCTTAAAAATTTTTGATAAAATTATTTTAAAAATTCCAGATTGTATGATTTTATTTCCCTTAATTTTATTCATTAAGTATCCTCTTTTAATATTCGCATACATTTGAGCGAATGTGAGTGCGAATGCAAATAGCAAAAATAAGCGAATATTTCGCAAAGACGAACCCGAATTTTTGGCACTTGTTGTAGATTGCCAGGCTGTTAGAGCTCATAGTGAAATACTACATTTGTACCAAAATACTATTGTATATGAAAAATTTAATTTATTAAATGAAAATAAGAATATTTACGTATTTTTACACAATATATTGAAATAGATATAATATTTTGAAAATTTTCCGAAAAAATCCCTACAAAAAGGGAAAATTTCCCACTATTCTCACCACTGATTCGTATTTAAAAGTGTGTATATTTGTACGTGTATGTGTAAAAATAGATTTGTGTTTGAAAATTCAAAACATTTATTTGTCAGTTGCTGTTTTTGGGTTTGCTCAATCGATTTTATTACGCATGAATGAGTCAATTTATTTTTGATAAAAAAAACAAATACTAAATCATATTAATATTGTTGCTAAAACATTTTTATATTCTAAACATTCTTATATTCTAAATTACATAAAAGCCATTATTGTTCTAAATTTAAATTCAGTACAAAAGGAATAAATAAAGAGGGTAAATTTAATCAAGGCCAAGCATATGATACCCTACATTACTTTGGTGCATAAACATTTTTTTTCTCTTTATTTATTTATTGAATCTTCATATATTAAATATGTTCACAATAATTAATCAAATCTTAAGGTACGTTCAGACTAATGAAATATTTGACGAAAATATTTGTTCTGATATTTGCTTCAAACTGTGTAAAACAAAAAAATATTAATTAGTATTGTGGTTATTTTGTTGAACTATTCATGGTTTTTTAATCCAAATTTTTACTATTTTTAATTAGGCTTAAGTTCATTAAATTTAATTTTCATTAAATTATTTTTATGAAGAAAGGAATTTTTACAACATGGAAGATTAATTAAAATTGTTATTGATAATTTTCATTCTTGACTGACCTGGGATTCGAAGCCAGGCTGACTGGCGTGTGATTCGAACCCAGGCGGCTGGTTACCCTGACATGTTTCGACCTCAACCACTAGGTCTCCTCAGAGGGATTTGCCGTCTTACACTCGCAGCCATCGATGACTGCTGACGTCAGTAGTCAAACATCAATCCTTAAACCAAATTGTATTTTAACCTTTGGTAGATCGAAATTTGCTTTTTGAATGATTATCCATTTTTAATTGATCTCACATGTTTTCCTTACTTCTGTTTTTTCGTACTTTTGTCAAGAATTCTTCTTGAAGTCCAAAGTACATTTTTTGTTTATCATGTTTTTTGTCTTTCTTTTTTCTTGTTGACATTTTTCAGCACAACTTGAAGGACAAATGAACACATAGAGCTTGTGCCTTAGCTTTAACAATAATTAGTATTGTGGTTATTTTGTTGAACTATTCATGGTTTTGTAATCCAAATTTTTACTATTTTTAATTAGGCTTAAGTTCATTAAATTTAATTTTCATTAAATTATTTTTATGAAGAAAGGAATTTTTACAACATGGAAGATTAATTAAAATTGTTATTGATAATTTTCATTCTTGACTGACCTGGGATTCGAAGCCAGGCTGGCTGGCGTGTGATTCGAACCCAGGCGGCTGGTTACCCTGACATGTTTCGACCTCAACCACTAGGTCTCCTCAGAGGGATTTGCCGTCTTACACTCGCAGCCATCGATGACTGCTGACGTCAGTAGTCAAACATCAATCCTTAAACCAAATTGTATTTTAACCTTTGGTAGATCGAAATTTGCTTTTTGAATGATTATCCATTTTTAATTGATCTCACATGTTTTCCTTACAGCCAGCCTGGCTTCGAATCCCAGGTCAGTCAAGAATGAAAATTATCAATAACAATTTTAATTAATCTTCCATGTTGTAAAAATTCCTTTCTTCATAAAAATAATTTAATGAAAATTAAATTTAATGAACTTAAGCCTAATTAAAAATAGTACAAAAAAATATTTTGTTTAATGTTCAAACTAAGCTCAAATATTTGACAATTTTTGTTTGATGAAACAGTTGGCAAACAGTGTTAAATAAAATAAATTAATTCATGTTTGCCATGCGTTCAGACTAAAAGAAATATTTGCATCAAATAATTATTTAATGAAAGTGTTCAAAAATAAAAATATATTTCTCAAATAGTAAAAATGAGCGCAAAAGCTAATTTATTTATTTTATTCTATGGATCAGCATCTCTTATAGTGTTAGAATAGGAGAATTTAAAAGAAAAATAAATGGAAGCCATTGGGTAACGGGAACATGGCTAAAATTTGCGAAAAATTTCAAAGTAGGAAACAAACCCTAAAATATATTTGAAGTCGCTAAATCGGTTAAAAACAAAATGTCAAGAAAAAAAACACAAAAAATTGTTGCAAAAATAGCGAAAATTCGCGAAAAATTTAGATATTTCAAACAACCCAGCAAAAACTTTACTTACATGGTAAGTTAGCAAGTAACATTGGAGACATATGAACACTACTTATTTTTCGGCTGAATAACTACTTATTTTTGTTCGAGTTGTCCACAGAATTCAGTAGTTACAATACACTTACTAGAAGTCACAAAATATCTAGTTATTATTTAACTACCAGTAAGTTGAATTGTAAGTACTTACAATATACTTACTAGAAGCCAAAAAATAACTAGTTTTTATTTAATTTGCGCTAGTTAATAGACCTAATAATTAGTTATGGAGCTAGTTACCAGTAAGTAAATATTCAGTACTGAAAACCATACAACTGATAAGTAGTTATTTATCTGATTATTAGTAAACAAATATTCATAACTGAAAATAATAGTAGTGAAAAGTACTTACTGAGGTCATTACTAGCAAGTACTTATTGAGGTTTTCAAAATAATGATAATTGTAATGACAACTACTTACCAGGTAACGTATGAAATAACTACGACCTATTACCAAAATTCAAAAAGTTTTTCCTGGGAAGCCATAAAATTTATTAAAAGTGCCTTAAACTAAAAGGAATGGCAAAATTTCGATAAAAATTGCTATATTAGCGGAAATTCGCAAAAATTTGCTAATAGCGGTATGATAGCAAATAATTATTATAATAATTATAGCCTAATAATTATTAAAAATCGTTAAAGCTCTAAAGATTCACAGTGAAAAATCGCTACTTTGCGTGCATGGCTAAAATTCGCGAAAAATTGCAAACTTAGAAACAAACCCTACAATTTATTTGAAATCGGTTAAAAAAAAAACAGATTGTCGGAAAATAACAAAAAAAAATTTTTTTCAAAAAATAGCGAAAATTCGCGAAAATTTTTTATATTTCAAACAAGCCATAAAATTGATTAAAAGACCCTAAAAGTATAAGGAATGGCGAAAATTCGGTAAAAATTGCTAAATTAGCGAAAATTCGCAAAAATTTGCTATAGCGGCATGATACCAAAGTTTAGTACTCATAATTATTAAAAATAGTTAAAGCTGCAAAGAATCAAGAAAGAAATCGCTTCTTTTGCGAACATGGATAAAATTCGCAAAAAATGGCAAACTTGGAAACAACCCCTAAAATATATTTGAAATTGCTAAATCGGTTAAAAAACAAAATTAAGGGGAAATCAAAAAAAAAATGTTGCAAAAATAGCGAAAATTCGCGAACCATTTGAATATTTCAAACAAGCCATAAAATTTAGTAAAAGTGCCTAAAACTATAAGGAATGGCAAAAATTCTATAAATATTGCTAAATTAGCGGTAATTCGCAAAAATTTGCTAATAGCGGCACGACAGCAAAGTCTAATAATTATAAAAAATCTTTAAAATTGTAAAGAATCCGAAAACTTACAGGAAAAATTGCTTCTATCCGGAACATGGCTAAAATTATTTGTCGTTGTTTGCTCTTACAATTTTTTTGTAATATCAAATAAATGTTTGCTCAAAAATTACTAAAATATTTGATTTTTTGTGTTCACAATATGTTCACATTGGACAAATATTTGTTTGCCGGCAAATACTTTTATTTGCTCAAAATCAGCTGTTATTTTATTTGATACCCAAAAATATTTTGTGTTCAGACTACGTTAATGAAATATTTGATGTTTTTTTTTCAAATATTTCATCAGTATGAACGTACCTTTATACTATTACTTTATTTTTGTCCTGCCAATGCCAGAAGAAAATATTTCTCCTCACGGTTTCTGTTCACATATGTAGATTTTTAGCGCTCTTCTCGTCGGTTGAGTCCTGCAGTATCTCTTCTCCTTAATCTAGAGTGGCCGCTGTCATTTAAAATATTGCGAGCTAGTGAATTTGGGTGCGACTCAAGCCTTTTTAAATATTTTGCTGCGTACTTCGTAATAATAGTTTTTACTAATGGCACATTGAGATCCTTGTGAATATTAGAGTTTTTAACATACCAGGGAGCGACTGTGATTATTCGAAGAAGTTTATTTTGGCGCCTTTGAATTTTTTCGATATTTGAGGCCAAAGCAGTGCCCCATTAAGTTTAAGTTCATTGAATTTAATTTTCATTAAATTATTTTTATGAAGACAGGAATTTTACAACATGAAATTTATTTTTTTTTATTAATATTTTTTTTTTTTCAACTAAAAAAAAATAATTGATTCAATCATCACATTAATTAAATTGAAATACTTTTTAAATAATTTTTTAATTGAAAAAAAAAACTGCTAAAATTTTTACTGTATATTTTTATTTAAAGGCAATTTTTTCTGCAGACCAGCGTTATCTGTCCATATAATTATGCGCAAAATACAGGTCGCTACTTCAAAGATAAATTGACAAAGTTCCCTAGGGGAAAGGGAACTAACACTTTAACAAGGTGATGTCCTATGAGGGGGTTAATTGGCACCTTTTTGACACTTTGTAACAGGTCACTGAAATAACCTTAATGGACACATCCAATCTCGGTTAAAATAATGCCTGTCGCATATATTGTCCCAGATGAGCCATGCCAATCTCATAGATCCCCTTCATATAAAGTAATAGAACTAGAGATAATCAGCCACTATCCGTACAAAATCCAGTCACATGAATAGTTTTGTGCCAATTTCCTTTCCTCTGGGTCATCTACACTCTAAACACATTATCACCAGTTAAGTGGTAGGTCTTGTTTTCACCTACCACAATTCGTTCCTTTTAATTATAAAATTTTGTTCACTGGTCACGGGATAGAGCAATTGACACAAATTTCCCACAGGGTTGGGTATACATATGTGTTTAATTGTCACAGGGACGAAGCTTATTCAAAATGGTGATAATCGGCCTATAATTTCACATAGCCCCCAAACAAGCTTATTTCCGGAATAATGTCTCTATGCCCATAAGCCGTCGTATTATCTTGAAAATAACATTAAGTGCCTGGCCCACAATGTCGACAAGAAATTTTCTCTCGTATATTTATATTGAAAACAAAAACCAATTTTAGTTTTTTAATATTGTTTGCAATATAAATATGCGAAATAAATGTTCTTGTCGAAATTGTGGGCCTGGCAGTTAATTTTGGTGTGGGGTGCGGTTGGTTAATGTTCGGAATTGTTTTGAATCCGTATATTAATTTCAATCGCTTTTCGTAATTCCGACAAATTTTGATTTTGTTATTTTTAAGTTAAATGTGGCAATATTGTGCAAACCAAAACAAAAACTTTTTCGATCGAAAAATTAAAAGTGATTTCATTCCGAGAAAATTTATCGGTTTTTGTTTTCTGAATAAGCTTTCTCGGAATTAAAAAACTTTCGGTCGACATTTATTTGCGAGACAGGCCCATATATTTACATATATTAATACACACATTGTTATTACAGTGTTAGAGCTATAAATGATTTTGTGCAGCAAAAGCACTCTTTTTTAAATAGGTTCTTACATTTCGAAAAATTTATTATTGTGTACATTTTTCAACATAAATTCAATAAGATTTCAGAGCAATTTTAATTAGTGTGTTTTAACCTTTTTCAAAGTTAATTTTAAAGTACTTATTTCTTGTCTCTTTTGGTAACTACATATTTTTATACAACTTTTAAGTATAAAATAAAGGTATTATTTTTTAGGTTGTAATTGGCTAAATTATAAAGGATTACTTTTGGGACATCGCGAGCAAAAATATATACTTTTTCTAGTAGAAAAATAAGTACTCCTTTCCTCAAGTTCTCATTATTTTTCTGCTTATTTTGTAAGCAAAGTTTTTGCTGTGTACAAGCATAATCATATCGTTTTCTTTCGAAAAATATAAAAATTTTAATATATTTCTAGAGAAAATATTTTTTAAAAAAACGTTTGTGCTAGTACGGCCAGAATTGACTAAGTGAAAATATTCTTCACTTCTAAAAAAAAAGAAATTGTAAGTCTTAATTTCTTAATTCGAGTCTTACTCTTATAGGGAACTTTTTAGT
The DNA here is from genome assembly GCA_943735925.1 of Pollenia amentaria. Taxonomy (NCBI): domain Eukaryota; kingdom Metazoa; phylum Arthropoda; class Insecta; order Diptera; family Polleniidae; genus Pollenia; species Pollenia amentaria. The sequence continues at coordinate 133,414,759 of OX031010.1, read as the reverse complement.
CGACCCTTGTCAGAGTATTTGATTATTAATTACTCTTTATTTTGACACTACAACTAAAACGAGAAGACTCGCTCTTAATATGCCAATTAGTGAAATAATTTTTTAAGATTTTAATTAAATATTAATAAAATTCTGTGATTTTCTTCTTCCAACCAACCATTTCCAATTAAATTTAATTTGGTTATTTGATTGTTTTTAAGAATTTGTACATACAAACTGAGTGTATAATAAAAAAAATTGTATTTTACGCTGAATATGCAACAAATTTATTAGAGCATAAAAGTATTTGTTGTGTAAATGTTTTTTTACCAAAAGAAATTGCAACACCAAGCGAATAACTCACCATTAAAAGTTATTCATGATTCAGCGAATTAAAGTGGGAAGGACTTCTGCCAATTTATTTATTTAATGATGGGATTGCCCTTTATTGTAAGAAAAATGTTTAACAAATATATAAAAATTAAATAAAAAATTCATGTATCTCACAAAATATAAAAAATGCAGTTCAATCTTAAGGTATGGAAACAAGATTTATTTTACAAAGATTTTCAGTTCGATTCCTAGATAATATAGAATTTGAACACTGAATTGGAGAAAAAAATTAAATAGTATAAAATGGAGTTAACAGCCATGTCACAGAGTACAATTCCGTTCGGAAGCGAAGAAAACATTTTTGTTTATTAATATAAAGTTTATTTTGATGGTTTTTTTGGCCTTTAAGATACAGAAAACTCCAATTCCGTTCATGAAAACAAAAATGATTTCATTCCAGATAGTTTTTTCGTCATTTTCTGAACACTTAAATACGGAATGAAGTCCGTTTCCGAACGGAAGTGTACTCTGTGACATGGATGTAAATCAAAGAGAGCTAGTTAGCAATTTTTATTAATTTTTTTCAGTATTTATTTATTGAACCTTCATATTCTAAATATGAACTAACAATAATTAATCAAATCTTGTCCTAATATTTACTTTATGTCCTTCCAGTGCCAGACAATAAATTTCGTCATCACGATTTCTGTTCACATATGTACACTAGTCGGCATAAGTATTTTGAAGAAATAAAAATCGTGCACTTTTACGTTTGATTTTTAAACGGCTTTGTTAAAAATTCTTGTTTATTTCTTCCTTTTTATTTATAACTTCTATTGTAAGTTAGAAAATCAAACGTAAAAATGAACAATTTTTATATCGTCAAAATACTTTTGCCGACTAGTGTAGGTGTTTATCGCTCATCTGATTGGGTGAGTGCTGCAGTGAAGCTTTTCCTTAACCGAGTTTGACCACCATAATTTAAAATATTTCCAGCTAGCGGATTTGGGAGCAGTTCAAGCCTTTTTAAATATTTTACTGCATATTTCGTCATCATAGTTTCAACTAATGGCATATTGAGATCCTTGTGAATATTTGAGTTTGAGTTTTTAGCAAAGGGAGCAGATTTTTTATTAATAATTCAAAAATTGTAGTTAAAAATTTAGATTTTTGTTAATTTTCGCTTTGTTTAAATTTCAATAAAATTAATAAATCTATTAAATTTAAGTAAAACATATAATCACATTAACGAAAATCTATCCATTTATACTAAGAGTTATTGCTTAAATAAATTAATAATTTATTTTATGAATTGTAGTTATTAAAAATCTTAAATTTACATAATTTCATTAATTAAATTTCTTCAACTCTATGTATGATTTATTTAATTTAATTAAAATGTGTTTTAATTGTTGTTTTAACTAAATTTTGTTAAGTTTCACATAATTTACTTCGTGTTGTAAAATTCTTGTTCTTTTACATCTAAATTCATTAAATTTTATTAACTTTCATTATTCGTTTTATATCTTTTAATTTAATTTTTTTTATTTAATTAAAAAGGCTTTCGATGCCATTTGGTATGAAATATAACACCGCGCAGATTTCCGCTAAAGATTCGCTTAATAGCGGGCATCCAAAGTGTACATTTTCCATGATTCCGTCGCAAAAACTATGCTGAATTCGACCGATGGCATGGGTTATCTTGGCTTTGAAGACCCTTTGAAATTGTTGTATTGGGGTGTTACTTATTAAGATCCCACAAAAGAAATCTAACGGGATCAAATCTCCGGATCTCGGTTGCCAGTTCTGTTCATGCAGAATGTTCAATTTAACATTAGCTGTAAGGCACTTAACGGTGTCTTGCTTAAATCTGGCATCTTAGTCATCCAATTCAGGAAAAAAAAGTTGGTAATTATCGGGCCAGCCATCATTGTCTCCAGTACCGTAGTTCGCAAAAAAATATGAATCCATGATACCGTCAGCCCAAATAAACACCAAACAGTAACTTTTTCGGTACGCATTGGATGCTCTTGGATCTCATGTGGATTGGTATAAGAGGTCTGCATAAATATATTTCTATTCGAGTAGTACGCATGTATTGGCAAGGCATGAACACTAACTCGAAGTAGCAAAACAACGAAAAGAACAAATTTTTGAGAACAAAAATTTGTATGTTAAGATTTTTTTAAGTTCATATTTGGCTGTGAAGAACATATTTGGCTGTGACTGCATGCTACATGCTGCGTTTCCCTTGGATATTTTCAAAAAGAAACAAAAAAAGGGAATATTTACAAAAAAATGTGGTATAAAATCAAAATAAGTACACCAAATTATGTTTTTCGCACGTGTTTAGTTCAACTTATTTTAAATGCCAAATAACATTTTATAAATGGTAAAAAACATAACAGAAAATATTATGGAATAGCACTGGTCAGCAAAAAACAAAAACGTCTAGAGCATGAACTTTTTGATGTGATTTTAATTGGCTTTAACGTGCTGAATAAAATTCTCTTCACAGATTTATGGGCTGGACCTAAAAAAAGGCGGTTTTGCTAATACAATTTATCATAACTTGAGATCGATATGTCCAATTTTGTTAAAACAATTACAGATAATTAGGAAAAATAGTTCCCTGAGTCATCCAAATAATTTTTTTTTAATATTTTGAACTGTTTGGGAGTTATTCAGAAATTAGTGGCGATACATTTTTTTGCAAAACTATTACTCTGTTATTTTTATGTATGATTCACTATTGTGGGTATGCATAATATTTCGCCCGAAATAAGTCGAATATTATAATATATGTCGTCATGAATTGAGAACGGTTTGTCCGATTTAAAAATAATAACCAGCGAATGATTTAGAATTGAAATCCCTTTTAGCCATCTCAACAGTAGTTTTTCAACAATTTCGCAGATATTCAGAATGCTATTTTTTGTATTCAAACATTCATACAAAAAATTATTGGAGCAAAAAATTTTACACTTTTGTAATTTATTGAAAAGCTATATATGTAAATAATAAATAAAATAACCTTGAAACTGTTGATTTTATTCAGAATTAATTAAAATTTGTATTTATAATACGTATACAGAAATTTAAGACAGAACAAAAAATCAAATTTTGCGAGTTTTGGTAAAGAAAATAAAATAATATTAAATTTGGCAAATTTCGGCGATTTTTTCCGAAGGGGAAAAACTCTGACAACCCTGATTTAAGCAGACATAAGTATACGACATGGTATAAGTATTTAAAAATCGCCCAAGTGACAAAGATAATCGTATTCTTGGGATCAAAATAAGAATCTTTGCGAAGGAACCACACCTCTTAAACGAACTCTAATGTTCCTTATTTTGACCAAAAGGTCAGATTTTGAAAAATCCCACTTTGACGCATTTAAAGTGCCCCAATCGAGTTTAAATGCATGATCGTCCCCCACTAACTTTGGAGGGTCGACCCAGCCATGCTATTGGTACATCCCCTGGAACCCAATGGGGGCGTCCCCATACAATAATTTATTTATTATTCATTAGTTGTACCACATGGCGTATGCATGTTAAGAATTGGAATTAAATAATACTCATACATAACCTAGTAACTTGACAGATGTTTTCCTTGCAGATAGATAACAAATATGTACACTAGGGCGGGTCGATAAAAATCGCCCAAATGTCAAGGGTGGATCGGCCCTCTAAATTGAGTGGGGGTCGGACATACATTTAGACTCGATTGGGTCACTTAAAATGAGTCAAAGTGGGATTTTTCAAAATTTGACATTTTGGTCAAAATAAGGAACATCAGGATTTATTTTATAGGTAGGGTTCCTTGGGCAAAGATTCTTATTTTGATCCCTAGAATACGATTTTCCTTGTCTCTTGTCACTTGGCCGCATAAAGGCGAGTGACACTTACCATGTGCTCTTACTTCCGAATATTTAATACGTTCACATGTGTACATAAATTTTTCGGAAGATATGCATAAGCTAACCACGCATGACAAGAAAAATTACATATAAGTTTACTTACATATTTATTAAAATATTATGGCCAGTGTTGCCAAAACTTGGTGATCAAAAATGGACAAATTTACGGAAAACATTGGCTAAATACTGGTTAAAAAAATGGCTAATATTTTTTTAAAATAAAAACACATTAATGTGTTGTTTCCAGGTGACATACAACTGATTGTGTAGGAAAATTTATATGAAAAGCACTCAAAAAACTGAGTGGTTTTCATATAAATTTTACTACACAATCAGTTGTCTGTCACCTGGAAACAGCACATAAAATTCATTAACAAAACAAATATAATTCATTTAAAGTTTTATTACAATGAAAATGTAAATTGATATAAATTTGTAACTTAAGAATAAAAGAAAATTAAATATTTTTTTAGCATTTAAAAAATAAAATCGTCGATTATTTCGATGTCGTTATTGTGCATCTCATAGGAATTACTTTTATTAGTTTTGCATATTTTGAAAGTTTATCATAATCATGACAACATTAACCCAACCTTTTGAGCCCCAATCTAAAAAAAGAGATAAAAAATATTTTATTGTTATGGTAAAAATATTTACCTAATTGATAAAATCGAAATAGCGGTTGCTAAATGTAACCTATTTCTCAAATAACTTTGACCGATGTTTACTTCGATTAAACCCCTCTCTACTTCAGCATTAGTGAGAAGCATGAAGTGAGAGCAACTTTAAAGTAAATTCCGCAATTTCTTAAAATTTCTTGTTGTCACCTGCACACAATATACTGTTGCAGTTTTTGACGCTAAGAGATGTTGCTTAGTTGCATTTTTTGGTGAAAACTGATTGTCTACAGCGATTTTCAACATTTGTAAAATTTATAATTTAAATTAAATGCGTTTTAGTTGTAAAAAATGTTTATTTTACTTTTAGCAATTTTATACATTTTTAGAAGCAAATAAAAATTCTTATTTTCAAAAAAAAAAGGAAAAAAAATTTTAATGGCTAAACAAGTTAGAAAATTACTAAATCTAGCCAATAAATGGCTAAATTTACAAATAGCTGACATGGTAAAATAAGTACAGGGTATAGTCATTAAAAATTGTGTTCTCAATTTTAAAGCCCATGTAACGTCAAACAAAATAAAATTAGGGAAAAATTAAAACAAGCGTAAAAAACCAAATAAATTAATTTGACTTTACATGGGTAAAAAATGACAATTCTCCCTAATGAATATACCTGGTACTTATTTTACTATGAAAGCTGAGAGTGGTAATAAAACAGTATTTACAAAAAAGTATGTCTCTTCATTTAGTAAGAAGTTTCAAAAAAAGTGGCAAGAATTACAAAAAAGTATCACATTTGGGTGCACGTTGTCAAAGTACCGAAAATGTATCCAAGCAGTCGAAAAAGTGGCAAATTGTTACTTAAGGAGCACCAACAGTAAAGGTGGCTATAAAACAAATAACAACTCAGTTCTCTTTATTATTTGTGTGAAGAGAAAGAAAAAGTATATGTGAAAAAGAAAAAGTGTATGTTCTTCCTTGCAAAAAATTAGCTTTTTGTGTACAACAAAAAGTTATTCGTTGCAGATCTCTAATTGGTATCGTTCCAAATTCGAAAATTTTTTCGCAACATGTCTGCTATCAACTGTCAAAGTTTCTAGTGGAAGACTCTTCTATCCAAATAGATAAATTTTCAAACAAATATATTTATTGAATATATTTTGCTAATAGCTTTAAAGAAAGTCAGGTAACCCTCGGTGTACGCGGTCTGTTGCGGCCGAAGAAAGCACGTGTTAATCAAATTCGCGTAAAACAAGACCCAGGACTGGTACAAATTCCGTTTTTGGGACCAGAAATTCAACATATCGTGTAAATCCAGCCATTAGATACATACGAAATTTCATTTTAGGGCCCAAATCATGGACTTATAGAATTATATATTTTTTTTACTTATTAAAAACTAAAGGATATTTCTTTATAATGATATGTATAACGCTCTGTTAAGCCCTTATGACACTACATATTTTTGTTCATTAAATTGATAGAAAGCAACAGTAAAAGTTGGAAAGAGAAAACTATAAAAAATGTAAACATAAATTTTTTTCCGGATTTTCTTTTGTTATGATTTTGCTCATTTTATTAAATTTTGTCAATTTTTGTCAATGAAATGTCAATTGAAAGTTGAATAATTTTACATTTTCTTTGACATAACTTCTTCTTTTATCGATAACTTTAGTAAAATTTTTTACAGTTTGCTATTTATCTTAGCCATAGATGGGGGTAGTGCACTCATTTTACAGTTTCAACTCACAGTTAGTGATAGTGCAAAATGATTGCAATCATTTTGTTGATGTTAAGTATTGAATTGAAAATTAGCAGCCTCACTAAACATGAGTGATCGTGATGCTAAAAAATTTTGCACTCCAACAAAAATAGTTTGACTTAAGATAAAGCAATCATCAGTCTATTGCAACTTTTAATGTTGTTTGATTTCCTTTCTTATGCATATCATTACAAGAATCAAAAATTAGGCTTATACAAAATTAAATTTTTCAAATTTTAGTGAGAGTCTGTTTATATGCAGCTTTTTTCATTGCAAGTACAAATTTTGCACTATTTGAATTGAGTGCAGATTTTTGCATTCAATATTCGTTTAGTGATAGTGAAACAAATTTTCAATTCACTAATTTTTTTAGTGGTAGTTAAAAAAATATCAATCATCACTAAAGCTGGTAAAAAAAGAGTGCAAACTAATTTTTTTGCAGTTTTATTAAGTGAAAGTGCACTGCTGATTTAAATCAACATTTAGTGCACTACCCCCAACTATGATCTTAATACAATGCATTAAACTGGTAGTGTCATAAGGCCTTTATTATATTTTTATAAAACAATTGAATTAAAAGAGAACAAAAAAAATTTAAACATATTCGAATATTTTTAATCAAAAATATAAGAAAATTATGTCAATTGTAGAATAGTCAAAAACGAACCAACCCAAGGCCAATTGACTTAAAAACCAGTAAAATTTTACTGGTTACTGAAAAAATCAGTATTCAGCTTTTAAGAAACTTTTAATAAACAACAATAGTTTTATTGTTAACATTATCCGTTAATTTTTAGGTTTTTTTCAGGTAAAATATATTTGTTTGCATTTGATTTAGTAATAGGTAAAAACTAACCGATTACTGCATTATTTCTGTAAACTGAAAAAATTTACTGAATACTGTAATACGAGGGCGGACCAATAAGTCCGAGGCTTTTTGAAAAAAAATTTATTTGTAAACCTAATCTCCTTTTAGCTCAATACACTTATGGTGTTTTCTTTTCTACAAAAAAAAAAATACCACCTTATTAAAAGGTACATATATAAAATGTCTTGCCGACCCTGTAAAAATGCAATTTTTTATTTGACGAGAACAAAACACAAAATTGGATGGACCGCCCTGATTTTATTAGCTGACAAAGTTTGTTCTTCGAAATATAAAAAAAAATATACATAAACCAAGATTTGTTAATAGATTGATATTAAATGAACAAAATGAATGACGAAATTCCAATTTTCTTAGTTTGTTTTTTATAAAATATGTAAACAAGAAAATACCTTTGCCAGATTGCTGATTTATTAACACCAAGTTTGTCAGATTTCTTGATTTGACGATTTTTTTTCAAAAACAATTTTATAACACCGAATCCATATAATCCTATCAATAAAAATATAGTGCTTTCTTATGTTTTTATTATTAAATAATAGAAAAAATAACTATTACAATTTTACATTTTTACTGTCCTGACTAGAGGCGATTTTTCTCAACTTCGTCTGGTAATTCTATATATAAACAGAAGCCATCTTTTTACAGGGCATTATCAACACTGTCGATTTATACGGGGCGTAAAGTGCAATGCCTTATGCCATTTGGCGCCCTATGTTATTTGGCGCCCAATGCTCCAGTGGGAGTTAAAGGAACATATATATATTATGCCATTAGTAAGGGTGCATTTTTTAGAATAAAACAATCCACCCTTTTAGAGGACGAATCATTTTTAAGAAACGAACACCAAATTGCATTTTTTATAGAAAAGAAAACACCATTAGTCCAACGTTTCTCCAATTTGTGTATCCCTTCCAAAAAATATGATTTTTCAAGGTCCATAAAATAGGCATTTGTTTGACCAATAATTTCATCTTTTTCCATTGAGCCATTTCTTTAGGTTCGGAAATAGGAAATAGTCACTGGGGGCTGAATTCGGAGAATATTGCGGATGAGGTAATAATTCGTAGCCCAATATATGTAATTTTGCCATTGAGACTGCACACAGCGTCATTTGTACTTGTGCGACCACAACGAAAGTCAGTAAACCACTTTTTTACCATTGAATTCGATGGTGCAGAGTCCCCATAGTATTTATCAAGCTTTTCCTTGGTTTTCTTTTTTATAAAATGTTTATTTATTTGAAAATTAGTTACTGTATTTATACTATCTTAATTTATAAACATACACTGTCCCTTGACGGGAGCTCTTGTACTTAAATAATTTTTTTTTTTTTATTTGTCTCCGTATTTTTAAATCTAGATATGTTTTATATAATACTAAGTAAATAATATAATTATTATGGATTTATAAACGTGCAATGAAACTTATAAGAAAAACATTGATTGCTTTATTCAAAATATGATGTCAAAGGGTAAAAAAGAAAAATAAACGGCTTCATTCCGTGAGCCACCAAAACTTACTTATGTTTACATTAGGAAGTGCAATTTTATCTTTAGAAAAAATACCTATACTAAATCTGCTATTTTCTATAGTTAATTGATTATCATATATATTTTTAATATTTGCTCTTCTATAAATGTGATACAGTATGGGAGTACCACTGTTGCTTTGGATATATCCATTTTTATCTAGATAGACAAAGGCTTCGGGGGGTACGTACCCACTTATTAAGCATCAGATTACATATTTTTCACTACAGTAATATGAGGCCAAAATTAGATTATTTTGGTCACATAAAGTATTTTTTAAGACATGGTTTCTTATTAAATGAATAATGAAATTATCAATTCTATTTAATTTTGGATCATCGTATAATTTTAAATTGGATACATATTTAGTGTAATTACTATTAGGTGTTCTAAACAGTGAAACACAAGCTCTAATACATTTGCGTTCAAAAACTCGATATCTTTCCATATATTATGGGGATACATTAAACCATATAGGGCAACCATACGTTAATATAGGTCTAATGAGAGTTTGATATAAAATTACCTTTATCCTTGGTAATATATACTTTGAATAAAAAAGTTTCTTGTACATAAAAAAAGCACGTTTTGCTTTTTCTACTTGTATTTGAATATGTTTATTAAAATATAGAAAATTGTCCATGTTCACTCCGAGATATTTAACTAGTTCCTTGTTTGGAATTTCAATATTAAGATTAGATTTAATACCAAATGCTTTCCAATTTTTTTTTAATATTAAAGTTGCATTTATTGGTTGGGGGTCTAAAGAAAATCGATTAACATTTGCTTAGATTGATCTTTAATTTCCAGTCTGAGGCATACTTTTCAACTGTTCTAAAATGGCGTTGAAGATTATTATTTATTTTATCAACTGTGCTATCAGCATGATTAATTATTAAATCATCTGCGAAAGCGATTATATTTTCCATTTTGTACAATAGTTCGTGTAAATATATATTGAAAAGAATTGGCGAGTTTACCATACCCTGTTGTAACCCATTAACAATACCAAATGTTTTAGAACTCATCTTATCATTATTACTCACTATAAATGATTTTTCACTTAACATATTATGTATAATTACCCTGAAGTGATGGGGTATATTGTATTTTTCAAGTTTATAAATCAGACCCGGAATCCAAACATTATCAAATGACTTTTCAAAATCTATGAGACAAGCTCCAGTATATAATGCTCTGTTCCAGTTCCAGTGAATATTAGATACTAGTAAATATATTGCATGCGTAGTTGCATGCTTATATTTAGCTTTTCCTTGGTTTGATTGACGGTTTTTTTCGCAAAAAATATTTTTAAAAAAATCCACGAGGTTGTATGCTTTGAACAGCTGTTAAACGCAAAGTAAATGACGGAACTTGCTCAAAACCTGACAGTAGTCTTTTAACAGGTTGTACTTAACGGGAGCTGTGTTGTATTTCATATAACTACGAGGGAAGTTCGAAAAGTCGCGGACTTGTTGATCCTCGTATTATAAAGTAAAGACTTTATAATTTTTTGAGCGTTATTTAATAAAATCGCTTAAAAAGCGCGTAATTCAAAAAAGGGTTACTATTATTGTCCGTTTTATATCTAAATTGCGTACATGAAGTACCGTATAAATCAAGGGATACCAGTATGTGTTATTTTTTAACTTTTTTGATAATTTACACAGAATTTCTTTATCTTAACTCTATTTTTTTTTAATGATTTGTTTTCAATATGACAACAATTTTTGGCTGAAAGGTTTCAATAGTTCACTAGAGTCTCTATAAAAATTTTTTCAAAAGAAAACCGAGAAGATACCCAATAAAAAAATTTTCCTTATTTTGCGAAGCACTAATGGTACATTTTAAAAAGTAAGCACACATTTATGCGCTACGCAATAAGACATATAGAGATGCACTTAGGTTAGTGAACTTGTTCTTAATAAATTTAAAAAAATATATATAAAATTTTAATAGCCACGCATTTCCTTACTACGAAGCAGGTTTGTAAGGGATCATAAAAAAGAATAACGGTAACAAAAATTCAGCATGCAATGCTGATCGTTACAGTCACCAATTTGTATATGCGCTGAATGAAGCGTTTTCTGTGTCAAAAATGTATTGCTTCAAAGTGGGAACTCGCCATATAAAATTCATGTCTTCCGTAAGCGATAAGGTTTCTCCCCCACAAACCTGCTTCGTTGGAAGCTCTATTTTTTATTGGGTAAACATCGCACATATATAAAGTTTTTAAATGCGTCAAACAAAATACGTTAGACTTATTTATGCATTTAAAATAATTCTTTATTATTTAACTATTTCAGAGCTTGTGCAATATTTAATATTACAATTAAAGTTCAACCAGCCTTCTAAAATAAAATTTTCCTTAAAAATAAGTTTATGTAATTTCTACATTGTTTAAATTGTATGCTGCTCTTAAAAATATTTCCACGTACATTTAATTTCTTATTATTCTTGTTAGCTGGTTTCTTAGAATTCAACTTTGTCCATGAAGTCAAACAAAAGCAAACCATAAAACCTAAAACAGCAAAAACAAAATCCTTTGTGTCTTAGTTGAGGGTAAGGCAATGAAAGAGCCATCTAAATGACCACAGTAACAACAGAATTTCTTACAAGCTGGTTTTCATACCCTACACTACAGTTAAGAAGTCATTATTAGTTTGATCTTTTTTTTTTTTTTTTTTTTTTTGTTTTTGAAACATATCAAAGGTCTGTTTAAACTTAATAATTTTTAATCAATTCAGTTTAGAGTTTTCAATATATTTTCCATTTTTTGACTTAGTGACATTTTGTTTTTGAAAAGTGTTTTAATTGAAAGAAATTTTAGTTACTTCAATTAACACAGAAAAAAGTTTTTTATCAATTAAAAAAAAATGGTTTAAAAAGTATTTAAATTTAATTAATGTGATAATTAAATCAATTATTTTTTTAGTTGAAAGAAAATTAAAAATATAATTTTGATTTAATTAACATTTTAGTTGTTTCGAAATAACTTTTTAATTAAAATAATAATTAAAAAAATATTAATTGATTTTTTTCGTTTAAAATAAAATAATTTAAACTTGTAGAAATGTTGTTGGAAACAATATTTAATAATTCAAATTAACACATTGTTTAAAATGACAAAATTTTTTAATCACTTTTTAATTAAAATTAAAAATATCATTTATTAAAAAAGAATTTCAGCCATATGTCCGGGGATGACAGATTTGACGATTTATCGTCATTTTGACGATTTTTTGTTCCGAAATTAGCAAAGTGCCGATTTTTTACTAAAAAGTGACGATTTTATTCAGTCTTCAAAATAAGAAAATTTTAAATCTTTTGATGTTTGTTATTAGGCAGCACAGAAAAAAAAATATTTTTGTAAACAAGAAAGCTTAAATTTTTATATTCCTCCCTATTGTAAATAAAATTATACTAGAAATTTTTGCTCTTTTCCATAAAAAATTTTATGGGCAAAAGCAAAATTTTGAGTCAAGTCAATTGAAGTAAAAATTCAAACCCAACCCCTGATTTTGAGATTGAGAGTTCACTCGTGTTGGGAGCAGGTGAATCTATGGACTGGTTTGAGTCCTTTTTAACATATAATACTCCATATATATGAAAAAATGTTAATCCAAATTTTATCCTCCTGGCTTATATGGGTGCCAAGGTGCCAAAACTATAATTTCGTGAAGAAAGATTATTTCAGGTAAAAACGAAAAATAATAATAAGGTATAAGAAGATTTAAAGAAGTTTAGGTTTACAGATCAAAATAAGAGATTTATGAGTATAAATTACAGGCAGTCGGGGTTTTTGTTCATATCTTAGGCTTTGGTAGATCGATCTGGCTGAAATATAATAGCACACTATTCCGTTCTATATCTATATAAATGTATAGTAGGGAGATCGATTGTTCGACTTTTTTCAATAACCGGTTTTCGAATATTACGAATAGTTGCTATTTTAAAAACCCCGGTTTTCGGTTAAGCAATTTTTAAATAACCGGTTAACCAGGTTTAATTCGAATACTTAAAAACACAAAAATCAAATAAGTTTTTAAACAAAACGTTAATTTGAATAAAAACAAAACAATTTGCAAAGGTAAGGAACTAACAAAATACATAGGTATGACTTAGATCAGACCTAACAAATATTTTACGATAAAATCCAAGAAAAGTGGGACCAGTAAATTTATCAAACTTTAGCTAAGTTTTCAACAATTTTTTATTGATTTACTTAACTTTATTTGTAAGAAGATATTTGTATAATATTATTTAGAAACTGTTGAATGATATTTGATCTAGACAAACTTTTTGCAAAAGCAAATAAATTATAGAAATTTTATAAAGTTATTATTTGAAATATTCTCTCAAATTTCAAATATGTTAAACATATTTTTTAATTAATACATAAATTTTATGTAGTAATTAAAAAAAAAACTGTAAGATAATTTTATTAGTTATTTCAATAGTTTAGGAGACCTTAAAAAAATCTTTAAGAAAAATAATTTGTTTTAAATGTTTACTGCCGTATTCATAAAAAATAAAATAGATGTCAAACGTATTTTAAAACTAAATTTCCATACAAATTTTTCTTAAAACAGATTTCATATCCAATTTAGATTTTATGAATACGGCAGTTAGGATTTAAGCGATTATTTTGTTTAGTTTTGATAAAAATTGACTCGGGAAAAAATTTTTCACTTGTCGTTGATGTTGGTGAAATCGAAAGCAACCCATAATACAGAATATCTTATTTTTCAGTCATTTTCCTGGATTTCTCTAAACGTATAAAATCTTCCATTATGCCATTAGATTCCAGTTTTAATTTTTTTTTTAATTTTTAACTCTTCTAATTGTTTCGGTTAATTTTGCTGAAAAGATTGATATGAGAAAATATGAGAAGAAACAAATAACTTCAAACATACATATAAAAAGTACGTGAAACAAAAAGCTGTTGATTTAAAATGAAGATCACTGAACACCTTCTATGTTTGTATGAAAAAAAAATTTTTTAAAAAAAAACCTTTTGCATATGAGACGACACAAATAATTAAAAACTCAAAAAATATGTTTTTATACTACGAAAAATTAAAAATTTTGTTACGTCGGTTAATCGCTTAATCGACTAAAATTAACCCATCAGTTAATCGGGTAGTAATTAATCGGTTAACCGCATGTATACCCAAGTATGTTTATAATATGTTTTTGTTTGCTTGTTTTTAAATAAAAATCGAACAAACTTTGTTTAAAATCTAAATCTAAATTTTTTTTCTCAGGAAATTGACGATTTTTTCACAATTTTATCTGGCAGGCCTGCATATAACCCATATAAGCCCCGTTTCCAAAATCACTTTAAGGCCAACAAATCCCATATAGATTAATAATATTCAGCATAAGGAACATTAAAATTAATCTTGGCCTCATAAGATAAATTTGTTCTGTCTGGTCCATAATTGCCCATGGGTTCCATATAGGCTACACTCTCGAAAATTTATTTTTAAATACTGTGGTGTAGGTTATCATATGGTCGGGCTTGATCGACTATACTTTCATACTTGTGTTTTTATTTTCTTCGTACAAGTATTTAAAAACAATGTAAATGTCAACCGTGCATTACATAACAGCAGCAAAAACGAAAACATGAATAGAAAACAACCAAAAAAAAAAAAAAAACCAAGCAACAGCAGCAACATTTTGTTTTTAAGTTGGGCAGGTAGGCTTTGTTTGCAAAATGGAAAAAATGGGGTTTTTTAAAATTCAACAAAGCAATTAATATACACCACTTTACAAATCTTAATTTTCAAAATTACTTCTTTTTGTAATATATCATTATAATATAAGCTTAAGCACTCTGATAACAATTCTGTTTAGTTTTAAAATTGTACAGTATGTTTTTTTAAATAATAGGGGTCTTATTAAAATCTGCCAAAATATACAAAAAATGGTAAGTTATTTTATACAGTAGAATCCCGATGATTCGTACAAAAAAAATTATCAGTATCAATTAAAAAACATGTTTAAAAAGTATTTCAATTTAAATAATGTGATAATTAAATCAATTAATTTTTTAGTTGACAGAAAATTAATAATATAATTTTGTTTTAATTAACATTTTAGTTCTTTTGAAATAAATTTGTATTTATAAAACAAAAAATTTTAATTGATAATTGATTTTTTCGTTTAAAATCAAATAATTTTAACTTGTAGAATTGTTGTTGGGAATTGTCAAAACCTGTGCTATATTCAGTTAAATCACTTGAACAAAAGTTTTTTGATAACTTTTTTAATTAAAATTTTTAAACTTTTTAGTAGTCAGTATAATCATTTTGGTAATAGGTGCAAAATCAACAACTTTTTTGCTTGATATTATGAATTTGGTATAAATTTGGTGATTAGAGACAATTTTTAATTTTTTCTGTGTAATCGCAAAGGACTAGCCATTTTTACGAATTACAGGAATTTTCGAATTAACAGAATATCGGTTTAACGAGGTTAAATTAAGAACAACACAAATTTACGGGATGGTTCTATTTATTTAAAGAACAAACAAAAAATTGCAAAACAAAAATAATTTTTCATACAAACGATAATCTTTGTAAATTATATAATCATCATTATCAGTTTGTAACACACATAAAAAATTAAAAGTTTTCTTTAATCACCCAACTCATACCAAATGTCTAGAATCAAACAAACAATTTGTTGATTTTGCATCTATTAACAAAATGATTATATTGATTACTAAAAATTGTAAAAATTTAAAATTGTAAATATTTTTTCTTTTTTTCAATAAATGATCTTTTTCATTTTAATTAAAAAAATTATCAAAAAACTTTGTCGTTTCAAACAATGTGTTAATTTATTTAATTAAATATTGACAATTCCCAACAACAATTCAACAAGTTTAAATTATTTTATTTTAAACGTAAAAAGTCAATTCATATATTTTGATATTTAATTAATATTTTAATTAAAAATTTATTTCAAAACAACTTAAATATTAATTAAAACAAAATAATTTTTAACGAAATAAATATTTAAGCGCAATGTCAATTATATAAAAATGATTTATTTTATATCCAATATTTCGGTATCTCAATGGATTGCTTCTTCCGGAATTCAGATATTTGGTTTTTATGTTTTCTAAAATGTTAAACAAATTCTTAATACAAAATTTCAGTAAAACAACAAAATTGTCAATTATGAAAAATAATAAAAATACACAGGAAACAAAAATTATTGTATTACATTTATGTACACTTATTTAATTACCTATCTTATTCTTATAAATTGAATGTCTATAATTTTGAGCTACATTGTCTGTATCTGTTTTAAAATTGATTCGTTGTTCTATTGGTGTATTGATAATTTGTAACATTTCTAAAATGAAGCGTCGCACATAGGGGCTTTTTGCCAATCTAGCCGGACATTACTTTTTTTTCTAGCTTATATTGCTTCTTAAAAGTTATTGAGTGACCCTAGATTGATGAAACTTGGCAGAAATATGTGTTATTGTCATAGGCAGGTAAAGATCAAAAATACTTAAAATCGGACCAAGGGGGAAAAAGTTCCCCATAGAAAAACTAGTCCTACCTCTGAAAAATTCAATTTTTTTAAAGTTTTCTATACTTTTGTTTGGCAAATACAACTTTTAACATCGGCAAAAATTAAAAACCCTAAAATTGGACCCATGAGATCGTAAAATTTCACTTTTCGCCCCGCCCTTTTTGTGGGCGGTTACATAAAATAATATTTTAAAAAAAAATTTAAATATTAAAAGAAAAAGGTTACTAACGCCTTAATTCTATAAAAATTAAATTTTTGAACTTTTATGGGCAGGGGGAGGTATCCCTCCTAACCCACCCCCCGGAACGACCCTGTCAAAAAAAATTTTTTTTTGCTAATTTCCAAAAAATATTCATTTTTAAGATTTTATGTGACTTTAATGTATTTCATAGTATTTAATTTATATGAAAAGAATTTATTTATTCGTAATTATAACTAATTTATAATAGTGACAACTAATTTTATTTAAAATAATAACTTATTTATTTACAATAACTTCTCTTTTGCACTAAGATGATGATGAGTGCCATGGTTCTTCTTCGTCTGTTTCTTCAAAATCCTCTTCCGAATCGGAATTCTCTTCAGAGCCAAGTACAGGTGGAAGCATAAAAGAAATTGCTTCTTTCGTAAAGGGTAATGACTTTTTTTTTGGAGTTGGTCTTATGCTAGTAATCAGTGGGTCAGAACTGAGCAAAAGTCTATTTATAATATATTTGTTACACTGAACCCTCGAAAACTTTCTAGCAAAATTCTGCCTGTAAAGCCGAAAATGCTTATTTCGTGCCTCAGACGCTTCATCTGATAATAGCCCGATAGGCAACAATGCCTCGCTCATTACAGTTGTACCATGTATTAAAATCTTGTGCATTGTAGGTGTCATAGGATGCCAGGGATATAGAGTAACGTAAAGTTTTGCAGTGTCTAAGCAATAATCGGCAAACTCGTGCAAATAGATTTTGTGACCACTTGTAATTACTTCAATAAAAACTTTGATTCGGTAGATGAAATCCAATGCAATTCCAGTTATTTCTGCAGCTAATTCAGGATTGGAAAAAAATCTTCTGCTGGTGTTGCCATCGTTGCTGTTTCCAAAGCCAGTCTTCGGTACATCCACTATTAGCCCTAATTCACTTCTAAACTTTTCTTGGATAGTTTTTTTCCTCTCTTTTACAATAGTTTTGTCCTCATCCGATCTTAATTGCCACTTTTTCACTGTGAGTTTATACGACAGGTGTAATATGCTCTCAAAAAGTCGAATTCTGGCATGCAAAGTAGATAATCCGAAAGAAAGTGCATCTACGTCTTCATCTCTTTTGATGTTCAAATTGTTAAATTCTTTTGAAGTAGCCCCACAAATATACCGTTACGTACTGTTCGCACATTCCTTTTTTTACACAGGTAATATTACTCTTAGATGTAATAATTTAAATAAAAAATATCTACGTACAACCAAAACATTTTATGACTGACGAAAGGGTTTATATCATATGTACCTATGCAAGATGAGCAAAAACAGAAAAAAGGTGAAATTTTCAAAAAATCATTAAAAAAAATGGCGCAACAACGCGCAAGGTTTTTTTCTTGAATTTAAAAGTAGAGATCTCAAATTTTAACGTGATGTTTAACATTTTTATTGACTCTAAGGGTTGCACCTTCAAAAACCTTTAAATTTTTTTTTTTTACAAAAAATTTTTCTAAAAATTTTTATAAGTAGCTGTTAATATAGTCTTCAGAGAAAAAAAAATCAATGTAAAATCTTTATTCGTTTACCCACAAAAAAATATATTGTAAACCTCCCAAAACCGTAAAAAGTCAATAAACACGCATGCAATTTACTCAACTTTCTTGACTTTAACAGTGTCCCAAAACCACAAGTCTCAAGCAAATGACTTGAAAATTCACTATACGATGCAGAATTTTGTTGTCTGTCGAGCTGCGTACTTACATTTTTACATTTCTTAAATTTAATTTTTCGCCTAATGTCCGGCTAGATTGGCAAAAAGCCCCTATGTGCGTCGCTTGTAGTTTGTTTCTGTATTTAAAACTGTTGTATTTTCCAAATCTGGTGCATGATTGAAATTGGCACAATGTGATGACAATGCAGTTTTTTGAGAAGATGTATTTTTGTATTTTTAATCAGACCTTTGTATGTCCTGCTAATCTAGTTTTTAATTAGTTTTTCGTGGTACCTTTATATACTCATTATCCTTACCCTTGCAAGGTATCTTGTAAAAAATATATCTAGTATCTAATTATCTGTCATTTCTTTCATTTTACTAAATAAACTATCTATTGTACTATATGTTTTATGAGCCATCTTTCAGAAACCATTGGTACATAATAGGGTATTCATTTAATCGGGCTCTTGCTTTTATCGGTTAATCGCTTAATCAGTTAATAATCGGTTAATTTTGTTATTGACCGGTTAACCGATTAAGTTATTCAATAAGTAAAAATGCATAAATTATTTACGCCCATATTCATAAAAAATATTTTTGATTAATAAAAGGTTTATTAAACAAATTTTCGTAGAAAATTAATTTCTTAAGCCTGCTATAAAGTTAAATATTTTTTATGACTATGGGGATTATTATTTGGAGTTTATTAGTAAAATAAAAAATGACATAACAAACATAAAAAGAAACGAGCAAACAAAAAATAATTTATAAATATGCAATACAGACTTTTTCAATAATACATAAATATTACGTTTTAATTGAAAAATAAACTGTGAAATCATTTTATTAGCTATTTCAATAGTTTAAGGGGATCTTATAAAATAACCTTTTAGACAAATAACTTGGCTTAAATGTTTAGGATTTAAGTGATTCTGTTTTGAGTTTTGATAAATTTTGACTTGGAAAAAATTCTTCCACTTATCGTTGATGTTGTTGAAATCGAAAGCAACCCATAATACATAATATCAAATTTCTCAGTCCTTTTCCTGAATTTCTCTAAACATATGAAATCTTCCATCATGTCATTAGAGTCCTGTTTTTTTAAAATTTTTAACACTTCTAATTGTTTTGATTAAATTTGTTAAAACATAACACATACATATACAAAGAACGTAAACATACATATAAAAAGTACGTAAAACAAAAAGCTGTTGACAGCAAACTCTTCCCAGCTAGCATTTTGTATCATTATCGAATATTTTAGGAATCAGCTTCAAGAGCAAAATAACCGCATATGAGCTTATTTTTGGTTCATAAATGATACTCTCGTCGTGAGAAAATGGTACCCTACCAATGAGTCAACTCAAAAAATCATTTGTGATACAAATTGCTGATTCCTTTTTGATCATATGTGAATCCTTTTTCAATCGCTCTAGTGATTACTCAGTTTTAAATTCAAAACATTTATAAATCATTATTTGAATATATGAATGAATCCATTTTCAATCGCTCAAGTGATAAATCAGTTTTTAATCTCAAAAGTAATCTGAAAAGTCTAATTTAGGTTATTTTTACAAAAAAATCATCACCCAAATGCTAGCTGGGTTATTTAAAATAAAGATCACTGAACACCTTCTTTGTTTGTATGAAAAAATATTTTCTAAACACATACCTTTTGTAGATGAGACGAAACAAATGATTAAAAACACAAAAATATATAATATAAGTATAATCCCAATAAAAAATTTTCCTATTTTGCGAAGCACTAATGGTACATTTCAAAAAGTAAGCTCACATTTAAGCGCTACGCAATAAGACATACAGAGATGCAGTAAGGTAAGCGAACGAATTCTTAATAACTTAAAAAATATTTGAAGAGCCACGACATTCCCTTACTACGAAGCAGGTTCGTAAGGGAGCATATAAAATACTAACGGTAACAAAAAATTCAGTGTGCAAAGCTGATCGTTACATTCAACAATTTTTATATGCGCTGAAGAAAGCGCTTTCTGTGTCAAAAATGTATTGCTTCAAAGTGGGAACTCGTCATATAAAATTCATGTCTTCCGTAAGCGATATGGTAAGCGAAACTTTTACGTTTCTCCCTTACAAACCTGCTTCGTTGGAAGCTCCATTTTTTATTGGGATACTTCAAAAAATTAAAAATTTGGTTACATCGGTTAATCGGTTAATCGACTGAAATTAGCCGGTTTAATCGTTAATCGAAAAAAGCCAATTTTAAATTAACCGATCAGTTAATCAGGTAGTTATTAATCGGTTAACCGAATGAATACCCTAGTACATAAGTTAAAGACTTGTTAATCTAAGGTTCTGAAACCGTATTCACATTACCTTCCCTATGTCCTTTGTACTGCCCAATCAATTTATAAATCAATTCCCTTGGGAATAAAATTAAATAATTCATAGTTATTTTTTTTATTTTCTTTCAACTAAAAAAAAAATTAATTGAATTAGTTATTAGTAGTTGTTAAATTTAAATACTTTTTAAAACATTTTTTTAATTGATAAAAAATTTTTTTCTGTGTAAAAATAAATTCATCATGACATTCTCCTTGTGTTCCCTTTTATTTATCTTTAATATATATTAATAAGCTCTGTTAATACTGTCATTGAAAACGAAAGATCAAAGTAAAACTTTCTTATTCTTTTTAAGCGTGTCCAACAATTATACAGAAATTTCAATGTGATAAGTGCTGAAAACAATTAAAGAAGAAAATTAATTAAAGAAAGAAATGTCTTTTGAAGTGCACAAAACAAAAAGAAAACCCAAATGTTACGTGTCGTTTTGTTTTCTAATTAAAATATGCAAGATTTAATCTTAACTCTTTACAGGTTTGGTTCTATTAAAGTGTTTTTCGAGAGTGCACATGGTAACAACGGTAATTTTTGGAGCGATTTCACGAATTTAAGTAGTGTAATTTAAACACTACATAGTTCCTACCACTAGTAGTGGTGGGTATAAAAATGTGTTTTTGTTAATAAATTTCTAATTCAAATTTGAATAACTCATCATAATTCATTTAATACAAATTTTGGTTGCCTCTGAACATTTTTTGGTTAATAATAACTAAAATATGTTTAACGCTTATAAAAGCATGGTTGATTTTCAACCATAGAATGTTGGTCTTGGAAAAGAGGAAAATACTATTGTTAATTTTTAAAACAAATTATTGTTATATTTAACCATAACATGTTTAGAGGCAACCATAATATGGTTGTGGCTTCTTGATGGAGGACTAATTATACAATAAAATGGTTGTCGGTGACAATAATATGGTTAAATTTAAAAATAATATGTTTAAAATTTTCTTTGAAAATAGTTTTGTTGGAGGTGACCATATTTAAACATATTTTTTCTCTGCGTGTAATTTGTTATATTTAATTACTACATATATTAATTATTTTTTTATTTAGTTTTAATCAACTGAGGTAATTGAATAAAATTAGATTTTAAGTTAAATATTTTTTAATTAAATCAATTAACACATTTTTGGAAATCGTGCGTGGTTTTTTTTTATCATCTTTTTAATTAAATTAATCATTAATTAAGAAAAAAAAAATCACAATTTTTAATTTGTACAAATTTTAGTAATCAATATAATCTTTATGTTTACCTTTGTAATATTAAATGAATTATAAAACTTTTGCTTATAAACCACTTTTAAAGACGTTTTTTTTTTCAATAAATATCTATTAATTTGACTTTCAAAAATCCCGAATCACGAAAAATCCCGATATTCCGATTTTTTGAATTCCTTAATCCCGGGATTTGCGAAAACCAGTCCCGATTGGCATCCCTAATAACAATATAATATCTCTTTCAAAAGAATTATCCAACTAACTTTTAAACATTATTTGGATACATTTTTTAAAATTAAAATGAACTATTAATTGAAATATTCAAATATTTTTAAGTTAATGAAATAAGGAAACTTTTGTAACTTCATATTTCCAATGAAAAATGTCATTATATGAATAAGAACCAAATAAAGTTCTCTACGTACAAAATACTTATAACTAGAAAATATTTTCTTCCTAGAACTTAATTAAATTTTTGGCAATACACATGAAAATTTGTGGAAAAAAAAGTAAATTATAATGTTTCATAATATCCATAAAAAAATTTCATTAAAACAACAAAATAGTTTAAAAGCAAACATCGAGAAAGAAAAACCAAGAGCAAGAAATTCTCACATTTTTATCCCTAAATTTTTAATTGAAATACACAAAATTTACTTATTATTACAAACCAATAAAATGGAAAGAATGCTGATGAAGCTCTTCGCTGGCTAGCAAATTAATAAGCTTAATAAAACTTATGAAAGCTTATGAAAGAGGAACATAGCATGATGTTACAAGAATTTAAAAATGAAATGAAATTAATATAACTTGATGGTTTGTAACACGAATAAAAAGAAAACGAAATTAAATGCACAAGAACTCAAAACGCATATTGAAAAAATTTTTGGAATTATTAAAGTTATAAAAGACTGTCATAAAAATTACGAAATTTGGTAATTAATTTAATGTATTCATATCCTTGAACAAATGGCAAATTTCATTGAAATGAACAAAACATTCAAATAATGAAAATAAATCTTTAAACGTTTGACTCTATAATAATGGGTGATTCAAGGAAAGATACTTTTTTCAATAGCCTTTTTTTAACAATTCAGGTGTGAGTCGTGTCATGCTGTCATGTTATTTTTGTTTAGTACTGTTTGGCATTTCATAATGGAAAAACTTACGCCTGAACAACGTTTACAAATCGTTCAACTTTATTACGAAAATTCACGTTCTGCGAGGAATGTGTTTCGTGCACTTCGCTCAACTTATGGTCAACATAATCGGCCTACTGAGCGTACTATTCGCAACACCATCAACCTTTTTAAGACCCAGCATTCATTATTGGATAATATTCGACCGAATAGACCACGTCCAGCACGCTGTGAAGAAAAGATAGAGGCCGTAGCTGAGAGTATACACGAAGACCGTAGAGAGTCGATTCGGCGCCGTTCGCAGCAACTCGAACCTTTATCAAGCCATGAAAACCGACTATTTGATGCCTGAAATTGAAGCTCGGGATCTCGGCGACATTTGGTTTCAGCAATACGGTGCCACTTCCCACACATCGCATCAAGCAATGGATTTATTGAGAGAACACTCAACACACACCAAGATCGTGTGATGTCACACCGTTAAGCTTTTTCCTGTGGGGATATGTAAAGTCTTAAGTTTATGCGGACAAACCCGCTTCGATTCAGGCCAGTCGAAATGCTCGCACGAGTCATCGAAAATTGGACTTAACGGATGGACCATCTGCGACGTAGCAACGGCCAACATTTGGTAGACATCAAAAAATAAATGCCAAAGAATGTTCTTTCAAATGATAATAAACATTCCCCATAAAAATTTGAATTTTCTGTGTTTTTTTTTTTTCTTTAAAAAAGTAGGGAACCTCAAAATGGATCACGCTTTATTAATGCAATATTTTATTAATGTGATAACTACGGAATCCATAAATATGCAATTGCATGTTTTCCTTGCGCAACCAATGAAGCCAAAAACAATATATTTATCCGTTTTAGAGCTTTTTATGAATTTTGCCATCGATTTGTTAGTGCATATTTTTGCATATTTCACCCTTTACAGCCTTTTTTTTTTGCATAATTTAGTTATAAAAGCGTTTTTTCTGAAGTTTTTAAGTTAATGGCGCATATTTTTCCATTTTGAGGCATATTTTGGATACATGTTAAATCTTTTTAAATGCTTACAAGATTTTTCACAGCAAAAGAAAAAATATCGCCATCTACATTTAATTTTTACTCTAAAATTTTAAGCCAAAGCAGGTTGGCATTAAAGATAAATGTTATTTTAAACTTTCAAATTTTTTATTTATATAAGCAAAAATTAAGGACAAATCAATTATATACGTTTTTGGCGATGTAATACATAGAAATCTGGACCAATATTTTAGTAAGCCGACCGATTCAGAATCACTGTTTAAAGTGATTTAACGATGTCCACCCGTCCGTCTTGCTGGTTGTAAGTTCATGTTAACCTCGTGCGCTAAATACAAGTTTCAATTTTGTTGATAATTTGATCAAATATGGTAAATACATTTAATTTGTAGTAAGGACGAAATATATTAATGTATATGCTGAGGTTTGGTCTATTATTTTACATATTAACCACAAAAACTTCTTTCCAAATTAGTTTTTTCTGTGTCCGTAAGCCTTCTTATTATGTTGGTATTAAGATTAAACTCACCGTAAAAATATATTACTGCAAATTAAATTATTTTCGAATAGGCCAACATTTGCCCAAAGCTCCCAACTATGAAAAGCTTTAACTTCCTTTTAAATGTTGATATTAATAAACAATTAAGCGACCGTCCCTGATACAAAAAATCTCATATGGATGTTAATATCTAGATAATATGCATCACAAATAACTCTTATATTAATTTTAGCATCTTTAAACTTTGTTTTTGTGCGCCCATGACTGCCCATCATTTTCAAATAGGGGTAAAATCTCGAAAATTCATCTGTAAATACTATGGTGTTTAGGCTTTACCGATTATAATTTTAAGAGTGTTTTTGTTAAATGCAAATATTTTTAAACTGTTGAACGTTTTGTTTTCAAATGAGCAATTTTTTATTTTTTTCTGCATATTTTTTTAAAATTTTCAGGGAAAATTTACGAGTTTTTATTTCATATTAAATGCGCATAAAACGCATTTTTAGAGCATACTTCTGGTTTCCCTGGTGATAAAAAATAGTCACAGTCTCAATAAAATTTCGTGCATTGAGTTTAAAAAAAATTTTCTTCGATTTTACGAAACATTTCATTAACTGGGGGCTTTTGAAACATTCTTCATTAATCCAATGAAGCGTTACATGGGCTTAATTTTAATTTAATTTTTCATTGGATTAAGGCCAAAATTCAGTGGATCTGCGAAGAAAATTCCTTGAGTGCACACCGCTGAATTATATAAATTTACATTGAATTACATCGGAACATAAACTTTCATAAAGAAATTAGCTAATGTTTTTTTTTTATTTGCTGAAGGCAAAACTAATTGCAACATTAAGCCGCAAAAGCCTTCTGGGTTTTGTTAGCCACCGAGAGTGAGCAGCTTGTCCCGGTTTCATGCTGGCTAGATCTTCTGGACAGCACTTTATTATAAACTGCATCAAGGGCATAGTTCTAAAAAGATCAAATTAGACTTAGAAAAACATGGCATAAATTGTCTAAATCAAACCTTTAGAAAACTCCTGTTTGATGCAGAAATTTAACCCAAATGGAAGCTGGTTCTTAAAGCAAGAATTAAATTAATCATTAAAGCAAAATAGGCTAAAAGTAATAATATATCGCACTAGTTCAACAATAGTGTATCCACTCAATTAATCGTTGTTCGATTAGTCGAAGAAAATTTTCGCCATTATTTGTTCGAATAATTAAAATTTCCTATTTCAAATAACGAATAATTCGAACAATTTATGCCAATTAATCGATTGAAATTAATTTCTTAGAAAATTATACTTTTTTTTGATATAAAAATATTTTTATTTTTAGATTTCTAACTAAAAAAAAACATAACAACTAAACAACATGTTGTTATATTCTGTATCTATTCTGAACATATTTTAGTACCATTTTAAATGTGGGTGTGTGCGAGACAAATCATGTAATAAAAGATATACTAGTAAGTCCATACGGATGAATTTTCGTACTAAAATAGCGCTTTTTCATATTAGGTTTAACGTTAATTGTAAAAAATTCATCAGCATTTATAAATGTGTAAACCATGCACTATCAGATGGTGGGTTACCTTTTTTTACACGACCTTCAAGTTATGCTTGTTAAAATTGTTAAAAAAAAATTCAAAAATTTTGTAAAATAGTAAAAAAAAATGCAAATGACAAATAATATTGATAAAATAAATGAAGTTGATTATAAAAAAAATGTAATGCCTATTTCTTTATATGTAAGAATGTGTTACACAAAAAACTTTCAGTCGGCGGTTTTTGTTGTGAAAACCAAATCTCGCTAATGTCAAACAAGTATAATGTAAACGAACTAGATTTGGAGGAAGATTTCAAATGAAATCTACTAGATTTCGATGTTATGTAAATGCCCTATTAAAAAACATGATAACATGACACTTCGCATTAGTAACGGTCGTTGAAAACAAAATCAAGGATTGTTGGCGCAAAGTAGTAATAAGTTTAAGAAACAAAATACCCAAACATATAGACTAGAGCTTTAAAATGAAGAAAAATAAAGTTATCAGTCGTGTTCGGTAAATCGAATACATATGAGTGAAATTTAAAAAGTTTCTTCATACTTTGGGTTCTTATCTTAACCATATCTTCTCTTAAAGTCAGGAAAAATAACTGCAAATCTCAATTGATTTCAATTTTACTTGATTTTTAGGAATAATATCACGCAGAGAAAAAACATGTTTAAAAATGGTCACCTCCAACAAAACTATTTTTAAAGGAAATTTTTAAACATATAATGTTTAATTTAACCATACTATTGTCACCGACAACCATATTATTGTTGAATTAGTCCTCCATCAATAAGCCAGAACAATAAAATAGAGTCCTCTTTACTATTTTATGGTTAAATATGACAATAATTTGTTTTTAAATTAACAATAGTATTTTCCTCTTTTCCAAGAGCAACAAGCTATGGTTGAAAACCAACCATTCTATTATAAGTGTTAAACATTAGTTTAGTTATTATTGACCAAAACATGTTTGGAGACAACCAAAATATGGTAATGGCTTCTTGGTGGATGACAATTTTAAACATAACATGTTTATCGGTGACAAAAGTATGATTAAATTAAACATAATATGTTTAAAATTTTTCTTTTAAAATAGTTTTGTTGGAGGTGACCAAATATAAACATGTTTTTTCTCTGGGTGATATTAGTTGAATTATATCACGATTTCTTTAAATAGGCCGTACCTCTCATAAAAATACCGTGACAAAAACGTCTAAAATAAAATAAATAATTAAAAGATAATTTATAAAAATGTGATATGAAAGCCTATGTTGAGTTCGCGTATTAAGTTTAGTAGGCGAGACATAATTGCAAATTATACACTGTACTAAAATTAATGGACCCAGATTGCTGCTGAACCTAATGTACATATTAAACTTTGGCCTTCAGATAATTTTATAGTCTGTTCAACCAAAGTAGTGTTTACTTTGTTTATTGTTTACTTTTATTTTATTTCCTTAATTTTGTTTCGGTTTTGCAGCAAGGTTTTTAATTTTTTTAATAATTTTTTTTATATAAAAGTTTTAAGATAGTATACGTGGTATAAATGAATTGTTATTTTATTGTTTTTTGTTTAACCGTACATATTTGTATTTAATTGTTTTTTTCTGTTTATTAAAATAATAAAAGTATTAAATCGAATAGACATGTATGTTTTTTCCTACGGATAACATTATTTTAATTATTCGAGTTGTTCGAGTTATTCGAACATATTAAAACTCCTATTCGATAAATCGAGCAAAATTAAAATTTAAAAATCAATTAATTCCTTACTCGAACAAAACCAAAAGTCAAGTAATTGGATACTCTAGTATTACCTCAAAATTTTTATTTTTTCACTATTTGGAAAAAATCGACTCGTTATATTCATATCTAGCCACTGAAAAAAATATCTATTGCTATTTTGTCTACTTTTTGGAAATGAAACGGTTGGTTTAAAAATTATTTTTTCATATGCTCCCAACTTGAAGCAGCTGTTAACACCATTCCATCGGGTGATATTAAAATGTTCTGGGCGATTTTAATGCTAAAGTTGGAAGTGATAACTACAACCTTCAAAGGATCATGGGATCCCATGGCATAGGATCTTCGAGAAATAACAATGGGGAGCTTTTGGTTGATTTTTGTGCACGACACAGTTTATTTATTGGTGGTACTAAATTCCCTCACAAGGATATCCACAAGTACACGTGGGAATCGCCAAACGGCCAATATCGTAACCAAATAGATCACATTCTGATCAATAAATTGTTCTTAGGATGCCTACTGGATGTTAAGACCCGTCGTGGCGCAGATATTTACAGTGATCATCAACTTTTAGTTGGGACCTTTAAACTACGCCCAGCAGCTCATAAGCGCTATACAAAGCGCAAAAGGTACAACCTACCTCGTCTCCTAAATCCTCAAACACAGTCGGCATACGAGGATTTATTGAAGAACAAACTTCAACCAAATGTACATCACCCTTGGCAAGAAATTGCACAAATTTGTAAGGATAGCGCAGAATCCGTCCTTGGTATACGTAAACGTGACCACAAACCTTGGCTGAGTGAACAAACATGGCAACAGATCAAATTGAGAAAACAGCTAAAACAAAAAGTTGACCGTGCAAAAGCAGCAGAGGAGAAACAAAGATACAGACAGGACTATGGACAGGCTGCACGTAGTGTAAAATCAATGGTAAGAGCAGACTGTAAAGCTTACTATAATAATATTGCTTCAGATATGGAAAAAGCTGCAAATACTGGCAATCTGCGGGATGTCTATTCTGGCATAAAACAGCTCAGCGGTAAAAAATTAAATACAACGTCATCAATAAAGGATCAAAACGGTAACGATCTAAGTACCATTGACCAACAGCTCGAAAGATGGCGGGATTATTTCTCAACAGAACTCGCAAATGATGTAGAAACTTCCTTTCCTTTGTTAGAAGCACGCCGCAATCCAAACCGGCTAATATCAACGTCATCACCAACCTTACATGAAGTACAAAAAACCCTGGAGAATCTGAAGAACCAAAAAGCTTCCGGCAGCGACGACATCCCAGGTGAACTCTTAAAATATGGTGCAACAACACTTGCCAAATCCTTAACCCCAATTATAAGCGAAGCATGGGATACAAATTGTATACCTCGTTCTTGGAAGGAAGGTGTAGTAATAACTGTCCCCAAAAAGGGTGACTTAACGTCATGCAAAAACTGGAGAGGTATTACTCTACAGAACGCAATATGTAAAGTAATGTCGCTTTTAATTTTGGGAAGAATAACGCCGGTGGTGGAACCTCTTCTCCGCAAAGAACAAGCTGGATTTAGACCAAACCGCTCTTGTGCGGATCATATTAACACACTACGTATCATCATTGAGCAATCTGTTGAACATAATTCACAATTATATCTTCTTTTTGTGGACTTCGAGCGTGCATTCGATACACTGTCTAGGAACGCTCTTTGGAATGCACTGGCTCTTAAGGGTATCCCTGAAAAGATAATCAATCTTATTAAGGAACTCTACAATGACTCAACTTGCGTTGTGCGTTTTAACGGTCAGGATAGCCAACCTTTCCAAACAAACCGTGGTGTTAAGCAAGGATATGTCTTATCGCCAACTATATTTCTAATTCTCCTGGATTGTGTAATGCAAAAGACCAATTTAGATTCACCGCGCGGGATCCGTTGGAACTTAAACGAATTCCTTAATGATATTGACTTTGCCGATGATTTGTGTTTAATGGCACACCGTTTTTCTGATATAGAAGACAAACTCAAAGTTCTCACACAAAAGGCAAATGCGGTTGGTTTAATAATCAATGTCAAAAAGACAAAACTGCTAAGGATCGGTAACACTTTAAATACATCCTTTACATTGAATGTGTGAGAATATCGAAGATGTTGAGTCCTTCTGCTACCTCGGAAGCATTCTTACAAGCGACGGTGGCTCAGAAAAAGATATAAATAATAGAATTAATAAAGCTAGAGTTGCATTTCATAGTCTATTTAAAGTATGGAGATCAAAAAATATTTCTAAAAAAACTAAACTCCGTATATTTCAATGCAGTGTTATGTCAATATTATTGTATGGCTGTACTACTTGGGGCACTTCACAACAACAAATAAGAAAACTTCAAACATTTGTTAATCGTTGTCTAAAGCAAATTCTTGGAATATTTTGGCCCAACTGGGTAACAAACGAACAACTACTCACGCTATCCAATTGTCAACCAGTAGCAGCAGAAATTTGCAAACGTAAATGATCCTGGATAGGCCATATACTTCGGAGACAAAGAGATGATATTGCTAGATCTGGCTTAGACTGGAATCCCCAAGGTCAACGCCGAGTCGGTCGACCTCGTAACACCTGGCAACGAACTACTCAACGTGAATGTGAAATAGTGAACACAACATGGAACCAAGCCAAAGCACTTGCCGAAAATCGCAATAGATGGAAAGAATTCGTTGACGCCCTATGTTCAACAAAATGAACTTTCGTATAATTATTTATCATTACTATTTTTTTTTTTTTTGTTTGTAGTGATTAATATTTATTATGAATAAAGGCTTATATATATATGCCTTTAATGTAAAATTAAAATTTGTTTTTAAATTTGTTAATACAGTTTTGCTGAACAAGTGCCATATATTTCGTTTTAAAGGCAAAATATTGATTTCTATTATCATGTTCAAGGAGTTGTTTTTTTTTATAACTCATAGTGAAATCTATGTCTCTCGGCGGCGCTAGGATTTCATGTTAGATCCATTCGTTCTTAAGGTAACTTTCTTAGAATTTTCCGAAGATTTCGGTTTTCTATACACTTTTCGCGATTTTTTTCACTCAAACAAATTTACTCACCCTATTGCTTATATTACCTAAATATAATAAGCGTCAGGACACAAAGAAAATATAATTAGTATAAACAACGAACTAACACAAACGAGGCAATTTTAGTACATAGCTGCCGGACTACGCAACCCCTTACTTTCTACTTCCTGGCGGTATCTAAAATCCACTGAGAAGCAGCATTCATTGTATTACAACAGCAGAAAAGTATATCCGCCAGTAAGCTGAATTTCGATCAAGGCGTCGGGCAAAAGTTAACCCCTAACACGGCATTTTTAAGATCACTCGACCCCCGATTTAGGTTTGAACCAGAGCTTGTCTTAACCCCTAAAAGCTACTGGTTTCCGTGGTACCCGATAAGACTTCAGTTGGCCGCGGACTAGAAGATCTGCTAATTTAAGGGCCAGACAAGCTTGATAAATTCCCTGAGACTGCTACACATCGGGCAAGAGGGTAGGGCTCAAAATCAATCGCTGATTTTAAATATTTGAACAAGTATATGCTTAGCATACTAATATTATACAAAAATTATGTATTCCGCGAAGAGCACCATATTGGCTGTTTATTGAATGTAATTTTACTTCACAATGTCGAAATTACCATTCATGTTAAACTTAATGAGTGCGTAATTGTTGGTTAAAACAAACGCATTTTATCATGCAACAGTAACTTTTGAAACATTTTTACAAGTTAAAACCCTAAAGAAAACTTTTGCCAGCACACTCTAATTGATGTTATTTTCACTTTTAACACGAAATACTTTTCATTTGAAAAGTAATTAAAATTATAATATTTCAAACAAAATACTGCAGAAAACAACATCAGAGTATTTTTATTTGTTAAATTTTATTATCATTGCAAGTTGTAAACTTGTGTGATTTCTACCAAAAAAAAAAAAACCCCCCCCTCTCCACCCTCCTGTAAGATGTTTTTTTATGTCGATTTCGTTTTGTGCAAGTTGAATTGAAATGCTGGCAGCGCAGCACTGATTGTCTTAACATCTTTTTCAGTAAATTTTAATGAGAATATTTTACAAGTTTATACAAGTTTTGTTGTTATTTTACTGTGTTAAACATTGCATTTCACTTGTTTTGTTTGAAATTATATAGAATTTAAAAATTTATTTTGAAAACTTTTCGCATTTATGTGTTCTTGGTTGAGTTTGTATGAGAAATTACCCAGGTAGCATTTGAAAAATTATTTTATCGAAAATCAGTGAGTGTTTTTCCAGATCTTTTGGTAAATTAAAAGTGATTTGATTTTTAGGTTGAAACCACACCAACCAAATACAAAACAGTTTTTTTTCGGCCAATACGACAACAGAACATTATCAATTATGAGACAACCCACACCAAACAAAACAACCGTAAAACTGTATTTTTTACTTACTGCGATGAAACACTAGTTGCAGGAAATACATGTAGTTTGATGCAACATACCCACACAGTGTAAAATACCTCATTGCACAAATTTGCGTGCTATCTTATGATGCAACCCACACCAATTAAGGCAAGTCAAAAAAAATTAAAATAGACAAAAAACTTTGTCGCATTTCTTTCTGATTACCGGTTGTATTTAAAGACAAAAACTGTTTTGGTCTGCTTAGACATTTTTTTTTTTTTTTTTTGTGAAGGTTAGAATCAAACAAGTGTCTTTGACCTTAAAGACAAACACGTTTTGTCTTTCATTGGTGTGGGTTCAGCCAGACACTTACGCGTTTTAAACAGAAATTCGAAATTAATTCGCAGTTACATACGTTTATGAATTTAAAATAAGCAAAATTCGCAAGCTCAATCACAAAAGACTTAGGATCAATACACCGGAGAATGTGGAAATCTCTATTGTGAATTTTTACAGCAAAACCATCAAAATAATTAAAAATATATTCTACAGATGTCGAGCGGCTGTTGACCGAAAAAATGAGAGTTCGAAGATAGTGGCAATTACACAGATCCCCTCAACTTAAGAAATTATTAAAAGAGTGCACGAAAAATTTAAGAAAGTAACTGCAGTCTCAGAAAAAAATATCTTAAGGAACTGGATGCAACTCCACAATCAGACTACTCATTACGGCGTGAAGTTAGAAATCTCAAAAGGCCATTTATCTCTAAACCACCTTTAAGAAACTTTAATGGAATTTGGGCAAGAAATGATACAGAAAAAGGAAACATATTTGTAAATCATTTGAAAACCGTATTTACCCCTCATACATCACACAATATTGCTGTGGAGTTACCACCTGTTGATGTTAGAGCAGCTGTTCCCTTATGATTCGAGATAAGAGAAATCGAAAAGGCTATTTGCGATTTAAACCCCAAAAAAGCTCCTGGTTTTGATAAGATCAGTAACAAAATGCTTTTGGAACTACCTAGCATAGCAAAGAAAATTATTCTTTTTATTTTTAATGCTAATTTACGCCTTGAATACTACCCTCAAGAATGGAAAGTGTCCTTAGTTACCATGATACCTACGCCGGGAAAAGATCACACAAACGTTGAGTCATATATGCCTATAAGTTTATTATCTAATATATCAAAGCTGTTTGAGAAACTCTTAGTGTCAAAATTAATCCCAATTTTAAATGAAAATAGATGTATTCCCAACCATCAGTTCGCGTTTAGAAAAGAACACAGCAGAATTGAACAAACCCATCGGATAGTAAACGCCATAAGAAATGCCTTTGAAGAAAAAAAATATTGTTCCGCTCTCTTCATCGATGTGTCTCAAGCATTTGATAAAGTCTGGCACGAGGGCTTATTACAAAAATTGATTCTTACCTTACCAGTAAACACACACAAGCTGTTAGAAAGCTACTTAGTCGGTCGTTCATTATTAAAGAAGGCGACTTTTTAAGTTCTCCTCAGCCAATTGCCGCTGGAGTCCCAGAAGCCAGCATCCTGGGTCCACTATTATACCTAATATATACTTCGGACATGCCAACTAACGACTACCTTAGCGTGCATGAAAACCATCATGAAGAATCTCGTTACTTGCAGGAGCATATATCTCAACTAGAAATATGGTTAAAACAATGGAGGATAATGGTCAACGAGCAAAAATGCGTACATATAACATTCACCTTGCATCGCGTTCATGCCCCCCCTATTAAAATCAATAATCAAATAATACCTCAGCATTCGCATGTTAAATATCTCGGTATACATCTAGATCGCCGTTTAACGTGGAAATACCATATAGATGCAAAATTAACTCAAATGAAACTAAAAGCCATTCAAATTCACTGGCTTATTGGAAGAAATTCTGTCCTTAGTCTCGATTGCAAACTTCTACTTTACAACTCTATCATAAAATCAATCTGGTGCTACGGTATTCAATTATGCGGCACTGCCTCAGCGTCAAATATCGAAAAAAATTTAAAGGCGCCAAAATAAACTTCTTCGAATAATCACAGCTGATCTCTGGTATGCTTAAAACTCGAATATCCACAAGGATCTCAACGTGCCATTGGTAAAAACCATGATTGCAAAATACGCAGTAAAACCCACTAGCACGAAATATCTTAAATGATAGCGGCCACACTCGCTTAAGGAGTAGAGACACTGCAGCACTGACCCAATCAGAAAAGCGATAAATACCTAAATATGTGAACCGAAACCGAGATAAGAAAATTTTTTGTCGGGCACTGGCACGACATGAATTGAGGTATTAGGATAAGATTTGATTACTTATTGTTAGTTCATATTTAATATATGAAGATTCAATAAAGAAACTCTGGAAAAAAAACAAAAGGCTTAGAAATATGATTATTCTGAACGTTCTTTTGAAATGGATATTAGCCTCCACCTAACACCCTTGAATGAGGTGGGGAAAGAGATGGCTATGAACTCGGCAATTCGCCAAAAATGTACGTAATAAATAGTTGCGGTTATGAGCACGACAATCTCCAACTGGATAATTGATCATACTTCGCAACTTAAGGTCTACGATAATCGTTACAGAACAATGATATCAAGCCGGAATGCGTAAAGAAGCAGTGTTTATGTGGAAGGAAAGGCGCTTAAAATCACAGAAAAATAACGCATTTAAAGTTTTTCATACAAAAATCCTAAGGAAATCAATTTCTTTGGAAAATAAAAGTGATCACAGATTTTTATTATTTAACCTCTAACTCTTATGGTTTTCAAGAAAAACGCGTTTAAAGTTTTTCATACTAAAATCGTAAGGAAATCAATTTTATTGGAAAATAGAAGTGATTACAGATTTTTATTATTTAAGCTCTACTTTTCAAGAAAAACGCATTTAAAGGTTTTTATACAAAAATCCTAAGGAAATAAATTTTTATTTGAAAATAGAAGTGATCACAGATTTTTATTATTTAAGCTCTACTCTTATAGTTTTCGAAGTACACTCAAGAAAGTATAAACCCAATTTATCACGATGGCTTCTGGACAAATATAGTGTTTTTGTCGTCACTGTTTTGGATTCCCCCTCCCTGTGAACGAGAAGAGGCCATAGTTTACGCTCATCTCTAAACGAGATGGCTGAGCAAGTTGATATCAGGCTCATATGGGTAACAGGGTACAGGGATAAGCTGGAGAACATTAAGGAGGATGAGTCGGCTAGACTGGGCACTACCAAACAGTTTCCACTGGATTTGGAAAGCTCTCCTGCAAACTCGCACTTCAGCGATGACTAAAAGTGATGTTTTAATTTTGGTAGCTGAAGTCACGCGACACTGTCTTATATGTAGGCATGCACAGCGTCAGGCAGTATGATAACGTTTGAGCCTGCGAGGACAAAAATGAGGAGGAAAACGTCACTGTCCTGCATCGGCGGGACTCTGAGAAACGGGATCGCCACCTTTAACGAATTGTATGATATATCTGGCTTTGAACCGGAGTTCACTTTAAACTTCGTTAGAATTTCGGGGGTGGGGGTTCTGCTTGGTGGAACTCCATAGTATCATAATGGATCATTGCGCCTAAGTGTGTTAGATGCGTATTGACTGCAATTTCTATCTAATCTGATATAAATGGTTATAAATACTACTAAAAAAGTACATGTAAAATATCTACAAACGACTACAAAAACGACTTAGAAATAAAAGGAAACGAGTAACACGTATGTAAAGTATCATTTTCCCCCGATCCAATCAAAAGCTTGTTTATGATCATTTTTACTCACGTATGTATATTCATTTATTTCATAAAATGCTCACTGGGTATACTATGTTTGTAATAAGGTGGTTGGCGCAAGAAAGTTAAACACCAATTAAAGAGGAAACCATGGTAATGTTAATCAAAACTGGGACGCATGTTAAAAATTATTTGTAAGGGTTTCCCTTTAATAAAACAAATACGTAAGGTTAAAACAAAGGCACATATTAATTTGGAAATGTATGTTATTTTCAAACTTTAAGATACTAAGTGCCATTATAGCAACTTGTCGTTAGTTAAATGTAGGCTTATTCTACCTGGTAGGTTAAAATAAGTTATAATAATAGAACACTTTTTATAATGCTGATAATAGCCTACCTTTAGCTATCGGTAAGTTGTGAAAACGGGCCTTAGCTAAGTATAGTTTTTTTCACAGATGGTGATAGTCAGGGAAACTAGAAATATGCTTAAATATGCAGTAAAACCTCGGAAATATGTTATATAATTAGGATAAAATTCATATAAGAGTTATTTGTGGCGAATATGATCCAGATATTAACATCCATATGAAATTTTTTGTCTTAAAGGGATGGCCGCTAAATTTTTTATTAAGGTTAACATTTACAAGAAAGTTAAAACTATTTATAGATGGGAGCTTTGGGCAAATATGAGTCGATTCGAAGAGAATTTAATTTGACAATGACATGTTATACCCAAATTTAAAGAAAATGGCGCAGTAATTCTTAAGTTTTCAATTGAGTTCTTTCACATCGGAGTGACTATTTCCCACTGCAGGTCTGGTACAAACGGACTTGCGAAATCGTTTTTCTCTGCAAAACTTGAGAATACTGTATTTATCAAACAATATTCTTATTAATATTTTTATTTATCAATATCAATTTTAAATATTAATAATCTCTAACAGTGTAGTTTTATATAAATAACAATTTACTCAATATGCGTATCGATATCGGTAATAGTTTTTTTTGAATATCGGTATCGGTATCGTATTGGCAAAAAGCCATATCGTTACATTCCTAATTATAATACAAAAAAATCATAATAACCCCTCACAAGACATGTCATTCAAGTTAAAACGCTAACAAGACTTGCAAGAGCCGATTTACATTCTCTAGAGACAAACTATTGTTTAACTTTTCGATTTAAGATTTTTCGAAAAAGTTTCTTGCGGAAGACATTAATTATTGATAAATGCAAAGTATTTTCGTTAGTTAGAAAACTCATATATCTAATTTAATGTTACCCATACGTGCTGTTTGATAAAAAAAAAATTTTATATTACTCGTACGTACCGTTTGATTGACCCATTTTTCGCACCAAGTTAACTGACAATAATAACTAAATTGAATTTTGAGTAACTGATTTGCAACAAAAAATAAAACAGTATGAGTGCTGGTGGTTATAATCACTTAGTCATTTACGGGAACGAGAACCGTAAAAACGCAGATTATATCTTAATCAATCGGTACGTACGAGCCAGCGTTGCCAAATGTGCAGATTTATCTGCATTTTGCAGTTTTTCTAAGCATTGAACAGTTTTGAAGTTTTTTGTTTGAAAAATAAGTTTTTTTGTAAATTGTGCAGATATTGCAGTTTTTAATTACTATTTTTTACTTTAAATTATGTTATATTATTTCTTATTTTGTAAACCCTAATCTTACTTAAATTGCTTAACATATACTCGTATAATAGTGACAAGCTTTAAGAGCCAAGCAAACCATACAAACGGCTTGGGAAACACACACTTTTCGATTACAGTAGATATCGGCTATTAGAACATATCATATAATATAAAAGCGCTTTTAAGAAAGCATGGCAAATGCACCGTCTTCTTTTCAATATTTGTCAATGGATAAAGTATCCTGTATAAGAAAAATCCATATAAGAAAAAAATTATATAAATCATGCACTGATAATAAAAATACGTACAATAAATATTATTATGTGTTTTAAAAATTTTTTTACCCGACGCCAAATATCCAGCCAAGTACGTACATACTTGTTTATAAAGAATATCCAGCTAAGTGTGAACATTTGAATGCAAGTTTTTGATTTCTTTCATAAATTTCTTATAAAAACTAATTTGCTTAAAAAAACGCTTATAAAAAAAGTTTCGTTGCATTTCTATATTTTCTTATATCCGTTATCTACTGTACAAATAAACGACCCAAACATAATTAATATTTTCATGTTTCGCCTTATTCTTTACTCAACATTTCGATTTTTCTATAAACATGTTTTAATCGTTTGTAAAAAAAAGCAGAGGGTTTGTACAAACGCTTTTTGTACAAACCCTTTTTTGTCGACGATATTTTGTTGTTGCTTTTTTAAAGTTGCAGTTGAGTTTACATTGTGACCTTTTTATTGCAGCAATTTTTCATGTATGTATACTTGACAAATAACAAACTTTGCGCCCAAACTGAAATACATGTTGTGTCAAACGGGGGAACAAAACAAATCGTAAGAACACATGAACTTGTGTTCTTACGATCTTAGTTCTACTCTCTCCTCTAGCCAACCAAGTAATTTTTGTTAATAAAGTAATTTTTGTTAATAATATAATTTTGCATTTTTTCTGTATGACTAGTATATTAGGAAAAATTAAGTAAATTAATTTTTTTTTTTTTGCTTTTTTATGTGCAGTTTTATAAAGTAAAAATCAGTTTTTTTTTGTTAATATCCAGTTTTTTTCAAAAACATGATGGCAACGCTGGTACGAGCCATATTAAAATTTTTTTTTAACAACACGTACGACTTACATTAAATTATATATTTTTATCAAATGTCGATCGGGATCCCGAGATTCGGTATATCGGGATTCGGGGTTTTTGAAAGTTAAAAGACAAATGCTTTAATAGATTTTTATTAAAAAAAAGTCTTTTAAAGACCTATACAAACAAAAGTTTTATAATTCATTTAATATTACAAAGTTAACTATAATGATTATATTGCTTACTAAAATTTTTAAGAATTGAAAATTTTGATTTTTTCTTTATAAATGATTAATTTAATTAAAAATATGATAAAAAAAAACAACGTACGATTACCATTAATGTGTTAATTGATTTTATTAAAAAATATTTAACATAAAATCTATATTTGATTCAATAACCTCAGTTGATTCAAACTAAATAAATATAATAAATAATACAGTAATTGAATAGAGCAAACTAGTAATGGATTTATTTGTAAGATTTAATTAAAATTTTATTAAATGAATTAAGATGAATAACTGAAATTTGAATTCGAAATTACTTAACAAATTCAAATTTTTAGTTAACCATAAATTTTAACAACACAACATTTTTATACCCAACACCACTTGTGGTAGGAATTATTAAGTGTATAATTTACACTCTCGCAAAATATTTTAATAAGCTTAAACCTGTCAGGGCTAAAGCTTAAATTTTACATTTGGTGCACTAGTTGAATCAGTTAGAAAATAAAACCACACGGAACTTTTGGTTTTTCTTTTTGTTTTGTGCATTTTAAACGACATTTCTTTCTTCAATTAATTTTCTTCTTAAATTATTTTCAGCACTCCTCACATTAAAATTTCTTTATAATTGTTGGACACGCTTAACAAGAATAACAAAGTTTAACTTTTTTCTTTTATTTTCAATTCAGTATTAACAGAGTTAATCAAATATATATAAAACATAAATATTGTGTTTCCTATCCCGTCAAGGGAGAATGTCATGTTGAATTTATTTTTATAAAAAAGGTAAAACAAAAAAATTGATTTAACGATTTCGGGATTGGCTAAATTCCGAAAATACCTGGATTAAAAAAGTACATCCCGGGATTGGGATTTCAGGATTTTCAGGCATCCCTAGTATCTACGAGTAATTCTTTTTTTTATCAAACGGTTCGTATGAGTAATATTGAAAAATTGTAATTTTCAAACGGTGCGTATGAGTAATATTTACGTATACAAGTACATATTACTTATACTTCCGATAACACAAAGTGACACAAAATCTTCGACCAAGGGTGTGTGTGAAACGGCAGCATAGTATTCACGTCAGTAAAATGTTGACACTGTTGAGATGAATAAAATTTCACTAGCCCTGGGGGCTAGTACAAATTTTGAAATTAGCGTAGAAATTTTCGACAATTTTAATTCAATATAGAATTTTGATACCGTTTCACACACACCCTTTGTCGAAGATTTTGTGTCACTTTGTGTTTAATAGTTCTAGGTCATTCAAATGCTATTAAATTTGCTGAATTAGCTCATCTTTTTGAAATAGATGCAATAATTTATATATTTATATTTGAAATTGAGCATAATATTGGAAAAAATAATTGATAGAAAATTTTTTTTGTAGAGAAAGCTCAAACTAATTATAAAAAGCAAGAATAAATTTTTTTTTTTTATATTTATCCGTCACTATGTGGCGATCGGATCAGTATGCATATTGTTCGCTTAAAGTCATAGTTTACTAGGAATTGTCTTTTTTAGTTTTTCCTTAAATCCCTGTTAGATTGTCCGACAATTTTATAAAAATTGCTGTGCAAAATAATGACAATAATTTTTGAAAGCTTTTACCATAACCAAAGCGAGATAGTGTCGAGATGATTAACAATATACTCTATTGTATTGTTTCATCCAAACTATAAATCTCTATTGTGTGACGTAATCGGAGCAGTGGATAATTTTTCTATTGAAGTGAGTCGAAAATCCTGTTAGATTTCGATCATGCTGGCAGGCAATTGGTGGCCATTTTGAATAATATTTTGTTTAATACATTCCTAAATATGTAACAAATTAAAAAAAAAAAACTTTCATAATAATTTTATCGCATAAAACCGTGTATCGTAACTAGGGATGTAACGAATACCGATTCCGATATATCGGCGATACTTCACGTTTTCCGATATATCGGTATCGGCGATATTTTACTGTTTTTTTGAACAAACCATTTAATTTGTAATGCTTATTTTGTTGCATAACATTTAAGAGAAAGAAACCAAATGGAATAATAAATTGTTTCCTTTAATTCTTTAGCTGGAGGTCGGTCGATGCCACGCGTTTTATCCATTGACCTTTTTTCGAGATGTATGCTAGAGTAGAAAGTAATCCGGCTTCATGCTTTCGATACGTATATGCAGTTTACGCATTTTCTGTGTAACTTGTCAATACAATTTTACACTACGACTTATTGGACTGATGCATTAACGCATTGAACGCTTGGTGTGGACCTGCAGAAGAATATTCGGCTAGTTTTTAAGGATTTTTGTGGAAATAAAAAGCACTTCGCTACAACTTCTGGATTACTTCGAAGAGACCACAAAAGCCATAAAATAGGAAAAGCTATAGCTACAATTTCTGACGCTATTTCGCTAGTTAACAGTCTTTGAAAATTATCAAAGTTGTTTTTGGGAATACAATTATTTATTAAAAGATTTTATTTGTTGTGCTTAATTCCCTATTTTTATTCTTGATAAAACAACTGAAAATGTATGAGTGTTTGTAATTCTCATTCCCTCTGTAGTCTTTATTGCTGTTATTTTTGGCTTTTCTAAAATTCTTTGGGAAAAACGTTTCCTGATTATTTGGCCTAAGCAGAAAGCGAAATGCGCATATAAACAGCTTATCCTACAACAATAAATATTCAGTTATGTTATCAAGAATAAAAATAGGGCATTAAGCACAACAAATAAAATCGTTTAATGAATTATTGTATTCTCAAAAACCA
Organism: Pollenia amentaria; assembly: GCA_943735925.1. Taxonomy (NCBI): domain Eukaryota; kingdom Metazoa; phylum Arthropoda; class Insecta; order Diptera; family Polleniidae; genus Pollenia; species Pollenia amentaria. The sequence goes on along the minus strand of OX031010.1, from coordinate 133,372,778 downwards.
CTTTGAAAAATAGGCCATTAAGCACAACAAATAAAATATTTTAATAAATTATTGTATTCTCAAAAACCACTTTGATAATAAATTTTTGCAAATGCACAAAACTGAACTGGCAAATTGTTTTTATTTTGATTGCGAAAACAAATTGCTTGTTTTTGTTTTCAATTTGTCTTTTCTAAACCCACTTACAACTACAATAAGTTGGGAAAATTCCAACTAAATGCAGTAGGGAATGTAAGAAAAGATAAACACAATGTTTTATTGTTGAAATTTTGTTTAAGCTTTGATATCGTTGCAAATAAGACTTTTTGAGTGTTTGTAATTCTCATTCCCTCTGAAGTCTAATTTGCTGATATTTTTGGCTTTTCTAAAATTTTTTGGGAAAAACGTTTCCTGATGGTCTTCCAAAATTATAAGAAAATACAATTAATGGGTGCACTGAGACGCAGAATAGTTCAGAGTCCCAAAAATTGGCAATTTACGTAGCATTAGATCTGAATGAAAGATTTGAGTGTTTAGAGAATAATGAAATCTATTGCTTTTCTACAATTCTTTACCTTCGATACAAATCTAGAAATTTTAAAAGGTAATATATTGAAACCCCGTTTTATTGAGCTAATTTACATGACTTTGCATTCTGAAAGTGTTGAAGACATGGTCAACCCTACATCTAGTAATTGTTCTAATAAGTCGACAATAACTGACCTTTGAAACGCTTGTAAAAATTATAAAAGAGAAGGATGGAGAGGGGTGATCCTCTGTCGATCTTAAGCTGTGGCTCAGCTGAAGAAGAAGTCTAGATATACGTTAGATTTTGTTATTTTTCTACAGACGCACATCCGCTTGTTAACTAGCGCAATTAAATGTTATAATCAAAATTTGTCAAATGAGTTCAGTCACATCAGAGAGACGATTTTTTACTGCAGGTCTGTATCAAAAGGAGTTACAAAATTATACTCCTTATACTCCGCCAAAGGTGGAGAATACTTTTTTTTTAAACAAAATTTTTATTAATGTTAATTTTGAATATTAATAATATCTTACAGCTTTTGGTTTTTTTTTTTTGTTTAAAAAATTAATTAATTTCAACATGAATCTAAATTATTTCATGGACCGTAACGGTTATAAATGATATAAAAAAGTAATTTAATAACAGTTATTTTATGAATTAAAAAAAACTCCATCTTTAACAGTTATTTTCCAACGTAAAACGATAAGGTCGAAACAAACTCTTAAAAATAGAGTTTTACTTCGCCATCATAAAATAAAACTCATTTTAGGAGTTTAATTTTTTCCGTCTAAAATAAAACTCATTTAAGGAGTTTCTTTTTTTGGTTTTACTTCGCCATCATAAAATAAAACTCATTTTAGGAGTTTAATTTTTTCCGTCTAAAGTAAAACTCATTTTAGGAGTTTAATTTTTTCCGTCTAAAATAAAACTCATTTAAGGAGTTTCATTTTTGGGGAGCTTTATGTTTTCCGTCAGAAAATAAAACTCGTTTGAGTTTTATTTTTTCCGTCAGAAACAAATTTGCATATTAAAACAATTTATTTTGCACTAAGTTCATTGCCAAAATCTGATTTTTTCAACAAATAATTTTGATAATTAGTTAATTTGTTTTTGACATTTAAAAATATTTTCAAGCAAATAATTTTTCAATTATCAAACACCAGCAGATTGGATTCTGATATTGCCTGTTCTGATATTCTGAAATACCTGTGGTTTTTTGTATTGTTGTAGTACTGAGGTCACTTTATCGAAGATTGTTATAAAAACGCTAGGTGGCATTGAGCTGACAGAGCGTCATACAGGTAAATACATTAATTACACATTGGTTGTGACAAACTACTTTTAATGGTTAGCTTATTCGGCATCATGTTTGTTAAATTAAACAAATAAAAAAGAGACTGTTAAAAAAGAAGAAAATAAACAAATGAATTTTAACTGAGGCAAAAAAAATCTCTTCAAAAGAGTTTTATTTTATGAAGGCGAAATAAGTTTAATTTTAGACAAAAAAATGTAACATGAGCTTAACTTTATACTGAAAAAATAAACCTCCTAAAATGAGTTTTATTTTAGATGGGGAAAATAAAACCTCTAAAATGAGTTCTTTTTTAGACGGAAAAAATAAAACTCCTAAAATAAGTTTTATTTTAGACGGAAAAATAAAACTCTTTTTTTGAGATCACCACAGATTCTGAAAGAGCTCGTCAGTACGAATCTATTGATATATGCCACTTTAGGTTTCCGTTGGCTCTAACATGAAGAGTTTTTATGTTTAAATTTTCCGGATAACTGTTATTTACGGTCCCTGAATTATTTCATTGTTTTTAAAATCTTATTAATATCAATTTTAAATATTAATACTCTCTGACACTATAATTTTGTATAATAAAGAAATAAGTCTACTTAAGTTTTATTAATTTCACCTTAATTTTTTTTATTTTATATTCGTATCGGTATCGGTATCAGTATCGTATCGGCGAAAAAGCTAATCGTAACTAATGAAAGTACTAAATATATGTTAGAACAAACGATTTTTAATAAATAAACACATTTTCTATACACTACATTTAATAGCGATGTTATTAACAAAAATAAATATATGAAATACCGAAATCGATGCTTGGACAATTTTTGTATTTCGAATTTAGAAAAAAGGCACGAATTTTAACGATTTTAAATTTGCAAATCCTACCGTGATCAAAAACACGAATATTCCCCCTAGTAATTTGTATAGGAACTACTTAAAATAATGTCCATCTTCATTAGATAACGTCCTTTGTAGTAAAACAGCTTTTTAATAATAAGACACCATAAGTGCACTTAAACACTAACCCCCTTATGCAAAAAAAGTTAAAGTATAAATTAGTTAACCAATACATTAATCTCAGAAAAATGTATGGGCTTAATAAGTTGGTTAACTAATGTGAATCTTAAATTTTTTTTCCATAAGGGGTTAAATATTTTTCTTAATGGGATCTTATTTTGTTCTGATACGAAATGGTGTAAAATTTTAGATCTATCAAATAACTGAAACACATGGCTATAATCGATCAAAAATTAAAAAAATTTTTGTAAAAAACTGAATCTCTTAAACATTAAAAAAAAACTAATTAAGCATTTCGCACTTCATATCGGTAAATTTTGTAATAATTAAAAACTATTTGAACCATTTCATCACATAAAAGCTTCATATCTACATGACAATGTCGATATACACTCGTATTTACTAACCCACTTTTCTAACACAAAAGTTATTTAAATCCGGCATAAAAGTAAAACGAAAAAACTAAACAATACTGCTAATAACTTTTTCCATTATTTTATGCCATGATGTAAATCAGCTAAACAATCAGAAGTCAGCTTAAACTACAGACAATTTAAAAAACTTTTTTTTCATGCTTTTACATGCATTTGCATGTTTGTGCATCTGTACATACATAAATATGCATGAGAATATGTAGTTATGGTAACGTTAATTTACTTTGCTCTTTATTTTATGGTTGAAAGTTTAAAAAATAATCACCAGATGAGAACAAAAGTACAAGTATGAATCTACTAAAATCTGAGAAAAATATTTACCACTTGCACTCATACACTCACATACAGTTAACATTTGTTCAGACAAAATGCTGATGCTGCACTTATACGGTACTTAATTATGGGTACAAGGGATTATATGTGCACATATTTACTCTGACAGGGTCATATTGAGTTTTTCTGTTTATTTTTTAGCTTGAAATATATTTTTCCAACATCAGCAAAAAAAAAAAGGAAAAAAGAGATGTAAAATAATTTTTTCATGCCGTTTGTCACAAAATGGGCAAATTGTTTGGGAAATTTTTTAGCACTTATAATCCTTTTTAATCGTCCCTGCTGTTTGTTTGCAGAAAACTAATAAATTTGAATTCGTTAGAACTATGTTGCACTTAAGCAAAACACGGAATTTAGTGTGTGTGGAGTACAAATTTTGCAACATAGTAATTATTATTAACCAATTTTTTCTTAATTATTATTAAACCACTTTTTCTTATTATCTTAATATCAGCATAATTTTACTACATTTTAGTAAAATTGTTGTACTGAAGAAAGATCTTGTGTTTAATTATCAAATGTATTTTATTAATTTGGATACAAATTATTCACAGTGGGAACCATGCCTGTCAGATTTGATGATTAATCGTCTTTTGGACGGTTTTTGGGTACAAAAATGTTTTATTGATTATTGGACGATTTATACCCTAAATTTGACGACTTTTAAATGAAAAATTTTGTTCAAATTTTTAAATGCTTTAATAGCACAGAAAAAATTATCGGTTGTGGTTTATCAATTAAAAAAGTTACTTAAAAGATAATTGAATCAATTATTTTTTTAGTTGAAAGAAAATTAAATATGTAATTTTGATTTAATTAACATTTAAGTTGTTTTGAAAGAAATTTATAATTAAAATATTGTTACGAAATTACATTTATCTAAGAATTATTTATGGGTTTAGTTATAAGTTTTCTTGTAAATTATAGTTTTATGTCATATTAACTCAAATTCTTATGAACGCCACTGTACTGAATTTTCTAGCAATTGTAATTGTAGACTTTAGAATTAGATGTATAACAGTTATTTTAAATTAATTCAAACACAAAATTGGTTCTTGAATCAACTAGGAATGGTTTTGAACTATAAATACAGCCTAAAGCTGGGATCACACGATTGCCTCAATGCACCAATTTTCACACTTTTTAATACCCCAATCGTGTGACTGCACAATCAAATGCCTCATGTGCCAATCGATGGCAATATTGTGCTTACTTTTACCAATAAAATGCAACCCTGGTGTGGCAATCGTGTGACTATTTGATATGCAACCGCGCGTCAATAAAAATGACAAAAATGTACCAATATTTATTGGGTTCTTGTGCGGCAATTAAACAACACAATACGCGTCAATATTTGCCTTTTTTTAATAAATTTACTTTTGTCTGTTTCTTTTAGTAGAAATAAATTAAATATAAAAATTTTATTTATCAAAAATAAAAATTGGGAATTTCGCAAGTCATTAATAAATAAATCAATAATAAATTTTGTGTTCCCAAAAGAAACTTTTAATATTTAATTTTTTTTTTTAAATTAGTGCAACAGCTGTTCAGGACAATATAAAAGATAATGTATTGAAATTCTTTAAAGCGAATTTATTTTTGAATATAAATATTCTCTTTTTCTTTATATATTTAAATTAGAATTTTACTTTGTTTAATTTTTGGAATTTCATATATTTTACTTAAAAAATTTCAAATAAAACTATTCAACAAAAATTGTTTCCTTCCTTCCTTCCTTCCTTTTTTTAATGAACAAGCCAACTAGAACTTCCAAACAAATAAAAAAGCTACCACAACAGCTGTTTTCGCAGTTGACAAAAGTAAGGACAATCGTGTGACTGTGCTGCGACAATTATTGTACCCATTTCGCATTGTACCAACTAGCGGTAATTAAATTTGTATAAAACAGGGCAATGGTGTGATTTCAGAATATTTTATAAGGGCAATTTAATTATTGTACGTCAATAAAGCACAATCAAAATTGTGGCATTTTGCGGCAATCGTGTGATCCCAGCTTAACTCATAAAAGTTTAGTTGAGTTTGGTTGGAGACATTAAACGGTTCAGATCCCTACTTACAATAGTGGTTAAATTTTGTGAACATTATAATTAATTTCAATAAAGTTTGTTAAGTTGAATTCGTGAGTGTATTTATTTTGATTTGCAATTAAAAGAACTCAAAGGTTTATTATAAAGGGAATAAATCTTAACGCGTTTTATTAAGTAAAAACGTAACAATATTAATTAAATAACAAGAAATCTAAATTGAGTTTTTTGTTTATTATAAAAACAATTTTAACTTGTAGAATTTTTGTTGGGAATTGTCAAAACCTGAGCCATATTTAATTAAATCAATTAATGCATTGTTTGGAACGGCAAAAGTTTTTGAGCATTTTTTTAATTAAAATTAAATATATTATTTATTGAAAAAAAAGTATTCAGAATTTTCAATTTTTACAATTTTTAGTAATCTATGTAATCATTTTGTTAATAGGTGCCAAATCAACAAATTGTTTGCTTGGTATGAATTTGATGATTAGAGGCAATTTTTAATTTTTTCTGTGATAATTTCCCATTTTATTTTAGCTTCTATGATTATTTGATTTATTTAATTGGTAGTTATTTTCACGCCTTAGTTGTTCATTATATAAAATACGATTTTTTAACATGATAAATATTTTTAATAGTTCCATTTGTTCAGTTACTACAGTTTCATTACAGCTATTTTACAACCAGTCTCTGTAGTCTGAGTTCATTGGTGTTTTCCAGACTAAAGTTCTTTAGCAGGATTTTTGACGTGTAAAAAGGTGTTTGATATTTCTTGGTTTTAGTTTATTTTCTTACTTTTTTTATGAATGCCAATACTTTTGAAAATTTTTTGGTTGAGTTACTTAAATAATAAGAGTCTTAACGAAAATTTTTATTTTAGTTTTAAAAACATTAGCAACGGAAACTAAAAATAACTATTTATACTAGATGACCCGTGCGAATATTTCGCACCGTTAGTTGTCATTTTTGTAACATAAAATGAAAATAGTTAATTGAAATTTTAGTAACTTCAATACATTTTGTTAAAAGTATAAAAATATTAGAAATCATAATATATATCATACATATTTACATAAATACATACATATGTTTAAATGCTTTTATAATACTTCTTTGAATACAATGTTAGAGGTAATGACATGATCATCGTTAACTTTTTGCCCGTACGAACCCTTAATACAAACAAAAATATCTTTAAACGTACGCAATTATATATAACTGACTAAGTAATAAACGGCATTATAGTAAATAGCGGTATTGCCAGAATGGATTTTAATACATACTATATTATGTAGAACTGCATTACTATTAAGCGACCCTGTATTACCACACTTGAACAAAAACATATAATCATAATGACAACAGTATTATCATGCAGTTCTATTAGAACTGCATTACTATTAAGCGACCCTGTATTACCACACTTGAACAAAAACATATAATCATAATGAAAACAGTATTATCATGCAGTTCTATATAAAATATAATTTTTATCAATGAAAATATAAATTTTTCAATTTCTAATTATTTTTCGCCATTAGTGTTAGAAATAAGCTTTTAAATGAGATATCATTCATTAAATTTGATGCGGTGGTATGGGAGATATTTGCAACCGACAAAAAAAAGTGCTTTAGAAATAATATATATGATTTTCAAAATATTAAAAGTTAGGGGTTTTTTACAATGGCGATTTAGCGTAGACAATTTGACGATTACGACGATTTTTTCCTCAAATGTTGACGATTTTCAACCAATTTTATCTGGCAGCTAAAGTGGGAACCTTTTGATAAATGATAAAATTTTATCCAACGAGTAATTATTCGAGGTATAAATTAAAAATGTGGAGTTTTTGTCATATTTTGACCTTTTAGTGTTAAACTTAACCAGTTAGTTTCAAGCATTGGCCATCGTTGGCTATGAACCTTCCCATCTTTGTGGCAACTTTTGACTTCCACGCCAAAATAACAGCTTATTATTTGAGGCCAAGAACGAACTAAGTCGAATTCAGATACCCTGTTTTAAAGTGAGGAGTATACCAGTAAGAGCATTGTGCATCGATCGGATAAGGTCGAATCTGTAATATGGGTAAGATAAAACTTCAGAATCTATTTCTTAATAGTTCCCAATAAAAAAATGTCTTGTTTTGGGAAGCACTTACAAACAGCATAGTTTAATGGGTTATCGCTCATTTTTGTGCTACGCAATAAGACGTACAGAGTTGCAGTAAGGTATGTGAACGAGTTCCAACAAATTAAAAAAAAATACATAATATTTGAAGAGCCGCGACATTCCCTTACAATGAAGCAGGTTTATAAGGAACTGACCCTAGGAAATATGGCCCCAAAAAGAAAAGTTAGAATGAGACACAATAACACACAATTTTGGGGCAAAATTTTTTTTTATTTTTTTTTGAGTTTTTTTGTTTTTTCGTTGGGGTGCATTTTAAGTAAAATAAAAAATGACCCCACATCAAGGAATGAAAAATGGCCCAAAAATAATAAAAATTTTAAATTTATATAATAAAAATTTTAAGAAATGAAACCCCAAAAACTTTTTTAAGATTTTATATTTAAATTTCTAAGGAGGAAAAAATCAGTGCTGGCTATGCAGATATTCTTTAGTTAGAGAATACAGCCCAGCCGAAGACCGGCTAAGTAGAGAAGCTTTAGTTAGCGAAGCCAATGCTTGTTATACTATAGAGGAGAAAAACCTTGCGTTCTGCGGAAGGCTGTATAATTATACAAGATATTAAGATTCAGGACTTTGAAATTATTAATTTGTGAACTTGGGATTTTGAAATCCGGGATTTTAAATTTGGGAATTTAAGTTTTTGGCACCCAAATTTTTAATAAAACTTTCTTTGTGTTTTTTTTTCAGTTTAACTTTTTGGGGTAAAAGTTCATTCAAAATGTTGAGGTGATTTTTCATAATGAAGAATTACCCCAATTTTAGGGTCATATTTCATTTTATTTTTAGGTCTATTTTTTGGGGTAATTTTTCATTAAAAAAATGGGGTCATATTATGAAAAATAGCACCAAATTTGGGGTCAATTTTCGTTTTATTTTTGGGGCCATATTTTACAGCGCCGTGTATAGCTGATCGTTACATTCACCAATTTCTATATGCGCTAAAAAAAAGCGCTTTCTTTATCAAAAATATATTCCTTTAAAGTGGGAATTCGCCATATAAAATGTTTGTCTCCCGTAAGCGATTACCTTTATTTAACGTTTCTCCCTTACAAACCCGCTTCGTTGGAAGCTCTATTTTTTATTTTGATTGTTAACTGCCCTTGCAATAGATTGTCGTGATGGAATAAAAAATTCTCTCTCTTTGTTACAAATCCACTCTGATCATATAGCCTGATTTTAGCGGCTCACAATTAATATGACCATTCTGGTTTCGCCAAAAATACAACATTTATTCGGTGCTATAAATATTAAGCTTTGACGTTAATTTTGTTAGCCTTCTGAGCTTCACATACGGTTCCTTGCGCTTCAGGTATTTTCAATAGATAAATTTTTTATTACCAGTAATATTTCGATAAAAATCTAACTCCTCTTCGTAGTCATCTTTGAATATCTTTAGAATTTAACTCGTGTGTAGAGTTTTTATTTTACACTGCTTGTTAATTTCCCGGGAAAGTAGGATTTATTTTTCAGTTTTGTGGTAATTCCTGGGATTTCCCACTTAATATAAAATGGTGCAAAATATAATATAATTAATTTTAATTTCGATATTTTAATCTGGCTTAAGCTCATTGAATTTAATTTTCATTAAATTATTTTTATGAAGAAAGAAATTTTACAACATGAAATGAACTTAAATTTATTGATAATTTTTTTATTCTTGACTGAGCTGGGAATCGAAACCAGGTTTTCACGGACAGATTGCCCTGACTAGTTTCGATTGTAACCATACAATCTCTTCAGAGGGGTTTGACAATCACCGCAATTGACAACGGATGGCGTCAATAGTCAAACATCAATCCTTAAACCAAATGGTATTTTACCTTAAAAATAATTTAATGAAAATTCAATTCAATGAACTAAAGCCTTATTAAGATATCGAAATTTGGATTAAAAACCATTAACAGTTCAATGAAATAACCACAATACTTATTATAATTAATTTTATTTAAACAAAAAACAAGCAACAATTTATTAGATCTTATAATAAATTTATCAATGCATTAAACGTTAGCAAAAAAATAAAAAAAATGTAGTTTTTTATGTGCAAAGCCAACAGCATAGAGATAAAACCAAAATAGAATGTTGCATTATTTAAACAAAATATTACAAAATATTTCATTGAAAACAGGATTCTAATATAGAATAAGCATTTACAGAATCGTTTGACAGCCTTTTCTAATTTTAATCAAGAAAAATTCTGTCAATGAGAAAATACGTTCACATTCTACCGATACTTTCCTTTATATTCAAAAAAACATTATATAGCTTCTGGACACTTTCAGTTTTCTCACCACTTCCATCAACAAACTCTTTTTTAAGGAAAATTATTTACTTTGAATCGATTCGTCGTTATCTTTACTAAGTGTTGCATTACAAATTTCCAATGTCATCATCTCTTATAAAAATAGTATTTACCGCATTTTCTGAATCGCTGCTCTGCATATAAAATCATTAAATTTCTTGAAGCAAGCGTGAGCTACTTTTTTTAGTTTAAATTGTGGACATTTTTACTCCTTTCCTTTTACTAGTTTAAAGTTTTAGAGCATTACACATTAACCACTGCTTTACCTATCGGATTTGCATTTACATTTATTTCCTGAGATAACTTGTTTTGCATATATTTCTTAACATATCAGCATTAAAGTTGCCATAAGTAAATAAAAAAAATCCCCGGAATTCCCATAGAAATTTTCCCGGATTTTTTTTCAAAAAATGTGCGGGATTCCCGTATTTTTTTCCGGGGAAATCCCGTATGAAAAACACTACTCACATGCTATCCAATTTCATTGAAAATTATTCTTGAGTTTTACAGCCTTGTCTGTACTTATATTTTAATTTAAAATCGCCACTACTGAACTTCTTTGAGTAATTGGGTGAAGAATGGTGAAAGGGTATTATGCGTTTGAGCTGATGTTTGTAACAGCTTTAAATATTGGTCCTAGACCCACCTTTAACAATAACTTCGATCAAACGATGACCGTCCGTTTGGCTAGCTTGCTATTTATGTAAGCCTAGTGCGCAAAGTACAGGACGAAATTTAAGAGGTAATTCGATGAAATTTGGTACATTGGTTCTAATATCACAAGGACTAAGCCTATTGAAAATGGTGAGAATCAGATAATAATTCATCATATCCCTCATACAAGCTTAATTTCCGATTAGAGTCTTTTTGGCCATAAATCATCTTATTATATTCGTACGTTCTTATTTTAAATTTGGTTCAAACTTATTTTGTTGCAATCTAGATCATCTTAGCAAATTTTATTGGAGTTGTATATCATTTTTAAGCCACGGTTAAACCATAAACAATGATATATGATACGATTAGATCGGACTTTTGATGGAGGCGCTGTATACACAAAAGAAAAATTGTTGTATTTGGGGGCGTGAAAAAAACAACTTTTTTAAAGTTCTAAAAACTTCCTTGATATACCTTTAATTCTATGGCGTGACTGGTGCAAACTATTTTATATTGTATTGAAATCGACCGGGTTTAATGTAACATGTATGTGATAAAGAATAAGGGGCTCAATTTTGAGGCATGTCATTAAAATTAGTATGTGAAAACCAATACATACTCATACATACTTAAAAAAAATCCTTGGCACTTGAAAAAAATTGGTTATAAGGGGGAAGATCCGAGATGATATAAGTCGCGCCCAGAATATGATGTGTAATTAAAAAGTCACCAAAAGCAACAATAAAGCCATAGTCAAGCCATGTGCAACGATATGCGGTATGATGAGATCGGACTTTAAGTACTGATAGAAAAGGTGTCATGCCGCTCAGGTATTTTGACATCATTACTATGACAAGTGTCTTAGTTTCTGACCCAATGACATTTTACGTCACTGTGATGGCAGTCATAACATCACTTGGCCAATTTGTCATCAGGATCAAAAATTTTAATTATTTCATCAATTTAAATTGAGTCGGGTTTATAAAGCATGTCTTCAGTGCGATGACAAACTGTCATCAAATTTAGTCATTGAAATTTACCTTAAGTCAAATTGAGAGAATATCAATATTTATTAGCCGTTACGCATGTTGGTTTCACTTTTGTTGTATTCTGCCCTTTGTTAACAGAAGAACTCTGAAGATACCATCAGCATGCCCAATATGGTTTTCGTAATAATTCTACTTTAAAATTTGATGTACATATTTAAGTAAATAATTAAAAAAAATTGTATATGGGAATTATTGCTTCTAATTTTATTTTTTAAGCATGAAAATAATGTTAATAATATATTATGACATGATATATTTTCTCCTCGCACTGATGACTGTTTGTCATCACACTGATAACAGTTTGTCTGTCAAAATACATCAGCGTTATGACACCTTTTCTATCAGTGTACATAAAATGTGGCATCGAATTGATATCACTGTAGTCATAACGTAGATGACGTAAAAAATATGACAAAAGTTTAGGATGACTTTCGTCATTGGACTCTTTGCCTCATTGATGCCATTTGTAATAACATTGAGGTCACAATTCTGATGTTAGGGCATCATCAATATGAAGATGCATTTTCTACGAGCGCAAAAAGCCGTGTCAAAAAATGTTTTCCTGTTTTTCTAGAGGGTGACGCTTTAGGGTTCACTCTTGAAAAGTTATTTTTAGGGTATCATATGGTCGGGATTGATCGTCTATACTTTCTTACTTATTTTAATTGAAGAAGTGCACTAAAAAACTAACTTTAGCTGCTATAAATTTTCATGTGTTGTTTATTTGTATTTGACCTTCTCTATATTAACTAAGCCGATTTAATGTTAAAAAAAACCAGTAAAAAGTTAAGTGTTGCTTTTAATGTTTTTTGTATACATATTCACATTTGAATCTAAGCAAAATTTAAGTATCCTAAAAAAATCCTGTGTATAAATTTTTTTCTACTTTCAGATAAAAATCGCAATGCCAGTCCATCCATTTCAAGTGATAAGAAATCCAGCCTAGTTGATGCTGTCGATCCAGCCTCAAGTAGTGATGCGAAACTAAAACCTAGATCAAGGTAAAATAACAAACAACCAAATCTTATAATGTAAAGTTATTAAAAAAAATAAGTACACGCAGAGAAAAAATATGTACGGATAACTTAACTAGCTCGTACAAAAAATTTTGCACTTTGGCTTTTGAAAGCTTAAAATTAGTGATAAAAAACAGCCATTTAGCTGTTCAAAGGGTTCTTGCAGATCTCGACATAAACAAGTCTCTGGTGGCGGATGGAATACATGCACTAGTCCTAAGGCAGTGCTCTTCGACGCTAGCTCGTCCCCTAGCAAGTCCTTTCAGCACTTTATACCATGGTGGGGAATTTCCCATCCCGGCACTTTCCAAAGTTATGGAGAGTATGGTAAATCACCATCTTGTCAAATTTTTGAAGTCAAATTATATACTAAGCGACCGCCAGTATGGCTTTCGTAAAGGTCGCTCTACTGGAGCCTTAATGACGCTGTTGTTAGAAAAATGGTGCCGTTCCATTCACCATTTTGGCGAAAGTAAGGTAATTGCTTTAGATATTTCCCAGGCGTTGACAGAGTTTAGCTCTTGTCAAAACTTGTTAGATTTGGTGTCGGTGATAATTTCTCTCGATTTATATCGAGCTTTCTCATAGATCGCACTTTACAAGTTGTTATAGATGGGATTTCGTCAAACGAGTTCAAGATTCATTCAGGGGTGCCGCAAGGCTCCGGTATTTCTGTCTACTCTTTTGCAGATGACAGAAACCTTTAACATTCGTATTCATTTGATTATAGACCAAGCGTATCCGATGTTGGTGCTATTAGACAGAACATGAATGATAAGCTTGGCCGAGTCTAGGGTCGATCTTAATGCCCGAAAACCCAAATGTCACGTGCTGATGTATAAGCGCGCGACGATCAAGGAGCCTCATTTGTATATATAGGTGGTATAATCATTGAGGAATCAGAATATCTTGATGTTCTGGGCATGAGGACACAATGTATTGTCCGATGGACGGAACATATAATTAAGGTGTCGAAAGAAGCATTGAAGTACCTCGGTTTTTTGAAACGGTGTAAGATATACTTAACTCCATCTGACCTCCTCACTATTTATACCACCTATATCCGACCGCAAGCGAAATACAACTCTCATGTATGTGCCAGTCCTTCAAAGTCTATTTTAAGGCTTCTCGACCGTGTGCAGGACAGGCGCAATGTGGGTTGTATTTGTCTGTTTTATTGTTAATGCAATGTGATGTGTTCTGTTGAAATTAGTGATCTGGTTCCCGAAGCCCATACGTTTGTTCGTAATACACGTTTTCCTCAAGAGCCCATCCTTTGTGGTCAATTGGCCGGTAAACCGTTCAACGCTTTACAGAGAAAATTTGTTTTTTTCCGGACTGTTGGTATGTGGAACAACCTTCCTGCTGAAGTCTCCCCTCTCACTTTCAACGTGAATAAGTTCAAGTCGAATGTTTACAAGCACTACTCCCTCTATCCTCCTTCCAATAACCTTTTTTCTAGTTCCAACACAATGCATTGCATTTGTAGGGGTCATCCCCTGTGTGCTGGTCCTAACCAAAAAAAAAATATTATGGCTCTTAATGATAATTTAATGGTTGTCAAAAAACATACGATGGTTGTTTGCAAATAAAAACATTTTGTTCCAAAATCATGAGAATATGTAAGTATTTTATTGTGAGCACAACAATAGCTTTGGGTATACAAAAAACATTTCCTCCAATATTTTTGAGTGTTGCCCAAATATGAGTCTGGTGAACATGTAAGGTTGCGCCAACAGCTAGGAAAAATATTTAGATGGATACCTGACCTAGGGCCTACTCCATGGTGCATCTTAACCACTTGGTGAAAAACAATACGTTTAGCAATCGCCCCGTAGGGTGCGCGAGCAACCAGCACACCGAGGTAGCAGTTTGAGTGCATAATCCGGCAACATTATATACTCGCCTCTTTCTTACGAGCTGGAGCTGTATAACCTTCACTGCTGTTTGAAAATTGCTAGCAGCATATGATGAATAGCAACAACACCAAGGAAAAATCATCTCTCAGGCCGAACTACCAGCAACTATATTTCAGAATTTTTTCTGGTTGGAAACAAAAAGTTCATAACACAATGCACCCTTAAGCTCCATTTAGTGCGGAGCACTATCTTAGCGCAATGGATATTTCGATTTAGTCTTGATTTTACTTATTGGATGCAAAATTCTTAACTGCACCTTAAATTGTCGTAATAGATCCATTCTTTATTCTAGTCAACTATCCGATGCAAAAAAAAAGGATTTTTTGTACCGATGTAGCACCATTTTTGATATGTAAAATTAGCGTTCGACGTCCCTCTGCTTCTGTTTGTTATGCATCTTATTCCTTAACTTTTTCACGAATTTCGATACTCACAAAAGGAAAGGATATAAGAGGTTTTGTCGTCCAATGGAGGTTTTTAAAATGCGCCTTGAAAAACACCTTTTTATTGGCACTGCATTCTTGGGGGACGAAGGTGCAGACAATTCGCATTTGTCTTACGCTAAAAATTAGCAGATCTACCCAAGATCGTTGCTGATAAGATTCCTTTTAGTACCCTTCAGCGAAACGGAGTGAAAATAGAGATCTTTTAAATATAGGATAAGAGCTTGGTTGTTTTGCTCATAATTTAGTAAAGTTCGGCTCAGTAGTGGATGTCCTTGATTTTATATATGCTTTTGAAAGTCAGATTGCCAGCTCCTAAAGAAGGGTATACCCCAAACCATAATATACAAAAATTTCAAACAAAATATTTTGTATTAACTTTCATTTTCTATTCCATTTCTGATTTTCTTAAGCGCTTTTAAACAAAACCAAACCAACGCAAAAACCCTTTTTCGGGTCAAATATTTTTAATTTCTATTAAAAATATTAGTTTGATGATGTAAAAAGAAACTTGCGGCTGCTACAGCTAATCTAACTAACAAACATAAAGCCAGTGTGATTTAAGTGCCCCGAAAGCTAAGATCCAATTACTATGAGAACAAATTTCAGAAGCGGAGCTCTCAGTTGTCAAACACCGGGACCTTTTTTAAATAATTTTTTTTTTTTTTTAATTTCTAAGAGTCACTAAAATTTTTCTTTGCGTGTACATAAATAAAACAGTTCTTCACAAAAAAAATTACAGGGTTCCGACGCTTGATTCTTGTAAAGATCACATCGGAATTTTATTTTAGGGGGGTTAAAGTTTCCCCTTTTGGGCTGTTCGTACTACATATCGATACATAAAACCATGTGTTCTTTACATCTGAGGTGAAGGATACGTGCAGCAACTTTGTAGAAGACGTTATGTCAAATATTTTTGTGGAACATATTAACCCTCTCACTCCCCCTCATAATGTCATTTTTTACTTTATTCTAACAAAGCGCAAAAATACCCCGAAAAAGGGGGAGAGCGGGGATAAAATGTTCTACAAAAATATTGGCCGTCAAATGTTACGTTATATGTCGGAACACACCAAATCCACAAACTTAACACAAATACCAAAAACCAGTCAAATTCAAGATTACCCATTAAGGGTTAATACTTTTGTATATACGTCACTATGCCTTTAGTTATGTTACTATATATATATATATATATATGTATTTATATATATATATAAATTAGGGCAGGTTGATTTAAAAATCGCCCAAGTGACATGGAAAATCGTTATCTAGGGATCAAAATAAGAAACTTTGCCCAAGGAACCATACCTCTAAAATGAATTCTGATGTTTCTTATTTTGACCCAAAGGTCACATTTTGAAAAATCCTACTTTGACCCATTTAAAGTGCACCAATCGAGTCTAAATCTATGACCGACCCCCACTAACTTTGGAGGGCCGACCCACCCTTGTCACTTGGGCGATTTTTAAATCGACCCGCCCTAGAAGCAATAAGCGAAAAAATAAGACTTTTTGTAAAAGTACGGCTTTTTCTGAAGAAATTTATGTAAAATTAGGCTTTTTTCCTAAAATTTTTGGCTTGTTGTAGAATAGAGTGACTTTTTGTAAAAAAAAATAGATTTTTATAATTACTCTAACTCTCTTGAAAAAAATGTGGTGAAGGTTTACGGACTTTTGAAAAAATTTACTTTTTTTAGGAAATAGTCACTTCAAGTGAAAAAATTTCACTTTTTGTGAAAAAAAGACACTTTAGTGAACTTTTACAAAAAGTCTTATTTTTTCGCTTATTGCTTTTTTAAAAGTTTGATTTTTTTAGTTGGACCACATGGCGTATGCAAGTTAATAAATTGGAATTAAATAATACTCATACGTAACCAAGTAACTTGACAGATGTTTTCCTTGCAAATTTTTCTTTAAAAAAATAGTTAACAAATATCTACACTAAGGCAGGTCGATTTAAAAATTGCCCAAGTGACAAGGGTGGGTCGGCGCTCCAAAGTAAGTGGGGGTTGGTCATACATTTAGACTCGATTGTGGCACTTTAAATGGGTCAAAGTGGGATTTTTCAAAATCTGACATTTTGGTCAAAATAAGGAACACCAGAATTCATTTCAGAGGTATGGTTCCTTGGGCAAAGTTTCTTATTTTGCTACCTAGAAAACGATTTTCCTTGTCACTTGGGCAATTTAGAAATCGACCCGCACTAATATATATATATATATATATATATACATCCTACACTTTACTATTGAAAATTGATACCTTGTATTCCTTAAGAATATGCTTGCCGCAGATATAGCACAAGCGATCATGATTCTCCAAGCAGTCAGACATTTTTATTCTTACAAACTCCCTTGTGGGACAACGGAAACACAAAAAAAAGTCAAATTCCCTTACTTCAATTTTGAGTGGAAAGAATATGAAATTATGAAGAAGGTTAGCAACATAACTAAAGGCATAGTGACGTAGATACAAAAGTTTTAACCCTTAATGGGCAATCTTGATTTTGACTGATTTTTGGATTTTGTGTTCCCACATATATGGTAAAATTTTATGGCCAACATTCTTGTTGTTTTTACATTTCATCTCTTCCTCCCCCTTTTTTGGGGGTGTTTTTTACGATTTGTTAGAATAAAGCCAAAAATATTTGCCATAACATTTTCTACAAAATTGCTGAACATACTCTATACCTCAGATGCAAAGAAATCATAGTTTAATATACCGATATGCTGTACGAATAAATGGGTGAAACTATTTTATATTATTATATATTTTTTTTTTGTCTCCTCTACCGTCTGCACCCCTTAATTTTGCAAAAAGTTTGAAATTGTTGTACAGTGTTATTAGCTTAACGAAATAGTTTAAACCCTTAACATATTAAATCTTTACTAAATATTACGTCTATTTTTTAAAAAAAATAAAATAAACATACAATTTAACGAAATCATTTTAATAAACAACAACAAAAACTGTAAAATTCCATTAAAATTTTAGATCTCTGATAAGGCGGGCATCACGCAAAACCAAACAACAAATTAACAATGCTTCCGAGGATTGCAATTTGCAGTAAATATAAAAAACAAACAACACCAGCAACAAAAATAAAGAACAATTTATTATAATTATCATTTTAATGTTATTTCATACAAATTAAGATAAAATAACAAACAAATTTAGAAATATAAATTTACTTTACACTGAATTAAATTTAATTAAACCAAAAAAAATTCAACAAGATCAAAAATATTTATTGAAAAAAAATTAAAAAAAAACTTTTAATTATAACAAATTTTACATTAAATTAGTGATTATATTGAAATCAAAGAAAATGTTTAATAAGAACAAATTAAAAGAATCCATAAGTGTATTTGTTGAAAATTTAATGTATTTAATAATTTATATTCAAATGACTTACAATATAGTAAAAGTATTAAAGTAATTTATTTAATAAATATTACAGAAAAAAAAAGAATAACAAAAATTTTTTATATACATTTGGTACTTTATAAATGTAATACATAAATAAAAAAGAAAAAAAACAAATGTTAAACAAAATTAAAAAAAAAAAGTTGATATTAATATTTCATTGATGTTGATGGAAAAACAAAATAAAAATCCTTTTCAAATAAAAATAATTGTTATTTGTTAAAACAAACAAAAATAAAATAATTGATTCAATCACTATTACCAATCAATATAAAACCATTTTTTTAACTTAATTTGCAAAAAAGACAAAAAATAATTTGAAACAAAAAAAAGAACGCTGCAAAACAAATAACACTCTGTTTAGATTTAAAAGTAGTGATTTTCAGTAAGAGAGCACACAAAGAGAGCCCTAAATTCTACTCTCGACACCATTAACAGCAATACTAAGAAGTGATTGCAACTAAGCCCTTTTCGGCATAGATTTAGCAAATTTGTAAGTACCCGAAACGCGAAAAATAATTTAACCCTTTTAGCGTGTTTTTACTTTTGGTTCGGTATGATTATACTTTTGTTTTATGGCAATATTAAAGTCCGAAAACTGTCCTAAAAGTTTTAAAACTTGCAAATGGAAAAACATTATAAGAACACCTTAGTTTCAGATCGAGGTTAATAGTTTTAAAAAGGCAATTGGTAACAATCCATTTATTTAGCTTTCTAGTTTTGCTATAAATATATTTGGGTGATTCACAAGCTAGTCATAAAGTTGTAAAGTCATATGTCTTAAAATAATTACAAGAAATATATATGACTGCTGTGGGCAACCGCTTATAATTGAGATTTCTGCTGTACAGTTATGACGAATCGATGAACACAACAATATTTTTTTTAAATAATTGTAAAATATTATTAAGGTAATTATGACGATCTGTAAATCACCCAATTGATATATCCGTACTATGACGCTGAACTTGCAAGGAATTTTATTGTCATGATGTATTCAAAAAAAATGTCATTGTAGACATTTACTAAATATTAAATATATTCTTAAACAAGTTAATAGTTAATGCTTAAACTACGCAATACTCAACCAGTTATGCTGAAAACTATTTAATTCTGATTTATGGAATGAAGACGAAGATGACCAAGTACTGTAAATTTAAAAAAAAAAACAATGACCAATTATAAGAGGATGTAAAAACTTCTTAAAGCTTCAGTTGTAACTTGATTTTTTTATTTAAAATTTTAGTTATTTCACTTTGAAAATATTTTTTAGCCCTTTAAAAAAAATGCAAGGATAAAGTAATGAAACCGTAATTTTTTTTCTATATAGCCCTTTTTAGCCCGTTTTTCAAATGTCCTCATGCATTTAGTGCTCTAAGAGCTGGTATTACTGATACAAAATGTCCGTTTGCTTACATTTTACGATTTTTGTTTCGTTTTTTCTCTTAATTTGTATTTGCGGCCTACTCTATATACACGGGGAAGTGGTTGCTCATTTAGCTCCAAGGGCCAGAAAGGAAAAAATTTACAAAAATAAACTCGATAACTACCTAAGTGTCACTACTAGAGGGTAAAATGTTGGACTAACGCCCCCTTAATTTTTCCTTTCCGACATTTTTCGGAACTACCCCCTTTCTCCATTTCTTGTTTTAAATTTGATAAAAATTATACAAAAATTGGCCGCAACAGTTTGTATGATGCCCCTAGACGTGTGAAACAACTCCACACTCACAATATTATTACAGTAAGTATTACAGTAATATCCAAGAGCTCTTCATAAATGGTAGCATCGGATATTAAAAATTGACGGAAGTCTTTTTTGGAGTCACTCTTAGTTCCTCCAATAAACTTTAATAGGTAAATTCATTTCTCTTCTTGTTGCGGTCTTTCATCCATAATATTTTTTTACGCTTTTTTCCTTCAATTTCCTTTAAACAGACGGCTAAAATGGCCTCGAATGTATCATCATCCAACATTTTTTAACAATTAAATTATTTAAATAAAAACTGTATTGCCTATCATGGTACAACTTATTATTTCCAACTGAACGTGTTGTTTTTTTTTTTTTATTTGTGTTTTTATTTTGAAGGCACAGAGTTGCTTTTTTTTGACGGTTTGGTTCAAATACAAAAACAATTTGGCCTGTTGTTGTTGTCTTGTTGTGCTTGTTGTAGCAACGAGTTTACCTTGTGTAGTTGTACCATGTTTGATTCTACGGAATTCGCAGTTGAATTTTTGACAGTAAAAATTAGTTAATTAATTCGTTAAAAATAAACTAAAAATAAGTAGACCGATTTTTAACTGAATATTCATTTATTTTATATTACAATTTCAGTTAATTTTACATACAGAATATTGTGAGTGCACTTTGTTATTCATCCCCAACATTTGTTTCTAGCTTACCATTCCAATATCTCCATTCCTTATGGGGGTTCCTATACAAAATTTTAAAACAGACTAGCCGTTTTTACATTTAACCCTTATATGGTCTTCGGCTGAAATTTCACCCATTTAATGTTTTAAAATTTAACATTTTGCTGAATCTAAATAAAAATGTTCCCTAATTATTTTAAATTGATTTTGCATTAATAAAAGTAAGTTTTCTTTTTGTTTATCTAAACACTACAAAATTATTTGAAGAATTCCGATTGAATTTTATTGAATATTATTTTGAATAAAAAAAATATAATAAAAACATCCGTATATTTTCATTAAATAATCAGTATGGGGGATTTTTCACCCGAAGAACCTTCCTGACAGTTATTTTGAAGAACGTATGAGGGTTAAATATACAGGTTAAAAAACTATTTCTGGATTTAAGTTTAACGAAAGCTACGAATTAATTTAATACCAAAGTTTGTGAAAAGTAGATATTTAAGTCAATTAAATACCGTTGTTGGATAATAAAATCTGTATTTGTTAACATTAAGAAATTAAATTTGTCATTTTGAAAGACATTTGGATAACAATTAGGTGTAAAATACATTCTGTATACTTTGTACAAATTATCAAATAATATGTTTTTACATATAATATCAAAATTATCCAGCAAATTTATGAACAAATGGAAAAAATTAAAGTTTTGGTTCAAAACGGACTAAATATGAAATCGTCTATGGAAAGCAAAACAAAAGATTTCTACTTAATTTCTTATTAAAACATCAAAAATTAACACAATTAAATGGTCCGCCATCTAACGTTTTTTTTCAACTAGGGCTTATTTCGTGAATGGTAACACTTAGCTCATGTCTGATCTGACAGATAATTAGTTTTATCCTTCCGCTGAACGAATATGGTTGTGTATACGCTTGAACAACGCTGGGAAATATTGCGACATTACTTTGAAAATCATGGTAATGTTGCAGAATGAAGAGAAGAAGAGAAGCACCGTCAGCTCCGTATGTTCGTTATCTTGTGAAAGAAACTGGCATCCTCGTCGATAAACCAAAGCGTGAAATGCCAAAAACAGTGCGTACACCCGAGAATATTGCTGCTGTGGCAGAAAGTCAATTCGTCGTTCTCAACAATTGAACATTTCGGAGACATCATTAAGACGAATTTTTCATAAAGACCTTGGTATGACGCCATTTGAATGAAATTATTTTCCATTATTAATCGGAAGGATTGTACTTTCAAATAAAAAAAGAAATTTGAGAAAGTATTCAGTAGTTTTTTTTTATAGCATTTTCAAAAAGAAAAAGTTATTTGGCGGACCCTTTTTTAAGAAAGTTCAACAGTTTACTCCTTTAGTTTTAAAAGCGCTTACTTCTGAACCCAAACCGATATAAATTTAAATTATATTATATATTTTATTGTTATTGTTTAACTAAAAAAATCGGCTAAAAATTTCGCCCGATATATTGTATAAATGGACAATGATATTGCAAAATAATAAAACTTCGATTTTTAATCGCGTATAACTTTAAGAAATAAATAATATCTAGATTAAAAATAGAAATGGCAAGCCTTTCAACACTTCTATACGTCATAGGTGTCAAACATAAGTAAAACTGCAATTTCATAACGATAAGACCGATAATGACGATTGATTTTGACATAACTTTCTAGTAGTAGCTTAAAATGGCTGTTTAATTTTACAAAAATTAATCCTTTCCCACTGTTTTGTATATCAATTCTGTTCAATGACTTCGCTATGCCTTTTTTTAAAACATCTAACTGCATAAAAACTAAAATATGTAGCATACTTTAGGGATTTCAAGTACACTACATACATATTTTGAAAATGAAAGCAACTCTTTTAGAAATATGCTAATTGGGTTTAACATATGAAAAGCATACTAAGAAAATATAAGAGGGAATAAATGTTTGCTCTAGTTATAAAAATGAAGAAAAATTCTAAACAAAATTTTTAAAAAAAAATTACAAAAAAAATTTTAAATCATTTAAAAATCTAAACAGATTGAATTTTTTTGCAGCAATTGTTCTAACTTTAACTCGAAGTTTATCTTTAATATTATTTATTTTAAGCTTATAAGTCTAAATACATTCAAGCAAAAAATTATTCATTAAATTTTTATACAATGGGGACCATATAACTTACATATATACGTTTTTATAGTTATTGAATGGATGAACACATTCGATAACAACTGTATCAAGCAGAAAATTTAATTTAAATAATATCTTTTTTCTAATATTTATTTTTCTTCATTAACATACTGAATAAATTTATCATTTGTTTTTTTCTAATTAAAATATGTAGACAAGAGGTCATAATAAGTATTTACTAAACTGATGTCATTAATAAATATCTTTTTTTTTATAATGGTTTCTTTTTTTTTATGAAAAATGTTGTTGTCATCTTTCATTTAAATTTAAAATGTTTATAATTTTCGTTTTAGGGAAAATCAGTTTTCTACACGAATGATTTTCCGAAGAAGTAGAAACGAAAAGTTACCAAACAATGCTCTCTTACAATCAGTGTTGCCAGAGTCTGGAAAAATCTCTTGCCATAAAATAGTTGTAGTGGATGCAAATTTAAAGTTATTTAAATTTTAGTCACTTTTTGAAATAAGAATTTTCGTTCTAAAAAAATAAGGTCATAAAGTCATATGTCTTAAAATAATA
The DNA here is from genome assembly GCA_943735925.1 of Pollenia amentaria. Classification (NCBI taxonomy): domain Eukaryota; kingdom Metazoa; phylum Arthropoda; class Insecta; order Diptera; family Polleniidae; genus Pollenia; species Pollenia amentaria. The sequence continues at coordinate 133,349,043 of OX031010.1, read as the reverse complement.
ACACAAAAAAAATATGACTGCTGTGAGCAACCCCTCATAATTTAGGCTCTAATTTTGTAATGATATTGAAAGCAAAAACAAAGTCAAAAATATTTTATAATTTTTTTGTTGCTTTCTACAGAAATTCATATTGGGTTTTAAAATTTTCTACGCCACAAGATATGCAGCGTTTAAAATTTCAAAATTCAATATGAATTTCTGTACAAAGCAACAACAAAATCATAAAATTTTTTTGGTTTTGTTTTGATCTGCCCATTTTGGGCAGATATTGTATATTGATAACTAAATGTGCCCGTACACGGCATGTTTTTTACATCTGACTGGTCAACTTTTCAAGTCATATGTAATTGTGAATGTCTGTCAAAATTACTGTTTTACAGAAGGTTTATAATATTTGGTCACACACGTACATTGAATTTGCTTCTGACATTGTATCTGTTTTTTTTTCGCATAGTTATTGCAGAAACTAAAGTAGTTCGCGGCTTTAAAATAGCGTGCTGACGCCACCAACATTTTTATTTGCGGTGTAAAAGAGTTCAGCAACCTTAACATTTTTTTCTTTAAATTCGAAGAAACCTATTTATGATATTATAATCAATCTTTTTTTTACATATGAACATAATTAAAATTATCATACATATATCGGTGTTGTAAACTATTAACTTCAGTCGGCTAATGATTCCGTCTATATTGCACCGCCGCCGCCGATTTCTTTCCGGCATAGATTTCTGATTTCTGACACAGCTCATGTCAGATGGTATGTCTGAAGAAAATAGAGCACGCTCTAATTGAAATTTTGTCAGATGACTTTGCGTCTCTTTGACTTCTACAGACGCAATGTTTTAAAGATAACACACGAGATGTATGTATTTTACAGTGGGAAATTTGACAAGTCTGATGTAAACACATGTCGCCTAAGGGCACCTTAAATTATAAGTTTCAAGTTTGAAAACTTCTACTGTAAGCGTTCTCCATAAGGCTATTATATAAGGCCATTCATATTGTCTTCGTATGGGAGGTGCCATGCCCACTTTTACAACTGAACCTACTTTTTGACAGGTGTTGTGTATTGATAATTTAATTAGAGTGCCCCGGTAGGATAGTTGGAAGTGAGCTAGCCTATCAGTGCGGGGGTTGCAGGTTCGTTTCCGCCAGAGGCTCTGGTCTCCTGCAGACAAGCGTAGAGCTTTGCGGGACTAGCATAAGAAAAAAGAAAAAAAATTTATCATGATACTTGTACCAAATGTGGAAACTGCTACTGTCTTACAGATATACAGAAATCTATATTGTCTTTGTATAGGAGGGAACACACCTTTTTGTTTAATCCAACCCACTTTTTGGCAGATGTTGTGTATTGATAACCAAGTTATATGTTTCAAATTCGAAAACTTTTACTCTAACCATTCTCCAAATATAACGCGACTTATTACTGTTATGGGATGTGCCACTCCCACCGGGAAACATTTCAAACTTTTGTTTCCATAAAAATCATTCTCATAATATTTAAAAAAATAACAGAAAAATATTCCGAAATTTATACAGCCGTTCTCTGGTGTTGCAATTGGCAACGTACATCATTTCATTTTCATTTACACAGATTGGCTTGATTTTATCTACTTCTATATTATAATTTTAAAATTTTCTAATTAGATTGCTTCAAAAACTCCATCGTGAAAAGACAGAATTTAATGCAAACACATTTCAAAGGAAACTTTTCCAATAATAGCACCAGTATCCAATAAAATTTAACAATAGAATAATTAATTGCTTTATTTCTTTTTATACATACAAATGTTCTTTTGTTTATTCGTTGCCTAGTTGGAAAAATATTTTTCATTTTATGTTTTGTCAAAACTCATTATCAAATTTAAATTTTGTATATGTAGGCCAACTTGTAAGGGCTGTTAAGACGGCACAATTAATAAGGTAACTCCAGTAGCCCAGCTGAATATCGTTATATCACATTTGGTTTACTATTTTGTTTGTTTACAAATAAGAGTACTTGTTGTTGCTAGAAATGAACACATATTTTTGACAATCTATCAGGTTTTTATACCAACAAGTTACATGTTGTTTTTGCTTTGTTTTAGAAGTGGTGGTAATATTTTTACATAATTAAAATTGACACCTACATATAACAATTTTTAAATGAAAAATAAACTTTACTAAAATTTATAGCAGTATTACACAAAATTTTGTGAATTAAATAAAAATTTTAATACCATACCCATATTCATAAAAAAATATTTTAGGTTTATAGCAGGCTTATGAAAAGAATAATCTATGATTATTTGTTAAATAAACAATTTATTAATCAAAAATATTTTTATGAATATGGGGGTAAGAATTTATTATAGTTTTCAAATACATACATATTTTTTATTCAGGGTTTTCATGATATTTCTTAAGGCTGTTTTACACTATCACACAAGTCTTACGTATTATGACAAAAATACATCTCTGATCTAGTTATTGTTTGAAAATTTTCAAAAAACAATAATAACTTATCATGAAAGATTTGTATTTTCCTTAAAGTATGTAAGACTTGTGTTATAGTAAAGGGTGGTTAAATTTTAAGGGCCGATATTGATTTGGAATAAAACACAAGTTATTTAGGAAATTATTATCATTTCTTTTTATTGTGATAATATTGGTATGGTTCAACTATGTATGGAACAAAATATCGGCCAAATGGCCGCCACGACTTTGGCGGCTCACCTCCATCCGATGGTCCAAATTTTCGGTGACGCTGAGGCATAATTGAGGTTCCATACCGGTAATAAGCCGAATCATCTCATCCTTTAGCTCTTGAATTATTGCTGGCTTATCGACGTACACATTTTCTTTCAAATAACCCCAAAGAAAGAAGTCCAACGGTGTCAAATCACATGATCTTGGCGGCCAATTGACATCGCCACCAAGTGAGATAACACAGCCATTGACTTCGTCGCGCAAAAAAAACATTGTTTCGTTAGCTGTGTGGCAAGTGGCACCGTTTGGAAAAAATACGGCCCGATGATGCCGCCAGCCTATAAACCGCACCAAACAGTCACTCTTTGTGGTTGCGTTGGTTTTTCGACAATCACTGTTGGATTATCATTCGCCCAAATGCGGTAATATTGCATATTGACAAATCCACTGAGGTAAAAATGTGCCTCATCGCTGAAGATGATTTTCTTCGAAAATTGAACATCCACTGTTGTCATTTCTTGCCACCATTCTGACCATTGACGACGTTTGGAATTGTCGAGGGGCTTTAGTTCTTGAGTCAATTGCACCTTGTAAGCGTGTAAATGAAAGACTTTATGCATAATGTTCATCAACGACGAGCGTGAAAGCTGCAATTGCTTGGCACGACGACGAGTTGAAGTGGACGGCTCTTCAGCCGCTTTTACATCTCCTACAGACCGGGTTTGCTCAAATTTTTGGACGATTTTTCCCATTGTACGCACATTTGGATGATTAAATTGACCGAAAAAATCACGAAGTGCACAATATACATATTGATTTGAAAGCCCATTTTCATAATAAGACTGAATAACTTTAACGCGCTGCTCAATTGTGTATCTTTTGATGGTTCAAATTGAGTAAGTCTGAAATTGAGAAATGTCAAACGAAATGCAGAAAAAAACTTGACGTTTAGGTGTGGTTCACATTCAACATCAACCCTTAAAATTTAACCATCCGTTATAAAGTTCCCATTAAAAGTGTCGCATTTTTACAAAAATTGTATGAGAATTCCTTTACATAAACTTTGTAAATTTGCCTAACAATTTTGGATACGGCAGTTATCTTTTAATTTTTTGTTTATTTATTTTTGTTTTGACGTTTCTCAGAAACTAACATTCATTATGTAAAATTACATAAAAGTCAAAAACGGGCTTCATGAAACGAATCTCGCAAGTTTTCCCGTTTGCACAAATGCCAATTTTAAGCAATTTCATGAAACCCCTTATTATTTATTTAAAAAAATAACATTTTTCAGAGTTACTTAAGCTAAAGTTCAATTTTAAGATAATTTTTTATGGCTTTGGGAACTGACGCCAGGCTTTGTGTTATTTAATTTAAGTTTTTGGAATGAATCAATTTTAAACACTTTTTCTGATTATTCTTTTACACTAAAGATTTTTTAAAATAGTTTATATTTTTATTAGTGTTTTCCTTTGCCTAGACATTATTTTTCGTTTAAAAAAAATTTATTTAAGAACATGTAATAAAGAATAGTTGGGCAAGCCTGACTCTAATGTTTCCTTATTGAATACATGAATTAAGAGAGATTTTGTAAAACTTAACAAAAATGGTAATGAAGAGCATCTTGATATCGGCATATGTTAGTGTATGTTAGCGTTAGAAGTGATTTATTGGAAAAGCTATCAAATCTTGTTTTGATGCAAGCATTTATGACAATTGAATTTATCACAGTCACGATATTATAAAAATAGAGCTTATTTATATGCCCATTATGGTATCGATACTTATGTATTGGAGCATTAGGCTTTTATGAGAGCATTTCTTATATCTACGACGTAAGCTTTAAATGCCATTTTTAGAATAGAAATATAAAGAAAGCTTTACTAATTGTGCTCATGGGAGTAATTTGACAATCCCAGAAAAAATTTTGGAAATATTAAAAAGATTTTTACTATTCCTGAATGCTGGATAAGCTATTCGGATTGTTTGAAAATAAGATTATTATTATTTTTTTAAATATTAATAAGAATTTTAAAAATGGTAGTCTTGAAAATATGAGAGTTGTTGCTTAACCCTGGAAGGTTACTCTTAATTTTAGTATGTTAAGGATATTCTTCGTCGAATCGACGAACAATTTGAAAAAAAATTCTAGGGGAACGATTTTTAAAGTAAAAAATCAACAAAAAAAATTTTAGTTAAGCATTTTATTAAAAAATAAAATAACTCATAAAAAATAAAAGTTATTTTTCTCTCTCAAACTTCGATACGAATTTGAACTTTTTTTGTATTCCTACATGAATTAACTTTTCAAGTCTTTCGTCATCAGCATACATTGTTGAAAGCAAGAGCGTTATTTAAATACACATAAAAAAGTTATATGATAAAGAGCAAATGAGCTACGTCGATTCGACGAACAGTAACCATCCAGGGTTAATATAAATTTACCTGTTAATTTTTTACCGAAGTAACTTTACAATTGACCTCCTGTTTTATATTTTTTTTAGAACATATTAAATTTTGTGAATCATTAAAACATTTCAAAACTAGATATTATAAGTAGTTTTTAATAGCACTTGAGTTTATTTCAAACTAAATATGAAATGTTTGCACTCGAAATTCTTATTAGGTTTTTTTCTGAAAAAAAAAATTCTAGTTTATATAAAAATAGTAAAATCTTTTTGCTTAAGAGTTTTTAACTTATAAAATAGATTAAATCTAATGCAGTCATTAATTGAAAAACTCATACAAAAAAATTTTATTTTGGTTTTAAAAGGATTTTTCTTGCGCCCTTATTTTGTGTATGTATTTTCATACAAATTTTTTAAAATTCAAAAAATTTTATATGAAAATTTTCTCAACGCAAGGTGATGTGATTTACAAAATAACCATCTTAATTTTTTAAAAATTTTTAATTCTTATTTTTTCGGTTTTGTAAACAAAACTTGAATAGTGATTGTATTTGATATTAATGTCTAATTACTAAAGCACTTAATTTAAATGATTAATAACACTAAACATATATTTAATAAGACTTATACTATAAATTATTTAAGTAAATAATTAATACACATAATTACTGCTATTAAATAATTTTTTTTTTTAAATGAAATAAACAAACAAATACTCCCCCCATTTACACTGAAAATGAATCTATTTTAATACAGGACTTATTACGAAAAAAAAACTGGCTTTAACTATGAACAAGAACAAAACAATTTAATTATTATGATTAAAATTTAATAAACAAATAATTTAATTACAATTTTAAATAGTAAAAAGTTACTTTTAAATAAATTGTTATTTCAACAATTAATAAATAAATAAAACTTCAACAATATAAAAATTAATCCATATTTATTTGCATTTGACAAAATAAAATAAACTAGATTAAGAGTTTTATGACCAACATTGTTTTAAGTATAAAAAAGCAAGAAAACGATTTTAAGAAAATTAAAAAAAAAACTTTCTTTTTTTTTTGTTCATGTGTTAAAAATTCTATGATTTTCTTGATTAGCCATTATTTGATTTAAAATTACACTTTTAGTTTAAAAATTATTGAATGTGTTAATAGCCCCTAACAGTGGCGTAAAATTAACTAAAAGAAAAGGTTGTAAATATGAAAATTCCAGATACTACTTAATTAAATATCTAGGAGCCTTATATGTCATATCGTCATATCTTGTGCCACTTATACTGCCCTCCTAACAAAGAAAGTCACATCTCCATTTTAGTTGTTTTAGAGCACGGCAGAAAAACATTCTACTCGCGAGCATAATTCGAGTCAAATTTCTCGTTTTAAAATTTGTGCTGGCGAGCTTAAAAATAAAACTCGAGGCAAATTTTAAAACGAGAGAATTGGCTTGAGTGGTACTGGCGAGTAGAATTTTTTCCTACACTGCTCAAAACTACTAGGAGATGTGAAAATCTTTCTTAGGAGGGCAGTATAGAACAGGCTCGATTTAAAGACTTTCAAAGTAAACTCTGTTCTAAAACAAATACTACAATAATAAAAACAACAGGGGCGTGATTCTGGCAGTCGTGATCGAGTACTTTCTCGATTCGAAAACCATTTAATATCTAATTATTTCAGTCAATACTGAACGAATCTTTTCAGTGTTGCAGAGCATTAATTTGAGTTTCACAATACTAAAAAAATAATTTCGATTCATTCAGTATCAACTGAAAGAGTTAGAAATAAAATTGCTTTCGAATCGAGAAAGTACGCGATCACGACTGCCAGAATTAGGCCCCAGGTAATTTTTTTATTCAAATTGCCAATTCACTTAAAACATATGTTAGCAAAGAAAAAAGGCATTTAGCGCGGAACATGTCAACGGAAGTCTCAACGTCCAAACATAATATGCATGAGTTCGCTTAAGTCAACGTAAGCAACTGTGTGAATAAATATAAAACATATGTGGCCAACAACAATAAAATTACACTTTTCGTCCAGTTTCGTCAAATGGCATTTGCTTAAGCAAAGTGCCAAAGTGAACGCACATTCCGTACGAAATCAGCTGTTTGTGTATTCTCTACACGCAGAGAAAAAATAAGTTTAAATATGGTCACCTCCAACAAAACTATTTTTGAAGAAAATTTTAAACATTTTATGTTTAATTTAACCATATTTTTGTCACCGACAACCATATTATTGTTAAATTAGTCCTCCATGAAGAAGCCACAACCATATTATGGTTTCCTCTAAACATGTTATGGTTAAATATGACAATAATTTGTTTTTAAATTAACAATAGTATTTTCCTCTTATCCAAGAGCAACATTCTATGGTTGAAAATCAACCATGCTAATATAAAGGTTAAGCATATTTTAGTTATTATTAACCAAAACATGTTCGGTGGCAACCATAATATGGTTATGCCTTCTTGGTGGAGGACTAATTTATCCATAATATGGTTGTCGATGACAATAATATGGTTGAAATAACCATAGTATGTTTACAATTTAATTTCAAAATAGTTTTGTTGGAGGTGACCATATTTAAACATATGTTTTCTCTGGGTGTAGGGAAAAGTGAACTAACATTAAACTTGTCACATGCCAGTTCCTAATTGGTAGGGACCAGTTCGAGTTCTAACACTTTATATGAAGGGGACTTGTCACTTTAACATGGCGATGTCCTACGAGGAGGTTAGTTGGCACCTTTTAAACACTTTGTAACATTTCATTTTGCGCCATTATTGGCATGATTGGTTTTTTTTTTGCAGTATAAAATTCATAAGAAAGCTACAAATATTTCAATTAATAACACAGACCGTGTGAGAATAATTTTACAAGTGTGATCTGCTACTTGAATTACTTAATATTAGAAACAAAAGGGTCTTTATTTAAATATTTTATATTTTGCAGATAAAATCCTGCGCGGTTGCTCCATTTTAATTGACAAGTGCGTGTCTTCCAACAGATTTCTTTTACATTTACTTTTGCGCCATTGTCGGTTTTCTTTCAGTAAAAATTGATAGAAAAGCGAAAAATAGTTTACTTAAATATTTGAATTGTTTTACATTACAAACAAAATGGTCTGTATTTAAATACTTTTTGTTTTGCAGGTAAAAATTAGTTTAGTATGGAAATATTTTAGTAAAGACGAGAATGACAAGACTGTAGCAAAATGTAAGCATTGCCCCAAGGTTTTAAAGTGCTGTGGTTCATCAACATCTTCATTGTCCTATCATCTTCGCAAGGTTCACAATAACAAACTGGATGAAGATGTGATTCCAACAACATCGAATATAGCAAAAAAAAGAGTGTGGCCCAATGGAAAAATATATGAAATCATCTTCGGTCTATAAGCTAGAGGAAATAATAGCAAGAAGTGTGTCAGAGGACGGGATGTCGGTAAGAAGTTTTAAGAAATCTAAAGTGATTTTGTCTCTGCTTAACGTTAAGGGCTTGAAGATGCCATCAAGTGAATGTACAATATGGAAATATTTTAGCGATTTTTATTTATCAAAAATAGTTGAACTTATAGTTGATATTAAAAAAGTGATAGAATATAGAGGACGTTTCTCAATTATTTTAGACGAATGGTCTGATATATCATACCTTAAATATATCAACGTTACCCTCAGATACTACGACCCAACATCTAGCTCTTTTAAAATTTACAATTTGGGATTAGAAGAGCTAAAGCAAAAAGGCACATCATTAAATATTACTGACACAATAGAAAAAAAAAAGTGCAAGAATTTGCGCTTAGTTTTGATAGATTTATTGTGTGTTCTACTCACGACGGCGCCGCTGTAATGAAAAAGTATGGCAAAAGTATTTCCGCTGAATCGCAACTTTGCATTTACATATCATGCAATCCACTTATCCGTTATAGACACACTTTATGCAAAGAAAACTGAAGAACCATATCAAAATGAAGGAGAAGAAGATTGTGAGTTTGAAGTGATGATGACGATGACTATAGAGAGTTTGAAAAAAAACGGAATTTGAAATTAAAGCAGAAATTTATAAAACTAATAACCGTGTTCGTAAATGCTGCAAACTTTTTAATAAGTCAAATGAGAAACAACAAAAACTACAAGCATACGTAAAGATGCAAGAAGGGATCGAGATTCGCCTTATACATGATGTAAAACATCGTTGGTCATCGTTGCTCAAAATAGTAGACAATTTTCTTCGTATATATAAATGTGTGAATCATGTTCTGGCTGATTTCGATTTAGATCTTTTCACTAATTCGGATATACAAGTTTTAGAAAACTTAAGTAAAACTTTAAAGCCCTTGGACGTGACTATAAAAGAGCTTAGTAAAGAATCTGCTACTCTAATGGAGTTTGAGGGAATTATTAAGTTTTTGATTAATAATTTAATAAAAGCCAATAACACTATTGCCAACGATTTAATTAAAAATTTAAGGATTCGATTTAATGAAAGACGAGTTCAAGTTTTAAATACACTTATTTTATACCTCCACTTAGGCATATTTCCTTCTAGCAATCCATTCTTAAAATGCAGTACAAAAACAGAAACTAAGGAGTTCGGAAATAAACTTTTTTGCAGAATGTTTGGTGCTGAGCGTTGTCAGGATGAGTCAGATGATGACCTGACAACAGAAGAAACTCTCGATAGCAACACAAACAATCTTTTAACAGAATTAACCGAAACAATTAGAAGTGTTAAAAATTTTAAAAAATTAAAACAGGACTCTAATGGTATAATGGAAGATTATATATGTTTAGAGAAAACCAGGAAAAGGACTGAAAAATTAGATATTCTGTATTATGGGTTGCTTTCGATTTCTCCAACATCTACGATATATGCAACAATTTTTTCCAAGTCAAGTTTTATCAAAACTAAAGAAAATAATCGCTTAAATCCTAAACATTTAAATCGTATTATTTTTCTAAAAGATTATTTTATAAGATCTCCTTAAACTATAGAAATAAATTATCAAATGATCTCACAGTTTATTGTTTAATACATAATAATTCAAAATATGTATTAAATAGTTATGAATTAATTTTTTGTTTGCTCGTTTTAGTCCAAGAATTGTTATGTTTGTTATGTTATTGATTTTTTTTACTAATAAACTCCAAATAATAAATAATTAATGCATTTTTATTTATTGAAATTACTTAATTTATAAACAAAACTTTATTAATCGGTTAACCGATCAATTACACAATTAACCGATTATTAACCGATTAAACCAAAACCTCGGTTAATTAATCGAGCGATTAACCGATTAAAGCAAAAGCCCGATTAAATGAATACCCTAATAACTACACTTTAAACATTTTATTATATTTCATAAAAATTTTGTATGAAAATTGGCGCTTAAACTAAAATAGTTTTTGTTATAAAATCGTAACGGTACCTTCTGTGACCATGAGATTTTAGGAGATGATGCAAGTGTTGCCAGTAAATTCATTTAGATATTAAAAAAACGAAAATTGAAAATGTTGTCGCTTAAGCTTTTTTTGCGGTTATGGCTCGATATATTGAAACAACAATAAAAAAAAAACTAATTTTTTTTTTTGTTTTCAATATAAATTTCTGAACGAAAATTTTTATTTTAGTTTAAAAAACAGGCAATAAATTAAATATAGTCCGATCGTCAAAAACTTACATAGTGTTATTTTTAGACATAAATACTAAATAAATTAATTTGAATTCAAATTGCAGCTATACATTTTAATTCGTTCAAAAAAATTTTAATTCAACCCAATAAATAATTTGATAACTAGTTTGCTAATTTCAATTGCTTTACAAATTATTTATTATTTATTTTTAATTACCTGAAGTAATTAAATAAATATAGACTTTTTGTGATTATTTTTTTTAATTGATTTAATTAAACTCATTGTTTAAAATTGCAAAGTTTTTTGATCAGTTTTTTAGTGAAAATTTGAAATATCATTTATTGAAATAATAAAATCACTAGATTCATTTTCTAAAATTGCAATTATCAGTAAAATCATTTTGGTGATGGGAACAGGATCAACAAATTGTTTGTTTGGTCCTACGAATTTTGTGATTAAAAATATTTTTTTTTTCTGTGTTTACCTGTAAGCAGTGTGGCCATTTTGGCATTTTTGCAGCTAAATTTTGCAACTAAAATTTTCATTTAGCACTTGGGGTTTTATTTAGCATTTTTATAAAATGTTTTAAACTCTTTTTAGCAATATTTTAAACATTTTGAAGAATAGTTTTATTTATATTACTTAAGGTTTTTTATATATTATGATAAATTTTGACTAAAATTAGTTGTAGGCATAATCAAATTTCGTATGAAAATTGATAAATCTTATGTTAAGAATGGTAGTATGTATTAGAAATGACCTCATCATGTTGAATGTAAAAATTATTTATCCTTTGATATAACGATATTAAAGCACAAGGAAATTTCACTTTGTATTTAGATAAAAGTTCTATAGTAGTTATATTTGAAAACATTTGTTGCTCTTAACTGCTGAAAAAAATAATAATTTTAAAACTTTAACTTTTCTTAAACTAAAAATATCCGAGGTTTGCAAGTCCCCTAAATTTAAAATTTAATCTCAACTACTTGTGCTACATATTTTTATTTAAATGATGTCTTACCAAAATCTACCCAATTATAACCATTTGTTTCAATTTCGTTAAAAAAATAAGTCACTTAAATATATTTAGTTTCGAATAAAATTTCATACTGGTAATGAATTTTTAACAAAAATCGTTTAAAAGTTTAGCATTATTTTTTAGCATTTTTAAAACAATTTTTAGCATTTTTTGGCCAGGTCTAATGCCAGATTTAGCAGTAAAAAATTTTAAGATCTGGTCACACAGCTTGTAAGATTATGACAACAAAGAAAACGCAATTATAGTTAATTATAGATAATGGACCGATTATTACCACTTCAAATAGGTTTCATTGCTGTGACACTTAAGCTATGTTTACATTATGTGTATTTGTCATGTGGAATGTCAACTTTCTACACACATGTAATTTCATGTGTATGTCAAAACTTGAGTAATATATAAGGTTTATAATTTTCATGTTCAAAAATTTTGGTATGTAAAGCACATTTGGCATAACCTATCAAGAAAAACAATCTTAAAACAGCTGAGTGGTCAAATGTACAAAAATTAAATTGAAATTTGTTATATTTTGTTGTTATAAAAACAAAAACATACACACTTTCTTTTGTTAACTCCTTTTTAATTTTTCCCTCCATTTTTATTAATTATTTGTGTATTTTCCAATTAATTTTTAATTTAATTTTGTTAATACGAAACAGATGCTTTGTCACTTGAAAATAGAACTCGTGCTAAATCAAAAATCTCATTTTTGCTGTACACAGAGAAATAACACATGCTATTGTTTGGAGTTATTCAGACGATATGTACAAATTTAACATGTGAAAAAGTGACAATCCACATGACAAATACATATAATGTGAACATAGATTTACAATATACATACATATGTACAAAATTTCTCAGTTTCATGGCCATGTTCTCAATGTATCGACAAACTGCCTGCTACTTAATGTCTAAATTAATTTATTAAGGTAGGATTACACGATTGCCGCAATGCACCAATTATTGGTCTACTTTATGCACCAATCGTGTAATTTCACAATTTATTGGCTCATACGGCAACCTTCGACAATAATATTCTTATTTATCCCAATCAAATGCAGCCCTGGTACGGCAATCGTGTAACTGCTCGATAAACAATAATGCGGCAATGAAATGTGTTAATTGCGCCAATATTTATTGATTTCTTGAGCGGCAATCAAAGTGGGCAATAAGCGCCAATATAAATTTTTTCTTTAGTCGTGGAATATTATATCTGTAAGTAAAATTAATTTTTACTGTTGTAAATAAATTAATTATTATTTATGTATATATGTGTCTTATTTTTTAATAAGTGGAGACACTAGTTGCAACAATTCCTTAAAGGTTTGTTCGGCCATACGTATGACATTTTTAAATAAAAACTTTTGATTTTCGATTTCTCTAAACTCTCTGACCCAAATACTTCTTTTAACACACTTTTTTCATTTTTCTTTGTATCCAATTCACACAAAATAATTATAGCAGCTGCAATTTTCTTTTGAGAAGAAGTCATTTTCACTTAATTAAATAAATTTTTTACAGATTTAAAAGTATTTATTGCATTCTGTGGTATTTATTAAAGGGCTGCGCAAAATATTCTTAATGTTCTGTGTTCTACTTCACACAACTATCAATCATATTATTTCACTGTAAACATACATAGCAAAACAAACATAACAACACATTACTCTCACCAAAACAAAACAAGCATAACTTGAAAAGTTTTTCTCTTCTGCTTTGTTAGTGCTTGTATTATCAAAACAAACAGAATATCAACACAAAAACAGACAATGAAATAAAAAAACGGTAAATTATAGTAAAAGCATCGAGTGCACGTAATTAGGAATTTAAAAAATTTAAAGTGATCTTAGCTTATAACAGAGATGGATGCATTAAATGTAAGCAAAATTGATTTTTTTGAATTATTTCCTAAATGTATATTTTATTTTAGTCGACCTTTATTATTATATTAGGTATAACTAAATTATCAAGCTTGATGTCTTTTTTTATTTTTATATAAAACTTTAAGCGTTTATTTAACCAATATTTCTAATTAAAAAATTTTTTTAATTTGTCAGTTATTGTTAAATTTGTTAAAAATTGTTGAAAATTTATAAAATAAGGAAGAAAAAACCCTGAAGAAGGCACTCAAAGGAGTGCCGAAATATTGGTTAAATAAACGTTTAAAGTTTTATATAAAAATAAAAAAAAGACTTTAAGCTTAATAATTTAGTTACCTATATTATTTCCTAAATTTTTAATAATATTTTAAAGGAACCTACAACCGAACCCATTGAAAACCACTCAAACGAAATTAAATCAAAAGTTTCTCCCTTTGCAATTTTCTCTTTGGTTTATGTTTACAATCAAAACATTCAAACATGCTTGGAATGTTCTATTTCTGTTTTAATGTTCTACTTCATCTTTGTTCTAATTCAGCTTTATTTTAGTTCAGCATTGTTCTTGTGCAGTTTTGTTCTATTCTTCTATATTTTGATCGTAAAGCAAAACAATTGTTTTTGGAAGTATGAGTTTTGTAATGAGAGAGTAATATACACATACTATCTACATTTAATGAAATTGCTTGTAAGCAATTTTTCTTGTGCTTGTGCAGCTCTTTAGTATTTATGTTAGCAAAACAAAAAATTTAATTAAACACAACAGCTGTTTCTCAGTGTTCCCGCATACCATAGCAATCGTGTAACTGGAAGTCGGCAATTATTGGCCCTTAATCGATGTGCGCCAATTTACGGCAACCAAATTTATGAAATTTTAGGCAATCGTGTAACTGCAGAAAATTTGATTGGGACAATCGATTTATTGTCCTCCAAATTAGCACAATAAAAATTGTTACAAATTGGTGCATTGCGGCAATCGTGTAACCCTAGCTTTAGATAGATAAAATGTCCGTTAACGATTTTGATATTCTCAATATACCGATAAAAACAATGTTTTCAGTTGGCAACACATCTTTAAAAATACATGTAAAAGTTGGGAGTCAGCTGATAAAAATTATCTGTACGGCAAATAAATAATTGGCAGATGAGTGCCGGTTAGCTTTGCGACAAAATAAAAGCAAATGAGACATTGAGAAACCCAAATTTCTTTAATGTGCAGTTTTTCTTTGGGAAAAAAGATATTCTCCCATTGAGAAAATGGCCATAAGAAAGGGTGTAGAAAGTTCTATTTACCACCATGGTTTTCACCTACAAAAATTAAAACTCGTCCCTTCTTCAAAAATAAAGAAAAATCGTCAGTAGTTTAGATGAAAAAAATGTTTTACATCTAATTCATTTTTCGCCCTTTTGCAACGTTTTAATGCAATTCATTACTAACCCAAAATCAACAAAAACTAATATTCGTGGTTATGAAAGAAAATCATGGAATTTTTATAAATTCTTTATCAAACAAAAAAAAAATTATTAATTAAATCAATTGTCTAAATTTATGATTGATCTGCAGTATGTGACGGTATTTATATAATATATAATACATCTGACATCTTTTCATAAAGAAACCATGCGTAGGTGATTGCAAATTTTTGTTTAAATAAACCTTATTAAATTTAATAAATATACAACAAAAAAATTATATAAATGTGTTTGTTCAATTAGTTAGAAAAAAGATATAGAAAATACTTTTTTGCAACAGAATTAACAAAAAAATTGTTTTATAGAATAAATATTATTTAATACAAATAAAACATAAAAACAAAACTATTTATATAATTTAATTAAATTATTTCCTAGTAATAATAAAAACAATTTTTTTAAAAATTATTTAAATAAACAAAAACAATGCAAAAGTGAATTGTGATGTATGTTAGTAGTGAAAATTATTTAATTGAAATAAATTATTTCAATAATAAATTAATATTAATAGTTACTGTTTTTATTTTATTATATTACCACAAAAACCAAAAAAAAAAAAAATAAGTTATTATATTTGTTATATACACATATTAAATATGTATAACTACAAAAAAAACAATACATTAGAAAAAAATTAAAAAGGCAAACGGAAACGAATGAAATGTGATTGGGATATTTAATAACACAGAGCAACATTTTTAAATTTTTAAAACATTTTAAAGGGTATACAGTGCAACACAAAAAATGCAAACTCTCTCTTGTGTGGAATTTCTCGACTCAAAAATCCCATTTGAGTTTTGGAAGTTTTAGTTGCTCTTTGGATGTAATGGCCTAATGTTTTTTTGGCTAAAACTTGATTTTTTCCAAGAACATGCAAATTTTTCCACAATCATATCACGAAAACCAATTGGAATTTTGTTTTTCTGTCTTCGGCACAATTGTAGCTTTGGACTAGGACATAAAAAACTGTAAAACAAAATAACCTGGAAAAACCACATTTAGTGCCTCAAGTACTTCGAGAAATTCAACACAAGAAAGAGTTTTCATTTTTTTGTGTTGCACTGTATAATGAGCAAGGCAAGTTTTTTATATGCATTTCCCGCTCGTTTTTTTATAATAGGATTTTTGCCCCCCTAAATGATTTTATAGGGATCTCGGAAGTAATATCTTATTATTAAAATTCTATTGCCAAATGTTTCCTCACTACTAAAATTTAGTGTTATTTGCGATATATTCAATTGAGTGATGTAATAATTGATACTTTTACCATTGATGTTTAAAAATGTTTTGCATATGTTTTGTGAGATAATTTTAAAGTACAGGGACACGAAAAACTAATCGCATAGATTTTCAGTAACATTTAATATCAAGAAATTGTTTTGGTTGTAAAACATTTATAATAATAGAGTCTAAACTAAATTTTCTTTTTGTTAAATTGACTTTTAAAATATTGACATTTTAAAATTTTTAACAAGCAAAATGTATTGAAAATTTTCAAATTTTACTAAGTAAAAAAAAAAAAGAAAATTCAGTGTGAACTGCGAGCATATTTGAAAATTTAAAGTAAGAATAATATCTAAGAAAACCCCAATAAAAACTTTTACATTTATGCTTTTATGACAGTTTTGTTAAAGCAGTAAAATAAATTTGTAATTTC
The DNA here is from genome assembly GCA_943735925.1 of Pollenia amentaria. NCBI lineage: Eukaryota > Metazoa > Arthropoda > Insecta > Diptera > Polleniidae > Pollenia > Pollenia amentaria. Next base: position 133,332,252 of record OX031010.1, on the reverse strand, counting down.
ATAGCATTTAACTTACAATCTGTATTTGAATAAATATCGACACAGCTTTCGTATATGTGCATTCGTCGCTGTCTGACGAGCAACTAAATTAATGAGCGTAAAAACAAAAGGGGTGGGTGGGGCTTCTAAGCAATTGTTTGCTTGAATCAGTGATGTCCAAAATGTAAGCCATAGTATACAAAAATGGTGGGCGCTACATAGCACAATTGTGCTGAGAGATTTCACACGTATTCTTAGCCTCTTTAATTTAAGGCCCCACCATAATATGCATTATGCCGCTTGACTTAAGCAACTGTGCGAATACATATAAAACATATGAGGCCAACTATAATGTACTTAATGAAACTTTTCGTTAAGTTTCGTCAAATGTCATTTGCTTAAAGCCTATAGTACACGGCATGTAAAAAGACACATGCGCATGTGGTTCTGACGTAATTTTGACGTCAATGCAAAGCCACAATAAACATTGCGTGTTGTGTGATGACGTCAAAATTACGTCAGAACCACATGCGCATGTGTCTTTTTACTTGCCGTGTACTATAGGCTTAAGCAAAGTGCCAAACTGGACGCACATTCCGTACGGTATCAGCTGTTTGTGCGTTGTTACAAAAAATAAAATAAATTGAAATGGATAAAGAAAAACAAAAATATAGAAAAAGAGAAATTTAACATATTTTAATTTTGTATCCATTTTTTTATTAATAAGTAGGTACAACAATCACCAATTTTTTTCTTTTTATAACGTTGCTGGCAAATTAAATAAAAGATAAAATAAACAAATACAGAGCTGTAATTTTTGGTACTTCTTTATTTGAAGTACTCGCAAGAAAGCAAAATATTGCACAAATATGCAACATGGATCTTAAGTTTATATAAGTACATTATGGCCACCTTTAGGCCTCATTTAATTTTCTTATGCATTTGACAGACTTTTCGTTAATTTTTGGCAGTTCTTTAAGCTAACTTATGCATATTATGGTTGGGCATTTAGTTTTCGATGAGACAGTATCGAATGCACATGAAGCGGATGCTTACATATTTTCTTATATTTTTTGGTGGGTACTTCTGCCACCTCACTAATACTAATAATCATCAATACAAGCACAGTTTTAGTTGTGCCCACTTTTGGTATACAACTAGTTCACCCACATATAGGTTCTGTGTGAATTCAACACACATAAAAACAACACAAATAAAACAAAATTTCAAATTGAAATATATTGAATTTTTCACAATATAACACATTTTGTTTAATTTTGTGACACAAATTAATAATTTTTTCCAATTATGTATTTTTTACAAGCTAAAAATGTTTAAATAAATTTTTTTTACACAAATTTTTTTCTGTTGTTAATATTATTAAAGCCAGCAGAGTAGCAAAATAAAAATTTAACAAACATTATTTTTAAAAGTTTAAAAATGCAGCAAAAATTAAAATAAATTGAAAATTTTTTGAACTAAGAAAATTTTATTTTAGAATAAAAATTGTTACCACATTCCATACGATTTTATGCAACAATGTTTAGTGGTGCAAATAGTTTTAAGCACCAATATATTTGAAAAAAATCTTACTAATAATAAAATGAGTTTCGTACCACTGACATTTAAGCTAGGTACCTGTCAAAGAGTCGGCATACTAGTTGTATACTATGATTGGAACTGAGGTTGTTTTGCTTCATTTTAGTATTAGTTAATAGAGTATTGATGTCCAGCCAATACCACAATCAAGGTGAATTCAACTACAAGTGGTGTCGGAACTACAACAATCCAAAAGCAACAGAAATAACATTGAATTTTATACATTGCATTGTTATTGCTTACGGTTCAAAATGTCGACCATTCCTAACATAACACTAGCAAATGAAAACAAAATGGTTTGAACTGCCAAAATCAGATGGCGTTTCAACACCACCTGCTTACATATTTCTTATAGTTTTTATTAAGAATTCTTGTTTCTCTTTAACAGTGGTGTCAAAAATATAAACTTAGGTTGTATTGCTTCATATTAGTATTAGGTAATAGAGGGACAAGTATTCTTAATAATAAATATATAAGCATCCGCCGCATGTGCACTGGTAGCTTGATGATTGACGATAGGGATGGGCAATAAATATCGATATATAAAAAAATTATAAACGATATATATCGCCGATATTAAAAATACCCATACATCTATACATCGATATTTATCTACGACTATCGAATTCGATATTTTTAAGATCTCTTTATGATAAAATTCGAAATTTTAACCGTTGCTCAACTGCCTACAATATTGTTGTTTTTTAAGAATTCCATCATATGTTTTTTTAAAACTAATATTAAGAAAATAACAGTGTTTCTCCATTGTATATATTCATAGATTACAAAGTTCAGTTTTTCTCGGTTTTTTAAGAGATGTCAAGAAAAAAATAATCGCGGAAAAAATATTCTGGAAAGGGTTCCTAGAATTATGCAAGGAATCGCCTTAATTATGACATATAAGCAGAAATAGACTCATAAAAGTTGGAATGTTAATAATAAAAAAAAAACATTTAATTTTTTTTTTTATTGGAGCATATTCTAATATATTAAAAATAAAATATTGCACAGTTTACTTGTATAATATGTGTCACAAGTTTCGTTTACCGACAATATATAATCCGGCATTATATAATCGCAATAATTTTTTTTTTTTTTAGATTTCATATTGCGAATAAATAAAATTTTTTTTTGTATTCTTTACTTTTTTTATTGTAGAATTAACTGCCGGTCCCTCGATTTCAAACGAAAACTACGTTCGCATAACTTACCTTAAAAACAAAATTTTACAATTGGTTTTTGTTTTAAATAAAAGTTAAGCGAATGAAAGTTTCGTTCGAAATCGAGGGACAGGCAGTATATATGAAATTAAAAGAAACAATAAAAAGTTAGAATGGAATTACATGTAATATGTTTGTACATATGCAAATATGTATTGACATATGCATATTAAGTTTTTAAATTTGGTAATAATTTCACCTTAATACGTTCGATACATCGATATATCGATATTTTTATTTAATAAATATCGAAACTCTTAAAAAATATCGATACGATATATATCGATATATTTTTTCAATTTGCCCATCCCTAATTTACGACTGAATTGTGTATTCTCATGGACTAAATGAAAGAGCGTAACAATGCGTGTGAAGAATGTGTGTGATTTAATTCCACAATTGTGGTATGGGGTGGACATCAATGCCTTAAATGGACATCACTGCTTTTAGTTTAAAAGCTCAAAAACGAAAATATTTTCTATAGTTTTAATGTTTTAAATGTAAACTTTTTTATTTTTATAAACCTTTACTTTATTTATTTTACTCTATTTAAATTTAAATATAATCTATGTAGTTTTTAAAAAAATATTTTTTATCAATGTATACTTTAACTTGTCTGATTCTAATGCTGTAATTTATAAGATATTGTGTCTTGTTGTATTAGAAAATCGAATTAATAAATACAAATACAAATACAAAATACAAATGTTAAAATGGGACGAATTAGGCATTGATACATAATTATCTTGACCTCTGGTTTAATGTTTCTCGAAAAAAATAGTTTCTTATATTTAAAAAGAGCATTTCTGGCCTTAGTAATTTGTATGCTAATATGTTTATCAAAATACAAGAATTTATCGAGATAAACTCCTAAGTTTCTCACCATATCCCTGGTTGGTATATTCACATTGTCATTAGATTTAATACCAAATGATTTCCAATTCTTTTTAATGTTATTATTACATTTTCCTACAGGAGGTCGAAAAAGTATAGCCTCACATTTATTGGTGTTAATCTTCATTTGCCAATAAGTAGCATATTTTTGTACGATGTTAAAGCACCGTTGAAGGTTTTCATTAATGTTTGTAATCTTATTATCTGAATGATAAATAATGATGTCATCCGCAAATCCTATAATATTATCAATTTCGTTTAAGAGATCGTGTATAAATAAATTAAAAAGAATTGGGGAATTAACCGTTCCTTGTTGTAAACCATTTACAATAGTAAATTTTTTTGTACTGAAGCGGTTTTTATTACAGACTATAAAGGATTTATTGTTTATCATATTGTGTACAAGTATAACAAGGTATATAGGAAATTTGTATTTTAATAATTAATATATTAATCCAGGGATCCATATACTATCGAATGCTTTCTCGAAATCAATCAGACAAGCTCCTGTGCACATCGATCTGTTTAGGTTTAAGTAAATAACAGAAAGTAATAAATGTATCGCGTGGACCGTAGAGTGTCTATATTTGAATCCAAATTGCCTATCGTTACCTAGACCATTCCTTTTGCAAAGTTCTACTATATAGTTGTTAATACATGCCTCAAATATCTTGCTTATATTCGGAAGTAAGCTAATTGCCCTCAAATTTCTTGGGTCACTGGGGTCTTTATCTTTCTTTGGCATATTCTTAGTTGACTTCAATAAAAATCACTAAAAATTTATTACAAATCAATGGTATACTTTAGGGAGCATTATTGTAATAAACATACGTTGCGTATGACTGTTGTGATGATAATAAACTGATAGTTGCATATACATCATACGTATTATTTATGAAATTTTTAAAGGAAAATATGTAAATGTATAAATTTGTTTGGTAAAATGAAATTGATCAAATATATATAACCAAGTATCAAGGTGATTTTTAAAAACATTTAAACAAAAAACACTAAATAAAGCCATTGAAATATTTGGTTATAAATAAATTATACTTGCATTTTATTACAAAATATAATTATACATATATCTAAAGGAATCAAATTTTACTCTTTATCACTCTTACTATTTTAAACAATTTGTTATTGCTGCCTATCTAACACCCATCATATTCACTGGCATTTTCCTGTAACCAGAGAATTGGTAGTTTTAGTTTTAATTAAGTTAAATAAATAAATAATAATTACAATTGTGAGTAACTTAATTAACATTAATTATTTATAAAATTTAGCATATAAGTTTTCTAATTGGAAAAGTACATTATTTTATAAATAAGTTTAAAATTACATTCAAAATCAATATTAAATTTCAATATTATTTGCAAGCAACACAAAAATCATTGTGGTAATATTAATTGATACTTTATTTACTCGTGCATATAAATTTCTAATAATTGTAAAGCAGTGATGGGCAACATTTTATTTGTAATTAGAAACAAAGATGTGAACTTCAGGTTTGACAACATTAGTACAATTATGCTATTTGTACTTTTTGATATTAAAAAGTACCACGATACACCAATGAATAGTTTCATGCAATTCGAGCAATATGTTTTCATTGCGCAGGATTTAAATAATTTGGAATCATTCTCATCGATAGTAAAACATAACAATTAGTCTTGATTTCTTCAATAATTTCTTGTCTGAAAATCTTAAAAAATTTCGTCACAGTTGAGATTAATGTTCACATGTACAAACTAAATTTGTACCACAAGATATATAAAAAGAAATATTTTCGTTGAATTAAGCTTAAAAAAGTACAATTATAATACATTTTTGGTTTATACAATGTGGACCAGTGTTGCCATTTTATGGGTAATTACCCGAATTTGGTATAACTTTTACTCTCGTGGGTAGAGCGTGGGTAATATCTTTGAGGTGTAGATCAGGTTGAATTTTAAATGCTTTCGTATTAAAAAAAATAGTATAAGGATTTGATTTTAATGATAAAATTTACACCATTTAATGTATTGTTAATTTAAAATGTTTACAGTATATTCAACTAAATTCAGTGTTTATTTAAAAAAGATTTCCGTAGTTTAATAATCAAAAGGTGGATAGAGAAAGATATGTTTCCAATATTACAAAAAGTAATAATTTTTGTGTTTGCTTTAGCATTTTAAATGCATTGAGAAATATTTAGCGCACTTAACATTTGTTTAACTGATTTGAGAAGCAGATTGTCATCTGAAACCAGTACAGGAATTTTATTTACAAAATAAAGTATACCAAGGATGAACATGCCCTTCTCTTGATAAATGGAAGTAGTATTTTAAGTTTTAATTTAATTTTTTTTAAGTTGTTTGAGGTTTTTAATGTTATATTTGTTAAATAATTTGTTTATTAATTTATTGTATTAATCTTTATAGTATGACTAATATTGATCTTATTGAGTTGATGGATCTTATTATGAGTTTATGCTGATGTGTGAAATACATACGAATATTTGTTGGAGTATACCGATCACTTTATAATCAGCCTGTCCATGTTAAGACAATTTAATGAAATTTGGTTCATAAGTTTTTTTTTTTAAATTTTGAGAATCGGTCCATAATTTCATACAGGACCCATGCGAACTTTTTTTTCGCAATAGAGGGTCTGTGCCCATAAATCATCTTATTATTTTTTTATTTTTAGAAACTTTGGCCGAAACTTATTGTATTTCAACCTAAATTATCCTATGAAATTAATTTTGGAATCAGTCCATATTCGACCATGGCTCCCATACAAATATCACTCACGA